>CP125977.1:72067672-82067672 GCA_030063025.1 Avena longiglumis | reverse complement strand
TTAAGAGGATCTATAGAATTTTATAAAAGATTAGAGACAAAAATCAATTCTTTTCGACTTGTTATGAAAAAGATACAAAAGAATTAAGAAAATGAAAAAAAAACAAAAAAACAAAAGAAGAAAAAAAACTACCTAACTATACTAGCCGAGATGGCCTAGTACGTGCAAGGCCTTGTCCCACCCACCGCGGCCCATATCGCTTTCCACCGAGGCCCATTCTAGTGATAAATTAAGCTAGCCCAACAGATGAACTAAGGATATAAGGTCACCACTTGTATATACAACATGAACGGGTGCATGGTCTGGTGGCAAGGGTCGCTTCCTCCATGTTGGAGGTCGCGGGTTCGATTCCTGGGCATGCTATTTTTTGAGGAATAATTCGAAGTAGCTCAGAAACACTCAGCGGGTCCCACATGTCAGTCCGAGTTCGTGTCATTGTAGATAACTTTTTGTCACTATTGTGTGGGTCCCACATGTCAGTTTGATATGTGTTTCCTGGTAAACTAAATTGTGTAGATTTAAATGGTGCCACATAAGGTTATATTGACACATGGATATGACACACAGTTAAAAGCTAACACATAGATATGACACATAGGCTAATTGGTGATGTGGCTGAGTACCTATTTCATTTTATCCTAATTTGGACACTATAACAATTTTAAATAATCGTAGTGAGCTACAAATAATATTGTAGGTTATGACGATTTTAGCTAATAAAACTATGATGTTTTTAAACATAATCGTCGTAAATTTGTAAGGTTTTGAACCTCTGAAACGGCTTACGACCATTTGGTGCAAAATCGTCATAACTCTATAACGATTTTGTTCACGGTCACAATTAGAAGGTCATATAATAACACATTCCTTGTAGTGATAACATGTATATCATCTATATACCTAAGATGGACAATTCCAGTGTTTCCTTTTTTGCCAAATATTTTTGAGATTCTCTTTCAGCATTTCCTTTCCCTTTTAAAAATATCTATTAAGATCAACAGTGGCGTCGTACACATGACACATAGTCCAAAGCGTGTATTGTGAAATACTAATACCTTTGGACTTGCACTTTGAGTGTTGATCACCGTCATCAAATGTTTGGCGTTCTTTCAAAAATCCATTCTTTAGTAATCTTTTAGTGTAGTAAACTTTTTACTTATATCTTCTATTCATCCTAATTATGACACCTTTCATGATCAAGCTACTTTAGCTTATAGAGGTGAATCATGAATATAATTTTAGTTCCCAAAACCCTTTTGGAGGATTAGGACGCCTAGCATCTCCAACCTTCACAAATTCTCATATAATATGAGAACATGTATTATACTCCATCATATTGCAACCAAAAACATTATTTCTGATATCGCAATATCTTCCACACATGACGGTTTCTAAAACATTTCTTTCAGCTCCTAGATAACCTTGATATTAAAACAATCTTTTGAATATCAAGAATCATGGAGGCAAACATGATACTTAGATACCAACACTGGAATTTTTACTCTTGATTTAAAACTAATTATTAAACTTCATGGAGTAAACATAGTTTGTTGAAAGTTTGTAGTAGGACTTTTAAACTTTAGACTGACACTCAAAACAATACGATACCGGTTCATAAAGTAACTATCCAGAATTCTATAGTTCTATTATCTCAATTATAACTAAGCATAAGGTGGTGAACTGATGACAATGAATAAAACAATTATGCAAATTCACTTTGATTTAATTTATGATAAATTGAGTTCAACTTTAATCATATTACTATTTTAACTCCCACTCAAAACCAACATCCCTCGAGTCGTTTTGGTGATTACATGAACCAAATCCACTACACCAAGTCCGATCTTCACGAGAGATGTAGCTTCAAAGGCGAACAATCAACATGGTCATCATATCATCCATATGACTCATGCTTTACCTTTCGGTATTCCGTGTTTCGAGGCCATATCTTTACATGCTAGGATCGTCAAGGTTATCCTTAGTATCCGCATGTGAAAATATGGCTTGCACCAGTTGTATGCATCCGTAGAATATATAACACTCGATTATCATGTGATGGTTTGATATGACGAGTCTTAGCAACGCTGCTTACTAAGGATGGACACTTTATTACTTGATATTTAGTGAGAGGGATCATCTTATAATGCTATCATCGCAATCTAAGCAATACAAGATCCATAAAAAGGATTAACATCACATGAAATTCATAATATGTGATATAATAAGGCCTTTCTTCTTGTGACTTTGATCTCCATCTCCAAAGCACGGAAATGATCTCCATTATCGACAGCATGGCGTCAATGTTAGTGGCGCCACTTTATGGTTATCCATCACCAATAACAACTATTACAATTACTTGAAATAAAGCTATTACATGATGAATAGACCCGCATGTCATAACAAATTTAAAGACAACCATTAGGCTCCTGCCGGTTGCCATATTACAATAAGGATCATCTCATACATCAAATATAATCACAATCACATCATGGCCATATCACATCACATGGTTCAACAAAAACAAGTTATACGCCTCTAATTTTCTTTGCATGTTTTATGTGTCTTGGGGCTTTCGAATAAGAACCGTTCTTACCTACGAACTAGAACCAAAATGCTGATACAAGTGTTGTAAAGTTCATATTGTAAATTGAATCTTAACTATGGTGGGAGAGACAAACACCCGCAAAGCCACTTGTGCAATGCAAGTTGCATGCTGAATGTGGAGCAAGTCTCATATACGACGACATGTAAGGTTAGCCCGGGCCGCATCATCCTACCATACCGCAAGTTGCAAAGTGATGGGGATATGTCGAATGGGGTATGCCCAGCGGGACGTTTCCGACTGGACCAGGCCCTTTGCGAGTGGGCCTACAGGATGGTGACTGGATAACGACTGAAGATGGATCCTAGCGATTGGAAGCTAGAGGCCCATAAGCATAATTAGGCAAAGTCGGATTAGGTAAAATTTGAGTCCTTATCTGATTCGGTTCTATATATGTAAACCCTAGCGAGGTACCCCCTATATAAACCTCCCTAGGGTACTCTCTGTACTCATGTCCCATCATACACCCCATCGACTCACTGCTTAGCGCCGAGCTTTCCACCATTTTACTCAAGAAATAATACAATCTAGCACGAGTAGGTATTTACCCTGCAGGGGGGCGAACCTAGGTAAAACCCTGTGTCTTTGCCCTCATCTGGCTCCGCAGATGGCTGCCCTCTCTTGCCCCAAATCCTACTACTCGGTACCCCTGGTAGCATCTGCCGTAGTCATTCCCACGATAGTGGCGCCCACCGTGGGGCATGTCCGGTCCGGCCTAAGTTCTGCGGCGATACCCTATTCACCAATCAACCGGTTGATCGCCACCAGCCACATGATCACGTGCGGCGAGATCCTACGGATCTTGACCATAAGGTACGTCCCGGCGTCGCTCCCGGTCACGCACAGCGCGGTGATGCCGATCGGCACTATCAACTTGTTCGTCGGATTCACGGACGCCATCGTCCCAGCGGAGACGGTGATCATCGGCGGGTCGCCGCCACACCGCGATTAGCTCTTGGAAGGACAGATCCGCACCATCTCCCACCTCGCCTCTGAGTATGACTAGGCCACAAGAAACGTGGCTGGGACCAACACGGCCATGGACGACGCGACCACGGATGACGCAGCCCTCCATGACAACGTCGATTCGGCGACCCCTACTTCGGTCGGTAAATCCATCACCACCGCATTGCCCGAAGACTCCATCACATGAGTCTCCAACGTTGGAGATTTTGAGAAGTCCATCCTCGAGATCGTCGACTCCGACTCTGGATTAGAGTCCCCTGACGACTTCCACGCCATATCTAATCGCTTCAACGTGGCCTACATGGCAGGGAGCATGAGCGCCCCGCCAGACCCCTTCTCCAAGCCGATCCTGCCAACCGCAACGGTGACAGACGACGAGGAAGCCAGCATGTGACTAGAGGAGACGGCACACAAGGAGCAAGCCGAGCGCGAGAAATTACGCCTTGAGCGGGAAATGGCGGAGGAGCTATTGCTCTACCATCAGGCCACATCAAGAGTCGGTTGAACCCCAGCGTTCAGGGCCACGCCCTAAACTTTGACGACGACAACGACACTGCCCGTGTGGCCGATCGCGATTTATATGAGAACGCGCCACCGGGAGGTAGCAATCGCTCACCACCCGGATCACCAGCGACCCCCCCACCCCGCGCTGTACTGCACCTCGATGCACAACATCATCATGGGGCAAGACGTAGTCGCCAACCTCAACATCACCGGAGAGGGCGGATCAAGTACGCCCAGGCCCTACTCGCCAGGGCCGTCGAGCATCAAGTTGCGGGAGTCGAATCCCGGGGCCAGATGTAGTCCCGCTCGTCCGGAAGCAGGGCGGCCTCGAGCGGTCACCCCACGATCGCCAACAACCTCAACAGCCCACTACCCGAGCCCCGCAGAGCAACATCGGCGCGCGCAGTGGTCTCCAAAGAACGAGCCACGACTGCTAAACAACACGGTCACCGCTAATGGTCGACGCTCGAACACACATCATCAACAATCAAACTTGGCGGGCACGCCAGACCAACGACCAGAGGCACGCCCTCACCAACCACGGTGACCCCGAGCCAAGGGGCTCCCTTAACCGAGTCAGCCCCTGATACCTCCATAATGTATCTATAATTTTTTATGACTTTATGCTAATATTATACTTTTGACACTTGTTTTTATATAAAGTTTATGATTTATTTGGACTAATATACTAATAGTTGCAAAAGTGCACAATGTTCTTGTTTTACACTTTGATGTGTAGGAATTACCAAGAATACAAGGGGAAACCTTGTTGGAGTCAAATCGGGACTTTCCAGAAATCTGTCGCAGAACTCATTTCGAAGATGGTCACGTTACGGGTCGAAGACTGCATCAAACGGAAAAATCCCCAACTACAAAGTTGTTGGAAATTTCGCAAGGAACGTTGTAGACGTAAAATTTAATTGATTCGAGTCCGAATGGCCGAGATAAGCCCGATTTACTGCAACCCTAGATGGGGTGAAGGAAATCCGAGAAGCTATATAAAGGGAGGAAACCTAACTCATGGGGGACTCCTCCACCCACGAATTTGCAGCCCCCAAAATCCACGTTTTTGCATCCCCATGGATCCCATCTACATGGGGGAGGGCTCCCAAGAAGCCATGAAAGAAGGGGGCTAAGGGGCGGCATTTCCCCATGATGCCGGCGGCAGGGAAGGAGTTCCCCGCGCCAGCCGCCGACGCCACCGCCGCCCTGCACCTCTCACTGCCCCCTTCATTTTCTTCACTGCCATCTCCATCACCAACTCCTACTTGTATATAGTGGTTCATCCTACCATACACCTCTGTACCGTCCTATGTAAACAAGGTGTTTGATGCTAAAAGTTATAATCCTATGATCTATGTCATGTTTGTGTAGTTTATTTGTCTTTTAATTGTTGGATTGAATGTCTTTAGTTTATTAGAGTTGTATGTTGATATGGTACAGTCCTTTGGTTTCCATTATATTTGTGAGCGCATGGATTAAACATCATAGGGTTTGTAGTATGTGTAAGAGGAAGGGGTAAGTTCTGCCGGAGTGACAAAAACCTGAGGACACGAACCAGAACGTTGCACGTATGGGAGTAAGAGGACCATTAACTTAAGGCTACGGTTGGGGAAACCTTAATGCATTGTTAGTGTTTGCCGATGCTTGCTAACAATCCAATCATATAGTACTTTTAATTCCATGTAGTGGAGTGCATGTATATTTAGCCTCTCTCACATAGAAAATTGTCGAAGACAATGAAACCGATTTATTCGCTAATTAAACTTGGACAAAGCCACCATAATTACCACCACTTTTCCACAATCATGGTACTATTATTTTATGGTTACTTAGTATATTTTATTGTTGCAGCACTAACAATTACTTTCTTGTATTTATTATCTTGCAAAGCTATCTCTGCTACCCATATTGTCGCTCTAGTTTTATTTCATAGATAATGCAAACGTTTAGTGTGCGTAGAGTTCTATCAGTGGTTGATAGAATTTGAGAGAACATTTATCCTACCTTTAGCTCCTCATTGGGTTCGACACTCTTACTTATCGAAAATGTTACACACGATCCCCTATACTTGTGGGATATCAAGACCTTTTCTAGCGTCGTTGCCGGGGAGGAATAGCGTGTGGGTGAATATTTTTGTGTGCACTTGTTTTCTTTATCTCTAAGTAGTTTTTACTTCTAGGTTTAAGTTGTTCTATATCTTAGTATGGATGGGGAATGTGAATTACAAAAAAAATTAGTTGTACTTGTTACCTAAAAAAGTTTTCAAAAAGGAAAGTGATTGGAAAGATGAGTAATGGTTAAGTGGGGGTCGACCTTGAACACTTGTGTTCATGCCTATGAAACAAAAACAAATCTTTTCATGGAAGCTTTTAAGTTAAAAACTTGTACATATTGTGTATATTGTATATATTGTACATATTCCTCTGTACCGTAAAAGTAAAGTGATAATTGTAGTTTCTAGTTACTTGGAAGTTGATAGTTTTGCTTTGATATCTAGAATCAAATTTTCTATGCTTCACCGTATAAAATATTTAAAATCACTAGAACTTGATATTGATCTGAAATTTCTTGAGTGCAAGTAATGCTTATTATATTTATTTCATTAAAATAACTTTTTCTGATTTGACTTACGTAGCTGTCTCAAAAAATTCGATCTTCACCGACTGTTCAGTTTAGACAGATTTTTGTGCTTTACTGTAAAAAATCGTGATAAATCTCAGAATAGTATTTTGATCTGAAATGTTTTGTGAATAAACCTAAGATTATGATATGTCTTTCATTAGTTTTGTGTTTTTAGATTTTATCTACCTAACTATCTCGTTGAGTGTCATCTTTACAAACTGTTCAGTTTTGACAGATTTCTTAGTTTATTCAATATTGTACTTGGTGTTATTAGTTTCATTAGTTTTTTGACGGACAACGGAAATCGTGAATACCTTAGTATATATAGTGGCTAATGCTGAGTAAATATTATGAAACTTGTCAATGCTTGAACATTAGTGGATTTTATTTAATGAGTACTAACCCTACTAATGATTTTTGTGATGTTTTATGTGGATGTAGCTTATAAGTTCTAATCAACATGGTGATATGAGATAAAAAAAATAAGACGCCAGAGCTCAAGTTTGGGGATGTTTAGGTGCATCACAAAAACATATTCAAGAAGATACAATCATCTAAGCTTGGGTATGCCCGACTCATCCCCCTATTCATCAACTAACATGAGGTTGTCTTCTTCATGCTCTATATTACCCATCCACATGATATGTATTATGTTAACTTGAATTATATTTGCTTTTATATGTCTTGGTTTAATATTATTTAGTTTTATTAGGCTCTTTATTTCGTTCTTATTGCTTCTTTACTTTCACTTATAATTTTAAAACAACAAAAATAGTTTCTTTTGTTTTACTTCTTTGTTTTGTTCTCTATTTTGATGTGCCTAGCTGAAAGGCGTTAAAGAAAGGAACTCTTGGGAGATAACCCATGTTTTATTTCTGTAATTTTTCTTTTGTTGAGTATTGGAAGTTATTAACTCTGTAATAACCTCTCCTTATACTTTTTGTTTGGTTTTTGTGCCAAGAATATCCTCTAATGAGAGGGAAGTAAGATTTGGGGAAGTTGTTGTCCCGAAGCAGATTTCTGTGGTTCGCCAGAATGTCGTACTGATCTGTAATTTTTGTGTGCATGCCCCTGGTATTTACCCAACTTTCGTTAGTTTTGCACTTTTCTATTTGAGCAACAAAAGATTTTCGAAAAAATGGGTATTTACCTGCTGGTCTGTTTTAACAGATTTCTGCCATTTTTTGCATTTGCCTCTTAATCGGTTTCTTTTTGAGTTCTTTTTTATCACTTGAGATTTTAAAAAGAGTTGCTACAGTAGCTTATGTTTTAATGGGTGTTTTACTTGAGATGAAACTAAACCCCAAAGGTTTATTATCTTGCATATACTAATGTTGCTAATGAAGATTGTGTGAAGTTTTGTATGAAGGAAGTTTTCAAGTGTAGGGAGAGAAGATGTGATGAGATGAAGTATGGACAAAATCTCAAGATTGGGGATGCCACCCGTGTCACACCAAGAAATATTCAAGAAGTACAAGCGTCAAATCTTAGGTATGCCCAATGTATCCCCTTCTTCATCAACAAAGAACCTTAGGTCTTCTCTCAAGATACTATATTTTTATTGCTTCATGCGCTATGTGTTGTTCTTGGAACGTCTTTGTTTCTGCTTTTAGTTTTATTTTGGTTTGTTTGCTGCAATAAGTTGGTCGGACCCCAACACACCTATTTTGGAGAAATCACACATCATTCTTCATTGTCTAGAACACTCTAGTTTTCACTCTTATTGTTCTGTGATTGTTCTCTTTTGCTAGCACTGTGTTTATCTTCGTTTTCTTATGCTTTTTGCTTAGAAATTTTTATTTATTCTTTGTAGTTAGGTGACATAAGCTCTCTTATCTTTATTGATTATTATCTTTGTGAGTTGTCTCAAATAATTCGATTGGTGTTGGAAAAGAGTAGAAAGTTTCATGCCTATAGTGGTGCAAAAGGAAGCTTATTTTGACCGTGACTTAGACTTTATCATGTCATGTTGGATGTTTCTTTGACCATATGCTTAGTAACTATTGTTGTAACATGACTTGTTTCAAACGATTGAGATTTCTTAATGTTCCTTGAAAGAATCATGCGTTGTTTTAGCATACAAAAGCATAATATAATGGTATTCTCCTTTGATTCTATATTTGGGTTGACTTGGCACATGCTTACATCATGTTATGACTATGAAACAGTCACCCTATCCTCTATGATCATTTAGTTTTGGACTTGTGATATCACTTTATTCTTTGATTAATAATGTTTTGTCGCTTTGCATGATTATGGCCATTCTTGCTCTCTTAGTTGGTCGCTCCTAGTCTTTTGCTAGCCTCCACCTTTACTGAGTATGAGCTCTACTCGTGCATCCAACTTCCAAGAAACCAAGTTATTCCACTATAAACTCCTATGCATGTTGTGTTACACAATTCAAAGTATCTACATGTTTTTATCTATCTTCCAAATTAAACTTTTGTTATGTGAAAATTAGTGATTAAATGTCACATCCCAAGATTTTCCAAATCTTGTTATGTGAAAAATAAATAAACAAAATAAATAATTGTTGAAAATTAGGGTGAAAAGAAACTTTTGTTTCTAAATGGAAACTTAAAATCCCATCTTGAACAAACTTTGGTAAATGTTTGAATCCAACTAAATTCAAATCAAGTGAAATGCATTCCTCATAAAATGCATCTTGAAATTTAAACACTTGGAGAATAAACCAAAACTCTAAAACCCTAATGGAAGGAAATCATTTTCAAGTTATCTCTAAGACTATGGATTTTATCCATATAAAAATTGATCATACAAACATTTCAAAATGATCAAGAATGACAAATGGAAATATTATAAAACCATAGAAATTGGTTTCACTTAATTTGGAACCATAAATAAAATCTTATGAAATTAATAAGACAAGGAAATTGAATTTCCAAAGCTAATAAAGCATCTATCTATAAATCCATACCAAATGGTGAGCAAATAATCCTAAATGTATTTAAAAGTATAAATAAATATTAAATAAGATTTTACAAATTGGAGTCACCAACTTTGGATCTATAATTAAAAAGATATGGATTTTATAAGATAAAGACAGAAATATTAAATAAGAAATATTTAAATACCAATTAAATCTTGGCCTAATCCATTAAGCAAATGGAATGAATAGAATCCAAAATCCAAATAAAATAAAAGGATAAAGAATTTCCAATTAAATGGCATTAACCATTCTATCCCTATTTTAATAAAGACAAATCTCTAATAAGAATAATTATTTAATTCATGAGAAAATAGTATTTTGGAATTTTCCCATCTGGAATAAAAGTTGTTTACTCAACTTAAATAAAATAAAATAAATCTTCCAAATAAAATTTAGGAAATTAAAACTAGATTTAATTCCATTGGAATTAAAACAAATACCCAATTCAAATGATTTATGAATCATATTAAATATATTCCAAATAATTCTAGGTGAATATTTTGACACCCTATTAAGTAAATAAAACTAACTGAAAAGGTTTTGTGGAAAATGAAATTTAAATAAGGATTAAAAATATATTTGATCTCATTTAATAAATACAAGGGCCAATTTTAAATGATTAAAAGGCCCTAAAAGGAATAAGATATTTATTCTAAAAATGATTTGAGAATGTATTATTAATCAGTATTAAAATCTAATCAAGTTTTGAGAGAAGTTTGAATTCAAATGGATGTTTAAATTGATTAATCAAAATCAAAACAAAATAATAAGAATAGAAAAAGAAAAACAAAATAGTACAAAAAAATGATCTAGCCAGCCCAGCTCACTAGGCCCAGTCTAGCCCATCTCCCTTCCCCGCGAGAAAAACGCTTCGTACTCGCGAATTGACCCATAGCGCCACTGATCGCCTGGACCCACTCCTCCTCTCTCCCTCTCGCTGACAAAGGACCCCATCGCCACGTCACCGTCTTCCTCACCCTCCCGCTGACCTCGCCGGCTGTCGCTGCCAAATGAATGCCGACGTAATAAGCAGTAACGCCGCGATTAAACGGCCCCTCGATCACGCGTGCATAAGTGCCTCGGTGCCCTCTCTCTTTCCCCCCAGTCGTCTCCCCACCGGAGCCCCGAGGCTGCCCTGATTTCCTCTTAGACCGCCACTGCCTCCGGCGAACTCCACCTCCAATTCCGGCCAAACCCCGCCACCCATCGCCTCCTCGAGCACACGAGCATGACTCCCAGTCCCTGGCGCTTCTCTCTGCACCATCCACTTGGCCGCTCTTGACCCCCAGCATCGACAACGACGACAACCAGTAGCGCTGCCGTCTGTCTCCAACTCCGTCGACCTCTCCCCGGTAACACCGACCTCCCCTTCTTCTCGCAATGATACTCCTACGCTCTTCTCTCTCTCGCGCGTCTAACAGACCCACTGCTTTTCTCTTCCGTGCCTTGTAGCCTCGCCCCTGTCGACGACCGTGCGAGCCCGAGCCAGTGGATAATTCCGACGAGCAATTGTCATCAACCTCGTACGCAGTTAGTGGCGCACCTGAAAAGATCATCTGTGGCGCACTAGCAGTGCGCCACGTGCCTTGCGCTACGGCTATCTCCCAGCCGTGGCGGCGTAGCGCACCTGCTAGTGTGCCACGGCTATGTGGGCAGGTGCGCTACGCGTAGGATCTTCTGTGGCGCACTTCCCAATGCGCCACTAAGCTTGTAAAATGCGCTTTAGGTGTAGTGCGCCACAAAAGGTAGATCATGTGCGCCACAAGTGTGTTTTTTTCTTTAATTTCTGAGCCAGATTATATACAATACAGATTATATACAATATTACAGCAGATATACACACACAGATACAAGATATACAATTATATATATAAATACACAATATGAAAAACAAGATTGAAACAAATACATATAGATAAGTCTCATATATGAATACATAGTATAAGTTACATTGTTTCGATCAAGTTACAAAGTAGTTGGTGACATGCGAATACATGTGTCGATCGAACAAGTTAGAGCTTGGAAGCTCTCCTAGACATCTAAACTAGCTAGACACAAACGCGAGATAAACAACCAAAGAAGATAAGCATGATCACCGCCGCGACGAAGGTGTAGGTCTTCATCCGGTTCCTTGTCCTAACTCCCGCTAGATAGCGCGTGTATCTAGCTTCCGCCTCCGCCATAGTGTTGTACCCTTCCTAGCTATTGCCGCTGAAACGGTGCACCTGTCTCCGGCAGTCTTCCCAATCATCGTAGACTCCAGGAACCCGTCCCTTGTACACGATGTACCACGTCATCTATAAGTTGACAATAATAATTAACCGGTGATTGAAAAAAAACATATATAATTAAAGTCGCATATGAAGATACACTTATAGAAAGTACTCCTAAATCAAAAAGACCAAACTCAAAAAGCATGCCTCATATATAACTAGGTTGTTCGACACAGGAATATGCTATGATGGAACCGTTCGCCAAGTAGGATGCACAACACCTGGATCTGTGCATAGCACAAGGCGAACAATCTCATCACAGCACATTCACATATAGTGTGCCACGACATTTCAATCATCGGCATTATTCTCGAAAAATACCAAAATAACTCGAAAAGCATGCCTCATATATATACGTAGGTCGTTGGACACAGGAATATGCTACGATGGAACTGTAAGCCAAGTAGGATGCACAACATCTAGACTTGTGCATAACACAAGGCTTACAGTCCCGTCGTAGCACATTCACATATATATTGTGCCAAGACATTTCAATCATCGGCATTATTCTCGAAAAATACCAAAGTAGCTCGAAAAGAATGCCTCATATATAACTAGCTAGGTCGTTGGACACAGGAATATGCTATGACGGAACGGTTAGCCAAGTAGGATGCACAATTCCTGGACTTGTGCATATCAAAAGGATAACTATACCGTCATAGCACATTCACATATATATTGTGCCACAACATTTCAATCAACGGCATATTCTCGAAAAAGACAAAAATAACTCGAAAAGAATGCCTCATATATAACTAGCTAGGTCGTTGGACACAAGAATATGCTACGACGGAACAGTTAGCCAAGTAGGATGCACAATTCCTGGACTTGTGCATATCACAAGGCTAACTATCCCGTCATAGCACATTCACATATATATTGTGCCAAGACATTATAATCATCGGTATTATTCTCGAAGAAGACAAAAATAACTCGAAAAGAATGCCTCATATATATACATAGGTCGTTGGACATAGGAATATGCTACAATGGAACCGTGAGCCAAGTAGGATGTAGAAGACCTGGACTTGTGCATATCACAAGGCTCACAATCCCATCGTAGCACATTCACATATATAGTGTGCCACGACATTTCAATCATCAGCATTATTCTCGAAAAAAGAGTAAGGAAAAAAAGAAGGACCAAAGTGAGCAAAGGACCAAAGAATAAGCAAAAAAACCAAGCATTGATTGATATATAATATTAATAAGCAAAAGAATTAAGTGATGATTCATAAACCTAATAAGATAAGTATAGTAGCATGTACACTTGTCCACACACACACAAAGGTCATCTATAGTTTGTAACTACAACTAGGCCAACATCAAGCCTTCTGGCTCGGCTTAGGGAACGGGAGGACGCCTTGTCTCGTCATGAACTTCCTATAGTCACCCTGTATCTCTAGGCGATCTTCTATGTCACGGTTATTCGGGATATTTCCTCTGTAGAAGATCCCCCACGAAGTCATGACATCACGAAAGATGATTGCCCCAAACTGCTGCTGGATGCGATACATCTCTTGTCTAATATCTGAATCATTGATCTTGGCCTTTGCTTCGGCCCACTGTTTGAGATGATCTGGCTGTGTAGAATTCTGCTGGTCAAGTAGGAACGCCCTCATGTGATGGAGTGCGTAGTAGGCTTCCTTCTTACTGTTTTTCGGCTGCTTCACGTAGGGGAACTCCGTTACGTGGTTGAAGACGTGCCTGCCGAACTTGACCTTCGTACGCACGAAGGTGGTGCCTTCCGTCAAGGCAAAGCCAGTGAGAGCATCATCCAGAACTTCCTTGATCTTGTCGTAGTTTTTCTTCTTTTCTAGACTCCCCGAGTCGAAATACGTGGCGTGGGAATGCTTCGGCAGTAAGGAGATGAGCGTGCAGTGTTCATCTCTGCGCAAAAAATTCAAATGGAATGTGTTGGAAAAAGAATGATGATGATCTAATAAAGCCAATCGACGGTGGCGAGTGAATAACGACTTACTCGGGAAAGTAAGGAACGGGAATGTATTCCTTTGTCTTGTTCGCCACGAGGATTCTTTTTAGGTAAGAGGCCACGATACGTCGTTCGGCGGGGGAACCCAAGCAGCCGTCACGCATGTAGTAGGGGTCCACTATAGCGATGCCCCGTGTGTTCTCTCTAATGATCTGCATGGCCAGGCTGAGAGAAAACAGACGGACCATGGTATAGTGCAGCGGGTATAGGTGGAACATATTGAAGATGTCGTCGAACCGTAGGAAGAACAGATCCGTAGGGGCATTTTCGACGAAGCCCAATCCTGGTGGCACCTTAACCACGAATACCGGGTGCGAGGGATCTTTCTCCGATAGAAGGCGTCTCTCTATCGTCAGCACGCCGTCATGCACACTCTGCAGTTCCGAACTGGCGAGCTTCCGCAAATTCTTAGGTAGCATGGGCTCACCCGCCACATGAATCCTCCACATAATAACCTCGGGTCTTGGTCGACCGTCCCGGAACCTGATCAGATTCGCAGTTGTTGACGCCACCGGCTGGCTCGAGCTGCTCGATTTTCTTTTCCTGCCCTTTTTTCCTTTTGGAGAGCGGGAAGGCACCGCAATCTGAGCACCGACCGCCCTATGTATTGTGTCAGGGCTTAGAACAAAGGTCCGGTTGGTTGTATCAGCTGGCTCTGTAAAGGCGCAAGCTGGAGGCGTCTCCTGAGAACCAAACAGACGCTTGGTGATAGTGGCTTTCTCTGTGTGGGGCCACCAGCTAGGTCTTCGTTGCTAAACTGAGTGCTGAAGAAGTGATCATTCCAGTCTTCGTCATCCTCGGCCGGATCCTGCGCCATGTGCATATCATCAACATGATCATCCGACCCACCGCGTGGAGGTGACGGCGAGGGCGGTAAGGGGGCCTTGGCACCGCTTGTCGCTGTCCCGACAAAGTGCTTATGCGTGGCGTGATGGCCCCCGCCGTCCCCAAACGGATCATGCTCTTTGGCCATAGCAAGAATAAGCCGAAGCAAGTTCTGAGGACAGACGACTCTTCTTCATCTACTCCTGGGGGTTGAATGGGAGGTTCCAGGTCGTCGTAGCCCCTTAGCACCCGACTAATTTTAACCCTGTGCACGCTATCTGACATCGGCCTTGAGTGGAACGTGCGCTGCAAGGGTTGAATGATGGTACCCTTGGCAACATCCCTCAGCTCGTTGTTCACATAGCATAAGAGAGTGCAAGGAACATCCGTCTGCGGAAAACATGTACGACGTCGTCAGAGATGCCATAAGAGTAATAGATGGCATGAAAGGAGGTAATTAAAGCAATTTGTTTACCGTGATGGCGTCGAGATCGGCTAATGTCGACGCACCGCATACGGCGACGGGCGTGCAAGAGACGGAAGGGCTGCTTGATGGCGTGGTGCTGGCCGTCGGTGTATTCTCCATACCGACGGGTGCTTGGAGCTGCGGTGCCGCCGCCACGATGGCAGGGGGCACCATCATGTACTCCGGCGCCGCGGTGATGGCAGGGGGAGTCACCAACACTTGCGGCACCGCGGTGCTAGCGGGCGGAGTCACGAACACGTAGTTCGCCTGATTCGTCGGCGCCGCGTTGTTCGAGTGGCTGCTGACCATGCTTGGAATCGGGCACGGCCCTACTCGACCACCCGCACTCCAGTTCACTATTGACTCCACCAAGGTAGGCAGGAAGGACGTGAGGGTGATTGCCAGGTTGTCTTGGACGATCTACGGGATCCGCGCCACTTGTGCCTTAAGTTCTTGAACCTCGCGGTTTTCCTCCTCGCTCCTTCCCGACGGCACCACATGCGTCCTCGGCGGTGGACCAAAATGATCCACCCAATTCTTACCCCCGAGGCCGGCCATACGGCCAGCCGACGAAGGCTTCTTCGTAACCGGCTCTATTTTCTTGGCCCGGTTCATCGACCTGTTAAAAGGGTTATCCCACCGGGTGGCTGTCGTCGACCCCTGGGATGAGGAACCCTGGGATCCATGACTAGCAACAATTTCCTCCTCCTGCAGAAGAAGTAACAGTGAATAGTTTAGATCATCGATTAGATTGAAATCGAGTTGATCCGCGGTAATTAGATTATACTTACCACAATTTCCTCGAATTCCTTCACCGCAGGATCCGTGGTGAGTTTTTTGGTTTTTGGGTCCACATGGTAACGGGCCCTGATGATGTTTCGAACCTGCCCGGGTTCGAATTTAGCAAAGGGGTTTTCTAACCCCTTGGATCTATACTCTTCATCCTCCTTATTCCATTTGGCCTCTGCGGTTCTGTATCCACCAGATCCGAGATGGTGATGACCTATATTCATCGCCTGCAGCACCTTTCCCCGATTACTATTGGCCAGGGCTCTTTCGGATTCACACCTCTCCTTGAACTCCCGGAACTGATCTTCGGTGATCTGCGGGTCAATCTTCTGGATCTCCTCGAGACTGTTTCCTTCTTTATAGATCTTCTTCTTTATCCGGGTTCTCCAGCTGGCCAGGGCGGTGCTCATCTTTGTGAGGGCGGATTTGTTTACTTCGTTCCCATGATAATTTGTGTTCTGATACTTAGCGGTGAGCTTGTATCTTGCGCAGACTTCTCAAGAGGAGTGCAAGTGGCCATTATCTTTATGCCGGAGATTCTCGGTGTTGATCGAGATGGTTGTCCGGGTGATCGCCGCCACTTTCCCACCGTACCCTTTGACGACAAGGGCGGGCTCCAAAGGAACCCCTGATGAGCTCACTTCGGTAATTTCCTCCCTGACCGTGCCGACCGTGTTTGGGCGCCGGTCCTTCGGCTTCTTCTTCTTCTTAGGAGGATTTGTACCACTCCCTATGCCCTCGCCGCCATCAGTGGTTTCATCGTCGGCCGTTCCTTCGGCTTCTTCCTCCGCGTCTTCCATCTCATCATCCTCGCTCTCCGAAGGATGGTATTCTTCATCATCTTCTAGCCGCTGGGCCGCCTCCCAGAATGTCAATTGTTTATTCGGAGCTCTGAGTTCTCCTTCAGCGCTGATGCGCTTAGAACATCCAGCCTCGTCGTTGTCACACATCTTTGCACTAATAAAAAACAAATAATTGGTTAAATGCACGGACAAATCCGGCATGACCTTTGCTAATTTTCTTAAACTAGGAGTGTCCGATTTCTGCTGAAACGGAAGTTAATCAACATTTCTGCAAAAATTGGGACTCAATTCATATAAGAACCTGCATATATATGGCCAGCATAGCTAGCACACAATAAATGGCCATCATAGCCATCACAAGCAGCATAAATAGTATACACAGCAACTTTGCACAATAGTTTCAGGTTTGCACAAATAGTACACACAGGTTTCACAAATAGTACACACAGCAGCAAGCATAAAGGTTTCAGAAGTTTCAGGTTTCAGTATAGACAGCAGCACCACTGCTCTAGTGCACCACTACTCTAGTGCATATTCAGTTAACTTGTGCATATTCAGCACCACAAATTACAGGTAACTTTAAAAAACACAAGTTTTACTAGTGCATATCTTTGTTCTAAACCTCAGAGCTAGCTATCTAGCTACTGTCTTGTTTTTGTTTTTTTTAATATCAGAGCTAGCTAGCTAGCTACTGTCTTGTTTTTGTTGCTGCAAAACAATAACATGCTACACTACTTTGTAGAGCTAGCTAGAGGTACCAAACTCAATGATAAAATTGGACCAGCTGTTTTTTAAGTTACTGTTCATTTCATCACCAGGAGCATTTCATCACCAGGAGCATTCAACACCAGGAGCATTTCATCACCAGGAGCATTTCATCACTAAAGCATTCAACACCAGGAGCATTTCATATCTAAACCTACACGGTAGAAATCTAAACCTACTCCCTACACATTACACACCATGCAATTCAGCTAGATGGAGCTTCCAAAACAAAAGAATCATAACCAGGCTACAATGATTCTTATTAACTGGTACTGATTCTGGTGCAAAAATGGTGGATACTAAAAGAGTTCATTAGAATTTGTGCTACCTAGTAGCAACATATATTTCTTGAGTTGCAACTTCCAAATTTGTTTACCCTAGTTATCTGTAACCTAAATTCGTGCTATGGCATCGTATCACAATAAACTACACTAGTAAGGCTGCTCAAGTGCTAGTCTGCTAAGTTACAATTGCTGTCTGCTACACCAGACGAACAACCAGGACAATATGCTGCCATCTTCGGCTCAGCTAGACAATGATCACCCAGGTCGACTACAACTCTCTTTGGCATGCAAGACAAACTATACTATACTGAAACTCAATCTAAATTGAGGCACAAACAGCAGTGTGATTCTTTTTTTGCTAAGTTGGCAGTTGGTACGTTTCCATCACCATTGACAAAACAATGAGAAATAAACATTTTGTACTATAAAGCATAACATGGCGAAACACAGATATAAGGAAAACAATTTTATGCAATGATGTAGCCAGATAACTAAATGACTTTCCACAGCAAATCAATATTGCTAACCATAAAATCTTTCGTTGCTTCCACAGATACACTGCAACTCAAAACCAAATCAGTCGAGCTTCAGAAAACAAGCATACACTATCGAGCTTCAGAAGACATGCAACTTAGATAACCAATCACAGCTTAAGAAAACAACACAGAATGAGTAACATGCTAACAATATCATCCAAGGAGGTTTGAAGTACTCATTCATGGCGCCTGACCAACACAGATATGAGGGAGAGAGGGGAGAGAGGGAGAGAGGGGAGAGAGAGGGAGAGAGAGAGGAGGGGCGACGCTGACCTCTGAGATGAGGACGACGATGGCGGGCGGGCGGGCAGACGACGATGGCGGCGGGCCTCCTCCTGCTCCTGCTCCATGGCCTCCTCCTGATCCACGGCCTCCTCCTCGAGCAACGGCGGCTGGCGAGACGGCGGATGGAGAGAGTGGCGGCGGGGGCTCGGGATCGGGATCGACAGCGGCGGCGGGCACGGTTGAGAATGGGGATGAGGCCGACGTGTGCCTGCGTGAAAGTGGATAAGGCACAAATACGCGTAGCGCACTCTGGCATAGTGCTCTACAAATATCCGTAGCGCACTATGCCAGAGTGCGCTACGCCTATCTCCTCCAGCAATTGTATAAGAAAAGAGCGTTCCACTATCTAACAGAATCACTATCCTATCCCACTGATTCTGCCCACTGCTCTATTCTAAACTTCAGAGCACCCAGGTTCGAATCCTGGTGCCCCCCTTTTTTGTTTTTATTTTAAAAATATTTTTAAATGTTCCAAAATGCCCAAAAGTGGTAATATATGTCATATTTGTTTTGTTTTTATTTTATAAATACTTTTAAATGTTCCAAAATTTCCCAAAAGTGATAATATATGTCATAAAAGTGGTACAAATAATATGATTCAAAGTATAAATAAATTTCATAATAATTTGTCCATAATAATATGAATCGGGCATGGCCCTACTTGACCACCCGCACTTTACAATCTTTTTCGACCACGCGTTTTACAATATTTTTTGAGCTAGCGTTTTACAATCTTTTTCCCTTCTTTGTCGCGGTTGAATAATTTAGCCCCAGCACTTTAATGTTTCTTTTTTCGAACGGGCTACCTTTTTTGGGTAGGGTTGTCCTTTTTATTCTTGTGATGTATGTTGCTGCATCGTAGTCGTCGTCATCTTCAATCTTTGGATTGTCGTACTGGTCGAAGTCTTGCTCATTGGCGACTCCATCCATTCCGATGATGTTTCTTTTTCCTCTCCTCACGACAACACGGCTAGGCTTTGTCGGGTCGGTAATGAAAAAACATTGGTCCACTTTGGTATCCAGTACCCACGGTTCATTTTTCGCGGCCACATTTGCACCGGCGGCCTTGGATTTGGCTGCTTCGGGTATAACCATGGTTGTGAAATACCGGTCTTCTCTTTCGATGCTCTTTTCCCATCTGACACGGAACATCGGCACCTTATCTCCACAGTAGTCGAGCTCCGAGATCTCCTCGATTCTTCCGTAGAATCTTTCCTTCACGTTGTCATCGGTGTAGAATTCCGACGTTACGCCTGAGTTCTGATAATCACACTTGTTGTCCTTTTCCTCCGTGTAGAATGTGTAGCCATTGATATCATATGCCTGATAGGTCACCAGGTTTTGCATCGGTCCCTGCGACAAGGTGAATATGATCTTTTCCGTGTCAAAAGAATGCGATCGCGGGGGATTATCAAGGAGCGTCTGCCTAAACCAACGCGTGAAATCTGAGTTGTGCTCTTTGATTATTTCTCCCTGCGTCCTCTGTATGCCCCGGTCACTGTACTTCTTCTCGATTAACCTTTTATGCTTCTGTACCCAAGGATCGACCAGTTCTAAATGCTGTAACGCGACGAGGTTTGCTCGATCAAAGTCTGCGCGTCGAAAATCGAAGTCTGCATGCAGTATGCAATGACCCTCTCGGTGACCAGATCCGTCGAGCTTGCCAAGGTGCCTGTTGACGGGAAGACCAACAGGGTTCTCGATGTCTAGATAATTCATGCAGAAAGAGATGCACTCTTTGGCCAGAAAGCCCTTGGCTATGCTTCCATCTGGACGGGACCTATTGCGAACGTATCATTTGATGTGTCCGTTCATCCTTTCGAACGCCATCATGCTGCGGAGGAACATCGGCCCGAGTTGTACGATGTCCTCCACGACATGGACCAACAGATGCACCATAATGTCGAAGAATGCGGGTGGGAAGTAGACCTCAAGCTTAAATAGTATCACCACGATCTCCTCCTGTAGCCTCCCGAGCTGATTCACGCCAATCGACTTCCTAGAGATGACGTCGAAAAACTTGCATAGGCCAAATAACGTTTCATAGACGTGCTCGTCCATTATCCCTCTTAGTGCGACCGGAAGTACCTGCGTCATTAGCACGACACAGTCGTGAGACTTCATGCCACTGAACCTCTGCTTCGCCTCGTCTAGGTATCTGCTTATCTTGCCCGCGTAGCCGTAAGGAAATTTGACTCCTAGAAGGCACTTGAAAAACTGTTTGATCTCATCCTGGCTTAGAGTGAAGCAAGAAGGAGGGCAGTAATATTCGTTCTTCTTGAACTTTTTACCCTTCCGACGACCTTGTGTCGTCTCCGACTCATGATCATCGTCATCTTCCTGATCATCAGGAGTAGTGCGTCCTCCGTGAAGCTCCTTTCGGATACCCAAGCATATCAGGTCATGCCTTGCTTTTGGACCATCTTTCATCCTATCTGGCATGTTGATTATGGTGGCGACCAGACTCTCGCACACGTTTTTTGTGATATGCATGATGTCGAGGCTATGAGGCATGCGGAGAAACTTCCAGTACTGCAACTCCCAGAAAACAGACCTTGTTTTCCATACCTTCATCAGCGTCTTGTCTTGTTGCTGCCTCTTTCGCTTCTTTCGAGGCTTAGGACAATCTTTATAGTTTTTCAGCAACTCTTCCACTTCTTTGCTGCTCCTACGCTCTGGGATTCCTCGGGTCTCTAATTTGCCATCGAACAGGTCTCCACGTTTTCTCCATGGATCATTCTTGCCGAGCCACCTCCGGTGTGCCATGAACACGGTTTTCGATGACCCTGGATCTTTCTCTAGTTGGAGATAGCATGTGTTATCCATGCACCTAACGCATGCGCAGAATCCTTGGATAACCTGCCCCGAGATATACCCGCAACCTGGATAGTCTTGCACCATAGTGACCAACACGGCTCTCATAGTGAAATAATCTTGTGCGACGGCGTCATAAGTATTGGCTCCAGATTCCCATAACGTGGCTAGCTCCTCTTTCAACAGCCCGATATAGAGATTGATGTCGGTACCAGGTTGTTTCAGCCCTTGAATTAGCATACTCATTTGTATGTACTTCTTCTTCATGCACAACCATGGAGGGAGGTTGTACATCCATACAAACACGGGCCAAGTGTTGTGCGTGCTACTCTGGCTACCGAACGGATTGAGTCCATCGGTGCTCGCACCAAGCCTGATGTTCCACGAATCTCCACCGAATTCTGGGAATTCGAGGTCCAATGTTTTACACTGTCTAGCATACCACTTTTTGAGGTGCTTTGTTCCCTTTCTTGTATCGAATCACGCCGCAAACCGGACATGTGGTTTTCTCCGCGTCCTCGCCCCGATAAATGATGCAATCGTTGATGCATACGTGATATCTAACGTGCGGTAGATCGAGAGGACAGACGATTTTCTTGGCGTCCTCGGTACTAGTTGGACATGTGTTCCCCTCTGGGAGACGATCGTGCCAGAATGCCATCATATCGTCGAAGCTTGTGTCGCTCAATTTGTGTTTTGCCTTCATCTCCATAGGCTTGAGCATTACATTCAACCGGGTATCATCGGGCCTGCATCCTTCATACAATGGAGTAACCGCGTCTTTCTCAAGTTTCGCAAGCTTGGCTTTATCTCTAGCGGCAGCCCTGGCGTTACTCGTCTGCTTGAGAAGCAGCTCTTGCACATAAGGGTCCCGCACCCAGCCTGACGTTGTTCCATCATCGTCTACTCCTACGGCATCTAGATCATCATCATCCCGATCTGCTTCTGCACCTTCACCATCTCCAGGAGACTCTTCATCATCTCGCCCGTTCTCACCGTGATGATGATCATCGTCATGTTGGCCACCTTCACCGTCTCCATCGTCTTCGTCATCGCTTATCCAACGAGTGTATCCATCCATGAAACCATGGCGGAGCAGGTGCGCCTGCAGATTCCCAGAATCTGGGTCGATCACCCAGTTGAGTTTGCATCTTCTGCACGGACATCTTATATCCATCTTGTTATTTCGTATCATGTCGGCCGTCGCACATTTCAAAAATCTAGCCACAATGCCTTCGCTCATTATGCGGACCATTTTTGCCTGCATGGTGTACACGGTACAATTAGAAGTCTATTAGAACCACATATATGAATGCATGCATGCAATGGTCGATAGAAAATTTTGGCATGACCTATCCTAAAATTAGGACCTTTGCGAAATGCCAAAGTCTTGCCAAAATGGAAATGAATCAACATTTCGGCAAAACAAATGGCAACTTGTTCACATACAAACACAAGAGAGAGAGAGAGACCGATCCATACACACATGAACATATCATTATCCTCTCCATACACACATGCATGAGCATCATCGATTCTCTCCATATACACACACATATGACCATCGATCCTCTCCAGACACACATCATGAGTATCGATCATCTACATACATATGAGCATACCATATACACAAGAACACATACTTACATGGACAACTTGCCGAGATGAGAGACCAATCGCGAGAAATATGGAAAGGAGAGCTGGGCGCGAGACCGGAGAAGGAGATGAGAGACCGGAGACCTTCCTCTATTACTTATGTAACATCCAAGGCAAGTTCTACATGCTAAAAATGGTGAATGGGTGGAGAAATTGAGGTGGGAAGGAGAAGATCCCGACTAGATCTAAGGACGAAGAAGAAGGGGAAAGTGAAGTGTGGGGTGGTGGATGTGGTCACACATGTGCACATAAAGTGCTGTCAAAAAAATCGACACATCCTTGGCACACTCTGCCCTAGTGCGCCACAGGGAGGAGTAACATCTGTGGCGCACATGCCATAGTGCGCCACGGATGTGTCTGGCCGTTTCACAGCAGAGGGGGGCATGCGCTTAGGCTTAGCGCACCCCCTCCATGTGTGCCACGGTTGGCACTAACAACCGTAGCGCACCTACCCTATGTGCGCTACAGATGTTTGGCGTGCGGCCAACAGGGCCCTGGCCCACACATATTTGTGGCGCACTATGGTCATATGCGCCACGGTTGTTCTAGTTACTAGTAGGGCACTGCCCATAGGTGAGCCACACCTGTTTTAGCCGTGGGGCACTTCAACCATGTGAGCTACGGATGTGCTGATTACCTATAGCCATTTTCCTAGTAGTGGGCGCCCCTGCCTTCCCACAAGCAAATTGAGCATCAGCAACCTTCTGCGAACCCGGTGAGCATCTCCTTTCACTCTCTCGCTTCCTGTAACGTCGACACCGCCACCGTCTGACCGCGCGCCGCCACCTGCCGCCGCCAGCGCCGCCACTCGATGGCAAGCATGCTATGCACCGTCCGATCTGGATCGGAGTGACGCGATAGATCCACTTATCGAAGGGGTAAGTAGTGTCCTGATCCACACGATTATACTTAGATCCAACGAACCATAATAAGTGATCCGCGCGAACCGGTATGGGCGAATAGAATCGTGACGCGTGGCCCTGTCCGTTTGAATAAAACAAGAAATGATCTATTTGATCTTCTAATTTGAAAAATTCATAACTTTCAAACCACACGTCCAAATTTAGCAAATTTTATATCAATGGAATCAGCAAGACAAGTACTTTCTGACCATTCCTTTGTTTAGTAAAATTTTCTGTTAAATTTATTTTTTTTGCAGAAACTTATGTAGGCATATTCAGAATATAAAATTTGTTCTAAAATGATTTTTGAGATGAAACCTTTGGCAAATGGTTTATTTTGAACCTACTGACCTTAGAAACCAACTCATGGATTTGAAAATATATTTGGTAAAGCTAAAGAATAAATATTTGATTTAAACCATTTCTAGTCAAATAAAAATATTGTTTATTTGTTAAAAATGCTTTTTAGAGGAAACCTTTGAGAAATGTTTTGATTTAAACTCTCTAACCCTAAACACAAGGTTTTATGATTTGAAAACATATTTTGTGAACCCTATAGATTGTTGGCTTATTAAAAGCATTTCTCCACCACATAAAATAATGCTTGGTTTAAAAATGGTTTATAGGAAGAATCTTTTGCAAATAGTCCCAGGCGACTCCAGCCAGACGATCACCATCGGGACAAACATGACCCCCGCATAGCAAATCATGCTCATAGAGTTTCTATGTGATAATCGTGACATCTTTGCATGGAAGATATCTTACATGCAAGGTGTCATGAGGGAACTCGCTGAGCACAAGCTTAATGCCCACCCATAAGTGTGACATATAAAGAAGTCGCTGCGACTCTTCAATGAAGAGCGCTGCCGAGCAATGTCCGAAGAAGAGCAGCGTCTACTCGCCGCAGGCTTCATCTGGCCCATCGAGTACTCCAAGTGGATGGCAAACCCAGTCCTGGTCATGAAGAAGAACATGACCTAGAGAATGTGCATTGACTACACCAACCTCAACAGCGCCTGCCCAAAGGAGCATTTCGTCCTACCGCGCATCGACTAGATCATCGACTTAACCACGGGGTCAGAGTCGCTGTGCTTCCACGATGCATACTCTGGTTACAACCAGATCAAGACGGCGGTCGAGGAGGAGGATAAAACAGCATTCATCATGCCATTCGGCACATACTACAACATCGCCATGACATTCAGCCTCAAAAACTCCAGCGTGACCTACCAGCGGTGCATGCAGGAATGCCTTGCGAGCTAAATTGGCTGCAACATCCACGTCTACATCGACGACATAGTGGTAAAATCCACTGGCCAGAGCAACCTGCTCGCCAACCTGGCTAAAACCTTCGCAAATTTGTGGAGGTACAAGATCAAGCTCAACCCAGGGAAGTGCACCTTCGGCATGCCACCCGGACAAGTCCTAGGGTATGTGGTCTCCAAGAAAGGAATTGAAGTGAACCCCACCAAGATCGACACCGTCGCACGACTTGGGAAACCCGAGTGTCTCTGTGACGTCCAAAAACTAGTCGGTCATGTCGCGACGCTCAGCCAGTTCATCCCCTGGCTCCGCGACAAGGAAATGCCTCTCTACCGCCTGATGCACAAGAAGCCCATATTCCAGTGGGACTAAGAAGCGGACGGCGCTCTCACAACGCTCAAAGAAGTGCTACTTGCGGCCTCCACACAGGTAGTCAGTGTCGCGATGGTCGTCGAGCGTCCAAAGGAGGTCAAGGAACGCCCCGTGCAGCGTCCGGTCTACTACATCAGCGAAATCTTGACAGACTCACGACAACGCTAACCGCAATACCAGAAACTGGTATACATGGTATTCAGAGCCCAGCAACGGCTCCCACATTACTTCCAGGAGCACCCCATCACGGTCGTCTCCTTCGCGCCACACAGGACATCATCCGCAATCGTGATGCGACTGGGCGAGTCGCCAAGTGGGCCGTCGAAATCAGCGTCCACAACATCAGGTACGAGCCATGCAAAGCGATCAATTCACAAGCCTTGGCAGATTTTCTCGCCAACTGGGAAGAATCACAACAGTCACAGAAGCTGCCCTATCTCCATTACTGGTCTCTCCAATTCGATGGGTCCAAGAACGCAGATGGTGCAGGGGCTGGATCGTACTCACCTACCCCAAAGGCGACAAGCTCCCTCTACGTGCCACACCTCGACTTCACGCCCTGCACTAACAATATGGCCTAATATAAGGCCCTCCTATGGTGCTACAACGACTCCTACCTCGTCGCTGCACAATTCGCTGGTTCCTGAGACGCCGTCTCCCCTACCATGGAAGCATATCGCCAAGCAGTGGACCAGCTGGGGGGCCACTTCGTCGAGTGGATCGACAGGCCCAAGAATGAGGAGGCCGACGCACTCTCCCGCACCAGGTCGGCTCGGAAAACACCACCTGCGAGTGTCTTTCTCGACATCATCCACAAGCCCTTGGTTAACCCGCCGAAGGAGATCGACTTTGGGATACTGCTGCAACCCGAGACCTCCCTGGTCTCCATGGTCATGGATCCTAGCGACTAGACCACGCCATACCTCACCTACCTTGAGAACGGGACCCTCCCTTCAGACAAGGCAGAGGCGCCCATGATAGTACAAAGATGCAAATCCTTCGTTATCATCAACGGCGAACTCCACAAGCGCAGCGTGACCAGCGTGTTCTAGCACTGCGTACAACCATAGGAAGGACGCAAGATCCTCCAAGGCATCCACGCCGGCGATTACAGCCACCATGCCAGCACCCGGTCGCTAGTCGCCAAAGCCATGCGACATGGCTTCTACATGCTCACCGTGCACGTCGACGCCATCGACATCGTCCAATGCTATGTCGGGTGCCAGAAATACGCCAACCAGATGCACGTCCCTGGTTTGGCCCTCAAGACAATCCTCATCACCTGGCCATTCACCGTATGGGGCATCTACATCGTGGGCCAGTTCAAAAAGGCCCTGTTTGGCAACACCCACCTCCAAGTCACAGTCGACAAGTTCACCAAGTCAGTCGAGGCCAAGACAATCAAGAAGTGTGACGGCAAGACCGCCACCAAGTTCCTCCATGAGATCATCTACAGATACGGATACCCACACAACATCATCATGGACAATGACACCAACTTCGCAAAAGGCGCCATGGCCAATTTCTGCGAGGAGCACGGCATACGACTTGGCCCCGCCTCAGTCGCCCACCCAGAGTCGAATGGCCAAGCAGAGCGCGCCAACCAAAGAATTTTGCACGGGCATCAAGGAACGCCTACAGGTTCCCCTCAAGCGAACTCCTAAATGCTGGGTCGAAGAGCTCCCCTCTGTGCTATGGGGCATTCACACCTCTGTCAACTGATCAATAGGGTTCACACCCTTTTTCATGGTGTACGGCGTCGAGGCTGTTATGCTAACCGACCTGGAACACGAATCGCCTCGGGTCGTCAACTATGCGAAGGAGGAAAACAAGATTGCCTGCCAAGAAGGGATCGACGAGCTTGATAAAGCACGTGACCTAGCTCTCTCCCGCACCACCATCTACCAGTAGGTACTTCATCGCTACCACAGCCGTCGAGTTCGAACTCGCACCTTCCAAGAGGGCGACCTGGTCCTGTGACTCATCCAGGACAAGAAGGGCATGCACAAGCTCTCTCCTCCGTGGGAGGGACCATTCGCCATAGGGCGAGTCCTCGGTAACAACGCCTACTACCTCATCGATGTATGAGGTGACGACTAGCTCAACGTTGGGCGGCCATGGAATGTAAAAGTTACGGCATCGTTCTGGTCATTTTGGTATATTATACGTTTTTTTTCGACATCGTATGCAAAAGTTACGGCCTTTTTACCGTGGCATGACTTTTTTTTGCAAATAAAGTCGAAACTCATTTTTGTTAATTTTACTAGAAGCTATACCACATTACCTAAATATGAAAGGATTTAATTTTTTGAATTGTTTATCATTTTCGTTTATTTTTTGCAAACCCTAAAACAGCGATCCACGGGTGGAGTTGGTGCATGCCACTTAGGCGTAGGGCACTAGGGAAGAGTGCCCTACGGCTAAGTTTAAACATCTGTGGCGCACTATGCCATGTGCGCCACAGATGTTTGTGGCCGTTTCACAGCAGAGGGGGCGTGCGCTTAGGCGTAGCGCACCCCCCCCATGTGCGCCACAGATGACACTAACAACCGTGGAGCACATGACTATAGTGCGCTACAGATGTTTGGCGAGCATCCAACAGGGCCCTGTACCACACACATCTGTGGCGCACTATAGTCATGTGCGCCACGGTTGTTCTAGTTACTAGTAGGGCACTGCCCACAGGTGAGCCACGCCTTTTTTAGCCGTGGGGCACTTCAACCATGTGAGCCACGGATGTGCTGATTACCTATAGCTGTTTTCCTAGTAGTGTGACCTTCAGGTCGATGTACTCTGCCTCCGTAATCTTCTCCAGCACGGCGGTGTATTCGTCGGTGCCCAGGTCACCGAGCTTGCCTTCGTATCATTGTCTTTGTCGATGTACTGGTACATCCAGTGAGGCCGGCTAGCCAACGGCACCAGCCGCCACCCGAGCCAACAATTGTATAGGTTGATGGTTTCCAGGCCCTCCTTCTTTATCGTCTAGATCTGCGTCAACATCTCGTCCACAACCATCCTCTAGTAGTTAGGGAGCTTGGTCGTCAATAACCGGCACGGCTCGCTCCTCTCTGCGGTATACACCAGGAGCGACACCTCGCCGTCAGGTGTCGACTCTCTCACATAGAACTAGCTCTTTTTCCACTCGCTTGCGGCCTTCTTCGGCAGCAGAATCTCCAAGAATTTGGCCTTGGTCTTTAGATGGAAGGTAACACCGCCTGCCGCCAGGACTAGGCCACCTGCACCCTCGCGGCTGACGTGGTCATGGAATAAATCCAGCCAAAGTAGGGGCGGCACCCCAGATAACACTCGCAGAAGGCCACGAAAATGGCGAGCTTCTCGATGCTGTGTGGCCCTAGATCTGATGGCTTGATCATGCAATACACGCAAAATCGCCTAAAGAAGACTGATGAAGGGAAGCCGAGACCCCTCTGCAGGCGGCTCAAGAAGCAGATGAATTCTCCGGGGCGTGGCTTGGGCTCCATCTCCCCGGACACAGGGATGCGCCATTTCCCCTTATAGAGGATCCCGTGTCCTAGAAAGATTTTAGGGAGGACATAGTGCACTTTGACTTTCCCCACGGATCCATTAGCGAAGGCTCCATCGACAATAACAAGACTCGCATCCCCCACAGAAATTCTAGATCGGGAGAAGGTGAAAGGCTAAGGGTGCGCGGGGGCGGAGAAATGCGAAGAAGATTCGCATCCCCCATGTCACTCTCCTTATAAAGGGGCGCTTCCCGCCAGTCTTAGAGGAGCCGTTACCTCGCGGTAATTAAGCCAATTTTACCATTGGGTTACCCAACGGCTAGGTTGACCAGGCTGACGGTCCAACTTCACTCATTCGACTCGCCTATCCACTTGCCAATGCTGCGATTCAACCGGTCGCCAATGCAGCGACTGAAGACATATGCAAGAGATTCCTTCCTTCATTGAGGGTGTCCACCACCGATTCGACTAGACGTCCAAATTGGACCCGCATACTCTGACTTCCAAAGAACACCTAGACTAAACCAACGCTGGCCTCGGGGACTACTGATGGGGATATGTCGAATGGGGTATGCCCAGCAGGACATTTCTGACTGGACCAGGCCCTTTGGGAGTGGGCCTATAGGATGATTAATGGTCTGTACACATGCTAAATGATTATTGGCCTGAGGCTTGTTTCTTAAGATCATCTATGATGTTTCTGGTGGCTTATTAGATGATTTTATGCTTGGATTGCATCTGATTCAGATGATATAGTTGCTTGGAACCATGCTTGGTAAAGCTAATGACTTGATAATTTTCCACTGTTATTTTATTTATGATCATGATTATGATTTGATGAAACCACTGTCTTAGTGATGTTGGCTTGGGAATTAACATGTGGTTTGAGATCATCATGATCTCAAATAGTGAAGATGAACATAGGAATATCCTAGTGATGATTCCTGTATTAGCAGGGAAATTATTAGTAAGTTAATTTATTGAAGCTGTGATGATTAAATGTTTATCTTGGTTCATGTAGGAGTTGTTCTTGTGACACCATCTTGATATGGTACACAGGTTTGATTCTAATCCATGGATTGGGTTGGATTAAGCTAAAGACAAACTTGGCTTTATAAGATAAATAGAGATGCTCTTCTCTGAATTCCCTAAGACCAATGATGTTGGTCTAAGGCTTAGGGATTCAGATCTTATCTAGTTGATTCATATAGATAGTCCTGGTAGTGGTACCAGCTATTCTTTCTTGAATCAAAGCTTGGAAAAATGATAGTCAGCTTGATCATGATCTGGATCCAAAGGATTAGTTTCTAAGGTGTTAACCTTTCTTTAGGGATGTGCCTAGAAATAGATCATAGATATATTTATGCTTGAATTGTAAGATATAGCCTAACAACCAGAGCAATGATGTTGCTCTGAGATCTAGCTGGATCCAGGTACTTTGTTGTTTTATTTTAGAGTTTAAAAATCCCTATGATGGAGTCACCCCACTTGGGTGCTTTCTGAGGGGTTGTTTCATAAAACAACACATGCTTCTGTCTAAATGATATGATTAGATCATGTGAAGGTTTTATGAAACTCACCACAAAATCTGCTGTTTGTGGAGTAAGGTGGTGATGATGATCTTGTTTTGCTAAGCTTCTGTGCTTGACCTTGAGCTATCCTGCTCCTCCTAGCTCCTGGACTTGGCCTTGTTGTCCACCTGATCCTTCCCCCTCCTTATGTCACCATCCTGATGATGTTTGGTTGATCTTTGGTGGTCTGGATTGGCTGTTGTGCTTGGTAAGCTGCTGTCTAAGCTGGTTGTTCTTGTGTGCAAGCAGTGGAGAGATGCACTAGTGCCTCTCCATGGCTGTGCTGATGGTTTCGTGAGTTTGGGGTTGTGTTATGAGGCTGACAGTACACCACATGCATGTTGGTGTGTGTCCTTCCTGTGTGCTTTTCTGTGCACCTATGGATATGTTCAGAATTTTGAAACTTACTGTTATCTAGTTACTTTCACATGGCTGGTGAAATTTGCCCCTCTTGGCTGTCATTTGACTTCTGGCTTGAAATTTATGAAAGATAAATTCTTTCATATTTGGTGAAACTTGCCCCTTCAATAAATTTCTCAATGATGAACTTGTTCAGTGCACTTCACTGACATGTCTGAGAGAAAAAATAATACTAACCCCATTTTTCTTTTGTCTCTATTTAGTCTTTGTTTGTTTTTGCAGGTATAGATCTAAAGTGAAGATTTAGTTTAGGTGTAGTTATAGAACAATTCAATGTAATCTTCTTTATATTTTTGTAATTTTCATTATATTATTTTGTAATCTTCATTTTATTCTTTTATAATAATTATTACATTATTATCAACAAAGAATAATCTTATTCTTATTTATTTACTTTGGTGGAGTGTGCGGATGATTTCAATAAGTTACAATTTTTATAACTTATTTATATATATGAAATAAGTTTTTATATTCTAATTATTTTCTTTAGATAAAGTTTTGAGTTAAAGTAATTAACTCATAATTAAATCAAGATTCAAACCTTATTCCTAATTCATTTGAATTATAATTCAAACACTCAAGTTTAAAATTCAAATTAATTTTAAAACACATAATTCCTTAAAGATCATATCAAAGTCTATAGCAATCACCCTTTAAGACTAAACCTAATCTCAAAGTATGAAAGAAACATTAATCACTTAAGGTTTTTATTTGGCGAAAATTTTACCCATATTTTCACAGATGAATGCATGCAACATTCCAAATTCCTAAATCTACCGGCATTTTACCACATTTTCACAGATTAATGCATCCGGCATCAGGGAGGACGGAAGCAAAATCGATGGGTTGGGAAGGGAGGCATTGGGGAGGAATCGTCAGGTGGACGCTCGCGTGGTTGTGATGACCAGGTCGTGGTGGCGCGCATTAGGATGGGAGTGGCCGCAACCGGCGCTGGGAGAGAGAGGGCAGGGGCGACGCTGGAGAGAAAGGCCAGGGCGGTGTAGGGGATTAGGGTTTCGGGGAACTAGTAGGTGGAGACCGGGTCGGGAGTCAGTGGTGCGATGGCGGAGTGGTGAGCATGCTAGCAGATGAAGCAGACAGAGGGCGGCGCGATGGTTCACGGAGGTGGTGTAGGTGAAGTAGAGAGAGGGAGACACCGGCGGGACTAGGGTTTGCTGGCTCGCGTAGGAGCAAGAAGTGGCGGTGGGGTCGGGGTGCATGTGGGGATTAGGGCGGGTTTGGCGGACGAGTCATGGGTGTGGGAGGATTTTACCAAAGTGCCCTTATCATTTATGTGGTGGAATACTGCGAACTAGTGTGTTTCTGTCTATTCACGCCAAGTGTGGGAGGTGGGAGAAACTGGTGCAACGCCTTTGGAGCGTTGGATGGAGGCCCTATCAATGGCTGATATCTGATTGGGTGGGTGATCCGTGGATGGTATGGTTTTATCTTCTGATTGGTCACAGAAAAATGATAGTTTAAAACGGGCATAAAAAATGGATATAGTTTTATCTTCTGACATAGTTGCAAGGAAAAATACCAAACTTGGTATATTGCAAGTGTCTCAAAAAAACCTTCTCACAAATGACATATCATGTTCGAGGTTTCATGGCTTTCGGGCCAAACGACCAATGTTATGGTCCGAAACGCGGCATAGTTTGTGATGATGTGCCCATATTATGCACCCATATGTATCATGGGATGGCGAACAATGTTGCAGGAGAAAGTTTTCCTTTTCGTCGCACAAAAAAACCATTTTCTATTTTCCGAGCACAAAAAATGGGTCGATTTGTGAAGCAACCACCAAATGAAAGTTTCAAAATGATACCATCCCATTTTTAAAAAATAATAGGCCACCTTACATGGACAAATGTCCAACCGGCTATCTCAAACCTTTCCTTCCACCCCTGGAGAAAAAGACAAATTCCTGCCGAATAGGTAGGAAGTGGGTCCGATTTGAACTACGGGTACATGATCCGATGCCCATTATTTTTTGAACAAATGAGTTTTAGACACACAATATCATGTTTCTTCAGAGATTCAATGCGATTTTAGCGTCAGCCCCGAGCTAAGAATCTTTATGCCCGCCGTTTTGACCATAGTTTGAAACGGCCATAAAAATTTCAAAAACGGTCCAATCAATGAAAATCCTTTGCGTGGTGTGTTATTATGTGACATAGTTGCAAGGAAAAATACAAAACTTGGTATATTGCAAGTGTCTCGAAAAAAAACTTCTCAGAAATGACCTATCATGTTCGAGGTTTCATGGCTTTGGGGCCAAACGACCAATGTTATGGCCCGAATCGCGGCATACTTTGTGATATTGTGCCCATATTTATATATCATGGTATGGCAAACAATGTTGCAAGAGGAAGTTTTCCTTTTCGTCTCACAAAAAACCATTTTCCGAGCGCAAAACACGGGCCGTTTTGTGAAGCAACCACCAAATGAAAGTTTCAAAATGCTACCATCCCATTTTTCAAAAATAATAGGCCACCTTACATGGACAATTTCCCAATTGGGGTATCTCAAACCTTTTCGTCCACCCCTGGCAAAAAAGACAAATTCCTGCCGAATCGGTAGGAAGTGGGTCCGATTTGAACTATAGGTACATGATCTGATGCCCATGATTTTTTGAAAAAATGATTTTTAGACTCACAATATGCTATTTATTTAGAGATCCAATGCAATTTTAGCGAGGCTCATCCCCTAGCTAAGAACCTTCATGCCTGATGTTTTGACCATAGTTTGAAACGGGCATAAAAAATTCAAAAACAGTCCAATCAATGCAAATCCTTCGCGTGGTGTCTTATTATGTGACATAGTTGCAAGGAAAAAATACCAAACTTGGTATATTGCAAGTGTCTCGAAAAAATATTTTCAGAAATGACCTATCATGTATGAGGTTTCATGGCTTTCGGGCCAAACGACCAGTGTTATGGCCAGAATCATGGCATAGTTTGTGATAATCTTCCCATATTGTGCATGCATGTGCCTCTTGTGATGGTGAACAATGTTTCAGGAGGAAGTTGTTCTTTTCATAGCACGGAAAATCCATTTTCCATTTTCCGAGCGCAAAAAACGGGGTGTTTTGTGAAGCAACCACCAAATGGTTAATTCAAAATGCTACCATCTCATTTTTAAAAAATAATAGACCACCTTACATGTATAATGTACCAATTGGGGTATCTCAAACCTTTTCTTCCACCCTTGACGAAAATAGAAATCCCCCCTGAATCCGTAGGAGGTGGGTCCTATTTGAATTACAAGTACATGATCTGATGCCCATGATTTTTTTTAAAAAAATCATCTATAGACTCACAATATGCCATTTCTTCAGAGGTCCAATGCAAGTTTAGCGACACTCATCCCCTAGCTCATCGAAAATTTTGAATTCGAATATCTAGTTTCAAAATCATATTTTAAAATATAATATTATCCCTACTATGGACTAATATGAGATTAGTAAATACACTATTTTAAAATAGTCAAAGTATTTTTAATTAACATCTTAAGAGGATCTATAGAATTTTATAGAAGATTAGAGACAAAAATCAATTTTTTTGGACTTGTTATGAAAAAGATACAAAAGAATTAAGAAAATGAAAAAAAAACAAAAAAAAGAAGAAAAAAACTACCTAACTATACTAGCCGAGATGGCCTAGTGCGTGCAAGGCCTTGTCCCTCCCACCGTGGCCCATATCGCTTCCCACGGAGGCCCATTCTAGTGATAAATTAAGCCAGCCCAACAGATGAACTAAGGATATAAGGTCGCGACTTGTATATACAACATGAACGGGTGCATGGTCTGGTGGCAAGGGTCGCTTCCTCCATGTTGGAGGTCGCGGGTTCGATTCCTGGACATGCTATTTTTTGAGGAATAATTCGAAGTAGCTCGGAAACACTCAGCGGGTCCCACATGTCAGTCCGAGTTCGTGTCATTGTAGGTAACTTTTTGTCACTGTTGTGCGGGTCCCACATCTCAGTTTGATATGTGTTTCCTGGTAAACTAAATTGTGTAGATTTAAATGGTGCCACATAAGGTTATATTGACACATGGATATGACACACAGTCAAAAGCTAACACATAGATATGACACATAGGCTAATTGGTGATGTGGCTGAGTACCTATTTCATCTTATCCTAATTTGGACACTATAACAATTTTAAATAATCGTAGTGAGCTACAAATAATGTTGTAGGTTATGACGATTTTATCTAATAAAACTATGACGTTTTTAAACATAATCATCGTAAATTTGTAAGATTTTGAACCTCTGAAACGGCTTACGACCATTTGGTGCAAAATCATCATAACTCTATAACGATTTTGTTCACGGTCACTATTAGAAGGTCATATAATAACACATTCCTTGTAGTGATAAAATGTATATCATCTATATACCTAAGATGGACAATTCCAGTCTTTCCTTTTTTGCCAAATATTTTTGAGATTCTCTTTCAGCATTTCCTTTCCCTTTTAAAAATATCTATTAAGATCAACAGTGGCGTCGTACACATGACACATAGTCCAAAGCGTGTATTGTGAAATACTAATACCTTTGGACTTGCACTTTGAAGTTGATCACCGTCATCAAATGTTTGGCGTTCTTTCAAAAATCCATTCTTTAGTAATCTTTTAGTGTAGTAAACTTTTTTACTTATATCTTCTATTCATCCTAATTATGACAACTTTCATGATCAAGCTACTATATCCTATAGAGGTGAATCATGAATATAATTTTAGTTCCCAAAACCCTTTTGGAGGATTAGGACGCCTAGCATCTCCAACATTCACAAATTCTCATATAATATGAGAACATGTATTATACTCCATCATATTGCAACCAAAACTATTATTTCCGATATCGCAATATCTTCCACACATGACGGTTTCAGAAACATTTCTTTCAGCTCCTAGATAACCTTGATATTAAAACAATCTTTTGAATATCAAGAATCATGGAGGAAAACATGATACTTAGATACCAACGCTGGAATTTTTACTCTTGATTTAAAACTAATTATTAAACTTCATGGAGTAAACTTAGTTTGTTGAAAGTTTGCAGTAGTACTTTTAAACTTTAGACTGACACTCAAAACAATACGATACCAGTTCATAAAGTAACTATCCAGAATTCTATAGTTCTATTATCTCAATTATAACTAAGCATAAGGTGGTGAACGGATGGCAATGACTAAAACAATTATGCAAATTCACTTTGATTTAATTTATGATAAATTGAGTTCAACTTTAATCATATTACTATTTTAACTCCCACTCAAAACCAACATCCCTCGAGTCGTTTTGGTGATTACATGAACCAAATCCACTACACCAAGTCCGATCTTCACGAGAGATGTAGCTTCAAAGGCGAACAATCAACATGGTCATCATATCATCCATATGACTCATGCTTTACCTTTCGGTATTCCGTGTTTCGAGTCCATGCATGTACATGCTAGGATCGTCAAGGTTATCCTTAGTATCCGCATGTGAAAATATGGCTTGCACCAGTTGTATGCATCCGTAGAATATATAACACTCGATTATCATGTGATGGTTTGATACGACGAGTCTTAGCAACGCTGCTTACTAAGGATGGACACTTTATTACTTGATATTTAGTGAGAGGGATCATCTTATAATGCTATCATCGCAATCTAAGCAATACAAGATCCATAAAAAGGATTAACATCACATGAAATTCATAATATGTGATATAATAAGGCCTTTCTTCTTGTGACATTGATCTCCATCTCCAAAGCACGGAAATGATCTCCATCATCGACAGCATGGCGTCAATGTTAGTGGCGCCACTTCATGGTTATCCATCACCAATAGCAACTATTACAATTACTTGAAATAAAGCTATTACATGATGAATAAACCCGCATGTCATAACAAATTTAAAGACAACCATTAGGCTCCTACCGGTTGACATATTACAATAAGGATCATCTCATACATCAAATATAATCACAATCACATCATGGCCATATCACATCACATGGTTCAACAAAAACAAGTTAGACGTCTCTAATTTTCTTTGCATGTTTTACGTGTCTTGGGGCTTTTGAATAAGAACCGTTCTTACCTACGAACTAGAACCAAAATGCTGATACAAGTGTTGTAAAGTTCATATTGTAAATTGTATCTTAACTATGGTGGGAGAGACAAACACCCGCAAAGCCACTTGTGCAATGCAAGTTGCATGCTGAATGTGGAGCAAGTCTCATATACGACGACATGTAAGGTTAGCCCGGGCCGCTTCATCCCACCATACCGCAAGTTGCAAAGTGATGGGGATATGCCGAATGGGGTATGCCCAGCGGGACATATCCGACTGGACCAGGCCCTTTGTGAGTGGGCCTACAGGACGGTGACTGGATAACGACTGAAGATGGATCCTGGCGATTGGAAGCTAGAGGCCCATAAGCATAATTAGGCAAAGTCAGATTAGGTAAAATTCGAGTCCTTGTCTGATTCGGTTCTATATATGTAAACCCTAGCGAGGTACCCCCTATATAAACCTCCCTAGGGTACTCTCTGTACTCATGTCCCATCATATACCCCATCGACTAACTGCTTAGCCGCCGAGCTTTCCACCATTTTACTCAATAAATAATACAATCTAGCACGAGTAGGTCTTTACCCTGCAGGGGGGCGAACCTAGGTAAAACCCTGTGTCTTTGCCCTCATCTGGCTTCGCAGATGGCTGCCCTCTCTTGCCCCAAATCCTACTACTCGGTACCCCTGGTAGCATCTGCCGTAGTCATTCCCACGATAGTGGCGCCCACCGTGGGGCATGTCCGGTCCGTCCTAAGTTATGCGGCCATAACCTATTCACCAATCAACCTGTCGATCGCCACCAGTCGCATGATCACGTGCGGCGAGATCCTACGGATCTTGACCATAAGGTACGTCCCGGCGTCGCACCCGGTCACGCACAGCGCGGTGATGCCGATCGGCACCATCAACTTGTTCGTCGGATTCACGGACGCCATCGTCTCAACGGAGACGGTGATCATCGACGGGTCGCCACCACACCGCGATCAGCTCTTGGAAGGCCAGATCCGCACCATCTCCCACCTCGCCTCTGAGTATGACTTGGCCACAAGCAACGTGGTTGGGACCAACACGGCCATGGACGACGCGACCATGGATGACGCAGCCCTCCACGACAACGTCGATTCGGCGACCCCTACTTCGGTCGCTAAATCCATCACCACCGCATTGCCCGAAGACTCCATCACGTGAGTCTCCAACGTTTTAGATTTTGAGAAGTCCATCCTCGAGATCGTCGACTCCGACTCTGGATTAGAGTCCCCTGACGACTTCCACGCCATATCTAGTCGCTTCAATGTGGCCTACATGGCAGGGAGCATGAGCGCCCCGCCAGACCCCTTCTCCAAGCCGATCCTGCCAACCACAACTGTGACAGACGGCAAGGAAGCCAGCATGTGACTAGAGGAGACGGCACACAAGGAGCAAGCCGAGCGCGAGAAATTACGCCTTGAGCGGGAAACGGCGCAGGAGCTATTGCTCTACCATCAGCGCCACATCAAGAGTCGGTTGAACCCCAACGTTCAGGGCCACGCCCTAAACTTCGACGACGACAACGATGCTGCCCGCGTGGCCGATCGCGATTTCTACGAGAACGCGCCACCGGGAGGTAGCAACGCTCACCACCCGGATCACCAGCGACCCCCCCCCCCCGCTGTACTGCACCTCGATGCACAACATCATCATGGGGCAAGCCACAGTCGCCAACCTCAACATCATCGGAGAGGGCGCGCTGCAGATCAAGTACGCCCAGGCCCTACTCGCCAGGGCCGTCGAGCAGCAAGTTGCAGGAGTCGAATCCCGGGGCCAGATGTAGTCCCGCTCGTCCGGAAGCAGGGCGGCCTCGAGCGGTCACCCCACGATCGCCAACAACCTCAACAGCCCACTACTCGAGCCCCCGCAGTAGCAACTACTGGCCGCGCACCCAGTGGTCTCCAGCAACGAGCCACGACTGCTAAACAACACGGTCACCGCTAATGGTCGACGCTCAAACACACATCATCAACAATCAAACTTGGTGGGCACGCCAGACCAACGACCTGAGGCACACCCTCACCAACCGCGGTGACCCCGAGCCAAGGGGCTCCCTTAACCGAGTCGGCCCCTGATACGTCCATAACGTATCTATAATTTTTTATGACTTTATGCTAATATTATACTTTTGACACTTGTTTTTATATAAAGTTTATGATTTATTTGGACTAATATACTATAGTTGCAAAAGTGCACAATGTTCTTGTTTTACACTTTGATGTGTAGGAATTACCAAGAATACAAGGGGAAACCTTGTTGGAGTCAAATCGGGACTTTCCAGATATTTGTCCCAGAACTCATTTCGAAGATGGTCACGTTACGGGTCGAAGACGGCATCAAACGGAAAAATCCCGAACTACAAAGTTGTTGGAAATTTCGCAAGGAACGTTGTAGATGTAAAATTTAATTGATTCGAGTCCGAATGGCCGAGATAAGCCCGATTTACTGCAACCCTAGATGGGGTGACGGAAACCCAAGAAGCTATATAAAGGGAGGAAACCTAACTCGTGGGGGACTCCTCCACCCACGAATTTGCAGCCCCCAAAATCCATGTTTTTGCATCCCCATGGATCCCATCTACATGGGGGAGGGCTCCCAAGAAGCCATGAAAAAAGGGGGCTAAGGGGCGGCATTTCCCCATGATGCCGGTGGCAGGGAAGGAGTTCCCCGCGCCAGCCGCCGACGCCACCGCCGCCCTGCACCTCTCACTGCCCCCTTCATTTTCTTCACCGCCATCTCCATCACCAACTCCTACTTGTATATTGTGGTTCATCCTACCATACACCTCTGTACCGTCCTATGTAAACAAGGTGTTTGATGCTATAAGTTATAATCCTATGATCTATGTCATGTTTCTGTAGTTTATTTGTATTTTAATTGTTGGGTTGAATGTCTTTCGTTTATTAGAGTTGTATGTTGATATGGTACAGTCCTTTGGTGTCCATTATATTTGTGAGCGCATGGATTAAACATCATAGGGTTTGTAGTATGTGTAAGAGGAAGGGGGAAGTTCTGCCGGAGTGACAAAAAGCCGAGGACACGAACCAGTAAGAGGACCATTAGCTTAAGGCTATGGTTGGGGAAACCTTAATGCATTGTTAGTGTTTGCCGATGCTTGCTAACAATCCAATCATATAGTACTTTTAATTCCATGTAGTGAAGTGCATGTATATTTAGCCTCTCTCACATAGAAAATTGTCGAAGACAATGAAACCAATTTATTCGCTAATTAAACTTGGACAAAGCCACCATAATTACCACCACTTTTCCACAATCATGGTACTATTAGTTTATGGTTACTTAGTATATTTTATTGTGCAGCACTAACAATTACTCTCTTGTATTTATTATCTTGCAAAGCTATCTCTGCTACCCATATTGTCGCTCTAGTTTTATTTTATAGATAATGCAAACGTTTAGTGTGCGTAGAGTTCTATCAGTGGTTGATAGAATTTGAGAGAACATTTATCCTACCTTTAGCTCCTCATTGGGTTCGACACTCTTACTTATCGAAAATGTTACACACGATCCCCTATACTTGTGGGATATCAAGACCTTTTTTAGCGCCGTTGCCGGGGAGGAATAGCGTGTGGGTGAATATTTTTGTGTGCACTTGTTTGCTTTATCTCTAAGTAGTTTTTACTTCTAGGTTTAAGTTGTTCTATATCTTAGTATGGATAGGGAATGTGATTTAAAAAAAATTAGTTGTACTTGTTACCTAAAAAAGTTTTCAAAAAGGAAAGTGATTGGAAAGATGAGTAATGGTTAAGTGGGGGTCGACCTTGAACACTTGTGTTCATGCCTATGAAACAAAAATAAATCTTTCCATGGAAGCTTTTAAGTTAAAACTTGTACATATTGTGTATATTGTATATATTGTACATATTCCTCTATACCGTAAAAGTAAAGTGATAATTATAGCTTCTAGTTACTTGGAAGTTGATAGTTTTGCTTTGATATCTAGAAGCAGATTTTCTATGCTTCACCGTATAAAATATTTAAAATCACTAGAACTTGATATTGATCTGAAATTTCTTGAGTGCAAGTAATGCTTATTATATTTATTTCATTAAAATAACTTTTTCTGATTTGAGTTACGTAGCTGTCTCAAAAAAAATCGATCTTCACCGACTATTCAGTTTAGACAGATTTCTGTGCTTTAGTGTAAAAAATCGTGATAAATCTCAGAATAGTATTTTGATCTGAAATGTTTTGTGAATAAACCTAAGATTATGATATGTCTTTCATTAGTTTTGTGTTTTTAGATTTTAGCTACCTAACTATCTCGTTGAGTGTCATCTTTACAGACTGTTCAGTTTTGACAGATTTCTTAGTTTATTCAATATTGTACTTGGTGTTATTAGTTTCATTAGTTTTTTGACGGACAACGGAAATCGTGAATACCTTAGTATATATAGTGGCTAATGCTGAGTAAATATTATGAAACTTGTCAATGCTTGAACATTAGTGGATTTTATTTAATGAGTACTAACCCTACTAATGAGTTTTGTGATGTTTTATGTGGATGTAGCTTATAAGTTCTAATCAATATGGTGATATGAGATAAAAAATAAGACGCCAGAGCTCAAGTTTGGGGATGTTTAGGTGCATCACAAGAACATATTCAAGAAGATATAATCATCTAAGCTTGGGTATGCCCGACTCATCCCCCTATTAATCAACTAAGATGAGGTTGTCTTCTTCATGCTCTATATTACCCATCCACATGATATGTATTGTGTTAACTTGAATTATAGTTGCTTTTATATGTCTTGGTTTAATCTTATTTAGTTTTATTAGGCTCTTTATTTCGTTCTTATTGCTTCTTTACTTTCACTTATAATTTTAAAACAACAAAAATAGTTTCTTTTGTTTTACTTCTATGTTTTGTTCTCTATTTTGATGTGCCTAGCTGAAAGGCGTTAAAGAAAGGAACTCTTGGGAGATAACCCATGTTTTATTTCTATAATTTTTCTTTTGTTGAGTATTGGAAGTTATTAACTCTGTAATAACCTCTCCTTATACTTTTTGTTTGGTTTTTGTGCCAAGAATATCCTCTAATGAGAGGGAAGTAAGATTTGGGGAAGTTGTTGTCCCGAAGCAGATTTCTGTGCTTCGCCAGAATGTCGTACTGATCTGTAATTTTTGTGTGCATGCCCCTGGTATTTACCCAACTTTCGTTAGTTTTGCACTTTTCGATTTGAGCAACAAAAGATTTTCGAAAAAATGGGTATTTACCTGCTGGTCTGTTTTAACAGATTTCTGCCATTTTTTGCATTTGCCTCTTAATCGATTTATTTTTGAGTTCTTTTTTATCACTTGAGCTTTTAAAAGGATTTTCTGCAGTAGCTTCTGTTTTAATGGGTGTTTTACTTGAGATGAAACTAAACCCCAAAGGTTTATTATCTTGCATATCTAATGTTGCTAAGGAAGATTGTGTGAAGTTTTGTATGAAGGAAGTTTTCAAGTGTAGGGAGAGAAGATGTGATGAGATGAAGTATGGACAAAATCTCAAGATTGGGGATGCCACCCGTGTCACCCCAAGAAATATTCAAGAAGTACAAGCGTCAAATCTTAGGTATGCCCAATGTATCCCCTTCTTCATCAACAAAGAACCTTAGGTCTTCTCTCAAGATACTATATTTTTATTGCTTCATGCGCTATGTGTTGTTCTTGGAACGTCTTTGTTTCTGCTTTTAGTTTTATTTTTCTTTGTTTGCTGCAATAAGTTGGTCGGACCCCAACACACCTATTTTGGAGAAATCACACCTCATTCTTCATTGTCTAGAACACTCTAGTTCACTCTTATTGTTCTATGAGTATTCTCTTTTGCTAGCACTGTGTTTATCTTAGTTTTCTTATGCTTTTTGGTTAGAAATTTTTAGTTATTCTTTGTAGTTAGGTGACACAAGCTCTCTTATCTTTATTGATTATTATCTTTGTGAGTTGTTTCAAATAATTCGATTGGTGTTGGAAAAGAGTAGAAAGGTTCATGCTTATAGTGGTGCAAAAGGAAGCTTATTTTGACTGTGACTTAGACTTTATCATGTCATGTTGGATGTTGCTTTGACCATATGCTTAGTAACTATTGTTGTAACATGACTTGTTTCAAACAATTGAGATTTCTTAATGTTCCTTGAAAGAATCATGCGTTGTTTTAGCATACAAAAGCATAATATAATTGTATTCTCCTTTGATTCTATATTTGGGTTGACTTGGCACATGCTTACACCATGTTATGACTATGAAACAGTCACCCTATCCTCTATGATCATTTAGTTTTGGACTTGTGATATCACTTTATGCTTTGATTAATAATGTTTTGTCGCTTTGCATTATTATGGCCATTCTTGCTCTCTTAGTTGGTCGCTCCTAGTCTTTTGCTAGCCTCCACCTTTACTGAGTATCAGATCTACTCGTGCATCCAACTTCCAAGAAACCAAGTTATTCCAACGAGTCCACTATAAACTCCTATACATGTTGTGTTACACAATTCAAAGTATCTACATGTTTTTATCTATCTTCCAAATTAAACTTTTGTTATGTGAAATTTAGTGATTAAATGTCACATCCCAAGATTTTCCAAATCTTGTTATGTGAAAAATAAATAAACAAAATAAATAATTGTTGAAAATTAGGGTGAATAGAAACTTTTGTTTCTAAATGGAAACTTAAAATCCCATCTTGAACAAACTTTGGTAAATGTTTGAATCCAACTAAATTCAAATCAAGTGAAATGCATTCCTCATAAAATGCATCTTGAAATTTAAACACTTGGAGAATAAACCAAAACTCTAAAACCCTAATGGAAGGAAATCATTTTCAAGTTATCTCTAAGACTATGGATTTGATCCATATAAAAATTGATCATACAAACATTTCAAAATGATCAAGAATGACAAATGGAAATATTATAAAACCATAGAAATTGGTTTCACTTAATTTGGAACCATAAATAAAATCTTATGAAATTAATAAGACAAGGAAATTGAATTTCCAAAGCTAATAAAGCATCTATCTATAAATCCATACCAAATGGTGAGCAAATAATCCTAAATATATTTAAAAGTATAAATAAATATAAATAAGATTTTACAAATTGGAGTCACCAAGTTTGGATCTATAAATAAAAAGATATGGATTTTATAAGATAAAGACAGAAATATTAAATAAGAAATATTTAAAAACCAATTAAATATTGGCCTAATCCATTAAGCAAATGGAATGAATAGAATCCAAAATCCAAATAAAATAAAAGGATAAAGAATTTCCAAATAAAATGGCATTAACCATTCTATCCCTATTTTAATAAAGACAAATCTCTAATAAGAATAATTATTTAATTCATGAGAAAATAGTATTTTGGAATTTTCCCAAGTGGAATAAAAGTTGTTTAATCAACTTAAATAAAATAAAAGAAATCTTCCAAATAAAATTTAGGAAATTAAAACTAGATTTAATTCCATTGGAATTAAAACAAATAACCAATTCAAATGATTTATTAATCATATTAAATATATTCCAAATAATTCTAGGTGAATATTTTGACACCCTATTAAGTAAATAAAACTAACTGAAAAGGTTTTGTGGAAAAATGAAATTTAAATAAGGATTAAAAATATATTTGATCTCATTTAATAAATACAAGGGCCAATTTTAAATGATTAAAAGGCCCTAAAAAGAATAAGATATTTATTCTAAAAGTGATTTGAGAATGTATTATTAATCATTATTAAAATCTAATCAAGGTTTGAGAGAAGTTTGAATTCAAATGGATGTTTAAATTGATTAATCAAAATCAAAACGGAATAATAAGAATAGAAAAAGAAAAACAAAATAGTACAAAAAAATATGATCTAGCCAGTCCAGCCCACTAGGCCCAGTCTAGCCCATCTCCCTTCCCCGCGAGAAAAACGATTCGTACTCGCGAATTGACTCACAGCGCCACTGACCGCCTGGACCCACTCCTCCTCTCTCCCTCTCGCTGACAACGGACCCCATCGCCACGTCACCGTCTTCCATACCCTCCCGCTGACCTCGCCGGCCGTTGCTGCCAAATGAATGCCGATGTAATACGCAGTAACGCCGCGATTAAACGGCCCCTCGATCACGCGTACATAAGCGCCTCGACGCCCTCTCTCTTTCCCCCCAGTCGTCTCCCCACCGGGTCCCCCAGGCTGCCCTGATTTCCTCTTATACCGCCACTGCCTCCGGAGAACTCCACCTCCAATTCCGGCCAAACCCCGCTGCCCATCGCCTCCTCAAGCACACGAGCATGACCCCCAGTCCCTGGCGCTTCTCTCTGCACCATCCACTTGGCCGCGCTTGACCCCCAGCATCGGCAACGATGACAACCAGTAGCGTCGCCGTCTGTCTCCAACTCCGTCGACCTCTCCCCGGTAACACCGAAGTCCCCTTCTTCTCGCAGTGATACTCCTATGCTCTCCTCTCTCTCGCGCGTCTAACAGACCCACTGCTTTTCTCTTCCGTGCCTTGTAGCCTCACCCCCGTCGACGACCGTGCGAGCCCGAGCCAGTGGACAACTCCGACGACCAATTGTCATCAACCCCGTATGAAGTTAGTGGCGCACCTGAAAAGATCATCTATGGCGCACTAGCAGTGCGCCACGTGCCTTGCGGTACGGCTATCTCCCAGCCGTGGCGCACTACCTAGTGCACCACGGTTGTGTCGAGATAGGTGTAGCGCACCTGCTAGTGTGCCACAGCTATGTGGGCAGGTGCGCTACGCGTAGGATCTTATGTGGCGCACTTCCCAGTGCGCCACTAAGCTTGTAAAGTGCGCTTTAGGTGTAGTGCGCCACAAAAGGTAGATCATGTGCGCCACAGGTGTGTTTTTTGTTTTTTTAATTTCCGAGCCAGATTATATACAATATTACAGCAGATATACACACACAGATACAAGATATACAATTATATATATAAATAAACAATATGAAAAACAAGATTGAAACAAATACATATAGATAAGTCTCATACATGAATACATAGTATAAGTTACATTGTTTCGATCAAGTTACAAAGTAGTTGGTGACATGCGAATACATGTGTCGATCGAACAAGTTAGAGCTCGGAAGCTCGCCTAGACATCTAAACTAGCTAGACACAAACGCGGGATAAACAACCAAAAAAGATAAGCATGATCACCGCCGCGACGAAGGTGTAGGTCTTCATCCGGTTCCTTGTCCTAACTCCCGCTAGATAGCGCGTGTATCTAGCTTCCACCTCCGCCATAGTGTTGTACCCTTTGTAGCTATTGCCGCTGAAACGGTGCACCTGTCTCCGGCAGTCTTTCCAATCATCGTAGACTCCAGGAACCCGTCCCTTGTACACGATGTACCACGTCATCTATAAGTTGACAATAATAATTAACCGGTGATTGAAAAAAAACATATATAATTAAATTCGCATATGAAGATACACTTATAGAAAGTACTCCTAAATCAAAAAGACCAAACTCAAAAAGCATGACTCATATATAACTAGGTTGTTCGACACAGGAATATGCTACGATGGAACCGTTCGCCAAGTAGGATGCACAACACCTGGACCTGTGCATAGCACAAGGCGAACAATCTCATCAAAGCACATTCACATATAGTGTGCCACGACATTTCAATCATCGGCATTATTCTCGAAAAAAGACCAAAGTAACTCGAAAAGCATGCCTCATATATATACATAGGTCGTTGGACACAGGAATATGCTACGATGGAACTGTAAACCAAGTAGGATGCACAACATCTAGACTTTTTCATAACACAAGGCTTACAGTCCAGTCGTAGCACATTCACATATATATTGTGCCAAGACATTTCAATCATCAGGATTATTCTCGAAAAATACCAAAGTAGCTCGAAAAGAATGCCTCATATATAACTAGCTAGGTCGTTGGACACAGGAATATGCTATGACGGAACGGTTAGCCAAGTAGGATGCACAATTCCTGGACTTGTGCATATCACAAGGCTAACTATCCCGTCATAGCACATTCACATATATACTATGCCATGACATTTCAATCATCGGCATATTCTCTAAAAAGACAAAAATAGCTCGAAAAGAATGCCTCATATATAACTAGCTAGGTCGTTGGACACAGGAATATGCTACGACGGAACAGTTAGCCAAGTAGGATGCACAATTTCTGGACTTGTGCATATCACAAGGCTAACTATCCCGTCGTAGCACATTCACATATATATTGTGCCACGACATTTCAATCATCGGCATTATTCTCGAAAAAGACAAAAATAACTCGAAAAGAATGCCTCGTATATATACATAGGTCGTTGGACATAGGAATATGCTACTATGGAACCGTGAGCCAAGTAGGATGCACAAGACCTGGACTTGTGCATATCACAAGGATCACAATCCCATCGTAGCACATTCACATATATAGTGTGCCACGACATTTCAATAATTGGCATTATTCTCGAGAAAAGAGTAAGGAAAAAAAGAAGGACCAAAGTGAGCAAAGGACCAAAGAGTAAGGAAAAAAACCAAGCATTGATTGATATATAATATTAATAAGCAAAAGAATAAGTGATGATTCATAAACCTAATAAGATAAGTATAGTAGCATGTACACTTGTCCACACACACACAAAGGTCATCTATAGTTTGTAACAACAACTAGGCCAACATCAAGCCTTCTGGCTCGGCTTAGGGAACGGGAGGATCTTGGCCTTTGCTTCGGCCCACTGTTTGAGATGATCTCGCAGTGTAGAATTCTGCTGGTCAAGTAGGAACGCCCTCATATGATGGAGTGCGTAGTAGGCTTCCTTCTTACTGTTTTCCGGCTGCTTCACGCAGGGGAACTCCGTTACGTGGTTGAAGACGTGCCTGCCGAACTTGACCTTCGTACGCACGAAGGTGGTGCCTTCCGTCAAGGCAAAGCCAGTGAGAGCATCATCCAGAACTCCCCGAGTCGAAATACGTGGCGTGGGAATGCTTCGGCGATAAGGATATGAGCGTGCAGTGTTCATCTCTGCGCAAAAAATTCAAATGGAATGTGTTGGAAAAAGAATGATGATGATCTAATAGAGCCAATCAACGGTGGCGAGTGAATAACGACTTACTCGGGAAAGTAAGGCACGAGAATGTATTCCTTTGTCTAGTTCGCCATGAAGATTCTTTTTAGGTACGAGGCCACGATACGTCGTTCGGCGAGGGAACCCAAGCAGTCGTCACGCATGTAGTAGGGGTCCACTATAGCGATGCCCGGTGTGTTCTCTCTAATGATCTGCATGGCCAGGCTAAGAGAAAACAGACGGACCATGGTATAGTGCAGCGGGTATAGGTGGAACATATTGAAGATGTCGTTGAGCCGCAGGAAGAACAGATCTGCAGGGGCATTGTCGACGAGGCCCAAGACTGGTGGCATCTTAACCACGAATACCGGGTGCGAGGGATCTTTCTCCGATAGAAGGCATCTCTCTATCGTTAGCACGCCGTCATGCACACTCTGCAGTTCCGAACTGGCGAGCTTCCGCAAATTCTTAGGTAGCATGGGCTCACCCGCCACATGAATCCTCCACATAATAACCTCGGTTCTTGGTGGCCCGTCCGAAACCTGATCGGATTCGCAGTTGTTAACGCCACCGGCTGGCTCGAGCTGCTAGATTTTCTTTTCCTGCCCTTTTTTCCTTTTGGAGAGCGGGCAGGCACCGCAATCTGAGCACCGGCCGCCCTATGTAGTGTGTCAGGGCTTAGAATAAAGGGCCGGTTGGTTGTATCACCGGCTCAGTAAAGGCGCAAGTCGGGCGTCTCCGAGAACCAAACAGATGCTTGGTGATAGTGGCTTTCTCGTGGGGCCACCAGCTAGGTCTTCGCTAAATTGAGTGATGAAGAAGTGATCATTCCAGATTCGTCGTCCCTCGGATCTCGCGCCATGTGCATCTCATCAACATGATCATCCGACCCACCGCGGAGGTGACGGCGAGGGCGGTAAGGGGCCTTGCCACCGCTTGTCGCCGCACGACGAGAGGTCTTGTTCTGTGGCGTGATGGCCCCCGTCGTCCCCAAACGGATCATGCTCTTTGGCCATAGCAAGAATAAGCCGAAGCAAGTTCTGAGGATAGACGGCTCTTCTTCATCCGCTCCTGGGGGTTGAATGGGAGGTTCCAGGTCGTCGCAGCCCCTTAGCACCCGACTAATTTTAACCCTGTGCACGCTATCTGACATCGGCCTTGAGTGGAACATGCGCTGCAAGGGTTGAACGATGGTACCCTTGGCAACATCCCTCAGCTCGTTGTTCACGTAGCATAAGAGAGTGCAAGGAACATCCGTCTGCGGAAAACATGTACGGCGTCGTCAGAGATGCCATAAGAGTAATAGATGGCATGAAAGGTGGTAATTAAAGCAATTTGTTTACCGTGATGGCGTCGAGATCGGCTGCTTGATGGAACGGTGCTGGCCGCCGGTGTATTCTCCCTACCGACGGGTGCTTGGAGCTCCGATGCCGCCGCGACGATGGCAGGGGGCACCAACATGTACTCCGGCGCCGCGGTGATGGCAGGGGGAGTCACCAACACTTGCGGCGCCGCGGTGCTAGCGGGCGGAGTCACGAACACGTAGTTCGCCTGATTCGTCGGCGCCGCGTTGTTCGAGTGGCTGCTGACCATGCTTGGAATCGGGCATGGCCCTACTCGACCACCCGCACTCCAGTTCCCTATTGACTCCACCAAGGTAGGCAGGAAGGACGTGAGGGGGATTGCCAGGTTGTCTTGGACGATCTGCGGGATCCGCGCCACTTGTGCCTTAAGTTCTTGAACCTCGCGGTTTTCCTCCTCGCTCCTTCTCGACGGCGCCACATGCGTCCTCGGCGGTGGACCAAAATTATCCACCCAATTCTTACACCCGAGGCCGGCCAGACGGCCAGCCGACGACGGCTTCTTCGTAACCGGCTCTATTTTCTTGGCCCGGTTCATCGCCCTGTTAAAAGGGTTATCCCACCGGGTGGCCGCCGTCGATCCCTGGGATGAGGAACCCTGGGATCCATGACTAGCAACAATTTCCTCCTCCTGCATAATAAGTAACAGTGAATCGTTTAGATCATCGATTAGATTGCAATCGAGTTGATCCGCGGTAATTAGATTATACTTACCACAATTTCCTCGAATTCCTTCACCGCACGATCCACGGTGAGTTGTTTGGTTTTTGGGTCCACATGGTAACGGGCCCTGATGAAGTTTCGAACCTGCCCGGGTTCGAATTTAGCAAAGGGGTTTTCTATCCCCTTGGATCTATACTCTTCGTCCTCCTTATTCCATTTGGCCTCATGCGGTTACGTATCCACGGATCCAAGATGGTGATGACCTATATTCATTGCTGCGCACCTTTCCCGATTACTATTGGCGGGCTCTTTCGGATTCACACCTCCTTGAACTCCGGAACTGATCTTGTGATCTATGGTTCAATCTTACGGATCTCCTCGAGACTTTTGCCTTCTTTATATATCTTCTTCTTTATCCGGTTCTCCGGTGGCGGGCGGTGCTCATCTTTGTGAGGCGGATTTGTTTACTTCGTTCCATGATAATATGTGTTACGATACTTAGCGGGAACTTGTATCTTGCATGCAGCTTCTCGAAGAGGAGTGCGTAAGTGGCCATTATCTTTATGCGGAGATTCTTGGTGTTGATCGAGATGGTTGTCCGGGTGATCGCCGCCACTTGCCCACTGCATCTTTGACGACAAGCGGGCTCCAAAGGAACCCCGATGGGCTCACTTTGGTAATTTCCTCGACGACTATGCCGACGCCGTGTTCGGGCCGGTCCTTCGGCTTCTTCTTCTTCTTCTTCTTAGGAGGATTGCTACCACTCGTGCCCTCGCCATCAGTGGTTTCATCGTCCGCCGTTCCTTCGGCTTCTTCCTCCGCGTCTTCCATCTCATTATCCTCGCTCTCCGAAGGATGGTATTCTTCATCGTCTTCTAGCCACTGGGCCGCCTCCCAGAATGTCAATTGTTTATTCGGAGGTCTGAGTTCTCCTTCAGCGCTAATGCGCTTAGAACATCCAGCCTCGTCGTTGTCACACATCTTTGCACTAATAAAAAACAAATAATTGGTTAAATGCACGGACAAATCCGGCATGACCTTTGCTAATTTTTTTAAACTAGGAGTGCCCGATTTCTGCCGAAACGGAAGTTAATCAACATTCCGGCAAAAATCGGGACTCATTTCATATAAGAACCTGCATATATATGGCCAGCATAGCTAGCACACAATAAATGGACATCATAGCCAGCACAAGTAGCATAAATGGCCCAGTATAGCCAGCAAATAGTATACACAGCAGCTTTGCACAATAGTTTCAGGTTTGCACAAATAGTACACACAGGTTTCACAAATAGTACACACAGCAGCAAGCATAAAGGTTTCAGAAGTTTCAGGTTTCAGTATAGACAGCAGCACCACTACTCTAGTGAACCACTACTCTAGTGCATATTCAGTTAACTTGTGCATATTTAGCACCACAAATTACAGTTAACTTTAAAAAACACAAGTTTTACTACTGCATATCTTTGTTCTAAACCTCAGAGCTAGCTAGCTAGCTATTGTCTTATTTTTGTTTTTTTAATCTCAGAGCTAGCTAGCTAGCTACTGTCTTGTTTTTGTTGCTGCAAAACAATAACATGCTACACTATTTTGTAGAGCTAGCTAGAGGTACAAAACTCAATGATAAAATCGGACCAGCTGTTTTTTAAGGTACTGTTCATTTCATCACGAGGAGCATTTCATCACCAGGAGCATTCAACACCAGGAGCATTTCATCACCAGGAGCATTTCATCACTAAAGCATTCAACACCAGGAGCATTTCATATCTAAACCTACTCCCTACACATTACACACACCATGCAATTCAGCTAGATGTAGCTTCCAAAACAAAAGAATCATAACCAGGCTACAATGATTCTTATTAACTGGTACTGATTCTGGTGCAAAAAAGGTGGATACTAAAAGAGTTCATTAGAATTTGTGCTACCTAGTAGCAACATATATTTCTTGAGTTGCAACTTCCAAATTTGTTTACCCTAGTTATCTGTAACCTAAATTCTTGCTTTGGCATCATATCACAATAAACTACACTAGTAAGGCTGCTCAAGTGCTAGTTTGCTAAGTTACAATTGCTGTCTGCTACACCAGACGAACAACCAGGACAATATGCTGCCATCTTCGGCTCAGCTAGACAACGATCACCCAGGTCGACTACAACTCTCTTTAGCATGCAAGACAAACTATACTATACTGAAACTCAATCTAAATTGAGGCACGAACAGCAGTGTGATTCTTTTTTTGCTAAGTTGGCAGTTAGTACGTTTCCATCACCATTGACAAAACAATGAGAAATAAACATTTTGTACTATAAAGCAGAACATGGCGAAACACAGATATAAGGAAAACAATTTTATGCAATGATGTAGCCAGATAACTAAATGACTTTCCACAGCAAATCAATATTGCTAACTATAAAATCTTTCGTTGCTTCCACAGATACACTGCAACTCAAAACCAAATTAGTCGAGCTTCAGAAAACAAGAATACACTATCGAGCTTCAGAAGACATGCAACTTAGATAACCAATCACAGCTTAAGAAAACAACACAGAATGAGTAACATGCTAACAATATCATCCAAGGAGGTTTGAAGTACTCATTCATGGCGCCTGACCAACACAGAGATGAGGGAGAGAGGGGAGAGAGGGAGAGAGAGGGAGAGAGAGGGAGAGAGGGGAGGGGTGACGCTGAACTTTGAGATGAGGACGACGATGAAGGGCGGGCGGGCGGACGACGATGGCGGCGGGCCTCCTCCTGCTCCTGCTCCACGGCCTCCTCCTCGAGCGACGGCGGCTGGCGAGACGGTGGATGGAGAGAGCGGCGACGGGGGCTCGGGATCAGGATCTACAGCGGCGGCGGTGGGCGCGGTTGAGAATGGGGATGAGGCTGACGTGTGCCTGCGTGAAAGTGGATAAGGCAGATCTGAGCGCACTCGGCATAGTCGCCATGAGATATCCGTAGCGCTCTATGCCAGAGTGCGCTACGCCTATCTTCTCCATCAATTGTATAAGAAAAGAGCGTCCCACTATCTAACAGAATCACTATCCTATCCCACTGGTTCTGCCCACTACTCTATTCTAAACTTCAGAGCACCCAGGTTTGAATCCTGGTGCCCCCTTTTTTGTTTTTATTTTTAAAATATTTTTAAATGTTCCAAAATGCCCAAAAGTGTTAATATATGTCATATTTGTTTTGTTTTTATTTTATAAATACTTTTAAATGTTCCAAAATTTCCCAAAAGTGATAATATATGTCATAAAAGTGGTACAAATAATATGATTCAAAGTATAACTAAATTTCATAATAATTTGTCCATAATAATATGAATCGGGCACGACCCTACTCGACCACCCGCACTTTACAATCTTTTTCGACCACGCGTTTTACAATATTTTTTGAGTTAGCGTTTTACAATCTTTTTTCCCTTCTTTGTCGCGGTTGAATAATTTAGCCCCGGCACTTTAATGTTTCTTCTTTCGAACGGGCTACCTTTTTTGGGTAGGGTTGTCCTTTTTCTTCTTGTGATGTATGTTGTTGCATCGTATTCGTTGTCATCTTCAATCTTTGGATCGCCATACTAGTCTAAGTCTTGCTCGTTGGCGACTCCATCCATTCCGATGATGTTTCTTTTTCCTCTCCTCACGACAACACGGCTAGGCTTTGTCGGGTCGGTAATGAAAAAACATTGGTCCACTTTGGTAGCCAGTACCCACGGTTCATTTTTCGCGTCCACATTTGCACCGGCGGCCTTGGATTTGGCTGCTTCGGGTATAACCATGGTTGTGAAATACCGGTCTTCTCTTTCGACGCTCTTTGCCCATCTGACACGGAACATCGGCACCTTATCTCCACAGTAGTCGAGCTCCCAGATCTCCTCGATTCTTCCGTAGAATCTTTCCTTCACGTTGTCATCGGTGTAGAATTCCGACGTAACGCCTGAGTTCTGATAATCACACTTGTTGTCATTTTCCTCCGTGTAGAATGTGTAGTCGTTGATATCATACGCCTGATAGGTCACCAGGTTTTGCATCGGTCCCTGCGACAAGGTGAATATGATCTTTTCCGTGTCAAAAGAATGCGATCGCGGGGGATTATCAAGGAGCGTCTGCCTAAACCAACGCGTGAAATCTGAGTTGTGCTCTTTGATTATTTCTCCCTGCGTCCTCTGTATGCCCCGGTCACTGTACTTCTTCTCGATTAACCATTTGTGCTTCTGTACCCAAGGATCAACCAGTTCTAAATGCTGTAGCGCTACGAGGTTTGCTCGAGCAAAGTATGCACATCGAAAATCGAAGTCTGCATGTAGTATGCGATGACCCTCTCGATGACCAGATCCGTCGATCTTGCCAAGGTGCCTATTGACGGGAAGACCGACAGGTTTCTCGATGTCTAGATAATTCGTGCAGAAAGAGATGCACTCTTCGGCCAGAAAGCCCTTGGTTATGCTTCCATCTGGACGGGACCTGTTGCGAACGTATCCTTTGATGTGTCCGTTCATCCTTTCGAACGCCATCATGCTGCGGAGGAACATCGGCCCGAGTTGTACGATGTCCTCCATGACATGGACCAGCAGATGCACCATAATGTCGAAGAATGCGGGTGGGAAGTAGACCTCAAGCTCACATAGTATCACCACGATCTCCTCCTGTAGCCTCCCGAGTTGATTCACGCCAATCGACTTCCTAGAGATGACGTCGAAAAAATTGCATAGGCCAAATAACGTTTCACGGACGTGCTCGTCCATTATCCCTCTTAGTGCGACCGGAAGTACCTGCGTCATTAGCACGGCATAGTCGTGAGACTTCATGCCACTGAACCTCTGCTTCGCCTCGTCTTGGTATCTGCTTATCTTGCCCGCGTAGCCGTAAGGAAATTTGACTCCTAGAAGGCACTTGAAAAACTGTTTGATCTCATCCTGGCTTAGAGTGAAGCAAGAAGGAGGGCAGTAATATTCGTTCTTCTTGAACTTTTTACCCTTCTGACGACCTTGTGTCGTATCCGACTCATGATCATAGTCATCTTCCTGATCATCAGGAGTAGTGCGTCCTCTGTGAAGCTCCTTTCGGATACCCAAGCATATCAGGTCGTTCCTTGCTTTCGGACCATCTTTCGTCCTATCTGGCATGTTGATTATGGTGGCGACTAGACTCTCGCACATGTTTTTCGTGATATGCATGATGTCGAGGCTATGAGGCATGCGGAGAAACTTCCAGTATGGCAACTCCCAGAAAACAGACCTTGTTTTCCATACCTTCATCAGTGGCTTGTCTTGTTGCTGCCTCTTTCGCTTCTTTCCAGGCTTAGGACAATCTTTCTAGTTTTTCAGCAACTCTTCCACTTCTTCGCTGCTCCTACGCTCTGGGATTCCTCGGGTCTCTAATTTGCCATCGAACAGGTCTCCACGTTTTCTCCATGGATCATTCTTGCCGAGCCACCTCCGGTGCGCCATGAACACGGTTTTCGATGACCCTGGATCTTTCTCTAGTTGGAGATAGCTTGTGTTATCCATGCACCTAACGCATGCGCAGAATCCTTGGATAACCTGCCCCGAGATATACCCGCAACCTGGATAGTCTTGCACCGTAGTGACAAACGCGGCTCTCATAGTGAAATAATCTTGTGCGACGGCGTCATAAGTATTGGCTCCAGATTCCCATAACGTGGCTAGCTCCTCTTTCAACAGCCCGAGATACAGATTGATGTCGGTACCAGGTTGTTTTGGCCCTTGAATTAGCATACTCATTTGTATGTACTTCTTATTCATGCACAACCATGGAGGGAGGTTGTACATCCATACAAACACGGGCCAAGTGTTGTGCGTGCTTCTCTGGCTACCGAACGGATTGAGTCCATCGGTTCTCGCACCAAGCCTGATGTTCCACGAATCTCCACCGAATTCTGGGATCTCGAGGTCCAATGATTTCCACTGGATAGCATCTAAATGGTGCGTCAGCAGCTCATCCTTTTTGGGGTCATCATCATCATCTCCTGGCTTCTTCCTTTCCGCATGCCATCGCATGAGCTTCGCTTCCTTAGGGTCCGCGAAATAGCGTTGCAGACGAGGAGTGATAGGAAAGTACCATACCACTTTTCGAGGTGCTTTCTTCCCTTTCTTGTATCGACTCACGCCGCACACCGGACATGTGGTTTTCTCCGTGTCCTCACCCCGATAAATGATGCAATCGTTGATGCATACGTGATATCTAACGTGCGGTAGATCGAGAGGACAGACGATTTTCTTGGCGTCCTCGATACTAGTTGTACATGTGTTCCCCTCTGGGAGACGATCGTGCCAGAATGCCATCATATCGTCGAAGCTTGCGTCGCTCAATTTGTGTTTTTCCTTCATCTCCATAGCCTTGAGCGTTACATTCAACCAGGTATCATCGGGCCTGCATCCTTCATACAATGGAGTAACCGCATCTTTCTCAAGTTGCGCAAGCTTGGCTTTATCTCTAGCGGCAGCCCTGGCGTTACTCGTCTGCTTGAGAAGCAGCTCTTGCACATAAGGGTCCCGCAACCAGCCTGACGTTGTTCCATCATCGTCTACTCCTACGGCATCTAGATCATCATCATCCCGGTCTGCTTCCGCACCTTCACCATCTCCAGGAGACTCTTCATCATCTCGCCCGTTCTCGCCGTGATGATGATCATCGTCATGTTGGCCACCTTCACCGTCTCCATCGTCTTCGTCATCGCTTATCCAACGAGTGTATCCATCCATGAAACCATGGCGGAGCAGGTGCGCCTGCAGATTCCCAGAATCTGGGTCGATCACCCAGTTGAGTTTGCATCTTCTGCACGGACATCTTATATCCGTCTTGTTATTTCGTATCATGTCGGCCGTCGCATATTTCAAAAATCTAGCCATAATGCCTTCGCTCATTATGCGGACCATTTTTGCCTGCACGGTGTACACGGTACAATTATAAGTCTATTAGAACCACATATATGAATGCATGCATGCAATGGTTGATAGAAAATTTCGGCATGATCTATCCTAAAATTAGGACCTTTGTGAAATGCCAAAGTCTTGCCAAAATGGAAATGAATCAACATTTTGGCAAAACAAATGGCAACTTGTTCACATACAAACACAAGAGAGAGACCGATTCATACACACATGAACATATCATTATCCTCTCCATACACACATGCATGAGCATCATCGATACTCTCCATATACACACACATATGACCATCGATCCTCTCCATACACACATCATGAGCATCGATCATCTACATACATATGAGCATACCATATACACATGAACACATCCTTACATGGACAACTTACCGAGATGAGAGACCAATCACGAGAAAGATGGAAAGGAGAGGTGCGCGCGAGACCGGAGAAGGAGATGAGAGACCGGAGACCTTCCTCTATTACTTATGTAACATCCAAGGCAAGTTCTACATGCTAAAAATGGTGAATGGGTGGAGAAATTGAGGTGGGAAGGAGAAGATCCCGACTAGATCTAAGGAGGAAGAAGAAGGGGAAAGTGAAGTGTGGGTGGTGGATGTGGTCACACATGTGCACATAAAGTGCTGTCAAAAAAATCGACACATTCGTGGCACACTCTGCCCTAGTGCGCCACAAGGAGGAGTAACATCCATGGAGCACATGCCATAGTGCGCCACGGATGTGTCTGGCCGTTTCACAGCAGAGGGGGGCATGCGCTTAGGCATAGCGCACCCCCTCCATGTGCGCCACGGTTGGCACTAACAACCGTAGCGCACCTACCCTATGTGCGCTACAGATGTTTGGCGTGTGGCCAACAGGGCCCTGGCCAAAACATATCTGTGGCGTACTATGGTCATGTGTGCCACGGTTGTTCTAGTTACTAGTAGGGCACTGCCCATAGGTGAGCCACGCCTGGTTTAGCCGTGGGCACTTCAACCATGTGAGCCACGGATGTTCTGATTACCTATAGCCATTTTCCTAGTAGTGGGCGCCCCCTTCCTTCCCACAAGCAAGTTGAGCATCAGCAACCTTCTGCGAACCCGGTGAGCATATCCTTTCACTCTCTCGCTTCATGTAACATCGACACCGCCATCGATCATGGCCGCCGCCGCGCCACTCGATGGCAAGCATGCTGTGCACCGTCCGATCTGGATCGGAGTGACGCGTTGATCCACTTATCGAAGGGGTAAGTAGTGCCCTGAGCCACACAATTATACTTAGATCCAACGAACCAGAATAAGCGATCCGCGCGAACAGGTATGGGCGAATCGAATCGTGACGCGTGGCCCTGTCTGTTTGAATAAAACCAGAAATGATCTATTTGATGTTCTAATTTGAAAAATTCATAACTTTCAAACCACACGTCCAAATTTAGAAAATTTTATATCAATGGAATCAGCAAGACAAGTACTTACTGAACATGCCTTTGTTTAGTAAAATGTTTCTGTTAAATTGATTGTTTTTGCAGAAACTTATGTAGGCATATTTAGAATATAAAATTTGTTCTAAAATGATTTTTGAGATGAAACCTTTGGAAAATGGTTTGTTTTGAACCTACTGACCTTAGAAACCAACTCATGGATTTGAAAATATATTTGGTAAAGCTAAAGAATAAATCTTTGATTTAAACCATTTCTAGTCAAATAAAAATATTGTTTATTTGTTGAAAATGCTTTTCGGAGGAAACCTTTGAGAAATGTTTTGATTTAAACTCTCTAACCCTAAACACAAGGTTTTATGATTTGAAAACATATTTTGTGAACCCTATAGATTGTTTCCTTATTAAAAGCATTTCTCCACCACATAAAATAATGCTTGGTTTAAAACTGGTTTATAGGAAGAATCTTTTGCAAATAGTTTTGCCACTTTATAAAATGACCAATAAGTGTTTTAGAATGTTTATAACCCATTATAAACCACTTTTGTAAATAAACAAAGTTTGGCATGCTTGCATGCATTGTTTTGATACTATTATTTTATGTGATGTTGCTTGAATGGTAGATTGAAATATTGCTTGCTTGATTGAATTGTAGTGATTTGAAGAGTGTGATCATTGCAAAGACAAGGAGTGAACTTATATTCTCTACCAAAAAGGCAAGTGATGCTTCATACTTTGTCCCAATATTTTCACTATGCATTAGTGATATTTCTAAGTAGGACTTGCATGGAATTTTTGCTAAGTATAACTATGCCATGGAAAATCCTAGTAGATGAAACATTAGTAGAATTTCCTAAGTTAATATTCCTGTAGGGGTTCGTAGCATGGAAAACAAAAAATTTCTATCGCATACAAACAAACAAGCCAAGATCTATCTACTAGATTGTAGCAACGAGTCGATGGAATAACTTACCCTCGAAGATTCCAAAGCGGTTAACGAGAGCAGATTCTCGTGGGTGATGTAGTCGTACACTTCCGATCTCAAGATCGCGTAGACGATCCTTCCGGCGCTGCGTTCCGGCAGCGCTTCCGTAGTCGTTCACACGTTCGGTACTCGACAAAGACCTTCCTCTCCCTTGTTCCAAAGAAAATGGAGGTTGTAGCACTCTCCTCGCGATTCGGCAAGACAACTGGCGTGGGAAGTAGAGGGAGATCCCAGGCTTCGCTTAAGCCGGGCGAGTATGGTGGAGTATGAGAGAGCTATTAGTGGTATAGAGATTAGAAACACCAATTAGAAGGCTCTAAACCAAGGCTAGGGCAATTAGAAGCTCTAAACCAAAACGGCTCTAAAGGAGATTAGAGGATAGGATTGTGTGTCTAGAGGAGGCCCTGCCCTCCTTTTATAGGTGAGAGGGCGGCCAAGGGAGGATTCCTCCCCAAGTCGGCCTTGTTGGCTACCGGCTTGGAGGGACTCCTCCCCCAAGTCGGTTCCAACCACCTCTTGCTTGTTTCCCACAGTTTCCTTTTTCCCACAGTTTCCTGTTTTAGCTGTTTGACTTTTCAGTTTTGGAACAGCAAGAACACTTAGTACATGATGCAATCATTCAATATGTAATGACACATTCATTTACCCTCCCCGAGTCCCGGATAATCCGAACCTTCTAGAACATTCGATGAAAACACGGAATCATTCCCGAACTCAAAGGACTTTCCTTATATGAATCTTATTCTCCGGACCATTCCGGATCACCTCGTGATATCCAGGATCCCATCCGAGACTCCGAACAACATTCGGTCTCTTTCTCATAATACCATAACTACTCAAACAACGTCGAATCCTTAAGTGTGTCTCCCTACGGTTCGTGAATTATGCGGACATGATCGAGACACTTCTCCGAACAATAACCAATAGAGGAATCTGTAAATTCATATGGCTCCCACATATTTCTAAGATTACTTTGCGATCGAATGAACCACTTACATACGATACCAATTTCCCTTTGTCTCACGATAGTTTACTTATCCGAGGTTTTGATCGTCGGTATCTCTGCATACCTAGTTCAACCTTGTTACCGATAAGTACCCTTTTCTTGTTCCCGTGGTATGTGATCCCTTGTGAGCCAGTCACATGCTTGCAAGCTAATTGGATGACATTCCACCGAGAGGGCCCAGAGTATATCTATCCGTCATATGGATGGACAAATCCCACTCTTGATCCATGTGTTTCAACCAATACTTTCTGAACACTCAATGCCACCTTTATAGCCACCCACATTACGGTGTGGTGTTTGATGACATCAAAGCATCCATCCGGAAAAGGTGATATGCATGATCTCATGGTCGAAGGAATTAGGTTACTATGTATCAGAAAGCATATAGCAATTAAACTATTTAAATGACTTGATCTTTATGCTACGCTTATCTATAGGAGTATGTCCATCACATCATTCTCCTAATGATATGATCCTGTTGTTAATAACATCTCTATGTTCATGATCAGGAAACCATGATCATATATTAACCAACAAGTTAGTTTAACAAGAGGCTTTACTAGGGACTCTTATTTTAGTTTACAAATCACACAAGTATTAATGTTTCCGGTTAATACAATTATAGCATGGTATGTAAACATTTATCATAAGTGTGAAGATATGATAATAACCACTTTATTATTGCCTCTTGGGCATATCTCCAACAGTCTCCCACTTTCACTAGAGTCAATAATCTAGTTTCAAACCTTTGTGTATTCAACACCTATGGCTTTCTGGTGTTGTATGTACACTATTGCTAGTGGTCAACTGATCTCCGGATATGACACTTCCAGGTCCGAGTGTAATTGCATGTATTTGCGTCTCTACGCATCACTCATTCTCTAATGAGATGGCTTTGTATAAATTTGGTCTTTCGGTGTGACCTTTAGCTCTTTGGGGTTAAAACATGTTGATAATATTGTCGCACAATATATCTTCATAGTATTATCCCACTGTGAACTACACCTAGTTTAATAACAAACTACTTGACACAAATGCCCTCTTTTCTCGCTAAAATAGTCATATACTTAGCCTTTTGTTGTAGTATCTGTCACAATGTCTTAACTTTGGAACTCATCCAAATCCATTATGAAACTCACTTTCCATTATATTGTGCCACCCTTAGTTTTAGATTGAGATAAACTTAATTTGTACTTTGTGACAAAGCTAGTATCAATGTAGTACTTTTACAATGAACTAACCATCTATTTGTCACTTCTACAAATATTATACTCTTAGTTCTTCCAAAAGATCATAAGAATATCCTTACTATTGTCCAATGATCATCTTACAAATCATTCTGGTATATGCTCACAACAGTTAGAGCATAGGACATATCTGGATTTGTACATATCACAGTATGATTGATATAAATACTCTTTGTGATTTCATACATCAAGTATCAATCTATACTTGATTATTTGTCTCACTTTACCAAATGTCAATACACTTGAATATATCATCAACATTGAACTCATTCAATCCTTTCTGTGCGACAAGAACCTCTCTTGTAATTTCTATATTGAACTCATTCAATATCTTATCTATGTACTTCTGGCACAACCATATTAGCGTCTATTGATGCCAAATATTTGGGTTTTGCCTAAGTCTTTCATCGGGATGAAATTCTTAATATGTGTTAATAAAAGATACATTATTTCCAATCAACAATATGTCTTCCACATAATGTATTAGAAACATATCTTAGCGCTCCCACTTAATTTCTTGCAAATACAAGCATCTTCAACGTCTCTAATGAACTTTTAAACTCCTTTAACAGTTTCATCATAGTGAAGATTCCAACTCCGCGATGCTCACTTTAACCATTGAAGTTTGCATATGCTTTTAGCATCCTTTGAATTAACAAAACCCTATGGACCGTGTTATGCACATGTCCTAGGTAACAATTATATTAGAAGAACTTGTTTTGTTTATTCTACTACCATATAACAAATTATATGTAGTGGTTGATACATTAATCCGTCTAGACTAAAAATCGCTATGAAAGATCAAATCTTGTCATATACAACCTTTGAACATTGTTGTGAACTCTTTCCCAACATGTCGACTATTTCATAGATGTGAAACATCCATGTCTATTTCTTTATAGATCCAGACACAACTGTAAGGTCTTACACCTTTCTCGAGGATCCTTCAAGTTCAAAACTTGATTTCTTGTGTATGGAACTATCACGGATTTTATGGCTTCAAGCCATTTGACGGAATCAGGGCTCATCATCGCTTCTTTGCACGTAGTCGGATTATTATTGTCAAATAATGATTTAACTCTCAAATCTTGGTATTTGATTGTTCATCCGACCTACTTGTTTCAATAGGAACTTAGATCTCCGTGACCACAACCTTTGAGGCACGTGAGCCATGAGCATTGTTGATGCATCCGGAACACTTTTCGGCGCTGCGCAACTTTGCACATATAGCTAAGGTTCCTTTAACCTTATCAAAGTTCTATTGTCCTCCCACTTTTCTTTTCACGAAAAATTCCTTCCCAAAGAAACTTGACGTTCTAAGCGACAAACACTTTTGTCTCTGGTGTTATGGAGGAATACTCAACAGTTATACAAAGACAGGTTCATCCGACTTTGGTTGCAAACATCTTTCTTATGCATAGCAAACCAATGTTTAAGAAAGGACAACTTGGGTTTTATCCCAAACCATAACTTTATATGGTGTCATTTCAACGGATTATGATGGAGCTCTTTTCAGTGGAAAAACGGTAATCTCTAAAGCTTTTAATCTTTTAAAATACAATGGCAGTTTTATGAATTACACCTTCGATCTTACCATGTCAAACAAGGTTTAATTACATATCTCGAACGCTCCATACTCTTTATGGTATTTTTGGGAAAATGCAAATCCACGGAACGATTCCTTAAATCTTAGGTATTATGCTAAACTCTGTAACTCAAATATCTTCCTTTATGATCTTTATCATAAACTGTTTATATTCTTGTTACAATGATTTTGCACTTCATCTTGAAAGTCTTTGAACTTTTCAAATGTTTCATACTTTATCCTTATTAAGTAAATATTCATATATTCACTCAAAATTTCGGAGAAGGCATATGAAGTTGAAATCCATCGCTTTTGACTACACATAATGGATTTCATACAACAATATGTATAAGTTCCAATAAGCTAGTCATTCGTTCCTTTTTGGCCTATGAACGAAGTTTTAATTATCTCTAGGAAAGTTTCATAAGCGTCATTTGATCAAAATCAAAAGACTCCAAAATTCCATCCACATGGAGTTTCTTCATGTTTTCTTTCCAATATAATTTAAACGGCGATGTCACTTCCTAAGTGATCTTTCAATCAATTTGTCTTTCGACATTTTTAGCACAAGTTTTATGGATGTGATTTCTCCAACGAGATTTGTGAATCATCCATCTTTTATGGATTAAGGAAATTATTTGAACAACCCTTTTGTTCTCATAATACCTGATAAACCAAATCCTGAAGGCAAGCTTTGATGTTTAACGAGCAACACAATAACCCTTTATTTGTTCTCGATAAACATCATCACATATTCTTTTGCTAGTTACTTAGGCCATTGTAGTTCATGAATTGTGTTGTTTCGTATGGCGATTCATACCAACAAATTCAGTATCAAATAATTAGGAACCACATTGTTTAATAAGCAAAGAATATAGCCATAACACGTATATCATCTATATACTCAAGCTGAACAATTCTAGTCTTTTCTTTTCTGCCATATATTTATGAGATTCTCTTTCAGTATTTCCTTTTCTATTTGAAAGAATCTATCAACATCAATAGTGGAGTCATACATATGACATATAGTCCAAAGCGTGTATAGTTAAATACCAATGTCTTTGGACTTGTACTTTGAAGTAGATCACCATCATCAAATGTTTGGTGTTCTTTCAAATTCCTTTCTTTAGTAATCTCTTGGTGTAGTAAATATTTTACCTACATCAAATATTCACCCTTATCATGGAATTATCCATGATCAAGCTACTTTTAGCTTGTAACGGTGAATCGCAAGTATAATGTTGCTCTCCAAAACCTCTTGGAGGATTAGGACAACTAGTGTCTCCAACCTTTTGCAAATTCTCATCAAAATATGACAACATGAACTTTGCCATATTATACTCTATCATGTTGTAACCAAAACTTCGTTTCAGATATCACAATATCTTCCACACATCATGGTTTCTGAAACAACTCTTTCAGATCCTAGATAACCTTGATATTAAGAGAATCCTTTGAATATCAAGAATCATGGAGACAAACATGATACTTATATACTAACACTTGGAATTGTTACTCTTGATTTAATACTAATTATTAAACTTCATGGAGTAACTGGAACTTACTGAAAGTTTGCAATAGGTTTTTTAAACTTTAGATTAACACTTCAAAACAATACGATACCGTCAGTAAAGTAACTAACCAGAATTCTATAGTTCTATCATCTCAATTATAACTAAGCGCAAGGTGGTAAACGGATGCCAATGACTACAACAACTATGCAAATTCACTTTGATTTAGTTTATGATAAATTGAGTTCTAATTAATAATTAAATTAATCTAGGTGAACTCCCACTCAAAACAATATCCCTCACATTGTTTTAGTGATCACACGAACCAAATCCACCACATCAAAACCGATCATCATGAGAGTTGATATAGCTTCAATGGCGAACAATCAACATGTTCATCATATCTACTATATGACTCATGCTCTACCTTTCGGTAACCCGTGTTCCTGAGGCCATGTTTGTACATGCTAGGCTCGTCAAGATCAACCTTAGTTTCCGCATGAGCAAATCTGGCTTGCTCACGTTGTATACACTTGCAGAATCTAACACACCCGATCATCACGTGGTGCTTCGAAACAACAAGCTTTAGCAACAGTGCTAACTAAGGGTGAACACTTTATGACTTGAAATTCATGTGCATGAGGGATCATCTTATAATGCTACCGTCGTCTACTAAGCAATACAAGATGCATAAAGGATTAACATCACATGCAATTCAATAATATGTGATATGATATGGCCTTTCTTCTTTGTGCTTCCGATCTCCATCTTCAAGCACGAACATGATCTCCATCATCACCGGCATTGCATCAAGGTCAATGACGCTTCTCCATGGTTGTCGTCCACCGGCTTCAACTATTACAACTACTTTGAATAGACACGCGGGTCTTAACATAAATTAAAGACAACCATATGGCTCTAGCCGGTTGCCAACTTACAATAAGGAACATTGCATACATCAAATATAATCACAATCATGGCCATATCACATCACTGCACACCCCTGCAAAACAAAGTTAGACGCCTCTACTTTCTTTGCATATTTTACGTGGTTTGGGGCTTTCAATAAGTGTCGTTCTAACTTACGAACAAGAACCACAACATTGATACTAGTATTGTCAATCACCCGTTGTAAATTGGATCTTAACTATGCTAGGAGAAACAGGCACCATAAAGCCACTTATGCAATACAAGTTGCATGTCAAGCGTGGAGCAAGTCTCATGAACGATGTCATGTAAGGTTAGCCGGGCGCTTCATCCCAACATACCGCAGATGCAAAGTACACAAGAAGCAATCAATAAAAGCATCAACGCCCACAATGACCATTGTGTTCTACTCAGGCAACAGATCTACATATAGACACTCGATACCCTTTGAGGGGTTCGTAGCATGGAAAACAAAAATTTTCTATCGCATACAAACAAACAAGCCAAGATCTATCTACTAGATTGTAGCAACGAGTCGATGGAATAACTTATCCTCGAAGATTCCAAAGCGGTTAACGAGAGCAGATTCTCATGGGTGATGTAGTCGTACACTTCCGATCTCAAGATCGCGTAGACGATCCTTCCGGCGCTGCGTTCCGGCAGCGCTTCCGCAGTCGGTCACACGTTCGGTACTCGACGAAGACCTTCCTCTCCCTTGTTCCAGCGAAAGCGGAGGTTGTAGCACTCTCCTCGCGATTCGCAAAGACCTGGCGTGGTACCTAAGTAGAGGAGATCCGCAGGCTTCGCCTTAAGCCGGGCGAGTATGGTGGAGTATGAGATAGAGCTGTTAGTCGTCTAGAGATTAGGCACACGAATTAGAAGGCTCTAAACCGAAGGCTAGGGCAATTAGAAGCTCTAAACCAAAACGGCTCTAAACCGGAGAGTAGAGGATAGGAACTTGTGTGTCTAGAGGAGGCCTGCCCTCCTTTTATAGGTGGGAGGGCGGCCAAGGGAGGAGTCCCTCCCCAAGTCGGCCTTGGTTGGCGCGCCGGCTTGGAGGGACTCCTACCCCAAGTCGGTTCCAACCACCTCTTGCTTGTTTCCCACAGTTTCCTGTTTCCCACAGTTTCCTGTTTTCCACAGTTTCCTGTTTTAGCTGTTTGACTTTTCAGTTTTGGAACAACAAGAACACTTAGTACATGATGCAATCATTCAATATGTAATGACACATTCATGTACCCTCCCCCCCCGGAGTCCCGGACAATCCGGAACCTTCTAGAACATTCCCGATGAAAACACCGGAATCATTCCTGAACTCCGAAACGGGACTTTCCTTATATGAATCTTATTCTCCGGACCATTCCGGATCACCTCGTGATATCCCGGATCCCATCCGAGACTGCGAACAACATTCGGTCTCTTTCTCATAATACCATAACTACTCAAACAACGTCGAATCCTTAAGTGTGTCTCCCTACGGTTCGTGAATTATGCGGACATGATCGAGACACTTCTCCGAACAATAACCAATAGAGGAATCTGGAAATTCATATGGCTCCCACATATTTCTACGATTACTTTGTGATCGAATGAACCACTTACATACGATACCAATTTCCCTTTGTCTCACGATAGTTTACTTATCCGAGGTTTTGATCGTCGGTATCTCTGCATACCTAGTTCAACCTCGTTCGATAAGTACTCTTTTCGTTCCGTGGTATGTGATCCCTTGTGAGCCAGTCACATGCTTGCAAGCTAATTGGATGACATTCCACCGAGAGGGCCCAGAGTATATCTATCTGTCATATGGATGGACAAATCCCACTCTTGATCCATGTGTTTCAACCAATACTTTCTGAACACTCAATGCCACCTTTATAGCCACCCTGTTACGGTGTGGTGTTTGATGACATCAAAGCATCCATCCGGAAAAGGTGATATGCATGATCTCATGGTCGAAGGAATTAGGTTACTATGTATCAGAAAGCATATAGCAATTGAACTATTTAAATGACTTGATCTTTATGCTACGCTTATCTATAGGAGTATGTCCATCACATCATTCTCCTAATGATATGATCCTGTTGTTAATAACATCTCTATGTTCATGATCAGGAAACCATGATCATATATTAACCAACAAGCTAGTTTAACAAGAGGCTTTACTAGGGACTCTTATTTTAGTTTACAAATCACACAAGTATTAATGTTTCCGGTTAATACAATTATAGCATGGTATGTAAACATTTATCATAAGTGTGAAGATATGATAATAACCACTTTATTATTGCCTCTTGGGCATATCTCCAACAATTCCTACTACTATCATGCTTAGCTTAGCTAGTAGAAAACATGGGTGGATTATACTTCATGCTATGGAATATTTCTAAGTCAAGGACTTGTGTTTTGTTTAATAAAACAACTAAGTGAATGAATCACCTGGGTGGAATGGAAAGACTGGTTTGTGTTGAGTGGTTATGCAAGTCCAGTATGCTGGGGAAAACTTGGGCATCACCAAGACCAGTATACTGGGGAAAACTTGATATCTCACTTGTGGAAAGCCACCCAGGAACAAAGAGATTTGAGATGTCAAATATTGAGAAGCTTCAATTGCAGCCACTTGGCATTATGGGCTCTGCCTAGATCATATAGGTTGCAATAACTTAGCCAAATGGACAGTTGGTGGTAGGGGATTGATAGGTTGGAACGCGTCCATTCTGGTCTAAGGGAAGGCATCTGAAAGATCTTGTCTTGGTGAAACCAAGTCTTGTGGGGAAAGTGCACCACCTCTGCAGAGTGAAAAATCTAAGTACTTAGCATGTCCCTGGTAAAGGACAATTTGAGCATCAAGACATGGAAGCTATCAAGAATCTCCTCATCCCAATTTCTAAGTTAAAAACTTGTGGTTGAACAAGGGTTGAAGGATCACCAATTTCTATTGGGAGATGCCTTGGGTGTTTTTGTCAAGCAAAAAACTTAGTGTTTTCAAATGATAACGAAAAACTATTTTGAGCAAAGCAAGCCTCAGATCCACTTAGCCAAATGCATATGGATGATAGACTCCACTATACTACCATAGTATCACTTGCCAATACAATTAAAATGTATTGACCCTTGTGGCTGTAACTTATTATGTTGCAGGTTTGTTTGATGTTAGTGAAGTTTATTGATTAGGATTACAAGTCTACAATCAACATGACTGCCTGTGGCACTTTGAATATGAAGGACCCCATGCTATTGTTATATTCTACTGCATTGTAATGTGATAGCCAAATGAGCTATGTAAGATGTAATAAATTATTTTATTCCTGGTTATAAAGTTGTATTATGACCTTTGTTTCTTGATATTACATCTTAACTATGGATGCTAGCTATTGATCCAGGGACTAGCATTGTAAACACAGGGATCTCTACCTTATTAAAGGTTGGGAACCTTACATTAAAGGTCTCACGAACTTGATGGCACACTTTATTTCCTTGCACTTAATAAACTTGAACCATTGTGCCCATCTATGTTGCTTATATGCTTACAAATTATAAGTTGGGAGTTAGCAGAACCATGATGTCATGGGGAACGCTTTCAACACTTGTACATATCTATCCAGTTGATATCATGTTCTTTTTTATGGATGTAGGCGGTGTGAAATAAAAGGGAAGCTTGTAAGTACATGGAGTATTATATATGTGTTATAGCAATGCCTAGGCAGCTAGCCTAATCCATGTCTAATCATGGTGGAAACTTGCAGCATAAACATAGTGAGCAATCTATGAAGCATCTTCAGAAAAAATAGAAAAAGAAGAAAGAAAAAAGGCACCATGCTCATGGTAAATAAAAAGATCGCTGAGATGCTCATTGTCTGTTGCCTTGTCATTTTGATATGGGATAGCTCCTGTGTCATGAGGCAAGGGGTACCCCATTGACGGTTCTCTATGATACACATACACTTACAATGACAAGAACTTTCTTGTGACTAAAGTTGAGTAGCATGAGGAACGGTCCTCCCTCGTACTCAAATGGCATGAGATTTTCAACTTATGATTTGTCAAGCATATAACTCATATTTGTCTCATTTTAACCTTGACCACTTCAAGATGCTTATGATAGGGGCAATGAGAGATCAAAGCTAGTAAGTACCATAATTTTTGGAAGCTCTTTATGAAACTTGAAATCCCTACTTCCCTCTTCGAAGGGCATTTCATTTTACATTTTGTTGAGTCTCCATCTTCTATCTTTATGCACCAATTAAGAGAGCATAGTTGTTATTCTTAGTTTAATGTGCATTTTCCCAAAAATTGTTGACTGATTCATAATTATGGTATTGCTTGTTCTCAAATTATTTGTATCTAGTCACTCTTTAAACTTTGAAGGTGTCCTATGCATGTATGAAAATTCCTTATTTGACAATAAACTAGAATATGATTCCTTATTTCACCCTCACAAAAAAGTTCTTCCGTATTTGATACTATGTATAAATTTTGTTCCTAATATGACATTCCATCCGTTTTGGCTACTAATAGTGTTAAATAACACCTGAAAAGACATCCATGCCCTTTGTTCATTGTGTCACAAGAAAGTGCACCTGAGGCCTATGAGAACAGCTGATCACTCAAATGAGACTCGGAGAAAAATTAGGCAAACTAATCGTGCTAATTTGAATCAAAGAAAATTGAATGATAAAACTGACGGTACATACAAACAAGAATCGATCTAAATATATATCTACGGACGTAATAGGGGAACCTGATAACAGCCGGAAGTGAGAGCATCATTACTCGTTGCCTCAGAACAACTTGTCGCCCACAACTCTCTGAGAACCATGTACGCCGCTTCCGATCCAACTCGCCTGCGCGGCCGTGTTCCATGCCGTGCTAGCAGGGCTCTCACCTCCAGCACGTACGACGTCATCCTGTCGCCCCTTCCTGCTACGGAAACCCTATGCCTTCCCACCAGCGCGGCGCCGACAGGGCCTAGCTCTGGCAGCTCCTCAAAATACCATTAGCACCGTATGGCCCCCTATCTTCCTGGATGCCGACGAGAACCTCCTCCACCACAGACCTCCGCCCCACCCATCCTTCTACCCCATATTCCGCATGTTCGGCGGTCCCCGCCTACACCGTGCTGCACCGCCTCCCTTGACCTCCTGCAAGGGCACTGCCCGCCCGTTCTTGATCTCCGCCCATGCTGTGCTTTCTCAATTCTCGTGCTCGTGCCTATTATACTCTCAACCACAGAGCGTCAAAGGGGTCGTGAATGGTGTCTTAGCACAGTTGCACACTAAGAACCAGAAGTGAATGGCATGGTGGTTGTACCCACGATGCTGCGAACGTTGACCACACACGGCTTCTGTGCAACAAGGGGCACTACGGGAAAACATGGCATTGCCGTGCGCCAAGCCTTTGCCGTGCGTCTGCGCATGGCAAAGAAACGTTTGCTGTGTGTCCTTCTGGAAAACAGCCGGCAAAGAGAACACGCACGACAAAACTGCATCGGACACACGGCAAAGGAAAAACACACGGCAAAGATAGACAAATACACCCGGCAAAGAAAGATGCACGGCAAAACAACAAAAAAGCACACGGCAAAGGAAATACCCACGGAAAACAGACAAGGAGAGCCCACATCTTTGTCCAACTAACGGTGCCGACCTGACGGCGGTCCTTTGCCGTGTACCACCGTCGGGCGCACGGTAAATTTTTGAATTTTTATTTTTTTTTCACGCGAGTTTTCCGCGCCTTATAGATTTTTGAACGTGCGAATTTATCTCGCGTAAAATTTTAAATAGCTTTACCATGTGTTTGTGGCCTAGGACACATGGCAAAGAACTTTGCCGTGTGTTCAGGTTAGGCACACGGCAAAGGCAAAAGCTTTGCCGTGTGTTCGGGATATTCACATGGCAAAGACCATTTTCTGACTGCCATTTCATTTTATGAAACAACCATCAAAGAACTAGTTCAAAATGCTATCATCAAATTTTTTAAAATATTAGACCACCTTATATGTAAAATTTCCCAACCGATGGATCTCAAAACTTACCGGCCACCCTTGGTGAAAAAGACAAGTCTGTGCCGAATCGGTAGGAAGCGGGTCCGATTTAAACTACAGGTACATTATTTGATGCTCATGATTCTTCGCAAAAGCCATTTTAGACTCACCGATACGGGCACGAAGGAGGAGGTGAAGCCTAATTTTAGGACATGCGCAAGGGAGGAGCGGGAAGAAGGCGCAAGAGGAGATCATCAAGAAGGACGCGAAGATGACTGTGAAGACCAGAGTGTCCGGTCGAAGCAAGCCGGAATGTCCGGCCTACGCAAGACGCGTAAGGTGGTAGCCATTCTGTATGCTAGATCGAAAGCCACCCGAAATCTATCCGGAAACACTAAAGTTTCCGCCAGGACCGGAATGTCCGGTCTGAATCACCCGGAGTGTCCAGCCCATATACACCGGAATGTCCGGCCATGATAAGGATCGTCCTGATGATCCTATAGTTTTGTCCCGATCTTTCACAGCGAGTCAACCCGGTAGTAATCCTTCCAACAACGCCAATGGATGTCACCTGAATAAGAGGAACGAATCCAGCAAGCAACATGATAAAGATCAACACGCCTCAAACCAAAACACGACAATCCTTGATGAACACAAGAACCTCCGCGACAATATCAATACGATAGATTACATAACATCGCCGTCCCGAGAGGGATGCTTCACCAAGTAGCACACACAATAGTTTTAGACTAATCCACTAAATTCAAAGCTAACCCTAACCCTAGATAGACCGACTCTTTATATAACCGGTTGGACAAACCCAAACCGGACTCAAACTGGACTCAAACCGAACTCTAACAAATACGTCCGGATCGTATGAAACCTCGTAGGCCGGACATTCTGGTGTATATGGGCCAGACACACCGGTAGGCCGGACACTCCGGTAGGACGGACATTTCGGGTGATTCACACCGGACATTCCGGTCCTGGCGGAAACTTCAGTGTTTCCGGCTGGATATCGGGTGGCTTCCGATCTAGCATACAGAATGGCTGCCACCTTGACGCGTCTTGGGTAGGCTGTACATTCCGGCTTGCTTCGACCAGACACTCTGGTCTTCATAGTCATCTTCGCGTCCTTCTTGATGATCTCCTCTTGCACCTTCCTCCTGCATGTCCTAAAATTAGGCTTCACCTCCTCCTCCGTGCCCGTATCTCTCACAATATGCTATTTTATCAGAGAACCAATGCAAGTTTAACGAGGCTTGTCCCCTAGCTAGGAACCTTCATGCCCGCCGTTTTGACCATAATTTGAAACGGACATAAGAAATTCAAAAACGGTCTGAACAATGTGAAAACTTCGCGTGGTGTCATATTATGTGACATAGTTGCAAATAAAAATGCCAAACTTGGTTAATTGATTATGTCACAAAAGAACCTTCACAAATTAACCTATCATGTTCGAGGTTTCCTCACTTTCGGTTCAAATGACCAATTTTATGGCTAGAGGCAGGGCATAGTTTGTGATATTGTGTCAATATTGTGTGCACGTGTGTGATCATGGGATGGAGTTGCACGAAAAAACATTTTCTATTTTTCGACCGCCAAAAATGAATCATTTTGTGAAGCAACCACTAAAGGTCTAATTTAAAATGCTATCATCCCATTTTTCATAAATACTAAACCAAGTTACATGTAAAATTTCCCAACCGGGGATCTCAAATTTTTCCGGCCACCCTTGGTGAAAAAGACAAGCTTGTGCCAAATCAGTAGAAAAGTGGGTCCGATTTAAACTATATGTATATTGTCTGATGCTCATAATTTCCTTGCAAAAGTCATATTTAGACTCACAATATGCTATTTTATCATAGATCTAATGCAATTTTAGCAAGACTCATCCCGTAATTAAGAACCTATATACCCGCCGTTTTGACCATAGTTTGAAACGAGCTTAAAATACGAAGGTATCTAGTCAAGTTTTAGTGTTAAATACACATGTATTAAAATAAATTTGAGTCACCTAATATAGAACATAGAAATAATAAAAACGTTCAAAAACTGGAAATAAAAAGAAAATTAATATTTACCGAGTGAAGCACACGGCAAAGCCATGCAAAGAAACACACGATCCGTGTGCTTTCCTTTGATTGTTCCAGGAGAGGAGCCATGGATCAGTGACATGGCATATTTCTTCTCTCCTTATCTTCGATTCACTCCTTTATCTTTGCCAACAAAAAAAGACGTGCCAGAGCAGCTGCCGGCCTTCCTCGTGAGATGGCCTCCCCGTGAGCCCTGCACGCGCGTTCGTCGGGCGCTGCCGCGACCTCCGGCCAGCACGGACATGGCGCCGCCGCGAGCCCTAGAGCAGCCGCCGGATTTCCCCGAGAGACGGCCACCCCCAAGAGTTTGCACGCGCACGCACACGCGCGTTGGGTGCTACCGCTGCTACCGGCGAGCGTGGCCGTGACCTGCAGCTAGCACGGACATGGCGCGGAAAGCCCCAGAGAAGCCGCCGACTTTCCCTGCGAGAGGGCCTCCCTGTGTTGGGCGCTGCCGCCGGCGAGCGCGGCTTGGACCTCTAGCTAGCACGGCCATGGCGCCAACGCGAGCCCTAGAGAAGTTGTCGGCTTTATCCCCCCGAGACGGCCTCCCCGCGTTGGGCCTTGCCGCCGGCGAGCGCGGCAACAACCTCTTGCTATCACGACCATGGCGACCTCCAGCCTGCCACCGGCCCGGACGACTGATTTAGGCGCCGTCGCTGCCTCACCTCCAAGCACCACCATCAGGATTCGACGACGCTTGCACGAGGCTACCGGTGAGCGCAAAGGCTTGTCGACCATCTCGTGGAGGAGCATAGGCGAGGACGGTGGCGACCGGTTTTTTTTCCGATTGTTCACGGACTTTGCCGTGCGTTACCGAAAAAGACACGGCACAGCTCACTTAAAAGACACACGGCAGAGGCATGTGCAAAACACATGGCAAAGACATGTGCCATGGTTGACCTGCTGACCGACAGTTTGCTGTGCGTCCATTCAATACACACGGCAAAGACAAATATGAGCCACACGGCAAAGACTGTCTCATGGCAAATTGACACGGACGGCGTCGTTAGCCTGGTTACCATCGTCAACTACTTTACTTTGCCGTGTATCAGAAAAAGCACACGGCAAAGACCTTTGCCGTGTATTATTTCAGAAACACACGGCAAAGACCTTTTGCCGTGTCTTTCTTTGCCGTGCGACGTTTGCCGTGTGCAACCACATGGCAAAGGCTTTGCCGTGTGGATTTTCTATTTTGCCATGTGGATTTGCCACACGGCAAAGAATTATTTTCCCGTAGTGGGGTAATTTTGTCCATGAAAAAATACGACATGTCTAATGGGGTATCTAGACGGTACAGTGCAAACGGAGTGGACGGAATGTCATATAGGAAACAAACTTTAGACTTAGTGTCAAATAAGTAAGAAATAATTTTTCGGGGTCAAATAAGGAACCACATTTTAAACCGAGTAATATGCACCAGAGGTCCTAAAATTTTGGACGAGACCGTATGGAGGTCCTAAAAGTTTCAACTTGTGTACCGGAGTTCCTAATTCTTAGTTAGTTATGCACTGCAGGTCCTAGTTCGCAGTTAGTTGTGCACTGCAGGTCCTAACTCTCAGCTATAGCCCCGGCTACAGTGCACATGGATCTAAAAATTAGGACCTCCGGTGCATAAGTTAAAACTTTTAGGACCTCCATACAGTTTCATCCAAACTTTTAGGACCTCCTGTGCATTTTACTCTTTTAAACCAGTGTCAAATAAGGAATTTTCTCTTTATGTTTTGCTATTCCATGAGGGACAAGATGAATACCACTTTTCTATGTTTTCTCTATGCTTCAAACAAACAAATGACTTTTAATGTATTATTATTCATGATCTTTTGGTTGTGTTACTTTTCATGTTGTAACATTGTTGCTAAGTTCTATGGTTAGAATTGTATCTTTTATGCCCATGTTTAGAGTAATTTGATGTCAGCTTGCAATGATTTACATTGACTTGATTAAGATTGTGTTGAATGCATGCCACCTAAAAAATTGTATTGTTTTTATCGTTTACCTACTCGACGACGAGCAAGAACTAAGATTGGGGATGTTGATACATCCATAACATATCTATAATTTTTGATGGCTTTATGGTAATATTATGCTTTTGACACTTGTTTTTATATAAAGTTTATGATTTATTTGGACTAACCTACTAGTAGTTGCAAAAGTGCACAATGTTATTGTTTTACACTTTGATGTGTAGGAATTACCAAGAATACAAGAGGAAACCTTGTTGGAGTCATATCGGGACTTCCAGAAATCTGCCCTAGAACTCTTTTTCAAGATGGTCACGTTACGGGTCGAATACTGTGTCAAACGGAAAACTCCCTAACTACAAAGTTGTTGGAAATGTCGCGAGGAACGTTCTAGACATAAAATTTAACTGATTCCTAGTCCAAATGGCCGAGATAAGCCTGATTTTCTGCAACCCTAGATGGGGTGATAAAAATCCGAGAAGCTATATAAAGGGAGGAAACCTAACTCGTGGGGGACTCCTCCACCCACGAAATTGCAGCCGCCAAAAGCCATGTTTTTCCTCCCCATGGATCCCATTTCCATGGGAGAGGGTGTAACATCCCTAAAATCATGTTTTCAAAGATTGCACATCATTCATGCATGCATATCATTTTAGTGATCAATTTCAAACTCTTTTGAAAGAAACAGAAACTTTGAGTGCTATTACTTCATGTGAGCAAGCTTTGATCCAATGCCACTCTCAAGTGGGAGAATAATTGTTTTAAACCAAGTTTTGTTTGCCCTTAGGTTGGATTGGTTAAGTGTTAAAGCTTGGACAAAAATTTCCAAAACAAATATGGATTTAAAACCATTTTCAAATCTTCAGCAAACCATGTTCTAAGGTACTGTTATTTTTAAAAATATTCAAAGGGCCATGCTAGTCCAACAAGACAACATGATTTTATACTCAAAATTATACAAGGTTCATTTTATAAAAGGCCAGAAAGGTTTGGAATTCAAATGATTTTGAATTCATATGAAAAAGGTTTCCTGAAAATCAAATTAGAAAAAGAAAAAGAGATAAGAAATGGAAAAGGCCCGGCTGTAATTTCATCCAGCAGACCTAGCCCACTAAGCCCACCCGGGGTTTTTCCATCTTTCTCCCACGCGTCACAGACCTACCCAGTGCTCACTGACTGGTGGACCCAAATGCCACGCAAGCGTCGTCTCCGAGCCACGCACCCCCACGACCCCGTCGACGCCGTCGTTACCTCCATCACTGCCGCGATTGAAGCCGGCTTAATTGTTGGCGTTTCCTCACGAGATTCTTGCCCCTGCTCTGGCTATAATACCCTCTCCTCACCCCGCATCTTTCCCCTCGCTCAGCACACTCACTTCGCCACCAGGCTGCGCGCAATCGAGCTCAGAACCCCGCAGCACCGACGACCTCCGATGACCGATTCCGGTGAGCACCATCCACCCCCCTGTCTCTGTTTCATGCGAGCATGATCAACATGTCCTTGCGCATCTTCTCATGCCTTCCTTTTCTCTGTATCATCCTAGAGCGTCGTCACCGTCCACCTCTGGAAGCAACCGAAGCTCAGCACAACTCCGGCGACCCTTCCTGGTAGTTCCCGACCACCCCTTCCTCTCTTCTGGATACTCACTTGTTCGCCAGGCTTGTGCGCATCTAACAGCGTAACTGGTTTGTCTTAGCACGCACCAGAACCTCGCCCCCGACGACGCCAGAGCTTGCCCAACGACAGACTCCACTCCGGCGAGCAATAGCAGCCAGATTCGAGCGCCCTTGTCCCTCCCTCGACTGCCTTGAGCTTCACTACAGCCCCGCGAACACGGTAACCACCTCCACCCCTCCCCGCGTGATCTGAATCACCGGCAACATCTCTAAAAGAGCCGCGCCGCCGCATCGCCACCGCTAGCGCCGCCCGTATGTGGTCGTTTGGTCCGTGGCCGTAGGATCTAGATCCAGCGATTAGAAATAGATCTGTAGCGAAGCGGTACGAGCAGATCTGGGCCGTGCATGTTAAGATAGATCTAATGGCCCGTGAGTGTGATACGGTGCGAATCGGTATCAACCAATCAGAGGGCGCCGCATGGCCAGTCCTTTGTTTTAAAAACAGAATTTAGATCTATTAGATGTTTAAACTTGTAAAATTCATAACTTTTGATTTCCACGTCCAAATTTGACAAATTTTATATCATTGGAATCAGGAGAGAAAATCCTTTCCATTTAAGCAATGTGTTTAATGTTTTGCCTCTGTAAAAATGGTTGTTTCTATAGAAACATTTGTAGGCTTAATTTGTGTATAGTAATTATTTGAAAAATGTTTTGTTGTTCAAATAAAATTTATTTGGCATGTGTCGGACTTGTTTATGATTCAGTACTGGGTACTTGTCTTGTTTGGTGTAGAAAATCATCACATGGCATTTTTGCATGCATTCATGTATTTTTGTTTGTATATATTGTGTATGTGATTTTGTGCCATTATTTTATGTGTAGATTTTGGTGCAAATAGTGATTGTGATTGTGGAGATTGTTGCTACTCCCCAAACTACCAAGGCAAGTGGTGCTTCATGATTTTATTCCTATGTTTTTCAACTATGCACTAGAAATATTTTGCTAGACTTGCATGAATATTTTGATCTAAATTCTATGCTTGGAAAATCCTAGTAGTTGTAGAATTTCTAGAAATTTCTAAGTTAAGATGCTTATCAATGCCATGCTTAGCCTAGCTAGTAGCAACCAAGGGTGGTTATATATTCATGCTATGAGAAAATATTTCTAAGTCTTTGGACTTATGTTTTTTCTTAATAAAACAACTAAGTGAATGAAACACCTGGGTGGAATGGAAAGAATGGGTTATGTTTAGTGGTTACACAAGGCCCATTTATATGGCTTACCTTGTGTATCTCACTTGTGGAAAGCCACCCAGAAACAAAGGGATTTGAGAGGCCAAATGTTAAGAAGCTTCTAGTGCAGCCAGATGGCAATATGGGATCTGCCTGGATCACATAGGTTGCAATAACTTAGCCATTTGGACAGTTGGTGGTAGTGGGATGATAGGTTGGAACGCGTCCATTTGGTCTAAGGGAAGCCATCTGAAAGGTCCTGTCTTGGTGAAAATCAAGTCTTGTGGGGAAAGTGCACAACCTCTGCAGATGGAAGAATCTAAGTACTTAGCCATGTCCCTGGTATTGGACAACTTGAGCATCAAGACATGGAAGCTATCAAGAATCTCCTCATCCCAATTTCTAAGTTAAAATTTGTGGTTGAACAAGGGTGAAGGTCCACCAATTTCTATTGGTGGTTCCTTGGGAAAGTTTTGTCAAAGAAAAACTTAGTGTTTTCAACTGATAGGTAAAACCTATTTTGAGAAAAGCAAGCATAAGCTACACTTAGCCAAAATGCATATAGTATCTAGATTACAAATATTCAACTAAGGTATCACTTGCCAATACCATTCCAAAGTATTGACCCACTATGGCTGTAACTTGTGATGTTGCAGGTTATTCTGATGATGATTAGGGGTTATGAGTCTACACTCAACATGCTTGCCTGTGGCACATGAAGATGAAGACTTATATATCTTATTATATATTTGAATTCTTGCATTAGGCCTCTGGCCATGGAGTTTGTAAAAGACTATGTTTGTCTCTGGAATGATATGTAATAATGACCTTTGTTTCTGTGTACTTCATCTTAAACTATGGATGCTAGCATTGATCCAGGGACTAGCATTGCAATCACAGGGATCCTTACCTTTATAAAGGTAGGGATCCCAAGAAGCCATGGAAGAAGGGTGCTAAGGGGCGGTGTTTCCCCATGATGCCGGCAGTTGGGAAGGAATTCCCCGCCCTGCACCTCTTGCTGCCCCCTTCATCCTCTTCACCGCCATCTCCATCACCAACTCCTCCTTGTATACAGTGGTTCATCCTACCATACACCTCTATACCGTCCTATGTAAATATGGTGTTCGATGCTATAAGTTATAATCCTATGATCTATGTCATGCTTGTGTAGTTTATTTGTCTTTTGATTGTTTGGTTTAATTTCTTGGGTTCATTAGAGTTTTATGTTGATATTGTACAGTCCTTTGGTGTCCATTATATTTGTGTGCGCATGGATTAAGCATCATAGAGTTTGTAGTATGTGTAAGTGGAAGGGGGAAGTTCTGCCGGAGTGACAGAAACTCAAGGACACGAACCAGAACGTTGCACGTTTGGCAGTACGAGGACCATTAACTTGAGGCTATGGTTGGGGAAACCTTAATGCATTGTTAGTATTTGCGGATGCTTGCTAACTATCCAATCATATAGTACTTGTAATTCCAATTAGTGAAGTGCATGTATATTTAGCCTCTCCCACATAGAAAACTGCATTGAAGACAATGAACCCGATTTATTCGCTAATTAAACTTGGACAAAGCCACCACAATTACTATCACTTTTCCATACTCATGGTACTGTTAGTTTATGTTTATTTAGTATAATTTATTGCTGCAGCACTAACAATTACTTTCTTGTATTTGTTATCTTGCAAAGCTATCTCTTCTACCCATATTTTTGCTCTAGTTTTATTTCCTAGATAATGCAAACATTTAGTGTGCGTAGAGTTGTATCAATGGTTGATAGAACTTGAGAGAACATTTATCCTACCTTTAGCTCCTCGTTGGGTTCGAGACTCTTACTTATCAAAATGGCTACACACGATACCCTATACTTGTGGGATATCAGCCCCAGTACTTCGGACCTATGGTCCGAGGCGAAAATATCCTGCCAACTTCAAGGTGCCAAAGGATATCGAGAAGTATGACCCAACGTACGACCCAGCTGTGTGGCTGGATACATACCTCATGGAAATGGGAATCTCTGGTCACACCAACCTGCTCACCGCCCACTACCTTCCTTGATGATGGAGGGAGCGACCTGGCAACGGATCAACACCCTTCTAGCAGACAACATAGACTCGTGGGAGGACATGCGCGAGGCCTTCGTCAGGAACTTCGAGGGTTCCTACACCCACGCTGCAACCATCGAAGACCTGGAACAATGCATCCAGGGACCGCGCGAGTCGACATGTCGCTGGGTACATCGGTGGCAGGACCTGTGGATCAACGCTTCTGCCATCCACCCAGACACGGCGATCCACTGCTTCAAGAATGCATGCCGGTATGAGCCCCTGGTCGCCAATATCAAGAGGGTCTACCAGACGATTGACAACATCCACGACCTCCTCGAGATCGCCAAGCGCTACGCGGAGGAGGACTCCAACCAAGACTCCGATGACGAGTTAGGAGGAAGACGCCCTGCAAGAGGCAACGACAATGGGAGGGAACGTGAGATGCCCTACAGCAACACTCGCCTCACCGGCAAACGCCGCGGTGACGGGCAAGTCGACTTCGTCACGAACGCCGGCTATGGGCCGCGTGACACGAAGAACCTCTATCGTGACGGAGGAAACTACCGTGACAGTGGAAACTACCACGCGAGCAACGTGACGAGGACGAAATTCCACCCTGTCGCCCTGCTTAACCAACCTTGTGTCTACCACATCAAGGAGGGGAAACCCGCCACCCATACCACCGCTGACTGCCACTCACTGAATTAGATCGAGAAGGAAAGGCGAGCAATGGAAGGCCCCAACAACAACCCGCCAAGGTACAAAGGCAATGCCGGTGGGTTCGGCAACAACGTCGGCTCGCTGCACACATTCACTAGGCTCGGCACCAAGTGCGAGAAGGTGCTCGCCCACGCAGTCGCCGTGAACGCAGTGAATCAAGCCGACATCCCCCGCTTCCTCAATTGGTCCGAGCAGCGCATCACTTGGAGCCGTGAGGACCACGTGCCACAGATCGATTACCCTAGGCGAGTCGCCCTGGTGGTTAAGCCCAAAGTGGCTGACTACTGGATCCCCAAGATGCTGATGGACAGCGGGAGCTCCATCAACATCCTCTACTTGTACATGTTCAGACGGCTGCAACTCTCGTGGTCGATGGTCGAATGGACCCTCACCACCTTCACGGCATCGTCCCCGGTCGAAAGGCATACCTGATCGGCAAGGTGATGTAACCCGTCACCTTTGGCATGCCCTCCAACTTCTGCACCGAGCGGATGGTCTTCGAGTTGGTGAACTTCTACAGCCCCTACCACTACGTCCTGGGGCAACAAGCATTCGCTAAATTCATGGCGGCACCGCTTATGCGTACAACATGATGAAGCTCCCAGGGCCGTGCGACATCATCACCATCCACGGCGACTCGACATGGCCGTGGAGTGCGAGGGAAAAGGCGTGAAACTTGCAGACGTCGTCATCACTGCGGAAACCAACCACGCTGACGAACTTGCCAAATATGTGAGTGGCATTGACAAGGACGACCCCGCGATCCTGAAGAAGCCCAACGCATAAAACGTTGGGTCAAAAAAATTCGAGGCGCCCACGCACACACGCACCGTCGAGCTAGTCTCAGGTGACTCCAGCCAGACGATCACCATCGGGACAAACATGAGCCCCGCATAGCAAATCATGCTCATAGAGTTTCTTTGTGATAATCGTGACATGTTCGCATGGAAGATATCTGACATGCAAGGTGTCCTGAGGGAACTCGCTGAGCACAAGCTTAATGCCCACCCCAAAGTGTGACATATAAAGCAGTCGCTGCGGCTCTTCAATGAAGAGTGCTGCCGAGCAATGTCCGAAGAAGAGCAGCGTCTACTCACCGCAGGCTTCATCCGGCCCATCGAGTACTCTAAGTGGATGGAAAACCCAGTCCTGGTCATGAAGAAGAACATGACCTAGAGAATGTGCATTGACTACACCAACCTCAACAGCGTCTGCCCAAAGGAGCATTTCGTCCTACCGCGCATCAACTAGATCATCGAATTGACCACGGGGTCGGAGTCGCTGTGCTTCCTCGATGCATACTCTGGTTACAACCAGATCAAGACGACGGTCGAGGAGGAGGATAAAACGGCATTCATCACGCCATTCGGCACATACTACAACATCGCCATGACATTCGGCCTCAAAAACTCCAGCGCGACCTACCAGCGGTGCATGCAGGAATGCCTTGCGAGCTAAATTGGCTGCAACATCCACGTCTACACCGAAGACATAGTGGTAAAATCCACTGGCCAGAGCAACCTGCTCGCCAACCTGGCTAAAACCTTCGCAAATTTGTGGAGGTACAAGATCAAGCTCAACCCAGGGAAGTGCACCTTCGGCATGCCACCCGGACAAGTCCTAGGGTATGTGGTCTCCAAGAAAGGAATTGAAGTGAACCCCACCAAGATCGACACCATCTCACGACTTGTTAAACCCGAGTGTCTCTGTGACGTCCAAAAACTAGTCGGTCATGTCGCGACGCTCAGCCAGTTCATCCCCTGGCTCCGCGAGAAGGAAATGCCTCTCTACCGCCTGATGCACAAGAACCCCATATTCCAGTGGGACTAAGAAGCGGACGACGCTCTCACAGCGCTCAAAGAAGTGCTACTTGCAGCACCGCTACTCGCCACCCTCGTCGACAAGGAGCCGATGCTCATCTATGTTGCGGCCTCCACACAGGTAGTCAGCGTCGTGATGGTCGTCCAGCATCCAAAGGAGGTCAAGGAACGCCCCGTGCAGCGTCCGGTCTACTACATCAGCGAAGTCTTGACAGACTCACGACAGCGCTACCCGCAATACCAGAAACTGGTATACATGGTATTCAGAGCCCAGCAACGGCTCCCACACTACTTCCAGGAGCACCCCATCACGGTCGTCTCCTTCGCGCCACACAGGACATCATCCGCAATCGTGATGCGACTGGGCGAGTCGCCAAGTAGGCCGTCGAAGTCAGCGTCCACAACATCAGGTACAAGCCATGCAAAGCGATCAATTCACAAGCCTTGGCATATTTTCTCACCAACTGGGAAGAATCACAACAGTCACAGAAGCTGCCCTATCTCCATTACTGGTCTCTCCAATTCGATGGGTCCAAGAACGCAGATGGTGCAGGGGCTGGATCGTACTCACCTCCCCCAAAGGCGAAAAGCTCCCGCTACGTGCCACACCTCGACTTCACGCCCTGCACTAACAATATGGCCTAATATAAGGCCCTCCTATGGTGCTACAATGACTCCTACCTCGTCGCTGCACAAGTTGATGGTACCTGAGACGCCGTCTCCCCTACCATGGAAGCATATCGCCAAGCAGTGGACCAGCTGGGGGCCACTTCGTCGGCTACTTCGTCGAGTGGATCGACAGGCCCAAGAATGAGGAGGCCGACGCACTCTCCCGCATCAGGTCGTCTCGGAAAACACCACCTGCGGGTGTCTTTCTTGACATCATCCACAAGCCCTTGGTTGACCCGCCGAAGGAGATCGACGTCGGGATACTGCTGCAACCCGAGCCCGCCCTGGTCTCCATGGTCATGGAGCCTAGCGACTAGACCACGCCATACCTCACCTACCTTGAGAACGGGACCCTCCCTTCGGACAAGGCAGAGGCTCCCATGATAGTGCGAAGCTGCAAATCCTTCGCTATCATCAACGGCAAACTCCACAAGCGCATCCACGCCGGCGATTCTAGCACTGCGTACAACCAGAGGAAGCACGCAAGATCCTCCAAGGCATCCATGCCGGCGATTATAGCCACCATGCCAGCACCCGGTCGCTAGTCGCCAAAGCCATGCGACATGGCTTCTACATACTCACCGTGCATGTCGACGCCATCGACATTGTCCAATTCTATGCCAGGTGCCAGAAATATGCCAACCAGATGCACGTCCCTGGTTTGGCTCTCAAGACAATCCTCATCACCTGGCCATTCACCGTATGGGGCATCTACATGGTGGGCCAGTTCAAAAAGGCCCTGTCTGGCAACACCCACCTCCTAGTCATAGTCGACAAGTTCACCAAGTCGGTCGAGTCCAAGACAATCAAGAAGTGTGACGGCAAGACCGCCACCAAGTTCCTCCATGAGCTCATCTATAGATACGGCTACCCGCACAACATCATCATGGACAATGACACCAACTTCGCAAAAGGCGCAATGGCCAACTTCTGCGAGGATCACGGCATACGACTTGGCCCCGCCTCAGTCGCCCACCCAGAGTTGAATGGCCAAGAAGAGCGCGCCAACCAAATAATTTTGCACGGGCATCAAGGAACGCCTACAGGTTCCCCTCAAGCGAACTCCTAGATGTTGGGTCGAAGAGCTCCCCTCCGTGCTATGGCACATTCACACCTCCGTCAACTGATCAATAGGGTTCACACCCTTTTTCATGTTGTACGGTGTCGAGCCTGTCACGCTAACCGACCTGGAACACGACTCGCCTCGGGTCGTCAACTATGCGAAGGAGGAAAATGAGATTGCCCGCCAAGAAGGGATCGACGAGCTTGATGAAGTGCGTGACCTAGCTCGCTCCCGCACCGCCATCTACTAGTAGGTACTTCATCGCTACCACAGCCGTCGAGTTTGAACTCGCACCTTCCAAGAGGGCGACCTGGTCATGTGACTCATCCAGGACAAGAAGGGCATGCACAAGATCTCTCCTCCGTGGGAGGGACCATTCGCCATAGGGCGAGTCCTCGGTAACAACGCCTACTACCTCATCGATGTACGAGGTGACGGCCAGCTCAAAGTTGGGCGGCCATGGAATGTAAACCTCCTCCGAAAGTTCTATCCATAGAAATTAAACTTGTACTCCGCTGCCATACAATGTTATAAATTCGAATAGCACAAACTGTGCCTACTCTCCAAATTCTTGTGCCAATTGCACTCGTACATTTAGCAATACGCTACCCATGAAAGTCATCCCTTGGTCGGGCGACCGACACGAAAATATTCAGGCCTTGTGCCGTCCACGAAAACGCCACCCCGGAGCCACCATTGGAGTCGCCTCGCTCGACTGAGCTTCCGGGCCAAGGCAAACGAACACGCTCCACACAGCGACTAGTCCTTCACATCCTCACCTATAGCGACTCGAACGGTTAAGTACCACGGACGGGGAGTTACCCAAGTCAAACCCCCACGCGACTCGGGAGCACAACAAGTATGATATCATGCCCTGGACTCACCACGCGACTGGCTCTCTGAGCCAGGAGGAGAGACGTGTTTCAAACAACGCACCATGTCCTCACCTACCTTGGGCATGGGACTAGAACGGCTAACTACCACGCTCGGGGACTCGCCTAACCGACCCCGTTGGCATCCGGGAAAACAACCAAGTACAGAGCACTCCTTGGAGTCACCAAGCGACTAGCTCTATGAGCCATGGCGAGTCGACCATGACTAAACTAACAGTATAATACAAACAAACTTACACACATGTGAGGTAAACCCATTAAAGGACGGACGCGCTCAAGGACTCGCACAATAAACACTACAAACAAACAGAAATCGCAAAGCAATGCTAGACGATTGATGTTTCCTTTTATTTTTCCTTCAGCAACAAAATATATTGTTTATCATCAAGGTACATATAGAAGCGGCCAGTCACTACAACTAACACAACGCCTGAAGGCAATACTCTATTCTGTAGGCTTCGAAGAATATGCACCGCCACCATGCCTAACTCGGACAAAGGGCTCCCACGGGTTCGCTGGGTATGTCGTCAATTTCTTCGCAAGCGACAACCGAAAGGGTTGCTCAAATTTTAGATCGCGATGCTCCGGCTCGGGATCATTCGGCGCCACCACCGTCTCCAGATATGGCAACAGATCACCCATCGCCAACACTCGCTCTGCGAAAGGAGCGGCCTTGGCGGTGAACTTCAACACCTCGCAATCTCCACCAAGCTAGTCTCTGATGGATAGCCGATGGTGACGTCGTCTAGGTCGAAGTTGTCGGGGAAGTGAGCGAGTCCAAGACTCAACGCAGTAGCGGCTCCGTGGACAAACGCCGACTGCGCCATCCACTCGACTACGGCAGGTGCCTCCTCGAGGTAGCGCCACACCTCCATCAACCCCCCAGGGATCACCTCGGTGGGAGAAATTCCCTAGAGAATGGCTTGGCCGCATGTCGCCGAGATGGTAGCCGCGTCCACCACCGCGGTCACACATTGCTTGGCATCGTATGTCTGCACCTCCGAATCTCCTTGAAAAATTGCACCTGCAACACCAGGAAATTACAACCATAAGGAATCATACCTATGGATCTGCTGCTCGGGGACTCGGCTCCACTACCAAATAGAAAGCATGAGAAGGGACACTCACAAAGAAGTGGGCGGCATTTCTCTGTGATGAAATTCTCTAGGGACGATAGCTGATCTTGCAAACTAGCGATGACCGGATTGGATATGTTTTGTTCACCCTCCGCCGCGACGATCGCGTCCTTGGCCCTTTCCTCTGATGAGACTATCTCCGCCTTCGCAATCTCTAGATCCTTCGCCAATGAGGCAATTCGCCCCTCCACGGTGGCCAGCGTTGTCTTTCCAGTCTCCAACTCGTAGCTAGAACATAGCCCTCATGGGCCTTGGTGATCGAGGAATGGTGGTCCTATAAAAGAAGATTGCAGTGAAAATTGTGCGTAACAAGATTACAATTTCATCGAGGTGAAATCAAATCACCTATAGACGCCTGCAATTGACGATTGGCCTCCTGCATGACACGTATGTCACGTTCCAGACGCTCCTTCACGGCTTGCCGATCGGCTGAATACCGCTGAAGACCCTGAGCACAGAAAAACACATATGAGCAATGACTAAAGTTCTAAGCGTCTAGCCGCTGAAATTCAGTGACTAGACACTCGGGGACTACAAGACTAAAGTTCTAAGCATTTAGCCGCTGAAATTCGCGACTAGACACTTGGGGACTGGACGACTAAACTTCTAAGCATCCAGCCGCTAAAATTCAGCGACTAGATGCTCGAGGACTGAACATACCTGGATGGCCGCTCCTATCATGATGTGAAGCTCGATGGCATCGACCGATGGAAACACAAGTGTCGTACGCCTGCGCTGCTACACAACGTCAACATCAACAACCGCAGGAATCTGAGGCGATTGTGTTCCGGCAGCCGTTGTGGTGGCTCTCGCCACAAAGCGAGGGAACAATGCGGCCGTCACTGCTGGAGCATTAGCCGCATGCGCCAATATATCCTTCGGGGCAGCCGGCTCACCCATCTCCGAGCTCGCAACCGCCTCGCGCTCCGAAGGGATGGCAGTTCCGACTGGTGCCTCGATCGGTATTTTGACTGGCTCTTCTGCTGCAGTGGTGGAATTGCCACCCTTCTTCTTCGCGCCTTCGACTGGTGCCTCGGCTGCGCCGCCCTTCCTTTTCTTGGAAGGGTCGGCTCCCCCTTCGGCAGCGACCGTTGGAACTTTATCCATCGAGGGATGACCAATCTTCTTGGCACCAGTCCTGCAAAATGACATGATTAGCAATCCGATAAAAGGCCCCAAAAATTACCTCGGACCACCCAGCGCAAACTTACTTGGAAATATGGAGGAAGCGCGGAACGGTGCTGATGTGAGCAGGCTTCTCCAACTCCGGGTCCACCTGCGAGTGAGCCCCTTATCTAATACACCCGCGGCCCATAATACCGCAGGCTTCTTCGGCGCCGAGGCCGCAGTCGCAGGAACCTCCGACCCAAGCGACGGAAGAGCCCCCCTCGGCCGCAAAGACTTCGACCCTGTAGCCATGGCGTCCCCTTGCCCCGGAATCACCGAGAACGGCATCGGGATCACCGCAAGGGGAATTACGGCCTCTATCACGGCTTCGTCCTCCGACCCTTTCATTGTAGCTGGATCCTCCGGGACCTTGGATGAGACCCCACTATCCGCGTCATCAAGCTCCTCGTATGATTCAAAGACCGCCGCTGACCTGGGCGGCGACACAACCTTCTTCTTCTTAGGGGGCGACATCGGCTTTCGCAGAGGCTTTGTTGGCATAGCCATGCGCCGCGAGCTGTGCTCCTGCACGTCATCTTCATCACTGTCGCATTCTTCGAGGATCCAACTCGCCTTGATTTCATGCTGCTCTCCCCTGTGTCTTCCAAGCCGCGAGCGTAGGAGCGACAACCTCCAACGCCTCGTCCTCGGTATAGGAGGACTCGTCTGCATCCTCTCCAAGCTCTTTTGGGATCTATTTGTCGACTGGAGGGATCCAGTTCTGTAGGACTTGAAACAACTGACAGAGACAAAATGAATAACTATTTGATCAGAGCAAATATAAAAAGCACGACTGCAAAAACTGTGGCTGCAATCAGAAACCGCGACTGCAAAATCAGGAAAGAAACTTACTTTTGGAGCCTAGCATTTTCCAGTGGCGGTTTATGGAGCGAGCCTGACCTTCGGGTCGATGTACTCTGCCTTCGTAATCTTCTCTAGCACGGCGGTGTATTCGTCGGTGCCCCAGGTCACCGAGCTTGCCTTCGTATCATTGTCTTTGTCGATGTACTGGTACATCCAGTGAGGCCGGCTAGCCAACGGCACCAGCCGCCGCCCGAGCCAACAATTGTATAGGTTGATGGTTTCCAGGCCCTCCTTCTTTATCGTCTGGATCTGCGTCAAAATCTCATCCACAACCATCCTCTAGTAGTTAGGGAGCTTGGTCTTCAACAACCGGCACGGCTCGCTCCTCTCTGCGGTATACATCAGGAGCGACACCTCGCCGTCAGGTGTCGACTCTCTCACATAGAACTAGCTCTTTTCCACTCGCCATGCCTTCTCGAAGAGCGTAATCTCCAAGAATGTGGCCTTGGTCTTTATATGGAAGGTAACACCGCATTGCCAGATCGGGCCACTGCACCTCGCACGACGTGGCCATGGAATAAATCCAGCCAAAGTAGGGGCGGCACCCCAGATAACACTCGCAGAAGGCCACGAAAATGGCGAGCTTCTCGATGTTGTGTGACCCTAGATCTGATGGCTTGATCGTGCAATACACGCAGAATCGCCTAAAGAAGATTGATGAAGGGAAGCCAAGACCCCTCTACAGGCGGCTCAAGAAGCAGATGAACTCTCCGGGGCGTGGCTTGGGCTCCATCTCCCCGGCCACAGGGATCCGCCATTTCCCCTTATAGAGGATCCCGTGTCCTAGAAAGATTTTAGGGAGGACACAGTGCACTTTGACTTTCCCCACGGATCCATTGGCGGAGGCGCCATCGACAATAACAAGACTCGCTCGGTCCAGAAATTCTAGATCGGGAGAAGGTGAAAGGCTAAGGGTGCGCGGGGGAAGAGAAATGCGAAGAAGATTCGCAGCCCCCATGTCACTCTCCTTATAAAGGGGCGCTTCCCGCCAGTCTTAGAGGAGCCGTTACCTCGCGGTAATTACGCCAATATTACCATTGGCTTACCCAACGGCTAGGTTGACCAGGCTGACGGTCCAACTTCACTCATTCGACTCGCCTATCCACTTGCCAATGTTGTGATTCAACCGGTCGCCAATGCAGCGACTGAAGACATATGCAAGAGATTCCTTCCTTCATTGAGGGTGTCCACCACCGATTCGACTAGACGTCCAAATTGGACCCGCATACTCTGACTTCCAAAGAACACCTGGACCAAACCAACGCTAGCCTCAGGGACTACTGATGGGGATATGTCGAATGGGGTATGCCCAGCAGGACATTTCTGAATGGACCAGGCCCTTTGGGAGTGGGCCTATAGGATAGTGACTGGATAACCACTGAAGATGGATCCTGGAGATTGGAAGATGGAGCCCAGAAGCGTCGTTAGGCCCAGTCGAATTAGGTCAAATCCTCCGAGTCCTTATCTGATTCGGTTGTATATCTGTAAACCCTAGCGAGGTACCCCCTATATAAACCTCCCTAGGGTACTCTCTGTACTCACGTTCCATCATGCACCCCATCGTCTCGCTGCTTAGCCACCGAGCTCGCCACCATTGTACTCAAGAAATAATAAAATGTAGCAGGAGTAGGTCTTTACCGTGTGGGGGGGGGGGCGAACCTGGGTAAAACCCTGTGTCTTTGCCCTCATCTCGCTCTGCAAGTTGCTTCCCGCTCTTGCCCCAAATCCTACTACTTGCTTCCCCTGGTACCATCTTCCGTGGCCATTCCCACGACACAAACTACACAAAATCAAGCGGCAACAAGAGCATCAACGCCCACAAAACCATTGTGTTCTAATCGTGCATCAAACCTATGCATAGATTTGGCTCTGATTCCACTGTTGGGTTCATTGCATGGAAAACAAAAAAATTATACCGCAAGAACGAACAAAACCAAGATCCAAACTATGGCAAAGCCAAGATCTAATCTACGATATAGGTGCAACGATATAGAAGAGAACTAACCCTCGTAGATCCAAAGCGTTAACAAGATCTAATCTCATGGTTGATGTAGTCGATCACTTGCCGATCTCAAGATCGCGATGATGATCCTTCCGGCGCCGCATTCCGGCAGCGCTTCCGCACTCGATCACACGTATAGAGTCGATGAAGACTTTCCTCTCCCAGTTCTATCAGGAAATGGAGGTAGAAGATCCCCTCGTTATCCTAGCAGCATGATGGCGTGGTGATGGTGGTAGAGGAGAGAATCCTACAGGGCTTCGCCTAAGCCAAAGTAGGAAGACAGAGGAGGAGGAGAGTTGGCGGCTAGGGTTAGAGGAAGGGGCAGGGGTGCGCCTACCCGTCCCCTATTTATATAGAGGGGGTGTGTCTAGTGTTCCCCCCTTGGCTCACCTCCTCCAAGTGGCGGCGCAAGAGAGAGGAGGGAGGGAAACTTGTCCCCCAAGTCTTCCCTCCCCTAAACCCTAGGATCGCCAGTTGGGTATCTAGGTCTTGGTGCGGCTGGCCCTTGGGCCCCACAGCATTCCCTCGGCCCATGTTGCCCCTCCCGGGGTGGTATGCCCATTGGTGGCCCCTATAGAACATTCTAGAAGCTCCGGTCAAAACACCAAAAACTTTTCCGAACCTTGGAAGATAACTTCCTTTATAGGAATCTTATTCTCTATACCATTCTGGATATCCTCGTGATGTCCTGGATCCAATCTAAGACTCTGAACAACATTTAGTCTCCAACTCATATTTCATATCTACTTAAACAACATCGAACCTTAAGTGTGTCACTATATGCACTACTAGGAAAACGGCTATAGGTAATCCACACGTCCGTGGCGCACATGCTAGTGGTGCCCCACGGGTAAAATAGGCTTAGCGCACTGCCCACAGGTGCCCTACGGCTAACTGCCGTAAGCGTGGCGCACATGGGGATGGTGCGCCACGCCTATGTGTGGGCCAGGGCACAGGTGGCCGCAACACACATACCCGTAGCGCACTAGGTCAAGGTGCGCTACGGATGTGAAACTTAGCCATAGCGCACCCTGACCTAGTGCGCTATGGGCATGTGTGCTGTAGCATCTGGGTCAACTTAGCTGTAGGGCACTCTGTCCTAGTGCCCTACGGCTAAGTAGCATGCACCAACTCCACCCCCCTGGATCGCCTTTTTAGGCTTTGTAAAAAATAAAATAAAATGATCAACACTTCAAAAAATAAAATCATTTCATATGTAGGTAGGTAATGTGGTATAATTTCTAGGAAAATTAACAAACATGAGTTTCCACTTTTTCTGCAAAAAAAAGTCATGCCACGGTAAAATGGTCGTAACTTTTGTATACGATGTCGAAAAAAATCGTATAATATATCAAAATGACGAGAACGAGATTTCGCATCCCCTCGCAACCATCTTTGGTCTTTTAGTGATTATTTAGATTTTCAAAATTCTAAAAGAGTAAAAAGTTACAGTCAAAAGACCTTTTTTCCTGCAGAAAAAAATAGAGGGCAACTTACCCGTAGCGCGCTACGAGTAAGTTGGGCGGGATTCAAAATTTTAATCCCCACCCCGCGCACCTACCCCTCTTCTCTTCCCTCCCTCTTATCCTTTTCATTCTCCTCCCTCCTCCTTTTCCTACTCTCTTCTCCTCCTCCTCCTTTCCTTCTCTTCTTTCTCCTCCTCCTCCTTTTCCTTCTCTTCCTTCCCTTGCACTGACGATGGAGATGGTGGCCTTCTCCTCCTCCTTGCTCCGGCATCCTACTCTCCTTGAAGTGACGATGGAGACGGTGACCTTCTCCTCCTCCTTGCAGTCACGATGAGTGACGACGACCTCCTTCTCCTTGTGGCCTCCTCCTCCTTCTCCTTGCGACCTCCTCCTCCTTGCAGTCACGACGAGCGATGACGAGCAACAGCGACCTCCTCCCTTCTCCAACCATACCTCCTTCTCCCTCTCTTCCTTGATGCCGGCGAGGACTATCACGGCCACGGCCTCCCGCACCTCCCTGCAGTGGTAGGTCGTGGCCACGACCACCATGCTCCTGCGAGGCGACACGATGGTGGCGATGCGGACCCGATTGCTTTTGCAATTCAAAACGAGGGTGTTTTTTGCATTTTTTTGTTTTTTGAAAAAAACATCCGTGGCGCACCTATACCCCTACCCGTGGCGCACCTGGTAGTGCGCTAAGCCCATCCCCATAGAACCGTAGTGCACCAGGGTAGTGCGCTACGGACACTTTTTAGCCGCAGCGTATGCTTAGTGGCGCACCACTAGTGCGCCACGGATGGGATTTTTAGGTGCGCCACGAACAACCCTTTTCTTAGTAGTGACGATTTGCAAACTTTGATCAATACCCAACAGCGGGACCTGGAGATCCATATTGGCTCCCACATATGTTGCCTGATCTTGACTACACCCGATCCATGAGGCAGGAGGAGGCTGTGCCGGCCCTTGAGGTGAGGGTCGCCCCCTCGTCGACATGTTGATCAAGGCGCTTACGTGCAAGGAGGGTGATGGCTCCAATATTTGCCATTTTCCATGGCGTCTAAACAATGTTTTTATTCAAGAAATTGATAAGAAACTCTCAATACTTGCCACTAATGACTAATAATTGCAAATATATGCAAAACCTTGCTTTTTATGTTGTGTAGGAAATCACGGGTTTTCATGCAAAATCAAGAGTCATAATGAAGGATTTTGAGTAAGTCTACACGACCAAGTAATTAGGAAGCTAATTCCAGGCGTCGGTGAGCTTAACGACCACAGGTACAGGCAGGGCCTGCCCGTATGGTCCACCCATACTAGGTGGCGGCGGCTCCATCACGCCAAACCCTACAACTTTCATGAAGACACCTATATATTTTGAGGCTCTAGCCGCCAGCCAAAGAGCCGCAATTCTCAGATTTCATCACAACACCACCAAAGGAGATCCACACCATTGTTCATCTATTCCATCATATATCCCCTCCATTAGCCATAGCCATTTCTGGGTCGATCACCCAGTTGAGTTTGCATCTTCTACACGGACATCTTATATCCGTCTTGTTATTTCGTATCATGTCGGCCGTCGCATATTTCAAAAATCTAGCCGCAATGCCTTCGCTCATTATGCGGACCATTTTTGCCTGCACGGTGTACACGGTACAATTAGAAGTCTATTAGAACCACATATATGAATGCATGCATGCAATGGTCGATAGAAAATTTCGGCATGATCTATCCTAAAATTAGGACCTTTATGAATGAAAGTCTTGCCAAAATGGAAATGAATCAACATTTTGGCAAAACAAATGGCAACTTGTTCACATACAAACACAAGAGAGAGACCGATTCATACACACATGAACATATCATTATCCTCTCCATACACACATGCATGAGCATCATCGATACTCTCCATATACACACACATATGACCATCGATCCTCTCCATACACACATCATGAGCATCGATCATCTACATACATATGAGCATACCATATACACATGAACACATCCTTACATGGACAACTTACCGAGATGAGAGACCAATCGTGAGAAAGATGGAAAGGAGAGGTGCGCGCGAGACCAGAGAAGGAGATGAGAGACCGGAGACCTTCCTCTATTACTTATGTAACATCCAAGGCAAGTTCTACATGCTAAAAATGGTGAATGGGTGGAGAAATTGAGGTGGGAAGGAGAAGATCCCGACTAGATCTAAGGAGGAAGAAGAAGGGGAAAGTGAAGTGTGGGGTGGTGGATGTGGTCACACATGTGCACATAAAGTGCTGTCAAAAAAATCGACACATTCGTGGCACACTCTGCCCTAGTGCGCCACAAGGAGGAGCGCCACGTTTGGCACTAACAACCGTAGCGCACCTACCCTATGTGCGCTACATATGTTTGGCGTGCGGCCAACAGGGCCCTGGCCAAAACATATCTGTGGCGTACTATGGTCATGTGCGCCACGGTTGTTCTAGTTACTAGTAGGGCACTGCCCATAGGTGAGCCACGCCTGTTTTAGCCGTGGGGCACTTCAACCATGTGAGCCACGGATGTGCTGATTACCTATAGCCATTTTCCTAGTAGTGGGCGCCCCCTTCCTTCCCACAAGCAAGTTGAGCATCAGCAACCTTCTGCGAACCCGGTGAGCATATCCTTTCACTCTCTCGCTTCATGTAACATCGACACCGCCACCGTCTGACCACGCGCCGCCACCTGCCACCGCCAGCGCCGCCACTCGATGGCAAGCATGCTGTGCACCGTCCGATCTGGATCGGAGTGACGCGTTGATCCACTTATCGAAGGGGTAAGTAGTGCCCTGAGCCACACGATTATACTTAGATCCAACGAACCAGAATAAGGGATCCGCGCGAACCGGTATGGGCGAATAGAATCGTGACGCGTGGCCCTGTCCGTTTGAATAAAACCAGAAATGATCTATTTGATGTTCTAATTTGAAAAATTCATAATTTTCAAACCACACGTCCAAATTTAGCAAATTTTATATCAATGGAATCAGCAAGACAAGTACTTACTGAACATGCCTTTGTTTAGTAAAATGTTTCTGTTAAATTGATTGTTTTTGCAGAAACTTATGTAGGCATATTTAGAATATAAAATTTGTTCTAAAATGATTTTTGAGATGAAACCTTTGGAAAATGGTTTGTTTTGAACCTACTGACCTTAGAAACCAATTCATGGATTTGAAAATATATTTGGTAAATCTAAAGAATAAATCTTTGATTTAAACCATTTCTAGTCAAATAAAAATATTGTTTATTTGTTAAAAATGCTTTTCGGAGGAAACCTTTGAGAAATGTTTTGATTTAAACTCTCTAAACCTAAACACAAGGTTTTATGATTTGAAAACATATTTTGTGAACCCTATAGATTGTTGCCTTATTAAAAGCATTTCTCCACCACATAAAATAATGCTTGGTTTAAAAATGGTTTATAGGAAGAATCTTTTGCAAATAGTTTCGCCACTTTATAAAATGACCAATAAGTGTTTTAGAATGTTTATAACCCATGATAAACCACTTTTGTAAATAAACAAAGTTTGGCATGCTTGCATGCATTGTTTTGATACTATTATTTTATGTGATGTTGCTTGAATGGTAGATTGAAATATTGCTTGCTTGATTGAATTGTAGTGATTTGAAGAGTGTGATCATTGCAAAGACAAGGAGTGAACTTATATTCTCTACCAAAAAGGCAAGTGATGTTTCATACTTTGTCCCAATATTTTCACTATGCATTAGTGATATTTCTAAGTAGGACTTGCATGGAATTTTTGCTAAGTATAACTATGCCATGGAAAATCCTAGTAGATGAAACCTTAGTAGAATTTCCTAAGTTAAGATTCCTACTACTATCATGCTTAGCTTAGCTAGTAGAAAACATGGGTGGATTATACTTCATGCTATGGAATATTTCTAAGTCAAGGACTTGTGTTTTGTTTAATAAAACAACTAAGTGAATGAAACACCTGGGTGGAATGGAAAGACTGGTTTGTGTTGAGTGGTTATGCAAGTCCAGTATGCTGGGGAAAACTTGGGCATCACCAAGACCAGTATACTGGGGAAAACTTGATATCTCACTTGTGGAAAGCCACCCAGGAACAAAGAGATTTGAGATGTCAAATATTGAGAAGCTTCAATTGCAGCCACTTGGCATTATGGGCTCTGCCTAGATCATATAGGTTGCAATAACTTAGCCAAATGGACAGTTGGTGGTAGGGGATTGATAGGTTGGAACGCGTCCATTCTGGTCTAAGGGAAGGCTTCTAAAAGATCTTGTCTTGGTGAAACCAAGTCTTGTGGGGAAAGTGCACCACCTCTGTAGAGTGAAAAATCTAAGTACTTAGCATGTCCCTGGTAAAGGACAATTTGAGCATCAAGACATGGAAGCTATCAAGAATCTCCTCATCCCAATTTCTAAGTTAAAAACTTGTGGTTGAACAAGGGTTGAAGGATCACCAATTTCTATTGGGAGATGCCTTGGGTGTTTTTGTCAAGCAAAAACTTAGTGTTTTCAAATGATAAGGAAAAACTATTTTGAGCAAAGCAAGCCTCAGATCCACTTAGCCAAATGCATATGGATGATAGACTCCACTATACTACCATAGTATCACTTGCCAATACAATTCGAATGTATTGACCCTTGTGGCTGTAACTTATTATGTTGCAGTTTTGTTTGATGTTAGTGAAGTTTATTGATTAGGATTACAAGTCTACAACCAACATGACTGCCTGTGGCACTTTGAATATGAAGGACCCCATGCTATTGTTATATTCTAATGCATTGTAATGTGATAGCCAAATGAGCTATGTAAGATGTAATAAATTATTTTATTCCTGGTTATAAAGTTGTATTATGACCTTTGTTTCTTGATATTACATCTTAACTATGGATGCTAGCTATTGATCCAGGGACTATCATTGTAAACACAGGGATCTCTACCTTATTAAAGGTTGGGAACCTTACATTAAAGGTCTCACGAACTTGATGGCACACTTTATTTCCTTGCACTTAATAAACTTGAACCATTGTGCCCATCTATGTTGCTTATATGCTTACAAATTATAAGTTGGGAGTTAGAAGAACCATGATGTCATGGGGAACGCTTTCAACACTTGTACATATCTATCCAGTTGATATCATGTTCTTTTTTATGGATGTAGGCGGTGTGAAATAAAAGGGGAGCTTGTAAGTACATGGAGTATTATATATGTGTTATAGCAATGCCTAGGCAGCTAGCCTAATCCATGCCTAATCATGGTGGAAACTTGCAGCATAAACATAGTGAGCAATCTATGAAGCATCTTCAGAAAAAATAGAAAAAGAAGAAAGAAAAAAGGCACCATGCTCATGGTAAATAAAAAGATCGCTGAGATGCTCATTGTCTGTTGCCTTGTCATTTTGATATGTGATAGCTCCTGTGTCATGGGGCAAGGGGTACCCCATTGACGGTTCTCTATGATACACATACACTTACAATGACAAGAACTTTCTTGTGACTAAAGTTGAGTACCATGAGGAACGGTCCTCCCTCGTACTCAAATGGCATGAGATTTTCAACTTATGATTTGTCAAGCATATAACTCATATTTGTCTCATTTTAACCTTGACCACTTCAAGATTCTAATGATAGGGCAATGAGAGCTCAAAGCTAGTAAGTACCATAATTTTTGGAAGCTCTTTATGAAACTTGAAATCCCTACTTCCCTCTTCGAAGGGCATTTCATTTTAATTTTTGTTACACTAGTGCAGAGCCCCCCTTTAACTCCGGTTGGGAGGGCCCTCTAACAGCGGTTCCCCAACCGCTGTTGAGGGTTCGGTGTTAGAGGGGGGGCCTTTAACCTCGGTTCTTATACGAACCGGTGTTAAAGGGTGGCGCACGTGCGCTGCAGGCCTCAGTTCCCCTTTAACACCGGTTCGATTCGCAACCGTGTTAAAGTTCTTTCGGTAGATTTAGGCCGCTTTCGCCGCCACGGCAGAAAACGGTTTAAATCTCGCCATGCCAGGCATTTCGCCTCATTTCTGCTCGGCGTATTTCGCGGAGGGGGGAGCGAGGGGGAATCGATCGGGAGCGGTATACACATAAATCGTCATCGGTACATATGAGTACATGAATAATTAAGCAACTATTATTATACACAAACATCGTCATCAGCACATACATCGTCATCGTTCATTTTGGTGGATATCTAAAGAGTTCTCCGCCAGGCGTGACGACCTCATCAAGTATGAACCCCGCCAATTCCTCTTGAATGGCTCGTATGCGTTCAAATGGTAGGAGTTGGTCCCGCATCCGTTCGATCTGAATATATATGAAGAATGGGCCGTCAATATATATATATAAGAATAAAACTCAACACAATTGATGGTAATAAAATAATGTTGTGGACTTTGTTTACTTACTCTAAGTTGTTCTAGTGCGGCTTGGCCCGTCGCACATATCGTGTTGCGAATGAATTCGCAAACATAGTACCCACATAAGTTATTGTCGTGTCCCTGATGCGCGCACTTTACGAGAATAGAGAGTTCAATCAAAATAATAATCAATAAAGCATGATATAATGGAATTGGAAGCTAGCTAGTATTACTTACATTTTGGTCTATAAATTTTAGTTCTTCTGACCATTCACCCACGGCCCTGCCCGTGAACTTTTTCCAAACCCTGTTCGACAATGAAAATGGATAAAGGAGTAATTAATTACTTATTGTCATGAAAGTTGCCGATCTAGTGCGATAATATGATTGAAATTACCTCTGGAGCATCTCTCTAAAGTTTGCCCATATCTCTTTTTGTTTTCGTAACGAGTCCATAACAAGGACTTTTCCTGAGTCGGGTTGAATGACTAGCAGAATAAAGTGGAACCTACGCACGCATAACTCATCATCAGTTACACTTAACATCGAGTAAGCTGAAATAGAATGTGTACAAGAGAGAGGGTAACAGTACTCACGAGAAGTTGTAAGGCAATAGTATTTCCCTTTTGGTTTGTTGTCTCAGTAAAGACGTTAGCAAGTAATCTTCATTTGCGGGTTTGGTTTCTACCACTTCTTCATGAACTCTATTTGGGTCAACGAACCCAATGTCAAAAGGGTCTCCTTTCCTGCATTCCATAACCTTTTTCCTGCATAATAGTATATACATATATGGTGAGCATATATATATATATATATACATGCAATTAATAAAGTGAATGAGATGAGATATAAATTATAGAAATAGTACTTACACACAATAAAGGTTGATGGCAGCTTTGTCGAGTTCCTTCTGATTGAATAGAAAATGCAAGTCTTGAATGTTGAAGTCAATCGCGTTATCTCCGCAGAAGAAAATATCATCTCTTATATGCGCCGTGATCCATTCTACCTTTCTCGTCTTGCAGAAATGAAGGTACCACTTGTGCAATTTTCGCATCTTTGTTGGTAGAGTCTTCAGCTCCTCTTTCTTGACGAGATTCTTCCCATACTTCCATGGCTGTATGGGGTTGGCATCGCATTTGGGCAAGTTGTCTCCCATGACATTCAAGTATGCAATGTAAGTCATCCCCATCTCATTGGCCTTTCTTTGTAGCTCTGCCTCGTAATCATTTACGGGAGGAGCGTCTCGTGTGTCGATCATTTGGAGCGGGGCACATGATTGGTTTTCCTACTCTCCGAGCATGGGAACTGTTTTCTGTGGTGCCTCACGACTGCTACTTTCAGTCTCCCTACGGCGCCTTGCATCCGCCTTCAAAATCTGGCGCTCGTAGTCCGGCACAAGTGGGGTTTCAGGTTTCAAAAGATTATTGTAAAACTTCTCCACCACCGTCGGATATATTTTCTCCTTTGGCTCGGCCCGTCTAGGTGCAAAGAATTTCTTGACCTGTTCTTCCGAGATCCTATTGGTCTCCTCATCGCTGCGATTCCACGGTAAAACCGGCAATGGCTTGGCGGATGGCTGCGGGACGTAGTTTTTTGAAATCTTTGGCGTACGGTTTCCTGCGGATTTCTTTGTGGCAGTGCTACTGATGCTCCTCGTGGCAGTGCTCTTCCGCTTATGCTGAGGAGATGGCTGAAGCACCGGAGATGGCTGACGGGCCGGAGATGGCTGCCGCGCAGGAGATGGCTGACGGGCCGGAGATGGCTGCCTGAGGAGATGGTGTGGCCGGGAGATGGCTGCCACCGGAGATGGCTTCAGCCAGAGATAGCTGAAGCGGCTCGCCGACGCCATGGAGGCGCGGGTGCCAGTGACCTCAATTTGGAAGCACAATGTGTTCCTTCTTCCAAAGAATGGTTGTTTTCACCGCAAAATTGAGTTGAGTTTCCCTTCACCGTAGCATGGTCAAGCTGTGCTTCCTCATATTCCTTCACAACCTCATCCACCCCGACAATAGCATAGCCATCTGGAATCGGTCGGCGGTGGTAAGTTCCACCAGCTACAGGAGGTAAGGCATAGCCGATACCACTTAATGGATAAGCCCATTAATCTCACATGCAGCTCAGCGTGTTTGCTCTCCGTGATCTCATCCACGGGTATCGAGACCCGTCATTTCAAGCGTGGGCTGCACGTTCTCCGTGGAAGCCACACCGCTTTTCAGAGATCCGGGCATGGGCAGCTTCCAATGCAGCTCTTCGTGCGCTGAGATGGGCTGGTAGCTTGATGGCTTGTTGTGCATTCACTTGCGCTGCACGCCGCAAGTGCATGTTCTATCTGTGTCATCCGCTCAGACGCTCTTTTTATTTTCTGCGCCATCTGTAGAGTCGCTCCAGTCGGCAAACCCATCCTTCCATGTCATACCCCTGTTCCTCGTGCATGTCCAGTGTTCTTTTTACCGATGGCGCGTTGAGCTGGTCATTCTCTGTCGGGATGGAAGGTCTGGCGGATGTTTCCTCGTATTCCGTGATGAGTTCGTGACGGGTTTGGCAAGGATGGTTGGGAAGATACACAATCCTGTTCTGGGTCCAACCTTGCCCGATTCCAAGAACCAAGTCTTTGCACGTAGGTCCCACCCATCCGCAGGGTGTGATCCCTCTCGCAGGGCCTTCTCAGCTTCCTCCCACTTAGGCCTCGAGATATGTAGCCACGACCCGTCCTCCGGTGATATTCCTTCTTGGGGCATTAAGCGTATTGGTTTCTGACCTCTTTTTAGCTATAGCACTTTTTTTATATGTCTCAAATTCGGGCCAGTGAGGTCTTATCTTCGCATAATATGCGTCTTCGAAATTTGGAGTCTCGCCAGATTTGACAAATTTGTTCAATTTTTTCTTCCAGTTGCGGAAAGCGTCAGCCATCTTCTTTAGAGTCCACTCTTTGACCTTTTCCTTTATAACCGGGTTGTTTTCATCCTCCTCTGGCGGAAGGGTGAAATTTACCAACAACGAATTCCAAAGCGTTTCTTTGGATCTGTCATCGACAAAGGTACCGTCGCCCTTATTTGGCTTATTCCAATTTTCAATTGTGATTGGGATTTGGTCCCTAACAAGAACTCCAAATGACGTACAAATTTGTGCGGCCTTCTTGGGCTCCATCGCCTGCCATCAACACGATCGCTTGATCGTGAACTTTGCACTATCTTTCAACCGCTGGCTCGCTTGCTCTTTTTCAGAGAAGAAGATGGTTGCTGGCTGGTCGATCCAGAGGGCTAAAAGAAGAAAGAAGCGTTAATTAATACATGTAGAAGAAGATTGTTTGTGGAAGTCAACAGAGGCTTAATCAATGCATATACCTCGCCGGACTTTGTAACCATTAAATTGCGTTCACCGGAGTCTTCATCTTCTCCATGACTAGTACTTGAGCTGTCGTCATCATGTCCCTCCACGTTCAGATATTGTGAGGTGTCCTCATCAATAATGTTCTCCATTATTTCTTCTTCTTCAAGGTTTCTACTAAGTGGATCCATAGTTTTTAAAACAATAATATTATCTAGAGTAAGAGTGTAAACATTCAAGTGGACTTGGATTCATAGACAAATATACATATTATTCATACAAAAATACACAAATGAAATTAAAACCCTAAGGATGCTTGATCATTTTAAATGAGTTCCGAGGGGTCCAAACCCTAATTCGGAGAAATCCCGGATGCATATGAGAGGGGCTAGCTACAGTGGCTGACCGGAGGCTGGCGGCGTTGGAGAGCGACCTAGGGAGCGCGAGGTAGCGTGATGCGCCTACCTAAAACGGGCGCTGTTCATAACCTTAATTAACTTAGGACGTATGTAAATTAACTTGAATCTTTCTCGGTAACTCTTTCATAACCTTAATTTTTTACTCCATTGGTTTGTGATGTGGTATATTACATGAAAAAATGAATATCGAAGATGTGATTCTGATTCCGACAATAGAATCCGAGTTTAGCTAATTGCAATTCTTCAATTTCATGTTTACTGTCTTTATTGACCCTATATACTAATTTCACCAAATCCATCACACACGGCTAATTGTTTCTAATTTCCTTTGAACACACATCATACCCAAGTACTCCTATGCTATCTAGCGCTTCACAATCTAGACCGAAAAGTGAAAACTCCTAGGCTGGAAATGCAAGCTGCATAATATGTTCTCTAAACCGGCGATCATCGTCGTCCTAGATCCGACGTTCTTGGTACACCTCCGGCGGCACCTCCCGATTGCCGATCACCGACGTGCCTCCACCCCGCTTCACCTGCAGCCTATTCCCACCGGCCAGCGTCAGGCCGACGCCGGCGATGCGTTCCTCGTGGAGGCCAATGTTGAGGAACAGCTGGGCCTCATTGCTACATGGGACCTCGACGTAGGTGTTCATGTCAAACACCTCCTCCGCGCCGCCGCTCTCCACGTCATACGAGAACACTTTGTGCCGGCTCGTCGCGAGAAGGACCTTCTTCGTCTTCCCCTTGGCGCAGCCTGCAAAGGGGGGCGCCGGCGACGAAACAGAGAAGGGGAGGAAACAGAGGGGACGACCAGGCGCGGTCCGCTAGCTCACCACGGCGTCGGGGTTCTTGTAGGCGCCGGCGTCGTCGTCGGCTGTGGCGCGCGCGCGGTGGCGGTGGCGGTCGTCGGCTTCGGTGGCGCGCGCGCGGTGGCGGTCATCGGCGTCGGTGGCGCGCACGCGGTGGCGAGGGCGGCGACGGCGAGGGCTGGAGGGCTTCGGTGGCGAGGACGACGGCGAGGGGTTCGGGGCTCTGGCGGCGGTGGCGCGATCTGGCTCTGGGGGGAAGAAAGGAGCGAAGGGGCGCATTTAATATCCCCCCCCCTTAACACCGGTTCGTGGCCGAACCGGTGTTAAAGGGAATCGTTCTTGGCACAGATGACCCCCTTTAACACCGGTTCCAGCCACGAACCGGTGTTAAAGGGGGGGGTGCGCGCGGGAAACGAAATAAATGCCCCCCCTTTAACACCGGTTCCTGTCTGGAACCGGTGTTAAAGGGGGGGGGCATTTATTTCATGCATTAAAGGGGCTTTTTTAATTCAAAAAATATGATATGAATTTAGAAAATTCATATCTTTTTCATTTCAACTCAGAAAAATATGAATAATATATCATAATTTTCAGAAAAATAATATCTATCCATTCATGTAAATCATTTTATATTTACTTTACATGAAATTTTTTAAAATAATTAAAACACTTACATATAAATTTTTAAAATAAATTGTTAAATCCTAAAAATTTGAACATAAGAAATATTAAGCATCTAAAAAATGATTTTTATTAGATCAAATCATATTTTAATGCTGCATCTTTTGTATTAACATTTTTGAATTGATTGGATATTTAAATGTCGCATCTTTTGTATACACTTGAATCTCACCAAGCCTCGCCCAACTTGCATTGTTTTTTGATAAAATAGCATATTGTGAACCTAAAAATGTGTTGGTGGTTTTTTGAATTAGCCATTTGGTGGTTGCTTCACAAAACCGTGCGATAAAAAGGAAAACTCCTCTTGTAAACTATGCCTTGATTCTAGCCATAACATTGGTCATTTGACCCGAAAGCCAAGAAACCTCGAATGAGATAGGTCATTTTGAGACAGTTACATAAAGCCGAACTGGAACTGAAAATTAAGATACATAAAAGAACTGAAAATTAAGATACATGGCCAGATTAAGTAACAATCGGCCGAACTGGAACTGAAAATTAAGATACATAAAAGAACTGAAAATTAAGATACATGGCCAGATTAAGTAACAATCGGCCGAACTTGTTTCGGAATGTTGGAGTGATTCAGTCATGCTCCTGCCTACACCTGTAATACTCGCCACTGTAGTCGTCGTACTCGTCGCCGCCGTCATCGCTGTCGTCGTCGGGGTCGCCGTAATTGAACCTCTGGAGAGTACGCGTGGGCTGGACTTGAGGGTAGCGCGTGGGCTGGACTTGAGGGTAGCGCAGACGGGGGTTAGAGTCGGCGGCAGTGTCATAGGCCATGACGCTCTGGAGAGTCCGACCGCGCCACCATAGCCGACGGCCGGCCTCGTTGAAGTTAGGAGGAGGTGGGCCGTCCTCCTTGTGCCTGGTGAGCGTCCTCTCATGCCGATCCACGAAGAAGGCTTCCCAAGTAGGGAAATAGTCGAGATGCCATCTGGGATTCCTCCGCTGCTCCGGCATGAGCTCGAAGTAGTAGTGGTTCATGATGGCCATACGGCGCGCCACACCTAGAGGGACAGGAGGAACCGGCACGCCTCCGACGCTCAGCATCCAGCCGACGGGGACACAGTAGGCGAGTGGTCGAGGCGCCAGCGCCTCCCTGGGGGTTAGTGCTACGGTGGAAGCCATGGTAAAGAGTGATGAGATTGCAGATATGAGTCTAGAGATGTGCAATGACAATGGAGGCCAACCCCCTACATATATATAGTGAACTAGCGGGAAGAACTGGAGGGAAGAACTGGCGGGAAGAAAAATGGCGGGAAGAAAAATGGCGGGAAAAAATGGCGGGATGAACCTTTAGTCCCGGTTGGAGACACCAACTGGGACTAAAGATGAACCTTTAGTCCCGGTTGGAGACACCAACCGGGACAAAACACGAGTCAGCACTAATATAAGGGGTGAGTGCATGTCGACATTATGTCGTGCGGCGTGTACCTTGTCCCGGATGGTGTCACCAACCGGGACTAAAGATGAACCTTTAGTCCCGGTTGGAGACACCAACCGGGACTAAAGATGAACCTTTAGTCCCGGTTGTAGACACCATCCGGCACAAAACACGAGTCAGCACTAATAATAGGGGTGAGTGTCGACATTATTTTGTAAGTGTCAACACTATGTCGAGCTGCTTGTACTATAAATAGGCATCCTTGTGAGTCCAGTCCTCCAGCCAGTTTGAGGCAGGGACACCACTACGGCCAGTTTCAGGGAGATGCCAACGGATCCCAGTCCTCCGGCATCTCCGAGAAACTGGTCATAGAGGCACTCCCTAATATGTGAAATTAGTTAGCTCCCTGGTGTATTGATCTAGTTAGAGAAGTTACAAAGCTGCAAGATGGTTTTCGAGAGCAGGAACACCACTACGGCCAGTTTCAGGGAGATGCCGACGGAGCCTAGTCCTCCGGAATCTCCAAGAAAGTGGTCATAGAGGCACTCCCTAATATGTGACCGCGCGCGTTTGGAGATCAGATCTTAATGGTAAGTACGAATCGGGACAACTTCTTCTCATAGTCCCGGTCCATCCACAAAACATGACTAACACTCAAGACATGTATTAATATTAAAAACATGAACTAGAGTTACATAATATGAGCATGAACTTCTTGGCATATGCCCTTCCTTATGATCGCTTCAGACGTAACCATGGAGCATCTTCTTTACTTAACGGAATGCTTGGGTCAGTTTTCACTGTGAAGGGCGTAATTTCATCAAACTTATTATAATCTTCCCGACATGTACATCTTGTCCTTGATTCCCACGATGTTTCTTTTCCCTGAAAGAACTATGTGACGCTTTGGCTCATCATATGATGTATTCGTTTGCATATTTTTTCTTTTTTTTGGTCTGGAGGACATGTCCTTCACATACAAAACCTGAGCCACACCATTGGCTAGGACGAATGGTTCTTCTAAGTTCTTCATAAGATTGTTGAGATCCACCGTTGTCATTCCGTACTTCTTGTCTACCTCAACCCCTCCTCCTGTTAGCTTGACCCATTTGCATCGAAACAAGGGGACCTTAAAATTAGGTCCATAGTCAAGTTCCCATATCTCCTCTATGAACCCATAATACGTGGTCTTTTGCCCATTGTCTTCTGCTGCATCGAAGCGGACACCACTGTTTTGGTTGGTGCTCTTTTTATCTTGGCCTATCGTGTAAAATGTATTCCCATTTATCTCGTACCCTTGGAAAGTACATACAATCGAAGACGGTGTCCTCCAATAAGTACAATTGATCTCAACAGTGGTGTTATTCGTGAGAAGTCTTTGCAGCCGCCAAAACTTGCCATGTGTTCACTTATAATCCATTCATCGACCGCCCGTGTTTGAGGCGTATTAAATTCTTGTGTTCATTGATATACGGGCAACCAAGATAGATCTTTGTAAAACCGTGTAGTGTGCTTGATTGAGAGAATGCCCGTCCCTACATATCATTGCTTTACATCCTAGGGTGCCTTTTCCACGTCTCCCTCATGTCGTGATTCGGAACACCAATCTCCTTAAGGTCAGGAATAAAATCAACACGTAACTCAATGACCTCCTCTGTTACATAGCCCTTGGAGATGCTTCCTTCGGCCTAGCACGGTTATGAACATATTTCTTTAAGACTCCATGTACCTCTCAAAGGGAACATATTGTGTAGAAATACAGGACCGAGAATGGCAATCTCTTCTACTAGATGAACCAGGAGATGCGTCATAATATTGAAGAAGGATGGTGGGAACACCAACTCAAAGCTGACAAGACATTGGGCCACATCTGTTTGTAACCCTGGTAGGCTTTCTGGATCGATTACCTTCTGAGATATTGCATTGAGGAATGCACATAGCTTCACAATGGGTACTCGAACATTTTCAGGTAGAAGCCCCCTCAATGCAATCGGAAGCAATTGTGTCATAATCAAGTGGCAGTCATGAGACTTCAGGTTTTGGAATTTTTTCTCTGCCATATTTATTATTCCCTTTATATTCGACGAGAAGCCATACGGGACCTTGATACTGCTCAGACATTCAAAAAAGATTTCCTTCCCTGCTTTGGTAAGAGCGTAGCTGGCAGGAGTTAAGTGGCATCGTTTACCCTTCTCGTTCTCAGGATGCATAGGCTCTTCAGGGGCCTTCAGACGTTGCTGGTCCTGTCGTGCTTCCGGTGTATCTTTTGTCTACCCATACACCTAGAAAGCCTAGCAGGTTCACGCAAACATTCTTCGTCACGTGCATCACGTCGATTGAAGAGCGGACCTCTAAGACTTTCCAATAGGGTAGGTCCCAAAATATAGATTGCTTCTTCCAAATGGGCGCGTGTCCGGCATCGTCATTCGGAACAGATAGACTGCCAGGACCTTTTCCAAAGATTACTTCTAGGTCCTTGACCATAACAAATACCTCCTCACCGGTACGGAGGACAGGCTTCCTCCGGGGTTCTGCCATACGTTTGAAATGCTTGCCTTTCTTTCTTCGGATGCGTGTTCGAAGAAATCGGCGATACCCTAGGTACACAACCTTCTTACATTTATCCAAATATACACTTTCAGTATCATCTAAACAGTGTGTGCATGCATTGTATCCCTTGTTTGTCTGCCCTGAAATGTTACTAAGAGCAGGCCAATCATTGATGGTTACAAAAAACAATGCTCGTGGGTCAAATGGATCCCCTTTGTGCTCATCCCACATACGTACACCTGGTTTGGCCCACAGCTGTAAAAGTTCTTCAACTAATGGCCTTAGGTACACATCAATGTCGTTGCCGGGTTGCCTCGGGCCTTGGATGAGCACTGGCATCATAATGAACTTCCTCTTCATACACAACCAAGGAGGAAGGTTATAGATACATAGGGTCACAGGTGCTGTGACTGCAGCTCTGCTCACCAAAAGGATTCATGCCGTCTGTACTTAGACCAAACCTTAAGTTCCTTGCGTCACGTGCGAAGTCCGGGTACTCTCGCTCGACTTTTCTCCACTGTGACCCATCAGCGGGGTGTCTCAACATCGCGTCTTTCTTACGGTCTTCCATGTGCCATCGCAACAACTTGGCATGCTCTTTATTTCTGAAGAGACGTTTTAACCGTGGTATTATAGGAGCATACCACATAACCTTGGCGGGAACCTTCTTCCTAGGGGCCTCGCCCTCAACATCGCCAGGATCGTCTCGTCTGATCTTATACCACAGTGCAGTGCATACCGGGCATGCATCCAAATTCTCGTACTTCTCACCGCGGTAGAGGATGCAGTCATTAATGCAGGCATGTATCTTCTGCACGTCTAATCCTAGAGGGCAGACAACCTTCTTTGCTTGGTATGTACTGTCAGGCAACTCATTATTTCTTGGAAGAAGATTCTTCATTTTTACCAACAACTTTGAAAATGCGCTGTCAGTCACACCATTCTCTGCCTTCCATTGCAGCAAATCCAGTGTGGCACCTAGCTTTTTGTGGCCATCTTCGCAAGTTGGATACAACAATGTTTTGTGATCCTTTAACATCTGCTCCAGCTTCTCCTTCTCCTTTTCAGTTTCACATTCTTCCTTTGCATCAGTAATGGCCCGACCAAGATCGTCATCAGCGGGCCCATCTGCTCCCTCTTGATCTTCATTATCTACCTCCGTTGCATTATCATCATATTCAGGATACATATTATGATAGTTTTCATCATTCTCTTCTTCTTCGTTGTCTTCCATCACAACCCCTTTTTCTCCGTGCTTGGTCCAACAATTATAGCTGGGCATGAAACCGGATCGAAGCAGGTGGGCGTGAATGGTTCTGGTATTTGAGTAGTCTTTCTTGTTCTGACAGTGAACACACGGACAGCACATAAAACCATTGTGACCACGGTTTGCATTAGCCACAACGATGAAATTTTGGAGGCTCGTAATGTACTCGGAAGTGCGGCGGTCACCGTACATCCATTGCCGATTCATCTGCATTAATATGTAGTATATATCAAAAAATAATAGGGAGATGACCATTTATATATATAGTACATCAATGACACATGAAACTATAGTTGCCGACCTCGACCGAGACGGAAAGAGCAACAAGAAAGCTTATTTTGAGCTCTCGGGCATTTCACCGAACACCTCTAGTGCATATGAAAAAAACACAAACTAGCACTCTTCACACCCTCTTGCTAGGCTCCAAAATGTGAAAGAATGGAAGAGTGGGGTGTGTGTGGGCTGGGGTGGTGTCTTATATAGCCCCCCCCTTTAACACCGGTTCATGCCACGAACCGGTGTTAAAGGGGGGGGTGCGCGGGCCACTGGTGCAGGGACCTTTAACACCGGTTCGTGGCACGAACCGGTGTTAAAGGGGGGCTCCTTTAATGCCGCAGGGGCCACGCTGGTACGACCCCCCCTTTAGCACCGGTTCGTAGACTTTTAGGGATCAACAAAAGACCTCGTTTCCACTAGTGTTGAGTCTCCATCTTCTATCTTTATGCACCAATTAAGAGAGCATAGTTGTTATTCTTAGTTTAATGTGCATTTTCCCAAAAATTATTGATTGATTCATAATTATGGTATTGCTTGTTCTCAAATTATTTGTATCTAGTCACTCTTTAAACATTGAAGGTGTCCTATGCATATATGAAAATTCCTTATTTGACACTAAACTAGAATATGATTCCTTATTTCACCCTCACAAAAAAGTTCTTCCGTATTTGATACTATGTATAAATTTTGTTCCTAATATGACATTCCATCCGTTTTGGCTACTAATAGTGTTAAATAACACCTGAAAAGACATCCATGCCCTTTGTTCATTGTGTCACAAGAAAGTGCACCTGAGGCCTATGAGAACAGCTGATCACTCAAATGAGACTCGGAGAAAAATTAGGCAAACTAATCGTGCTAATCTGAATCAAAGAAAATTGAATGATAAAACTGACGGTACATACAAACAAGAATCGATCTAAATATATATCTACGGACGTAATAGGGGAACCTGATAACAGCCGGAAGTGAGAGCATCATTACTCGTTGCCTCAGAACAACTTGTCGCCCACAACTCTCTGAGAACCATGTACGCCGCTTCCGATCCAACTCGCCTGCGCGGCCGTGTTCCATGCCGTGCTAGCATGCAGGGCTCTCACCTCCAGCACGTACGACGTCATCCTGTCGCCCCTTCCTGCTACGGAAACCCTATGCCTTCCCACCAGCGCGGCGCCGACAGGGCCTAGCTCTGGCAGCTCCTCAAAATACCATTAGCACCGTATGGCCCCCTATCTTCCTGGATGCCGACGAGAACCTCCTCCACCACAGACCTCCGCCCCACCCATCCTTCTACCCCATATTCCGCATGTTCGGCGGTCCCCGCCTACACCGTGCTGCACCGCCTCCCTTGACCTCCTGCAAGGGCACTGCCCGCCCGTTCTTGATCTCCGCCCATGCTGTGCTTTCTCAATTCTCGTGCTCGTGCCTATTATACTCTCAACCACAGAGCGTCAAAGGGGTCGTGAATGGTGTCTTAGCACAGTTGCACACTAAGAACCAGAAGTGAATGGCATGGTGGTTGTACCCACGATGCTGCGAACGTTGACCACACACGGCTTCTGTGCAACAAGGGGTAATTTTGTCCATGAAAAAATACGACATGTCTAATGGGGTATCTAGACGGTACAGTGCAAACGGAGTGGACGGAATGTCATATAGGAAACAAACTTTAGACTTAGTGTCAAATAAGTAAGAAATAATTTTTCGGGGTCAAATAAGGAACCACATTTTAAACCGAGTAATATGCACCAGAGGTCCTAAAATTTTGGACGAGACCGTATGGAGGTCCTAAAAGTTTCAACTTGTGTACCGGAGTTCCTAATTCTTAGTTAGTTATGCACTGCAGGTCCTAGTTCGCAGTTAGTTGTGCACTGCAGGTCCTAACTCTCAGCTATAGCCCCGGCTACAGTGCACATGGATCTAAAAATTAGGACCTCCGGTGCATAAGTTGAAACTTTTAGGACCTCCATACAGTTTCATCCAAACTTTTAGGACCTCCTGTGTATTTTACTCTTTTAAACCAGTGTAAGGAATTTTCTCTTTATGTTTTGCTATTCCATGAGGGACAAGATGAATACCACTTTTCTATGTTTTCTCTATGCTTCAAACAAACAAATGAATTTTAATGCATTATTATTCATGATCTTTTGGTTGTGTTACTTTTCATGTTGTAACATTGTTGCTAAGTTCTATGGTTAGAATTGTATCTTTTATGCCCATGTTTAGAGTAATTTGATGTCAGCTTGCAATGATTTACATTGACTTGATTAAGATTGTGTTGAATGCATGCCACCTAAAAAATTGTATTGTTTTTATCGTTTACCTACTCGACGACGAGCAAGAACTAAGATTGGGGATGTTGATACATCCATAACATATCTACAATTTTTGATGGCTTTATGGTAATATTATGCTTTTGACACTTGTTTTTATATAAAGTTTAGGATTTATTTGGACTAACCTACTAGTAGTTGCAAAAGTGCACAATGTTATTGTTTTACACTTTGATGTGTAGGAATTACCAAGAATACAAGAGGAAACCTTGTTGGAGTCATATCGGGACTTCCAGAAATCTGCCCTAGAACTCTTTTTCAAGATGATCACGTTACGGGTCGAATACTGTGTCAAACGGAAAACTCCCTAACTACAAAGTTGTTGGAAATGTCGCGAGGAACGTTCTAGACATAAAATTTAACTGATTCCTAGTCCAAATGGCCGAGATAAGCCTGATTTTCTGCAACCCTAGATGGGGTGATAAAAATCCGAGAAGCTATATAAAGGGAGGAAACCTAACTCGTGGGGGACTCCTCCACCCACGAAATTGCAGCCGCCAAAAGCCATGTTTTTCCTCCCCATGGATCCCATTTCCATGGGAGAGGGTGTAACATCCCTAAAATCATGTTTTCAAAGATTGCACATCATTCATGCATGCATATCATTTTAGTGATCAATTTCAAACTCTTTTGAAAGAAACAGAAACTTCGAGTGCTATTACTTCATGTGAGCAAGCTTTGATCCAATGCCACTCTCAAGTGGGAGAATAATTGTTTTAAACCAAGTTTTGTTTGCCCTTAGGTTGGATTGGTTAAGTGTTAAAGCTTGGACAAAAATTTCCAAAATCAATATGGATTTAAAACCATTTTCAAATCTTCAGCAAACCATGTTCTAAGGTACTGCTATTTTTAAAAATATTCAAAGGGCCATGCTAGTCCAACAAGACAACATGATTTTATACTCAAAATTATACAAGGTTCATTTTATAGAAGGCCAGAAAGGTTTGGAATTAAAATGATTTTGAATTCATATGAAAAAGGTTTCCTGAAAATCAAATTAGAAAAAGAAAAAGAGATAAGAAATGGAAAAGGCCCGGCGCCAGAATTTCAGTCCAGCAGCAGACCTAGCCCACTAAGCCCACCCGGGGTTTTTCCATCTTTCTCCCACGCGTCACAGACCTACCCAGCGCTCACTGACTGGTGGACCCAAATGCCACGCAAGCGTCGTCTCCGAGCCACGCACCCCCATGACCCCGTCGACGCCGTCGTTACCTCCATCACTGCCGCGATTGAAGCAGGCTTAATTGTCGGCGTTTCCTCACGAGATTCTTGCCCCTGCTCTGGCTATAATACCCTCTCCTCACCCCGCATCTTTCCCCTCGCTCAGCACACTCACCTCGCCACCAGGCTGCGCGCAATCGAGCTCAGAACCCCGCAGCACCGACGACCTCCGGTGACCGATTCCGGTGAGCACCATCCACCCCCTTGTCTCTGTTTCATGCGAGCATGATCAGCATGTCCTTGCGCATCTTCTCATGCCTTCCTTTTCTCTGTATCATCCTAGAGCGTCGTCACCGTCCACCTCTGGAAGCAACCGAATCTCAGCACAACTCTGGCGACCCTTCCTGGTAGTTCCCGACCACCCCTTCCTCTCTTCTGGATACTCACTTGTTCGCCAGGCTTGTGCGCATCTAACAGCGTCACTGGTTTGTCTTAGCACGCACCAGAACCTCGCCCCCGACGACGCCAGAGCTTTCCCGACGACAGGCTCCACTCCGGCGAGCAATAGCAGCCAGATTCGAGCGCCCTTGTCCCTCCCTCGACTGCCTTGAGCTTCACTACAGCCCCGCGAACACGGTAACCACCTCCACCCCTCCCCGCGCGATCTGAATCACCGGCAACATCTCTAATAGAGCCGCGCCGCCGCATCGCCACCGATAGCGCCGCCTGTATGTGGTCGTTTGGTCTGTGGCCGTAGGATCTAGATCCAGCGATTAGAAATAGATCTGTAGCGAAGCGGTACGAGCAGATCTGGGCCGTGCATGTTAAGATAGATCTAACGGCCCGTGAGTGTGATACGGTGCGAATCGGTATCAACCAATCAGAGGGCGCCGCGTGGCCAGTCCTTTGTTTTAAAAACAGAATTTAGATCTATTAGATGTTTAAACTTGTAAAATTCATAACTTTTGATTTCCACGTCCAAATTTGACAAATTTTATATCATTGGAATCAGGAGAGAAAATCCTTTCCATTTAAGCAATGTGTTTAATGTTTTGCCTCTGTAAAAATGGTTGTTTCTACAGAAACATTTGTAGGCTTAATTTGTGTATAGTAATTATTTGAAAAATGTTTTGTTGTTCAAATAAATTTTATTTGGCATGTGTTGGACTTGTTTATGACTCAGTACTGGGTACTTGTCTTGTTTGGTGTAGAAAATCATCACATGGAATTTTTGCATGCATTCATGTATTTTTGTTTGTATATATTGTGTATGTGATTTTGTGCCATTATTTTATGTGTAGATTTTGGTGCAAATAGTGATTGTGATTGTGGAGATTGTTGCTACTCCCCAAACTACCAAGGCAAGTGGTGCTTCATGATTTTATTCCTATGTTTTTCAACTATGCACTAGAAATATTTTGCTAGACTTGCATGAATATTTTGATCTAAATTCTATGCTTGGAAAATCCTAGTAGTTGTAGAATTTCTAGAAATTTCTAAGTTAAGATGCTATCAATGCCATGCTTAGCCTAGCTAGTAGCAACCAAGGGTGGTTATATATTCATGCTATGAGAAAATATTTCTAAGTCTTTGGACTTATGTTTTTTCTTAATAAAACAACTAAGTGAATGAAACACCTGGGTGGAATGGAAAGAATGGGTTATGTTGAGTGGTTACAAAAGGCCCATTTCTATGGCTTACCATGTGTATATCACTTGTGGAAATCCACCCAGAAACAAAGGGATTTGAGAGGCCAAATGTTAAGAAGCTTCTAGTGCAGCCACATGGCAATATGGGCTCTGCCTGGATCACATAGGTTGCAATAACTTAGCCATTTGGACAGTTGGTGGTAGTGGGATGATAGGTTGGAACACGTCCATTTGGTCTAAGGGAAGGCTTCTGAAAGGTCCTGTCTTGGTGAAAATCAAGTCTTGTGGGGAAAGTGCACAACCTCTGCAGATGGAAGAATCTAAGTACTTAGCCATGTCCCTGGTATTGGACAACTTGAGCATCAAGACATGGAAGCTATCAAGAATCTCCTCATCCCAATTTCTAAGTTAAAATTTGTGGTTGAACAAGGGTGAAGGTCCACCAATTTCTATTCGTGGTTCCTTGGGAAAGTTTTGTCAAAGAAAAACTTAGTGTTTTCAACTGATAGGTAAAACCTATTTTGAGCAAAGCAAGCATAAGACACACTTAGCCAAAATGCATATAGTATCTAGATTACAAATATTCAACTAAGGTATCACTTGCCAATACTATTCCAAAGTATTGACCCACTGTGGTTGTAACTTGTGATGTTGCAGGTTATTCTGATGATGATTAGGGGTTATGAGTCTACACTCAACATGCTTGCCTATGGCACATGAAGATGAAGACTTATATATCTTATTATATATTTGAACTCTTGCATTAGGCCTCTGGCCATGGAGTTTGTAAAAGACTATGTTTGTCTCTGGAATGATATGTAATAATGACCTTTGTTTCTGTGTACTTCATCTTAAACTGTGGATGCTAGCATTGATCCAGGGACTAGCATTGCAATCACAGGGATCTTTACCTTTATAAAGGTAGGGATCCCAAGAAGCCATGGAAGAAGGGTGCTAAGGGGCGGCGTTTCCCCATGATGCCGGCAGTAGGGAAGGAATTCCGCGCGCCGCCGCCCTGCACCTCTTGCTGCCCCCTTCATCCTCTTCACCGCCATCTCCATCACCAAATCCTCCTTGTATACAGTGGTTCATCCTACCATACACCTCTATACCGTCCTATGTAAATATGGTGTTCGATGCTATAAGTTATAATCCTATGATCTATGTCATGCTTGTGTAGTTTATTTGTCTTTTGATTGTTTGGTTTAATTTCTTGGGTTCATTAGAGTTTTATGTTGATATGGTACAGTCCTTTGGTGTCCATTATATTTGTGTGCGCATGGATTAAGCATCATAGAGTTTGTAGTATGTGTAAGTGGAAGGGGGAAGTTCTGCCAGAGTGACAGAAACTCAAGGACGCGAACCAGAATGTTGCACGTTTGGCAGTACGAGGACCATTAACTTGAGGCTATGGTTGGGGAAACCTTAATGCATTGTTAGTATTTGCGGATGATTGCTAACTATCCAATCATATAGTACTTGTAATTCCAAGTAGTGAAGTGCATGTATATTTAGCCTCTCCCACATAGAAAACTGCATCGAAGACAATGAACCCGATTTATTCGCTAATTAAACTTGGACAAAGCCACCACAATTACCATCACTTTTCCATACTCATGGTACTGTTAGTTTATGGTTATTTAGTATAATTTATTGCTGCAGCACTAACAATTACTTTCTTGTATTTGTTATATTGCAAAGCTATCTCTTCTACCCATATTTTTGCTCTAGTTTTATTTCCTAGATAATGCAAACATTTAGTGTGCGTAGAGTTGTATCAATGGTTGATAGAACTTGAGAGAACATTTATCCTACCTTTAGCTCCTCGTTTAGACTCTTACTTATCGAAAAGGCTACACACGATACCCTATACTTGTGGGATATCAGCCCCAGTACTTCGGACCTATGGTCCGAGGCGAAAATATCCTGCCAACTTCAAGGTGCCAAAGGATATCGAGAAGTATGACCCAACGTACGACCCAGCTGTGTGGCTGGATACATACCTCATGGAAATGGGAATCTCTGGTCACACCAACCTGCTCACTTCCCACTACCTTCCTTGATGATGGAGGGAGCGACCTGGCAATGGATCAACACCCTTCTAGCAGACAACATCGACTCGTGGGAGGACATGCGCGAGGCCTTCGTAAGGAACTTCGAGGGTTCCTACACCCGCGCTGCAACCATCGAAGACCTGGAACAATGCATCCAGGGACCGCGCGAGTCGACATGCCGCTGGGTACATCGGTGGCAGGACCTGTGGATCAACGCTTCTGCCATCCACCCAGACACGGCGATCCACTGCTTCAAGAATGCATGTCGGTATGAGCCCCTGGTCGCCAATATCAAGAGGGTCTACCAGATGCTTGACAACATCCACGACCTCCTCGAGATCGCCAAGCTCTACGCGGAGGAGGACTCCAACCAAGACTCCGATGACGAGTTAGGAGGAAGACACCCTGCAAGAGGCAACGACAATGGGAGGGAACGTGAGATGCACTACAGCAACACTCGTCTCACCGGCAAACGCCGCGGTGATGGGCGAGTCGACTTCGTCACGAACGCCGGCTATGGGCCGCGTGACACGAAGAACCTCCGTCGTGACGGAGGAAACTACCGTGACAGTGGAAACTACCACGCGAGCAACGTGACGAGGACGAAATTCCACCATGTCGCCCTGCTTAACCAACCTTGTGTCTACCACATCAAGGAGGGGAAACCCGCCACCCACACCACCGCCGACTGCCACTCGCTGAATTAGATCGAGAAGGAAAGGCGAGCAATGGAAGGCCCCAACAACAACCCGCCAAGGTACAAAGGCAATGCCGGTGGGTTCGGCAACAACGTCGGCTCGCTGCACACATTCACTAGGCTCGGCACCAAGTGCGAGAAGGTGCTCGCCCACGCAGTCGCCGTGAACGCAGTGACTCAAGCCGACATCCCCCGCTTCCTCAATTGGTCCGAGCAGCGCATCACTTGGAGCCGTGAGGAACACGTGCCACGGATCGATTACCCTAGGCGAGTCGCCCTGGTGGTTAAGCCCAAAGTGGCTGACTACTGGATCCCCAAGATGCTGATGGACAGTGGGAGCTCCATCAACATCCTCTACTTGTACACGTTCAGACGGCTGCAGCTCTCGTGGTCGATGGTCGAATGGACCCTCACCACCTTCACGGCATCGTCCCCGGTCGAAAGGCATACCCGATCGGCAAGGTGATGTAACCCGTCACCTTTGGCATGCCCTCCAACTTCTGCACCGAGCGGATCGTCTTCGAGTTGGTGAACTTCTACAGCCCCTACCACTACGTCCTGGGGCAATAAGCATTCGCTAAATTCATGGCAGCACCGCTTATGCATACAACATGATGAAGCTCCCAGGGCCATGCGACATCATCACCATCCACGGCGACTCGACATGGCCGTGGAGTGCGAGGGAAAAGGCGTGAAACTCGCAGACGTCGTCATCACTGCGGAAACCAACCACGCTGACGAACTTGCCAAATATGTGAGTGGCATCGACAAGGACGACCCCGCGATCCTGAAGAAGCCCAACGCATAAAACGTTGGGTCAAAAAAATTCGAGGCGTCCACGCACACACGCACCGTCGAGCTAGTCCCAGGCGACTCCAGCCAGACGATCACCATCGGGACAAACATGAGCCCCGCATAGCAAATCATGCTCATAGAGTTTCTTTGTGATAATCGTGACATGTTCGCATGGAAGATATCTGACATGCAAGGTGTCCTGAGGGAACTCGCTGAGCACAAGCTTAATGCCCACCCCAAATTGTGACATATAAAGCAGTCGATGCGGCTCTTCAATGAAGAGTGCTGCCGAGCAATGTCCGAAGAAGAGCAGCGTCTACTCACCGCAGGCTTCATCCGGCCCATCGAGTACTCCAAGTGGATGGAAAACCCAGTCCTGGTCATGAAGAAGAACATGACCTAGAGAATGTGCATTGACTACACCAACCTCAACAGCGTCTGCCCAAAGGAGCATTTCGTCCTACCGCGCATCGACTAGATCATCGACTTGACCACGGGGTCGGAGTCGATGTGCTTCCTCGATGCATACTCTGGTTACAACCAGATCAAGACTGCGGTCGAGGAGGAGGATAAAACGGCATTCATCACGCCATTCGGCACATACTACAACATCGCCATGACATTCGGCCTCAAAAACTCCAGCGCGACCTACCAGCGGTGCATGCAGGAATGCCTTGCGAGCTAAATTGGCTGCAACATCCACGTCGACACCGAAGACATAGTGGTAAAATCCACTGGCCAGAGCAACCTGCTCGCCAACCTGGCTAAAACCTTCGCAAATTTGTGGAGGTACAAGATCAAGCTCCACCCAGGGAAGTGCACCTTCGGCATGCCACCCGGACAAGTCCTAGGGTATGTGGTCTCCAAGAAAGGAATTGAAGTGAACCCCACCAAGATCGACACCGTCTCACGACTTGGTAAACCCGAGTGTCTCTGTGACATCCAAAACTAGTCGGTCATGTCGCGACGCTCAGCCAGTTCATCCCCTGGCTCCGCGAGAAGGAAATGCCTCTCTACCGCCTGATGCACAAGAACCCCATATTCCAGTGGGACTAAGAAGCGGACGGCGCTCTCACAGCGCTCAAAGAAGTGCTACTTGCAACACCGCTACTCGCCACCCTCGTCGACAAGGAGCCGATGCTCATCTATGTTGCGGCCTCCACACAGGTAGTCAGCGTCGTGATGGTCGTCCAGCGTCCAAAGTAGGTCAAGTAACGCCCCGTGCAGCGTCCGGTCTACTACATCAGCGAAGTCTTGACAGACTCATGACAGCGCTACCCGCAATACCAGAAACTGGTATACATGGTATTCAGATCCCAGCAACGGCTCCCACACTACTTCCAGGAGCACCCCATCACGGTCGTCTCCTTCACGCCACACAGTACATCATCCGCAATCGTGATGCGACTGGGCGATTCGCCAAGTGGGTCGTCGAAATCAGTGTCCACAACATCAGGTACGAGCCATGCAAAGCGATCAATTCACAAGCCTTGGCATATTTTCTCACCAACTGGGAAGAATCACAACAGTCACAGAAGCTGCCCTATCTCCATTACTGGTCTCTCCAATTCGATGGGTCCAAGAACGCAGATGGTGCAGGGGCTGGATCGTACTCAACTCCCCCAAAGGCGAAAAGCTCCCGCTACGTGCCACACCTCGACTTCACGCCCTGCACTAACAATATGGCCTAATATAAGGCCCTCCTATGGTGCTACAACGACTCATACCTCGTCGCTGCACAAGTCGCTGGTACCTGAGACGCCGTCTCCCCTACCATGGAAGCATATCGCCAAGCAGTGGACCAGCTGGGGGGCCACTTCGTCGGCTACTTCGTCGAGTGGATCGACAGGCCCAAGAATGAGGAGGCCGACGCACTCTCCCGCATCAGGTCGTCTCGGAAAACACCACCTGCGGGTGTCTTTCTCGACATCATCCACAAGCCCTTGGATAACCCGCCGAAGGAGATCGACGTCGAGATACTGCTGCAACCCGAGCCCGCCCTGGTCTCCATGGTCATGGAGCCTAGCGACTAGAACACGCCATACCTCACCTACCTTGAGAACGGTACCCTCCCTTCGGACAAGGCAGAGGCGCCCATGATAGTGCGAAGCTGCAAATCCTTCGCTATCATCAACGACAAACTCCACAAGCGCATCCACGCCGGCGATTCTAGCACTACATACAACCAGAGGAAGCACGCAAGATCCTCCAAGGCATCCACGCCGGCGATTATAGCCACCATGCCATTACCCGGTCGCTAGTCACCAAAGCCATGCGACATGGCTTCTACATACTCACCGTGCATGTCGACGCCATCGACATTGTCCAATTCTATGCCAGGTGCCAGAAATACGCCAACCAGATGCACGTCCCTGGTTTGGCTCTCAAGACAATCCTCATCACCTGGCCATTCACCGTATGGGGCATCTACATGGTGGGCCAGTTCAAAAAGGCCCTGTCTGGCAACACCCACCTCCTAGTCATAGTCGACAAGTTCACCAAGTCGGTCGAGTCCAAGACAATCAAGAAGTGTGACGGCAAGACCGCCACCAAGTTCCTCCATGAGCTCATCTATAGATACGGCTACCCGCACAACATCAACATGGACAATGACACCAACTTCGCAAAAGGCGCCATGGCCAACTTCTGCGAGGAGCACGGCATACGACTTGGCCCCGCCTCAGTCGCCCACCTAGAGTTGAATGGCCAAGCAGAGCGCGCCAACCAAATAATTTTGCACGGGCATCAAGGAACGCCTACAGGTTCCCCTCAAGCGAACTCCTAGATGTTGGGTCGAAGAGCTCCCCTCCGTGCTATGGCGCATTCACACCTCCGTCAACTGATCAATAGGGTTCACACCCTTTTTCATGGTGTACGGTGTCGAGGATGTCACGCTAACCGACCTGGAACACGACTCGCCTCGGGTCGTCAACTATGCGAAGGAGGAAAACGAGATTGCCCGCCAAGAAGGGATCGACGAGCTTGATGAAGCGTGTGACCTAGCTCGCTCCCGCACCGCCATCTACCAGTAGGTACTTCATCGCTACCACAGCCGTCGAGTTTGAACTCGCACCTTCCAAGAGGGCGACCTGGTCATGTGACTCATCCAGGACAAGAAGGGCATGCACAAGATCTCTCCTCCGTGGGAGGGACCATTCGCCATAGGGCGAGTCCTCGGTAACAACGCCTACTACCTCATCGATGTACGAGGTGACGGCCAGCTCAACGTTGGGCGGCCATGGAATGTAAACCTCCTCCGAAAGTTCTATCCATAGAAATTAAACTTGTACTCCGCTGCCATACAATGCTATAAATTCGAATCGCACAAACTGTGCCTACTCTCCAAATTCTTGTGCCAATCACACTCGTACATTTAGCAATACGCTACCCACGAAAGTCATCCCTTGGTCGGGCGACCGACACGGCTAAGTAGTGTGGCACAAGGGCACCGAAAATATTCAGGCCTTGTGCCGTCCACGAAAACGCCACCCCGGAGCCACCATTGGAGTCGCCTCGCTCGACTGAGCTTCCGGGCCAAGGCAACCGAACACGCTCCACACAGCGACTAGTCCTTCACATCCTCACCTATAGCGACTCGAACGGTTAAGTACCACGAACGGGGAGTTACCCTAGTCAAACCCCCACGCGGCTCGGGAGCACAACAAGTATGATATCATGCCCTGGACTCACCACGCGACTGGCTCTCTGAGCCAGGAGGAGAGACGTGTTTCAAACAACGCACCATGTCCTCACCTACCTTGGGCATGGGACTAGAACGGCTAACTACCACGCTCGGGGACTCGCCTAACCGACCCCGTTGGCATCCGGTAAAACAACCAAGTACAGAGCACTCCTTGGAGTCACCAAGCGACTAGCTCTATGAGCCATGGCGAGTCGACCATGACTAAACTAACAGTATAATACAAACAAACTTACACACATGTGAGGTAAACCCATTAAAGGACGGACGCGCTCAAGGACTCGCACAATAAATACTACAAACAAACAGAAATCCCAAAGCAATGCTAGACGATTGATGTTTCCTTTTATTTTTCCTTCAGCAACAAAATATATTTTTTATCATCAAGGTACATATAGAAGCGGCCAGTCACTACAACTAACACAACGCCTGAAGGCAATACTCTATTCTGTAGGCTTCGAAGAATATGCACCGCCACCATGCCTAACTCGGACAAAGGGCTCCCACGGGTTCGCTGGGTATGTCGTCAATTTCTTATAGCGACAACCGAAAGGGTTGCTCAAATTTTAGATCGCGATGCTCCGGCTCGGGATCATTCGGCGCCACCACCGTCTCCAGATATGGCAACAGATCACCCATCGCCAACACTCGCTCTGCGAAAGGAGCGGACTTGGCGGTGAACTTCAACACCTCGCAATCTCCACCAAGCTAGTCTCTGATGGATAGCCGATGGTGACGTCGTCTAGGTCGAAGTTGTCGGGGAAGTGAGCAAGTCCAAGACTCAACGCAGTAGCGGCTCCATGGACAAACGCCGACTGCGCCATCCACTCGACTACGGCAGGTGCCTCCTCGAGGTAGCGCCACACCTCCATCAACCCCCCAGGGATCACCTCGGTGGGAGAAATTCCCTAGAGAATGGCTTGGCCGCATGTCGCCGAGATGGTAGCCGCGTCCACCACCGCGGTCACACATTGCTTGGCATCGTATGTCTGCACCTCCGGATCTCCTTGAAAAATTGCACCTGCAACACCGGGAAATTACAACCATAAGGAATCATACCTATGGATCTGCTGCTCAGGGACTCGGCTCCACTACCAAATAGAAAGCATGAGAAGGGACACTCACAAATAAGTGGGCGGCATTTCTCTGTGATGAAATTCTCTAGGGAGGATAGCTGATCTTGCAAACTAGCGATGACCGGATTGGATATGTTTTGTTCACCCTCCGCCGCGACGATCGCGTCCTTGGCCCTTTCCTCTGATGAGACTATCTCCGCCTTCGCAATCTCTAGATCCTTCGCCAATGAGGCAATTCGCCCCTCCACGATGGCCAGCGTTGTCTTTCCAGTCTCCAACTCGGTAGCTAGAACATAGCCCTCATGGGCCTTGGCGATCGAGGAATAGTGGTCCTATAAAAGAAGATTGTACTGAAAATTGTGCGTAACAAGATTACAATTTCATCGAGGTGAAATTAACTCACCTATAGACGCCTGCAATTGACGATTGGCCTCCTGCATGACCCGTATGTCACGTTCCAGACGCTCCTTCACGGCTTGCCGATCGGCTGAATATCGCTGAAGACCCTGAGCACAGAAAAACACATATGAGCAATTAGCCGCTGAAATTCAGTGAAATTCAGTGACTAGACACTCGGGGACTAGAATACTAAAGTTCTAAGCATTTAGCCGCTGAAATTCGCGACTAGACACTCGGGGACTGGACGACTAAACTTCTAAGCATCCAGCCGCTAAAATTCAGCGACTAGATGCTCGAGGACTGAACATACCTGGATGGCCGCTCCTAGCATGCTGTGAAGCTCGATGGCATCGACCGATGGAAACACAAGTGTCGTACGCCTGCGCTGCTACACAACGTCAACATCAACAACCGCAGGAATCTGAGGCGATTGTGTTCCGGCAGCCGTTGTGGTGGCTCTCGCCACAAAGCGAGGGAACGATGCGGCCGTCACTGCTGGAGCATTAGCCGCATGCGCCAATATATCCTTCGGGGCAGCCGGCTCACCCAGCTTCGAGCTCGCAACCGCCTCGCGCTCCGAAGGGATGGCAGTTCCGACTGGTGCCTCGATCGGTGTTTTGACTGGATCTTCTGCTGCAGTGGTGGAATTGCCACCCTTCTTCTTCACGCCTTCGACTGGTGCCTCGGCTGCGCCGCCCTTCCTTTTCTTGGAAGGGTCGGCTCCCCCTTCGGCAGCGACCGTTGGAACTTTATCCATCGAGGGATGACCAATCTTCTTGGCACCAGTCCTGCAAAATGACATGATTAGCAATCCGATAAAAGGCCCCAAAAATTACCTCGGACCACCCAGCGCAAACTTACTTGGCAATATGGAGGAAGCGCGGAACGGTGCTGATGTGACCAGGCTTCTCCAACTGCGAGTCCACCTGCGAGTGAGCCCCTTCTCCAATACACCCGCGGACCATAATACCGCAGGCTTCTTCGGCGCCGAGGCCGCAGTCGCAGGAACCTCCGGCCCAAGCGACGGAAGAGCCCCCCTCGGCCGCGAAGACTTCGACCCTGTAGCCATGGCGTCCCCTTGCCCCGGAATCACCGAGAACGGCATCGGGATCACCGCAAGGGGAATTACGGCCTCTACCACGGCTTCGGCCTCCGACCCTTTCATTGTAGCTGGATCCTCCGGGACCTTGGATGAGACCCCAGTCTCCGCGTCATCAAGCTCCTCATATGATTCAAAGACCCCCCTGACCTGGGCGGCGACACAACCTTCTTCTTCTTAGGGGGCGACATCGGCTTTCGCAGAGGCTTTGTTGGCATAGCCATGCGCCGCGAGCTGTGCTCCTGCACGTCATCTTTATCACGGTCGCATTCTTCGAGGATCCAACTCGCCTTGATTTCATGCTGCTCTCCCCTGTGTCTTCCAAGCCGCGAGCGTAGGAGCGACAACCTCCAACGCCTCGTCCTCGGTATAGGAGGACTCGTCTACATCCTCTCCAACTCTTTTGGGATCTATTTGTCGACTGGAGGGAGCAAGTTCTGTAGGACTTGAAACAACTGACAGAGACAAAATGAATAACTATTTGATCAGAGCAAATATAAAAAGCACGACTGCAAAAACTGTGGCTGCAATCGGAAACCGCGACTGCAAAATCAGGAAAGAAACTTACTTTTGGAGCCTAGCATTTTCCAGTGGCGGTTTATGGAGAGAGCCTGACCTTCGGGTCGATGTACTCTGCCTCCGTAATCTTCTCCAGCACGGCGGTGTATTCGTCGGTGCCGTAGGTCACCGAGCTTGCCTTCGTATCATTGTATTTGTCGATGTACTGGTACATCCAGTGAGGCCGGCTAGCCAACGGCACCAGCCGCCGCCCGAGCCAACAATTGTATAGGTTGATGGTTTCCAGGCCCTCCTTCTTTATCGTCTGGATCTGCGTCAACATCTCATCCACAACCATCCTCTAGTAGTTAGGGAGCTTGGTCTTCAACAACCGGCACGGCTCGCTCCTCTCTGCGGTATACATCAGGAGCGACACCTCGCCGTCAGGTGTCGACTCTCTCACATAGAACTAGCTCTTTTTCCACTCGCTTGCGGCCTTCTCCAGTAGCAGAATCTCCAAGAATGTGGCCTTGGTCTTTATATAGAAGGTAACACCGCCCGCCGCCAGGACTGGGCCACCTGCACCCTCGCGGCTGACGTGGCCATGGAATAAATCCAGCCAAAGTAGGGGCGGCACCCCAGATAACACTCGCAGAAGGCCACTAAAATGGCGAGCTTCTCGATGTTGTGTGGCCCTAGATCTGATGGCTTGATCGTGCAATACATGCAGAATCGCCTAAAGAAGATTGATGAAGGGAAGCCAAGACCCCTCTCCAGGCGGCTCAAGAAGCAGATGAACTCTCCGGGGCGTGGCTTGGGATCCATCTCCCCGGCCACAGGGATCCGCCATTTCCCCTTATAGAGGATCCCGTGTCCTAGAAAGATTTTAGGGAGGACACAGTGCACTTTGACTTTCCCCACGGATCCATTGGCGGAGGCGCCATCGACAATAACAAGACTCGCTCGGTCCAGAAATTCTAGATCGGGAGAAGGTGAAAGGCTAAGGGTGCGCGGGGGCGGAGAAATGCGAAGAAGATTCGCAGCCCCCATGTCACTCTCCTTATAAAGGGGCGCTTCCCGCCAGTCTTAGAGGAGTCCTTACCTCGCGGTAATTACGCCAATATTACCATTGGCTTACCCAACGGCTAGGTTGACCAGGCTGACGGTCCAACTTCACTCATTCGACTCGCCTATCCACTTGCCAAAGTTGTGATTCAACCGGTCGCCAATGCAGCGACTGAAGACATATGCAAGATATTCCTTCCTTCATTGAGGGTGTCCACCACCGATTCGACTAGACGTCCAAATTGGACCCGCATACTCTGACTTCCAAAGAACACCTGGACCAAACCAACGCTAGCCTCAGGGACAACTGATGGGGATATGTCGAATGGGGTATGCCCAGCAGGACATTTCTGAATGGACCAGGCCCTTTGGGAGTGGGCCTATAGGATAGTGACTGGATAACCACTGAAGATGGATCCTGGATATTGGAAGATGGAGCCTAGAAGCGTCGTTAGGCCCAGTCGAATTAGGTCAAATCCTCCGAGTCCTTATCTGATTCGGTTGTATATCTGTAAACCCTAGCGAGGTACCCCCTATATAAACCTCCCTAGGGTACTCTCTGTACTCATGTTCCATCATGCACCCCATCGACTCGCTGCTTAGCCACCGAGCTCGCCACCATTGTACTCAAGAAATAATAAAATGTAGCAGGAGTAGGTCTTTACCGTGTGGGGGGGGCGAACCTGGGTAAAACCCTGTGTCTTTTCCCTCATCTCGCTCCGCAAGTTGCTTCCCGCTCTTGCCCCAAATCCTACTACTCGCTTCCCCTGGTAGCATCTTCCGTGGCCATTCCCACGACACAAACTACAGAAAATCAAGCGGCAACAAGAGCATCAACGCCCACAAAACCATTGTGTTCTACTCGTGCATCAGACCTATGCATAGATTTGGCTCTGATTCCACTGTTTGGTTCATTGCATGGAAAACAAAAAAATTATACCGCAAGAACGAACAAAACCAACATCCAAACTATGGCAAATCCCAGATCTAATCTACGATATAGGTGCAACGATATAGAAGAGAACTAACCCTCGTAGATCCAAAGCGTTAACAAGATCTAATCTCATGGTTGATGTAGTCGATCACTTGCCGATCTCAAGATCGCGATGATGATCCTTCCGGCGCCGCATTCCGGCAGCGCTTCCGCACTCGATCACACGTATAGAGTCGATGAAGACTTTCCTCTCCCAGTTCTATCAGGAAATGGAGGTAGAAGATCCCCTCGTTATCCTAGCAGCATGATGGCGTGGTGATGGTGGTAGAGGAGAGAATCCTGCAGGTCTTCGCCTAAGCCAAAGTAGGAAGACAAAGGAGGAGGAGAGTTGGCGGCTAGGGTTAGAGGAAGGGGCAGGGGTGCGCCTACCCGTCCCCTATTTATATAGAGGGGGTGTGTCTAGTGTTCCCCCCTTGGCTCACCTCCTCCAAGTGGCGGCGCAAGAGAGAGGAGGGAGGGAAACTTGTCCCCCAAGTCTTTCCTCCCCTAAACCCTAGGATCGCCAGTTGGGTATCTAGGTCTTGGTGCGGCTGGCCCTTGGGCCCCACAGCATTCCCTCGGCCCATGTTGCCCCTCCTGGGGTGGTGGGCCCATTGGTGGCCCCTATAGAACATTTTAGAAGCTCCGGTCAAAACACCAAAAACTTTTCTGAACCCCGGAAGATAACTTCCTTTATAGGAATCTTATTCTCTAGACCATTCTGGATCTCCTCGTGATGTCGTGGATCCAATCTAAGACTCTGAACAACATTTAGTCTCCAACTCATATTTCATATCTACTTAAACAACATCGAACCTTAAGTGTGTCACTATATGCACTACTAGGAAAACGGCTATAGGTAATCCACACGTCCGTGGCGCACATGCTAGTGGTGCCCCACGGGTAAATAGGCTTAGCGCACTGCCCACAGGTGCCCTACGGCTAACTGCCGTAAGCGTGGCGCACATTGGGATGGTGCGCCACGCCTATGTGTGGGCCAGGGCACAGGTGGCCGCAGCACACATACCCGTAGCGCACTAGGTCAAGGTGCGCTACAGATGTGAAACTTAGCCATAGCGCACCCTGACCTAGTGCGCTATGGGCATGTGTGATGTAGCAGCTGGGTCAACTTAGCTATAGGGCACTCTGTCCTAGTGCCCTACGGCTAAGTAGCATGCACCAACTCCACCCCCCTGGATCGCCTTTCTAGGCTTTGTGAAAAATAAAAGAAAATGATAAACACTTCAAAAAATAAAATCATTTCATACGTAGGTAGGTAATGTGGTATAATTTCTAGGAAAATTAACAAACATGAGTTTCCACTTTTTCTGCAAAAAAAAGTCATGCCACGGTAAAATGGTCGTAACTTTTGCATACGATGTCGGAAAAATCGTATAATATATCAAAATGACGAGAACGAGATTTCGCATCCCCTCGCAACCATCTTTGGTCTTTTAGTGATTATTTAGATTTTCAAAATTCTAAAAGAGTAAAAATTTACGGTCAAAAGCCCGTTTTTTTCCTGTAGAAAAAAAATAGAGGGCAACTTAACCGTAGCGCGCTACGAGTAAGTTGGGCGGGATTCAAAATTTTAATCCCCACCCCGCGCACCTACCCCTCTTCTCTTCCCTCCCTCTTATCCTTTTCATTCTCCTCCCTCCTCCTTTTCCTACTCTCTTCTCCTCCTCCTCCTTTCCTTCTCTTCTTTCTCCTCCTCCTCCTTTTCCTTCTCTTCCTTCCCTTGCACTGACGATGGAGATGGTGGCCTTCTCCTCCTCCTTACTCCGGCATCCTCCTCTCCTTGAAGTGACGATGGCGACGGTGACCTTCTCCTCCTCCTTGCAGTCACGATGAGCGACGACGACCTCCTTCTCCTTGTGGCCTCCTCCTCCTTCTCCTTGCGGCCTCCTCCTCCTTGCAGTCACGACAAGCGATGACAAGCAACGGCGACCTCCTCCCTTCTCCAACCATACCTCCTTCTCCCTCTCTTCCTTGATGCCGGCGAGGACTAGCACGGCCACGGCCTCCCGCACCTCCCTGCAGTGGTAGGTCGTGGCCACGACCACCATGCTCCTGCGAGGCGACACGATGGTGGCGATGCGGACCTGATTGCTTTGCAATTCAAAACGAGGGTGTTTTTTGCATTTTTTTTTTGTTTTTTGAAAAAAAAACATCCGTGGCGCACCTATACCCCTACCCGTGGCGCACCTGGTAGTGCGCTACGCCTATCCCCATAGAACCGTAGTGCACCAAGGTAGTGCGCTACAGACACTTTTTAGCCGCAGCGTATGCTTAGTGGCGCACCACTAGTGCGCCACGGATGGGATTTTTAGGTGCTCCACGAACAACCCTTTTCTTAATAGTAACGATTTGCAAACTTTGATCAATACCCAACAGCGGGACCTGGAGATCCATACTGGCTCCCACATATGTTGCCTGATCTTGACTACACCCGATCCATGAGGCAGGAGGAGGCTGTGCCGGCCCTTGAGGTGAGGGTCTCCCCCTCGTCGACATGTTGATCAAGGCGTTTACGTGCAAGGAGGGTGATGGCTCCAATATTTGCCATCTTCCATGGCGTCTAAACAATGTTTTTATTCAAGAAATTGATAAGAAACTCTCAATACTTGCCACTAATGACTAATAATTGCAAATATATGCAAAACCTTGCTTTTTTATGTTGTGTAGGAAATCACAGGTTTTCATGCAAAATCAAGAGTCATAATGAAGGATTTTGAGTAAGTCTACACGACCAAGTAATTAGGAAGCTAATTCCAGGCGTCGGTGAGCTTAACGACCACAGGTACAGGCAGGGCCTGCCCGTATGCTCCACCCATACTAGGTGGCGGCGGCTCCATCACGCCAAACCCTACAACTTTCATGAAGACACCTATATATTTTGAGGCTCTAGCCGCCAGCCAAAGAGCCGCAATTCTCAGATTTCATCACAACACCACCAAAGGAGATCCACACCATTGTTCATCTATTCCATCATATATCCCCTCCATTAGCCATAGCCATTTCTTTGTACTTTAGATCTTCTTCTGATTTGGCGACCATTGTAAAATATTCGATTTCAATCTAAGTATTTTGCATAATATTTTCTATCCTTCATCTATTTGTTATTAGTGAGTAGTCCTCATAGCCCGCTTGTTGGGGAGAAAATTCATAGAAACTATGTGGATCTAATCATGGGAGTATTGTTGCAATTGAGATTTGTATCTTTTGTTTCTTTGTCTCTTGTCTCGATTTGTGGACTTGTAGGTACTCAACATCCCATAGATTGATAAAGGCTTGAGGTGAGATAATTGGCTAGCAGCGATCTCATAGGAACCCTAGTGACAGAAAGGGTGGTACAGTCTTCACTTAGCGACACATTTGGGATCACAACAACATCACCACTTAATGCTTTAAACTATGTTCTACACTTAATAATAGTTTGTAACCCGTGGCTTCGGTGTGCACTCGGTTGGATTAAAATACTATTGGTATGCACGCTGCATCACGGGGGCTCTATTATATTAGGATGTGATGCCCACAAGAGATTATCTACATTCAAACATTACACATGACTATGCTTATTATTATCTTTTATCCCATGTGATGTGCAGCTGCAGGTGGATCTTCGATCCTGTCCTATCTCCATCCATTGATTCAACCCACTATAAAAGTAAACTAGATTGGTCCGGCAAATTAAGTTAAAACAAAGAAGCAAAGTCTTCTAGGGAAAAAGCTATTGCGCTACATCTGTGAATCCAGATCGAGGGTATTAGTGGACGAGGAGGAGGATGCTGAGACTGATGATTTGGGTGATTCCGCTACTGAAGAAGTCAGCCTTTACGAGGGGAGCACGGGTGTCGCCACTGGGGTGCTCTGATCTTTGTCCATGTAATGACCGTAGGGCGCTTTGGAACGTGTTATTTTTCTGTTACGACTGTAAGGGTACTTCTCCATGACGGGGCCTTAACTGCCTGTTTTTTCTTTACTCTTTTGGCCCTCCGGGGGAGTCACCACGCGCTAGCCTGTGTACCCCTCTAGTAGGTGGTCTTAGACATTTACGTCATTGGGGCCGCTTGAGGAGGGTTTCCTTGTGGGTTGCCTCGCTTACCTCTCTATGAGAGGGTTCTGAGGCTTGTCCTTGTCCTATAGGTTCCTTAGGGGGGTGACCGTAGGCTTTGTACATTCAATTCTGTCCTGTAAGCCCCTTGAGGAGGTGACCGTAGGACATGCACTTTCCTTGTATAGTTCCTCGGAGAGGTAACTGTAGGTTCCGCATGGTGAATGCTTTCCCTTCGTGTGTCTTGTGAGGATTATCAAGCACCGGGAATCGTGGTTTAGGTGACTTATCGCCGGAGCTAGTCCACAAGTTCAGAGCTTGACATTACACCCAGAGTTGACCGGGGGTGACTCAGGTGATAGACACCGTGCCGAGCCCCGCTCATGCGGTGAGCGAAAAGGGAGAAACACCACAAAGAAAGGAAGACGCAATCAACAAAAACCATTAAAAAAGCATCGGAAAATGGGAAATCGTTCTTGAGTTTTCACATGGTCCGAGGAGAAGGTGGTTCATTACCGCCTCTACCATGAGCGAACCTCATGGGTAGAACTTGCGAAGGTGCTAGATGTTCGACGCATTTGGGATCGTGACTCCTTCCTCCATTTCTAGTCGGACTGCTCCTACTCTTGTGACGTGCACGACCCAGAAGGGGCCTCCCCACATCAGGGAAAGCTTGTGTAGACCTTCACGAGAGAAGGACGAGGTCCCCAGCCTCTTGGGTGCGTGATCGTATGTTCCGGCAGTGGTACCGGCATAGCGCTTGCTGGTACTTGGCCACCCGTACATTAACCTTGTGGTGGGCTTCCTTGAGGAGAGTGAGATCATCCTGACGCAGTTCCTCTTGCGCCATCTCCTTGAAGGCGAGAACCCGTGGGGAGCCGTGCTTGAGATTTGCAGGGATGAAAACCTCAGCGCCATACACGAGGAAGAAGGGAGTCTCACCGGTCGGTTTGGTTGTGGTGGTGTGGATGGACCCCAGTAATCCGGGAAGCGCATCTATCCATCCCCGTCCATAGTCCTTGAGATTGCGGTGGAAAATCTTGGTCTTGAGTCCCTTCAACACCTCCGCGTTTGCTCGCTCGTTCTGCCTGCACGTTGATGCGGGGGTGGGCGACATATGCGTATCAGATCTTGGAGCCGATGCCCTCGCAATAGGATCTGAACATCCTGTTGGTGAATTGGCCACCATTATCAGTGATAATGCGGTTAGGCACACCGAACTGTCACACCAGGCCTTGCACAAATTTGACCATCGACCTCGCTAGGATGGTCATGACCGGCTCCACCTCTACCCACTTGGTGAATTTGTCGATGGCAACGTAGAGGTACCGGTAGCCCCTGGGTGCTCGCGGGAAAGGTCCCAAGATGTCCAGCCCCCAGACTATAAAGGGCCATGAGAACGGGATGGTTTGTAGCTAGTTGTCCGGCTGATGTATCTACTTGGAGTGTAACTGGCATGCCTCGCATGACCTTACCAGCTCTATGGCATAGATGAGCATGGTGAGATGGTATAAACCGATGCAAAAGACATTCCTAGCAAGGGTGCATGCCAAGGCATGGTGGCCGCATTCTCCAGCGTGGATGTTGGCCAGCAGCTCACATCTCTCATTGTTGGAAATGCATCGCAGGGTGACGCCATTGGGGTGGCGGCAGTAGAGATCCTCGTCCACCATGCAGGACTCCTTTGCACCGAGGACGAGACTTTTCGTCATGTCTTCTTCATCCAGGAGGATTCCGTCTTGCAGGTATCTCTTGAGCTCAATAATCTCGTCTGACTCCAGGGAAGGAGCTTCCATGACAAGCATGTTTCCTAAGGGTGGACCGCAATCAGGGGCGCCTGATGACGGTGTACGTGGATGCTCCTCGGGGTGGACCTTTTATCCACTTGGCGGGGCGGCTGATGGCTCGAATAACCTTTCTTCAAAGACTCCTGGTTGTTGGGGCTCTCGCTTGGATGCACGCTTAGCGATCTCGTCTGCCTCGTGGTTGTCCCCTCGAGGGATGTGGAGAAGCTCCATGCCCATGAAATGCTTCTCAAGTCTCCACACCTCGTCGAGATATGCTTCCATGTGCTCATCCTTGGGGTTGTAGATTTTTTTTGGAAAAGTTAACGAGGAGAAGAGAGTCTCCCTAGACTGTGATGCGCTTGATGCCGAGGGCGATTGCCGCCTTGTGGCCCTCGTATCCGGTGATGTTCTTGGAGCATATGACCTTGTCCCTGAAGCATAGCTATACAGCGTAGAAATTGTCGCCTGTTGGGGACGTGAGCACGACGGCTGTGCCTGCTCCATCTTCGTTGAACGCTCCATCGAAGTTCATGATCTAGCGACCTAGGGCTCGGGGAGCTGGGTCCTTTCCTCCCGAGTTCCACCTCCTCCTGGATCAGTCCACTCTGCCGCAAACTCTATCAGGGATCTTCTGCGGACGGTGGGTGTGGTGTCGAATGGTAGCTCAAAAGGATGGAGCAATATGGCCCATTCGGCCATGCGGCCTGGGGAGTTGGGGTTGAGCATTATCGTCTCCAGAGGAAACTTGGTGACCAACCTAATGGGGTGACCCTGGAAGTAGTTGTGCAGCTTGCGCGCTGCCCGCCTTTGGTGGCCTTGGGGACTTAGATGACCAGTCGGTGTGTATGACCTCTTTGAAGAGGTTCATCTTGACCAGCTTCTCCATCTTTGCAACGATGAACTGCTGCTTTTCCGCGGATTGTTTCCGCGCCTTCTGCTTCATCGGGCATGTCATGGGGCATACCGCCAAGTGATGCTCAATCACCTCTCGATGTACCCCCTTAATGTTTGACTGGGTCTAGTCGAACATGTCTGTGTTGGCTCAAAGGAAGGTGACGAGGGCATCCTCCCTCTCTGTCGAGAGGTGGGATATGATGGTGATGGTAACCCCCAGGACTGCTAGGTCGAGGGAGCTCTTCTTCTTTTCCACCCGCTCTTGAGAGAACGACATTTTTTTCTTACAGCCACGCCTGAGGAGCATCCTATTTCCTCCTCGGGAGGCGTCGCTGGATTCCCCTCGCCGGACCTCGAGGCCGGTGCAGGCCATTCCCTCGTGAGGGGCCTGCTGTCACCCGGTGCGCCAAAGGAGACTGGCTATTGTGACCACCTGAGCGGGGCGGCGGTAGCATTGGGCCTTGCCGCCGCCAGCTCACGGGATAACTGCTTGAAGTGCCGCCCGTATGCGCAAGTTTGGGATCCGCCTAGGATGTAGGCGACAGTGTCGGATGCGCCCTGGCATGGGGCATCTCCCAGACCGGTCTCTGTGTCTGCGCTCTGCATCATGCCGCCACACCGGGGAGGACCTCAGAAGCGTGCCTCATCCACCTACCTGGCGTGCCAAATGTTGGAGATTGTGTCCTGTTAAGGAACTAGGGTCCAATGAGCCCTTGGTTCAAGAGGGGGATGAACAAGCGTTCCAAGAAGTTTCGGCGACGGCGGAGCAAGAGCATGATAGAGAGTAGACACGGGTTTTTTTACCCAAGTTCGGGACTCTCGTGAGGAGGTAAAGCCCCTACTCGTGCTTCGTTGTATTGCTTGTGTGCTTCGATAGGGTACTATGGTGGACGTATGCCTAGGGTTTTAGATCTCAGGGATTGACCTGTTCTAAGGTAGGATAAGGTCTCCTTATATAGAGGTGCCATGCCTCTTCCACCAATCCTTGGGCGGGAAGGGTCACCACACAGCCATCCTTCGAAGTCCCGGTCTACAAGGCTACTTTATGTGGAATAGGTCTACGCCTCTGGAAAGCGTCGGTCCTCGTTGGGGCTTTGGTCACTGCCGACGTCTTGCAACGGGGCGTGCCTCCCTCTGGCTTCTTGCACCAACACGTAGGGGCTACACGGTCCTACCGGCCTGGCCTTTGTCAGCCCCACTTTTGACTAAAGCACGAGCCTCGGGACCGGGTTGGGATCGCATCCAATGTCACCGTTGATCTTGTCGTCTTCCCATGAGAGACGCATCTGTGCGCCTCTCCCTTATTGCCGAAATATCTCTGGTATGGCCCCTCCTGAGGGAGGCACCCTGGGCGGGCGCTCTCCTCCGGAGGACTCATGGCACCTCGCGATACACCCCTCGGGAGGGACCCTTGTGTCCCCTCGCGAGGTGCGCCGTAGACTCATCGTGTAAGCCAGTCGTGGAGGGACCGAGGTACTCCCAGTACCATATGTCCGACAGGGATATTGATGTAACTTCTTTCTTTTGATATACTCCCTCCGATTTAAATTAATTGACTTGAATTTATCTAGATTCAGATGGATCTAGACATGTTTTAGTATTAGATACATCTGAATCTAGATAAATCAAAGTTAATTAATTTGGAGTAGAGGGAGTAGTATTTTTTGTCAAGTGCAGGGTACAACATGAGTAGTACCTCTCGTCGTTGGGACATTGTCCTTTGAATGTACACGTATATAATATGGTCAGTGTGGAACGAGATTGCGAAATGTGCCTTTGATCCGACCATAATTTCACAACCGGAAACGCCGGGAAAGGGACGACACACGTATAATCTATCTACTTGTACTTTCTTTAGATGTATATCTTACTTATATAATTCCTAGGATTGAACTTTGAACAAACCCAAAAATATTCCCATGGAGGCCAATACAGTTTTCGTGGTGCTCACCCTGGCCGCCGCCCTCGCGCTTTTGCTGGTCGCGAGGGCCCTATGGTTCCTGGTGTGGAAGCCGTACACCGTCGCCCGGTGGTTCCAGCGGCAGGGGATTAGAGGGCCGCCTTACAGACTCGTGGTCGGATCCTTGCTAGAGATGAGACGGATGCTAGTTGCACGGCAGGCGCCTCTTGATCCTGGCTGCCACAACTACACCTCACTCGCCATGCCCTTCTTCCACAAATGGGCCTCCGATTACGGTAAGTTAAAGGCTGGAAATTCATTTCAACCCATGGGTACATATATATAGTATTTGAAAATATTTTTTATGAAAGAAAACATATTTAAAAAGTCAGAAACAAAAAAATCGCATGCACATCCCAACATTCCATGTGTGCACACAAGTTTTTCAAGAAAAAAACGAACATTTTGTGTGTTCCATGTGAAAAGACAAATATCGATGCTTTAACATGACTACTTACCCGCAAAAAAAAACATGACTACTCACTGGACATTTTTGGTCTGTGTTACACATGCCACATAAAATGTTTCTTTTTCTCGAAAACTTGTCGACGGACAAAAATTGTTTTTATGTAAGCATGAAACTTTTTTTGCAAATTTGATTGACATTCCAAAATTATTTGTTATGCATTTCTAATAATAGGTTTATATGCGCTCATGAGCCAAAACACCGCCTCCCATGAAAAGGATGGCTATTATTCATGTTATAATAGTATACATAATAGATAAAGGGTAATATATTAGTATCAAGAGTGATTTTCAGTTTTACCTTGCACAACTATAATAATAATCTAAATAAACCTCGTAGGAAAAACATTTCTATACTGGCTGGGAACTGTACCAGCAATATGCTCTACTGACATGGAGCTACTCAAGCAAGTTCTTGACGACAAGACGAACTTGTTTCAAAAGGACTTCCTCAATCCAAGCTTCGACATCATGTTTGGCAAAGGACTTATAACCGCAAATGGCGATGACTGGAAGCGGCATCACAAAATCATATACCCGATCTTCAAAAAAGATAACCTCAAGGTTAATTGTTTCTTTTTGGACAAAAATATTATTGTTAGTTATTTGTTACTAAAAGAAATTACTGGTTTATCCTATGCATAGACCGTGGCAGCTGTGACAAGGGAATGCACACGAAAAATGATTGAAGAGTGGTGCGCTCAAATAGAAAAGTCAGACAACCACCAAGCCGAGATAGACATGAGGTGTTACTCCGATGAGTTGACTTTAGCAACCATTGAACAAGTGATCCTCAGTAAGAACTACAAGGAAGCCCGGGAGGCGTTTGTCGCGGGTAGGGAGCTGCAGAAGCTTGCGGTGTATGCATTCTCGGACCCTCCAATACCAGGATATAGGTACTTTCTTTTACAAGACGCGAGAGCTTGGCGTGTTCTTCCATTCACAAGAAGCAAGTAATTAAGTGTCATAGGAGACCATGATCATACCATACTATATCTAAAGTTTAGTTCTGATATGCAGATACCTGCCGACTCGCCGCCACTTAAGGTCGTGGAAACTGGACAAGTTGATAACTACAAAGTCCACACAGGTAATAAATGCCCGGATTGCCGATGGTGTCTATGGAAACGACCTGCTTGGGATGCTGCTAAAGGCCCACATGTCAGAAGTCGAGGTGTTGAGCGTCGAGGAGATTATCGGTGAATGCAAGACCTTCTTCGCTACAGGGCAGGATACAAGTGCCACCCTCCTCACGTGGGTAATGTTTCTGCTTAGCAGCTACCCGCAATGGCAAGAGAAGCTCAGGGAGGAGGTTCTAAGAGAATGTCCGGATGTCGGCATCACTGAGAACCTCGGCAAACTGAAACTAGTACGTGGACAAGTTATATATGCACATAATATGAATACAAGTTCTCTTATCTCTTTGTGCACATCTATGCAGCTTAACATGTTCCTCCTCGAGACGCTAAGACTGTACAGCCCCGTGCCCTTGTTTCTGAGGAAGGTCGCCTATGACACAATACTAGCAAACATCAATGTTCCGAAAGGAACCATGATAACATTTCCCGTGGTGATGTTGCATCGTAGCAAGGACATATGGGGCCTTGATGCCGACGAGTTCAACCCCATGCGGTTTGAGAAAGGCATCTCGAGGGCTGCCAAGCATGGGCATGCGTTTTTTGCCTTCTCATATGGGCAACGCGGGTGCATTGGTAGGAACTATGCCATGATCCAGGTGCAGACCGTGATGGCAATGATTCTTAGAAGGTTTTCCTTTGGCCTCTCTTCCCGATATGTTCACAAACCCATGAACTCCATCTCACTGGTGCCTAGGTATGGGCTCCCTCTTATCGTGCGCAACCTGGAGGATGGCAAAAAAGGCAACATATGATACATTAATATCTATAGGATTTTAAGAAATAATTTCCATGGTAGCCAAAAAAAGCAAGATGTATGTATGGTTGTGATGTACTATGTATCTGAATTTGTGATTTGGGAAGGCAACACACAAGTATAAATAAACCCGGATCTTTGTTGTGTATAGGGGTTGGAAAATCCGGTTTCACTAGTTTAACCGGTTTCGGTTAGTTCATTTTTTATGAGAGTTGGTGTTAGTAGGTTTCCAGTCGACACTTTGACATTAAACATTGAAAGCATCTAGACCATCCAGTTCACATCCGACTACTCGCAGTTTCACGACCAAATAAGACAAGATCTAAATAAATCATCGCACAAACAAACAATCTCTGATTACATGCACAATTAAAGAGGACAATTAATTATTATTTCCTAAATAATCAACACAGCATTCAATCTGATTTTAGGAATTTAATGTGTAAATTCAAAATATACATGTTCCATGGATTCAGGCCTAATTTGCACATAGTAACCATTTAATCATTATGTTATTCCTCTAACTAGCATGATGGCCCTCGAGTTTTGCGAGGGAAGCCCTTAAATGTTTGTTGAAAGTAATTGTGAAATGAATCTATATAATGAATCTATATAATTTTATACTTGCTAAGATTATGCGAATATGAATAATGCAATTCTATGCAACCATGTAAATATTATGCTAGATAAAACATACAGTAGTCATTATACAAACATCTTAATTATTTTTTACCGTGGAAAATAATTTGTACACATTTTTTAAAACACAATTCTTATTATAAATATCATTTTAAAAATGTGAGAGTAACAGTCCTTTCATTGTGTTAAAAGTGATTGTGAAGTAAATATAGTTTTATATCCATGATCCTATGCGCGACCAGAAATGATACAGTTCTAGATGACCAGATAAATATTGGGCTATACAAAATAGAACCCAATATTATTTAATTTTAGTTAGGTTGGGATAATTTTTCATTGGTGTCTCTAAACATCATATAATGACCATATATGTTATTTATTACTTTTTCTTGAAAACTGGCCATATCCCTTTTTATATGATTACTTACTGTTACCTCATAAATTGTAGTTCAATGGTTCAAAGAGACAATGGTACTATCTGGAGTATTTTTTGAGTCCTAAAAATGGATTGACGGATAAAGTTGATGCATTAAATTTATCCGTGATGATAGATTTGACCGATGGATGAATCCTTTTTCTGATAATCTCTACAACATCTCTCTTTTTCAACTGTACCATGATTCTGATATACAAAATAGGGCATAATAAGCGCAAGAATATATAGATTATGGTAGAATGGCGGCGATGTAATCTCTATCCACTTTTAGGAAAAAAATATGCGTTGAGTTTTCCATTGTAAGCGTGAGACGCCTAATATAAATAAAAAGAAGACAATCAGACATTCATGATTTCTAAATAACATTAGAAATTTTAATTATTTTATTATCCATTATCATTGTGAAATTTTCATGCTTTTTTTCTTCGAAAAGTAAGAATTGTGATCGGATGAATCATCCAGGGTTTTAATCTCCATTGGTTCTCTCACCATCAATTGTGGATATGGTATATGGAGGTCGGGTGTATCCACGGTTTCAGTCTCCATTGGTTCACCCACCTTCAATTTCTAGTTTGCACACTTTTAGCATATTCTTCTTCTATTATATGATTAGTTGCGAGGAGAAAAATATTACATGAACCTAAATGTGCACACAACACAATTAGTTATTATACCGGGATTTTTAACAAAAAGAGAACAAATCATGCAAGAGTAAATTAGTATACTGATACATCCAGGAAAATGGTCTGTCAGTGCGATATGCATACGTGTAAATAAATATATTAGTATGACTGAAGAAAGATATATTTGTCTTGCTAGGTGATCTTAGTTTGCACGTTTGTTGTTGTCACGTATGAACTCTGTAGCAGTGTAGATAATTTTACGTTTGTAGGTTGCGTTCGTAGGTTTGCTAGCAAGTAGCAGTGTAGCACATGGACTTTTTTTTGCTGCGTGGACTTCTTTTTCTTGACAGAAGTAACACGTACGGATTCTATAGTGCCGATCAATTGGTAGCAAAGGCCACACTGTTAGTTTTTTTTCTATTTCGAGGCCCCACATGGATGGTTAATGGGCACACAGCCTGATAAGATTCTTTTTACTTTTTTTGCGTATTATACCGCAACAGAATTGATTAGGCATCAAGCTGGATTTTCACGTGTTGGCATGCGGCAGATACTTGGCAGAAACTTGGTTTGACAGTGAAAATTGAAAAAGTTTTGGTGGTGGATAGATCAGAAAGTGGGGTTCTTAAAGAGTTGTAAAACGTAAAATTTTGGGGGAACTGGCTCAACCCTCTATGGAATGGATTATCACTGTATAATAATACAATACAAGTTCTATACCAATAAGGTATATAATCGTCCCCGCGTCGCTCCCAGGGGCGGCTCGGGCGACCGTCCCCATCCCCGCCGCCGCCACCCCCCCTCCCCCTTCCATCTCCGCCTGCCGCCGCCGGAGGACACCGTCGGTCGAAGGCCGCGCGGCTGACGGCAGCGGCTGGCCTCCCTCCTCTCGCGCGATGGGATCTGGGCGGGGGCTTCTTCCCATCGGGCGGCGGGAGCTCCGGCCGGAGCGGTGCTGCGATCCTGGACGGTGCGGCGTCTACCGCGGAGTTTTGTGCGCCGGGGCGGCGGCCCCGGATTTCCTCGGCGGTGCAGCGGCTGCGGTGGCCACGTGGGCGGCGGGTCCTGGGAGCTCGTGTCTGAGACCTTCAGCGTTTGTCCTCGAGCCTCGTGTCTGTGTCGGTCGACACCCCCCTCTTCGTGGTTTTCCAGCGGCGCCCTCGGTGCTCCTCGGCGGTGCGTCTTCGGCAGCAGGCTGGTGCTGCTCGGCCTCTCTTCTCCGCGTGGTGCGGTTGGTGGCGGCCGTGGTCGTGGGGCTCTCCGGTCTGGTATGATGGTGGTGGTGGCTGCTGTGCGGAGTTTGGCGATGTCGGCGTGCGAGGTGGAGGATGGTGGTGGTTGTGGCCTTTGTTCCTGTCTACGGCGACAGCTGCCCGAGTTCGCTCCGGTTGCTTCGGCAGCTAACTCGCGGGCAGCGGTGATGGTCTGTACGGTGGCTTCTGTCGCAGCGACGGGTAGCCTAGGTGTGGCAGTATGCAGGCGTCCGGGTCCAGCTGCCATGTCCGATGGCTTCGAAGGTGGACATGCGGGATGGTGATGGTGGTCTGGCCGGCCTCGAGTGGCGGGTGTGAGATTGCGACTCTCTGCCGGACGATCTGGCTGCGGCTGGAGCCGACGGCGCCGACGCCTTTTGGCGCCGTTTTCCTCCTTGGGGCGTTGTCGTGGTGGTGTTGTTGCGCCTCCGCCTGGGTTCTCCGGGGAAAACCCTGATCCCTCGCGGGATCGGGCGAGGGCGGCACTTTCTTGTGTCGTTTGGCCTCCTGGGTCCTCGCCTGAGATGCTCCGTCGGCCAGAGGGACTTGCAGATCGAGTTGGTTGCTGGCGTCAACGGGCCGTTGGCTTCCTCGTCTCGGGGTCCGCGACGACTTCGGTTTGGTGTGCTCCGGGTGAAAACCCTACTCTGTCCATGGCCGATGCCGGTGATGGCGGCGCTCTTGGTCGTCGCTCCCCTCGTTGGAGGCGTCACTATGGAGGCCCTTTCATGTGTTGGTGTTCGGTTTGTGTGTCTTGTCGGGTTTTTCCTTGGCCTGTTTTTGGCTAGGTGGTGCGCGGCCCCGGGGGTCGGCGTGGTTGTTGGAGCGGCAGCTCCGAGTCTTTGCCTCCGCCTTGTTAACTTTTGAGGTGTTTTGGGTGTCGGCCTTGGCCACTTGGTTGGCTAGGCCTTCGGCTCGTGTGGTGCGCGGCCTCGGGGCCGGTGTGGGGTGTTATGTTGTATCGGTTTTTGGCTGGTTTTCCTCATAAACTGTCCATCTCTCTTCTACTATATCAATGAATGGAAAGCCTCTTTCCTAGTTTCAAAAAATTACCAATAAGGTATGGATTACACAGTTGGGCTACTATACAAAGTCTAACACCCTCTCTCGATCTCAAACTCACTCCTGAAGCGTCTAAAAGGTTGAGATTATGCCTACAGACCTCGGACATGGGTGAAGATAGAGGCTTGGTGAGGCTGACTGCAAATTGAACTTTTGAATAGATAAACCTGATTTGTAGTAGCAACATGTTCCCTCACAAAATGATAGTCAATCTCAATGTGTTTGGTCCGTGCATTGAACACCGGGTTTGACGATAGAAACGTAGCACCAATGTTTTCGCACCAAAGAACCGGAGGATGTGGCTGGGAAACTCCCAGTTCTCGAAGTAGAGACTCAATCCATATAAGCTTGGCATTCGCATTGGCAACCGCCTTGTACTCGACTTCTATACTATTGCGGGAAACAGTGGCTTGCTTGCGTGCACTTCAAGCGATCAAATTAGGACCCAAGAACACAGCATATCCCTTCTAGATCGCCTGTTGTCTGGGCACCCAGCCCAACCAGCATCTAAGAATGCAGAAAGAACTACGGAGGGACTGGGGCGCAGGTGGAGACCATAGGAGACAGTGAGACGCACATAACGCGGAATGCGTTTCACAGCTGACTAGTGCACATCAGTAGGCGCATGAAGATACTAGCACACCCTGTAACCGCAAAGGAGAGATCAGGACGCGTGATCGTCAGTACTACAGGCCACCAACAATACTCCGATACTTAGTCGCATCCTTAGGAGACAAAAGAGCACCATCAACAGCGGAAATCTTGTCGGTGGAGGACATGGGCGTAGGAGATGTCTTGCACTTGAGCATACCGGCATGGCGCAAGAGATCAACAGAATACTTCTTCTGGGTGAGAGCTAAGCTGCCATGAGACTATTGAGTGATCTCAATAGCCAGGAAGAAGTGGAGTTGTTCCAAATTCTTGAGAATTCGAATATGCGGTCCGAAAGTTCAGACGCCAACGCAACGTGGGGTCCAAGTTGCGTGTAATCTCGCGGAAGGGTTGTAGTAGCTTCGCCAATTATCGAGAGGGGCCAAATGGGGGTAAATACAAATCTAACAGCCAAACAATTGTTTGAACCAGTCAAAAAATAGTTGAACTCAAAACTCGCCGTTAGGTCAACTCTTCTTGCCCCGCCCTGTCATTATTTCCCGTTATCCTTTGCGGCCATGGACTGGTTTACCCCTGCGAGGACTAGATCTTCTTCTCTGATCTGCTCTTCTCCCCTATTATTCCCCTCTCCATTACCTTGCTTAGCTTCGGCTACTGGTATCTAGATCAGAGCTCGCCATTGCTCTCCTAGCGTCCCTGCCATGGCCGGTCAACCTCCCACGCCCTTAATCGAAGCTTGCCGCTGTCGCCCTCACCTCATTTTTCCTAGTCGGCATGTCGGAACTTCGCGTCCCTAGCCTAACCTCTCATCGCTGCCTAGACCTTCTCACACAGCGGAGCGCGTCCGGACGGGCAATGCGGACGGCGGACGGCCTCGGGCGGTTGCGTGCTATCGCGCACCCCAGGCATGGTAGCCCTGACAGAGGAGTTCAATGACAACCCTCTCATGGCCATCGTGCTGGGCATGCGTCCCGTCGTGTCGCCGGCGTACTTGCTATTGGATTTCAGATCTCGTTTTGGGATCAGACGAAAAGTGGTCAATATTGAGGTATGCGCTCCGCCTTTCGATTTCTTCGCCCGGTTCGCCCACAGCTCAGACAACGAGCGCATTCTACATTCTTCCTGTTCTTTCGAGTGTTATGGGGAGAAAATGAGCTTCCTGCGTTGGCATCACACCTGTGGGTCGGATGATTGCTTGGGGAAACTTTGTTTCTTCTCTAAACTCGGCTTTGACGGCCTCCCTTTGCATGTTTGGGAACCGAAGGCCCTCAAGCAGGTCGTCAGTAGCCTTGGCGGCGAGCTGGTGGAGATTGTGCCACCGAGTGACAGATGGATCATCGAGGTAAAGGCGTGGCTGAAAGATCTAGACACCGTACAATGTGGAGATTCCAATAAGGGCAAGAGGACAGCTTTGCTGGAAGCACCCGGTGATCATCCACCTACAGGAGGTTCTGGATCCATTACATGGCATTCAGGACCCCGACGAGGCGGCCAGAAAACTTCCTCGTCGCCTGCAGTGTTGGCCTGGAGAGTAATAATTAATAACTTAACCTTTATTTCCTTTTTTGTTTGTTCTTTGTTTTACAGGTACAAGATTTGAAGATTCAAGATTAGTATAGGTTTTCTTTTAAACAGATGTAATCCTTTATAAATTTTATTTCATTCTTTTGTAAGGAATTTTGTAATTGTTCATTAATATGTATCTTTTTGTAATTTTATTTCTGTAAAGATTCTTTATTGACTTAATGAGTTACATTTTTTAACTTATTCATGGAATGAATATATGGAATAAATATTCATTTGTTTGATTGTATTTCTTATTTAGAGTTTCTATTACTATATATTATTTCTTGATCAAATAATATTACTAAATCATAACTCTAATCTTTTTAAATATAAACTCAAATCTCAAGTTTGAATTCAAATTCCTTCCCCCAAAACATACTAATTCATAAAGATCATGTCAAAATTTATAACGATCACTCTCCAAAGCTATTCCTAAACTTAGAGAGTGAAAGAAACTCTGATCACTTTAAGTTTTTATTTGGCGAAAAATTTACCCACATTTTGCAGATGAATGCATGCATATGCACAATTTCCTAAATCTACCCTTCGTTTGTTCCTAAATGTTGCGATGTTACAGACTTCCCCCCTTAAATTAAACTTCATCCCGAAGTTTGTTGAAGTGTACCTGAATAGTTCTGGATAAGCTTCTCTTAAGTCATCTACTTTCTCCCATGTGGCTTCTCTCTCGGGATGATGTTCCCACTGTACCTTGCAGTACTTGACTGCCCTATTTCTCAACCTTTTACAGTTTTCTTCCAGAATTTTACAGGGTTTCTCAACATAAGTCAGGTCTGCTTGTAATTATATATCTTGATGTGTGATTGCATCATTAGGAACTTTAAGACATTTCCGGAGTTGTGACACATGGAAAACATTATGAACTTGAGCCAATATTGAGGGTAGCTCTAAAGCATAAGCTATTGTCCTGTTCTAACTCGGTACTTTGAATGGTCCTATATATCTTGAACTTAATTTTCCTTTAACTTTGAACCTCTTAACTCCTTTCATTGGGCTTACTTTTAGACATAACATGTCTCCTACTTCAGGATGCCATGATCTTCGACTTAGATCAGCATAACTTTTCTGTCTACTTTGGGATATATTTAATCTATCCTTGATTATATCAATGATTGCTACTCCCAGGCTCATACCAACATATTGGTGATCTACATCTCTTTCCATAAAGTACTTGATATGGAGCTGCCTTCAGACTACTCTGGTAGCTGTTATTGTAGGAAAATTCTGCCAACGGTAGATGATCTTCCCACGACCCTCCAAAATCTAATGCACAAGCCCTAAGAATGTCTTCCAGTATTTGATTGGTTCTTTCAGTTTGACCCCTAGTTTCTGGATGATATGTTGTGCTGAAATCCAATTTTGAACCAAGTGCTTCATGTAGTTGCTTCCAAAATGCCAAAGTAAACATTGATCCTCTATCAGTTACGATCTTCTTGGGCACTTCGTTCTTACTTACTATCTCCTTGATATAAACTTCCACTAACTTCTCGGCATTATCCTTCTGATTCACCGGAATAAAATGTGCACTTTTAGTGAGTCTATAAACAATTACCCATATCATATCCTTCCGTTTAGGTGTCATGGCAATCCTGTGATGAATTCCATACCAATTTCCTCCCATTTCCACTCGGGAATTTCCAAAGGTTGCAATGGTCCTGCTGGACTTTGATGTTCAGCTTTTACCCTTTGGCAAGTATGGCATTCTGACACATATTTTGCAATGTCTCTCTTCATATTACTCCACCATAATAATTCTTTCAAATCCATATACATCTTAGTACTTCCTGGATGAATGGAATATGGTGTCTCATGTGTCTCTTGAAGTATCACTTCACGAATCTCACGCACATCTGGAACACAAAGACGATCTTGGAACCATAAATATCCATAGTCTCCTAAACGAAAAGCTGATGTTTGTCCTTGAGATATCCTCCAGATTTCCTCAGCAATAAAAGGATCTTCTACTTGATGCCTAAAAAATTTATGCTTAAGATCACTATTCTGTTCTGCAACTACCTGCATAGTAGCTAATCCTCCAAAGGTCTCTGTTCTTATAAATTGAACCTCTAATCTTTCCAAATCCATCTATAACTCTTTTGGTAGCTCCCTATTGCTTGGCTGAATATCTGCACTTTTACGACTTAAAGCATCTGCTACAACATTTGCTTTTCCAGCGGTACAATTGATGGTCAAATCATAATCTTGGATTAGTTCTAACCAACGCTTCTGACTCATATTCAATTCCTTTTGAGTGAAAAAATATTTGAGACTTTTATGGTTAGTGTATAACTCACATCTGTCTCCATAAAGAAAATTACTCCATCCTTTCAGAGCAAAGACTACTGCTACTAACTCCAAATCATGAGTTGTATAATTAACTTCATGTGGTTTCAGTTGTCTTGATCCGTAAGCAATTACTTTCCGATATTGCATTAACACACAACCCAAACCTTCTTTGGATGCATCACAGTATACTATAAAGTCCTTCCCTGTTTCAGGAACTGCTAAGATTGGAGCGGTAGTTAATCTGGTCTTTAAATCCTGAAAACTGTCTTCACACTTTTCATCCCAAATGAATGGTGTATTCTTCTTTAACAATTTGGTCATTCGTCCAGCTATCTTGGAGAAACCTTCAATGAACCTCCGATAATAACCAGCCATTCCCAAGAAACCTTGGATTTGTTTCACATTGTTTGGTGCAGTCCATTCTAATACTGATTGAACTTTGGATGTATTTACACCAATACCATCTTTACTAATCACATGACCGAGGAATTCTACCTCATATAGCCAAAATTCACACTTGCTGAACTTAACATAAAGCTTATGTTCTCTTAGGATCTGCAATGCTATCCTCAAATGATTAGCATGCTGTTCCTTATCCTTGGAATATATCATAATATCATCAATAAACACTATGACAAACTTGTCCAAGTATGGCATGAAAATTTTGTTCATCAGATTCGTGAATATTGCTGGTGCATTGGTTAAACCAAACGGTACGACAAGATACTCATGGTGTCCATACCTTGAGACAAATGATGTCTTTGGAACATCTTCCGGTTTGATTTTTATCTGATGGTATCCGGATCTTAGATCGATTTTAGAAAATACTCCACCTCCTTTAACTTGATCAAACAGATCCTGGATTCTAGGTAATGCATACTTATTATTGATGGTAACATTATTGAGATTCCTATAGTCCCCACACATTCTTCTCCCTCCATCTCTTTTATCCACAAAAATTACCGGTGTTCCCCATGGAGATACACTTTATTGAATAAATCCTTTTCTGGCTAACTCATCAATTTGCTCTTTGAGTTCCTTTAATTCTTTTGGACCCATCTTGTATGGTGCTTGAGCTATTGGTGCGGTACCCGGAATTAGATCAATAGTGAACTCTATCTCCTGATCTGGTGGCATTCCTGGTAACTCTGCTAGAAAAACATCTTGAAACTCATTTACTACAGGAATATCCTCCAACTTGACCTCCTTCATTGAGTTCAACTGAATATCCACCATGATATGACTATGCTTATCTGCTTGATAAACTATCCTTGCTCCACTTGGAGTTTTGATTGAAACAGTTTTGTCCTCACAATTAATCTGAGCCCCGTGTTCAGTCATCCAATCCATACCCAGCACTACTTGTTGGAGATATGCCCTAGAAGCAATAATAAATGTAGTTATTATTATATCTTTGTGTTTATGATAAAAGTTTACATTCGTTCTATAATAATATTAACAAGGAAACATTAATACTTGTGTGATTTGTAAACTTAATTTGAAGTCCCTAGTAAAGCCTCTATATAATACTAGCTTGTTGGTTAATAGATGATTGTGGTTTCCCTATCATGAACATTGAGATGTTATTAACAACAAGATCATATCGTTAGGACAATGATATGGTGGACATACTCCTATAGATAAGCGTAGCATAAAGATCAAGTCATTTTAATAGTTCAATTGCTATATGCTTTCTGATACATAGTAACCTAATTCCTTCGACCATGAGATCATGCATATCACCTTTACCGGATGGATGCTTTGATGACATCAAACACCACACCGTAACTGGGTGGCTATAAAGGTGGCATTCAGTGTTCGGAAAGTATTGGTTGAAACACATGGATCAAGAGTGGGATTTGTCCATCCATATGATGGATAGATATACTCTGGGCCCTCTCGGTGAAATGTCATCCAATTAGCTTGCAATCATGTGGCTGGCTCACAAGGGATCACATATCACGGGAACGGGAAAATAGTACTTATCGGTAATGAGGTTGAACTAGGTATGCAGAGATACCGACGATCATAACCTCGGATGAGTAAACTATCGTGAGACAAAGGGAAATTGGTATCATATGTAAGTGGTTCATTCGATCGCAAAGTAATCGTAGAAATATGTGGGAGCCATATGAATTTCCAGATTCCTCTATTGGTTATTGATCGGAGAAGTGTCTCGATCATGTCCGCATAATTCACGAACCGTAGGGAGACACACTTAAGGATTCGACGTTGTTTGAGTAGTTATGGAATGATGAGAAAGAGTCTGAATGTTGTTCGGAGTCTCGAATGGGATTCGGGATATCACGAGGAGATCCGGAATGGTCTGGAGAATAAGATTCATATAAGGAAAGTCCCGTTTCGGAGTTGGAGAATGATTCCGGTGTTTTCATCGGGAATGTTCTAGAAGGTTCCGGAATGTCTGGCACTCCGGAGGGGAGGGGTACATGAATGTGTTATATCAAGTTGGTATGATTGCATCATGTACTAAGTGTCATCTCTGAACAAAATAAAGGATTAAATCAAATCCTTGTTTGAAAAGTCAAACGCCAAGTTTGAAAGTCAAACGGCTATTTTTGGGAAGTGGAAAAGGAGGAGGAAACCGAGTTGGGGAGGAGTCCCTCCTCCCACCGCCAAGCACCAAGCCGAGTAGGGGAGGGAATCCCCTCCCCTTGGCCGGCCCCCTCCACCTATAAAAGGAGGGGCAGGGCTCCCCTCCTAGACACACAAGTTCCTACCTCTAAACCCTAGCCCCAAGCCGCCGCCGCCTCCATAGCCGCCGCTAGCCCTAGGTCACTCGCCGCTGCCGCCTAGGTGAAACCCTAGCCGCCGGCCTAGCCCCCTCCTCGGCGTGTCTAAACCCTAGATCGTCGAGGGACTCTCTCATACTCCATCATACTCGCTCCGGCTTAAGGCGAAGCCCTACGAGATCTCCCCTCTACTTCCGGTACCACGCCGTTGTGCTGCCGGAATCGTGAGGAGAGTGCTACAACCTCCGCTGCCTGCTGGAACAAGGGAGAGGAAGGTCTTCGTCGAGTACCGAACATGTGACCGACCACGGGAGCACTTTCGGAACGCAGCGCCGGAAGGATCGTCTACGCGATCTTGATATCGGGAAGAGTACGACTACATCACCCACGAGAATCTGCTCTCGTTAAACACTTTGGAATCTTCGAGGGTGAGTTATTCTATCGACTCGTTGCTACAATCTAGTAGATAGATCTTGGCTTGTTTGTTTGTATGCGGTATAAATTTTTTGTTTTCCATGGTACGAAACCCTACAATACTGCAGTTCCCTTCAAAGGAATCACATAAAGTTCTGCAAAGTAGGTACAACCACAGATCGAGATAACTTGATCTTGTTTAATGTGGCGTACAACTACATTTCCCCCTACCGTCACTACGGTCATAGGGTTTTCTAACGTTGCCCTTCTAATCCCGAATTTATCACATAATTCTTCAGAAATGAATGAAGTGGTTGCACCAGTATCAAATAGAACTTTTTCGGGATTGGTAAGGATATTGAGCGTACCTATCACTGCATTCTCTGAGTTATCCAGCTCCACTAGGGTTGCGCAATTCAGCTTCCCAGTAGGTCTGTTCCACTTGCCATTATTGTTCTTGACAAAATTTCCTCCATTATTGGGTTGCCCATTGCCTCCACTAGTTTGTCCTCCACCTTTAACAGTCCAACCACCTTGTGGTTTGTTCGGACAATTTGGCTTTATGTGACCCCTCTGACCACAAGCATGGCACACTATTGTTGGTTTCTGGCAATCCTTGCTTATATGCCCTGGAAATTTGCAATTATGACATATAATATTCCTTCCAGTTGGATTTGCACTCCGTTGGGAATTATTACTGTTATAGGGTCTATTCCTTGGCTTGAATTCTAGATTGGGCTTGGGTTTTACTTGCTTGTATCCTCTTAGTTTCCTTCTTAGCTCTCTTCTTTATATCCTCTTGGACATTCGTATTCATCTTCAAAAGTGATGGCTGCATCTAGTAACTGCTGATAGGTTTGTCTATTGGCCAACCTCAACTGCATCCTTACAAATGGATTTAACCCTCGCAGAAAATGCTTCTTCCTCTTTTCTTCAGTGATGACTTCTTCCTCTGCATAACGAGACAGTTGGCTAAACTCTCGGATATACTTCATGACACTAGTATATCCTTGCTAAAGCTCCTCAAATTCCCTCCGCTTCAACTCCATCACACTTTCAGGAACATGATACTCACGGAACCTTTGCTTGAACTCTTCCCAAGTATACTCTATTCTTGGTTGTTGCATAGCTAACTGATTTTCCCACCATGATGCTGCAGGTTCTGTCAGAAGATGAGTTGCATACTTTAGTTTTTCCTTATCATTACAACCTACAGTCTTTAGCTTTCTCTCTGTATCTGCTAGTCAGTCTTCTGCATCCATTGGTTCAGGAGCTGATGCAAAAGGTAATGGCCTTGCATTCTGGAAGTCAGAAAGACTAACTCCTCCACCCTCAAGTGCTCTCTAGTTTCCAGCTCGTCCCAACAACTCTTCCATGAACTTGTTTTGGTTTTCTTGCATCATTTGCATATACTGCATAAAATTCTGCTCCATTAACGGCCTCATTGGTGGTGGTGGTAATGTTCCCTGATTTCCAGCATCTGCATCGGCCTTCTCCTTGGCCTCACGTTCCATGCGTTGTTGCTCAGATTCAGTTTCTACACCCGTGTCCATGACCCCCTAGTCCTGCAACATAAAGTGAATACTCATAATTACATCATACACATGTGTTCTGAGCTCAACTTTACACGCAGAGCTAGTCACACAATGGAAATCCAAATATGTATTTCACATATTATACATTACAAGCCTCTTAACCAAGTACAAAGTCATTACACTTGTACCCTATAGGTACCATAGTAACATAAGCATACTGCCTTACTTATTTATCTACATCATTTTCTCGGATTACAATATGCAATACCGATACTTCCTAATAAGCCGCATGCTTCCAGTATCCACGACGCTCATCATACATGCCTGAAGTCCAACTGTGATGACGTAATGTCCGTCGCACAGTTTGTAGAACAAATGGCCTTTTAGAAGGAACATACTCAGTATCTGAAGTATCAGGACTTGAGTCATTACTCAACCTGAGTGTATTGACTCCCTCCAACTTAGCTGAAAAATCTTCATAAACATGTTCAACATTATCACCCACTTGCATCTCTTGAGCTTTATGCCTTGATTTGTCAACAGAATACGCAAATTCTGCTGCTCCCTAGGTGCTCTGTTGGGCAAGATAGTTAAACACCGGATAATGTATATTCCCTGGGTTTTGAGAAAATGTTGATGATTTAAACACTCTCTCCTCGGGATATTCTTCCTCATCCTGATCTTCGACGAATATGGTATTTCTACTACTGTTGCTAGGATTGGTTCTTTCACCCATCCAACTGGATTGTCCAACATTTCTGCCAGACCCATCTATGGACATCTGATTTCCTTGGGATCCTTCAAATGATCTCATTCTCCAACCATCAGAATTCTCGATAGGAAGTTCTAAATCAGACCCTTCCTCTGAACCCTGTGGTACAACATACCTCATATCTAATGTAGGATCATAGGTAGGTTCAGGTTAGGTGAATAAGGATATGGTGTAAAATATTCAGGATCTATGGGTATATCCTTAAAGATTGGTTTTGTACTACTGCTTGCTTCTTTCTCCAACTGGAATGCTAACTACTTCCTTCTTTCCGGATCAGTTAGATCCTCTAACATGTCATTTTTATCTTCAACAATAACTTGATGTGTCTTATAAATAGACGCAACAAGTGTTCGGTATCGATCCATAAACTTGGAAGCTAACTTAGGATGCTTCTTTACCAAAGTAAGATGATCCGGTACTGGCTCCGAGTCTATAGAATCATGAGGTATCACAAAAAATGTTCTCCCTTCTAACTCCTTGGATTTATGCTCCCGAATATTAGCCATCGCCTCCACAACAGCAACATGATATGTTGATAAATGACTCCTACCTTCACCTATAGGTAGATCGTGATATAATCCAAGCTCTTCTGGAAGTTGGATACTCACACGATACTTGGATAACATCTGACCATCATAATAGGCTATGGTATTCACCGGAATTTTAGTTAGACAAGTAAAAATCTTTAAGAGTTGACGAAGTTGATCCATGAATGATCCTTGGTAATCATCAAGATTCTCCTCTTTCCTTACCAAAGTTTGTTTTGGGAACTTTGGTGCCATAACTCTGTATATTCAAAAATATTTTGGATTAGTAATAGATAGTATATCGCATTATAACAAAGAATTATCACACTAAAAATATATATAATGGAATATTCTCATTTGAACACCCATTATACCCTTTTTAGAGAATTCTTTATCGTTTCTATATACTCCTACAGGTAATACCCTTTACTAGGTTTCCAGCCTAAGGTCAAAGAAATTTGCTCTGATACCAACTGCGATGACCCAACATACCACTGCATGTGTAGTACACTATAGTCATTGAAATGACATCCATAGAACACCGTTCTGTAAATATCACCTCCCTCAGAGTAGTACAGCAGAAACATTGCGGGTCCAAATTACAAACATACACATTATTATTATTATTACAATACCAGAAGTTCAAGACTTCAAAAGATTCATCTTACAAACCAAATATAAAGTATTTCAGCGGAAGATTTAATGTGACAACTTAAACTCCAAATTGAGCTCAACAACTTATTGGTATATATTGTTCATGTTGCTCGGCTCAATTGGCTCCAAGAACTATGGTAATTATTCTGACTCATGGTGCTCTCCTCCGTAGACGACATCATAGTCCACCCCTTCCACGGCACCGTACATATTGGGTTCTTCATAAAAGACCTCCTCTTGACTTTCAGCTGCATACATTGGGGTTTCTTCTGGATCCTCAGAGTCTAAGCAGGGGATCAAAGGAAAAGGTGAGTAACAGCGTTACCCAGCAAGTTCATTTTATGCAAGGTGGGAAGTTTGATGCTCTATCTACCACCTCGGACTATAAGTCCTTGGCACTATGTAGTTTTCGTAAACCATTCTTCAAAGATTGATTTTATTGTGAAAATCTATGACCATCAGCCTTCACAGGTTGACCAGAACTTTCATGGAGTTCCTTTCATGTCGCATTCATAGCTCCTTCTTGGAAAAGGGAGTAACAAGTTACAATTCTTACACTCTGCAGAGGTGTGTTACTTTTCCCATGAGAGATCAACTCCTTGTTGCACAACCGAGCGTACTTTCCCGTCCACAATTCCTTGATGTGGGGCCTAGTAGTTGGTCCAAGCCAATCACTGCCCTCTCCGCGACCCCATATGTCTGCACGATCCTTCGGGGCTGGCTCACCTCCGTTAAGCCCCCTTCCGGGCAGGCTAAAACCCTGATGAGTTCCCGAAGACTCTACGAGCTGGTGATGCCTAGGTAAGTACCTTGTAGGTCCGGCTAAACCCCCGGCAGCCACTCATAGATAATCTAGACATCAAAATGTGGGGCCTAAGGGTGCCCACCCATATGTTGGATCCACACAAGGAATCACTGTTGGAATTATGCCCTGGAGGCAATAATAAAGATGTTATTATCATAATTCTTGTTCATGATAAAGTTTATATTCCATGCTAGAATTGTATTAAGTGGAAACTTTAATGCTTGTGTGGTTTATGAACAACACTGTGTCCCTAGTACGCCTCTATGGAGTAGCTCATTGATTAATGATGGTTAAGGTTTCCTTACCATAGACATGAGTTGTCGATTAATAATGAGATCACATCATTGGGAGAATGGTATGATGGACAGACCCAAATCAAGCAGAGCAATTAGATCGTGTCATCGTGTTCATCTTTGCGAAGCTTTTTCTTATGTCAAATATTGTATTCCTTAGACCATGAGATAATGCAACTCCCTGGTATCAGAAGAAAGCTTTGAGGTCATCAAACGTCATCCTATGAGAGGGTGATCATAAAGGTGTCTCTCAGGTGATCGGAAAGTACTTGTTGGGTTGTATGTATCGAGATGGGATTTGTCCCTCCCAAGTCGGAGAGATATACTTCGGGCCCACTTGGTAATCGATATCAACACCTCTTGCAAGCACATGGTTAAGGAGTTAATCACAAAGTGATATCGGATTACGGAACGAGTAAAGTACTTGTTGTGAACGAGATTGAACTAGGTATGCCGATGCCGACGATCGAATCTCGGGCAAGTAAAATATCGCGTGACGAAGGGAATATGTATATGGGATTAATTGAATCCTGGCATCATGGTTCATCCGATATGATCATCGATGAGTATGTGGGAGTCAATATGGGTTTCCAGACCCCACCGTTGATTATTGATAGAAGATCATGTCTGCATATTCTCGAACCCGCAGGGTCACACACTTAACATGTCTCGACGCTAGGATAGAATGGATAATTGGTTTATGATTTTTTTTCGGAGTCTCGGATGGGATCCGGGACATCACGAGAGGTTCCGAAATGGTCCGGAGAATAAGATTCATATAAGGCAAAGTAGTTTTTGGAGTTCAGAAGTGTTTCGGATTGTTCGGTATTGTACCGGAAGCTTCTAGAACCTTCCGGAGTGGGACCAACATGGCCCCACTTGTCGAGAGGGGGCGTGGGCCTACGAAGGAGTGCCCTGGACGCATTGGGCTAGGGGCACAAGGCCCCATAGGCCCAGCCGGCCAAGCCCTAGGGGAAACCCTAGGGAGAGTTTCTAGAAGGAGGGGGGAAACTTGCCCCCCCACTCCTCCCCCTTGGCCGCCGGCCCTAGGCTTGCAGGAGGTTCAAGGGGTAGCCGCCCACCCCTCTATATAAAGATGGCTGGGGTTGCACCATCCACACACCTCCTCAAGACCTAGCCGCCCTGCTGCCCACCTCTCTCTCTCCCTCCCGACTGCGCGTAGGCGAAGCCCTGCCACAGAAACTCTCCACCGTTTGCACCACGCCGTCGTGTTGTAGATCCAACCTATCTCTCCACCCCACTTGCTGGACCGAGGAAGGAGGAGACGTCGAGGTGCCGTACGTATGCATTTCTCGGAGGCATCGCCACTTGCGGTGTTGGATCGGATCGGATCGCGAGGAGGAGAAGCGAGTACGACTACATCAACCACGTTCCGTCGAACGTTCCGTTGTGCGATTTCTTCAAGGGTATGAAGATCTCATCTATCCCCCCTCGTTGTTTGCATCTCCTAGATTAGATCTTGGCTTCCCCGTTCGCATCCGTAGAAATTTTTTGATTTACTATGCTGCGAAACCCTTCAGTGGTATCAGAGCTAGATCTATGCGTAGATGTGTTTCACGAGTAGAACGCAACATGCTTGTTGCGGGCGTTGATGTTTTCTGTTGCAAGCCTCTTGTTTGTGTACTTCTTATGACGCGGGATAGTGAGATCGAAGCGGTGCAGGCCAACTTTACGCGACCTCGTTCGCGAGACCGGCTCCGCACTTGACGTGTGGCTTGTTCCACACATGCAGCTGGTGGATGCCAGTTTCTCTCACTATAGTTGTCATGGGATTTACACCGGAGTTTGGCAACCATAATATCACCGTTGTGGCTTTCCGTAGGTAAGAATCTTTCTTAGCTTGTTACTCCCATAAGCCACGTAAAACATGCAACAACAAAGTAGAGGCGTCTAAGTTGTTTTTGCAGGGAGTGTTTCTGTGATATGGTATGGCCTAAGATGTGATGTGTATGTTGTATGCAATGATCATGTTTTGTAATGTTTCACGACTTTCATGTCGATGAGTACACAACCGGCAGGAGCCATATGGTTGTCTTTATAATTGTGTATGACCTATGTGTCAACTTCTTATACGCCAGGTAATAGCTTTACTTTATCGCTAAGTAGTTAGCAATAGTTGTAGTTGCTATTCGTGGTGGAGGCAATCATGGTGGTGTGATGGAGATCATGTTAGCACGCACAAGATGGAGATCATTGCGCGGAGATTGGCTATACCATGTCACATAAAATTATATGCATGTGATGTTTATCCTTTTATGTATCTTATTATGCTTAGATCGCGACAGTAGCATTATAAGATGATTCCTCACTTAAAGATCAAGATAAAAATGTGTTCTCCCCATGTATGCACCGTTGCGAAAGTTCGTCGTGTTCAAGCATCACGTGATGATCGGGAGCTATAAACTCTATGTTCACATACAACGGGTGCAAGCCAGTTTTGCACACGCGGAAACACGAGCCTATCATGTACAGACATGGCCTCGGAACACACGAACCGAAAGGTTAGCATGAGTCATATGAATGATATGATCGACACTTTGTTGTCCACCATTGAAACCACATCTCTTCTCGTGAAGATCATATTAGGTGTGGTGAATTTGGATCGTGTTCACTAAACAACTTAAGGGATGTTGAATTTAGTGGGAGTTCATCTAGTAATATGATTAAGTTGAACTAGTTATCATGAACATAGTCTAAATTGTACTTGCAAATTTTGTAGATCAAATGGCTAAGTCCAACTTCAACTTCAACGTTTTTGCTGAGAAAGAAAAGCTTAAGAACAATGGGTCTAACTTCACCAACTATTTCCGCAATCTGAGAATCATTCTCTCTGGCGGACAAAAGGACTATGTCCTTGAGAAAGCGCTAGGTGACGCCCTGCTGTAGATGCGCCGGCTGATGAGAAAGCTGTTTATCAGTCGCGCAAAGATGATTATGGTGTGATTACGAGAACCATGTTGTTTGCGATGGAATCGGACCTTCAAAATCGTTTTGAAGATTTCCCCGGGCCCTTTGAGATCCTTGAGGAACTAAAAACTATATTTCAGACTCAGGCCCGTTCTGAGAGATATGAGATCTCTGAGAAATTCTTTAACTGCAGGATGGAGGAAGGGAGTTCCGTTAGTGAGCACGCCATTAAGATGTCGGTCTACACTCAACTCCTTGAGCAACTGGACTGCAAGATTCCAGAGGAGCTCAAGATTGACAGAGTTCTGCAATCACTCCCTCCTAGCTACAAAGGTTTGTAGTTACTCATAATCAGATTGGTTCCACTGATACGATCACCAAGCTCTTCGCTAAGCTGAAAGCTGCGGAGGTGGACATCAAGAAAGATAATCATGTGTTGATGGTCAACAACCCCCCAGCTTTAAGAAAGGTAAGGGATCAAAGAATCCCTTCAAGAAGGGCAGCGGCAAGCGCGTTGTCCCTGTAGAGAAGAAGCTCAAGTCTAGACCTAAGCCGGACACTGAGTGCTTATATTGCAAGGACAAGGGTCAATGGAAGCGCAACTGTCCGAAGTACTTAGCGGACAAGAAGGCTGGCACCATCAAAGGTATATTTGATATACATGTTATTGATGTTTTCCTTACTAGACCTCGTTGTAGTGCCTGGGTATTTGATACTGCTTCAGTTGCTAATATTTGTAACTCGAAATAGTAGCTATGGAATATATGACGGCTAGCGAGGGATGAGGTGACGATGCGCGTTGGCAACGGATCAAGAGTTGATGTGATGGCCGTCGGCACGCTCTCCTTAGTTTTACCCTTAGGATTAGTTTTAAACCTCAATAAATGTTATTATGTGCCTGCGTTGAGCATGAACATCATATCTGGATCGTGTTTATTGCAAGACGGTTATTCATTTAAATCGGAGAATAATGGTTGTTCTATTTATATGAGTAACATCTTTTATGGTCATGCACCTGCTGTAAATGGTTTATTTCTTCTGAATCTCGAAAGCGATGAAACACACATCCATAACATTGAGGCTAAGAGATGCAAGGTAGATAGTGATAATACTACTTATTTGTGGCACTGCCGTCTAGGTCATATTGGTGTAAAACGCATGGAGAAACTCCATTTTGATGGGCTTTTGGAGTCTCTTGATTTTGAATCATTTGACATGTGCGAGCCGTGCCTCATGGGCAAGATGATCAAAACCCCGTTCTCCGGAATGATGGAGCGAGCAACGGACTTGTTGGAAATCATACATACCGATGTATGCGGACCAATGAGTGTTTCGACAAGCGGTGGATATCGCTATTTTCTCACTTTTCCTGATGACTTAAGTAGATATGGGTATATCTATTTAATGAAACATAAATCTGAAACATTTGAAAAGTTCAAAGAATTTCAGAATGAAGTGGAAAACCATCGTAATAGAAAAATTAAATTTCTACGATCCGATCGTGGAGGTGAATATTTGAGTTATGATTTTCTCACGCATCTTAAAGCAAGCGGAATAGTTTCGCAACTCACGCCACCCGGAACACCACAACGCAATGGTGTGTCTGAATGCCGGAGTCAAACTCTATTAGATATGGTGCGATCAATGATGTCTCTTACAGATTTTCCGTTATCATTTTGGGGTTATGCATTAGAAACCGCTGCATTCACTTTAAATAGGGCACCATCTAAATCCGTTGAGACGACGCCGTATGAACTGTGGTTTGGTGCTAAACCTAAGTTGTCGTTTCTTAAAGTTTGGGGATGCGAAGCTTACGTCAAGAAGTTGATGCCGGACAAGCTCGAACCCAAAGAGGAGAAATGCGTCTTCATAGGATACCCTAAGGAAACTATTGGATATACCTTCTATCACAGATCCGAAGGCAAGGTGTTTGTCGCAAAGAACGGATCCTTTCTTGAGAAGGAGTTTATCTCGAAAGAAGTCAGTGGGAGGAAAGTAGAGCTAGACGAGGTTGTTGAACCTTCTCTTGAGTTGGAGAGTAGCGCATCACCTGAAATTGTTCCAGTGTCGTCTGCACCAACAATAGAGGAAGCTAATGACAAGGATCATGAAGCTTCGGACGATGCTACTACTGAACGTCGCTGGTCGACAAGGTCACGTGCCCCTCCTGAGTGGTACGACAACCATATCTTAACTGTCTTGTTAGTAGACAACAGTGAACCTGCAAACTATGAGGAAGCAATGATGAGCCCAGACTCTGAGAAATGGCTAGAGGCCATGAAATCCGAATTGGGATCCATGAGCGAAAACCAAGTATGGACTTTGGTGGACCCTCCTAGCGACCGAAAGGTCGTTGAGTGCAAATGGATTTTCAAGAAGAAAACGGACGCGGATGGTAATGTTACTGTCTATAAAGCACGGCTTGTCGCGGAAGGTTTCGACAAGTTCAAGGTGTTGACTACGATGAGACTTTCTCTCCTGTAGCGATGTTTAAGTCCATTCGGATTTTATTAGCAATTGCTGCATTTCATGATTATGAAATATGGCAGATGGATGTCAAGACTGCGTTCCTCAATGGCAACATTGATGAAGAGTTATATATGATGCAACCCGAAGGTTTTGTCGATCCTAAGGATGCTGATAAAGTGTGCAAACTTCAGCGTTCCATTTATGGACTGAAGCAAGCATCTCGGAGTTGGAACCTTCGTTTTGATCAAGTGATCAAGAGCTTTGGATTTGTTCCAAATTGCTACGAAGCTTGTATCTACAAGAAAGTGAGTGGGAGCTCAGTGACAATTTTGGTACTATATGTGGATGACATATTGATTATTGGAAATAACATTGACATGCTTAACGATGTGAAGAGTTATTTGAACAAATGTTTTTCAATGAAAGACCTAGGGGAAGCTGCTTATATATTGGGCATCAAAATCTATAGATATAGACAAAGACGCTTGATAGCTTTAAGCCAAAGTACATAACTAAACAAAGTTCTAAAAAGGTTCAGAATGGATAAGGCAAAGAAGGGTTCAGTGCCTATGTTGTCAGGTAAGATATTGAGCAAGGCTCAGTGTCCAGCTACGGTGGACGATAGAGAAGCTATGAGCAAAGTGCCTTATGCCTCGGCCATAGGTTCTATCATGTATGCCATGCTGTGTACTAGACCGGATGTGTCCAATGCTCTTAGTTTGACGAGCAGATACCAAAGTGATCCAGGAGTGGAACACTGTACAGCCGTGAAGGACATCCTAAAGTACTTAAATAGGACTAAAGAAATGTTCTTAGTCTATGGAGGTGATGAACAGCTCATCGTAAAAGGTTACGTCGATGCTAGTTTTGACACCGACAAGGATGATTCTAAATCTCAGACAGGATACGTTTATATTTTGAATGGAGGAGCTGTGAGCTGGAGAAGCTGCAAGCAAAGCGTGATCGCAGGATCTACAGTACAAGCGGAATACATGGCTGCTGCAGAAGCGTCAAGTGAAGGAGTTTGGATCAGGAACTTCATCACTGAGCTTGGTGTGGTTCCAAGTGCCTTGGACCCACTAGAGATATTGTGTGACAACAATGGCGCCATAGCACTGGCTAAGGAACCAAGATATTATCCAAAGACCAAGCATATCAACCGCAAGTTTCATATAATCGGAGATTATATAACAGATGGAGATCTGAAGATTAGCAAAGTACATACGGATCTGAATGTCACAGACCTGTTGACTAAACCTCTTCCACGAGCAAAACATGATCAGCACCTTAGTGCCATGGGTGTTAGATTGTTGCAAGATGTAAACTAGATTATTGACTCTAGTGCAAGTGGGAGCCTATTGGAATTATTCCCTAGAGGCAATAATAAAGATGTTATTATCATAATTCTTGTTCATGATAAAGTTTATATTCCATGCTAGAATTGTATTAAGCGGAAACTTTAATACTTGTGTGGTTTATGAACAACACCGTGTCCCTAGTACGCCTCTATGGACTAGCTCATTGATTAATGATGGTTAAGGTTTCCTAACCATAGACATGAGTTGTCGATTAATAATGAGATCACGTTATTGGGAGAATGGTATGATGGACAGACCCAAATCAAGCAGAGCAATTAGATCGTGTCATCGTGTTCATCTTTGCGAAGCTTTTTCTTATGTCAAATATTGTATTCCTTAGACCATGAGATAATGCAACTCCCTGGTATCGGAAGAAAGCTTTGAGGTCATCAAACGTCATCCTATGAGAGGGTGATCATAAAGGTGTCTCTCAGGTGATCGGAAAGTACTTGTTAGGTTGTATGTATCGAGATGGGATTTGTCCATCCCAAGTCGGAGAGATATACTTCGGGCCCACTCGGTAATCTATATGAACACCGCTTGCAAGCACGTGGTTAAGGAGTTAATCACAAAGTGATATCGGATTACGGAACGAGTAAAGTACTTGCTGTGAACGAGATTGAACTAGGTATGCCGATGCCGACGATCGAATCTCGGGCAAGTAAAATATCGCGTGACGAAGGGAATATATATATGGGATTAATTGAATCCTGGCATCGTGGTTCATCCGATATGATCATCGATGAGTATGTGGGAGTCAATATGGGTTTCCAGACCCCGTTGTTGATTATTGATAGAAGATCATGTCTTCATATTCTCGGACCCGCAGGGTCACACACTTAACGTGTCTCGACGCTAGGATAGATTGGATAATTGGTTTATGAGTTTTTGTTCGGAGTCTCGGATGGGATCCGGGACATCACGAGAGGTTCCGGAAAGGTCCGAAGAACAAGATTCATATAAGGCAAAGCAGTTTTTGGAGTTCGGAAGTGTTTCAGATTGTTCGGTATTGTACCGAAAGCTTCTAGAACCTTCCGAAGTGGGACCAACGTGGCCCCACTTGTCGGGAGGGGGCGTGGGCCTACGAGGGAGTGCCCTGGCCGCATTGGGCCAGGGGAACAAAGCCCCATAGTCCCAGCCGGCAAATCCCTAGGGGAAACCCTAGGGAGAGCTTCTAGAAGGAGGGGGGAAACTTGCCCCCCACTCCTCCCCCTTGGCCGCCGGCCCTAGGCTTGGAGGAGGGGCAAGGGGCAGCCGCCCACCCCTCTAAGAGGGCTGGGGGCGCACCCTCCACACAACTCCTCAAGCCCTATCCGCCCTGCTGCCCTCCTCTCTCTCTCCCTCCCGACTGCGCGTAGGCGAAGCCCTGCCGCAGAAACTCTCCACCATTTGCACCACGCCGTCGTGTTGTAGATCCAACCCATATCTCCACCCCACTTGCTGGACCGAGGAAGGAGGAGATGTCGAGGTTCCGTACGTGTGCATCTCTCGGAGGCATCGCCACTTGCGGTGTTGGATCGGATCGGATCGCGAGGAGGAGAAGCGATACGACTACATCAACCACGTTCCGTCGAACGTTCCGCTGTGTGATTTCTTCAAGGGTATGAAGATCTCATCTATCCCCCCTCGTTTTTTGCATCTCCTAGATTAGATCTTGGCTTCCCCGTTCGCATCCGTAGAATTTTTTTGATTTACTATGTCGCGAAACCCTTCAATCACAACGTCACATTAAGATAGTCTTGCCTCCATATGAAAGGAAAAGGATACAGCTGATTTATCTGTCTCATTCCAAATCTCATGGTTAACGCGTTATATACGGCGCTAGAATCACTGATGTCATGGTTGGTTAAGTTCCTAGTTGATCATTATTGTTGCAAATAGAAACCTAAGTTCTATTGCTCCATTATATCATCACTTAGGATGATATCAACAATTTATTTGTTTAAGAAAATAATATTTTCTTTCCTTGAAACATAGATGATAACACACAATTTGCAAATACTTTGATAAAGACTCTTCAAAGGACATGAGCAAGTGATGAACTTGCCTTGTGATTGCAAGGTAGTGAAGTCAGATGCTTGCACTGGACCTTGAGCTTCTATGTCTACAAAACATCATTATTGCCCGGTAAGGACAATATTTAAAGAAGCAAAATGAATATGCATAGTAATGTAAAGCATTATTTATCATTTATTTTTCTTTGTGTGTTTTACCCATTATTTTAGTTTCAAGAATTCCTTTAAGTAATAAAGGATTTCATTTAAAAAAATCTTTAATATTAATTGAATATTATATTTGCCATTTTATAAGGTAATAATTTATTTTTAGAATTTAAAATTTAATATCAATTCCTATATTTAATCATTTAATAATTCTTTTAAGAATTCAATTTTTAAATAAAAGAATTTCTTTTTATAACATCAAATATTTATTTAGCTTTTTTTAAAATACTACAATAATAATATATAATAAAAGTGATTTTTAATTATTTTTATCCTCTTTCTATAATTTTATAAAATTCCATAAGGAATATATATTGTAATATTCTTGACTAAAAATAGTATTTATAGAAATTATTTCTTAATTTAATTAAATAGGTTGGATTATTATAAATCCAAAAATATTTTATTTACAATTTTTAGATTTATATTTTATTTTCCAGGATTTTATTTAACTCTAGGGGTATTTTGGTCTTTCATTAATTATTAATACTTCTTTTAAGTTTTGGGCTAGATCTATTGGGCTTATTGGGCCAATTTGGCCAAAGTGACTTTGACCAAGGGGCACCCCGAAGGGTTCTGGCCCGATTCGCCCATTCCATATGTCTCTCTCCCTCTCAAGCTCACCTCCTCTCCTCCTAGACCCCGTGGGGTGCTAACGCCGCCGTCGTGCGATGCTCGCCGCTGTGGTCCTCCTTGGCCACTGCTGTGGTGCAGGGCGAGGTTTTCGACCATGCTCGTATATCTTCTCCGCTTCGATTTGATTTCGGAGCCCTCTTGTGGCCAAGCTAGCCCCGTTCCCGAACCCTAGGGTTTGGGGATGGTGTTTCTACTGCCGCTGCTGATCCTCCCGTGGTGGTGTGAGGTGCTCGTGCGCTGTTGTGACTGCCGCCGTGGTTGGTGAGGGTTTCAGCGCCCTCTGGGGTGCTCCACGTGCCGCCACGAGCTTGTCGGCCCCTCTGCTTCCTCTTCAATGCTTCAGCGAGGGCCACTGGTGAGTCATGTCTCTGTGATTAATCATGCTCCTGGCTATCTCGAGTACCTCTGTGTGTATCTAGTGGCCAATCTATATTTAGGGTTTGCACTGATTCTAGAGTTCATCCCTGGTGCTTGTAAAATGTTACTATAATCTGATAGTGATGCTTAGTGAAGATTGTGTTGATCTGATGCTAGTGTTTCATAGTGTTGACTCTGGTTGATAATACGGTGTCTTAGTGCGTTTATCTTTTGTCAGTATCTTGATACTGACAGTAACACTTTCAGTGATGATTCACTGCATCAGTGTTTGTTGGCTTGTATGTTTATCCATAGACTAAACTTATTCAATAGAGTCTGATGATTATTTGAAAATGAATGGATATATTGAATGATCTCTAGGATGGTCTCAGGGAAATGATATATATAGGTCTACTCGTTTATTTATGAAAGTTAGACTATTTGGTTGGCTTAGCTATAAGATCATTTCTTGTGAAACCATCTTAGAATGGTACACAGGTTGATCTGGTTGTTGGCTTTACTTATGGTCAGTACTTGGGACTTGATAAATGCTTAATAATAAGTTGAAAAGTTCACTTATTTTTCATGCCTATGATGTTGGTCTGAGGCTCTAGGAACTAAGTTCCTATGTTGCTGTCACTTTCAAAATTGGCTAAGGCATCATAGTTTCTTACTAGATCTTGGATCCTAGTTGGTAAAGTTAATGGATTTGTTTGTAGCTTATAAGGTCTGAAGTTCTACTCCTTGGAGATGTGCCTAGATTTTATAGGAACAGATGATGGAATATATATGTTGCCTTTGGTATCACCAAATCTGTGAGGCTGGTCTGAGATTTTCGTGTTTTTTATAGAGTTTGGTTCTGACCTTTATATTTAAAACCTCTAGGATAGGTTCTCCCCACTTGGGTGATCATTGAGAGTTTGTCTTATGAAACAACACATATTTCTGTTTGGATAAGGTGAACAGATCATGTGGATGTTTATGAAACTTACCACAAAAACTAATGATTGTAGTGGTTTTTTGTGCTGGTGGTGTTGCTAGCTTGATCTTGTCCTTCACCTCCTAATGATGTTCTTGTTTCCCCTGGTTCCTGTGCTTGGCCTTGATCTAGCCTGCTTCTCCTAGCTCCTGTGGCTTGGACTTGTTGTCCACCTAATTCTCCCCCTCCTTATGTCACCATCTGGTGATGTTTGGGTTGATCTGGTGTGGAATTTTGTTGGATGATTTGCTTGGCTTTGGCTAAGCTGCTTGTTCTTGTGTGGTGTGAGCAATGGAGAGGTGCACTAGTGCTTACACACGGCTGTGCTTGGATCTTTTACTTGTTGAGGCAGTTGTGGTTGTGTCGACAGCACACCCATCCATTTTGGTGAGTGATCTACTTGTGTGTCTGCTGCATGGTTGTGGATATGCTCAATGAGGTGTTCTACCTTTTGATCTAGTTACTATTAGCCTGCCTGGTGAAACTTTCCCCTTTACTTGCTGTGATCATTTGACTTATGGCTTATTTATTATGGAAGATTAGATTCTTTCATATTGGTGAAACTTGCACCTATAGATTTACTCAATGATGTAAAATTGAGCAGTGCAACTCACTGCTCTCTACTGAGAGTAAAAATTAATAACTTAACCTTTATTTTCCTTTTTTGTTTGTTCATTGTTTTGCAGGTACAAGATTTGAAGATTCAAGATTAGTATAGGTTTTCTTTTAAACAGATGTAATCCTTTGTAATCTTTTATTTCATTCTTTTGTAAGGAATTTTGTAATTGTTCATTAATATGTAAATATTCCTCTTTTTTAATTTTATTTATGTAAAGATTCTTTATTGACTTAATGAGTTACATTTTGTAACTTATTCATGGAATGAATATATGGAATAAATATTCATTTGTTTGATTGTATTTCTTATTTAGCGTTTCTATTACTATATATTATTTCTTGATCAAATAATATTACTAAATCATAACTCTAATCTTTTAAAATATAAACTCAAATCTCAAGTTTGAATTCAAATTCCTTCTCCCAAAACATACTAATTCATAAAGATCATGTCAAAATTTATAACGATCACTCTCCAAAGCTATTCCTAAACTTAGAGAGTGAAAGAAACTCTGATCACTTTAAGTTTTTATTTGGCGAAAAATTTACCCATATTTTGCAGATGAATGCATGCATATGCACAATTTCCTAAATCTACCCTTCATTTGTTCCTAAATGTTGGGATGTTACAACACTCCAACAAGCTGAGCGTAGATGGATGCACGCCGTCACGGTGTAGCCCGACGGTGCGTATAATGGATCGTTTTTGCCTCTGACGGCATGCACCCAGATTGCCCCATGGTAAGGTCGCCTGTGCCGAGGCATGGAGGTGAGAATTTATTGACCTTGGTGCCGCCCTGCTCGGGGTTTGTTTCCTCGGCGGCAAGCTCGCAGGAATGCTTTAGAACATACCTTATTTCTCGTGCGCAGAGCACAGGAAAATTCTGCCGTGCGCATTCTCCACATGCTCTATTGGCCCTTCTCGACGCCGCGGCGATCTTCGCCGTTACCACCACCGCAGATGCAGCACATTCTGCAAAATCAACCATCTCGGATGGCAAGGGAAGACCGGCCTTGTAGTACACCCGCATGGTCTGCCTTAGAGGGGCCAAATATCCAAGCTTCGGTGGCGGCCGTGGCCGCGGCTTCTACTTAGGCGGGGTCATAGCTAAGCTTCCTAAGAGTGTATCTTATTTATTCGAAACTAGTTCGACTAACTGCTGAATATTTATTTCCCTTTTCAGCGTAAGAGTGCTAAGATATTAAAAATACGGATCGTGGCTAGCAACCGGATTGGGCAATATACCAGGTCATGGTTCCATTTTAAGTATATTTATGAGTGTGTCCTTAGTTGTATCCAGAAATTTTGCATGTGCCACTACGATCATAGAATTGTAGCAACACCATCAGAAACAGGGGAAGAGGATGTGGGGTTTTACTGACTTGTGGGCCCCGCAACCTCGGCCGTCGACGGCGCGTATCCCAGAATAGAGGATTAGTGCTCCCCATTATTCTGTGATTTGCTATATTGTGTCGCTCGCTCGCAGATCCGCTCCTCTCCACTGCCCTGGTCTTGCACGCCGCCACTCCGTCCCCTCTGGCAACACTCTCTTCCTCCTGTCATCCCCTACACGCCCTACCCATCCTGCCTTGCACCCTTGCCCTATCTCCTTGCCTTCGTCGCCGCCCAGGCGCGTCTGGGAACGAAAATCGTTTGGTGGGCGCTAGGTTCTCGCGCAAGGACGGTGGCTTTGATCTGGATCCCGCACAGAAATGGATCCTGCGTGGCCGGAGAACACGAAGATGGGTCCTTCCCGGACGGAGAGCAAGGAAATGTACCCTTCAAGGCTGGAGAACATGGAGGAGCACGAAACAGAGGAACAGGACGCGGGGTGCAAAGCTTTGGTGCTCTGGAGCCCATTGAACATGTCGTACATCCTCCCTAAAGGGTAAGAACTATAATTCCATCTCTGCATCTCCCAATTAGTGTTTCTAGTCCCGTGTTGATGGAGAGGATATGTGTTGGTGACCGTAGGACGTCTACTTCATCCAGATTTCTTTTGAAGATTCGGCATGGGTGTCGGACTGAAACCTTATCCGACGGTAGAATCGTAGTTACCGGTGGATTTGATTATTGGCTGACAGTAGACGCGGAGGACATAACTCTAAGTGACTTGCACATGCAATTTGGCAAGTTTCCCATTGGCCAACATGATGAATTCGTAATCAGGTACTACGACACAAATTCACAGACTTTCTACGACGTTGGAACTGAGGAGGCTCTGGCCATGATGTGGAGTAAACACCTCGGCACGAGGAATGTGCTGATGTTTGTGCACATCGTTAAAAAAGATACTAGGGAAGAGACTGTCATGAATGATATTGGCCAGTGTGGAACGCGAATAGAGCAGTCTCTATTTTCGATACCGAGCGCGACCGACCAGCCTTTCGTTAAGCATGAAGACATCGAAATGTGTGGCGGTCAGGGTAATTTTGTGCTCGAAGATAATGATTTTGATGATGAGAAAGCATATCCAGATGTGGCTGTTGACCCTGATAGAATGGAGAGTAGGGAATATTTGGTTGATTCGAACTATGAGCCTGACTATGGGACTGATGAGGAAGAGGAATGTGAGGATGGGGAAATGGGATGCAGATATAATGACGAAGACGAGGACAGGCCAGTGATACACGTTGACAGGGACAACCCTACAATTGATGAGGGGACTGTCTTTGATACTGTGGAGGAATGCAGATATGCCATTGCTACCTATGCAATAAGAGTTGGGTTCAAATTTATCATTGAAAAGAGTGAGCAAAAGAGATTTATGGTGCATTGTAGGGAAAGTAAGGTGTGTAAATGGAGATTGCATGCATCTCCAATGCGGGGTGAACACCCATTTCAGATTGCAATAGCTACATTTAGTTTCGGTCTTTCTCATATTTGTTCTGCTGATGAGTCCTCTGATTTATTTTTATTCCCATTGAATGCAGATCAAGGTAAACACGAAGAAACACAACTGCCCTAATACTTCTTTAAGTGATAAAGTTAGACCGGGGACAACCAAGTGAATTGCTGCTAAGGTACTTGACTGGATGAGGCAGGATCGTAGCATTGAACCTGCTGAACAAAGAACTAAGCTTAGCGAAAAGTTTAATATTCTGATTCCTTACCACAGAGTCTTTGATGGAAAGGATATGGCTCTAGACTTCATTTGGCAAGTGGACTATCAGTTTTCACATGTCGTGTAGTTTCGGTAGAGAAGACATCACCTGGTAGTGCTGTTGATATTGATTACGAGGTTGTGAAAGGAAGAGAAAAGACCTCAAGAGAGGTCAAGTATAAACAGACCGATAAAAAATACTTCAGAAGATGTTTTATCCGCTAAAGGCAATGCTAAAAGGGGTTCCTCTAGTGCTGCGCATCGGTGGAGTGTATCCTGCATGTGAGCCTCCCTGGTGCTTATATTGATGACCAGGGAACAATGCTTGGCCCACATGCCTAACTAGTGCTATTCAATATGTTATGCATGATAGATATACAGTGTATGTCTACTATTTAGCAATAGTGTTCACTATATCCTGTACCAAGTAGTACTAGTCTTACTGTAGCCATGCGGTCTTGCTTGTCCTCCTGGTAAAATGGTCTTACATAAAGATGTCAGTCGACCAGGCACGCAATGCCCCAGCCGGCCATACGCGCACACATGGAGCAGCCGGCCATGCATGCACACATGGGCCGACCGGCCAAGGCATGCACGTACGAGACCAACACAAGTAAAGGCACACATGCATGAGCCGTGCATGTATGTGCAAAAAGGGCCAGCCGGACATGCAAGCGCACAAGAAGCAGTCGGCCAGCTCCCTGGGCCGACAATCAGCCGTCTGCTTGGTCCTCTTCTTCTCGCCATCTTGCCCTTTTTTGTCTAACTTGGGTGCGTTTTGGGGTATCGGGGTAATCCTCCGACACTAGCCCCGAGCGCGCTGATTTCACCCATAGGGAGAATGAGCACAATCTTAACAAAACTTGACGTTATTGTTGTAGATGAAGTGCTTGAATCGCGTCAAGCTAGACACCTCCGGTCCGGTAAGCAACACAACTCCAGCGGGAGCGCGTGAGCGCACCCGCGGGGTGTAGCCCCCGACATTCGGAGTAGCTGACGGACCTAGGTGCTTCGAATCTTTATTTTTCTTGCCCTTGTCAACACCTTGACCTTGCTATCCAGTTGAACGCCTACAGTCGGATGGGAGCACTTGATTTCACCGGGGGTGCGCGAGCGCACACGATGGGTGTATTCCCTGAGATTCGAAGTAGCTGATGAAGTCAGGTGCTTCGAATCTTCACCTGTACTTGAGATCCGACTCGGTGCGGTTGGACAAAGCAAACACATAGAAATGAATTTTTGTCAGTATATTGACATACAGTACACATGCTTTCAATCGAATGATGGTTTTTCTTTTAAAAAACTAGCTCGTGATTTTCTTGCAAACTTAATCACTTTCCTGTGCGCTCTGTTGTTTACGCTGCACCTTACCGGGTAGCCGGGTTGCGGTCTGGTGCAGAAACCGAAGGGAGCTGACAATACATCGCGCACGGTACTAGAGGCTTAGCAGCCGGAAAATACCAACTAGGCACATGACCGAAATGTCCAATTTGTCACATCTTTCGCCGTTTTTCATGTGGGATGCCTCGGGTTTTTGCTCTTGCTAGCTGGACAGTCGGGTTGCGGTCTGTAGCTGAGACGAAGAATGGGCCTCTGAAATCATCGCACACTACTCAGTCTGTTTACATAATTAGCAGGTCGGGCCAACCGGCGAGCCGGGTAGGGGTTACTGGCGCCGGAAAACTGAAGGCAGGAAACAGGTCAACATCTGGCGAGCTCTCGAGGGTTGCTCGAGGTCAAAAAAATACTCACATTACTATAATTGGTGCAGTAGGGTCAAAGAAGTGATTCTGCATGCGTCACGGACGCTAAAACGGTCCAACCGGCGTTCCAGCCGATGGCCTGGCTCCAGCCGGCCAGGCAACCAAACGAGGTGTAACCGGATTCGTTCCCCAGCCGGCCAGACAACCAAACACGCATGAATGCGACCGAGCCGGCCTGCCCCAACCGGACCGGGTCCGACTAGCCAAACCGGCAACCAAACAGGACAAAGTCGCTTCCAGCTGGCCGAACCGGCAGCCAAACAGGCGAAGTTGCGCCAAGTCAGCCCGACTCAGCCGGAACTGGACCGAACTGAGTGAATCAAACTGACAAACATGCGCCAGCCGGACGGGACTTTAGTCGAACGGGTCCATCCGGCCAAACAGACGCAGCCAGATTTCTTTCTCATTTTGATCTGCCGGATTTCTTTCAAACCGGCGCACTTTTTTTTTTACTAGTAAGCGTGCACGTGCACATCTCTAAAATGTAACACTTACTCTGTACATTTTAAATTCTATTTACCGAGCGTGCAAAAATATAGCAAACAATCCTAGTTTGAACTAACACTTAAGAGAACAACTATTAACTAATATTATCTAGTATTTATTTGCTGGAAAAGGTTACCTCTTCATGGTATCAATAATGACATAATAAATCTACTGTAATCCGGTGATAGAGACTTGTATTCTTGAATTCTCGTAGTGACTATAGTCTTATCAGCTCGTTGGGATGGAAGAGATACAGAACTATTTGATTAGTCTAATAAATGACCATGTTGTCCTCGCAATGGTACTACGTATACTCTCCTTGGTCTCTCCGCTGTACAGGCCGGACACAATGCCGTTTCGTCACAACCGTCCCTTCCGCTGCAAAAGAAAAAAATCCAAACCAGTCACTCTCCTCACTCTCTATCTTCTCTCTTGAAAAAAAAAACCACTCTTATTTCACGACCTCCCCTTCCAATATCTCCCCACCACCGGCGTGACGCCCCTCCACTGCTTCCCCGCCACCGGCCAGGTCCGGCGCGAGGGCCGCGCCCTCGCCTGGTTCCCCTTCACCGCTGCTACAAGTTCCGCCTACCCTATATCTTGTGTTCTTGCCGCTGCCGCGACAACCGGCCCCTCCCCTGCCTTGCCGCCGCTCGTTCTTGGCAAGCCAAGCGACCCTGAGCTTCATACCGCGCATCCTCCGTTCGCGCGCGCGTTGGTGGGAACAATAGCACCGGCTTCCTCTTCCTGGCTCTAGGGCGACAACTGAAGCCGGCGAGGGCGCTCCGGCAGGTTGACCATGTCGCGAGCCTTCCCGAGTGGCACAAGTAGGACATGATCGATCGACGCCCTTCTCCACCTCGCTCGTGATTGGTAATTTGTTGCCCCCCAACAGATTTAATTTTTTTGTTTCTATTGTTCCTTTATGTTCTATTTCGGTATTATACAACAAATTATATGGCCTGCAGACTTTCCATAGTCTGGCCAATCATGCATGCACACATCTCTCAATCCAATAATCATAAAACCAAAGTTGCGGGGCATTCATTTTTATTTCTATGTCTGAATCTCATATGCTCACAAGATCTCTAAACTGACTGCAATTGTAACAAACTTTTGCAGCTTTTCTTTGAAGAAATTTGCGGTGATATCTACAGTACAGATGAACTTTAATCCTGTTGGGGCTCATCCGAGTGGAAACCTTGGTGAAGACCCATGGAGAATACCGAATTATCTTGTGTCATATGCTCAGCAAGTTGCTGTTGGCAGGAGGCCAACTCTGGTACTATTAGGGAATTACTATGCAACAATAGATGAAACTGGGTAATTATTCTTATCATATTGTATGCAGTTACTTACTTGTCATTTAAACCTGTTGTAATTTATTTATCCATAGGTGTGCATTTTCAAGATCCGTTAGGGTCTGCAATCTGATTTTATTGTAGACAAGTGTGCATGTCATAAAAATACTCACATTGCTATAATTTGTGCAGTAGGGTCAAAGAAGTGATTCTGCACCCGTCACGGGCGCTGAAACGGTCTAACCGGCGTTCGGCAACCAAACGCAGCGTAGCCGGATTCGGTCCCTAGCCGGCCAGACAACCAAACACGCAAGAATGCGACCGAGCCGGCCTGCCCCAGCCGGATCGGGTCCGACTAGTCAAACCGGCAACCAAGCAAGATGAAGTCGTTTCCAGCCGGCCAAACCGGCAGCCAAAAGGCAAAGTTGCGCCAAGTCAGCCCGACTCAGCCGGAACTGGACCGAACTGAGTGAATCAAACGGACAAAAATGAGCCAGCCGGACCGGACTTTAGTCGGACGGGTCCATCCGGCCGAACAAACGCAGCCATATTTCTTTCTCATTTTTTATCTGCCGGATTTCTTTCAAACCGGCGCACCTTTTTTTTCTTTGCTTTATAGGCTAGCTCTAACTGGATTTGCCTTTCTTTTTCCTGACCGGCCGGAACTAGTCGGCACCTCTTTTTTCTTTCTTTTTTTTCCCTACCAACCGAGCCGCACTAGCCGTCTCCTTCCTTATTTTGGGGGCACGGCTAGATCTCAGCCGACTGAGATTTATCACCTGATGTCAGCAGCCTAATTGACCGAGAGCTATTTTTTCTTTTCTTGTTTTGACCGGGCGTTCATTCTTTTGTATGCGTTGAGGTATTTCCTTTCGATGTTTGGTCTCAGGCTGATCTCTGGAGTTTGTTAGCTTAGGCCTTCCGACCATAAATCTGGCCCATAAAGCTGTATGTGAAAATTAACAATTGAATGTGCATCTTTTTTCTGGAAAATAGCCGGTCCATGTACAAGTACAACTCGAAAACCTCCATTGCAACTCATTCGCGATTGGTGGTAATGTCCAGATCTATTTTTCCTCATGTTCCCTATGGTTTTTCCTAACATGCAGAGCAAACATCCTAGCAAAAATAATTTTTATTAGAGCATCTTCACTCGTTGCCGAACCCAGGCCGAAAATCGCAGCATTTTGCGGCCAGACGGAATTAGTTTTCGGCTTGGGTACGTCCATTTTCCCACTCGCGTATCCAGGCCAAGTCCCCAAGTTCGGCTAAAATTCATTAAAGATGGACGAATTTCATTAAGTTGGACGAATATAGGCGGATTACATCAAATTTAAACTAAACTACTGCATAATAAACTTAAAACAAAAGGCCCGCCGTGGCCTCCACCGGTGACTTCGCCGTTCTACATGCCGAAGTTTCTGTAGAATGCTGTGTAGCCGGGGGTCGACGCGGCCGTCATCCTCGCCGTCGTCGCTCGGCGGCTGGTTCTGGCGGGAGCTCCCCTGGCCTGGGTCGCCGAACCTCCAGGGCTGGTAGGACGGGCCTTCGTCCTTGTCGTCGTCGAGGACGTAGAGTGGGGCGCCCTGGTAGGCGAGCTCACGCCCGGCCAACGCCCTCCACCGGGCGGCCTGCTCCTCGGCCTGTTGTTGCAGGCCAAGGATGCGCTGCCGCTCCGCCTTTTCCCAGTCCTTCATGGACCATTCCAGGATGTCCGGCGAGGAGGGCTCCACCGGCGGAGGCTGCGGCGGCGTGTCGCGGAGCGACTGCTCCAGCGCCATCCTCAAGGCGCCGTCTTCGGGCGCCGACGAGTCTTCTGTCTTGGGGCGGCGGAGACGCAGGAGGCCGGTTGGCGACGCCGTCGTTCGCGGCTCGCCGATGACGATGTCGCGCGAGCGCACAGGCGACTCCGCCTCGCGCTGATCGCCGCCGGCGCGTGCGCGCCGAGCGAAGAGTGATGCCGCGGAGGAGGACAAGCTCATGCTCGCCATCCTCCTCGGCATCCAGTTCGGCGGAGGGCGCTGGCCCGACCTGGCCGCCGGTGTCGGTGTGCACGGAAAGCCGAGCCGCGGCGTATTCCCGCGGTTGATGTGCTCCATCACCGCCGCGAGCGTCCGTCCTGGCGCGCTCCACCAACACCGGCGGCCAGCCAAGTTGTTGCGCTTCGGCGGCAACTCGTTCGGCGGTCCCTCGTGGCGGTCGAGCTCCTGTTCGCGCCGGTCCGCGAAGAACTGCTCCCAGTACAGGAGGTTATCGGTGCTCTCGACTTCGGAGGGGTCATCCATGCCACCGATGTACTCTTGCACATCGTACGACATCTCCTCTGGCGTTGGCGCCGGCGGGATAGGGATGCTGCCGGCGCTCAGCTTCCACCCAGGAGGCATCCGCGTGTCCGGCGGCGCCATATAGCCGGCGTCGTACAGCATGCGCGCCTCCCAGGCCTGGAGGGTGCACCGGCCTAGGCCGTTCGCCGCAGCGCCATCGCCTGGGTACCGTACGGCCATGGCTGGGAAGGGGAAACGGTGAAAGAGGGTTCACCAGATTTTGGGCTTGTGGGTAGGGGAGCTATGAGAGAGTGCGAAGATCTCCGGCAAGGGGTACGGCTTTATAAAGGTCGAGGTGGGCGGGAGGGGTGTAGCGGCAAGGGCGGGAAAAGGGGAAACGGTGGGAAGTTAGTGCCCGCCGGTCCGTCGCGGGAGCTGAGGCGGCGATGGTGGCGCCGTAAATAGGTGACGCGTGGCCGACGCGACATGCAGTTAATGTCCGGCGGTAGCCGTTTCGAGGATGACGACGACTCGGCTTCTGTCGCTGACTCTGCGGGTCCACGCGCCGCTTCGGTTTTTTTTCGCCGAATTCGTTTAGTCCGGCGTTCCCAGAGCGTACCCGAAAACTTGGGTTCGGCCTGGGTAGTCCGGACCAAAATTGGCCCGAATCCGTCCGAAAACAGGTCCTTGGATACGCGACTGGGCCAATTTTTGATGTCCAGACTGAAATTCGGCGTCCGGATCGGCCTCCTAGGTAGCCGAGTGGAGATGCTCTTACTCCCTAGACTTAAATCCACCACATAGTGTCATTTTTTAGTAAATAAATTCCTAAAAAATTTATATATAACCAAATGGAGTAAAACCATTTTATTATGGAAGGTATTACAGATGCCTATCATATCACCTTGTCCTCATGTCAATTGGACCTATCGATCTAGAGTAGTAAAAGTAACCAAATCAATTCATTTATGACTTTGAAAAATTCACTAGGCAGATCTATAGCACATATAGATGTGGTACATCTAGATCTATCAAAAACCAGGAGTTCAAGAATTATTGAGCTTTAGAGGATTTTTCAGGATTTAATCTTTTATGCATGTGGACCTATGACTAGATAAATCATCACAGAAGATTTGTAACACCCAAAATGGTGATTCCAATTTCTACATAAAGGTATTCACAATATCTACCATCTATCTTTGGAATCAGATCAAAAGACCCTTAGATTAAATCTGGTTAAAAAGACAAATTTACAACAGGACTGGCTTTGGGATTTTTCCAAGGACATCAAAATCATAGTTGCAACCCAGTACAATTAGTAAAAGCAATGTTGGAGCCATGTGGAGTTAGCAAAATGTCAGTTGTAACACGAGGAAAGTTTCAGTTACAACCTAAGTATAACTGAATATCTCAGTTGCAACTCACGTGTAACCAGAGATTTCTCAGTTTCAACCCACATAAAACTAGGATATCCGAGTTGCAATCCACGTGTGACTTGTGATATCTCGGTTACAATCTACGTGCAACTAGGATATTTCAGTTGCAACCCACATATAACTGGGATATCCGAGTTGAAATTCACGTGTAACTTGTGATATCTCAGTTACAACCTACGTGCAACTGAGATATCTCAGTTGCAATCCACGTGTAACAGCGAATATCTTACTTGTAGCCCATGTGTAATTGAGAAAGTTTAAGTTTTAACCCATGTGTAACAAAAATGCTAGTTGGGGAGCCGAGTTGTATCTCACACTAGTGCAGGCCCCCCTTTAACTCCGGTTGGGAGGGCCCTCTAACAGCGTTTCCCCAACCGCCGTTGAGGGCTCGGTGTTAGAGGGGGGGACCTTTAACACCGGTTCTTATACGAACCGGTGTTAAAGGGTGGCGCACGTGGGGCTGCCGCAGGCCTCAGCCCCCCCCCCTTAACACCGGTTCGTATCTGGAACCGGTGTTAAAGGTTCTTCTGTCGCGGTAGAGATTTAGGCCGTTTTCCGCGGCGAAAAGCCTAAATCTCGCGGCAGACCGCCCGCCTGCCCGGGCGTATTTACGGAGGGGAGCGAGGGGGAATCGATCGGGAGCGATATACACATAAATCGTCATCGGTACATACGAGTACATGAATAATTAAGCAACTATTATTATACACAAACATCGTCATCGGCACATACATCGTTATCGGCACATACATCGTCATCGGCACATACATCGTCATCGTTCATTTTGGTGGATATCTAAAGAGTTCTCCGCCAGGCGTGACGACCTCATCAAGTATGAACCCCGCCAATTCCTCTTGAATGGCTCGCATGCGTTCAAATGGTAGGAGTTGGTCCCACATCCGTTCGATCTGAATATATATGAAGAATGGGCCGTCAATATATATATAAGAATAAAACTCAACACAATTGATGATAATAAAATAATGTTGTGGACTTTGTTTACTTACTCTAAGTTGTTCTAGTGCTGCTTGGCCCGTCGCACATATCGTGTTGCGAATGAATTCGCAAACATAGTACCCACATAAGTTATTGCCGTGTCCCTGATGCGCGCACTTTACGAGAATAGAGAGTTCAATCAAAATAATAATCAATAAAGCATGATATAATGGAATTGGAAGCTAGCTATTATTACTTACATTTTGGTCTACAAATTTTAGTTCTTCTAACCATTCACCCACGGCCCTGCCCGTGAACCTTTTCCAAACCCTGCCCGACAAAGAAAATGGATAAAGGAGTAATTAATTACTTATTGTCACGAAAGTTGCCGATCTAGTGCGATAATATGATTGAAATTACCTCTGGAGCATCTCTCTAAAGTTTGCCCATATCTCTTTTTATTTAAAGTGAGTCCATGACAAGGACTTTTCTGAGTCGGGTTGAATGACTAGAAGAATAAAGTGGAACCTACGACGCATAACTCATCATCGATTACATAACATCGAGTAAGCTGAAATAGAATGTGTACAAGAGAGAGGGTATGATACTCACGAGAAGTTGTAAGGCAATAGTATTTCCCTTTTGGTTTGTTGTCTCGGTAAGACGTTAGCAAGTAATCTTACTGTTTGCGGGTTTGGTTTCTACCACTTCTTCATGAACTCTATTTGGGTCAACGAACCCAATGTCAAAAGGGCCTCCTTTCCTGCATTCCATAACCTTTTTCCTGCATAATAGTATATACATATATGGTGAGCATATATATATACATGCAATTAATAAAGTGAATGAGATGAGATATAAATTATAGAAATAGTACTTACACACAATAAAGGCTGATGGCAGCTTTGTCGGGTTCCTTCTTATTGAATAGAAAATGCAAGTCTTGAATGTTGAATTCAATCGCGTCATCTCCGTAGAAGAAAATATCATCTCTTATATGCGCCGTGATCCATTCTACCTTTCTCATCTTGCAGAAATGAAGGTACCACTTGTGCAATTTTCGCATCTTTGTTGGTAGAGTCTTGAGCTCCTCTTTCTTGACGAGATTCTTCCCATACTTCCATGGCTGTATGGGGTTGGCATCGCATTTGGGCAAGTTGTCTCCCATGACGTTCAAGTATGCAATGTAAGTCATCCCCATCTCATTGGCCTTTCTTTGTAGCTCTGCCTCGTAATTATTTAGGGGAGGAGCGTCTCGTGTGTCGAACATTTGGAGCGGGGCACATGATTGGTTTTCCTGCTCTCAGAGCATGGGAACTGTTTTCTGGGGTGCCTCACGACTGTTACTTTCAGTCTTCCTACGGCGCCTTGCATCCGCCTTCAAAATCTGGCGCTCGTAGTCCGGCACAAGTGGGGTTTCAGGTTTCAAAAGATTATTGTAAAACTTCTCCACCACCGCCGGATCTATTTTCTCCTTTGTCTCGCCCCGTCTAGGTGCAAAGAATTTCTTGACCTGTTCTTGCGAGATCCTATTGGTCTCCTCGTCGCTGCGATTCCACGGTAAAACCGGCAATGGCTTGGCGGAAGGCTGCGGGACGTAGTTTTTTGAACTCTTTGGCGTACGGTTTCCTGCGGATTTCTTTGTGGCAGTGCTACTGATGCTCCTCGTGTGGCGCTCTTCCGCTTCTGAGGAGATGGCTGAAGCACCGGAGATGGTGACGGGCGGAGATGGCTGCCGCGAGAGATGGTGACGGGTAGGAGATGGCTGCCATGAGAGATGGTCGACGGGCGGAGATGGCTGCCGCATGGGAGATGGCTGTCGCGCAGAGATAGCGGCTCAGGGCTGGCCTGCGGAGGCAGGCGGGGTGCAGTGACCTCAATTTGGAAGCACAATGTGTTCCTTCTTCCAAAGAATGGTTGTTTTCACGCAAATTTGGGTTGAGTTTCCCCTTCACCGTAGCATGGTCAAGCTGTGCTTCCTCATATTCCTTCACAACCTCATCCACCCGACAATAGCATAGCCATCTGGAATCGATCGGTAGTGGTAAGTTCCACCAGCTCTGAGGTAAGGTAGGCATAGCGTGGCTGACAGCCACCTTAATGGATAAGCCCATTAATCTCACATGCAGCTCGTGTTCGCTCTCCGTGATCTCATCCACGGGGTATCGAGACCCGTCATTACAAGCGTGGGCTGCCGTTCTCCGTGGAAGCCACACCTTTTCATGTGATGCGGGCAGCGGCTTCAATGCAGCTCTTCGTGCGCGAGATGGGTCGGTAGCTTGATGGCTGTTGTGCATTCACTTGCGCCTGCGCCGCAAGTGTATGTTCTATCTGTGTCATCCGCTTTATGCGCTCTTTTTCTTTTACGCCATCATAGAGTCGCCGTCGGCAAACCCATCCTTCCACGTCATACCCCCGCCTCGTGCATGTCCGGTGTTCTTTTTACCGATGGCGCGTGTGAGCTGGTCATTCTCTCTGTCGGGATGGAAGGTCTGGCGGATGTTTCCTCGTATGCCGTGATGAGTTCGGTGTGGGTTTGGCAAAGATGGTTGGGAAGATACACAATCATGTTTCGGGTCCAACCTTGCCCGATTCCGTAGAACCAAGTCTTTGCACGTAGGTCCCACCCATCTGCAGGGTGTGATCCCTCTCTCGCCAGGCCTTCTCAGCTTCCTCCCACTTAGGCCTCTCGAGATATGTAGCCACGACCCGTCCTCTGGTGATATTCCTTCTTGGGGCATTAAGCGTATTGGTTTCGACCTCTTTATAGCTATAGCACTTTTTTATATGTCTCAAATTCGGGCGATGAGGTCTTATCTTCGCATAATATCGTCTTGAAATTGGAGTCTCGCCATTTGACAAATTTGTTCAATTTTTCTTCGATTCTGGAAAGCGTCACCATCTTCTTTAGAGTCCACTCTTTGACATTTTCCTTTATAACGGTTGTTTTCATCCTCCTCTGGCGGAAGGGTGAAATTTACCAACGAATTCCAAAGCGTTTCTTTGGATCTGTCATCGACAAAGGTACCGTCGCCCTTCTTTGGCTTATTCCAATTTTCAATTGTGATTGGGATTTGGTACCTAACAAGAACTCCAGCCTGACGTACAAATTTGTATGCGGCCTTCTTGGGCTCCATCGGCCTGCCATCAACATAGACTGCTTCGATCGTGAACTTTGCACGATCTTTCAACCACTGGCTCGCGCCTCGCTTGCTCTTTTTCGTAGAAGAAGATGGTTGCTGGCTGGTCGATCGTGAACTTTGCACGCAAACATTCTTCGTCACGTGCATCACGTCGATTGAAGAGCGGACCTCTAAGACTTTCCAATAGGGTAGGTCCCAAAATATAGATTGCTTCTTCCACATGGGCGCGTGTCCCGCATCGTCATTCGGAACAGATAGACTGCCAGGACCTTTTCCAAAGATTACTTCTAGGTCCTTGACCATACCAAATACCTCCTCACCGGTACGGAGGACAGGCTTCCTCCGAGGTTCTGCCAGACGTTTGAAATGCTTGCCTTTCTTTCTTACTGGATGCAGGTTCGGAAGAAATCGGCGATACCCTAGGTACACAACCTTCTTACATTTATCCAAATATACACTTTCAGTATCATCTAAACAGTGTGTGCATGCATTGTATCCCTTGTTTGTGCGCCTGAAATGTTACTAAGAGCAGCCAATCATTGATGGTTCTGAAAAGCAATGTTTGTAGGTCAAATGGCTCCCCTCTGCTCATCCCACATCGTACACCTGGTTTGGCCCACAGCTGTAAAAGTTCTTGACTAATGGCCTTAGGTACACATCAATGTCGTTGCGGGTTGCCTCGGGCCTTGGATGAGCACTGCATCATAATGAACTTCCTCTTCATACACAACCAAGGAGGAAGGTTATAGATACATAGGGTCACAGGCCGGTCTGTGTTGCAGCTCTGCTCACCAAAAGGATTCATGCCGTCGTACTTAGACCAAACCTTAAGTTCCTTGCGTCCACGTGCGAAGTCCGGGTACTCTCGCTCGACTTTTCTCCACTGACCCATCGGGTGTCTCAACATCGCGTCTTTCTTACGGTCTTCCATGTGCCATCGCAACAACTTGGCATGCTCTTTATTTACGAAGAGCGTTTTAACCGTGGTATTATAGGAGCATACCACATAACCTTGGCGGAACCTTCTTCCTAGGGGCCTCGCCCTCAACATCGCCGAGATCGTCTAAATCGATCTTATACCTTGATGCATACCGGGCATGCATCCAAATTCTCGTACTTCTCACCGCGGTAGAGGATGCGATCATTAATGCAGGCATGTATCTTACGCACGTCTAATCCTAGAGGCGAACAACCTTATTTGCTTGGTATGTACTATCGCAACTCATTATTTCTTGTAAGAAGATTCTTCATTTTACCAACAACTTTGAAAATCTTGTCGGTCACACCATTCTCGCCTTCCATTGCAGCAAATCGAGGTGGCACCTAGCTTTTTGTAGCCATATTCGCAAGTTGGATACAACAATGTTTTGTGATCCTTTAACATCTGCTCAGCTTCTCCTTCTCCTTTTCAGTTTCACATTCTTCCTTTGCATCGGAATGGCCCGACCAAGATCGTCATCAGCGGGCCCATCTGCTCCCTCTTGATCTTCATTATCTACCTCCGTTGCATTATCATCATATTCAGGATACATATTATGATAGTTTTCATCATCCTCTTCTTCTTCCTTGTCTTCCATCACAACCCCTTTTTCTCCGTGCTTGGTCCAACAATTATAGCTGGGCATGAAACCGGATCGAAGCAGGTGGGCGTGAATGGTTCTGGTATTTGAGTAGTCTTTCTTGTTCTGACAGTGAACACACGGACAGCACATAAAACCATTGTGACCACGGTTTGCATTAGCCACAACGATGAAATTTTGGAGGCCCGTAATGTACTCGGAAGTGCGGCGGTCACCGTACATCCATTGCCGAGTCATCTTCATTAATATTTAGTATATATCAAAAAATAATAGGGAGATGACCATTTATATATATAGTACATCAATGACACATGAAACTATAGTTGTCGACCTCGACCGAGACGGAAAGAGCAACAAGAAAGCTTATTTTGAGCTCTCGGGCATTTCACCGAACACCTCTAGTGCATATGAAAAAAACACAAACTAGCACTCTTCACGCCCTCTTGTTAGGCTCCAAAATGTGAAAGAATGGAAGAGTGGGGTGTGTGTGGTGGTGTCTTATAGCCCCTTTAACACGGTTCATGCCACGAACCGGTGTTAAAGAATGTGAACCAGTGCGGGACCTTTAACACCGGTTCGTGGCACGAACCGGTGTTAAAGGGGGGGCTCCTTTTTTGCCATAGGGGCCACGCTGGTACGGCCCCCCCTTTAACACCGGTTCTTCTACGAACCGGTGTTAGAGCCCCTTTTCGGGATCAACAAAAGACCTCGTTTCCACTAGTGTCATGTGCAAACTGAGGAAATCATAATTGCAACCCATTTGTAATTAAAAAAAATCCCATTTACAACCATGTGAAACTGGAACCTCAGTTGTATGGAGAAACCTCAATTGAAATCCACGTGAAACTTAAAAAAATTAGTTACGACCAGTGTGTAACTTAGAAACTTCAGTTGCAACCAATATGCAAGCATGAATCACGAGTGGTCGAATGGCCTAGGGGTTGTCCGAGTTCTAACTTAAATACCGGTTAGATGAGAAGTAGCAAAACCTTTTTACACATCATGTTCTAGGAATAAATCTGTTCACAAACACATGTGTCAGACGCATAGTATTTTTTGCATAGGTAACAAATTTTCATGAAGGCCCGAAAATATAAAATATAGCATGAAAAGAAAACCACAAAATTTGCAAAAAGAGAAAACAGAAAAAAAAAAGATAAAGAAAAAGAAAAAAGGCCTCATACCTCATAGGCGCACAACCCATGTTGCTCATGGGCCAGCAGCGGGTACTGCATACCGCCTAGGTAAAGATGTATTCGCTGCCTGAGTCCAGGGAGCCATACGGAAGAAGCGACCTACTCATAAGGAAATAAAAATTAATGATCGCCTTGTTGAATTTTACCATAGGGAGGAGATGATGTGGCGTGTCGGGCTGAAGGAGGGGGACAAGAATTCCAAGTTTTTCCATCAACGAGCGAGCATGAGAAGGAAGAAGAATATGATCAAAACTTTAGTTCGTGAGGATGGTCAACATACGAGTGATAAGCCAGAGATGGCTTCTATGACAACAAATTTCTATCAGAACCTGTACACGTCGGGGGGGTGCAGGGAATGGACATGGTCATGGATCATGTTTCGAGGAAAGTTAGTGATGCTATGAATGAGAGCCTTCTCGCGGCCTATAAACCAGAAGAGGTTAAATGTGGACTTTTTCAAATGTTTCCAACTAAAGCTCCAGGTCCTAACGGGTTCCAGCCCATTTCTTTCAGAGGCATCACTAGTAGAAAAGAGGCTATCTGTTCATGCCTCCTAACAACATTAGTCCCGGTTCCTCCATGAACCGGGACTAATGCGGGCACGCGTCCCGGTTCGAGCAGGCACGGGGCCCGGAGGCATGCTTCCTGGTTGATAGGGGGAATACGTCCCGGTTTATAACACAAACCGGGACTAAAGGTTTGGCATCAACCACGTGGCGTTGCCAACACCTTTAGTCCCAGTTTGTGTTACAAACCGGGACGTATGCTCCCGCCCTCTATAAATGCAACGCCCCAGCCCTCTACCTCCACTCTGTTTTTTCTTGGTGGAAGGTATGAGGGGTGTGCTAGTTTTTTTCCCCTATGCATGCATTCAAGGTGTTTGATGAAATGTTTGAGTGAATGATCCCATTCAATTTCTCATAGAACAAAAATATAGAAGGTGTCCGAGATGCACTTGAGCTTTCTCCTCTTTATTTCCCTCGATCGAGGTTAGCAATCTTATCTTTTCTCTGTCATTGATACAATGCATGTGTCGATGTGAATTGGTCATTTCACTATTTATGATGTCCTGTTTTTGATAAACTTACTTATATGATGCAGATGAACGGTCGGGAATGGATGTACGGTGACCGGCGTGTACCCGGGTATATGAAAGGCGTGGATAAATTTATCGATGTGGCTACGGCAAACAAAGAGAATGGTTTTATACGTTGTTCATGTGTTCAATGTCAGAACAACAAGGAGTACTCTTCCTCGAAAATCATTCGCGGCCACCTGATTATGAAATGTTTCATGCCCAACTATAATTGCTAGACCAAGCACGGGGAAAGAGGGGTTATGATGGAAGATGGTGAAGAAGAAGATGATGATAACAACTATCATCATATGTTTCCTGAATCGGTGATCTTGCAATGGAAGACAATGGAGAGGAAGGAGGTGAAGAACGGGCATCAGATGAGCCGGCTGATGAACTTGGTAGGGTCATTTCTGATGCAAAGCGAGACTGTGAAACAGAAAATGAGAAGTTGAAGTTAGAGGGCATTTTAGAAGATCACAAGAAATTGTTGTACCCAAATTGTGAAGATGGCAGTACAAAGCTCGGTACCACACTGGAATTGTTGCGATGGAAGGCAGAGTGTGGTCTAACTGACTCCTCATTTGAAAAGATGCTGAAAATAATGAAGCCAGAGTTTCCAAAACATAACGAACTTCCCGAGAGTACCTACGAAGCAAAGAAGACTCTTTGTCCTCTAGGATTAGATGTGCAAAAGATACATGCATGCATTAATGACTGCATCCTCTACCGCAGTAAGGAGTATGAGAATTTAGATAAATGCCCGGTATGCAATGCATTGCGGTATAAAATCAGACTAGATACCCTGGTGATGTTGAGGGAGAGCCCCTCCGGAAGAGGGTTCCTGCTAAGGTTATGTGGTATTCTCCTATAATACCAAGGTTGAAACACATGTTCAGAAACAAAGAGCATGCCAGGTTGTTGCGATGGCACAAAGAGGACCGTAAGAAAGACGGGAAGTTGAGACACCCTGCTGATGGGTCACAGTGGAGAAAAGTCGAGAGAGACTTCCCAGACTTTGCAGGTGACGCAAGGAACTTATGGTTTGGTCTAAGTACGGATGGCATGAATCCTTTTGGGGAGAAGAGCTGCAGTCACAGCACCTGGCCCATGACTCTATGTATCTATAACCTGCCTCCTTTGTTGTGCATGAAGCGTAAGTTCATTATGATGCTAGTGCTCATCCAAGGCCCGAAGCAACCGGGCAATGACATTGATGTGTACCTTAGGCCATTAGTTGAAGAACTCTTATAGTTGTGGGGAAAACCAGGTGTACGTGCATGGGATGAGAACAAACATGAGCCATTTGATCTACGAGGGTTGCTATTCGTAACCATCAATGAACACATGAAGTCTTTCGCTGGTTGGATGCGGACACATCTCTTGAATGACACCACTGTTGGAGATCAGCTATACTTGTTGGCAGCGTCACCATCTTCTACTGTATTGAATTTCCAAGGGTACGAAATAAATGGGAATACATTCTACACGATCGCCCAAGATAAAAAGAACACCAACCAAAATAGTGGTGTCCGCTTTGATGCAATAGACGAGAATGGACAAAAGGACACATACTATGGTTACATAGAGGAGATATGGGAACTAGACTATGGAGTCTCTTTTTAGGTCCCTTTGTTTCGCTGCAAATGGGTCAACCTGAATGGGGAAGGGGTAAAGATAGACCAGTTGTACGGAATGATAACAGTGGATCTCAACAATCTTGGTTATAGAGATGAACCATTCATCCTAGCCAATGATGTGTCTCAGTTTTTCTATGTGAAGTACATGTCCTCCAGACCGAAAAAAAGAAAAAATATGCAAACGAATACATCATATGAAGAGCCAAAGCGTCACATAGTTCTTTCAGGGAAAATAAACATCGTGGGAATCGAGGACAAGACAGACATGTCAGAAGATTATAATAAGTTTGATAAAATTCCGCCCTTCACAGTGAAAACTGACCCAAGCATTCCGTTAAGTAAAGAAGATGCTCCATGGTTACGTCTGAAGCGATCATAAGGAAGGACATATGCCAAGAAGTTCATGCTCATATTATGTAACTCTAGTTCATGTCTTTCGCGGTTTGTGGCTTGACCGAAGGATATATTTCGCGGTTTGTGGCTTGACCGGGACTATATATAGGGGGGCCTTTAGTCCTGGTTTTGTAGTCTCAGTTTTTAATATTAATAAATGTCTTGAGTGTTAGTCCCGTTTTGTGGCTGGATTGGGAGTATGAAGAAGTTATCCCGATTCGTACTTACCATTAAGATCTGATCTCCAAACGCGCACGATCACATATGAGGGAGTGCCTCTATGACCAGTTTCTTGGAGATGCCGGAGGACTGGGATCCGGCGGCATCTCCCTGAAACTGGTCGTAGTGGTGTCCCTGCTCTCGAAAACCATCTTGCAGCTTGTAACTTCTCTAACTAGATCAATACACCTGGGAGCTAACTAATTTCACATATTAGGGAGTGCCTCTATGACCAGTTTCTTGGAGATGCCGGAGGACTAGGATCCGGCGGCATCTCCCTGAAACTGGTCGTAGTGGTGTCCCTGCACTCGAAAACCATCTTGCAGCTTGTAACTTCTCTAACTAGATTAATACACCTAGGAGCTAACCAATTTCACATATTAGGGAGTGCCTCTATGACCAGTTTCTTGGAGATGCCGGAGGACTGGGATCCGGCAGCATCTCCCTGAAACTGGTCGTAGTGGTGTCCCTGCTCTCGAAAACAATATTAGAGATGCCTCAATCTTCCTGGAGGACTGGACTAACAAGGATGCCTATTTATAGTACAAGCAACTCGGCATAGTAGTGTCGACACGCACCCCTATTATTAGTCCTAACTCGTGTTTTGTCCTGGTTGGTGTCTCCAACCGGGACTAAAGGTTCATCTTTAGTCCCGGTTGGTGACACCATCCGGGACAAGGTACACGCCGCACGACATAATATTGACACTCACCCCTATCATTAGTGCTGCCTGGCCCAGCCTGCCGAAATCCCTCCAACCGGGACTAAAGATGAACCTTTAGTATATTGAAAATCCGAACAATGAAAAATTCAAAAAAAAATCCGAACAATGAAAATCCTTCGCGTGGTGTCATATTATGTGACATAGTTGAAAGGAAAAATACCAGACTTGGTATATTGATCATGTCTCAAAAAAACCTTCACAAAATGACCTATCATGTTCGAGGTTTCATGGCTTTTGGTCCAAATGACTGATGTTATGTGCTGAATCACGGCATAGTTTGTGATGTTGTGCCCATATTATGCATGGATGTGGATATTGGTATGGAGAACAATGTTGCAGGAGGAAGTTTTCCGTTTTGCCGCACGGAAAAGCCCTTTTCCATTTTCCGAGCGCAAAAACGGGTCGTTTTGTGAAGTAACCACCAAAATGCTGTTTCAGAATGCTAGCGTCCCATTTTCCTAAAATACTAGACCACCTTACATGGACTATCTCCCAACCTGGACATCTCCAACATTTTCGTCCATCCCGGGTAAAAAGGGCAAAAGTCTGCCGAATCAGTAGGAAGTGGGTCCGGTTTGTACTACAGGTACATGATCTATCGCCCGTGATTTTTTGAAAAAATCATTTTTAGATTCGCAATATATGGTTTCTTTAGAGATCCAATGCAAGTTCAACGATGCTCGTCCCATATCTTCATGCACGCCGGTTCAACCATAGTTATAAATTCAAAAAATTCAAAACGGGCATAACAAATTCAAAAAAAATCCGAACAATGAAAATCATTCGCGTGGTGTCATATTATATGACATAGTTGAAAGGAAAAATACCAGACTTAGTATATTGATCATGTCTTGAAAAAAACTTCACAAAATGACCTATCATGTTCGAGGTTTCATGGCTTTCGGTCCAAATGACCGATGTTATGTGCTGAATCACGGCATAGTTTGTGATGTTGTGCCCATATTATGCATGCATGTGGACATTGGTATGGAGAACAATGTTGCTGGAGGAAGTTTTCCTTTTTGTCGCACGAAAAAGCCTTTTTCCATTTTTCAAGCGCAAAAAACGGGTCGTTTTGTGAAGTAACCACCAAAATGCTGTTTCAGAATGCTAGCGTCCCATTTTCCTAAAATACTAGACCACCTTACATGGATTATCTCCCAACCTGGACATCTGCAACCTTTTCGTCCATCCCGGGTAAAGAGGACAAATGTCTGCCGAATCAGCAGGAAGTAGGTCCGGTTTGTACTACAGGTACATGATCTATCGTCCATGATTTTTAAAAAAAATCATTTTTAGACTCGCAATATGTGGTTTATTCAGAGATCCAATGCAAGTTTAACGATGCTCGTCACCTATCTTCATGCACGCCGGTTCGACCATAGTTAGAAATTCAAAAAATTCAAAACGGGCATAAGAAATTCAAAAACATCTGAACAATGAAAATCCTTCGCATGGTGTCATATTATGTGACATAGTTGAAAGGAAAAATACCAGACTTGGTATATTGATCATGTCTCGAAAAAACCTTCACAAAATGACCTATCATGTTTGAGGTTTCATGGCTTTCGGTCCAAATGAACGATGTTATGTGCTGAATCACGAAATAGTTTGTGATGATGTGCCCATATTATGCATGCATGTGTACATTGGTATGGAGAAAAATGTTGCAGGAGGAAGTTTTCCTTTTTGTCGCATAGAAAAACCCTTTTCTATTTTCCGAGCCCAAAAAACGGGTTGTTTTGTGAAGTAACCACCAAAATGCTGTTTCAGAATGCTACCGTCCCATTTTCCTAAAATACTAGACCACCTTACATGGACTATCTTCCAACCTGGACATCTCCAACCTTTTCGTCCATCCCGGGTAAAAAGGACAAATGTCTGCCGAATCAACAGGAGGTGGGCCCGGTTTGTACTATAGGTACATGATCTATCGCCCATGATTTAAAAAAAATCATTTTTAGACTCGCAATATGTGGTTTCTTCAGGGATCCAATGCAAGTTTAACGATGCTCGCCCCCTATCTTCATGCACGCCGGTTCGACCATAGTTAGAAATTCAAAAAATTTAAAACGGGCATAAGAAATTCAAAAAAAATCCGAACAATGAAAATCATTCGCGTGGTGTCATATTATATGACATAGTTGAATGGAAAAATACCAGACTTAGTATATTAATCATGTCTTGAAAAAAACTTCACAAAATGACCTATCATGTTCGAGGTTTCATGGCTTTCGGTCCAAATGACCGATGTTATGTGCTGAATCATGGCATAGTTTGTGATGCTGTGCCCATATTATGCATGCATGTGGACATTGGTATGGAGAACAATGTTGCTGGAGGAAGTTTTCCTTTTTGTTGCACGAAAAATCCCTTTTCCATTTTTCGAGCGCAAAAAACGGGTCGTTTTGTGAAGTAACCACCAAAATGCTGTTTCAGAATGCTAGCGTCCCATTTTCCTAAAATACTAGACCACCTTACATGGATTATCTCCCAACTTGGACATCTGCAACCTTTTCGTCCATCCCGGGTAAAAAGGACAAATGTCTGCCGAATCAGCAGGAAGTAGGTCCGGTTTGTACTACAGGTACATGATCTATCGTCCATGATTTTTTAAAAAAATCATTTTTAGACTCGCAATATGTGGTTTATTCAGAGATCCAATGCAAGTTTAACGATGCTCGTCACCTATCTTCATGCACGCCGGTTCGACCATAGTTAGAAATTCAAAAAATTCAAAACGGGCATAAGAAATTCAAAAACATCTGAACAATGAAAATCCTTCGCATGGTGTCATATTATGTGACATAGTTGAAAGGAAAAATACCAGACTTGGTATATTGATCATGTCTCGAAAAAACCTTCACAAAATGACCTATCATGTTTGAGGTTTCATGGCTTTCGGTCCAAATGAACGATGTTATGTGCTGAATCACGAAATAGTTTGTGATGATGTGCCCATATTATGCATGCATGTGTACATTGGTATGGAGAAAAATGTTGCAGGAGGAAGTTTTCCTTTTTGTCGCATAGAAAAACCCTTTTCTATTTTCCGAGCCCAAAAAACGGGTTGTTTTGTGAAGTAACCACCAAAATGCTGTTTCAGAATGCTACCGTCCCATTTTTCTAAAATACTAGACCACCTTACATGGACTATCTTCCAACCTGGACATCTCCAACCTTTTCGTCCATCCCGGGTAAAAAGGACAAATGTCTGCCGAATCAACAGGAGGTGGGCCCGGTTTGTACTATAGGTACATGATCTATCGCCCATGATTTAAAAAAAAATCATTTTTAGACTCGCAATATGTGGTTTCTTCAGGGATCCAATGCAAGTTTAACGATGCTCGCCCCCTATCTTCATGCACGCTGGTTCGACCATAGTTAGAAATTCAAAAAATTTAAAACGGGCATAAGAAATTCAAAAAAAATCCGAACAATGAAAATCATTCGCGTGGTGTCATATTATATGACATAGTTGAAAGGAAAAATACCAGACTTAGTATATTAATCATGTCTTGAAAAAAACTTCACAAAATGACCTATCATGTTCGAGGTTTCATGGCTTTCGGTCCAAATGACCGATGTTAGGTGCTGAATCATGGCATAGTTTGTGATGCTGTGCCCATATTATGCATGCATGTGGACATTGGTATGGAGAACAATGTTGCTGGAGGAAGTTTTCCTTTCTGTTGCACGAAAAATCCCTTTTCCATTTTTCGAGCGCAAAAAACGGGTCGTTTTGTGAAGTAACCACCAAAATGCTGTTTCAGAATGCTAGCGTCCCATTTTCCTAAAATACTAGACCACCTTACATGGATTATCTCCCAACCTGGACATCTGCAACCTTTTCGTCCATCCCGGGTAAAAAGGACAAATGTCTGCCGAATCAGCAGGAAGTAGGTCCGGTTTGTACTACAGGTACATGATCTATCGCCCATGATTTTTTGAAAAAATCATTTTTAGACTCGAAATATGTGGTTTATTCAGAGATCCAATGCAAGTTTAACGATGCTCGTCCCCTATCTTCAAGCACGCCGGTTCGACCATAGTTAGAAATTCAAAAAATTCAAAACGGGCATAAGAAATTCAAAAAAATCTGAACAATGAAAATCCTTCGCGTGGTGTCACATTATGTGACATAGTTGAAAGGAAAAATACCAGACTTGGTATATTGATCATGTCTCGAAAAAACCTTCACAAAATGACCTATCATGTTTGAGGTTTCATGGCTTTCGGTCCAAATGGCCGATGTTATGTGCTGAATCACGACATAGTTTGTGATGATGTGACCATATTATTCATGCATGTGTACATTGGTATGGAGAACAATGTTGTAGGAGGAAGTTTTCTTTTTTGTCGCACGGAAAAATCCTTTTCTATTTTCCGAGCGCAAAAAACGGGTCGTTTTATGAAGTAACCACCAAAATGCTGTTTCAGAATGCTAGCGTCCTATTTTCCTAAAATACTAGACCACCTTACGTGGACTATCTTTCAACCTGGACATCTCCAACCTTTTCGTCCATCCCGAGTAAAAAGGACAAATGTCTGCCGAATCAACAGAAGTGGGCCCGGTTTGTACTACAGGTACATGATCTATCGCCCATGATTTTTAAAAAAAAATCATTTTTAGACTCGCAATATGTGGTTTCTTCAGGGATCCAATGCAAGTTCAACGATTCTCGCCCCCTATCTTCATGCACGCTGGTTCGACCATAGTTAGAAATTCAAAAAAATTAAAACGGGCATAAGAAATTCAAAAAAAATCCGAACAATGAAAATAATTCGCGTGGTGTCATATTATATGACATAGTTGAAAGTAAAAATACCAGACTTAGTATATTTATCATGTCTCGAAAAACCCTTCACAAAATGACCTATCATGTTCGAGGATTCATGACTTTCGGTCCAAATGACCGATGATATGTGCTGAATCACGACAAGTTTGTGATGTTGTGCCCATATTATGCATGCATGTGGACATTGGTATGGAGAACAATGTTGCAGGAGGAAGTTTTCCTTTTTGTCGCACGAAAAAGCCCTTTTCCATTTTTCGAGCGCAAAAAACGGGTCGTTTTGTGAAGTAACCACCAAAATGCTGTTTCAGAATGCTATCGTCTCATTTTCCTAAAATACTAGACCACCTTACATGGATTATCTCCCAACCTGTACATCTGCAACCTTTTCGTCCATCCCGGGTAAAAAGGACAAATGTCTGCCGAATTAGTAGGAAGTAGGTACGGTTTGTACTATAGGTACATGATCTATCGCCCATGATTTTTTGAAAAAATCATTTTTAGACTCGCAATATGTGGTTTATTTAGAGATCCAATGCAAGTTTAACGATGCTCGTCCCCTATCTTCAAGCACGCCGGTTCGACCATAGTTAGAAATTCAAAAAATTCAAAACGGGCATAAGAAATTCAAAAAAATCTGAACAATGAAAATCCTTCACGTGGTGTCATATTATGTGACATAGTTGAAAGGAAAAATACCAGACTTGGTATATTGATCATGTCTCGAAAAAACCTTCACAAAATGACCTATCATGTTTGAGGTTTCATGGCTTTCGGTCCAAATGATCGATGTTATGTGCAGAATCACGACATAGTTTGTGATGATGTGCCCATATTATGCATGCATGTGTACATTGGTATGGAGAAAAATGTTGCAGGAGGAAGTTTTCCTTTTTGTCGCACGGAAAAGCCCTTTTCCATTTTCTGAGCGCAAAAAACGGGTCGTTTTTTGAAGTAACCACCAAAATGCTGTTTCAGAATGCTAACCTTCCATTTTCCTAAAATACTAGACCACCTTACATGGAATATCTCCCAACCTGGACATCTCCAACCTTTTCATCCATCCCGGGTTAAAAGGACAAATGTCTGCCGAATCAACAGGAAGTGGGTCCGGTTTGTACTACAGGTACATGATCTATAGGCCATAATTTTTTTTAAAAAAATCATTTTTAGACTCGCAATATGTGGTTTGTTCAGAGATCCAATGCAAGTTTAACGATGCTCGTCCCCTATCTTCATGCACGCCGGTTCGACCATAGTTAGAAATTCAAAAAATTCAAAACGGGCATAAGAAATTCAAAAAAAATCCGAACAATGAAAATCATTCGTGTGGTGTCATATTATGTGACATAGTTGAAAGGAAAAATACCAGACTTAGTATATTGATCATGTCTCGAAAAACCTTCACAAAATGACCTATCATGTTCGAGGTTTCATGGCTTTCTGTCGAAATGACCGATGTTATGTGCTGAATCACGGCATAGTTTGTGATGCTGTGCCCATATTATGCATGCATGTGTACATTGGTATGGAGAACAATGTTGCATGAGGAAGTTTTCCTTTTTGTTGCACGAAAAATCCCTTTTCCATTTTTCGAGCGCAAAAAACGGGTCGTTTTGTGAAGTAACCACCAAAATGCTGTTTCAGAATGCTAGCGTCCCATTTTCCTAAAATACTAGACCACCTTACATGGATTATCTCCCAACCTGTACATCTGCAACCTTTTCGTCCATCCCGGGTAAAAAGGACAAATGTCTGCCGAATCAGTAGGAAGTAGGTCCGGTTTGTACTACAGGTACATGATCTATCGCCCATGATTTTTTGAAAAAATAATTTTTAGACTCGAAATATGTGGTTTATTCAGAGATCCAATGCAAGTTTAACGATGCTCGTCCCCTATCTTCAAGCACGCCGGTTCGACCATAGTTAGAAATTCAAAAAATTCAAAACGGGCATAAGAAATTCAAAAAAATCTGAACAATGAAAATCCTTCGCGTGGTGTCATATTATGTGACATAGTTGAAAGGAAAAATACCAGACTTGGTATATTGATCATGTCTCGAAAAAACCTTCACAAAATGACCTATCATGTTTGAGGTTTCATGGCTTTCGGTCCAAATGGCCGATGTTATGTGCTGAATCACGACATAGTTTGTGATGATGTGACCATATTATTCATGCATGTGTACATTGGTATGGAGAACAATGTTGTAGGAGGAAGTTTTCTTTTTTGTCGCACGGAAAAACCCTTTTCTATTTTCCGAGCGCAAAAAACGGGTCGTTTTGTGAAGTAACCACCAAAATGCTGTTTCAGAATGCTTGCGTCCTATTTTCCTAAAATACTAGACCACCTTACGTGGACTATCTTTCAACCTGGACATCTCCAACCTTTTCGTCCATCCCGGGTAAAAAGGACAAATATCTGCCGAATCAACAGGAAGTGGGCCCGGTTTGTACTACAGGTACATGATCTATCGCCCATGATTTTTAAAAAAATCATTTTTAGACTCGCAATATGTGGTTTCTTCAGGGATCCAATGCAAGTTCAACGATTCTCGCCCCTATCTTCATGCACGCTGGTTCGACCATAGTTAGAAATTCAAAAAAATTAAAACGGGCATAAGAAATTCAAAAAAAATCCGAACAATGAAAATCATTCGCGTGGTGTCATATTATATGACATAGTTGAAAGTAAAAATACCAGACTTAGTATATTTATCATGTCTCGAAAAACCCTTCACAAAATGACCTATCATGTTCGAGGTTTCATGACTTTCGGTCCAAATGACCGATGATATGTGCTGAATCACGACAAGTTTGTGATGTTGTGCCCATATTATGCATGCATGTGGACATTGGTATGGAGAACAATGTTGCAGGAGGAAGTTTTCCTTTTTTTCGCACGAAAAAGCCCTTTTCCATTTTCGGCGCAAAAAGCGTCGTTTTGAAGTAACCACCAAAATCTTTGTTTCAGAATGCTATCGTCTCATTTTCCTAAAATACTAGACCACCTTACATGGATTATCTCCCAACCTGTACATCTGCAACCTTTTCGTCCATCCCGGGTAAAAAGGACAAATGTCTGCCGAATCAGTAGGAAGTAGGTCCGGTTTGTACTATAGGTACATGATCTATCGCCCATGATTTTTTGAAAAAATCATTTTTAGACTCGCAATATGTGGTTTATTTAGAGATCCAATGCAAGTTTAACGATGCTCGTCCCCTATCTTCAAGCACGCCGGTTCGACCATACACTACAAGAAATGTGTCAACCTATGACCTTTTGATAGTGACCGTAGATAAAATCGTCATAGATTTATGACGATTTCACACCAGATGATCATAGGCCGTTTGCGAGAGTCAAAACCCTGAAAAATTAAGACGATTTGGCTTAAAAACGTCATAGTTTCAATACATAAAATCGTCATAACCAACAAGATATAAGAGAGGACAATATCGGCCGTTGGATATGAACCTGATGGACGGTTGAGATAGTGATGTTTGGAAAGTTGCCATGGATCGATGACCTGGCATCGAGTCATCATGTATGATCCGGAAATATTTCGGTTTGCCACACTCCTCGCGCCCAGTCACGCGCAATTGACCAATTATTTTTGTAAGTCCCACCGAAGAACCCTAGTTCTATCCCCGCCGCCTCCCACTGTATTGTTCTCTCCGCCGCCGCCACCCTACATTTCCTGCTGCAGCCACCCCGTCACCCGCCGCAGCCCAGCGTCTCCCCACCTCCGGCCACCACCGCCCTCACCTCTCTGCCAGGGGGAGTGGAGAGGGAAGGAGATCTACCTCCCCCGCCTCTCCTCACTCAATCTTGACCCCTAGTTAGCGCGGTGCCTCCGACTTCAGTCCCCTGGCCCAACCTCGTAGGCTCCGTCGAGCAAGCCCGTGCCCTTGCGCTCCTCCGCCACTGTTCGGACGCCGCTGTCACTAACCCAGGTGCGTGTGAGCAAATCCCCTCCCCGTCTCGTGAATCCTTTATGGGGTGGGATATTTATTTTGTTTAGTTTACTAATGGCAGGTGAGGTGGTGAAGTCGGTTTGATCGATCTCCATTGGCGCCGCGCAGGGTTGGGGTTTGGGCCTCAGAGGAGCTTCTTCCTGCTTGCTGCTCCAGGGCCGTCCGACTGGCAAATCGTGCATCCCTGAAATCTCCTCCACCCAGCCCACCATTGTGTTGTGCAGCTGCCGTCTGACTTGGTCTGTCAATGTAGGGGCTCCCATGGTCGATGTATCCTCTACGGTTACCTTGTACTTGCTCGAGTTGTCCACCATAGGAGTCAGGTACCTGACTTGCACGCAGATCCAGAAGCGGGGAATAAAGGGTTGCATCAACCCGATCAACGAGATCTGATCTCCGTCTCGGTAATTATTCCCCATGCCAAGGCCTCCTTTTCTCTCTTAGATCTGCGTATGAAAGGGATCCAAATCCTTTGGTGGCTACTCCATAGACATGTTTGATGAACTTTTATTTCTCCTCCCTAACTCGTGTTGTTGCTTCAATATATTGATTGATGCCTTATTTGCCTCCTTTAACATGTAGTTAGTCTACATGTATGAGAATGATAATTAACATGTGCTTTCTATGGTTCATTGGTTCATGTGGTGCTGACATATAACCGGATTATAATAGTTGGTATTGCCTATACGGGTCAGTGGAAAACTTAATTCACTCCAATGTGTTTCTTGTATACGCGAGTGTGGTGGTTGCTGATGAATTGCTTGCATATGTGGATTAGAAATTGGATTTGTAGGTCTGTAGTGAGGTAGAGCTGCAAAGCGTACATAGTTCATGGAAGTGAAATGGAGACAGAGACCTGCTGAAGTGAATTTTTCCCTTTTAACAAAAACCAGAAGGGACCTTTCTGTTTCTAATTTTTTCTGCACTAACATCTAGTTGATTACAGTCAAGCTATTATTATGGACAATTGGATGTAACATAACATGGAAACTTGTTATATTTTAGGATGGTATTTATGAGTTAATCATCTATTTGGTTTGGAATTGAGCGGGAGATCGAGTTGTCTGGTGGGATATTTCAGCTGAGGGAGATCAGGAAGCGGGCTTGTAATGTTGAGGACGAGAAAAAAGGGATCAAGATCAAGAAATAGGACCGGGAGAATTTGCATGTGCACATAGCATCATACAATAACTTCCCAACCGCTGCCGGTTTGGCCTCTTCGGCTGCTGGATTTGCTTGTCTTGGTAAGTCTCCTAGCTGATATCATGGCTATAATAAGTCAGTAAAACCAGATGTGTTATTCTCCTAGCTCTTATATCATGGTTATAAGTAAATAATAAGAGCATATGTATAATTAGTGAATATTTTTCATGTTAAACTTGTATTTCCTTTTATTTTGTATAGAGCACAGAGCCAAATTTACTTATGTTTAGAAGCAGAGGCAGTGTTTCTCACTTCTGGTAACATTGTTCTCTAACCAATGCAATATGAAAGGAATCATTCTTGAGGGGATATGTTTTTATGTGCTATCTATATCTTATTAAAATAGAACCCCATTAAGAGTTTTTTATGTTTGTCTATCTAAGCATGTAGGTCATCCACATCATCATCTATTATCATCCAGATAATCTCACTGTTAGTCTTTTGTATGGAGTTCTCTGTTAGTCTTTTGTAGCTGCAGCTTAAAAAGCACAAGACTAAGAATTGTCTGGTCCGCCTCGATTACTCTCTCTTCTCTGAAGTCAACATAGGATAGATCAATACAGTCAAGTCTGTGATCGATTTGCTCCCATTTCTGTCCTTGTGCTTCCAGGACTGTGTGTAGAAAATTGAAGCAAGCTAGCTACCCAGATATCCTTGTACGTACTTGTGTCTGGCATGTCTTCCGTAATTTGACAGGCATCCCTTTTTGGTTCTATGTTAGTGACCTAGTGAGGAAATATAGATGCATGAAAGAAAGTTACTACATGAGCACCCGTCCGTTCTTGATGGATACAGTCCATATCCATATCTAGCAGTTTGTATGTATGCATGGTACCCCTTGGTCCGTAAATAAGTGAATTGTATTTGTCTAGCAATGTTGCTTAAGAAGATGATTAAATTTAAGTTAAAAGGTCTAATTTGATGAGACAATGATTAAATTTACTTGTCAGTTATAGAAAACCAGCAGGCATGCTCATTAACACTCTCTTGATTACTTTGTTCCTTCTTTTATTGTAGCAACAATAGAACTGGCGTGTGCTGAGCAAATTGGTATATAGAATTTGTTTCTGTTTATGTATGTTGAAGGATGCTGAAATGCTCTTCTTGCCTTATAGTGCTAATAACTGTTAAGTGAATACTCCCTCAATATAAGTCTGACAAAAGAGCACAATATAGGCTATCTATCGTTGGAACTAGGGTACAACTACCATCCAAATTCTAGGTAGTTGGCTTTACTGAACACAAGGGTCTGTTTTATTCATAACAAAGTTGTGCTAGCTTGCTAACTCTTTGATTTTTATCAGATCCCAAATGATGGACTACTGTGATTTTTATCAGATCACAACGAATCTCAGGGAGGTGATGTCGCGCCCGGTTGTTGTGGTTCTATTTGATTAGGTCTTCATCTGTTGGCTAGGTCTTCAAATCTTCACGGTCTAATCATCTTCTTCACAATCTACATGGTGGAGATAAGTCCCCTGTTCCATGTATGGTTCTCTTTGATTATACTTTGTCATGTTTTGCCTAGGATTATATGTCTAGTAGGCCTTGTATTATCTTAGCCACATAGATTTTGTGCTCTGTTTAGTAGTACTGTTATTTCACTTTGATCCATGGTTAGTACTGTTGGCCACATAGATTGTGTTGTCTTAGCCACACAATTGTAGTTAGTCCACTAGATCAGTTGTTTAGTAGAGCTGCATTCCAGTGTTCGGTGAGCTCCTCGAGGAGCAGTGTCGTCTGACAATGTCCATGAGGAGCAGCCTGCATCAGGCTCTATAGTGTGTACTACTGTCTATTTTCTACTGTATTAGGATTTTTAACAATCCTATTCTAATATTCTAAACTTTCTAGTTTATTTTGTAAACCCATTCTTCAGGCTTCAGTCTTTGTAGTGTGTACTGATGCATGTTCATGTATTTCTCTTTCTCAATCAGTAGCTAGTTTCTCATGTTCTCTTTCCCTTTAATTTAAAAGGTACAAGCAGTCACTTGGTGGGCTGTGTGGGCGTTCCCACTTACAGCCTCACACCTGGCTTGTGGTAATTACATATTTGCTTGCTGGTACTTGAAATAGACAGTGATATCTCTCTGCATGTTGTAGTTGAATCATTGAAAACACAGGGTGCAATGAAAGTGGCTCTATGCACAAATGTTTTTATTTGCAAGTTTAATGCCCCAGCATTGATAAACACTCCATGGTTACTGACCCCCAACTTGCTTGGTTCTTGTATTTCAAATATGTTGATGTATAAAATATGCTTCATTCTTGTACTATCATTTATCTTGTAAATACTTGATATTTGGTGTACGCCTTTTCTATTTCTCTTAATGTCGTGTGTTTGCAATATCACATTTAATTGTTGCACTCTCCTGTCAGTGAAGATGTTATGCTTAAACAATGAAAACTGCACTTATTTCTGCTAAACAGTGAACTACTTGCATTCCATTTATCTGCCTTTTTTATTCTGTTTGTAATTATTTTGTTGGGACTGTTGCAGATACCCTATTGTTTATAGGAGCTGCAGGCTGATCTGGAAGCATGCATAAGTTCGAGAGGATCAAATTGTAGCTAGTTTGTATACTTGTTGTGAACTTTAGTTGTTGATTTGTAGGTACTAGGCCATCGAAGATTTGATTTCTAAACTAGTTGTAATTTTAATTTGAGTGGAATTTCATGTGCTCCATCAGAATATTGTAATAAACTCATCTTTGGTGTGATGTTGTTTGAAGATTTTCATGTATTTTCTCCTTATTGGTACATTTTGCTATTAATCTAGTGTGATTTGTTATTAATGGCACCTTGTCTAGAAAAATCTTATTCTTGGGTCCCACTGTAACATGATTCGACAATTTGGACTCACATTGTCTAAGGAAACAGCCCATAATATAATGGTACGTATAATGGCGAAAGTACCAGCCCAAATAAGAAGGACCAAAGTAATTATCTGTCCATATAAAATACCAATGCAAAGAAAAACAATACAGAATAGTTGGGCCGAGCCCATGTGGAACCAAGAAATGTACTGGGCTGATTTTGATTTAAGAAGATTTAATTTCGTCATAATTTTGCCACGTAGGATCTGACTTGGCCAGACTAGATAGCCCGTGACGATATTGGATCGTCATAGACGTTATGACGATCCAATATCGTCATAGACGGTTATGACGATTTTATCGAAAACGTCGTTATAGTTCATTTGCGACGCCCAGCTTTCGACGATCTCAAAATCGTCATAGAATCGTCATAAACGGACTACTATGACGATTCTGTGACGAAAATGGAGGGTCATATATAGCCAGATTCCTTGTAGTGATAGTTAGAAATTCAAAAAATTCAAAACGGGCATAAGAAATTCAAAAAAATCTGAACAATGAAAATCCTTCACGTGGTGTCATATTATGTGACATAGTTGAAAGGAAAAATACCAGACTTGGTATATTGATCATGTCTCGAAAAAACCTTCACAAAATGACCTATCATGTTTGAGGTTTCATGGCTTTCGGTCCAAATGACCGATGTTATGTGCAGAATCACGACATAGTTTGCGATGATGTGCCCATATTATGCATGCATGTGTACATTGGTATGGAGAAAAATGTTGCAGGAGGAAGTTTTCCTTTTTGTCGCACGGAAAAGCCCTTTTCCATTTTCCGAGCGCAAAAAACGGGTCGTTTTGTGAAGTAACCACCAAAATGCTGTTTCAGAATGCTAGCCTCCCATTTTCCTAAAATACTAGACCACCTTACATGGAATATCTCCCAACCTGGACATCTCCAACCTTTTCATCCATCCCGGTTTAAAAGGACAAATGTCTGCCGAATCAACAGGAAGTGGGTCCGGTTTGTACTACAGGTACATGATCTATCGGCCATAATTTTTTTAAAAAAATCATTTTTAGACTCGCAATATGTGGTTTGTTCAGAGATCCAATGCAAGTTTAACGATGCTCGTCCCCTATCTTCATGCACGCCGGTTCGACCATAATTAGAAATTCAAAAAATTCAAAACGGGCATAAGAAATTCAAAAAAAATCCGAACAATGAAAATCATTCGTGTGGTGTCATATTATGTGACATAGTTGAAAGGAAAAATACCAGACTTAGTATATTGATCATGTCTCGAAAAAACCTTCACAAAATGACCTATCATGTTCGAGGTTTCATGGCTTTCTGTCGAAATGACCGATGTTATGTGCTGAATCACGGCATAGTTTGTGATGATGTGCCCATATTATGCATGCATGTGTACATTGGTATGGAGAACAATGTTGCATGAGGAAGTTTTCCTTTTTGTCGCATGGAAAAGCCCTTTTCCATTTTCCGAGCGTAAAAAACGGGTCATTTTGTGAAGTAACCACCAAAATGCTGTTTCAGAATGCTAGCATCCCATTTTCCTAAAATACTAGACCACCTTACATGGACTATCTCCCAACCGGGACATCTCAAACCTTTTCGTCCATCCCGGGTAAAAATGACAAATGTCTGCCGAATCAGCATGAAGTGGGTCCGGTTTGTACTACAGGTACATGATCTATCGCCCGTGTTTTTTTGAAAAAATCATTTTTAGACTCGCAATATGTGTTTTCTTCAGAGATCCAATGCAAGTTCTAAATGAGCCATTTTTCTTCCCGCCATTTCTTCCCGCCAGTTTTTCCCGCCAGTTCTTCCCTCTAGTTATCTTCCTGCCATTTCTCACTATATATATGTAGGGTTGGCCTCCATTGTAATTGCACATCTCTAGACTCATATCTACAACCTCATCACTCTTTCCCATGACTTCCACCGGAGCACTAACTCCCAGGGAGGCGGAGGCGCTTTACGCCTCGAACTAACCCTGCCCGCCGTGCTACTGTGTCCCCGTCGGCTGGATGCTGAACGTCGGAGGCGTGCCGGTTCCTCCTGTCCCTCTAGGTGTGGCGCGCCGGATGGCCATCATGAACCACTACTAATTCGAGCTCACGCCGGAGCAGCGGAGGAATCCCAGATGGCATCCCGACTATTTCCCGACTTGGGAAGCCTTCTTCATGGATCAGCGTGAGAGGGTGCTCGCCAGGCACGAGGAGGATGACCCACCTCCTCCGAACTTCAACAAGGCCGGCCGTTGGCTGTGGTGGAGTGGCCGGACTCTCCAGAGCGTCATGGCCTACGACACGGCTGCCGACTCTAGCCCCTGCCTGCGCTACCCTCAAGTCCAGCCCACTTGTACTCATCCTTCAACGTTCAACTACGGCGACCCCGACGACGACAACGACGACGGCCGCGGCGAGTACGACGACTACAGTGGCGACTATTACAGGTGTATGCAGGAGCATGACTGAATCACTCCAACATTGCAAAACAAGTTCGGCCGATTGTGGCTTTGTGTTAGTTTGTGTTAGTTGCATTATGTACTTTAATTCCAGTTCTATCCTAATAAAATTTTCTTTCCGCCCATTATTTCACGTCCTTTTTTTTCCCGCCCATTAATATATAAAAAATATAAGTTAATTCAAATCCAAATTAAAAACAGAAAATGGTTTTATATTACTTATTCAAATCCAAACAATTTTTATGTTTAAAGTTTTTCTAAATTCCAAATTAATATTCAAAAAATATAAGTTAATTCACTTTTAACTGTAAATGTTTAATATTTTAAATGGTTACATTAATTATTTTATAAAACAGAAAATGGTTTTGAATTATTTATTCAAATCCAAACACTTTTTATGTTTAAAGTTTTTGTAAATTCCAAATTAATATTCAAAAAATATAATTTAATTCATTTTTAATTTTAAATGGTTCACAATTTAAATGGTTACATTAATTATGTTTTAAAAATAGAAAATGGTTTTGAATTAGTTATTCAAATTCAAACACTTTTTATGTTTAAAGTTTTTTCTAAATTCCAAATTAAAATTCAAAAAATATTAGTTAATTCATTTTTAATTTTAAATGGTTCATAGTTTAAATGGTTACATTAATTATTTTTAAAAACAGAAAATTGTTTTGAATTAGTTATTCAAATTCAAACACTTTTTATGTTTAAAGTTTTTCTAAATTCCAAATTAATTATCATTTAAAAAACATTACAATTTAAACCCCAAAATAAAAAATAAGGCGGGAACAGAGAGAAAATTCCTGAATTTTTTTGAAAACAGGGTCATATGTCCCGGCTTGAGCCACGAACCGGGACTAAAGACCCCTGGGCGCGCCAACCCTTGTCTGCTGGAAAAAGTGGAGTATACATCCCGGTTGGTGGCTCTAACCGGGACGTATGACCCTTTAGTCCCGGTTGGAGCCACCAACCGGGACAAAAGGTCCTTTGGTTATAACTGGCTCGCCTCCTCTTCTTCTTCCCCATCTCACTTCTCTGCTTCTCACCGACGCCGGAGAACCTTCCAACGCCCAGCTTCGCCGCCGCTTGGCCCTCAAGTCTGTCTGTGGTGAGCTCTTCTTCCTCCTGGACCCTCTCCCATACGCCCACTCGCTCTGTTTTGAGCCCGCGTTGAGCGTCGCACTTCGCCGCCACAGTTCATGCTCGCCGGCGTAGATTCGTCTGCCCTCGGACCACGCCGAGCCTTCCCGACCCGCTGTTGGTGCTCAGGCACCCCTCCGTTCTCTTCCTTGCTCTCTATATCGAGCCCGCGTCGTACGCCTCACCCCGTCGCCGCAGTTGTGCTTCCCGCCGGCGAGTCCCTCGACCAAATGGTCCAGCGTCGCCAATTTTTGGTCCCCCTCGATGAGCCGCATCGAACGAGCCCAGTCTCGCTCGCTCGCGTGCCCACAATCGGCACTAGCGTCGCCCACCCGAGGATCCCATTGCTGATGTCATGCTGACATCGGCATGAGGCAATATAACATGGGGCCGAGTCGTCAGTGGCTGGGGGTGGATTCTGCCCCAGTGACAAATGACCTCACCCCTGTGCTGATGTCACAGTGATGCAATAATTCCATTTAAATTGATTAAACAATTCCAGAAAATGTAATAATCTTGTAAATTCAATAAGTAATTCATTATAACTCAGAAAAATATGTTCAATATATCAAAATGTTCAGAAAAGTGAGAACTATCTATTTAAGCTATAATCATGCATTGTTCAACAACTTTCATAACAAGTTTAATTAGAAGAACATAGTAACCCCTCACAGGTGATTCCGGAGTTTCTCCGAGTTAGGGTTTTCACCCCTCGGAAGCCCGATTAATTGTCAAGCATGCTTTAGGGTTACATTTTAATGCAATTCAACTTGTCATATCATCATACTTGCTTGAGCATTGCATCGATGCCATGTGTTGATTGTTTCCTTTTCTTTCCGTTGTTTGGTTCTTCCCGGTAGAATATGATATCGAGATCGAGATCGAAGCCAGAGATCAACACCGTCGAAGCTCGAAGACAAATACTTGACCAACTGTAATCAAGTCAAGTACAAGGATCCTGAAGCTCTGCTTTCGTCTATCAACAGGCAAAGCCAAGCATAGCCCTACCATGATATAATCCTATGATTTCGAAAGCATTTCAATTCTTGCCATGATGCATACAATTCTACTGTGGTCTTTTATCGATAGATAGAGTGTCCTATCTGTTGCATTACTCCCTTCGAGCTTATATTACCTAATCCACTGCTCCTAACATATTAGGTTTATAAGGTTTATTAGTTTGGATTAATAGTTTTTTTATTAGTTAGGTATTATTAGGTTTATTAATTAGTTAGGTATTATTAGTCTTGGCTCCTTTGGTGGATCCTTGTGGGTAGCCCAGACGATGAAAAACTACCCCTGTCTTGTACATATTGATTGCATTGTAGTATGCCATGTATTGATTGCCGCCTTTCTTTCGGTATTGGTTCTTCACGATAGGATCCGAGCCGAGGTTTCTCCGAATTAGGGTTTATGATATTGTAAATTCATTTTTATTATTGTGTATGTATATATTAGGGTTTCTCTGAATTAGGGTTTATATCTCTCAACACCGTACCTAACATTCTCCCTTAGCCGCTTTGACTTATCTGTTTTTTCACCTATGCAGAAAATATGGACCCACACGACAGAGACGAAGAAAAGGAAGAGTTGATCCAAGGTGTGATCCGCGGGGAAGAAAATTTAGATGTATCGACGTTTCTGAACAACTCTGGTGAGGGTGATCCTCTTTTTGGTGGAAGAGACGACTTGTTTGAGGTTGAAGGTGATGCCTTCCGCGAGGGAGAAGGCGATGCATTGTGTGATCTAGAAGACGACCGCTCCGGCGAGGTGCATGTAATATAATTAATTCATTAATTAGTGATCTTCTATCTACATAGAAATAGTAACGACGATCTTTCTTCTTTTAGCCCTCCGGATCGAAGAAATCTACTGAAAAGAGCAGCCGAGGCCCAACCAAAAAACTGGGTTTCCCGAAGAGAGGAAGAAATATCCTGATAGAACCCGTCAGAGTAGATATTCAGAAACAACGAATGCGTATAATTGAAGAACGAATAAAGCAACAACAAGATGAAATCAACGCACTTAAAGAGCAAAGTACTATCGTCCCATCTCATCAGCACACTGCATTCGATGCTACCGGCCTATCGAATAATCGAAAAAGCAGTGTGGCTTCCACCGAGTTCCCGGGTGATGACAATGACGATGGTGCACCGACGATGGCTCCTGTTGGCTACCCAGTGGATGATATCACAGAGATGACACACTGCGATCTACATGTCATAGTTGTGAACATATAAATGAAGGTGGCGGTCGGCTATGCCTTACCAATTGGACCCACACCAACTTACCACTGTCGTCCGGTTCCAGAGGGCTACGTTGTTGTCGGGATGGATGAAATCATGCCCACCTTTGAAGTTTTGGATCTTGACTACCCTGCAGGTGAAGGGGATGTGACTGTACTAGGATACGCAACAAACGTCACCATTCTATGGCCAAAGAAATGTATCGTGCTTCGAAATCACACGCCAAGGCCATCTTCGCTGCCGCCTCACCCGTCTCCAACAAGGTCGTCGCCGCCGCGGCAGCCGTCTTCGTCGCCTCACCCGGCTCCGTCGCCTCACTAATCTCCGGCGCAGCCATCGCCGCGGGAGCCATCACCGGCGCCTCAGGATAAAAAGCGTAAGAGTACCGCTGCTCTGCATCGTGGTAAGAGATCGCCGAAACATAAACAATAGCCTCTTCCAAAAGTACCAAAGGTTCCTCCCAAGAGAGCTTATGACTGTACTGAAGAGGAGACTACGGCGATCATTGGTGCGTAAACGACAGCGTTTTTGACTAAGCTGAAGCGGCCGAAAGAGCCAGAGTTCCCCAGCACCAAAGAAGAAAAAGCCAGAGTGTTGAAAATGCTAAAGACTCTTCATCAACCCAAGCCAAAGCTGTCATCAGACTATGAGCGTTCTATTCTGAAGTCACATGCGGCACAACAAGCCTCGAAGAGTAGTACTGATGCGAAATCATTGCCCGACTGGAGAACAACAAAAGCAGTCTTGCGCCCTCTCAAGGTGATTTCCCATACGAATGTGGTCGAGCAAATATGGGGCGAAGAGTAGTATGATCCGGTAGTTGCGAGAATCGGAAGCTGCCCTGCTCAAGGTATAGTATTGCTCGATTACTTATCGGTTAAGTACTTCCCCGTGAGTGAAGTAGCATACAAATACTAGTACGGCAAAACTCTCGTCAAACCTGAGGAGGTAAATAATCTTCCAACAAAAATGCAAAGATTGCATAACTGGTACATGCATGCCACAAAGTCCGGGGCTAACTGGATAGTGCTGAAGGATACAAAAAAGCATTATGGGAAAGAAATAGATGACATGATATCCATTGAATTTGATGAACTATTTCAATTATTCAATCAAGACGCCTTGGACAAATCGATCATCAGTGCCTATTGTCTGTAAGTACTAATTCTGTAATTAATTTAGTCTCCACCTATCTCACCTTGTTTATTGCATGTATATAATCATACTGTAATATGCAGAATGGAGATTCTCGAATGCAGCAGAGGACAAATCTATGACATTGGCTTCATTGACCCATATTGGGTTCATCAAGCTAATCTCAAAACAAGCCCCCAGGATACGGAGGATAATATAGTACATGCGTTAAGGTTTCAAGAAACCAGAAGGGAAATACTATTTCCTTACAAATTTGAGTGAGTGTTATTGTCTTGTATACACTTTCTATTTCGCTTACTCGATGTTAAGTATATAATTGATTAGTTATGCATTCGCAGCTTCCACTATATTCTGTTAATCATTCAACTTGACAAAGGGCATGTACTAGTCATGGACTCGAAACATAAACCCCTTGAGCAGTGGAAGGACATGCAGATGCTTCTCCAGCGGTAATTCTAATTATTACGAAACTATATCGGTAACGTTCGTGAATTTTATGATATCAAGTAATGAATAACTTATTTTATTCGTTTCTTCGCCGGGCAGCGCTTGGAAACGGTTCACCAACAAGGCTAGGGGTGTTTGGAAAGCAGAGCTTACATTTCAAGAACTAGATGTAAGCACCACTAGCTATATCCGCGCATCTCTTTGATTCTAGTTTTGATACCATTATTATCATGCTTGATTATTATTTTGATAGAACTATGTTCTCGTAAAGTGACTGACACAGGGACCAGGTAACAATCTATGTGGATACTATGTTTGCGAGTTCATCTGGCAGACATGCGATGAGAAGGGCAGAAATTTAGAGCAACTCCACGTACGTAAACAATTTCTATAGTTTTTAATTACCATCAAATTGTGTTTAGTTTCATTCATATAGGCTGACTCCTTTTTTAAATCAGATCGAACGTCTACGGGACGGTCTTCTGCCAAAGGATCGCGTACGAGAAATTCAGGAGGAATTGGAGGGATTCTTGGATGCAGAAGTCCTAAACCCAAAAGGGGAATACTATTCGGGTGTGTATAAACAATAGGGATTGTACAAAGAGCAACTTTTGTATGTAGTGCATGAACTCGATCCATGTATCGAATGAAATATTGTCATGATGATCTTGTGTAATATAATGGTTCCTTCATTGATGAGTGCAAAACACTAAATAAACAATAAAACAACATAAATGAATTCTACTTGCGGCACAAAAGTGGCCAAAATCTTTGTCGTGGCAACAAAAGTTGCCAAAATGAATTCTGTCATGGCGGAGAAATGTATCAAATCTCTCTGGCGAAGCTTATTTTCCGGTTAGGTATTACGAACGGGACGATTCTCCTCCCCTCGCCCTTTGCGTGACGTGTACACTCTTTTGTCCCGGTTGGTAGGGGCTTTAGTCGGTTACCCAACGGGGCAGAACATCGGACTAAAGCCGAACCTTTAGTCCCATTGGCCCTGCAGGACAAAAGGCGTGCGTGGCGCTGCTTGTCGATTAAAGTCGGTCAAAATGTCTGATAAAGCACATTCTGCGGCATTCATGACAACGAAACATTGACTTCAAACGGTTGATGGCATCATTTATCATCTTTTCTTTCATGTTTTTGCATCTATCGATTAAAATGTGCCATGCATGTACCATTGATCTTCGGACATTTTTGTTGATTATTTAGCTCAGCATGAATTGTGGCGAAGATGGCCTTGGTGTGTGATTTGAAACGCGATACAGCAGCCATAGAATATTGCGATACATCTCTTTATATCTGCTTCAACTTCCGCCTTGTCCTTTCTCCTCTCACGGCTTCTATCAAGATATTTCTTCCTCTCTTCAAGAAACCCAGTCCTCCATGGTTTGGAGCCGCTTGTGCCTCGTGTTCGTCCATCATGTTCCTTATTTCCAAGGGCGAGTGTGAGCTCATCATTCTCTCTATCGGGAATGAAGTCCCCATCTTTAATAGCCTTTACTGCTTTTCTCATATTCTCGATTGGCAAGGGGTCTTCTTTATGTCGTATGTTATATATACATTTCCCTTCCGAGTCAACGATGCCCATGCCGTAAAACCAATTCCTTGCACGTTCTAATAAATACATTTCTGGGGTGATCTTTTTAGCACGCAGTTCATTCTCAAGTTTCTCCTACTTAGGAATGCCAACCCTGTAGCCACCTTGCCCCATAGTATGGTGATACTTCTTGTTAGCAGCATTCAGCTTATTCGTTGTAGACATTTTCTTAGCTTTTTCTGTTGTCTTGTATTTCATAAACTCATCCCAGAATGGTTTTATCTTCTCAAACTGAATATTCTTGAAATCGGGAGTCTTCTCTTTCACGACATAGTCAAGGTGCAATCTTTTCTTCCAGTTGGTGAAACACTGGGCAATATTCTTCAAAGCCCACTCCCTGACCTTAGCCTCAATGGCTCTCCCATGTTCTAAGGCGTCCTCAACTGGATCCTCCACATTTGGATCCAGCTCTATCTTCGGTAGTTTGAAATTAACCATGAGCCTCTTCCATAGTAAATCTTTGGCGTTGTTAGGGACAAATAAACATGTTCCCTCTTCTTCCGCATCAGCAGGCATATTCCAATTTCGAATGATGATCGGGATTAAGTCCCTAACGATTACTCCGCATTGTGCCACAAATTTGTTTGCGACAACTTCGGGAGCCGTCGGTTTGCCGTCTTCAGTGATATCTTCGATCCTGAACCTCTCATGGTCTCCCAACTTTTTGGTTGGGCCTCGGCTGCTCTTTTCAGTAGATTTCTTCGATCCGGAGGGCTAAAAGAAGAAAGATCGTTGTTACTATTTCTATATAGATAGGGGATGATTAATTAATGAATTAATTATATTACATGCACCTCTCCAGAGCGGTCGTCTTCTGGATTACACAAGGCATCGCCTTCTCCCTCGCGGAAGGCAGCACCTTCAACCTCAAACAAGTCGTCTATTCTGGCAAAAAGAGGATCACCCTCACCGGAGTTGTGCAGAAACGTCGATACATCTAAATTTTCTTCCCCGCGGATCACACCTTGGATCAACTCTTCCTTTTCTTTGTCTCTGTCGTGTGGGTCCATATTTTCTGCATAGGTGGAAAAACGGATAAGTCAAAGCGGCTAAGGGAGAATGTGAGGTACGGTGTTGAGAGATATAAACCCTAATTCAGAGAAAACCTAATATATACATACACAATAATAAAAATATATACATACACACTATATATACATACACAATATCTACATACACACTAAAAGGGTAGGGGCGTGCGGCCCTCTCGGGTGTGCATGGTACCGGCGGTCGGCGCAGGCAACGCCGTGGCGGTTAGGGAGGAGAGGGAGGCGGCCGAAGACGGAGGTCGAAAGAGGCGGCCGGAGATGACGTGGTCAGAGACGGAGACGACATGGCCAGAGACGGAGGTCGACGCAGGCGGTTGGAGACGACGCGGCCGGAGACGGAGGTCGACGAATGCGGCTGGAGCGCATGGCGATGGACAGAGACGGAGGCGCTATGGCGGTCGGGGAGGAGGGATAGGCGGAATTCTCAACAAGGATGATGATATAACAAGTTGAATTGCATTTAAATGAAACCCTAAAACTTTCTCTGCAATTTAAACGGGGTTTCGAGGGTTGAAAACCCTAACTCGGGAAACTCCGGAAACACATGAGAGGGGTTGATTTAGTTCTCTAATTAAACTTGTCATTAAAGTTTATTATCAATGCATGATTATAGCTTAAAAAGGTAGAACCCATTTTTCTGAAAATTTTGATATATTATTTGTATTTTTCTGACATATAAATAATAAGATATGAATTTTACAATATTTAACCATTTTCTGAAATTATAAAACAATTTATTACATCGGGCTGACGTCATAAACAACCTAGGGCTTTTGTTACCACGACTGAACCTACCCATAGAGACTGACTGGTGGGGGCGGAGCCACATTAGCAGCCCCACACGCAAAGTGGTGGGGTTAGGGGCGTTCTCACATTTGGATCTAGCGGAAGGGCGTTGGTGGGACACAGCCATGCAAGCAAGACACGTGGACCTCGCCGGAGCACGGCCAGACGGCGGCGGCTGGCGGCGCTAGGGGGCAAACGGAGACGCACGGGTAGGCCTAATCGAATCAGGGCGTCACCACGAACCTAACTAGGGCGGCGCTAGGTAGAGGTCGCCGAAGCAGGCCACACGACGACGGTCGACGGCGACGCATGCTGAATGATGCGGCGGCGATGATTGAGAGAGAGGGAAGCGAGAGGTCACATGGACCATGAGCTCACCGGGAAGCTCGTGGAGGGGTCGTTGGCGCGAGGGGAGCACAGGGGACAGCGCCGGCGATGGCGCTGGACACAGCGGCTAGAGACGCGCGTGTGCGGCCGGAGACGAGGACGGAGGGCGGAGGCGGCGCTAACGACGACGGCGGGCGTGCAAGGATGGGGCAGTCTGCCGGCGACGTGGGGATCGGGGCGGTGGTGGCGTATCCCAGTGTGCGCGTGCGGGTGAGTGAAGAGAAGCGGGGAAGAAGGAGAAGGAGAAGGTGCGTCGTGTATAAAGAGGAGGGAGAATACGTCCCGGTTGATGCCAACAACCGGGACGAAAAGGCCATACGTCCCGGTTGGAGCCACCAACCGGGATGTATACTCCACTTTTTTCAGCAGACCAAGGGTTGGCGCGCGCAGGGTCTTTAGTCCCGGTTGGTGGCTCCAACCGGGACATATGACCATGTTTTCAAAAAAAAATCAGGAATTTTCTCTCTGTTCCCCCTTATTTTTTATTTTGGGGTTTAAATTTGTAATTTTTTTATATGATAATTACTTTGGAATTTAGAAAAACTCTAAACATGAAAAGTATTTGAATTTGAATAACTAATTCAAAACCATTTTCTGTTTTTAAAAATAATTAATGTAACCATTTAAACTATGAACCAATTAAAATTAAAAATGAATTAACTTATATTTTTTGAATATTAATTTGGAATTTAGAAAAACTTTAAACATAAAAAGTGTTTGAATTTGAATAATTAATTCAAAATCATTTTCTATTATTAAAAAATAATTAATGTAACCATTTAAACTATGAACCATTTGAAATTAAAAATGAATTAACTTATATTTTTTGAATATTAATTTGGAACTTAGAAAAACTTTAAACATAAAAGTGTTTGAATTTGAATAACTAATTCAAAACCATTTTATGTTTTTAAAAATAATTAATGTAACCATTTAAACTATGAACCATTTAAAATAAAAAATGAATTAACTTATATTTTTTGAATATTAATTTGGAATTTAGAAAAACTTTATACATAAAAGTGTTTGGATTTGAATATAATTCAAAATCATTTTATGTTTTTAATTTGGATTTGAATTAACTTATATTTTTTATATATTAATGGGCGGGAAACAAAGGACGGGAAATAATGGGTGGAAAGAAAATTTTATTAGGATAGAACTGGAATTAAAGTACATAACGCAACTAACACAAAGTTACATAGAAGAACTGAAAATTAAGATACATGGCCAGATTAAGCCACAATCGGCCGAACTTGTTTTGCACTATTGGAGTGATTCAGTCATGCTCCTGCCTAGACCTGTAATACTCGCCACTCTAGTCGTCGTACTCGCCGCAGCCGTCGTCGCTGTCGACGTCGGGGTCACCGTAGTTAAACCTTGAAGGCTGAGTACGAGTGGGCTGGACTTAAGGGTAGCGCAGGCGGGGGCTAGAGTCGGCGGACGTGTTGTAGGCCATGACGCTCTGGAGAGTCCAACCGTGCCACCACATCCGACGGCCAGCCTCGTTGAAGTTCGGAGGAGGTGGGCCATCCTCCTCGTGCTTCGCGAGAGCCCTCTCACACAGATCCACGAAGAAGGCTTCCCAAGTCGGGAAATAGTCGGGATGCCATCTGGGATTCCTCCGCTGCTCCGGCGTGAGCTCGAAGTAGTAGTGGTTCGTGATGGCCATCCGACGCGCCACACCTAGAGGGACAGGAGGAACCAGACGCCTCCAGCGCTCAGCATCCAGCCGACGGGGACACAGTAGCCCGACAGGCAGGGGTAGTTCGAGGCGCAAAGCGCCTCCACCTCCGCCTCCCTAGGAGTTAGTGCTACGGTGGAAGTCATGGGAAAGAGTGATGAGGTTGCAGATATGAGTCTAGAGATGTACAATGACAATGGAGGCCAACTGTACATATATATATATAGTGAAAAAGGCAGGAAGATAACTGGAGGGAAGAACTGGCAGGAAAATCTGGCGGGAAGAAATGGCGGGAGAAATGCCGGGAAAAAATGTCGGGAAGAAAAATGGAGGGAAGAAATGGCGGGAAGAAAAATAGCTCATTTAGAACTTGCATTGGATCTCTGAAGAAACCACATATTGCGAGTCTAAAAATGATTTTTTATGGGCGATAGATCAAGTACCTGTAGTACAAACCGGACCCACTTCCTGCCGATTCGGCAGACATTTGTTCTTTTTACCCGGGATGGACGAAAAGGTTTGAGATGTCCCGTTTGGGAGATAGTCCATGTAACGTGGTCTAGTATTTTAGGAAAATGGGACGGTGGCATTCTGAAACAGCATTTTGGTGGTTACTTCACAAAACGACCCATTTTTTGCGCTTGGAAAATGGAAAGGGGTTTTCCATGCGACAAAAAGGAAAATTTCCTCCTGCAACATTGTTCTCCATACCAATGTCCACATGCATGCATAATATGGGAACATCATCACAAACTATGCCGTGATTTCAGCACATAACATCGGTCATTTGGACCGAAACCCATGAAACCTCGAACATGATAGGTCATTTTGCGAAGGTTTTTTCGAGACATGATCAATATACCAAGTCTGGTATTTTTCCTTTCAACTATATCACATAATATGACATCACGCGAAGGATTTTCATTGTTTGGATTTTTTTTGAATTTATTATGCCCGTTTTGAATATTCTAAATTTCTAACTAGGGTCGAACCAGCGTGCATGAAGATAGGGGAAAAGCATCGTTAGAATTTGCATTGGATCTCTGAAGAAACCACATAGTGTGAGTCTAAAAATGATTTTTTTCAAAAATCACGGGCGATAGATCATGTACCTGTAGTAAAAACCGGACCCAGTTCCTTCCGATTCGGTAGACATTTGTCCTTTTTATCCGGTATGGACGAAAAGGTTTGAGATGTCCCGGTTGGGAGATAGTCCATGTAAGGGGGTCTAGTATTTTAGGAAAATGGGACGGTGGCATTCTGAAACAGCATTTTGTTGGTTACTTCACAAAACGACCCGTTTTTTGCGCTTGGAAAATGGAAAAGGGCTTTTCCATGCGACAAAAAGGAAAACTTCGTCCTGCAACATTGTTTTCCATACTAATGTCCACATGCATGCATAATATGGGCACAACATCACAAACTATGCCGTGATTCAGCACATAACATCGGTCATTTGGACCGAAGGCCATGAAACCTCGAGCATGATAGGTCATTTTGTGAAGGTATTTTCGAGACATGATCAATATACCAAGTTTGGTACTTTTCCTTTCAACTATGTCACATAATATGATATCACGCGAAGGATTTTCATTGTTCGGATTTTTTTGAATTTATTATGCCCGTTTTGAATTTTCTGAATTTCTAACTATGGTCTAACCTGCGTGTATGAAGATAGGGGACGAGAATCGTTAGAACTTGCATTGGATCTCTGAATAAACCACATATTGCGAGCCTAAAAATGATTTTTTTCAAAAAATCACGGGCGATAGATCACGTACCTATAGTGCAAATCGGACCCACTTCCTACCGATTCGGTAGACATTTGTCCTTTTTAACCGGGATGGACGAAAAGGTTTGAGATTTCCCGGTTGGGAGATAGTCCATGTGAGGTGGTCTAGTATTTTAGGAAAATGGGACGGTGGCATTCTGGAACAGCATTTTGGTGGTTACTTCACAAAACGACCCGTTTTTTGCGCTTGGAAAATGGAAAGGGCTTTTCCGTGCGACAAAAAGGAAAATTTCCTCCTGCAACATTGTTCTCCATACCAATGTCCACATGCATGCATAATATGGGCACATCATCACAAACTATGCCATGATTTCAGCACATAACATCGGTCATTTGGACCGAAACCCATGAAACCTCGAACATGATAGGTCATTTTGCGAAGGTTTTTTTGAGACTTGATCAATATACTAAGTCTGGTATTTTTCCTTTCAACTATGTCACATAATATGACATCACGCGAAGGATTTTCATTGTTCGGATTTTTTTTGAATTTATTATGCTCGTTTTGAATTTTTGAATTTCTAACTATGGTCGAACCGTCGTGCATGAAGATAGGGGCGAGCATCGTTAGAACTTGCATTGGATCTCTGAGAAACCACATATTGCGAGTCTAAAAATTATTTTTTCAAAAGATCACGGGCGATAGATCATGTACCTGTGGTACAAACCAGACCCACTTCCTACCGATTCGGCAGACATTTGTCCTTTTTACCCGGGATGGACGAAAAGGTTTGAGATGTCCCGGTTGGGAGATAGTCCATGTAACGTGGTCTAGTATTTTAGGAAAATGGGACGGTAGCATTCTGAAACAGCATTTTGGTGGTTACTTCACAAAACGACCTGTTTTTTGCGCTCGGAAAATGGAAAAGGGCTTTTCCGTGCGACAAAAAGGAAAACTTCCTCCAACAATATTGTTCTCCATACCAATATCAACATGCATACATAATATGGGCACAGCATCACAAACTATTTCGTGATTCAGCACATAACGTCGGTCATTTGGACCGAAAGCCATGAAACCTCGAACATGATAGGTCATTTTGTGAAGGTTTTTTTGAGACATGATCAATATACCAAGTCTGGTAATTTTCCTTTCAACTATGTCACATAATATGACATCACGCGAACGATTTTAATTGTTCGGTTTTTTTTGAATTTATTATGCCCGTTTTGAATTTTTTGAATTTCTAACTATGGTCGAACCGGCGTGCATGAAGATAGGGGACGAGCATCGTTAGAACTTGCATTGGATCTCTAAAGTAACCACATATTGCGAGCCTAAAAATGATTTTTTCAAAAAATCATGGGCGATAAATCATGTACCTGTAGTGCAAACCGGACCCACTTACTATCGATTCGGCAGACATTTGTCCTTTTTACCCGGGATGGACGAAAAGGTTTGAGATGTCCCGGTTGGGAGATATTCCATGTAAGTTGGTTCTAGTATTTTAGAAAAATGGGACGGAAGCATTCTGAAACAGCATTTTGGTGGTTACTTCACAAAACGACCCGTTTTTTGCGCTCGGAAAATGGAAAAGGGTTTTTCCGTGCAACAAAAAGGAAAACTTCCTCCTGCAACATTGTTCTCCATACCAATGTCCATATGCATGTATAATATGGGCACAGCATCACAAACTATGCCGTGATTCAGCACATAACATCGGTCATTTGGACCGAAAGCCATGAAACCTCCAACATGATATGTCATTTTGTGAAGGTTTTTTCGAGACATGATCAATATACCAATTCTGGTATTTTTTCTTTTAACTATTCCACATAATATGACATCATGCGAAGGATTTTCATTGTTCGGATTTTTTTGAATTTATTATGCCCGTTTTGAATTTTTTAAATTTCTAACTATGGTCGAACCGGCGTGCATGAAGATAGGGGACGAGCATCGTTAGAACTTGCATTGGATCTCTGAAGAAACCACATATTGTGAGTCTAAAAATGATTTTTTCAAAAAATCATGGGCGATAGATCATGTATCTGTAGTAAAAACCGGACCCACATCCTCCCGATTCGGCAGACATTTGTCCTTTTTACCCGGGATGGACGAAAAGGTTTGAGATGTCCCGGTTGGGAGATAGTCCATGTAAGGTGGTCTAGTATTTTAGGAAAATGGCACGGTGGCATTCTGAAACAGCATTTTGGTGGTTACTTCACAAAACGACCCGTTTTTTGCGCTCGGAAAATGGAAAAGGGCTTTTCCATGCGACAAAAAAGGAAAACTTCCTCCTTCAACATTGTTCTCCATACAATTGTCCACATGAATGTATAATATGGGCACAACATCACAAACTATGCCGTGATTCAGCACATAACATCGGTCATTTGGACCGAAAGCCATGAAACCTCGAGCATGATAGGTCATTTTGTGAAGGTATTTTCGAGACATGATCAATATACCAAGTTTGGTATTTTTCCATTCAACTATGTCACATAATATGATATCACGCGAAGGATTTTCATTTTTCGGATTTTTTTTGAATTTATTATGCCCGTTTTGAATTTTCTGAATTTCTAACTATGATCGAACCGGCGTGCATGAAGATAGGGGACGAGAATCGTTAGAACTTGCATTAGATCTCTGAAGAAACCACATATTGCGAGCCTAAAAATGATTTTTTCAAAAAATCACGGGCGATAGATCATGTACCTATAGTGCAAATCGGACCCAGTTCCTACCGATTCGGCAGACATTTGTCCTTTTTAACCGGGATGGACGAAAAGGTTTGAGATGTACCGGTTGGGAGATAGTCCATGTAAGGTGGTCTAGTATTTTAGAAAAATGGGACGATGGCATTCTGAAACAGCATTTTGGTGGTTACTTCACAAAACGACCCGTTTTTTGCGCTTGGAAAATGGAAAGGGCTTTTCCGTGCGACAAAAGGGAAAATTTCCTCCTGCAACATTGTTCTCCATACCAATGTCCACATGCATGCATAATATGGGCACATCATCACAAACTATGCCGTGATTTCGGCACATAACATCGGTCATTTGGACCGAAACCCATGAAATCTCGAACATGATAGGTCATTTTGCGAAGGTTTTTTCGTGACATGATCAATATACCAAGTCTGGTATTTTTCCTTTCAACTATGTCACATAATATGACATCACGCGAAGGATTTTCATTGTTCGGATTTTTTTTGAATTTATTATGCTTGTTTTGAATTTTATGAATTTCTAACTATGGTCGAACCGGCGTGCATGAAGATAGGGGACGAGAATCGTTAGAAATTGCATTGGATCTCTGAGAAACCACATATTGCGAGTCTAAAAATGATTTTTTCAACAAATCACGGGCGATAGATCATGTACCTATAGTACAAACTGGACCCACTTCCTACCGATTCAGCAGACATTTGTCCTTTTTATCCGGGATGGAAGAAATGGTTTGAGATGTCCCGGTTGGGAGATAGTCCATGTAAGGTGGTCTAGTATTTTATGAAAATGGGATGGTTGCATTCTGAAACAGCATTTTGGTGGTTACTTCACAAAATGACCCGTTTTTTGCGCTCGGAAAATGGAAAAGGGTTTTTCCATGCGACAAAAAGGAAAACTTCCTCCTGCAACATTGTTCTCCATACCAATGTCAACATGCATACATAATATGGTCACAACATCACAAACTATTTCGTGATTCAGCACATAACGTTGGTCATTTGGACCGAAAGCCATGAAACCTCGAACATGATAGGTCATTTTCTGAAGGTTTTTCAAGACATGATCAATATACCAAGTATGGTATTTTTCCTTTCAACTATGTCACATAATATGACATCACGCGAACGATTTTCATTGTTCGGATTTTTTGAATTTATTATGCCCGTTTTGAATTTTCTGAATTTCTAACTATGGTCGAACCGACGTGCATGAAGATAGGGGACGAGCATCGTTAGAACTTGCATTGGATCTCTAAAGAAACCACATATTGCGAGCCTAAAAATGATTTTTTCAAAAAATCACGGGCGATAGATCATGTACCTGTAGTGCAAACCGGACCCACTTCCTTCCGATTCGGCAGACATTTGTCCTTTTTACCCGGGATGGACGAAAAGGTTTGAGATGTCCCGGTTGGGAGATAGTCCATGTAAGGTGGTCTAGTATTTTAGGAAAATGGGACGGTAGCATTCTAAAACAGCATTTTGGTGGTTACTTCAAAAAAACGACCCGTTTTTTCGCTCGGAAAATAGAAAAGGGTTTTTCCGTGCGACAAAAAGGAAAACTTCTTCCTGCAACATTGTTCTCCATACCAATTTCCACATGCATGCATAATATGGTCACAGCATCACAAACTATGCCGTGATTCAGCACATAACATCGGTCATTTGGACCGAAAGCCATGAAACCTCGAACATGATAGGTCATTTCGTGAATGTTTTTTTGAGACATGATCAATATACCAAGTCTGGTATTTTTCCTTTCAACTATGTCACATAATATGACATCACGCGAAGGATTTTCATTGTTCGGATTTTTTTTGAATTTATTATGCCCGTTTTAAATTTTCTGAATATCTAACTATGGTCGAACCGGGGTGCATGAAGATAAGGGACGAGCATCGTTAGAACTTGCATTGGATCTCTGAAGAAACCACATATTGCGAGTCTAAAAATGATTTTTTCAAAAATCACGGGCGATAGATCATGTACCTATAGTACAAACCGAACCCACTTCCTACCGATTCGGAAGAAATTTGTCCTTTTTACCCGGGATGGACGAAAAGGTTTGAGATGTCCCGGTTGGGAGATAGTACATGTAAGATGGTCTAGTATTTTAGGAAAATGGGACGGTAGCATTCTGAAACAGCATTTTGGTGGTTACTTTACAAAACGACCCTTTTTGCGCTCGGAAAATGAAAAAGGGCTTTTTCGTCTTACAAAAAGGAAAACTTCCTCCTGCAACATTGTTCTCCATACGAATGTCCACATGCATGCATAATATGGGCACAGCATCACAAACTATGTCGTGATTCAGCACATAACGTCGGTCATTTGGACCGAAAGCCATGAAACCTCGAACATGATAGGTCCTTTTGTGAAGGTTTTTTCAAGACATGATCAATATAGGAAGTCTGGTATTTTTCATTTCAACTATGTCACATAATATGATATCACGCGAAGGATTTTCATTGTTCGGATTTTTTTTGAATTTATTATGCCGGTTTTGAATTTTCTGAATTTCTAACTATGGTCGAACCGGCGTGCATGAAGATACGGGACGAGCATCATTAGAACTTGCATTGGATCTCTGAAGAAACCACATATTGCGAGCCTAAAAATGATTTTTTCAAAAATCACGGGCGATAGATCATGTACCTGTAGTACAAACCGGACCCACTTCCTACCGATTCGGCAGACACTTGTACTTTTTACCCGGGGTGGACGAAAAGGTTTGAGATGTCCCGGTTGGGAGATAGTCCATGTAAGGTGGTTTCGTATTTTAGGAAAATGGGACAGTAGCATTCTGAAACAGCATTTTGGTGGTTACTTCACAAAATGACCCGTTTTTTGCGCTCGGAAAATGGAAAAGGGTTTTTCCATGCAACAAAAAGGAAAACTTCCTCCTGCAACATTGTTCTCCATACCAATGTCAACATGCATACATAATATGGGCACAACATCACAAACTATGCCGTGATTCAGCACATAACGTCGGTCATTTGGATCGAAAGCCATGAAACCTCGAACATGATAGGTCCTTTTGTGAAGGTTTTTTCAAGACATGATCAATATACCAAGTCTGGTATTTTTCATTTCAACTATGTCACATAATAGGATATCACGTGAAGGATTTTCATTGTTCGGATTTTTTTTGAATTTATTATGCCGGTTTTGAATTTTTTGAATTTCTAACTATGGTCGAACCGACGTGCATGAAGATAGGGGACGAGCATCGTTAGAACTTGCATTGGATCTCTAAAGAAACCACATATTGCGAGCCTAAAAATGATTTTTTCAAAAAATCACGGGCGATAGATCATGTACCTGTAGTGCAAACCGGACCCACTTCCTGCCGATTCGGCAGACATTTGTCCTTTTTACCCGGGGTGGACGAAAAGGTTTGACATGTCCCGGTTGGGAGATAGTCCATGTAAGGTGGTTTCGTATTTTAGGAAAATGGGACGGTAGCATTCTGAAACAGCATTTTGGTGGTTACTTCACAAAATGACCCGTTTTTTGCGCTCGGAAAATGGAAAAGGGCTTTTCCATGCGACAAAAAGGAAAACTTCCTCCTGCAACATTGTTCTCCATACCAATGTCAACATGCATACATAATATGGGCACAACATCACAAACTATTTCGTGATTCAGCACATAACGTTGGTCATTTGGACCGAAAGCCATGAAACCTCGAACATGATAGGTCATTTTGTGAAGGTTTTTTCAAGACATGATCAATATACCAAGTCTGGTATTTTTCCTTTCAACTATGTCACATAATATGACATCACGCGAACGATTTTCATTGTTCGGATTTTTTGAATTTATTATGCCCGTTTTGAATTTTCTGAATTTCTAACTATGGTCGAACCGGCGTGCATGAAGATAGGGGACGAGCATCGTTAGAAATTGCATTGGATATCTAAAGAAACCACATTTTGCGAGCCTAAAAATGATTTTTTCAAAAAATCACGGGCGATAGATCATGTACCTGTAGTGCAAACCGGACCCACTTCCTTCCGATTCGGCAGACATTTGTCCTTTTTACCCGGGATGGACGAAAAGGTTTGAGATGTCCCGTTTGGGAGATAGTCCATGTAAGGTGGTCTAGTATTTTAGGAAAATGGGACGGTAGCATTCTGAAACAGCATTTTGGTGGTTACTTCACAAAACGACCCGTTTTTTGCGCTCGGAAAATAGAAAAGGGTTTTTCCGTGCGACAAAAAGGAAAACTTCCTCCTGCAACATTGTTCTCCATACCAATGTCCACATGCATGCATAATATGGTCACAGCATCACAAACTATGCCGTGATTCAGCACATAACATCGGTCATTTGGACCGAAAGCCATGAAACCTCGAACATGATAGGTCATTTCGTGAATGTTTTTTCGAGACATGATCAATATACCAAGTCTGGTATTTTTCCTTTCAACTATGTCACATAATATGACATCACACGAAGTATTTTCATTGTTCGGATTTTTTTTGAATTTATTATGCCCGTTTTGAATTTTCTGAATTTCTAACTATGGTCGAACCGGGGTGCATGAAGATAAGGGACGAGCATCGTTAGAAATTGCATTGGATCTCTGAAGAAACCACATATTGCGAGTCTAAAAATTATTTTTTCAAAAATCACGGGCGATATATCATGTACCTGTAGTACAAACCGGACCCACTTCCTACCGATTCGGCAGACATTTGTCCTTTTTACCCGGGATGGACGAAAAGGTTTGAGATGTCCCGGTTGGGAGATAGTCCATGTAGGTGGTCTAGTATTTTAGGAAAATGGGACGATAGCATTCTGAAACAGCATTTTGGTGGTTACTTCACAAAACGACCCTTTTTTGCGCTCGGAAAATGGAAAAGGGCTTTTTCGTGCGACAAAAAGGAAAACTTCCTCCTGCAACATTGTTCTCCATACCAATGTCCACATGCATGCATAATATGGGCACAACATCACAAACTATGCCGTGATTCAGCACATAACGTCGGTCATTTGGACCGAAAGCCATGAAACCTCGAACATGATAGGTCCTTTTGTGAAGGTTTTTTCAAGACATGATCAATATACCAAGTCTGGTATTTTTCATTTCAAATATGTCACATAATATGATATCACGTGAAGGATTTTCATTGTTCGGATTTTTTTTGAATTTATTATGCCTGTTTTGAATTTTCTAAATTTCTAACTATGGTCGAACCGGCGTGCATGAAGATAGGGGACGAGCATCGTTAGAACTTGCATTGGATCTCTAAACAAACCACATATTGCGAGCCTAAAATTGATTTTTCAAAAAATCACGGACGATAGATCATGTACCTGTAGTGCAAACCGGACCCACTTCCTGCCGATTCGGCAGACATTTGTCCTTTTTACCCGGGATGAACGAAAAGGTTTGAGATGTCCCGGTTGGGAGATAGTCCATGTAAGGTGGTCTAGTATTTTAGGAAAATGGGACGGTAGGATTCTGAAACAGCATTTTGGTGGTTACTTCACAAAACGACCCGTTTTTTGCGCTCGGAAAATGGAAAAGGGTTTTTCCGTGTGACAAAAAGGAAAACTTCCTCCTGGAACATTTTTCTCCATACCAATGTCCACATGCATGCATAATATGGGCACAGCATCACAAACTATGCCGTGATTCAGCACATAACATCGGTCATTTGGACCGAAAGCCATGAAACCTCGAACATGATAGGTCATTTTGTGAAGGTTTTTTCGAGACATGATCAATATACCAAGTCTGGTATTTTTCCTTTCAACTATGTCACATAATATGACATCACGACGAAGAATTTTCATTGTTCGGATTTTTTTTTGAATTTATTATGCCCGTTTTGAATTTTCTGAATTTCTAACTATGGTCGAACCGGGGTGCATGAAGATAAGGGATGAGCATCGTTAGAACTTGCATTGGATCTCTGAAGAAACCACATATTGCGAGCATAAAAATGATTTTTTCAAAAAATCACGGGCGATAGATCATGTACCTGTAGTACAAACCGGACCCACTTCCTACCAATTCGGCAGACATTTGTCCTTTTTAGCCGGAATGGAAGAAAAGGTTTGAGATGTCCCGGTTGGGAGATAGTCCATGTAAGGTGGCCTAGAATTTTAGGAAAATGGGACGGTAGCATTCTGAAACAGCATTTTGGTGGTTACTTCACAAAACGACCCATTTTTTGCGCTCAGAAAATGGAAAAGGGGTTTTTCGTGCGACAAAAAGGAAAAATTCCTCCTGCAACATTATTCTCCATACCAATGTACACATGCATGCATAATATGGGCACAACATCACAAACTATGCCGTGATTCAGCACATAACATTGGTCATTTGGACCGAAAGCCATGAAACCTCGAACATGATAGGTCATTTTGCGAAGGTTTTTTCAAGACGTGATCAATATACCAAGTCTGGTATTTTTCCTTTCAACTATGTCACATAATATGACATCACACGAAGGATTTTCATTGTTCAGATTTTTTTAGAATTTATTATGCCCGTTTTGAATTTTCTGAATTTCTAACTATGGTCGAACCAGCGTGCATGAAGATAGGGGATGAGCATCGTTAGAAATTGCATTGGATCTTTGATGAAACCACATATTGCGAGTCTAAAAATTATTTTTTCAAAAAATCACGGGAGATAGATCATGTACCTGTAGTACAAACCGGACCCAGTTCCTCCCGATTCGGCAGACATTTGTCCTTTTTACCCGGGATGGACGAAAAGGTTTGAGATGTCCCGGTTGGGATATAGTCCATGTAAGGTGGTCTAGTATTTTAGGAAAATGGGATGGTAGCATTCTGAAACAGCATTTTGGTGGTTACTTCACAAAACGACCCGTTTTTTGCGCTCGGAAAATGGAAAAGGGCTTTTCCATGCGACAAAAAAGGAAAACTTCCTCCTGCAACATTTTTCTCCATACCAATGCCCACATGCATGCATAATATGGGCACAATATCACAAACTATGCCGTGATTCAGCACATCACATTGGTCATTTGGACCGAAAGCCATGAAACCTCGAACATGATAGGTCATTTTGTGAAGGTTTTTTCGAGACATGATCAATATACCAAGTCTGGTATTTTTCCTTTCAACTATGTCACATAATATGACATCACGCGAAGGATTTTCATTGTTCGGATTTTTTTTGAATTTATTATGCCCGTTTTGAATTTTCTCAATTTCTAACTATGGTCGAACTGGGGTGCATGAAGGTAGGGGACGATCATCGTTAGAAATTGCATTGGATCTCTGAAGAAACCACATATTGCGAGTCTAAAAATGATTTTTTCAAAAAATCACGGGCGATAGATCATGTACCTGTAGTACAAACCGGACCCACTTCCTACCGATTCGGCAGACATTTGTCCTTTTTACCCGGTATGGACGAAAAGGTTTGAGATGTCCCGATTGGGAGATAGTCCATGTAAGGTGGTCTAGTATTTTAGGAAAATGGGACGGTAGGATTCTGAAACAGCATTTTGGTGGTTACTTCACAAAACGACCCGTTTTTTACGCTCGGAAAATGGAAAAGGGCTTTTTCGTGCGACAAAAAGGAAAACTTGGTCCTGCAACATTGTTCTCCATACCAATGTCCACATGCATGCATAATATGGGCACAACATCACAAACTATGCCGTGATTCAGCACATAACGTCGGTCATTTGGACCGAAAGCCATGAAACCTCGAACATGATAGGTCATTTTGTGAAGGTTTTTTCAAGACATGATCAATATACCAAGTGTGGTATTTTTCATTTCAACTATGTCACATAATATGATATCACGTGAAGGATTTTCATTGTTCGGATTTTTTTTGAATTTATTATGCCGGTTTTGAATTTTCTGAATTTCTAACTATGGTCGAACCGGCGTGCATGAAGATAGGGGACGGGCATCGTTAGAACTTGCATTGGATCTCTGAAGAAACCACATATTGCGAGCCTAAAAATGATTTTTTCAAAAAATCACGGGCGATAGATCATGTACCTGTAGTGCAAACCGGACCCACTTCCTACAGATTCGGCAGACATTTGTCCTTTTTACCCGGGGTGGACGAAAAGGTTTGAGATGTCCCGGTAGGGAGATAGTCCATGTAAGGTGGTTTCGTATTTTAGGAAAATGGGACGGTAGCATTCTGAAACAGCATTTTGGTGGTTACTTCACAAAACGACCCGTTTTTTGCGCTCGGAAAATGGAAAAGGGCTTTTCCATGCGACAAAAAGGAAAACTTCCTCCTGCAACATTGTTCTCCATACCAATGTCAGCATGCATACATAATATGGGCACAGCATCACAAACTATTTCGTGATTCAGCACATAACGTTGGTCATTTGGACCAAAAGCCATGAAACCTCGAACATGATAGGTCATTTTGTGAAGGTTTTTTCGAGACATGATCAATATACCAAGTCTGGTATTTTTCCTTTCAACTATGTCAAATAATATGACATCACGCGAACGATTTTCATTGTTCGGATTTTTTTGAATTTATTATGCCCGTTTTGAATTTTCTGAATTTCTAACTATGGTCGAACCGGCGTGCATGAAGATAGGGGACGAGAATCGTTAGAACTTGCATTGGATCTCTAAAGAAACCACATATTGCGAGCCTAAAAATGATTTTTTCAAAAAATCACGGGCGATAGATCATGTACCTGTAGTGCAAACCGGACCCACTTCCTGCCGATTCGACAGACATTTGTCCTTTTTACCCGGGATGGACGAAAAGGTTTGAGATGTCCCGGTTGGGAGATAGTCCATGTAAGGTGGTCTAGTATTTTAGGAAAATGGGACGGTAGGATTCTGAAACAGCATTTTGGTGGTTACTTCACAAAACGACCCGTTTTTTGCGCTCGGAAAATGGAAAAGGGTTTTTCCGTGCGACAAAAAGGAAAACTTATTCCTGGAACATTTTTCTCCATACCAATGTCCACATGCATGCATAATATGGGCACAGCATCACAAACTATGCCGTGATTCAGCACATAACATCGGTCATTTGGACTGAAAGCCATGAAACCTCGAACATGATAGGTCATTTTGTGAAGGTTTTTTTGAGACATGATCAATATACCAAGTCTGGTATTTTTCCTTTCAACTATGTCACATAATATGACATCACGCGAAGGATTTTCAATGTTAGGATTTTTTTTGAATTTATTATGCCCGTTTTGAATTTTCTGAATTTCTAACTATGGTCGAACCGGGGTGCATGAAGATAAGGGATGAGCATCGTTAGAACTTGCATTGGATCTCTGAAGAAACCACATATTGCGAGTATAAAAATGATTTTTTCAAAAAATCACGGGCGATAGATCATGTACCTGTAGTACAAACCGGACCCACTTCCTACCAATTCGGCAGACATTTGTCCATTTTAGCTTGGATGGAAGAAAAGGTTTGAGATGTCCCGGTTGGGAGATAGTCCATGTAAGGTGGTATAGAATTTTAGGAAAATGGGACGGTAGCATTCTGAAACAGCATTTTGGTGGTTACTTCACAAAACGACCCATTTTTTGTGCTCAGAAAATGGAAAAGGGCTTTTTCGTGCGACAAAAAGGAAAAATTCCTCCTGCAACATTATTCTCCATACCAATGTACACATGCATGCATAATATGGGCACAACATCACAAACTATGCCGTGATTCAGCACATAACGTCGGTCATTTGGACCGAAAGCCATGAAACCTCGAACATGATAGGTCATTTTGCGAAGGTTTTTTCAAGACATCATCAATATACCAAGTCTGGTATTTTTCCTTTCAACTATGTCACATAATATGACATCACGCGAAGTATTATCATTGTTCAGATTTTTTTAGAATTTATTATGCCCGTTTTGAATTTTCTGAATTTCTAACTATGGTCGAACCGGCGTGCATGAAGATAGGGGATGAGCATCGTTAGAAATTGCATTGGATCTTTGATGAAACCACATATTGCGAGTCTAAAAATTATTTTTTCAAAAAATCACGGGAGATAGATCATGTACCTGTAGTACAAACCGGACCCACTTCCTCCCGATTCGGCAGACATTTGTCCTTTTTACCCGGGATGGACGAAAAGGTTTGAGATGTCCCGGTTGGGAGATAGTCCATGTAAGGTGGTCTAGTATTTTAGGAAAATGGGACGGTAGCATTCTGAAACAACATTTTGGTGGTTACTTCACAAAACGACCCGTTTTTTGCGCTCAGAAAATGGAAAAGGGCTTTTCCATGCGACAAAAAAGGAAAACTTCCTCCTGCAACATTGTTCTCCATACCAATGCCCACATGCATGCACAATATGGGCACAATATCACAAACTATGCCGTGATTCAGCACATCACATTGGTCATTTGGACCGAAAGCCATGAAACCTCAAACATGATAGGTCATTTTGTGAAGGTTTTTTCGAGACATGATCAATATACCAAGTCTGGTATTTTTCCTTTCAACTATGTCACATAATATGACATCACGCGAAGGATTTTCATTGTTCGGATTTTTTTTGAATTTATTATGCCCGTTTTGAATTTTCTCAATTTCTAACTATGATCGAACTGGGGTGCATGAAGGTAGGGGACGATCATCGTTAGAACTTGCATTGGATCTCTGAAGAAACCACATATTGCGAGTCCAAAAATGATTTTTTCAAAAAATCACGGGCGATAGATCATGTACCTGTAGTACAAACCGGACCCACTTCCTACCGATTCGGCAGACATTTGTCCTTTTTACCCGGGATGGACGAAAAGGTTTGAGATGTCCCGGTTGGGAGATAGTCCATGTAAGGTGGTCTAGTATTTTAGGAAAATGGGACGGTAGGATTCTGAAACAACATTTTGGTGGTTACTTCACAAAACGACCCGTTTTTTGCGCTCGGAAAATGGAAAAGGGCTTTTTCGTGCGACAAAAAGGAAAACTTCCTCCTGCAACATTGTTCTCCATACCAATGTCCACATGCATGCATAATATGGGCACACCATCACAAACTATGCCGTGATTCAGCACATAACGTCGGTCATTTGGACCGAAAGCCATGAAACCTCGAACATGATAGGTCATTTTGTGAAGGTTTTTTCAAGACATGATCAATATACCAAGTCTGGTATTTTTCCTTTCAACTATATCACATAATATGACATCACGCGAAGGATTTCCATTGTTCGGATTTTTTTAGAATTTATTATGCCTGTTTTGAATTTTCTAAATTTCTAACTATGGTCGAACCGGCGTGCATGAAGATAGGGGACGAGCATCGTTAGAACTTGCATTGGATCTCTGGAGAAACTACATATTGTGAGTCTAAAAATGATTTTTTCAAAATATCACGGGCGATAGATCATGTACCTATAGTACAAACCGGACCCACTTCCTGTCGATTCGGCAGACATTTGTCCTTTTTACTCGGGATGGACGAAAAGGTTTGAGATGTCCCGGTTGGGAGATAGTCCATGTAAGGTGGTATAGAATTTTAGGAAAATGGGACGGTTGCATTTTGAAACAGCATTTTGGTGGTTACTTCACAAAACGACCCGTTTTTTGCGCTCGGAAAATGGAAAAGGGCTTTTCCGTGCAACAAAAAGGAAAACTTCCTCCTGCAACATTGTTCTCCATACCAATATCCACATGCATGCATAATATGGGCACAGCATCACAAACTATGACGTGATTCAGCACATAACGTCGGTCATTTGGACCGAGAGCCATGAAACCTCGAACATGATAGGTCATTTTGTGAAGGTTTTTTCGAGACATGATCAATATACCAAGTCTGGTATTTTTCCTTTCAACTATGTCACATAATATGACATCACGCGAAGGATTTTCATTGTTCGAATTTTTTTGAATTTTTTATGCCCGTTTTGAATTTTCTGAATTTCTAATTATGGTCGAACCGGCGTGCATGAAGATAGGGGACGAGCACCGTTAGAACTTACATTGGATCTCTGAAGTAACCACATATTGCGAGTCTAAAAATGATTTTTACAAAAAATCACAGGCGATAGATCATGTACCTATAGTACAAACCGGACCCACTTCCTACCGATTCGGCAGACATTTGTCCTTTTTACCCGGGATGGACGAAAAGGTTTGAGATGTTCCGGTTGGGAGATAGTCCATGTAAGGTGGTCTAGTATTTTAGGAAAATGGGACGGTAGCATTCTGAAACAGCATTTTGGTGGTTACTTCACAAAACAACCCCTTTTTTGCGCTCGGAAAATGGAAAAGGGCTTTTCCGTGCGACAAAAAGGAAAACTTCCTCCTGCAACATTGTTCTCCATACCAATGTTCACATGCGTGCATAATATGGGCACAGCATCACAAACTATTCCGTGATTCAGCACATAACGACGGTCATTTGGACCGAAAGCCTTGAAACCTTGAACATGATAGGTCATTTTGTGAAGGTATTTTCGAGACATGATCAATATACCAAGTCTGGTATTTTTCCTTTCAACTATGTCACATAATATGACATCACGCGAAGGATTTTCATTGTTCAGTTTTTTTTTGATTTTATTATCCCCGTTTTGAATTTTCTGAATTTCTAACTATGGTCGAACCGGCGTGCATGAAGATAGGGGACGAGCATCGTTAGAACTTGCATTGGATATCTGAAGAAACCACATATTGCGAGTCTAAAAATTATTTTTTCAAAAAATCACGGGCGATAGATCATGTACCTGTAGTACAAACCGGACCCACTTCCTACCGATTCGGCAGACATTTGTCCTTTTTACCCGGGATGGACGAAAAGGTTTGAGATGTCCCGGTTGGGAGATAGTCCATGTAAGGTGGTCTAGTATTTTAGAAAAATGGGACGGTAGCATTCTGAAACAGCATTTCGGTGGTTACTTCACAAAACGACCCGTTTTTTGCGCTCGGAAATAATGTCGACACTTACGAAATAATGTCGACACTCACCCCTATTATTAGTGCTGACTCGTGTTAGTGCCGACACTTACGAAATAATGTCGACACTCACCCCTATTATTAGTGCCGACTCGTGTTTTGTCCCGGTTGGTGTCTCCTACCGGGACTAAAGGTTCATCTTTAGTCCCGGTTGGAGGGATTTCGGCATAGTGTCGACACTCACCCCTATTATTAGTGCTGACTTGTGTTCATCTTTAGTCCCGGTTGGAGGGATTTCGGCAGGCTGGGCCAGGCAGCACTAATGATAGGGGTGAGTGTCGACATTATGTCGTGCGGCGTGTACCTTGTCCCGGATGGTGTCACCAACCGGGACTAAAGATGAACCTTTAGTCCCGGTTGGAGACACCAACCGGGACAAAACACGAGTCAGCACTAATAATAGGGGTGAGTGTCGACATTATTTCATAAGTGTCGACACTATGCCGAGCTTCTTGTACTATAAATAGGCATCCTTGTGAGTCTAGTCCTCCAGCCATATTGAGGTATCTCCAATATTGTTTTCGAGAGCAGGTACACCACTACGACCAGTTTTAGGGAGATGCCGCCGGATCCTAGTCCTCCGGCATCTCCAAGAAACTGGTCATAGAGGCACTCCCTAATATGTGAAATTAGTTAGCTCCCAGGTGTATTGATCTAGTTCTGAAGTTACAAGCTGCAAGATGGTTTCGAGTAGGGACACCACTACGACCAGTTTAGGGAGATGCCGCGGATCGGTCCTCCGCATCTCCAAGAAACTGGTCATAGAGGCACTCCTAATATGTGAAATTAGTTAGCTCGGTGTATTGATCTAGTTAGAGAAGTTACAAGCTGCAAGATGGTTTCGAGAGCGAGGACACCACTACGACAGTTCGGGAGATGCCGCGGATCGATCCTCCGGCATCTCCAAGAAACTGGTCATAGAGGCACTCTAATATGTGACTGCAGCGTTTGGAGATCAGATCTTAATGGTAATTACGAATCGGGACAACTTCTTCATAGTCCCGGTCCAGCCACAAAACGGGACTAACACTCAAGACATTTATTAATATTAAAAACTGATACTACAAAACCGGGACTAAAGGCCCCCCTATATATAGTCCTGGTCAAGCCACAAACCACGAAAGATATCCTTCGGTGAAGCCACAAACCGCGAAAGACATGAACTAGAGTTACATAATATTATCATGAACTTGTTGGCATATGTCCTTCCTTATGATCGCTTCAGACGTAACCATGGAGCATCTTCTTTACTTAACGGAATGCTTGGGTCAGTTTTCACTGTGAAGGGCGGAATTTCATCAAACTTATTATAATCTTCTGACATGTCTGTCTTGTCCTCGATTCCCATGATCTTTCTTTTCCCTGAAAGAACTATGTGACGCTTTGGCTCATCATATGATGTATTCGTTTGCATATTTTTTCTTTTTTTCGGTCTGGAGGACATGTCCTTCACATAGAAAACCTGAGACACATCATTGGCTAGGACGAATGGTTCATCTCTATAACTAAGATTGTTGAGATCCACTGTTGTCATTCCGTACAACTGGTCTATCTTTACCCCTTCCCATTCAGGTTGACCCATTTGCAGCGAAACAAAGGGACCTTAAAAGAGACTCCATAGTATAGTTCCCATATCTCCTCTATGTAACCATAGTATGTGTCCTTTTGTCCATTCTCGTGTATTGCATCAAAGCGGACACCAGTATTTTGGTTGGTTCTCTTTTTATCTTGGGCGATCGTGTAGAATGTATTCCCATTTATTTCGTACCCTTGGAAATTCAATACAGTAGAAGATGGTGACATGGCCAACAAGTATAGTTGATCTCCAACAGTGGTGTCATTCAAGAGATGTGTCCGCATCCAACCACCGTAATACATCATGTGTTCTCTGTAATCCATGATTCAAGCTTCCCCGGGTTTTTGGAGCGTACAATATTCTTGTGTTCCTCGATATACGGAGCTGCCAAGGTGGAATTATGTAAAACTGTGTAGTGTGCTTTAGTGAAATAATCCCCGTCCCTACATATCATTGCTTTCTTTCCCTCATGCCGCGAGTCAGAAACACCAATCGTCTTAAGGTCAGGAATAAAGTCAACACAAAAATCAGTGACCTCCTCTGTTTCATATCCCTTGGATATGCTTCCTTCTGGTCTAGAACGGTTATGAACATATTTCTTTAAGACTCCCATGAACCTCTCAAAGGGGAACATATTGTGCATAAATACCGGACCGAGAATGGCAATCTTCTCCACTAGGTGAACCAGGAGATGCGTCATAATATTGAAGAAGGATGGTGGGAACACCAACTCAAAACTAACAAGACATTGTACCACATCCTTCTGTAACCTTGGCAGAATATCAGGATTGATTACCTTCTGAGATATTGCATTGAGGAATGGACACAGCTTCACAATGGGTACTCGGACATTTTCCGGTAGAAGCCCCCTCAATGCAATCGGAAGCAACTGCATCATAATCATGTGCCATTCATGAGAAATTGAACGGAATCATTCACTCAAACATTTCATCAAACACCTTGAATGCATGCATAGGGGAAAGAAACTAGCACACCCCTCACACCTTCCACCAAGAAAAAACAGAGTGGAGGCAGAGGGCTGGGGCGTTGCATTTATACAGGACGAGAGCATACGTCCCGGTTTGTAACACAAACCGGGACTAAAGGTGTGTGCCACGCCACGTGGATGACGCCCAACCTTTAGTCCCGGTTTGTGTTACAAACCGGGACGTATGCCCCCTACCAACCGGGATGCATGCCTCCGGGCCCGGTGCCCGCTCGAACCGGGATGCGTGCCAGCATTAGTCCCGGTTCGTGGCGGAATCGAGACTAATGTTGTTAGGAGGCACGAACGGATAGCCTTTTTTCTACTAGTGACGCTGACAGATGAGTCATATGACAGCAACTGCTGCAACTCAAATCTATGCGGCCCTCCATTAGACGAAGGAACCTACGGTTCCGGATCCAAAAGTTGCGGCAGTAGCGACCCAATCCGCGAGCGTTACCAATGCACCGTGGGCATCCAGGGTGAATCAGAACTGCCACCAGGTTCGAGTGCCCACGTACCGCCCAACACATAGGATGGGAACATAGGAAACGGAGGACACCAGCCCCTCTAGCCCAACGAAGGCGACGCAAACGCCTACCAGAAGATCAACCTCAATGAGGACGGATGGCGCCAGGCATGCGAAGCCGTGGCAGGCAATAGGATCCTACCTGTGAATGCTTTACAGGATCTGCTGATGGCATACCACCTCCTCCTCATCGGCGAACATAACCGGCAGGTAAAATTGCAGGAAGACCTCGACAAACGCAAGTAGACAGCTTTGGAGTCTAGCGCGCGACGAGCTGCGCTCTCCACCGCTGGTGTCTCCACCTCGCACGGCAACCATGCCAACAAGCATCGCTCTCGCATAGAGCACATGGACCCCGCCGCACGATGCGAGGTCACCAGAACCCTCAACACGTACTTCATGGCGATGGACGCCAACGGCAACGTTACGCTGAAAACGCCACAGGCTGTGATCATGGCAGCCACCACCTATCTCGCGTCCCACCCGCCTCCGGTAGATGACCCGAAGATGGCCATGCACAAGTCTGCACTAGCCGGGCTTGGACTGGTTGGAGTTGCGCTCCACGATGAGGCTCCTGCGGAGCCGAAAAAGAAAGCTGCGGTCAGATTCAGCCGCAGCCCCACCCCCTCATCCGACGAGGACGAGCATGATCTACCCCGACGTCACAACAGCCCAAGGTGTCGCAGCAGCGACTACGATGCTCGAAAAGACCTCACCCAATGCAAGATCGACAAGGCACGCGCCAAGCGCGCATGTTCGACCGAATCCGAGGAGGAAGAAGACGGAGAACTATTCAGAGCCAGATGCTTCAGCAGATCTGTTCGGTGAACGCGGATGCCAAAAAATTTCAAGCTCCCATCGGAAATCCCGAAGTTCGATGGCACACAGGACCCGAAGGCCTAGCTCAGCGAACACCTCTCATCCGTCAAGCTGCAAGGTGGTAACAAGAACACCTCCCCACAATGCATTTAGCTGCAGCTGACGGGCGCAGCTCGAATCTGGCTCAACAGCCTCTCCTCAGGCTCCATCCAAAGCTAGGAAGAGCTAGCTTACAGTTTCATCCGAAACCTCAAGGGCACCAGCAAGAGGCCAGCCTCGATCGAGGAACTACGGGCCTGCACCCAACGAACGGGCGAGTCCATTCGCTCGTACATACTACGCTGATCCAATATCAAGAACTCCACCGCGCACATCTCCGATGAGAGGATGATCGATGCCTTCAAGGATGGTGTGAAGCGTCTGGACTTCAAGGAAGAACTTGGGCGCATCAAGCCCAAGACGCTCGACCACCTCATGGACATCGCCAACAGGTGGGCAGATGGCGAGGATTCCCTCCGCCGAACACATTCGGATGACGAGGATGACTATGGCCGCAAGCGCGAATGCCGCAGTAAACGAAGATCACGCGTCTATGACGATCGCGACAGAGTCGACATAGTTGCGGCTGGCTACACCGACCGACACAACGACAACAACCGCAGCAGCGGATACCGTGGAGGCAACTTCCACGATGGAGGAAGACCCACACAAACATGGAAACGTCGCAACCGCGACGACGAACCCACGGCATACGACAAGTTGTCTGTCCCCTGCACCATCCACTTCTACATCGACAAGCAGGATGGCAAAAATAAAGCCAGCCACATGCTAAAGGACTGCCACGAGTTCCAGAAACTCAGCGAGGGCCTCACCCAAATGCGACGCCAGATCGTGAACCCTGGGTTTGGCCCGCACCTGCACCAGGTGATATCGCCCACGGAGCTCCTCCACGACCACCCGTTGGACCTTCGAACCTAGCAATCGCACCCATGCCAAACAACGACGTAGGAGGGTACCCACCACCAAAGGGATCCCTGATGATCCAGAAGGGGCGCCCAACAAACAGGGTGCAAAAGAAGATCATGTGCCAAGTCAGCCTGGCCGTGACTGCTCTGCCTGCCATTCCTGAGTACATTAGTGGCTGGGAGTCCTGCATCACATTCGATCGTTCGGATCACCCCCGCCAGATCCCTCGCCTAGGTCATGCTGCCCTGGTGCTCGAGGCGTAGATCGGAGGGTTTTAGATGAGCCGCATCTTCATCGACGGTGGCAGCAGCATCAACTTAATGTTTGCTAGCCTGGAACAATCCGACACAACGTTCCAGAGCATAGTCCCAGGGAAAGGCATATACCCCTGGGAAAGATATGGCTCGACGTCATCTTCGGCCAACCTGAAAACTTCAGGCGCGAGCGATTGGAATTCAAAGTCGTGGACTGGCCATCACAGTACCACGCCATCCTCGGGCGCGTGGCATTTGCAAGATTCCTGGCAGTACCGCACTACGCATACCTGCTACTCAAGATGCCAGGACCCAGAGGCGTCATTACCGTCCAAGGCAGCTTCACCTGATCCGACCACTACGATAGAGACTTCAACAGAATCTCCTAGTCGTTCGGTATGCAGGAGGAGCTTACGAGGCTTCGAGAGATAACAGATAATGGGGCACCCCAGTCTCCAGGCAAAACGCACCTGACATGTCATTCGACTCCACAATCAACACGAAAAAGGTGCAGATCCACCCCATGGATGCCTCAAAGACGGCGCTGGTCGCCAACGACCTCAGCCCCGCATAGGAAAGCGTGCTCATTGAATTCCTCCATGAGTGCTAGTAAATCTTTGCCTAGTGTCCAGCGGACATGCCAGGAGTTCCCAGGGAATTCGCTGAGCATGCACTCAATATGTTCCCCGAGGCAAATCCTGTCAAGCAGACGATCCGACGACCATCCGAACCAAGAGCTGAAGCCATTGGAATCAAAGTCAACAGACTGCTCGATGCCAATTTCATTCGAGAAATCATGGAGAGCGAGTGGCTGGCCAACATAGTGCTGGTCCCCAAAAAGGACACGGATATCCTGCGGATGTGCGTGGACTTCACATCACTCAACAAGTACTGCCTCAAGGACCACTTCCCTCTACCGCGGATAGATCAGATCATCGATTCGACTGCAGGATGCGAGAAGCTCTCCTTCCTCGATTCCAACTCACACTACAACCAGATTCAGCTGAAGGTCGAAGATAAGGATAAAATGGCATTCATCACGCTGCTCGGAGTTTTCTGCTACAACACCATGCCCTTCGGGCTGAAGAACGCAGGCGCCACGTACCAAAGGTGCATGCAGGCATACCTAGAAAACCAGATAGGTCGCAACATCCAAGTCTATGTCGACGACATAGTCATCAAGACCAGGGAAGCCAAAACACTAATCGACGATCTCCGCGAGACGTTTGATAAACTTGATCACTATAAGATCAAGTTGAACCCAGAAAAGTGTACCTTCAGCATCCCATCTGGCCAATTGCTCGGCTACTTCATCTCCTAGCGAGGGATCGAGGCGAATCCAAAGAAAATCCAGGCCATACTGACCATGGAGAAGCCGAAGAACCTTAAGGGTGTCCAGCAACTCGCTGGGCGCATCGCGGCGCTGAGTAGGTTCATCAGTCACATGGGTGAGAAGGCCCTGCCTTTCTATCAGCTGCTGCACAAAGCCTACAAGTTCGAATGGACACCCGAAGCAAACGATGAATTCGAAGACCTCAAGCCGCTGCTCTCCACCTCGCCCGTCCTAGTCACGCCAAAGGAACGCGAGCCTCTGCTGCTATACATCGCAGCCACGCATCCAGTGGTAAGCACCGTTGATACGTCGGAAACGTATCTATAATTTTTGATGTTTCATGCTTGTTTAGTATCTAATTTGCTTTGCTTTGTCTACACTTTGAGGTGTTTTTATATATTTGGTAGAACTAACCTATTAACAAGTTTCCACAGTGTCAGTTGCCTGTTTTCTTCTGTTTTTGGTTCCAGAAAGGCAGAAAATCAATATTCTCGGAATTGGACGGGACAAACGCCAAAGTCAATATCTTTCCATGGGGAACACGAAGTCCAGAGGAGAGACGTAGGGGAGCCATGGGGTGGCCGCACCCCCCAGGCGCGGCCAAGCCTGGCCCACGCTTGGGCAGGGTGTGGCCCCCCCCCCCGGGCGCTCTCCTTCCTCGCCTCTTCGTCTATAAGAAGCCCCCGATGCAGAAACCCTAGTCACCCGATCAAAACTCCACGAAACTGTCTATAGCCGCCACCTCCTTCGATCCCTAGATCGGGGGATCTGAAGTTTTTCCCGGCACCCTGCCAGAGGGGAGATCATCCCGGAGGCCTTCTTCTCCGGTATGATGCGTGAGTAGTTCCACCTTGGACTATGGGTCCATGTAGTAGCTAGACGGATGTATCTCCTTCTTTTTCTTTTCTTGTATAGATCTTGTGAGCTCCGTTCATGATCAAGATCTAATGTTTTTGTAATCATGCATGTTGTGTTTGCGGGGATCCGATGGATATTGAAATTATTATGTTAGTTTGGTTAATGGTTTTGTCTTTATGATTCTATCATGTATGTGTTGTTTGTGATCTGGCATACTCTCCGTTGTTTGTAGCTATCTTGGTCGAGTAGTTGCTAGTGACTCCAAGAGGGGGTATTTATGCTAGATAGTGGGTTCATGCCTCTAGTTTTCAAGGGAAGTGTGACATGGTTATACCCTACGGGTACGTAACTTCAGCATACCTAGTCCAGCCCAAGGAAGGCCCACGGCAGACATACGCTGGCCCATGAAGATTTTCGGGTGGCCAAGGCCCATGACGTCTTCGGATCCTTGGAGAGCAAGACTAGAGGAGATAGGAAATTCAAAGGGGTAAAACCCTAGAACTTGTAACCGACTAGGACTATGCCCTGGACCTGCCTAAGTCTATATAAAGGCCAGGAGGGCACGTCCTAGGGCAACTCGACTCATACTTCCGCACACGCATCCACGCCAGATCAAATCTGCACCAGAACCTTCGGTTCCGCCGTAATCAAAGAGCGCAAGCGGAGTAGGGTTTTCTCCGGACCGAACACAGGTAAATCTCGTGTCCCCGTTGCTTGTCCGTTAACCGTGCCATGATCTCCAAAGATCCCCATCTTCTCCAAAACCCAAGTCCATAACAATGGGCATTGGCGAGATTAAACCTCGCCAATTGGCGCCCGTCTATGGGATGCTGATTGTCTGACAGCGCGTGACTGTTCCGACCCGATCGATCTACAACTCCGCGGTGACGGAGAATCGCCTCCTCTTCGGCGCTTTCGACTTCACCGCCCACTCGTCGGATACCATGAAGGATTTCGAGCCTGTAGGCGATGGACTCGAAATCTTGTTCGGGAGCTTCTGCTTCCAGGTGGGACAAACTGGCACCCTCCGCCTCCCTGATCGGGTGCCCGTGCCGTCAATCAGGCCCGCTTCGTGGGCTCCACACCCCGTGATACGCACGTCATCATCAACAGATGAGTTCTACAGCAGCAGCAGCTGCAACACCGATCTGTGCGATCCACCTTCGGATGAAGGGACCTACGGTTCCGGATCCGAAAGCTGCGGCAGCAGCCAACCAATCTGCAGGCGCTATCAGGCGCGGTCATCCAAACCGACGAGAACGCCTAACCCGCCGCCCAACCCCAACCCGCAGGATGAAACGCGAAAACGGTGGAAACGTAAAACGGGGAAAACAGGGGCCACCTCATCCAACTTAGCAAAGAAGGATGGGTTGAAGCACGCCGCACCGTCACAGGCAAAATAGTCCTACCTCTGGACTCCCCACGTGATCTGCTGAGGGCATACCACTACCTCCTCATCGAGGAGCACAAGAAGCAAGTCAAGATGTAGGAGACGCTCGACAAACGCAAGCAAGCAGCCTCTGAGTCCAGTGCGCGACGAGCTACGCTCTCCGCCATGGGACCCGGCTCTAGCACAAACGGAAATCAGGGAAACAAGTACCGCTCTCGGGTGGAAAACATGGACCCCAAGGAGCGGCGTGACGTGACCCGAACTCTCCATACATCGTTCATGGATATGGACGCTGACGGCAACATCATCCCGAAGATGCCACAAGCTGCGATCATGGCAGCCACTGCATATCTCGCGGCTCACCCACCTCCGGAGGGGGACCCGAAAAGGGCCATGCATAGGTCCGCACTCACCGGACTAGGACTAATTGGAGTTGCGCTCCACGAAGACGCTCTTGCGGAACCGAAGAAAAAAGCTCCGGCCAGGCGCGACCGGAGTCCCACCCCCTCATCCGAAGAGGAAGAGGAGCACGATCTTCCTCGAAGGAAGAAGAGCTCGCACCGCCATAAAAGCGACTACGACGCCAGAGACAAGCTTACACAGCGCAAGATCGATAAAGCACGCGCTAAACGCGCATGCTCGTCTGAATCTGAGATGGATGAAGACGAAGGAGAACTCTGCGGGGCTCGATGCTTCAGCAGATCCGTCCGGCGAACACAGATGCCACGCAACTTCAAGCTTCCTTCGGATACTCCGAAGTTCAACGGCACGCAAGATCCAAAGTCCTGGCTCAGTGACCATCTGTCATCCGTCAAGCTTCACGGAGGCAACAAAGAAACCGCCATGCAATGCCTTCAGCTGCAGCTAACAGGCGCAGCGCGGGTCTGGCTTAGCAGCCTATCATCAGGATCCATCCGAAGCTGCGACGAGCTCGCTTACGTCTTCATCCGAAATTTCAAAGGCACCAGCAAGAGGCCCGCCTCAATCGAAGAGTTGCGAGCCTGCACTCAGAGAACGGGTGAATCTATTCGCTCGTACATACTATGCTGGTCTACAACCAAGAACTCCGCAGCACACATCTCCAAAGAGCGTGCCATCGACGCCTTCAGGGACGGCGTCAAGCGCCCAGACTTCAAGGAGGAACTTGGGCGTGTAAAGCCCAAGACACTCGACCACCTCATAGAAATCGCCAACAGTTGGGCAGACGGCGAAGATTGCATCCAGCGAGCGCAATCAGATGAAGAGGACGACTACGGCCGAAGAAGCGAACGCCGGAGCAAGAGGAGATCACGCGTCTACGAGGACCGCGACGGACCCGACATGGTCGCAGCCGGCTACACCAACCGTCGTAATGACAACAACCGCAACAGCGGAGGATACCGCAGCGGAAACTTCCGCGACAACGATTTTCAACGTAGCTCGTGGCAACGCCACGATCAGCGAACGGACCTCAAAGATTCGACAAACTTTCGGGTCCATGCACCATCCACTTCTACATCGACAAACAAGATGGCAAAAAGAAAGCCAGCCACATGCTCAAGGACTGCCGCGAGTTCCAGAAACTCAGCGAAGGCATGATGCAGATGAGGCAACAAGCTCCAATTCCTGCGTCGAAACACACTGCGCCAGTGAAATAGCACACGAGCTCCTCCACCGCCTATTGGAGGCCCAACTCAACCAGATCAACAAGAAACGCCGGGTCGCACCCCACCAAAAGGAGCACTCAATATGATACAGAAGGGACGCCCCACCAATAGGGTGCAGAAGAAAATCACCCGACAAATCAACTTGGCCGTGGCAACTCCGCCTGCAATCCCTGAGTACCTCAGCGGATCGGAGTCCTGCATCACATTCACTCGCGCGGATCACCCTTGCCAGATCCCTCACCCTGGTGCTGGAGGCACAAATCGGAGGCTTCGAGATGAGTCGCGTCTTCATGGACGGCGGCAGCGGCATCAACCTAATGTTCGCAAGCACTCTAGCAGCATGCGGATCCCGCAATGCAGCCTGGAACAATCAGACACAACGTTCCACGACATTGTCCTAGGGAAGGGCATCTTCCCCCTGGGCAAAATAGGGCTCGACGTCATCTTCGGGAAGCCAGACAACTTTCGGCAGGAGCGCCTAGAATTCGAAGTGGTGGACTAGCCGTCGCAATACCACGCCATCCTGGGACGTGTAGCATTCGCAAGGTTCCTGGCCGTCCCACAATACGCATACCTACTACTCAAGATGCCAAGACCAAGGGGCGTCATCATAGTCCATGGGAGCTTCACCCGATCGGACCAATGCGACAGGGATTTAAACAAAATCTCCCAGTCCTTTGGCATGCAAGACGAGCTCGTAAGGCTCCGCGAGGTGACGGACAATGGGCTACCCCCAGTCACAAGGCAGAACGCACCCGACATGTCCTTCGACTCCACCGTCAACACCAAGAAAGTGCAGGTCCATCCGACAGACGCCTCCAAGACGGCGCTGATCGCCAACGACCTCAGCACCGCATAGGAAGGCGCTCGTCGAATTCCTCCGTGAGCGCTGGGAAATATTCGCCTGGTGTCCTGCGGACATGCCAGGAGTTCCCAGGGAATTCGCCGAGCACGCACTCAATGTCTTCCCAGACACCAAGCCAGTCAAGCAGTCTATCCGAAGACTGTCGGAGCCACGAGCCGAAGCTATCGGCAAGGAGATCAACAGATTACTCGCAGCAGACTTCATCCGGGAAATCAAGGAAAGCGAGTGGCTGGCAAATACGGTGATGGTCCCGAAGAAGGACACGGACATCCTGTGGATGTGCGTGGACTTCACGTCACTAAATAAACACTGCCCAAAGGACCACTTCCCTCTACCTCGGATCGACCAGATCATCGATTCGACTGCAGGTTGTGAGAAGCTCTCCTTCCTCGACGCCTACTCAGGCTATAACCAGATTCGACTCAAGGTCGAAGATCAAGAGAAAACGGCGTTCATCACACCGTTCGGAGTATTCTGCTACAACACAATGCCCTTCGAGCTAAAGAACGCGGGTGCCACGTACCAGCGATGCATGTAGGCCTGCCTCAAGGACCAGATCGGTCACAACGTCCAAGTCTATGTCGACGACATAGTCATAAAAACCAAGGAGGCAAGAACACTTATCAACGATCTCCGCGAGACGTTCGACAACCTTGATCGCTACAGGATCAAGCTCAATACAGAAAAGTGCGCCTTCGGCGTCCCCTCGGGTCAGCTGCTCGGGTACTTCATATCTCAACAAGGGATCGAAGCGAACCCGAAGAAAATCAAAGCTATCATGACAATGAAGAAGCCGAAAAACCTCAAGGGCGTTCAGCAACTCGCAGGGCGAGTAGCGGCACTAAGCAGGTTCATCAGCCGCATGGGCGAGAAGGCCCTACCATTTTACCAGCTGCTGCGCAAGGCAGACAAGTTCGAGTGGACACCAGAAGCCAACGACGCATTCGAAAGCCTCAAGTGGCTCCTCTCCACCTCGTCCGTTTTGGTCACGCCAAAAGAGCGCGAGCCCCTGTTGCTGTACATAGCAGCCACACACCAGGTGGTCAAGATGACTGGTCGAACGACCCGAAGAAGGCAAGACCCACGGGGTACAACGCCCAACTTACTACCTCAGCGAGGTTCTCACTCCAACAAAACAGCGGTACCCGCACTACCAGAAGCTGGCCTACGGCGTGTTCATGACGGCTCGACGACTAAGCCACTACTTCCAGGAGCATCAGGTGATGGTCGTCAACAAGGCACCCCTAAACAGCATCCTGAATAACCCAGAGGCCACAGGACGCGTGGCCCTGTGGGGCATTGAACTATCACCCCTGGACATCATCTACGAGAAGCGACACGCAATCAAATCTCAAGTCCTTCCGGACTTCCCGGTGCACTGGATGGAGTTGCAGCTGCCTGACACCCCAGACATGTCCCAGTCCTGGACAATGCATTTTGACGGCTCCAAACGCCGAGCAGGAAAGGAGTCATCTTGACCTCCCGCAAGGTGACAAGATGAAGTACGCCTTCGGATGAAATTCGAGCCTCCAACAACGAGGTCGACGAAGCCCTCATCCATGGCATGAAGATGGCAAAATATGTGGCGCAACGCTGGTCATCTACGGTGACTCCAACCTTGTCGTACAATGACGATGAATGAGTGCGACGCACGCCGAAAAACATGATCGCGATCGCGCTATACAACGCACTCGAAGGAGAATTCGACGGCTGCGAACTTCGGCACGTTGGAAGAGAGAGCAACGAGGAGGCCGATAGACTCGCCAACATTGGCTCCACTTGTGCAAAGGTGCCACCAGGTGTGTTCCTCGAACAGATCTGCGTGCCATCCATCAAGCGGAAATTCCCCAAAGGATCACCCGAAGAAGCAGAACACTCGGGGGCTACGCTACCCGAAGGTCATGAAGGACCCGAAAAGTTGGATACCGAAGTTTCCATGGTCAACCTGATGCAGGTCATGGCAGTCGAAGAAACTTGGACACGTCCATACCTCCAGTTCCTGATAAACAGAGAATTGCCTGACAACCCGACAGATGCCCGGCTCATATCTCGTCGATCGAAAGCCTTCACCATAATCAACGGCGAGCTGTACAAACGTAGCATTACGGGTGTATTGCAACGGTGTGTCACCATCAACGACGGCAAGGCCATACTCCAAGATATCCATGAAGGCATCTGCGGCCACCATGCAGGCAGTCGCTCCCTCGTTGCCAAAGCTCTGCGAGCAGGATTCTACTGGCCAACGGCCATGAGCGACGCGAAGGACATCGTCCGAAGATGCAACGGGTGCCAACGGTTCGCCGACAAACCGCACGCACCTGGGTCCGAACTTTGACCCATACCCATAGCCTGGCCTTTTGCCCAATGGGGCCTCGACATGATCGGCAAACTGCCAAAATCCTCGAAGGGAGGACACGTCTTCCTCCTGGTCGCAGTCGACAAATTCACCAAGTGGATCGAAGCCATGCCAGTCACCAACCAGAAGGGCAAAACCGCCGTCAAGTTCTTCGAATCCATTGTCTACAGGTTTGGCGTACCGCACAGCATCATCACCGACAGCGGATCAAACTTCATCTCCGAAGAATTCTAGGACTTCTGCGAAGGCCTCGGGATCAATATCACGTATGCCTCAATGGCACACCCGCAAACAAACGGGCAAGTGGAAAAGGCCAACGGCCTAATCGGCGCCGGCATCAAGAAGTGCCTCATGAGCTCACTCAAGCACAAAGCTGGAAACTGGATGAAAGAGCTACCGTCTGTCCTGTTGAGCTTACGTACTACGCCAAACAGCTCCACCGGCTACACACCGTTCTTCATGGTGCACGGAGCTGAGGCCGTGCTACCACCGGGCACGCCACGTGCTCCATGAGTCGTCGCCATGAGCGGCCGAGTCCACGGCTGCACTCGAAGACGTCGTCGACACACTCGACGAAGCACGGGATATAGCAGCAGCTCGATCAGCGGTGTACCAGCAGAGTCTCCGCAACTATCACAGCCGCCGGTTGCCCCCAAGGTCCTTCGTCGAAGGAGACCTCGTCTTGCGACTCAAGCAAAAGCGACCGAACAAACTCGATTCACCATGGGAAGGACCCTATGTCATCATCGAAGTCATCCCAGGTGGCGCCTATCGCCTCAAGAACGTGGAGTCTGGAGTCGCATACTCCAACCCATGGAACATCTCGCACCTGCGACGATTCTACCCGTAGCAACCCACCCCCCTTTTTACTTTCAATAAGGCTTTGAGCCAAGGCTACTCAGCCGAACCATGTACCTCCTCCATTACGATATAAATAAAGCTAAGTACCTCGCCCCCAACCCTCGGTTGACTATTTTCTGCAACTTTACTACATGCTACATACGCACTCGGGGGCTCCCCCACCTCACGATTTCATCGACTGAGGACAAAACGTGTACACCTGAGTAGCTGACCATGTCAGGCAAACGAAAAGGGCACGTACTAAATCAAAGCACTGCGTGCTCGCAAACAAGCAAACCTTTACAACAAAGGGCACATACACGCCCAACCGCAATATACAAATTTTACATCTATCTGTTTATTTTCAGGTCCAACCTATTCTGCAGAATAACCTGAGCACGCTGCTCAAACAAATCTACAATATGTTCGGCATACTGCCTTACAGCCGTGTAATGCGGACGCATATTCCACTCGCCACCATCTGGTCGAGGAGGTGGCCCAGTCGCCACAGCAGCCAAATCTACGTCAGGACAGTGCACCCTCACAAGAGACAAGGCAGCCTTCACCCCTGCGACGAGCTGCTGCCGCACCAGCTCCTTGACATTGTTGGCACTCCGAAACTTCGTCAGAAGACCTGCAAGGGTCGTTGGCACGGCATCCCATGGAAACATGACGTGCAGCACCGAGGAAAGTGATGTCTGCACCTGGCGGAGCACCCGCGAAACCTGGTAGACACGATCCTGCACCGTCGCCAGAACTATGGCGCGATCACGATCCATCTAGAAGAAGCCGCCGGCCTCCATGTCCTGTTGAGTCAAGCAATTGACTCGAACAGCAATATGCTCCTTTTCTTCCCTCGGAGCAAGATTGGCACCTGCGACAACCGCACAAAACAAGAGTAAGGCCAGCAGGCTCACCCGAAGAACTGAGCTACAGCCCGAAAAAAGGATCAACTTACATTGCAGATGCTCAGACAGCCGACCCAGCTCCGCCATCAAATACTCCTCTCTGGCTGCACCACGGTCTGCTTTGGATTTCCAAACGTCAGCGCTACCGCGTAACCCAAGCAAATCTATCTCCAAGCTGCGCACGCGATCTCGAAGAAAAGCGAGCTGCGAGGAATCATCCAATGATGCTCGCAAGGGCCTTTCGGATGAAGTGTCAACTGGGTCAGCACCCGAAGGAACCTATAGCAGCAGAAAAAAGAAGGCACACAGAAATTCAGCCAAGGATAGAGCACAACTCAGAGGAATTCATTAAAATATATAAGGCCACTACGTGGCACAAGGATGGTACTACAGCAGATATTTACAACAAAAGTAGACTACAAACTACCCTACGTCTACTATGCCTAAGGCGGAGGAAACTGAGTCGCCGTAACCGTGATCGCTTAGCTTTGGCTCGCCACTGCCGCAATGCATACTCAGACAGCAAGTCAATGAGCTTGGGCCCATATCGTCTGCAGCGAGCGGAGTAGGCGGCGAAGGCTACCTCGGATCCATCCGCAGCCGTAGGCATCCGAGAAGTAATCTGGGGCAGGTCCAGCTCCACCCCAGCCGCCATGGCCATCGCCAGCCCGATGGACGCGTCGATGCCCTTCTGCTTGCGCTTATACGCTGCAGGCGCTTCGGCTGACAGAGCCTCTGCCAGGGCATCCACATCTTCAAGGGATGCTCCCTTCGGGAAGAGCTCCTGGTAGAAGCGACCAAGGACCTCTTTCGCCTTGGCAAGGGAGTTGACGATGGTGCTGCAGCGGTCTTCGACCGCTACAGTGGCATCATCTAGAGCACTCCCGTGCTCCGAGCACGCTGTCGAACTCGATACTGCGGCATCCGAGACAAAAGAAGAAAACATGAAGAAAGGCAACATAGAAGAAGATCCAGAAAAAGAAGCAAGTACAAAGCTAACGCTCACCAAATAGCCTTGGCAGCATCCATGAGCTTCTCCGCCACCCCTTTTTCACGAAAGCGGCAACGGTGGCCAGTTGCTCCTCATGATCTCGGCCTCTCAGCAGACGCTTTTTGCCGCTTCGGCTCCAGCTCAAGGCGCTCTCTTGCACCAGCTGAGCCTTCTGCCTTTGGGCCAAGGCTCTTCTTGAGCATCGACCTCACGGAGAGTCGTTATGCTCCTCTGCATTTACAACAAGCAAGTTTCAAAGAACAGGACCAGGATAAGCAAGAGAAGTACTACAAGGCATTTAATACCTTGAAGCTGCCGCAGTTTCCTCAGTCGAGCGTTCCTCCACCAGCCACTTGGCCTCTTGGACAAAAGGCTGCAGCAACAGGCAATAGTAGTAAGAGCAGGACTTGGAGGCTACGCCCAACACAAAGAAGCATAAACAACATCAGCATATGAAGACACTCGGGGGCTCCCCCCGTAACATCAAGCAGAAAAACTTACGTGCTCCGAAGGCGAACCTGTAGCATCCCATTTGTCTAACAACTGTAATGCTACTTGGTTTAATAAAATAATGGCTTCTCCCTACATAAAATTGTTGCATCATCATCATCTCATGCTCATGTCATCATGTCACCTTGCATTGAGCATCATTATAAACCCTTTTGTTTTGGCTCTTCTCTCTTATGCATTAATATTTGTATTTGCCTCTTGATATTGTATTTGGTTCTTGATATATTGTTAAATGCCCAAGTTGATTTGGGGGCATATCTTTTATTGACTCTACCACCCTTTCTTTCACCACCTTATAATTCCACCATCCAGTTTACATGAGCTTTGCATTTTAATTGATTTCACTTCTAGCTCATGTGGGTTGGGTGGATTCCACTCATAATCTTATGCTTGGCCTTTTCCCCCTTTTGGAATGCATGGAATAATGCCACATAATTTTATGTTGTTTTCACAATATGAATACTTGGCGGTCATTATTTGCATGGGCCATGCAAGCACCACCTCATCTCTCTCCCTCTGTTGTTTTCTACAAGCCCTGGATCCAGGTGAAGGTTCCCTAATTTTACAAATGTTTTCTTCTAATTGCAAAAACCCATATCTTCTTAATCTTGTAAGGTGCCCCACTTGGATCATTCATAAGCCATGTATGTGACATCTCCTTATCCTCCATCTCTTTTGGCCTGCCTCCCCTCTTAGTCAAGCCCCCTATTCCAAACCTCCTGGTGACAAAGTTCAAAAGAATTTGAAATCAGTAGCTGGTTTGAATTTGTAATAGAATTAAAACAAGAAAAACAAATAAAAATAAAAGAGGAAGGAAATAAAGGAGAGAACAAACCTGGTAGCCCAACCAGCTGCAGCAGCCCAAGAGGAGGTCGCAGCCCAGCAGAGCAAAACCCTCCTCCGGCCCAACTCGCCGCCCCTGGCCCAGTACCGCTTCACCGCCGCCATTCCTCTTCCCCTCCATCTGCCGCCTCCCTTCTCCTCTGCTCTGACGGAAAGGAGCAGGCGGCCGTCTCCCCGCCGTCATCCGCGTCAGCCGTCACGCCGAGCACGTGAGCCGCCCGCCTTTATACCCTCGCGCTGCGCTGCGAACCCTAGCTCCCCCCTCGTTCCTCCTTTTTCCCCCTTCTCCACCGAGCCGCGCCGCCGCCAGACCGAGCGTCGCGACGACGTGGCCGCCCGCCGGAGGCCGAGCGTACGCCGGGGAGCTTCGCCGTGGGCCGTGGATTCGATCCTGCTGCCGGGGGAACGCCAAGCACGCCCGAAGTCTCCTCCCCGTCAGAGAGCCGCCAGCACCGCCGCGGCGACCTCACCGTCCCCGACGCTCCGACCACCTCCTGCCTCGAACCCGGTGGTTTTTCGATCGCGGTGAGCCTATCTACCCCGAGCCCTTCCGTTTTGCCTTCTGCGTGTCTAGCCATTGCTTAGTTTGTGACCCGCGAGCCGCCTCACGACGCCAGACCGGCGTTCCCCTGTTCCCGGCGTGCCCAGCACAGCGCCGCCGACCTTCCCGACGCAAGATCTCAGCGCATGCTTCCTCTGCGGATTCCGTTTGCCGCCGGGCTATCCCGCCGCTGCCGCCAACCTCGCCGGAAGAACGCGCCGTCGCCAGTCGTCGACGAGATTCAGAGGGCAGCGAAGTTCAGTCAGGGCTCGCGTGGCAGTTTTGCGAAAACCACCCCCTAAGCTTCGGTCGATCACGCCCAGGTCCCTAGCAGCCCAGTGCCCCACCTGTCAGCCGCCCGGTGTTTTGGCAGGAAACCCCCCAGCAGTCCAGGCCCTCACCCCGCACCCCTTCCCCACTGCGCGCCGAGGTTCACCCATGCCCTCGCTGTCACGTGGGACCGGCTGCACCATTGGGCCCGCACGTCAGCGACTGGGCTGGCTAAGCCTCGGTAGCAGAAGTTTGCCAGCGCGTCTGTGGCCCTTTCCTCTGCCCCACATGTCATCGTCGGTGGGTAGATTGTCCCTGGGTGAGAAAAGTCGCCAGCGTTTTCTTAAATCAAATAAAATTTCAGGAAATGTTTAAATCTAAATAAATTCATATATTAGAAAATAATCCGAATTTGTAAAAACTTCCAAAATGAAAAGTAAATGTTTTCCAAATATGAATTCAACCATGTTTTCGAATTTGACCAAGTTTGACTCTATCTAGTCAAACCTTTGACCTTGACCCCCTTTTAATTATTTTGACTTAAAATAAATTTAAATTCATAATTTCAAATAATACAAATAATATATGTTTCTGAACCAGAAAAATGTAAGGATTTCAAATATTCCATTCAAATTTCCTTTTGCACATTTAAAATTCCAAGTTGAATTAAATTACCACAAATGCCACTAGAACTTAAATAATTAATAACTTTTGATTTATAATTCCAAATTTAACAAATGATATGTCTAAAATGATCAGCTCGACGAGACCTTTCTGTCTATGCTATCCTTGACTTCAATTGCAGCATGCATCATATAAAAATATAGTAAACAGCAACTATTATGACAACAAAATGTGGCCCAACCTTAATAAAATGCCTTATTCTTGCATACCACACCTCACCCATGCCATGCTACTTATTGCCATGCAACTTGTGTATCATTCATCATGGCATGATTGTTTGCTTGTCGCATTTTATTCCTATGCTTGTGCACTTTATTTATGTTGGCCCTTGCTTGTTTGGTTCTTCTTCGAATAGGCAATGGCGGGGATATATCAAGAGAACCGGGAGCACTACCAAATCCGTCTCGCTTCAACTTAGTTGCCAGCAAGCACTTCCACATGCTTGCATACATCGATACCTATTGCCTCTATCTTATTCTTGCATCATTGAGTCGCGATTGCATTAAATTGAATCCCAAGTATTGCATAGCCTTTACTTAAACCCCACCGAGCTTGTTCCTCCATCCCATGAGCCATTACTACAGGAATTGTTTGAGCCATGCAGTCGAGAACAAACATGTGTAGGGTTTGTGAGTGTCGATGAATAACGAGGTACCTAAACAACTTAACACGAGTAGTAATGGGATAACTAATGAAAGTGGCACGGTGAGCAACATCTGCTATTTGGTTTTTCCTGCTCACTTGTGTCCCGTAAGACCACGAGTACTTGATTCCTGTTCCTTGATTTATCGCTATCCACATCCGGAGGTATATGGGACCCCCGAGCGAGCTTGATTCAGTCTTATTTCTTGGGGCCACAAACTAGTTTGAGGTTTTATTTACTATCTGTACTTATGCCATGCTATACGTATTTACGTTTGCGAGGAGCACCGCATCTTTTTAGGTAAGCGTAATGTTTTGCGGTATCGACAAGCCCACCCACACTTTCGGGTTCCCGAGTCGTTTCTGACCATTGTCGCAAACCTTGAGTCCGTCTCTCGAGTCACTTCGCTATGGTCTACTTAATGGGTGACCGAAATATTTGAATCCTGTGATTGCTTTGTCGTGAAGGCCTCGTTGGGTTTTGATTTGGTTTTTCCGAGGTTGATCGAGCGTGTGTTGCTATTGGTGCACCCCGGCCGGGTAAAACTTTCTGAAAGCCGTGTCCGCGGTTATGGACGACTTGGAGCACAGTTTCTCGATCATAGACAAGCATAACTAAAGTAACGCTTTAATCTGACTAAGTAATTTGACTAGTAAATAGTGCAACACTCATGGAATGGTTAATAAAATTGCCAACGGATGGGGGGGTTGTTCGTCCGCTTCCTCGTTGGTAAGCGAGGAGGAGGATGGATCTGATGAAATTACTATTATAAATGTTGTTCTTAAATTCACGGACATCCGTTTATCATTGGTTAGGCGGATGGTTAGCGTTTATCTGTAGAACTGCTAGGGTTTATCTTTCGCTGCAATTGCGTCACCCCAGGTTGTGTCCCCTTTAGAGGCATTAAGTCTTGCTGAGTACCCTGAGGGTCTCACACGATAAATTATTGGTTCAGATGAACAGGTACCCTCGCAGGACGGATACTGGGTGGAAGAGGCTGATGATGTGGGCAACGATCGTTCGGTGTAGAGATTCCGGGAACGGGGATCCGTGAGATCTGTGGGTGGGATGTGCTTACTTCTATGGCATCTTATGCCGATTTGCTTCTTGTCCGTACCCGGACTTTGTTTTGTCGCTTCCGCTTGATACTCTGATTTGTGTTGTATGAGGAAGTATCCTAAAATATTATACCTATCTAGGTCATTTGAATCTTGCCGTATGGCGTTGCTATATTTCCTTTCTTTCTAGATGGTATGGCTCTGATGTACTCTTGTATGGTGGCTTGCATACATACCCACTTGTGTATGTAGTTGATCCCTTCGCCGACACGCCCGTACAGGTCCCGTTGAGTTGGTAGTGGTTGGGACGGCCGAAAGGTCTACCCGTGAGTGGCTTTTGGGGCCCCACCGTACTATTTCAACCACTACTGCTCATCCAGGCTTGTATCTAGGAGCGTAATTCACCGAGGTAGTTACAATTGGTATCAGAGCCATCCCGACCTTCAGGGTTTCAGCCAAACGGTCGTTGTCAGTCTAGCAAATATTTTGGTAGTTATGTATACTAGGAAAAAACAAAACGCGAGAGTAGGACTGCTTCCACTTTTCTTCTTACCCACCCACCCACCCTTTTCTGGTAAGGAAGTGCAACGTTTTCAATCCTCTTCTCAAAGTTCAAACTAGGATTCACGTGTTCTGGGTTTCCGTAGTACCATAGGTTGTGTGTGTGTGTGTATGTGTGTGTAATTCCTTGTCTATCTGTTGCATCCAAGTTGTTATCTAATCAGCCTTTGGTTATCAACTGTTGGTACATTCCATACCGACAGGCTTTTGCAAACCGACGCAATCTGTCTTACCTTTGTATCCGACGCTATCTTGTTTGGGGTGTTCGTTTCCGTAGTTACCAATCTTTAGGTTTTGTCGTGAGAAGAAGGGGTTAGGATATGTGTTCCACTTGTTCATGTGCGGAGTAATGATTTGAGTGCGGGATGGAGTCGCGACCATACCACTACTCTTATCATTCGCTTTTGTATATTGAATCGATAGAGTCACTAATCTTGATTCGTTAAGTAATTTTGCGCATCTATTGGTATTTTAATGCCGAAATTTGTGGAAATTTTTTTTTCTTTGATATATTTGTGTACCACACTCCTTTTCAGTCGTGTGCGATATGCTTAATATCTTTTAGGTGCTTTGAACTTTGTTGATATTTTAATATCATCTCAGTAAATTGTATCCTTTAATCTTGGTTAATTCCATCTTGGTACTATTTTGGATTATTATCATTCTCCATTATAGTACTGACTTGAGTTTTATATCAATGACAGGATGGCTCCACCACGCCGTACCGATGAGGACATACCTCCGGAACTGGGCTCCGCGCTGTCAAACATCGCTAATGATTTGGCAGCAATGCAAGAGAACCAGCAGCGCTTTGAGGAAAGTGTCAGGAGGAACGAGTTTGCTCCACTTCCTCCACCTCCCAAGCGAGGAGACATCAAGAGCTTCCTCAAATTCAACCCTTGTCAGTTTGATGTTTCTGACCGACCTCTGGACGCGGATGATTGGCTGCGTGAGATGTCAAGGTTGCTCGAGACTGCTGATGTTCCGAAGCAGGAGTGGGTCAAGTGTGCTACTCACCTTCTGAAGGGAGATGCAGCTCTCTGGTGGGAGAACTACTTGAAGGCAAGCTGCACTGGGTTCCAGCCAACTTGGGAGAGGTTCACTGGAGCGTTCAAAGAGCAGTTTCTCTCAGAGATTGTAATGGAAAGGATGAAGGAGGCTTTTCTCAACCTGAAGCAAGGAAATGATAACGTCAAGACCTATATCAGGAACTTCATGAACCTCTCTCGTTATGGTGGTGATGAGGTATCTGATGACAAGAAGAAGCAGAAGAGGTTCAGGCAAGGGCTCAATGCGTCGATCAAGTATGCGATCACACATGCAAGGCCGGCAACTTTCCTGGAACTACAGACACCTGCAAGAGGAAGCAAGGAGCAAATGTTTGAGAGAGTCCAAGAAACACAACAGGATGCATCAAGCTCTGCTTATGGCAGCTCCTTCTAAGCGGGCGTGTCGGGTTCCTAACACCCCACCGTCGCTCCCGGCTCCACCAAGACCTGCAAGTTACGCGTTAAGGCCACCAAACTTCACCACTGCGGCTCCCAGGGGCTACAACAACCACTACCCGGGAGCGCCTGGCGGAGTCCCTGGCTACTTTGCTCCACGTCCACATGGTGCTTGTTTCACATGTGGAGATCATGGACATCCCAACTGGAACTGTCCGTTGAAGAACAAAGCTCTCCCTCCACCCCCGCCAAGATCTGCAGCAAGCTCTCCTTCGGTTCGTGCACCACCACCTCGGGCTCTCAACATCAACACCAAGCCCGGGTCTGCGGTTGTTCGTGCCAACTGTGTCAACGCCGCTCAAGCTGAGCATGCACCTGGAGTTGTGATGGGTATGCTTTCCGTTAACTCAGTCCCTGCACGAGTTTTGTTTGATTCTGGTGCATCGCATTCTTTTGTTTCGATGAAGTTTGCAAGTGAGAATGGGTTAGCGTCAGATCCTCTTCCCAAGCGGTTAATGGTTCTTTCTCCTGGAGCAAATATGGTAGCATCTAAGATCATCCATAGCAACCAAGTTGAGATTGGTGGTTCTTCATTCTCGGCATCTTTAATTGTTCTGGGAAATTCTGACACTGATGTCATCTTGGGCATGGATTGGTTAACGGCAAATGCAGTTGTGATTGATTGTGCTGAACGCTCAGTTTCTTTGAAGATTCCTGAAGGCCATATAGTCTTTTCTCCAAGTCTGACTCCTGCTTTCCAGCTCTTTTCCTTGGCGGCTCTGAATGATGATGCTATGGAAGCTATTCAGAGTGTACCGGTGGTCTGTGAGTTCCCAGATGTCTTTCCTGAAGAGTTGCCGGGTATGCCTCCGGATCGTGAGGTTGAGTTTGTGATTGAGCTTGAACCTGGAACGGCTCCTATCTCCAAGCGGCCTTATAAAATGGGTCCTTCTGAGTTGGCTGAACTCAAACGACAACTTGATGAACAAGAGAAGTTGGGTTTCATTCAACATAGCACTTCGTCTTGGGGTAGCCCAACAATATTTGTGAAGAAGCATGACAGAACCGATAGACTCTGTGTTGACTACCGGGCTCTCAATGCTAAAACCATCAAGAACAAATATCCCCTCCCGCGGATTAATGATCTATTCGATCAGCTAGCTGGAGCTGTGGTGTTCTCTAAGCTGGACTTGAGAAGTGGTTATCACCAAATCAAGATTCGCAAGGAAGATGTGCCCAAAACAGCTTTCACCACCCGCTATGGCCTGTATGAGTACACGGTCATGTCTTTCGGTCTCACCAACGCACCTGCTACCTTCTCGAGGCTGATGAACTCCGTTTTCATGGAGTACCTTGATAAGTTCGTTGTGGTATATCTGGATGACATTCTGGTATATTCTAAGTCTAAGGAAGAGCATGAAGAACACCTGCGGTGTGTCCTAAACAAGCTTCGTGAGAACCGCTTGTATGCAAAGTTCTCAAAGTGTGAGTTTTGGCTGCCTGAAGTAACCTATCTTGGTCATGTTATCTCTGCCAAGGGCATTGCAGTCAACCCGGAAACCGTGAAGACAATAGTTGAATGGCTTCCTCCTGTGAATGTCAAAGAAGTGCGGAGTTTTCTTGGTTTGGCTAGTTATTGCCGTCGTTTCGTTCAGAACTTCTCGAAGATAGCGAAGCCTCTTACCGATCTCCTCAAGAAAGGCAAGAAGTACTTGTGGACTCCTGCATGTCAAGAAAGTTTTGAGACACTCAAAGAGAAGCTCACTTCCACACCAGTCTTGGTTCCTCCGGATACATCTAGGCCTTTCCAGATATTCTGCGACGCCTCTTTGCAAGGATTGGGTGCGGTCCTTATGCAAGAGAAACAGGTGGTTGCTTATGCCTCTCGTCAGTTGAAGACGCATGAGATCAACTATCCCACACATGACCTTGAGCTCGCAGCAGTTGTCTTTGCTTTGAAGCTATGGAGGCACTACTTGCTTGGTAACCGTTGTGAGATCTTTTCTGACCACAAGAGTTTGAAGTATATCTTCACTCAGCCTGATCTCAACCTTCGGCAGAGGAGATGGATTGAAGCAATCAATGACTTTGATGTGACCATCAACTACACTCCGGCAAAGCCAATGTTATGGCAGATGCGCTTAGCCGTAAAGCTTATGTCAACAACCTCATGATGGAAGAGCACCTCTCTCTCTTGTGCGAGGAATTCCGTACTCAACACGAAATGGTGGAACAAGGGCATCTCCGAACCTTACGGCTACTCCTCTCTTGGAAGAAAAGATTCGCTCGTCACTTGGTGATCCGCACACCAAAAGCTCATCTCTAAACTTGAGCTTCAAGTATGAGTCCTTCCACGTGGATGATCAAGGCACGCTTTTCTTGAACACCGGATGTTTGTTCGAACTACCCGGGTTTGAGAGAGCAAGTTCTCAAGGAGGCGCATGATTCGGTTCTTTCTATCCATCTGGCAGCACAAAGATGTACATGGACTTGAAAACACAATACTGGTGGCCTGGTTAAAGCGGTATTGTGCCAAGTATGTCTCGAATGTGATGTGCGCCGCAGAGTGAAGGTCCATCGAAACCATTCGGTCTTCTACAGCCATTGAAACCTCCGAATGGAAATGGGAGAAAGTAGAGATGGACTTCATCCTTGTCTTTCCAAGGTCGCAAGGGCAACAATGCAATTTTGTTGTCATCGATGAGCTTTCTAAAGTGGCTCATTTCTTCCCAAGGAAACAATTTACGGAATTCAGTTGGTGAGCTCTATATCAATGAATTGTCTCTCTGTATGGGGTTCCACTTGAAATCAGTTCAGACCGTGGGAGCATCTTCACCTCAAAGTTCTGGGAAAGTTTCCAAAAAGCTTTGGGAACAAAGTTGAACTTCAGCACTGCTTACCACCCTCAGTCGCAAGGACAGGTTGAAAGGATCAATCAGATTCTGGAGGATATGCTTCGTGCTTGCGTCATCTCCTTTGGCATGAAGTGGGAGGAATGTCTTCCTTATGCGGAATTCTCCTATAACAACAGCTTCCAGAAGAGTCTGAAGATGGCACCATTTGAGGCCCTCTATGGTCGCAAGTGCAGAACTCCGATTGGTTGGTCAGGTGCAGGAGAAAGAATCTGGTTTGGCCCTGACATTGTAACTCAAGCAGAGGAGAAGGTGCATATCATTCTTGAGAACCTGAAGATTGCTCAAAGTCGTCAGAAGAGCAACTATGACAGGAAGCACACGGATATGGTATATGCCCCTGGTGATCTCGTCTACCTTCGTGTCACTCCCATGAGAGGTACACACCGCTTCGGTATCAAAGGAAAGTTGGCTCCTAGATACATCGGTCCTTTCAAGATACGTGGTAGAAGAGGAGAAGTTGCTTATGCCCTGGAGCTTCCGGAAAAACTCAAGGTTCATGATGTTTTCCACATCTCTCAGCTCAAGAAGTGCTTCAAAGATCCCGGCAGGACCGTGGATCATGAGCTAATCGATCTCCAAGAAGACCTGTCTTATCAAGAACACCCCACCAAAATCCTTGAGACCGCAGAAAGAAGGACTCGCAACAAGTCCATCAAGTTCTGCAAGGTGCAGTGGTCACACCATTCTGTTGATGAAGCCACTTGGGAGCGTGAAGATGAACTCCGTGCCAACCATCCTTCTCTCTTTGTGTCTTCTTATTCTTCCTAGAATCTCGGGGCGAGATTCCTGTTTAGTGGGGGAGAGTTGTAGCATCCCATTTGTCTAACAACTGTAATGCTACTTGGTTTAATACAATAATGGCTTCTCCCTACATAAAATTGTTGCATCATCATCATATCATGCTCATGTCATCATGTCACCTTGCATTGAGCATCATATAAAACCCTTTTGTTTTGGCTCTTCTCTCTTATGCATTAATATTTGTATTTGCCTCTTGATATTGTATTTGGTTCTTGATATATTGTTAAATGCCCAAGTTGATTTGGGGGCATATCTTTTATTGACTCTACCACCCTTTCTTTCACCACCTTATAATTCCACCATCCAGTTTACATGAGCTTTGCATTTTAATTGATTTCACTTCTAGCTCATGTGGGTTGGGTGGATTCCACTCATAATCTTATGCTTGGCCTTTTCCCCCTTTTGGAATGCATGGAATAATGCCACATAATTTTATGTTGTTTTCACAATATGAATACTTGGCGGTCATTATTTGCATGGGCCATGCAAGCACCACCTCATCTCTCTCCCTCTGTTGTTTTCTACAAGCCCTGGATCCAGGTGAAGGTTCCCTAATTTTACAAATGTTTTCTTCTAATTGCAAAACCCCATATCTTCTTAATCTTGTAAGGTGCCCCACTTGGCTCCTTCATAAGCCATGTATGTGACATCTCCTTGTCCTCCATCTCTTTTGGCCTGCCTCCCCTCTTAGTCAAGCCCCCTATTCCAAACCTCCTGGTGACAAAGTTCAAAAGAATTTGAAATCAGTAGCTGGTTTGAATTTGTAATAGAATTAAAACAAGCAAAACAAATAAAAATAAAAGAGGAAGGAAATAAAGGAGAGAACAAACCTGGCAGCCCAACCAGACAGCTTCAAGAGGAGGTCATGACCCAGTGAGCAAAACCCTCCTCGGCCCAACTTCGCCGGCCCAAGACTGCCGCTTCGGTATCGCTCATACATTCCTATTCCCCTCCGTGCATCGTCTCGCCCTCCTCTCTCCTCTGCTCTGACGGAAAGGAGCAGGCGGCCGTCTCCCCGCCGTCATCCGCGTCAGCCGTCACGCCGAGCACGTGAGCCGCCCGCCTTTATACCCTCGCGCTGCGCTGCGAACCCTAGCTCCCCCCTCGTTCCTCCTTTTTCCCCCTTCTCCACCGAGCCGCGCCGCCGCCAGACCGAGCGTCGCGACGACGTGGCCGCCCGCCGGAGAGGCGTCTGTGGGAGCTTCGCCGTGGGCCGTGGCTTCGATCCTGCTGCCGGGGGAATGCCAAGCACGCCCGAAGTCTCCTCCCCGTCAGAGAGCCGCCAGCACCGCCGCGGCGACCTCACCGTCCCCGATGCTCCGACCACCTCCTGCCTCGAACCCGGTGGTTTTTCGATCGCGGTGAGCCTATCTACCCCGAGCCCTTCCGTTTTGCCTTCTGCGTGTCTAGCGCCGCTCGTTTGTGACCCCGTCGGCGAGCCGCCGCGTAGCAGACCAACGGCGTTTTCCCCTCTGTTCCACGGCGTGCCCGTCCGGCCTGACCCGCGGCAAACCTTCTGACGCAAGATGCAGCGCATGCTTCCTCTGCGGATTCCGTTTGCCGGCCAGGGCTATCCCGCCGCGAAGCCGTCGCCAACCTCGCCGGAAGAACGCGCCGTCGCCAGTCGTCGACGAGATTCAGAGGGCAGCGAAGTTCAGTCAGGGCTCGCGTGGCAGTTTTGCGAAAACCACCCCCTAAGCTTCGGTCGATCACGCCCAGGTCCCTAGCAGCGATGCCCACCATCGGCCGGTGTTTTGGCAGGAAACCCCCCAGCAGTCCAGGCCCTCACCGCACCTTCCCCATCAAGGCCGAGGTTCACCCATGCCCTCGCTGTCACGTGGGACCGGCTGCACCATTGGGCCCGCACGTCAGCGACTGGGCTGGCTAAGCCTCGGTAGCAGAAGTTTGCCAGCGCGTCTGTGGCCCTTTCCTCTACCCCACATGTCATCGTCGGTGGGTAGATTGTCCCTGGGTGAGAAAAGTCGCCAGCGTTTTCTTAAATCAAATAAAATTTCAGGAAATATTTAAATCTAAATAAATTCATATATTAGAAAATAATCCGAATTTGTAAAAACTTCCAAAATGAAAAGTAAATGTTTTCCAAATATGAATTCAACCATGTTTTCGAATTTGACCAAGTTTGACTCTATCTAGTCAAACCTTTGACCTTGACCCCCTTTTAATTATTTTGACTTAAAATAAATTTAAATTCATAATTTCAAATAATACAAATAATATATGTTTCTGAACCAGAAAAATGTAAGGATTTCAAATATGCCATTCAAATTGCCTTTTGCACATTTAAAATTCCAAGTTGAATTAAATTACCACAAATGCCACTAGAACTTAAATAATTAATAACTTTTGATTTATAATTCCAAATTTAACAAATGATATGTCTAAAATGATCAGCTCGACGAGACCTTTCTGTCTATGCTATCCTTGACTTCAATTGCAGCATGCATCATATAAAAATATAGTAAACAGCAACTATTATGACAACAAAATGTGGCTCAACCTTAATAAAATGCCTTATTCTTGCATACCACACCTCACCCATGCCATGCTACTTATTGCCATGCAACTTGTGCATCATTCATCATGGCATGATTGTTTGCTTGTCGCATTTTATTCCTATGCTTGTGCACTTTATTTATGTTGGCCCTTGCTTGTTTGGTTCTTCTTTCGAATAGACGCTGAGCAGGGGATATATCAAGAGAACCAGGAGCACTACCCAGATCCGTCTCTCGCTTCAACTGAGTTGCCAGGCAAGCACTTCCACATGCTTGCATACATACAGTACCTATTGCCTCTATCTTATTCTTGCATCATTGAGTCGCGATTGCATTAAATTGAATCCCAAGTATTGCATAGCCCTTTACTTAAAACCCCACCGAGCTTGTTCCTCCATCCCATGAGCCATTACTACAGGAGTTGTTTGAGCCATGCGAGTCGTAGAACAGCATGTGTAGGGTTTGTGAGTGTCTGATGAATAACGAGGTACCTAAACAACTTAACCTGAGTAGTAATGGGATAACTAATGAAAGTGGCACCGGTGAGCAACATCTGCTATTTGGTTTTTCCTGCTCACTTATGTCCCGTAAGACCCCGAGTACTTGATTCCTGTTCCTTGATTTATCGCGCTATCCACATCCGGGAGGTATATGGGACCCCCCTGAGCCAGAGCTTGAGGTTTGAGGTTTTATTTCTTGGGGCCACAAACTAGTTTGAGGTTTTATTTACTATCCTGTACTTATGCCATGCTACTTCTGTATTTACGTTTGTGCGAGGAGCACCTTTGTCTTGTTAGGTAAGCGGAATGTTTTCGCGGTATCGACAAGCCCAGCCACACTTTCGGGTTCCCAGTCGTTTACATCCATTGTCGCAAACCTTGAGTCCGTCTCGGAGTCAGCTGGCTTCGTTGCGGGTCTACTCAATGGGGTGGCCCCCTGAAATATTTCTGAATCCTGTGATTGCTTTGTCGTGAAGGCCTCGTTGGGTTTTGATTTGGTTTTTCCGAGGTTGATCGGCGTGTGTTGCTATTGGTGCACCCGGCGGGTAAAACTTTCAAAGCCGTGTCGCGGTTATGGACGACTTGGAGCACAGTTTCTCGATCATAGACAAGCATAACTAAAGTACCGCTTTAATCTGACTAAGTAATTTGACTAGTAAATAGTGCAACACTCATGGAATGGTTAATAAAATTGCCAACGGATGGGGGGGGGGTTGTTCGTCCGCTTCCTCGTTGGTAAGCGAGGAGGATGGATCTGATGAAATTACTATTATAACTGTTGTTCTTAAATTCACGGACATCCGTTTATCATTGGTTAGGCGGATGGTTAGCGTTTATCTGTAGAACTGCTAGGGTTTATCTTTCGCTGCAATTGCGTCACCCCAGGTTGTGTCCCCTTTAGAGGCATTAAGTCTTGCTGAGTACCCTTAGGGTCTCACACGATAAATTATTGGTTCAGATGAACAGGTACCCTCGCAGGGACGGATCTTTGGGTGGAAGAGGCGATGATGTGGGCAACGATCGTTCGGTGTAGAGATTAGGAGCAGGGGATCCGTGAGATCTGTGGGTGGGATGTGCTTCTATGGCATCTTATGCCGATTTGCTTCTTGTCCGTGCGGACTTTGTTTTGTCGCTTCGCTTGATACTACGATTTGTGTTGTATGAGGAAGTATCCTAAAATATTATACCTATCTAGGTCATTTGAATCTTCGTATGGCGTTGCTATATTTCCTTTCTTTCTAGATGGTATGGCTCGATGTACTCTTGTATGGTGGCTTGCATACATACCCACTTGTGTATGTAGTTGATCCCTTCGCTGCGATTCGCCCGTCTGAGTCCCGTTGAGTTGGTAGTGGTTGGGACGGCCGAAAGGTCTACCCGTGAGTGGCTTTTGGGGCCCCACCATACTATTTCAACCACTACTGCTCATCCAGGCTTGTATCTAGGAGCGTAATTCACCGAGGTAGTTACAGAACCCGCCGGCCCGCCTGCGAAATTCTGAGGCGCAACCACCAACCTCTCCTGTACAGGAGGAACTGGCGCAGCGTCACCAGAAGTCGCCCCCGTCTGAGAAGGAGGCGACGCAATGTTCGACTACCCCATCATCTCGCGCGCACCATCACTAGAACCGTCGGAGGATTGCCTGCATAAGAACCAATCAACACAGGTGCAAAAATAACAAGGGAGCAAAGGACAACAGTGGCAACAAGAAAACTTACGAGCCCAACGCGCTCAGGTCAAAGATAGGAGAAGCCCTTCGGGCCCTCTTCTCCTCCTTCTTTTCTTCCTTCTTCTCCTCCTTCTTTTCTTCCTTCTTTCACTTTGCTGGCGGGTGCGGAGCAACAGCGAGCATAGGAATGGCAGGAAGGGGAGAGGAAGAACCCCCATGAACATCATCATGACGCTCAAGGCCCAGAGGATTTCTAGGAGTCGGAGGAGTCGAGGCATCTGACAACTCGCTAGAGCTCCGTGATAGCTTGAACGAATGGTCCTCACTCGATTCGTCGGCATCCTCCGCTGGGGATCGCGCTGACGGTAGCTCGGACACGGAATCCACCACTTCATTATCCGGGGCATTCGGATACCTTTCGGGCAACGGTGGTGCCATGCCCGGCACTTTGAATCTCTGCAAAAGGAAAATGAACTTTGTTAGCAAACAAAGGAAAAAGTACACAGCTGACAAAAACAAAAGGGGAGCACTACGTGCGCAAATCTACACCTTCGGTACGACCAACGTCGAAGAAAAGGGAGAAGTCAGCGACTTCCCCGGGATTTCTTCGTCGGCCTTGAACTTCAACAGTAGCGAAGAGCCTTGTCAAGTTCCACCTCGGAGATTTTCTCACCGAAACCCTCGTCGGATCACGGCGCCAGAGTAAAAAACATCGGATGCCCTCGCTTGAGAGGCTGCACCGACGCTCAAGAAACGTGGATGATGTCGACACGTTCACCTCCTTCTCGGGAATTAGTTGGAGATCCTCCACCCGACGTGATGCAGGCCTCTATCTTCGCCACCTCACCGTCTAAGATTTGGTTTTCCAGGATCTCTTCTTCTCAATAAATTGGGAGGGTCAAAAGGAACGAGACCAAAATCTTGCCCAGGTAACGGAGTCATGAAGTAAAACCATTTCCTCCGCTTGATCTTGTGATTCGGACATGGAAAAGGAAAGAATTGCACATTGGGACCGAGGAGATGATGAAACCCCAATAGGATACACACCATCCGAACCAGATCGCCTCTTCATGGAATAAAGCTTAGGAAGAGGCCAAAGTGCTGACTCAATGCCAAGCCAACACTGCAAAGCGTGATAAAACACGCAATGTGGAGAAGGGAGTTGGGAGACAGATGATGGATTTGAACCCCATAGAAAAAGAGCAGTCCACGAAGGAAGTCATGGACCGGAAAAGAAAACCCGCGAATCATGAAGGCTACAAACATAACCCGATACCCAGATGGGGGACGGGGGATTACCTCATTGTCGGGGAGTCTCACGGCCGCCGTGTCTTGGGATCGAGCTCGCGCGTAGTTATGGAGATCGCTCTCCAGCTTCGATCAACGCCACTGTCGGTGACGCGAGCAGTGGCGGTGCCCTTCTTGCCTCCGGCGGCGCTGGTCCCAACTGCAGATGAGGACTTCTTTGTTTTCCCCATGGCGCTACGGCGGTGGTGGCGTTGCCAACGAAGAAAGACAAAGGAAATGTGGAGGAAACTCTCAGCGCGCAGCAAGAATAGCTCAAGAACGAGGGGGCAGTGAATAGATGAACTGCTGCGGTGAAAAACAAACCACGATTTCACCAGGGATTATAACAGCGAAGACGACGCACGCTGGCCGTCCATCGAGAAGACCTAACGCCAACGGTAGATCTGGCCGTACACGTGTCAGCACCAAAACGAACCGTCGTTACCACGCCGTCCACTACGTGCGGAAATTGAGGAGACGATGTAATCATCTCCACGCCGCGCGTGACCGGTCAATTCAAAGTCAGCAAGTGGGACCCACGCTTCGTCCAGTCAAGTCATCTCTGGCGTAGGAGACGCTTGAGGTCATCGATCGTAAGCACTGACGTCATCAAAATCTATACTAGCACCACTTCGGCTCCACAGCTAAAAGTACTCACTCGAATCTACGATTCGACTAAATACTTGGGGGCTACTCCTATCAGGAGCGCTGGCCGCGCACCCGACAGACAAATGAGGACAAAATTATTTCTCTGAGTCCTACGTCGAGTTTACGACTCCACTACGGACTCGGGGGCTACTCCCATAAGGAGAATGGATTTAAGCATCCAAAAAAATTCGAGTCCTGCGGACCTAATGATTGAAACAATGCTTGAACTAAAAGTCTCCGTTCGAGTCTACGACTCGAACAGACACTTGGGGGCTACTCCCATAGGGAGCGCTGGTCGCGCACCCTATGAAATCTTCGACTGCGATCTTCCGGATCCGCATGCAAAAACTTTTTTGGCAACTCTGCCCCAACAAAACGCTAAGTGAGCAACAATCTCCTTGGCCACCCGAAACTCCTCCGAGGTGATAAATGTTCGGATGCTGCGTCTGCGAAGCAAAGATAAGACCTACAGATATCATCTGATGGCCTGGCAACGCACCTTACTGCGCTCTGCTAGTATGAACTGCATCAGCAGTGCGATGAAAAATCCCACGACGCGGTACACCAATTAAAATCACCGAATTCCACTCCTATAAGTCCTCCACGGCCCGAGTTGAATTACGCCAACATATGTTCGGGCCGGGTTAAGGGACCGAACACGAAAGAAGATCGTGTTGTTTCGTCCTAAGGCTTAAGCGACCACGATCCGTCGGGTGAGTCGCACACGCATCAACAATCCCTACACATATACTATTAACATATAGCTGCTCCGAAGGATGGAAGAGTCCTCACCGAATCTACGATTCGATCGATCACCGGGGCTCTTGACATGGTTATACCCTACGGTGCGTAACTTGACATACCTATTCCAGCCCAAGGAAGGCCCACGGACATATATTTGGCCCATGAAGATTTTCGGGTGGCCAAGGCCCATGACGTCTTCGGATCCTTGGAGAGCAAGACTAGAGGAGATAGGAAATTCAAAGGGGTAAAACCCTAGAACTTGTAACCGACTAGGACTATGCCCGGGACCTGCCTAAGTCTATATAAAGGCCAAGAGGGCACGTCCTAGGGCAACTCGACTCATACTTCACTGCGCATCCACGCCAGATCAAATCATACTGAAACCTTCGTTCCGCGTAATCAAAGAGCGATCAAGCAGAGTAGGGTTTTCCTCCGGGGCACGAACACAGGTAAATCTCGTGTCCCCGGTTGCTTGTGCAATGCGTGCCACGATCTCCAGCATCCCCATCTTCTCCAAAACACAAGTCCATAACAATGGGCATTGACGAGATTAAACCTCGTCAAAGTGACAGAAATATCTTCGGTTGTAGATGTGATGTTGCTACTAGGGAGAAAACAACAGTCTCTTGTTCATAGAACAAGTGGATTGTTTACCTTACACACTTTGCTTAAAGAAGTTGTCTATTGCTTGCAACTTAATACTGGAGGGGGTTCGGATGATAACCTGAAGGTGGACTTCTAGTCATAGATGCAGTTGGCTGGCGGTCTATGTATCTTGTTGTATTGCCCAATCGAATCTCATAGGATCTTTCTGACTAGTATTGCATTGTTATGCCTTGCTCAGTTCCTGTCAATTGCCCTGTTGTAATTTGTTTACCCTTCATGCCATGTTGTTTATCGAAGGAGAGGACCTCTAGTGAACTATGGACCCCGGTCCAATCTTTACCATTGATACATCTTCCACTATTACTTGTTTACTTGTTGCAAACCATTACCTTCCACACCATATGTTTAATCCTTTGATATAGCAAACCGGTGAGCTTGACAACCTCACTGTTCGCTGGGACAAAGTCTTGAGTTTGTGTTGTGCATGTCTCCGTGTTGCTTGCAACACCTGTGTGACGTTTCCTTTCTCCTTCTGGTTCGATAACCTCGGTCTCTACTGAGGGAAGGCTTGCTGATGTGATCATCACACCTAGCTCTTGGGGTTTCCAACGAAGTGCTCCACGTCAATAGTGGGTGTACGCATCAAGAATTTCTGGCGCCGTTGCTGGTGAATGAAGACGAAGAAACTCCCATGTCAACAAAGCGCCCTCAACAAGCTTTCTAGTGTAGTTGTCGGGGAGGCTAAGGACGTATTCACAAGGGGAGTACTCCACTTACTTTCTCTTTACTTTGTTTTTGGTTTGCTTAGTTTCTTTTGCTTGGTTTTGTTTGCCTATTTTCAAAAAACCCAAAAAATTAGTCTAGTTTGGTTTGCTTTCTTTATTAAAAAACACAAAAAAATTAGTTCCTACCCTAGTTGCTACCATGTCTGGTTTGGGGCCAATCTCAGTTACACCTTTGGAAGAGATCTTTACTTTTAAGCAAAAAGGTGAAGAGAGTTTTAAATAAGCTTGGTCTATAATCACTGCTTTACAAAGGGAAAATGAGCCTAAGATGAGCCTTAGCATGGTTATCAATAGTTTCTACCATGGTATTGCTCTTTGTTATAGATATGCTTTGGATGTTGTGGCTGAGAAAGATATTTTCAGTGTACTGAGGATGAAGCTTTTGATGCCATAAAGAAGTTGATTACAATTTATAATACACCTAGCAAGTCTGATTCTCCTTCACAATTTTTTTTGCTATGAATAGTTGTTATCACACACTTAGGGCTTACCATGATTATCTTCCCATAAATTCTGAGCCTTCAAAGTGGTTTCCCACAATCAAAGTCTCTATAAACACTATACTTTTTTATGCTCGCTGTGATATCATGTCTGAATTTTGCCTCATGCCTAAAGATATCTATGATTCCTTGAGTCTTTGGGGGATTAATGAAGGAGGAGAGGAAATATCTCTTACTAACAATGCCACTTTATTGCCCATTGGAATAGTTGAAGGTGTGTTTACAAAAATCTCAGGGAAAATGGTGACTAGTGATTATCTTGTTATTGAATGTGTAGGCAAACGACAGATTACACTTGGAAGATCCCTACTAGAACACCTTGGAGCAGTAATAGATGTGGGAAAAGGCATTATGCATTTTGCTCCTCCAGTGAGAAACCATATTTTCCCTAAAGAGAAGAAGAAAGGTAAGAAAGGAAAGAACAAGAAGGTTGCTTCAACATTTGAAAATACTTGAATCTTCTTGCTTCTTGTGCCTAACTTAAAGGCGTTAAAGAAAAGTAGCAGTTAGGAGATAACCCAAGAGTTTCCTAGAGTCTTGGAAGTTATTACTTCAGTAATGACCTCTCCTTATACTTTTTGTTTGTTTTTTTGTAAAGAATGACCTCTAATGAGAGGGAAGTAAGATTTGAGGAGTTGCTGTCCCGAAACAGATTTCTGTCCTGCACCATAAAAATTCGTGAGGAGTCTCTGTAACTTTGATTGATCTGATAATTTATGAATAAATCCCCCAGTATGTTAGCTAACTTTATTTAGTTCAACACTTTTTGATTTGAGCAACAGAAGATTTTTGAAAAATCGGTTTCTACCTGCTGGTCTATTTTGACAGATTTCTGCCATTATTTGCATTTGGTTCTTATTGATTCCTTTTTGAGTTATCTTTTGGGGAATTGAGCTTTTTGAAGGAGTTACTACAGTATCTTGTGTTTTTAGTGAACATTTTGCTATTCCAAAGCTTTGCTAGAGGTCTAATATCTTTTGTATAAACTAATGTTACTAATGAAGATTGTGTGAAGTTTTGTATGAAGGAAAATATTTCAGGTGTAGAGAGAGAATGATGCAATGAGATGAAGAATGGACAAAAGCTCAAGCTTGGGGATGCCACCATGGTGTCACCCCAAGAAATATGCAAGAGGTACAAGCTTCAAAGCTTGGGGATGCCCAAGGCATCCCCTTCTTCATCAATAAAAAGCTCAGGTCTGTCTAGACACTTCGTTTTTATTGTTTCATGCACAGTTGTGTTGTTCTTGGAGCATCTTAGTTTTAGTTTGCTTTGCTTAAGTTGTTTAGTTTTCTTGAATAAAGTAGTTTGGACCCCCGTTCTCGCTGTGTTATCGCAAATAAGTTGCTTGGTGTTGGACAGGAGTAGGAAGTTCCTGCTTGAAAGTGCAAGAGGAGCTTGCATTGACTATGACTTAAACTTTAGCATGACATGCTAGGTGTTGTTTTGACCTTATGCTTAGTGATTATTGATGTATCATGTCTTGTTCCAAACAATTGGGATTTTTTAGTGTGCCTTGAAGAAATTATGAGTTGTTTTAGCATGCAAAAGCATAGTATTATGGTATTCTCCTTTGATGATTTGTTTGGGTTGACTTGGCACAAGCTCACACCATGTTATGACTATGCCAAGTCACCATATCCTCTATGATCATTTATTCCTTGACTTGTAGTACCACTCTATGCTTTGATTAGTAATGTTTTGACACTCTGCATGATTATGGCCGCTATTTCTCTCTTAGTTGGTTGCTCCCAGTCTTTTGCTAGCCTCCACTTGTATGAGTAAGCCCTACTCATGCTTCCAACTCCCAAGAAACCAAGTTTTTCCAAAGTGCCCACTATGAACTCCTATGCATGGTGTGTTACACCATTTCAAGTATATTCTTGTTTTCAGCTATCTTCCAATTTAAAACTATTTTGTTATGTGAAAACTTAGTGATTAAAGCTCTCACAAACTTGGTGGCACACTTTATATTCTTTGACCCTAATAAACTTGAACCATTGTGTCGTCTATGTTGTATATGCTTGCACTTATACGTTGGAATTAGCAGAACCATGATGTCATGGGGAACATTTTCAACATTGCACTTGTACTTTGTACTAAGTTGATATCATGCTCTTTTGTCTATGGATGTCACCGGTGTGAAATAAAGAGGGAACTTGTAAGTCCATGGAGTTTGTATTTTGTGTTAGAGAAACGCCTAGGCCGCTAGCCTAAGCCATGACTAATCATGGTGGAAACTTGCAGCATCACAGTAGTGAGTTAACTATGAAGCATCCTCAATAAAAAGCTATGCACATAGTAAATAAAAACATCGCTGAGATGCTCATTGTCTGCTTGCCTTGTCATTTTGTTTATGGGATAGCTCCCGTACCATGTGCAAGGGGTACCCCATTGGCGGTTCTCTATGATATGCAAATACTTACAATGACAAGAACTTACAGGTGACTGAAGTTGAGTAGCATGAGGTGTGGCCCTCGTATTCAAGGGACTGGAGATTGTCAACTTATACTTTGTCAAGCATATACTCCATAGTTTGTTCCCTTTAACCTTAATCACTTCAAGATGCTTATGATAGGGGCAATGAGGGCTGAAAGCTAACAAGTACCATAATTTTTGGAAGCTCTTTTTGAAACTTGAAATCCTTGCTTCCTTTATAAAAGTCCTTTCTTCCACCACTATTGAGTCTCCACCTTCTACCTTTAGGCACCATTAAGAGAGCATAGTTGCCATTCTTAGTTCTATGTGCAGTGTCCCAAAACTTATTGATTGATGCATATGGTGATATTACTTGTTCTTGTGTTATTTTTTTCTAGTCACCCTTGTGAACTTTGAAGGTGTCATATGCATCTATTCTCTACTCTATGAGGGACAAGCTGATTGCCACTATGCTATTGTTTCTGTATGTGAAAAAAACAAACATTTTTCAATGCGTGTTATTCATGATATTTTTCAATGCACATGTTTAGAGTTCTTTGATCCGAGCTTTCAATGCTTGCAAATGGTTTGATATTTATTGTGAAGGTGCATGTCACCTCAAAAATTATTCTTCTATCACTTACCTACTCGAGGACAAGCAGGAGTTAAGCTTGGGGATGCTTGACACGTCGGAAACGTATCTATAATTTTTGATGTTCCATGCTTGTTTAGTATCTACTTTGCTTTGCTTTGTCTACACTTTGAGGTGTTTTTATATCTTTTCTGGAACTAACCTATTAACAAGTTGTCATAGTGTCAGTTGCCTGTTTTCCTCTGTTTCTGGTTCCAGAAAGGCAGAAAATCAATATTCTCGGAATTGGACGGGACAAAAGCCAAAGTCAACATCTTTCTATGGGGAACACGAAGTCCAGAGGAGAGACAGAGGGGAGCCACGGGGTGGTCGCACCCCCCAAGCGCGACCAAGCCTGGCCCACGCCTGGGAAGGGTGTGGCCCCCCCGGGCACCCCCTGCCTCTCCTCTTCGCCTATAAGAAGCCCCCGATGCAGAAACCCTAGGCACCCGATCAAAAATCCACGAAACCGTCTGTAGCCACCGCCACCATCGATCCCTAGATCGGGGGATCTGAAGTTCTTCCCGGCACCCTGCTGGAGAGGATATCATCCCGGAGGCCTTCTTCTCCGGTATGATGCCTGAGTAGTTCCACCTTGGACTATGGGACCATGTAGTAGCTAGATTGTTGTATCTCCTCCTTTGTGTTTTCATGTATAGATCTTGTGAGCTCTGTTCATGATCAAGATCTAATATATTTGTAATCATGCATGTTGTTTTTGTGGGGATCTGATGGATATTGAGATTACTATGTCAGTTTGGTTAATGGTTTTGTCTTTATGATTCTATCATTTCTGTGTTGTTTGTGATCTTGTATGCTCTCCGTTGTTAGTAGATATCTTGGCTGAGTAGTTGCTAGTGACTCCAAGAGGGGGTATTTCTGTTCGATAGTGGGTTCATGCCTCTAGTTTCCAAGGGAAGTGATAGAAATCTCTTCGGTTGTAGATATGTTGTTGTTACTAGGGAGAAAACAACGGTCTCTTGTTCATAGAACAAGTTGATTGTTTACCTTACACACTTTTCTTAAAGCAGTTGTCTGTTGCTTGCAACTTAATACTAGAGGGGGGTTCGGATGATAACCTGAAGGTGGACTTCTAGTCATAGATGCAGTTGGATGGCGGTCTATGTATCTTGTTGTATTGCCCAATCAAATCTCATAGGATCTTTCTGACTAGTATTGCATTGTTATGCCTTGCTCAGTTCCTTTCAATTGCCCTGTTGTAATTTGTTTACCCTTCATGCCATGTTGTTTATCTAAGGAGAGAACCTCTAGTGAACTATGGATCCCGGTCCAATATTTACCATTGATACATATTCCACTATTACTTGTTTACTTGCTGCAAACCATTATCTTCCACACCATACGTTTAATCCTTTGTTATAGCAAACCGGTGAGCTTGGCAACCTCACTGTTCGTTGGGACAAAGTCTTGAGTTTGTGTTGTGCAGGTCTCCGCGTTGCTTGCAACACCTGTGTGACGTTTCCTTCCTTCTTCTGGTTCGATAACCTCGTTCTCTACTGAGGGAAGGCTTGCTGATGTGCTCATCACACCTTGCTCTTGGGGTTTCCAACGAAGTGCTCCATGTCAATAGTGGGTGTATGCATCAAGACTTTCTTGCGCCGTTGCCGGTGAACGAAGACAAAGAAACTCCCACGTCAACATAGCGCCATCAACCGTACTCGTGGTCAAACGACCCGAAGATGGCAAAACCCACAGGGTACAATGCCCAATCTACTACCTCAGCGAGGTCCTAACAACAACAAAGCAGAGGTACCCTCACTACCAGAAGCTCTCCTACGGCGTATTCATGATGGCTCGTCGGCTGAGCCACTACTTCCAGGAGCACCGGATAATGGTTGTTAATGAGGCGCCATTGTCCAACATCCTAAACAACCCCGAAGCCACGGGACGCGTAGCCCTATGGGGCATCGAGCTATCCCCTCTAGACATAGTCTACGAGAGGCGCAAGGCCATCAAATCTTAGGTCCTCCCTGACTTCCTCGTCCACTGGATGGAGCTCCAGCTGCCAGACACTCCGGACATGACGCAGTCATGAATGATGCACTTCGACGGCTCCAAGCGCGAGGCTGGATCAGGAGCTGGCATCATACTGACGTCCCCGCAAGGAGATAAGATGAAGTACGTCCTTCATATGAAATTTCGCCTCCAACAACGAGGCCGAATACGAGGCCCTCATCCATGGCATGAGGATGGCCAAGATCTGCGGCGCAACGCTCCTAGTCATCTACGGTGACTCAGACCTCGTTGTCCATCAGACGATGAACGAGCGCGACGCTCACAGTGCCAACATGATCGCATACCGCGCACTCTACAACTCACTCGAAGGAGACTTTGACGGCTGCGAGTTTTGGAACGTTGGAAGAGAAAGTAACAAAGGAGGAGATAGACTCGCCAACATCGGCTCCACCTGCTCATGGGTGCCACCAGGTGTGTTCCTCGAACAAATCTGTGTACCCTCCATTAAAAGGAAATTCCCCAAGGGATCACCCGAAGAAGCGGAACACTTGGGGGCCACGCCACCTGAAGGACAGGAAGGACCCGAAAAACTTGAAACCAAGGTCGAGCTGGTCAGCCTGATGCAGGTCATGGCGATTGAAGAGACATGGACGCAGCCATACCTTCGGTACCTGATAAACAGAGAACTGCCTGATAACCCGATAGACGCACGGCGCATATCTCGCCGGTCCAAGGCCTTTACCATAATCAATGTCGAGCTGTATAAGTGCAGCATTTAGAGTGTGCTTCAAATGTGCGTCACCATCAGTGACGGCAAAACCATCCTCCAAGACATCCACGAGGTCATCTGCGGCCATCATGCAGGCAGCCGCGCCCTAGTCGCTAAAGCTCTGTGAGCTGGATTCTATTGGCCCACAACCATGAATGATGCCAAGCACATCGTCCAAAGGTGAAACGCCTGCCAGAGGTACGCGGACAAGCCACACGCACCAGGATCCGAGTTAAGTCCCATACCATTGGCCTGGCCCTTCGCCTAATGGGGCCTCGACATGATAGGCAAACTACCCACATCATCGAAAGGAAGCCACGTCTACCTCCTGGTCGTAGTCGACAAGTTCACCAAGTGGATCGGGGCCATGCCCGTCACCAACCAAAGCGGAAAAACTGCCGTCAAGTTCTTCGAGTCCATAGTATACAGGTTCAGCGTGCCCCACGGCATCATCACGGACAACGGATCAAACTTCATCTCGAAGGAATTCCAGGACTTATGCGAAGGCCTTGGCATCAACATATCGTACGCCTCCGTGGCGCACCCGCAGACCAATGGACAGGTCGAAAAGGCCAACGGCCTCATAGGCAATGGCATCAAGAAACGCCTACTATGCCCACTCGAAAGGCTCGCGGGAGATTGGGTGGAATAGATACCCTCCGTACTTTGGAGCCTGCGTACAACGCCGAACAGCTCAACTGGCTACACGCCATTCTTCATGGTACACGGAGCTGAAGACGTGCTACCTGCAGAGGTACGCCACAAGGCCCCGTGGGTCGTTGCCTATAGTGAAGTCGAATCATCGGCCGCACTCGAAGACGCCATCGACACACTCGACAAAGCACACGACATCGCCGTGGCTCGCTCAACGGTCTACCAGCAGAGCCTCCACAACTACCACAGCCGCTGGCTGCGCCCAAGGTCCTTCGTCGAAGGATACCATGTCCTATGACTCAAGCAAGAGCGGCCGAAGAAGCTCGAGTCAGCCTGGGAAGGACCCTACATCGTCACCGAAGTCATCCCAGGTGGCGCCTACCGCCTCATGGACGTCAAGTCAGGAGTCGAATACTCCAACCCATGGAACGTCGCATAACTGCGACGCTTCTACCCCTAGCTACCTCTTTACTTTCAATAAGGCTACTCAGCCGAATAATGTACCTCCTCGTTATGTTTTGAATAAAAGCTAAGTTCCTCGTCCGAAATTTTCTTTTACCTTGCATTACTTTTCATTATAACACACCCGGGGGCTACGCCTCACCTCAGGACTCCCTCGACTTACAACAAAGAATACAACCTGAGTAGCTGACCATGTCAGTCTAACGAAAAGGACATGCACACAACAAGGCACAAAGTCCAAATAAAAATAAAACTTTACACAGGGCACAATAAGCCCACTCAAATACATACAAGTTTTACATCAGTATATTTTTATAGGGTCCGCCTATTCTGAAGAATCACACTCGCCCGTTGCTCGAAAAGATCTACGATCTCTTTGGCATACTGCCTAACATCCATATAATGCGGACGCATATCCCAAAGATTACCATCAGGTCGAAGGGGTGGCCTAGTCGCCACCGCCGCGAGATCAACATCACGGCGATGCAGCCGAACAAGCGAGAGGGCGGCCTTCACCCCAACGACTAGGTGACACTGCACCAATTCCTTGACATGGCCCACATCCCAAAACTTCGCCAGCAGACCCCAAAGGTTGGTAGGTGCCTCATCCAGGGGAAACATGACGGCCCAAATGGATGCCAGGGAAATCCTCGCCTACATCTTGGAATTCCTGCAAAATAGCCATCAAAGAAGGAGGAACATTTGTCAAGTCGTTAGTTCCTTACGCTAGTCCCTTGCATACAAGGACATAGTGCAAGATGGATGGGTTGTTCCGCACTTCTCTCATCTCACTTTTGGTGGCAAGAAGAACACTCTTAGTTTTTCCACTCGAGTTTAGCTTGTGGCACTCACTCACTATAGTGTGGTTCTCTCTCTCACCGCTCTTCTCACAAGGTGGTTTTGTTTATTGCGCCCTTGCTAAAGCCTTTGCATTGTCCGCAATTATTTGGCTAGGAGTCATTGGTTGCAAAACACAAGTTTTTTCAAGCCATTTGAAGGTATAAGTGTTTGAGTGACCATCATGCAAAACACGCTTGTCATATTGCCACGGCCTTCCTAGCAACATATGGCAAACCGTCATGGGGACCACGTCACATTCCACCGTGTCTTTGTATGGTCCAATTGAGAACGTTACCGAAACGGTGTGCTTGATCTTGACGGACCCTTGGTCACTTAGCCATTGTATATGGTATGGATGCTTATGCGGATGGAGGGTGAGGTTGAGTTTCTCACACAATTCCGTGCTTGCAAGATTGTAGCAATTCCCTCCATCGATGACAACTTTGATGGACTTCCCATTGATACCGGCACAAGTTTGGAAGATGTTTGATCGTTGGTATTCCTTTTCATTGACTTGCGTAGTCAAGACCCTTGTGACGATAAGCGATGGACTTGCGTCATGCTCACACACAAGTAGTTCTTGGTCATCTTCCAAATGTTGCCTTGTCATTGCTTCCTTGACCCTTGCATCAAACTCATCTTCACTCAAGTATTCTTCATCGCCATTGTCGTGGATGAACAAAACTTTCTTGTTTCCACATGCGGACGACTTGTGTCCTTTGCCTCCACACTTGTAGCACTCACCATTGAATGGTTGTTCATCCTTTGTGTATTTGCCACTTGGGGGCGGTTTTCCTTGAGGAAGTGTTGGTTTGAATGGAAGCTTGGTGGTACTTGATGAGCTTCCACTTGGTGTTGTTGGAGTAGTGGTTGGTGCTTTCTTGTATGTGAAGTATGTCTTTGGCTTGTTGTACTTGATGTCCTCTTGCACTTGACGTTCAGCTTTTGATGCTATGTGTACAAGCTCAACCATGTTGTTGTACCTTTGGAACTCGGTGATGCGCTTGATTGGATGGTTCAAGCCATTGAGGAAACGTGCCATTGTTTGCTCATCACGCTCTTCAATGTTGGCACGGATCATGTTGAGCTCCATTTGCTTGAAGTACTCTTCCACGGTCTTTGTCCCTTGACTAAGCGTTTGAAGCTTGTTGAAAAGGTCACGCGTATAATGCGAAGGAACAAAGCGGGATCTCATATGAGCCTTCATATCTTGCCAAGTTGGGATTGGAGGCTCTTCTTTTGCTTCACGAGCAAGTTGGACTTGTTCCCACCAAAGGTTGGCATACTCATCAAACTCGAGGGATGCCATGGCCATCATCTTCTCATTGCTATAGTTGTGCATGTGGAAGATCTTGTCAACCTTGAGTTCCCACGAGAGATATTCTTCGGGCTCATTGGAACCGGTGAATTTGAGCTTGCCAGAAGTTTCTTCTTCATTGCGGTTCCGGTGGCGGCGGTTGCCATGATTTTGGCGGCCATCATCATCAACCGAGCTCTCATGTCTTGCTTGGTGATGGTTGCGTTGCCCTTGCGGTTGTTGAGGCGCCGCGTTTGGTGGAGGAACTTGATTTTGACGATGAGCTTGGGGAGCTTGCTCGTGTTGTTGGCACGGTTGAGGACGAGGAGTAGGTTGTTGGTCCTCACGACGAGCTTGGGGAGCTTGCTCTTGTTCTTGTCGTGGTTTATGCCGATGATCATTGTCTTGCGCCATGTGGCGAGGAGGACGAAGAGCCGCATGCGCAATGGGCTGCTCCCTTTCTTCTTGATGTGGAGGAGGCTCGTCATGATGATCATGTTGTCTACGTTGATGGTCATGTCGATGATGAGCCTCGGTGGATCTTCGAGTGCTTCACGTCGATGGCGATCTTGTTCGTCCACTTCGGATGCTTCACTTGTTGTTGAAGGAACATGTCGTTCACGATGGGCTTGGTGGTCCACGTGAGGTTGCTCTTGTTGAATCACAAGTGCCCTTTGTTGTGGCCGGTTCGCTTCACGTCTTGGAGGTCTTGCGGAGAGGTCACCATCATAGCTTGACGTCGCGGCGTGTCGCGGAGATGGTACCGCTTGAGAAGAGCTCATGGATTGAAGGACGGGTCAATCCCGGTGCCTTGAAGCGTGACAGCGAGGTGCGCTTGATTCACTTAAGGAATGCCGTGATGAGCTTGAGTCACGCGATCGTGGCCTTTCTAGCCCATCCATGAGGCGTTGAAGCTTCTCATCCGTTGAGGCGAGGACGCGACCAAGATCTTCATTTTGATGGCCGAGGTTGTGTTGCATGGCATGCATTTGTCCTTGGACTTCTTCGAAGCGGTTGTCGATGTTCTTGAATTACACGCGGGCTTCGCTAAATTTTTCATCTTGGCGCCGCTCAAGGGATTCACAACGGTAGTTGAATTCTCCTCGGACCTTCCAATGATCCCATCTTGTCATGTATTGTGTGTCGTCCTCCGGAGGTGGTGGTGGTTTGTACGGTTCGCCATTCCTGTCCATGATGCAAAGCCGACAAGGGTTGTATATGGAGAAGGAGAATGCGGGGAGTTAGCCTTTTACCTCACCTTGGAGATTATATCAAATCAATTGCCACACTTGAGAACTAATAGGTTGCAAAGTGAAATCGCAAAGAAACTCACACACAAATAAGCTACAACTCTCAAAAGCTTTTGGTGGAAGGTTAGGATTGTGGAAAACCAAACGAAACGATCCAAGCAAAAGGTTATTGTTCTAAGTGGTAAAGAACCAAATATCATAAGCAAAAGGATACGATCTACAAAAACACGGGAGAACGCACACGTGGATATTAACGGGGTTAGCACGACTATGAAAATGAGCACAAAAGGTCCTAACGAAGACTACGCTCGGTTTTCGTGCCAACTCAAGGAGAGACCACAACTCGTTTGCCAAAAGAGGATAAGCAACGGATTAGTGCACTTGCCTTGGCGCGCTCTTTTCTCTCTCTTTTTTCTTACAAGCTTGATACTCTCTTTGTATTGGGAGACTATGTATCTTTATATTTTTCTTTTTTTTATTCTTTTTCTCCCTTTCTATACTACTATGTTATCTTTTGTATTTTCCCTCACACTCTCACTTTCCAAAGGCAAGTGCACAATGCTTAGACAAACAGAAAATGAGTTGCTCTCATAGGATAGATACACACAAAGGAAGATATGGGGCTGTCAAAGTGGCGCAAGTTATACCTTTGGTATGGTTGACGACTTGCAACCGGTGGTGTGGAAGATGTTAGGGAGTCGTGGTGTCGAGGAGCGCGTGATGTAGTGATTTGCGGAAGCTTGTTGTTAGTTTTTGGCGACACGCACGCGAAGCACGAACAAAACAAGGAGAAACTGTCAAAATTTGAGAATTGCCAAAATTTTCGGCGCAGGAACCGGCGGCGCCGGGTCTGCCGCCGGAAATTCCGGTCGTCGGTCCGGTCGACCGGAGCTGTCGCCGGAATTTCCGGTTGCGGAACCGGTTCGCCGGATCTGGTGCCGAAATCTATTCGAGATGAACTCCAAAACATCAAACTAAGAATTGTGTCAAAATTTCGACAAAATTGGGCTGGGGAAAGGTCAAGGGATGTAGATCAAGACCCAAAGCAACAGATCTATGGACCAAAACCACAAAAAACTCACCAAATCCAAAGATCGATCTGAAGGCATTTTTGGGGCTCTTTTTGGGGAATTTTCGATTTTATGGTGGATAGAAAAAAATTGAGGGGAAATTCGTGATCAACCTTGCTCTTGATACCAATATGTTAGGGGTGACACCCTTGGGGTGGCCCGATCTTTCACGAATTCTGTGGGAAACGAGGGTAAAGCGGTGGAAGGGGGAAGGGGATGAAATCCACGAACACACAAGCGAAGAACTCGATGAACTCACACACACGAAAACACGATACAAACCGATAGTTCTCGTTGGTGGCAACGGGTCCAACATAATCCCTAGGATCGGTGTTGGGTGAAGCTCTCTCTCCACGGCCAACAACGGGGGTGAGGAGTTTGGTGAGATCTTGACTACTTGGGCACGAGACACCGAGATCCCAAGGACTTGTACAACTTGAACGCGCTAGGCAAAATCCAAGAGGTTGTGGATAATTTGGTGCTCCTTGGTAGGAGCATGAGACAAATAGTTGATAAATCCTCAAAGGGGTGTCCTCAACTATAATTATCCAAGTCTAAGGTTTACAATAGGGGTGGGGGCTATTTATAGGCCAGCCACTTAAACAGGGTTAGTTTAGGCACGAAAATGGTAAAAACTAGGAGAAATAAGGAGTTACACGGGCCTAGCCCGAACGTTGACTTGAATCTGGGGATTTCTGGCGAGGGGTCCGGCGGCGCCGGCGTGGTCGCCGGAAATTCCGGTCGTCGCTGACATTTCCGGTCGCCCACCGGAAAGCCTTACAGAAGGTGCTTTCGGTCGTCGCCAGAGGATTCCGATCGCCGCCGGGATTTTCGGCGTGGAGGCCGGTCGACCGGGCCGGTCGCCGGGAGTTCCGGCGAGGAGACCGGTCCGCCGGGCCTGGCGCTGGTTTGCTTTGGCGGATCTCCTAGGGTAGCCTTTGGTCCCTCCCTTTTCGATGCTTCATTGGGTTCATAGCTGAGAATGCACAGGGTTTGGGCATGAAGTAGCAAGCCATCCAAGGATGTATTGAAATCACACGAGGAGAGGAGCGGGTTAACCTTAGCTTGTAGGAGCTTGGCTCGAGCACGGGTCATCGGTCCACTTGGGGGACTAGTTGGCGGGGATGTAGGCGCATCCGTAGGACGGGCTGCATCAACTCCTCCCTTGTAGTGGCCCGCTCCTCCTTCGACTTCCATACGTCTACATGGCCGCGAATGCTAAGGACATCCATCTCAGGCTGCGGACATGGTCGTGAAGAAACGCAATCTGCGACGCATAGTCCAACGATGGTCACGGGTCTAGAGCAGTCGAAGTACCAACGGGTGCCCCACCCGAAGGACCCTAAAGACAAACAAGTCAGGAAGATGAACATCACATACATCTCTGGCGATAGATCAAAATATAATTTATATACATTAAAGGCCACCGCGTGGCACAAGGTGAGATTATTCATCAACAAAAGCATACATTACAAAAGATAGAGGATAAACTATCCTAAACTACAACACTAGAGCCTAGGCACCAGCATCTGGAGTGGTCTCAGAGCCAGACTTCCTGCTCTTGGCCTCCTCCTGCTGCTTCGCCGCATACTCCGCCAGTAGGTCAATAAGCTTTGGCCCATAACGCTTACATCAGGAGGCGAAGAGAGCGAATGCTACCTCTGAGCCATCGGCAGTTGTTGGCATCTAGGAGGTGATGTGCAGCAGGTCCAGCTCTGCTCCAGATGCCATGGCCATGGCCAACCCCATGGAGGCGCCGATGCCCTTCTGCTTGCGCTTGTAGGCCGCTAGAGCATCCTCCGACAAAGCATCTGCAAGGGCTTCGACATCCTCAAGGACGGCACTCTTGGGAACAACCTCCTGTAGAAGCACCGAAGAACCTCTTTGGCCTTCGCCAAGGAGTTAGCAGCAGTGCCACAGCGATCTTCGACCGTTGCGGTGGCATCATCTAGAGCACTTCCATGCTCCAGGGCACCGCGATCAAACTCGATGCTTGCAGCATCTGAGACAAAAAGGTAAAAAGAACCGAATAAGAAAGAGACAAGGAGCGGACAAAAAATACAAGATCAAAACAAGTAAAGGAAGCTCACTGGAGAAGGCTTTGGCTGCAGCCATCAGCCTATCTGCCACCTCCTTCTCGTGAGCAGCCACAATAGTTGCGATCTGCTCCTCGCGATCGGAAGCCTCTCGCTGCAGGCGCTCCTTGGCTTCGGCAGCATCAACCACCTCCTTCTGCAGGCGCTCCTTCTCCTCCACAGCATTCGTAGCCTGTTTCTTCGCTCAACCGAGGCTCTTTTCGAGAGCGTCCAGCCGACGAACGGTCACATTGTTTTCATCTGCACAAATCAAGAAGTACATGAGCAACACAAGCATTGTTCATACGACAGACGAAATAAAACAGAAATGAATAAGGAAAGTACCTCGCAGCTGCTGCATGCTGGCCTCTAGTGCCAGATGTTGCTGGATGAGAAGGTTCGTGTTGTGCACAAAAGACTGCAAGAAAAGGCAGAGACACACAACCAAGAAAACATCAGCAAAGGGCTCGGGGGCTACACCCGTAAGAGCAAAGATTCGACCAACAGGTCAACCGAAAAAGGGCTCGGGGCTCCCCCTACAAGACAAGAGGTGCAAATTACTTACGTGCTCAGATGGAGAATCCGAAGGTCCGTGTGTGGTCTTCTAAGTAATGACTACCCGAGCCTCTCACAGGAGGGATTCGGAGCTTCATCCTTAGAGTCGGACACCATCTGAGAGGGAGGGACCGTCAGTGTCGTGGTATTGCACGGCAGATGCTACTAGGGGTAGCTTACGTAGAGGGAGCAAGACGACGTAGGAGAATCCGGGAGCGAGATTGGCACACGATGTACCCAGGTTCACGTCCCCTCGGTGGAGGATAGCTACGTCCTGCTATCAATCCAGTATATGATCATAGATTGGTTTACATGGAGCGCCCGTGGCGGGGAGACTAGATATAATCTATTGTGGGAGAGCCTCCCCGTGGGGGTGCCCCTGGTGGCTTTATATATGCAGCCAGCTAGGGTTTACAAGTATTTGGTGGGCTTTGTATTGAACTCGCCGTCTTGGGCCTCCAGTCGGTGCCACTCGTCTGGGTCTAGCATGCGCCAGTCACCGAATTGGGCGAGTCGACCCGCTCAGGGCTAGGTTTCAGTCGTCTCGATCCAGCTGGCGAATCCGCTTCATGGGTATACCCCGATTGGTATTCCCCCATCAGTAGTCCCCGAGCACGTTGTCTATTCGACACGGGCTTGAGGCAGGGCATGGAGAGTCTTGGCGATGGGTCGTGGAAATCGGCGATGAGCTCCTGAACAGAGAAAAGAACCGTGAAGCGGGAGGCGGTCGGCGTGAGCCAGTCAGTGATGGCCAGTTGGCGAAAGACGCAGGGTGTTGGTGAAGCCGTCAGTTGTGGCGAGTCCCCGAACGTGGAGCGTGCCGAGTCGCTGAGCGTGGCGAGTGGCGAGGTCGAGCGACCGGCGAGTGCCGAGTCCCCGAGCATGCCGAGTGGCGAGGTTGGGTGACCGGCGAGTGGCGTTGTCTGTAGCGCGCCGAGTCCCCGAGCGCGTTGAGTACACGAGGGCGAGTCCGCGGTGGCGATTCCCCGAGCGTGTTGAGTACGCGAGGGAGAGTTCCCGGTGGCGAGTCCCCGAGCGTGTTGAGTACGCAAGGGTGAGTTCCCGGTGGCGAGTCGACGAGGGCGAGCCGTGGTTGTGGAACCACGCGTACACGCAACATGCCTAGGAGTAGTCCCCGAGGCTCGAGTTGGCTTGTAGAGGCGACTTGAGGCTCTTTAGAGATGCATATTTGGAAAATATTAGTGGTTGCTGCCGAGCGCGGCGAGTGGCGAGGTCGGGAGGCCGGCGAGCGCCGAGCCCCCGCGCACGGCGAGTGGCGAGGTCGAGCGACCGGCGAGCGCCGAGTTCTTGAGCGTGGCGAGTCCGCGATGATTGCGAGTCCGCGAGGGGAAAGTCCCCGAGCGTTGCGCGTCCGCGAGGGGAGAGTCCCCGAGTGTGGCGAGTCCGCGATGATTGTGAGTCCGCGAGGGGAGAGTCCCCGAGTGTGGCGAGTCCGCGAGGGGAGAGTCCCCGAGTGTGGCGAGTCCGCGATGATTGCGAATCCGCGAGGGGAGATTCCTCAAGTGTGGCGAGTCCGTGATGATGTTGATTGCACTATTTTTGTTAGTGAGTCCCTCGTCTTGGCCCGGGGGCCAGTCGCATGGCGACTCCAAAGATGGCTCTCAACTTGGCGTTCTTCCTGGACGATCCGAGGCTCGGTTTGCGAGTCCTCGTCCGCAGCACTTGGTCGTGCGATTCGCACTATCTATGGTTGAGGAGGACATGGTGCTGTTTGTGTAGCACAACCATTTGTCTTGCCTCGGAAGGCCAGTCGAGCAAGGCGACTCCAATGATGGCTCTCGGTTAGAGTTTTTCGTGGACGATCCGAGGCTCGTTTTGCGAGTCCTCGTACGCACTACTTGGCAATTGCGAGTCGCTCTATCAAAGGTTGACAAAGACGAATTGATTTTTCCCGAAGGGAAGAGAAGCCCAGTGGTGACTCCATGCGGCGTGGCATGCGACCCTCTCTGGCGACTCGGACGATGAAGGTCCCCTAGCAGGCGCGGCGTACGCATTTGACGTAGCGGATGGGGTCGCACTATGGCGAAGTCGACGCGGCGGACCAGGGTCGCGCGGCGGACAGAGCTCGCGCTATGGCAATGTCGGCGTGGCGGGCAAGTCCGCAACGGGCGAGTCCCTGAGCCTAGCGAGTCCGCGTTTAAGCGTTTCCGCATTTAGGCGAGGTCCAGAGCATGGCGAGTGTCGAGGTCAGGCGACCGACAAGTGCCGCTGTCTGGAGAGCAGCAAGTGGCGAGGTCGGGTGACCGGTGAGTGTTGAATCCCCGAGCGTGGCGAGTGGCGAGGTCGGGCGACCGGCAAGTACCGAGTCCCCGAGCACGGCGAGTGGCGAGGAAGACGCCAGACCATTTTGGCGATGGCGCGTCCGCGTCAGATAATTCCCCGAGCATGGCGAGCCGGCGTGGGGACTATGAGCCGGTGATGGGCGAGTCACCGGACATGGTGATTCCACGACCGTGGTGAGTTCGTGGCGGGTGAATCAAGTGAGCTCGCGACGGGTGTGACCGAGCATAACGAGCCGGCGAAGTAACCACGACCGATTGACCGCGATGTGCATGTATAACAAAAATAAAAGTTTCAAGTATTAGATCAAATAGAAAACCGTAGTTGATTCAGATGGTAGGTCCATAATAATAAAGATTAAATCAAATAGAAAAATCCTGATCGTGGCCGCATGGACAGCATGCGATTGAGAGTGCATGTGTTTGCCTAGTCTCCCATCGCCGTCTTGTTGTGCATGATAGTCTCTGATCGCCGTCTTGTATCTGGCGAGACCAGGTCGACATGTGGACGGAATCTACTAGATTTTTGACTGGCCGGAACGGCATAACATGCCTTCTTCATTGTCTTTGTGCACATGTGACAACACAATAAAGAAACATGAATTAGATGCTGAATAAATAACAACAATACCAATCTATAGAAGGTGGATTCGTCGGGAATCAATTTTCCGCAGCCGTGAGCCAAGCCTTTCTAATTCTAGGCCTGTCGCCAAGGCCGCCGGCGGTCCTCCTTTCTTTACAGTACAACGACCGATTTCATCTAGCACTTGGCCGGTCGCGATGGAATCAGTCGTCCACTCTCCATACATATAAAAAATTGCATGCAAGCAGCTAATCCAAATAGAATAATCAATGAACAATGGATTGGAAATAGATTGAATTAAAAACTAGATGAGAGGGACCGATCGGTACGTGACCCGTCTTAGTGGACAGTGTGGCTGCAAGAAGAACGATTCGGTTTTGCAACAGGAGCCAATTTTCCAAGCGATGGATACATGTCAGATGCACACAGTAGATTAGCTCCAAATAAATAATCAAATTTCAAAGTAATCAATATGGAGAGAGATTGAATAGAAAACTCAGCGACTGTATGTAGCCGATCGTTCGCATTAGGACGTGGAAATCATGCGAGTGGCGCGGATGAACGTCTAGATGCGATCTAGATGCCATTGATGGTGACGGATCCCGCCCAGATTATCACCCTCCAAGCATCGCTAGCCCCACGGTGGGCGCCAACTGTCGTGGTATTGCACGGCAGATGCTACTAGGGGTAGCTTACGTAGAGGGAGCAAGACGACGTAGGAGAATCCGGGAGCGAGATTGGCACACGATGTACTCAGGTTCACGTCCCCTCGGTGGAGGATCTCTACGTCCTGCTATCAATCCAGTATATGATCATAGATTGGTTTACATGGGATCCGCCGTAGGCGGAGGGAGAGACTAGATCTAATCTATTGTGGGAGAGCCTCCCCGTGGGGGTGCCCCTGGTGGCTTTATATATGCAGCCAGCTAGGGTTTATAAGTATTTGGTGGGCATTGTATTGAACTCGCCGTCTTGGGCCTCCGGTCGGCGCCACTCGTCTGGGTCCAGCATGCGCCAGTCGCCGAATTTGGCGAGTCGACCCGCTCAGGGCTAGGTTTCAGTCGGCTCGATCCAGCTGGCGAATCCGCTTCATGGGTATACCCCGATTGGTATTCCCCCATCAATCAGCTTCGACTCCCCTACGGCCTCCTGAGCGCCCTCACTAAGAGAACCCTCCGAGGAGTGGCTCCAAGGAAAATATTGATCAAGACAAGAAGAAACGTTGCACACGCAAATTATAGAACAAAACGCATCTGAAACTACTTACGAGTCAATGTCTGAAAAATTGAAGACCGGCGCTGCCCTCTCCTTCTTCTTTTTGGCCGGTGGATGCGACACCATCGCCCGAAGTGGCACAGCAGGGAAAGGTGTAGAGGAGGCACCTTCATCCTCACCATGCCGCTCTAGGAAGGAAGGGACCCGGGGAGTAGGCAGCGTCGACGCATCCGAAGACTCACTCCGGGAATGCTTTCGGGTCTGCCCCTCGCTCGGCTCGGGGGCTTCCTAAGTTGGAGATTACGCCGGAGGAATTTCGGATTCAGAGTCCACAACCTCGTTGTCCGGCGCAACCGAAAATTTCTCAAGTAGCGGAGGCATCATGCCAGCTACCTTGAGATCCTTCACATCAAAAACATCAAAGATCGTGATTAGTCGTAACAGTCATAAGAAAATAGCACTCGAACAAAGGAGAACGCGCATGACGCAATTCTACACCTGAGGGACTGGCTTCGAAGCGCTGAAGGGGGCAGTCAACGACTTCCCCGGGAGATCTTCGTCACCTTTGTACTTCACCAGCGGCTGAAGAACTCTATAAAGGTCACCCCTGGACAACTCCTCAGCAAAAACCCTCATCGGGTCGTTGCGGCCAGTGTAGAGAAACATCGGATGCGCCCTCGCTTGGAGCGGCTGCACCCGATGTTTGAGGAAGGTGCGGATAATATCCACACCATTGACCTTTTTATTAGCAACCATCTAGAGCTCCTCGACCCGACAGTAGAGCTCCTCCACCTCCGCTAACTCGCCCTCCAGGACATGGTTCTTCCAGGACCTCTTCGGAACGATTTCCTGGGAGAGGTCGAAGGGAGCGAGGCCAAAATCTTGCCCGTCCACTATGGAGTCGCAAATATAAAACCACTTCTTCCACTAGCATTGGACAGACTCGCACATGGAAAAGGAAAAGAAGAGAATAGAAGATCGGATGGAAATTACGCAGACGCCGAGCGGGTAGACACCGCCGGTGCCAGATTTCCTCTTCACGGAATAGATATTTCGGAAGAGGCCAAGTGCGGCTCGATGCCGAGCCAACACTCGCAGACAGTGATAAAACAAGCAATGTGGAGGAGAGAGTTGGGAGAAAGATGATGAAGTTGGATTCCGTAGAATAAAAGAAGTCCACGAAGAAAATCGTGGACAGGGAGCAAAAGGCCGCGAAGGTCAAAAGCAAAAAAATCACCCGAAACCCTACGGGTGTACGGGGGATTACCTCATCTCCTAGAAGATTCACGGCCTCCTTGTCCTGCGGGATCCGCCCCGCATCGCGCAGTTTGCGCAGGTCAACTTCACGCGCCTCCGTGCGCCTTCAGTTGCCGTCCGTGATGCGCGTGGCACCGGCAACCTTCTTGCCACCAGCGGTGCTCGAGCCCGCTTCGGCAGAGGTCTTCTTTGATGTGACCATGGCGGAGCGTCGACAATGGCGACGTGCGCGAATAAATGAAGATGGGAAGGACCGAAAAACGTCTAGTGCGCACAAGAGAGGGAGTGCTTGTGAAAATGGAGGCAATGGTGAAAGCAAATGACAAGGGGTAAAAACAAAATCACTGTTTTCCCCACGGTTATAAGGACGGGGACGACAAACATGAACCGTTCATCTAGAAGCCCTAGCGCTCAGGACATATCCAACCCTACACGTGTCAACACAGCAGCAAACCGTCGCCCGCACGTCGTCCACTACGCACGGAAACCGAGGAGATGCCGTAATTCTCGCCACATCGCGCATGACTACTCAACTCCAAGTCAGGAAGTGGGACCCATGTTCGTCCTGTTACATCACTTCTGGCACCACAGACGGTTGAGGTTACCGACCGCCAGCACTGACGTCATCAAAAAGCAGTCTAGCAACAGCTGGAAATCTTCGACTGATAAATCAAGTACTTACTCGAATCTATGATTCGAGCAACTACTCGGGGGCTACTCCTATCAGGAGCGTTGGCCGCGTACCTAAGAAATGATTGAAGAACTACAACTCTCGACTATCTTAGAGTCCTACGTAGAGTCTACGACTCCACTAAGGACTCGGGGGGCTACTCCCATAGGGAGGATTGATCAAGCATCTGAAAAAAATTGTGTCCTGCGGACCTTAAGCTAAAAACAACTAAACTAAAGTCTCTACTCGAGTCTACGACTCGAACAGACACTCGGGGGCTACTCCCATAGGGAGCACTGGTCGCGCACCCTATGAATTCTTCAACTGCGATCCTTTGGATCAAAATGCAAAAATATTTCTGGCAACTTTGCCCAAACCAACGCTAAGAGAGAAGCATTATCCTTGGCCACCTGAAACACCTTCGCGGTGATAAAATTTCGGATGTTGTGTCTATGACCACAAGGATAAGACCTACATATATCATCTGATGGCCTGGTAACGCACCTGACTGCGCTCTGCCTGTAAAATACCGTGTCAGCAGACACGATGAAAAATCCTGACGGACGCGTTGGGTACGTCACTCGAAAACTACTGGGATTCGACTCCTATAAGACCTCAGCGGCCTGAGTCGAATCACACCAGCATTCATTCCTGATTCGAGTCCGGGGACTCGAGTCTCAAGAAGATCATGTTATCTTGTCCTATGACAGTTAATTGGCCCTGATCCATCAGGAGAGTCAGGCACACACATCAACAATCCCTACGAACTGAATCATTTTCCTCTTATGAACAGGACCAATTGCACCCGAAATATTGAAGATTCCTCAGCCTAATCTACGATTCGACTGAACACTCGGGGGCTACTGACATGGTTATACCCTACGGGTACACGACACTAGTATACTTGGTCCATCCCAAGGAAGGCCCATGACAAAGATACGCGGCATGTGGAGGTTTCGGGTGGCCCAAGTCCATGACGCCTTCGGATCCTTGGAGAACAATACTAGAGTAGATAGAATTTCAAAGAGGCAAACCCTAATCTGTAACCGACTCGATCTGACGCTCGAGACCTGCCTATCTATATAAAGGCAAGGAGGGCACGGCGAGGAGGACGAATCAACTCACCTCATACGCACCTCACGCCAGATTGCATATGTGCACCCCTGTAACTATCGGTTCCGCCGTAATCAAGAGCAGACAAGCAGGAGTAGGGTTTTCCCTCTAGGGGCCTGAACCTGGGTAAACTTCGTGTCCTCGTGTTGCTTGTGTGTTAACCGTTCCGCGATCTCCAGCATCCCCATCTTCTCCAAAACCCAAGTTCATAACAATGGGCATTTACGAGATTGAACCTCGTCACACCCCCTCCCGCTTGCCCCCTCCTCTTCGCCGCTGCCGGATCAGTCGATGGCTCCAGCGGCAAGGCGGCGGCGGGCCCCTATCCCTCTCGCTTGTCGCTTCCATGGAGGCAGCGGCTTGAGATCTAGGCCACGGCGTCGATGCTCCAGCGGATCTGTAGCAGTGATGCAGGTGGGTGGCGATCGGTGAGCTTTGACGGCAACGGTCCCTGGGCGGCGGGGCAGCTTGTGGTGGCAAGATCTAGGATTCCTAGATCGGTCTTCCTCGCCAACTCGATGTCGTCCAGTGTCATCCGGAGGTCTTATGCGGCCTACTTTGCATCATGAGGGCACCTGGGACGGAGGCCCTAGGTTTGGTGGAGGTGGTCATCTTCTCTGTCGAAGGTGGCTGGCATGCGGCTGGATTGGCAGATCTCGCGATCCGTCTTCTGGTCCCAGCAGCGAGGCGGGAGACCCAGGTGAAATGGATCATATGGGCACCTAGGGTGCGGTGAATAGGTGCTACTCAATTTTTAGTTCTTTTTCAGTTTTAGGCTTGACACAAAGTAAATTCACTAGATATGCAACTACGAGAATTTTCCTATATGCAACCCTAGCTACTAAGCACATAAAGAGAGGAGCGACAGAACCATAGTGGAGCATGAGGAGACACAGGGATTTGTTTTACAGCAGTCCCTTCCTTGCTAAGGGAAGTATATCTGCGTTGGAAGGTGGGCGGTTCTAAGACCACCACGCCACAATAGACCTCACCCTATTCTATGATGGATTTTTCCACGAAAGGCCTGATCCACCTTCTCCACTATTGGTACCCTTCGAGGCGGTAACCGGTGCCTTTACAACTCTAGAAGGGCACACATCCACAACCGAATTGGAGGCTCTCGTAATGACAACAAGCTATCACAAGAACAAGGATTATCAAAATAATCAACACAAGGATCTAGATATTTGCAAGAAATACTAGATCGACGATTCTCCAAATTAATGGAGAGGAGATGAAGCGCTTGATTGCAGTTGGTGAAGATCGAGACCTCCTCCTTCGATTCCCCAAAGAACGAGGCCTTTGGGTGGATGAAGGTGGAGATCTCTTGGATGAAACTTGCGAAGCAGATCTTGTCTTTTTCGAATGAACTAAGAGTTCTGGCAGGAGGGAGATGGATTGTTTAAATACCCCTTGCACAGATCTGGCCGTTGGCGAAGTTTGGGGGCGGATTATCCGCCCCCCACTAGGGGCGGACTATTCGCCACCTGGACAGAAAGTCCGAGGGAAAATACGCCCCCCACACAGTGGGTCACGCCGAGCTTGACTTGGTGAAAATTCTCGAGGGGTCGGATTATCCGCCCCCTACAAGGGGCGGACTATCCGCTAGTCCGCCCCTGGAGAAAATCCGCCCCAGAGACGGAAAGTCCAGGGGAAACTCCGCCCCCTCTCTTAGTGATGTGCCGTGGCAACCTTTGAGGCAGAACCTAGGGGGCGGACTATCGGGCCCCCTAGAGGGGCGGATTATCCGGCCTGTGCAAAAACTCCGGCCCTGGCCGGAAAATCCGGGGGATATTCCGCCCCCATTTTGAGGGTTGCACCCTTGCGCCCTTTGAAATAGGGGAGGGGCGGATTATCTGCCCCCCAAAAACACTTTAAAAGCTCCTTTTCAAGTTAAGATCTGCAGCACTTCAACACACATTAAAAGATCCTTGGTATTGTTATCTAACACACAAAACACTAGGGATCATGAAATGTTCTTTCACTAGCTGCCGGTGGAAAACGAGCCATTGGCAGGCGACGGCGGCGTTACCATGTCGTTACCTTGATGAAGGCATCGTCGTGCACCTTGTGTCAATCTCACTCGTGCTACTCCAGGGGAAACCCTAAGATCTTTGGGTCGGGTGATGGCGGTGTCGCGGTGTCGGTATCATTTATCTCCTGGGAGCATCGCCTGTGGAGCAGCGTTGGATGGAAGCGGCGGGAGGGGTGGAGTGGCTAGCGCGCGGGGGTGGTGCTGCTTGGCACCGAGGTGGTGTCGGTAGCTGGTGTGGCGACAGTTTGCGCATCAATCTACATGCTGACGACGGGTTTGCGGAAGATTATGAAGGCGGCGACATCCGGAGCGTGTGCGTGGGCGCAACTCCGTGGATATGGTGTGCGGTTCTAGGGATCCTTTTGCTTGAGTTCATTGCCGCCACGCCAAGTCACTCCAGCTTCTCTTGGCGAGTGGCAACAGTGTGGGTGACCATGGGGCAGGGTCGAAACAGGTAGATAGAGGTTTGATAGATCTTGTTGGGGAGTTGGCGATACGGTTATCGTCTTTTACTCAGTGTTTTGCTTTGGCGGTTCCGGTATGTATGATCTTTGTAATGGCCTTTGTCGAACAATGTGGTTCTAATACTAAATAAAGACTATGTGCATAGCTTGATGCAGGGGCCGGGGCTCCGCTCCCCGTTTTGAAAAAAAAAGTTAACTAATTTATTTTCCAAAATCACTGTTTAAGAATAACATCCCTTTTTTTTACTCACCTCCATATTGTTTCTCCTTTTTTTTTAGCATCTGTTTCTCCCTTTTGTGGTACTCCTTTTACTTGACCATCATTGCTTTGTTGGCTGGCCAGTGGCAGGGAGTGAACCAGGTCCTGGTTGGTGGCTGGACTTCGCGGCTGTACACGGCCCATGCACGCACGGGCCACGAGCATGTCCGATGTCGCGTACAATTCTCGGTTTGTTTGCCCACTCAAATCTTTTTTGTTGCAACCGGCAGGACTTTTTCTTTTTCAGCACACAAGTACCCTTTCCGTATCTGGAAACAAGCACCAGACGGCCAGACCCATCTCTGGAAACAAACAACAGCCCCATCCAAGCAACCAGAGTGTTAAAATACCTTGTCGAAACAGCTTTTTGTCATCCTTTGTAAATAAAACCATATTAATCAAAACCCTTACAAAGCCAACGAAAACATCGGCCCGGGACCGGGGTGAAACAGGGCATCAGGTAGGGCCCTGGTCTCAAAACTGGGCGCACTGCCACAGGCCCACGCACACGCACGGCCGTGCCTCGCCATCCCGGCCATGTCCGACTATAAGAAGTCTCCATTCGTACTTGCATGTCAATACGTGTGGCCGCATTGCACGATTGATCAAAAGAAAAAATCAGAACGAAACTTTTGCCCCCTGACTGCGACTCTACGAGATCGAGACTCGAACAACACACTAGAGGATGGCAGCGACGCCCGCCCAACGTGCCGACGCGGGAATGCAGTGCGACAGGACTTCTGATCAGGCGATCACCGGGCGGGTCAACGCCAGCCGACCAGTCCGCCCTTCGTTCTTCCAATCTCGTATAGCCTGCAGCCTCCTTGATCAATTCTATCTATAATTCTATTATACTGTTCGTAGATTGTTTGTTTATTTCAATTGGTATGTAGATTATTTGTCTATTCCATTGGTAATTCCGCTATTCTGAAATTAGTTGTAGTCTCATCTCATGGTTAAAATTTATATGGTACATGTATGAGTAATTAGCCAAATTCTCATGTCTGTTCTGAAATATTCGCTTATCAAACACAGGTACATAATGGACATGTTTATTATCAAAAGAAAACGTACATCACAAGATGTCCCAGAAGAAATGAATTGGAAAGAGGAGATTCAATATGACCCAGGCAAGAGAAAATTGATAGAACATTATCATCCCAATTTAAAAGAAGTGGTAAGAAGAAAGTACTTGGTTAATGGACCATGCCAGCCAAAGGAAATTGCTTTTTCATATTCATCATTTGGAGGAAAAAATAAAAGGTTCAATCCTAATTGGTTTGATGAATTTGGAAGTTGTCTTGAATATAGTGAAGAGAAGGACAAAGCATATTATTTTTGTTGTTTCTTGTTTAGGGACCGTGGCAGCAAAAAGGAAGTCGGATACGAGGCATTTGTTGTGAGTGTGAAGGCGAGGCTAAAAGATTATGTTGGTGATGTGGATTGTGTCCATAATCAAGCAATGAAAAAATGTGTTGATTTGCTAAATAGAGACCAACACATTGATGTTGCTATTAACATTCAAAGTGAAGAAACCAAGAAAGCTTATTTTACTCGACTAAATGTAGGGGTTCGTAGCATGGAAAACAAAATTTCCTATCGCATACAAACAAACAAGCCAAGATCTATCTACTAGATTGTAGCAACGAGTCGATGGAATAACTTACCCTTGAAGATTCCAAAGCGGTTAACGAGAGCAGATTCTCGTGGGTGATGTAGTCGTACACTTGCCGATCTCAAGATCGCGTAGACGATCCTTCCGGCGCTGCGTTCCGGCAGCGCTCCTTGATCGGTCACATCGTTGATCGACGAAGACCTTCCTCTCCCTTGTTCCAGCAGGCAGCGGAGGTTGTAGCACTCTTCTCGTGATTCCGGCAGCACAACGGCGTGGTACCGGAAGTAGAGGGGAGATCTCGCAGGGCTTCGCCTTAAGCCGGAGCGAGTATGGTGGAGTATGAGAGAGCTATTAGTGGTCTAGGGATTAGACACACCAATTAGAAGGCTCTAAACCGAAGTCTAGGGCAATAAGAAGCTCTAAACCAAAACGGCTCTAAACCGGAGATTAGAGGATAGGAACTTGTGTGTCTAGAGGAGGAGGCCCTGCCCCTCCTTTTATAGGTGGGAGGGCGGCCAAGGGGAGGGAGTCCCTCCCCAAGTCGGCCTTGGTTGGCGCGCCGGCTTGGAGAGGAGGAACTCATCCCCAAGTCGGTTTCAACCTCCTCTTGCTTGTTTCCCACAGTTTCATGTTTTAGCCGTTTGACTTTCAAACTGGCCGTTTGACTTTTCAGTTTGGGATTCAATTTAATCCTTTATTTGGAACAGCAAGAATACATAGTACATGATGCAATCATTCCAATATGTAATGACACATTCATGTACCCTCCCCCCCCGGAGTGCCGGACATTCCGGAACCTTCTAGAACATTCCCGATGAAAACACCGGAATCATTCCCGAACTCCGAAACGCGACTTTCCTTATATGAATCTTATTCTCCGGACCATTCTGGATCACCTCGTGATATCCCGGATCCCATCCGAGACTCCAAACAACATTCGGTCTCTTTCTCATAATACCATAACTACTCAAAACAACGTCGAATCCTTAAGTGTGTCTCCCTACGGTTCGTGAATTATGCGGACATGATCGAGACACTTCTCCGAACAATAACCAATAGAGGAATCTGGAAATTCATATGGCTCCATATTTCTCGATTACTTTGCGATCGAATGAACCACTTACATACGATACCAATTTCCCTTTGTCTCACGATAGTTTACTTATCCGAGGTTATGATCGTCGGTATCTCTGCATACCTAGTTCAACCTCGTTACCGATAAGTACTCTTTTCTCGTTCCCGTGATATGTGATCCCTTGTGAGCCAGTCACATGCTTGCAAGCTAATTGGATGACATTTCACCGAGAGGGCCCAGAGTATATCTATCCGTCATATGGATGGACAAATCCCACTTTTGATCCATGTGTTTCAACCAATACTTTCTGAACACTCAATGCCACTTTTATAGCCACCCTGTTACGGTGTGGTGTTTGATGACATCAAAGCATCCATCCGGAAAAGGTAATATGCATGATCTCATGGTCGAAGGAATTAGGTTACTATGTATCAGAAAGCATATAGCAATTGAACTATTGAAATGACTTGATCTTTATGCTATGCTTAACTATAGGAGTATGTCCATCACATCATTCTCCTAATGATATGATCCTGTTGTTAATAACATCTCTATGTTCATGATCAGGAAACCATGATCATATATTAACCAACAAGCTAGTTTAACAAGAGGCTTTACTAGGGACTCTTTTATTTTAGTTTACAAATCACATAAGTATTAATGTTTCCGGTTAATACAATTATAGCATGGTATGTAAACATTTATCATAAGTGTGAAGATATGATAATAACCACTTTATTATTGCCTCTTGGGCATATCTCCAACAGTATCCCACTTGCACTAGAGTCAATAATCTAGTTTCAAACCTTTGTGTATTCAACACCTATGGCTTTCTGGTGTTGTATGTACACTATTGCTAGTGGTCAACTGATCTCCGGATCTGACACTTCCAGGTCCGTGTGTAATTTCATGTCTTTGTGTCTCTACGTATCACTCATTTTCTAATGAGATGGCTTCGTACAAATTTGGTCCTTTGGTGTGACCTTTAGTTCTTCGGGGTTAAAACATGTTGATAATATTGTCGCACAATATATCTTCATAGTATTATCCCACTGTGAACTACACCTAGTTTGATAACAAACTACTTGACACAAATGCCCTCTTTAGCTGCTATAATAGCAGTTATATACTTAGCCTTTTGTTGTAGTATCTGTCACAATGTCTTAACTTTGGAACTCATCCAAATCCGTTATGGAACTCACTTTCCATTATATTGTGCCACCCTTAGTTTAGATTGAGATAAACTTAATTTGTACTTTGTGACAAAGCTAGTATCAATGTAGTACTTTTACAATGAACTAACCATCTATTTGTCACTTCTACAAATATTATACTCTTAGTTCTTCCAAAAGATCATAAGAATATCCTTACTATTGTCCAATGATCATCTTATGAATTATTCTGGTATATGCTCATAACATTTAGAGCGTAGGACATATCTGGATTTGTACATATCACAGTATGATTGATATAAATATTCTTTGTGATTTCATACATCAAGTATCAATCTATACTTGAATATTTGTTTCACTTACCAAATGTCAATACACTTGAATATATCATCAATATTGAACTCATTCAATCCTTTACATCGACAAGAACCTTTCTTGTAGTTTCTATATTGAACTCATTCAATATCTCGTCTATGTATACGGCACAACAATATTAGCATCTATTGATGCCAAATATTTGGGTTTTGCCTAAGTCTTTCATCGGGATGAAATTCTTAATATTTGTTAATAAAAGATACATTATTTCCAATCAACAATATGTCTTCCACATAATGTATTAGAAACATGTCTTAGCGCTCCCACTTAATTTCTTGCAAATGCAAGCATCTTCATTGTCTCTGATGAAATTAAACTCTTTTAACAGTTTCATCATAGTGAAGATTCCAACTCCGCTATGCTTACTTTAACCATTGAAGTTTGCATATGCTTTCAGCATCCTTTGAATTAACAAAACCCTATGGATCGTGTTATGCACATGTCCTAGGTAACGATTCTATTAGAAGAACTTGTTTTGTTTATTCAACTACCATATAACAAATTATATGTAGTGGTTGCTACATTAATCCGTCTAGACTAAACATCGTTATGAAAGATAAAATCTTATCATAGTCAACCTTTGAACATTGTTGTGAACTCTTTCCCAACATGTCGACTATTTCATAGATGTAAAACATCCATGTCTATTTCTTTATAGATCCAGACACAACTGTAAGGTCTTACACCTTTCTCGAGGGTCCTTCAAGTTCAAAACTTGATTTCTCGTGTATGGAACTATCACGGATTTTATGGCTTCAAGCCATTTGACGGAGTCAGGGCCCATCATCGCTTCTTTGCATGTAGTCTGTTCATTATTCTCAAATAATGATTCAACCCTCAAATCTTGGTATTTGATTGTTTACCCGACCTACTTGTTTCAATAGGAACTTAGATCTCCGTGACCACAACCTTTGAGGTACGTGAGCCATTAGCATTGTTTGCTAACCCCGGAACACTTTTCGGCGCTGCGCAACTTTGCACATATAGCTAAAGTTCTTTTAACCTTATCAAAGTTCTTTTGTCCTCCCACTTAACTTTTCACGAAAAATTCCTTCTCTAAGAAACTTGACGTTCTAAGCGACAAACATTTTTGTCTCCGATGTTATGGAGGAACAGTTATTCGAAATAATATACAAAGACAGGTTCATCCGACTTTTGTTGCAAACATCTTTCTTATGCATAGCATACCAATGTTTAAGAAAGGACAACTTGGGTTTTATCCCAAACCATAACTTTATATGGTGTCATTTCAACGGATTATGATGGAGCTCTTTTCAGTGGAAAAACGGTAATCTCTAAAGCTTTTAATCTTTAAAATATAATGGCAGTTTTATGAATTATACCTTTGATCTTACCATGTCAAACAAGGTTTAATTACATATCTCGAACGCTCCATACTCTTATGGTGTTTCGGGAAAATGCAAATCCACGGAACGATTCCTTAAATCTTAGGTATTATGCTAAACTTGTAACTCAAATATCTTCCTTTATGATCTTATCATAAACTATTTATATTCTTGTTACAATGATTTTGCACTTCATCTTGAAAGTCTTTGAACTTTTCAAATATTTCACACTTCATCCTTATTAAGTAAATATTCATATATTCACTCAAATTTTCGGAGAAAGCATATGAAGTTGAAATCCATCGCTCTTGACTACACATAATGGACTTCGTACAACAATATGTACAAGTTCCAATAAGCTAGTCATTCGTTTCATTTTGGCCTATGAACGAAGTTTTAATTATCTCTAGCAAAGTTTCACAAGCGTCATGTGATCAAAAATCAAAAGACTCCAAAATTCCATCCACATGGAGTTTCTTCATGTTTTCTTTCCAATATAATTTAAACGGCGATGTCACTTCCTAAGTGATCTTTCAATCAATTTGTCTTTCGACATTTTTAGCACTAATTTTATGGATGTGATTTCTCCAACGAGATTTGTGAATCACCCATCTTTTATGGATTACGGCAATTTATTTGAACAACCCTTTTGTTCTCATAATACCTGATAAAACAAATCTTGAAGGCAAGCTTTGATGTTTAACGAGCAACACAATAACCCTTTATTTGTTCTCGATGAACATCATCACATATTCTTTTGCTAGTTACTTAGGCCATTGTAGTTCATGAATTGTGTTGTTTCGTATGACGATTCACACCAACAAATTCAGTATCAAATACTTAATAACCACATTGTTTAATAAGCAAAGAATATAGCCATAACATGTATATCATCTATATACTTAAACTGAACAATTCTAGTCTTTTCTTTTCGCCATATATTTATGAGATTCTCTTTCAAGATTTCCTTTTACATTTGAAAGAATCTATCAACATCAATAGTGGAGTCATACATATGACACATAATCCAAAGCGTGTATAATTAAATACCAATGTCTTTGGACTTGCACTTTGAAGTAGATCACCTATCATCAAATGTTTGGTGTTCTTTCAAATTCCTTTCTTTAGTAATTTCTTGGTGTAGTAAACATTTTACCTACATCAAATATTCACCCTCATCATGGATTTATCCATGATCAAGCTACTTTTAGCTTGTTACGGTGAATCGCAAGTATAATGTTGCTCTCCAAAACCTTTTGGAGGATTAGGACAACTAGTGTCTCCAACCTTTTGTAAATTCTCATCAAATATGAGAACATGACTTTTGCCATATTATACTCTATCATGTTGCAACCAAAACTTCGTTTCAGATATCACAATATCTTCCACACATCATGGTTTCTGAAACAACTCTTTCAGATCCTAGATAACCTTGATATTAAGACAATCCTTTGAATATCAAGAATCATGGAGACAAACATGATATTTATTTACTAACATTGGAATTGTTACTCTTGATTTAATACCAATTATTAAACTTCATGGAGCAATCAAAACTTACTGAAAGTTTGCAATGGGACTTTTAAACTTTAGATTAACACTTCAAAACAATACGATACCAGTTCGTAAAGTAACTAACCAGAATTCTATAGTTCTATCATCTCAATTATAACTAAGCGCAAGGTGGTAAACGGATGCCAATGACTACAACAACTATGCAAATTTACTTTGATTTAGTTTATGATAAATTGAGTTCTAATTAATAATTAAATTAATCTAGGTGAACTCCCACTCAAAACAATATCCCTCACATTGTTTTAGTGATCACACGAACCAAATCCACCACATCTAAACCGATCATCACGAGAGTTGATATAGCTTCAATGGCGAACAATCAACATGTTCATCATATCTACTATATGACTCATGCTCTACCTTTCGGTAATCCGTGTTCCTGAGGCCATGTGCATACATGCTAGGCTCGTCAAGATCAAACCTTAGTTTCTGCATGAGCAAATCTGGCTTGCTCACGTTGTATACACTTGTAGAATCTAACACACCCGATCATCACGTGGTGCTTCGAAACAACAAGCTTTAGCAATGGTGCTAACTAAGGGTGAACACTTTATGACTTGAAATTCATGTGCACGAGGGATCATCTTATAATGCTACCGTCTCTACTAAGCAATACAAGATGCATAAAGGATTAACATCACATGCAATTCATAATATGTGATATGATATGGCCTTTCTTCTTTGTGCTTCTGATCTCCATCTTCTAGCACAAACATGATCTCCATCATCACCGACATTGCATCAAGGTCAATGATGCTTCTCCATGGTTGTCGTCCACCGGCTTCAACTATTACAACTACTTTGAATAGACACGGGTCTTAATAAATTAAAGACAACCATACGGCTCCTGCCGTTGCCGACTTACAATAAGGAACATTTCATACATCATATATAATCACAATCATGGCCATATCACATCATCGCACCCCGCAAAACAAAGTTAGACGCCTCTACTTTCTTTGCATATTTTACGTGGTTTGGGGCTTTCAATAAGTGTCGTTCTAACTTACGAACAAGAACCACAACATTGATACTAGTATTGTTAATCACCCGTTGTAAATTGGATCTTAACTATGCTAGGATAAACAGGCACCCGCAAAGCCACTTATGCAATACAAGTTGCATGTCAAGCGTGGAGCAAGTCTCATGAACGATGTCATGTAAGGTTAGCCCGGGCCGCTTCATCCCAACATACCGCAAGATGCAAAGTACACAAGAAGACAATAAAAGCATCAATGCCCACAATGACCATTGTGTTCTACTCGTGCAACAGATCTACATATAGACACGGCTCTGATACCACTGTAGGGGTTCGTAGCATGGAAAACAAAATTTTCTATCGCATACAAACAAACAAGCCAAGATCTATCTACTAGATTGTAGCAACGAGTCGATGGAATAACTTACCCTCGAAGATTCCAAAGCGGTTAACGAGAGCAGATTCTCGTGGGTGATGTAGTCGTACACTTGCCGATCTCAAGATCGCGTAGACGATCCTTCCAAGCGCTGCGTTCGGCGCTCCTTGATCGGTCACACGTTCGTACTCGACGAAGACCTTCCTCTCCTTGTTCCAAAGGTGAGCGGAGGTTGTAGCACTCTCCTCGTGATTCCGTGACTGGCGTAATGCAGGAAGTAGGGAGATCCTGAGGCTTCGCCTTAAGCCGGGCGAGTATGGTGGAGTATGAGAGAGCTATTAGTGGTCTAGGGATTAGACACACCAATTAGAAGGCTCTAAACCGAAGGCTAGGGCAATTAGAAGCTCTAAACCAAAACGGCTCTAAGGGAGATTAGAGGATAGGAACTTGTGTGTCTAGAGGAGGAGGCCTGCCCCTCCTTTTATAGGTGGGAGGGGCGGCCAAGGGAGGAGTCCTCCCAAGTCGGCCTTGGTTGGTTCGGCTTGGAGGAGGAACTCCTCCCAAGTCGGTTTCAACCTCCTCTTGCTTGTTTCCCACAGTTTCTGTTTTTAGTTTGACTTTCAAACCGGCCGTTTGACTTTTCAGTTTGGGATTCAATTTAATCCTTTATTTGGAACAAGAACACTTAGTACATGATGCAATCATTCCAATATGTAATGACACATTCATGTACCCTCCCCGGAGTGCCGGACATTCCGGAACCTTCTAGAACATTCCCGCTGAAAACACCGGAATCATTCCCGAACTCCGAAACGGGACTTTCCTTATATGAATCTTATTCTCCGGACCATCCGGATCACCTCGTGATATCCCGGATCCCATCCGAGACTCCGAACAACATTCGGTCTCTTTCTCATAATACCATAACTACTCAAAACAACGTCGAATCCTTAAGTGTGTCTCCCTACGGTTCGTGAATTATGCGGACATGATCGAGACACTTCTCCAAACAATAACCAATTGAGGAATCTGGAAATTCATATGGCTCCCACATATTTCTACGATTACTTTGCGATCGAATGAACCACTTACATACGATACCTATTTCCCTTTGTCTCACGATAGTTTACTTATCCGAGGTTATGATCGTCGGTATCTCTGCATACCTAGTTCAACCTCGTTACCGATAAGTACTGTTTTCTCGTTCCCGTGATATGTGATCCCTTGTGAGCCAGTCACATGCTTGCAAGCTAATTGGATGACATTTCACCGAGAGGGCCCAGAGTATATCTATCCTTCATATGGATGGACAAATCCCACTCTTGATCCATGTGTTTCAACCAATACTTTCTGAACACTCAATGCCACTTTTATAGCCACCCTGTTACGGTGTGGTGTTTGATGACATCAAAGCATCCATCCGGAAAAGGTGATATGCATGATCTCATGGTCGAAGGAATTAGGTTACTATGTATCAGAAAGCATATAGCAATTGAACTATTGAAATGACTTGATCTTTATGCTACGCTTAATTATAGGAGTATGTCCATCACATCATTCTCCTAATGATATGATCCTGTTGTTAATAACATCTCTATGTTCATGATCAGGAAACCATGATCATATATTAACCAACAAGCTAGTTTAACAAGAGGCTTTACTAGGGACTCTTTTATTTTAGTTTACAAATCACACAAGTATTAATGTTTCCGGTTAATACAATTATAGCATGGTATGTAAACATTTATCATAAGTGTGAAGATATGATAATAACCACTTTATTATTGCCTCTTGGGCATATCTCCAACACTAAATGCATGAATTGACATAGCTAGATTGCTTCTCAAACAAGGATTGCCTTTTCGAGGCCATGATGAGTCAAAGAACTCCCACAATAAAGGTAATTTCTTGGAAGTTTGTGACTTCTTAGCTGAGCATGATCCAATTATAGGTAAGGCTATGGGAATAGATGTTGCGAAGAATGCTATTATGGGGTCTCTAGAGGTCCAAAAATATATTGCTGAAGGTTTTGCACATGTGATAGTCCAATCTATTCTCGAAGAATTTGGAAATAATGTGTTTTGTTTGCTTGTTGATGAATCCAGGGATGTTTCTTGCAAAGAACAGATGACAGTGGCCTTAATGTATGTTGATAGTATTGGAGATTCTAAAAAAAGTTTTGTTGGTCTTATTCATGTGAAAGAAACAACTTCTCCGTACCTCAAGACTGCAATTGACTCTCTATTTGCATAATACAAGCTTAGTTACAATCAAGTGAGAGGACAAGGATACGATGGTGCCAGCAATATGCGAGGTCAGTTCAATGGCCTCAAATCATTGATAATGAGAGAAAATAGCATTGTGTATTATGTCCATTGTTTTGCTCACCAGCTTTAGTTAATTGTTGTGGCTGTGGTAAGAAAGCATAAAGAAGTAAGTAATTTCTTAGTATGATTACTACCTTGTTAAATGTGGTGGGTGGATCTTCCAAGAGAGGGGACATGATTAGAGATATCAATCTTGAAGAGATGAGTAAAGCTTTAGGGTGCGGGCAACTTACAACGGGTACAAGGCTAAACCAAGAGCAATCCCTTCAAATACCCGGAGACACTCATTGGGGTTCTCATGCCAAAACACTTAAAAGTTTGGTTGACTTGTTTCGATCAATTATTAAAGTTCTAGAATTTGTGGGAGAAGAGGACACTGACAGAACAAATAGAGACCAAGCAAATGGTCTTCTAGTGTACTTTTAGTCTTTTGATTTTGTCTTCTATTTGCATCTCATGTTGACAATCCTTACAACTACAAACACATTGTCATTAGCATTGCAGCGGGAGGATCAAGACATAGTAAATGCCATGAAATGTGTGAAGTCAACTAGAACCCTTTTGAATGATCTTAGAGAACATGGATGGGAATCTCCGCTGGTTGAAGTTCATGGTTTTTGTGAGAAACAGGATATTGAAGAGTTGGACATGGAAGAAGCCTATGTTAATCCAAAAAAGAGAAGACAGATAACTGGAATTGCCAACAAACATTACTATCAAGTTGATTGCTTTAATGATGTTTTTGATTGGCTAGTTCAAGAGCTTGATGGTCGGTTTAGTGAGACATCCTCCAATTTGCTTGTTTGGTCAGCGGCTTTGAGTCCAAGAGACTCATTTCATGATTTTAATTTGGAGAGTTTGATAAACTTGCCTAAACTATATTCTTAAGATTTTGATTCTGGGGAACTCAGAGATCTTGGTAAGGATCTACGCATATATATTGCTAATGTACGTATAGATGATAGCTTTTCCAACATAGCAACAATCACTAGCTTTCTAAAAAAAATGGTAGAGACAAGGAGGCATATCATGTATCATTTGTTCTATCGGTTATTGAAACTAGTAATTGTTTTGCCTGTTGCCACTGCTACAGTTGAGAGGGGCTTTTTAGCTACGAAATTGGTGAAAACATTGTTGTGCAATCGGCGTAATGATGATAGCTTGAGTGATGATGTTATGTGGAGAAAGAAGAAATGAAGAAAGTCACCAATGATCAAGTGGTTAAGTATTTTATGGCTTTGAAGAATCGAATATACTAAAACCGTAAAAGGTAATGTGAAAACTTGAGCTATTTGATTAGTACCATTTTTGTCACTCTACTACATTCCACTTGAGAAGTAAATCTACTTTTTATTTTACAGGTTATTGAGCCTTAGTGTCCGATGATTTCTTTGGATTTGAAAATGGGAGATGTTGAGCGTCCCCAGGAGATCCGACGCTCCGATCCCCCGGATCAGGAACCCGTCTGATTCGATAATTTCTAACCGTTTGATGGTCAACGCGTTTCTATGCCTAATTCCTTTGCCTTTCTATTCCAACCGCTAGGAGGCGAAAGACCCGTCGCTATCCGTCCCACATGCAGCAACCAGGCTCCGCGTAGCAGGCTATCAGTGACGCAAGGTGGCGCTCGCCCGGCCGCGATGCGCAGCGGCGGCGGCGGTGGCTTATAGCAGGAGCGTCTCCAAAAAAAAAAAACAAAAAAAATTCCGCCGACGGTGGCTTATAGCAGGAGAGATGGGCAGCGACTAGCCTGGCCATGACATCTCGTTGGCAGGCGGCTTGCAGCACCGATTCCGCCGACGGCGTGCTTGGAGCTCTCGTGGTATCGCCTGCAGCAATTGTGGCGGTAATTATTAGAAAAAATCGTTGGCCGCTTGCGGCAAATAAAGGTGAAGCTTGTAGTCAGGCTATGGTGTCAAGTGGGATCCTACCTAAATCTCACTTCTAGTTCATTTCTCAAATCTAGTATAAATTTTGAGCCGGGATCCCACCTAACACCCTACGTTAGACCAGGGGCGAAGCTAGAAAAAAGGGTCGCTGGGTCAACATAAATAAGTCGAAAGAATGTGTGCCTGGAAAATATACCACAAATATATACTCCTTTCGTTTCAATAAATAAAACATCCATGTTTCCGTGGATTTGTTCGACCAAAAATTACTCCAAATACATGAAGATTATTAGTATAGACTAGCATATTATAAAATGTTTTTAATACGAATACAACGATGCTAATTATGTATAATATAATCAAAATTTTGTTACTCAATCTTTTGGTCAAATTTTGCCTTAAAATATGTGTGTGACTTATTCTTTGAAACGGAGGAAGTATGTGTGTACATCGCATGGCCAAATGTGTAGCTGGTACTAATTAACGATTGAGTTATGTATATTTTAGCAAACTCCCATAAATAAGATACAATAATTGTTAATATATAATGTTAAACTAAAGTTTGATTACAAAAGTAATTACCTCACTACTTTTGACCTCTACGTTTTTTATCATGAGAAAACGGTCTATACAACTATTATGTGGAGTTGAATATAGAAATCTGTACTTCAAGAATCAAATGATGCAATGATTCATGAAATCATCACCAATACGATTATATAAGAAACCCCTTTCTACACCTGGCGTGCATATGCACCTGGTATGAAAAAACATTTTTCAACATTTTGAAAAAAAATATGATCATGTGTAGCTTCATGTCTGAGACACACACGAAGTCATTTCACCAAAAACTGATATGTGGTTGTGTGTTGTGTAAAAAGATAAATTTTATTCTCACGGGTCATTTTGTCTAGTGAGCTGGGGTCAAAATTTATTTTCACTTGGGTCATATTTTTCTGCTGGGCTATACATACAAGAATTTGGGCCAAAGTCACTGGGGTCAACTGACCCCAGCCAGACACTGTAGCTCCGCCCCTGCGTTAGACGATCCTGCTCCGGTGGCACCACCTGCAGCAACTATGGCAGGTCTGTAGCACGGCCACCGTGCCTCTGTGGCAAGCCTTCCATGACCGCCGCGCCGCTATAACAAGCTCGCCATGTCTATGTAGCAAGGCTGACGCGCTTCCATATAAGCCCGTCACGTTAGCTGCGCCGCGGTAGCATGCTCGCCACGCCGTTGTAGCAAGGCCTTCGCGCCTATATAGCAAGCTCGTCGCGGAGCAAGGCTGTCGCAGCCGCCGCGCCTATGTAGCAAGCCCGTCGTGCCACCGCGCCGCCGCCGCTGTAGCAAGCTCGCCAGGACGATGTAGCAAGGCCGCCACGCCTATGTAGCAAGCCCGTCGCGGATGCCGCCCCGCTATAGCAAGCTCGCCACGCTGCTGTAGCAAGCCAGTCGTGCCTATGTAGCAAGGGCCACCGGCGCCTCTATAGCAAGCCCGTCACGCGCCGCCGCCGCTGTAGCAAGCTCGCCAGGCCGATGTAGCAAGGCCGCCACGCCTATGTAGCAATCCCGTCGCGGATGCCGCCCCGCTATAGCAAGATCGCCACGCCGCTATAGCAAGCCCATCGTGCCTATGTAGCAAGGGCCACCGGCGTCTCTGTAGTAAGCCCGTTGCGCCACGCGCGCCGCCGCTGTAGCAAGCTTGCCAGGCCGACGTAGCAAGTCCGCCGCGCCTATGTAGCAAGCTCGTCGTGGATGCCGCCCCGCTATAGCAAGCTCGCCACGCCGCTGTAGCAAGCCCGTCGTGCCTATGTAGCATGGGCCACCGACGGCTCTGTAGCAAGCCCGTCGTGGCCGCCATGCCACTGTAGCAAGCCCGTCGTGCCTATGTAGCATGGGCCACCGGCGGCTCTGTAGCAAGCCCATCATGGCCGCCGTGCCGCTGTAGCTCGCCACGCCGATGTAGCAAGGTTGCCGCGCCTCTGTAGCAAGCCCATCGCGGTCGCCGTGCCGTTGTAGCAGGCTCGCTAGGCCGATGTAGCAAGACCGCACGCCTCTGTAGCAAACCCATCGCCACTTTGTAGCAAGCCTGTAGTGGACGCTAAGTAGACCTTGTGCCTTGGTATCAAATCCGCCATGCAGCGAAACCGATGGCGTGCGGCGGGAAACATCGGTGAGCGTGGTGGCGTTTCAGTCAGGGGAGGACGGGCGGCCGCGAAGCGATGCGAGAGGAGCTTGTGGGAGAATTTCATGCATGTCTGTCCCCCGAGGAAGAACTCGCGAGAACGGGTGGTTGGAGCAATGAAGTAGGAAATGTCCGATGCATAAGTGTGAAACAACAGAATTTGGGGGACCAGCTCAACCCTCAAAGGGGTGGCCTATCACATATATATATATATATAATGGGTGTGTTACAATTGGTATAATACACGTACACAATTACATAAGCTATACACAGTCTAACACCCTCCCTTAATCTTAGCCACTTCCTAAAGAATCTAGAAGGGTAAGATTGCGCCTACAGGTCTCAAACTGTGGTAGAGACAACGGCTTGGTGAAGATGTCTGCAAGTTGATCCTTAGAGGAGATGAACCTGATCTGTAGTTGCTTCTGTGACACACGTTTCCGCACAAAGTGATAGTCAACTTCGATGTGTTCCGTTCGGGCATGGAATACCGGATTTGCAGAAAGGTATGTACCACCGATGTTATCACACCAAAGGATAGGAGGCTGCGGTTGAGATATACTCAACTCCTGAAGCAAAGACTGTACCCAAATATCTCTGCAGTAGCATTAACCACAGCCTTATACTCGGCTTCAGTACTGCTACGTGAGACAGTAGCCTGTTTCCGAGCACTCCAAGCGATCAAATTAGAGCCAAAGAACACAGCATAGACCCCCGTGGATCGCCTGTCATCCGGACTGCCAGCCCAGTCCGCATCAAAATACGCCGAGAGGACCCCAGAGGGGTTTGGCCGTATATGTAGCCCATGAGACACTATCAGACGGACGTAGCGTAAGATACGCTTAACAGTTGACCGATGAGTGTCGCGAGGCGTCTGGAGATACTGACAAACTCTTTTGACAGCATAAGATATATCTGGTCTCGTGATCGTCAAATACTGGAGACCACCACCAATACTTCAGACTGTCGTGATCGCCATGTAAGCTCACCATCAACAGCAGTGATCTTGTCAGTGGTAGACATAGGCGTAGTAGTCGTCTTGCACTTAAGCATCCTGGCCCGCTGCAACAAGTCCAATGAATACTTCTTTTGCGTCAGGACAAGTCCATGAGCATGAGAAGCAACCTCCACACCAAGAAAGTAATGGAGCTTCCCAAGATCCTTGACAGCAAAATCAGTACCAAGAGAGCGACAAGAGCATCGGCAGCTGACTAAGAGAAGCTGACCAACATAATATCATCCACATAAACCAACAAGTACATAGTGACCTCAGGCTTTTGTAGAAGAAACAACGATGAATCAGAAGTGGAAGGTGCAAAACCATGAGCACGAAGAGTTGTAGCAAGACGGGCATGCCAGGCACGAGGAGCTTGCTTCAAGCCATATAGTGCTTTGGTAAGACGACAGATATGATCAGGACGGTCAGGATCAGAAAACCCAGGCGGTTGTCGCATATAAACTTCCTCCTCCAACACACCATGAAGGAAGGCATTCTGCACATCAAGCTGACGAAGAGACCAACCTCGAGTGACATCAACAGATAGAATAAGCCTGAAGGTAGTAGACATGACCACTGGACTGAAGGTGTCTTCATAGTCAAGACAATAACATTGCCGAAATCCTCTAGCAACAAGACGCGCTTTGTAGCGCTCAATAGACCCATCAGAATGCTTCTTCACTTTGAATACCCATTTAGAATCAATCACATTAACTCACGGTGATGGAGGAACAAGATTCCACGTCTCATTGCGAATAAGAGCATGATATTCCTATTCCATGGCCTCTCTCCAATGAGGAATACTCATAGCAGCCTGGTAAATGCGGGGCTCGGAGAATGGATCCGCAATGGAAGTAGTCATACACACAGCATGCCAGGCAACTGTGCCGTCAGTGCGCTCCTTGGGGCGATGAATGCCACTGCGACTGCGCATATGGAGGTGCAGTACAGGATCCGTAGAGGTCGAAGGTGCAGCCGACGAGGGGTTGGGTGATGGTGACAAAGAAGGCCCAGTCGGTGAAGGGCTAGGCGATGGTGACAGCAGTGGCCCAGTCATCGAGGGACTGGGTGACACGCTGCAAGGCGACGTGCTGGGCGTCGGGAAGGCCGGCGACGCGCTGGGCGTTGAGGAAGCCGAGCCGTAGCCCGCCAAGGGAGTCGCAGGGGCTGGGCTGCTCGGCGAGGGAGACAGCCTAGGCGAAGGCGACATAGGTGAGGCAGGCGTGGAAGGACGAAGACTCGGCGAGGACAGCCCAGCGTCAGGGGGCGAGGTCGGCCCAACGGCAGGGGGCGAGGCCGGCCTCGACTTCACAGGAGCATCGGCCAAGCATACATGGGCACGATGTCCAAGGCCATGCAGGAGCACTGGCGGATCAACGTGCGCGTCGGATGATGTCGGCGATGGAGGTGCCGGTGTCTCCAAAATTTCCAAACAAGCCCCGCGTCCAGTGCCTGCACCATGGTTAGGCAACAATACATGAGAGTACGCAACATCATCAAATTGGTCAGAGGCAATGGGGGATGAATGCATGGATGGAGGTTCATCGGTAGACACAAGGAGTTTGGCAAAGGGAAAAACATGCTCATCAAACACGACATCCCGAGATATATAGAAACAATTAGTGGAACATGAAGACATTTGTAGCCATTATAAAGGGAACTGTATCCAAGAAAGACACACTTTTTGGACCAAAATTCCAGCTTGCGTTTATTGTATGGGCGAAGATGCGGCCAGCAAGCGCACCTAAACACTTTAAAAAAATGTATAATCAGACTGTTCATTAAGAAGGAGTTCAATAGGAGTCTTCATGTCTAGAACACGTGTGGAAGTACGATTGATGAGAAAACATGCAGTGGTAAAGGCATCACTCCAAAACCGAAACGGAACCGATGCATGGGCTAAAAGAGTAAGACTGGTTTCAACGATATGACGATGATTACGTTCTATGGAGCCATTATGCTGATGTATATGTAGACATGCTAAACGGTGTGCGATCCCAAGCGACTGGAAAAGGAGTTGAGGTTGCGATATTCACCACCCCAATCCAATTGAACATGGAAAATTTTATGCTTCAGAAGGCGTTCAACATGTTTTTGAAACTGAACAAAAATATCAAACACATCAGATTTACGCTTAATAAGATAAAGTCAGGTAAATCGACTGTAAGCATAAACGAAACTGATATAAAAATTATTGTTGAATAAAAGAGCAATTTACCAAGCGAATTATCCATAATAAACGTTAGATAAAACATGATTAGAGTAATAGGCAATATACTAATCATGTGAAATAGCGAATACATATTAAGGCATATAACCAAACAAACTGCAAGGCATAAAACTTTAGATACGATCAGAACAAGATTGAGAAAGAAGATATACACGGCAATAGCAGAAGAGGAACCGCCGGCGTTGGAACCGTCGTTGGCCATGTCGTCGAGGAAGAGGGCGCTGATATCGGGAAGAAGTCCTCGACGGGGAAGACGTCGCTGCAGTCGCTATCCGTGAGGGAGTCCGTGACGAAGCCAGTAGTCATGCCGATAGCGCTTCCCAAAAACCTCCCGTACAGGACTCGAAGCAGCAGGGTCTCAGAGGCCTACTGCCCCGGCTCGAGATGCACGCCGCAAGACAGGATGGGGAAGATCTAAGTAGCGTAGTGCTCTGAAACTAGGGATGTGTGGCAGTGTGTCTGAGAGGAGGCGCGACCTCTCTCTTATATAGACACAGAGGGGTAGGAAGACAGGATGCGCAGAAGATGAAACGAACGGACAGAAGTTGAAGCGAACAAGCGGCAGCCCACCGGACAGCCTCCACTCAGTTCGAATTTATTTAGCTCGTATTAAAAGTCCACTCGAGGAAAACGTCTCAACTTTTGTACGACTGTTCATATACCATTCATGCGTGGCAAAATAAAGCTCGGCACGGCGAGATTCCCGCAACCCGCGGCGCGCGCGCGTCGTGACGAGGCGAGGCGAGCGAGGAGGAGGAGCGTGCGTGTGGAACTCTCTCCTTCTCCTTCTCATCCTTTTTACCAAGTGGTAGGAGAGCTCACCTTATAAGCTGGTCCAACTTCCACTCAACTAGCAATGTGGGACTAAACATTTGTCCCAGCTCTTGCCTTGCATGAATATGGGCCTCTAGGATTTCAGGAATTTGTTAGCATATAATAAATGGGTCGGGCCTATTTAGGCAAAAATTCCAACAATCCCCCACCAGATCCCAGAGGCACATGAAGTTTGCCTTTGGTTCCAAAACATTGTTTATATACCGGTACTGTAGTGGAGACTATTAAGTTGAACTTCCACCTAGAGCTTTATGTTATACTAGGCTGCAACTTGTACAGTGGATTATGCCTTGAACTGTTGGAGATATGCCCTAGAGGCAATAATAAATGTAGTTATTATTATATCTTTGTGTTTATGATAAATGTTTGCATTCATGCTATAATAGTATTAACAAGGAAACATTAATACTTGTGTGATTTGTAAACTCAATTTGAAGTCCCTAGTATAGCCTCTATACATCACTAGCTTGTTGGTTCATAAATGATTGTGGTTTCCCTATCATGAACATTGAGATGTTATCAATAACAAGATCATATCGTTAGGAGAATGATATGGTGGACATACTCCTATAGATAAGCGTAGCATAAAGATCAAGTCATTTTAATAGTTCAATTGCTATATGCTTTCTGATACATAGTAACCTAATTCCTTCGACCATGAGATCATGCATATCACCTTTACCGGATGGATGCTTTGATGACATCAAACACCACACCGTGAATCGGGTGGCTATAAAGGTGGCATTGAGTGTTCAGAAAGTATTGGTTGAGACACATGGATCAAGAGTGGGATTTGTCCATCCATATGACGGATAGATATACTCTGGGCCCTCTCGGTGGAATGTCATCCAATTAGCATGTGACTGGCTCACAAGGGATCACATATCACGGGAAATAGAAAAGATTACTTATCGGTAACGAGGTTGAACTAGGTATGCAGAGATACCAACGATCATAACCTCGGATAAGTAAACTATCGTGAGACAAAGGGAAATTGGTATCGTATGTAAGTGGTTCATTCGATCGCAAAGTAATCGTAGAAATATGTGGGAGCCATATGAATTTCCAGATTCCTCTACTGGTTATTGTTCGGAGAAGTGTCTCGATCATGTCCGCATAATTCACGAACTGTAGGGAGACACACTTAAGGATTCGACGTTGTTTTGAGTAGTTATGGTATGATGAGAAAGAGACCGAATGTTGTTCGGAGTCTTGGATGGGATCCGGGATATCACGAGGAGATCCGGAATGGTCCGGAGAATAATATTCATATAAGGAAAGTCCCGTTTCGGAGTTCGGGAATGATTCCGGTGTTTTCATCGGGAATGTTCTAGAAGGTTCCGGAATGTCCGGCACTCCGGAGGGGAAGGGGTACATGAATGTGTCATTGCAAGTTGGAATGATTGCATCATGTACTAAGTGTCATCGCTGTTCCAAATAAAGGATTAAATTGAATCCTAGTTTGAAAAGTCAAATAGCTAAATTGAAAAGTCAAACGGCTAAAATTTGGAAGGTGGAAAAGAGGAGGAAAGAGGGAGTCCGAGTTGGGGAGGAGTTCCCTCCTCCAACCGGCGCCCCCTCCAAGACGAGTTGGGGAGGGACTCCCCTCCCTCCCCCTTGTACGCCGGCCCCTCCACCTATATAAGGAGGGGCAGGGCTCCCTCCTAGCACACAACAATCCCTCTCCTCAAACCCTAGAAGCTGCAGCCCTCCATAGCCGCCGCCACCCCCTAGGGTTTTGCCCTAGCCGCCGACTTGGGGGTCCCCGGAACCCTAGCCGCCGGCTCTAGCATCCCCTCCTTGGTGTGTCTAAACCCTAGAACACCGAGGACTCTCTCATACTCCACCATACTCGCTCCGGCTTAAGGCGAAGCCCTGCGAGATCTCCCCTCTACTTCCGGTACCACGCCGTTGTGCTGCCGGAATCGCGAGGAGAGTGCTACAACCTCCGCTGCCTGCTGGAACAAGGGAGAGGAAGGTCTTCGTCGAGTACCGAACGTGTGACCGACTGCGGGAGCGCTGCCGGAACGCAGCGCCGGAAGGATCGTCTACGCGATCTTGAGATCGGGAAGAGTACGACTACATCACCCACGAGAATCCGCTCTCGTTAAACACTTTGGAATCTTCGAGGGTAAGTTATTCCATCGACTCATTGCTACAATCTAGTAGATAGATCTTGGCTTGTTTGTTTGTATGCGATAGAAATTTTTTGTTTTCCATGCTACGAAACCCTACAAAGGGTATCAGTCGTGTCTATATGTAGATCTGTTGCACGAGTAGAACACAATGGTCATTGTGGGTGTTGATGCTTTTATTGTCGATTGCTTATTGTGTACTTTGCATCTTGCGGTATGTTGGGATGAAGCGGCCCGGGCTAACCTTACATGACATCGTTCATGAGACTTGATCCACGCTTGACATGCAACTTGTATTGCATAAGTGGCTTTGCGGGTGCCTGTTTCTCCTAGCATAGTTAAGATCCAATTTACAACGGGTGATTAACAATACTAGTATCAATGTTGTGGTTCATGTTCGTAAAGTTAGAACGACACTTATTGAAAGCCCCAAGCCACGTAAAACATGCAAAGAAAGTAGAGGCGTCTAACTTTGTTTTGCAGGGGTGTGCAGTGATGTGATATGGCCATGATTGTGATTATATTTGATGTATGCAATGTTCCTTATTGTAAGTTGGCAACCGGCAGGAGCCATATGGTTGTCTTTAATTTATGTTAAGACCCGCATGTCTATTCAAAGTAGTTGTAATAGTTGATACCGGTGGACGACAACCATGGAGAAGCGTCATTGACCTTGATGCAATGCCGGTGATGATGGAGATCATGTTCGTGCTTGAAGATGGAGATCGGAAGCACAAAGAAGAAAGGCCATATCATATCACATATTATGAATTGCATGTGATGTTAATCCTTTATGCATCTTGTATTGCTTAGTAGACGACGGTAGCATTATAAGATGATCCCTCATGCACATGAATTTCAAGTCATAAAGTGTTCACCCTTAGTTAGCACCGTTGCTAAAGCTTGTTGTTTCGAAGCACCACGTGATGATCGGGTGTGTTAGATTCCGCAAGTGTATACAACGTGAGCAAGCCAGATTTGCTCATGCGGAAATTGAGGTTTGATCTTGACGAGCCTAGCATGTACAGACATGGTCTCGGAACACAGATCATCGAAAGGTAAAGCATGAATCATATAGTAGATATGATGAACATGACGATTGTTCGCCATTGAAACTATATCAACTCTCGTGATGATCGGTGTTGATGTAGTGGATTTGGTTCGTGTGATCACTAAAACAATGTGAGGGATGTTGTTTTGAGTGGGAGTTCACCTAGATTAACTTTATTATTAATTTGAACTCAATTTGTCATAAACTTAGTCTAAACTATTGCAAATATGTTGTAGATCAATGGCAACCCCTACCATCAATTTTAATGCGTTCCTAGAGAAAGAAAAGTTGAAAACAATGGAAGCAACTTCATGGATTGGTTCCGCAATTTGAGGATTGTCCTCACGGTGGTAATTTGACCTATGTCTTTGGATGCACATTTGGTGACCCACTGCGGTGATCGCCGATGAAGTAAAGAATGTTTACCTCGTTCGGAAGAATCAAGACTCCATAGTTCAGTGTGCAATCTTGTATGGTTTGGAATCGAGCTTCGTAAAAGGTTTGAGAATTCACCCATATGATATTGTCGAGGATCTCAAATTGATTTTTGAGACTCATGCGGCAATTGAAAGCTATGAGGCTTCAAAAGTTCTTTAACGCAAGATGGAAGAGGGCAGCTCAAGCTGAGCATGTGCTTAAGATGTCTGGGCACGCAAACAAACTTCAAAGCTTGGGTATAGTGATTCCTAATGCTTTGGGGATTTACCGTGTCCTCCAATCACTACCACCAAGTTACAAGAACTTTGTGATGAACTACAACATGCAGAAAATGAACAAGAAGTTGCCAGAACTGTTTGCTATGTTAAAGTCTGCAGAAGTGGAGATCAAGAAAGAGCACCAAGTGTTGTTGGTCAATAAGACCACCAAATTGAAGAAAGGCAAGTCTAAGCAGAAGGGACACTTCAAGAAGGGTGGTAATAAAGTTACCACGCCGGCAAAGAAGACCAAGGCTGGACCTAAGCCTGATACTGAGTGCTTTTACTGCAAGGGAGAAGGTCACTGGAAGCAGAATTGCCCAAAGTACTTGGCGGATTTGAAGAACGGCAACATCAAGAAGAAAGGTATATCCGATATACATGTTATTGATGTGTATCTCACTAGTACTCGTAGTAGTGCTCGGTATTTGATCTTTGGTTCGGTTGCTCATATTTGTAACTCAAACAGTCTTGCAGAATAAACGGAAGCTAGCGAAGAACGAGGTGACGGCGATGCGTGGGAAATGGATCAAAGGTTGATGTGATCGCGGTCGGCACGCTACCCCTTCATCTACCATCGGTATTAGTTTTATACTTAAATAATTGTTATTTGGTGCCTGCGTTGAGCATGAACATTATATCAGGATCTTATTTATTGCGAGACGGTTACTTGTTTAAGTCTGAGAATAATGGTTGTTCGATTTATATGAGTAATATGTTTTATGCACATGCACCTTTGATAGATGGTCTATTCTTATTGAATCTCGATAGTGGAAATACACATATCAACAACATTGAGGCTAAACGTTTGAAATCAAGCGATAATTCGACCTATATGTGGAACTGTCGTCTTGGTCACATTGGAGTGAAACGTATGAAGAAACTCCATTCCGATGGACTTCTTGAATCACTTGATTTTGAATCACTTGAAAGATGCGAAGCATGTCTGATGGGTAAAATGACTAAGACTCCATTTTCTGGTATGATGGAGCGAGCTACGGACTTATTAGAAATCATACATACCGATGTGTGTGGTCCAATGAGTGTAGCATCGCGCGGTGGTTATCGTTATGTTCTTACCTTCACGGATGATTTGAGTAGATATGGGTATATCTATTTCATGAAACATAAGTCCGAAACTTTCGAGAAGTTTAAGGAGTTTCAAAGTGAAGTAGAGAATCAATGTAACAAGAAGATTAAATTTCTACGTTCTGATCGTGGAGGTGAATATCTAAGTTACGAGTTTGGCGAGCATTTAAAGAAATGTGGAATACTTTCACAGTTGACACCGCCGGGAACACCACAGTGTAATGGTGTGTCTGAACGTCGTAATCGAACTCTCTTAGATATGGTTCGTTCTATGATGTCACTTACAGATTTACCGCTATCATTTTGGGGTTATGCATTAGAAACAGCCGCATTCACTTTAAATAGGGCACCGTCTAAATCCGTTGAAACGACACCGTATGAATTATGGTTTGGGAAGAAACCTAGATTGTCGTTCCTTAAAGTTTGGGGATGCGAAGCCTATGTAAAGAAGTTACAAATAGGACAAGCTTGAACCCAAAGCGAAAAATGTGTCTTCATAGGATACCCAAAGGAAACTATTGGGTATACCTTCTATCATAGATCCAAGGCAAAATCTTCGGTTAAGAATGGATCCTTTCTAGAGAAGGAAATTCTCTTGAAAGAAGTGACTGGAAGGAAAGTAGAACTCGACGAGGTTGTCGAACCTTCTCTCGAATTGCAGTAGCGCAAAGACCGAAGAAGTTCATGTGGTGCCTGCACCAATTAGAGAGGAAGCTAATGATGGTGATCATGAAACTTGGTTGAAGTTGCTACAGAGCCCTGAGGTCAACGAGAACTCGTACCACTCCATTGGTATGATCCCGTTATGAGTGTCATGTTGGTGGACAACACCGATGACCCGAGACATATGAGGAAGCAATGATGAGCCCAGATTCCAATAAATGGCAAGAAGCCATGAACCGAGATTGGATCCATGTACGAAAACCAAGTATGGACTTTGGCGGACTTACGGATGGCCGGAAGGTGTCGAGAACAAATGGATCTTCAAGAAGAAAGCAGATGTTGATGGTAATGTTATTTATAAAGCTCGACTTGTCGCAAAAGGGTTTCGACAAATTCAAGGAGTTGACTACGATGAGACTTTCTCACCAAGAGTAAAAGCTAAAGTCTGTGAGGATTATGTTAGCAATCGCTGCATATTACGATTATGAGATATGGCGAGATGGATGTCAAAACATTCCTCAATGGAGACATTGATGAAGAGTTATATATGATGCAACCCAAAGGTTTTGTCAATCCTAAAGATGCTAACAAGGTATGCAAACTTCAACGGTCCATTTATGGATTGAAGCAAGCATCCCGAAGTTGGAATCAACGTTTTGATAAGGTGATCAAAAGTTTTGGTTTTATACAAACTTATGGAGAAGCTTGTATTTACAAGAAAGTGAGTGGGAGCTCTGTAGCATTCTTAATACTATATGTGGATGACATATTGTTGATTGGGAATGATGTAGACCTTCTTAATAGTGTCAAGGAATATTTGAATAATAGTTTTTCAATGAAGGATCTTGGCGAAGCAGCTTACATATTAGGCATAAAGATTTATAGAGATAGATCGAAATGCCAAATATCATTGTCACAGAGTACATATTTGGACAAAGTTCTAAAGAGGTTTGGAATGGAAGATAGCAAGAAAGGGTTCTTGCCCATGTTGCCCAATACGACCTTGAGTAAAACTCAAAGTCCGACATCGGCAGAAGATAGAGAAAGGATGAGTAAGACTCCCTATGCCTCAGCCATAGGATCTCTAATGTATGCCATGCTATGTACTAGACCCGACGTTTCATATGCTGTTAGTTTAACTAGCAGATATCAAAGTGATCCAGGAGTGGATCATTGGACAGCGGTCAAAAACATCCTTAAGTACTTGAGAAGAACTAAGGATATGGTTCTTTCTTATGGAGGTGATGAACAGCTCGTTGTTAATGGTTACACCTATGCTAGTTGGAACACCGATCCGGATGATTCTAAATCACAATTTGGATATGTATTTATTTTGAATGGTGCAGCAGTTAGCTGGAGGAGTGCAATGCAAAGCGTTGTGGCGAGATCTTCAACTGAATCGGAATACATGGCTGTTTTGGAGGCTTCACAAGAAGCGATATGGATGAAAGAGTTCATTACAGAGCTGGGTGTGGTTCCTAGTGCGCTGGACCCAATGTCTATCTACTGTGATAACATGGGCGCCATAGCCAATGCACAAGAACCAAGGTCACACAAGAAGCTGAAGCACATCAAGCTACGTTTTCACGCTATTCGAGAACATATCCAGGATGGGGATATAAAGATTTGCAAAGTACACACAGATCTAAATGTGGTGGATCCGTTGACTAAACCTCTCCCGAGGGCAAAACATGACCAGCACCAAACTGCCATGGGTGTTCGGTATATTACCATGTAATCTAGATTAGATGACTAGTGCAAGTGGGAGACTGTTGGAGATATGCCCTAGAGGCAATAATAAATGTAGTTATTATTATATCTTTGTGTTTATGATAAATGTTTGCATTCATGCTATAATAGTATTAACAAGGAAACATTAATACTTGTGTGATTTGTAAACTCAATTTGAAGTCCCTAGTATAGCCTCTATACATCACTAGCTTGTTGGTTGATAAATGATTGTGGTTTCCCTATCATGAACATTGAGATGTCATCAACAACACGATCATATCGTTAGGAGAATGATATGGTGGACATACTCCTACAGATAAGCGTAGCATAAAGATCAAGTCATTTTAATAGTTCAATTGCTATATGCTTTCTGATACATAGTAACCTAATTCCTTCGACCATGAGATCATGCATATCACCTTTACCGGATGGATGCTTTGATGACATCAAACACCACACCGTAACTGGGTGGCTATAAAGGTGGCATTGAGTGTTCGGAAAGTATTGGTTGAGACACATGGATCAAGAGTGGGATTTGTCCATCCATATGACGGATAGATATACTCTGGGACCTCTCGGTGGAATGTCATCCAATTAGCTTGCAAGCATGTGACTGGCTCACAAGGGATCACATATCACGGGAACGAGAAAAGAGTACTTATCGGTAACGAGGTTGAACTAGGTATGCAGAGATACCAACGATCATAACCTCGGATAAGTAAACTATCGTGAGACAAAGGGAAATTGGTATCGTATGTAAGTGGTTCACTCGATCGCAAAGTAATCGTAGAAATATGTGGGAGCCATATGAATTTCCAGATTCCTCTATTGGTTATTATTCGGAGAAGTGTCTCGATCATGTCCGCATAATTCACAAACCGTAGGGAGACACACTTAAGGATTCGACGTTGTTTTGAGTAGTTATGGTATGATGAGAAAGAGACCGAATGTTGTTCAGAGTCTCGGATGGGATCTGGGATATCACGAGGAGATCCGGAATGGTCCGGAGAATAAGATTCATATAAGGAAAGTCCCGTTTCGGAGTTCGGGAATGATTCCGGTGTTTTCATCGGGAATGTTCTAGAAGGTTCCGGAATGTCCGGCACTCCGGAGGGGAAGGGGTACATGAATTGTGTCATTGCAAGTTGGAATTATTGCATCATGTACTAAGTGTCATCGCTGTTCCAAATAAAGGATTAAATTGAATCCTAGTTTGAAAAGTCAAATAGCTAAATTGAAAAGTCAAACGGCTAAAATTTGGAAGGTGGAAAAGAGGAGGAAAGAGGGAGTCCGAGTTGGGGAGGAGTTCCCTCCTCCAACCGGCGCCCCCTCCAAGCCGAGTTGGGGAGGGACTCCCCTCCCTCCCCCTTGGACGCCGGCCCCTCCACCTATATAAGGAGGGGCAGGGCTCCCTCCTAGCACACAACAATCCCTCTCCTCAAACCCTAGAAGCTGCAGCCCTCCATAGCCGCCGCCACCCCCTAGGGTTTTGCCCTAGCCACCGACTTGGGGGTCCTCGGAACCCTAGACGCCGGCTCTAGCATCCCCTCCTTGGTGTGTCTAAGCCCTAGAACACCTAGGACTCTCTCATACTCCACCATACTCGCTCCGGCTTAAGGCGAAGCCCTGCGAGATCTCCCCTCTACTTCCGGTACCACGCCGTTGTGCTGCCGGAATCGCGAGGAGAGTGCTACAACCTCTGCTTTCTTTGGAACAAGGGAGAGGAAGGTCTTCGTCAGTCCGAACGTGTGAACATGCGGGGCGCTGCGGAGCAGCCTAGAAGGATCGTCTACGCGATCTTGAGATCGGGAAGAGTACGACTACATCACCCACGAGAATCCGTTCTCGTTAAACACTTTGGAATCTTTGAGGGTAAGTTATTCCATCGACTCGTTGCTACAATCTAGTAGATAGATCTTGGCTTGTTTGTTTGTATGCGATAGAAAATTTTTGTTTTCCATGCTACGAAACCCTACATGAACTGCAAGTTTGCTACGAACCTAGCTTCACTAAAACTCTTGACCGATACTAGGCTACCATGGGACTTCCCCGCAGGTGGACCTTATACGTCATACTCCATGACCTTTCGTGAGTTTATTAGAGAGCACCCTACTCTCATAGACTGCGACGTTTTAATAGTCAGACTTATGTAGGTGTGTTCTTCAAAAGATGTTCTGCAGGACAACATCTTTGCTTAGGATAATCCACTTAGAACATATTAAGATAATAAATCAACCTGCCGTGCAGAATAGGAAAGTATTATATCTTTATGGAGTGGTGTTTATTAAAGTAGGGATACTTTCCTCTCAGCTAACCAACAGCTTGTCTCCCAATTCTAATTCACAGGATCTCTGATCACATAGAGTGGTTTACCACTATGGAAAGCTCAATTTGTGGGTCTCATACCCATCTCCTTCGATGCATTTTCTATCACATTGCGTGATAGACCCTTTGTGAAGGGATCTGCCAAGTTTTTAGATGTTTGGATATAATCCAATGCAATAACTCCGGAGTTTCTCATTTTCCTGACAGATTTCAGTCTCCTCTTCACATGTCTTGATGACTTCATATTATCCTTAGAACTATTTACCTTGAAAATCAAAGTTTGATTATCGCAGTTCATAAGGATTGCGGGTATTGGTTTTTCAACCACAGGCAAGTTCATCAAGAGTTCACGAAGCCACTCTGCTTCAACAGTGGTTGTGTCTAATGCTGTGAGTTCTGCTTCCATAGTTGACCTCGTTAAGATGGTCTGCTTGCAAGACTTCCAAGAAACAGCGCCACCAGCAAGTGTGAATACATATCCACTCATGGCCTTTATCTCGTCAGCATCAGATATCCAATTTTAATCACTATAACCCTCTAGTACCCTCGGATACCCGGTATAGTGTATGCCATAGATCATAGTGCCTTTTAGATATCGCATAACTCTCTCAAGAGCATGCCAGTGATCATCTCCTGGATTTGAAACAAATCGACTGAGTTTGCTTACAGCAAATGCGATGTCAGGCCTCGTGGCACTAGCTAAATACATAAGCGAGCCAATAATTTGAGAGTATCTCAGTTGGTCTCTAGTATTTCCTCGATTCTTTCGAAGCATCACACTAGGATCATAAGGTGTAGGAGAAAACTTGACGTCGCTATACCCGAAACGACTCAAGATCTTTTCCACATAGTGGGACTGAAGCAATGTAATCCCACCATCATCATCTCCCAATAGCTTGATGTTCAGGATGACATCAGCTACTCCTAGATCCTTCATCTCAAAGGAATGAGATAAGAAATCTTTGACCTCCTTGATTGCATTAAGGTTGGTTCCGAAAATCATTATGTCATCAACATACAAACAAAGGATGACTCCCTCACCCCCACCATGGCGATGGTACACACATTTATCAGCTTCATTTACAACAAAGCCTGCAGCAGTTAAAGTTCTTTCGAACTTCTCATGACACTGCTTAGGGACTTGTTTTAGACCATATAAAGACTTCAATAACTTGCACACCTTTCCTTCTTGACCATTTACCACAAAGCCATATGCCTGATCCATGTAAATTTCCTCATCCAACTCTCCATTAAGGAAAGCTGTCTTAATGTCCATTTGATGAACAAGAAGACCATGAGAGGCAGCCAATGAGAGTAATACTCGAATGGTGGTCAATCTGGCAACGGGTGAGTAAGTGTCAAAGAAGTGTTCACCTTATTTTTGAGTATATCCCTTGGCCACAAGCCGTGCCTTGTACTTCTCCATAGTACCATCTGGTCTAAGATTTTTCTTAAACACCCACTTGCACCCTACAGGTTTGCACCCATAAGGGCGATCTGTGATCTCCCATGTTCCATTAGCTAAGATGGAATTCATCTCAGTATGGATGGCTTCCTTCCAGTAGTTAGCATCAGGAGATACATATGCTTCTAAAATAGAAGTGGGAGTGTCATCCACAAGGTACACAATGAAATCATCACCAAAGGACTTTGCAGTCCTCTGTCTCTTGCTCATTTTAGGAATTTCATTCTCATCCTCCTTAGGACTTTCAGAGTGTTCAGTTGGAATGATAGGTTCAGAGAATGTAGCAAATTCTTGATTAGATGGACTAGGTATCGTCGGATTTGATGAGTTAGGTTTATCCTTCATTGGAAAGATATCCTCAAAGAAAGTCGCGTCAGTCGACTCCATAATTGTACCGACATGAATGCCAGGCACTTCAGATTTTACTATCAACAATCTATAACCAATGCAATGAAAAGCATAGCCCAGAAAAACACAATCAATGGTTTTTGGTCCAAGCTTGCGCTTCTTGGGGATTGGTACATTAACCTTTGCCAAACAACCCCAAGTACGTAAGTAAGAGAGTTTTAATCTTTTCTTATCCCATTCTTCGAATGGAGTAATTTCTTTGTTCTTTGTGGGAACTCGGTTTACGACATGACACGCAGTCAATAGTACCTCCCCCCACCATTTCTTAGAAAGACCGGATGTGTCTAACATGGCGTTAACTAAATCTGTTAGAGTACGGTTCTTTCTTTCGGTTAATCCATTTGACTGGGGTGAGTAGGGAGGCGTCCTCTCATGAATTATGCCATGTTCCACACAAAAGGAATCGAACTCGTTGGAAAAGTACCCTCCACCACGATCAGACCTAAGCCTCTTAATCTTTCAAACAAGTTGATTTTCTGCCTCAGCTTTATAGATTTTGAAGAAACTCAAAGCCTCATCTTTTGATTTCAGAAGATACACATGACAATATCTCGTAGAGTCATCGATCAAAGTCATGAAATATTTCTTTCCACCTTTTGTCAACACACCATTCATCTCACAAATATCAGAATGTATGAGCTCTAGTGGTGTTAAATTTCTAAATTCTGCAGTCGTATGTGACTTGCGAGGTTGTTTAGCTTGCACGCGGACTTGGCACTTAGATCCCTTAATAGTTGTGAAATCAGGGATTAAATTCATTTTGGCTAGCCGCGTCATACAACCAAAATTAATATGACAAAGACGAGAGTGCCAGACATTTGATTCAAAATTTGTGTAAATATGATTAACAACTTTATTACAAATGTCTGACAGAGATAAGCGGAACAAGCCTTCGTACCCATAGCCTTTACCAACAAAGGTTCCATACTTCGAAATTACAAATTTATTGGACTCGAATACAATCTTGTAGCCATCTCGGCACATAAGAGATTCGCTAACAAGATTTTTATTTATTGAGGGAACATGATGCATGTTCTTCAGGCACACGGTCTTTCCCGAAGTGAACTTCAGATCGAGCGTACCAACACCATGAACAGAAGCATGCGAGCCATTCCCCATCAGCACGGTTTGAGTCCCTCTGACCTGATATGAAGAAAACATGGAAATATCAGAACAGACATATACATTAGCGCCCGTGTCAATCCACCAATCAGGAGAATGATATAATGAAAGAACAGTAGGTAATATACCATACCCAACATCTTTCATCTCAACGTCGCTCGTGACAACATTAGCAGTCTTGCTGGCTTTCCCATGCTGTCGCTTGTCAAAGCGGTTGGGACAAGCAGGAGTCCAATGATCAGGATCACCACATATATGACAAGCACCTTTCCTCTTATCAGTCTTCTTCTTGAAGCTGGTAGACTGTGAGGCCTTGTTATTTCCATCGAACTTCCCTTTGCCGTCAAACTTGCCTTTGTTCTTGAACTTATGAGGCTGGAAGTTCCTTTTCTGTACCAGATTGGCATTAGAACCTCCCTCGGTACCTCGAGCACGTGTGTCTTTTTCTCTTGCCTTCTCTTCCACATCAAGAGTCCCAATGAGACCTGTCACGGAGAACTCTTGTCTCTTGTGCTTCAGAGAAGTAGCAAAATTCCTCCATGACTGAGGAAGTTTGGCAATAATGCCTCCGGCAACAAACTTGTCCGGTAACCCACAAGTGAAGTGCTCAAGCTCCCTGGCAAGTGACTGTATCTCATGAGCCTGCTCCACAATGGGACGGTCATCAACCATCTTATAGTCATAGAATTGTTCCATGACATACAGTTCACTGCCAGCATGAGAGACTCCAAATTTTATCTCGAGCGCATCCCACATATCCTTGCTATTGCTAAATGACAGATATGAATCGACAATATTGTCACCAAGAATGCTAATCAAGGCAGCCTTGAAAGTGGTATCAAGTTTTTGGAATGCCTCTTCCTGAGCGGTATTAAGTTCTCCCTCAGGTGCGCCATAGATGGAGTTATAGCAGCTCATGGTCTGAAACCAGAGCACTGCTCTCGCACGCCATCATTTGTAATTGACACCTTCGAACACAGGTGGATTCATAGAAGCAACAAAGCCACTTGGGGCAAATTGCCTGAAATAAGGTTTTTGGATTGTTGAATAAAAGAGCAATTTACCAAGCGAATTATCCATAATAAACACTAGATAAAACATGATTAGAGTAATAGGCAATATACTAATCATGTGAAATAGCGAATACATATTAAGGCATATAACCAAACAAACTGCAAGGCGTAAAACTTTAGATACAATCAGAACATGATTGAGAAAGAAGATATACACGGCAGTAGCACAAGAGGAACTGTCGGTGTTGGAACCGTCGTTGGCCATGTCGTCGAGGAAGGGGGTGCTGATGTCGGGAAGAAGTCCTCGTCGGGGAAGACATCGCCGCAGTCGCTATCCGTGAGGGAGTCCGTGACGAAGCCAGTAGTCGTGCCGATAGCGCTCCCCAAAAACCTTATCGCCCTTCTCCCGTACAGGACTCAAAGCAGCGGGGTCTCGGAGGCCTACTGTCCCGGCTCGCGGTGCACGCCGCAAGACGGGATGGGGAAGATCTAAGTAGCGCAGTGCTCTGGAACTGGGGATGTGTGGCAGTGTGTCTGAGAGGAGGCGCGACCTCTAACTTATATAGACACAAAGGGGTAGGCAGACAGGTTGCGCAGAAGATGAAACGAACGGACAGAAGTTGAAGCGAACAGGCGGCAGTCCACCGGACAGCCTCCACTCATTTTGTATTTATTTAGCTCGTATTAAAAGTCCACTCGAGCAAAACGTCTCAACTTCTATACGACTGTTCATATACCATTCATGCATGGCAAAATAAAGCTCGGCTCGGCGAGATTCCCGCAACCCGCGGCATGCGCACGCGCGTCGTGACGAGGCGAGGCGAGGCGTGGCGTGGCGAGGCGAGGCGTGGCGTGGCGAGACGAGCGAGGAGGAGGAGCGCGCGTGTGGAACTCTCTCCTTCTCCTTCTCATCCTTTTTACCAAGTGGTAGGAGAGCTCACCTTGAAAGGTGGTCCAACTTCCACTCAACTAGCAATGTGGGACTAAACATTTGTCCCAGCTCTTGCCTTGCATGAATGGGCCAAATGGGCCTCTAGGATTTCTGGAATTTATTGGCATATAATAAATGGGCTGGGCCTATTTAGGCAAAAATTCCAACAATTATGACCACTAACAGAGGTTTTGGAACGGCCCCAGACATCAAAAAACAGAAGTTCTAGAGGATGTGTCACCTCACGAGTAGACTCCGAAAAAGGAAGTTGATGACTCTTCCCCTACTGACAAGCATCACACACTGCTACATCTTTATTACTAGGCATGATAGGAAGCTCATGACGACGCAAAACATGACGAACGATAGGAGTGGCAGGATGACCAAGGCAAGCATGCCACTCTAAAGACGAAAGGCGAACTCCACTGAAAACGCGAGAGACTCCAGGATGCTCTAGACAATAGAGGCCCTGACATAGATGCCCACTAAGGAGCACGTCCCTCGTGTCCCGATCCTTAATAAAAAGATCAAATGGATGAAATTCACAAAACACATTATTGTCATGGGTGAGTCTAGGAATTGAAAGAAGATTACGCGTCACAGATGGTACTCGAAGAATATTGCAAAGTTGGAGACTCCTATTGGCATGACTAGTGAGAAGAGATGCTTGACCAATATGGGAGATGTGCATACCTGCTCTATTGGCGGTGTAGACCTTGTCAGACCCGTGATATGGCTCGTGGGTGTGGAGCTTCCCCATCTCGTTCGTCATGTGCTCCGTTGCCCCCTAGTCCATGTACCAATATGGGTCAACAGAGTAGGACTGAGTTTGTCCAAGGTTCGTTTGGGGCTTCGAAGGCGGCGTCGGACGATCGTCCATAGACGCTTGGCACGCATTATTACGCGCATCCTTGCCGTCATTACCGAGACCGAGGCAATTTTCCTTGAAGCGGCAGTGTCACTTGGAGGCCCAGTGCCCCTCAATACCACACAGCTGCCAGCATCGACCCCGCTGGAAGACAGCGTCGAAGGGGGCCGGTCGGAGATGGGGTCGACGGCTCGGGCCCCTTGCCCGAGGCAGATGACAGGGCACCCGAGGAGGGCCGGCTGCCCCTGTAGACAGCATTCGCATAGGAGCCCCCTCCACGGTTGCGGTTGGCGCGCCTCGACACGCTGCTCAGTGAGGAGAAGGCGGGAGTAGACATCGTGTTCCATCATGGGCATCGAGTTGCCCCGCTCATTGATGATCTCGACCAAGCCATCATACTCCTCGTCGAGGCCATTGACGATGAAGGAGTTGATCTCGGAGTCGGTGAGCGGCTGTCCAATAGACGCCAGCGTGTCAGCGAGGGCCTTGACCTTGTTGTAGAACTCCGTGATGGTGGTGTCGAGCTTCTCACACTCGCCTAGCTGACGACGGGGAGCGTTGGCACGGGCCTGCGACTGCGATGCGAAGGAGCGCTCACGGATTGTCCATGCCTCATGAGACGTCTTGGAAAAGACGATAAGCCCGACAACGGCCGGGGTGAGCGACCCCTGGATGGAGGAGAGGTTCGCATGGTCCTGCCTCGTCCACACACGGTGAACCGGATTATAAACCGGGCCGTTCACGCTGTCCACCAGCGCGGGGGTGGGGACGGGGGCAAGGAAGAGTGCCGTCGATGTAGCCGAGCAGGTAGTGACTCCCAAGGAGCGGAAGGACCTGTGCGTGCGAGAAGATGTAATTATCCGGCGATAGCTTGACGGTGATGAGGTTACCGAAGTGAAACGGCGGAGGCAGCGAGTCTGTCGAGAAGACTGCCGGAGGCGCGTATGCTATAGGGGCAGAGACGGGCGGCGCAGCCGTTGGTGTCGGGGGATAACCCACATGCGGCGCGGGGTGAGATCCTGTAGGACGCGCGGACGCCGTGAGAGCAGGGTGCATTGGCGCGAGATCCGACACAGAGGGCCCGACGGTCCAGGCCGCCGAGGAGGCCGCGAGCGGAGGCGGCAGCGGCCGTGGAGGCGAGGCGAGGGAGGCGTGTGGGATCAAGTGCCCCAAGAACGAAGGCTGAGGATGGTTGGAGAAGAAGGAGCCAACGCTCCTCGTCCCGATCGGGGGCGGCCGGATGGCGGCAGCGTCGATGGGGCGGGAGAGGAGGGCGGCGAGGGAGGCGGGCAGGTAGCCCGCGTTGGTGGAGCCGGAGGCGGCGGCGCTCGTCATGGCGGCGGCGGCATCGATCGGTGATGCGATCGGCGATGGCGGCGGGTGCGGCGGCGCGGCTAGGGTTTGGTGGAGGCGGCAGAAGCGTAGGACGTAACCAAGTCTGATACCATGTGAAACAACAGAACTGGGAAACCGGCTCAACCCTCAACGGGGTGGCCTATCACATATATATATAGGTAAAATGACTGATATATATATATATGGGAAATAGCCAGCTAAACACAGGCATAGCTGCGCATAGCCTATGCACCGTTGATTCTCTCCCCTTTTGATATAGGGAGCACATGTTTCCTGAACCAAAACGTTAGATTCTCATGTGATGGGTAGTAACGACGTTACTTCACGAAAACCGAGAAAACAAAGCTTATCTAGTTTCAGGCGGTTTTTAGTCAAACCCTAATGTACTACAGAAGCAGGCCCCTAACCCAAATAAGCCTTATTTTCGTTTTGTAACCCTAACCCAAATAAGCCTTATTCCTTTTACGTAGCTATTCCTTTTTGAGTCAAACCTTATTTCGTGTTGTAACCCTAACCCAAATAAGCCTTAGATAAGCCTTATTCCTTTTAGGTAGCTATTGCATGCAGAACTTAACATTTTTTCACTTTATGTATTGTTTTACGAGCTGCTGGCCCAAGACTCGCTTATTTATTATCTCTTCAAAATTCCTTGCTCATTTGATAAACAAGGCAGAATAGGCGATTGCTACCACAAACTTTCACTAGGGTTTGCATAGACGAAGCGTTTTGCATGCACCTGCTCCCTTGTGTTTAGAAATTCCTAGATACTTTAGATGCTACTTTCACTAGGGTTTGCATAGCACGGAACGTTTGCATGCAGAACTCATTTTAAGCCTTGTTCACTTTATCTTTCCATTTTAGATGCTAAAAGTTTCTTTGCCAAACAACGAGCTAAAAAATTAGGGTTTGCTCGAGCCCCTAGGCATTGCATGCATGTACACAGTCGGTGTGGTGCAACCGCCGTTAGAAACCGTTAGTCCTTCCAAGAGCCAGCCACTACCATCTAAACTAGCATTGCATGTGATATCTTTATCCAACGGACCTAAGACTATGCATAGCTACGCATGTGTTTAGAAAATCCGTTTGATGGGTAGTAACGACGTTACTTCACGAAAACCCAGAAAACAAAGCTTATCTGATTTCAGGCGTTTTTTAGTCAAACCCTAATGTACTACGAAAGCAGACCCCTAACCCAAATAAACCTTATTTTCATTTTGTAACCCTAACCCAAATAAGCCTTATTACTTTTAGGTAGCTATTCCTTTTTGAGTCAAACCTTATTTCGTATTGTAACCCTAACCCAAATAAGCCTTAGATAAGCCTTATTCCTTTTAGGTAGCTATTGCATGCAGAACTTAACATTTTTGCACTTTATGTATTGTTTTACGAGCTGCTGGCCCAAGCCTCGCTTATTTATTCTCTCTTCAAAATTCCTTGATCATTTGATAAACAAGGCGAAATAGGCGATTGCTACCACAAACTTTCACTAGGGTTTGCATAATACGAAGTGTTTTGCATGCACCTGCTCCCCTGTGTTTAGCAATGCCTAGATACTTTAGATGCTACTTTCACTAGGCTTTGTATAGCACGAAATGTTTGCATGCAGAACTCATTTTAAGCCTTGTTCACTTTATCTTTCCATTTTAGATGCTAAAAGTTTCTTTGCCAAACAGGGAGCTAAAAATTAGGGTTTGCTCGAGCCCCTAGGCATTGCATGCATGTACACAGTCGGTGTGGTGCAACCACCGTTAGAAACCGTTATTCCTTCCAAGAGCCAGCCACTGCCATCTAAACTAGCATTGCATGTGATCTCTTTATCCAACGGACCTAAGCCTATGCATAGCTACGCCTGTGTTTAGCAAATCCGCGTCGATATATATAGGGTGGCGCTATTTGACATCCAGGGTGTAGAATAGTTATTCTACACCCACCCTCTATTTTTAGAACTGTATATTGTTTTTACGTCGTGTAAATTTTGTCTTACCTCGAGAGTTGAGAAGAATGTAAGAAAATATAGACATGTCATAATTTTTTTTGTTTACATGCCGTATAAAAATACGACATAAAATGCATATTTTTAGTGTTTTTACACTATAATTACTCATAAACTATTTTTTTATGTCAATTGTTTTTGCGTCGTGGATGAATACGAACATAATTATTTGTATACAAAACATAAATTTCTGAATATGACAACATAAAATTATGTTGGGTGCAAAATAACTATTCTACACCCTGGGTGCTGAATAGGGTTCCTATATATATATATATATATATATATATATATATATATATATATATATATATATATATATATATATATATATATATATATATATATATAATGGGTGTGTTACAATTGGTACAATACACATATACAATTAAATAAGCTATACACATTCTAACTAACAATAAGATGGATAGCTTATTTCTCTCCACGCAATGACGTGACACGTGTAAGACGCAGGTCGTGCTATCCTGGCGGAATCCTATCATTTTCCTTTGAAAATGCGAGACATCTTTTCCAAGTAAATTTGCCCCTTATTTCCTAGATATAGACTACAGTAGCCATTTTGATTTCTTATTATTTTCTCTTTTGTATTTATACGTTGTCTTTTATTGTGTCATATTATCTGTGTTAAAAAATATAAACCGTATATTTATATACTCCGCCATAGTGCTTCAAAATTTTGTGTCATAGTAAAATGATGCATCAGTGTGTCTCGATACCTAGCTCCGCCCCTGCCAGCCGCTCCATCGCTGCATCTCCCTCTCCCGAGCCAAGCGCCAGCCGAGGCCTGCACGCCGAAACCGAGAGCGACCGCACTGCAGCGCCGCTCGGGGACCACGCGCCTCAGACGTGATGCCACCGGTCAAGCTTGTCGCCATCTTCAGTACGCACCGCCACCAATCGCTTCCTCCTGCGGTTGAGCCCGACACAGGTAGAAGAAGTCCCACCGCCGCCGGCAACCCGTTAAAATACATGACCTTCCGGCTCTGTTCTATATTGAAAGCAAGAGGTTCTACGAGCAGAGGAGCTGCACAGTTAAAAAAGAAAAGAAAAAGAGGAGATGCAACACACACCGACCTGAGCCTATTCTCTTTCTCTTCTCTAAATCATGAGTCTATTCTACCACGAAAGAACATCAGTTTCAAACACCTTGCTCGGCAAGATAGAGATCATCTAAGAAATTCTTGTGTGATGTTCTTCAAATACTCCCTCCGACCCATATTAGTTGACTCCAATTTGGATGTATCTATCACAAAAACATGTCTAGATACATCCAAATTGAAGTCAACTAATATGGATCGAAGGCAGTATTATTTTTTTTTGGCTCCGTTCTTGGTTTTAAGAAAGGTTGCGTCTGCGCGTCATTCGTTTATTGCATAATGGTTGTGTTCATAATACTCAAATATATGCTCAAACTCAACCCAAGTAATTCGAACATGGCAAAAAACTGATGTGTATTCACGTCTAGTTCTGAATGAGGTAAGAGTCTAATGTAAGAATTGAAGCCAAATCTTGAACCGAGCTGAATAATAGAGCCCAAGCTTTTCTGAAAGCACTTCCAAATATGAGTTAATCTGACATATGCTTCTGAATCACGAACTTGGACTTCATATTCCTTAAAACCGAAGTTCATCGTAGATATCACAGCCACGCCACACATGCAGGCTATTCCCCCAGATTACAAGACAGGATGCCGCGGCGCAGCTATAACTACAAAATCGTAAGCCGAGTTGAAACGGCAGATGGTCACTGCTCTCACGTGGTGAAGAATGTCCATATCCTTTTCCCGACCGATCCGTTCCCTGTCGGTGATTCTTCGCCATCCTCATCGCTATCTTCTGCCCCTTGATCGCTGTCTGAGGGTGCCGAGGGCACGCAATCTGGTACTGTAGCTTTTACATTCACCTTGTTGCCGTCATTTTTGTTTGCGTCTCGGACAGGAGTGCGGGCTTCCTCTGCTTCCCTCTGAATCAAAGGAGAGATTTCAGTTAGTACACCTGCATAAATAGTGATCTCGTTGTGAAATGGAAGAAAAAGTATGCACCACCATGCCGGGTCTTCTTTTCAAAATACATAGTTTTAACGCTGAAAATGAGGAGCGAATTCGAATTATCCCTACATTTTTTACATAAAAAACCCAAAATCCTCCTATTTTTTTCAATCAGGTACAAGAACTGAAAGTCTGTTTCAATCTGTGAATCAAAGAGGCCCTTAACAGAATGCGATGTGCCTACTAACAGCAAATGGCCAGGAGGCGAGAAGAATGTGCAACCATAGAGAAGAGCTGATCATACCAGCAGAATCATATGGGACGATTCCTGCACTTTGGCTTCCCCTAACACGGTTGATATTTGGGCAGAAGGCACCCCACTATTGGAAATTCCTTCTGCATCATCGCCACCGCTTGTTTCTGTCTTCAGCTTGCTTCCCGCCTTCATAGCCCTCGTTTTGACAGATCTTGTCTTGGATGAGGTTGCAGCATTTACGCTGTCGTAAACATGAAAAGCATAAAGAAACAATCACGCGCTGCATGTAGTTCGCCAAACAAAAGAGAAATTTGCTGGATGTCAAAGAAAAACTTGAAGACCTAATCTTTGACAGAGTAAATAAAACTTCAAAAAAAAAAAAAGACTCACACTATACTGTGCCTAAGAGTGTAACGATTTTCTCCTGGCCCCTGCATTTCTGTGCCACAGAGTTGCTGCCTCTTGCGACGTGACCCATCCAACGGATCAGCATCAGAATATACTTCAGTGTTCTCCACACACTGCTCAGTAGTTGTGGCACCAGAGAAGGAAGAAAACACACGTTTATGTCCCGAGCTTGCAATAACATAATCTTTTTGGTCAGTATGTTTCTCTATGGATATCGGACCAATTAACGTTTTAGCTTCATCGATCACTGCCTGCATAGTTCTTGTCCTCCTCACACCTCTCAGTCGACTTTCGCTGTTCTGATGATGCTCTCCTTGATTTAATGTTTCAGGGTGCAAAACTCCTTCAGGTGTGTCTGAAGATCCATTTCCACTTCCATGATTCAAGACAATATTTGCATCAAATTCCATGCTATTATCGGTATCACCTGACTGGTTTTTCAAAATATTATCCACGACTCCAAAGGAGAATGATCCGGACTCACTAGAAGAAACTTTTTTAAGTTCTTTCTCTCCAGCCCTACTATCAGATGTGGTCTCCTGACAAAAAGCAAAAGAATCATTCGCTTCTTGAAAATTACAAGAAGGCTCGTAATCTTCTTCGTATTCCGAGGCTCCGTTGTCATCACCCTCAATGCTTAGATTTGGATAGTGAGTACATGTGCTAGCTTTAATACCTGGAAAATCCAACTCATCAAAAACAGGAACTGTACAATTTTTGCACACCTTGTACTTGTCAATCAGACCAATAAGGTGATTCTTCTCCTTCTTATATGCTTCTCGCCTCTCCTTCAGCCTCCTGCTAAGAATTTTGAGGCTATCAATGTCCTCCTTAATATCTGCTTTGTCAGTTTCCATCTTTTGCTGGTCCTTGACTAGTGCATTCTTTTCCTTCTCTATTTCTTTCTTCTCAAATATGATCTTCTGAATCTTGGACTCATTTAATTCAACCGCGCTTCTAATTTCATTTTCAGCAAGAAACAGTTTCTTGTTTAGCTCACTCTGCTTGAACTCCAGTTCTTGCTCCTTGTTCACCTGTTTTTGTTCCATCTCTATTTCCAGCTTATGCCGGTGGAGGTCAAAGCTGTGTTGAATGTTGGCACGTTCCCCCTCGAGCAATTGACTGTTCTGAAATTTCTGTTTCTCTATGTCACACATAAAAGCTTCTTCTTTAAGTCTAATATCTTCCATTTGCTTCTTATATTTTTCTCCCGTTTCAAGATCCACATCCTTCAACCTCCTTTTCTCACTGTCATGGAAACTTTCCACTCTTGTCCTCTCATAACTAAGGTTCTTTGCTGCCTCCTCTGCATAAGCATTTTCCATGTCAAGATCTTCCCATGCTCTCTCAAGGTTGAGCTTCTGCTGCCTCAGATCATCAGCTTCATTGGATAGGGAGTTGCTCCCCACTCTATATCTCTCAGTCTCCTGCTTCAGTTGCAGTAACATCCTACTATGTTCATCCCTCTCTTCTTTTAGAAGTTGAAGTATTTCTTGCTCTTTCAGACCACTCTTTTTTTCTGCTTTTATTGAGGCCATTGTTCTTTCAAGATCTTGCTTGTACACGTCAATATCCTTTCTTCCATTCTCCAGATGTTGTTTGTTTTCTGACACTTTTTGCTCATCAACTTTCAATGCTTCTTCCAACTTCTTCAAGGCTTGCGATCTGGAATCCAGATCAAGGTTCCAGTTATCCAACATTTCAGTGTTCCATTTCAATTCTTGCCCACTCTTCAAAAGGTCACCCTCCTTAGACTTGGCATCCTTTTCTCTCCGCTGCAAATTAGTTGTTCTTTTTTGCATCTCCTCACTTAATGATTCACGATCCCTTTTCATTACCAATTCGAAATCTCGTATTTTGGATTCTAGACCACCCTTTTGATCCTCAATAAGCTTCTGCAGCCCCAATTGGAACACAAGCAAAGGAAGACCAGATAAATATGCATATTCGAATGAAATGGAATAAAAGCAAATGCTCACATTACACTTACTTTTTCTTTCATGTTGATTCTGTCTTCCCAGTCATCTAGTATTTCCTCTTTTTTATCGAGAGTTTTATACTTAGAATTGATATCCTGCAAATTAGTATAGAAGAATCATGAACTTTTTGTTAAGGACATAAAGCAGAAATAGGGTGTCAACATTATATTCAGTAAGCTACCATTTCATATGCATGTAATTTATGTAACCTATTGTTGATATCACACTCTTCTACTTTCAAGGCTACATTAGTGCTCTCAACAGCCTGTTTTGCCTCCTGTAATTCTTCCTGTTTCGTATTCAAAATTTTGTCATTCACATTCAACTTCTCCTCCCTACCACTGAGGGATCTCTGCAAATTAACAAGTCTATTCTGACTTTCCTTAAGCCTCTTCTCCCAATCATGCAGATACTCCTCCTTTTTCGTAAGTTGATTCTCTTGTGCCTTCCACCTGAAAATATAAGAAAATTTTGTCATAGAAGAGAATATATGCATGCTCACTTCTGTTCACACAAGCATAAAGAAAAATCATCAAGTAAAAAAACATCATACTCAGTCTCATAGCATAGCTTTTCCTTTTCATATCTACACTGATGAGCTTCAATGTCTTTGATTTTTTTATCAGCATGTGATACTGTAAGGTTTGCTTCTGCAAGTTTTGCATCTGCAGCATTTAACTTCTTGTCTAACATCAAGGATTTTTCATCTATGTTAGACTGAAAAGAATTAACATCGCCGATCTTTTGCTCAGACACAAACTTGACCTCAGCTATCTCTGAATGCATTTCACGCAGTGCCTTTTCGAGCTGCTCAGACCAACAGAAAAAAAAAGACGATAAGAAAACATAGAGACAAAAACTCATCAAATAAGACTACTTCAGAAAAGGAAATATGCATATATACTGCCAAAAAATCCCCTCACATAGGAAGAATACAATATATAGTCAGAATATAATAAGCAGGAATGAATATCAACATACGTCGGCAACACGTTGTTTCTCAACACGATAAGCTTTTCGAATACTTTCTTCCCGTTTCTCGTATTCAGATATTGCATTCAAGTGCGCTGCTTGTTCGCGCTTCAGTATCTCCTCCCTTTCCGCATATGATTGACTGAATTGGTCATATTTGGCCGCCATCTCTTGCTTATCAATCAAGAGTAAGCCCATGCTGTGCTGATACTGATGTAGCTGCACATCAAATTACACAACTAACAGTCATTGTCACATAAAAGAACGAAATGTAAGAGAAGAGGAAAATTTATGTGGGCAATATAAAGTTCTTACACAATTCTTTTCAATCAACAACTATTCGCATCAGCTCTACTTGCTTAGACAAAGAGGTCAGTGCATGCAGGGATCTAGTTTTTACAACCAACATCACTATCTCACATTGCTATATAATCATTGACCCTGAATTACTAATGCAAGTCACTGAGAGCACAGAACAGTAAATCAGAAACAAAGTTAGGAATCTCAGAAATTTTTTGTGCCTTTACTTGCAAGAGATGAAACATACAGATAGCTGAATAGTTCTACAGGTAACAACTAATTTTCAGGAATCACCCCACATAACGTACACCATCAAGCAGTTCAATAGCGTGACAACACTTCAATTCATCCAGTGTAGCACATGATTGTGGCAATCAGTACCAAACCTTCTCTTAGAAAGCTTGCTACTCTTGATGGGGGTTGTGCATATGTATGCAGATGCCATGTCCTTATGGACAGAAAGATGAAACAATTGACACCCATTGCAATACCAAATCCTATTGGGTGCTACGATTGATTGACACAACCTACAAGACTGAGCAAACCTCATTCTCAAGCTCGGTGATCCTTCTAGGTATTGGCCTTCCCTTGCCGCCAATCTGCTGGTCTGCCGGAGCCCGAGCCGGTGTTGACAGTCCAGTCCACCCATTCCCATGTGGAGTAAACATTATGGCCACCTTCGTCCTGCAACGCCAAAAAATAATCAGCATGATTTACATGACTCCTACATAAGATCCTTACTTTTTATATGAAAAAAAAAATCAAAATCTACTGAGGCCATATGTGACATTTGTTGCAAAACTGAAGTCGACTTCTTCAGAGAAGGACAGAAATTCAGGACAGTAGGAAACTAACAATCTTCGATGAGATCGGCGGAGTAGGAGACCAAACTAGCCATGATTTCGATGAGAAGGCCTTGAAAACCTCCGCTCGATTTCACATTCCCACAAACAAGAAACGATCGCCACGGAAAATAATAAACTACATGTAAAATTCCTAAATCTGCGTCTAACAAAATATTTTCCCCCTATATGATCTACAGTATCTACGATGAATGAGATATCAGGCGATCCCATCGAACAAGAAACAGCACGAACCCACTGCAATGCGCAGGAGGCATATGTGTTTTCCAGAAGAAACAAGAGACAACGGTAAGACCTACTGCGCAGGAGGCGGCAGAAACCTTCCAACGCCGCGCGAAGACGAGGAAAGCCGCCGTGATTACCGAGGGAAGACCTAATGCGCAGGAGGCATATGTGTTTTCTCTCGACCAAGAAAGGCTCGAGAGTAGTAACCGACAGCAACGGCGACGAGGTAAATAAAGACAGAGGACTCACTTCTGCACAGCCGGGAGCAGAGAGCCGGAGAGCCGCGGAGAGGTTGGGCGGACCGGCGGAGAAGGTAATCGCCGTTCTTATATTTCTTATAAAAAGGTAAAGAAAATTGGCAAGTTTTTTTGGCTAGGGTTTTGACTTTTGAAGAGTACAAATTACTGTTTGGTGTTTTTTCATGGAATACTGTTGGGTATTTTTTTAATGGTAATACGTGTCTTATCTATATTATAAATGTCATAATACAAGCTACGTAAACATCGACCTGACAAAACTGAAAAAATAGCAGAACATAAGTCTTTGTGCAAATGACCACCATCCAAGAAAGAGAATTACAATTCAATTCAAAGAATCCTTCGAGCTCAACGTCAATGCCCGTCACCTGCCTCTAGCACCACAACAACAACCACCAAAGGAAAAAAATGATGGATCATCTCCTCACCCAAGCTCGATGTGGCTTCATTGTTGATATATAGCTTTGCGGATCTCCTAGCAATCGAACTCCAGATCTAGCACCCCGAGGCTAAATAATGGCTCACCTAAGGTGAAACCATTATCGTTGAACGAATCAGACCGAGGCTGCACCCCAGACACGCAATCGAACTCCAGATCTAGCACCCCCATGACTAAGACGTCGGAGGAGGAAATGACACATGTCATCCTGTGAGGACCCCTCTGTTGACCGGTGGAGGCTGCTTGGTTTAGTCCCATCTCGCCTACGGGAGGAGGCCACACCCAGCTTATAAGAGAGAGATTTCTTTCTCCCTTCAGTCCGGGCTTTTGGAATGGAGTGGGCTCTCTTCTTATTGTTGGGCTGTGAGCGCATGAACGTCCAAAACGTAGGCTGAGTGCTGGACTGGCCAAGTGGACGCTAACATCTGGTATCAGAGCCAGCATCACCATGCCTTCCTGAGGGGCTTCTCAGGGGGATGGGATGTGAGGACCCCTCTGTTGACCGATGTAGACTGCTTGGTTTAGTCCAACCTCGCGTATGGGAGGAGGCCACACCTAGCTTATAAGGGAGAGATTCCTTCCTCCCTTCAGTCTGGGCTTTTGTGATGGAGTGGACTCTCTTCTTATTGTTGGGTTGTGAGCGCATGAACGTCCAGAACGTAGGCTGAGTGCTGGGCTGACCAAGTGGACGCTAACACATCCACAAACCACGGCCCAGCACGCAATCCACCATCTTCCAGATGCCTTCGATGCATACTACAATCTGCATCTGCTCCTTAACTAGCTCTCAGGTTTCACGTCAGCGTTGAAGCAAATGCCACTGCAGTGGTGGAGCTTGAGGACACACATCCATCACAAGGATGCCACCACCATTGTACCATCCTTGCTTGAATAGACCGGTCTCCAAATCCATTAGGGAAGGATCTGAAGAAAAATTATCCAGCTCCGCCATCACCTCCCCCGAAACCAAGACGATTAACAACCTAAAAACGAGCTACTTTGGCCGAAAACTATCCACATGCATGGATCGACGGCCCCCTCACCACCGATGACCTAGGACGTCAGCTGGGGGAGACGCCGGAGGACGCGTTGGGAGGTTGTGCCCTAAGGCAAGATCGCCTTTCCTCCCCTGGCGGCGACCGCCGCGTGGGAAAAAAGAAAAAATGGCCCGCAAGAGTAGGTGGAGCCAGACACTAGGCTATACTGTTCGGTCACTCCGGTTCACTTCTCATAGCATAGCGCACACATATACATAGCAGTAGTAAGGACTAAGGACATAATGCATAGCATTATTTTTTAGAAAAATTCACTAATCTATTAATAATTATCAACAACAATACAAGTATTAAGAACATACTTAGACTCGGTTTATCAGACGTGTGTTACAACTACTTTGTTGTTTAAAAATAACAAGGAAATATGGGCAACATTAGTCCATTTGTCTATGTATAGAATGATTGACTAAAAAAACTCTCATGTTCCTAGCATCTTTCTAAAGGCGCCTCAGTGTATATCACCAACAATATGTGGTAGGATGGGACACGCTAACTTTTTTCTACACGGATATGTTCACCTCCAAATTATTTCAACGACAATTAATATGGAACTGAGGAAGTATTATAATTGTATGTTTGACATGTTGTGTTGTTTAAACATGCGTGAGTTAAAGAGAAGGAGCACTGCACGACGAAGAGAGGGGTGTGTGTGACACCACTATTTTGTTTGAGAAATTTCAGCGATCTGTTAATAATCATCAACAACGGTACAAAGATGTCTAAAACTAATATAAATTATAAATAAGTCATTGGACCACCGACTACAAGCCGAAGGAGCGCCATCGTCCTCTCCTCTCAATCGCCGGAGCCGGACAAAGCTTATCGTAGTAGATCTTATTATAGTAGACAGACGAGAAATTATCGTGCTAAGGTCACAAAGGACCAGCGCACTAGAGCAACAACCATCGCCAATAATGGCAACCGTAGATCAAAAGATACTGACATAAACAAAAACCAACGAAGACCAAAATAGATAGAATCCCAGAAGATCCACTGGACAAACGACTCAACGTGCCCTCCATAGACGCTAGATGCACCACCGGAGCGATAATAGATCCGGGAGGACCTTATTATGACTTCAGGATGTCTGTCGTCTCAACATCCCGAAGAAAACACTAAACAACAGGCTCAACAAAGAACGGAAAACCTCTGGTCGGCGAGAGACCGTGGTCTCCCACACCTCCAAGACCCTAGGGTCACCGAAGGCGGAGCGGACCGACGACATCGCTGTCGAGAGGTGCGGAACTCTAGATGGGTTTTCTCCTCCTCCAGATCGCCTCTCATGGCGGCTGGAGCTATACTTAGCGGTTCGAACAGGTTCGAACGAACTGTTGTGTGTGTTGGGATTATGACACCACTATTAATTACCACAAACTAACTTTAATATGAATAGTATTAAATGGTATCCATAATAAGTGTTGCTAATTTAGTACTCCTATAATTTTACCATAAATCAATGACAATATTATGGATTTGAAGAGGTATTTAATTTATCAATTTGCAGTCTCGGTATATCTTTGCCCGGTGATGACACATAATGTCCATCTTAGCTTGCAGAATGTTCGGTTGCCCCTGTGGTGGAGTTTGTGATCAAGGTTCGTTCTTGGTGGTTTTTCTTTTGAGAATCATGGCACTTTACTAATCAACAACATTGTATTTGATACAAATACCATCAGAATTCGATGCCCGATATTTCATGTCTAGAGGAAACCCTTGAAAATAGTTACGCATCATATTTCACCTCATCGAGTACCTTGCTGAAACTCCCCGCACAAGGTTTCTCCATGGACATAATCAAGGAGAGGCAATCCGTTGCCACCGTTATGCTTTGGAGATTTAGATCCTTTTCCAGTGACATTGCCTCGCGACAAGCAAGAGTTTCTATCACTGCAGGATCGGTGATACCCGGGATAGTACTGGATGATGTGCCCATGAACTCCCCCGTCGCACTCCTGCAGACAACGCCTACGGCACTGCCTATTGTTGTCTTTGCCATATCTGCATCCACGTTGATCTTGACGCATCCAGGCTAAGGAGGAATCCACCTCGGGTGTACAGGCTTCACCTGGTCACCCTGTGGTTTCCTTTTAGAAGAGATAATAGAAAGATCGCAGAGGTAGTTGTCGATGAAGAGGTGAGTCGACAAAGGGCTCTGATAAACTTCTTCATGAATAATCTTTCGCCTTGCATACCAGATATCCCAAAGAGTCACTGCCACGTGAGCAAAACCATCATGGGACATTGATTCCATCATCGAGAACATCCACCACTTAGCCAATGGGTCCTCATTCATGTGAAGGTGTTCAGTAACCTCCTCTTCCGCTAGTTCCATGATACGTCGTAAACGTATCTATAATTTTTGATGTTCCATACTTATTTAGTATCTACTTTGCTTTTCTTTGTATACACTTTGAGGTATTTTTATATGTTTTCTGGCACTAACCTATTAAAAAGATGCCACAGTGCCAGTTGCTTGTTTTCTGTTGTTTTTGGTTCTAGAAAAGTCAGAAAATGAATACTCTCGAAATTGGACGGGACAAAATCCAAAGTCAATATTTTACCGTGGGAAACACGGAGCCAGAAGACGAGACGAAGGAGGGCCTCGAGGGGGCCACACCGCTAGTCCTGCGGCCTGGCTCGGCTCGCGCCTATCGGGTGCAACCGCCTCGGGCACCCTCTCGGCCTCCCTCTTCGCCTATAAGAAGCCCCCGATACTAAAACCCTAAGTACCCGATCAATCTTCCATGAAACAGTCCGTAGCCGCTGCCACCATCGTCCCTAGATCGGGGGGATCTAAAGCTGTTCCTGACACCCTGCCGGAGGGGAGAGATCATCCCGGAGGCCTTCTTCATTACCATGCCAGCCTCTGGTATGAAGCGTGAGTAGTTCCACCTTGGACTACAGGTCCATGTAGTAGCTAGATGGTTGTTTCTCCTCCTTTGTGCTACCATGTTTAGGTCTTGTGAGCTCCGTTCATGATCAAGATCATCTTTTTGTAATCATGAATGTTGTGTTTGCAGGGATCCGATGGATAATCCCGATTACTATGTCAGATTGGGTTAATGATTCTATCTTATTGATTCTATCATGTCTGTGTTGTTTGTGATCTTGCACGCTCTCTGTTTCTAGTAGCTATCTTGGCCAAGTAGATGCTAGTGACTCCAAGAGGGAGTACTTATGCTCGATAGTGGGTTCATGCCTCTATTTAATCTGGGAAAGTGATAGAAATCTCTAAAGTTGTAGATGTGTTGTTGCTACTAGGGATAAAACAACGATCTCTTGTTCATGAAACAAGTGTATTGTTTACTTTACACACATTGCTTAAAGCAGTTATCCGTTGCTTACAACTTAATACTGGAGGGGGTTCGAATGATAACCTGAAGGTAGATTACTAGTCATAGATGCAGTTGGATGGCGGTCTATGAATATTGTTGTAATTCCTAATCAAATCTCATAGGATCATGAATGTCTAGTATTACATTGTTATGCCTTGCTCTGTCCTGTCAATTTCCCCGCTGTAATTTGTTTACCCAGCATGTTATGTTGTTTATCTAAAGAAGAACACCTCTAGTGAACTATGGACCCCGGTCCAATCTTTTCCATTAATACATCTTACACTATTATTGTTTACTTTCTGCAAACCACCATTACCTTCCACACCATACGGTTAATCCTTTTTTTCAGCAAACCGGTGAGATTGACAACCTCACTGTTTGTTGGGGCAAAGTCTTGAGTTTGTGTTGTGTAGGTTTCCAGTTGCTAGCAACACCTTTGATTCGTTTCCTTCCTCTTACTAGTTCGATAATCTTGGTTTCTTATTGAGGGAAACTTGCTGTTGTACTCATCATACCTTCCTCTTGGGGTTTCCCAACGAAGCTCTACAGTGATCTAAGCCGCATCAAGCCTTTTTCTGGCGCGTTGCCGGGGAGGCTAAGGACGGCTTCACAAGGGGAGTCCTTCACAACCTTTCTCTTTACTTTGTTTTTGTTTTGCTTAGTTTATTTTGCCTTGTTTTGCTTGCTTCTTTTTATCAAAAATTCCAAAAACATAGTTTTGTAGGGGTTCGTAGCATGGAAAACAAAAAATTTCTATCGCATACAAACAAACAAGCCAAGATCTATCTACTAGATTGTAGCAACGAGTCGTTTGGAATAACTTACCCTCGAAGATTCCAAAGCGGTTAACGAGAGCAGATTCTCGTGGGTGATGTAGTCGTACACTTCCGATCTCAAGATCGCGTGAGCGATCCTTCCGCCACGTTAAGCAGCGCTCATGATCGGTCACACGTTCGGTACTCGACGAAGACCTTCCTCTCCCTTGTTCCAGGCAGCGGAGGTTGTAGCACTCTCCTCGCGATTCCGGCTGGCGTGGTCTGCAGGAGTAGAGGAAATCATGAGGCTTCGCTTAAGCCGGTGCAGTATGGTGGAGCTTATGAGAGAGGCTATTAGTGGTCTAGTAATTAGACACACCAATTAGAAGGCTCTAAACCAATTAGAAGGCTCTAAACCGCAGGCTAAAGCAATTAGAAGCTCTAAACCAAAACGGCTCTAAACCGGAGGTAGAAGATAGGAACTTGTGTGTCTCTAGGAGGAGCCCTGCCCCTCCTTTTATGGGAGGGGGGTCATGGCGCGCCAGGGGAGGGAGGGAGTCCCTCCCCAACTCGGCCTTGGGCTGGGCGCCGGCCTGGAGGAGTCCAACTCCTCCTCCAGGTTGGTTCCAACTCCTCTTGCTTGTTTCCCACAGTTTCTTGTTTTGGCAGTTTGACTTTCAAACTGGACATTTGACTTTTCTGTTTTAGGATTCAATTTAATCCTTTATTTGGGACAGCAAGAACACTTAGTACATGATGCAATCATTCCATTAAGTAATGACACATTCATGTACCCTCCCCCGGAGTCTTGGGACAATCGGAACCTTCTAGAACATTCTCGATGAAAACAGGAATCATTCCCGAACTCAAACGGGACTTTCCTTATATGAATCTTATTCTCCGGACCATTCCGGATCACCTCGTGATATCTCGTATCCCATCCGAGACTCTGAACAACATTCGGTCTCTTTCTCATAATACCATAACTACTCAAACAACGTCGAATCCTTAAGTGTGTCTCCCTACGGTTCGTGAATTATGCGGACATGATCGAGACACTTCTCCGAACAATAACCAATAGAGGAATCTGGAAATTCATATGGCTCCCACATATTTCTACGATTACTTTGCGATCGAATGAACCACTTACATACGATACCAATTTCCCTTTGTCTCACGATATGTTACTTATCCGAGGTTATGATCGTCGGTATCTCTGCATACCTAGTTCAACCTCGTTACTGATAAGTACTCTTTTCTTGTTCCCGTGATATGTGATCCCTTGTGACCAAGTCACATGCTTTCAAGCTAATTGGATGACATTCCACCGAGAGGGCCCAGAGTATATCTATCCGTCATATGGATGGACAAATCCCACTCTTGATCCATGTGTTTCAACCAATACTTTCCGAACACTCAATGCCACTTTTATAGCCACCCAGTTACGGTGTGGTGTTTGATGTCATCAAAGCATCCATCCGGCAAAGGTGATATGCATGATCTCATGGTCGAAGGAATTAGGTTACTATGTATCAGAAAGCATATAGCAATTGAACTTATTGAAATGACTTGATCTTTATGCTACGCTTATCTATAGGAGTATGTCCATCACATCATTCTCCTAATGATATGATCCTGTTGTTAATAACATCTCTATGTTCATGATTAGGAAACCATGATCATATATTAACCAACAAGCTAGTTTAACAAGAGGCTATACTAGGGACTCTTATTTTAGTTTACAAATCACACAAGTATTAATGTTTCCGGTTAATACAATTATAGCATGGTATGTAAACATTTATCATAAGTGTGAAGATATGATAATAACCACTTTATTATTGCCTCTTGGGCATATCTCCAACAGTCTCCCACTTGCACTAGAGTCAATAATCTAGTTTCAAACCTTTGTGTATTCAACACCTATGGCTTTCCGGTGTTGTATGTACACGATTGCTAGTGGTCAAGATCTTGGATCTTGACACTTCCAGTCCGTGTGTAATTGCATGTCTTTGCGTCTACGCATCACTCATTCTCTAATGAGATGGCTTTGTATGAATTTGGTCATTCGGTGTGACCTTTAGTTCTTTGGGGTTAAAACATGTTGATAATATTGTCGCACAATATATCTTCATAGTATTATCCTCTGTGAACTACACCTAGTTTGATAACAAACTACTTGACACAAATGCCCTCTTTGTCGCTAAAATAGCAGTCATATACTTAGCCTTTTGTTGTAGTATCTCATCACAATGTCTTAACTTTGGAACTCATCCAAATCCATTATGGAACTCACTTTCCATTATATTGTGCCACCTTTAGTTTAGATTGAGATAAACTTAATTTGTACTTTGTGACAAAGCTAGTATCAATGTAGTACTTTTACAATGAACTAACCATCTATTTGTCACTTCTACAAATATTATACTCTTAATTCTTCCAAAAGATCATAAGAATATCCTTACTATTGTCCAATGATCATCTTACGAATCATTCTGGTATATGCTCACAACATTTAGAGCATAGGACATATCTGGATTTGTACATATCACAGTATGATATAAATACTCTTTGTGATTTTATACATCAAGTATCAATCTATACTTGATTATTTGTTTCACTTTACCAAATGTCAATACACTTGAATATATCATCAACATTGAACTTGTTCAATCCTTTCTGTGCGACAAGAACCTCTCTTATAGTTTCTATATTGAACTCATTCAATATCTTGTCTATGTACTTCTGGCACAACCATATTAGCGTCTATTGATGCCAAATATTTAGGTTTTGCCTAAGTCTTTCATCGGGATGAAATTCTTAATATGTGTTAATAAAAGATACATTATTTCCAATCAACAATATGTCTTCCACATAATGTATTAGAAACATGTCTTAGCGCTCCCACTTAATTTCTTGCAAATGCAAGCATCTTCATTGTCTCTAATGAACTTTTAAACTCCTTTAACAGTTTCATCATAGTGAAGATTCCAACTCCGCGATGCTCACTTTAACCATTGAAGTTTGCATATGCTTTTAGCATCCTTTGAATTAACAAAACCCTATGGACCGTGTCATGCACACGTCCTAGGCAACGATTCTATTAGAAGAACTTGTTTTGTTTATTCAACTACCATATAACAAATTATATGTAGTGGTTGCTACATTAATCCGTCTAGACTAAATATCGCTATGAAAGATCAGATCTTGTCATAGTCAACCTTTGAACATTGTTGTGAACTCTTTCCCAACATGTCGACTATTTCATAGATGCGAAACATCCATGCCTATTTCTTTATAGATCCAAACACGACTGTAAGGTTTTACACCTTTCTCGAGGGTCCTTCAAGTTCAAAACTTGATTTCTCGTGTATGGAACTATCACGGATTTTATGGCTTCAAGCCATTTGACGGAGTCAGGGCCCATCATCGCTTCTTTGCATGTAGTCGGTTCATTATTCTCAAATAATGATTCAACCCTCAAATCTTGGTATTTGATTGTTTTACCCGATCTACTTGTTTCTATAGGAACTTAGATCTCCGTGACCACAACCTTTTGAGGCACGTGAGCCATGAGCATTGTTGCTGCCTCCGAAACACTTTTCGGTGCTGCGCAACTCTGCACATATAGCTAAGGTTCTTTCAACCTTATCAAAGTTCTATTGTCCTCCCACTTAACTTTTCACGAAAAATTCCTTCTTAAAGAAACTTGACGTTCTAAGCGACAAACACTTTTGTCTCCGGTGTGATGGAGAAATACTTAACAAAGACAGATTCATCCGACTTTGGTTGCAAACATCTTTCTTATGTATAGCATACCAATGTTTAAGAAAGGACTACTTGAGTTTTATCCCAAACCATAACCTTATATGGTGTCATTTCAACGGATTATGATGAAGCTCTTTTCAGTGGAAAAACGGTAATCTCTAAAGCTTTTAATCTTTAAAATACAATGGCAATTTTATGAATTACACCTTTGATCTCACCATGTCAAACAAGGTTTAATTACATATCTCGAATGCTCCATACTCTTATGGTTTTTCGGGAAATGCAAATCCACGGAACGATTCCTTAAATCTTAGGTATTATGCTAAACTTTGTAACTCAAATATCTTCCTTTATGATCTTTATCATAAACTGTTTATATTCTTGTTACAATGATTTTGCACTTCATCTTGAAAGTCTTTGAACTTTTCAAATGTTTCATACTTCATCCTTATTAAGTAAATATTCATATATTCACTCAATTTTTTGGAGAAAGCATATGAAGTTGAAATCCATCGCTCTTGACTACACATAATGGACTTCGTACAACAATATGTACAAATTCCAATAAGCTAGTCTTTCGTTCCCTTTTGGCCTATGAACGAAGTTTTAATTATCTCTAGGAAAGTTTCACAAGCGTCATTTGGTCAAAATCAAAAGACTCCAAAATTCCATACATATGGAGTTTCTTCATGTTTTCTTTCCAATATAATTTAAACGGCGATGTCACTTCCTAAGTGATCTTTTCAATCAATTTGTCTTTCGACATCTTTAGCATTAGCTTTATGGATGTGATTTTTCCAACGAGATTTGTGAATCATCCATCTTTTATGGATTACGGAAATTATTTGAACAACCCTTTTGTTCTCATAACACCTGATAAAACAAATCTTGAAGGCAAGCTTTGATGTTTAACGAGCAACACAATAACCCTTTATTTGTTCTCGATGAACATCATCACATATTCTTTTGCTAATTACTTAGGCCACTGTAGTTCATGAATTCTGTTGTTTTGTATGACAATTCATACCAACAAATTCAGTATCAAATACTTAAGAACCACATTGTTTAATAAGCAAAGAATATAGCCATAACATGTATATCATCTATATACTTAAATTGAACAATTCTAATCTTTTCTTTTCTGCCATATATTTATGAGATTCTCTTTCAGTATTTCTTATTCTGTTTGAAAGAATCTATCAACATCAACAGTGGAGTCATACATATGACATATAGTCCAAAGCGTGTATAGTTAAATACCAATGTCTTTGGACTTGCACTTTGAAGTAGATCACCATCATCAAATGTTTGGTGTTCTTTCAAATTCCTTTCTTTAGTAATCTCTTGGTGTAGTAAACATTTTACCTACATCAAATATTCACCCTTAACATGGAATCGTCCATGATCAAGCTACTTTTAGCTTATAACGATGAATTATGAGTATAATGTTGCTATCCAAAACCTTTTTGGAGGATCAGGACAACAAGTGTCTCCAACCTTTTGCAAATTCTCATCAAATATGAGAACATGACTTTTGCCATATTATACTCTATCATGTTGCAACCAAAACTTTGTTTCATATCACAATATCTTCCACACATCATGGTTTCTGAAATAACTCTTTCAGATCCTAGATAACCTTGATATTAAGAGAATTCTTTGAATATCAAGAATCATGGAGACAAACATGATACTCATATACTAACTCTTGGAATTGTCACTCTTGATTTAATACCAATTATTAAACTTCATGGAGTAACTGAACTTCATGAAAGTTTGCAATAGGACTTTTAAACTTTATATTAACACTTCAAAACAATACGATACCATCAGAAAGTAAATTAACCAGAATTATATAGTTCTATCATCTCAATTATAACTAAGCGCACGGTGGTAAACGGATGCCAATGACTACAACAACTATGCAAATTCACTTTGATTTAGTTTATGATAAATTGAGTTCTAATTAATAATCAAATTAATCTAGGTGAACTCCCACTCAAAACAATATCCCTCACATTGTTTTAGTGATCACACGAACCAAATCCACCACATCAAAACCGATCATCACGAGAGTTGATATAGCTTCAATGGCGAACAATCGACATGTTCATCATATCTACTATATGACTCATGCTCTACCTTTCGGTAATCCGTGTTCCTGAGGCCATGTGCGTATACATGCTAGGCTCGTCAAGATCAAACCTTAGTTTCGCATGAGCAACCGCTTGCTCACGTTGTATACACTTGCGTAATCTAGCACACCCGATCATCACGTGGTGTTTCAAACAACAAGCTTTAGCAACGGTGCTAACTAAGGGTGAACACTTTATGATTTGAAATTCATGTGCATGAGGGATCATCTTATAATGCTACCGCTGCCTACTAAGCAATACAAGATGCATAAAGGATTAACATCACATGCAATTCATAATATGTGATATGATATGGCCTTTTCTTCTTTGTGCTTCCGATCTCCATCTTCTAGCACGAACATGATCTCCATCATCATCGGCATTGCATCAAGGTCAATGACGCTTCTCCATGGTTGTCGCCCACGGCTTCAACTATTACAACTACTTTGAATAGACACGGGTCTTAACATAAATTAAAGACAACCATATGGCTCGCCGTTGCCAACTTACAATAAGGAACATTGCATACATCAAATATAATCATAATCATGGCCATATCACATCATCAGACACCCCGCAAAACAAAGTTAGACGCCTCTACTTTCTTTGCATGTTTTACGTGGTTTGGGGCTTTCAATAAGTGTCGTTCTAACTTACGAACATGAACCACAACATTGATACTAGCATTGTTGATTACCCGTTGTAAATTGGATCTTAACTATGCTAGGAGAAACAGCACCATAAAGCCACTTATGCAATACAAGTTGCATGTCAAGCGGAGCAAGTCTCATGAACGATGTCATGTAAGGTTAGCCCGGCCGCTTCATCCCAACATACCGCAAGATGCAAAGTACACAAGAAGCAATCGACAATAAAAGCATCAACGCCCACAATGACCATTGTGTTCTACTCGCAACAGATCTACATATAGACACGGCTCGATACCTTGTAGGGGTTCGTAGCATGGAAAACAAAAATTTTCTATCGCATACAAACAAACAAGCCAAGATCTATCTACTAGATTGTAGCAACGAGTCGTTGGAATAACTTACCCTCGAAGATTCCAAAGCGGTTAACGAGCAGATTCTCGTGGGTGATGTAGTCGACACTTCCGATCTCAAGATCGCAGACGATCCTTCCGCGCCACGCTCGCAGCGCTCGCGATCGGTCACACGTTCGGTACTGACGAAGACCTTCCTCTCCCTTGTTCCAGCAGTGGAGGTTGTAGCACTCTCCTCGCGATTCGCAAAGACAACGGGCGTGGTACCGAAGTAGAGGGAATCCCGCAGGCTTCGCCTTAAGCCGCAGTAGTATGGTGGAGCTTATGAGAGAGGCTATCAGTGTTCTATTAATTAGACACACCAATTAGAAGGCTCTAAACCAATTAGAAGGCTCTAAACCGCAGGCTAAAGCAATTAGAAGCTCTAAACCAAAACGGCTCTAAACCGGAGGTAGAAGATAGGAACTTGTGTGTCTGGAGGAGCCCTGCCCTCCTTTTATGGGAGGGGTCTTGGCGCGCCAGGGAGGGAGGAGTCCTCCCAACTCGCCTAGGGTGGGCGCCGGCTGGAGGAGTCCAACTCCTCCTCCAGGTTGGTTCCAACTCCTCTTGCTTGTTTCCCAGTTTCTTGTTTTGGCTTTTGACTTTCAAACCGGACATTTGACTTTTCTGTTTTAGGATTCAATTTAATCCTTTATTTGGGACAGAAGAACACTTAGTACATGATGCAATCATTCCATTAAGTAATGACACATTCATGTACCCTCCCCTGAGTGCCGGACAATCCGAACCTTCTAGAACATTCTCGATGAAAACACCTAATCATTCCCGAACTCTGAAACGGACTTTCCTTATATGAATCTTATTCTCCGGACCATTCGGATCACCTCGTGATATCCCGGATCCCATCCGAGACTCGAACAACATTCGGTCTCTTTCTCATAATACCATAACTACTCAAACAACGTCGAATCCTTAAGTGTGTCTCCCTACGGTTCGTGAATTATGCGGACATGATCGAGACACTTCTCCGAACAATAACCAATAGAGGAATCTGGAAATTCATATGGCTCCACATATTTCTATGATTACTTTGATCGAATGAACCACTTACATACGATACCAATTTCCCTTTGTCTCACGATATGTTACTTATCCGAGGTTATGATCGTCGGTATCTCTGCATACCTAGTTCAACCTCGTTCTTGATAAGTACTCTTTTCTCGTTCCGTGATATGTGATCCCTTGTGACCAAGTCACATGCTTGCAAGCTAATTGGATGACATTCCACCGAGAGGCCCAGTATATCTATCCGTCATATGGATGGACAAATCCCACTCTTGATCCATGTGTTTCAACCAATACTTTCCGAACACTCAATGCCACTTTTATAGCCACCCAGTTACGGTGTGGTGTTTGATGTCATCAAAGCATCCATCCGGCAAAGGTGATATGCATGATCTCATGGTCGAAGGAATTAGGTTACTATGTATCAGAAAGCATATAGCAATTGAACTTATTGAAATGACTTGATCTTTATGCTACGCTTATCTATAGGAGTATGTCCATCACATCATTCTCCTAATGATATGATCCTGTTGTTAATAACATCTCTATGTTCATGATCAGGAAACCATGATCATATATTAACCAACAAGCTAGTTTAACAAGAGGCTATACTAGGGACTCTTAATTTAGGTTACAAATCACACAAGTATTAATGTTTCCGGTTAATACAATTATAGCATGGTATGTAAACATTTATCATAAGTGTGAAGATATGATAATAACCACTTTATTATTGCCTCTTGGGCATATCTCCAACAAGTTTTGTTTTGTTTGCTTTTCCTTATAAAAAACACACACAAAAATTAGTTCCTACTCTAGTTGTTGGTCTGTTATTGCCTTGCTTTGCCATGCTTTCTATCAATGGATGGTTTCTTTGAAACTAGTTCTTATTGGCAAGGTGGGTTCACGGAACAACAAAAGTATTATTATAAGTAACACCGTTTGTCACAAAAAGGGAAAAACTTATGGGAACAAATTGATAAATTGAATACTATTGCTAGAGACGTGTGCTCTACTTATAATGTTACTTATTGCTTTGATAAATCTTGTTGATGTAGGAGGTATAAACATCTTCCTTTTCAGTGTGAGTATAATGATAATATTACCATATCTTCTTATGTTAAAGGAAATTATGACTTTTATGATGTGGAACAAATTGAAGAATTTATTGCTTGAAAGGGTGCATTTGAACTTGCTAGTTTGCTTGAAAATACTGATGATTCACCTTATGAATATGAGGTTTATGATATACTTAAATTTTTCTTTGATAATTACAAGTAAGAAAATGGCTATATTCTTGAACATTTTAATAGATGTTTTCCACAAAAGGAAGAGACTAATGCCTTGCAGGAGCCTATGGAATAAGAAATTGCTAAAACTGGAAGCTCATTAGATGAAAAAGAGGAGGAGAGTGATGAACAAAAGGAGGAAGAATGGATTAGCTACCCATTCCTACCTTATAATGAGAGTAACTCTTTATCCCTTACATTATTTGATTGTCCCCCATGCTTACCAAAGGAGGATGAATGTTATGTTTCTATGGATTCTGTTGAAATATCTACTATGGGTAAAACTGGTGATAATAATTATGCTCCTGTTATCTATGATAATCCTTTATTTGTGCCTAACTTTGAAATGCATGATACTAAAGAGTTTTTCTTAGAAAATGTTTATGATAAAGCTCTATACGATGATCCTATATTGAATGATCAGTCACCTTGTTATAGAATTGTTAAAAGTGGGTTTGGAGGTTTTAATCCCACTATTTTTGAGCTTGATAAAAATTATGTGTTTGAAGATCATGAAAAGCATACTTTATGTGATAGTTATATTGTTGAGTTTATTCATGAGGCTACTAAAAATTATTATGAGATAGGAAAATATGGTTTTAGAAGTTTTCATGGTACTAAAACACCTCTCTATGTGCTGAAAGTTTTGAAGTTGCTCTTGTTTTATCTACCCATTCTTGTTACTATGTGCTTCTTTGATTTATTCTCTTAGAATATTCCTATGCATAGGAAGTGGATTAGACTTAAATGTGTTTTTAATTTGCTTGTTGATGCTCTCATGTATTTCCATTCATATTTCTTATGTGAGCATCTTCTCAAATTATTATGCCTAAATTAAAGGCGTTAAAGAAAAGTACTTCTTGGGAGATAACCCAATAGTTTTTTGAGTCTTGGAAGTTATTACTTCGGTAATAACCTCTCCTTATCCTTTTTGTTTGATTTTTGTGCCAAGAATAACCTCTAATGAGAGGGAAGTTAGATTTGGGGAATTATTGTCCCAAAACAGATTTTTGTGCTCCACTATAAAATTCGTGTAAAATCTATGTAAGTCGGATTGAGCTGTAATTTTCTGAATAAATCCCCCAGGTTGTTAGATAACTTTCATTAGTTCAACACTTTTTGATTTGAGCAACAAAAGGTCTTCTCAAATATCGGTTTTCACCTGCTGGTCTGTTTTGACAGATTTCTGCCATTATTTGCATTTGCTTCTTATTGATTCCTTTTTGGGTTCTTTTTGGGAAATTGAGATTTTTGAGGGAATTTCTACATGTCGTGGGAATGGTCACGGCAGATGCTGCAATCGGCAGCGAGTAGTAGAACGAGGGGCAAGGGCGGCCAGCCATCTGCGGTGCGAGATGAGGACGGAGACACAAGGTTTTACCCATGTTCGGCCCCCCGGAGGGTAAAGACCTACTCCTGCTAGATTGTATTATGATGGTGGTACAATGGGCGAGCTCGGAGGCTAGGCGGCGAGTCGCTTGGGTGTATGATGGAACGTAACTCTACACGCCCTGTAGGGAGGTTTATATAGACTCACCTCCCCTAGGGTTTACATATCTCAACCGAATCAGTTAAGGCTTCGGTAATTGTTTAACCTAATTCGACTGGGCCTATCTACTCGCCCGGGCCTTCAGCTCCCAGTCGCTTGGATCCACACCAGGCCTTGATCCAGTCGCCATCTTGCAGGCCCACTCGCCAGTTCCTGGGCCAATCGGAAACGTCCTGCTGGGTATACCCCGGTAGGCATATCCCCATCAGTAGTCCCCGAGGCCGTCGTTGATTGGGCGCAGGTGGTTGCTGGAAGTCGGAGTATACGGCTTGAAAGCAAGCATCCAGTCGAATCGTCGGCGGGCTCCTAAATGAAGGAAACAACTAGTCATTCTGATCGCAGCTTTGGCGAGTCGAGTCGGCGAAACACTTAGTCACTGTCGTAGTGATCGGGTCGGCGAGCCGAGTGGCTGAAGTTGGACCGTTAAACGTGGTCAAACTAGCCGTTGGGGTAATCCAACGGTAACTTTTGGCGTAATCACCGCGTAGTAACGGCTCCCTGATTTGGCGGGTAACAACCGCTATATAAGGGGAATGGCAGGCGATCAGAGAACCACCTTCTCGCCATTTCCTCCGATTGCGCGCACTTTCGCCTTCCTTCGCATCGCGATCCAGCCGACCCGAAATCCTCCGACCCCCCACAAATCCTTCCGCCATGGCCCCCTCCACCGAGCCTTGGGGTAGATCTAAGTGTACGAGGGCGCAACTGGCGTCCTTCGAGGAGGCCGGGATCCTGCGCGCCGGCTGTTGGCGCATCCCCGCGGCCGGAGAGGTGACCCCGAACCCGCGCGAGGGAGAATTTATCTGCTTCACCAGCCACCTAGAACGGGGGCTGGGATTCCCTACGTCCCTGTTCTTCCGACGCTTTTGCGCCTACTACGGGATTCAACCGTCAGACCTGGGTCCACACAGCATCGAGCAGCTCGCCATCTTCGTGGTGTTCTGCGAGTTCTACCTGGGCTACCGGCCCTACTTCCCTCTATGGCAAGATCTGTTCCACGGACGGATCAGTCGCGAGGAAGCGGGCGGCCCAATGCTTGTCGCGGGCGGCCTGACATTCCAGCTGAAGTCGAAGGCCTCGTTCTTTGACTTGATGCTGCCCGCCTGGCGGGCGAGTTCGTTTGCAGCCTCCGTGTAGTGGACGACCCGCGGCGAGTCGTGCTCGAGGTCGGTGGGCATGACTGCCTCGGCGCCGTACACCATGAAAAAGGGGGTGAATCCTGTCGATCTGTTGACCGAGGTGCGGATGCCCCAGATGATGGAGGGTAGCTCCTCGACCCAGCACCCGGCGGTGCGCTCGAGTGGTACTTGGAGTCGCGGCTTCAGGCCGTGGAGGATGCTTTGATTGGCCTGTTCCGCCTGGCCGTTGGATTCCGGGTGGGCGACTGACGCGAGATCGAGCCGGATGTGGTGTTCTTCACAGAACTCGGCCATGGCTCCTTTGGCAAAGTTGGTGACGTTGTCTGTGATGATGTTGTTTGGGAACCCGTAGCGATATATGAGCTCGCGTAGGAATTTTGTGGCGGTCTTCCCGTCGCACTTCCGGACTGGTTTGGCCTCCACCCACTTTGTGAATTTGTCGACCGCGACCAGGAGGTGGGTGTAGCCGGAGGGAACCTTTTTGAAGGGGCCTACCATGTCCATGCCCCACATGGAAAATGGCCAGGTGAAGGGGATTGTCTTGAGCGCTGAGCTCGGCACGTGCGTCTGGTTGGCGTACTTCTGGCACCCGGCGCACCGCTGGACAATGTCGACGACATCGGCGTGTGCGGTAGGCCAGTAAAAGCCATGCCGCATAGCCTTGGCGACCAGAGAGCGGGCGCCGGCGTGGTGGCCGCAGTCGCCGGAGTGGATGTCGTGGAGGATCTTGCGTCCTTCGGCGGGTTGGACGCAGCGTTGGAACACGCCGGTGACGCTAAGCTTGTGGAGCTCGCCGTCGATGATGGTGTAGGACTTGCATCGGCGTGCGATCATCCGAGCGTCCGTCTCGTCTGCTGGCAAGGTGCCGGCCTCCAGGTAGGCGACATAGGGCTTGGTCCAGTCTTCTGGCTCGGTGACGAGTGTGACCAGGGCTGCCTCCGGCTGAAACAGGACTCCGATGTCGATCTCCCTTGGGGGAGAGACTGATGGCTTGGTGATCGTGTCGAGGAAGACGCCGGTGGGTGGTGCGAGTCGAGCCGACCCAATGCGAGAGAGTGCGTCGGCCTCCTCGTTCTTCCGCCTGTCAATCCACTCGACGGAGTAGCCTGCGAAGTGTCCGCCCAGCTTGTCCACTGCTTGGCGGTATGCCGCCATGGTGGGGGAGACGGCGTCGCAGGTGCCAGCGACGAGGTCGGAGTCTCCGTAGCAGCGTAGGCAGTTGAAGTTCATCTCCCTGGCAACTCGCATGCCGTGGAGTAATGCCTTGTACTCGGCCATGTTGTTGGTGCAGGGGGTGAAGTCGAGGCAGAGGACGTAGCGGAGCTTGTCGCCCTTCGGTGAAGTTAGCACGATCCCTGCTCCTGCGCCGTCCGTGTTCTTGGAGCCGTCGAAGTGCAGGCTCCAGTAATGGAGGTATGGCAGCTTCTCTGGCTGCTGGGCCTCTTCGCAGTCGGCGATGAAGTCTGCTAGAGCCTGCGACTTGATCGCTTTTCGTGGCTCGTATTTGATGTTGTGGACGCCGATCTCGACGGCCCACTTGGCGACCCGCCCGATCGCCTCGCGGTTGCGGATGATGTCCTGCAACGGTGCTGAGGAGACGACCGTGATTGGGTGTGCCTGGAAGTAGTGCGGCAGGCGCCGCTGTGCTTTGAAGACCGCATATACCAGTTTCTGGTACTGCGGGTATCGCTGGCGCGACTCGGTGAGGACCTCGCTGATGTAGTACACCGGTCGCTGTACTGGGAGCTCCTTTCCTTCCTCCGCCCGTTCGACGACCATGACGGCGCTGACGACGCGCTCGGACGCCGCGACGTAGACCAGCATGGGTTCTTTATCGGCGGGGGAGGCGAGTAGTGGTGCGACGAGTAGCACCTTCTTGAGGTCGCGGAGCGCGTCGCCTGCCTCCTTGTCCCACTGGAAGGTGGGGTTCTTGCGCATCAGGCGGTATAGGGGCATCGCCTTTTCGCCCAGGCGGGGGATGAAGCGACTGAGAGCCTCTACTCGCCCGGCCAGCTTCTGGACGTCGCGCAGGCACTCGGGTTTGCCGAGTCGGGCGATCGTGTCGATCTTGGTGGGGTTCGACTCAATACCTTGCTTGGAGACGACGTACCCCAGTAGTTGTCCTGCTGGTACGCCGAAGGTGCATTTCCCTGGGTTAAGCTTTATCTTGTATTTTCGCAGGTTGGCGAATGTTTCCGCTAGGTCGGCGAGTAGATCGCCCTGGCGAGCGGATTTTACGACCACGTCATCGATGTAGATGTGGATGTTGCGGCCAATTTGGCTCGCGAGGCACTCTTGCATTCACCGCTGGTAGGTCGCCCCGACGTTCTTGAGGCCGAAGGTCATGGCGGTGTAGCAGAAGGCTCCGAATGGCGTGATGAACGCCGTCTTCTCCTCGTCCTCGACGGCCATTTTGATCTGGTTGTATCCAGAGTAAGCGTCGAGGAAACATAGCGACTCCGAGCCCGCGGTGGAGTCGATTATTTGGTCGATCCGCGGGAGGACGAATCGCTCCTTGGCGGCGTTGTTCAAGTTTGTGTAGTCGATACACATCCTCCGGTCCCGGTCTTCTTCTCGACCAGACTGGGTTTGCCAGCCACTTGAGTACTTGATTGGCGGATGAAGCTCGCAGTAGACGTTGCACCTCCTCGGCGATGGCTCGGCGACGCTCTTCATTGAAGGGCCGCAGCGACTGTTTGACGGGTCGCACTTTGGGGTCGGCGTTTAGTTTGTGCTCAGCGAGCTCCCTAGGGACACCAGGCATGTCAGAGGGCTTCCATGCGAAGTTGACCCTGTTCTCACGGAGGAACTCGATGAGCGCGCCTTCCTAGGTTGGGCTCATGCCCGTCCCGATCGTCACCGTCTGGCTGGGGTCGCCTCGGACCAGCTCGACGATGCGGGTGTGTGTCGTTGCCTCGAAGGTTGAGGTGTTTGCGCCCTCTGAGTTGGGCTTCTTGAGTATGGTGGGGTCGTCGTTGTTGACCGTTGGCGCCGACGAAGTTAGTCGCTGGCCTCGGTTCGTTGGTGGAGAGTGTCGCGTTTGCGGGTCGATGTTGGAGCTGCAATGGCTCTGGTGGCGGGCAGTTGAGGGTGTTTGCCACCATGGGGTGGCCGCTTGAGGCCGCTCTGCTTCCCGAAGAACGCGAGTACACTCGACCCTGCGAGTCGGCGCCTGCGTTTTGCTGCTCGACGGCCTTTGCGAGCAGGGCCCTAACATACTGGATCGGTGGGGCGCCGTCACCGGTGGCCGTGATGTTGTCGGCTGCTGCCCGGCCTGCCACGAGGTTGTCCATCGGGGTGGAGAACAGTGGGAGGCCGTTCGCGTCTCGCTCCCGTGAGGAGACTACTATCCGCGGCTGATCCCTAGGGGGTGTGCGGTTGGGTGGAGGTGGGGCGCCCATTGCCGTCGACCCTGGCGGGGGCCGGGCGCTTCCTCCTGGTGGTGCGTTCTCGCAGATCGCGCGCTCGGCCGCGCGGGTCGGGTCATTTTCGTCGTCGAAGTTTAGGGCGCGCCCCTGGACGGTGGGGTTCAGGCGCGACCTGATTCGCTGTTGGTGGTAGCGCGACAGCTCCTGCGTCGTCACCTGCTCGAGGCGAAATTTTTCGCGCTCGGCTTGCTCCTTGCGGACTGCCTCTGCCAGCTTTAGGCAGAGTTCCTCGACCTCCGTTTCCGTGGCGTTAGGAGGGATCGGGGTGGAGAAGGGATCCTCCGGCGGATCGATGCCAGACGCCATGTAGGTCGCGGCGTGGCGACCGGTCCCGTCGCGGAGGTCGGCGGAATTTTCCGACCCGAAGTCGAAGTCGAAGATCCCAAGGATGGAGGGGTCCTCGAAGTCTCCCACGTTGGACCTGGGTGATGGAGCCCGCGGGCGAAGCCGCGGTGATGGATCCGGCGAGTGACGCCGGGGTCGCCGAGTTGGCGTCGTCGTTGAGGGCCGCGTCTTCCGCGGCCGCGGAGTTTTCGGCCACATTGCTGTGGGCCGTGTTGTACTCGGAGGCGAGGCGATGGATCGTGCGAATCTGACTCTCGGAGAGCCGATCGCGTGGCAGCGACTCGCGGATGCGAGCCGAATCCTCCGAGACGATGACGTCGGTGAGGCCGACGAAGAGGCTGATCTTGCCAACCGGCAGGATCACGCCGTGCGTGACGGGTCGCGCCGCCGGGACGTAGCTGCTCGACAAGATCTGGAGCATCTCGCCGATCGCTATCATGCGGCCGGTGGCGACCATCTCGTTGATGGGAAGATTGGATCTCGCCGCAGAACACCAGCCAGGCCCCACGGTGGGCGCCACTGTCGTGGGAATGGTCACGGCAGATGCTGCAATCGGCAGCAAGTAGTAGAACGAGGGGCAAGGGCGGCCAGCCATCTGCGGTGCGAGATGAGGGCGGAGACACAAGGTTTTACCCAGGTTCGGAGGGTAAAGACCTACTCCTGCTAGATTGTATTATGATGGTGGTACAATGGGCGAGCTCGGCGGCTAGGCGGCGAGTCGCTTGGGTGTATGATGGAACGTAACTCTACACGCCCTGTAGGGAGGTTTATATAGACTCACCTCCCCTAGGGTTTACATATCCCAACCTAATCAGTTAAGGCTTCGGTAATTGTTTAACCTAATTCGACTGGGCCTATCTACTGCCAGTGCCTTCAGCCTCCCATCGCTTGGATCCACACGGCCTTGATCCGATCTGTCCTTGCAGCCCACTCACCAGTTCTGGGCGATCGAAGCGCCCTTGGGTATACCCCGGTAGGCATATCCCCATCACTACAATAGCTTGCGTCTTTAGTGAAAGTTTTATTGTTTTGAAACTAAACCCCAAAGGTCTATTATCTTTTGAATGCACTAATGTTGCTAATGAAGATTGTGTGAAGTTTTGTATGAAGAAAAATTTGCAGGTGTAGAGGAAGAATGATGTAATGAGATGAACAATGGACAACAACTCAATCTTGGGGATGCCACCCCGTGTCACCCCAAGAAATATTCAAGAGGTACAAGCGTCAAAGATTGGGGATTTCCAAGGCATCCCCTTCATCAATAAAAATCTCATGTCTTTCTAGACACTTCGTTTTTATTGTTTCATGCACTATTATGTTGTTCTTGGAGCGTCTTAGTTTTCGTTTTTGGTTTTTGTTTACTTAGTTTGCTTGAATAAAGTAGTTTAGACCCCCATTTTCGACGGCTTGTTTCAAATAAGTTGATTGGTGTTGGAAAGGAGTAGGAAGTTCTTGCTTTAGTAGTATATAAAAGGAGCTTGCTTTGACTGTGACTTAAACTTTATCATGTCATGCTAGATGTTGTTTTGACCATATGCTTAGTGATTATTTCTGTAGCATGACTTGTTCCAAACATTTAGGATTGCTTAATGTGCCTTGAAAGAATCATGCATTGTTTTAGCATACAAAAGCATAGTATTGTGGTATTCTCCTTTGATGCTTTTTTTGGGTTGACCTGACACATGCTCACACCATGTTATGACTATGAAGCAGTCACCTTAGCCTCTATGATTATTTAGTTTTTGACTTGTGGTACCACTGTATGCTTTGCTTAGTAATGTTTTGTCGCTCTGCATGATTATGACCATTATTGCTCTCTTAGTTGGTCGGTCCCAGTCTGTTGCTAGCCTCCACTTGTATGAGTAAGCTCTACTCATGCATCCAACTCCCAAAAACCAAGTTATTCCAAAGTGTTCGCTATAAATTCCTATGCATGGTGTGTTACACCATTCCAAATATATTCTTGTTTTATCTACCTTCCAATTAAAAAGTCACTTTGTTATGTGAAACTTAGTGATTAAAGCTCTCACAAACTTGATGGCACACTTTATTTTTCCTGCCCCTAATAAACTTGAACCATCGTGTCATATATGTTGTATATTTTTGCACTTGTACGTTGGAATTAGCAGAACCATGCTGTTATGGGGAACGCTTTCAACATTGCACTTGTACATTGTACCCAATTGATATCATGCTCTTTTGTCTATGGATGTCGTCGGTGTGAAATGAAAGGGGAGCTTGTAAGTCCATGGAGTTATGTATATGTGTTAGAGAAACGCCTGTGCCGCTAGCCTAAGCCATGCCTAATCATGGTGGAAACTTGCAGCATTACCATAGTGAGCAATCTATGAAGCATTCTTCTTATAAAAAAAGAGATAGAGATTGAGAAAAAAAGATGAGAAAAGAGGAAAGAGAGAAAAGCACCATTTTCCCATGGTAAATAAGAAGATTGCTGAGATGCTCATTGTCTACTTGCCTTGTCATTTTGATTATGGGATAGCTCCTGTATCATGTGCAAGGGGTACCCCGTTGCGGTTCTCTATGATACACATGTACTTACTATGACAAGAACTTACCGGTGACTAAAGTTGAGTAGCATTAGGAGCGGCCCTCGTACTCAATGGACATGAGATTGCCAACTTATACTTTGTCAAGCATATACTACATAGTTTGTTCACTTTAACCTTAACCAGTTGAATATGCTTATGATAGGGGCAATGAGAGCTGAAATCTAACAAGTACCATAATTTTTGGAAGTTCTTTATGAGACTTGAAATCCCTGCTTCCCTTTATGAAGGCATTTCTTCCACTATTATATTGAGTCTCCACCTTCTATCCTTAGGCACCAATTAAAAGAGCATAGTTGTCATTCTTAGTTCTATGTGCATCGTCCCAAAACTTATTGATTGATTCATATTGTTGATATTGCTTGTTCTTGAACTATTTGTATCTAGTCACCCTTATGAACTTTGAAGGTGTCCTATGCATTTATTGCTATTCCATGAGGGACAAGCTGAATGCCACTATGATATGTTTTCTATATGTGAAACAAACAAACGTCTTTCAATGCATTGTTATTCGTGATCCTTGTTTGTAACCTTTCATGTTGCATGCATAGTTACTTTGTCTTACTATTATAACTTATTCGTTGATGCTCATGTTTAGAGTACTTTGATCCCTGATTTCAATGCTTGCAAATGGTTTGATCTTGATTTTTGATGGTGCATGTCACCTCAAAAATTATTCTGTTTATCACTTGTCTACTCGAGGACGAGCAAGAGTTAAGCTTCGGGATGCTTGATACGTCGTAAATGTATCTATAATTTTTTATGTTCCATGCTTGTTTAGTATCTACTTTTCTTTGCTTTATCTGCACTTTGAGGTATTTTTATATGTTTTCTGGGACTAACCTATTAACATGATGCCATAGTGCCAGTTGCCAGTTTTCTGTTGTTTTTGGTTCTAGAAAAGTTAGAAAATGAATATTCTTGGAATTGTATGGGACAAAAGTCAAAGTCAATATTTAACCATGGGGAACACGGAGCCAGAAGACGAGACAAAGGAGGGCCTCGAGGGGGCCACACCCCCTGGCCGCGCGGCCTGGCCTGGACCATGCCTGTGAGGGGGGGGTGGTGCACCGCCTCGAGCACCCCCTCGGCCTCCCTCTTCGCCTATAAGAATCCCCCGATACTAAAACCGTAAGTACCGATCAATCTTCCACGAAAAAATCCGTAGCCGCCGCCACCATCATCCCTATATCAGGGGGATCTGAAGCTCTTCCTGGCACCCTGCCGAAGGGGAGAGATCATCCCAAAGGCCTTCTTCATCACCATGCCAGCCTCCGGTATGAAGTGTGAGTAGTTCCACCTTGGACTACAGGTCCATGTAGTAGCTAGATGGTTGTTTATCCTCCTTTGTGCTACCATGTTTAGATCTTGTGAGCTCCGTTCATGATCAAGATCATCTATTTGTAATCATGCATGTTGTGTTTGTGGGGATCTGATGGATATTGAGATTACTATGTCAGATTGGTTAATGATTCTATCTTATTGATTATATCATGTCTGTGTTGTTTGTGATCTTGCATGCTCTCCGTTTCTAGTAGCTATCTTGGCCAAGTAGATGCTTGATGTATACGCACTTCTATTCTTGTAGACAGTTGTTGGGCCTCCAAGTGCAGAGGTTTGTAGAACAGCAGCAAGTTTCTCTTAAGTGGATTACCCATGGTTTATCGAACTCAGGGAGGAAGTGGTCAAAGGTATTCCCTCTCAAGCAATCCTACAATCAAGATACAAGAAGTCTCTTGTGTCCCCAACACACCCACTACACTTGTCAGGTGTATATGTGCACTAGTTCGGCGAAGAGATAGTGAAATACAAGTGGTAACGGTGCCAGAAAATAGCTTTGATGGAGCTTGCCAGTGAGGTAAAGACTGGAAGCAAGAAAACATGCAACAAATCTAGTAGCAAACGGTGTTTCAATGCTTAGAAACAAGGCCTAGGGATCATACTTTCACTAGTGAACACTCTCTCATATAAATATCCTCTCTTCATGATACTACTCGTAACTACTCTCCGGTTGGACACTCTAATTCATGATAGGGCTATAACAGCACACCTCAAAGTCCGCCTTCCCCAATCTAGATAACCCCACACTGTCACCTTGAGCACTAGATGGTTCCAACAAACACCACAATTTCATAAATACATCCAACTCCAAATATAACTCATAACAAATATTCAATCTAGCCAAAGTGCCACACACGGTATGCACACTGTCACTTTCACACACGTGAGGAAAAGCATAGATCTATTAAAGCACAAAGAGTATTTATGTAGACTCAAGCCTAAGTGCCACCATGGCGTGCACGCTGTCACTTTCACACACATGGGGAGAGCAGAGATCTAATGAAGCACTTGAGTAGCAAGGTAGATCTACTTGATTACAAAGCTCATGACCACAAGATCATGCATAGAGAGATATGAACACATAGCTACCGGTAGAGCCCTTAGCCCTGAGGAAGAACTACTCCTCCTCATCATGGGAATTAGCAACGATGATGGAGATGGTGGTGGAGATCGATGGAGATGGCTCCGGGGGCACTTCCCTGTCCCGACAGGGTGTCGGAACAGAGACTTTCTGTCCCCCGAATCTCCCCTTCGGTGGCGGCGGCTCTACCGAGGTTTTCGTGGATTTCTTCTGGATGCCCTAGGGTTTTTGGGTCGGAGGCTTCTTATAGGCGCAGGAATCAAGGTCGGTGGGGATCCAGGGGGCCCACACCCTCCCCAGGCGCCTCCAGGGCTTGCTCTCTCCTAGGAGGGTGCGGCCACCCTGTGGCCCCCCTCCGGCTCTGCTTCGTGGTTCCATGTTGCTCCGGGAAAAATAATAACTTTTGCTTTTGTCCCGTCCAATTCCGAGAATATTGATTTTCTGCCTTTCTGGAACCAAAAACAGAAGAAAACAAGCAATTGGCACTGTGGCAACTTGTTACTAGGTTAGTTCCAGAAAAGATATAAAAACACCTCAAAGTGTAGACAAAGCAAAGCAAAGTAGATACACAACAAGCATGTAGCATCAAAGATTATAAATACGTTTCCGACGTATCAAGCATCCCCAAGCTTAACTCCTGCTCGTCCTCGAGTAGGTAAGTGATAAAAAGAATAATTTTTGAGGTGACATGCACCATCAAAACCAAGATCAAACCAATTGCAAGCATTGAAAGCTGGGATCAAAGAACTCTAAAAATGTGCATGAAAGATGGAGTTCTAACAATAGGACATACTAACTATGCATGCAACATGAAAGGCTACAAACAAAGATCATGAATAATATGCATTGAAATGTAGGGTTTCGTAGCATGGAAAACAAAAATTTTCTATCGCATACAAACAAACAAGCCAAGATCTATCTACTAGATTGTAGCAACGAGTCGATGGAATAACTTACCCTCGAAGATTCCAAAGTGTTTAACGAGAGCGGATTCTCGTGGGTGATGTAGTCGTACTCTTCCCGATCTCAAGATCGTGTAGACGATCCTTCCGGCAAAGCTGCGCAGCTCCCGCAATCGGTCACACGTTCGATTGACGAAGACCTTCCTCTCCTTGTTCCAAAGAAAATGGAGGTTGTAGCACTCTCCTCGTGATTCCCAAAGACAACGCGTGGTACAGGAAGTAGAGGGAGATCTCATGCAGGCTTAAGCCGGAGCGAGTATGGTGGAGTGAGAGAGCTCTCGGCAATCTAGGGTTTAGACACACCAAGGAGGAGGGATAGAGCGCGGCTAGGGTTCGGGGACCCCAAGTCGGCTGAGGGCAAACCCTAGGTGGTGGCGGCTATGGAGGCTGCAGCTTTCTAGGGTTTGAGGTGAGGGACTTTTGTGTCTAGAGGAGGAGCCCCGCCCTTCTTATATAGGTGGAGGGGCGGCCAAGGGAGGAGGAGTCCCTCCCAACTCGGCTTGGAGGAGGCGCACGGTTGGAGGAGGATTCCTCCCAACTCGGTTTCCCTCTCCTTCCTCTTTCCTCTTTCCAATTTTAGCCGTTTGACTTTTCAAACTTCCTATTTGACTTTTCAATTTAGGATTCAATTTAATCCTTTATTTGGAACAGAGAACACTTAGTACATGATGCAATCATTCCAATATGCAATGACACATTCATGTACCCTTCCTCCGAGTCTTGGGACATTCCGAACCTTCTAGAACATTCCGATGAAAACATCGGAATCATTCCCGAACTCAAACGGACTTTCCTTATATGAATCTTATTCTCCGACTATTCCGGATCACCTCGTGATATCCCGGATCCCATCCGAGACTCCGAACAACATTCGGTCTCTTTCTCATAATACCATAACTACTCAAACAACGTCGAATCCTTAAGTGTGTCTACCTACGGTTCGTGAATTATGCGGACATGATCGAGACACTTCTCCGAACAATAACCAATAGAGGAATCTGGAAATTCATATGGCTCCCACATATTTCTACGATTACTTTGCGATCGAATGAACACTTACATACGATACCAATTTCCCTTTGTCTCACGATAGTTTACTTATCTGAGGTTATGATCGTCGGTATCTCTGCATACCTAGTTCAACCTCGTTACCGATAAGTACTCTTTTATCGTTCCCGTGATATGTGATCCCTTGTGAGCCAGTCACATGCTTGCAAGCTAATTGGATGACATTCCACCGAGAGGGCCCAGAGTATATCTATCCGTCATATGGATGGACAAATCCCACTCTTGATCCATGTGTCTCAACCAATACTTTCCGAACACTCAATGCCACCTTTATAGCCACCCAATTACGGTGTGGTGTTTGATGTCATCAAAGCATCCATCCGGTAAAGGTGATATGCATGATCTCATGGTCGAAGGAATTAGGTTACTATGCATCAGAAAGCATATAGCAATTGAACTATTGAAATGACTTGATCTTTATGCTACGCTTATCTATAGGAGTATGTCCACCATATCATTCTCCTAACGATATGATCTTGTTGTTGATAACATCTCAATGTTCATGATAGGGAAACCACAATCATTTATCAACCAACAAGCTAGTGATGTATAGAGGCTATACTAGGGACTTCAAATTAAGTTTACAAATCACACAAGTATCAATGTTTCCTTGTTAATACTATTATAGCATGAATGTAAACATTTATCATAAACACAAAGATATAACAATAACTACATTTATTATTGCCTCTAGGGCATATCTCCAACAGTCTCCCACTTGCACTAGAGTCATCTAATCTAGATTACATGGTAATATAACCCATGGCAGTTTGGTGTTGGTCATGTTTTGCCCTCGGGAGAGGTTTAGTCAACGGATCCGCCACATTCAGATCTGTGTGTACTTTGCAAATCTTTATATCCCCATCTTGAATATGTTCTCGAATAGCGTGAAAACGTAGCTTGATATGCTTCAGCTTCTTGTGTGACCTTGGTTCTTGCGCATTGGCTATGGTGCCCATGTTATCACAGTAGATAGACATTGGGTCCAGCGCACTTGGAACCACACCCAGCTCTGTAATGAACTCTTTCATCCATATCGCTTCTTGTGAAGCCTCCGAAGCAGCCATGTATTCCGATTCAGTTGAAGATCTCGCCACAACGCTTTGCTTTGCACTCCTCCAGCTAACTGCTGCACCATTCAAAATAAATACGTATCCAGATTGTGATTTAGAATCATCCGGATCGGTGTTCCAACTAGCATCGGTGTAACCGTTAACAACGAGTTGTTCATCACCTCCATAAGAAAGAACCATATCCTTAGTTCTTCTCAAGTACTTAAGGATGTTTTTGATCAGTCCAATGATCCACTCTGGATCACTTTGATATCTCGCTAGTTAAACTAACAAAGATATGCAATGTCGGGTCTAGTACATAGCATGGCATACATTAGAGATCCTATGGCGAGGCATAGGGAGTCTTACTCATCCTTTCTCTATCTTCGCCGATGTTGGACTTTGAGTTTTACTCAAGGTCGATTGAGCAACATGGGCAAGAACCCTTTCTTGCTTTCTTCCATTCCAAACCTCTTTAGAACTTTGTCCAAATATGTACTCTGTGACAATGATATTTGGCGTTTCGATCTATCTCTGTAAATCTTTATGCCTAATATGTAAGCTGCTTCGCCAAGATCCTTCATTGAAAAACTATTATTCAAATATTCCTTGACACTATTAAGAAGGTCTACATCATTCCCAATCAACAATATGTCATCCACATATAATATTAAGAATACTACATAGCTCCCACTCACTTTCTTGTAAATACAAGCTTCTCCATAAGTTTGTATAAAACCAAAACTTTTGATCACCTTATCAAAACGTTGATTCCAACTTCGGGATGCTTGCTTTAATCCATAGATGGACCGTTGAAGTTTGCATACCTTGTTAGCATCTTTAGGATCGACAAAACCTTTGGTTTGTATCATATACAACTCTTCATCAATATCTCCATTGAGGAATGCTGTTTTGGCATCCATCTGCCATATCTCATAATCATAATATGCAGCGATTGCTAACATAATCCTCACAGATTTTAGCTTCGCTACCGGTGAGAAGGTCTCATCGTAGTCAACTCCTTGAATTTGTCAAAACCCTTTTGCGACAAGTCGAGCTTTATAGACAGTAACATTACCATCAGCATCTGTTTTCTTCTTGAAAATCCATTTGTTCTCGTGACGTTCTTCCGCCATCCGTAAGTCCACCAAAGTCCATACTTGGTTTTCGTACATGGATCCAATCTCGGATTTCATGGCTTCTTGACATTTATTGGAATCTGGGCTCATCATCGCTTCCTCATATGTCTCGGGTCATCGGTGTTGTCCACCAACATGACACTCATAACGGATCATACCAACTGGAGTGGTACGAGTTCTCGTTGACCTCCGAGGCTCTATAGCAACTTCAACCAAGTTTCATGATCATTATCATTAGCTTCCTCTCTATTGGTGCAGCACCACAGAACTTCTTCCGTGCGCGCTACTCGCAATTTCGAGAGAAGGTTCGACAACCTCGTCGAGTTCTACTTTCCTTCCGTCACTTCTTTCGAGAGAAATTCCTTCTCTAGAAAGGATCCATTCTTAACGAAGATTTTGCCTTCGGATCTATGATAGAAGGTATACCCAATAGTTTCCTTCGTATCCTATGAAGACGCATTTTCCGCTTTGGGTTCAAGCTTGTCCTTTGTAACTTCTTTACATAGGCTTCAGATCCCCAAACTTTAAGGAACGACAATCTAGGTTTCTTCCCAAACCATAATTCATACGGTGTCGTTTCAACGGATTTAGACGGTGCCCTATTTAAAGTGAATGCGTTGTTTCTAATGCATAACCCCAAAATGATAGCGGTAACTGTAAGTGACATCATAGAGCGAACCATATCTAAGAGAGTTCGATTACGACGTTCGGACACACCATCACTGTGGTGTTCGGCGGTGTCAATCGAAAGTATTCCGCATTTCTTCAAATGCTCGCCAAACTCGTAACTTAGATATTCACCTCCACGATCAGAACGTAGAAATTTAATCTTCTTGTTACGTTGATTCTTTACCTCACTTTGAAACTCCTTAAACTTGTCGAAAGTTTCGGACTTATGTTTCATGAAATAGACATACCCATATCTACTCAAGTCATCCGTGAAGGTAAGAACATAACGATAACCACCGCGCGATGCTACACTCATTGGACCACACACATCGGTATGTATGATTTCCAATAAGTCTGTAGCTCGCTCCATCATACCAGAAAATGGAGTCTTAGTCATTTTTCCCATCAGACATGCTTCGCATCTTTCAAGTGATTCAAAATCAAGTGATTCAAAATCAAGTGATTCAAGAAGTCCATCAGAATGGAGTTTCTTCATACGTTTCACTCCAATGTGACCAAGACGACTGTGCCACATATAGGTCGAATTATCGCTTGATTTCAAACGTTTAGCCTCAATGTTATTGATATGTGTATTTCCACTATCGAGATTCAATAAGAATAGACCATCTATCAAAGGTGCATGTGCATAAAACATATTTCTCATATAAATCGAACAACCATTATTCTCGGACTTAAACAAGTAACCGTCTCGCAATAAACAAGATCCCGATATAATGTTCATGCTCAACGCAGGCACCAAATAACAATTATTTAAGTATAAAACTAATCCCGATGGTAGATGAAGCGGTAGCGTGCCGACCGCGATCACATCAACCTTTGATCCGTTTCCCACGCGCATCGTCACCTCGTTCTTCGCTAGCTTCCGTTTATTCTGCAAAGACTTTGTTTCGAGTTACAAATATGAGCAACAACCAAAGATCAAATACCTGTTCACTACTACGAGTACTAGTGAGATACACATCAATAACATGTATATCAGATATACCTTTCTTCTTGATGTTGCCGTTCTTCAGATCTGCCAAGTACTTTGGGCAATTCCGCTTCCAGTGACCTTCTCCCTTGCAGTAAAAGCACTCAGTATCAGGCTTGGGTCCAGCCTTGGTCTTCTTCGCCGGCATGGTAACTTTCTTACCACCCTTCTTGAAGTGTCCCTTCTTCTTAGACTTGCCTTTCTTGAATTTGGTGGTCTTGTTGACCAACAACACTTGGTGCTCTTTCTTGATCTCCACTTCTGCAGACTTTAACATAGCAAAAAGTTCTGGCAACTCTTTGTTCATGTTCTGCATGTTGTAGTTCATCACAAAGTTCTTGTAACTTGGTGGTAGTGATTGGAGGACACGGTAAATCCCCAAAGCATTAGGAATCACTATACCCAAGCTTTGAAGTTTGTTTGCGTGCCCAGACATCTTAAGCACATGCTCACTAACGGAGCTGCCCTCTTCCATATTGCAGTTAAAGAACTTTTCAGAAGCCTCATAACTTTCAATTGCCGCATGAGTCTCAAAAATCAATTTGAGATCCTTGACAATATCATATGGGTCTGAATTCTCAAACCTTTTCTGAAGCTCCGATTCCAAACCATACAAGATAGCACACTGAACTATGGAGTACTGATTCTTCCGAGCGAGGTAAACATTCTTTACTTCATCGGCAAAGATCACCGCAGGGTCACCCAATGTGCATCCAAAGACATAGGTCAAATTACCAGCTGTGAGGACAATCCTCAAATTGCGGAACCAATCCGCGAAGTTGCTTCCATTGTTTTTCAACTTTTCTTTCTCTAGGAACGCATTAAAATTGATGGTAGGGGCTGCCATTGATCTACAACATATTTGCAATAGTTTAGACTAAGTTTATGACAAATTGAGTTCAAATTAATAATGAAATTAAACAAGGTGAACTCCTACTCAAAACAACATCCCTCACATTGTTTTAGTGATCACACGAACCAAATCCACTACATCAACACCGATCATCACGAAAGTTGATATAGTTTCAATGGCGAACAATCGTCATGTTCATCATATCTACTATTTGATTCATGCTTTACCTTTCGGTGATCCGTGTTCCGATACCATGTCTGTACATGCTAGGCTCGTCAAGATCAAACCTTAGTTTCCGCATGAGCAAATCTGGCTTGCTCACGTTGTATACACTTGCAGAATCTAACACACCCGATCATCACGTGGTGCTTCGAAACAACAAGCTTTAGCAACGGTGCTAACTAAGGGTGAACACTTTATGACTTGAAATTCATGTGCATGAGGGATCATCTTATAATGCTACCGTCGTCTACTAAGCAATACAAGATGCATAAAGGATTAACATCACATGCAATTCAATAATATGTGATATGATATGGCCTTTCTTCTTTGTGCTTCCGATCTCCATCTTCAAGCACGAACATGATCTCCATCATCACCGGCATTGCATCAAGGTCAATGACGCTTCTACATGGTTGTCGTCCACCGGCTTCAACTATTACAACTACTTTGAATAGACACGCGGGTCTTAACATAAATTAAAGACAACCATCTGGCTCCTGTCGGTTGCCAACTTACAATAAGGAACATTGCATACATCAAATATAATCACAATCATGGCCATATCACATCACTGCACCCACCGCAAAACAAAGTTAGACGCCTCTACTTTCTTTGCATATTTTACGTGGTTTGGGGCTTTCAATAAGTGTCGTTCTAACTTACGAACTAGAACCACAACATTGATACTAGCATTGTTGATCACCCGTTGTAAATTGGATCTTAACTATGCTAGGAGAAACAGGCACCCATAAAGCCACTTATGCAATACAAGTTGCATGTCAAGCGTGGAGCAAGTCTCATGAACGATGTCATGTAAGGTTAGCGGGCGCTTCATCCCAACATACCGCAAGATGCAAAGTACACAAGAAGCAATCGACAATAAAAGCATCAACGCCCAATGACCATTGTGTTCTACTCGTGCAAAAGATCTACATATAGACACGGCTCGATACCCGTAGGGTTTCGTAGCATGGAAAACAAAAATTTCTATCACATACAAACAAACAAGCCAAGATCTATCTACTAGATTGTAGCAACGAGTCGATGGAATAACTTACCCTCGAAGATTCCAAAGTGTTTAACGAGAGCGGATTCTCGTGGGTGATGTAGTCGTACTCTTCCCGATCTCAAGATCGTGTGAGCGATCCTTCCGGTAGCTGCGTTACGGCGGCGCTCCTGATCGGTCACACGTTCGGTACTCGACGAAGACCTTCCTCTCCCTTGTTCCAGCAGGCAGCGGAGGTTGTAGCACTCTCCTCGTGATACCACATGGTGTTAATCAAAGCATAAAGTGGTACCACAAGTGAAGGACTAAATGATCATAGAGTCTATGGTGACTTGTTCATAGTAATAACATGGTGTTAGCATGTGCCGAGTCAACCCAAACAAAGCATCAAAGGAGAATACCACAATACTATGCTTTTGTATGCTAAAACAACGCATGATTCCTTCAAGTCACACTAAGAAATCCCAATTGTTTGGAACAAGACATGCTTCAGCAATAATCACTAAGCATAAGGTCAAAACAACACCTAGCATGTCATGCTAAAGTCTAAGTCACAGTGAATGCAAGCTACTCTTGCAGTTTCAAGTAGGAACTTCCTACTCTTGTCCAACACCAAGCAACTTTTTTGAAACAACTCACGAAGATAATAATCAACAAAGATCAGTGATCTTGTCTCACAAATCCACAAAGAAGAACTAAAAAGTTCTAAGCTGAAAGCATAAGAAAACTAAGGCTAAACACAGTGCTAGCAAAAGTGAACACTCACAAAACAATAAGAATGAAAACTAGAGTGTTCTAGGCAATGGAAACAGAGTGTGTCTCTCTCCAAAAGAAGTGTACTGTGATCAACCAACTTTATTCAAGCAAACTAAAAAACTAAAACCAAAAGCGAAAACTAAGACGCTCCAAGAACAACACAATAATGCATGAAACAATAAAAGCGAAGTGTCTAGAAAGACCTGAGATTTTTATTGATGAAGAAGGGGATGCCTTGGGCATCCCCAAGCTTTGACACTTGTACCTCTTGGATATTTCTCGGGGTGACACCGGGGAGGCATCCCCAAGCTTGAGCTTTTGTCCATTCTTCATCTCATTACATCATTCTCTCTCTACACCTGAAATTTTTCCTTCATACAAAACTTCACACAATCTTCATTAGCAACATTAGTTTATTCAAAAGATATTAGACCTCTAAAAAAGCTTTGGAATAGCAAGACTTTTCACTAAAAACACAAGCTGCTGTAGTAACTCCTTCAAAAATCTCAATTTCCCAAAAGAGAACTCAGAAAGGAATCAATAAGAAGCAAATGCAAATAATGGCAGAAATCTGTCAAAACAGACCAGCAGGTAGAAACCGATTTTTCCGAAGACCTTATGTTGCTCAAATAAAAAAGTGTTGAACTAACTAAAGTTATCTAATATACTGGGGGATTTATTCATAAATTTTCAGCTCAATCTGAGTTACAGAGACTCCTCACGAATTTTTATGGTGGAGGCATAAATCTGTTTCGGGACAACAACTCCCCAAATCTTACTTCCCTCTTATTAGAGGTCATTCTTGCCACAAAAAACAAACAAAATGGATAAGGATAGGTCATTACTGAATTAATAACTTCCAAGACTCAAGAAAACTCTTGGGTTATCTCCCAACAAGTACTTTTCTTTAACGCCTTTAAGTTAGGCACAACGAAGAGCAAGGATTGGAAAGGAGAAAAATAAAAGTGAGCAAGTATAACCACAGTGAAAACATTATTTTGTTCATTAAAATCCATTTGTTAACAAGGTTGCTCAAGTCTTGTTACCAAAACAATCTTATATTAAACAAAACTTTGCATTCCACAAGGTGATTATGTTACCTCATACTTGATAGCAATGGTCCCAATCATAATAGTTTCAAAATTTTCTTGTGGAATGGGACAATATATTTCTCCAACCTTGATGCCTTCAATATTTTCAATGGAATTCAGGCAATAGATCTTAAAAACCTTCTTGGGGAAATAGACAGTGTGATCTTTGTCATTAATATTGAATGTTACTTTTCCTTGATTGCAATTGATAATAGCACCTACAGTATTAAGAAAAGGTCTCCCAAGAATAATAGACATATTATCATCTTCAGGCATTTCAAGCACAACAAAATTAGTTAGAACCATGCAATTATGAGAAACTTGAATAGGAACATCCTCACATATACCAACAGGAATAGTAGTTGACTTATCAGCCATTTTCAAAGATATATCAGTTGGTATCAACTTTTCTAGCTGGAGTCTCTTATAGAGAGAAAAGGGCATAACACTAACTCCAGCTCCCAAGTCACATAAAGAAGTTCTAACATAATTATTCTTAATGGAGCAAGGAATAGTTGGTATACCTGGATCACCAGGTTTCTTTGGAACCTTACCATTGAAGGAGTAATTAGCAAGAAAAGTAGAAATCTCCTCATTAGGAATCTTCCTTTTATTAGAGACAATATCCTTCATATACTTTGAATAAGGAGGCAACTTAATAGCATCAGTCAAAGAATTTGCAAGAATAAAGGTTTCATCCACTCACAAAACTTGTTGTAGTGTTCCTCCTCCTTTGACTTGTGTTTCTTACCTGGAAAAGGCATAGGTTTCTACACCCAAGGTTCTCTTTCTTTACCATGTTTATTAGCAATAAAATCTTCCTTAGTGTACCTAGTGTTCTTAGTGTGCTTCTTAGGTTCTTCCTCACCTTCCTCCTTATCAGGAGACTCATTTTTATCATTACCACTCTTAGTTTCAGCATCATAGACAGATATACTATTAGGATCTACAGCAGGTTCAAGTGGTTCCTCAACTCTCTTATGTTTATTTTTTACTCTTACGAGGACTACCACTATCCTCCCCTTGTTGAGAATCCTGCTCTATTCGTTTAGGGTGTTCTTCAGGATATAAAGGATCTTGGGTAGCTGCACCACCCTTAGTTCTAATTCCATAGGCATGTTTATCTCCTGCATTAACTAGCATATCCTTTTGTACCTTAGCAAGTTGATCAAGTTGAGTTTGGACCATATGAAAGTGTTTACAAAGCATTTTAATATCATTAGAAGTTCTTTCCACAATATCTTTCAACTCATGGATAGCTCTAGAGTTTTCCAATAAATGATTCTGAACTTGTTTACTAAAATGACCTTGTTTAACAATAAAAGTGTCAAGTTTCTCTAAGCATTGATCAGGAGGCTTACCATAAGGAATATCACCTTCATCAAAGTGTTGGAGAGAGTGTACCTCAATAGTAGATGAATGGGGAATTGGCTTGCATAATTCTTCTATAGGAGGTAGATTCTTCACATCTTCAGCTCTAATACCTTTCTCCTTTAGACACTTCTTAGTTTCCTTCATTACTTCATCATCTAATGCAATAACTCCCCTCTTCTTTGTTGTTGGTGTTGGAACTGGTTCAGGAATAACTGGTTCAGGAGTAATAGGCTCATGTCTATTTAGCTTAGTTGAAGTCCATGAAGGGAATATGCCCGAGAGGCAATAATAAAGTGGTTATTATTGTATTCCTTGTTTATGATAAATGTTTATTTTACATGCTATAATTGTATTAATACGGAAACTTAATACATGTGTGTTTAATAAACAAAAAGGAAGTTCCTAGTTATGCCTCTCTCATAAACTATTAACAAGATGATCAAGGTTTCCTGATCATGGACATTGGATATTGTTAATAACGGGATCACAACATTAGTGTAATGATGTGATGAAAATTCATCCGAAGTATAGCATTACGATCAAAGTCATTGAGTTTATATTGCTATAACAACTTACGAAGTGATCCTAATCCTTAGACCATGAGATCATGTCAATCACTAACACCAGAAGAGTTTCTTGATAACATCAAACGTCACACCGTAACAGGGTGATTATAAAGATGGATTCAGAACTAATAAAGTGTTATGTTGAGGCCCATGGATCGAGAGTGGAATTTGTTCATCCCGATGACGGATAGATATACTCTGGGCCCTCTCGGTGATATCACATTGGTTAGCTTGCAAGCAAGTGATTTGATCACTGGAATGTTATATCACGGGAACGAGAAAAGAGTGCATGTCAGTAACGAGATCAAACTAGGTATGAATATACCGATGATCGAATCTCGGACATGTAATATATCGCGAAACAAAAGGATTAAGATACTAGCGTAAAAGGTTCCGACGATCACAAGAAAGTCATCATTGAATGTGTGGGAGTCAGTATGGGTCTCCAGATCCCACTTCTGATTATTGATCTGAGAGGGGTCTCGATCATGTCTGCATTATTCATGAACCGTAGGGTGACACACTTAAGAGACACCGACATCCATTTGGATCAAAAGTTTCATGCTGAAAAGAATAACAAGCGCAGGAATTTATTTCACTAGATACCGAAACGGGTTTTCGGGTGAAATTGCAGAAAGTGTTTCTGCATGTGAAATGAAATACTAGCAAGGGGTTATATGTGAATGTTTGTCATTAAAGTAATTGAAAAAATTCTGAATAAATAAAAGGAGTTTTATTTAATGAGAGTTTGCATTAAATTTGGTGGAAATTTAATGGGAATTTGAGTGGGTTTTTTGAGTGGAGAAAATTGAAGGGCCATTTTGTGAGTGGAGTGTCCACCCACATGAATGAGGGAGAGGTGGGGGCACCCTATATGGCCGGCGGCCATGCCCCCTTGGGCTGCCCCCCTCCCCTATATAAGGAGCCCCTCCTCTCACTTCTCACTCACACCTCCTCGTGAAGGATCTCTCTCCCCTCTAGAATTTATCCCCCATGGTCTCGGACTAGCGAGATACATGTTCTCGGTGGCTATTCGGAAAGAAAGAGTTGTGCTTCTGCTGCATCGCTGGAGCGAGGAGGCGGAGGTTGCTCGGTGCCTCGAACGTGTGTGCGAGCACGGATGCGCTGCTGTTTTGCGGCGCTAGGACTTCCTCTCGATCTTGAGATCGTCTACATCAACCACGAGTTTGTTGACTCGTAAAGCTTTGTTGGTCTTCAAGGGTATGTTCTCTACTGATATACATCCGCCCGTTGTTTGTATCTATTAGATAGATCTTGGTACATAGTTGTTCCCATCGTAGGAAATTTTTTGTTTTCTATGCTGTGAACCCTACAGTGGTATCAGACGGATCTATACGTAGATACTTTGCATGGGTAGTACACATATGAGTATATGTGGGAGATGATGACCATTTTATTGCTTCTTAGTTGTACTTTGGATATTGGTGGCATAGTGGGATGAAGCGGCCCGGACAAACTTTACATGTCCTCGCACATGAGACATGTTCCACGCTTGACATGCAACTAGTTTTGCATAAGTGGCTAGTGGGTGTCTGTCTCTCCTACTATAGTCAATATCTAATTTGCAACGAGTTGTCAATAATTTGGTTATCCTCATTGTGGTTCATGTTCGTAGGTAAGAAAGGTTCTATCTTCGAAAGACCTAAGCCACGTAAAACTTGCAATGGATAAATTAGAGGCGTCTAGTTTAGATTGTTGCTGGGCTAGTGTTATGATATGGTGATGTTGTAAGTAGAAGTATAAGATGATACTCTTACAACACACATAACGTGTAGGTTCCATAGACCTTGTCCTTACACATAGAGGTATGATAGAGATCATACCACGATGCACATGATAGAGATTAAGTGCGGGAACCATATCATTTCACTTATTAACATGTGATGTTTATTGCATCTTATATTGCTTGTTTGGTGTTTTATTAGCATAATAAGATGATCCTTCATTTAGATATCAAGATAAGAATGTGTTCTTCCTTAAGTATGCACCGACAATGTTTCGTCGCTTCAAGACATCACGTGATGATCGGGTGTACTTGAATCCATGAGCATATCTCGGGTGTAAGATAGTTACACACACGAATACTAAGGTTCTTACTTGGCGAGCCTAGAATGTACATACATGGCCTCGGAACACAGACCGAAAGGTTAAGCATGAGTCATATGTTTTGATATGATGACCATATGGATGCTCGCCTTTGAAGCTACACTGACTCACGTGATGATCGGATTTGGTGTAGTGGATTTGGTTCATGTAATCACCAAAAAGACACGAGGGATGTCTTTTTTGAGTGGGAGTTCATTTCTAATTTGTATTAGTAAAACTCAATTTATCATAAATTAAATCAAAGTGAATTTGCATAATTTGTTGTAGTCATTGGCATTCATTCACCACCTTATGCATAGTTGTAGTTGAGATAATAGAACTATAGAATTCTGGATATATACTTTACGAACTGGTATCGTATTGTGTTGAGTGTCAATCTAAAGTTTAAAGTCCTATTGCAAACGTTCAGCAAACTCTATTTACTCCGTGAAATTTAATAGTTGGTATTAAATCGAGAGTAACAATTCCAGTGTTAGTATCTTAAGTATCATGTTTTGCCTCCATGATTCTTGATTGTTTTAATATCAAGTTTATCTAGGAGCTGAAAGAATTGTTTCAAAAACCATCATGTGTGGCAGATATAACAATATCTGGAACAATGTTTTGGTTGCAATATGATAGAGTATAATATATGTTCTCATATTGGATGAGAATTTCCAAAGGTTGGAGATGCTAGACATCCTAATCATCCAAAAGGGTTTTGGAAAGTAATGTTATACTCACGATTCTCCTTTATAAGCTACATTAGCTTGATCATGAAAGTTGTCATGATAAGGGTGAATAGAAGATGTATGTAAAGTGTTTACTACACTAAAAGATTACTAAAGAATGGATTTTGAAAGAATACCGATCATTTGATGATGGTGATCTACTTCAAAGTGCAAGTCCAAAGGTATTATTATTTGAATATACACGCTTTGGACTATGTGTCATGTATATGGCGCCACTGTTGATGTTGATAAATTCTTTTAAAAGGAAAGAGGAAATGCCGAAAGAGAATTTATAAAATATATTTGGCAGAAAAGAAAAGATTGAAAATATCCAATTTAGGTATAGAGATGGTATACATGTTATGGTTGTATTCTTTGCTTGTTAAACAATGTGGTTCTTGCGTATTGGATACCGAATTGATTGGTATGAAATGTCATACAGAACGACGCAATTCATGAACTACAATGGCCTAAGTAACTAGCAAGAGAATATGTGATGATGTTCATCAAAAACAAACAAACCGTTGTTTGTATTTCTCGTTGATATCAAAGCTTGACTTCAAGATTTGTTTTAATAATTGTTATTTAAATCAGGTATTATGATAACAAAGGTTGTTCAAATAATTACCGTATTCCATATAAGATGGATGATTTACAAATCTAGTTGTAGAAATCACATCCATAAAACCTAATGCTAAAATGTCGCAAGACAAATGATTGAAAGATCACTTACGAAGTGACATCACCGTTTAAATTATATGGAAAGAAAACATGAAGAATCTCCATTTTCATGGATTTTTGGAGTCTTTGATTTGATCAAGTGACGCTTGTGAGACTTTCCTCGGGATAATTAAAACATCGTTCAAAGGCCAAAGAAGAATGAACGACTAAAATATTGGAATTTATACATATCGATGTATGTAGTCCATTATGTATAGTCGTAAGCGATGGATTTCAACTTCATATGCTTTCTCCAGAAATTTGAGTGAATGTTCACTTAATGAGAAAGAAATATGAAATATTCGAAAACGTTTCAAAGATTTTCAAGATGAAGTGGAAAATCATTGTAACAAGAAAATAAATGATTTATGATTTTATCATAAAGGGATTTATTTGAGTTACAGGTGTAACAATAAAAATAAATGAATTATGATTTTATCATAAAGGGATTTATTTGAGTTGCAAATTTAGCAAAACACCTAGATTTACATCTCCCAAAACACCATAGGAGTATGGAGTGTTTGAGATTTGTAATGAAACCTTATTTAACATGGTTGGATCAAAGGTGTTATTTATAAAAATGCCATTATGTTTTAAAAGATTAAAGCTTTAGAGACTTCCGCTTTTACATTGAAAAGAGCTCCATCTTGATCCGTTGAAATGACACCATGGAAGGTATGGTTTGGGGTAAAACCCAAGTTGTCATTTCTTAAATTTTGGTATGCTAAACATAAGTAAGATGTTTACAACCAAAGTCGGATGAGCATTTCTTTGTAGGTTATTTCGAATAACAATTGGTTATTCCTCCATAACACCAAGAACAAAAGGGTTTGTCGCTTGAAACATGAAGTTTCTTGAAGAAGGAATTTTTCATAAATGTTAAGTGGGAGGACAACAGAACTTTGATAAGGTTAACGAACCTTAGCTAAATGTGCTGAGTTGCGCATCGCCGGAAATGGTTCTGGAGGCTGCCATAATGCTCATAGCTTATGTTCCTCAAAGGTTGCGGTCACGGAGGTCTAAAGTTCCTATTGAACCAAGAAGGTCGGATAAACAATCAACTGATTGATATTTGAGAGTAAATCGTTATTGTTTGATAATGATGAACCGACTACAAAGAAGCGATGATGGGCCCTGACTCCGTCAAATGGCTTGAAGCCATAAAATCCGTGATAGTTCCATACACGAGAAATCAAGTTTTGAACTTGGAAGACCCTCCGGAAAGGTGTAAAAACCTATCGGTCATATTTGGATCTATAAAGAAACAGACATGGATGTTTTACATCTATGAAATAGTCGACATATCGGTAAAGTATTTTATGACAATGTACAAGGAGTTGACTATGACAAGATTTGATCTTTCATAGTGATATTTAGTCTAGACGGATTAAAGTAGCAACCACTACATATAATTTGGTATATGGTAGATGAATAAACAAAACAAAATTCTTCTAATAGAATGGTTACCTAGGACGTGTACATGACATGGTCCAAAGGGTTTTGTTAAATTCAAAGGATGCTAAAAGGGCATGCAAACTTCAATGGTTGAATAAGCATCACGGAGTTGGAATCTTCACCGTGATGAAAAGGAGTTTTCATCAAGAGACGATGAAGATGCTTGCATTTGCAAGAAATTAAGTGGGGGCGCTGAGATATATTTATAATACATTATGTGGAGGACGTCTTGTTGATTAGAAATTATGTATATTTTATTGACAATGGTTAAGAATTTCATTTCGATGAAAGACTTAGGCAAAACCCGAATATTTAGCATGAATGTCTATAGTGGATAGACTGTGATGCTAATATGGTTGTGCCAAACGTACATATATGAGATATTGAAGGAGTTCAATATAGAAACAAAAAGAAACGGTTCTTGTCGCATGGAAAGGAATTGAATCAAGATTCAAGTGTATCGACACTTGATAAGTGAAACAAGATTCAAGTACTTTGACACTTGATGAGTGAAATCACGAGAATGTTTTGATCAATCATACCATGATATGTACACATCCAGATATGTTCTATGCTCTAAGTGTTATGAGCATATACTAGAATGAATCATAAAATGATCATTGGACGATAGTGAGGATATTCTTATGATATTTTTGAAAGAACTAAGAATATATTTGTATATAGGTGACAAACAATTACAAATAGTTCATTGTAAAGCGTTACATTGATACTAGTTTTGTCACAAGATACAAATTAAGTTTATCTCAATTTAAACTATGGGTGGCACAATGTAATGGAAAGGAGATTCCATGATGGATTTGGATGGAATCCATAGTTAAGACATTGTGACGAATACTGCAACAAAAAGGCTAAGTATATGACTGCTATAGTAGCAGCAAAGGAGGGAATTTGTGTCAAGTAGTTTGTTATCAAACTAAGGTGTGGTTCGCAACGGGCTAACACTAAAGATATATTGTACGACAATAGTATCGACATGTTTTAACCCTAAGGAACTAAAGGTCTCACCAAAAGACCAAATTTATACAATGCCATCTCATTGGAGAATGAGTGATGTGTGAAGACGCAAAGACATGCAAATACACACGGACCTGAAAGTGTCAGATCCGTAGATTATGTTAACCACTTGTAGTTGCGTATATGGAACACCATAAAGCCATATGTGTTCAATACACAAAGTTTTCAAACTAGATTATTGTCTCTAGTGCAAGTGGGAGACTGAAGGGAATATGCCCGAGAGGCAATAATAAAGTGGTTATTATCGTATTCCTTGTTTATGATAAATGTTTATTTTACATGCTATAATTGTATTAATACGGAAACGTTAATACATGTGTGTTTAATAAACAAAAAGGAAGTTCCTAGTTATGCCTCTCTCATAAACTAGCTCGTTGATTAACAAGATGATCAAGGTTTCCTGATCATGGACATTGGATGTTGTTAATAACGGGATCACAACATTAGTGTAATGATGTTATGAACATTCATCCGAAGTATAGCATTACAATCAAAGTCATTGAATTTATATTGCTATAACAACTTACGAAGTGATCCTAATCCTTAGACCATGAGATCATGTCAATCACTAACACCGAAGAGTTTCTTGATAACATCAAACGTCACACCGTAATAGGGTGATTATAAAGATGGATTCAGAACTAATAAAATGTTATGTTGAGGCCCATGGATCGAGAGTGGAATTTGTTCATCCCGATGACGGATGGATATACTCTGGGCCCTCTCGGTGATATCACATTGGTTAGCTTGCAAGCAAGTGATTTGATCACTAGAATGTTATATCACGGGAACGAGAAAAGAGTGCATGTCAGTAACGAGATCAAACTAGGTATGGATATACCGATGATCGAATCTCGGACATTTAATATATCGTGAAACAAAAGGATTAAGATACTAGCATAAAAGGTTTCGATGATCACAAGAAAGTCATCGTTGAATGTGTGGGAGTCAGTATGGGTCTCCAGATCCCGCTTCTGATTATTGATCTGAGAGGGGTCTCGATCATGTCCGCATTATTCGCGAACCGTAGGGTGACACACTTAAGAGACACTGACATCCATTTGGAGCAAAAGTTTCATGTCGAAAAGAATAACAAGCGCAGGAATTTATTTCACTAGATACCGAAACGGGTTTTCGAGTGAAATTGCAGAAAGTGTTTCTGCATGTGAAATGAAATACTAGCAAGGGGTTATATGTGAATGTTTGTCATTAAAGTAATTGACAAAATTCTGAATAAATAAAAGGAGTTTTATTTAATGAGAGTTTGCATTAAATTTGGTGGAAATTTAATGGGAATTTGAGTGGGTTTTTTGAGTGGAGAAAATTGAAGGGCCATTTTGTGAGTGGAGTGTCCACCCACATGAACGAGGGAGAAGTGGGGGAACCCTCCATGGCCGGCGGCCATGCCCCCTTGGGCTGCCCCCCTCCCCTATATAAGGATCCCCTCCTCTCACTTCTCACTCACACCTCCTCGTGAAGGATCTCTCTCCCCCTCTAGAATTTATCCCCCATGTATCTTGGACTAGCGAGATACATGTTCCCGGTGGCTATTCGGCAAGAAAGAGTTGTGCTTCCGCTGCATCGCTGGAGCGAGGAGGCGGAGGTTGCTCGGTGCCTCGAACGTGTGTGCGAGCACGGATGCGCTGCTGTTTTGAGGCGCTAGGACTTCCTCTCGATCTTGAGATTGGCAAGAGATCGTCTACATCAACCACGAGTTTGGACTCGTTAAGCTTTGTCGGTCTTCAAGGGTATGTTCTCTACGGATATACATCCGCCCGTTGTTTGTATCTAGTAGATAGATCTTGGTACATAGTTGTTCCCATCGTAGGAATTTTTTTGTTTTCTATGCTGCGAACCCTACAGTCCAATCATCATAATTCTTGCTTATCTTAGCCATTAATTCTTCAGCATTTGTAGGAGTCCTTTTCCTGAAAACACAATCAGCAAAGCTATCTAGGTAGGTCCTAGAACCATCAGTTAGTACATTATAATAAATATCAAGAAACTCATTCTTAGGTAATGAACATCCAGGATAGGCATGAATCAAGGCACAAAACCTTGTCCATGACTCAAGCAATTTATCTTATTCTCCCTGTTTAAAATCAAAAAGTCTTTGCAAAGCAGCATGTCTAGCACTGGGAGTAAAATATTTATGGAAGAAAGAAGCAATCAAGCAATCAGAGCTCTCAATGGAACTAGGAGGTAATCTATTAAACCAAGCCCTAGCTTCTCCTTTTAGTAAAAAAATGAAGATCTTAGCAACAAAGTACTTGCGCATCTTAAAATCATTAGATAATAAAGCACTCATGGTAGAAAGATCATTCATATGGGCCACAACACTCTCATTTTCAGTCCCACAAAAAGGTTCTTTCTCAACAATATCTAAATAAGACAAATCAAGAGAGAAATCATAATATTTATCTTTAATGTCTATGGGAGAAGTAGCAAACTTAGGATCAGAGGACATCTTAGGAATAATAGTACGTCTAGCAAGGACACTCTTAATAGCACTAGTACCATGTGTGTTTCGGCACTCTTCAACAAATTCATCAGTGCGCTCAATGTAACCACCATTAATATCATAACTCTCACTAGCAGGTGAGCTAACATGTGTAACAGTGTCTTCACTAGGAGTTTTAGTATTTCCTAGACTAGCCATAGTAGCATCTAGAAAAGGACCTAATGAACCACTCGCATCAAGAACAGTAGACGTAACATCATGAGTATCAAAAGCAGTTTCAGATTCATCAGTAGTAGCAGTGTGTGTAGCATGTGTATGTGGTGGTGGTGTAACAAGCTTACTTATAACAGACGGTGAATCAAGAGCAGTAGAAGTGTTTAGGACTATACCTCTTCTTGTAGTGGATGGTAAAATAGGGAACTTCCCATCACGAGACTTCCCCATGATGAAAGGAGTAACAGTGAGCAATAATAGATCCAAGTGAACTTACAAATAAAGCTATGCTCCCCGGCAACGGCGCCAGAAAATAGTCTTGATGACCCACAAGTGTAGGGGATCGCAACAGTCTTCGCGGGTAGTATTACCCAATTTATTGATTCGACACGGGGGGATTCAAAGAATAATTGCAACCCTTAACAACCGAGTTGCCAGTTCAGCTGCACTTGGAAATAGTTCTTTCTCACAGAAGTTTATCAGTAGTAACAGTTTGTAGTAGCAACAACAAAGCAACAACAGCAGTAACAGTGAAATAGGAGCAATAGTAACAGTAACGGTAACAGTAGGATTCGAGTGCGGTAGGCATAAGGATGGATGATGGGCATTGCATGGACGAGTCTAAACATGTAACTTCAAGATCTAGGGCATTGCAGATAAATAATAACAAGCATCCAAGTACTAAACAATCCTAGGCATGTGCTCCAAATATAGTCATACGTGCTCGCAATGAGAACTTACACAACATCTTCTGTCCAACCAGCCCGTGGCAGCGGGGCCTCTAGGGGACTACTGTCAATTAAGGTGCTCCTTTTAATAGAGCACCGGAGCAAAGCATTAACACTCCATGAACACATGTGATCCTCACACCACAGCCATCCCCTCCGGTTGTCCCAATTATTGTCACTTTGGGGCCTTTGGATCCGGACAATGATATGTGTACACAACTTGCAGATAAGAGCACAAACAATACTATCATAATGATTCAATTATAAGTTCAGATCTAAGATCATGGCACTCGGGCCCTAGTGACAAGCATTAAGCACAACAAGTTGCAACAAAGTCAAATAGCACAAGAGATACTAGGCACTATGCCCTAACAATCTTATTCAATTACATGATATAACTCATCCAATCCCTACCATCCCCAAGCCTATAGCGGGGGATTACTCACTCATGGATGAGGGAAACATCGGTGGTTGATGGAGATGCGTTGGTGATGACGATGGCGATGATCCTCTCCAAATTCCCCGTCCCGGCAGGGTGCCAGAATGGAGGTTTTGGATCCGAATCTTGGTTTCTAGTGGCGGCAGCGGAGCAGAACTCTTTCTAGAAAACTATCGAACCCCCCTCGGTTTTTAGGTCGAAAGGCAACTTATAGGCGCAGAGGGAGGCCGAGGAGCTGCCTGGGGTGGCCTCACCCCCTCCAGGCGCGGCCAGTGGTGGGCCCGCGCCTGGGGTGGGTCTGTGCCCCCCAGGCCCCCTCTCCGTCTCTCCTTCTGGCTCCGTGGATCTTCTGGTGAAAAATAGTTTTTGGCATATTTTCCGGGATTTTTCCTGATAGTTAATTTTCTACACAAAAGCAAGACACCAAAGTAATTCTGCTAAAAACAGCGTCAGTTCGTGTTAGTTGTATCCAAATCACACAAGTTTAGAGGAGAAACAATAGCAAAGTGTTCGAGAAAGTAGATACGTTTTGTACATATCAATGCTAGTGACTCCAAGAGGGAGTATTTATGCTCGGTAGTGGGTTCATGCCTCTATTTAATCTGGGGAAGTGACAGAAATCTCTAAGGTTGTAGATGTTCTATTGCTACTAGGGAGAAAACAAAGATCTCTTGTTCATGGAACAAGTGTATTGTTTACTTTACGCACATTGCTTAAAGCAGTTATCCGTTGCTTGCAACTTAATACTGGAGGGGGTTCAGATGATAACTTGAAGGTGGATTACTAGTCATAGATGCAGTTGGATGACAGTCTATGTATATTTTTGTAATGCCCAATCAAATCTCATAGGATCATGAATTTCTAGTATTGCATTGTTATGCCTTTCTCTGTCCTATTAATTGCCCCACTGTAATTTGTTTACCCAGCATGTTATGTTGTTTATCTTAAGGAGAACACCTCTAGTGAAGTATAGACCCTGGTCCAATCTTTACCATTGACACATCTTCCACTGTTACTGTTTACTTTCTACAAACCACCATTACCTTCCACACCATGCGGTTAATCCTTTGTTTTCAGCAAACTGGTGAGATTGACAACCTCACTCTTTGTTGGGTTAAAGTATTGAGTTTGTGTTGTGCAGGTTTCCAGTTGCTAGCAACACCTTTGAGTCGTTTCCTTTCTCCTACGGGTTTGATAACCTTGGTTTCTTACTGAGGGAAAAATTTGCCGATGTACTCATCATACCTTCCTATTGGGGTTTCTCAACGAAGCTCTATAGTGATCTGAGCCGCATCATGCCCAAACACACCTAGCGACTGAACAATCAATGGGGCAGTGCCTCCATGAGTCCATGGCACCATATATAGTGCACGTGATGGTCTCCGCCATTGATACGTCCAAAACGTATCTACTTTCACGAACACTTTTGCTATTGTTTCTCCTCTAAACCTGTGTGATTTGGATACAACTAACACAGACTGATGATGTTTTCAGCAGAATTACCTTGGTGTCTAGTTTTTGTGCAGAAAATCAACTATCAGGAAAAATCCCGGAAAATATGCCAAAAATCCTATTTCACTAGAAGATACATGGAGCCAGAGTACGAGACGGAGTGGAGGCCTGAGGGGCCCATACCCCTACCAGGCACGGGCAAGGCCTGGCCGCGCCTGGGGGGGTGCTGCCACCTCAGGCACCCCCTCGGCCTCCCTCTTCACCTATAAGACGCCTCTTGACCTAAAAACCGAGGGGGGGTCGACGTTTTTCTAGAAAGAGTTCCGCTGCGCCGCCACCACCAGAAAAAGTGATTCGGAACCAGAAACTCCGTTCTGGCACCCTACCGGGACGGGAAATTTGGAGAGGATCATCGCCATAATCATCACCAACGCATCTCCATCAACCATCCATGTTTCCCTCATCTATGAGTGAGTAATCCCCCGTCGTAGGCCATGGGGATGGTAGGGATTGGATGAGTTCTATCATGTAATCGAATAAGATTGTTAGGGCATAGTGCCTAGTATCTCTATTAGTGCTATTTGACTTTGTTGCAACTTGTTGTGCTTAATTCTTGTCACTAGGTCCCGAGTGCCATGATCTCAGATATGAACTTATTATTGAATCATTATGATAGTATTGTTTATGATCTTATCTGCAAGTTGTGTACACATATCATTGTTCGGATCCAAAGGCCCCCGAAGTGACAGAAATTGGGATAACCGGAGGGGATGGCTGTGATGTGAGGATCACATGTGTTCACAGAGTGTTAATGCTTTGCTCCAGTGCTCTATTAAAAGGAGCACCTTAATTGCCAGTAGTTCCCTTAAGGCCCCGCTGCAACGGGCTAGCTGGACAGAAGATGTTGTGCATGTTATCATTGCGAGCATGCATGACTATATATGGAGCACCTGCCTATGATTGTTTAGTACTTGGATGCTTATTCTTATTTATCTGCAATGCCCTATATCTTTAAGTTACATGTTTAGATTCGTCCATGCAACGCCCGTCCATCCATCCCTATGCCTACCGCGCTCATATCCTACTATTTGCTACTACTACTACTATTGCTCTTGTTTTACTATTGCTGTTGCTTTGCTTTTGCTACTACAAACTGTTGCTACTGATAAACTTCTGTGAGCAAGAACTATTTCCAAGTGCAGCTGAATTGACAACTCAGTTGTTAAGGTTTGCAAGTATTCTTTGGCTCCCCTTGTGTCAAATCAATAAATTGGGTAATACTACCCTCGAAGACTGTTGCGATCCCCTATACTTGTGGGTCAGCAAGACTATTTTCTGGTGCCGTTGCCGGGGAGCATAGCTTTATTTGTAAGTTCACTTGGATCTATTATTGTTCACTTCTATTCCTTTCATCATGGGGAAGTGTCGTGATGGAAAGTTTCCTATTTTACCATCCACTACAAGAAGAGGTACAGTCCTAAACACCTCTGCTACTCTTGATTCACCGTCTGTTATAAGTAAGCTTGTTACACCACCACCACATACACATGCTACACACACTGCTACTATTGTTGAGTCTGAAACTGCTTTTGATACTCATGATGTTACTTCTATTATGCTTGATGCGAGTGGTTCATTAGGTCCTTTCCTAGATGCTACTATGGCTAGTCTAGGAAATACTGAAACTCCTAGTGAAGACACTGTTACACCTGTTATCTCACCTGAGTCTAGAGAGAGATATGATATTAATGATGGTTACATTGAGTTTACTGATGGATTTATTGAAGAGTGCCAAAACACACATGGTACTAGTGCTATTAAGAGCCTCCTAGCAAGACGCACCATTATTCCTAAACTGTCCTCTGATCCTAAGTTTGCCACCTCTACCATAGATATTAAAGATGAAGATTATGATTTTTCTCTTGATTTATCCTATTTATACATTGGTGAGAAAGAACCTTTTTGTGGGACTGAAAATGAGAGTGTTGTGGCTCATATGAATGAGCTTTCTACAATGAGTGATTTATCCTCTGATGATTTTAAGATGTACAAGTACTTTGTTACTAAGATTTTCCCTTTTTCACTAAAAGGAGAAGTTAGGGCTTGGTTTAATAGATTACCTCCTGGTTCCATTGATAGCCCTGATTGTTTGATTGCTTCTTTCTTCCAGAAATATTTTCCTCCTAGTGCTAGACATGATGCTCTGCAGAGACTTTTTGATTTTAAACAGGGAGAAGAAGAAGAGAAATTGTCCAAGTCATGGACAAGGTTCTATGCCTTGATTCATGTGCATCCTAGATGTCCATTGCCTAAGAATGAGCTTCTTGATATTTATTATAATGGACTAACTAATGATTCTAGGACATACCTAGATAGCTTTGCTGATTGTGTTTTCAGGAAAAGAACTCCTACAGATGCTGAAGAATTAATGGCTAAAATAAGCAAGAATTATGATGATTGGACTTCAACTGAGCTAAATACACCTGAGCCTATTACTCCCGAACCAGATCCAATACCAACACCAATGAAGAGAGGAATTATTGCATTAAATGATGAAGGAAGCTAAGAAGTGTCTAAAGGAGAAAGGTATTAGAGCTGAAGATGTGAAGAATCTACCTCCTATAGAAAAATTATGTAAGCCAATTCCCCACTCATCTACTATTGAGGTACACTCTCTCCAACACTCTGATGAAGGTGATATTCCTTATGGTAAGCCTCCCGATCAATGTTTAGAGGAACTTGACATTTTTATTGTTAAATAAGGTAATTTTAATAAACAAGTTCAGAATCATTTATTGGCAAACTCTAGAGCTATTAAAGAGTTGAAAGATATTGTGGAAAGAACTGCTAATGATATTAAAATGCGTTGTAAAAACTTTCAAATGGTTCGAACTCAAATTGATCAACTTGCTAAGGTGCAAAAGGATATGCTAGTTAATGCCTCAGGAGATAAACATGCTTATGGAATTAGAACCAGGAGTGATATAGCTACTCAAGATCCTTTATATCCTACACCCTAAAAGAGTTGAGCAGGATTCTCAACAAGGTGAAAGTATTGGTAGTCCTCGCAAGAGAAAGAAAAAGAAACATAAAATAGTTGAGGAACCCCTTGAACCCGTTGTAGATCCTATAGTATATCTCTCTCTAAGGCTGAAACTGAGAGTGGTAATGATAAAAGCTATTGCCTGAACTCCATTGAATGTTGCTAAAAGCTATTGCCTGAACTCCATTGAAAATATTGAGAGCATCAAGGTTGGATAAATATATTGTCCCATTCAACAAGAAGGTTTTGAAACTATTATGATTGGGACCATTGCTATCAAGTTTGAAGTAAAATAATCACTTGGTGGAATACAAAGGTTTGTTTCATATAAGATTGTTTTGGTAACAAGACTTGATTAACCTTGTTAACAAAAGGATTTTAATGAACAAAATAATGTTTTCACTGTGGTTATACTTACTTTTCTCCTTCCTAGTCTTTGCTTTTTCTCTAGTTAGCTTTGGTTTTGTTAGTTGTTTGCTTGTTAGAGTGTCTTAGAGTTGATGTAGTTTGGGTTTTGTTTGCTTTTTGCTTCTTCTAAAAAAATCTTTTATGCGAGAAAATCAATTTTCATACCCTGGAAATTGTCTAAAAATAAAGTTTCCCAAAAAATTCAAAATAAAATTTTCCTCGAAAAAAGGGGCAGATGGACACCTGGAGTGACCCAGGGGGCCACCACAGGCTAACACACCCCCTAGTGGCGCGACCAGCCCCAGGGGCGCGCCTGGCTGTGGTGTGTCCCACCTGTGGCCCTCCAAAGTGTCTCCTCCCAGCCATCTTGTTTCTCTCTCTCCCGAAAAACACCGGAAAACTTTCTCAAGCTCGAGTTCTTGTTGTTCTTGCTCCCAATTTTAGATCTCCTTTCTCAACCCATCTCTGTTGCTGAGTTTTGGAGGGATTGCTCCTTGGTATGTGCCTCCTCCACTTGTCCAATTAGATTTGTGATTGGTAGATTGTATTTTGAGTATTTTGCTGCTATAGGTGTCAGGTTGTGTAAGCTTGCATGCTTGTTTTATGCTTAGAGGTTTCATTTTGATGCATGTGTAGCCCTCTAGAAAGTTCCTATAGTAGTTTCTCATCATTTATCAACTTGGAAATCATTTGGTTTGATGTTTGTCTAAAATTTTCAGAAAGGAAGATGAGTGCATACCCAATGAATTAATATGATTTGATGGTATCTGATACACCGAAAGTTCATCGTGAGGAAGGAGTATCCCCTTCCATAAATCCATGCCCTGAATTTATGAGAGTCACGGGGATCTTCCAAGATTTCCAAACTATGATTACCAATGCAGGGTTGGAACACTTTGTTGAAAGGGAACCTTTTCAATATGTTAAGCTAACCATGGTTGTGGTGCGGGACTTCCGGTTTACTTGGTCTTCATCTAATCCCATGGTCCATTATAAAATATACAATATAGCTGTCGACCTGCCTTTTGTTGATTTATGTGCAGCAATTAGAGTCCCACATTGGGGATCTTGTGAGAAGATCAAGGAGAGGCCTAAGTCACTTATGGATTTATATGCTGAAATTTGACAAGGTTTCGACTTCTCAAAGGAAAGTGGTAAAATTCGGAACATTCAGTTCCCATCCATTAGATATTTTGCCTATTTCATTACCAAGTGTGTTCTTGCTAGAAAGTTATCTTCATTTGATCTAGCTTTTATCACAGCTGCTTTGAATAGGGATAGATCTTATAACCTAGGTGCTTTGATAGCTTACCGTCTTACCACTAACCGCGAGAAGGGTGGAATTTGTGGAGGTCTCATCGCCTCTAGGTTGCTAGCTTTCCATGGTTTAGAGCCTCACCATTCAGATTATCGGTTCCCCATAGAGGCTTGATCTTGACTCCATGGTTCAGCATAATTTTGTTTCTTTAGGGGCTATTGTGAGAAGTCTACCATATGAATTATCTTTTGCCAAGCGTGGTTGGATAGGGGTAGGACTGAGAAAGTAGTTTATTTGCATGCACCTGTTTTGTTTAATTTTGATAACAGGCAAGGACGGTCGCTCACGGAGGAGGAGTTTGAAACATACATGGCGGAGCTCTCCCAGCAAGAGGAGAATATTGGAGTGGATGCCAAAGATGATTCGGTTCAACCCTCCAACTTGGGAGAGTCTTCATACCAGCGGCCTTCTTATGATTGGGGTGCGTCTTCTTCTTCATCGCAAGCGCCTGACTATGATCATTCCTATGATGACCCACCAGCTTGGGGTTACTACCCGCGCTATTGAGCCCCACTTAGGCCAAAAGCCTAAGCTTAGGGGAAGGTATACCGACATCACACTCATATATATATCATGTTTCGTCAGTTCTTTGTATATCCATTGTTTCGCTTTCTTCTTGGTTTTTGTTTCTGCTTTCTCAAAACACAAAAATATTTTCGTTGTTTCTCTTGGTTTGTTTCTTTGCTTTTTAGCTTTGGTTTTCCTTAAATAAAAATCCAAAAATATTTTGCTTTGTTTGCTTTTGTTTGGTTTGCTTCTGCTTTGTTTGGTTTTGCTTTGTTTGGTTTTGCTTTGTTTGCTGGTTTTTAAAAAATCAAAAACACCAAAAATATCTGTTGTTCTTCTTTAGTTTTATGAGTTCTTTGTAGGGTCCAGCCGTCCTCAGTGGATTTTGGTTTCATGTTATTATTCAAGTCACACAAATGAAGGGAAATAATGAAGATTAAGACAACTTGAGGTGTGGTAAGAGGCTAGTAACGAACTCTATTTGTTTTCATTTTTGTACATATACTCATCATTGTGAGCATGCTTAGCCTGTTCGTGTAAGGTATATGTTATTATGGATGCTTAGTAGTTCTTGCTTGCTTGTGATTAGCTCCAGCTTGCTAATAGTTTGTAGCATGTCATATGAATGTTCGCCTGCATTGTTCTATTCATAACTTGGTATGATATTGTGGTATCATCTTCTGAATGTTTTATGTGAATTGGCTTGGCACATGTTCACGCATGCATATGACTAAACAATAATCAGTAAGCCTCGATGATTTATTTTGCCTCAGAGCTCTTGTATCACTTTCATGCCATAATTAGTCATGTTTTGTTGCAAGCATAATTATGACAGTTATTGCTCTCTCATTTGTCGCTCCCTCTCTATTGCTAGCCTTCACTTGCACTGATTATGAGCTCTACTCATGTTTCCAACTCCCCAAAACCAATATTGCCAACAGTGTCCACCATACCTACCTATTAGCATCATTTGCTATTTCAGTGCATATTCATTGTGCCTCGTTTTCTTCCAAATAAAATGTTTGACTGTTTTGAAAAAGTTAGTTAGTAAAGCTCTCACGAACTTGATGGCACACTTTATTTCTAGCACTTAATAATCCTGAACCATTGTGACCTGTCCATAAAAGTTACATGCTTGCAAATTATATGCTGGAAGTTAGCAGAACCGTGCTGTCATAGGGAACACTCACGTTTTGGATATTTATCCAGTTGATATCATGCTCTTTTGTTTGCGGATGTCGTCGTTGTGAAATAAAAGGGGAGCTTGTAAGTCCATGGATACATTATGTTAGGGAAACGCCTGGGCCGCTAGCCTAAGCCATGCCTAATCATGGTGGAAACTTGCAGCATCACCATAATGAGCCATCTGTGAAGCATCCTCAATAAAAATCTATGCAAATAGTAAATAGAAAGATCACTGAGATGGTCATTGTCTGCTTGCCTTGTCATTTTGGTTATGGTACAGCTCCTGTATCATGTGCAAGGGATACCCCGTTGGCGGTTCTCTATCATATGCATGTATTTACGATGACAAGAACTTACATGTAACTAAAGTTGAGTAGCATGCAGAGTGGCCCTCGTACTCAAGGGACATGGGATTTCCAGTTTATGGTCTATCAAGCATATAACTCAGATTGGACCTCACTTTCACCTTAACCATATAAAGATGCCTATGATAGGGGCAATGAGAGCTCAAAGCTAATGAGTACTTCACTTTCAGCATTTGGGAGCCTTTCAAACTTTTCAAAACCTTTTCACTTCCTTGTTGATGCACACCTTATTCTATGAGCACCTTCTTGAGAGCATAGTTGTCATTCTTGTGTTTGTTCCCAAACTTGGTTAATTATGTCATGACTTTGATGCTTGTATCTCTGATATCTTTACTTCTAGTCTTCACTTGAACTTCAGAGGTGCCTTGGCATTTATATTGTGCTCTACATACCACTCTATCATACCTTCTTATGAGCATTGCATTGTTGCTTATGTTTATGTTTCATGCTACTTATTATTATTGAGTTGGGAATCTCTTCATAGCTTGCAATAACTATTGAGTAGACTTAGTTGCATACTTTTTATTATGAATGATTTACGCATTTACTCCTGTGCTGAGAATATATACATCATACGAAGCAAATCTGTTCGTGAAAGTTCTTTTATCGCACTCAGTTTTCAACTGAATTAATTAAGGACAAGCAATAAGCTAAGCTTGGGGGAGTTGATACGTCCAAAACGTATCTACTTTCCCGAACACTTTTGCTATTGTTTCTCCTCTAAACATGTGTGATTTGGATATAACTAACACGGACTGACGCTGTTTTCAGCAGAATTACCTTGGTGTCTTGTTTTTGTGCAGAAAATCAACTATCAGGAAAAATCCCGGAAATATGCCAAAAAGCCTATTTCACCAGAAGATACACGGAGCCAGAGTACGAGACGAAGTGGGCTGAGGCCCACACCTGCCAGCGGGCCAGCTGGCCATGCACGGGGTGCGGCCACCTCAGGCACCCCTCGGCCTCCCTCTTTGCCTATAAGACGCCTCTTGACCTAAAAACCAAGGGGGGGTTAGACGTTTTTCCAGAAAGAGTTCCGTTGTGCCGCCACCACTAGAAACCGCGATTCGGAACCAGAAATTCCGTTCTGGCACCCTGCCGGGACGAGAAATTTGGAGAGCATCATCGCCATTGTCATCACCAACGCATCTCCATCAACCATCCATGTTTCCCTCATCTATGAGTGAGTAATCCCCCGCTGTAGGCCATGGGGATGGTAGGGATTGGATGAGTTCTATCATGTAATCGAATAAGATTGTTAGGGCATAGTGCCTAGTATCTCTATTAGTGCTATTTGACTTTGTTGCAACTTGTTGTGTTTAATGCATGTCACTAGGGTCGGAGTGCCATGATCTGAGATCTAAACTTATTATTGAATCATTATGATAGTATTGTTTGTGATCTTATCTGCAAGTTGTGTACACATATCATTGTCCGGATCCAAAGGCCCCAAAGTGACAGAAATTGGGATAACTGGAGGGGATGGCTGTGATGTGAGGATCACATGTGTTCACGGAGTGTTAATGCTTTGCTCCAGTGCTTTATTAAAAGGAGCACCTTAATTTCCAATAGTTTCCTTGAGGCCCCGCTGCAACGGGATGGCTGGAGAGAAGATGTTGTGCAAGTTCTCATTGCAAGCACGCATGACTATATATAGATCACATGCGTATGATTGTTTAGTACTTGGATGCTTGTTCTTATTTATCTGCAATGCCCTAGATCTTAAAGTTACATGTTTAGACTCGTCCATGCAACGCCCGTCCATCCATCCATATGCCTATCGCGCTCATATCCTACTGTTTGCTACTACAGTTACTATTGCTCTTGTTTTACTGCTACCGTTGCTTTGCTTTTGCTACTACAAACTGTTGCTACAGATAAACTTCCGTGAGCGAGAACTGTTTCCAAGTGCAGCTAAATTGACAACTCATTTGTTAAGGCTTGCAAGTATTCTTTGGCTTCCCTTGTGTCGAATCAATTGGGTAATACTACCCTCGAAGACTGTTGTGATCCCCTATACTTGTGGGTCATCAGCCATGTTCATCTGACAACGAATATCCGCCATCGGGAGAGATTGTTGAGCCAAGCGCCATAGGAAAACCCGATGTTTGGACAGGACTTGCACAGTACAAAGGTGCTTCCAAGCCGCTTGTTCCCTCTCTATGTTCGAACCCGACGAGCGGCCATCGAGCCAGTCCTCTTGTCGTCTCTTAGTCTCTACAAACAGTCGGTACATTGATCGAACTATTATAATGCCATTTTCTCATAATGCTAGGCCTAGATGTCTGTTAACCTCCTTGTGCTCAACAGAATCGAGCAGATTTCCTCGACGTCCATCGGTAGGAACCATTGATGTAAGCTTGAGTGTTCCATGTTGCAGACATGGGATCAATAAAAGCTTCCACGATAGATGGTATTTCAGCCCCTGGCTGGTCTTGTGGCGAGCACGCCAACGGCCAAAGCAAGTGGTAGCGTGGAAGCCAATTATCATTCCACGGGTGAGTTCCCTCTCCCGTACCAATCCTTCTAATCAAGCCTTGCTTCATTGCATCACGACCCTCAACAATAGCTCGCCAAACCCGTGAAGGAGACGAACCCAATGAAGCAACTTGACTACGGGAAATACACTTCTTTCAAAATTCTAGAACTCGAAGCTTCAGGGTTTTGAGAATCCGCCACGCCTGACGTGCGAGCATTGCAATATTGAACATATCCACATCTATGAATCCCATACCGCCAGCAAACTTAGGTGAGCACATAGTCTTTCACGACACCCAACTGGTCTTACATTTGCCATCTTTGCAACCCCATCGGAAGCTGCGCAACATCGAGTTGATCGCCTCACACAGCCCCCTTGGTAATTTAAAACGGGACATCGAGAAAACGGGTATCGCCAAAGCCACTGCCTTAATCAAGACCTCATTTCCCCCAGATGCTAGCAATTGTTCAAGCCAACCTTGGATCTTCTTCCATATACGATCCTTTAGGTATTTAAAGGCCACATTCTTTGATTTCCCCACATCAGGGGGCATTCCCAAATATTTCTCGTTCAATGTTTTGTTTGGGACAATAAGAATGGCTTTGATCGACTGTCTTATTGTCTTGTCTCCAGACAACCCTTGCTAAAAAACCATTGTTCAAAAAATCATTCGAAACAGCGTTTAATAGGCCGATTAATCGCCACTAGGGACCTGACCGTGTTGATTACCACTAATCATTTGTGTTAATCATTTAACTCGATTAATAGTTCTGACACTCCGATTACTAGGAATTTTCCCGATTAACTAGTACACTTGGTCAAAAAAGTTGAAAAATTATCAAGACATATCGCCCATCCATACGCTAGACGGCCCCAGCGAAGTAGATTTTGCGAAGCTCCCGATCGATCCGTGCCTCCAGGAGCTTGATTTTCGCCATCACCAACCAGTTCCTTGTCGTTGTTGACCAGTTCCTCATAGTTGCCGACCAGACCTCAGATACAATATCTCGAGCGCCTTGAGGATCTTATCCGGGAGCTCGAGACGACCTTTATTAGGGTAGGTGGTTGAGCTGCAAGAGGAGTCATACGTGTTTTAGGTGCTAATTTTTGTAGGTTGCACCGATTAATAGATGACCAATTAAATCAGTTAATCATCTGAATTTCGATTAGTCGTTACTCCCAAGACAACCGAGCAGTTAACGATTATCGATTTACACTGAGGACTTGTCAAGATTCAAACATTGACCTAAAGCATTGCAATAAATCTGCAGAAACTCCATAACTTCCCTTGCTCCCTCATCACTAGCTTTAACAAACAACATGATATCATCAGCAAACAGGAGATGATTCACTGCCGGCGCAGTGGGAGCCACCTTGATCCCTTGAAGATGCGATGAATGACAACTTTGTCTTAAGAGGCCTGAAAGGCCCTCTGCTGCAAGCAAAAATAAGTAGGGGATATTGGGTCACCTTGTCGAAGACCTTGAGAAGGCCAAAACTACTCCAACGGCGATCCATTAAACATCACTGAAAATGATACAGAAGACACCAAACTCATAATCAAGTTCACCCACCGTTGGTGAAAACCCATCCGAAGCATGATCGCCCTCAGGTATGACCATTCCACTCTATCATAGGCTTTCCGCATGTCTAACTTTAGAGCGCAGTGCTGATTCTATTTGCACTGTTTCTCTTCATGAAGTGTAGGCACTCGTATGCCGATATAATAATTATTCATGGTCAGCCTCCCTGAAACAAAGGTTGAATGTTCCTCAGAGATGATTTGTGCAAGAATAACCTTGAGCCTGTTTGCCAAAACTTTCGATGCAATTTTATAAATGACATTGCATAGGCTAATGGGACGAAACTGACCTAACTCCTCCGGCGAAGCCACTTTCGGAATTAGTATAATAAAATTCTTATGTATACCTTTCGGACTGTCTTCCCTAGCAAAATCCACAACACCGCTCGAGTCACGTTAGCACCGTAGAGATACTAATGTTTCTAAAAGAACTTAGCGGGAAATCCATCCGGTCCAGGAGCCTTGAGTGGATACATCTGAAAGAGGGCATCCTTCACCTCACGGTCCTCGAAAGGAGCGATTAGCTTCTCATTCATGTCCTGGGTCACAGACACGGGGACCGATCTCAGGATCTCATCCGTACCGTCGGTGGGCTCCGACGTGTATAACATTCTATAGAACTCCCTCTCCATGCCATGTAGCGTAATCAGGATATCCGATTCCTCTTCTTCTTCTTGTTTGCACGAAGGTGAAAACACTTTGCATTGCGACCCCCTCCACTAACCACTATATACGCGACCTCTGCCGCCACATTGTCTCCTCGCGGTGCTGCAATTCCACCACACGCTCCACAATCTTGAGCTCATGATGGTTGGGACCCACTCTATCAGGGGGGAGCACGGAGCAGGTAAGCTCCCCCTTCAGATATTTCAATTCTCGACGAACATGCCCAACAGCCCAAATGTCTCACGTCCCCACGAGGCAAGATAGGCTGAGAGGCCCTTCAACTTCCCCTCAAGGTCATGCATGGATGAACTAGGATCCGCCTTCCATGCCTGTACAACCACCGGTACAAAACCATCGTGTGATCCCCATATTGCTTCGTATATATCTGAAAATAGTAGGCTGAGGTACACGCGGCTCCCAGGGTTCTTGAAGGAGTATGATTGTACTCGGACAATGGTCAGACACCGCCGCAGTCAGGTGATGCACGGTGGCCATAGGGAAGCGCTCGACCCAAGGCGAGGAAGCCAAGGCCCGGTCGAGTCGCACCCTGCAGTAGGAACCCCCGGCGACTTTCTTCTCGAAAGTCCACAACGTACCAGTATATCCCAAGTCCATGAGTTCACAAGCATGTACATCATCTCTGATCGCCTGGATTTGGGAATTGCTTCTTTCGTTGACACCAACATGTCCGTGCTTGGTGGTGGCCTCACGGCTTGCATCTGCTCCGTATCACGGTAGTGGGCCGGAATTTGTGGTCAAAAGCAATGGCATGTGTAATGTGTTGACTTACATTTTCCCTCGTGTTGGATCAGAACACGGTCGGCGGTGACCCAGAGATTTGCCGGCCGTCTCCGTCCTGGTCTCTGACTCGTACATATATAGCCCGACTCGGACTGTACTGTACGCGCCCAGGGCCGGGGAGCCGGACCTATATATGCCAGCCCGAGCGCGAGAATCAGCACAAATCGATAGACCCTGGACTATACTTGTTTGCGCTAGCGGTCAACCATCAACCAATCCATATATAGATCGAGATGCTCCGGTGCTTGGTGCAGCGGGCGGCACGACACGCGGCTCAGGCCATCACCCAGGCCCAGGCAAGAAGCGTCAGCACCAAGGCCATAGCTCAGGCAAGAGCCGGCCGCCGTCATGTCGTCGTCATGTCGTATGAATCAGCAACGGCAACGAGGGGATCACGGATGCCAAGGGAGGTCGGCTCTTGTTGCTCTTGCACCGTGAGGGGGCTGCTGGCCGAGGCGCGCTCCATCGTGGTCGCCAGGAACATAGACGTCGCCTTTTGGAAGAGCTACGCTGCTTTCTTGGTTTGGTGCTATGTCTGCGGCAAGGTCATCGGTGCCAAGCCTAGCTCTAACAGAAAGTGATCATCACGTCATAATAAAAAGTTCAATCAAACTGAATCACAAATGGAACAAGCTAGCTAGTGAGGTCAGCATGCATCCACGACTTATCGTATCGATTGATTCAATAGCGACACCTCTGTTTTTTTTGTTGCTCACGACAACGGCTGCGTGGTTTTTGTAATGTTTGTTTTGTATAATTTATTTATATAGAAAAATATAATAAGTGTGTGGTTCTTACCGTGTGCCCACCCTCTCCTTCATCCGATACCCCGTCGCGATGATCCATCGAGGCCAACTCATACATCTCCACTCTCTCAGCGCTATCCTCTCTTATCTTAAAATAACGACGTGGGTTCGCCTACACGATCTGTCCACTCCTATACGCCCTACGCTATGAGGAAAGGCCGAATGGCAGGCACGCTGAGATATCAGAAGGACGACGTGGATGAGCTCACTATGATCCACAACAACGACCCGGTCAAAATGAAGTTTGACAGTCGTGCTCCAGTTCAACTAATGCGGCTCCACGTAGGAGATGGCCCCTGATAGTGGTGATAGGCATGCGGGTGTGTAAAATGTTCATAACATGCAAAAACGATGATTTTTTTGGTCATAACTTACATGTAAATCGCCTTGGAACCGCAAAACTATAGGTAATAGCTCATAAAATGGCTATAAAACTAAAAATGACAAGTTTTTTTTATCATAACTCTCAAACATACGAATTTGCTAGGAACCCCAAAACTATGGGCAATAGCTCATGAAAACGGCCATAAAACACGAAAACTGCGAGTTTTTGTTCATAACTCTCAAACATGTGTCGGGTCTTACGGGCCATGTGAATCCCCTTGGAACCCCAAAATTGTGGGCAATAGCTCATGAAAACGGCCATAAAATGCGAAAACAATGAGGTTTTGGTCATAACTATTAAATATGTATCGGGTTTTACGGGGCATGCGAATCCGCCAAGAACCCCTAAACTATGGGCAATAGCTCATGAAAACGGCCATAAAACACGGAAATTGCGAGTTTTTGGTCATGCCCTCAAACATGTATCAGGCCTTACAGTCATTTTAAATCACCCTGAAACCCAAAAACTGTGGGCAATAACTCATAAAAATGGTCATAAAACGTAAAACAATGATTTCTTGGTCATAACTCTCAAACATGTAATTCCCCTTGGAACCCCCAAACTATGGGCAATAGCTCATGAAACGGCCATAAAACGCGAAACGATAAGTTTTTGGTCATAACTCTCAAATATGTATCAGTTCTTATGGGGCATGCGAATCCTCTTGTAACCCCAAAACTGTGGGCAATAGCTCATGAAAACGGCCATAAAACGCGAGAATGATGAGTTCTTGATCACAACTCTCAAATATGTATCCGGTCTTATGGGGCATGCAAATCCCCAAGAACCCATAAACTGAGGGCAATACCTTATGAAAACGACCATAAAACACGAAAACATCGAGTTTTTGGTCATGTCCTCAAACATGTATCGGGCCTTATAGTCATTTTTAATCGCCCTAGAACCCCAAAACTGTGGGCAATAACTCATGAAAATGGTCATAAAACGCAAAAACGACGAGTTTTTGGTCATAACCCTAAAACATGTAAATCGCCTAGAAACACCAAAATTGTAGGCACTAGCTCATGAAAACGGCCATAAAGGAGAAAATGACGATTTTGTGGTCGTAATTCTCAAACATGTATCGGGTCTTATGGGGCATGCGAATCCCCCCAAGAACCCTTAAACCGTGGGAATACCTCATGAAAATGGCCATAAAACACAGAAACAGCGAGCAAACACACGGTCTGATTTGAACACTCTCAGCGCTAGTACCTCAACAGCAGCGTCAGGTTCATTACCGCCACCAACAGCATTGATGTCAGGTTCATCACCATCACCAGCAGCAGCCGCATCATCGGCAAGTTCTTCGTCCGCTCCACCAGCAGCAACATCGTCTTCACCATCGCCACCAGAATCATCAGCAAGTTCTTCACCATCACCACCACCAGCATCATCATCAGCAAGTTCTTCACCATCACCACTAGCAACAACATCTTCAACAAGTGCTTCGTCGGCTCCAGTAGTAGCGGCAATGGCAGAAACAAGTTCTTCTTGAGCAGCAGCAGCAGCAGCAAAATCCAGTTCATCGCCAGCTGTTATAGTAGCAGGGGCTTTGAGGAAGACTGGTTAGTTGATCCCAAGAAATGCAGATTGCCCGTTCATATTCTCGACTCTCCTCTAGACCGGTTCTACAGGGTATTCGTAGTGTATCCATACACCTGTGGGTTTTTTGTTGCTCACCACAACTGCTGCGTGGTTTTTGTAATGTTTGTTTTATATAACTTATTATATAGCCAAATATAATAAGTGTGACTGTACCCACCCCCTCTTTCATCCGATACCCCTCCACGATGAGGCCAACTCATCTCGACTTGCTCGGCGCTATCCTCTCTTTTCTTAAAATAACAATGTGGGATCGCCTACATGATGTGCCCACTCCTCTATGGCCTACACTATGAGGAAAGACTGAATAGCATGCAAGCGAGCGATCAGAAGGCCTATTGTCGTGGTTAAGCTCCCTATGATCCACAACAACGACTCAGTCAAAATGAAGTTTGACAATCGTACTCCGGTTCAACTAGTGCATAAGGGTTGAAGTGGAGCCAAGATCAGTGTGTCGACTGCCCTACTTTACCTTGCCACCTCCTAAGCCAAGCCACATGGTGATAAGGAAGATGAGGAAGAAGAGAACACAGATATGGATGATGATCGCGCGGGGGGGGAGGGGGGTCCGCGAGCGGGCACGACAAGTTGGTGGTGGAAGGCAATGTGCACCCATGAATGAGAGCTGGGTGGAGGATTTTGCCTTTGTCGGTCTAGAGTTCATGCAAATGGGAGCAAGTGAATTTGTGAATTTGGACACTGCACAGGTCCTATTGTTTTCATCGATTTGCCACGCGTCTTGCCTAGTTGGCGCTCGTGTAACTGACATGTACCGACAGTGAGGACTCAACCATCTCCTTAACAGGACACTTCATGGCCATTTTAAATTCGGGTGAGTCATGGGATAAGTTTGGCTCAAAATGGCCCCTCTTGACAAGTGGTTCACCAAATTGGTGAACCACTCTAATAAAAACAACTTCGGTCCCTAGAGCGCGGGCTAGAAAACAGCAGACCCTTAAAGTAAAATCCCCCATTCAGTGCCCGAGAGCTCCCATAAAGTAGCTCCTGATTTTCTGGGAGAGTCTAGGAATGGAAGACGCAACTTGGGAAAATCTTTGGTCTATCGAGACATCGTTCCTACCTTTCAGCCTTGATAACGAGGCCTGTCACAAGGGGCGGCATTATGAGAACCCAGTTCTTTGAAGACACAAGTGTAACACTTTGTGAGTTAACCAACGGTCGAAAATGAATGAGGGCTCTGAGGATGAGATCAATGGTCCACAACGCTTGGCGGCTAAACAGCGGTAACTAGTTGAACTGGAGGAGTTAATTGTACTCCCTCTGACTCAAAATAAGTGATTTGGGTTTATTTAGATTCAGATATATCTGCATACTAAAACTTGTCTAGATACATTCAAATATATCCCTTTCCTCCCTATGCTCCCCCGGCGCAGGCCCACCACGCTTCGCGCCTGCGGCTAACTTCTCTCTCTTCATCTCTCAGAGTTCGCTTCAAGTGATCTTCCTGGTAGTAGTTCTCCCTGTCAAAATCATTGTCTACTCTTTTGTTGCCCTACATAGGTCTGCCTGCCAGCCGAAAGTAGAGAACCACTTTGTAAGATCTGGGGCAATAGTCAACTCTCTGTTGTAGCAGCTATTTCTTATTTATTCAGGGCGCCCATTCATGTGTTTAGTCTTAACCCTTGAGATTCATATTTCAATAGAGATTGGATTCGTCGCATCTAGAGGAAGATCTCGACCTGAAACCATAGAAAAAACTCATGTCACTTATTTTGGGATAGAGGAAGTAGTAATTTGCATTACCTATGCCGATGTAATTATTTGAATGCTATGTATATGTGTCATTGATACTTCCAAAACGTATCTACTCTCCCGAACACTTTTGCTATTGTTTCTCCTTTAAACTTGTGTGATTTGGATACAACTAACACGGTCTGACACTGTTTTCAGCAGAATTACCTTGGTGTCTAGTTTTTGTGCAGAAAATCAACTATCATGAAAAATCCCGGAAAATATGCCAAAAATCCTATTTCACCAGAAGACTCACGGAGCCAGAGTACGAGACGGAGTGGAGGCCTGAGGGGCCCACACGCCGCCTTGGGTGGGCCCGCCCGCTGAGGGTGTGGCTGCCCTGCACCCCTCGGCCTCCCTCTTCGCCTATAAGATGCCTCTTGACCTAAAAACCGAGGGGGGTCGACGTTTTTCCAGAAAGAGTTCTGATGCGCCTCCACCACCAAAAACCGAGATTCGAAACCAGAAACTCCGTTCTGGCACCCTGCCGGGACGGGGAATTTTTAGAGGATCATCGTCATCACCAACGCCTCTCCATCAACCATCCATGTTTCTCTCATCCATGAGTGAGTAATCCCCCGTTGTAGGCTATGGGGATGGTAGGGATTGGATGAGTTTTATCATGTAATCGAATAATATTGTTAGGGCATGGTGCCTAGTATCTCTATTAGTGCTATTTAACTTTGTTGCAACTTGTTGTGCTTAATGCTTGTCACTAGGGCCCGAGTGCTATGATCTCAGATTTGAACTTATTATTGAATCATTATGATAGTATTGTTTGTGATCTTATCTGCAAGTTGTGCACACATATCATTGTCCAGATCCAAAGGCCCCAAAGTGACAAAAATTGGGACAACCTGAGGTGATGGCTGTGATCTGAGGACCACATGTGTTCATGGAGTGTTAATGATTTGCTTCGGTGCTCTATTAAAAGGATCACCTTAATTTCCAGTAGTTTCCTTGAGGCCCCGCTGCAACGGGCTGGCAGGACAAAAGATGTTGTGAAAGTTCTCATTGCGAGCACACATGACTATATATGGAGCACATGCCTATGATTGTTTAGTAATTGGATGCTTATTCTTATTTATCCGCAATTGCCCTAGATCTTGAAGTTACATGTTTAGACTCGTCCATGCAACACCCGTCCATCCATCCCTATGCCTAACATGCTCATATCCTACTATTTTCTACTACTGTTACTATCGCTCTTGTTTTGCTGCTGCTGCTTTGCTGTTGCTACTACCAAACTCTTGCTACTGATAAACTTCTATGAGCAAGAACTATTTTTAGGTGCAGCTGAATTGACAACTTAGTTGTTAAGGCTTGCAAGTATTCTTTGTCTCCCCTTGTGTCGAATCAATAAATTGGGTAATACTACCCTCGAACACTGTTGCGATCCCCTATACTTGTGGGTCATCAAGACTATTTTCTGGCGCAGTTGCCGGGGAGCATAGCTTTATTTGTAAGTTCACTTGGATCTACTATTGTTCACTACTACTCCTTTCATCATGGGGAAGTCTCTTGATGGAAAGTTTCCTATTTTACCATCCATTACAAGAAGAGGTACAGTCCTAAACACCTCTGTTGCTCTCTATTCACCGTATGTTATAAGTAAGCTTGTTACACCACCACCACATACTCATGCTACAAGCACTGCTACTACTACTGAATATGAAACTGTTTTTGATACTCATGATGTTACTTCTATTGTGCTTGATGCGAGTGGTTCATTAGGTCCTTTCCTAGATGCTACTATGGCTAATCTAGGAAATACTGAAACTCCTAGTGAAGGCACTGTTACACCTGTTAGATCACCTGAGTCTAGAGAGAGATATGATATTAATGATGGTTACATTGAGTTTACTGATGAATTTATTGAGGAGTGCCGAAACACACATGGTGATAGTGTTATTAAGAGTCTCCTTGAGAGACGTACTATTATTCCTAAATTGTCCTCTGATCCTAAGTTTGCCACCTCTCCCATAGATATTAAAGATGAAGATTATGATTTTTCTCTTGATTTATCATATTTAGATATTGTTGAGAAAGAACCTTTTTGTGGGACTGAGAGTGAGAGTGTTATGGCAAATATGAATGAGCTTTCCCTATGAGTGCTTTATTCTCTGATGATTTTAAGATGCGCAAGTACTTTGTTACTAAGATCTTCCCCTTTTCACTAAAAGGAGAAGCTAAAGCTTGGTTTAATAGATTACCTCCTAGTTCCATTGATAGCCCTGATTGCTTGATTGCTTCTTTCTTCTATAAATATTTTCCTCCTAGTGCTAGACATGCTGCTTTGCAGAGACTTTTTAATTTTAAACAAGGAGATGAAGAGAAATTGCCTGAGTCATGGACAAGGTTCTGTGCCTTTATTCATGCATATCCTAGATGTCCATTACCTAAAAATAAGCTTCTTGATATTTATTATAATGGACTAACTGATGATTCTAGGACATACCTAGATAGCTTTGTTGATTGTGTTTTCAGGAAAATAACTCCTACAAATACTGAAGAATTAATGGCTAAAATAAGCAAGAATTATGATGATTGAACTTCAACTGAGCTAAATACACCTGAGCCTATTACTCCTAAACCAGTTGTGCCTGGACCAATTCCAATACCAACACCAAAGAAGAGGGGAGTACTTGCATTAAATGGTGAAGTGATGAAGGAAGCTAAGAAATGTCTAAAGGAGAAAGGTATTAGAGCTGAAGATGTGAAGAATCTACCTCCTATAGAAGAATTATGCAAGCCAATTCCTCACTCATCTACTATTGATGTACACTGTCTTCGCTTTGATAAAGGTGATATTCCTTATAGTATGCATCCTGATCAATGCTTAGAGGAACTTGATACATTTATTGTTAAACAAGGTAATTTTAATAAACAAGTTCAGAATCATTTATTGGAAAACTCTATAGCTATTAATGAGTTGAAAGATATTGTGGAAAGAACTGCTAAGGACATTAAAATGCTTTGTAAACACTTTCAAATGGTTCAAACTCAAATTGATCAACTTGCTAAGGTACAAAAAGATATGCTAGTGAATGCCTCGAAAGATAAACAGGCTTATGAAATTAGAAGTAGGAGTGGTATAGCTACTCAAGATCCTTTATATCCTGAAGGACACCCTAAAATAATTGAGAAATATTCTCAACAAGGTGAAAGTAGTGGTAGTCCTCGTACGAGAAAGAAAAAGAAACATAAAATAGTTGAGGAACCACTTGAACCTGCTGTAGATCCTATTAGTATATTTGTCTCTGATGCTGAAACTGAGATTGGTAATGATAAAAATGATGCTCCTGATAAGGAGGAAGTTGAGGAAGAACCTGAGAAGCACACTAAGAACACTAGGTACACAAAGAAAGATTTTATTGCTAAAAAACATGGTAGTGAGAGAGAACCTTGGGTGCAGAAGCCTATGCCTTTTCCTAATAAGAAACACAAGTTAAAGGAGGAAGAACACTACAATTCCTTTGACTGATGCTATTAAGTTGCCTCCTTGTTCAAAGTATATAAAGGATATTATCTCTAATAAAAGGAAGATTCCTAATAAGAAATTTTCTACTTTGCTTGCTAATTATTCCTTCAATGGTGAGGTCAGCATGCATGCAGGACTTATGGTATCGATTGATTCAATAGCGCGCGGTGTGTGTATCCATACATACACACCTGTGGGTTTTCTTGTTGCTCACCACAACGGCTGCCTGGTTTTTGTAATGTTCGTTTTGTATAATTTATTATATAGAAAAATATAATAAGAGCGAGTGTGCCCACCCTCTCCTTCATCCGATACCCCACCGCGATGAGGCCAACTCATCTCGACACTCTCGGCGATATCCTCTCTTATATCTTAAAATAACGATGTGGGTTCGCCTACACTATCTGCCCACTCCTCTGCGGGAACTATCACGTGGTGGCCTATAGTCTCGGGCCGTAGCAAACGGGAACTAAAGATTAGGGGCTCTAGTCCTAATTTGATAGTCCCGGGTTTAAAACCGGGACTAGACCCCGTTATGGTCTAGGACTAGAGACCCGTTTTCCACTCGTGTACTATGCAACTTCTATTTCTATTTGATCCGCCGATGGCCATCAAAGAGAAAACATTGATTCGATGACCCAAGATAAAAAAGAAACAAATCTATTTCTATATACATAGCCCAGCAGGCCCATCTTATCACATAGTCAACGAACTATCACACACACCAGCCAGGCAATGCGTCGAGGCCTTTTTTCACACCGCTCCCTTGTGCTGGATTAAACCACTAAGAAAAACTGAAGATGACCGACGCAAAGTATGTCCAGAAATATAGTTGTACTTTTAGAATGGGGGGTCATAGCCCATTTTCATCGCCCTACGCCTGTGGCTGTGTGTATCAGTATCCATACATACATCAGTGGTTTTTTTGTTGCCCACGACAACGGCTGCGTGGTTTTTGTAACGTTCTTTTTTATACTCCTATACTTTATTATATAGCAAAATATAATAAGTGTTTGGATCTTATATGCCCACCCTCTCATTCATCTTATACATCTCCACTCTCTCGGCACTATCCTCTCTTATCTTAAAATAACGACGTGGGCTGTCGTGGATGAGCTCCCTATGATCTGTAACAATGACCTGGTCAAAATAAAGTTTGACAGTCATCCTCTGATTCATAAACAAAGTTCGTTCCTTTTCATCAAGTGGATAAGGTAGACAAACCACTTAAGTTTTGCCTTAGACTGACGGAACAAAGCTAAGTAGGCTGAATGGAAAAAGGAAAGGGACTGTCGGGGATATGACCCCGGGTACCTTAGAGTTGTGCTATAAGGAGATTTAACGAGTGCATAAAGCAATTTGAAGAGGTTTATGCATAAGATAAGGCCGTTTGATGATTGTCAGGAATAATATAGAAAAGAACAAAAGGAAAAGAACCTGCCAGGCTGAATTATGTAAAAGTCGGCCTGGCTCAAACACCCTTGGGCCGAATCAAGCTCCTCCCTAGCCAAATCAGGAATCTGGGCCGAATTAAACAAAAGGAGCCGAGGTCTCCTCCCCCGGGTGGGCCGACGAAGGGCTTATTCGGCCCACCACGGGTCAAACCAAGCACGCTCCCTCGCCACGTCGCTCGAACCACAACACCGCCTCCTCCTCGCGCCGAAGTACCCGCGAGCGTCGATCCCCCTGCCTCAATTGCTTCCCCCGGGTGGGCCGGATACGGCCCACCGCGGGGATCCTTCTGCTCCACGCAGGCAAACTCCACCAGCCCAAGTGCCTCCCCCGGGTGGGCCGACCTCGGTCATCTCGGCCCACCGCGGGCTCTCCCCTCCAATTCGGACGAGCACAATCCCGGCTGGGCCGCTGCTCAACCCGGCTGGGCCGCTGCCACTCCGGGCCGACTAAAGAGGGAACCCGGCTGGGCCTTAGTAGTTTGGCTGGGCTGCCTTGTCACCCCAGGCCGAATTAACTCCTTCCCTGGCCGAATTTCCACTACGCCCTGAGCTCTTGGGCCGAGTAGCAACGATCTAGACGCCCTGCTATTCACCTCCAAGCGCCCCACGGTCTCCACCAGAATACGCCATCAGATCAAGACAAGACCAACAAGTGTTGTGCCAGTCTTGGGAGCCCACCTGCTCAGACTGGCACATGATGTATGGAATATGTCAATGGCATCTAACAAGATGCTAGGGAATATGCCTGGCATCTCCAAAGATGACAAGGCATATGCTGAGCATCTCCAGAAGATGCCCGGAATATGCCATCTAGATACCAATCGTAGAGAGCAAGATTAGTCCCCTGGGCTCCCCTTTATAAGGATCACCAGGGGGATCGTTCTAAGCGAGGCCCCGAAGTGCTCCTCCCCTCTCTGCTCACTAGGAGCTCTCCTTCTTCCTCTTCCTCAACTCTCACAGAGAGATCTAGATAGAAGCATAGGAGATACAGCTCAAGGAGCATGATTGTAGCAACAAGAATGGAAAGATTATAAGAGATTAGATGTATAGAGTGAGGTGTTATCTCCACTTGAGAGCTTCAATCCAATATACATTGCATTTATCTTTGTTCATACGAGTGCGGTCTCCACTGCATCATCCCTCCCCGGATTCCTCCACGTCCATCGGCCCCAACTTTAGCTTACCCATGGCATATGTCGTGATACCACCGCGACATTTGGCGCCCACCGTGGGGCCTTTAGTGGCGTTGGTTGGGTTTCAATCCGGACGGGAACACCTTCATCAGTTTTCTTCCTTATAGGGCTCATTCAGCTTCACCAGGCCAACAGAGAACAAAGAGGTAAGCACAGAGGCTCTCCAAGTATAACTCATCAAAGCAGGTAAGACTCAGCAAGAAGGACTCAAGCACTACTCCAAGCCTACTGTAAGTACCGAGTAACTCAACAGGGCAGTTATGACCTAGCAAAACTTACCCACCAACTTCTCCAAGTTTACTGTAAGTGCCATGTAACCCAGTCACCTACACTCGATCCTTCACCCCCGGGAGAAAATAACTCAACCCAGGGACTAGTCAACTTATCCGTAGAGTCATCTTTAGATTAAGAGAGCACAATGTTAATTTAGATCTGTACTCTAGCCAGCTTGTTTATAACTCGGCCATAAGTTGAATCAGCTTATTGGTGATTCATATAGATTTTGAGTCAGTTAGTTTATGTTGTGGGTTGTCCTGTGACTCGGCTCACAGGCCAGCTTATTTATAACTCGGCTGTAACACCCTCAGAATCGACCCTATGCAAGTTTCAACGATTCCCGCCAAACCCGCATAGAAACAATTCAAAGGTGCCCACCAGGCACTTTCGTGCGGGTGGAAAACGAAGTAATAACATTACACAACAGTCCTCGATGGGACCCACGCAGAATATATATATACAATGACTCAATGAGTCAAGAATACAGATATAATATACAAAGATCCAAATCACCTTGAAAATAATAGAGCGTCCGACTACGGACAAGATGCAAATGGGGCTAAGAGCCCTGAAGAATAACCAATGGCGTCCATAACCCTGCCCAGGCCAAGCCGGAAGGGTAACCCTGCTAACGTCGTCGATCTCAAAACCTGCTTAAACAAAAGGGGTGCCGACGAAGGGCAAAGGAAAAAGAGAGAGCGGTCAGTACTGAGGCCAGTACACGGCGAGGCTAGAATTCGGCGGTCCTCGCCTACATAGGTATGGTGGACTGAAGCGGCAGCGCGACATGCACTAAACAACCTATAGAGACTCGATAAAACTGGCGGCTATCAGACAGGGACGAGAAAGATCTATTCGGATCCAACCTGATTCTAACACCAAACAAACCCATCCTGGTCTTCCCCCTCGATACCAACCGAGAAAGTCAACCGAGGAACTCACACGGTTGGCAGTTTTATTCATTCCGTTATAGTGGCGGCAATTACTAGTCAAATATAGATAGCATGAGTCATCCTGATAGAATCAGCAGTGGGCACTTTTAGTTAACCATTCCATTGTAGTTGCAACACTTACTAGTCAGATACAATGGTAGCAAGCGACAACCCAAACAAGCAATTGTTGGCAGTTTTATTTAGCCATTCCATTATAGTGAAGCTGATTACTAGTCATTATAAAGTCAAATTTATAGCACTACTTTAGTTATAGTTGTCTATGATCGAGATCATGCTCCAAGTCGTCCATAACCGCGGACACGGCTTTCAGAAAGTTTTACCCTGCAGGGGTGCACAAATAGCAACACACACTCGATCAACCTCGGAAAAACCAAATCAAAACCCAACGAGGCTTTCACGACAAAGCAATCACAGGATTCAAAAATATTTTAGGGGGGCCACCCCATTAAGCTACCTGCAACGAAGTTAGCTGACTCCGAGACGGACTCAAGGTTTGGGTGGGGTCAGAACGATCGGGAACCCGAAAGTGTGACGGGCTTGTCGATACCGCTAAATCGTGTCCCGATCCTAAACAAGACAGTGCAAGACATCGCACAATTTAAATAAAGCGAAGCATGGCATAAGTACAGGATAGTAAATAAAACCTCAAACTAGTTTGTGGCCCCAAGAAATAAGAATGAATCAAGCTCTGGCTCAGGGGGGGTCCCATAATCCTCCCGGATGTGGATAGCGCGAATATTCAAGGAACAGGTATCAAGTACTCGGGGCCCTACGGGACACAAGTGGATGGTTAACAACCAAATAACATCTATTTCCCACCTGTGCCTCTGCATTTACCTACTTCAATTTTAGTTGTTAAACAGTAATTAAAGTCTTGATCATCTCCAACAATAAACACACGGTAATACTCCAACAACTGTGGTACTTGACGACACGCAACAGCACTTGAGCAAGCGACTCACGGCCGAGGTCCAACTATCTACCAAACAACAGGTAATAGGAGGTGTCCAAGGCAATATAAGGCTGCAAGGGATATCACGGGTACGAAAACTAGAGCATCGCAACACAGATAGCAATAGATCAACAGGAGGGAATAAATACTATAAAAGTAAGATAGGTAGAAAGGGGGAGGTGCTCTCCTGATAAACATTGTCGAAGGTTCATCCAAAGGTCGGGTCGACACTCGCATCAACTCATCGGCCTAATCCGTGAAGAAGCAAAGCACTAGAAGAAACACCGGATGCACTTTTTAATACAACGGCAGAAGATCGGGCATGATGCATGTATGATGTATGACATGGCAAAGGTGCGATGCAATTAGGCAATATTAAGCGGAACCGGGGGTCCCGACAATTAAATATATGGTTCCAGTTGTTTAGATACCCCGCATTTTAAATGTTGTCTTAACATGGCAGAAGATAGCACCGGTTCGCTACACAAATTTAAATGGGACCAATATACGACTAGATTTGCCCGCATATGGATCCCATATTTAATTATAAGGTGAATCGGCATAAGGCCCCCAAACCCCACAAATATGTATGCAACATGAACAATTAAATATGCAACAATTTATATAGTTGACAATTTATAAAATAGGGTTCTCGGATAAGGGAATCACATTAGGGTTCGGCGAACTTGGGCTCTGAGGGGTTCGGGGTTGGGTTTCGGGATCCGGATCTGGGGTTCGGTCTCGGCGGGATCGTTCTCGGATAACGGAGTCGATCTTGGCGTTCCGTGAAGAAGGACTTGGTTCGGCGTCGGGCGCATCGGATTCGTTCTGGTCGGTGTCGATCTTGTCGTTGCGAAGGTCTTGTCGTGTCGTCGGTCTGGTCGTTTCACGGCGGAGATCTTGGTGTCCCGGGTCTTGGTCGGTTCGCCGGTAGATCTTGGTGTCCAGGGATGCTCCGGGTCCGGGGGTTCGCCGCTCCGTGAGGTAGATCTTGTCGATTCGGCGTCATCGCCCCTAGTTTCCATGACGAAGTACTCGGGGTTCCACTCGATTGTCGGTGTCGAGCTTGATGTCACAAATATCTTGAAGGGTTCATGGCCTCAAACAGTAGCATAGCTGCCCGAAAAGGACATCACGTAGCAGCCGCGCTGAGGTCGGAATAAGGCCATAGGGACACGAACAGAAAGGGTACACATCCTCAGGTGACCACGAGGCGGTCGCTGCGAGGTCAATACGGCCCGGGGCGACAGAGAGCTTGGAGAGAAGGTTGGGGACGCGCTTGGTCGAGGAATGGTGACAACGTGGAAGGGTGGTGCTGGGATAACGACGGCGGCAGCAAGGGGGCAAGGTCGGGCTCGTCAGGGCGACGAGCTTGGTGAGGACAGGCGCTGTTGGGCGTGGATCAACGGCGAGGAGGCGGCAAGGGGCGACGCCATGGCCAGGGCGAGACGGCGGCTTGAGCGACGGAGCTTGGGCCGGAGGAGGAGACGACGGGGAGGAGGTCCTGGCTGGCGGGGTGACGTTGCCGGTGTAGGGAGAAGGGCCTGGCAGGGCAGACGGGGTGCGACGCGCTGCGGGGGTCGCGCCGGAGAGTAAGAGGACGGCGGGGACGACGGGGGCACTCGACGGCCGGGGAAAGGGGTGAGGCGGTGCAGGGTGCCCTGGCTGCAGACGGCGGAGGGAGCGGTCTCGGGTGGGCGGCCGGAGGAGCTCCGTGGCGGCCGGTCGCGGGGGGGTGCTGTCGGCCGAGGAGGAGAGGACGCAGAGGGGAGAGGGACCCCCGGCGGCGCTCGGTGGCGGTGGGGAAGATCTCGGCGAGGCCGGCGGCGGACGGTGGTTGGTGGAGGAGATGGCGGCGGAGGATACGGGGCGAGAGAGAGGGAGGACGAGCGCGGGGTAGGTGGCGTGCAGGGGTGGGCCTGGAGCGGGCGGTGGCATGGGGATTGAGGCTGGCGGTTGGTGGGGACACGCGGCTCGGGCGGGCGCGTGTTAACGGGGTGGGGAGAGGCCAGGCTGGCGCAGGAGTTGGGGATCAGGGTGGTCGGGTGGTGGCGTGGTGGGGCCACGCAGCAGAGAGAGAGAGACAGGATGCAGGGTGGCTTATGTGCGTGCAAGGTGGTGGGTGTGAGAGGTGTGGATGGGGCCAGCGGGTGAGGTGGCGGACTGGGAATGGATGGGGGAAAGGGAGAGGTGAGGTGGAGGGAGGGAATTGGTCAGGGTGAGGTGGAGGGAGGCTGGGTAGATTAGGTGTAGGTAGGATTAGGAATTAGACATGCTGATTTGTACTGGGATGGCCGACTGGGTCGGATCGGCCCGGTTCGGCTGCCCCCTAAAAATATTTAAACATTTTATTTATTTAAAACGGGACTTTTGAAAACCGGGGTAGACAAAACGAAATAAACCAGAGACCCAGGTTTGAGTTGAATTAAAGACGAGGTATTTAGAAAACAAAAATAGGTTTTTACGAAAATAGTTTTATGCGAACAAATGCAAGATGATGACGATGCTCAAATGCAAGGTGGCATGATGACATGAGCAGGCGGTCATGATGATGCAATGCACGAAAACAACGCGATTTTCTAGTAGTGGTTTTGCGGGGCGCCACAATTCGACACCACTAACAATGGATCTCGCCCTCGAGATCCGCCTCATGGTACAGGGAAGAAGGCCGACGATCTGATCCTTCGCGCTTCGTGTAGATCCTCGCGACACCACTAACAAGGGTTCTTTCTTCAGCTTGAAAAAGGTGACACCACCAACCAGGATTGTTCCCCATTCGTCGAGAGAACCCTCCGGAGAAACAAAGATGAAGGTAAAGGTCTCAAAAGGGTAAGGCCAACTCTAACTTCCGCGGAAGGAGTATAACTACAATGATTCACCATTCCAGGTGCAAGACCGAATGATAAGAGTAGTCGGATGGTGATCAGTCCATCGCGCACCCAAAGCATTACCCTGCACATGAATAGGAAATTATGCAACCAACTCTCAGAATTCAGATTGTAGATCTCGACAAGCGAGGTTCAGAAACAGAGGAGTGATGCAGACTCTGCATCAGATCTGGCGTAGATGATGTCGTCGCGTCGGAAAACACCGTAAGGCACGCGGAGGAGCAAAGAGAAGTCCACCAGATGAAGGATTCCTCGGATAGCATGAAGACCAGATGTAGAAGCATCGTTACCCAAAGAGGAAGCGAAACCCTGAAGGTACAACGAAAACCCAACCACGAGAAATCCTGGACTCGAAGAGAGAGAAGAGAGTGGATTCAAAACACGCAGAGGTGAGAGGAGAGCAGAAGAGGGGTAAGGAGTAAAATTAGACCTAATCAGAACTATCCAACCGATTTGCAAAAATAGTTTTGACACTCTACTTCGGCCGTTAGCTAGGTTATCCTACAGGCTGGACTTGTGGGGTATCGCAACTTCTGAGCTCTGATACCACTCTGTAACACCCTCAGAATCGACCCTATGCAAGTTTCAACGATTCCCGCCAAACCCGCATAGAAACGATTCAAAGGTGCCCACCAGGCACTTTCGTGCGGGTGGAAAACGAAGTAATAACATTACACAACAGTCCTCGATGGGACCCACATAACAGATATATATATACAACAGCGACTCAATGAGTCAAGAATACAGATATAATATACAAAGATCCAAATCACCTTGAAAATGATAGAGCGTCCGACTACGGACAAGATGCAAATGGGGCTAAGAGCCCTGAAGAATAACCAATGGCGTCCATAACCACCTGAGCCAAGCCGGAAGGGTAACCCTGCTAACGTCGTCGATCTCAAAACCTGCTTAAACAAAAGGGGTGCCGACGAAGGGCAAAGGAAAAAGAGAGAGCGGTCAGTACTGAGGCCAGTACATGGCGAGGCTAGAATTCGGCGGTCCTCGCCTACATAGGTATGGTGGACTGAAGCGGAAGCGCGGCATGCACTAAACAACCTATAGAGACTCGATAAAACTGGCGGCTATCAGATAGGGACGAGAAAGATCTATTCGGATCCAACCTGATTCTAACACCAAACAAACCCATCCTGGTCTTCCCCCTCGATACCAACCGAGAAAGTCAACCGAGGAACTCACACGGTTGGCAGTTTTATTCATTCCGTTATAGTGGCGGCAATTACTAGTCAAATATAGATAGCATGAGTCATCCTGATAGAATCAGCAGTGGGCACTTTTAGTTAACCATTCCATTGTAGTTGCAACACTTACTAGTCAGATACAATGGTAGCAAGCGACAACCCAAACAAGCAATTGTTGGCAGTTTTATTTAGCCATTCCATTATAGTGAAGCTGATTACTAGTCATTATAAAGTCAAATTTATAGCACTACTTTAGTTATAGTTGTCTATGATCGATATACTGTGCTCCAAGTCGTCCATAACCGCGGACACGGCTTTCAGAAAGTTTTACCTCAGGTGCACAAATAGCAACACACACTCGATCAACCTCGGAAAAACCAAATCAAAACCCAACGAGGCTTTCACGACAAAGCAATCAAGGATTCAAAAATATTTGAGGCCACCCCATTAAGCTACCATAGCGAAGTTAGTGACTCAAACGGACTCAAGGTTTGGGTGGACGGGTAAACGATCGGGAACCCGAAAGTGTGGTGGGCTTGTCGATACCGCGAAATCGTGTCCCGATCCTAAACAGTACAGGTGTAGTACATCGCACAATTTAAATAAAGCAGTAAAGCATGGCATAAGTACAGGATAGTAAATAAAACCTCAAACTAGTTTGTGGCCCCAAGAAATAAGAATGAATCAAGCTCGCTCGGGGGTCCCATAATCCTCCGGATGTGGATAGCGAATATTCAAGGAACAGGTATCAAGTACTCGGGGCCCTACGGGACACAAGTGGACGGTTAACAACCAAATAACATCTATTGCCCACCTGTGCCTCTGCATTTACCTACTTCAATTTTAGTTGTTAAACAGTAATTAAAGTCTTGATCATCTCCAACAATAAACACACGGCAATACTCCAACAACTGTGGTACTTGACGACACGCAACAGCACTTGAGCAAGCGACTACGACGCGCAGGTCCAACTATCTACCAAACAACAGGTAATAGGAGGTGTCCAAGGCAATATAAGGCTGCAAGGGATATTGCGGGGCGCCACATCGGCCATAAGTTGAGTCTGATTATTTGTGATTCAGATAGTTTCTGAGTCAGTTTACTTATGCTTTGGTTTACCTTGTAACTCAGCTCCCCAGCCAGCTTATTTATAACTCGGACAGAAGTTGAGTCAGCTTATTTATGATCCAGGTAGATTTTGAGTCAGCTTACTTATGAGTTGGATAGAATTTGAGTCAGTTTATGTATGCTTTGGATTGTCCTATAACTCAGCTTACCGGCCAGCTTATTGATGATTCGGATATAATTTGAGTCAATTTGTTTATGCTTCGAACTAACCTTTAACTCAGCTCAGTAGATTGTCTCTTATCCGGACTAACATTTGATTCAGCTTGACAGGGGATATTATAATTCAGATTGGTATTCAGACTCGGCGTACTAATCATATCTCTGATTCATGCCGGAGCTTTATTCAGTTCCCCAGATTGCCAGGTTATGTTATGACTCGGATTGATATCTCACCATCTCGCCAGGTTATCCCATATCACGGATGATTATTGGCCAGCTTATCACATCTCCAATCTATATCTCCTATCTACATCTCGAATCAGATCCCTCAGCGGTTAGCCCTATCATCATATCCCAAAGCTTAATCTCGGATCCATATCAAAGGCAAATTATCCTCATCACGCCAAATCAAGCTATATCATGGCAAACAAATAACTCGGATTTGAGCCAGATGACTCATACTTAAGTCATAAAGTCAATTTTGAGTAAAGTAACTCGGATTTGAGTTGAGTTAACTCGGATTTGAATCATATAACTCGGATTTGAGCCAGATGACTCATACTTAAGACATAAAGTCAATTTTGAGTAAAGTAACTCGGATTTGAGTTGAGTTAACTCGGATTTGAGTCATATAACTCGGATTTGAGCCAGATAACTCAGAATTAAGACATAAAGTCAATTTTGAGTAAAGTAACTCGGATTTGAGTTGAGTTAACTCGGATTTGAATCATATAACTCGGATTTGAGCCAGATGACTCAGACTTAAGACATAAAGTCAATTGTGAGTAAAGTAACTCGGATTTGAGTTGAGTTAACTCGGATTTGAGTCATATAACTCGGATTTGAGCCAGATAACTCAGACTTAAGACATAAAGTCAATTTTGAGTAAAGTAACTCGGATTTGAGTTGAGTTAACTCGGATTTGAATCATATAACTCGGATTTGAGCCAGATGACTCAGACTTAAGACATAAAGTCAATTTTGAGTAAAGTAACTCGGATTTGAGTTGAGTTAACTCGGATTTGAGTCATATAACTCGGACCTGAGTCAGATGACTCAGACTTAAGACATAAAGTCAATTTTGAGTAAAGTAACTCGGATTTGGGATGAGTTAACTCGGATTTGAGTCATGAACTCGGATTTGGAGTCAGATGACTCGGATCATAACTTACCCAATGAGGTTAAAAGAGAAATGCCAAAGAAGGCAGGAACTCATAACTTACCCAATGAGGTTAAAAGAGCAATGCCAGAGAAGGCAAGAACTAGTAACTTACCCAATGAGGTTAAAAGAGCAATGCCCAAGAAGGCAGCAACTCGTAACTTACCCAATGAGGTTAAAAGAGCAATGCCAAAGAAGGCAAGAACTTGTAACTCACCTAATGCGGTTAAAAGAGCAGTGCCCAAGAAGGCCAGAACTCATAACTTACCCAAAGGGGTTGTGACCAGTGCCCATGATGGCCAGAGGTCCAGAAACTTACCCAAAGGGGTTATGACCAGTGCCCATGATGGCCAGAGGTCCAGAAACTAACCCAAAGGGGTTATGACCAGTGCCCATGATGGCAAGAGGTCCAGAAACTTACCCGAAGGGGTTATGACCAGTGCCCATGATGGCCAGAGGTCCAGAAACTTACCCAAAGGGGTTATGACCAGTGCCCATGATGGCCAGAGGTCCAGAAACTTACCCAAATGGGTTATAACCAGTTCCCATGATGGCAAGAGGTCCAGAAACTTACCCAAAGGGGTTATGACCAGTGCCCATGATGGCCAGAGGTCCAGAAACTTACCCAAAGGGGTTATGACCAGTGCCCATGATGGCCAGAAGTCCAGAAACTTACCAAAAGGGGTTATGACCAATGCCCAAAAATGCCAGGAGTCAAAAAACTTGCCCAAGAAAGGTATGAGCAGTGCAGAAATGGCCAGAAGTCGCTACTTACCCAAAGGGGATATAAGACCAGTGCCCATGAAGGCCAGAAGTCATATCTTGCCCAAAAGGGTTAAAAGACCAGTACCAATAAAGGTTAGGTATCACGAACTTACCCAAAAGGGTTATGGGACATATAAGTATACAACCAAGATATATTGAGTTGAAAGGTAACTCGGAAAATATTTGAATTTGAAGCCTATGTACGACTCTACGAGTCCCACATAGCCTCGGGGACTAATGTCGGGGATATGACCCCGGGTACCCTAGAGTTGTGCTATAAGGAGATTCAACGAGTGCATAAAGCAATTTGAAGAGGTTTATGCATAAGATAAGGCCGTTTGATGATGTCAGGAATAATATAGAAAAGAACAAAAGGAAAAGAACCTGCCAGGCCGAATTATGTAAAAGTCGACCTAGCTCAAACACCCTTGGGCCGAATCAAGCTCCTCCCTAGCCAAATCAGGAATCTGGGCCGAATTAAACAAAAGGAGCCGAGGTATCCTCCCCCGGGTGGGCCGACGAAGGGCTTATTCGGCCCACCACGGGTCAAACCAAGCACGCTCCCTCGCCACGTCGCTCGAACCACAACACCGCCTCCTCCTCGCGCCAAAGTACCCGCGTGCGTCGATCCCCCTGCCTCAATTGCTTCCCCCGGGTGGGCCGGATACGGCCCACTGCGGGGATCCTTCTGCTCCACGCAGGCAAACTCCACCAGCCCAAGTGCCTCCCCCGGGTGGGCCGACCTCGGTCATCTCGGCCCACCGCGGGCTCTCCCCTCCAATTCGGACGAGCACAATCCCGGCTGGGCATTGCTCAACCAGTGGGCCGCTGCCACTCCGGGCCGACTAAAGAGGGAACCCGGCTGGGCCTTAGTAGTTTGGCTGGGCTACCTTGTCACCCCAGGCCGAATTAACTCCTTCCCTGGCCGAGTTTCCACTACGCCCTGAGCTCTTGGGCCGAGTAGCAACGACCTAGACGCCCTGCTATTCACCTCCAAGCGCCCCACGGTCTCCACCAGAATACGCCATCAGATCAAGACAAGACCAACAAGTGTTGTGCCAGTCTTGGGAGCCCACCTGCTCAGACTGGCACATGATGTATGGAATATGCCAATGGCATCTAACAAGATGCTAGGGAATATGCTTGGCATCTCCAAAGATGCCAAGGCATATGCTGAGCATCTCCAGAAGATGCCCGGAATATGCCATCTAGATACCAATCGTAGAGAGCAAGATTAGTCCCCTGGGCTCCCCTTTATAAGGAGCACCAGGGGGATCGTTCTAAGCGAGGCCCCGAAGGGCTCCTCCCCTCTCTGCTCACTAGGAGCTCTCCTTCTTCCTCTTCCTCAACTCTCACAGAGAGATCTAGATAGAATCATAGGAGATACAGCTCAAGGAGCATGATTGTAGCCACAAGAATGGCAAGATTATAAGAGATTAGATGTATAGAGTGAGGTGTTATCTCCACTTGAGAGCTTCAATTCAATATACATTGCATTTATCTTTGTTCATACGAGTGCGGTCTCCACCGCATCATCCCTCCCCGGATTCCTCCACGTCCATCGGCCCCAACTTTAGCCTACCCATGGCATATGCCGTGATACCACCGCGACAGGGACAAGGGCGGTCATCGCTTGGCGCGAAGGCCGATACGGTACTAAAAGGTCCTCGGACTTCCAGGCGGTTTTCTTTTGGACTGTTGTGAACCCTTAGATCTCGCCAATACAACCTCCTATGGTTTTCGTTACCGAGATATCTTTTCTTTTTTCCTAGGTATACATAAGGGTTGAAGTGGATCCAAGATCAGTGTGTCGGCGACCCTCCTTTTCCCCGCCACTTCCCAATCCACCTCTTTATTCCTGCCACGAATGAAGAAATTTCCTCTCTTTCTATTTACACTTGTGTCTGAGTTGGTTGCAGATTTCCTTCAGGCCTTTTTGCATACCGCTATTGCCAGGTTTTCCAGATTATTTCCCGGGCCACCTTGGGATCTCTGAGAATTTCCATTTTCCTATTTTGCAGCCCGGGTTTAGAAGGGTTGAGCCCGAAATAACCCCACAGAAATACTCGGATAGACCTATAGATCGAAACACTAACCTTCCCTCGCGTTTTGGAATCTCTCGTATCGTGAGTTCGTGACTCCCGGAGGCACACATAGCTTGCCCCAGCTGCATTTTTCAAGACAGAAATTGAAAGGAAAATAATAGATTTTGAGGGAATTGAGTGAGAGGAGTGGATTCACCCAATCCCGGTGGAGACTATCCTATTAGGGTGATTTCTTTTGGGCTTCTAGACTGGCTTATAGGGCCCCCCACTGGAGAAGCATAAAAGAAGTGTCTGCTTCTATCTGTTTCTCCCCACCGCTATTTTTTGCTTATAGTGCAATTCTTGCGGTCCAGAGAAACTGGTCGAGACCTACCTCTCGCAGCTTCCTGCAAAGAACCGAACCGTGAAATCTGGAGTACCCTAACTTTTGTCGAAATTACGCGAGAAATGCCACCGCGGGCCTAAAGTTTTCTTCTAATTCCCCCCCTCACGCGAGTCATTCTCGAGAAGCTCCTCTCTTCTATCGACCATGGGTACGCACCGCCGCCTAGGGTTTTCCCGCCGCCGCCGCCCCATCTCCCAGCCGCCGCCGTGCCTGCCCGACCCTAGCAGAGCCACCAGCCCATGAGCACCGGCTCTCCGCCGACTCTTCTCGCCCAGCCGCCCGATCCCCGCCTGAGCCGCATTCTAAGCTGCAGGGTTCCCAACCCGTCGCAGAACCGTGCGCCGCCGCCTAGGGTTCCCAGCCGCCACCGCATCTGTCTCGCACGGCCTCCGCATGAGGATACCTCCCGCCGCTCGTCCACAGGCAGCGCATGGAGGTCTGCTGCCATCGCCATGGCCACTCTAGTTCTATCTTTTTTTTGTTTAAAAGTAGCAATAGCAGTAGTTCACGATTTGCTCGAATTTATGGGCTTAATTGCTGCTAGATAGTATGTAATAACTATGCAATTTGAATATCACTTACTATTTATAATTTTCTGGGCATATCTCGTTGATTTTCTACTTATAAAATACATTATTTTCACTTACTCACATAACAGATTAAGGGGCAGCAGAGACATTACACATATTATAAGCCCAAATCACATAAGCCCCAAAAAAGTGTACAAACAGTTTCTTGAAGCTTATCCCACCGTTACTTATCCCCACCAAAATCCATAAGCTTGCTTCTTCATAAGCACAAGCCCAAAAAGAAGTCACCCTTAGTCCCCTAAAAACACTACAACAAAACAAGGGCTCATTGCTGTGCGAGTGTTTCAGGGGGATTTGAGATTTTTTTTGGCGACACAGAGAATCGCGCGTGCGGGTGGAAGATAATCGGGGGAACGGTACCCTCGGAGCATCGCTCCTGTCGGACTTGACCAGAACACGGAATTACGCTGGTGTACTGACTTCCGGTGGGACCTCGAGAAGAGAGAGCGAGAGCGCGCGCGACGCCCCACAAGGCCAAAACCATACAATCAAGGTCCGTCTCCGTCCTTGTCTCTAACTCGGACTACACACGCCCAGGGCCGGACCATGTTTTACCGAATCATTGTTTGCTACATGTAGCAAAAACGGAACAAAATATAACAAAAACAGGACAAAATATAGCAAAAACGGGATAAAAGCCAGAACATGGAGATCTGAACCATAGATCGGTCCTGATCATGGAAAGTTCCCATGCCGGGAACGCGTAGCACGACCTGGAAGATAACCAGGGGAACGGTACCCTCGGAGCAATGTTATTTGGACAAAATTGATCCAAAGTGGAAAGAAATTCATAAATTAAACTCACGGCAAAAGTATTTCGCTAGATTTAACCCTTTATGGAGCGTCGTGTAGAGTGGCGCCGCCATGACATACGGCGTTGCATTGAGTTGTGTAACGCCATGACCGGCGGCGCCACACTTTGTAAGTGCAATGCCATGTTTCGATGGTGCGCTACACTATGTTGTGCAGTGATCTAGTGAAATACTTTTGCCGTGAGTTTAATTTATAAATTTCTTTCCACTTTGGATCAATTTTGTCCAAATTCCCTCGGAGCACCGCTTGTGTCGGACTTTGACCAAAACACGGACGTACAGTACCCTGGTGTACTGAACTTCCGGTGGGACCCTGAGCGAGAAGAGAGAGAGCGCGCGCGACGCCCCCACAAGGCCACAACCATACGATCAAGGTCCTTCTCCGTCCTTGTCTCTGACTCGGACTCCACACGGCCAGGGCCGGACCTATATAGGTTTTGCCGCCAGACACAGGCCAGCACGATCGCGAGAATCAACAGAGATCAACCAGTATACTTTTTTCGTTGCTGCTGCTAATCAACCGATCAACCGAGATGCTCCGGTGCGTGGCGCAGCGGGCGGCTCGACACGCGGCTCAGGCCATCATCACCCGGGCCCAGGCAAGAAGCCTCAGCACCAGCACCAGCAGCGCGGCCAGGGCAATAGCTCAGACGAGAGGCGGCGGCCACCGTCATGTCGTCGGGCAGGCGATGCCGAAAGCGTATGAATCATCAGCAACAGTAGCGCGGCGATCGCTGGCGGCGGCGGCGGCGGTGACATGCCAATGCGCGCTACCGAGGGAGTTCGGCTCTTGCATCGTGAGGGGGGTGCTGGCCGAGGCGCGCTCCATGGTGGTCGCCAGGAGCATAAACTTCGTCTTCTGGAAGAACTACGCTGCTTTCTTGTTCGGATGCTATGCCTCCTCCAAGGTGCTGACGTGGGTTCAGAACGGTCGATTCAGAGATGCAAAAGAGAAACTAAAGCTAATTGAGGAGCAGGAGAAGGAGGTCGAGCTAAGGAAGCAAGAGCTGGAGGTTGCAGTTAAAGACCAGAGAAGAAAGGGATGGTTTTGGGGGTGAACTATATAAGAACTCGTGTACTCCTAGATTTATTTCTTCCAGTTTTCTTCATTTATGTCTTTTATTATCCTTTTGTGATCTATAGAATGATATGTATGCCTCTGAATGTACCGGTTGCTGCCAGATTCGTTTACGGGAAAATCTCTACCTCGGCCCTCACCTTTGCGCCAAGATCCAGCGTCTTTTTCCTCCCGAGCAACAAAACATACAATTCGAAACTTTGCAACTAGAGTAGTACAACACATTAGTACCATAATGTATTTCGAATATTTTGGTGCACCATGAATATCTAAAATTACTTACAATATGATATTGTTTTATATATTCTTTCGTTCCAATATAAGATGTTTTAGTTCTTTTCTAAAACACATGTATCTAGAGTCTTTTAGCGTGTAGATTCACTCATTTTGTTCCAAACCTATAGCATAAGACATCCAGATACATGTATTTCTGAAAAATACTAAAACATCTATTAATTTAGAACGGAGACAATATTATTTGATGCACAACAAATTTCGAAACAACAAGAGAGAATTCATATGCACAAAAAGAGATTATGTACATCGGGGCTCATGCGCACACTCTCTTCGTATGCACGTGAAATTCTCTCTTTTATTTCTCTCAAATAGCACAACATTTAAAGTTGGAACTTTGCGGGTCGACTACACTTTAGTACAACAATCGGCACGATCGAGAGAAACAAAAGAATGCTTGTGTGTGTAACGAGGATTTCATGTGTGTTGAGTTGTTGACATATGGTGCCCTTGCTAAACCGATTGAGGGGGGTTGGGGGAGGTGATCAATCCCCCAAAGCCAATGTGGCTTGCGCCAAATGCTCGCAGGCTGGCGCCTTAATATAAAACACCAAATGACTGGAATATCCGCCCCCTACATCGGAAGTTTTGCCCCAAATGACTGGAATATCCGCCCCCTACATCGGAAGTTTCGGCCTAAATATCTGGCCCCAATTTTCAGACCACTGATGTGGTACAGGGACCGAAAACCGTCCGCAAAATAGGAGAGGGAATATAAAACATCTGCGGTGTGATCGGAACTTCCGGCCCTGCCTGTGTGCGCCAAAATGGTCAAGGCCCATATAACCTATAACTCTAGCTCTTTTAAGGACTAAAATACCCCTAACTCATGGCTGGCTATATATATGCCCCACACGAGTTAGCCGCGCGCGCGAGAGAGAGAGAGAGAGAGAGAGAGAGGCGATTGGGGGCTAGCCAAAACAACCTAGGGTTGCGTCTCCATCGTCGGCGACGTCACCGGTCCGCTCCGCCTCCAAAAAAGACCACAACCCTAGGGCCTTGAAGGTATGACGGACCACGACCTCTCGCCGGCGGGAGGTTTTTCGTTCTTTGTCTATACCATTTTTCAGTGTCTTCTTTCGGGATGTTGAGGTGATTGCTATGCCCTGAAGTTAGAATAAGGTCCTCCCCGCTATATCCTCACTCTGGTGGTGCATCTAGCACGGACGGAGGACACGTGGAGTTGTTTGTCCGGCGGATCTCCCGGGATTCGGTCCGTTTTTGTGTTTGTTGGTTTGGTTTCAGGCCAGTCTTTTCTGAAGTATGGTTGTCATCATTGACGATGGTTGCTCCTCTGATGCGTTCATTTTTTATGACCTTAGCACGACGACTTCCCGTCTATCTACTACAACAAGCTCTACTATGACAAGTTTTGTTCGGCTCCCGTGATGGAGGGACGAGGACGGCGACGCGTCTTCGGCTCACGCTAGTGTTTATAGTCGTCGCTAGGTAGTCTAATGACCTACTTGTAATTTTTATTGATTTTAGGCCACTTTATACTAATGTTGATGATTATTAATAGATATGTGGAATTTCGCAAAAAATTAAGGATACATATACTACCAAAAAGAGAAAACAAAGAAAATAAATAAACTTTTGGATTTCTAGTACGCTTGTATCCCTTTGTCCAAAATAACGACACAACTTTATCTATAGACATATATATCAGGCAGGTATTAGGATGAAAATACATGTATAGCTACACAAAGTTGCCTCACTTATTTTGTAACAGAGAGAATATAAACTTTTTGAATTTATTTAAAAGCCAAAACTACTGAAGCTCAAGAAGTACAAGTAAATTTGTGCTAGTATTTATAGTCGTCGCTAGGTGGTTTAATGATCTATTTATAATTCTTATTTTTGGATTTCTTTGTACTGCCGTTGATGATTTTGAATAGATCTGTGGAATTTTGTAAAAAAAAAAGTTTGGGCAGCAGGAAAAGGAATGTCGCATAAACCAATTGCTGGAAGACTCCACTAGATTGCGGGCCCCAGGTGTCATGGTCGGCGAGTCCACGCTCCTCTCGCCACATGAACCTGCCACTACGCTGCCACTTCGTACTCACGCCTATCCACAGGAAGGATCCACCGTACCCAAACCGCCCATACTAATACCTAACAGTACCCACTGCCACACGGGCCCATAAGTCGTAATCTCCGGTGGGTCCCACCTGTAATGGTCAGACAAGCAGTGTCAGCATCTGTCATGGAATCGGGAGGCTAGTGGAGAGCGATTAGCCAAGGCTTTTAAAAAAAGGGGAGAAGGAAATAACCAGGAAACAATAGTAACGTGGAGAAAAGAATAGCGAACTCGGGGCGGGGGATCGGAACCCTAGGCGACGCCGGCGGCGATGGCGGCAGCGCCGGAGACGTACATCGGGAGCGTGATAAGCCTCACGTCCAAGAGCGAGATCCGGTACGAGGGCGTCTTGTACACCATCAACACCGAGGAGTCCAGCATCGGGCTCAGGAACGGTGGGTTCCCCATATACACCCCTTCCCTTCCCTCCCCTTGTTAGCCCTCGCCGATTTCTGGGGAGAGTGCTCAGTGATACGGCTAGATTATAGATTTTTCCTTTTCTTTTCTATCCTGTTCAAATTCGTGTTGCCGATGGTGCGGAATTCTGAATCCCTTTCTGCAGGATTTATGTCGGAGTTAGGGATTTTAGTTTGATTCTTGCAGTCTTTCAATTGCTGAACAACGGCGCGCTCTGAATCATCTGCTGGTGAATTATTAGATGGTGTTGCGCGATGCGAGTTTACATTTACAAAGTTGGCGATTAGCTGAAGATCTGTCGCTGTCTGTTTGTGCTTATACTAGCTAAATTCCGTTATCTTCCCTGTACTAGTAACATGACAATTCGAGCTCTGTAGCCCAGGATGACTTCAGTGTGGGTGGAGAATTGTTCGTAGCGACTAGCGAGCCAGTGGTGTGGTGGTGCACATTACTTTTCAAAAGTCTTCTGTTTTGTTGTCCATCTAGAGTAATCAAACTGCAACTAGTATCACATGGAAATTAACGGCTATTCGCCAAATCACGTGGGGGCTTGTATTGTTGTACAGCTGAATGGGCCTTGGAACCTCTGCCATGTCTGGAGTGTGGAATAATGCATGTTCAGAGGCCCCATTGCGTCTGTCGCTTTATAGAACAGCCAATTGGCGCACACCAGTTTAAGTATTAATTATGGACAAACAAGCAAAGGTTTTAATAGTTGGCGACAGTTACCGCTTCCAAAACATTTCCTTATTGGGGATGGTTCTCCAGCTTAAGCTCTTTAGCGCGCGACAAACTCTTAACTACCATGCATCTATTAAGTAGGGCCGGAACAAGCAAAGTTTCTCTTTCAGGCATAGTTTCTACTTCCTGATATCTTCTGCCATAATGAGGATATGCACATATTAGGAGTGAACAAATTTTATCCGCCGATAAGTGGAATCCCCAAATCGACGCGGTAATAAACTTCGATGTCTGAACAATATTTTGTCCCTGTATAAATAATAGCCTGGTCCCTGGTAGACACCAAGTTTAGAGTAATTCTTCCCATCTGGCATGTTAACCTTTTCTTACTATGTTATTCCGTGGTTTACCACGTTGCAGTTTGTTCATTTGGAAGCGAAGGTCGTAAGAAGGATGGCCAACAGATTCCTGCTAGCGACAAGATATATGAATATATACTCTTTCGAGGAACTGATATAAAGGTAATGGTGGTAAATCAGATGAAGTATTACATATTCTTGTCATATCTGTTGTTATAATTGAACAGGTCATCATATTATATTCAGTACCAGTATAGTTTGTAGCTATATCCGTAAGTTCTTATTGATAATCCAGTGTTTTGTGGTTTCGTTTGTGAAGTTTTGGAAATGTTTTGTATGCGCGACGTGCTTCTCAGATCATGTTGCAAAACTTTGCTAGGAAGAAATTTACTATTTTGGACTCCCATGTTTGGCACGACCAAAATGTGAAGTGGATTAATTAGGGTTTAGTGCTTGCTGTGTGATTTTAAAATTAAATTTTACCATTGAGGATATTTTTGGGATGATAGATGCTAATAAGCAAGCTTGCCAAGATTGGGTCCTAAGAAACTTCACTTTCATGCTGGCTGGGTTGGGTTCGTAGGATTGTTGTTGGTTAACTTGAAAACTGTTGTTCTAGAGATCACGCGATCTAGATGATTACTTTATATGCTTTACTGATTTTGCATCCTACCTGGAACGAGGATCAGAGTCCAAACATGATCATCATCAGACAGTAAAATTTGTAAGATGCTCGGTTAAACATACAATCTTGTTCATAAGCATTTTATAAACATATATAATACCTGGTAGAGATCTGGACAAGGACAAATTCATGCAATACGGATCCCTCTTAATTGATGTACTGTTTTATCACTAATGTACCAGTATGACATGCTGGTTGTCTTTTAATTTTCTTCATAGCTGTGCCTTAACTTTAGTTGCTTTACTTCAGGATTTACAAGTCAAATCCTCTCCACCAGCTCAGCCTGCTTCTTTGCACAATGATCCAGCTATTATTCAGGTAACTGTTATTTCCCGGTGAACCATTGTTAAAAATTTAGGCAACTATTATTGTGTTTCTGTTTGAGAACTTGTTAGATTACTTAGATATAGTAAGGGAGGTCTCTGTCTTTGCTCACTGTTATTATTCTGTCTGCAGTCACATTATCCTCGACCCAGTTCAACATCTACAAGCTTGCCTCCTGCTGCAAGCACAACGGCAGTAGCTGACCCTACGTCACAAAATGGTCAGTCAGGAATTCAGATGGCACCTGCATTTCAAGGGAGTTTGCCTCCTACCTCAGTAACCTCACAGAATGCTCAGTCAGGAATTCAGATGCCACCACCATTTCAAGGGAAGTTACCTCCTACCTCACAAAATGTGCAGTCAGGTGTTCAGATGCCACCACCATTTCAAGGGAATTTGCCTCCTACCTCACAAAATGTGCAGCCAGGAATTCAGATGCATGTGCAGTCAGGTATTCAGATGCCGCCACCGTTTCAAGGGAATTTGCCGCCTACATCACAAAATTTGCAGCCAGGAATTCAGATGCCACCACCATTTCCAGGGAATTTGCCCCCTAGCTCGCAAAATGGTCAGTCCGGAATTCAGATGCCAGCACCATTTCAAGGGAATTTGCCTCCTACCTCACAAAATGTTCAGTCCGGGATTCAGATGCCACCTCCATTTCAAGGGAATTTGCCTCCTACCTCACAGAATGTCCAGTCGGGGATTCAGATGCCACCTCCATTTCAAGGGAATCCATTTCAACCTCCACCTAGCTTACCTTCATGGAATTCGTCACCTATGCCATCATCTTTAAATGGAAGTGGCCTTGCAATGCCACCAATGTACTGGCCTGGATATTACACCCCACCAACTGGGTTTGCTCATTTGCAGCAACCACCCTTTCTACGCCCCCCACATGGATTGGCAGTTCCACAGGCCTTGCAGCAGTCTCTGCAATATCCTGGACTCAATGCATCTTTGCCAGCTGGGTTTCCAAGCATGCCGGACTTTCCTTCTTTACTGCAACCTAGTAATAATCAAAGCCAAACTTTAGGTGTATCTGCAGTCCCTCCCTCATCAAGTGCATCTGCAACTGAAACACAAGTGAGCCAGCTACCAACTAAGCCGTCAGCTGTTCCTGCTTCTGTATTCTCTGTGGGTTTAACTCCCCCATCTGTCAGTCCTTCCACTTCCATTATTGAACCCAGCATCTCCCTGTCCCAAGGCATGCCTTCTATAGTGAACAATAAGCCGGTTGTTCTACCTGACTCTAGCGTGGCTTCTGTCAGCAGTGACAAGCTTGACAGTGTACCTGTTTCTGTCCCAACTTATCAACCTTCCCAGCCACCATCCGCTAACATGGCATCTAGTGCAATCACTGTTGCGGAATCAATTGCACTGGTCTCTCCTGGACAACTTCTGCCAACTAATTCCTCGACTTCATCACAGACCATGCAAACTACTCCTGTGGCTGCACCTTCTAAACCTCCCTCTGTGGTTTCATCCTCTCAGACTGCCTCTACAGTTTCATCCTCACAACCCACTTCCTCTGTAGCTTCACGCCCGCAGGTTGCATCTGCTACTGTTCTGTCATCACGGCAGCTGGAGCCGAGGAATGAAAATAAAGAAGCTAAGCAGACTGAACAGAAGGCTAAACAACATGTGGTTGTTCCATCTGAAAATAAGGAGCCTCTATTGCCAGCACCAAAGCCCATTCTTCAGAAGGTAGTATTTTTGTGCCGAGAAGGATACTTTCTGTACTTGTTTCTTGTACATTGTGATTAGTCCTTTTTTGATTAGTTTTATGTTTCAGCCTGCGGGAGCTTCGTCATATGCTCAGTACAATAATAGAGAACGAGGCCGTGGAAGAGGTCGAGGAAGAGCAAATATGGTACGTACATTACATTTGATGAAGGCTCTAATGTCTTATAGTTTCTCAAATCTGGGAATGATTGGTTCTTCATAAGAAGTTACTGCTTTAGTGCCAAGTTACCAACCATATTTGGAACCATTAGATGTCAATCTTTTCTGGAACTTGTAAACAACAAGGGTGATATGGTATGCAATATTTATTGAATAGTTTATTTGTAATAATATTTCTACTGTTAGTTACATTATTGGTATTCACCAAAGCGGTATTGACAACAGCCTTGCTGTTCATTTGATTGTAGCAACAAGCAGCTAAATAATGCTACTTGCTAGAAACTATGACATTTTTCAATCTTATTTTGTTTCATGAGTAGTTGGAATTCCTGTTAAAAAATGGTACAGTAGAATGGATCTGTCAAGTTTTCCCTCTAGTATTTGAGCAATGCCAAAATTATGGAATAAGGATGATTTTGGTTACTGGAAGCATTTTCTTCGATGTTTTGCAAAAAAATGTACTCCCTCTGTTCTGGTTGGAAGGTCCGGAGGACCAAATCGTGGAGACCTAGGTGATGCAATATTGACACTGGTAATTGACACCACAAAAAAAGCAGGTGCGATGCAGGAGTTCGTTTAGCTGGGCAATTGTGGGGAGAGGAAACTGTGGGCTGCAAGGCAGAGACGGGGAGGAATAATGGTGGGCGGGTGTGAGGAACCAAACAATTGCTCGAGAGAGAAATTTTGAGGGGTGGGCCCTGATTTCTAGGGAGTCGTCTGGCCTTCCAAAACCGAATAACTTGGATTTGATGTTCGGCCTTTGCTGTAATATTATATATTAGTCATTTTTCTTTGGAAGTATAGTGAATAAAAGTTAGCTATTTCTTTTCCAGGCAACACAGTTGACATTAGCTATTAGTCAAGTAAAATCGATGCAATTTGTTGACAAACATCAAATCAATAATATTAATCAAGTTTTATGGTCTTGCGACCAGCTAACTTAACAATCAAGTGCACATGAATCTACTGCTTTGGATTAATGCATTATTAGATACTATGATCTATGCACTGTTCTTTAAAATAGTGGTACATTGTCTTACTAATTTTCCCTCGCAGCAATCACGTCCTGTAGCCAAGTTTGCAGAGGACTTCGATTTCATGGCTATGAATGAGAAATTCAACAAAGATGAAGTATGGGACCATCTTGGTAAAAGCAATGGACAGTTTAGTGATGATCCAAATGAGTATGAAGATAATGTTCTGGAAGACGATGTGGTGTCTCCTGGAAAGCCGGAGGTTAAGGTATGCAATTTCGATGGGTTGCTTCTTGTGATTCATTAATGTCTTTCCTGATGCTGATTAGCCTCTTTTGTGAAGCCTGTTTATGTCAAAGACGACTTCTTCGATTCACTCTCAAGCAACACAGTTGATAATGGAACTAGAAATGGAAGAGTTAAATTCTCCGAGCAGAGGAAAATAGACACAGAGGTAATGCCATTGCATCTCTAACCTTATTATACTGCTTGTCATTCATTGCTTATGGTAAGAAACTGTCTGTAGACCTTCGGTGATTCTGCAAGGCATCGACCTATGGGCATGCGGGGTGGAGGAAGGGGCGGCCCCCGTGGTGGCGGTCCTCGTGGTCGTGGTGGCTACTATGGAAGAGGGTATGGACATACAGCGAGGGGCCGTGGCTACTCTTACCCAAACCATCAGTCTTGAACTCTTGGTAACAAAAATGGTGGATTTGTTTTCATCATGTGCAATCAGGTAAGTGATGATGGGCAAGGTTATATCAACACTGTAACTGCATTGCGGCTGTTGGAGGCAGATGGTGATCGTTATCTTCCAGCCTGTCTGATGAGGCACTGAATGATCTAGCAGTTGATTTGATAAATTAAGGATTGTTGCATTTCGCTGACTGCAGATTGGAGCACCCGTGGTTATAATATCTCTCTACTTCCCTGATGGTCTTATTTTTACTGTACGGAGGTATGAACTAGATTTCTCCAGGATGGAGTGGGCGCTGATGTGCAGACTCATTGTGGCACTGGGATTGGTTTATATATCAGCGGACTTGCTGTGGAGTTTGCAAAGCGCCATGTACAAGTGTCATACATAGAAACCGGGTGCTCCAATTTCATTGTATGCTATATTTAACTTGTCCTTGTAACTTGTGGTGCTATTTGAAGAATTTTACTGTCCACTTTTTGGATATGTACAAGTATTACATCGAAAGCTTTGACAATTCACCATGACATTTCATTGAAGATGCAGATACTGGGTTTCTATCTGTTTCAGGCGCTATTTTGTTACTCCCTCTAGTCCATATTAATGGCCTCAACTTTGTATAGACTGTATGTATCTAGTTGACAAAGTTGAGGCCAATAATATGACCGGAGGGAGTGCTTAAACTATTTTGAGGTTTCTGAGATCTTGACGTGCTTGGTCAATCTTGTGGTGTCGGGGATATGACCTAGGGTATCCCAGAGTTGAGTTTAAGTGATTCGATAGAGGACATGTAAGAGGGAATGTATCAAATGAAGTACACGAAGAATTACATACTCCCTTCGATCCAAAGTTTATCTAGATTTGGATGTATCTATATATCTAGCACTAAAACATATCAAGATACATCCAAATCTAAACAAATCTTAGGTTAATTTGGATCGGAGGGAGCAAATAGAAAAAGGAGAAGAATTGAACTGGGTTGAACAAATCTCAGTCGGTTAATTTGGACCGAAGGGAGTAAATAGAAAAAGGGGAAGAATTGGACTGGGCGAGACATGTGTAATTTGGCTTGGTCCAAACAAATCTTAGGCGAATATGGAGTAACGCCAGCCTACTTCACTTCACCACCACCGCCTCAACTTAATCCCCTTGGTGGGCTAGCACTGGGATGGCTTGGCCCACCACGGGCCTCCTCACCCCGACGCTTCATCGCCATGAGTCTCGCGTCACCTCGATGTCAGCATCGCTATCCCGTCAAACTCCTTCGCTAGCATTGCCACATCGCTTTCGCTCCGCCTCGACGACCCGGGCCGACCTCTGCACACTGATTCCTGCCTCGGCTAAGATTCGGTCTTTCGCTTGGGCCGACATTGGCATAACGAGGCCGTGCCACCCCAGAACCCGGCTAGGCCTTTCCCCATTGACTCGGTTGGGGAGAAGGTTGACCTGGCTAGGCCCTTTTATCTTCCCTTGGGCCAAACAAGCAGCCTAGGCCGAATTTCCTCTAGCCCCACTGAGCATTCATTTGCTATTATCTCGGCTACGTTGCCCCAAGACTCCTCTAGTGACTTAAGCACTACCTCGACCTCCTGGACAACTACGACTATGTGATCAACCTTTACATGGACATATCATGAAGCCAGGTCAAGCCCTTCAGTCATGTGCCTGTCTTGGGACGCCCCTGTCTCAGACTGGCACATGCAACATCGTTATGTACGAGATGCTTCCAGGTTTTCAGGGATGCTCACTCGTAAGTCCAAGATGCACCCTGGTTATCAAGAAGAGATAAGACCAATGACTAGGAAGATGCCAAGGACAAGAACAAGATCAGTTTACAAGACCCCGGTAGTATCAGAAACAGTTCTAGTGGGCCATATCTTGTCCCTTGGGCTCCCCTTTATGAGGAGCACCAGGGGATCGCTCCAAAATAAACCCTTGGGGCCCTCTTTCCTTCTTTGCTCACGTACGAGCACTTCTTCTTTCTCCGACTCTCCCAGAGAAGACCATTAGAGGCATAGAGAGCACAACTCAAGGAGCACCATTGTAGCTACAGTAAATAGCCAGATCATATAAGATCTAGATGCAGGAGTAGATGTTTTATCTCACTAGGAGGCCTTAAATCTGGGTATATCGTGTCTCTCTATGTGTTCTTCCGTGTGCGGTCTTCACTGTATTATCCCTCCCCGTATTCCTCCAGTGTCCATGCGGCCCCAACTTAAGCCTACCCTAGGCATCTGCCGTGACACCACCGCGATAGTTGGTGCCCACCCTAAGGCTGATTAGAGGCGCTGATGGGGTTTCCATCTGGACTAGAGCATCTTCATCAACCTCTGCTTCACTATCGAGCAACAGATTCTCCATCCTCTTCCCCAAGGTACAAAGATCATGGGAGCTGGCATACAAGCCTTTATTGTGACTCAACCAACAAGGCATGACTGAACATCAACCTCATCACTAAAGTGTACCGTGAGTATCAATTGACTCAACCAACAAGACATGACTCAACCTCAACCTCATCACCAAAGTGTACTGTGAGTATCAATTGACTCAACCAACAAGACATGACTCAACCTCAACCTCATCACCAAGTATACTGTGAGTATCAACTGACTCAACCACCAACACGCACATGAGATAACCCCGAATGTCACTCGGGGACTATCATCCTCTTATCACTTGGTTGTTCACCCCGGGAAGGAGATATCTCAACCCGGGGGCTAGCCAACATATTAGTAGAATCACCTATAGATAGAAAAAGTATCTCGGGGACTCGGATCATTATTTGACCTGGAATCCCCATGCATAGAATTGTTATTTATAGTAGACATGAGATATGTCATCTATTATGTCCTCACATATGTCAACTGCTATATGTCTTTTAGTATATCTATTTCTACAGTTTAGCATATGTTATGTGTACTTGTTGACTAACTAATTCATTTGAAATAACCAATGATGAGGAAACTTACCCCCAAGTCATCATAGCATATTTCATATTATATCTCGGATCACTATTTATATCAGTTTGCCAGGTTATATTCTATCTTGGATTATTGTTTATATCAGTTTGCCAGGTTATATTTTATCTCTCATTACTATTTATATCATCTTGACAAGTCATATTATATCTTGGATTATTGTTTGTATCAACTTGCAGGTTATATTATATCATAGATCATTGTTTATATCAGTTTGCCGGGTTATCTTATATCTCGGATTACTGTTTATATCAGTTTGTCAGGTGATATTATATCTCGAATTCATAACTCTGATCACTGTTTGTATCAGTTTGCCAGGTTATCTTATATTATATCTCAAATCACTATTTAAATAATTTTCCAGGCTATCTTATATCATATCTCGGATTATTGTTGCCAACATATATCATATTATATCTCGAATTACTATTTATATTAGTTTTTCAGGTCATATTATATCTCGGATTACTATTTCAGTCAGTTTGCCAGGTCATATTAAATCTCAGATTCATATCTCAAATCATATGGTAGTTTGCCAGTATATCATAAAATCATATTATATCTCGGATTTATATCTCGGATCACAGTTTATGGTAGTTTGCCAGCATATCATAGAATCATATTATACCTCGGATTTATATCTTGAATCACTGTTTATGCCAGGTTAGCCAGCATATAGCAGATCATATCTCAAATCACCGTTTGTGTGGGTTTGCTAGGATATCATGGCATTATATCATACCCCAAATCATGATCAACATCAGCTTGCTAGTATATCATAGCATCAGACTATATCTCGAATCACTATTTATGTCGGTTTGCCAACATATCAAAGGCCTATGATGGCCATGAGTCAAATTTGCCCAAAGAAGGCTATATGACCAAGTGCCCATGATGGCCATGAGTTAAATTTGCCCAATGAAGGCTATATGACAAGTGCCCACGATGGGCATGAGTCAAATTTGCCCAATGAAGGCTATATGACAAGTGTCCATGATGGCCATGAGTCAAATTTTCCCAATGAAGGCTATATGATAAGTGCCTATGATGGCCATGAGTCAAATTTGTCTAATAAAAGATATATGACAAGTGCCCATGATGGCCATGAGTAAAATTTTCCTAATAAAGGCTATATGACAAGTGTCCATGATATCCATGAGCCAAATTTTCCCAATAAAGGCTATATGACAAGTGCCCATGATGGCCATGAGTCAAATTTTCCCAATAAAGGCTATATGACAAGTGCCCATGATGTCCATGAGTCAAATTCCCAATGAAGGTTATATGACAAGTGCCCATAATGGCTATGAGTCAAATTTTCCCAATAAAGACTATATAACAAGTGCCCATGATGGCCATAAGTCAAATTTGCCAATGAAGGCTATACGATAACTGCCCATGAAGGCTATATATCAAATTTGCCCCATGAAAGCTATATGTCGGATTTGGGTCATATGACTTGGATTTGGATAATACAATTCAGATTTTGGGTCATATAACCCGGATGCAGTATATATAAAATTTTGTGTCATATAACCCGAATTTGGGTCAGATAACTCGGATTGTGAGTCCTATGACTCGGACTTGGATCATATAACTCGGATTTTGTCATATTTCAGATTTTGGACAAATATGTCAAATTATGACAAGCATGTCAAATTATGACAAGTATGTCGGATTTTGACACATGTCAAATTTGTCCAAAAAAGGATTATATGACTAAGTGTTCATGAAGGCCAAATGTCAAAATTGCCCAAAGAGGTTATATGACAAGTGCCCATGAAAGCTATATGTCAATTTAAGCCTATTCAGGCAAAATAAGATATCGGTACAACCCAAGTGAGTTGTACGTATCTGAGAATATAGATTAGGTATCAACTAAGACAACTCAAGCAGATGAGTAATACCGGCGCAATTCATGCTGATTAAGTACTACAATAAAGGAAAAAGACTGTATGTCAATAAACCACTCCGGGGGTATTGTAATACGAAGCCTATGCACGACTCTATAAGTCCCACATAGTCTCGGGGACTAATGTCGGGGATATGACCCCAGGGTACCTCAGAGTTGAGTATAAGTGATTCGATAGAGGACATGTATAGAGGGAATGTATCAAATGAAGTACAAGAAGAATTAGATAAATAGAAAAAGGAGAAGAATTGAACTGGGCCGAGATATGCGTCACTCGGCCTGGTCCAAACAAATCTCAGGCGAATATGGAGTAACCCGGCCGGGCCAAATCATCCTCAGTTGTCCCACTCCACTTCACCACCACTACCTCAACTCAATCCCCCGGGTGGGCCGACACTGGGATGGCTCAGCCTACCACGGGCCTCCTCACCCCGATGCTTCCCGCCAGAGTCCCGCGTCACCCCGACGCCAGCATCGCTACCCCGCCAAACTCCCTCGCCAACATCACCACATCGCTTCCGCTCGACCTAGACGACCCGGGTGGGCCGGCAGTGGGGGTATCTCGGCCCATCCCGGGATAATTCCCTCGCTAGCGTCACCCCGGGCCGACCTCTACGCTGATTCCCGTCCCAGCTAAGATTTAGTCTTCCGCTTGGGCCGACATTGGCATAACCCGGCTAGGCCACCCCAGAACCCGGCTGGGCCTTTCCCCATTGACTTGGCCGAGGAGAAGGTTGAACTGGATGGGCCCTTTTATCTCCCCTTGGGACGAATAAGCAGCCCAGGCCGAATTTCTTCTAGCCCCACTAAGCATTCCTTTGCCATTATCTTGGCTACGTTGCCCCCAGACTCCTCTAGCAACTCAAGCACTACCTCGACCTCCTACACAGCTATGACTACGTGACCAACCTCTACATTGAAATACCATGAAGCCAGGTCAATCCCTTTAGTCATGTGCCTGTCTTGGGACGCCCCTGGCTTAGAATGTTACATGCAACATCGTTATGTACGAGATGCTCCTAGGTTCTCAGGGATGCTCCCTCGTAAGTCTAAGATGCCCGTGATTATTAGGAAGAGATAAGACCAATGATTAGGAATATGCCAAGTAGAACCACAAGAGGGCAAGATAAATGACAGACAAGACCTGACAAGGCCCATGACTTGTCAGTTGACAAGACCCCAGTAGTCACATCAGAAACAATGTTAGTGCGTCATATCTTGTCCCCTGGGCTCCCCTTTATAAGGAGCACCAGGGGGATCGATCCAAGGAGACCCCTTGGGGTATCTTTCCTTCTCTACTCACGTATGAGCACTTCTTCTTATTCCTCTGACTCTCCCGGAGAAGGCCATTAGAGGCATAGAGAGCACATCTCAAGGAGCACCATTGTAGCTATAGTAAATGGTCAGGTCATATAAGATCTAGCACTAGGAGAGCTTTGAATATGGGTATATCACGTCTCTATGTGTTCTTTCATCTGCAATCCTCACTGCATCATCCCTCCCTGGATTCCTCTAGGGTCCATGCGGCCCCAAATTAAGGATACCCCAAGCATATGCCGTGACGCCACCATGCCACCATGACATGTGGCGTGTTCATAAAATCTCTGGGACATGCCGTATGTATCTAGTCAAAAAAATTGAGGCCAATAATATTGGAGTACTTAAACTATTTAGTCAACATGTTTCTTTGAGGTTTCTGAGACCTCGACGTGTTTGTTCAATCTTGTGGCGTGTTCATAAAATCTCTAGGCCATGTCGTGTGATAAGAGGCTCTTGATTGATTTGATCCCCCAAATTCAATCTTTTACGAGTGATAAGTTGGAGATGATATAGGAAACCGTAGTATGTTTTGGCAAACTAACTTAGTTTGCAAAAACATATGACACTATGGAACAAATGATGTACGTAGTATGTTCTAAGGGCCAAAAAACGCACAAACACAAACAAAAATTTGCTTGTAGCAATCTGAACTCCACATATTACACATAGCACTCTTTTAGAGTACAATTTTCTTTTGAACATCTTTTGGAGTACAAGATAGTGTAGGGGTGTATTTGTATTGCTAAACACCACTAGTGGAAACGAGACCTTTGGTTGAGGTCGGAAATGGGCTTTAACCCCGGTTCTTCTACGAACCGGTGTTAAAGGGGGTGCCCGTACCAGCGTGGTCCATAGAGCAAAAAGGAGCACCCCCTTTAACACCGGTTCAAGCCACGAACCGGTGTTAAAGGCCCTGCACCAGTGGCCCGCGCAGCCCCCTTTAACACCGGTTCATGGCTTGAACCGGTGTTAAAGGGGGGGAGCTATATATATAACACACCGCAGCCCACACCCCTCTCTTCCATTTTTTCACTCTCTCATTTTGGAGCCTAGAAAGAGGGTGAGAGGTGTGCTAGTTTGTGTCTATTTCCTATGCACAAGAGGTGTTCGGTGAAATGCCCGAGAGCTCAAAATAAGTTTTCTCGTTGCTCTTTCCTTCTCGGTCGAGGTCGGCAACTTTATCCTTTCATGTGTCATTGATGTACTATATATAAATGGTCATCTCCCTATTAATTTTTGATATACTATATATTAATGCAGATGAACCGGCAATGGATGTACGGTGACCGACGCACTTCCGAGTACATTACGGGCCTCCAAAATTTCATCGTTGTGGCTAATGCAAACCGTGGTCACAATGGTTTTATGTGTTGTCCGTGTGTTCACTGTCAGAACAAGAAAGACTACTCAAATACCAGAACCATTCACGCCTACCTGCTTTGATCCGGTTTCATGCCCAGCTATAATTGTTGGACCAAGCACGGAAAAAAGGTGTTGTGATGGAAGACAACGAAGAAAAAGAGGATAATGACAACTATCATAATATGTATCCTAAATATGATAATACTGCAATGGGGGTAGATAATGAAGATCAAGAGGCAACAGATGGGCCCGCTGATGACGATCTTGGTCAGGCCATTACTGATGCAAAGGAAGAATGTGAAACTGAAAAGGAGAAGGAGAAGCTGGAGCAGGTGTTAAAGGATCACAAAACATTGTTGTACCCAACTTGCGAAGATGGCCACAAAAATCTAGGTACCACACTGGATTTGCTGCAATGGAAGGCAGAGAACGGTGTGACTGACAACGCATTTTCAAAGTTGTTGGTAAAAATGAAGAATTTGCTTCCAAGAAATAATGAGTTGCCTGACAGTACATACCAAGCAAAGAAGGTTGTCTGACCTCTAGGATTAGACGTGCAGAAGATACATGCATGCATTAATGACTGCATCCTCTACCACGGTGATAAGTACGAGAATTTGGATGCATGCCTGGTATGCACTGCACTGCGGTATAAGATCAGACGAGATGATCCTGGCGATGTTGAGGGCGAGGCCCCTAGGAAGAAGGTTCCTACCAAGGTTATGTGGTATGCTCCTATAATACCACGGTTAAAACGTATCTTCAGAAATAAAGAGCATGCCAAGTTGTTGCGATGGCACATGGAAGACCGTAAGGAAGACGCGATGTTGAGACACCCCACTGATGGGTCACAGTGGAGAAAAGTCGAGCAAGAGTACCCGAACTTCGCACGTGACGCAAGGAACTTAAGGTTTGGTCTAAGTACAGATGGCATGAATCCTTTTGGTGAGCAGAGCTGCAGTCACAGCACCTGGCATGTGACTCTATGTATCTATAAACTTCCTCTTTGGTTGTGCATGAAGAGGAAGTTCATTATGATGCCAGTGCTCATCCAAGGCCCGAGGCAACTCGACAACGACATTGGTGTGTACCTAAGGACATTAATTGAAGAACTTTTACAGCTGTGGGCCAAACCAGGTGTACGTATGTGGGATGAGCACAAAGGGGAGCCATTTGACCTACGAGCGTTGCTTTTCGTAACCATCAATGATTGGCCTGCTCTTAGTAACATTTCAGGGCAGACAAACAAGGGATACAATGCATGCACACACTGTTTAGATGAGACTGAAAGTGTATATTTGGATAAATGTAAGAAGTTTGTGTACCTAGGGTATCGTCGATTTCTTCCGAACCTGCATCCAGTAAGAAAGAAAGACAAGCATTTCAAACGTCTGGCAGAACCCCGGAGGAAGCTGTCCTCCGTACCGGTGAGGAGGTATTTGGTATGGTCAAGGACCTAGAAGTAATCTTTGGAAAAGGTCCTGGCAGTCTATCTATTCCGAATGATGATGTCGGACATGTGCCCATGTGGAAGAAGCAATCTATATTTTGGGACCTACCCTATTGGAAAGTCTTAGAGGTCCGCTCTTCAATTGATGTGATGCACGTGACGAAGAATGTTTGCGTGAACCTGCTAGGCTTCGTAGGAGTGTATGGGAAGACAAAAGATACACCGGAAGCACGGCAGGACCAGCAACATATGAAATACCCTGAAGAGCCTATGCATCCTGAGAACGAGAAGGGTAAACGATGCCACTTAACTCCTGCCAGCTACGCTCTTACCAAAGCAGAGAAGGAAATATTTTTTGAATGCCTGAGCAGTATCAAGGTCCTGTCTGGCTTCTCATCGAATATAAAGGGAATAATAAATATGGCAGAGAAAAAATTCCAAAACCTGAAGTCTCAAGACTGCCACATGATTATGACGCAATTGCTTCCGATTGCATTAAAGGGGCTTCTACCTGAAAATGTTCGAGTACCCATTGTGAAGCTATGTGCATTCCTCAATGCAATATCTCAGAAGGTAATCGATCCAGAAAGCCTACCAGGGTTACAAACAGATGTGGCCCAATGTCTTGTCAGCTTTGAATTGGTGTTCCCACCATCCTTTTTCAATATTATGACGCATCTCCTGGTTCACCTAGTAGAAGAGATTGCCATTCTCGGTCCTGTATTTCTACACAATATGTTCCCCTTTGTGAGGTACATAGGAGTCTTAAAGAAATATGTTCATACCCGTGCTAGGCCAGAAGGAAGCATCTCCAAGGGCTATGTAATAGAGGAGGTCATTGAGTTCTGTGTTGATTTTATTCCTGACCTTAAGGCGATTGGTGTTCCAGAATCACGATATGAGGGGAGACTGCATGGAAAAGGCACCCTAGGATGTAAAGCAATGATATGTAGGGACGGGCATTCTCTCAATCAAGCACACTACACGGTTTTACAAAGATCTATCTTGGTTGCCCCGTATATCAATGAACACAAGAATTTAATACGCCTCAAATACCCGGGACAGTCTGATGAATGGATTATAAGTGAACACATGGCGAGTTTTGGCGGCTGGCTGCAAAGACTTCTCACGAATAACACCACTGTTGGGGATCAGATGTACTTGTTGGCCAGGACACCATCTTCGATTGTATGTACTTTCCAAAGTGCGAGATAAATGAGAATACATTTTACACGATAGGCCAAGATAAAAGAGCACCAACCAAACAGTGGTGTCCGCTCGATGCAAAGAAGACAATGGGAAAAAGACCACGTATTATGGGTTCATAGAGGAGATATGGGAACTTGACTATGGACCTAATTTTAAGGTCCCCTTGTTTGGTGCGAGATGGGTCAAGCTAACATGAGGAGGGTTGAGGTAGACAAGAAGTGCGGAATGACAACGGTGGATCTCAACAATCTTATGAAGGTAGACAAGAACTTAGGCGAACCATTCGTCCTAGCCAATGATGTGGCTCGGTTTTCTATGTGAAGGACATGTCTACCAAACCGAAAAAGAAAAAATAAGCAAACAAATACATCACATGATGAGCCAAAGCGTCACATAGTTCTTTTCGGGAAAAGAAACATCGTGGGAGTGGAGGAAAAGATGACATGTCGGAAGATTATAATAAGTTTGATGAAATTCCGCCTTGAGTGAAGACCGACCAACCATCTGTTAAGCGGTGCGATACTCCATGGTTACTGACGCGATCATAAGATTGAATATATGTATTAATTGAGCCATTTTTGCACACATATGTATCTCAACATGGAAATCAATGTCATATTTCTTCTGTTAACAGTATATGTATTAAATGAGCCATTTTTCTTCCTGCCATTTCTTTCCGCCATTTTTCCCGCCAGTTCTTCCCGCCATTTCTTCCCGCCAGTTCTTCCCTCCAGTTATCTTCCTACCATTATTTCTCACTATATATATGTAGGGTTGGCCTCCATTGTCATTGCACATCTCTAGACTCATATCTGCAACCTCATCACTCTTTCCCATGGCTTCCACCATAGCACTAACCCCCAGGGAGGCGGAGGCGCTTTGCGCCTCGAACTACCCCTGCCACCGGGCCATGTGTTCCCGGTCGGATCTCGAGCACCGAGGCATGCCGGTTCCTTCTGTCCCTCTAGGTGTGACGCGCCGGATGGCCATCACGAACCACTACTACTTCGAGATCACGCCGGAGCAGCGGAGGAATCCCAGATGGCATTCCGACTATTTCCCGACTTGGGAAGCCTTCTTCGGGGATCGGCGTGAGAGGGCGCTCGCCAGGCACGAGGAGGAGGACGCACCTCCTCCGAACTTCAACGAGGCCGGCCGTCGGCTATGGAGGCGCGGTCGGACTCTCCAAAGCGTCACGGCTTACGACACTGCCGCTGACTCTAACCCCCGTCTGCGCTACCCTCAAGTCCAGCCCACGCGTACTCAGCCTTCAAGGTTTAATTACGGCGACCCTGACGATGACAGCGATGACGGCCGCGACGAGTACGACGACTACAGTGGCGAGTATTATAGGTGTAGGCAGGAGCATGACTGAATCACTCCAACATTCCAAAACAAGTTTGGCCGATTGTGACTTAATCTGGCCATGTATCTTAATTTTCAGTTCTTTTATGTATCTTAATTTTCAATCGTGCTTTATGTAACTTACTGTTAGTTGCATTATGTACTTTAATTCTAGTTCTATCATAATAAAAATATCAAACTTGGTATATTGATTATGTCTCAAAAAACCTTTACAAAATGACCTATCTCATTCGAGGTTTCTTGGCTTTCGGGTCAAATGACCAATGTTATGGCTAGAATCAAGGCATAGTTTGTGATAATGTGGCCATATTGTGCATACATATGCATCATGGGATGGCAAACAATGTTGCAAGAGGAAGTTTTCCTTTTTGTCGCACCAAAAAGGCATTTTCCAATTTCCGAGCATAAAAACTGACGGTTTTATGAAGCAACCACCAAATGGCTAATTCAAAAAACCACCACCACATTTTACAAAAATACTAGACCATCTTATATAGACAATGTACCAACAGGGGGATCTGAAACCTTTCCGTCCACCTCTGGTGAAAAAGACAAATTCCTGCCGAATCGATAGGAAGTGGGTCAGATATGAACTACATGTACATGATACGATGCTCATGTTTTTTTACAAAAATCATTTTTAGGTTCACAATATGCTATTTATCAAAAATCCAATGCAAGTTTAGCGAGGTTTTGTCAGATTCCAAAGTATCCAAACAATTCAAAAATGTTAATACAAAATAAAATATGATTTGCTCTAATAAAATAGGGTTAGATTCCTTTTTAGATGCTTAATATTTATTATGTTCAAAGTTTTAGGGTTTGACTATTTTATTTTTGTTTTAATTGAATAATCAAAATTTATATGTAAGTGTTTTAATCATTTTGAAAATTTTCATCTACAGTAACTATAAAATGTTTTTATATGAATGGATAGATCTTATTTTTCTGAAAATTATGATATATTATTCATATTTTTCTGAGTTTAAATGAAAAAGATATGAATTTTCTAAATTCTATCCTATTTTTTGAATTAAAAATGCCCCCACCCCTTTAATGTACGAAATAAATGCCCCCCTTTAACACCGGTTCCATCCACGAACCGGTATTAAAGGGGGGGGGCATTTATTTCGTTTCGCGCGCGCACCCCCCTTTAACACCGGTTCATGGATGGAACCGGTGTTAATGAAAATGCGACGAACGATTCCCCTTTAACACCGGTTCCAGCCACGAACCGGTGTTAAAGGGAGGGAGGATTTATAACGCGCGCCACTTCCTTCTTCCCCCCGAGCCAGATCAAGCGTGCGTAGAGGAAGAACATTAGAGGCTGCCGCACCGCGTCGCCGTCCACGCCCTCGCCGTTGCCGTCCACATCCTCGCCTTCCCCTCGCTGTACCGAGCCTCCTCGCCGAAGGAATCGAGACAAGGATCCCCCAGTCGACGCAATCAACCGCCCCTTACCGAGCTCCGGCCGTCGCTGTCGCCTTTGATTCCGGCCGCTGTTCGCTTCGCCGACCCCCTCAATCGCCTCCTGGTGAGCAAATGGTGCTCAGGCGTTATCCCTCTCTCGCTCTAGTCCGCTTCCCCCATGTCCATCTGTGAGCGCCGCCGCGGCTCGCCGGAGTCGCTGTTCCGATGACCTTAAGCCAGCAGCGCCGCCAGTTTTAGGATCCCCACATCGCGCCCGTTCGAACGAGCTCAGTTCCGCGTGCTGGCGTGGCCTCTGTCGTCGCCGGCGACCCCCGCCTGAGGTGGCAGTGACATGGCCAGCAGCGCCCGCTTAGGTGGCAGTGACATGGCCCCTGGCCCACAGTCAGCCACAGTGGCTAGGACCAGTAGCGGTGTAAATAGGTTAAACCGCCCAGCTGAAATCACAGTGATGTAATAATTCAATTGAAATTGATTAAACAATTTCAGAAAATGAATAAAACTTGTAAATTCAATATCTAATGATTTATAAGTCATAAATATATGTATAATATATCAAAATGTTCAGAAAAATGAGATCTAACTATTTAAGCTATAATCATGTATTGTTGAACAACTTTCAAGACAAGTTTAATTAGAGAACATAGTAACCCCTCTCATATACATCCGGAGTTTCCCCGAATTAGGGTTTTCACCCCTCGGAACCCCGATTAAGTTGTCGAGCATGCTTTAGGGTTTTCATGTATATATTTTTGTATGTGTATGTGTATGTGTATGTGTATGCTTTAGGTTTTTTTTGCTCGAGCATTTCAATAGATGTATTACTGATATTTGTGTGATAATATTATTGTTTTAGAAACTATGGATCCACTCAGTAGAAACCTTGAAGAGGAAGAAATAATGGAGAACATGATCTACGAGGACACCTCACAATATCTGAATTTGGAGGGACATGATGACAGCTCAAGTAGTCATGGAGAAGATGACGACTCCGGTGAACGCACTTTAGTGATTGCAAAGTCCGTCGAGGTATATGCATGGATTAAGCCTCTGCTGACTTGCACCGATTGATTTGTATATATATATGTATATGTATTAATTAACACTTCTTTCTTCTTTTAGCCCTCCGGATCGACCAGCCAGCAACAATCTTCTTCTACAAAAAAGAGAAAGCGAGGCACGAGCCATCGGTTGAAAGATCGTGCAAAGTTCACGATCGAAGCAGTCCGTGTTGATGGCAGGCCGATGGAGCCCAAAAAGGCCGCAGCCAAATTTGTACGTCAGACTAGAGTTCTTGTTAGGGACCAAATCCCAATCATAATTGAATATTGGAATAAGCCAAAGAAGGGCGACGGTACCTTTGTCGATGAAAGATCCAAAGAAACGCTTTGGAATTCGCTGTTGGTAAATTTCACCCTTCCGCCAGAGAAGGATGAAAACAAATCGGTTGTAAAGGAAAAGGTCAAAGAGTTGACTCTAAAGAAGATGGATGACGCTTTCCGCAACTAGAAGAAAAAATTGAACAAATTTGTCAAAGCTCGCGAGACTCCAGATTTCAAAGACGCATATTATGCGAAGATAAGACCTCACTGGCCCGAATTTGTGGCATACAAGGAAGGTGCTATAGCTACAAAGAGGTCAGAAACCAATACGCTAAATGCCCAGAAGAAAGAATATCACCAGAGGACGGGGTCAGGTGGCTACATATCTCAGAGGCCTAAGTGGGAGGAAGCTGAGAAGGCCCTGCGCGATAGAGGGATCACACCCCAGACACATGGGTGGGACCTACGTGCAAAGACTTGGTTCTACAGAATTGGGGCAAGCTTGGACCCAGAAACGGGATTGTGTATCTTCCCAACCCTCCTTGCCAAACCCGTCACTGAACTCATCAAGGCATACGAGGAAACAGCCGCCAGAACCTTCCATCCCGACAGAGAGAATGACCAGCTCACACGCGCCATCGGTAAAAAAGAACACCCTGAACTTGCACGAGGCACAGGGGGTATGACGTGGAAGGATGGGTTTGCCGAGTGGGGCGACTCTTACAGATGGCGCGACAGAAAATAAAAAGAGTGTACAGAGTGGATGACACAGATAAAACATGCACTTGTGGCGCTGCAGGCGCAAGTGAATGCACAAAAGAGCCAGCAAGCTACCGGCCCACCTCAGTGGCACGAAGAGCCTGCATTGGAAGCTGCCGGCGGCCCAGACTCTGCGCGGAAAAGCATCGTGGCTTCCACGGAGAACGTGTATCCCACACTTGAAATGGCGGGTCCTCGATACCCCGTGGATGAGATCACGGAGAGCGATCACGCTGAGGTGCATGTGAGATTAATGGGCTTATCCATTAAGGTGGCTGTCGGCTATGCCTTACCTCATGTAGCTGGTGGAACTTACCAATACCGACCGATTCCAGATGGCTATGCTATTTTAGGGGTGGATGAGGTTGTGAAGGAATATGAGGAAGCATAGCTTGACCATGCTACAGGTGAAGGGGAAACTCAACTCAAATTTGCAGTGAAAACAACCATTCTTTGGAAGAAGGAACACATCGTGCTTCCAAATTGGAGTCCACTGGCACCCCCGCCATCTCTGCAGCGTCAGCAGTCTGAGCCGTCTCAGCCGTCTCCAAGTCATCAGAATACTCCCCTGTCGTCTCCGGCGCTTCAGCCATCTCCTGCGTGGCAGCCATCTCCGGCGCGCCAGCCATCTTCGACGCGCTAGCCATCTCCTGCGTCAGCCATCTCTAGCGCTTCAGCCATCTCCTCAGCGTAAGCGGAAGAGCACTGCCACGAAGAGCATCACTAGCACTGCCACGAAGAAATCCGCAGGAAACCGTACGCCAAAGAGTTCAAGAAACTACGTCCCGCAGCCTTCTGCCAAGCCATTGCCGGTATTACCGTGGAATCGCAGCGACGAAGATACCAATAGGATCTCGGAAGAAGAGGTCAAGAAATTCTTTGCACCTAGATGGGTCGAGCCAAAGGAGAAACTAGATCCGGCGGTGGTGGAGAAGTTTTACAATAATCTTTTCAAACCTGAAACCCCACTTGTGCTGGACTACGAGTGCCAGATTTTGAAGGGGGATGCAAGGCGGAGGGTGACTGAAAGTAGCAGTCGTGCGGCACCCTAGAAAAAAGTTCCCATGCTCGGAGAGCATGAAAACCAATCATGCGCCCCGCTCCAAGTGTTCGACACACGGAACGCTTCTCCTGTAAATGATTACGAGGCAGAGCTACAAAGAAAGGCCAATGAGATGGGATGACTTACATTACATACTTGAACATCATGGGAGACAACTTGCCCACAGGCGATGTCAACCCCATACAGCCATGGAAGTATGGGAAGAATCTCGTCAAGAAAGAGGAGCTCAAGAATCTACCAACAAAGATGCGAAGATTGCACAAGTGGTATCTTGATTTCTGCAAGACAAGAAAGGAAGAATGGATCACGGTGCATATAAGAGATCAGATTTTCTTGTGCGGAGACGACGAGATCGCCTTCAACATTCAAGACTTGCATTTTTTATTCAATCAGAAGGAACTCGACAAAGCTGCCATCAGCCTTTATTGTGTGTAAGTACTATTTCTGTAATTTCTATCACATCTCATTCAATTCATTAATTGCATGTATATATATGCTCACCATATATGTATATACTATTATCCAGGAAAAAGGTTATGGAATGCATGAAAGGAGGCCCTTTTGACATTGGGTTCGTTGACCCAAATAGATTTTATGAAGAAGTGGTAAGACACAGACCCGGGCAAACAGAAGATTTCTTGCTAACGTATTTACTGAGACAACAAACCAAAAGGGAAATACTATTGCCTTACAACTTCTCGTGAGTACTGTTACCCTCTCTTGTACATATTTTGTTTTGTCTTACTCGATGTTAAGTGTAACTGATGATGAGTTACGCGTGCGTAGGTTCCACTTTATTCTGCTAGTCATTCAACCTGACTCAGGAAAAGTCCTTGTCATGGACTCGTTACGAAAAGACCAAGAGCTATGGGCAGACTTTAAAGAGATGCTCCAGAGGTAATTTCAATCATATTATCGCACTAGATCAGCAACTTTCGTGACAACAAGTAATTAATTACTCCTTTATCCATTTTCTTTGCCGGACAGGGTTTGGAAAAGGTTCACGGGCAGGGCCATGGGTGAATGGTCAGAAGAACTAAAATTTGTAGACCAAAATGTAAGTAATACTAGCTAGTTAGGTTTGCGTATCTCTTTGATTCTGCTTCCAATTCCATTATATCATGCTTTATTGATTATTATTTTGATTGAACTTTCTATTCTCGTAAAGTGCGCGCATCAGGGACCCGACAATAAATTATGTGGATACTATGTTTGCGAGTTCATTCGCAACACGATATGTGCGACGGGCCAAGCCGCACTGGAACAACTTAGAGTAAGTAAACAAAGTACACAACATTATTTTATTACCATCAATTGTGTTGAGTTTTATTCTTATATATATATTGACCCCATTCTTCATACATATTTAGATTGAATGGATGCAAGACCAACTCCTACCATTTGACCGCATACGAGCCATTCAAGAGGAATTGGCGGGGTTCATATTGATGAGGTCGTCACGCCTGGCGGAGAACTCTTTAGATATCCACCAAAATAAACGTTGTATATATGCTTGAACGTGTTTGTCTTGTACTTGATGTTTCAACGTTTACGGAGAATACCACACAATGACGATGTTTGTGTATAATAATAGTTGCTTAATTATTCATGTACTCGTATGTACCGACGACGATGTATGTATACCGCCTCGATCGCTCCTCCCCTCCCCCCGCGCCGCAGAAATACGCCCAGAACGGGGCGGCGGCAGAACTCTGCCGCGGCAGAGATTTAGGCAATTTTCCTGCCGCGTCAGAGATTTATCTATTTTTCCTGCCGCGGCACAGAACCTTTAACACCGGTGTTAGGGGGCTGAGCGCTGCGGCAGCCCAACGTGCGCCACTCTTTAACACCGGTTCGTATAAGAACCGCTGTTAAGGGGGGGGAGGGGGGGCTCTAACACCGAACCCCCAACAGCGGTTCCAGAACCGGTGTTAGAGGCTGGTCCGAACCGGTGTTAGAGGCCTGTGTGTGCACTAGTGCACACTGCACCATTCGTCAAAGTTAATGAGAAAAAAACGTTTCTTTTGCTGCCTTCCGAGGTCAAGGATGTAAGCTGCTTCGGCGTTGTATCAGCCTCTCATATTTCTTTTCTGTATGATATACAACTTGCTATTAGCCGATGCTCTTTTGCTGTACACACACAAAAAAATTCTATTAAACTGCTTAGAGAGCCCCTTGCTAACCCCCAAATCGCATTTTTTTTATATACATCTTGCCATGAAAAACCTATTAGTGCCAACAAGTGACAAAACTAACCCTGAACCTGCTGGGTTACATCGCAGGGTAGCAACCGTACAGAAGTGAATACGAGCCAACACGAACACGTAAAATAGCTGAGCAGAAGAATCTCCCAAATGCGTCTGACAGCTAGATTTCCACCTAAATAAAACAGAATATTCCATGCTATTAATGGTGTCGACGTGCGATTATTAGTCTGATCTCCTGCTTCACGCCGATGGCTTCGGTAAACACTTCTTAAATATTGAAAATATAATAGTAATGTTTGTACCTCTATTTATTATGATGCGAGTGGATTTGTACAGAATGTGAGAGCTCTGCGAGGCACTGTTGGTGGATTTGCACCGACGGCTCAGATTCATTCTGTCACGGCGTGATTGCAAGGCCAGAGGATAATAATCTGCAGCCCGGTATCAGCCCCATTTAATGAACATCACATGCTCATTAAAACCGGCCACTAGATAAGAGCACTAATTTAAACACTATAGGGCGTGTATCAAACACGTACGGGAGATTTAAGAATGCAGATGGTTTCTCATCTCGGAGACAAGCAGAGCTGGTTTCCCATATCTTAGCAAGAGGATCATTAGCAGCAGTAACTTCGGTCCAAAGCTGTTTTTAACCTTTCTTACCTGATCCCGTGGAAATTTTCTACGTTCTCGAGGTTACTAATCTGCCTGAACATTCCTGGCTTGGCAGTGAAAACCCAGAAACTACAGCTAAACAGGAAATGGACCGAGACGAGCACGCGTCCCATTAGACACACTCTCAAGTTAGAAATCTGCGCATTTGACTTGCCTTTGCTTTTTGTTTGCAAGGGCTCTATGCATTTGACTTTGCTGCATCAAAATTGTATTATATCAGTTGACCCTAGGGCTGAATCTCCATCAGGCAACCAAGCCTAAATCATTAAGCTCATGCATGGCGCCGATTTTGCAAGCTGGCATGCAAGTTAGGGAAAGGTCAACGAAATGTATAAGAGATACGACACGAGTGAGCTCGAAATTCATCAAAACTGCAATATAATTGGTGCAATTAGTCCGTATTTTTGAATCCAAGAGTGTTCTAGTCCTCACCAAAATGATATAGCTTCAAGAATTTTCGGAACCTTTTTTTTGTAAAATATTCAATACAGAATAAACTTTTGAGATGCAAATATTTCGCTATCATTGAAACCGCCGATATTTGGATGAAAATTTAACTCTCGGCGCCACCAATCGGCTGGAGACATAAAGCCTTTTGGTCATGGTTTTGGTATTTGTGTTGAGTTTGTTTAGCAACCGATGTTGTTCATCTTCATCCACATCACATGCAACCGATGTTGAGAATGGTTAGTGTTATATGTTGATCCAAATTCTACAAAGTATATGACAACTTCTGACAAGTGGAGCGAGGCCCCCAAGCCCACTCCGTGCCCAACAGGGACGCCTGTGGGGGGTGCGGGGGGCGACAGGCCCCCACAGTACGGTACAGATCGTTGAAGACCTAGGTTTCCACCAATATATAAACCCCCTGTAAGCCGTCGGTCTGGATGAGTTGCATCTGTGAAATCCCCAGTGTTTGTAAACACTCCCCGATATAGTGAAGTTTTGCTGGCTGGCGCTCGTGGTTTTTTTCTCTCTTTGTTGGAGAGGTTTTTCCATGTTAAATCTGTGTCCCCTTGCTATGATTTTGTTTTCGTTCTTCGTTATCTTCTTGTCGCAATTATAACAAGTGGTATCAGAGCCCCAGATTCCAATATAGGGTTTGCGACATGTCATCATTGAAGTTCGATCTAGCATAGCTGGACTACACCACAAGATTCTCCTTGTGGCAGGTGAAGATGCGGGCGATTCTCGCCCAAACTTCTAATCTGGATGAAGCGCTGGATGAATTCGGCGAAAAGGATGCTAAGAGCTGGTCCGCCGAAGAGAAGCGGAAGGACCGTAAGGCTTTGTCTTTGATTCAACTTCATTTATCCAATAATATTTTGCAGAAAGTACTGGAAGTGAAATCTGTTGCTGCCATGTGGGCAAAACTAGAAACGATCTATGTGTCAAAAAATCTAACCAATAAGATGAACATGAAGATAAAGTTGCTCTCGCATAGGCTGTAAGAAGGTGGATCAGTAATGAATCACATATCTATTTTTAAAGAGATTGTTTCGGACTTGCAGTCTATGGAGGTAGAATATGATGACGAGGATTTAGCTCTTCTACTCTTATGCTCGTTGCCTAGTTCCTATACAAATTTTTGTGATACAATATTGTTGAGCTGTGATGAACTAACCCTTGATGAAGTACATGATGCCCTCAAACAAAGGGAAAGATGAAAACTATGGTAGGTGTAGATGGGACGTCATCCAATGAGGCTCTACAGGTTCTTGGCAGGATCGAGCAGAGGAACGACAACTATGGCAACAGAGATAAGAGCAAGGACGGTAGAGGTCGTTCAAATTCCAAGGGAAAGGACAAATTCTGTAGGTATTGTAAGGAATCTAATTACGTTATTGATGATTGTTGAAAGTTGCAGAATAAGGAGAAAAGGAACGGAACTTACCAACCAAAAGATAGGTCTAAAGGTACTGGTAAGTCTGTTGTTGTTTCTGATAGTTCTGATGGTGAATGCTTAGATGTTTTTGCTGCTTGTGCCTCTCGTGATGATGAATGGATACTTGATACTACATGTTCGTTTCATATTTTCTATAACAAAGATGGATTCAGTTCATACGAGTCTGTGCAGACTGGAGATTTGTGCGTGTGGAGAATGACAACCCATGCCATATTGTTGGTGTTGGATCTGTTAAGATCAGAACACATGATGACATGACACACACGTTGAGTGAGGTGAAGCACATACCAAGCATGGCCAGAAATTTGATCTCCCTGCGTACCATGGATGTTGATGGATACAAGTATGTCGGTGGGCATAGAGTTCTGAAGGTATCAAAAGGTTCTCTTATTCACATGATAGGTGATATGAATTCTGCTAAATTATATGTTCTTAGAGGTAGCACTTTGCCTGGTATTGCTGCTGATGTTACTTCTATGATTGTGGTAAAACACATCCGTGGCATATGCGTCTTGGGTATATGAGCGAACAAGGCATGGCAGAGTTGGTCAAGAGAGATCTGATTGATGGTTGCAACTTGAGTAAGTTTGAGTTCTATGAGCACTGCATTTTTGGTAAGCATAAAAGAGTTAAATTCAATGCTTCCATTCATACCACCAAAGGCATATTAGATTATGTGCATTGCTGATGTATGGGGTCCGTCCCGTAAGACTTCTATTGGTGGTGCTAATTACATGCTTACTATTATTGATGACAACTCAAGAAAAGTGTGGCCTTATTTTCTGAAGCATAAATCTGATGTTTTTGATGCTTTTAAGAAGTGGAAAGTTATGGGTAAAAAGCAAAATTAGAAGAAGAGTAAAGGTACTACGTACTGATAATGGTACGGCATTCTGTTCTAATGAGTTTAGGGAGTTTTGTAGTAATGATGACATGATCAGGCATCACACCATCCCCTATACTCCTCAGCAGAATGGCATGGCTGAGCGCATGAATAGAACCATCATCTCGAAGGCTCGTTGTAATGCAGGTATGCATATGCGTTTCTGGGCTAAAGCAACCAACACATCGTGTTACCTCATCAACAGGTCACCTTCTATTCCACTTGAGAAGAAAACTCCCATTGGGGTATGGTCAGGTTCGCCTGCTGATTATTCACAGTTGGGAGTTTTTGGCTGCACTGCATATATATGCTCACGTTGATAATGGAAAGTTATAGCCTAGGGATGTTAAGTGCATATTTCTTGGTTATGGTTCAGGAGTTAAAGCATATAAACTATGGAATCCTGAAACTAAAAATATTTTGTTGAGTAGAAACGTTGTTTTCAATGAGTCTGTTATGTACCATGATAGCTTGCCATCAGATTCCTCTCATGTTGCTGTTGGAGAGGAGGGAGTTAGTGTGCAGGTGGAGGACCCGCATAAAACTATTTATAATGATGTTGTCATTGAAGATACACATGAGGAAAATATTGATGATATTGTTGTTCAGCACTCTCCTACTATTTTGCAACAGCCACATGATTCCATTGCTGCTAATAGACCGAGGCGTAACTGTGGCCGTCGTCCTCGTTTAATTGAAGAGTGTAATCTTGTTCATTATGCTTCGAGTTGTGCTGAACAGGTGGAGAACGATTCTGAACCTGCTACATATAATGAAGCCATTGCATCCGTTGACCACGAGAAGTGGGTTTCTTCTATGCAAGAAGAGATGCAATCGCCTGAGAAAAATGGCACATAGGATGTTGTTCCCTTTCCCAAACAAAAGAAGGCGGTCCACTGCAAGTGGATCTTCAAGAAAAAAGAAAGTTTGTCCCCTAAAGAGCCTTCAAGGTAAAGACAAGGTTAGTAGCAAAAGGGTTCAGCCAGATTCCAGGTATTGATTACAATGATGTGTTCTCCCCAGTGTAAAGCATAGTTCCATTCCCACTTTCTTTAGTATTGTGGCTATGTGTGATCTTGAGCTTGAGTAGTTAGATGTCAAGACTGCTTTTCTGCATGTAGAGCTTGATGAGGAAATATACATGGACCAACCAGAAGGGTTCATAGTGCCTGGTAAAGAGGATTTTGTGTGCAAATTAAAGAAGTATCTTTATGGCTTAAAGCAATCTCCAAGATAGTGGTATAAAAGGTTTGATTCGTTTATGATCTCACATGGCTTTGAGAGGTCTAAATATGATAGATGTGTTTATATTAAGTTTGTTGATAGATCACCTATATACTTGCTGCTATATGTTGATGATATGTTAATTGCTTCCAAGGGCATGAAAGAAATCACTACTTTGAAGGCACACCTAAGTAGTGAGTTTGAGATGAAGGATCTTGGTGCTGCTAAGAAGATCTTAGGTATGGAGATTACTCGAGATAGAAAATCTGGTTTGTTATTTCTTAGTCAGTAAAGTTACATTAAGAAAGTTCTTCATCATTTCAATATGGATGGTGCCAAGTTAGTTAGTACTCCTATTGCTCCTCATTTTAAATTGTGAGTTTCTCAATGTCCTACTACTGATGAAGAGTTTGAGTACATGTCAAAGGTGTCATATTCTAGTGCTGTTGGTTCTTTGATGTATGCCATGGTTTGTTCTTGTCCTGATTTATCATATGCTATAAGTTTGATAAGTAGATACATGGCTAATCCTGGTAAAGAACATTGGAAGGCTGTTCAGTGGGTTTTCAGGCACCTTCTTGGCACTTCCAATGCTTGTTTGAAGTTTGGCAGGACCGGTGAGGGACTCGTTGGCTAAGTGGATTCAGATTTTGCTGCCGATTTGGATAAGAGAAGACCCCTCACAGGTTATGTGTTTAATGTTGGTGGTTGTGCTGTTAGCTGGAAGGCTACGTTGCAGGCTGTTGTTGCACAATATACTACTGAAGTTGAATACATGGCTATTGCTGAAACTTGCAATGAATCTGTTTGGTTGAAAGGTTTGTTTGCTAAGCATTGTGAAGATGATTCTTACATTACTTTGTTTTGCGACAGTCAAAGTGCCATATACCTTACAAAAGATCAGATGTTCCATGAGAGAACTAAGCACATTGATGTCAAGTACCATTTTGTTATAGACATTGTTGCTCAAGGTAAACTAAAGGTATGCAAGATCAACACTCATGATAAACCTGCTGATATGATGACTAAACATGTTACTGTTGCTAAGTTTGAGCTTTGCTCGAACTTAGTTGGTTTAACTGATTAGCCCAAGTGGCTATTGGCGCCAAAAGTATTTGCTTTGTTTTGTTTAGGGAGAAGATTGTTGTTGATGCTACAAGAAGGAATTTTTCTCAAGGTGTAGTTTGTTATATTTTGATCCAAATTCTACAAAGTATAGGCCAACTTCTGATGAGTGGAGCGAGGCCCAAGCCCTCTCCGTGCCTAACAGGGACGCCTGTGGGGGGTGCGGGGGGCGATAGGCCCCCGCGGTACGGTACGGATCGTCAAAGACCTAGGTTTATATAAACCCCTTGTAAGCCGCCCGTCTGGATGAGTTGCATCTGTGAAATCCTCGGCGTTTGTAGACACTCCCCGATAAAGTGAAGTGTCGTTGGCTGGTGCCCGTGGTTTTTTCCTCTCTTTGTTGGAATGGTTTTTCAATGTTAAATATGTGTCCCTTTGCTGTGGTTTCGTTGTTGTTCTTCGTTATCTTCTTGTCGCAATTATAACAGTTAGGCCGAGGGATGGCTAGGAGAAAAATTACCAGACAGATTCAACAAATGTCTGCTTTAGGTAGAAAATGCAACATATTAGGTGGAGTTGACATGTGACCGACGTGAGAAAGATTAGTCAATGTTGGCAAGTTGTTACTAGGAGGCGGCAATTGGTTGATCCTAGTGAGTTGGGATTCATGGGGAGAGGTGTGAATGCTCTTGTTTGGCAACTATTGGGAAGATGAATAGGGTTTCAAAGGAGTGAGTTACTGAGATATTAGAGATAATGGCTAATGTCACTTTAGTCAATATTCTCTGTTCAGTACCAAATGGTAATTGTGTGTGATACGTCGGAAACGTATCTATAATTTTTGATGTTCCATGCTTGTTTAGTATCTACTTTGCTTTGCTTTGCTTTGCTTTCTCTTTCTTTGAGGTATTTTTATATCTTTTCTGGAACTAACCTATTAACAAGTTGCCACATGCAGTTGCTGTTTTCTCGCTTTTGGTTCGGAAAGCGCGAAAATCAATATTCTCAGAATTGGACGGGACAAAATCCAAAGTCAATAACTTTCCGTGAGGGACACGAATCTAGAAGGATATATGGAGGGGAGCCACGGGGTGGCCGCACCCTCCCCAGGCGTGGCCAAGCCTGTCCTGTGCCTGGGAAGGGTGCGGGCCCCCCGGACGCCCCTGCCTCGCCTCTTCGCCTATAATAAGCCCCCGATGCAGAAACCCTAATTACCCGATCAATATTCCATGAAACCTTCTGTAGCCGCCGCCACTGTCGTCCCTAGATCGGGGGATCTGAAGTTCTTCCCGGCACCCTGCCGGAGGGGAGATCATCCCGGAGGCCTTCTCTCCGGTATTATGCTTGAGTAGTTCCACCTTGGACTATGGGTCCATGTAGTAGCTAGATGGTTGTATCTCCTCCTTTGTGCTTTCATGTATAGATCTTGTGAGCTCTGTTCATGATCAAGATCTAATCTATTTGTAATCATACATGTTGTGTTTGTGGGGATCCGATGGATATTGAGATTATTATGTTGGATTGATTAATGGTTTTGTCTTTATGATTCTATCATGTCTGTGTTGTTTGTGATCTTGCATGCTCTCTGTTGTTAGCAGCTATCTTGTCCGAGTAGTTGCTAGTGACTCCAAGAGGGGGTATTTATGCTCGATAGTGGGTTCATGCCTCTAGTTTCCAAGGGAAGTGACGGAAATCTCTTCGGTTGTAGATGTGTTGTTACCACTAGGGAGAAGACAATGGTCTCTTGTTCCTGTCAATTTCCCTGCTGTAATTTGTTTACCCTTCATGCCATGCTTAGTTCCTGTCAATTGCCCTACTGTATTTTGATTACCCTTCATGCCATGTTGTTTATCTAAGGAGAGAACAATCTTTACCATTGATACATCTTCCATTGTTACTTTACTTGCTGCAAACCATTACCTTCCACACCCTCGTTTAATCCTTTATTCCAGCGGTGAGCTTGACAACCTCATCGATTCGTGGGCAAAGCCTTGAGTTTGCTTGCCCGTCTGCGTTGCTGCAACACTGCAGACGTTCCTCCTCCTTCCGGTTAGATAACCTCGGTCTCTACGAAGGGAAGACTTGCTCCTTTGCTCATCACAATTGCCCTTGGGGTTTCCAACAAAGTGCTCCACGTCAAGCACCATCAACAAGTTTTCTGGCGCTGTTGCCGGGAAGGCTAAGGATGTCTTTGATGGCGCCCAACACTTGTCGTGGAACGCTTCATTGTAAACCCCAAGAGCAAGGTATGAAGCAACACAACAGCAAGTTTACCTCAGTAAGAAACCGAGGTTATCGAACCAGTAGGAGGAAGGAAACGTCACACATGTGTTACAAGCAACGTGGAGACCTGCACAACACAAACCCAAGACTTTTCCCCAACGAATCAGTGAGGTTGTCAAGCTCACCGATTTGCTGTAACAAAGGATTAAACATATGGTGTGGAAGGTAATGGTTTGCAGCAAGTAAACAAGTAACAGTGGAAGATGTATCAATGGTAAAGATTGGACCGGGGTCCATAGTTCACTAGAGGTGCTCTCCTTAGATAAACAACATGGCATGAAGGGTAAACAAATTATAGCAGGGCAATTGACAGGAACTGAGCAAGGCATAACAATTCAATTACTAGTTAGAAAGATCCTATGAAATTCGATTGGGCAATACAACAAGATACATAGACCGCCATCCAACTGCATCTATGACTAGAATTCCACCTTGAGGTTATCATCCGAACCCCCTCCAGTATTAAGTTGCAAGCAACAGACAACTGCTTTAAGCAAAGTGTGTAAGGTAAACAGTCCACATGTTCCATGAACAAGAGACCGTTGTTTTCTCCCTAGTAGCAACAGAACGTCTACATCCGAAGAGATTTCTGTCACTTCCCTTGCAAACTAGAGGCATGAACCCACTATCGAGCATAAATACCCCCTTCTTGGTGTCACTAGCAACTACTTGGCCAAGATAGCTACTAACAACGGAGAGCATGCAAGATCACAAACAACACAGACATGATAAAATCATAAATACAAAACCATTAATCAAACCAACATAATAATCTCAATATCCATCAGATCCCTGCAAACACAACATGCATGATTAAAAATAGATTAGATCTTGATCATGAATAGAGCTCACAAGATCTATACATGAAAGCACTAAGGAGGAGATACAACCATCTAGCTACTACATGGACCCATAGTCCATGGTGGAACTACTCACGCATCATACCGGAGAAAAGGCCTCCGGGATGATCTCCCCTCCAGCAGGGTGCCAGGAAGAACTTCAGATCCCCCCGATCTAGGGACGATGGTGGCGGCGGCTACAGACGGTTTTGTGGATATTTTATCGGGTACCCAGGGTTTATGCATCGGGGGCTTCTTATAGGCGAAGGGGGAGGCCGAGGAGGCGGCCATGGCGGCCAAACCCTAGCCAGGCGCGGGGCAGGGCCCACCCATGCCTGGGGTGGGTCTGGCCCTCCTGGCTGGCCCCTCTGTCTCCCCTCTGGACTTCTTGTTCCCCACGGAAAGTAATTGACTTTGACGTTTGTCCCGTCCAATTCCGAGAATATTTCTTTACTAACTTTTCTTAAACCAACAATAGCAGAAAACATGCATCTGGCACTGTTGCAACTTGTTAGTAGGTTAGTACCAGAAAACATGTAAAAAGCACCTCTAAGTGTGGACAAGTAAAGCAAAGTAGATACCGAACAAGCATGGAGCATACAAATTATAGACACGTTTCCGACGTATCAACATCCCCAAGCTTAACTCCTGCTCGTCCTCAAGTAGGTAAGTGATAAACAAAATAATATTTTGAGGTGACATGCAACCTCACAATAAAGATCCAACCATTTGCATGGATTGAAATCTGGGATCAAAGAACTCTAAACATGTGCATCAAAGATGGAGTTCTAAAAATAGGACATAGTAACTATGCATGCAACATGACAAGCTTGAAACAAAGATCATGAATAACATGCATTGAAAAATATTTGTTTGTTTGACATACAAAAAACATAACATAGTGGCAATCAGCTTGTCCCTCATAGAGTAGAAAATATATGCATAGGACACCTGCAAAGTTCACAAGGGTGACTAGAAACAAATAGCACAAGAACAAGTAATATCACAATATGCATCAATTAATAAGCTTTGGAACACTCACTGAATGACAACTATGCTCTCTTAATGGTGCCTAAAGGTAGAAGGTGGAGAATCAATAGTGGTGGAAGAAAGGTCTTTTTAAAGGAAGCATGGATTATAAGTTTCAAAAAGAGCTTCCAAAAATTATGGTACTTGTTAGCTTTCAGCCCTCATCGCCCCTATCATAAGCATCTTGAAGTGGTTAAGGTTAAACTGGCAAAGCTGGAGTATATGCTTGACGAAGTATAAGTTGGCAATCTCAAGTCCCTTGAATACGAGGGCCACACCTCATGCATACTCAACTTTGGGTGCAGGTAAGTTCTTGTCACTGTAAGTATTTGCATATCATTAAGAACCACCAACGGGGTACCCCTTGCACATGGTACAGGAGCTTTCCCATAACCAAAATGACAAGGCAAGCAGACAGTGAGCATCTCAGCAATATTTTTATTTAACATATGCATAGCTTTTTATTGAGGATGCTTCATAGATAGCTCATTATGGTGATGCTGCAAGTTTCCACCATGATTAGGCATGGCTTAGGCTAGTGGCCCAGGCGTTTCTCTAACACAGAATACAAACTCCATGGACATACAAGTTCCCTCTTTATTTCACACCGGTGACATCCATAGACAAAAGAACATGATATCAACTGAGTACAGAGTACAAGTGCAATGTTGAAAACGGTCCCCGTGACAACACGGTTCTGCTAATTCCAACTTATAAGTGCAAGCATATACAACAAAGTTGTCACAATGGTTCAAGTTTATTAGGGGCAAAGAATAAAGTGTGCCATCAAGTTCGTGAGGGCTTTAATCACTAAGTTTTCACATAACAAAATAGTTTTTAATTGGAAGATAGCTGAAAACAAGAATATACTTGGAATGGTGTAACACACCATGCATAGGAGTTTATAGTGGGCACTTTGGAATAACTTGGTTTCTTGGGAGTTGGAAGCATGAGTAGAACTTACTCATACAAGTGGTGGCTAGCAAAAGACTGGGAGCAGCCAACTAAGAGAGAAATAATGGCCAAAATCATGCAGTGCAACAAAGCATACTAATCAAAGCAAAGAATGGTACTACAATTCAAGGACTAAATGATCATTGGGGCTATTTGTGACTTTGTGAGAGTCATAACATGGTGTAAGCATGTGCCAAGTCAACCCAAGCAAAGCATTAAAGGAGAATACCACAATACTATGCTTTTGCATGCTAAAACAACACATAATTTCTTCAAGGCACACTAAGCAATCCCAATTGTTTGGAACAAGAAATGCTACAACAATAATAAATAGCATAATGCTAAAACAACATCTAGCATGTCATGTTAAAGTCTAAGTCACAGTCAATGCAAGCTCCTCTTGCACTTCAAGCAAGAACTTACTACTCCTTTCCAACACCAAGCAAACTTATTTGCAAAACAACACAGCGAGAACGGGGGATCCAAACTACTAAAACAACCTAAGAAAATCAAACAAAAACTAAGACGCTCCAAGAACACCACAACTATGCATGAAACAATAAAAACGAAGTGTCTAAACAGACCTGAGCTTTTTATTGATGAAGGGGATGCCTTGGGCATCCCCAAGCTTTGACGCTTGTAACTCTTGGATATTTCTTGGGGTGACACCATGGTGTCATCCCCAAGCTTGAGCTTTTGTCCATTCTTCATCTCATTGCATCATCCTTTCTGTACACCTGAAATTTTCCTTCATACAAAACTTCACACAATCTTCATTAGCAACATTAGTGTATTCAAAAGATATTAGACCACTGGCAAAGCTTTGGAACGGCAAGGATTTTCACTAAAGACACAAGCTACTGTAGTAAGTCCTTCAAAAATCTCAATTGACCTAAAGAGAACTCAAAAAGGAATTAATAAGAAGCAAATGCAAATAATGGCAGAAATCTGTCAAAACAGACCAGCAGGTAGAAACCGATTTTTGCGAATATCTTCTGTAGCTCAAATCAAAAAGTGTTGAACTAACAAAAATTATCTAACATACTGGGGGATTTATTCGTAAATTTTGAGTTCAATCCGAGTTATAGAGACTCCTCACGATTTTTTTTGGTGGAGGAGAGAAATCTGTTTCGGGACAGCAACTCCCCAAATCTTACTTCCCTGTGAGGTCATTCTTGACACAAAAAGCAAACAAAAAGGATAAGGAGAGGTCATTACTGAAGTAATAGCTTCCAAGACTCAAGGAAACTCTTGGGTTATCTCCCAACAAGTACTTTTCTTTAACGCCTTTAAATTAGACACAAGAAACAAGAAGAATCACGTATTTTCAAATGAAGAAGCATTAACATCAAAACTTGCTTTCAAAGGAGGAGCAAAAAGCAATCTCTCTCTTCTCATAGGGAAGTGTTCAATACCTTTCTTGAATGGAAAATGATATTTAATGGTGCCTTCTTTCATATCAATGATGGCACCAACTGTTCTAAGAAAAGGTCTTCCCAAAGTAATAGGACAAGAAGCATTGTATTGAACATCCAAAACATAGAAATCAACAGGGACATAAGCATTGTTAACCATGATGAGAACATCATTGATACTCCCCATGAGTTTCTTCTTAGCATTATCATTGAGTGGGACATCCAAATAATAATCTTCCAATGGTGGCAAATAAAGCATTTTATAAATCTTCCTAGGAATAATAGAGACACTAGAACCAAGATCACATGAAGCTTTGAGATCAAAGTCATTAACTTGCATATTAATAATGGGTTCCCAACTATCTTCTACTTTCCTAGGAATAGAAGCTTTGCGTTTTAGCTTCTCTTCCTTAATCTTAACAAGAGCATCTGTAATGTGTTTGGTGAAAGCAACATCCATATCACTAGCATCAGGACTCCCAGCAAAATTTTGCAAGAACATAATCACTTCAGAAATATTGCAACCATCAATATCAAAGTCAAACTGGGCATCACTAGTAGTAGGATCAATAGGCTTAGGCTCAGTAGGAGGAGGAATAGGGACTACTGGTGGTTTAGTGGTGATGGTGCACACACTATTGTGTCTATCAATTTCAGCTTCCCTTTCCCACTTAGCATGGAGTTGAGCTAAGAGCCTAACGTTTTCATCAATAGTAACTTGTATGGCATGAGCAGTAGCAAAGGTGTTTTCCATAGTTTCAGGTTTAGCATCCATTTTATTAATCAAAGAAGACTGAGCTTCAGACAAAGAGGATATATTTTTCTCAACAGTTAAAAACTTTTCCTCTATAGTCTTATTGAAAGTGGTTTGTTTACTAATAAAGTCTTTGAGCATGACTTCAAGTTCAGATGGGGCACTTCTAGCATTATTGTAAGAGCTTCCATATGAATTGCCATTATTAGGAGGATAAGGCCTATAATTGTTGTTGCTACCAAAATTGTTCCTATAGGCATTGTTGTTGAAATTGTTGTTTCTAATGAAGTTCACATCAACTTGCTCTTCTTGAGCAACCAAAGAGGCTAAGGGAACACTATTAGGATCTAAAGGAGCTTTCCTATTAACAAGCATAGCCATAATAACATCAATCTTTTCGCTCAAAGAGGAAGTTTCCTCAATAGAATTTACCTTCTTACCATGTGGAGCTCTTTCAACATGCCATTCAGAGTAGTTAACCATCATATTATCAAGGAGCCTTGTTGCAGCACCCAAAGTGAGGCCCATAAAGGTACCTCCCGCAGCTGAATCCAACAAATTTCTTAAGGAGAAGTTCAAACTTGCATAAAAAGTCTGGATAATCATCCAAGCAGTGAGTCCATGAGTAGGGAAATTTTTAACCAAAGATTTAATTCTTTCCCAAGCTGGAGCAACATGTTCACTATCAAGTTGTTTAAATTTCATAATATCACTTCTCATAGATATAATCTTAGCAGGAGGATAGTACTTTCCAATAAAAGCATCTTTGCACTTAGTCCAAGAATCAATACTATTTTTAGGCAAAGAAAGCAACCATTCAAGGAAAAAGCTTGAGCTTAATAATATCTCCATCTACATCCTTATACTTTTGCATCTCACAAAGTTCAAAAAATCTATTGAGATGAGAAGCAGGATCATCAGAACCAACACCAGAAAATTGTTCTCTCATCACAAGATTCAACAAAGCAGGCTTAATTTCATAAAAGGTAGCATCAGGAGTAGGTGGAGCAATAGGTGTGCTAAGGAAATAATTGTTGTTGGTGCTAGTGAAGTCACACAACTTGGTGTTCTCAATAGAGTTCATTTTGGCAAAGGTGGGCAAGCCAAAAACAGAAGCAGCAGCTAGAGCAGGAACTAATGTTTTTGTGTTTTTGAATAAAGAAAGCAAACCAAACTAGACTATTTTTTTGGGTTTTTTTGGAAAGAGGCAAACAAAACCAAGCAAAAGAAACAAAGCAAACTAAAAACAAAGTAAAGAGAAAGAAAGTGAAGGACTCCCCTAGTAAAGATGTCCTTAGCCTCCCCGGCAATGGCGCCAGAAAAAAGCTTGATGGCGCCCAACACTTGTCGTGGAACACTTCATTGGAAACCCCAAGAGCAAGGTATGAATCAGCACAACAGCAAGTTTCCCTCAGTAAGAAACCGAGGTTATCGAACTAGTAGGAGTTAGGAAACGTCACACAGGTGTTGCAAGCAGGATACCTGCACAATACAAACTCAAGACTTTGCCCCAACGAATCACTGAGGTTGTCAAGCTCACCGGTTTGCTGTAACAAAGGATTAAACGTATGGTGTGGAAGGTAATGGTTTGCACCAAGTAAACAAGTAACAGTGGAAGATGTATCAATGGTAAAGATTGGACCGGGGTCCATAGTGCACTAGAGGTGCTCTCCTTAGATAAACAACATAGCATGAAGGGTAAACAAATTACAGCAGGGCAATTGACAGGAACTGAGCAAGGAATAACAATGCAATTACTAGTTAGAAAGATCATATGAGATTCGACTGGGAAATACAACAAGATACATAGACCGCCATCCAACTGCATCTATGACTAGAAGTCCACCTTGAGGTTATCATCCGAACCCCCTCCAGTATTAAGTTGCAAGCAACAACCAACTTCTTTAAGCAAAGTGTGTAAGGTAAACAGTCCACATGTTCCATGAACAAGAGACCGTTGTTTTCTCCCTAGTAGCAACAACACATCTACAACCGAAGAGGTTTCTGTCACTTCCCTTGGAAACTAGAGGCATGAACCCACTATCGAGCATAAATACCCCCTCTTGGAGTCACTATCAACTACTTGGCCAAGATAGCTACTAACAACGGAGAGCATGCAAGATCACAAACAACACAGACATGATATAATCATAAAGACAAAACCATTAATCAAACCAACATAATAATCTCAATATCCAGTGGATCCCCACAAACACAACATGCATGATTACAAATAGATTAGATCTTGATCATGAACGGAGCTCACAAGATCTATACATGAAAGAACAAAGGAGAAGATACAACCATCTAGCTACTACATGGACCCATAGTCCAAGGTGGAACTACTCACACATCATACCGGAGAGAAGGCCTCCGGGATTATCTCCCCTCCGGTAGGGTGCCAGGAAGAACTTCAGATCCCCCCGATCTAGGGACGATGGTGGTGGCGGTGGCTACAGACGGTTTCATGGATATTTTATCGGGTACCCAAGGTTTCTGCATCGGGGGATTCTTATAGGCGAAGGGGGAGGCCGAGGAGGCGGCCAGGGCGGCCAAACCCTATCGAGGCGTGGGGCAGGGCCCACCCACCCCTGGGATGGGTCTGGCTCTCCTGGCTGGCCCCTCCGGCTCCCCTCTGGACTTATCGTTCCCCACGGAAAGTAATTGACTTTGACGTTTGTCCCGTCCAATTCCGAGAATGTTTCTTTACTAACTTTTCTGAAACCAAAAACAGCAGAAAACAGGCATCTGGCACTGTTGCAACTTGTTAGTAGGTTAGTACCAGAAAACATGTAAAAAGCACCTCAAAGTGTGGACAAGTAAAGCAAAGTAGATACTAAACAAGTATGGAGCATAAAAAATTATAGATACGTTTCCGACGTATCAGTCTTCACAAGGGGAGTCCTTCACTTACTTTCTCTTTACTTTTTTTAGTTTGCTTAGATTCCTTTGCTTGGTTTTGTTTGCCTCTTTTCAAAAAACCAAAAAAATTTAGTCTAGTTTAGTTTTCTTGCTTTATTCAAAAACAAAAAAAATAGTTGCTCTAGTTGCTGGTCTGTTGTTGCCTTGGTTGGTCATGCTTTCAATCAATGGATGGTTTCGTTAAAACTAGTTCTTATTGGCAATGTGGGTTCACGGAAGAACAAAAGTATTATTATAAGGAACACCGTTTGTCACAAAAAGGGGAACACTTATGGGAACAAATTGATAAGTTGAATACTATTGCTAGAGACGTGTGCTCTACTTATAATGTTACTTATTGCTTTGATAAATCTTATTGCTGTAGGAGGTATAAACACCTGCCGTTTAAATGTGAGTATAATGATAATGTTACCATATCTTCTTATGTTAAAGGAAATTATGACTTTTATGATGTGGAACAAACTGAAGAATTTATTGCTTTCAAGGGTGCATTTTGTCACATCCCAAAATTTTCCAAATTTTGAAATGTGAAAAATAAATAATTGTTGAAAATTAGGGTGAAAAGAAACTTTTTGCTTCTAAATAGAAACACCAAAACCCTTCTTGAACAAATTTGAATAAAATGGAATCCAATAAATTTCAATCAAGTGAAATGCATCCAGCAATTAATGTATCTTGAAATTTAAACACTTGGAAAAGTTAAATCTAAATCCCCAAAACCCTAATGGAATAAATCATTTCCAAGATCTCTCTAATACTATGGATTTGATCCATATAAAAATTCAGCAACAAACATTTTTAAATGATAAATAAAAATATTTTAAAGCCATAGAAATTGGTTTCACTTAATTTGGAGCCATGGATAAAAACTTATGAATTTAATAAGATAAAAGGAAATAATTTCCAAAGCTAATAAAGCTCCTATCTAAAATCCATACCAAATTGTGATCAAATTAATCCTAAAAGGATTTAAAAGGATAAACAAATAATAAATAAAATCATACAAATTGGGATCACCAATTTTGGATCTATAAATAGAAAGATATGGATTTTATAAGACAAAGAAATAAATAAATAAACAAATAAATAAGGAATATTTAAAAGCCAAATTAAATCTTGGCCAAATCCATAAACAAATAAAATGAAAGATTATTGAATAATAAATAAGGGTAAAAGATTATTTAAATAAAATCATAAGGATTAAATAATATCAAATTCTATTTAAATAAAGACAAATTGCCTAAATAATAAGTCCCAATAAAATTATTTAGAAGACAATTTAAATATATAATTAAATCCTTAAGAAAATGTAATAAAGATAATCCAAGTCCAAATAAATAAAGGAATAAAGAATATTCAAATAAAAGTATATGGGACTAAACCATATTCAAATTATTTAAATGAAGACAAAATCCCTAATGTAAATGAATAATTAAATCATGAGAAAATAATAAATATAAATTTCCCAAGGTGGATATAAAAGTTATTTAATTAACTTAAATGGAAATAAAAGAATCATTTAAATAAAATTTATATGGAATTAAAACCATATTTGATTTTATTTGAATAAAGACAAATGCCCAATTTAAATGATTAATAAATCATATTAAAAATGTTTCAAATAATTCAAAGTGAATTATTTAAACACCCTATTGAATAAATAAAACCAACTAAAAAAGGTTTGGTGAAAATTAGAATTCAAATAAGAGTTTGAAAATATAATTAAAATCTTATTTGAATAAAGACAAGTGCCTATTTTAAATAAATAATAAACCATAAATGAATAAAAGAATTATTCCAAAAATGGTCTTTAAAATACATGTTTAAGCAGTATAGAAACTTATTGAAAGTTTGGGAAAAGTTTGAATTCAAACAAGTATTTGAATCAATTGAATAAATTCAAAACAGAAAATAGAAATAGAAAAAGAAAAGAAAACAGAAGAATTTTTTTTAGAAAGGATCCAGCCCAGCTAACCTCAGCCCAGCAGACCCAGCAGCGCATCCCACTCCCCCTCTCTACGCAAATCGTTTTCTTACCAGCAACCCCACCCTCTCAGCTCATTGACGCACATGCTCCACGCCACATCAGCATCGTCTTCCTCCTCCCGCGACTCGTTCCTCCCCCTCACCTCGCCGTTTCTGGCTTTGATTCCATCGATTAGTTCTCCTTAATGTCGCGTCCATTACTCACTGTGATCATGCCCATTTAACCGCCTCCCTCCCCACTCCTTTCCCCCCAGTCATCACGCCACCGGAGCCCCTAGGCTGCCCGAATTGCGACCTCAAACTCCCTCTGCTCCGACGAGCGCCTCCACCAATTCCGGTGAGCCCAGCTACCCCTTTGCCACCTCGACCACATGATCTTGATCCCCAACCTCGTGCGCATCTGCCGGTGGTCTCCTCTTGCTCGCGCATGCCCCAGAACATCGACAACTTCAACGCCAGAGCGCCACCGACGACTGCGTCTACTCCGACGACCTTTCCCCGTAAGCCCCGGCTTCCCCTCTTCCTCTCGTTGATACGTGTGTGATCCCCAACATCGTACGCATCTAACACAACCCTCTATTTGTCTTAGTGTGGTCCGTAACGTCACCAACGACGAGAACCCGAGCACACCGTCGACAGAAACTACTCCGGTGAGCAATAGACGACGAACCCGTGCGCCCCCTGCCTCCCCACGAGCACGTTGAGCATCAATACTTCACGGCGATTTCGGTAACGATCCCCTCCCTCTCCCACGCTTGCTAGAATCGCCGGAACGCGTCTGCCCGAGCGCCGCCCGTTTCTGGCTAGATCATTTTGGTTCGTTAGATGCTGATCCAAAGGACACGATAGATCATTTAGACGAAGAGGTATCGTTCAATATGATCCATGCGTTGCTGATTAGATCCAACGGTCTGCATAACACGATCCTCACGAAATGGTATCAGCCAGTAGAAACGTGACGCGTGGCCAATGACTTGTTTAAAAAACAGAAACTATCCTATTAGATGTTTGAATTTGTAAATTTCATAACTTTTGATCCACACGTCCAAAATTTGCAAAATTTATATCATTAGAATCAGGAGAAAGAATACTATCCAACCATTCCCTTTGTGTAGTGAATTGCTTCTGTAAAATTGGTTGTTTTTGCATAAACATGTGTAGGCCTAATTTGAGTATAAAAATTATTCTAAAATTTTTTTTAGGGTAAAATCTTTTGTAAATGGTTTGTTTTGAACCTAATGACCATAAAAACCAACTTGTAGATTTAAAAGTATATTTTGTGATGCTAAGGAATAAATCTTTGAATAAAAGCATTTCTAGTTAAATAAAAATGTTGATTATGGTTTAAAAATGCTTTTTGAGAAAAACCTTTGGCAAAATGATTTGATTTAGACTCTCTAACCCTAAACACTAAAGTTTTGGATTTAAAAATATATTTGATTAACCATAGAAAATTATTCCTTCGAATAAAGGCATTTTTAGTAAAATAAAATTATTGCTTTGATTTTAAAATGGTTTTGAGTGAAACCTTTTGGAAATGGATTTGATTTATAAACATTAATATTGGTGTTGAAAAACATTTTGGCTAACCCTAGAAATTATTACTTTGATTTAAATCATTTCTAACAAAACAAAAATGATTTAAATGGCCACTTTCACTAACTTGTTTTCAAATGACCTTACCACATTTATAAATGACCAATAGGTGTTTTAAAATGTTTATAACCTATTAGAAACCACCTTTCCAAATAAAACAATCTTTTGCATGCTTGCTTGCATGCATTGTTTTGTTTTCTTTATTTTATGTGGTGAATTGTTGAATGTTAGTTTTGAAATTGTGCCTTGCTTGATTGAATTGTAGTGAACTTTGAAGAGTGTGACCATTTCAAGATCAAGGAGTGAATCTATATTCCCTACTAAAAAGGCAAGTGGTGCTTCATACTTTTGTCCTATTATTTTCACTATGCATTAGTGATATTTCTAAAAGTAGGACTTGCATGAATTTTCTATGTGTTAACTATGCCATGGGAAATCCCAGTAGTTGATGCCTTAGTAGAATTTTCCTAAGTTAAGATTCCTACTACTATCATGTTTAGCTTAGCTAGTAGAAAACAAGGGTGGATTATATTCATGCTATGAAATATTTCTAAGTCTATGACTTATGTTTTGTTTAATAAAACAACTATGTTAATGAATCACCTGGGTGGAACGGAAAGGATGGATTATGTTGAGTGGTTACTCAGGGCCCCATATTCATGGCCTACCCTGGTGTATCTCACTTGTGGAAAGCCACCCAGGAACAAAGAGATTTGAGATGTCAAATGTTGAGAAGCTTCAAGTGCAACCACATGGCAATATGGGCTCTGCCTGGATCATATAGGCTGCAATAACTTAGCCAGATGGACAATTGGTGGTAGGGGTGATAGGTTTGGGAACGCGTCCATTTTGGTCTAAGGGAAGGCTTCTGAAAGGTCCTCTCTCGATGCATGTTGAGTCTTGTGGGGAAAGTGCACCACCTCTCGAGAGAGTAAAATCTAATTACTTAGCCGTGTCCCCGGCAATGGACAATTTGAGCATCAAGACATGGAAGCTATCAAGAATCTCCTCATCCCAATTTCTAAGTTAAAAACTTGTGGTTGAACAAGGGTAAAGTTTAACCAATATTCTTTGGTTATTCCTTGGGTGTTTTTGCCAAACAAAAACTTAGTGTTTTCAAATGATAAGGAAAATCTATTTTGAGCATAGCAAGCCTAAGCTCCACTTAGCCAAATGCATATAGATGATAGTTACCACTATACTACCATAGTATCACTTGCCAATACAATTCCAATGTATTGACCCTTGTGGCTATAACTTAGTATGTTGCAGGTTTGTTTGATGTTAGTGAAGTGTGTTGAATAGGATTACAAGTCTACAACCAACATGATTGCCTGTGGCACTTTGAAGATGAAGGACTCCATGCTACATAGTTATTTCTGCTGCATTGTAATGAAATAGCCAAATGAGCTATGTAAGATGTAATGAATTATTTTATTCCTAGTTATAAAGTTGTACTATGACCTTTATTTCTTGATATTACATCTTAAACTGTGGGTGCTAGCTATTGATCCAGGGACTAGAATTGTAAACATAGGGATCTCTACCTTATTAAAGGTTGGGACCTCTACACATTTGAAATTGCCAGTTTGCTTGAAAATACTGATGATGCACCTTATAAACATGAGGTTTATGAGATACTTAAGTTCTGCTTTGATAATTACAAGGAAGAAAATACCTATATTCTTGAATATTTTAATAGATGCTTTCCACACATGGAAGAGACTAATGCTTTACAGGAGCCTATGGAAGAAGAAATTGCTGAAACTGGAAGCTCATTAGATGAAAAAGAGGAGGAGAGTGATGAACAAAGGGAGGAAGAATGGATCTACCCATGTGTACCTTCTAATGAGAGTAACTCTTTACCTCTTACATTATTTGATTGTCCCCCATGCTTACCAAAGGAGGGTGAAAGTTATGTTCTTGTGGATCCTTTTGAAATATCTACTTTGGGTAAAACTTATGAAGGTTTTAATCCCACTATTTTTGAGCTTGATAGAAATTATGTGTTTGTAGATCGTGAAAAGCATGCTTTATGTGATAGCTATATTGTTGAGTTTATTCATGAAGCTACTAAAAATTATTATGAGAGAGGAAAATATGGTTGTAGAAGTTTTGATGGTATTGAAACACCTCTCTTTGTGCTGAAAGTTTTGAAGTTACTCTTGTCTTATCTTCCTATGCATGTCACTTTGTTCTTCATGAATTTATTTGTGTACAAGATTACTATGCATAGGAAGTGGGTTAGACTTAAATGTGTTTTGAATTTGCTTCTTGATGCTCTCTTTTACTTCAACTCATAGTTCTTATGTGAGCATCTTCTCAAGCTATCATGCCTAACTTAAAGGCGTTAAAGAAAAGTACTTGTTGGGAGATAACCCAAGAGTTCCCTTGAGTCTTGGAAGTTATTAATTTAGTAATGACCTCTCCTTATCCTTTTTGTTTGTTTTTTGTGCCAAGAATGACCTCTAATGAGAGGGAAGTAAGATTTGGAGAGTTGCTGTCCCAAAATAGATTTCTGTCCTCCACCAAAAAAATCGTGAGGAGTCTCTGTAACTTGTATTGAGCTCACAATTTACGAATAAATCCCTGTAACATCCCAAAAATCATAGTTTCAAAACTCATTCATATCATCTTTGCATTTAGGGTTTTCTCAAAAATCATTTAGAAACAGATGTCTGAGCTATGATTTCATGTAAACAATTTATCTCAAATGGCCATCACCCTTTGAAATTTGAAGGTTTAGGTACTGGTTTACTTGCCTCCATTGATGGATAGATTAGGTGAAGTTTTTAACCCAAGTATCCAAATTTGGAAATGGTTTCAAATCCTTTTTCAAATATTTGCAAACTAGATCAAGCCTCTGATTACTTTGAAACCCAAGCTTGACCAAGCCTTGCAAAGTAACCACTTAGTTAATATGACTGTTTTTGAATCCACAAAACCCTGCAAAAATTCCCAAGGCAGATTGAATTCAAAAGGATTTGAATTCATATCAAATTCATACCAGAAAATGAATTTAGAAAAAGAAAAGGCTTAAACAATGGAAAAGGGCAGCGGCGATCGCCCAATGGATCAAGCCCAGCAAGCCCACCCGGGGATATCCTTTTCCTTCTCACACGCGCGAGCACACGCATAATGCACGGCCGACTCCACCAACACCTTGCGCGTTTGACCGGCGGGTCGATCCACGTCGTCCTCGTCTTCCCTAGACCGCGCCTGCGACCACGTCGCTGCAGCAGTGATGGCCGGAAATGGCACGGAGTAAATGGGCATTTATCCTCGAGCGTTTCTTGTCGATTTCCCGGCTATAAGACCCTCTCTGCCCCGCGATATTTTCCCCCAAACACCTCGCTCACTCCGCCACCAGGCTGCCCTCAATCCTCCGCGAATCGCCGCTGACAGAGCCCTCTCCGGCGAGCGATTCAGGTGAGCCTCGAGTTCCCTTCTGCCTTTCGTTCTTGCTATCTGACTCAGTGTATCTTTGCGCACCTCCTGACCTCACTAGTCCGTCTTGTACTGCCCCAGGTCGCCGGTTCCACTTGACACCGCGAGCGACGGCGACATCAACTCCGGAGTTTTCCGGTAGAGTGCCCTCGCCTTTCCGTTCATGCACACGACTTCCCCTTGACCCTGTGAACCTAACCGTGTCGCTATCTTGCCTTGGGGTGATTCACAGCGACGTCCACGACGACCACCTGACGCACCCGACGCCGCCACGAACTCCGGCGAGCAATCGCAACCGTGCCCGAACGCCCCTTGACCAACCGCGAGTACGACGAGCTTCGCCAAGATCTCCTGAGCACGGTGAGCTACTCCTCGTTCTCACTTACCCCCTGTAGCGCCGCCTCCGTCGTCAACTGACTGTTCCGCCGCCGGCAGCCACCGCTCCGCCGCCAGTTCTTGGCCAGATAGATAACAGCCGTTGGATCAGTATCGTAGCGCTAGGATAGAATCACTTAAACCGAAGAGGTACGCGATCTGAGCCGCCAGATTTCATTTAAATCCTACGGCTGTGGAGCTCGATCCAGTGCGAAACGGTACGGGCGAATAAAAACACGACGCGTGGCTAGGTTAGATCTGAAAACAGATTTAAAAACCAGAATTTTGATCCAAATTCAAATGCTCATAACTTTCAATTGCCACGTTAGATTTTTGCAAACTTTATACCATTGGATTCAGTGAATCAAGGCCTTTCTGAATATCCAATTTGTTTAGCATATAGTAACAGTTAAAATGATTTTATTTGTGGAACAAGTTTAGGGCTATTTTGGATATAGATTTATTTTTGTAAACTATATTGGGGCCAAATAAGTTTAGTTGGCAAACTTGTGACATGTTAAGTTTCTGTAGTCATGAACATACTTGGTAGAATTTTCAAAATTCAACACTTGGTAAATTCTTGCATGCATGCATTCATATTATTTTTGGTTGTATTTAATTGTGTGTAATTGTATGCTTTAATTTCTTGTGTATATTTTGCTAGTGATTGTGATTGTGAAGAGTGCTACTCTCCACACTACCAAGGCAAGTGATATTTTCATGAATATTCCTATCCTAAGTTTTGTACTAGCATTAGATATTTTTGCTAAAGTATTGCATGATATTTTGCTTAGTGCTAAGATGGGAAATCCTAAGTAGAGTGAAATAGTAGAATTGCTAGGGAAATTTTCCTAAGTTAAGTTACCATATTTTGCCTAGCCTAGCTTATAGCAAACAAGGGTGGTGAACATCTATATAGTTTATGATAAAAATATTCTAAGTCAAGAGACTTATATTTTCTTAATAAAACAACTAAGACAAATGAACCTCCTGGGTGGAATGGGAAGATTGGGTTATGTTGAGTGGTTACACAAGGCCATGGACTTGGGTTGTGTATCTCACTTGTGGTATGCCACCCAGGCACAAAGGGATTTGGAGGTCAAGTGTTGAGAAAGCTTACAGTGCAACCACTTGGCAATATGGGCTCTGCCTTGATCATATAGGTAGCTAGAACTTAGTCATTTGGACAGTTGGTGGTAGATGGGATGATAGGATGGAGCGCGTCCATTTGACTAAGGAAAGGCTTCTGAAAGGTCCTATCTTGGGAAACCAAGTCTGGTGGGAAAAGTGCACAACCTCTGTAGATGGAAAACCTAAGTACTTAGCCTTGTCCAAGGCAATGGACACTTTTGAGCATCAAGACATGGAAGCCACAAGAATCTCATCACTCCAACTTCTAAGTAAAAATTTGTGGGTGAACAAGGGTGAAGGACCCCAATGTCTATTGGTGGTTTCCTTGGGAATGTTTTTGACAAAGAAAAACTTAGTGATTTCAACTAATAGGAAAAACTTATTTTCAAGCAAAGCAAGCCAAGCTACACTTAGCCAAAATGCATATAGTATTGTAGTCCACTTAAATATACTAAGGTATCACTTGCCAATACTATTCCAAAGTATTGACCCTCTGTGGCTGTAACTTGTGATGTTGCAGGTTACTCCGATGATGAATAGGAGTCATAAGTCTACCCTCAACATGCTTGCCTGTGGCACATGAAGATGAAGACTTGTGTTTATTTACTTAATTCCTTAAACTCTTGTACTAGGCCTATGGCCCTGAGTTGTAAAAGACTATGTTTTTATCTCTGGAATGAATGTAATAAACAACCTTTGTATCTGTGTACTTCATCTTAAACTGTGGATGCTAGCATTGATCCAGGGACTAGCATTGCAATCACAGGGATCCTTTCCTTTATAAAGGAGGGGTCTAACAGATGGTATCAGAGCACTGTGTTGCATGTAGGATTATGACCCTAGGACTGGAAAAACCACTAAGGAGAAAGTTTTTCAACTACTTCTACACTTGTCTATTCTTCTCGTAAAACTTTTCTAATCTCTTTCAACTTCCTTTGTAGATGAACTCCATCAACGAAGCCGTGAAGAAGGGACCACTCATGACCATGACCTTGGAATGTGAAACTGAGTTTCCCAATATTCTCAAGGACCTCATGGAGGCAATGGATGCACATGGTGAAGCCGTGTACAAAGGCTTTCCAGTGATGGATGAAGGAGTGGAGTATTGGTGGGTGCAACTTCACTTGTACAAAAACAAGGAAGACAACCACAAAGAAAGGGGATTCTGCATGTACACCAACACTACAATGCACACCACATTCTTTGAGTCACCAGGATGCAGCTTGGAGGACTATCAAGGAACTAAGTGCTAGAGTCAAGTGCAGAATGCTCAACCTCCAAAAGGACTTAGAAAAAGAGAAGGAGCTTACTCAAGAGTTGGAAGACACCAACCAAGAAATAAGGGGAGATGTTATAGACTTAGTGATAGAGTCAAGAGAGCAAGATTGGTGGATTGCCTCTAGGAACATTGTGTTTAATAATAGATCCCGTGAGATTGGATTGTAAGGACACTTCGTTAGTTGGACCACCACTTATCACCTCGTTTTCAAAAGATATTTTAAATAAGTATGGACCTTGAATGATGTAATGAACTTATGTATGCATGACTTGTGTGACAATTATGTTTCATGGATATGTATGAGTGTTAGTCTTGATTTACCTTGAATTGCATTGTTCTAACTTTTTCAATCTTATAAATAGATGCCTATTGCCATCAGCACTGTTGAGGAGTTTCGGGTTACTCGTTTTGGTTTCCGTATCATTGAGCTTACCACTCTGCTTGATCTCCCTCTTCCTACCATCACGGTGTACCCACTCATCAAGTTCGAGAGGAAGGACCTCTGGGGCTTCAAGGTGACCCAGCCAGGACGCCAGACTGAGCCTACTACAGAGGCCATCGTCTTCAAGTTGATGCACGATGACAGGGAGAGAGGCATGGAGGTAGTCATGCAGGATCTGATAGGACGACTGTTAGGCCGTCACTCCCGACAGGTTAGGGGTACTCACTTTCACGTCTTCGGAAGACGTGATGTTGATGGAGAGTCCATCGACTTTGAGGACGACTCGAGGAGCACTGCGGAGCCGATACGTCTTTATCTTCAGGACTTAGAGACTCTTCTCAGGCACGTAGATACGGACAGGACGAACGTCATGCTAGGTAATGACGAGCTTCAGGTGCAGCTTCGCGAGAAGGACAAGCTTTTTGCACAGCAGGATGAGATGATCAAGGAAATGGAGACAAAGTTCGAGGCCCAGGACCGCAAGTTCAAGAGTCAGGAGAAACGCGTCCAGGATAGGAACAAGAAGATCCGGGACATGACCGAGGAACTGAAGTCCAAGGACTTCGAGCTTGAGCAGCAGCAGATGGTTATTGAGAGGCTTCGCTCCCAGAAGAGGGCTCTCAAGACCAAGGTTGATTCTTTGACCACTACGATTGAGGAGAACAAGACCGCGATGGAGAACGCAGGTCTTACCTTCGTCGAGGAGGAGATAGATGCTGACGAGTAGACTTGATTACTCGTTACCTTTCATATTCGTACTTGTTGTTGCGAACTTATTATTGGACCATCCGACATGTGGATGGCTTGCCACTTGTGTGTTTTACTTCATGAGTTTGTTATGTGGTTGTTGAACTTTATTCTTATGTTGCTTGTTATGTGTTTGCTTAAGATGTATTGTGCATGAAACATCTATGGGTATCTCATTCTTATCTATTTGAACAAACCACAGATGCCTCCCCGTCGCGCAAACCCGAACCCCAACAACATCACCCCGGAAATGCAACAAATGATGAATGCGCAAACACAGCTTATGCAAATGATGACAACATTCATCCAGAACCAGAATAACAACAACAACAACCCCAATAACAACAATAACAACAACAACAACAACAACAACAACAACAACAACCCTCCGGGTTTTGATATGCTCACCAGATTTCTGCGACTAAGGCCAGCAAAATTTTCGGGAACAACTGATCCCATGGCAGCCAATGACTGGCTACGTTCTGTGAACAAAGACTTGGTGACAGTGGGCTGCACTGATGCTGAAAAAGTCAGATTCGCAGCACATCTGTTGGAAGGACCAGCCGCCACGTGGTGGGACAACTTCCAAATCACTACTCCCATTGATGAAGTGACTTGGGACATATTTGAAGACGGTTTTCGCACGGCTCATATCTCATCAGGGATAATGAGTCTGAAAAAGAAAGAGTTTCACAACTTGAAACAACGCCATCGCAGTGTGGCAGAATACATAGAAGAATTCAACAATCTGGCGCGCTATGCACCGGATGAGGTTGATACAGATGCCAAGAGAAAGGAAAAATTCTTGGAAGGTTTGAATGATGAGCTGAACCTACAGTTGTCTGTGGCATATGTTCCAACTTATCAGTCGTTGTGTGACAAGGCTACTATTTTGGAAAGTAAAATGAAGCAAGTCGAGAGTAGGAAGAGGAAACACTCCGACAAACACAACTCGGGATCGTCTCACAAACGATCCCACTATGAGGACAATGGCAGCTCAGGATCCCATAAACATGGGAAATTCAACAAGCACCACAACCACAACCGTCATGACAACAAGCATCACCGTAGTCATGACAATGATAAGTACAAGAACCACAAGAGTGGACATAAGAGCCACCACAGTGGTAATGGTAGTGGAAGTGGAAATCAGCATGTTAAAAAGGACATCAGTCAAGTTGAGTGCTTCAAATGCAAGAAACTGGGGCATTATGCTAATGAGTGCCCTGAGAAGAAAGTGGAAGGACCTAACAAGCCCAATCCTTTCCAGAAAGGACAGGTTAACCACATTAATGTGGAGGAGGTCTATGAGGAGCCTGATGCCGTGGCTGGTAAGTTCAGACTCAATTCAATTTCAGCATTTGTACTCTTTGATACTGGTGCATCTCATTCATTCATATCAAAGGCATTTGTTGATAGAAATGGGTTTGCATCAGAAAACATTGGGTGTCCAATAAAAGTTAGTTCTCCGGGAGATATGATAGTAAGCCTTGGATGCCGGATCTCATCATAGAGTTTGGAAAGCATAAGTTTCGAAGAAGCTGATAATCCTAGATTCCCAAGGACTAGATGTAATTTTGGGAATGGATTGGATGGCTAAGTATGAAGGAGTACTAGATTGTGCTAATCGTACCGTTTCACTCACAACCCCAGAAGGAAAAAGAATAAAATTTAAGTCAAACTTTGAATCCAAAGGAAGTAAGCTGAATTCTCTTAAGGGGGTTAGCATGGACAATGTGCCAATTGTGTGTGAGTATCCGGATGTATTTCCGGAGGAGTTACCGGGAATGCCACCAGATAGAGATGTGGAGTTCTTGATAGATTTGGTACCAGGTTCTGGACCAATAGCTAAGAGACCGTACAAAATGTCAGTTGATGAACTGAAAGAACTCAAGAAATAGCTAGGAGAACAGTTGCAGAAAGGGTTTATTCAACCAAGTTCTTCATCTTGGGGAGCTCCAGTATTGTTTGTGGAGAAAAAGGATAGAACACAAAGATTATGTATAGACTACCGTTCTCTCAATGAGGTTACTATCAAGAACAAATATCCTTTGCCAAGAATCAACGACTTGTTTGATCAGTTAGAAGGAGCATGTGTGTTCTCGAAGATTGATCTTCGGTCAGGCTATTTTCAACTCAAGATAAGAGAACAAGACATACCAAAAACAGCATTCACCACAAGGTATGGATTATATGAGTATACTGTGATGCCTTTTGGATTAACCAACGCTCCAGCATACTTCATGAATATGATGAACAAGGTGTTCATGGAATTTCTTGACAAGTTCGTTGTCGTTTTCATCGACGATATCCTAGTCTACTCCAAGAGCAAGGAAGAACATGAAAGACACTTGCGCTTGATACTTGAAAAGTTAAGAGAGCATAAACTTTATGCCAAATTCAGCAAGTGTGAGTTCTGGTTAGAGAAAGTGGGATTTCTTGGTCATGTTATGACAAAGGATGGTGTGGCAGTTGATCCTGCTAAAGTTTCAGCTGTGACAGATTGGGAGTCACCCAAGAATGTGAAGGAAGTTCGTAGTTTCCTTGGCTTAGCAGGTTACTACAGAAGGTTCATTGAAAATTTCTCGAAAGTTGCTAAGCCAATGACATAATTGCTAAAGAAGGACAAGAAATTTGCTTGGACTGAAGGTTGCGAAGACAGCTACCAAGAGTTGAAGAAGAGACTTGTGACAGCACCAGTTCTATGTCTGCCAGATTTGGAAAAGGATTTCCAAGTGTATTGTGATGCTTCTCATCAAGGTTTGGGAGCCGTACTTATGCAAGATGGTAAAGTCGTAGCCTATGCTTCGAGACAACTCAAAACTCATGAGGTAAATTATCCTACTCATGATTTGGAGTTAGCCTCTGTCGTCCATGCACTTAAAACATGGAGACATTACCTTTTGGGTAAACGATGTGAAGTGTTCACCGATCATAAGAGCTTGAAGTATATCTTCACCCAGAAGGAGATCAACATGAGACAAACAAGATGACTAGAACTTATTAAGGATTACGACTTAAATTTGCAATACCACCCCGGTAAAGCAAATGTAGTAGCCGATGCTTTAAGTCGTAAGACGTTTGTAAACGGTCTTACCAAAGGGGAATTGCCAGATGATTTGTGTAAGCAATTCAAGGAACTCAGATTGGAGATTGTACCAGAAGGACATCTCATGTCATTAGATGTTCAACCCACTCTATTGGACAAGATCCGAGAAGTTCAGAAGACTGATAAGGAAATTGAAAAGATTAAGGAAAATATTAGTCTGGGGAAGGCTAAAAGTTTCCATATTGATGAACAAGGAACTTTATGGCACGGGAAACGTATATGTGTTCCACAAGACCCAGAGTTGCGGAAACTGATCTTACAAGAAGGTCACAACTCTCCGTATTCTATTCACCTAGGAAACACCAAGATGTACATGGATATGAAAGAAAGATTTTGGTGGAACAATCTCAAAAGGGACATCGCCGAACATATTGCTTTGTGTGATGTGTGTAGCAGAGTCAAAGCGGAGCACCAAAAACCAGCAGGTTTGCTTCAACCACTGCCTATTCCTGAATGGAAGTGGGAAAATATTGGTATGGATTTCATTACCGAGTTACCAAGGACCAGGTCAGGGTATGATTCCATATGGGTAATAGTGGATCGCTTAACTAAAGTGGCTCATTTTATACCCGTAAAGACAACTTATACAAGTGCCAATTTAGCAAAAATATACATGAGCAGAATCGTATGCCTTCACGGTGTGCCTAAGAGTATTGTATCAGATAGAGGAACCCATTTCACATCTCACTTTTGGAGACAGCTTCATGAATCCTTAGGAACGAGACTGGAATTCAGCACTGCTTTTCATCCACAAACAGATGGACAAATAGAGAGGACCAACCAAATCCTTGAAGACATGTTAAGAGCATGTGCCTTAGATTATGGAGCAAGTTGGGATGAGAGTCTACCTTACGCAGAGTTCTCTTACAATAACAGTCATCAATCTAGTATTGGAATGGCACCGTTTGAGTTACTCTACGGAAGGAAGTGTACCACCCCATTGTTATGGAATGGTGTGGGAGAAAGAAGCTTATTTGGACCAGATCTTATCAAAAACGCCGAGGAGAAAGTCAAATTGGTTAAAGACAGATTGAAGATAGCACAGTCCCGACAGAAAAGCTACGCGGATTCTAAGCGTAGAGAAGTCACCTACGAAGTTGGGGATAGAGCTTACCTCAGGGTATCACCACTCCGTGGAATGAAAAGATTTGGAGTCAAGGGAAAATTGGCACCACGATATGTTGGGCCATTCAAGATTCTAAGTCGCAAAGGAGAAGTTGCATATGAAGTTGAATTGCCAGAATCTCTATCAGCAGTCCATAACGTATTTCATGTGAGTCAGCTTAAGAAATGTCACCCAGAAATGGAAGAGTCTTCTTTGAAGGATACCATACCTTTGGAAGAAGTTCAGCTAGAAAGTGATCTCACTTATGAGGAAAAGCCTGTCAAGATTCTAGAGATAGCAGAAAGAGTTACTAGGACCAAGACTATCAAGTTTTGTAAAGTGCAGTGGAACCATCATTCTGAAGAGGAAGCAACATGGGAAAGAGAAGATGATCTTCGGAAAGACCACCCTCACCTATTTGCTAGCCAACCCGAATCTCGAGGGCGAGATTCATCTTAAGGGGGTTAGATTTGTAACATCCCAAAAATCATAGTTTCAAAACTCATTCATATCATCTTTGCATTTAGGGTTTTCTCAAAAATCATTTAGAAACAGATGTCTGAGCTATGATTTCATGTAAACAATTTATCTCAAATGACCATCACCCTTTGAAATTTGAAGGTTTAGGTACTGGTTTACTTGCCTCCATTGATGGATAGATTAGGTGAAGTTTTTAACCCAAGTATCCAAATTTGGAAATGGTTTCAAATCCTTTTTCAAATATTTGCAAACTAGATCAAGCCTCTGATTACTTTGAAACCCAAGCTTGACCAAGCCTTGCAAAGTAACCACTTAGTTAATATGACTGTTTTTGAATCCACAAAACCCTGCAAAAATTCCCAAGGAAGATTGAATTGAAAAGGATTTGAATTCATATCAAATTCATACCAGAAAATGAATTTAGAAAAAGAAAAGGCTTAAACAATGGAAAAGGGCCGCGCGGCCAGAATCTGGCCTAGCAGCGGATCAAGCCCAGCAAGCCCACCCGGGGATATCCTTTTCCTTCTCACGCCATGAGCACACGCAAAAGCACGACGGACCCCACCAACACCTTGCGCGTTTCGCTGACGAGCGGGTCCAGTCCACTTCGTCCTCGTCTTCCCCAGACCGCGCCTGCGACCACGTCGCTGCAGCAGTGATGGCCGGTAATGGCGCGGAGTAAATGGGCATTTATCCTCGAGCGTTTCTTGTCGATTCCCGGCTATAAGACCCTCTACGCCTGCGATCTTTTCCCCAAACACCTCGCTCACTCCGCCACCAGGCTGCCCTCAATCCTCCGCGAATCGCCGCTGACAGAGCCCTCTCCAGCGAGCGATTCAGGTGAGCCTCGAGTTCCCCTCTGCCTTTCGTTCTTGCTATCTGACTCAGTGTATCTTTGCGCACCTCCTGACCTCACTAGTCCGTCTTTGCCCTCAGTCGCGGTTCCACTTGACACCGCGAGCACCGACGGCGACATCAACTCCGAGTTTTCCGGTAGGTACATCACCGCCCTTTCCGTTCATGCACGACTTCCCTTGACCTCGTGAACCTAACCGTCGCTATCTTGCCTTGGGGTGATTCACGCGACGTCCGACGACCACCGACGCACCCGACGCCCACGAACTCCGTGAGCAATCGCAACTGCGTCGAACGCCCCTTGACCAACCACGAGTACGACGAGCTTCGCCAAGATCTCCTGAGCACGGTGAGCTACTCCTCGTTCTCACTTACCCCCTGTAGCGCCGCCTCCGTCGTCAATCGATCGATTCGCCGAGCTACCGCTCGCCGCCAGTTCTTGGCGATTAGATAACCGTTGGATCAAGATCGTAGCGCTAGGATAGAATCACTTAAACCGAAGAGGTACGCGATCTGAGCCGCCAGATTTCATTTAAATCCTACGGCTGTGGAGCTCGATCCAGTGCGAAATGGTACGGGCGAATAAAAACACGACGCGTGGCTAGGTTAGATCTGAAAACAGATTTAAAAACCAGAATTTTGATCCAAATTCAAATGCTCATAACTTTCAATTGCCACGTTAGATTTTTGCAAACTTTATACCATTGGATTCAGTGAATCAAGGCCTTTCTGAATATCCAATTTGTTTAGCATATAGTAACAGTTAAAATGATTTTATTTGTGGAACAAGTTTAGGGCCATTTTGGATATAGATTTATTTTTGTAAATTATATTGGGGCCAAATAAGTTTAGTTGGCAAACTTGTGACATGTTAAGTTTCTGTAGTCATGAACATACTTGGTAGAATTTTCAAAATTCAACACTTGGTAAATTCTTGCATGCATGCATTCATATTATTTTTGGTTGTATTTAATTGTGTGTAATTGTATGCTTTAATTTCTTGTGTAGATTTTGCTAGTGATTGTGATTGTGAAGAGTGCTACTCTCCACACTACCAAGGCAAGTGATATTTTCATGAATATTCCTATCCTAAGTTTTGTACTAGCATTAGATATTTTTGCTAAAGTATTGCATGATATTTTGCTTAGTGCTAAGATGGGAAATCCTAAGTAGAGTGAAATAGTAGAATTGCTAGGGAAATTTTCCTAAGTTAAGTTACATATTTTGCCTAGCCTAGCTTATAGCAAACAAGGGTGGTGAACATCTATATAGTTTATGATAAAAATATTCTAAGTCAAGAGACTTATATTTTCTTAATAAAACAACTAAGACAAATGAACCTCCTGGGTGGAATGGGAAGATTGGGTTATGTTGAGTGGTTACACAAGGCCATGGACTTGGGTTGTGTATCTCACTTGTGGTATGCCACCCAGGAACAAAGGGATTTGGAGGTCAAGTGTTGAGAAAGCTTACAGTGCAACCACTTGGCAATATGGGCTCTGCCTTGATCATATAGGTAGCTAGAACTTAGTCATTTGGACAGTTGGTGGTAGATGGGATGATAGGATGGAGCGCGTCCATTTGACTAAGGAAAGGCTTCTGAAAGGTCCTGTCTTGGGAAACCAAGTCTGGTGGGAAAAGTGCACAACCTCTGCAGATGGAAAACCTAAGTACTTAGCCTTGTCCAAGGCAATGGACACTTTTGAGCATCAAGACATGGAAGCCACAAGAATCTCATCACTCCAACTTCTAAGTAAAAATTTGTGGGTGAACAAGGGTGAAGGACCCCAATGTCTATTGGTGGTTTCCTTGGGAATGTTTTTGACAAAGAAAAACTTAGTGATTTCAACTAATAGGAAAAACTTATTTTCAAGCAAAGCAAGCCAAGCTACACTTAGCCAAAATGCATATAGTATTGTAGTCCACTTAAATATACTAAGGTATCACTTGCCAATACTATTCCAAAGTATTGACCCTCTGTGGCTGTAACTTGTGATGTTGCAGGTTACTCCGATGATGAATAGGAGTCATAAGTCTACCCTCAACATGCTTGCCTGTGGCACATGAAGATGAAGACTTATGTTTATTTACTTAATTCCTTAAACTCTTGTACTAGGCCTATGACCCTGAGTTGTAAAAGACTATGTTTTTATCTCTGGAATGAATGTAATAAACAACCTTTGTATCTGTGTACTTCATCTTAAACTGTGGATGCTAGCATTGATCCAGGGACTAGCATTGCAATCACAGGGATCCTTTCCTTTATAAAGGAGGGGTCTAACAATCCCCCAGTATGTTATCTAACTTTCGTTAGTTCAACACTTTTTTATTTGAGCAACATAGGATTTTCGAAAAAATTGATTTCTACCTGCTGGTCTGTTTTGACAGATTTCTGCCATTATCCGCATTTGCTTCTTATTGATTCCTTTTTGAGTTAACTTTTGGGGAAATGATATTTTTGAAGGAGTTAATACAGTAGCTTGTGTTTTTAGTGAAAAGTCTTGCTGTTCCAAAGCTTTGCCAGAGGTCTAATATCTTTAGAATAAACTAATGTTGCTAATGAAGATTGTTTGAATTTTTGTATGAAGGAAAAATTTTAGGTGTAGAGAGAGAATGATGTAATGAGATAAAGAATGGACAAAATCTCAAGCTTGGGGATGCCACCATGATGTCACCCCAAGAAATATCCAAGAGGTACAAGCGTCAAAGCTTGGGGATGCCCAAGGCATCCCCTTCTTCATTAATAAAAATCCCAGGTCTGTTTAGACACTTCGTTTAATTGTTTCATGCACAGTTATGTTGTTCTTGGAGCGTCTTAGTTTTCGTTTGCTTTGCTTAGGTTGCTTAGTTTACTTGAATAAAGTAGTTTGGACCCCCGTTCTCGCTGTGTTATTTTTCAAATAAGTTGCTTGGTGTTGGAAAGGAGTAGTAAGTTCTTGCTTGTAAGTGCAAGAGGAGCTTGCATTGACTGTGACTTAGACTTTAGCATGACATGATAGGTGTTGTTTTGACTCTATGCTTAGTGATTATTGCTGTAGCATGTCTTGTTTCAAACAATTGGGATTGCTTAGTGTGTCTTGAAGAAATTATGTGTTGTTTTAGCATGCAAAAGCATAGTAATGTGGTATTCTCCTTTGATGCTTTGTTTGGGTTGACTTGGCACATGCTCACACCATGTTATTACTATGACAAGTCACCATAGCCTCTATGATCATTTAGTCCTTGACTTGTAGTACCACTCTATGCTTTGATTAGTAATGCTTTGTTGCTCTGCATGATTATGGCCATTATGCTCTCTTAGTTGGTTGCTCCCAGTCTTTTGCTAGCCTCCACTTGTATGAGTAAGTTATACTCATGCTTCCAACTCCCAAGAAACCAAGTTATTCCAAAGTGTCCACTATAAACTCTTATGCATGGTGTGTTACACCATTTCAAGTATATTCTTGTTTTCAGCTATCTTCCAATTAAAAACTATTTTGTTATGTGAAAACTTAGTGATTAAAGCCCTCACAAACTTGATGGCACACTTTATATTCTTTGTCCATAATAAACTTGAACCATTGTGTCGTCTATGTTGTATATGTTTGCACTTATACGTTGGAATTAGCAGAACCATGCTGTCATGGGGAACGTTTTCAACATTGCACTTGTACTTTGTACTCAGTTGATATCATGCTCTTTTGTCTATGGATGTCATCTGTGTGAAATTAATAGGAAGCTTGTAAGTCCATGGAGTAAGTATTTTGTGTTATATAAACGCCTAGGCCGCTAGCCTAAGCCGTGCCTAATCATGGTGGAAACTTGCAGCATCACCATAGTGAGCTATCTATAAGCATCCTCAATAAAAAGATATGCATATAGTAAATAAAAAGATCACTGAGATGCTCATTGTGTGCTTGCCTTGTCATTTTGGTTATAGCTCCTGTACCATGTGCAAGGGGGAACCCGTTGGCGGTTCTCTATGATATGCTAATACTTATAATGACAAGAACTTACAGGTGACTGAAGTTGAGTAGCATGAGGTGTGGCCCTCGTATTCAAGGGACTTGAGATTGTCAACTTATACTTTGTCAAGCATATACTCCATAGTTAGTTTACTTTAACCTTAATCACATCAAGATGCTTATGATAGGGGCAATGAGGGCTGAAAGCTAATAAGTACCATAATTTTTGGAAGCTCCTTTTGAAACTTGAAATCCCTGCTTCCTTTATAAAAGGCCTTTCTTCCACCATTATTGAGTCTCCACCTTCTACCTTTAGGCATCATTAAGAGAGCATAGTTGTCATTCTGTGTGCAGTGTTCCAAAGCTTATTGATTAATGTATATTGTGATATTACTTGTTCTTGTGCTATTTGTTTCTAGTCGCCCTTGTGAACTTTGAAGGTGTCCTATGCATCTATTTGCTACTCTATGAGGGACAAGCTGATTGCCACTATGCCATGTTTTTTTATGTGAAACAAACAAACATTTTTCAATGCATGTTATTCATGATCTTTGTTTGTAGCCTTTCATGTTGCATGCATAGTTACTTTGTCCTATTGTTAGAACTCCATCTTTCATGCACATGTTTAGAGTTCTTTGATCCTAGCTTTCAATGCTTACAAATGGTTTGATCTTTATTGTGAAGGTGCATGTCACCTCAAAAATTATTCTTTTATCACTTACCTACTCGAGGACGAACAGGAGCTAAGCATGGGGATGCTTGATACGTCGGAAACGTATCTATAATTTTTGATGTTCTATGCTTGTTTAGTATCTACTTTTCTTTGCTTTGTCTTTCTTTTAGGTGTTTTTATATCTTTTATGGAACTAACCTATTAACAAGTTTCCATAATGTCAGTTACATGTTTTCTTCTGTTTTTGGTTCCAGAAAGGCAGAAATCAATATTCTCGGAATTGGAAGGGACAAAAGCCAAAGTCAATAACTTTCCATGAGGGACACGAATCCAGAAGGAGAGACGGAGGGGATCCACGGGGTGGCTGCACCCCCTAGGCGCGACCAAGCCTGGCCCACGCCTGGGCAGGGCTTGGGCCCCCCAGGTGCCCCCCGTGCCTCGCCTCTTCGCCTATAAGAAGCCCCCGATGCAGAAACCCTAAGTACCCGATCAATATTCCACAAAACCTTCTGTAGCCGCCGCCACCATCGTCCCTAGATCGAGGGGATCTGAAGTTCTTCCCTGCACCCTTCCGGAGGGGAGATCATCCCGGAGGCCTTCTCTCCGGTATGATACCTGAGTAGTTCCACCTTGGACTATGGATCCATGTAGTATCTAGATGGTTGTATCTCCTCCTTTGTGCTTTCATGTATAGATCTTGTGAGCTCCGTTCATGATCAAGATCTAATCTATCTGTAATCATGCATGTTGTGTTTGTGGGGATCCGATGGATATTGAGATTATTATGTTGGATTGATTAATAGTTTTGTCTTTATGATTCTATCATGTCTATGTTTTTTGTGATCTTGCATGCTCTCCGTTGTTAGTAGCTATCTTGGCCGAGTAGTTGCTAGTGACTCCAAGAGGGGGTATTTATGCTCGATAATGGGTTCATGCCTCTAGTTTCTAAGGGAAGTGACAGAAATATCTTCGGTTGTAGATGTGTTGTTGCCACTAGGGAGAAAACAATGGTATCTTGTTCATGGAACATGTGGACTGTTTACCTTACACACTTTGCTTAAAGCAGTTGTGTGTTGCTTGCAACTTAATACTAGAGGGGGTTTGGATAATAACCTGAACGTGTACTTCTAGTCATAGATGCAGTTGGATGGCGGTCTATGTATCTTGTTGTATTGGCCAATAGAATCTCATAGGATCTTTCTGACTAGTATTGCATTGTTATGCCACGCTCAGTTCCTGTCAATTGCCCTGTTGTAATTTGTTTACCCTTCATGCCATGTTGTTTATCTAAGGAGAGCACCTCTAGTGAACTATGGACCTGTAACACCCTCAGAATCGGACCTATGCAAGTTTTAGCAAAACTCGCCAAACCCGCATAGAAACGATTCAAAGGTTCCCACCAGGCACTTTCGTGCGGGTGGAAAACGAAGTAATAACATTACACAACAGTCCTCGATGGGACCCACAGAACAGATATATATAACGGCGACTCCATGAGTCAAGAATACAAATATGATGTACAAAGATCCAAATCACCTTGAAAACGATATAGCGTCCGTCTACGGACAAGATGCAAACGGGGCTAAGAGCCCTGAAGAATAACCAATGGCGTCCATAACCCTGCCCAGGCCAAGCCAGAAGGGTAACCCTGCTAACGGCGTCGATCTCAAACCTGCTTAAACAAAAGGGGTGCCGACAAAGGGCAAAGGAAAAAGAAGGAGCGTCGATCGAGGCCAAGACAGCGAGGCTAGAATTCGGCGGTCCTCGCCTACATAGGTATGGTGGTGGCGGCGGCAAAGATGCACTAAACAACCTATAGAGACTCGATACAACTGGCGGTTATCAGAGAGGAATAAGAATGACCTATTCGGATCCAACTTGAAGCTAACACCAAACAAACCCATCATGGTGTTTCCCCCTCGAGACCAAACGAGGAAGTCAACCGAGGAACTCACGCATTGGCGCTTTTATGTATTCGATTATCGTTGCAGCAATTACTAGTCGTTTAGATAATCATCCCGATAAAGTAAGCGATGGACACTTTTAGTTAACCATTCCGTTGAAGTTGCAAAATTACTAATCGAATCTGATAGCATGAGATAAACCCAAAACCCAAGAAGCTTGTTGGTACTTTTATTCAGCCATTCCGCTAGAAGTTGCAATACTTACTAGTCGATATATAATGGTATAGCGACACTCCAAACAAGCAATTGTGGGCGTATTAATTAGCCATTCCATTATAGTGAAGCTGATTACTAGTCATTATAAAGTCATTTATAGCAATAAACTTTAGTTATGCTTGTCTATGATCGAGATCTTGTGCTCCAAGTCGTCCATATCCGCGACACGGCTTTGAAAGTTTTACCCGGCCGGGGTGCACCAATAGCAACACACGCTCGATCAACCTCGGAAAAACCAACTCAAAACCCAACGAGGCTTTCACGACTGAACAATCACACGATTCAAAAATATTTCAGGGGGCCACCCCTTGGAGTCTACCCGCAACGGTAAGCAAGCTCAGACGGACTCAAGGTTTGGGTATACGGTGTGAGCGGGAACCCGAAAGTGTGGCTGGGCTTGTCGACACCGCGGAATCGTGTCCCGATCCTAAACAGTACAGTGTGCTCCTCGCACAATCGTAAATACCTAAGTAGCATGGCATAAGTACAGGATCGTAAATAAAACCTCAAACTAGTTTGTGGCCCCAAGAAATAAGACTGAATCAAGCTCTGGCTCAGGGGGGTCCCATATACCTCCCGGATGTGGATAGCGCGATAAATCAAGGAACAGGTATCAAGTACTCGGGGTCCTACGGGACACAAGTGGGCGTTCGGAAACCAAATATTTTCTATCACCCACCGATGCCTCTGCTTATTTCAATTTTAGTTGTTAAACAGAAATTAAAATGAACGGTAAGTAAAACTATGATCATCTCCATCATCAACATGCGGCAAAAACATCAACCACTGTGGCACTGGACGACACGCAACACCACTTGAGCAAGCGACTACTTCGCGCAAGTCCATCTATCTACCAAACAACAGGTAATAGGATGTGTCCAAGGCAATATAGGGCTGCACGGTATATCACAGGTACGGAAACTAAAGCATCGCAACTCAGATAGCAATAGATCAACAGGAGGGAATAAATACTATAAAAGTAAGATAGGTAGAAAGGGGGAGATGCTCGCCTGCAAACATTGTCGAGGGGTTCAACCGAAGATCGGGGCGAAGCTCACATCAACTCAACGGCCTTTATCCGCGAAGAACCAAAACACTAGAATAAACACCGGATACACTATTTAATACAATGGCAGAAGATCGGCATGATGCATGTATGATGCATGACATGGCAAGGGTGCAATGTGATTAGGTCATATGAAGCGGAACCGGGGTCCCGACAATTATTTAGATGGTTCCAGTTATTTATCTACCCCGCAATTTAAATGTTGTTTAACAATGCAAAATATATCACCGGTTCGCTACACAAGTTTAAATGAGGTCAATATGAGACTAGATTTGCCCGCATATGGGCCCCATATTTAATTATTAGGTGAATCGGCAAAAGGCCCCCAAACCACATGACAAGGATGCATGCATGAACAATTAAGTTGCGACAAGTTGTATTATATTATAAAATAGGTTTCGGGAAGGGGTTCACACATTAGGGTTCGGCGATCTTGGGTTTCCGGGGTCGGGGTCCGGTCTCAGGGTCCAGGGTTCGACGGATCGGTCTCGACGGGATCGTTCTCTCGTTCTCGGTAACGGGGCAGATCTTGCGTTCCGGGAAGATGTACTTGGCGGTCTCCGGCTCCACCCAGGTCGGGGCCGATCTTGTCGGGCCCGCGCATCGGGTCGGTCTTGGCGTCCGCGATGAAGTACTCGGCACTCTTTGGTTCCACGTCGACGGCCTTGGTTTCCTCGATGGAGAACTCGGTGTGTCCGTGTTGGGGGTTCTTGTCGGGTCCTCGGCTTCGGGCGTCTGGCGTCAGTAGACCTTGGCGATTCCATGAAGGAGGCCCGGGTGCTCCAGTCTTGTGTCGATCCCCGGGTGTCGCGAAGTGGCCTGCGAATATGGCGACGCATGTCGAAGATCTTGTCGGTGGCCTTGTCAACGGGAAGATCTTGTCGCCTCGGACCTTTGTCGAATCATCTACGGAAGATCTCGGCATGGGCGATTCTCGTCGGGGTCATCCGGGTGGCATACAACAATCTCACTCGGGCGTCCCTTCTACACTGTCTCGCCATGTTTCCTCGACACGTGACCACACGTCCATCATCTGAACTTGGCTAGACAGACACATAGCAAAACGTATGGCCGGAAAGATCAGCACAAGCGGGCGAAGCAGAGGAGGTTGACCACGGATGAACAGGCAAGCTCACGGGGCCGCGGCTCGCTGGCGAAGGGGCGGCAGCGAGCCGGGTCTCAGCGGCGGCGGCCGTCTTTGGGCGGGCTCGCACTGGCGGCGGGGCGGAGCTCGGCAGCGGCAGCGGCGTCGGGCTCGGGCTGGCGAGGTCGTCGGGACGCGTCGGGCGGCGGCGGGCGCGGAAGGAGGGACACCGGCGGCGGGCGAAGCTGCTCGGAGGCCCTGGCGCAGACGGACGGTGGCCGGTGGGCGCTCGCGTCAGCAGGCGGCGAGCAGGGCGCGCGGCGTCGTGGAGGCGGCGAGGGCGGCGGGCAGTGGCGGCTGGAGCAGGCGGAGGACGGAGGCGGGAACCGCGGCGGGGAAGAGGCGGGCGGCGAGGCAGCGGTCGACTTCGGGCAGCGGCGGCGGCTGGAAGCGTGCCAGCGCCGGTGAGCGAAGGCCGAGGAAGGCGGGCGGTGGCGGCAGGTTGGAGCGGGCGGGCGTGGCGGAGTCAGCGGCGGCGGCGCTCGTCCGCTGGGTCGCTGGCGAGCGCGGCCGGAGAGGAGGCGGCTTCGCCCGGCGGCGCGAGGCGATGGAGGCGCGGAGGTGCTGGCGAGCGCCGGCGTGGAGGCGTGGTCGGGGAGAGGCGGCGGGGCGGAGCAGGCGGGCGCGAGGCTCGCCGGCGACGTGGCGTGGGGGCTGTGCGCGGAGGGAGAAGGAACGCGGGGGGAGAGGGAGAAGAGAGGATGAGGGCGTCGGTGGGGGGTGGGTCCCGCGGCGGGGCCCGCGTGGCAGGGACGTGGGGTGGGAAAAGGGCAGGCGGGGTGGTGCGGGTTGGTTCAGGTGGGGAGATGGTGGACCGGGGGAGGTGGGACTGAGGGCGTGGGAGGGCGCGCCCAGGCGGTGGCGTGTGTGGTCTGAGAGGGTTGAGAGGAGAGAGAGAAAGGAGAGGGGGTGGAACAAGTGGCAGGTTCTGGTTGGTTGGGGGAGAGAAGAGGTGAGGTGGCACATGGCTATTGGAGGGAGTGAGGTGGCTAAAGGGGGTGGGTAGATTTTCAGGTAGCTTTAGGATTTGGAAGGGCGGGTGTAGTTGGACCGTTTTAATTTCTGGGGCGGTCGTTCGCGGGTCAATCGGCCCGTTCGACTGCCCCGCTAAAATAATAAATATTTTTATTTATTTCAAACAAGGCTTTTGCAAACTGATACCGAGCAAAACAAAATATTCCGGCGACCCGGATTTTTGGCGTTTGAATAAAGACGAGGCGTTTGGAAAACAAATCGGGCTTTGCAAAAATAGTTTTAAGCAAACAATGCATGATGATGACGATGCAATGCACAAATTCAACGCGATTTTCTAGTAGTGGTTTTGCGGGATGCCACAGGACCTATGTCCAATCTTTACCATTGATACATCTTCCACTGTTACTTGTTTACTTGATGCAAACCATTACCTTTCACACCATACGTTTAATCCTTTGTTACAGAAAACCGATGAGCTTGACAACCTCACTGATTCGTTGGGGCAAAGTCTTGAGTTTGTGTTATGCAGGTCTCCGCGTTGCTTGCAACACCTGTGTGACGTTTCCTTCCTCCTTCTGGTTCGATAACCTCGGTCTGTACTGAGGAAAGACTTGCTGTTGTGCTCATCACACGTTGCTCTTGGAGTTCCCAACGAAGTGCTCCATGTCAAGCACCATCAGTGTGGTATTTTTCAGAAGTTCGTTTGTCCATTGTTTTTGGTTAGTGGGAATCCTAGGGGGAAGCGATGACTAACTAAGTGATGATAATGTAAGTTGCAATGAAAGTCGAGATGTTCTAAAGGAATTGCATCCCATTCTCATATCCATAGATACAGGTGTTTGTAGCAGCTCCAAGATCTTGTTCTCGCGCCATGCAAGGTTGACGTTGTGTGCAGCAGCAACATTTTGCAAATTGGGCATCCCTACTGCGAATTTGATATGGTTGGTGTACACGTGCTTGTGTGACAAGGTTTTGAAACAAGTATGTTTTTTGGCAGTGATAGGATTGTCTTGTTATGTATTGCGGGTTTACATAGTCCCCCCTTGGTGATGTTGTTGAGCACTAATTCACCTTCACTCCTCATGGTCTAGTCCTCCGGGTGAAAACCAAGATCTGGTTTGTGTTGTGGACATCGCTCCCTCCCTAGGTGGTGGTGTTCTTGGAGTTGTGCCCCTAGTTTCATGTGTATGTTATTGGCACATGCTTTGGCTCTAGTGAGCACCCCCGAGATCTGGCAATATGCTAGTGAGACTACCTTGGGTGGCAAGGGTTATGGACAACACGGGTTCCCGTGTCAGGGTAGTGGCCACTCGATGGGTTACGATTGACGGTTGCTGGAGTCCTGTGAAAAATGAAGAATGTGAGGTGTGATGGTGCAACATTCAAAACCCGAGTGGCGTTTGGCGGTTGAAGAGACTTGGCACCGACGTCCGTGCAAGGCCACTGGTGCGGTGCCAATTTGCAACTTCAGAGAATCCAACTTTGCAAAGATGAGCAGACTTGGGTCACTCTCACTTTGAAGAAGACAATTCTCCAAAGTCGATGGCATTGCGGTGGCAGTAGTAGTAACGTTCGGTGGTGTCCGAGACTGTTGTGTTGTGGTGGGTGGCTCAGCCAGTTGGATTGTTTGTCAAGATCTTGGGGGAGCACCTGCCTGCGGAGAGTTTGGCAATGGTGGGACCATATTTCCGGTGGTTTGGTTACTTCCCTTCGACAACGTCTTGGTATCTTTGGGTGTCGTCGTTTCTGTCCGGTGTGGCCTTAGGCCTAGCTTGTGTTATGCTCCCGCTCCCGCTGGGCTTACTTGTAATCGCCAACTCTTCGTTGATGTTCTTTTGTGCGTGTGTAGTGTCGTTGTTGTAAGCTGGGTTCAACATTCACCATCCTTCCACCAATATTGTCGTCATTAAATTAATGTCGGGCTTCGGCCTAGTTTCTAAAAGATTATGCTTCTATAATTGTGATTCTTATTTTTATCAATGTATGGAGACCCAACCTTTGCATTTTCTTGAATAAAAAGGCATACCAATGGCCTCTACCGATTACCTCGAACAATGCCCATTGGGTAGTGGTATTTTTTATGTCCAATGGATGAAATCTGAGATGTTTGTTTAGAATCCAGCGGCCCAAAATACCGGTTGGGAGGTGGGAAAGAAATGGTAGTCGATTGCTTGTTTCTTAGTTATTTTTTTTTCTGGTTTTGCTAGAAATCAGGCGTCTGATTTGTAGTTATGTCTCCGCCTCTCTTATTATTAAATATATCTCGCGATTCGTGTAATGTATGAGTTATATATGAATTGCAACTGAGAATTTGATAAGTTGCAACTAGGTTACAACAAAGAACTAGCATTTTTTTTAACAAAGAGACATGCCATTTTTATATGATAAAAACTAAAAGTCAGGACTAATCAATAGGAGGCGATCTTGTTAGAATATACGCCGCATTAATGACCACGGATGGAACAGCGGAGTTGGCCTCTCCGCTAGACATGTGCACTGGAGTATAAAAAATTAACGAGGAATAGACAAGGGAGAGCAAAGGCAGATGGCAAGGTGCAAGCAACTGCCTACATATCTTAGCCAGGATCAAAGCCAGGCGATTAAACACCCTGTAAGTTACACTAATCAAAGTGATCTACAGGCATCGGCATCTTATCCCCGCAGTTTTCTACGTCATTAGGACGCTAATCTGCGGTGGATGTTCCTGGCTTGGCTGTGAAATTCCGAACACTGGAGATAAAACAAGTGCTACGATCGAGAGAGGTGGACTAAGATGAAACAAGAAGGTACTAGTGAGCTGTCTGCATACTCACTCCGTCCACTAATTTTATATGCAAATATGTCAACATATTGTTGGATTTATATAGGCTATGGCCCATATAGGTAGCCTATGTACACTAATAAATCCTACAATCTCAAGACCCATTTATCATAGCAGCTTGCGACCTTCGTGGAAGACAAAGTTTAGTTTCGTCATGTTGCTAGTTTAGAGAGAGTTGCAGCAGATTATAAATTGAGATGTTCCACTTACACTAAGTGGGTGAAAAAAAAAAGTCCACACAAAGTGAGATGTTCCACTTACACTAAGTGAGTGAAAAAAGTCCACGCACACTCCTCCTCCGCCGATTATATCGTCTCGCCCATACCATACATTTCGTGTTTCGTGAATTCAATTCAAGTTCAGACCTCGTGGATCCCCTTGTGTACTTCCAAGGCCTATTGTCCTTATCGCGATGAAAACTTTCGTGATATTTTTCTTTGAATTAATTGATGTTCAGAAAATCTTCAAGACAGCAAAAATACGGAAAAGGAGGTTTTCTGCCTCTTAGAAATTAAATATCAAAACAAACAACTTTGTAGGAAAGTCTCATTAATCATCTAAAAATTGCATAAACAATGATATATCAATGCCAATAACAATATAAACTAGTCCTATATGTTGTTATTATGATGATACAAAATGCAAGTATCACTACATGATGATGATTTTGGTAATTAAGAAATTGCTTAATAATCGAACACATATATGACATCAAAATATATACTATGAAAGTACTTTTCAAAATGGATCTATTGGTACAAATTTAATGTCATAAATGTTGCTATGTTCCACTATAAAGTGGGTCAAAATTTATTAATCTTGAGTTAGGACAAATGATGGACGCACATTTATTCGTGGATGGGAGAGAAATCGACTTCGGTCTAACTGTGTTCTCGCAGAAATTTCCTATGAACTGCACTGCTGAAATTGTATCAGCGGGAAAATTTGCCACGTCAAGCAAGTCTCCCTCTTCTTTTTCATGACAATGAAGTCTTTGGACGTGTTTGGTAGGTTGTATCCCCTTCAAACAAAAGAGTCTTTAAGAATTTGGGCCGTTTGGTTGCTCGCTAGGGGTCTGCGTCCTGGACCGCACTTCTATAAAGCACCCTGGAGCAGGCCTAACGAAAGCACATGAATCAGCCGTTTTCGTGGAGCCATGCCCCGGAGCTGCAAAATGGAGGAGATGGTGTGCTTGCGGCATCCGTGGCCGCACAAGCGGGAAACAGGAGATTACCCCTGTTCCGTGCAAAGAGTGTCCTCACCTGCCATTATCGCTCACATCTCTCTACATCGGCCCTCCCCCAAAAAATCCCCTTCTTCGTCTTGCGACCCCCGTGGCAGCGGCGGCAGGGGGTACAAGCGGCTGAAACGCGGATCTACCATATTAGCCACTTCCTTCGACTCCTGCAGCTGAGTGACGACAAGAACTATCACCGTGCATCTCCCTCCCTCTCCTCGGCTTTCTACTCTCTCGGCTGCCATGGCAGAGGTAATCACTGTCAATCCCTCTTCCCTACTATTTTGGTCGTTCTGCAATCTCGATTTAGGAAGAAATCATGGTAGAACTACCTCATTAGGTCGAGAGGGTGACACTTATCCATCAGGCGTTACGCTTATAGCTGTCATTCAGGCATGGATCTTGCTATCGCGCAAAAGAGCTGGTAGGCACGCATCCTGTCCTCGACTGATCTACGGTCATATGCTAACCCGAGATCAGGAGAGGATGGCAAATCTGAACTACATCTACAATTTCAATGATGTAGAGGCACTACAGATGCTCCCAATGAAAATCCCCCTTCTTTGCGCTCGTAAGAAGGTTACAGGGAGTGGTTTCTTCGAAGAAACCATCCGCACCTCAGTCGAACAGAAAATTTGTATGTTCCTTCATGTGGTTTGTCATATATAACCAGAGGTTCAGGATCATTCACAACACATCCAGAAAAAGCATGGAGACATTGTCACACTATTTCAAGCGGATGTTGTTTGCAACTAGGGAGCTGAGAGGAGAGATGATCAAGTCGCCAATTGGTCAAACACCTCCCAAGATACGCAACAACACAAGGTGGTGGACATATTTCAAGGTGATCACTTGTACTGTATTTTCGTTATATTGCATGTTCTATTGGCCAGAAACATGATTCTATCATGCTCGTGTAACATGATTGTATTGGTCGATGATACTCATGTCAGTGCTAAGTTCCGAGATCACAAGATGCAACTTACAGGGGAAGGAAGCACTTCCCAAGATAGAATTTGCTTGTTGCCTATGATTTCGAGATGAGATTCACATATGTGCTTGCTGGTTGGGAAGGATCAGCTCTTGATGCAACCATCCTTGGTGACAACATGTCTAGAATTGATGGTATCAATATCCCTGATGGTATCAACATGTGCTAGCTAGTTATGGTTGTCACCCTAGGATTTTTCCACCGTTCATGTCTACCAGGTACCACCTGAACGAGTTCACTGGAAGGAGCATGCCTAGAATGCCAAGGAGCTATTCAATATCAGGCACTCTAACCTTAGGGTCACCATTGAGAGGGCATTCACTTCTTTGAAGAAGAGGTTCAATATCCTTGATAAGAAGCCACTCCATCCTTTCCCCATCCAGGTAAAGCTACCGATGGCGTGTTGCATTCTCCGCAACTAGATATTTGGGTATGGCCTTGATGTTTTTTCTCGGATGAGGCAACTGTAATTCCTGACGACAATGATAATAGGCATGCTGTCGAGCCATCTGACAATGAAGCTTGGAAGAACGAGAGAATGGGGTGAGCAATGTCTATGTGAAATGACAGAGGTCCCAAGAACTAAGAAGAAGAAGAAGAAGAAGAAGAAGAAGAAGAAGAAGAAGAAGAAGAAGAAGAAGAAGAAGAAGAAGAAGAAGAAGAATAAGAATAAGAAGAAGAAGAGGAAGAGGAATAAGAAGATTCATGATCCTACGGATTGTAAATATGTAGAACTTCTCGTTTATTCGTAGTAGCAGCTAGGGGTGAACCGGGGAAAATGCCATTCGTTTTAGCTAGGGTTGTGATGATGAACTGCTTTTGACGATGCACTGTCTTAGATGGTGAGTACAACCTTTAGGTGGTCATATAAGGTAAGGTCACCAATAAAGAGAAGAGGTGAACATAAACCTATGAAAGAGATAATCAAACACACACATACTACCATTTACATTTGTACTCTATCCTTACAAGCAGATTAATAAAAGGCTCCGATCCAGTCTACCAAATGGATTGCACAACATGGCCTAGAGTCTGTTTTCAGCTGGCGCTCGGTCAAGCCTACCAAACGCGTCCCCGGTGAACCGGCTCGTCCGTGCATCCACGGTGTGCGCTAGCTATCTGAATCCTGGAAAGGGCAGACCTCCATGAAGTCGAGCAGCCAACTTGAGCAGTGAAGTAGAATAAAAATGGACAACAGAATCAGGTGCAATTATGAAGCTGGATCGATCATACTCGGTGAGGGCATTAAATGCGTCTGCATTTCTATAATCCCGCCGCTGCTAATGCCTCCATGGCGGCATGGCCTGCGCCTGTTCGATCGTCATCCTCCCCGGACCCGGGTGGCCATGTGGGGTGTCGTTGCAGAGCTGGCTGCGCTATATAAGGCCGTACCACCACCACAGAGATCATCGCCAAATCGAGAAGCCTAGTTCAGTTCTCTCGTCCGTGGCATACTGCAGAGACATACACACACACGCGTCGCTTGATAAACTATTGTCCTGCAGCCTAAGTGTAGCCATCGTCATCGCCGCCGCCATGGCTCTAGTGGGTCAGCCAGCCATGCTCGGCCACGACGGCTTCGTCGGCGATGGTGTGTCGCCGCCGTTCATGGACGCCGGCAGCGTCGCGTTCGAGTACGGGTACGGGTACGACGATTACCACTACCAGTACCAGCCCCATCTCCTCGAGGAGGAATGCCTGCTCGGCAGCCGCGCATGGGAGCTGCCGACCGGCGTCCTCGGCGCCGACCAGCCGGGCGAAGCCAGCGCGTTCGACGGGCACGACTTCGGCTGGGCACACGCGTCCGGCGTCTCCTCCCCTTCTTCGGTGCTCACCTTCCACGACCCCACGGCGACGGCGTCGTCCGCGTCGCACAAGCGGCCTCGTGCGCACGCGCAGGCGCAGCAGGCAACGGAACAAGCAAGCGGTGGTAATCCTAAGAGGCAGTGCGGCGGCGACAGGAAGGCGGCAACCAAGCCCAGAAAAACGTCAGGGAGCAGCAGTCCTCCCAAAGACACTACAAGCGACGCTGCCAAGGTACGCTCATGGCGGAGTTCAGTCCCGAATCAGCACGGTTGATGGAGCTTATTTCTCGGTGAATTGACGTGATTTTTGCCGGATTGTCGCGTGCAGAACCGTCGCGAGCGGATCGGCGAGCGGCTGAGAGCGCTGCAGGAGCTGGTGCCCAACGGCAGCAAGGTGGACATGGTCACCATGCTCGACAAGGCCATCACCTACGTCAAGTTCATGCAGCTCCAGCTCACGGTACGGCCATTAATCAATCCCTTCGAGGATACGAAATTCTGCTTTTTCCGCATCAGTTACCGGCGGTGGTGTCTAATTCAGGAGATGTCACTGCCAGGTGCTCGAGACGGACGCGTTCTGGCCTGCGCAGGGCGGCGAGGCGCCGGAGATCTCCCAGGTCAAGGGGGCGCTCGACGCCATCATCCTCTCCTCGTCGCAGAAGAATCATCAACGGAGCTAGCAGCAAGCGGATCGAATATTTACCGCGAATATATTCTCCCAGAATTCAGAGCATTACATCAGTAACTTTGGACAAAACTGCTTTGTTTATCGGTGCTCTATCCTCCTTTTCTTTTGTAGACCCAGTCTGTAAACTTCTCAGTCACCTTGCCATGTAGTCACCGTAGTAGCTACTGTTGTTACAGTAAAGTCTGTTAATTGGTTAATGATGTCATGAACTTGACTTCCCGTCAGCTTGCACGTACATATATATACTGTTTTCTTCACATATTCGTTAAATAAAGTAAAATGAAAAAACGCATTTTAGTCGTAAACAAAAAATATTGAGAACCGAAGGGAGAAAATGGGTTTATAAAAGAGAACCAAAAATATAAAAATTAAAAATCTTAACAAAAGGGGGCAAAAAAATAAAAAAAAAGGTTAAAAAGGAGAGTAAACCTAGAGACAAAATAAGAAAAAAACACGAATAAGCCCTTACACTACCAAATTCATTGTACTTTATTTTGCGAAATTCCAGGATGAAGAGGCAAGGACATTCCCCCATTTTGAAAAATACTTTATTTTGCGAAATTTCATCGATCTATTAATAATCATCAATAACAGTATAAATAGTTTTAATAAAAGTACTCTCTCCGATACATATTAATTATAGTTGAATTGGACGTATCTAGTATAAAACATGTCTAGATACACCTATACGAGCGACAATTAATATAAATTAAAGAAAGTAATAAAAATTAAAAATAGTTAATTGGACCACCTAGTGACTACTACTACTTCCGTTTTAAGGCTTAAGGCGCACACGCTTTCCAAAACAAAGTTTGACCAAAAGAATTGAACAATAAAATCTTGATTATTAGTTTTATACCAAAACTCTTTACGTATTTAGAGTAATTCTTGGTTAAAGAAAAAACACGCAAAACGAGGACGCCTTAAGCCCTGAAACGGAGTGAGTACATACAGTGGAACGAGCCGAATGCGTGCCGCCGTTTTTGCCCTTCTATCTTTGGAGTCGGACAAAACTTGTCGTTGTATAACTTGTACTAAATGGACGGAAAGTATGCATGCTAAGACCCTAAAGAACCAACTCACCAGAGCAGCAACTATTGTCAAGATGATAAACTTAGATCTGAAGAGACTAACCTCAAACCACACCAACAAATACAAAAAAAAAACGTCGTACCCTACCCTTGATTTTTTACCCTCTACTTGTGCATTTATGACACTAATTAACCTATATAGTAAAAAATCATCTAAAATACCATGTTCGGAAACTTTAAACCCTTATTTTCTGATGCATATTTATTTGGCAAGGTGCGAGGTGACGATTGAACCTTGAAATTATCAAGATGGAAACAAAGAATAGAACATTTGGTGCATAGAAGGGTAGACATGATCGGCAACGACGTCCTCCTATCTTGACATATTTTGTTGCTGCACATCGTTCTAACATGTCGGTCTTATCCATGAACACATGTTGAATACTAAAACGGGGCAAAATCATGCTCAGAATTTTCTTAAATAGGACATTCTGATACAACTTCTACTAAATGGGTTAATTAGTGTCTCAAATGCATAAATAGAGGGTAAAAAGTGAAATTCAGTCTATGATATAAAGGTGATGTCTTTTAAACATGTGAAATTGAAGGTTCAAACTAGTATTCATTTGGGATGTAAGAAAAGACACCAGATTATGCATGAATAGCGATGTTGCGTGTCTTCTCCACAATTCATTATTGGTTTAATTTTTTTCATATCTTCCAAATAAATTTAAACTCGAAATGTCCCTTCCTCGCCTATGTCATTGCCGCCGCAGGCTCGGTCAGTCACATGCACCTCGTTCCATTGCCGCCTCAGGCTCAGTCAGTCGCCTATGTCTTCCTCATGTCGGGTCGTCTTCGGTTGCTTAACAAGCCAGGCCCTAACGGGGCAACGACGAGCGTCAAATAGGAATTGCCCCCGCTCGGGCCTTCGTCATCAGAATAGAATTTGAGGTGGCCTGTACAATTGGCTCATCATGGGAAAAACCAATATGCCAACCAGGTTGGTACTTACCAGGCGGCGCACATCCCCTGTATGGGCCGGCCTATTTTGTCGTTGCTTTTTTTTCATATTTTCCCTTTTTCTTTTTTCTTTTTTCTTTTTCACTTATGTTTTTTCTGTTTCTGATTTTTCCTTTTCTATTTCTTATTTCTCTTTCTACTCAACTTTCCATTTTTTAAAAAAAGTTTAAATTCTAAAAATACTTAATTTTTGAAAATATCCAAAAAAATAGAACTATTCACATAAAAATGTTTAGAGTTTAAAAATTATCCATATTTTAAAATTTATTTAGATTAAAAATTGTTCAAATACAATATTCAGATTTGAAAATATTTATATCAAAATTTCCAAAAACAATATTCGGATTGTTCAAAAACAATATTCAGATTTATAAATGTTTAAATCTCAAAAAAAAATTAAATGTTTGATTATTTATAAAATCAGTTTTTTATAAATTCATTTAGAAAAGAAATGGATATTGAATAATAAAAAAATCTAAAATATAACTAATAGAAAAGGAAAATAAAAAACAACAAGAATAACCTGATCTAATGGGCTACGACCCAACTAACGCGCATGGGCACACAAGGTGTGTGGCACGTACGAAAAATCTATTTGCCGCTCGTTAGCGGCACCACTCGCCCATGCACCTCCTTTCTCGTGCGAGTTGGCAGTGGGCCGGCCCATCACTGGCGATGGCAAGAACGTGACCGTCCTCGGCGGTGATGGGGACGACGCGGCTGGCCGAGCGTCGCCGACGGAGACGAGGAAGAAAACTTAGGGCTAGGGGTGGGTGCTATCTCGCCAGACTTAGGGTTAGGGGTGGGTGTCGCCGGCGACCGAATTTAGGGCTAGGGTGCAGGTCAGGAGGTTTTAGAAGGATGGCCGGCCGATCGGGGCCTCGCTGGAGATGGGTGAAAGAACAAGTTGGGCCCCCATGTGTGGTTTTGGTAATTAATGACAATCTTTATAGACTAATGTGTGTATTAAGTTATACTTGTAGGATTTGTCCATTGTCATCGCTTGGAGCATGTGTTGACTTCAAGGTCGATGAAATGCAAAGAAGATTTGTCGTGCAAGCTCAATATGCGAGGTCGATGATGAGAAATTAAGAAAGGCGTTCCATCTTGAGAAGGACAAGACCGTCTACATCGAGCTCAAGTGGAATGCTCAAGGAACAGATATAATTTTGATAGGTTTTCCCTTTTGCCGGTCTCTTATTGTGTGTGGGAGACCGGGTTTAGGATAGATAACCGTACTATCAAGTGGGGCTCTCTAATGAGTAATTCGGTCACATCGTTCGAAGAGAGCTCAAACCTTTGCATACTTGCATCATCATATTTGGTTGCTATTTGGTCTTGTCCATGTGAGGATTTAGAGCTTGTGGTAATCTCTATAACAAGCTCTTGGTCATCAAAATCGAATCTTCCATTTGTATCTTATTGCGATTTTGATCTTGACGGTTTTTCGGTCTCTCACCAAGTGAGGCATCTCACATTATTATACTTGATACTTTCTCACGTGGTGATAACCAAAATTTTCACTTTTTATAGGGTAGCCTGTGTCGTCCTCTTTCCAATACAATTGGAATCGGGTCAATCGGAGCTACTTATCGCGGTTTGAATATTTGCTTTTAAAAAGAAAAGAAAAAGAATTTTTCTGCACCGTCTGCAGTACCGGACCCGAAGACGGACGCTTTGTCAACCACTCCCTTTAGGCCTAGGCGGTAGTTGTTGTCGGCACTCTGGGACCGCCCGAGTAATCGCCGGTGGGCCGGTACCACCGCCCAGCTTTTCTTAGGTGCATCTCGCCTTAGTTACATCGGCCGGTGCCTCGATCTCGCCAGCCCAGCACCGCTTAGTGGCCCCCGTGCGTCGTCGCGTTGATCGGCGCCTGCCTCGCCCGCCTGGCTGCCTTGCATCCGCTCTGCCCGCGTCTTTGCTTCGCCGCTGCGGTGTCCACTCGCGGGCCGCTTTCTGCTTTGCCGCAGCTCATTCTTGTTGCCGCTTGTCTGCCTGTATGCCGGCAGAATGGACAAAAATAACCCAAATTCGAAAGGATTTCACGAAATGACCCATCTGGAAAACTATTTCACTGGACTAACCCTTTTTGTAGCGCCTAAAGGCAAGGCGCTACACTCTACAGTGTAGCGCCTTTCAGCTAGGCGCTATGCCCTCGCCACTTGGCACCGCCTCCTGGCCCCACCCGCTGTGTGGCCAGCCACGCCTGGGGAGAGTAACGCCCAGGCGCTATGCCTCAGGTGTAGCGCCTATCTGATAGGCGATATGCTTTAAAGTGTAGCGCCTATCAGGCATGCGCTAAACTTTGAGACTTAAGCTGTCGCGCCCAGCCCCCTCCCCACCCCTCCCCATTCACTCCCAGCTCGACCCAAGGAAGGAGAACAGCAAGGAGGCGCCCCCTTCTCCCCCCCCCTCAAATCTCTCACATTGGAAGCTTTATTTGGTGGATTTGTGCCTCTCACTGCTAGAGGTACCTCCTCATTCCCCTTCGTTTTGACCTTTGGAAATCTTTCATTTTGGTTGGACTTGGCTTGAAACCCTAGAAATTTGATTTGGAGAGAAATGTTTGGAAATTTGTTAGATTCATTGGCCAATGTTGGTTATAAAGATGTGTATGAAGCATTTAGTTAGGTTTAGGGTTGTTGAAATGACATTGTTTGGTATATTGGAATGTTATGGCTAGGGTTAGGGTTAGGGTTAGGGTTTGCTTATGTAAGAGAGGGTGTTCTTGTTAGCTTTATGGTTTGGTAATGTGTCTAGTATAGTTTTGTTTATCTTGTCATGGTTAGTTAATGAACATATTCTCCTATGTGTTAGGGATGCCAAGAATTGTTCATGTTCATCATGTGGACAAGGATGCCTTTTTGAAAGGCAACATAGAACCGGACCCGGATGAGCTAGATATTGTGTTTGATCGTAGTCCCACCTATGCCGAGGTCTTGGAGAAAGTGAGGATTGAATTTAAATGGATGGACCCATGTGATGTTGTTGAGTTGGAAGGAAGACATAATGTGGGTTTTGGAGTGCATATCCGTTGGAAGACCATGCGTATCTTCTCCGAGGCTCCTTGGCTTGCATACAAGGAGGTGGTGGCCGATTCACTAGACAAGGCTCTTGAGCTATTTGCCACCAAGAAGGTTGATAGTTCATTGCCTTTGGACTTGAACCGCCGTGCTTCCCCATTGGATAGTAGGAGTCCTCCACCCGTGGAGCAAGAGCTATGGATTGAACCTTCTTTGAGCCAAACATTGAGCCCGATTTCAAGACACCAAGACGAAGTGTTGGAAGAGGACAATGATGATTGTGAGGGTGAAGATGATGATGATGTTGAACTCCATGACAACAATGTTGGTGATTTGGAGAAATATATCACTCAACATGACATGGACCGTGAACTCCCGTATTCTCGAGGCTATACTTCGGACTCGGATGATGATGGTCCCAAGAAGAAGTTGACGGAGGGGTTCACGGCTAGAGAGGCGAAATCCACCATCGTATTGACGGGACCATCGGGTGCCTTTGTTTCATGATCTTAGTCTCACGGATGAAGCCACGGTTGATGGTGGCAAAGGCATAGTTCTTGGACCAAGGACAAGTTCTTACCGGGATGGCAATGAAGTGAATAATGGCTTTTGCAAAGGATCAAGGTTTAAGACCTTGTTGGAATTTAAGCAATGGATAAAGGACTTCTCGGTGAAGCATCATCGTCGGCATATACGACAAGCCACGGGAAGGAGGTTCCTATTTGTTGGTGTGGAACCGATTGCACTGTTAAGGAATCCCAAGACTACTTATCCGATAGTTGGGGAAAGAAGTTCTTCATGTGTGCCAACTACAACCACTCTCCCGAGCGTAGCCGCAACCCATACGACAAGCCACGGGTATGCTCAAAGCTTTTTAGTTCTTCATGTGTCCCAAACTATTCCATAGCATATCCTCTAACATGCACTATTTTCTTGTAGTCTCCCCCTCCGGTATGCAGGTACTACACTTGGATAGACCTTGAGCAACCTCAATCCAACAAGGCTATCCAAGAGATCGATTTTGCCATAAGAAGAAGTCGCTTCCAAGAACGGCTGCGTGACGAGGACATGGCGAGGAAGCGCAAGGAACGTAATGACGAGATCCGCAGGAAAGAGGAGGAAGAGGAGCGCAAAGCTAAGGAGGCTCGTGCTGCGGAGAGGGAAAGGCTTCGTCAAGAGGCGTGGCGTTCCATGGAGGAAGAGGAAGAGAAGAAGAGGAAGGGCAAAGGACCTATGCTTTAGAACACCATGTTTGATGTTGTTTGAGATGCTTAAGGGCAAGAACTATTAGTGTGATGTCGAACTATTAGTATGTAAAGCCCCTTAAGGGCAAGAACACCATGTTTGAGATGCTTCTATTTGAGTATGTCATGAACTGCTATCCCTCATCTTTTATTTGCCTTGTGTAATGTTTGTCATATTAAAGTCTCGGAACAGGGAAATGTTTGGTCAGAACACAGTTTCAAGGCATAGCGCCTAGCAGAACGGCGCTACACAAGCATAGCGCCTGTCTGCTAGGCGCTATGCTAGCAGATTTTGTCTGCCCCCCAAACTAACAGAGAGCAAACCGAGAGTTGGCTCGGGGAAAAGTCTAAGTCAGTGTGTAGCAGCGCCGTTCTGCTAGGCGCTATGCTAGCAGATTTCGTCTGCTCCAAAATTAACAGGAGCATACAGAGAGCAAACCGAGAGTTGGCTCGGGGAAAAGTCTAAGTCAGTGTGTAGCGCCTGTCTGATAGGCGCTACACCTCAGAGCATAGCGCCTATCAGACAGGCGCTACACACTGAACTGCCCAGTTTCAAACAACATATACTCAAACAACACTTGTTATACTAGTTTCAAACACCATATACATATACATAATCTCAAACAACATCAACAAATTGTCATACATCAACATAGTCTCAAACAACATCAACGTAGTGCCAATACATGAACATAGTCTTAAACAACATCAACATAGTGCCATACATCAACCCATACATAGTCTCCAACCTAGTGCATCATCATCGTGCCATACATGACCTACTTCCGTCCACGCGTCCTTTGGCCTCGGACCCTCCTTGGAGGTATCTTCTTTGTCACCTCCTCTTCTTGCGACTCATCTTCATCATCATACTGTAGGCCTCTCGTCCTCCTAGTCGCTCTTGACCTCCGTGGCGGCTCGTCCTCGACAACATTGGCCTTTCCCTTGTTACGGAAGTCGTCCGGCGTCCAGCGATTAAACTGTTTCCTTGGCTTCAGCTGGTATGCGAAACGAATCCGGTACTCCTCCTCGGTCTCATTCTCCATATGAGGCAGCTACATGTAAGATTGTATGGCTATGAGAAATGCATGGAAAACAGAAAGCACTAAATGCATGTAAGGTTGTCCCATACCTCATCTTCCGAACGAATCGCCGAAGTGGTGTCATCCTCAACATCATCCTGGAGATGGGCCGACGGATCAGTAGTCGACTTGGACCTAGAACCGGACGGGGTTATGTACTCGGGATCACGGCAACCTAGCACGTTAGATAAGCGACGCATCTTTTGGGCCGAGCGCTGTAACAAATAACAACATAAGTCAAAACAAGAACATGCCTATCTTGAGGAAGTCTCGCATCCATACCTTAAGGAAGTCTCGTATCATGCCTTCTCCCTTTTTCCCCTTAGGGCAGCAAAAAGAATCGCCTCGGCATCGTCGGCATATTTATTTACCTCCGTTCTCTATAGAGTCAAGAACAAGAACATGTTAGGCAAGAAAGAGATGAGAGTGCAAGGAAAGTAATGCGAAGGCAACGATAACTTTACCGCAAAGTTGAGTGAGGAAGAAAGCGGGATGTCGGTCCCCTTCCTGACCCGCCGGTTGTACTGAGTGTAGGCAAGTTCATCGAACTGGACTGGCTCCTCCAATATCTCTTCCTCGTAGGACGGCGGGCAAATGGAGACACGGGTACTACCAAGAAACCAATGGATGTAGTTGTTAAATGCAACTGGGCAATGTGCTCTTCCATTATTCCATTCCGTTCGTCGAGCATTCTCCACACAAATGAGGAACTCCATGACGTGCCTCCTATGATGGTGATCCCAATTCTTGATCTTCCTCTTCTCTTTCATCCAACCGAACAACAACAAAGAACCATGTTAGTACCATCCAAAGCAATTGAGCACAAGTTCTCATGCTAACTAACCGATGAAGCTCCTTGTCGGTGTCCTTCCACACGGAGGGTTGCAGAAACAACCCGAACGCCTCATCACCCGTTGTGGCATATGGAACTCAACGCCCAATTGCAAATCAATGGGCAACACATGAGCCAGAGATTGTTCCTCCAAGCACTTGGTTAATATCAAACCCGGGAGCAATACCAAACTCGTCCCCACAACCATAAGGCTCCCACTCCACCTGCAACATATCACAAGAACATGTTTGGTATCGATTTTGACTCGTGAAGTAAATATTATGGATAGTGACGTATAGATAAACATCTACCTGCTCGGGCGTAATCGCATCAAACTCGTTCGTGTACTTGAGGTACATGGCATCAACATCGCTTTTCATCTCCGATACCACGTCCCACTTGTAAGCCCAAGTCGGCTGGCATAGAGGGTTTCTATTATACGATGGCCAAGGATGGTGGCCCACCTCTTTGGGACGACCAACTGGTAAGCGTTCCCAACTCCATATTGAGAGAAGAACCATAGCACCACCTATTCCAGCAGATTCGCCTGCCCTACGACAGGCATCGTCCAACTGCAAGTGAACAAAAACGAGGTCAGTATAGCATATGTGTGGACTCGACATATACAAATGAATGTAGAGTGCACATGTGATTACTGCATACAAGTAGGCAAGAGCCGCGAACCCGGTGATATTGCTATCCCAGTTTGCTAGTGCCTTGAGCCACATCCACTGAGCGGTCCTACCTCCGCTGTCAGCAAACAGAGTCCTAGAAAGGACATACCACACATACACACGAGCATGTGTCTCGATCATCTCAACCTCGGCGGGGTTCGGGCATTCCCTAAAGTTCTCCACGATCCACGCATATGTCGCGCCTGCTGGGTCTCTATCTTTGCTCTTATCTTCAAGTTCTTCAGGAGCCATGCCAATAAGTAGATGCATCGCATTGCGCCACCCATCGGAATCTGTGCTCATACAGAGAGGCTCCCCCGCGATAGGAAGTCCAAAGATCATGGAAACATCACAAGAGTAGGAGTGATCTCGGGGTCCGGAGGTGGAAAGTGTCGTCTCCGGCCTCCACCGGTCGACAAGTCTTGGTGATAGCAGCAGCGTTGAGGTTCGGCGTCGACCGGCTCACAAGCGTGATGAAAGGAGGAGGCCTAGCCGCTTGGTGTACTCGGTGTACCACTCGTTGTGTAGCGCTTCGATGGCGCTATGTTTCAGTGGCGCCTATCGACGGCTACACTGACGAACTTTCCCGAGCCAACTCTCGGTTTGCTCTGTAGCTCTGTTAATTTTGGAGCGGGCGAAATCTGCAGCATAGCGCCCAGCGCATGTGCGCTACCAAGATAGCGCCTGCTACGCTAGGCGCTATGCTAGCAGATTTCTGCTCCAAAATTAATAGGAGCATACAGAGCAAACCGAGTTGGCTCGGGAAAAGTCTGTCGCTGTGTAGCGCCTGTCGATAGCGCTTACACTGAGCATAGCGCCTATCGATAGGCGCCCTAACATCGATTTCAAACAACATATACTCAAACAACACTTGTTATACTAGTTTCAAACAACATATACATATACATAATCTCAAACAACATCAACAAATTGTCATACATCAACATAGTATCAAACAACATCAACATAGTGCCAATACATGAACATAGTCTTAAACAACATCAACATAGTGCCATACATCAACCCATACATAGTCTCCAACCTAGTGCATCATCATCGTGCCATACATGACCTACTTCCGTCCACGCGTCCTTTGGCCTCAGACCCTCCTTGGAGGTATCTTCTTTGTCACCACCTCTTCTTGCGACTCATCTTCATCATCATACTGTAGGCCTCTCGTCCTCCTAGTCGCTCTTGACCTCCGTGGCGGCTCGTCCTCGAAAACATTGGCCTTTCCCTTGTTACGGAAGTCGTCCGGCGTCCAGCGATTAAACTGTTTCCTTGGCTTCAGATGGTATGCGGAACGAATCCGGTACTCCTCCTCAGTCTCATTCTCCATATGAGGCAGCTACATGTAAGATTGTATGGCTATGAGAAATGCATGGGAAACAGAAAGTACTAAATGCATGTAAGGTTGTCCCATACCTCATCTTCCGAACGAATCGCCGAAGTGGTGTCATCCTCAACATCATCCTGGAGATGGGCCGACGGATCAGTAGTCGACTTGGACCTAGAACCGGACGGGGTTGTGTACTCGGGATCGCAGCAACCTAGCACGTTAGATAAGCGACGCATCTTTTGGGCCGAGCGCTGTAACAAATAACAACATAAGTCAAAACAAGAACATGCCTATCTTGAGAAAGTCTCGCATCCATACCTTAAGGAAGTCTCGTATCATGCCTTCTCCCTTTTTCCCCTTAGGGCAAAAGAATCGCCTAAGCATCGTCGGCATATTTCTTTACCTCCGTTCTCTATAGAGTCAAGAACAAGAACATGTTAGGCAAGAAAGAGATGAGAGTGCAAGGAAAGTAATGCGAAGGCAACGATAACTTTACCGCAAAGTTGAGTGAGGAAGAAAGCGGGATGTCGGTCCCTTCCGACGACCGGTTGTCTTGAGTGTAGGCAAGTTCATCGAATCGACTGCTCCTCCAATATCTCTTCCTCGTGGGGCGGGCAAATGGAGACACGGGTACTACCAAGAAACCAATGGATGTAGTTGTTAAATGCAACTGGGCAATGTGCTCTTCCATTATTCCATTCCGTTCGTCGATCATTCTCCACACAAATGAGGAACTCCATGACGTGCCTCCTATGATGGTGATCCCAATTCTTGATCTTCCTCTGCCTCTTTCTGTCCAACCTGAACAACAACAAAGAACCATGTTAGTACCATCCAAAGCAATTGAGCACAAGTTCTCATGCTAACTAACCGATGAAGCTCCTTGTCGGTGTCCTTCCACACGGGAGGGTTGCACTGAAACAACCCGAACTGCCTCATCACCCGTTGTGGCATATGGAACTCAACTGCCCAATTGCAAATCAATGGGCAGCACATGAGCCAGAGAGATTGTTCCTCCAAGCACTTCGGGTTAATATCAAACCCGGGAGCAATACCAAACTCGTCCCCACAACCATAAGGCTCCCACTCCACCTGCAACATATCACAAGAACATGTTTGGTATCGATTTTGACTCGTGAAGTAAATATTATGGATAGTGACGTATAGATAAACATCTACACCTTTCGTAATCGCATCAAACTCGTTCGTGTACTTGAGGTACATGGCATCAACATCGCTTGTCATCTCCGATGCCACGTCCCACTTGTAAGCCCAAGTCGGCTGGCGTAGAGGGTTTCTATTATACGATGGCCAAGGATGGTGGTCTACCTCTTTGGGACGACCAACTGGTAAGCGTTCCCAGCTCCATATCAAGAGAAGAACCATAGCACCAACTATTCCAGCAGATTCGCATGCCCTACGACAGGCATCGTCCAACTGCAAGAGAACAAAAACGAGGTCAGTATAGCATATGTGTGGACTCGACATATACAAATGAATGTAGAGTGCACATGTGATTACCTGCCGGTACAAGTAGGCAAGAGCCGCCGAACCCCAGCTGATATTGCTATCCCAGTTTGCTAGTGCCTTGAGCCACATCCACTGAGCGGTCCTACCTCCGCTGTCAGCAAACAGAGTCCTAGAAAGGACATACCACACGTACACACGAGCATGTGTCTCGATCACCTCAACCTCGGCGGGGTTCGGGCATTCCCTAAAGTTCTCCACGATCCACGCATATGTCGCGCCTGGTAGGACTCTATCTTTGCTCTTATCTTCAAGTTCTTCAGGAGACATGCCAATAAGTAGATGCATCGCATTGCGCCACCCATCGGAATCTGTGCTCATACAGAGAGGCTCCCCTGCGATAGGAAGTCCAAAGATCATGGAAACATCCTGAAGAGTAGGAGTGATCTCGCCGGTCCGGAGGTGGAAAGTGTGCGTCTCCGGCCTCCACCGGTCAACAAGTGCGGTGATAGCAGCCGCGTTGAGGTTCGGCGTCGACCGGCTCACAAGCGTGATGAAAGGGAGGAAGCCTAGCCGCTTGGTGTACTCGGCTTCGTTAGTGTGGCGCGCTCGATGGCTCTATGCTCGGTGTGGCGCTATCAGGCTACATCGACAGACTTTCCCGAGCCAACTCTCGGTTTGCTATCTGTATGCTCCTGGTAATTTTGGAGCAGACGAAATCTGCTAGCATAGCTACGTGTAGCGCCTGTCTGCTAGGCGCTATGCTAGCAGATTTCGTCTGCTCCAAAATTACCAGGAGCATACAGAGAGCAAACCGAGAGTTGGCTCGAAAAAATCTGTGTAGCCTGTCTCGATAGCGCTACACCTCGCAGCATAGCGCCTATCGACGGCGCCCACACCGATTTCAAACAACATATACTCAAACAACACTTGTTATACTAGTTTCAAACAACATATACATATACATAATCTCAAACAACATCAACAAATTGTCATACATCAACATAGTCTCAAACAACATCAACGTAGTGCCAATACATGAACATAGTCTTAAACAACATCAACATAGTGCCATACATCAACCCATACATAGTCTCCAACCTAGTGGATCATCATCGTGCCATACATGACCTACTTCCGTCCACGCCCTGGGCCTCGGCCTCCTTGAGGTATCTTCTTTGTCACCTCCTCTTCTTGCGACTCATCTTCATCATCATCAGTAGGCCTCTCGTCCTCCTAGTCGCTCCCGACCTCCGTGGCGGCTCGTCCTCGACAACATTGGCCTTTCCTTGTTACGGAAGTCGTCCGGCCCAAATTAAACTGTTTCCTTGGCTTCAGATGGTATGCGGAACGAATCCGGTACTCCTCCTCAGTCTCATTCTCCATATGAGGCAGCTACATGTAAGATTTTTTGGCTATGAGAAATGCATGGGAAACAGAAAGCACTAAATGCATGTAAGGTTGTCCCATACCTCATCTTCCGAACGAATCGCCGAAGTGGTGTCATCCTCAACATCATCCTGGAGACGGGCCGACGGATCAGTAGTCGACTTGGACCTAGAACCGGACGGGGTTGTGTACTCGGGATCGCGGCAACCTAGCACGTTAGATAAGCGACGCATCTTTTGGGCCGAGCGCTGTAACAAATAACAACATAAGTCAAAACAAGAACATGCCTATCTTGAGGAAGTCTCGCATCCATACCTTAAGGAAGTCTCGTATCATGCCTTCTCCCTTTTTCCCCTTAGGGGCAGCAAAAAGAATCGCCTCGGCATCGTCGGCATATTTCTTTACCTCCGTTCTCTAAAGAGTCAAGAACAAGAACATGTTAGGCAAGAAAGAGATGAGAGTGCAAGGAAAGTAATGCGAAGGCAACGATAACTTTATCGCAAAGTTGCGTGAGGAAGAAAGCGGGATGTCGGTCCCCTTCCTGACCCGCCGGTTGTACTGAGTGTAGGCAAGTTCATCGAACTGGACTGGCTCCTCCAATATCTCTTCCTCGTAGGACGGCGGGCAAATGGAGACACGGGTACTACCAAGAAACCAATGGATGTAGTTGTTAAATGCAACTGGGCAATGTGCTCTTCCATTATTCCATTCCGTTCGTCGAGCATTCTCCACACAAATGAGGAACTCCATGACGTGCCTCCTATGATGGTGATCCCAATTCTTGATCTTCCTCTGCCTCTTTACATCCTTTGAACAACAACAAAGAACCATGTTAGTACCATCCAAAGCAATTGAGCACAAGTTCTCATGCTAACTAACCGATGAAGCTCCTTGTCGGTGTCCTTCCACACGGAGGGTTGCCGAAACAACCCGAATCGCCTCATCACCCGTTGTGGCATATGAAACTCAACCGCCCAATTGCAAATCAATGGGCAAGACATGAGCCGTAGAGATTGTTCCTCCAAGCACTTGGGTTAATATCAAACCCGGAGCAATACCAAACTTGTCCCCACAACCATAAGGTTCCCACTCCACCGCAACATATCACAAGAACATGTTTGGTATCGATTTTGACTCGTGAAGTAAATATTATGGATAGTGACGATAGATAAACATCTACCTGCTCGGGCGTAATCGCATCAAACTCGTTCGTGTACTTGAGGTACATGGCATCAACATCGCTTGTCATCTCCGATACCACGTCCCACTTGTAAGCCCAAGTCGGCTAGCGTAGAGGGTTTCTATTATACGATGGCCAAGGATGGTGGCCCACCTCTTTGGGACGACCAACCGTAAGCGTTCCTACCCATATCGAGAGAAGAACCATAGCACCACCTATTCCGCAGATTCGCACGCCCCTACGGCTGCATCGTCCAAATGCAAGTGAACAAAAACGAGGTCAGTATAGCATATTTGTGGACTCGACATATACAAATGAATGTAGAGTGCACATGTGATTACCTGCCGGTACAAGTAGGCAAGAGCCGCCGAACCCCAGCTGATATTGCTATCCCACTTTGCTAGTGCCTTGAGCCACATCCACTGAGCGGTCCTACCTCCGCTGTCAGCAAACAGAGTCCTAGAAAGGACATACCACACGTACACACGAGCATGTGTCTCGATCACCTCAACCTCGGCGGGGTTCGGGCATTCCCTAAAGTTCTCCACGATCCACGCATATGTCGCGCCTGCTGGGACTCTATCTTTGCTCTTATCTTCAAGTTCTTCAGGAGCCATGCCAATAAGTAGATGCATCGCATTGCGCCACCCATCGGAATCTGTGCTCATACAGAGAGGCTCCCCCGCGATAGGAAGTCCAAAGATCATGGAAACATCCTGAAGAGTAGGAGTGATCTCGCCGGTCCGGAGGTGGAAAGTGTGTGTCTCCGGCCTCCACCGGTCGACAAGTGCGATGATAGCAGCCGCGTTGAGGTTCGGCGTCGACCGGCTCACAAGCGTGATGAAAGGGAGGAGGCCTAGCCGCTTGGTGTACTCGGTGTACCACTCGTCAGTGTGTAGCGCCTGTCTGATAGGCGCTATGCTCTGAGGTGTAGCGCCTATCAGACAGGCGCTACACACTGACTTAGACTTTCCCCGAGCCAACTCTCGGTTTGCTCTCTGTATGCTCCTGGTAATTTTGGAGCAGACGAAATCTGCTAGCATAGCTACGTGTAGCGCCTGTCTGCTAGGCGCTATGCTAGCAGATTTCGTCTGCTCCAAAATTACCAGGAGCATACAGAGAGCAAACCGAGAGTTGGCTCGGGGAAAAGTCTAAGTCAGTGTGTAGCGCCTGTCTGATAGGCTCACTGAGCATAGCGCCTATCGACGGCGCCACCTAACTACCGATTTCAAACAACATATACTCAAACAACACTTGTTATACTAGTTTCAAACAACATATACATATACATAATCTCAAACAACATCAACAAATTGTCATACATCAACATAGTCTCAAACAACATCAACGTAGTGCCAATACATGAACATAGTCTTAAACAACATCAACATAGTGCCATACATCAACCCATACATAGTCTCCAACCTAGTGCATCATCATCGTGCCATACATGACCTACTTCCGTCCACGCGTCCTTGGGCCTCGGCCCCTCCTTGGAGGTATCTTCTTTGTCACCTCCTCTTCTTGCGACTCATCTTCATCATCATACTGTAGGCCTCTCGTCCTCCTAGTCGCTCCTGACCTCCGTGGCGGCTCGTCCTCGACAACATTGGCCTTTCCCTTGTTACGGAAGTCGTCCGGCGTCCAGCGATTAAACTGTTTCCTTGGCTTCAGCTGGTATGCGGAACGAATCCGGTACTCCTCCTCAGTCTCATTCTCCATATGAGGCAGCTACATGTAAGATTGTATGGCTATGAGAAATGCATGGGAAACAGAAAGCACTAAATGCATGTAAGGTTGTCCCATACCTCATCTTCCGAACGAATCGCCGAAGTGGTGTCATCCTCAACATCATCCTGGAGATGGGCCAACGGATCAGTAGTCGACTTGGACCTAGAACCGGATGGGGTTGTGTACTCGGGATCGCGGCAACCTAGCACGTTAGATAAGCGACGCATCTTTTGGGCCGAGCGCTGTAACAAATAACAACATAAGTCAAAACAAGAACATGCCTATCTTGAGGAAGTCTCGCATCCATACCTTAAGGAAGTCTCGTATCATGCCTTCTCCCTTTTTCCCCTTAGGGGCAGCAACAAGAATCGCCTCGGCATCGTCGGCATATTTCTTTACCTCCGTTCTCTACAGAGTCAAGAACAAGAACATGTTAGGCAAGAAAGAGATGAGAGTGCAAGGAAAGTAATGCGAAGGCAACGATAACTTTACCGCAAAGTTGAGTGAGGAAGAAAGCGGGATGTCGGTCCCCTTCCTGACCTGCCGGTTGTACTGAGTGTAGGCAAGTTCATCGAATCGACTGCTCCTCCAATATCTCTTCCTCAGGGGGCGGGCAAATGGAGACACGGGTACTACCAAGAAACCAATGGATGTAGTTGTTAAATGCAACTGGGCAATGTGCTCTTCCATTATTCCATTCCGTTCGTCGAGCATTCTCCACACAAATGAGGAACTCCATGATGTGCCTCCTATGATGGTGATCCCAATTCTTGATCTTCCTCTGCCTCTTTCTGTCCAACTTGAACAACAACAAAGAACCATGTTAGTACCATCCAAAGCAATTGAGCACAAGTTCTCATGCTAACTAACCGATGAAGCTCCTTGTCGGTGTCCTTCCACACGGGAGGGTTGCACGGAAACAACCCGAACTGCCTCATCACCCGTTGTGGCATATGAAACTCAACCGCCCAATTGCAAATCAATGGGCAGCACATGAGCCAGAGAGATTGTTCCTCCAAGCACTTCGGGTTAATATCAAACCCGGGAGCAATACCAAACTCGTCCCCACAACCATAAGGTTCCCACTCCACCTGCAACATATCACAAGAACATGTTTGGTATCGATTTTGACTCGTGAAGTAAATATTATGGATAGTGACGTATAGATAAACATCTACCTGCTCGGGCGTAATCGCATCAAACTCGTTCGTGTACTTGAGGTACATGGCATCAACATCGCTTGTCATCTCCGATACCACGTCCCACTTGTAAGCCCAAGTCGGTGGCGAGGGTTTCTATTATACGATGGCCAAGGATGGTGGCCCACCTCTTTGGGACGACCAACTGGTAAGAGTTCCCAGCTCCATATCGAGAGAAGAACCATAGCACCACCTATTCCGGCAGATTCGCCTGCCCTACGACAGGCATCGTCCAACTGCAAGTGAACAAAAACGAGGTCAGTATAGCATATGTGTGGACTCGACATATACAAATGAATGTAGAGTGCACATGTGATTACCTGCAGTACAAGTAGGCAAGAGCCAGAACCCGGTGATATTGCTATCCCAGTTTGTTAGTGCCTTGAGCCACATCCACTGAGCGGTCCTACCTCCGCTGTCAGCAAACAGAGTCCTAGAAAGTACATACCACACGTACACACGAGCATGTGTCTCGATCACCTCAACCTCGGCGGGGTTCGGGCATTCCCTAAAGTTCTCCACGATCCACGCATATGTCGCGCCTGCTGGGACTCTATCTTTGCTCTTATCTTCAAGTTCTTCAGGAGCCATGCCAATAAGTAGATGCATCGCATTGCGCCACCCATCGGAATCTGTGCTCATACAGAGAGGCTCCCCCGCGATAGGAAGTCCAAAGATCATGGAAACATCCTGAAGAGTAGGAGTGATCTCGCCGGTCCGGAGGTGGAAAGTGTGCGTCTACGGCCTCCACCGGTCGAAAAGTGCGGTGATAGCAGCCGCGTTGAGGTTCGGCGTCGACCGGCTCACAAGCGTGATGAAAGGGAGGAGGCCTAGCCGCTTGGTGTACTCGGTGTACCGCTCGTCGTATGGCATGTCATTCGAAGATGCGCCATGAGACCGAATCTTGAGGGGACAAAGCCTCTGCATACATACAAGATCGAACATTATGCTTTTTCCAACATAATTGAATCAATAGAAAAATAAAAGCAAAGAAGTTCAACCATGGTTTTATTACCATATGCTTCTCCGCCATCAAGTATGCCCGGTGTTGATGATCATAGTAATCCTCAAGTAGCCACACCATCCTACATATATATTCCAAACATCAATAAAATGTGTGTGGCATGTGGCCATTGTTTCAATTTATACAATAAACTACAAAGAATATGGGATCATATTATTCACACATCCATACAAATCCATATAAAACCATCATACACAATGCAAATCAATAACACACTTCCATTCCCTATCAAATACAACTAATACATAACTTCCAAATAACCAAAAACATACACAAATAGGTCATATTATGAATCCAACTAGACCTAGGGTTTGAGGATAATGTGCAAGATTCATTGGATGAAAGAGAGGGAAAAGGAGGGGATTACCTTGAGGGAGGGATGGGGAAGCAAATCCACAGTGAAATCTCTCAGATCTGATGGATTTGAGGAGTGGATTTGAGAGAGAGGGGAGGAGGAACCGCCGGCGCCCTCTGTGTCTGTTCTAGCTTCCTGGGAGTGAATGGGGAGGGGTGGGGAGGGGGCTGGGCGCGACAGCTTAAGTCTCAAAGTGTACCGCCTGTCTGATAGGCGCTACACTTTAAAGCATAGCGCCTATCAGATAGGCGCTACACCTGAAGCATAGCGCTGGCGCATTCTCCCGAGCGAGCGCCCGGGCGTCTGCACGGGGTGGGGCCAGGCGGTGCCACTGGCAGGGGCATAGCGCCTGAAAGGCGCCACATCAGAGTGTAGCGCCTTGCCGTTAGCGCCAAAAGGGTTAGTCCAAAGGAAATAGTTTTCCGGATGGGTCATTTCGTGAAATCCTTTCGAATTTGGGTTATTTTTGTCCATTCGCGCTTTGCTGCCGCTCGCCGCATGCGCGACCGCCGCTGGCCGGTCAGCTTCATGCTTGGCCCGTGCTGGCACTAGCGCTTGCTGCGCTGGCCCCACTGCCTCCACTCGATTTGCTAGCCGTTGATCTGCCGCGTACGGCTCTGCCTGATTTCCTGCTGCTGCTGTGGTATATCTGGGTTGGGTCCGGTAGTGTACTATCGGACAAAAAAAGTGTCCTAAACGGCTAGTTTTTTGGGGCCCCTATTTAAGGGTTTGCCGGTTTTCAGTTTAGACAGCTCCTCTCTTATCTATTAGGCTAAACTTTATTCACACTTGCTCTAGATCTTGAAGCTTGCCTAATCTTTTTCCTCCGATGATTCTTGCCCCATATTTGAGTGGAAGAGAGAGGAGATCTAGACACACGTTTTGACCTAACCGATTCATCTCTTTGTGAGTGCATCTTTGGGGATCTAGATTTTGGGGGATTTTGTGTCTCTCTTTGATTCCTCCTCTCTTGTTCCCCCAATAGCTTTAGTAGCTTTGTTGGAACTTGAGAGTGAGGGATTTGAGCACCTTTGTGGTGTTCTTGCCATTTGCATTTGGTGCATCGGTTTGAGTTCTCCTCGGAGGATTTGGTTTGAATTGCTCATTGGAGCTTGTCCCTCTTGGGTTCTTGGAACCCTAGACGGTTTTGTGGCCTTGGTGGCATTGTGGCCTTTTGTGGCATTTGTTGTGAGCCTCCAATTTAGTTGTGGAGAAGTGCCCCAACCTTGTGAGAGGTCACGGTTGCCACCGACAAGTGCACCGATAGTGGAAGCGTGAATCGATCCTATTGGGGTGAGATTCACCGGAGAATAAGGGAGGCCTTTTGTGGCGTTGGTGGTTTGATATCACCCCTCTCCAAACGAGACGTACTCCATGTTGGGAGGAACTCGGTAAAATATCGGTGTCCCCGCGTGCCTCGGTTATCTCTATACCTGAGCTCTTTACTTATGCACTTTACATTGTGATAGCCTTCGTGCTTGAAGTAATATATATCTTGCTATCACTTTGTTGCTTGTATTGCTTAGCATAAGTTGTTGGTGCACATAGGTGAACCTTAGTTGTTCTATGTTGTGCTTAACAAAGTAAACACTAGTTTTATTCCGCCTTTGTTGAGCCACTCTAGGAAAAGTTTTAATCGCCTATTCACCCCCCTCTAGGCGACATCCGTATCCTTTCAATAGGGACGATGCGCTGGACACGGTGTCGTTGGTAAAGGCAAGGAAGAGAAGTTAGGGTTAGGGTTCTCGCGGTTTCGTGTGGGTCGACTGCTCTGGTTGACGGGAAGAAGAATGGAGGAGGAAGAAGAAGACATGGCAGTGGAGCGGCCCATACGATCTAGGGCGACAAGAGCGCGAGAGCACCGCTAATGACGGCCAGTAGCAACCCCCATCCTGCACCAGGTCGGCATATAGGCGCTCCCCTCATACTTGTGGATATTTCATAGAGCGGAGGTGGGCCTTGAGTTAGAGCATCTCCACTCGGGTTCCCAGGACGCCGTTCCCAGGGCAATTTTTTGGTCTGGACGCCAAAAATTGGCCCAATCGCGTTCCCAGGACCCCGGTTTCGTCCGGATTTGGCCCAACTTTCGTCCGGAGTTCCCAGGACGATCCTGGGGCGCCGGGAAAACCCTGAGAATGCCGGAAGAAGATAAAACGGGCATGGGCCAACCTTGTCGGCGAGACAATCCCATTTTCCCACATCTAGTCGCCTCTCTTGCGGTGAAGATCTCCTCCAGCTGCCCCTGTCGCCATGGCTTCGCCGACAAAGCTCCACCAGGCCGAGTCGTATCCACACCTCTAGATAGGTTTTTCGCAGTCGCCGCACCTTTCCCCTCGGCCTAGGCCATCTTTCACCGCCCAAACTTTGCCGTAGCTCGGCTTCGCTGCGAGCTTCCACTACCTCGCCCGCCAAGTGTTTGGCGTTTTGCCGATTCGGCCATGGACTCTGACGACGAGGAGATGCTCGTCGTGTTGCCCGAGGAGGAGATCGCCGCTGCCGCCGAAGATGCAGAGCACATGCAGATCCTCTCCTCCCTCGCCCGGCTGTACGTGCAGACGGCAACGCCGAAGCGTGGAGGCTCGGCGAAGGATCGCCGGAAGTGCACCGGCATGGTTGGGTTTTCCTTACTGTAGAAGTGCACAGAGGCGATGAGGTTGCTCGCATACGGAGCACCGGGTGACAGTGCCGATGACTATCTCCGTATGGCCGAGTCTACAACCATCGATTGCTTGTACATGTTTTGTAGGGCAGTGATTGCAGTGTTTGGAAAACAATACTTGAGAACATCCACTGCTGAAGACTCGGATCCTCGCAGTCAATGAAAGTAGATGATTTCCTGGGATGCTTGGACGCATAAACTGCATGCATTGGCACATGCATGAGAGGGAATGTATAAAGGCCACATAGGAGGTTGCACTGTGATACTCGAGGCAGTTGCTACACATGATCTTTGGATCTGGCACTCTTTCTTTTGCATGGCAGGATCGAACAACTACATCAACGTCCTCAACTCCTCAAATGTCTTTGCCAAGCTTGTTGAGGGTCATGCTCCCCATGTGAACTTTGAGATTAACGGACACTACTACAATAAGGGATACTATCTTGCAGATGACATATATCCAAGATGGTCAATATTTGTGAAGACTATCTCAAACCCAATGCTCCCCAAGCATGCTCAGTTTGCCAAGGAACAGGAAGCTTGCAGGAATAAGGAGGTGGAGCGGGCATTTGGTGTGCTCCAATAGAGGTTTGCAGTTGTCTGGTTCCCTGCTCTGACCTGGTAGAAATATCAGATGTGGAAAGTGATGAACTGTTGTGTGACCTTGCACAACATGATCATTGATGATGAGAGGAAGGACCCGGTGAGTTTGGTCGAGCAGAACGAGCCATATTATAGACAGGGACCTCTTACAGAGCCTGATCACCAGGTGCCTCCAATCTGGGCTGCCTTCATCGCCATGCGCCAGGAAATCCGAAATCCGGTAGTGCATCAACAGCTGCAGGATGATCTGGTTGAGCAGCTATGGATACGCAGGGGCAACACGTAGATGCCGAGCATTAACTGGCCGAACTAGACTGAAATATGTTGTATTGTCATTGTATGCGAACTATATTTAATTTTATACCAAATATGTTTATATTCATGCCGAACTAGTCCAAACATTGCTCTGTATTCATATTAATGCCGAACTATGCCAAAAACTGGGCGAATTTGAGCCGAGTTTGGGCAGAAAAAAGCTAACATGGGAACTCGGCCTGAGAACACGAGTGGAAAACTCGACGTTGCTAGGCCAAAAACTAGTTTCGTCCAGCGAAAATTTAGTCCGAATTTCGGTCGGAAAACGGCCAACGAGTGATAACATAAACAGTTCGGAAGATCCAACAATTCCTATGCATTGCATACATTCGAAAACCACAATGATTTATAACAAAACAAGCAATGGTGAATATATCATGATATATGGAAATATACTAGCCCTTATACAATTACAGCAGGAGGTAATGAGCCAACTTTGCTATGCGGGACATTATGTGCTGTTCCTTCTTTCTTTTATTTTCTGCAAAGATTAGTGATGTTCCCGAGAGTCCCAACTGAACTGACAAGACAATCTCATTTCGTCATCTCGTCTCTCCCTGGCCAACATATCCGGTTGACTGACTCGTGACCATGTAAATTAAAGCAACCTACAATACGGCAGGGTGGGGATACAAGTAACCTACAATATCATCAAGAAGTAAACTGCCGTACTTGCATTGGCGTTCAGGTCAATGACTTGGCGTTGCCGTAGTTTCTAGGGGAAATGGACAAGTGGTTATTGGTCAGCTAAGCCACCAAAACCTACTGCAAAAAAGAAAAATGCTAACCGCCAAAACATATGATCAGGACGGAAAGCAGCATATAGCTTAATTACCGTAAATAGATTAATTAAATTTATTTATTTTTGATCGTTTCCTTTTTCTAGATCTTTGCTGCTGATGCAGGCAGGAGAATCGGCGCGTTTTAGTGTTACCAATGGTCAATGGAATAATCCCTATACATGCGGACAAGATCATCAGGCACTTCACTTTCATTTTTTGAATTTCATGCTGTGGAGGGGCCCTATATATACTGCATTGTAAGGTGCACAAAAGTGCCTGAGTAATCTCTAGGGATCATCTGGCGCGTTGCCAGTGGCGTCTCCAGAAACCTCGAGGCATGCATGCGGCCATGATCAGGCACTTCTCTCTCACAATTTGAATTCAATGCTGTGGACGGGATGGCCGGGGGCCGACGTATGCTGCGTTGCATGGTGGAGAACGATTCAGCAATTCACCTTGACATTGTATTCAGGTCATCCATTAATGTGCTAGTTGCACGAGCGTCGAGCAAACTAGCGGTAACCCGGGCTGTTTGGAAAATTATTGTCTTCTGTCTTCTCCCGTAGCTATCTGCTGGTGCGTAAATGGTCACCTCGCCACCTGACTTTCCTGCAAGTGTGGGGCTAATGATATCAGCAACGCAGACTCATGTGACGAGATCAATAAGGGGGGCACATTCAGATATGCGACTCAGCGAATGACAAAGATTTAAGAGCGAATAAACCATTGATAGTCAAATTCCACATGAATTTATCCTGATCATCTCATTAACCTCCTACAAAGATGTAATCAATATATCCATTTGTTGCCAGTTAAACTTCTCCTAAAAGCAATATTAAGAGGCGTTTAACCAAGAACATCAGCCACTAAGACTTTTTGTTTGTTTGTGCAATGTTATAAAGCGAACGGTATTGGTGAGCAAGACTAACCAAACGTCTTCCCAAATTAATGTGAATAGTAGAAAAGAAGGAAGAAAGGGTATACTGGCATGCTATTGTCCACATAACTGCGAGGCAGATAATCAAACTCTTTTACTCCCTTCGATCCAAATTATTTGATTTAGATTTGTCTAGATTCGATTTTATCTAGAGATGATTTAGTACGTTTTTTTCGAAATGGGGGTAAAACACTCCGGCCTCTGCATCAATTGATGCACACAGCCATAAGATGATTTAGTACATATTAGATTTATTCGTATCTTAATAAATTCGAGTCAAACTAATTTGGGTCGTACAATTTTTTCGTTTTTGTCATAATCGGCAACTATGCTACTTGACTATTTGTAGCAGCCGTATTAGTTCCACCATCCTCTCCTCCACATACCAACGTGGTTGACCTCTTCCCTCCATAATTTCATTTGCAGTTTTCCACCCATCATTATTCATCAGGACATCACCGGCAAACAGTAACAGAGAGCTAAGCCGTCCGGCCGGAGTAGTTCTCCATGGTGCGGCCACGCAACCGCCTCGTGGGCCACCGCCGGCTCTTGGGCACGTCGACCTCGTCGCCGGCGGGCGGCGAAGCAGGTGAGCTGACAAAAAAAAATCCCTGCTCGCCTTACGTTAACGTGCGCACGTGCTAGCTGACGAACGACCAGGAGCCGAATTAGACTGAACCGATTGCTGCACGTTCTGTCGATCGTCTGCAGCTCAGGAGGATCATGGCTCCAGCCAGAACGCGATGAAGATAATGGTGTCCGTGCTGGTGGTGATCATCTTCTGCACCCTCCTCTACTGCGTCTACTGCTGGCGCTGGCGGAAGCGCAACGGTACGTCTTAGTTACCGTAAGTAGTAGGATTTAAGTGCCGGATGATGAATTAACGCAATGCTTGCTTGCTTCAGCCGTCAGAAGAATGGAGACCGAGAGCCTGAGGCGGATGTCGAGCTCGGAGCTGCCGCTCATGGACCTCGCCTCCATACACGCCGCCACCGGCAACTTCTCCACGGCCAACAAGCTCGGCGAGGGCGGATTCGGCCCTGTCTACAGAGTACGGAATACTATCCCAATATGTAACAGCTGATCGTTACTACTTCAGTACTACGAATCAAGGATCACTTTCTCTGCTAAATCCTGCTCTATTCATGCAAATTAATATATCGCCACCACCTTAATCAAGGGCGTGCTGCCCGGCGGCGTGGAGATCGCGGTGAAACGACTGTCGGCGCGGTCGCGGCAGGGCGCCGAGGAGTTCCGGAACGAGGTGGAGCTCATCGCCAAGCTGCAGCACCGCAACCTGGTAAGGCTCATGGGCTGGTGCGCTGAACACGACGAGAAGCTGCTCCTCTACGAGTACCTCCCCAACCGCAGCCTCGACGCCTTCCTCTTCGGTGCGTTGCCCATCCATCTCACACAAAGTGTTACTCCCTCCGTCAGAAATAATTGATTTCCATTTGTTTAAATTCATAATTACATATACACTAATATGTGTCTAGATGCATGCGAATTTAGACATATATCCAAATCATTTATTTTCGAACGAAGATAGTAGTAAAATCCTTTTTCTTCTGCGTGTTGCCAATCACCATAAATTAGTGAGTGAAATGCATTTTGTTACTACTCCTTTTTTCCAGATTTATAAGACACACACTTATTCTAGAAAGATTTGACCATCATTTGGATTAACATATATGAATTATATTTTTTCAAAGAGGCCAAAAACCATATATTACCCCTACAATATAAACCTTAAACAAAAAAAATTACATATAAGTTCATAGGGAAATTGACGACACCTTCCCGCTGTACTCGCTGGCGGCGCACCGTGAGCGAATCTTGATGCTACCTCTGGATCTCCGAACCACGTTGGGAGTTGAGAAAATGTTGCTAACGCGCCAGCCGGGAATTTGCCGGTCGGAGCTAGAAAACGTCGGCGAGAGAGATATAAAAATAGATTACTATCATGGAAAATAAAGCTAAAAGTTCACACTATTGAAAACTTTTCTTTATGCTAATTCAAATATACACCTTTTTGTGGCATATAAATCATATTTTATCAATGAAAATAGTGGTCAATATTTTTTCTCAAAAATACAAGAACTTAGCCGCAAGGAGTTGTTTTATAAGTGTGCCACAACGAAATACAGACTGTGGTAATTTGACACAACTTCGCCTAGTTTAAACCGATCACAAATTCTTTCTCTTTTTTTAAACATAAAAACATTTTCTATTGGGGCGGGAGTGCCAAAAAACAAATCTTGCGGCTTGGTAACAAGAGCACCAACTAATAAGCCTAGTTGTAACACATATGAATCCACATATATTGGCCATTTATGTCACAATGACATGTGGGGTCCACAAATTAGTTTTTTCCTATCTAAATCATCCAATCATATGCAGACGTGATCATATATATATTGGCTTTTTTTCCTTAATACTCCTATTCGTAAGGCCCAAAAAAAAACTTAATGTCTCATGAACATCAAAATTCATGAGAATCATTTTTCCTTAATACTCCTATTCAGTTAAAAAGACTTTAGGAAAAACATAATTTTTTCCCAAAGATGAATACTAATGTGATGAGTAAACTAGGAAATTCGAGCACATTCGAACAACCAATCATCAGATAAAAATTGGTGAAAGAATATGTGCTAATGTGTGCAAAACGACGATTCTGGCGTGCACGCTATATAGCGTGCATGGCCCCACACTCTCTCTCCTCTGCTGCATGCAAACGTTACATAGATTAGCCCATTTTTTTATATTGTGATATACTTTAAAACGCTTATAGATTTTTAATTACAAGTTCACTTTAAAAACCGTTTCCACATCTGGGTTTTAACGGAGAGAGCTTCAAAATAAAACTAATATTAACTATATTTTGACAATATTTAAAAATCGATTTTTGAAATTGATAAAACAAAAAAAATTATATGAAACTTGGTGGTTTTTTATTGCTAAAACAGTCTCTTTCTTTATGTTTCAAACTTTTTCCATCATAATGAGAAAATAGTTGACAAAATCCTTCAAGTTGAAAAAATAAAATATATTAAAGAAAAACAAGAAATCAATAATACAATATGTTTCATTGTGAATCATGACATTTCATTATGTTTCGAAATTTAAATTTTCAATTTTATTAAATTTGGGCTTGTTTAAAAGATTTAATAAAAATAAATATGCTGGTTCAAAAAGATTTTTAATTAGATAATTATTTCAAATTATATGACTCTTTTAAATCTAGTATTAAGAGTTAAAAGGAGTGGGAGAGAGAGTGTCATAGATTTGTCAGATGTTGTATTATGTGCATGCAAAAGATTTTTTTTTTATACAAATCTCAAAGAAAAAGCAGCAAATGGACGTCTCTAGCATGCACGGTACCTAGCGTGCATGCTAGAGTTGCATTTCCGCTAATGTGTGTAGATTCGGATTGTTTTTACAACTTACAACTATACTTAATAGTTGGTGTTTTTTGTTTTCTAGAAAGAAATTATTATTATTCCGAAGATATGTGTCTGTATAATTTGCTCTTTTGTTGATAAGGCAAACTTTTTTGTCTCAAATTTGGTAAATTTGTTATTCCTTGTCGATCATGTGACCCTAGGGTCGACTTACCCAATAAAAATTTGAAAACCCTTTTCTAATTAGTACACTAACTACTACTGCTGCTGCTGCTGCCATGGAGTACTACTTTTTATGTGCCGAGTTCCTTTTTCTTTAGGTAGTTTCATATGCACACCTAGAGATTAAAAAAGAATTTACACTTAAAATTAAGGTTTTCCAGAGTACGCTTGGTGTGTTTTGTTGATCAAGTGTGGTATTTAATCGGCAGACAGCCGCATGAGCGCCTAACCGACCGGAGTACTCGGCACAACATCATCCTCGGCATTGCCCGTGGGCTGCTCTACCTCCATGAGGACTCGCTGCTCAAGGTCGCCCAGGGACCTCAAAGCCGCAACGTGCTCTCGACGACAAGATGAACCCCAAGATCTCGGACTTCGGCCTGGCTAGGATCTTCAAGGAGGAGTGCAACGCGGTGAACACGGGCCGGGTCGTCGGAACCTAGTAAGCATCACACATCGCAAGAACTACCTTCGTTCCATAATTGTTGTCTGGAACTAAAACCACAACAGAAATTATGAAATGGAAAAAGTATTTGTTACTAGCTCAACTAGCGGAAGTTGATATTCGCAATGCAGCGGATACATGGCACCAGAGTTCGTCATGGAGGGCGTCTTCTCGGTGAAGTCAGACGTGTTTGGCTTCGGCGTCCTCATGCTAGAGATCCTGAGCGGCAGCGGAACAGCATAGTCTACCTCGACGAGCACCAGCAATCCCTCATCCAAGACGTATACACGTTTACACCTCATCTCCATTAGCCCATAATTTCACCAGTGTACGGAAATTTTCTCACAAAATGTGCTTGCTTGTGACCCGGACTTCCATTTCCGGCAGCATGGACCCCGTGGGTTGAAGACAAGGCAGGTGAGTTCATGGACGGCGCCAGCAATCCTACTCGACGGACGAGGCGTGGCGCTGCTTCCAGGTCGGCCTCCTCTGCGTGCAAGACGACCCTGACGTTCGGCCGACCATGTCCAGCGTCCTGCTCATGCTCGTCAGTGACCACATGAGTCTGCCTGCGCCCTTCAGGCCGTTGAGGAACGTCCCGTTTTCGGCGCCATCGTCCGCGGAAGAGCACCGACCGTCGGTGTCCCTCAAGTCGATCAACTATGCCTCCATCACCGCCGCCCAGCCGCGATGATGAGGTCCCGATGAGTATTTGTTAAGAATCACCCAATTAGGATTTTGTGTACGTATTTGTCTATTTGATTATGATTTTATCTTAGATTGGCATGTAATGCAAGTCACGCCGTGTAATACTGTATGTATGATGATCCCATTACTAAGGGCTTCATCTTCAACAGACTACCAATCCAACCTCCAATCCCCCCAAAAGGTCGATGATCCCAATTCATTGACATGTGGGCCCCACAGCAGGCAAGCCCAAACTTAACAGAAGTATGTGAATTTGGAGCGATCGGTTGAGATACTTTCAATCTATGTCGCCCAAAATCATTAACCCAATTTCATAATTATTCCTGAAGCGTTTCGAACAAAGATCGCACTCTGTTCTAACCACTCTTATTAGTTATAGAAACTTAGTCATGTTTTGTGTTTCTAAATAAATTATTTATATTTTACTTTCTTATATCTAAAGAAAGAAGTCTTCCATATCATTGTCCTCACAATGCACGCTGTTACAGATTTGTTAAACGGTAATTGTTTATCCAACATGATCAACATATGCATGCTTGCAACTTTTTCACTCCAATATTTGTTTAACTTCATTTATACCTTCATTCGTAGATAAGTGATTTGAATTTTTTTAGATTCAAATTTAACTATATACTAAAACATGTCTATATACATATAAATTTTGAAAAATTCATATCACTTATTTCTGGACGAAAAGAATAGTGATAACTTTTAGCATTACCAGGAATTTTTCCGTTCACCTTTTATTGGTCACATAGACGGACAAGAATGAATTGATCGATGGCTCAGATGGATTAGGCCCAGTTGCCTAAATATTTAGGAAAAAATATAGAAAACAAAATCAGAAATGCTTCGTCCACTCCCACATAGGGGCCGCCACCGCCGCCTCCACCTGCCACGCTGCTTTCCTTAATACTCCTATTCGTAAGGCCCAAAAAAAAACTGAATGTCTCATGAACATCAAAATTCATGAGAATCATTTTTCCTTAATACTCCTATTCAGTTAAAAAGACTTTAGGAAAAACATAATTTTTTCCCAAAGATGAATACTAATGTGATGAGTAAACTAGGAAATTCGAGCACATTCGAACAACCAATCATCAGATAAAAATTGGTGAAAGAATATGTGCTAATGTGTGCAAAACGACGATTCTGGCGTGCACGCTATATAGCGTGCATGGCCCCACACTCTCTCTCCTCTGCTGCATGCAAACGTTACATAGATTAGCCTATTTTTTTATATTGTGATATACTTTAAAACGCTTATAGATTTTTAATTACAAGTTCACTTTAAAAACCGTTTGCACATCTGGGTTTTAACGGAGAGAGCTTCAAAATAAAACTAATATTAACTATATTTTGACAATATTTAAAATCGATTTTGAAATTGATAAAACAAAAAAAATTATATGAAACTTGGTGGTTTTTTATTGCTAAAACAGTCTCTTTCTTTATGTTTCAAACTTTTTCCATCATAATGAGAAAATAGTTGACAAAATCCTTCAAGTTGAAAAAATAAAATATATTAAAGAAAAACAAGAAATCAATAATACAATATGTTTCATTGTGAATCATGACATTTCATTATGTTTCGAAATTTAAATTTTCAATTTTATTAAATTTGGGCTTGTTTAAAAGATTTAATAAAAATAAATATGCTGGTTCAAAAAGATTTTTAATTAGATAATTATTTCAAATTATATGACTCTTTTAAATCTAGTATTAAGAGTTAAAAGGAGTGGGAGAGAGAGTGTCATAGATTTGTCAGATGTTGTATTATGTGCATGCAAAAGATTTTTTTTTATACAAATCTCAAAGAAAAAGCAGCAAATGGACGTCTCTAGCATGCACGGTACCTAGCGTGCATGCTAGAGTTGCATTTCCGCTAATATGTGTAGATTCGGATTGTTTTTACAACTTACAACTATACTTAATAGTTGGTGTTTTTTGTTTTCTAGAAAGAAATTATTATTATTCCGAAGATATGTGTCTGTATAATTTGCTCTTTTGTTGATAAGGCAAACTTTTTTGTCTCAAATTTGGTAAATTTGTTATTCCTTGTCGATCATGTGACCCTAGGGTCGACTTACCCAATAAAAATTTGAAAACCCTTTTCTAATTAGTACACTAACTACTACTGCTGCTGCTGCCATGGAGTACTACTTTTTATGTGCCGAGTTCCTTTTTCTTTAGGTAGTTTCATATGCACACCTAGAGATTAAAAAAGAATTTACACTTAAAATTAAGGTTTTCCAGAGTACGCTTGGTGTGTTTTGTTGATCAAGTGTGGTATTTAATCGGCAGACAGCATGAGCGCCCAACTGGACTGGAGTACTCGGCACAACATCATCCTCGGCATTGCCCGTGGGCTGCTCTACCTCCATGAGGACTCGCTGCTCAAGGTCGTCCACAGGGACCTCAAAGCCAGCAACGTGCTCCTCGACGACAAGATGAACCCCAAGATCTCGGACTTCGGCCTGGCTAGGATCTTCAAGGAGGAGTGCAACGCGGTGAACACGGGACGGGTCGTCGGAACCTAGTAAGCATCACACACTGTCTGCAACTACCTTCGTTCCATAATTGTTGTGCTGGAACTAAAACCACAACAGAAATTATGAAATGGAAAAAGTATTTGTTACTAGCTCAACTAGCGGAAGTTGATATTCGCAATGCAGCGGATACATGGCACCAGAGTTCGTCATGGAGGGCGTCTTCTCGGTGAAGTCAGACATGTTTGGCTTCGGCGTCCTCATGCTAGAGATCCTGAGCGGGCAGCGGAACGGCATAGTCTACCTCGACGAGCACCAGCAATCCCTCATCCAAGACGTACACACGTTTACACCTCATCTCCATTAGCCCATAATTTCACCAGTGTACGGAAATTTTCTGTCAAAATGTGCTTCAGCTTGTGACCCGGACTTCCATTTCCGGCAGGCATGGACCCTGTGGGTTGAAGACAAGGCAGGTGAGTTCATGGACGCGGCGCTCAGGCAATCCTACTCGACGGACGAGGCGTGGCGCTGCTTCCAGGTCGGCCTCCTCTGCGTGCAAGACGACCCTGACGTTCGGCCGACCATGTCCAGCGTCCTGCTCATGCTCGTCAGTGACCACATGAGTCTGCCTGCGCCCTTCAGGCCGTTGAGGAACGTCCCGTTTTCGGCGCCATCGTCCGCGCGGAAGAGCACTGACCCGTCGGTGTCCCTCAAGTCGATCAACTATGCCTCCATCACCGCCGTCCAGCCGCGATGATGAGGTCCCGCGATGAGTATTTGTTAAGAATCTGACCCAATTAGGATTTTGTGTACCGTATTTGTCTATTTGATTATGATTTTATCTTAGATTGGCATGTAATGCAAGTCACGCCGTGTAATACTGTATGTATGATGATCCCATTACTAAGGGCTTCATCTTCAACAGACTACCAATCCAACCTCCAATCCCCAAAAGGTCGATGATCCCAATTCATTGACATGTGGGCCCAATGAGCAAGCCCAAACTTAACAGAAGTATGTGAATTTGGAGCGATCGGTTGAGATACTTTCAATCTATGTCGCCCAAAATCATTAACCCAATTTCATAATTATTCCTGAAGCGTTTCGAACAAAGATCGCACTCTGTTCTAACCACTCTTATTAGTTATAGAAACTTAGTCATGTTTTGTGTTTCTAAATAAATTATTTATATTTTACTTTCTTATATCTAAAGAAAGAAGTCTTCCATATCATTGTCCTCACAATGCACGCTGTTACAGATTTGTTAAACGGTAATTGTTTATCCAACATGATCAACATATGCATGCTTGCAACTTTTTCACTCCAATATTTGTTTAACTTCATTTATACCTTCATTCGTAGATAAGTGATTTGAATTTTTTTAGATTCAAATTTAACTATATACTAAAACATGTCTATATACATATAAATTTTGAAAAATTCATATCACTTATTTCTGGACGAAAAGAATAGTGATAACTTTTAGCATTACCAGGAATTTTTCCGTTCATCTTTTATTGGTCACATAGACGGACAAGAATGAATTGATCGATGGCTCAGATGGATTAGGCCCAGTTGCCTAAATATTTAGGAAAAAATATAGAAAACAAAATCAGAAATGCTTCGTCCACTCCCACATAGGGGCCGCCACCGCCGCCTCCACCTGCCACGCTGCTTTCCTTAATACTCCTATTCGTAAGGCCCAAAAAAAAACTTAATGTCTCATGAACATCAAAATTCATGAGAATCATTTTTCCTTAATACTCCTATTCAGTTAAAAAGACTTTAGGAAAAACATAATTTTTTCCCAAAGATGAATACTAATGTGATGAGTAAACTAGGAAATTCGAGCACATTCGAACAACCAATCATCAGATAAAAATTGGTGAAAGAATATGTGCTAATGTGTGCAAAACGACGATTCTGGCGTGCACGCTATATAGCGTGCATGGCCCCACACTCTCTCTCCTCTGCTGCATGCAAACGTTACATAGATTAGCCTATTTTTTTATATTGTGATATACTTTAAAACGCTTATAGATTTTTAATTACAAGTTCACTTTAAAAACCGTTTGCACATCTGGGTTTTAACGGAGAGAGCTTCAAAATAAAACTAATATTAACTATATTTTGACAATATTTAAAAATCGATTTTTGAAATTGATAAAACAAAAAAAATTATATGAAACTTGGTGGTTTTTTATTGCTAAAACAGTCTCTTTCTTTATGTTTCAAACTTTTTCCATCATAATGAGAAAATAGTTGACAAAATCCTTCAAGTTGAAAAAATAAAATATATTAAAGAAAAACAAGAAATCAATAATACAATATGTTTCATTGTGAATCATGACATTTCATTATGTTTCGAAATTTAAATTTTCAATTTTATTAAATTTGGGCTTGTTTAAAAGATTTAATAAAAATAAATATGCTGGTTCAAAAAGATTTTTAATTAGATAATTATTTCAAATTATATGACTCTTTTAAATCTAGTATTAAGAGTTAAAAGGAGTGGGAGAGAGAGTGTCATAGATTTGTCAGATGTTGTATTATGTGCATGCAAAAGATTTTTTTATACAAATCTCAAAGAAAAAGCAGCAAATGGGCGTCTCTAGCATGACGGTACCTAGCGTGCATGCTAGAGTTGCATTTCGCTAATATGTGTAGATTCGGATTGTTTTTACAACTTACAACTATACTTAATAGTTGGTGTTTTTTGTTTTCTAGAAAGAAATTATTATTATTCCGAAGATATGTGTCTGTATAATTTGCTCTTTTGTTGATAAGGCAAACTTTTTTGTCTCAAATTTGGTAAATTTGTTATTCCTTGTCGATCATGTGACCCTAGGGTCGACTTACCCAATAAAAATTTGAAAACCCTTTTCTAATTAGTACACTAACTACTACTGCTGCTGCTGCCATGGAGTACTACTTTTTATGTGCCGAGTTCCTTTTTCTTTAGGTAGTTTCATATGCACACCTAGAGATTAAAAAAGAATTTACACTTAAAATTAAGGTTTTCCAGAGTACGCTTGGTGTGTTTTGTTGATCAAGTGTGGTATTTAATCGGCAGACAGCCGCATGAGCGCCCAACTGGACTGGAGTACTCGGCACAACATCATCCTCGGCATTGCCCGTGGGCTGCTCTACCTCCATGAGGACTCGCTGCTCAAGGTCGTCCACAGGGACCTCAAAGCCAGCAACGTGCTCCTCGACGACAAGATGAACCCCAAGATCTCGGACTTCGGCCTGGCTAGGATCTTCAAGGAGGAGTGCAACGCGGTGAACACGGGACGGGTCGTCGGAACCTAGTAAGCATCACACACTGTCTGCAACTACCTTCGTTCCATAATTGTTGTGCTGGAACTAAAACCACAACAGAAATTATGAAATGGAAAAAGTATTTGTTACTAGCTCAACTAGCGGAAGTTGATATTCGCAATGCAGCGGATACATGGCACCAGAGTTCGTCATGGAGGGCGTCTTCTCGGTGAAGTCAGACGTGTTTGGCTTCGGCGTCCTCATGCTAGAGATCCTGAGCGGGCAGCGGAACGGCATAGTCTACCTCGACGAGCACCAGCAATCCCTCATCCAAGACGTACACACGTTTACACCTCATCTCCATTAGCCCATAATTTCACCAGTGTACGGAAATTTTCTGTCAAAATGTGCTTCAGCTTGTGACCCGGACTTCCATTTCCGGCAGGCATGGACCCTGTGGGTTGAAGACAAGGCAGGTGAGTTCATGGACGCGGCGCTCAGGCAATCCTACTCGACGGACGAGGCGTGGCGCTGCTTCCAGGTCGGCCTCCTCTGCGTGCAAGACGACCCTGACGTTCGGCCGACCATGTCCAGCGTCCTGCTCATGCTCGTCAGTGACCACATGAGTCTGCCTGCGCCCTTCAGGCCGTTGAGGAACGTCCCGTTTTCGGCGCCATCGTCCGCGCGGAAGAGCACCGACCCGTCGGTGTCCCTCAAGTCGATCAACTATGCCTCCATCACCGCCGTCCAGCCGCGATGATGAGGTCCCGCGATGAGTATTTGTTAAGAATCTGACCCAATTAGGATTTTGTGTACCGTATTTGTCTATTTGATTATGATTTTATCTTAGATTGGCATGTAATGCAAGTCACGCCGTGTAATACTGTATGTATGATGATCCCATTACTAAGGGCTTCATCTTCAACAGACTACCAATCCAACCTCCAATCCCCCCAAAAGGTCGATGATCCCAATTCATTGACATGTGGGCCCCACAGCAGGCAAGCCCAAACTTAACAGAAGTATGTGAATTTGGAGCGATCGGTTGAGATACTTTCAATCTATGTCGCCCAAAATCATTAACCCAATTTCATAATTATTCCTGAAGCGTTTCGAACAAAGATCGCACTGTTCTAACCACTCTTATTAGTTATAGAAACTTAGTCATGTTTTGTGTTTCTAAATAAATTATTTATATTTTACTTTCTTATATCTAAAGAAAGAAGTCTTCCATATCATTGTCCTCACAATGCACGCTGTTACATTTGTTAAACGGTAATTGTTTATCCAACATGATCAACATATGCATGCTTGCAACTTTTTCACTCCAATATTTGTTTAACTTCATTTATACCTTCATTCGTAGATAAGTGATTTGAATTTTTTTAGATTCAAATTTAACTATATACTAAAACATGTCTATATACATATAAATTTTGAAAAATTCATATCACTTATTTCTGGACGAAAAGAATAGTGATAACTTTTAGCATTACCAGGAATTTTTCCGTTCATCTTTTATTGGTCACATAGACGGACAAGAATGAATTGATCGATGGCTCAGATGGATTAGGCCCAGTTGCCTAAATATTTAGGAAAAAATATAGAAAACAAAATCAGAAATGCTTCGTCCACTCCCACATAGGGGCCGCCACCGCCGCCTCCACCTGCCACGCTGCTTGCCTGCATGGAGCCACCGGCGCCTTCTCCACCTCCACCCGGCCTTCTTTATGTTGAATAAATGAACAATTTACCAAGCGAATTACCCATAATAAACGCTAGATATAAACATGATTAGAATAATAGACAAAATACTAATCATGTGAAATAGCGAAAACATATTAAGACAGGTAACCAAACAGACTGCAAGACGAAGATCTTGAGATGCGACCAGAACAAGATTGAGAAAGAAAACATACACGGCAGCAACAGAAGAGGAACCGCCGGTGTTCGCGTTGGCACCATCGTTAGCCATGTCATCGAGGAAGAGGGTGCTGATGTCGGGGAAGAAGTTCTCGTTGGGGAAGACGTCGGCGCAATCGCTATCCGAGAGGGATTCCGTGATGAAGCCAGTAGTCGCGCCGATAGCGCTTCCCAAAAACCTTATCGCCCTTCTCCCGTACAGAACTCGAAGCAGCGGGGTCTCGGAGGCCTACTATCCCGGCTCGCGGTGCACGCCGCAAGACCGGATGGGGAAGATCTAGGTAGCGTAGTGCTCTGAAACTAGATGAGCAAAGAATGTGTAGCTGTTATCTGATAGGAGGTGCGGCCTCTCTCTTATATAGGCATAGAGGAGGAGGCAGACAGGCTGCGCAGGAGATGAAACGAATGGACAAAAGTTGAACCGAACAGGAGGCAGCCCACCGGACAGCCTCCACTCAGTTTGTATTCATTTAGTTCGTATTAAAAGTCCACTCAAGAAAAACGTTTCAGCTTTTGTACAACTGTTCATATACCATTCATGAGTGGTAAAATAAAGCTCGGCTCGACGAGATTCCCGCAACCCGCAAACCGCGACGCGCGCGCGCGTCGTGACGAGGCGAGGCGTGGCGTGGCTAGGCGAGCGAGGAGGAGGAGGAGCGTACGTGTATATGTCTTCTCTTTTCAAGCTCGTACAAATGGTGGAAGAGCTCACCTTATAAGCTGGTCCAACTTTCACTCAACTAGCAATGTGAGACTAAACATTTGTCCCAGCACTTGACTTGCACGAATGGGCCAAATGAGCCTCTAGGATTTCAGGAATTTATTGGCATATAATAAATGGGCTAGGCCTATTTAGGAAAAAATTCCAACAATCTCCCACCAGATCCCAGAGCCACATGAAGTTTGCCTTTGGTTGCAAAATATTATTTATATAGGTACTGTAGTAGAGACTGTTAAGTTGAACTTCCACCTAGAGCTTTATGTTATACTAGGCTGCAACTTGTACAGTGAACTATGCCTTGAACTGGAAGTTTGCTACGAACCTAGCTTCACAAAAAGTCTTGACCGATACTAGGCTACCGTGGGACTTTCCCGTGGGTGAAGCGTATACGTCATACTCCATGACCTTTCATGAGTTTATTAGAGAGCATCCTACTCTCATAGACTGCGACGTTTTAACAGTCAGACTCATATATGTGTATTTTTTAAAAGATTTTCTGCAGGACAACATCTTTGCTTAGGATAAGCCACTTTAAACACATTAAGATAATAAATCAATCTGCCGTACAGAATAGGAAAGTATTGCATCTGTATGGAGTGGTGTTTGTTAAAGTAGGGATACTTTCCTCTCCGCTAACCAACAGCTTGTCTCCCAATTCTAATTCACGGGATCTCCGATCACATAGAGTGGTTTACCACTGTGGAAATCTCAAATTGTGGGTCTCATACCATCTCCTTCGATGCATTTTCTATCATGTTGCGTGATAGACCCTTTGTGAAGGGATCTACCAAGTTTTTAGATGTTTGGATATAATCCAATGCAATAACTCCGGAGTTTCTTATTTTCCTGACAGATTTCACTCTCCTCTTCACATGTCTTGATGACTTCATATTATTCTTAGAACTATTTACCTTGAAAATCACAGTTTGATTATCGCAGTTCATAAGGATTGCGGGTATTGTTTTTTCAACCACAGGCAAGTTCATCAAGAGTTCACGAAGCCACTCTGCTTCAACAGTGGCTGTGTCTAATGTTGTGAGTTCTGCTTTCATAGTTGACCTTTTAAGATGGTCTGCTTGCAAGACTTCCAAGAAACAGCGCCACCAGCAAGTGTGAATACATATCCACTAGTGGCCTTTATCTCGTCAGCATCAGATATCCAATTTGAATCACTATAACCCTCTAGTACCCTCGGATACCCGGTATAATGAATGAAATATCTCGCAGTGCCTTTTAGATAGCGCATGACTCTCTCAAGAGCATGTTAGTGATCATCTCCTGGATTTGAAACAAATCGACTGAGTTTGCTTACAGCAAATGCGATGTCAGGCCTCGTGGCACTAGCTAAATACATAAGCGAGCCAATAATTTGAGAGTATCTCAGTTGGTCTCTAGCATTTCCTCGATTCTTTCGAAGCATCACACTAGGATCATATGGTGTAGAAGAAAACTTGACGTCGCTATACCGGAAACGACTCAAGACCTTTTCCACATAGTGGGACTGAAGCAATGTAATCCCACCGTCATCATCTCTCAATAGCTTGATGTTCAGGATGACATCAGCTACTCCCAGATCCTTCATCTTAAAGGAACGAGATAAGAAATCTTTTACCTCCTTGATTGCATTAAGGTTGGTTCCGAAAATCAGTAGGTCATCAACATACAAACAGAGGAAGACTCCCTCACCCCCACCATGGCGATGGTACACACATTTACCAGCTTCATTTACAACAAATCCTGCAGCAGTTAAAGTTCTTTCGAACTTCTCATGCCATTGCTTAGGGGCTTGTTTTAGGCCATATAAGGACTTCAACAAATTGCACACCTTTCCTTCTTTACCATTTACCATAAAGTCATCTGTCTGATCCATGTAAATTTCCTCATCCAACTCTCCATTAAGGAAAGTTGTCTTAACGTCCATTTGATGAACGAGAAGACCATGAGAAGCAGCCAATGAGAGTAATACTCGAATGGTGGTCAATCTGGCAACATGTGAGTAAGTGTCAAAAAATTCTTCACCTTATTTTTGAGTATATCCCTTGGCCATAAGCCGTTCCTTGTACTTCTCAATAGTACCATTAGGTCTAAGCTTTTTCTTAAACACCCACTTGCATCCTACAGGTTTACACCCATAAGGGCGATCAGTGATCTCACATGTTCCATTAGCTAAGATGGAATTCATCTCACTATGGACGGCTTCCTTCCAGTAGTCAGCATCAGGAGATGCATATGCTTCTGAAATGGAAGTGGGAGTGTCATCCACAAGGTACACAATGAAATCATCACCAAAAGACTTTGCAGTCCTTTGTATCTTGCTCCTTTTAGGAATTTCATTATCATCCTCCTTAGGACTTTCAGAGTGTTCAATTGGAATGGTAGGTTCAGAGAATGTAGCAAATTCCTGATTAGATGAACTAGGTATCCCCGGATTTGATGAGTTAGGTTTATCCTTCATTGGAAAGATATCCTCAAAAAAAGTTGCATCAGTCGACTCCATGATTGTACCGACATGAATATCAGGCACTTCAGATTTTACTATCAAGAATCTATAACAATGCTATGAAAAGCATAGCCCAGAAAAACACAATCAATGGTTTTTGGTCCAAGCTTGCGCTTCTTGAGGATTGGTACATTAACCTTTGCCAAACAACCACAAGTACATAAATAAGAGAGTTTTAATCTTTTCTTTTCCCATTCTTCGAATGGAGTAATTTCTTTGTTCTTTGTGGGAACTCGGTTTAGGACATGACACGCGGTCCATAGTGCCTTCCCCCACCATTCTTTAGAGATACCCGATGTGTTTAACATGGCGTTAACCAAATCTGTTAGAGTATGGTTCTTTCTTTCGGCTACTCCATTTGACTGAGGTGAGTAGGGAGACGTCCTCTCATGAATTATGCCATTTTCCGCACAAAACAAATCAAACTCATTGGAAAAATACTCTCCACCACGATCAGACATAAGCCTCTTAATCTTTCGATCGAGTTGATTTTCTGCCTCAACTTTATAGATTTTGAAGAAACTCAAAGCCTCATCTTTTGATTTCAGAAGATACACATGAAAATATCTCGTAGAGTCATCGATCAAAGTCATGAAATATTTCTTTCCACCTTTTGTCAACACACCATTCATCTCACAAATATCAGAATGTATGAGCTCTAGTGGTGTTAAATTTCTCACTTCTGCATTCGTATGTGACTTGCGAGGTTGTTTAGCTTGCATGTAGACTTCGCCATAGATCCCTTAACAGTTGTGAAATCAGGGATTAAATTCATTTTGGCTAGCCGCGTCATACAACCAAAATTAATATGACAAAGACGAGAGTGCCAGACATTTGATTCAAAATTCGTGTAAATATGATTAACAACTTTATTACAAATGTCTGACAGAGATAAGCGGAACAAGCCTCCGCACTCATAGACTTTACCAACAAAGGTTACATACTTCGAAATTACAAATTTATTGGACTCGAATACAATCTTGTAGCCATCTCGACACAGAAGAGATCCGCTAATAAGATTTTTATTTATTGAGGGAACATGATGCACGTTCTTCAGGCGTACGGTCTTTTTCGAAGTGAACTTCAAATTGACCATACCAACACCATGAACAGAAGCATGCGAGTCATTTTCCATCAGCATTGTTTGAGTCCCTCTGACCCAACATCTTTCATCTCAACGTCGTCCATGAAAACATTAGCAGTCTTGTTGCCCTTTCCATGCTAGCGCTTGTCAAAGCGGTTGGGCAGGAGCCCAATGACCAGGATCACCGCACACATGACAAGCACCTTTCCTCTTATCAGTCTTCTTCTTGAAGCTGGTAGACTGTGAGGCCTTGTTCTTTCCATCGAACTTTCCTTTGCTGTCAAACTTGCCTTTGTTCTTGAACTTATGAGGCTGGAAGTTCCTTTTCTGTACCAGATTGGCATTAGAACCTCCCTCGGCACCTCGATCACGTGTGTATTTTGCTCTCGCCTTCTCTTCCACATCAAGAGTCCCAATGAGATCCGTCATGGAGAACTCTTGTCTCTTGTGCTTCAGAGAAGTAGCAAAATTTCTTCATGACTGGGGAAGTTGCGCAATAATGCCTCTGGCAACAAACTTGTCCGGTAACACACAAGTGAAGTGCTCAAGCTCCCTGACAAGTGACTGTATCTCATGAGCCTGCTCCACAATGGGGCGGTCATCAACCATCTTATAGTCATAGAATTGTTCCATGACATACAGTTCACTACCGGCATCGGAGACTCCAAATTTTCTCTCGAGCGCATCCCACATATCCTTGCCATTGCTAAATGACAGATATGAATCAACAATATTGTCGCCAAGAATGCTGATCAAGGCAGCCTTGAAAGTGGTATCAAGTTTTTGGAACGCCTCTTCCTGAGCGGGATTAAGTTCTCCCTCAGGTGCGACATAGATGGCGTTATAGCAGCTCATGGTCTGAAACCATAGCACTGCTTCATAGAAGCAACAAATCCACTTGGGGAAAATTGCCTGAAATAAGGTTTTTGGATTGTTGAATAAAAGAGCAATTTACCAAGCGAATTACCCATAATAAACGCTAGATAAAACATGATTAGAATAATAGACAAAATACTAATCATGTGAAATAGCGAAAACATATTAAGACAGGTAACCAAACAGACTGCAAGACAAAGATCTTGAGATGCGATCATAACAAGATTGAGAAAGAAAACATACACGACAGCAGAAGAAGAGGAACCACCGGTGTTTACGTTGGCACCATCGTTAGCCATGTCGTCGAGAAAGAGGGTGCTGATGTCGGGGAAGAAGTCCTCGTTGGGGAAGACGTAGGCGCAATCGCTATCCGAGAGGGATTCCGTGATGAAGCCAGTAGTCGGCGATAGCGCTCCCCAAAAACCTTACCTCCCTTCTCCCGTACAGGACTCGAAGCAGCGGGGTCTCGGAGGCCTACTGTCCCGGCTCACGGTGCACACCGCAAGACGGGATGGGGAAGATCTAGGTAGCGCAGTGCTCTGGAACTGGAGGCGCAAAGGATGTGTAGATGTGTATCTGAGAGGAGGCGCGACCTCTCTCTTATATAGGCACAGAGGAGTGTAGGGGTTCGTAGCATGGAAAGAAAAAATTCTACCGCATGCACACAAACAAGCCAAGATATATCTACTAGATTGTAGCAACGAGTCGATTAGAGTACTCACCCTCAAAGATTCAAAGCGGTTAACGAGAGCAGATTCTCATGGGTGATGTAGTCGTACACTTGCCGATCTCAAGATCGCGTAGACGATCCTTCCGGCACTGCGTTCCGGCAGCGCTTCCGCAGTCGGTCACACGTTCGGTACTCGATGAAGACCTTTCTCCCTTGTTCCAGCAGGCAACGGAGGTTGTAGTTCTCCCCTCGCGACTCCGGCAGCACGACGGCGTGGTGTCGGAAGTAGAGGAAAGATCCTGCAGGGCTTCGCCTAAGCCGGTGCGAGTTATGGTGGATCTAGGGTTTCCGACGATCTAGGTTTAGAAGACCGGAGAGTAGGAGGTGGTGTCGACGGTGGCTAGGGCGACAGCGACGGGCCGATGGCGGCGTGCGGCGGCGCGACACGGGTGGGGAGGGCTGGTTGTCTGTTCTTTGGGGCAGCCCTCCCCCTCTATTTATGAGAGGGAGGGAGGCTTGGGAGAGGGGAGTTTGAATCCATACCCAAACCCAAGTTGGATAGAAGGAAGGACTCTTTCCTTCTTCCACTAGAAAACCATTGTTCGAGTTTGACTTTTCAAACCTCCTTTTTGACTTTCAGTTTAGAGCTTTATTTTTCTCTCTCAAATGCCCAACCAAAGTGACTTAGGACATAATCCAATGATTCCACTTACCCATGACACATTCATGGATCATTCCCCTTCCGGTCCGGTGAACCTTTTAGACCCTTCTAGAACTTCTCCGATGAAAACATCGAAATCATTCCCGAACTCCGGAATCGGACTTTCCTTATATGAATCTTATTCTCCGAACTATTCCGGATCTCCTCGTGATATCCCGGTTCCCATCCGAGACTCCGAACAACATTCAGTATCCCTACTTACATTCCATATCTACTAAACAACATCGAATCGTTAAGTGTGTCTCCCTACAGTTCGTGAATTATGCGGACATGACCGAGACACTTCTCTGATCAATAACCAATAGAGGAATCTAGAAATTCATATGGCTTCCACATTTTTCTACGATTACTTTGTGATCGAATGAACCATTGCATGAATGGGCCAAATGGACCTCAAGAATTTCAGAAATTTATTGGCATATAATAAATGGGTTGAGCCTATTTAGACAAAAAATTCCAACACTTTCTCCACCTCCCACACGCCCACACGAGGAAGGACGCCGTCGCCGCCTCCTTGACCCCCCCACTCGCCCACAGGAGCCGCCGGCGCATCCTCCACCTCCACCCGGCCTTCCTCCTCCACCTCCCACACGCCCACAGGAGGAGGGACGCCACCGCCGCCTCCTCTACCCCACACCTGGCCTGCCGCCTCCAACCCCCACCCACCCACAGGAGGAGAGCCGCCACTGTCGCCTCCACCTCCCACGTGTCCTGCGTGCACAGAGCCGCCGCCGAAAGGTACGATTCTTCCCTTCGCTGCTCGTTGGTTGCCATGGATTGTGCCTAGTCCAAAGTTCAGCTAATTAGTACTAGATGAGATTCATTCGGAAGGCATGCTGTGCAAAATACCAGATTGTGCAGGCACATTTCATATAATGAAGGAAACAAGAAGGAACAAGCATGCCACTAGAACAATGCACTATTCTTAAAATTCAGAATTTGAGCTACATCAGTAGTGGTCAGAGCCAGGATCTTGTAGAGAGGAATATACTGCTAAATATCTAAAACGTGTGGGTAGTCCGTAGCCTAGGGCATTCAGGTTGCAAAATTATGATACTATTAGTGTTGCTGAAATTTTGCATAAGAATTTGGAACAAGTCATGACTCATGACCAAGAACTTGGTTTAGATTGACTAGTTGAATGCCCGTGCGTTGCTACGGTATATTTAATAATTATTTTTGCCAGACTCGTGAAATATAGTATACATGAAAATTCACTTTAAGGTGGCCACATAATATAAAAAACAAATAGCCGGGTCCGGCTCGTACCCATGGCACCCCTTCATGGGAGAAACCAAGGTCCGCTGTTGGATGAGCATGATCTGGAGGTTGAAGAATGAAGAGGGGTATGGCTTCAAAAAATTTGAGGATGGCCGGATGCTAGACCACCGGAAAACGCCTTTAAAATTGGGATCGTCTTTGGCAGAGAATGTAAAAACACATCTAAAATAGGGATCGTCTTTTTGACCGAGGTTTTTAGAATGAAATCCGGCGACAAAAAAAAACATAAAAGCGGAGATTTTTTTGGATCTGGAAACGATGAAAAGAGCACTGGCCATCCAGATTAAATCGACAAGTAATCCAACATTTCTATGATGTCAAGGATGCACTACTGATGGTACAATATGCAACTGAGGTTAATTAGAGACAAGAGCGATAACTTTAGCCATGAAAACACATGTCTAAATCTTCTGTTTTGTGCTTACCTCTTTGTATCCCTCTCATTTATATTCAAGCCTTGCACTGCAAAACAGAAATTGTTGAAGATTCCGATTCAGAAATAATAATATGTTCATGAATAATTATTGTGCAGTATTAACTCTACCTCGTTATTTACCAACTAAAAAAACTCTACCTTGTCACACGACCCAGGTGCTCACATACGCCCTGGTAGTGCATGCATTCACCTGCCATCAGCTAAAGGATATACAGTTAAACATATCTTACCAAAGAACTCTGAAAATTTTCAATCTTGAAACAGAAATTCAGTACAATTTGCACTCAGTAGTTTACTCATGCGATTGCAAATGTGTGCGCAACCAACAACATCACATCGTAATCAGCAGTTAATATGCAATTCAACCATGTTAAAACATCTCCAACAGCCTTCCTATATTTGCCTCCAATTGCTATTTTAGCAATCCGACTCAAAAACATTGTTCCAACAGCATTGCTAAAAGTGGTACCCTACCAAAAAAATATAGCAAGCTGAGTATATTTGTCATCCCACTTGGTATATTTGCAAAGTCTCTAGCCCACTTCCTAAAATTATAGCAATCCAGATTCAGTGGTCCCCTTTATTTTTCTGTCCCATTGACATGCGGGTCCGGTGTGTATGTGTGGCCATGTATGTGTCTTTGTCCCCACATGTTATTGTAAGTGCTAGAAAATATAGCAATCCAGTTTTAGTAATGCTGCCAAAGCAAAGTAGGTTATGAATTGCTATACCTTTTCTCTACTTGGTATACCCAGTTTTTAGCAATCCATTATAGTAAAGCTTTTGGAAATGCTCTTAATCTGCAATAGTGAACAACCCCGCATACACATTCTCTCAGAAAGAATCCATCTCATCTCCGTCACTTCCACTTAGCCCCAGTTCTTTTAGCGGCTTCTCCGAGAAGCCACCCTACCCCTAGCCGGTTTAAAAAATTTAGAAGGCTTCCAAAGTGGTTAAGGCTAAACTAACTTGAAAGCCTCACAAAATTTTGGAACCGGCTTCCCCAGGAAGCTGGGGATAGGGCGGCTTCTTTAAGAAGCCGCCAAAAAAAACTGGGCCTTAATCTGATGCCTCTTTGAATCTCATTACAGACATGGACAGCACACAAACGAACACTCCCAATTTCTCTTGTAGTAGCACTCACACCATGGCGAGGCAAATGTGTCCTCGTCCCCCTGCATCTCTCCTTTCTATCCCCTTCCCCTGCTCCTCTCTCTCTCCTCGCACAGCCCAGAGACCTCAACGAAGCACGCCATAGACCTCCGGCACCTTTTCCTCTCTGTTTTACTCGTCAAGCTCAGGCCTGTCGATCTAGTGTTAACAGGGGATGCTGGAGAAGAGGGACCTCCGCGGGAAGAGGTCTCGGAGGAGTACCGGATGAGGAGGGCAGGGAGTGATCTACCTGCACCGCCGCTGCCGCCGGCTGCTGGCGGCGGAGCTTGGCGATGGGGACACGACGGCGCACGCTAGCAGGAGGCGGCAGTGGACAGGAGGCAGAAGGGGATTGTTCCGCAGCTAAGTCGGAGGCATCTGCGGAGGCTAGTTCAGTTCCTCCCAGCAGAGGAGGATGGCGGCGCCTGTCACCGGAGATCGAGGATGGCGGCGCCTGTCACCGGAGATGGAGGGCTGGTGGCCTGTTGAGGACCGAAGCGTTACTTTGACTTCCGATGGCAGGCTGTGTAATATTTTCCAAGTCATAGGGGCATAACCGTCAGAAAAATATCGGACGAAAACCACCTCATTGTAAATTTCCTATCATTCTGTCTCTCTCTCTCTCGGCCCGTAGGCATCCAGTCCAGCAGATTAGTAATCGGGGAACGGATCTGCAACATGAAATCAAATTCTGAAGTTTCGCTTCTGTTGTGCACTTTGTGGAATAATAATTGATAATTAACGATAGAGCAGTCTAGAGCATTGAGCGATTAGTAAAGGAGAAACAGAATGATAGGAATTACAACCCGTGTTAAAAGTGTTGCAAGAAATCTTGTGGTTCGTGAATAGCAGTTTCGCAAAATGGTAAATTTCTATGGCAGATCATCAAATTATAAAATGGTAAATTTCTGTGGCAGATCAAATCATCAATACTTAAGCCAAGATGCATCCCTAGAATTCTGTCAGAATTCTGTCATTACTTCTCTCCACGGACTCTTATCCAGAACCTGGGTCTTGAGCTAGGCTGGGCAGAGCAAGCAAAGATCACTTTACGCTTACTTGAGCTGGTTCTGTTAGATAGATCTCAATGTATCGCCAACGGCCCAAAGACGCCTTCTAATCAAGCATCGATGGGCACCCAACCTTATATGGTTGGTGTGCTCTGTCATGCGTATTATATAAAGTGGTGGGGAGCCTAAGACGACTCACGAGGTCGACGCGTGCTAGCCGCCCACCTACAAACCCTATCCGATCTAGACTAAGCGCCACTGACGGAAGCTCCACCACCGCCACACTCAACCCTTACCACCCATGGCCAATGACGAGCTTCCTCGGCAGACTTCAGGCATTCCTCGGCTCATGTCTGTCGATCCAGGGAGCAGGTAGAGTTCATCTCGGTTCTGTCTCTCTCTCTCTCTCTCTGTTCTCGATCTACAAAGGTGATGTATAGTGCTACTGTTAGATCTAGACTAGATCCTTGGTAAAGGTGGAGTTAACATTGGTATCAGAGCGAGTTTTAGTTGCTAGATTTTACAGTGCATTTGTAGAAAGTAAGAGTTCAAAAGAAAAGAAATAGATCCAAAGTGCGCCTGCCCTATGGCCGCGCCGTTCCTCTCGATCTAGATGGGCATCCATTGTGGAGACATCTAGAAGAAGAACACACCCTTCGGGGCAAAGCAAAACCCTAGATCTAAAAACCCCAAAAGATCCCGAACGGAAGTTCGAACCCCATAGATCCCCAAAGAAAAGTTTTGCCCCACACTTCGGCCACTTGACGACGGTGCACCCACCCTTGGGAGGATGCACACATCGGCAAGGAGCAAAGGAGGGGGGCGCCGCCGTTTCCCCATAGACAAAGTAACAACAACAAAAAAGGGGTGGGCTCCACGGCAGCGCTAGAGGCTCCACCGCCACCCCTCTTGACGGTGGTGCGCCCACCCTCGGGTGGACGCACCGCCGGCAAGGAGGGCGGGGGGGAGGGGCCATGGCTCGCCGGAGCAAAGTGAGGAGGGACGCCAGAGGCGGCCGCCTCGGCTGCAAGGCCACGAGCCGGAGGAGGGGCTCGCCGAGAGGCAGCCGCCTCGCCTCGGCGGCGGGTACACCGGGGGCCACCCGAGGCAGGGGCTCGGCCACCTCGCGAAGGGAGGGGCGTAGCCACCTCGCCGCGGGAGGGGCTCATCCGCCTCGCCAAGGGAGGGCACACACAGTGCCGCCGGAGCTAAGAGGGAGAGGGAGGGGCGCGCGGTGCACGCGGTTGCCTCGCCTCAACCTCACGCGGCATGCACACGGTAGAGCCGCCGAGAGGTGCAAGTGCGGGCGATTCAGCTGGGCCACGCCTTTGGCCTCACGCAGGTGGACGTTGGCGGGGTGAGGGGGAGAATGATTTAGGGTTGGGGGGTGGCCGGGGTTTATACCTGAATCAAGGCCAGCCGTTTGATCTAGGGCGCCACCGATCAATGGTCAGGATGAAGGCGGTCATGGCTGCTCTTGTCAAGGGCTGCTTGTTTCAGGCCACAAGCATGAAGCGAAGCGGCGGCTAGCGGCATGGCTGGCCTGGCAGGCTTAGTGGGCCAAGTTGCCAGGCCGCCGGGTGCTGTCTCTGAAGGCCAAGGCAGCAGTTACCTCGTGTCTTTGGGCCGTTGTGGGCCGCAGATCGATTGATTGTTTCTGCTTTTTTACAGAGTTGTTTTTAAATTGTTTTGCTTAGAGTTTTAAACGATTTTTGCATAGTTTTTTTCTTCTAGTCATCTTGTTGCAAGTACATTTTGGCTAGAGAATGATGTAAAGGCAGAATTTTTTCTGTAAAGTTCAAAGTATAAAGAAAGTCATTATTAAGTTTCCGCTGCAAATGTATGTTTTAAATTGCAATGATGCAACAAAGTTGTTTAAATTTTGAAATAAAGATGTGACAAAGTAATTAAAGATGATTATGTCTCATGTTATTAATTGACCAACGTTATTAATAAACATGACCATGATCGTTTTCTCTTTAAGTATTAAAGGTGCATTTAACTTTATTTCTGTCCAACGGTGATGTAATTTTAAATAGCACAAACAATTGCATGCATAATTTATACCAACGTTGAATTAATGCATACAATTGTTTTCCTTCGTGATCTCACATCTTTTGTGGTTTTCAGGAGGTCTCAACCTCATGGCCTGTTTGAAGGACATCCCGCTGCTACGGGGGGACAGCTACTCCGAATGGAGGAAGAAAGTTGATTTGGCGTTCGTATGCGCCGAAGTGGATTGGGTGGTTGACACCAAGCAACCAGTCAAGCCCGCTGACCCAGTCAGGGAGCCGCGAGGAAAGTCTTGAGTTTGAGAAAAGGAAGAGGACCATGCTCCATTGAGCCGGGCCTACTCGATTGATAACTGAAATGGGTGAACGCCAACAAGAAGTGTTTGCCTTCAGAAGAACACAATTGAGAACGCAATAGTGGGCTTAATTGGAGAGTGTACCGTGGGCGTAATATCTCGCCAAGATAAAGAGCGTTCTTGGCTCTTCAAAGATGTATGCGACCCAGCTGTTAAAGCAGCTGGTGACTGAAAAGTATACGAGGGGACCCCACGGAATAAGAGAGCACATCTTGAGGATGTCAAACATGGCAGCGAAGCTCAAGCCCATGGATAAGGACCTCGAGCTAAAGCCAGCACTCTTGGTGCACCTAGTGATGGCATGTAACACCCTCAGAATCGACCCTATGCAAGTTTCAGCGATTCCCGCCAAACCCGCATAGAAACGATTCAAAGGTGCCCACCAGGCACTTTCGTGCGGGTGGAAAACGAAGTAATAACATTACACAACAGTCCTCGATGGGACCCACAGAACAGATATATGTACAACACGACTCCATGAGTCAAGAATACAGATATAATATACGAAGATCCAAATCACCTTGAAAATGATAGAGCGTCCGACTACGGACAAGATGCAAATGGGGCTAAGAGCCCTGAAGAATAACCAATGGCGTCCATAACCCTGCCCAGGCCAAGCCGGAAGGGTAACCCTGCTAACGACGTCGATCTCAAAACCTGCTTAAACAAAAGGGTGCCAAAAGGGCAAAGGAAAAGAGAGAGCCCAAGATCTTGAGGCCAGTACACGGCGAGGCTAGAATTCGGTGGTCCTCGCCTACATAGGTATGGTGGACTGAAGCGGCAGCGCGACATGCACTAAACAACCTATAGAGACTCGATATAACTGGCGGCTATCAGAGAGGGGTAAGAAAGACCTATTCGGAACCAACCTGATACTACCACCTAACATACCCATCCTGATGTTTCCCCCTCGAGACCAAACGAGGAAGTCAACCGAGGAACTCACGCAGTTGGCAGTTTTATTTATTCCGTTATAGTTGCGGCAATTACTAGTCAAATATAGATAGTCATCCTGATAAAATAAGCAGTGGGCACTTTTATTTAACCATTCCATTGTAGTTGCAACACTTACTAGTCAGATACAATTAGCATGAGTTATCCCAAAATCCAGCAGTTGTTGGTACTTTTATTTAGCCATTCCGTTGTAGTTGCAATACTTACTAGTCAGATACAATGGTCGCAAGAGACAACCCAAACAAGCAATTGTTGGCAGTTTTATTTAGCCATTCCATTATAGTGAAGCTGATTACTAGTCATTATAAAGTCAAATTTATAGCACTACTTTAGTTATAGTTGTCTATGATCGAGATACTGTGCTCCAAGTCGTCCATAACCGCGGACACGGCTTTCAGAAAGTTTTAACCTGCAGGGGTGCACAAATAGCAACACACACTCGATCAACCTCGAAAAAACCAAAACAAAACCCAACGAGGCTTTCACGACAAAGCAATCACAGGATTCAGAAATATTTCAGGGGGCCACCCCATTGAGTACACCCTTAACGGTTAGCGACTCGAGACGGACCCAAGGTTTGGGTGGGCGGTCAGAACGATCGGGAACCGAAACTCGGCTTGTCGATACCGCAAATCATGTCCCGGTCCTAACAGACAAGGTGCTCCTCGCACAATCGTAATAAAGCAGAAGCATGGCATAAGTACAGGATAGTAAATAAAACCTCAAACTAGTTTGTGGCCCCAAGAAATAAGAATGAATCAAGCTCGCTCAGGGGGTCCCATAATCCTCCCGGATGTGGATAGCGAATATTCAAGGAACAGTATCAAGTACTCGGGGTCCCACGGACACAAGTGGATTAACAACCAAATAACATCTATTGTCCAATGCCTCTCTCGCTTTACTTCAATTTTAGTTGTTAAACAGTAATTAAAGTTATGATCATCTCCAACAATAAACATGCGGCAATACTCCAACAACTGTGGTACTGGACGACACGCAACAACACTTGAGCAAGCGACTACGACGCGCAAGTCCAACTATCTACCAATCAACAGGTAATAGGATGTGTCCAAGGCAATATAAGGCTGCAAGGGATATCACGGGTATGAAAACTAGAGCAACGCATCACAGATAGCAATAGATCAACAGGAGGGAATAAATACTATAAAAGTAAGATAGGTAGAAAAGGGGGAGATGCTCGCCTAGAAACATTGTCGAAGGTTTATCTGAAGGTCGGGTCGACACTCGCATCAACTCATCGGCCTAGTCCGTGAAGAAGCAAAACACTAGAAGAAACACCGGATGCACTATTTAATACTACGGTAGAAAATCGGGCATGATGCATGCATGATGTATGGCATGGAAAAGATGCGATGCAATTAGGCAATATTAAGTGAAACCGGGGTTCCGACAATTAGTTAGATGGTTCATGTTGTTTAGGTACCCTGCAATTTAAATGTTGTCTTAACATGGCAAAAGATAGCACCGGTTCGCTACACAAATTTATATGAAGCCAATATAAGACTAGATTTGCCCGCATATGGACCCCATATTTAATTATATGGTGAATCGGCATAAGGCCCCCAAACCACATGACAATATGCATGCATGAACAATTAATATGCAACAAGTTTATATTACAATTTTATAAAATAGGGCTCGGAAAAGGGATCACACATCTGGGTTCGGAAGATCTTGGGGCTCAGAGGGGTTCGGGGTTGGTCTCAGGGTTCGACGGGGATCAGGTTCGATGGGATTGGATACAAGATGAAGAGCTTGGCGTTCCGGGAAGAAGGACTCGGTGTGGCGTCGGGGGCGCATCGGACTCGCCTTGGTCGGTGTCGATCTTGTCGTCGCGAAGATCTTGTCGTGTCCTCGTGTCGGGTCGGTCTTCGCGTTCGGGGTGAAGAACTTGGCGTCCTACGTCGGTGTCCTTACCGTCCGGGTTCTCGAGCATCGCATCCGGGAAGGAGTACTTGTCGCACATGTGGTCTTCGGGTCCGGGGGATCTTCAACCAGAGAGGGAGAGCTTGGCGATTCCGAGGGTCTTGGTGTTCGACGGGGTTCGGACGCGCCGGAATCGGTCTTCGAATCCAGGTAGAAGTACTTGGTGTTCCGGAGCCACCGGATGACCTTGACTGATATAGTCCTCGCCTCCATACCTTCGGGTTCTTCAGACGTTCTTGTGCTCCGAGTGTCACTGAAGATCTTGTCGAGAAGAACTCTGGGCACGAGAGCCACTACAGAACTTGGTACGCACAGAGCACCTACAGGGCTAGCAAGCAAACAATGCCCACCACAGCGACACGGGCATGAGGCCAACTGAGACAAGGAGGTCAAAGACGCAGGGGATTGCGATGTTCAGGAACGCCTAGAGACGGTCACGACGCGAGGGGGAGCACATCAGCGGCGAAACGAGGTGGAGACGAGCTGCAGGGAGGAGGCGGGACCCAGGGAAGACATGGACGCTGCAGGGTCTGCTGGGATGTGGGCCAGCGTCGGCGCTGCCTCGCGGGGAGGTCGCATCGAGCGGGATAGGCGGCAGACAGAGGACGCGGTGGGGCTCGGGCTCGGGGACCAGGCGAGCAGGCCCGTGGCTAGGGCTTGCAAGGGCGGCCGAGGGGGAGGCTTCGAGGAGGCGACGACGGGCGCCACGGCGGTCGCGGAGGAGGGCCGGCGGAGGGAGATGAGCGAGACGGCTCATGGAGGCGAACAGGCGGCAGGACCGAGTGCGGTGGGGGCGACCGGCGACGAGGAGGCGCGGGCCGGCGACGAGGAGGTTAACGAGGGCGGCGCCGCTCGCTGGTGACGGGGAGGCGGCGGTAGGCAGCGGCCGGAGGAGAGGAGGTCCAGGGGCGGCCCCGGCGGGATCTGGCGACGGGCGGGGTCGTGGCGACGTCGACGACGTGCTGCCGCAGGCGGCGCGACGAGGCCGTGGCCGGGCGGCGGGCGGCGATGCGAGGAGCGGAGAGGAGGGAGTTGGTGGGTGACGGGGTGGGCCGAGGGAGGGGGTGGGGCCACGGGGGAGTGGTTCGGCGGCAGGTGGAGGTGCTCGCTGGCGGCGGCCGAAGGCGAGGCGGCGAGGCCGGCCGGAGAGGGTGCCGACGCGGGGAGGGAAGAGAGAGGTGCGAGGAGAGAGAGACGCGGTGGGGAGAGGACGTCTTGGCAGTGTGGCGTGTGGGACCATGGTGGGGCCTGTGGAGACAGGGGCGGGCGGGGTGTGTGTGGTGGGGGCGGGGGGTCTAGGGCAGAGTGGGTGAGGTGGCAGTGGGAGAGAGAGAGGGGTGAGGATAAGATGAGGTGGCGCAGATTGGGTGGAGTGAGGTGGAGGGGTGAGGTGTCGCCAAGTGATTGGAGGGGGTGAGGTGGCTGGAGGGGTGGGTAGATTGGGACTAGGTAGAAAAAGATTTAGGTGGCCCGATTTTGTACTGGGGGTGGCCGACTGGGTCGGATCGGCCCGGTTCGGCTGCCCCCTAAAAATAATTAAAAAAATTATTATTTACAAACGGGACTTTTGCGAACCGTGGTTAGACAAAGCAAAGTAATCCGGAGGCCCGGGTTTTTTTGTGTTTGAACAAAGACGGGGCGTTTAGAAAACAAAAATAGGTTTTTCCGAAAATAGTTTTATGCAAGCAAATGCAAGATGATGACGATGCTCAAATGCAATGTGGCATGATGACATGAGCATGCGGTCATGATGATGCAATGCACAAAAACAACGCGATTTTCTAGTAGTGGTTTTTGCGGGATGCCACAATTCGACACCACTAACAATGGATCTCGCCCTCGAGATCCGCCTCATGGTACCGGAAAGAAGGTCGGTGATCTGCATCTTCTCGCTTCGTGAAGACCCTCGCGACACCACTAACAATGGTTCTTTCTTCAGCTTGAAAATGGCGACACCACCAACAAGGATTGTTCCCCATTCGTCGAGAGAACACTCCGGAGAAACAAAGATGAAGGTAAAGGTCTCAAAAGGGTAAAACCACCTCTAACTTCCGCGGAAGGAGTATAACTGCAATGATTCACCATTCAATGTGCAGAAGCGAATGATAAGAGTAGTCGGATGGTGATCAGTCCATCGCGCACCCAAAACCATTACTCGGCACACGAATAGGCGGATTATGCAACCAACTCTCGGAATTAGACTGAAGATCTCGACAATCGAGGTTCGGAAACAAAGGAGTGATGCAGACTCTGCATCGGATCTGGCGTAGGTGATGTCGTCGCGTCGGGAAACACCGGAAGGCACGAGAAGGAACAAAGAGAAATCCATCAGACGAAGGACTCCTCGGATAGCATGAAGACCAGATGTAGTAACACCGTTACCCAAAGAGGAAGCAAAACCCTGAAGGTACGACGAAAACCCAACCACGAGAGATCCTGGACTCGAAGAGAGAGAAGAGAGCGGATTCAAAACACGCAGAGGTGAGAGGAGAGCAACAGAGGGGTAAGGAGTAAAAATTAGACCTAATCAGAACTATCCAACCGATTTTTCAAAAATAGTTTTGACACTCTACTGCGGCCGTTAGCTAGGTTATCCTACAGGCTGGACTTGTGGGGTATCGCAACTGCTGAGCTCTGATACCACTCTGTAACACCCTCAGAATCGACCCTATGCAAGTTTCAGCGATTCCCGCCAAACCCGCATAGAAACGATTCAAAGGTGCCCACCAGCACTTTCGCGGGTGGAAAACGGCAATAATAACATTACACAACAGTCCTCGATGGGACCCACAGATATATATATACAACACGACTCCATGAGTCAAGAATACAGATATAATATACGAAGATCCAAATCACCTTGAAAATGATAGAGCGTCCGACTACGGACAAGATGCAAATGGGGCTAAGAGCCCTGAAGAATAACCAATGGCGTCCATAACCCCCTGAGGCCAAGCCGGAAGGGTAACCACTATGACGCCGATCTCAAAACCTGCTTAAACAAAGGGTGCGGCAAAGGGCAAAGGAAAAAGAGAGCGGTCAAGATCGAGGCCAAGACAGCGAGGCTAGAATTCGGTCCTCGCCTACATAGGTATGGTGGATCAAGCGGCGGCGACATGCACTAAACAACCTATAGAGACTCGATATAACTGGCGGCTATCAGAGAGGGGTAAGAAAGACCTATTCGGAACCAACCTGATACTACCACCTAACATACCCATCCTGGTGTTTCCCCCTCGAGACCAAACGAGGAAGTCAACCGAGGAACTCACGTTGGCAGTTTTATTCCGTTATAGTTGCGGCAATTACTAGTCAAATATAGATAGTCATCCTGATAAAATAAGCAGTGGGCACTTTTATTTAACCATTCCATTGTAGTTGCAACACTTACTAGTCAGATACAATTAGCATGAGTTATCCCAAAATCCAGCAGTTGTTGGTACTTTTATTTAGCCATTCCGTTGTAGTTGCAATACTTACTAGTCAGATACAATGGTCGCAGTTACAACCCAAACAAGCAATTGTTGGCAGTTTTATTTAGCCATTCCATTATAGTGAAGCTGATTACTAGTCATTATAAAGTCAAATTTATAGCACTACTTTAGTTATAGTTGTCTATGATCGAGATACTGTGCTCTAAGTCGTCCATAACCATGGACACGGCTTTGAAAGTTTTACCTGCAGGGTGCACAAATAACAACACACACTCGATCAACCTCGGAACACCAAATCAAAACCCACGAGACTTTCACGACAAAGCAATCACAGGATTCAGAAATATTTCAGGCCACCCATTGAGTACACCATAGCGAAGTTAATGACTCGAGACGGACCCAAGGTTTGGGTGGACGGCTATAAGCTGGGAACCGAAACTCGGGCTTGTCGATACTGGAAATCGTGTCCCGGTCCTAAAAGCAAGATGTGCTCCTCGCACAATCGTAATAAAGCATGGCATAAGTACAGGATAGTAAATAAAACCTCAAACTAGTTTGTGGCCCCAAGAAATAAGAATGAATCAAGCTCGCTCGGGGTCCCATAATCCTCCGGATGTGGATAGCGAATATTCAAGGAACAGTATCAAGTACTCGGGGTCCCACGGACACAAGTGGACGGTTAACAACCAAATAACATCTATTGCCCACCGTGTCTCTCGCTTACTTCAATTTTAGTTGTTAAACAGTAATTAAAGTTATGATCATCTCCAACAATAAACATGCGGCAATACTCCAACAAGCGTGGTAATCGACGACATAGCAGCACTTGAGCAAGCGACTACGACGCCGCAAGTCCAACTATCTACCAATCAACAGTAATAGGATGTGTCCAATGCAATATAAGGCTGCAAGGGATATCACGTGCGAAAACTAGAGCAACGCATCACGAGATAGCAATAGATCAACAGGAGGAATAAATACTATAAAAGTAAGATAGGTAGAAAAGGGGGAGATGCTCGCCTAGAAACATTGTCGAAGGTTTATCTGAAGGTCGGGTCGACACTCGCATCAACTCATCGGCCTAGTCCGTGAAGAAGCAAAACACTAGAAGAAACACCGGATGCACTATTTAATACTACGGTAGAAAATCGGGCATGATGCATGCATGATGTATGGCATGGCAAAGATGCGATGCAATTAGGCAATATTAAGTGAAACCGGGGTTCCGACAATTAGTTAGATGGTTCATGTTGTTTAGGTACCCTGCAATTTAAATGTTGTCTTAACATGGCAAAAGATAGCACCGGTTCGCTACACAAATTTATATAAAGCCAATATAAAACTAGATTTGCCCGCATATGGACCCCATATTTAATTATATGGTGAATCGGCATAAGGCCCCCAAACCACATGACAATATGCATGCATGAACAATTAATATGCAACAAGTTTATATTACAATTTTATAAAATAGGGCTCGGAAAAGGGATCACACATCTGGGTTCGGAAGATCTTGGGGCTCAGAGGGGTTCGGGGTTGGTCTCAGGGTTCGACGGGGATCAGGTTCGATGGGATCGGATACAAGATGAAGAGCTTGGCGTTCCGGGAAGAAGGACTCGGTGTGGCGTCGGGGGCGCATCGGACTTGCCCTGGTCGGTGTCGATCTTGTCGTCGCGAAGATCTTGTCGTGTCCTCGTGTCGGGTCGGTCTTGGTGTTCGGGGTGAAGAACTTGGCGTCCTGCGTCGGTGTCCTTACCGTCCGGGTTCTCGAGCATCGCATCCGGGAAGGAGTACTTGTCGCACATGTGGTCTTCGGGTCCAGGGGTTCTTCAACCCGAGAGGGAGAGCTTGGCGATTCCGAGGGTCTTGGTGTTCGACGGGGTTCGGACGCGCCGGAATCGGTCTTCGAATCCATGTAGAAGTACTTGGTGTTCCGGAGCCACCGGATGACCTTGACTGATATAGTCCTCGCCTCCATACCTTCGGGTTCCTTCGTATCGTTCTTGTGCTCCGAGTGTCACTGAAGATCTTGTCGAGAAGAACTCTGGGCACGAGAGCCACTACAGAACTTGGTACGCACAGAGCACCTACAGGGCTAGCAAGCAAACAATGCCCACCACAGCGACACGGGCATGAGGCCAACTGAGACAAGGAGGTCAAAGGACAGCAGGGGATTGCAGACAGCGATGCTCTGGGAACGCCTAGAGACGGTCACGACGCGAGGGGGAGCACATCAGCGGCGAGACGAGGTGGAGACGAGCTGCAGGTAGGAGGCGGGGCCCAGGGAAGACATGGACGCTGCAGGGTCTGCGGGGATGTGGGCCAGCGTCGGCGCTGCCTCGCGGGGAGGTCACATCGAGCGGGACAGGCGGCAGACAGAGGACGCGGTGGGGCTCGGGCTCGCAGGGGCAGGCGGGCAGGGGCCTTGGCCTCGGGCTTACAAGCGGCGAGGAGAGCCGGGAGGCGACGACAGGCGCATGCGGCCACGGCGGTCGCGGGAGGAGGGGGGCGGGGATATGAGCAGAGGCGGGGCTCGCGGAGAAGGAGGCGGGGCAGGGTGCGGTGGGGGCGACCGGCGACGAGGAGGCGCGCGGCGGCAGGAGGTTGACGGGCGGCACCGCCACGGTGACGGGAGGCGGCGGTAGCGGCCGGAGGAGAGGAGGTCAGGCGGCCACGACGGATCTGGCGCGAGGCGGGGTCGTGGCGACGTCGACGACGTCTTTGCCATGACGGCAAGTGGCAGGCGGCGCGAGGAGCGGAGGAGTTGGTGGGTGACGGGGTGGGCGAGGAGGGTGGGGCCACGGGAGTGGTTCGGTGAGGTGGAGGTGCTTTCGACGGCCAAGGCGGCGAGGCCGGCCGGAGAGGGTGCCGATGCGGGGGGGGGGGGAAGAGAGAGGTGCGGGGAGCGTGAGGGAGAGAGACGCGGGGTAGGGAGAGGTCGCGTGCGCGTGTGTGGCGTGTGGGACCCGCGGGTGGGCCCAGGAGACAGGGGGCAGGCGTGGTGTGTGTGGTTGGGGCTGGGGGTCTAGGGCAGAGTGGGTGAGGTGGCAGTGGGAGAGAGAGAGGGGTGAGGATAAGATGAGGTGGCAGCGTGTGATTGGGTGGAGTGAGGTGGAGGGGTGAGGTGTCGCCAAGTGATTGGAGGGGGTGAGGTGGCTGGAGGGGTGGGTAGATTAGGACTAGGTAGAAAAAGATTTAGGTGGCCCGATTTTGTACTGGGGGTGGCCGACTGGGTCGGATCGGCCCGGTTCGGCTGCCCCCTAAAAATAATTAAAAAATTTATTATTTACAAACGGGACTTTTGCGAACCGTGGTTAGACAAAGCAAAGTAATCCGGAGGCCCGGTTTTTTTTGTGTTTGAACAAAGACGGGGCGTTTAGAAAACAAAAATAGGTTTTTCCGAAAATAGTTTTATGTAAGCAAATGCAAGATGATGACAATGCTCAAATGCAATGTGGCATGATGACATGAGCATGCGGTCATGATGATGCAATGCACAAAAACAACGCGATTTTCTAGTAGTGGTTTTTGCGGGATGCCACATGGCCTCACTTCCACAGCCTTTCGAAAATTTTGTAATAAGCTATAATATGTCCCCTGAAAAGTGGGACATAGAAAAGACCATTGGAATGTGCTCCCAAGAAGAGGAAAGGCTGAAGGCCCTTCACGACGGTTCCCTGAACTTCGTGAAGGACAATATGAAGAGAGGCTTCACAAACGGCAACCATGGTGGCTCACCCTCCAAGCCACATGGCAAGGGTCCAATGCAGCACCAGTACCAGCATCACCAGTCCACCCCTGGGGAGAAATACCAGTGCCATCACTGTAAAAAGCCTGGCCACTATAAGAAAGACTTCCCAATTTGGCTGAAGTACATCATGGCCAAAAATGGTAAAGATATAGTTTCTTTTGTTAATGAATCTCTGTATGAAAAGTTTACTAGATCTACTTGGTGGATTGATTCTGGTGCAACTGTTCATGTTGCTAACTCTTTACAGGGGTTCCATTCTACAAGGACCACGCAAAGAAGAGAAAGACTCATTGAAGTGGCAAATGGAATAGAAGCAGAAGTGGAGGCCATTGGTGACGTCCCTCTGGAGCTGGCTGATGGCTCTTTCCTTTTTCTCAAAGATGTGCTTTTTGTTCCCTCATTACATAGAAATTTAATAAGTGTTTCATGTTTGGACAAAGATTCTTATGAATGTTATTTCGGAAATGGCAAGTGTGCCATTTGGTTAAAAGACAAGTGTGTGGGTGTTGCTACCTTATATGATAAGTTATATTTGTTATCCCTGCATGAGAAAATACTTTCTGTATGTGATGTGAATGAAAAAGTTCCCTTGTCGAACAAAGAACAAAAGAAAAGGAAGAGAACTCTTGACTCATCGAAACTATGGCACTGCAGACTAGGCCATATTTCGAGGGGAAGAATAGAAAGCCTCGTTAAAAATGACATTCTTCCTCCGTTAGAGTTCTCCGACATAGAACAATGCATAGATTGCATTAAAGGAAAATATGTCAAACAAATTAAAAAGGGTGCAAACCGAAGCATAGCTACACTAGAAATAATCCACACGGATATTTGTGGACCGTTTCCGGTGAAAAGTGTGGATGGCTATGATTCATTCATAACATTCACGGATGATCACTCCCGGTATGGTTATATTTATCCAATTAAAGAAAGATCTGAAGCATTGGATAAATTTAAAATTTTCAAAGCTGGAGTATAAAATCAGCATGATAAAAGAATTAAAATAGTTCGGTCCGATCATGGGGGGGAGTACTACGGTCGGCATACTCCATATGGTCAAGTACCAAGACCATTTGCAAGGTTCCTGCAAGAAAATGGAATAGTCGCAAAGATTCTATGCCAAGGAACCTCAAAGAAACGGAGTAGTGAAAGGCACAACTGCCCTTATGGATATGGTGCAAAGATGATGAGCTATTCCACCCTCCCATTGGGATTGTGGATGGAGGCCCTTAAAACCGCCATTCACATTCTCAACAGAGTACCAAGCAAGTCGGTGCCCAAAACACCGTATGAATTGTGGACAGGCAGAGTCCCCTCTCTACACCACTTGAGGGTCTGGGGGAGCCCAGCTGAGGCAAAAGTTTTCAATCCAAACATTGCAAAGTTAGACCCCAAAACAGTATCTTGCCATTTTATTGGCTATCCAGATAAGTCAAAAGGCTATCGTTTTTACTGTCCCGACAGATACACAAAGTTTGTAGAAACGAGACATGCAGTCTTCTTGGAGGACGAACTGATGAGGGGGAGCACGATAGCTAGGCAAATTGATCTTGAGGAGAAGAGGGTGCATGCACCTAATCCGATGATTCGGGAGCCATTTTTCTCTCTACCTGTTGTGCCACCATCTACAACCCCTGAGTAGGGATGTAAACGGATCGGATCGGATCGGATATTGCTTTTACCATATCCTTTATCATATTTTTTTGACGGATTCAGATCGGAGCGGATAATAGCCGGATACGGATTCGAATGCGGATTATATCGGATTACAGATACGGAGCGGATTCGGAGCGGACTCGGATCAGAAGAGGATAATCGAACAAATACACATAGAAAAATAAAAATGTATTTAGTTTATACAAAAGAAATGAAAATAAAGTGTGCAACCCTAGATAGTAGTAGTATAAAATTGCAAGATTGATAATAACATAGTATAGCATGCATATATAGCATATATAGCTAGTCGATACACTTAATACATTGTCTAGAAATTGGGGTTGTGCTAAATTTATCGGATTATCCTATTTGAGTACCTCGGATAATCCGCATAAAATGTCAGATTATCCTTATCCGTCAGATATCATCAATACCATATCCGCTACCATATTCGTCGGATATCCGCTCGATAAATATCCGCATCCGCATCCATATCCGCCGGATATCTAAAATGCATACCATATCCTAAAAAACGGACGCGGATGCGGATTCGGAGCGGAAATTATCCGTACCATTTACATCCCTACCCCTGAGGTTGTGGTGCCGGCACCTGTTGTGACTCCACACGTGACAACAATGGGCGAAAGTTTGGAACCTGTCCATCAGGAGCCACCTGAACCCACTGTTGAGCACGTAAGGGAGCCAGAACAGCCACCTAGTGTAAATGTGCCTGAACCCGAGGCAAGAAATGAGCAAGAGTCTGATAAACTCAGACGGTCTAAAAGAGAACGAAGACAAGCCATTTCCAAAGAAATCTACAAAGTTTACAATGTAGTTCATATGGAGGGCGATCCTACCTCATATGAAGAAGCCATGAGTAGCCCTCACTCAGCCAAGTGGGTGGAGGCAATGGAAGATGAAATGAAATCGATGAGTTCCAACAATGTTTGGGACTTAGAGGAAATTCCCAAAGGAGCCAAAACAGTAGGATGCAAGTGGGTCTACAAAACAAAGTATGACTCCAATGGGAATGTAGAAAAGTACAAAGCTAGACTCGTGGCAAAAGGCTTTACGCAAAGAGAAGACGTAGATTACAATGAGACTTTTTCTCCGGTCTCATGTAAGGACTCCTTCAGAATCATCATGGCACTAGTTGCACATTTTGATTTAGAGTTACATCAAATGGATGTCAAGACGACATTTCTAAATGGAGATTTAGAAGAAAATGTTTACATGAAACAACCCAAGGGTTTTTTCATGGAGGGGAAGGAACATATGGGATGCCGCCTAAAGAAATCCATTTATGGGTTAAATCAAGCCTCTAGGCAGTGGTATTTAAAGTTTAATGATACCATTAAAAGATTTGGATTCAAAGAAAATGTTGAGGACAACTGCATATATGCAAAGTTCAAAAGTGGGAAATATATTTTCCTAATTCTATATGTGGATGACATTCTGCTTGCTAGCAGTGATGTTAGTCTACTACTAGAAACAAAGAAGTTCTTTTCATCAAACTTTGACATGAAAGACCTTGGTGAAGCCTCTTATGTTTTGGGCATAGAAATTCACCGAGACAGAAAGAATGGAGTGTTAGGACTGTCGCAGAAAGCGTATTGTGAAAATATTTTAAAGAAATACAATATGCATGCGAGTAATTCAACACCTGCTCCCATAGTCAAGGGCGATAGTTTTGGGAAATCCCAATGTCCAAAGAATCAATATGAGATCGATCAAATGAAGTCAGTACCATATGCTTCGGCTGTTGGAAGCTTACAGTATGCACAAGTGTGCACTCGCCCTGACTTAGCATTTATCACCGGGGTACTCGGTAGATATCAAGAGAATCCAAGCATAGAGCACTGGAAGATGGTAAAGAAAGCTTTGCATTATGTGCAAGGCATAAAAGGCCTCATGCTAACATATAGAAGATCTGATTCCCTAGAGATAAAAGGGTATTCAGATGCGGATTTTGCGGGAGATAAAGACGACCGAAAGTCCACGGTGGTATGTCTTTACTCTCGCAGGAGGTGCTATTTCGTGGAGAAGCGCCAAACATCGATAGTTGCATCATCTACGATGTATGCAGAATTTATAGCATGTTATGAGGCCATGAGACAGGCGTTATGGTTAAAGAAATTCTTAACCGACTTGAACGTGGTTGATCGCATCGGAGACCACTAAAGATGTACTGTGACAACGAGCCCGCGGTATTCTATGCTCACAACAACAAGTCGAGTAATGCTACAAAGTCTATAGATATAAAGTATTATGTTGTGAAGGACAAAGTCCAGAATCAAACTATAAGACTCGAGCATATAAGGACAAAAGATATGCTTGCGGATCCGCTAATGAAAGTCTTACCACCCAATATGTTCAAGGAACACATAGCCGGCATGGGTTTAATGGGAAGCCTATGATTCCTAGACTATAGAGGCCCAAAAGTAACAGGATTTGTTTCAAAACATAAAGGTATATAGTGGCTGTCTGATTCCATCGGCAATTGAGCTGAGACGATGAAACATGCTCTATGTATCATTCTGTGATGAAATAAGTAAAGAACAAGGTTAAAAGTAAAGTCGAGATCTAGGGGGAGAATGTTAGATAGATCTCAACGTGATCGCCCAACGGCCAAGACGCTTTAATCGTCTCGATCGGGGCGCCCAACCTTATCTGGTTGGTGAGCCCCTGTCGCCAGCGCTATATAAAGTGGTGGGGAGCCGGCAACACGACTCACGAGGTCAGACGTGCCCTAGCCGCCCCACCTACAAACCCTATCCGATCTAGGCTAAGCGCTGCACCGACGGGAAGCTCCACCACCGCCACACTCAACCCTTACCACCCATGGCCAATGACGGAGCTTCCAGCTCCGGCACCAGCTCGGGCATTCCCTCTGGCTCATGTCTGTCGATCCAGGGAGCAGGTAGAGTTCATCTCGGTTCTGTCTCTCTCTCTCTCTCTCTGTTCTCGATCTACAAAGGTGATATATAGTGCTACTGTTAGATCTAGACTAGATCCTTGGTAAAGGTGGAGTTAACAGATTCCCCCCAGCCGGCCCATCTAGCTATCTCCTCACACAAGCAGGCCACCGGCGCACCGCTTGATTGCCCTTTTGAGGTACAAGAAACCGTCAGGTCACATAGTAGCTTGTCTAAACAATTTGTAATCTTCTATTCCTGTAGGAGCGATCTGAACTATTTTACCAAACACGTTCCCTCACTCAACTCGCAGTAACACAGTATGTTCTTTTCTTTGCAGGAAATGAGGAATGTGAAAGCAAAAATGGCCACACACCAAGTGGAGCAGGGTGTTTCTCGGCAGCATGACGGCAACAGCAAGCGGCTATCCCGCCGCCTCGCTGATCCAGCCATGTCCACCTGGGCATCATTGCACACGGATCTGCTTGACCTGATCGCCAGCCGGGTACTTGCCGGCGACCTGCTGGACTATGTCCGGTTCCGTGCCGTGTGCTTGCCTTGGCGTGTTGAAACTCCTTCTCCTCGTGGTCGAGGTGTGGTTGACCCGTGCTTCCACACACGCCAATGGATGATGCTTCTCCGGAAGAGTCCAACCCCTCTCTGTGGCCACTAATACCACCACAGATGGTCGCTACATATGTCCAGAGCAATTGAGTATTCCTGAACTGGTAGAATGCAATGCTGAGCTTCTTCTGGTTGGCTATACCGACAAACACTTACGGGTTGCGGTTTTCCGGGTTGCTGACCTCTTCCGTGGAGTCCCTGCCATGCCACTGACAAGCATCGGTGACTCAGGTAGGTGGGCATGCCCACGGCCACCCACAATCTGCCCACCTTTGTCTATATACTAACTTCTTTGGGATTGATAGTTATGTCTACTGAAATCTGCTCATGTAAATGGGCGTTCGTCTGCCCGCCAAAATCTGTCAGCTTCCTCACCCTCATGCAAATAGCCAGCCAGCTTCCTCAGCCAAGTACACCAGCTTTCTCACGCAAGTATACACAAGATCACAGAAAATAGAAGTCAACGCCAACACACGATTGGGGCATTCTTACACAGGAAAGCCATTTGGCCACATACCGATTGTACTATAATAAGTACAAGCATCACAATATTATTATAGGAAACACCTCTCGGTACAAACTTAAACATACATGAATATAATTTAAATGAAATGCCGCTCAACACGTGTATTGCTGGACCGGTGCTCCACTGGCCTCGCCGACTTCTGAGCTTCAGAAATAATAAAAGGCAGTTAAACATGATGGAATTAATCAATTATTTTCCTTTCAGAGTTAACTCTTAGCAGAGTTTTCTTTTTTTTTGCAAAATAGACTCCAAAATTAAAAAATGTGCAAAATTGAATATAATGGAAGTTCAGCTAATATTCTGTTTCTATGCTCAACCGGATGATCCAACACAATTTAACCATGTCAAATAACGACTCTACTGATCTAAACAAATATATCTTCTCTAGTAATGACAAGTACTGGTTATCCTAATAGGAGTGAGAAAATTCCAAGCAGGCAAGAAACCGCAACTGAGGGACTAGCTTACGCTAGTCGCTCCCCAAGGGCGACTCGGGTGGCGAAACCCTAGCCGCCCCAAGCCCCCTCCTCTGCCCCTCCTCCCGTTGCAGGCAGATGCCGGCGGACAAATCCCTCACCGGCGGACGGCGTTGGCGAGGCCCAAGTTCGGTTGGCCAGCGCGCTGGATCTTGGCACTGTGGCACGGCGGGAGTGCGTGGTGGTGCTGCGGGCTTCTGCCTGCGCGGGGAGGTCGAGAAGCGATGGCGTGTAGCGTGCGTGGCGCTGCGGAGGCGGCCAACCATTGCGATGTTGATGTCCTGTTGTTCCAAGTCTTGACGCCTCGCCATTCTTGGCCGGAGGCAAGGCTGTGTGAGACCTAATGTCGTTGTTCTGAAGTTGAGAGCACCTCCTCACCCTGCAGTAGTCGCTTGGTGGGGACGGTCGTGTGTGTGTGCGCGCGCGCGTTATGAGTGTGTGTCCCTCCTCTGGAGGTTGTAACCGATGTCTTCTTCTTGTTCAATGAAAAGAAATGCATATTCTTTGCGTTTTCTTGAAAAAAAAGAAACCGCAACTGACTAAGTGCACAACAAGTATGTGAGAAGAGTTTCAAGGAAAATGAGATAGATAAAATGTCTGAGTTTTCAGTGTTCTTTTTGTTTCTTAGAACTGAAATTGCAAACCGCTAAACTCAAGCCTAGAAGTCAGGTGTTCTGGACATGGTCTAGTAACCTGTATACATGAAGTGAGAATTTGTTACCCCAGCCACTGGTACGCTCGTCTAGCTTCTTGTTCTTCATCGCAAAATCAAAGTTCAAGAATGATGCACACATCAGATTACAATAAAGACAGATTAACCATAAAGGGAAACTGAGTCATGCATCATGTGTTGAGATACCCGCAAAAATAAAGTGTTGACATCTCTTGTCTCTAAGCCAAAAGGTATTTTCTGTCAGAGATTAATTAGTCTTGTTCTAACAGTAAAACACAATGTGAACAATCTAAAATCAGAAACTGGGCTTGTTTATACAACATGTACTTACGCATGATACAATACCTGATGGCCAGAGGTGTCAGTTACACCCTCACTAAATTTTTGTGCTGAATTCAAGAGTACAAACCAACACTGTAATAATACTAAATTAATTCAAGAGTACCTGATGGCCAGAGGTGTCAGTTACCGACGGTGACCAAGCCCTCTTCATCGGCGGATCAAACATGGCCGTGAACGCCAAGAGCCTGCCATCCGTCTTGGGGAACTCTGTCGCCACTCTCAGCGACATAGGTGGTGGCCTTGTGGGCAGGGGAGCTATACCGCAGTATGATCTGGGCAGCGGTACCTGGTCGCAGGTGTTCGACGGCCATTTCCTCGATGGCCCCATGCCTAGGCCCTACAGCCTTGCTCTCCACGTTGTAACCTGCTGCAAGCGCCTTTTCTGGAACAGCGGGGATGTCTTCTGCTGCAATCCGGACGTAGGACTAAGAGTGTAGTTTTTCTTTTAAGTAAAACAGTTATTTGCTTTTCTAATGGCTGGCTACACCTGAATTAAGCTTTGCTATTCAGGTTTTTCCCGTAGATCTATCTGCAGCTACTGTTGTGTAATTGAGTCCAGGATGTATTTCTGTCCCTAAATTGCTGTGCGTCGTTCATCTTGGACACCATGCTTTTGTTTAGCCACAATTGTATGACCTTCAGAAGCATGGAAATATATGCACTGTGAGAAACTAAGATATTATGTTTTTTTTTTGTTAAACTGAGTATCACATTAGAACCTAGCTTCATTCAGTGGATTGGATAATTCATCATTACTGCCATTTGTTTATTAGAGGACTGAAATTCATGTTGCAGGTGCTTCCCCTGGATGATCCAAAGTTCATGTTGCAGGTGCTTCAGATCCCTGGATGATCCAATTTAGTAGGCCAAAAGAATCAGAGCCCTTCTACTGACCCATTCAGTGAAACAGAAAAGGGAAAAACTTATCTCACTGGTCGCCTCGTTCGCCTCTCCGTCTCATATACGGTTTGCTTGCCTTCTCCTTCGCGTGTGCATCCTCATTCTAGCTTACCCTGACACTTCATTACATTCTCCTCGTTACCGCATTCTCTAAACTTTGGTGCTGCCCCAAGCAAAGAGCGGAAATGGAGGGAGGTTATACCAGCTGTCAAAAAACAACAAGGTAAGCAGGACCTAATTCTGTCGACATGTAATTAACGTATATTTTTCCAGGCTGATCAATCTGACCACGTACTAACCAATTTTTTCATGTTCTTTGAAATAGGTTGCACCACCTACGATTCGTAAGATGTATGAGCCACCACATAAAAAAGCGAAGCCACAAAGAACATCTGATACTAGGGCACTACTCTACTCTTCTATATAAATCTTTGTTCGCTCGCTTGGTCTATCTGTTGTGCATCTTACAAGTAAGAGACATGTTTGAAATATTGGCAAGAGCAACTTCACTCGTTACACCAGCTGTAGCAAAATCACTTATATTTTCTCCTACATAGTATTCCCTCTGTTCCATAAAACTTGACTCATACTTGTCTAGATTCGTACTAGATTTATATTAATATAGACACATTTAATTCAAGTTTTATGGAACATAGAGAGTACTAATTTGCCTACTCAATTTTAGACTCTTCAACTGAAGATTAGAATATATTTTCATGATATCCCTAGTTGTAAACTACCTTTTTTTCAAACTAGATTACTGTCAATTATAGTTTGTTCTACAGTACAACACCTCGGATGAAGTAACTAAATTTTTTCACATGAATTTGTTACAAAGGTGCAATCATACTGTTCAAAGCTACAGCTCATATCCTCTACTGGAGAAGCATTATTTTGCCATCTCGGCCCATACATTGGGTCTCTTTTTTGATAAAGTTACAGTCGTATATACCAAAGGAAAAAATTCTGGAAGGGAAAAGTGTAAAAATTTGAAGGGTTTTATATACTTGGTAATGTTTAGGTAGCCCACTGTAATAGAAATCCACATTTGTTGGTTATGTTTTGTCTGCAGGTTTTAAAGAAGAGTGATATTACTGGGTTGTACTAGATATGAACACAACCTGACTACCTCAATGCATATCAAAGACGATGGACTAACGATCGAATATAAGAAAGAATGTTTTTCAGCATATCATCGCCTATTTGTTCTTGCATCTCAACTTTCCCTTGGGAATTCATATTGGTCATGAAGTGCACTTCATCTGCCGCAACAATTCTTTTTCTTTTGTTGGAGAGTTCGTTTTTTCGTGCAGCAAAGTTTTTTTTTGTTACAAAATATGGAGGCTGCTTGAGTTAGGGATTTGGTGATGAGGTGATCAATGGTATCACGATCCTAATTGTTGATGGAAGTTGTGTTTTCCTGCCGTCCTATAATAAAAAAATCCGTTCTCCAGTGTAATTTTATTTCATGGTCTAAATATATTTAATAAAAATTAACATGTGCAATGCTTAGAAATGCAACTTGTATTTTTCTCAAGAAACTGTTGCAATGCAAGGGCATTCAGCTAGTTTGTTATAAAAGTGCAATCGTACTGTTCAAAGCTACAGCTCATATGCATTATATTTCTTCTTCAAACCACAGATAACTCAGTCGGCCTCGCAGCAAGCTTTATTCAAAATTATCGACAAACTGATAGTCAATCGGCGTACATGCATTATTGCCACCAACCTTGGCCATTTTTTTGCAAATGAAGCCAGTTAACATCAGGCGTCATATATGCTGGTGGTTTGCACGTCAATATGAAGAGAGCGCGGAAGCCTTTGTCACCAACGGTAAAGAAGCAAGAATTACGATGGCGGTCGTCGTCAATCTGATGGAATTGCCTTCCAAGGGGCAGTAGTTTCATCTCATCTCTTTCATAAAAAAAGACGGAAATGGCATATCTTTTAAATCACTATCAGAAAAATTGAATCAAAAGGACTTGTCTCTTGATGAGTTCCTCCAATGTTTTATGTTGTATGCAATAGGGGCAGTACTATGCCCTTCCACATCTCCCTATGTCAGTGCCAAGTACTTGAGTGTACAGAAGATTAAGTCTATTAACCGGACCAATCTAACGGTTGACCACCTAATAGCCAGTATTCTGGAATTCAAACATGGAAAATCCAGCCTTGAGAGAAACCTTCCCTACCTAGGTTGTTGAATTTTCCTCAAAATTGGACTTTCCATGTTTGAATTTAGTATACTGGTTGTTAAGTGGTGAAGCCTTAGCTTGGCCCAGTTAATAGATTTAACCTTCCGTACACTGTCAACCAAACTCAAGTAGAGATGTGGAAGGGCACAGTAAGGTACCTATTGCCTTTTGGTTCAGTTTTTCTGACAGATATTTAAAAGATATACCACTGCTATTACTGTCCTCAAGATATGTGTATAATTTAGTAGTTTTCATAAAAGAGATGGGATACGAACATGCAACCTTGGCTGCTATTACTGTCCTCAAGATGGGGTCGATAAGTTAGGAATGTTGACTCCTTTGCCTGGAGCTGTCGTCGCTAGAGAGATTTGCGGTTTTCTTGCCACCTTGGCTGTTGCATGTCCTGGATCCAACAAATCGTTTGGATATAAGGTTAAGTCCTTGAGAGGTGGCGCTAGACCAAGAACAGCCTTTGTGAAGGAGAAATCAAGCGAGAAGAGGGGTGCTGCCAGATATACATCTGGAGTCTCTTGATGGTTGCCCCCTCTTTCTCGGCATATCTTTGTCGGTGCAGTGTAGGAGTGTCGTGGTTGGTGTGTTGTTTCGTGTGGCTATTTAGATCTTCTCTTAGGTTTGGTTGTCGATGTGTGTGGTGGTCGGTGTGTGTGGGCGTTTGCCCGTGTGTTGTTGGTTTTTGGGTGGGCTTGGCCTTGGTGTTGTAGGTTTTTGTCCGGTTTTCTCCTAAAAAAACTGGACACCTTCTTCTTAATTAATGAATGGGGCAAAGCTTTTGCCTCTGTTTCAAAAAAAATAAAAGAGATGGGATGAAACTCCTGCCCCTTGGACCCATCAGATTGACTGGCGTCCATTGTCGCAATTTTTTTTCTTCTATACCGTTGACGACAAAGGCCTTTGTGCTCTCATCATATTGACGTGCAAACCACCAACATATATGACGCCTGATGTTAACTGGCTTCATTTGAAGAAAATGCTCAAGGTCGGCGGCGATAATGCATGTACAGCCACCGTCTGTCAGTTTGTCGATAATTTTGAATAAAGCTTGATGCGAGGCTGACTGAGTTATCCGCAGTTTGAAGAAAAAATATAATGCATATGAGCCGGAGATGATTGCACTTTTATAACAAATTCATGTGAAATATTTGCAGGTACTTCATCCGATATGTTGTACTATAGAACAAATTATGTTTGATAGTAATCTAGTTAAAAAAGTAGTTTACAACTACGGATCTCATGAAAATATATTCTAATCATCATTAGTTCGAATAGTCTAAATTTGAGTAGGCAAATTAGTACTCCCTATGTTCCATAAAATGTGACTTAAATCTTCTAATTTAGTATGTTTCTAAATCTATACAAATATGAGTCAACTATTATGAAACAGAGGAAGTAATAAGTAGGAGAAAACATAAGTGAAGTACCCTAGCATATGGGATGTTCTTCATGGCTTTGCTTTTTTTTTCTATGGTGGCTTGTAGTATCAGGTGGTGCACCAAAGAAGATGGAAAATTAAGTGATCAGATTGATGAGTCCGGAAAAATATACTACTGTACCTTTATTGCATGTCGATAGAATCAAGCCCTGCTTACTGTTGTTTATTTGGCCGCGGTTGAGATCTCTTCGATTTCTTCTGGGCTGGATTCAAGTCTCGACGGGAAGTCCATCGATCGTGGCAGCGGCAGCCGGGACAGCTCGGCGTCAGCGGCGAAGGCGTGAAGTTTTATTTAGGTCAGACGGCGGCGCCGCGACGGGGCCTGGTATTGGCAAGGCGTGAAAGGATCGTGAGAGATAACATGGTCTGTCGGTCAAATTTTTATTGGGATCGTAATCGCTAGAAAAGGCGTCGTGTTGGTTTAGGTATGTATATAGAGTTTTATTTGAACTCAAAAAGTAATTATAACCAAATTCCTTATACGTGTTAAAAAATACTCTTGGTTATTAGGCAAAGTCTTCGACGGGGATACTAGTTGACACGACCTTGACTATCTTATTTATACAAAATCGCTTTCTTTTGTGTTCTTTCATAGCTTGGAATGATTACATTTGTTTTCGTCAAAAACATAACTATAAATAAGCTTAAAAATTCTAAAAATTATAAATAGGTCCATATACCACCTGGTGACGAGTACAAACACTAGTACGAGCCGAAGACACGCCGATGTTCTCTGCCCCTCCATCGCTAAAGCTAGTTAAACTTTGTTGTAGTAGACATACGAACAGTTGAAGGTTGTTATGCTAAGACCTGAACTGACAAACATGCTAGAGCAACAACCATCGCCAACGATGACATCTGTAGATCGCAAAAGATTGACCTAAAACTACACGCATTCGCTAGACGCACCACCGGAACAAGGATATGACGGGAAGGACATTATTCTGGCTTTAGGTTATAGCCTCTGTCTCAGCATTCCGAAGAAGACACACAAAAAAACAGAATAAACAAAGAACGAAAAACCTCCAACCAGGTTGTGGTTCGCCACACCTTCAAGGCTCCAAGACGGAATGGACCAGCTGCTTCATCGACGAGAGCTATGGAACCTTAGATGGTTTTTGGAATCGCCTCTTTTGTAGCCGCCGCACGTACCGGTTCAGCTCGCATGTACTAATCTTTTATATTATGCATGGAATGATTATATCTTCATCGGTGGTTTTACAGATCTCTTGGTCAGAACAGTCGGAGGATCAACTTTGATGGGTGACGAGTGCTCCTTGAATGGTTCTTGTTTGCTTGTCACTTCTGAATCTGTGTTCAAGTTGAAAATTACATTACATTAGTTAAAACTTCTGAATGATAAATAATCTTCATAAATCATAGTCTTTCAAGATTGCAAAATCGTCATATAAAAATCCATCATAAATTTTTTTAACTACGCCCCTTTAGTTTTGTTGGTCATTCCTTTGCGCCCTTGTTCTCGCCGGTCACCACTGCTTGTGTTGATGTTGTCCGCCTCTCACGTCCCTTTTTAGTGCAAAAATATTTATTATGGGGATTATACATGTTTTTATTTTGAAATAGACATTATACTACTTCCTCCGACCCATATTAGTTGACTCAAACTTGTCTAGATTTAGATGAATCTAGACACTATTTAGTATAGAGATTCATCCAAATTTTGATAAATCCAAGTCAAGTAATATGAGTCGGAGGGAGTACATGTTTTTCACAAGGAAATGCCGGTTAGTCATGTTTCTTCTACATAGTTTAATCCTTTGTTAGACTGTGTATAGCTTCTGTAATTGTTTACGTATATTGTACCAATTGTAACACACCATTATATATATATATATATATATATATATATATATATATATGTAATAGGCCACCCCTTTGAGGGTTGAGCCGGTTTCCCCAATTCTGTTCTTTCACATGGTATCAAACTTGGTTACGTCCTCCTCCGCTTCCGCTGCCTCCACCAAACCCTAGCCGCGCCGCCGCACCCGCCGCCGTCGCCGATCGCATCACCGATCGACGCCCCCGCCACCATGACGAGCGTCGCCGCCTCCGGCTCCACCAACGCGGGCTACCTGCCCGCCTCCCTCGCCGCCCGCCTCTCCCGCCCCATTGACGCCGCCGCCATCCAGTCGCCCCCGATCGGGACGAGGAGCGTCGGCTCCTTCTTCTCCAACCATCCCCCGGCCTCTTTGTCGTCGGGGCACTCGCTGACGGTCCACACGTCCAACGCCTCCTCGCCTGCCTCCACGGCCGCCGCTGTCTCGCCGCTCGCCTTCGCGCCCGCGGCCTCCTCGGCGGCCTGGACCATTGGGCCCTCTGCGTCGGATCTCGCGCCGATGCACCCTGCTCTCACGGTGTCCGCACCTCCTGCAAGGTCTCACCCCGCGCCGCACGTGGGTTCTTCCCTGGCACCAACGGCGGCGCCGCTCGTCTCTGCCCCTATGGCGTACGCGCCTCCCACAGTCTTCTCGACAGGCTCGTTGCCTCCGCAGTTTCACTTCGGCAACCTCATCACCGTTAAGCTATCGCCAGATAACTACATCTTCTGGCGCGCGTAGGTCCTTCCGCTCCTTGGGAATCACTACCTGCTCGGCTACGTCGACGTCACTCTTCCTTGCCCCCCCCCCCACGCCGGTGGACAGCGTGAACGGCCTGGTTTATAATCTGGCGCACCGTGTGTGGACAGGGTAGGACCAGGCGAACCTCTCCTCCATCCAGGGGTCGCTCACCCCGGCTGTTGCCGGGCTTATCGTCTTTGCCAAGACGTCTCATGAGACATGGACAATCCTTGAGCGCTCCTTCCCATCGCAGTCGCATGCCCATGCCAGCGCTCTCCGTCGTCAGCTAGGCGAGTGTGAGAAGCTCGACACCACCGCCATGGAGTTCTACAACAAGGTCAAGGCCCTCGCTGACACGCTGGCGTCCATTGGACAGCCGCTCACCGACTCCGAGTTCAACTCCTTCATCGTCAATGGCATCGACGAGGAGTACGATGGCTTGGTCGATATCATCAATGAGCGGGGCAACTCGATGCCCATGATGGCACACGAGGTCTACTCCCGCCTTCTCCTCACCGAGCAGCGCGTCGAGGCGTGTCGCGCCAACCGCAGCCGTGGAGGGGGATCCTCCGCGAATGCTGTCTACAGGGGCAGTCGGCCCTCCTCGGGTGCCCCGCCATCCGTCTTGGGCAAGGATCCCACGCCGTCGACCCCATCTCCGACTGGCCCCCCTTCGACGCTGTCTTCCAGAGGGGGTCGACGCTGCCAGCTGTGTGGTATTGAGGGGCACTGGGCCTCCAAGTGCCACCGCCGCTTCCAGAAAAGTTTCCTCGGTCTCGGTAATGACGGCAAGGATGCGTGTAATAATGCGCACCAAGCGGCTATGGCCGATCGTCCGACGCCGCCTCCGAAGCCCCAGGCGAACCTTGGACAAACTCAGTCCTACTCCGTTGACCCATATTGGTACATGGACTCGGGGGCAATGGAGCACATGACGAACGAGATGGGGAAGCTCCACACCCACGAGCCATATCACTGGTCGGACAAGGTCTACACCGCCAACGAATTAGGTATGCACATCTCCCATATTGGTCAAGCATCTCTTCTCACTAGTCATGTCAATAGGAGTCTCCAACTTCGCAATATTCTTCGAGTACCATCTGTGACGCGTAATCTTCTTTCAATTCCTAGACTCACCCATGACAATAATATGTTTTGTGAATTTTACCTGTTTGATCTTTTTATTAAGGATCGGGACACGAGGGACGTGCTCCTTAGTGGGCGTCTGTGTCAAGGCCTCTATCATCTAGAGCATCCTGGAGTCTCTCGCGTTTTCAGTGGAGTTCGTGTTTCGTCGTCATAGTGGCATGCTCGCCTTGGTCATCCTGCCACTCCTATCGTTCGTCATGTTTTGCGTCGTCATGATCTTCCTATCATGCCTAGTAATAAAGATGTAGTAGTGTGTGATGCTTGTCAGCAAGGAAAGAGTCATCAACTTTCTTTTTCGGAGTCTACTCGTGAGGTGACACATCCTCTAGAACTTGTGTTTTCCGATGTCTGGGCCCTGCCCAAACCTCTGTTTGTGGTCATAATTATTATATCAATTTCATTGATGCTTACAGTCGCTTTACCTGGCTTTATCTTATTAAGCGTAAATATGATGTGTTTGATATTTTTGTTCAGTTTCAAAAACATGTTGAACGCCTTCTCAAGCATAAAATTATCCATGTTCAATCGGATTGGGGTGGTGAATATCACAACCTCAACTCCTTTTTCCGATCGCTTGGGATCGCTCATCGTTTATCATGTCCACATACACATCAGCAGAATGGCTCCATCGAACGTAAGCATCGTCATATCGTTGAAACTGGTCTTACTCTTTTAGTCCATGCATCGGTTCCGTTTCGGTTTTGGAGTGATGCCTTTACCAGTGCATGTTTTCTCATCAATCGTACTCTGACACGTGTTCTAGACATGAAGACTTCTATTGAACTCCTTCTTAATGAACAGGCTGATTATACCCTTTTAAAAGTGTTTGGGTGCGCTTGCTGGCCGCATCTTCGCCCATACAATAAACGCAAGCTGGAATTTCGGTCCAAAAATTGTGTCTTTCTTGGCTATAGTTTCTTTCATAAAGGCTACAAATTTCTTCATGTTCCCACTAATCGTGTCTATATATCTCGGGATGTTGTGTTTGATGAGCATGTTTTTCCCTTTGCCAAACTCCCTATGTCTACTGATGAACCTTCATCCATGCATTCATCCTCCATTGTCTCTGACCAATTTGATGATGTTGCATACTCTCCTGTATTGTTGCCTAACCATGGTGCAGGCACTGGACGCGGGGCTCGTTTGGAAATTTGGGAGACACCGGCACCTCCATCGCCGGCATCATCCGACGCGCACGTCGATCCGCCAGTGCTCCTGCATGGCCTTGGACATCGTGCCCATGTATGCCCGGCCGATGCTCCTGTGATGTCGCGCCCGGCCTCGCCCCCTGCCGCTGGGCTGGCCTCGCCGAGTCTTCGGCCTTCCACGCCTGCCTCGTCTATGTCGCCTTCGTCTGGGCTGTCTCCCTCGCCGAGTAGCCCAGCCCCTGCGACTCCCCTGGCGGGCTACGGTTCGGCTTCCTCGACGCCCAGTGCTTCGCCGGCTTTCCCGACGCCCAGCACGTCGCCTTGCAGCGTGTCGCCCGGTCCTTCGATGACTGTGCCACTTCTGTCACCATCGCCCAGCCCTTCGCCGACCGGGCCCTCTTTGTCACCGTCACCCAACCCCTCGTCGGCTGCACCTTCGACCTCTACGGCTCCTGTACTGCGCCCCCATACGCGCAATCGCAGTGGCATTCATCGCCCCAAGGAGCGCACTGACGACATAGTTGCCTGGCATGCCGTGTGTATGACTGCTGCCATTGTGGATCCATCCTCCGGGCCCCACACATACCAGGCTGCTATGAGTATTCCTCATTGGAGAGAGGCTATGGAACAGGAATATCATGCTCTTATTCGCAATGAGACGTGTACTCTTGTTCCTCCACCACCGCGAGTTAATGTGATTGATTCTAAATGGGTATTCAAAGTAAAGAAGCATTCTGATAGGTCTACGGAGCGCTACAAAGCACGTCTTGTTGCTAGAGGATTTCGGCAACGTTATGGTCTTGACTATGAAGACACCTTCAGTCCAGTGGTCAAGCCTACTACCATCAAGCTTCTTCTATCTATTGCCGTCACTTGAGGTTGGTCTCTTCGTCAGCTTGATGGGCAGAATGCCTTCCTTCATGGTGTGTTGGAGGAGGAAGTTTATATGCGACAGCCTCCTGGGTTTTCTGATCCTGACCGTCCTGATCATATTTGTCGTCTTATCAAAGCACTATATGGCTTGAAGCAAGCTCCTCGTGCCTGGCATGCCTGTCTTGCTACAACTCTTCGTGCTCATGGTTTTGCACCGTCCATTGCTGATTCATCGTTGTTTCTTCTACAGAAGCCTGAGGTCACTATGTACTTGTTGTTCTATGTGATGATATTATTTTGGTCAGCTCCTCTCAGTCAGCTGCCGATGCTCTTGTTCGCTCTCTTGGTACTGATTTTGCTGTCAAGGATCTTGGGAACTCCATTACTTTCTTGGTGTGGAGGTTGCTTCTCGTGCTGATGGACTTGTTCTGACGCAAAAGAAGTATTCATTGGACTTGTTGCAGCGGGTCGGGATGCTTAAGTGCAAGACGACTACTACGCATATGTCTACCACTGACAAGATCACTGCGGTTGATGGTGAGCTTCTGTCTTCTGCTGATACGACGGAGTACAGAAGTATTGTTGGTGGTCTCTAGTATTTGACAACCATGAGACCAGATATATCTTATGCTCTCAACAGAGTTTGTCAGTATCTCCAGACGCCTCGTGACACTCATTGGTCAGTTGTTAAGCGTATCTTACGCTATGTCCGTCTGATAGTGTCTCATGCACTGCATATACGGCCGAACCCCTCTAGGGTCCTCTCAGCGTATTCTGATGCGGACTGAGCTGGCAGTCCGGATGACAGGCGATCCACGGGGGGCTATGCTGTGTTCTTTGGCTCTAATTTGATCGCCTGGAGTGCTCAGAAACATGCTACTGTCTCACGTAGCAGTACTGAAGCCGAGTATAAGGCTGTGGCTTGCTACTGCAGAGATTATTTGGGTACAATCTTTGCTTCAGGAGTTGAGTATATCTCAACCGCAGCCTCCTATCCTTTGGTGTGATAACATCGATGCTATATACCTTTCTGCAAATCCGGTATTCCATGCCCGAACGAAACACATCGAAGTTGACTATCACTTTATGCGGGAACATGTCACAGAAGCAACTACAGATCAGGTTCATCTCCTCTAAGGATCAACTTGCAACATCTTCACCAAGCCGTTGTCTCTACCATAGTTTGAGACCTGTAGGCGCAATCTTACCCTTCTAGATTCTTTAGGAAGTGGCTAAGATTGAGGGAGAGTGTTAGACTGTGTATAGCTTCTGTAATTGTGTACATGTATTGTACGAATTGTAACACATCCATTATATATACATATATGTGATAGGCCACCTCTTTGAGGGTTGAGCCGGTTCCCCTAATTCTATTGTTTCACACCCTTTGCACGGATTCTTCCTCTGCTTGCGAGCTCGGATGTGGAATTTTGAGACCTTTTCTATGTCCATAAATTATGTTGCCCAATGATCAAATTGTAAGCTTTATTGTTTTGATCAAGTAACTAGATTGAATTTAAATAGGAATATACGCGAACTAAACCTAAGAATTTAATTTATTCGCCAAACATCGACCGATTCTATATTAAATTTTCTTGATGGAATTCCATATTAAAAATATGAGAGCGCCTAGATCTTAGGCGCCTAAGAACTTATGTCTAAGTTGATGGCATCATCCTACTACTTATGCTAATTTTCAGTTGCAACCTAGTTACAACTTAGAAAATTTGTACTAATTTTCAGTTGCAACATAGTTACAACTTATTAAATTTTTAGTTACAATCTAGTTGCAAGTTTCACGTTGCACGAATTACGAGGTAAATTCAATGACGAGAGGTGACTGAGATGTAAAGTTCTTAGACATTGCTCTAAAAAGACAAGTTCTTGGGTGCCAGAGAACTAGCAAATCCGTAAAAATATTATGAATCAGATGTGAAAACTGAACACAAAATAGACACTGGGATATATCATTTAGATTTGTGTAAATAAGAAGTAAACCAAGATAATAATCATGGAAGAGAGTAGACTATATACCCGGTGTTTGGAGCAGGAATCTGCGAGACGTGTTCGGGTCGGAGTGCAAGCCGAATCGAGCAGTCAGCCACACAGGATATCTGACGAGCCAATGGCCCTGGTAGTGGTCGCCACGAGCGCCGCCGCAGTCCGCGCCTCCCAGTTTTCCTCCTCATCCCGCCTACTCCCGGCCCTCGCCCACCGCTCCCGCGCGTACAGGTCCCTCATGACGACGCCGGCGGGTACCGTGGGGAACGGTAGGGCGCGTCTCCAGGTGCGCGCAGCCAGGCTGGAGTCTACCGGAGTGTCCGTGGGCTTCCGCGCCCCACAGTTCGAGGTCGCTCCATCGGCTCAAGTTCTTCGCTGATTAAATTTCCTGCCAACGATTTTAAAGCCTGATGTTGATGTGCTGCCCTTTGTGGTTTCTTGTTCTGGTCATGCAGCTTCCTGAACCCATGACGGGAAAGATTTGGACGCTGGATGACTTCGAGGGTAGCCCTGCTTTGCTGGTCAGTGGGTTGGGGATAATTTCTGCTATATATAGATGCATTCTTCATATTTTAACTGAAATTTCATGTTCTCCTTGGACACTGATGTGGCGTTTGCTGACGGCTGAGAGATTGGGTTTATCTTGATGATTGATGAATCTATCCATGCTGCACATGTGTTTTTCCGTACTTAGATGTGTGCTAAGCTTCTTCAGTTTTAGTTCATGCCCAAGAAGAGCAATGTTGTACTTCACAAGTTTGTTGTGCATTAATGATTCTTACTGTGCTCGGACGCTAGGACTGTCTGACATTTATTATGAAACAAAGAAATGTATACTTGTTTCTGTGTTCTCGTCTTCATTTTTAACAGATTCAACTTTAATTTCACCTAGCAAGTTAGTTAAATAGTGTCTATATTTTGTTTTACAGAATGCAGATATTATTGCGCTAAATATGCTATTCATGTTCGAGAAAAAAATATACTATTCAGAAATCTTAAGAAAATATGGGTTCAGAAATCATAAGAAATATGAAGAATAAGTTTTTAAAACTTTGGCAAGTCTAGTGCACTTATGGTTTAATCGACTCCTCAAATTACCTGTTATAGAATCGTGATGTTTGTACGCCCCTTATCGGTATTTCTGTCATGTCTTGAGCCGGTCATTGTTGCAGGTGCTTAACCGCAAGTATCTTCTTTCTTTCAGGTTATGTTCATATGCAATCACTGTCCGTTTGTAAAACATCTGAAAAAAGACATTGCAAAGCTCACCTCTTTCTACATGGAGGTAAGGATATTGGAATAGCAGATAAAATGTTCTCTTTAGTTTGTGTTTGTACCCTTGTATTGACATGGAAACAATGCAATGCAGAAAGGACTTGCTTCTGTCGCCATATCCTCAAATTCAGTTGTGACGCATCCCCAGGTTATGAGTTACAACTTACATCCAATGAGCATGAATGCATTTTTGTTTACTTCTGCATACTTCTTAACCAGGGAGTTTTTTCCTGAGAACATAAATGGGAAATCTTAGAAAATTCATAAAATTATAGTTATTATGATTGAAGCCAGCTAATAACTCGAATTAGAGTTGTATGGAAGAATGTAGTGGATGAACATTTTAGAAGAAACAAATCATTATGTTGAGCTCCTTTGCAATAAAAAATGTTTTCTTCTTCTCTGCTTTCTTTCTTACCCAAATATTTTTTTCAGATTTAATTTCGTGTACATGATGGTGTTGATCAATTAGGAACCTGTCTACTCTTTGATTATTATTTAAAATGTCCTACTGGTACCTTTGATGAATAGTAATGTTGCCACAGATACATGGTTGTGGTCTCAAACTCCACATATCCCACAGAAAAACAATTCGAGTGATTAAGTCCTTGCTATAAGGTAGTTTCTCAGGTATAGGTTATTTAGCTTGAGTCATGTCGGTGTTGCTATTGGGCCCTAAGCTGATACTAGATGTTCTGCAAAGCAATCATGAGCTTTCCTTCAAGAATGATGTGTTAGAAATTTTCTGGCTCATACTCTCGAAATAGGCTTTCGCCCCGCTTTATAAATAAAGCAACCGTCCAACACAAGTATTACAGTGCAAAGAAAACCACACACCACATGCTGGGGCCACAGCACAAAACGACCCAACTCGGACGAAACTCAAAAGGAAGAGAGATTTTCTGGCTCATACTAATATGTATAATCTCATTATAAAGGATATAAAATTTAACAAGTAGTTCTAGATATTAGTTAGGACATTGCGGAAGTAACCGCCCAGTTAGGGAGGTGCGACTGTTTGCGCTTTACTCATCGAACTGATGTAGCTTGATGCTTCAGTATCAGTGCATGTTATTATATTATGGGTTTGTGGTTGATGCAAGTTGTCAGGTTTTCCCATTTGAACAAAAACTAAATTTGAAATTCTGCAGGATGGTCCTGAATATATGATTGTGGATGCAGAAAAGTTTAAATACTCCTTTCCCTATCTTTATGATGAGGTCTGTCCATGATATGTGTTTCCTCCTGATGCAGTCCCTGTGCTTCCTCCAATCTCCATAACCTTGTTTGCTTACTTTTATTTGCTGCTACCGCATCATTGCAGTCGCAAGAAGTTGCCAAGGCTTTTCAAGCAGTCTGCACACCAGAGTTTTACTTGTTCAAAAAGGTAACATTATCGGCTCGTATGCTAATGGTTCCTATTAAAGATGCTCAAGACTTTTGTGTACCATGTCGTTGTGTCTGATACTCATATACTCTTGTTTTGGGGTGCCAGGATGGACGAAGGCCGTTTGAACTATTCTACCATGGTCAGTTTGATGATTCAAGACCCGGTAGCAACGTACCGGTCACCGGAAGGTAGATATTTTAGAAACGATGCGCAAACTCTCTGGTATCCGTTATGCTCACTCTGGGTTGCGGTTCACAGGGATTTAAGCCGCGCTATCGACTGTGCTCTTAGTGGCCAAGAAATGCCTTTTGTGCCGAAACCAAGGTATGTTGTTAAGGTCATGTAGAATCTTTAGTGTTCATTTTTTAACATTTGTTATGTTCCTACAGTGTTGGGTGCAGCATCAAATGGAACCAATGACAATATCAATTGTAGAGTTTGGCAACGAGTATACTACTGCATGAGGTTTCTTTATAGAAGCAATGGTGAAAATGTCATCGAGGCGAGGTGAATCACGCGGCTCAATTGTTCAAAGTTTGAAAGTTCAGACAGTGGGGAAGAATCTTTCTAACTGGGTGCTATATGATATTTCGATCTTGTGTGTTTGCCAACTCCAAGAAAATTGCATGCACAAGTATGTATGCAGTGATGACGTTTTCGTTGGTTCTTGAGGCATCTCCCAATGCTTTCAAGGTGACGTCATCTCTTAGTCGTCTACTACTCCCTCTATACCGGTTTATTGTGTTCCTAAAAAAATTAGGAAAATTCCAAGCATTGGGCCAGATTAGCTAATTGATACGTGATTTTTTTGCAGAGAAGGCATTAAGCAATATATTATTTTGAAACCAGTCCTTACAAGAACGTCCTTACAAGAAGAAATAAAACATAAGTGCTTGAAAAGTTCAGCATCATCTTCCTTCGAAATCCCTTGATGGTGTGCCATGAGCAAAGCTCAATGCCGCTTTTGGGCCTTCGGTGTGGCAAAGCTCGTGTCGTAGAAAACATGAAAAAACATAGGCACTTGTAGAAGCAACGATTAGGAAGTTGTCGATTGTCGATGTAGACCACAAGATGCTAGCGACCATGATCTCGAGAGATGCCATCCCAGAGAAGCTAGTACCGAGAAGGGTCGGTAATCCCAGCTCCGTTCGGACAGAGATGGGGAACACCAAGCTCAGAAGTTCCTAGACGAAGTTGTACTTGGCTGAGCTTCATCAGACAGAGGCGGAACTTGAGGACACCAATACAGTGCGACATCATCCCCTCCACTGAACATCGTCGCTATAGACAAACTTTTAACACACCAGACCCGATGCCTAATGAACACCGATTCGGGGTGGGTTGAAGGACCTTTATTCTTATCGTTGCTGATGCCCGTACACCAGAGACGAAGAAGACCCTACATGGACCGTTCATCCGATCCGAGGTTCCCCCACTCTTACCGTCGCAGCAGTCGGTGGAGGGGGGGGATGGCGGTGGCTTCGACAAGCGAGAGTTAACCTAGAGAACTCTATTGCCATTCTCTATTCTAGTTTCTCCTTCTCTGTTCCAGTTCTCCAAACAAAGAACCTACCGTCCGTCCAAGGGAACTCCATTGCCATTCATAGTGCCATAGGTGGTGGCCTTGTGGGCAAGGGAGCTATACTGCGATATGATCTAGATAGCGGTTCCTGGTTGCAGGTGTTTGACGACACTTCCTTGATGGCCCCATGTCTAAGAGAGCGGTGATTCTACCGTGCATACTATTTGACGAGACTTTCTTGATGGCCCTATGTTTAAGAGAGCGGTGATTCTACCGTGCATACTACTTCCTCTATTTTAAAATATAATATGTTTTAGATTTGTGAAGAAAATATATCTAGACTTATTTTAGTGTTTAGATTTACTCCAAACAACCTTAGAGAACCTACATACTAAAAGTAGTCTAGATACATTTGCTTCGCAAATCTAAAGCATCATATATTTTAAAACGGAGGAAGTATATAGCATGCATGGCCCCCACATTCTCTCCTTTTAATCTATCAGACAAGTTATTGCATGTAAAGTCATAGATCCATGATTTTCAATCCATTTCTCAACTTAGCTTTTGAATAAAATATCTAGCTTATGATCCATTTGAACATTTGGATTCATAACAAAGAGGACATTAAAATAATACCAATATTAAATATATTTTAATAATGTTTGAAAATCAACTTTTGAAACTTGATGAAACTTTGAAAAACTTTATGAAACATGGTAAATATATATTTTGAAACAATCTGTTTAGATACGATTTCATTGTAGCATAAGTGCTCAAGTTTTATCACATAGCAAAGTGTTAAAATTTTGTATTTACTTTAGTGTTATTTTATTAGGTTTCATTATGTTTCACAATGCATCATATTGTTTCATTGTGTTCTTGAATTTATATTTCAAAATTTATCGAAACAAAACCTATTTGGATCTTGTTTGAAAGATACCGTCGGAACAAATAGACATTTTCAAACAAATTATTAAATTTACATTTATTCCATGATGTATTTTGAAAGAGGCTTTCGCCCCGCTTTATAAATAAATCCATACACAACCGAACCGATACAAGGTGATGATGAGAAACCCTTATAGAGCAGATCAAAATGTAAGATTATAAATTAAATATACTAGTGATATGGGAGAGAGAGTGCTATGCGAAAAGAAAGAAAGTTAACCACAATAGGAAAGTTACATACTGGGTTTAGTCAATGTCAAACTTTATGAAATTTGACCAAATATATAAAAATTTATATATATCTATAATACAAGATAAGTATCATTAGAATCGTTATAAGACATATTTTTATATTATATACATTCGGCGTTATAGATGTTTATAATTTTTTCTATATCACTAGTGGAGACAGGGCCTCTAGTCCCGGGTCGTAAGGGCCTCTAGTCCCGGTTTTTAAACCGGGACTAATCAAGCGAAACTTGACGAGGTTTAATCTCGTCAATGCCCATTGTTATGGACTTGGGTTTTGGAGAAGATGGTGATGCTGGAGATCGCGGAACGGTTAGCAAACAAGCAATACGGGACACGAGGTTTACCCAGGTTCTGACATGGTTATACCCCGCGGGCACACGATCTCAGCATACCTGGTCCAGCCCAAGGAAGGCCCACGACAAATATACGCCGGCCCATGAAGATTTTCGGGTGGCCAAGGCCCATGACGCCTTCGGATCCTTGGAGAGCAAGACTAGAGTAGATAGGAAATTCAAAGGGGTAAACCCTAAAGCCTGTAACCGACTAGATCTGTGCCTAGGACCTGCCTAAGTCTATATAAAGGCCAGGAGGGCACGACCTAGATCTCTCTCTCATACTTCCGCATACGCACCTTCACGCCAGATCGCATCTGCGCACCCCTGTAATCACCGGTTCCGCCGTAGTCAAAGAGCAGACAAGCAGGAGTAGGGTTTTCCCTCCTGGGGCCTGAACCTGGGTAAACCTCGTGTCCCGTATTGCTTGTTTTCTAACCGTTCCGCGATCTCCAGCATCCCCATCTTCTCCAAAACCCAAGTCCATAACAATAGGCGACGGACTCGAGATCCTGTTCAGGAGCTTCTGCTTCCAGGTGGGGCAAACTGGCACCCTCCGCCTCCCTGAGAGGGTGCCCCTAACATCAATCAGGCCCGCTTCATGGGCCCCACACCTTGTGCTATGCACATCATCATCAACAGATGAGTCCTACGACAACAGCAGCTGCAACTCCGATCTGTGCGATCCGCAATCGGATGAAGGGACCTACGGTTCCGGATCCGAAAGCTGCGGCAGCAGCGGACCAATCTACGAGCGCTACCAATGCGCCATAGTCATCCAGAGTGACGTGGATCAGCAAGCGCCCAACCCGCCACCTAACCCGCCGCCCAACCCGCCACCTAACCCGCGCAGCGAGCGGCGGGGAATGAAGCAGTCCCCACGAAGGGATAACACCGCCATGTCATCCGCCTTAGCAAAGAAGGATGGGCCCGAACGCGCCGTGGCGGCGGCACGGTCTACTGCGCAGACGCCTCACGGGACCTACTGATGGCATACCATTTGCTCCTAATCGAGGAGCACAAGAAGTAGGTCAAGATGCAAGAGGTGCTTGACAAACGCAAGCAAGCAACCTCAGAGTCCAGCGCGCGACGAGCTGCACTCTCCGCCATGGGCATCGGCTCCAGCTCGAACGGCAACCATGGCAACAGGCACCGCTCCCGGACGGAGAACATGGACCCCAAGGAGCGCCGTGAGGTGACCCGAACCCTCCACGCACCTTCATGGAGATGGATACCGACAGCAACATCATCCCGAAGACACCGCAAGCTGCGATCATAGCAGCCACTGCGTACCTCGCGGCCCACCCACCTCCGGAGGGGGACCCGAAAATATCCATGCACAAGTCCGCACTCACCGGACTCGGACTCGTCGGAGCTGCACTCCATCAAGAAACTCCTACGGAGCCGAAAAAGAAAGCTACGGTCAGGTTCGACCGCAGCCCCACTCCTTCATCCGAAGAGGAGGACCATGACCTTCCTCAAAGGCACAAGAGCTCGCGTCATCGCAGCCGCGATTACGACGCCAGAGACGCGCTAACACAGCGCAAAATCGACAAAGCGCGAGCCAAGCGCGCATGCTCGTCTGAATCCGAGATGGACGAAGATGAAGGAGAACTCTGCGGAGCCCGGTGCTTCAGCAGATCTGTCCGACGGACACGGGTGCCGCGAAATTTCAAGCTTCCTTCGGATACTCCGAAGTTCGACGACACACAGGACCCCAAGGCATGGCTCAGCGACCACCTGTCATCCGTCAAGCTGCACGGTGGAAACAAGGAAACCACCATGCAATGCCTTCAGCTGCAGCTGACAGGCGCAACCCAGATCTGGCTTAGCAGCCTATCTTCAGGATCCATCCGAAGCTGGGAGGAGCTGGCTTACAGTTTCATCCGAAACTTCAAAGGCACCAGTAAGAGGCCCGCCTCGATCGAGGAGTTGCGAGCCTATACTCAACTAACGGGCGAATCCATCGCTCGTACATACTGCGCTGGTCCAATACCAAAAACTCCGCAGCGCACATCTCCGAAGAAAGGGCCATCGACGCCTTCAAGGACGGCGTCAAGCGCCAGGATTTCAAGGAGGAACTCGGGCGCGTCAAGCTCAAGACACTTAACCACCTCATGGACATCGCCAACAGGTGAGACGACGGTGAAGCTTCCGTCCACCAGGCACAATCGGAGGAAGAGGACGATTACGTCCGACGAAGGGAACGCCGTAACAAGAGGAGACCGCGCGTCTACGACGATCGCGATGGACACGACATGGTCGCGGCCGGCTACGCCGATCGCCGCAACGATGCCAAGCGATGGCGGATACGCGGAGGCAACTTCGCGATGGAGGGCGTAACACGGTCGTGCGGCGCGCGATCACGATAACGGACCCTCAGCATACAAAAAACTTTCGGGTCCATGCACCATCCACTTCTACATCGACAAGCAGGATGGCAAGAAGAAGGCAAGCCACATGCTCAAGGACTGCCGCAAGTTCGAGCTTCGGTAAGCATGGTTCGGATGAAGCGCAAGCTCCACCCGGATTTGGGAACGCACCGCACGGTGAAATAGCGCATGGAGCTCCTCCACGCCACATAGGAGGCCCGAACCGACCGATCGCGACCATGTAACGCTGGGCACGGGTATCCCCGAAAGAACGCGATGATCGGAAGGCGCCCCACGAATAGGGTGCGAAGAAAATCACCGTCGGATCAACTGGCGTGACAACTCCACCCGCCATCCGTGAGTACCTCGGCGGATCGCGATCTGCATCACGTTGATCGTTCGGATCACCCTTGCGGATCCTCGCCCATGTCCTGCCACGGTCAGAGGCGCGGTCGGAGGTTTCGAGATGAGCGCGTCTTCATGGACGGCGGCGGCAGCATCAACTTGATGTTCGCAGCACTCTAGCGATCACGGATCCGTATGCAGCTGGAACAGTCGGACACAACGTTCCACGGCATCGTCCCAGAAAGGGCATATTCCCCGGAAAAATATGGCTCGACGTCATCTTGGCAAGCGGAAAACTTCGATGCGGCTCGATTGAAGTGGTGGACTGGCCATCACAATACCACGCCATCCTCGGGCGTGTAGCATTCGCAAGGTTCTTGGCTGTCCCACACTATGCATACCTGCTACTCAAGATGCCAGGACCCAGGGGCGTCATCATGGTCCACAGGAGCTTCACCCGATCGGACCACTGCGACAGGGACTTCAACAGAATCTCCTAGTCATTCGGCATGCAGGATGAGATCGTAAGGCTCCGCGAAGTGACGGACAACGGGGCACCCCCAGTCGCACGAAAAAACGCACCTGATATGTCTTTTGACTCCACCGTCAACACAAAGAAGGTGCAGGTTCACCCGACGGATGCCTCCAAGACGGCACTAATCGCCAACGACCTCAGCCCCGCATAGGAAAACGCGCTCGTCGAATTCCTCCGTGAGCGCTGGGAAATCTTCGCCTGGTGTCCAGCAGACATGACAGGAGTTCCCAGGGAATTCGCCGAGCACGCACTCAACGTCTTTCCAGACACCAAGCCCGTCAAGCAGTCCATCCGGAGACTGTCCGAGCCATGGGCCGAAGCCATCGGAATGGAAATCAACAGACTACTCGCTGCAGACTTCATCAGGGAGATCAAAGAAAGCGAGTGGCTCGCAAATACAGTAATGGTCCCCAAGAAGGACACGGACATCCTGCGGATGTGCGTAGACTTCACGTCACTGAACAAGCACTGCCCAAAGGACCACTTCCCTCTTCCTCGGATCGATTAGATCATCGATTCGACTGCAGGATGCGAGAAACTCTCCTTCCTCGACGCCTACTCATGCTACAACCAGATTCGACTCAAGGTCGAAGATCAAGAGAAAACGGCGTTTATCACACCATTTGGAGTGTTCTGCTACAACACAATGCCCTTCGGGCTAAAGAACGTAGGTGCCACATACCAGCGATGCATGCAGGCATGCCTGAAGGACTAGATCGGTCACAACGTCCAAGTCTATGTCGACGACATAGTCATCAAAACCAGGGAGGCAAGAATGCTCATCCACGATCTCCGCGAGACGTTCGATAATCTCGACCGCTACAGGATCAAGCTCAATCCCGAAAAGTGCGCCTTTGGCATCCCATCGGGTTAGCTGCTTGGATACTTCATCTCCCAGCGAGGGATCGAGGCGAACCCGAAGAAAATCCGGGCCATCATGGCCATGGAGAAGCCGAAGAACCTCAAGGGTGTCCAGCAGCTCGCAGGACGAATAGCGGCATTGAGCAGGTTCATCAGCCGCATGGGCGAGAAAGCCCTGCCATTCTACCAACTGCTACGCAAGGCAGATAAATTCGAGTGGATGCCTGAAGAGGACGACGCATTCGAAGATCTAAAGCGACTGCTCTCCACCTCGCCCGTCTTGGTTACACCAAAGGAACGCGAGCCCCTACTGCTGTACATAGCAGCCACACACTAGGTGGTAAGCACCGTGCTGGTGGTCGAACGACCCGAAGAAGGCAAGACCCATGGGGTCCAACGCCCAATCTACTACCTCAGCGAGGTATTGACGCCAACAAAGCAGAGGTACCCTCACTACCAGAAACTCGCCTACGACGTGTTCATGACGGCTCGTCGGTTGAGCCATTACTTCCAGGAGCACCAGGTGATGGTCATCAACGAAGCACCCCTGAACAGCATCCTAAACAACCCGGAGGCCACGGGGCCGTGTACAGCGGGCATCGGTATCACCCCTAGACATCGTCTACGAGAAGCGACTCGCAATCAAGTCACAGGTCCTCCTGGAATTCCTTGTACACTGGATGGAGCTGCAGCTGCCAGACACCCCAGACATGTCGCAGTCATGGACGATGCATTTCGACGGCTCCAAGCGCGAAGCTGGAGCAGGAGCCGGGGTCATACTAACCTCCCCGCAGGGAGACAACATGAAGTACGTCCTTCGGATGAAGTTTCGAGCTTCCAATAACAAGGCCGAATACGAAGCCCTTATCCATGACATGAGGATGGCAAAGATCTGCGGCGCAACACGCCTGGTCATCTACGGTGACTCTAACCTCGTCGTCCAACAGACGATGAATGAGTGCGACGCACACGCCGAAAATATGATCGCGTACCGCTCACTCTACAACTCACTCGAGGGAGAATTCGACGGCTGCGATCTCCGACACGTTGGAAGAGAAAGCAACGAGGAGGCCGATAAAATTGCCAACATTGGCTCCACCTGCGCAAGGGTGCCACCAGGTGTGTTCCTCGAACAGATGTCCGTGCCATCCATCAAGCAGAAATTCCCCAAGGGATCACCCGAAGAAGCAGAACACTCGGGGGCTACGCTACCCGAAGGTCATGAAGGACCCGAAAAACTGGACATAGAGGTCGCCACGGTCAACCTGATGCAGGTCATGGCAGTCGAAGAAACTTGGACACTGTACCTCCAAGATTTAATAGACGGAGAACTACCGACAGCAGATGCGGCGCATATCTCGCCGGTCAAAAGCCTTCACCATCATCAATGGCGAGCTGTACAAGCGCAGCATTTCGGGTGTACTACAAAGGTGGGTCACCATCGGTGACGGGAAAACCATACTTCAAGACATCCACGAGGGCATCTGCGGCCATCACGCAGGCAGTCGCTCCCTTGTCGCCAAACCTCTCTGTCGCGTGAAGCCGTGGCGACGGCAATCTGCTCCTCGCGGTCCGTGGCCTCCCGCTGCAGGCGCTCCTTAGCCTCGGCCGCAGTAGCTAGCTCCAGCTCGAGGCGCTCCTTCGCACCAACGGCGACCTCGGCCTTCTTCTCCGCTTGACCGAGGCTATTTTTGAGAGCATCAATCTCATGAAGGGAGGTGTTGTGCTCCTCTACAGTCAAATAATACAAACGTCGGATAACAGGACAAGAATACAAGAAGAAGCAAACATCAAGGCATAAAAGTACCTTGAAGCTGTATGAGGATGGCCTCAGCAGTCTTCTTTGCCGATCGTTTGGCATCCTGCACAAAAGGCTGCAAGAAAAATACCTACTAGTCAAGAGAAGGACTCGGGGGCTACGCCCAAAAGAAAGAGCAGAAGAAAAATACACACACGAAAACGCTCGGGGGCTCCCCCGATACTCGAAGGAGGAACGAACAACAAAACTCTTTTACAAATGCTCGGGGGCTTCCCCCGTGGCAGGAGGCAGAACTACTCACATGATCAGATGGCGACTCCGAAGGTCCGCTTGCAGCCTTCTGAGGCGCCACCACCTGAACCTCCTGTGGAGAAGGGTCTGGAGCAGCACCTTCAGAGGTAGCCACCGTTTGAGGAGGAGGAGATGCGACTTACGACCCCCCCATCATCTCCCGAGCACCATCGCTGGAGGATTCGTTGGAAGAGTGCCTGCACAAGGACAAATTAGCACAAGTACAAAGTAAACAGGCAAGAAAAAGCAGTGCAGGACAAAGGAAACTTATGAGTCAAGATCGCTCAGGTTGAAGACATGAGGGGTCCTCCGGATTTTCTTCTCCTCTTTCTTCTCTTCCTTCTTCTCTTCCTTCTTTTCTTCCTTCTTCCGCTGGCCGGGTGCGGCCTCTGACCCCACGAGAACGGCAGGAATCAGAGAGGAAGAGCCTCCATGCCCATCACTGTGACGTTCAAGACACAAAGGGTTCCTAGGAGTCGGAGGAGTCGAGGCATCCGAAGACTCGCTGGAGCTCCGTGATCGTTTGCAAGTGTGGTCCTCGCTCGACTCATTGGCCTCTTCAGCCGGAGACCGCGCCGACGGCAGCTCGGACATGGAATCCACCACATCATTATCTGGAGCATCCGGAAATACTTTGGGTAATGGAGGCGACATTCCCGACACTTTGAAGCTCTGCACAAGAGAAGAATATTTGTTAGCAAACAAATGCAAATACAATGCTTTCGAAAATAGCTCTACGCGCATGGATCTACACCTGTGGAACATGAAGCGAAGAAGAAAACGGAGAAGTCAGCGACTTCCCCGGGATATCCTCTCCAGCCTTGAACTTCAAGAATGACGAAGGCCCTGCCGAGATCTCCACGAGAATTTCTCGGCAAACCCTCGTCGGATCACGGCGGCAGATAAAGGAACATCGGGTGCACCCTAGCACAGGTGGCTGCACCCGACGCTCAAGAAATGTGCAGATGATATCCACACCGTTCACTTCCTTCTCCGGAATCAACTGGAGATCCTCCACTCGACGATAGAGAGCCTCTATCTCCGCTACCTCGCCATCCAAGATCTGGTTTTTCCAGGACCTCTTCGACTCGATCTTTTGGGAGGGGTCGAAAGGAGCAAGACCAAAATGCTGCCCAGCCACTGCGGAGTCGCGAATATAAAACCATCGCCTCCGCCAGTACTAGACAGATTCGGACATGGAAAAAGAAAAGAAAAGCAGATTGGGTTTGAGGGAGATGATGCAACCCCCAATGGGATAAACACCATCCGAACCAGATTGCCTCTTCACGGAATAGAGTTTCCGGAAGAGGCCAAAGTGCGGCTCGATACCGATCCAACACTCGCTGAAAGTGATAAAACAAGCAATGTGAAGAAGAGAATTGGGGGAAAGATGATGTAATTGGAAACCGTAAAGAAAAAGCAGTCCACGAAGAAAGTCGTGGACTGGGAAGGAAAATCCGCGAATAACGAAGGCGAGGAACATAACCCGAAACCCAGCGGGGGGACAGGGGATTACCTCGTTGCCTGGGAGTTTTACGGCCTCCCTATCCTGCGGGATCAAGCCTCGCTCACGAAGCTTGCGGAGATCACTCTCCCGCGTCTCCGATCGCCGCCAGCCACCGTCGGTGACACGGGTAGCGGCAACACTCTTCTTCCCTCCAGCAGTGCTGGTACCAACCGCAGAAGAAGACTAATTCGACTCCCCCATTGCGGTACGGCGGCGAGAGCGCGGGATGGAAGAATGAAATGTGAAAGGATATTCCAGCGGATAGCAAGAACTCTCAGAGAACAAGGAAGACGACGAACGACAGCCGTCCATTGAGAAGACCTAATGCCAAGGCAGATCTGGCCATACACGTGTCAGCATCACAACGAACCGTCGTTAACACGCCGTCCACTACGCGTGGAAATCGAGGCGACGCTGTAATTATCTCCACGCCGCGCGTGACCGGTCAATTCAAGGTCAGAAAGTGGGACCCATGTTCGTCCAGTAAAGTCATCTCTGGCGCAGCAGACGCTTGAGGTCATCGATCATCAGCACTGACGTCATCAAAAGCTACACTAGCAACAACTACAATTTCTCGGCTTCAAAGCTAAGAGTACTCACTCGAATCTTCGATTCGACCAATTACTCGGGGGCTACTCCTATCAGGAGCGCTAGCCGCGCACCAAAAAAAAAAGAACAACACGTTACATCACTGAACTGTTTCTTCGAGTCCTATGTTGAGTCTACGACTCCATTACGGACTCGGGGGCTACTACCATAGGGAGGATGGATTTAAGCATCCGAAAAAAAATTGTGTCCTATGGACCTGACACTGAATAACGGCTGAATTAAAGTCTCCGCTCGAGACTACGACTCGAACAGACACTCGCTGGCTACTCCCATAGGGAGCGCTGGTCGCGCACCCTATAAAATTCCGACTGCGATCCTTCATATCAGTATGCAAAAACTTTTCGGCAACTCTGCCCCAACTAAACTCTAAGTGAGTAGCATTCTCCTTGGCTACCTGAAAACACCTCCGCGGTGATAAAATTCGGATGCTGTGTCTGCGACGCAAAGATAAGACCTACAGATATCATCTGATGGCCTGGTAACGCACATGACCGCGCTCTGCTAGTATAAACCCGTGCCAACAGGCGCGATGAAAAATCCTGACGGACGCGTTGGGTACATCAATTGAATTCACTGGAATTCCACTCCTGTAAGTCCTCCGCGGCCTGAGTCGAATTACGCCAGCATATGTTACGGGTTCAAGTCGAGGGACTTGAATCTGAAGAAGATTGTGTTGTTTTGTCCTAAGGCTTAAGCCCTCGATCCGTCGGGAGAGTCGAGCTGCGCATCAACAATCCCTACACATTCTCTTGAAAGACGAGTTGCACCGAAGGATTGAAGAGTCCTCACGAATCTACGATTATTTGAACACTGGGACTCTTGACATGGTTATACCCCGCGGGTACACGATCTCAGCATACCTGGTCCAGCCCAAGGAAGGCCCACGACAAATATAGGCCGGCCCATGAATATTTTCGGGTGGCCAAGGCCCATGACGCCTTTGGATCCTTGGAGAGCAAGACTAGAGTAGATAGGAAATTCAAAGGGATAAACCCTAGAACCTGTAACCGACTAGATTTGTGCCTAGGACCTGCCTAAGTCTATATAAAAGCCCGGAGGGCACGACCTAGATCTCTCTCTCTCATACTTCCGCATATGCACCTTCACGCCAGATCGCATCTACGCACCCCTGTAATCACCGGTTCCGCCATAATCAAAGAGCAGACAAGCAGGAGTAGGGTTTTCCCTCCGGGGGCCTGAACCTGACGAGGTTGCTAGTGTTGCTAGTGTAGCTTTTGATGACGTCAGTGCTGGCGATCGATGACCTCAAGCGTCTGCTGCGCCAGAGATGACTTGACTGGACGAACATGGGTCCCACTTTCTGAACTTGAATTGACCGGTCACGCGCGGCGTGGAGATAATTACGGCGTCGCCTCGATTTCCACGCGTAGTGGACGGCGTGTTAGTGACAGTTCGTTGCGATGCTGACACGTGTATGGCCGGATCCTGCCGTTGGCGTTAGGTCTTCTCGATGGACGGTTGTCATGCATCGTTTTCGTCTTTATAATCATTGGGGAAAACTTTAGTTTCTTTTCACCGCAGCTATTCTCGTTTCACTGCTTCCTTGTTCTCTGAGAGTTCTTGCTGTGCGCTGGAATATCCTTTCACATTTCCTTCTTCCATCCCACGCTCTCTCCGCCGGCGCCGCCGTACCGTGATGGGGGAGTCGAAGAAGTCTTCTTCTGCGGTTGGTACCAGCGCTGCTGGAGGGAAGAAGAGTGCCGCCGCTACCCGTGTCACCGATGGTGGCTGGCGGCGATCGGAGACGCGGGAGAGTGATCTCCGCAAGCTTCGTGAGCGGGGCTTGATCCCGCAGGATAGGGAGGCCGTAAAACTCCCAGGCAACGAGGTAATCCCCCGTCCCCCCACTGGGTTTCGGGTTATGTTCCTCGCCTTCGTTATTCGCGGATTTTCCTTCCCAGTCCACGAATTTCTTCGTGGACTGCCTTTTCTTTATGGTGTCCAATTGCATCATCTTTCCCCCAATTCTCTTCTTCACATTGCTTGTTTTATCACTTTCAGCGAGTGTTGGCTCGGTATCGAGCCGCACTTTGGCCTCTTCCGGAAACTCTATTCCGTGAAGAGGCAATCTGGTTCGGATGGTGTTTATCCCATTGGGGGTTGCATCATCTCCCTCAAACCCAATCTGCTTTTCTTTTCTTTTTCCATGTCCGAATCTGTCTAGTACTGGCGGAGGCGATGGTTTTATATTCGCGACTCCACAGTGGCTGGGCAGCATTTTGGTCTTGCTCCTTTCGACCCCTCCCAAAAGATCGAGCCAAAGAGGTCCTGGAAAAACCAGATCTTGGATGGCGAGGTAGCGGAGATAGAGGCTCTCTATCGTCGAGTGGAGGATCTCCAGTTGATTCCGGAGAAGGAAGTGAACGGTGTGGATATCATCCGCACATTTCTTGAGCGTCGGGTGCAGCCACTCTAGGCTAGGGTGCACCCGATGTTCCTTTATGTTGGCCGCCGTGATCCGACGAGGGTTTCGGCTGAGAAATTCTCCCAGGGAGATCTCGACAGGGCCCTTCGTTCGCTGCTAAAGTTCAAGGCTGGAGAGGATATCCCGGGGAAGTCGTTGACTTCTCCGTTTTCTTCTTCGCTTCCTGTTCCACAGGTGTAGATCCATGCGCGTAGCGCTATTTTCGAAAGCATTGTATTTGCATTTGTTTGCTAACAAATTTTCTTCTCTTGTGCAGAGCTTCAAATTGCCGGGCATGTCGCCTCCATTACCCGAAGTATTTCCGGATGCTCCAGATAATGATGTGGTGGATTCCATGTTTAGAGTTGAGCGAGGAACACACTCGCAAACGATCACGGAGCTCCAGCGAGTCTTCGGATGCCTCGATTCCTCCGACTCCTAGGAACCCGCTGTGTCTTGAAAGTCACAGTGATGGGTGTCGTGGTGGTGGCACGGCAGATGCCATGGGTAGGCTAAAGTATGGGGCCAATGGATGCTAGAGGGATCTGGGGAGGGAAGATGTAGTTGATTCTACACACAAGAGACTAACGTAAAGATCTTTATTTCTCCTTTCTTGGGCTACAAGTGCTCCTTGAGATGTATACAAGTGGAGAGGAAGAACTTTACCAGCCTAACAGTACCAAATGAGTCGATGCCCTTCTCTGAATCCAAGCCTCCCCTTATAAAGGGGAACCTGGGCTCCTCTAGTGCTGACGTGGCAAGCATATTCGAAGAATATGCTTGTCCTAATATAGTAACTCGACAGCCTCCTTTCCGTGTCGCTCTTCTAACGACGGCAAGGTTCCAGAGGACCCCGTCTGCACGCCTCGGGCTTCAGGACTGTCACCTCCGTGACCTCCTTCTGCCATTCTGTCGCTCTGCGCCTTGTCCTTTGTGCTTGGCTCTTCTCAGATTCTACCTAGCCCGTGACTAGGGTTTGACTATAGGCATCTCCTTCTCCTGCAAGCTTCATATCACTCGGCCCTGCCTCGCTTAACTCGGCTTGGCCTTCACCTGCATTCAGATTATTCAGGCTGACCCGGCCGAGATACACAGTATGTCGGCCGGGTTACGCCTTGCTCTTCTCATAAGGGTCCTGCTCTTGCTTACCTCGGCCGACCTTTACAGGACTCGGCCGATTTAGATTGTAACTCGGAAACCTGACGGGGAACTTCGTTTCATCTTTCCCCGTTCTTACCCTATCCGGGGTCACCCCCCAACATTAGTCCCCGAAGTTGGTATGGTCCTGCCTATAACCTCGGCCGGGCCGTATCAGTTTCACAATATTCGTTTCTCCTTGTTTCCGAGTTACTTTTCCCTCGTCCGAGGTATATGTGTATGTTCTCGTGTATGCCTCGTCCTACGTGTCACACTCATCATTGTTCTTCTAGTTTTTTGTTCCTCTACAGTGCCCACTGACGGGCTACTGATATTCTGCGCGCTGTCGTGCTGCGCCCTCAGCGCACCGCGCGGTCAGGAGGCCTGATCCTCTCCTGCGCCGTGTGGTCGTCGGTGTGGTTCCACTTATCCATGAGCGGTTCCGCCGCACGCACTATCTACACGATTATCGGCCGCACGCACGATCCCACTACCGCCAGGGCCGCACGGTTATAAAGAGGGGCACGGGGCTAGAGGGTTCATTTCCCCCTTCACTCGCCCTTGCCCTTCTTCCTCCTCACGCTCGCGCATCTGCTCGTGTTCCTGCGGCCGCGCCATTGTTGACCTCTTCAACGGCGAAGCCACAATTCCCTTGCTCCGTCGTCCTCATCGCTGTGTGTTTGCTCCGGCGCCGCCGCCGGTGAGTTTTCTTACGGTCCCCTTGTTAGGCTCCCTCCTAGACGCTTCCATTGTTTTCCAGATTTCCTGGGCGTCTTTTTTTCCGCTCCGCCGCCGCCTCCGCCTAGAATCACGACGGGGCCCTGCGCCTCTAAGCCCCGCTCCGCCGTTAGTTCCTCTTTCGTAGGTTCCTCCGGCGACCCTATGTCGAGTTCAGTTAGCGGCGCATTAGTTGAGGATGATGACGTAGCGTCTGGTCCAGAGAGGGGCTCCTGGCAAGTTTCCTCCATCACTCGGCACGAGATCGAGTGGCTAATCCGAACTCGCCGGATTCCTGCCGAGGTAGCTTGTCGCTTACCCGACAGCGAATCTTCTCCCGTTCTTAACGAGGGCGAATATGTCGTCTTTATGTCTCACTTTGCCCGGGGTTTCGGTCTTCCCCTTAGCGATTTTGCTAGGGAATTTCTTGATTACTTCGGCCTTCAGCCGCATCATCTTCCTGCTAATGCCATTGCCTCCTTATCTGATTTTATATCTGCCTCGGAAGGATACTTCGGCCTCTGGCCGTCTGTGCACGTATGGTCTAAATTCTTCCAGATCCGATCTAACGTCGTTCCAGACAAATCCCTTCACCCCTTTGAGAAGTTGCTTACTCAATGTGGGGCTGCTTCCATCACTCCTCGGAGAAAATCCGAGTTTCCTCGTGTTGCTGGTCTCGAATCTTGCAAAAAGTGGCATATATCGTTTTTCTATGTCAAGAATACTGGAAAGGAAGATAAGATTCGGCTCCCCGCTTTCTCCATCGCCCCCCTCAAAGAGGAACTGGACTTATAATCCCAGGAAGAGCCATGCTCTGGCCGAGGCCTTTGAGATTCGGCTGAAGGAGTTGATCCGCGCCGGGCTACACGGCGAGGATCTAATGACCACCTTTGTCAGCAGTCGAATCTGCCCTTTCCAGCATCGTACACACAAGCTGTGTTACATGAGCGGTCCTCTCAATCCCAACCGAGTCTCAACGGTTGAGCTCGATAATTATCTCATTTTCAAACATGTTCGAGCTATCTTCAAGACAGATATGCCGGAGGACTGGACCTGGGGACTGAAGCCATTTACCCGCGGGAATCCCCCTCCCGAGGTAAGTTTACACATTTATGTTTTGTCCCTTAATTGCGTTTGTGATTCCTTTTGCTAATTTCTCAGTGTATCTTTTCTTGCAGAAATTTGCGGAACAGAAGATCGAGGATGCGAGTTGGCCTCCGTGGCTGCTGGATCGGAATACCCCGGACAGCGGGGAGCCTGACTCGCAGGAGTTTGTCCCCAAGTCAGACCTCGCTTCGGCTCGCGCCCGTGACAAGACCCTGTCCCACGAGGAGGAAGGTGATTCGGACGAGGTCCAAGTTCTTGAGGTAGTTGCCGCAATGCCATTTTCTTATGCATTTCTGGCCTCTACTTTCTCAGCTAATCCAGCCGGTCAGGTTCACAACGCCGAGCCTCTCGCCTCCCGACCTCCTGTTACGGTTGAAGCGTGGCGCTCCGGCGATGCCTCGGAAGCCGTTCCCAAGAAACGGATAAAGAGATCTGCCCCGCACCCCCTAAGCGTAAAACTATGCCCGGGGTTACTAGGTGAGTTTCTTTTTATTTGTATTTCTTGTTTCTCTCTTTATGCCTTTTGACCTGATCTTTTTTGCCTTTGCAGGGCTCCTCTTTCTGTTAAGCCTAGTGGTCCCAGTATGACGAGTCACACGACTCGGCCGCCTTCTCCTCCGCCTCCTGAAGATACTAGAGTTCCTAGTCCTGCTCGTGTTGACTCTCCTCCCGCTCCGAATCAGATGCCATCTCGCCAGGATGCGCCCGAGGTTTCCCCTGTTGATGCCGATACAACTCGGCCCATAGATATTTCCACTGAGCCTGCTGCCTCCTTCGTGAATCCCGAAGTTTCCCCTGAGATCCCTTTGACCCCCACAATCTTTACTGCGACTCCAAATCCAGCCGAGGATACCAATATCTCGGCGCCCTCAGAAACCGTAATCCCTCCGGCCCCCAAAGATGCCATTCCAAGTGCCGAGGCAACGGCTCCTGCCGACGCCTCTTCTAAGGCAAGAAAGGTCGTTGTCACCAAACCTTCCTCATCTCACAAAGGACCTGCCAGATCTTCTCAGCCTACAATTGCTGATGCGCTGCACAAGGGGGTTTCTTCTGCCAAGAGTATTGTTACCCCGGCTGCTGATACACAGCTCACTCTTCATAAGAGTCCCGCGGCGGCGGTGGCTACACAACACGTCCGAGGTAAAGTACTGACTCGTACAGAGAGTGGGAACATCCTTGGCTCGTTGGTTGAGTATGCCAACAATTGGAATGCTGCTGATCAGCTCGAGGGCAATCCAAATAGCCAGCCCTTTCAACTCTCCGACATCAGCAACCGCTTACATCTGGCTGCCAAGGTCGTTCTTGACAGTGACAAGATGAATGAGGTAATTGTTTTTATCGAGGTTTGATTAATCATTCGAATGATATTGTATATACTCTAGTCCCCGAAGCTTGCAATCGAATAATTTGTTATTCGTTTGGAAGTTTTATTAGGCTTTGCCTGGTTCAGTTTTGTCTTAGTGTTTGAATATCCATCCACCTAGTTCCGAGTTAAGTTTTGCTTGACTCGGATCTGTTTTAGTTTCGATTATCCAGCCACCTAGATCCGAGTTAGGTTTTGCTTGACTCGGATCTGTCTTAGTTTCGAATATCCAGCCACCTAGATCCAAGTTAAGTTTTGCTTGACTCGGATCTGTCTTAGTTTCGAATATCCAGCCACCTAGATCCGAGTTAAGTTTTGCTTGACTCGGATCTGTCTTAGTTTCGAATATCCAGCCACCTAGATCCGTGTTAAGTTTTGCTTGACTCAGATCTGTCTTAGTTTCGAATATCCAGCCACCTAGATCCGAGTTAAGTTTTGCTTGACTCGGATCTGTCTGAGCTTCGAATATCTTATTGCTATTTGTTTTGTTGCTTAGGTTGCGCATGACCGGCGGACCGCCGAATTCCAGAGGCTGCTCTTTGCGCATAAAAAATTGCAAGATAAGTATGAGAGGTTCATTCCCGTGGCGAAGAAAGCTGGTAAGTTAACAAACTTTTTCATTATCCCTAAAATTCTTATTGTTTTGGATGTGAGGTGCTAACTCATTTTGCTGGTGAATAGGTAATATAAACAATCTTAATATCCTTCTTGAGAAAAAGGTCAAGGCCTTGGAAGGTTCGTTACTCTTCTTTCTTTTACAGATATCAATTTGAAATGTGCACCGGGTTTCTTTTAACCCTTTTGGCTTCGGTATAGCCGAGTTACAAACTTTTGCAGCGTCACACCAAGAATGCATACCCATGCCTGATATGATGCTGCATTTTTTAGAACAAGCCGCCACTCACTCGGCGCAGCTGAAAGATAAAGATGACGAGATAGCTCGCTTGCGTGCCGAGGTGGAGTCCCTCAAGCTTTCTCAGAAATCTGAGTTGGAAAAAGTTGACCAGGAGTTCTCCGAGGAGAAGAATCGGCTAGCTCTGCAATTGCAGAAAAATAAAGATCTCCTCGAGGCTGCCGAACTGAAGACCCGGGGTATGAGCGAGGAGATCACTCGCTTTGAGAAAACCAAGGGTGACTGGGCTAAAGATCTTCAGATAATGCTGAGCTATATTCACCGTAAGCCTCGGACCGTGGCCGAGTTATCTTTTTCCTTTGCTTACTGTTGACCGACGCACTTTTGTTTTGCGCAGACCATTTTCCAGAAGCTAAGCCCGTGATCTCTAAAGCGGTGATTAATGATCGTGTGCGCCGAGGTGTTCCTGCCGATGCGAGCCCAGAATACTCGATGGAAGATTTCTTGGTTGCCGTTGGCGCTGCCGTCGGTCCGATGAAGATTATGGGCAGGGACTTGGTGCAAGCAGCCATTCGGGCCTACCATGTTCTCTGGCCGAATACTTCTGGGACTCCTGATATTGATGAAGTCAAGATACTGGTGGAAAGATTGATGGCATCCCAGAACCAGTTGAATCTTTGGAGGGAATCCGCTGGACGAGTTGGTGCTGATATGGCACTCACAGTCGTTATGTCATGGTACGAGGATATTTCCCTCGATACCCTGATAAATTTGCGCACTGGCTCCCGTTGGGTTGAGGATCCAGAATTCGTCGCTCTCCGACAAGCTCGTGCCTTCCAGCTCGTTGAGTATGCGGATGTGCATAACTGGATTGAAGGGCCGAGTTTCCTTCCTAACCCGGCGGATGAGGTCAAAGTTGAAGATGCCTCTGAGGATGATTCAGCCAACCCAGACGAGGCTGATGGCGACTCTGGTACTTCTGGTGATTCCAGCTCGAGCTCGGATGGCAATGGCGACGCGCGATCCTCCTCCAAAGGTACTGGGCATTCCACAGCTCAAGCTGATGTTTCTCAATAGCCCCGAGCTTCCCCCGAAGTCGCTCCTGGTTCTGTGGAGGGCGAAGCAACTTCGGCCGAGGTGCCGTCTACCTCGGAGCGCCCAGCTCCTGATCAAGTCGCTTCCCCTTAAAGAACTCTAAGTCGTTTCTTATCCCCGGTATGCCGGGCGTATGATGTGTGTCAGATACTTGTCCAACTTTCTGTGTGGTATGAACCTTTTTTGCCTTTTGCCGCTGAGGCACACATGTTTATGATCTTTATTATTCTGTTTAAACTAATCCTGTTTGTTTAAATCTTTGCTTTGGTGGACTTTAATTTCTTAAGTTCGGATTGTGTGTTTTGCCTTTGTCGTATGGTAGTCCAGCGTCTAATATTGCCTGACCCTGATGAATTTGACACTTCAACCATTGTGTTCTTGAATTTTATCCAAGTTGTCAATCTCGAAGCTTATATCTGGGGAGAACGAAATAATATCGCTCTGGGTGCCAAAGTTCGATGCCCATTTCTGTAACGAAGGACAATTGTGGCGCAATCCTCTAATCACTGTTCTAAAAATGGAGACTCAACACATCACTAAAAGTGCGAAATAATATCGGCCAGTATTCGAGTCATTGCTGGAAATGCCGAGGTCTAATACATAACCCAAATTCAAAAAATATAGCAGTCCGCGAGTCATTGCTCAAGGTGCCGAGGTTTAATTCATACCCAAAACTCAGAAGCAATATAGGGCATTCCCCGAGCCACTACTCAAGGTGCCGAGGTTTAATACATACCCCAAACTCAGAAATAATATAGGACAGTCCCCGAGCCACTGCTCAAGGTGCCGAGGTTTGATACATAACCGAAACTCAAAAACAACATAAGGCAGTCCCCGAGCCACTGCTCAAGGTGCCGAGGTTTAATACATAACCTAAACTCAAAAACAACATAAAGGTCCGAGCCCTTTGCTCAAGGTGCCGAGGTTTAATACATAACCCAAACTCAACAACAATATAGGGCAGTCCCCGAGCCACTGCTCAAGGTGCCGAGGTTTAATACATAACCTAAAATCAAAAACAACATAAGGCAGTCCCCGAGCCACTGCTCACGGTGCCGAGGTTTGATATATAGTTGATACTTTGTCCTAGAGCGTTTCTTTACAATGTGTCGTAGATGACTCCTATGAGTAAAATGGATGAAGTAAAGCTACATTCCATGGTCTTTTCGATTCTTCGCCGGCTTTGTCTTCCTTGTTCTTTTCTGGTGACTGAGCATCAATTAGGTAATATGCATCATTGTGCAACGCTTTGCTCACGATGAACGGTCCTTCCCACGGGGGCGATCGTTTGTGCATGCCGGCTGTACGTTGCACTAACCGAATAACCAAATCTCCTTCTTTAAACACTCTTGGATTTACTTTCTTGCTGTGATATCGCCGCAAGTCCTGCTGATAAATAGCTGATCTTGATAGTGCCAACTCCCTGGATTCCTCTAGCAGATCGACATCATCTTGCCGAGCTATTTCATTTACCTCAGCGGTTGTATACTGGGTAACCCTTGGCGAGTCATGTATTATGTTGGCTGGAAGCACAGCTTCTGCCCCATATACTAGAAAAAACGGTGTATACCCTGTTGATCTGTTTTGGGTAGTTCTGAGGCTCCATAGTACTGCTGGTAGTTCCTCAATCCAACACCCTGCCGACCTTTGCAGTGGTTCGACGATTCGTGGTTTTATTCCGGACAGTACTAGTCCATTAGATCTTTCTACTTGCCCATTAGATCCTGGGTGAGCCACCGAGGCGACATCTAGTCTTATGTGCTTTTCTTGACAGAATCTAGCGAAGGCTCCTTCATCAAAGTTCGTTCCATTGTCTGTAGTAACACTGTGTGGGTAACCATATCTCAAGATAATATCTTTGAGGAATTTTACCGCTGTTGGCCCATCACATTTCTTTATTGGTTTTACTTCGATCTATTTTGTGAATTTGTCGACCATGACTAAGATGTGGGTCATCCCGCCTCGGGCCGGCTTGAATGGTCCCACCATATCTAAGCACCAGACATAAAATGGCCAAGTAATTGGTATCTTTTTAGCTCGAACGATGGCATATGTATCTTGCTGGCATATCTCTGGCATCCATTACATTTTTCGACCAGTTCTTTGGCCTCTTTCAACGCTGTTGGCCAATAAAACCCATGCCTGAATGCTTTGACCACTAAAGCTCTGGACGAGGCGTGATGCCCGCATTCTCCTTGATGTATATCTAGGAGGATCTCCTGGCCTTCCGCCGAGTTCACACATCTCTGCAACAGGCTTGTGACGCTCCTTTTATACAGGTCATTGTTTATGATTGTATAAGCTTTAGCTCTTCTCAATGTCTGTCTTGCCAATACCTCGTCATTCGGCAAAATCGCATCTTTAAGGAAAGAATATATGGGTTGCGCCCATGTTGGTATGATTTTTTCCGAGGTAATCTCATTATCTATTTCCATATTTTCCGCTGACATAACTACCTCGGATTTCCCCGTATCCATCCTTGCATCTGCCGGGTTCATTTTGGGAAATTACGAGTTACATTCCTTGTCAATTTCCATTGGCACACTATCTTCTCTTGATTTTGCTGGAATAAAGATGGATTCGGACTCTGGTGATGGTGTTATTGATGGTTTCCTCAGGTGCTCTAGGGCGATACCTGGGGGAATTGATTGTCTGGTTGATCCGAGTTTTGACAATGTGTCTGCGGCGTCGTTTTCTGCCCGAGGTATATGATGAAATTCACATCCATCGAAGTATCTGCTGAGTTTTTGCACATGAAACCTATATAAGGCCATATTGGCATCTAACGCATCCCAATTGCCTGAGACTTGTTGTACTACTAGATCTGAGTCTCCGTAGCATAAGATTCGAACCTCTTTCGCCACCTTCAATCCATGGACCAGTGCTTCATACTCGGCTACATTGGTTGATGCGGCGAAATGTATTTGCAACACATATCTCAGCTAATCTCTTTTTGGCGAGGTTAACACTATTCCTGCCCCCAAACCATTTCTTAGTTTGGAACCGTCAAAGTGCATCATCCAGTAATTCGGATCTGGTAATGGTGGCTCATACTGTACCTCGGCCCAATCTACAAAGAAGTCGGCCACAGCCTGAGATTTGATCGCATCTCTCCTATCGAATTGCGGAGCATAGGGTGACAATTCAATTGCCCATTTTGCTATTCGGCCACTTGCATATTTGTTGCTCAATATGTCGGCTATGGGTGCTTCACAGATCACTTTGATGGGGTGCTGTTCGAAGTAATGTTTAAGTTTCTTTGCTGACATGTATACCCCATATGCCATCTTCTGATAATGTGGGTAATTTTGTTTTGAGGCTGATAGTACCTCGCTTAGGTAATATACCGGCCTTTGTACTGATTTATCATCTTCAATTCGTTCTACCACGATCACAACACTTACCACTCTGTTCGTGGCGGCTATGTAAAGTAACATAGGCTCTTTCGACAATGGAGAAGCCAGGATTGGCGCTATGACCAACATCTTTTTCAATTCATGAAACGCATTGTCTGCTTGTGGTGTCCAAATGAACTTATCAGATTTTTTCATCAGTTGATAAAGTGGTAATGCTTTCTCTCCCAGCCGACATACAAATCGGCTAAGCGAGGCCAAGCAACCTGTGAACTTTTGTACGTCATTTAGACATCTCGGCAATTCCATCCTTTCTACTGCTCTTATCTTAGTTGGGTTGGCCTCTATGCCTCGGCTAGATACGGGAAAACCGAGTAGTTTTCCAGCCGGCACACCGAAAGTGCATTTTTCCGGGTTAAGCTCCATTCGGAACCTTCTCAGGTTCGCAAGAGTCTGCCGGATATTATCCAGTAGCGTTTTGCTTTCTTTGGTTTTGATAACCACATCATCTACATACACTTGTACATTCTTCCCTATCTGGTCATACAGACATTTTTGCATACATCTACGTCGTTGCCCCGCGTTACGCGGGCGAATGGCATGGTGCGATAGCAATAAGCCCCGTACGGGGTAATAAACGCAGTCTTTATTTGATCGGCCGAATTTAACGGTATCTGGTGAAAACCAGAATACGCGTCTACAAATGATAATAGTTCACAACCAGCGGTCGAATCAATGACTTGGTCTATTCTAGGTAAAGGAAAAGGATCTTTTGGACACGCCTTGTTCAGGTTCGTGTAATGAATACACATTCGCCATACAATGGCTACATTTGGATCATCCTTCTTCTTTTCCACTAGCACTGGGTTCGATAACCAATCCGGATACATCACCTCCATGATGAACCCGGCCGCAAGGAGCCGAGCTATTTCATCCCCTATTATTTTTCTCCTGTCTTCGGTGAAGCGGCGGAGAGGTTGCTTCACCGGCCTTGCTCCTGGCCTTACATTCAGAGAGTGCTCATCCAACTCCCTCGGCACACCTTGCAGATCCTGAGTTGACCATGCAAAGATATCCCGATTCTCACGGAGGAAGTTGGTGAGCTCGCTTTCCTATTTAGCATCTAGGCCGACACCAATTGTGACGGTGCGCTCTGGGAACTGCTCATCTATGTGGAACTTTTTTGTTTCTTTAGTCGGATGGAAAGAGACACTTCCATGCGGATTGGCCAATGCCGGCATATTCAGTTGTGCCGACTGAGCGAGGGCTGCTACCTCCTGAATCCTTCTTTTTTCTCTTGATATTACCAATGACTCAGCCAGATTTGATCCGGCTGAAGAACATTCCATTGACTTCCTGTAATCTCCTACTACTGTTATCACCCCTTGTGGCCCGCGTAACTTCATTTTCAAGTAAGTTATGTGGCAGCTGCCCATGAATTTGGCCAATGTCGGCCGTCCGAGTAGAGCATGATAACAACTCTCTAGGTCCACCACTTCAAACTCCAAATTTTCTGCTCTGCAGTTATCTCTTGTGCCGAATAACACATCCACTCGAACCTTTCCAATGGGTTCGCATGAAAGTCCTGGTACTATCCCATGGAATGTGGTCCTCATGGATTGCAGCATATTCTGCGATATTCCGAGTTTATGCATTGTATCTTTGTACATGATATTGATACTGCTCCCGTTGTCAATGAGTACTTTTGAAAATTTCACATTAATGCTTGGTCCGACAAATGTAGGATCTAGTATGAGTGCGTACGACCCCGGATTCGGCATTATTTTGGGGTGATCCTTTATGCTCCAAATTATTTCCTGATCTGACCAAGGCACATATCTTGGTACTGCCGGCATAACTGCATTTACTTCCATATGCCGGCGCCGCACACTTTGCCTGTCTTGCTGTTATGTTGTGAACACGCAATATGATTGATGATGTTCTCTGTAATCATTGCGTCCACTACTTCCTGGGTTCGTCCTTCCATCCGGACCCTGATTTATCACTTGATGCACAGCATCCCTCCGGTCCGAGTTATCATACCTCGGGGGAGGAGGTGGTAACATTAGTTGCTGTGCATTCGCTCCAGTCAACTGTGGCAGATGCTGCTGATGTGCCTGATGGGATGTTGCTTGCATGCTTGCCGGGTTGCCCATTGCATTTTTCATCCAGGCACACTGCCGAGTCGTTTGATTGGCCGACTTGGCCGGGTTTGAAGTGTGAAATTTACACGGTTTATCTAACATAGACTCAAACGTGTACTTCGGCCTTTCCTGCCATTGCTTCTTCTGTTCTGGTGTCCATTGTATTTTCCCTTCATTCCTCGGTGTCCATTGCTGATGACCATTCTTTTGCCGCTGATTGTTTCCGTGACTCGGCTGATCTTGCACTACCACTGCCACCTGATTTGAGCCATATCTATAATCCGGTCTTTCTTCTCTTCTTCTCCCTCTGAACTCATTGCGCCTTGATGACCCGGCCGCATCTCTTGCATATTGATCCTGAAGTTCCAGATGATCTGCTGACATTAATTCTGGTTGTGTCGGATCTCCCAAGGCATAGGAATCCACTCTCCTGATGGTTTCTGCCAAAGTGGTTGGCATATCTCTTTGCAATCTCTGCCATAGTACACTGCCACAGCGGCACCCTTGAGCGAACCAAGCTATCGCCTGTGACTCTATAACTCCCTCGCATGAATTCCTGAGGTTACACCACCGAGTCAAGAATTCTCTGTCTCTCTCATTCGGCTTTTGCTTGCACATGGCTAGCTGCTGCGGCCTGTTTGGCCTTTTGTAAGTACTGGTGAAATTGCTAACGAACATTTCTTCGAAATCCAACCAACAGTTGATACTGCCTGCTGGCAGGTTATTCAACCATACTCTAGCTGGTCCTTCCAACATTTGTGGGACATATCGTACTGCCCATCGCAAGTTTCCGCCAGCTATTTTTACAGCTGTGGCATAATCAATCAACCAATCATGCGGTTTGGTGCTCCCATTATACGTTTTTGTGCCTCTTGCCGGTGAAAGTTCAGATGGCGGCTCGCCCATGATCCGAGGTCCGAAGCATGCCGGGCCTGGTGGACCTTGTTCTTCTAACAGCTCGGACCGGTATAGCCGGTCCAGCTTTACTCTTGCATCACTTGACGGCAAATATCTGTACAGAATTCTTTCCTGCATTCCATAGTGGTTATTTCCACCATGAACCGCATATTCCATCTCGGAATATCCATCATTATGCCTCTCATTCACCTGATTGTGGCGAGCTGGTCTCACTTCTCTTTCCTGCCGAGGTTCATATCTCGGTTGTGGATTGGGTGGCGGTGCTCTCCTTCCTTCAGCCGGGATATTATTCTCGTGATTTCCTCTTCCGAGATCTCCTCTTCCGAGATCTCCATTACCTCGGATTCCGTTGCCTTTCTCGGCACGGCCGGGGTTTCTCTTGCCACTGTTACCTCGACTCTCATTGCCTCTATTTTCATTTGCTTTTCTGGCTATCGCCGGATCATATGGAACAATTTGCTTATTTCTTTTTCCCGAAGTTACCGCTCTGTCTTTCCGCGCATTGATTCCGGGAGAGGATGCCGCTGCCACCGATAAGGCAGGTGCTGCACCAGCCGAATGAACCATTCGCGAGGCACCAGGCCTTGCTGGGTCTGCCTTGAGCATTTCTTCATTCTGCTGGTTTGCAATGCACACCAGTTCATTCACTCTCTCTTACTATTTTTGCCGGGCTTCGCCGGTCAATCCTTCTAACTCTAGTGCAGCGGCATTTGCCGCCCTCAGGTTCTTTGCCGGGGTACTGTACCTCGGCAAACCTTGATCAACTGCTTCTGCCTTATGAGCATCATGCTCTTTGTTGATATCATCTATGAGGTTCTTCCCCCTTAGTCTCAATTAATTCGACCGCTCGAGGCGGCGTCAGCTGTTTGCCTAGCATATTCTCGCAGGTCTGTTCAAGGACTCATAATGTCTTGACACCTTTTTTGCCTCTACTAGCACTTTTTCCTGGTCTCTTCTAACTCTGCCTGAGCGTTTGCCAGATCAAGGATCGGCGTTACAGGTGTAGTCAGATTATCTATAGTTTCCTGGAGAATGTTTTCTGGTCTTTCCAGAGGTGGCCCTCTTACCCTTGGTGCCTTTGGGGTCGTATCCTGCACTTCGGCTGGGTTGGCCGTTGAAGGAATTACCTCGGTGGGCTGTGGAGCTGCCTGCTTGGTGGTCACCTGCACACGCGTCGTCGGATCTTTGCTTGATCCGGAGCCTGCTGTTCCCGCCTACACCCCAGCTGCGACCATCACCTCGACGCTGCTGACGGGGCACACTCCGCACAGACCATTTGCGGCGCTAAGGGGAGGATCTCCTGCAACAACAACTTGGTGAGGATAAACGCTGGAGGTGTCGACACCGACGTAGATCTGGTGCATGCCCAAGTTGATGAAGACGCCGTTGCATGGAGGAGTTTTCCCCTGGAAGCTGCCTGCATTGTCGCTGACGTAGTCACAGAGATCAAATCTCCAGACTAAGCCAGAGACAATGCGCTCGCCAGTGTGGATGAAGTTTCCCGTCCGGATCATGACTCCAGCTAGCACCGCTGCTGGCCCCACGGTGGGCGCCAACTTTCGTGGTGGTGGCACGGCAGATGCCATGGGTAGGCTAAAGTATGGGGCCAATGGATGCTAGAGGGATCTGGGGAGGGAAGATGTAGTTGATTCTACACACAGAAGACTAACGTAAAGATCTTTATTTCGCCTTTCTTGGGCTACAAGTGCTCCGAGCTGTATACAAGTGGAGAGGAAGAACTTTACCAGCCTCCATTACCCGAAGTATTTCCGGATGCTCCAGATAATGATGTGGTGGATTCTGTTGGAGATATGCCCTGGAGGCAATAATAAATATAGTTATTATTATATCTTTGTGTTTATGATAAATGTTTACATTCATGCTATAATAGTATTAACAAGGAAACATTAATACTTGTGTGATTTGTAAACTAAAATAGAGTCCCTAGTAAAGCCTCTTTATAAATACTAGCTTGTTGGTTAATAAATGATTGTGGTTTCCCTATCATGAACATTGAGATGTTATTAAAAACAAGATCATATCGTTAGGAGAATGATATGGTGGACATACTCCTATAGATAAGCGTAGCATAAAGATCAAGTCATTTTAATAGTTCAATTGCTATATGCTTTCTGATACATAGTAACCTAATTCCTTCGACCATGAGATCATGCATATCACCTTCACCGGAAGGATGCTTTGATGACATCAAACACCACACCATAACTGGGTGGCTATAAAGGTGGCATTGAGTGTTCAGAAAGTATTGGTTGAGACACATGGATCAAGAGTGGGATTTGTCCATCCATATGACGGATAAATATACTCTGGGCCCTCTCGGTGGAATGTCATCCAATTAGCTTGCAAGCATGTGACTGGCTCACAAGGGATCACATATCACGGGAACGAGAAAATAGTACTTATCAGTAACGAGGTTGAACTAGGTATGTGGAGATACCGACGATCATAACATCGGATAAGTAAACTATCGTGAGACAAAGGGAAATTGGTATCGTATGTAAGTGGTTCATTCGATCGCAAAGTAATCGTAGAAATATGTGGGAGCCATATGAATTTCCAGATTCCTCTATTGGTTATTGTTCGGAGAAGTGTCTCGATCATGTCCGCATAATTCACGAACCGTAGGGAGACACACTTAAGGATTCGACGTTGTTTGAGTAGTTATGGAATGATGAGTAAGATACCGAATGTTGTTCGGAGTCTCGGATGGGATCCGGGATATCACGAGAAGATCCGGAATGGTCGGAGAATAAGATTCATATAAGGAAAGTCCTGTTTCGGGGTAGGAGAATGGTTCCGGTGTTTTCATCGGGAATGTTCTAGAAGGTTCTGGAATGTCCGGCACTCCGGAGGGGAAGGGTACATGAATGTGTCATAACAATTTGGAATGATTGCATCATGTACTAGGTGTCATCGCTGAACAAAATAAAGGGTTTAATCAAATCCTAGTTTGAAAAGTCAAACGCCAATTTGAAAAGTCAAACGGCTATTTTGTGAGGTGGAGGGAGAGTAGGAAACCTACTTGGGGAGGCGTTCCCTCCCTCCACCGCCGGCCCACTTGGAGACCGATTTGGGGAGGGACTCCCCTCCCCTTGGCGCGCCCCTCCACCTATATAAGGAGGGGCAGGGCTGCCCCTCCAAGCACACAACACCACGCCCCGCAAACCCTAATGCTAGCCGCCGGCACCGCCACCTCCTGCTGCCGTCGCCGCCTAGGCAAACCCTACCCACCGGCCTTGATCCTCCTTGGTGCATCTAAACCCTAGATCGCCGAGGCTCTCTCTCATATTCCACCATACTCGCTCTGGCTTAAGGCGAAGCCCTGCGAGATCTCCCCTCTACTTCCGGTACCACGCCGTTGTGCTGCCGGAATCACGAGGAGAGTGCTACAACCTCTGCTGCCTGCTGGAACAAGGGAGAGGAAGGTCTTCGTCGAGTACCGAACGTGTGACCGACTACGGAAGCGCCGAACGAGCCTTGTAGGAAGGATCGTCTACGCGATCTTGAGATCGGCAAGAGTACGACTACATCACCCACGAGAATCCGCTCTCGTTAAACACTTTGGAATCTTCGAGGGTGAGTAATTCCATCGACTCGTTGCTACAATCTAGTAGATAGATCTTGGCTTGTTTGTTTGTATGCGGTAGAAAAAATTTGTTTTCCATGCTACGAACCCCTACAGTGGTATCAGAGCCATGTTTATATGTAGATCTGTTGCACGAGTAGAACACAATGGTCATTCTGGGCGTTGATGCTTTTGTTGTCGATTGCTTCTTGTGTACTTTGCATCTTGCGGGATGGTGGGATGAAGCGGCCCGGGCTAACCTTACATGACATCGTTCATGAGACTTGCTCCACGATTGACATGCAACTTGTATTGCATAAGTGTCTTTGCGGGTGCCTGTTTCGCCCAACATAGTTAAGATTCAATTTACAACGGGTGATTGACAATACTAGTATCAATGTTGTGGTTCTTGTTCGTAAGTTAGAACGACACTTATTGAAAGTCCCAAACCACGTAAAACATGCAAAGAAAGTAGAGGCGTCTAACTTTGTTTTGCAGGGGTGTGTTGTGATGTGATATGGCCATGATTGTGATTATATTTGATGTATGCAATGTTCCTTATTGTAAGTTAGCAACCGGCAGGAGCCATATGGTTGTCTTTAATTTCTGTTAATACCCGCGTGTCTATTCAAAGTAGTTGTAATAGTTGAAGCTGGTGGACGACAACCATGGAGCGACATCATGGACCTTGATGCAATGCCAATGATGATGGAGATCATGTTCGTGCTTGAAGATGGAGATCGGAAGCACAAAGAAGAAAGGCCATATCATATCACATATTATGAATTGCATGTGATGTTAATCCTTTATGCATCTTGTATTGCTTAGTTAACGACGGTAGCATTATAAGATGATCCCTCATGCACATGAATATCAAGTTCTAAAGTGTTCACCCTTAGTAAGCACCGTTGCTAAAGCTTGTTGTTTCGAAGCACCACGTGATGATCGGGTGTGTTAGATTCCGCAAGTGTATTCAACGTGAGCAAGCCAGATTTTCTCATGCGGAAGCTAAGGTTTGATCTTGACGAGCCTAGCATGTACAGACATGGTCTCGGAACACGGATCACCGAAAGGTTAAACATGAATCGTATAGTAAGATATGATGAACATGTCGATTGTTCGCCATTGAAGCTACATCGACTCTCGTGATGATCGGTGTTGATGTGGTGGATTTGGTTCATGTGATCACTAAAACAATGTGAGGGATATTGTTTTGAGTGGGAGTTCACCTAGATTAATTTAACTATTAATTAGATCTCAATTTGTCATAAACTTAGTCTAAACTATTGCAAATATGTTGTAGATCAATGGCGGCCGCTACCATCAATTTTAATGCGTTCCTAGAGAAATAAAATTTGAAAAACAATGCAAGCAACTTCGCGGATTGGTTCCGCAATTTGAGGATTGTCCTCACTGCTGGTAATTTGACCTATGTGCTGGATGCACCGCTGGGTGACCCACCTGCAGCTGATGCTTCCGATGAAGTAAAGAATGTTTACCTCGCTCGGAAGAATCAGTACTCCATAGTTCAGTGTGCTATCTTGTATGGTTTGGAATCGGAGCTTCAGAAAAGGTTTGAAGAGTCAGACCCATATGATATTGTCGAGGATCTCAAATTGATTTTTGAGACTCATGCGGCAATTGAAAGCTATGAGGCTTCTGAAAAGTTCTTTAACTGCAAGATGGAAGAGGGCAGCTCTGTCAGTGAGCATGTGTTTAAGATGTCTGGGCACGCAAACAAACTTCAAAGCTTGGGTATAGTGATTCCTAATGCTTTGGGGATTTATCGTGTCCTCCAATCACTACCACCAAGTTACAAGAACTTTGTGATGAACTACAATATGCAAAACATGAACAAGCAGTTGCCAGAACTCTTCGCCATGTTAAAATCTGTAGAAGTGGAGATCAAGAAAGAGCACCAAGTGTTGATGGTCAATAAGACCACCAAATTCAAGAAAGGCAAGTCTAAGCAAATGGGACACTTCAAGAAGGGTGGTAAGAAAGTTACCGCGCCGACGAAGAAGACGAAGGCTGGACCTAAGCCTGATACTGAGTGCTTTTACTGCAAGGGAGAAGGTCACTGGAAGCGGAATTTCCCAAAGTACTTGGCGGATTTGAAGAACGGCAACATCAATAAGAAAGGTATATATCCGATATACATGTTATTGATGTGTATCTCACTAGTACTCGTAGTAGTGCCTGGGTATTTGATACTGGTTCGGTTGCTCATATCTGTAAATCGAAACAGGTGCTGCAGAATAAACGGAAGCTAGCGAAGAACGAGGTGACGATGCGCGTGGGAAACGGATCAAAGGTTGATGTGATCGCGGTCGGCACGCTACCTCTTCATCTACCATCGGGATTAGTTTTATACTTAAATAATTGTTATTTGGTGCCTGCGTTAAGCATGAACATTTTATCGGGATCTTGTTTATTGCGAGACGGTTACTTGTTTAAGTCCGAGAATAATGCTTGTTCGATTTATATGAGTAATATGTTTTATGCACATGCACCTTTGATAGATGGTCTATTCTTATTGAATCTCGATAGTGGAAATACACATATTAATAACATTGAAGCTAAACGTTTGAAATTGAGCGATAACTCGACCTATATGTGGCACTGTCGTCTTGGTCACATTGGAGTGAAGCGTATGAAGAAACTCCATTCCGATGGACTTCTTGAATCACTTGATTTCGAATCACTTGAAAGATGCGAAGCATGTCTGATGGGTAAAATGACTAAGACTCCATTTTCTGGTATGATGGAGCGAGCTACGGACTTATTGGAAATCATACATACCGATGTGTGTGGTCCGATGAGTGTAGCATCGCGTTGTGGTTATCGTTATGTTCTTACCTGCACGGATGACTTGAGTAGATATGGGTATATCTATTTCATGAAACATAAGTCTGAAACTTTCGAGAAGTTTAAGGAATTTCAAAGTGAGGTGGAGAATCAACGTAACAAGAAGATTAAATTTCTACGTTCTGATCGTGGAGGTGAATATCTAAGTTACGAGTTTGGCGAGCATTTGAAGAAATGCGGAATACTTTCACAATTGACACCGCCGGGAACACCACAGCGTAATGGTGTGTCCGAACGTCGTAATCGAACTCTCTTAGATATGGTTCGTTCTATGATGTCACTTACAGATTTACCGCTATCATTTTGGGGTTATGCATTAGAAACAGCGGCATTCACTTTAAATAGGGCACCATCTAAATCCGTTGAAACGACACCGTATGAATTATGGTTTGGGAAGAAACCTAAATTGTCGTTCCTTAAAGTTTGGGGTTGCGAAGCCTATGTAAAGAAGTTACAGCCGGACAAGCTTGAACCCAAAGCGGAAAAATGCGTCTTCATAGGATACCCGAAGGAAACTATTGGGTATACCTTCTATCATAGATCCGAAGGCAAAATCTTCGTTGCCAAGAATGGATCCTTTCTAGAGAAGGAATTTCTCTCGAAAGAAGTGACTGGAAGGAAAGTAGAACTCGACGAGGTTGTTGAACCTTCTCTCGAACTTGCGAGTAGCGCAGCGCCGGAAGTAGTTCCTGTGGCGCCTACACCAATACGAGAGGAGGATAATGATGATGATCATGAAACTTCGGTTGTAGTTGCTACAGAACCTCGTAGGTCAACGAGAACTCGTACCACTCCTGATTGGTATGATCCCGTTATGAATGTCATTTTGGTGGACAACACCGATGACCCTGCGACATATGAGGACGCAATGATGAGCCCAGATTCCAATAAATGGCAAGAAGCCATGAAATCCGAGATTGGATCCATGTACGAAAACCAAGTATGGACTTTGGTGGACTTACCAGATGGCCGGAAGGCTGTCGATAACAAATGGATTTTCAAGAAGAAAACATATGCTGATGGTAATGTTACTGTCTATAAAGCTCGACTTATCGCAAAAGGGTTTCGACAAATTCAAGGAGTTGACTACGATGAGACTTTCTCACCTGTAGCAAAGCTAAAGTCTGTGAGGATTATGTTAGCAATCGCTGCATATTATGATTATGAGATATGGCAGATGGATGTCAAAACAGCATTCCTCAATGGAGACATTGATGAAGAGTTGTATATGATGCAACCCAAAGGTTTTGTCGATCCTAAAGATGCTAACAAGGTATGCAAACTTCAACGGTCCATCTATGGATTGAATCAAGCATCCCGAAGTTGGAATCAACGTTTTGATAAGGTAATCAAAAGTTTTGGTTTTATACAAACTTATGGAGAAGCTTGTATTTACAAGAAAGTGACTGGGAGCTCTGTAGCATTCTTAATACTATATGTAGATGACATATTGTTGATTGGGAATGATGTAGACCTTCTTAATAGTGTCAAGGAATATTTGAATAATAGTTTTTCAATGAAGGATCTTGGCGAAGCAACTTATATATTAGGCATAAATATTTATAGAGATAGATCGAGACGCCTAATATCATTGTCACAAAGTACATATTTGGACAAAGTTCTAAAGAGGTTTGGAATGGAAGATAGCAAGAAAGGGTTCTTGCCCATGTTGCCCAATACGACCTTGAGTAAAACTCAAAGTCCGACAACGGCAGAAGATAGAGAAAGGATGAGTAAAACTCCCTATGCCTCAGCCATAGGATCTCTGATGTATGCCATGCTATGTACTAGACCCGACATTGCATATGCTGTTAGTTTAACTAGAAGATATCAAAGTGATCCAGGAGTGGATCATTGGACAGCGGTCAAAAACATCCTTAAGTACTTGAGAAGAACTAAGGATATGGTTCTTTCTTATGGAGGTGATGAACAACTCGTTGTTAATGGTTACACCGATGCTAGTTGGAACACCGATCCGGATGATTCTAAATCACAATCTGGATACATATTTACTTTGAATGGTGTAGCAGTTAGCTGGAGGAGTGCAAAGCAAAGCGTTGTGGCAAGATCTTCAACTGAATCGGAATACATGGCTGCTTCGGAGGCTTCACAAGAAGCAATATGGATGAAAGAGTTCATTACAGAGCTCGGTGTGGTTCCTAGTGCGCTGGACCCAATGTCAATCTACTGTGATAACATGGGCGCCATAGCCAATGCGCAAGAACCAAGGTCACACAAGAAGTTGAAGCACATCAAGCTACGTTTTCACGCTATTCGAGAACATGTCCAAGATGGGGACATAAAGATTTGCAAAGTACACACAGATCTGAATGTGGCGGATCCGTTGACTAAACCTCTCCCGAGGGCAAAACATGACCAACACCAAACTGCCATGGGTTTTCGGTATATTACCATGTAATCTAGATTAGATGACTCTAGTGCAAGTGGGAGACTGTTGGAGATATGCCCTAGAGGCAATAATAAATATAGTTATTATTATATCTTTGTGTTTATGATAAATGTTTACATTCATGCTATAATAGTATTTACAAGGAAACATTAATACTTGTGTGATTTTTAAACTAAAATAGAGTCCCTAGTAAAGCCTCTTTATAAATACTAGCTTGTTGGTTAATAAATGATTGTGGTTTCCCTATCATGAACATTGAGATGTTATTAACAACAAGATCATATCGTTAGGAGAATGATATGGTGGACATACTCCTATAGATAAGCGTAGCATAAAGATCAAGTCATTTTAATAGTTCAATTTCTATATGCTTTCTGATACATAGTAACCTAATTCCTTCGACCATGAGATCATGCATATCACCTTCACCGGAAGGATGCTTTGATGACATCAAACACCACACCGTATCTGGGTGGCTATAAAGGTGGCATTGAGTGTTCAGAAAGTATTGGTTGAGACACATGGATCAAGAGTGGGATTTGTCCATCCATATGACGGATAGATATACTCTGGGCCCTCTCGGTGGAATGTCATCCAATTAGCTTGCAAGCATGTGACTGGATCACAAGGTATCACATATCACGGGAACGAGAAAATAGTACTTATCAGTAACGAGGTTGAACTAGGTATGTGGAGATACCGACGATCATAACATCGGATAAGTAAACTATCGTGAGACAAAGGGAAATTGGTATCGTATGTAAGTGGTTCATTCGATCGCAAAGTAATCGTAGAAATATGTGGGAGCCATATGAATTTCCAGATTCCTCTATTGGTTATTGTTCGGAGAAGTGTCTCGATCATGTCCGCATAATTGACGAACCGTAGGGAGACACACTTAAGGATTCGACGTTGTTTGAGTAGTTATGGAATGATGAGTAAGAGACCGAATGTTGTTCGGAGTCTCGGATGGGATCCGGGATATCACGAGGAGATCCGAAATGGTCCGGAGAATAAGATTCATATAAAGAAAGTCCTGCTTTGGGGTAGGAGAATGGTTCCGGTGTTTTCATCGGGAATGTTCTAGAAGGTTCCGGAATGTCCGGCACTCTGGAGGGGAAGGGTACATGAAAGTTTCATAACAAGTTGGAATGATTGCATCATGTACTAGGTGTCATCGCTGAACAAAATAAAGGGTTTAATCAAATCCTAGTTTGAAAAGTCAAACGCCAATTTAAAAAGTCAAACGACTATTTTGTGAGGTGGAGGGAGAGTAGGAAACCTACTTGGGGAGGAGTTCCCTCCCTCGACCGCCGGCCCACTTGGAGACCGAGTTGGGGAGGGACTCCCCTCCCCTTGGCGCGCCCCGTCCACCTATATAAGGAGGGGCAGGGCTGCCCCTCCAAGCACACAACACCACGCCCCACAAACACTAATCCTAGCCGCCGGCGCCGCCACCTCCTGCTGCCGCCGCCTAGGCAAACCCTAGCCGCCGGCCTTGCTCATCCTTGGTGCGTCTAAACCCTAGATCACCGAGGCTCTCTCTCATAGTCCACCATACTCGCTCGCTTAAGGCGAAGCCTGCGAGATCTCCCTCTACTTAGGTACCATACATGTCGCTGCAGGAATCGCGAGGAGAGTGCTACAACCTCCGCCTCTTTGGAACAAGGGAGAGGAAGGTCTTCCGAGTACCGAACGTGTGACCGATCATGAAGCGCCTAGGAACGTAGCGCCGGAAGGATCGTCTACGCGATCTTGAGATCGGCAAGAGTACGACTACATCACCCACGAGAATCCGCTCTCGTTAAACACTTTGGAATCTTCGAGGGTGAGTTATTCCATCGACTCGTTGATACAATCTAGTAGATAGATCTTGGCTTGTTTGTTTGTATGTAGTAGAAATTTTTTGTTTTCCATGCTACGAATCCCTACAGATTCCATGTCCGAGCTGCCGTCGGCGTGGTCTCCGGCTGAAGAGGCTAATGAGTCGAGCGAGGACCACACTCGCAAACGATCACGGAGCTCCATCGAGTCTTCGGATGCCTCGACTCCTCCGACTCATAGGAACCCACTGTGTCTTGAACGTCACAGTGATGGGTGTCGTGGTGGTGGCACGGCAGATGCCATGGGTAGGCTAAAGTATGGGGCCAATGGATGCTAGAGGGATCTGGGGAGGGAAGATGTAGTTGATTCTACACACAGAAGACTAACGTAAAGATCTTTATTTCTCCTTTCTTGGGCTACAAGTACTCCTTGAGTTGTATACAAGTGGAGAGGAAGAACTCTACCAGCCAAACGGTACCAAATGAGTCGATGCCCTTCTCTGAATCCAAGCCTCCCCTTATAAAGGGGAACCTTGGCTCCTCTAGGGCTGACGTGGCAAGCATATTCGAAGAATATGCTTGTCCTAATATAGTAACTCGGCGGCCTCCTTTCCGTGTCGCTCTTCTAACGACGGCAAGGTTCCAGAGGACCCCGCCTGCACGCCTCGGGCTTCAGGACTGTCACCTCCGTGACCTGCTTCTGCCCTTCTGTCGCTCTGCGCCTTGTCCTTTGTGCTTGGCTCTGCTCAGATTCTACCTAGCCCGTGACTAGGGTTTGACTATAGGCATCTCCTTCTCCTGCAAGCTTCATATCACTCGGCCCTGCCTCGCTTAACTCGGCTTGGCCTTCACCTGCATTCAGATTATTCGGGCGGGCGGGTTACGCCTTGCTCTTCTCATAAGGGTCCTGCTCTTTCTTACCTCGGCCGACCTTTACAGGACTCGGCCGATTTAGATTGCAACTCGGAAACCTGACGGGGAACTTCGTTTCGTCTTTCCCCGTTCTTACCCTATCCGGGGTCACCCCCCCAACAATGGGCATGGAGGCTCGTCCTCTTCGATTCCTGCCGTTCTCGTGCGGGCTGTAGCGCCGCACCCGCCGGCGAAGCGGAAGAAGGAAGAAAAGAAGGAAGATAAGAAGGAAGAGAAGAAAGAGGAGACAAAAATCTGGAGGACCCCTCCTGTCTTCAACCTGAGCGAGCTTGACTCGTAAGTTTCCTTTGTCCTGCACTGCTTTTTCTTGCCTGTTTACTTTGTACTTGTGCTAATTTGTCCTTGTGCAGGCACTCTTCCAACGGCTCCTCCAGCGATGGTGCTCGGGAGATGATGGGGGAGTCGAAAATCGCGTCTCCTCCTCCTCAGACGATGGCTACCTCTGAAGGTGCTGCTCCAGACCCTTCTCCGCAGGAGGTTCAGGTGGTTGCGCCTTAGAAGGCTGCAAGCGGACCTTCGGAGTCGCCATCGGATCATGTGAGTAGTTCTGCCTCCTGCCACGGGGGAAGCCCCCGAGCATTTGTAAAAGAGTTTTGTTGTTCGTTCCTCCTTCGAGTCTCGGGGGGAGCCCCCGAGCGTTTTCGTGTGTGTATTTTGCTTCTGCTCTTTCTTTTGGGCGTAGCCCCCGAGTCCTTCTCTTGACTAGTAGGTCTTTTTCTTGCAGCCTTTTGTGCAGGATGCCAAAGCACGCAGCACCTGGCGCTGGAGGCCAGCCTCAAACAGCTTCAAGGTACTTTTATGCCTTGATGTTTGCTTCTTCTTGTATTCTTGTCCTGTTATCCAACGTTTGTACTATTTGACTGCAGAGGAGCACAACACCTCCCTTCGTGATATTGATGCTCTCAAAAAGATCCTCGGTCAAGCGGAGAAGAAGGCCGAGGTCGTCGTTCAGCGGCGAGCGCCGAGCGGGAGCTGCTCTGCCTGAGGCTAAGGAGCGCAGCTGGAGGCCTGCATCGCGAGGAGCAGATTGCCGTCGCCACGGCTTCACGCGAGAGAGAGGTGGCCGACAAGCTTATGGCGGCTGCCAAGGCTGTTTCGGGTGAGTATCTTCGCCGTCCTCTTTTGGTTTTCTTGTCTTTCTTTTACGGTGTTGTCGTTCATTCTTCTTCCTTGCTGTTTTAGCTGCCGCGGGCATCGAGTTTGATCGCGGTGCTCTGGAGCACGGGAGTGCTCTGGATGATGCTGCTGCGGCGGTTGAAGATCACTGCGGCACCGTCGTCAACTCACTTGCCAAGGCCAAGGAGGTCCTTGGGCGCTTCTACAAGGAGCTTGTCCCCAAGGGCGCGGCCCTTGATGATGTTGATGCTCTGGCGGAGGCGCTGTCACCAAGCACTGCGCGCATAAGCGCAAGCAGAAGGGCATCGGTGCATCCGTCGGGTTGGCAATGGCCTTGGCGGCTGGAGCGGAGCTGGACCTTCCCCAGGTCACTTCCCGGATGCCGACGACTGCTGATGGATCCGAGGTAGCCTTCGCTACCTATTATGCTCGATGTAAGCATTATGGGCCGAAGCTGATTGATCTGCTGGCCGAGTGCGCACTACGGCAGCAGGGGGAAGCCAAGGAGAGGCAATCCGGCTCCGAGGCCACTCAGGGTGCCGCGTCTTAGGCGTTGTAGCTGTAGGATAGTTGTAGTTTCTTTTGTTGTAATTATTTTGATGAACAAATCCTGGTGCCACGTAGTGGCTTTTGATGCACTTAATGAATTTGTTGAGTTATGTGCTTCTTCGTCTGCGTGTTCATGTATTTGCCTTTCTGCTGATCTAGGGTCCTTCGGGTGCTGATCCCGTTGACACCTCACCGGCAGCGCGGCTACGGCCATCCTTGGATGATTCGTCGCAGCTTGCTTTTCTTCGAGACCGTGTTTGTAGTCTCGAGAAAGAGTTGCTTGGGGTGCGTGGCCATGCCGACGTTTGGAAGTCCAAGGCGGATCACGGTGCTGCCAGAGAGGAGTACTTGATGGCAGAATTGCTTCGATTATCCGAGCAGCTTCAGTGTAAGTTTTTCGAGCTGTTGCCCATTTCTTCGGATGCGCCTGCTGGCATTGCATCTTGCTTTTGTGCAAGTATTGCAGGTGCTAACCTTGCTCCAAGGGAGGAGAAGGAGCGTGTTGTTGTTCGGGTCAATTGTTTGACTCAACAGGACATGGAAGCCGGCGGGTTCTTCTGGATGGATCGTGACCGTGCTGTGGTCCTTGCGACGGTGCAAGATCGCGTTCACCAAGTATCGCGAGTGCTTCGTCAGGTGCAGACTTCACTCGCGTCGGTTCTGCATGTGATGTTTCCGCTGGATGCTGCGCCAACAACCCTTTCTGGTCTTCTGTCGAAGTTTCGGAACGTGAATCGTGTCAAGGAATTGGTGCGGCACCAGCTCGTCGCAGGAGTGAAGGCTGCGTTGTCCCTTGTGAGGCTGCATCGCCCTGATGTAGATCTGTCCGCTGTAGCGGCTGGGCCACCCCTTCGACCAGATGGTGGTGTGTGGGATATGCGTCCGCATTACGCGGCTGTAAGGCAGTATGCCGAAGAGATCGTAGATCTATTTGAGCAGCGTGCTCAGGTTATTCTTCAGAATAGGTAGTGCCTGTAAAAGAGATAAATGTAAAATTTGAATATATTTGACGGGGCGTTTTTTGCCCTTTGTTATAAAGGTTTGGTTGTTGTTTGAGCACGTAGTGCTTTGTTCGCATACGTGTCATTTTCGTTAGCCTGACGTGGTCAGCTACTCGGGCGTACACGTGTTATCCTCTGTCGATGAAATCGTGAGGTGGGGGGAGCCCCCGAGTGCGTTTGTAGCATGAAGTAAAGTGCGAATAGAAAAACAATATTTTTGGGGCGAGACACTTAGCTTTATTTATATCGTAATGGAGGAGGTACATTGTTCGGCTGAGTAGCCTTGGCTGAATAGCCTTATTGAAAGTAAAGGGGTAGGTAGCTAGGGTTAGAATCGTCGCAGTTGTGCGACGTTCCATGGGTTGGAGTATGCGACTCCAGACTCCACGTGCTTGAGGCGATAGGCGCGACCTGGGATGGCTTCGGTGACGATGTAGGGTCCTTCCCATGGTGACTCGAATTTCTTCGGTCGCTCTTGCTTGAGTCGCAAGACGAGGTCTCCTTCGACGAAGGACCTTGGGCGCAGCCGTCGGGTGTGGTAGTTGCGGAGACTCTGCTGGTACACCACTGATCGAGTTGCTGCTATGTCTCGTGCTCCGTCGAGTGTGTCGACGGCGTCTTCGAGTGCAGCCGTTGATTCGGATTCACTATAAGCGACGACTCGGGGGGCCTGGTGGCGTACTTCGGCTGGTAGCACGGCTTCGGCTCCGTGCACCATGAAGAACGGCGTGTAGCCGGTGGAGATGTTTGGCGTGGTACGCAAGCTCCATAGTATGGAGGGTAGCTCTTTCGTCCAGGCTCCGGCGAGTCGCTCGAGCGGGCTCATGAGGCGCTTCTTGATGCCAACGCCGATTAGGCCGTTGGCCTTTTCCACCTGCCCGTTCGTTTGTGGATGCGCCACAGAGGCGTATGTGATGTTGATTCCGAGGCCTTCGCGGAAGTCTTGGAATTCTTTGGAGATGAAGTTCGATCCATTGTCGGTGATGATGCTATGCGGTATGCCGAACCTGTAGACAATGGATTCAAAGAACTTGACGGCAGTCTTGCCCTTTTGGTTAGTGACCGGCATTGCTTCGATCCACTTGGTGAATTTGTCGACTACGACCAGGAGGTAGACGTGCACCCCTTTCGAAGACCTTGGCAGTTTGTCGATCATGTCGAGGCCCCATTGGGCGAAGGGCCAGGCCAAAGGTATGGGCCTGAGCTCTGACCCGGGTGCGTGTGGTTTGTCAGCGAACCTTTAGCACCCTTTGCATCTTCAGACAATGTATTTTGCGTCGTTCATGGCCGTTGGCCAGTAGAATCCAGCTCGTAGAGCTTTGGCGACAAGGGAGCGACTGCCTGCGTGATGGCCGCAGATGCCCTCGTGGATGTCTTGAAGTACGGCTTTCCCGTCACCGATGGTGACGCACCTTTGTAGTACACCCGAAATGCTGCGCTTGTACAGCTCGCCATTGATGATGGTGAAGGCTTTTGACCGGCGAGATATGCGCCGGGCATCTGTCGGGCTGTCCGGTAGTTCTCCGTCTATTAAGTACTGGAGGTACGGTCGTGTCCAAGTTTCTTTGACTTCCATGACCTGCATCAGGTTGACCGTGGAGACCTCTGTGTCCAGTTTTTCGGGTCCTTCATGAACTTCGGGTAGCGTAGCCCCCGAGTGTTCTGCTTCTTCGGGTGATCCCTTGGGGAATTTCCGCTTCATGGATGGCATGCAGATCTGTTCGAGGAACACACCTGGTGGCACCCTTGCGCAGGTGGAGCCGATGTTGGCGAGTTTATCGGCCTCCTCGTTGATTTCTCTTCCAACGTGTTGGAGCTTGCAGCCGTCAAATTCTCCCTCGAGTGAGTTGTAGAGTGCGCGGTACGCGATCATGTTTTTGGCGTGTGCGTCGCACTCATTCATCGTCTGTTGGACGACGAGGTTGGAGTCACCGTAGATGACCAGGCGTGTTGCGCCGTAGATCTTTGTCATCCTCATTCCATGGATGAGGGCTTCGTATTCGGCCTCATTATTGGAAGCTCGGAATTTCATCCGAAGGACGTACTTCATCTTGTCTCCCTGCGGGGAGGTCAGTATGACCCCGGCTCCTACTCTATCTTCGCGCTTGGAGCCGTCGAAATGCATCGTCCATGACTGCGACATGTCTGGGGTGTCTGGCAGCTGCAGCTCCATCCAGTGTACAAGGAAGTCCGGGAGGACCTGAGACTTGATTGCGAGTCGCTTCTCGTAGACGATGTCTAGGGGTGACAACTCGATGCCCCACAGGGCCACGCGTCATGTGGCCTCCGGGTTGTTTAGGATGCTGTTCAGGGGTGCTTCGTTGACGACCATCACCTGGTGCTCCTGGAAGTAATGGCTCAACCGACGAGCCTTCATGAACACGCCGTAGGCGAGTTTCTGGTAGTGAGGGTACCTCTGCTTTGTTGGCGTCAATACCTCGCTGAGGTAGTAGATTGGGCGTTGGACCCCATGGGTCTTGCCTTCTTCGGGTCGTTCGACCACCAGCACGGTGCTTACCACCTGGTGTGTGGCTGCTATGTACAGCTGTAGGGACTCGCGTTCCTTTGGCGTAACCAAGACGGGCGAGGTGGAGAGCAGTCGCTTTAGATCTTCGAATGCGTCGTCCGCTTCAGGCGTCCACTCGAATTTATCTGCCTTGCGTAGCAGTTGGCAGAATGGCCGGGCTTTCTCGCCCATGCGGCTGATGAACCTGCTCAATGCCGCTATTCGTCCTACGAGCTGTTGGACACCCTTGAGGTTCTTCGGCTTCTCCATGGCCATGATGGCCCGGATTTTCTTCGGGTTCGCTTCGATCCCTTGCTGGGAGATGAAGTATCCAAGCAGCTGACCCGATGGGACGCCAAAGGCGCACTTTTCGGGATTGAGCTTGATCCTGTAGCGGTCAAGATTATCGAATGTCTCGCGGAGATCGTCGATGAGCGTTCTTGCCTCCCTGGTTTTGATGACTATGTCGTCGACATAGACTTGGACGTTGCAACCAATCTGGTCCTTCAGGCATGCCTGCATGCATCGCTGGTACGTGGCACCTGCGTTCTTTAGCCCGAAGGGCATTGTGTTGTAGCAGAACACTCCGAACGGTGTGATAAACGCTGTTTTCTCTTGATCTTCAACCTTGAGTCGGATCTGGTTCTATCCTGAGTAGGCGTCGAGGAAGGAGAGTTTCTCGCATCCTGCAGTCGAATCGATGATCTGATCGATCCGAGGAAGAGGGAAGTGGTCCTTTGGGCAATGCTTGTTCAGTGACGTGAAGTCTACGCACATCCGCAGGATGTCTGTGTCCTTCTTGGGGACCATCACTGCATTTGCGAGCCACTCGCTTTCTTTGATCTCCCTGATGAAGTCTGCAGCGATTAGTCTGTTGATTTCCATTCTGATGGCTTCGGCCCGTGGCTCGGACAGTCTCCGGATGGACTTCTTGACGGGCTTGGTGTCTGGAAAGATGTTGAGTGCGTGCTCGGCGAATTCCCTGGGAACTTCTGGCATGTCCGCTGGACACCAGGCGAAGATTTCCCAGCGCTCACAGAGGAATTCGACGAGCGCGTTTTCCTATGCGGGGCTGAGGTTGTTGGAGATTAGTGCCATCTTGGAGGCATCCGTCGGGTGAACCTACACCTTCTTTGTGTTGACGGTGGAGTCAAAAGACATATAAGGTGCGTTTTGTCGTGCGACTGGCGGTGCCCCGTTGTCCGTCACCTCGCGGAGCCTTACGAGCTCATCCTGCATGCCGAATGACTGAGAGATTCTGTTGAAGTCCCTGTCGCAGTGGTCCGATCGGGTGAAGCTCCCTTGGACCGTGATGACGCCCCTGGGTCCTGGCATCTTGAGTAGCAGGTATGCGTAGTTTGGGACAGCCAAGAACCTTGCGAATGCTACACGCCCGAGGATGGCGTGGTATTGTGATGGCCAGTCCACCACTTCGAATTCGAGCCGCTCGCATCGGAAGTTGTCCGGCTTGCCGAAGATGACGTCAAGCCATATTTTTACCAGGGGGAATATGCCCTTTCCTAGGACGATGCCGTGGAATGTTGTGTCTGACTGTTCCAGGCTGCACAGCGGGATCCGCATTGCTGCTAGAGTGCTTGCGAACATCAAGTTGATGCCGCTTCCATCGTCCATGAAGACGCGGCTCATCTCGAAACCTCCGATCTGCGTCCAGCACCAGGGCAGCATGACCTGGGCGAGGGATCTGGCAAGGGTGATCCGAACGACTGAACGTGATGCAGGACTCTGATCCGCTGAGGTACTCAGGGATGGCGGGTGGAGTTGTCACGGCCAGGTTGATCTGACGGGTGATTTTCTTCTGCACTATATTCGTGGGGCGCCCCTTCTAGATCATCAGTGGTCCTTTCGGCGGGGCATACCCGTGCCCAGCGTTGTTTTGTGCTGGTGCGACTAGTTGGTTCGGGCCTCCTACATGTGGCGGTGGAGGAGCTCCATGCGCTATTTCACCTGGTGCGGGTGCGTTCCCGAATCCGGGGGGTGGAGCTTGCTGATTCATCTGAACCATGATTTCACTGAGCTTATGGAACTCGTGGAATTCCTTGAGCATGTGGCTTGCCTTCTTCTTGCCATCCTGCTTGTCGATGTAGAAGTGGATGGTGCATGGACCCGAAAGTTTTTCGTATGCTGAGGGTCCGTTATCGCGATCGCGGCGCTGCCACGACTTTGCTGGGCGTCCTCCATCGCGGAAGTTGCCTCCGCGGTATCTGCCACTATTGCGGTTGGCATCGTTGCGGTGATCGGCATAGCCGGTCGCGACCATGTCGGGTCAAGCGGGATCGTCATAGACGCGCGGTCTCCTCTTTTTACGGCGTTCCCGTCGTTGGCTTTAATCGTCCTCTTCCTCCGATTGTGCCCGGTGGACATAATCTTCACCGTCGGCTCACCTGTTGGTGATGTCCATGAGGTGGTCAAGTGTCTTGGGCTTGACGTGCCCGAGTTCCTCCTTGAAGTCCTGGCGCTTGACGCCATCCTTGAAGGCGTCGATGGCCCTTTCTTTGGAGATGTGCGCCGTGGAGTTTTTGGTGTTGGACCAGCGCAGTATGTACGAGCGAATGGATTCGCCCGTTCGTTGAGTACAGGCTCGCAACTCCTCAATCGAGGCGGGCCTCTTACTGGTGCCTTTGAAGTTTCGGATGAAACTGTAAGCCAGCTCCTCCCAGCTTCGGATGGATCCTGAAGATAGGCTACTAAGCCAGATCCGGGTTGCCCTGTCAACTGCAGCTGAAGGCATTGCATGGAGGTTTCCTTGTTTCCACCGTGCAGCTTGACGGATGACAGGTGGTCGCTGAGCCATGCCTTGGGGTCCTGTGTGGTTGAACTTCAGAGTATCCGAAGGAAGCTTGAAATTTCGCGGCATCCGTGTCCGTCAGACAGATCTGCTGAAGCATCGGGCTCCGCAGAGTTCTCCTTCGTATTCGTCCATCTCGGATTCAGACGAGCATGCGCGCTTGGATCGCGCTTTGTCGATTTTGCGCTGTGTTAGCGCGTCTCTGGCGTCGTAATCGCGGCTGTGATGACGCGAGCTCTTGTGCCTTCGAGGAAGGTCATGGTCCTCCTCTTCGGATGAAGGAGTGGGGTTGCGGTCGAACCTGACCGTAGCTTTCTTTTTCGGCTCCGTAGGAGTTTCTTGATGGAGCGCAGCTCCGACGAGTCCGAGTCCGGTGATTGTGGACTTGTGCATGGCTCTTTTCGGGTCCCCCTCCGGAGGTGGGTGGGCCGCGAGGTACGCAGTGGCTGCTATGATCGCATCTTGCGGTGTCTTCGGGATGATGTTGCCGTCGGCATCCATCTCCATGAAGGATGCGTGGAGGGTTCGGGTCACCTCACGGCGCTCCTTGGGGTCCATGTTCTCCGTCCGGGAGCGGTGCTTGTTGCCGTGGTTGCCGTTCGAGCTGGAGCCGATGCCCATGGCGGAGAGCGCAGCTCGTCGCGCGCTGGACTCTGAGGCTGCTTGCTTGCGTTTGTCAAGAACCTCTTGCATCTTGACCTGCTTCTTGGGCTCCTCGATCAGGAGGAAATGGTATTCCATCAGCAGGTCCCGTGAGGCGTTTGCAAGCAGCCGTGCTGCCCGCCACGGCGGCGCGTGCCTGGGCCCATCCTTCTTTGCTAAGGCGAATGACATGGCCGGTGTTATCCCCTTCGGGTGGAGGGGACAGGCTTCTTCTGTTCCCGCCGCTTCTGTCATGCGGGTTAGGTGGCGGGTTGGGCGGCGGGTTAGGTGGCGGGTTGGGCGCTTGCTAATCCACGTCGCTCTGGATGACTACGGAGCATTGGTAGCGCTCGTAGATTGGTCCGCTGCTGCCGCAGCTTTCGGATCCGGAACCGTAGGTCCCTTCATCCGATGGCGGATCACACAGATCGGAGTTGCAGCAGCTGCTGTCGTAGGACTCATCTGTTGATGATGATATGCGTAGCACAGGGTGTGGTGCCCATGAAGCGGGCCTGATTGATGGTAGGGGCACCCGCTCAGGGAGGCGGAGGGTGCCAGTTTGCCCCACCTAGAAGCAGAAGCTCCCGAACAGGATCTCGAGTCCGTCGCCTACGGGCTCGAAGTCCTTCATGGTGGCCGGTGAGTGGGCGGTGAAGTCGAAAGCGCCGAACAGGAGATGACTCTACGTCGCCGCAGAGTTGTAGATCGCTCGGGTTGGGACCGTCACGATCGCACAATCAGCGTCCCCAGTTCCCACAGACGGCGCCAATTGACGAGGTTTAATCTCGTCAATGCCCATTGTTATGGACTTGGGTTTTGGAGAAGATGGGGATGCTGGAGATCGCGGAACGGTTAGCAAACAAGAAATACGGGACACGAGGTTTACCCAGGTTCAGGCCCCCGGAGGGAAAACCCTACTCCTTCTTGTCTGCTCTTTGATTACGGCGGAACCGGTGATTACAGGGGTGCGCAGATGCGATCTGGCGTGAAGGTGCGTATGCGGAAGTATGAGAGAGATATCTAGGTCGTGCCCTCCTGGCCTTTATATAGACTTAGGCAGGTCCTAGGCACATATCTAGTCGGTTACAGGTTCTAGGGTTTACCCCTTTGAATTTCCTATCTACTCTAGTCTTGCTCTCCAAGGATCCGAAGGCGTCATGGGCCTTGGGCACCCGAAAATCTTCATGGGCCGGCGTATATTTGCCGTGGGCCTTCCTTGGGCTGGACCAGGTATGCTGAGATCGTGTACCCGCGGGGTATAACCATGTCAGAACTAGAGGCCCAACACTAGTCTCGGCCCAGTTATCATCCGGGACTAGTGGGTGCCCACGTGGCTGCCCTTGCGCGCTCAGGGTGCACCCCCACTAGTCCCGGTTGGTACCACAGACTGGGACTAGTGGGTCTCTGCCGCGGCAGCATTTTGCGCCTTTTCTCTGCCGCGGTAGCATTTTGCGCCTTTTCTTTGCCGCGGCAGAGCATTACCTTGGACCAGTGATTTCTCTGCCGCGGCAGCATTTTGTGCCCTTTCTCTGCCGCGGCAGAGAATTCATTTTGTATTGTTTTATTTATTTATTTTTCATTTCAAAATGGTTTTTGAATATTTGTACGCCACCACATATCGCGTTCTTGCATATATATAAGATAACTTATATTACAAAATCGAGCATACAAATATATACAATTTACATAGTTACATGGAGATCACAGAATACCGAGACTAGAGCACAAAATAGTTCGATTGCATGGAGATCAGTAGCGCCTATTCACACTAAATTCTCCGACATCGTCTACGATCTCTTTGAAAATAAATCCCGCCAGCTCCTCCGCAATTGCTAGTACGTGTTGCTCTGGTAGTAATTGATCCCGCATTCTCTCGAACTATATATAAGAAAAAGGAGATCAATATGTATCAATAATGATAACAAAAGGTGATGGCAATAAAATGATGGTGTGAATGCATTGCTTATATCGAATCTATAATCGTTGTGTTCGGTGGTAAACGTGTGAATGAACTCGCAAATGTAGAATCCACATATATTCGACCCCCGTGGCTGCCTCGCACACTTTACGAGAATATAATTCAATCAAAATAATAATCTAGAACATCATTATTGTATTGAAACTAGAAGTAAAGAGATGCGCGGACATATCACGTGCTACTTACCGAGACCGCCTTAAACGTCAGCTTCTCACTAAATACACCTGTAACCTCGCGCTTGAACCGGATCCAAACCCTGCCCGGCGAAGAAAATGAATGAATGAGTTATCCATTACCTGATATCTTAGGAAATCAACAAAAGATACCGATATAGCGCGAAACTTACTTCTGGAGCATGTCCTGCATGCTGCAGAAATCTTCCATGTTTCTCTTTGATGGGTCCATGACATCAAATCTTCCCTTATCAAGTTGAATGTCTAGAAAAACCTAGTGGAAGCTTCAAACATTTATATATACATCAGTTACACTTATTAGCATCGACTAATCAAAAATGAATGTGTACAACAGAGTAAGACCCTCACCTAAAATTGTAAGGAAATAGTATGTGGTCAGAGAAATTTTTCTCCATTAGAAACCTTAGAAGGTTTTCCTCCGTCTCCACGGGGTTATCCGTGAGCGTGGCTATATGCACTTTATCTGAGTCAATGAACCCCATATTGTAGATTATTTTTCTTTTACATTCCAGGATATTCATTCTGCATAATAAGGATAATCACATGTTCTGAACTGAACAACTGAAAACTGAACATGTAGATAATGAATTCAACAACTTATAGACAATAGCAGCTGAGGATGGATTTGTCCAGGGCGTCGAGATGGTATAACTGGAACAGTTCTGGAAACTCAATATGTACCTCTTCGGGTCTGAAGTAGTACTCACGTGGGACTTTGGCTACAATCATTATTCTCCCCTGCTTCATGACCGTCAAGTACCATTGATGGAGATTCCGCATTTGTGTTGGCAGTTCTCTCAGACTCTCTTTGTTGACCAAATCCTCACCTGTGACATATTTACGGGCTAGTGGCATCTTGGGTAGATGGTCGAGTTGGGGGCCTAACAGTTCATCAAGAGTAATTTCCATGCTGGCCGCCAACTCCGCAGCTATTGACATATCTATTGGTTGTTGTGCGAGGATTGGAACGTTCTGTGAACCCACCTTGAGGGGTGCGATCGTTTGTTTGTCCTGTTGTACGAGAAGGGGAACGTCTGATTTTTTACTAGTTACATTTTTGGTCCCGCTTGCACCTGTGCTTGCTGATTTTTTACCGTTTGCACTTGATTTGCTTGATTTGCTCTTCGCCACTTCTTTCTGAAGTGTGCGTAGATAGTAATTTGGCTTATGGTGCAGCTCATATTGCGATGGTGTGTTCAGAAAACCAAGTGCATATGCCTTTTGCTTCTCGGTGTATACCGGAGCGGGATCGGGTTTCTTTTTCTCAAAATGTGCCGCCACTTCGGTCTTTGATATCGCTGCAGATTCCGCATCAGTACGATCGTAAGGTCTGATGGGAAGATTCTGATGAGGCACTGTTGGGAGGGGCGAAATTTTCCGTTGTGGGCTGCCACGTCCTTTAGTACTCACTGACGGAGAACGCTTCCGCTTATTGTCCTTAGCGGGCGGCAAAGACTGTTGAGCCTGCGGTGGAGATCGAGATGGACTCGGGATGTGGTTGTCGTAGTCATCATGGGGTGGGCTTCTTGGAGGTGATGGAGGTGGAGGTTGAGGTGAAGGAGACCTGTGACGACTCGGAGGCGGTAGTGTTGTCCTTGGAGCCGAGCCTGGAAACTGTATGTTGTTCCTTTCCCAGAGAATGATCCCACCAAGTACTTCTCCCAGTGTGATCTCACCTTCATGTCCAAGGATGTCAAGCTCCATTGACTCCCACTCCTTTACGATTTGATCCACCCCGACTTTAGCATAGCCAGGTGGAATCTCACGGCCATGCCAACGTGCGTCAGGCGGACAAGGCAAAGCCGATCCGACCGCCACCTTCACAGATACGTTCTTCATTTTTTTATGGAGCTCATAAGGTATCTGCTCCTTAATTCCATCCACGGGGTAGCCGGGACCGCCATCTGTAGTATAGGATGCATCGTTAGACGGGACCTCCGATTCAGCGACGCTGCTTCTCCGCTGAGATGGGTTGGTGGTAATATCGAGTGGAGGATCTTGCTGCAAGCGCGCTATTCCTCTAAGTTCGTCCATCTGCTGCTGCTTGTCAAGTCTTCCTAGCAGCTGCTTGAACTTGTCTGCCTCATCCTCCTCCCGTCGTTGCTTTGCTCTTGCTCGGCTTCTATAGGTACCTTGGTCCTTAGGAAACCCAGTCTCCCACGTGAAACTCCCATCAAGGCCTCGGACTCGTCATGTATGTTCGCGATTCCCGAGGACCAAGGTCAGTAAGTCATTCTCTCTATCGGGATGAAACTGTTTTATTCCATCTTTAATATCTTTGACCACTTTTAGCCATGCAGTCCTGGGTACCTTTATCCCGTCACTGCAAACAAGGTCCCCTGTAAGTTCGTCATATGTACTCCCATGCCCAAGGAACCAATTTCTTGCCCTCAAATCCCATTCTTCGTGAATTGGTTCTGCAATGATCCCTTTATTATGAAGCTCTTTCTCTTTTGCACCCCAATTAGGCATAGCAGCCGCGTAGCCCCCTAGCCCCAAGTTATGGTGATATTTCTTCTTCGCAGCATTTATCTTGTTTTTTCTGACTTTTTCTCTGCAACTCCTGACCTCCTATACAGCACAAATGCATCCCAGTAAGGTTGCTGCTTCGCTAGATAGCCTTAGAATAATGGGGTTTTCTTGTCCTTCTGATATTGTTGCCATAATGACTTCTTCCAGTTCTTGAATAGTTCGGCCATCTTCTTTAGTGCGAACTGCTTGACTTTCTTTCTCATTTCAGCAGTCTCGTCCTCATTTCAGCAGTCTCGTCCTCACCTATCATCGATATACACATCACTCCATTCCGCCTCTTTGGGCTGATTCCACTCCCGAACAGTGATCGGGGTGTGATCTCTAGCAACAACTCTGCATTGTTGTACAAATAGTTGTTTTGTTTTCTTTGGTTCCAATGGTTCGCCGTCTCCTGAAACCTCTGTAATTTCATAAACAATACCCAGGGGAAACTTTTTTGCTAGGCCGTGCTTGGTTTTCTTGCTCGATGTAGAGGCCTAAGAGAAGAAACATCCGTCAACATTATATATATACAACTAGGTACATCTAGTGACGATCATCGGACATCATATATATATATACCTCGTCGGTCTGCGTTACGCGTCCATGGGCTTCTTCCTCTTGTCTATTGGTCTCCTCCCTCACCGGATGAGTTCAGATACCTTGAGGTAGATCCCTCATCGGCATCGTGAATCATATCCTTGAGCAAGTGTTTCGACTCTAGGTCTCTGCGGACTGGGGGACTAGGTGGATCCATAGTTCCTGCAAAATGCACAAAATATTTAGTTGAACTTAACAAAATAAAACCTAAACCCGGAGGTGCGGTGGGCGATGGCCGATGATGGTGGCCACGGGAGATGCGGACGACTAAGCGGCTTCCCGCGAGAACCATCACCCTAACCCTAACTTCGGTCACCACCATGAACCCTAAACCCAGAGTTGTGGTGGCGGTGGCCGGTGATGGTCGCCACGGCAGAGGCGAGCGACTAAGCGGCTTCCCGCGAGAACCACGACCCTAACCCTAACTCCAGTCACCACCGAGCACCAAGACCCTAACTCTAACTCCGGTTACAAAGAGGGTCTTACAATAATTACCCTAACCCTAGGCCTCGACACCTAGCCGTGCCCATGCCCTTCACCGATAAACTTACACTTGACTAAAAAATCCTATATACACTAAAGATCGAAGATCCTAAAAATCCAAAAAAATCTACATACAAATCCTAATAATAATCACCCTATTATTAAACACTAACACATAATTAACCTAAACAAATCCTAATTAAGCAGTAACAAATCCTAAACAAAATAATAATCCTATAAACAAAATTAACCTAAACAAATACTAATTAAGCACTAACAAATCCTATAAACAAAATTAACCTAAACAAATCCTAATTAAGCACTAACAAATCCTATAAACAAATTAACCGAAACAAATCCTAATTAACCACTAACAAATCCTATAAAAAAATAACCTAAACAAATCCTAATTAAGCACTAACAAATCCTATAAACAAATTAACCTAAACAAATCCTAATTAAGCACTAACAAATTAATCTTACCTGGTGTCAAGGCGGGCGGTGGCCGGAGGCGAAGGTCTTGCATGGCGGAGGTGCTGTGAGACCTGGGGCATTGTGGCACAGCGCAGGCACGAGCGCACGTGCTCGCCACTTAAATTGGGCGTGGGCGACGCAGAGGGAGGCGTACGTGCTCGTCGGCACCGGAGTTGGGCAGCCTGGCGACGTCTTTGATCTGCTGGCCTCCAATTCTGCCTGTGCGTGGAACGCACTGGGGAAGAAGCCCCCAATTATTCCCCCCTCTAGTCCCGGTGCGTGGCACCCGCCGGGGCTAAAGGGGGGTCTCTAGTCCCGGCTGGTGCCACGGACCGAGACTAGAGGGGGGGTTCGTTTTTCGCGCGCTGGGGCCAGACCTTTAGTCCCGGCTGGTAAACTGCGCCGGGACTAAAGACCCAAATTTGCACGCGCTGGGCCAAAAAACCCAGCGCACGTGTGCTTTTTTTCAAATTTTCAAAAATATCATTTAAAACATTTAAATTATACTTTTTTGCATACTTGTGAATTTGACAAAACTTTCAACATGAAAAGTTCTTGAATTTGAATAATTAATCCAAATCCATTTTCTATTTTATCAAATAATTATTTTAATAGTCAAATTATTAACCATTTTGCCATTATCAATTAAAAATGCATTAACTATTATTTTTTGCATATTTTTGAATTTGACAAAACTTTCAACATGAAAAGTTCTTGAATTTGAATAATTAATCCAAATACATTTTCTGTTTTATCAAATAATTATTTTAAATAGTCAAATTATTAACCATTTTGCCATTATCAATTTAAAAATGCATTAACTATTATTTTTTGCATATTTTTGAATCTCACTGAACTTTCAACATGAAAAGTTCTTGAATTTGAATAATTAATCCAAATCCATTTTCTGAATAAGCTTTAGTCCCGTTTGTATCCACTGACAAGGACTAAAGATTTTTCCCACCATTTCTCACCGCTTCCCGCCAAGTTTTTCCGCCCTTTCCTCTGAACCGAGCTTTTAGTCCCGCTTGTAGCCACTAACAGGGACTAACGATTTTTCTCGCCATTTCCCACCGCATCCCGCCATGTTTTCCCGCTCTTTCCATCTATATATAGGCCGACCGCGCCATGGTTATGCACACATCCACACCTTCCTCTCTCACAGAAATGGACAGCGCCTACTGGGCCATTCTGACCCTCGAGGAGACGTAGGCGCTGTGCGCCTCAAGATACCCTTGCCCACCAGGCTACCGGCCACCCGCCGGCTGGATGCTAAGTGTTGGAGGTGTTCCTGTCCCTCCCGTGCCTCAAGGCTCCGCCTGACAGGCGGCCATCACGAACAACTTCTACCACGAGCTCACGCCGGAGCGGCGGATGGATCCCTAGTGGGATCCCGACAACTACGACACCTGGAATGCCTTCTTCGGTAACCGGTGGGAAAGGGAGCTCGCCAGGTACAATGGTGATGGCCCGCCCCCGGTGAACCACAATGAAGCCGGCCGCCGTCTGTGGTGGGGAACCGTACTATCATAGGCGTGATGCGCTACATCGCCGGGGGAGACCATCCTCGGCTACGGTGCCCACAAGTCCACCTGCCCGCCGTGAATCCGAGGCCGGAGTGGCAGGTGCCCCCTATATATGTCATGGCTGGGCTTAGGATCCCCGAAGTGGCAGGTGACGATGACAATGATGATGACGATGACGAAGAAGACCCTGAAGCTGTGTACTATAGGACTAGGCATGATTATGACTAAAGGGGCGGCTTTAGTCCTGAGTAGTCCCGGTTTGTCCCGGTTTTTAATATTAATAAATGTATTGAGTGTTTATCCTAGTTTGTGGCTGGACCGGGACTAAAGGGGGCCTTTAGTCCCGATTTTGTAGTCTCGGTTTTTAAATATTAATAAATGTCTTGAGTGTTAGTCTCGTTTTATGGTTGGACCGGGACTAAAGGGGGACCTTTAGTTCTAATTCGTACTTATCATGAAGATCTGATCTCCAAACACGTGTGGTCACATATTAGGGAGTGCCTCTATGACCAGTTTCTTGGAGATGCCGGAGGATTGGGCTCCGGCGGCATCTCCCTAAAACTGGCCGTAGTGGTGTCCCTGCTCTCGAAGACCATCTTGCAGCTTGTAACTTCTCTAACTAGATCAATATGCCTGGGAGCTAACCTAATTTCACATATTAGGGAGTGCCTCTATGACCAGTTTCTTGGAGATGTCAGAGGTTTGGGCTCTGGCGGCATCTCCCTGAAACTGGCCGTAGTGGTGTCCCTGCTCTCGAAGACCATGTTGCAGCTTGTAACTTCTCTAACTAGATCAATATGCCTGGGAGCTAACATAATTTCACATATTAGGGAGTGCCTCTATGACCAGTTTCTTGGAGATTTCGGAGGACTGGGCTCCGGCGTCATCTCCCTGAAACTGGCCGTAGTGGTGTCCCTGCTCTCGAAAACCATTGATCTTGGAGATGCCTCAAACTGGCTAGAGGACTGGCCTATTTATAGTACAAGCATCTCGTAATAGTGTCGACACTCACAACATAATGTCGACACTCACCCCTATTATTAGCGCTCACTCGTGTTTTGTCCCAGTTGCTGTCTCCAACCGGGACTAAAGGTTCATCCAACCGGGACTAAAGGTTCAACCCCTATTATTAGTGCTACCTGGCCCACTGTTGCAATCCTTTTCAACGGTTGGTTTCTCCAACCGACTAAAGGTTCAACCCTATTATTGGTGCCGCTGCCCACCTGCCTCGCCTTTCCCTCTATTTATAGTGCGGCCATCATGGCCATGGAGAATCTTCATCATTTAATAATATGATTACATAAAAGGTTTAATATATTACACCAACATCCCTATCTAGTGTTGTTGTTTTCTTCTGCGCTGTAGCCATGGAGAATCTTCATCATTTAACAGGAGGCTTGGGTCAGTTTTCACTTTGAAGGCCAGGATTTCATGAAACTTATTATAATCTTCTGACATATCTGTCTTGTCATCCACTCCCACGATGTTTCTTTTCCCTGAAAGAACTATGTGGCGCTTTGGCTCATCGGACGATGTATTCTTTTGCTGATTTCTTTTTCTCGGTTTCGTATACATGTCCTTCACATAGAAAACCTAAGCCACATCGTTGGCTAGGACTAATGGTTCGTCCATGTACGCAAGATTGTTGATATCCACTGTTGTCATGCCATACTTTTCGTCTACATGTACCCCTCCTCCTGTCATCTTGACCCATTTGCACCGAAACAAAGGGACCTTAAAAGTAGGTCCATACTCAAGTTCCCATATCTCCTCTATGTACCCATAATATGTGTCCTTCTGCCCATTGTCATCTGTTGCATCAAAGCGGACACCACTGTTTTGGTTGGTGCTCTTTTTATCTTGGGCGCTCGTGTAAAATGTATTACCATTTATCTCGTACCCTTAGAAAGTACATATAGTCGAAGATGGTAACCATGCCAATAAGTACAGCTGATCTTCAACAGTGTTGTTATTAATGAGATGCTTCTGCAACCAACTGCCGAAAGTGTCCTCATGTTCCACTTTAATCGAGGAGTCAGGCATCCCCGGGTTTTCCGAGCGTACAATAATCTTGTGTTTCTCGATATACGGAGCCACCAAGGTGGAATTGTGTAGAACAGTGTAGTGTGCTTTATTGAAAGAATCTATGTCCATACATACCATTGTTTTCCTTCCTAGTGTGCCTTTTCCAGTCAGCCTCCCCTCATACCGAGATTAAGGAACACCAATCGGCTTAAGGTCAGGAAGAAAGTCAACACAAAACTCAATGACCTCCTCTGTTCCATAGCCCTTGGAGATGCTTCCTTCTGGCCTATCACGGTTATGAACATATTTCTTTAAGACTCCCATGAACCTTTCGAATGGGAACATATTGTGTAGAAACACAGGACAAAGAATTCTAATCTCTTTGACTAGGTGAACTAGGAGGTGTGTCATAATATTGAAGAAAGATGGAGGGTACAACAACTCGAAGCTGACCAGACATTGGACCACATCAATATGTAACCCTGATAGACTTTCTGGATCGATTACCTTCTGAGAAATTTCATTGAGGAATGCACATACCTTCACAATGGCCAGCCAAACATTTTCCGGTAGAATCTCTCTTAATGCAACCGGAAGCAATTGCGTCAGCACGTGGCAGTCATGGGACTTTAAGTTTTGGAATTTTTTCTCTTTCATATTTACTATTCCATTTATGTTAGACGAGAAGCCAGACGGGACCTTGATACTGAAAAGGACTTCAAAAAAGATTTCCTTCTCTTCCTTGGTAAGAGCATAGCTGGCAGGCCCTTGAAACTGTCCTGGATGCTTGTCGTCCCGTCCTTTATGACGTTGCTGGTCCTCCCATGCTTCCAGTGTATATTTTGACTTCCCATACAAGCCCAAGAAGCCTAGAATATTCACGCAAAGATTCTTCGTTAGGTGCATCACATCGATTGCAAAGCGGACCTCATGGACTTCCCAATAGGGTAGCTTCCAAAATATAGATTTCTTCTTCCACATGGGTGCGCGTCCGTCGGCGTCTTTCGGAACAGGTTGTTCTCCGGGACCCTTTCCAAATATTACATTTAAATTCTGAACCATACCAAATAACTCAGCACCAGTACAGGGGGCAGGCTTCTTCCGGTGATCTGCCCCTCCATCGAAATGCTTGCCTTTTTTCCTTAAGGGGTGTTTGGGCGGAAGAAAACGACGATTGTACAGGTACACATTCTTCCTAGATTTATCCAGATATATACTTTCAGTCTCATCTAAACAGTGTGTTCATCATTATATCCCTTGTTCATCTATCCTGAGATGTTACTAAGAGCAGGCCAATCATTGATGGTTACGAACAGCAACGCTCGTAGGTAGAATGGCTCCTGTTTGTGCTCATCCCACACACGTAAACCTGGTTCGGCCCATAACTGTAAAAGTTCATCAACTAATGGCCTTAGGTACACATCAATGTTGTTGCTGGGTTGCTTCGGGCCTTGGATGAGCACTGGCATCATAATGAACTTCCGCTTCATGCACAACCAATGAGGAAGGTTGTAGATACATAGAGTGACGGGCCAGGTGCTGTGACTACAGCTCTGCTCCCCAAAAGGATTCATGCCATCTGTACTCAGACCAAACCATAAGTTTCTTACTTCACCAGCAAAGTCCGGGAAGTCTCTCTCGATTTTTCTCCACTGTCGACCATCGGCGGGGTGCCTCAACATCCCGTCTTTCTTACGTTCTTCCATGTGCCATCGCAACAACTTGGCATGCTCTTTGTTTCTGAACAAGTGTTTCAATCGTGGTATTATAGGAGCATACCACATCACCTTGGCAGGAACCCTCTTCCTGGGTGGCTCGCCATCAACATCACCAGGGTCATCTTTTCTGATCTTATACCGCAATGCAGTGCATACCGGGCATTTATATAAATTCTCGTACTTCTCACCGCGGTAGAGGATGCGGTCATTAGGGTACGCATGTATCTTCTTCACATCAAATCCTAGAGGGCAGACGAGCTTCTTTGCTTCGTATGTACTGGCGGGCAATTAGTTATTTCTTGGAAGCAACCTCTTCCTGGGTACCAGCAACTTCTCAAATCCCGAGTCAGTCACACCGGTCTCTGCCTTCCACTTCAGCAATTCCGGTGTGCTACCCAGCTTCTTCTGGCCATCTTCACAAGTTGGGTACAACAATTTGTTGTGGTCCTGTAACATCTGCTCAAACTGCAACCTCTCCTTTTCTGTGTCCAGTCTCGCTTTGCATCAGAAATGACACGACCAAGATCATCAGCGGGCCGGTTTGGTTCCTGTTCTTCACCTCCTTATTCTTCATTGTCTTCCATTGCAGTATCAGTGTATTCAGGGAACATAGATCGGTAGTTGTCATCATCGTTCTCTTCTTCATCGCCGTCTTCCATCACAACCCCTCTTTCTCCGTGTTTGGTCCATACATTATAGCCGGACATAAAACCAGACCGAAGCAGGTGGCTCTGAATGACTCTTGCGGAAGTGTGAGCCTTGTCATTCCTACAGTCAACACATGGACAACACATAAAACCATCCCGCCGCTTGTTCTCCTCGGCCATAACTCGAAAAGAACGCACGCCTTCTCTGAAAGCGGCAGAGCGTCGCTCACCGTACATCCAGGGATGGCTCATCTGTATCATACAAATATATGTCAAACGCAATCACTATGCTAAAATTAGTACCGCACGACGGTCTTAACGAGAAAATAGTTGCTAACCTTTTATTACACTTGGAAACAAAGATGAGAAAACTTAAGTGTGGCTCGGGCACCTCATATCATATCTGTCTTGTGTGACCTAAACTTGCATCGCTCTAATGGACATTTCACTGAACACCTCTAGTGCATATGTATGAACAAGAAAAAAATAGCACAACAACACTCTCTCCCACCAGGAAAAAAACAGTTGAGAGGGGGAGGGGGTTGTGCGTATATATAAGGCCAGACCACTAGTCCCGGTTGGAGATACAAACCGGGACTAAAGGGGGTGCCCCCAGCGAGCGGCAGGGCCAGGGACCTTTAATCCCGGTTTGAGCCTCAGACCGGGACTAATGGGGTCTAACTGGCCGGGACATATGGTTCTAGGTGGCTTGGGCCGTCCGACCAGGGCCATTAGTCCCGGCCCCAGCCACAGCCGGGACTAAGAGCATCTCCACTCGTTGGACGAACCCAGGCCAAAAATCGGTCTGTTTTTTGGCCGGACGGAACTAGTTTTTGGCCCGGTACGCCCATTTTCCCACTCGCGTACCCAGGCCGAGTTCCCAAGTTCGGCTACAATTCATTAAATATGGGCGAATTTCATTAAGTTGGACGAATATAGGAGGATTACATCAAATTTAAACTAAACTAATACATAATAAACTTAAAAAAGGCCGCCGCCGGTGCCTTCGCCGTCCTACATGCCAAAGTTGTTGTAGAATGCCGTGTAGCCGGGGTCGGCTCGGTCGTCATCCTCGCCGCCTCCGTCGTCGTTGTCGTCGCTCGGCGGCTGGTTCTGGCGGGAGCTACCCTGGCCAAGGTCGCCGTACCTCCATGGCTGGTAGGACGGGTGAAAGGATCGTATGGGCACTTAGAGAGGGGGTGAATAGGTGCTACTTCAAATTTTCTTCCTTTTCAAATTAGGGTTTGACAAGAAAGTTAAATTCTCTAGATTATGCAAGTACGATGAATTTACCTATATGTCAACCATGCACAAACTAACACAACTCTAAGCAAGAACAAGTAAGTAAAGTGCGGTAAAGGATAGAAGTAACCAAAGGAGTGGACGCGGAGACACAAGGATTTGTTTCCCGTAGTTCCTTCCTTTTGAGGGGAAGTACTTCCATGTTTGGAGAGGGGGTGGTTTCAAACCACCAACGCCACGAGAGGCCTCCATTGTTCTCCGATGAATCTCACCCCAACGGGCTCGATCCACCTTCCACTATATCGGCAACCTTCGAGGTGGAAGCCGGCACCTTTACAACAAGTTCGGGGCACACATCCACAACTTAATTGGAGGCTCCCAAATACAAGCAAGCTGTCAAGACAAATCAAAGACAAGCTTGTAAGAACCAAATCAAGTTAGGGTTTCCAATGAAACACTAGAGCTTGGGGGCCCTCAAGTGAATGAGGGGGAAATGAAGATCTCTCTTGGTGAATATGTAGATCAAGGCCTCCTCCTTCGATTCTCCAAAGATCAATGACTTTGGATGGTTGGATGAAGAGATCTTGTAGATTTGGTGGCTCTAATGGAATTGGTGTTCTTGAGCAGCTCGAGCAACTGGAGGAAGAAGATAAGGGTCCCTTTTTATAGGCAGACCCCTCCACGAACCATTTTCTGACCGTTGTAGAAAAGTCAGACCGGAGACTCTGGTCTGTAGACCGGAGACTCCAGTCTACACCGGAGAATCCGGCCAATCTTCGGACCAGCCTCCGGACCGCCCATCTGAATGACCCAGACCAATCATGACCCAGCAACACCGGAGACTCCGGTCTTCCAACACCGGAGACTCCGGACTGAGCAAGAACCGGAGACTCCGGAGTATCCTTCGGTGCAGGCTCCGGACCCCTAGTCAGTATGTCCCAGCCCAGATCCTGAAGACACCACCGGAGACAGATCCGGAAACTCCGGACCACACCGGAGACTCCGGTCTGGAGTTTCCAGACATGTGTCAAATGAGTGTGGACTTTTCCTAAGTGTGAGGGTTCTTTTCACTTATCATAATATCAACCTGTGGACAGTGACAAATTGTAAAATGATCTACTTGTTGTTACCGAACACCAAAAGTGATTATGACAATAAATGCCCTTTCAATCTCCCCCTTTTTGGTGTTCGATGACAACAAGTGATTTGCATGGAATAAAATATATATGTGACTCCCCCTGACTATGTGCAACAAGATAATTAAGTAAATCATGCAAGGTAGATAGTATCAACGGTAGCACACATAAATCTCACATGAGTTACAACAGATGGTGCACACAAGCACATAGTCATAGTCACACACATGAACAACAAATAACACACATAAAGTTCAAGTTCGAATATGGCAAATAAAAGCAGATAGTAGCAAACCCAAAGTCCCAAACCCATGCAAACCGATGAGAATAGTAGCAAATCCAAAGTCCCAAACCCATGCAAACCGATGAGAATGTCTTCTCCCCCTTTGGCATCGAAACGCCGAAAAAGGGAAAAGACCTAAACTAACGCCCTAATAGCTCCGTAGTCATCTTCATCCTCGTCATCCTCGGCATCCTCATCCTCATCCTGGTCATCACCACCCTCATCATAGTCATCATCATCGTCTTCAGGGACAGCAGGCCCTTTGCCATGAGGGCGAGAAGAGGAAGAACCCTGGTACCCGAAACTGGAGGTGACATCAGCAAAGGTTTTCCAATCCACCAGACTATCATGTTGGGAATTCCATGCCCCAAATGAGAGTGTGTGATCGGACTCTGTGGACTGCTGAGCCCCATGCTCATCATTGTATTCATCCTCACCTTCCTCATTATCCTCAGCACCCTGTTCCTTGATCTCCTTGAGGAGCTTCTCAATGCGACGGTTGCTTTGGTAGGATGCATGTTGTTGCTTACGGATGTCGACGTTCATGCAAAAAAGGGCCCTCTCCCACAAGCTGGCCTTCTTGACCCTCTCATGCACATAGTCTCGAGTCATAGTAGGCATAGGGGCATTGGAGGCATTTTTCCTCCAAAATCTAGGTGGAGAGGGAGCCCTCTCAGTCTCAATCTCCTCATCATAATCCCCATAGCGACGCCTCGGAGCAGGCCCCATATGCCCCTTCTGCTGCAGTGTGACCAGAGTGTTCTCAGTGAGGTGTGGTGGTATGCCAAGTGGAGAATCATGCTCTTGGGAGTTGATGAGCCTCATAACCAAGGGTGCATATGGAGGAGATTTCTTGTAAAGAATGGCATGGAACATCTCCTCGAAAATAAAGTTCATCACATCAATAGGTGCAGCATCTGCCTCTGGTCCAGCATTGTAGGTCCGGTGAGTGTGGTACAGAAGGTTCACAAGACCACCCCTAATTGCATCATCATTCCCAGCACTTGGTGCAATGGTATGACGGAAAATCCTCAACATAAGGTTGTAGAGGGTCTTGAGTCCCTTGGACCCCCCTACAACACCATCATCATACAGAGGTGCCAGCTTCAACTTGTTCTCACCCAGAGCAGCAGAGTGCATACGCAGCCCAACTGGAGTGGATACTCCATGAAAGGTCTCAAAAATGACGTTGGCAAAGTCATGGAAGGTAGCTGTGCAGCGAGTGGTACCAGACATCCAAACCATAGTCCTGTCTAGATCAGACCCAAACACAACGGTGGCATAGAACTGCTATACAAGGTGGACATTGTAGTCTTCACGCAGCTCCATCAAGTTATATAGTCCCAGCTTCTCACATATCCATAAAGCATCATTGAAGTAGGGGCTGAGGCGCATTTTCTCAACACTCATGAACTTCTGAGGGCAGACAGGTGATCTGGTGAGCACACCATACACATCCTTCATGAACACAACATGTTCTTTCCTCCAGTAACGAGGGTCATCACTGGTACGAGGCATCGGATAGAAATCTGTCTTTCTCAGCTCATGGTACTCCTCTTTTGACATTTTGGCTAAGGACTGAAGGTTTTCATATTTGGCCTTCTTGGCACGGTCCTCTCATTCAGCCCTCTCCCGATCCCTCTTCAAGTAAGCTGCATCACGTGTCTGTTGTTTCCGGTTGGATGGTGGCACGATAAATTGACCCCGAGCTTCATCATAGCGAGGATTCCCCTTTAGGACTTGGCCTTGGTACGACGAGGACGACTAGAACCATCACCTGTGAACAACAGTGAGGGAGATAGCATGGAGATGAGTATATATGTCTCAATAATGCAGTAGAAGAGCTTTGATGCATTTTTGATCTGTTTTGATTCACCCAACACCGGAGTGTCCGCACCTCATACCGGAGTCTCCGGCTTAGACCGGAGTCTCCAGTCCTGGGGACCGGAGTCTCCGGACATAGGTCCGAAATCTCTGGTCAGGAGGCTCGGGCATGAGATGGGGAGATGCTGGCAGGGGTGAATCTAGTAGATCGGGCACTGCAAAAAGGCTAAAGTACTAGAGTGCACACAAACAAGTGATTCCAATGGACAAATCAGCACCAATCCTCAAAAACACATCTAGGGATGCACCCTAGGAGAAAAGGTAGAGGGGAGGTACCAGGTCTGTCCATGGGATCAATTCCTCCGGTGGGAATGACCCAATGGAGGAGAGGGGAAGGTTGGCCGGTGGCACGGAGGATCCCTGGGGATTCTTGAACTCCGGGGAGGAGTTTTGCAAGAGGAGGCGACGGGTTTGGAGGTAGGGGACGGGGTGAAGAATGAGGAACTGCTGTACCAGTTCACCCCCTACTTTAAGTGGCAGAAACCGTCTGGACCGGAGACTCCGGTGTATGTACACCGGAGACTCCGGTCCTCCTCGACCAAAAGTTCCAGGATAGGTGTTTTGGGGACATATATGAGAGATAGACAGTTTTAAGATAGAGAAAGGGCTTGGGTTGAGACATCAAACTGTGAAGAACCAATCAAGAGCCATAGGAATTCACAAAAGCATTCAGAAAAGCTCTAAGAGACTAGAATCAAGCAAATGGCAAACATGAGTAAGTACCAACCTCTCTAATGTGACAGGGCGGTGGCCTAGGCCACCATATTTGAGTATACTCAGCGTGGCACCACGAAGATATATCTTGGGTCCATTACCGAAACTCATCATTAAGCTCACATATCACAATATGATATTAAGAGGAATGAATTTGATTGCTTTGGGCATAATGGGGGGAGGGATAGTCCAATCAATTAGGACTGCACCCCCCCCCCCCTATATCCATGCCTACACCTAAACCAAATATGGGTTGAAACATAGGTGAGAATGCAAGAAAATCAAGTCAAGCTCCTTGAATCTACGACATTTAGTTCATTCCTCAAATAGCAAAACCTTGCTTCATCAAGTGGCTTCGTGAAGATATCGGCAAGTTGATCTTTGGATGACACATATGATAGATCAATATCACCTCGAGCAACATGATCTCTAATGAAGTGATGGCGAATCTCAATATGCTTTGTCCTTGTGTGATCCATCGGGTTGTAGGCAATCTTGATGGCACTTTCATTGTCACATAGAAGAGGAACTTTGTCACAATGGACACCGTATTCCTTTAAAGTTTGCCTCATCCATAGCAATTGGGTGCAAGCACTAGCAGCTGCCACATACTCTGCTTCGGCGGTGGAGAGAGATATACGATTTTGCTTCTTGGAAGACCAACATACCAAGGACCTTCCAAGGAATTGGCAAGATCCGGATGTTGATTTTCTATCATCCTTGTCACCCGCCCAATCCTAATCCGTGTATCCACATAGAGCAAATGTTGAGCCTCGAGGATACCAAAGACCATAAAATGGGGTATGAACTAAATATCGAAAGATTCTCTTGACCGCCATTAAATGGCTTTCTTTAGGATCCGCTTGATATATTGCACATACACCTACACTCAACACAATATCGGGTCTAGATGCACAAAGGTAAAGCAAAGAACCAATCGTAGACCGGTATACCTTTTGATCCAAATCTTTACCATTTGGATTTTGTTCTAGATGAGTCTTTGTGGCCATGGGAGTAGGAGCTCCATTTAAATTTTGCATATTGAATCTCTTGAGCATGTCTTGAGTATACTTGGCTTGATTGAATAATGTCCATCCTCTAACTTTCTTGATCTCAAAACCAAGAAATACTCTCAACTCCCCCATTAAAGACATCCGGAACCTACTAGTCATAAGCTTTGAGAATTCATCATTAAAAGCTTTGTTAGATGAACCAAAGATAATATCATCAACATATATTTGGCATACAAAAAGCTCCCCATTGACTTTCTTAGTAAAAAGAGTGGGATCGATTTTCCCAACCTCAAATCCACGGTCAAACAATAACTCTCTAAGGTGCTCATACCACGTGCGTGGGGCTTGCTTGAGCCCATAGAGCGCCTTATCAAGTTTGTAGACATGGTTTGGGAAGTTGGGGTCCTCAAAACCCGGGGGTTGCTTAACATATACCAATTCATTTAGGGGGCCATAAAGAAATGCACCTTCTACATCCATTTGTTGCAACTTGAAGTTATGATGTGCCGCATAAGCAAGAAGGATACAGATGGACTCAAGGTGAGCCACGGGTGCATAAGTCTCTCCATAGTCAATGCCTTCAATTTGAGAGAACCCTTGTGCAACCAATCTAGTCTTGTTCCTTACAATAATTCCATGCTCATCTTGCTTGTTCTTGAATATCCACTTTGTTCCAATAACATTGCGGAAATCCTTTGGCTTCTCTACTAACTTCCATACTTTGTTTCTCTCAAAGTTGTTGAGCTCTTTGTGCATAGCTTCTAACCAATCCGAATCTTCAAGAGCTTCCCACACTTTCTTTGGTTCAATCATGGAGATGTGTGCTTGGTGTTCACTGAACCTCTTCAATTGTGCTCTTGTGGAAATGCCTTTCCTTAGGTCACCAACCACATTTTGCAAGGTGTGGTCTCTTAATTCCAACATTCTTTCCTTTCTAGCTTCGCGACGAGCGTGGATCTCCGTGTTGTTTCTTGTGGGACCCTCTTCATCATTTTGATCCTCGTCTTGACCATTAACTTCACCTTGATCATCATTGGAATCATTCTCTTCATCTAGAGGCAAAGATTGACCTTGGTCATGATCAAGTGCTCTTCTAGCATCAATTTGAGCTTGTTTCAAAGCAGTTTGTATGGATCTTCCTTGAGTAATTGCCTTGGCACCACTTGACACCCGATCGAATGAATCAAGATCCCCTTGACTAGAGTTGTCACTATGATCATCATGTTGAGGGTCTACATCTTGCCTTTGGCTTGAGTCATTGTACTCCTCGGTGGATGGAGCTTGTTGATGTTGTGAATATGAGGGCTCCACTTGAGTGGGGCATAGTTCTTCTCAATCCTCCATAAGGGGTTCCTCAATGGGGCGGATATATCCCACACCCATTCTTCCTGTGGCATCCTGAGGCATTTCATCATCTGCATCACAAGCATCAACACGCCCCCCTTGGGGACCATCATATTCTTCGAAGGTCACACTACAAGATTCTATGACGGCTCCGGAGAGCTTATCATAGATTCTATAAGTGTGAGATTCGAGACCATAGCCAACAAAAATACCCTCCAATGCTTTAGACTCAAATTTGTACAAACGAACACCTTTTATGAGATAGAAACACTTACAACCGAACACCCGGAAGTAAGATATGTTGGTCTTGTTACCGGTAAGTATTTCATATGGAGTCTTGTTGATTTCTTTGCGGAGGTAGAGCCGGTTTGAAGCATGGCAAGCGGTGGATATGGCTTTGGCCCAAAAGTTGTATGGAGATTTAAACTCCGCCAACATGGTCCTATCCATCTCAATAAGAGTCCGGTTCTTCCTTTAGGCCACAACATTTTGTTGAGGGGTGTATGCAGAAGAATATTGATGTTTAATCCCCTCATCACTAAGAAAATCATTCAAGGTGTAGTTCTTGAACTCGGTGCCGTTGTCACTTCTTATGATCAATACGGGAAGATTGTATTGATGTTGGACCATGTTGATGAAGTCGATGAATGTCTTTTGGGTCTCACTCTTCAACTTGAAGAAATATACCCATGAGTATCTTGAAAAGTCATCAACGATCACCAAGCAATATTTCTTCCCACCAAGAATTGCATGAGATGGAGGACCGAAGAGGTCCACATGGAGGAGCTCCAAGATCTTGGTGGACTTGATGCGGTTCTTAGGCTTGTGAGGAGCATCATGCATCTTCCCTAGAACACATGCCTTGAAAACACGATCTTTGGTAAAGGAAACATTTTCTTTTATTCCAACAATATGGCCCTCCTTATGGAGACTTTGCAAAGTTCTCATATTGACATGGGCTAGTCGGCGATGCCATAACCAACCCACATCGGCCTTTCCAAATAAGCACATCGCACTTGTAGTGGCTTGCCCCGAAAAGTCCACCACATACAAGTCATGTTCGACATACCCAACGAAAGCGACCTTGAGAGACTTGCTCCACATGAGGACCACAATATCATCATCAACAGAGACGACAAAACTGAAGGGTTTCGCGGTATAGTAAATCAAAATTTTCTATGGAGCGAACAGAGGGAAAGCCAAGATCTAATCTAGGAGATGCAAACAACGAGAGAGATTGGATTAGATCTTCATACCCTTGAAGATTCAAGACAGCAGAACGCTCGTTTAACGTGGGTGATGTAGTCGACTCGCCTCCTCCTCGCGATCCGATCCGATCTAGCACCACAAGTGGCGGTGCCTCCGTGAGATGCACACGCAAAGACTGACGCCTCCTCCTTCCTCGGACCAGCGAGTATGGTGGAGAGATATATTGGATCTACAACACGACGGCGTGGTGTATATGGTGGAGAATTTCACTGCAGGCTTCGCCTACAAACAGCGGAGGGAGAGAGGAAGGTAGCAAGGCTGCTAGGGCTTGGAGGAAGGTGTGTGTGGGGGAGGCGCACCACCTCTATATATAGAGGGGGCGGCCAGCTTGCCCTCCTCCAAGCCTATCTCTAGTTTAAACAATTTAAACTCTCCCTTATCTAGAAATCCTATCTCTAGTTTAAACGATTTAAACTCTCCCTTATCTAGAAATTCTATCCCGAGATTTAAACGAGTCAAATCTCTCTAGAATCGGCTGGGCCCTATGGGTTTTGTGCCCTGGCCCAATGCGGCCAGGACACTCCCTCATAGGCCCATGCCCCCTCCCGGAAGGTGGGGCCACGTTGGTCCTCTTCCGGAAGGTTCTAGAAGCTTCCGGTACAATACCGATTAATCCGGAACAATTCCGAACTCCAAAAACTGCACTACCTTATATGAATCTTATTCTCCGGACCATTCCGGAACCTCTCGTGATATCCCGGATCCCATCCGAGACTCCGAACAAAAATTCATAAACCAATTATCCAATCTATCCTAGCGTCGAGACACGTTAAGTGTGTGACCCTGCGGGTTCGAGAATATGCGGACATGATCTTCTATCAATAATCAACAGCGGGGTCTGGGCACCCATATTGACTCCCACACATTCATCGATGATCATATCGGATGAACCACGATGCCAGGATTCAATCAATCCCATATATATATTCCCTTCGTCTCGCGATATTTTACTTGCCCGAGATTCGATCGTCGGTACCGTCATACCTAGTTCAATCTCGTTCACATCAAGTACTTTATTCGTTCCGTAATCCGATATCATTTTGTGATTAACTCCTTAACAACATGATTGCAAGCAGTGTTGATATCGATTACCGAGTGGGCCCGAAGTATATCTCTCCGACTTGGGAGGGACAAATTCCATCTTGATACATACAACCCAACAGATACTTTCCGATCACCTGAGAGACACCTTTATGATCACCCTCTCATAGGATGACGTTTGATGACCTCAAAGCTTTCTTCCGGTACCAGGGAGTTGCATTATCTCATGGTCTAAGGAATACAATATTTGACATAGGAAAAGCTTCGCAAAGATGAACACGATGAAACGATCTAATTGCTTCGCTTATTTTGGGTCTGTCCATCATATCATTCTCCCAATGATATGATCTCATTATCAATTGACAACTCATGTCTATGGTTAGAAAACCTTAACCATCATTGATCAATGAGCTAGTCCGTAGAGGCGTACCAGGGACACGGTGTTGTTCAAAAACCACACAAGTATTAATGTTTCCGCTTAATACAATTCTAGCATGGAATATAAACTTTATCATGAACAAGAATTATAATAATAACATATTTATTATTGCCTCTAGGGCATAATTCCAACAGTCTCCCACTTGCACTAGAGTCAATAATCTAGATTACATTTGGCAACAATCTCACACCCATGGCACTGAGGTGTTGATCATGTTTTACACGTGGAAGAGGTTTAGTCAATGGATCTGCGATATTCAGATCCGTATGTACTTTGCTAATCTTCAGATCTCCATCTGCTATATAATCTCGGATTATATGAAACTTGCGATTGATATGCTTGGTCTTTGGATGATATCTTGGTTCCTTAGCGAGTGCTATGGTGCCAGTGTTGTCACACAATATCTCCAGTGGGTCCAATGCACTTGGAACCACGCCAAGCTCAGTGATGAAGTTTCTGATCCAAACTCCTTCACTTGACGCTTCTGCAGCAGCCATGTATTTCGCTTCTACTGTAGATCCCGCGATCACGCTTTGCTTGCAGCTTCTCCACTCCAGCTCCTCCATTCAAAATATACACGTATCCCGTCTGAGATTTAGAATCATCCTCGGGTGTCGAAACTAGCATCGACGTAACCTTTACGACAAGATGTTCATCACCCCATAGACTAAGAACATTTCTTTAGTTCTATTTAGGTACTTTAGGATGTTCTTCACGATCATCGATGTTCCACTCTGGATCACTTTGATATCTCGTCACAAACTAAGAGCATTGGACACATCCGTCTAGTACACAAGATGGCATACATGATGGAACCTATGGCCGAGGCATAAGGCACTTTGCTCATAGCTTCCTATCATTTATCAGAGTGGACACCGAGCCTTGCTCAATATCTTACTCGATAACATAGGCACCGAACCTTTCTTTGCCTTATCCATTCTGAACCTTTTCAGACTTTGTCTAGGTATGTACTCTGGCTTAATGCTATCAGGCGTCTTTGTCTATCTCTATAGATTTTGATGCCCAATATATAAGCAGCTTCACCTAGGTCTTTCATTGAAAAACACTTGTTCAAATAACTCTTCACATCGTTAAGCATGTTGATGTCATTTCCGATAATCAATATGTCATCCACATATAGTACCAGAAACGTCACCGAGCTCCCACTCACTTTCTTGTAGATACAAGCTTCGTAGCAATTTGGAACAAATCCAAAGCTCTTGATCACTTGATCAAAACGAAGGTTCCAACTCCGAGATGCTTGCTTCAGTCCATAAATGGAACGCTGAAGTTTGCATACTTTACTAGCATCCTTAGGATCGACAAAACCTTCGGGTTGCATCATATACAACTCTTCATCAATGTTGCCATTGAGGAAAGTGTAACACCCTCAGAATCGGACCTATGCAAGTTTGAGCAAAATTCGCCAAACCCGCATAGAAACGATTCAAAGGTGCCCACCAGGCACTTTCGTGCGGGTGGAAAACGAAGTAATAACATTACACAACAGTCCTCGATGGGACCCACAGAACAGATATATATAACAGCGACTCAAAGAGTCAAGAATACAGATATTATATACAGAGATCCAAATCACCTTGAAAACGATAGAGCGTCCAGCTACGGACAAGAGGCAAATGGGGCTAAGAGCCCTGAAGAATAACCAATGGCGTCCATAACCCTGCCCAGGCCAAGCCGGAAGGGTAACCCTGCTAACGACGTCGATCTCAAAACCTGCTTAAACAAAAGGGGTGCCGACAAAGGGCAAAGGAAAAAGAAGGAGGCCAAGATCGAGGCCGATTACAGCGAGGCTAGAATTCGGTCCTCGCCTACATAGGTATGGTGGATCGAGCGGCAGCAAGCACTGAACAACCTATAGAGACTCGATATAACTGGCGGATATCAGAGAGGGATAAGAATGACCTAACCGTATCCAACCTGAAGCTATCACCAAACAAACCCATCCTGGTGTTTCCCCCTCGAGACCAATCGAGGAAGTCAACCGAGGAACTCACACAGTTGGCGCTTTACTTATTCATTATCGTTAGCAATTACTAGTCGTTTAGATAATCATCCCGATAAAGTAAACAGTGGGCACTTTTAGTTAACCATTCCGTGATAGTTGCAACAATTACTAATCGTGCATGATAACATGAGATAAACCCAAAACCCAAAGAGTTGTTGGTACTTTTATTCAGCCATTTCGCTAGAAGTTGCAATACTTACTAGTCGATACAATTGTCGCAGCGACAACCAGACAAGCAATTGTGGCAGTATTAATTAGCCATTCCGTATAGTGAAGCTGATTACTAGTCATTATAAGTCAAATTTATAGCAGATAAACTTTAGTTATGCTTGTCTATGATCGAGATATCGTGCTCCAAGTCGTCCATATCCGGACACGGCTTTGAAAGTTTTACCCGCCGGGTGCACCAATAGCAACACACGCTCGATCAACCTCGGAAAAACCAAATCAAAACCCAACGAGGCTTTCACGACTGAACAATCACAGGATTCAGAAATATTTCAGGGGGCCACCCCTTGGAGTATACCCGCAACGAAGTAAGCAAGCTTCGAGACGGACTCAAGGTTTGCGTCAATGGCTGTAAGCGACAGCAGATCCCCAATCGGGGACTGTCGATACCGCGTAATCACTCCGCTTACCTAAACAGTACAGTGTGCTCCTCGCACAATTTAAATACAGAAAGTAGCATGGCATAAGTACAGGATAGTAAAAAACACCTCAAACTAGTTTGTGGCCCCAAGAAATAAGAATGAATCAAGCTCTGGCTCAGGGGGGTCCCATATACCTCCCGGATGTGGATAGCGCGCAAAAACAAGGAACAGGTATCAAGTACTCGGGGTCTTACGGGACACAAGTGGGCGTTCGGAAACCAAATATTATCTATCACCCACCGATGCCTCTGCTTATTTCAATTTTAGTTGTTATACAGGAATTTAAAATGAACGATAAGTAAAACTAGAATCATCTCCAACGTCAACATGCAGCAATACATCAGCAACTGTGGCATATGACTACACACATAGCAATAGATCAACAGGAGGGAATAAAGACTATAAAAGTAAGATAGGTAGAAAGAGGGAGATGCTCGCCTGAAAACATTGTCGAAGGTTTTCCCCGAAGATCGGGGCGAAGCTCACATCAACTCAACGGCCTTATCCGCGAAGAAGCAAAACACTAGAAGAAACACCGGGTGCAATATTTAATACTAAGGCAAAAGATCGGCATGATGCATGTATGATGTATGGCATGGCAAGATGCGATGCATTTAGGTCATATTAAGCGGAACCGGGGTCCCAACAACTAATATATGGTTCAAGTTATTTAACTACCCCGCAATTTATATGTTGTTTAACATGGTAGGAGATAACACCGGGTTCGCTACACAAATTTAAATGAGGCCAATATAAGGCTAGAGTTGCCCGCATATGGGCCCCATGTTTAATTATTAGGTGAATCGGCATAAGGCCCCCAAACCAAAGATATGCATGCGAGATGACAATTAAATATGCAACAAGTTGTTATGTTATAAAAATAGGGTTCCGGGAAGGGTCACACATTTAGGGTTCGCAGATCTTGGGGTTTTCCGGTCCGGGTTCGACAGGTCGTGGTTCAAGCCCGCTTCTCGGGTATCGGGTAGGTCTTGGCGCATCCGGTGCGGACTTGGGGTCATGTAGACGGTCATGGCGTTCAGGGGATGTTCTCGGTGTCCGGTGAAGCACTCGTTCACGGTTCCACGTCGACGGCCTTGGTTTCTCGATGGAGAACTTGGTGTGTCCGTGTCGGGGTTCTCGCCGGCCGCGCCGGTCTTGGATCGGTCCGAAGAAGACCTTGGCATCGGATGGTCCTCGGGCATCGGTGCGGAAAGGAGTTCTTGTCGTATTGGGGTCTCGGCGTTCTAGGGTTCCGATTGGAGATCTTGGCGTTTGTGTACTCCGGGTCGGAGATCTTGGTGTACCGACTTCGACCGTCGATGACGAACTTGGATGCGGTACCGGTAGCCTTCTAGAGGTACCGTCTCGGCAAGACCTTGATGCATCAGTTCTCGAAGACGAAGTACTTGGCGCGTGGTCTTCGGACGTTCAACATGCCTCACTCCAACACACGCAGCACTGCAGGCGCCGAGGGAGAGGCTCGGGGCGCCGGGCTTAGGCGGCGGCGACCGAAGGTGGTTCATGCGCTTGGACGCTAAGGCGCACGGGCGCACCGACACGGACGGCGGCCGCGGGTCGACGGCGACGCGGAGGGCATGGGGAAGAGCCGAGCTTGATGGGCGGCCATGGCGGACGGTTGATGACGCCACGGGGCCCGCACGAGGACCGGGCGGAGGAAGCGGCGCGAGGCGCGCGCGCGGAGGCTGAGGGGCTGGCTGGCAAGGCGAAAGGGACGCGGAGGGCGAGGCGCGCGCTGGTCGACGTCGGCCGTCTTGGCGACAGGCGGGACTCGACGGAGGAGGCTTGACGGAGGAGGCGGTTCTGGCGGTCTGGGGAGAAGGAGAGGACGGGCGGTAGGGTTCGGCGGCGAGGCGACGGGGCCGCGCGAGCTCAAGGCGACGGTGGAAGCGGCCGAGCGGAGGAGGGGAGGCATGAGGCCGGGTCATGGGACGCGGGCCGCGAGAGAGGAACGAGGGGCGGGGCCGGCGACGGGCTGAGCGGGAGTGGCTCGCGGGGCAGAGGAGGGCAGAGCAAGGCGGGGCGCGGGGCGGGCTCGGAGCGGCGCAAGGGAGGAGCGAGGTCGGGGTTGGAGGTAGGAGACGGGGGCATCGCGCGGGTGGGGGATGGGTCCGGTGGGGACACGCGGGGGGGGGAGGTCTGGCTGGGGGGGGCCACGCGTGGATGGGACCCAAGGTCAGCGCAAAGCGGTGCGTGTGGCGGCGTGTGGCGTGGCGGGGCTGGGAGGGTCGATCTGGGGGAGGGTGGCGCGCCAGGTGGGGCCAGGAGGGGGGCGGGGCCACGCGGCTGAGAGGAGAGAGAGGGTGGGTGAGAGAGGACTGGGTGAGAAAAGGGGAGAGGTGGGATGGTGGATGGATGAGGTGGCAGGTGGGTATGTTTTGGGTGAGAGGGGGGAGGTGGCACGTTTTGGTTGGAGGGTAGATAGGATTTGGGTGGAAAAAGATTTAGGGTGGGGCAGTTTTAGTTTGTGTTTGTTTGTTCGTGATTAAATCAAAACAAGGCCATTTGCAAACAGTTTTTAGACAAATAAAAAATACTCCGATGCGATCGGGGTTTTGTGTTTGAAAATAATAGGGGTTTTGTACAATTCAAAACTAGGCTTTTCAAATAATGCAGTCAAGCAATGCATGATGATGACGATGCAATGCACAAAATCAACGCGATTTTCTAGTAGTGGTTTTTGCGGGATGCCACAATTCGACACCACTAACAAGGGATCTCGCCCTCGAGATCCGCCTCATGGTACCGGAAGGAAGGTCGGCGATCTGCGTCTTCTCACTTCGTGTAGATCTTCACGACACCACTAACGAGGGTTCATCCTCCATCTTGAAAACGGCGACACCACCAACAAAGGGTCGTTGCTCCTGATCGGCGAGAGAACACTCCGGGGAAACAAAGGACGAAGTTGAAGGTAAGGCCACCTCTAACTTCCATGGATAGAGTAAAACTGCTGGATCCACTGATTCAACGTACAAGAGCGAATGATAAGAGCAGTGGTAGGGTAGCTACTCCATCCCGCACTCAAACCATTACTCTGCACACGAATAAGCGGATTAAGCATCCAACTCTCGGAATTAGACTGAAGATCTCGACAAGCGAGGTTCGGAAACAAGGGAGTGATGCAGACTCTGCATCGGATCTGGCGTAGAGGATGTCGTCGCGTCGGAAACAACGGAAGATACAACAGGAATCGTATGAAAGACACACTGATTAGGTTTCGCGATGGTTCCATTGGCATGAACAACACATGCTCAAGGTATACTCCAACTTCACCAATGCTCGTCCTTCTCATCATGTTTTTCAACGACACTGATACCCGGCAAGGAACACATATGGATAAGATCTCAAGAACAAAAGATCGGATGAAGGGCACAAAAGAACAGTTGCAGATTGATGATCGTAGCACCTCCGTTACAAAAGGGGGAACGCGAAACCCTGAAGGTACGACGGAACCCAACCACGAGAAATCCTGGACTCGAAGAAAAGATAAGAGAGCAGATTCAAAACACGTCGAGATAAGAGGGGATCAGCAGAGGGGTAAGGAGTAAAATCAGACCTATTCAGAACTATCCAACCGTCTTTGCAAAAATAGTTTTGACACTTCTACTCCGGCCGTTAGCTAGGTTATCCTACGGGCTGGACTTGTGGGGTATCGCAATCCGAGCTCGATACCACTCAGAACACCTCGATCGGACCTATGCAAGTTTGAGCAAAATTCGCCAAACCCGCAGAAACGATTCAAAGGTGCCCACCAGCACTTTCGTGCGGGTGGAAAACGAAGTAATAGCATTACACAACAGTCCTCGATGGGACCCATGTAACAGAGATATATATAAAATGACTCAAAGAGTCAAGAATACAGATATTATATACAGAGATCCAAATCACCTTGAAAACGATAGAGCGTCCCACGACAAGAGGCAAATGGGGCTAAGAGCCACAAGAATAACCAATGGCGCCCATAACCCTGCCCGTGCCAAGCCGGAAGGGTAACCACGCTAACGACGCCGATCTCAAAACCTGCTTAAACAAAAGGGTGCCGACAAAGGGCAAAGGAAAAGAAGAAGCCAAGATCGAGGCCAAGACAGCGAGGCTAGAATTCGCGTCTCGCCACATAGGTATGGTGGATCGAGCGGCCGGCAAAGAAGCAATGAACAACCTATAGAGACTCGATATAATGGCGGATATCGAGAGGATAAGAATGACCTAACCGGATCCAACCTGAAGCTATCACCAAACAAACCCATCTCGGTGTTTCTCGAGACCAATCGAGGAAGTCAACCGAGGAACTCACACAGTTGGCAGTTTTACTTATTCAGTTATCGTTGCAGCAATTACTAGTCAGGTTTAGATAATCATCCTGATAAAGTAAACAGTGGGCACTTTTAGTTAACCATTCCGTGATAGTTGCAACAATTACTAATCAGGTACAGATAACATGAGATAAACCCAAAACCCAGCAGTTGTTGGTACTTTTATTCAGCCATTTCGTTGTAGTTGCAATACTTACTAGTCAGATACAATTGTCGCAAGCGACAACCAGACAAGCAATTGTGGGCAGTATTAATTAGCCATTCCGTTATAGTGAAGCTGATTACTAGTCATTATAAGTCAAATTTATAGCAGATAAACTTTAGTTATGCTTGTCTATGATCGAGATACTGTGCTCCAAGTCGTCCATATCCGCGGACACGGCTTTCAGAAAGTTTTACCCGGCCGGGGTGCACCAATAGCAACACACGCTCGATCAACCTCGGAAAAACCAAATCAAAACCCAACGAGGCTTTCACGATCGAACAATCACAGGATTCAGAAATATTTCAGGGGCCACCCTTGAGTATACCAAGAACGGTAAGCAAGCTCGAGACGGACTCAAGGTTTGCGTCAATGGTCAGAAGCGAAGCAGATCCCCAATCGGGACTGCCGATACCGCGTAATCACTCCGCTTACCTAAACAAACAAAGTGTGGTCCTCGCACAATTTAAATACAGAAAGTAGCATGGCATAAGTACAGGATAGTAAAAACACCTCAAACTAGTTTGTGGCCCCAAGAAATAAGAATGAATCAAGCTCTGGCTCAGGGGGGTCCCATATACCTCCCGGATGTGGATAGCGCGCAAAAACAAGGAACAGGTATCAAGTACTCGGGGTCTTACGGGACACAAGTGGGCGTTCGGAAACCAAATATTATCTATCACCCACCGATGCCTCTGCTTATTTCAATTTTAGTTGTTATACAGGAATTTAAAATGAACGATAAGTAAAACTAGAATCATCTCCAACGTCAACATGCGGCAATACATCAGCAACTGTGGCATATGACTACACACATCAGCACTTGAGCAAGCAACTACGACGCGCAAGCCCAACTATCTACCAAACAATAGGTAATAGGGTGTGTCCAAGGCAATATAAGGCTGCAAGGGATATATCGGGTACGGAAACTAGAGCATCGCAACACAGATAGCAATAGATCAACAGGAGGGAATAAAGACTATAAAAGTAAGATAGGTAGAAAGAGGGAGATGCTCGCCTGAAAACATTGTCGAAGGTTTTCCCCGAAGATCGGGGCGAAGCTCACATCAACTCAACGGCCTTATCCGCGAAGAAGCAAAACACTAGAAGAAACACCGGGTGCAATATTTAATACTAAGGCAAACGATCGGCATGATGCATGTATGATGTATGGCATGGCAAGATGCGATGCATTTAGGTCATATTAAGCGGAACCGGGGTCCCAACAACTAATATATGGTTCAAGTTATTTAACTACCCCGCAATTTATATGTTGTTTAACATGGTAGGAGATAACACCGGGTTCGCTACACAAATTTAAATGAGGCCAATATAAGGCTAGAGTTGCCCGCATATGGGCCCCATGTTTAATTATTAGGTGAATCGGCATAAGGCCCCCAAACCAAAGATATGCATGCGAGATGACAATTAAATATGCAACAAGTTGTTATGTTATAAAAATAGGGTTCCGGGAAGGGTCACACATTTAGGGTTCGGCAGATCTTGGGGTTTTCCGGGGTCCGGGGTTCGACAGGGTCCAGGGTTCGACAGTTCCGTTCTCGGGTATCGGGGTAGGTCTTGGCGCATCCGGGTGCGGGACTTGGGGTCATGTAGACGGTCATGGCGTTCAGGGGGGATGTTCTCGGTGTCCGGGTGAAGCACTTTCGTCGTCTACGTTCCACGCCGACGGCCTTGGTTTCCTCGATGGAGAACTTGGTGTGTCCGTGTCGGGTTCTCGCCGTCGCCGGGCGTCGGTCTTCGGATCGGGTCCGGAAGAAGACCTTGGCATCGGATGGTCCTCGGGCATCGGAAAGGAGTTCTTGTCGTATTGGGGTCTCGGCGTTCTAGGGTTCCGATTGGAGATCTTGGCGTTTGTGGACTCGGTCGGAGATCTTGGTGTACCGACCGGCCGATGACGAACTTGGATGCGGTCGGTAGCCTTCTAGAGGTACCGTCTCGGCAAGACCTTGATGCATCAGTTCTCAAGACGGTACTTGGCGCGTGGTCTTGGACGTTCAACATGCCTCACTCAACACACGCAGCACTGCAGGCGCGGGCGGAGAGCGTCGGCCGCTTGGCGCTGGGCGGCGCGGACCGGTGGTTCTCGCGAGACGCTGGAAGCGCCGAAGCGACAATGACGGCGGCAGCGGCCGACGGCGACGCGGGGCCTGGGGAAGAGCCGGAGCTTGATGGGCGGGCGGGCGTGACGGTTGATGACGGCAATGGGCCCGCAGAGACCGGGCGGAGGAAGCGGCGCGAGGCCAGCGCGAGGGGCGAAGCGGGCGGCGCACTTTCAAGGCCAGGGACGCTGGAGGGCGAGCCGGGCGGCGCGTCTGGCCGGGCGACGGGACTCGACGGAGGAGGCTTGACGCGGAGGAGGCGGGGTTCTGGCGGGTCTGGGAGAAGGAGAGGGACGGTAGGTGGTTCCGTGAGCGGCGACGGGGCCGCGCGACTTCAAGGCGGACGGTGAAGCGCCGAGCGTGAGGGGAGGGCCGCGCTGGAGGCGGGCGAGGTCGCGGGACGCGCGAGGGAGAGGAACTGAGGGGGCGGGGCTGGCGAGGCTGAGCGGCTCATGGGCAGGAGGGCGAGCAAGGCGCGGGCGGCCTTGAGCGGGCGCAAGGGAGGAGCGAGGTCGGGGTTGGAGGTAGGACGGGGGGCATCGCTGGTGGGGATGGGTCCGTGGGGACACGGTGGGAGGTCTGTGGGGGGCCACGTGGATGGGACCTGCTGGGGCGCGGGCTGAAGCGTGGTGGCGTGCGTGTGGCGTGCGTGGGGCCAGGGGAGGGTCGATCTGGGGGAGGGTGGCGCGCCAGGTGGGGCCAGGAGGGGGCGGGGCCACGCGGCTGAGAGGAGAGAGAGGGTGGGTGAGAGAGGACTGGGTGAGAAAAGGGGAGAGGTGGGATGGTGGATGGATGAGGTGGCAGGTGGGTATGTTTTGGGTGAGAGGGGGGAGGTGGCACGTTTTGGTTGGAGGGTAGATAGGATTTGGGTGGAAAAAGATTTAGGGTGGGGCAGTTTTAGTTTGTGTTTGTTTGTTCGTGATTAAATCAAAACAAGGCCATTTGCAAACAGTTTTTAGACAAATAAAAATACTCCGATGCGATCGGGGTTTTGTGTTTGAAAATAATAGGGGTTTTGTACAATTCAAAACTAGGCTTTTCAAATAATGCAGTCAAGCAATGCATGATGATGACGATGCAATGCACAAAATCAACGCGATTTTCTAGTAGTGGTTTTTGCGGGATGCCACAGAAAGCAGTCTTGACATCCATCTGCCATATTTCATAATCATGAAACGCAGCAATTGCTAACAAAATCCGAATGGACTTAAACATCGCTACGGGAGAGAAAGTCTCATCGTAGTCAACACCTTGAACTTGTCGAAAACCTTTTGCGACAAGCCGTGCTTTATAGACGGTAACATTACCATCCGCGTCCGTTTTATTCTTGAAAATCCATTTGCACTCAACGGCCTTTCGGTCGCTAGGAGGGTCCACCAAAGTCCATACTTGGTTTTCGCTCATGGATCCCAATTCGGATTTCATGGCTTCCAGCCATTTCTCAGATTCTGGGCTCATCATCGCTTCCTCATAGTTCGTAGGTTCACTGTCTTCTACCAACAAGACATTCAAGACATGGTTGATGTACCACTCAGGAGGGGCACGTGACCTTGTCGACCTGCGACGTTCAGTAGCAGCATCGTCCGAAGCTTCATGATCCTTGTCATTAGCTTCCTCTATTGTTGGTGCAAAGCGCTTCGGAACAATTTCAGGTGCTGCGCTACTCTCCAATTCAAGAGAAGGTTCAATAACCTCGTCTAGCTCTACTTTCCTCTCACTCACTTCTTTCGAGAGAAACTCCTTCTCAAGAAAGGAACCGTTCTTCGCGACAAACACTTTGCCTTCGGTTCTGTGATAGAAGGTATACCCAATAGTTTCCTTAGGGTATCCTATGAAGATGCATTTCTCCGCTTTGGGTTCGAGCTTGTCCGCATCAACTTCGACGAAGCTTCAGATCCCCAAACTTTAAGAAACGACAACTTAGGTTTAGCACCAAACCACAGTTCATACGGTGTCGTCTCAACGGATTTAGATGGAGCCCTATTTAAAGTGAATGCAGCGGTTTCTAATGCATAACCCCAAAATGATAACGGCAAATCAGTAAGAGATATCATCGATCGGACCATATCTAATAGGGTTCGATTCCGGCGTTCAGACACACCATTGCGCTGTGGTGTTCCGGGTTGCGTGAGTTGCGAAACAATTCCGCTTGCTTTAAGATGCGTGAGAAAATCATAACTCAAATATTCGCCCCCACGATCGGATCGTAGAAACTTAATCTTTCTGTTACGATGGTTCTCCACTTCATTCTGAAATTCTTTGAACTTTTCAAACGTTTCAGATTTATGTTTCATTAAATAGATATACCCATATCTACTTAAGTCATCGGTAAAAGTGAGGAAATAGCGATATCCACCGGCCAAACACTCATCGGTCCGCATACATCGGTATGTATGATTTCCAACAAGTCCGTTGCTCGCTCCATCATACCGGAGAACGGGGTTTTGATCATCTTGCCCATGAGGCATGGTTCGCATGTGTCAAATGATTCAAAATCAAGAGACTCCAAAAGTCCATCAGAATGGAGTTTCTTCATGCGCTTTACTCCAATATGACCTAGACGACAGTGCCACAAATAAGTAGTATTATCACTATCTACTTTGCATCTCTTAGCCTCAATGTTATGGATGTGTGTTTCATCCCTTTCGAGATTTAGAAGAAATAAACCATTCACAAGAGGTGCATGACCATAAAAGATGTTACTCATATAAATAGAACAACCATTATTCTCCGATTTAAATGAATAACCGTCTTGCAATAAACACGATCCGGAAATGATGTTCATGCTCAACGCAGGCACATAATAACATTTATTAAGGTTTAAAACTAATCCCGAAGGTAAAACTAAGGAGAGCGTGCCGACGGCCATCACATCAACTCTTGATCCGTTGCCAACGCGCATCGTCACCTCATCCCTCGCAAGCCGCCGTCTATTCCGTAGCTCCTGTTTCGAGTTACAAATATTAGCAACTGAACCGGTATCAAATACCCAGGCACTACAACGAGGGCTAGTAAGGAAAACATCAATAACATGTATATCAAATATACCTTTGATGGTGCCAGCCTTCTTGTCCGCTAAGTACTTCGGACAGTTGCGCTTCCAGTGACCCCTGTCCTTGCAATAGAAGCACTCAGTGTCCGGCTTAGGACCAGACCTGAGCTTCTTCTCAGCAGGGGCATTGCGCTTGCCGCCGCCCTTCTTGAAGGGCTTCCTTGCACCCTTACCTTTCTTAAAGGTGGGGGGCTTGTTGACCATCAACACATGATTATTCTTTTTGATGTTCACCTCCGCTACTTTCATCTTAGCAAAGAGCTCAGTGATCATATCAGTGGAACCAATCTGATTGTGATCAACTACAAAACTTTTGTAGCTAGGAGTGTCAATCTTGAGCTCCTCTGGAATCTTGCAGTCTAGTTGCTCAAGGCGTTGAGTGTAGCCCGACATCTTAATGGCGTGCTCACTAACGGACCTCCCTTCCTCCATCTTGTAGTTAAAGAATTTCTTACAGATCTCATATCTCTCGTAACGGGCTTGAGTCGAAACATGTTTTTCAGCTCCTCGAGAATCTCAAAGGGCCCGAACTCCTCAAAACGATTTTGAAGATCCGATTCCATAGCATACAACATGACGATCTTAATCAAATCATAATCATCCTTGACCGATAAACAGCTTTTCATCACCGGCGCATCTACATAGGGGTTACCTAACGCTTTCTCAAGGACATAGTCCTTTTGTCCGCCAGACAGAATGATTCTTAGATTGCGGAACCAATTGGTGAAGTTAGACCCATTGTTTCTAAGCTTTTCCTTCTCAGCAAAAACGTTGAAGTTGAAGTTGGATTTGGCCATGTGATCTACAGTATTTGCAAGTACAATTTAGACTATGTTTATGATAAATAGTTCAACTTAATCAAATTACTAGATGAACTCCCACTAAATTCAACATCCCTCAAGTTGTTTTAGTGAACACGATCCAAATTCACCACACCTAATCCGATCATCACGAGAAGAGATGTGGTTTCAATGGTGGACAACGAAGTGTCGATCATATCATTCATATGACTCATGCTTAACCTTTCGGTTCTTGTGTTCCGAGGCCATGTCTGTACATGCTAGGCTCGTCAAGTTAGACCCAAGTATTTCCGCGTGTGCAAAAACTGGCTTGCACCCGTTGTATGTGAGCGTAGAGTCTATAGCACCCGATCATCACGTGATGCTTGGAAACGAAGAACTTTCGCAACGGTGAATACTTGGGGAGAACACAGTTTTTATCTTGATCTTTAAGTGAGGAATCATCTTATAATGCTACCGTCGCGATCTAAGCATAATAAGATACATAAAGGGATAAACATCACATGCATATAACTTTATGTGACATGGTATAGCCAATCTTAAGAATGATCTCCATCTTGTGCGTTCCGGCATGATCTCCATCACTCCACCATGATTGCCTCCACCACGAATAGCAACTACAACTATTGCTAACTACTTAGCGATAAAGTAAAGCTATTACATGGCGTATAAGAAGTTGACTCGCAGGTCATACACAATTATAAAGACAACCATATGGCTCCTGCCGGTTGTGTACTCATCGACATGCAAGTCGTGAAACATTACAAAACATGATCATCGCATACAATATACACATCACATCTTGGGCCATACCATATCACAGAAAACACCCCCTGCAAAAACAAGTTAGACGCCTCTACTTTGTTGTTGCATGTTTTACGTGGCTTTATGGGAGTCGATGCTAAGAACGATTCTTACCTACAGAAAGCCACAACGGTGATATTATGGTTGCCAAACTCCGGTGTTAATCCCATGACAACTATAGTGAGAGAAACTGACATCCACCAGCCGCATGTGTGGAACAAGCCACACGTCAAGTGCGGAACCGGTCTCATGACGACGTCGCGTAAGGTTGGCACGGACGCTTCAATCTCACTATCCCGCGTCATAAGAAGAACACAAACAAGAGGCTTGCAACAGAAAACATCAACGCCCAACAACCATGTAGCGTTCTACTCGTGAAACACATCTACGCATAGATCTAGCTCGATACCTTGAAGGGTTTGGCGGTATAGTAAATCAAAATTTTCTGAGCGAGCAGAGGAAAGCCAAGATCTAATCTAGGAGATGCAAACAACGAGAGAGATTGGATTAGATCTTCATACCCTTGAAGATTCAAGACAGTGAACGTTAAATGAACGTGGGTGATGTAGTCGTACTCGCTTCTCCTCCTCGCGATCCGATCCGATCTAGCACCACAAGTGGCGGTGCCTCCGTGAGATGCACACGTGCAGCACCTCGACATCTCCTCCTTCCTCGGACCAGCGATTATGGTGGAGAGATAGATTGGATCTACAACATGACGGCGTGGTGTATATGGTGGAGAATTTCTGCAGGCTTCGCCTACAAGCATCGGGAGGGAGAGGAAGGTAGCAAGGCTAGGGCTTGGAGGAAGGTGTGTGTGGGGGAGGCGCACCCCTCTATATATAGAGGGGAGGCCAGCCCTTGCCCTCCTCCAAGCCTATCTCTAGTTTAAACAATTTAAACTCTCCCTTATCTAGAAATCCTATCTCTAGTTTAAACGATTTAAACTCTCCCTTATCTAGAAATTCTATCCCGATTTAAACGAGTCAAATCTCTCTAGAATCGGCTGGGCCCTATGGGGCCTTGTGCCCTGGCCCAATGCGGCCAGACACTCCCTCATAGGCCCATGCCCCTCCCGGAAGGTGGGGCCACGTTGGTCCCCTTCGGAAGGTTCTAGAAGCTTCGGTACAATACCGATTAATCCGAACAATTCGAACTCCAAAACTGCCTTGCCTTATATGAATCTTATTCTCCGGACCATTCGGAACCTCTCGTGATATCCGGATCCCATCCGAGACTCAACAAAAATTCATAAACCAATTATCCAATCTATCCTAGCGTCGAGACACGTTAAGTGTGTGACCTGCGGGTTCGAGAATATCGGACATGATCTTCTATCAATAATCAACGGGGTGCAGGCACCCATATTGAATCCCACACATTCATCGATGATCATATCGGATGAACCACGATGCCAGGATTCAATCAATCCCATATATATATTCCCTTCGTCTCACGATATTTTACTTGCCGAGATTCGATCGTCGGTACCGTCATACCTAGTTCAATCTCGTTCACAAAGTACTTTACTGTTCGTAATCCGATATCACTTTGTGATTAACTCCTTAACCACATGCTTGCAAGCGGTGTTGATATCGATTACCGAGTGGGCCCAGTATATCTCTCCGACTTGGGAGGGACAAATTCCATCTCGATACATACAACCCAATGATACTTTACGATCACCGAGAGACACCTTTATGATCGCCTCTCATAGGATGACGTTTGATGACCTCAAAGCTTTCTTCCGGTGCAGGAGTTGCATTATCTCATGGTCTAAGGAATACAATATTTGACATAGAAAAGCTTCGCAAAGATGAACACGATGAACGATCTAATTGCTTCGCTTAGTTTGGTCTCATCCATCATATCATTCTCCCAATGATATGATCTCATTATCAATTGACAACTCATGTCTATGGTTAGGAAACCTTAACCATCATTGATCAATGAGCTAGTCCTTAGAGGCGTACCAGGGACACGGTGTTGTTCACAAACCACACAAGTATTAATGTTTCCGCTTAATACAATTCTAGCATGGAATATAAACTTTATAATGAACAAGAATTATAATAATAACATCTTTATTATTGCCTCTAGGGCATAATTCCAACAAAAATCCATCTTTCCAAGAGCACGGACTGAAAGTAAATTGTATCCAAGGGTCTCAACAAGCATGACGTTCACGAGTGTAATGTCGTGAGCAACCACTACCTTGCTGAAACCCATTACCTTAGACTTTGACTTGTCAGCATATGTCACGGTGATTTGATCATCATTTGGCTTTAAGTCCTTGACAATACACGAGCTTCCGGTCATATGACTTGTGCAACCACTATCAAGCACCCACTTTGACCCTCCAGAAGCATAAGTCTACAAAAGATCAAGCTAAATTTTAGGTACCCATTTTTCAATGGGTCCTGTTTTGTTAGCAACAAGGGTCTTGGGAGCCCAAATAGACCAAGCAATATAACCATTATATGGGCCAACATATTGTGCATACACATCACCATAATAATCACGCATTAGAACATAGTGAGGGTTAGCACTTCCCGCAAAGTCATCATGAGACATAGTTTTACCACTTGTGGTCTTACTATCCACAATGGCCTTGTTAGTCTCTTGTGTCGGCTTGGCCTTCTTCTTCTTGTTGTTGTTGTTCTTCTTCTTCTTCTTCTTCTTCTTCTTCTTCTTCTTCTTATTCTTAGTTTTGGAGACAAAACCAATGCCCCATTTATCACCACTAGGCCTTTGCTTACTCAAAAGATCATCAATGGACTTGTTGCCTTGTGGAAATGTGGCCTTAGCAAGCTCCCCCTTCAACCTAGCATTCTATTCAAGAATAGTTGTACTACTAGATGGAATGAAGTTACTAGGTGAAGTAATATTGGCCAATTGAGTTTTAAGCGTTTCATGGGACTTTGTGAGTGACAAGAGTTCACTTTTAAAAGCCTTGTGAGCCTTGTTAAGCAAACTAAAGTCCTCGGCAAGTTTTTCATGAACCACACCAAACTCAACCTTGTCCTTTTTAGCCCTTTTGTATTTAGCAATAGCATGATCACGCTCTTTTATGAGTTTGTTAACAATAATAGTGTTTATCTCATCAAGCCCTTCAAGTTTTAATTCAAGAGACAACCAAGTCTCTTGTTCTTATTCTAGAGCATTGTTTAAAGCCTCTAGCTCAATCATGTGTTCATGCCCAATTTTACATCTTACATCTAGGAGCTCTTGTGTGTGGGAAAGTTGATCTAGGATGTTACCAAAATGTATCTTATCATCCCCTTGTAGTTTAGTCATGAACTCATCAAAAGCAATTAATTCCTTTTTAACATCAAGAGACATCTCATCATCAGTTTCATCATTAGCTAAGGGAGTGGAGTGATATGATGACGATACCTCCGTTCCTCTTGCCATAAGGCAAGTGACGTTCTTGATGGGAGAATTCTCATTTGGAGAATTGAAGAGGGAGAATGTCGGAGTAGAGGTAGTAGCTAGATCCGCCACACCATTAGACGTTTCCACTTCCTCATCTTCATTGTCAGAGGAGTATTCTTCATGAGTGATCAAGACAATTTCTCCCGACTTCTTGTTGATGGGATTCTTCTTGATGAAGGGTTTCTTGTAAGGTGCTTTGAGAGTCTTCTTAAACACAAGCTTACCCCCATTATCTTCTCTCTTCTCATAGGGACAACTTGCCAGAAAGTGATAGCGGTCACCACAATTGAAGCAAGTTCTCAATCTAGTTGTATTTTCTCTTTTCCCATTTGGGTTGTTTTTTCTTTGCATTTCCATCTTGGCCTTGGCGGGGTTCTTCCAAAAGTTCTTTGCATAGAAGGCCATATATTGACTATGAGAAATCTTGACTTCATCGGGGTGGTCCATGGAGAGCCCTTCATCACTATCATCTTCATCAACATGGTTCACAACTTTGGCCTTCAAAGCAACATTGACAATGTTGCTCATACCAAGGGCACGGGCACGAGCATCTTTGGCATTCTTGGCGGCAACTTTGAAAGCGGCCATCTCTTGCATAACTTCATTTGAGGTCATGATATGGTAGTTGTTTCTTCCTTGTATACTCTTCAAGTTGGTGGGCTCAAAAGGCATGAGTGCACTCACATATTTCCTTTTTATCCACGCATCATCCACATGTGAGGCACCCACATTTCTAAAAGTGGTGGCAGTGGTCTTGAGCCTTCGGTACATGTCTTCATGATCTTCACCTTATTTCATATAGAAGCCTTCGGCTTCATTGCTTAGAGCATCATATAGGTTCCTCCTCATACTCTCATTTCCAACAAACAATACAGTGAGGGCACCCAAGCTTCCTTGGCAATGCTAAAGTGCTCAATGTGTGGATAATCCTTTGTCCCCAATCCTTGTTGAATCATATGCAAAATAGTGGCATTGAGTTGACTATTGAAAACCTCTCTTCTTGTCAAGTTGTTTGGATCCCCAATAAAGAGTCCATGCTAAATGATGTTCCATAGTTCAATGCAAGAGCTGCGCACATGAGTTCTCATTAGTGATTGCCATTAAGCAAAGGTAGCAGATTATTCAAGCTTAGGTGGGTCACCTCTATTGTATACATGAGGGTGAGGGATTGGTGGGTTGGGATAGTACCATGAATCACGGTGCTCACCCTTCCCACCATCATTTTGTGTGGAGGAATTAGTGTTGTCTTGTTTACCCCTAACCATTCTATCCTCGGGGGATACGGGAGTATCCCCTTTAGGTAAAACGGATGGAGGATCCTCTTGAGGAGAAGGGAATGATGAGCCATCTTTGTCTTTAAGAAGTTGCTCAAGCATCTTCTTGACTTCGTTGACCAAGGAAGAGCTCAATCTTGTTTCCAAGTTTTTGAGATCTTCCATGGTCACCGTAGTAGGCTCACCATCACCTTCCCCATCTTGGCTACCCATATTCTCTTAGGCGGTGAAGCCCAAATAAAGAGCCGAGGCTCTGATACCAATTGAAAGGATCATATGGGCACCTAGAGGGGGGGGGGTGAATAGGTGCTACTTCAAATTTTCTTCTTTTTCAAATTAGGGTTTGATAAGAAAGGTAAATTCTCTAGATTATGCAACTACGGTGAATTTACCTATATGTCAACCATGCACAAACTAACACAACACTAAGCAAGAACAAGTAAGTAAAGTGCAGTAAAGGATAGAAGTAACCAAAGGAGTGGACGCTGAGACACAAGGATTTGTTTCCCGTAGTTCCTTCCTTTTGAGGGGAAGTACGTCTACGTTTGGAGAGGGGGTGGTTTCAAACCACCAACGCCACGAGAGGCCTCCCTTGTTCTTCAATGAATCTCACCCCAACGGGCTCGATCCACCTTCCACTATATTGGCAACCTTCGAGGTGGAAGTCGGCACCTTTACAACAAGTTCGGGGCACACATCCACAACTTAATTGGAGGCTGCCAAATACAAGCAAGATGTCAAGACAAATCAAAGACAAGCTTGTAAGAACCAAATCAAGTTAGGGTTTCCAATGAAACACTAGAGCTTGGGGGCCCTCAAGTGAATGAGGGGGAAATGAAGATCTCTCTTGGTGAAGATGTAGATCAAGGCCTCCTCCTTCGATTCTCCAAAGATCAATGACTTTGGATGGTTGGATGAAGAGATCTTGTAGATTTGGTGGATCTAATGGAGTTGATGTTCTTGAGTAGCTCAAGCAACTGGAGGAATAAGATAAGGGTCCCTTTTTATAGGTAGCCCCATCCATGAACCATTTTCTGACCGTTATAGAAAAGTCAGACCGGAGACTCCGGTCTGTCTGTAGACCGGGTCTACACCAGAGAATCCGGCCAATCTCCGGACCAGCCTCCGGACCTCCCATCTGAATGACCCAGACCAATCATGACCCATCAACATCGTAGAATTCGGTCTTCCAACACCGGAGACTCCGGACTGAGCAAGAACCGGAGACTCCAGAGTATCCTCCGGTGCAGGCTTCGGACCCCTAGTCAGTATGTCCCAGCCCAGATCCTCAAGACACCACCGGAGACAGATCCGAAAACTCCGGACCACACTGGAGACTCGGGTCTTGGCAGACCGGAGACTCCGGTCTGAAGTTTCCAGACATGTGTCAAATGAGTGTGGACTTTTCCCAAGTGTGAGGGTGCTTTTCACTTATCATAATATCAACCTATGGACAGTGACAAACTGTAAAATGATCAACTTGTTGTTACCGAACACCAAAAGTGATTATGACAATAAATGCCCTTTCAACGGGCCTGCGTCCTTGTTGTCGTCGTCCAGGACGTAGAGCGGGCGCCACGTAGCGAGCTCACGCCCGCACAACGCCGGCGTCGGCGGCCTGCTACTGAGCCGAGGATGTGCTCCGCCTTCTCCGCCTTCTGGACCATTCCAGGATATTCGGCGAGGAGGGCTCGACCGGAGGCAGCGGCGGCGTCTGCGGCACCGTTTCGCGGAGCGACTGCTCCAGCGCCATCTTCAAGGTTGCGTCTTCGGCCGGCGCCGAGCCTTCTGTCTTGGGGCGGCGTAGGCGTAGGTGGCCGGTTGGCGACGCCGTTGTCTGTGGCTCGCTGGTGATGATACCGCGCGAGCGCGTCCGCGGCGGTGAGCGCGCAGGCGAGACCGCTTCGCGCTTGACTGTCGTCGGCGTGCGAAGCGGCGCCATGCCGGAAGATTTGGATGCCGATGCGGAGGAGAAGGAGCTCATGCTCCCCATCCTCCTCGGCGCCCAGTACGCCGGAGCACGCCGACCCGTCCTGGCCGCCGGCGTCGGGTTGCGCGGGAAGCCGAGCTGCGGCGTGTTCCCGCGGTTGATGTGCTCCAACACTGTGGCGAGCGTCCGCCCTGGCGCGCTCCACCAACGCCGGCGACCCGCCGAGTTGTTGCGCTTCGGTGGCGACTCGTTCGGCGGACCCTCGTGGCGGGCGAGCTCCTGTTCGTGCCGCTCCGTGAAGAAGTGCTCCCAGTAGAGGAGGTTGTCGGCGCTCTCCGCTTCGGCGGGGTTGTCCATGCCGCCGATGTACTCTTGTACATCGTACGACAACTCGTCCAGCGTCGGCACCGACGGGATTGGGATGCCGCCGGCGCTCATCTTCCACCTCGGAGGCATCCACGTGTCCGGCGGTGCCATATACCCGACGTCGTACATCATGCGCGCCTCCTAGGTCTGGAGGGTGCGCCGACCGAAGCCGTTTGCCGCAGCGTCGTCACCGGGGTAGCGTTCGCCCATGGTGAGAGAAGGGGAAAGGTGAGAGAAGGTTCGCTGGAGTTGGGCTTGTGGGTGGGGGGAGCTGTGAGAGAGTGTGAAGATCTCCGGCGAGGAGTACGGCTTATAAAGGCCGAGATGAGCAGCGAGGGCGGGAGGGGTGTAGCGGCGAGGGCGGGAAAAGTAGAAACGGCGGGAAGTTAGTGACCGCCGGTCCGTCGCGGGAGCCGAGGCGGCGACGGTGGCGCCGTAAATCGGCGACACGTGGCCGACGCGACGGGCAGTTATTGCCCGGCGGTCGCCGCGTGGTTCCGAGGATAACGATGACTCGGCTTCCGTCACTGACTCGGCGGGTCCACGCGCCGCTTTGATTTTTTTTCGCCGATTTCACTGAGTCCGGCGTTCCCAGGGCATACCCGGAGACCTGGGTTCGGCCTGGGTAGTCCGGACAAAAATGGCCCAAATCCGGCCGAAAATAGGTCATTGGGTACGCGACTGGGCCAGCTTTCGGCGTCCGGACCGAAATTCGTCGTCGGATCGGCCTCCTGGGTAGACGAGTGAAGATGCTCTAATGGTCCAGACGAAAGGCCTGTTTTCTACTAGTGTATGTTATATCAAACTTTACAAAGATTAACTTTGACTAAACTTAGAATACAGGGTAATTATTGACAGAGGAAGTACATGCATAAATCTTAAAGAAATCACAAAAAATGAATGATACATATCAAACTTTACAAAGTTTAACTTTGACTAAACCTAAAATACAGGGTAATTATTGATGGAGGAAGTACGTGCATAAATCTTAAAGCAATAAAAAAAAATGAATGATGCATACTAGCACGGTAGACAACATGCATGCTAGAGTTGCATTTCGTCCATGACTAGGCTGTGAAGCCTTCCACGTGGCAACCTGCTGCAAACGTTTTTTTCCAGAACCGTGGGAAAATCTTGCGTTACAACCTGCAGAAGTTTACGAAGAGCGTGGAGTAGTAGTAAACAAAATCTGCACTGATCAAGTAGAGATGGTTCTTTTGTTTTTCTAGTGGCTAGACCTGATAGAGTCTTTGCTATTCAGATGGGCTTATCATGCAACTTTATCTGCATCAAGTACACACAGGCGGAAACTTCAGTCCATATCCCATGTATGTTGTCCATCTACTCGTGTTATTTCAGTCCAAGATGCATTACAATCACTAAATTGGGTTGTGTCGTACTGCTCGGAGACCATGCCTTTGCTTACCTACAGTGATGTGAGACCTTCAGAAGCATGAAGATATATACTCTTTCAGAAACAACATTTAGTGGACTGGGTACTTTTATCAGCGATGATTTATTAGCATCGTTTAGGTTTGTGCCTCCTGGTAGCTCCAAGCCTGCCCCTTTGTAATTGAAGACAAAGTTGATGTTTCGGGTTTGCGCATCAGGAAGCGGAGTTAGAGCATCTTCACTCATACCCCTAAAACCTCACTAAAGGGCTATCGGACGTGCTGGCACAGTCCATTTTGTTATCCGGCATTCTCCAGGACGAACTCAACCCACATGGGGCTACCGGGGCGCCGGATAAAGCTGAAAACGTCGCAGGCCAGCCCTGTCGATGACACATGCATGCAAACTCGCCCATTGTGCACTCCCTCACGCCCACCACCCCTAGCAGCTTGCCGCCGCTACCACTCCTCGCCACTGTTGTCCGTTCAGTTCGCTATAAATAACTGTGTAGCCATTGAAAATACTTCCCATGCCCTCCTGAGCCGCCTCCCCGCTCGCTTCGCCGCCGCTATTCCACCTCTTGGTATCTCCAAGCCCGCCACACAACCGTCGTGCCCACTAGATGTTCGGCGGTTTGCCAAAGGCATGGATTCGAACAAGGAAGAGATTGTTGCCTCTCTGATGAACGATGAAGTCGCCGTCGATGTTGGCGCCAAAGACACCGTCGGCGATGACGATCATCTCATGACTCTCACTTCTCTCCTAGGCATGATAGCCAGTGGCGATGAGAAGCTATCTCCTGGGAGTTCGAAGCCTGGGCGGCGCAAGATTAAGCTAAGGCGGAGGATGGAAGGCTACTACATGTACTTCGTCGATGTCCCATTGCACGATGACATCATATTCTGTCGCCATTTTAGAATGATCTGAAAGCTTTTTCTGAAGATTGTCGATAAATTAAGGGAGTTCGACGACTACTTCAAACTAAAGAGAGACGTCGTTGGCTTCTTGGTTTCTCCACAATTTAAAAATGCACGGTTGCCCTCTAAATGCTTGCATATGGAATTCCTAGAGATCATAGGACGACTACATCCGCATGGCTAAGTCCACAACCATCGATTGTATGTAGAAGGCACAACTTTGGCATGACAATTTTGGCAATGTATGGGAAAGATTACCTGAGAACACCCAATGTAGAAGGCACAACTTGGATTCTGACATAGAACGTAGGAATAATGGCCCATTTGTGCACCAAGGCATGTACAAAGGTCAAAAGAGATCATGCAGTCTGGTGTTTGAGGCTCTGTCAAATTAGGATCTATGAATTTGGCATTTTCTTTGGTATGACAGGATCACACAATGACATCAACATGCTACAGTGTTCAAATATGTCCGCCAAGCTTGTTGAAGACATTGCTCCTGTGGTGAATTTTGAGATCAAGTTTGTGAAGATAATCTCAAACCCTGTGCCTAGAGAAAAGAAAGCTTGCTTTGCGACATAGCAGGATGCTTGCAGGAAGGATATGGAGAGGGCAATCGGTGTGCTGCAAACTCGATTCGCTATTGTCATGTACCTTCCCTTACCTGGTCGAAATATCAGATGTGGAAGGTCAGGACTGCCCGTATGATCTTGTACAACATGATCATTGAGAGTGAGCGACGGACTCCAGTATTTGATACTGAACCGTATTATCACCAAGATTCTCTTGCAGATGTTGATCACCAAGTGCCGACCGTGTTTGCTTCTTTTCTCGCCAGGCTGGCAAGAAGTTTGAGATACAAATAAACATTTATGGTGGCTAAAAGGAGCCACCTAGTTTGTTTATTTGTTTGCTACATTGAACTTGTTGAATTGTTTGTTTGATTTGATGAACTTGTTATAAATTTATATGTTGAATTATTTATTTTCTATATTGGACTTGTTGAGTTGTTTGTTTGATTTGGTGAACTGTAATAAATTTATATGTTGAATTATTTATTTTATATGCTAAACTTTGATGAACATTTAATTTATATATTCAATTATGTGTATGGGAAGGAAGTCTGGGCGGCGCTGATGCCCCCCATAACCACATCCCCGCCGGCGCCCCCCTACGGGCCAAAGCGGCCGCATGCCGTATGTGTGGTGTGGGGTGTTTGTGTGTGTGGGTGGTGGTGGTGGTGTGTGTGTGTGTGTGTGTGTGTGTGGGGCGTTATATGGTACCGTGTCATGGTTATGCTACGCTGGTAGATATGCTTTGTCCTTGTCGCATTGCATCATTGGTCGTGTGCAACGTATGCAGAGGCCGGGTGGCTCTGTCTTTCTTTAAAGGAAAATATGGGGGCACTTATCCCACTAAGACCTAACTGGTTTTATAAAAGCTCACTAGTAGCTTAATTGGGACAGATAGACTGCTCTATCATGAACATGACAGATTCTACCACACTAACAGGCATGGAAGTGATTGGTAAATAAATCTGCTCTGTATATGATCTTAATTGGCTGCTGGTATTTGAGAACTCATGTACTACCTGGTAACTGAAGAAATGGAAGAAACTTCCCAGTGCAAACGTGCCTTTTAACCACTTGGTGGACAACACACTCAGAGGATAATAACTGAGCTGTTGCTGGGTCACTCAAACGTGTTCGTCGACTGTGTGCCGGTGCCGGGAGAACAAAAAAACAGAGATCTGGTAGGTAGGTAGACATTTGGCAACTACTAGTACTACTACCTTTCAGCAGGCGGCAGCCACCATCGTCTCACTCACTCCCACTCCCGTCCCGGCATTCTCACGTCTTTCTCCGCCTCCTCCCTCCGCTCCCCTTTTCAAGCGAGCAATCATCGGCGAACACCAGTACGTCCGTACACGAAATCCGTCTCTGCCGGATCGGAGCAGAGCAGCGCATGACGTGGCCCGCTGGCCACCGCCGGCTCATGGCCATGGGCACGCCGCCGCCGTCGTCTCCCGCGCCGTCGGGGGCAGAGTCGACTGAAGGGGCGGGGCGCGGGTCGAGCCAGGACGCGATGAAGATAATGGTGTCCGTGCTTGTGGTTGTCATCTTCTGCACCCTCTTCTACTGCATCTACTGCTGGCGCTGGCGGAAGCGCAACGGTACGTGATCGATCGATCGATCGATCGAGCATCTTGTCTGTTCTTCCGGTATACGTGTTCTTGGTTCAGGGGGCCGAAGTGGAGAAAGTTTGTGCTGATGAATGCAAATCTTTGGTGTGTTCCAGCCGTCCGGAGGTCGCTGCTCCAGAGCCTGCGGCCGATGTCGAGCTCGGACCTGCCGCTCATGGACCTCGCCTCCATCCACGCCGCCACCAACAACTTCTCCAAGGCCAACAAGCTCGGCGAGGGCGGCTTCGGCCCTGTCTACAGGGTACGTTGCACTTGGCCGGTCTCGTACTAGTCTAGCCAAATGTTTTCTGTGCTGAGCGGAACTGCGCCATGTAAATGTAAATCATCGACGAGCAGGGCGTCCTGACGGGCGGCGCTGAGATCGCGGTGAAGCGGCTGTCGGAGCGGTCGCGGCAGGGCGCGGCGGAGTTCCGGAACGAGGTGGAGCTGATCGCCAAGCTGCAGCACCGCAACCTGGTGCGTCTTCTCGGGTGGTGCGCCGAGCGCGACGAGAAGCTGCTCGTCTACGAGTACCTCCCCAACCGCAGCCTCGACGCCTTCCTCTTCGGTGCGTCCCCTTCCCCCCATCTCGTCCGATCGGTTGGTAGCCAGCTTCGCCCTCGCGCTCGCGGTAGTTGAAACCTGCGGCGTCGCGCCATTAAATTCCTCGACTCCTTAATGGGGGCCAGCGCTGCGCCTACTGGCTACTACTGCCCGATGGTCGATCGACCGCGCCATTAAGCCGGGGCGATCTATTACCATTAAACTCATGGACTGATTGAGCGTAACCTGTAAGTAGCTGCATAATTATGGGCTGATGCGCACAGCGACCTGCTCGCCACATGGTTTCGCCCCAGTTTCTTCGGCTCGACAACGAGACCTTTAATTAACTTATTTGCATCGCACGCAAGTGATTTCGTCGAGATTAATTAATTAAGAAAGCTTGTCCTGTACTACTAGTACTACTGATCTGAAACCTGGTCATGTTCGATTGATTAACTGTCAGCAGACGCAAGCAAGAGCGCGCAGCTGGACTGGAAGACGCGGCACAGCATCATCCTCGGGGTCGCCCGCGGGCTGCTGTACCTCCACGAGGACTCGCTGCTGAAGGTCGTCCACCGGGACCTCAAGGCCAGCAACGTGCTCCTCGACAACAAGATGAACCCCAAGATCTCCGACTTCGGCATGGCCAAGATCTTCGAGGACGAGTGCAACGAGGTCAACACCGGACGCGTCGTCGGAACCTAGTAAGTTCTCTACCAGTAATTGGCCATGCATGGACGATGTACCAATGCCGAGTTTACACTGAGCTGAGATTTTGGGTGCCGGCCCCCGATGGCCGATGCAGCGGGTACATGGCGCCGGAGTTCGTGATGGACGGCGTCTTCTCGGTGAAGTCGGACGTGTTCAGCTTCGGGGTGCTCCTCATCGAGATCCTCGGCGGGAAGCGGAACGGCGCGCTGTACCTCGAGGAGCACGACCAGACCCTCATCCAAGACGTACGTACTAGTACTCCGTAGCAGTTGTTTCTCCTCTGCGGTGTCAACTGAACTTTTTTCTATATAATGCAGGCGTGGAAGCTGTGGACGGAGGAGAAGGCGGCGGAGTTCATGGACGCGGCGCTGGGGCGGTCCTACTGCAAGGACGAGGCGTGGCGGTGCTACCACGTGGGCCTCCTCTGCGTGCAGGACGACCCGGACCTGCGGCCGACCATGTCCACCGTCCTGCTCATGCTCATCAGCGACCACATGAACCTCCCGCCGCCCGCCAGGCCGCCGCTCTTCACCAGGCTCAGGACCTTCCCGGCCTCCATGATCCCCTTCTCCACCAAGACCGAGTCCACATACTCGCCACAGTCCATCAACGACGTCTCCATCACCGTCGTCGAGCCACGATGATGATGAGGAGCTTGTTGTCTCTTCTTGCTGCCGCCGCCGCCGCCGCTAGGTGTTTTGTTGTGGAGTGTACATACTAGCTGATGGAAATGTTGTTGTTGATGGTGGCCGCCTGGCCGGCCGTCTACGGTGGATTTTTTGTAGCTCTGGAAGTACGAACAAACAATCCGTGCAACAGAGTTCAAGCTGAGTGCAGTGACAAAACGAGATCCACGCCAAAGTGATTGTGTACGCGTGGTTATCTTTGTTATTACATTGATTCATGTCAAGATAAAAAAAAACTTTGACATGGCAGGACAACTTTTTTGTGAGCATTTTTTTTTCCATGCATGGCAACTCTTCCTTTCTTTTTTCCTTCAAAAAATCCATGATATACTACGGGAAGTGGAATCGCATCAGGGCAATCTTGTTTTCGTTTCAAAGAGTTTTGACGAGTGTGACGTACGGAAAAAGTGTTGCAATGTGGACAGATGGTACGCTGAATTTTTGTGTTTGCAATTGACCGAACTGGGAACGAGTAAAGAGGTTTCCCATTTCTTTCACCCCTTGGACATGTCATGTCACCGTTCACCTCTGCTGCATCCGAAAGAAACTGTGGCCAGATTGACAAAGACTTGATGACTTGCTGTTGCACTTTAGCCCACTATTCTCACAGCGTGAAAGGTGATGTTTTCTTTACACCTAAAGTGTCCAGTTTGGTCCTTTTGAGTCAGCCCACGGGTATAATTTAGATCGTGGTCCGGCCTACGGGACAATGCCCATATTGACGTGAACCATTTCATCCACACTGGCCAGTTTGACAAATCTTTTCATATTTAAGAACGTTGGCATACACAAATATGTAAATTGGCTACTACATAAAGTGGCAAACATGTTCCACTCCATTACACTTCAAGCATCGCCAACAAGTGGCAAGTTCTTCCTAAATGTCCAAAATGAGCCAATATCATACAATTTGTCTAAAAAGTGACAAGTTTCTCCCAAATAGCAATCATCTATGACATTGCCCTTCACACAACACGAGCTCAGATGATCTTTTGCTTTTTCTCGATCCAAGCCCTTTCTTCGGGGTCGAAGATGATGTACAAGTCAGTGAGCATGATACAGTTCTCCTCGGTCATGACCTTAGCTTTGGCTTACAAGAGACTAGACTTGCCATTAGCCTCCATGAACCTAGCCTTGGCTTCGGCATCGACAAGCCTACACATGCCATTGGCTTCTTCCACCTCAAGAGACCTCATGTGGAGATCAACAAAGCTCTTGGCAGTGGCCTATTTCTCTTTGCGCCATCTCTCCTCCCTCTCGGCAATGGCCTCTTCTTCTTGACCATCAACTCCCTCATGGTGTCTTGGAACGCCAACGAGGAAGCTTAACGGTTGATTTCGGCCTTGTTGCCTACAGGCCGACGGGCACGGCCAGTATAGCTCCGTCCGTTAGCGCATTGCCTTGGCCCTTCTTCTTCGCATCCTCGATTTTTTTCCAAAGGGAATAGCTTGTTTTCCACTTCTTGGTATCCTTGATCAACATCGAACAATGGCTCCCTGTAGCCATGCCGTGGCCGACACGTTGATGTGGCTTTCGTCATGCACTGGCGTATGCAGGTCTGACTCTAGGATTGAGATGAGGCTGACTGCTCGTCGTTGATGTGACCGAGCTAGTTAATGATGCGCTGACCACGACATGGCTAGGGGGAGCCAGAGGTAGAATACCGTCATTGTTGAATGCGACATTCAATGCCTCCTGCTTCGTCATGATGAAGGCCTGCTCGGTAGATTTTTTGGCCAGCACGTCACCATTGGCCATGGCCCGCATGGCAAGGGTGCGATCATTCTATTTCTATCTCTCCTCTTCGAGCTTGGCAGCTGACATGGTTATACCCCACGGGTACATGATCTCAGCATACCTGGTCCAGCCCAAGGAAGGCCCACGGCGACTATACGCCGGCCCATGAAGTTTTTCGGGTGGCCAAGGCCCATGACGCTTTCGGATCCTTGGAGAGCAAGACTAGAGTAGATAGGAAATTCGAAAGGGTAAAACCCTAGAACCTGTAACCGACTAGGTTTATGCCCGGGACCTGCCTGAGTCTATATAAAGGCTAGGAGGGCATGACCTAGATCCTCTCTCATACTTTCGCATACACACCTCCACGCCAGATTGCATCTGCGCACCCCTGTAACCTTCGGTTCCGCCATAATCAAGAGCAGACAAGCAGGAGTAGGGTTTTCCCTCCGGGCTGAACAGGTAAACCTTGTGTCCCCATGTTGCTTGTTTGCTAACGTTCCACGATCTCCAGCATCCCCATCTTCTCCAAAGCAAGTCCATAACAATGGGCATTGATGAGATCAAACCTCGTCAATTGGCGCCGTGTGGGAGGCTGGGGCTGATTGTGCGATCGTGACGGTCCCAACCCGATCGATCTACAACTCTGCAGCGGAGAGTCACCTCCTCTTCGCTTTCGACTTCACCGCCCACTCACGGCCACCATGAAGGACTTGAGCCCGTGGCGGACTCGAAATCCTGTTGAGCTTCGCTTCCAAGTGGGGCAACCGCACCCTTCGTCTCCTGCGGGTGCCCTAGCATCAATCAGGCCGCCTCATGGACCCCACACCCTCTCGCACAACATCATCAACAGATGATTCCCTCTGACAGCGGCAATGCAACTCCGATCTGCGATCCGCCATCGGATGAAGGACCTATGGTTCCGGATCCGAAAGCTGCGGTAGCAGACCAATCTGGCGCTACCAATGCGCCCGTCATACAGCCTGGTGACGGGGATCGGAAACACCCAACCTGCCGCCCAACCCGACACCTAACCCGCCCGGGCGAAGCGGCGGGAAGCAGCGTCCCACCCGAAGGGGACAACAACGGCCATGCCATCCGCCTTAGCAAAGAAGGATGGGCCCAGGCACGCAACGCCGTGGCGGGCAACATAGTCCTGCCTACAGACTCCTCCCGGGATCTGCTGATGGCCTACCATCTACTCCTGATCGAGGAGCACAAGAAGCAGTTCAAGATGCAGGAGGTGCTTGACAAACGCAAGAAAGCAGCCTCAGAGTCCAGCGCGCGATGAGCCGCGCTCTCCGCCATGGGCATCGGCTCCAGCTCGAACGGCAACCAAGGCAACAAGCACCGCTCTCGGATGGAGAACATGGATCCCAAGGAGCGCCATGAGATGACCCGAACCCTCCACTCATCCTTCATGGAGATGGACACCGATGGCAACGTCATCCCGAAAACGCCGCAGGCTGCGATCATGGCAGCTACAGCGTACCTTGCGGCCCACCCACCTCCGGAGGGGGACCAGAAAAGAGCCATGCAGAAGTCTGCACTTACCGGACTCGGACTCGGACTCGTCGGAGCTGCGCTCCACCAGGAAGCTCCTACAGAGCCAAAGAAGAAAGCTCCGGTCAGGTTCGACCGCAGCCCCACCCCTTCATCCGAAGAAGAGGACCATGACCTTCCTCGAAGGAACAAGAGCTCACGTCACCGCAACCGCGATTACGACGCCAGGGACACGCTCACACAGCGCAAAATTGACAAAGCACGAGCCAAGCGCGCATGCTCGTCTGAATCCGAGATGGACGAAGACGAAGGAGAACTCTGCGGAGCCCGATGCTTCAACAGATCTGTGCGACGAACAAGGATGCCGCGAAATTTCAAACTTCCTTCGGATACTCCGAAATTCGACGGCACACAGGACCCAAAGGCATGGCTCAGCGACCACCTGTCATCCGTCAAATTGCACGGCGGAAACAAAGAAACCGCCATGCAATGCCTTCAGCTGCAGCTGACAGGAGCGGCCCGGATCTGGCTTAGCAGCCTATCTTCAGGGTCCATCCGAAGTTGGGATGAGCTAGCTTACAGCTTCATCCGAAACTTCAAGGGCACCAGCAAGAGGCCCGCCTCAATCGAACAGTTGTGAGCCTGCACTCAACGAACGGGCGAATCCATTCGCTCGTACATACTACGCTGGTCCAACACAAAGAACTCCGCAACGCACATCTCCGAAGAGAGGGCCATCGACGCCTTCAGGGACGGCGTCAAGCGCCAATACTTCAAGGAGGAACTCGGGCGCGTCAAGCCCAAAACACTCGACCACCTCATGGACATCGCCAACAGGTGGGCTGACGGAGAAGATTCCATTCACCGAGCACAATCGGAAGAAGAGGACGACTACGGTCGACGGCGAGAGCGCCGTAGAAAGAGAAGATCGCGCGTCTACGACGATCGCGATGGACCCGACATGGTCGCGGCCGGCTACGTCGATCGCCGCAACGACACCAACCGCAACAGCGGAGGATACCGCGGAGGAAAATTCCGCGACGGAGGACGCCCAGACGCGATCGTGGCGGCGCGCGACGCGATAACGGACCCTCGGCATCGAAAAACTTTCGGGCCCATGCACAATCCACTTCTACATCGACAATCGATGGCAAGAAGGCAAGCCACATGCTCAAGGGCTGCCGCGAGTTCGAAACTTCGGTGAAAGCATGGTCGGATGAGGCAAGCTCCACTTCCTGGATTCAGGAACGCACCCGCGCCGGGTGAGATAGCGCATGGAGCTCCTCCACCGCCACCTGTAGGAGGCCCGAACCAACCAGTCGCACCAGCACAGAACAACGCTGGGAACGGGTATCCCCCGCCGAAAGGAGCCCTGATGATCCAAAAGGGGCGCCCCACGAATAGGGTGCAGAATAAAATCACCCGACAGATCAACCTGGCCGTGGCAACTCCACCCGCCATCCCTGAGTACCTCAGCGGATCGGAGTCCTGCATCACGTTCACTCGTTTAGATCACCCTTGCCAGATCCCTCTCCCAGGTCATGTTGCCCTGGTGCTGGTGGCGCAGATCGGAGGTTTCGAGATGAGCCGCGTCTTCATGGACGGCGGCAGCGGCATCAACCTGATGTTCGCAAGTACTCTAGCAGCAATGCGGATCCCGCAGTGCAGCCTGGAACAGTCAGACAAAACGTTCCACGGCATCGTCCCAGGAAAGGGCATATTCCCCCTGGGCAAAATATGGCTCGACGTCATCTTCGGCAAACCGGACAACTTCCGACTCGAGCGACTCGAGTTCGAAGTGGTGGACTGGCCATCACAATACCACGCCATCCTCGGGCGTGTAGCACTCGCAAGGTTCTTGGCTGTCCCACTACGACACCTACTCAAGATGCCAGGACCAAAGGGCGTCATCACAATCCACGGGAGCTTCACCCAATCGGACCAATGCGACAGGGATTTCAACAGAATCTCCCAATCATTCGGCATGCAGGAGGAGCTCGTAAGGCTCTGCGAGGTGACGGAGAATGGGGCACCCCCAGTCGCACGACAAAACGCACCTAACATGTCCTTCGACTCCACCGTCAACACGAAGAAGGTGCAGGTCCATCCGACGGATGCCTCCAAGACGGCGCTGATCGCCAACGACCTCAGCCCTGCATAGGAAAGCGCGCTCGTCGAATTCCTCCATGAGCACTGGGAAATCTTTGCCTGGTGTCCTGCGGACATGCCAGGAGTTCCCAGAGAATTCGCCGAGCACGCAGTCAACGTCTTTCCAGACACCAAGCCCGTCAAGCAGTCCATCTGAAGACTGTCCGAGCCACGGGCCGAAGCCATCGGGAAGGAAATAAACAGGCTACTCGTCGCAGCCTTCATCAGGGAGATCAAAGAAAGCGAGTGGCTCGCAAATACAGTGATGGTTCCCAAGAAGGACACGGATATCCTGCGGATGTGCGTGGACTTCACGTCGCTGAACAAGCACTGCCCAAAGGACCATTTCCCTCTTCCTCGGATCGACCAGATCATCGATTCGACCGCAGGATGTGAGAAACTCTCCTTCCTCGACGCCTACTCAGGCTACAATCAGATTCGACTCAAAGTCGAAGATCAAGAAAAAACGGCGTTTATTACACCGTTCGGAGTGTTCTGCTACAACACAATGCCCTTCGGGCTAAAGAACGCAGGTACCACGTACCAGCGATGCATGCAGGCATGCCTCAAGGACCATATCGGTCGCAACGTCCAAGTCTATGTCGATGACATAGTCATCAAAACCAGGGAGGCAAGAACACTCATCGACGGTCTCCGCGAGACGTTCGATAACCTCGATCGCTACAGGATCAAGCTCAACCCCGAAAAATGCGCCTTCGGCGTCCCACCGGGCCAGCTACTTGGGTACTTCATCTCTCAGCGAGGGATCGAGGCGAACCCGAAGAAAATCAGGGCCATCATGGCAATGGAGAAGCCGAAAAACCTCAAAGGTGTCCAGCAGCTCGCAGGACGAATAGCGGCGTTGAGAAGATTCATCAGCCGCATGGGCGAGAAGGCCCTACCATTCTACCAGCTGCTATGCAAGGCAGATAAATTCGAATGGACACCCGAAACCGACGACGCGTTCGAAAGCCTCAAACGGCTACTTTCCACCTCGCCCGTTTTGGTCACGCCAAAGGAGCGTGAGCCTGTGCTGATGTACATAGCAGCCACACACCAGGTGGTTAGCACCGTGCTAATGGTCGAACGACCCGAAGAAGGCAAGACCCATGGGGTCCAATGCCCAATCTACTACCTCAGCGAGGTACTGACGCCAATAAAACAGAGGTACCCTCACTACCAGAAAATCGCCTACGGCATGTTCATGACGTCTCGACGGCTGAGCCATTACTTCCAGGAGCACCAGGTGATGGTCGTCAACGAAGCACCCCTGAACAGCATCCTGAATAACCCAGAGGCCACAGGACGCATGGCCCTGAGGGGCATCGAGCTGTCACCCCCGGACATCGTCTACGAGAAGCGACTCGCAATCAAATCTCAAGTCCTCCCAGACTTCCTTGTACATTGGATGGAGCTGCAGCTGCCAGACACCCCAAACATGTCGCAGTCATGGACGATGCGCCAGCGGCTCAAGCGTGAAGTCGAGCAGAGGCGAGTCATCTTGACCTCGCGAGGCGACGGATGAATCGTCCTCGGATGAAATTCGAGCTTCCAACAACGAGGCTGAATCTGAATCCCTCATCCACGGCATGAGGATGGGAAAGATCTGCGGCGCAGCGCTGGTTATCTGGTGACTCCAACCTCGTAGTCCAGCGGACGATGAGCGAGTCACGCGCTGCGCGAAAACATGATCGCGTACCGCGCACTCTACAACACACTCGAAGGAGAATTCGACGGTTGCGAGCTTCGGCACGTTGGAAGAGAAAGCAACGAGGAAGCCGACAGACTTGCCAACATCGACTCCACTTGCACAAAGGTGCCACCGGGTGTGTTCCTCGAACAGATCTGCGTGCCATCCATCAAGCGGAAATTCCCCAAGGGATCACCCGAAGAAGCAGAACACTCGGGGGGCTAGGCTGCCCGAAGGACACGAAGGACCCGAGAAACTGGACCCAGAGGTCTCTATGGTCAACCTGATGCAGGTCATGGCAGTCGAAGAAACTTGGATGCGACCGTACCTCCAGTTCTTGATAAACGGAGAAGTGCCTGACAGCCCGACGGATGCCCGGCGCATATCTCGTCGGTCCAAAGCTTTCACCATCATCAATGGCGAGTTGTACAAGCACAGTATTACGGGTGTACTACAAAGGTGTGTCACCATCGGTGACGGGAAAACGATCCTCCAGGACATCCACGAGGGCATCTCCGGCCATCATGCAGGCAGCCGCTCCCTTGTCGCCAAAGCTCTACGAGCTGGATTCTACTGGCCAATGACCATGAGCGATGCAAAGGACATCGTCCGAAGATGCAACGGGTGCCAAAGGTTCGCCGACAAACCGCACGCACCCGGGTCAGAGCTCAGACCCATACCTATAGCCTGGCCCTTTGCTCAATGGGGCCTCGACATGATCGGCAAACTGCCAAAGTCCTCGAAAGGAGGGCACGTTTACCTCCTGGTCGCAGTCGATAAATTCACCAAGTGGGTCGAAGCCAGGCCGGTTACCAACCAAAAGGGCAAGACTGCCGTAAAGTTCTTCGAATCCATTGTCTACAGGTTCGGCGTACCACACAGCATCATCACCGACAATGGATCGAACTTCATCTCCAAAGAATTCCAAGACTTCTGCGAAGGCCTCGGGATCAACATCACATGCGCCTTAGTGGCTCACCCGCAAAAAAACGGAATGGTCGAAAACGCCAATGACCTAATCGGTGCTGGCATCAAGAAGCGCCTCATGATCCCACTCGAGCGAAAGGTCGGAGCCTGGACGGAAGAGCTACCATCCGTCCTATGGAGTTTGCGCACTACGCCAAACAACTCCATCGGCTGCACGCCGTTCTTCATGGTGCACAGAGCCGAAGCCGTGCTACCAGCCTAAGTACGCCGTCAGGCCCCCCGGGTCGTCGCTTACTGCGAAGCCGAATCCACGACTGCACTCGAAGACGTCGTTGACACACTCGACGAGGCAAGAGACGTAGCAGCAGCTCGATCAGCGGTGTACCAGCAGAGTCTCCGCAACTACCACAGCCGCCGGCTGCGCCCAAGGTCCTTCGTCGAACGAGACCTCGTCTTGCGACTCAAGCAAGAACGACCGAAGAAATTCGATTCACCATGGGAAGGAGCCTACATCATCACCGAAGTCATCCCAGGTGACGCCTATCGCCTCAAGCACGTGGAGTCTGGAGTCGCATACTCCAACCCATGGAACATCGCGCACTTGCGACGATTATACCCCTAGCTATCTACCCCTTTTACTTTCAATAAGGCTTTTCAGCCAAGGCTACTCAGCCGAACAATATACTTCCTCCATTACGATATAAATAAATCTAAGTGTCACGCCCCAAAATTTCGTTCAATATTTGCAACTTTACTTCATGCTACAAACGCACTCGGGGGCTCCCCCACCTCACGATTTCATCGACTGAGGATAACACGTGTACACCTGTTGCCTGTCAAAACTCACCGGCGGGCAGCGACGAGCAACACGAAGAGCCGGGAGGCTCCCAGAGCGGCTGGTGGGCCCTGGTCCCTCGGTCAACGGCCCGCAAATCTTCCGGCACGCACGCGTCCTGTCTTGGTTCGAGTGCCACCGACTATACCTCAGGAAGGTGATGGATTGTTCGATTGGTTTCTGCGCGGTAAACAAGTATACGTAAAATTCGAGCCGTGATCGGCTCCGGTTTCCAATAAATCGGCTTTTAGAGCCGATTATCCCCATATTTCTGCATTGGATCTATGATAACATGGGGTTTTGCTTAATTACAAGCTAAATCGATCTATGATAGTTTGGTGTTTTCACCATAGCCGAACGTCCCAGCGTAGTTGAGCCTAATAGATCGAAAAATAGTAGAAAACCGATCCTAGAGAAGGCCTAAAAACCAACATAACGTCAATTCCCGGAACGTCCCCTCTAAGATCAATAAACCATACTTTACGTATTACCGGATCGTTCAACCAGTTTGTGAGGCCTAATCACGTAGATATTAAACTAAACCTTGATGAACAAGGCACAACTATAACAGATCAAATCGACTAAGCAGAAATCAAGCAAGATGCCACCTTCACACCCGGGAGAAGGTGCAAAGGCGGCGAGATAGCTAGAGGTAGCATGAATAAGCAATCATAGTAAAAGTATCGATGCTAGCTCTAACAAATCTGTGGTAAAGGTGTTACTCGCCATCAACAAGGCTTCAGTACGAGTAACACCGGATAATCGCATAAGTAAATACTGCCTAGATCGCAAGATACGATCTAGGCAGCATGGCACTTACCCGAGAAAAACCCTAGAAACAAGGGGTGGCGATGCGCCGAGATTGTGTTGGTTGTGAACGTGATTGTCCTCCTTTCTTTGATAACCATAGGTACATATTTATAGTCCGGAGACTCTCTACTTTTGGAATAACTCTACAACTCTATCTTTACCTAAACTGAAACGGAACCTAAACTGAAACAAAACCTATTATGATACAAGATACACGGGCAATTCAGCCCAAATTTATGCACTAGGCCGATCCAACAACGCGTTGAATATATGTCTCTTCTAAGCCCATATTGATCACGGCCCATCCCCTTCGTAGGCCAAAATATGGCGATAACACATGCCCCCCTAGTTTTGGCAATGATAATTCCAAAACCACTCTGTGTTTTTCTTCTCCTGGGTTTTTTTTCTCTATCGGGTTCTGCGTCGAGCAGCGTGGCGAACAGGATAAATCACGCCACCCCTTCATCATGATGCCTGTCTTCTCAACTCCTCCGATTGCATGATTTGGATTTTGGCGGCAATCTGGGAAACTGCTATGGCATTGAACCGTTTCTTCACTATTCCTCTTTATTTAAATCCTTTGAACAGTTCACAGTCCCATCTTCCTCCCGTAGCCAGAAAACCCTCTTTCTTCACGGAAAACCCTCTTTTCGCCATGGCCTCCTCTGCTTCCTCCGGTCCTCCTCACGCCTCCAATAGCCTCGGTGACCGCGAACCAACTCCGGAACACCCGCCGACAGCGGCGTACAACCTCTCGCCCCACAATGGTGGGGCGAGAGGGTTGGACTTTGCCGTGCAGTCGAGGGCGATCGTCCACGACAGACGGCGAAGAGAACCGATTCCTCGCCGACGAGGCTGGAGGCGGACGGCGGCAGCGCCATGTCACGGGATGGCGTCGACTCCTCTGAAGAAGAAGAAGAGGAGGAGGAGGACACCTCCTCCGAGGAGTACCACGGTGAAGTACTTCCGTGCGGGTCCGAAGGCGGCGATGATGGCGAAGGCGAGGGCGAGGCCCTTCCTCTTGAAGCGAAGGCGACGCCAGTAGCGGCCTTGAAGACAGCGAGGAGGACGGCGGCGGCAGCAGCGACGACGACCTCGGCCTTGATTAGGATTTAGTAGTAGTAGCATTAGTAGTAGCAGGACTCCTTTTGTAATCGACCATCCTTTTGCAATCGATCATCTTCAAATGAATGAAAATCTGTTCCCCAAAGCCTTTTCTGATTTGCCCCTAATTTCGCTGATTGCCAAAATAGGTCGTTGCTCCAAGAGCCGATGACACCGCATCGGCTCCCATCATACTACCCGCATACGGTCTAACAGGTCACAGCGCAAAGAGCCGATGACCACCCACCGGCTTCTCCAAAACCAGAACGTTGATACTGTATGGTTTCATTGCACGCCCATCCTTAGTGTCCGCGAACGTTGGTGAAAATTAAATCTGGTCGCATCTTTAGGCACCTCAAAACGGCCACTTCTTGGTTTAAAACGGTAACCCGCGACCCTTTTTCAAAATGGGCGACATGTGTCCTTCTTCTTCAAAACGGGCGATCCAAACTCCAATTGCCCATCGAAAAACGTGCCCTGAACGAACAACTCGTGACCAGCAAGGATGATGGTGACGAAGCTGAAATCACCAAGTTGGACTACGTCCGTGCTGACACCTTCTACACCTTCGAGGCAGTAGCTCGTATGTGTAGGCTGGCATCTGTTGGTAGCTTGTGTGAACCTCTAGAGTCGATGACCTTGCATCGGCTATATTCGAATTTTTAATCGGCCGATTTTCGACATCGGCCCCCACATTTTTACTGTCCATCGTCTTACATGTTTTGCCTAGCCGATTTCAGGTATCGGCTCTTCTAGTTCTACTGTCCAACATCCCACATGCTTGGGAAGTATTTCTTGAGATGTTGACCGTTGATCGCCACTGGGAATTTCACGCCGTCCAGTTGCTCAAGCATGTACGCGTTCCCTCTTAACACTTGGTCGACCTTGTATGGCCCGTGCCAATTTGGAGACCATTTACCATATGCTGCGTCCTTAGTACCCAAAACATGACTTCCCATACCAGATCTCCAACGTGGAACTGCTTTGGCTTCACCTTCTTGTTGTAGGCACGAGCTACTTTAGCCTTGTTCTCTTTTATTTTCTCAAGCGACCACAGCCTAAGCTCAGTCACATCTTCCACACTGTCACTCATCAAAGTTGCATATTCTTCAGCCGTTAGTTCATTACGAAAAGTAACACGTCTCGATCCAGCCATAATTTCCCAAGGCAATACGGCTTCTTGACCATAGACCGGATAGTGCGGAGAGGTTTTATCGCCCCATGGCACGACATGCGATAAGCCCATAAAGCCTCGATAAAACCTCATGCCAACGCCTAGGGTGCTCATCGATCTTCCTCTTGATCAGCTTGATAAGACTTTGGTTGACGCCTCGGCTTGCCCATTTGCTTGGCGTATGCAGGGGATGACCGTATCGGCTTAATCCTGTGTCCTCACGAACTTTACGAACTTCGTGAGAAATAAAACCGAACCTCCATCGGTTGTGATAGTCAGGGAATCCCAAACCTATGAATAGCGTGCTCTTTCACGAAATCGATGACATCTTTTGAACTTCTGACTTCATAGGGACGGCTTCCACCCATTTGGTAAAATAATGCATGATGGCCAAGATCCACATGTGGCCCTTGCTTGACGGAGGATTGATCTTGCCGATCATGTCCATGCCCCAACCTCGGAATGGCCAAGGCTTGATGATGGGATTCATTGCCGATGCGGGTACCATCTGGATTTTTTCCAAATATCTGACATGCTTGACACCCTTTGTAGTACTTAAAACAGTCCTCGAGCATGGTAGGCCAATAAAACCCGATCGCTGATCAACCACTTCATCTTATGAGCATTGGTGAGTCCCACAGGCGCCTTCATGTACCTCGTGTAGGAGCCGATTAGCCTCGGCTGTTCCCAGACATTTGAGCAATAATCCTTCCAGGGTCCTGTAAAACATTTCGTCCCCAATAAGCACATACTTCATGGCTCTGTACCTTATCCGTTTAGGTGCCCCCCGAGCCGAATCCTTCAAGTAATTGAAGATATCGGCTCTCCAGTCGTCGGCTTCGAGGGCTGTACGAATATCGGCTCCTCATTTGCCTCTTTATAACTGAAGCCATCTGTGCAAGATCATTTGCCTCTATGTTCTGCGACGCGGGATCCGGTGAAGTTTACGTATCGGAAGCGTGCCATCAGCTCAGCGATTACAACCATAATGGGAAGAGGACTCGCTCTCGCACTTGTACTCCTCGTGAGTTGGGAAATCACCAACTTGAGTCACCAAAATTTCCACTGCCTCCGCTCGAGGAGTAACTCCATCCTGCGTATTGCCTCGTACTCGGCTTCATTGTTGGTGCGAAGGGTAGACAACGATGGAGAAGGAAAATGTTGCCCCAGGCGACGAGCAAAATACCTATGCATGACCATCGTCACACCGATCCGTCGAAAAACATAGCCCACGCTTTTATGGGCGGTCTGCTATGTTAGTGTTGATCCTCTCCGCAATAAGATCAGCGGCCTTTGTCCCTTAACAGCTTCGCGGGTTGATACGGATGTCAAACTCGATAATGCAAACATCCATTTGCCCAATCGGCCTTTTAGCATAGGGCCGATAGCATGTGCTTTATGACGTCCGACTTGCATATGATGATGACCTCTGGCGATAGCAAGATGTGGCGCAACTTGGTGCATGTAAAAACAAGCGAGGCACAACTTGCCGATGTCTGGATACCTCGTCTGCGTCCGGCATCATACGCTTATGTAGAATCGACTCGCTCTAGCCCATCATGCACTTGTACCCTTTGAGGCGATGGGCGTGTCGATAGCGACAAGTAAATATAGAACGGTTTGTCTGGCTGGGGTGGAACTAACACTGGCGGCTTTGTCAGATATTCTTTGATCTCGTCGAAGGTCCGTTGTTGTTCTGCCCCCCAGCAGAATTCCTCGTCAGCTTTAATTTTCATGAGCCCCATGAACGACTCTATCCTTCCTGACAGGTTAGAGATGAATCGTCGCGAAGTTGATCTTGCCGATGAGAGACGCAGCTCTTTCTTTGTAGTGGGTGGCTTCATTGTTACTTGCCTCCTTACTCTTGAGCCGATCTCAATCCGCGTTCATGGACCAAGAAACCCGAGGCGGCCGGCCGTTACTCGAAGGCACACTTCTTTGGATTCATCCTCGGGCGAACTTTCTTGTTCGGTCCGGGCCGTTGTAGATCGCCCAAGTGCCCTTATATTTGAAGCGGACTTGACCACCACGTCGTCAATGTAGATTTCCACCGACTTGCCGATCGGTCGTGGAAAATATAATTCATAGCCCTACGGTATGTGGCGCGGCATTCTTTAATCAAGCGTCATGACCACATACTCGAATAACCCTACTGAACCTGGTACTCTGAATGCGGTTTTGTGAATGTCTTCTGGAGCCATAAAAATTTGGTTGTAACCAGCATTGCCATCCATGAAACTTAAGATCTTGTGACCAGCCGCTGCGTTGATTAACGTCTACTCACGGCATCGGATACTCATCCTTTGGTAGCCTGTTGAGATCCCGAAAATCGATGGCGACCCGCCATTGGCCATCCTTCTTCTCTACAGGCACTATACTAGAAATCCATTCAGCATACCTGCATGGCCTGATTAACTTGGCTGTCAACATTTTCTCGACCTCCTTCTTGACCTCTTCGAATTTGGCCTTCATTTGCGTGCTTTCGCTGAAATGGCGGAATCCTTTTTCGATGGGGCCGATGCTCAATGATGCTCTGTCTAACCCGAGCATTTGTGTAGTCGGCGAAGCGATGCGGGTATCGTTTCAACAGGCGATCATTGGGCCTCGCGGACCGGATCTAACTTTTTGGCGATAAATGTTGGTGTGGCTTATCCCGGGACCAATGTCAATCTCTTCGATTCATCGGCGGATGTGAACCCATACCCAAGCTTTCCGTCACTGTCGGTCGATGCTAAACCAGGGCAAGCGGTAGGTAAGGACAACAAAAATAATTTGGGCGATTGCACGATATTTGCCACTGATGCGTTAGTCGAGGGTGGCGTACACCTCATGGTTTTACAATGGCGGGCGTCTCCACACTACGACTATGATCGCTTGTCGTATGATCGTTGCTTTTATTTTTTGTGCGATCGCGAGGATCGGCCGTTACTCATGATCGTGGATCTTTCTACTCTGTCGGGCGGTGGATAAGACCAGCCTCACCCGTTTTTGGCTTCAATGCGCTCACGGCCGTCAAAGCGATTCGGAGATCGGCTCTTGGTCTTACCTTCCCGGATGTTCATGCCAGCAATGGAAACCTCGATAGAATAAATGCGCATGGGCGACCTCCACTTCATCCCGTCCCCTGTGAAACGCGGTGCATCGTGGATGGAATGCAGCGATTAGCGTGGATCCAATCCATTCCTAGCAAGGCGGCGTAGGTACTTTTGCTGTTCACGACGAAAAATAGCGTGGGTATGGTTTTCCTGCCCGCGGTCGGATCCGCTTCGAGCATGCGTTTCGAAGGCGCCGTTGAAGTCGCTTAACGTGGCGTTGGTTTTGATCAGGTCCGCGATGGGCGTCCCAAGCGTCGTAGCATGGAGTATGGCATGATATTGTTGCCGCTCGGTGTCCACCAACATCTTCTTGACGGGTTGTCCATTGATGTAGCCGCAGTCTGAGCTTTCGGATGTTTGTAACCCTTCTCGTGGCTTCTCAAAGATAATGGCGGCCGTGGGCGCGATCAAATGCCCTTTGGTAGCATATTGGTTCGTGGCGCGAGAACTCTGCCGGAATCTGAACACCATGTTTGTGCCAGCCGATGCACGTGCATCGGCTTTTGTTAACTTAGGCGCCACTCTTTCCTTGTCGCGCGGCCCTCCGTCTCCGTGGTCTGCCTTACTTTGGCGGATCGGCCGTAGTGCTTTCTTTAAGCGTGGAATCTGCGCTTGACTTCTTCTAAGTTCTGCGGCCGTTGCACTCTCGCTTACGGGTGTGTCGAGTCCATCGGGCACCACCTTGGGCGGTGAAACTGTCTTCTTCTTTGTCATCCTGGCCTCTCAAGGCCCTTTGCCAGCGGACTCCTTAGGGCGGCTCACGAGGTTGGAGAGGTCCTAGGCGTTCGAACACGATCTTGGCCTCGTGCCCTTCTTTTGTTGTCCACATTACGGGCGGTTGTCGCTGTAGGCATTGGCTCATTCCACGTCCAGCAATGCTTGAAAAAGGGCAATCCCAATGTTTGTCTGCGCCTTCCTTCTCTTTGGGTGGTCTCTGGCGAGGTGCCCATGTCGCCGTTGCCTCCTTTGTCTTTGGCGCCGTTGATCATCTTGGCGCTCATACTTATTAAGGAGATCGTGGAATGTGGCTTCGATACCGCACCCTCCTCACTGTTCCTCTGTTAAGTATCTCCGTCATCGTGGTTTGGGCGATCGCGTGGACCAGCCTTCTCTCTTTCTTTGCCCGAGAGTGATCACCTCCTTCCTTATGCGTGTCATGGTGGTACGGACCCAGCCATATTGACACGAGCGAAAAAGTCGATTGGCGTCTCGCGGGCGGTGAGTTCTATCATGTTGACACGAAAGCGGATTCGTGTCCACTTTCATGGCGAACTGGCGAGGATCGGGCCTTGTTCTATTGCCATCTGGATTTGGCGGCGTAGCTCTTTGCAATCATTGGTGGTGTGGGTGAGCGAATGATGCCACTTGCGATATGGTCTCCGTTCATCTCTGGCGGTAGGGATTTTGTGGCCCTCGGGTAACCTCGTTGTTTCTCTTTTAGCGATAAATCGAATATCTGCTCGGCTTTGCTCACGTCAGTCAAACCCTTTCAAAGGCCCTTTGTTTCACCCACTTGCGGGACAGGGTGCCCCGAGCCCCACTCGGCCACGGCCACCTCCTGGTCTTGTGTAGGATCATCTTCTTCATGTGACCGAGGCTTACGGGCGCTTGAACTGTCTTGGTATAACTTCGGTGGCGCTGTTCATACATCGTCGGTTTGGGCCATGTGTGCGGTGAGTTGTACTCCACACGGAAAGCCATATCCTTGATGGGTGCTAAGAGTCCCAACACTTCCAGCTCGATTGCTTCCTTCTCGGTTAAGCAGGCGAGTAACATCTGTTCTTGATGGTCTGAGCGGCTGGATGTATTCGGCCATGGTTTCTCCCATACATCGTACTTGCGCCAGTGCGCAATGCCAGCCTCGGTAGCCTCGAATGGTCTTGGATGTGGGCTGTTCTTCTAGTTGCTTCGGTGCGAATTGAATCGGTGGCGGTGTACCACCGAAAGGCTGGTCTGTTAGAGATTGTGCAAAAATCTCACGTGCATTTGATCCGATGCGAAATCATGCCTAGCTGTGCGGTGTCGGCTTCGTGCTCGATCGAGCTTGACCCCTCGACCCGCTGAATCTTGAGAACTCGGGAGCTTATATTTGGGCGGTAGTGGAATCAGGTCAAACTCGTTGGGGTGCGGCTTTGAGTAGCCGATTGTGCGCCTTTTACGCCTGAAGCCGATCTCTCGGGATGGTAGTGATTTGGTCCCTTTGTTTGAGCTGCGGGGCTAGACTCTCATGGCTTGTTCGGTGGCATACTTGGCTATACGCCTTTGTTTGTCGGCGTCCATCCGGACATCGTTGCTCGAGCCGCTGCACGAAGATCTGCGGGAACCCTGCGCGGACACTCCTGCGTTGCGATCTGATGCGCGCCAAGTTGTTCTTGATCCGGCACGTAGGCACATATGTACCCATCGGGATCTCCTTGGGTGGCTCGAACAGGAATTGGCAATCACACGGATCGCCTCGGCCTTGTAGAATGTATGCGCTGATCTGGCGGCTCTGGAGCCGCAGTGTGAATGGCGATTGCGGCCTGGTGTGGGCGGTCTTTCTCCTTGGTGGGTTCCTAAAGTGGGCCCCGACGAATCTTGATGTTTCATGATCTCTGGACCACGAACGCGACCCTCAGCGTTCACGGGCTCTCGAGTGGCGGTGTAGAGAATGAGCCACCATGTAGTTGACCTCTGTCGTAGAGCCTGGGCGTTCCTCCGAGAAGAGCAGATCCACTTCATCGAGAGCACCCTCGGGGAGAATCCCTTCCACTTGATGCCAGCGTCTGGGTCCTCTCGAAAGAGCCGATGGTCGGCGAAGAGCCTTTGATCTCGTCATGCCGCTTTGTGCTCGGCGAGAAGCTCGTCGTGCGTGTTGGCCATTCTCCATCGCGTCGGACATTGATGTAAGCGTTGTTGAATGTCCCAAGTGCGAGAATGTGTTGCTGTCAAAACTCACGGCGGGCAGCGGCGAGCAACACGAGCGGGAGGCTCCAGGCGGCTGGTGGGCCTGGTCCCTCGGTCAGCCGCAAATCTTCCGCGCACGCGTCTGTCTTGGTTCGAGGCGTGCCACTGACTATACCTGGTCGGGAAGGTGATGGATTGTTCGATTGGTTTCTGCCACGGTAAACAAGTATCGTAAAATTCGAGCCGTGATCGGCTCCCAGTTTCCATAAATCGGCTTTAGCCGATTATCCCCATGGCTGCATTGGATCTATGATAACATGGGGTTTTGCTTAATTACTACAAGCTAAATCGATCTCGATAGTTTGGTGTTTTCACCACGCATAGCCGAGCGTCCGCAGCGTAGTTGAGCCTAATAGATACGAAAATAGTAGAAAACCGATCCTAGAGAAGGCCTAAAACCAACATAACGTCAATTCCGGGCGTCCCTCTAAGATCAATAAACCATACTACGTATTGGATCGTTCAACCCGTTTGTGAGGCCTAATCACGTAGATATTAAACTAAACCTTGATGAACAAGGCACAACTATAACAGATCAAATCGACTAGCGAAATCAAGCAAGATGCCACCTTCACACGGGAGAAGGTGCAAAGGCAGCGAGATAGCTAGAGGTAGCATAAATAAGCAATCATAGTAAAAGTATCGATGCTAGCTCTAACAAATCTGTGGTAAAGGTGTTACTCGCCATCAACAAGGCTTGATCTGAGTAACACGGATAATCGCATAAGTAAATCTGCCTAGATGAAGATACGATCTAGCGACATGCACTACGAGAAAAACCCTAGAAACAAGGGGTGGCGATGCGCCGAGATTGTGTTGGTTGTGAACGTGATTGTCCTCCTTTCTTTGATAACCATAGGTACATATTTATAGTCCGGAGACTCTCTACTTTTGGAATAACTCTACAACTCTATCTTTACCTAAACTGAAACGGAACCTAAACTGAAACAAAACCTATTATGATACAAGATACACGGGCAATTCAGCCCAAATTTATGCACTAGGCCGATCCAACAACGCGTTGAATATATGTCTCTTCTAAGCCCATCTTGATCACGGCCCATCCCCTTCGTAGGCCAAAATATGGCGATAACAACACCTGAATAGCTGACAACGTCAGGCTAACGAAAAGGACACGTACTCAAACAAAGCACTGCGTGCTCAAACAACAACCAAACCTTTATAACAAAGGGCACAACATGCCCAGTCGAAATATACAAATTTTACATCTATCTCTTTTACAGGTACTACATTACGAAGAATAACTTGAGCACGCTGCTCAAACAAATCTCGACCTGTTCATCGCCTTCTGACCCGCGTATCTGGACGCATATCCCACTCGCCACCATCCGGCAAGAGGTGGCCCGGCCGCTGACGAGCAGATCTACATCGGGCGATGCGCCTAACAAGAAACGGCAGCCTTCACCCTATGACGAGCTCGCCTCACCAATTCCTGGACACGAGTCACGCTCGAAATCTAGGCGAAGACCGAGCGGGGTTGTTGGCACGGCATCCGGAGAAACATCACATGCGAGAACCGGCGAGAGTAAATGCGCTTGGCGAAGCACCCGCGATACTTGGTGAGCGTGATCTGCACGTTGCGAGCCGCGCGGTCGCGATCCATCCAGAAGAACCCGCCAGCTTCCATGTCCTGTTGAGTCAAACAATTGACCTGAACAGCAACACGCTCTTTCTCCTCCCTTGGAGCAAGGTTAGCACCTGCGATACTCGCACAAAAGTAAGAAGCAAGCCAAGCATACGCATCCGAAGAAATAAGCTGCAGCTCGAAAACAAAGAACAACTTACATTGCAGCTGCTCAGACAGTCGAAGCAGTTCCGCCATCAAATACTCCTCTCTAGCTGCACCACGATCTGCCTTGGACTTCCAAACATCGGCGTGACCACGCACCCCAAGCAACTCCTTCTCAAGACTACGAACACGGTCTCGAAGAAAAGAAAGTTGTGACGAATCATCCAAAGATGGCCGCAGCCGCGCTGCAGGAGAGGTGTCAATGGGATCAGCACCCGAAGGAACCTAGAGCAGCAGAAAAGAAAAGGACATAAACACTTAGAAGGCGAAGAACACAACTCAACAAAATTCATTAAGTGGATAAATGCCACTGCGTGGCACAGGGATTTTGTGTCCTCAACATAATTACAGCAAAAGAACATTACAAACTATCCTACAGCTACAGCGCCTAAGACGCGGCGCCCTGAGTCGCCTCGGAACCGGATTGCCTCGCCTTGGCTTCCCCCTTCTATCGTAGCGCGTACTCGGCCAGCAGATCAATCAGCTTGGGCCCATAACGCTTGCAGCGAGCAGAATAGGTAGCGAAGGCTACCTAGGATCCATCCGCGGTCGTCGGCATCCGGGAGGTGATCTGGGGAAGGTCCAGCTTCGCTCCAGCCGCCAGGGCCATCGCCATCCCGACGGACGCGGCGATTCCCTTCTGCTTGCGCTTATGCGCGCGGCGCCGGTGACAATGCCTCCACAAGCGTCAACATCATCAAAACGCCCTTGGTGACAAGCTCCTTATAGAAGCGGCCAGGACCTCCTTGGCCTTGGCAAATGGTGACGATGGTCTGCGGCGATCTTCGACGGCTGCGGCGGCATCATCTAAACACTCCGTGCTCGGGCGTTGCGGTCAAATTCGATGCATGCGGCATACGAGACAATAAAGAAAGGAATGAAGAAAGCACCGGGAAAAGACAAGAAAAACAAAGGGCAAAATAAGATACTCACGAAGCAGCCTTGGCGGCGGCCATGAGCTTGCTGCCACCTCTTTCCTGCAGCAGCCCACGGTAACAAGCTGCTCCTCGCGGTCCGTGGCCTCCTCTGCTGAGGCGCTCCTTAGCCTCGGCGCGATAGCCAGCTCCTCGGCTCCTTCACCTGTGGCGACCTCGACCTTCTTCTCCGCTTGACCAAGGCTCTTTTTGAGAGCATCGATCTCACGAAGGGAGGTGTTATGCTCCTCTGCAGCCAAAAAACACAGGTGTCAGATAACAGGACAAGAATACACGAAGAAGCAAACATCAAAAGCATAACAGTACCTTGAAGCTGTTTGAGGCTGGCCTCCAGCACCAAGTGCTCCTGCACCAGTCGCTTAGCATCCTGCACAAAAGGCTGCAGGAAGAAGACCTACCAGTCAGAAAAAAGGCTCTCGGGATACGCCCAACAGGAAAGAACAGAAGCAAAATACACACACGAAAATGCTCGGGGGCTCCCCCCGAGACTCAAAGGAAGAACAAAACAAGAAAACTCTTTCACAAACGCTCGGGGACTCCACTCGTGGCAGGAGACTTACATGATCCGCGAGTGACGTCGAAGGTCCGCTAGCAAAATTCTGAGGCGCAACCACCTCAACCTCCTGCAGAGGAGGATTCGGAGCAGCACCCTCAGAAGTTGCCACCGTCTGAGGAGGAGGAGACACAACCTTCGACTCCCCCATCATCTCTCGAGCATCATCACTGGAGGAATCGTTGGAAGAATGCCTGCACAAGGACACATTAGCACAAACACAAAGTCAACAACATAGAAACAGCAGTACAGAGGAAACTTACGATTCCAGCGAGCTCAGGTAGAATACAGGAGGGGTCCTCCGGACCCTCTTCTCCTCTTTCTTCTCTTCCTTCTTCCGATTTGCTGGCGGGTGCGGCGCTACAGCCCGCACAGGAAGAGCAGGAATAGGAGAGGAAGAGCCTCCATGCCCATCACTATGACGCTCAAGACCCAGAGGATTCCTAGGAGTCGGAGGAGTCGAAGCATCCGAAGACTCGCTGGAGCTCCGCGATCGTTTGCGAGTGTGATCCTCACTCGACTCGTTGGCCTCTTCAGCCGGAGATCGTGCCGATGGCAGCTCAGACATGGAATCCACCACATCATTATCCGGAGCATCCGGAAAGATTTTGTGCAATGGTGGCACCATGCCCGGCACCTTGAAGCTCTGCAGAAAAGAAGAGACGTTGTTAGAAAACAAAAGAAAATAAACATGCAGCCAACAAAAGCGCTACACGCACAAATCTACACCTGTGGAACAGGAAGCGAAGAACAAAACGGAGGAGTCAGCGATTTCCCCGGGATATCCTCTCCAGCCTTGAACTTCAGCAGCGTACGAAGGGCCCTGTCTGTAGGGTTTCGTAGCATGGAAAACAAAAAATTTCTATCGCATACAAACAAACAAGCCAAGATCTATCTACTAGATTGTAGCAACGAGTCGATGGAATAACTTACCCTCGAAGATTCCAAAGTGTTTAACGAGAGCGGATTCTCGTGGGTGATGTAGTCGTACTCTTCCCGATCTCAAGATCGTGTAGACGATCCTTCAGGCTGTGTTCGGCATGGCGCTTCATGATCGGTCTGCGTTGATTACTCGTGAACCTTCCTTTCCCTTGTTCCAGTAGGCAGCGGAGGCTGTAGCACTCTCCTCGTGATTCCGGCAGCACAACGGCGTGGTACCGGAAGTAGAGGGGAGATCCCGTAGGGCTTCGCCTTAAGCCGGAGCGAGTATGGTGGAGTATGAGAGAGAGCTATTAGTGGTCTAGAGATTAGACACACCAATTAGAAGGCTCTAATCCGAAGGCTAGGGCAATTAGAAGCTCTAAACCAAAACAGCTCTAAACCGGAGTCTAGGGCTAGGATTTAGATTAGAGGATAGGAACTTGTGTGTCTAGAGGAGGAGGCCCTGCCCCTCCTTTTATAGGTGGGAGGGGCGGCCAAGGGGAGGGAGTCCCTCCCCAAGTCGGCCTTGGGTGGCGCGCCGGCTTGGAGAGGAGGGACTCCTTGTAGCATCCCGCAAACCCACTACTAGAAAATCGCGTTGTTTTTGTGCATTGCATCATCATGACCGCATGATCATGTCATCATGCCACATTGCATTTGAGCATCGGCATCATCTTGCATTTGCTTGTATAAAACTATTTGCAGATAAACCTAGTTTTGTTTTCTAAAACGCCCCATCTTCTTTCAAACCATAAACCGGGTCCCGGATTATTTTGTTTTGTCATTGTCAGTTACCAGCGCTGGTTAAAAATAAATAATTTAATTAATTATTTTAGTGGGGGCAGTCGAACGGGCCGACCCGACCCGAACGACCACCCCCAGAACCATAATCGGTCCACCTAAACCAGCCCCTCTAAATCCTAAGTTCACCCAACCTATTCTACCCACACCCACTGGCCACCTCACCCCAACCAGTAGCAGCTCGCCACCTCAGCTCCCCTCTCTCCCTAACCAATCCTAGCCCTCCACCTGGCCTCTCTCTCTCTCACCCCCACTCCCTCTCTCTCCCTTCCCACCACACCCACAGCCACACCTGCACGCGCCAGCCCCATCACCCCTGCATCCCTGACCCCATGCGGCCCCACCCACCGCGTCCGGCCTGACCACAGCCGGGGCCCCACCGCGACCCGTTCCCCACCAACCAACAGCCTCCTCCCCAGGCTCCTCCCTGCTCTCTCCGGCCGCCTCCTCCGGCGTGCTCCGGCCGCCCCGTCCACCCTCCGTCCTCTCCGCGCCGCACCGGAGCCACCGCCCCTCCTTCCTCTCCTCCAGCCCCGTTCCCCACCTTCCTCCGCCCCACCGCGTCTCCCCGCCCCTGTCTTCCAACGCTCCGGCGGGCGCGGCGCCCTTCCTCTTCCCCCGGTCGGCTCCGCCCGCGCCCGGCGTCCCCTCAACCTTCGCTTCGCGCCTCGCCTTCCTCCTCCCCAACCCGCGCCCGCCAGCTCCCGCCCGCCTTCCTCCAGCGCTCGCGCCATGCTTGGGCACGCCTCAGCCATGGCCGCCGGGCCCGAGCAGACCGCCCGCCTCTGCGCAGCCTCGCCTCCGGCCTCCTCTCCCGGCGCTTTGCCTCGCCTCCTCCCAGCGAGCCGGCCGCGTCGCCCCGTCGCTCGACCCGCGGCCGCGCAAGCCGCCACGCCTCGCCATGGCCCGGCCCCTCGGCGCCCGTCGCCTCTCGGCCCGCCTCGCCTCGGCCAGGTCGTCCGCCCGCCCTGGGCTCCTCCGTGACTCCTGCTGCCCTCCCTTCCGCGTCCGCGGCCTCCTCTGCCTCCGCCGCCCGTGCTCTCCTCACCGCCGTCTCCCTGTTGTCGCCCTCCTCGACCGCAGCGTGGCCATGTTCAGATGTTGGACGCATGCGTGGTCGTGTGTTGGGGAAAACTTGGCGAGACAGTGTAGGGGTGATGCCGTGGGAGTTTGATAGATGCCACCCGAACCACCCCGACATGAACCGTATCCTCGCCAAGAGCTACTTCCGTCCGCGTCGACCGATGTTCGCAACCGGTGAATGAGTGGAAGCCTCAAGATAGCCCTCCCGAAGCCCGAGCCTCGAACCCGAAGATGCCGAGACCGAGTGCGCCTACATGGATCCGGTGATGCCGGCACCCCAAGATCTGCCACGCGGAACCGAAGACCGCAAAACGCCAAGCTCTCCCGCAGGACCCCGAAGACCGAGCTCGACATGCCATGTTCTCCCTCACGGACGCCATGACCATCGGCACGACCCGACGACCGCGGATGCGACAGGATCATCCCCAGGACGCCAAGATTGCCACGAGCGGCTCGAATGTTAACACCGACTCGATGGCGCGAGCCCGACAAGATCCTCGCAACGCCAAGATCGACCCGTGGGACCCGACAAGATCGACACGGCGACAAACGGCATCGGCCGGAAGAATCCGGCGCCCGACACCGACCCAAGTTACGCTTCCGGGCGCTACAAGACCTACCTCGATATCCGAGAATGTTCCGTCGAGACCGATCCCGTCGAACCCCGGTCCGAACCAGACGACCCGAACCGGAACCTCAAGATCGTCGAGACCCCAATGTGTGACCCTTATCCGAGAACCCTATTTTATAAATTGTCAACTAAATAAACTTGTTGCATATTGAATCGTCATACTCGCATGCATCTTAACATGTGGTTTGGGGGCCTTATGCCGATTCACCTAATAATTAAATATGGGGCCCATATGCGGGCAAATCTAGCCTTATATTGACCTCATTTAAATTTGTGTAGCGAACCGTTAACTCATCGTGCCATGTTAATTCAACATTTAAATTGCGGGGTAGCTAAACAACTTGAACCATCTAAGTAATGTCGGGACCCCGGTTCCGCTTAACATGACCTAATTGCATCGCATCTTGCCATGTCATACATCATACATGCATCATGCCGATCTTCTGCCGTGTAGTAAATATTGCATCCGGTGTTTATTCTAGTGTTTTGCTTCTTCGCGGATAAGGCCGTTGAGTTGATGTGAGCTTCGCCCCGATCTTCGGTTGAACCTTCAGCAATGTTTTCAGGCGAGCATCTCCCCCTTTCTACCTATCTTACTTTTATAGTATTTATTCCCTCCTGTTGATCTATTGCTATCTGTGTCGCGATGCTTTAGTTTCCGTACCTGTGATATACCGTGCAGCCCTATATTGCCTTGGACACATCCTATTACCTGTTGTTTGATAGATAGTTGGACTTGCGCGTCGTAGTCGCTTGCTCAAGTGTTGTTGCGTGTCGTCAAGTGCCATATTTGTTGATGTATAGCCGCATGTTGATGTTGGAGATGATCATAGCTTTACTTACCGTTCACTTTAATTCCGGTTTAACAACTAAAACTGAAGTAAGCAGAGTCATCGGTGGGTGATAGATAACATTTGGTTTCCGAACGCCCACTTGTGTCCCGTAGGACCCCGAGTACTTGATACATGTTCCTTGATTTATCGCGCTATCCACATCCGGGAGGTATATGGGACCCCCCTGAGCCAGAGCTTGATTCAGTCTTATTTCTTGGGGCCACAAACTAGTTTGAGGTTTTATTTACTATCCTGTACTTATGCCATGCTACTTATGTATTTACGATTGTGCGAGCACGGTGTCTTATTTAGGTAAGCGGAATGTTTTCGCGGTGTCGACAAGCCAGCCACACTTTCGGGTTCCCGATCGTTTCTGACCATTGACGCAAACCTTGAGTCTGTCTCGGAGCTTGCTTACTCCGTTGCGGGTCTACTCAATGGGGTGGCCCCCTGAAATAATTCTGAATCCTGTGATTGCTTAGTCGTGAAAGCCTCGTTGGGTTTTGATTTGTTTTTCGAGGTTGATCGGCGTGTGTTGCTATTGGTGCACCCGGCGGGTAAAACTTTAAAAGCCGTGTCAGCGGATATGGACGACTTAGAGCCGATATCTCGATCATAGACAACCATAACTAAAGTTTATTGCTATAAATTTGACTTTATAATGACTAGTAATCAGCTTCACTATAATGGAATGGCTAATTAATACTGCCCACAATTGCTTGTTTGGAGTGTCGCCTGCGACCATTGTACCTGACTAGTAAGTATTGCAACTACAACAGAATGGCTGAATAAAAGTACCAACAACTGCTGGGTTTCGGGTTATCTCATACTAATTGTATTTGACTAGTAAGTGTTGCCACTATAACGGAATGGTTAACTAAAAGTGCCCACTGCGTATTTTATCAGGACGAATATCTAAACCTGACTAGTAATTGCTGCAACGATAACTGAGTGAATAAAACTGCCAACGGTGTGAGTTTCCTCGGTTGACTTCCTCGTTTGGTCTCGAGGGGGAAACGCCAGGATGGGTTTGTTTGATGGTAGAATCAGGTTGGTTCTGAATAGGTCGTTCTTACCCCTCTCTGATAGCCGCCAGTTGTATCGAGTCTCTATAGTTAGTTTAGTGCATCTTTTGCTTGATCCACCATACCTATGTGGCGAGGGCGGAATTCTAGTCTCATGTGTCTTGGCCTCGATCTTGGCGCTCCTCTTTTTCCTTGCCCTTTGCGGCACCTTTTGTTTAAGCAGGTTTTGAGATCGGCGCCGTTAGCGGGGTTACCCTTCCGTCTTGGCACAGGCGGGGGTTATGGGCGCCATTGGTTATTCTTGAGGCTCTTAGCCCCATTTGCATCTTGTCCGTAGTCGGACTCTATCATTTCAAGGTGATTTGTATCTTTGTATATTATATCTGTATTCTTGACTCATGGAGTCATTGTTATATATATATACATTACGTGGGTCCCATCGAGGACTGTTGTGTAATGTTATTGCCGTTTCCCACCCATGCGAAAGTGCTGGTGAGCACCTTTGAATCGTTTCTATGCGGGTTTGGCGGGTTTAAAACTTGCATAGGTCCGATCTGAGGTGTTCTGAGTGGTATCGAGCTCGGATTGCGATACCCCACAAGTCCAGCATGTAGGATAACCTAGCTAACGGCCGAAGTAGAGTGTCCAAAACTATTTTTGCAAAGTCGGTTGGATAGTTCTGGTTAGGTCTGCCTTTATTCCTTACCCCTCTGCTATTCTCCTCTTACCTCTGCGTGTTTTGAATCCGCTCTCTTCTCTCTCTTCGAGTCCAGGATATCTCGTGTTTGGGTTTCCGTCGTACCTTCAGGGTTTCGCTTCCTTCTTTGATAACGGTGTTCTACCATCCGGTGTTCAAGCTGCTTGAGGAATCCGTCTGCTGTGGTACCATTCTTTGTTCCTTGTTTGTGCCTTCCGGTGTTTTCCGACGCGACGATTTCATCCACGCCAGATCCGATGCAGAGTCTGCTTCACTCCTTTGTTCCGAACCTCGCTTGTCGAGATCTTCAGTCTAATCCCGAGAGTTGGTTGCATAATCCGCCTATTCGTGTGCAGAGTAATGGTTGGGTGCGCGATGGACTGATCACCATCCGACTACTCTTATCATTCGCTCTTGTACATCGAATCAGTGGATCCAGCAATTTTACTCCGTCCACGGAAGCTAGAGGTGGCTTTATTGTTGATACCTCTACCTTCGCCCTTTTGTTCTCGGAGTGTTCTCCCGACGATCACGGACAACGACCTCTTGTTAGTGGTGTCGCGAGGACCTACATGATGCGAGAAGACGCAGATCGCCGACCTTCCTTCCGGTACCATGAGGCGGATCTCGAGGGCGAGATCCTTGTTAGTGGTGTCGAATTGTGGCATCCCGCAAAACCACTACTAGAAAATCGCGTTGTTTTTGTGCATTGCATCATCATGACTGCATGCTCATGTCATCATGCCACATTGCATTTGAGCATCGGCATCATCTTGCATTTGCTTGTATAAAACTATTTGCAGATAAACCTAGTTTTGTTTTCTAAAACGCCCCATCTTCTTTCAAACACGCAAACCCGGGTCCCCGGATTATTTTGTTTTGTCCGCTGTCAGATTGCAAAAGCGCTGGTTAAAAATAAATAATTTAATTAATTATTTTAGTGGGGGCAGTCGAACGGGCCGACCCGACCCGAACGACCACCCCCAGAACCATAATCGGTCCACCTAAACCAGCCCCTCTAAATCCTAAGTTCACCCAACCTATTCTACCCACACCCACCGGCCACCTCACCCCAACCAGTAGCAGCTCGCCACCTCAGCTCCCCTCTCTCCCTAACCAATCCTAGCCCTCCACCTGGCCTCTCTCTCTCACCCCCACTCCCTCTCTCCACCCCACCACACACACCCTGCCCACACCACTGCCACAGCCCTCCCCTGCCTCGACCCCACATGCGCGGCCCACCACTGCCGCGTCCGGCCTGCAACCCCCAGCCCCCCACCATGACCGTTCCCCCCACAGCCTCCTCCCCAGGCTCCTCCCTGCTCTCTCCGGCCGCCTCCTCCGGCGTGCTCCGACCGCCCCGTCCACCCTCCGTCCTCTCCGCGCCCACGGAGCCACCGCCCTCCTTCCTCTCCTCCAGCCCGTTCCCCATTCCTCCGCCCCGCGTCTCCCGCCCCTGTCTTCCGCGCTCCGTGAGCGCCCTCCTCTTCCCGTCGGCTCACTGCGCGTCCCCTCAACCTTCAGCGCCTCGCCTTCCTCCCCAACCCGCGCCCAGCTCCCGCCCGCCTTCCTCCTCGCTTCGTGGCGCCCGGGCGCCGCGCCTCGGCTTGGCAGCCCCGAGCAGGCCGCCGTCCTCGCGCGCATCCTCGCCTCCGGCCTCCTCTCCCGGCTCTGCCTCGCCTCCCAGTGAGCCCCGCCCAGCCAGCGTCGCCCGACCCGTCGGCGCCCAGCATAACCGCCACGCCCACATTGGCGGCCCGGCCCTCCGCGCCCGTCGCCCCTCTCGCCCGCCTGCGCCTCCGGTCGAGTCGCCGTCCCCGCCTGGCTCCTCCGGCGAGCTCACTTCCATGGCCCCTCCCTTCCGCGTCCGCGGCCTCCTCTGCCTCCGCCGCCCGTGCTCTCCTCGCCGCCGTCTCCCTATTGTCGCCCTCCTCGACCGCAGCGTGGCCATGTTCAGATGTTGGACGCATGCGTGTTCGTGTGTTGGGGAAAACTTGGCGAGACAGTGTAGGGGTGATGCCGTGGGAGTTTGATAGATGCCACCCGAACCACCCCGACATGAACCGTATCCTCGCCAAGAGCTACTTCCGTCCGCGTCGACCGATGTTCGCAACCGGTGAATGAGTGGAAGCCTCAAGATCGCCCTCCCGAAGCCCGAGCCTCGAACCCGAAGGCCAGACCGAGTGCGCCTACATGGATCGGTGATGCGGCACCCAAGATCTGCCAGGAACCGAAGACCAAGCGTAAGCTCTCCCGCAGACCCAAGACCGAGCTCGACATGCCATGTTCTCCCTCACGGACGCCATGACCGCCAGCGACACGGCGACGCGGATGCGGCGAGATCATCGGGGCGCCAAGATTGCCACGAGCGCTCCCGAATGTTAACACCTACTCGATGGCGCGAGCGACAAGATCCTGCAGCGGCAAGATCGACCCGTGGGACCCGACAAGATCGGCAGACGACAAAACGGCATCGGCCGGAAGAATCCGACGCCCGACACGACCCAAGTTACTGCACTTCTGGACGCGACAAGACCTACCTCCGATATCAAGAATGTTCCGTCGAGACCGATCCGTCGAACCCCAGATCCGAACCCAGAGACCGACCCCGAACCCCGGAACCTCAAGATCGTCGAGACCCCAATGTGTGACCCTTATCCGAGAACCCTATTTTATAAATTGTCAACTAAATAAACTTGTTGCATATTGAATCGTCATACTCGCATGCATCTTAACATGTGGTTTGGGGGCCTTATGCCGATTCACCTAATAATTAAATATGGGGCCCATATGCGGGCAAATCTAGCCTTATATTGACCTCATTTAAATTTGTGTAGCGAACCGGTAACTCATCGTGCCATGTTAATTCAACATTTAAATTGCGGGGTAGCTAAACAACTTGAACCATCTAAGTAATGTCGGGACCCCGGTTCCGCTTAACATGACCTAATTGCATCGCATCTTGCCATGTCATACATCATACATGCATCATGCCGATCTTCTGCCGTGTAGTAAATATTGCATCCGGTGTTTATTCTAGTGTTTTGCTTCTTCGCGGATAAGGCCGTTGAGTTGATGTGAGCTTCGCCCCGATCTTCGGTTGAACCTTCAGCAATGTTTTCAGGCGAGCATCTCCCCCTTTCTACCTATCTTACTTTTATAGTATTTATTCCCTCCTGTTGATCTATTGCTATCTGTGTCGCGATGCTTTAGTTTCCGTACCTGTGATATACCGTGCAGCCCTATATTGCCTTGGACACATCCTATTACCTGTTGTTTGATAGATAGTTGGACTTGCGCGTCGTAGTCGCTTGCTCAAGTGCTGTTGCATGTCGTCAAGTGCCATAGTTGTTGATGTATTGCCGCATGTTGATGTTGGAGATGATCATAGCTTTACTTACCGTTCACTTTAATTCCTGTTTAAAAACTAAAACTGCGAGGCAGGCATCGGTGGGTGATAGATAACATTTGGTTTCGAGCCCACTTGTGTCCGTAGGACCCGAGTACTTGATACTGTTCCTTGATTTATCGCGCTATCCACATCCGGAGGTATATGGGACCCCACGAGCGAGCTTGATTAGGTCTTATTTCTTGGGGCCACAAACTAGTTTGAGGTTTTATTTACTATCCTGCTTATGCCATGCTACTTATGTATTTACGATTGTGCGAGGAGCACCTTTGTCTGTTAGGTAAGAGGAATGTTTCAGCGGTGTCGACAAGCCCAGCCACACTTTCGGGTTCCCGATCGTTTGACCATTGACGCAAACCTTGAGTCCGTCTCGGAGCTTGCTTACTCCGTTGCGGGTCTACTCAATGGGGTGGCCCCCTGAAATAATTCTGAATCCTGTGATTGCTTAGTCGTGAAAGCCTCGTTGGGTTTTGATTTGGTTTTTCCGAGGTTGATCGAGCGTGTGTTGCTATTGGTGCACCCCGGCCGGGTAAAACTTTCTGAAAGTCGTGTCCGCGGATATGGACGACTTGGAGCACAGTATCTCGATCATAGACAAGCATAACTAAAGTTTATTGCTATAAATTTGACTTTATAATGACTAGTAATCAGCTTCACTATAATGGAATGGCTAATTAATACTGCCCACAATTGCTTGTTTGGAGTGTCGCCTGCGACCATTGTACCTGACTAGTAAGTATTGCAACTACAACAGAATGGCTGAATAAAAGTACCAACAACTGCTGGGTTTCGGGTTATCTCATACTAATTGTATTTGACTAGTAAGTGTTGCCACTATAACGGAATGGTTAACTAAAAGTGCCCACTGCGTATTTTATCAGGACGAATATCTAAACCTGACTAGTAATTGCTGCAATGATAACTGAGTAAATAAAACTGCCAACGGTGTGAGTTTCCTCGGTTGACTTCCTCGTTTGGTATCGAGGGGGAAACGCCAGGATGGGTTTGTTTGATGGTAGAATCAGGTTGGTTCTGAATAGGTCGTTCTTACCCCTCTCTGATAGTCGCCAGTTGTATCGAGTTTCTATAGTTAGTTTAGTGCATGCTGCCGCTGCCGCTTCAGTCCACCATACCTATGTAGGCGAGGACCGCCGAATTCTAGTCTCATAGTGTCTTGGCCTCGATCTTGGCTCCTCTTTTTCCTTGCCCTTTGCCACCCTTTTGTTTAAGCAGGTTTTGAGATCGACGCCGTTAGCAGGGTTACCCTTCCGGCTTGGCCTGGGCAGGGTTATGGACGCCATTGGTTATTCTTCAGGGCTCTTAGCCCCATTTGCATCTTGTCCGTAGTCGAACGCTCTATCATTTTCAAGGTGATTTGGATCTTTGTATATTATATCTGTATTCTTGACTCATGGAGTCGCTGTTATATATATATACATGGGTCCCATCGAGGACTGTTGTGTAATGTTATTACTTCGTTTCCCACCCGCACGAAAGTGCCTGGTGGGCACCTTTGAATCATTTCTATGCGGGTTTGGCGGGTTTCGCTAAAACTTGCATAGGTCCGATTCTGAGGGTGTTACACTCCTCCCCCAAGTCGGTTTTGCCTCCTCTTGCTTGTTTCCCTCAGTTTCCTGTTTTAGCCGTTTGACTTTCAAACTGGCCATTTGACTTTTCAGTTTTAGGATTCAATTTAATCCTTTATTTGGAACAGCAAGAACACTTAGTACATGATGCAATCATTCCAATATGTAATGACACATTCATGTACCCCTTCCCCAGTCTTGGGACATTAAGAACCTTCTAGAACATTCCGATGAAAACACGGAATCATTCCCGAACTCCGACGGGACTTTCCTTATATGAATCTTATTCTCCGGACCATTCCGGATCACCTCGTGATATCCGGATCCCATCCGAGACTCGAACAACATTCGGTCTCTTTCTCATAATACCATAACTACTCAAACAACGTCGAATCCTTAAGTGTGTCTCCCTACGGTTCGTGAATTATCGGACATGATCGAGACACTTCTCGACAATAACCAATAGATGAATCTGGAAATTCATATGGCTCCCACATATTTCTACGATTACTTTGCGATCGAATGAACCACTTACATACAATACCAATTTCCCTTTGTCTCACGATAGTTTACTTATCCGAAGTTATGATCGTCGGTATCTCTGCATACCTAGTTCAACCTCGTTACCGATAAGTACTCTTTTCTCGTTCCCGTGATATGTGATCCCTTGTGACCCAGTCACATGCTTGCAAGCTAATTGGATGACATTCCACCGAGAGGGCCTAGAGTATATATATCCTTCATATGGATGGACAAATCCCACTCTTGATCCATGTGTTTCAACCAATACTTTCCGAACACTCAATGCTACCTTTATAGCCACCCAGTTACGGTGTGGTGTTTGATGTCATCAAAGCATCCATCCGGTAAAGGTGATATGCATGATCTCATGGTCGAAGGAATTAGGTTACTATGTATCAGAAAGCATATAGCAATTGAACTATTGAAATGACTTGATCTTTATGCTACGCTTATCTATAGGAGTATGTCCACCATATCATTCTCCTAACGATATGATCTTGTTGTTGATAACATATCAATGTTCATGATAGGGAAACCACAATCATTAATCAACCAACAAGCTAGTGAAGTATAGAGGCTATACTAGTGTGGCATCCCGCAAAACCACTACTAGAAAATCGCGTTGAATTTGTGCATGGCATCGTCATCATCATGCATTGTTTGCCAAAACTATTCTCGCAACACCCGTTTTGTTTTATAAAACGCCCCCTCTTGTTTCAAACATCAACATGCGGGTCGCCGTAATATTTTGTTTGCCCGATATCGGATTGCAAAAGTTTTGTTTGAAATAAATAAAATTTATATTTATTTAAGTAAAGGTCGAGGCAGGCCAACCGACCCGAGCGACCAGATTTTCTAAACGGTCCAACTGGACCCACCTTTAATCCTAAGTCTACCCAGCTTCCTACCCACCCCAGCCTCCACATCACTCCCTCCTATCAACACACGCCACATCAGCACACCCTCTCCCCTCTACCCAATCCCCACCTGCCACCTATCCTACCCCTCTCTCTCTCTCTCTCTCACACACCTCACCACACTCAACACACGACACCTTGCAGCACACAAAGAGCACGCACGCCACCGCCCGCTCCCAGGTTTCCACCTCCCCGCGTGGACCTGCCTGGACCCCTGCCCCCCACTGTCCCGCCTTCCTGTTCTCTTCCTCCCAACCCTCTCTCCCTCTGCACTTTGTTGCTTCCCCCTGGCCCCGCCATGCTCGCCGCTCTCCTCCCCAGGCTCCGCTGCAGCGCCCGTCCTCGCGCCCGCCCGCCTTCGCCAGCGCCGCCCGCTGCCCGACCAGCCAGCCTTCCCGCTCCGGCACGCCGCCACCGCTTCGCCGCATCCGCCCGTCGCCTCCACCGGCGACCACCAGCGCCCGCCTCCGCCTCGGCCAACCGCCTCCCGCCGTCTGCGGGCGCCGCCTCAGCGTCGCCGCCGACCCGTGAACCTCCGCGCCCCCGATACCCGCGCCCGTCGCCGTGCGCCTCGCTTCGCCGCCCCTCTGATGCGTCCCGCGCCGCGCGTCCGCCGGCGAAACTCGCCCGGGCTCGTCCGCCCGCCCCTGTCCGTGCTCCGCCGCGTCCGCCGTCCTCGTCTGCGTCTCTCCCCGAGCCCAGCCGCGGCCTCCGCAGCTGCGTGCGAAGCCCCTCCAGCCTTCGCCGACCCACGCCGGCGCCTCCGCCTTGCGATGGAAGCCGCCGCCCGCGTCGGGCCTACCGGCCTCTTCCTCGCCCGTTCCGCCAGGGCGACCCCTCCTCCCGAACCGCCTCGCACAGGCGCATCCGGTCAGAGCCCGTCGCCGGCCCCAGGTGCCACCGTCCTCGACGCCGGCCTCGCCTCTCCGCTGCGGTCCCGCCCCGGTCGCCGTATGTTTACCTGGATGCACCCATGGACGTGGTCTGGCCACTCCATCGCGTCTCAGGCACATGTTTGGCCGTTAACGTTTGTTCGTTGCTGTCACTGGCCTAAGTACCACTCCATGATCGGCATCGGCTAAACCAAGAGGGACCCGAGATCTTGGGAAAAACTCGACTTAGACCAAGTCGCCAACCACACGAGAAACCGGAACCGGAGATCGACACGGACTGAAGCACCAAGGCCTTCATGGAATCGACAAGATCCACGGCGCCAAACCAAGACCGATCCGGCGCGAAGCGAGAACCACGACAAGAACCACGCCACGGATACCGAGTTCGCCATCGAGGAAACCAAGGTCGTCGACATGGAACCGATGGACGCCAAGTACTCCTTCTCGGAAGCAAAGCTCGAGAACCGGGACGATAAGAACATCGACGCAGAACGGCAAGTACTCCCCCGAACGCCAAGACCGACCCGAACCGCGGACCCGACAAGATCCCGTGGCGACAAAAGCGGCACCGACAAAAGCGAATCCGATGCGTCCGGACGAAAACAAGTCCCGCACCGGACGCGACAAGAACTACCCCGATATCCGAGCGACCGGAGGCGAGCGATCCGTCGAACCTCAGATCCGAACCTCGCCGTTGGTGAACCACGAACCGGACCCGACCACGAACCCGGAACCTCAAGATCATCGAGCCCCCCTCTGATGTGTGACCCCTTTTCCTCGGATCTTATTTTATAACATAATAACAACTTGTTGCATATTTAATTGTCATCTCGCATGCATCTTGTGTGGTTTGGGGGCCTTATGCCGATTCACCTAATAATTAAATATGGGGCCCATATGCGGGCAAATCTAGTCTCATATTGGCCTCATTTAAATTTGTGTAGCGAACCCGGTGATATCTTTTGCCATGCTAATACAACATTTAAATTGCGGGCTAGCTAAACAACTTGAACCATCTAAATAATTGTCGGGACCCCGGTTCCGTTTAATATGATCTAATTGCATCGCACCTTTTCCATGCCATGCATCATACATGCATCATGCCGATCTTCTGCCGTTTTATTAAATATTGCATCCGGTGTTTCTTCTAGTGTTTTGCTTCTTCGCGGATAAGGCCGTTGAGTTGATGTGAGCTTCGCCCTGATCTTCGGATGAACCTTTCGACAATGTTTTCAGGCGAGCATCTTCCTCTTTCTACCTATCTTACTTTTATAGTATTTATTCCCTCCTGTTGATCTATTGCTATCTGTGTTGCGATGCTCTAGTTTTCCGTACCCGTGATATCCCTTGCAGCCATATATTGCCTTGGACACCTCCTATTACCTGTTGTTTGGTAGATAGATGGACTTGCGTGTCGCAGTCGCTTGCTCAAGTGTTGTCGCGTGTTGTCAATGCCACAGTTGCTGATGTATTGCCGCATGTTGATGTTGGAGATGATTCTAGTTTTACTTATTGTTCACTTTATTTTCTGTTTAACAACTAAAATTGAAATAAGCAGAGGCATCGGTGGGTGATAGATAATATTTGGTTTCCGAACGCCCACTTGTGTCCCGTAAGACCCCGAGTACTTGATACATGTTCCTTGTTTTTGCGCGCTATCCACATCCGGGAGGTATATGGGACCCCGAGCGAGCTTGATTCGGTCTTATTTCTTGGGGCCACAACTAGTTTGAGGTTTTATTTACGATCTGTACTTATGCCATGTTTTACTGCTTTATTTACGATTGTGCGAGGTATGCACCTTTGTCTTTATTTAGGATCGGAATGTTTACGCTGTATCGACAAGCCCAGCCACTTTGGGTTCCCGATCGCTTCTGACCATTATCGCAACCTTGAGGCCGCCTCGGAGCTTGCTTACTCGTTGGATTCTACTCAAAGGGTGGCCCTGAAATATTTCTGAATCTGTGATTTTCGATCGTGAAAGCCTCGTTGGGTTTTGATTTGGTTTTCGAGGTTGATCGGCGTGTGTTGCTATTGGTGCACCCGGCGGGTAAAACTTTCTCAAAGCCGTGTCGCGGATATGGGCGACTTGGAGCATGATCTCGATCATAGACAAGCATAACTAAAGTTTTGCTATAAATTTGACTTATAATGACTAGTAATCAGCTTCACTATAATGGAATGGCTAATTAATACTGCCCACAATTGCTTGTTTGGTTGTCGCTTGCGACAATTGTATCGACTAGTAAATCTTGCAACTTCTAGCGAATGGCTGAATAAAAGTACCAACAACTGTTGGGTTTATGGGTTATCTCATGTTAGCATGTCGACTAGTAAGTGCTGCCACTATCACGGAATGGTTAACTAAAAGTGCCTTGCTTATTTTATCGTGACGGTTATCCAAAACGACTAGTAAAGTGCGCAACTATAACTAAATAAGTAAAGCGCCAGCTGTGAGTTCCTCGGTTGACTTCCTCGATCGGTCTCGAGGGGGAAACGCCAGGATGGGTTTGTTTGATGATAGAATCAGGTTGGTTCCGAATAGTTCCTTCTTACCCCCTCTGTTTGACGCCAGTGTAGCGAGCCTCTATAGATTGTTTAGTGCATGCTGCCGCTACCGCTCAGTCCACCATACCTATGTAGGCGAGGACCGCCGAATTCTAGCCTCGCCGTGTACTGGCCTCAGTACTGACGCTCCTTCTTTTTCCTTTGCCCTTTGTCGGCACCCCTTTTGTTTAAGCAGGTCTTGAGATCGACGTCGTTAGCAGGGTTACCCTTCCGGCTTGGCCTGGGCAGGGTTATGGACGCCATTGGTTATTCTTCAGGGCTCTTAGCCCCATTTGCCTCTTGTCCGTAGCTGGACGCTCTATCGTTTCAAGGTGATTTGGATCTTTGTATATTATATCTGTATTCTTGACTCCTTGAGTCGCTGTTATATATATATCTGTTCTGTGGGTCCCATCGAGGACTGTTGTGTAATGTTATTACCGTTTTCCACCCTACGAAAGTGCTGGTGGGCACCTTTGAATCGTTTCTATGCGGGTTTGGCGAATTTTGCTCAAACTTGCATAGGTCCGATCCCGAGGGTGTCTGAGTGGTATCGAGCTCAGGTTGCGATACCCCACAAGTCCAACTGTGGGATAACCTAGCTAACGGCAAGTAGAGTGTCAAAACTATTTTCAAAAATCGGTTGGATAGTTCGATTAGGTCTGATTTTACTCCTTACCCTTCTTGTTCTCCTCTTACCTCTCGTTTTGAATCCGCTCTCTTCTCTCTCTTCGAGTCCAGGATTTCTCGTGGTTGGGTTCCGTCGTACCTTCAGGGTTTCGCTTCCTCCTTGGTTAACGGTGTTGCTACATCCGGTGTTCAAGCTGCCTGAGGAATCCGTCTGCTGTGGTACCATTCTTTGTTCCTTTTTTGTGTTTCCGGTGTTTTCCGACGCGACGACATCCTCTATGCCAGATCCGATGCAGAGTCTGCATCACTCCGTTGTCTGAACCTCGCTTGTCGAGATCTTCAGTCTAATTCCGAGAGTTGGTTGCATGATCCGCCTATTCGAGTGCAGAGTAATGGTTTGGGTGCGCGATGGACTGATCACCATCCGACTACTCTTATCATTCGCTCTTGTACACCGAATCAGTGGATCCAGCAATTTTACTCCGTCCACCGAAGTAGGGGTGGCTTTATCTGCGATACCTCTACCTTCGACCTTTTGTTCCCGGAGTGTCTCTCGACAATCAGGAGCAACGACCCTTTGTTGGTGGTGTCGCCGTTTTCCAAATAAAGAAGAAGCCCTCGTTAGTGGTGTCGCGAGGATCTACACGAAGTGAGAAGACGCAGATCGCCGACCTTCCTTCCGGTACCATGAGGCGGATCTCGAGGGCGAGATCCAGTGTTAGTGGTGTCGAATTGTGGCATCCCGCAAAACCACTACTAGAAAATCGCGTTGAATTTGTGCATGGCATCGTCATCATCATGCATTGTTTGCCAAAACTATTCTCGCAACACCCGTTTTGTTTTATAAAACGCCCCCTCTTGTTTCAAACATCAACATGCGGGTCGCCGTAATATTTTGTTTGCCCGATATCGGATTGCAAAAGTTTTGTTTGAAATAAATAAAATTTATATTTATTTAAGTAGGGGCAGTCGAACGGGCCAACCCGACCCGAACGACCGCCCCAGATTTTTCTAAACGGTCCAACCAGACCCACCCTTTAATCCTAAGTCTACCCAGCTTCCTACCCACCCCAGCCTCCACATCACTCCCTCCTATCAACACACGCCACATCAGCACACCCTCTCCCCTCTACCCAATCCCCACCTGCCACCTATCCTACCCCTCTCTCTCTCTCTCTCTCACACACCTCACCACACTCAACACACGCACACCGCGCGCCGCAGCACACAGAGCACGCACGCCAGCCGCCGCTCCCCCAGTTTCCACCTCCCCCGCGTGGACCCCGCGCCCCTGGACCCACAGCCCCCACCTGTCCCCGCCGCTTCCCTGTTTCTCTTCCTCCCTAACCCCTCTCTCCCTCTGCCTTTGGCTTGCTTCCCAACCGTCGCCCCGCCATGCTCGCTCTCCTCCCGCTCACCGCCGCCCTGCGGCGCATGTCCCCTTCTTGCCGAGCCTGCTGCCCGACGCTCCAGCATCAGGTCCAACCCCCGGCTCCCTCGCCCGCCAGCCGCTCGGCCGCATCCGCCGTCCGCCTCCTGCAGCCCACCGGCGACCACCACGCGCCCACCTCCGCCTCGGCCTCTCCCGCCGTCTGCGCCCGCCAGCGTCGCGCCCGACCGTGGACCTCCGCGCCGCCAGATACCCGCCGTCGCCGTGCGCCTCGCTGCCAGGCCCCTCCTCTTCTGTGCGTCCCGCGCGTCCGCACCGGCGAGCTCCTCGGCCGGCTCCGTCGCCCGCCCGTGCTCGCTGCGTCCGCCGTCCTCGTCGCGCGTCTCCGAGCCCCCGCCCGGCCTCCGCGGCAGCGCTGCGTGAAGCCCTCGAGCCTCGCCGACCGCCCGGCGCCTCCTCGCGCGCGATGGAAGCCGCCGCCGCGTCGGGCCTACCGACCTCTTCCTCGCCGTTCGCGCCGCGACCCCTCTCCTCCCGACCGCCTCGCTGGGCGCATCCGTCGAGCCGTCGCCCGGCCCAGTGTCCTCGCCGGCCTCGCCTCTCCGCTGCGTCCCGCCCGTCGCCGTATGTTTACTGGATGCACCCATGGGCGTGATGCGCCACTCCATCGCCTCGAGCACATGTTTGGCCGTTAACGTTTGTTCGTTCTGTCACTGAGCGCCCGAGTACCACTCCAAGATCGGCATCGGCTAAACCAAGAGGGACCGAGATCTTCGAAAAACTCGACTTAGACCAAGTCGCCAACCACACCGAGAAACCACGGAACCGGAGATCGACACATTGAAGCACCAAGGCCTTCATGGAATCGACAAGATCCACGGCGCCAAACCAAGACCGATCCCGGCGAAGCCGAGAACCGACAAGAACCACGCCACGGATACGCCGAGTTCGCCATCGAGGAAACCAAGGTCGACATGGAACCGATGGGCGCCAAGTACTCCTTCTCGGAACGCCGAACCCGGACGATAAGAACATCGACGAGCGGCAAGTACTCCCGAACGCCAAGACCGACCCGAACCGCGGACCCGACAAGATCCCGTGTGACAAGAACGGCACCGACCAAAAGAATCCGATGCGTCCGGCGCGAACCAAGTCCACTTGCCGGACGCGACAAGAACTACCCCCGATATCCGAGCACGACCCCGGAGGCCGAGAACGATCCCGTCGAACCCCAGATCCGAACCTCGCCGTTCCGTCGAACCCTGAACCCTGGACCCCGACCCTGAACCCCGGAACCTCAAGATCATCGAGCCCCCCTCTGATGTGTGACCCCTTTTCCTCGGATCTTATTTTATAACATAATAACAACTTGTTGCATATTTAATTGTCATCTCGCATGCATCTTGTGTGGTTTGGGGGCCTTATGCCGATTCACCTAATAATTAAATATGGGGCCCATATGCGGGCAAATCTAGTCTCATATTGGCCTCATTTAAATTTGTGTAGCGAACCCGGTGATATCTTTTGCCATGCTAATACAACATTTAAATTGCGGGCTAGCTAAACAACTTGAACCATCTAAATAATTGTCGGGACCCCGGTTCCGTTTAATATGATCTAATTGCATCGCACCTTTTCCATGCCATGCATCATACATGCATCATGCCGATCTTCTGCCGTTTTATTAAATATTGCATCCGGTGTTTCTTCTAGTGTTTTGCTTCTTCGCGGATAAGGCCGTTGAGTTGATGTGAGCTTCGCCCTGATCTTCGGATGAACCTTTCGACAATGTTTTCAGGCGAGCATCTTCCTCTTTCTACCTATCTTACTTTTATAGTATTTATTCCCTCCTGTTGATCTATTGCTATCTGTGTTGCGATGCTCTAGTTTTCCGTACCCGTGATATCCCTTGCAGCCATATATTGCCTTGGACACCTCCTATTACCTGTTGTTTGGTAGATAGATGGACTTGCGTGTCGCAGTCGCTTTCTCAAGTGTTGTCGCGTGTTGTCAATGCCACAGTTGCTGATGTATTGCCGCATGTTGATGTTGGAGATGATTCTAGTTTTACTTATTGTTCACTTTACTTTCTGTTTAACAACTAAAATTGAAATAAGCAGAGGCATAGGTGGGTGATAGATAATATTTGGTTTCGAGCACTTGTGTCCCGTAAGACCCCGAGTACTTGATACATGTTCCTTGTTTTTGCGCGCTATCCACATCCGGGAGGTATATGGGACCCCCCTGAGCCAGAGCTTGATTCAGTCTTATTTCTTGGGGCCACAACTAGTTTGAGGTTTTATTTACGATCCTGTACTTATGCCATGTTTCTTTGCTTTATTTACGATTGTGCGAGTGCACCTTTGTCTTGTTAGGATCGGAATGTTTACGCTGTCGACAAGCCCAGCCACACTTTCGGGTTCCCGATCGCTTCTGACCATTGTCGCAACCTTGAGGCCGCCTCGGAGCTTGCTTACTCCGCTATGGATTCTACTCAAAGGGTGGCCCCTGAAATATTTCTGAATCTGTGATTTTTCGATCGTGAAAGCCTCGTTGGGTTTTGATTTGGTTTTCGAGGTTGATCGGCGTGTGTTGCTATTGGTGCACCCGGCGGGTAAAACTTTCTCAAAGCCGTGTCCGGATATGGACGACTTGGAGCCTGATATCTCGATCATAGACAAGCATAACTAAAGTTTATCGCTATAAATTTGACTTATAATGACTAGTAATCAGCTTCACTGTAATGGAATGGCTAATTAATACTGCCCACAATTGCTTGTTTGGTTGTCGCTTGCGACAATTGTATCGACTAGTAAATCTTGCAACTTCAAGCGGAATGGCTGAATAAAAGTACCAACAAGCTGTTGGGTTTATGGGTTATCTCATGTTAGCATGTCGACTAGTAAGTGCTGCCACTATCACGGAATGGTTAACTAAAAGTGCCCGCTTATTTTATCGTGAGTTATCCAAAACCTGACTAGTAAAGTGCCGCAACTATAACTAAATAAGTAAAACGCCAACTGTGAGTTCCTCGGTTGACTTCCTCGATCGGTCTCGAGGGGAAACGCCAGATGGGTTTGTTTGATGATAGAATCAGGTTGGTTCGAATAGTTCCTTCTTACCCCTCGTTTGACGCCTTGATTAGCGAGCCTCTATAGATTGTTTAGTGGATGCCGCTGCCTTCGATCCACCATACCTATGTAGGCGAGGACCGAATTCTAGCCTCGCCGTGTCTTGGCCTCGATCGACGCTCCTTCTTTTTCCTTTGCCCTTTGTCGGCACCCCTTTTGTTTAAGCAGGTCTTGAGATCGACGTCGTTAGCAGGGTTACCCTTCCGGCTTGGCCTGGGCAGGGTTATGGACGCCATTGGTTATTCTTCAGGGCTCTTAGCCCCATTTGCCTCTTGTCCGTAGCTGGACGCTCTATCGTTTCAAGGTGATTTGGATCTTTGTATATTATATCTGTATTCTTGACTCCTTGAGTCGCTGTTATATATATCTGTTCTGTGGGTCCCATCGAGGACTGTTGTGTAATGTTATTACTTCGTTTTCCACCCGCACGAAAGTGCCTGGTGGGCACCTTTGAATCGTTTCTATGCGGGTTTTGGCGAATTTTGCTCAAACTTGCATAGGTCCGATTCTGAGGGTGTTACAGCTAGGGACTTCAAATTAAGTTTACAAATCACACAAGTATTAATGTTTACTTGTTAATACTATTATAGCATGAATGTAAACATTTATCATAAACACAAAGATATAATAATAACTACATTTATTATTGCCTCTAGGGCATATCTCCAACAGTCTCCCACTTGCACTAGAGTCATCTAATCTAGATTACATGGTAATATACCGAACACCCATGGCAGTTTGGTGTTGGTCATGTTTTGCCCTCGGGAGAGGTTTAGTCAACGGATCCGCCACATTCAGATCTGTGTGTACTTTGCAAATCTTTATATCCCCATCCTGGATATGTTCTCGAATAGCGTGAAAACGCAGCTTGATATGCTTCACTTCTTGTGTGACCTTGGTTCTTGCGCATTGGCTATGGCGCCCATGTTATCACGATAGATAGACATTGGGTCCGGCGCTAGGAACCACACCCAGCTCTGTAATGAACTCTTTCATCCATATCGCTTCTTTTGAAGCCTCCGGCGACCATGTATTCCGATTCAGTTGAAGATCTTGCCACAACGCTTTGCTTTGCACTCCTCCATTAAGCTGCACCATTCAAAATAAATACGTATCCAGATTGTGATTTAGAATCATCCGGAACGGTGTTCCAACTAGCATCGGTGTAACCATTAACAACGAGTTGTTCATCACCTCCATAAGAAAGAACCATATCCTTAGTTCTTCTCAAGTACTTAAGGATGTTTTTGACCGCTGTCCAATGATCCACTCTTGGATCACTTTGGTATCTGCTAGTTAAACTAATAGCATATGCAATGTCGGGTCTAGTACATAGCATGGCATACATTAGAGATCCTATGGCTGAGGCATAGGGAGTCTTACTCATCCTTTCTCTATCTTCTGCCGATGTCGGACTTTGAGTTTTACTCAAGGTCGTATTGGCAACATGGGAAAGAACCCTTTCTTGCTTTCTTCCATTCCAAACCTCTTTAGAACTTTGTCCAAATATGTACTCTGTGACAATGATATTTGGCGTTTCGATCTATCTCTATAAATATTTATGCCTAATATGTAAGCTGCTTCGCCAAGATCCTTCATTGAAAAACTATTATTCAAATATTCCTTGACACTATTAAGAAGGTCTACATCATTCCCAATCAACAATATGTCATCCACATATAGTATTAAGAATGCTACAGAGCTCCCACTCACTTTCTTGTAAATACAAGCTTCTCCATAAGTTTGTATAAAACCAAAACTTTTGATCACCTTATCAAACGTTGATTCCAACTTCGGATGCTTGCTTCAATCCATAGATGGACCGTTGAAGTTTGCATACCTTGTTAGCATCTTTAGGATCGACAAAACCTTTGGGTTGCATCATATACAACTCTTCATCAATATCTCCATTGAGGAATGCTGTTTTGACATCCATCCGCCATATCTCATAATCATAATATGCAGCGATTGCTAACATAATCCTCACAGACTTTAGCTTCATCGGTGAGAAATTCTCATCGTAGTCAACTCCTTGAATTTGTCGAAACCCTTTTGCGACAAGTCGAGCTTTATAGACAATAACATTACCATCAAGATATGTTTTCTTCTTGAAAATCCATTTGTTCTCGATGCCTTCGCCATCCGTAAGTCCACCAAAGTCCATACTTGGTTTCGTTACATGGATCCAATCTCGGATTTCATGGCTTCTTGCCATTTATTGGAACTGGCTCATCATCGCTTCCTCATATGTCTCGGGTCATCGGTGTTGTCCACCAACATGACATTCATAACGGATCATACCAATGCAGTGGTACGAGTTCTCGTTGACCTCCGAGGCTCAGAGCAACTTCAACCGAAGTTTCATGATCACCATCATTATCTTCCTCTTATTGGTGCAGGCACCACAGGAACTTCTTCCGTTGCGCTACTCGCAATTTCGAGAGAAGGTTCGACAACCTCGCCGAGTTCTACTTTCGTTCCAGTCACTTCTTTCGAGAGAAATTCCTTCTAGAAAGGACCCATTCTGGCAACGAAGATTTTGCCTTGAATCTATGATAGAAGGTATACCCAATAGTTTCCTTCGTATCCTATGAAGACGCATTTTTCCGCTTTGGGTTCAAGCTTGTCCTAACAGAACTTCTTTACATAGGCTTCAGATCCCCAAACTTTAAGGAACGACAATCTAGGTTTCTTCCCAAACCATAATTCATACGGTGTCGTTTCAACGGATTTTGACGCCCTATTTAAAGTGAATGCGTGTTTCTAATGCATAACCCCAAAATGATAGCGGTAACTGTAAGTGACATCATAGAACGAACCATATCTAAGAGAGTTCGATTACGACGTTCGACACACCATTACTTGTGGTGTTCCCCATGTGTCAATCAGTGAAAGTATTCCGCATTTCTTCAAATGCTCACCAAACTTGTAACTTAGATATTCACCTCCACGATCGTAACGTAGAAATTTAATCTTCTTACGTTGATTCTCTACCTCACTTTGAAACTCCTTAAACTTCTCGAAAGTTTCGGACTTATGTTTCATGAAATAGATATACCCATATCTACTCAAGTCATCGCTGAAGGTAAGAACATAACGATAACCACATGATGCTACACTCATTGGACCACACACATCGGTATGTATGATTTCCAATAAGTCCGTAGCTCGCTCCATCATACCGTAAAATGGAGTCTTAGTCATTTTTCCCATCGACATGCTTCAGATCTTTCAAGTGATTCAAAATCAAGTGATTCAAGAAGTCCATCGAATGGAGTTTCTTCATACGCTTCACTCCAATGTGACCAAGACGGCGGTGCCACATATAGGCTTAATTATCGCTTGATTTCAAACGTTTAGCCTCAATGTTGTTGATATGTGTATTTCCACTATCGAGATTCAATAAGAATAGACCATCTATCAAAGGTGCATGTGCATAAAACATATTACTCATATAAATCGAACAACCATTATTCTCTCGACTTAAACAAGTAACCGCCTCAATAAACAAGATCCCGATATAATGTTCATGCTCAACACAGCACTAAATAACAATTATTTAAGTATAAAACTAATCCCGATGGTAGATGAAGGGGTAGCGTGCCGACCGCGATCACATCAACCTTGATCTGCTTCCCACGCATCGTCACCTCGCTCTTCGCTAGCTTACATTTATTCGCAAGACCTGCTTCGAGTTACAAATATGAGCAACCGAACCAAGATCAAATACCTGCACTACTACGAGTACTAGTGAGATACACATCAATAACATGTATATCGATATACCTTTCTTCTTGATGTTGCCGTTCTTCGATCCGCCAAGTACTTTGGGCAATTCCGCTCAAAGGACCTTCTCCCTGCAAAGAAAGCACTCAAGATGTGCTTGAGTCCAGCCTTGGTCTTCTTCGCCGTGGTAACTTTCTTACCACCCTTCTTGAAGTGTCCCTTCTGCTTAGACTTGCCTTTCTTGAATTTGATGGTCTTATTGACCAACAACACTTGGTGCTCTTTCTTTATCTCCACTTCAGCAGACTTTAACATAGCAAACAGTTCTGGCAACTCTTTGTTCATGTTCCGCATGTTGTAGTTCATCACAAAGTTCTTGTAACTTGGTGGTAGTGATTGGAGGACACGGTAAATCCCCAAAGCATTAGGAATCACTATACCCAAGCTTTGAAGTTTGTTTGCGTGCCCAGACATCTTAAGCACATGCTCACTGACGGAGCTGCCCTCTTCCATCTTGCAGTTAAAGAACTTTTCAGAAGCCTCATAGCTTTCAATTGTCGCATGAGTCTCAAAAATCAATTTGAGATCCTTGACAATATCATATGGGTCTGAATTCTCAAACCTTTTCTGAAGCTCCGATTCTAAACCATACAAGATAGCACACTGAACTATGGAGTACTGATTCTTCCGAGCGAGGTAAACATTCTTTACGTCATCGGAGCATCACCGCAGTGGCACCCGTGCATCCAAAGACATAGGTCAAATTACCAGCTGTGAGGACAATCCTCAAATTGTGGAACCAATCCGCAAAGTTGCTTCCATTGTTTTTCAACTTTTCTTTCTCTAGGAACGCATTAAAATTGATGGTAGGGGCTGCCATTGATCTACAACATATTTGCAATAGTTTAGACTAAGATTATGACAAATTGAGTTCAAATTAATTAATGAAATTAAACTAGGTGAACTCCCACTCAAAATAACATCCCTCACATTGTTTTAGTGATCACACGAACCAAATCCACTACATCAACACCGATCATCACGAGAGTTGATATAGTTTCAATGGCGAACAATCGTCATGTTCATCATATCTACTATATGATTCATGCTTTACCTTTCGGTGATCCGTGTTCCGAGACCATGTCTGTACATGCTAGGCTCGTCAAGATCAAACCTTATGTGGCATCCCGCAAAACCACTACTAGAAAATCGCGTTGAATTTGTGCATTGCATCGTCATCATCATATGTTGTTTGTCAAAAACTATTTTTCGCAAAGCCCGTTTTGTTTTCCAAACGCCCCATCTTAATTCAAAAGCAAAGCCCGGTTCTCCGGATTAATTATTTTGGCCGCTATCGGTTTGCACACGGCCCGTTTAAATCAAATAAAAGTTCAATTGTTTTTAGCGAAGGCGGTCAAGCGATTCAACCAACGACCACCCCATTTCTAAATCGGTCCGCCCAACAATTCCTAAACCTACCAACTAAACTACCCACACCTCCCACCTCACCCCCGGCCAATTGCCATGCGCCACCTCACCCTCTCTCTCTCACCCAATCCCTCCGCCACATCACCCCCACTCTCTCTCCCTCTCTCACCACCCTACCAACCTGCCTCACACGCATCACACGCACGCAAAGACACCATGGCACCCACGCTACCCGCCCCACGCCCACACCCACCCTCGCCCCACGCCTGGGACCCACCTCCAAGGGCCCCACGCTGGCGCCAGTCTTCTGGTCTTTCAACCTCCCACCCGCCGCCACTGCCTCTCCTCCCACTGCAACCTCCCTCGCAGGCCGCAGCGAAGACTCCTCCGTCCTCGCCTCCTCCCCGCGGCCATCCTCGCCCCATTGCAGCCCGCCACGAGCCGGCCCGTCAGGTTCCGCCAAGGCTTCACCTCCCGAGCCCTGGCCGCCACAAGCACCGCATCCGGGGTTCCCCTCTCCTCCTGTTCCGTCGGCCATTGCTGGCCTCCTTCTTTGCCTCCTGGATCTCTCCCGCCCCGCTGGCCTCCGCCGCCTCTCGCCGCCCCTGCAAGGCCACCGCTGCTCGCCACTAACCCGCGCCCGCGCCCCAACCTCCTTCTCCTCGCTCCGCCGCTCACCTGGCGGCGGCAGCGCCAAGGAAGCCTTCGCCCCGCGTCGCCTCAACCTCGCCTGAGCTCGTGCGCGTCGCCGCGTTGATCCAGCGCGGTGACCCTCCTTTCCGTCTCCTCGGCCGTCCCTCGCTTCCTGCGAAGCCGAGCGACCATGGACCACCACCCGGGCCTGCTCGACCCGCCTCGTCCGCGCCGCTGGTCATCTTGGCTTCGGTTTGGCCAAAGGCGTTTGTGGTGATGACCAGGTGGAACATCCTCCGCGGCGTTCGGTGTTGGCTTTGCGGATGACCACCATGAGCAATGCGTGGAGGTGTCGATGCAATTCGAGCGCCACACCCAAGATCCACCCGACCCGACCAAACCCGATGACCGCCATGATCTTCGTCACGGACGCCGAGACCCCGAACCCCGGAGACCCGAACCTGAGATCATCGCCACAGATCGTCAAGGATTCCACATGGGTGCGACAAGTGCTTCACCCGAACGATAAGACCGCCGGCACGACCGCGGATGCGACAGGATCGCCCCCAGGACGCCAAGATTGCCACGAGAACGCTCCCGAGCGCTAACACCGCCACGATGGCGCGAGCCCGACAAGATCCTCGCAACGGCAAGATCGACCCCGTGGGACCCGACAAGATCGACGACAAGAACGGCATCGGCGGGAGAATGGACGCCCGACACCAACCCAAGTTCTGCTTCCCGGACGCGACAATACATACCTCTGATATCCGAGAATGTTCCGTCGAGACCGATCCCGTCGAACCCCAGATCCGAACCCAGAGACCGACCCCGAACCCCGGAATCCCAAGTTCGTCGAGACCCCTCAATGTGTGAATCCCTCCCCGAAACCCTATTTTATCATATATAACAACTTGTTGCATATTAACTGCCATACTTGCATGCATCTTGTCATGTGGTTTGGGGGCCTTCCGCCGATTCACCTAATAATTAAATACGGGGCCCATATGCGGGCAAATCTAGCCTTATATTGGCCTCAATTAAATTTGTGTAGCGAACCGGTACTATCTTTTGTCTTGATAATACAACATTTAAATTGCAGGGTAGCTAAACGACTTGAACCATATAATTAATTGTCGGGACCCCGGTTCCACTTAATATTGACCTAATTGCATCGCGCTTTTGCCATGCCATGCATCATACATGCATCATGCCGATCTTCTGCCGTGTATTAAATATTGCATCCGGTGTTTCTTCTAGTGTTTTGCTTCTTCGCGGATAAGGCCGTTGAGTTGATGTGAGCCTCGCCCCGATCTTCGGATGAACCCTTCGGCAATGTTTTCAGGCGAGCATCTCCCCCTTTCTACCTATCTTACTTTTCTAGTATTTATTCCCTCCTGTTGATCTTTGCTATCTGTGTTGCGATGCTCTAGTTTTCGTACCCGTGATATCCCTTGCAGCCATATATAGCCTTGGACACATCCTATTACCTGTTGTTTGGTAGATAGTTGGACCCGCGTGTCGTAGTCGCTTGCTCAAGTGTTTTTGCCTGTCGTCAAGTACCACAATTGTTGGAGGATTGCCGCATGTTGATGTTGGAGACGATCATGGCTTTACTTATTGTTTCACTTTAATTCCTGTTTAACAACTAAAATTGAATTAAGCAGAGGCATCGGTGGGTGATAGGTAAGATTTGGTTTCCGACCGCCCACTTGTGTCCCGTAGGACCCGAGTTCTTGACACTGTCCGAGATCGAGCTAACCACGTGGGGAGATATGGGCCCCCATTGATAATTACCTGATTTCAAAGTATTGTCTGGGGCCACAACTAGTTTGAGGTGTTTTACTATCCTGTACTTATGCCATGCTACTTATGTATTTACGACAGCGAGGAGCACACTGTCTCGCTTAGGAATTGTGACCCGTTTACGTGGTATCGACAATCCCGTTGGGGATCTGTCGCCATCTGGCCCCACAAACCCTAAGTCCGTCTCGAAGAGGCCGACTTCTTGGGTAGACTTAGTGGGTGGCCCCCGTGCTTGCTTTGGGTCTGGGAACGTCGTGACTTAGGCCCCGCCGACATACCGATGGGTGTATGTTAACTGATCTGGCAAAAAGGGTCGAAGTGCCTGTGGATACTTTGGTGCACCCCTGCAGGGTTAAATCTTTTCGAGAAGCCGTGTCCGCGGTTATGGACGACTTGGAGCACAGTGCTTGATCATAGACAACTATAACTAAAGTTTACTATCATAAATTGACTTGTATCCGATATGAATAGTAATCAGCTTCACTACAACGGAATGGCTATATAAAAGTACCAACAACTGCTGGGTTTTATGGTTATCTCATGATCATTGTACCTGACTAGTAAGTGCTGCCACTATAACGGAATGGTTAACTAAAAGTGCCCACTGCTTATTTTTATCAGGATGATTATCTAAACCTGACTAGTAAAGTGCCGCAACTATAACCGAATAAGTAAAGCGCCAAGCGTGTGAGTTCCTCGGTTGACTTCCTCGTTTGGTCTTGAGGAAACATCGATGGGTTTGTTTGGTGATAGCTTAGGTTGGATCCGTTAGGTCATTCTTATCCTCTCTCGATATCTCGGTTGTATCGAGTCTCTATAGGTTGTTTAGTGCATCTGCCGCTGCCGCTGATCCACCATACCTATGTAGGCGAGGACCGCCAATTCTAGCCTCGTAGTGTCTTGGCCTCGATCGACGCTCCTCTTTTCCTTTGCCCTTTGTCGGCACCTTTGTTAAGGTTTGAGATCGACGTCGTTAGCAAGGTTACCCTTCCGGCTTGGCCTGGGCAGGGTTATGGACGCCATTGGTTATTCTTCAGGGCTCTTAGCCCCATTTGCATCTTGTCCTTAGTCGGACGCCCCATCGTTTTCAAGGTGATTTGGATCTTTGTACCGTATATTTGTATTCTTGACTCTTTGAGTCGCTGTTGTATGTATATCTGTTCTGTGGGTCCCATCGAGGACTGTTGTGTAATGTTATTACTTTGCTTTCCACCCGCACGAAAGTGCCTGGTGGGCACCTTTGAATCGTTTCTATGCGGGTTTGGCGGATTTCGCTAAAACTTGCATAGGGCCGATTCTGAGGGTGTTACACCTTAGTTTCCGCATGAGCAAATCTGGCTTGCTCACGTTGTATACACTTGCAGAATCTAACACACCCGATCATCACGTGGTGCTTCGAAACAACAAGCTTTAGCAACGGTGCTAACTAAGGGTGAACACTTTATGATTTGAAATTCATGTGCATGAGGGATCATCTTATAATGCTACCGTCGTCTACTAAGCAATACAAGATGCATAAAGGATTAACATCACATGCAATTCAATAATATGTGATATGATATGGCCTTTCTACTTTGTGCTTCCGATCTCCATCTTCAAGCACGAACATGATCTCCATCATTACCGGCATTGCATCAAGGTCAATGAAGCTTCTCCATGGTTGTCGTCCACCGGCTTCAACTATTACAACTACTTTGAATAGACACGCGGGTCTTAACATAAATTAAAGACAACCATATGGCTCCTGCCGGTTGCCAACTTACAATAAGGAACATTGCATACATCAAATATAATCACAATCATGGCCATATCACATCATCAGACACCGCAAAACAAAGTTAGACGCCTACTTTCTTTGCATATTTTACGTGGTTTGGGGCTTTCAATAAGTGTCGTTCTAACTTACGAACAAGAACCACAACATTGATACTAGCATTGTTGATCACCCGTTGTAAATTGGATCTTAACTATGCTAGGAGAAACAGCACCCATAAAGCCACTTATGCAATACAAGTTGCATGTCAAGCGTGGAGCAAGTCTCATGAGCGATGTCATGTAAGGTTAGCCCGGCCGCTTCATCCCAACATACCGCAAGATGCAAAGTACACAAGAAGCAATCGACAATAAAAGCATCAACGCCACAATGACCATTGTGTTCTACTGCAACAGATCTACATATAGACACGGCTCGATACCACCGTAGGGTTTCAGCATGGAAAACAAAAATTTCTATCGCATACAAACAAACAAGCCAAGATCTATCTACTATATTGTAGCAACGAGTCGATGGAATAACTTATCCTCGAAGATTCCAAAGTGTTTAACGAGAGCGATTCTCGTGGGTGATGTAGTCGTACTCTTCCCGATCTCAAGATCGTAGACGATCCTTCCGGACTGCGTTCGGCGCTCGCTTGATCGGTCACACGTTCGATTTTCGAAGACCTTCCTCTCCCTTGTTCCTGCGGCAGTGGAGGTTGTAGCACTCTCCTCGCGATTCAAAGACAACTGGCGTGGTACCTGGAAGTAGAGGGAGATCCCAGGCTTCTTAAGCCGGAGCGAGTATGGTGGAGTATGAGAGAGAGCTATTAGTGGTCTAGAGATTAGACACACCAATTAGAAGGCTCTAATCCGAAGGCTAGGGCAATTAGAAGCTCTAAACCAAAACAGCTCTAAACCAGAGTCTAGGTCTAGGATTTAGATTAGAGGATAGGAACTTGTGTGTCTAGAGGAGGAGGCCCTGCCCCTCCTTTTATAGGTGGGAAGAGGCCAAGGGAGGAGTCCCTCCCAAGTCGGACTTGGTGGCTACCGACTTGGAGAGGAGGACTCTCCCCAAGTCGGTTTGCCTCCTCTTGCTTGTTTCCCTGTTTCTGTTTTAGCCGTTTGACTTTCAAACTGGCCATTTGACTTTTCAGTTTTAGGATTCAATTTAATCCTTTATTTGGAACAGAAAGAACACTTAGTACATGATGCAATCATTCCAATATGTAATGACACATTCATGTACCCCTTCCCCCCGGAGTGCGGGACATTCCGAACCTTCTAGAACATTCTGATGAAAACACCTAATCATTCCGAACTCAAACGGACTTTCCTTATATGAATCTTATTCTCCGACCATTCCGGATCACCTCGTGATATCCCGGATCCCATCCGAGACTCAACAACATTAGGTCTCTTTCTCATAATACCATAACTACTCAAACAACGTCGAATCCTTAAGTGTGTCTCCCTACGGTTCGTGAATTATGCGGACATGATCGAGACACTTCTCCGAACAATAACCAATAGAGGAATCTGGAAATTCATATGGCTCCCACATATTTCTCACGATTACTGCGATCGAATGAACCACTTACATACGATACCAATTTCCCTTTGTCTCACGATAGTTTACTTATCCGAGGTTATGATCGCTGGTATCTGCATACCTAGTTCAACCTCGTATCGATAAGTACTCTTTTCTCGTTCGTGATATGTGATCCCTTGTGACCCAGTCACATGCTTGCAAGCTAATTGGATGACATTCCACCGAGGGCCCAGTATATCTATCTGTCATATGGATGGACAAATCCCACTCTTAATCCATGTGTTTCAACCAATACTTTCCGAACACTCAATGCCACCTTTATAGCCACCCAGTTACGGTGTGGTGTTTGATGTCATCAAAGCATCCATCCGGTAAAGGTGATATGCATGATCTCATGGTCGAAGGAATTAGGTTACTATGTATCAGAAAGCATATAGCAATTGAACTATTGAAATGACTTGATCTTTATGCTACGCTTATCTATAGGAGTATGTCCACCATATCATTCTCCTAACGATATGATCTTGTTGTTGATAACATCTCAATGTTCATGATAGGTAAACCACAATCATTAATCAACCAACAAGCTAGTGAAGTATAGAGGATATACTAGGGACTTCAAATTAAGTTTACAAATCACACAAGTATTAATGTTTCCTTGTTAATCACACAAGTATCTATTATAGCAATTGAACTACATTTATTATTGCCTCGCCGTCCAAGATCTGGTTTTTCCAGGACCTCTTCGGCTCGATTATTTGGGAGGAGTCGAAAGGAGAAAGACCAAAATGCTGCCCAGCCACTGTGGAGTCGCAAATGTAAAACCATCGCCTCCGCCAGTACTGGATAGATTTGGACATAGAAAAAGAAAAGAAAAGAATATTGTCCTTGAGGGATGATGCAACCCCCAATGGGATACACACCATTCGAACCAGATTGCCTCTTCACGGAATAGAGTTTCCGGAAGAGGCCAAAGTGAGGCTCAATGCCGAGCCAGCACTCGCAGAGGGTGATAAAACAAGCAATGTGAAGAAGCGAATTGGGGGAAAGATGATGCAGTTGGATGCCATAGAGAAAGAGCAGCCCACGAAAGAAGTCATGGACTGGGAAGGAAAACCCACGAATAACTAAGGCAACGAACATAACCCGATACCCAGCGGGGGGACGGGGGATTACCTCGTTGCCTGGGAGTTTGATGACCTCCCTATCCTGCGGGATCAAGCCCCGCTCGCGAAGCCTGCGGAGGTCACTCTCTCGCGTCTCTGATCGCTGCCAACCACCGTCGGTAACACGGGTCACGGTGGCACCCTTTTTCCCTCCGGCGGCGCTGGTACCAGCCGCAGATGATGACTTTTTGTTTTCCCCATCGCGATGTAGCGGCGCCGGCGGTGAGAGCGCAGAAGGGAAGAAGGAAATGTGCAAGGATATTCCAGCGCGCAGCAAGAACTCTTAGAGCACAAGGAGGCAGTGAAAACAAGAATAGACGTGGTGAAAACAAACTGCAGCTTTCCCCAATGATTTTAACAACGAAGACGACGAACGACAACCGTCCATTGAGAAGACCTAATGCCAACGGCAGATCTGGCCATACACGTGTCAGCATCACAACGAACCGTCGTTAACACGCCGTCCACTACGCGCGAAAATCGAGGCGATGCCGTAATTATCTCCACGCCGCGCGTGACCGGTCAATTCAAGATCAGACAGTGGGACCTATGTTCGTCCAGTCAAGTCATCTCTGGCGCAGCAGACGCTTGAGGTCATCGAGCGTCAATACTGACGTCATCAAAAGCTACACTAGCAACGGCTACAATTTTTCCGGCTACGAAGTTAAAAGTACTCACTCGAATCTATGATTCGACCAATTACTCGGGGGCTACTCCTATCAGGAGCGCTGGCCGCGCACCGAAAGATGCATAGAAGCAAGCTGTTACTTTTGAGTACTTCGTCGAGTCTACGACTCCACTATGGACTCGGGGGCTACTCCCATAGGGAGGACGAATTTAATCATCCGAAATTTTTTGTGTCCTACGGACTTACAACTGAACAACGTCTGAATTAAAGTCTCCGCTCGATTCTACGACTCGAACAGACACTCGGGGGCTACTCCCATAAGGAGCGCTGGTCGCGCACCCTATGAATTTTTCGACTGTGATCCTTCGGATCAGCATGCAAAAACTTTTCGGCAACTCTGCCCTAATTAATGCTAAGTGAGCAACATCCTCCTTGGCCACCCGAAACACCTCCGCGGTGATAAACATTTGGATGATGTGTCTGCGACGCAAAGATAAGCCCTATAGATATCATCTGATGGCCTGGCAACGCACACGACTGCGCTCTGCTAGTAAAAACCCGTGCTAACAGGTGCGATGAAAAATCTCGACGGACGCGTTGGGTACATCAATTAAATTCACTGGAATTCCACTCCCGTAAGTCCTCCACGGCCTGAGTCGAATTACGCCAGCATATGTTCCAGGTTCGAGTTGAGGGACTCAAACCTGAAGAAGATCGTGTTGTTTCGTCCTAAGACAGCTAACTGACCCTGATCCGTCGGGTGAGTCAGGCACGCGCATCAACAATCCCTACACATGAACTATTGAAATACATAGTTGCACCCGAAAGATTGCAGAGTCCTCAGTCGAATCTACGATTCTACTAAACACTCGGGGGCTACTGACATGGTTATACCCCACGGGTACATGATCTCAGCATACCTGGTCCAGCCCAAGGAAGGCCCACGGCGACTATACGCCGGCCCATGAAGATTTTCGGGTGGCCAAGGCCCATGACGCTTTCGGATCCTTGGAGAGCAAGACTAGAGTAGATAGGAAATTCAAAAGGGTAAAACCCTAGAACCTGTAACCGACTAGGTTTATGCCCGGGACCTGCCTGAGTCTATATAAAGGCTAGGAGGGCACGACCTAGATCCTCTCTCATACTTTCGCATACACACCTCCACGCCAGATTGCATCTGTGCACCCCTGTAACCTTCGGTTCAACCATAATCAAGAGCAGACAAGCAGGAGTAGGGTTTTCCCTCCGGGGGCCTGAACCTGGGTAAACCTTGTGTCCCCGTGTTGCTTGTTTGCTAACCGTTCCACGATCTCCAGCATCCCCATCTTCTCCAAAACCCAAGTCCATAACAATGGGCATTGATGAGATCAAACCTCGTCAGCAACATTCACCCGATTTTTGGTAGTCTCTCTCTAGCCTGCGCGCTTGTCCGACTCGACCCGATGCTCCTCCGGCGTCAGATCCTTCACGAGCTTCTTCGTCTTGGCCGGCTTCTTCTTCGGCGACGTCTGGCGCCATTGTCAGGGAATTGAGGAACAAATTCAGAGAGGGTGGTGCCTGTATTGTTCTCATAGCAACTGCTAGGACATTTTCTAGTGCATCACTTCATAGCTACATCATCATCAAGTTTGGAGCACAATTCATCTTCCACAGTAATTTCTAGAACATCTCTGTCACCGTCATCAACATGTGCAAACACCTAAGCTTTGGGAGGTTGCATCACTATGAGCTTGTCTTGTCCTTTAAATCTATAGAGCAATTTTCTTTTGTCTTATTTTTTTTCTTGTTCTTTTTGTTTGTTTACTTTTCAGTCTTGTTCTTACCCTTTTTTCCTATACACAAAATCCATAAAAACTAGTGTAGTGTTTAATATGGATTCTAAACTATGGATGAACTTTCTGGAACCTCTATGTATGAAGGTTGTGTCAAAAATATGGGATCTTACTATGAATATTATCAACCAAAGGAAGTAAATCGAATGCATGAATTGGTTAAACATCTCAAACATATGCTATTGATTTTTTTGAACTACATAATATAACTTGTTGCACTAGAGAAGTCTATAAAACACTCACACTATCAATGTAAGCATAATAGCGCTCCTATAATTGAATCTTATCAAGAGTGTAAATTTTCTTTCCATGATATAAAACAAGTTGAGAAATATATTGCTTATATTGCAGTCCATTAGATAAAAATCTCTTATTAATGAAAAACTTGAAACAAGTCGTGATGCTCGTATGAGAAAAGGACACATTTCTATTATCCTTAATCCTTGGATAAAAGAGTTCAATGTTAATTCTTATGTTATAAAATACACGGAATGAACTCTTGCTTCCATGGAAAGTACTAATATTTCGCATGAAGAAGATTAAAAAAGCATAAGCTTTGAGAAGGAAATTGAAGAGGAAGAAAATGTAGAAAATATATTTCCATCTAAGCTTGGGGAAGAGTGTGATCTTCCACCTCCACCATCAACATATGATAGTAACTCTGAAACAGAAATATCTATTGTTATGAATGAGCCTATTAATGGAACATATTACTGTAGTGATGAATCTGATGATGGTATTCCTATGGATGATTTTGATGCTCCCAATAATGCGGTGATGATAATTAGTAGTGTGTTTTTGATATTCCATGTGATAAGGCTTTAGATGGTGTTCCTGTCTTGCTTGATGATCCTCCTTATTTAGAAATTGTTACTATATTATGGGAGGATAAAAATGTTTGGTTTTATCACCACACACCCCTCCCCTCCCACCCCTCCCTCCGTTGAGAGTCGTTAAAGCGGCGCCAGGCAGATCTCGAGCTGCTCGCGGCGGCGTTGCCGGCCGGCGAGGGTGGAGGAGATGCGCCGGATTAGGTTTAGGTAGTAGTGGTAGGTTTTTTTCCCCCGTCGTGCGTGAGTGTGGGAGTAGAGCACCAGGCCCTGCTGGCCGGCTTGGTTACGTGCCTATGTTTCTTCCCGCCGTCGCACTCCTCTGGTGGCAGGAGGCATTGTGGACGGTGGCGAGGGCGTCGGAGATCTCCGACAATAAGGCCTGGCTGTGGAGCTTTACCGCTTTGGCGTTTGGACGCGATGCTAGGCGGGTGCCATGGGATCTCATCAATCTGCTTCTGAGGTGGAAGATGGAGGAGGTGGTGATCTCTGCGAGCTTCTTCAATAAGCGTCTGGTCCTCATCCTGGACGGAGCCTCTCTTCTCCTCTTGTCCCTGGCCGGCCGTGGCGGCGAGGGGGGACGACAGGAGCTGGCTGAAGCTTCTGTTCTGGGACGAGGATGGGGAGGCCTGCGGCGGCGGGCCTCGATTCTGCAGATCTCGAGCTCTCCAAGCGGCACCAGTGGGCAGCCGCTATCCATGGCCATAGGGCTAGCTCTATCTTCCTCCATAGAGAGGATCTCGCCGCCGGCGCCTCTTCGCAGCCCAAGTGGTCTTGTCCCCGGTGCAGGCAGAGGTGGCCAGGTGCGGCGGCGCTTCGTCGGCGGTCAAGGGCTTGATTGCTTTCAGGCAATCGTTTGTAGGGTGCTTAGTGCAAGTCTTCAAAGGCCATGTGTAATTTTTTTCTTCTTTAGGGCCTTATCCGCAAATTGTACCCACCGCTATTGACTTAATGCAGAATTTGGGACCTTCCGGTCCCTTCCCAGTTCAAAAAAAAAGTAGGATCCCATCAAAATCCCACTTCTAGTTTATTTGCAAAAATTTACACTAGATTTTAGCAAATGAACTAGAATTAAGACTTTGGTGGGATAACACTTGACACCCTATGCATAAGAATGACGATATAGAATTGTGTACGGATCTCAAAGGGGCGGCTTGGATGAACTCACTTGCAGTTACATCCCTGACGAGCGCCATGCCCACATAAACACTTAGAGCTCATTTGTCTCCCATTATTTTGTTTTATTTGGTAGAAATAAAACGAAATGACATTGAACATATCAATTCATTTTCCAATTCCACACAAATGACATGGTACCAAAAGAAATTAAGGTTAGACATCAAATAAAAATCATGAAGTTTGCAAATGAATTTTGTAACCAATTTCGTGGCAGCTAAACAGGTTAATTCTTAAAATCATGAATGAAATACTTGATTCCAGCCCCAAACGATGGGAACCAAACGGTTTATTTCGTTAAGAAACATCCCGTAAATGTAACCTCATTGGGCACCGGTGTTATCCTTATCGTTGGAACCAAACACTGCAGGCTCTAGGTACGTACTATCCCCACAAACATAAAAATCGACCAGCTGTCGGAAGAAGAAGAATGTAAAGATCGACCAGAAGCAATGTCCGTCCGTTAGCAATGGCAGAGCAGCTGGTCCTGCAAAGTTGCTGGAGCTAGTTAATCGAACGGTGGAGTCCGTGAACGGAGTTTCGGGGAACGGGGTTGGGAGTTGGGACGTGTACGAGCCGAGCATGGCCCCGTCCGCACGCGCGCGCCCCACGCTCACGTACGTAACTCTAGCATCATTGGGCACCATTGTTATCCTTAGCATTGAAACCAAGCACTGCAGGCGGCTCTGGGTAGCATATATCACTTCACGTACCATCCCCACAAACATAAAAACTGACCAACTCTCAGAAGAGAAGAAATGTAAAGATCGACCAGAAGCAATGTCCGTTGGCAATGGCAAGCAGAGCAGCTGGTCCTGCCAGCAAGTTATTGCAGCTACTACTAATTAATCAAACGGTGGAGTCCGTGAAGGGAGTTTCCTGGAACGGGGTTGGGACGTGTACGCGTTGAGCATGGCCCACGTACGTCCGACCGGCATCAGGCGGCGCCGCGGCGACGTACAAAGGCGGCAAGCAATGCAATGCAACCAACGACGGCCATGCATCGTCATGGTCTAGATCAAGGTGCAGTAGATCGTAGTACTACTACTGCTGTCAATGCACACCGTACCGGCCCCATCGTCTCGTCATATTAAGTCGGTGTCATCACCAGCATCTAACACACGGTCTTAATGAAGATGCAGACGAAGAGCAGGCGCGCCACCCAGGAGCACAGGACGGCACCACACCACCTTTTGACACCCGCAGCTGCAGGGAGAGGCATACTACGTACACGAATGTGGGGGTGAGGAAGGTGGAGGAGGGTGGAGTGCTCTCGCTCGCTCCGACTTGCGTGGCGTGTAAATGGTCGTGGCCTCATGGGACCCACGCGCATGCTCGGCTGCTCCTCCAGCTACTGCGAGAGGACTAGTCGCGTTTTTTATCATCTCCACCACCTGTCGTATGAGAAAATTACAAAAAATCACCACATTATAATTTAGGGTTTTAAAAAACCACCACTTTACGCTAGGTTTTTCTATAAAACCACCACTTCAGAGTGAGTTCGTGACAGATAGCACTGATACGGTTTGACCCTCGTCCAATGACAAAACTGACCTATGGATCCCACATGTCAGGATGACGTGGCACGGTGAAAACAATCCAGGGTGACAAAGGTTAGGTTGATTTTATTTTTGGGTCTTCTTGTCAATTTTAGAGGGACCCAGTTATCAACTCAGACCCTCTCTTCTCTCCAAAAAAGAAAGGCTGGCAGTGGAGCATGGTTGTACACCAGGGACGGTGGGGATGGTGAGGGGGTTACCGGCTTGCTATTGATGCTCTTTCTTCGCTAGTCGGAGGCGGTCGGGAGGGGAGGGGGACGTGGATGGGTCGGGATCAACAGAGAGGTCCATAAGCTGGGCCGGTGACCCCCATCGCCGACGACCTACTAGAGCGCAAGCGCCGCCGCAGCTCCCAACCCCGGCGAGCTCGCCCCTTCCACGCAGGCTATCCTCCTCTACCTGTTACCACCGTATTTTGGCTAAAGACGGAGATGGGCCGTGATCAAGATGGGCTTGGAAGATATGTATATTCAACGAGTTGTTGGAGCGGCCTAGTGTGTGGATTTGGGCTAAATTGCCCGTGTATCTTGTATCATAGTAGGTTTCGTGTTTGTTTAGGTTCCGTTTATGTTTAGGTAGAGATAGAGTTGTAGAGTTATTCCAAAAAGTAGAGAGTCTCCGGACTATAAATATGTACCTAGGGTTATCGAAAGAAGAGGACAACCACGTTCACAAAAAACACAATCTCGGCGCATCGCCACCCCTTGTTTCTAGGGTTTCTTTCGGGTAAGTGCCATCTCGCCTAGATCGCATCTTGCGATCTAGGCAGCATCTACTCGTTACGGTTTTACTCGTCAAGCGTTGTTGATGGCGAGTAATACCTTTATCATAGATTGTTTGAGGTTAGCATCGGTGCTTTTTCGTTACTATCGTCGAAGTTATGCTACCTTTAGCTATCTCGCTACCCTTGCACCTTTTCCCAAGGTGTAAGGGTAGCATCTTGCTTGATCTTTATTTAGTTGTTTCGATCTGTTATAGTTGTGCCTTGTTCACCAAGGTTTAGTTTAACATCTACGTAATCAGGCCTTACAAACGAGTTGGATGATCCAAAGAGTACATAGGACGTGGCTTATTCGTTCTAGAGAAGATTGTTCCGTAATTGACTTCACGTTGGTTATTAGGCCTCTAGGGTTAATATTCTTCATCATTGTAATGCATCGTGCTCAATCACGTAGGACGTTCCGATTACGTGGTGAAAGCGTTAAACTATCGTAGATCGATTTAACTTGTAATGATCAAAACCCCATGTTATCATAAATCTAACGCAGAACCATGGGGCAATCGGCTTTAGGAGCCGATTTACTGGAAACTCGGGAGCCGATCACTCGAATTTTACGTATACTTGTTTACCATGCAGAAATCAATCGAGCAATCCTTCACCTTCGACCGGTATAGGTCGTGGCATCTCGAATCAAGCCGGGGCGTGTGGGAGCTTTTGCGAGCCATCGCCGAGGGACCAGGGCCCACTGGAGCCCCGAGCCTCTCCGTGTTGCCGCTGCTTTCGCCGTGGGTTTTGGCAGCAACACATTACGCACGCCGGTGGGACATTCGACAACATCTATATCAACATCCGACGCTGCAATGGAGAATGACCACCACTTACGACGATCTACCCGACGAGCACAAGGCCAAATACGACGAGATCAAGGCTCTTCGAGGAAGACCTCATCGGCTCTTTCGAGAGGACCCGTAAGCATGGCATCGTGGAAGGGTTCTCCCGAGGGCGCTCTCAATGAGGTGGATCTGTCTCTTCCTTCGGAGGAGCGCACTGAGCTCTGACGGAAGTCAACTACATGGTGGCTCATTCTGCACCGCCATTCCGAGAGCCCGTGAACGCTTTTGAGCGGTCGCGATTCGCGTAGTTCAGAGAGATCATGAAACATCGATTCCCGTGGGACCTACTTTAGGGACTCACCAGGAGAAAGACCGCTCCAAACCAGGCCAGAGCTCCAGAGCCGCGGCTTACGTCGTCTACAAGGCTGGAGGCGACCCAGCGATTGTCAATTCCTGTTTGAGCCACCTAAGGAGATCCCACACGGATATATATGCGCCACGTGCCGATCGCAATAACGACACGCACCAAGCAGTTGCAACCGCAGGAGTTTCGCGCCAGAGTGCTTGGGCAGGATCTTGAGGCGCGTGTCCGGAGCAGCGATGGCTGGGTAGACGCCGACAAACAGCGTGGCTAGCCAAGTATGCCATGGAACAAGTCATGAGAATCTAGCCCTACAGCTCAAACGATTGGAGCAAATCGGTACCATCTCGAGGGACCAGTTCGACCGTCAAGAGAAGGACAATCGGCTATTCAAAGCCGTACCCAACGAAGTTTGATCTAATTCCGCCACCCAAGTATAAGCTCCTTGAGTTCTCAAGGTTCAGCGGGTCAAGGGTCAAGCTCGATCGAGCACGTGGCGATACCGCACAACTAGGCATGATTTCGCATCGGATCGATGCGTGTGAGATTTTTTGCGCAATCTCCGACAGACCAGCTTTGGGTGGTACACCTCACTACCACCGATTCAATTCATACCGGAAGCAAGCGGAAGAGCGGTTCCACATCCAGTACCATTCAGAGCTACGAGGTGGCATTGCGCACTGGCGCAAGTGCGTAAGCGAGGAGAAATGAGCCGAGTACATCCGCGCCAGATCGCAAGAACCGATGTTACTCGGCTCGTTTAATCGAGAAGGAAGCGATCGGTGGCGGTGTTGGGTCTCTCGGCACCCATCAAGGATCTGGCGTTCGGTAGAGTACAACTCATTGGCGCACATGGCCCGTAATCGACGATGTATGAGCGCCACTCGAGTTGTACCAAGACAAATTCAAACGTCCGATAAGCCTAGTCGATGCGAAGAAGAAGATCCTACGCAGGACCGTGGAGGTGGCCGTGGCTGAATGGGCTCGGGGCAGATCACGTGGCACGCAAATGGGTGAAAAGCAAGGGCCTGCGAAAGGGTTCGACTTGATGTGAGCAAAGTTGAGCAGATATTCGATCTGCTTTGAAGGAGAAGTACCGAGGTTACCCAAGGCCACAAAATCCCACGGCTCAGGAAATGAACAGAGACCATACGCAAGTGGCATCATTCGTTCACTCACACCACCAACGAGTGCAAAGAGTCACGCCAAATCCAAATGGCGATAGAACAAGGCCGTCGATCCTTGGGCAGTTCGCCATGAAAGTAGATACAAACCCATTTCCGGCGTCAACATGGTAGAACTCGAAGCTCCATGAGGCGTAAGCTGGATTTCTCGCTCGCGTTAATATGGCGGTGGTCGGGTACCACCATGACACGCATAAGGAGGACGGTGGTCGCTCTCGGGCAAGGAAAGAAAGGAGGCTAGTCCATGCGACGCCCAGCCACAATGACAAAGCGTACTTAACAGGAACAAGTGAAGAGAGTGCGATATCAGAAGCCACATTCTACGCATCTCCTTAACAAGTATGAGCGCCAGTATGACCAAAGTCGCTGGCGCGGCAGAGACGACGAAGGATATGAGCACCTTGCTAGGGGGGCGTCGAAAAAGAAGGAAGGCGCAGATGGCATTGGGATTGTCCTTTCTTCAAGTATTGCTGGGCGCGGAATGAGCCGATTGCTCGATCGACAACCGCCGAATGCGATCAAGGAGCAAGTGAGGAGAGTGTCGATTCAAACGTCTAGGGCCTCTTCACCCTGTGGTCACAGGAGTCCGCCGAGAGGACCTCGAGAAGCCAAAGGATGACAAGGACGAGGATGTATCACCGTCCAAGGTGGTGCCCGACGGACTCGACACACCCGAAGCGTAGAGTGCAGCTGCGTAACAGAGGAAGCTAAAGCGCAGATTCCACGCTTTGAAGAAAGCACGGCCTGATCCGGCCAAAGTGAGGCGGTGGAAACGGAAGACCGCCCGACAGGAAAGAGTGGCTCCCAAACCGGTAAAGCCGATGCAAAGACATCGGTGGCACAAACATGGTGTTCGTATTCGCCGAATTCTCGCGCCAAGAACCGATGAGCTACCCGTGGCACGGTTGATCGCGCCCACGGCGGTTATCTTTGAGAAGCCACGTGAGAAGGGTTACAAACATTTGAAAGCCACATACTGCGAGGTTACATCAATGGGCAACCTGTCGCCAAGATGTTGGTGGACACCGAGCGGCGATCAATATCATGCCATACTCCATGCTACGACGTTTGGGACGCCCACCGCAGATCCGATCAAAACCAACGCCACGTTGAGCGACTTCAACGGTCGTCTTCGGAACGCAAGGCGTCTTGAACGTGGACTTGACAGCGGTGAAAACCGTACCCACGTCATTCTTCGTCGTGAGGCAAGAGCACTTACACGCCTTGCTAGGAAGGGATTGGATTCACGCTAATTGATGCATCCGTCCACAATGCACGATGCACGATCCAAAGGGATGGAGACGGCGTGGAGGTCATCCACGCAGACGATTCTATCGAGATCTCCATAGCCGGCATGAACGTCGGGAAGCGAAGGCCAAGAGCCGATCTCCGGAATCAATCTAGACGCTGCGAGCGTATTGAAGCTACAAAAACGGGTGAGGCTGGTCTTATCCACTGGCCTTACAGAGTAGAAAAGCCCACGATCATCAGTGGTACGGCCGATCCTGCGATCGCCACAAAAATAAAAAGCAGCGATCATCGACAAGCGCTCATGTAGTCGTAGCAGAGATGCTCGCCATAAAAATAATAAGGTGTAAACCGTCCTTGACTGATGCAAGCAAAAAGGGGGCCGATTCGAGCGATCGGCCCAAATTATTTTTGTTGTCCTCACCTACCGTTTGCCCGGTGTTTAGCGTCGATTTGACAGGTGACGGAAAGCTAGGGTACGGGTTTGCATCCGCTGATGAGCTAGAAGAGATCGACATTGGTCCTGGGGATAAGCCACGACCAACATTTATCAGCAAGAATGGGCTAGGATGTGCTGGCGTTCAGGTACAATTCCTGGAAGCGGACGACTAGAGAGCCGATATCTTCAATTACTTGAAGGATTCAGCTCGGGGGGCACCTAAACGGATAAGATACAAGGCCAAAGTAGCTCGTGCATACAACAAGAAAGTGATCAAAGTAGTTCCACGTTGGTGATCTAGTATGGGAAGCTGTGTTGCCCTTGGGGACTAAGGATGCAACATATCGTAAATGGTCTCCAAGTTGGCACGGTCCGTACATGCTCGAGCAATTGGATGGCGTAAAGTTCCCAATGGCGGTCAACGGTCAAACATCTCAAGAAATATTCCCCAAGTAAAAGCATGAGAGACGATGGACAGTAGAAGTATGGGGGCCGATGCGGAAGATCGGCCGAATAAAAACAAAAATACATAGCCGATACACGGTCATCGACTCTGGAGGTTCACACAGGTTGCAAACAGATGCCAGTTTAAACATACAAGCTACTGAAGAAATGCCTCGAAAGCATGGAGGGCATCAGCACGGAAACGATCCACCTCGGCGATCTCGGCTTCGTCATCTTCATCCTTACCCTTCACTAGCTGCTTGCTCAGGGCACGTATGTCCGCGATCGTCTTGATTGAGCTTGAGGCCCGCCGCCTCGCCTTGGGAACGGCAATGGATTCTTCCTTGTCGCGATGAGCTGTTTAGTCACCGGACCTTCTCCTCGAGATCTTCCAGCTCCTTTTTTAAGGACGCTTAAGCTCGACGGAGGTGTCGCTTTAGCATCCAGATGCCTTTTTCTCGTTGAGCTGCCTACATCCATGCGCAATATCGGCTTTCGGAAGTTGGGCGATGCAGATTGATCCTTTCACGGGCTAACTTCACCCGTGGCCCGAAGAAAGACAGATTTGCGACTGACCAAAGCTTCAATTGCAATGCTACTGGGAGATGGTCCTGAATTTCGGCAAGCACGCTCTTCGCTTCCTCGGAACCCTCGATCAACTCCTCAATCGGGAGGACAAAGAAGGTTTGAGACGCTGGAATTGAGGAAGAGCGACCTGCTTGTGGTTCAGCGAACAATGAGAGGAGTTGGTTCGATGGATTGTGGTCGAACGACAGCAAGCCTGAAAGATCACAACTCTGGCAGCCAGAAAAGCGTCAGTATGCATCCAAACACGTAAGGATGAGCCGAAAGGACCCAAACATACCTCTCCTAAGATCGAGGGGGTAGCCGATGAGGAGACCATCGGTTGGTATGTGGTTTCTGGAGGCTTGGCCAGAGTAGTAGGCGTTTCATCTACGCCTTCGGGGATTCCCAGATCCGGCGTCGGCACTGCCTCAGCTATCCCACTGAAGACATCAGTCGTGTGCATAAAGGATGTTCTTAGCTTCGGCGAGTAACATAAATCGGCAGACAAAAGGAAACAAGCAGGAGGAGCATGAAGGGTGGTGATTTTCGAAACCTCCTGGCTCGACGAAGAAGCTTGTTGACCTTTGCGAGCTTTCTTGGGACCCACAGTCGGCCCCGCCTCGGCTGGTGCTCGGGGGGCAGCAGGATCAGGAGCCGACCTTTTCCTGGAAGCCGATGATGGTGAATCTGGCTGGTTTGGTGTGTTAGTCCTCTCAGAACCCGTTGGGCCTAGCTCTCCTCGATCAGTCTGGGTGTCCTCACTGGAGGTGTCTTTGATGGAAGCCTGTGAAGGAGGGGAACCAGTAAGCGCAAGTATGTCTGCAAGAATAAAGAATGATAAGGAGCGACCAAGGCCTGAATTAGCTTACATGCGAGCATGCGGAGGGCTCGGCGCCTTAGGATCTTCCTAGTAGCCACCTTCCTCACCGTCGCCCCGGTCTTAGTCGGGACGCGAGGGCACCGACTTAGGGGTTTCTTGGAAGCCGATCAGGGGTTATCGGTTGTTTACGCATTATGACCTTTTCAGAGGTGGCGAGTCTTTGCAGGAAAAGAACCACAGGAGTCAAGGGAAGAACTCAAAGGGAGCCATCGCTGTGAGTAGGTTCAGGGCCATCTTGTTGCTACAAAGGGAAGGAGTGAGTTAATAAAAGGATCAATTGCAGTCGCATCAAGAAAATTTGCAAGTAGTACCGGTCACGGGATGTCATAGTCGTCGAGCTTTCAAGAACGGTCCCAGAGCTCTCCTAAAGACGTTAGTCTTCCACATCGACCACCAGTCTTCAAAGCCATCGGTTGATGAGGCAAAGGTGAGGTCGTTGGGAATTGGGATGGTCGAGCATCAAAAAGGAATAACACCTTTGGTGGTGAGAGGATCGAGTGATCGGCTCTGCTCTCCGTGAGGTGATGGAGAAAGAAGTGGGAGCTACTTGTCCAAGGTCGAATTGGCGAGCCACTACTGTTGCCGGTAGAATTCATACCTGGTTTGATTATCTGTTGGATGTGCTCATTCCAACCGGAAGGAAACATGGACGAATGATGTGGAGAAGAGCCGAAAGTGCTAGTGTCATCGCAAAATTGTCCACTGAAGGAGAGTGGATTTTCAAAGTGTTCTCGCTTCTTCCATGTAAGGGAAGAAGTTGGGGTTGTCCAGACCTTGAAAAAGATCTTTGAACCATTTAGACGCCTCTTGAGGGGCAGTTCTCGCTGGCTCGATACAAAGCTTGGTCATAGCTGGTGCATCGGATCCGCTTCCTTTAACATCCGGGAAAGTGCAACTCGCCAAAAGGGGAAGTCTGGGATGTGGTTTTGAAGTACAATGAGCCCATAGCGGATGAACCACCAAGGTCCACCTGTTTTGATTGATATGCCTGAGAACAGCTTGACAGACATCAATTGGAGATATCGATAGACCTCTCCAAGGAACAGTTTACCAATGCCAAGTTGAGTACCTTTGGCCAGGGAAAGATAGTTCTTGGTGGGAGCCAGGGAAGGGCCACAAAGATGAAATGCTCTAGCCGAAGTTGAGAAAGGTGTATGTTCTTTCTCCAAACAGGCCCTTTGTTTTCATATGACGTTGGATATAAGCGCCCAACTTGTACAATCTATTTTGGAAGACAGCTTTGTAAGGACTGTGGTCATTTTGAAAGCGAGGGCTGGGTGATGTAACATCGGACCAGTAATCATCACCACGCCTAGCAAGGTTGGTGACATAGGGCCATGGCGAATATAAAACAATTCAGTATGCCGACAAGTAGCCGATGGTTTTGAGAAGATTCTCGTGTTTCTCAAGAGGAGACAACGATAGATGCAAGGCATCGGCTATTCCCAAAATTTCCCATTGGGATTGGTAAGCTCTAGCTACTCTACTGAACCAAGAAACCCAATGTTCAGGGGGATTAGGCCAGGCTCGCAAGCAGTCGGCCCAAGAGTTCAGATCTAGGTCCTGGCTTACGAAGGGGATTCTATTTGCTTCGCAAGAAATTAGATGGGCAGGACTAGAATCTGTACGAGGGCCAAGACAGAGAGAATTTGGGAGAGAAGGATGCGGCAGCAGAATGTCTGAAACCTAGAAGATTTAATGGTGAAATAAAGGCATTAATTCAGGTGTTCGCCATCAAGTTTTAACATTGTGTTTAGATTACGAGGGGTAAGCGTACCTTGACCGAGACCTCCGGATTGGTGGTGGACGATTACGCCATCCGGTTTGCGGCGGAGATGGATCTGCGGAGTAAGGATTGAGGGTTCTTGTTGCTATGAGCTCGATCCGGTCGGTAGGCGTTGGGGATCTAGGCCGCCTTTTTGAAGAGAGTCGCAGGTTACCGCTTTGAAACTTAGAGGTGGCGTTTAGGCTTGCCTAAATATCTGGCTGAGTTTGACCTTGTCAACAATTCGGGAAAGCCGATGTGCATCGGCTCTTTGAGTTGTAGCTTGGTTGATGTGGGAACATGACAGGTGAAAGCCGATGCGCTATCGGCTCGGAAAATCGACTTATTTATGTTATCGACAAGATTGGGGCGGAAGGACAATCTGGGAAATGGTTTTTCATTCATTCATTCAAGAGCGATGGCTTACAAGTTTAATCGATAGATTACAAAGGGACCTACTACTACTACGGCTACTACTACTGATTCCTAATCTAGGCCGAGGTCGTCATGGCCGCCATGCCTTGTGCGCTATCCTCAAGATCGCTATCGGCGTCGTCTTCGCTGTCACCGAAGAAGTCGCAGGGCCTCCTCGCCCTCGTCGTTGCGTCTTCATTGGACCCGATGCGGAAGTACTTCACCGGCTGGTACTCCTCGAGGAGGTGTCCTCTTCCTCTTCTTCTTCGGAGGAGTCGACGCCGCCCCAGACATGGCGTCATCGGCGCCCCGCCCGCCTTCCCCATCGGCAAGGAATCGCAGTCCTCCTCGCCGGTCATGGATGCGTCGTCCTCCGACTGCAGCAATGAAGTCAACCCTCTCGTCCCACCATTGTGGGGCGAGAGTGTTGTACGCCGCCATCGGCGGATGCTCTGGCGTCGGCTCTCGGTCGCTCATCGAGTTGGAGGCGTGGGAAGACAGGCCAGAGGAAGCAGAGGAGGCCATGGCGAGAAAGAGGGTTTTTTCGGCGAAGGAAGAGGGTTTTCTGGCAACTGGAGGAAGATGGGGACTGCGAACTGTTCAGGCTGATTTAAATAAGGGGAATAGTGGAGAGACGGTTCAATGCCATAGCGGTTTCCCAGATTGCACTGCCAAAATCGTCAAATCACGCGCTGCGCAGGAGTTGAGAAGACAGGGCATCATGATGAAGGGGTAGCGTGACGGTTCTATTCTGCCACGCATTCTGTCAACGCGCAACCCGATAAAAAAAATCAGAGGGGAAGAGAAAAAAACACACAGAGTGGTTTTGGAATTATCATTGCCAAAACCAGGGGGGCATGTGTTACCACCGTATTTTGGCTAAAGACGGAGATGGGCCGTGATCAAGATGGGCTTGGAAGATATGTATATTCAACGAGTTGTTGGATCGGCCTAGTGTGTGGATTTGGGCTAAATTGCCCGTGTATCTTGTATCATAGTAGGTTTCGTGTTTGTTTAGGTTCCGTTTATGTTTAGGTAGAGATAGAGTTGTAGAGTTATTCCAAAAAGTAGAGAGTCTCCGGACTATAAATATGTACCTAGGGTTATCGAAAGAAGAGGACAACCACGTTCACAACAAACACAATCTCGGCGCATCGCCACCCCTTGTTTCTAGGGTTTCTTTCGGGTAAGTGCCATGCTGCCTAGATCGCATCTTGCGATCTAGGCAGCATCTTATCGTTACCGGTTTTACTAAATGCAGGCGTTGTTGATGGCGAGTAATACCTTTATCATAGATTGTTTGAGGTTAGCATCGGTGCTTTTTCGTTACTATCGTCGAAGTTATGCTACCTTTAGCTATCTCGCTACCCTTGCACCTTTTCCCAAGGTGTAAGGGTAGCATCTTGCTTGATCTTTATTTAGTTGTTTCGATCTGTTATAGTTGTGCCTTGTTCACCAAGGTTTAGTTTAACATCTACGTAATCAGGCCTTACAAACGAGTTGGATGATCCAGTAGTACATAGGGACGTGGCTTATTCGTTCTAGAGAAGATTGTTCCGGTAATTGACTTCACGTTGGTTATTAGGCCTCCTCTAGGGTTAATATTCTTCATCTGTTGTACGTACCAGGCTCAATCACGTGTAGGACGTTCCAGTTACGTGGTGAAAACGTTAAACTATCGTAGATCGATTTAACTTGTAATGATCAAGTAAAACCCCATGTTATCATAAATCTAACGCAGAACCATGGGGCAATCGGCTTTAGGAGCCGATTTACAGGGAAACCTGGGAGCCGATCACGGCTCGAATTTTACGTATACTTGTTTACCATGTAGGAAATCAATCGAAGCAATCCTTCACCTTCCTGACCAGGTATAGGTCAGGTGGCACGCCCTCGAATCAAGCCAGGACGTGTGCCGGAGCTTTTGCGGGCCGTCGCCCGAGGGATCAGGGCCCACCAAGATCTGGAGCCTCCCGGCCTCCGTGTTGCTGCCGTCACGGTGGGTTTTGGCAGTAACACTACCTCTGGCGACGTGCCTTCCTCTTCCCTGTCCGCCCGCGTCGCCCGCTTGTCGGATCTCGCCCAGAGCTCGCCGCGCGCCGACCCTGCTGGAGCTCGCCGGTGACTCCCGCGTCTCCATGGCCGAAGCTCGCTGCGCGCCGTCCCTCCTAGAGCTCGCCGGTGCCTCCCACGGTCGAAGCTCGTCTGCGTCTCCCGTGGCCGGAGCTTACCGGTGCCTCCCATGGTCGGAGCTCGTCCGTGTCTCCCGTGGCTGGAACTCGCCCTTCCCGCCACTAGCCGGAGCTCGCCCTTCCTGCCACTAGCCGGAGCTCGCCGGTGCCTCCCGTGGCCAAAGCTCGCCTGCGCCTCCCGCAGCGGGAGCTCGCCGGTGCCTCCCGTGGACGGAGCTTGCCGGCGCCGCCACGCGCCGGAGCTCGCCGCGTCGTCTCTACCGAAGCACGCTCGCGCCTCCCGTGGTGGTCTCGCGCTCATGGGGGGGACAGCGCTGCACTCGGCCGCCGGCAGTGAACGGCACGGTCGTGCTCCCCCCAAGATTTTTTTTATTAAAAAAATAAAGAAGAGAAAAAGAAAATCTTATACAAGTGGTTTCTCCAAAATTTACAAAAAAAGCCTAGAAATAGAACCAATCTAACCTTTGTCATCCTGGACTGTTTTCATCGTGCCACGTCATCCTGACAGGTGGGACCCACCAATCAGTTTTGTCATTAGACCCGGATCAAACCAATATCATTGCTATGTGTCACGAAATCACTCTGAATTGGTGGTTTTTTGAAACTCTAACGTAAAGTGGTGGTTTTTTAAAACCCTATCCTGTAATGTGGTGGTTTTTTATAACTTTCTCCCGCCGTATAGATTTACTTCTCTATTTTCCTGAACCCTGAACCTTCCAACGGGGTACATGAAACTAGCAACACACCAATTCTTAGTCAATTGAGAATTAAGTTATATCTCAGTCATGTCCTAATTCATTGAACTTGTATGTTGATTCGTGTATAGCGAGTTGTAACTTGTAAGTGTTATTGCAAGTGAAATTTTTAGTTGTGAGTGGGATTGCAATTGAGATTTTTTTTGTTGGGATTGCAACTGATATATTTCTAGTTGGAACAACATTGCATGAGTTCACCTGACTAAGACCTAAGCTAATTCCCCTAGAAAAGAACTAAGCTAATTCTCTTAGACACACCGATTTATTTCTTCAGGCCTCCATTTGTCTTTCATTGCCGTGGAATGCTTCGATTTCATGGCGCGGACGTAACGGCGTCGCGGACGGTCCGTTTCCGTCTACATCCTGACTGCTAAGCACTGCTTGAAGGCCTCTTGCATCGTATCAATGCCTATGGCGCATATGGTTAGCCAATGTGGCCTGCCAAGCCCAAGTCGAAATCTGTTTGGCACACAGTTTGTCTTCGCGAGCGGAAATCCCAACTCGCTCACGTTGCTCGCATACATGGGCCGACCGACCAGCCAGCTGACTTGCATTAGAAAAAAAGATCAGCGGCTATGCGCCCTGCTTGCGTATTACGAAAGGGAATAGATTCAGAGTCTTTTAAAATGTTCATAATTGTTATGCTTATTAGAAAAAGCTTCCTAACTTGAGCAATGTTCAAAAAAAATTCATGGTTTTTAAAGAGATTCAGATTTTAAATGCGTTCAAGCTTTAAAAAAGTTCATTTTTGAAAAATGTTCATGATTTTAAAACGGTTTTGCTATTTTTTGGATTTGCATCGTGATTCGTGCAATCATGAGAGTTGCAATTGGGTTATAACTGAGGTTATTACATGTAGCATCAGGCGACCGAGAAATACATATTTGTCAAGCATCTGAGACTTAGGCGCTCCCATTTAAAAAAGGTTTCGATTTAAAAAATTGGTAATGGGTAAAAAGGTTTAGATTTTGAAAATGGTATTGATTTAAAATCTATAGTTTTGTATTTTTTCATGATTTTAAAAAGGTTTAAATTAAATAAATTTCCATATGGTAAAAATCTTTATATTTTAAAATTGTTCTTGATTTTAAAAAACAGTTTTATATATGATTTAAAATGTTGTTATTTCAAAAATTGTTGAGAGGATAAAAAGGTTATTTAAAAAAAATAGTCACATTCAAAAAAGGTCAAAATCATAAAAGCTTTCGGTTTAAAAAAGGTTCACGTTCAAAAAATATTTAGATTTAAAAAGGTTCATGATAAAAAAAGTCCATATTCATGGCATTTTAAAACTATTCAAAAATGGTTCATGTTGTAGAAAGCATGAATTCAAAAATTGTTCACTAGGTAAAAAGATTTAGTTTTTAAATTTAATTTTTAAATAGTTCAAATTTTACATTTATTCACCACTAAAAATTCTCATGATTTAAAAATGTTCATAATAATCCTCATGATTAGACACACCAATTTATTTGTTCAAGCTTCGATTTGGCTTTTATAACCCACTGGAATGCTTCGATTATCTAGAGGGCTATAAAAGTCAAATCCAAGCCTGCAGCACAATATATCAATCGCGCATATGGTTAGCCAAATATGGCCTGCCAAGCCCAAGTCGGAATCTTCCTGGCACACAGTCTTCTTGGACGGACGGCTGTGTACTGCACCGAACTCCGGTATCTCAAAAAATGGGACACCTATATGTCGCTTGTAGCGAGCAGAAATCCCAACTCAGCTCTCACGTTGGTCGCATACATAGGCCGAGCGACCAGCCAGCTGACTTGCACTCGAAAGGATAAATGGATCAGCGGCTCTGAGCCCTGTTTGCCTATTAGGAAAGGGAATATATTTAGAATCTTTTAAAATGTTCATAATTGTTACGCATATTAGAAAAACCTTCATAACTTGAACAATGCTAAAAAAAACATGATTTTTAAATAGGTTCAGATTTTAAAAAGTTCAAGATTTAAAACATGTTCTGTTTCGAAAAATGTTCATGATTTCAAAACCGTTTTGCTATTTCTCATGTGTCTGAGTAATAGCCATTTCTCAATCACCCCTCTCACCGTTGGGTTTGTGTCATGATCCGTGCAACTATGAGAGTTCAAGTGGGTCACAATTTTTCAATTACAAGTGGGTTCCAAATGAATTTTTCAGTTACAAGTAGGTTGCAACAAAAAAATATTTAGTTATAAGTGGATTGTAACAGAGTTTATTTCTAGTTGCAAGTGAGTTGTAAATGAGGCTATTACATTTAATGTCAGACGCCTAAGACGTAGGCACTTCTATTTTTAAAAGGTTCTGAATTAAAAAATGTTCAATGGGTAAAAATGTTCAGATTTTGAAAATGTTCTTGATTTTAAAATTTGTAGTTTTGGATTTTGTCATGGTTTAAAAAGGCTTAAAATTAAATAAGTTTCCATCTGATAAAAATATTTAGATTTTAAAATTGTTCTTCATTAAAAATTAGTTTTAAATAATAGTCATAATTTAAAATTTTATGATTTATTAAATTGGTGAGTGGATAAAAAGGCTAAAATTTTAAAAGGTAATCACATTCAAAAAAGGTTCAGATTCATAAAAGTTTTAGGTTTGAAAAGGTTCAAGTTCAAAAAATGTTTGGATTCAAAAAGGTTCGTGTTTAAAGAAGTTCATATTCATGGCATTTAAAAACTATTCATGTTCAAAAAAGGTTCATGTTGTAGAAAGCTCAAATTCCAAAATTGTTCACTAGGTAAAATGATTTAGTTCTTTAAAAGTTTAAATTTTAAATAGTTTAAAATTTACATTTGTCCACCAGTAAAAATGCTCATGATTTAAAAAATAATCAATTTTTAAAATGTTCATAATAGGCGTGAAAAGATAAAATAAAGAGAGAGAAAAGAGAAAACACGTGAAAAGAGAAAAAAAGACGCGAAATAGGCTAGCCCATGCCGTAGAGTTCCCGTCGGTGAGTCCTATTAGGCCTCAAAGTGAGTGACATATAGTGCGAGTGCCTAAAAAATAGTGGAAGTAAGCACCGCCATAGTAGACTAAAAGAGATCAGTCCACTCTAAAAAATACAACTCTCCACAACATTTAATTTTTGCTAAAAGGAACACTATTTTATTATTAACAAGTAGATCAACATCATAACAAAGAGTGTAAAATGTAATAAAATTTATAGGTCCTTGTACCACCTAGCAACAACTGCACACACTGACATGAGCCAAAGGCACGTCGCTTTCCTCGTCCCTCCATCATCAAAGACGGACAAAACTTGTCGCAGTACAAAAGGATGAACGCACAATAGCATCAACCATCACCAATGATAAGATCTGTATATCAAAAGAACCAGACCTAAGACCACACCAGCGAACACAAACATCAATCGAATCCTGGGAGATTCGCCTCGAAAGACGCCCTCCACAGACGCTAGGCGCACCGACTTAGGGACATAGGGCAGATAGAACCTTATTCCTCCTTTCGAATGTCATTGCCGCCTCACCATTCTGAAAAATACATTGAAACTATCTAAAAAAGGAACATGAAACCTCCCACCGGCGAGAGATCATGGTTCGCCGCACCTCTAGGGTCGCAAGCGCCACCTGAGGCGGATGGACCACCGGCGAGGGGTGTGGGAACCCTAGATGGGTTTTGGATCGCCTCCTCCCACCCGTGTGGAATGTGCCTGTATAGTTTGTGTGATTTTGCAGTTTGAACATTGCTCGATTCAAGGTACCGCAAACAGCTGTCGACGCTTCCCTTGAGTTGATTGTAGATATTTTTGTTGTGTCGATTACCAATCACACCAACAATATTACTATTCAGATGGAAAACCTAAACACCACTGTGTTGGTAAAATACGGATATTTTGTGCCCATTTTACAACTTCAACCAAATCGAGATCACCCTAACACCAAACCTGATAGGAAATACGTACACATTTCAGCATGGCTCATGCATGTATGATAAAAACAATGCATATAAGTATGTTGTAGTACAAGGGGAGAGCAAGAAATGCAACTAGTACCATTTCTCCATGGTTAGTACTTTCTGATCGATCGAGATCTAGTATGCATGCAGTAGCAGTGATACACTTGAAAGAACATTCCAAGTTTGCACATCACATGCGTGCACGTCAATTATTGCTCGTTGGAGACCATGTCGGGATGCATCACGCATTCATGGATACATTCTAATCGGCGAGAGGGTAGTACTAGGACCAGCACAGTCCCGATGTACGTCTTCGTCGTCACGTCCCCCGGCCCGCCAGGTGGTCCATGATTAATGTAGAAGTTGCCAAATGTTTGAACCTTCAAACTGCCTTTGCAAGTTGATTAGCCAGTCGGTTATGTACTTATGTGTATTTCAGTGATCATGGGATGTCCCAGAATTAGGAGGGACTGTACCTGCGGGGCATTTCTTGAGCCGGGCCGAAAAAAAGGCTGCGGGTAAAAACCCAGGCCTGAGCCTGGCCGTCGGGTCGAAATCCCAGGCCCGGGTCCAGCCCGTCACTGCTGTTTTTCTCGGACCGAGCTCGGCTCATGCATCTGCCGGGCCTTAGATCTAGAGCCATGGCTAGCCCATGGGATTAAAAAGCCCGGTCTGTTGGGCATTTTTTGGGCCGGACCGGACTGCCCATGCCCAGATCTGAGAGGGACACCGTAAGTTGATATTATCAGAGTTGGCGTTGGAAACATATATCGCCGAGAAAGATGAACCAGCAACAATTTTTATATATAAAAAGAATATGTTAATATCAGTATCAATTTATGTTTGGTCTTTGCACCAACACAATATTAAGAGGGTCAAGACATCGAAAATACACGTAGCCAAAAATGTTACTCCAAAAGAAAGAAAAGAAGAGCGATGATCACCCGACAACATCATGAATTTGAAAAAGGTTCTCTAAAAGCGTCGCCAAATCCAACAAGGCCTGATCATGAGTTTTCACCCTGGATAGAAAGTGCGAGCCTTCGTTGCCAAATCCAACAAGGTCCGATCATGAGTTTTCACTCTGGATAGAAAGTCAGAGAAGTCTCACACAATGTCTTCAACAAGGAAACAACTTGAAAACATCGTCATTGCAATGTACAACCAATAAAGGTTATACCTCGGATTTTAACCTGTAGATCGAGGAACACACTCAAAAAGTACAACCAAATTGTAGTCACCATGAGTTGCTGCCTCCGTACCAAGCCAATTCACCATATCTCTAGCTTTAAATCTCGAGACAGTAGTTCCCGCACATTGCCTGAGGTGGATATCAACACATGCCCATGAACATACTGCCCAGAAGCACCAAACAACGCTTGCCGCCATCTGGCACATCACTAGTTCAGGTCATGGCCGTCGCCAAGAGCTCACAAAGGGCCAATCTAGCGGCTTCGCACCGTCCGACCTTGATGGATAGCATGCGGCAACACTCGAGACAACTTCCTCACATCAAACACCAAAGCAAACTTGCAATGTCCGGACACCTTGAGACTTCTAGGTAATACTTGCCATAGATGCCATCGACTAGGATGATCGTGCGAGAAACCAAAACGGACAACTATGTCCAATATAGGAAGTTTCTGGGGCAAATTTCTTGCTCACGAGAAAGCGACCCTCGTGAACCCCATATAGGCAGTTTCTAGGGCAAATTTTCCAGCTCCCCCGATAAAAAAAGGTTGGCGCGAGGGAACATTCAACCCAATCATCACCGGAACGGCATCGAACTCGCCGGAATTCAGCGAAATTCCATCACCGTACTCCTATTCCGGCTAAATCCCACCAATTTCGTTGAGCTACCACGAGTCCAACCAATTCCCACAAGTTTTCGACCAAATAGCGATGAATATTCCGAGGTGAAGTTCATTGAGGAACCACCAAGGCCAAGCTTCTGAGGTTGATGCATTGCCTTCCGCCACATCCCCTCATCATGGATCCCTACTCCCAATCGCATAGCATGCGAGCACCTCGCTCGGTCTCCGGCAAGCGAAACCAGAATCAGAGCGATGAAGGAGGCAGATATGACCGAGCAAGGCACGCCATGGCAAAGTTTGGGAGAGCAGCACGACATCGCTATGTGCTCCCTGGCGCGTCCCGAAGCTCATATTTGGGTGCGAGTGACTTATGCTAGTGATGACCCACAAGTATAAGGGATCACAACAGTCTTCGCGGGTAGTATTACCCAATTTATTGATTCGACACAAGGGGAGCTAAAGAATACTTGCAAGCCTTAACAACTGATTTGTCAATTCAGCTGCACCTAGAAATAGTTCTTGCTCACAGAAATTTATCAGTAGCAACAACAACAGTAGAACAAGAGCAATAGTAACAGTAACTGTAAACAATAGGATTCAAGTGCGGTAGGCATAGGGATGGATGGACGGGTGTTGCATGGACGGGTCTAAACATGTAACTTCAAGATCTAGGGCATTGCAGATAAATAATAACAAGCATTCAAGTACTAACAATCCTAGGCATGTGCTCCAAATATAGTTATACGTGCTCGCAATGAGAACTTGCACAACATCTTCTATCCAGCCAGCCCGTGGAAGCGGGGCCTCTAGGGAACTACTGGCAATTAAGGTGCTCCTTTTAATAGAGCACCAGAGCAAAGCATTAACACTCTGTAAACACATGTGATCCTCACACCACAGCCATCCCCTCCGGTTGTCCCAATTATTGTCACTTTGGGGCTTTTGGATCCGTACAATGATATGTGTACACAACTTGTAGATAAGATCACAAACAATACTATCATAATGATTTAATAATAAGTTCAGATCAGAGATCATGGCACTTGGGCCCTAGTGACAAGCATTAAGCATAACAAGTTACAACAAAGTTAAATAGCACTAATAGAGATACTAGGCACTATGCCCTAACAATCTTATTCGATTACATGATAGAACACATCCAATCCCTACCATCCCCAAGCCTACAGCAGGGGATTACTCACTGATGTCTACGCAATTCTATTCTTGTTGACAGTTGTTGGGCCTCCAAGTGCAGATGTGAAGGAAATATGCCCTAGAGGCAATCATAGAGATGATTATATTTCTTATGTATCCATGAGTTATTGTAATGTTCCTTGAATATCCATATCAGGCAACTTGTATTGATTGGCAATTATGTGAATTGTTTGTGAAACTCTATACTTGTATGGTTATGTAAGAGTTGTCCCTAGTCGGAGTTCATATGAGGACACACATGAATATTAGACTAGCACATCGATTGGTTGATGACTATGTTTCGCAATTCATAGACATGGAGATGTCAAACCAATGATGTGGACACATGTTATGAACATGGGGTTGGACTAACACAACTTGAGACTGGTAATTAGTTGCAGCTCTCTCTCTACACATCATGTACGTTTTATCCTTAGACCATAGATTTTCGCATGTACTTGAGATGTGGATCGACCTACTTCGGGGCTATCAAACGCTGCTCCGTAACTGGGTAGTTATAAAGGTAGCTTTCGAGTTTGTCCTGAAGCATGTTGCAAGGCATGGTAAATCAAGATGGGATTTGCCCCTCTCTACTTGAGAGAGATATCTCTGGGCCTCTCGAGTGATCGGATCCAGAAATGCATGGCCGTGCTACATATGGTTAAGAGTTAACCTAGTAAAGGGATTCTGAATCACAGTATCGAGAAAGGGAGGTCAGCTTGGAGCTAGACCAAATATAGTGAGGCAAAGGGAAAGACATGTACTAAACCTTGTGATGGTTCGTCCGATATGATCATTGTATATGTTTAGGAGTTGACACGTCTTGCTAGAGGCCGCTACCAACTATTGACAGAATAAATGTATTCGTGTCATGTCTATACGTATATGAACCTATAGGGTCACACACTTAAGGGGCTGGAAGCCTAATGAGGATTGGATCCGAATTAGATCAGGCTTAGGCTACTAATGGGCTGCTAATGTAGAATCCCACTAGGGACGCCTATATAAGAGAGGGTGGGGCGTGCTGACCAGGGTTAGACCATTCCTCCCAGCCGCCACTCCTCACACACAGTAGCCAGCGGACCTAGCGATCCGTCGGCGCTTCCACCCAGTACGTGTGCATACCTCGGAGGCGCTGCATCTGTAGCGTTTGGACGAGCCGCGCAAGGGGAGATGCTCGTGGGACGAGAACGAGGAGGAGACGTAGATCGTATGCACTGCCTCGACGCGCTTCATCAAGTTCCGCAACTGCGCATCTAGTGGTAATCCTGTGATCTATGACAACGGTATTCCTGGTTTACACGGTAGAAAATTTTGATTTGCGCTAGTGTAGCCTATCCGTATCCCTTCAGTGGTATCAGAGCCGATGCTGTTCAGTTATAGGTTAGGGATGTTTGCATATGGTGATATGCAGATTGATATGAATGATGTGATCATTTATATTGCGGTGGTTCGGATTGATCTATGATCTTGCTTTCCGTGATCGTGATTTTGAGGTTGTCGAACGACTTACCCCTACCGGTCGGCTTCCGCCATCGGGGTAGACAGTGACACATAAATCATTTTGAGTCACGCGAAGATCAATATGATTGATCGAATCGGAACCTAGATCTAAAATCGATGTACCGTGATCAAAGGAGTTTGATCGGATCGGAACAATAGTCGGTTTATGGTAAATTTGATTTGCTGATCAAAATCCTTAAAGAAAATTGCGCTGCCCCTTCAAACCCCGCAGGGGGAGACCCCCTAGACCCCCCTAGTCGTAGCCCCTTTTGTATCTCGTTAAGGTAAATAGGTGTTGCGAGTTCACATGATCTGGTAGAGTACGATTCTATGCATAACTTGTTTTTGTAGGATGTATGTGATCAGTATGGCCCATATATGTATGTTATGCATGTATGAAATTTATCATGACCTGCGTGTCGTGAGTAGGGCAACACGGCTGGAGCCATATGTGTTGTCATTTATTTGTAATGGCATGCGTGCCAACTTGTGATGATTCCAATACTATGTAATTTTGATTACTAGCTGTTAGGAGTAATAGCTTGTATTAGTTCTTGGAGGACTCATCACTTGGAGGATGGCTCACATGGAACATGAAGATGGAGATCATCATGGTGGACAAGTTATATGGCGATGGAGATCACCATGAGAAAATGGGCCATACTGTGTCACATCTATGTGAATGCTATTCTTATGTGTTTTACTACTACGCATGCTTAGATGATAGAAGTAGAACGATCCCTCACAAAGTTTAAGTTAAACCATGCCCTCCCAACCAAACCTTGCACCATCCTATGCCCTGTACAATCGTTGGTGGGCCTATGAAATTAGGGTGCCGCGGTTTTCCTTGGCTGGATGGGTTTGTATCGGACACCTACACGCATAAGGGTTGGTGAGCTTGACAAGGTCATCTTAACAGTTAAGGACCTTGGGCATAAAGGTTGGGCGCCTAGTTTTGACATACATATGTCACCCAACAACAAGAGTCATATGTGATATGATTAGCAAGTGTTGCTTACCGATTTACCTTGTTTTCTAGCAGTGATGCTAAAGCTCACTAGTCGACTTGTTAATTGTGGATCTTGAATCACTTAGTATCAATAGAGGGATATTGATTTAAGTGGGAGTATATGCTATTAAATTGTTTAATATGTTTTACTCTTTCATGGTTACATGGCTTAGTATTTTGCATGTTTTCTGTTGTAGATCAATGGCACCAAACATTGCATCACCTTTTTCTTTGCGTTCGATTCTTGACAAAGATAAACTTAATAGAACAAACTATACGGACTGGGTCCATAACCTGAGAATTGTTCTCATGTCTGATAAAAAAGGAAACGGTTCTGGATACCCCAATCCCCGATGAACCTGCTGATAATGCATCTGCTGCCCTAAAGAATGCCTACAAGAGAGCATGTGATGATTCTCTTGAGGTTAGTTGTCTTATGCTTGCATGCATGGAACCTGAACTCCAAAAGAAGTTTGAGGATCAGGATGCTTACGATATGATCGTTGCGCTTAAGGACATGTTCCAAGATCATGCAAGTACTGAGAGGTACAATGTTGCCAAGTCCTTTGTCGAATGCAAGATAGCAGAGGGAGCAGCTGTAGGCCCCCATGTGATCAAAATGGTTGATTACAGTCAGACTTTGGAAAAACTTGGTTTTCGACTAGGCCAAGAGTTGGCCACTGACTTCATTTTGGCGTCTCTTCCATCCAGCTATGGGCAGTTCATTTCGAACTACCATATGCATGGGGTGGAGAAGAACCTTAATGAGTTATGCGGGATGCTAAAAACAGCAAAAAGTGACATGAAGAAGTGTGCAGGGCATAGCCATGTGATGGTTGTGCAGAACAAGCCTAGCTTCAAGAAAAAGGGTACTTCTTGGAAGAAGAAGGGAAAGGCTAAGGATACGATCCCTAAGCCTGCACCCAAGCAAAAGTCTGGACCTATAGAAGACACTGAGTGCTTCTTTTGTCATGAGCATGGCCACTAGAAGAGAAACTGCAGCAAGTACCAGGCTTCTTTGAAGAAGAGTGGAAGTAAGAGTACTTCCCACTCAGGTACGCTTGTTGTAAATGTTGTGGATATTCTTCTCGCTGATTCCTATGTTAACTCTTGGGTATTTGATACCGGATTGGTTGCTCGTATTTGCAATTCGATGCAGGGGCTAATAAGGACTAGAGAAGTGCAAAAAGGCGAAGTGGATTTTCGCGTCGGAAATAAAGCAAGGTCGCTGCATTGTTCGACGACGTCATGCAACTTCACCTTCCGTCAGGATTTATTATGGAATTGAATAATTGTTATTACATTCCTAGTATGGGTCGAAACATTTTATCACCTTCATGTTTGATGAGGGATGGTTATTCATTCGCGAGTGCAAACAACGCTTGTGTAATCTCTAAGAATGATATGTTTATGGCTAATGCTCCCATTGTGAATGGGTTATTTATTTTAAATCTTGATGATGCATATGTTTACAATGTTAGTGCTAAAAGGCTTCGGCCTAATAATTTGAGTCCTACCTATTTATAGCATTGTCGTTTGGGGCATATAAGTGAAAAGCGCATGAAGAAGCTCCATGGTGATGGTCTTCTAACTTCGTTTGATTTTGAATCATACGAGACATGTCAGGCTTGTTTACTTGGAAAGATGACCAAATCGCCTTTTTCAGGTTTACCCAAGAGAGCGACAGACTTGTTGGAACTCATACATACTGATGTGTGTGGACCAATGAGCACGACAGCCAGAGGAAGATATCACTTCTTCATTACTTTCACTGATGATTTCAGTAGATATGGTTATGTCTACTTGATGAAGCATAAGTCTGAAACTTTTGAAAGGTTCAAGGAGTTTCAGAGTGAGGTAGAGAATCAACGTGGCAAGAAAATAAAGGCCTTGCAATCTGATCATGGAGGTGGATATTTGAGTCACGAATTTAGCAATCATCTAAAGAGTTGCGAAATTGTTCCACAACTCATGCCGCCCGGAACGCCTCAAAGAAACGGGGTCTCCGAACGGCGCAATCGAACTTTGTTGGACATGGTTCAATCGATGATGAGCTAGTCAGATTTACCATTATCATTTTGGGGTTACGCTCTAGAAACGGCAGCTTTCACACTTAATAGGGTACCATCTAAATTCGTAGTTAAGACACCATATGAGATGTGGACTGGAAAGAATCCCAGTTTGTCTTTTCTAAAGATTTGGGGTTGTGATGCATTTGTCAAGCGACTTCAGTCGGACAAGCTAACACCCAAATCGGATAAGTGCATTTTCGTGGGAGATCCGAGGGAAACCTTAGGGTATTGCTTCTACAACCGAGAGGGAAAAGTGTTTGTCGCTCGTAGCGATGTTGTCCTAGAGAAAGAGTTTCTCACAAAGGGAACGAGTGGAAGGTCGATGCGACTTGAAGAAGTTCAAGATGAGCCAGTTGGGTATGCTTCTACGAGTGATGCTATTGTAGCAGAACAGGTTGAGGAACCAGTGGCAATAGAAGCACCACAACCACGAAGGTCGGCGAGGCTCCGTGAGATGCGGGAATTATTATTGTTAGACAACGATGAGCCTGCGACCTATGCAGAAGCGATAGTGGACCTAGACTCTAAGAAATGGTTGATCGCCATGAGATCCGAGATAGAGTTCATGGGAGACAATCAAGTTTGGAACTTGGTTGACCTGCCTGATGGTTTTAAAGCCATCGAGTGCAAATGGATCTATAAGAAGAAGATTGATATGGATGGAAATGTTCACATCCATAAATCTCGACTTATTGCAAAAGGTTTTCGACAAGTTCAAGGAGTTGACTACGACGAGACTTTCTCGCCCGTAGCGATGCTTAAATCTATACGGATTATTCTATCCATTGTTGCACATTTCGACTATGAAATATGGCAGATGGATGTCAAGACGACTTTCCTAAATAGAATCCTAACTGAGGACGTGTATATGATGCATCCCGAAGGTTTTGTCGATCCAAACAATGCTGGAAAGGTATGCAAACTTCTGAAGTCCATTTATGGGCTGAAGCAAGCATCTCGGAGTTGGAACATTCATTTTGACGAAGTTGTAAAGGAGTTTGGCTTCATCAAAAACGAACAAGAACCTTGTGTTTACAAGAAGGAAAGTGGGAGTGCGTTGGTATTTCTAATCTTATATGTAGATGACATATTGCTGATTGGAAATGATATTCCTATGCTCGAGTCTGTTAAGACCTCGTTGAAAAATAGTTTTTCGATGAAGGACTTAGGAGAAGCGGCATATATTCTGGGCATCAAGATCTATAGAGATAGATCAAGAAGGCTAATTGGATTAAGCCAGAGTACATACATTGACAAAGTGTTGAAATGGTTCAGCATGGAAGAGGCTAAGAAGGGGTTCTTGCCCATGTCTCATGGCATAAAACTCAGCAAGACTCAGTGTCCTTCGACTACTGATGAGCGTGAGCGCATGAGCATGATTCCATATGCTTCGGCTATTGTATCCATCATGTATGCAATGATATGTACTCGCCCAGATGTTTCCTATGCTCTAAGTGTTACAAGCAGATACCAGGCTGATCCAGGTGAAGGTCACTAGACAGCGGTAAAGAATATCATTAAGTACTTGAGAAGGACTAAGGATGTGTTCGTAGTTTATGGAGGTGAGGATGAACTCAGTGTTAGGGGTTACACAGATGCGAGTTAACTTAACAACTCAGATGATTCCAGATCGCAATCTGGTTATGTGTTTGTCATGAATGGTGGTGCTGTGAGTTGGAAAAGTTCCAAGCAAGATACAGTGGCATCCTCTTCAACAGAAGCTGAATATATTGCCGCCTCGGAGGCTGCAAAGGAAGCTATTTGAATTAGGAATTTCCTAATCGCTCTTGGTGTGGTTCAGGGCACGTCCAATCCCATGGACGTTTATTGTGACAATAATGGTACTATTGCACAAGCCAAGGAACCTAGACAGCACCAGAAGAACAAACATATTCGCATGTGTTACCATCAGATTCGAGAGTTCGTTGAGGATGATAGTGTCATGATATGCAAAATACATACGGACTCAAATGTTGTTGGTCCTTTTACAAAGCCACTCCCGCAGCCTGCGCATGAGGCGCACACTAGATCAATAGGTATTAGATACAATCTAGATTGACTCTAGTGCAAGTGGGAGACTGAAGGAAATATGCCCTAGAGGCAATCATAGAGATGATTATATTTCTTATGTATCCATGAGTTATTGTAATGTTCCTTGAATATCCATATCAGGCAACTTGTATTGATTGGCAATTATGTGAATTGTTTGTGAAACTCTATACTTGTATGGTTATTTAAGAGTTGTCCCTAGTCGGAGTTCATGTGAGGACACACATGAATATTAGACTAGCACATCGATTGGTTGATGACTATATTTCGCAAGTCATAGACATGGAGATGTCAAACCAATGATCTGGACACATGTTATGAACATGGGGTTGGACTGATCCAACTTGAGACTGGCAATTAGTTACATCTCTCTCTACACACCGTGTACGTTTTGTCCTTAGACCTGAGATTGTCGCATGTACTTGAGATGTGGATCGACCTACTTTGGGGCTATCAAACACTGCTCCGTAACTGGGTAGTTATAAAGGTAGCTTTCGGGTTTGTCCTGAAGCATGCTACAAGGCATGGTCAATCAAGATGGGATTTGCCCCTCTCTACTTGAGAGAGTTATCTCTGGGCCCCTCGAGTGATCGGATCCAGAAATGCATGGCCGTGCTACATATGGTTAAGAGTTAACCTAGTAAAGGGATTCCGAATCACGGTATCGAGAAAGGGAGGTCAGCTTGGAGCTATACCAAATATCGTGAGGCAAAGGGAAAGACATGTACTAAACCTTGTGATGGTTCGTCCGATATGATCATTGTATATGTTTAGGAGTTCACACGTCTTGCTAGAGGCCGCTACCAACTATTGACAGAATAAGTGTATTCGTGTCATGTCTATACGTATATGAACCTATAGGGTCACACACTTAAGGGGATGGAACCCTAATGAGGATTGGATCCGAATTAGACCAGGCTTAGGCTACTAATGGGCTGCTAATGTAGAATCCCACTAGGGACGCCTATATAAGAGAGGGTGGGGCGTGTTGACCAGGGTTAGACCATTCCTCCCAGCTGCCACTCCCTACGCCTATGTCGCGCGCGCGGATCTAGCAGTCTGGCGTCTGACGCTTCCACCCTGTACGTGTGGATACCTCGGAGGCGCTACATCTGTAGCGTTTGGACGAGCCGCGCAAGGGGAGCTGCTCGTGGGACGAGAACGAGGAGACGTAGATCATCTGCACTGCCTCGACGCGCTTCATCAAGTTCCGCAACTGCGCATCTAGTGGTAATCCCGTGATCTATGACAACAGTATTCCTGGTTTACGCGGTAGAAAATTTTGATTTATGCTAGTGTAGCCTACCCGTATCCCTTAAAGAGGTTTGTAGAACAGCAACAAGTTTCTCTTAAGTGGATCACCCAAGGTTTATCGAACTCAGGGAGGAAGTGGTCAAAGGTATCCCTCTCAAGCAACCCTGCAATCAAGATACAAGAATTCTCTTGTGTCCCCAACACACCCTATACACTTGTCAGGTGTATAGGTGCACTAGTTCGGCGAAGAGATAGTGAAATACAAGCGGTAACGGTGCCAAAAAATATCTTGACGGTGAGATAAAGACTAAAGGCAACAAGAAGGAAGCAAGCAAATATGCAACAGATCTAGTAGCAAACAGTGTTTCAATGCTTAGAAATAAGACCTAGGGATCATACTTTCACTAGTGAACACTCTCTCATATAAATATCCTCTCTTCATGATACAACTCTTAACTACTCTCCGGTTGGTCACTCTAATCCATGGTAGGGCTATAACAGCACACCTCAAAGTCCGCCTTCCCCAATCTAGATAACCCCACACTGTCACCTTGATCTCTAGATGGTTCCAACAAACACCACAATTTCATAGAGACATCCAACTCCAAATATAACTCATAACAAATATTTAATCTAGCCAAAGTGCCACACACGGTATGCCCGTTGTCACTTCCACACATATGGGGAAAGCATAGATCTATTAAAGCACAAAGAGTATTTATGTAGACTCAAGCCTAAGTGCCACCATGGCGTGAACGCTGTCACTTTCACACACATGGGGAGAGGAGAGATCTAATGAAGCACTTGAGTAGCAAGGTAGATCTACTTGATTACAAAGCTCATGATCATAATATCATGCATAGAGAGAGATATGAACACATAGCTACCGGTAGAGTCCTTAGCCTCGAAGGAGAACTACTCCCTCCTCATCATGGGAATTAGCAACGGTGATGGAGATGGTGGTGGAGATCGATGGAGATGGCTCTGGGGGCACTTCCCTCGGCAGGTCTTGGACAGACTTCTGTCCCCGAATCTCCCCTTCGGTGGAGGCGGCGCTGTGGAGGTTTTCGTGGATTTCCGCCAGATGATTTAGGGTTTTTGGGTCGGAGGCTTCTTATAGGCGAAGGAGTCAAGGTCGGTGGGGGGCCAGGGGGCCCACACCCTCCCTAGGCGCCTTCGAGGCTTGTCCGCGCCTAGGGGTGTGGACACCCTGTGTCCCCCCTCCGGCTCTGCTTTGTGGTTCCGTGTTGCTCCGGGGAAATAATAACTTTGGCTTTTGTCCCGTACAATTCCAAGAATATTGATTCTCTGCCTTTCTGGAACCAAAAACAGAAGAAAACAGGCAACTGGCACTGTGGCAACTTGTTAATAGGTTAGTTCCCGAAAAGATATAAAAACACCTCAAAGAAAGACAAAGCAAAGCAAAGTAGATACAAAACAAGCATGGAGCATAAAAATAAAGATATGTTTTCGACGTATCAAGCATCCCCAAGATTAACTCCTGCTCGTCCTCGAGTAGGTAAGTGATAAAAAAGAATAATTTTTGAGGTGACATGCACCATCAAAACCAAGATCAAACCATTTGCAAGCATTGAAAGCTGGGATCAAAGAACTCTAAACATGTGCATGAAAGATGGAGTTCTAACAATAGTACATAGTAACTATGCATGCAACATGAAAGGCTACAAACAAAGATCATGAATAACATGCATTGAAAAACGTTTGTTTGTTTCACATACAGAAAACATAGCATAGTGGAAATTAGCTTGTCCCTCATAGAGTAGCAAATAGATGCATAGGACACCTTCAAAGTTCACAAGGGTGACTACAAACAAGTAGCACAAGAACAAGTAATATCACAATATGCATCAATCAATAAGCTTTGGAACACTACACATAGGATGACAACTATGCTCTTTTAATGGTGCCTAAAGGTAGAAGGTGGAGACTCAATAATGGTGGAAGAAAGGCCTTTTTGTAAAGGAAGCAGGGATTTCAAAAAGAGATTCCAAAAATTATGGTACTTGTTAGCTTTCAGCCCCCATTGCCCCTATCATAAGCATCTTGAAGTGGTTAAGGTTAAAGTGAACAAACTATGGAGTATATGCTTGACAAAGTATAAGTTGGCAATCTCAAGTCCCTTGAATACGAGGGCCACACCTCATGCTACTCAACTTCAGTCACCTGTAAGTTCTTGTCATTGTAAGTACATGCATATCATAGAGAACCGCCAACGGGGTACCCCTTGCACATGGTACAGGAGCTATCCCATAACCAAAATGACAAGGCAAGCAGACAATGAGCATCTCAGCGATCTTTTTATTTACTATATGCATAGGTTTTTATTGAGGATGCTTCATAGATAGCTCACTATGGTGATGCTGCAAGTTTCCACCATGATTAGGCATGGCTTAGGCTAGCGGCGTAGGCGTTTCTCTAACACAAAATACTTACTCCATGGACTTACAAGTTCCCTATTTATTTCACACCGGTGACATCCATAGACAAAAGAGTATGATATCAACTGGGTACAAAGTATAAGTGCAATTTTGAAAAGGTTCCTCATGACATCATGGTTCTACTAATTCCAGCATATAAGTGCAAGCATATACAACATAGACGACACAATGGTTCAAGTTTATTAGGGTCAAATAATATAAAGTGTGCCATCAAGTTCGTGTGAGCTTTAATCACTAAGTTTTCTCAAATTGGAAGATAGATGAAAACAAGAATATTCTTGAATGGTGTTACACACCATGCATAGGAGTCTATAGTGGACACTTTGGAATAACTTGGTTTCTTGGGAGTTGGAAGCATGAGTAGATCTTACTCATACAAGTGGAGGCTAGCAAAAGATTAGGAGCAACCAACTAAGAGAGCAATAATGGCCATAATCATGCAGAGCAACAAAACATTACTAATCAAAGCATAAAGTGGTACCACAAGTCGAGGACTAAATGATCATAGAGGATATGGTGACTTGTTCATAGTCATAACATGGAGTGAGCATGTGCCAAGTCAACCCAAACAAAGCATCAAAGGAGAATAACACAATACTATTCTTTTGTATGCTAAAACAACGCATGATTCTTTCAAGGCACATTAAGCAATCCTAATTGTTTGGAACAAGTCATGCTACAACAATAATCACTAAGCATAAGGTCAAAACAAGATCTTACACGACACGATAAAGTCTAAGTCACAGTTAAAGCAAGCTCCCTTTTGTAGCACTATAAGCATGAAAAATTCTACTCTTTTCCAACACCAAACAAATTATTTGAAATAACTCACAAAGATAATAATCAATAAGTATCAATGATCTTGTCTCACAAATCCACAAAGAAGAACTAAAAAGTTCTAAGCTGAAAGCACAAGAAAACTAAGGCTGAACGTAGTGCTAGCAAAAGTGAACACTCACAAAACAATAAGAGTGAAAACTAGAGTGTTCTAGGCAATGGAAACATAGTGTGTCTCTCTCCAAAAGAAGTGTGATGTAACCAACCAACTTACTCAAGCAAACTAAGCAAACGAAAACCAAAAACAAAAACTAAGACGCTCCAAGAACAACACAACAATGCATGAAACAATAAAAACGAAGTGTCTAGAAAGACCTGAGATTTTTATTGATGAATAAGGGGATGCCTTGGGCATCCCCAAACTTTGACACTTGTACCTCTTGGCTATTTATTGGGTTGACACCGAGGTGGCATCCCCAAGCTTGAGATTTTGTCCATTCTTCATCTCATTACATCATTTTCTCTCTACACCTCAAATCGTTCCTTCATACAAAACTTCACACAATCTTCATTAGCAACATTAGGGTATTCAAAAGATATTAGACCCTTAGGAAAATCTTTGGAACATCAAAACTTTTCACTAAAAACACAATCTACTGTAGCAACTCCTTCAAAAAGCTCAATTCCCCAAAAAGAACCCAAAAAGGAATCAATAAGAAGCAAATGCAAATAATGGCAGAAATCTGACAAAACAGACCAGCAGGTAGAAATCGATTTTTTCGAAGACCTTATGTTGCTCAAATCAAAAATAGTTGAACTAACGAAAGTTATATAACATACTGGGGGTTTTATTCATAAATTTTGAGCTTAATCCGAGTTACAGAGACTCCTCACAAATTTTTATGGTGGACAGAAATATGTTTAGGGACAACAACTCCCCAAATCTTACTTACCTCTCATTAGAGGTCATTCTTGGCGCAAAAAGCAAACAAAAGGATAAGGAGAGGTCATTACTGAAGTAATAACTTCCAAGACGCAAGGAAACTCTTGGGTTATCTCCCAACAAGTACTTTTCTTTAACGCCTTTAAGTTAGGCTTGATAGTTTGAGAAGATGCTCACATAAGAAATATCAATTGAAGTAAAAGAGAGCATCAAGAAGCAAATTAAAAACAAATTTAAGTCTAACCCACTTTCTATGCATAGGAATCTTGTAAAGAAACAAGTCATTAAAGCACAAAGCAACAAGCATAGGAAAGTAAAACAAGTGCAACTTCAAAATTTTCAACATAAAAAGGGGAAACTTAATATTTTTGAGATGCATAAGACCATGTTTCCCTCTCTCATAATAGCTTCAGTAGCGTCATAAATAAAATTAACAATATAACTATCACAAAAACATTCTTATCATGAGCCACATGCATAAAATGATTATTACTCTCCACATAAGCATAGTCATTCTTACTAATTGTAGTGGGAGCAAATTCAACAAAATAGCTATCACTATTATTCTCATCGCCATAATCATCAAATATAGGAGGCATATTGTAATCACAATTAATTCTCTCCTCAATAGTAGGTGGACTGAAAATATCATATTCATCATTGTAATCATCATATATTGGAGGCAAAGTATCATCAAAGCAAATTTCCTCCTCAAAAGATGGGGGACTAAAAAGATCATTTTCATCAAAACTGGCTTCCCCAAGTTTAGATGTTTCCATAGCATTAGCAATAATGGTGCTCAAAGAATTCATACTAATAATATTGTTATTAGCATGCAAATAAAGTTCCATAGGTTTTTAATTTTCTCTTCAAACACTTCATGTCCTAACTCAAGATAAATGCTATAGAGCTCTCTAATTTTGTTGTTGTTTTCCATTAAGCCTAACTAGTGAAAACAAGAAACAAAAAGACAAAACTGCAGAATCTAAAGGAAATAACTTCGAGCACTCACACCGGAGGATGTGAGTACCTTTTACCTTACCTCCCCGGCAATAGCGCCAGAAAAGATCTTGATGTCTACGCACTTCTATTCTTGTAGACAGTTGTTGGGCCTCCAAGTGCAGAGGTTTGTAGAACAGCAGCAAGTTTCCCTTAAGTGGATCACCCAAGGTTTATCGAACTCAGGGAGGAAGTGGTCAAAGGTATCCCTCTCAAGCAACCCTGCAATCAAGATACAACAAGTCTCTTGTGTCCCCAACACGCCCAATACACTTGTCAGGTGTATAGGTGCACTAGTTCGGCGAAGAGATAGTGAAATACAAGTGGTAACGGTGCCAGAAAATAGCTTGACGGTGAGGTAAAGACTAAAGGAAACAAGAAGAAAGCAAACATGTAACAGATCTAGTAGCAAACGGTGTTTCAATGCTTAGAAACAAGGCCTAGGGATCATACTTTCACTAGTGAACACTCTCTCATATAAATATCCTCTCTTCATGATACTACTCTTAACTACTCTCTGGTTGGACACTCTAATCCATGGTAGGGATATAACAGCACACCTCAAAGTCCGCCTTCCCCAATCTAGATAACCCCACACTATCACCTTGAGCGCTAGATGGTTCCAACAAACACCAAAATTTCATAGAGACATCCAACTCCAAATATAACTCATAACAAATATTCAATCTAGCCAAAGTGCCACACACGATATGCCCGCTGTCACTTTCACACACGTGGGTAAAAACATAGATCTATTAAAGCACAAAGAGTATTTATGTAGACTCAAGCCTAAGTGCCACTATGGCGTGCACGCTGTCACTTTCACACACATGGAGAGAGGAGAGATCTAATGAAGCACTTGAGTAGCAAGGTAGATCTACTTGATTACAAAGATCATGATCATAATATCATGCATAGAGAGAGACGAACACATAGCTACCCATAGAGCCCTTAGCCTCGAAGGAGAACTACTCCCTCCTCATCATGGGAATCAGCAACGATGATGGAAATGGTGGTGGAGATCGATGGAGATGGCTCCGGGGGCACTTCCCCGTCCCGGCAAGGTGCCGGAACAGAGACTTTATGTCCCCTGAATATCCCCTTCGGTAGCGGCGGCGCTGTGGAGGTTTTCGTGGATTTTCGCTAGATGATTTAGGGTTTTTGGGTCGGAGGCTTCTTATAGGCGAAGGAGTCAAGGTCGGTGGGGGGCCAGGGGGCCCACACCCTCCCCGGGCGCCTCCAGGGCTTGCCCGTGCCTAGGGGGTGCGGCCACCCTGTGGGCCCCCTCCGGCTCTGCTTCGTGGTTCCGTGTTGCTCCGGGATAAATAATAAATTTGGCTTTTATCCCATCCAATTCCGAGAATATTGATTTTCCGCCTTTCTGGAACCAAAAACAGAAGAAATCATGCAACTGGCACTGTGGCAACTTGTTAATAGGTTAGTTCCAGAAAATATATAAAAACACTTCAAAGAAAGACAAAGCAAAGCAAAGTAGATACAAAACAAGCATGGAGCATCAAAAATTATAGATACGTTTTCGACGTATCACTCACTCATGGATGAGGGAAACATTGATGGTCGATGGAGAGGCGTTGGTGATGATGATGGCAATGATCCTCTCCAAATTCCCCGTCCCGGCACGGTGCAAGAACGGAGTTTCTGGATCCAAATCTTGGTTTTTGGTGGCGGCGGCGAAGCGGAACTCTTTCTGGAAACTATCGAACCCCCCTTGGTTTTTAGGTCAAGAGGCAACTTATAGGCACAGAGGGAGGCCGAGGGGGTGCCTGGGGTGGTTGCACCCCCTAGGCGCGGCCAGTGGTGGGCCCGCGCCTCGAAGTGGTGAGGGCCCCCCAGACCCCTTCTCCGTCTCGTCATCTGGCTCCGTGGATCTTCTGGTGAAATATAATTTTTGGCATATTTTCCGGGATTTTTCCTGATAGTTCATTTTCTGCACAAAAACTAGACACCATGGTAATTCTGCTGAAAACAGCGTCAGTCTGTGTTAGTTGTATCCAAATCACACAAGTTTAGAGGAGAAACAATAGCAAAAGTTTTCGGGAAAGTAGATACGTTTTGGACGTATCAACTCCCCCCAAGCTTAGCTTATTGCTTGTCCTCAAGAAATTCAGTTGAAAACTGAGTGCGATAAAAGAACTTTCACGAACACATTAGCTTCACATGATGTAAATATTCTCAGCACATGAGTAGATGCTTAAACCATTCATAATAAGGAGTATGCAACTAAGTCTACTCAATAGTCATTGCAAGCTATGAAGAGAAACCAACTCAATAATAATAAGTAGCATGAATAATAAACATAAGAAACATTGTAATGCTCATAATAAGGTATAATAGAGTGGTATATCGCTTGCCTTTGTTTGAAGAGCACAATATAAATGCCAAGGCACCTCTGAAGTTCAAGTGAAGACTGTAGATAAAGATATCAGAGATATAAGCATCAAAGTCATGACATAATTAACCAAGTTTTGGAACAAACACAAGAATGACAATTATGCTCTCAAGAAGGTGCTCATAGAATAAGTGGTGACTCAACAAGGTTGTGAAAAACGGTTTTGTAAAGTTTGAAAGGCTTCCAAATGCTGAAAGGAAGGTACTCATTAGCTTTGAGCTCTCATTGCCCCTATCATAGGCATCTTCATGTGGTTACGGTGAAAGTGAGGTCCACTCTAAATCATATGCTTGACATACCATAGACTGTAAATCCAAAGTCCCTTGAGTACGAGGGTCACTCCGCATGCAACTCAACTTTGGTTACCTGAAACTTCTTGTCATTGTAAATACATACATATCGTAGAGAACCGCCAACGGGGTACCCCTTGCACATGATACAGGAGGGATCCCGTGATCAAAATGACAAGGCAAGCAGACAATGAGCATCTTAGCGATATTTTTATTTCCTATGTGTATAGCTTTTTTATCGAGGATGCTTCATAAATGCTCATTATGGTGATGCTGCAAGTTTCCACCATGATTAGGCATGGCTTAGGATAGCGGCTCAGGCATTTCTCTAACACAATGTATAGACTCCATGAACTCACAAGCTCCCCTTTTATTTCACATCATCGACATCCGCAAACAAAAGAGCAAGGTATAAACTGGATGAGATATCCAAAAAGTGTTGAAAGTGTTCCCCGTGACAGCACGGTTCTGTTGACTCCCAGCATATATTTTGCAAGCATATAACTTTCATGGACATGTCACAATGGTTCAAGATTATTAAGCGTAAGGAATAAAGTGTGCCAACAATTTCGTGAGAACTTTACTAACTAACTTTCTCAAAACAGACAAACATTTTATTTTGGAAGAAAACAAGGCATATTGAATATGCAGTGAAGTAGTAAATAATGCTGATAGGTAGATATGGTGGACACAATTGGCAATATTGGTTTTGGGCAGTTGGAAACACAGGTAGAGCTCATACTCAGTGCAAGTGAAGGCTAGCAATGGAGAGGAAGCGACAAACGAGAGAGCAATAACTGTCATAATCATGCTTGCAACAAAACAAGACTAACTATGGCATGCAATTGATACAAGAACTCTGAGGCAAAATAATCATTGAGGCTTACTGACTATTCATTAGTCATATGCATGCATGAGCATGTGCCAAGTCGATTCACATGAAACTTTTAGAGGAGGATACCACAATGCCATACCAAAGTATGAATAAAACAATGCAAGCCAACATTTATATGACATGCTATAAACTATTATCAAGCTGAAGCTAATCACAAGCAAGCGAGAACTACTAAGCATCCATAATGACATACACCTTACACAAATAGGCTAAGCATGCTCACAATGATGAGTATATGTACAAAAATGAAAACAAATAGAGTTCTTTACCAGCCTCTTACCACACCTCGAGTTGTCTTCATCTTCATTATTGCCCTTCACTTGTGTGACTTGAATAATAACATGAAACCAAAATCCACTTAGGACGGCTGAATCCTGTAAAGAACTCACAAAAACAAAGAAGAACAACAAATATTTTTGGTGTTTTTGATTTTTTTAAAGCAAGCAAACAAATAAAAAAACCAAAAACAAAAACTAAGACGCTCCAAAAACAACACAAATGTGCATGAAACAATAAAAACGAAGTGTCTAGAAAGACCTGAGATTTTTATTGATAAAGAAGGGGATACCTTGGGCACCCCCAAGCTTTGACGCTTGTACCTCTTGAATATTCTTGAGGTAACACGGGTGGCTCCCCCCAAGATTGAGCTTTTGTCCCTTCTTCATCTCATTACATCATCCTCTCTCTACACCTGAATTTTTTTCTTCATACAAAACTTCACACAATCTTCATTAGCAACATTAGTGTATTCAAAAGATAATAGACCTTTAGGCTTAGCTTTAGAATAGCAAAACTTTTCACTAAAAACACAAGCTACTCTAGCAATTCCTTCAAAAAGCTCAATTTTCCAAAAAGAACCCAAAAAAGAATCAATAAGAAGAAAATGCAAATAATGGCAGAAATCTATTAAAACAGACCAGCAGGTAGAAACCGATTTTTTCGAAGACCTTCTGTTGCTACAATAAAAAAGTGTTGAACTAACTAAATTTAGCTAACATACTGGGGGATTTATTCATAAATTTTAGCTCAATCCGACTTATAGAGACTCCTCATGAATTTTTATGGTGGAGGACATAAATCTGTTTTGGGACAGCAACTCCCCAAATCTTACTTACCTCTCATTAGAGGTCATTCTTGGCACAAAAAACAAACAAAAAGTATAAGGAGAGGTCATTACTGAAGTAATAACTTCCAAGACTCAAGGAAACTCTTGGATTATCTCCCAACAAGTACTTTTCTTTAACGCCTTTAAGTTAGGCACGATGAAGAGCAAAGATTGGAAAGGAGAAAAATAAAAGTGAGCAAGTATAACAACCACTGTGAAAGCATTGTTTTATTCATTAAAATCCCTTTGTTAACAAGGTTGATCAAGTCTTGTTACCAAAACAATCTTATCTGAAACAAAACTTTGCATTCCACAAGGTGATTACATTACCTCATACTTGATAGCAATGGTCCCAATCATAATAGTTACAAAATTTTCTTGTGGAATGGGACAATATATTTCTACAACCTTGATGCTCTCAATATTTTCAATGGAATTCAGGCAATAGATCTTAGCAACCTTCTTGGGGAAATAGACAGTATGCTCTCTGTCATTAATATTGAATGTTACTTTTCCTTGATTACAATTGATGACAGCACCTGCAGTATTAAGAAAAGGTCTTCCAAGAATAATAGACATATTATCATCTTTGGGCATCTCAAGCACAACAAAATCAGTTAAAACCATGAAATTGTGAGCTCCCAAGAAAAGGTCTCCGGAGCAAAGCATTAACACTCCGTGAACACATGTGATCCTCACACCACAGCCATCCCCTCCGGTTATCCCAATTATTGTCACTTTGGGGCCTTTGGATCCGGACAATGATATGTGTACACAACTTGCAGATAAGATCACACACAATACTATCATAATGATTCAATAATAAGTTCAGATCAGAGATCATGGCACTCGGGCCCTAGTGACAAGCATTAAGCACAATAAGTTGCAACAAAGTCAAATATCACTAATAGAGATACTAGGCACTATGCCCTAACAATCTTATTCGATTACATGATAGAACTCATCCAATCCCTACCATCCCCAAGTCTACAGCGGGGGATTACTCACTCATGGATGAGGGAAACACTGATGGTCGATGGAGAGGCGTTGGTGATGACGATGGTGATGATCCTCTCCAAATTCCCCGTCCCGGCAGGGTGCCAGAACGGAGTTTTTGAATCTGAATCTTGGTTTCTCGTGGCGGCGGCGGAGCGGAACTCTTTATGGAAAACTATCGAACCCCCATCGGTTTTTAGGTCGAGAGGCAACTTATAGGCGCAGAGGGAGGCCGAGGGGGTGCCTAGGGTGGATGCACCCCCTAGGCGCGGCTAGTGGCGGGCCCGCACCTGGCAGGGCTGTGCCCCCCAGGCCCTTCCCCATCTTGTCTTCTGGCTCCGCGGATCTTCTGGTGAAATATAATTTTTGGCATATGTTCCGGGATTTTTCCTGGTAGTTCATTTTCTACACAAAAACTAGATACCAAGGTAATTCTGCTGAAAACAACGTCAGTTCGTGTTAGTTGTATCCAAATCACACAAGTTTAGAGAAGAAACAATAGCAAAAGTGTTCGGGAAAGTAGATACGTTTTGGACGTATCAGCTAGCAAGACCGAGTGACCCATAGTCGATGGTATGACCCATGGCCTGCCAGGCGACCCAGTTGCTGGAAAGTAAAGAGGAAGCCTGGTTTGTGCCGTCTTAGGAAGAAACCGGAGCCTTAGGGAACAAGACACGTAATTGATAGAATTAATGTAAAACTCTCTAACATGTCTTTCTAGGACTCTCCATGTAACCTTAGATTCAACCGCCTATATAAAGCCGACTAGCGGGAGCATTAGAACTTACACATCACTGTAACCACACACTTTTGCCTCATATAATGATTTATAGCATGAGTAGGATCGAGACACCGTTGTCGGATCTAATTCTAGATAACTTGTGCACCGATGTGTGAGATACTCGCCACATTTCTATCCTACCTCTCTAAAGTCCTCTTGGCATACTCGTGGCCGCAACAAGTAGGGAGATATGAAAATAAGGGAGCAGGAGATGGTACAAGTGTATTGGAGTGACTCGCGTCTCTCCCTCGCATCGCCCCTCCTGGCGACTGAGGAGGCCATACCCTAACCCCACCGCCACCTCCTCCCCCTTCATCCTTCTCCTTCCTCGTCGCCCCCGGAGGGCCGCCGGCCTAAGTGCGTGGCACCGGTGATGGGGGCGACGGGGATCTGGCCTCCCGGCCCCAGCGTGGCGGTAGGGAGGAGAACGCCGGCGCTGGATGGGGCCCCCTCGCCATCGGTGTCTATGCGGCTCCGGCCGGCGGTGGCTTCATGGGAGCTCGGATCGGGAGGCGGCGACCTCTACCGGAGTGGGGCGGGTGGCAATCTGGTGGAGGAGGTGCTGGCGATGGGATTCCGTTGGAAGACCTAGATCGACTCTCTATCCCTAATTGCACCTTTCGATCCGTTCTTGAACCGCCGTAGATAGTGTGGGGATCATTGTGTCGGATCTAATAAAGGAGGTGGTCCTTTGGTTTCTTTCGCACGAAGACGAATATCTTGATGTCCGCCTCATTGATCCAGTGCGGAGGCGGGTTCGGAAGGCTCATTGGTGAACTCCATGGGCGTATCATGCACGGAGATTCTTTGGATCGGAAGGTATTGATCAGCGCACATTGTTTTTCGGCCGCTTGGTTTTCGGGAGGCGTATGAAGCTCATTGTTTGTTCCCACCAAGTGCCATTCTTAGATCCATGGTGAAGTCAGATGCGGAGAATGTCAGAAAAGCGGAAATATGAAGGTGGCGATGGCGATTTTTGTTCTTGTGGCGATGGAGAACTGACTGCGTGATCTGGATCTCGCTACATCGACTATTGGTGCGGAAAGACAACACATGGGGAGTTCTCAATCTTATCTTGCAGGGTGAAAATCCAAGATCTGGCCTTGATTGGTTGTGCCTGACAATGACCTTGTTAAATACATTGTTTTGTGAGCAAGGACTTTCTCCAAGGTGAAAACCTATGATCTTTGATCGGACAACAACGGCGTTTGGGCATCTTCTTGAAGGCGTTGTTATTGGAGTGGGGGACTACTGGTATTGTTCTGATGGTGTCAGTGTTGTTACTTTAAGGATTAGTTCTCTATAGCGGGACTTTTATTATTTGTAATTTTTCTTTCTTTTTTTTAAGTTGTGTGCATCCGTAGGGCCGCTAGAGCATGCGTTGTTGCAGAGGCTGGGTATAGTTGGTGTTCCTGTAATATTAATATATTAATTGGTGTCCTGTAATATTAATATATTAATAGAAAAAATGATGACTTCAGCAGATTTTATCTATATGCTTAATATTAATATTTTTCGGTAATCATCAAATAAGAAAAAATGATGGCCCCTTTTCCGGTAGTAATATTTTATCGGAGGAGTAACATAAAATATTCAAGTACACTGTACACCGGAAAGCACTTCTCACTTCTATGGTAACCGTCTCTGCATTTTCTCTGTAAAAAAAAGAGATCACTGCATCGGTCGTCCATGGTTTCATTTCCCTATCTATCCACTTCTTTCGCACTTGTCATTGTCTCAGTCTCCACAAAAGGAGCACCATACCGTAGCCCGCTGCCGGAGCACGGAGCACCTACGCACTACGCACCCACAGACTAGGCAACAATGCGTCGCCTCCACTCCACCATCATCCTCCTACTCTCCGCCGCCGGCCTCCTCCTGCACGCCGCCGCGGCGTCGCCTGCACTGCCAGACCCGGCGTCCCTCGAGCCGTCGCTGCTCTTCCCGTCGGCCGGCGCCTCCCAGGCTCAGCCCGGCGCGGCGTCCACCATCCCGGCATTCCCGGAGCAGTCCGAAGCCGCCGCCGCCTCCTCCGTCTGCCAGCTCACCCCCTCCCCGCCGCTCCTCCCGGCCGTCCTCGCCACCTGCAACGCGGGCGGCGGTGGCGCGCTCCCGCCGCGGCTGCGATGCTGTCCGGCCCTGGCGGCGTGGCTCTACGCGGCGTACGCGCCCACCGCGCTGGGACTGGGAAGCGGGGGCTCAGAACGACGGCCCGCTGCGGCGGCGGACGTGACCGACCTGCCGCTGCTGCCGGACGACGCGGAGGAGTGCGCGGGCGCGGCGGAGCGCGCGCTGAGGTCGGCGGGGGCGACGCTGCCGCGGCCGCAGGTGACGAGCAACGGGACCATGTGCGACGTGCCGTTCTGCTACTGCGGAGTGAGGCTGAGGCGGCCGGTTTGCCCGGTGCCGGCGGGCAGGGCCGCGAGGAGGCTGGAGAGGGACTGCGCGCGGCCGGGGCTCGCCGGCTGCTCCCGGTGTCTCCGGGCGCTGAACCTGGTAAGCCTTTGCAATCACGATTGTGCTTCGATGGTGTGTGGCTGTACGCTTTGCAAGATACCAACATTGTTTTATGCAAACTTTGATGGATGCTAATCAAGTAACCATGCTTCTTTTTCTTTGAGAGCGCAAAACCCAACACTTTTTAAATCTTTTTATGTGTCAGAGACAAGTACTAGTATTTCTGTAACTTGTTTATATTCTTGAGCATGAACACGTCAATTGATGAAGTCGGATTAGTACTACACAGTATCTTCAAACATAACAAATGTAATGCAGAAAATGTAGTAATCTCAACTTGTAGCCGGTTTAGGTGCGAAAATGCTACTATTAGCGCTCCCGAGCTTCTGAACCAAAATTTTAATTGTTTTTGTGAATTTCGAATATAAAAATTTCTGAAAAACATACGAGTACATCTACACATGTAGTATGTGCGGTACTAGTTTTGCCGGAAATGTATCATCATCCATGATCTACACAAAAAGGACAGTACAGAAGGAGATAAAACGAATATTTTTTTTGCTTTTTAGAGCCAGAAACTTGTGGTTTTTTGTGTAGCCCAGAATGCAATCTATTTCTTAGCAGATATTTACAACATACTAGTACTATGTATTGACAGATTAAAATCTTCTATACCGAGATTATGTTAGCAAACACCTAAAGAAAACTGGGGAGATCAAGTTGATAACCTGTCCTAAAGTCCGGGGAATGTGGCATCAGAATAGACAAATAGGCGGTCCCTATATTTATGGATAGCAAACAAATAGTCACGGAATTTGTTATGTAGACTTCACAAGATCCACCGAACAAGAGTAGTAGAACTAGGAAGCCACAGTAAGTCGCAGTCACTGACATGATGTACTGCTGCTTGTCTCACCCAAGATTCACGTTTTCCCGGGGGAGGAAACTTAACTGAATTTCCCCTAGAACTACAACTAGAAGGGTAGCCTGATGAGATTTCATGGAGTGATCCAGGCTGAATGGGTAGGGCCTGGAAGGAGCATGATTTGGTTCAGAACACCATGCCTCCACTCCACCACCCCTTTACCACTTTCGCTTTGGGTTCAGGACTCGATGCTCTTCGTCTCATCGTCCTCTTTTTCCACCTAGAAAGGAGTATCATCACAAGCAAGCCATTAGCTTCTTCCTCTGTCATACCACCCGCAACCCCGAATCATTTGCTTTCCGACCCTGACTCCGTCTCCTTCCATGGCCTGGTTTTACTAGTTTGTGAGGCCAGAGGGCCCCTCCGTTTGAGACAGGGATGTGTACCGTGCGTCACATGAGGTTGGCAGAGTTCCGAGAGATGCTCGGGGCCAGCTGGTGCGAGAGCGAGGGTTTTGTCCCTTCGTCTCCACTTGAATCTCTATCCCCTGTTCTCCAGATCAACGACGTGTGGTAACGTGAATTCACCTCGACAGCTTCTGTACAACAGTGAACTTTTTGGGGTTTTGCTTTGTTCATGTCTTCGCGTGCGTGTGCGTGCGCGTGCGCGTGCGCGTGGCGTGCTACCATTTCCTTTCCGACAGTGCAGTTTCTTTAGCAATTTGTGTCACTCACTCGCATGAGTTGGATTGCTCATCAAGCTGTTTCAGTATGTTGCCCGAAACCTAACCATGTCTCCCCTCCGTGTCATCTCATAAAATTCAGCTGAGCGTCAGCGGAGGCAAGAACGCCACGTCGGCCAAGCCCAAGCACGGCGGCGGCGGCGGCGGCGGCGGGCAACGCGAGCGTGACTGCCGGCTCATGGGGCTGACGTGGCTGCTGCAGCGGAACGCCACGCGCCACCGGGCGGCGGCCACGGCGGTACTCCAGGCCGTCATGGCGGCCGACGAGGCCGGCGCACCCGCCACCTGCTCGCTCCCCGTCGACGGTCTGCCGCGTGCCGTCGCGTCGTCGGAGATCAGTGGCGCTGCGGCGGAGGCGCATGCCGTCGAGCGTCTCGTTCACGCCCTGCTGGGCGCCTCGGCCGTCGTCTTGTCCCTGTGCTTCTGAGTAGTACGATCTTATCGTTGCATATGTCTTATTAATTGTTTTATTATTTGTTGGTAGTCTGCATGCACTTCTGATGTTAATTACTAGTTCCTGAAAGTCGTTGAACTCTTTTTTTATATTTGTGTTTCTTCATGGCTTATTAGAGTCTAGTGGACTTCGTTACTGTAATTAATTATATGCAACTATGGTGCTAATCTAGTAGGTAAGCAACTGCATCACAGAGTAGAGTGCATTGTGTATAGTTATGTCCGGGCGTTCTAGCTAGGATCAGGAAAATATCTCACCGACAAGGTCCGCCCACAAGGGTGTATACATGATCACTTGATATCATTTCAGGAAACTCGAACGTGCGTACGAAGCTAACAATCTCAGCCGGTTAAAGACCCACATCTCTAAGTTGATTTTTTTGGCGGGCGTAAAGGGATTGTACTAATCAAATAAATAACAAAACTAAGAATATACCACACCCTCAACTCGGCTAATCCTGGCCAGTGCCACCGCCACCGCCGGGGCGGTGGTGGCCCCCCTCTCGTCAAACATTGGAGGGGAGGATAATGTGTCGTGGTGGTGTCCTCGCGGGCGGTGCTCGGGTGTTGGTGGCGGCACAAGGTGGCGTGGTCGTGGGGCTAGGCCTAGAAGCCGGAGCGGCAGGAGGGTGGAGGATGACGCGGAGCTCCGGCGTGTATCTTCGGCGACGGAGGCGATTTGGGCCTTAGGGTCCTATCTGTCCATCTCTGCCATGGAGGTTGGGTCTCGATCAAAGATTGGATATGTTTTTAGATTAGATCTTAGATCCAAACTTCAAAATTTCCAACTTTTTCCTAGATTAGATCCAGCTAGCCAAATAAATACCTAATCACAAACCCTCGTATCCTATTACAAGAAGTAATATCCTAGTCTATCTCTAATCTTATACGTACATGTATTCTAACAGTGGATGCCTTTCCCTTGGCTGCTCCGGGGGCTTACTAGCGTGCTCAAATAAGGAGGGCGGTTCCAGGGTTCTTCTCACGAAAAGACAGTGTTCTGCTTGAAGCCTGCACTCATTGATCTGGCTGGTGACGAGTTCCGAAAGGCCCCCCGACGATCTCCATTGGGTGCCTCATGCCTGAAGATTGCGGGATCGGGTGGGATTCTGTCATGCGCACCTTTGTTTTCCTGACCTTTTGGTTTTAGAAGGGAGCGACCCGAAGCTTCGCCATTTGTTGTCATCATGGGACATATTTTGCATTCCATGGTGAAGTAAGAGACGGATAAAGTCATGGAAGCCGAGATCTGAGGACTAGTAATGGTGGTTAGAGTCTTTGAGACGATAAAGAATTTGTTTGGTGATTCGTGACTCGTAGCAGCGACATCGACAAGTGGGGGCTGCAGCATAGGAGAAGTACAAAGTCTTATCTTTCAGGGCAAAAATCCAAAGGTTGGCCTTATTGGTTGTGTCTGGCATTGGTCTTGTTAAAGACATTGCTTTGAGAGCACAGACTTTCTCCATGGTCAAACCGTATGATTTTTGATCGGGAGACGATGCCGCTTGTGCACTGGTTCCTTCTTGGAGGCATCGTTGTTGGAGGATTTGGACTTCGCGGGTGTTGTCTTGGTGGTGTTTGTTCTGCTACTACAAGGAACATATCATTATAGCAGGGCTTCTGTTTTTGCTTTTTTTGTTTTATGGTTGTGTGCATCAATAATTCCTTTAGGGCAGTGCGTTGTTACATAGGTTAGATGTAATTGGTATCTTCATAATATTAATATATTTAATAAAAACATGAATGTCATTACAATCCTTTAGAAGGGACTCCAGAATTGCTTCTGCCCTGTTCCAAGTCATACATACTGTATGTCCCTAGTATTACGAAACTTTGCTAATTCATCTCTAACTTTATTCTGAGATTGTTTGATTCTAACTATGTCGGTTATTCAATTTGACTCCACCAAGGTTATAGCTTCAGCTACCATACTACAGGTGATATGTTTCTCCCTTTACTCGTACCGGCCGGATAATACCAGTGCTAATCTGTTAGGTTTAGTTCTACATCAAAAAAATCATGTGGGGACCTAACTTATAAGGTAGGGCACACATGTCGGTCATGCGGCTATCAAAGGGGACTGTTGCAAGATGGATCGACCTCGTTGTGGCATGCTATGGAGTGCGATGGGTCATGCTCTGGAGGGTCGTGCCAGCTGGCGTGGGACACAGTGTGTCGCTTGCGCTCTGAGGGGGGCTCGAGGTTGTTGATCTCTCTCTACACAATAATGTTGGAGATATGCCCAAGGGGCAATAATAAAAGTAGTTATTATTATATCTTTGTGTTTATGATAAATATTTACATACCATGCTATAATTGTATTAACCAGAAACATTAATACTTATGTGATTTGTAAACATGTAAGAATCCCTAGTAAACCTTTTATAATACTAGCTTATTGATTAATTGATGATTATAGTTTCCTGATCATGAACATTGGATGTTATTAATAACAAGATCATATCATTAGGAGAATGAAGTAATGGACACACTCCTATAGTTAAGCGTATCATAATATCAAGTCATTCAATAGTTTTTTTCTAAAAGCTTTCAAATACATAGTAACCTAAATCCTTCGACCATGAGATCATGTTAATCACCATCACCGGATGAATGCTTTGATGACATCAAATACCACTTCGTAACTGGGTGGTTATAAAGGTGACATTGAGTATTCTGAAAGTATGTGTTCGAGCACATGGATCAAGAGTGGGATTTTTTCATCCATATGAAAGATAGATATACTTTGGGCCCTCTCAGTGTAATGTCATCCAATTGGCTTGAAAGCTTGTGACAATATCACAAGGGATCACATATCACGGAACGAGTAAAGAGTACTTATCAGTAACAAGGTTGAACTAGGTATGCAGAGATACCGACGATCAAACCTTGGATAAGTAAAGTATCGCGAGACAAAAGGAAATTGGCATCGTATGTAAATGGTTCATTCGATCATGAAGTAATCATAGAAATATGTGGGATCCATATGAATTTCCAGATTCCTCTATTGGTTATTGATCGGAGAAGTGTCTCGATCGTGTCCAGATAATTCACGAACCGTAGGGAGACACACGTAAGGATTCAATGTTGTTTAGTAGATTTGTAATGTATGTTGGAGAACGAATGTTTTTTGGAGTCTCGGATTGGATCCAGGACATCACGAGAATATCTGGAATAGTCCGGAGAATAAGATTTATATAAGGAAAGTCATTTTCCGGGGTTCAGAAATGTTTTTGGTGTTTTGGACGAAAGCTTCTAGAAGGTCCACCACTTCGGAGGGAAGGGGTACATGGAATGTACTAAACTCCAATGGGATGAATGGTTCATATCCTAGGTCACTTGGTTAGGCGATGGGAAGAGAGAAATCAAACTATAGTGTGAATAGTCAAACACTAGTTTGAAAAAGTCAAATCCCAACACGAAAGTCAAATTCTAGTGGAGGGAGGAGAGGAAACCTCCTCTCCCTCCACCGTCGGCCAAGGAGAGGGAGTTGGGAGAGGACTCGGCCTCCCCCTCCCTAAACCGCCTCTCCCTCTCATAAAAGGAGGGGAGGGGTCAACCCCTCTCCCCTCAACCCAAACCCTAGCCCCAAGCGCCACCGCCCAAGTCATCGATGTTGCCGCCCTAGTGCCGCTGTCGTCCACCTCCACCCCCGTCCTTTAAACCCTAGTTGCCAAGGCCTCTCTACTCCACCATACTCGCTCCGGCTTAGGCGAAGCCCTGCAGGATCTACTCCTCCGTTTCATCACCACGCCGTCGTGCTGCTGGAATCGAGAGGAGATCTACAACCTCTGTTGCCTGCTAGAACAAGGGAGCGGAAGGTTTTCATCGAGTACCGAACGTGTGACCGACTGCGGGAGCGCTGCTGGAACACGGCGCCGGAAGGATCGTCTATGCGATCTTGAGATCGGCAAGTGAACGACTACATCACCCACGAGAGATCTGTATCTCGTTAAATGCTTTGGATCTCCGAGGGTTAGTACTCTTCAATCTCGTTGCACCGATGTAGTAGATTATATCTTGGATTATGTGTGTTCATGCGATAGAATTTTTTGTCTTCCATGCTACGAACCCCTATAGTGGTATTAGAGTTGTGTCTATGCGTAGATCTGTTGCACGAGTAGAACACAATGTTTATTGTGGGCATTGATGCTTTTGTTGTCGATTTCTTTTTGTTTACTTTGCATCTTGCGGGATGGTGGGATGAAGCGGCCCGGGCTAACCTTACATGACATCGTTCATGAGACTTGCTCCACGATCAACATGTAACTTGCATTGCATAAGTGGCTTTGTGGGTGTCTGTCTCTCCCACCATAGTGAAGATTAAATTTACAACAGGCACTTGATAATACTTGTATCAACATTGTGGTTCTTGTTCGTAAGTTAGAACGGTTTTTATCCGAAAGCCCCAAACCACGTAAAACATGCAAAGAAAATTAGAGGCGTCTAACTTTGTTTTGCAGGGGTGTGCTGTGATGTGATATGGCCATGATTGTGATTATATATATGATGTATGCAATGATACTTATTATAAGTTAGCAACCGGCAGGAGCCTTATGGTTGTCTTTAAATTTCGTTTAAGACCCGCGTGTCTATTATTCAGAGTAGTTGTAATAGTTGATGCCGGTGGTCGACAACCATGGAGCGGTGCCATTAACCTTGATGCCACGTCGGTGATGATGGAGATCATGTTCATGCTTGGAGATGGAGATCGAAGGCACAAGAAGAAAGGCCATATCATATCACATATTATAAATTTCATGTGATGTTAATCTTTTTATGCATCTTGTATTGCTTAAATCACGACGGTAGCATTATAAGATGATCCCTCTCACTAAATATCAAGTAATAAAGTGTTCGTCCTTAGTAGGCACCATTGCTAAGACTCGCCGTTTTGAAGCACAACGTGATGATCAGGTATGATAGATTCTACATGTGCATACAACGGGAGCAAGCCAGATTTGCTCATGCGGATACTAAGGTTAAGCTTGACGAGCCTAGCATGTACAAACATGGTCTTGAAACACAGAATACCGAAAGGTAAAGCATGAGTCATATAGATGATATGATGAACATGTTGATTGTTCGCCTTTGAAACTACATCATCTCTCATGATGATCGGACTTGATGTAGTGGATTTAGTTCGTGTGATCACTAAAACAATGTGAGGGATATTGTTTTGAATGGGAGTTTACCTAGTTAATTTAAGTATGAAATAGGAACTCAATTTGTCATAAACTTAGTCTAAACTTTTGTAAATATATTGTAGATCATGGCGACCCCTACCATCAATTTTAATATGTTTCTAGAGAAAGAAAAGTTGAAAAATTGTAACACCCTCGCCTGATAAGGCTGAGTTCATGTGTATAGTGCCAATCCCTGGATCGGTTCACTGGCACACACAGTACAAAATGATACCAAATATAACTGTGCATCATAAATACAACGAATATGATCCAGAATTTACATTATTTATACAAGTACACAATGGAAACGAATACAAGGTAGATCTCCATCCTTCAAATGTGCCACAAAGTAACAAATGTTGAGTGGAGTCTCGCGACCTATTAACGATCAATCGATATTTATATAACCTGCAACATGAAACATTGCAGCCACGAATGGTCAATACATTGAATGTATGGCAAGTAGGCTAAAGTGGTTAACAACAGATCTATCAACTACATGCTTATTTGGCCAAGTGGAGTTCAGACTCATTTGCATAAAGCAACAATTTTATCCTAACATTTGTAACAAAGTAGTTTTCCAATACGATAAATAGGACACTCTGGTTCACTCCCAGGTGCTCCTACCCAATTAAGTTCACCAACAAGTTTTAGGTAATTAAGAAATAAGGATGAGTGAGAAATATCATAGCATCAGTATCAGGTCGCTCAAATTGTCCATAACCGGGGACACGGCTAATCGATTAGTTTATACACCCTGCAGGGGTTAGTACACTTTACCCATGTGACTTGGCCACCATTTCGTACCACCACTCTCATATTGGGTGATGATAGGGAGAAGTCCAAGAAGGAACCGTCGGAAGTAGCTCCCAATCCCGACGCAAGACCGGTCCAACCTACACTATCTACATCTCTGGATACGCTGGGTTCGAGTTACCACAACCATCGAGTTCAACCAACCGCCCATTTCATTATTGGCACATGGTTGCACACGAAAGCTTCCAAACAAAGAAACCAATCATTTCTCAGTGTCCCGGGTGCCTTTCCACAATGATATCACCAAAAATTATAAATCCCATCACACCCAGGAGATTCATTGATTAAGTTGTTTTAGTTTTCGCAAACCAACACATTTAGAATCAACATCAGTGATGTAACCCAACCCTCGTTCATCATAACATGGCTAAGCACATCTACCAACGGTGGTTCATCTACAGGAAAACCCTACCACATAATAGGACATAGCATAGCATATACACATCATTCCTACAGATGCAATTCTACAAAAGCATCTACAATGCATAGGAAAACAATAGGACATTTATGACCAAGATAGCACTACTTGCCTTTGTTGTAGATGTAGTCGATTAGATAATCCTTACAATTATATTGGCCTCTTTCGTAATAACCACAATACTTGCAATCATAGTAGTTGCAATCACACACGTTGCACTCCTCGCAATCTATCGATCAAACAATTTCATACAACATAAACAATAGCACATAGAGATCAAACAAATACAACAGATGCACGCATGACAATTTAATAAGTCACAATGGTTGTTACTTTAGTTCTTTAAACAATATTGAACTATATGATGCATGCAAGAGGCCAATTAATGCAATGGAGTACTTGCTATTAATAATTACTTGCCAATATAAGGTTTTTAATAGTTCTGTTGTAACGACTGTTTTAACTGTCGAATTAAATTTGTTTCTTGGGTTTACTGGATAGAGGACGTTAATACGAACCAGTAGGCGTTGGATTCACCCTAATCGGAGTTATAGATCTTTTTATATGATTTAAATGTCGTTTAATGGGTTTTAAATCATTTATATAGTTTCTGTTGCCTAAAAATCAAACTAAAATTATATCTGTAATCTACACAGAATTGTGAATCTAGGGACATATTATTTGTAATTTTCTGAATAGTATTTATTTTCTTATAAATTTATTACTCTAAATAAGCCATTAAACCATTCAAATCTTCATGGAAAAACCTTACAGTCAAAGGCTGAACTAATTGCATATTTATGATCTACATGGAACCTGCTTTCCATCGGTATATCATTTATATTTTTGTGACAAGCAATTAATTTACTATGAATTTAATGATTTATAAAGCCATTAAAACTAATTAAATTGCTACGGGTTAAATAGTCGGTAAAGGCTAGATCCAACCATATATTATTAATATGCATTACAGTAGCTTCAATTTCATATATTGTTCATATTTTTCGGAGTTACAGATAATTTCTTATGAATTTATTAACCTAAAAGACCATTAAAACCTATTAAATTACTGCAGTAACCACATATAATAAAAGTTGGATCTATTCTGATAAGATGATTCTATGTAAAATTATCTTCAATTTGATATATTATACGCAATTTTTGGACGTGGTATGAATTTCTAATGAATTTTACAAGTTAGAACTATAATATGAAATTTTAAATTCGAACGGAATATTCCAGAGAATATTCCGCTGACTGGACATGTTGACTGGGACTAGATGTTGACCTGACGTTGAAGTGGCATTGATGAGGATGCTGACCGGGTTGACGACATGGCACGCACCGGTTTGATTGGATCTCGACCGTCTGGATAGGATCCGGTGGCTAGAAGAAAAGATTGACCCGATTTTGGCTCAGAATAGACAAGAAATAGATATGTGTTAGAGAGACAAATTCGTAGGTCAAATCGAAAAACTCAGAACATGAAAGTTGTGGGGAATCATTATTCCTACCTTCTCACCAAAGGAATTTGGATTTGAAGAAACGAGCGCGAGTAGATCTTGGATTTACACCGTAAGATCTAAAATATTGCGATACGAAATTCTCCGGCTGTGGTGGATGAAAAGAGGTGAGGTTTGTCGGGATTGAAATATATTGACGATCCCTTTCGTTTTTTGACCGAAGGCAAACGACGAAGTCTAGATGGGTTAAAAAGCGAAATAAGATTCGGGCATGTGTAGATTCGGGATTTCGAGAAGAGAAACTCGTACAGCTGTGGCTCCACGAGTTTATATGGAGGTTTAGGATGGTTTAGAGATAGGCCTTGGAGTAGGGAACAAGTAGAAACAAACGGAAATCGATTCGGAGTTGTAGATAAAAAGTTATAAGAGTTTGAGTAGAGATAGGTATAGAAAATCAGTTTTCGCACGCTTTTTAAAGCAGTGGGATCGATCTTGCTTCACGTACTGGCTGGCTCGGTCCTTGCTGGGCCGGCCCACTTAGGTTTTTTTTCCTTTTTATTTTATTTTTCTCTTTACTTGTTTTACATCTTTTGCATACGAACTCCAAATGACATGATTCTTGTTTCTAAATTTTTCTAAAATCGAAAAGATTATTATAGGATCAAATTTGTAATTTTTTTACTAGTTTGGAAGTAGTGGATTTAAAAATCCTTATATAATTCATTTCATTTATATCTTTATGTGTTTGTTTTTATTTCATAACTTTTTCATACTAGCTCCAAATGAGCTCAATTTTGTTTCTAAAATTTTGTAATACTAATTGGATATTTTTAGGCTATAATTATCAATAATTTATGCCTTACAATAGTGGGTTTTATAAAGTCAATTTAATTACCTTTAGGGACATTTGGGCGAATCAACTATAGGATTTAGATACCAGGATTTGGATTTAGTTTGTGAGAACTTTGCATGGATGTAATGAAATGCTTATGAATGCTTCATGATTTTCATTTTGAAATCTTGCACACCAATTCTACAATCCATAATCAATCCATGCCCTTCTGCCTATATGGCTACTTAGGTCATAACAAAAGAATATAAGATTTTGAATTCAAGGTTGAGAGGATTTTCTATTCAAAAAGTTTCTTCTCATTGAGAATTTTCAACATAGTCAAACAATCAATCAAACTTATTTATTTATTTATTTTACATTCCAAAATTAGGAGAATTTTGGGATGTGACAGACTACCACCGTTAAAAGAAATCTCGTCCCGAGATTTGGGAATGCTAGAAAGAAAGAAGGTTCGGGATCCATTAGGATGCTACCACCCTTAAAAGAAAATTGACTAGGTCACTTCTTGAGGGTTCACTTGGCTCTGGTAAATTCTCCTCTAGACATTTATTGACACAATGTCTCTTGCACATTCTAAACTTCATGATTGACAAATTCCAAGAAAACACTACTTGAACTAGCAGAACTCTCATGGTGGGCAAATAGGGAACGTTTACTTCATGGTGCCCATAATTCACAGTTGGGATTCATTCTTACTATATATTCATACGCTAAGCACTGGGTGCTTTTATAAAGGGGAAATATACCATTCTAAGGTCTAGGCTTAACATCAGCTCTTTGCTAAGGTTGAAAAGACACTCAAGATTCACAAAGCCAACAGTACAAGAGCGAATAATAAGAGTAGTAGGAATGGTGATCAATCCATCCTGCACCCAAATCATTACCCTGTATGAGGATAGGTGAATCACGTTTTTCTATCACTTGGGCATTCTCACTTGCCGTGAAGAATGTTTCCATGGGCATGAACTAATGCACTATGTATACTTCCATGTATTCAATCAACAAAGCTACTACTAAAACTAAACTATCGATACTTCAACTTTCAGGTTGCGTAATCTACTACATAACATCATTTCAACACTTCATACTTCCACATCTCTTTTTTTCCATTAGATAAAGCATTCTCCTTACTAAATGCATTGTGTTATCAAACCTTCCACTTACCACATCATTATATCTCCAACGGTTCAAGATAGGGAAGAATAGATTCTATAGGAAAGAAACGACTAAGGAAATAATCCTACCCATAAATATATGAAGCAATCAATGTCACAAACAAGGAAACAATCATAGGCGATCAACATACAATCAAACACTTGTATAATAACATTACAAGGGTATAAACTTAGTAGTATATAACCACAAAATAGTTTGAAAGCATTGGGAACAATACTAGAGTAAAACATAGCAACATATAAGCAATAAACAAAATCTGTCAAAACGGTACAGCAGATTTTACGAATTTTTCTGACTGACTTAAACTCGTCAGCAATTTTAGCCAATGTTTGTGCATGTACTACAGTTAATTTCTCTCCAGATCCTATTTTTTTAGATTTTTATGAGTTACCAATAAAATATGAAAAATCACGCGGTACAACAGGTCAGGCAGAAAACTGCAGCAGTAATCCCACGAATTTCAATCAATTCACACCATTAAAATAATTTTAAAACCACACGAAAACTCCAGCAACTTTAGAGTTTCAAAACAACAGATCCTAAACAAGGCATCACACGATATGGTTCAGTACAAACAAGCAAACAACCTATATTGTCATACCACATAAGTTGGTAAGAACAATATGCTAACACGATAGCGATGATCTCCTAAAGAGATAAAATATGGTGGTCCAGACCTACCCAAACTTGGTGAGATGTTCATTTATGTCATGTTATTTGTTTTGTACTTGTATACCAGCTCTCATATAGTGATTTGCTTTATAGAAAACTACTAATAACATTTTCCAATTCTTGTAGTTTTTATGGTAGATCACTTCTTCTACTAATCAAATGAATGGACATCTACAAGTTTGAACAAGGAGAGGTGTTGGAAAATGATAGACAAGGAATATAATAACTCTAATAAGTATAAAATTTGATAGTTCTCCTAATAGAGATCTTCTATTGCTAATCCATTTCTAAGGTCATGATCCTACAGTCAACACACAGCTCTGATACCATCTTGTAGCACCCTCGCCTGATAAGGCTGAGTTCATGTGTATAGTGCCAATCCCTGGATCGGTTCACTGGCACACACGGTACAAAATGATACCAAATATAACTGTGCATCATAAATACAACGAATATGATCCAGAATTTACATTATTTATACAAGTACACAGCGAAAAACGAATACAAGATAGATCTCCATCCTTCAAATGTGCCACAGGCGAAAAAATGTTGAGTGGAGTCTCGCGACCTATTAACGATCACTCAGATACGATATAACCTGCAACATGAAACGTTGCAGCCACGAATGGTCAATACATTGAACGTATGGCAAGTAGGCTAAAGTGGTTAACAACAGATCTATCAACTACATGCTTATTTGGCCAAGTGGAGTTCAGGCTCATTTGCATAAAGCAACAGTTTTATCCTAACATTTGTAACAAAGTAGTTTTCCAATACGATAAATAGGACACTTTGGTTCACTCCCAGGTGCTCCTACCCAATTAAGTTCACCAACAAGTTTTAGGTAATTAAGAAATAAGGATGAGTGAGAAATATCATAGCATCAGTATCAGGTCGCTCAAATTGTCCATAACCGGGGACACGACTAATCGATTAGTTTATACACCCTGCAGGGGTTAGTACACTTTACCCATGTGACTTGGCCATCCCAGCTCGTACCACCACTCTCATATTGGGTGATGATAGGGAGAAGTCCAAGAAGGAACCGTTCGGGAAGTAGCTCCCCAATCCCGACGCGCACCGGTCCAACCTACACTATCTACATCTCTAGATACACGGGTTCGAGTTACCACAACCTACTGAGTTCAACCAACCGCCCATTTCATTATTGGCACATGGTTGCACACGAAAGCTTCCAAACAAAGAAACCAATCATTTCTCAGTGTCCTGGGTGCCTTTCCACAATGATATCACCAAAAATTATAAATCCCATCACACCCAGGAGATTCATTGATTAAGTTGTTTTAGTTTTCGCAAACCAACACATTTAGAATCAACATCAGTGATGTAACCCAACCCTCGTTCATCATAGCATGGCTAAGCACATCTACCAATGGTGGTTCATCTACAGGAAAACCCTACCACATAATAGGACATAGCATAGCATATACACATCATTCCTACAGATGCAATTCTACAAAAGCATCTACAATGCATAGGAAAACAATAGGACATTTATGACCAAGATAGCACTACTTGCCTTTGTTGTAGATGCAGTCGATTAGATAATCCTTACAATTATATTGGCCTCTTTCGTAATAACCACAATACTTGCAATCATAGTAGTTGCAATCACACACGTTGCACTCCTCGCAATCTATCGATCAAACAATTGCATACAACATAAACAATAGCACATAGAGATCAAACAAATACAACAGATGCACGCATGACAATTTAATAAGTCACAATGGTTGTTACTTTAGTTCTCTAAACAATATTGAACTATATGATGCATGCAAGAGGCCAATTAATGCAATGGAGTACTTGCTATTAATAATTACTTGCCAATATAAGGTTTTTAATAGTTCTGTTGTAACGACTGTTTTAACTGTCAAATTAGATTTGTTTCTTGGGTTTACTGGATAGAGGACGTTAATACGAACCAGTAGGCGTTGGATTCACCCTAATCGGAGTTATAGATCTTTTTATATGATTTAAATGTTGTTTAATGGGTTTTAAATCATTTATATAGTTTCTGTTGCCTAAAAATCAAACTAAAATTATATCTGTAATCTACACAGAATTGTGAATCTAGGGACATATTATTTGTAATTTTCTGAATAGTATTTATTTTCTTATGAATTTATTACTCTAAATAAGCCATTAAACCATTCAAATCTTCATGGAAAAACCTTACTGTCAAAGGCTGAACTAATTGCATATTGATGATCTACATGGAACCAGCTTTCCATCGGTATATCATTTATATTTTTGTTACAAGCAATTAATTTACTATGAATTTAATGATTTATAAATCCATTAAAACTAATTAAATTTCTACGGGTTAAATAGTCGGTAAAGGCTAGATCCAACCAGATATTATTAATATACATTACAGTAGCTTCAATTTGATATATTGTTCATATTTTTCGGAGTTACAGATAATTTCTTATGAATTTATTAACCTAAAGGACTATTAAAACCAATTAAATTACTGCAGTAACCATGTACAATAAAAGTTGGATCTATTCTGATAAGATGATTCTACGTAAAATTATCTTCAATTTGATATATTATACGCAATTTTTGGACGTGGTATGAATTTCTAATGAATTTTATAAGTTAGACCTATAATATGCAATTTTAAATTCGAACGGAATATTTCAGAGAATATTCCGCTGACTGGACAGGTTGACTTTGCATGCTGACTGAGATTAGATGTTGACCTGACGTTGACGTGGCGTTGATGAGGATGCTGACCGGGTTGACGACATGGCACGCACCGGTTTGATTGGATCTCGACCGTCTGGATAGGATCCGGTGGCTAGAAGAAAAGATTGACCTGATTTTGGCTCAGAATAGAGAAGAAATAGATATGTGTTAGAGAGACAAATCCGTAGGTCAAATCGAAAAACTCAAAACATGAAAGTTGTGGGTAATCATTATTCCTACCTTCTCACCAAAGGAATTTGGATTTGAAGAAACGAGCGCGAGTAGATCTTGGATTTACACCGTAAGATCTGAAATATTGCGATACGAAATTCTCCGGCTGTGGTGGATGAAAAGAGGTGAGGTTTGTCGGGATTGAAAGATATCGACGATCCCTTTCGTTTTTTGACCGAAGGCAAACGACGAAGTCTAGATGGGTTAAAAAGCGAAATAAGATTCGGGCATGTGTAGATTCGGGATTCCGAGAAGAGAAACTCGTACAGCTGTGACTCCACGAGTTTATATGGAGGTTTAGGATGGTTTAGAGATATTCCTTGGAATAGGGAACAAGTAGAAACAAACGGAAATCGATTCGGAGTTGTAGATAAAAAGTTATAAGAGTTTGAGTAGAGATAGGTATAGAAAATCAGTTTTCGCACGCTTTTTAAAGCAGTGGGATCGATCTTGCTTCACGTACTGGCTGGCGGTCCTTGCTGGGCCGGCCCGCTTAGTTTCTTTTTCTTTTTCTATTTACTTGTTTTACTCATATCTTTTGCATACGAACTCCAAATGACATGATTCTTGTTTCTAAATTTTTCTAAAATCGAAAAGATTATTATAGGATCAAATTTGTAACCTTTTTACTAGTTTGGAAGTAGTGGATTTAAAAATCCTTGTATATTTCATTTTATTTATATCTTTATGTGTTTGTATTTATTTCATAACTTTTTCATACTAGCTCCAAATGAGCTCAATTTTGTTTCTAAAATTTTGTAATACTAATTGGATATTTTTAGGCTATAATTATCAATAATTTATGCTTTACAATAGTGGGTTTTATAAAGTCAATTTAATTATCTTTAGGGACATTTGGGCGAATCAACTATAGGATTTAGATACCAGGATTTGGATTTAGTTTGTGAGAACTTTGCATGGATGTAATGAAATGCTTATGAATGCTTCATGATTTTCATTTTGAAATCTTGCACACCAATTCTACAATCCATAATCAATCCATGCCCTTCTGCCTATATGGCTACTTAGGTCATAACAAAAGAATATAAGATTTTGAATTCAAGGTTGAGAGGATTTTCTATTCAAAAAATTTCTTCTCATTGAGAATTTTCAACATAGTCAAACAATCAATCAAACTTATTTATTTATTTCACATTCCAAAATTAGGAGAATTTTGGGATGTGACAAAAATAATGGAAGCAACTTCGTGGATTGGTTCCGCAATTTGAGGATTGTCTTCAATGCTGGTCAGTTGACCTATGTGTTGGATGCACCGCTGGGTGATCCGCCTGCAGCTGATGCTACCAATGAGGTAAAAATGTTTACCTCACTCAAAAGAATCAATACTCCACATTTCAGTGTGCTATATTATATGGTTTTGAATTGGAGCTTGGGAAAAAGTTTGAGAACTTTGACCCACATGATATTGTCCGTGAACTCAAAATGATATTTGAGGCTCACACATCAGTTGAGAGTTATGAATCTTCTGAAAAGTTCTTCAACTGCAAGACAGAAGAGGGAAGCTATGTTAGTGAGCACGAACGCAAAATGTCTGGGCACGCCAATAAACTCCAAAGCTTGGGAATAGTGATTCCTAATTCATTGGGAATTCATCGTGTCCTCCAATCACTACCACCTAGTTACAAGAACTTTGTAATGAACTACAACATGCAACGCATGGATAAGTTGTTACCTGAACTCTTCTCCCTGTTGATGTCCGCGGAACTGGAGATAAAGAAAGAGCACCAAGTGTTGATGGTCAATAAGACCACCAATTTTAAGAAGCAAGGCAAGCCTAAGAAAAAGGGTAACTTCAAGAAGGGCGGCAAGAAAGCTTCCGTTGTAGGGGTTCTTAGCATGGAAAACAAAAAAATTTATCGCATGAACACACACAAGCCAAGATCTATCTACTAGATTGTAGCAAAGAGTCGATAGAGTACTAACCCTCGAAGATCTAAAGCGGTTAACAAGATCGGATTCTCGTGAATGATGTAGTCGTTCACTTGACGATCTCAAGATCGCGTAGATGATCCTTCCGGCGCCGCGTTTCGGCAGCGCTCCCGCAGTCGGTCACACGTACGGTACTCAATGAAGACCTTCCTCTCCCTTGTTCCAGCAGCAGCAGAGGTTGTAGCTCTCTCCTCGCGATTCCGGCAGCACGACGGCGTGGTGTTGGAAGTAGAGGAGAGATCCCGCAGGGCTTCTCCTAAGCCGGAGCGGGTATGGTGGAGTAGAGAGAGCCCTGGCGATCTAGGGTTTAGAGGGCCGAGGTTTAGAGGTGTTTGGCAACTAGGGTTTAGCTAGTCGGCAACTGTTTAGAGGAGGATCTAGATCGGCCGCAACTAGAGAGGGAGCAGCAGCCAACCTAAGGTTTCTTTTGTATTTCAAGGGGGGCGCCCCCTCCCCTCTATTTATGAGAGGGAGGGGTGTTTTGGGGGGGAGGAGAGTCCTCCCCCAACTCCACTTCTAGGCCGGTGCAAGGAAGAGGGAGGAATCCTCCCTTAGGTAGGATTCCCTCCCTCCACTTGGAAATCATTGTCCCAGTTTGACTTTTTCAAACTCGCTTTTTGTCTTCCAAACTAAAGTTTGATTTATCTCTTCCAAGTGTCCAGCCAAGTGACCTCGGACATGATGCAACCATTCCACTTTGCCATGACACATCCATGTACCCTTCCCACTCCAGATCGGTGGACCTTCTAGACCCTTCTAGAACATCCCGGTGAAAACACCGAAACCATTCCCGAACTCCAGAATTGGACTTTCCTTATATGAATATTATTCTCCGGACCATTTAGGATCTCCTCGTGATACCCCGGATCACATCCGAGACTCCGAACTACATTCAGTGTCTTTACGAACTTTCCATATCTACTAAACAACATTGAATCATTAAGTGTGTCTCCTTACATTTCGTGAATTATGCAGACCTGATCGAGACTCTTCTCCGATCAATAACCATTAGATGAATCTAGAAATTCATATGGCTCCCACATATTTCTACGATTACTTCATGATCGAATGAACCATTTACATACGATACCAATTTCCCTTTGTCTCGCGATACATTACTTATCCGAGGTTTGTTTGTCGGTATCTCTGCATACCTAGTTCAACCTAGTTACCGATAAGTACTCTTTACTCATTCCTGTGATACCTTGTGAGCCAGTCACATGCTTGCAAGATAATTGGATGGCATTCCACCGAGAGGGCCTAGAGTATATCTATCCGTCATATGGATGGACTTGATCCATGTGCCTCAACACATACTTTCCGGACACTCAATGCCACCTTTATAACCACCAAGTTACAAAGTGGTGTTTGATGTCATCAAAGCATCCATCCGGTGATGGTGATTGACATGATCTCATGTTCGAAGGATTTAGGTTACTATGTATTTGAAAGCTTATAGCAAGTGAACTATTTGAATGACTTGATATTATGCTACGCTTAACTATAGGAGTATGTCCATCACATCATTCTCCTAATTATATGACCTTGTTGTTAATAACATCTCAATGTTCATGATTAGGAAACCATGATCATATATTAACCAACAAGCTATTTTAACAAGAGGCTTTACTAGGTACTCTTGCATGTTTAAAAATCACACAAGTATTAATGTTTCCGGTTAATACAAATTATAGCATGGTATGCAAACATTTATCATAAGCATGAAGATATGATAATAACCACTTTATTATTGCCTCTTGGGCATATCTCCAACAGTCTCCCACTTGCACTAGAGACAATAATCTAGTTTCAAATCTTTGTGTATTCAACACCTATGGCTTTCCGGTGTTGTATGTACACCATTGCTAGTGGTCAACCGATCTTCGGATCTCACACTTTCAGGTCCGTGTGTAATTGCATGTCTTTGCGTATCTACGCATCACTCATTCTCTAATGAGATGGCTTTATATAAATTTGGTCCTTTGGTGAGACCTTTAGTTCCTTGGGATTAAAACATGTTGATAATATTGTCACACAATATATCTTCATTGTACTAGCCCGTTGTGAACCACACCTAGTTTGCTAACAAACTATTTGACACAAATGCCCTCTTTTGCTGCTATAATTGCAGTCATATACTTAGCCTTTTGTTGTAGTATCTGTCATAATGTATTAACTTTGTAACTCTTCCAAATCCATTATGGAACTTACTTTCCATTATATCGTGCCACCCTTAATTTAGATTAAGATAAACTTATTTTGCATTTTATGACAAAACTAGTATCAATGTAGTACTTTCACAATGAACTAACCATCTATTTGTCACCTCTAAAATATTATATTCTTAGTTCTTCCAAAAGATCATAAGAATATCTTTACTATCGTCCAATAATCATCTGATGAATCATTTCGGTATATGCTCATAACATTTAGAGCATAGGACATATCTGGATGTGTACATATCACAGTATGATTAAAATGCTCTTTATAATTTGATTCAGCAAGTATAAAAAATACTTTAATCTTTGTTTCACTTATCAAGCATTGATACACTTATCAAGCATAGAACCTTTCTTGTCATTTCCATATTGAACTTAATCAATATCTCATCTATGTACATTTGGCATAACCATATTAGCGCCTCAATCTATCCTTATAGACATTGATGCCTAATATTCGGGTTTTGCCTAAGTCTTTCATCGAGATGAAATTTTTAACCTGTGTCAACAAAAGATACATCATTTCCAATCAACAATATGTCTTCCACATAATGTACTAGAAATATGTCTTGGCGCTCCCACTTAATTTCTTGCAAATGCAAGAATATTCGTCATCTTCGATGAGATTAAACTCTTTTATCAGTTTCATCATGGTGAAGATTCCAACTCTGTGATGCTTATTTCAACCATTGAAGTTTGCATACGCTTTTAGCATCCTTTGAATTAACAAAACCCTTTGGATAGTGTTATGTACACGTCCTAGGTAACAATTCTATTAAAAGAACTTTGTTTTATTTGTTCAACTTCCATATAATAGAATTATATGTAGTGGTTGCTACATTAATCCGTCTAGACTAAATATCGTTATGAAAGATCAAATCTTGTCATAATCAAATGTTTGAACATTGTCGTGAACTCTTTCCCGACATGTCGACTATTTCATAGATGTGAAACATCCATGTCTATTTCTTTATAGATCCAAATACAACGGTAAGGTTTTACACCTTCTAGAGGGTCTTCGAAGTTCAAATCTTGATTTATCGTGTATGGAACTATCACAGATTCTATGGCTTAAAGCCATCTGATGGAGTCAGGGCCCATCATCGCTTCTTTGCATACAGTCGGTTCATCATTGTCAAACAACAATGATTTACTTTCAAATCCTCGTATTTGATATTTACCCGACCTACTTGGTTCAATAGGAACTTAGACCTCTGTGACCACAACCTTTGAGACACGTGAGCCACGAGCATTGTTGTTGCCTCCGGAACACTGTTCGGCGCTGCGCAACTTTGCACATATAGCTAAGGTTCTTTTAACCTTATCAAAGTTTTATTGTCCTCCCACTTAAATTTTCACGGAAAATTCCTTCTCAAAGAAACTTGACGTTCTAAGCGACAAACACTTTTGTCTCTAGTGTTATGGAGGAATACTCAAGGGTTATTTGAAATAACATACAAAGACATGTTCATACGACTTTGGTTGCAAACATATTTCTTATGCATAACATACCAATGTTTAAGAAATGACAACTTGGTTTTTATCCCAAACCATAACTTTATATGGTGTCATTTCAACGGATCAAGATGGAGCTCTTTTCAGTGAAAAAGCATAGTCTCTAAAGATTTAATCTATAAAATATAATGGCAGTTTTATAAATAACACCTTTGATCTTACCATGTAGAACAAGGTTTCATTACATATCTCGATTACTCCATACTACTATGGTGTTTTCGGGAAACATAAATCTACGGAACGGTTCCTCAAATCTTTAGGTGTTTTGCTAAACGTGTAACTCAAAAAATCTTCCTTTATGATCCTATCATAAATTCTCTATTTTCTTGCTACATTGATTTTGCACTTCATCTTAAAAGTCTTCGAACTTTTCAAATGTTTCACACTTCATCCTCATTAAGTAAATATTCATATATTCACTCAAATTTTCGGAGAAAGCATATGAAGTTGATATCCATCGTTATAGACTACACATAATGGGCTTCATACAACAATATGTACAAGTTCCAATAAGCTAGTCAATCGTTCACTTTTGGCCTATGAACGGGGTTTTAATTATCTCTAGGAAAGTTTCACAAGCGTCATTTGATCGAAATCAAAAGAATCCAAAATTCCATCCACATGGAGTTTCTTCATGTTTTTTTCCAATATAATTTAAACGACGATGTCACTTCCTAAGTGATCTTTCAATCAATTGTCTTTCGACATTTTTAGCACTATTTTATGGCTGTGATTTCTCCACCAAGATTTGTATATCATCCATCTTTCATGGAATACAGAAATTATTTGAACAGCCTTTTGTTCTCATAATACCTGATAAAACAAATCTTGAAGGTAATCTTTGATGTCAACGAGAAACACATCAACACTTTATTTGTTCTCGATGAATATCATCACACATTCTGTTGCTGGTTACTTAGGCCATTGTAGTTCATGAATTGTGTTGTTTCATATGATGATTCACACCACCAAATTCAGTATCCAATACCCAAGAACTACATTGTTTAACAAGCAAAGAATACAGCCATAACATGTATATTATCCATATACCTAAGCCGAACAATTCAAGTCTTTTATTTTCTGCCAAATATTTCTTAGATTTCTCTTTCAACATTTCTTTTTCTTTTCAAAAGAATCTATCAACATCAACAGTGGCGCCATACACATGACACATAGTCCAAAGCGTGTATAGTCAGATACCAATATATTTGGACTTGCACTTTGAAGTAGATCACCATCATCAAATGTTTGGCGTTCTTTAGAACTCCATTCTTTAGTAGTATTTTAGTGTAGTAAACATTTTACCAACATCTTATATTCATCCTTATCATATCAATTTTCATGATCAAGCTACTTTAGCTTATAACGATGAATCACAAGTATAATGTTGCTCTCTAAAATATTTCGAGGATTAGGACGACTAGCGTCTCCAACCTTTTGCAAATTCTCATCAAATATGAGAACATAAATTTTACCATATTATACTCTATCATGTTGTAACCAAAACTTTGTTTCAGATATCGCAATATCTTCCACACATGATGGTTTCTGAAACAATCTTTCCAGCTCCTAGATTACCTTGATATTAAAATAGTCTTTTGAATATCAAGAATCATAGAGACAAACATGATACGTATATACTAACATTGGAATTGTCACTCTTGATTTAATACTAATTATCAAACTTCACGGAGTAACCAGAACTTGATTTTGCAATAGGAATTTTAAACTTTAGATTAACACTTAAAAAAACAATATAATACCAGTTCGTAAAGTAACTAACCAGAATTCTATAGTTCTAATATCTCATTTATAACTAAGCATAAGGTGGTAAACGTATGCCAATGACTACAACAACTATGCAAATTCACTTTGATTAAGTTATGATAAATAGTGTTCAACTTTTAATCATATTACTGTTGAAATCCCACTCAAAAAAATATCCCTCAAATTGTTTTAGTGATCACACGAACCAAATCCACTACATCAAGTCCGATCATCACGAGACATAATGTAGTTTCAAAGGCGAACAATCAACATGTTCATCATATCTACTATATGACTCATGCTTTTACGTTTCGTCATTCCATGTTCCGAGACCATGTCTTTACATGCTAGGCTCGTCAAGATTTGACCTTAGTTTACGCATGAGCAAATCTGGCTTTCTCCCATTGTATACACTCGTAGAATCTAACACACCCGATCATCACGTGGTGCTTCGAAACAACGAGTCTTGGCAACGGTGCTTACTAAGGATGAACACTTTATAACTTGATATTTTGTGAGAGGGATCATCTTGTAATGCTACCATCGCGATCTAAGCAATACAAGATGCATAAAAGGATTGACATCACATGCAATTCATAATATGTGATATGATATGGCCTTTCTTCTTGTGCTTCCGATCTCCATCTTCAAGCACGAACATGATCTCCATCATCACCGACGTGGCGTCAAGGTCAATGGCACAGACCCATGGTTGTCATCCACCAACATAAACTATTACAACTACTTTGAATAATAGACACACATGTCTTAAACAAAATTTAAAGATAACCATAAGGCTCCTTTCGGTTGCCGACTTACAATGAGGATCATTGCATACATCATATATAATCACAATCATGGCCATATCACATCACAACACACCCCTGCAAAACAAAGTTAGACGCCTCTAATTTTCTTTGCATGTTTTACATGGTTTGGGGCTTTCAATAAGTGTCGTTCTAACTTACGAACAAGAACCACAACATTGATACTAGTATTGTCACCCGTTGTAAATTGAATCTTAACTATGTTGGGAGAAACAGGCACCCGCAAAGCCACTTATGCAATACACGTTGCATGTCAAGCGTGGAGTAAGTCTCATGAACGATGTCATGTAAGGTTAGCATGGGCCGCTTCATCCCACCATCCCGCAAGATGCAAAGTACACAAGAACCAATCTATAACAAAATCATCAATGCCCACAATGACCATTGTGTTCTACTCGTGCAACAGATCTACATATAAACCTGGCTCTGATACCACTGTAGGGGTTCATAGCATGGAAAACAAAAAATTTCTACCGCATGAACACACAATCAAAAAGTACTACATGGATACTAGTTTTGTCGCAAAGTACAAATTAAGTTTATCTCAGTCTAAACTAAGGGTGGCACAATATAATGGAATGTAAGTTCCATAATGGATTTGGATGAGTTCCAAAATTAAGACATTGTGACAGATACTACAACAAAAGGCTAAGTATATAACTGCTATAATAGCAGCTAAAGAGGGCATTTGTGTCAAGTAGTTTGTTATCAAACTAGGTGTGGTTCACAGTGGGATAATACTATGAAGATATATTGTACGACAATATTATCAACATGTTTTTACCCCAAAAGAACTAAAGGTCTCACCAAAGGACCAAAATTATACAAAGCCATCTCATTAGAGAATGAGTGATGCGTAGAGACGCCAAGACATGCAATTACACACGGACCTGGAAGTGTCAGATCCGGAGATCAGTTGACCACTAGCAATCGTGTACATACAACACTAGAAAGCCATAGGTGTTGAAAACACAAAGGTTTGAAACTAGATTATTGACTCTAGTGCAAGTGGGAGACTGTTGGAGATATGCCCAAGAGGCAATAATAAAGTGGTTATTATCATATCTTCATACTTATGATAAATGTTTACATACCATGCTATAATTGTATTAACAGGAAACATTAATACTTGTGTGATTTGTAAACATAAAATAGTCCCTAGTAAAGCCTCTTGTTAAACTAGCTTGTTGGTTAATATATGATCATGGTTTCCTGATCATGAACATAGAGATGTTATTAACAACAGGGTCATATCATTAGGAGAATGATATGATGGACATACTCTTATAGTTAATCGTAGCATAAAGATCAAGTCATTTAATATAGTTCATTTGCTATAAGCTTTCTGATACATAGTAACCTAATTCCTTCGACCATGAGATCATACATATCACCTTTACCAAAAGGATGCTTTGATGACATCAAACACCACACCGTAACAGGGTGGCTATAAAGGTGGCATTGAGTGTTCGGAAAGTATTGGTTGAGACACATGGATCAAGAGTGGGATTTGTCCATCCATATGACGGATAGATATACTCTGGGCCCTCTCGGTGGAATGTCATCCAATTAGCTTGCAAGCATGTGACTGGCTCAGGGATCACATATCTGCTGAGCGATAAAAGAGTACTTATCGATGTGAGTTTGAACTAGGTATGCGAGAGATACAAGCGATCATAACCTCGGATAAGTAAACTATCGTGAGACAAAGGGAAATTGGTATCGTATGTAAGTGGTTCATTCAATCGCAAATTAATCGTAGAAATATGTGGGAGACATATGAATTTCCAGATTCCTCTGTTGGTTATTGTTCGGAGAAGTGTCTCGATCATGTCCGCATAATTCACGAACCGTAGGGAGACACACTTAAGGATTCGACGTTGTTTGAGTAGTTATGGAATAATGAGTAAGAGACGAATGTTGTTCGTGGCATGGATGGGATCCGGGATATCACGAGGAGATCCGGAATGGTCCGGAGAATAAGATTCATATAAGGAAAGTCCTGTTTCGGGGTTGGAGAATGGTTCCGGTGTTTTCATCGGGAATGTTCTAGAAGGTTCCGGAATGTCCGGCACTCCGGAGGGGAAGGGTACATGAATGTGTCATTGCAATTTGGAATGATTGCATCATGTACTAGGTGTCATCGCTGTACAAAATAAAGGGTTTAATCAAATCCTAGTTTGAAAAGTCAAACGCCAATTTGAAAAGTCAAACGGCTATTTTGGAAAGTGGAGAAGAAGTGGGAAACCGAGTTGGGAGGAGTTCCTCCACCGCCGCCCACTAGGGACCCGAGTTGGGAGGGACTCCTCCCTTGGCCGCGCCTCCCTCCACCTATAAGGAGGCGGGGCTCCCTAAACCTAAACCCTAGCCACTGACCTAGGGATTTCTCCCAAGCCTTGAGTTAGAGCTTCTAATTGCCCTATCCGCTGGTTTAGTCCCTTCTAATTGGTGTGTCTAAACCCTAGATCACCAAGGCTCTCTCATAGTCCACCATACTCGCTTAAGAGGCGAAGCCTGCGAGATCTTCCTCTACTTCCGGTACCACGTCGTCTTGCTAGGAATCACGAGGAAGTGCTACAACCTCCATTCTGTCTGGAACAAGGGAGAGGAAGGTCTTCATTGAGTACCGAGCGATGTGTGATTGCGAGCCTGCCGGAGCATGTGGGAAGGATCGTCTACGCGATCTTGAGATCGGCAAGTGTACGACTACATCACCCACGAGAATCTGCTCTCGTTAACCGCTTTGGAATCTTCGAGGGTGAGTTCCTCTATCGACTCGTTGCTACAATCTAGTAGATAGATCTTGGCTTGTTTGTTTGCATGCGGTAGAATTTTTTTTCCATGCTACGAACCCCTACAGTGGTATCAGAGCCGTGTCTATATGTAGATCTGTTGCACGAGTAGAACACAATGGTCATTGTGGGCATTGATGTTTTTGTTGTCGATTGCTTCTTGTGTACTTTGCATCTTGCGGGATGGTGGGATGAAGCGGCCCGGGCTAACCTTACATGACATTGTTCATGAGACTTGCTCCACGCTTGACATGCAACTTGTATTGCATAAGTGGCTTTGAGGGTGCCTGTTTCTCCCAACATAGTTAAGATTCAATTTACAACGAGTGATTAACAATACTAGTATCAATGTTGTGGTTCTTGTTCGTAAGTTAGAGCGACACTTATTGAAAGCCCCAAACCACGTAAAATATGCAAAGAAAATTAGAGGCGTCTAACTTTGTTTTGGAGGGGTGTGCTGTGATGTGATATGGCCAAGATTGTGAATATATATGATATATGCAATGTTCCTTATTGTAAGTTGGCAACCGGCAGGAGCCATATGGTTGTCTTTAAATTCTGTTAAGACCCGCGTGTCTATTCAAAGTAGTTGTAATAGTTGAAGCTGGTGGACGACAACCATGGAGCGGCATCATTGACCTTGATGAAATGCCGGTGATGATGGAGATCATGTTCGTGCTTGAAGATGGAGATCGGAAGCACACGAAGAAAGGCCATATCATATCACATATTATGAATTGCATGTGATGTTAATCCTTTTATGCATATTGTATTGCTTAGTTTACGACGGTAGCATTATAAGATGATCCCTCAAGCACACAATTTCAAGTTTTAAATTGTTCATCCTTAGTAAGCACCGTTGCCAAAGCTCGTTGTTTCGAAGAACCACGTGATGATCGGATGTGTTAGATTCTGCGAGTGTATACAACGTGAGCAAGGCAGATTTGCTCATGCGGAAGCTAAGGTTTGATCTTGACGAGCCTAGCATGTACAGACATGGTCTCGGAACACGGATCACCAAAAGGTAAAGCTTGAGTCATATAGTAGATATGATGGACATGTTGATTGTTCGCCATTGAAGCTGCATCAACTCTCGTGATGATCGGTTTTGATGTGGTGGATTTGGTTCGTGTGATCACTAAAACAATGTGAGGAATATTGTTTTGAGTGGGAGTTCAACAGCAATATAATTAAAAGTTAAACACTATTTATCATAAATTAAATCAAAGTGAATTGCATAGTTGTTGTAGTCATTGGCATCCGTTTACCACCTTGCGCTTAGTTATAATTGAGATGATAGAACTATAGAATTCTGGTTAGTTACTTTACGAACTGGTATCGTATTGTTTTGAAGTGTTAATATAAAGTTTTAAAAGTCCTATTGCAAACTTTCAGTAAGTTCCGGTTACTCCATGAAGTTTAATAATTGGTATTAAAACAAGAGTGACAATTCCAAGAGTTAGTGTATGAGTATCATGTTTTTCTCCATGATTCTTGATATTCAAAGGATTGTCTTAATATCAAGGTTATCTAGGATCTGAAAGAGTTATTTCAGAAACCATGATGTGTGGAAGATATTGTGATATCTGAAACGAAGTTTTGGTTGCAACATGATAGAGTATAATATGGCAAAAGTCATATTCTCATGATTGATGAGAAGTTGCAAAAGGTTGGAGACACTAGTTGTCCTAAATCCACCAAAGTTTTTTTGGAGAGCAACATTATACTCGCGATTCATCTTTATAAGCTAAAAGTAGCTTGATCATGGATCATTCCATGATAAGGGTGAATATTTGATGTAGAGAAAATGTTTACTACACCAAGAGATTACTAAAGAATGGAATTTGAAAGCACACCAAACATTTGATGATGGTGATCTACTTCAAAGTGCAAGTCCAAAGACATTGGTATTTAATTATACACGCTTTGGACTATGTGTCATATGTATGACTCCACTGTTGATGTTGATAGATTCTTTCAAACAGAAAAGGAAATACTTAAAGAGAATCTCATAAATATATGGCAGAAAAGGAAAGAATGGAATTGTTCAGTTTAAGTATATAGATGATATACATGTTATGGCTATATTCTTTGCTTATTAAACAATGTGGTTCTTAAGTATTTGATACTGAATTTGTTGGTGTGAATCGTCATACGAAACAACACAATTCATGAACTACAATGGCCTAAGTAAATAGCAAAAGAATATGTGATTATGTTCATCGAGAACAAATAAAGGGTTATTGTGTTTCCCGTTAAACATCAAAGCTTGCCTTCAAGATTTGTTTTATCAGGTATTATGAGAACAAAAGGGTTGTTCAAATAATTGCCGTAATCCATAAAAGATGGATGATTCACAAATCTCGTTGGAGAAATCACATCCATAAAACTAGTGCTAAAAATGTCGAAAGACAAATTGATTAAAAGATCACTTAGGAAGTGACATCGCCGTTTAAATTATATTGGAAAGAAAACATGAAGAAACTCCATATGGATGGAATTTTGGAGTCTATTTGATTTTTTGATCACATAACGCTTGTGAAACTTTCCTAAGAGATAATTAAAACTTCGTTCATAGGCCAAAAGGGAACGAATGACTATCTTATTGGAACTTGTACATATTGTTGTACGAAGTCCATTATGTATAGTCAAGAGCGATGGATTTCAACTTCATATGCTTTCTCCGAAAATTTGAGTGAATATATGAATATTTACTTAATAAGGATGAAGTATGAAACATTTGAAAAGTTCAAAGACTTTCAAGATGAAGTGCAAAATCATTGTAACAAGCATATAAATAGTTTATGATAAGATCATAAAGGAAGATATTTGAGTTACAAGTTTAGCATAATACCTAAGATTTAAGGAATTGTTCCGTGGATTTGCATATCCCGAAAAACCATAAGAGTATGGAGCGTTCGAGATATGTAATTAAACCTTGTTTGACATGGTAAGATCGAAGGTGTAATTTAGAAACTGCCATTATATTTTTAAAGATTAAAAGCTTTAGAGACTACCGTTTTTCCACTGAAAAGAGCTTCATCATAATCCGTTGAAATGACACCATATAAAGTTATGGTTTGGGATAAAACCCAAGTTGTCCTTTCTTAAACATTGGCATGCTATGCATAAAAAGGATGTTTGCAACCAAAGTCGGATGAACCTGTCTTTGTATGTTATTTGAATAAGCATTAAGTATTCCTCCATAAACACGGAGACAAAAGTGTTTGTCGCTTAGAACGTCAAGTTTCTTTTAGAAGGAATTTTTCGTGAAAAGATAAGTGGGAGGACAATAGAACTTTGATAAGGTTAAAGGAACCTTAGCTATATGTGCAAAGTTCTTGGCGCTTGAAAAGTGTTAGGGAGGCAACAATGCTCATGGCTCACGTGCCTCAAAGGTTGTGGTTACGAAGGTCAAAGTTTCTATTGAAACAAGTAGGTCGGGTAAACAATCAAATACCAAGATTTGAGAGTTAAATCATTATTTGACAATAATGATCTGACTACATACAAAGAAGCGATGATGGGCCCTGACTCTGTCAAATGGCTTGAAGCCATAAAATCCGTGATAGTTCCATATACGAGAGATCAAGCTTTGAACTTGAAAGACCCTCTGGAAAGGTACAAGACCTTACAGTCGTATTTGGATCTATAAAAGAAATAGACATGGATGTTTAACATCTATGAAATAGTCGACATGTTGGGAAAGAGTTCACAACAATGATCAAAGGTTGTATATGACAAGATTTGATCTTTCATAGCGATATTTAGTCTAGACGGATTAATATAGCAACCACTACATATAATTTTGTTATATGGTAGTTGAATAAACAAAACAAGTTCTTCTAATAGAATTGTTACCTAGGACGTGTGCATGACACGGTCCATAGGGTTTTGTTAATTCAAAGGATGCTAAAAGCATATGCAAACTTCAATGGTTGAAGTGAGCATCGCAGAGTTGGAATCTTCACAATGATGAAATTGTTAAAAGAGTTTAAATTCATCAGAGACGATGAAGATGCTTGCATTTGCAAGAAATTAAGTGGGAGCGCTAAGACATATTTCTAATACATTATGTGGAAGACATATTATTGATTGGAAATGATGTATATTTTATTAACACATATTAAGAATTTCATCTCAATGAAAGGCTTAGGCAAAACCCAAATATTTGGCATCAATAGACGCTAATATGGTTGTGCCAAAAGTACATAGATGATATATTGAATGCGTTCAATATAGAAACTACAAGAAAGGTTCTTGTTGCACAGAAAGGATTGAATGAGTTCAATACTGATGATATATTCAAGTGTATTGACACTTGGTAAGTGAAACAAAGATTCAAGTATAGATTGATACTTGATGTATGAAATCACAAAGACTATTTATATCAATCATACTGTGATATGTACAAATCCAGATATGTCATGTACTCTAAATGTTATGAGCATATACCAGAATGATTCATAAGTTGATCATTGGACAATAGTAAGGATATTCTGATGATCTTTTGGAAGAACTAAGAGTATATTATTTGTAGAAGTGACAAATAGATGGTTAGTTCATTGTAAAAGTACTACATTGATACTAGTTTTGTCGCAAAGTACAAATTAAGTTTATCTCAGTCTAAACTAAGGGTGGCATAATATAATGGAAAGTAAGTTCCATCATGGATTTGGATGAGTTCCAAAATTAAGACATTGTGACAGATACTACAACAAAAGGCTAAGTATATAACTGCTATAATAGCAGCTAAAGAGGGCATTTGTGTCAAGTAGTTTGTTATCAAACTAGGTGTGGTTCACAGTGGGATAATACTATGAAGATATATTGTACGACAATATTATCAACATGTTTTTACCCCAAAAGAACTAAAGGTCTCACCAAAGGACCAAAATTATACAAAGCCATCTCATTAGAGAATGAGTGATGCGTAGAGACGCAAATACATGCAATTACACACGGACCTGGAAGTGTCAGATCCGGAGATCAGTTGACCACTAGCAATCGTGTACATACAACACTAGAAAGCCATAAGTGTTGAATACACAAAGGTTTGAAACTAGATTATTGACTCTAGTGCAAGTGGGAGACTGTTGGAGATATGCCCAAGAGGCAATAATAAAGTGGTTATTATCATATCTTCATACTTATGATAAATGTTTACATACCATGCTATAATTGTATTAACAGGAAACATTAATACTTGTGTGATTTGTAAACATAAAAGAGTCCCTAGTAAAGCCTCTTGTTAAACTAGCTTGTTGGTTAATATATGATCATGGTTTCCTGATCCTGAACATAGAGATGTTATTAACAACAGGGTCATATCATTAGGAGAATGATATGATGGACATACACCTATAGTTAAGCGTAGCATAAAGATCAAGTCATTTAATATAGTTCATTTGCTATAAGCTTTCTGATACATAGTAACCTAATTCCTTCGACCATGAGATCATACATATCACCTTTACCGAAAGGATGCTTTGATGACATCAAACACCACACCATAACAGGGTGGCTATAAAGGTGGCATTGAGTATTCGGAAAGTATTGGTTGAGACACATGGATCAAGAGTGGGATTTGTCCATCCATATGATGGATAAATATACTCTGGGCCCTCTCGGTGGAATGTCATCCAATTAGATTGCAAGCATGTGACTGGCTCACAAGGTATCACATACCGTGGGAACGAGAAAAGAGTACTTATCAGTAACGAGGTTGAACTAGGTATGCAGAGATACCGACGATCATAACCTCGGATAAGTAAACTATCGTGAGACAAAGGGAAATTGGTATCGTATGTAATTGGTTCATTCGATCGCAAAGTAATCGTAGAAATATGTGGGAGCCATATGAATTTCCAGATTCCTCTGTTGGTTATTGTTCGGAGAAGTGTCTCGATCATGTCCGCATAATTCACGAACCGTAGGGAGACACACTTAAGGATTCGACGTTGTTTGAGTAGTTATGGAATGATGAGTAAGAGACCGGATGTTGTTCGCAGTCGTGGATGGGATCCGGGATATCACGAGGAGATCCGGAATGGTCCGGAGAATAAGATTCATATAAGGAAAGTCCTATTTCGGGGTTGGAGAATGGTTCCAGTGTTTTCATCGGGAATGTTCTAGAAGGTTCCGGAATGTCCGCCACTCCGGAGGGGAAGGGTACATGAATGTGTCATTGCAAGTTGGAATGATTGCATCATGTACTAGGTGTCATCGCTGTACAAAATAAAGGGTTTAATCAAATCCTAGTTTGAAAAGTCAAACGCCAATTTGAAAAGTCAAACGGCTATTTTGGAAAGTGGAGAAGAAGTGGGAAACGAGTTGGGGAGGTTCCTCCTCCACCTCCACCACTAGGGATCCGAGTTGGGGAGGACTCCTCCCTGGCCGGTGCCTCCTCCACCTATATAAGGAGGCAGGGCTCCCCTCCTAGACACAAGTTGCCTACCTCTAAACCTAAACCCTAGCCACAGCCTAGGGATTTCTCCCAAGCCGCCGAGTTAGAGCTTCTAATTGCCCTAGCCGCTGGTTTAGTCCCTTCTAATTGGTGTGTCTAAACCCTAGATCACCAAGGCTCTCTCGTAGTCCACCATACTCGCTCCGGCTTAAGGCGAAGCCCTGCGAGATCTCCCCTCTACTTCTGGTACCACGCCGTCGTGCTGCCGGAATCACGAGGAGAGTTCTACAACCTCTGCCTTTCTTTGGAACAAGGAGAGGAAGGTCTTCATCGAGTACCGAATGTGTGACCAATCATGAGCGCTAGGAGCAGCCTTGCGGAAGGATCGTCTCACGATCTTGAGATCGAAGTGTCGACTACATCACCCACGAGAATCTGCTCTCGTTAACCGCTTTGGAATCTTCGAGGGTGAGTTCCTCTATCGACTCGTTGCTACAATCTAGTAGATAGATCTTGTCTTGTTTGTTTGCATGCGGTAGAAATTTTTTGTTTTCCATGCTACGAACCCCTACAGTTGCATGCTGAACGTGGAGCAAGTCTCATGAATGATGTCATGTAAGGCTAGCCCGGGCCGCTTCATCCCACCATCCCTCAAGATGCAAAGTACACAAGAAGCAGTCGACAACAAAAGCATCAACGTCCACAATGACCATTGTGTTCTACTCGTGCAACAGATCTACTCATAGACACGACTCTGATACCATTGTATGGGTTCGTAGCATGGAAAACAAAAAATTCTTTCGCATGAACACACACAAGCCAAGATCTATCTAATAGATTGTAGCAACGAGTTGATAGAGTACTAACCCTCGAAGATCCAAAGCAGTTAACGAGATCGGATTCTCGTGGATGATGTAGTTATTCACTTGCCGATCTCAAGATCGCGTAGATGATCCTTCCGGCGCCATGTTCTGGCAGCTCTCCCGCAGTCGGTCACACGTACGGTACTCGATGAAGAACTTCCTCTCCCTAGTTCCAGCAGGCAGCGGAGGTTGTAGCGCTCTCCTCGCGATTCCGACAGCACGACGGCATGGTATCGGAAGTAGAGGAGAGATCCCGTAGGGCTTCGCCTAAGCCGGAGTGGGTATGGTGGAGTAGAGGGAGCCTCGGAGATCTAGGGTTTAGAGGGCCGAGTTTTAGAGGTGGTTGGCAACTAGGGTTTAGCTAGTCAGCAACTGTTTAGAGGAGGATCTAGATCGCCCGCAACCAGAGAGGGGCTCGGCGGCCAACCCAGGGTTTCTTTTGTGTTTCAAGGGGCGTCCCCTCCCCTCTATTTTTAGGGATTCGTAGCATGGAAAACAAAAAAATCTATCGCATGAACACACAGAAGCCAAGATCTATCAACTAGATTGTAGCAACGACTTGATCGAGTACTAACCCTCGAAGATCCAAAGCGGTTAACAAGAGCAGATTCTCGTGGGTGATGTAGTCATTCACTTGCCGATATCAAGATCGTGTAGACGATCCTTCTGGCGGCACGTTTCGGCAGCTCTCCCGCAGTCGGTCACACGTACGGTACTAGATGAAGACCTTCCTATCCCTTGTTCCAACAGGCAGCGGAGGTTGTAGCTCTCTCCTCGCGATTCTGGCAGCACGACGGCGTGGTGTCAGAAGTAGAGGGGAGATCCCGCAGGGCTTTGCCTAAGCCGGAGCGAGTATGGTGGAGTATAGGGAGCCCCGGCGATCTAGGGTTTAGAGGGACAAGGTTTAGAGGTAGCTAGAAACTAGGGTCTAGCTAGTCGGTAGCGGTTTAGAGGAGATCTAGATTGGCCGCAACTAGAGAGGAGGGCAGCGACCAACGTAGGGTTTCTTGTGTGGTCAAGGGGGCACCTATCCCTCCTTTTATAGGTGGGGAGGCGCAAGGGAGAGGAAGGAATCCTCCCTTAGGTAGGATTGCTTCCCTCCCTCCACTTGGAAATCATTGTCCCAGTTTGACTTTTTCAAACTGCCTTTTTGACTTTCAAACTAGAGTTTTATTTCTCTCTTCCAAGTGTCCAGCCAAGTGACCTAGGACATGATGCAACCATTCCACTTTGTCATGACACATACATGTACCCTTCCCCTTCCGGATCGGTGAATCTTCTAGACCCTTCTAGAACATTCCGGTGGAAACACCGAAACCATTCCCGAACTCCGGAATTGGACTTTCCTTATATGAATCTTATTCTCCGGACCATTCCAGATCTCCTCGTGATATCCCGAATCCCAGCCGAGACTCTGAATAACATTCGGTCTCTTTACTCACATTCCATATCTACTAAACAACATCGAATCCTTAAGTGTGTCTCCCTACAGTTCGTGAATTATGCAGACATGACCGAGACTCTTCTCCGATCAATAACCAATAGAGGAATCTAGAAATTCATATGTCTCCCACATATTTCTATGATTATGTCACATCCCAAAAAATTTCCAAATTTTGAAATGTGAAAAATTAACAAACAAAAGAAACAAATGTTGAAATTTAGGGTGAAAAGAAAGTTTTTGCTTCTAAATGGAAATATCAAAACCCTAATTGAACAAAATTTGAATGAAAAGGCAACAAACAAATTTTCAAACAATTCAAATGCATGCCTGCATGGAATGTATCTTGAATTTAAAGCACTTGGAAAATATGAACCAAAACTCTAAACCCTAATGAAAGAAATCATCTCCAAGATCAGTCTAAGACTATGGCCTTGTTCCATATAAAAATTTAGCAACAAACATTTCTAAATGATCAAAAATGCTAAACAGAAATATTACAAAAACCATGGGAGTGGATTTCACTCCATTTCGCGCCATGGATAAAAATTTATGATTTTAATAAGATAAAAGAAAGTATTCCCAAGGCTAATAAAGATCCTAACTAAAATAAACATCAAATTGTGAGCAAAGTAATCCTAAAAGGAGGGATCACTATTTTGGGAACTATAAATGAAAAGATATGAATTTTATAAGATAAAGAAAGAATTAAATAAATAAGAAATATTTAAAAGACAATTTAAACCATTGGCTAAATCCCTAAGAAAATTGAATAAAAGTAATTCAAATAAAATAAAATAATAAAATACTATTTAAAAAATTATATGGGTTTATGAACCATATTCAATTTTATTTAAATAAAGACAAAATGCCTCACTTAAATGAATATTAAATCATGAGAAAAATATTTGAAATTTCCAAAGTGGGCTAATTAATCAACTCATAAATGGTATAAAGCTACTAAAAAGGTTGGAAAAGATTTTAATTCAAAAGAGGTTTAAATCAATTTATTTGAGCAAAAACAGAAAACAAAAAAAGAAAAAGGTTTTGAGGAAAAAAAGAGGAAACGAACCCAACCCAGCACCCCAGCCCAACCTGGCCCAGCAACAGCCCACCCGGGTCACACCCTCTCCCCCCTGCCTTATTTTCGCACCCATGCACACACCGCACCTGCACCCACCGCCAGTCGGCATCGTCCTGCCTTGTTGAACTCGCCCCCTTTCCTCCTCGCCGTTTCTGGCCGATTCAATTTGATTGAATTCGTTTGATTGCTGGAGTTAATCTCTCCCCCGACCATGCCATCTTAAACCCCTCTGCCCCCTCCCCATTTCCCCTCAAGTTCCCACACCCGAGCGCCCCCAGGCTGCCCCCAATTCGAACCACACCGCCGCAGCCACCGACGAGCTCCGGCAAAAATTCCAGCGGACTCCGACCGCCCCTTGCCCCCTGGTTCACGCAGGCTTGCTCGCCATCGTCGTTTGCACCTACCGGCATTCCCCGTGTGCTCGCGCGTGCCCCGGACGCTCGGCAACAACCTCCCCCGCAAGCAACCGACGTTGGCCACAACTCCGGCGAGAAAATTCCGGTAAGCCTGACCATCCCTTGCCCTCTCGTTCAAACCACCGTGCTCGCCATCATCTTGTGCATCCTCTGATATTCGCCATTCGCCTGCTCGTGCTCCATAGCGCCGCCTCTGATGACGCCCGTGCGTGCCCGACGACGAGCCCGACTCTGGCGAGGAATCCCGACGACCTCGTGCGCCCCTTTGTCAACGGAGACCACCTTGAGCACCGCGACGACCCCGCGAACTCGGTAACACCCTGCACCCCCTTCCTTGCATCCTGGTTTCGCCGGACCGCCACTGCCAGACGCGCTGACGCTGCGCGTAGTAGTCAGCACGGCCCATCTTTGGTCAGTGCACCTTGAACCGTAGGATCTAGATCAAAGGGCTACGACATAACACTTAAACAAAACGGTATCAGTCCATCAGCGCCATGCCATTCCACTTAGATCCTACGGCTCGCGTTGATCGATCCGCATGAAATGGTACCGACCAACCATAACAGGCCAAGTGTCTGTGAGTTTGTTTCAAAATCTAGAAATTTGATCTATTAGATGTTTAAACTTGCAAAAATCATAACTTTTGATATGTTTGTCCAAAAATTGCAAATTTATTGTCTATGGATTCAGAAAAATGTGTACTATGCAGTTATGGCCCTGGTTTGGTCATTTGCTGCTAAAAAATTAAGTTTTTATGCAGAAACATTAATAGGACTATTTTGAGTATAAAAATTGTTCTAAAAATTATTTTTGAGTAAATCCATTTGCAAATGGTTTTGTTTTGAACCCTCTTACCATAAACACTAACCTTTGAATTAAAAAAATATATATTTTGTTAACACTAGAAATTATTACTTTGAATAAAAGCATTTCTAGTAAAACAAAAATGATTTAAAAGTCCCATTTTCACTAACTTGATTTTAAATGAATTCCCACTTTTATAAAAGACCAGTAGGTGTTTTGAAATGTTTAGAGCCTTGTTAGAAACCACTTTTTCAATAGAACAACCTTTGCATGCTTGCATGCATTTCTTTGTTTTTATTGTTTTGTGTTGTAAATTGTTTGAGTGCTAGTTATTAATGTGTGCATTGCTTGAATGTATTGTAGTAAAATTTGAGGAGTGTGACAATTGCAAGATCAAGGATAGTACCTAGATTATCTACTAAAAAAGCAAGTGATACTTTGGTCATCAAAAGTCCTATCTTTTCAATATTGCATTAGTGATATTTTTGTAGTATGCATGATAGGACTAATTGCTATGCTATAGTAGATCTTATAGAATATATCTTGGTAGGAATCTTCCTAAGTCAAGAGACAAGTTATGCTAGTATGATTAGACTAGATATTTGAATACAAGGGTGGAATATTCATACTATGATATTATGCAAAGTCTATGACCGTTTTTGATTAATAAAACAACTATGTGAATGAATCACCTGGGTGGAATGGGAAGAATGGTTTGTGTTGAGTGGTTACCCAGGGCCCATTTCTATGGTTCACCCTGGTGTATATCACTTGTGGATGGCCACCCAGTAACAAAGAGATTTGAGATGTTTTGTGTTGAGAAGCTTCCAGTGCAACCACATGGCATATGAGCTCTGCCTTGACCAACTAGGTTGCAAGAACTCAGACAGACAGACAATTGGTGGTAGTGATGATAGGATGGAACGCGTATGTGCTGATCTGAGGGATTGTTTCTGAAAAGTCTCGTGTCGATGCATGTCGAGTCTTGTGGGAAAAGTGCACCACCTCTCGAGAGGGTAAAACCTAAGTACTTAGCCGTGTCCCCGGTAATGGACATTTTGAGCATCAAAGACATTGAAATGATCAAGGATCTCCTCATCCCAATTTCTTTAAGTTAAAATTTGTTGGGTGAACAAGGGAAGCACATGGTGTGTAACCAGTGTGCCATGTGTGATGAAATGTTTTGAAAAGAGAAAAACTATTTTCAAAGGATAGGGAAAACTTATTTTATGCAAAGTCCAGCCAGAACTCCACTTAGCCATATATTCATGTAGATGATAGATTCTCCATATCAATATGATATCACTTGCCAATACAATTCAAATGTATTGACCCTTGTGGCTGTAACTTATTATGCTGCAGGTTTTTTTATGTTAGTGAAGTTCGTTGAGTAGGGATTACAAGTCTACAACCAACATGATTGCCTGTGGCACATGAAGATGAAGGACTCCATGTTTATAGATATATCCGCTGCTTTGTAATAAGATAGCCATATGAGCTATGTAAGTTGTGATGAACTATTTTATTCATGGTTATAAGTTGTAATATGACCTTTGTTTCTTGATATTACATCTTAAACTATGGGTGCTAGCTATTTGATCCAGGTACTAGCACTGTAAACACAGGGATCTCTACCTTATCAGGTTGGGACCTCTACAGATGGTATCAGCGCACTGTTTTGCTTGTAGGATTGTAACCCTAGGATTGGACAAAACCCCTTAGAAAAATAGGAGTTATATTTTTTCAAACTTATTTACAAACAATATTGTAAACTCTTTCCTCAACATTTTGTTTTGATTCTACATTTCTCCCTTTTCTACTTGATGGACAAAACTTCAACATGAGCAAGGACTTCACCATCACCAATGACTTCAACTTCAGTTTCAACAAGGACTTCAACTTGGAGTTCAATAAGGACTTCAAGTGAGATAAGAATAATAATCCAGACTTGGAGACTAAGGAAACACATCTTAGGAGGAACCATCATCACCTTTTAACTTTGTGACCAAGATGCAAGAATTTCTTCCAAGGATACCATGATCTTGTTCCTCATGTATCAACTAAGAAGAATGGAATGATCTCAAGTGATATCCATAGTTGGACCACCACACTAGTGTTTAGTTTAAATCGATTTATTGATCACACCAACTTATGTGGTGTAGCAAAAAAAAATGTTGCCTAAAATATGCTTGAATCTTGTTGTTTGAGTGGAATGCATGATTGTGTTTGCTTGCACATTGCTTTGTGTGATTTGTTGTGTGTGAGTAGAATTCTTCCTCTAGAAATCTTTTGCCTAATCTAATCCCAATCCAACCCAAGCAAATGACTTCTCCAAGAGACCACAACTCCAACATCAAGGATGGTAACAACAACCTAGAGATGCACATGACAGAACAACTGCTAGCAACCCAAGACCAGTTGAATCAAGTGACAACCCAGTTTTTAGCCAACAACATTGAGTTAGAACCATCCATGCTAAAGTTCTTGGAATCCCAATCTTGTTGCAAAGCATGACCAATCAGATGATCAACATGAGAAGCAATCATTCCCAAAGATATTGTGACAACAATGATATCAAGGATGATATTATAGAAGGAACTCAAGTCTGCAAAATCTGTGGATACATAGGACACACTTATAAAGAGCACATTGACCAATGCCCTAATTGTGAAGAGAAACATCCATCTAGACGATGCCCCACATCTCAAGTTTCTTGTTTCCAATGTGAAGGAAATGATCATGTCCCTGTTCAATTCCACATCTACCCTATAGTTCAACAGATGAAATATCAAGCTAAAGATGGAATACATCAAGTCCTTGGAAACATCCATGAAGTAACAACTTCCACCAGGAATGATGAAGACAAAGTCAAATCTCGGTATGCACCTCCATACATTGTAACCCACTATGCTGGAAAAAATAGGAAACGTGGACGTTATCCTAGGAACCATTCTAAGAACCGAGGAAGTTTTCCCACATTTGTGGTGAAATATGAAGAACATGAACTAAGAGCCCTCCTAGCTTTGGAGAAACCCAAGAACAAGAAGAAACGCCCCAACCCCAGCAAGAAAGACATTAGCCAGGTGCAATGTTACAATTGCAAAGAGATGGGACACTATGCTAATGAATATCCAGAAAAGAAGAAAGGCCAAGAAAACAAACAAGAGGTAATGATACCAAAGATAAAAGAGATTATTAGCCAAGTGATGTGCCACAAATGCAAAGAGCTAGGCCATTATGCATCACATTGTCCAGAAGAGGAGAAGAACAAGACAAGAAGACCTATGAGGGACATCAACCTTGTCACATGTTTCAAATGTGGTAACAAAGGACATTATGCAAACAACTGTCCAAAGAAGTTACATCAAGATACCAAGTAAGCCAAGATGCAATCTAGTTAAAATCCTTTTAAGGGTGGTAGTACCCTAGTTATCTTGAAACCAACTTGTTGCTTCTAGCCTTCCCGAATCTCGGGACGAGATTCCTTTTAAGGGTGGTAGTCTGTCACATCCCAAAAAATTTCCAAATTTTGAAATGTGAAAAATAAACAAACAAAAGAAACAAAAATGTTGAAATTTAGGGTGAAAAGAAACTTTTTGCTTCTAAATGGAAACATCAAAACCCTACTTGAACAAAATTTGAATGAAAAGGCAACAAATTTTTTTTCAAACAAGTCAAATGCATCCCTGCATGGAATGTATCTTGAATTTAAAGCACTTGGAAAAGCTGAACCAAAACTCTAAACCCTAATGAAAGAAATCATCTCCAAGATCACTCTAAGACTATGGCCTTGTTCCATATAAAAATTTAGCAACAAACATTTATAAATGATCAAAAATGGTAAACAAAAATATTGCAAAAACCATGGGAGTGGATTTCACTCCATTTGGAGCCATGGATAAAAATTTATGATTTTCATAAGATAAAAGAAAGTATTCCCAAGGCTAATAAATCTCCTAACTAAAATCAACATCAAATTGTGATCAAAGTAATACTAAAAGGATTTAAAAATATAAATAATTATTAAATGAAATTATACAAATTGGAATCACTATTTTTGGAGCTATAAATAAAAAGATAAGAATTTTATAAGATAAAGAAAGAATTAAATAAATAAGAAATATTTAAAAGACAATTTAAACCATTGTCCAAATCCCTAAGCAAATGGAATAAAAGTAATTCAAATAAAATAAAAGAATAAAAGTTTATTTAAATAAAATTATATGGGTTTATGAACCATATTCAATTTTATTTAAATAAAGAAAAAATTCCTAAATTAAATGAATATTAAATCATGAGAAAAATATTTGAAATTTCTAAAGTGGGCTAATTAATCAACTCATAAATGGTATAAAAGCTACTGAAAAGGTTGGAAAAGATTTGAATTCAAAAGAGGTTTAAATCAATTGATTTGAGCAAAAACATAAAATACAAAAAGAAAAAGAAAAAGGTTTTGAGGAAAAAAGAAGAAACGAACCCAACCCAGCACCCCAGCCCAACCTAGCCCAGCAATAGCCCACCCGGGTCACACCCTCTCTCCCCCTGCTTTTTCGCATCCACGCACACACCCGCACCCTCCCTGACGCCCAGACCCCACCGCCAGGTCAGCATCGTCATCCCCGTGCGCTAAACCCGCCACCGTTTCTGGACGATGCAATTTGATTGAATTCGTTTGATTGCTAGAGTTGATCACTCCCCTGACCACGCCATCTTAAACCCCTCTGCCCCCTCCCCATTTCCCCTCAAGTTCCTACACCCGAGCGCCCCCAGGCTTCGCCCTATTCGAACCACACCGCTGCGGCCACCGACGAGCTCCGGCAACAATTCCGGCGGACTCCGACCGCCCCTTGCCCATGGTTCACGCAGGCTTGCTCGCCATCGTTGTGCGCACCTTCCAGCATTCCCCATGTGCTCGCGCGTGCACCGGACGCTTGGCAACGACCTCCCCCGCAAGCAACCGACGTCGTCCACAACTCCGTCAAGAAAATTTCGGTGAGCCCGACCATCCCTTGCCCTCTCGTTCAAACCACCGTGCTCGCCATCGTCTTGTGAATCCTCTGATACTCGCCATTCGCCTGCTCCTGCTCCGTAGCGCTGCCTCCGACGATGCCTGTGCATGCCCGACGACGAGCCCGACTCCGGTGAGGAATCCCCGATGACTCCGTGCGCCCCTTTGTCAACGGAGACCACCTTGAGCACCGCGACAACCCCATGAAATCGAGAACACCCTGCACCCCCTTCCTTGCCTCCTGGTTTCGCCGGACCGCCGCCACGCGCAATAGTCAGCGCCGCCCATCTTTGGTCAGTGCACCTTGAACCGTAGGATCTAGATCTAAGGGCTACGCCATAACACTTAAACGAAACGGTATCAGTCCATCTGCACCGTGCGATTCCACTTAGATCCTACGGCTCATGTTGTTCGATCTGCACGAAACGGTACCAACCAACCAGAACAGACCACGTGTCTGTGAGTTTGTTTTAAAATCTAGAAATTTGATCTATTAGATGTTTAAACTTGCAAAAATCATAACTTTTGATCTGTTTGTCCAAAAATTGCAAATTTGTGTCTATGGATTCATAAAAATGTGTAGTTTGAACTTATGGCCCTGGTTTGGTCATTTTATTCTGAAAAATTAGGTTTTTATGCAGAAACGTTAATAGGACTGTTTTGAGTATAAAAATTGTTCTAAAAATTATTTTTGAGTAAATACTTTTGCAAATGGTTTTGTTTTGAACCCTCTGAACATAAACACTAAACTTTGAATTTAAAAAATATATATTTTGTTAACATTAGAAATTATTACTTTGAATAAAAGCATTTCTAGTAAAACAAAAATGATTTAAAAGGCCTATTTTCACTAACTTGATTTTAAATGAATTCCCATTTTTATAAAAGACCAGTAGGTGTTTTGAAATGTTTAGAGCCTTGTTAGAAACCAATTTTTCAATAAAACAACCTTTGCATGTGAAAGAACATGTTGGGCCCCCATGTGTGGTTTTGGTAATTAATGACAATCTTTATGGACTAATGTGTGTATTAAGTTATACTTGTAGGATTTGTCCATTGGCATAGCTTGGAGCATGTGTTGGCTTCAAGGTCAATGAAATGCAAAAAAGATTTGTTGGGAAAGCTCAATATGCGAGGTCGATGATGAGGAATTAAGGATGGCGTTCCATCTCGAGAAGGGCAAGATCGTCTACATCGAGCTCAAGTGGAATGCTCAAGGCAAAGGTATAATATTGATAGGTTTTCCCTTTTGCCGGTCTCACGTTGTGTGTGTGAGACCGGGTGTAGGATAGATAACCGTACTATCAAGAGGGGCTCTCGTATGAGTAATTCGGTCACATCGTTCGGAAAGAGCTCAAACCTTTGCATACTTGCATCATCGTATTTGGTTGATATTTGGTCTTATCCATGTGAGGATATAGAGCTTGTGGTAATCTCCATAACAAGCTCTTGTTCATCAAAATCGGATCTCCCATTTGTATCTTGTTGCGATTTTGATTTATGCGGCTTTTCGGTTTCTCACCAAGTAAGGTATATCACATTATTCTACTTGATACTTTCTCACTTGGTGATAATCAATATTTTCACTTTTTATTGGGAAGCCCTTGTCGAACTCTATCCAACGCAATTTGAATCGGGTCAATCGGAGCTTCCAGTCAGAAGTTATTGTCGTTTGAATATTTGCCTGTCAGGTTATTTTCTGGGCCAAGCGGTAGTACCACCCTGCCTCGTTAGGTACCTATTTGCGGTAGTACCGGCCGGCCCGGTAGTACCGCCCGGGCGGGCCGGTACTACCGGCCGGCCCAGTTTTTCTTTTCCAAATTGCCCAGATCCAGATCTGTTTCGCTGGCCTTGCGCATTGACCTCGCCATTCGGGCCGGTCCCTGCTCCGCGACTGCGCGCTCGCCGCCACCCGCGATGCCGCGTCGCTGTGCAGGGCCTGGCGCCCTCCAGCGGGCGCGCCGCTGCCTGCTTGCAGCCCGCGACAGCCGCCCTGTACATGCAATCTTTCTTCTTCTGCTTCTTTGATGCGCTGCGTGTATGCATATTCTTCTTGCTTTGCAATCATTGCTCGCGGGTCCCGCTGCGCTGGCCCTCATGCGGTAGCGTGTGCCCCTGCTGGCCCTTTCTTTGCTTGCTCTTCTCTGCATGCTCGCTCGCCTGGTCCCTTCTCTTTTTCTAGCGATTTGTTGTTTGGGTCCATTCGGTACTACCGGACCGTCCAGAAAAATTGCCCAACGGCCATATTTTGGCTAGCCCTATATAAGTCTTTTGTCCATTTTTATTTAGGGCTACTTCTTCCTCCTTTTCTTGTCCAAGCTTTGCCCCCATTTTCTCTTTAAGCTTGATTTCTACACACCCCTCCATTGATTCTTAAAAATATTCGAGGGGTTGTTGGAGGAGATCTAGCCCCACTTTTTGACCTAACCGATTCATCTCTTTGTGAGTGCATCTTTGGGGATCTAGATTTTAGGGGATTTTGTGTCTCTCTTTGATTCCTCCTCTCTTGTTTCCCCAATAGCTTTAGTAGCTTTGTTGGAACTTGAGAGTGAGGGATTTGAGCATCTTTGTGGTGTTCTTGCCATTTGCATTTGTTTCATCGGTTTGGGTTCTCCTCGGAGGATTTGGTTTGAATTGCTCATTGGAGCTTGTCCCTCTTAGGTTCTTGGAACCCTAGACCGTTTTGTGGCCTTGGTGGCATTGTAGCCTTGGTGGCATTTGTTGAGGCCTTTTGTGGCGTTTGTTGGGAGCCTCCAATTAAGTTGTGGAGTTGTGCCCCAACCTTGTGAGAGGTTCCGGTTGCCACCGACAAGTGCACCGATAGTGGAAGCGTGGATCGATCCCATTGGGGTGAGATTCACCAGAGAATAAGGGAGGCCTTTTATGGCGTTGGTGGTTTGATACCACCCCCTCTCCAAACGAGACGTACTCCATGTTGGGAGGAACTCGGTAAAATATCGGTGTCCCCGCGTGCCTCGGTTATCTCTATACCCGAGCTCTTTACTTATGCACTTTATATTGTGATAGCCTTCGTGCTTGAAGTAATATATATCTTGCTATCACTTTGTTGCTTGTATTGCTTAGCATAAGTTGTTGGTGCACATAGGTAAACCTTAGTTGTTTCTAGGTTGTGCTTTACAAAGTAAACACTAGTTTTATTCCGCCTTTGTTGAGCCACTCTAGGAAAAGTTTTAATCGCCTATTCACCCCCCTCTAGGCAACATCCGTATCCTTTCAGCATGCTTGCATGCATTTCTTTGTTTTTATTGTTTTGTGTTGTAAATTGTTTGAGTGCTAGTTATTAATGTGTGCTTTGCTTGGATGTATTTTAGTGAACTTTGAGAGTGTGACAATTGCAAGATCAAGGAGAGTACCTAGATTCTCTATTAAAGAGACAAGCGATACTTTGGTCATCAAAAGTCCTATCTTTTCAATATTGCATTAGTGATATTTTTGTAGTATGCTTGATAATACTATTTTTATATATTGCTATGGTACAGTAGATCCTATATAATATATCTTGGTAGGAATCTTCCTAAGTGAAGAGAAAAGTTATGCTAGTATGCTTAGCCTAGCTATTAGAATACAAGGGTGGAATATTCATACTATGATATTATGCAAAGTCTATGACTATGTTTTTGATTAATAAAACAACTATGTGAATGAATCACCTGGATGGAATGGGAAGAATGGTTTGTGTTGAGTGGTTACCCAGGGCCCATTTCTATGGTTCACCCTGGTGTATCTGACTTGCGGATGGCCACCCAGGAACAAAGAGATTTGAGATATTTTGTGTTGAGAAGCTTCCAGTGCAACCACATGGCATATGGGATCTGCCTTGACCAACGAGGTTGCAATAACTCAGACGGACAGACAGTTGGTGGTAGTGATGATAGGATGGAACGCGTCTATGATGATCTGAGGGATTGTTTCTGAAAAGTCTTGTCTCGATGCATGTCGAGTCTTGTGGTAAAAGTGCACCACCTCTCGAGAGGGTAAAACCTAAGTACTTAGCCGTGTCCCTGGAAATGGACATGTTGAGCATCAAAGACATTGAAATGATCAAGGATCTCCTCATCCCAATTTCTCTAAGTTAAAACTTGTTGGGTGAACAAGGGAAGCACCTAGTGTGTATCCAGTGTGCCATGTGTGATGAAATGTTTTTAAAAGAGAAAAACTATTTTCAAAGGATAGGGAGAACTTATTTTATGCAAAGGCCAGCCAAAACTCCACTTAGCCATATATTCATGTAGATGATAGATTCTCCATATCAATATGATATCACTTTCCAATACAATTCAAATGTATTGACCCTTATGGCTGTAAATTATTATGTTGCAGGTTTGTTTGATGTTAGTGAAGTTTGTTGAGTAGGGATTACAAGTCTACAACCAACATGATTGCATGTGGCACATGAAGATGAAGGACTCCATGTTTATAGATATATCCGCTGCTTTGTAATAAGATAGCCATATGAGCTATGTAAGTTGTGATGAACTATTTTATTCCTAGTTATAAGTTGTAATATGACCTTTGTTGTTGTAATATGACCTTTGTTTCTTGATATTACATCTTAAACTGTGGGTGCTAGCTATTCGATCTAGGGACTAGCACTATAAACACAAGGATCTCTACCTTATCAGGTTGGTACCTCTACAGATTACTTCGTGATCGAATGAACCATTTACATATGATACCAATTTCCCTTTGTATTGTGATACTTTACTTATACGGAGTTTAATCGTCGGTATCTCTGCATACCTAGTTCAACCTCGTTACTGATAAGTACTCTTTTCTCGTTACTGTGATATGTGATCCCTTGTGAGCTAGTCACATGCTTACAAGCCAATTGGATGACATTCCACCGAGAGGGCCCAAAGTATATCTATCCGTCATATGGATGGACAAATCCCACTCTTGATCCATGTGCCTCAACACATACTTTCCGAACACTCAATGCCACCTTTATAATCACCCAATTACGAAGTGGTGTTTGATGTCATCAAAGCATCCATCCAGTGATGGTGATTAACATGATCTCATGGTCGAAGGATTTAGGTTACTATGTATTTGAAAGCTTATAGCAAGTGGACTATTTGAATGACTTGATCTTATGATATGCTTAACTATAGGAGTATGTCCATCACATCATTCTCTAGTGATATGACTGTAACACCCTCAGAATCGGCCCTATGCAAGTTTCAGCGCTTCCCGCCAAACCCGCATAGAAACGATTCAAAGGTGCCCACCAGGCACTTTCGTGCGGGTGGAAAACAAAGTAATAACATTACACAACAGTCCTCGATGGGACCCACAGAACAGATATATATATACAACAGCGACTCAATGAGTCAAGAATACAGATATAATATACAAAGATCCAAATCACCTTGAAAATGATAGAGCGTCCGACTACGGACAAGATGCAAATGGGGCTAAGAGCCCTGAAGAATAACCAATGGCGTCCATAAACCTGCCAGGCCAAGCGGAAGGGTAACCCCGCTAACGACGTCGATCTCAAAACCTGCTTAAACAAAGGGTGCCGACAAAGGGCAAAGGAAAAAGAGAGCGGTCGATCTTGAGGCCGACAGCGCGAGGCTAGAATTCGGCGGTCCTCTCCTACATAGGTATGGTGGTCTGCAGCGGCAGCGCGGCATGCACTAATCAACCTATAGAGACTCGATGTAACTGGCGGCTATCAGAGAGGGATAAGAAAGACCTATTCGGATCCAACCTGATTCTAACACCAAACAAACCCATCCTGGTATTCCCCCTCGAGACCAAACGAGGAAGTCGACCGAGGAACTCACACAGTTGGCAGTTTTATTCATTCCGTTATCGTTGCAGGAATTACTAGTCAGGTATAGATAGTCATCCTGATATAATAAGCAGTGGGCACTTTTAGTTAACCATTCTGTTGTAGTTGCAACACTTACTAGTCAGATACAATTAGCATGAGATAACCCCAAAACCCAGCAGTTGTTGGTACTTTTATTTAGCCATTCCATTGCAGTGAAGCTGATTACTAGTCATATCGGATACAAGTCAAATTATAGCAGTAAACTTTAGTTATAGTTGTCTATGATCGAGACCTGTGCTCCAAGTCGTCCATAACCGCGGACACGGCTTCGAAAAGATTTAACCTGAGGGTGCACCAAAGTTTCCACGCACCTACACCCTTGTTGTCGGATCGGTAGGTACAAGATCACAAAACATACACCCAACGGTATGTCGACGGGGTTTCGGACAACGTTTCCCAAGCAAGCACGAGGCCACCCACTAAGTACACCATAACAAAGTCGGCTCGAGCAGACTCAAGGTTTGTGGAGCCGATCATTTGGGAACCCGAAACTCTCGGGCTTGTCGATACAGTAACGGTCACGATCCTAAGCGACAGTGCTCTCGCACAATCGTAAATAAAGCATGGCATAAGTACAGAATAGTAATAAAGCCCCAAACTACTTGTGGCCCCAAGATGCAGATTACTTGGAATCGGTACTAAATCGATGGGGTGCCCATACATCCCACATGTGGTTAGCGCTCGATCTCGAGCAGTGTCAAGAACTCGGGATCCTACGGACACCGGTGGCGGTCGGAAACCAAATATTATCTATCACCCACGGTGCCTCTGCATTTACCTACTTCAATTTTAGTTATTAAGCGATAATTGAATTAAGCGATAATTAAAGCCATGATCATCTCCAACATTAAACATGCGGCAATACTCCAACAACTGTGAATCGGGCGTGACATAGCGACGCTTGAGCAAGCGACTACGACGCACAAGTCCAACTATCTACCAAACAACAGGTAATAGGGTGTGTCCAGGGCAATATAAGGCTGCAAGGGATTTCACGGGTACGGAAACTAGAGCATCGCAACACAGATAGCAATAGATCAACATGAGGGAATAAATACTATAAAAGTAAGATAGGTAGAAAGGGGGAGATGCTCGCCTGAAAAACATTGCCGAAGGTTCAACCGAAGATCGGGTCGACACTCGCATCAACTCAACGGCCTTATCCGCGAAGAACCAAAACACTAGAATAAACACCGGGTGCAATATATAATACTATGGCAAAAGATCGGGCATGATGCATGTATGATGTATGACATGGCAAAGATGCGATGCAATTGGATCATTTTAAGCGGAACCGGGGTCCCGACAATTTATTGAATGGTTCATGTTGTTTAGCTACCCCACAATTTAAATGTTGTCTTAACATGGCAAAAGATAGCACCGGTTCGCTACCCAAATTTAAATGAGGCCAATATAAGGCTAAATTTGCCCGCATATGGGCCCCATATTTAATTATGAGGTGAATCGGCGTAAGGCCCCCAAAACCAAATGATATGAGTGCAAACATGTACAATTAGATATGCAACAATGTAGGTATATTATAAAATAGTGGGTCGGGATAGGGGTCACACATGGGGCTCGACGATCTTGGGGTTCCGGGGTTCGGGGTTCGGTCTCAGGGTTCAGGGTTCGACGGGATCGGTCTTCGAAGGTCGGATTCAAGATGTAGAGCTTGGCGTTCCGGGAAGAAGGACTTGGCGTTCCGCGGTGAAGTGCTTGTCGTTCCGGTGGCGATCTTGGCGGTCATCGGGTCCGGGAGCGGTCCTCGGCGATCTGGTCGGTTCAGCGAGTCATCGAGCGTGGCGACGAGGATGAACTTGTCATTTGGTGATAACATTGAGCAGGAAACTGATGGCTTCTTGTCATCGATGACTGTCTTGAGACAAGCCCCAGTTCCCGCATCCCAAATCTTGCAGCTCCCATCGTGGCTCCCTGACACAATGACGGAGCCGTCCCGGATGAAGTGGACGGAGGTGACGGGGTCTGAGTGCGCGTCGAGGCGGAGGCGTGGACGTTCTTGGCGTCCCAGATCGCCAGTGCGGTCGAACCCCGAGGCCACACGGGAGATGGTCTGCGGGCTTTTTCCGCGAAGGCGGCTTCATTGGCGAGGCGGCGGCGTGAGACTCGTCCGCGGAAGGCGGGACGCTTGAGGCCAGGGGCTCGCTCACCAGGCGTGCAGGGCCAAAGGGCAACAAAAGCAGGGAGGTGAGAACGGCGGGCGGAGGCCATGGAGGTCGGGCTGCCGACAACGGAGGAGCTCTGGGAGGCGGGCATGGCCGAGGAGGGCGACGGTGCAGGGACTCCGGCGGGGAAGGGGACCAGGGGAGAGCTCCTGCGGGCGATGGCGGCCGACGCGTCGATGCGGGGAAGAGGCCGGTGGTGGTGGTTCCGGCCGGAGGCGGCGGGGCGGAGGAGATGGCTCCAGGGAGGCGGGGCTCGGGAGGCCGGAGCAGAGGAGATCGGCGGCGGCCAGCGAGGAAGACCGGAGGCGAGGAGGACGGGAAGGAAGGCGGGCCCGACGGTGGCGGCGTTGGTGTGAGCATGGAGGCGAGAGGGAGAGGCGAGAGGAAGAGGCCGGAGGGAGGGCGCAGCGATGGCGGACCTGTGCCAGTCAGGTCGAGGAAGAGAGAGAGCGCATGCGAGGGGTAGGTGGAGGACGGTTTCGATCGGGGTGGGGCCAAACGTCGCTGCAGGTGGGCCAGGGGAGCGGAGATTGGGGCGGTGAGGCTCCCGTGCGGGAGTGCGAGAGAGGAGGGTCGCTGGGAGTGGGTGGGTCCGGAGGTGGGGCTTGCAGGGGAGGATGGGCGCGTCGGGTGGGGTGGGGTGAGAGAGGGAGTAGGTGGTGGTTGAGGTGGCAGATGGGGATTGGGTGGGGTTTGGCCCAGGGTGATGTGGCGCAAAGGGATAGGTTGGGGTGAGGTGGAGGGGGCTGGGTAGATTAGGTTTAGGTATAAAAGGGTTTGGGTAGGTTAGGGATTTTGGGTGAATCGGTTTGAACTGGGGGTGGCCGACTGGGTCGGATCGGCCCGGTTTGGCTGCCCCCTAAAATTAATATAAAAAATTTATGTATTGTTTAAAAGACTTGTGCAATTTATTTTTAGACAAACAAAATATCCGGAAGGGTCCGGGGATTATTTTGAAATAGAGAGGGATCTTTGTAGAAAGCAAAAGTAGGTTTGAACAAAATAGTTTTAGTCAATGAGATGCATGATGATGCAATGCACAAAAACAACACGATTTTCTAGTAGTGGTTTTGCGGGATGCCACAATGACCTTGTTTGTTAATAACATCTCAATATTCATGATCAGGAAACCATGATCATATGTTAACCAACAAGCTAGTTTTAACAAGAGGATTTACTAGGGACTCTTTTTAGGTTTACAAACCACACAAGTATTAATGTTTCCGGTTAATACAATTATAGCATGGGACTCTTGAAATCTTGGAAGGCAATTGGATGGCATTCCACCGAGAGGGCCTAGAGTATATCTATCCGTCATATGGATGGACAAATCCCACTCTTGATCCATGTGCCTCAACACATACTTTTTGAATACTCAATGCCACCTTTATAATCACCCAGTTACGAAGTGGTGTTTGATGTCATCAAAGCATCCATCTAGTGATGGTGATTAACATGATCTCATGGTCGAAGGATTTAGGTTACTATGTATTTGAAAGCTTATAGCAAGTGAACTATTTGAATGACTTGATCTTATGCTACGCTTAACTATAGGAGTATGTCCATCACATCATTCTCTAGTGGTATGACCTTGTTTGTTAATAACATCTCAATGTTCATGATCAGGAAACCATGATCATATATTAACCAACAAGCTAGTTTTAACATGAGGCTTTACTAGGGACTCTTTTTAGCTTTACAAACCACACAAAGCTTGTTTGGGGGAGGAGAGTCCTCCCCCAGCTCCACTTCTAGGCTGGCGCAAGGGAGAGGGAGGAATCCTCCCTTAGGTAGGATTCCTTCCCTCCCTCCACTTGGAAATCATTGTCCCAGTTTGACTTTTTCAAACTAGCTTTTTGTATTTCAAACTAGAGTTTGATTTCTCTCTTCCAGGTGTCCAACCAAGTGACCTAGGACATGATGCAAACATTCCACTATGTAACGACACATCCATGTACCCTTCCCACTCCGGATCGGTGGTGTTTGATGTCATGAAGTGGTGTTTGTTGTCATCAAAGCATCCATCCATTGATGGTGATTAACATGATCTCATGGTCGAAGGATTTAGGTTACTATGTATTTGAAAGCTTATAGCAAGTGAACTATTTGAATGACTTGATCTTATGCTACGCTTAACTATAAGAGTATGTCCATCACATCATTCTCTAGTGATATGACCTTGTTTGTTAATAACATCTCAATGTTCACGATCAGGAAACCATGATCATATATTAACAAACAAGCTAGTTTTAATAAGAGGATTTACTAGGGACTCTTACATGTTTACAAATCACACAAGTATTAATGTTTCTGGCTAATACAATTATAGCATGGTATGCAAACATTTATCATAAGCATGAAGATATGATAATAACTACTTTATTATTGCCTCTTGGGCATATCTCCAACAGTCGCGCCTGCGAAGAAGACCAAGGCTGGTCCTAAGGCTGGTCACTAGAAGCGGAATTGCCCCAAGTACATTGGATGTTATTAATAACAAGGTCATATCATTAGGAGAATGATGTGATGGACACACTCCTATAGTTAGGCGTATCATAAGATCAAGTCATTCGATAGTTCGTTTGCTATAAGCTTTCAAATACATAGTAACCTAAATCCTTCGACCATGATATCATGTTAATCACCATCACTGGATGGATGCTTTGATGACATCAAACACCACTTCGTAACTGGGTGGTTATAAAGGTGGCATTGAGTATTCTGAAAGTATGTGTTGAGGCACATGGATCAAGAGTGGGATTTGTTCATACATATGACGGATATATATACTCTGGGTCCTCTCGGTGGAATGTCATCCAATTGGCTTGCAAGCATGTGACGGGATCACAAGGGATCACATATCACTGAACGAGTAAATATTACTTATCGGTAACAAGGTTGAACTAGGTATGCGGAGATACTAACGATCAAACCTCGGATAAGTAAAGTATCATGAGACAAAGGGAAATTGGTATCATATGTAAATGGTTCATTCAATCACCAAGTAATCATAGAAATATGTGGGATCCATATGAATTTCCAGATTCCTCTATTGGTTATTGTTCGGAGAAGTGTCTCGATCTTGTCCGCATAATTCACGAACCGTAGGGAGACACACTTAAGGATTCAATGCTGTTTAGTAGATTTGAAATGTATATTGGAGATCTAATGTTGTTCGTAGTGTCGTATTGGATCCAGGACATCACGAGGATATCCGGAATAGTCCGGAGAATAAGATTAATATAAGGAAAGTCATTTTCCGGGGTTCGGAAATGTTTTCGGTGTTTTGACCGGAAGCGTCTATAAAGTTCTAGAAGGTCCGCCACTTCGGAGGGAAGGGGTACATGGAATGTGCTAAACTCTAATGGTATGAATGGTTCATATCCTAGGTCACTTGGTTGGGCGATGGGAAGAGATAAATGAAACTATAGTTTGAATAGTCAAACACCAGTTTGAAAAAGTCAAATCCCAACATGAAAGTCAAATCCTAGTGGAGGAAGGAGAGGAAACCTCCTCTCCCTCCACCGCCGGCCAAGGAGAGGGAGTTGGGGGAGGACTCGGCCTCGCCCTCCCCAAACTGCCTCTCCCTCTCATAAAAGGAGGGGAGGGGGCAGCCCCTCTCCCCTCAACCCAAACCATAGCCCCAAGCGCCACAGCCCAAGTCGTCGCTGCCACCCTAGCCGCCACCGACCACCTCCACCCCTGGGCCTCTAAACCCTAGTTGTCGAGGCCTCTCTACTCCACCATACTCACTTCGGCTTAGGAGAAGCCCTGCAGGATCTACTCCTCCATTTCATCACCACGCCGTCGTTCTGCTGGTAACGAGAGGAGATCTACAACCTTCGCTGCCTGCTGGAACAAGGGAGAGGAAGTGATACGTCGAAAACGTATCTATAATTTTTGATGCTCCATGCTTGTTTAGTATCTACTTTGCTTTGCTTTATCTACACTTTGAGGTGTTTTTATATCTTTTCTGGAACTAACCTATTAACAAGTTGCCATAGTGACAATTACCTATTTTCTTCTGTTTTTGGTTCTAGAAAGGCAGAAAATCAATATTCTCGAAATTGGACGGGACAAAAGCTAAAGTCAATATTTTACCGTGGGCGACACGAAGCCAGAAAACGAGACGGAGAGGCGCCATAGGGCGGCTAAACCCCCCTAGGCGCGGCTGGGCCCATCCCGCACCTAGGTAGGGTGTGCCCCCCTGGTGGCCCTCCTGGCTCGCCCCTTCGCCTATAAGAAGCCCCCGATGTAGAAACCCAAGGCACCCCGATCAAAACTCCACGAAACCTTCTGTAGCTGCCGCCATCATCATCCCTAGATCGGGGGGATCTGAAGTTCTTCCCAGCACCCAGTCGGAGGGGAGATGATCCCGGAGGACTTCTTCTTCATCATGCCAGCCTCCGGTATGAAGCGTGAGTAGTTCCACCTTGGACTATGGGTCCATGTAGTAGCTAGACGGTGGTATCTTCTCCTTATGCTTTCATATATAGATCTTGTGAGCTCCGTTCATGATCAAGATCTAATCTATTTGTAATCATGCATGTTGTGTTTGCGGGGATCCAATGGATATTGAGATTACTATGTCAGATTGATTTATTGTTTTGTCTATTTGATTCTATCATGTCTGTGTTGTTTGTGATCTTGCATGCTCTCCGTTGTTAGTAGCTATCTTGGCCAAGTAGTTGCTAGTGACTCCGAGAGGGGGTATTTATGCTCGATAGTGGGTTCATGCCTCTAGTTTCCAAGGGAAGTGACAGAAATCTCTTCGGTTGTAGATGTGCTATTGCCACTAGGGAGAAAACAACGGTCTCTTGTTCATGGAACAAGTGGATTGTTTAACTTACACACTTTTCGTAAAGCAGTTGTCTGTTGCTTGCAACTTAATACTGGAGAGGGTTCGTATGATAACCTGAAGGTGGACTTCTAGTCATAGATGCAGTTGGATGGCGGTCTATGTATATTGTTGTATTGCCCAATAGAATATCATAGGATCTTTTTATCTTGTATTGCATCGTTATGCCTTGCTCAGTTCCTGTCAACTGCCCTGCTGTAATTTATTTACCCTTCATGCCACGTTGTTTATCTAAGGAGAACACCTCTAGTGAACTATGGACCCCAGTCCAATCTTTACCATTGATACATCTTCCATTGTTACCTGTTTACTTGTTGCAAACCATCATCACCTTCCACACCATACAGTTAATCCTTTGTTACAACAACCGGTGAGATTGAAAACCTCACTGTTAGTTCGGGCAAAGTCTTGAGTTTGTGTTGTGCAGGTTTCCACGTTGCTTGCAACACCTGTGTGACGTTTTCTTCCTCCTACTGGTTCTATAACCTCGGTTTATTACTGAGGGAAGACTTGTCGTTGTGCTGCTTCACACCTTGCTCTTGGGGTTCCCAATAGGCTCTACATCAACTGAGCCATCAGGAAGTTCTTCATCGAGTATTGAACGTGTGACTGACTCCGGGAACGCTGCCGGAACGCGGCGCCGGAAGGATCATCTACGCGATCTTGAGATCGGGAAGTGAACAACTATATCACCCACGAGAGATCTGTATCTCGTTAAACGCTTTGTATCTTTGAGGGTTTGTACTCTCCAATCTCGTTGCACCGATCTAGTAGATTAGATCTTGGCTTTTGTGTGTTCATGCGATAGAATTTTTTTGTTTTCCATGCTATGAACCCCTACAAATACCTGCCTCCCCCTGAGGAAACTGCATGTCATCCTCTCTGGTCAGCGCACACCATGGGCCGACTGGGTGCCGTGTAGCTACCTGTGCGACAACCCCGCCCCTGTGACCCCCTCATGGGAAATCTTTGAGTCGCTTATCCCCTTGTATCGTGCTATCACCACTGTCCGGGTTGGGTCTGGGTGGGCGGTGGACTTTTGGGAGGATAATGGACCTCTCTCGACGCCCTCTCGATGTCTCTCCCTATGGTGTACTCGCTCATGGTTCATTGTGCAGGCTCGATATCCATGGTACTCGCCGATAGGGAGTGTGCCCTCTTGACGCACTCTAGAATCTCTGATCATGCATCTGTGGAGTTGTGCCTCCTCCATGGTGCACTCGATAGCCTGGCATTGCACGCCTTCGACGACGAACACGCACAGGATCGGTTGTATTGCCAGTGCAGTGTGTCCTTTCTGCTTGCGTCGCCCCGAGATGCTCGAGCATCTCTTCTTGACCTGCCCTAGGATACGCTTGTTTTAGAGGAAGATCTGGGTGGGTCTCGCACCACTATACCCTCGTCTACGCTCGCCACCTGGGAGGCTTTCCAGCGAGGGCACCTCCGTGGTATACCTCCATTTGTAGCATTGTCCTCTCCGGCACATTGTGGTCTGTGTGGAAGGCTCGGAACAAAATGGTATTCGACTCAGTCAGGCTCCCTTGTCTGCCATTTTTAGTCTACTGGTTGACCACTTAAAGTTGGCATGCCCGTGTGCCCGCGAGGGTCAGCTATGCGGCTGTAATCCAGTGGTGTGCCTCGCTGTGTGAGTAGCCAGGTCTGGCATTGTGCAACCCTCTGTTCCCATGTAAACTCTGTATCATCGCTTTGGTTTTGGAAATGAAAATTTCAGGTGGGTATTTTACACCCTATTGTCCCTTAAAAGAATATAAGGTAGGGCGAACCTCACTCATTGAGTTGTTAGTATAAAACTACCAATTTACAAGTTAAATTTCGCAAATGGTACCAGTCGACCTCCAAATCGCAAAAAACTATCAGATTTAAAACGAGTTGTCGCAAAAAGCACTAATTGTCTTTTGATCACGAATTGACACGGTAACTGATAGTGGGACCCACCTGACAGGTGGACGTGACACCCAGCTGATGCCTCTCCAACAAGGCCGTTAGCATAAAGCTACCACATTTATAATAAAATTTTCCAAATGGTACCGCTTGACGGCACAATCGCAAAAAACTAGCAATTAAAATCAAGTTTTCGCAAAAATACAGATATCACAAATTAACGACAAATCTGACAGCAGGACCCACTTGTCAGGAGATATTTTTGACATGGACTAGGTATAGGTTTTCGTAGCATGTAAACCAAAAATTTTCTATCGCATACAAACAAACAAGCCAAGATCTATCTACTAGATTGTAGCAACGAGTCGATGGAATAACTTACCCTCGAAGATTCCAAAGTGTTTAACGAGAGCGGATTCTCGTGGGTGATGTAGTCGTACTCTTCCCTATCTCAAGATCTCGTAGACGATCCTTCCGTGGCTGCGTTAAAGCTCCCTTGATCGGTCACCGTTCGGTTTTCGTGAAGACCTTCCTCTCCCTTGTTCCAAAGAAAATGGAGGTTGTAGCACTCTCCTCGTGATTCGGCTGGCGTGGTACCGGAGTAGAGGGAAATCCCAGGCTTCGCCTTAAGCCGGAGCGAGTATGGTGGAGTATGAGAGAGCTCCTCGGCGATCTAGGGTTTAGACACACCAAGGAGGAGGGGCTAGAGCCGGCGGCTAGGGTTCCGGGGACCCCCAAGTCGGTGGCTAGGGCAAAACCCTAGGTGGTGGCGGCGGCTATGGAGGGCTGCAGCTTTCTAGGGTTTGAGGTGAGGGACTTGTGTGTCTAGAGGAGGAGCCCTGCCCCTCCTTATATAGGTGGAGGGGCCGGCGGCCAAGGGGAGGGAGGGGAGTCCCTCCCCAACTCGGCTTGGAGGGGGCGCCGCCGGTTGGAGGAGGGATTCCCTCCCCAACTCGGTTTCCCTCTCCTTCCTCTTTTCCTCTTTCCAATTTTAGACGTTTGACTTTTCAAACTAGCTATTTGACTTTTCAAATTAGGATTCAATTTAATCCTTTATTTGGAACAGCGAGGACACTTAGTACATGATGCAATCATTCCAATATGCAATGACACATTCATGTACCCCTTCCCCTCTGGAGTGCCGAACATTTCGGAACCTTCTAGAACATTCCCGATGAAAACACTGGAATCATTCCCGAACTCCGAAACGGGACTTTCCTTATATGAATCTTATTCTCCGGACCATTCCGGATCACCTCGTGATATCCCGGATCCCATCCGAGACTCCGAACAACATTCGGTCTCTTTCTCATAATACCATAACTACTCAAACAACGTCGAATCCTTAAGTGTGTCTCCCTACGGTTCGTGAATTATGCGGACATGATCGAGACACTTCTCCGAACAATAACCAATAGAGGAATCTGGAAATTCATATGGCTCCCACATATTTCTACGATTACTTTGCGATCGAATGAACCACTTACATACGATACCAATTTCCCTTTGTCTCACGATAGTTTACTTATCCGAGGTTATGATCATCGGTATCTCTGCATACCTAGTTCAACCTCGTTACCAATAAGTACTCTTTTCTCGTTCCCGTGATATGTGATCCCTTGTGAGCCAGTCACATGCTTGCAAGCCAATTGGATGACATTCCACCGAGAGGGTCCAGAGTATATCTATCCGTCATATGGATGGACAAATCCCACTCTTGATCCATGTGTCTCAACCAATACTTTCCGAACACTCAATGCCATCTTTATAGCCACCCAGTTACGGTGTGGTGTTTGATGTCATCAAAGCATCCATCCGGTAAAGGTGATATGCATGATCTCATGGTCGAAGGAATTAGGTTACTATGTATCAGAAAGCATATAGCAATTGAACTATTGAAATGACTTGATCTTTATGCTACGCTTATCTATATGAGTATGTCCACCATATCATTCTCCTAACGATATGATCTTGTTGTTGATAACATCTCAATGTTCATGATAGGGAAACCACAATCATTTATCAACCAACAAGCTAGTGATATATAGAGGCTATACTAGGGACTTCAAATTAAGTTTACAAATCACACAAGTATCAATGTTTCCTTGTTAATACTATTATAGCATGAATGTAAACATTTATCATAAACACAAAGATATAACAATAACTACATTTATTATTGCCTCTAGGGCATATCTCCAACATCTCCCACTTGCACTAGAGTCATCTAATCTAGATTACATGGTAATATACGAACACCCATGGAAGTTTGGTGTTGGTCATGTTTTGCCCTCGGAGAGGTTTAGTCAACGGATCCGCCACATTCGGATCTGTGTGTACTTTGCAAATCTTTATATCCCCATCACGGATATGTTCTCGAATAGCGTGAAAACGCAGCTTGATGAGCTTCAGCTTCTTGTGTGACCTTGGTTCTTGCGCATTGGCTATGGCGCCCATGTTATCACCATAGATAGACATTGGGTCCAGCGCACTTGGAACCACACCAAGCTCTGTAATGAACTCTTTCATCCATATTGCTTCTTGTGAAGCCTCCAAGCGACCATGTATTCGATTGTTGAAGATCTCGCCACAACGCTTTGCTTTGCACTCCTCCATTCTTGCTGCACCATTCAAAATAAATACATATCCAGTTGTGATTTAGAATCATCCGGATCGGTGTTCCAACTAGCATCGGTGTAACTGTTAACAACTTGTTCATCACCTCCATAAGAAAGAACCATATCCTTAGTTCTTCTCAAGTACTTAAGGATGTTTTTGACCACTGTCCAATGATCCACTCCTGGATCACTTTGATATCTGCTAGTTAAACTAACAGCATATGCAATGTCGGGTCTAGTACATAGCATGGCATACATTAGAGATCCTATGGCTGAGGCATAGGGAGTCTTACTCATCCTTTCTCTATCTTCTGCCGATGTCGGACTTTGAGTTTTACTCAAGGTCGTATTGGGCAACATGGGCAAAAACCCTTTCTTGCTTTCTTCCATTCCAAACCTCTTTAGAACTTTGTCCAAATATGTACTCTGTGACAATGATATTTGGCGTTTCGATCTATCTCTGTAAATCTTTATGCCTAATATGTAAGCTGCTTCGCCAAGATCCTTCATTGAAAAACTATTATTCAAATATTCCTTGACACTATTAAGAAGGTCTACATCATTCCCAATCAACAATATGTCATCCACATATAATATTAAGAATGCTACAGAGCTCCCACTCACTTTCTTGTAAATACAAGCTTCTCCATAAGTTTGTATAAAACCAAAACTTTTGATCACCTTATCAAAACGTTGATTCCAACTTCGGGATGCTTGCTTCAATCCATAGATGGACCGTTGAAGTTTGCATACCTTGTTAGCATCTTTAGGATCGACAAAACCTATGGGTTGCATCATATACAACTCTTCATCAATATCTCCATTGAGGAATGCTGTTTTGACATCCATCTGCCATATCTCATAATCATAATATGCAGCGATTGCTAACATAATCCTCACAGACTTTAGCTTCGCTACCGGTGAGAAAGTCTCATCGTAGTCAACTCCTTGAATTTGTCGAAACCCTTTTGCGACAAGTCGAGCTTTATAGACAGTAACATTACCATCAGCATCTGTTTTCTTCTTGAAAATCCATTTGTTCTCGACAGCCTTCCGACCATCCGGTAAGGCCACCAAAGTCCATACTTGGTTTTCGTACATGGATCCAATCTCGGATTTCATGGCTTCTTGCCATTTGTTGGAATCTGGGCTCATCATTGCTTCCTCATATGTCTCGGGGTCATCGGTGTTGTCCACCAACATGACATTCATAACGGGATCATACCAATCTGTAGTGGTACGAGTTCTCGTTGACCTCCGAGGTTCTGTAGCAACTTCAACCGAAGTTTCATGATCATCATCATTAGCTTCCTCTCTAATTGGTGCAGGCACCACAGGAACTTCTTCCGTCTTTGCGCTACTCGCAATTCGAGAGAAGGTTCGACAACCTCGTCGAGTTCTACTTTCCTTCCAGTCACTTCTTTCGAGAGAAATTCCTTCTCTAGAAAGGATCCATTCTTGCAACGAAGATTTTGCCTTCGGATCTATGATAGAAGGTATACCCAATAGTTTCCTTGGGTATCCTATGAAGGCATTTTTCCGCTTTGGGTTCAAGCTTGTCCGTTGTAACTTCTTTACATAGGCTTCAACCCCAAACTTTAAGGAGCGACAATCTAGGTTTCTTCCCAAACCATAATCCATACGGTGTCGTTTCAACGGATTTAGATCGTGCCCTTTAAAAGTGAATGCAATTGTTTCTAATGCATAACCCCAAAATGATAGCGGTAAATCATAAGTGACATCATAGAACGAACCATATCTAAGAGAGTTCGATTCGACGTTCGGACACTCCATTACGTTGTGGTGTTCCGGTGTCAACTGTGAAAGTATTCCGCATTTCTTCAAATGCTCGCCAAACTCGTAACTTAGATATTCACCTCCACGATCAGAACGTAGAAATTTAATCTTCTTGTTACGTTGATTCTCTACCTCACTTTGAAACTCCTTAAACTTCTCGAAAGTTTCGGACTTATGTTTCATGAAATAGATATACCCATATCTACTCAAGTCATCCGTGAAGGTAAGAACATAACGATAACCACCGCGCGATGCTACACTCATTGGGCCACACACATCGGTATGTATGATTTCCAATAAGTCCGTAGCTCGCTCCATCGTACCAGAAAATGGAGTCTTAGTCATTTTACCCATCAGACATGCTTCGCATCTTTCAAGTGATTAAAAATCAAGTGATTCAAAAAGTCCATCGGAATGGAGTTTCTTCATACGTTTCACTCCAATGTGACCAAGGCAGCGATTGCCACATATAGGTCGAATTATCGCTTGATTTCAAACGTTTAGCCTCAATGTTGTTGATATGTGTATTTCCACTATCTAGATTCAATAAGAATAGACCATCTATCAAAGGTGCATGTGCATAAAACATATTACTCATATAAATCGAACAACCATTATTCTCGGACTTAAACAAGTAACCGTCTCGCAATAAACAAGATCCCGATATAATGTTCATGCTCAACGCAGGCACCAAATAACAATTATTTAAGTATAAAACTAATGCCGATGGTAGATGAAGGGGTAGCGTGCCGACCGCGATCACATCAACCTTTGATCCGTTTCCCACGCGCATCGTCACCTCGTTCTTCGCTAGCTTCCGTTTATTCTGCAGCACCTGTTTCGAGTTACAAATATGAGCAACCGAACCAGTATCAAATACCCAGGCACTACTACGAGTACTAGTGAGATACACATCAATAACATGTATATCAGATATACCTTTCTTCTTGATGTTTCCGTTCTTCAGATCCGCCAAGTACTTTGGGCAATTCCGCTTCCAGTGACCTTCTCCCTTGCAGTAAAAGCACTCAGTATCAGGCTTGGGTCCAGCCTTGGTCTTCTTCGTCGGCGCGGTAACTTTCTTACCACCCTTCTTGAAGTGTCCCTTCTGCTTAGACTTGCCTTTCTTGAATTTGGTGGTCTTATTGACCAACAACACTTGGTGCTCTTTCTTGATCTCCACTTCTGCAGACTTTAACATAGCAAACAGTTCTGGCAACTACCTGTTCATGTTCTGCATGTTGTATTTCATCACAAAGTTCTTGTAACTTGGTGGTAGTGATTGTAGGACACGGTAAATCCCCAAAGCATTACGAATCACTATACCCAAGCTTTGAAGTTTGTTTGCGTGCCCAGACATCTTAAACACATGCTCACTGACAGAGTTGCCCTCTTCCATCTTGCAGTTAAAGAACTTTTCAGAAGCCTCATAGCTTTCAATTGCCGCATGAGTCTCAAAAATCAATTTGAGATCCTCGACAATATCATATGGGTCTGACTCTTCAAACCTTTTCTGAAGCTCCGATTCCAAACCATACAAGATAGCACACTGAACTATGGAGTACTGATTCTTCCGAGCGAGGTAAACATTCTTTACTTCATCGGAAGCATCGGTGCAGTGGGTCACCCAATGTGCATCCAGCACATAGGTCAAATTACCGGTGTGAGGACAATCCTCAAATTGCGGAACCAATCCATGAAGTTGCTTCCATTGTTTTCAACTTTTCTTTCTCTAGGAGCATTAAAATTGATGGTAGGGGTTGCCATTGATCTACAACATATTTGCAATAGTTTAGACTAAGTTTATGACAAATTGAGTTCAAATTAATAATGAAATTAAACTAGGTGAACTCCCACTCAAAACAACATCCCTCACATTGTTTTAGTGATCACACGAACCAAATCCACTATATCAACACCGATCATCACGAGAGTTGATATAGTTTCAATGGCGAACAATCGTCATGTTCATCATATCTACTATATGATTCATGCTTTACCTTTCGGTGATCCGTGTTCCGAGACCATGTCTGTACATGCTAGGCTTGTCAAGATCAAACCTTAGTTTCCGCATGAGCAAATCTGGCTTGCTCACGTTTTATACACTTGCGGAATCTAACACACCCGATCATCACGTGGTGCTTCGAAACAACAAGCTTTAGCAACGATGCTAACTAAGGGTGAACACTTTACGATTTGAAATTCATGTGCATGAGGGATCATCTTATAATGCTACCGTCGTCTACTAAGCAATACAAGATGCATAAAGGATTAACATCACATGCAATTCAATAATATGTGATATGATATGGCCTTTCTTCTTTGTGCTTCCGATCTCCATCTTCAAGCACGAACATGATCTCCATCATCACCGGCATTGCATCAAGGTCAATGACGCTTCTCCATGGTTGTTGTCCACCGGTCTTCAACTATTACAACTACTTTGAATAGACACGCGGGTCTTAACATAAATTTAAAGACAACCATCTGGCTCCTGCCGGTTGCCAACTTACAATAAGGAACATTGCATACATCAAATATAATCACAATCATGGCCATATCACATCACTGCACACCCCTGCAAAACAAAGTTAGATGCCTCTACTTTCTTTGCATATTTTACGTGGTTTGGGGCTTTCAATAAGTGTCGTTCTAACTTACGAACAAGAACCACAACATTGATACTAGCATTGTTGATCACCCGTTGTAAATTGGATCTTAACTATGCTAGGAGAAACAGGCACCATAAAGCCACTTATGCAATACAAGTTGCATGTCAAGCGTGGAGCAAGTCTCATGAACGATGTCATGTAAGGTTAGCCCGGGCCGCTTCATCCCAACATACCGCAAGATGCAAAGTACACAAGAAGCAATCGACAATAAAAGCATCAACGCCCACAATGACCATTGTGTGGGTTTCGTAGCATGGAAAACAAAAAATTTCTATCGCATACAAACAAACAAGCCAAGATCTATCTACTAGATTGTAGAAACGAGTCGATGGAATAACTTACCCTCAAAGATTCCAAAGTGTTTAACGAGAGCGGATTCTCGTGGGTGATGTAGTCGTACTCTTCCCGATCTCAAGATCGCGTAGACAATCCTTCCGGCGCTGCGTTCCGGCAGCGCTCATGATCGATCACGTTCGGTACTCGACGAAGACCTTCCTCTCCCTTGTTCCAGCAGGCAGCGGAGGTTGTAGCACTCTCCTCGCGATTCCGGCAGCACAACGGCGTGGTACCGGAAGTAGAGGGGAAATCCCGCAGGGCTTCGCCTTAAGCCGGAGTGAGTATGGTGGAGTATGAGAGAGCTCCTCGGCGATCTAGGGTTTAGACACACCAAGGAGGATGGGCTAGAGCCGGCGGCTAGGGTTCCGGGGACCCCCAAGTCGGTGGCTAGGGCAAAACCCTAGGTGGTGGCGGCGGCTATGGAGGGCTGCAGCTTTCTAGGGTTTGAGGTGAGGGACTTGTGTGTCTAGAGGAGGGAGCCCTGCCCCTCCTTATATAGGTGGAGGGGCCGGCGGCCAAGGGGAGGGAGGGGAGTCCCTCCCCAACTCGGCTTGGAGGGGCCGCCGCCGGTTGGAGGAGGGATTCCCTCCCCAACTCGGTTTCCCTCTCCTTCCTCTTTTCCTCTTTCCAATTTTAGACGTTTGACTTTTCAAACTAGCTATTTGACTTTTCAAATTAGGATTCAATTTAATCCTTTAGTTGGAATAGCGAGGACACTTAGTACATGATGCAATCATTCCAATATGCAATGACAAATTCATGTACCCCTTCCCCTCCGGAGTGTCGGACATTTCGAAACCTTCTAGAACATTCCCGATGAAAACACCGGAATCATTCCCGAACTCCGAAACGGGACTTTCCTTATATGAATCTTATTCTCTGGACCATTCCGGATCACCTCGTGATATCCCGGATCCCATCCGAGACTCCGAACAACATTCGGTCTCTTTCTCATAATACCATAACTACTCAAACAAGGTCGAATCCTTAAGTGTGTCTCCCTACGGTTCGTGAATTATGCGGACATGATCGAGACACTTCTCCGAACAATAACCAATAGAGGAATCTGGAAATTCATATGGCTCCCACATATTTCTACGATTACTTTGCGATCGAATGAACCACTTACATACGATACCAATTTCCCTTTGTCTCATGATAGTTTACTTATCCGAGGTTATGATCGTCGGTATCTCTGCATACCTAGTTCAACCTCGTTACCGATAAGTACTCTTTTCTCGTTCCCGTGATATGTGATCCCTTGTGAGCCAGTCACATGCTTGCAAGCCAATTGGATGACATTCCACCGAGAGGGCCCAGAGTATATCTATCCGTCATATGGATGGACAAATCCCACTCTTGATCCATGTGTCTCAACCAATACTTTCCGAACACTCAATGTCATCTTTATAGCCACCCAGTTACGGTGTGGTGTTTGATGTCATCAAAGCATCCATCCGGTAAAGGTGATATGCATGATCTCATGGTCGAAGGAATTAGGTTACTATGTATCAGAAAGCATATAGCAATTGAACTATTGAAATGACTTGATCTTTATGCTACGCTTATCTATAGGAGTATGTCCACCATATCATTCTCCTAACGATATGATCTTGTTGTTGATAACATCTCAATGTTCATGATAGGGAAACCACAATCATTTATCAACCAACAAGCTAGTGATATATAGAGGCTATACTAGGGACTTCAAATTAAGTTTACAAATCATACAAGTATCAATGTTTCCTTGTTAATACTATTATAGCATGAATGTAAACATTTATCATAAACACAAAGATATAATAATAACTATATTTATTATTGCCTCTAGGGCCTATTGAAAAAATCTAAAAATATTAGAAAAAATAAAAAACAAAAAATCTATTTTTCTCTCAATAACATTGACCACACCGCCGCCGGCCTGCCCCATCCACCACCAGCCCGCACTGCCGCCGCTTCGTCCACCATCAGCGTCTCCCCGGTCTGCCCCGCCACCACCAACCCACACCGCCACTTCGTCCACCACTAGCGTCTTCTCGGTCTGCCCTGCCACCACCAGCGACGGGTCTCGCTTCACTCGTCAGAAGTTGGCCTATACTAAAAAATTTGGATCAACATATAACACTAGAGGCCTTATTTGGTTGTCGGTTTCGGTGGATCTAGGCTTGTATGGCGCTTGGTTAAACTGCTGGGCGCTGTAACATAATCTGTTTCAACGAGGATCTGTTCGTGACTCCATTGCATGGCAAGGGCAGTACCCTCCTAGGAGGGCACGCAGCTCTGCCTCCAGCGCCGATCCACAAGTGACGTTAGTGATGATGGTGGCTCTATCATACGATTGAAAGATCATTCCAGCTCCCGGCGTACTATCCCCATGCATAAACGATCTATCCACGTTTAATTTGACAGTACCTCCATATCAGCAAGAAGATTTTGTCACAAATTCCTTCCGGTACTGACCAGCAGTAGCTCTTCTAGCAAACTCTCCCTTGGTCCTGAAACAGAGTCAACTTTCAGAACTTGCCATAGAGCGCCCAATGCTTTCCATATCGACACCGAGTGTGGATATCGGAATAACAGAGATGTGCTATATGCCTATATCCTCATATCCCAGGCCACACACATGACATGTGCATGTGACGTGCATATGCCTCCTCGGTAGCAAGAGCATTCTGAACAGCCCTCCAAGCGAAGATCTGCACCTTCTCTGGCACATTGTTTTTCCATATCACTTTCTAGATTACTTTTTTTTAAAGCAATTTTTTTTGAAAGCCACTTTCTAGATTACTTTATCACCGGCTAGAGCATCACTTGACGCCCCATTGTCAGTACCTTGATGTACAATAGCTTTTTTTTGTGGGAATTGTTTTTTGCGAGAATCCACCGAGATCTATTTATAATCATAAACAGTTGTACAAAGAGACCCAAAAGTAATAAAAATTATAAAAAGATCAATGGACCACCTAGCGACAACTATAAACACTAGTACGAGCCGAAGGCGCGCCGCCGTTCTTGGCCCTCCATCACCGGAGCCGGGCAAAGCATGTCGTAGTAGAGCTTGTTGTAGAAGACAGACAGAAAGTCGTCGTGCTAAGGCCAGAAATGACCAACACACCAGAGCAGTAACCATCGCCAACGATGACAACCGTAGATCAGAAGCTGACCTGAGAACAAATCAACGAACACGAAAAATGAGAGGATCCCAGGAGATCCACTAGACAAACGACTCCACGCGCCCTCTGTTAGGGCTAGATGCACCATCGGAACGAGGATAGAGAGGAAGGGCCTTATTCTGACTTCAGGACGTAGCCGTCCCCTCAACACCCCGAAGAAAACACTGAAAAGCAGGCTAAACAAAGTACGAAAAACCTCTTGCCGGAGGTCCGCCACACCTCCATGGCCCTAAGGCCACCGGAGGCGGAGCGTACCGGCGATGTCACGGACGAGGGGGACGAAACCCTAGATAGGTTTTTTGTGGGAATTGATGTACAATAGTTAGGGCTAACTTATAGGCACTACGGACCGTGAAAATACCACTTTTCTCCGGTTGCCATGCAAGAAAATCAGCATCCCTTCTTAACGAAGTTTTGATTTTCATCATAGCATTTGTAATAGTTCGGGCAAAATTATTCCTCACCACATCCTCCTTCTAGGCATCTACAAAGTTTGATAATCTGTTTATGCTCGACTTCCCCTAATGGCTAATGACCAGTAGGCTTGAGAATATAGTCACGTGGTTATCCAATTGTCTCGCCATTCCCAAACAAAAGCACCGTGGCGATATGCCAGATTAAACTTTTTTCAGCAACTCAAGACCATAGGCAATAGTCTTCGAGAACGGGGTAGTAGCCTAGTGGTTAAGTCACAGTTGACGTATCCCAGCGATCGGAGTTTGATCTCTATCAGGGATGAATTTCCGAAATTCTCACGCCGACCCGATTCTACTATATCAAAGAAAGTGTCTAGTTCCTCGTAGCACTATTTTATAAGCAATAGTTGTCCAAGTTGACGATGGGTTTCATGTAAAAACTGTATTGTTTACGTTACCTTGTGGGTAATACTTTTTCTGAAACTTTGAAGTAGCACTTTTGGGATTTTTGTAAAAATCAGCTCCACCTATACACCCAGGTTCTCCTAGCTATTTTCGGTGCTCTCAGGTGCGATGCACCAGTTTTCGGTGAAAGACGAGGTATTTAGATACAACACTAAAACTACAAAGATTTGTTTTAAAAAAAATCATACGATATGGCTTAAGAGTTAAGATGCAATACATTAAGAAATCCCTTAAATGCCAGCCTAACAACAATCTGAAACCAAACATCTCGTTTGAATAACCAGTAAAGTCCAAACGACGGCATAAAGAAAAAAATTCAACCTAGGCTAGGCACATCCTAATATCCTATATCCATGGCCACAGAGAAAAGAAGAAGCACATCAGTATCCTAGATTCGTATCATATCGTACCACAGGATTCGATTGGATCAACGAAGCAGGTTTCACTTTCCGCCCAAAGAATCGCCATCCCCGAGTACGTGTCCAGGCATCCCTTCTCGTTGGAGGCAAATTATTTGGCACCATGGAAGGGGGGCACCGTTGAGGGGAAGCTCCTGGCCAGACACCTGTAACCGAAAAGAAACAAAAGCGAGCCTGAGAATGGTGTGCTTCCTAGGTTGAGACGTGATGTTGCCCACACACGATATGATAGATAGTCTGTGCGCATGATAGTGCGCGCTTATGCACCTGCCACCACACAAGTTCATGCAGAGAGACCAGGCGTGCATGTGGCCAACAAAGTTAGTTGTGTTTTCAAATGCTCCAGACAGTACTGTTGAGTTGTGCTAATTAAACATGCCATATGTATCATATTGCCTGTACTACCAGACTTGAAGGATTAAACCCCTCTAATCCTCTATAGGCGCAGACCGGAAATATTATGTTGTTGCAGGGTCTGGATGTAACTGGTATCATCTTGATATCAATATATTTCTTTTATAAAAAAAGAATTTGTTATTTTCATGAACACACGGTTGAACCAGATGGAGATGTTGATGAGAAAAATGAGAAGGTTCAGGCTTACATGACTATATCTTTCCATTTCTGTAAGGAGAGAACCCTTTTCTTTTGGCAATGGATGATTTTAGTCATGCATCAAGCTTATAAAGTAAATAGTCTCTATCATAACACAGTGAAAGCTCTACATTTTTTAAGGAAACCCCATTTTGAAGTTTTTCTGATGTTGATTTATGTGGTCTATTTGTACTCCCTCTAACCCAAATTAGTTGGCTCAACTTTGTCTAAATTCATATCTATCTAGTCTAGATTCATCCGTATCTAGACAATGTTGAGTCAACTAATATGGGTCGAAGGGAGTATTAAATCAATGGAACTTAGATGATTAATCGAATAGGTGGTACATAGAACCGCAAGAGTAATGCATATACTTCCTCCGTTTCAAAATATAAGATGTTTTAGATTTGTAAAATAAATGTAGCTAGACTTATTTTAGTGTGTAGTGTTAGATGTATATTTGTATATGTGTATTTTCCCCACTTGTTAGGGGGTTTCCTGCATATTCTCACATGTACATGTAACTATATGTTGTGGCCTTTGGCCCCCAGGGAATATATCTTGTCTATTCCTAACATGGTATCAGAGTCTAAAGTCTCGAGTTCGAGTCCTGGCTTTCACAATTTATCCTAAAATTGTTGTTGACCCCTGTGTCCACGTATAGGCCTCTTGAGTCATACGTGAGTTTCGCGCGCCGTCGCTCTCTTCCGGTTGCACGTGCTGACTTCTCTCCGTCACACGTGAGAGGGGGTGTTAAAGTGTATAAGTGGATTGCACTAGCCCTTTCCATCAGTTCAGACTTTTGGTTGCGTTGGCTAGTGCATGAAGCTTAACACTGCAACCTGTTTCTTCGTCTTCCAAGCAACAAGCGAACCACCAAGAAACACAATAAGCAGAAAGTAAACGACGATCCGAAGGATCACTCGTCCAAGTAGCGTCCGAATAGCACTAGAGCTGGAGACCCGTGGAGCTAGAGATCCGTGGTCATGAACACACGGGCGCACCAGATGGAGATGTTGATGAGAAGAATGAGAAGGTTCACGCTTACATGACTATATCTTCCACTTCTGTAAGGAGAACTCTTTTTCTTTTGGCAATTTATGACTTTAGTGATGCATCAATCTTATAAAGTAAATGCCTCTACCATAACATGGTGAAAGATCTACATTTTTTAAAAAGGAAACCCCATTTTTAAGCTTTTATGATCTTGATTTATGTGGTCTGTTTTTTGAAGATCAGCAATGTTACAGGTCTCCATTGTACAAATAATTTAAATGATAAATAATTTTGGACAAACTTAGATTATTAATCAAATAGGTGGTATATAGAACTGGAACACACTGCACAAAACGAAACGGATTCCAATCTCCCTGGTGGACGAACATAGTCAATTGGTTAGGAAAGTGGATGTACAAGTCAACCAGTCAGGTTCAAGTCCTCACAATGCAAATTTGGGTTATTATTATTTCAAAAACAAACTCGTTGTAGGGCCTTCCCCTACTGCATTACTTTAAAAAAAAAGACGAACAAAGTCACACCATTGCAACACATTCTAAAATAATGATTAGCTTATACTCCCTCCGTTTTAAAATATTAGTTTTTCTAGTAGTTTATTTTGAACCGCTAGAAAGTCTTACATTTAAGAACAGAGGTAGTATGATGAACAAAATGAAACGACTGTTCATAAGGCATCTAGTATTCACATGAGATTCCAATCTCCCTCCAACGTTCTTTCACATAAATAAAGATGTGCCCTTTAATTTCCACTTGTGTGGTTCCTATTTCCTGGCCACCCCGTATAAAATTGATGCCTGCCTACCGAGGTGTGCCACCTTAGCGGGAGACGAGGAACGCGTGCAAGATTCTCATGACAATGATAGATACCTCAAAGACCAACAAGAACCCAATCAATGGGAACCATGACCAGTAGCATCCCATTCCAATAGACAACATTTCCTTTTTCTTTTATTTTATGGAGGAACTTTTTCTAGCCTTTAGCTCACTCGCCTATATATGCCAATTATATTTGCCGCCGATGTACTTGGGTGCCGCTAATTTAACTAATCTTTGTGTTGCATGGAGATGGCCCATTTATTGTTCTGCGGTCTCTATCACCAAACAGGTTGAGTGCTTTCCATATAGTTCACGCACGAGTAAATCTGAAAGATGCTAGCACCTCTTTTGTATTGCTCGCACTACATGCAAAGAGTTGAAAACAACAAAACATGGAGCTACTACCCACGAAAAAAACATGAAGGTACTACTCGCCCCCGTATTACAAATAGATAAATAGATGTCGTTTTAGACAATGAAATGGTCTAGATACAACTTTGACCACTAACTCATGTTAATGTATATATTATACCAGATAATTTTAATATTCTAAAAAAATACTTTTTGAGATAAATGTATACTTATGTCACTCAAATTTCTAATATTATTATGTAGCACGATGTTCGCAGTCAAAGTCTTAAAAGTGATACCGACAGAGTGTCTAAAACAATGTGAATTTTGTTCGCAAAAAAATGTGAATTTGTGATATGGTCGGATTAGCCTATTTCGAGAGGTGACTACAATATATATGTGGGATGAACAACGTTGGTGGGCTTTGCTCATCTGGGGAGGCACCAGAATAACTGTCATGCCAAGAGGTGTGAAGCGCATGACAGTTGCTCCATCTGTTGGTGCCTTGTGTAGGGGTTCGTAGCATGGAAAACAAAAATTTTCTATCGTATACAAACAAACAAGCCAAGATCTATCTACTAGATTGTAGCAACGAGTCGATGGAATAACTTACCCTCGAAGATTCCAAAGCGGTTAACGAGAGCAGATTCTCGTGGGTGATGTAGTCGTACTCTTTCCGATCTCAAGATCGCGTAGACGATCCTTCCGGCGCCACGTTCCGGCAGCGCTCCCGCATTCGGTCACACGTTCGGTACTCGACGAAGACCTTCCTCTCCCTTGTTCCAGCAGGCAGCGGAGGTTGTAGCACTCTCCTCGCGATTCCGGCCTGGCGGCATGGTAGGAAGTAGAGGGAGATCTCGCGAGGCCTTAAGCCGGAGCGAGTATGGTGGAGTATGAGAGAGGCTTTAGTGGTCTAGGGATTAGACACACCAATTATAAGGCTCTAAACCGAAGGCTAGGGCAATTAGAAGCTCTAAACCAAAACGGCTCTAAACCGGAGGCTGTGGCTAGGGTTTAGATTTAGAGGATAGGAACTTGTGTGTCTAGGAGGGGAGCCCTGCCCCTCCTTTTATAGGTGGAGGGAGGCGCGCCTGGGGAGGGGAGTCCCTCCCCAACTCGGCCTCAAAGAGGGCCGGCGGTGGGAGGAGGAACTCCTCCCCCAAGTCGGCTTCAAACTTTCTTCTCCTCTTTCCCACTTCCCAAAATAGCCGTTTGACTTTTCAAACTAGGATTTGATTAAATCCTCTATTTGGTACAGCAATGACACTTAGTACATGATGCAATCATACAAACTTGATATAACACATTCATGTACCCCTTCCCCCCGGAGTGCCGGACATTCCGGAACCTTCTAGAATGTTCCCGATGAAAACACCGGAATCATTCCCCAACTCCGAAACGGGACTTTCCTTATATGAATCTTATTCTCCGGACTATTCCGGATCTCCTCGTGATATCCCGGATCCCATCCGTGACTCCGAACAACATTCGGTCTCCTTCTCATCATTCCATAACTACTCAAACAACGTCGAATCCTTAAGTGTGTCTCCCTGCGGTTCATGAATTATGCGGACATGATCGAGACACTTCTCCGATCAATAACCAATAGAGGAATCTGGAAATTCATATGGCTCCCATATATTTCTACGATTACTTTGCGATCGAATGAACCACTTACATACGATACGAATTTCCCTTTGCCTCATGATAGTTTACTTATCCGAGGTTATGATCATCGGTATCTCTGCATACCTAGTTCAACCTCGTTACTGATAAGTACTCTTTTCTCGTTCCCGTGATATGTGATCCCTTGTGAGCCAGTCACATGCTTGCAAGCTAATTGGATGACATTTTACCGAGAGGGCCCAGAGTATATCTATCCGTCATATGGATGGACAAATCCCACTCTTGATCCATGTGTTTCAACCAATACTTTCTGAACACTCAATGCCACCTTTTTACGGTGTGGTGTTTGATGACATCAAAGCATCCATCCGGAAAAGGTGATATGCATGATCTCATGGTCGAAGGAATTAGGTTACTATGTATCAGAAAGCATATAGCAATTGAACTATTGAAATGACTTGATCTTTATGCTACGCTTATATATAGGAGTATGTCCATCACATCATTCTCCTAATGATATGATCCTGTTGTTAATAACATCTCTATGTTCATGATCAGGAAACCATGATCATATATTAACCAACAAGCTAGTTTAACAAGAGGCTTTACTAGGGACTCTTATTTTAGTTTACAAATCACACAAGTATTAATGTTTCCGGTTAATACAAGTATAGCATGGTATGTAAACATTTATCATAAGTGTGAAGATATGATAATAACCACTTTATTATTGCCTCTTGGGCATATCTCCAACAGTCTCCCACTTGCACTAGAGTCAATAATCTAGTTTCAAACCTTTGTGTATTCAACACCTATGGCTTTCCGGTGTTGTATGTACACGATTGCTAGTGGTCAACGATCTCGGATCGACACTTCCAGGTCCGTGTGTAATTGCATGTCTTTGCGTCTCTACGCATCACTCATTCTCTAATGAGATGGCTTTGTATAAATTTGGTCTTTCGGTGTGACCTTTAGCTCTTTGGGGTTAAAACATGTTGATAATATTGTCGCACAATATATCTTCATAGTATTATCCCACTGTGAACTACACCTAGTTTGATAACAAACTACTTAAAAAAATGTCCTCTTTTGCTGCTAAAATAGCAGTCATATACTTAGCCTTTTGTTGTAGTATCTATCACAATGTCTTAACTTTGGAACTCATCCAAATCCATTATGGAACTCACTTTCCATTATATTGTGCCACCCTTAGTTTAGATTGAGATAAACTTAATTTGTACTTTGTGACAAAACTAGTATCAATGTAGTACTTTTACAATGAACTAACCATCTATTTGTCACTTCTACAAATATTATACTCTTAGTTCTTCCAAAAGATCATAAGAATATCCTTACTATTGTCCAATGATCATCTTACGAATCATTCTGGTATATGCTCACAACATTTAGAGCATAGGACATATCTGGATTTGTACATATCACAGTATGATTGATATAAATACTCTTTGTGATTTCATACATCAAGTATCAATCTATACTTGATTATTTGTTTCACTTTACCAAATGTCAATATACTTGAATATATCATCAACATTGAACTCATTCAATCCTTTCTGTGCGACAAGAACCTCTCTTGTAGTTTCTATATTGAACTCATTCAATATCTTGTCTATGTACTTCTGGCACAGCCATATTAGCGTCTATTGATGCCAAATATTTGGGTTTTGCCTAAGTCTTTCATCGGGATGAAATTCTTAATATGTGTTAATAAAAGATACATTATTTCCAATCAACAATATGTCTTCCACATAATGTATTAGAAACATGTCTTAGCGCTCCCACTTAATTTCTTGCAAATGCAAGCATCTCCATCGTCTCTAATGAACTTTTAAACTCCTTTAACAGTTTTATCAAGTGAAGATTCCAACTCCGCGATGCTCACTTTAACCATTGAAGTTTGCATATGCTTTTAGCATCCTTTGAATTAACAAAACCCTATGGACCGTGTTATGCACATGTCCTAGGTAATGATTCTATTAGAAGAACTTGTTTTGTTTATTCAACTACCATATAACAAATTATATGTAGTGGTTGCTACATTAATCCGTCTAGACTAAATATCACTATGAAAGATCAAATCTTGTCATAGTCAACCTTTGAACATTTTGTGAACTCTTTCCCAACATGTCGACTATTTCATAGATGTAAAACATCCATGTCTATTTCTTTATAGATCCAGACACAACTGTAAGGTCTTACACCTTTCTCGAGGGTCCTTCAAGTTCAAAACATGATTTCTCGTGTATGGAACTATCACGGATTTTATGGCTTCAAGCCATTTGACGGAGTCAGGGCTCATCATCGCTTCTTTGCACGTAGTCGGATCATTATTTTCAAATAATAATTTAACTCTCAAATCTTGGTATTTGATTGTTCATCCGACCTACTTGTTTTAATAGGAACTTAGATCTCCGTGACCACAACCTTTGAAGTACGCGAGCCATGAGCATTGTTTGCTAAATCCGGAACACTTTTCGGCGCTGCGCAACTTTGCACATATAGCTAAGGTTCTTTTAACCTTATCAAAGTTCTATTGTCCTCCCACTTAACTTTTCACGAAAAATTCCTTCTCAAAGAAACTTGACGTTCTAAGCAACAAACACTTTTGTCTCCGGTGTTTATGGAGGAATACTTAACAGTTATACAAAGACAGGTTCATCTGACTTTGGTTGCACACATCTTTCTTATGCATAGCATAACAATGTTTTAAGAAAGGACTACTTGGTTTTTATCCCAAACCATAACCTTATATGGTGTCATTTCAATGGATTATGATGAAGCTCTTTTTAGTGGAAAAACGGTAATCTCTAAAGTTTTTAATCTTTAAAATATAATGGCAGTTTTATGAATTATACCTTTGATCTTACCATGTCAAACAAGGTTTAATTACATACCTCGAACGCTCCATACCCTTATGGTGTTTCGGGAAATGCAAATCCACGGAACGATTCCTTAAATCTTAGGTATTATGCTAAACTCTGTAACTCAAATATCTTCCTTTATGATCTTTATCATAAAATGTTTATATTCTTGTTACAATGATTTTGCACTTCATCTTGAAAGTCTTTTGAACTTTTCAAATGTTTCATACTTCATCCTTATTAAGTAAATATTCATATATTCACTCAAAATTTGGAAAAGCAAATGAAGTTAAAATCCATCGCTCTTGACTACACATAATGGACTTCTACAACAATATGTACAAATTCCAATAAGCTAGTCTTTCGTTCCTTTTGGCCTATGAACGAAGTTTCAATTATCTCTAGGAAAGTTTCACAAGTGTCATTTGATCAAAATCAAAAGACTCCAAAATTCCATCCACATGGAGTTTCTTCATGTTTTCTTTCCAATATAATTTAAAGCGATGTCACTTCCTAAGTGATCTTTCAATCAATTTGTCTTTCAACATCTTTAGCACTAGTTTTATGGATGTGATGTCTCCAACGAGATTTGCGAATCCATCTTTTATGGATTACGGCAATTATTTGAACAACCCTTTTGTTCTCATAATACCTGATAAAACAAATCTTTGAAGGCAAGCTTTGATGTTTAACGAGCAACACAATAACCCTTTATTTGTTCTCGATGAACATCATCACATATTCTTTTGCTAGTTACTTAGGCCATTGTAGTTCATGAATTGTGTTGTTTCATATGACGATTCACACCAACAAATTCAGTATCAAATACTTGAGAACCGCATTGTTTAATAAGCAAAGAATATAGCCATAACATGTATATCATCTATATACTTAAGCTGAACAATTCTAGTCTTTTCCTTTCTGCCATATACTTATGAGATTTTCTTTCAATATTTCCTTTTCTGTTTGAAAGAATCTATCAACATCAATAGTGGAGTCATACATATAACATATAGTCCAAAGCGTGTATAGTTAAATACCAATGTCTTTGGACTTGCACTTTAAAGTAGATCACCATCATCAAATGTTTGGTGTTCTTTCAAATTCCTTTCTTTAGTAATCTCTTGGTGTAGTAAACATTTTACCTACATAAAATATTCACCCTTATCATGGAATCGTCCATGATCAAGCTACTTTTAGCTTATAACGATGAATTATGAGTATAATGTTGCTATCCAAAAACCTTTTGGAGGATTAGGACAACAAGTGTCTCCAACCTTTTTGCAAATTCTCATCAAAATATGAGAACATGAACTTTGCCATATTATACTCTATCATGTTGTAACCAAAACTTCGTTTCAGATATCACAATATCTTCCACATCATGGTTTCAAACAACTCTTTCGATCCTAGATAACCTTGATATTAAGAGAATCCTTTGAATATCAAGAATCATGGAGACAAACATGATACTTATATACTAACACTTGGAATTGTTACTCTTGATTTAATACTAATTATTAAACTTCATGGAGTAAGGAACTTCTTGAAAGTTTGCAATAGGACTTTTAAACTTTAGATTAACACTTCAAAACAATACGATACCGGTTCGTAAAGTAACTTACCGAATTCTATAGTTCTATCATCTCAATTATAACTAAGCGCAAGGTGGTAAGCGGATGCCAATGACTACAACAACTATGCAAATTCACTTTGATTTAGTTTATGATAAATTGAGTTCTAATTAATAATTAAATTAATCTAGGTGAACTCCCACTCAAAACAATATCCCTCACATTGTTTTAGTGATCACGAACCAAATCCACCACATCAAAACCGATCATCACGAGTTGATATAGCTTCAATGGCGAACAATCAACATGTTCATCATATCTACTATATGACTCATGCTCTACCTTTGATGTACGTGTTCACGAGGCCATGCATGCATGCTAGGCTCGTCAAGATCAAACCTTAGCTTTCGCATAAGCAAATCTGGCTTACGTTGTATACACTTGCGGAATCTAACACCCGATCATCACGTGGTGCTTCGAAACAACAAGATTTAGCAACGGTGCATACTAAGGGTGAACACTTAAGAACTTGAAATTGTGTGCTTGAGGGATCATCTTATAATGCTACCGTCGTCTACTAAGCAATACAAGATGCATAAAGGATTAACATCACATGCAATTCATAATATGTGATATGATATGGCCTTTCTTCTTTGTGCTTCCGATCTTCATCTTCAAGCACGAACATGATCTCCATCATTACCGGCATTGCATCAAGGTCAATGACGCTGCTCCATGGTTGTCGTCCACCGGCTTCAACTATTACAACTACTTTGAATAGACACGCGGGTCTTAACAGAAATTAAAGACAACCATATGGCTCCTGCCGGTTGCCGACTTACAATAAGGAACATTGCATACATCATATATAATCACAATCATGGCCATATCACATCACTGCACACCCCTGCAAAACAAAGTTAGACGCCTCTACTTTCTTTGCATGTTTTACGTGGTTTGGGGCTGTTAATAAGTGTTGTTCTAACTTACGAACATGAACCACAACATTGATACTAGTATTGTTAATTACCCGTTGTAAATTGGATCTTAACTATGCTAGGAGAAACAGGCACCATAAAGCCACTTATGCAATACAAGTTGCATGTCGGCGTGGAGCAAGTCTCATGAGCGATGTCATGTAAGGTTAGCCGGCGCTTCATCCCAACATACCGCAAGATGCAAAGTACACAAGAAGCAATCGACAATAAAAGCATCAACGCCCACATGACCATTGTGTTCTACTCGTGCAACATATCTACATATAGACACGGCTCGATACCCTGTAGGGGTTCGTAGCATGGAAAGAAAAAATTTCTATCGCATACAAACAAACAAGCCAAGATCTATCTACTAGATTGTAGCAGTCGATGGAATAACTTACCCTCAAAGATTCCAAAGCGGTTAACGAGAGCGATTCTCGTGGGTGATGTAGTCGTACTCTTTCCGATCTCAAGATCGCGTGAGCGATCCTTCCGGTATCGTTCGGCGCTTCCGCATTCGGTCACACGTTCGGTACTCGACGAAGACCTTCCTATCCCTTTTTCCAGCAGGCAACGGTGGTTGTAGCACTCTCCTCGCGATTCCGGCTGTGGCGTGTGCAGGAAGTAGAGGGAGATCTCATGAGCTTCGCCTTAAGGCAGGCGAGTATGGTGGAGTATGAGAGAGCTATTAGTGGTCTAGGGATTAGACACACCAATTAGAAGGCTCTAAACCGAAGGCTAGGGCAATTAGAAGCTCTAAACCAAAACGGCTCTAAACCGGGGGCTGTGGCTAGGGTTTAGATTTAGAGGATAGGAACTTGTGTGTCTAGGAGGGCCCTGCCCTCCTTTTATAGGTGGAGGGAGGCGCTGGGAGGAGTCCCTCCCAACTCGGCCTCAAAGAGGGCGGCGGTGGGAGGAACTCCTCCCCCAAGTCGGCTTCAAACTTCCTTCTCCTCTTTCCCACTTCCCAAAATAGCCGTTTGACTTTCAAACTAGCCGTTTGACTTTTCAAACTAGGATTTGATTAAATCCTCTATTTGGTACAGCAATGACACTTAGTACATGATGCAATCATACCAACTTGATATAACACATTCATGTACCCCTTCCCCCCGGAGTGCCGGACATTCCGGAACCTTCTAGAATGTTCCCGATAAAAACACCGGAATCATTCCCCAACTCCGAAACAGGACTTTCCTTATATGAATCTTATTCTCCGGACTATTCCGGATCTCCTCGTGATATCCCGGATCCCATCCGTGACTCCGAACAACATTCGGTCTCCTTCTCATCATTCCATAACTACTCAAACAACGTCGAATCCTTAAGTGTGTCTCCCTGCGGTTCGTGAATTATGCGGACATGATCGAGACACTTCTCCGATCAATAACCAATAGAGGAATCTGGAAATTCATATGGCTCCCACATATTTCTACGATTACTTTGCGATCGAATGAACCACTTACATACGATACCAATTTCCCTTTGTCTCACGATAGTTTACTTATCCGAGGTTATGATCGTCGGTATCTCTGCATACCTAGTTCAACCTCGTTACTGATAAGTACTCTTTTCTCGTTCCCGTGATATGTGATCCCTTGTGAGCCAGTCACATGCTTGCAAGATAATTGGATGACATTTCACCGAGAGGGCCCAGAGTATATCTATCCGTCATATGGATGGACAAATCCCACTCTTGATCCATGTGTTTCAACCAATACTTCCTGAACACTCAATGCCACCTTTTTACGGTGTGGTGTTTGATGACATCAAAGCATCCATCCGGAAAAGGTGATATGCATGATCTCATGGTCGAAGGAATTAGGTTACTATGTATCAGAAAGCATATAGCAATTGAACTATTCAAATGACTTGATCTTTATGCACGCTTATATATAGGAGTATGTCCATCACATCATTCTCCTAATGATATGATCCTGTTGTTAATAACATCTCTATGTTCATGATCAGGAAACCATGATCATATATTAACCAACAAGCTAGTTTAACAAGAGGCTTTACTAGGGACTCTTATTTTAGTTTACAAATCACACAAGTATTAATGTTTCCGGTTAATACAATTATAGCATGGTATGTAAACATTTATCATAAGTGTGAAGATATGATAATAACCACTTTATTATTGCCTCTTGGGCATATCTCCAACACCTTGGGGTGTAGTCGGAGTCATACACCCAACATAATGGGTATAACTTTGATGTATGTGGTTTCTGGTAATGCAGCATGCGGTTTTAGATCTCATGTGATGTGTATAACTTTGATGTTTATGTGGTTTCTAGTGTCCAATATATGTATCCTTTTAACATGTGTTGGGTATGGTTTTCCAATGTTATCATGGCTTGGAGTAGTGGCAATTTAGCTAGTGGCGTGCATTTAGTTCATCTGTAATCCTGGTGAAGCGTGTTATATCCAATTTCCCTTTAATTAGTTCAAAACTCTCCTCTGCGTGCTTATACTGAATGTTAGAAGTGGATGTTTGGGCAAAAAAATGCACTATTGCGGCTTTTACCTTGAGTGCATTCAATCCCCGAGCTCCTGCCACATCAAATCAGTGGACATAATGAGATATTATATGGTGGTTTCTCAGAAAAATGGCAAGTTGAAAAATGTAATGTTCTATACATATTTGAAATTTGAATTCAAAATAATGCTCATTTTAGAGGCAAAAAATAATTCTGCATGGATAGTGATGTCGTGTTGTTTGCCCCCCCCCCCCCCCCCACACACACACACACATCTACGATGCTTCTCACTGAAACAAGAGATCACCATATCAATAGTGTGTCTTGCAAGGAAGAAAGCTAGCGTGGGATCGGTGTAGCTGTTGCTCCATTTGTTGGTGACTTGGGGTGAAGTCTGAGTCGTAATCCTACGTAATGGCTATTTTATGTTGTGGTTTCTAGCGATGGAGTATACATTTTGGTGTTATCGTTTTTGATGATCTCACGTGGTGGATGATGATAATGACACTCGTTGGTATGTCGAGTATGGTTTTACAATCTTGTCGTGGCTCGAGTATCAACAATGTTCTGGCATACTTTGTGTAGGCACTGAACCCATAGTATTTCCTTCAATTAGGTAGTGGTGTGCGTTGAGTACCATCATGTTGAAGCGTGTTATGTCCATTTTTTTCTTTCATATAGTTCAAAAACTCTCTTCAACATGCTTATATTAAATGTCCGATGTGGCTTTTCTGGCAAAAACAAAATAGGCACCTATGCTCTTTCGACATTGAGCGCATGCATTCAATCCCCAAGCTCCTACCACGTCAAATTAATGAACATAATGAGATATTATATGGTAGAAACAAGTTAAATTACAATAAAACAACGTGGAAACCACGTTTGTAAGTTTTAACAGATCTCAAAATACTTCATATTGTAAGTGTAATGTACAGTCTATACACACTTGAAATCTGAAGTTCAAAACCATGTTCATACTAAATCAGCGACAAGTAATATGGAATGGGGGAGTATATGTTTCTCAGGGTTGTTAGAAACTTTGGAACCTAGTTTTTACAGATTTCCATGATAAGCTAGTTTTCGCCAGGCATTTTTTGGGAAATATTTCTTCCAAATGTTGATCTCAAACTTCATCAATTCTCATTCGAACTGAGATAGCAAGAGACACGTCCTTGCAATAGTAAGTTACAAACAACATCTATTTACACCACAAAAGGAATAGATAGGAATAGTAGTAATAAGGAGAATAAAGGGATCATCGTAATCGAATCCCTGTACGAGATTTCTAATAAAGTTGGGGCGATGTGGCTGTTTCCTTTACAAGTACTCCCTCTCCGTTTTAAAATAGATGTCTTGGATGAACGATTTAGTATATAGGTTTATCTAAATTTTAACAAATCTAAAACATTTATTTTGGAACAGAAAGTAGAAAAAATAGGGCAGTTCTTCTACTAATATATTGACGATGCGGGGTTGCGTGTTAGGCCCCACAGATTTGGTGAACGATTTGCTGGGATCATTCCAAACAAGCCGTCTGCCTGCCCCCTCCTGCGACGTCTTCTCCTCGTCGAGGGCAACCACTGACATGGACGTCTATATATCACACGATTTTTTTATTTTTTTGAGAACTAGTATATCACAGGATCGGTATGTGCACACTAACACCTGCAAAAGATTTCCCTCTGCCAAAAAAACACCTGCAAACGAAACAAAAAAAATTCTGCATGAAACCACAGCTAGGGCTGCCAGCCTCCAACGAGCATGTATATGTCACGGTCTCAACAATAAACACAAGGGAGAGAGGATCATGTAGAGAAGGTAAATACTTATATATAGATATAATGGTCCAAATAAAGAGCACCACACAGCACAAACCCATTTGTTGGATCAAGACAGCGATCGACAAGACCGATGGTCGAATCTCGATCCGATCCACGGTTAATTACTGCAATTTATTAGGTCGGCGCGCATGCACGCACGCACGCAAGCACGCTCGGAAAGGGCCAGCAGCTAGCGATGTTTTTGATCGGCCAGCAGCTACCAGCTAGGCGGGTGACGCGCGCGGTCGCTAGCGGCGTCGGCGGCTGGCCGGCTCCTTCTGCGCGTTGAAGAAGACGGCGGCGACGGGGAGCCCCAGGTCGTGGCGGTCGGCGAAGGCGCGCGTGCTGAAGCGCGCGCGCACCGACGCCGCGTCCGCGCCCGGCGCCGCCGGCGCCGCCACGCGCGCCTTCTGCTGGTACAGCACCAGCACGTAGCGGTGGATGCCCAGCGGCGGGCACGGCGCCATGTACGGCACCACCTCCTGACCTGCACGCATTGATCGTTAGTTAAGAGAAAGCAAGCCAAAGGCGGAGTAAAACCCGGCGGCCGATCTGCCGGCCGGCGGTTTGCTCCAACAAAACAAAAGGCAATCCGCGCGCGCGTGCTCTGTCGTGGCGTGCGTGCGTCCGTTTGTGGCGACGGTGACCGGGGCGCGCTGCTCGGGTCGACACGCGCCGGGGGGCGGCACACAGTGAGAGGTGACGAGACAAGGCTACGTGTACGCACGGTGGGGCCCGGCGCGGCGACACGTGTTGCGTCGCGCGGCAGGACAGGTACCGTGCGCCGGCTGGCACACTGCGAACGAAGCTGGTCAGTTTATTAGGTGGACTTTCATGTTTCTTTAGGCGTGCGTGTTTTGGAACCACGAAAGTGCTGGGCGTCCTTGTACTACTAAACTACTACTCGAGAGAACCATTTCGAAATGAATAATTTACTGCTCATACTACGAATTTTACCTTGAGAAGGATCTGCTCCACCAGGTATGTTTACCACCAGCCTGGTCCAAGTCCAAGACATCATTCGCACAGAAGAAACGTCAAAATTAATCAGCTCGTGGATAACATAGTAAATGCACATGCTTAGGAAGCTAAGATAGTATCAATTGGTAAGTTAATTACCAGTGCAGCCACTCCTTCATGGTCGGCTCGCTGGGGCTGGGGGCGTCCGGATCAGTCATAACCTAACAACACACATAAACTTCAAGAACTGGACCAGAGCACATCTAATCAGTCGCGCACAAACTGCTTTTCTCTGACATGCACACGAAAAAACATGCATGGGGAGAATACGGACCAGGGTGAAGAGATCGCCGACCCGGCCGCCGGCGATGTGGACCGCGGGCGCGGCGGCGGCGAGGGACGGCTTGATCTCGCAGCCGTTGGTCAGGTCCTTGGTGCCGAAGCGGACAGACACCGGCATGGTGGGCACGAACATGTCCACCACGTCGCCGATCACCCTGCCTACCACCAGGGGGTCCACATGGGCTGCCATGCCCCGAGGAGGCCGAGCAGCGACGGCGAAGCTAGCCAGCTAGCTAATTACCTCGATCGATCTCTCAGGTGTTTGTTCTTGGGCTGTGTTCGTGTGGAGGAGAGAGGGCCAGGAGAGTATTTATAAGTGGGGAGGTGGTGGAAAGATGACATGGACATCTTGGTGGTGCTGTTCAGTTGTGATGATAAGTATGCATGCGTGATGGATGGTTAATTGTCATATTTGTCTCATGGCAGAGATTGTGTGTAATGTTTTGCTGGTATATCTAGAGTTTGGTGGGCTTGTTTTGGCTGTGTAATTGCAGTGTGTGCCATATATGGCCCCTAGTTTTGTTGTACAACTGACCCGCTTTGCGGAAATTTTCTCCAACACCTTTTCGCTTTCTGATTTATGCGTTACTGGCATCGATTTTTTAAAATAAGAATCTGATTTATGTTGCTTAAGCAAATAGCATAGCAAACATCAAAACCGGAACAGACGCGAACAAAGATCATATGAACCAAAAAAATACATCAATATCCTTTGAAATTCTTCATATCTAGCTCTAACTTTGACATCTTATTCGATGCCTTTAATTACTGACGAGGCTACCAAATACCAATCATGCATAAGCTAGAAAATCCTTGAAAGATTTTTAAGTGGCGTGTTAATGGCACACGCTAAGAGGTGGGAACTAAAACCAGTTAACATATATGCGCCCTTTGCTACTCGTTGTCGGATAGTAGCGAAGAAGAACATGGCCGAGGAAAGGCGGGATGTGAGAGACACAAACCAAAACCGTAGATAGTTGGTTGGCTAGATTCGGCTATGTAATTATTGTGTGCGCTATATATGGCACCTAGTTTTGTTGTTGTAACCGGCCTGTTTTGCGGAGCTTTTCTTCAAACCCTGTGAAATCCATGCACATAACTTGATAGGATTGATAAGATACTCATACAAACAAGTTGCAACTTCTTTTTCCAGAAGCTCATTCGAAAATAACTCTAACGTTAAGCGTGCTTGGCCTAGATCAATTCTAGGATGGGTGACCGACGGGAAAGTGGGTAACCGGATGGGTATGAGTGAAGACAAAGTGCGCATAAAAGACTAGTTGGTCTGTGAGGCCAGTCTAGATATCCTATTAAGCTATCAGGAGTGACACCTCCGGGGCCCAGTGGACGGGGTGTTACATAGTGGTATCAGAGTCAATCCTCGCGGTTAAACGGGTGTGTGCGGATCAGTGGCGGGACATGTGGAGCATTCCGCGTGGCTCAGAGTGGACACGGCATGACATATATGCCGGTACTGGACGCACATACGCGTGTCAGGTGTGTGCGGGTCAGTGGCGGGACATGTGAAGCATGACGCGTGTGGCCCAGAGTGAAAACGGCATGGCACATGTGCCGGCACTGGATGCACAGACACGTGCCAAGAGGGAACGTTACTAGGGTGTGCTTGATCGATGAGGGCATCGATCTTCTAAAGGGTGGGTGTACGTGAGATCCATGCACATGACTTAATAAGATTGATAGGATACTCATACAAACAAGTTGCAACTTCTTTTTCAGATGCTCGTTCGAAAAGAACTCTAAGGTTAAACGTACTTGACTTAGATCAATTTTAGGACAGGTGACCGATCGGAAAGTGGGTAACCGGGTGTGCATGAGTAAAAACAAAGTGCATAGAAAAGATTAGTGTTGGTCTGTGGGACCAGTCTAGATATCCTACAAAGTTATCAGAAGTGATACCCCGGAACCAGTGGACAGGGTGTTACAAACCCTTTTTTACTTTCTGCATTATATGCGTAGATCGCTTTTCAAACATAGATTTGATTTATGTCTGTTAAACAAAAATGATACACTACCGAAAGTGACATATTTGGCATGCATCCAAATGCTACCGTCCGTCACTAAACCGAGTATCGGAGAAAACATTCGCAAAAAAAAAATACATTGCATAGCTGCCGCTTTGCCGAATGACATGCCAAATACACTCACCAATATCCTTTGAATTCTTCGTTTCTAGCTCTAAATTTGGCATCTTATTTGATGTCTTTACCGGCGAGACTACTGGATACCAATCATACATAAACTAGAAAATCCTTGAAAGATTTTTAAGTGACGTGTTAATCACACACACTAAGAGGTGAGAACTAAAATAAGTTAACATATATGCGCCCTTTGCAAGGCAGACAATCTAACATTTACTCGTTGTCGGATAGTAGCGAAGAAGAACATAGCCGAGGAAAGGCAGGACCTGAGAGACGCAAATCAAAACCGTAGATAGTTGGTTGTCTAGATTCGGCTATGTAATTATTGTGTGCGCTATATATGGCACCTAGTTTTGTTGCGTAACCGGCCTACTTTGCGGAGCTTTTCCCCAAACCCTTTTTTGTTGTGTGTGTTACCGGCACCGATCACCTTTCAAACAGAAATGTGATTATGTTGATTAAACAAATACAATACACTACCACAAACGACGTTTTTGGAAAGGGTCCAAATGTTGCTAACCATCCCTAATTAAAGAGAGTGTCAGATTAAACACTCGGAAAAGAAAATACACTGCATAGACGTCGCTTTGCTAAGCGTTCTACCAAATTGTGGTGACCCAGCACACCGCTTCATGTTGTACTACGCAAGTCATTGACATAACATCCATAAAACACCATTTTATAAATATTACATCTCTCAAAGTGGTACATAGAAACATTGCAGGTCTAATTTCTCATTTATTCGTGGTCACATACCAAAAGTGTACAAAAGGTTGGAGATGAGGATTTACATTCGAATTCAAATTCAAACTAACTAGCTTTAGGATCAATGATGCCACTAAGCTTAGTATCATCGAAGTTCAACAACTTATTTAGTAAAGTTCTATGTTGCTCGACTCGTCTAACTTATTCTGGTTATGCCTATCTAAGGCTCTATCTCTAATTTTCCATCTTTGTTTCATATTCTATTTCATAGTGTATGCCTTCAATCTCTGCAGAAATATCTGACTCTTCGTATTTATATTTCTCCCTCCTCATGATCTTCAAAAGTTCCCTCTCTAGTCTTCTCATAGTTTAAGCAAGGCTTAAGAAGTACGAATAAGTACAAGCTTACTCAGCAAGTCCTATTTATTTGGGTGTTTGATGCTCTAACTACAACCATAGATCAGACATCCTAGGCTCATAAAGTTTTCAAAAACAGTTCCTTAAAAAGGTAAGTTTTTAATTTAGAAAATATATGTCGGCCAGCCTTCACAGGTTGTTAGGTCTTCATGGACTCCCTTTCTCGCTATGATTTGACTCCCTTTCTCGCTGCAATCATAGCTCGGCTCCCTACACTTTGCAAGCATGCGCTATTTTTTTCACAAATGTCCTTGGCATTGATGTTCTTATTCACACTTTCATTTGTGTAAGGCCCGAACCAAGTATTTTGAGTCATGTCAAGTCCCTCTCCACGACCCACGGTTCACCCTTTATAATTATTTTTGGTTCGAATACCTATGCTTAATTACCTTCCCTCCATAGGAACTCACCTCGTCATCCCTCTGCATGATATGGGGACGTTACAGGCTCCCACCCACTTTTAACCTCTCTGGATTACAGCCCGACCTAGTATCCGAAGACATGTGAAAGGAAGAAGTTACTTCTGACTCGCTTGCATCATAACAACATCTATGGTCAGCGCTCTGAATGATTGACTATATTTTTTGTTAAGTCCTATATTCTTTCCGACATAAGCGAATCTCAACCATTGGTTTGCCCAACCCATATTCCAACCATGATTCCATTGTTCACCATCTTTGGATTCATTTTATCCATAAAATAGTATTTTATTTTAAATGCAGGTGATAGTACTTAAAGTAGTTTGTATAATTTAAAGAATATGCAAGATTGAACTTGTCTGATAACTGCAAGATAGTGCAGTTCAAAGATTCTACTTTACCTGCGACCTTGGGTTTTAAAATAGCAATATTATCTGATAAGGACAATGTTTAAAGAACAAAACCGATGCTACTATACATAGTATGATATGCATTATTTAGGTGTATTGTTATTCCCCCCTTGAATGTGTATTTCTTCATATTTTAGATCTATTTACCAAATTGCCCTTATAGGGTCAATTTGCATTTTATTCTTATTTGCATAATGTTGTATTTCTGTTTTGGTTGAATTTCACTTTAGGATTTTGTTAATTCAAGAATATTGTTTTAAATAGTATCTTAGGTAATATTTATGTTTTTTCTTGTATTAATAATTCATTTCAGAATTTTTATTAATTTTTAATGATTTAAGTAACTTGAATTTTTATCCAAGTAAAAGTATTTTAAAAATTCCACAAAAACAGGATTTGTATTCTACACATTATTTTCTATGTCTTTAATATATTTTTTAATTAAGAAGGCGAGAGAATTAACTTTTTTTAGTTTTCCTTATTTTGGAATTACCAAAATACTCCTAGCAACACCAATGAGATCGAGTGGTTAGGTTGGACCGAACCATAGCATGCCGGTTTGACCCGACCGGGCCAACTCTCTCTCGCATGCTCTCTCTCTTGCGACCTTACTCACGTGACCCCCAAGCCGCTACTAGTCTTTGGACTAATTTTGTATATCACATGCCACCGATAAAATAGATAAATTCTTTTATTTACTAGTCTTTGGACTAATTTTGGCTAAATTCAAAGGCTAGCATGGAACATTTTAAGTTTGACACCCCATCGATTTTACCTAGATCTGCCACTTCCGCCATGATTTATCATCGTTCGTTTCCCATGTTCTAAGGACATACCATGAATTAGCCATCCAAACGCACCTAAGATTAGTAGCTATAGGCATTTTCTCAAGCGCTGAAATTGAGGAAGCTGTTTATTTGAGTGAGAAGCAGCCGGAGAGTGTTTAAACTACTCATAATGGGGAGTAACATCAACTAGTGTCATGCATATGGCACTAGTCTATGTTACTACCTTCACAGTGCATAATAATATAGAGTTTCTTTTCGTGCGTGAAAGAACAAATGACGTCGCCTAGAGGAGGGTGAATTGGTGTTTAAAAATAATTATGGGTTAGCCTCAAATAAATGCGGAATAAAACTAACGTTTAATTTATTAAACACAAAACCTAAAACCACTAGGTTCAACTAAGTACACTAACAAACTATGCTAAGCAAGACAAGCAGCAAGGTGATGGCAAAGATATAATACTTCAAGCATGATGGCTATCACAATGTAAATTACATAAATAAAGGGCTTAGTTGAGAGATAACCAATGGACACGGAGACGTTGATTTTTATCCCAAAATTAACTTCCAAAAAAGTGGTGTCTCCGTTGGAGAGGTGCGATTGCGTAATGCTCTCCGAACGCCACAAGCGGCTCACCTTGAGGTGTGGTGGCTCGATGCTCACCCAACGCCACACAAGACCTCACCTCAAGATGCGAAGGCACACAACTCACCGACGCCATAATAGGCTCATCTCACCACAAAGTCCTACTCATGATCCACTAAGGGACACTTGAGGGCGGTCACCGAACCCGTACAAGGTTTGGGCTATCTCCATAACTCAATTGGAGGCTCCCAACAATAAACCCATAAAAGGCTACAAACTTGAGAAATATCCACAACTAAATTGGAGGCACCAAGACCAATGACACAAGAGGCCACAAGCTTGAGGCTTCTCCATAACTCAATTGGAGACCCCAAGAAGTCAACACACCAACCGCACAACCATTTAGGGTTCCAAGAACCCAAGAGTAATAAGCCCACAAACTTGCACTCGCCGAAACTCTATAGAGAACTCAAACCTATGCACCAAATGCAAGGGCACGTCCTTCGCTCCCAAATTCCACCAAAGCTACAAAAGCTATTAAGGAAATAAGAGAGGAAGAACACAAGAGGAGTACACAGAACTCTCGAAGATCTAATCCCAAGGATTCCTTCACAAAGAAGGGATTTGGTTTGGTGGAGTTGTAGATCTAGATCTCCTCTCACAAAACCCTCAAAAAGATGCAAGAATCATAGGAGGGGGAAGGGAAGAGGGCAAGCTCTTCAAAGTCAACAATGGAGGAGAGAGAGAGAGCTAAAGACCAACCAAAGAGCTAACCCCACGAAGGGAAAGAGGATCCTCTTTTAAAGGGCTCCCAAAATCTAACCGTTTGGGCCATTTACGAGCCTAGACGGTAGTACCGGTGAGCCACCGGAAGTTCTGGTCAAAACGGTTCCAACGGCTCGAAAGCAGCGGAGAAACCAAGTTGTACAGGTTAGAAGTTCCGCCCGACCTGGGCCGATAATACCGGCCTAGTACTGACAAAAATATGCGACCAAATAGAGAGATGACTACGGGGTGACACATGCTGAGCGGAAGTGAGCCAAAATTTCCATAGATACTACCAGCGGCAAAATATGCCCGAGCGGTACTTTTGTGCAGGAGCGGTACTTCCGCTGAGCGCGGGCCTAAACTTTTGCGCAACTTTCGGTCAATTTCCGCTAAAAAGCATTTCATAAGATGCAATGTACTAAGAGAAAAACAGCCCTCGGCGGAAGTAGCCCGGAACATCCACCTGTATTGTCCGCGGAAAATATGCCTAGAGGTACTACCGGTGGCGCACCAGAACTACCGGTCCAAGCAATAGCAGAAAGAAAAACTGCAATAAATTTTGCATCCAAACACCAAACGAGATGAACCAATTTTGCTGGAAAGATAATGGCGTGTAGAATCCAACAAAAATTCAAAATATTGGGTACCACCGAGTGAGAAAAATCGAGTATATATATGTGAGATACCTCTCAAGGTGCGGAGCCGGAAAAAACCGCAAGATCAAAAACGTAATAGGATAATCAAGGGAAAACTATTTTCTATGAACTAGATCTTGTTATGAAGATAAACACAAGCTTTGGATCCTCATATGGATAAAATCCAAACAACAACCAAGAAATATGATGCAATAATGCAAAGGTTTGAGCTCTTTCTGAAAGATACGATCGAGTCACCCACTCAAGAGCCTCTCTTGATAGTACGGCTATCTATTCTAAACCCAGTCTCCCATCTAACAACATGAGACCAGCAAAAGAGAAATCCTACCTAGAGAATTCCACTTGAGCTTGATGTAGACCGCCTTGTCCTCCTCAATATGGACACCTTTCTTGATTGCTCTTGCTCGCTCTTGCTTGATGAAGACTTGCGAATTGCTCCCCCATACACCAAGGGATGCCTCTTCCTTCACATTGTCTTCATTAATCCATGATCACGAGGATGGCAAGCTTCAAGCATGACATCTTCTAGATATGGCGCATCTTGAGCTTAGACTTCATTTATTCTAACTCCATAAGGATGATGTCTTAAAGATACACATGAGAAACTCCATCTTCTTCTTCAAGACACTCTTGATCTTCTTCTTTATTTCATCCACCTGGAAACAACACATGGTCCAAGCGATGCCAATGGACAATTCCTACAAGTGAAACTCAATTCAAACATTAGTCCATAAGGATTTTTATTAATTATCAAAACCACTCATGGGAGCATACATGCCCTTTCAACGGGTAGTAGTAACATAGAGTTAGTGTCATAGAAGCGTTCATTTATTAGGCTATAGAATCATATTATATTGGAGTTTGTGATGTTATGGTAAGATAGCTAGTTAACACAAACATATCCCTCATGATGCAATGACATGTTGTGTCATTAAAATGCATTGGTATTGTTTGTAGTTTATGTTACTACTGATTTTACTCCCACTATGACTAGTCTTATAATTTTCTCTACAAATTGAATTCGTACAGAATTTATCTTACGGGGTACAATTTTGAACAGTGCCCTACAATTTGTAAGAGCATCTCTAGCAGCGGCGCTATAAGTAGCGGTGGTGGTGGATTAACATCTTCATAGCCATTGCCATCTCCGTTTTGTGTTTCTTCTCTATTAGAGTCTTAGACGGTGGTGGTGGATTGAACCGTTGAATCTCCATAACCATCATCACTCGTAGGAGGTATTGGAGAAACCATGGAGGCCATGAATCCCCCCGGCGGTGCACCCATGCCTCCAACTTGACCCGCATACTCATCCAACCCATCAATCCCATAGCCATTGATGGCACATCCAACCCACCACAGACTTCCACTTTTCCTCATTCCCTAGCTCTTCATAGCAATGATGCAACACAAATGGCCTTCCAAGAATTTTCCTCCCCTTCTTGGTCTTTTTTCCCTCATCTTTGTACAAGTCTTGAGAAATGCTAAGCTACATTGTGAACAAAACAGAACAAAAACATATGCACATCAAAACAAACTACTAGCACACAATAGAACAACTTACCCTATCCACTTCATTTATGCCACTTGTGTATGTCAACATCCTTTTGCACACTGATACGTCCAATTTGCATCACCATTCTATATCATAATTTGCCTCTATTCATTGATATATGTCTTATTATGAGGTATTACATATGAAGCGAAAGCACTTGATAGAATTCCCATGTTTCCTCGAGAATGTTTGGTCCTTATAAGTATTTCCACCAGCTTGTACTTTGCTAAGAAAGGATTGGGCCACTTGCTGCAGTTGTTCGTTGTATTTATTACTTGCACTTTGTTTTTTTGCTCTATCAGAAAACCCCTAAAAACTGCTTGCTAAGTATTTACAGAGATTTCCTGCTCCATACCACTAGTCAACACCTTCTGCTCCTCGTTGGGATCGACACTCCTATTTATCAAAAGTACTGCGATACACCCCCTATACTTGTGGGTCATCAAGAATATTTTCTAGCGCCGTTGCCGGGGAGTGAAGCACTATTGAAGAATGGAACTGGTAAAGGGAGCTTCTACTGTGAGTATTGATTTTTGTTTCTGTTTGTTACTTTGTTTCCAATATGGAAAACCCACTTGGTTTTCTATTTGGGAAAAGTACTACCACTGTTAGGGTAGTAGACGAACTACCACCTGTTGAGATAGATCCTTTTAAGATACCTACAAGTATTGTTGATCGTGTTATGGATAATTATTATTTTGGGGGTGGAACTGTCCATCCTGGTGATCATTTGCTCTTTATCCATGAATTATGCGGATTGTTTAAGTGTACATGTATCACAACTGAATAGGTGAATAAGAAGTTACTCTCTATATCTTTGAAGGGGAGAGCTGAAGAATGGTATAAGCTGCTGAAAAATGGACAATCCATGGAATGGGAGGAAATGACATCTCTCTTTTATTCTAAATTCTATCCTCCCAGTGAGATTCATAAGGATAGAAATCTGATATATAAATTTTGGCCTCGTGATGGAGAGAGTACAACTCAAGCTTGGGGGAGATTGAAGTTACTAATGCTTAAATGTCCTATTCATGAACTCCCTAACAATATTATTATTAATAACTTTTATGCTAGGCTTTCTCTTCATGATAAAGATTTACTAGATGCTTCTTGTGCTGGATCATTCACACGTATGAAGTAAGAAGATAAATGGGCTCTCTTAGACCGTATTCAAGAAAACACTGAAGCTTGGAAGAATGACAAAGGAAAAAAAAGTCAGGTATAAACTATGATTATGAATGCATTAAATCTTTTATGGGAATTGATGACTTCCGTGATATTAGCAATGAGTTTGGTATGGATTCCCAAAGTATTGCCAATTGTTTTAAATCCTTTGCCTCTTACGTAGAAATTCCCAAAAATAAGTGGAATAAGTACCATGCACCTTATAAAGATGTTGTTAGTCATGTTCCTGTTAGAAGCACTGAAGTTTGTAATACTAATCATATTGTGCCTAAACCTTATGTTGAGAAAATACCTTTCCTAGCTAAGGTAAACGAGTATTCTATGATGATTAGTGCAGATAATAAAGGTACTAAGAAAATTGTGGAGCCTGATGAGCAATTGAATATTGAGCTTTTGGTAGCTATTGTGAATGACCTTGTCACTAGAAATATAGAGGATGAGCACATTGTCTTCTGTGAAGACGCTTCTAATATTATCTCTCATCCTAGTAAGGTTAGAAAATCTAGTGTTCCTGTGCTTTCTGTCAAAATTGGTAATCATTGCTATTATGGTTTATGTGATATTTGTGCTAGTTCTAGTGGTATTCTTATGAGCTTTACAGGGAAATTATGCATAAAATTGGTCCTTGTGAGCTTGAGTATATTGATGTGGTTATTCACCTTCAAAATAAGGAAACCATTTGTCCCATTGGTATTGTAAGATATGTGGAGGTTCTTTGTGGTAAGATTAAGTATCCTGCTGATTTTCTAGCGCTTAATTCAGCAGCTAGTAAAACTTGTCATATCATTTTTTGTAGACCTTTCTTGAACACTTGTGGAGCTAGATTATAAGAAAGAGAAAGTTTTAACTAAGTTTAATGGAGATTCTTATGAATTTAACTTTTCCAAATTTTCTAAATCCCCTGATGAAAACAGCTTGCCTAATAAATATTTCAGGATGAGAAAAACTTGCTTCTATTGATCCAGTTTATGATCTTGGACCTATTTTTGGTGACTGTAAGTATGCTCATTCTGATGATAGAGTTGTTTCCTGTGATAGTTATATTTTCAACTTTATTCAAAGTGCTACTGAAAGTTATTATGAGAGAGGGAAACATGATTTTATGCATCTCAATAATGTTAAGTTTCCCCGATTTATGTTGAAAGCTTTGAAGTTGCATCTGTTTTGTCTTCCTATGTTGGTGCCTTTTTGTTTCGACAATTTGTTTTCTCAGGACACCCCCAGGCATAGGAAGTGGGTTAGACTCAAATGTGTTTGTTATTTGCTTCTTGATGCTCTCTTTCACTTCAAATATATATCTCCTTTGTGAGCATCTTTGAAACTACCAAGCCTAACTTAAAGGCATTAAAGAAAAGTACTTGTTGGAAGATAACCCAAGAGTTTGGTCGAGTCTTGGAAGTTATTACCTCAGTAATAACCGCTCCTTATCCTTTTTGTTTTGGTTTTTGTGTCAAGTTCAACCACTTTTGAGAAGTGGAGGAGTTGTGAAAAGTGGTTGTCCTAGGACAGATTTTTGTGCTGCATTGTAAACATTCGTGAGGAGCTCAGTACATTCGATGGAGCTGTATTTTCCTGAGCTTGTTCTCCAGGTTGTTACCCAACTTTCATTAGTTTTGCACTTTTTGATTTGAGCAACAGAAGGTTTTCGAAAAAATCAATCTTTACCTGCTGGTCTGTTTTGATAGATTTCTGCCATCATTTGCATTTGCCTCTTACAGAAGCCTTTGTTTTGATGGATTTCAGTTGAAGTGTGAACCTAAAGGTTTATTGTTTTTACTTACACTAATGTTGCAATTGAGGTTTGTGTGAGACCTTGTAGGAAAGGAATTTCCAGGAGAAGGAGGAAAGGAGTCTGTAGAGTTCGTCTTTGAATAGGTAAAAGTGGTGAAAAAAAGAAGGTTCGTGAAAACCCAATATTTTTATATTTTTGATATTTTTATTACATACGGAAGGTTACAAGACGGAACAAAGGAGGAAACGGAGGCCGGGGTGGCCAAACCCACCCCAGGAGCGTCCCCAGCTGGTCGCGCCTTGAGGGGGTGTGACCCTCCCGAACTCCGTCTCTGCCTCGTTTTCGTATCAGCACCTTCCTTATGCATTGAAACTTCGTAATATATAACCCTCCGGGTTCCCCGAGGTTCGTGCATCATGTTATCGTCGTGTTTTCGTTTCGATCTGTTTCTGTCAGTAAATCTTCTCAAGTTTAGAGCACCATGGTCTCCTCCAATGACGAAGGCAAGAAGCCCGAGTAATATGATCCTCACAATCCCAAGGAGGAGGAGATTTTGGTAGGGGATGAATAAGACATGGAGGATGACAAGCATCCGGACACCCGCGCTACCGTCGCAAGCATTGGAGTGGTGGCAAAACCTATCAAGCTTAAGAGGACAGCACGGATGTCTACAGGAGGGAAACCTCCACGTCTTATCTACAATCCACGGTCATCTCCTCCATGTACCAAGAGACCCTTCCATACTCTTATACATGAGCATAAATATCAATAGGTGCCCAAAGGGAACTTGCCCTCGATGTGGGATATGCCTCGTTCTAACCATGCAGGGGAGGAACACACTAAGAAGGAAGAGTAGGGAAAGAATAGTAAGGACTGGAGCTCTCGGTCCAATATGATCATGAATCACATCGAGGAAAATTCGGAGTTGATTCGTACTCTGACCTTTGAGATTGAAGATTTGAGGAAACTGATTGAGGAGCTTATCAAGAGAACACCACCACCGAAGGAGTAATTCGTCATCAGGTTTGGCATCCCCTTGCCTTGTTCCAAGCTTGGGGGAGTGCCGCTGTATCACATCATTATCTTTTATCTTTTACCTTTTTAGTGGATTCATGTCTTTGGTAGAGAAGTTATCTTATAGGTTGGTTTGCATGTGGAAGTATCTCTCCTTTAGTTGATTATCTATGTATCCCTTGGTGTGAGTGCCTGATGACCCACAAGTATAGGGGGGTATCGTAGTACTTTTGATAAATAGGAGTGTCGATCCCAACGAGGAGCAAAAGGTGTTGAACAGTGGTATGGAGCAAGAACTCTCTGAAAATACTTAGCAAACGGATTTTTAGTGGTTTTCTGATAAGGCAACAAAACAAAGAGCAAGTAATAAAGAACAAACGCAGCAAGTGGCCCAATCCTTTCTTAGCAAAGGACAAGCCGGTGGAAATACTTATAAACGTTCTCGAGGACACATGGGAATTTTGTCAAGTGCTTTCGAAAAAATAGCTAAGTACTCTTCTTTGGTGTTGTAAGTGTTGTGTGGGTGAACATGTGCTAATATACCGACCTTACTTGGACTAATACATACTTGTTATTAAACCCGCTGCAAACATCCGTAACTATAGGAAAGTAATTAAGATATAAATCTAACCACAGCCTTAAACTCTGAGATCCTACACTCCCTTATGCAAAGGTGTCCTAACGGGGGTTCAGGTTTCTGTCACTCCATAAACACCAAAATTAGTAGCCAAATACACAATGCATTCCCATAGGCCCATAAATGGTGAAGTATCATGTAATCGACGTTCACATGATACCACTAGAAGAATAGCACCACAACTTAAATACTAACCATTGAATAATAACTCAACACAAATCCACTAATAACAACATGAATTCTCCCATGTCCTCAAGAACTAAATGAACTACTCACAAGACATAATATGGATCAAGATCAAAGATGGTATGATAATGGATAACAATCTGAACATAAACAATAATCCAATGGTTCCACTCACAAGCATCAACTACAATAGTAATTAACATCAGGAAAGTTTCCCCTAAGACTAAAGCAATATCCAACACAATTGTTACAGCGGGATGGAGTGGTGATGATGGTGCTGGTGGAGATGATGGTATGTATGTATGATGATGATGATCCCGATGAAGCCTAGCTTGATGATGGTGTTGATGGCGACGATCTCCCCTCTCCGGGAAGGAATTCTCCTGGCAGAAATCTGTCTGTCGGAGAGATCTTTCTCTCTTGGTGTTTTCCGCCCCCAGAGGTGGCGAAAATCTATCTGTGATCGCTCCCTGAGCCTTAGGGTTCCGTAGGGAAAATATAGGCGAAGGGGCGGAGTCGGGAGCCGGGCAGGTGGGCCACACCTGCCTTAGGTGCGGCCCAGGGTGGGACCACGCCTAGGGGGTGTGGGCCCCCTGCGTCCCTTCTTCGTCCCTCCTTCTAGCTTCCTCAATCTTCTGGAAAAATAATATTTTCCCATATTTTTCTGGTATTTTTCTGATCTTCACGAAATTGCATCAAAACGCCCTCTATTCCATCAGAATCCAGACTCCGGCAGTCCATCCTCCAAGAATCATCCAACATGCATAAACAGTGGAAAAGACATAATCAATACCTCACAATAAGACAAATATCAATGAATAGAGGTAGATTATGATATAGAATGGTGATGCAAATTGGGTATATCAACTCCCCTAAGCTTAGACCTTCGCTTGTACCCAAGCGAAAACTGAGCTCAGTAAACATGTCCACGGGTTTATGGAGTGAAGTGTCGATAAAAGAATACGAACAAGAAGCATCACACTTACCATTACACAACTCATAGAAGAAAGCAACTCACCATTATATAACTTAGCTTGCAACCAAGTACAACATTCACAATAGAGATGCATAAAGATAAATCATAATTGGAATTGGCAAACTTGTTCTTGGTCAGAGAACACCTGGCAAATAGTTTCACAAAAAGCTTTTTGTAGACGTTTTACAACAGGAGCACTCTTTGCTCAAAAAGGTTTTTCACAAGTGAAGGATTTCAAAAATAATACTCAATAGATAAGAGTCTTGTGCAAACAAGGAAGATAGATAACATGATTGAATAAATCACTATATGAATGCTTGAAACAGAACAACTCAAATGCTTGCTGGAGATAGAGAGGAAGTAGGTTTACTGACTCAAACTGGTAAATAGGATAAAGGTCCCTTTATAGAGGGTAGCAGGGATTACAAGTCATAAAGAGCTTCCAAAAGATTATGGTACTTACTAGCTTTGAGCCCTCATTGCCCGTATCATAGGCATCTTGAGATGATTAAGGTTAAAGTGCACAAAGATGGAGTATATGCTTGACGAAATATAAGTTGGCAATCTCATGTCCCTTGAATATGAGGACCACTCCTCATGCTACTCAACTTTGGTCACCGGTAAGTTCTTGTCATTGTAAGTATTTGCATATCATAGAGAACCGCCAACGGGGTACCCCTTGCACATGGTACATGAGCTATCCCATAACCAGAATGACAAGGCAAGCAGACAATGAGCATCTCAGCGATCTTTTTATGTACTAGGTGCATAGCTTTTTATTGAGGATGCTTCATAGATAGCTCACTATGGTGATGCTACAAGTTTCCACCATGAGTAGGCATGGCTTAGGCTAGCGGCCCAGGCGTTTCTCTAACACAAAATACAAACTCCATGAACTTACAAGTTCCCTCTTTATTTCACACCGTTGACATCCATAGACAAAAAAGCATGATATCAACTGAGTACAAAATACAGGTGCAATGTTGAAAATGTTCCTCGTGACAGCATGGTTCTGCTAATTCCAATGTATAGATGCAAGCATATACAACTTCGATGGCACAATGGTTCAAGTCTATTAGGGGAAAGAAAATAAGGTGTGCCATCAAGTTCATGAGAGCTTTACTAACTACTTTTCACATAACAAAATACTTTTTTAATTCGAAAGGTAGATGAAGCTTGAGAATTTGCTTGGAATATCTAAAGCTACTAGGTAGATATGGTGGACACAAGTGGAAAAGGTTTTGGTCCAAAGGGATTGGAAACATGAGAAGTATGCCTTCTCAAAACAGGTTTTTGGCTAGCAAGGTTCGGTAGCCAGCAAGAGAGTTGAAATAAACAAGCAAACATACAAGTAATAAAGTCAAACATGCAATCTTCCTTGAAGACACAAAATATCTTAAATAAAGAATACTAAGCTTATGAGCCAACAAGAAAGAAAGTAAATGATGCAAAATACCTGTAAGATTTTTTATCTTTTTCTTTCAAATCTCAAAAGGTATTGCTACTGACCAGAACTCGGTTTGCCAAAACCAATTTAGATCCACCTGATGCTTCCAAAGTGATGCCAATACTAATCAAAAAGATCCATCATATAATAGAGGTTGCAAACTAAAATAAGAAGTGCAAAATAAAAGATGAAACTTCTCATTAATATTCCAATAAAGGAACTCACACCAAGGGATACATAGATAACCAACTAAAGGAGAGATACTTACACATGAAAACCAAACTATAAGATAACCTCTCTACCAAAGATACGAATCCACTAAAAAGGTAAAAGATAAAAGATAATGGTGGTGATACCGCGGCACTCCCCCAAGCTTGGAACAAGCCAAGGGGATGCCAAACTTGATGACGAATTACTCCTTCGGTTGTGGTGGTGTTTTCTTGTTTAGGGTAAGGATATCCTCCAACATCTTACTAAGCTTTTCATTCTCTTCTTGAAGTATATCCACCTTCATCCTCAAAGAACGGTACTTGTTACAAAACTCGGCAGTGGTTCGAAGAGCCTCCGCTGCCTCGGGGCAGTATCTGAAGTCTAGAACGAAGGCTATGATTCCCTGCGTGTTACGAGAAAAAGCATCCCGAGTGTTAATTTCTCCTACCAAAGTAGGTTTCCTTGACCTTGTCCCTGCGGAGGTTTGTTCTTCCAACTTTATCTCCTCCACGGTCTTCTTGCCTTTGTCATTGGTGGAGACCATGGTGGTCTAAACTTGAGAAGATTTCCTGACAGAAACAGATCGAAACGAAAACACAACGAGAACACGATGAACGAACCTCGGGGGATCCATGGGGTTATATATTATGAATTTTCAAAGCATAAGGAAGGTTTTGGCACGGAAACGAGGCGGAGTCGGAGTTCGGGGTGGCACACCCCCTCCAGGCGTGGCCAGGCAGGGGCCCGCGCCTGGGGTGGGTTTGTCCACCCCGGACTCCATCTCCTCCTATGTTCCGTCTTTTCACTTTCCTTATGTATTAAAACATCAAAAATATAAAAATATTGGGGTTTCATGAACCTTCTATTTTCACCACTTTTACCTATTCGATGACGAACTCTGCAGTTTCTGGTGTTTGGCTTCTGATAAATTCTTCTGGAGTCACCATTTGAATAACATCCACATCTTCATTATAAGAATATCCAGAAATATAATGGTTTAGTCTTTGACCATTAACCACCTGTATTGTGTCATCTTTCAGAGAAGAAATTTTGATGGCACCTGAACGATATACTTCCTTGATAACAAAAGGTCCTTCCCATTTTGAGAGTAGTTTCCCTGCAAAAAATCTGAGACAAGACCTATACAAAAGAACTTTCTCACCAGCATGGAACTCCCCTTTGAGAATTCTCCTATCATGCCATATTTTTACTTTTTCCTTAAAAAGCCTAGCATTTTCATAAGCTTCACCTCTCCACTCATCTAGATTTCTTAAGTCGAGCAATCTTTTCTCACCAGCAAGTTTAAAATCTCTATCCAACTCTTTCACTGCCCAGTAAGCTTTGTGTTCTAATTCTCAAGGCAGGTGACAAGCTTTCCCATAAACCATTTTGTAAGGAGACATCCCCATAGGATTTTTATAAGCAGTTCTATAAGCCCACAAAGCGTCATTCAACTTTTTAGCCCGATTTTTTTTAGATCTATTGATAGTTTTCTGCAAGATAGATTTAATTTCCCTATTGGAAAGTTCTACTTGCCCACTGGTTTGGGGGTGATAAGCTGAAGCAATTCTATGGTTTACATCATACTTAGCGAGAGTTTTTCTAAAACCCCCATGAATAAAATGAGATCCTCCATCAGTCATGAGATAACTAGGCACACCAAACGTAGGAAAAATAACATCCTTAACCATTTTCAAAGAGGTCTTACCATCAACACTATTTGTGGGTATGGCTTCTACCCACTTTGTAACATAGTCTACAGCAAAAAGAATATGAGTGTACCCTTTTGAAGGGGGAAAAGGTCCCATAAAGTTGAATCCCCAACAATCAAAAGGTTCAATAACAACAGAATAATTCATAGGCATTTCATTGCGTCTAGAAATGTTACCTACTCGTTGACATTCATCACATGCTAAGACAAACTTTCTTGCATCTTTGAAAAGGGTAGGCCAATAAAATCCAGATTGTAAAACCTTCTATGCAGTCATATCCCCTGCATGATATCCTCCGTAAGCACTGCCATGACATTTTCTCAATATCTCTTGTTGTTCAAATTCTGGAGCACATCCTGGCACGATGCCATCTACTCCTTTATATAAGTGTGGGTCATCCCAAAAGTAATGCCTTAGATCATAAAAGAATTTCCTTCTCTGCTGAGCTGTAAAGGTTGGAGGCAAATACTTGGAGACAATAAAGTTAGCATAATCAGCATACCAAGGATTCTCATGCGGACTTACCCTTACTGCAGCTAACTGCTCATTTGGAAAGCTATCATTAACAGGCAATGGGTCAAAAGGAATGTTTTCCAAATGAGATAAATTGTCAGCAACAGGATTTTCAGCACCTTTCCTATATACAATATGCATATCAAACTCTTGTAAAAGCAAAACCCACCTGATAAGTCTAGGCTTAGCGTCCTTCTTTGTCATAAGATACTTGATAGCAGCATGATCAATATGAATAGTAACCTTTGAATCAACAATATAAGGTCTAAACTTATCACAAGCAAAGATTACATCTAAGAACTCTTTTTTAGTAGTAGCATCATTCTTTTGAGCAGCATCTAGAGTCTTGCTAGCATAATGAATAACATTCAACTTCTTATCAACATGTTGTCCAAGGACATTACCCACAACAAAGTCACTAGCATCACACATAATTTCAAAAGGTAAACTCCAATCAGGTGGTTAGACAATAGGAGCAGATGTCAAAGCTTTCTTCAAAGTTTTAAAAGCTTCCTTACAATCATCATCAAAAACAAAAGGTACATCTTTTTGAAGAAGATTAGTAAGGGGCTTTGAAATTTTGGAGAAATCTTTAATAAACCTCCTATAGAAACTAGCATGACCAAGGATACTACGAATACCTTTGATATCTCTAGGACAAGGCATCTTCTCAATTGCTTCAATTTTGGCTCTATCAACTTTAATGCCTCTTTCAGAGATCTTGTGTGCAAGAACATCCATTCATTAACCATGAAATGGCATTTCTCCCAATTAAGAACAAGGTTGGTTTCTTCACATCTCTGCAAAACTTTATCAAGGTTGTGCAAACAGTTATCAAAAGAAGTTCCGTAGACGGAAAAATCATGCATGAAAACCTCCACAATTTCTTCAAAAAACCATTAAAGATAGCAGACATACATCTCTGAAAGGTAGCAGGAGCATTACATAAACCAAAAGGCATACACCTATAAGCATAAGTACCATAAGGACAAGTGAAAGTAGTTTTCTCTTTGTCTTGTGCTTTTGCAGCAATTTGAGAAAACCCAGAATAACCATCAAGAAAACAAAAGTGAGTCTTTTTGGACAACCTCTCAAGCATTTGATCAATAAAGGGCAAAGGATAATGATCTTTCTTAGTAACTTTATTGATCTTTCTAAAATCAATGCACATTCTATACCCAACCACTACTCTTTGGGGTATAAGCTCATTATCTTCATTAGGCACAACAGTTATTCCCCCTTTCTTGGGAACGCAATGAACATGACTAACCCATTGACTGTCAGCAATAGGATAAATAATACCAGCATCAAGGAGTTTTAATACCTCATTTCTTACCACATCCTTCATCTTAGGATTTAGACGACGTTGGTGCTCAACAACTGTTTTTGCATCAGGCTCAATATTAATAGCGTGCTGACATATAGTAGGAGAAATTCCTTTTAAATCATCAAGAGTATAACCCATAGCTCCTCAATGTTTCTTCAACACCTCCAATAACCTTTCTTCTTAATTTCTTGAAAGTTTAGAACTAATAATAACAGGATACACTTTCTTATTGTCAATATAAGCATATTTAAGATCATCAGGTAAACGTTTTAATTCAAAGACAGGGTCCTCTTTAGGTGGTAGTGTGGTAATCAAATCTTCCACGGGTAGATTATGCTTTAGTAACTTAGGCTGACGAAGGAAAACCTCGTCAATCTCATTTCTTTCCTTCATGAAGACATCACTTTCATGATATTCCATGAACTGCTGCAAGGCATTGTTAGGAGCAAGAGAAATAATAGAAAGTTGTTCAACCCTGAAATCATCATTAGGCAGTTCATTTTCATAAGGAGTTTTGGCAAATTTGGAAAAATTAAACTCATAAGACTCTCCATCAAACTTAGTCAAAACTTTGTCCTTCCTACAATCTATAATAGCCCCACAAGTATTCAGAAGGGTCTACCAAATATAATAGGATAGGTTTTACTAGCTTCTTTACCAAGTACCAGAAAATCAGCAGGATATTTAATCTTACCACAAAGGACCTCCACATCTCTTACAATGCCAATGGGGAAAACTTGCTCTCTATTGGCAAGGTGAATAACCACAACAATGTCTTCAAGCTCACAAGGACCAATTTCATGCATAATTTCCCTGTAAAGCTCATAAGGAATAGCACTAGAACTAGCAGCAATATCACATAAACCATAATAGCTATGATTACCAATTCTAACAGAAAGCACAGTGACACTAGATTTTCTAGCTTTTTTAGGATGAGAAACAATATTAGTAGCATCTTCACAGAAGACAATATGCTCATCCTCTATATTTCTAGTGACGAGATCTTTCACAATAGCTACCACAGGCTCAATATCAATGAGCTCATCAGGCTCCACAGTTTTATTTGCACTTTTGCTAACCACATTAGCTATGATAGAATGTTCCTTTACCTTAGGAGGAAAAGGGATTTTGTCCACATAAGGTTCAGGCAAAATAGGATCAATAGTACAAACGTCTATGCTAGCAGGAACGTGGGTGACAATGTCTTTATAAGGAGCATGGTACTTGTCCCACTCTTTCTTGGGAATTTCAATATAAGAGGCAAAGGCATTAAATTTTTTTGCAAGAACTTGAGGATCAAGACCAAACTCATTACTAATATCACGAAAGTCATCAGTTCCCATAAAAGATTTAATACATTCATAATCATAGTTTATACCTGACTTTCTTCCTTTGTCATTCTCCCAAGCTTCAGCGTTCTCTTGAATACGGTCTAGTAGATCCCATTTAGCTTCTTCCTTCATACGTGTGAATGATCCAGCACAAGAAGCATCTAGTAAATCTTTATCATGAAGAGATAGCCTAGCATAAAAGTTATTGATAATAATATTGTTAGGGAGTTCATGAATAGGACATTTAAGCATTAGTAACTTCAATCTCCCCCAAGCTTGAGTTTTACTCTCTCCATCACGAGGCCAAAATTTATATATCAGATTTCTATCCTTATGAATCTCACTAGGAGGATAAAATTTAGAGTAAAAGAGAGATTTCATCTCCTCCTAGTCCATGGATTGTCCATTCTTCAACATCTTATATCATTCTTAAGCTCTCCCTTTCAAGGATATGGAGAGTAACTTCTTCTTCACATGTTCAATTGTGATACCTGCACACTTAAACAACCCGTATAATTTATGGATAAAAATCAAGTGATCACCAGGATGGACAGTCCCATCCCCAGAATAATAATTATCCAAAACACGATCAACAATACTTGTAGGTATCTTAAAAGGATCTATCTCAACAGGTGGTGGTTCATCTACTACCCTAGCAGCGGTAGTAGTTTTCCCAAACAGGAAACCAAGTGGGTTATCCATATTGGAAACAAAGTAACAAGCAGTAACAAAAACAATACTCACAGTAGAAGTTTCCTTTACCAGTTCCACTCTTCAATAGCGCTTCACTCCCCGGCAATGGCGCCAGAAAATAGTCTTGATGACCCACAAGTATAGGGGGTGTATCATAGTACTTTCCATAAATAGGAGTGTTGATCCCAACGAGGAGCAGAAGGTGTTGAACAGTGGTATGGAGCAGGAACTCTCTGCAAATACTTAGCAAATGGATTTTTAGTGGTTTTACGATAAGGCAACAAAACAAAGAGCAAGTAACAAAGAACAAACGCAGCAAGTGGCCCAATCCTTTCTTACCAAAGGACAAGCCGGTGGAAATACTTATAAAGACCAAACGTTCTCGAGGACACATGGGAATTCTGTCAAGTGCTTTCGCTTCAAATAGTTGAGTACTCTTCTTTGGTGTTGTAAGTGTTGTGTGGGTGAACCTGTGCTAATGTACTGACCTCACTTGGACTAATACATACTTGTGATTAAACCCCCTGCAAACATCTGTAACTATATGAAAGTAATTAAGATATAAATCTAACCACAACCTTAAACTCTGAGATCCTACACTCCCTTGTGCAAAGGTGTCCTAACGGGGGTTCAGGTTTCTGTCACTCCGGCAACTCCACAATTAGTAGCCAAATACACAATGCATTACCCTAGGCCCATAAATGGTGAAGTATCATGTAGTCGACGTTCACATGACGCCACTATAAGAATAGCACCACAACTTAAATACTAACCATTAAATAATAACTCAACACAAATCCACTAATAACAACATAACTTCTACCATGTCCTCAAGAACTAAACGAACTACTCACAAGACATTATATGGATCAAGATCAAAGATGATATGATAATGGATAACAATCTGAACATAAAAAATAATCCAATGGTTCCACTCACAAGCATCAACTACAATAGTAATTAACACCGGGAAAGTTTCCCCTAAGAACTAAAGCAATATCCAACACAATTGTTACAGCGGGACGGAGTGGTGATGATGGTGCTGGTGGAGATGATGGTGTGGATGATGATGATCCTGATGAAGCCCATCTTGACGATGGTGTTGATGGCAACGATCTCCCCTCTTCAGGAAGGAATTCCCCCGGCAGAAATCTGTCTGCCGGAGAGATCATTCTCTCTCGGTGTTTTCCGCCCCGGAGGCAGCAAAATATATTTGTGGTCGCTCCCCGAGCCTTAGGGTTCCGTAGGGAAGATATAGGCGAAGGGGCAGAGTCGGGAGCCGGGCAGGTGGGCCACACCTGGGCCCACGCCTAGGGGGTGTGGGCCCCCTGCGGCCCTTCTTCTTCCCTCCTTCTGGATTCCTCAATCTTCTGGAAAAATAATATTTTCCCATATTTTTCTGGTATATTTCTGATCTTCGCGAAATTGCATCAAAACGCCCTCTTTTCCATCAGAATCCAGACTCCGGCAGTCCATCGTCCAAGAATCATCCAACATGCATAAACAGTGGAAAAGACATAAGCAATACCTCATAATAAGACAAATATCAATGAATAGAGGTAGATTATGATATAGAATGGTGATGCAAATTGGGTGTATCAGTGCCTTTATGGAATATTAATGAGAAGTTTCATCTTTTACTTTTTGCACTTCTTATGTTAGTGTAATATCCCAGTATATAGGACCTAACGAAGGGTAGATTTAGGAATATGAATTGTTGCATGCATTCATTTGAGCAAATGTGAGTAAAATTTTCACCAAATAAAAACCTTGAGTGATCAATGTTTCTTTCTTACTTTGAGATTAGGTTTAGCCTTAAAGGAGGATTGCTATAAACTTTGATATGATCTTAAAGGAATTCTGTGTGTTTTGAAATGAGTTTGGATTTTAAAACTTAAGTGTTTTATAATTTAAGTGATTTTGATATAAGATTTGAATCTTAAATTATTTAAGAGAAAAGTATTATAACTTAAATATTATCTAAAAATAATATGGTATATGAAATTCATTTTATATACATAAACAAGTTACAAAGAATGAACTTACTGAAGTTATTCCAAACTTCACAATTTACAAAAGAGTAAAGAATAACAATATTCTTTATTAATAAATATATAATCTTTATTACAAATGAACCAAATAAAGATTATAAGAATTATAAAAGAAAAATTACAAAAGAATAAGAAAAGTACATTTGTATATTTACTAACTATCCTATATCTAAAACTACACGAAATCTTTATCCTTATGTTTGTACCTGCAAAACAAAGATTAAATAGAAAACAAAATAAGATTAGTGTTAGTATATTTCTCTCAGATATGTCAGTGAGGTGCACTTGACAAACTCATCATTGAGAAATGTGGTAAAAGGGGCAAGTTTCACCAATCTAAAAGATTTCATCCTTCATAAATTCAAAGCCAGAATTCAAATGGCAGCCAAAAGGGACCAATTCACCAGCCAGGTAAAAGTAGTTTGGTAATAGTAAGTTCAAACTTTCTGAACCTATCCACATGTGCATAGCAGGCACACAAGATGCACACACACAAGCATGTAAAGGGTGTGTTGTCGACCTCACAAGCATAGCCAATATCACAAAATCACAGCATAGCCATGGAGGAGCACCTCAGTGCATCTATCCACTACACAGCACACCAGCACAACCAGGGTAAACAACAGCTAAACCAAGAACAGCAGCCAAACTAAACCACCCAGATCAACCCAAACATCACCAGGATGGTGACATAAGGAGGGGAATGGATCTGATGGACAACAAGTTCAAGCCCAGGAGCTAGGAGGAGCAGGCAAGCTCAAGAGCAAGCTCAGGAGCACAATAAAAGCAGATCAAGATCCAGATCCAGATCAAGATCAAGATCAAGATCAAGATCATCATCAATCTACTACATCCACATTAGAATTTGTGGTGAGCCTCATAAAACCATCACATGATTTCATCATATTATCTAAATAAAAGCATGTGTTGCCTTATGAAATAATCTCTCAATAATCACCCAAGAGGGGTGAATCTATCCTAGAGATTTCAAGTATAAGGATAAGAAATCAAGCTCAACCACAAGCACTAAACCCTCAGACCAGCATCACTGGGTTCAGTGTTATTTTTGCAACTTAGATCATTTTCATTTGATCTTTTCAGATCAGGGCACATCTCTCAGAGAGAGTAGCACCTCTAATCTTACAAGTTTCAAACAAACTATTGCCCAACTAACTAGGAATTACATCCTAGAGCCTTAGACCAACATCATAGGCAAGAAAGTTAATAAAAGCTTCCATATCATCTTATCAGTTTTAATCACAAGCATTATCAAGCTAAGCCCAGAAATAAAAACCCAATCACTTGTGTGCCAGAATACAATGGTATCACAAGGACAAGCTAAGCCCAGAAAGTTTGTCGGCCCAAGAACCAGGGGGATTGGGAGTACTTGACCTTAATGTTCAAAACTCTACACTCCTTTTAAAGAATTTGGATAAATTTTATAATAACAAGGATATCCCTTGGGTTCACCTTATATGGAACACTTATTACTGTAATGGTAAACTCCCTGGAGGAAGTCTTGAGGGATCCTTTTGGTGGAAAGCTCATCTGAAATTTATTGACATTTTTAAAGGAATTGCAAAGTGCTTGGTGGGAGATGGAAAATCCACCCTTCTCTGGTCTGATATGTGGAATGATGGTTGTCTACAACATAAGCTTCCTCATCTCCTCTCCTATGCAAAAAACCCACACATCTCTGTCAATGAGTTCTTGAGCAAATTCTTACCAGATAATGCTCAAGATCATTTTGACCTCCCTCTGTCACAGCAAGCTTACCAGGAATATCAAAGTCTTGAGCAAATTCTTAATACTGGCAGGCAGGGGGAAGCTGACATCTGGAGTCCTCTTGCCAACAAAAGCACAAATTCTTGCTGCTTGATAGGCTGAACACAAGAAACCTTCTGAAAAGGAAATGTTTTTCTCTGTCATCATATGAATGTGCGTTCCATGGCTGTATCAGTGAAGAAACCATTCTACATTTATTTTGGGACTGCCCTTTTGCAAGAGCTTGCTGGGCTGAAATCTCACATGTTCAAGTTGCTGATCAAAATATTTTTGAAGTTGTAGCCAGCATTTAAAAAGATCTTAAAGTCCCTTTTGCAATAGAAATTATTATACTTGGAGCTTGGGGCATTTGGATATGCAGAAACAATGAAATCTTCAACAACAAGCATGCTTCGCTTGAGGAATGGAGAGCTATTGTCGCTCAGGAATTAAGATGGGTCCTGTATAGAATTAAGAAGAAGTATTATCAGGGCCTCAAAGATTAGATTGAAAATAATTTAGACAGGAGATAGCTGCTTAGAATGTTATCCCTCTTTTGAGGTGGATTGAGCTTGTAAATATTTTTGTAACACTATGATATATAAAAATTGCAGTGGGGTACTTTGCCCTACTGTTTTACCCAAAAAAAACAAGGACAAGTTCTTAATGATCTAAAACCAATCTTTACTTAGTTCCACGGATAAAAGGGGACAAACCAATAAATATCATTTTCCTGAAGCCAAGTGACAGGAATCAACCTTAAATTCATCTATACATATAGAGAAATCATTACAAGTAATGATTTGATTCAGTGAGTATAATCTCATACGAGCCAATATTATAATTGCAGTAAGCAACTACTGAGAGAAACTACTGTTAGTATAAGCATTCTGACAGTAGAGTAACCTCTCAGATCAACAACATAATCCAATAAAGGATTTCATCGAACACTGGCATGGATCATGGTGGATTACCACTAGAATAAATCTGATAGGCTACTAGCATCATCAAAGCCACTATCAATCATTAACCACAACAGACAATCATTTTCCATGATCAGATATGAATAATACTAGATCTAAAGCATCATAGATATGATCAACAGTGGGTTATGAACCCTAATCAGAGCAAGAACCCTAATCCAGAGATGAACCCAATCAACACATAGTCACTTGGCATGAGAAGCCACTAGATACACACAGAGAGAATCATGGCAGTATCATGGACAAACACCACAGAGACAACTTACCCGAGGTCCTCGCTGACGAATCGAAGAGGAAGCAGAGTGGCCGACGAACCGCGGCGGCACAGGGAGCACCCAAAGGGGCGCTGCAACCTGCACCTGCCATGGCGAGGGTCGCAGCAGAGAGCCAACACACCACCGCAGGCGGAATCGCGGCGATGGTGACAACACCTTTTCTGACCCCTAGGGTTCGGGAATGGGGTGGACCTGACCACGGGGAAGCCCTTGAGTCAAATCCAAGTGGATAGAACGAAAGAGCATCGTCGACAACCCCAACTCGCACCACGGTGGCGGCCAGAATGGCCGACGACGGTAGGAATCGACAGTGGCGGCATCGCCGGCCACGGGGTCGAGTCAGAGGGGGAGGGGATAAGGTCGAGGGAGAGAGGGAGGCAGAGAGGGCTGGGTGGGCCAAAACCCTTGGGGGTGATCTTTTGACCCTACCCTATTAGGCCACCCTGGCCCAATAAGCCTAAGGGGCTAACCCAAGTTATTTAATAAATCTTTTGATCAATTAGAAAAGACCAAAATGCCCCTGACCTCAATAAAATTATAGAAAATAAAATAAAAGTCCAAAAATTATAAATAAAATATTTTTGGATTCACAATAATCCACTCTGTCCAAATAAAATAAGATATAAAATTTTGTACCTTTAAATTTTTATAAGAATTTTGTAATTTATATATTCCTTATGGAATTTTACAAAATTATTGAAAGGTAACAAAAATAAATAAAAATCACTTTCATTATTTATTAATATTATAGTATTTTTGAAAAATAATAAATAAATATTTAGTAATAAATTTAATGTATAATTAATAATTCCTAAAAGAATTATTAAATCAATAAAAGTCAAATAAGAAGGGTAATTAAATAAAATAATATATGCAATAAATATTAAAAAAATATTTATAAATGCTTTATTAAAAGGGCACCTTATATAGGGAAAATGCATATAGAATTAGATAATGCATTACATTACTTGCATAATCATTTTGCTTCTTTAAATATTGTCCTTACCGGACAATAATGATGTTTTTGTAAAACTAGAAGCTCAAGGTCCAGTGCAAGCATCATACTTCACTACCTTGCCATCACAAGGCAAGTTCATCACTTCCTCATGTCCTTTGAAGAGTCTTTATCAAAGTATTTGCAATTGTGTGTTATCATATATGTTATAAAAGAAAGAAAGTATTATTTTCATAAATAAAGAACTCATAGATATCATCATAAGTGATGATATAATGGAGCAATAGAACTTAGAGTTCTAATTGCAACTATGATGATCAAGTAGGGACTTAATAACCCCTGACATCAGTGATTCTAGCGCCGTATATTACGCGTTAGCCATGAGATTTGGAATGGGACAGAGAAGTCAGCTGTATCTTCTTCCTCTCACATGAAGCCGGATGTGCGTGTCATTATCCTCGTAGCGTGCATATTGATTGGTAATTAGAGGATATGCAGCATATGTCTGGAACCCTCATCGTCCCACGATAGTTACGGCATCTAACGGTTTGTACAAACCATTGCCGTAATTCATTATGTGGGCATGGTGTACACCAAGGAGGCGTCTTGCGGGGCAAAGCGATGATTGGCTTGGACCAACTACTGGGCCCCACGTCATGGAATTGTGGACGGGAAAATACGCCCGGTTGTGAAACAAGGAGTTGATCTCTCATGGGTAAAGTAACGCACATCTGCAGAGTGTAAGAACTGTAACTTGTTACTCCCTGTTCCGGGAAGGAGCTACGAACGCGGCAGGAAAGGAACTCCATGAAAGTTCTAGTCAACCTGTGAAGGCTGATATTCATAGTTTTTTTTGGAATAAAATCAACCTTTGAAGAAAGATTTACAAAAACTGCATAGTGCCAAGGATTTATAATCCGAGGTGGTAGTTAGAGCATCAAACTTCCCACCTTGCATATAATGAACTTGTTGGGTAACGTTGTTACTCATTCTTTCCTTTGATCCCTTGCTTAGACTCTGAGGATCCCGAAGGCGTGCCAATGTATGCAGCTGAATGCCAAGAAGACGTGTTCTACGAGGAACCTGATCTATCCGGAGGAGTTGAAGGCGTGGACTACGAGACCCGCTACGGTGCCGATGAGAACGAGTCCACTTAAGTGTCTAGTAACTAACAGAGCCGAGCAGCATGAACTCTACAGAATAAGCTGTTGAGCCCCACTCCTAGTCGGAGTTGCTACTTTTAAATTTCCGCTGAACACTTTATATTTTGGTTTGTAAGTTGGATCTTTTGGAAATCTTGAACTTTCGGTATTTTAATAATAATAATGTGTGTACTTTTGTAATATGGACCCGCAATGTTTCTGTTGTACCACTCTGAGGGATGTGATATTTACGGAACGGTGTTCTGTGGATGTCATGTCAACGACTATAGTGTACTACACATGCAGTGGTATGCTGGGTCACCGCAGTTAGTTTGCAATCTCTATTATATGATGGATATTGTTGATCAGTATTGGCCTCAATTTGGGAGCATCAAGTAAATCTAAATTGGTTTTCGCAAACCGAGCTCTGGTCAGTAGCAACACTTTTTGAGGTTTGAAAGAAAAAGAGAAAAAGCTTACAGGTATTTTGTATCATTGATTTTCTTTCTTGTTGGCTCATAAGCTTAGTATTCTTTATTTAAGATCTTTTGTGTCTTCAAGGAATATTGTATATTTGGCTTTATCACTTGTAGGTTTGCTTGTTTCTTTCAACTCTTTTTCCTGCTACCCAGCTTTGCTATCCAAAAACCTGTTTTGAGAAGGCATACTTCTCATGTTTCCAATCATTTTGAACCAAAACCTTTGCCATTTGTGTCCACCATATCTACCTATTAGCAATTTCTATTACAAGAAAATTCTCGAGCTTCATCTATCTTTCGATTTAAAAACTATTTTGTTATGTGAAAACTAGTTAGTAAAGCTCTCACAAACTTGATGACACACCTTATTTTATTGCCCCTAATAGACTTGAACCATTGTGTCATCGAAGTTGTATATGCTTGCATCTATACGTTGGGATTAGTAGAACTGTGCTGTCACGGGGAACGCTTTCAACATTGCACCTGCATGTTGTACACAGTTGATATCATGCTCTTTTGTTTGCGAACGATGGTGCATGCCTAATCATGTGGAACTATAGTGAGCATTCTATGAAACATCCTCAATAAAAAGCTATGCACATAGTATATAAAAAGATCGCTGAGATGCTCATTGTCTGCTTTCCTTGTCATTTTGGTTATGGGATAGCTCCTGTACCATGTGCAAGGGGTACCTCATTGGCGGTTCTTTATGATACACATGTACTTACAATGACAAGAACTTACCGGTGACTTAAGTTGAGTAGCATGAGGAGCGGCCCTCATTCTCAAGGGACATGAGATTGCCAACTTATATTTCGTCAAGCATATACTCCATCCTTGTTCACTTTTACCTTAATCATCTCAAGATGCCTATGATATGGGCAATGAGGGCGCAAAGCTAGTAAGTACAATAATCTTTTGGAAGCTCTTTATGACTAGAAAACCCTGCTGCCTCTATAAAGGGACCATTCTACTATTTTCTAAGTTGAGTCAGTAAACCTACTTCCTCTCTATCTCCAGCAAGCATTTGAGTTGTTATGTTCCAAGCATTCATATGGTGATTTATTCAATCGTGTTCTTTATCTTCCTTGTTTGCACAAGACTCTTATCTATTGAGTATTACTTTGAAAGCCTTCATTGTGAAAAACCTTTTTGGGCAAAGAGTGCTCCTGTTGCAAAACTTCTTTAAATTTTTTTTGTGAAACTGTTTGCCAGTTGTTCTCTGACCCGGAACAAAGTTTGCCAATTCTAATTATGATTTATCTTTATGCATCTATATTGTGACTCCTGTACTTTTTGCAAGCTAAGTTATATAATGGTGAGTTGATTTCTTCTATGAGTTGTGTAATGGTAAGTGTGATGCTTCTTGTTCGTATTCTTTTATCAACACTTCACTCCATAAACCTGTGGACTTGTTTACTGAGCTCTGTTTTCGCTTGGGGACAAGCGAAGGTCTAAGCTTGGGGGAGTTGATAAGTCCAATTTTCATCACCATTCTATATCATAATTTGCCTCTATTCATTGATATATATGTCTTATTATGAGGTATTACTTATGTATTTTCCTCTGTTTTTGCATGTTTTGATGATTCTTGGAGGATGAACTGCCGGAGTCAGGTTTATGATGGAAAAGGAGGTGTTTTCATGCAATTTCACGAAGATCAGAAAAATACCAGAAAAATCATGGAAAATTATATTTTCCCAGAAGATTTAAGGAAGCGAAGGGGAGGCGTGGCTTGGGGGCCCACACCCCCTAGGCACGGGCCCACCTTGCCCCGCGCCTAGGGCAGGTGTGGCCCACCTGGCCGGCTCCCGACTCCGCCCTCTTGCCTATATCTTCCTCACGGAACCCTAATACCATGGGAGCAACCAATGAAAGATTTCCGCTGCCTCTGCGGGGCAGAAAACACCGAGAGAAAGAGCTCTCCGGCAGACAGATTTCTGCTGGGGAAATTCCTTCCCGGAGAGGGTAGATCATCGCCATCAACACCGTCATCAAGCTAGGCTTCATCAGGATCATCATCATCATCCACACCATCATCTCCACCAGCACCATCATCACCACTCCGTCCCGCTATAACAATCGTGTTGGATCTTGCATTATTTCTTAGGGGAAACTTTCCCGGTGTTAATTATTATTGTAGTTGATGCTTGTGAGTGGAACCATTGGATTATCGTTTATGTTCAGATTGTTATCCATCACCATATCATCTTTGATCTTGATCCATATGATGTCTTGTGAGTAGTTCGTTTAGTTCTTGAGGACATGTGAGAAGTCATGTTGTTAGTAGTGGATTTGTGTTGAGTTATTGTTCAATGGTTTAGTATTTAAGTTGTGGTGCTATTCTTCTAGTGGTGTCATGTGAATGTCGACTACATGATACTTCACCATTTATGGGCCTAGGGGAATGCATCATGTATTTGGATACTAATTGTGGGGTTGCCTAAGTGATAGAAACCCGAACCCCTGTTAGGACACCATTGCATATGGGAGCGAAGGATCTCAGAGTTTAAGATTGTGATTAGGTTTATATCTTAATTGCTTTCCTATAGTTGCAGATGCTTGTAGGGGGTTTCATCAAAAGTATGTATTAGTCCAAGGAAGGTCGGTACATTAGCACAGGTTCACCCACACAACACTTACAACACCAAAGAAGAGTACTTAGCTATATGAAGAGACATCACTTGACAGAATTCCCATGTGTCCTCGAGAACGTTTGGTCCTTATAAGTATTTCCACCGGCTTGTCCTTTGCTAAGAAAGGATTGGGCCACTTGCTGCAAATATTTGTTGTCTTTATTACTTGCACTTTGTTTTGTTGCTCTATCAGAAACCCCCTAAAAATCCGCTTGCTAAGTATTTACAGAGATTTCCTGCTCCATACCACTAGTCAACACCTTCTGCTCCTCGTTGGGACCGACACTCCTATTTATCGAAAGTACTGCGATACACCCCCTATACTTGTGGGTCATCACACACTCACCTACTTTTGACAATCGGTGTTGATGACCGACCACCGGGATCGAAGAGAACGGTCGATGCGCACATTTCCACTAGTGTGCATCCAATAGATGTCTCTATTTTGGTTCGTGCCAACCGCTAGATCCATGCCAACTTTCAACCAAGTCTTGCAAAGCAACCTATCCTCCGCCATGGTGTACTTCGTCGTCCTACCTTTTGGCGCAATCAACCCCTCACCATCCTCATCCACTTCAAACTCCTCTTAGCCATTTTCTTGATCCAAATATGCATGTTAGAAAGAGGAACAAACATTCATAGCATCCATAAATGTCTCATCATCAACACTACATTGCAATTGAATGAACACATATCAAAATCCTCAACAAAAAATAGGCATTTTTACCTTGTGGTCATTTGCGCGAACAGGTCGCATGCGTTGGACGCTGCATCGGCCGATGGAACATGCGTAGACGATGGTGGAGGAGGAGGAGCGCTTGCTGGCGCCTAGGGAGGAGGCCGACGTTGGACGCGGCAAGCAGCGCTAGTCTTCGCTGTCGTCTTCCTCGACTTGGGCTTGGGTTTTTGGACACCCGCCACCGGTGCCGAGCACTTGGAGGTTGTTGCCCTACCCTTCGGCAACGCGGGTGGCGATAGCTGCGTGGCACCGTGATACGTCCAAAACGTATCTACTTTCCCGAACACTTCTGCTATTGTTTCTCCTCTAAATTTGTGTGATTTGGATACAACTAACACGGACTAACGCTGTTTTCAGCAGAATTACCTTGGTGTAGAAAATCAACTATTAGGAAAAATCCTGGAAAATATGCCAAAAATCCTATTTCAAAAGAAGATCCACGGAGCCAGAGTACGAGACGGAGGGGAGCCCTGGGTGTCCCACAACCCCCTGCCGCACGGGTGGGCCCACCCCGCGCCTGGGAGGGGTGTGGCCAGCCCAGGCACCCCCTCGGCCTCTCTCTTCACTTATAAGATGCCTTCTGACCTAAAAATTCAGGGGGGCGGCATTTTTCCAAAAAGAGTTCCGCTGCGCCGCCACCACCAGTAGCCGCGATTCGGAACTAGAAACTCCGTTCTGGCACCCTGCCAGGACGGGGAATTTGAGGAGGATCATCGCCATCGTCATCACCAATGCCTCTCCATCAACCATCAATGTTTACCTCATCCATGAGTGAGTAATCCCCCCACTATAGGCTATGGGGATGGTAGGGATTGGATGAGTTCTATCATTTAATCGAATAAGATTGTTAGGGCACGGTGCCTAGTATCTCTATTAGTGCTATTTGACTTTTTGCAACTTGTTGTGCTTAATGCTTATCACTAGGGCCTGAGTGCCATGATCTCAGATCTGAACTTATTATTGAATCATTATGATAGTATTGTTTGTGATCTTATCTGCAAGTTGTCTACACATATCATTGTCCGGATCCAAAGGCCCTGAAGTGACAGAATTTGGGACAACCAAAGGGGATGGCTGTGATGTGAGGATCACATGTGTTCATGGAGTGTTAATGCTTTGCTCCGGTGCTCTATTAAAAGGAGCACTGATGGCGCCCAACACTTGTCATGGAACGCTTCCTTGGAAACCCCAAGAGCAAGGTATGAAGCCGCACATCAGCAAGTTTCCCTCAGTAAGAAACCGATGTTATCGAACCAGTAGGAGGAAGGAAATGTCACACAGGTGTTGCAAGCAACGCAGAGACCTGCACAACACAAAATCAAGACTTTTCCCCAACGAATCACGTATGGTGTGGAAGGTAATGGTTTGCAGCAAGTAAACAAGTAACAGTGGAAGATGTATCAATGGTAAAGATTGGACCGGGGTCCATAGTTCACTAGAGGTGCTCTCCTTAGATAAACAACATGGCATGAAGGGTAAACAAATTACAGCAGGGCAATTGACAGGAACTGAGCAAGGCATAACAATGCAATTACTAGTCAGAAAGATCCTATGAGATTCGATTGGGAAATACACAAGATACATAGACCACCATCCAACTACATCTATGACTAGAAGTCCACCTTCAGGTTATCATCTGAACCCCCTCCAGTATTAAGTTACAAGCAATAGACAACTGCTTTAAGAAAAATGTGTAAGGTAAACAGTCCACATGTTCCATGAACAAGAGACCGTTGTTTTCTCCCTAGTAGCAACAGCACATCTACAACCGAAGAGATTATTGTCACTTCCCTTGAAAACTAGAGGCATGAACCCACTATCGAGCATAAATACCCCCTCCTGGAGTCACTATCAACTACTTGGCCAAGATAGCTACTAACAACGGAGAGCATGCAAGATCACAAACAACACAGACATGATAGAATCATAAAGACAAAACCATTAATCAAACCAACATAATAATCTCAATATCCATCGGATCCCCGCAAACACAACATGCATGATTACAAATAGATTAGATATTGATCATGAACAGAGCTCACAAGATCTATACATGAAAGCACAAAGGAGGAGATACAACCATCTAGCTACTACATGGACCCATATTCCAAGGTGGAACTACTCACGCATCACACCGGAGAGAAGGCCTCCCGGATGATCTCCCCTCCGGCAGGGTGCCAAGAAGAACTTCAGATCCCCCGATCTAGGGACGACGGTGGTGGCGGCTACGGAAGGTTTCATGGAGATTTGATTGGGTGCTTAGGGTTTCTGCATCGGGGGCTTATTATAGACGAAGAGGGAGGCCGAGGAGGAGGCCAGAGGGGTCACACCCCTCCCTGGCGCGGGGCAGGGCCCACCCGTGCCTAGGGAGGGTCTGGCTGCCCTGGCCCGCTTCTTCGTCTCCCCTCTGGACTTCTTGTTCCCCACTGAAAGTAATTGCCTTTGACGTTTGTCCCGTCCAATTCTCAGAATATTTCTTTACCAACTTTTCTGAAACCAAAAACAGCAGAAAACAGGCAACTGACACTGTGGCAACTTGTTAATAGGTTAGTACCAGAAAACATGTAAAAATTACCTCAAAGTGTATACAAAGCAAAGCAAAGTAGGTACTAAACAAGCATGGAGCATCAAAATTATAGATACGTTTCCAACGTATCAAGCATCCCTAAGTTTAACTCATGCTCGTCCTCGAGTAGGTAAGTGATACAAACAATAATTTTTGAGGTGACATGCACCCTCACAATAAAGATCCAACCATTTGCAAGCATTAAAAGCTAGGATCAAATAAATCTAAACATGTGCATGAAATATGGAGTTCTAAAAAATAGGACATAGTAACTATGCATGCAACATGACAAGTTACAAACAAAGATCATGAATAACATGCATTGAAAAACGTTTGTTTGTTTCACATACAGAAAACATAGCATAGTGGCAATCAACTTGTCCCTCATAGAGTAGCAAACAGATGCATAGGACACCTTCAAAGTTCACAAGGGTGACTAGAAACAAATAGCACAAGAACAAGTAATATCACAATATGCATCAATCAATAAGCTTTGGAACACTGCACATAGAATGACAACTATGCTCTCTTAATGGTGCCTAAAGGTAGAAGGTGGAGACTCAAATAATGTGGAAGAAAGACCTTTTATAAAGGAAGCAGGGATTTCAAGTTTCAAAAAGAGCTTCCAAAAATTATGGTACTTGTTAGCTTTCAGCCCTCATTGCCCCTATCATAAGCATCTTGAAGTGATTAAGGTTAAAGTGACAAAGATGGAGTATATGCTTGACGAAGTATAAGTTGGAAATCTCAAGTCCCTTGAATACGAGGGCCACACCTCATGCTACTCAACTTTGGTCACCTGTAAGTTCTTGTCATTGTAAGTATTTGCATATCATTGAGAACCGCCAACGGGGTACCCCTTGCACATGGTATAGGAGCTTTCCCATAACCAAAATGACAAGGCAAGCAGACAATGAGCATCTCAGCAATCTTCTTATTTACCATGGGAATATGGTGTTTTTTCTATCTTTCCTCTTTTCTCAATGTGTCTCTTTTTTATAAGAAGAATGCTTCATAGATGTCACTATGGTGATGCTGCAAGTTTCCACCATGATTAGGCATGGCTTAGGCTAGCGGTCCAGGCGTTTATCTAACACAGGATACAAACTTCATGGACTTACAAGTTCCCTCTTTGTTTCACACCAGTGACATCCATAGACAAAAGAGCATGATATCAACTGAGTACAAAGTACAAGTGCAATGTTGATAACGTTCCCCGTGACAACACGGTTCTGCTAATTCCAACGTATAAGTGCAAACATATACAACATAGATGACACAATGGTTCAAGTTTATTAGGGGCAAAGAATATAAAGTGTGCCATCAAGTTTGTGAGGGCTTTAATCACTAAGTTTTCACATAACCAAATAGTTTTTAATTGGAATATAGCTAAAAACAAGAATATAGTTGAATGGTGTAACACACCATGCATAGGAATTTATAGTGGGCACTTTGGAATAACTTGGTTTTTTGGGAGTTGGAAGCATGAGTAGAACTTACTCATACAAGTGGAGGCTAGCAAAAGACTGGGAGCAACCAAATAAGAGAGCAATAATGGCCATAATCATGCGGTGCAACAAATCATTACTATTCAAAGCAAAGAGTGGTACTACAAGTCAAGGACTAAATGATCATAGAGGCTAATGGTGACTTGTCATAGTCATAACATGGTGTGAGCATGTGCCAAGTCAACCCAAGCAAAGCATCAAAGGAGAATACCATAATACTATGCTTCTGCATGCTAAAACAACGCATGATTTCTTCAAGGCACACTAAGCAATCCCAATTGTTTGGAACAAGACATGCTACAACAATAATCACTAAGCATAAGGTCAAAACAACACCTAGCATGTCATGCTAAAGTCTAAGTCACAGTCAATGCAAGCTCCTCTTGCACTTTCAAGCAAGAAATCACTACTCCTTTCCAACACCAAGCAACTTATTTGCAAAACAACACATCGAGAACGGGGGTCCAAACTACTCAAGCAAACTAAACAAACTAAGAAAAGCAAACGAAAACTAAGATGCTACAAGAACAACACAATTGTGCATGAAACAATAAAAACAAAGTGTCTAGACAGACCTGAGCTTTTATTAATGAAGAAGGGGTTGCCTTGGGAATCCCCAAGCTGAAGGGAATATGCCCTGAGAGGCAATAATAAAGTGTTTATTATGTGTATTCGTATATGATAGATGTTTATTTTGCATGCTATAATTGTATTAATACGGAAACATTAATACATGTGTGTTTAATAAACAAACAGAAAGTTCCTAGTTATGCCTCTCTCATAAACTAGCTCGTTGATTAACAAGATGATCAAGGTTTCCTGATCATGGACATTGGATGTTGTTAATAACGGGATCACAACATTAGTGTAATGGTGTGATGAACATTCATCTGAAGTATAGCATTACGATCAAAGTCATTGAGTTTATATTGCTATAACAACTTACGAAGTGATCCTAATCCTTAGACCATGAGATCATGTCAATCACTAACACCGGAAGAGTTTCTTGATAACATCAAACGTCACAACCTAATAGGGTGATTATAAAGATGGATTCAGAACTAACAAAGTGTTATGTTGAGGCTCATGGATCGAGAGTGAATTTGTTCATCCCGATAACGGATAGATATACTCTGGGCCCTCTCGGTGATATCACATTGATTAGCTTGCATGTCGGTAACGAGATCAAACTAGGTATGGAGATACCGATGATCTAATCTCAGACATGTAATATATCGTGAAACAAAGGGATTAAGATACTAGCGTAAAAGGTTTCGACGATCACAAGAAAGTCATCGTTGAATGTGTGGGAGTCGATGGGTCTCGGATCACCTACGATTATTGATTTGAGAGGGGACTCGATCATGTCCGCATTATTCATGAACCGTAGGGTGACACACTTAAGAGACACCGACATCCAATTGGAGCAAAAGTTTCATGCCGAAAGAATGAACAAGTGCAGGAATTTATTTCACTAGATACCGAAACAGGTTTTCGGGTGAAATTGCATAAAGTGGCTATGCATGTGAAATAGAATTCTAGCAAGGGGTTATTTGTGAATGTTTGTCATTAAAGTAATTGACAAAATTCTGAATAAAATAAAATAGTTTTATTTAATGAGAGTTTGCATTAAATTTGGTGGAAATTTAATGGGAATTTGAGTGGATTTTTGAGTGGAGAAAATTGATGGGCCATTTTGTGAGTGGAGTGTCCACCCACATGAATGAGGGAGAGGTGGGGGCACCCTCCATGGCCGGCGGCCATGCCCCTTGGGCTGCCCCCCTCCCCTATAAAAGGAGCCCCTCCTCTCACTTGTCTCTCACACCTCCTCGTGAAGGATCTCTCTCCCCCTCTAGAATTTTTTCCCCCATGGTCTCGGACTAGCGAGATACTTGTTCCCCGTGGCTATTCAGAAAGAAAGAGTTGTGCTTCCGCTGCATCGCTGGAGCGAGGAGGCGGAGGTTGCTCGGTGCCTCGAACGTGTCTGCGATCACGGATGCGCTGCTGATTTGCGGCGCTAGGACTTCCTCTCGATCTTGAGATCGGCAAGAGATCGTCTACATCAACCACGAGTTGAACTCGTTAAGCTTTTTCGGTCTTCAAGGGTATGTTCTCTACGGATATACATCCGCCCGTTGTTTGTATCTAATAGATAGATCTTGGTACATAGTTCACATCGTAGGAAATTTTTTGTTTTCTATGCTGCGAACCCTACACAAGCTTTGACGCTTGTACCTCTTGGATATTTCTTGGGGTGACACCATGGTGGTATCCCCAAGCTTGAGATTTTTTGTCCATTCTTCATCTCATTGCATCATTCTCTCTCTACACCTGAATTTTTTTTCTTTCACACAAAACTTCACACAATCTTCCCTAGCAACATTAGCTTATTCAAAAGATATTAGACCTCTGGCAAAGCTTTGAAATAGCAAGGCTTTTCACTAAAAACACAAGCTACTGTAGTAACTCCTTCAAAAGTCTCAATTCACCTAAAGAGAACTAAAAAAGGAATCAATAAGAAGCAAATGCAAATAATGGCAGAAATCTGTCAAAACAGACCAGCAGGTAGAAACCATTTTTTCGAACATCTTCTGTTTCTCAAATCAAAAAGTGTTGAACTAACAAAGTTAGCTAACATACTGGGAGATTTATTCATAAATTTTCATCTCAATCCGAGTTATAGAGACTCCTCACGAATTTTTTTGGTGGAGGACAGAAATCTGTTTCAGGATAGCAACTCCCCAAATCTTACTTCCCTCTCATTAGAGGTCATTCTTGGCACAAAAAGCAAACAAAAAGTATAAGGAGAGGTCATTACTGAAGTAATAACTTCCAAGACTCAAGGAAACTCTTGGGTTATCTCCCAACAAGTACTTTTCTTTAACGCCTTTAAGTTAGGTACAAGAAACAAGAAGAATCAAGTATTTTCAAATGAAGAAGCATTAACATCAAATCTTTCTTTCAAAGTAGGAGCAAAAAGCAACTTCTCTCTCCTCATAGGGAAGTTTTCAATACCTTTATTTAATGGAAAATGATATTTAATGGTGTCTTCTTTCATATAAATGATGGCACCAACTGTTCTAAGAAAAGGCTTCCCAAAATAATAGGACAAGAAGCATTGTATTCAACATCCAAAACATAGAAATCAACCAGGAATAATCATTGTTAACCATAATGAGAACATCATTAATACTCCCCATGAGTTTCTTCTTAGCATTATCATTGAGTGGGACATTCAAATAACAATCTTCCAAAGGTGGCAAATCAAGCATTTCATAAATCTTCCTAGGCATAATAGAGACACTAGAACCAAGATCACATGAAGCTTTGAGATCAAATTCATTCACTTGCATATTAATAATGGGTTCCCAACTATCTTCTACTTTCCTAGGAATAGAAGCTTTGTGTTTTAGCTTCTCTTCCTTAATCTTAACAAGAGCATCTGTAATGTGTTTAGTGAAAGCAACATGCATATCACTAGCATCAGGACTTCTAGCAAGCTTTTGTAGGAACATAATCACTTTAGAAATATTGCAACCATCAATATCAAAGTCAAACTTAGCATCACTAGTAATAGGCATAGTAGGAGTAGGAATAGGGACTACTTGAGGTTTAGTGGTGATGGTTCACACACTATTGTTTCTATAAATTTCAACTTCCCTTTACCACTTAGCATGAAGTTGAGCTAACATCCTAACATTTTCATCAATAGTAACTTGTATCGCATTAGCAGTAGCAAAGGTATTTTCCATAGTTTCTGTGGTTTAGCAGCCATTTTATTAACCAAGGAAGTTTGAGCTTCAAACAAAGAGGATATATTTTTCTCAACATTTGAAAGCTTTTCCTATATAGCCTTATTGAAAGTGGTTTGTTTACTAATAAAGTCTTTGAGAATGACTTCAAGTTCAGAGAGGACACTTCTAGCATTGTTGTAGGAGTTTCCATAGGAATTGCCATTATTAGGAGGATAAGGCTTATAATTGTTGTTACTACCAAAATTATTCCTATAGGCATTGTTTTTGAAATTGTTGTTTCTAATGAAGTTCACGTCAACTTGCTCTTCTTGATCAACCAAAGAGGCTAAGGGAACACTATTAGGATCTAGAGGAGCTTTCCCATTAACAATCATAGCCATAATAACATCAATTTTTCACTCAAATAGGAAGTTTCCTCAATAGGATTTGCCTTCTTACCATGTGGAGCTCTCTCAACCTGCCATTCAGAATAGTTAACCATCATATTATCAAGGAGCCTTGTTGCAGCACCCAAAGTGAGGCCAATAAAGGTACCTCCAGTAGCAGAATCCAACAGATTTCTTGAGGAGAAGTTCAAACCTGCATAAAAAGTCTGGATAATCATCCAAGCAGTGAGTCCATGAGTAGGGCAATTCTTAGCCAAAGATTTCATTATTTCCCAAGATGGAGCAACATGTTCACTATCAAGTTGTTTCAATTTCATAATGTCACTTCCCATAGATATAATCTTAGCAGGAGGATAGTATTTTCCAATAAAAGCATCTTTGCACTTAGTCCAAGAATCAATACTATTTTTAGGCAAGGATAGCAACCATTCTTTAGGTTTTCCTCTCAAGGAGAAAGGAAAAAGCTTGAGCTTAATAATATCTCCATTTACATCCTTATACTTTTGCATCTCACAAAGTTCAACAAAGCTATTGATATGGGCAGCAGGATTATCAGAACTAGCACCAGAAAATTGCTCTCTCATCACAAGATTCAACAAAGCAGGCTTAATTTTATAAAAGGTAGCATTAGGAGCAGGTGGAGCAATAGGTGTGCTAAGGAAATCATTGTTGTTGGTGCTAATAAAGTCACATAACTTGGTGTTCTCAGTAGAGTTCATTTTGACAAAGGTGGGCAAGCCAAAAACAGCAGCAACAGCTAGAGCAGGAACTATTTTTTGTGTTTTTGAATAAAGAAAGCAAACCAAACTAGGCTAATTTTTTTGGTTTTTTTTGAAAGAGGCAAACAAAACCAAGCAAAAGAAACAAAACATACTAAAAACAAAGTAAAGAGAAAGGAAGTGGAAGACTCCCCTAGTGAAGACGTCCTTAGCCTCCCCGGCAACAGCGCGAGAAAATAGCTTGATGGCGCCTAGCACTTGTCGTGGAACGCTTTGTTGGAAACCCCAAGAGCAAGGTATGAAGTAGCACAGCAGCAAGTTTCCCTCATTAAGAATCCGAGGTTATCGAACCGGTAGGAGGAAGGAAACATCACACAGGTGTGGCAAGCAACGCGGAGACCTGCATAACACAAACTCAATACTTTGCTGCAACGAATCAGTGAGGTTGTCAATCTCACCGGTTTTCTATAACAAAGGATTAAACGTATGGTGTGGAAGATAATGGTTTGCAGCAAGTAAACACGTAACAGTGGAAGATGTATCAATGGTAAAGATTGGACAGGGGTCCATAGTTCACTAGAGGTGCTCTCCTTAGATAAACAACATGGCATGAAGGGTAAACAAATTACAGCAGGGCAATTGACAGGAACTGAGCAAGGCATAACAATGCAATTACTAGTCAGAAAGATCCTATGATATTCGATTAGGCAATACAACAAGATACATACACCGCCATCCAACTGCATCTATGACTAGAAGTCCAACTTCAGGTTATCATCCGAACCCCCTCCAATATTAAGTTGCAAGCAACGGACAACTGCTTTAAGCAAAGTGTGGAAGAAAAACATTCCACATGTTCCATGAACAAGAGGCCGTTGTTTTCTACCTAGTAGCAACAACACATCTACAACCGAAGAGATTATTGTCACTTCCCTTGGAAACTAGAGGCATGAACCCACTATCGAGCATAAATACCCCCTCTTGGAGTCACTAGCAACTACTTGGACAAGGTAGCTACTAACAACGAAGAGCATGCAAGATCACAAACAACACATACATGATAGAATCATAAATACAAAACCATTAATCAAACCAACATAATAATCTCAATATCCATCGGATCCCCGCAAACACAACATGCATGATTACAAATAGATTAGATCTTGATCATGAACGGACTCACAAGATCTATACATGAAAGCACAAAGGAGGATATACAACCATCTAGATACTACATGGACCCATAGTCCAAGGTGGAACTACTCACGCATCATACCGGAGAGAAGGCCTCCGGGATGATCTCCCCTCCGGCAGGGTGCCGGGAAGAACTTCAGATCCCCCCCCCCCGATCTAGGGATGACGGTGGCGGCGGCTACACAAGGTTTCGTGGAGATTTGATCGGGTGCTTAGGGTTTCTGCATCGGGGGCTTCTTATATGCGAAGGGGGAGACCGAGGATGCGGCCAGAGGGGCCACACCCCTCTCAGGCGCGGGGCAGGGCCCACCCGTGCCTAGGGAGGGTCTGGCTGCCCTGCCCTCTTCTTCGTCCCCCTCTGGATTTTTTGTTTCCCACGGAAAGTAATTGACTTTGACGTTTGTCCTGTCCAATTCCGAGAATATTTCTTTACTAACTTTTCTGAAACCAAAAACAGCAGAAAACAAGAAACTAGCACTGTGGAAACTTGTTAATAGGTTAGTACCAAAAAACATGTAAAAAGTACCTCAAAGTGTAGACAAAGCAAAGCGAAGTAGATACTAAATAAGCATGGAGCATCAAATATTATAGATATGTTTCCGTCGTATCAAGCACCTTAATTGCCAGTAGTTCCCTTGAGGCCCCGCTGCCACGGGCTGGCAGGACAAAAGATGTTGTGCAAGTTCTCATTACGGACTATATATGGAGCACATGCCTATGATTGTTTAGTACTTGGATGCTTATTCTTATTTATCTGCAATTTCCCTAGATATTGAAGTTACATGTTTAGACTCGTCCATGCAACGCTCGTCCATCCATCCCTATGCCTACCGCACTCATATCCTACTGTTTGCTGATATTGCTCCTGTTTTACTATCGCTGTTACTACTACAAACTGTTGCTACTAATAAACTTCTGTGAGCAAGAACTATTTCCAGGTGCAACTGAATTGACAACTCAGTTGTAAAGGCTTGCAAGTATTCATTGGCTCCCCTTGTGTCGAATCAATAAATTCGGTAATACTACCCTTGAAGACTGTTGTGATACCCTATACTTGTGGGTCATCAAGACTATCTTCTGACGCCGTTGCCAGGGAGCATAGCTTTATTTGTAAGTTCACTTGGATCTACTATTATAACATCCTAGGATTTAGCACCCAGAAATAAAGAGGACACAGGGTTGTGCATTGCATTCATGCATAAGAAAATCCGAGGAATTTTCGCGCAAAACTAAAAGAGTTGTAGAGGGATCAGGATCTCTCTTGTTCTGATGGAAACACCAGGACAGGTGCGATGAATTTCGACATGACCTCTATTGTACTTTTGTGTTTGAGGGGAAGGAAATTCAAATTTTAATATTCAATTGGTGAATTTGAATTCTAAAAGAATTTGAAATGGAATGATAATTGGAAAGTAAATTGTAATAATAAATAAAAGGTGAACTCTTATTTATGACTAAGATACAATATTTACAATTATCTAAGTATACAAGATAATTGAAAATTCAAACACAAAAGGAAAAATATTACAATAAGAATTGAGTTCATAATTATAAACAAGATATGAATATTACAAGTAGATACAAATACTACATTATCTTTGCAAATATATTATAAAGAACAAAAAAACTAGTAAATTTTATTGAATAAAAATTAACAATACAATATTCTTTACAAAAGAAGAATGAATAAATAAAAATAATTCTTTTACAATGCTTTACATTTCACAAAAAAGGTAGATTACATAAGAATAAAGAAAAACACTTAAAACTAAATTCATCTTCATTATCTTTATCTTCTAAATCCTCTCTTCATACTCCTGATCTCATACATGCAAACAAAAAAAAACAAAACAGTAAGTGTGAAAAGGGAATTGATCTTAGAATGAACAGTGTAATGCACAGTAATCATTTCATCATTGAGCTTATCCTAAAAGGGGAAAATTTCACCAAATAAGATAGAATCTGTTCTTATCACATTAAGCCTCAGAATACCCTCATTGGCTAGGGGCAAATTTTCACCAAAGGAAAATAAAAGTGCAGGTGGTAAACATCAGGTTTTTACCTGATCTGATCCACACTTTCTAAGTTACAGTTCTTGTAACTTGAACCAGAGAAGGGCCACAAGTAAGCATCTCACACACTGCATGCAGCAGGTGTGCTGTCAACACCAGGAGCCTCACAGGAAGTACAAAAGGAAGAGCACAGCCGTAATAGCTCAGCTAGAGGCTGAACCACATCTCTCCACAACACATCAGCACATCACACCAACTCATAAGCCTACATCACATTGGTTCCTGCTAGATTTCCACCAGATCACACAATCTTTCATCACAAGAAGAAAAAACAGATCCATAATAAGATGATGGCTTAATGGAGGGGAAAGTTTAAAAGGACAGCAAAGCCACTTAGGAGCCAAGAGGATCAAGATCTGTTCCAGGAAAAATAGTACAAGGCCAAAGGGCGGCATGCTAGCAGTAGCATGAGTTGTAGCTGATCAAGATCTACAACAGATCATCAGCCAATCACCAAAAGCAGGTAACAACCATCAGAAATACACAAATGATCATGTAGCATTTATTCTCATATTTGGATAAAGATCTGGGGCTACAAGGGATACAATATTAATCAACTAAACCCATCTACCCTTCCACTAGAATAATATCTAGGAGGATTGGATGGGGAGATACTCTCAGAATTACATGGAAGTGCCATGTCAGGTTCATCACAGAATATTAAAGCCAACAAATCAGATCTGTTTTTATTCCAAAGGATTTGGCCTCAACCTGTATGCATCATTGGCTGGGTCAAGACTTTCTTCCACCAAAACATTAACCATAGCAACTGATCTTAGTCAGGAAAATAACATCCATGCACTATTCATCTTCAGACCAGCATCATTAGCTTATTATCTAGTTTTTACTAGATAAACATACCACAACTTCTAGGCTACAGGGCACATTCCCAGAGGGTAGCACCTCTGCACCTAGCAGATTTAGAATGTCTTGAGCATAAACTCAAGTCCATTTTCTTAAATCCACAAATCATTTTCCTAAATAGATTCAGTAATCATTTGAAATGGTTGTTGTCATATAGGAAGTATACCTATATTAGACACTCAGTTACACTTACTAACCAAACAATCTTATCATCTTCCTTAGTAAATCTAAGAATCATTTGTCCAGATTAGCAAGACATTAAGTAGCCAAAGAAGATCTACTCTACATATTCCAATTCTTGTCTAACCCAAGATCATGCCTATACATGATCTGATCCACACCAACTTATTCACAACCATCTGCAAGCAACCCAAATAATAATCTAAATCATTTTCCTAGCTATCTTTTGTTAGAAATCATTTAAAGAAATGATGCCACTATATTCAAGGGGAAATCAAGATCATCACTAAATTAGATTCAATGCATCAAATATATCTCTTATAAGATTAAAGCCTAGCCACCAATCTAGGAATCACCAAGTAGATCAATGATCTGTCAAACAGACAATAACATTTAGTGACAACATCACATCTAGATAATCTAATTACTTTAGCAAATGGCTTCAGTATAAAAAAAACCATCTAGCAATCTCAAATTGCTAATACATGGACAGACCATAGGAGGCCATTATCCTAAATTCATAGAACTGAATTTATATCCACATTACTTGTAGTATACAGAATCAAATGGCAGATCCTGTTATTTAACCACGCATAGCCAGCATCAAAAGTACAAGTTTAGGAGAACATCTGCCAGCAATCTCATAGTAACCAAACATCACTACAGGGGGTATGAACCCTAGTTACAGAGATACAACCTTGACAGGGGGTAATCACAGCAAACATGCTTGGCATGGCAAGGTAGATGGGGAATAGAGAGAAACACAGTAGGGGAAGCACACTTACCCGATGTCCTCGCAAAAAGTTAGAAGAGGAAGCAGAGGAGTGGCCGGCGGTGATGAAGAGGCGGCAGCACGGGGAGCACCCCCGGAGGGGCGCTGTAACCCGCATCTGCAGCTCATCAAGAGCAGCCTGTGGAGAAGGGGTGAAGATCGTGAGCAATCCAGCACGGCATCGACGAAGCACCAAGGCGGCTGAACCCTAACCCTAGCCTCGGGCGAGGGTCAGCGCGACCGGGAGAAGACCCTAGAGGGGAATCGGCTTGGACAGGATCGTGCGGTGGCATCGACTCAGTAGTCTTGCACTGCAGCATGGCCACGGCGGTGGAGTCTGCCGGAATCGAGCAGATCCAGGGGCGGCCATGGCAGCACCAGAGCGAGGACGAGAGAGATAAGGTCGAGCGTAGGGAAGGAGGAGTAAGGGCCGATTTTGTCCCTGCCTTGGACCAGTTGGGCCAAGTTGGGTCCAGATGGGCCAGTTAGTGAGCCTGGCCCAATTCCAAAGGAAAAATAAAAAAATAAGATATTTATCAAATCGCTAAATTACCAAACTACCCCTAAACATATTTTATACCCTAGAAAAATATAAAAAAATCCCAAAAATACATATGATATATCAAAATGACCAAAAAAATAATATCTACCTAATTAAAATATAATTTTAATTGTTTAAAGTAATTATAAAGTAAAATAAGTATTAACACCATTAAATATTAAATGAAATTTTATAAAATAAAACAAAAACCCTAAAAATAAATAAAAAATCATTTTTGTGTATCAAAATAACTCTACTATTTTATAAAAATACTAACTTAGAGTTTTACAAATAAAACATAAAGAAAATATTTAAAGACACTTAATTCTTTGATGAATTTTATAAAAATAAAGGTAATACTTATAAATAAATAAAATTCATTTTTAAGGTCTTGAATAAATATATTACACTATAAAAATATTAAATATATTATTAGAAAAGTCTTTAATATTTTAAATAATAAATCCTTACCTAATACCTATTTTGTGAATTCTTTAAAAATAATTGTTAAGTAAGAAATAATCACAATTCTTATAAAACCTTGAGCAATTAGTGTCTTTGTACTAAATTCCAAACCCATAACTTAAATTCATAATCAAATTTAAGTGTAACTTTTAACTTTAAAATATTCTTTTAAAAATCTTACTAAGAATCCTTTTAAATAAACATTGGGTATCACCCATTTATATAATATGGTGAATAATCATTATATCTTAACCATTATTAACATAACTTTAAATTCTAACAAATTACTATTATCATCTAATTATGCTCCCATTAAATTAATACAAATTATTTTCTTAATAACCAAAACAAATTTAATCTAAATCATTCACTTAAATATAAAGTGAATAATTCCACACCTTAGTTATACCTATCATAAATCTAAAACTTGGGAATAATTAAAATATATTACATCGTAAGTTTACTTAACCTTTTAAAGTTAACTTTAGTATTAAAGCTTATAAACATCATGTCTAATAAATCACTTATGTTTTTATAGTTAACTTTGGTCTATTTAACTTAAGACATAAAGCATCTCAAGTCCAAACTAATAAATCAAACACCAAAAGACATTGATCGTGTTCTATTAACAATGATGATTGTTTAAACCTTAGAAAGGAAATCTTTTCTTCAAATGTTATTCTTTTTGCCACATCAAGCAACAACTCTAAGATAGTTATTTCAAACCTTAATAATCCAATACATAGACTTCCATCCTAATAACCAAATAGCAACTAATCTAAATCTTAAATTACTATTGCACTCTACTTTTATGTCTTGAATATCAAAACTTAAAATCCCTATAGATGCACTTAATGTGAAGTAAAAATTTGAAGATAAACCAACTCTTAAAGGAATCACCTAAGTTCACTTCACTTACAGTATTAGGGATTCACTTTGGGAATTTTACAAAATGCATATAATTACTTATGCATAACAACATCTTGCTTCTTTAAACATTAGTCCTTACCGGACCAATGATGCTAATTTCAGATACTGGATCTTATATTGTCTCGAAGACCGTGAGTGCATAATCTTGCAATCACAAAAGGCAAGTTCTCACTTGCTCATGTCCTTGGATTATTTTATGTAAAGTATTTTGCAAATCCAGCGTTGTCATCACCTACATTTGAAAAAGGTCCAAAACACTATTTTCATAATAATGTAATTATAGGTTATTTACCATGAGGTAATAACCTACTATGAAAGTTCCGGTGGTAAAGGAACATATTATGTAGGACTTAACAACCAATGTCGCCAGTGATTCTTGCGTCATATATCACGCGTTAACCATGAGATTTGGAATGGAACAGAGAAGTCAGCTGTATCTTCTTCCTCTCGCATGTAGCCGGATGTGCAGGTCGTGACTGTAATCACTCGTAGAGTGCATATTAATTGGTAATTCGTAGAGGATATGCAGCATATGGGTGGGACCCTCGTAGTGTACTACATCATGCAGTGGTATGCTGGGTCACCGCAGTTGGTATCAGAGCATATGCTTTGACCTTAGGAATTAAAACCCTTTTAGGAAGATCTGTAGGTTGGATAGTGACTATAGGAGCCATCTTATCTAAACCAAATATTCATATGACTTGTGATGAGTATCCACTTGAAGATAATATTGTCACACCTAAGTCAGATGCTTAAGTCATTCTTTCTTAGGAGTAATTAATTTATCTTTTCTCCGTATTGTGCTAGTTAGTGTCTTCCGAAGGAGACATAACCCACCAAGATACTTTAGGAAAGCTAATTGGTCACAGTAGAATAGGATCAAGTGTAAGATATCAATTGAAGTAGTCTAAATGGTGTAGCCTAACCCTAGAATTCATGTAAGGCAGTGGAATCTTATTGTTAATGGTAACCAAAGACAACATGATGAATATCATCAGGATAAATGTTGATGTAATGAGTAGTAATCATGTGAGATCCACTTGAGAATTCTAAGTGATAAAGTGAAATTATGTTAGGATTTAATGATGGAGAAATGTGAAACAAAGTCAGCATGATTAGATTAGTTCTAAAATCCTGATGTATAGGTAAAACATGACAAGATCATGGTGAGATTAGCTCCGAAACCATGATATAAGTATAAATATGACAAAAACTTAGTAAATTATCTTGGAGTAGAAGTAAGCAAATAGCATGGTAGAACTAGGATAGAAGTCATAAGTGTTATAACTCCGGATAAAATTCAATTTTAGGGGTTCAATAGAAACTAATTAGTCATTTGGAGTGATCATGTGAGGTTAGTTACTAAATAAGAGAGGTTGGTCATAGTTAATCATTGCAAAAGGTGAGACAAAAGGTTAGTCAAAAACCAAATTTAGACCACTTTGCTTAAAATTATCCTGTTGCAGTTGAGCAATCTAGGTAAATACTGAGACAAAGAATAGTTTGACCCTAAGTTCTAAGTATCACAATGTAAACCTATATGAGGAGGTGTCATATACTACACAACTAAGCCTGAATTTTAGAGATGTTATACTCAATTACTATATTATGGGCTTAGAATAATGTGTGTTATATGTACCACTTTTGGATTTCTTGATTTTTCTTGGATCTTCTTGATTGACTAAATCTGTACATGAAGTTGACTCGGTGTGCAAATGCATGTTGTAACATACAGATACTACTTGATGTTATAGACCTAGATAGAAATGGGAATTCGTGTAAGGGAGTGACGATTTTCGAAGATCAAGATGAAGACTTACACGAGGAATGAAGCAAAGTATAAGGAGTATCAACGCAGTTTGAAGGATTGATCAAGCTCAGGTTACTCTTAGACAGATATAAGAAGAAAGTCTTGTGTAGAAAATACACGGAGCAACAAGAAGTAATAAACTTAAAGTTCATTCAAAGTAAGTAATATTACTAAGAAGTAATGGAGTAGTAGTACCAAGTTCATGGAAGTATCATGAATAAGTACAAAGAAGTAGCTTTGGAACCAAATTAGTATTCAACCTCTGGCGGTTTAGAGAGAATGTCATCAGGATGTTGGAAGCCGTAGGGTAATACCTACAACCTAGGATGATTCGTAGCTGGTATTTGATCCATAGTTGGTATTCTGATCCACAGTTGGTATCTTGTCCGCAGCCGGTGTTGGTTGACATAGTTAACCCAATCATCTTAATGGTTGCATAAAGAGCATACAATTTGGCCTAAGCTAAGTAAGACCTAAAGTAGTATAAAATTTAAAAGCGACCATCTTTCGAAGCGTTTCGCAAAGTCAGACTTATCCAAGCGAAAATGTCCAATATTAAGTAAGACAAATAATGCTGAAAGATTCACTTCGGAGATCCACAATTGTGTGGATACACCGTACAATATTTCATAAGACCCTAACTAGGTAGAGTATAAGCTGGATAGAGACCAATATTCTAATTATAGAGCCAATGGTTACTATATAGACAATTTGAAGACTATTAGTAAACCCTAAGGGGGAGAGTAAAACATTAGAAATGAAAGTATCATTATTTGACTTTCTGAATAAAGGTTGAAGAAGAAGGACTAACCTACAACAACAGTAAGCTTTATTTTTATAAGATTAACAGGCAATCATCAGAAAAGTACCCTCTGAAGTAAGTCTAGATGAAAGATCGAAATTTATTTCAAGGTAGTAAGACTCAAACCTTAAGATAATTATTATAAGGAAGTTGAAGAAGTACTTAAGGTGATAATCATAGATAGTCTAAAGCTTGAGAGGGTAAAAGCTTGAAGTAATAAAATAGTCCTAACAGGTTAATTCTAAAAGAAACAACTCTTAAGTAATCCTTGAGAGGGAATAAAACACATCCAATTGGTCATGTATAGAGAAATAAGAAATTCCAATGGGTATGGACTAAATGAGTTCAAATCCACTTTTCGGAAGGACCACTAGTATAAACCATACAATTATAAGTCAAATGTTAGTCTTTTGTCCTCCACTATTGACTAAATTAAAACCCCGTTTTAAGTTAGACTTCCAAGAACTTATATAGTATAATTAGTAAGTTTGATAATCAAGTAAAGGGGTTGTATTAGGTTACCTAATCAGGGAGATGAACTAAATAAGAGACCCCAATTAAAGAATTTTGCAATAAGGACAACTCCCTAAGGGACTAAAGTAAAGGGAACTTTGGAATATTGGAGACAACAAGTTAAAGATTATTGAGTATGATGAGAATTCAAGAAAAGGATATGGAATAATACCATTACTTCCATTTAAGGTTACCATGAAGTGGAGAAATGCAGTACCCAATATAAGTCAATTCCTTATTCTAAAACGTGAGTGTATACGAACTTCAAGGATGAAGTTTATTTTAAGGGGAGAGTCTGTAACATCCCAGGATTTAGCACCTAGAAATAAAGAGGACACAGGGTTATGCATTGCATTCATGCATAAGAAAATCCGGGGAATTTTCGCGCAAAACTAAAAGAGCTGTTGTCACATCCCAAGATTTTCCAAATCTTGTAATGAGAAAATAAATGAATAAAATAAAAACTTTGTTTGATTTTCAGAGCCAGAAGAAACTTTTTGAATTCAATTGGAACTTCAAACCCATTTGAATTAAATAAAACCTAAAGGGATTTAAAAAGATAAACATTTAATAAAAGGAAAAATAAAAACATTTGGAAATACTATTTTGAAACTCTTAAATGAAAAGTTTTGTTTTCAAATGAAATAGAAGTTTCAAAAATAAAGAATATTTTATAAAACCAAATTAAACCTTGGCCAAACATTTGAACTAAAACATTTTTGTTTTGGATAAAAATAGCAAAGGTTTATTTAAATAAATTAATAAGGATTAAATATCCAACTTTATTTAAATAAAAGGTTTTACCATTTTAATTAAAACATCAAAACTTATTAAATTATTTTAAATAAGTTTTCTAAGTATATTATTTTCTTAATTAAAACCTACTGAAGTGTTTTGGTTTTATTTTAGATTTCAAAATAAATATTTTAATAAAACAAATCCTATTTGATTTAATAATGAAAGTCTATTATATTTAATTAATAATGGACTCTAAATAAAATGTTATTTGTTTTAAAACAAGTTTCCAAATATTCTTTATTTCCAAATAAAAACTTCTGTTTGGTTTTGAAAGTATTTGTATTTCAAATGAAGATTCTATTAAATAAACCAAACCCTATTTTATTAATAAACCATGGACCATTTTACTTAATTAATAAATGGAACCTAAAAAGATTTAAATTATTAATTTGAATTTGGATTTTGGTTCATGTTACTGATCAGAACTAATTTCAATATTACAAAGTTTGGGTGTTGTTTGAATTGATTTGAACCATGTTTGTTTGATAGAAATTTCAAAACAGAAATTGAAATTGGAAAAAGAAAAAGGTTTTCAGACAGAAAAAAATAGAGCAAATGACCCAGCCTAAAAGCCCAACTCAGCCAAAGAACCCACCTCCTTCCCAAATAAACGTTATTTTTCTCACTCGGTCGCACCCGCTAAGCGGTGACCGGTGGACCCAACCCCCTTTCCTTCTCTATCGCTGACAAGACGACCCTACTCTCCTGTTCATCTTTCCCACCCGCACGACCTCTTCTTCCCCCTCGCCGGCCGTTGCAGACTTTGATTTCGCGGCTTAATTCGCCTTAATGCCGCGAGTAAAACCTGCAGTGATCACGCACCTTAAAGCGCTCGCCCCTCCTCTCTGTTTCCCCCTGTCACCCCGCAGTAGCACGCCCCCAGGCCATCCCAATTTCTCCCCGAGCACCCTCTGTTCCGACAAGGTCCAGAGCCGATTCCGGCGACTCGACACCACCTCCTGCCTCCCCGAGCACACGAGCACGCTCACCACATCCTAGCACATCTTGCTGTGTCAGTCATTCATCCGCGGGTGCCCTGTAACCTTGGCTTCGACGACGACCTGTAGCACCGCCGTCTGCCTCTTTCTCCGACGAAGCCTCCAGGTAGTAACTAGCCACCCCTTGTCCTTCCGATGATACGCCTGTGTCCAGTACACTCGCCCGCATCTAACCCTACCATTCTCTTGCTTTACGGTGGACTACAGCCGCCCGTCAACAAGCGAAGCTCTGGCGCCACCCTAACTGGTGAGGAATCACTTTGTCCTAGTCGCCTTCACCAACCAAGGGCAGGTTGAGCATCCCCGTGCCACGGCGATCACAATAAGCCACCTCTCCTCCTTCCTCTCTTCCTGTAACGTCGACTCCGCCGCCGTCTGGCCGCTCCGCCACCAGACGCCGCCGCCAGCGCCGCTGCTATTTGGCCAAGAAATAGGAACCGTTAGATGCAGATCCATTGGCTAGGATAGAGTCACTTATCGAAGGGGTATGAGAGCATATGCGCCGTAAGATTTACTTTAGATCCAGCGGCCCACGTTGGTCGATCCACGCGAACCGTTTTCGGCCAATTAAAACGTGACGCGTGGCCAGCTCTAGTTTAAAACAGATTTTTGAATCAGAATTATTTGCAAACTTCAAACCCTTGTAACTTTCAAACCACACGTCCAAATTTTACAAATTTTATGTCGTTGGATTCAGGAGAGCAAGCCCTAGCCAACTGTGGAATTAGTTTAGCCAATAGTATCTGTTAGCTTGCTTGTTTTTGTAGATTCTTTTGTGAGCTTGTTTAGAGTAGAAAAATTGTTTAAAATTGATTTTGGGGTCAAAACTTTTGCAAAATGGTTTGATGTGACCTTACTGACCCTAAGAACCAACCTTTAGTGATAAAAATGATTTTGGTAAAATTGAGGTTGGATTAATTGACTTAGCCCATTTCTAGCCAATTAAAAATTATTGAGTTTATGGAAAGAAAACTTTGGGGAAATAGTTTGGACCAAACCTACTGACCCAAAACACCAAGTTTTGCAATAGCAACTCATTTGGTGAAAAACTTAAAAGTTTTGTTTTGATAAAAACATTTTTCACCACATAAAATGATGAATGGATTTTAAAAATGGTTTTGAGATGAAACCCTTTTGCAATTGACTTTGCCATTTTGGTGAATAACCAATTTGGAACCTACAAAGTTTAGAAGCCTAGTGGAAACCACCTTTGCAATTAGAACCATCTTTTGCATGCTTGCATGCATTACTTTGACTTTGTCATTTTATGTGTGTTGTTTTGCTTGAATGGTAGATTGAGTTTGTGCCTTGCTTGATTGACTTGTAGTGACTTGAAGAGTGTGATTGTTGCAAGGACAAGGAGTGAACCCATACTCTACCAAAAAGTCAAGTGATGCTTCATACTTTTGTCCCATTACTTTCACTATGCATTAGTGATTTTGCTAAGTAAAACTTGCATGGAATTTATGCTAAGTATAGACCTTGCTATAGTAAAACCTAGTAGATGAATCCTTAGTAGGATTTTCCTAAGTTAAGATTCCTATTACTATCAAGCTTAGCCTAGCTAATAGAAAACCTGGGTGGAAAATATATTCACACTATGGAAAAATCTCTAAGTTTGAGGACTTATGTTTTTGTTTAATAAAACAACTAAGTTAATGAATCCACTGGGTGGAGTGGGCTTGCTTGGTGGTTTTTGGTTGAGTGGTTACACAAGGCCAGGGGACTGGTGAACCTTGTGTATCTCACTTGTGGATGGTCACCCAAGAACAAAGGGATTTGAGATGTCAAATGTTGAGAAGCTTCAAGTGCAACCACTTGGCAATATGGGCTCTGCCATGATCATATAGGTTGCAAGAACTTAGCCATATGGACAGTGGGTGGTAGTGTTTGATAGGTTGGAACGCGTCCATTCTGGTCTAAGGGAAGGCTTCTGAAAGATCTTGTCTTGGTGAAACCAAGTCTTGTGGGTAAAGTGCACCACCTCTGCAGAGTGTAAAATCTAAGTACTTAGCCATGTCCTTGGTAAAGGACAATTTGAGCATCAAGACATGGAAGCAATCAAGAATCTCATCATTCAAATTTCTAAGTTAAAATCTTGTGGTTTGAACAAGGGTTGTTTGAAGACTTCAATCTTTGATTGAGAGATGCCTTGTAAACGATCTTCATTCTTTGATTGAGAAAAATGATTTTGTCAAAGCAAAAACTTAGTATTTTCAAATGTTAAGGAAAAATCTATTTTGAGCAATGCAAGCCTCAACTCCACTTAGCCAAATACATATAGATGATAGACTCCACTATACTACCATAGTATCACTTGCCAATACAATTCAAATGCATTGACCCTTTGTGGTCAGAACTTGTATGTTACAGGTTTGATTGATTTTAGTGAAGATTGATTGTTTAGGATTACAAAGTCTACAACCAACATCTGCCTGTGGCACTTTGAAGATGAAGGACCCATGCTTATAGTTATTCCGTTGCAATGTAATGTAATAGCCAAATGAGCTATGTAAGATGTAATAAAATTATGTTATTCCTGGTTATAAAGTTATATTATGACCTTTGTTTCTTGATATTACATCTTAACTGTGGATGCTAGCTATTGATCCAGGGACTAGCATTGTAAACACAGGGGGCTCTATCTTATTAAAGGTTGGGACCCCTACAGCTGTAGAGGAATCGAGATCTCTCTTGTTCTGATGGAAACACCAGGACATGTGCGTTGAATTTCGACATGACCTCTATTGTACTTTTGTGTTTGAGGGGAAGGAAATTCAAATTTGAATATTCAATTGGTGAATTTGAATTCTAAAAGAATTTGAAATGGAATGATAATTGGAAAGTAAATTGTAATAATAAGTAAAAGGTGAACTCTTATTTATGATTAAGATACAGTATTTACAATTATATAAGTATACAAGATAATTGAAAATTCAAACACAAAAGGAAAAAAGATTTACAATAAGAATTGAGTTCATAATTATAAACAAGATATGAATATTACAAGCAGATATAAATACTACATTATATTTGCAAATATATTATAAAGAACATAAAAAGAAAACTAGTAAATTTTATTGAATAAAAATTAACAATGCAATATTCTTTACAAAAGAAGAATGAATAAATAAAAATAATTCTTTTACAATGCTTTACATTTCACAAAAGAAAAGTTAGATTACAAAAGAATAAGGAAAACACTTAAAACTAAATTCATCTTCATTATCTTTATCTTCTAAATCCTCTCTTCATACTCCTGATCTCATACCTGCAAACAAACAAAAACAAAATAGTAAGTGTGAAAAGGGAATTTCTCTCAGAATGAACAGTGTAATGCACTGTAATCATTTCATCATTGAGCTTATCCTAAAAGGGACAAATTTCACCAAATAAGATAGAATCTGTTCTTATCAGATTAAGCCTCAGAACACCCTCATTGGCCAGGGGAAAATTTTCACCAAAGGCAAATAAAAGTGCAGGTGGTAAACATCAGGTTTTTACCTGATCTGATCCACACTTTCTAAGTTACAGTTCTTGTAACTTGAACCAGAGAAGGGCCACAAGTAAGCAGCTCACACACTGCATGCAGCAGCTGTGCTGTCAACACCAGGAGCCTCACAGGAAGTACAAAAGGAAGAGCACTGCCGTAATAGCTTAGCTAGAGGCTGAACCACATCTCTCCACAACACATCAGCACATCACACCAACTCATAAGCCTACATCACATTGGTTCCTGCTAGATTTCCACCAGATCACACAATCTTTCATCACAAGAAGACCAAATAGATCCATAATAAGATGATGGCTTAATGGAGGAGAAATTTTAAAAGGACAGCAATGCCACTTAGGATCCAAGAGGAGCAAGATCTGTTCCAGGAAAAACAGGACAAGGCCAAAGGGGAGCATGCTAGCAGTAGCATGAGTTGTAGCTGATCAAGATCTACAACAGATCATCAGCCAATCACCAAAAGCAGGTAACAACCATCAGAAATACACAAATGATCATGTAGCATTTATTCTCATATTTGGATAAACTTCTGGGGCTACAAGGGATACAATATTAATCAACTAAACCCATCTACCCTTCCATTAGAATAATATCTAGGAGGATTGGATGGGGAGATACTCTCAGAATTACATGGAAGTGCCATGTCAGGTTCATCACAGAATATTAAAGCCAACAAATCAGATCTGTTTTTATTCCAAAGGATTTGGCCTCATGTAACATCCCAAAAATATGAAACTTGGATCATCAAACTCTAATCATAAAAATTTAGGATTAACAAAAACTTTTCTAAATAAAAATATGAAAGCATGCATGTGTGTATGCATTCCAATTTGGATTCTTTTGAATTACCTTGCTTGTGTGTTTCTTTGCTTATAAAATGATTCTTGGGTGAAATAAAAATCATCTAAACAATCCCCACACTTTTCCCAAAGACAAATAAATCAAAACAAACAAAATAAGGGAATGGTCACTTTGGCCAATTTAACTCCCATGCCTACTTTGGTTGTCTCTAACTTTCAAAACTTAACAGAAACATGTTTGGATCTTTACACCCCTTGATAGTACTCATAACAAAGTACCAAGGCCCACTTTGTGATCATCTGAAAACATTCAAATGCATAGTTTAAAGGACAGTTTAAAATTGAATCTATATCACATGGGAAGATCCCACTTTTTCAAAAACCACTCAAACAAGCTCAACTTTCAAAACCCAAGCATCCAAAGACTCACCATCACATGCCTAGCACACCCACCAAAAATCTTTTCAAAATTCAAAACTTGAATTCATGTGGCCATTTCATCAAACACCTTGCAGATTCAAATCAAAAAAAATCAAAACACTATAGTGTGCAGTGTTTTGGGCCTAACTTGTTCCCTCCCTGGACACCACTAGCCTTAGTAGATCATCTAACGACCCTAACTAATCCCTAGAACCACTGTAAGCTTGACAATGGCATCAATGGTGAACAGCCGAGAACACCCATGTCACCCCAGTGTGGACAGCAGGCTAGAGGAAGAACTAGCCGTGCCAACCTTGTCTGGGAGGTAGCCCATGCCTCACCGCCCCCTCTCGACCAGCCTCATGCCGAGCTGAACCGCCAGGAACGCCGCGCCCGTGCCGCTGTCGACCATGCCGACCCGCGCCGCAGAGCACGCGTCGTTCCCATTCAACCAGACCACCTCGAGCCCTCGCTGCCCGCCAACATGCTCCCCACCGTCCCAGGAGACCGCCAGACATGCCCATTTCACCGCCCATACCCCGTAGCCACCGCTCGCCGTCGAAGACGCCGCCTCTGCCGCGTAGAACATCGAGCGTTCCAGACCGTTTGCCACCGCCCCTACAGGAGCATTAAAGCCATAGAGCATCACCAGGAGACCACCGATCGATCGGCACCCTCGGCCATGCCTCTAGCAGCCCGTAGCCATGTCGCCACCGTCGCCTGCCCATCCCGTTCGGTCTCATCGTCGAGACTATAAATAGAAGCCTCCCCCGCTCAAACTCTTCACACCATCTCACTCCCCTCTCCTCACTGATCGTTCTACCCCGTTCCCAGAGCAAGGCGAGCAGCGCATCTCCGGAATTTGGTCGGAGCCCGCCGCTGCTGGAGAAGAAGGAAGCCAGTGATTGGAGCCGCTCCAGGAGAAGCTGCCGGTACCAGGAGGTTCGCCGTCGTCGACTTTGTCGTTCGCCCGCCTCGCCGACCCTCGCCTGAGCCCCGGTGAGCCTCCCACGACCCCCACCTGCCGTGGTAGGGTTCTGTCTCGCCGGCGCTGCCCGACATGGATGATGAACCAGAGCCGTTGGATTAGAACTAGATCCAACGCACCCCGTTGCCCCGTACCGCTTCGCACCCCCCCCCATCTCACTGACGCATGGGGATAGCCACTTAACCAGCCCGCGTAAGCGCTATGCATAGCAGGCCGGCCCATTTTCTCTTCCCGCGCAGCCCACTCGTTTGAATTTGGATTTTTCCATTTTCATTCAAACACAGTTCTGTACCTAGTTTCAAAAATCAACCCAGCTCGATTCAGTGAACCAAATTGAATGAAACTAATTTTGTTAGAAAGGTCTGGAAATGCTGAATCCAAGCCCGTTGGTTTCAAATCATTTGGATCTGTAGATCACCCTTGGTAAAAATAACAAGGTAGAAGCTTTTCTGCATTCAAACATTTTTCAAATTTAAACCATAATAGCTTTTGAGTTTATTCCAACTCTCAAAAATCACAATTAATCATACCTTTCAGAATATATAAAAATATATGGGTTTACTTACAGAAATAATGTTCAAGTAATAAAAGAATGCCACATAGGCATTTCTAGTCACTTATTTTAATTAAAATAAAAGGGTTAAACCTTATTAAATTGTGACACCACTTTAAATCACATTACCATGTACTAACATATGGTTGATGACATGTGTCAACATGATCCCATGCTTGGTTTGGAGAATATTAAATCTTAAGTGGTTTTTCAATGAGTAGAAATTACTTTTCTAAAAATAAAATCATTAAGTCAAGTGCTTGTAATGTTAGTGATGATGCTAGATCATCTTTAGAACCCCTTTGTGTGATGATTGCAAGTAGTTAAGTATTGTTTGGTGATTGTGTAACTCGTATTTATTTATAGACGCTAGTATCGACCAACGTAAGAGGAGGAAGGAGGATACTATGAAGAAGAAGCCGAGGAGAACTTCAACCACTGCTCTGCACAAGGCAAGCCTAATACTACTAGTTGAATGTGCAAGCTAACACTTGCAAGATATTATACTTTAGCAAGCCTTACCATGCCAACCACATGCCTTAAGCATATATGATCATACCCACTTGATAACCCCATCCTAATTTTACTTGCAAGCTTTTTTACTTTAGGTCTTTATCAAAGCTTTCTTTTAGAGTTTACTTAAGTGACTTGTAGATTCTAGGAAGTTAAGTGAAGGTTGCATAAATAGCATAAAATTTGGCCTAAGCTAGATAATCTTGATGTCATCCTAAGGCATGAGACTGAACTTAGTTAAACTCCACTTGTTTACCACCCCTCATTAGTACTCACCCCCACTTATAGATGCTAGTGCTAAGCATAAAACTTGATCAACTTTAGATGGGAATACTTGGTGAAAATGGTTATGAAAACCTTAGAATGATGGATAATTCTATTGAGATGTTTTTACATGTGTTTCCGAACACCAGATGATTTTGGTGATGAAAATGTTGAGGCATGAGCCTTAGCCATTTATAAAACTGATGGTTGTCTGGATGCGATACCATACCAATTTTACCGTACAACCACAATACCCGAAAATTGGGTAGGGCTTGACTGGAAACTTATATACCTTAGTATTGGTTCCCTCATGGCCAAGGTCTGAGCTGAGGCTACCTTGTGAAGATTGTCCACATGTGCAGTACCCAAGATGACAGTTGGTCATGGTTGGGAGGCCAAACTCACAGGGGAGGTGCTTATACTAGGGCGTGTAATTGAAAGGTTAGGATTGATTATCCGCATACTAAGTATGGTGACTTCAGGATTTGTTCCTGACGGATGTATCGAATGTTGTGGTGAAAGTGTGCAATCTCTGCAGAGTGTCAAACTATTCGAATAGCCGCATCCACGGTTATGGACAGTTGGATTGGCCATATTTTTCCCCCGTCAGATGTTTTCAAAATGACTTGTGAAATGAATGGAGAATTTGACGTGACCACAACAGAGTTGTGGCATGAGATACAAATTCCGACGTAGGTGTTATAAATATTGACTAGCTTTCTCTTGCTTCTGAACTTAGTAGATGTAAATCTAGCTTTTGAAAAATAACCCTAGAGCTTAGAGTCCTACTACAAAAAACCCCTTCACTTGTTAGTATTAGTTTGTGAGTACTTAAAGAGTACTCATGGCTTTGTCCCTGGCTATTCCCGTGGCCATACTATGAAGAGGAGTACCAAGATGATGGACCCCAGGAAGGTTACGACAACTAGGATCATCTCCCATCGTCAGCATTGCCTGTTACCCCGAAGATGGAGCTTCGCCTATGCTACCTTTATTATTACGTATTTCTGCTACTTGAATTGTATTAAGAACTGGATCATGAGATCCTTATTTGTGTAAGACCTTATGTATGGTTTGTAATGGATGATGTATTGTGGTATCCAATTCTGTTATGTCTCGCAAAAATGGTAATCCTGGGATTGCGATGTATGGCATAACAAGCATATGGGATTAAAAATCCGGTTGTCGACACCTCAGCCTGTATGCATCATTTGTTGGGTCAAGACTTTCTTCCATCAAAACATTAACCATAGCAACTAATCTTAGTCAGGAAAATAACATCCATGCACTATTCAGATTCAGACCAACATCATTAGCTTATTATCTAGTTTTTACTAGATAAACATACCCCAACTTCTAGGCTACAGGGGCACATTCCCAGAGGGTAGCACCTCTGCACCTAGAAGATTTAGAATTTCTTGAGCATAAACTCAAGTCCATTTTCTTAGACACTCAGTTACACTTACTAACCAAACAATCTTATCATCTTCCTTAGTAAATCTAGGAATCATTTGTCCAGATTAGCAAGACATTAAGTAGCCAAAGAAGATCTACTATGCATATTCCAATTCTTGTCTAACCCAAGATCATGCCTATACATGATCCGATCCACACCAACTTATTCACAACCATCTGCAAGCAACCCAAACAATAATCTAAATCATTTTTCCTAGCTATCTTTTGTTAGAAATCATTTAAAGAAATGATGCCACTATATTCTAGGGGAAATCAAGATCATCACTAAATCAGATTCAGGGCATCAAATATATCTCTTATAAGATTAAAGCCTAGCCACCAATCTAGGAATCATCAAGTAGATCAATGATCTATCAAACAGACAGTACCATTTAGTGACAACATCACATCTAGATAATCTAATTACTTTAGCAAATGGCTTCAGTATAAAAAAACATCTAGCAATCTCAAATTGCTAATACATGGACAGACCACAGGAGGCCATTATCCTAAATTCAGAGAATTGAATTTATATCCACATTACTTGTATTATATGGAATCAAATGACAGAGCCTGTTATTTAACCAGGCATAGCCAGCATCAAAAGTACAAGTTTAGGAGAACATATGCCAGCAATCTCATAGTAACCAAACATCACTACAGGGGGTATGAACCCTAGTTACAGAGATACAACCTTGACAGGGGTAATCACAACAAGCATGCTTGACATGGCAAGGTAGATGGGGCATAGAGAGAAACACAGTAGGGAAAGCACACTTACCCGAGGTCCTCGCAAAAAGTTAGAAGAGGAAGTGATGGGGATATGCCCACCGGGGTATACCCAGCAGGACGTTTCTGACTGGCCCAGGAACTGGCGTGTGGGCCTGCAAGACGGCGACTGGATCAAGGCCCGGTGTGGATCCAAGCGACTGGAAACTGAAGGCCCAGGCGAGTAGATAGGCCCAGTCGAGTTAGGTTAAACGATTACCGAAGCCTTAACTGATTCGGTTGAGATATGTAAACCCTAGGGGAGGTGAGTCTATATAAACCTCCCTACAGGGTGTGTAGAGATACGTTCCATCATACACCCAAGCGACTCGCCGCCTAGCCGCCGAGCTCGCCCATTGTACCATCATCGTAATACAATCTAGCAAGAGTAGGTCTTTACCCTCCGGGGGGCCGAACCTGGGTAAAACCTTGTGTCTCCGCCCTCATCTCGCACCGCAGATGGCTGGCCGCCCTTGCCCCTCGTTCTACTACTCGCTGCCGATTGCAGCATCTGTCGTGACCATTCCCACGACAGTGGCGCCCACCGTGGGGCCTGGACGGTCTGGCCAGTGTTCTGCGGCGAGATCCAATCTGCCCATCAACGAGACGGTCGCCACCGGCCGCATGATAGCGATCGGCGAGATGCTCCAAATCTTGCCGAGCAGCTACGTCCCGGCGGCGCGACCCGTCACGCACAGCGTGATCCTGCCGGTCGGCACGATCAGCCTCTTCGTCGGCCTCACCGACGTCATCGTCTCAGAGGACTCGGCTCGTGTCCGCGAGTCGCCGCCACGCGATCGAGTCTCCGAGAGCCAGATCCGCATGATCCATCGCATTGCCTCTGAGTACAACTCGGCCCATAGTAACGTGGCTGAAAACTCAGCGGCCGCAGAAGACGCGGCCCTCAACGACGACGCCGACTCGGCGACCCTGGCGTCACTCGCCGGATCCATCACCGCGGCTTCACCCGCGGGCTCCATCACCCAGGTCTCCAACGTGGGAGACTTCGAGGATCCCTCCATCCTTGGGATCTTCGACTTCGACTCCGGGTCGGAAAATTCCGCCGACCTCCGCGACGAGACCGGTCGCCACGCCGCGACCTACATGGCGACCGCACCGATCCGCGGAGGATCCCTCTCCACCCGATCCTCCTAACGCCACGGCAACGGAGGTCGAGGAACTCCACTGAAGGGCGGAGGCGCGCGGCGAGCAAGCCGAAAAAAAAATTCGCCTCGAGCGGTGATGGCGCAGGAGCTATCGCGCTACCACCAGCCGAATCAGGTCGCTGAACCCCACCGCCCGTGCGCCACGAACTTCGACGGCAACGACCCGGCCAGCGTGGCGGCGCTAATCTGCGAGAACGCACCACCAGGAGGAAGCGCCTGGCCCCCGCCAGGGTCGACGGCGATGGGCGCCCCACCTCCACCCAACCGCACACCCCCCATGGATCAGCCGCGGATAGTAGTCTCCTCACGGGAGCGGGACGTGAACGGCCTCCCACTGTTCTCCACCCCGATGGACAACCTCGTGGCGGGCCGAGCAGCAGCCGACAACATCACGGCCACCGGCGACGGCGCCCTACAGATCCAGTATGTCAGGTCCCTGCTCGCAAAGGCCATTGAGCATCAAAACGCAGGCTCCAACTCGCAGGGTCGAGTGTACTCGCGTTCTTCGGGAAGCAGAGCGGCCTCAAGCGGCCTACGACACACACTAACCAATCGCCGCGACGGCGAGCCAATGGGGTCGCTAAGTCAACTCGGCCCGAAGTGCTTCGGATCGATGATCCGAGGCGAGAAGTACCCGCCAAACTTCAAGGCGCCAAAGGAGATAGAGAAGTACGACCCTTCGTACGACCCCGCCGTGTGGCTCGATACATACCTCATGGCGATGGGGATCGCAGGCCACACCGACCTGCTAGCCGCCCGTTACCTCCCCTTGATGATGGAGGGGACGTGCAGGCAATGGATCAACACCCTCCCCCAGGATAGTATCGACTCCTGGGAGGAAATGCGCGACGCTTTCGTCAGGCACCTCGAGTGCTCCTACACCCGCGCCACCGCCATTGAGGACCTGGAGCGATGTGTCCAGGGACCTCGCGAGTCGACCCGCAACTGGGTCCAGCGGTGGCAAGAACTCTGGTACAATGCGGTCGGCATCCACCCGGACACTGCGATCCATTGCTTCAAGACCTCGTGCCGCTACGAGCCCTTGGTCGCCAAGCTCAAGCGACACTCTCGCACACTCGACAACATACCGGACCTCCTCGAGATTGCCAAACGGTACGCGGAGGAAGACCCAAACCAAGAAACCGACGACGAGTCGGGAGGCCAACGCCGCACGAGCGGCAACGACAACGGACGACGGTCCGACCTACGCTACAGAAACACTTGCCTCACCGGCAAGCGCCGCAGTGACGGGCGAGAAGACTTCGTCGCCAACGCCGGGCACGCACAACGCGAGCCCAAAAGCTTCCGCCGGGACAGAGGACAGCGCCGCGACGACGGCAACTACAAGGCCAAGCCAAGGTTCGACCCCGCGGCCCTCCTTAACCAACCTTGTGCGTTTCATAGAAGGGAAGGGAAGCCTGCAACGCACACAACCGCCGACTGCCACACCCTCAGGGAGATCGAGAAGGCACGGCGTGCACGGGAGGACCCCGACAACGACCCGCCAAACGGCGGAAAATTCGGCAAAGTGGCCGGCTCGCTCCATACCTTCACAGGCTTCAACACGAAGCGCGAGAAGAAGGTCATCACCCGCGCCGTCGCCGTCAACGCGGTGGCTCAGGTGGACGTTCCCCAGTTCCTCAACTGGTCGGAGCAGCCCATCACCTGGAGCCGCCGGTACCACTCGCCACGCATCGAGTACCCAGGCCAAGTCGCCCTGGTGGTCAAGCCTAAGGTCGGCGACTACTGGCTCCCCAAGACATTGATGGACGGCGGCAGCTCCATCAACATCATGTACCTGGACACCTTCAGGCGGCTGTGGCTCCCGTAGTCGATGATCGACACAACTCACACCACGTTCCATGGCATCGTCCCCGGTCGGAAGGCGTACCCGATCGGCAAGGTCATGCTGCCCATCACCTTCGGCACACCAGCAAACTTCCGCACCGAGCGGATCGTCTTCGAGCTGGTACCCTTCGACAGCCCCTACCACTGCGTCCTGGGGCGTCAGGTGTTCGCCAAGTTCATGGCAGCGCCCCACTACGCGTACTACGCGATGAAGCTCCCCGGGCCGTGTGGCGTCATAACCATCAACGGCGACCCCGACATGGCCGCCGAGTGTGAGGCCAAAGGAGCAGAACTCGCCGACGCCGTCATCGCGGCAGAAACCAACCATGCCGATGAGCTCGCCAAGTACGCGAGCGGGGTCAACAACGACGACCCCACCATACTCAAGAAGCCCAACTCGGAGGGCGCAAACACCTCAACCTTCGAGGCAACGACGCACACCCGCACCGTCGAGCTGGTCCCAGGCAACTCCAGCCAGACGGTGACGATCGGGACGGGCATGAGCCCAGCCTAGGAAGGCGCGCTCATCGAGTTCCTCCGTGAGAACAAGGACATCTTCGCATCGAAGCCCTCTGACATGCCTGGTGTCCCTAGGGAGCTCGCTGAGCACAAACTAAACGCCGACCCCAAAGTGCGACCCGTCAAACAGTCGCTGCGGCCCTTCAATGAAGAGCGCCGCCGAGCCATCGCCGAGGAGGTGCAGCGTCTACTCGCTGCAGGCTTCATCCGGCCAATCAAGTACTCCAAGTGGCTGGCAAACCCAGTCCTGGTCGAGAAGAAGAATGGGACCTGGAGGATGTGTATCGACTACACAAACTTGAACAGCGCCAGCCCGAAGGAGCAGTTTGTCCTCCCGCGGATCGACCAAATAATCGACTCCACCGCGGGCTCGGAGTCGCTATTTTCCTCAACGCCTACTCTGGATACAACCAGATCAAAATGGTCGTCGAGGACGAGGAGAAGACGGCGTTCATCACGCCATTCGGAGCCTTCTGCTACACCGCCATGACCTTCGGCCTCAAGAACGCTGGGGTGACCTACCAGCGGTGCATGCAAGAGTGCCTCGCGAGCCAAATTGGCCGCAACATCCACGTCTACATCGATGACGTGGTCATGAAATCCGCTCGCCAGGGCAATCTACTCGCCGACCTGGCGGAAACATTCGCCAACCTGTGAAAATACAAGATAAAGCTTAACCCAGGTAAATGCACCTTCGGCGTACCAGCAGGACAACTACTGGGGTACGTCGTCTCCAAGCGAGGTATTGAGGCGAACCCCACCAAGATCGACACGATCACCCGACTCGGCAAACCCGAGTGCCTGCGCGACGTCCAGAAGCTGGTCGGGCGAGTAGCGGCTCTCAGTCGCTTCATCCCCCGCCTGGGCGAAAAGGCGATGCCCCTATACCGCCTGATGCGCAAGAACCCCACCTTCCAGTGGGACAAGGAGGCAGACGACGCGCTCCGCGACCTCAAGAAGGTGCTACTCGCCGCACCACTACTCGCCGCCCCCGCCGACAAAGAACCCATGTTGGTCTATGTCGCGGCGTCCGAGCGCTTCGTCTGCGCTGTCATGGTCGTCGAACGGCCGGAGGAAGGAAAGGAGCGCCCAGTACAGCGACCGGTGTACTACTTCAGCGAGGTCCTCACCGAGTCGCGCCAGCGATACCCGCAGTATCAGAAACTGGTATATGCGGTCTTCAGAGCACAACGGCGCCTGCCGCACTACTTCCAGGAACACCCAATCACGGTCGTCTCCTCAGCACCGTTGCAGGACATCATCCGCAACCGCGAGGCGACCGGGCCGGTCGCCAAGTGGGCCATCGAGATCGGCGTCCACAACATCAAATATGAGCCACGAAAAGCTATCAAGTCGCAGGCTCTAGCAGACTTCATCGCCGACTAGGAAGAGGCCCAGCAGCCAGAGAAGCTGACATACCTCCATTACTGGAGCCTGCACTTCGACGGATCCAAAAACATGGACGGTGCAGGAGCAGGGATCGTGCTAACTTCACCGAAGGGCGACAAACTCCGCTACGTCCTCTGTCTCGACTTCACCCCCTGCACCAACAACATGGCCGAGTACGAGGCATTACTCCACGGCATGCGAGCTGCCAGGGAGATGAACGTCAACCGCCTACGCTGCTACGGAGACTCCGACCTCGTCGCTGGACAAGTCGCTGGCACCTGCGACGTCGTATCCCCCACCATGGCGGCATACTGCCAAGCAGTGGACAAGCTGGGCGGACACTTCGCAGGCTACTCCGTCGAGTGGATTGACAGGCGGAAGAACGAGGAGGCCGACGCACTCTCTCGCATTGGGTCGGCTCAACTCGCACCACCCGCCGGAGTCTTCCTCGACACGATCACCAAGCCATCAGTCTCTCCCCCAAGGGAGATCTACATCGGAGTCCCGTTGCAGCCGGAGGCAGCCTTGGTCGCACTCGTCACCGAGCCAGACGACTAGACCAAGCCCTACGTCGCCTACCTGGAGGCCGGCACCTTGCCAGCAGACGAGACGGACGGTCGGATGATCGCACGCCAATGCAAGTCCTACACCATCATCGACGGCGAGCTCCACAAGCGCAGCGTCACCGGCGTGTTCCAACGATGCGTCCAACCCGCTGAAGGACGCAAGATCCTCCACGACATCCACTTCGGCGACTGCGGCCACCACGTCGGCGCCCGCTCTCTGGTTGCCAAGGCTATGCGGCATGGCTTTTACTGGCCCACCGCACATGCCGATGCCGTCGACATTGTCCAGCGGTGCGCCGGGTGCCAGAAGTACGCAAACCAGATGCACGTGCCGAGCCCAGCGCTCAAGACAATCCCCATCACCTGGCCATTCGCCGTGTGGGGGCATGGACATGGTAGGCCCCTTCAAAAAGGCTCCCTCCGGCTACACCCACCTCCTGGTCGCGGTCGACAAATTCACAAAGTGGGTGGAGGCCAAACCAGTCCGGAAGTGCGACGGGAAGACCGCCACAAAATTCCTACGCGAGCTCATATATCGCTACGGGTTCCCAAACAGCATCATCACAGACAATGGCACCAACTTTTCCAAAGGAGCCATGGCCGAGTTCTGCGAAGAACACCACATCCGGCTCGATCTCGCATTAGTCGCCCACCCGGAATCCAACGTCCAGGCGGAACGGGCCAATCAAAGCATCCTCCACGGCCTGAAGCCGCGACTCCAAGTACCACTCGAGCGCACCGCCGGGTGCTGGGTCGAGGAGCTACCCTCCGTCATCTGGGGCATCCGCACCTCGGTCAACAGATCGACAGGATTCACCCCCTTATTCATGGTGTACGGCGCCGAGGCAGTCATGCCCACCGACCTCGAGCACGACTCGCCGCGGGTCGTCCACTACACGGAGGCTGCAAACGAACTCGCCCGCCAGGACGGAGTCGACCAACTCGATGAGGCACGCAACCTCGCTCGATCACGCACCGCCATCTACCAGCAAGGACTCCGCCGCTACCACAGCAGGCGGGTGAAAACTCGCACCTTCCAGGAAGGCGACCTGGTGCTGCGCCTCATCTAGGACAAGAAGGGCATGCACAAGCTTTCCCCTCTGTGGGAGGGACCATTCGCCATCGGGCGCGTACTCGGCAACGATGCCTACTACCTCATCGACGTCTGTGGGGACGGCAAACTCGACGTCAAGCGACCGTGGAATGTAAACCTCGTACGGAAGTTCTATTCCTAGAACTCCACATATGTCGCTATGAAATAAAAAGAAATGGTTACCGCAAATTCTGCCTACTCTCCGTGACTTGTGCCACTCGCACTCGTAATAACAGCGTCAAGCTAACCGCAGAAGTCAACCTTTGGTACAGCGATCGGCACGGCCAAGTAGTGCGGTGCAAGAGCACTGGGTCACCTCAGGTCTTGCATCGTCCACGAAAAACGCCTACCCGGAGCCCCATTGGAGTCGCCTAGCCCGACTGGTTCTACGAGCCAAGACAACTGCATTCGCTGCTCACAGCGACAGCGATCCTCCGCATCCTCGGCATAGCGACTCGAACGGCCAAGTACCACGCTCGGGGACTGACGACCAGCTCAGCGCGAGCGGATCGGGAAAACGCCAAGTATGAGAGCATGCCCAGGACTCGCCATGCGACTGACCCAACGGGCCAGGCAGGAGTGATGCGCTCAAACCAACGCGCCAAGTCCTCACCCACCCTCGAGTCGCGCCTAGAACAACCAAGTACCACGCTCGGGGACTCGGCCACCCTACCCCGTTCGCGCAAGGGAAAACGGTGAAGTACAGAGCGCTCAAGGGAGTCGCCTTGCGACTGGCTCTCCAAGTCCGGGCGAGTCATCCACAATAACAAAACATTCAAAAACCACAAACACATCACACACGAGGTAAACCCCACAAAAAGGGCGGACGCGCTCGGGGACTCGATCAACCCTCAATCGGAAAACACATGGCAAGTCACAAAACAAACACGATATCTCATTAATAGCACGTGCAGTCATCTCAGAATACAAAATATGCCCAAACGGCAGATCTGCTACTAACACCCTAGGGCAAACTATTCTATTCCGCAGGCTTCGACGACGACTCGCCAGAACACTTGCGATTGCGGATGAAGGGAGTGTACGGGTTCAACGGATACGTCTTCAGCTCACCCGCCATCGCCGCACGAAAGGGCTGCTCGACCTTGAGGTCCCGATGCTGCGGCTCGGGGTCGTTGGGCACGACGACCGTCTCCTGGTAAGGAAGGAGGTCGCCCATCGCCCAGACGCGCTCGGAGTACACCGCGGTGCGACCCGTTAACTTGAGCACCTCTGAGATCTCCACCGCGCCAGTCGATGACGGGTAGCCACTCGTCACGTCGTCCAGATCGAAATCCTCTGGAAAGTGAGCAAGCCCAAGGCTAAGCGTCGTCGCCGCTCCGCGCCGGAACGCCGATCGCGTCATGAATTCAACGACCGACGGCGCCTTCTCCAAGTACTTCCACACCTCAACGAGGTCGCTGGGAATTACTTCCGTGAGGGATATCTCCTGGAGGTAGGCTCGGATGCATGTCGCTGACAACGTCGCCGAGTCGACGAGCGTGGCCACACATTGCCGTGCGTCGAATAAGCTCGCCTCCTCCGCGCTATCAAGGATGCGACCTGCGAATAGAAGATAACAGTGAGTACGTTGGATATCACAAAAAGGCACATGCAATAGGCAAGGGCAGACACACTCACCAATCAAGGGACGGGAGAGATCCGTGATGAAGCTCTGAAGAGAAATGTAATCATCCTGAAGCCCAGCAACAAGGGCGTCAGAAACCTTACGTTCTTCCGCGGCGGCCGTAACGGCGGCCTTGGCTCGACCATCCGCCGAACTCGCTTCTTCTTTCGCCTCCCTCAGCTCGCGCTCAAGGTCGGCGATCCGCTTCTCAGTCGAGCTCAATGCCGATTGCGCCGCTGCCAACTCACCCGCTGGGACAACTCCCTGGCGAGCCTCCTTCTGCCTTCGCGGCAACTGCCTGAAGCCCCTTATTCGCCTCTTGGACGGTGGCCAGTTCCTTCTCCGCGCGGTGTTTTGCTGCCAATCGGTCAGCTGACTCACGTTGCAGACCCTGCACACAATTAAAACAGTTAACCAAAGCGAAATCCTAAGTGCCCACCCGCTGAAATTCAGCGAGTATGCACTCAGAGACTGGCGACCAAAAAATCCTAAGTGCCCACCCGCTGAAATTCAGCGAGTACGCACTCGAGGACTGGCGATCAAAAAAAATCCTAAGTGCCCACCCGCTGAAATTCAGCGAGTACGCACTCGGGGACTGGCGATCAAAAAATCCTAAGTGCCCACCCGCCGGAATTCAGCGAGTGCGCACTCGGGGACTGGACGCGAAAAATAACAACAGGACACTAAAAGAACCAGACCGCTGCAACACACCGGCCTGATCCTCGGGGACTGGACATACCTGGATGGTTGCGCCAAGCATGCCATGAAGTTGTATCGCATCCACGGACGCAAGGAGAGCCGGCGTGTGCCCACGACGCTGCTCGACCTCCGCGTCGGCGACCCCAGGTGCACGGCCCGAGGGCGAGGTCCCACTCGATGTAGCCGCTCTGGCCATGAAGCGCGGGAATGTTGCGATAGAGGCACCGGCACCAAAGGAGGCCGGCTCGACCACCCCAGGCGAGGGAGCACCCTCCTTTGTGATTACGGCCGCCTCCGTTGCGGGTTCATTCGGCACGACCGCCATGTCGTCGGAGATCGTGACGACATCGTCGCCCTTGGCTTTCTTGGCGCCATCCGCAGGGACGACGACTTCGTCCGCCTTCCTCTTCCGGGAGGGATCTTCTTCACTGGCGACGGGCGGCACCTTAGCCACGGTTGGATGGCCTATTTTCTTCGCTCCGGTCCTGCAAATTGATTGCGTGAGCAAGATAATTCAAGTACAATGAAATACGAAAGAAGGTGAGCAAACTCACTTAGCGACTGGAATGAAGCGTAGCAAGGTGCGGATGCCGGCCGGCTTCTCCAGTTCGGGGCCTAGTCGGCGACTGAGGCCCATTTCCAAGACGTCGTGCGCCCAAGACACGGATGGTTTCTTTGTCGTCGAGGCCACGACGGGAGCTTCTGAGACATCTTCAGCGGGAGCTTCCTTGCGAGGTGAAGTCGCCGCGACCGGAGCGGCCCCTAGTCCAGAGACTGGGACGAATGGCGGAGGTATCGAAGCCAGTGTCACCTCGCTCAGGACAGCGGCCGTGTCCAGCGCGGTTACCATCGGCGGCGCCTCGCCCTTGGCCAGACTGGTGGCGTCGGAGCTGCTCGCCGAGTGCGGCGGGAAGGCCGGTCTCACCGGCTTTGTCTTCTTCTTCGAAGGGGCCTTCACCTCCTTCTATGTCTTCTTCTTCTTCGACGGAGTAGCTTGGCGACGCGAGGTGGTCTCCGGAAGTTCGTCATCATCATCATTATGACGCTCAAGGCTTTTACTTGTCTCAATCTCACGCTGACGCTGCCCGCGGGTCTTGCGAACCAACGGGGCGACCTCCTCCTCGGATTCGTCGTCGTCGCTGTTCTCATCGCTCTCAGCGTCGCCCTTCGCGGGAGGCGATTCGCCCAGGTCCTGGACGGACGAGCTCGAGTTCTCGTCGTCTAAAGGCGGGAGCCATCCTTCCACCACTTGGAATAGCTGCAATGAGTACAAAATGAAATTAGAATGACCGCGACTGCATAAACTGCGACTGTGAATGATGCGAGGTGACTTACCGTTGGGGCTGGATGTTTCATGGGTGTAGGGGCGACCCGCCTTTGCGTACCGGTATACGCTGGGTGATCTTCTTCCTTTGGGGTGTAGTCCTCGAGCTTCCACTCGGCGAGGCAGGACTTCGTCGAGTCCTCCCGGCCCGTGTATTGGTACATATAGTGGTCGCGCCGAGCTAGAGGAACGAGCCGCCGCCCGAGCCAGCAGTTGTATAAGTTAATCGTCTGGAGGCCCTTCTTCTTCAGACTGCGGATGGTTTGAAGCATTTCGTCCACGACCATCCGCTGGTCGGTGGGGAGCTTGCCGACTTGGAGTCGGCGCGGTTCGGGCCGGTCGGCGTAGTATCGTGGGATCGTCGTCTCGCCCTCCGGGGTCGCCTCGGCGACGTAGAACCAAGAGTTCTTCCATTGGCTCGCCGCCTTGGCGGGTAGCATCAGATCGAAGAAAGAAGCCTTCGATTTCAGTTGGAACGTCAGGCCGCCCGCGGCGAGCATTGGGTCGCCCGCTTCCTCGCGACTGATTCGTCCGTGAAACAGATCTTGCCATAGAGGGAAGTAGGGCCGGCAGCCCAGGTAGCACTCGCAGAACGCCACGAAGATGGCGAGCTGCTCGATGTTGTGCGGACCCAGGTCCGACGGTTGGATCCCGTAGTAGGCGCAGAAGCGCCGGAAGAACAGGGACGTAGGGAATCCCAGCCCCGTTCTAGGTGGCTGGTGAAGCAGATGAATTCTCCCTCGCGCGGGTTCGGGGTCACCTCTCCGTCCGCGGGGATGCGCCAATAGCCGGCGCGCAGGATCCCGGCCTCCTCGAAGGACGCCAGTTGCGCCCTCGTACACTTAGATCTACCCCAAGGCTCGGTGGAGGGGGCCATGGCGGAAGGATTTGTGGGGGGTCGGATGATTTTGGGTCGGCTGGATCGCGATGCGAAGGAAGGCGAAAGTGCGCGCAATCGGAGGAAATGACGAGAAGGTGGTTCTCCGATCGCCTGCCATTCCCCTTATATAGCGGTTGTTACCCGCCAAATCAGGAGTCGTTACTACGCGGTGATTACGCCAAAAGTTACCGTTGGATTACCCCAACGGCTAGTTTGACCACGTTAACGGTCCAACTTCAGCCACTCGGCTCGCCGACCCGGTCACTACGACAGTGATTAAATATTTTCGCCGACTCGACTCGCCTAAGCTGCGATCAGGATGACTGGTCTTTTCCTTTATTCAGGAGCCCGTCGGCAATTCGACTGGATGTCTGCTTTGAAGCCGTATACTCCGACTGCCCGCAGCCACCTGCGCCCAATCGACGACGGCCTCGGGGACTACTGATGGGGATATGCCCACCGGGGTATACCCAGAGACGTTCTGACCGCCCAGAACTGGCGAGTGGGCTCGCAAGACGCCGGATCAAGGCCCGGTGTGGATCCAAGCGACTGGAAACTTAAGGCCCAGGCGAGTAGATAGGCCCAGTCGAGTTAGGTTAAATGATTACCGAAGCCTTAACTGATTCGGTTGAGATATGTAAACCCTAGGGGAGGTGAGTCTATATAAACCTCCCTACAGGGCGTGTAGAGATACGTTCCATCATACACCCAAGCGACTCGCCGTCTAGCCGCCGAGCTCGCCCATTGTACCACCATCGTAATACAATCTAGCAGGAGTAGGTCTTTACCCTCAGGCCGAACTGGTAAAACCTTGTGTCTCCGCCCTCATCTCGCACCGCAGATGGCTGGCCACCCTTGCCCCTTGTTCTACTACTCGCTGCCGATTGCAGCATCTGCCGTGACCATTCCCACGACAGGAAGCAGAGGAGTGGCCGGCGGTGATGAAGAGGCGGCAGCACGGGAAGCACCCCCGGAGGGGCGCTGCAACCCGCATCTGCAGCTCATAAAGAGCAGCCTGTGGAGAAGGGGTGAGGATTGTGAGCAATCCAGCACGGCGTCAACAAAGTACCAAGGCGGCTGAACCCTAACCCTAGCCTCGGGCGAGGGTCGGCGCGACCGGGAGAAGACCCTAGAGGGGAATCGGCTTGGACAGGATCGTGCGGCGGCGTCGACTCAGTAGTCTTGCACTGCGGCATTGCTACGGCGGCGGAGTCTGCCGGAATCAAGCAGAGCCAGGGGCGGCCATGGAAGCACCAGAGCGAGGACGAGAGAGATAAGGTCGAGCGTAGGGAAGGGGAGTAAGGGCCGATTTTGTCTCTGCCTTGGACCAGTTGGGCCAAGTTGGGTCTAGATGGGCCAGTTAGTGAGCCTGGCCCAATTACAAAGTAAAAAATAAAAAATAAGATATTTATCAAATCACTAAATTACCAAACTACCCCTAAACATAATTTATACCCTAGAAAAATATAGAAAAATCCCAAAAATACATATGATATATCAAAATGACCACAAAAATAATATCTACCTAATAAAAATATAATTTTAATTGTTTGAAATAAATATAAAGTAAAATAATTATTAACACCATTAAATCTTAAATGAAATTTTATAAAATAAAACAAAAACCCTAAAAATAAATTAAAAACCATTTTTGTGTATCAAAATAAAAATACTAACTTAGAGTTTTACAAATAAAACATAAAGCAAATATTTAAAGACACTTAATTCTTTGATGAATTTTATAAAAATAAAGATAATACTTAAAAATAAATAAAATTCATTTTTAAGGTCTTGAATAAATATATTACACTAGAAAAACATTAAATATATTATTAGAAAAGTCTTTAATATTTTAAATAATAAATCCTTACCTAATACCTATTTTGTGAATTCTTTAAAAATAATTGTTAAGTAAGAAATGATCACAATTCTTATAAAACCTTAAGCAATTAGTGTCTTTGTACTAAATTCCAAACCCATAACTTAAATTCATAATCAAATTTAAGTATAACTTTTAACTTTAAAATATTCTTTTAAAAATCTTATTAAGAATCCTTTTAAATAAACATTGGGTATCACCCATTTATATAATATGGTGAATAATCATTGTATCTTAACCATTATTAACATAACTTTAAAATCTAACAAATTACTAAGATCATCTAATTATGATCCCATTAAATAAATACAAATTATTTTCTTAATAAGCAAAACAAATTTAATCTAAATCATTCACTTAAATATAAAGTGAATAATTCCATACCTTAGTTATACCTATCATAAATCTAAAACTTGGGAATAATTAAAATATATTACATCTTAAGTTTACTTAACCTTTTAAAGTTAACTTTAGTCTCAAAGCTTATAAACATCGGGTCTAATAAATCACTTATGTTTTTATAGTTAACTTTGGTCTATTTAACTTAAGACATAAAGCATCTCAAGTCCAAACTAATAAATCAAACACCAAAAACATTGATCATGTTCTATTACCAGTGATGATTGTTTAAACCTTAGAAAGGAAATCTTTTCTTCAAATGTTATTCTTTTTGCCACTTCAAGCAACAACTCTAGGATAGTTCTTTCAAACCTTAATAATCCAATACATAGACTTCCATCCTACTCACCAAATAACAACTAGTCTAAATCTTAAATTACTATTGCACTCTACTTTTATATCTTGAATATCAAAACTTAAAATCCCTATAGATGCACTTCATGTGAAGTAAAATTTGAAGATAAACCAACTCTTAAAGAAATCACCTAAGTTTACTTCACTTACAGTATTAGGGATTCACTTTGGAAATTTTACAAAATGCATATCATTACTTATGCATAACAACATCTTGCTTCTTTAAACATCAGTCCTTACCGGACCAATGATGCTGATTTCAGATATTGGATCTTATATTGTCTCGAAGACCGTGAGTGCATAATCTTGCAATCAAAAAAGGAAAGTTCACACTTGCTCATGTCCTTTGATTATTTTCTGTAAAGTATTTTGCAAATCCAGTGTTGTCATCACCTGCATTTGAAAAAGGTCCGAAAACACTATTTTCATAATAATGTGATTATAGGTTATTTACCATGAGTTAATAACCTACTATGAAAGTTCCAGTGGTAAAGGAACATATTATCTAGGACTTAACAACCAATGTCGCCAGTGATTCTTGAGCCGTATATCACGCGTTAACCATGGGATTTGGAATTGGACAGAGAAGTCAGCTGTATCTTCTTCCTCTCGCATGTAGCCGGATGTGCAGGTCGTGGCTGTAATCACTAGTAGAGTGCATATTAATTGGTAATTCATAGAGGATATGCAGCATATGGGTGGGACCCTCAACGTCCCATGATAGTTCTGAAATCTAACGGTCTGTACAAACCATTGTCGTAATTCAATATGTGGGCATGGTGTACACCAAGGAGGCATACGGGGTCGCGAAGGGGCCAGTGATTGGCTTGGATATTAGACTGGTCCCCATACCAAGGAAGTATGGACAAGGTCATGACTTGGTTGTGCAACAAGGCTAAGGTCTCTCATGGGTAAAGTAACGCACCTCTGCAGAGTGTAAGAACTGTAACTTGTTACTCCCTGTTCCAGGAAGGAGCTGCGAACGCGGCGGGAAAGGAACTCCATGAAATTTCTGGTAAACCCGTGAAGGCTGACGGACATAGCTTTTCAGAATAAAAGCAACCTTTGAAGAAATGTTTACAAAAACTTGCATTGCCTACGACCTACGGTCTGTGGCTGTAGATATAGTGCATCAAACACTCCTTTTCTAGTGAACTTGCCGAGTACGCTCGTACTCAAAGTATCTTCTTAACCCTTGCTAGGTTCTAAATCCAGTACGGATGATGACTACATCAAGTCATGCTCTAGAAATCATCATCAAAAGCTGAAGCTCTTCAATGAAGTCAAGAAAGTCAACATATACATCAACTCAATTGAAGACGAAGTTGTTGATTAGATAAGAATAGAATCTCTAGCCATAGAACCTATTTCTGTAGTGTATTGCAATAGCAGCAATGCCAGACCATTAATTAAGATATTAGTCTTAATAGTATTATAGTTTTGGAGTTGTTTATTTCTGATTCTTCTTTGTAAGAAGTTTCTTTCTCTCTCTTTAACCTAGAGTGTTCTCTGGATCTTGTGTAAAGAGTTGAGTTGTAACCTATAGTCATGTCTTGGACCTGCTGTGTTTCTGTTGTACCACTCTGAGGGATGTAATACTAGTGAACGGTATTTCATTGGTGTTATATCAATGACTATAGTGTACTACATCATGCAGTGGTATGCTGGGTCACCGCAACTATTGTTCACTTCTACTCTTTTCATCATGGGTAAGTCTCGTGATGGAAAGTTTCATATTTTACCATCCACTACAAGAAGAGGTACAATCCTAAACACCTCTACTGCTCTTGATTCACCGTCTGTTATAAGTAAGCTTATTACACCACCACCACATACTCATGCTACACACACTGCTACTACTGTTGAATATGAAACTGCTTTTGATACTCATGATGTTACTTCTACTGTGCTTGATGCGAGTGGTTCATAAGGTTCTTTCCTAGATGCTAATATGGCTAGTCTAGGAAATACTGAAACTCCTAGTGAAGACACTGTTACACCTATTAGCTCACCTGAGTCTAGAGAGATACGATATCAATGATGGTTACATTAAGTTTACTGATGAATTTGTTGAGGAGTGCCGAAACACACATGGTCCTAGTGCTATTAAGAGTCTCCTTGAGAGACGTACCATTATTCCTAAACTGTCCTATGATCCTAAGTTTGCCACCTCTCTATATATATTAAAGATAAAGATTATGATTTCTCTCTTGATTTATCCTATTTGGACATTGTTGAGACAGAACCTTTTTGTGGGACTAAAAATGAGAGTGTTGTGGCTCATATGAATGAGCTTTCCACTATGAGTGCTTTATTCTCTGATGATTTTAAAATCCGCAAGTACTTTGTTACTAAGATCTTCCCTTTTTCACTAAAAGGAGAAGTTAAGGCTTGGTTTAATATATTACCTCATGGTTCCATTGATAGCCCTGATTGCTTCTTTCTTCCAGAAATATTTTCCTCCCAGTGCTAGACATGCTGCTTTGCAGAGACTTTTTTATTTTAAACAGGGAGAAGAAGAGAAATTGCCTGAGTCATGGACAAGGTTATGTGCATTGATTCATGCACATCCTGGATGTCCATTACCTAAAAATGAGCTTCTTGATATTTATTATAATGGACTAACTGATGATTCTAGGACATACCTAGATGGCTTTGCTGATTGTGTTTTCAGGAAAAGAACTCCTACCGATGCTGAAGAATTAATGGCTAAAATAAGCAAGAATTATGATGATTGGACTTCAACTGAGCTAAATACACCTGAGCCTATTACTCCTGAACCAGTTGTGCCTGAACCAGTTCCAATACCAACACCAAAGAAGATGGGAGTAATTGCATTAAATGATGAAGTGATGAAAGAAGCTAAGAAATGTCTTAAGGAGAAAGGTATTAGAGCTAAAGATGTGAAGAATCTACCTCCTATAGAATAATTATGTAAGCCAATTCCCCACTCATCTGCTATTGAGGTACACTATCTCCACTTTGATGAAGGTGATATTCCCTATGGTAAGCCTCTTGATCAATGCTTAGAGGAACTTGACACATTTATTGTTAAACAAGGTAATTTTAATAAACAAGTTTAGAATCATTTATTGGAAAACTCTAGAGCTATTAATGAGTTGAAAGATATTGTGGAAAGAACTGCTAATGATATTAAAATGCTTTGTAAACACTTTCAAATGGTTCAAACCCAAATTGATCAACTTGCTAAGGTACAAAAATATATGCTAGTTAATGCCTCAGGAGATAAACATGCTTATGAAATTAGAACTAGGAATGGTATAGCCACTCAAGATCCTTTATATCCTGAAGGACACCCTAAAAGAATTGAGCAGGATTCTCAACAAGGTGAGAGTAGTGGTAGTTCTCGTAAGAGAAAGAAAAAGAAACATAAAATAGTTGAGGAACCACTAGAACCTGCTGTAGATCCTAATAGTATATCTGTCTCTAATGTTGAAACTGAGAGTGGTAATGATAAAAATGATGCTCCTGATAAGGAAGAATTTGAGGAAGAACCTGAGGAGCACACTAAGAACACTAGGTACACTAAGGAAGATTTTATTGCTAACAAACATGGTAAAGAGAGAGAACCCTGGGTGCAGAAACATATGCCTTTTCCAAATAAGAAACACAAGTCAAAGGAGGAAGAACACTACAACAAGTTTTGTGAGTGGATGAAACCTTTATTTTTGAAAATTCATTTGAATGATGCTATTAAGTTGCCTCCTTATTCAAAATATATGAAGGATATTGTCGCTAATAAAAGGAACATTCCTAATGAGGAAATTTCTACTCTGCTTGCTAATTATTCCTCCAATGGAAAGGTTCCAAAGAAACTTGGTGATCCAGGTATACCAACTATTCCTTGATCTATTAAGAACAATTATGTTAGAACTGCTTTATGTGATTTCGGAGCTGGAGTTTGTGTTATGCCTTTTTCTCTCTACAAGAGACTCCAGCTAGAAAAGTTGATACCAACTGATATATCATTGCAAATGGATGATAAGTCAACTACTATTCCTATTGGTATATGTGAGGATGTTCATGTTCAAGTGGATCATAATTGCTTGGTTTTAACTGATTTTGTTGTTCTTGAGATGCCTGAAGATGATAATATGTCTATTATTCTTGGGAGACCTTTTCTTAATACTGCAGGTGTTGTCATTAACTGTAATCAAGGGAAAGTAACTTTCAATATTAATGACAAAGAGCATACTATATATTTCCCCAAGAAGGTTGCTAAGTGCTATTGCCTGAATTCCATTGAAAATATTGAGAGCATATAGGTTGGAGAAATATATTGTCCCATTCCACAAGAAAACTTTGAAACTATTATGATTGGGACCATTGATATCAAGTTTGAGGTAACATGATCACCTTGTGGAATGCAAAATTTTGTTTCATATAAGATTGTTTTGGTAACAAGACTTGATCAGCCTTGTTAACAAAAAGATTTTAATGAACAAAGCAATGCTTTCACTATGGTTATTCTTGCTTTCTTTTATTTTTCTCCTTCCTAGTCTTTGTTTTTTTTCTCTTGCAAGATTTAGTTTTGCTCGTTAGAGTGTCTTAGAACTTCTGTAGTTTTGGTTTTTGTTTGCTTTTTCTTCTTCTAAAAAATCTTTTCTGCGAGAAAATCAATTTTCATACACTGAAAATTGGCCAAAAATAAAGTTTTCCGAAAAATCCCAGAAAATTCAAAATAAATTTTTCCTCGAAAAAAGGGCAGAGGGACACCTGGAGTGGCCCAGCCCCCCAGGCCAGCACACCCCTGGGTGGCGCGGCTAGCCCCCAGGTGGCGCCTGGCATGGGTGTGGCCCACCTGTGGCCCTCCAAAGTGTCTCCTCCCAACCATCTTCTTTCTCTCTCCCGAAAAACACCGGAAAACTTTCTCAATCTTGAGTTCCTGCTGTTCTTGCTCCTGATTTTTGATCTCCTTGCTCAGCCCATCTTTGCTCTGATTTTTTGAAGGATTGCTCCTTGGTATGTGCCTCCTCCGCTTGTCCAATTAGATTTGTGATTGGTAGATTGTATCTTGAGTATTTTGCTGCTATAGGTGTCAGGTTGTGTGAGCTTGTATGCTTGTTCTATGCTTAGATATTTCATTTTGATGCAATGTGTAGCCCTCTAGCAAGTACCTATAGTAGTTTATCATCATTTACCAACTTGGAAATCACTTGGTTTGATGTTTGTCTAAAATTTTTAGAAAAAAGAGGTCATGGACAACCACACCTTTGGTGAAATATTTGAGAGTGATGCACCTAGGAGGGAAAGGCCTTCAAGATGATCCTCCCAAGCTAGGCCCTCATACAATGATGATATCATTACACCGCGATTTGGCGACGATGGAGATGAGGGGGATGCACACCCTTCCACCTTTCCTTGTCCAACCTTTTTGCGGGCTGCTGGGATTCTCAATGATCTCCTAACCTTGGATCAGAGGGTTGTATTAACGAGTTATATGCACGATGAGAGCGCGCATTATGCTACGCTCACTAAAAAATTTGTGGAGGGCTTCTTTTTTTCTAACATCTTGTTCAAGCCAGATGCATATTTCAAAATTTCTGGCAGGCCTTACACTATGACATTGAAGAAATTTTGTGAGATCCTAGGTATTGGTACAGCTGGGACGATGAAGAAGATTCCAGCTCAACCCACTGATTTGTTGGAGCTCTACCGCGGGATAACTAATGATGATAACCGTAGAGCCCAACGGAGAAAGATAAGGAATATTCAACTTCCAGCTATCATGTACTTTGCTTATATCTGGCCACTAGTGTTCTTGGTAGGGAGAACACTAGCAATATTTCCAACTATCATTTGGCCTTCCTAGCTGCTGCACTCAATAATGAAACCAGGTACAATCTTGGTTCTCTTATTGCTCATCGCTTAGCTGCTAAGGGACCCATTTATGGGGGAATTATTGTTGCACGTGTTGTTACTGCTTTGGACATTGTTGTTGATCCATATGATACAGTGTTGGCACCTCAGAGGCTTGATCTTGCTACCATGAAAGCACATCATTTTGTCACTGCTGGATCTACTCTTGAGAGCCTGGTTTATAGAATGTTGTTTACTGATGGGGAAGAGAGAGAGAGAGAGAGATCCCTCTCCCTCAAACCACTTTGTTCAGTATCTCCCAGGGACCTTTGTCACGCTACAAGGAGGAGATGGACGATAAGCTGCGCATTCTTGGCTTCCGTGGCAACTATCAGGGGTACGCGCCCTCATACGACCCCTATATACACTACACAGGGGAGTCCTCGAGCTCATACCAGGACGAAGGGGCCTCCTCGTCATACTACGGAGGTGCACCTTCTTGGTCACCATGGAGTTGAGCCCCACTTAGGCCAAAAGCCTAAGCTTGGGGGGAGGTATACCAACATCACACTCATCCATATATCATGTTCGTAGATTCTTTGTATATCCATTGTTTCATTTTCTTTTTGGTTTTTGTTTCTGCTTTATCAAAACACAAAAATACCAAAAATATTTTCGTTGTTTCTCTTGGTTTTTTTCTTTGCTTTTTAGCTTTGGTTTGCCTTAAAGCAAAAATCCAAAAAGATTTTGCTTTGTTTGTTTTTGCTTGCTTTGTTTTTGCTTTGTTTTGCTTGCTTTAAAAAAATCGAAAACACCAAAATATTTGTTGTTCTTCTTTGGTTTTGTGAGTTCTTTGTAGGGTTCATCTGTCCTCGGTGGAGCTTGGTTTCATGTTATTATTCAAGTCACACAAGTGAAGGGCAATAATGAAGATTAAGACAGCTTGAGGTGTGGTAAGAGGCTGGTAATGAACTCTATTTGTTTTCATTTTTGGACATATACTCATCATTGTGAGCATGCTTAGTCTGTTCATGTAAGGTGTATGTTATTGATGGATGCTTAGTAGTTCTTGCTTTCTTGTGATTAGCTCCAGCTTGCTAATAGTTTGTAGCATGTCATATGAATGTTTGCTTGCATTGTTTTATTCATAACTTGGTATGATATTGTGGTATCCTCCTCTGAATGTTTTATGTGAATCGACTTGGCACATGCTCACGCATGCATATGACTAAACAATAGAACAGTAAGCCTCGATGATTTATTTTGCCTCAGAGTTCTTGTATCACTTTCATGCCATAATTAGTCTTGTTTTGTTGCAAGCATGATTATGATAGTTATTGCTCTCTCGTTTGTTGCTCCCTCTCTATTGCTAGCCTTCACTTGCACTGAGTATGAGCTCTACTTGTGCATCCAACTCCCCAAAACCAATATTGCCAACAGTGTACACCATACCTACCTAATAGCATCATTTGCTATTTCAGTGCATATTCATTATGCCTTGTTTTCTTCCAAATAAAATATTTAACTGTTTTGAGAAAGTTAGTAAATCTCTCACGAACTTGATGGCACACTTTATTTCTTGCGCTTAATAAACCTGAACCATTGTGACTGTCCATGAAAGTTATATGCTTGCAAATTATAGGCCGGGAGTTAGCAGAACTATGCTGTCATGGGGAACGCTTTCAACACTTATGGATATATATCCAGTTGATACCATGCTCTTTTGTTTGCATATGTCTGATACATCGAAAACGTATCCATAATTTTTGATGCTCCATGGTTGTTTTGTATCATTTGTCTTATGCTTTGTCTACACTTTGAGGTGTTTTTATATGTTTTCCTGGACTAACCTATTAACAAGATGCCATAGTGCCAGTTGCCTGTTTTCTTATGTTTTTGGTTCCAAAAAGGCAGAAAATCAATAGTCTCGGAATTTGACGGGACAAAAGCCAAAGTCATTATTTTCCCCGGACCAACACGGAACCACGAAGCAGAGACAGAGTAGGGCACCAGGGTGGTCAAGACTTCAGCAGGCAAGCCACAGTGGTGCCTACAGGGGGTGTGGGCCCCCTGGCCCTCCATCGACCTTGCCTCCTTCGCCTATAAGAAGCCCCCGGGGAGAAAACCCTAAGGGATACATCATACTTCCAGAAAATCCTCCGTAGCGTCGCCGCCACCGAAAGGGAGATTCAGGGGACAGAAAGTCTCTGTTCCTGCACCCTGCCGGGACGGGGAAGTGCCCCCAGAGCCATTTCCATCGATCTCCACCACCATCTTCATCACCGTTGCTGATTCCCATGATCAGGAGGGAGTAGTTCTTCCTCGAGGCTAAGGGCTCTACCGGTAGCTATGTGTTCATCTCTCCCTCTATGCATGGTCATATTGTGATCATGGGCTTTGTAATCAAGTAGATCTACCTTGCTACTCAAGTGCTTTAATAGATCTCTGCTCTCCCCATGTGTGTGAAAGTGACAGCGTGCACGCCATGGTGACACTTAGGTTTGAGTCTACATAAATACTCTTTGTGCTTTAATAGATCTATGCATTTCCCCACGTGTGTGAAAGTGACAGCATGCATACCGTGTGTGTCACTTTGGCTAGATTGAATATTTGTTATGATTATATTTGGAGTTGGATTTCTCTATGAAATTGTGGTGTTTGTTGGAACCATCTAGCGCTCAAGGTGACAGTGTGGGGTTACCTAGATTGGGGAAAGCAGACTTTGAGGAGTGCTGTTATAGCCCAACCGATGATTAGAGTGTCCAACCGGAGAGTAGTTAAGAGTAGTATCATGACGAGAGGATATTTATATGAGAGAGTGTTCACTAGTGAAAGTATGATCCCTAGGCCTTGTTTCTAAACATTGAAACACCGTTTGCATCTATATCTGTTGCATGTTTGCTTGCTTTAGTCTTTACCTCACCGTCAAGCTATTTTCTGGCACTGTTACCACTTGTATTTCACTATCTCTTCGCCAAACTAGTGCACCTATACACCTGACAAGTGTATTGTGTGTGTTGGGGACACAAGAGACTCCTTGTATCTTGATTACATGATTGCTTGAGAGGGAATACCTTTGACCACTTCCTCCCTGAGTTCGATAAACCTTGGGTAATCCACTTAAGGGAAACTTGCTACTGTTCTATAAATCTCTACACTTGGAGGCCCAACAACTGTCTACAAGAATAGAAGTGCGTAGACATCAAGCTATTTTCTGGCGCCGTTGCTGAGGAGGTAAGGTAAAAGGTACTCACATCCTACGGTGTGAGTGCTCGAAGTTATTTCCTTTAGATTCTGCAGTTTTGTCTTTTTGTTTCTTGTTTTCACTAGTTAGGCTTAATGGAAAAAAATTAGAGAGCTTTTTAGTATATTTCCTAAGTTAGATTTTGAGTGGTTTGAAAAGAAAATTAAAAAACCTATGGAACTTTCTTTGCATGCTAATAGCAATGTTATTAGTATGAATTTTTTGAACACCATTGTTACTAATGGTATGGAAACGTCTAAGCTTGGGGAAGCTGTAACACCCTCGCCTGATAAGGCAGAGTTCATGTGTATAGTGCCAATCCCTAGATCGGTTCACTGGCACACATAGTACAAAATGAATACCAAATATAACTGTGCATCATATATACAACGAATATGATCCAGAATTTATATTATATCATCCAAGTACACAGCGGAAACAATAACAAGTTAGATCTCCATTCTTCAAAGGTGCCACAGGCGAACAATCGTTGAGTGGAGTCTCGCGACCTATAACGTTCACTTAGAAACGATGGAACCTGTAACATGAAAGGTTGCAGCCACGAATGGTCAATACTTTGAATGTATTGGCAAGTGTCACTAGTGTGTGGATATAAATGGAATCTATCAACTACATGCATATTTGGCTAAGTGGAGTTTCAGGCTGATTTGCATAAAGCAATAGTTTTATCCCATCTTTTCAAAATAGCTTTAGTTCTTTATGAAAATTTTCTCAACACATTGGCCAACACCAAGTTCTCCTACTCCCTTGTTCGAACCATCAAATTTTATTAAGAAATTGGAATGTCGAGATCATCCATAAGCTTCAAGCCTTAGTTGCTCAATATTGTCCATAACCGGGGACACGGCTAATCGATTAGATTTATATCTTCTGAAGAAGTTGTACACTTTACCCACATGACACAATCTAGCCTTGACGCCACCAGTGGCCGTTGGTTTAGTACACACCAATTGGTATACCGGTAGATCGAGAATGTGACAAAGTCTTTCCATAGAAGTCCTCCCAATACACAATGCTAGCACGTCTAACAGGCACCAATGCAAGGATATAACCTCCAATACACAATTCTAGTTAACCTGAAGATATACCAATGTAAAGGGTCTTCCGCTATGTAATTAACTAAGCCAGAGCCCATATTATCATGTGGTTGTACACGGAAGCTATTGAACGAGAAACATGTCAATCTCTATGATGCCTATGTGGTCTTCTTCCAGTGCACACACAAGAGAGGTAGCCAAAGATACGGTCCTCTTCGTTGCCACTTCTTCAAAACTCAACAACAACAATATTCCACCCAGGTGATTCATTAAGTACTTGTTTTATTATATAAAAAACATAGCTTTTCCAATAAGTCACAATACTCATAACATGATATTCCATCCCGAATCTATAGCAGGGCTAAGCATACTACAACTGCGATGTTTCCACTAAGCAAGATACAAAAGGATATCCTAAATAGGACATAGCATAGCATAGCACATAGTGCAAAATATTCCTACACATGCAATTCTACTAAAAACAACTATAATGCATAGGGAAAATAAGTAGGACATGTATGATAGTGCCACTTTCCTTTTAGTTGATGTAGTCGCTCAAACAATCCTCACAATTGCAATCGTTGCACTCGTCAAAATCACAAACGTTGCGCTCCTCGCAATCTAACGATTAAAACAAAGCACAACAAACACACCAATCAAAATAATGCAATTATGCATGATACAACAAAACAATGATGAACAAATACATGCATAACGATTTAATAAGTCATAATGGTTGTAATTAGTTCTCTGAACATTACTACATCACATGATGCATGCAGGATATCATTTAACGCAATAGGATATTTATTATTAATACTTGATTGCCAATCTAGGGGTTTTAATAGTTTTGTTTAAACCTCTGTACTAATTGCCGTATTAAATTTGGGTCTAGGGTGTACTGGATAGAGGAAATTATTACTAACCAGTAGCAATTGGATTCAACTTAGTTGGAGTTATAAATCTTTTCTTATGACTTAAATAGTGTTTCATGGAGTTTAAATCATTTAAACAATTTCTGTTGTCTAAAATTCAAACTAAATACAGATCTATAATCTACGCAATAATGTGATTCCAGGGACATATTATTCATATTTTTCTGAGTTATAAATTATTTACTATGAATTTAATACTCTAAAAGTCCATTAAAATTATTTAAATCACTACAGCAATTCTACACTGCAAAATTTGGATCTAACAATATATTAATGTTTTATATGAAATTATGAATCCATAGACACTTTATTTGTATTTTCATGATATACAGATAATTTTCTATAATTTATTTAGTCCAAATTGTCCATTAAAATATTTAATTTATTACTGTAAATATTTACCATAAAAGTTGAATATAAAGGCATTTTAATATTCTTCATAATTTTTTGAATCTAATGATATATTATTTATAATTTTTGGACGTACATAACTCTAGATATGATTTTTGCAAGATTTAATCATTTTCTGACTTTTATTTCTATTACTAAAATGACAAGGCATATTCTGGGAATATTCTGCCAACGTGGCGAGATCTGATTGGGCCATACCCCTTCGTTTAAGTGTTGTGTTCCTGGCCACTGGATCAGGATCTGACGCCTGATGGTTGACGGCTCCCTGGCGGCTTGGCTCGAGTCCTGGCTTTGCTTTGGCTTCGGCTCGACTCGGCTCAAACGAATCTAGACCGCTCAGATTGGATCAGACGGGCTACAGTGATGATGGCGAGCCGGCGTCGCCTAGAAGACGATGGCGACAATGATGGACGGTGGTGCGATGGTGGAGGGCGCAGGCGGTGATGGTGGAGGCGTCTCCGGCGCTCTCCGGTATCGGTGAAGTGGTCGACGAGGTGCGGAAGTGCACGGCGGTCACGATGGTTGTCCTGGCGCAGCGTATTGATTCCTCGAGCATTGACGCGATGGGGACGGAGGAGAGCGGCGACGGTGATACTCCGGCGGCGTCGGCCGAGCGCTGTGGTGCTCCTGCGTTGAGGGGAAATGGGTCAGTCGAAGCAGTGCAGGGAGGGGGTTTGGATAGAGGGAAAAGGGGAGGCTCGGGCGCGACGGAACCTCGTCCTCAAGCGCGATATGCGACCTCCGACGGCGGCGGATCGGGAGGAGCTCTCCCGGCGGCTAGGGTTTCAGGAAAGTCGAAAAAAAATATGGGAAGAGACGCGAGAGGTTTATAAGTGAGGAAATCGTGCACGAGGACGAACAGAACTCACGAATTCGGCGGGGAAAACAGATCGGGGACGATCCCGTGCTCGCGTTGGACTTTGGCTAGAGGTGGAAGAAGCAGAGGTGGGGCCATCTGTCAGCGGGAGAGAGGGGAGAGGGGATCTGCGGGTGGGCCGGCGGTGGTTGCCTGGTGGGCCGATGCTGGGCTGCATTGCGTTGCTTTGCCGCTGCACGCGCGGTAGGGTAGGGATGGGCCGGCTAGGGCTGGTCCGGTTAGGTTAGTTTGTTTCCCTTTTTTTTCTGTAGTCTTTTTCTTTTATAAATTTTGTTTTAGGGCTCCAAATTAGTCCATTCAGATTTCTAAAAATTGGTAAAATCATCCTGATCATGTTAGCACATTAACTACATTAGTTATGTATGTTTATAATTTGCCAACCAATAAATATTTTGTTTGTCCAACATGGCATTACTATTATTTCTTATATTAAACATAACTTTTGTATTATAGCAGCAAAATGACTCAAATAAATTTCTGTTTTTTTTTCTAAAATTGATATCTGTAGGTATACATCATTTATGAATTCTATTGCTTAATTGTTACTATGGACAAATCCATAGCTCAAGGGTTGTACTTAGAATGGGAAAATCCCATTTAGGGTTTTTGATTTTTCTTTTGGGCAATACTAATTTTTTTATTAGGGATTAAATGCAATGATGGTCATGCATGCTTAATGATTTTGAATTTTGAAATCTTGCACACCAATTATACAATCCATAATCAATCCATGCCCTTTTGCCTATATGGTTACTTAGGTCATAACCAAAGAATATAAGGTTTTGAAATCAAGGTTGAGAGGGTTTTAAATTCAAAAGTTTCTTTTCTTTGAAATTTTTTAACCAAGTCAAATAATCAATCAAACTTATTTTATTTATTTCACATTCCAAAATTAGGAGAATTTTGGGATGTGACAGACTACCACCCTTAAAAGAAATCTCGTCCCGAGATTTGGGAAGGATAGAAAGAAATAGGTTCGAGATGCATCAAGGTTCTACCACCCTTAAAATAAAACTGTCTAGGTTGCTTCTCCAGTGTTCTCTTGGAAATATGTGAGCTTCTTAGCATACCCAGGTTGCTATCAATTATCATATATCATCTTCATACAGCTCTTCAACGACTCCTTCATCAAAGAGGTGGTAAATGTTGAGGTGGTTTACATTCCCCTTCTGGACTGGATTGGGCTTGTTCCCATTAGAGTTTCCAGCATTCTTTTTCTTCTTCTCAGCCTTCTTCTTTTTCTTCTCAGGACAGTCTGATGCATAGTGCCCTAGTTCCTTGCAATTATAACACTGTAGCTGGCTTATATCCCTCTTTTTGGACTTCTTATGATGGTTAAGGCCACTATTCCCATCATTTTCTTGACTATCCTCATCACCAATATTAACTCCATCGTTGTTGTGGTGGTCCTCGTGCCCATGGTGTTCATGTTCATTCCCTCCATGTTGATGGTGTCCATTGCCTTCATACATGTGATCTACAGAGTTCCCATTCCCGTTATGGAAGGTACATATCCTCTGACGTGATCCTGAGTTGCAGTTGTTGTTGTGCTTCCTCTTGCGCTTCTCAACTTGCCTTTGTTTCTCTTCAAGAATCCTAGCTTTGTCCATTAGATCCTGGAAAGTGGGAGTGTACACTACTGATGGCTGAACAGAGATCTCATCACTCATTCCATCCAGAAATCTCTCTTTCCTTTTATCATCAGTGTCGACATCCTCCGGAGCATAGCGAGACAAATTGGTGAATTCCTCTATCTACTCCGACACCGTGCGATCGTACTGGTGTAGATCATGGAATTCCTTTCTCTTCATGTTCATGACTCCAGACGAGACATGGTTTGTCTTTAATCCTTCCTCGAACATCTCCCAGGTGATTGTATCAATGGGGTGGGTGATCTGAAAGGTATCCCACCAAGTAGCTGCCTGTCCTTCAAGTAAGTGAGCAGCAAACCTCACTTTCTCTTCATCTGTGCATCCAACTGTTACTAAGTCCTTATTCACCGAGCGTATCCAATCAAGTGCAATCATAGGGTCAGGTGCGCTTGAGATTTTTGCAGGCCTTAGCTTTAGGAACCTAGTGAGTGCATCCACTTGGCTTGGGTTGTTATTGTTTGCTATGAATTGAGTCACCACTTGTGATAGTTGTGTCTGTGCTGCTATCAACCTCTCCATCCCAGTGGGTTGACGATGAGGCGACATCTGTTTGGGATAGCATAGATGAGTATAGATAGAAGATGACTAAGAGAAGTATTTCTACCCATAACTATATGAAGCAATCAATATCACAACCAAGCAAACAATCATAAGCAATCAACACACAATAAAACACTTGCATAACAATGTTACAGAGGTTTAAAACTAGCAGTATATAACCACAAAATTGTTTGGGAAAGTTGAGAACAATACTAGAGTAAAATAGAGCAACAAATAAACAACAAACAAAATCTGTCAAAACAGTATAGTAGGTTTCAAGAATTTTTCTAGGCACCTTCAACTCGTCAGGAATTTTAGACAACTTTTGTGCATGTAGTACAGGTAATTACGCTTCAGACCCTATATTTTTTTAGATTTTTCTGAGGTACCAAAAAAATATGAAAATTCACGCGGTACAACAGGTCAGGCAGAAAACTGCAACAGTAATATCCCGAATTTCAATCAATTCACACCCTTAAACTAATCTAAAACCACACGAAAACTCCAGAAACTTTAGAGTTTCAAAACTAAGTGATCCTAAACAAAGCATCACACAAAATAGCTCAATACAACCAAGAAAACAACCTATATTGTCATACTACATAAGTTGATAAGATCAATATGCTAACACGATAACGATGATCTCCTAAATAGATAAATATGGTGGTCCAGACCTACCCAAACTTGGTGAGATGTGCATTTACGTCATGTTATTTGTTCTTTACTTGTAGGCCAACTCTCATATAGTGATTTGCTTTATAGAAATCTACTAATAACATTTTCCAATTCTTGTAGTTTTTATGGTAGATCACTTCTTCTACTAATTAAATGAATGGACATCTACAAGTTTGAACAAGGAGAGGTGTTGGAAAATGATAGACAAGGAATAAAAGAACTCTAATAAGTATAAAATATGATAGTTCTCCTAATAGAGGTCTTCTGTTGCTAATCCATTTCTAAGGTCACGATCCTACAGTCAACACACAGCTCTGATACCATCTTGTAACACCCTCGCCTGATAAGGCAGAGTTCATGTGTAAAGTGCCAATCCCTGGATCGGTTCACTGTCACACACAGTACAAAATGAATACCAAATATAACCGTGCATCATAAATACAACGAATATGATCCAGAATTTATATTATATCATCCAAGTACACAGCGGAAACAATAACAAGTTAGATCTCCATTCTTCAAAGGTGCCACAGGCGAACAATCGTTGAGTGGAGTCTCGCGACCTATAACGTTCACTTAGAAACGATGGAACCTGTAACATGAAAGGTTGCAGCCACGAATGGTCAATACTTTGAATGTATTGGCAAGTGTCACTAGTGTGTGGATATAAATGGACTCTATCAACTACATGCATATTTGGCTAAGTGGAGTTTCAGGCTGATTTGCATAAAGCAATAGTTTTATCCCATGTTTTCAAAATAGCTTTAGTTCTTTATTAAAATTTTCTCAACACATTGGCCAACACCAAGTTCTCCTACTCCCTTGTTCGAACCATCAAATTTTATTAAGAAATTGGAATGTCGAGATCATCCATAAGCTTCAAGCCTTAGTTGCTCAATATTGTCCATAACCGGGGACACGGCTAATCGATTAGATTTATATCTTCTGCAGAAGTTGTACACTTTACCCACATGACACAATCTAGCCTTGACGCCACCAGTGGTCGCTGGTTTAGTACACACCAATTGGTATACCGGTAGATCGAGAATGTGACAAAGTCTTTCCATAGAAGTCCTCCCAATACACAATGCTAGCACGTCTAACAGGCACCAATGCAAGGATATAACCTCCAATACACAATTCTAGTTAACCTGAAGATATACCAATGTAAAGGGTCTTCCGCTATGTAATTAACTAAGCCAGAGCCCATATTATCATGTGGTTGTACACGGAAGCTATTGAACGAGAAACATGTCAATCTCTATGATGCCTATGTGGTCTTCTTCCAGTGCACACACAAGAGAGGTAGCCAAAGATACGGTCCTCTTCGTTGCCACTTCTTCAAAACTCAACAACAACAACAATATTCCACCCAGGTGATTCATTAAGTACTTGTTTTATTATATAAAAAACATAGATTTTCCAATAACTCACAATACTCATAACATGATATTCCATCCCGAATCTACAGCAGGGCTAAGCATACTACAACTGCGATGTTTCCACTAAACAAGATACAAAAGGATATCCTAAATAGGACATAGCATAGCATAGCACATAGTGCAAAATATTCCTACACATGCAATTCTACTAAAAACAACTATAATGCATAGGGAAAATAAGTAGGACATTTATGATAGTGCCACTTGCCTTTTAGTTGATGTAGTCGTTCAAACAATCCTCACAATTGCAATCGTTGCACTCCTCAAAATCACAAACGTTGCGCTCCTCGCAATCTAACGATTAAAACAAAGCACAACAAACACACCAATCAAAATAATGCAATTATGCACGATACAACAAAACAATGATGAACAAATACATGCATGACGATTTAATAAGTCATAATGGTTGTAATTAGTTCTCTGAACATTACTACATCACATGATGCATGCAGAAGATCATTTAACGCAATAGGATATTTATTATTAATACTTGATTGCCAATCTAGGGGTTTTAATAGTTCTGTTGAAACCTCTATACTAATTGCCGTATTAAATTTGGGTCTAGGGTGTACTGGATAGAGTAAAATATTACTAACTAGTAGCAATTGGATTCAACTTAGTCGGAGTTATAAATCTTTTCTTATGATTTAAATAGTGTTTAATGGAGTTTAAATCATTTACACAATTTCTGTTATCTAAAATTCAAACTAAATACAGATCTATAATCTACGCGATAATGTGATTCCAGGGACATATTATTCATATTTTTCTGAGTTATAAATTATTTACTATGAATTTAATACTCTAAAAGTCCATTAAAACTATTTAAATCATTACAGCAATTCTACACTGCAAAAATTTGGATCTAACAGGATATTAATGTTTTATATGAAATTATGAATCCATAGACACTTTATTTGTATTTTCATGATATACAGATAATTTTCTATAATTTATTTAGTCCAAATTGTCCATTAAATTATTTAATTTATTACAGTAAATATTTACCATAAAAGTTGAATATAAAGGCATTTTAATATTCTTCATAATTTTCTGAATCCAACGATATATTATTTATAATTTTTGGACGTACATAACTCTACATATGATTTTTGCAAGATCTAATCATTTTCTGACTTTTATTTCTATTACTAAAATGACAAGGCATATTCTGGGAATATTCTGCCAACGTGGCGAGATCTAATTGGGCCATACCCCTTCGTTTAAGTGTTGTGTTCCTGGCCACTGGATCAGGATCTGACGGCTGATGGTTGACGGCTCCTGGAAGATCCCTCCTTTGTAAAGGAAAGGATCCCTGTGATTGCAATGATAGTCCCTGGATCAATGCTAGCATCCACAGTTTAAGATGAAGTATACAGAAAAAAGGTCATTATTACAGTCATTCCAGAGACAAACATAGTCTTTTACAACTCCATGGCCACAGGCCTAGTACAAGAGTTTAAATAAGTAATAAGGTAAATAAGTCTTCATCTTCATGTGCCACAGGCAAGCATGTTGAGTGTAGACTCATGACTCCTAATCATCATCAGAATAACCTGCAACATCACAAGTTACAACCACGGTGGGTCAATACATTGGAATAGTATTGGCAAGTGATACCTTAGTAGAATATTGGTGGAATAAATACTATATGCATTTTGGCTGAGTGTAGCTTAGGCTTGCTTTGCTCAAAATTGGTTTTGCCTATTAGTTGAAAACACTAAGTTTTCTTTGTCAAAAACTTTTCCCAAGGAACCACCAATAGACATTGGGGTCCTTCACCCTTGTTCAACCACAAGTTTTACTTAGAAATTGGGATGAGGAGATTCTTGATAGCTTCCATGTCTTGATGCTCAAGTTGTCCTTTTCCAGGGACATGGCTAAGTACTTAGATTCTTCCATTTGCAGTGGTTATGCACTTTCCCCAAAAGAATTTATTTTCACCAAGACAGGACCTTTCAGAAGCCTTCCCTTAGACCAAATGGACGCGCTCCAACCTATCATCCCACTACCACCAACTGTCCAAATGGCTAAGTTATTGCAACCTATATGATCCAGGCAGAGCCCATATTGCCAAGTGGCTGCACTAGAAGCTTCTTAACATTTGGCCTCTCAAATCCCTTTGTTCCTGGGTGGCTTTCCATAAGTGAGATACACAAGGTAAACCATAGAAATGGGCCTTGTGTAACCACTCAACATAACCCATTCACAACCATTCCACCCAGGTGATTCATTCACTTAGTTGTTCTATTAAGTAAAAACATAGTCCAAAGACTTAGAAATATTTATTCATAGCATGAACATATATCCACCCTTGGTTGCTACTAGCTAGGCTAAGCATGGCATAGATAAGCATCTTAACTTAGAAATATCTAGCAATTCTACAACTACTAGGATTTCCCAAGCATAGCATATAAGCAAAATATAACCATGCAAGACTAGCAAAATATTTCTAATGCATAGTTGTAAAACATAGGGATAAAATCATGAAGCGCCACTTGCCTTGGTAGTTTGGAGAGTAGCTACAATCCTCACAATCACAATCACTATTTGCACCAAAATCTACACATAAAATGATACACCAAATCACATACAAAATAAATACAAGCAAAAATATATGAATGCATGCAATATGATATGTGATGATTTTTCTAAACTCAACAAGACAAGTGCACAGTATTGGTTCATAAACAAGTTCAAAACTTGCCAAACAACCTTTATTTAAACACTAAAACATTTCTCAAATAATTTATATACATATAATAGGCCTACACATGTTTCTGTAAATAAAACCATTTTAATAGAAACAAAATAGTAAACACATTACATTTTTGGAAAGGGCTTTCTCTCATGATTCCATTGATATAAAATTCATCAATTTTGGACGTGGGAATCAAAAGTTATGATTAAAACAAAATCAAACATCTAATAGATTCAAACTCTGATTTTAAATCTAACTAGCAGACACGCGGCGTGTTTCTATTGGTTGGTACCGATTCGGGCGGATCGATCAACGAGAGCCACATGATTTAAATGAAGATGCACGGCCAGATCTAGCGCGTACCCCTTCGTTAAGTGAATCTAACGCAGCCGATGGATCTAGATCTAACGGTCCGCGATCAAGCGACCATACTCTGGAGGTGCAAGCGGTGGAGACTGGCGGCGGCGGCTCTGTCCACGGCGGCGCGGCGACTACAGGGGGTTTTGGGGTCGTCGGAGATGCTTACCAGACTCGCGGCGATGTACTGAAGCTCAACGTGGAGATGGCAGCGAGGCGCGACGGACCTGACGAGCTCGTCGGAGTTGCTGGCGGCGTCAGATGCTCTCTGTCGGAGTCGAAGGCGACGTTCTGGGGCTCGAGGATACAAACAAAAAGTATTAGCAGGTGCGCTAGATGCAGGCGAAGATGCTCGTATGATTCAGAAACAGAGGGGAACACGAGGCTCACCGAATTTTGTCGCCGGAGTTGGAGACGGCGTCAGGAACTTGCGGTGTTCGATGGAGTCGACGACCTGGGGAAGTACAGGACGAACCAAGGATGTCATAAGGTGCGCAAGGATGTTGCGAAGCAGTCTGCATGAACTAGAGAGGAAGGGGCACATGGAGCTCACCGGGATTGGTTGCCGGAGTTGGTTCTGTCTGCGGCGGTGTAAGGGCGATTACCGGCAGCCTGGGGGCGCTCTGTGTTCGGGGTCTGGGGGAAAATGGAGAGGGGGTATAAGTAGGCGAGATGGGGGCGTGAATCACTCTAGCAATGAACGGGAATTGACGACGCGAATCAAACAGGAAACGCTCGGCGTGATTTGGGGATGAACCAGTCGCTGGGTGAAGACGACGATGGTCGTGTGGGTCGTGGCTGTCAGCGAGAGGAAAAGAGAGGGAGTGGGTCCAGTCTGTCAGCGACCTAGTGGGTGCGGGTGTGAGTAAAGAAAAGCAGCTTGGGGTCTTTATTGGGCTAGTTGGGCTGGTTGGGCCAGATTTGACTGTTTGCTTATTTTTTTTCTCTTTTATTCCTTTTCTTTTCTATTTGATTTTCTAAAAAGGATTTTCAAACTCCATTTCAAATTTGTTTGAATTCAAATCTTCTCTGGACTTTTGTACAGTGAATCTTGTTCTCAAATAAGTGTCAAACCTTTCTGGTTACAAAAACCAACTTGGGTCATTTGAAAAAAATAGAACAAAACCAAGCCATTATGTGATATAATAATTGGTATAACCTTGGTTTTAATTTATACTTTGTTTGGAAAATTTAACCAAGCTGTTGAAATCACTTATGTTTGATTTCAAAACACTACTGAATGAATATTTGCACCTTACTCATTAGCAAGTATCCCAAAGGCTAAAGTATTCATACATAAAATAATGAGCAATATATGCTCCTGTTTTTGAAATGATTTTGAAATGAAACCCTAAATTATCATGGATGCATGGATGATATGCATGAGTATGAAACATGGTTTTGAAATGATTTTGAAATGAAACCCTAAATGATTTTGAAATGAAACCTTAAACTCTTGGGTACTCCATGTAGACATACAATTCTGCTCATATAGATCTTGGCTAACTTAGCACTTGTATAGGTTGTCTTCACGGGTATGAAATGAGCCACTTTAGTTAGGCGATCCACTACTACCCAAATAGAATCATATCCTGACCTGGTCCTTGGTAATCCGGTAATGAAATCCATACCAATCTTGTCCCACTTCCAATCAGGAATAGGTAGTGGTTGTAACAATCCTGCTAGTTTCTGATGTTCCGCTTTCACTCTACTACATACATCACACAAAGCAATATGTTCGGCGATGTCCTTCTTGAGATTATTCCACCAAAATCTTTCCTTCATATCCATGTACATTTTGGTGTTACCCGGATGAATGGAATACGGTGAGTTGTGTACTTCTTGTAAAATCAGTTTCCGAAGCTCCAGATCTTGTGGAACACAAATACGTTTTCCATGCCATAAAGTACCCTGTTCGTCTTCATGGAATCCTTTGGCTTTTCCCTTACCAATATTTTCCTTAATCTCTTCAATTTCCTTATCAGTCTTCTGGGCTTCTTTGATCTTGTCCAACAAAGTGAGTTGAACATCCAAAGACATGAGATGTCCTTCAGGCACAATCTCCAATCTGAGGTCTCTAAATTGGGCACACAGATCATCTGGTAATTCTCCCTTAGTAAGGCCATTCACAAAAACCTTACGGCTTAGAGCATCCGCTACGACATTTGCTTTGCCAGGATGGTATTGCAAACTCAGGTCATAGTCCTTGATGAGTTCTAGCCATCTTCTTTGTCTCATGTTAATTTCTTTCTAGGTGAAGATATACTTCAAACTCTTGTGATCTATGAACACTTCACATCGCTTTCCCAAAAGATAATGTCTCCATGTCTTGAGTGCATGGACAACAGAGGCTAACTCTAAATCATGAGTAGGATAGTTTACCTCATGAGTTTTGAGTTGTCTCGAGGCATACGCCACAACTTTTCCTTCTTGCATAAGTACCGCACCCAATCCATGATGAGATGCATCACAATACACTTGGAAATCCTTCTCCAAATCTGGCAAACACAAGACTGGTGTTGTCACAAGTCTCTTCTTCAATTCTTGAAAGCTGAGTTCACAACCTTCAGACCAAGCAAATTTCTTGTCTTTCTTTAGCAATTCTGTCATAGGTTTTGCTACCTTGGAGAAATTCTCAATGAACCTCCTGTAGTAACCTGCTAAGCCAAGGAAACTACGAACCTCTTTCACTGACTTGGGAGATTCCCATTCAGTTACAGCTGAAACTTTAGCAGGATCAACTGCTACACCATCTCCTGACACAACATGTCCAAGAAATCCAACTTCATTTAACCAAAATTCACACTTGCTGAATTTGGCATATAGCTTATGCTCTCTACGCTTCTCAAGTATCAAACATAGATGTCCTTCATGCTCTTCTTTGCTCTTGGAGTAGATTAGAATATCGTCGATGAATACGACAACAAACTTATCAATAAATTCCATGAACACCTTGTTCATCATATTCATGAAGTATGCTGGTGCATTGGTCAAACCAAATGGCATCACGGTATACTCATACAATCCATACCTTGTGGTGAAAACTGTCTTGGGTATGTCTTGTTCTCTTATCTTGAGTTGGAAATAACCTGACCGGAGATCAATCTTTGAGAACACACACACGCTCCTTCTAACTGATCAAACAAGTCATTGATTCTAGGCAAAGGGTACTTGTTCTTGATAGTCACCTCATTGAGTGAACGGTAATCTATACATAACCTTTGACTTCTATCTTTCTTTTCCACAAATAAAACTGGTGCCCCCCAAGATGAGGAACTTGGTTGGATAAAACCAAGTGAAGGGAAGAAAATGAAGGGAATATGCCCGAGAGGCAAAAATAAAGTGGTTATTATCATATTCCTTGTTTATGATAAATGTTTATTTTACATGCTATAATTGTATTAATACGGAAACGTTAATACATGTGTGTTTAATAAACAAACAGAAAGTTCCTAGTTATGTCTCTCTTATAAACTAGCTCGTTGATTAACAAGATGATCTAGGTTTCCTGATCATGGACATTGGATGTTGTTAATAACAGGATCACAACATTAGTGTAATGGTGTGATGAACATTCATCCGAAGTATAGCATTACGATCAAAGTCATTGAGTTTATATTGCTATAACAACTTACGAATTGATCCTAATCCTTAGACCATGAGATCATGTCAATCACTAACACCGGAAGAGTTTCTTGATAACATCAAACGTCACACCGTAACAGGGTGATTATAAAGATGGATTTAGAACTAATAAAGTGTTATGTTGAGGCCCATGGATCGAGAGTGGAATTTGTTCATCCCGATGACGGATAGATATGCTCTGGGCCCTGTCGGTGATATCACATTGATTAGCTTGCAAGCAAGTGATTTGATCACTAGAATGTTATATCACGGGAACGAGAAAAGAGTGCATGTCAGTAACGAGATCAAACTAGGTATGGAGATACCTATGATCGAATCTCAGACATGTAATATATCGCGAAACAAAGGGATTAACATACTAGCGTAAAAGGTTCCGACGATCACAAGAAAGTCATCGTTGAATGTGAGGGAGTCGATGAGTCTCGATCCCGCTTCGATTATTGATCGAGAGGGTCTTGATCATGTCCGCATTATTCGAACCGTAGGGTGACACACTTAAGAGACACCGACATCCATTTGGAGCAAAAGTTTCATGCCGAAAAGAATAACAAGCGAGAATTTATTTCACTAGATACCAAAGCGGGTTTCGGGTGAAATTGCAGAAAGTGTTTCGCATGTGAAATGAAATACTAGCAAGGGGTTATATGTGAATGTTTGTCATTAAAGTAATTGACAAAATTCTGAATAAATAAAAGGAGTTTTATTTAATGAGAGTTTGCATTAAATTTGGTGGAAATTTAATGGGAATTTGAGTGGGTTTTTGAGTGGAGGGAATTGAAAGGCATTTGAGTGAGTGGAGTGTCCACCCACATGAATGTGGAAGAGGTGGGGCAGCCCCATGGCTGGGCGCATGGCCCCTTGGGTGCCCCCCCTCTCCCTATAAAAGGAGCCTCCTCCCTCTCTCTCTCACACCTTCTCGTGAAGGATCTCTCTCCCCCTCTAGAATTTATCCCCCATGGTCTCGGACTAGCGAGATACATGTTCTCGGTGGCTATTCGGCAAGAAAGAGTTGTGCTTCCGCTGCATCGCTGGAGCGAGGAGGCGGAGGTTGCTCGGTGCCTCGAACGTGTGTGCGAGCACGGATCTGTTTGTTTCTTGGCGCTAGCACTTCCTCTCGATCTTGAGATCAGCAAGAGATCGTCTACATCAACCACGAGTTTGGACTCGTTAAGCTTTGTCGGTCTTCAAGGGTATGTTCTCTACGGATATAAATCTGCCCGTTGTTTGTATCTAGTAGATAGATCTTGGTACATAGTTGTTCCCATCGTAGGGAAATTTTTGTTTTCTATGTTGCGAACCCTACAGTGGTATCAAAGCCGGATCTATGCGTAGATACTTTGCACGGGTAGTACACATATGAGTATGTGGGCGATGATGATCATTTTATTGCTTCTTAGTTGTACTTTGGATATTGGTGGCATAGTGGGATGAAGCGGCCCGGACAAACTTTACATGTCCTCGCACATGAGACCTGTTCCACGCTTGACATGCAACTAGTTTTGCATAAGTGGCTAGCGAGTGTCTGTCTCTCCTACTATAGTCAATATCTAATTTGCAATGAGTTGTCAACAATTTGGTTATCCTCGTTGTGGTTCATGTTCGTAGGTAAGAACGGTTCAATCTTCGAAAGCCCTAAGCCACGTAAAACTTGCAATGGATAAATTAGAGGCGTCTAGTTTAGATTGTTGTTGGGCTAGTGTTATGATATGGTGATGTTGTAAGTAGAAGTATGATATGATACTCTTACAACACACATAACATGTAATCTCCATAGACCTTGGACTTACACATATAGGTATGATAGTGATCATACCACGGTGCACATGATAGAGATCATATGCGGGAACCATATCATTCCACTAATAAACATGTGATGTTTGATAGCATCTTATATTGCTTGTTTGGCGTTTTATTAGCATAATAAGATGATCCCTCATTTAAATATCAAGATAAGAATGTGTTCTTCCTTTAGTATGAACCGATTATGTTCCCGTCGCTCCAAGACAACGTGATGATCTGGTGTTTTTGGATCCACGACCATATTTCGGGTGTAAGACAGTTACACACGCGAATACTAAGGTTCTTACTTGGCGAGCCTAGCATGTACAGACATGGCCTCGGAACACGGACCGAAAGGTTAAGCATGAGTCATATAGTAGATATGATGCCCATTTGATGCTCGCCTTTGAAGCTACACCGACTCACGTGATGATCGGACTTGGTATAGTGGATTTGGTTCATGTAATCACCAAAAAGACACGAGGGATGTCGTTTTTGAGTGGGAGTTTATTTCTAATTTGGATTAGTAGAACTCAATTTATCATAAATTAAATCAAAGTGAATTTGCATAATTTGTTTTAGTCATTGGCATTCGTTCACTACCTTATGCATAGTTGTAATTGAGATAATAGAACTATAGAATTCTAGATATATACTTTACGAACTGGTATCGTATTGTGTTGAGTGTCAATCTAAATTTTAAAGTCCTATTGCAAACTTTCAGCAAAATTCTATTTATTTTGTGAAATTTAATAATTGGTATTAAATCGAGAGTAACAATTCCAGTGTTAGTATCTTAAGTATCATGTTTGCCTCTATGATTCTTGATTGTTTTAATATCAAGTTTATCTAGGAGTTGAAAGAATTGTTTCAGAAACCATCATGTGTGGCAGATATAACGATATCTGAAACAATGTTTTGGTTGCAATATGATAGAGTATAATATATGTTCTCATATTGGATGAGAATTTACGAAGGTTGGAGATGCTAGACATCCTAATCATCCAAAAGGGTTTTGGAAAGTAATGTTATACTCACGATTCGCCTTTATAAGCTACAGTAGCTTGATCATGAAAGTCGTCATGATAAGGATGAATAGAAGATGTATGTAAAGTGTTTACTACACTAAAAGATTACTAAATAATGGATTTTGAAAGAATACCGATCATTTGATGATGGTGATCTACTTCAAAGTGCAAGTCCAAAGGTATTATTATTTGAATATACACACTTTGGACTATCTGTCATGTATATGGCGCCACTTTTGATGTTGATAGATTCTTTTAAAAATGAAAAGGAACTGCAGAAAGAGAATCTATAAAATATATTTGGCAGAAAAGAAAACATTGGAAATATCCAAGTTAGGTATATATATGATATACATGTTATGGTTGTATTCTTTGCTTGTTAAACAATGTGGTTCTTGGGTATTGGATACCGAATTGGTTGGTATGAAATTTCATAGGGAACAACGCAATTCATGAACCACAATGGCCTAAGTAACTTGCAAGAGAATATGTGATCATGTTCATCGAAAACAAACAAACCGTTGTTTGTATTTCTTGTTGACATCAAAGCTTGACTTCAAGATTTGTTTTAATAATTGTTATTTGAATCAGGTATTATGACAACACAGGTTGTTCAAATAATTACCATATTCCATATAAGATGGATGATTTACAGATCTAGTTGGAGAAATCACATCCATAAAACCTAATGCTAAAATGTCGCAAGACAAATGATTGAAAGATCACTTATGAAGTGACATCGCTGTTTAAATTATATTGGAAAGAAAACATGAAGAATCTCCAAATTCATGGATTTTTGGAGTCTTTGATTTGATCAAGTGACGCTTGTGAGACTTTCCACGTGATAATTAGAACTTCGTTCAAAGGCCAAAGAAGAACGAATGACTAAATTATTGGAATTTATACATATCGATATATGTAGTCCATTATGTGTAGTCGTAAGCGATGGGTTTCAACTTCATATGATTTCTCCGGAATTTTGAGTGAATAGTCACTTAATGAGAAAGAAGTATGAAATATTTGAAAAACGTTTCAAAGACTTTCAAGATGAAGTGAAAAATCATTGTAACAAGAAAAATTAAATGGTTTATGATTTTATCATAAGGGATTTATTTGAGTTACAAGTGTAACAAGAAAAATAAATGAATTATGATTTATCATAAAGGGATTTATTTGAGTTACAAGTTTAGCAAAAACACCTAGATTTGCATCTCCCGAAACACCATAGGAGTATGGAGTGTTTGAGATTTGTAATGAAACCTTGTGTGACATGGTTTGATCAAAGGTGTTATTTATAAAACTGCCATTATGTTTTAAAAGATTGAAGCTTTAGAGACTTCCGCTTTTACACTGAAAAGAGCTCCATCTTGATCCGTTGAAATGACACCATGGAAGTTATGGTTTGGGGTAAAACCCAAGTTATCATTTCTTAAATTTTGGTATGCTAAACATAAGTAAGATGTTTACAACCAAAGTCGGATGAGCATGTCTTTGTAGGTTATTTCGAATAACAATTGGTTATTCCTCAATAACACCGAGGACAAAAGGGTTTGTCGCTTGAAATGTGAAGTTTCTTGAAAAAGGAATTTTTCGCAAAAGTTAAGTGGGAGGACAATAGAACTTTGATAAGGTTAACGAACCTTAGCTAAATGTGCTGAGTTGCGCAGCGCCGGAAATCGTTCCGGAGGCTGCCATAATGCTCATAGCTTATGTGCCTCAAAGGTTGTGGTCACGGAGATCTAAGTTCTTATTGAACCAAGTCGGTCGGATAAACAATCAAATGTTGAGATTTGAGAGTAAATCATTATTGTTTGACAATGATGAACCGACTATATGCAAATAAGCGATGATGGGCCCTGACTCCGTCAAATGGCTTGAAGCCATAAAATCCGTGATAGTTCCATACACGATAAATCAAGTTTTGAACTTGGAAGACCCTCCGGAAAGGTGTAAAAACCTATCGGTCGTATTTGGATCTATAAAGAAACAGACATGGATGTTTCACATCTATGAAATAGTCGACATGTTGTAAAGTATTTTACGACAATGTTCAAGGAGTTGACTATGAAAAGATTTGATCTTTCATAGCGATATTTAGTTTGGACGGATTAAAGTAGCAACCACTACATATAATTTGTTATATGGTAGATGAATAAACAAAACAAAATTCTTCTAATAGAATGGTTACCTAGGACATGTACATGACACGGTCCAAAGGGTTTTGTTAATTCAAAGGATGCTAAAAAGGGCATGCAAACTTCAATGGTTGAAGTAAGCATCGCGGAGTTGGAATCTTCACCATGATGAAAAAGGAGTTTTTCATCAGGAGACGATGAAGATGCTTGCATTTGCAAGAAATTAAGTGGGAGCGCTGAGACACATTTCTAATACATTATGTGGATGACATCTTATTGATTAGAAATGATGTATCTTTTATTGACAATGGTTAAGAATTTCATTTTGATGAAATACTTAGGCAAAACCCGAATATTTAGCGTGAATGTCTATAGTGGATAGACTGTGACGCCAATATGGTTGTGTCAAACGTACATATATGAGATATTGAAGGAGTTCAATATAGAAACGACAAGAAACAGTTCTTGTTGCATGGAAAGGAATTGAATCAAGATTCAAGTGTATCGACACTTGATAAGTGAAACAAGATTCAAGTGCTTTGACACTTGATGAGTGAAATCACGAGAATGTTTTGATCAATCATACCATGATATGTACACATCCAGATATGTCCTATGCTCTAAGTGTTATGAGCATATACCAGAATGAATCATAAAATGATCATTGGACGATAGTGAGGAAATTCTTATGATCTTTTGGAAGAATTAAGAATATATTTGTGTAGAGGTGACAAACAATTACAAATAGTTCATTGTAAAGCGTTACATTGATACTAGTTTTGTCACAAGATACAAATTAAGTTTATCTCAATTTAAACTATGGGTGGCACAATGTAATGGAAAGGAGATTCCATGATGGATTTGGATGAATTCCAAAGTTAAGACATTATGACGGATACTACAACAAAAAGTCTAAGTATATGATTGCTATAGTAGCAGCAAAGGAGGGAATTTGTGTCAAGTAGTTTGTTATCAAACTAAGGTGTGGTTCGCAACGGGCTAACACTAAAGATATATTGTATGACAATAGTATCGACATGATTTAACCCCAAGGAACTAAAGGTCTCACCAAAAGACCAAATTTATACAGTGCCATCTCATTGGAGAATGAGTGATGCGTGGAGACGCAAAGACATGCAAATACACACGGACCTAAAAGCATCAGATCCGTAGATTATGTTAACCACTTGCAATTGCGTATATGGAACACCAGAAAGCCATAGGTGTTCAATACGCAAAGTTTTCAAACTAGATTATTGTCTCTAGTGCAAGTGGGAGACTGAAGGGAATATGCCCGAGAGGCAATAATAAAGTGGTTATTAACATATTCCTTGTTTATGATAAATGTTTATTTTACATGCTATAATTGTATTAATACGGAAACGTTAATACATGTGTGTTTAATAAACAAACAGAAAGTTCCTAGTTATGTCTCTCTTATAAACTAGCTCGTTGATTAACAAGATGATCAAGGTTTCCTGATCATGGACATTGGATGTTGTTAATAACGGGATCACAACATTAGTGTAATGGTGTGATGAACATTCATCCGAAGTATAGCATTACGATCAAAGTCATTGAGTTTATATTGCTATAACAACTTACGAAGTGATCCTAATCCTTAGACCATGAGATCATGTCAATCACTAACACCGGAAGAGTTTCTTGATAACATCAAACGTCACACTGTAACAGGGTGATTAAAAAGATGGATTCGGAACTAATAAATTGTTATGTTGAGTCCCATGGATCGAGAGTGGAATTTGTTCATCCCGATGACGGATAGATATGCTCTGGGCCCTCCCGGTGATATCACATTGATTAGCTTGCAAGCAAGTGATTTGATCACTAGAATGTTATATCACGGGAACGAGAAAAGAGTGCATGTCGATGTGAGATCAAACTAGGTATGGAGATACCGATGATCGAATATCGGACATGTAATATATCATGAAACAAAGGGATTAAGATACTAGCATAAAAGGTTAGACGATCACAAGAAAGTCATCGTTGAATGTGTGGGAGTCGATATGGGTCTCGGATCCCGCTCGATTATTGATCGAGAAGGGTCTCGATCATGTCCGCATTATTCGTGAACCGTAGGGTGACACACTTAAGAGACACCGACATCCAATTGGAGCAAAAGTTTCATGCGGAAATAATAAGCGCATGAATTTATTTCACTAGATACAAAGCGGGTTTTGGGTGAAATTGCGTAAAGTGTTTACGCATGTGAAATGAAATACTAGCAAGGGGTTATATGTGAATGTTTGTCTTTAAAGTAATTGACAAAATTCTGAATAAATAAAAGGAGTTTTATTTAATGAGAGTTTGCATTAAATTTGGTGGAAATTTAATGGGAATTTGAGTGGATTTTTGAGTGGAGGGAATTGAAAGGCATTTGAGTGAGTGGAGTGTCCACCCACATGAATGTGGAAGAGGTGGGGGCAGCCCCATGGCTGGGCGCATGGCCCCTTGGGTGCCCCCCTCTCCCTATAAAAGGAGCCCCCTCCCTCTCTCTCACTCACACCTCCTCGTGAAGGATCTCTCTCCCCCTCTAGAATTTATCCCCCATGGTCTCGGACTAGCGAGATACATGTTCCCGGTGGCTATTCGGCAAGAAAGAGTTGTGCTTCCGCTGCATCGCTGGAGCGAGGAGGAGGAGGTTGCTCGGTGCCTCGAACGTGTGTGCGAGCACGGATGCGCTGCTGTTTTGCGGCGCTAGGACTTCCTCTCGATCTTGAGATCGGCAAGAGATCGTCTACATCAACCACGAGTTTGGACTCGTTAAGCTTTGTCGGTCTTCAAGGGTATGTTCTCTACGGATATACATCCGCCCGTTGTTTGTATCTAGTAGATAGATCTTGGTACATAGTTGTTCCCATCGTAGGAAAATTTCTGTTTTCTATGTTGCGAACCCTACAGAAAAGACAAGTGTGGAAGTTGTTGAATTTTTTTCCTTAGTGGTTTCTAATCCTAGGGTCATAATCCTACAGGCAACACAGTGCTCTGATACCATCTGTAAGATCCCTCCTTTGTAAAGGAAAGGATCCCTATGATTGCAATGCTAGTCCTTGGATCAATGCTAGCATCCATAGTTTAAGATGAAGTACACAGAAACAAAGGTCATTATTACAGTCATTCTAGAGACAACCATAGTCTTTTACAACTCCATGGCCACAGGCCTAGTACAAGAGTTTAAATAAGTAATAAGGTAAATAAGTCTTCATCTTCATGTGCCACAGGCAAGCATGTTGAGTGTAGACTCATGACTCCTAATCATCATCAGAATAACCTGCAACATCACAAGTTACAGCCATAGTGGGTCAATACATTGGAATAGTATTGGCAAGTGATACCTCAGTAGAATATTTGTGGACTAAATACTATATGCATTTTGGCTAAGTGTAGCTTAGGCTTGCTTTGCTCAAAATAGGTTTTGCCTATTAGTTGAAAACACTAAGTTTTCTTTGTCAAAAACTTTTCCCAAGGAACCACCAATAGACATTGGGGTCCTTCACCCTTGTTCAACCACAAGTTTTACTTAGAAATTGGGATGAGGAGATTCTTTATAGCTTCCATGTCTTGATGCTCAAGTTGTCCTTTTCCAGGGACATGGCTAAGTACTTAGATTCTTCCATCTGCAGTGGTTGTGCACTTTCTCCACAAGAGTTGATTTTCACCAAGACAAGACCTTTCAGAAGCCTTCCCTTAGACCAAATGGATGCGCTCCAACCTATCATCCCACTACCACCAACTTTCCAAATGGCTAAGTTATTGCAACCTATATGATCCAGGCAGAGCCCATATTGCCAAGTGGCTGCACTAGAAGCTTCTTAACATTTGGCCTCTCAAATCCCTTTGTTCCTGGGTGGCTTTCCATAAGTGAGATACACAAGGTAAACCATAGAAATGGGCCTTGTGTAACCACTCAACATAACCCATTCACAACCATTCCACCCAGGTGATTCATTCACTTAGTTGTTTTATTAAGTAAAAACATAGTCCAAAGACTTAGAAATATTTATTCATAGCATGAACATATAGACACCATTGGTTGCTACTAGCTAGGCTAAGCATGGCATAGATAAGCATATTAACTTAGAAATATCTAGCAATTATACAACTACTAGGATTTCCCAAGCATAGCATATAAGCAAAATATAACCATGCAAGACTAGCAAAATATTTCTAATGCATAATTGTAAAACATAGGGATAAAATCATTAAGCACCACTTGCCTTGGTAGTTTGGAGAGTAGCTACAATCCTCACAATCACAATCACTATTTGCACCAAAATCTACACATAAAATAATACACCAAATCACATACAAAATAAATACAAGCAAAAATATATGAATGCATGCAATACGATATGTGATGATTTTTCTAAACTCAACAAGACAAGTGCACGGTACTGGTTCATAAACAATTTCAAAACTTGCCAAACAACCTTTATTTAAACACTAAAACATTTCTCAAATAATTTATATACACATAATAGGCCTACACATGTTTCTATAAATAAAACTATTTTAACAGAAACAAAACATTAAACAGATTACATATTTGGAAAGGGCTTTCTCTCCTGATTCCATTGATATAAAATTCATCAATTTTGGACGTGGGAATCAAAAGTTATGATTAAAACAAAATCAATTTTGGCGGTGGCGACTGGCGGTGGCGGCTCTGTCCACGGCGGCGCGGCGAATACAGGGGGTTTTAGGGTCGTCGGAGATGCTTACCAGACTCGCGGCGATGTACTGAAGCTCAACTTGGCGATGGCTTGACGAGGGGCGCACGGACACAGCGGCACGAGCTCGTCGGAGTTGCTGGCAGCGTCAGATGCTCTCTGTCGGAGTCGAAGGCGACGTTCTGGGGCTCGAGGATCCAAACAAAAAGTATCAGCAGGTGCGCTAGATGCAGGCGAACATGATCATATGATTCAGAAACAGAGGGGAACACGAGGTTCACCGAATTTTGTCGCCGGAGTTGGAGACGGCGTCAGGAACTTGCGGTGTTCGATGAAGTCGACGACCTGGGGAAGTACAGGGCAAACCAAGGATGTCACAAGGTGCGCAAGGATGTTGCGAAGCAGTCTGCATGAACTAGAGAGGAAGGGGCGCACGGAGCTCACCGGGATTGGTCACCGGAGTTGGTTCTGTCTGCGGAGGTGTAAGGGCGATTACCGGCAGCCTGGGGGAGCTCTGTGTTCGGGGTCTGGGGGAAAATGGAGAGGGGGTAGAGGGGGTTTAAGTAGGCGAGATGGGGGCGTGAATCACTCCAGCATTGAATAGGAATTGACGACGCGAATCAAACAGGAAACACTCGGCGTGATTTGGGGATGAACCAGTCGCTGGGTGGAGACGACGATGGTCGTGTGGGCCATGGCTGTCAGCGAGAGGAAAAGAGAGGGAGTGGGTCCAGTCTGTCAGCGACCTAGTGGGTGCGGGTGTGAGTAAAGAAAACGCTTCGCAGGGGGGGTGTTGGGCTAGTTGGGCTGGTTGGGCCAGATTTGACTGTTTGCTAAAAAAATTTTCTCTTTTATTCCTTTTCTTTTCTGTTTGATTTTCTAAAAAGGATTTTCAAACTCCATTTCAAATCTGTTTGAATTCAAATCTTCTCTGGACTTTTGTATAGTGAATCTTGTTCTCAAATAAGTGTCAAACCTTTCTGGTTACAAAAACCAACTTGGGTCATTTGAAAAAAATAGAACAAAACCAAGCCATTATGTGATATAATAATTGGCATAACCTTGGTTTTAATTTATACTTTGTTTGGAAACTTTAACCAAGCTTTTGAAATCACTTATGTTTGAATTCAAAACACTACTGAATGAATATTTGCACCTTACTCATTAGCAAGTAGCCCAAAGGCTAAAGTATTCATACATAAACTAATGAGCAATATATGCTCCTGTTTTTGAAATGATTTTAAAATTAAACTCTAAATGATCATGGATGCATGGATGATATGCATGAGTTTGAAACATGGTTTTAGGGATGTTACAGCTCCCTTGCGGCTTGGCTCGAGTCCTGGCTTCGCTTCGGCTTCGGCTGGACTCGGCTCAAACGAATCTAGACCGCTCAGATTGGATCAGACAGGCTACAGTGATGATGGCGAGCCGGCGTCGGCTGGAAGACGATGGCGACGACGATGGATGGTGGCGCGATGGTGGAGGGCGCAGGCGGTGATGGTCGAGGCGTCTCCAGCGCTCTCCGGCGTCGGTGAAGTGGTCGACGAGGTGCGGAAGTGCACGACGGTCACGATGGTTGTCCTGGGGCAGCGTCTTGATTCCTCGAGCATCGACGCGATGGGGACGGAGGAGAGCGGCGACGGTGATACTCCGGCGTCAGGCGAGCGTTGTGGTGCTCCTGCATCGAGGGGAAATGGGTCAGTCGAAGCAGTGCAGGGAGGGGGTTTGGATAGAGGGAAAAGGGGAGGCTCGGGCGCGACGGAACCTCGTCCTCAAGCGCGATCTGCGACCTCCGACGGCGGCGGATCGGGAGGAGTTCTCCCGGCGGCTAGGGTTTCAGGAAAGTCGAAAAAAATATGGGAAGAGACGCGAGAGGTTTATAAGTGAGGAAATCGTGCACGAGGGCGAACAGAACTCGCGAATTCGGCGGGGAAAACATATCAGGGACGATCCCGTGCTCGCGTTGGACTCTGGCTGGAGGTGGAAGAAGCAGAGGTGGGGCCATCTGTCAGCGGGAGAGAGGGGAGAGGGGATCTGCTGGTAGGCCGGCGGTGGTTGCCTGGTGGGTCGATGCTGGGCTGCGTTGCACTGCTTTGCCGCTGCACGCGCGGTAGGGTAGGGATGGGCCGGCTAGGGCTGGTCCGGTTAGGTTAGTTTGTTTCCCTTTTTTTGTAGTCTTTTTCTTTTATTCTTTTCTGTTTTCTTTTATAACTTTTGTTTTAGGGCTCCAAATTAGTCCATTCAAATTTCTAAAAATTGGTAAAATCATCCTGATCATGTTAGCACATTAACTACATTAGTTATGTATGTTTATAATTTGCCAACCAATAAATATTTTGTTTGTCCAACATGGCATTACTATTATTTCTTATATTAAACATAACTTTTGTATTATAGCAGCAAAATGACTCAAATAAATTTCTGTTGTTTTCTAAAATTGATATCTGTAGGTATACATCATTTATGAATTCTATTGCTTAATTGTTACTATGGAGAAATCCATAGCTCAAGGGTTGTACTTAGAATGGGAAAATCCATTTAGGGTTTTTGATTTTTCTTTTGGGCAATACTAATTTTTTTATTAGGGCTTAAATGCAATGATGGTCATGCATGCTTAATGATTTTGAATTTTGAAATCTTGCACACCAATTCTACAATCCATAATCAATCCATGCCCTTTTGCCTATATGGCTACTTAGGTCATAACCAAAGAATATAAGGTTTTGAAATCAAGGTTGAGAGGGTTTTAAATTCAAAAGTTTCTTTTCTTTGAAATTTTTTAACCAAGTCAAACAATAAATCAAACTTATTTTATTTATTTCACATTCCAAAATTAGGAGAATTTTGGGATGTGACAGAAGCTAGTTTTTATGAGAAAGATCTTTTTAGTTCCCCGGCTTTAGGGAAGAAAATTTGCTCTGATGATATTTTATCTCCCATATGTGGTAATTCTAATGATACTTGTGATATTTTAAATCCACGTATTGAAAGTGTCCCTTTTTAAAATACCTATTGAAATTGTTGAACGTGTTATGAATAACTGCTATTTTGGAGATGGAACTGTCCATCCTAGTGATCATTTACTCTTTATACATTAATTATGCGAGTTGTTCAAGTGTGCAGGTATTTCAATGGACCAAGTTAAGAGGAAGCTATTCCCTTTCTCACTTAGGGACAAATCAAGGGAGTGGTATGAGCTACTAGATGATCCTCATCATTTGGAGTGGAAGGAACTTGAATCTCTCTTTTATTCTAAATTTTATCCTCCTCATGAAATTCATAAAGATAGGAATTATATTTATAATTTTCATCCTCATGAGGGAGAAAGTATTGCCTAAGCTTGGGGGAGAATGAAATCACTGATGCTCAAATGTCCCATGCATGAGCTCCCCAGTAAAGTTGTTATCAATAATTTTTATGCAAGGCTTTCAGGATAATTTTTATTGGGAAGCCCTTGTCGTCCTCTATACAACGCAATTTGAATCGGGTCAATCGGAGCTTTCAGTCAAAAGTTATTGTCGTTTGGATATTTGTCTGTTTGTCTGTTTTCTGGGCCGAGCGGTAGTATCGCCCGAACGGGCCGGTACTACCGCCCGGGCCTGAAAACGGCCCGTTTTCGTTATGTCTCACTAGGTACCCAGATCCGGTACTACCGGTGATAGTACCGTCGGGTGGGCCGGTAGTACCGGCCGGCCTAGTTATTTTCCCAGAAATATCTACCCAGTTTCTTTTCCAGATCTAGATCTAGATGTTGCTCGTTGACCCCGCGGCTTGGCCTCTGGCGCTCGTTGGCCGCGCCGCCGCCGCTCGCCACGCCTGTCCCACTTGCCGACTGACGCTGCACTCTTGCTTTGCGTTGCTGCCCATGGCGTTGGCCGCGCTGCTTCGCGCTGAGGTGGGCCCGCGCGCGCCTCACTCGCTCACGCGCCGCTCGCTGCCCGGCCAGCTGCTGGCCCCGCTGCTCTCGCATGCTTGGCGTGCACGAGCCTAGTCATGCATGCATGCATGTACCGGCCCGCTGCCCTGCCCGCATGCGTTGCGTGCCCTGCTGCCGCTCATCTCCTCGAGTGCACTGCTGCTGCTTTGTTTATTCTGGCGTTTTGTTGTTTGGGTCCGGTAGTACCGGACCAAACCGGTATTACCGTTCCGCCCAGAAAAATCATCCCACCGGCCAGATTTTTGGGGCCTCTATTTAAGGTTTTGCCCGTTTTAAGTTTAGTGAGCTCCTCTCTTATCTATTAGGCTAAACTTTGTCCACACTTGCTCTAGATCTTGAATCTTGCCTAATCTTTTCCCTCCGATGATTCTTGCCCATATTTTAGTGGAAGAGAGAGGAGATCTAGCCCCACGTTTTGACCTAACCGATTCATCTCTTTGTGAGTGCATCTTTGGGGATCTAGATTTTGGGGGATTTTATGTCTCTCTTTGATTCCTCTTCTCTTGTTCCCCCAATAGCTTTAGTAGCTTTGTTGGAACTTGAGAGTGAGGTATTTGAGCATCTTTGTGGTGTTCTTGCCATTTGCATTTGTTGCATAGGTTTGAGTTCTCCTCGGAGGATTTGGTTTGAATTGCTCATTGGAGCTTGTCCCTCTTGGGTTCTTGGAACCCTAGACGGTTTTGTGGCCTTGGTGGCATTGTGGCCTTGGTGGCATTTTTTGAGGCCTTTTGCGGCGTTTGTTGGGAGCCTCCAATTAAGTTGTGGAGTTGTGACCCAACCTTGTGAGAGGTTCCGGTTGCCACCGACAAGTGCACCGATAGTGGAAGCGTGGATCGATCCCGTTGGGGTGAGATTCACCGGAGAATAAGGGAGGCCTTTTGTGGTGTTGGTGGTTTGATACCACCCCCTCTCCAAATGAGACGTACTCCATGTTGGGAGGAACTCGGTAAAATATCGGTGTCCCCGCGTGCCTCGGTTATCTCTATACCCAAGCTCTTTACTTATGCACTTTACATTGTGATAGCCTTCGTGCTTGAAGTAATATATATCTTGCTATCACTTTGTTGCTTGTATTGCTTAGCATAAGTTGTTGGTGCACATAGGTGAACCTTAGTTGTTCTAGGTTGTGCTTAACAAAGTAAACACTAGTTTTATTCCGCCTTTGTTGAGCCACTCTAGGAAAAGTTTTAATCGCCTATTCACCCCCCCCCCTCTAGGCGACATCCATATCCTTTCAATTGGTATCAGAGCCCGGTATCTCATTTTAGGCTTCACCGCCTTGAGAGTAAAGATGTCGGCTAGGGGATTAGTGCACAAGTACACGCTCACATTCGATGGCACAAATTATGATGTTTGGAAAATTCGCATGCTTAATTTATTTCGGGAAATTCACCCAATTATCGAGGGCTATCTATATGTGGGTTTCTCTTCTCTTATGGATACTCAAAATGAATCTTTAGAGGAGAATTTGAACTCTCATATAGATGCTCTAGCTACTAAAATTCTTTTGCATGTTGTGAGTAATGTAGTTCTTTCGTCTATCATGCCTTATTCAAGCGCTCGTGAGATATGGACCAAGCTTCAAGATAAATATAGCAAGTCCAACATTATTGAGGATGATTGTGTTGCTTCCACTTCCGGTCGAGATGAGTTCTCATAGTCTACCACTTCACCAACATGTGATTTTTCACAAGGTAATGATATGGTGAGTGGTGATAGAAATTGCAATATGGATAGTGTGTTCACTATTTGTAATCCCTCATATCTATCTAGTTGCAATGATCAATCTTTGGACCTTAACACTTCTAGTACTCAAAATTCCTTACATGCTTGTGTTAATAGTCCTTGCATATCATGTAGAAATGACTTGAACAAATCTCATGATGATATGCTCATATTGTCTTGTTGCCATGATAAAAATTCTTCTGTTTCCTCTAGTGCTTGTGTTGCTAACCATGTAGAGGAAAATGAAGATTCTATGGGCCAAGACAAGGTCTTGAAGAGAGATACAAGTGCAATCTCATCATCACCTTCCTCCGGTTATCACATGTGCCTTATGGCTAAGGGAACAAAGATAACCTCTTTGAATCCCATTGTATCTCATGATGATGAGGTTGAGAATGATAATGATGATTATAGAGGTAAGTACGATATTACCTCTATTAAGAAAATGGGAGAGGTTGTCTATAGTGCTCTCTACAAAAATAAAATTGCTTCCTCCAACCTTCTTGAAATCTTGAATTATGCTATAGAAGGCAATGATCTTATTGAGGAGCAAGAAAACATAATTGATGAAAAGTTTGCGCTTGAGCGTGAGTATGCTAATGAACTAGCTCAAGTAAAGGACTCCCTTGAAGAAGAACAAACCACCAAAGAATCTCATGAGGAGACTTTTACTCTAGAATTATCTAGAGTAAAGGAATACCATGATAGAGAACTTGCGGTGGCTAACTCCTTCAAGATTAAAAATGATGATCTTGAAGTTGCTTATGCTAAACTTGTTGAGGATTTTAAGCACCTCGAAAATGGCTCTCGGGTCGTTAAGAGGGATCTCATCAAACTCACTGAGTCACATGAGCGACTTAAAGCTTCATATTTAAAAAAGCTTGACAAGTTGCCCTCACCTCTTGCTAATAATAATGATGCGTGTGCTACTAACTCTACTTCTTGTGAAGCATCTATTTTGAAGGAGAATGTTGAGCTAAAGGCTCAACTTGCTTTGCTAACTAGCAACTATGGGAAATTAGAAGAAAGTCATGTTAAGCTCTCGAGCTCGCATGAGGATCTTCTAGTCTCCCATGGTAGGCTAAAGTTAGCTCATGAGGCCATCATGTCAAGGGTAACATCTAGTGGGCCTCATGTGGACATTAGCACTATATCTACTCCAAATGTTATATTGCCATGTGTAACTACCTCGGTGAATTACGCTCCTAGATACAAGCCTGGATGAGCGGAAATGGTTGAAATAGTACGGTGGGGCCCAAAAGCCACTCACGGGTAGACCCTTCGGCCGTCCCAACCATTTCCAGTCATCGGGACAAGTACGGGCGGCGTAATCGGCAGCGAAGGGATCAACTACATACACAAATGAGTATGTATGCAAGCCACCATACAATAGTACATCAGAGCCATTCCATCTAAAAAGAAAGGAAATATAGCAACGCCATACGGCAAGATTCAAATGACCTAGATAGATATAATAGTTTAGGATATCTCTTCATACATCACACATCAGAGAATCAGGCGGAAGCGGCAAACAAGATCCGAGTACGGATAAGAAGCAAATCGGCATAAGATGCCCCATAAATAATCACATCCCGCCCACAGATCTCACGGATCCCCGTTCCCGGAATCTCTACACCGAACGATCGTTGCCCACATCATCAGCCTCCTCCACCCAGTATCCGTCTTGCGAGTGTACCTGTTCATCTGAACCAATAATTTATCGTGTGAGACCCTAGGGGTACTCAGCAAGTCTTTATGCCTCTAAAGGGGACACAACCTGGGATGACGCAATTGCGGCAAAAGATAAACCCTAACAGTTCTATAGATACTCGCTAACCATCCGCCCAACCATAGATAGCCGGATGTCCGTGAATTAATGATAACAGTTATAACAGTAATATCCACAGATCCATCCTCCTCCTCGCTTACCAACGAGGAAGCGGACGAACAACCCCCCATCCGTTGGCCATTTTATTAACCATTCCATGAGTGTTGCACTATTTACTAGTCATTTACTTAGTCAAATTAAAAGCGGTACTTTAGTTATGCTTGTCTATGATCGAGAAACTGTGCTCCAAGTCGTCCATAACCGCGGACACGGCTTTCAGAAAGTTTTACCGTGCAGGGGTGCACAAATAGCAACACACACTCGATCAACCTCGGAAAAACCAAATCAAAACCCAACGAGGCCTTCACGACAAAGCAATCACAAGATTCAGAAATATTTCAGGGCCACCCATTAAGTATACCAAGCGAAGTTAGTGACTTGAGACGGACTCAAGGTTTAGGGGCCGGTAAAGCATCGGGAACCCAAAACTGGGCTTGTCGATACCACGAAAACGGGTCACAATTCCTAAACAGTACAGGTGCTCCTCGCACAATCGTAAATAAAGCAGTAGCATGGCATAAGTACAGGATAGTAAATAAAACCTCAAACTAGTTTGTGGCCCCAAGAAATAAGAATGAATCAAGCTCTGGCTCAGGGGGTCCCATAATCCTCCCGGATGTGGATAGCGCGAAAATTCAAGGAACAGGTATCAAGTACTCGGGGTCCTACGGGACACAAGTGAGCAGGAAAAACCAAATAGCAGATATTGCTCACCGGTGCCACTTTCATTAGTTATCCCATTACTACTCAAATTAAGTTGTTTAGGTACCTCGTTATCCATCAGACACTCACATACCCTACACATGCTGTTCTACGACTCGCATGGCTCAAACAACTCCTATAGTAATGGCTCATGGGATGGAGGAACAAGCTTGGTGGGGTATAAAAGTAAAGGCTATGCAATACTTGGGATTCAGTTTAATGCAATCACGACTCAATGATGCAAGAATAAGATAGAGGCATTAGGTACTGTATGTATGCAAGCATGTGGTAGTGCTTGCCTGGCAACTCAGTTGAAGCGAGAGACGGATCTGGGTAGTGCTCCTGGTTCTCTTGATATATCCCCTGCTCAGTGTCTATTCGAAGAAGAACCAAACAAACAAGGGCCAACATAAATAAAGTGCACAAGCATATGAATAAAATGCGACAAGCAAACAATCATGCCATGATGAATGATGCACAAGTTGCATGGCAATAATGTAGCATGGCATGGGTGAGGTGTGGACTACAAGAATAAATCATTTTATTGAGTTTTGGCCACAATTTATTGTCATATTAGTTGTTGCATACTATATATTTATATGATGCATGCTGCAATTGAAGTCATGGATAGCAAAAACAGAAAGGTCTCGTCGAGCTGATCATTTTAGACATATCATTTGTTTAATTTGGAGTTATAGAACTAAAGTTATTAATTATTTAAGGTAAATGGCATTTATTGTAATTTTATTCAACTTAGAAAATAAAGTGCTCAGTTGATATTGTGCTCAGTTATAGAAAATAAAGTCACCGTCGGATAGCAACGGCGGCGAAACTCGCCAAGCCGCAAAAAGGAAAAAGGGAGAGGGAACAACGGGCTACACTTTTTGTTTAACAACCTAGCGCGGAGGAGGACCGTAGCGCACGGGACAAGGCGAGAAATAGAGGGTCAAGCTGTTGCGACGAAGCGGTGACATGGCCGGGCGTGCCGCACGCTGGTGTTCGACGCCGCCCGGCGACGATGCAAGAAGCGAGGGGAAGGGAGATGATGTCCAGGAGGGGGGAGATGCTCACGTGAGTGCGCCCGCGAGGCCGTGACAGCAGGGGTGGCGTGGATCGGCGAGGAGGCAGTAGGCCGGAGGCGTCCTGGCGGTCGCGTACACGGTGGCGGGGCTTCTCCGGCGAACTTCGGGGGCGATCTCCGGTACAGCGATCTGAGTGGGATCGAGAGGACCCATCGACGCCTTGGACACCCTCTAGCACGGCTCACCCGCCTCCTCGCTGGACAATCTAGGGCTTAGAGGGACATGGGGTGGCCATGGCCCTGCTTGGGGAAGGAGGAAGGAGGGGGAGGGGTTCCTGGGACTCAGATCTCGAGCTGGGGTCGGGGTTAGGTGATGGAGGGAGGGGGGAGGCACATGGGTGGTGACCACCTTTATGCCAAAGAGAGGAGGAGTGGGCTCGGGTTAGGGCTTCTCCCTTGCCTCCTTCTTTTGTCTTGTATCTTAGAGAGGGAAGAGATGGGACCAGGGAGAGGGAAGCTCGTGGGTTGGAGGCAGGCTCGGGCTGGTGGGGCCTGCTAGCAGGGAGAGGGAGGAGAGAAGAGAGGAGGCTTGGGTTGGAGCTCTAGGGTAGGAGGGATGGGGTGGATGGTAGCTAGGGTCGGGGAGGTAGCTAGGTGGTCATGCATGGTAGAGAGAGGAGAGGGGGAGAGAAGGGGTAGGGGTTTTAGGGTAGGATGGCCTCGGGTAGGGTTTGAGTTAGGGTTGGGGAGAAGAGAGGTGAGGTGAGAAGGAGATGGGTGTAACTAGGTTAGATGGGGGTGTGGTTTAGGGAGTAAAGAAAAGAGAGAGGGGGGAGAGAGGGATAGATGGAGTGGTTCATCTATCTAGATCAAGCATGATCACACAAGCTCAAACAAGATAGCCAAAGATAGAAAAGAAGAAAAGGTGGTGATGGAGTAGAGGGGGAGATGTGGTGTAGAGGATGGGATGATAGGTTCCCTTGGCAAGCTCAAGCAAGAGCAACAAAACAAGCTCAAGCAAGAACTAGACAAGAAGAGAGAGGGTGAGGTGGTAACATGGCCCAACACAAGATCAAGCATGGAAAAGAGGTAGAGAGCTAGATGGGAGATGATCCCCTCCAAGATTCAAATAGAACCAAAAGATGACCAAAGTTGGTGATGGTTGCATGGCCCATGCAAATGCATTAAATGCTAGGTTTTATCTTGTGAAAACAAAATAATATCTCATGGCATTTATTTATTTGCATCCTCCAAAGTTGGAGTAAGGGTCAAGCAAAAGAACTTGTAGGATTGGACCCACCCTATCTCTCATGAGCTTGATTAAACCCCAAAAGAAAAATAATTACAAGCTCATGGACAATGGGATGGTGGAATTGTAAAGTGGTGAAAGAAAGGGTGGTGGAGTCAATAAAAGATATGCCCCCAACTCAACTTGGGCATTTAACAATATATCAAGAACCAAATACAATATCAAGAGGCAAATACAAATAATAATGCATATGAGGTAAGAACCAAAACAAGAAGGGTTTTTGTATGATGTTCAAATGCAAGGTGGCATGATGACATGAGCATGATAACATGATGATGCAACAGTTATATGTAGGAAGTGGCCATTATATTACTAGACCAAGTAGCATTACAGTTGTTAGACAAATGGGATGCTACAACTCTCCCCCACTAAACAGGAATCTCGCCCCGAGATTCTAGGAAGAAGAAGAAGACACAAAGAGGGTAGGATAGTTGGCACGGAGTTCATCTTCACGCTCCCAAGTGGCTTCATCAACAGAATGGTGCGACCACTACACCTTGCAGAACTTGATGGACTTGTTGCGAGTCCTTCTTTCTGCGGTCTCAAGGATTTTTGTGGGGTGTTCTTGATAAGACAGGTCTTCTTGGAGATCGATTAGTTCATGATCCACGGTCCTGCCGGGATCCTTGAAGCATTTCTTGAGTTGAGAGATGTGGAAAACATCATGAACCTTGAGTTTTTCCGGGAGCTCAAGAGCATAAGCAACTTCTCCTCTTCTACCACGAATTTTGAAAGGACCGATGTATCTAGGAGCCAGCTTTCCTTTGATACCAAAGCGGTGTGTGCCTCTCATGGGAGTGACACGAAGGTAAACGAGATCACCAGGGACATACACCATGTCCGTGTGCTTCCTGTCATAACTGCTCTTCTGGCGACTTTGAGCAATCTTCAGGATTTCAAGAATGATATGCACCTTTTCCTCTGCTTGAGTTACAATGTCAGGGCCAAACCATATTCTTTCTCCTGCACCTGATCAACCAATCGGAGTTCTGCACTTGCGGCCATAGAGAGCCTCAAATGGTGCCATCTTCAGACTTTTCTGGAAACTGTTGTTGTAAGAGAATTCAGCATAAGGAAGACATTCCTCCCACTTCATGCCAAAAGAGATGACGCAAGCACGAAGCATATCCTCCAGAATCTGATTGATCCTTTCCACTTGTCCTTGCGACTGAGGGTGGTAAGCTGTGCTGAAGTTCAACTTTGTTCCCAAAGCATTTTGGAAACTTTCCCAGAACTTGGAAGTGAAGATGCTTCCACGTGCAGGCTGATCTCAAGCGGAACCCCATACGAGAGACAATTAATTGATATATAGCTCAGCCAACTGAATTCCAGAAATTGTTTCCTTGACGGGGAAGAAGTGAGCCACTTTAGAAAGCTTGTCGATGACAACAAAGATTGCATTGTTGCCCTTCTGCGACCTTGGAAAACCAGTGATGAAGTCCATCTCTACTTTCTCCCATTTCCATTCCGGGGGTTTCAATGGCTGTAGAAGACCGAAAGGTTTCTGATGGACAACTTTCACTCTGCGGCAGACATCACACTCCGAGACATACTTGGCACAATATCGTTTCAAACCCGGCCACCAATATTGTGTTTTCAAGTCCATGTACATCTTTGTGCTACCAGGGTGGATAGATAGAACAGAATTGTGCGCCTCCTTGAGAACTTGCTATCTCAAACCCGGGGAGTTCGGAACAAACATCCGGTGTTCAAAGAAAAGCGTGCCTTGATCATCGACGTGGAAGGACTCATACTTCGGAAGCTGAAGTTTGGAGATGATCTTTTTGGTGTGCGGATCACCAAGCTGACGAGAGCGAATCTTTTCTTCTAAGAGAGGAGTAGCCAGAAGGTTCAGGAGATGCCCTTGTTCCACAATTTCCAGGTTGAGCTGACGGAATTTCTCGCACAAGAGAGGTTGTTGTTCTTCCATCATGAGGTTGTTGACATAAGCTTTGCGGCTGAGAGCATCGGCCATGACATTAGCTTTGCCCGGAGTGTAGTTGATGGTCAAATCAAAATCATTGATTGCTTCAATCCATCTCCTCTGCCGAAGGTTGAGATCAGGTGAGTGATATACTTCAAACTCTTGTGGTCGAAAGATCTCTAACGGTTGCCAAGCAAGTAGTGTCTCCATAGCTTCAAAGCAAAGACAAGCTGCATGAGCTCGAGGTCATGTGTGGGATAGTTGATCTCATGCGTCTTCAACTGTCGAGAGGCATAAGCAACCACTTGTTTTTCTTGCATAAGGACCGCACAATCCTTGCAAAAGCGTCCGCAGAATATCTGGAAAGGCTTAGATGTGTCCGGAGGAACCAAGACTGGTGTGTAAGTGAGCTTCTCTTTGAGTGTCTCAAAGCTTGCTTGACATGCAGGAGTCCAAAGGTATTTCTTGCCTTTCTTGAGGAGATCGGTAAGAGGCTTCGCTATCTTCGAGAAGTTCTGAACGAAGCGACGACAGTAACTAGCCAACCCCAGGAAACTCCGCACTTCTTTGACATTAACAGGAGGAAGCCATTCGACAATTTTCTTCACAGTTTCCGGGTTGAATGCAATGCCCTTGGCAGAGATAACGTGACCAAGATAGGTTACTTGAGGCAGCCAAAACTCACACTTTGAGAACTTTGCATACAAGCGGTTCTCACGAAGCTTGTTTAGGACACACCGAAGGTGTTCTTCATGCTCTTCCTTTGACTTTGAATAGACTAGGATGTCATCCAGATAGACCACAATGAACTTATCAAGGTACTCCATGAAAACCGAGTTCATAAGCCTCGAGAAGGTAGCAGGTGCGTTGGTGAGACCGAAAGACATGACCGTGTACTCATACAGGCCATAGCGGGTGGTGAAAGTTGTTTTAGGCACATCTTCCTTGCGAATCTTGATTTGGTGATAACCACTTCTCAAGTCAAGCTTAGAGAACACCACAGCTCAACTAATGATCGAAGAGATCATTAATCCGCGGAAGGGGATATTTGTTCTTAATGGTTTTAGCATTGAGAGCCCGATAGTCAACACAAAGTCTATCGGTCTTGTCTCGCTTCTTCACAAAGATTGTTGGGCTACCCCAAGAAGAAGTACTGTGTTGAATGAAACCCAACTTCTCTTGTTCATCAAGTTGACGTTTGAGTTCAGCCAACTCAGCAGGACCCATTTTATAAGGCCGCTTGGAGATAGGAGCCGTTCCAGGTTCAAGCTCAATTACAAACTCAACCTCACGATCCGGAGGCATACCCGGTAACTCTTCAGGAAAAACATCTGGGAACTCACAGACCACCAGAACACTCTGAATAGCTTCCATAGCATCATCATTCAGAGCCGCCAAAGAGAAAAGCTGGATAGCAGGAGTCAAGCTTGGAGAAAAGACTATATGGCCTTGAGAATCTTGAGAGAAAGCGGTGCTCAAAGACAATCAATCACAGCTGCATTTGCTGTCAACCAATCCATGACCAAGATGACATCAATGTCAGAACTGCCCAGAAGAATTAAGGACGCCGAGAACGAAGAGCCACCAATCTCAATTTGATTGCCATGGCTGATATGAGCAGCCCTCATGTTTGAACCAGGAGATAGTACCACCAGACGACGTGATAAAGGAACCCTAGCCAGGTCCTGCTCTTGTGCAAAATTATGCGAAACAAAAGAATGCGATGCACCAGAATCAAACAAAACTCGTGCAGGGACTGAGTTAACGGGAAGCATACCCATCACAACTCCAGGTGTATGCTCAGCTTGAACGGCGTTGACACAGTTGGCACGAGCAACAGTAGACCCGGGCTTGGTGTTGATGTTGAGAGACCGAGGTGGTGGTGCACGAACCAAAGGAGAGCTTGCCACAGATCTTGGAGGGGGTGGAGGAAGAGCTTTGTTTTTCAATGCACAGTTCCAGTTTAGATGTCCAGAGTCTCCACACGTGAAACAAACACCAGGTGGACGTGGAGCAACGTAGCCAGGGACTCCGCCAGGCGCTCCAGGGTAGTGGTGGTTGTAGCCCCTGGGAGCAGCAGTGATGAAGTTTGGTGGCCTTGACGCGTAGCTTGCAGGTCTTGGTGGAGCCGGGAGCGACGGTGGGGTGTTAGGAACCCAGACACGCCGCTTAGAAGGAGCTGACATAGCTGAAGAGCTTGGTGCATCACGGTTGTGTTTCTTTGACTCCTCAAACACTTGCCTACTTGCTTCCTCCTGCAGAGCTGTATGCTGAAGTTCCAGAAAAGACGCCGGCCTTGCATGTGTGATTGCATATTTAATCGATGCATTGAGACCTTGCCTGAACCTCTTTTGCTTCTTCTTGTCATCGGAGATCTCATCGCCACCATAACGAGAAAGTTTCATGAAGTTCCTGATGTAGGTGTTGACATTATCGTTTCCACCGAGGTTGAGAAAGCCTTCCTTCATCCTCTCCATGACAATTTCCGACAGATCGCTCTTTGAACGCTCCGGTGAACTGTTCCCAAGTAGGCTGAAAACCGGTGCAGCTTTGCCTTCGTAATTCTCCCCGTAGAGCTGCATCTCCCTTCAGAAGGTGAGTAGCACACTTTACCCATTCTTGCTCAGGAACATCAGCAGTCTCGAGTAGCCTTGACATCTCACGCAACCAATCATCAGCATCAAGTGGTCGATCAGAAACATCAAATTGGCGAGGGTTTAACTTCAGGAAGCTTTTGATGTCTCCTCGCTTGGGAGGTGGAGGTAGTGGAGCAAACTCATTCCTCCGAACACTTTCCTCAAAGCGCTGCTGGTTCTGCTGCATTACTGCCAAGGCATTGGCGATGTTTGACAATGCGGATCCCAGTTCAGGTGGTATGTCCTCATCAGAACGGCGTGGTGGAGCCATCCAATTCAATATACAAAAGCGAATGATAAGAGTAGTGGTATGGTCGCGACTCCATCCCGCACTCAAATCATTACTCCGCACATGAATAAGTGGAACACATATCCTAACCACTTCTTCTCACGACGAACCTAAAGATTAGTAACTACGGAAACGAACACCCCAAACAAGATAACGTCGGATAACAAAGAGTAAGACAGATCGCGTCGGTATACAACGAATCAGATAGATCGCGTCGGATTGCAAAGCCTGTCGGTATGGAATGTACCAACAGTTGATAACCAAAAGGCCGATTAGATAACAACTTGGATGCAACAGATAGACAAGGAATTACACACACACACACACACACAACCTATGGTACTACGGAAACCCAGAACACGTGAATCCTAGTTTGAACTTTTAAGGAGAGGATTGAAAACGTTACACTTCCTTACCAGAAAAGGGTGGGTGGGTGGGTAAGAAGAAAAGTGGAAGCAGTCCTACTCTCGCGTTTTGTTTTTCCCTAGTATACATAACTACCAAAAATATTTGCTAGACTGACAACGACCATTTGGCTGAGACCCTGAAGGGCGGGATGGCTCTGATACCAATTGTAACTACCTCGGTGAATTACGCTCCTAGATACAAGCCTGGATGAGCGGAAATGGTTGAAATAGTACGGTGGGGCCCAAAAGCCACTCACGGGTAGACCCTTCGGCCGTCCCAACCATTTCCAGTCATCGGGACAAGTATGGGCGGCGTAATCGGCAGGCGAAGGGATCAACTACATACACAAATGAGTATGTATGCAAGCCACCATACAATAATACATCAGAGCCATTCCATCTAAAAAGAAAGGAAATATAGCAACGCCATACGGCAAGATTCAAATGACCTAGATAGATATAATAGTTTAGGATATCTCCTCATACATCACACATCAGAGAATCAGGCGGAAGCGGCAAACAAGATCCGAGTACGGATAAGAAGCAAATCGGCATAAGATGCCCCATAAATAAGCACATCCCGCCCACAGATCTCACGGATCCCCGTTCCCGGAATCTCTACACCGAACGATCGTTGCCCACATCATCAGCCTCCTCCACCCAGTATCCGTCTTGCGAGTGTACCTGTTCATCTGAACCAATAATTTATCGTGTGAGACCCTAGGGGTACTCAGCAAGTCTTTATGCCTCTAAAGGGGACACAACCTGGGATGACGCAATTGCGGCAAAAGATAAACCCTAACAGTTCTATAGATACTCGCTAACCATCCGCCCAACCATAGATAGCCGGATGTCCGTGAATTAATGATATGATTATAACGGTAATATCCACAGATCCATCCTCCTCCATAAACACCAGGAAGCGGACGAACAACCCCCCATCCGTTGGCCATTTTATTAACCATTCCATGAGTGTTGCACTATTTACTAGTCATTTACTTAGTCAAATTAAAAGCGGTACTTTAGTTATGCTTGTCTATGATCAAGAAACTGTGCTCCAAGTCGTCCATAACCGCGGACACGGCTTTCAGAAAGTTTTACCTGCAGGGTGCACAAATAGCAACACACACTCGATCAACCTCGGAAAAACTAAATCAAAACCCAACGAGGCCTTCACGACAAAGCAATCACAGATTCGAAATATTTGAGGGGCCACCCCATTATTAAGTATACCATAGCGAAGTTAGGCGACTTGAGACAGACTCAAGGTTTGTGGGGGCTTGTCAGAACGATCGGGAACCCAAAACTGGGCTTGTCGATACCGCGAAAACGGGTCACAATTCCTAAACAGTACAAGTGCTCCTCGCACAATCGTAAATAAAGCAGTAGCATGGCATAAGTACAGGATAGTAAATAAAACCTCAAACTAGTTTATGGCCCCAAGAAATAAGAATGAATCAAGCTCTGGCTCAGGGGGGTCCCATAATCCTCCCGGATGTGGATAGCGCGAAAATTCAAGGAACGGGTATCAAGTACTCGGGGTCCTACGGGACACAAGTGAGCAGGAAAAACCAAATAGCAGATATTGCTCACCGGTGCCACTTTCATTAGTTATCCCATTACTACTCAAATTAAGTTGTTTAGGTACCTCGTTATCCATCAGACACTCACATACCCTACACATGCTGTTCTACGACTCGCATGGCTCAAACAACTCCTGTAGTAATGGCTCATGGGATGGAGGAACAAGCTTGGTGGGGTATAAAAGTAAAGGCTATGCAATACTTGGGATTCAGTTTAATGCAATCGCGACTCAATGATGCAAGAATAAGATAGAGGCATTAGGTACTGTATGTATGCAAGCATGTGGTAGTGCTTGCCTGGCAACTCAGTTGAAGCGAGAGACGGATCTGGGTAGTGCTCCTGGTTCTCTTGATATATCCCCTGCTCAGTGTCTATTCGAAGAAGAACCAAACAAACAAGGGCCAACATAAATAAAGTGCACAAGCATATGAATAAAATGCGACAATCAAACAATCATGCCATGGTGAATGATGCACAAGTTGCATGGCAATAATATAGCATGGCATGGGTGAGGTGTGGACTACAAGAATAAATCATTTTATTGAGTTTTGGCCACAATTTATTGTCATATTAGTTGCTGTGTACTATATATTTATATGATGCATGCTGCAATTGAAGTCATGGATAGCAAAAACAGAAAGGTCTCGTCGAGCTGATCATTTTAGACATATCATTTGTTTAATTTGGAGTTATAGAACTAAAGTTATTAATTATTTAAGGTAAATGGCATTTATTGTAATTTTATTCAACTTAGAAAATAAAGTGCTCAGTTGATATTGTGGATAGCATATTTGAATTCCTCACATTTTTCTGATTCAAATTCATATATTATTTGTTAAATTTGGATTTATAATTTAAAAGTTATTTAAAAAACAGAATTGAAATTTGAATTTAATCGAATTTGAAAAGATTGGATTAAAACAGAAAAGCACCGAAACTTTTGTGACTCAGCCTGAGCTAGCCCCAACCGCAGATGGGCCGGCGAGGCAGGGCCACTGCGTCGCGCCGCCAGACGCGACACGTGGGCGAGCCGAGGACGGTGGGTTGGGAAACGGCAAGCAAGGGGTCTCTTTAAAACGCACCGCTACGGCGCACGTGGGGCAGGCTGCGTTCGGGCGGGAAAAAAGGCAGGGGCCTAACTGAGAAAGCGTCGGCGGCTGCTGCTGTCTGCAGACGAACGCGGTGCGGCGGCGGCGGATCCGGTCGTCTTTCGACGACGATGGCGACGCAACGGCGGCGAAACTCGCCAAGCCGCAAAAAGGAAAAAGGGAGAGGGAACAACGGGCTACACTTTTTGTTTAACAACCTAGCGCGGAGGAGGACCGTAGCGCGCGGGACAAGGCGAGAAACAGAGGGGGCCGAAGCTGTTGCAGCTGCGACCGACGGTGACCGCGGCGGCGCGCGTGCACGCGGGGTGTTCGACGCCGCCCGGCGACGATGCAAGAAGCGAGGGGAAGGGAGATGATGTCCAGGAGGGAGGAGATGCTCACGTGAGTGCGCCCGCGAAGCCGTGGCAGCAGGGGTGGCGTGGATCGGCGAGGAGGCAGCAGGCCGGAGGCGTCCTGGCGGTCACGGACACGGCGGCGGCGGGGCTTCTCCGGCGAACTTCGGGGGCGATCTCCGGTACAGCGCGATGCAGGGGATCGAGAGGGACCTACTGGACGCCTTGGACACCCTCTAGCACGGCTCCACCCGCCCTCCTTCTGGCATGGACGATCTAGGGCTTAGAGGGACATGGGGTGGCCATGGCCCTGCTTGGGGAAGGAGGAAGGAGGGGGAGGGGTTCCTGGGACTCAGATCTCGAGCTGGGGTCGGGGTTAGGTGATGGAGGGAGGGGGGAGGCACATGGGTGGTGACCACCTTTATGCCAAAGAGAGGAGGGGGGCTCGGGTTAGGGCTTCTCCCTTGCCTCCTTCTTTTGTCTTGTAGCTTAGAGAGGGAAGAGATGGGACCAGGGAGAGGGAAGCTCGTGGGTTGGAGGCAGGCTCGGGCTGGTGGGGCCTGCTAGCAGGGAGAGGGAGGAGAGAAGAGAGGAGGCTTGGGTTGGAGCTCTAGGGTAGGAGGGATGGGGTGGATGGTAGCTAGGGTCGGGGAGGTAGCTAGGTGGTCATGCATGGTAGAGAGAGGAGAGAGGGAGAGAAGGGGTAGGGGTTTTAGGGTAGGATGGCCTCGGGTAGGGTTTGAGTTAGGGTTGGGGAGAAGAGAGGTGAGGTGAGAAGGAGATGGGTGTAACTAGGTTAGATGGGGGTGTGGTTTAGGGAGTAAAGAAAAGAGAGAGGGGAGAGAGAGGGATAGATGGAGTGGTTCATCTGTCTAGATCAAGCATGATCACACAAGCTCAAACAAGATAGCCAAAGATAGAAAAGAAGAAAAGGTGGTGATGGAGTAGAGAGGGAGATGTGGTGTAGAGGATGGGATGATAGGTTCCCTTGGCAAGCTCAAGCAAGAGCAACAAAACAAGCTCAAGCAAGAACTAGACAAGAAGAGAGAGGGTGAGGTGGTAACATGGCCCAACACAAGATCAAGCATGGAAAAGAGGTAGAGAGCTAGATGGGAGATGATCCCCTCCAAGATTCAAATAGAACCAAAAGATGACCAAAGTTGGTGATGGTTGCATGGCCCATGCAAATGCATTAAATGCTAGGTTTTATCTTGTGAAAACAAAATAATATCTCATGGCATTTATTTATTTGCATCCTCCAAAGTTGGAGTAAGGGTCAAGCAAAAGAACTTGTAGATTGGACCCACCTATCTCTCATGAGCTTGATTAAACCCCAAAAGAAAAATAATTACAAGCTCATGGACAATGGGATGGTGGAATTGTAAAGTGGTGAAAGAAAGGGTGGTGGAGTCAATAAAAGATATGCCCCCAACTCAACTTGGGCATTTAACAATATATCAAGAACCAAATACAATATCAAGAGGCAAATACAAATAATAATGCATATGAGGTAAGAACCAAAACAAGAAGGGTTTTTGTATGATCTTCAAATGCAAGGTGGCATGATGACATGAGCATGATAACATGATGATGCAACAGTTATATGTAGGAAGTAGCCATTATATTACTAGACCAAGTAGCATTACAGTTGTTAGACAAATGGGATGCTACACCATGTGCTAGTCCTTGTAATTCATCCTCTCACAACCATGCTATATCTCTTGATGAATTACATTCCGTGCCTTGTTGCTCTAACAATGTATCATCTACTTCCTCTAGTACTTTTGTTGAAACTAACCATGTAGAGGAAATAAAAGAGCTCAAGGCTCAAGTCACTTCTTTGAGAAATGACTTTAAAAAGGGTCATCAAGGGAAGGTCGCACTCAACAAAATCTTGAGTGTGCAAAAATCCCCCAATGACAAGAGTGAGCTTGGATTCAACTCAAATGTCAAGAACAAGTCCACTATAAAGTTGAAGCACAAGGACAACAAGAAGAATGGCCAAGATCAAGTCAAGAATCCGGCCAACATTGTTTGCTTCAAGTGCAAGGAAGAAGGGAACCATGTCAAACGTTGCCCATTAAAGAAGAAGTCCCTTGGCAAGAAGCAACAAGGGAAGAGGCCTAAAGCTCTACATCTTGTTAGAGATGGGCCTCCTCCAAAGAAGACTCAAGCTCTTCCTCAAGTTGTTGCTTCATCCAAAAATAAAGATGGCAAGAGTATAACTTGCTACATTTGCCGTAAGAAAGATCTTCCTCATGCACTATTGGTATATCCTCATCCCATCCTATCTTGATTGATGATGCTTATTCACTTCGTAAGGATGAGGTTGGCAATGTGTTTGCCAAATTTGTTGGTGCTCAATGTGGTGTCAAGAAAAGAACCATTTGGGTTGCCAAGCCTATTGTGACTAACTTCTTAGGACCCAACTTGGTTGGGGACCAACAAGCCAAAACTTGATCAATAGGTGTGTATTGGAGGGCATTGGAGTTTTGGCTACAATATGAAGAATTGAGGGATCTTAATCAATTATTATTGTCAAGCCAAGCCATTTGGATTATCTTGATTATATTATATTTCCAATGTTCCTCCTTGCGGTAACATATGCTTAAGTCATTTCATTGAAATTTAATCGCCCCCTTGTGCATGTGTTGGTTTTGTATCTTCCATGCTTTTGTACATGTTGTGTTTCCACTTAATTATCTTGAGGTATCAAGGATATTTGTGTATGATTAGGTGGCACACCATGTATGTGTGTTTCTTGTATTGGAGCCTTAATTGATTATATTTGATATCTTATTTGGCTCTTGTGAGAGATTAATGGATTATCCCATTTTGGGGGAGTGTTATGCTTGGGCATCCCACAATCCTAAAATTGTGTGTACATGAGGAATACCACCTAGTGTTTATATTGGATTATTGTCAAGTCTCTATGTGGTACAAGTCTCATGAGAAATTTAAGTTTATAATGTCCATTAATTATCTCTATTTGTATCCTTTTGCCTCGCGTTGGTTTTATGGTAGTATCACATTATGGGGGAGTCATATGCTTAGTGCATATTACAATCCTAGAAAATGTGAATATTCGAGGTTGTGTCACTTAGAATTGATATTGATAATTATCTAGCGCCTATGTGACACATTTGCTCATACAAGTTCCAATTTGCTTGAATGTTGTTGTTGATCATATTTTGGATCTTGTATATGAGAGTGTTTCTTGGTTTGTGTTTCCTCATATTTAGATATATATATCCTCATGGAAACCATTTGCTTCAAGTTACTCTAATCACTAGTGATTGTGTGACTATTGGAAGCTACCAAGAATCTTGTTCGAAGTATCATGCTTAATTCTTATCTTTTGTTATATGCTTGTTGTTGTATCTATGATCTTGGATATCCATGCTTGCTACCTTGGGAAAATTATTCCCAATATTTCTTGTCCTTGGACAATGAGTACTCAATTTATGGTAGAATTTATTGATCATATTCACTTTGGCCCTTGTTTAGTTTTATCCTATCTTTGGCCAAGAAAATGTCTTATGTTGTCTCCCAAGCTTCCTTGCTTCTTTTGGATCTTCTTATTTTATTCATATCCTCTACATCCTACCAATTATATCTCGGTAACAAGTATCTCTTTCTCATGCATATTTATCTTGCTTCCAACCTTTTGTAGGTTGCATCTTGGCATGAATTGTTGTAGTTGTATTTGTGTGGTTCTAGCCTTGGTTTTAAGAGAACTCTCTATTGTAAATGTGTATAAGTTGAGATGAGTGCATTTATTTGGGACTATACAAAATCATGCATATGATCCACCAATCCCAAATATGTCAATCTATCAATTTTATTGCCCATCCTTTCCTCAAATTCTCTCATATGCAATAGTGAGATTTTGCTAGTTTTAGTGATACTTGTTGCCTTTCTCCATATATTCCAACTTTCTCCTTTTTCCCTTGGTGATAGTTGTAATATATGTAGTGTGTTGGTTTTTGAAGCCCACTAATGTACAATAAGATATATGTGAGCCTTTGGCCATGCTTCGAAGCAAAAAATCTTATTAGTATATGTTGTGACTTCTTTTTTGCTTCCATGTGCTTTATTGTATATCTTCCTTGTATGTGCTTGTTTCTTTATGGGCATATGTCTTTGTGATGTCATCCACTTAGAGACATATACACATATGAGAAGATAATTTTAGTTGATTTTTAAATCCTTGGAGACCACCTTTCTATTCCTTTTGATTCTTTGGTGGCTTCCAAATTTAATTGCCTATGAGTGCTTGTTCCTCTTGTTTGCATCTTTGGGCACTCATATTTATTCTCTCATGCCTTGTATTGTTAAATGAACTTGGATGAGTGAGGATTACATGATTATGCACCTTGATACCAAATACAATTATCATAATTAGTGCATTATCTTTGGGGAGCTCATCTAATTCATCTAATAATGCACATTTGTGTTCTTTCTCATTCGTTGTGTTTTAAATACTTATGGGGGAGCGAGGATTCCATATTTGTGCAATATGTATTCTAATGCATTTATTTTGAATTATGCACAAATCTTGGGGAGCTTCTCTATTTGTTATTTAAATCACTATTTTGCTCATTTCATAATATCTCGTAGTTTCCTTTTGAACTCATTTGTTGTTTTCAATTGATTTGTCGAATCTTGTGATTGCTTGCGTCATTTGTGATGCGTCATTTTATTTTATTCCTTGGCAATCTTCGGGTCCTCGATATAGTCCTACTCCCTCCCAAGTATTCATCATTGGATATGTGCGAAGGCACATCTTTGGAGGAATTATTACTATATTTGCCTTCTAGAACTTGTCACCCATTTCGGCAATCGATGCCAATGGGGGAGAAGTTTTAGAGGGTTTAAGTGAAGTTGGTTTATGCATTGAGTTTGTTCTTGTGCATTTGCCTCTCATGCTCTTGCATCTTTGTTGTTGCTTAGCATGTGGCATATATAGAGGAAACTCCACCAATGATAATGATTGGCAATATATGCAACGAAATTCAAGTTCATCACACATGCATAGATTGTGGGGGAGTTTGCTCTATATATGATGGTGGTACCAATATCACATACTTTTGTAGTATTTGATATTGGTATTACCATTTTATTCATTAATATTCCTTATATAAACCCTCTTAAAGGGATTGTCATCAATTACCAAAATGGGGGAGATTGAAAGAACATGTTGGGCCCCCATGTGTGGTTTTGGTAATTAATGACAATCTTTATGGACTAATGTGTGTATTAAGTTATACTTGTAGGATTTGTCCATTGGCATCGCTTGGAGCATGTGTTGGCTTCAAGGTCGATGAAATGCAAAGAAGATATGTTGGTCAAGCTCAATATGCGAGGTCGATGATGAGGAATTAAGAAAGGCGTTCCATCTTGAGAAGGGCAAGATCGTCTACATCGAGCTCAAGTGGAATGCTCAAGGCAAAGGTATAATCTTGATAGGTTTTCCCTTTTGCCGGTCTCACGTTGTGTGTGTGAGACCGGGTTTAGGATAGATAACCGTACTATCAAGAGGGGCTCTCGTATGAGTAATTCGGTCACATCGTTCGGAGAGAGCTCAAACCTTTGCATACTTGTGTAACACCCTCAGAATCGGCCCTATGCAAGTTTTAGCGACTTCCGCCGAACCCGCATAGAAACGATTCAAAGGTGCCCACCAGGCACTTGCGTGCGGGTGGAAAACGAAGTAATATCATACACAATAGTCCACGATGGAACCCACAGAACATATATATATAACATCGACTCAATGAGTCAAGAATACAGATATACAATACGAAGATCCAAATCACCTTTAAAATGATACAGCGTCCGAGTACGGACAAGATGCAAATTGGGCTAAGAGCCCTGAAGAATAACCAATGGCGTCCATAACCCTGCCCAGGCCAAGCCGGAAGGGTAACCCTGCTAACGACGTCGATCTCAAACCTGCTTAAACAAAAGGGGTGCCGACAAAGGGCAAAGGAAAAAGGAGAGCGGTCAGTACTGAGGCCAGTACACGGCGGGACTAGAATTCGGCGGTCCTCGCCTACATAGGTATGGTGGGCTAAATCGGCAGCACGGCATGCACTGAACAACCTATAGAGACTCAATACAACTGGCGGCTATCAGAGAGGGATAAGAAAGACCTATTCGGATCTAACCTGATGCTAACACCAAACATACCCATCCTGGTGTTGCCCCCCTCAAAACCAATCAAGGAAGTCAACCGAGGAACTCACACAGTTGGCAGTTTTATTCATTCGTTATAGTTGCGGCAGTTACTAGCCAGATATAGATAGCATGATTCATCCCGATATAATAAGCAGTGGGCAGTTTTAGTTAACCATTCCGTTGTAGTTGTAGTACTTACTAGTCAGATACATATAGCATGAGGCATCCCAAAACCCAGCAGTTGTTGGTACTTTTATTTAGCCATTTCGTTGTAGTTGCAATACTTACTAGTCAGGTACAATGGTAACAGGTGACAACCCAAACAAGCAATTGTTGGCACTTTTATTTAGTCATTCCATTATAGTGGAGCTGATTACTAGTCATTATAAAGTCAAATTTATAGCACTACTTTAGTTATAGTTGTCTATGATCGAGATACTGTGCTCCAAGTCGTCCATAACCGCGGACACGGCTTTCAGAAAGTTTTACCCTGCAGGGGGACACAAATAGCAACACACGCACGATCAACCTCGAGAAAAATCAAATGAAAACCCAACGAGGCATCACGACAGAGCAATTGCAAGATTCATATAAATTTCAGGGGGCCACCCCACCAAGCTACCTGTGATGAAGTTGGCCGGCTCCGAAACGGACTCAGAGGTTTGCGCCAATGGCTATAAACGACTGGGAACCCAAAAGTGTGACTGGGCTTGTCGATACCGCGAAAACACTCCGCTTACCTAAACAGTATAGGCGCTCCACGCGCAATCGTAAATAAAGCAATAAAGCATGGCATAAGTACAGGATAGTAATAAAGCCCCAAACTACTTTGTGGCCTCAAGAAATAAATATGACTCAAGCTCTGGCTAGGGGGATTCATGGTCCCACATGCGGATAGTGCGAATATTCAAAGAACAGGTATCAAGTACTCGGGGTCCTACGGGACACAAGTGAACGGTTAAAAACCAAATAACATCTATTGCCCACATGTGCCTCTACATTATTTACCTACTTCAAATTTAGTTATTAAATAGTAATTAAAGTTATAATCATCTTCAACATTAAACATGCGGCATTACTTCAACAACTGTGGTACTTGACGACACGCAATCGCACCTAAGCAAGCGACTACGACACGCAAGTCCAACTATCTACCAAACAACAGGTAATAGGATGTGTCCAAGGCAATATAAGGCTGCAAGGGATATCACGGGTACGAAAACTAGAGCATCGCAACACAGATAGCAATAGAGCAACAGGAGGAAATAAATACTATAAAAGTAAAATAGGTAGAAAGGGGGAGAGTGCTCGCCTGAAAACGTTGCCGAAGGTTTATCCAAAGATCGGGTCGACACTCGCATCAACTCATCGGCCTAATCCGTAAAGAAGCAAAGCACTAGCAGAAACACCGGATGCAATATTTAATGGTAAATACTATGTAACGGAGGCCGATGGGAGTTGGTTCGTCGAACCAATCCATGGACGTCCATCAAGTTTCTGATCACACGGCTCCTGGCCTTTTTTTTGTTATTAACTCCGCATGTTGCCGACCGAAATTCTCGCCCCCGGTAACGCCGCCCAATTCAACGCCTCCAAAATGATCCCTGCCACCGAGCGTACTCCTCCTTGCGTCGTGCTGCTCCCCGTCAACCTTTGCTCCTCTCCTATTCTCCCACCGGGTTGCTTAATCCAGGTAGAGCACTAGCGACGGTGGCTGGTTTGTCTTGGTGGGCTGGCGGCACAGAATCATTGACCGGCACATGATGCAGTAGCGGTGCGAGGCATCTCAATCCGTCCGACGCTAAGGGCTTGAGGCCGCTTCTACCCCCTCAGGATCGCCGGCTCGATACCTTCAACGACGCCTACACTATCCAGCCAGAAGGTAATAGGTAGGCCTAGATCTCCATGTATGAATATTTCTCAATTTTTTGAAGAGTAAGTCATTTACCATTTGGAATTTTGAATCAAAAATTTCCATCTGAATCATATGGCCAATTTATGGTAACATATTGCATCACCTACTCATTATTCTTCTCAATTTCATTATGTGAACCCAGCTTCTCGTCCTACCCTTTGCATGTCCATGTGCTCTCTTTTGGCGGCACTGAATAGTATTGTTTGTAGTGGAAGCAAAATTCAATACTATTTGGAATAAACTTTTGTTATATGGAAGCACGATGTGAAAGTTGCTTCCCGGCCGCATATTACATGCTCCGTACAACGTACATATTTGCTTCTGACAATACTTCTATTATACATTAGTTTTCCTTCATACAATACTGATCATGATCTAATGTGTGTGAGTTTCTCTCATATTTTTTTATTGTATAATAGCCAATCGCCGATATGGACTTCGAGCTAGGACTTCGAGCTTGTAGCGGAAGCACAACAAGAAGCTGGAATCAACTGACCAGTATGTGTCACCGTCTGCCGTGCTTATAATCCCGGGCATGGCAAAGTTGCAGCCCCCGACACAAACAATGACATCTGATGTCCATGTGGATGCAAGCAACCATCCAGAGATCTGCTTGGTGTGGTCTAGCCGGTGGATGATACAACGCTGATATATGTCTTATATGTCATAGTGTACAATTATGAGTGGGAAACTCTATTCCCCTATGTATAGGAAGCAAATAGCATGAACAATGTAACATATGTTTGCTACATATTAAATAATTTTTTATAAAAACAAACTCCCAGCTACACAGGAAGCAAAGTATGGTAACATCGGAGACAATATGTGCTCCATAATGAAGCAAATTATATGGATATTTCAGCTACATTTAAGAAAATTTCATTCACATGGAAGCAGACTCTTCGTGTTACGGAAACACAATGTTGGTGTGGCTGAAGACAATTACGTCGGTGTCATAAGAAGAAGAGGGGAGTAACATTGGAAACAATATTGCTTCATAAGGACGAAAATAAAACGTGCTTCATAAAGAAGAGAACTATAAAATATATCTTCTAAACCAAAGCAAAAAAAAATCATTGCGCTGGAAACAAAGATCAATTACGTAGGAAGCAAAATATAGGAGCATTGCAGAGAAAGTGTGCTTCAGAAGAAAGAAAAATAAATCATGGAAAGTCGTCCATGCTAAAGTAATTATTTAGTTTCCTTAAAGTCAAGAATTAGTTGCCTAAAAATCAGGAACGAAGAGTGGTTAGTGGGAGCACTCCAACCCACGTATACCTTAACTAATTCAGTTTAGGAAACTCCCGGATGGGGAGGTCAATATGCAACGATGCTTCATCCACCGCGATCAGCAGATCGCATCTGACGGTCCTAGGCTGGTCCGATGGAATGCTAGTGATCGGCGTCCGATCCCTAGTGGTTCCCATATTTAATACTACGACAGAAGATCGGGCATGATGCATGTATGATGTATGACATAGCAAAGATGCGATGCAACTAGGCCATATTAAGCGGAACCGGGGTCCCGACAACTAATTAGTAAGTTCATGTTATTTAGATACCCCGCAATTTAAATGTTGTCTTAACATGGCAAAACATAGTATCGGTTCACTACACAAATTTAAATGGGCCAATATTAGACTAGATCCGCCCGTATATGGACTCCATATTTAATTATAAGGTGAATCGGCATAATGCCCCCAAACCATACAATATGTATGCAATATAAACAATTTATTATGCAACAAATTATATGTATTTTATAAAAAAATAGATAGAGGGATTAGGCCTCATAGTTTAGATCGGAGGTACCAAAAGATAATCTTCGAAACATAGTTAAAGTAGGCAGGTAGCGGAAAACACCGTGCAGAAGTCCTTGTTGAAGGGGGATGGCATAAGCCCACGGACTTCGGCGCGACACGAGGACGAAATGAATCGACGTCATCCAATAGACACAATACACACCAAAACTTAAGTAGGCATATTATCGAACGCCTGGCAGACGAGAACGTAGTGGAATTGGCGAGATTGCCTAGCGGATTGATCCGGATGATTAAGACCAAACAGTGGCGATCTAGACACATATAGCTGCACAAGAAGTATTTGTGAAAAGACAGTAAAATCAACCAATCGAGCAGAGAATATAAGATAAAGTATGAAAGGATTGTCCCGTAGATGAGGTGAACCAAGTGCGTTGAACTGCTACCTGGTGCTGAAAACAAAGCCACATGGTGGTGCAGGCTTGGTGCTGTTGGCGGGAGGTCTCGGGTGCGGCCACACCATCGTGGTCGACAGGAGTGCGAAGGCTGGGCGTGGAGCCAGGCCGTCGGTGGCTTCCAGGGAACTTCGGTGCAGGGCAGATGGAGTACGGGCGGCCAGGACCAGGACGTGGAGATCGAGGCGGGCAGGCTGGTCGCGTGCGCCCGCATACCCGCGATCCAAGAGCCAAGCTGGTCGGCTACTCATGAGCGTGGAAAGACAAGCATCAAGCAGAGCTGCTGCGATTTGGCCATCTGGTTCTGCACGGGAACCAAGATGCATAGTGGGCAAAGAGCATTCGACTGGGAAAACAAATTGGTGAAGGCATGCGCATGGACTTGGCTGGGATTTTCTCCCGTGAATAGAAGAAAGACAGCGGCGCACGGTGGGCAGAGGAGAACTCTCCGGCGGTGGGAAAAGAAAGAGCGGGAGAATTTGGCTTAGATTGGAAGTTTAGGGTTTGGGGGAAAGAGAATAGATTATTTATCTAGTCCAAAGTAGACTAGATGGGGCTAGTTTTGGCCAAAACTTTATACGGGCTTTTGGCCAACTTTTATTTATAAATAAGAAAAGCTCTTGTGACCAAGAAAATATTATTTGCTTTGATTTAAATATAAGAACGAGAGACGGGTTTAATAAAATCACATGGATATTTTAGTAAAACAAAATAGGTTTTGTTAAAATAATTTTAGGAACAAAATAATGATATGCTACATGATGACATGATGATGTACAAAGTAAAACAACACGTGATTTCTAGTAGTGGATTTTAGCGGGGTGCTACAACTTGCATCATTGTATTTGGTTGTTATTTGGTCTTATCCATGTAAGGATATAGAGCTTGTGGTAATCTCCATAACAAGCTCTTGTTCATAAAAATAGAATCTCCCATATATATCTTGTTGCGATTTTGATTTATGCGGCTTTTCGGTTTCTCACCAAGTGAGGTATATCACATTATTCTACTTGATACTTTCTCACTTGGTGATAATCAATATTTCCACCTTTTATTGGGAAGCCCGTGTAGTCCTCTATCCAACGCAATTTGAATCGGGTCAATCGGAGCTTCCAGTCAAAAGTTATTGTCGTTTGAATATTTGCTTGTTTGTCTGTTTTCTGGACGGGCCGGTACTACCGTCCGGCCTGAAAACGGCCCGTTTTCGTTCTGTCTCACTAGGTACCCAGATCCGGTACTACCGGCCGGCCCGGTAGTACCGCTGGGTGGGCCAGTAGTACCGGTCGGCCCAGTTATTTTCCCAGAAATATCTACCCACTTTCTTTTCCAGATCTAGATCTAGATGTTGCTCGTTGACCTCATTGCGTCGAAGCCTCATTGCAAGGCCATTGGCTAGCCTGGCTGTCGCTACCGCCTGCGCCTGTCCCACTTGCCGGTTGCCGACGCTGCATCGCGATGCCTTGCATGGCGTTGGCCTCTCCTCACACAAGGCCTGGCCGAAGCGGTGGGCCGCCAGCGCCTCACTCGCCACGCCACGCCTGCCCGCTGCTGCCGCTGCTCGTGATGCTACAGGCTCGAGCCTCCGGATGGCAATGGGTACCCGATACCCGCTAACCCGATGGGTACCGGCAGCAAATGGGGAGGGTATGGGTGAGAAAAAAAACCGCGGGTCCGCTTATCGGTAAAAAGTTAGACCCGACGGGTCTACCAGGGGCGGGTATGGGGGTGCCAAACCCGGACCCTATAACCCGAATACCCGCCAATGAATGTGGGTCCCTAATGTCATTGACTAATAGAAACCCTAACACCCTCCACACCACTCCACAGCCACACGATCAACATTCCAATGATCTCATCGGCCCACCCCACTTCCCTGAAGGCATGAACCCTGATTTCCTTCCCAGACTCCCTCACTCCCACCAACCCCCGCCGCCAAAACACCCCGAGTCCCCGACGACCCCGTCTCTCCTCTCTCGGTCTCTCTCTCCCGACCCCGTCTCCCTCCTGCCTCCGCCGGACTCCTGCCGTCCTGCAGCGCCGCCGGCTGGCAACGCCACGTAGCCATGGAGGTCGAGGACGTCGAGCTCGACGAGGTGGGCAACACTGGCGCCGTCACTGGCTCGTCCGAGGCGGCGCGTCAAACTGAGATGCCCCAGCCATAGATCCTGCCGCGGGGAAGCGGCGCGAGGTTGGGCTTCCTCCTGGGCATTCCAGCGTCTTCGGCCCTCTCGTCGTCGACCTCCGTGGGTGCGCAAGGTCAAGGAGGCAGAGGTAGCGCGCGCGCCGTTTTGCCCCCAGTGCATGTGACCGGAGCTAGCCGGGGGGTCATGGCTGCACGCTTGTCACTTCGTCCTCCGATGTCGACGGTCGAGTCGAGAAGAAGGGGAAGCATGCCACCGGCGACCAACCTGCAGAGAAGGCCAAGTCTTCTAATCCATGGTAGTTTTCTTGCTGAAAAGTAATTTTCTTACTGCAGCACTGCTAGTGTTTAGGTGATTTTCTAGTGTTTATTGCAATAACAAGACACTATGTGTATTGCTAGTGATGTTATCTAGCTACTGGTTAGTGGTATGGTAATGGTACAGTAGCTAGTTATTGTTCTATTGGGCATAGCTATTGTTCTATTTTATATATAGCTACTGGAGATTGCTTATTATTTATTGCTAGCTGAATATATGCTCTATTTGTTGTAGTGGTACGTCTGAATCGGTGAATGACATATCCGATGATGAAGAAGATGAAGTGGTGGAGGTGAATGGTGCTAGGACACGCAAGCTTACTTCTAATGTGTGGCTCGAGATGACAAAGACATTTGTGCGTGGAGAGTGGAAGGGGATATGCAACCATCAGAATAAAGCGCTTAGCAAAGATCCAAGAGTGGCACTTCTCATTTACGTGACCATTTGAAGATATGTACGCAAAGGGTCCTGAAGTTGAAGCTCAAGGGGGGCAAATCGTTGAGTCAGTCTTCATTGAGGATGACTGCTGAAGTTGATGGCAAGGTGAATGTTGGGAGCTATACATTTGATCAAGAGACTGCTAGAGAAGAGCTTGGTAACATGATAGTGTTGCAGGACTATCCATTGAGTATCGTGGACCATGCTGGATTTAGGAGGTTTATTCATGCAGTCCAGCCATTGTTTAAATTGCATACAAGAAACACTATCAGGTTGCTTCATGCACTATAGTCTATTGTCTACTATTTATTTCTGCCATTTTCTTATGTGAATAATGAGCTAACCTTTGTCTTTTGTTTTGTAGGAAGGATATAATAGGAAGATATGACAAGTAAAAAAAGATTGCAATTGAGTACATGACTATGCTACAGTCAAGGGTAGCTGTCACCACTGATATGTGGACAGCTGATAACCAAAAGAAGGGCTATATGGCTGTTACAGGTCTTTTTGTTGATGAATCATGGAAGTTGCGAAGCATTCTTATGGGGTATATAGATGAACCATGTATTATTCTTGATGAATCTTTGCTGTCCACTTGAAAAACTGATGTTTTTATAGCTGAACCATGTATTATTCTTGATGTATCTTTGCTGTCCACTTGAAAAACGGATGTTTTTATAGCTGAACCATGTATTATTCTTAATGAATCTTTGCTGTCCACTATTGTAGGTTTATATATGTGCCAGCACCTCATACCGGAGATGTTATAGCTGAAGAGCTGCATGATACCTTAATGCAATGGAACTTGGATGAGAAGCTGATGACAATTACAGTTGACAATTGCACATCAAATGACAAGGCACTTGACCTCATGGTGAGCAAAATAGGCAAGTCTAAGCTACTCTTAGAAGGTACAATGCTTCATATGCGCTGTTGTGCTCATATCTTAAATCTCATAGTAAAAGATGGCTTAGATGTGATGAAATCAGCTATACACAATATTAGAGAAAGTGTTGCATATTGGACTGCCACACCAAAGAGAGATGAGAAATTTGAAGAGATGGATAAGTATAAGAAAGTAAAAATCACTAGAAAGTTGAGACTAGATTGTAAGACTAGGTGGAATTCCACTTTCGTCGTGCTTGACATAGCTTTGCCTTATAGAGCTGTATTTGAAAGAGCCAAAATAGTAGACAAGCAATATGAAACATTGCCTACTACCGACGAGTGGGACTTTGCTGCTGAGGTTGTACCTAGTCTAAGGTTGTTCTATGAGATAACTACCTTGTTCTCAGGCACCCATTATGTCATCGCCAATGTATACTTTCCTAAGATTTATGAAATCAAGATGAAAATTAGGCAGTGGGCACTCTAGTGATTTGGTTATCCAAGAAATGAGCAATAACATGACAGAAAAATTTGATAAATACTGGAAAGATATCCAAGGGCTGATGGGCATAGCTACACTACTTGACCCTAGATATAAGAGGCAAATGTTGGTTGCATGTTTTGCAATGCTCCATGGCATTGAGCCGTCCTCTTATGAATGCATAGAAAAGGTTGATTGTGTAGTTGCTAGTCTCCATCGGTTGATCGAGGATTATGAAGTGGAAGGAGATGGATATAAACCGGCTGGAGAATGTTCCTTGTCTTCAATGCCTGCTCCTGCCATTATGACGTTCTTCCATGATATTGTAGCACAACAAAGGCCCGCAACAGCTAGACTTCAAGGTGAGATTGATCATTACTTGTCTGATGACTTAGTGCCATACACTGAAAAGTTTAGTGTGTTGGATTGGTGGAAAGTGGCTGGCACAAGGTACCCAACACTAAGAAAGGTAGCAAGAGATATATTTGTCATTCCAGTCACAATTATTGCTTCAGAATCTGCATTTAGTACAAGTGGCAGATTAGTGAATGAACATAGGAGCCGCCTCACTTCTCACATGATTGAGGTACTGATGTGCTATCAAGATTGGCTTAGAAACAAGTACAAAGGTGAACACATGATGCATTTTCTTAATTTTTTATCTCGTATGCCTCTTACTTATTCTTGTGAGCTTATGTTCTTATATGTGCAAAATTTATTTCTTGTAGATGCTCATATTGGTGAAGGCAGATTTTGGACTTGTCTTCAAGATAAACAAGAAGAGAATGATGTTAGTATGATTGTGCTTATTTCTACAATATTTATATGACTGTTGCAATGAAAACTACTAACTTTGGCAATGTATAATGTTACTAGGATTCATGATTGCCCTCCATGTGACACGTCCTACTTGTTGCTTGGAGCTTGGAGCTGGGAGTTGGATCTTGGATCTTGGATGGATGAATATCTTTGTGTGTTCTTGTTGTCCTGTGGACTGTAGTTATGAATATTCTGATTTGTGAACTTGTTGTGTGCCTATTTGTTATTGCCATGTGACCAGGAGGTATTGGATTATATTTATTATTCCTGTTTGTAGTTATTCCTGATTGTAAACTTGTACGGTTATGAGTTGTCACTATCGTGTGAGTTATTCTTGCTATTTGCTGTCATAATGCTTGAAATATTCCATTTCATGTCTATTTGCTGTCATAATGCTTCAAATGCTGTCAAAATGTTGTTGTAACTAGTCTATTTGCTGTTAAAATGTTGTTGTCATGTAGCTTAGCGGGTACCCGCCGGGTCCCGGGTACCCGGCGGGGAGCGGGTTTGGTGAAAATCTATACTCGGTGACGGGTTCGGGGGCGGGTAGGAGGGTCGGGTGCGGGTATGGGGGCCCCAAACCCGGCGGGTGCCATCCGGACCTTAGCCTAGTCGCCAAGATGCATGCATGCATGTACCGCCGCTTGCCCCTCGCATGCTATGCGTGCCGCTGCCGTTCATCTCCTCGCGTGCACTGTTGATGCTTTGTTTTTTCTGGCGTTTTGTTGTTTGGGTCCGGTAGTACCGGTTTGGTCCGGTACTACCGTTCCGCCCAGAAAAATCATCTGAATGGCCAGATTTTTGGGGACTCTATTTAAGGCTTTGCCCGTTTTGAGTTTAGTGAGCTCCCCTCTTATCTATTAGGCTAAACTTTGTCCACACTTTCTCTAGATCTTGAAGCTTGCCTAATCTTTTCCCTCCGATGATTCTTGCCCATATTTGAGTGGAAGAGAGAGGAGATCTAGCCCCACGTTTTGACCTAACCGATTCATCTCTTTGTGAGTGCATCTTTGGGGATCTAGATTTTGGGGGATTTTGTGTCTCTCTTTGATTCCTCCTCTCTTGTTCCCCCAATAGATTTAGTAGCTTTGTTGGAACTTGAGAGTGAGGGATTTGAGCATCTTTGTGGTGTTCTTGCCATTTGCATTTGTTGCATAGGTTTGAGTTCTCCTCGGAGGATTTGGTTTGAATTGCTCATTGGAGCTTGTCCCTCTTGGGTTCTTGGAACCCTAGACGGTTTTGTGGCCTTGGTGGCATTTGTTGAGGCCTTTTGTGGCGTTTGTTGGGAGCCTCCAATTAAGTTGTAGAGTTGTGCCCCAACCTTGTGAGAGGTTCCGGTTGCCACCGACAAGTGCACCGATAGTGGAAGCGTGGATCGATCCCGTTGGGGTGAGATTCATCGGAGAATAAGGGAGGCCTTTTGTGGCGTTGGTGGTTTGATACCACCCCCTCTCCAAACGAGACGTACTCCATGTTGGGAGGAACTCGGTAAAATATCGGTGTCCCCGCATGCCTCGGTTATCTCTATATCCGAGCTCTTTACTTATGCACTTTACATTGTGATAGCCTTCGTGCTTGAAGTAATATATATCTTGCTATCACTTGTTGCTTGTATTGCTTAGCATAAGTTGTTGGTGCACATAGGTGAACCTTAGTTGTTCTAGGTTGTGCTTAACAAAGTAAACACTAGTTTTATTCCGCCTTTGTTGAGCCACTCTAGGAAAAGTTTTAATCGCCTATTCACCCCCCTCTAGGCGACATCCGTATCCTTTCAACTGATAATCAACATGATGAACTTACATTGTTTTTGGGGTGTGAAGAGCTATCAAGAAAAACTTCTTTGGTAGACATGAGTGCGTTTGGTATGAATTGTGTCCTGCATGGGTGTCATCTTTATTGTGTTGATAATTGCCACGCGAATACTTACATACAAAATCTTATAAAAGATGATATTTTACCAAATTATGACATGACTGATATGAGTTTTGTTCTTATTAATGAAAAGGAGGAATCCTCCAAAGTTTCTTATATTGTCTCTAACAATAAACCAGGGTATGTGGAGAAGCTTCCTTTCAAGCCTCTCCCTCCTAAAGAGGAGAAGAAGAAGAGGAGTAGAAGGAGAGAGGAAACGGTATCTTCCCCTAAGCATGTTGCTCCTATCATAGTTTTTGCTGATGAGTCTGAACTAGATGATGTTCCTATGCGTGTTACCTATATTAGTGATCATGATTAGGAAAAGCACACTGCTTTTGATATTATTAATAATTGTTGTGATATTAGTGCTATCCATGTTCCTTCCAATGATGATATGTTTCCAAATGAACACACTTGGGAAGATAGCTATTTTGTCAAATTTGCTCTCACTACAATTAATAAGAATGGCTATTCTTATGTGGAGAGTAATAATTATTTTATGCATGTAGCTCATGATAAGAATGTTTTATGTGATAGTTATATTGTTAATTTTGTTCATGTTGCTATTGAAATTTATTACGAGAGAGGGAAACATGGTCTTATGCATCTCAATAATATTAAGTTTCCCCTCTTTATGTTGAAAGTCTTGAAGTTGCACTTGTTTTGCTTTCCTATGCTTGGTGTTTTGTGCTTTCCTGACTTGTTTATTTACAAGATTACTATGCATAGGAAGTGGGTTAGACTTAAATGTGTTTTGAATTTGGTTCTTGATGCTCTCTTTTACTTCAATTCATATTTCTTATGTGAGCATCTTCTCAAACTATCAAGCCTAACTTAAAGGCGTTAAAGAAAAGTACTTGTTGGGAGATAACCCAAGAGTTTTCTTGAGTCTTGGAAGTTATTAATTCTGTAATGACCTCTCCTTATCCTTTTTGTTTGTTTTTGTGCCAAGAATGACCTCTAACGAGAGGAAAGTAAGATTTGGGGAGTTGCTGTCCCGAAACAGATTTTTGTGTTCTACCATAAAAATCCATGAGGAGTCTCTGTAAGTCGTATTGAGCTAAAAATTTACGAATAAAACCCCCAGTATGTTAGCTAACTTTCGTTAGTTCAAAACTTTTTTATTTGAGCAACATAAGGTCTTCGAAAAAATCGGTTTCTGCCTGCTAGTCTGTTTTGACAGATTTCTGCCATTATTTGTATTTGCTTCTTATTGATTCATTTTTGGGTTCTTTTTGGTAAATTGAGCTTTTTTAAGGAGTTGATACAGTAGCTTGTATCTTTAGTGAAAGTTTTTCTGTTTTTAAACTAAACCCAAAGGTCTATTATCTTTTGAATACACTAATGTTGCTAATGGAGATTGTGTGAAGTTTTGTATGAAGGAAAATTTGCAGGTGTAGAGAAAGAATGATGTAATGAGATGAAGAATGGACAAAAGCTCAAACTTGGGGATGCCACCCCGTGTCACCCCAATAAATATTCAAGAGGTACAAGCGTCAAAGCTTGGGGATGCCCAAGGCATCCCCTTCTTCATCAATAAAAATCTCAGGTCTTTCTAGACACTTCGTTTTTATTGTTTCATGCATTGTTGTGTTGTTCTTGGAGCGTATTAGTTTTCATTTTTGGTTTTCGTTTGCTTAGTTTGCTTGATTAAGTTGGTTGGTTACACCACACTTCTTTTGGAGAGACACACACTTTGTTTCCATTGCCTAGAACACTCTAGTTTTCACTCTTATTGTTTTGTGAGTGTTTACTTTTGCTAGCACTGTGTTCAGCCTTAGTTTTCCTGTGCTTCCAGCTTAGAACTTTATAGTTTTTCTTTGTGGATTTGTGAGAAAATATCACTGGTCTTTATTGATTATTATCTTTGTGAGTTGTTTCAGATAAGTTGTTTGGTGTTGGAAAAGAGTATAAAGTTTGATGCTTATAGTGGTACAAAAGGGAGCTTGTTTTGACTGTGGCTTAGACTTTATCATGTCATGCTAGATCTTGTTTTGACCTTATGCTTAGTGATTATTGTTGTAGCATGACTTGTTCCAAACAATTAGGATTACTTAATGTTCCTTAAAGGAATCATGCGTTATTTTAGCATACAAAAGCATAGTATTGTGGTATTATCCTTTGATGCTTTGTTTGTGTTGACTTGGCACATGTTCATACCATGTTATGACTATGAACAAGTCACCATAGCCTCTTTGATCATTTAGTCCTTGACTTATAGTACCACTATATGCTTTGATTAGTAATGTTTTGTTGCTCTGCATGATTATGGCCATTATTTCTCTCTTAGTTGGTTGCTCCCAGTCTTTTGCTAACCTCCACTTGTATGAATAAGTTCTACTCATGCTTCCAACTCCCAAAAACCAAGTTATTCCAAAGTGTCCACTGTCCACTATAAACTCCTATGCATGGTGTCTTACACCATTCCAAGTATATTATTGTTTTCAGCTATCTTCCAATTTAAAACTATTTTGTTATGTGAAAACTTAGTGATTAAAGCCCTCACAAACTTGATGGCACACATTATATTCTTTGCCCCTAATAAACTTGAACCATTGTGTCATCTATGTTGTATATGCTTGCACTTATACGTTGGAATTGGCAGAACCATGCTGTCATAGGGAATGTTTTCAACATTGCACTTGTACTATGTACTCAGTTGATATCATGCTCTTTTGTCTATGAATATCACCGGTGTGAAATAAAGAGGGAACTTGTAAGTCCATGGAGTATGTATTTTGTGTTAGAGAAACGCCTGAGCCGCTAGCCTGAGCCATGTCTAATCATGGTGGAAACTTGCAGCATCACCATAATGAGCTATCTATGAAGCATCCTTAATAAAAAGCTATGGACATAGTAAATAAAAAGATTGTTGAGATTCTCATTGTCTGCTTGCCTTGTCATTTTGGTTATAGGATAGCTCCTGTACCATGTGCAAGGGGTACCCGTTGACGGTTCTCTATGATACGCATGTACCTATAATGACAAGAACTTAAAGGTGACTGAAGTTGAGTAGCATGAGGTCTGGCCCTCGTATTCAAGGGACTTGAGATTGCCAACTTATACTTTGTCAAGCATATACTCCATAGTTTGTTCACTTTAACCTCAATCACTTCAAGATGCTTATGATAGGGGCAATGAGGGCTGAAAGCTAACAAGTACCATAATTTTTGGAAGCTCTTTTTGAAACTTGAAATCCCTGTTTCCCTTGAGAAGGGCCTTTTTTCCACCATTATTTGAGTCTCCACCTTCTAATTTTAGGCACCATTAAGAGAGCATAGTCGCCATTCTGTGTGCATTGTCCTAAAACTTATTGATTGATGCATATTGTTGATATTACTTGTTCTTGTGCTATTTGTATCTAGTCACTCTTATGAACTTTGAAGGTGTCCTATCCATCTATTTGCTACTCTATGAGGGACAAGCTGAATGCCACTACACCATGTTTTCTATATGTGAAACAAACAAACATTTTTCAATGCATGTTATTCATGATATTTGTTTATTGCCTTTCATGTTGCATGCATAGTTACTTTGTATTACTATTAGAACTCCATCTTTCATGCTCATGTTTAGAGTTCTTTGATCCCAAATTTCAATGCTTGCAAATGGTTTGATCTTAATTTTGATGGTGCATGTCACCTGAAAAATTATTATTTTTATCACATACCTACTCGAGGACGAGCAGGAGTTAAGCTTGAGGATGCTTGATACGTCGAAAACGTATCTATAATTTTTGATGCTCCATGCTTGTTTTGTATCATTCGTCTTATGCTTTGTCTACACTTTGAGGTGTTTTTATATGTTTTTCTAGACTAACCTATTAACAAGATGCCACAGTGTCAATTGCCTGTTTTCTTCTATTTTTGGTTCCAGAAAGGCAGAAAATCAATATTCTCGGAATTGGACGGGACAGAAGCCGAAGTCATTATTTTTCCCGGACCAACACGGAACCACGAAGCAGAGACGGACTAGGGCACCAGGGTGGCTGCACCCCCAGGCGCGGGAAAGCCCTGGTGGTGCCTACAGGGGGTGTGGGCCCCCTGGCCCTCCACCGTCCTTGCCTCCTTCACCTATAAGAAGCCCCCGGGGAGAAAACCCTCAGGGATACATCATACTTCTAGAAAAACCTCCATAGCACCGCCGCCACCGAAAGGGAGATTCGGGGGACAGAAAGTCTCTGTTCCGACACCCTGTCGGGACGGGGAAGTGCCCCCGGAGCTATCTCTATCGATCTCCACCACCATCTTCATCACCGTTGCTGATTCCCATGATGAGAAGGGAGTAGTTCTTCCTCGAGGCTAAGGGCTCTACCGGTAGCTATGTGTTCATCTCTCTCTCTATGCATGGTCATATTGTGATCATGAGCTTTGTAATCAAGTATATCTACCTTGCTACTCAAGTGCTTTAATAGATCTCTGCTCTCCCCATGTGTGTGAAAGTGACAGTGTGCACGCCATGGTGGCACTTAGGTTTGAGTCTACATAAATACTCTTTGTGATTTAATAGATCTATGCTTTTCCGTACGTGTGTGAAAGTGACAACGTGCATACCGTGTGTGGCACTTTGGCTAGATTGAATATTTATTATGAGTTATATTTGGAGTTGGATGTCTCTATGAAATTGTGGTTTTTGTTGGAATCATCTAGAGCTCAAGGTGACAGTGTGGGGTTATCTAGATTGGGGAAAGCGGACTTTAAGGAGTGTTGTTATAGCCCTATCGATGATTAGAGTGTCCAACCGGAGAGTAGTTAAGAGTAGTATCATGAAAAGAGGATATTTATATGAGAGAGTGTTCACTAGTGAAAGTATGATCCCTAGGCCTTGATTCTAATAAACACCTTTTGCATCTAGATATGTTGCATGTTTGCTTGCTTTAGTCTTTACCTCACCGTCAAGCTATTTTCCGGCACCGTTACCACTTGTATTTCACTATCTCTTCGCCAAACTAGTGCACCTATACACCTGACAAGTGTATTGTGTGTGTTGGGGACACAAGAGACTTCTTGTATCTTGATTGTAGGATTGCTTGAGAGGAAATACCTTTGACCACTTCCTCCCTGAGTTCGATAAACCTTGGATAATCCACTTAAGGGAAACTTGTTGTTGTTCTACAAACCTCTGCACTTGGAGGCCCAACAAATGTCTACAAGAATAGAAGTGCGTAGACATCAATGTCGTCAGTGTGAAATAAAAGGGGAGCTTGTGAGTTCATGGAGTTATATATATGTGTTAGAGAAATGCCTGGGTTGCAAGCCTAAGCCATGCCTAATCATGGTGGAAACTTGCAGCATTATGATAATGAGCATCTGTGAGGCATCCTTAATAAAAACCTATGCAAATAGCAAATAAAAAGATCGCTGAGATGCTCATTTGCTTGCCTTGTCATTTTGATTATGGGATAGCTCCTGTATCACGTGCAAGGGGTACCCCATTTTCAGTTCTCTATGATATGCATGTATTTACAATAACAAGAACTTACAGGTAACTAAAGTTGAGTATCATGAGGAGCGGCCCTCGTACTCAAGGGACTTGGGATTTCCATTTTATGGTCTGTCAAGCATATAAATCATATTGGACCTCACTTTCACCATTAACCATATAAAGATGCCTATGATAGGGTCAATGAGAGCTCAAAGCTAATGAGTACCTTACTTTCAGCATTTGGAAGCCTTTCAAACTTTTCAAGACCTTTTCACTTCCTTGTTGAGTCACCACTTATTCTATGAGCACCTTCTTGAGAGCATAATTGTCATTCTTGTGTTTGTCTCAAAACTTGGTTAATTATGTCATGACTTTGATGCTTGTATATCTGATATCTTTACTTCTAGTCTTCACTTGAACTTCAGAGGTACCATGGCATTTACATTGTGCTCTACAAACAAAGGCAAGCGAGATACCACTCTATCATACCTTATTATGAGCATTGCAATGTTGCTTATGTTTATGTCTCATGCTACTTATTATTATTGAGTTGGCTTTTCTTCATAGCTTGCAATGACTATTGAATATACTTAGTTGCATATTTTTTATTATGAATGGTTTAAGTATATACTCCTGTGCTGAGAATATATACATCATATGAAGCAAATGTGTTCGTGAAAGTTCTTTTATCGCACTCAGTTTTCAACTGAATTGCTTGAGGACAAACAATAAGCTAATCTTGGGGGGGAGTTGATACGTCTAAAACGTATCTACTTTCCCGAACACTTTTGCTATTGTTTCTCCTCTAAACTTGCGTGATTTGGATACAGCTAACACGGACTGACGCTGTTTTCAGCAGAATTACCTTGGTGTCTAGTTTTGTACAGAAAATCAACTATCAGGAAAAATCCCGGAAAATATGCCAAAAATCCTATTTCACCAGAAGATTCACGGAGCTAGAGTACGAGACGGACGTGAGCCCTGGGTGGTCCACACCCCCCTGCCGCGCGGGTGGGCCCACCCCGCGCCTAGGAGGGGTGTGGCCAGCCCAGGCACCCCCTCGGCCTCTCTCTTCGCCTATAAGATGCCTTCTGGCCTAAAAACTCAGGGGGTCGATGTTTTTCAGAAAGAGTTCCGTTGCGCCGCCACCACCAAAAGCCGCGATTCGGAACCAGAAACTCCGTTCTATCACCCTACCGGGATGGGGAATTTGGGAAGGATCATCGCCATCGTCATCACCAACGCCTCTCCATTAACCATCAATGTTTCCCTCATCCATGAGTGAGTAATCCCCCGTTGTAGGCTATGGGGATGGTAGGGATTGGATGAGTTCTATCATGTAATCGAATAAGATTGTTAGGGCAATGGTGCCTAGTATCTCTATTACTGCTATTTGACTTTGTTGCAACTTGTTGTGCTTAATGCTTGTCACTAGGGCCCGAGTGCCATGATCTCATATCTGAACTTATTATTGAATCATTATGATTGTATTGTTTGTGATCTTATCTGCAAGTTGTGTGCACATATCATTGTCCGGATTCAAAGGCCCCGAAGTGATAGAAATTGGGACAACCGGAGGGGATGACTGTGATGTGAGGATCACATGTGTTCACGGAGTGTTAATGATTTGCTCCGGTGCTCTATTAAAAGGAGCACCTTAATTTCCAGTAGTTCCCTTGAGGCGCCGCTGCCACAGGCTGGCAGGACAAAAGATGTTGTGCAAGTTCTCATTGCGGACTATATATGGAGCACATGCCTATGAGTGTTTAGTACTTGTATGCTTATTCTTATTTATCTGCAATTGCCCTAGATTTTGAAGTTACATGTTTAGACTCGTCCATGCAACGCCCGTCCATCCATCCCTATGCCTACCGCACTCATATCCCTCTTGTTTGTTGCTATCATTACTATTGCTGCTTTATCTTTGTCGTTGCTTTGTCACATTACTACAAACTGTTGCTATTGATAAACTTCTGTGAGCAAGAACTATTTTCAGATGCAGCTGAATTGACAACTCAGTTATTAAGGCTTGCAAGTATTCTTTGGCTCTCCTTGTGTCAAATCAATAAATTAGGTAATACTACCCTTGTAGACTGTTGCGATCCCCTATACTTGTGGGTCATCACACCGACACTGGTGTACAAGATCGACCACGACAACACGAAGAGGACGCGGGTGGTATAACTGCTCCCGACAGCGGCGACGATGCTAGGGTTTGCCGCGGGCGGTAACGGAACTTCTCCACCAACGACGACAGTGGGGGACCGTGTAAGGAGGGGTCGGTGGAGTGCCCGAGGACCCGTCCATCGCCGGGATTTTGCCGGCGGCCACGTGGAGGAGGGAGTTGGCGACCAAGGTCACACGGACGCGGGAGAACTTTCCATCAGCAATTTCCTGTTCATGCGTGAGCCCAGTGATTGCGCGTTGCAGTTGACATCCTAAAATATACGGTATTGGATAGCGTAAAACACCGTGCAGACTATTTTTTTACAGCACGTGCAAGTATACAACACATGTTGAAGCGCGCAAACTACACGCCGACGCGATAAACTGGTACTTCCTCCGACCCATATTGAAGTATTTCTCTCTCTTTCTCTATCTATCTAGTGACAAATCTAAAAGCTAGAGCATATTCCTTTTACCCATATTTAATTAACTTAAGCTAGGTGTAGTACGCCATGATGGTGCCGGCGTGGCTCGTGGCGACGACGAGGTCGATATACTATATCTGAATCTAGACAGTCAACTGAATGGGTAGGAGCAAGATGCCTAAGTGCAAGTGCAACATTGCCAAAACATTGAGTCTATAAAAGCTTAGACCCATGTCTAAACGGTGGAGAGAGAGTGGCTAAGAAAGAGATTCCCAGGGTTAAGTCTAGCACTAGACACAAGGTCCAACTGATTAAAAAATTATTTCATCCAATAAAAACAGCACACTTTAGTGGAAAAAGTGGTGTATCCTCTATTTTGTGCGTCCTATGAATTGTATTAGACTGTATCTAAATGGTGGAACGGTTTTATTTTGTTAGACTTATGTCTGTTTTCTTTTTCTTAGACATAGCAGCACGCTGTGCACGCTCTAGCTTTTAGATCTGCCGGTAGATATAGAGAGAGAAATACTCCGATATGGATTCCCTCGATAAAAAAACTTGGTCCTTCATTGGTGTTGTGCGCTCGACCCAAAATGGAGGCCGTACGATGAGGCCGGCGGCATAAAACCCTAGCCCTCGGTCGCCCCGCGGCATGGCCACCGCCACCACCTACACGCTCCGTCTTACTCCGCCTCCGCCGCCACCGCGGTACCACTCACCGCTCCTTCCGCAGCTCCGCCGCCGCGCGGCCGCTAAGGTGGCTGCTAGCTGGGGCCCAGCCGGCGGTAGCAACTCGGATGACGGGGTTGGCGGCTGGTGGCTCCCCGAGCAGCCGGTGGAACAGGGGAGAGCAGGTAGATCTCCGAAACGATTTCGTTTCTCATCGAGTAGTGGATGCGGAGAGATTCCATCTTCGTGCGGATATTTTGTTGTTCTGCTGTGACTCGCAGGGATGGCATTTGCAGGGTCCGGGAGAGCTCTTGTTGTCGGGTTGGGGGCTTTGACGGCGATCGTGTTGGCCGGGATCACTTGGCGCTCGCCATCCTCGAGGAAGTGTAAGTTCCTCATCATTTTAGCCCCAACCATGTAAATACTCAATGTACAAATCCCCCCTTTTGAGTTCAATGTGACACTGAACTTTAGATGTACAAACATAGGAGGATTGCCCATTTCCTACTACTACCACTGAACTTTCAACTGGAATGCGACCGCAAAAACAATATCTGCAGCAGTTAGTTCTAAGAGGATAGAAGAAATACAGCATACCATTGTAGAACTTTTTTGAACCTACGCTACCTTGACACCAGTACTATTCTCACCAGCTTCCTGCTATTCAAAATGGAAAGCTAGATTTGGTTCTTGCTATAATTTTTTGTGTTGTTTTGCTTGTTGGGAACTGTCAATTTCTGTACAACATTAATCTGTGTAACCTTTTATAGGTTAGCTTGATACCTTAAGTGTTTGCAATGACGATTTTTTTTTCTGATAAGAAGCTTTTCTAAGGAGAGTGATATAACCCAGTTAGCTATTCAATAATACGGATGTTCAGGTATAGAGCATCTTCTTGGAGCTCCACTTCATTATGTTCAAGAGAAGTTGTCAGTACCAGAGTCAACAGAAATTCCTGAAGATGAGGCAAGCGTCAACGAGTCGAGTACAACTGATGTTTCGTCGATAATTCTCGATGAGAGGACTGACACATCATCTGTTGATTCAAGCCAAAGTCACATACCAACTGGTGGTGGCCGTGTTTCTTTTACAGTTCCTGTAGATCCCATGCACGAGGAGGCTTTGTCCATATTGAAGAAGCTACAGGTATGTTACATATTTACAGTTGTAAGTTGTAACCATACATATATGTTTTTTTTAGGAATGATGTATCTTCTGTGAATGAATTGGTTTACAACTCCATTTGCCGACAAGCTGTTTGCTAAACCACGTTACAAGCTTTATACATACATTTGTTTGTTGCCTTTATCACTTGCAAGTCAGTATGCACTCGCTGGTCATGGGGGTAGGAAAGACTACCATACTGTGAATTGCCTTGATCACTTCTGTTTGCCATTATTTTGAAGGGTTTTAGTTCTTTGACACGATATTCATAACTGCAAGTTCAAAATTCTATCGCTAAGATGAACTTAATATACACTTTACAGTTTCTCATTGGTTTTAATATAATGTACACCTTACTTGAATGGGTACAAAATTGGATTATGTATCTTCTTTTCACACCAGTTTGTGTGTTGTTGTGCAGTATCACCTGCAAGAGATCAGACAACAAAATTAGCTCCATCCCCTTAGTTCATATAATTCTCTAAATATCATATAGGTTTTAGATTATATTCCTAATACATATAAGCTGTAAGTGTTTCTGTAGTTTACACAGAGTGTTTAATGAGTACTTTCCTACTATGTATTTTATGAGTGCTTTCCCAAGACTTTCAGGTTAACTCTATTCTGTAAGAAACCTTGTGGTTGTTTTAAATAAAATCATTATTTCTTGATCTTTTCATCACCTTCTATGCCTCAGATAATTGAGAAAGATGTCAACTCCAGTGAATTTTGTACTCGGAGAGAATTTGCAAGATGGTTTGTGAAATTGTGCTCAAAATTAGAGAGGTAATGAATCAACATAGTACTAAAAAAGTGAGCTTTGCCTGGCATTTTAGTATTTCATTATTTATCGTTGTCTTGCAGGGAAAGGATGCACAGGATCATACCGAATCTAATAACTTCTTGTTCATTCGAAAGTGCGTTCGATGATGTAAATTTTGATGACCCAGATTTCTTATATATCCAATGTAAGTTTCTGTTTATATTGAACTGTATTAAGCTCAGTCTAGCAATTCCTCACATCTCAGAGACAGGCCCATATACTATGAAGTGATGAAATTTTGATTTCTGAGCCATTTTTTTGCCAAACAAAATATTTTCATGAAATTTCCAGATGCTGATAATCTAATAGTCGTTTGTTGATGATGAAAAGCTTTAGGAGAATCTGGCATTGTGCCTAGCAAGTTATCAAGCTTCTTTGGAACATCGACAAGTGGCTCTCAAAGTGGCAACAGAAATTCCAAATTTCTACCTGAAAGGTACTAACATATGAAATTGTAGTTTTTCCCTTATGGTGATGAACTGATGATTAAAATGTTTTTAATAAAACATGTTCTCTATTCTGGAGTAGTTACCTATCACGGTTTGATCTTATCAATTGGAAGGTATTAGTGGAGTATCCACTCGCATCAGAATTAGACCAAAAGGTACATATACCTTTTGATCTTTTATGTTCTACTGCATTATTTCTAGTATTCTATTGTTGCATCTTTTGTGAATCCTGACTCTGGTTACAGTCCAGATGCTGAGTAAAAATGTTCATACTTTGGATTTGAGAGCTTGGCCAGATGTATCAGCATCCATACATACGGATTTGTTTGGTCACAACCACAGCATCGTCAGCAAAGTTTTTGGTAGGCTGTGCTCATAATTTCTGTATGTATGCTGTTAGTTGGTTGCAAAGCTACAGTTCTCTATAAATTGCAATACTGATAGTCTGACGGGTCCTAAAGCAAGACTATAAATATTCCTTTTCATTTACTCATTTTGATGATTTTTATTTTAGTGACTGGGAGCTCCATTTTATTTGGCATATGTTAGTCATGTTTTTCAACTTGTTATATGTATGGTTTGTTTCATTGTATGCATGCATCTTGGTGGCCTTATCTTTGAATTAGTTGTCTTATGTTTGCTCGTATTGAGCTCATGCATAAAGTATGTGGTTGTGTTTTATCTTCATATTAGATGAGGACACCACAGGACCCTACTTCCATCAAAGTGGTCTTAAAGCCAGTCAATTAGTACCAAGATTGACACCTAATTGGTTGCAAGTTTAGTTCGTATCAAAGTCAGGAAAGGCGCCTGCTTGCAAACTCTTTTGAGTTCGTATTAGGATATGATTCTATTTCAATATCACTAGAGGATGTAATCTTTGCTATGAAGAGCAGTATGCTGTACTGGAATGGCAAATAGACAATAGACATTCAATCAATGAAAGCCACAGTTGACTATTAGGTCTCTCAACTTTGTCTTGAAGTCAGTTAGTTAGCACCACATTAGGATTGTCACCTAATACGTTGCAGGTTTAGTTCATATCCACGTCAGGACACCTGATTGGAAAGTTTTTGTATTCGTTTTAGGAGAGGGTTCTGTTTCAATTGTACTAGAGATTGAATCCTTTACTATAAAGAGAGATAGGCTGTACGGGGAAGACAGAGTCAATCAGTAGACTAGAAAAAAAGGGAACCCACATGCACACAGCAGACATGATCACCTTCTACACTAAAAGTTCCATGACATTATGATATTTTGGTTGTGGGAAAACCTTTCTGTGTTTCTTTGCCATATAATAGTTGGCAGAGCCCTGAAAATGTCACCCTTTAGATTTCCTCCTTTTTGCATTGGATGAAATCCCCGTAACACGTTGTAGTGAAAAGATTATGCTTGTCATGGTAAAAGTTCTTCGGAAACGTGATTGTGAATTATACTGACCACCATTTCCTATAGTAAAGAAAATGCTCATTGCTCAGCGTACTCTGTTTTCTGTGTTCTATTCATCCGACCCGAGTTTGAGCTGGGTTGTTTCTGAGTAAACAATATGGATGGAGCTTGAAAAGACAGGATCGTTTGTTAGCAAGGGAAAGAATATACAGTGAAAACTAATAAATTGGGATCATGTTGGTTTTCTCCCATCTACATAGTTGTCTCACTTAAAGGTTCTGTCTTATTTGCTTTCTAAGTGTTTTTCGTGTTCTCGGAATGATCCAAGTGTGTCGAATTAGGTTGTTCTATTGATTGCTCAAACTACAGTTTTGTCCTGCTACTTATTTTTGTGATGCTATCTATGTTCTTAGTTTAGGAACTCTCACAAAAAATATGGATTTAGGACAAACATGATCTTAGCTGACTATTTTGTGTATGAACCTACATGAACAAGAACTGCTCTCCATACTTGACTTGCTCTCATGTTATTTTGTGATTCATATTTTTAGCAGATCAGCTTTATCCTTTTATCCGATATGCTATTCTCAGTAACTTGTGCAATTGCTCCATTTGATAGGAAATACCAGGCGCCTTCAACATCATATGCCTGTAACAAAAGCACAGGCGGCCGCTGCATTGACCAGTGGCCGAATGGAAGAAGTAATCCATGATGAATTAAACAAACTTGAAGCTGAAAACGAGTCCCGCCGTTCTGTTATGGGTGAAATTATGGAAGAGTTGATTAATAGAGGGGAAATAAAACAACTTTGGGAAGACAAGATGAAAAAAGAGCAAGACCGTGAGTTGGAAGTTGATAAGCATCTTCAACATGTGTTGCATGAGCTTGCAAATGAGAGGATAGATCAAGAAAAAGAAATCGCAGTCTTGCTAAAAGAAAGAAAAGCTTTAGAGTGTCAGAATCAGGAACTCGAATGTTTAAGGTCAGAAGTTGATAGCATGTATGATAGGCTAGCCATGGAGAGTCTAGAGGTGATGGCAGATGAGCAAAACCTGGAAAAGTTGTCCTCTGATGTGAGCAGCAAGCATGAAGCTGTCACTGAAGCTAAATCGTTTCTTGAAGCTGAGAAGGAAGCTCTGACCATGCTAAGGTACAACCTTCACTCCTGGTTATTACCTGGTACTAATACACCGTGGTTCTAAATTTATATGGTACCGAAGAAACATTAGTTCATCATCTTATGTCAGAGTAGACTTGTAAATGTATCATGCGTGTGTGCACATTTATTAGTTCAGAAACGGTGCTTCATCCTATAGTAGTGAACATTTCATACTCTTAAACCTGCTCATCTGAAGTGATATTAGGGGAAATTAACTAGTACTCCGTACAAGGAAAACAAAATACAAATAATACTTTGATCTTGAAGGACCGGTCAAGATCCTCCGTCAGAATTGTATGCAATTTAGCTGTTCTGTGCAAACTTGGTATCACAGATTGTTTTTTCCCCTAGAGTACTCCAATGGAGTACCATACTTTTATAGAAGCCGGCCGGCAAACTGTTCAACCGGTGTCTGCTGTGTGCAGAAGAACAATTCCGTAACACTTATCTAATGACACTGGCTGATTTGTATCAGGTCGTGGGTGGAACAGGAAGCGGAGCGCGTGCATGAACGCGCCGAGGTTCTCCAGAAGGCTGTGAGAAGATGGCGTGTTCCGGCTGATTGAGCCCGCAAAATAGTAACCTGGCATTGTATCTGTCTTAAGTTACACAAGTTGCTGTATGAATTCTGTGTTGTGCCGTCGACGGTTGTGCTGTCAGTTATAAATAATTCCCTGAGCAGCGTGGAATGCCCTTACCTCCGATCATGTTTTCCTTGTCTGTGACAACTTATGCACTGTTTTACCACGAAATCGCCACTAACTACAAAGTGTATGAATGATGTACTAATGGACAGACTGGAACAAGGGGAAACGGAGGAGTGTGAAACCTTTCCTAGTGGGCGACAGTGGAAGGTGAAACGCTCGCACGCGTCACCCACAGCGCAAGTAGGCGCTGAAGCATTCGTGCACTCCTCCTCTTCTCACTGGAAAAGGCCCATCTACCGCGGGTATTATTATTCTGGACTCATCGCACGCAGAACCGAACCGGAAGAAGCACTCATCGGCGAGTCGGAAATGTTTGGTGGATTGCTCACTCTATGCCCACCTTCACTCTCTCCCTTTTCCCTTTTCGCTATCCTGTCTCTCTGACAGCGTCCACTGTCCGGCGGGCCAACGAGAACAATATATGTTGCATCATACTTGCCATTGCCAGTGCCAATGAAGCAGATCTTGACGACGGCACGCCATTGCACTATCATACGAGGTCCGGTGGTGGTGGCGTCGCCATCATTTCCTTGGCTCGGCGCATGTGCCAAAGCCATGCGGGAGCTCGCACATACGACGCCCTGCGAAAACCGAATGTCATCAGATTGATCATCTGATGATGGGGGCAACGCCCAACGGAGAAGGGATCCCCACCGGGGAATGCTCGGTTGGTGTTTGTCTCTAGTTCACGCCCGCCCGGCCAGAAACATCTTGCACCACAAGCAACACTCATCGCGCGCCGCACGATTAAGCCATCATCGTCCATGAGTAGTAGTTCCACCGAAATGCTCTATCCTGTTTGTGGGAAATCCTTCCCGTTCAAGCTAAGCTCTTCCTTCACACTAGCTTTCCTTCCTTTGGAGTATATATATATATATATATATATATATATATATATATATATATATATATATATATATATATATATATATATATATATATATATATATATATCTTCAATAGTTGCAGAATTCATTTTGAATGAGGCAGGATATCTACGTTAATTCTTCATCGTTAGGGAATACGCCCGCGTGGCGTGGATACGCATACGCATAGAAACATTCCGAAGCATTAGAAAGTGGACCACTTCAAGCTTTTCCAGCCAGCATATCCAAGAGCGATACTATCATGCATGGTCCCGCCGTATGGGTATGACGTCAAACAGACGGCGAAGATGAACGCGGACAGGAAGGATAGATAGATAGATAGATAGATAGATAGCAGATGGTATAGACGGTGACACGGTGTTATGGACTCATGTTCATTCATCTGGTTTAGCCACAATTAAAGAGAAAAAGTAAGACGGCGCATTCGGTCGAAATCATCAGGATTTTTGCAAGGGAAAAGCAAAACCCTCCATGGAAGAGAAGAATTCGCCCAGCTGCTGATCAATCCCCGCGGGCAGGTGTGTAATCAAAGCAAAATTGCATAACAACACCATATTTTGCAGAGAAGTACTAGTACTAGTATAGTCCCTATCATTACAACACCATTAGAACAAGAAAAGAGTGAAAAAGAGAAATAAACAGAGCACTAGGGACAGCATATACACCAACACTGAGCCAACGTGCGCACTCTGTCTCGGCTGACAAAAAACAGAGCAAGCTTTGCCATTTTTTTGCTCGGCTCAAGCTGACTGACCAAGAAAGGAGGAGGACTAGAAGGGAGGAGCGTCTCGGCGGTCGGCGCATATGGCTGGCTGGCTAGTAGAGTCCGGCGTTGGCGCCTCCGAGTTTGAGGGACGCCGGGAGCGGGCTGCGCATGGGCGACCTGGGCGGCTGCGCGAGGAGGTGGCCGTCGGCGTCATAGTAGATGACGCCCGAGAACTCGAGCGGCTGGCACCTCTCCCCCATCAGTATCTCCTTCCGCCACAGGCCGCCGCCCTCTTCCTCCGTCTCCCGCCCTCCTCGGCCCTTGGGCGTCCTCGGCAGCGAGAACACTTTCCTCCACGGCGCCACCGACGACGCCTTGCCGCTGCCGGCGCCGGCCATCCTCCTCGCCGCGCGCTGCAGCCGCCGCGTGCACGTGCCCATCAGCGCCGCCACCGCCTGCAGGAGGCTCACACCCATCGCTTTTCTTGGCTTCTTTCTGTGTGCGGTGTGTAGGCTGTAGCGGCGGTTTATTGCTTTGGGGTGGTGGCCGTCTGGTTTGGCGGCATATATAGGCGTGGGGTGGTGGCTCTGCAAAAGTCAAACAAGTTGGTTGGAATGAGATTTGTCCATTTAATCACCGATGATCTATCCAAACGCCGGAATGTATCCTCCTCTCAAGGGTGTACTAGATGGAGTTTCCGTCTAGTACTAGTATGATGTACCGTATCCTATGCAGTCTTGTATTCTTTGAAAATACATGCAGTACACGTATCACATGATCGTACTTTCCATATATTTTCACTGATATGCATGCTAACCGTTATTAAGATGGCAGCTGAGTGGCTGGCCTTTGCCAACCTGCACAGTTCATGCTGTGAAATGCTTCTCATTCTCGAAAACAAAAATGATCATAGTACTTCTTCTATCCCAGTTTATAAGACTTAGCGTATACCTAGGTCGTCCGCATGAGCTATATAATACAAAAATTATATTATTTAAAAATATAATATTTGAAGTTTCTAATAATATAGTTTTTAACATATACTACCTCATGCTAAGTTGGTTAATTTATCAATCTAAAAATACGCGTAAGTCTTATAAACCGAGACGGAGGGAGTAGTTCTTCATATTTTTTTCTCCGTAATCGAGATGGCTCTGCTGCTGACCTTTGGCAACCGACCTGGCTCGCCCGCGCTGTACGTCAGTGGATTTGGACATGATGATAAACAAAAGACAATAATGCATTCCACGGTCATGTTCACGTCCGTACATCATCTCCGGTTTGGCCATGTAAATGCGGCTCTTGTGATTTGTGAAGAGCAAGAAGCCGTCAAGATGATAAGCCGGCTTGAACCCACAAGATAAACCACCTCTCCCTCATTCCATCGAGCTGGTTGACCCCGGATTAATTTAATCTATATACTTGCCCTTTCAAAGTACCTTATCGCTAAAACGTCTATCGTTTTCGATTTTGTATGAGCCGACTACTATAGTATAGGAAGAAATTGGCCGAATAGTTTAGTGTAACTGTGTAACCATTACGATTTTGCGGCTGTAACAAAAGAACCAGACTGTGAGGAACGAGCTGAGGTGATATGTCATTTGATTGGGACTTTGAGATTGTTTGACATCGAACCTCAAAGACCAAATCGGTTTACCCTCGAGTAAGAAAACGAACAATTCGAATGGAGAGCCACTCGCCCATCGACCTTCACCGACTTGTTCTTCAGCGCCTTTCTGTCCCTCCAGCGCTTAGGATATCTCCACTGGCCCGTCTCATCCGGTCGTTTCAAACGGTCCGTTTTTGTCCATTTAGGTTATGCCTGCGGTCGTTGGCGTCATCACCGGACAAGGAATACAAATAAGTTAAAAATATCAAATTGATAAGCCAAAAACATATAGATTAAGTAGCAAATAACATGACAGACGTGCGACATCGCCCTTTAGACATCGCCAACAAGTGTCCACTAGTTCTAAAATTTACAAAAGGGGGCAATTTCATACACAATGTTCCTAAAATGGCAACTTCGCTGCCCAAAAAGTTGCATCCGTCGTCGCTATTGCCCTTCAGGCATCGTGAGCCCTGATGGCCTGCTGCCTCTTCGCAACCCAAGCCTTGCGACCGGGGTCGGCGATACTATCCAGGTCGATAAGCATGATGATGTTCTCCTCGGCCATGATCTTAGATTTGGCCTCCTTGGTCTTCGCCTCTGCCTCCAGCACCCTAGACCTGACCTAGGCCTCCTTGGCCTTGGCTTCGACCTCTGTCGACTTCGTCGTGGCCTCGATCTCCATTAGCCTGGCCTTGGCATTGGCCTCCTCCACCTCGATGGATCTCGTCTGCAGCTCGACAAAGGTCTTGGCGGCGGCCTCTTTCTCTTTGTGCCGCCTCTCCTACCTCTCGGCAATGGCCTCTTCCTTCTTCTCCAGGATCTTCTTCAAGGTCTCCTAGAACGCCAAGGAACCAGCCTGGCGGGCGAGGTCGGCTTTCGTGGAATTCGTCATTGTCGGCGTCTAGGTCGACGACACCGCCCGTGAAAGCACTGGCCTTGTCCTTCTTGTTGTTGTCCGTTTCTCTCCAAAGGGCATAGATAGTCTCTCATTTTTTGGTGTCCTTGATCAACGTCCAACAATGACCCAACAAGAAGGCCTTGTTATCATTCACCGTCTTAAAGTGCTCATTGCTTTCAAGACCTACACATATAGATGCCAACAATGGCTCAACGCAAATGCAAGACATCGACAAAGAGAGTAAGAGGTTTTACCATATCAACCGGCTGAATGCCGCTTATTTTCCTTTTCGTCACCATCTCGTACGAGCCTTGGAACTTGCTACACTCGGCATGGATGGTGCCCTACCGCTTGGAGAGGGAGAGATTGTTTCAATCGCTAAAGAAGGCATACTTCCCAAATTTCCTATGCTCATATAAGAACGTGCCCACCTTTGTCCAATAGGCAAAGCCCTTTTGCTCGGCGCCGCATAGTGGATCTTGTGAAATCTCCATCTATGCCTTGCATAGGAGCTTGTCCTCATCGGGGGTGTAGCCCGCGGTTCGTTGGCTCACCTTCTTGTCGTTGACAAGTGAGGCCGCAAGTGAAGCGGTCAACGATGCGGCCGTGACGCCCTCGCCCATGGAAGTGCCATCGTTCCCAAACAATGCCTCATCCGCAATGTTGCAGGCATCTTGCCGTGTCTCTGGCTCAGCCTCCCTGTCGTCGGCATGGCCGTGGCCACCTTTGTTGATCATGTCGTGCATGATGTCTTCGCCGTCGTTTCCCACGAAATCCTACACCCAAATTGGCCATTGTAAAGCGACGGGAGCAGTATACTAGCAAGAAATGTGGCAACCATACTGTATCGTCCATGGTCGGCGGCTCGACTCGCATTTTGCCAAACAAGTTGACTGGTGTCGGCATGTTCATGGCAGAGATTGACCGCCGCTTCGTCGACGCCTCCGGGGTTGCGTCCGCGATGCATGGAGTGTGGTTTAGGTCGATGGCGGGCTCTCCCGCCTTCGACGACACTGTGCGGGGATTGTTGAACCGGGACAGTTGGTGGCCTCCAAGGGAGGACGTGTGCGGCCCTGTCGTCCTGGGCTGAGCTGGTGGCCGACCGCTAGGCGTGGAAGTGACGGAGCTGGTAGAGGACGTGTCGGGCATGGCCAGGCCGGGAAGAGATACCGCGCCGCCAAAAGCGGCGGTCATCGCCTCCTGCTTGATCATGTTGACAGCGTGCTTGGCGGCATTCACTTCTAGCTCGTTGGCGTCGATCCTGTTCTGGGTAGTGAGGAAGCGCTCGTTCTCCTCCCAGCGCTCCGTCTCGAGCCTAGCAGCGACGCGTCGATTTCTCGCCGCTACCCGCCGGCCAGCGCGCTTGTCCGTCTCGACTTTCCGCTCCTCCGACGTCTGGTCTTTTGCGGGTTTCTTTGGCCGGCCGCGCTTCTTGGCGCGGGAACGCCGGAGGGCACATCATCAACCATGGTGGCGGGATCCATCGCCTTCCCTCTCGCTCCCGCCAGTGGAAATTTGGGAGAGGTGTTTTGGAGGGAGAAATGGTGTGGTTTTTGTGCCACTGACGGAAGGAACCACCAAAGATAAAGGGAGGACGCGCTCGGACAAACGTGCTGTTTGGACCGACATGGCCGAGGCCCTGATTAGATGCACAAATGGATCAAGCTAAACGCGTTAGTTTGGATGGATCGGGCCACGGGATGACGGCGTGTATTCGCGCGAACAATTTCAGATAAGCTCCACACGGAATGGGTGGAGCCGGTAGAGATGCCATTACCTCCCTCGACCTCGTCTCTACTCTGGCCCCTCCTCCACTTGTACGACACTAACAGAGATGCTGAAGCTACGTCCGCTGCTTTCACTCGGAAACAGCACTTACATATTTCGTCAAAAAGTTCCACACCACACGATTGTCGACGCAATTCGCCTACAAAACCAAAAAAAATGTTGATTCAGTTGGTCCCAGTCAACTGCCTCGATTCAGTCAAGTTTTTTTTGTTTGCCAGTTCATCCGAGGTTTGGTTTACTGATTCTGTCAACATTTCAATTCAAGAATCGTCGGGTCGCGTAGCAGTTTAGTAGGAAGGACCGGGCGAATGTTTCGGGAAGTCAATCACTAAACCTCGACGGCCAGTCAGCAATTCGGCATAGCTCAGTCGGTTAGTTAGGTGATCACCAACAAAATATACGTGCATAATTGCATGTTTGGTACACGCGCGCTAGCTGAGTAGTAATAATCTTCGGTCTCGAGCAAGTGTCGTGTGTTAGGGGGCCGGGCACGCATGAAAATCTTGCCAAAGGGATCACCTGCATCCACCAACAAAAAGAGGGGCTGTATTTACTTAATAATTTGAACTGGAACAATATGCGCATAGTTTACGTCGATGGAGAAAGTATATGGTTAACCTAAAAAACGCGATGTAAAGGAGTCAGAACGCTTTGGCCTCCGCATCGCTCTCGCGAGGGCTGCTAGGGTTTGGGTCGCCGCCCCGAGTCGCCCTCGCGAGAACGACTCGGGAGGCCAAAGCGTTCAGGCGAAGCTATTCTTTGAGCATTAAGTAATCGGTCTGCTTCAACTCCTCCTTGATTGGGCCGCAGTCGAGTTTCGTTCTTCCTCTCGGAGATTTCCGCAGTCTGGCATAGGATAAAAAATAATTTTAGAAGGGCTAGATGATAGCCCTTTCATTTAAATCAAACATACCATGTACTTTCGACCACAATGGTTTTTCTGTATTATTATTTTTGTACTGTAAGTGTTCAACTTGTATAACCTATAAGAAAAGCCATGACTCTTTCATTTAAATAAACCATAGCATGTACTCCCTCCGTATCTAAATAGATGTCGAATGTTTTTTTAAATTTAGATGAATCTATATACTAAATAGTATCTAGATTCATTTAAATTTTAACAAATATGTGACATATATTTTGAGACGGATGAAGTACTTCAAATCAAACATAGCAGGTACTTGTTTGTAAGGATATTGAAAAATGTCTATTGAAGAAGAAAGACAGGCATATCTGATTGCTCTTTTTGTTCGGATTGCACGAGCGGAGCAGCGAGATTGTAAGACGTGCCACCTCGAGCAGATTGTAGACTTGTTGAGTTAATCGAGGCCAGTAGACACATCGAAGCAACACAGAAGTTTTATACTTTTTTCGTCCCAATATAGGTGATTTTGGTTTGTCTAGATTCACATAAATCTAGACTTAAAATATGTCAAGATACATATGAATATAGACATATTCAAGTCACTTATTTTGATACAGAAAAATACTAGAAATTCAAGTTAACCTAGGATAAAGAAATCATTGGCCAACATAGGATTTCAGAAGGTAAATAAATGAGTGGCCAACACATTTAACCTGTTCAGGATAAATAATTTTCAGATACTTTGTGTTTTCCATGAATCCAGTAAGTTATTTATATAGTATTGTTTTCACATGAGCAAAGTGTAGATGATTTGGATTTTCGTACCTTTGGAGCATAGGGGGGGTCTATTTTTTAGCCACACACAGCGATAGATTCACGGCGAGACAGCTACACGGCGTCAGATTCACCATGAAATGGCTCGGTTTCAGTAGTGGAGGCCCTGTGGACCTTGTTTTTTTTGGGCCTCGTCTGATGGAACGAACTGGGAGAAAATTTAGGCCCAGTTCTTTTGGGCTTTTCCGAGAAGCCGTCCTTCCCCGGCTTTCTGGGGAAGCCGGTATAAAAAAATTGCGAGACTTTCAAAATAGTTAAGGCTAAACAAATTTGGAAGCCTCGCAATTTTTTTGAACCGGCTTCTCCAGGAAGCTGGGGGTAGGGTAGGGCAGCTTTTGGGAGAAGCCACTAAAAGAACTGGACTTACTTCCTCCGTTTAAAAATATAAGGTGTTTTAGATTTGTGAAGCAAATGTATCTAAACTATTTTTAGCATATAAGTTCACTCAAATTTGAAATAAATCTACACATTAAAAGAAGTCTAGAAATATTTTCTTCACAAACCTAAAACATCTTATATTTTGAAACAGAGAGAGTACAACCTTGCTAACATATGACATAGGGTTGAAAATGTATTTGACTATGAACTAAAGCTATTTACCACCACGGACCAGACCTTACTCAATTTAATACTCCCGCCGCAAAATTAGATGCCACAGGTTTGTTAAAATTTTGATAAATGTATACACCATTTAGTATATAGATTCATCCAAAATTTAATAAACCTGCGACATCTATTTTGAGACAGAGGAAGTAGTAAAGATAATATAAAGTATTTTTTGCGAATGATTATCAGTATATTAGTTATAACTGTATTTTATATAATGAGAAGGAGAGAGTACAAAACAATTAGTATTTAGAAATGGAGCAAGTTGAGATAAGCAACAACAAAATATCGCAAAATTGTGTCGTCGACACTTCATACATCATGGCTCAGAATTACAAAAGCCTTGTTAGGCATTGGGTGTACTCTACCTACCTTGCATGTTTGATATAGTTTGTCTCCATCGCAACATCAGTTGGAAATAGTGTGAGTTGACTTGTGGACCAAGATGAACAGGTCTTCATCGCTTGGTCAGCTTCTAGTGTTATGGTCCTAGTACTACCTCGAGTGCAGATAATTGACTGGTCGAGCGTGGAGAACTTGAAGTCAGAGCAAGACATTGATTAATTTTAGATCTTTTTTCTGCTTTTGACTCTTTTGGATGTTTTAGCCTTTTAGGGTGAGGCAGGTGTACGATTTCCTAAACTGTCATGTAGTATTTTTTTTAAGTGTTATGGTCCTAGTACTTCGAGTGCATTCACGTGTCTGATTCATGCACATCGGTCTGGAATAGGGCCAGGTAGCAGTCAATCGCAGGAGGCCAGGGCAAAGACATGGCAGTCAGGCAGTGTACCTAACAATTCGCCGGTCCTGGCTTGCACCTCCACGTCACAGATACACTTCTTTGACTACATGCAAGGACATTGACAATTTCATATCATGAAAATATAAAACTTGCAATCCTTAAAAAAAAAGCGAACTGGAGATGCATCTAAGTGTGCTGATGCTTTTGATTCTCCAACCAAGCCCCGTATGGTGCACTGCCAAGTAGAGCAACAGAAAACATAGGCGAAACTGAGTCGAAGCACCGACCTTTTGTCAACTGCGCAGGGACATTTACACACGCTGCACATGGCTGAATGAGAACCATAGTATATATACATGCTGGATTATATCCTAAACCAGTTGCTTAGAATTTCAGGTTGGAAGCTAAGAACACAACTCAGATCACTCTGACATATCACAATGACCGAGAGATTTTGAATGATCTAGACATATCTATAACATGCTAAATACCGAAAGCAGGTCGGCTCAAAATTCCAATATACTAGTATATGCGTATGCGATTTGCTCGAGGACAGTCTAGGAGCCACTATATGATCAACAGTACCTGAAGAAAAGAAGTGGATCACATCATATAGCTTAGATCACAAACTTTTGACGTCACAAGTGCAAAGCCTAGAAAATTTATCTTCAGTGAAGAATTCTTCAATTCTTCGTGAGGGAATACTTCTGGTCCATCGACAAGAAATTTTTATGTCAGTGCATATGTAAATATGGCTAAAATTAACTTAGATGATATTTCACGAAGGCTAGAAGAGGTAGTAAACATCCAATTTCATATAACAAAAAAGTACTAGAATGTGGTAATTACTAATTAGCAATACTTATACAGTAACAGTTACTAGACACAGGGAAGGGAACTGGCCTGCATTGCATACAAGGTACAGGCTCCGATAAAAGAACACTGATGCCACAGTATGCATACATAAGGTGTCAACGAGCTAGAAAAGATCCGAAAAAACTCCTTCATAATTCAGTACATAGCAAACTTCAGATTGACCAAGTTCCATAAATGAAAGACATCCCTATTAACAAAAATCTCATATGCATTGATAGAAAGATGAAGGGAAGAAACAGATTCATTTCACATGCCAATGGGTGAGATTACAGTTACTCTCTAAGATATGAGTTGCCTATGGGCTTGCCCGTCAAAGATAAACCAATCACAGGGAAATCAGGAGCGGATGCGGAGGGTTGCAAGATTACTTGGGGTCTCTATAGATGACATTCGGAGTATGGTTCATATTATTTCATGAATCTACCAAAACTAGAAAATATATATACAAATGGAGACAACCAAACAAACAACCAGAGAGACCATTACACAGACCATAATACGTGAGTGTTTGCATTGGATTTGATTGGAACTGTAATTTTTCCCAGATGAAACAGCCAGCAATGTATCTGCAGTTTTTGGAGGACATAAATCCAAAAGAAACGTACAATTTGGGAGCTACTTCGTTCAGCATGTTGTATAAATAGTTATGCAGGGGTGCCCGTGTAGATGTTGCTACATTTGCAGCGCTAGTGTAACTTTTGACAATATGGTCATGGATTCTAGCGAACATTGGATGTCCAGTTGGAGGAGGCCAAGAAATAGAATTAGGAGAACCATACTCCGAATCTTGTGCTGCGTACGGAGCGAGGTCAAACGCTAGCCCCACCGCGAAGGACATACATGTTTCACTCTGCTGTCTCAAAATTAATCAAATGGATGATGGTTCAGTGACTTGGACTCCATATGCTAATGTCATGTCTAGAAAGCCAGACTCATTTGTAGAATTCTAGAGACATGGCTAGCACGACTCTCACTCATTCATTTATGGTGTTCAAGCAACAAATAGAGTTATGAGACAATTTGGGCTATTTCAGACCAGTCTTCTCTGACCAATCTTATCTACACTCAAAATCAAACCACTTATCTACACATTTCTTGTGAATCTCCGACCAATCTTATGGGGTTTATTTGGAAAATGACAAAACTCGTGCAATTTATCTGTCTCATGCTTCTGAAGTGGAACAAAAGGGGTATGATATGAAATAACCCAAATTATCTCATAACTCTATCCAGATAGTCACTCAACACACCAGAATGAAAGATTGAGAGTCGAGCCAACCATGTGTCTCTAGAATTTTGCACATGAGTCTCTCAAAACATGACAATAGTATATGGAGTCCAAGTCACCAAACTGTTATCCATCTGATTAATTTGGAGGCGGTAGTCTGAAACATATATGTCCTTCGCAGAGGTGGTAGTATTCCACCTCGCACCATATGCAACAACATACCGAGTATGGTTCTCCCATTACATTTTTCTTGGCCTCCGCCAACTGGACCCAATGTCTAGTCGAGTCTATGACCATTGTGTCATAAGTTGCTCTAGCGCTGCAAGACATCTGCACGACACCCCCGCATAACTCTTTATACAACATGACAGAAAGAAACTCCCAAGTTGTATGTTTCTTTCGGATCTAGGTCCTCCAAGAACTCTAGATACATTGTTGGCACCTTATCTCATGCTCCATCTAGAAAAATCACGATAGTAAACAAATCCAATGCAAACGATTGTGTGTAATGATCTCATGGTTGTTTGTTCGGTTGTCTGGTAGTTCTATGAATTTTTTCCTTAGTTTTGGTAGATTTATGAAATAATATGAATTATTACTCCAATGTCATCTATAGAGACCCCAAGTAATCTTTGAACACTCTACAAGTCTACATCCACTCTTCTAACTTGCCAGTGACTAGTTTACCTTTTGGCAGGCAAGCCCCATTGGCAACTCACATCTTGGAGAATAACTGCCATATCACTCATTGGCATGTAAAATGAGTTTGTTTCTTACCTCTATCTTTATCTTTCTATCAATGCATATATGAGACTTTTGTCAATGGGGATGTATTTCGTTTGTCAAACTTGGTCAATATGAAGTCCCTTAAAGGGTTAGCACACACAGCTTGCTACATTTAATATATTTGTTGGGAACACGCATTGTCAAGGTTTTTTGCTGCATAGAAGGCAGAAATAGTGCATGTATGAGACAGACAAATTACAGGGAAAAAGTGACCAGTAAATACAGGGTTGTCTGCATGGGAGGATGCACAGGACAGGAGGTGTGTCCTTCATTCTCCGAAAGAATAAATGCGGCCCACTAATCTATACTCACTTATTCCCGTGGGCATGATGCCTATGCCCTAAAGGGGCATCCATAAGATCTGGTTTAGCTGAAGTACCATGGCCACGCCAATGGAGAGGTCAGCGATGAAGGTATCCACCGCCTCACCGGTGCTGCAGAGAGCACAAAATATTTGAGTGCAAACAGATTATATGACAAATGCCAACCATCTAAAAGAAAATTCAATAGCATCAAAGTGCTTTTACCTCTTGTGACTGGCCATCGCTCCCCACCCGGCACACCTGGACATTCTGATTGGTTCAATTCTCTCCATCACTGAGCCTATCTGATTCACCTATCACCATAGAACATTGGTATTAGTATTATGATTAGTATTATGATTCCTTAGAAAAAAGAGTTAGTAGTTTCAGGCAGTGATGATGCTACCTTATATAAGTTACAAGTAGATTTTGCAATTTACCAGGAGCAGTTTTCTCCAGGAGATCCAATTGACAAGCACAAATGAAATAGAATGTGGCTGAGACTACTACACAAAACATAGCATACCTGATTAGCCAGGCTGTCCAGTGGCTCAGCTAAACCATTCAGTGCGGATCTTTTCCAACATCTGAATTGAATAGATCACATTAGTGCTGGATAAAGAGGTCAGTGCACAGAGGATATAAATAGGAAACAAGTAACCAGGAAAGCATAGCTACACAAAGATTTTAAAGAAAGACATGTACTACTATCATAACCATTCACTACGTTGGCATAACTACGCATTTCGAACGAGCAAGGACCTGTCAGCAGATCCTTGAATACCACAATTAAGTAATGAAGAAGTAAATAAAAACAATTGCTCTCAATTCAATTGCTAGTTGCTAGTACAGTACTACTACGGTTATCCTACACTACTTCAAGAGATCATCCCTGATCAATAGTGTTTTTATGATTAACCATGAGTGCTAGCTTGGTTTATCAAACATGCTAATGCATCACAGATACGTTACAGTCACATGCACCACAGATACGTTACAATCACATTGCTGCAAACCACATGCCAGCATGATAGATGATGAAACAGTGCATGCCAAAAATTGTAGTGTAAGTATGCCACCAAATCAAAGTATCTTAATGCAGCCAGCAGTCATCCTTTGGCAGGATCAGAACACTGGTGGCAACACTAAGAAGAAAATTCAAGATAGACAAAAGGAAAGAAATATTACCAGATGCCCAGTACGAGCAGTAACATTCCCACCTTCATGATCACTGCAACAAATCAGGTAGCAGTACAAGGCAAAATCAACCTACATCCTACAGCAAACAAATATAGAAATATAAACAAGAATGGATGAAATTGCGTGTGAATTATTATGTACAGGCGCATAAACTTTATCATTTTGGGGTCATCAAACCAAGCATGTGTGAAATTCGCTGCGTAGTGCAGTGTATTATCAGCTGAAGTTGTTTTCCCATCCTTGAAAATCCTTCAGAGAACCAAAGAAATAGGTTTATTACTATTTTGTTGAAACAAAAAGACTTTCTGGATATTAATTAGTACAGAACTTCAGTGACCAATACCATGTTCTGGTTAGAGACATAAAAGATGGTGCATGTAATAAAAGAAAAGCTACCTCCGGTAAACATATGCAGCCACTTGTGGAAGCCGAGTAATCGAATTTAAGCAATCTTCACATGTAGGATCCCAGAACCAACGCAAATATCAGTCATAAATGCCATGCAATATCACCTGAAATAATACTAGATAAACTTTGAGGCATTATAAAGCTTAAGCATACTTTGATTTAGGAATTCCCTTGCCATAAGCCTTTGCAAATTCACTGTCGACCTGAAATAGAGTTAAAATAGAAAAGGCTTAATTCACTCACTTTGAAGGTCTAAAAGAATTTTCACACATCTGATGAAATTTTGATTTTTCTTATTTCCTTTCTAGTGGCAGTAGTTCCAAACTCAATACAACCAATGGAATTTTGGATTCTCTTATCTTTTTTTCTAGTGGCACTAGTTTCAAACTCAATACGCCCACTCGAAAGTGTTTTGGGGGATAACAACAATATGGAACAATATAAAATAAGTAAGGCTTACCTAGTGGTAAACTGTGTCATTGGATGAGCAGTTGCAGGGAGAGCATCTATCACCTTACGGACATGACCAGCATCCAAGTCAAATAAGGTGGTTGGGAGGAAAGCCAATTGGGAAATAGAGCATATATTTATAGGCAGTCCAAATTAAAAGAACAGTGTCCCTTCCACGAATTTTTTAAGTTGAATATATTCAAGAAACTCAAAATCAACGTCTCAGGGTCAAGATTCTAGCATAGAACTGAAACAGAGGGAAAAATAAATGAAAGAGAGGAGAGGAAAAGGATGCAGCAGATAAGAGCGCTCCATGACCTTGTCGTCTCCACCACCGACAGGTCGAGGAAGCCAGCATACCTCAAGCTGATGTTCCTGGCTGTTGGGCCGATGGGAGAACATCATTTATGATTCTTGTTCCTGAACCAAATGAAAGTAGGAAAATGATGGGCAACAGAAAGCTGATATTACTTATATTCTGCCAGTTACTGTGGCATCTAAACTAAATGAATAGGTAAGAATTTCACAAGAAAACTACAAAGAGAAACCGATAATCTACACCAGTGGAAGTGCTTAAGATTTCATACATCAGAACACAAGCTGATCTAGAGTAAAAAGTTGTGGCAAAAATGGGCATAGTACCAGGTATTTATGACTTTTTACTGCAGTTATACAGAAACATTTTCTGCAAAAGGAGAGGATATATCAGAAGAACCCAAGCTACTTGTGACTTTTTTTACTTCAAGCAGCAAGCAGCATCAAATGATTCTGAAAGTTAAAGTCAAAATAGAAAGGCTCAGTATATTTCCAATAAGAACTCAATTGTAGGACAAATAGATGTACAAATCAGAAACCAATAGGTGAAGGACAAGAGGAAATAACGAAAAGTGAGGTTCATAGAGGTCGCCATACAGCAAATATCTTTCTCATATAGGGTTTAAGGGTATGCAGATAGGAAGACTGGAGCTTGACATGCTCAGAAACAAGCAAAATGATTACTAGCTATCACTTTATTGTATCAGAATCTTTGATGTGAATGAATGAGTTAGTGCCACAAAATTACAACGTACAACAGATGTAGTCTAGAAGACTAGAAGAACTCCAGCAAGTGTGAACTCTTATGGTATCAAGAAATTATATAAAAAATATATCCTTAGGCCCTCCAAATCTCATCCCAACATTTGTCAATCACATTTGAAACCCTCTTCCGCCGGCAAACGGCTCTTACCACCATATCCAAAATGGCAGCCTCTGGCACAATATACTTAGCCAGCATCACCATCACGACCTCTCCAGCTGCCTTATTCCTTTTTCTATTGCATAATCTGACTACTAGACCCTCTAAGAACTCCCTACCTTTACCCTGTCCAACCTCAATCTCGCGCAAGAACGTGTTGCAAGTCACTGTGTCTGGATCACAGCCTTTGTCAAGCATCTGGTTGAGCAAGTCCATTGCCCGAGGAAGGTCCTTCGCCCGGAGCAAACCATCAAGCAACACATTATAACAGACGACATCTGGATCAGCATCGCCTGTTGCCAGCATGTCATAAAACAGCCTTAAACCACCATCCACCATCCCAGAAATACACAAGCCCTTGATCATTGAAGTATAAGCAATTGTATCAGGTACACAGCCACGACCAAGCATGTGCTTCCAGACCATCATAGCATCCTTTGATCTCCCGACATTGCACAATCCATTGATTAATATGCTATAAGTAACGGTATTTGGTGTGCACCCAACCCTTAACATCTCCTCCCACACAGAAAGAGCCTGCGATGAATCTCCAATTTGGAAATATCCCCGAACCATTGAGCTATAAGTCATTATATTTGGTACACATTTTGCCTCAGCCATCTCTCCGAATAACAATTCGGCCTCGGTCATCTTCCCACACCGAACAAAGCCATCGATCATCGCCGAATACAAAACAACATTCGGTCTTACTCCAGCTGCCACCATTGCGTCCCACACCATGGATGCCCTCTCTACCTTTCCTGACTTGCAAAACCCCGTGATCACAGGCGAGAAAACAAACTCGTTAGGTGCGAGACCCTTCCTCCCCATTTCTTCAGTCACCTTCCATGCATCCTCTAGTCTTCCACACCTCACTAGTCCATCTACAATTGCCCCATAGGTCATCACACCTGGGGTCACATCCTGCCTCTCCATTCTCCTCATGACCTCCATTGCCGCTCTGGCCCTACCACAGACTAACAACCCATGCAGCAGCACATTGTATGTTGCTGGCGATGGTGTGCAGCCCTTTAGCTGCATAAAGGAAAACAGTTTGGCCGCCCCTGTAACATCCCTGGCGCGCAGCATTGCACTCAGCACAGGGTTAAAAGCTTCGGCGGCCACCACCCCATCCACCACCATCTCGTGCACCAGCGCCACAGCATCGTCGACCCGCCCTGCATCTGCGAGAGCAGACACGACCGTCGAGTAGGTGAACTTATCCGGCGAAAGATTCCACCTCGGAATGCTCTCATGGAGGACCCGTAATGCGACTTCAAGATATAGACGGTGGTTCCTCGGTACCAGAGAGGAGCAGACGCACTTGAGGAGGAGGTTAAAGGAGAGGAGTGTAGGGGCGAGGCGGGGGAAGCGGCGGAGGGAGTGAGAGAAGAAGGCCGGGAGCAGATGCGGCGGGAGGGGAAAGCGGGCGAGGGCAGAGTTGAAGGAGTGGTGAGTGGTGGCGGCGGAGGTGGGCGGGCGGATGAAGAGGTGGAGGGCGAGGAAGGGCCGGGGTGAGTGGGAGAGGGCGGCGATGAGGTGGGGGAAGATGTGTGGGGAGGCGTCAGTGGGCAGGCGGCGGAGGAAGCCGAGGACGGAGGAGACGGAGGGGCTGGGAGAATTAGCGAGCGAGCGCGCGACGGAGAGGAGTGTGGGCGCCCCGGCGGCGGGGAAGAGCTCGTCGGCGAGGGGGGATTCGTCGTCGGAGGATGAGGAGACGAAGGGATCGGAGTGACAGAGGCGAGCGGCGGCGGCGGCGGCGGCGGCGTAGAAGAGTGGTTTGGGGATGAGGCGTCGGAGGGGGAGAGGGGAGGTGGGAGGGGGCATAGGGGGAGGAGAAGCATGGCGGAGAGTGTGGGCGGCGGGGTTTAGGGGAAGGGGCGGCGAGGCAGAAGCATTGGGCTGGGGATTTTGGCAAACCCTCACTCGCACTAGGGTTTACAACGGAGTTTTGCAATTCTTTTTTTATTATCATCCCACTCGGGGTCGGGAACCATCGATTTCTCTGCCTGAATTGTGAGACACTGTGCCCAAGTGTTTAGCCGTCATGAAATTGTAAACCATCATTTCAAGTAAAATTTCTACTACTACTACTATTACTATGAATAAAAATAAATGACAACGATAACATCATGTTATTTGTCTAATCTAAAATTCCATATTAAATATATTATGTTTGGCAGCCACAAAAAATTGGAAATTTAAATGATTTCTAAAGGAATAGCAAGGTCAGGGATAGGAATTGACCTAGCGGTTAAGGTTTTTCTCCTCTCTAGCTAGATGCAACCTCTCCCCTCTCATTAGGGTTTTTCTCCTCTCGCCGACTTGCGTTGGCGTTGAGACTACCATCCGACTTCCTTTACCATCCTCCGTTGTCGATCTCGCTAGTTTGTTCAGGGCCTCCTTCGCGTTTTCTCCAAGATTTTCATATTGGGTATTCAGAGTCAAGAAAAAAATTCCAGGCAAACCGATTTTAATATATGCGGGTTCACAATAGCAAGAACAAAACTAGAATTTGTACATAGTAATGGCAATACGCTCCAATAATAAAATTACAGTGGAAAAACAATGAAAAAAATACTACTTAACTCTACAATCTCCTTTCTAAAAGCGAGCAATGATGTCTTCATCCTTTACTTGTAAGAAGGATCGACGCTCAAGGAAAGTAACAAGGCAATCATTCAAGAATTGCTCCCCCATTTTATTTCTTAACTTATTCTTCACGTAATTCATTGAAGAAAAGACCCTCTCAATACTAGCAGTCGCCACAGGAAGAATTAGCACCAACTTGAGAAGCTTGTACACCATGCCATGGGAGAGATTCTTTTTGGTCTCAACAAGCACAACAGAAAGGTCAGCAATATTTTTTACCTTTCTAAATCTTTCATCCCTACGCATATCAGCCACAAACATATCCAATTGATAAGGAAGCTTGAGTAACTCTAGCTCTGAGAAATTCTTAGGATAGAAGTGAGCAAGCTCGACCAACTTGTGGCATCCCGCAAAACCACTACTAGAAAATCGCGTTGAATTTGTGCATTGCATCGTCATCATCATGCATTGTTTGCCAAAACTATTTTCGCAAAGCCCGTTTTGTTTTCTAAAACGCCCCACCTTTGTTCTAATGCAAACCCCGGGCCTCCGGATTATTTTGTTTTGTTGCTATCGGGTTACAAATGGTCCAATTAAAGTAAATAAAATATTAAATTATTTTTTTTGTGGGACAGTCGAACGGGCCGAGTAGACCCGAACGACCACCCCTGTTTTTAAAACGGTCCACCCTGCTAGCCCCATCTAAATCCTAATCCCACCTAAAATTCTACCCACCCCTACCTCCACATCACCCCGGCCAACCCCGAGCCGCCACCTCACCCTCTCCCTATCCCCAACCAACCATGTGCTGCCACTTGGCCCTCTCTCTCTTCCCCCTCTCTCTCCTCTCTCTCTCACCCCCACTCCCCACCAGCCAACCCACCTGCCAGGCCCTCCCCCACTAACCTCAGACGCACGCCACCGCCTGGCCTCAGACGCCTGGCCCACCACAGGACCCCAGACCTGTCCCACTGCCCCTGCGGCCCCTCCTCTCTCTCTCTCTTCTTTCTCCCACCACCGACGCCTCCCCACTCCACCTCCGCCTCCCGGCCACCGCCCGCCACCGCTTCCTCCCACCTCGCAGACACTCGCCATTGCCTCCGCTGCCCTCATTAACCGCCCGCTGCTCAGATCTCGCCACAAGACAAAGGCCGCCTCCTGCGCCTCATCTCCCCGCTCTGCTGGCCGCGCTTTCTGCTCTCCCCGCCAAGAGCACCAACCGCCCGAGCACCTCCGCGCCTCTCCTCTCTCGGCCGCCTTCTATCTCCCGCTCCGCTCGCCGCTCCTCGCAACTGCGCCGCCAAGCACCACCCACCCGCTCGGCCAAGGCCCTTGCCAGTTCGCTGTCATGCCGCTGCCGCCAGTTTCCTCCGCCGCCAGACCCCGAGCCTCGCCGGGCTTGCTTGCCGCTGCCGCCGGCTGGTCCCGCTCCGTCGTCTCCTCGTCTCGGCCGGCCCCATGGCAAAGACACTTCGTCGCTTCCATGGCGCATGAGCCGACCGCCGCTTCGCCTCGTAGCCTCCGTGCGTGTGCGTAGGAAGTTGCAGTGCCGTGTTCGTTGTCTCGCCCAGCCGGTGCCAATCCAAGCTGCCGCTAACAGCACAATCACCACAAGGCCAACAACCGGGACCGAACAAGATTCGCATCACGAACGCCGAGTTCTCGCCACCTGCATTCGTGGATCTTCTAAGGGAAACACCAAGTAGTTCATCGAACTCAACCCGAGTCCTTCGACGCCACGAAAATATCTCCTACATGGGAGCCGAGAAACCGCATTCAAGGCCGCGGATGCAACAAGATCATCTTCGGACGCCAAGGTCGCCGACGGTTGCGACATGAACTCCCGCTCGACAACGCCAAGTACTTCCCTCGGACGCCAACACCCGAACCGGAAGGGCGCCAAGACCACCACAAGGATGCCAAGTTCTACTTCAGAACGACAAGCCCGACGCGATGGCGCGGACCCGACGAGACCCTCGCAACGGCAAGCTCGACCCCGTGGAACCCGACGAGATCTGCATGCGACAAGAACTACCTCCGATGTTCGAGAACGAGCACGCCGAGAACGCTTCCGTCGAGCCCCGATCCGAGACCCTAATCCCGGAGTCCGAGAACGTTTCCGTCGAACCCTGGACCCCGAGACCAACCCCGAACCCCGGAACCCCAAGATCGTCGAGACCCTAATGTGTGGACCCCTTCCCGAAAACCCTATTTTATAACATAATAACAACTTGTTGCATATTGGATTGTCATACTCGCATGCATATCTATGGTTTGGGGGCCTTATGCCGATTCACCTAATAATTAAATATGGGGCCCATATGCGGGCAAATCTAGCCTCATATTGGCCTCATTAAACTTGTGTAGCGAACCGGTGCCAACTTTTGTCTTGCTAATACAACATTAAATTGCGGGAGTTCTAAACAACTTGAACCATCTAATTAATTGTCGGGACCCCGGTTCCGCTTAATATGACCTAATTGCATCGCATCTTGCCATGCCATACATCATGCATGCATCATGCCGATCTTCTGCCGTGTATTGAATATTGCATCCGGTGTTTCTTCTAGTGTTTTGCTTCTTCGCGGATAAGGCCGTTGAGTTGATGTGAGTCACCGATCTTGGTTGAACCTTCGACAATGTTTTCAAAGTAGCATCTCCTCTTTCTACCTATCTTACTTTATAGTCTTTATTCCTCCTGTTGATCTATTGCTATACGTGGTATGCGCTTTAGTTCCGCACTGTGATATACTGCAGCCCTATATTGCCTTGGACACATCCTATTACCGTTGTTTGGTAGATAGTTGGACTTGCGTCGTAGTTGCTTGCTCAAGGCGTTGATGTGTGTCATATGCCACAATTGCTGATGTATTGCCGCATGTTGATGTTGGAGATGATCATAGTTTTACTTATCGCTCACTTTAATTTCGCTTAACAACTAAAATTGAAATAAACAGAGGCATCGGTGGGTGATAGAAAATATTTGGTTTCAACGCCCACTTGTGTCCCGTAAGACCCCGAGTACTTGATAATTGCCTTTGATTTATCGCGCTATCCACATCCGGGAGGTATATGGGACCCCTGAGCGAGCTTGATTCCGCTTATTTCTTGGGGCCACAAACTAGTTTGAGGTTTTATTTACGATCCTGTACTTATGCCATGCTACTTATGTATTTAAATTGTGAGGAGCACATCAGCATCTTTAGGATCGTGGCACGATTCCGGTGTCGACAAGCCCAGCTTTGGGTTCCCGATGCTCACAACCGTCCCCACAACCTTGAGTCCGTCTCGAGCTTGCTTACTTGCTATGGTGTACTCCAAGGGTGGCCTCAAATATTTCAATCTGTGATTGTTCAGTCGTGAAAGCCTCGTTGGGTTTTGATTTGGTTTTTCCGAGGTTGATCGAGCGTGTGTTGCTATTGGTGCACCCCGGCCGGGTAAAACTTTCTGAAAGCCGTGTCCGCGGATATGGACGACTTGGAGCACAGTATCTCGATCATAGACAAGCATAACTAAAGTTTATTGCTATAAATTTGACTTTATAATGACTAGTAATCAACTTCACTATAACGGAATGGCTAATAATACCGCCCACCATTGCTTGTTTGGAGTGTCGCTTGCGACCATTGTACCTGACTAGTAAATCTTGCAACTACAACGGAATGGCTGAATAAAAGTACCAACAAGCTTTGGTTTTGGGTTATCTCATGATAAATGTATCGACTAGTAAGTGTTGCCACTATCACGGAATGGTTAACTAAAAGTGCCCATCGCTTACTTAATCAGATGATTATCTAAACCGACTAGTAATTGCGCAACGATAATCGAATAAATAAAACCGCCAACGGTGTGAGTTCCGGTTGACTTCCTCGTTTGGTCTCGAGGGGAAACACCAGGATGGGTTTGTTTGGTGTTAGCCTCGGGTTGGATCCGGTTAGGTCATTCTCATCCCTCTCGATATCCGCCATTGTATCGAGTCTCTATAGGTTGTTTAGTGCATCTGCTGCCGCTGATCCACCATACCTATGTAGGCGAGGACGCCAATTCTAGCCTCGCTGCATCTTGGCCTCAAGATCGACGCTCCTTCTTTTCCTTTGCCCTTTGTCGGCACCCCTTTTGTTTAAGCAGGTTTGAGATCGACGCCGTTAGCAGGGTTACCCTTCCGGCTTGGCCTGGGCAGGGTTATGGACGCCATTGGTTATTCTTCAGGGCTCTTAGCCCCATTTGCATCTTGTCCGTAGCTGGACGCTCTATCATTTCCAAGGTGATTTGGATCTTTGTACTTTATATCTGTATTCTTGACTCTTTGAGTCGCTGTTATATATATCTGTTCTATGGGTCCCATCGAGGACTGTTGTGTAATGTTATTGCTTCGTTTTCCACCCGCACGAAAGTGCCTGGTGGGCACCTTTGAATCGTTTCTATGCGGGTTTTGGCGAATTTTGCTCAAACTTGCACAGGTCCGATTCTGAGGGTGTTACACAACTTCTCTTGATCATAAGCAGCAAAAGAATTGATAGGATTGAATGATGACATGCAAATAAGCAACTGAGTGTTTACCTCATCAAACCTATTTTCGAGCTCTTGATATTACCTATCAATAAGACTCAAAAATATATCAACACGAAAGCGGTGGAGATTATTAACATTCTTGAAAAACTTTTTAGATCTATGAACTGGCTTATAGCGTGCATCCATGTCAGGAACTTTGACTTTACGCTTGAAACAAAAAGACTTGACTTTTTCAAGAAAATGTTTCCATCCACTATCTTCTCGTAGATTCATCAATTCTTGCTTAGTGAGATCAAGCATATCAATAGCATTCACAATGTCTTGGTCCCTCCTTTGTAAAGCTTGGGTCAAGAGATCAGTGTGTCCAAATATTTCATCCAACAAGTGCAGCATAAAAACAAACTCGAATGACTCGAATACTGTCAACATAGTTTGAGCTCCAATAGCCTCAGCGCCGTGATACTCTTTTCCAATCATTTTGAGAACTTTCTGGATCAAAGGGTACAAAGAAAGGACATGGGACACAATTTTTGAGTGAGACCCCAACGGGTTTCACATGGCCTTCCCAAACCCATCTCTTGATTTTGCCCTGTGCCTGTTTCAATTTCTTCCAATTGCAATGCTTCAATGAGATAATCAACTTGAGCTTCTCGAAACATTTGAATCTTTTTGCAAGACATACCAAGAACATTCAATAAATATCCAAGAACCAAAAACAATCACCATTTTCTTTAGCAACATTGACAAGAGTTAACTGGAGTTGGTGCGCAAAACAATGCACATAATAAGCACTAGGAGACTCATCCATAATAAGGTTCTTCAACCCGTTAGCCTTACCCTTCATGTTACTAGCTCCATCATATCTCTCTCCACGTACCATTGAGAAGCTCAAAGAATGATCCATCAAAAGTTTCTCAATTGCCTTTTTAAGTGTCAAAGATGTAGTGTTCTCAACATGGACAATCCCAAGAAATCTCTCAACAACCTTTCCATTTTTATCAACATACCTCAAGCAAAGAGCCAATTCTTCTTGTTGGTACACATCACTAGATTCATCCGCAAGTATTGCAAAATATTCTTCACCAAGATCTTTTAGAAGAAGACTAGTTGTTTCTTTGGCACAACAATTGATGAGTTCTAATTGTATTTCAGGGGCTGTCATTCTGCAATTCTTTGGAGCATTTTTCAGAACCACTTTGTCAACATTTTCAAATTTTTCTGCTAGATGATTCAAAAGCTCAAGAAAATTTCCCTTGTTAAATGACTCTTCACTTTCATCATGACCAAGAAAAGCCAATCCTTGCTTCAAAAGAAATCTCAAGCAATAAATTGAATAACTCAAACAAGAAAAATATTGGGCCTTTTTTTGTTTGCAACCTGAAGAAATAGACTCTCTAATGGATGCACTAGGTTGAATGAACAAATCATATTTTTCTTGAGCTTCAGAATGAGCACTGGAGAGACCACCTTCATGTTTGTCCAATCAATTTTTCATCATGTTCCAGTTTTTAAATCCCTCTTTCACAAAAGAATCACCGCCCTTATGTTTAGTTTCATCCTTGAACAAGTAGAAAACAAAGCAAAACACTGCATCTAGATGAACACTATACTCAAGCCATTTGTATTTGTCAAACCAATGAGATGTAAAGCGTCGATTACCTCCAATATCTCTTATTGTAAAATCATGTTGCCTTGGTTTACATGGCCCCAGTGAAATGCATCTCCTTCTAATAACATCTTGTTCATTGACATCACAGTGTTTGACAGCAGTCCTCTTTCCTAGATCATGCTCAAGTTCATATATTACCTTTGTTGGAATTATGCCCTAGAGGCAATAATAAAGATGTTATTATTATAATTCTTGTTCATGATAAAGTTTATATTCCATGCTAGAATTGTATTAAGCGGAAACATTAATACTTGTGTGGTTTGTGAACAACACCGTGTCCCTGTGCCTCTAAGGACTAGCTCATTGATCAATGATGGTTAAGGTTTCCTAACCATAGACATGAGTTGTCAATTGATAATGAGATCATATCATTGGGAGAATGATATGATGGACAGACCCAAACTAAGCGAAGCAATTAGATCGTTTCATCGTGTTCATCTTTGCGAAGCTTTTCTTATGTCAAATATTGTATTCCTTAGACCATGAGCTAATTCAACTCCCACGGAAGAAAGCTTTGAGGTCATCAAACGTCATCCTATGAGAGGGTGATCATAAAGGTGTCTCTCGGTGATCGGAAAGTATCATTGGGTTGTATGTATCGAGATGGAATTTGTCCCTCCTGTCGGAGAGATATACTTGGCCCACTCGGTAATCGATATCAACACCGCTTGCAAGCATGTGGTTAAGGAGTTAATCACAAAGTGATATCGGATTACGACGAGTAAAGTACTTCGTGAACGAGATTGAACTAGGTATGACTCGATGCGATCGAATCTCGGGCAAGTAAAATATCGCGAGACGAAGGGAATATATATATGGGATTGATTGAATCCTGGCATCGTGGTTCATCCGATATGATCATCGATGAATGTGTGGGAGTCAATATGGGTGCCTGGACCCATTGCTGTTGATTATTGATAGAAGATCATGTACGCATATTCTCGAACCCAGGTCACACACTTAACGTGTCTTGGCTAGGATAGATTGGATAATTGGTTTATGAATTTTTGTTGAGTCTCGAATGGGATCCGGGATATCACGAGAGGTTCAGGAATGGTCGGAGAATAAGATTCATATAAAGGCAGTTTTGGAGTTGAATTGTTAAGGTTAATCGGTATTGTCGGAAGCTTCTAGAACCTTCGGAAGGGGACCAACGTGGCCCCACCTTCCGGGAGGGCATGGGCCTATGAGGGAGTGTCCTGGCGCATTGGGCCAGGGGCACAAGGCCCATAGGGCCCAGCCGATTCTAGAGAGATTTGACTCGTTTAAATCTCGGGATAGAATTTCTAGATAAGGGAGAGTTTAAATCGTTTAAACTAGAGATAGGATTTCTAGATAAGGAGAGTTTAAATTGTTTAAACTAGAGATAGGCTTGGAGGAGGGTAGGCTGGCCGCCTCTATATATAGAGGGGTGCGCCCCTCCCCACACACACCTTCCTCCAAGCCCTAGCAGCCTACCTTCCTCTCTCCCCTCCCATTGTTTGTAGGCGAAGCCTGCGTGAAATTCTCCACCATATACACCGCCCGTCGTGTTGTAGATCCAATCTATCTCTCCACCATACTCGCTGGTCCGAGGAAGGAGGAGACGCCGAGGTCTGCATGTGTGCATCTCACGGAGGCATCGCCACTTGTGGTGCTAGATCGGATCAGATCGCGAGGAGGAGAAGCGAGTACGACTACATCACCCACGTTCCGACGAACGTTCCGCTGTGCGAATCTTCAAGGGTATGAAGATATAATCCAATCTCTCTCGTTGTTTGCATCTCCTAGATTAGATCTTGGCTTTCCCTGCATTCGCCGTAGAAAATTTTGATTTACTATGCCGAAACCCTTGATGGTATCGAGCTAGATCTATGCGTAGATGTGTTTCACGAGTAGAACGCATAACATGGTTGTTGCGGGCGTTGATGTTTTCTGTTGCAAGCCTCTTGTTTGTGTTCTTCTTATGGCGGATAGTGAGATTGAAGCGGTCCAGGCCAACCTTACGCGACGTCATTCGCGAGACCGCTCCGCACTTGACGTGTGTCTTGTTCCACATGCGGTGGTGGATGTCGGTTTCTCTCACTATAGTTGTCATGGGATTAACACGGAGTTTGGCAACCATAATATCACCGTTGTGGCTTTCCGTAGGTAAGAATCGTTCTTAGCATCTACTCCCATAAAGCCACGTAAAACATGCAACAACAAAGTAGAGGCGTCTAACTTGTTTTTGCAGGAGTGTTTTTGTGATATGGTATGGCCCAAGATGTGATGTGTATATTGTATGCGATGATCATGTTTTGTAATGTTTCACGACTTGCATGTCGATGAGTACACAACCGGCGGAGCCATATGGTTGTCTTTATAATTGTGTATGACCATGAGTCAACTTCTTATACGCCATGTAATAGCTTTACTTTATCGCTAAGTAGTTAGCAATAGTTGTAGTTGCTATTCGTGGTGGAGGCAATCATGGTGGAGTGATGGAGATCATGCGGAATGCACAATATGGAGATCATTGCTTAAGATTGGCTATACCATGTCACATAAAGTTATATGCATGTGATGTTTATCCTTTTATGTATCTTATTATGCTTAGATCGCGACAGTAGCATTATAAGATGATTCCTCACTTAAAGATCAAGATAAAAACTGTGTTCTCCCCAAGTATGCACCGTTGCGAAAGTTCGTCGTGTCCAAGCATCACGTGATGATCGGGTGCTATAGAATCTACGCTCACATACAATGGGTGCAAGCCAGTTTTGCACACACAGAAATACTTGGGTCTAACTTGACGAGCCTAGCATGTACAGACATGGCCTCGAAACACAAGAACCGAAAGGTTAAGCATGAGTCATATGAATGATATGATCGACACTTCGTTGTCCACCATTGAAACCACATCTCTTCTCGTGATGATCGGATTAGGTGTGGTGAATTTGGATCGTGTTCACTAAACAACTTGAGGGATGTTGAATTTAGTGGGAGTTCATCTAGTAATTTGATTAAGTTGAACTATTTATCATGAACATAGTCTAAATTGTACTTGCAAATACTGTAGATCACATGGCCAAATCCAACTTCAACTTCAACGTTTTTGCTGAGAAAGAAAAGATTAGGAACAATGGGTCTAACTTCACCAATTGGTTCCGCAATCTAAGAATCATTCTGTCTGGCGGACAAAAGGAATATGTCCTTGGTAAAGCATTAGGTGACCTCCTACTTGCAATCGCTTGGTGATGAGAAAGTCTATCGATCGGCGCAAAGATGATTATGGTGTGATTAAGAGCACCATGTTGTTTGCTATGGAACCGGAGCTTCAAAATCGTTTTGAAACCTATCCCGGGCCCTTTGAGATTCTCGAGGAGCTGAAAACCATGTTTCAGACTCAAGACCGTTCTGAGAGATATGAGATCTCTGAGAAGTTCTTTAACTGCAAGATGGAGGAAGGGAGTTCCGTTAGTGAGCACGCCATAAAGATGTCGGGCTACACTCAACCCTTGAGCAACTGGAATGCACGATTCCAGAGGAGCTCAAGATTGACAGGTTGCAATCACTCCCTCCGGCTACAAAAGTTTTGTAGTGACTCATAATCGATTGGTTCCATCGATCACCGAGCTCTTCGCAGTCAAGGCTGCGGAAGTGGACATCAAGAAGGATAATCATGTGTTGATGGTCAACAAGCCCTCCTTTAAGAAAGGTAAGGGAGCAAAGAATCCCTTCAAGAAGGGCGGCGGCAAGCGCAATGCCCCTGCTGAGAAGAAGCTCAGTGCGGTCCCAAGCCGGACCTCGAGTGCTTCTATTGCAAGGACAAGGGTCACTGAAAGCGCAACTGTCCGAATTACTTAGCGGGCAAGAAGGCTGGCACCATCAAAGGTATATTTGATATACATGTTATTGATGTTTTCCTTACTAGCCCTCGTTGTAGTGCCTGGGTATTTGATACCGGTTCAGTTGCTAATATTTGTAACTCGAAGCAGAGCTACGGAATAGCGACGGCTTGCAAGGGATGAGGTGACGATCTTGGCGTTGGCAACGGATCAAGAGTTGATGTGATGGCCGTCGGCACGCTCTCCTTAGTTTTACCTTCGGGATTAGTTTTAAACCTTAATAAATGTTATTATGTGCCTGCGTTGAGCATGAACATCATTTTCGGACCGTGTTTATTGCAAGACGGTTATTCATTTAAATCGGAGAATAATGGTTGTTCTATTTATATGAGTAACATCTTTTATGGTCATGCACCTCTTGTGAATGGTTTATTTCTTCTAAATCTCGAAAGGGATGAAACACACATCCATAACATTGAGGCTAAGAGATGCAAAGTAGATAGTGATAATACTACTTATTTGTGGCCTTTGTCGTCTAGGTCATATTGGTGTAAAGCGCATGAAGAAACTCCATTCGATGGACTTTTGGAGTCTCTTGATTTTGAATCATTTGACACATGCGAACCATGCCTCATGGGCAAGATGATCAAAACCCGTTCTCGGTATGATGGAGCGAGCAGCGGACTTGTTGGAAATCATACATACCGATGTATGCGGACCGATGAGTGTTTCGACCTTGTGGATATCGCTATTTCCTCACTTTTACCGATGACTTAAGTAGATATGGGTATATCTATTTAATGAAACATAAATCTGAAACGTTTGAAAAGTTCAAAGAATTTCGAATGAAGTGGAGAACCATCGTAATGTAAAGATTAAGTTTCTACGATCCGATCGTGGAGGTGAATATTTGAGTTATGATTTTCTCACGCATCTTAAAGCAAGTGGAATCGTTTCACAACTCCATACTGGAACACCACAACAGCAATGGTGTGTCTCAACGGAATCAAACCCTATTAGATATGGTCCGATCAATGATGTCTCTTACTGATTTGACGTTATCATTTTGGGGTTATGCATTAGAAACCGCTGCATTCACTTTAAATAGGGCTCCATCTAAATCCGTTGAGACTACACCGTATGAACTGTGGTTTGGTGCTAAACCTAAGTTGTCGTTTCTTAAAATTTGGGGATCGAAGCTTACGTCAAGAAGTTGATGCCGGACAAGCTCGAACCCAAAGCGGAGAAATGCGTCTTCATAGGATACCCTAAGGAAACTATAGGGTATACCTTCTATCACAGAAGGCAAAGTGTTTGTCGCAAAGAACGTTGCTTTCTTGAGAAGGAGTTTCTCTCGAAAGAAGTGAGTGGGAGGAAAGTAGAGCTAGACGAGGTTATTGAACCTTCTCTTGAATTGGAGAGTAGCGCACACTGAAATTGTTCCAGGTCACCGTGCCAACAATAGAGGAAGCTAATGACAAGGATCATGAAGCTTGGACGACGATCTCATCTTGAACGTCGCGGTCGACAAGGTCGCGTGCCCTCCCGAGTGGTACGGCAACCTTGTCTTGACTGTCTTGTTGGTAGAACGGTGAACCTACGAACTATGAGGAAGCGATGATGAGCCCGGACTCTGAGAAATGGCTGGAAGCCATGAAATCCGAATTGGGATCCATGAGCGAAAACCAAGTATGGACTTTGGTGGACCCTCCTAGCGACCGAAAGGCCCTTGAGTGCAAATGGATTTTCAAGAAGAAAACGGACGCGGATGGTAATGTTACCGTCTATAAAGCACGGCTTGTCGCAAAAGGTTTTCGACAAGTTCAAGGTGTTGACTACGATGAGACTTTCTCTCCCGTAGCGATGTTTAAGTCCATTCAGATTTTATTAGCAATTGCTGCGTTTCATGATTATGAAATATGGCAGATGGATGTCAAGACTGCTTTCCTCAATGGGAACATTGATGAAGAGTTGTATATGATGCAACCCGAAGGTTTTGCCGATCCTAAGGATGCTAGTAAAGTATGCAAACTTCAGCGTTCCATTTATGGACTGAAGAAAGCATCTCGGAGTTGGAACCTTCGTTTTGATCAAGTGATCAAGAGTTTTGGATTTGTTCCAAATTGCTACGAAGCTTGTATCTACAAGAAAGTGAGTGGGAGCTCGGTGACGTTTACGATGCATTGTATGTGGATGACATATTGATTATCGGAAATGACATCAACATGCTTAACGACGTGAAAAGTTATTTGAACAAGTGTTTTCAATGAAATACCTAGGTGAAGCTTATATATTGGGCATCAAAATCTATAGAGATAGACAAAGGCACGATAGCTTTAAGCCAAAGTACATACCTAGACAAAGTTACGAAAAGGTTCGAATGGATAAGGCAAAGAAAGGTTCAGTGCCTATGTTGTCGGGTAAGATATTGAGCAAGGCTCGGTGTCCATTCTGATGAAATGATAGGAAGCTATGAGCAAAGTGCCTTATGCCTCGGCCATAGGTTCCATCATGTATGCCATCTTTGTGCTAGACCGGATGTGTCCAATGCTCTTAGTTTGACGAAAGATATCAAAGTGATCCAGAGTGGAACATCGGACAACCGTGAAGAACATCCTAAAGTACCTAAATAGAACTAAAGAAATGTTCTTAGTCTATGGGGGTGATGAGCGACTTGTCGTAAAGGTTACGTCGATGCTAGTTTCGACACCGACAAGGATGATTCCAAATCTCAGACAGGATACGTTTATATTTTGAATGGAGGAGCTGTGAGATGGAGAAGCTGCAAGCAAAGCGTGATCGCGGGATTTACAGTGGAAGCGGAATACATGGTTGCTGCAGAATCGTCAAGTGAAGGAGTTTGGATCAGAAACTTCATCACTGAGCTTGGCGTGGTTCCAAGTGCATTGGACCTTGGGAGATATTGTGACAACACGGCTCCATAGCACTCACTAAGGAACCAAGATATCATCCAAAGACCAAGCATATCAACGCAAGTTTCATATAATCCGAGATTATATAGCGGATGGAGATCTCAAGATTAGCAAGTACATACGGATCGAATGTCGCAGATCCATTGACTAAACCTCTTCCGTGTAAAACATGATCAACACCTCGATTGCCATGGGTGTGAGATTGTTGCCAAATGTAAACTAGATTATTGACTCTAGTGCAAGTGGGAGGCTGGAATTATGCCCTAGAGGCAATAATAAAGATGTTATTATTATAATTCTTGTTCATGATAAAGTTTATATTCCATGCTAGAATTGTATTAAGCGGAAACATTAATACTTGTGTGGTTTGTGAACAACACCGTGTCCCTAATGCGCCTCTAAGGACTAGCTCATTGATCAATGATGGTTAAGGTTTCCTAACCATAGACATGAGTTGTCATTGATAATGAGATCATATCATTGGGAGAATGATATGATGGGTACCAAACTAAGCGAAGCAATTAGATCGTTTCATCGTGTTCATCTTTCGAAGCTTTTCTTATGTCAAATATTGTATTCCTTAGACCATGAGATAATGCAACTCCACGTACCGGAAGAAAGCTTTGAGGTCATCAAACGTCATCCTATGAGAGGGTGATCATAAAGGTGTCTCTCGGTGATCGGAAAGTATCTGTTGGGTTGTATGTATCGAGATGTAATTTGTCCCTCCAGTCGGAGAGATATACTTGGGCCCACTCGTGTCGATATCAACACCGCTTGCAAGCATGTGGTTAAGGAGTTAATCACAAAGTGATATCGGATTACGGAACGAGTAAATTACTTGTTGTGAACGAGATTGAACTAGGTATGACTGATGCAAACGATCGAATCTCGGGCAAGTAAAATATCGCGAGACGAAGGAATATATATATGGGATTGATTGAATCCGGCATCGTGGTTCATCCGATATGATCATCGATGAATGTGTGGGAGTCAATATGGGTGCCCAAACCCCTGTTGATTATTGATAGAAGATCATGTATGCATATTCTCGAACCGCAGGTCACACACTTAACGTGTCTTGACGCTAGGATAGATTGGATAATTGGTTTATGAATTTTGTTGAGTCTCGGATGGGATCCGGGATATCACGAGAGGTTCCGGAATGGTCCGGAGAATAAGATTCATATAAGGCGGTGCAGTTTTGGAGTTCGAATTGTTCCAAGTTAATCGGTATTGTCGAAGCTTCTAGAACCTTCCGGAAGGGACCAACGTGGCCCCACCTTCCGGGAGGGCATGGGCCTATGAGGGAGTGTCCTGGCGCATTGGTCCGGGGCACAAGGCCCCATAGGGCCCAGCCGATTCTAGAGAGATTTGACTCGTTTAAATCTGGGATAGAATTTCTAGATAAGGGAGAGTTTAAATCGTTTAAACTAGAGATAGAATTTCTAGATAAGGAGAGTTTAAATTGTTTAAACTAGAGATAGGCTTGGAGGAGGGGCAGGTCTGGCCCCCTCTATATATAGAGGGTGGCGCCTCCCTCCCACACCTTCCTCCAAGCCCTAGCACCTTGCTACCTTCCTCTCTCCCTCCCATTTGTTTGTAGGCGAAGCCTGCAGCAGAAATTCTCCACCATATACACCACGCCCGTCGTGTTGTAGATCCAATCTATCTCTCCACCATACTACTGGTCCGAGGAAGGAGAAGATGTCGAGGTCTTGCTGCACGTGCATCTCACGGAGGCACCGCCACTTGTGGTGCTAGATCGGATCGGATCGCGAGGAGGAGAAGAGAATCGACTACATCACCCACGCCCGTTTGAGCGTTCCGCTATGCGAATCTTCAAGGGTATGAAGATCTAATCCAATCTCTCTCGTTGTTTGCATCTCCTAGATTAGATCTTGGCTTTCCCTCTGTTCGCTCCGTAGAAAATTTTGATTTACTATGCCGCGAAACCCTTCAACCTTATCATCAGATTCTTTATGTTCCTCTTCAACAACAGGGGAGCCTATCTCCGGTTCTTTGCCACTACCATTATTGCTTTGCACTAGTGCTAGCTGAAACTTATTGGAGGAAGGATCACTCACATTTTCATCTAGATTTTGGCTTTCAGCCTCAATAGATACCGGCGTTGGCATTGAAGTCAAAGTTATCTTTGGTTTCTTTGAAGCTCTGTCCCACATACGTTTCAAGGAACCACACTTGTCCTCCTTGTCCTTGTTCTTCATTTTCAGACCTGCTAATCAAACTATAACTAGTTGAGCATCACCCTCTGATTACAATTGGCGAAAATAAGAACAAATCAAGATTGATCTAATCTGTTTCTGCACTCACCGTTAGAACTCTGAACCTCTAAATTGATTAATCCTGAATTTAGAAATCCGATGTGGCGGTGGGACTGCTGGGCGTGGGCGCGCGGCTGCACTGCTTTTGTTACGATGCTGTAGTGACGTCGTTCTTGTCAGAGTTTGAATGTGTCGCTCATTGGCCGTCGTTCTATACTTCTATATGTACGTACAGATCAGTATATCAACTAGAGAAATAGAAGAGGGCTGGACTGGGTACGTGAACAACTAGAAGAGAACTCACATGAATACCTGATCTAGGGATGCGCGGTGGCGGCACAGACTGCAGGACGCGTCGGCGCCTCGGCGGTTTTACCGAACGACGATCGGCCGATCACGATCGGCCGATCACGATCAGTGGAGGCGTGCGTCAAGGAGATGCATCAGGGGCCGTGGTTCTGGCCGTTTCACCATATGTGATCGTATGTGGGAGCTTGGGCTAGACTAAACAAAGCCCAAAATTGTTTTTAGGCCCAGGTTGAGAAGACCGGACACGAGACTGCTCTCCTGGTCATGTTTTTCCCAGTTTTCGAGTTTAACAAGTGCATAAGAACACTATCATGCATATATAGGTATATAGGAGCATATATACTGAAAATTTTGTGCAAAAATTATTGGATATGCATTGCATACCCATGAATTACCCTAGCTCCGCCCCTGTCTGGCGGTTTGTGGCTGTCTAGGGTTTGGTATAGTGTCGACCTGAGTTTACCTATTAAGATAGGGTTTCAATGGATTATGGGCTTTGGCTTCTGCTGGATCGCAGAATGATGGTCTTGAGAGAATGATGAAGAAGTTAGGGCTTCACGAAGAGGACCTAGATGATGTTGTTTTCGAGGAACAAATCCCGCTGCCGTCGGAGGCGACAAGATGGCTCCCCATTGCTAGGGTTTGTATTGATCATGATTGTCGGATTCGGGAAAACCGGGGTATCCCTTACCCACTCGCTGTGGGACCCTACGCGTCGTACGGTCTCAGGGGACATGAACTAGAGGAGGCAGTATGGGCAAGGCCGTGGGATCCCTCTCGTTGCCTGTGGTCGTCAAGAAGGAAACATCAGTCGTGATGTCATACCTTGCCCCGGGATGGCCTACGTCAACCATGTCCCGACAAACAACTACTTTTCGCTAGGCCCAATGATGCTAGAGGAGACAAGGGTTTCATGTCTGGTCATCGTCAACGGAGCCTCCAACACACTACAGTTCTATGGTGGTGCAAGCAACGCTCTCGAGGGCATAGGAAAGCAGACTTGTAACAAACCGCGATTGGGGAAGGCCTAGGCCGATATGGGGTGGCAAGAAAGGACATGACCGGGGAAGGAAGAACATCCCAGGGCCTAGATCCCAGTCAAAAGATGGGAATGGACGAGGACTGGTCCTTGTCGTCTTCTGGGCGACGCTTTGTCATGCAAAAGTTGTTTTGTCCCCTCTTGATTCCCAACTACGAGCGAAGAGGCAGGATCTTGTCGGCCACTTTGGTATCCCCTAATCTATACCTAATAATAAAGCACGAAGTGTTTCTCCCGGTCCAACACTTTTTTGGACAGGTTTGCCCCTCCCACAAAACCACGTATTACCTCTATGCCACCTGTAAGTCAAAAAAAAATCACATTGCCAAGGTTCGATTTCTTTGCCCGTATCACCGTATGATTCATCAATTGTGTTGGTTGTAGGCTGACCCAATTGATTAATAGCCAGAGCAGCCGAGAGATATAATTATCGGGACTCAACGGAGAGGGAGAGTGTTATTTCTTGTCTGCCGAACCGAGACTTTATACTTAAAATCTAGGCCTTTCATCTGTTAACTGGGCCACCGCACGTGCAAGTGGCTGCTCCCTCCGGTAATCAAACAACCGCTAATTTGTAGGTTGATATGCATTGATGAGAGGACGATGAGGTCGGTTGGGGAAGGTCCCGGATGGACGAGCTCGTCGAGGACGGGGTGGCATCAGTGCTCATGGTCTTGAGGCGGCGGCCCGGCGGATGGCATGGTGTGGCTCCCTGCAGAGTCGTGGTCGGGGACGGAGCACCATGAGGCCAGCTGGCGCAGCTCGAGGACGAGCGCGATGGTGGAGCCGGTGTGTCCTGGCCGGCGGGGAACAGGGGGGCATTGAGGCGGAGGGAGCCCAGCTCATGCAGGCGACGTCTGGCTTTGCACGGCCGGCGTGAGAAGACGCCCTGATGCGGTGGCGCTAGGGACTCTCAGGGAGAGGAGCAAGGAGCGCGGAGATGGGGAATCGAAGAGATGGAGGCGTGATGGGTAGGTGACGACCGCCGGACTTGTAGGCGTTGAAATTGACAGGAATCAGCCCCTTCTAAAAAAATATAAACAAACGACAGGTGTTGTTGTGTTGTGTTGGGTCGGCTGGTGCTACCATTTATTTTCCACTTTAAATTTTTTTTATCTAAAAATAAGGGCTAATAAAATTGTAAGCGATCTAAAATAAAAATTAACCAAGCCGTTGCAACGTACGGGTACTTTGCTATATCTCTACTATATAATTTGTTTAGAGGTGGTTTTCGCATCCGGCTGTTTTCGTCCGTCGTCAAAGGCGTCTTCGCACCGGGTCCTTCCCATCGTTTCGTTCAACACTCCGACTCCAAGTCCATGTTCTGACTTACTCCGACTACAAGTCCAAGCCTAGACTGTCTAGATTCGCTGAGCCCCGACTCCCAGACCTGCGCCCCCGCCGAGCCCTCCTTTGTTTGGCCCCCCTTCCCGTCGTTGCAGGCCAGCTGGCGTCCGCCGCTGTGGCAGCGCCCCCTGCTTGGTGGTTGTTGTAGTCATCGTCTCCTCGATGGTGGTGCAGGGCGCGCTGATCGCTGCCTAGGGCAGTGCCGATCTAGCAGAGGGACCTTGCGCGTGTGGGCTCCGGCCATGTCCGTCCATGGTGGGCGCTGGCTGGACGGAGACGATGAGGTGTTGTGCGGGGCATGGCCGTCGTGCGCTTGGTCTCGTGTGGGTAGTTGGGTGCCTCACGCGCGGGCCACCCTCTTTCTCTCCCTTTGTAGTCAATGTCGATGCCTCGATCCCGCCATGGGAGCTCAAAGTGGTGCCGATTCGGCATGGCAGGTCGGATGTGAGCGAGGGAGAAGGGTGCCCGAGAGGGCCACACACTTTGAGGAGGAGCCCGTGAAGAGCTGCGTCTGTCGTCGAGGTAGGAGGCGGCACGGACGGGAGAGCTCGTGCTCCAGGACAGGCGGCCACGAGCTTGCGACCCAAGCCCCTCCTCGCGCGCGGGACCGTGCATGCGAGGGCGCGTGGTCGAGCTAGGCACGGGAAGAGCAAGCTGGTATCTGCGACCTTTGGTGGCCACGGCCGTTGCCACGCGGAGCAGAGGCGAAGGCAGAGCCCGCGGGGAGGGTAAACGGGCGAAGAGCGTCGATGCATAGTTGCTGATGGAAGGACGCGGGCGGGACAAACAGAGACGGTGACCATCGGTCGACGACGAGGTACAGGTCGGCGTTGCGGAGCTCGATGGCGGCGGAGCACGCTTAGGCTCGAGCGAACGGCGACAAGGCGAGCTTTCTGCTGGGGATGGGGCTCCAGGCGGCGACGAAGAAATAGGAGGTGGGGCGATGCTGGGAGAGCTCAAAACCGGGGCTCACGTGAGGAGAGGCGGTGGCCGGAAGTCAAGGGGTGCTGGCGGAGATCGAGCAGAGGGAGCAACTCCTGGCGGTGTGGCTGGATGCGAAGGAGGGAGGAGACTCGGGGCAGCTGAGGATGAGACGGGTAGGTGCCAGGATTGATGGAGGCGTGCGTGGTGTGTGTCGCGTGTCTGTGCGGTGGTTGTGTAAAACTGGGTCTAGGTGCGTTGCGTGCGTGTGAGACGTGTTTGTGTGGTTCCGGAGGCTTCTATAATCGTAACATTAGAAAGTACTATTCTTTTCATTCCAAATGACACGGCTTTGTCTAGATATATATGTATCTAGACATTAAAATAAGTCTAGATACATATAAATTTAGACAAAATCACGTCACTATTTTTAGGACGGAGAGAGTACTTTTGTTTTTGGTACGCGTGGGCGTGTAGTTGCTCGATGGTGTTACTTCCTCGTATCTGATTTCGAATTTTGCTGCTCTGTTACTCAATTTATGAGTTTTACATGGTTGGTGCATATCGATAACTATGTCAATCAAAGTAGAAGAATAGACTAGGTTTGATACTAAGTTTCTATTACAAAATTTAATAAGTATAAAAAAATAGACTACGTGCGTTGATTGTGGGACGGCATAGTATATGATAATTGGTCTGAAAATGTATAATGTTATCGTAAGATGTCTTCTTAATTATAACATGTTATGTAGTTTGTTCCGTAGCAACGCACGGACACTCTGCTAGTAAACTATAAAAAGAGAGAGTCATGTTCAAGAGAGAGAGGAGAGTTCAAGTGATAAGATAGCCAACTCCCTCCCTCGGACATGGTAAGGGAATCCTTGTAATCCATTGTTCTCCATTGAGCAATACCATCACATAAGCATGAAGTAAGGTTGTTAGCCTTCAGGCAGCCTGGACCTAAGTAAATTGTTGAGATGAGACTTTACTCATAAGGTGATCGAGAGATCGTACAATATGTCTATAAGATAATCTGGACGGGTTTATAACAAGATCCAATGAGAGTAAATGAATCTAGGATTTATGACTAGCATTAAAAGCTACGACTTGAGCAATTATGACGTGTCCTCTTCAGGTAAATGCCCTCGGGTATATATAGCCATTAATTATATAAAAAGTCACGACAAGTCGTCATCTTGTCTTGCATGTTAAGTTGATCATCAATCCTGTTTCTAGACACAGCTTGAGGGTTGAGGTCCTCGTGGACAAGGATCGTGGATTGAGGCCCGTGTGATGTCTAGGTTGAAATCCACCCATCACCAACACATGTACACTTGGATTTAATTTTGTCCACGTCACACAAATTATATGATTACTTACACATACTCCGTAACAAGAATGCCTGTGCTCTTGTGCTTATTTACAATTAATTGGGTGCTTCTCTTCTATCAGCCTTATACGGTTAAAGTGGTTTGCCGCTTAGGCCATGTACAATGCAAAATGTTTAGTGCTTATAAAAATAAATTGAACCTTTTATAATCACTAGTGCTTATTTATACCTCTCCTATAGAAATAAGCACTAGTGCTTAAACAAAAACCAGTTTATTTTGTAACCACCTCCCTAAGGCCTAGGGACGACAATGGGTAGGGATGTAAATGGCAGCTAAACGAGCGGCCGCAAGTCCCGTTTATTCAACTGGTTAGTTCATTTCTTTGAAAAAAACAAATTTTATTGAACTAGAGTATTGATAAATGGTATTATGCAGGATTAAATGGCGTACCGCTTACATCCCTAGCAATGGGCCCCAAAAACCCATAAACCCGACGGGTACCCGCCTTAAACGGGAGGGTTTAGTAAAAAGTTTGACCTGCCAACTCTAACGGGACGGGTCTGAAGGTGAAAAACCCATACCCGCAAACCTGCTTTAAGCCATAATCCTAGCCCTAATAATTCTATGCCATGTCCCACACGGCCCACGACACGCACACAATACATACACGCGATGGAATATGGAGTTCTAGAGACAACACACACACACATCCATTTCCACGAGCCCCATTCCAATATCTCATTGTTTTCTTCCCGCATCAGCGTCGCTCCCGTCTCACACGTTGCGGGTACCCATCAGGACCCCGAACCTGGCCAGATTCGTGGGTCTGGTAAAAAATAAGACCCGACAAATTAAACGGGGCAGGTATGGGAGGCCGGACCTGGACCCGGACTCGTCCCCGAACCCGGCGGGTGCTATCCCTACTAAAGGCCAAAGCACCTTATGTTTAGAGATGGCACCCGTCGGGTTCGGGTCAAGGCCTCCCATACCCGCCCCGCCCCATTTTCCCCGCCCCGTGACCCGCCCCGATTACACCGCCGAGTCTGAAAATCCACCAGACCCGCGACCCGGCCGGGTACGGGGACCCGATGGGTACCCGCGATGACCGACAACAACGTTGGTACTGGAGCGATGGCGCTGGGAGCTACGACCGCTAGCGACGGCGGCGTTGGGTCCTGCACGAGCACGAGCGGCGACAACGCCTGGCATGCTCGACCACGAGCGGTGGCAGCATGCTCCCCCACGAGTGGCGGCGGCGGTGGATGCTCGGCGGGACGGCGGCGGTGGATGCTCAACGGGACGGCCCCGGCAGGAGAGGTGGCGGTGGATGCTCGGCGGGACGGCGGCGGCAGGAGAAGCGCGAGAGGGAGAGAGCAAAGAGCGGTCGTGGGGAGGGAATAGGATCTGGGATGGGATCCTTGTTCACGTCGCCTCTTGCCCGCGGGGAAATAGGTATCGGGGCCTCGAGGTGGAATTGTGTATGGGCTCTGAGGATCTTGGGTGGGATCGTGGGCCGTGGTGGGCTATTAGAATTTGTTGACCTCATGTTTTAGCGGGTCCACGGGTCTGCGTATGACACCTCCATACCCGCCCCCGCTAGACCCGACGGGTCTAGGTTTCTACCACTAAGCACCCCGTGTTTTTTTTATTACCAGACCCGCCCCATTTAAGGCGGGTATCCGTCGGGTTTGCGGGTTTCGGGACCCCATTGCCATCCCTACTTATGTTGTACTAGATGTCGCAAATTTGTCTAAATTTAGATGTATCTATTCTAGACACTATTTAGCTTATAGATACATCCAAATTTTGACAAACTCTCGTACATCTATTTTTAGCTGAGGGAGTACATGCATTTAGTGTATTTGCAGTGCGCAAGATGTCATTCAATTTGCTTAGGCTACCTCCGCTGGAAATTGAGGTGCTTGAGGAAGAAAAAGAATAGAAAAGCGAAGAGGGCGATAATGGCCACATGCAGGTAAGTGACAAGGTTGAAGTAGCGGTCCTCGAGGCCAAGGTAAGCCTCGAGGAACTCCCGCACTGTCTGGTCTGGCTGCCCAGGCACAAGGATTAGCTCTGTCCGGTCGCCCAGCTGCGAGAACATGAGCCCGTATACCGTCCACGCTGCTGGGTTTGCCCAGTACACCCACCTCCACCACACCGGGATCATCTGCATCCACATTCCACATTGTTTTTGTTCATCAGGTGAGTCATGCACAATCTGTCATCGCTTTTTTTTGTTAATTTCTTTGTTTCAGAAAAAAAAATCTTAATCATGAAAGCAACCTATTGAGGGGTTTATTTAAGAATTCCATTAACATAAATTTCCCGTGTTCTTTCAAGTCTACATTGCAATTATAGTGAACAAATGTTAGCGGGGGTTGATGACTTGTCGGACTGAGCCATACCTCTCTTCCGATGATGAAGCCGGAGAAGACGTTCCAAAAGATGAAGACAAGGAAGGACAATCCGGAAGCTATCTCAATATTTGGTGTCAGTGCCACTGTCAACATCCCGAAGAGCGTATAGTACATGTAGCTTAGCACCATATAAAGGAGAAACCCAAAGAACTTGGCAGCGGTCATCTGGAACCCAATCATTGGGTATATGATTGCTGCGAACATAAACACTTGGACAAGCATGTAAGGTAATTCAATTGCCACCTGCAAACAGAAATCCAACATTGGAGTCGCAAAAAGAAGAAAAAATCCAAGAATTCTAGGATAGATTATTTATTTTATTTTAGAATACATTGGCAAAGTAATTTTACCTGAGCTATGGCATAGGCCAAGGTAGAGTATGTGCCTGCCGCCTTTTCTCGGTAGAGAACAACCCTCTCCATTGCCACAACTGGTTGTAAGATACAACAGTTATTGAAGCCAAGAAACAGAGCTGATCCATATATGAGTCCTAGTATGTTGAATATATCTTGCTGTTGTCTTCTGTTAAACATGAAAACCAAGTTGTGATACAACTGAAGTATGATAAATTTTCATGGAGAAAATCATTAGGTTTGTTATCATTCCTACTCACATTGTTGATCCAGTTTGCCAGAATACAATTCCAAACATAATCGCTAGAGCAAACGTGTTTAGGAACCGGACAACATTGTGTTCGGGGTGTTTCCAATATGCACATCTTTGTTTCCACAGGCAAGCCATGCATTGCGCCCTAAAGTTTTGCCAGTATCTTGGAGGAAAATGTAGATCATCAGTGTTTGGCGCTGGTTTTCCAAGCTCGTCAACTAGAAGCATGTTCGCCCTGCAGAAACAAGGTAAAAAATAATTATGTTCGTGCTTTTGCTTATTATTCAATCTAGTTTACATTACAGCTACTATAGCATTATGATTATATCACGTTTACCTGTATAGTGATGAGCTTTGATAAATTTGTGCGTAATCCACTCCAATCTCATGTTCTGTTGTCTGTGAACTGATATCCAACATCCATGCTGCTGGATTTTGTCCCTCTTTTATTCTAGGAACACCAGGTATAGCCTGTGATAAATCAATTTTAATATTTTTCTCTCCAACAAATAGACATTCATAATCAGGAAATATTACCTCAAAATACGTTATCATGTTGCTAGAAAGTGGACCTAGTGAACCACTGTATATAATCTGGCCACCTCTTTTCATAAGTAAAAGCTGCAATTAGTCCAATTAAATTAATGTCGAGAAAGGTAATTTATTAGTACTTACTCATAATCATATAGAAGGCACCTTTTCAGAAAAAGATCATACAAAAGGCCAGTTGACTATCATTAGCAAGTATCTATATGCTACTATTAACATATACAGAAGCAAGTGCGAGGGCCAACTATATTTGATGTCTCAGTTTGGTAAAAAGCATGCTAGTTTTTGTCTATTGAATTGATAAGGTTGTACTCTTTTCAGTCTTTGATCTAGAGTTCTTGCTACAACAGCGCCATGCCTTTTCTTTATTGCTTGTCCGTGTATAATTTTTTCCCTATTTAAAGACTACACTTACTCGTACCTCATCAAAAGATTCAAATATCTCAATGTTTGGCTGGTGAATTGTGCAGACAACAGTTCTTCCAGTATCCACTGTCTTTCTCACTGTTCTCATGACAATTGCAGCAGAGCGGGCATCCAAGCCAGTAGTTGGCTCATCCATAAATATAATGGAAGGACTAGCTACCAACTCCACAGCTATCGTTAGCCTTTTCCGCTGCTCCCCTGACAGGCCAGTTGCTCCTGCCAGACCCACCATGGCATTCTTTGATCCAGTTAACTCAACTAGGTTCATGATTTGGTCTATAAACATCTGAAACATGTTTGAAAAGAAATATTATGAGATCCCATGATACCATCCAACGATGATAAAGATCACAAGAGGTCAATGCACATACATCTCTTTGGTGTGATTCAATGTTTGAAGGCAGGCGAAGCCATGCAGAGAATTGAAGTGACTCATACACAGTGAGGTTAGGGGAATGAACGTCATTCTGTTCACAATAGCCTGAGATCCTTGAGAATGTCTCCTGCTTCTTTGGGTATCCTGCTATCATGATAGTACCTTCAATATGTCCTCCAGTTTTTCTGCCAGCCAAAACATCCAGCAATGTTGTCTTTCCAGCCCCAGTGATCCCCATCAGACCTGTCAGTACACCTGGCCTGAAAGTACCACTGACATCTTGTAACAACTGAAGTTTTTTCTCCATTACTCCATACTTCGTCATCTCCTAGTGGAAGGTACACATAGATTTGTTTAGCAAGTGACTAGAATGGATGCACCTATTTGTTAACATATTGTGGGCTCGAGCTTACCTTAGGCATGTCGACAAAATAGTTGATATGATCAAATACAAGGGAAAGAGGCCGAAATGGCAAGGAAAAATCAGCATTTGACACTTTGCCAGTTCCTACTCTCTTGTTCGTGCACTCTGTCATTGTATTTGTGGCATCGGCATTAACTTGATGCTTGTGTGGGGCTGCAAATGATAAACAAACATGATACATATTGATAGCATTTATGTCTGAAAAATTATGAGTTTTTTATAGCTTGGTATACATACAGTTCATGAACTCCAGTGCAAATATACTGAGGATATTGAAGACCAGCGAGAATCCAAATAAAATGCCAACACAGATCCAATACCAGTGCCACTCTGTGAGAAACCCTCTGATCTCAAGGATAGCTTCACCAACGGTGTAAGCATTTTTGTAACGAAATTCCTACCAGCATCCAAGATCAGCATCATCAGGTAATAACTATATTACATATATACATTTGATAAAAAATGTAGTTGAAATGATTGCTTACTGTAGCCCATCTTTCGTCAAGGAATTCATTTAGGCAGACTGCATTCTGTGCATAGGTAAATGGGGATGTCCAGTATCCCCAACGCAACCATGGTTGGAGATCATCTGTTTAAAAGTACAAAACTGGTGAGCATCTTAGCTGCACACAGGTCTTAAAACACGTCCTGTGTCATTATGCATCTTGTGTTATACTGAGCTAAATCATCTAACCTTTTGAAATGACAACGCCTCCAAATATGAATATTGCTACAAGGGTTGCGGTGCTTAGCACGTTGGCCATTACTAGCGTCCTTGCTACCGCTGCTAATAAACGGCACATGCCCATTGACATTTGATGCATGGCAAAAAGTACCAAGTAATGCTTCATAAATCTATAAGAAATAGGGTTACCCTTTTTTGTACTCTAGCTTATTCAAATTATACTACGATCATTAGATATTTAATTGACTAAGAGGATTACCTGATAAAGGAAGGTGCGTAGCCAATCACATAGTAGGTTAAGATGGTCCAAAGACCTGTCTGTACAAGTGACATCGGGATGCTGGTAAGAAAAACTGGAGTGATGAGTGCCCATCCTGGCAATGCTAGTAACTCTCTTTGCTTGTAGAATGTGGGAAGTCGCTTTATTGTCATTGAAATTTCAATCATGCCATTGAAGTTTACTATCATAACAGCCACAAATAGTGCTCCGATGTATTTATTGGCATCAACTACAGATTTGTGGTTCATATTTGTTCGAAGGAAAATGGTTGATATCACCAAAGCAAGGACAGTTATCTGTACAGTTGTGAATATATGCAGTGGGGAGTTTCTTTTCAGAAGCAATACTTCCCTTGAAAAGCATGCTTTGAAAATATTCCATCTGGAGAGACTTGAACTAGCTTTTACCTCCTCGTGCTTTACTGTATTATTTGGTACACCTGGACCCTCTTTTACAAGTCGAGGGAGATAGGATGAACAGAAAGATTCTGCAAACTTTTCAATTGGATGGTATTCATACTTATGTTCATCATTAATCCAGTATTGCTTTTGGTCCATCTCCGAGGTCACCTGGCCAAATGGGAAAAAGTTGCTATTAGTTTGTTATTACATGACTATGCACAAGTACAAATTACAGAATAATGAATTCTGTGGATGGGATTGTGACTTATCTAATGTAACTTTCTGAATTTAATGTACTGGTTGCCCATAAGTTATTCTGAAATTTAATTTGGTAAGAATAATCTATTGTCAATCTAATAGTTTCTTGATACAATGGTAACTACCTCTTGAAGGAAATCAGCTACATTCTTCCTGCTGGGGCATTTGAATCCCATAATTTCAAAGAAATCAGTAGCATTTTCTCGAGGACCATGATATACAATTTGACCCTCACATAAAAGGATTATGTCGTCAAATAATTCTAATGTCTCAGGAGGTGGTTGCAGTAAGGAAATGACCACTGTGAGATCCATCAAATGTGTCATTTGTTGGATAAAATTTACGATCTCGTACGTCGTGGAGCTATCTAAACCAGTTGAAATATCATCCATAAATAAGCATCTTGCTAGACCAACTAGCATCTCTCCTGCAATTAAGGAGTTCATCATGAAATACGGCAACAGTGATACATAAAAAATGATATTAATAAGGACATCGATACTGTATTTATTAATCTTGGTACTAGCACCATAGAACTATTTTTTGTTCTATGTAATTGATTGACTGGCATATTTATATGCTGATTGGTCCAGTTTATGTTATTAAATTTTAGTTAACTGAATATATATAGAATTCTGGATGCAACAAATTTTACTGTGAGGATCTCTCAGTAGTTCAGGTAATTCTGATTTACATCAAAGATAATTAAAAATTTCATTTTGAGCCCTCGACTTGGTAGGAGGTCAAGGTAGCCCTCCAACTATATTACATACATCTGGAATCCTGAGATTTCAAATCAGGTTATGTTAACCCCCAAGATGGGTTTTAAGGTGGTTTTGTGAACATGGGTTATGTGTCGAAGGTTTTATGTTGTGCAACATGATGTGGCTGACAACATATATAGATGGTTTGATGAGAAACTGAAAATGAGAAGTGCCCAAATTTATAATTCAAAAGGGGGTCTCAAAATCATTCCAGAATCTAGATATTAGTGGAAGTTTTGTCAAAATGATAGAAGTTCATGGCAAAAGTCCAGAACACTCTAAACAACAGGAAAAACATAGAAATTAAAGAAAATAAAACCACTTTTTTAAAGAATTTTTTAGCCAAAGTTCTGTTTTTGTAAAAAAATGGAAGCTTCAAAAAATATTCTTTTAATGTTCTGAACTTGCCCAATTTTTGTACCTTTCGCATCAGACTGTCCACATTTTCATCAGCAAGTCCACATCATACTGCTTGTCAGAGAAAGCATTGACAACACTGTCTTAATCTCCAAAATGATGGTTTTGAAAGTCAAGTCTCATATATCTTACTGTATTTTAGAGTTCGTGGTTCAATATTGACTTCAGATCATAGTTTAGGGTTCAATATGGACTTAACTCTCTAACATATTCAAGGTTGCCCTGATTCCGTAGAATAAACATCAAATGTCAACCTGATATAGAATGTGTGTTTTGTTGCAAATAATCCAGAGTTCATTATAAAGAGAGCACCCTATAGTATAATCACTGGTTCATTATAAATAGTACTCCCTCCAATTCATAATAAGTGTGTTGATTTATTAAATCATCGACACTTACTATGGATCGGAGGGAGTAGTTAAAAAACACGTCCAATGCATGTTTTCTGCTACATACAACACATGAGCTGAATTATCTACACACCAGATGATTGCATGAATGTACATGGTTGACAAAATATTGCTCTTCCAAGATCATCCTTGATGACGATCATTAGCTTTTTCCAAATTCACAGAAATGAGTTCTTTTGAGGAGAAAGATGAAGGAATATGTCCAGAAATTATGGTGTCATTTTTGACATGTTAAAATATAAGATTTACATGGGTACTAATATTTTTTTTGTTCAATCAGGCAATATTTATACCATCAGGAGGTAGTCAGCGTGGTAATTTTTTTGTATGATTACAGGAAGTTTGTTTGGAGGGTGATGAGCCAAAAGCTCGATATAGTGGGGAAAGATGGACAATATATAAAGCCCTCACATCTAGGCTCCAATAGGACTTATGCATGGGACCGATGAAGGTTGCAACTACTTTTATTAATATGTTGGCCAGGGTCTTAGATTTGAGACCTCTTGGCTATGGTATCATAGTGCATGTACGTAACCAGTTCATGCAAAAGATCGAGTTTTGGGGAGAGGTTAGCAACAACAAAGAGGAACAAGGTCGAGTTGTTAGAGAGGATAAAATTCTAACCAACTGTTGCTCTTTTCTTTTGTCCTCCTGATATGCCTCTTCTCAGCTCATCTCCCATTAGGGTATCAGCACACTCGGACAGACCAAGTATCTGCATTACACAGATTTTGTAATTATGTTTTTTCGGGAAAACACAATGACATTGCGTTTCTTTTCATTGCACGACTTTGTAATTATGTTGTTAAGGTAAAAGGTAAATTGAAAAGTTGCAATGGTATACCTTGATAATATAGTTTGTTGTAAGGTTACTTCCTTCTCCGAATGCGGTAGCCTGCATATAACATATTTTAAGTCACTAGGGAAATGGAATCTCGTTTTAGCAAAGTTGGAGGAAAAATGAAAGTAACCACCTTAAGAAATGATTCAAGATTCTGGTCCACTTTGTTGACGACATCCTGTTTTCTTCTTATTGCTTGTCCCGCCGTGTCTAAGGTTATCATTCCAAAAGGGAACTTTGTATTAATTAGATTCATATCATGCTAAACAAAAGGACACCTTGAACAGTTTCATGGCGTTATCTTGAGTTACAGTTTATGGACTCTGTTATAAAATTAGCTCATTCATATACACAGAAACTAAGCTAAATGAGACATGTAATATGTATAGCACACCATACGACAAGACAATGCCTTACCGAACTCATTACTTGTTCCCAACATATTGGAAGAAAAATCAATCGTCTCTCTCACGGTCATCTCAGCATTGTGAAGATCATACTGGCTAATGTAAGCATGTAGGTGCTGAGGTGTTAAGGAATTCACTTCTTCTCCGTTGTACATGAGCTTTCCTTTGCGCTATTGAGAGATGTCACATTAAGAAAAATGAAATTATGGTTTTTCTTGTTAGTAGGTGTTTGCGTTGGCATATACAGAACTCAGTCTACCTTCAGAGACGAATCCAACTTTCCTGCCAATGCTTTTAAAAAGGTTGTTTTTCCGGAACCGGGCGCTCCTAGAAGAAGTGTCATCCTGATTACATTGGAATTACAAATTTTTAGTATCTTAGAGAACCTTCAGTTGTGGTACTGTACAAAAATACATCAGTTTGAGATAAAACAGTGTCTCTACATTTACTTTGAGTTAGTTAAATGTATACATCTGCTTACCTCGATGGTTGAATCATTCCGCTTGCTCCATTTATAATTTTGATGCATCTTTCCCTCGTAGTACAGATGTGCAAATATGTTGCCAATACCTACATAAGAAAATTTTGCAAAGATGGTTTTGGACACAAATTTCTCAATACAATAGTAGCATATTAAAGGAAACATCTGCATTTAAACATGCATACTTCAAATATTGTTACACTGCACAAGAACTTGTGCCTTGTCATTTTGGTTCTGGACAAAGAAGACATTAAGGAATTTTTTCAGTTTAGTTCCTGGAATGCGGAGGTTGCAGATGTCACTTTGGTGTCCATTAGTTTACCCATGTCAATTCTGAAGTATGTAACTTGCTGTCTCTACTTGCATCATATTTTGTTCTACCATACATTTTAACCAAATAATTGCTAGTCAATTTAAACTCGTGACTAATTCATTAACCAAGGCACGGAGAATTGAAAGATTGCAATCCACATCCAAGGATTTCCACATATTATTTTTCCTCATGATGTATCTAATACTAGCAAGGAGAACGCAAAAGGGAAGAAAAAAGTAGCACCCAATAAGACATATGATTATCGAAAATGCAATCTCATCCCGTGTCCATTCCAGCAAATGTATATATAATTTTCGCCAGTAGGCCAAGTTATGATTTTTGTTGTATGAATGTCAAGTATATATCCTGCTCAATTTTGATGCAAAAAATATGATCATACACGTAAAATAAGAAAATAATCGCAGTTTCAATAGGACAATATGAACCATTGAAGCTGCAATAATTTATTTTGTATGGTAATTTTTGTATGTCTATACCAAATTTTTAAGAGTACTAGTCGTTGTTATGAGATGATGTTCAGTCGTAATATTTTCAGAATAGTTCGAAAACAATATAGGGAGAAAATACGTTAATAAGTGCGCCCCAGCGGAAAAATCTACTTTACTATTGTTGTGTACCAAGGTACCAGCCACTTAGCCAGCAATATATAGAACAATTATATTATAAGCATCCGCTAACCAGGGGCGAAGCTCCCAGTAGGGCAAGGTAGGGCGGCCGCCCTACCTTGATTTTTGGCAAGAACCTTTAGATGCACATGTTTTTTCTGAATATTTTGAGTGGTCATACGCTGAAAACGGACTTCGTATGAGAGAGCTATGCTTGTTTTAGTGAACATCTGCATAAAACTGATTGGACGAGCGAAATAAGGTGTTGGTATTGTCTAGTTTTAAACCAACTCTTTCTCTTTGCAACATCTAATTCTCAATCTAATAAAAACTAGACTCTAAACAATGTCCTAGATGGGGTATCTAAGGAGGACCCGAGAGTAATTTGGCCACCTTATGGCATGTGGCCAGAACCAACCCGAATATAATGGTTTATGTTTTATGTTTCTATTTTGGCTTTTATATACTATTGATATAAAATTCTAATTGACATTCTGGTTTAATTGGAGAAATGATGGTTGCGATCCCTCCCGAAAGATCTGAATTCGCGTAAAAATGATATCACAATCCTAAGTATGGACGAATTGGTAACAAGAGTGAGAAGTCATTAAAACCGAGAAGACACTAGGTCACTATTGATTATTTTGGAGTATGTACACTTTCTATTATTCTATAGAATCTATTACAACTAATTTTGGTTATTGCTTCGATGAGTTGTCGTTAGAGTTGTTTCAGAACTTCTTATCTTGACTCAAGTGACTCATTTTATAGTTTCAATGTGAATAAGATTTCTTAACTTACGGAGATTTATCTTATTATGAGCATGAGCCTATATAAGATAACTTTAAGATATTTGTTATTCATATGCGGAGAATTAAATACTTTTGAGATTATATTATTATTTGGATGATACATAATGCTTCATATCGTTTATCGTCTTGTTGAGTTGGCATTGCTTTTACTCGTAGCAACAATAGTTGAAAATGTGTTGTCCATGGCAAAGATCATCAAGACCGAGTTTGATATTTACTTTTATTAGAGGGAGCCCTACCTCATATTTTTTCCGTCCTCCGCCACTGCCGCTAACTGACTAACTATAGTGTTTCCTATGTGAACAAACAGCCAGAAAGAGGCACATATATGTACTAGTACTAGCTAATCTAAGCTAGCAACATGTGATTGTGCATGATCAAGAGCAAAGTTTGGTTGCCCTGTATTGGTTTGACAACAGGTCTCGGCAAGGTTTGTTATGGTTTGGATGGTTACCAATTTGTTCATGACCCTACCTCGATGGTTAATAATTTTGTGGCATGACAATGCTTCTTTGTCCACTCTAGTTCATCTTCTTGGAATTTTGGCTAGCCAACTACTGTATTTGGTAGAGCAAAGCCCGGGTAAAATCAAACGTACCCAATAGCTTCTTCTTCGCCGATCTGCTCACACTCCGCCGGCTGCTGCAGCTACCATTTGCCCCAGAGATGGATGAGAGCTGGGACTCTGTACAGGAGGAGGAAGATCAAAGGAGTGCGCCACGCAACCTGCTCCTGGATGATGTGTTCCACGACGGAGGCATCTGAGTCTCTACGACGACGCCCGCGCCGCCGTTCACCATGATGTTGCGACACGTGATGCAGTCAGCAGCGCTACCAATTCTCGCCGGAGCAAGCAGCAGGGGCCGGAGATCTCTCACCCATCCAGGAATGGGCTCGTCGGATGCAACGGAGGGGCGAGCGTATCCTCTCTCATCTGGGTTGGGTCTGAGGGGAAAGGAGGGGTTGAGGTGAGAAGACGCCATGGGCGGCGCAGGCGATGAGGACAGAGCTGAATTCCACCGGGAATTACAATTTGATGCTTCGAGTCAGTAATTGACATCGCGAGTCGAAGGTTGAAGACAAGAATCGAAGTTTGTTGCCAAAAATCGAGCCTCTCCGCCGCCGTCTTGAGCGCCGCCTGCCTCGTGCGAGTGAGGCTGAAACTTCCCTGACGCCAACCCACAGCATATTTTGCGGTAAGTGGGCCTCGTTTCTGAGTATATATGAAAAAAAATTTCCCTTTGATTCTAAATAAGCGTCGTGGTTTTCAATTAGCTTGGATTTAAAACCACGACACTTATTTTAGATCAGAGAAAGTACTTCCTCCGGTCTATATTAATTGATTTTGATTGGTCAAAATTCAGATAAATCTATATAGTACTAAATAGTATCTAGATTCATTTAAATTTAGACAAATTTGAGTCAATTAATATAGGCCGGAGAGAGTATTAAAAATTATGTTAGATATTCGGATCTATCATACCTTCTTCAGAAAGCCTTCCGTCTCGCTATATAATAACAACCTCATGAACAACTTTGAGATGTTGGCACAACAACACAAGCAAGCCTAAGAAAAAAAACAAGAGAACAAATTTAAATTAATGGCGATAACGCCATATCGACAAAAGCGACGATGACCCGCATCCGTCGCGTCATCCGTAGATGTCCCACCATGCTCTTATGTCTCCGAATCATCACATACCAGAGCAACACCTTCAAGAGGAATGTGACGTCAATGACACTATTGCCCCGACTGGTCCTAGGGTTTCTCCCGATACGTGGAGGGGGTAGGAAAGGGGTACACCCAACGCCCATCAGAAGGAACGACGGCGCCTGCAGGCATCACCACGTCGGTGTCAGTCGCGCCCATAGAGATTTCTCCCGATCCCCAAAAAACCACCACCCCGAACAATCCATCGTACTCCACCTAACTTGTCGCCCACCAACATACGCCACCATGATTTTGTAGCCATCATCGTCGTCTCACCATGAAAAACATTGCGAGGCCAGCGGGACCAATGAAGGGGCTATAGACAAGGGGAGGCAGAACCGCAACCACGGGGAGGGAAGCACCTCCCCCTCCCCTACCATAGGCGGTAGTCGACCAGATGCAGCGGAAACATCACAACCACCTAGAGGAACTAAGGCATCCTACTTTTTTTGCGAAAATGCAAAAGCCTTGTATTTTGATTAATTGATTATATATAAACACTAGCTCAAGCGAACCAACATCCCATACAACTCAACCCACTGGGTCTACGGGACCGCCGGAATCAAGGCCTGTAGGCCAGACGCCCCAACAGCAGCCCAAGAGCGAGCTTCAGATCAGATTGTATCGAGAAGGTTGCTCATATTAGGTGACATATTTTTGAAGACCATCGCGTTACGTTGCTTCCAAATCCACCATGTTATCAACATAATGAGCGAGGACATTTCCTTGCGCATGATGCGAGGGTGTAGAAGATAAAGTAAACAACCACCAGTCCACGAAGCCCCCTTCTCCATCCGGTGGTGTGATCGTTGATCGAATCCAAGACAACCTAAGGCATTCTACTTCACATTTTTCGTCTGTCATATTCGTGTGCTACTTCTTACTCCACATTTATGTTTTAGACCGAATTTCATATGTAAACCCAAGTACCAATTTCTCTATAATATCATTTTTTGTTGCGAAAATTTGCCGATCTATTAATAATCATCAACATCGGTATAAAAGATTTTTGAAAGTAATAAAAGTTACAAATATATCACTGGACCACCTAGTGACAACTACAAACACACTAGCACATGTATCAAATTCTCTACAATATCATTTCGCAAGTTGATTTATAAGTTCTTTCTATTTCTTATTTAGTTTCACATATAAAAATATTTCTGTCCTTTTTTTACATGATAAGATTTTTTGTATTCTAATTCCAAACTAGCTATTTAAGGTTTTAGATGCATAAAAACAAAAACATTGTCTTGTATAAATACACAAGAACATGCTTACAAAATTATGCCAAAATTCTAGTTTCTATGGACTCTATATGGCCTCCATGCAAAATCCAATACTATGAAAATTGCATATTATTTCTTTTGGAACTTCCGACGTGTAAATAAGAGTTGTACCTATCCTTTATCCGGGTGAGATTTTTTGCTACACCATTTATAGGGTTTTACTTAAACAAACCGATTTCTATTTTATGGATCCAAGTGATAAATTTCATAAAACAATTATCCTAGAACTTTGTTACTCCCTCCGACCCATATTAGTTGACTCAAATTTGTCTAGATTTAAACGAATCTAGACACTATTTAGCATATAGGTTCATCCAAATTTTGAAAAATCCAAGTCAAGTAACATGGGTCGGAGAGAGTATTTAAAATTTAAGTTCCGTGCAAAATATAAATTTCATTTATTAACTTTAACTTTTAAGTTTCTATATAAAAAATAGTTGTATGTGTTCTTTGTTGTCAAAAATGGATTGAATTTGCACCTACATTTTTCTATAAAAACATTTTTCGTGACATGATATCCATTTTGCATATGTACAGGACAATTTTTTTTTTGTCTAGCCTTTTCCACAATTTTGGAAAACGCGCGGCAAGGAGAACCGATATGTTCACGTCGTGCATGCATATATGCTTTGTATTTGAGCATAGCAAAAGGTGGGACGAAACACGAAAACTACGGCGCCGGCTAAAAAGATGCAGCTAGCAGCGTACCTGGGCGGCGTTGACGGCGCAGTTGATGAGCGTCGGGAGTGCCCGGCGGCCGATGCGCACGCGAGCATCCACGGCGAGCTCCTCGAATCGCACCTCCACCTTTGCCCCGCCGATCGACTCCCAGCCTTGATTGCGATGAGAGCACGATAGATGAAACACACTTGTTATGCGTACGTCTCCCATCCTTAATTACACAGATCGATCCAAGCATTGAAGCATATATACCTTTCCTTCTCCTCGCGGAGCATCTGGAGGAAGCGGCGGTTGTCCTCATGGGTGAACGGCGTAGGGCCGGCCGGAGGTGCGTGTGGCTGCTCGGCCTCCCAGCTGTGCTCCGTCCTCGGCGCCGGCGGCGACGGCATATTTCCGGCGGCGCACCCTGCTGCGAGCAACGATGTAATAAGTGGCTGCTTGTCCTCGATGTTCACGCGCATGCATGGATACATGTAAGAGTACTACGTATAGAGTCAAACGAGAACAACCTGACATATCTTTAATTTGATCAGAGATACGCTAAAAAGTCTCCGGTTCGAGATAGCAACTTGCCCACGAGGACGTCGAGCTTGACACGAGCTGATGATGGTACTATATCAAAGCATGAGGGGTTGCTCTTGCTCCATTACCAAGCATGGTGTACAGTTCTTAATCCGAGCGCGTGGTTCATGCTTGCCCGGAGCACATGGTTTTGATTCGGGTCGATCGACTTCGGATCTCTAATTAGCACTCACACACAACGTTCCACGAAAAACAACACCAAAGATCAAGGAACGGGGATTTTTGGGATCGAGGGTCTTCTCTTACTCGAAATAGTCTTTCGCCTCGCTTTATAGCCACATGCGGCCAAACCGATACAAGATAATGAGATGGTCAAAATTTAAAAACAAAGCACACGAAAGACCAAGACTTGTCACCGGAGACAACATCGAGATCCAGGGGAAGGAACTCCATGTCGACGCCCCAAGAAGGTAACGGCGTTGCACGCCCACGTCGACAAGACCAAAAATGGTCTAGGGTTTTCACCCAGAGCCCTTGCGCGAAAGGTACCCATAGGCCACAACGGCACCCTCGGGAGGGTTACGGCATCCACCGGCATCGCCGTTGTCGGCGTCAAACATGTGTCTTTCGCTGAAAAAACCTACACACACTCCCGCTATCGGATTTCCTGCTACCTCCGAGCCAGGTCTTCATAGCATGATCTAGGAGATGTCGAAGCCGAATTGCCGTCACCACCAAGGTCTCCCGCTGTCCGCTCCTTGCCGCCCAAGTGACCAAGGGACAAGACTATCACCACCGCCACATCGCTTGCCAAAGACACCTGCGCGGTCTACCTTCTGAGGCCGTCGCCTCGGCGTCCATGAACTCAAGTCCATGCCACGACCAACATCATACCGAAAGGCAGAGGAGCGAAGCACAACGGCGTAGTATTTCGATAGGGCGACGCAGGGAGCGGTGGCCACCTGACTCAGATGTGGGCCCTTCAGGCCTCATCTGGGCTGGCGGCGGGCTGTCTTGCCTGTGACAGCGCCATTTCGAGGAGATGTGACGGGAGCTCGACGTTAGGGATGGTGGTGACGGCCGACGACCGGCCTATTGCAGCACGACGGCGGGCTTCATGAGCGCAATCTGGGCCCGGCTGGACCCTCTTGGGACCGGTGTGCCCTCACAGGGGCTTTACGGGCTTAATGGGCTCGCCCGACACGTACCAACACGGTGCCGCCTTCGGGTGGCACCATTCCTTCCTGGAGGTCATCGTGGCTACCTTTCATCCACTTTCCTCTGCATCTCGAGGAAAACCTTAGGAGCAGTCGCTGGTCCGAGCAGCAACTCCATTGCTTTTCTTCTTGAAGGTGTTTGCTTGGTACTTGATGCTCCGGTGCTAGAAGCATGGTGGAACTACCTTTTCTCAATCAATCTGCCTCTATCTCCATTTGTTTCTTCTTCTTTTCTTTTGGGCTTGTGTTTGCTGATGCCCAGCATTTGTTCATTTCGAGACTCATTGTATCATGTGGTGTTTGCTATATTTATATACAGCCTGCCTCGAGGAGTATAAAGAATCTACGGAATCTGCAGTCAACTGCTGAACCCGAGATGCTCTGCTCATAATACGCCCACTCTTCCTGAATCTAGAGTATAAAGAAATCAAGTCAACTAACGCAGAACACAAGTGCATATATAATACATCCACGGATTGATCTCCTGAATCTGAACACACAAGTGCATATATAATACATCGATCCATGGATTGATCTCCTGAATCTGAACACACAAGTGCATATATAATACATCCATGGATTGATCTCCTCAATCTGCACACACAAGTACATGTGCATATATAATACATCCACGGATTGATCTCCTCAATCTGAGCTAGTGGAACTTAATACATCTAGTACACGGCAGTGTGTTTGAGTACTTGTGTTGCATTCAGTACTTACTGTGACGGGCGCAGTAAGTAATATTATTTGAGTACACAGGATGGCCGTGATACCAAGCACATCCAAGCAGCCTTTTTAGACATAGCAGCCTTCCTTCAGTGCTCTATTCCTTGCTGAGATGTACATTCTTCAGTTTTTTTTCTCCTCTCCTTAGTCTTTGCTAACACTACATTCTTTTGAAAATAAAAAAATACATGTAAATTAAATGGCATTATTCATTTAAAGCTCCCAATAAACCTTTATGTAACACACATTTATCAATATGATTTTCTTGCATGATCATGTTAAATCTTTGCACCGTTCCATTAGTTTAGACACAATTTGTTTCTGATATAATATGAGAGCAAACCCGGGCGAAATCTTGTAGTATCACAAAACGCTTGCAAGCTACCAAAGCTACACCAATAGGCCACAAAACCCATAACAAGACAAGCCATCTCAAACTGATACACATAGTTAGCTGACAGGCCGCCTCGTAGTGAACCGCGGCTGAAGAGACCCGAAAAAACCAGGACATCCTTGCTGGTCGATCAACAAATCATCGCAGCAGCGAAGGATTGCCATCCAGTGGGCAACTCTAATCCCAGAAGGAGTGCAGGAGAGCGGGTGGTGGGTATAGAGCATATATACCTGCCTATATAAGCACCTCCTAGTATAAGCCATCTCTCTACAGACGCAGAATACACATTCTCCCAATTAATCTCAGAGATGGAGAGTTATTCCCAAGTACTCCAAAATGCATCTCTCTATGGCCTTGCAGTTGTTGTAGCAGGCTGGCTTGTGCGCCGTGTGTACAACTGGATTAATCCCCCATGCAGTAATACTGGGATGCTCCCTCCTGGCTCCATGGGCTTCCCTCTCATCGGCGAGACCTTCCAGCTCTTCAAGCCGAGCCCTTCTCTCGATATTCCAACATTCTACAAGGAAAGGGTGGAAAGGTAAATTCAGTTAAGCAATGTACTACTAGTAGTATTAGAGTATGTGAATTCATAAGCTCCATGCCCGCCCGCGTAGGTATGGCTCGGTTTTCAAGACGAGCCTGATGGGGAAGCGGATGGTGGTGTCCATGGACGCCGAGGTGAACCGCTTCATCTTCCAGCAGGAAGGCAAGCTGTTCCGGAGCTGGTTCCCGGACACCACACTCAGCATCTTCGGCAAGGACAGCATCGCCTCCTACGAAAGCTCCATCCACAAGTACGTCCGGAGCCTTACGTCCAGGCTCTTCGGCCTCGAGAGCCTCAAGGCTGATGCGTTCCTCGCCGAGATTGAAGGCAACGTGGCGAAGAGCATCGCGGCTTGGGCTACACAGCCTAGCATTGAGGTCAATGACGCGTTGTCGACAGTAAGTATATACTCCATCAAGAACTTTTAAAAAAAGTAAGTTTAATTAAATGTTGCAGGAATTTTTGAAAACAAATCCCAGGTATGCATGTAGAAATCCCCTACATATATGGGGCACAATTTCATCAATGAATAACGTCATTTATGATGATATACATATAGAATTGATAATGTGTTCCTGCCATGCATATATGCAGATGATCTTTGATTTAACCGCCAAGAAGCTGATTGGTTTCAGCCCTGACAAGTCAAGGAAACTCAGGAAGAACTTCGATGCCTTCTTCCAGGGATTGAAGACCTGCATCCCGGTTTATTTCCCTGGAACAGCATTTTACGAATGCATACAGGTACTATGTTTGTATTTAGACAGAATGCTAAGCTGACAATATCCCCACCCCGCGAAAAAATGACAGATTGACAATAAAGTTAACTTGAAGACATATGTATGGAAAAACTAATCTTATTGGTTCGATGCTTTTGTTTGCAGGGAAGGCAAAACGTGCACAAGGTCCTCAATGACCTACTAAAAGAAAGACTCAGTACACCTGACAAGAGACATGGTGATTTCCTCGACGAGGTCGTCCACGAGATACGGAGTGAAACAGGAATGATGAGTCAGAAATTTGCTGTAGACGTGGTGGCTGCCCTCTTGTTCGTCACCTATGCAACATTATCACCAGCGTTGACGGTTGCTATGAAACTCCTCAGCGATAACCCCAAAGTAGTAGAATCACTCAGGGTAAGCCCTTGCTGATCTACTTCTGCAACCGATTTTTGCTGCTCGTACAACTAATGTCAATCTTGTGCTACTTGGCAGTAGGTCTAACTATATTGCATTCCGATGTTTAACCAGACAAAAAATAGTAGTTGCGCACAACATTGAAAAAAAAATGTTACCTTGATTACAGGAAGAGCATGACGCAATTCTGAAGAAAAGAGACAGTGCAAGTTCTGGGATCACATGGGAGGAGTACAAGTCCATGAAATTCACAGCTCAGGTTTAGTTGAGACATTATATCTTCAATTCAGTACTAATCAGGTTCTGTCCAACGACAATACAGAGCAGACTAGATCATAAAACAATTTCTGTTACATATTTTCTTGTGTATGAATTATGCACACCTACGTTACGTACTTCTCAGACCAACGTTCTCTACAGGTTACAAATGAGATAGCTCGCATCAGTAACTTAGCACCTGGAATATTTAGGGAAGCACTAACTGATGTACAAGTGAAAGGTACTCTGACTCATCATCTTATCAGGAATATAGTATTCTAGTATTATGATAGTAATCATTTTATTCTATTCTGCGATGATGATAATAATTATTAAGAAAAGGGCTTCCTGATGCAGGCTATACGATCCCTGCCGGTTGGCTGGTGATGATCAGCCCCATGTCTGTCCATCTGAACCCAGAATTGTTCGAAGATCCCCTGGCCTTTAACCCATGGAGGTGGCAGGTTGGTGAACTTTAGCAGCCAAGTAATCAATGCATTCGAACAAATATACTACTAAGAGCTTAAACAGACATACAAAATTAGATAGAGATTGACATTAAAACAGGTAACAATTAAAACATGGATTAACTATTTGAAACTCACAGGATGAGTCGAAGAGGAGCACTATGCTGAAGAACTTCATGCCATTCGGAGGAGGCATTAGGATTTGCGTGGGAGCAGAGTTCACCAGAATTCAAATCACACTCTTCCTCCACACTTTAGTGACAAACTATAGGTAACTATTGTGTAAACAAACATGTACTTTCTCCATCCGGAAATAAATAACTTGGATTTGTCTAGATTCGCACGTTTTAGTTTATAGATACATGCGAATCTATACAAAGTCAAGTCACTTATTGCTGGACGGAGGGAGTATTACTACTACTAGATTGTCTATATTCTCACCTTTCACAACCAGTTCTTAGGCCTTACAAAACTAATTCTTGAGCAGATGGAAGGAGATCAAAGGAGGGGAAGTGCAGCGCATATCGGAGATTTTGTTTCCAAAGAGCTATTACATCCAGGTCATTCCTAGGGAGGGATAAACTGATTCAGCAGCGGACGAAGAAATGCAGAGCAAACTTTAGGGCTAGCAACTTCATGTATACTTTTGTTTTTTGTTTAGACACTTCATGTAGTATTAAAAAAGACAAACCATTCCGTCGTGACCCAAACCGACAACCCAAATCGTCCGTCCTAGTTATGACTACAGTTCCCTTTCACAGAAGCATTGGACAGCTCCAGCAGAAAAAAAGCATTGGACAATACCTCCTCTGCTTGTATATTCAGCAAATGAACAGAAACATTTTGGATATATGAGAACATTTTAACTTGGTCATTTTTCGCGAAAACGCAAAAAAAGTTTTGCATTTCGTTTCATTGGTAGAAAAAAAGAGTTCTGTACAACAGATATATACAGTCTCAGGAGAGCCGACACCCCGTACAACTCAACCCCTAGGTCTACTAGGCCGGCGGCAACAAGGCACGGAGATCAATCGCACCGGCCGCAGCCCAAGCACGAGCCTTGGTTCGAATCATACCAAAAAGGATACCCACGTTTGGCGACGCGTTGTCAAAGACGATCGCATTGCGCTGCTTCCAAATCCACCAGGCCATCAGCATGATCAGCGAGGACGTTCCTTTGCGCAAAGCGCGAGGGGGTGGATGACGAAGCCTGCAGCCACCAGTCCACGAAGTCCCCTTCTCCATCCGGTGGTGTGGCCGTGGATCGAATCCAGGACAGGACCTCATGCCAGATTGCCCTAGAGAAGGGGCAACCCACCAAGAGGTGAGTCATGGTCTCATCCTACTGGTCACACAGGGGGCATCGCGGGGGTGAGCTAGTCCCCGTATCGCGAGCCGCTCAGCCGTCCAGCAACGGTCCTAACAGGCCAACCAAACGAAGAACTTGACCCTAGGCGGGGCCAATTTAGTTGCCAAGACCTCGATGTGATGGATCCCCGGAAAAGGAACTCGTAGTAGGATTTGGCGGAGTACTGGGCGTCCGAAGTCCAGCTCCAGAGCAGGGTGTCTGGCTCGGCGGACAATACGACATCCCGTACCCGTATCCAAAGCTGCACGTACTGCCATAGGGCAAGCGGACTTAGCGTGTCCTGAATGTCAGCGATCCATCTGCGCTCCAGAAGCGCCTCTCGCACCGTCCTGCGCTTCCTAGTGCGCTTGGGGATAAGTGCAAAGAGCGATGGCGCCATCTCTTGGACGGTCTGCCCGTCGAGCCAACGGTCGATCCAGAAAAGCGCCGTGCCCCCGTCACCAACCCTCATCGTGGTGGAGGCGTCAAACACTTGCAGCTCTTTCTTGGAGAAGCGCACATCCAGGCCACACCAAGGCCGCAATGAGTCCGTCTTTATTCTCCAAATCCAATGGGTGTGGAGACTGATCGCGGTGCGGGCAAGGTCAGGGACCCCTAGGCCTCCAAGGTGTTTTGGTCGGCACACCCTCTCCCAGTTGACATGACAGTGACCACCATTGACCTCGGCCCTCCTGGCCCAGAGGAAGCCCTCGCAATCTTTTGGATCTGCTTGAGCGTCCTCTTGTTGAGCCCCAACACGATGATCTGGTGAAGGGGGATCGCCATGAGAACCGATTTAACCAACGTCAGGCGCCCAGCCTTTGCCATCATGGCGGCCTTCCAGGTTGGCAGCCGATGTGCAATACAGTCCACCAGGGGTTGGAGAGCCGCTGCGGATACCCGTCGCAGCGAAAGGGGGATCCCTAGGTACTTGACCGGGGATGGTGCCAGCCGGCAGCCCATAGCCGCCGCAGCCTGTAGGGCCTCCTCGTCGGAGCATGCAATCGGTGAAATAGAGCACTTATCGTAGTTGGTGCGAAGCCCCGAGGCTTCTCCGAAGAGCTCCAGGAGAGCGTGCACCGTGCATAGCTCTGTCTCATCCGGATGGCAGAAGATCACCATGTCGTCCGTGTAAAGGGAGACGACTGTCACCAGCTCGCGTGGGGCAACCCGCTTTAGAATGCCAAACTCCGAGGCTCTGGCCAGCATCTTGTTGAGCGTGTTAATGAATAACATGAACAACATCGGCGACAAGGGGTCCCCTGCCTCAGGCCCCGTCGGTGCCAGATCGAGGGGCCTGGCTCGCCATTGAGCATCACCCGGGAGCTCGCTGTCGAAAGAAGGATGGCCACCAATTCGCGGAATCGGCGGCCAAATCCAGCCTTCAGCAGCACCTCGAACAACAGCGCCCAGGAAACCGAGTCAAATGCTTTAGCTATATCTAGATTGAGCATGACATGCGGCTTCTTCAGCCTATGAAGCATGCGCGCTGTCTGCTGAACCAGCAAAAAGTTATCATGTATGCAACGCTTCTTGATGAAGGCGCATTGGTTCAGATCAACCATGGCCCCTAGCCTGGGGGCAAGCCTCGAAGCCAACACCTTCGTGCCAAGCTTGGCGAAGATGTGTATGAGGCTAATTGGCCTATAGTAACCTAGGGCAGTTGCATCACTACCCTTGGGCAGCAGTATAATCAGAGCCTGGATGAGGCCCTGGAAATCGCGCCCGTTCATCGCATAAAGCTTGGTGAAGGCCGCCATGAAGTCAGTCTTGACCACCCCCCAGCAACGCTGAAGGAACTCCGTCGTGAACCCATCTGGTCCTGGTGCCTTGCCGTGAGGTAACTGCTTGATCACGTCCCATATCCCCTCCTCCGAGAATGGGACGTCAAGATCAGTCAGTTCCTCATGGTGGTGTCCGAGGAAGTCGAGATCGAGCGTGTGTAGTCGCGCCACATCCGTGCCGAGGAGGCCCTGGAAATGATTGTACGAGGCCTCAACCATGGCCGCGTTGTTGGATATATGCCCTAGAGGCAATAATAAATATAGGTATTATTATATCTTTGTGTTTATGATAAATGTTTACATTCATGCTATAATAGTATTGACCAGGAAACATTAATACTTGTGTGATTTGTAAACTAAATTAGAGTCCCTAGTAAAGCCTCTTCATAATACTAGCTTGTTGGTTAATAGATGATTGTGGTTTCCCTATCATGAACATTGAGATGTTATTAACAACAAGATCATATCATTAGGAGAATGGTATGATGGACATACTCCTATAGATAAGCCTAGCATAAAGATCAAGTCATTTTAATTGTTCAATTTCTATAAGCTTTCTGATACATAGTAACCTAATTCCTTCGACCATGAGATCATGCTTATCACCATCACCGGAAGGATGCTTTGATGACATCAAACAGCACACTGTAACTGGGTGTCTATAAAGGTGGCATTGAGTGTTCGGAAAGTATGGGTTGAGACACATGGATCAAGAGTGGGATTTGTCCATCCATATGACGGATAGATATACTCTGGTCCCTCTCGGTGGAATGTCATCCAGTTAGCTTGAAAGCATGTGACTGGCTCACAATGTATCACATATCACGGGAACGAGAAAAGAGTACTTATCATTAACGAGGTTGAACTAGGTATGCAGAGATACCGACGATCAAAACCTCGGATAAGTAAACTATCGTGAGACAAAGGGAAATTGGTATCGTATGTAAGTGGTTCATTCGATCGCAAAGTAATCGTAGAAATATGTGGGAGCCATATGAATTTCCAGATTCCTCTATTGGTTATTGTTCGGAGAAGTGTCTCGATCATGTCCGCATAATTCACGAACCGTAGGGAGACACACCTAAGGATTCAATGTTGTTGAGTAGTTATGGAATGATGAGTAAGAGACTGAATGTTGTTTGGAGTCTTGGATGGGATCCGGTATATCACGAGGAGATCCGGAATGGTCCGGAGAATAAGATTCATATAAGAAAAGTCATGTTTCGGAGTTGGGGAATGATTCCGGTGTTTTCATCGGGAATGTTCTAGAAGGTTCCGGAAGGTCCGGCACTCCAGAGGGGAAGGGTACGTGAATGTGCCATGACAATGTGGAATGGTTGCATCATGTACTAGGTATCATGGCTGGGCAAAATAAAGGGAGAAATCAAATCCTAGTTTGAAAAGTCAAATGTCAATTTGAAAAGTCAAACGGCAGTTTTGCTTGGTGGAGGGAGAGTAGGAAACCTACTTGGGGAGGTGTCGGGGGGTTGACCCCGGGTAGGTCAGAGACGGGGAAAGACAGAGGTACTGTCCCCGTCTGATTGCCGAACTACGGCCTAGGTCGGCCGAATCATGTATATGTCGGCCGATGAACGGAGGCAAGAAGCTTACGTATAGGTATAAAGTGGTAACCTGGCCGAGTTAATGAGAAACTCAGCCGGGTTACACAAATGATCTCCGTGCAGGTGAGGAACGAGCCGAATAACACAAGGTAAGGCCGAGTTATCTGAAGCTTGCAGGAGAAGGAGAAGCTTGAGTCAAACCATAGCTGCAAAAAGGAATCGAACAGGCCAAGCGCAAGAGACAAGGAAGCTGAGGGACAGAGAGGAGAAGGAGGTCACGGAGGTGGCATCTTGGAGCCCGAGGCGTGCGATAAGGGGCAGTTGGAGCTTGCTGCTGTTGGAAGGGAGACAGGAAAGGAGGCCGAATTCCCTTTGGGACAAGCATATTCCTCGAATATGCTTGCCCCGTCAGCCCTAAGGGCACCCAAGGCACCCCTTTATAAGGGGGGGTTTGGGCCCTGAGGAAAGAGGGGGGTCTTTTGAGCAACATTAGGCTGGGGAAATTCACATAGTTCCCCGATAAACAGCTCGAGGAGCACTTGTAACACATCGAGAGAGAAATAAAGTTCATCACTTTGGCTTTTGAGTGTAAAGACAGTTGCATCTTCCTCCCTGCATCCCACTAGCATCCATTGGCCCCATACTTTAGCCTACCCATGGCATCCGCCGTGCCACCACCACGGCAGTTGGCGCCATCGTGGGGCCAGCGGTTAGCTGGAGTTGTGATCCGGACGGAAACTTCATCAACACCGGCGAGCGCGTTGTTTCCGGCGTGGTCCGTAGATTTGGTCTCGTGACTATGTCGAGACAATGCAGGAGCTTGGGAAAACTCCCGCAACGGGATCTTTATCGGCTGGGCGAGCACAGATCTACGCCGCGCCGACGTCTCCGATGTTTATCCTCATCGTTGTTGTTGCGGGGAACCACCTCGAAGCAGCCGAGCTGTCCATCGAGAACGTCGGCCAGCGCCGAGGTGATGGTCGCAGCAGAGCGCAAGCGAGCAAGATTGGCCGGGTCAAGCAGAACCCGCCGCAGTACACAGTTCCCGCCCAAGCATCACCGCAAACCGCCGAGGTAATTCCGCCGTGACAAACCCGCCGAGCTACATGACACCACCCCAAAGGCACCAAGAATGAGAGGACCACCGGAGAGACCAGAGAACATTCTTGTGCAACTATAGAGAACTTAACTACGCCTGTAGCGCCGATACTTGATCCGGCAAATGCTCAGGCAGAGTTAGAGGAAACCAGGCAAAAGGTGCTGGTAGAGGCCCAGAAAGTATCGGCCCTGAGGGAATCCTTGAACAGGACCCTGAGAGAATATGCAAAAGCTAACAAGCTTGATATCGCACCCGAGCGAGTGGACGAACTGAGATTAATAGGAAAGAACCTCATGAGTGATATTAACAAAGAGCATGAAGCTCACAGAGCCGAATCAGGTGATTTGGGTTTGCCGAGGTACAATACCCCGGCGAAAAACCTGAGAGCGGCAAATGCAGCAGCATTGGAATTAGAAGGGTTAACAGGGGAAGCTCGGCAAAAGCAAAGAAGAAAGAGTGAATGAGCTGCGCATAGCGAATCACAAGAAACGAGGAAATGCTCAGAGTTAACCCGTGAGACCAGGGCTTCACGGATGGTTCATTCAGCAGGGCAAGACTGCTTTATCCGCCGCAATGCATCATCACCAGAAACAACGCTAGAAAAGAAAAGGCAAGAACCTGTGGAAGAGGAACAAGCAGATTGTCCGTATGACCCGGCAATAGCGGGAAAGGCGAATGAGAACAGAGGCAATGCAAGCCGAGGTAATAGTGGGAGAGAAACCACGCCAGTATGGAAAAGGACGGGAGGCCGAGGTAACGGGAGTACGGCAGAGAACCCGCAAGAGACAATCATGAAAACCAAACCCGGCAAGTAAGGAGAGAAGTGCCGCTCAACCCGCAACCAAGACACGAGCCTCGGCAGAAAGAGAAGTGAGACCAGCTCGCTACAATCGATAAATGAAAGGTATAATGATGGATATTCCGAGGTAGAATACGCGAATCAAGGTGGAAACAATCACTATGGAATGCGGATAGAATCACATGTGGATTTGCCAAGAAATGATGCAAGAGTAAAGTTAGATCGGTTATATCGGTCCGAGCTGTTGGAAGAGCAAGGTCCACCGGTCCGGCGTGTTTTGGACCACGGATCATGGGCGAACCACCGTACCAAATTTTCAGTTGGCAAGAGGCACAAAACGTACATAATGGAAGTACCAAGCCACAAGATGGTTAATTGATTATGCTACCGCAGTGAAAATAGCGGTGGCAACTTGAGATGGGCGATGCGGTATGTCCCGCAGATGTTGGAAGGACCAGCGAGTATGGTTGAATAATCAACCAAAGCAAAGATCAACTGGTTAGATTTTGAAGAGATGTTTGTCGAACTTTACCAAAGACATACAAGAGACCGAATAGACCAAGAACTAGCCATGTGCAAGCGAGGCGAATGAAACAGAGAGTTTTTAACTCGGTGGTGTAACCTAAGAAACTCATGTGAAGGAGTTATTGAATCGCAAGATCGCTTGGTTCGCGCAAGGCTGCCGTTACAGCAGTGTGGCAACGCCTGCAGAGATATGCCAACCACACTGGCAGAAACTATCAGAATAGCGGACTCCTATGCTTTGGGTGACCCAACCCAACCGGAGTTAATGTCGGCGGATCATCGTGAGCAGCAAGACCAATACGCGAGAGAATTGGCCGGGTCATCTAGGCGTGATTTCAGAGGAAGAAGAAGAGAAGAGAGGCCGGATTATAGATATAATTCGGCCCAGGTGGCAGCTGTGGCCCAAGATCAGCCGAGTCACGGAGTAACTCAACGGCAGAAAAATGGACCTCAACAGTGGACCGCAAGAAATGATGGAAAGAGGCAATGGACCCCAGAGCAAAAGAAGCAATGGCAAGAAAAGCCGAAGTATACATTTGAATCCATGTTGGATCAGCCGTGTAAATTTCACACGTCAAACCCATCTAGACCAGCCAATCATACAACCCGGCAATGTGCTTGGATGAAAAATGCGATGGGTAACCCGGCAGGAGTTCAGGCTCCCCATCAGATGCAACAGCAGCATCAGCCGCAGTTAACTGGAGCAAATGCACAGCAACTGATGTTGCCGCCCCCTCCCCCGAGGTATGATAACTCGGATCGGAGGGATGCAGTGCATCAAGTAATGAACCAGGGGCAGGACGGAAGGATAAATCCGGCAAATGCTGGACGCAATGATTACAGGGAACATCACCAGTCTTACTGCGTGTTCACAACAGAACAGCAGGACAAACAGAGTGTGCAGCGCCGACATATGGAAGTGAATGCAGTTGTACCAGCAGTGCCAAGATACCAGCCATGGTCAGACCAGGAGATAACTTGGAGTATAAAAGATCACCCCAGAATAATGCCGAGTCCAGGATCATACGCACTTGTGTTGGATCCGATTTTGGGACCAAGCATCAATGTGAAATTCTCAAAAGTACTCATTGATAATGGAAGCAGATTAACATCATGTACAAAGATACCATGCACAAGCTCGGTATATCACGAACATCCGCAATCCACAAGGACAATTTTCCATGGGATAGTGCGGGCTTTCATGTGAGCCCATTGGTAAAGTCCGAGTGGACGTCTTATTCGCATAAGAGATAATCGCAGAGCGTAAAACTTGGAATTTGAGGTGGTTGATCCGGAAAGCTGTTATCATGCTCTACTCGACGGCCAGACCTTGGCCAAATTCATGAGCAGTTGTCATATAGGTTATCTAAAGATGAAATTACCCGGACCACAAGGGGTGATAACGGTAGGGATTACAAGAAGTCAATGGAGTGTGCCTCGGCCGGGTCAAATTTGGCCGAATCATTGGTCATAGCGAGAGAAAAGAGAAGGATTCAAGAGGTAGCAGCCCTCGCACAGTCAGCACAATTAAGCATGCCGGCATTGGCCAACCCTCATGGAAGCGTTTCTTTTCAACCAACCAAAGAGACGAAGAAATTTCAGATTGATGAGCAATTCCCAGAGCGCACTGTCACTATTGGTGCATGTCTTGACGCTAAATAGGAAAGTGAGCTCACCAACTTCCTCCGTGAGAATCGGGACATATTTGCATGGTCAACACAAGACCTGCAAGGTGTGCCGAGGGAGTTGGCTGAGCACTCCTTAAACGTCAGGCCAGGAGCACGGCCGGTGAAGCAACCTCTCCGCCGCTTCGCCGAAGACAGGAGAAAAGTAATAGGGGATGAAATAACTTCGCCGGGTTTATCATGGAGGTGCTTTACCCGGATTGGTTATCAAATCCGGTGCTAGTAGAAAAGAAAAAAGATGATCCCAATGTAGCCATTGTGTGGCGAATGTGTATCGACTACACTAACCTGAACAAGGCATGTCCAAAAGATCCTTTCCCATTGCCTAGAATAGACCAAGTCATTGACTCGACCGGCCGTGTGAGTTGTTATCATTTGTAGACGCGATTCGGTTTCCACCAGATACCGTTAAATCCGCCGATCAAATAAAGATGCATTTATTACCCGCACGGGCTTATTGTTATCGCACGATGCCATTCGGCCTGAGAAATGCGGGAGCAACGTACCAAAGGTGCATGCAAAAATGCTTACATGATCAGATAGGAAAAAATGTACAAGTATATGTGGATGACGTAGTCATCAAAACTAAGGAAAGTAGAACCTTGCTCGAAGATATACGGCAAACTTTTGCGAACCTGAGGAGGTTCCGAATGAAACTTAATCCAGAGAAATGCACGTTTGGCGTGCCGGCAGGAAAACTACTCGGTTTCCTTGTGTCCAGCCGAGGTATCGAGGCTAATCCGACGAAGATAAGAGCAATAGAAAAAATGGAATTGCCGAGGTGTTTGAATGATGTACAAAAATTCACGGGCTGCCTCGCCTCGCTTAGTCGATTTGTATGTCGGCTAGGAGAAAAGGCATTGCCACTCTATCAGCTGATGAGAAAGTCGGACAAATTAATTTGGACTCCCAGCCGACATTGCGTTCCACGAGTTGAAAAAGATGCTAGTTACGGCACCCATTTTAGCTTCTCCATTATCGAAAGAACCTATGCTACTTTATATAGCGGCTACCAATCGAGTAGTTAGTACTGTGGTTGTAGTAGAACGGCTTGAAGAGGGTAAGTCAGTTCAGAGGCCAGTATATTATTTAAGTGAAGTATTATCCACTTCAAAGCAAAATTATCCACATTATCAGAAGATGGCCTATGGAGTATATATGTCGGCAAAAAAGCTTAAGCATTACTTTGAAGAGCATCCAATCAGAGTAATATGTGAGGCACCCATAGCCGACATATTGAACAACAAAGACGCAAGTGGCCGAATAGCAAAATGGGCAATCGAGTTATCACCGTATGCTCCACAATTTGATAGGAGAGATGCAATCAAATCTCAGGCTGTCGCCGACTTTCTCGTAGATTGGGCCGAGGTGCAATATGAGCCACCCTTGCCAGATCCAAATTACTGGACAATGCACTTTGATGGTTCCAAACTAAGGAACGGTTTGGGCGCAGGAATAGTGCCGAATTTCGCCTAAAAAAGATCAATTGAAGTATGTACTGCAAATACATTTTGCCGCGTCCAACAATGTAGCTGAATATGAAGCACTAGTCCATGGATTAAAAGTCGCAAAAGAAATGGGAATACGCAGAATCCTATGCTACGGTGACTCGGATCTGGTAGTACAGCAAGTGTCAGGCACTTGGGATGCATTAGATGCTAACATGGCTTTATCTGATTCCATGTGCGTAAGATCGGTGGATATTTTGAAGGATGTGAATTCCACCACATACCACGAAAGCGAAAATGACGCCGACACATTGTCAAAATTAGGATCAACTCGGCATTGTCTCCGCGGTATAGCCTCGAGCACCTCAGAAACCATCCATAAAACCATCACCGTAATCCGAGTCAATCTTTATCGGCAAATTCTGCAGAGAATCATACGCCAATGGAGGTGGACCCATGAACGATTCGAACCCCTAAACAGGGGACAGCGAGGTAATAGCAATCATGGAAAGGGCCGAGGTAAACACGTCGGCAGAAGAAATGGAGATAGACAGTGAAATCACTGCAGAAAGAGCAACGCCGATATGGGCACAACCCATATTTTCGTACCTAAAGGACGCGATGCTGCCGAGTAATGAAGTACTGGCCAGACAAACTGTCAGAAGAGCAAAGGCTTATACAATCATAAACAATGAGTTATATAAAAGAAGCGTAACAAGCATATTGCAAAAATGCGTGAGTCCCACAGAAGGTCAGGAAATTCTTCTAGATATACATCAAGGAGAATGTGGGCACCATGCCTCATCTCGCGCCTTAGTAGCCAAGGCATTCAGGCATGGATTCTACTGGCCAACGGCGTTGAAAGAGGCAGAAGAGTTAGTTAAGAAGTGCAATGGATGTCAGAGATATGCAACCAGAATACATATGCCGTCGGCCGAGTTAAAAACAATACCCATTACTTGGCCATTTTCTGTGTGGGGTTTAGACATGGTAGGACCTTTCAAGCCGGCAAGAGGAGGAATGACCCACATCTTGGTCATGGTCGACAAGTTCACAAAATGGATTGAGGTAAAACCAATCAAAAAGTGTGATGGGCACACAATAGTGAAATTCCTCAAGGATATCATCTTGAGATACGGATACCCACACAGCATTATTACGGATAATGGCACGAACTTTGCAGAAGGAGCTTTCGCTAGATTTTGCCAAGAGAAACACATAAGACTGGATGTTGCCTCAGTGGCTCACCCAGCATCCAATGGGCAAGTCGAAAGATCTAATGGGCTGGTTTTATCAGGAATAAAACCACGGCTAGTCGAACCATTGCAAAGGTCGGCAGGATGTTGGATTGAGGAATTACCAGCAGTATTATGGAGCCTCAGGACTACTCCGAACAGATCAACAGGTTACACACCATTCTTTTTGGTATATGGGGCAGAGGCCGTGCTTCCAACCGACATAATACATGACTCGCCAAGAGTTACTCAATATACATCTTCAGAGGTAAATGAAGTAGCTCGGCAAGATGCCGTAGACCTGTTGGAAGAAGCCCGAGAATTGACATTATCACGATCAGCCATTTATCAACAGAACTTACGGTATCACAGCAGGAAAGTGAATCCAAGAGTATTCAAAGAAGGAGATTTGGTACTCGCTGGTGCAACGACGGCCGGCATGCACAAATTGTCACCCCCATGGAAGGACCATTTATCGTGAGCAAAGCATTGCACAACGATGCATACTATCCGATTGACGCCCAATCACCGGAGAAGGCAAGGCAAACAAAGTCGGCGAAGAAACGCCTCGAATGTGGCTTTACTCGCCATTTTACTCAGAGGATTATGTCTCAAGGTCACCAATGATGTACTTGCACCTCGACACCCGAGCGGTGACTCGGGACCGCCAATGTTATATTTATTTCATATCGTGTATGTAAACCTCGGCGCTCGAAAGCTGTTTCTGGGACTGCCATATGTGATGTTATCTCATATTTGATATTTAAACCTCGGCACCCAGCAAGTGGCTCGGGACCGCCATATGTGATGTTATCTCATATTTGATTTTGGACCTCGGCACCTGCAGGCGATTGCTCGGGACGCCATATGTGATGTTATCTCATGTTTGATATTTAAACCTCGGCACCCAGGCGATTACTCGGGACGCCATATGTGATGTTATTTCATATTTGATTTTGGACCTCGACCCCAGCGATTACTCGGGACCGCCATATGCAATGATTATTAAGTGTTATATGTTTAGGCCTTGGCATCCAGGCAATAGCTCGGGACGCCATATCTTATACTTATCTCTTTTCGTTACACACTTGAACATTGGCGATCAGAGCAGTAACTCGGAGAGTGCAACATGTTATTTTCTTTTCATGTTACGAATATGCATCTTGGTGCCCAAAGCATTGACTCAGGAATTATCATAGGGTTGTCAAATTCATGGACACATAAACTTTAGCACTTAAACCAACGACTCGGAAACTATGAGCCAACAAGGCAAAAAAGTAAATCCTGAAGGATGAAGAAATTATGAGCCAACAAGGCAAGAATTCGGACGAGCATTCACTTAACTAAGAGTCTCAAAGGCACATAGCAAAAGAACCTCGAATCATACGAGTTGATAAATTTTTTCGTTTACATTGAACACCCGCATACCAGGGATCACGAATAACTTAGGCATCGCTCGTTGGAGGAGGAACCACTTGATCAAAAAGGGCACTCAAGTAGGAGGAACTTCGATCGAGGTTACCTCACCTTCCGACCAGTGAGTGACTGGCGGTATCACGGGTTGTTCAGAGGCGTCGACGCCAGTAGAATGCCCGGTGCCTTTAGAGGAAGATCGTGCATCACCATTGCTATCTGAGCTTGAGCTAGAGCTATTGGATGTGGCCGAATCATCTTCACCTTCCCCGCGCTCCGCAGAATAATCAACCAAAGCATCTTCACCGCGCCTCTTCATCCGGATCGGGGAGAAAACTCGGCCCTTCATTCCAAGTGTGCACATCGGCATACTCGACGAGCTGGAAAGCCCGAGCTTGCCGAAGAGCAACAAAGGTGGGATCTTCAACCCACCGAGAGCCGGTGCGCAGATTCATCAGAATGTCAAGGGAGATATCTTCATACCAGGACATGATTACAGTAAGGGCCATGTCGGCACCAGCACGCGCAGCAGATTCCCTCCAAAGACTCAATCGCCTCTCAGATGCCTTCAACCTGGCCACCAATAACTTGACCTCGTCGATATCAGGAGACCCTGAGGTATTCGGCCAGAGTGCATGATAAGCTTTGATAGCAGCCTCCACCAAGTCCCGACCCATGATTTTCATCGGACCAACTGCGACCAACAAAGAACCAAGAAATCCTCCATCGAGTATTCAAAGTCAACAGTATTAGCTTCACCTCGACGAACGCGAGCCGCAAGAACAGCTCTAGTACTCACGGGTTTGGACTCGGGGAAGTGACCTACGCAAAACATGGACATGTCAAAGGATAGTAGCGGCGACAAAGAAAGAATACAGTTCGGCCAGGCCAAATAACTTACGATGGATATAGCTCATCATTATTTGAAGATCCTTAGCCCAAATAGCTTTGCTCTTCTCGAAACGAGCAATTTCCTCGCTCAAACCGCGAGTTTTAAGTTCGGCAGCTTTGAGGAGTTCTTTGTTCTTCTCCAGATCCAGAGTCAGCCGACTCTTTTCCAAAGAGAATTCTTGATCAACCTTTTCTAGCTCGGATTCGAGAGAGCTTGAGTGTATTCACCTCGGATCTCAGGCGAGTTATCTCATCATCCTTCTCTTGTAGTTGCGCCGAATGAACTGTGCTTTGTTCTAAAAAATGAAGCATCACGTCAGGCATGGGCACGCAATCTTGTTGCGACGCTGCAAAGTCTTGCAACTCGGCTTTACCACAACCCAACGCAATAAGGAAACTCAGCATAGATACTAAAAGAAGAAGAAGCAAGGGGGAAAGGAAACTAACCCTCCAAGGACTTGACCTTCTTTTCAAGGCGGATATTGAGATTATTGATATTACCTATTCAGCAAGAAGTAAGCCGGCCTCATGACAGTATATAAGAAAGTTGGGAATAAGGAAAAGAAACTATCAACTTACCAAATTTTCTTCATGACAGCGTAACTTTCTCATACTTCTTCCAACTTGCGGTGCAAGAAGAGCAACCTCTGGAACTCGGCAGTCCGTCGGTCATGGGCAACCTAAGAAATGGAGCACAATGATAAAACAAAAGTTAGAAGCTATAACAGATCCGAAACAAGCAAAGCTTACTTCGGCTCTAGGTGGCTGGAGATTCAAAGCTATACCAGATCCGAATCAAGTAAGACTTAATTCAGATCTAGGTGGCTGGAGATTCAAAGCTATACCAGATCCGAATCAAGCAAAGCTTAATTCGGCTCTAGGTGGCTGGATATTCAAAGCTATACCAGATCCGAATCAAGTAAGACTTAATTCAGATCTAGGTGGCTGGAGATTCAAAGCTATACCAGATCCGAATCAAGCAAAGCTTAATTCGGCTCTAGGTGGCTGGAGATTCAAAGCTATACCAGATCCGAATCAAGTAAGACTTAATTCAGATCTAGGTGGCTGGAGATTCAAAGCTATACCAGATCCGAATCAAGTAAGACTTGATTCAGATCTAGGTGGCTGGAGATTCAAAGCTATAACAGATCCGAATCAAGCAAAGCTTACTTCGGCTCTAGGTGGCTGGATATTCAAAGCTATACCAGATCCGAATCAAGTAAGACTTAATTCGGATCTAGGTGGCTGGATATTCAAAGCTATACCAGATCCGAATCAAGTAAGACTTAATTCAGATCTAGATGGCTGGAGATTCAAAGCTATAACAGATCCGAATCAAGCAAGACTTAATTCAGATCTAGGTGGCTGGAAATTCAAAACTACGCCAGATCCGAGTCAAGAAGGACTTAACTCGGCTCTATGAGAATAGAAATTAAAAACTACGTCAAAACTAAAACAAACTATGAGCTAGGTAGCCGAACTAATGGAACCTTAGAAATAAAAATACGTCAAACTTCCAAGCATACAACAAGTTATTTCCTTGCAAGTTTCGGGGACTAGAGAGTATGATAACATGTGGAAAATAATTTAAGACCCTGAGATAAAACAATTACCGCATTCATCTTGTTCGTATCAACGATAAACTGGGCGGCTTGGTCAAAGCGGCCACTGATGTCAGAAAGCTGGAAGGGTTGATTGACTGGATTGCCCTCAAACTGATCAGCGGCATTCCAGTTGTTGGCGAATTCAACCAGCGCTCCGAGGCTGTTACCGCTAGCTGTCCGGGTTAAAACTTTACCCCGGCAGCGGTCAACCGCGACGCAGACTCTTATGAAGAGCAAAATTCGCCGCGGGCCGAGGTAACAGCCTTTTGGCGAATGACAGCCTTTGCGCAGTGCCTCTGCAATACTTGGCTGAGAGGTGCCGGCAAGACTTTTCTGAGAAGAGGTCTTGACGGCGATAACACGTTTCTCCTTAGAAGAAGCACCGGCAGGACGTTGCGTCTCCGAGGTAGGGACGGAATCCTTAGGATCAGTAGAGGTTAAGCTCGCAGAGGGCGCCGGGGTAGCGATCTTCTCGGCAGAGGTCGGTGCGACCGTAGGAGCCGGAGTAGATGGAAGCTCAATTGTAACGCTGGGGCCCATAGAGGGGGCAGCTGGCTCAACGAAAACATCGGAGGGCCGGATCGGATCCGGATCAATGGGAGAGACCTCAGGGGCATCACGGCGAACAGGCGAATTATCAGGAGCAGGGGGAGAAGCAGGACGAATAGGACTAGGAACTCTCGTGTCATCAGCGGGAGGAGGAGATGGCGGCCGGATCGGACGGCTAGTCATACTAGGACCCGGGTTTAACAGACAGAGCAACGCTGCAAAAGTAAGAAAGAAGATTCGTCAGAATGAGAAACAGAAGAAGAGAAACGAGAAATATAGGCAAAAGAACTTACCCAGCAACCCCGGGCATAGTCTTGCGCCTGGGAGGATTCGGAGCGGATTTCTTTACTCGCTTCTTAGGAACCGCATCCGAGGCACAGGCGGGAGCCCCGCGTTTCCCCGAGGTAACGGGAGGCCGAGAAGCGATAGGTTCGGCATCATGAATCTGACCGGCCGGATTAGCTGGGAAAGCAGAAGCCGGAAATGCATAAGAAATAGGCATGGCGGCAACTACCTCAAGAATTTGGACCTCGTCCGAATCACCTTCCTCCTCCTGCGCTGAAGATTTGCCGCGAGTCCGAGCAGGAGTGGGATCTGACTTAGGGACGAACTCCTCGGAGTCCGGCTCGCCAGTATCCGGGGTACTCCTATCTGCGGGCCAGGGGAGCTGCAGAACTTCGGCATCCTCGTCTTTTTGTTCGGCGAACCTCTGCGTGACAAGGAGAGAAAATCATGAAAACCAGACTATAAAAACTGAGGAAAAACAGAGATGAGGATTGGGCTTACCTCGGGAGGAGGATTGTCGCGGGTGAACGGTTTCAACCCCCAGGTCCAGTCATCAGGCATCTCCGTCTTGAAAATAGCTCGGACGCGCTTACAGATGAGGTAGTTGTCCAACTCCACGGTCGAGACTCGGTTAGGGTCCAGGGGACCGCTCATGTAGCACAGCTTGTGGGTCCTTTGTTGGAAGGGGCAGATCCGGCTACTAATAAAAGTGGCCATCAAGTCCTCTCCGCATAACCCGGCCCGAATCAACTCCTTCAGCCGAATCTCGAAGGCCTCGGCTAGGGCATGAGTCTTCTTCGGATTATAGAGCCAGTTCACTTTGGAAGGTGGACCAATTGAGAATGGGGGGAGCCGAATCTTGTCTTCCGCCCCTCTGTTCTTGACGTAGAAGAACGATTTGTGCCATTTCTTACACGACTCCAACCCGGTAACACGGGGGAACACGGATTGCCTCCGAGGTGTGATGGATGCCGCCCCACATTGGGTGAGCAACTTCTCGGAAGGATGCAGAGATTTGTCGGGCACGACGTTGGAGCGAATCTGGAAGAATTTTGACCAGACATGTACTGATGGCCACAGGCCGAAGTAACCCTCAGAAGCGGAGATGAAAGCGGAAAGAGAAGCTATGGCGTTCGCGGGAAGGTGATGCGGCTGAAGGCCGAAGTAATCAAGAAATTCTCTAGCAAAGTCGCTAAGAGGAAGACCAAAGCCGCGGGCGAAGTGGGACATGAAAACCACATATTCGCCTTCTCTGAGAACTGGAGAGGACTCGCTGCCGGGTAGACGACAGGAAACCTCGGCAGGAATCCGACGAGTTCTGAGGAGCCACTCAATCTCGCGGCGCGTAACCGAGGAACCCTGCCACGATCCACGCTCGGCCCAGAGCCAGCGTCATCGTCCTCAACTAAAGCACCACTAAAGGAACTAGACATAGTTCCGGAGAGATCGCGGAGGAAAACTGGCGCGGAGGAAAGCTTAGAGCCAGGCCCCGCCGGAGCTTAGCGCGAAAACAATGGCGAAAAGAGGAAAAACTGTCGCCTGAGTACGGAAGTTGTGCGGATCGATCTAGGGCAGAGACAAGACAAGACAAGATGGCCAGAAAGGACTCACCGGCGGCGGGGCCACGGCCGTGGAGCTGGCAAGAGAGGCCAAACGGCGGTGGAATCTCATGGCGAAGCTCGCTGGTGAGCGACGGCGGAGCGGCAAGAAAGCACACAGGCGAAGGAAAGAAGGAGAGCAGACGCAAACGGTAATGAGAAAGAAGACCCCAGAAGGGCGCGTTTCCCCACTTTATAGACGAAGCGATGAACGGGGGAGTGGGATCGTGGTGTGGCGATTACCAGCGTAGATCGTGGAGAAGCACGAACGCAGCGACGGTGAGTGGAGCCACACCAGAGGCCGTAAACGGAAAAGTTGTTACAATCCCAAGCGGAGCGGACACGAGGCGTCGTGGCAAGAAGTATGTGGTTTACTGTAGCTTGTCAAGAATATTATAAGAGGACACGAAAACTAGGAAAGCAATGATGGGGTGACACGAGGGACTTAGCGTATGATGGAAGGAGCGAGAGAACCTCAAGCAGGCCTTAGCTCGGAAACATGACAAAAGAAGGTGTTGAAGCTGATATAACCCGCCAAAGTAATTGACAGGCCACACCAGCCGGGACTAATGTCGGGGTTGACCCCGGGTAGGTCAGAGACGGGGAAAGACAGAGGTACTGTCCCCGTCTGATTGCCGAACTACGGCCTAGGTCGGCCGAATCATGTATATGTCGGCCGATGAACGGAGGCAAGAAGCTTACGTATAGGTATAAAGTGGTAACCTGGCCGAGTTAATGAGAAACTCAGCCGGGTTACACAAATGATCTCCGTGCAGGTGAGGAACGAGCCGAATAACACAAGGTAAGGCCGAGTTATACGAAGCTTGCAGGAGAAGGAGAAGCTTGGAGTCAAACCATAGCTGCAGGCTAAAAGGAATCTGAACAGGGCCAAGCGCAAGAGACAAGGAAGCGCAGGGACAGAGGAGCAGAAGGAGGTCACGGAGGTGGAAAGGCCTTGGAGCCCGAGGCGTGCGAAGGGCGCTTGGAGCTTTGCCGTCGTTGGAAGGGAGACAGGGAAAGGAGGCCGCCGAATTACCCCTTTGGGACAAGCATATTCCTCGAATATGCTTGCCCCGTCAGCCCTAAGGGCACCCAAGGCACCCCTTTATAAGGGGGGGTTTGGGCCCTGAGGAAAGAGGGGGGGTCTTTTGAGCAACATTAGGCTGGGGAAATTCACATAGTTCCCCGATAAACAGCTCGAGGAGCACTTGTAACACATCGAGAGAGAAATAAAGTTCATCACTTTGGCAGCTTGAGTGTAAAGACAGTTGCATCTTCCCTCCCCAGATCCCACTAGCATCCATTGGCCCCATACTTTAGCCTACCCATGGCATCTGCCGTGCCACCACCACGACAGGAGGAGTTCCTCTCCCACCACCTGCCGGCCAAGGAGGCCGACTTGGGGGAGGACTCCCTCCCCCTTTACCGCGCCCTCCCACCTATAAAAGGAGGGGCAGGGCTGCCCCTCTTCCCTACACCCAACACCACCCAAACCCTAGCCCTAGCCGCCGGCCACCACAAGTCGCCGCCGCCCTAGGGTTTCCTCCTAGCCGCCGAGTTGGGGCTCTCCCCAATCCCTAGCCGCCAGCCAAGCTTCCTCCCTTGGTGCCCTCTAAACCCTAGATCGCCAAGGCCTCTCTCATAGTCCACCATACTCGCTCCGGCTTAAGGCGAAGCCCTGCGAGATCTCCCCTCTACTTCTGGTACCACGCCTTCGTGCTGCCGGAATCACGAGGAGAGTGCTACAACCTCCGCGCTCTTGGAACAAGGAGATGAAGGTATTCATCGAGTACAACATGTGACCGATTGCGGAAGCTTCACGAACGCAGTTGAAGGATCGTCACGGTCTTGAGATCGGCAAGAGTACATCACCCACGAGAATCTGCTCTCGTTAACCGCTTTGGAATCTTCAAGGGTGAGTTCCTCTATCGACTCGTTGCTACAATCTAGTAGATAGATCTTGGCCTGTTTGTTTGCATGCGGTAGAAATTTTTTGTTTTCCATGCTACGACCCCTACACGCGTGATCCACCAGAATCGTGCGATTGACCTGCAGGCTGTGGATCACGTTCTTCTGACACCGGTAGGAGGCGTGTTGGTGGAAGAAAACCGTGTTGGCGCCCCCTCCTCCAACCACCTAATCTTGGCACACTGGCGTGCCATCGTGCGCTCTAGAGAGGCGAGCCCTAGGTAGGTGCGCTTCAACATTGCGCGAAGGGCGCGCTCATCCGATGAAAGTTGTTTGTTCTCCATGGCAACATCCAGGTGATAGACAATGACCCGCGCTGTCATAAGCTACAGTCTAACCGATCCCACCTTCTTGTCGGCCTAGCTCATCAGCTGCCTTGTGGTGCGTTTGAGATTAGCCGCAAGCATCCGAAAGGGGTCAGGGTCGCCATCTATGGCCGTCCAGGCAGATTCCACCACTCCGTCAAAACCGTCTAGCTTTAGCCAAAACTGCTCGAACTGGAACCGTCCCCACCCGGTCGCCACCGGGGTGCAGTCCAGGAGCAGAGGGCAGTGGTCGGAGATCACCGTCGAGAGGCAGCGCAAGGAGCATCTATTGTACAGTTCCTCCTAGTCCGATGAGCAGAACACCCTGTCCAAGAGAACTAGCGTAGGTGTCTCCCGCTCGTTGGACGAGGTGTACCTTCGACCATGGAGGTAGATCTCCTTCAGGACGCAGTCATTCAGGAAACGCCTAAAGCGCCCCATCATGCGGCGGTGGAGGTTGTCATTGTTCTTATCCTCATCCCGGTATATCATGTTGAAGTCACCGCACAACACGTAGGGCTCTAGGCGCACCCGCCTGATCTCTCGGAGTTCGGCGAGGAAGGCGATCTTGTCAGCCTCATCTTGCGGTCCGTATACACAGGTGAGCCACCATGGCGTGCCACAAGCAGGCACAACCCTGGCGGTCACACTGTTCACATCCACATGTGCGCTATCAAGCTGCACCATCCTACTTTTCCAAGCAAAAATAATACCCCCTCGAGTACCGGAAGCCGGCAAGCAGAAGTAAGCGTCAAAATCCATGCCTAGAGTTTCCGTAACAATCGATGAAGATAAAAATCTCAAGATTAGTCTCTTGCAAACACACGATGGACGCGTTTGTTGTAGCGACAACGCTCCTAACACCCGTACGACGTGCACGATCATTGAGACCATGCACGTTAGACACCAAAATCATCGGATTGTACGACATCGAAACAATGTAACACCCTAGAGTGACCTAATGGTCATGCCGCCACTAGGTGGCCACCCGGTAACAACCCTGGTGGGGGCACCCCACACCCTCGGATTGCTGAAAGGGTCCATACGTAAAGCTCTCCCACCGCCTCTATCATCTCGTGCGTCAGGGGTGTCTCGAACTTCCGATGGAAGGCCTCCAAAGCGGCGTCGGAGGGCGCCTCATCCTGAGCAATCAGCCCCAGCTTCCTCATAAGGTTGCAAATCGCCTTTTGCTCTGAGTTGAGCCCACCCTGCTGTCTGGCGATCCTGGAGCTCCTACGAGGTTGGAAGTTGAGGGCCATCAACCTGGCTGCACCGATGGTGCTAGCAGCAGTGCATCCGAGCGCAGCTTTGCTGCTGCCATGAACTCTCCCAGTGTGCGTGGTCGAGCTGGAGGGGTGCTTTGGCCGACATCGGGGGTCTCCACCCCTCCTGCTATAGTGGATCGAGGGCGAAGCCAGCCTCGTCGCCGTCTGAGTCGGGGTTGCAACAGGGAGGGTCGGACTAGCGGGTGGGGGCTAGGAAGAAACAATGTCCACTGGCTGGGCCGCGTCAGGAACCGACACTGGTGCCCTCCCCAACCTGTCATGGCACTGGGCATCAATGTCAAATAGCCACCGTGGCATCCCTAACTCTTCTGCCTGATCGAGCTCATCCACGTCCGATTATGCGCGAGCAGCAGTATCACCATCCACCACATCCTGGCGGGCTGGTCCTGAGTACAGAACCAACTGGATCGATGTTGGGCTAGAGGTGTGCGATCCAGCCCTGAAATCACCCACGTTCTCATCTGTAGATTGGGGTGGGTCCTGATGTGCGACGACGTGGGTCCCTATCACTTTGGAAAGTGGTCGGGTCGTTCCTTCCTGGGTGGGCCTCTGGCCAGGCGGCCTAGCAGCCAGCACCCCACCCGTTTGGGATTGGGCTGGCCCGCAAGATGGCTCTCAAATGGGAGGTGCTTCCCCCTGTTCTTTGATGACCCACAAGTATAGGGGGTGTATCGTAGTACTTTCGATAAATCCGAGTGTCGATCCCAACGAGGAGCAGAAGGTTTTGACTAGTGGTATGGAGCAGGAAATCTCTGCAAATACTTAGCAAATGGATTTTTAGTGGTTTTCTGATAAAGCAACAAAACAAAGTGCAAGTAACAAAGAACAAACGCAGCAAGTGGCCCAATCCTTTCTTATCAAAGGACAAGCCGGTGGAAATACTTATAAGGATCAAACGTTCTCGAGGACACATGGGAATTCTGTCAAGTGCTTTCGCTTCATATAGCTGAGTACTCTTCTTTGGTGTTGTAAGTGTTGTGTGGGTGAACATGTGCTAATGTACCGACCTTACTTGGACTAATACATACTTGTGATTAAACCCCCTACAAACATCTGTAACTACAGGAAAGTAATTAAGATATAAACCTAACCACAACCTTAAACTCTGAGATCCTACACTCCCTTATGCAAAGGTGTCCTAACGAGGGTTCAGGTTTCTATCACTCCGGCAACCCTATAATTAGTAGCCAAATACACAATGTATTCCCCTAGTCCCATAGATGGTGAAGTATCATGTAGTCTACGTTCACATGACACCACTAGAAGAATAACACCACAACTTAAATACTAAACCACTGAATAATAACTCAACACAAATCCACTAATAACAACATGATTTCTCCCATGTCCTCAAGAACTAAACGAACTACTCACAAGACATCATATGGATCAAGATCAAAGATGATATGGTGATGAATAACAATCTGAACATAAACAATAATCCAATGGTTCCACTCACAAGCATCAACTACAATAGTTTAACACCGGGAAAGTTTCCCCTAAGAACTAAAGCAATATCCAACACAATTGTTACAGCGGGATGGAGTGTTGATGATGGTGCTGGTGGATATGATGGCGTGGATGATGATGATGATCCCGATGAAGCCTAGCTTGATGATGGTGTTGATGGCGACGATCTCCCCTCTCCGGGAAGGAATTCCCTCGGCAGAAATCTGTCTGCCGGAGAGATCTTTCTCTCTCGGTGTTTTTCGCCCCGTAGAGGCGACGAAAATCTATCTATGGTTGCTCCCCTAGCCTTAGGGTTTCGTAGGGAAGATATAGGCGAAGGGGCAGAGTCGGGAGCCGGGCAGGTGGGCCACACCTGCCCTAGGCGCGACCCAGGGGTGGGCCCGCGCCTAGGGGGTGTGGGCCTCCTGCGGCCCTTATTCATCCCTCCTTCTGGCTTCCTCAGTCTTTCGGGGAAATATAATTTTCCAATATTTTTCTGGTATTTTTCTAATCTTCGCGAAATTGCATCAAACCGCCTTCTTTTCCATCAGAATCCAGACTCCGGCAGTCCATCCTCCAAGAATCATCCAACATGCATAAACAGATGAAAAGCCATAAGTAATACCTCATAATAAGACAAATATCAATGAACAGAGGTAGATTATGATATAGAATGGTGATGCAAATTGGGCATATCAACTCCCCCAAGCTTAGCCCTTCGCTTGTCCCCAAGCGAAAACTGAGCTCAATAAACATGTCCACAGGTTTATGTAGTGAAGTGTCAATAAAATAATATGAATAAGAAGCATCACACTTACCATTACACAACTCACAGAAGAAAGCAATTCACCATTATATAACTTAGCTTGCAACCAAGTACATCAGTCACAATAGAGATGCATAAAGATAAATCATAATTGGAATTGGCAAACTTGTTCTTGGTCATAGAACACCTGGCAAACAGTTTCACAAAAATCTTTTTGTAGAAGTTTCACAACAGGAGCACTCTTTGCTCAAAAAGGTTTTTCAATGAAGGCCTTCAAAGTAATACTCAATAGATAATTTTTTTGTGCAAACAAGGAAGATAAAGAACATGATTGAGTAAATCACCATATGAATGCTTGCAACACAACAACTCAAATTCTTGCTGGATATAGAGAGGAAGTAGGTCTACTGACTCAACTTGGAAATAGGAGAAAGGTCCCTTCATAAAGGGAAGCAGGGATTACAAGTCATAAAGAGCTTCCAAAATATTATGGTACTTACTAGCTTTGAGCCCTCATTGCCCCTATCATAGGCATCTTTAGATGATTAATGTTAAAGTGCACAAAGATGGAGTATATGCTTGACAAAATATAAGTTGGTAATCTCATGTCCCTTGAATATGAGGGCCACTCCTCATGCTACTCAACTTTGGTCACCGGTAAGTTCTTGTCATTGTAAGTACCCGTGTATCATAGAGAACCGCCAACGGGGTACCCCTTGCACATGGTACAAGAGCTATCTCATAACCAAAATGACAAGGCAAGCAGACAATGAGCATCTCAGCGATCTTTTTATTTACTATGTGCATAACTTTTTCTTGAGGATGCTTCATAGATAACTCACTATGGTGATGCTGCAAGTTTCCACCATGATTAGGCATGGCTTAGGCTAGCGGCCCAGGCGTTTCTCTAACACAAAGTACAGACTCCATGGACTTACAAGTTCCCTCTTTATTTCACACCGTTGACATCCATAGACAAAAGAGCATGATATCAACTGAGTACAAAGTACAAGTGCAATGTTGAAAACGTTCCCCGTGACAACACGGTTCTGCTAATTCCAACGTATAGATGCAAGTATATACAACTTCGATGACACAATGGTTCAAGTCTATTAGGGGCAAAGAAATAAAGTGTGCCATCAAGTTCGTGAGAGCTTTACTAACTAGTTTTAACATAACAAAATACTTTTTAATTCGAAAGGTAGATGAAGCTTGAGAATTTGCTTGGAATAGCAAAAGCTACTAGGTAGATATGGTGGACACAAGTGGCAAAGGTTTTGGTTCAAAGGGATTTGGAAACATAAGAAGTATGCCCTCTCAAAACAGGTTTTTGGCTAGCAAGGCTGGGTAGCAAGCAAGAGAGTTGAAAGAAACAAGCAAACATACAAGTAATAAATCCAAACATGCAATCTTTCTTGAAGACACAAAAGATCTTAAATAAAGAATACTAAGCTTATGAGCCAACAAAAAAGAAAACAAATGATACAAAATACCTGTAAGCTTTTCTCTTTTTCTTTCAAACCTAAAAAAGTATTGCTACAGACCAGAACTCGGTTTGCCAAAACCAATTTAGATCCACTTGATGCTCCCAAAGTGATGCCAATACTGGTCAACAAGATCCATCATATAATAGAGATTGCAAACTAAAATAAGAAGTGCAAAAAGTAAAAGATGAGACTTCTCATTAATGTTCCAATAAAGGCATTCACACCAAGGGATACATAGATAATCAACTAAAGGAGACATACTTCCACATGCAAACCAAACTATAAGATAACCTCTCTACCAAAGATATGAATCCACTAAAAAGGTAAAAGATAAAAGATAATGGTGGTGATACCGCGACACTCCCCCAAGCTTGGAACAAGCCAAGGAGATGCCAAACCTGATGACGAATTACTCCTTGGGGGGTGGTGGTGTCCTCTTGTTTAGGGTAAGGAGATCCTCTAGCATCTTACGAAGCCTGTCATTCTCTTCTTGAAGTATATCCACCTTCATCCTCAAAGCATGGTACTTATCTCAAAACCCGTCAGTGGTTCGAAGGGCTTCCGCTGCCTCAGGACAATATCTGAAGTCTGGACTGAAGGATATGATTCCCTGCATGTTATGAGAAAAAGCATCCCCAGTGTTAATTGATCCTACAAAAGTAGGTTTCCTTGCCCTTGTCCCTGGGGCGGTTTGTTCTTCCAACTTCATCTCCTCCACGGGCTTCTTGCCTTTGTCGTTGGCGGAGACCATGGTGCTCTAAACTTGAGAAGATTTCCTGATAGAAATAGATCGAAACGGAAACACGATGCATGAACCTCGGTGATCCGGGTTTTTTTTACGAAGTTTCAAAGCATAAGGAAGGTTCTGACATGGAAACAAGGCGGAGTCGGAGCTCGAGGGTGGCACACCCCCTCCAGGCACGGCCAGGCAGGGGCCCGTGCCTGAGGTGGGTTTGTCCACCCCGGACTCCGTTTCCCCCTCTATTCCGTCTCGTAACTTCCCTTATATATTAAAAATATAAAAAATATAAAAAGTTTTGGGTTTCACGAACCTTCTGTTTTCACCCTTTTTACCTATTCAAAGACGAACTCTGCAGACTCCTTTTCTCCTCCTCCTGGAATTTCCTTTCCTACAAGATCTCACACAAAACTCAATGGCAACATTAGTGTAAGCAAAAAAATAAACCTTTAGGTTCACACTTTAACTGAAATCCATCAAAACAAAGGCTTATGTAAGAGGCAAATGCAAATGATAGCAGAAATCTGTCAAAACAGACCAGCAGGTAGATATTGATTTTTTCGAGAACCTTCTGTTGCTCAAATCAAAAAGTGCAGAACTAATGAAAGTTGGGTAACAACTTGGAGAACAAGTTCATAAAAATTCAGCTCCATACAAGGTACTGAGCTCCCTCACTAATGTTTACAATGCAGCACAAAAATCTGTCCTAGGACAACCACTTTTCACAACTCCTCTACTTCACAAAAGTAGTTGAACTTGACACAAAAACCAAAAAAAGGATAAGGAGCGGTTATTACAGAGGTAAAAACTTCCAAGACTCAACCAAACTCTTGGGTTATCTCCCAACAAGTACTTTTCTTTAATGCCTTTAAGTTAGGCTTGAAAGTTTCAAAGATGCTCACATAGGGGATATATATTTGAAGTGAAAAAGAGCATCAAGAAGCAAATAACCAACACATTTGAGTCTAACCCACTTCCTATGCATGGGAGTGTCATGAGAAAACAAATTGTTGGAACAAAAATCCACTAGCATAGGAAGACAAAAAATGCAACTTCAAAACTTTCAACATAAAACGGGGAAACTTAACATTATTGAGAAGCATAAAACCACGTCTCCCTCTCTCATAATAACTTTCAATAGCACTTTGAATAAAGTTGACTATATAACTATCATTGGCAACAACTCTATCTTTAGAATGAGCATACTTACAGTCACCAAAAAGAGGTCCAAGGTCATAAACTGGATCAATAGAAGCAAGTTGTTTCATCCTGAAATATTTATTAGGCAAGCTATTTCACAAGGAGCTTTAGCAAATTTGGAAAAGTTAAACTCATAAGAATATCCATCAAACTTAGTTAAAACTTTCTCCTTCTTACAATCTATAATAGCTCCACAAGTGTTCAAGAAAGGTCTACCAAAAATGATAGGACAAGTTTTGCTAGCTGCTGAATTAAGCACTAGAAAATCAGCAGGATACTTAATCTTACCGCAAAGAACCTCCACATCTCTTACAATACCAATAGGGCAAATGGTTTCCTTATTTGCAAGGTGAATAACCACATCAATGTCCTCAAGCTCACAAGGACAAATCTCATGCATAATTTCCCTATAAATCTCATAAGGAATAACACTAGAACTAGCACCAATATTATATAAACCATAGTAGCAATGATCACCAATTTTAACAGAAAGCACAGAAACACTAGTTTTTCTAACCTTACTAGGATGAGAGATAATATTAGAAGCGTCTTCACAGAAGACAATGTGCTTATCCTCTATATTTTTAGTGATAGGGTCTTTCACAATGGCTATCACAGGTTCAATATTTAATTGCTCATCAGGCTCCACAGTTTTCATTGTACCTTTATTATTTGCACTAATAATCATAGAATACTCCTTTATCTTAGCTGGAAAAGCAACTTTCTCAACATAAGGTTTAGGCACAATATGATTAGTAGTACAAACTTCAGTACTTCTAACAGGAACATGACCGACAATATCTTTATAAGGTGCATGGTACTTGTTCCACTTCTTTTTGGGAATTTCTATGTAAGAGGCAAAGACCTTAAAACAATTGGCGATAATTTGGAATCAAGACCAAACTCATTACTAATATCACGGAATTCATCAGTTCCCATAAAAGATTTAATGCATTCATAATCATAGTTTATACCTGACTTTCTTCCTTTGTCATTCTCCCAAGCTTCAGTGTTTTCTTGAATACGGTCTAAGAGATCCCATTTAGCTTCTTCTTTCATACGTGTTAATGATCCAGCACAAGAAGCATCTAGTAAATCTTTATCATGAAGAGAAAGCCTAGCATAAAAGTTATTGATAATAATATTGTTAGGGAGTTCATGAATAGGACATTTAAGCACTAGTAACTTAAATCTCCCCCAAGCTTGAGCTGTACTCTCTCCATCACGATGCCAAAAGTTATATATCAGATTTCTATCCTTATGAATCTCACTAGGAGGATAGAATTTAGAATAAAAGAGACATGCCATTTCCTCCCATTCCATGGATTGTTCATTCTTCAGCAGCTTATACCATTCTTCAGCTCTCCCTTTCAAGGATATGGAGAGTAACTTCTTCTTCACCTGTCCAGTTGTGATACCTGCACACTTAAACAACCCGCATAATTCATGGATAAAAATCAAATGATCACCAGGATGGACAGTTCCATCCCCAAAATAATAATTATCCATAACACAATCAACAATACTTATAGTTATCTTTAAAGGATCTATCTCAACAGGTGGTGGTTCATCTACTACCCTAACAGTGGTAGTAGTTTTTCCAAACAGAAAACCAAGTGGGTCATCCATATTGGAAACAAAGTAAAAGGCAGTAACAAAAGAAATACTCACAGTAGACGTTTACTTTACTAGTTCCACTCTTCAATAGTGCTTCACTCCCCGGCAACGGCGATAGAAAATTGTATTGATGACCCACAAGTATAGGGGGTGTATCGTAGTACTTTTGATAAATAGGAGTGTCAATCCCAACGAGGAGCAGAAGGTGTTGACTAGTGGTATGGAGTAGGAACTCTCTGCAAATACTTAGCAAACGAATTTTTAGTGGTTTTCTGATAATGCAACAAAACAAAGTGCAAGTAACAAAGAACAAACGCAGCAAGTGTCCCAATCCTTTCTTAGCAAAGGACAAGGACCAAACGTTCTCGAGGACACATGGGAACTATGTCAAGTGCTTTCGCTTCATATAGCCGAGTAATCTTATTTGGTGTTGTAAGTGTTGTGTGGGTGAACTGTGCTAATGTACCGACCTTACTTGGACTATTACATACTTGTGATTAAACCCCATGCAAACATCCATAACTACAGGAAAGCAATTAAGATATAAACCTTAACCACAACCTTAAACTCTGAGATTCTACACTCCCTTGTGCAAAGGTGTCCTAACGGGGGTTCATGTTTCTGTCACTCCGGCAACTCCACAGTTAGTAGTCAAATACACAATGCATTCCCCTAGTCCCATAAATGGTGAAGTATCATGTAGTCGACGTTCACATGACACCACTAGAAGAATAGCACCACAACTTAAATACTAAACCACTGAATAATAACTCAACACAAATCCACTAATAACAACATGACTTCTTCCATGTCCTCAAGAACTAAACGAACTACTCACAAGACATCATATGGATCAAAATAAAAGATGATATGGTGATGAATAACAATCTGAACATAAACAATAATCCAATGGTTCCACTCACAAGCATCAACTACAATAGTAATTAACACCGGGAAAGTTTCCCCTAAGAACTAAAGCAATATCCAACACAATGTTATAGCGGGACGGAGTGGTGATGATGGTGTTGGTGGCGATGATGGTGTGGATGATGATGATCCCAATGAAGCCTAGGTTGACGATGGTGTTGATGGCGACGATCTCCCCTCTCCGGGAAGGAATTCCCCCGGCAGAAATCTGTATGCAGGAGAGATCTTTCTCTCTCGGTGTTTTCCACCCCACAAAGGCGGCGAAAATCTATCTGTGGTCACTCCCCTAGCCTTAGGGTTCCGTAGGGAATATATAGGCGAAGGGGCGGAGTTGAGAGCCGGGCAGGTGGGACACACCTGCCCTAGGTGTGGCCCAGGGTGGGCCCGCACCTAGGGGGTGTGGGCCCCCCTGTGTCCCTCCTTATGGCTTCCTTAGTCTTTCGGGAAAATATAATTTCCCATATTTTTCTGATATTTTTCTGATCTTCGCGAAATTGCATCAAAACGCCTTCTTTTCCATCAGAATCCAGACTCCGGCAGTCCATGCTCCAAGAATCAACCAACATGCATAAACAGATGAAAAACCATAAGTAATACCTCATAATAAGACAACTATCAATGAACAGAGGTAGATTATGATATAGAATGGTGATGCAAATTGGGCGTATCATTCTTCTTCTCTCGCTGCCACGGGTTCGTTCGGCACCACAGACAGGGCATCCGCGGACGCCCCCAGCCTCCTCTGCTCCACGTCCAGCAGCAGCGGTATAGCAGCCCCACGCTCACCTGTATCCACCAACAACCCTCCTCAAGGCCAAAGGCTGCAGCCCTCTCTGCGAAGCGCTCATACCGCTTTTGCTCCTCCGCCGCTTTTGGCTCCGCGACAAGGTTTGCGCCACGCTAGCCTCGGCGAGGACGATTTCTGCCTGGGTGGAAAGGGAGGAAGCTTCACGCCCCTTGCCTCCCACGGTTTGGCGTGGCGCGCTGTTCCCGCTCCCGACCATCAGTATGATCCATTTTAACATGGTCATACACGATTACCTAGCTTGATCCTCAGTATGATCCATCCCAGCAAGGAGTAAGAATCTGCACTGGGGGTCGGGGACGAGAAAAGGAGCAAGGGGAGGCCGGGCGTCGCGGGGCATCGGGAGGAGGACGAGATCTGCGTCAGGATCGTGTCGCGGACCGACAAAGTACCATGGCGGCGACGAGCTCACAGAGCGCTCGGGCTAGGGTTTCAGGGGGCCGGGAGGGTCCCTTCGTCCAATGCCTACGAGAGCGGGAATCAGCAATGACGGAGGCCTGCCACCGAGGAGATCCTCCGCCTGGATGAGGGGACACGGTAGTTGCCGCCACCGGGGAGGGTTACGCATTGGTCGGGCTGCTCTTCCACTGGGTTTAGTTCGTTGAGGGATGAAGAACAGAGCCACGAATCCCTTTGGACCGGACACAAGGTAAATTAATTAATCCGTAAAAAAATGAAGTTTCGAACGGAGAAGCAGACGGAGCGGCAAAACCCAATAAGACCTTGTTCGGTTAGCCCCACGCCGCCGGGATTACGACTCAATCCCTGCCAATCCACGCGGATCAGCCCTTCCTGGATTTAATCACGGCCCACCCAAAATTCTGCATTCAGTTACACCCGAGGTGGAAGTCACCCCGGCCCGACCCCTGCCGATCCCGTCCAAAACAACGGGGAAATAAAATCGTCTCCCAACCCGTGGAACGAAACCCGAGCTCTGCAGCGACGCAACTTAGGGGCGAATTCGGCGGCGACGCGACCCGGAGGCGAACTCGGCAGCCGCAGCGGTGACGGCGCCTCCGCATCTCCCGCGCCCTTCTCCACAACGGAGTTCTTTAGCGGTAAGCTCCTCTTCCTCCCACCTCCTCTCTCTCTAGGTTTAGGGTTCTTGTGCCAGTAGGAGACTAGAATATCGAGGATGCTCTGCATCCAGGCGATTGAAGAGCTGCGGGCAGCGGAGATCAGGCAGTTGAGGAGCAGCGGGTGGCGGAGATCAGGCATGGTGCACATCTAGGGCGTCCTGCTGTAGGGGCTCTGAGCGTCTGCGGGCAGTGTGGGGAGCAGATACTTTGCCCAAGGATAACCGTCCCGTTGTAGGGGTGCTGAGCGACTGCTAGTATAATCATGTTCTCTTCAGTAACTTGGGTGCTTAAAATTGCTTCTACTTCATAGCTCAAATTTTTTCTACTTCCTCCGATCCATATTAGTTTACTTTGATTTGTCAAAATTTGGATGAGCCTATATACTAAATAGTGTCTAGATTCATTAAATCTAGACAAATTTGAGTCAATTAATATGGGCCGGAGGGAGTAGTTGTTTTTTCACTGAACTGATAATTCATTTTTTTGGAAATATATGTCTACCTAGCTAATGCTCTAGTAAATTCTGCAAGTTCTTGCATCTAGAGTTGTTGTGAGGTTGTCTCACGGGCTGGTCCATGTAGGGTGTCTTGATCAAGGAAAACATCAAAGATTCACTAGCTTATGCCTGTAGTTTCATGCCTGAAATATACTAATCTGCTCCTACCATCTCCTATAGTATAAGTGGAAATTTCCAAACTGCAATTGTCAAGTGGAAACTTCCAAATCGTGCTTAATTTGCTACGTAAAAGCAAAAACCTATGCGCTTTGCATTGCTGGCCTAGAAGAAGAGTAATCCTTATGTGAGGCTAAGAAGCAGAGTAATCCTTATGTTAACTCATGATCATTAGCTTATAGAAACACTACGTCACATTTGTATGCTTCTTAGCAAAATATGTCTCTTTTAAGTATAGAGTCACAACTGGTGATACTTGAGTTAACACTTGTTTGCTTTTGGTTACATCTAGGCTGTTTTCGATATGGAGTGTCGGGCTCGCGGTTGAATGGTTTGTCCAGCAAGAAATTCTCTCATGACGCGGCGGAAACCTGGGGTGGAGGTGGCCCAACGAACAGGGAGGAAATTATGGCGGTGCAAAACTAGAAGGAAAACGAAGGTGGCACACTCCTCCATCCTGTGTCCGAGGGTGTTTGGCGACCCAGATGCGCGCACTACGCAACGGCCCAAAGGCACAGGTGGCGGCGCGAGTCAGAGGCAGGCAAGCCAACATCGACCACACGAACCGGATTAACCTGATGTATAAATCTAGAGACTCGTCACTTTATGACCTGAATTTTTTTCCTTTTATCTTGTTCTTTTCTACCTGGCTTCTGTCTAGTTTTTGTTCTCCCTATCTGATTAGCAATGATGAGCCGCCAGTGTTTTTGAAGGCTATGATTGTGTTGCTGAAAGTCTCTTACTCTTGATATACTGCCAAACTGAATGATATACTATCGATGATGAATCATTAGTTCATATACTACTCTATTTGGTGTACTTCAATACAACAATTTGACGCACATGGTTTAAACGACGATTTCTATGGTGGCAGGGATTTGTTAGTGGCAGTGGTTATTCGACGAGAGGATTAGAGCATGTGCACCGTTTAGCTATAGCTAAGGATAAGCAAGGCTTGAGTCTAAGAAAGCAAAACTGACTCCAGCATTTAGCCATTTCATGGGTCCCATTTAACTATAAAATACAGGTTGTTTTATATTATATTCATACATTGACATGTGGGTCTATTACTCTTTTTTTAGCTACCTGTGTCTAGTACTAGACATATGTTTAAGGATTTCTTAGCTAGCACCATCTCTTCACTATACTAGACTCGGGTCTAAGAAAAAAAGATGCTCTTAGACACACCTTTTTTCACACACTCCACACACCCTTAGGGTGGCAGGGCCGGGATCACCCAATCCCTCGGTGGATTGCATCCCATAGGGGATTAAATATCCAGAAACCGAACAAGGCCTAACCTGGTAACCTTTCGGTGGTACAAACCTGAATATGGATTTGTTTAAAAAAACCTGAATATGGATTTTTTTAGGTACAAATCTAAAGTGTGGATCTTTTGATTGTACATACCCAATTTTTTTCCTCGGAGATGAAGATGCCGAAATACCGGTGCAATGGAGGGATCGATCTTGGCGTGGACGACCGACTTGGTCGCCGCCGCCAGGACGTGGATGATGACGAAGAAGCTGGCATGCATGTCGTGGTCACGACTCGGGAACCGGCTCCATGCAGGCTACCTGAACGCATGGGCGTCGTCGTTGCAGCGTGCCTTCTAGTTTCTGTGCGTGCCCCGCCGCTCAACCATGACTGCACCTTCATATCTTCGAAAACCTCACTACAATCCATGAATCATATTTGTGGTGGTGTTAATGATGGTACCAATATTTGGCATTCTTGTTTATGTCATATTAATTTTTGTTTGATGTCTCGGATGTCTAGTATGAGTTTAATTCTAAATTTTGCTATTGCCAAAGGTTCTAAGTGCCATAGTTGTGTGCAATTAAAGCAACCTCGAAAGTCTCACAAGGCTGCCGAGAAGAGAAACTTGGCACATCTAGAACTCATATATTTTATTTATGCGAAATAAATGGTGTGTTGACAAAAGATGAAAAGAGATATTCCACGACGTTGATAGATGATGCTACTAAATTTTGCTATGTTTACTTGTTGCAAACTAAAGATGAGGCTTTAGAATGATATCCCACAAATATATGAGATCGTGTATAGCCTTTTCGATAAGTAAGTGTCGAACCCAACGAGGAGCTAAAAATAGGATAAATATTCTCTCAAGTTCTATGAACCACTGATACAACTCTACGCATACTAAACGTTTGCATTATCTAGGAAATAAAACTAGAGCAATAACACAAGTACTAAAAAAAGCTTTGCAAGATAATAAATAACAAGAAAGTAAAGCTAGTTGTTGTAGCAATAAAATACACTAAACTAACAGAACCATGAGTGTGGAATAGTGGTGATAATTGTGGTGGCTTTTTCCATGTTTAATTGACGAATAAGTCGGGTTCATTATCTTCGATGCAGTTTTCTATGTGAGAGAGGCTACATGCGATTCACTACTTTGAATTACATGTACTATATGATTGGATCGTTAGCAAACATCCGTAACTATTAACAATGCATTAAGGTTTTCTCAACCATAGCCGTAAGTTAATGGTCCTCTTACTCCCTCTTCCTCTTACACATACTACAAACCCTATGATGTTTAATCCATGCGCGCACAAATATAATGAACACCAAAGGACTGTACCATATCAACATACAACTCTAATGAACCAAAGATGTTCAACCATTCAATCTAAGAACAAGGAAACTACACAAACATGACATAGATCATAGGATTATAACTTATAGCATCAAACACCATGTTTACATAGGATGGTACAGAGGTGTGTGGGAGGATGAACCACTGCATACTAGGAGGATTAGGTGATGGAGATGACGGTGAAGATGGTGAAGAGGGCGGCGGCGGCGCGGGGGACTCCTTCTCCGCCGCCAGTATCGTGGGGGAGCACCGCCCCTTAGCCCCCTTCCTTCATGGCTTCTTGGGAGCCCTCCCCATGGAGATGGGATCCATGGGGGAGGCAAAAACGTGGCTTTGGTGGCTGCAAATTCGTGGGTGGAGGTGTCTTCCACGAATTAGGTTTGCTCCCTTTATATAGCTTCTCGGATTCCTGACACCCCATCTTGGGCTGCAGTAAATCGGGTCTAGCGGGCCCATCCGGACTCGGAATCAACTAAATTTTATGTTCAGAACGTTTGTCGCGAAATTTCCTACAATTTTGTAGTTGAAGAGTTTTCCGTTTGACGCCGTCTTTGACCCGAAACCTGACCATCTTCAAAAAGAGTTCTAAGACAGATTTCTGGAAAATCCCAATTTGACTCCAACAAGGGGTTCCACTTGTATTCTTGATAATTCCTACACATCAAAGTCTAAAACAAGAACATTGTTTTTGCAGGGACATGTGATGTGATATGGACATGATGTGATTGTTATTATATTTGATGTATGCAATGATCCTTATTGTAAGTTGGCAACCGGCAGGAGCCTAATGGCTGTCTTTAAATTCGTTAAGACATGCGTGTCTAATCATCATATAATAGCTTTATTCCAAATAGTTGTAATAGTTGCTGTTGGTGATGGACAACCATAAAGAGGCTCCATTGACCTTGACACTACGTTGGTGATGATGGAGATCATGTCCGTGCTTTAGAGATGGAGATCAAAGGCACAAGAAGAAAGACCATATGATATCACATATTATGAATTGCCTGTGATGTTATTCCTTTTTATGCATCTTGTATTGCTTAGATCACGACGGTAGCATTATAAGATGATCCCTCTCACTAAATATCAAGTAATAAAGTGTTTTTCCTTAGTAGGCACTGTTGCTAAGACTCGTTGTTTCGAAACATCACATGATGATCGGGTGTTATAGATTCTACGTGTGCATACAATGGGTGCAAGCCAGATTTGCACATGCGGATACTAAGGTTACCCTTGACGAACCTAGCATGTACATACATGGTCTCGAAACACAGAATACCGAAAGATAAATCATGAGTCATATGGATGATATGATGAACATGTTGATTGTCCGCCTTTGAAGCTACATCATCTCTTGTGATGATCGGACTTGGTGTAGTGGATTTGGTTCGTGTAATCACTAAGGCAATGTGAGGGATGTTGTTTTGAGTGGGAGTTTAAAATTAATATGATTAAATTTAAACACAATTTATTATAAATTAAATCAAAGTGAATTTGCATAATTGTTGTAGTCATTGGTATCCGTTCATCACCTTACGCTTAGTTACAATTGAGATAATAGAACTATAGAATTCTAGATAGTTAATTTACGAACTAGTATCATATTGTTTTGAGTGTCAATCTAAAGTTTAAAAATTCCTATTGCAATCTTTTGGAAAACTCCGTTTACTCCGTAAAGTTTAATAATTAGTATTAAATTAAGAGTAGCAATTCTAGTATTAGTATCTAAAGTATCGCATTTGCCTCCATGATTCTTGATATTTAAAAGATTGTTTTAATATCATGGTAATCTAGGAGCTAAAAGGATTATTTCAGAAACCATCATATATGGAAGATATTTCGATATCTGAAACGATGTTTGTAGTTGCAACATGATAGAGTATAATTTTACAAAATATATGTTCTCATATTTGATGAGAATTTACGAAGGTTGGAGATGCTAGACATCCTAATCCTTCAAAAGGTTTTGGAAAGAAACATTATACTCACGATCCTCCTTTATAAGCTATAGTAGCTTGGTCATAAAAGTTGTCATGATATGGATGAATAGAAGATGTAGGTAAAATTTTTAGTACACTAAAAGATTACTAAAGAATGTATTTAGAAAGAACGTCAAACATTTGATGGTGGTGATCTACTTCAAAGTGCAAGTCCAAAGTTATTAGTATTTTACTATACACGCTTTGGACTATGTGTCATGTGCATGGCACCACTGTTGATGTTGATAAATTCTTTTAAAAGGTAAAGGAAATGTTGAAAGAGAATCTTAGAAATATTTGGCAGAAAAGAAAAGATTGGAAACGTCCAGCTTAAGTATATAGATGATATACATGTTATGGTTGTATTCTTTACTTGTTAAACAATGTGGTTCTTGGGTATTAGATACCGAATTGGTTGGTGTGAAGATGTCATACAAGACAATACAATTTATGAACTACAATGGTTGTTGTGTTTCTCGTTAACATCAAAGCTTTTCTTCAAGATTTGTTTCGATAATTTTTATTTTGATCAAGTATTATGAGAATAAAAGGTTGTTCAAATAATTACTGTATTCCATATAAGATGGATGATTTACAAATCCAGTTGTAGAAATCACGTCCATAAAATCTAATGCTAAAATGTTGTAAGACAACCGATTGAAACATCACTTATGGACATCGCCATTTAAATTATTTTGGAAAGAAAACATGAAGAAACTCCATGTTGAAAGAATTTTAGAGTCTTTTGATTTTGATCAAAAGACACTTATGAGACTTTCCTGGAGATAATTGAAATTTCGTTCAAAGGCCAAAGAAGAATGAACGACTAATTTATTGGAAATTATACATACTGATGTATGTAGTCCATTATGTGTAGTCATGAGTGTTGGATTTCAACTTCATATGTTTTCTCCAGAAATTTGAGTGAATATATGTGCATATTTACTTAACGAGGAAGAAGTGTGAAATATTTGAAAATGTTCTAAGACTTTCTAGATGAAGTGGAAAATCATTGTAACAGGAAAATAAAGAATTTATGATTGGGTCATAAAGGAAGATATTTGAGTTATAAGTTTAGCATAACACCTGATTTGAGGGATCGTTCCATGGATTTGCATTTCCCGAAAAACCGTAGGATTATGGAGTGTCCGAGATATGTAATGAAACCTTGTTTGACATGGTGAGATCAAATGTGTCAGTTATAAAACTGTCATTGTATTTTAAAGATTAAATCTTTAGTGACTACCGCTTTTACACTGAAAAGAGCTCCATTGTGATCCATTGAAATGACACCATATAAATTCATGGTTTGGGATAAAATCCAAGTTGTCCTTTCTTAAACATTGGTATGCTACACATAAGTAAAATGTTTACAAACCAAGTTAGATGAGCATGTCTTTGTAGGTTATTTCGAATAACCGTTGGGTATTCCTCCATAACACCGAAGACAAAAGTGTTTGTCACTTAGAACGTCAAGTTTCTTTAGAAAGAATTTTTTGTTAAAATTTAAGTGGGAGGACAATAGAACTTTTGATAAGGTTATTGAACGTTAGCTATATGTGCTGAGTGCACAGCGCCGGGAAGTATCCCGGAGGCAGCAACAATGCTCATGGATCACATATCTCAAAGGTTTTGGTCACATAGATCTACGTTCTTATTGAACCAAGTAGGTCGGGTAAACAGTCAAATACTAAGATTTGAGAGTAAATCATTGTTGTTTGACAATGATAAATCGACTATATGCAAAGAAGCGATGATAGGTCCTGAATCCGTCAAATGGTTTGAAGCCATAAAATCCGTGATAGTTTTAGACACGAGAAATCAAGTTTTTGAACTTGGAAGACCCTCTGAAAAGGTGTAAAACCTTTCATTCATATTTGGATCTATAAATAAATAAACATGGATGTTTCACATCTATGAAATAGTCGAAATTTTAGGAAAAAGTTTACGACAATGTTCAAGGAGTTGACTATGACAAGATTTGATCTGTCATAGCGATATTTAGTCTGGATGAATTAATATAGCAACCACTATATATAATTTTGGTATATGGTAGTTGAACAAACAAAATAAAGTTCTTCTAATATAATGGTTACCTAGGACATATACATGACACGATCCAAAGAGTTTTGTTAATTCAAAGGATGCTAAGAGCGTATGCAAACTTCAATGGTTGAAGTAAACATTGTGGAGTTGGAATCTTCACCGTGATAAAACTATTAAAATGGTTTAATTTCATCGGAGGCAATGAAGATGCTTGCATTTGCAAGAAATTAAATAGGAGAGCTAAGACATATTTCTAATATATTATGTGAAAGACATATTGTTGATTGGAAATGATGTATCTTTTATTACACAGGTTAAGAATTTCATTTCGATGAAAGACTTAGGCAAAACCCGAATATTAGTATCAACATCTATATGGATAGAATGAGACGCTAATATGGTTGTGCCAAATGTACATAGATGAGAAATTGAATGAGTTTAATATATAAATGACAAGAAATGTTCTTGTCACACAGAAAGGTTGAATCAAGATTCAAGTGTATTGACACTTGGTAAGTGAAAACGGGATTCAAGTGTTTTGACACTTGGTGAGTGAAATCACATGAATATTTTAATCAATTATGTCGTGATATGTACACATTCAGATATGTCCTATGCTCTAAATGTTATAAGCATATACCAGAATGATTCATAAGATGATCATTGGACGATAATAAGGATATTCTTATGATCTTTGAAAGAACTAAGAATATGTTATTTATGTAGAGGTGACAAATAGATAGAAAGTTCATTGTAAAGTGTTATATTGATAATAGTTTTGTCACAAGATACAAATTAAGTTTATCTCAATTTAAACTATAGGTGACACAATGTAATGGAAACGAAGTTCCATAATGGATTTGGATGACTTCCAAAATTAAGACATAGTGACAGATACTATAACAAAAGTCTAAGTATATGACTGATATTATAGTAGCAAAAGAGGGCATTTGTGTCAAGTAATTTGTTACCAAACTAGGTGTGTTTCACAGTGGGCTAGTACTAAGAGGATATATTGTACGTCAATTGTATCGACATGTTTTAACCCCAAGGAACTAAAGGTCTCACCGAAGGACCAAAGTCATACAATGCCATCTCATTGGAGAATGAGTGATGCGTTAAGACGCAAGGACATGCAAATACACATGGAACTAGAAGTGTCAGATCCAAAGATTAAGTTTAGCACTAGTAATTGTGTATATACGACACCAGAAAGCCATAGGTGTTGAATGCACAAAGTTTTTCAAACTAGATTATTGACTCTAGTGCAAGTGAGAGACTGTTGGAGATATGCCCAAGAGGCAATAATAAAGTGGTTATTATTATATCTTTGTGTTTATGATAAACGTTTTCATCCTATGATATAATTGTATTAACATGAAACATTAATACTTGTGTGTTTTGTAAACATAAAAGAGTCCCTAGTAAGCCTCTTGTTAAATTAGCTTGTTGATTAATAGATGATCATGGTTTCCTGATCATGGACATTGGATGTTATTAATAACAAGGTCATATCATTAGGAGAATGATGTGATGGACACACACCCATAATAAGCATGTCATCAGATCAAGTCATTAAGTTCGTTTTGCTACAAGCTTTCAAATACATAGTAACTTATTCCTTCGACCAGGAGATCATGTTAATCACCGTCAACAGATGAGTACTTTGATGACATCAAACGCCATTTCTGTAACTGGGTGGTTATAAAGGTGGCATTAGGTATTCTGAAAGTATGTGTTGAAGTGCATGGATCAAGAGTGTGATTTGTCCATCCATATGATGGATAGATATACTCTGGACCCTCTTGGTAGAATGTCATCCAATTGGCTTGCAAGCATGTGACTAGGTCACAAGGGATGTCATATCACGGAAAGAGTAAAGAGTACTTATCGGTAACGAGGTTGAACTAGGTATAGAGATACCGATGAGAAAACCTCGGATAAGTAAGGCATCACACGACAAAGGGAATCAGTATCATATGTTAAATGGTTCATTCGATCACGAAGTCATCGCTGAATATGTGGGAGCCACTATGGATCTCCAGGTCCCGCTATTGGTTATTTATCGGAGAGGTGTCTCGATCATGTCTGCATAGTTCACGAACCGTAGGGTGACACACTTAAGGAATCGATGTTGTTTAAGTAGATATGGAATATGAGTTGGAACCAAATGTTCGGAGTCTCGGATTGGATCCAGGACATCACGAGGAGATCCGGAATAGTCCGGAGAATAAGATTCATATAAGGAAAGTCATTTTCCGGGGTTCGGAAATATTTTCGGTGTTTTGACTGGAAGCTTCTAAAAGGTTCTAGAAGGGGGGCCACTAGTGGGCCCACCATCCCAGGAGGGACCATATGGGTCGAGGGTATGCTGCGGGGGCCTTGGGCCGGCTGCACCATGACCCAAAGGGTCAAACCGGCCAGCCAAAGGAATTGGAGTCAAACCCTAGTTTGGTAAGAAGAGAAACTTGGGGTGAAGTTTCCCCCTCTCCCCCCTTGCAAGGGCTAGGAACCCCTTGGACGGATCCCCCCACCTATATAAAGAGGGATGGGTCGCCCCCCCCCCCCCCTTTTCCCCCTTGTCCTAGCCGCCACCTCCTCTCTCTCCTCCATCTTCCTGCGGCTTAGGCGAAGACCCTGCATGGATTTCTCCACCACCACTACGCCGACGTGTTGCTAGGATTCCGATGGGATATACTACCGCCGCTGCCCGCTGGAACGGGGCTAATACAACGAACAATTTAAAACACCTCTCCTTTTTAATAGAACGGTACCTTTGAAAATAGAGTTAGCGGGTTATATTAGCAACTATTCTCACGTAGCAAATAAGAGCTGTTAATGTCAAGATTTGCCTTCTTGAACAAATTACCTCTGCCAACTTCTATGAGAAATGCAATATGTGTTTGGGACAAGGAGAATATGAGCCGAAACATAGAACAAATTCAGTTTACCACTCCAGACTCAACAGCGCAAAACACACTACCATGACAAACCTTTTTTTTTTCTATATTCTACACAAGATTACAAGCATCGAACTCGAGTAATTAATTACAACGAAACTTTCCAAAAAAATCATACGAATTTATTCAGTGTGGATCAGACTATGGTACAAGCGTTGGGATTCTCCTCGCTGAAGATGGCTGTGATCCGGTTGGGGTCGGTGGCCATGCCGTAGATGCCATCGCGCACCGGCGTCGGGTAGCACCACCTGTACTCGCTGGAGAAGTACTCGTGCCGCCTCGGCGCGCCCGTGGCACCGAGCATCTCCCACCGCGTCAGCGGCGACGGCGCGTACCTGCCGTACCCGTACCCGTCGCCGTGCGGCGCCGGGGAGTACGCGTGGGGGGCAACCGCCTGGTGGTGAAGGTGCTGGCCGCCGTACGCCGCGCCACCGCTCGTCCCGGCCGCCGGTGCATGCTGGTGGTATCCATCGGCGACGTTCGTCTGTGGCGCTGGCCCGTCGGCGTATACCGGCCCTGCCGGGTTGAACCTGACGCGCTTGGACTTGGACTTCTTGCGCCTGCGGGGCTTGCCGCCGCCCGCTCGAGGCGGGACGGCGGCGGTCGGGCCGAACGGTCCGTGGACTTGCGGTGGCTGCGACGGCGGGATCGCATGGGGATTCGGATGGTGGGCGCTGGTGGTGCATGCGACGGCGCGTGCCGTTGGACGTACGTAGCATGTTTGAGCTTGAGGGTACGCCATGGCGTAGTCAAGCTTCCCCCTCCTCGTCCGTCCTTTCCGCCCTGTGAGACGGTGCTGAAAATTTGAGATGCGCACCATGATAGGATTTTCGGTACTCCCTCTGACCAATATTAGTTGATTTGGATTTGCCTAGATTTGGATAAATCTAGATACTATTTAGTATATAGGTTCATCCAATTTTTGACAAATCCAAGTCAACTAATATGGATCGAAGGAAGTACTTATATAATTACAAAAACTTACCGTTATATTTCTTGATGAATTTAGACATGATCCTGCCCAAGGGAGAGCAACCCATTTGCCTCTCTGGACCTGCCAATTCCATCTCCCTTGCTCTGTCATCTGCATATCCAAGTGTATACATATGTGAACTCATGGTCTCACGGACTACTTGCAAAGTTTGAAGCTTCCATCAGCCTACCTAACTTATAGTGATCTCTCTCGTTCTGTAACACATGGATTGCAACGAATGACCTTTTGAAAAAGAATAATCTTCTCTTTGTTGGTGCAGAAAATTGTGCCAAATTAAAGCGAGCTAGGTAGCTACGGAGAATCGAATGAAAAAATGCGCTCACCAAACTAATGCACTGTAACAATATACTTATATGTTATCTAGCATGGATTGCACCCTGATGTCCAGTGAAAGGAGTTCAGCATCTGAGCCGGAAATGTAAAGCGCGCAAAGAATGGTCCATTGTCCCGTCGTGTGGATATATACAGAGCAGACGATCGACAAACTGAGTGGCGTCAGAATATATGCTTCGGGAGAAATATCAATTAATCCGAGAAAAGCGACTTTGCACGTATGCTTTTCTAGGTTTGTAGCTGCTCCAGAAAGACAACATGTATCTGAAGCGGCTTCTGCGACATTTCAGTTGTGTCGCCCAATTCGATATGAGTGTATATTGCATGGAGAGTTTTTTTATTGCATGCAGAGTTAAGCTAGTGTGCATTTTCAGCACACACTTGTCATTGCAGGAACGAAATGCCACGGTGTTTGAGAGAAAGTGCAAGCCAATTAATATTCGAGGTATTAGCACCGTAGGTATAAAAGGTAATCAAACGGGAGCAAATTTATACAAAACGTTCCAAAACTTAAACCCGCCGTACAAAACGTTTGCATGGACGAACTATTTGGTCCAAACTTGTTTGAAACCGGCAAATTGGCAGCCACGTAGTGTTTTTTTATTTTGCTAAGGAAAATCTCAGTAAGAATACAACTCGAATTTAGGTCAAGCATGCTGATGACTCACAAGTATAGGGGATCGCAACAGTTTTTGAGGATACTATTACCCAATTTATAGATTCGACACAAGAGGAGTCAAAGAATACTTGCAAGCCTTAACAACTGAGTTGCCAATTTAGCTGCACCTGAAAATAGTTTTTCCTCACAAAAGTTTATCAGTAGCAACAGCAGCAGCAAAACATGAGCAAAAGTAACAGTAGCAGCAAACAGTAGGATATGAGTGCGGTAGGCATATAGATAGATGGACGCGCATTGCATGGACGAGTCTAACCTTCAAGATCTAGGAAATTACACATAAATAATAATAAGCATCCAAGTACTAAACAATCCTAGGCATGTGCTCCATATATAGTCATGCGTACTTGCAATGAGAACTTGCACAACATCTTCTGTCCAGCCAGCTCGTGGCAGCGGGGCCTCTAGAGAACTACTGACAATTAAGATGCTCCTTTTAATAGAGCACCGGAGCAAAGCATTAACACTCCATGATCACATGTGATCGTCACACCACAGCCATCCCCTTCGGTTGTCCCAATTTCTATCACTTCGGGGCCTTTGGATTCGGACAATGATATGTGTACACAATTTGCAGATAAGATCACAAACAATACTATCATAATGATTCAATAGTAAGTTCAGATCCGAGATCATGGCACTCGGACCCTAGTGACAAGCATTAAGCACAACAAGTTGCAACAAAGTCAAATAGCACTAATAGAGATACTAGGCACTATGCCCTAACAATCTTATTCGATTACATGATAGAACTCATCCAATCCCTACCATCCCCATAGCCTACAGCGGGGGATTACTCACTCATGGATGAGAGCAACATTGATGGTTGATGGAGAGGTGTTGGTGATGACGATGACCATGATCCTCTCCAAATTCCCAGTCTCGGCAGGGTGCCAGAATGGAGTTTCTGGATCCGAATCTTGGTTTCTGATGGAACTCTCTCTGGAAAAACGACGAACCCCCCCTCGTTTTTTTGGTCAAGGGGTAACTTATAGGTGCAGAGGGAGCCCGAGGGGGTGCCTGGAGTGGCCGCACCCCCTAGGAGCGGGCAGGGCCCACCCGCGCCTGGCAGGGGTGTGGGCCCCCCAGGCCTCCACTCCGTTTCGTCTTCTGGCTCCGTGGATCTTCTGGCGAAATATAATTTTTGACATATTTTTCGAAATTTTTCCTGATAGTTGATTTTCTGCACAAAAACTAGACATCAAGGTAATTCTGCTAAAAACAGCGTTAGTCTGTGTTAGTTGTATCCAAATCACACAAGTTTAGAGGAGAAACAATATCAAAAGTGTTCGGAAAAGTAGATACATTTTGGACGTATCAACTCCCCCCAAGCTTAGCTTATTGCTTGTCGTCAAGCAATTCAGTTAAAAACTGAGTGCGATAAAAGAACTTTCACGAACACATTTGCTTCATATGATGTATATATTCTCAGCACAGGAGTAGATACTTAAACCATTCATAATAATAAGTATGCAACCAAGTCTACTCAATAGTCAATGCAAGATATGAAGAGAAACAAACTCAATAATAATAAGTAGCATGGAACATAAACATAAGCAACATTGCAATGCTCATAGTAAGGTATGATAGAGTGGTATCTCGTTTGACTTTGTTTGTAGAGCACAATATAAATGCCAAGGAACCTCTGAAGTTCAAGTGAAGACTAGAAGTAAAAAATTTCAGATATACAAACATCAAAGTCATGACATAATTAACCAAGTTTTGGAACAAACACAAGAATAACAACTATTCTCTCAAGAGAGTGCTCATAGAGTAAGTGGTGACTCAACAAGGGAGTGAAAATGGTTTTGATAGTTTGAAAGGCTTTCTAATGCTGAAAGGAAGGTACTCATTAGCTTTGATCTCTCATTGCCCCTATCATAGGCATCTTCATATGGTTAAGATGAAAGTGAGGTCCAATATGAGTTATATGCTTAATAGACCATAAACTGGAAATCCCATGTCCCTTGAGTACGAGGGCCGCTCCGCATGCTACTCAACTTTGGTTACCTGTAAGTACTTGTCATTGTACATACATGCATATCATAGAGAACCGCCAACGGGGTAGCCCTTGCACATGATACAGGAGCTATCCCATAATCAAAATGACAAGGCAAGCAGACAATGAGCATCTCAGCGATCTTTTTATTTACTATGTGCATTGCTTTTTATTGAGGATGCTTCACATAATGCTCATTATGGTGATGCTACAAGTTTCCACCATGATTAGGCATGAATTAGGCTAGCGGCCGAGGCGTTTCTCTAACATATATATATACTCCATGAACTCACAAGCTCCCCTTTTATTTCACACCGTCGACATCCGCAAACAAAAGAGCAAGGTGTCAATGGATAGGTATCCATAAGCTTTGAAAGCGTTCCCCATGACAGCACGGTTCAGATAACTCCTAGCATATAATTTGCAAGCATATAACTTTCATGGACAGGTCACAATGGTTCAATATTATTAAGTGCAAGGAATAAAGTGTAGGGGTTCGTAGCATGGAAAACAAAAAATTTCTACCGCATGCAAACAAACAAGTCAAGATCTATCTACTAGATTGTAGCAACGAGTCGATTGAAGAACTCACCCTCGAAGATTCCAAAGCGGTTAACGAGAGCAGATTCTCGTGGGTGATGTAGTCGTACTCTTGCCGATCTCAAGATCGCGTAGACGATCCTTCTGGCGTTGCGTTCCGGTAGCGCTTCCGCAGTCGGTCACATGTTTGGTACTCGATGAAGACCTTCCTCTCCCTTGTTCCAGCATGCAGCGAAGGTTGTAGCACTCTCCTCGCGATTCCGGCAGCACGACGGCGTGGTGTCGGAAGTAGAGGGGAGATCTCGCAGGGCTTCGCCTTAAGCCGGAGCGAGTATGGTGGAGTATGAGAGAGGTCTTGGTGATATAGGGTTTAGAGGGCACCAAGGGGAGGGCTTGGACGGTGGCTAGGGTTTGGGGAAAACCTAACTCGCCGAGCTAGAGGAGGCCCTAGGCGGCGGAGACTTGGAGGAGGCCGGCGGCTTGGGGCTAGGGCTTCGGGTGTGAGGGGTAGGGGGCGCCCTACCCCTCCTTATATAGGTGGAGGGTTGCCGGTTGGGAGGAGGGAGTCTTCCCCCAACTCGGCCTCCTTGGCCGGCGGGTGGAGGGAGGGGACTTCCTCCCCAAGTATATTTCCTACTCTCCCTCCACCAAGCAAACTTGTCGTTTGACATTTTCAAATTGGCGTTTGAATTTCAAACTTGGATTTGATTTATCTCTTTATTTTTCCCAGCCAAGTGACCTAGTACATGATGCAACCATTCCATATTGTCATGATACATTCATGTACCCTTCCCCTCCGGAGTGCCGGACCTTCCGAACCCTTCTAGAACATTCCTGGTGAAAACACCGGAATCAATCCCCAACTCCGAAACAGGACTTTCCTTATATGAATCTTATTCTCCGGATCTCCTTGTGATATCCCGGATCCCATCCGAGACTCCGAACAACATTCGGTCTATTACTCATCATTCCATAACTACTCAACAACATCGAATCCTTAAGTGTGTCTCCCTACGGTTCGTGAATTATGCGGACATGATCGAGACACTTCTCCGATCAATAACCAATAGAGGAATCTGGAAATTCATATGGCTCCCACATATTTCTACGATTACTTTGCGATCGAATGAACCACTTACATACGATACCAATTTCCCTTTGTCTCACGATAGTTTACTTATCCGAGGTTTTGATCGTCGGTATCTCTGCATACCTAGTTCAACCTCGTTACCGATAAGTACTCTTTTCTTGTTCCCGTGGTATGTGATCCCTTGTGAGCCAGTCACATGCTTGCAAGCTAATTGGATGACATTCCACCGAGAGGGCCCAGAGTATATATATCCGTCATATGGATGGACAAATCCCACTCTTGATCCATGTGCCTCAACCCACACTTTCCGAATACTCAATGCCACCTTTATAGCCACCCAGTTACGGTGTGGTGTTTGATGTCATCAAAGCATCCTTCCGGTGATGGTGATTAGCATGATCTCATGGTCGAAGGAATTAGGTTACTATGTATCAGAAAGCTTATAGCAATTGAACTATTAAGATGACTTGATCTTTATGCTACGCTTATCTATAGGAGTATGTCCATCATACCATTATCCTAATGATATGATCTTGTTGTTAACAACATCTCAATGTTCATGATCGGGAAACCACGATCATATATTAACCAACAAGCTAGTATTATGAAGAGGCTTTACTAGGGACTCTATTTTAGTTTACAAATCACACAAGTATTAATGTTTCCGGTTAATACTATTATAGCATGAATGTAAACATTTATCATAAACACAAATATATAATAATAACTACATTTATTATTGCCTCTAGGGCATATCTCCAACAGTCTCCCACTTGCACTAGAGTCAACTAATCTAGATTACATGGTAATATACCGAACACCCATGGCAGTTTGGTGTTGGTCATGTTTTGCCCTCGGGAGAGGTTTAGTCAACGGATCCGCCACATTCATATCTATGTGTACTTTGCAAATATTTATGTCACCATCTTGGACATGTTCTCGAATAGCGTGAAAATGTAGCTTGATGTGCTTCAGCTTCTTGTGTGACCTTGGTTCTTGCGCATTGGCTATGGCGCCCATGTTATCACAGTAGATAGACATTGGGTCCAGCGCACTTGGAACCACACCGAGCTCTGTAATGAACTCCTTCATCCATATCGCTTCTTGTGAAGCCTCCGAAGCAGCTATGTATTCCGATTCAGTTGAAGATCTCGCCACAATGCTTTGCTTTGCACTCCTCCAGCTAAATGCTGCACCATTCAAAGTAAATACGTATCCAGATTGAGATTTAGAATCATCCGGATCGCTGTTCCAACTAGCATCGGTGTAACCATTAACAACGAGCTGTTCATCACCTCCATAAGTGATGGGGGAATACCAATCAGGGTATACCCACGAAGCGGAGTCGCTAGCTGGATGCCGACTAAAGCCAAGCCCAGAGTGGGTCGACTCGCCGAATACGGCGACTGGCGCATACTGGACCCAGGCGAGTGGTGCCGACTGGAGGCCCAAGATGGCGACTCCAATACAAAGCCCATTAGTACAATTGTAAAACCCTAGGTGGCTGCATATATAAAGGCACCAGGGGCACCCCCACGGGGTAGGCTCTCCCACAATAGACTAGATCTAGTCTCCCTCCGCCTACGGCGGCTCCCATGTAAACCAATCTATGATCATATACTGGATTGACAGCAGGACGTAGAGATCCTCCACCGAGGGGACGTGAACCTGGGTACATCGTGTGCCAATCTCGCTCCCGGATTCTCCTACGTCGCCTTGCTCCCTCTACGTAAGCTACCCCCAGTAGCATATGCCGTGCAATACCACGACAGTTGGAGATGAGACGGAATGTGTGCTGATGCGTGCGGCGCGCCTAGCCGACTATGTCAGCCACGTTCATTCCTGTCGGCTAAACGCCATACTCGAAGACTCGCGACTCATCTTCGCGGACTCGGCACGCTCCAGCCAGCGGCACGCGCCGGTCATCCGACCTTGCCACTCGCCGCGCTCGGGGACTCGGCGCTCGTCGGTCGCTCGACCTCGCCACTCGCCGCGCTCGGAGGCTCGGCGCTCGCCGGTCGCTCGACCTCGCCATTCGCCACGCTCGGCAACAACCACTACTATTTTCAAAATATGAGCCTCAAGTAGCCTCTACAAGCCAACTCGAGCCTCGGGGATTACTCCTAGGCATGATGTGTGTACGCGTGGTTCCACGACCGCGGTTCGCCCTCATCGACTCGCCACCGCGGACACTCGCCCTCGCGTACTCAACACTCTCGGGGACTCGCCCCCGCGAACTCACCCTCGCGTACTCAACACGCTCGGGGACTCGCCACCGTGGAATCGCCCTCGCATCCTCAATGCGCTCGGGGACTCGGCGCGCTCCAAACAGCGGCACTCGCCGGACGCCCTACCTTGCCACTCGGCACGCTCAGGGACTCGGCACTCGCCGGTCGCTCGACCTCGCCACTCGCCACCCTCGCGGACTCGGCACGCTCCACGTTCGGGGACTCGCCGCAACTGGCGGCTTCTCCGAGACCCTGGGTCTTTCGCCAACTGGCCATTACCGACTGGCTCACGCCTCCCGCTCCCGCTTCACGGTTCTTTTCTCTATTCAGGAGCTCGTCGCCGATTCGCCACGACCCATCGTCAAGACTCTCCGCGCCTGGCCTCAAGCCCGCGTCGAATCGACAACGCGCTCGGGGACTCGATGGGGAATACCAATCGGGTATACCCACGCGGAGTCGCTAGCTGGATGCCGATCAAGCCAAGCCCAGTGGGTCGACTACCGAATACGGCGAGCGACATCGACCCAAAGTAGTGGTGCCGACTGGAGGCCCAAGATGGCGACTCCAATACAAAGCCCATTAGTACACTTGTAACCCTAGGTGGCTGCATATATAAAGGCACCAGGGGCACCCCCAAGGGGTAGGCTCTCCCACAATAGATTAAATCTAGTCTCCCTCCGCCTACGGCGGCTCCCATGTAAACCAATCTATGATCATATACTGGATTGACAGCAGGACGTAGCGATCCTCCACCGAGGGGACGTGAACCTGGGTACATCGTGTGCCAATCTCGCTCCCGGATTCTCCTACGTCGCCTCGCTCCCTCTACGTAAGCTACCCCCAGTAGCATCTGCCGTGCAATACCACGACAATAAGAAAGAACCATATCCTTAGTTCTTCTCAAGTACTTAAGAATGTTTTTGACCGCTGTCCAATGATCCACTCCTGGATCACTTTGATATCTGCTAGTCAAACTAACAGCATATGCAATGTAGGATCTAGTACATAGCATGGCATACATTAGAGATCATATGGCTGAGGCATAGGGAGTCTTACTCATCCTTTCTCTATCTTCTGCTGTTGCTAGACTTTGAGTTTTACTCAAGGCCGTATTGGGCAACATGGGAAAGAATCCTTTCTTGCTATCTTCCATTCCAAACCTCTTTACAACTTTTTCCAAATATGTACTTTGTGACAATGATATTAGGCGTCTCGATCTATCTCTATAAATCTTTAAACCTAATATGTAAGCTGCTTCGCCAAGATCTTTCATTGAAAAACTATTATTCAAATAATCCTTGACACTATTAAGAAGGTCTACATCATTCCCAATCAACAATATGTCATCTACATATAGTATTAAGAATGCTACAGAGCTCCCACTCACTTTCTTGTTAATACAAGCTTCTCCATAAGTTTGTATAAAACCAAAGCTTTTGATTACCTTATCAAAACGTTGATTCCAACTTCGGGATGCTTGCTTCAATCCATATATGAACCGTTGAAGTTTGCATACCTTGTTAGCATCTTTAGGATCGACAAAACCTTTGGGTTGCATCTTATACAACTCTTCATCAATGTCTCCATTGAGGAAGTTTTGACATCCATCTGCCATATCTCATAATCATAATATGCAGCGATTGCTAACATAATCCTCACAGACTTTAGCTTTGCTACTGGTGAGAAAGTCTCAACGTAGTTAACTCCTTGAATTTGTCGAAACCCTTTTGCGACAAGTCGAGCTTTATAGACAGTAACATTACCATCAGCATTTGTTTTCTTCTTGAAAATCCATTTGTTCTCGACAGCCTTCCGGCCATCCGGTAAGTCCACCAAAGTCCATACTTGGTTTTCGTACATGGATCCAATCTCGGATTTCATGGCTTCTTGCCATTTATTGGAATCTGGGCTCATCATCGCTTCCTCATATGTTGCAGGGTCATCGGTGTTATCCACCAACATGACACTCATAACGGGATCATACCAATCAGGAGTGGTACGGGTTCTCGTTGACCTGCGAGGCTCTGTAGCAACTTCAACCGAAGTTTCATGATCAACATCATTAGCTTCCTCTCGTATTGGTGTAGGCGCCACAGGAACTACTTCCGGTGCTGTGCTACTTGCAAGTTTGAGAGAAGGTTCAACAACCTCGTCAAGTTCTACTTTCCTTCCAGTCACTTCTTTCGAGAAAAATTCCTTCTCTAGAAAGGATCCATTCTTAGCAACGAAGATTTTGCCTTCGGATCTATGATAGAAGGTATACCCAATAGTTTCCTTCGGGTATCCTATGAAGACGCATTTTTCCGCTTTGGGTTCAAGCTTGTCCGGCTGTAACTTCTTTACATAAGCTTCACAACCCCAAACTTTAAGGAACGACAATTTAGGTTTCTTCCCAAACCATAATTCATACGGTGTCGTTTCAACGGATTTAGATGGTGCCCTATTTAAAGTGAATGCGGCTGTTTCTAATGCATAACCCCAAAACGATAGCGGTAAATCCGTAAGTGACATCATAGAACAAACCATATCTAAGAGAGTTCGATTACGACGTTCGGACACACCATTACGCTATGGTGTTCCCGGCGGTGTCAATTGTGAAAGTATTCCGCATTTCTTCAAATGCTCGCCAAACTCGTAACTTAGATATTCACCTCCACGATCAGATCATAGAAATATAATCTTCTTGTTACGTTGATTATCTACCGCACTTTGAAATTCCTTAAACTTCTCGAAAGTTTCAGACTTATGTTTCATGAAATAGATATACCCATATCTACTCAAGTCATCCATGAAGGTAAGAACATAACGATAACCACCGCGCGATGCTACACTCATTGGTCCACACACATCGGTATGTATGATTTCCAATAAGTCCGTAGCTCGCTCCATCATACCAGAAAATGGAGTCTTAGTCATTTTACCCATCAGACATGCTTCGCATCTTTCAAGTGATTCAAGAAGTCCATCGGAATGGAGTTTATTCATACGCTTCACTCCAATGTGACCAAGACGATAGTGCCACATATAGGTCGAGTTATCGCTCAATTTCAAACGTTTAGCCTCAATGTTATTTATATGTGTATTGCTACAATCGAGATTCAATAAGAATAGACCATCTATCAAAGGTGCATGTGCATAAAACATATTACTCATATAAATCAAACAACCATTATTCTCGGACTTAAACAAGTAACCGTCTCGCAATAAACATGATCCTGATATAATGTTCATGCTCAACGCAGGCACCAAATAACAATTATTTAAGTATAAAACTAATCCCAATGGTAGATGAAGAGGTAGCGTGCTGACCGCGATCACATCAACCTTTGATCCATTTCCAACGTGCATCGTCGCCTCGTTCTTCGCTAGCTTCCGTTATTCTGCAGCACCTGTTTCGAGTTACAAATATGAGCAACCGAACCAGTATCAAATACCCAGGCACTACTACGAGTACTAGTGAGATACACATCAATAACATGTATATCGTATATACCTTTCTTCTTGATGTTGCCGTTCTTCAAATCCGCCAAGTACTTTGGCAATTCCTTCGATGACCTTCTCCCTTGCGGTAAAAGCACTCAAGATCGTGCTTAGGCTCAGCCTTGGTCTTCTTCACGGTCTTGCAACTTTCTTACCGCCCTTCTTGAAGTTTCCCTTTTGCTTAGACTTGCCTTTCTTGAATTTGGTGGTCTTATTGACCAACAACACTTGGTGCTCTTTCTTGATCTCCACTTATGCAGATTTCAACATGGAGAAGAGTTCTGGCAATGTCTTGTCCATGTTTTGCATATTGTAGTTCATCACAAAGTTCTTATAACTTGGTGGTAGTGATTGGAGGACACGGTGAATCCCCAAAGAATTAGGAATCACTATACCCAAACTTTGGAGTTTGTTTGCGTGCCTAGACATCTTAAGCACATGCTCACTGACGGAGCTGCCCTCTTCCATCTTGTAGTTAAAGAACTTTTCAGAAGCCTCATAACTCTCAACTGCCGCGTGAGCCTCAAATATCATTTTGAGTTCACGGACAATATCATGTGGGTCATGGTTCTCAAACCTTTTCTGAAGCTCCGATTCCAAACCATACAAGATAGCACACTGAACTGTGGAGTACTGATTCTTCCGATCGAGGTAAACATTCTTTACTTCATCGGTAGCAGTAGCTGCAGACGGGTCACCCACCGGTGCATCCAGCACATAGGTCAAATTATCAGCAGTGAGGACAATCCTCAAATTGCGGAACCAATCCGCGAAGTTGCTTCCATTGTTTTTCAACTTTTCTTTCTCTAGGAACGCATTAAAATTGATGGTAGGGGCCGCCATTGATCTACAACATATTTGCAATAGTTTAGACTAAGTTTATGACAAATTGAGTTCTAATTAATAGTTAAATTAATCTAGGTGAACTCCCACTCAAAACAATATCCCTCACATTGTTTTAGTGATCACACGAACCAAATCCACCACATTAAAACCGATCATCACGAGATTTGATGCAGCTTCAATGGCGAACAATCAACATGTTCATCATATCTACCATATGACTCATGCTTTACCTTTCGGTGATCCATGTTCCGAGACCATGTCTGTACATGCTAGGCTCGTCAAGATCAAACCTTAGCTTCCGCATGAGCAAATCTGGCTTGCTCATGTTATATACACTCGCAGAATCTAACACACCCGATCATCACGTGGTGCTTCGAAACAACGAGCTTTAGCAACGGTGCTTACTAGGATGAACACTTTAAAACTTGAAATTTGTGTGCTTGAGGGATCATCTTATAATGCTACCGTCGTTAACTAAGCAATACAAGATGCATAAAGGATTAATATCACATGCAATTCATAATATATGATATGATATGGCCTTTCTTCTTGTGCTTCTGATCTCCATCTTCAAGCACGAACATGATCTCCATCATCACCGGTATAGCGTCAAGGTCAATGGCACCGTTTCATGGTTGTCGTCCACCAGAATTTAACAGAATTTAAAAACAATCATATGGCTCCTGCCAGTTGCCAACTTACAATAAGGAACATTGCATACATCAAATATAATCACAATGATGGCCATATCACATCACAGCACACCCTTGCAAAACAAAGTTAGACGCCTCTAATTTTCTTTGCATATTTTACATGGTTTGGGGCTTTCAATAAGTGTCTCTCTAACTTACGAACAAGAACCACAACGTTGATGCTTGATCTATCAAGTGCCCTTTGTAAATTGGATCTATACTATGATGGGAGAGACAGGCACCCACAAAGCCACTTATGCAATACAAGTTGCATGTTGAGCGTGGAGCAAGTCTCATGAACGATGTCATGTAAGGTTAGCCCGGGCCGCTTCATCCCATCATACCGCAAGATGCAAAGTACACAAAAAGCAATTGATAATAAAAGCACCACCGCCCATAATGACCATTGTGTTCTACTCGTGCAACAGGTCTACATATAGACACGGCTCTGATACCACTGTAGAGGTTCGTAGCATGGAAAACAAAAAATTTCTACCGCATGCAAACAAACAAGCCAAGATCTATCTACTAGATTGTAGCAACGAGTCGATAGAAGAACTCACCCTCGAAGATTCCAAAGCGGTTAACGAGAGCAGATTCTCGTGGGTGATGTAGTCGTACTCTTGCCGATCTCAAGATCGCGTAGACGATCCTTCCGGCGCTGCGTTCCGGCAGCGCTTCCGCAGTCGGTCACACGTTTGGTACTCGATGAAGACCTTCCTCTCCCTTGTTCCAGCAGGCAGCGGAGGTTGTTGAACTCTCCTCGCGATTCCGGCAGCACGATGGCGTGGTGTCGGAAGTAGAGGGGAGATCTCGTAGGGCTTCGCCTTAAGCCGGAGCGAGTATGGTGGAGTATGAGAGAGGCCTTGGTGATCTAGGGTTTAGATGGTACCAAGGGGAGGGCTTGGACGGTGGCTAGGGTTTGGGGAAAACCTAACTCGTTGAGCTAGAGGAGGCCCTAGGCGACGGCGACTTGGAGGAGGCCGGCGTCTTGGGGCTAGGGTTTTGGGTGTGAGGGGTAGAGGGCACCCTACCCCTCCTTATATAGGTGGAGGGTGGCCGGTTGGGAGGAGGGAGTCCTCCCCCAACTCGGCCTCCTTGGCCGGCGGGTGGAGGGAGGGTACTTCCTCCCCAAGTAGGTTTCCTACTCTCCCTCCACCAAGCAAACTTGCCGTTTGACTTTTTCAAATTGGTGTTTCACTTTGAAACTTGGATTTGATTTCTCTCTTTATTTTGCCCAGCCAAGTGACCTAGTACATGATGCAACCATTCCATATTGCCATGACACATTCATGTACCCTTCCCCTCCGGAGTGCCGGACCTTTCGGACCCTTCTAGAACATTCCTGGTGAAAACACCGGAATCATTCCCGAACTCCGAAACAGGACTTTTCTTATATGAATCTTATTCTCCGGACCATTCCGGATCTCCTCGTGATATCCCGGATCCCATCCGAGACTCCGAACAACATTCGGTCTATTACTCATCATTCCATAACTACTCAACAACATTGAATCCTTAAGTGTGTCTCCCTACGGTTCGTGAATTATGCGGACATGATCGAGACACTTCTCCGATCAATAACCAATAGAGGAATCTAGAAATTCATATGGCTCCCACATATTTCTACGATTACTTTGTGATCGAATGAACCACTTACATACGATACCAATTTCCCTTTGTCTAACGATAGTTTACTTATCCGAGGTTTTGATCGTCGGTATCTCTGCATACCTGGTTCAACCTCGTTACCGATAAGTACTCTTTTCTCGTTCCCGTGGTATGTGATCCCTTGTGAGCCAGTCACATGCTTGCAAGCTAATTGGATGAAATTCCACCGAGAGGGACCAGAGTATACCTATCCGTCATATGGATGGACAAATCCCACTCTTGATCCATGTGCCTCAACCCATACTTTCCGAATACTCAATGCCACCTTTATAGCCACCCAGTTACGGTGTGGTGTTTTATGTCATCAAAGCATCCTTCCGTTGATGGTGATTAGCATGATCTCATGGTCAAAGGAATTAGGTTACTATGTATCAGAAATCTTATAGCAATTGAACTATTAAAATGACTTGTTCTTTATGCTACACTTATCTATAGGAGTATGTCCATCATACCATTCTCCTAATGATATGATCTTGTTGTTAACAACATCTCAATGTTCATGATCGGGAAACCACGATCATATATTAACCAACAAGCTAGTATTATGAAGAGGATTTACTAGGGACTCTATTTTAGTTTACAAATCACACAAGTATTAATGTTTCCTGTTAATACTATTATAACATGAATGTAAACATTTATCATAAACACAAAGATATAATAATAACTACATTTATTATAGCCTCTAGGGCATATCTCCAACATAAAGTGTGCCATTAAGTTCGTGAGAGCTTTACTAACTAACTTTCTCAAAATAGACAAACATTTTATTTGGAAGAAAACAAGGCATATTGAATATGCACTGAAATAACAAATGATGCTAATAGGAAGGTATGGTGGACAAAGTTGGCAATATTGGTTTTAGGGAGTTGAATGCACAAGTGGAGCTCATACTCAGTGCAAGTGAAGTCTAGCAATAGAGAGGGAGCGACAACGATAGAGTAATAATTGTCATAATCATGCTTGCAACAAAACATGACTAATTATGGCAAGAAAGTGATACAAGAACTCTGAGGCAAAATAAATCATCGAGGCTTACTGACTATTGTTTTGTCATATGCATGCGTAAGCATGTGCCAAGTCGATTCACATGAAACTTTTAGAGGAGGATACCAGAATATCATACCAAAATATGAATAAAACAATGCAAGAAAACATTCATATGACATGCTACAAACTATTAGCAAGTTGGAGCTAATCACAGACAAGCAAGAACTACTAAGCATCCATCAGTAACACACTCCTTACAATAAACAGACTAAGCATGCTCACAACAATGAGTATATGTACAAAAATAAAAAACAAATAGAGTTCGTTACCAGCCTCTTACCACACCTCTAGTTGTCTTAATCTTCATTATTGCCCTTCACTTGTGTGACTTGAATAATAACATGAAACCAAATCCACTGAGGACGGCTGAACCCTGCAAAGAACTCATGAAACCAAAGAAGAACAATAAATATTTTTGGTGTTTTTCGATTTTTCCAAACAAGCCAACAAAGCAAAAACAAGCAAAGCAAAAGCAAAATCTTTTTGGATTTTTTCTTTTAAGGCAAACCAAAGCAAAGAAATAAACCAAGAGAAACAACGAAAATATTTTTGGTGTTTTTGTGTTTTGAGAAAGCAGAAGCAAAAACCAAAAGGAAGCGAACAACGGATATACAAAGAACCGACGAACATGATATATATATGAGTGTGATGTCGGTATATCTCCCCCCAAGCTTAGGCTTTTGGCCTAAGTTGGGCTCAATAGTGCGGGTAGTAACCCCAAGGTGGTGGGTCATCATAGGAATGATCATAGTCTGGCGCTTGCGATAAATAAGAAGACGCGCCCCAATCAAATGAGGGCTGCTGGTATGAAAACTCTCCCAAGTTGGAGGGATGAACCGAATCATCTTCGGCATCCTCTCCAACATTCTCCTCTTGCTGGGAGAGCTCGGCCACATATGTGTCAAACTCCTCCGTGAGCAACCATCCTTGCCTGTTATCAAAATTAAACAAAGCAGGTGCAGGCAAATAAACTATTTTTTCAGTCCTATCCTTTCTCCAACCTCGTTGGGCAAAAGATAATTCATACGGTGAACTTCTCACATTATCCCCCAAGGAAACAAAACCATGCTGAATCATGGATTCAAGATCAAGCCTCTCTATGGGGAACCGATAATCTGAATCGTGAGGCTCTAAACCATGGAAAGCTAGCAACCTAAAATCAATGAGACCTCCACTGTCACATCCCAAGATTTTCCAAATCTTGTAATGTGAAAAATAAATGAATAAAATAAATCTTTGTTGATTTTCAGGGTGAGAAGAAACTTTTTGAATCCAATTGGGAACTTTCAAAACCTATTTGGATCAAATAAAATCCTAAAGGGATTTAAATAGTTAAATAAACAATAAAGTTAAAAATATTTAAAATTACTATTTTTTGGATCTTTTAATAAAAAGATTTAGTTTTCAAATGAAAAGGTAGAAATATAAATAAAGACTATTTTTATAGGGCCAAATTAAACCTTGGCCAAGCTTTTGAGATAAAACATTTTGTTTTGATCAAAAGAATAAAGATTTATTTAAAGAAAATAATAGGGATTTATTATTACCCAATTTTGTTAAAGTAAAGACTTTCCCTTTTAAATAAAACATTTAAACTTATTATTTTATTTTAAATAAGTTTTCCAAGTATTTTATATTCTCAATTAAAACCTACTGAAGTGTTTTTGTTTTTTTAGATTTCAAAATAAAGATTTTAATAAAACAAATCCTATTTGATTTAATAACTAAGGTCCATTTTATTTAATTATTAATGGACCCTAAAATAAAAATGTTATTTTATTTTAAACAAGTTTTCCAAGTATTCTTCAATTTCAAATAAAACCTACTGATTGGTTTTGAAAAATATTTAGATTTCAAATGGAGATTTTAAATAAATTAAAACCCATTTGATTTATTAACTAAGGTTCATTTTATTTAATTATAAATGGACCCTAAAATAAAAATATTATTTTTGGTCTTTGGACTTTGGTTTATGTTGTTAAACAGAACCAAATTCAATTGCAAAGTGTGGTGGAAGTTGGATTGTTTTGAATGTTTGATTTGTTTGTTTGAAATTCAATCAGGAAATTCAAACAGAAAAAGAGAAAAGAATCAGACCAAAAAAAAATATGCAAAGGATACAGCCCAGCCGGCCCAGCCCAACTATCCTAGCCCACTAAGCCCAACCAGCCCACTGCCCTCTCCCGCAGAAAACGATTCACACTCGCGATTGAACCCACTAAGTCGCAGACAGGTGGAACCCGTTCTCTTTCCTTCTCTCTCGCTGCCAGTGGACCCCATAGCCACGCGGTCATCTTCCCCACCCGCGACCTATTCTTCCCCAGACCTTGCTGCCATTCTCTGTCAATCAATCCCCGAGTAAATTCACTTAATTGTAGCGTTGATTCCGCATGGTAACCTCGCTCACTTAAGCGCCCACTCCCCCTCTCCATTTCCCCTCTCTCGCCCGTCTCTCTCGGCCACCAGGCTGCTCGGAATCCTCCCCGAACCACCATAGTCTCCGGCGAGCTCCCGTTTAAATTCCGGCCACCACCGCCAGCCCCACTGCTTCCAGAGCACACTGGCTTGCTCGCCATCATCTCCTGCACCTGCCAGTGTCTTCCCCTCGCTCGCGCGTGCTCTGCAGCGTCGACTTCATCTTTGACTGAACGACGCCGCCGTCCGCTCCAACTCCGACGAGCTCCACAGGTAGTTTCTGGCCGCGCCTCTCCTTCTCCTTCACGCACACATCATCGCCATGGCTTTGCGCATCTGACACTGACTTCCGTTTGTCCTGGTATGCGATGTAGCATCACCGTCGACGACGCCCGAGCATACCCATCGTCAGACTCAACTCCGGCGAGCCATTGTCCTCACCTCCGTGCGCCCCTTCACCAGCCAGTACCACGTTGAGCATCAGCAAGCGTCGAATATTCTGGTGAGCCACCCCACTCCTTCTCTAGCTTCTTGTATCGCCGGCAACCTCGCCGCCAGAGCGCCGCCGCACAGTCGCCGCCAGCGCCGCCACTAGTTGGCAAGTGTGCTGCGCGCCGTAGGATCTTGATCCGACGCATGAGAATAGATTTAACTCGAAGGGGTACGAATAGCTCTACACCGCACGACCTGTTTAAAATCCAACACACCAGAGTGCTCGATCCAACCGAAACGGTATGGAAGAATCAGAAACAGCCACGTGGCTCAGGCTTCGATTTAAAACAGATTTGAATCTATTAGATTTGTGTTTTTTTAAATTGCATAACTTTAGTTCCACACGTCCAAAAGTTGCAAACTTTATATCAATGGAATCAGTGGAACAAGCCCTAGCCAACCATGCCATTTGTTTAGTAAAAAGCTTCTGGAAAAATGTTTGTTTTTACAGAAACATTTGTATGCTTGTTTAGATTATAAAAATTGTTCTAAAATGATTTTGGGGATAAAATCTTTTGCAAATGGAGTGATTTGAACCTACTGACCATAGGAAACACTTTGTGGTTTCAAAAATGTATTTGGTGAAGAAAAAGAATGATTCTTTGATTTAAAACCATTTCTAGTCAAATAAAAATATAGTTTATTTATTAAAAATGGTTTTGGAAGAAAACCCTTGGGAAATGTTTTGTTTTAAACTCTCTGACCCTAAACACCAAGTTTTATGGTTTGAAAACATATTTGGTGAACCCTATAGATTAATGCCTTAGTAAAAACATTTCTACACCACATAAAAATGATACCTTGTTTTGAAAATGGTTTATGAAGTGAAAACTTTTGCAAATGACTTTGCCACTTTCTAAAATGACCATTAGGTGTTTTGAAATGTTTATGACCCATTAGGAACCACTTTTCAAACAAAACAAAGCTTGGCATGCTTGCATGCATTACTTTGACTTTATCATTTTATGTGATGTTTTGCTTGATTGGTAGATTGAGATTGTGCCTTGCTTGATTGAATTGTAGTGACTTTAAGAGTGTGATTGTTGCAAGGACAAGGAGTGAACTTATACCCTCTACCAAAAATTCAAGTGATGCTTCATACTTTTGTCCCATTACTTTCACTATGCATTAGTGATTTCTCTAAGTAAAACTTGCATGGAATTTTGCTAAGTATAAACCTTGCTATGGGAAATCCTAGTAGATGAAACCTTAGTAGAATTTCCTAAGTTAAGATTCCTACTACTATCATGCTTAGCTTAGCTAATAGAAAACAAGGGTGGAATATATATTCACACTATGGAAAAATTTCTAAGTCTAAGGACTTGTATTTTGTTTAATAAAACAACTAAGTTAATGAATCACCTGGGTGGAATGGTAATTGCTTGGTGGTTTTTGGTTGAGTGGTTACGCAAGGCCAGGGGACTGGTGAACCTTGTGTATCTCACTTGTGGATGGCCACCCAGGAACAAAGAGATTTGAGATGTCAAATGTTGAGAATCTTCAAGTGCAACCACTTGGCAATATGGGCTCTGCCTGGATCATATAGGTTGCAAGAACTTAGCCATATGGACATTTGTTGGTAGGGTTTGATAGGCTGGAGCGCATCCATTTTGGTCTAAGGGAAGGCTTCTGAAAGATCTTGTCTTGGTGAAACCAAGTCTTGTGGGGAAAGTGCACCACCTCTGCAGAGTGTAAAATCTAAGTACTTAGCCATGTCCCTGGTAAAGGACAATTTGAGCATCAAGACATGGAAGCAATCAGGAATCTCATCATCCAAATTTCTAAGTTAAAAACTTGTGGTTCAACAAGGGTTAATGGATCTTCAATCTTTGATTGGGAGATGCCTTGGGAAAGATTATTTTTTGTCAAGCAAAAACTTAGTGTTTTCAAATGTTAAGGAAAAATCTATTTTGAGCAATGCAAGCCTCAACTCCATTTAGCCAAATGCATATAGATGATAGACTCCACTATATTACCATAGTATCACTTGCCAATACAATTCAAATGTATTGACCCTTGTGGCTGTAACTTGTATGTTGCAGGTTTGATTGATATTAGTGAAGTTGATTGATTAGGATTACAAAGTCTACAACCAACATGTCTGCCTGTGGCACTTTGAATATGAAGGACCCCATGCTTATAGATATTCTGCTGCAATGTAATGTAATAGCCAAATGAGCTATGTAAGATGTAATAAAATTATGTTATTCCTGGTTATAAAGTTGTATTATGACCTTTGTTTCTTGATATTACATATTAACTGTGGATGCTAGCTATTGATCCAGGGACTAGCATTGTAAACATAGGGGACTCTACCTTATTAAAGGTTGGGACCCTTACATCCACAAATTCCACCCTACTCACTGTTGGTGGTGAGACGGTAAGCTATCAAAGCACCCAGGTTATAAGATCTATTCCTATTCAAAGCAGCTGCGATAAAATCTAGATCAAAAGAAGATAATTTTCTAACAATTTTTCTAGCGAGAACACACTTGGTAATGAAATAGGCAAAATATCTAATGGCTGGGAACTGAATTTTCCGAATTTTACCACTTTCCTTGGAGAAGTCGAAACCTTGGCAAATCTCAGCATATAAATCCATAAGTGACTTGGGTCTCTCCTTGATCTTCTCACAAGATCCCCACTGAGGTACTCTAATTGCTGCACAGAAATCAGCAAATGGCAGGTCGACAGCTATATTGTATATTTTATAATGGACCACTGGATTACATGAAGACCAAGTAAACCGAAAGTCCTGCACAACAGCCATGGTTAGCTTAATATATTGAAATGGTTTACCTTCAACAAAGTGTTCCAAACCTGCATTGACAATCATAGTTTGGGAATCCTAGAGGATTCCCGCAGTTCTCATAAATTCATGGCAATGATATATGGAAGGAAAGACTCCTTCCTCATGATGAACTTTCATTGGCTTAGTCACCATCAAGTCATATTGATTCAGTGGGTATGTACTCATCTTCCTTTCTGAAATTTTTAGACAAACATTAAACCAAGTGATTTCCAAGTTGATAATTGATGAGAAACTACTATAGTAACTTGCTAGAGGGATACACATGCATCAAAATGAAATCTCTAAGCATATAACAAGCCTGCAAGCTCACACAACCTATCACCTATAGCAGCAAAATACTCAAGATACAATCTACCAATCACAAATCTAATTGGACAAGCGGAGGAGGCACAGACCAAGGAGCAATCCCTCCAAAAAATCAACAGCAAAGAGGGCCTGAGAAAGGAGATTGAAAATCGCGAGCAAGAATAGCAGGAACTCGAGCTTGAGCTAGTTTTCCGGTGTTTTTCGATAGAGAGAAAGAAGATGGTTCGGAGGAGACACTTTGGAGGGGCCCAGGTGGGCCACACCCCCCCTAGGCGCCACCTGCAGGTAGGCCACGCCTACCAGGGGTGTGGGTGCCTGGAGTGGCCCCCTGGGTCACTCCATGTGCCCCTCTGCCCCTTTTTCGAGGAAAAATTTATTTTGAAATTTCTGGGATTTTTTGGGAAACTTTATTTTTGGCCAATTTTCAGGGCATGAAAATTGATTTTCTCGCAGAAAAGATTTTTTAGAAGAAGAAAAAGCAAACCAAAACCAAAACTACAGAAGCTCTAAGACATTCTAACAAACAAGCAACTAACAAAACCAAAGCTAACAAAAGGAAAGGCAAATACTAGGAAGGACAAAAATAAAAGAAAGCAAGTATAACCACAGTGAAAACATTATTTTGTTCATTAAAATCCTTTTGATAACAAGGTTGATCAAGTCTTGTTACCAAAACAATCTTATATGAAAGAAAACTTTGTATACCACAAGGTGATTATGTTACCTCATACTTGATAGCAATGGTCCCAATCATAATAGTTTCAAAATTCTCTTATGGAACGGGACAATATATTTCTCCAACCTTGATGCTCTCAATATTTTCAATGGAATTCAGGCAATAGCTCTTAACAACCTTCTTGGGGAAATAAACAGTATGCTCTTTGTCATTAAGATTGAATGTTACTTTTCCTTGATTGCAATTAGTGACAGCACCTGCAGTATTAAGAAAAAGTCTCCCAAGAATAATAGACATATTGTCATCTTCAGGCATCTCAAGCACAACAAAATCAGTCAAAACCAAGCAATTATGAGCCACTTGAACATGAAAATCCTCACATATACCAACATGAATAGTAGTTGACTTATCAGCCATTTGCAAAGATATATCAGTTGGTATCAACTTTTCTAGCTGGAGTCTCTTGTAGAGAGAAAAAGCATAACACTTACTCTAGCTCCAAAATCACATAAAACAGCTCTAACATAATTATTCTTAATAGAGTAAGGAATAGTTGGTATACCTGGATCACCAAGTTTCTTTGGAACCTTACCATTGAAGGAATAATTAGCAAGCAAAGTAGAAATATCCTCATTAGAAATATTCCTTTTATTAGAGACAATATCTTTCATATACTTTGAATAAGGAGGCAATTTATGTCAACACCCAGATTTTTAATCCCAGATGCCTGTTATGCCATACATCGTAATCCCAGGATTACCATTTTTGCGAGACATAACAGATTGGATATCACAGTACATCATCCATTACAAACCATACATAAGGTCTTACACAAATAAGGATATCATGATCTAGTCTTAATACAATTCAAGCAGCAGAATAACGTAATAGTAATGATAGCGTAGGCGAGGCTCCGTCTTCATGGTCATAGGAAATGCTGACGATGGGAGATGATCCTAGTTGTCATAACCTTCCTACTGTCCTTCCTCCTGGTAGTCCTCCTCATAGTCTGGCCACGGGAATAGCCAGAGACAAGCCATGAGTACTCTTGAAGTACTCGCAAACTAATACTAACAAGTGAAGTGGTTTTGGAATAGGAAGTACTAAGCTCTAGGTTGTTTTGCAAAAGCCAGATTTATTTCCATTGAGTTTAGAAGCAATAAAACTAGTTGAAAGTTTTATAACACCTAATGGGAACTTGAATTTCATGTCACAACTCTATTGTGGTCAAGTCAAAGTCATAAATCATTTCATAAGTAATTTTGAAAACATCTGACGACGGAACAATATGGCCACTCCAACTGTCCATAACCACGGACGCGGCTATTCGAATAGTTTGACACTCTGCAGAGATTGTACACTTTCACCACAACATTCGATACATCCGTCAGGAACAATCCTGAATTCACCATACTCAGTATGCAGATAATCAATCCTAACCTTTCCATTACACGCCCTAGTATAGGCACCTCTCCTGTGAGTTTGGCCTCCCAACCATGACCAACTGTCATCTTGGGTACTACACATGTGGACAATCTTCACAAGGTAGCCGCAGCTCAGACCATGGACGCAGTGGAACCCATACTAAGGTATATAAATTTCCAGTCAAGCCCTACCCAAATTTCGGGTATTGTGGTTGTACGATAAAATTTGAATGGTATCGCATCCAAACAACCATCAGTTTTATAAAGGGTTAAGGCCCATGCCTTAACATTTTCATCATCAAAATCATCTGGTGTTCAAAAACACATGTCCAAAACATTTCAGTAGAATGACTCATCATTCTAAGGTTTTCATAACCATTTTCACCAAGTATTCCCATCTAAAGTTGATCAAGTTTTATGCTTAGCACTAGCATCTACAAGTGGGGGTAAATACTAATGAGGGGTGGTAAACAAGTGTATCTTATCTAAGTTCAATCTCATGCCTCAGGATGACATCAAGATTTATCTAACTTAGGCCAAGTTTTATGCTCTTTATGCTACCTTCCATTATCTTTCTAATATCTTCAAATCACTAAGTAAACTCTAAGAGAAGGCTTTGATGAAGAAATAAAATATTAAGCTTTGCAAGTAAAACTAGGATTGGGTATCATCAAATGGGTATAAGCTTGCAAGTAGAGCTTGCAAGTGGTAGCTTGCTTAATGAGTAGCTTGCAAGTATTGGCTTGCATAAATTGCAAGTATAAGCTTGCAAAGTCAACTGGTAGTATTAGGCTTGCCTTGTGCAGAGCAGTGGTTGAAGTTCTCCTCGGCTTCTTCCTCGTAGTATCCTCTTTCCTCCTCGTATCCTTGGTCGATACTAGCGTCTATAAATAAATATGAGGTACACAATCACCAAACAATTCTTAACTACTCTATTTATCACACAAAGGTTCACACTAGATGATCTAGCATCATCACTATTATCACAAAGATTAAAGCACTTGTCTTATTTCTTTCATTTTAGAAAACTAATTTCTACTCATTGAAAACTACTTAAGATTTAATATCCTCCAACTCAAACATGGGATCATGTTGACATATGTCATCACCACACATTTCAGTACATGGAATGTGATTTAAAGTGGTGTCACAATTTAATAAGGTTTAACCTTTTTATTTTAATTAAATAAAATGACTAGAATGGCCTATGAGGCATTATTTTATTACTTAATCATTATTTCTATAAGTAAACCTATATATTTTTATATATTATGAAAGGTATGGTTAAATGTGATTTTTGAGAGTTGGAATCAACTCAAAAGCTTTCATGGTTGAATTTTGAAAAATGTTTGAATGCAGAAAAGCTTCTGCCTTGTTATTTTTACCATGGGTGATCTACAAATCCAATTGGATTGAATCCAATGGGCTTGGATTAAGCACTCTAGTACCTTTATAACAAAATTGGTTTCATGCATTTTGGTTTAGTGAATCAAGCTGGGTTGATTTTTGAATCTAGGTACAGAACTGAGTTTGAAATTAAAAGAATAAACCTAAGTTTGAATTGTTGGGTCGCGCGGGAGGTTTAACTGGGCCAGCCCACTATGCACAGCGTGCACGGGGGCTGGTTAAGTGAGCGACCCCACTCGTTAGTGAGACAGCGAATGGCAAAGCGGTATGGGTGAATCTAGGCCACACGATCAAACTCTAATCGAACGGCTGAGGTTCATCGTCCACGTCGGGCAACGCTGACGAGACATAACCCTAGCGCGGCCAGTGGGGGTCGTGGGAGGCTCACCGGGGCTCTGGCGATGGTCGACGATGGGGGCGAACGACGAAGTCGACGACGGCGATTCTCTTGGTACCAACAGCTCCTCCTGGGTAGCTCCAATCGACGGTGCCTCTCCTCCTTGGCAAACTCCGGTGAAATTCCATCCACCTGGTGCTCGCCTTGCTCTAGGGGTGAGTGTCTGTGATCAGTGAGAGGTGGGGAGTGAGATGGTGTGCTCAAATCGAACGAGGATGCCCTCCTTTTATAGTGGCTGAAGGGGACCGAATAGCGCGGGCTGAGCTAGTCGTGGTCGTCGGCACAGTGTGCTAATGGCATGGGCGACGATAGGGAGGCAGTGTTGTGCTCCCTGGAAAAGCTCAACGGCTTGATGGAGCGGCGTGGGGCGGTGAGGAACGGTCGTAACATCGCGGCGCTCTGGGTGGGTCCGACGGGGATTTTAATGGCGCACGGCGTCCATGGTCCGCGCGGTGGCAAATGGGGTTGTCTGGTGGGGTGTTGGGGTGCTGGCGATCGCGTTTGCAAGCGGCAAGGGCGGCGTGCGGTCTGTGGGTTGGTGTCGCGTGTGGCTCTCTGGCGCGCTCTCGGCTCGCACGCAGAGAGACTGGGCATGAGCTTGCGTGTGGTCCATGGGCTGGCAAGGCTCGGGGTTTGGACAGGGGGTGGAGGTGGACGGTTTTGCGTGTCCCAGACAACGTTGGCGAGGCTAGTGCCTCCTCTAGCTTTAAGGCGACATGGGAGTGGCAATGGTGCTCTCGGCATGGTCAGCATTGATGGCTATGCTTGCTCATAGTGGTGCTAAAGCTAGTTAGATTAGTTTGATCATCTACTAAGAGTGTAGAGTGAGCTAGAGAGGGGACAAGGTTGGCAAAAATTACTGCTACTAATAGTGTTTGATGTTTTGTTGTTTGTTGATCACAAGGTGTTTGATGAAATGGTCGAAAGAAATTCAAATTTTAATTTTGGATTCAAACTTGGTGGGTTTGCTAGGCACATACTAGGGAGTATCTGGTTAGTTGGATTAGTCAAGGGGCATTGGTTTGGTTGGGTTTTGAAAATGTGGGATCTTCACATATATTAAAGATTCAATTTTAAATTGTCATTTGAATGGGGTTACCAAATGTTTCTGCAAGTTTGAAAGGTGGGATTTGATTCACTTTTACTTGGTCTTGCAAGGGGTTAAAAGAAATGGAAAAGTTTCTGTTTGAAATCTTGGACTAGAAACACTCAAAGTGGCCTAGTGAGCAAGATTGGCAAAAATGACCATTTTCTTTATTTGTTTTTTATTTTCCCTTCATTTGTTTCTGCTTGGAAATGTTTTATATGATGTTATTTTCATCTTTAAACCATTCCTTGCTATTTAGGTTAATCACACAAGTCCAATCATGCATTCATTCAATCATCACATACACACATGCATTCATTTGGTTTTTATTTAATCAAAGTTTTTGTTAACCCTAATTTTAGTGATTAGAGTTTCATAATCATGATCAAAATTTTTGGGATGTTAAAATTTAATAGCATTAGTCAAAGGAATTTGCAAAAATAAAGGTTTCATCCACTCACAAAACTTGTTGTAGTGTTCTTCCTCCTTTGACTTGTGTTTCTTACCTGGAAAAGGCATAGGTTTCTGCACCCAAGGTTCTCTCTCTTTACCATGTTTATTAGCAATAAAATCTTCCTTAGTGTACCTATTATTATTAGTGTGCTTCTCAGGTTCTTCCTCAACTTCCTCCTTATCAGGAGCATCATTATTATCATTACCATTCTCAGTTTCAGCATCAGAGACGAATATACTATTAGGATCTACAGCAGGTTCAAGTGGTTCCTCAACTACCTTGTGTTTCTTTTTCTTTCTCTTACGAGGACTACCACTATTTTTACCTTATTGAGAATCTTTCTCAATTCTTTTAGGGTGTCCTTCAGGATATAAAGGATCTCGAGTGGCTATACCACTCCTAGTTCTAATTCCATAAGCATGTTTATGTCCTAAGGCATTAACTAGCATATCTTTTTGTACCTTATCAAGTTGATCAAGTTGGGTTTGAACCATTTGAAAGTGTTTACAAAGCATTTTAATATCATTAGAAGTTCTTTCCACAATATCCTTCAACTCATTGATAGCTCTAGAGTTTTCCAATAAATGATTTTGAACTTGTTTATTAAAATTACCTTGTTTAACAATAAATGTGTCGAGTTCCTCTAAGCATTGATCAGGAGGCTTACCATAGGGAATATCACCTTCATTAAAGTGGAGAGAGTGTACCTCAATAGTGGATGAGTAGGGAATTGGCTTACATAATTCTTCTATAGGAGGTAGATTTTTCACATCTTCAGCTATAATAGCTTTTTCCTTTAGACACTTCTTAGCTTCCTTCATCACTTCATCATTTAATGCAATAACTCCCCTCTTCTTTGGTGTTGGTGTTGGATCTGGTTCAGGCACAACTGGTTCAGGATTATTTAGCTCAGTTGAAGTCCAATCATCATAATTCTTGCTTATTTTGGCCATTAATTCTTCAGCATCTGTAAGAGTTCTTTTTCCTGAAAACACAATCAACAAAATCTATCTAGGTATGTCCTAGAATCATCCGTTAGTCCATTATAATAAATATAAAGAAGCTCATTCCTAGGAAATGGACATCCAGGATGTGCATGAATCAAGGCACATAACCTTGTCCATGACTCAGGCAATTTCTCTTCTTCTCCCTGTTTAAAATCAAAAAGTCTCTGCAAAGCAGCATGTCTAGCACTGGGAGGAAAATATTTCTGGAAGAAAGAAGCAATCAAGGCTATCAATGGAACCAAGGGGTAATCTATTAAACCAAGCCCTAGCATCTCCTTTTAGTGAAAAAGGGAAGATCTTAGTAACAAAATACTTGCGCATGTTAAAATCATCAGAGAACAAAGCAATCATAGTAGAAAGCTCATTCATATGAGCCACAACACTCTCATTTTCAGTCCCAGAAAAAGGTTCTTTCTCAACAATGTCCAAATAGGATAAATGAAGAGAGAAATCATAATCTTTATCTTTAATATCTATGGAAGAGGTGGCAAACTTAGGATGAGAGGACAGTTTGGGAATAATGGTACATCTAGCAAGGAGACTCTTAATAGCACTAGCACCATGTGTGTTTCTGCACTCTTCAACAAATTCATCTGTAAACTCAATGTAACCATCATTAATATCATAACTCTCCCTAGACTCAGGTGAGCTAACAGGTGTAACAGTGTCTTTACTAGGAGTTTCAGTATTTCCTAGACTAGCCATAGTAGCATCTAGGAAAGGACCTAATGAACCACTCGCATCAAGCATAGTAGAAGTAACATCATGAGAATCAAAAGCAGTTTTAGATTCAGTAGTAGTAGCAGTCTGTGTAGCATGAGTATGTGCCCTTGTTATCCTCTATCCAATGCAATTGGAATCGGGTCAATCGGAGTCTCCAATCAAAAGTTATGACCGTTTGTATATTTACTTTATTTAAATTGAAAAAGAAAAAGGAAAATATCTTGTCTGGGCCGAGCGGTACTACCGCAGCCCAAGATCGCTTCGATGCTGGCGCGAACCCACTTCTGGCCGGTATCATTTTTGGTCCTACCGGTGCGCAGATTACCGGTCAACCTGTATGCGTCGAAGGCGCAATCTTTTTCCTGCTGGGCGCGTCTGCGTTACAACCGTGTTGACCTTGTGTCTGGCTCGCGCCAAGATGCCTTTGCTCAATGGGCCTTGGCTGCTGCTGCCACTCTCGCGCGCCCAAGCCGCTCGCTTCCCAGATCCCGTGCCGCCTCCATCGGTCCCACTTGCCTTGGTTGACCGGCCATCGCCCGTTGCTGCTGCTCGCTCAGCAGCCTGCCGCGCTTGCTGGCATACGCCACGCCGCTGCTGGCCCTGCACGTGCCTTGGTTCTAGCGCGCGCATGCTTGGCCCCGATCATGTGTGCTACACGCGTTGACCACTAGCTCTTTTTCTCTCAATAGATCTGCTACCTAGATCGTTCGCTGTGTGCATTTTTGTTCTGGTGCTATACTACCGGTGAAAACCGGTACTACTGGTCCAGACAGAAAAATACTCCAAACGGCTAGATTTTTGGGCCCCTATTTAAGGCTTTGCCCTTTTTGAGTTTAGTTATCTCCTCTCTTATCTATTAGGCTAAACTTTTCCACACTTGCTCTAGATCTTGAAGCTTGCCTAATCTTTTCCCTCCGATGATTTTTGCCCATATTTGAGTGAAAGAGAGAGGAGATCTAGACCCACGTTTTGACCTAACCGATTCATCTCTTTGTGAGTGTATCTTTAGGGATCTAGATTTTGAGGGATTTTGTGTCTCTCTTTGATTCCTCCTCTCTTGTTCCCCCAATAGCTTTAGTAGCTTTGTTGGAACTTGAGAGTGAGGAATTTGAGCATCTTTGTGGTGTTCTTGCCATTTGCATTTGGTGCATCGGTTTGAGTTCTCCTCGGAGGATTTGGTTTGAGTTGCTCATTGCAGCTTGTCCTTCTTGGGTTCTTGGAACCCTAGACGGTTTTGTGGCCTTGGTGGCATTGTGGCCTTGGTGGAATATGTTGAGGCCTTTTGTGGCGTTTGTTGGGAGCCTCCAATTAAGTTGTGGAGAAGTGTCCCAACCTTGTGAGAGGTTCCGGTTTCCACCGACAAGTGCACCGATAGTGGAAGAGTGGATCGATCCCGTTGGGGTGAGATTCACCGGAGAATAAGGGAGGCCTTTTGTGGCGTTGGTGGTTTGATACCACCCCCTCTCCAAATGAGACGTACTCCATGTTGGGAGGAACTCGGTAAAATATCGGTGTCCCCGCGTGCCTTGGTTATCTCTATACCCGAGATCTTTACTTATGCACTTTACATTGTGATAGCCTTCGTGCTTGAAGTAATATATATCTTGCTATCACTTTGTTGCTTGTAGTGCTTAGCATAAGTCGTTGGTGCACATAGGTGAACCTTAGTTGTTTCTAGGTTGTGCTTAACAAAGTAAACACTAGTTTTATTCCGCCTTTGATGAGACACTCTAGGAAAAGTTTTAATCGCCTATTCACCCCCCCTCTAAGCGACATCCGTATCCTTTCAGTGGTGGTGTGACAAGCTTACTTATAACAGATGGTGAATCAAGAGCAACAGAGGTGTTTAGGACCATGCCTCTTCTTGTAGTGGATGGTAAAATAGGGAACTTTCCATCACGAGACTTACCCATGATGAAAGGAGTAGCAGTGAACAATAGTAGATCCAAGTGAACTTACAAATAAAGCTATTCTCCCGGCAACGGTGCTAGAAAATAGTCTTGATGACCCACAAGTATAGGGGGTCGCAACAGTCTTCGAGGGTAGTATTACCTAATTTAATGATTCAACACAAGGGGAGCCAAATAATACTTGCAAGCCTTAACAACTGAGTTGTCAATTCAGCTGCACCTGGAAATAGTTCTTTCTCATAGAAGTTTATCAGTAGCAACAGTTTGTAGTAGCAACAACAAAGCAATAGCAATAGCAAAACATGAGCAAAAGTAACAGTAGTAGCAAACATTAGGATATGAGTGCGGTAGGCATAGGGATGGATGAACGAGCATTGCATGGACGAGTCTAAACATGTAAATTCAAGATCTAAGGCATTACAGATAAATAAGAATAAGCATCCAAGTACTAAACAATTCTGGGCATGTGCTCCATATATAGTCATGCGTGCTCGCAATGAGAACTTGCACAACATCTTATGTCCAGCCATCCCGTGGCAGCGGGGCCTCTAGGGAACTACTCGCAATTAAGGTGCTCCTTTTAATAGAGCACCGGAGCAAATCATTAACAATCCGTGAACACATGTGATCCTCACACCACAGCCATCCCCTCCGGTTGTCCCAATTTCTGTCACTTCGGGGCCTTTGGATCCGGACAATGATATGTGTACACAACTTGCAGATAAGATCACAAACAATACTATCATAATGATTCAATAATAAGTTCATATCTGAGATCATGGCACTCGGGCCCTAGTGACAAGTGTTGGAGATATGCCCTAGAGGCAATAATAAATGTACTTATTATTATATCTTTGTGTTTATGATAAATGTTTACATTCATGCTATAATAGTATTAACAAGGAAACATTAATACTTGTGTGATTTGTAAACTTCAGTTGAAGTCCCTAGTAAAGCCTCTATACATCACTAGCTTGTTGGTTAATGAATGATTGTGGTTTCCCTATCATGAACATTGAGATGTTATTAACAACAAGATCATATCGTTAGGAGAATGATATGGTGGACATACTCCTATAGATAAGTGTAGCATAATGATCAAGTCATTTTAATAGTTCAATTTCTATATGTTTTCTGATACATAGTAACCTAATTCCTTCGACCATGAGATCATGCATATCACCTTTACCGGATGGATGCTTTGATGACATCAAACACCACACCGTAACTGGGTGGCTATAAAGGTGGCATTGAGTGTTCAGAAAGTATTGGTTGAAACACATGGATCAAGAGTGGGATTTGTCCATCCATATGAGAGATAGATATACTCTGGGCCCTCTCGGTGGAATGTCATCAAATTAGCTTGCAAGCATGTGACTGGATCACAAGGGATCACATATCACGGGAACGAGAAAAGAGTACTTATCGGTAACGAGGTTGAACTAGGTAAGCAGAGATACCGACGATCATAACCTCGGATGAGTAAACTATCGTGAGACAAAGGGAAATTGGTATCGTATGTAAGTGGTTCATTCGATCGCAAAGTAATCGTAGAAATATGTGGGAGCCATATGAATTTCCAGATTCCTCTATTGGTTATTGTTCGGAGAAGTGTCTCGATCATGTCCGCATAATTCACGAACCGTAGGGAGACACACTTAAGGATTCGACGCTGTTTGAGTAGTTATGGAATGATGAGAAAGAGTCCGAATGTTGTTCGGAGTCTCGAATGGGATTCGGGATATCACGAGGAGATCCGGAATGGTCCGGAGAATAAGATTCATATAAGGAAAGTCCCGTTTCGGAGTTGGAGAATGGTTCCGGTGTTTTCATCGGGAATGTTCTAGAAGGTTCCGGAATGTCTGGCACTCCGGAGGGGAAGGGTACATGAATGTGTTATATCAAGTTAGTATGATTGCATCATGTACTCGGTGTCATCGCTGAACAAAATAGAGGGTTTATTCAAATCTTAGTTTGAAAAGTCAAACGACTATTTTTGGGAAGTGGAGAGGGAGGTGGAAACCGACTTGGGGGAGGAGTTCCTCCTCCCACCGCCGGCGCACCACCAAGCCGAGTTGGGGAGGGACTCCCCTTGGCCGCCCCTCCACCTATAAAAGGAGGGGGGCTCCCAGACACAAGTTCCTACACCTCTAAACCCCTAGCCCCAAGCCGCCTCCATAGCCGCCGCCCTAGGGCACTGTCGCCGCCTAGGTGAAACCCTAGCCGCCTAGCCCCTCCTCGGCGTGTCTAAACCCTAGATCGTCGAGGAATCTCTCATACTCCACCATACTCGCCCGCTTAAGGCGAAGCCTGCGAGATCTCCCTCTACTTCGGTACCACGTTGTCTTTGCCGGAATCGCGAGAGTGCTACAACCTCCGCCTTTCTTTGGAACAAGGGAGTGTAAGGTCTTCGCCGTCAGTACCGACGTGTGACCGATCGGGGAGCGCCGGAACGCAGCGCCGGAAGGATCGTCTACACGATCTTGATATCGGAAAGAGTACGACTACATCACCCACGAGAATCCGCTCTCGTTAAACACTTTGGAATCTTCGAGGGTGAGTTATTCCATCGACTCGTTGCTACAATCTAGTAGATAGATCTTGGCTTGTTTGTTTGTATGCGATAGAAATTTTTTGTTTTCCATGCTACGAATCCCTACAACAAGCATTAAGCACAACAAGTTGCAACAAAGTCAAATATCACTAATAGAGATACTAGGCACTATGCCCTAACAATCTTATTCGATTACATGATAGAACTCATCCAATCCCTACCATTCCTATAGCCTACAACGGGGGATTACTCACTCATGGATGAGGGAAACATTAATGGTTGATGGAGAGGCGTTGGTGATGACGATGACGATGATCCTCTCCAAATTCTCCGTCTCGGCAGGGTGTCAGAATGGAGTTTCTGGATCCGAATCTTGGTTTCCGATGGTGGCAGCGGAGCGGAACTCTCTCTGGAAAAACGACGAATCCCCCTCGGTTTTTAGGTCAAGGGGTAACTTATAGGCGCAGAGTGAGCCCGAGGGGGTGCCTGGGGTAGCCGCACCCTCCTAGGCGCGGTCAGGGCCCACTCGCGCCTGGCAGGGGTGTGGGCCCCCTAGGCCTCCACTCCATTTCGTCTTCTGGCTCCGTGGATCTTCTGGCGAAATATAATTTTTGGCATATTTTCCGGGATTTTTTCTGATAGTTGATTTTCTGCACAAAAACTAGACACCAAAATAATTCTGCTGAAAATAACGTCAGTCCGTGTTAGTTGTATCCAAATCACACAAGTTTAGAGGAGACACAATAGCAAAAGTGTTCGGGAAAGTAGATACATTTTGGACGTATCATATGCACGAATTATTGATCTAGGCTTAGTACTTGCAAATAATTACTGCGAGTTACCACCCAGGCGGCGACCAGGTGAATCTTTTTTTACGTGGACGGTTGCGCCGATCTTGGCATAAAAGGTGCCACCGAATGGGGGATGATCCGTTCTACCGCCATTACAACATGGAGCAGGCTGATTATAGTAGGCCTATTGTTGCCTATTCTCTTTGTTTATCTCCTCCACCGGCGGTGGTTCAAGATCGTCGTTGATCAGATGGCGATTAGGGTTACAATCCCGTGTTTGGTTACAACATGGAGGAGCCTGGTCGGTGTTACTGAAATCCTAAACAATGGATAAATAAAGAGTAAAGTTTAGGATAATAAGAACTTGAGGAAAAAGAACAAAGAGGAAGGATTTGAAATTACCTTCTGCTTATCACTCATTACTGTGTAATGACAGGTGTTTGTAATGTTAAGATCATCTCTTAATATGGTCAAAAACCACTTCCATGAACTTGTACACTCCACCCCTACAACCTCCATTGCTATAGGGAAAATGCAGTCATTTGGATCAATTCCAACCGAGTGAGCAATACTCATTTGTACCTTGTTTTGATATGGCACCCATCAATGCAAATTAATGGCTTGCACTCTTCTAAAAAACCTCTCTTGCAAGCATTATATGACCAGTACAATGTAGCTAAGTGCTCCTTGAATACTCCATCAACAGTACTTTGATTAGTGGTTAAGAAGAACTTAGAACCAGGATTCCTTGTCCTCAACTTTTTTCCATAGTCACATAGCAAGCTGAATTGTTGTGCCTCATCACCATGAATCATGGTCAATGCCCATTTTCTGGTTGTCTCTAAACTTATCCATGAAGTAGTTTGTTAGAAATTGTAACTACCTCGGTGAATTACGCTCCTAGTTGCAAGCCTGGATGAGCGGAAATGGTTGAAATAGTACGGTGGGGCCCAAATGCCACTCACAGGTAGACCTTTCGGCTGTCCCAACCATTTGCAAACATCGAGACAAGAACGGCGTAATCGAAAGCGAAGGATCAACTACATACACAAATGAGTATGTATGCAAGCCACCATACAACAGTACATCAGAGACATTCCATCTAAAAAGAAAGGAAATATAGCAACGCCATACGGCAAGATTCAAATGTCCTAGATAGATATAATAGTTTAGGATATCTCCTCATACATCAAACATCAGAGTATCAGGCGGAAGCGGCAAACAAGGTCCGAGTACGGATAAGAAGCAAATCGGCATAAGATGCCCCATAAATAAGCACATCCCGCCCACAGATCTCACGGATCCCCGTTCCCGGAATCTCTACACCGAACGATCGTTGCCCACATCGTCCGCCTCCTCCACCCAGTATCCATCTTGTGAGTGTACCTGTTCATCTGAATCAAATAATTTATCGTGTGAGACCCTAGGGGTACTCAGCAAGTCTTTATGCCTCTAAAGGGGACACAACCTGGGGTGACGCAATTGCAGCAAAAGATAAACCCTAACAATTCTATAGATACTCGCTAACCATCCGCCTAACCAAAGATAGACGGATGTCCGTGAATTAATAACAACAGTTATAACAGTAATATCATCAGATCCATCCTCCTCCTCGCTTACCAACGAGGAAGCGGACGAACAACCCCCATCCGTTGGCAGTTTTATTAACCATTCCATGAGTGTTGCACTAATTACTAGTCAGTTACTTAGTCAAATTAAAAGCGGTACTTTAGTTATTCTTGTCTATGATCGAGAAACTGTGCTCCAAGTCATCCATAACCGCGGACACGGCTTTCAGAAAGTTTTACCCTGCAGGGGTGCACAAATAGCAACACACACTCGATCAACCTCGGAAAAACCAAATCAAAACCCAATGAGGCCTTCACGACAAAGCAATCACAGGATTCAGAAATATTTTAGGGGGGCACCCCATTAAGTATACCCGCAACGAAGTTAGCTGACTCCGAGACGGACTCAAGGTTTGGGTGGACGGCTGTAAACGACTGGGAACCCGAAAGTGTGACTGGGCTTGTCGATACCGCGAAAACGTGTCCCGATCCTAAACAGTACAGGTGCTCCTCGCACAATCGTAAATAAAGCAGTAAAGCATGGCATAAGTACAGGATAGTAAATAAAACCTCAAACTAGTTTGTGGCCCCAAGAAATAAGAATGAATCAAGCTCTGGCTCAGGGGGGTCCCATAAGCCTCCCGGATGTGGATAGCACGAATAATCAAGGAACAGGAATCAAGTACTCGGGGTCCTACGGGACACAAGTGAGCAGGAAAAACCAAATAGCAGATATTGCTCACCGGTGCCACTTTCATTAGTTATCCCATTACTACTCAGGTTAAGTTGTTTAGGTACCTCGTTATCCAACAGACACTCACATACCCTACACATGCTGTTTCTGACTTCGCATGGCTCAAACAACTCTGTAGTAATGGCTCATGGGATGGAGGAACAAGCTTGTGGGGTTTAAAAGTAAAGGCTATGCAAGATTTGGATTCAGTTTAATGCAATCGCGACTCAATGATGCAATAATAAGATAGAGGCAATAGGTACTATATGTATGCAAGCATGTGATAGTGCTTGCACGGCAGCTCGATTGAAGCGAGAGCGGATCCGGTAGTGCTCGGTTTCTTGATATATCCACCTTTCGCGTCTATTCGAAGAAGAACCAAACAAACAAGGGCCAACATAAATACAGTGCACAAGCATATGAATAAAATGCGACAAGCAAACAATCATGCCATGATGAATGATGCACAAGTTGCAGGGCAATAGAGTAGCATGGCATGGGTGAGGTGTAGAATACAAGAAATAAACATTTTATTGAGTTTTGGTCACATTTTAGCCTCATATAAGTTGCTGAATGCTTTATATTTATATGATGCATGCTGCAATTCAGAACATGGAATGCATAAACAGAAAGGTCTTGTCGAGCTGATCATTTTAGACATATCATTTGTCAAATTTGAAGTTATAAAACCAAAGTTATTAATTAATTAAGGCCAAGGGCATTTTATTGTAATTTGGAACAACTTGATATTTAAAGTGTTCAAAATATATTTTGGATGGCATATTTGAAATCCTCACATTTTTCTGATTCAAAAACATATATTATTTGTATTGTTTGAATTCATATTTTAAAAGTTATTTAAACTCTGATTTGAATTTGAATTTAAATCAATTTGAAAAGATTTGAATTAAAACAGACTAACAGAAAACCTTTTGTCACACAGGCAGTCCTAGCCACAGACGCTGATGGGTGGGGCCGGTGCTGGCTGGACGATCTGGCGCGGTAAAAGCTTTCCTCACATGGTGATCCAGCAAAGAAGTGACCGATGAGCCCAGCGTGCAGCGAGACACGCATCGATGGTTGGCGCGTCTGTGACACCTTGTGACCTGTGGACCGCGGGTTAATTACCGCAAAGTCACGAAGCCTTTTTATAAAACGCACAGAGGCAGACAGGTGGGGTCGGAGGGGAGCGCGGGTTGACGGGATAAAAAGGTTGGGGGGCTAAGCGCAAAAGGCCGCTGGTCTTGTTTTCTTCTCGAACCACGGCATTGACATTACGTGACAATGGCGCTTGAGGTTCGAACTGGGTCACGGTGCGCGGGCTGTGGGCGAGCTGCGGCAGGCTGGGGTTGGTGTCAGGAGGGAGGGTCGCGGCTAGAAGGGCTGGCGTGGCGCGGGGAGGCTGCAAACAACAGCAAGCCCGACACCCCTACGGTGTTCGACGAAACGAACGTCGCATCCAGGAAGCGAAGAGGGACAGGGGCATGTCTAGGGGGGTCGGGGGCTCACCGCGGGGCTGTTGACGGTGGTGGTTCGGCCAGAGGCGCCGGCGATCGTTGACGACGCAGACGCTCCGGCGGGCTAGGGTTTCGTCGGAGCAGCGTCAGTCCTGGCGAGCCTGGGGCTCCTCCTCCTCGCTGGCGTGTACGGGGCCGCTCCAGGGGACCTCCTCGTCCTCCTCGACCACCTCCACGACAAGCTTGGCGGCCGGAGCGACGAGAACGACGTGGTGCTGGCGGCGGCCGGCGATGGGGTAGATGGTGGCGTGGGGAAGAGAGGGAGGAAGGCGAGCCACAGGCGATCTGGGAGGTGCAGGGGAGTCCGTGGGGAGTAGATAAGGACGGCAGAGAGAGGGGTAGATGGCGTGGGGGAGGTGGTAGGGTTTAGGGATAGTAATAAAGAGAGGGGTAGCTTAGATTGAATCCAAATGCAAAAACAAGCTCAAGGGTTTTGAATCAAGCATAAAAAGAGACAAGACAAGAAGTGATAATGGGAATGGTTATGGAGTAAGCATGTGGCATGCACAATTGCACACATGCATGTGGTGATTCAATAGGGGATATGTATGATCTTGATTAAGTGTGGAGTGAAACCATACCAAGTGCATGTGGGATAGAGTTAAAATCCAAAGAGAATACAAAACCCACTCACATGATAGATGGTAGGATTAAGATGAGATTAAATGGAAGTTGATCTTACCAAGTTAATAGGTGGAAGGATTTTTAAAGAGATGCCCTCAAGTCAACTTGGGCATTAAACATTATATCAAAAGCCAACTACAATATCAAGAGAGAAACAATTGACAATGCATATGGGAGAAGAACCAAAACAAAAGGGTTTTATATGATGCTCAAATGCAAGGTGGCATGATGGCATGAGCATGATATAATGATGATGCAACAATTATATATATGAAGTAGACATTATATTCTTTGGACCAAGTAGCATTACAATTGTTAGACAAATGGGATGCTACAACTCTCCCCCCACTAACAGGAATCTCGCCCGAGATTCTAGGAAGAAGAAGACCAAAGAGACTCAAAGAGGGTAGGATAGTTGGCACGAGCTCATCTTCATGTTCCCAAGTGGCTTCATCAACGGAGAATGGTGCGAACGCTGCACCTGCGTAACTTGATGGACTTGTTGCGAGTCCTTCTTTGACTTCTGATTTCGAGGATTTTTGTGGGGTGTTCTTGATAAGACAGGTCTTCTTGGAGATTGATGAGCTCATGATCCACGGTCCTGTCGGGATCCTTGAAGCACTTCTTGAGTTGAGAGATGTGGAAAACATCATGGACCTTGAGTTTTTCCGGAAGCTCAAGGGCATAAGCAACTTCTCCTCTTCTTCCACGAATTTTGAATGGACCGATGTATCTAGGAGCCAGCTTTCCTTTGATACCAAAACGGTGCGTGCCTTTCATGGGAGTGACACGAAGGTAAACGAGATCACCAGGGACATACACCATGTCCGTGTGCTTCCTGTCATAATTGCTCTTCTGGCGACTTTGAGCAATCTTCAGATTTTCAAGAATGATGTGCACCTTCTCCTCCGCTTGAGTTACAATGTCAGGGCCAAACCATATTCTTTCTCCTGCACCCGACCAACCAATCGGAGTTCTGCACTTGCGACCATAGAGAGCCTCAAATGGTGCCATGTTTAGACTTTTCTGGAAGCTGTTGTTGTAAGAGAATTCAGCATAAGGAAGACATTCTTCCCACTTCATGCCAAAAGAGATGGCCTTGAAAGACGTAGCATATCCTCGAATCTGATTGATCCTTTCAACTTGTCCTTGCGGAGGGTGGTAAGCTGTCTTTGAAGTTCAATTTTGTTCCCAAAGCATTTTGGAAACTTTCCCAAAACTTGGAAGTGAAGATGCTCCCACAGTGCAGGATCTCAAGCGGAATCCCATACAGAGAGACAATTACATTGATATAGAGCTCGAAATGAATTCGTAAATTGTTTCCTTGACGGGGAAGAAGTGATCCACTTTAGAAAGCCTGTCGATGACAACAAAGATTGCATTGTTGCCCTTCTGCGACCTTGGAAAACCAGTGATGAAGTCCATCTCTACTTTCTCCCATTTCCATTCCGGGGGTTTCAATGGCTGTAGAAGACCGAAAGGTTTCTGATGGACAGCTTTCACTCTGCGGCAGACATCACACTCCGAGACATACTCTAGTCCTATCCAGCCCTCCACCTCACTTCCACCACTCATGGTTTGCCACCTCATCCTTTCCACATCACCCTGCCAATCCGGTCTCGCCACCTCACCATTTTTCCCCACTCCCTCACCCACCACCAGCCCTCACCCGCCGCCTGGCCCCACCCTCACACAACCACCCCACGCCCTGCTACCCCAGACCTGGTGGGCCCATAACCCACAGGTCCCAGGATCGAAACCTGGCTCCGATACCAATTGTAACTACCTCGGTGAATTACGCTCCTAGTTGCAAGCCTGGATGAGCGGAAATGGTTGAAATAGTACGGTGGGGACCAAATGCCACTCACAGGTAGACCTTTCGGCCGTCCCAACCATTTGCAAACATCGAGACAAGAACGGGCGGCGTAATCGGCAGGCGAAGGGATCAACTACATACACAAATGAGTATGTATGCAAGCCACCATACAACAGTACATCAGAGACATTCCATCTAAAAAGAAAGGAAATATAGCAACGCCATACGGCAAGATTCAAATTTCCTAGATAGATATAATAGTTTAGGATATCTCCTCATACATCAAACATCAGAGTATCAGGCGGAAGCGGCAAACAAGGTCCGAGTACGGATAAGAAGACAATCGGCATAAGATGCCCCATAAATAAGCACATCCCGCCCACAGATCTCACGGATCCCCGTTCCCGGAATCTCTACACCGAACGATCGTTGCCCACATCGTCCGCCTCCTCCACCCAGTATCCATCTTGTGAGTGTACCTGTTCATCTGAATCAAATAATTTATCGTGTGAGACCCTAGGAGTACTCAGCAAGTCTTTATGCCTCTAAAGGGGACACAACCTGGGGTGACGCAATTGCAGCAAAAGATAAACCCTAACAATTCTATAGATACTCGCTAACCATCCTCCTAACCAAATATAGACGGACGTCCCTGAATTAATAACAACAGTTATAACAGTAATATCATCAGATCCATCCTCCTCCTCGCTTACCAACGAGGAAGCGGACGAACAACCCCCATCCGTTGGCAGTTTTATTAACCATTTCATGAGTGTTGCACTAATTACTAGTCAGTTACTTAGTCAAATTAAAAGCGGTACTTTAGTTATGCTTGTCTATGATCGAGAAACTGTGCTCCAAGTCGTCCATAACCGCGGACACGGCTTTCAGAAAGTTTTACCCTGCAGGGGTGCACAAATAGCAACACACACTCGATCAACCTCAGAAAAACCAAATCAAAACACAACGAGGCCTTCACGACAAAGCAATCACAAGATTCAGAAATATTTCAGGGGGCCACCCCGTTAAGTATACCATAGCGAAGTTAGGCGACTCGAGACGGACTCAAGGTTTGGGTGGACGGTACATGGCGGGAACCCGAAAGTGTGACTGGGCTTGTCGATACCACGAAAAGGTGTCCCGATCCTAAACAGTACAGGTGCTCCTCGCACAATCGTAAATAAAGCAGTAAATCATGGCATAAGTACAGGATAGTAAATAAAACCTCAAACTAGTTTGTGGCCCCAAGAAATAAGAATGAATCAAGCTCTGGCTCAGGGGGGTCCCATAAACCTCCCGGATGTGGATAGCGCGAATAATCAAGGAACAGGAATCAAGTACTCGGGGTCCTACGGGACACAAGTGAGCAGGAAAAACCAAATAGTAGATATTGCTCACCGGTGCCACTTTCATTAGTTATCCCATTACTACTCAGGTTAAGTTGTTTAGGTACCTCGTTATCCAACAGACACTCACATACCATACACATGCTGTTCTACGACTCGCATGGCTCAAACAACTCCTGTAGTAATGGCTCATGGGATGGAGGAACAAGCTTCGGTGGGGTTTAAAAGTAAAGGCTATGCAGTACTTGGGATTCAGTTTAATGCAATCGCGACTCAATGATGCAAGAATAAGATAGAGGCAATAGGTACTATATGTATCCAAGCATGTGATAGTGCTTGCCTAGCAGCTCAGTTGAAGCGAGAGACGGATCTGGGTAGTGCTCCTGGGTTTCTTGATATATCCCCTGCTCAGCGTCTATTCGAAGAAGAACAAACAAACAAGGGCCAACATAAATACAGTGCACAAGCATATGAATAAAATGCGACAAGCAAACAATCATGCCATGATGAATGATGCACAAGTTGCAGGGCAATAGAGTAGCATGGCATGGGTGAGGTGTAGAATACAAGAAATAAACATTTTATTGAGTTTTGGTCACATTTTAGCCTCATATAAGTTGCTGAATGCTTTATATTTATATGATGCATGCTACAATTCAGAACATGGAATGCATAAACAGAAAGGTCTCGTCGAGCTGATCATTTTAGACATATCATTTGTCAAATTTGAAGTTATAAAACCAAAGTTATTAATTAATTAAGGCCAAGGGCATTTTATTGTAATTTGGAACAACTTGAAATTTAAAGTGTTCAAAATATATTTTGGATGGTATATTTGAAATCCTCACATTTTTCTGATTCAAAAACATATATTATTTGTATTGTTTGAATTCATATTTTAAAAGTTATTTAAACTCTGATTTGAATTTGAATTTAAATCAATTTGAAAAGATTTGAATTAAAACAGACTAACAGAAAACCTTTTGTCACACAGGCAGTCCTAGCCACAGACGCTGACGGGTGGGGCCGGTGCTGGCTGGACGATCTGGCGCGGTAAAAGCTTTCCTCACATGGTGATCCAGTATAACAGTGACCAAGAGGGCCAATGAGTGGACCCACGTCGATGGTTGGCCGCGTCTGTGACACGCGGCAGACCCAGGGACTGCGAGTTAATTACCGCAAAGTCACGGAGCCTTTTTATAAAACGCACAGAGGCAGACAGGTGGGGTCGGAGGGGAGCGCGGGTTGATGGGACAAAAGGTTGGGGGGCTAAGCGCAAAAAGGCCGCGGGTACTGTTTTTCTTCCTCTGAACCACGACGATACGCTTGCGACAATGACGACGCCTTGCGCAGGGTTCGAACTGGTCGCGGTGCGCTGGCTGCCGTGAGCTACTGCGGCTGGGTTGGTGTCGGGAGGGAGGTCGCGGCTAGAAGGGCGTGGCGCTTGAGGTCTGCAAACAACGGCCGAGCCCGACGCCTGGCGTTCGACGAAACGTCGCATCCAGAAGCGAAGAGACAGGGGCATGTCTAGGGGGTCGGGGCTCACCACGGGCCTGTTGCGGTGGTGGTTCGGCGAGGCGCCGGCGATCGTCGACGACGTGAGCTAGGGGTTTCGTCGAGCGTCGATCTGGCGAGCTGAGGCTCCTCCTCCTCGCTGGCGTGTCTGGGCGCTCAGGGACCTCCTCGTCCTCCTCGACCACCTCCACGACAAGCTTGGCGGCCGGAGCGACGAGAACGACGTGGTGCTGGCGGCGGCCGGCGATGGGGTAGATGGTGGCGTGGGGAAGAGAGGGAGGAAGGGCAGAGCCCTGGGCAGATCTGGGAGGTGCAGGGGAGTCCGTGGGGAGTAGATAAGGACGGCAGAGAGAGGGGTAGATGGCGTGGGGGAGGTGGTAGGGTTTAGGGATAGTAATAAAGAGAGGGGTAGCTTAGATTGAATCCAAATGCAAAAACAAGCTCAAGGGTTTTGAATCAAGCATAAAAAGAGACAAGACAAGAAGTGAGAATGGGAATGGTTATGGAGTAAGCATGTGGCATGCACAATTGCACACATGCATGTGGTGATTCAATAGGGGATATGTATGATCTTGATTAAGTGTGGAGTGAAACCATACCAAGTGCATGTGGGATAGAGTTAAAATCCAAAGAGAATACAAAACCCACTCACATGATAGATGGTAGGATTAAGATGAGATTAAATGGAAGTTGATCTTACCAAGTTAATAGGTGGAAGGATTTTTAAAAGAGATGCCCTCAAGTCAACTTGGGCATTAAACATTATATCAAAAGCCAACTACAATATCAAGAGGCAGAAACAATTGACAATGCATATGGGAGAAGAACCAAAATAAAAGGGTTTTATATGATGCTCAAATGCAAGGTGGCATGATGGCATGAGCATGATATAATGATGATGCAACAATTATATATATGAAGTAGACATTATATTACTGGACCAAGTAGCATTACAATTGTTAGACAAATGGAATGCTACAGAAATATTGTTGTCAAAGCCCTCAGCTTCCAAACTCTCTCACACCTATGTTTCTCACAATATTCCTGGACAACAATAGCCTCTGTATTGTTAACTTCAGCAGCTTTTAAGAACCAAGTGCAGACACCAGTGGGGCATTTTCCCTTGCACACTGCATGAATTCTTTTGGACTCATTCGTTATTTTTTAACCTTCACCCTCTCGTTTATGTTGTAGGCTTTGCCGACATTTCTAAGCTCTTCATAGAGTTAAACACCATGACTGCTTTGAATTGAGGATGCTCCATATCAACTTCTGAATTGAACACACTGAATTTGAACTTCAGCTCTTGCTCTCTTTTCAACCTTAAATCTTCATGACCAAGCCCGGCATCATCTTCTTCTTCATGTACCCAATTTGGCTCATTGTGATCATTAACATCCTTATCAACATTTGCTTCATATATATCATCATCACCATCCAAAGCATCATAATCACTGTTATAGAACTTTGAATCCTAGATCAGTAATTCGTGATGCTGAACCTAAAACCAACAGATATCTCTATAGGTAGTGCTCGATCATGGCTAATCCTAGATTAGTAATTCGTGTGTGCTCAACCTAAATTAGAGTTGTATTCTTACTAAGGGGTTTTAGCAAAATCAAAAATACTATGTGACTGCCAACTCGCCGGTTTCAAACAGGTTTGGACCAAATAGTTCGTCCATGCATACGTTTTGTACAGAAGGTTTAAGGCCCAGTTCTTTTGGCGGCTTCTTCGAGAAGCTGCCCTACCCCCAGCTTCCTGGGAAAGCCGGTTCCAAAATTCTGTGAGGCTTCCAAGTTAGTTTAGCCTTAACCATTTTGGAAGCCTTGTAAATTTTTTGAACCGGCTTCCCCAGAAAGCTGGAGGTAGGGCGGCTTCTCCGCGGCTTCTCGGAGAAGCCGCCAAAAGAACTGGGCCTAAGTTATGGAACGTTCTGTATGAGTTTGCTCCCCGTTGACAACCTTTTGTACCTACAGTGCTAATACCTCTTTATAAAACTTTGAAATTTTCCATTAGACATGGTCTATTTTGTATGAAAATTATTTTGTGGTGGCATTCATTCTTCGCACTTCCTTAATAGAAAAAACATTCCTAACCCCATGGAAAATTAAAAATAGTTATTTTCATAAAACCAAGAAACTCAACTTGTTTACCAAGAGTACCAATAACACACATGCTCGCCACATAGTGTCCTGGTTGTACTTCGCCCAAAGATGCTTTCAGGTTATTGAAACATGTTGGAAGACGTTGAGAAACAGCTGATGACCCAGAATACAAAAATCGCCAGGCATTGACAGGGGTGCTTATATCTATGGGCAGGTAAAAGAAGCAGAAAGCAAAACAAACCATGTTTGAATAATTTCTTGCCAACAGATTCAGTTTTATAGGCAGCTGCACGCATACTATAACCATTCTAAGAAAATCTCCAAATACTAATACCATATACTCCAATATTTAGAACATGGAAAAAATATATTTCTCAGGCACAACTGTGCTAGTTAAAATAAAGGCGCTCCTGGAGTTGACAGAAATTTTTGGGTGGAATTATTATAGGGTACCCCGTATATGGAGACGTAGGGAGGAATTCTGGAGGATTGGTTACCTCGATGTGCTCTTAGTATCCAATGTTGTTTCACATATTTCAAAACTCATATGAAGAAGTCTAACGTCAATAAATTATTACACATAAATAAGAAAATACCATATAAATATTCCCGGAAGCAAGCATTAACAGCCAATGTCATACCACCTTTTTTAGCGACACAGCCAACGTTACTCTTGGGTTTCTAGCCATCTCCTGTTGCAAGCTGCCCTCCTTGCTCCAGCGTCGTTCCGCGGTCCTCACAAACGCATCCATGATCTCTCCAGACGACCCAAAGTGCTGCACAATTATAGGCTCGAATCCAGCTCTTAGCAGATTGGCTATCATGCTTGGGGTGATCAGCATGTTGTCCGAACCGCTTGAAGGTTCGTGCACCTGCATCTCTCTGATTGAAAATGAACCTTCTAATTCTATGATCTCTCTCAACTCTTCGTCTGAAGGTCCATATATTGGTATGTAAAAAGAATCAAACTTTTCTTTGCTGATAACACCCTGCTAATTGCACCAAAAGCTTCGGATGTCAAATACACGATCATATATATATGTCATTGTGCCAACGATAAAAAAAGTCAGAAATTAAAGTAAAGGAATTCACCTTTGAGGCCATCTCACTTAAAATCAGAGCCACGGATTCCCAGGCATGAGTGAATTTGGAGGCGAGTTCTACAGAACGCCTTCCCGCAAGGGAAACAACCATTCGACCTCCTGTTGTTAATTCTTTGGCTCTCAACTCAAGAAAATGAGTGAAGTCTTTTCTGAACTGCCTTGCATAAGCTCCAATGACCACATGCCGTCTTTCTATCCTAACACTCTCATCGATATCATACGCGGGGATTTGGTTCCTCTTTAGTTCTTCAGGAGCCTGTAGTCAGGTCCACAAATAAATTTTTTTCTGAAGAATGGATAAGTGATGCAATGGCGCCATCAATCTTTGTAAATTCCATACCTTTGAAAGCCAATGCAAGCTGTTGGATGAGCAAACAAGATGCAAGGACCCACTAATGAAGAGCCTCTCGTAAAATGATCCTGGTACAATGCCAGTAACAACTGACTTCTTGCTTTGCTGGAATGCGACCAAGCTCTTCACCACCATGTTGAAGTCATTTTCCGGAAGATCGTTAAGAAGAACACAAACTTCAGCCTGTGGCTGCTGGAAATGAAGACACTGATTGTGGATAGCATCAACGGCTATGGACACTAAAGCGAGTGCGTTTGGGCCAGAGGAACATCCCAAATCTACAACTACCATGTTTCTAGGAAACAAACTGCTGGTGCTGCATAAATCAGCGATGGTCTCTTCTATCATGATCCTCATCCTGTTCTGTTCAACATTCTGCAGGTGAGTTTCAACATTCATCAGAAGACCTTCAAGAAAAGCTATGCCTTCTAGTGTTTCAGATTCTTGTTTTTTTCTCAGTTATAGTTTATATTTTCCGAAAAATAACATTGTAATTCGTTGAGTAAGTTATGGAGGAACATGACAAAAGAAAAAACATCAGTAGTGAATCAATTAAAAGAGGAAAAGCTACCTGCAGGCTAGAGTTGCGAGCATAGCTTGTTTTCCCTTGTCCTCGGTTCATATGCACCATCTTCTCATGCTGGGAGGCCATGGATTTTGCTCAAGCATGACAAACTTCCGATCTTGAGCCTTCAAAAGCCAGATAACAAGGCAATGCTAATACCGTACTGGCTAAAAGTTCAGAGCTTTTATGTAGGTCAATCATAAGAAGATAACTATTATGGCGGCTTATTGGCACCAATAATAAGGCCAACGCTCTTTCTTCTATCTATAGGAACAGCCAATAGAGAGAGAGAAAGGTCGAGTCAAATCTTGATAAGGACATAGCACTACCTTCCAAAGTATTATACCCTGCGAAAACCAGCATAACCTGGTTTTAGATAGTGGTTTTGCCACGCCACAAAAAAGCTAACAAAAATGCATGTTTTTCTTTATTCTTGTGTCACCGTCACAAGGCACACTAAGTTTACTTTGTATCCTAAATTGCCGCTTGGTGTCAAGTGTCAACAGGTACTATTTTGACGATCCTGTCAGCAATTTGTGAACTTTACATATCGCATCACTTTGTATCATGCACTACTTAAACTATGCAGAATAAAGGTCCTATTTTGGCAACCCTATCAGCAATTTTTTAGTTTGTGGAGTTGCTTCAATTTGTGAAAATCGTTCCAGATTGTGGAGTTGCTGATTGGTTGATTACTGAAACTGATGGATAAAATACCTTCATATTCTATTAACATATCATGAAAATGATGAAAAAGTAGTAGTATTAGTTAAAGATTTCAATTCAAGTCTTCGAGATATACAAATGACAAAAGGATAAGGGAACGATAAACGATATGGACGTAGATTAGAAATTACTTTAGGGCTTGGTAGGCCGTTGCCCGTTGGCGAGCAGCAGGCCTGGATAAGGGAGCCTGGGAGCAGCTGCTGGCGTTCTGCGTTCAGGTTCCGGCGCGGAGACGGGGCACCAGCGCGGTGGCGCAGGCGGGCAGCTACCGGTCAGCAGAGGTGGCGGGCCGGCGTCGTGCACGGTCAGTGGCGGATCTAGGATTTTATCATAGGGTGCCGCACTAAAATTATGATCTACTATATTTTATAAAAAACCTTTTTTTTACAATTATTTACTCCTGCTATTGAGTGCGTTCTTCTGCCACAGTTTCAACTTGATAAGTACTTGAAACATTAAGTTTTGTTTTCTATGTTTTTCTTAACTCTCCCGATTTACTATTGTTTAGGTAGAAAATTAGGGATTTCTCGACGGATCAAAAACATGTCCGTATATGATAATAGCTGCTCTCTTCAAAGATATTTTGTAATGTATTTAGAACATACGCGAGGTGTATATATCCACATTCAAAACCCAAGGATATGTATACGTGCTGCCAATTTTTTTTTTTTTTGAGAATCTGCTGCCAATTATATTGTACGCATGAGTTAATAGATGGAAAATTAATTAGCTACATACATGTAATTAACTGGCCCAATGACTCAAGACGTGTGGTTAAAAAAGGGAGGCCTAACTCAGTTTGCGCCACGTGCACCTAAGTGCTTGTTAATGGGCAGTGCTTGTTAATGGGCTTGGGACGAGTGCACGCATGGACCGATGGCCTAAGTATGTTGGTCCTGCCTGCATACATGGAAAGACGGATTGATTAGGTAGATGGAAAACGATCAGCTATAGCTATACGGGAGCCGGACATCGCGGGGTATGCCACGGCATACCGGGCATACCCCGTAGATCCGCCACTGTGCACGGTGGGAGGCGACGCGGATCGCAGAGGTGGAGAGTACGGAGCGTGCGCGCGGCGTTTCGCACGACAGAGGTCGGGGAGGTGGACGGGCGCGGAGGAGGGGGCGGCGACGATGGCCCGGCGGCGAGCGTGTGCCTGCAGCAGGTGGCTCGCTCACTCTCTGTAACCTTCTATGGGGAGATTGGACTTTTCTTTTGTTTGACCTTTTGGTCTAGGTGTAACATAGACTTTTTTCTGTTGGGAAACTGGGCCGATAAAGGCCCACTCGGTTAGGGATGGCCCATATTGGTATCGTATCACCCTTATAGTCTATAAATAGAGGAACAATCTTTGTACCTGAGCTTACCGAGAGAAAGTTAATAAAAGTTCCCCTTTGTTTCTTATACCATCTACTTGTGTTATCTGTGTGTTTTTCGACTCTAGTCTTCTCCCTCGGGTATGGAGCAGCCTTGGGACCGGCCAGCCGACACGAGGTGTTCCAACACGTTATCAGCACGTGTCTCTCCGTCGAGCCTCCATCAAGCCACCGTCAAGCCAGCATCGCGCAGGCTTTCGTTCAAGGTAACCCCAATCTGGCCGTAAAAATGGATCCGTCTCGAAATTTCCTTTCTAGATTTGCGTTCAGATTTTAGATCATATCCCATCTAAGGTGCGGATTTTTCTTCCCGGGAGTCAAGCTGACCTGCTGTCGCCGACCAATGTCGATCTAATCACTCCCGGATTAGAATTTTGTTGACTGTACCGTCGAAGCGTGCACCTGTTGTGCCGATCTGGTTTTTTTTCTTAGTAGATCGGGCTGATCTTGACTTTTTTTAATCAAAATCGATCTAGTTTTTATGAACTGTACGTACACGTCCCGTTCTTACTGAAGCCATGGCCGCTTGCGCCCGCGTGCGAAACCTGCCGCGCCATGGCCGCCGCTCAAACAGCCGCCACTATGCAGCGCGCCACCGCCCGCCCAGCCGCTGCGCCGCCACGCCCGCTAGCTTCGCCGCCACCGCCGCTCCATGGGCCCTGCTGGTCGCACCGCCGTGGCGGCCGCCCGCTCAGCGTGCCCGCTCTTTGCCGCGCCGTGCCGCCAGCTGGCCATCGCCGCAGCTCTTTACCGCCCGGCAGCGCCCGTGCCAGCGTCTTTGCTACTGCGCCATCGGACCTCTGCGCTTCGCTGCCGCGTGCTATGCTCGCCGCGCCCGCGTGCTCGCGCTTCTCATGCCCGTGCCGGCCGACACCGCCGCCCTCGCCCGGCCGCTTCGCCACATCCGTGCGCCTTGCTGGCAGCCACGGCGCCCACAGGCGCCCGCTTGCGCCCGCGCCAGCGTCGCCAGCGCCGGGCTGCCTGCCGCCCCACTCGAGAGCACTCCCGTGCTCTGTTCCCCCGTTCTCGGGCAGGGACGGTGTGGGGTGGACCGGTCCACGGGAGACCGCGCGTTTTTGGGCCGTTTTTGGGCGTGGGAACATGCGTTTGCGGGGCTGTCGGACCGTTTCTGCTCTATTTTCGGTCCGATTTTACACAAGCTTTTGAACTATGTTTTACTATAGTTATTAATTAACGCATGTTTTAATACTTTGTATCTCATAGATAGCTTGTACCATTTTTTACATTAAATTTTGGAACGCCGTCATATTTGAATTATTGTATCGATTATCGCATTTATGCAACCGATTACCTGTTGTAATCTTACACACTTTGCATAAATTGCAGATGACCGGAATCGTCAGCCGCGAGTTCCCGGAGTTGACCCAGGATGGGCTTAACTACCTGACTTGGGCCTCGGACGTTGAGATCGTCCTCGAGGGCCGATGCATAAAGGATGCGTTGATTGAGGGGACCCCGACGGCCCCCAGCTAAACCATCCCGGCGGACAACGCCAAAGACCTGCACTTCCTCCGCCATCACATGTGTGAGACTCTCAAGAATGAGTACATGGCAGAACGGAGTGCTTCTGCCCTTTGGACCGCCCTCAACAAGCGGTTCTCTAGGCTGAAGTACACCATTCAGCCCAGTGAGGCGGAGATTGGATTCGTCTGAGGTTTGCGGACTTCAAGACGGTGGGAGAGTACAACTCTAGGTTGCACCGGATTTGTACTATTCTTCAGCTGTGTGGGACCAGTACCACCGATCAACAGAAGATAGACAAAACTCTCTCCACCTTCCATCCGGACAACATCCAGTCCTCGCGAAACTTTCGCCAGGAAGGATTCACGGAATATGCAGCGCTTATTGATGCTCTCCAGGTGACCGAGGTGCAGGATAATGTTCTGAAAAGTAACTTCTCCGCACAACCCTTCGCGGGGGGCCCAAGTCATGAGGCCAATGCTGGTGCCTACAAGGTGTGCAAGCCCATCCACAAGAAGAGAGGCAAGAAGGGCAAGAAGGGCCCCAACTCCTCCAACCCGGCCAAGCAACGCAAGGCGGGCAAGGGGTGTTGGAGATATGCCCTAGAGGCGATAATAAATATAGTTATTATTATATCTTTGTGTTTATGATAAATGTTTACATTCATGCTATAATAGTATTAACAAGGAAACATTAATACTTGTGTGATTTGTAGACTAAAATAAGGGTCCCTAGTAAAGCCTCTATATAATACTAGCTTGTTGGTTAATAGATGATTGTGGTTTCCCTATCATGAACATTGAGATGTTATTAACAACAAGATCATATCGTTAGGATAATGATATGGTGGACATACTCCTATAGATAAGCGTAGCATATAGATCAAGTCATTTTATTAGTTCAATTGCTATATGCTTTTTGATACATAGTAATCTAATTCCTTCGACCATGAGATCATGCATATCACCTTTACCGGATGGATGCTTTGATGAAATCAAACACCACACCGTAACTGGGTGGCTATAAAGGTGGAATTGAGTGTTCGGAAAGTATTGGTTGAAACACATGGATCAAGATTGGGATTTGTCCATCCATATGACGGATAGATATACTCTGGGCCCTCTCGGTGAAATGTCATCCAATTAGCTTGCAAGCATGTGACTGGCTCAGAAGGGATCACATATCACGGGAACGAGAAAAGAGTACTTATCGGTAACGAGGTTGAACTAGGTATGCAGTGATACCGACGATCATAACCTCGGATAAGTAAACTATCGAGAGACGAAGGGAAATTGATATCGTATGTATGTGGTTCATTCGATCGCAAAGTAATCGTAGAAATATGTGGGAGCCATATGAATTTCCAGATTCCTCTATTGGTTATTGTTCGGAGAAGTGTCTCGATCATGTCCGCATAATTCACGAACCGTACGGAGACACACTTAAGGATTCGACGTTGTTAGAGTAGTTATGGAATGATGAGAAAGAGACCGAATGTTGTTCAGAGTCTCGAATGGGATTCAGGATATCACGAGGAGATCCGGAATGGTCCGGAGAATAAGATTCATATAAGGAAAGTCCCGTTTCGGAGTTGGGGAATGGTTCCGGTGTTTTCATCGGGAATGTTCTAGAAGGTTCCGGAATGTCCGGCACTCCAGAGGGGAAGGGTACATGAATGTGTTATATCAAGTTGGTATGATTGAATCATGTACTCGGTGTCATCGCTGAACAAAATAGAGGGTTTATTCAAATCCTAGTTTGAAAAGTCAAACGCCAAGTTTGAAAGTCAAACGGCTATTTTTGGGAAGTGGAGAGGGACGTGGAAACCGACTTGGGGGAGGAGTTCCTCCTCCCACCGCCGGCGCACCACCAAGCCAAGTTGGGGAGGGACTCCCTTCCCCTTGGCCGGCCCCCTCCACCTATAAAAGGATGGGCAGGGCTCCCCTCCTAGACACAAGTTCCTACACCTCTAAACCCTAGCCCCAAGCCGCCGCCGCCGCCGCCGCTGGCCCTAGGGCACTCGCCGCCGCCTAGGTGAAACCCTAGCCGCCGGCCTAGCCCCCTCCTCGGCGTGTCTAAACCCTAGATCGTAGAGGGACTCTCTCATACTCCACCATACTCGCTCCGGCTTAAGGCGAAGCCCTGCGAGATCTCCCCTCTACTTCCGGTACCACGCCGTTGTGCTGCCGGAATCGCGAGGAGAGTGCTACAACCTCCGCTGCCTGCTGGAACAAGGGAGAGGAAGGTCTTCGTCGTACCGAGCGTGTGACCGATTGCGGGGAGCTGCAGGAGCCAGGCCGGAAGGATCGTCTCGCGATCTTGAGATCGGGAAGAATGCGACTACATCACCCACGAGAATCGCTCTCGTTAAACACTTTGGAATCTTGAGGTGAGTTATTCCATCGACTCGTTGCTACAATCTAGTAGATAGATCTTGGCTTGTTTGTTTGTATGCGGTAGAAAATTTTGTTTTCCATTCTACGAAACCCTACGGTGGTATCGAGCCGTGTCTATATGTAGATCTGTTGCGAGTAGAACACAATGGTCATTGTGGGCGTTGATGCTTTTATTGTCGATTGCTTCTTGTGTACTTTGCATCTTGCGGTATGTTGGGATGAAGCGGCCCGGGCTAACCTTACATGACATCGTTCATGAGACTTGCTCCACGCTTGACATGCAACTTGTATTGCATAAGTGGCTTTGCGGGTGCCTGTTACTCCTAGCATAGTTAAGATCCAATTTACAACGGGTGATTAACAATACTAGTATCAATGTTGTGGTTCATGTTCGTAAGTTAGAACGACACTTATTGAAAGCCCCAAAACCACGTAAAATATGCAAAGAAAGTAGAGGCGTCTAACTTTGTTTTGCAGGGGTGTGCTGTGATATGATATGGCCATGATTGTGATTATATTTGATGTATGCAATGTTCCTTATTGTAAGTTGGCAACCGACAGGAGCCATATGGTTGTCTTTAATTTATGTTAAGACCCGCGTGTCTATTCAAAGTAGTTGTAAGTTGAAGCTGGTGGACGACAACCATGGAGAAGCGTCATTGACCTTGATGCAATGCCGGTGATGATGGAGATCATGTTCGTGCTAGAAGATGGAGATCGGAAGCACAAAGAAGAAAGGCCATATCATATCACATATTATGAATTGCATGTGATGTTAATCCTTTATGCATCTTGTATTGCTTAGTAGACGACGCTAGCATTATAAGATGATCTCGCATGCACATGGATATCAAGTCATAAAGTGTTCACCCTTAATTAGCACCGTTGCTAAAGCTTGTTGTTTAGAAGCACCACGTGATGATCGGGTGTGTTAGATTCCGCAAGTGTATACAACATGAGCAAGCCAGATTTGCTCATGCGGAAACTAAGGTTTGATCTTGACGAGCCTAGCATGTACAGACATGGTCTCGGAACACGGATCACCAAAAGGTAAAGCATGAATCATATAGTAGATATGATGAACATGTCGATTGTTCGCCATTGAAACTATATTAACTCTCGTGATGATCGGTGTTGATGTGGTGGATTTGGTTCGTGTGATCACTAAAACAATGTGAGGGATATTGTTTTGAGTGGGAGTTCACCTAGATTAATTTTATTATTAATTTGAACTCAATTTGTCATAAACTTAGTCTAAATTATTGCAAATATGTTGTACATCAATGGCAGCCTCTACCATCAATTTTAATGCGTTACAAGAGAAAGAAAAGTTGAAAAACAATGGAAGCAACTTCGCGGATTGGTTCCGCAATTTGAGGATTGTCCTCACAGCTGGTAATTTGACCTATGTCTTTGGATGCACATTGGTGACCCACTGGTGATCTTGCCGATGAAGTAAAGAATGTTTACCTCACTCGGAAGACTCGGTACTCCACAGTTCAGTGTGCTATCTTGTATGGTTTAGAATCGGAGCTTCAGAAAAGGTTTGAGAATTCAGACCCATATGATATTGTCGAGGATCTCAAATTGATCTTTGAGACTCATGTGGCAATTGAAAGCTATGAGGCTTCTGAAAAGTTCTTTAATTGCAAGATGGAAGAGGGCAACTCCGTCAGTGAGCATGTGCTTAAGATGTCTGGGCACGCAAACAAACTTCAAAGCTTGGGTATAGTGATTCCTAATGCTTTGGGGATTTACCGCGTCCTCCGATCACTACCACCAATTTACAAGAACTTTGTGATGAACTACAACATGCAAAACATGAACAAGACGTTGCCAGAACTCTTTGCCATGTTGAAATCTGCACAAGTGGAGATCAAGAAAGAGCACCAAGTGTTGTTGGTCAATAAGACCACCAAATTCAAGAAAGGCAAGTCTAAGCAGAAGGGACACTTCAAGAAGGGTGGTAAGAAAGTTACCACGCCAACGAAGAAGACCAAGGCTGGACCTAAGCACGACATCGAGTGCTTTACGCAAGGGAGAAGGTCCTTTGGGCGGAATTTCCCAAAGTACTTGGCGGATTTGAAGAATGGCAACATCAAGAAGAAAGGTATATCGATATACATGTTATTGATGTGTATCTCACTAGTACTCGTAGTAGTGCACGGTATTTAATCTTGGTTCGATTGCTCATATTTGTAACTCGAAACAGGTGCTGCAGAATAAACGGAAGCTAGCGAAGAACGAGGTGACGATGCGCGTGGGAAACGGATAAAAGGTTGACGTGATCGCGGTCGGCACGCTACCCCTTCATCCACCATCGGGATTAGTTTTATACTTAAATAATTGTTATTTGGTGCCTGCGTTAAGCATGAACATTATATCAGGATCTTGTTTATTGCGAGGCGGTTACTTGTTTAAGTCCGAGAATAATGGTTGTTCGATTTATATGAGTAATATGTTTTATGCACATGCACCTTTGATATATGGTCTATTCTTATTGAATCTCGATAGTGGAAATACACATATTAATAACATTGAGGCTAAACGTTTGAAATCGAGCGATAACTCGACCTATATGTGGCACTGTCGTCTTGGTCACATTGGAGTGAAGCGTATGAAGAAACTCCATTCCGATGGACTTCTTGAATCACTTGATTTCGAATCACTTGAAAGATGCGAAGCATGTCTGATGGGTAAAATGACTAAGACTCCATTTTCTGGTATGATGGAGCGAGCTACGGACTTATTGGAAATCATACATACCGATGTGTGTGGTCCAATGAGTGTAGCATCGCGCGGTGGTTATCGTTATGTTCTTACCTTCACGAATGATTTGAGTAGATATGGGTATATATATTTCATGAAACATAAATCCGAAACTCACTACTAGGAAAACGGCCTTTAGTGGCGCACCTGAAACCATCATCTGTGGCGCACCTGTAGTGCGCCACGGGCCTTGCGCTACGGCTATCTCTCAGCCGTGGCACACTGCCTAGTGCGCCACGGTTGTGTAGAGATAGGCGTAGCGCACCTAATGCGCCACGAAGTTTGGCGTGTGCGCTACCCTTGATCTTCGTGGCGCACTACCTGCGCCACTAAACATCCATGGTGCGCTTTAGGTGTAGTCGCCACGGAAGGTAGACCATGTGCGCCAGGATGTATTTTTGTTTTTTTTAATTTCCAAGCCAGATTATATGCAATACAGATTATATACAATATTACAGAGATATACACACACGATACAAGATATACAATTATATATATAAATACTCAATATGAAAAACAAGATTGAAACAAATACATATAGATAAGTCTCATACATGAATACATAGTCCAAGTTACATTGTTTTGATCATGTTACAAAGTAGTAGTTGGTGACATGCGAATACATGTGTCGATCGAACAAGTTAGAGCTGGAAGCTCGCCTAGACATCTAAACTAGCTAGCTAGACACAAACGCGGGATAAATAACCAAAGAAGATAAGCATGATCACCGCTTGACGAAGGTGTAGGTATTCATCCGGTTCCTTGTCCTAACTACCGCTAGATAGCGTGTATCTAGCTTCCGCCTCCGCCATAGTGTTGTACCCTTTGTAGCTATTGCCGCTGAACGTGCACTGTCTCGGCAGTCTTCCCAATCATCGAGACTCAGGAACCCGTCCCTTGTACACGACGTACCACGTCATCTACAAGTTGACAATAATAACTAACCGGTGATTGAAAAAACATGTATAATTAAAGTCGCATATGAAGATACACTTATAGAAAGTACTCTTAAATCAAAAGGAGCAAACTCAAAAAGCATGCCTCATATATAACTAGGTTGTTGGACACAGGAATATGCTTATGACGGATTGTAGCCAAGTAGGATGCACAATTCTGGACTTGTGCATATCACAAGGCTAACAATCCCGTCATAGCACATTCACATATATATTGTGCCACGACATTTCAATCATCGGCATATTGTCGAAAAGACAAAAATAACTCGAAAAGCATGCCTCATATATAACTAGCTAGGTCGTTGGACACAGAATATTCTTATGACGGGAATTTATTAGCCTAGTAGGATGCACAATTCCTGGACTTGTGCATATCACAAGGCTAACAATCCCGTCATAGCACATTCACATATATATTGTGCCACGACATTTCAATCATCGGCATATTGTCGAAAAAGACAAAATAACTCGAAAAGCATGCCTCATATATAACTAGCTAGGTCGTTGGACACGGGAATATGCTTATGACGGAATTTAGCCAAGTAGGATGCACAATTCCTAGACTTGTGCATATCACAAGGCTAACAATCCCGTCATAGCACATTCACATATATATTGTGCCACGACATTTCAATCATCGGCATATTCTCGAAAAGACAAAAATAACTCAAAAGCATGCCTCATATATAACTAGCTAGGTCGTTGGACACGGAATATGCTTATGACGGACCGTTAGCCAAGTAGGATGCACAATTCCTGGACTTGTGCATATCACAAGGCTAACAATCCTGTCATAGCACATTCACATATATATTGTGCCACGACATTTCAATCATCGGCATATTCTCGAAAAAGACAAAAAAAACACGAAAAGCATGCCACATCTATAACTAGCTAGGTCGTTGGACACGGGAATATGCTTATGACGGAATTAGCCAAGTAGGATGCACAATTCCTGGACTTGTGCATATCACAAGGCTAACAATCCCGTCATAGCACATTCACATATATATTGTGCCATGACATTTCAATCATCGGCATATTCTCGAAAAATACAAAAAACTCACACTTGTCGTCCGAGAACCAAAGAGTAAGCAAAAAAACCAAAGAGTAAGCAAAAAAACCAAGCATTGATTGATATATAATAATAATAAGCAAAATAAGTAAGCGGTGATTCATAAACCTAATAAGATAAGTACACTTGTCGTCCACACACACACACACAAAGGTCATCTATAGTTTGCAACTACAACTAGGCCAACATCAAGCCTTCTGGCTCGGCTTAGGGAACGGGAGGACGCCCTGCCTCGTCATGAACTTCCTATAGTCACCCTGCATCTCTAGGCGATCTTCTATGTCACGGTTATTCGGGATATTTCCTCCGTAGAAGATCCCCCCCGAAGTCATGACATCACGAAAGATGATTGCCCCAAACTGCTGCTGGATGCGATACATCTCTTGTCTAATATCCGAATCATTGATCTTGGCCTTTGCTTTGGCCCTTGTTTGAGATGATCCGGCGTAGAATTCGCTGGTCAAGTAGGAACGCCCTCATGTGATGGAGTGCGTAGTAGGCTTCCTTCTTCTTTTCCGTTTGCTTCACGCAGGGAACTGTTACGTGGTTGAAGGCGTGCTGCCGAACTTGACCTTCTTACGCACGGCTGGTGCCTTCCGTCGAGGCAAAGCGTGAGAGCATCATCCGAACTTCCTTGATCTTGTCGTAGTTTTCTTCTTTTCTAGACTCCCGAGTCGAAATACGTGGCGTGGGAATGCTTGGCGATAAGGAGATGAGCGTCGGTGTTCATCTCTGCAAAAAATTCAAATGGAATGTGTTGAAAAAGAATGATGATGATCTAATAAAGCCAATCGATGGTGGCGATGAATAACGACTTACTCGGGAAAGTAAGGCACGAGAATGTATTCCTTTGTCTTGTTCGCCACGAGGATTCTTTTTAGGTACGAGGCCACGATACGTCGTTCGGGTAACCCAAGCAGGCCACGCATGTAGTAGGGGTCCACTATAGCGATGCCGGTGTGTTCTCTCTAATGATCTGCATGGCGGTGAGAGAAAAGAGCGGACCATGGTATAGTGCAACGGGTATAGGTGGAACATATTGAAGATGTCCTCGAACCAGGAAGAACAGATCCATGAGGCGATGTCGAAGCCCAAGCTGGTGGCACCTTAACCACGAATACCGGTGCGAGGGATCTTTCTCCGATAGAAGGCGTCTCTATCGTCAAGACGTCATGCACACTCTGCAGTTCGAACTGGCGAGCTTCGCAAATTCTTAGGTAGCATGGGCTCACCCGCCACATGAATCCTCCACATAATACCCTCGGGTCTTGGTGGCCCGTCCGAAACCTGATCGGATTCGCGATTGTTGACGCCACCGGCTGGCTTGAGCTGCTAGATTTTCTTTTCTGCCCTTTTTTCCTTTTGGAGCGGGCAGGCACATAATCGAGCACCGGCCGCCCTATGTAGTGTGTCGGGGCTTAGAATAAAGGGCGGTTGGTTGTATCGGTGGCTCAGTAAGGCGCAAGCTGGGCGTCTCGAGAACCAAGCAGACGCTTGGTGATAGTGGCTTTCTCTATGGGGCCACCAGCTAGGTCTTCTTCGTTATGGCCGAGTCTTGAAGAAGTGATCATTCCGTCTTGAAGTCCTCGGCGGATCTGCGCCATGTGCATATCATAAACATGATCATCCGACCCACCGCGTGGAGGTGACGGCGAGGCGGTAGGTTTTGCCACCGCTTGTCGCTGCCACGACATGCGGTGTTGTTGTTCTGGCGTGATGGCCCCGCCGTCCCCAAACGGATCATGCTCTTTGGCCATATCAAGAACAAGCGAAGCAACCGAGGATGTACGACTCTTCTTCATCCGCTCCTGGGGTTGAATGGGAGGTTCCAGGTCGTCGCAGCCCCTTAGCACCCGACTAATTTTAACCCTGTGCACGCTATCTGGCATCGGTTTTGAGTGGAACGTGCGCTGCAAGGGTTGAACGATGGTACCCTTGGCAACATCCCTCAGCTCGTTGTTCACGTAGCATAAGAGAGTGCAAGGAACATCCGTCTGCAGAAAACATGTACGGCGTCGTCAGAGCGAGATGCCACAAGAGTAATATATAGATGGCATGAAAGGCGGTAATTAAAGCAATTTGTTTACCGTGATGGCGTCGAGATCGGCTAATGTCGACGCACCGCATACGGCGACGGGCGTGCAAGAGACGGAAGGGCTGCTTGATGGCGCGGTGCTGGCCGCCGGTGTATTCTCCCTACCGACGGGTGCTTGGAGCTCCGGTGCCGCCGCGACGATGGCAGGGGGGGCACCAACATGTACTCCGGCGCCGCGGTGATGGCGAGTCACCAACACTTGGCGCCCGTGGTGCTGGCGGAGTCACGAACACGTAGTTCGCCTGATTATCGGCGCGCGTTGTTCGAGTGGCTGCGACCATGCTTGGAATCGAACGCGGCCCTACTCGACCACCCGCACTCCAGTTCGCTATTGACTCCACCAAGTTAGGCAGGAAGGACGTAAGGGTGATTGCCAGGTTGTCTTGGATGATCTGCGGGATCCGCGCCATTTGTGCCTTAAGTTCTTGAACCTCTCTGTTTTCCTCCTCGCTTCTTCCCGACGGCGCCACATGCGTCCTCGGCGGTGGACCAAAATGATCCACCCAATTCTTACCCCCGAGGCCGGCCAGACGGCCAGCCGACGACGGCTTCTTCGTAACCGGCTCTATTTTCTTGGCCCGGTTCATCGCCCTGTTAAAAGGGTTATCCCAGGGTGGCGCCGTCGACCCACAGGATGAGGAACCACAGGATCCATGACTAGAAACAATTTCCTCCTCCTGCGGAAAATAACGGTGAATCATTTAGATCATCGATTAGATTGCAATCGTGTTGATCCATGTAATTAGATTATACTTACCACAATTTCCTCGAATTCCTTCACCGCAGATCCGCGGTGAGTTGTTTGGTTTTGGGTCCACATGGTAACGGGCCTGATGAAGTTTCGAACCCGGGTTCGAATTTATAAAGGGTTTTCTATCCCTTGGATCTATACTCTTCGTCCTCCTTATTCCATTTGGCCTCCGCGTTCTGTATCCACCAGATCCGAGATGGTGATGACCTATATTCATCGCTGCGGCACCTTTCCCGATTACTATTGGCGGGCTCTTCGGATTCACACCTCTCCTTGAACTCCGGGCTGATCTTGGTGATCTGCGGGTCAATCTTCCGGATCTCCTCGAGACTTTTGCCTTCTTTATAGATCTTCTTCTTTATCCGGTTCTCCGGTGGCGGCGGTGCTCATCTTTGTGAGGGCGGATTTGTTTACCGTTCCCATGATAATTTGTGTTACGATACTTAGCGGGAACTTGTATCTTGCGACTTCTCGAAGGAGTGTGCAAGTGGCCATTATCTTTATGCCGGAGATTCTCGGTGTTGATCGAGATGGTTGTCCGGTGATCGCCGCCACTTGCCCACCGTACCCTTTGGCGACAAGGGCGGGCTCCAAAGGAACCCTGATGGGCTCACTTGATATTTCCTCCTGACCGTGTCGGCCGTGTTGGGCGCCGGTCCTTCTTTCTTCTTCTTCTTAGGAGGGTTGCTACCACTCCGTGCCCTCGCCGCCATCGGTGGTTTCATCGTCCGCCGTTCCTTGATTCTTCCTCCGTCTTCCATCTCATCATCCTCGCTCTCCGAAGGATGGTATTCTTCATCGTCTTCTAGACGCTGGCCGCCTCCCGAATGTCAATTGTTTATTCGAGGTCGAGTTCTCCTTCAGCTGATGCGCTTAGAACATCCAGCCTCGTCGTCACACATCTTTGCACTAATAAAAACAAATAATTGGTTAAATGCGGAAAAATCCGGCATGACCTTTGCTAATTTTCTTAAACTAGAGTGCCCGATTTACAAAAGCGGAAGTTAATCAACATTCGCAAAATCGGACTCATTTCATACAAGAACCTGCATATATATGGCCAGCATAGCTAGCACACAATAAATGGCCATCATAGCCAACCAGAAAACAATAAATGGCCAACACAAAAGACATAATCTGGTCACATAGGATAATTTGGCCAACAAAGCCAAGACATAAACATCTAGGTAGAAAACACATTGGTTAAGAATGCATCAACATGCCCACCACATCAAGCAATGGGCATTCTGATTATCATCTGGATTCACGGGCACCAAGCATATGATGGAAAGAAAATAACTAAAGCCTGCTAGGTCTCTTGAAAAAGAAAATAACACATATGAGCATACACATGACAACTAAAACCCAAGCATACATGTTCTACAACCCAACTGATGTTCTACGAGGCATGCCTCCCATACGCATAGTTGTAGCTGTGTGCTGACAATAGAAGGCTATTTGCAAGATCTGGACTTCTGGAGCCTATGCAATGGTTTGATTAATTCAGTTCTGAAGGCCCTAGCTACTAACTCTGGTTATAATTGCATATGATCTATTCTTAAAATTTGGACTGAGAAGTTATAACTGCGGGTCCTGCAGTATGGTTTTTCTTGCTAGGATAATGGAATCACTAAGTTGATAATTCTAACATCATAGCACCTAGTATATCCTAGGCATAAGTTAGCTCTGGTCATAAGCATGCGTATCTATCACTCAAAACAGTAAATCAATAAGCTTTTCTACTGAAAAACTGAATATATGCTATGGTAGTGTTGTTACTTTTCTGAACTGAATGGCCAAGTAATATAGTAGTAAGATCTTTTCTACTGAAAAACAGTTCCTTTTTTGAAAATAATGGTCCATGTAGTGAAATTGTGGTACCGGGCATTTGCTTTTTGGAAGTAGCAATCATGTGTTGTTCGAGGTTCCAAAGCGCAGCCATCTATCTAACTAAAAGGATCATGTACTTTTTATCTTTTAACCACACAACACAAGAATGCAACAAGATCCCGATCTTTTAGTTCATTTATCTTTTTGATAGTAGCAATCATGTGTTGTTCGGTTTCAGAGGCAACAAACACAAATACTAGCAGCTAAGACCATGTACTATGTGTGTTCGATTCAAGGAATAACCGGGAGGAGGAGCTATAGTTCAGGCCTCCTCCTCCTCCTTATAAAAATCATCTAGTTCGAGAATAAACAGTATAACATCTATAAAAATCATCATCTATCATTAATCCATCTTATGAAAGTCACCATAAGCCAAATACATTAGTCACTTTCCTAAAAATTCATTTAGGAGCTAATTTTTCTCTCTAAGATCATTGCCGCAAATATTTCAGGTTTATGCTAACTGAATAAAACTTGCATAAAAAGAATTATTTGGTCTTTTCTGCTTGAATCTTGTTTATGCTAACTGAATCTTGAATCTTGTTTACTACTAACGAATTATTTCCAATTCTAGTTTATCGCTAACCGAATCTTGAAGCGAGAGAGGGAGAGAGGAGAGAGGAGAGAGGGAGAGACAGGGAGGGACATTTTGTCTAACATTCGCAAGCACTAGCACATTTTTGTCTAACATTCTGCAAACACCAAAGTACAATAGCCTAACCCTAACCAGATGCAATGGATTCAGGAAGAAAATAGCCTAACCCTAACCAGATGCAAACACCAAAGTACAATAGCCTAACCCTAACCCTCTGAGGAGAGAGAGGGTGAGAAGGATAGAGGGGAGGGGCAGAGCTCACCTCTGAGATTACTCGAGGAGAGAGGGGGAGATGACGACGACGAGGGCTGGCGGACGAGGTAACGAGGGGGAGGGAGCGGCAGAGCGCCTTGCCGTCGGAGGAGCGGAGCCGACTCTGCAGGAACCTCGCCGCCACCGACCTCCTCCTCCACGGAACGAGCGCGCGGGCAAGGCGGCCTCCTCCTCCTCCTAGCGTGGAGGCCTCCTCCTCCTGGCGTGGCGTGGCGGCCTCCTCCTCCTCTTGGCGTGGCGTGGCGGCCTCCTCCTGGCGTGGCGGCGGCGGCCTCCTCCTGGCGTGGCGGCGGCGGCGCCTCGATGCGGGGATGGGGATGGGCCGGGATGGGGACGATGTGTCTGAGGACGACGATGGGAGGGCTGGCTCACGCGCGCAGTTGACTAGTCCAACCCACACACGCGTAGCGCACCCTGCCAAGTGCTCTACGGATAACCGTAGCGCACTTGGCGAGGCGCTCTGGCGTGTGTGGGTTGGACTATCGATAAGCATGGCCGTCCCACTAGTTAACACTAGTCTTGTCTTACCCCTTTGGTTACGCCCTTAGCTCTATTCTAAACGATGAGCACCTGGTTGAATCCTGGTGCTCCACTTTTTTATTTTACTTTAAAAATACTTTAAAATGTTCCAAAAATACTTTAAAATGTTCCAAAAGTGGTGATACATGCCATACAAATTTTGTTTTGTTTTTAAAATACTTTTAAATATTCCAAAATGCCCAAAAGTGATAATATATGTCATAAAAGTGTTACAAATATGATTCGAAGTATAACTAAATTTCATAATACTTTGTCCATGAATATTACAATCTTTTTCGACCACGCGTTTTACAATATTTTTGAGCTAGCGTTTTACAATCTTTTTCCCTTCTTTGTCGCGGTTGAATAATTTAGCCCCGGCACTTTAATGTTTCTTCTTTCGAACGGGCTACCTTTTTTGGGTAGGGTTGTCCTTTTTCTTCTTGTGATGTATGTTGTTGCATCGTAGTCGTCATCTTCAATCTTTGGATCGCCGTCTTGGTGAAGTCTTGCTCGTTGGCGACTCCATCCATTCCGATGATGTTTCTTTTCCTCTCCTCACGACAACACGGCTAGGCCTTGTCGGGTCGGTAATGAAAAACATTGGTCCACTTTGGTAGCAGTCCACCCGGTTCATTTTTCGCCACGTTTGCCGTGACCTTGGATTTGGCTGCCGGGTATAACCATGGTTGTGAAATACGGTCTTCTCTTCGGCTCTTTGCCCATCTGACACGGAACATCGGCACCTTTTCTCCACAGTAGTCGAGCTCCCAGATCTCCTCGATTCTTTCGTAGAATCTTTCCTTCACGTTGTCATCGGTGTAGAATTCCGACGTTACGCCTGAGTTCTGATAATCACACTTGTTGTCCTTTTCCTCCGTGTAGAATGTGTAGCCGTTGATATCATACGCCTGATAGGTCACCAGGTTTTGCATCGGTCCCTGCGACAAGGTGAATATGATCTTTTCCGTGTCAGAAGAATGCGAGCGCGGGGGATTATCAAGGAGCGTCTGCCTAAACCAACGCGTGAAATCTGAGTTGTGCTCTTTGATTATTTCTCCCTGCGTCCTCTGTATGCCCCGGTCACTGTACTTCTTCTCGATTAACCTTTTGTGATTCTGTACCCAAGGATCGACCAGTTCTAAATGCTGTAGCGCGACGAGGTTTGCTCGATCAAAGTCTGTGCGTCGGAAATCGAAGTCTGCATGCGATGTCGACGCGACCCTCTCGGTGACCAGATCCGTCGAGCTTGCCAAGGTGTATGTTGACGGGAAGACCGACAGGGTTCTCGATGTCTAGATAATTCGTGCAGAAAGAGATGCACTCTTCGGCCAGAAAGCCCTTGGCTATGCTTCCATCTGGACGGGACCTGTTGCGAACGTATCCTTTGATGTGTCCGTTCATCCTTTCGAACGCCATCATGCTGCGGAGAAACATCGGCCCGAGTTGTACGATGTCCTCCACGACATGGACCAGCAGATGCACCATAATGTCGAAGAATGCGGGTGGGAAGTAGACCTCAAGCTCACATAGTATCACCACGATCTCCTCCTGTAGCCTTCCGAGCTGATTCAAGCCAATCGACTTCCTAGAGATGACGTCGAAAAACATGCATAGGACAAATAACGTTTCACGGACGTGCTCGTCCATTATCCCTCTTAGTGCGACCGGAAGTACCTGCGTCATTAGCACGGCACAGTCGTGAGACTTCATGCCACTGAACCTCTGCTTCGCCTCGTCTAGGTATCTGCTTATCTTGCCCGCGTAGCCGTAAGGAAATTTGACTCCTAGAAGGCACTTGAAAAACTGTTTGATCTCATCCTGGCTTAGAGTGAAGCAAGAAGGAGGCGTAATATTCGTTCTTCTTGAACTTTTACCCTTCCGACGACCTTGTGTCTCTCGACTCATGATCATCGTCATCTTCACGATCATCGGGGTAGTCGTCCTCCGTGAAGCTCCTTCCGGATACCCAAGCATATCAGTCGTGCCTTGCTTTCGGACCATCTTTCGTCCCTATCGGCATGTTGATTATGGTGGCGACGGACTCTCACACATTTTTCGTGATATGAGGCGTGCGGAGAAACTTCCAGTATGGAAACTCCTAGGAAACAGACCTTGTTTTCCATACCTTCATCAGCGGCTTGTCTTGTTGCTGCCTCTTTCGCTTCTTTCCAGGCTTAGGACAATCTTTCCAGTTTTTCAGCAACTCTTCCACTTCTTCGCTGCTCCTACGCTCTGGGATTCCTCGGGTCTCTGATTTGCCATCGAACAGGTCTCCACGTTTTCTCCATGGATCATTCTTGCCGAGCCACCTCCGGTGCGCCATGAACACGGTTTTCGATGACCCTGGATCTTTCTCTAGTTGGAGATAGCTTGTGTTATCCATGCACCTAACGCATGCGCAGAATAATTGGATAACCTGCCCCAAGATATACCCGCAACCTGGATAGTCTTGCACCGTAGTGACCAACGTGGCTCTCATAGTGAAATAATCTTGTGCGACGGCGTCGTAAGTATTGGCTCCAGATTCCCATAACGTTGCTAGCTCCTCTTTCAACAGCCCGAGATACAGATTGATGTCGGTACCAGGTTGTTTTCGGCCCTTGAATTAGCATACTCATTTGTATGTACTTATTCTTCATGCACAACCATGGAGGGAGGTTGTACATCCATACAAACACGGGCCAAGTCTTTGTGCTTTGCTACGGCTACGAACGGATTGAGTCCATCGGTGCTCGCACCAAGCTGATGTTCCTCGAATCTCCACCGAATTCGGGAATTCGAGGTCCAATGCTTTCAGCAGCTAGCATCCGAAGGGTGCGTCGGCAGCTCATCCTTTTGGGGTCATCATCATCTCACGGCTTCTTCCTTTCCGCATGCCATCGCATGAGCTTCCTTAGGGTCCGCGAAATAGCGCTGCAGACGAGGGTGATAGGAAAGTACCATACCACTTTTCGAGGTGCTTTCTTCCCTTTCTTGTATCGACTCACGCCGCACCGGACATGTGGTTTTCTCCGCGTCCTCGCCCTGATAAATGATGCAATCGTTGATGCATACATGATATCTAACATGCGGTAGATCGAGAGGACAGGTGATTTTCTTGGCGTCCTCGATACTAGTTGGACATGTGTTCCCCTCCTGGAGACGATCGTGCCAGAATGCCATCATATCGTCGAAGCTTGCGTCGCTCAATTTGTGTTTTTCCTTCATCTCCATAGCCTTGAGCGTTACATTCAACCGGGTATCATCGGGCCTGCATCCTTCATACAATGGAGTAACCACGTCTTTCTCAAGTTGCGCAAGCTTGGCTTTCTCTCTAGCGCAAGCCCTGGCGTTACTAAATGCCTTGAGAAGCAGCTCTTGCACATAAGGGTCCGCACCCGACTGACGTTGTTCCATCGTCTGCTCCTCCGCATCTAGATCATCATCATCCCGATGCCTTCGCACCTTCACCATCTCCAGGAGCCTCTTCATCATCTCGCCCGTTCTCGCCGTGATGATGATCATCGTCATGTTGGCCACCTTCTTCACCGTCTCCATCATCTACGCCATCGCTTATCCAACGAGTGTATCCATCCATGAAACCATGGCGGAGCAGGTGCGCCTGCAGATTCCCGGAATCTGGGTCGATCACCCAGTTGAGTTTGCATCTTCTGCACGGACATCTTATATCTGTCTTGTTATTTCGTATCATGTCGGTCGTCGCACATTTCAAAAATCTAGTCACAATGCCTTCGCTCATTATGCGGACCATTTTTGCCTGCACGATGTACACGATACAATTTTGAAGTCTATTAGAACCACATAATGAATGCATGCATGCAATGGTCGATAGAAAATTTCGGCATGACCTATCCTAAAATTAGGATCTTTGCGAAATGCCAAAGTCTTGCCAAAATGGAAATGAATCAACATTTTGGCAAAACAAATGGCAACTTGTTCACATACAAACACAAGAGAGAGAGACCGATCCATACACACATGAACATATCATTATCCTCTCCATACACACATGCATGAGCATCATCGATACTCTCCATATACACACACATATGACCATCGATCCTCTCCACACACATACACACATCATGAGCATCGATCATCTACATACTTATGAGCACATGCATCATCCATATACACATGAACACATCCTTACATGGACAACTTACCGAGATGAGAGACCGATCGCGAGAAAGATGGAAAGGAGAGGTGCTGTGGCCGATCGGAGACGGATAGATGAGAGACCGAGACCTCCTCTATTACTTATGTAACATCCAAAGCAAGTTTTACATGCTAAAAATGGTGAATGTATGGAGAAATTAAGGTGGGAAGGAGAAGATCCCGACTAGATCTAAGGAGGAAGAAGAAGGGAAAGTGAAGTGTGGGTGGTGGATGTGGCACACATGTGCACATAAAGTGCTGTCCTAAAAGAATCGACACATCCGTGGCGCACACGGCCCCAAAGTCATGTGAGTACAACTGTGGCGCACTAGGCCGAGTGCGCCACAGATGATCTAGTCCTCGTGGCGCACTAGGCGGAGTGCGCCACAGTTGTGGCCGCTTGCAGCAGAGGTGGGCATGCGCTCAGGCGTAGCGCACCAGGCACACGTGCGCCAAAGATGACCCTAACAACCGTGGCGCACATGACTATAGTGCGCTACAGATGTTTGGCGTGTGGCCAACAGGCCCTGGCCCACACACATCTGTGGCGCACTATAGTCATGTGCGCCACGGTTGTTAATAGTTATTAGTAGGGCACTGCCCACAGGTGAGCCACGCCTGTTTTAGCCGTGGGGCACTTCAACCATGTGAGCCACGGATGTGCTGATTACCTATAGCTGTTTTCCTAGTAGTGACTTTCGAGAAGTTTAAGGAATTTCAAAGTGAGGTAGAGAATCAACGTAACAAGAAGATTAAATTTCTACATTCTGATCGTGGAGGTGAATATCTAAGTTACGAGTTTGGCGAGCATTTGAAGAAATGCGGAATACTTTCACAATTGACACCGCCGGGAACACCATAGCGTAATGGTGTGTCCGAACGTCGTAATCGAACTCTCTTAGATATGGTTCATTCTATGATGTCACTTACAGATTTACCGCTATCATTTTGGGGTTATGCATTAGAAACAGCCGCATTCACTTTAAATAGGGCACCATGTAAATCCGTTGAAACGACACCGTATGAATTATGGTTTGGGAAGAAACCTAGATTGTCGTTCCTTAAAGTTTGGGGTTGTGAATCCTATGTAAAGAAGTTACAGCCGGACAAGCTTGAACCCAAAGCGGAAAAAATGCGTCTTCATAGGATACCCGAAGGAAACTATTGGGTATACCTTCTATCATAGATCCGAAGGCAAAATCTTTGTTGCCAAGAATGGATCCTTTCTAGAGAAGGAATTTCTCTCGAAAGAAGTGACTGGAAGGAAAGTAGAACTCGACGAGGTTGTCGAACCTTCTCTCGAAATTGCGAGTAGCGCAGCACCAGAAGAAGTTCCTGTGGTGCCTACACCAGTTAGAGAGGAAGCTAATGATGATGATCATGAAACTTCGGTTGAAGTTGCTACAGAGCCTCGCAGGTCAACGAGAACTCGTACCACTCCAGATTTTGTATGATCCCGTTATGAGTGTCATGTTGGTGGACAACACCGATGACCCTGAGCCATATGAGGAAGCAATGATGAGCCCAGATTCCAATAAATGGCAAGAAGCCATGAAATCCGAGATTGGATCCATGTACGAAAACCAACTATGGACTTTGGTGGACTTACCGGATGGCCGGAAGGCTGTCGAGAACAAATGGATTTTTAAGAAGAAAACAGATGTTGATGGTAATGTTACTGTCTATAAAGCTCGACTTGTCGCAAAGGGGTTTCGACAAATTCAAGGAGTTGACTACGATGAGACTTTCTCACCAGTAGCGAAGCTAAAGTCTGTGAGGATTATGTTAGCAATCGCTGCATATTATGATTATGAGATATGGCAGATGGATGTCAAAACAGCATTCCTCAATGGAGACATTGATGAAGAGCTGTATATGATGCAACCCAAAGGTTTTGTCGATCCTAAAGATGCTAACAAGGTATGCAAACTTCAACGGTCCATCTATGGATTGAAGCACGCATCCCAAAGTTGGAATCAACATTTTGATAAGGTGATCAAAAGTTTTGGTTTTATACAAACTTATGGAGAAGCTTGTATTTACAAGAAAGTAAGTGTGAGCTCTGTAGCATTCTTAATACTATATGTAGATGACATATTGTTGATTGGGAATGATGTAGACCTTCTTAATAGTGTCAAGGAATATTTGAATAATAGTTTTTCAATGAAGGATCTTGGCGAAGCAGCTTACATATTAGGCATAAAGATTTATAGAGATAGATCGAGACGCCAAATATCATTGTCACAAAGTACATATTTGGACAAAGTTCTAAAGAGGTTTGGAATGGAAGATAGCAAGAAAGGGTTCTTGCCCATGTTGCCCAATACGACCTTGAGTAAAACTCAAAGTCCGACATCGGCAGAAGATAGAGAAAGGATGGGTAAGACTCCCTATGCCTCAGCCATAGGATCTCTAATGTATGCCATGCTATGTACTAGACCCGACATTGCATATCTTTGTTAGTTTAACTAGCAGATATCAAAGTGATCCGAGTGGATCATTGGACAAGGTCAAAAACATCCTTAAGTACTTGAGAAGAACTAAGGATATGGTTCTTTCTTATGGAGGTGATGAACATTTCGTTGTTAATGGTTACACCGATGCTAGTTGGAACAATGATCCGAATGATTCTAAATCACAACTGGATACGTATTTATTTTGAATGGTGTAGCTTAGCTAGAGGAGTGCAAAGCAAAGCGTTGTGGCGAGATCTTCAACTGAATCGGAATACATGGTGCCGGAGGCTTCACAAGAAGCGATATGGATGAAAGAGTTCATTACGAGTGGGTGTGGTTCCTAGTGCTGGACCCAATGTCTATCTACTGTGATAACATGGGCGCCATAGCCAATGCGCAAGAACCAAGGTCACACAAGAAGCTGAAGCATATCAAGCTACGTTTTCACGCTATTCGAGAACATATCCAAGATGGTGATATAAAGATTTGCAAAGTACACACAGATCTGAATGTGGCGGATCCGTTGACTAAACCTCTCCCGAGGGCAAAACATGACCAGCACCAAACTGCCATGGGTGTTCGGTATATTACCATGTAATCTACATTAGATGACTCTAGTGCAAGTGGGAGACTGTTGGAGATATGCCCTAGAGGCAATAATAAATATAGTTATTATTATATCTTTGTGTTTATGATAAATGTTTACATTCATGCTATAATAGTATTAACAAGGAAATATTAATACTTGTGTGATTTGTAGACTAAAATAAGGGTCCCTAGTAAAGCCTCTATATAATACTAGCTTGTTGGTTAATAGATGATTGTGGTTTCCCTATCATGAACATTGAGATGTTATTAACAACAAGATCGTATCGTTAGGAGAATGATATGGTGGACATACTCCTATAGATAAGCGTAGCATAAAGATCAAGTCATTTTATTAGTTCAATTGCTATATGCTTTCTGATACATAGTAATCTAATTCCTTCGACCATGAGATCATGCATATCAACTTTACCGGATGGATGCTTTGATGACATCAAACACCACACCGTAACTGGGTGGCTATAAAGGTGGCATTGAGTGTTCGGAAAGTATTGGTTGAAACACATGGATCAAGAGTGGGATTTGTCCATCCATATGACGGATAGATATACTCTGGGCCCTCTCGGTGAAATGTCATCCAATTAGCTTGCAAGCATGTTACTGGCTCACAAGGGATCACATATCACGGGAACGAGAAAAGAGTACTTATCGGTAACGAGGTTGAACTAGGTATGTAGTGATACCGACGATCATAACCACGGATAAGTAAACTATCGTGAGACAAAGGGAAATTGATATCGTATGTAAGTGGTTCATTCGATTGCAAAGTAATCGTAGAAATATGTGGGAGCCATATTAATTTCCAGATTCCTCTATTGGTTATTGTTCGGAGAAGTGTCTCGATCATGTCCGCATAATTCACGAACCGTAGGGAGACACACTTAAGGATTCGACGTTGTTAGAGTAGTTATGGAATGATGAGAAAGAGACCGAATGTTGTTCGGAGTCTCGAATGGGATTCGGGATATCACGAGGAGATCCGGAATGGTCCGGAGAATAAGATTCATATAAGGAAAGTCCCGTTTCGGAGTTGGGGAATGGTTCCGGTGTTTTCATCGGGAATGTTCTAGAAGGTTCCGGAATGTCCGACACTCCGGAGGGGAAGGGTACATGAATGTGTTATATCAAGTTGGTATGATTGCATCATGTACTAAGTGTCATAGCTGAACAAAATATAGGGATTAATCAAATCCTAGTTTGAAAAGTCAAACGCCAAGTTTGAAAGTCAAACGGCTAGTTTTGGGAAGTGGAGAGCGAGGTGGAAACCGACTTGGGGGAGAAGTTCCTCCTCCCACCGCCGGCGCACCACCAAGCCGAGTTGGCGAGGGACTCCCCTCCCCTTGGCCGGCCCCCTCCACCTATATAAGGAGGGGCAGGGCTCCCCTCCTAGACACACAAGTTCCTACCTCTAAACCCTAGTACCAAGCCGCCGCCGCCTCCATAGCCGCCGCCGGCCCTAGGGCAAACCACCGCCGCCGCCTAGCTAAACCCTAGCCGCCGGCTTGCCCCTCCTCGGCGTGTCTAAATCCTAGATCATCGAGGGACTCTCTCATACTCCACCATACTCGCTCCGTCTTAAGGCGAAGCCCTGCGAGATCTCCCCTCTACTTCCGGTACCACGCCGTTGTGCTACCGGAATCGTGAGGAGAGTGCTACAACCTCTGCTGCCTGCTGGAACAAGGGAGAGGAAGGTCTTCGTCGAGTACCGAACGTGTGAACGACTGCGGGAGCGCTGCCGGAATGCAGCGCCGGAAGGATCGTCTACGCGATCTTGAGATCAGGAAGAGTACGACTACATCACCCACGAGAATCCGCTCTCGTTAAACACTTTAGAATCTTCGAGGGTGAGTTATTCCATCGACTCGTTGCTACAATCTAGTAGATAGATCTTGGCTTGTTTGTTTGTATGCGGTAGAAATTTTTTGTTTTCCATGCTACGAAACCCTACAAGGGGGAGGCGAGGCCCCAGGACTGCTTCCGCTGTGGCTCCAAGACTCACTTCTCCAGGCAGTGTTTGGCCCCTAAACACGTCGTGGACGCGTTCAAGGCCAACAAGAAGGCGCGCGAGCACCTTGTCCAGGTTGAGGCACCACTGGCGCCCGGAACGGCGCCTGTGCAGAACGTCGCGCCCGTAGTGGCGCAGGACGTAGCACAAGTGGCAGCACCCTCGGCGGTTCCCACGGACGCCGTTGTGCCCATGGAGGTTGAGCACGTTGTGCCCCCCCGCCTCAGCTAGACATCTCCGCTGCCTCGATGATGATGGCCAACGAAGAGAAGCTCACTGACCTTGAGATACAGGCTGAGCTTGATGGTTTCTTTGCAGAATCCACATGATCTCCCTTTTGTTGTGATGATTTCTTTTCCGCAAATAATCAGATACAATTTTTCGATATGGTTGTAAGCTCTATGAGAGCATAACATTTATTTGTTTTCGGTGATTGGATGACATTTATTTCATTCATTTATTCCATTATTTGGTTGTGTGATGTTCTGAAATGTTTATGTGTTTTACTTACTTGATGTAGCATCTTCCTCGCTCCATTATATTAATTAGGCACTATATTTTAGAACGCGTGTGGCGCCCAAATGGAGGAAATGTGCCTTGCTGATAGCGGCACCACAAATACCATCTTGAGAGAACCAAAGTATTTTGAGTCCATTACCAAAAACCCTGGTAACATAATGACGATCGCCGGCTGCGTTCCGAATGTAGTTGGCTCCGGAAGAGCAACTATCATACTCCCAAATGGAACAACTCTGATCATTGAAGAGGCATTGTTGTATCCGGAGTCGACTTGTACTCTCTTAAGTTTTAGAGACATCCGCGCAAATGGTTTCCATGTCGAAACCGATGATGATAAGAATGGAAAGGAGTTCCTACTCATTACCAAGCGCGACGAAAATGGTAAACATGTTGTCGAAAGACTCCCTTCATTAGCTACTAGGCTGTACTACACTAAGATAGTAGCACCACCTATTTACACTACCCTTAAGACTATCTTTAGAAGCTCTGAACTATTCTGCCTTTGGCATGATAGGTTAGGCCACCCCGGTCTTAGGATGATGAGAAATATAATTAACAACTCGAACGGTCATAATGTTAATGTGAAAAATTTCCCGAATCCCGATGATTTCGTGTGCTCCGCATGCGCTACGGGGAAATTGATCATTAGACCGTCCCCCCTAAAGGTGAAGGATGAACTCCCCGCGTTCTTGGAACGCATTCAAGGGGATATATGTGGTCCAATTCAGCCCCTCTCAGGGTCGTTTCGGTACTTCATGGTGCTCATCCATGCTTCCTCTAAATGGTCCAATGTTTTCCTGCTGTCAACAAGGAACCATGCTTTTGCAAAGTTGATCTCCCAGATCATACAAATAAGGAATAAATTCCCTGATTATCGTTTAAAGTCTATTCGAATGTACAATGCCTAAGAATTTACTTCAAAGGCATTCGATGATTATTGCATGGAAACTGGAATCAAACTTGATCACTCCGTACCGCATGTCCCACTCAAAATGGACTTGCGGAGGCATTGATTAATAGGATTAAATTCATTGCCAGACCACTCCTTCAGGGTTGTAATTTACCAACTACATGTTGGGGACACGCGGTGTTACACTCCGCCAATCTCATCAACTTTCGACCATCGGCCTACAACATCCACTCTCCCATCCAACTTGCGCAAGGGTCGGGACCGAAAATTTCCCACCTACGTAGGTTCGGCTGCCAGGTATATGTACCTATACCACCACCCTAGCGATCAGCAATGGGACCGCTCCGTAAGTCGGGGATATACGTTGGTTATGAGACTGTGTCCATAATCAGGTTCTTGGACCCCTTTATAGGTGACTGTCACACGACCCGTTTTGCTGACTGCATTTTTGACGAGGATCTTTTCCTGACTTTGGGGGGAGGTAATCAACCCCTGGATGACAAAAGTCGAGAAATCACGTGGAAAGCCACGGGGATCCACGCTCATGACCCGCGCACTGTTGAGAATAATAGAGAAGTCCAAAAGATACTAGATTTGCACTCCCTAGCGAATCAACTGCCCGATCATTTTAGTGATTTAAAGACTGTGACAAAGTCGCATGTGCATGCACGCAATGCACCGGAAAGGGTTTAAATACCAAAGAAAAATGATGGTATACCCGCTCCTGCTCCAAGGCCTAAGAGGACGCGGATTCCGGTTTCTCAAATCCCAAGTATCCGGGGACGCCCAAAGAAAAAGGATAAGAGAGATTTATTACAGTCTGCCCCTGTTGAGGGGAGCCAGTTGAGACCTGGCACAAGTACGGATATTTCAGTGCACGAAATTCCGGACTTGAACTTTCCTATATCGGAAATACCCAGCGAAGTTGTGTGCGCACACATCAAAGCGGGAAAGCTAAAGGACCTAGCTCCTGGATTGGGAAATCCGGTGGAGCAAGAGGATGTGCCTGATGCACTCCATGACGAAATGGCCATTAACTATGTTAATTCGGGCGAGTCATACAACCGAGCCATGGCAAATGTCGACGTTAATTTTGCCAATAAAATTGCCTCAATCATAGATCTTGACCTTGAGCCTAACACGCTCGCTGATTGCAAGAAAATGTCGGATTGGAAAGATTGGAAGAAGGCAATTACTGCTGAATTATTATCGTTAAACAAAAGAGAGGTATTTGGACCTGTTTGTCTAACTCCTCCCCACATTCACCCCGTTGGCCATAAGTGGGTTTTTGTTCGAAAGAGAAACAAGAATAATGAAGTAGTAAGGTACAAAGCAAGGCTCGTTGCTCAAGGTTTCACTCAGCGACCAGGTATCGACTTTGAGGAAACTTACTCCCTAGTCATGGATGGAATTACCTTTAGATACTTGATCTCAATGGCAGTAAACATGGACTTAAAAATGAAACTAATGGATGTTGTCACCGCTTACCTATACGGTAACTTGGATTCGGACATATACATGAAAGTACCAGAAGGTATTCCTGTCCCGAACCAGGATAGAGCAAACAGGAGCTTATACAGTGTTCAGCTTAAGAAGTCATTGTATGGACTAAAACAGTCAGGTAGGATGTGGTATAATCGTTTAAGCAATTTCCTTCATCAGAAGGGCTACGCGAGCAATGAAGATTGCCCATGTGTTTTTATACGGAGATCCCAGGATGGTTTCTGTATTATCTCGGTGTACGTGGACGATTTGAATATAATCGGTACACCTGATGATATTGAGGAAGCGAGTTCCTACCTGATGTCGGAATTCGAGATGAAAGACTTAGGCAAAACCAAGTTCTGCCTCGGTCTGCAACTTGAGCATTCCCCTGCTGGGATTCTAGTTCACCAGTCGGCCTACACCCAGAAGGTGTTGGAACAATTTGGGTTTGAAAAGGCATATCCTTCTAAGACCCCGATGGTCGGAAGATCTTTGCAGCAAGACAAGGACCCGTTCAGGCCTAAAGAAGAGGGGGAGGAAATTCTGGGACCGGAATTCCCCTACTTAAGTGCAGTTGGCGCACTTATGTACCTCGCAAATTGTACACGGCCGGATATTGCATTCACCGTCAATTTGCTTGCAAGATACAGTTCTGAGCCTACCAAGAGGCATTGGAAAGGCGTTAATGACATCTTTAGGTACATACAAGGGACAAGGGACCTTGGCTTGTTTTACCAAAAGAACCAAGACCTATCTGTTGTAGGCTATGCAGATGTTGGGTACCTTTCGGACCCGCATACATCCAAGTCGCAGACTGGATATGTTTTCCTTTGTGGTGGAACGGCAATTTCCTGGAAATCGTCTAAGCAAACTCTTGTGTCAACTTCGACGAACCACTCGGAAATCATAGCATTATATGAAGCATCACGAGAATGTGTATGGCTTCGACGAGTAGTCAGCCACATCCATATGTCATGTGGACTGAACACCGTACAAACCCCAACAATTATCTATGAAGATAATGCTGCTTGTGTTGCACAAGTCCAGACGGGTTATGTGAAGAGCAATCTCACAAAGCATATAAACCCCAAGTTCTTCTATGCACATGAACTGCAAAAGATGAACGAAGTGAAAGTCTTGCATACTAAGTCGTGTAAAAATCTCGCTGATTTGTTCACTAAATCATTGCCAGCATCTTCTTTCGAGAGATGTGTCCGTGGGATCGGCATGATGAGACTTAGGGAGATGCAAGGTTCAGGGGGAGAATCTTCACAAACTCATCGCTGAAATCTTGATCCTGATGATTGAGTGCTTAACTTTATAGTTAAGTGAATTATACTCTTTTTTCCTTAGTGAGTTTTTATAAAGTTTCTCACATGAGGTTTTTAACGAGGCAATTCGTGCAACATAGCAAGAAGTATACCGTGTGCATTTCTCCATATTTTTCCCACTAGGTTTTTCGGAGTTTTAAGCCATGGTTATACATATAAGATACCTAGGGGGAGTGTTGGGAAACTGGGCCGGTAGAGGCCCACTCGGTGCGGCCTCTACCAGGCTAGGGATGGCCCATGTGGGTATCGTATCCCCCTTAGTATATAAATAGAGGAACAATTTTTGTACGTGAGCTTACCGAGAGAAAGTTAATAAAAGTTCCCCTTTGTTCGCTGTGCCATATACTTGTGTTATCCGTGTGCTTTTCGACTCTAGTCTTCTCCCTCGGGTGTGGAGCAGCCTCGGGACCGGCTAGCCGCCAGGGGGTGTTCCAACATTTTATTCTTATAATTATTACTACTCCGGAAAGGATGTGACTATATGCAAATCTCGACAAAACACTGACTTCTTTTTGTGTGGAAGTATTTTCTGATTTTGCATATACTAAAAGCAATATACAAGTTTTTTATAGAGACTTCTTGTTAATCCACATCAAGCAAATTATTTAGATTGTTAAATTTAAAATTTGTCACGATGATTTTATATTTAATAAATTGTGTTTAAAATGTGCAGTCCATTTAATACAGTTTAGATCAAGAAGGTACGAGCACTAAGACATAAGAGCATCTCCATCCCTCTCCAGAGCTTTTTCTTATCGGATGGGAAAAAGTTTTCTAATCCCGCGCCCTCCTCCCGCCCTTCCCCCTAAGGTCCGATTTTCACCAGATTGGGCCGAATATTCATCCGGCGTCTCCAGGCTAAACCCATTGCACTGGTGGATGATCGGAGGCGCCGACGGAAGAAAAATGGTGGGAATTTTAGTGGCCCTGTCCTGGCAAAGAGTGAACGCCCGTCGTCAACCGCTTCCTAGTTTTTGCGTTGTTTTCATGCCTGCTGTTGGTTAGATTTTCGGCGAGTGCAGGACGACATGTCGCATCGATGCCCACATGGCGGCGTAATTGCGCGCCAACGCTCGCCTTCTTCCCGCGTCGCCTACACCCATCCCGCCATTTTCCCAGCCATATATACCCTTCCTCCGCCGCTATCGTGAGGACACCCGAGCACCTCTTTCCCCCAAAAATCCCAACCACACCGTCGCCGAGCACGCAATGGACGAGAGCTACCCCGAAAAAAAGATGGTGAGCAATGGCTTCAGATGACACTGGCTTCACGAGTGGGAAGCTCGCCTCCTCTACCAGGCAGGCTGTCCGGCGCCACCGGACTTTCGTAGCCCGACGGATTGGAAGCTCGGGGCTTGGGGCGTTCCAGTGCCGCTGGTGCCCGGGGGCCATGGGCGCATCGCCGAGATCGAGTAGACTTTTTTGAGCCGGGCTCACCGATGATCAATGGCCCGACCCGCACTAGGACCCCAAAGAAAACGCCGGTTCAACGCAGTACGTCATCTTCCTCGATGACAGTGACGAGGAGGCCGAAGCGAGCCAACCACGACAGTGGCGCGGTGGCTATCCTGGGCAGGGTTGCAGCCGCCCGCTGAAGGACGAGCCTCCGAGCGACGACGTCTGTGATGATGGTGACTACATGTCATTCTATCGTCGCCTCGGCATAAACTAGTCATGTAATTTCTGTTTTAGTTTATTTCGTTAAATCTTGTATAAACTCGCTTAAATATGTATGAATTTACCTATGTATTGTTCAAATTTATGTGTTTTTCAATCTTTTGAGCATTTGTCTAGGGGGCACGGCTAGGAATCGGCGCCCCTCCCCCACGTGTAGGATTTCTGTCGACGCCATCCAAAGGGCACATATTTGCGCCGGCAGATCGCCTGGGGGGCGCCAACGGCTGGAGATGCTCTAAGTCATATACTCCCTTCATTTCAAATTAGTTGTTTTAGATTTATGAATACAAATGTATCTAGTTAGGTCATGTACAACGGGATGATCTCAGCCATGTTGGATTTTTACTTAGTTGGAAGAGATAATTAAGAAAGAGAAGGTTGTCTTTTCTTAACTAAGGGATTATTTCTTATAAAATAAGAGACAACTATTTTATGTATTATATCGTATGTATTCTCTTATTAACACATTTTTTTACTAAAACTAATTAATTCATATTAATCATTAGGGGATAGTAAGAGTTGATGTATTGTACAACATACATTTATTTTCTGCTCTAGATCGCGTGGAGTGCTGAAAAAGACATGTCTTCTCCACCATTATAAATGCTTTTATAGAACGTATCTAAATATTTTCGTATCTAGAGAAATTTGAAACAACTAAATAATAATGTTCCAAGAGATTTTCTTCCATGCAACGGGTACCAACAATTTTTATCCATAAGAGATACTGACCTAAACAATGGTGAAATAGCATGTGTGCCCCATGTGTGATTTTGGTAATTAGTGACAATCTCTATGGACTAATGTTTGCTTTGAGCCATAATTGAAGGTCTTGTTCATATGCAGTGTTTTAACCATAAGTTGGCTTCAAGGTTGAAAGAAGAAGAATAAGCAATGACCAATGAGATATTCAAGTTGTGATCCGTTGAATGATCATGTGATAGTTGATCCTTCTAGGAGCATCTTAAAGAAGAGCATTCATGCATTACTTCAATACATCATACTTAAGAGAGAAGAAGGTTCAAGATTGATCGAGACAAAGTGCAAATGTGGATTCATGTTGATTAACACACAAGAAGAATGTAAAGTGTAAGTTCAAGATGGAAATGTCGAAGAGACCATATGCTTGAAGCTTGCCATATATTTGATGGCAATGGATTCATGAAAAGGTTCCTAAGTGAGGCTTTCCCATATTGAGTACAGGAAAGCAATATGTGAATCATCATCAAGCAAGTGCAAGCGAGCGCAATCAAGAAAGGTGTTCCAACTTGAAGAGGACAAGATCGTCATCGTCTATCTCAGGTGAAATGCACAAGGCAAAGGTATGTCTTAATAGATTTTCTATTTTACGGTGTCGTGGTATATGTTCGGAGATCGAATTATATGATAGATAGTTGTAGTATCAAGAGAGGCTCTCGAGTGAATAACTTGATTGTATCATTCATAGAGAGCACAAATATTTGCATCCTTGATATCATCTATCTTGGTTGTTATTGGATCTTATTCATGTAAGGATTTAGATCTTGTGGTTATCTTCATAACAAGTTTGAGTTCATCAAAACTGGATTCCTTATGAGTATCTTATTGCTTTTTTATGTTTGAAGGTTTATCGGTTCGTCATGTTAGAGAAGTCAAACCTTTCATCTAGTGGGTTTATCCTCATTTGGATTTATTTGGTGTTTCCATGCATGAAGAGGTAGAGCTTGTTGTTAGCTTCAAATAAAGCCCAATTTCATTAATTTCACATTACTTGTTAGGGTACAATAAGAGTTGATGTATTGTACGGCTTATATTTATTTTCTTCTCTAGATGACGTGGAGTGCTAAAAAAAGACATGTCTTCTCTACCATGTCTTCTTTATCATTGTAAATTCCCTTATAAAACATGTCTAAATATATTCGTATCTAGACAACTCTGAAACAACTAAATAATAATGTTACAAGAGATTTGCTTCCATGCAACACGTACCAACAATTTTTATTCGTAAGAGATGCTGGCCAAAACAATGGTTAAAGAGCATGTGTGCCTCATGTGTGATTTTGGTAATTAGTGACAATCTCTATGGACTAATGTTAACTTTGGGCCATAATTGAAGGTCTTGTCCATAGGCAATGTTTTAACCATAATTCCACTTCAAGGTTGAAAGAATAATAATAAGAAATGACCAATGAGATATTCAAGTTGTGATCTGATGAATGATCATGTGAGAGTTGATCTTACTAGGAGCATGAATTGAAGAAAAGCATTCATGCATTACTTCAATACATTATACTTAAGAGAGAAGAAGATTCAAGATTGATCGAGACAAAGTGCAAATGTGGATTCATGTTGACTAACACACAAGAAGAATGTAGAGTGTAAGTTCAAAATGGAAATCTCGAAGAGAACATATGCTTGAAGCTTTCCATACATTTGATGATAATGTCCTAAGTAAGGCTTTTACATATTGAGTACGGGGAAGCAATATGTGAGTCATCATTAAGCAAGTGCAAGCAAGCACAATCAAGAAAGGTATTCCAACTTGAAGAGGATAAGATCGTCATCGTCTATCTCAAATGAAATACACAAGGCAAAGGTATGCCTTAATAGATTTTCTATTTTTCCGTGTCGTGGTATCTGTTGGGAGATCGAATTATATCGAGAGGGGCTCTCGAGTGAATAACTTGATTGTATCATTCGTAGAGAGCACAAATCTTTGCATCCTTGATATCATCTATCTTGGTTGTTATTGGATCTTATTCATGTGAGGATTTAGAGTTTTTGGTTATCTTCATAACAAGATCTAGTTCATCAAAAATGGATTCCTTGTGAATATCTTATTGTTTTTTTAATGTTTGGAGGTTTTATCGGTTTGTCATGTTAGAGAAGTCAAACCTTTCATCTAGTGGGTTTATCCTCATTTGGATTTATTTGGTGTTTCCATGCATGAAGAGGTAGAGCTTGTTGTTAGCTTCAAATAAAACCCAATTTCATTAAATGAGAAAGATACTACGTTTTTTTGTACACAACGGTTTTTGAATGGAAGTAAGGAATTTTCCAAATTTTAGGTTTCACTCCAGGTTTTACTACGACATTTGTCTCGTCCATTTGGTCCCTGGATGGAAGTCTGGAATTTCCAAATTCCAGGTTTCATTCGGGGTTTTCTTAAGAGCATCTCTTTCCTACAGTTAGATTTCGTGGGAGGCTTATTTAAGGGGTATTCTTAAAAATAAATAAGAACATCACTACCTACACTTCAATATAGAGACTAGGCGTTTTCGAAAATGTCCGACTAATTTGGTCTAATATTTTTTTACATGTATATCATTCTACTTAACACACTATTTTTGGTGGTCGTATTTATGAGGTGTATTTTATCAAAAAGAAATTGTGGATCAGTAAGTTGTGCAGTCCTTTTATACTAGTACGAAAATACACATATCTCAGCAGGCCTTAAATGCAAGCTACGTATGCTGGAAATGTCATTCTTTATCTTGAACAATTTCGTGGATCAATAATAATTTGCCTAAATTCTGTCCAACTATCATATGACAAAGACTCAAGCAACACAATATATATATATACATGCACGTCTCATCGCCTCTACAAATCCCTTATTACCTGTACGTAGTAGCAACACACACATAGATACAAGTAGAGTATTTCAGCGATCAGGTCGTTTGTGAAGAAAAACAGAGAGCAAGGAGAAAGAGAGGCTCGATCGATCACCGGCTGGCTGACTGGCCGCTACATGCCCATGGCAGGGCTCAGATGGATTTGAGCATGGCGGTGGCGCAGGATGACCCCCCGGCCTTGTACTTGAGCGCGGGGCGGCCGCCGGTGTAGTGGCAGCCGAGCAGGTAGAGCGCGAGCCTCTTCTTGACCCTCCTGAGCAGCAGCAGCTTGTCCTCGCCCCACTCCACCACCGCCACCACCCACCTCCTGTCGCGGTGCTGCTCGTACGGGTCATCGCCCACCTCGCCGGCAGCGGCGTAGACGTGCCCGAGTTTCTCGTCGGCGCCGGGGGCCGGCGAGTCCCACTGGAGCGGGTAGCTGCGCAGGAACACCCGCCGCGTGCTGTAGTCCTCGTACCGGAAGCTCCTCGTCGGCTTCACGGCCGCCGCCGCCTCCTCCTCCTCCTTGGACACCTTCCGGTCCTCCATGGTGGGTTAGCTGCTTTGGCTTGGGTTTCGACGCCGCTCGCTGGACACTGGCTGAGCCCACGATGCGATCCGACTGTGTTTATATGGATGGACCGGTTAAGCGGCAGGGCAGAGACGGCCACGTCGACTTTAAATTTCGTTTTCGCGTTGCCTTTCTTTTGGTCGTGTGTGTGTGTGGCTGGGTTTTGTTTAATAAGAATTCGGGGGCGGTTTGATGTGCATGGCACGGTGCTGTTTTCTATTGCTTTGCGGGGGAAGCGATTCCTTTACCGGTAATCTGATGGGTACCACCGGGACGACATTAGTATAACCAAATTTTGGCTCTGAAAAAAAAACATTAATCAGTTTCTGCTTGGATGCGGTTCTCTTAAAAGATGTGCTTTTTTCTGCAACCAGCAAAACGGAATGTTCCGGTTCTTTCTTGCCGCCAAGTTATGCCGAAGCACAAAACTTTGTACCTACGTGACAAACGGCGCCCGATTTGAACAATGCTGATTTTTTTTAATAATAACACTTTCTCCGATTAATAATAAGTGTCACTCATCTTATATTAGACTGGTACATATTTTATATTAGATGGACGACAGGAGTATAATACTCTGTTCGTTTCAAAATATGAAATGTCTTAGGTTTGTGAAAAAATATATCTATACTTATTTTAGCGTGTAGGTTTTTTTACTGTATATTTTAAAATTAAACTGGCCGTACTAATTCCCCCGGCCAACAGACCCCAACGGCAGGCAGGTCGCCCTCGTTAGCTGCTAAATACAATTAGCAGGGAGATGCGTGTTCACCGGCATCTCCTCTTTCCCAAATTTCCTTTTCCGCCAACTTTTACATACTAACCAAAGAAAGCAAAACGGTGTGTTAGGCCATTCATTCATTCATTCAATCTACGCTGGATCTCCTTTTCCGCTTTGGCGATGTGATGCAAAGTCAGGATGGATGGAGCGGCTCTGCGGTGTGCAGGGCAGGGCTTTTCACCGGATAACGCACAATGACGTGCGCGCGGTGCGACTAATAAAGCCAGCGCAGTTTTCCTCTGCGGCCTTTCTCTTTTGGCCAAGCCACGGCGATGCGTGGGGAGATTTGCATTGCCCATCGTCTCCTGCTTTTCTTTCGGTCGCGGTGGAGAAAAACTAGGACTGTTGGAGTTGCTATCTTTTTTCTCTGGACGATGTGAGAACCTCGAGAGCAACGTGTTATTTCCGTGGGAGCTGGCCGCGTCTGCTTAGTAGTTCTGTTCCTGCGCGCACGGTCCATCCGACCATCCGTCGAGGTTTTGTTCATTTGCGTGTTGGCATGTGGAGATGTCGATGGTTTGATACAGCTCTTGGCCCTCTACGCTAAGTTGTTCGTTACAAAAACTAAACACAGCTAGAGAGACGTGTCACCTGAATCTAACAGGATTGCCTACATCTATACATTGCTTACTCAGAGATTCGGGAGTCTATCCTGGTGGGTTGGCATCCACCGGAGGTGGTAGCCAGTGCAATCGTGGAGCTAGGACTTCAAGCTCGGTTGTACGAGTACTTTGTTTAGAAACCAAGGGTCGCAGTGGGTACCCTAATGGGTTTTCTTTATCTTACTTAGTATAAAAAAAAATAAACTAAGTTTTGGCGAATCATCGCTTTTTGAGAAAACTAGTTTATTTATTTGAACTAGGCTAAATTAGAGAGTACTCTAAGGCTATGTTAGGTTAATCCAACTATAAAATGGATTGGAGTTGATTTAATGGGATTAGAGGATATTTTGACTTCAATGGGATCTAAACCGCATGAATCCATGTCAAATCAGGTTAATCACAGAAAAACCGAACGAGGGTTAAAGGTTCCAAAATTCAATGTCTATTTTTTTTAAAATGGAAAGTTCCATCTCTATTCGAAACTAGGATAAAGACCCTAGCTCCTGTATCGATGCATATAGCCTTTTATGTTTAATCCCAGTAAACGCGGGGGAGGAGCCCTTAGAACAACTCTAGCAGAAAATCAGAAAACCGTCGGACTCATATAATTTCGGCGGGTTTACGGGCCGAGTCGTGTTTTTTGGCCTAAGCAGACACCATAAACGGAGCCCGACCCAGAAATTTTTTATGCGGGCCGACAAATCCACCCCCTCAACTATATAATTCTGGTTCCAAGGGTGTTTTGAGGATCTCGACCCCTCTTTCCGCCACCGCCCCCTCCACGCCTTTATCGCGCATTTGCTCACACCGCCGAGCTCCGGCGAGAAATTCCTCGGCTCCCGCACTAGATCCGCCATCGATAGTCGCCGATGGACCGTTTTTGGACACCGTCGCGGCCGTACGCCACCTTCCTCCTCGCGCTACCATGTCCTCACCCCTTCCCACGAGGAGGAGCGCCGACGCGAAGCGCGCTGCCCTCCACTACAAGAAGCACCACGCGCCAGTGTCGGTCGCGCTTCTCCGCCGCGAGATGGAGGAGTTTCACCGCCGCATGTGGGGGAAGGGGAGCTCCTCGCGCGCACCGCGAACTCCTCTGTCACCGGTGAAGAAGGAGGAAGAGGATGAGCAGCTCCCGGAGGGCCGCGTCTTCACCAACATCGACTATGCCACCGACGAGGCCTCCTTCGAGCGTTTGATGGAGGCAACAGCGGAGCGTCGCTGAGGCCGACTGATACGTCCATTTTGCATCACCATTTTATATCATAATTTACTGGTATTCATTGATATATTTCATATTAAGAGATAATACTCATGTTATTTCATCTATTTTGCATGGTTGATGACTTTTGGAGGATGAATCGCCGGAGTCAGGATTCTGATGGAAAAAGCGCTGTTCAGATGCCATATTCGCGAAGATCGGAAAATATATGGAAATTACTATTTTTTCCAGAAGACGAAGGAAGCCAGAAGGAGGAGTGGAGATGGGCCACAGGGGGCCCACACCACCCCCTAGCGCGAGCCCCCCTAGGCCGTGCCACCAGGTGGTGTGGCCACCCTGGCCCACCTCTGACATCGCCATTTGGAACATATAAGTGATGTCTATGCACTTCTATTCTTGTAGACAGTTGTTGGGCCTCCAAGTGCAGAGGTTTATAGAACAGCAGCAAGTTTCCCTAAAGTGGATTACCCAAGGTTTATCGAACTTAGGGAGGAAGTGGTCAAAGGTATTCCCTCTCAAGAAATCCTGCAATCAAGATACAAGAAGTCTCTTGTGTCCCCAACACACCCAATACACTTGTCAGGTGTATAGGTGCACTAGTTCGGCAAAGAGATAGTGAAATACAAGTGGTAACGGTGCCAGAAAAGAGCTGATGGCGTGGAGCAAAGACTAAAGGCAACAAGAAGAAAGCAATCAAACATGCAACAGATCTAGATGTGAATGGTGTTTCAATGTTTAGAAACAAGGCCTAGGGATCATACTTTCACTAGTGAACACTCTCTCATATAAATATCCTCTCTTCATGATACTACTCATAACTACTCTCCGGTTGGATACTCTAATCATCAGTAGGGCTATAACAGCACTCCTCAAAGTCCGTCTTCCCGAATCTAGATAACCCCACACTGTCACCTTGAGCTCTAGATGGTTCCAACAAACACCACAATTTCATAGAGACATCCAACTCCAAATATAACTCATAAAATATATTCAATCTAGCCAGAGTGCCACACACGGTGTGCACGCTGTCACTTTCACACACGTGGGGAAAGCATAGATCTATTAAAGCACAAAAGAGTATTTATGTAGACTCAAACCTAAGTGCCACCGTGGTGTGTACGCTGTCACTTTCACACACATGGGGAGAGCAGAGATCTAATGAAGCACTTGAGTAGCAAGGTAGATCTACTTGATTACAAAGCTCATGACCACAAGATCATGCATAAAGAGAGAGATGAACACATAGCTAACGGTAGAGCCCTTAGCCTTGAGGAAGAACTAGTCCCTCCTCATCATGGGAATCAGCAATGATGATGAATATGGAGATGGAGATCGATGGAGATGGCTCCGGGGGCACTTCCCCGTCCCGGCAGGGTGCCGGAACAGAGACTTTCTGTCACCCGAATCTCCTTTTTGGTGGTGGCGGCGATACAGAGGTTTTCGTGGATTTCTTCTGAATTATATAGGGTTTTTGGGTCGGAGGCTTTTTATAGGCGAAGGGGGAGGCCGAGGAGGCGGCCAGAGGGCCCACACCCTCCTCAGGCGCGGGCCAGGCTTGGCCGCGCCCAGGGGGGTCTGGCCACCCTTTGGTGCCTCTCTGTCCCTCCTTCTGGATTCGTGCCCCTCACGGGAAGTTATTGACTTTGGCTTTTGTCCCATCCAATTTCGAGAATATTGATTTTCTGTCTTTCTGAAACCAAAAACAGAAGAAAACAGGAAACTGGCACTGTGGCATCTTGTCAATAGGTTAGTTCAAGTGTATAAAAATACCTCAAAGTGTATACAAAGCATAAGACAAATGATACAAAACAAGCATGGAGCATCAAAAATTATAAATACATTTCCGACGTATCAAGCATCCCCAAGCTTAACTCCTGCTCTTCCTCGAGTAGGTAAGTGATAAAAAGAATATTTTTTAAGGTGACATGTACCATCAAAACCAAGATCAAACCATTTGCAAGTATTGAAAGCTAGGATCAAAGAACTCTAAACATGTGCATGGAAGATGGAGTTCTAACAATAGGACATAGTAACTATGAATGCAACATGAAATGTTACAAACAAAGATCATGAATAACATGCATTGAAAAACGTTTGTTTCACATACAGAAAACATGGCATAGTGGCAGTCATCTTGTCCGTGATAGAGTAGCAAATAAATGCATATGACACCTTAAAAGTTCACAATGGTGACTAGATACAAATAGCACAAGAACAAGTAATATCACAATATGCTTCAATCAATAAGCTTTGGAACACTGCACACAGAATCACAACTATACTCTCTTAATGGTGCCTAAAGGTAGAAGGTGGAGACTCAATAGTGGTGGAAGAAAGGCCTTTTAAAGGAAGCAGGGATTACAAGTTTCAAAAGGAGCTTCCAAAAATTATGGTACTTGTTAGCTTTCAGCCCTCATTGCTCCTATCATAAGCATCTTGAAGTGGTTAAGGTTAAAGTGGCAAAGCTGGAGTATATGCTTGACGAAGTATAAGCTGGCAATCTCATTTCTCTTGAATACGAGGGCCACACCTCATGCATACTCAACTTTGGGTCCAGGTAAGTTCTTCTCACTCTAAGTATTTGCATATCATTGAGAACCGCCAATGGGGTACCCCTTGCACATGGTACAAGAGCTTTCCCATAACCAAAATGACAAGACAAACAGACAATGTGCATCTTAGCAATCTTTTTATTTACCATATGCATAACTTTTTATTGAGGATGCTTCATAGATAGCTCATTATGGTGATACTGCAAGTTTCCACCATGATTAGGCATGGCTTAGGCTAGCGCCCGTGCTTTCTAACACAGGATACAAACTCCATGGACTTACAAGTTCCCTCTTTATTTCACACCGGTGACATCCATAGAAAAAAGAGCATGATATCAACTGAGTACAAAGTACAAATGCAATGTTGAAAATGTTCCCCGTGACAGCACAGTTCTGCTAATTCCTATAGGGTTCGCAGAATAGAAACAAAAAATTTCCTACGATGGGAACACCTATGTACCAAGATCTATCTACTAGATACAAACAACGGGCGGATGTATATCCGTAGAGAACATACCCTTGAAGACCGACAAAGCTTGACGAGTTCAACTCGTGGTTGATGTAGACGATCTCTTGCCGATCTCAAGATCAAGAGGAAGTCCTAGCGCCGCAAATCAGCAGCGCATCCGTGCTCGCACACACGTCCGAGGCACCGAGCAACCTCCGCCTCCTCGCTCCAGCGATGTAGCGGAAGCACAACTCTTTCTTGCCGAATAGCCACCGGGAACATGTATCTCGCTAGTCCGAGACCATGGGGAATAAATTCTAGAGGGGGGAGAGATCCTTCACGAGGAGGTGTGAGTGAGAGATAGGGAGAGGGGTACCTTTTATAGGAGGAGGGGGGCACCCAAGGGGGTGGCCGCCGGCCATGGGGGCTTCCCCCTCCCCTCCTTCATTCATGTGGGTGGACACTCCACTCACAAAAACCTCTTCATTTCCCTCCACTCAAAATCCCACTCAAACTTGCAATTAAATTTCCACCAAATTTAATGCAAACTCTCATTAAATAAAACTCTTTTATTTATTCAGAATTTTGTCAATTACTTTAATGACAAACATTCACATATAACCCCTTGCTAGAATTCTATTTCACATGCATAACCACTTTATGCAATTTCACCCGAAAACCTATTTCGGTATCTAGTGAAATAAATTCCTGCGCTTGTTATTCTTTCCGGCATGAAACTTTTGCTCCAATTGGATGTCGGTGTCTCTTAAGTGTGTCACCCTACGGTTCGTGAATAATGCGGACATGATCGATACCCCTCTCGGATCAATAATCAGAAGCGGGATCTGGAGACCCATACTGACTCCCACACATTCAACGATGACTTTCTTGTGATCGTCGGAACCTTTTACGCTAGTATCTTAATCCCTTTGTTTTGTGATATATTACATGTTCGAGATTCGATCATCGGTATCTCCATACCTAGTTTGATCTTGTTACTGACATGCACTCTTTTCTCGTTCCCGTGATATAACATTCTAGTGATCAAATCACTTGCTTGCAAGCTAACCAATGTGATATCACCGAGAGGGCCCAGAGTATATCTATCCTTCATCGGGATGAACAAATTCCACTCTCGATCCATGGGACTCAACATAACACTTTATTAGTTCTGAACCCATCTTTATAATCACCCTGTTACGGTGTGGCGTTTGATGTTATCAAGAAACTCTTCCGGTGTTAGTGATTGACATGATGTAACTACCTCGGTGAATTACGCTCCTAGATACAAGCCTGGATGAGCGGTAGTGGTTGAAATAGTACGGTGGGGCCCCAAAAGCCACTCACGGGTAGACCTTTCGGCCGTCCCAACCACTTCCAACTCAACGGGACCTGTGCAGGCGGGCGAAAGCGAAGGATCAACTACATACACAAATGAGTATGTATGCAAGCCACCATACAAAAGTACATCAGAGCCATTCCATCTAGAAAGAAAGGAAATATAGCAACGCCATACGGCAAGATTCAAATGACCTAGATAGATATAATATTTTAGGATAATTCCTCATACATCACACATCAGAGTATCAAGCGGAAGCGGCAAAACAAGGTCCGAGTACGGATAAGAAGCAAATCGGCATAAGATGCCATAGAAATAAGCACATCCCGCCCACAGATCTCACGGATCCCCGTTCCCGGAATCTCTACACCGAACGATCGTTGCCCACATCATCAGCCTCTTCCACCCAGTATTCGTCCTGCGAGTGTACTGCTCATCCGAACCAATAATTTATCGTGTGAGACCCTAAGGGTACTCAAGAAGTCTTAATGCCTCTAAAGGGGACACAACTGGGTGACGAATTGCAGCAAAAGATAAACCCTAGCAGTTCTATAGATACTGCTAACCATCCGCCTAACCAATGATAGACGGATATCCGTGAATTAATGACAACAGTTATAATAATTTCATCATATCCATCCTCCTCCTCGCTACCAACGAGGAATTTAACAACCCCCATCCGTTGGCAATTTTATTAACCATTCCATGAGTATTGCACTATTTACTAGTCATTTACTTAGTCAGATTAAAGCGGTACTTTAGTTATGCTTGTCTATGATCGAGAAACTGTGCTCCAAGTCGTCCATAACCGCGGACACGGCTTTCAGAAAGTTTTACCCTGCAGGGGTGCACAAATAGCAACACACACTCGATCAACCTCGGAAAAACCAAATCAAAACCCAACGAGGCCTTCACGACAAAGCAATCACAGGATTCAGAAATATTTCAGGGGGCCACCCCTTGGAGTACACCCGCAATGAAGTTAGCTGACTCCGAGGCGGACCCGAGGTTTGGGTGGACGGCTGTGAACGACTGGGAACCCAAAACTGAGCTTGTCGACACCGCGGAATCGTGTCCCTATCCTAAACAGTACAGTGTGCTCCTCGCACAATCGTAAATACAGTAATAAAGCATGGCATAAGTACAGGATAGTAAACAAAACCTCAACTAGTTTGTGGCCCCAAGAAATAAGACTGAATCAAGCTCTGGCTCAGGGGGGTCCCATAAGCCTCCCGGATGTGGATAGCGCGAATAATCTTGGAACAAGAATCAAGTACTCAGGGTCTTACGGGACACAAGTGAGCATGAAAAACCAAATAGCAGATATTGCTCACCGGTGCCACTTTTATTAGTTATCCCATTACTACTCAGGTTAAGTTGTTTAGGTACCTCGTTATCCATCAGACTCTCACATACCCTACACATGCTGTTCTATGACTCGCATGGCTCAAAAAACTCATGTAGTAATGGCTCATGGGATGGAGGAACAAGCTTGGTGGGGTTTAAAGTAAAGGCTATGCAATACTTGGGATTCAATTTAATGCAATCGCGACTCAATGATGCAAGAATAAGATAGAGGCAATAGGTACTGTATGTATGCAAGCATGTGGTAGTGCTTGCCTGGCAACTCAGTTGAAGCGAGACGGATCTGGTAGTGCTCCGGTTCTCTTGATATATCCACGCCGGTGTCTATTCGAAGAAGAACCAAACAGACAAAGGCCAACATAAATAAAGTGCGCAAGCATATGAATAAAATGCATCAAGCAAACAATCATGCCATGATGAATGATGCACAAGTTGCATGGCAGTAATGTAGCATGGCATGGGTGAGGTGTGGAAGACAAGAAATAACATTTTAATGGGGTTTTGGATCACATTTTGTTGTCATATTAGTTGCTGTATAGTATATATTTATATGATGCATGCTGCAATTGAAGTCATGGATAGCATAAACAGAAAGGTCTCGTCGAGCTGATCATTTTAGACATATCATTTGTTAAATTCGGAGTTATAAATCAAAAGTTATTAATTTATTAAGTTCCAGTGGCATTTGGTTGTAATTTTACTCAACTTGGAATTTTAAATGTGCAAAAGGTAATTTTAATAGCATATTTGAAATACTCACATTTTCTGATTCAAATACATATATCATTTGCATTATTTGGATTTATAATTGAAAAGTTATTTGAAATCAGATTGATATTTGAATTTGAATTAATTTGAATTTAATTAGAAATAAAACAGACAGGCTGCTGGACTTTTGGTACCCAGCAGATCCTACCCACTGCCGCTGACCAGTGGGGCCTGGCTGACTGTCCCATCACGCGCACAGGTCAAAAGGGAGGGGACTGCGGGTTGATTGCCACGTTTTTCGGGAACCTTTTTGCAAAAAGGCAGAGACACAGGCAGGTGGGGCTTGGGATCGCGGGTTGAGCGGCAAAAAGGCCAGGGGGTTAAGCGCAAAGTGCCACATGCGCACTGTTTTTCTTCCGCACTGACGAACCGACGCGTTGACAATGCCGCTACGTATGGGATCGATCCGCGACCTCGGCCAAGACAGAGGCGGCTACCGCTGCGGTGGATGCGGTTGGTTGTCTGGAGGGCGGACGCGGACTAGATAGGCGTTGCGCTGGCGCGCGAGCGTGCAGGCGCCAGCGAGCGGCGGCGCGCGTAGGCTGCTCGATGAAACGTACGGCGCCGACAGGAAACGAAGCAGAGCCGTAGCATGTCCAGGGGGTTCAGGGGCTCACCGCGAGGGCGTCGGCGTAGGTGGAACGGATCGAGGGGGTCGCGATCGTCGGCGAGGCTGGCGCACCGGCGGCTAGGGTTTGCGTCAGACGCCGGCGGGGGGTTCTGGGCTTCTCCGCCGGGTGTCCAGGCTAGGCACCTCGTCGTCTTCCTCGACAGCCTCAACAACTCGCCCGCCTCCCGGATCGATGTCGACTAGAGGTAGCCGACGGTGGTGGCCGGCGATGGTGGTGAAGAAAAGAGGGGCAGAGGGGAACGAGGCAGGGCCTCTGGGTGGGATCTGGGGAAGGCTAGAGGGGCGAGGGGGTGGATAAGAACGGGAGGGGGCAGGTGAGGATTGCGTGGGGAGGGGAAGGTGTTAAAGGTGGCCTCGGTGCCACCTTTGTCACCTTCACGTGCTCGGCCAGGGGCAGGGGTAGCTAGGCATGGGAAGGGGCTGCCAGGTGGGGACAGGGAGGAGGGAGCTCGGGGTAGGCAGGCAGGTCTGGGGCCACAAGGCAGGGAGAAATAGAGGAGGAAAGGAGAGGGGGTGGTCTCGGTTAGGGGCTAGGTTAGAGGGGTGGCTCGGTTAGGGGGGGGCCTCATGGCATAGAGAGAGAGGAGAGAGGGTGGAGCTAGGCTCGGGTAGGGTTTAGAGGGTGGCCTCGGGTACTAGAGGGTGGTGGTATGGAAGATGGTGAGAGGCCGAGAGAGAGAGATAGGGCATGGTCTAGGGTTTGGATTAGAGGGTTCGGTTTAGGGTTGTTGAGAGGAGAGATGAGAGGGTAAAGGGAGATGCCCATGTTTAACACATGACAATGGCATCACATGGTCAAGCACAAGGTGTGGTGGGAGGTTAAAGAGAGGGTAGGGGGTTTAAGGCTTGTACATGCCCACATGATCACATGTGCATGCATGGATGGGGAATGGTGATTAGGGTAGGGTTTAACTAGAGGGGGAGAGAGAAAGATAGAGGGTTTGGTGGGGTATTATACAAGCCAAAACAAGATCAAGCAAAGGAAAGGGGTGATCCATGCAAGCAAAACAAAAATAACATTCAAATGTCAAGAGAAAGGTGGCACTTGCATGGCCCATGCAAACAATAAATGCCATGTATTTACATTGTGAAAACAACATAAAATCATGTGGCATTATTCCATGCATTCCCAAAAGGTGGGAAAAGGCCAAGCATAAGATTATGAGTGGAATCCACCCAACCCACATGAGCTAGAGGTAAACTCCATTAAGAATGCCAAGCTCATATTAGTTGGATGGTGGAATTATAAGGTGGCGAAGAAAAAGGTGGTGGAGTCAATAAGAGATATGCCCCCAAATCAACTTGGGCATTTAACAATATATCAAGAACCAAATACAATATCAAGAGGCAAATACAAATATTAATGCATATGAGATAAGAACCAAAACAAAAGGGTTTTTGTATGATGCTCAAATGCAAGGTGGCATGATGACATGAGCATGATATGATGATGATGATGCAACAATTATATGTAGGAAGTGGCCCTTTTATTACTAGATCAAGTAGCATTACAGGTGTTAGACAACTGGGATGCTACAACTCTCCCCCACTAAACAGGAATCTCCCCCCGAGATTCTAGGAAGAAGAAGAAGACACAAAGAGGGTAGGATAGTTGGCACGGAGTTCATCTTCACGTTCCCAAGTGGCTTCATCAACAGAATGGTGTGACCACTGCACCTTGCAGAACTTGATGGACTTGTTGCGAGTCCTTCTTTCTGCGGTCTCAAGGATTTTTGTGGGGTGTTCTTGATAAGACAGGTCTTCTTGGAGATCGATTAGCTCATGGTCCACGGTCCTGCCGGGATCTTTGAAGCACTTCTTGAGCTGAGAGATGTGGAAAACATCATGGACTTTGAGTTTTTCCGGGAGCTCAAGGGCATAAGCAACTTCTCCTCTTCTACCACGAATCTTGAAAGGACCGATGTATCTAGGAGCCAGTTTTCCTTTGATGCCAAAGCGGTGTGTGCCTCTCATGGGAGTGACACGAAGGTAGACGAGATCACCAGGGGCATACACCATGTCTGTGTGCTTCCTGTCATAGTTGCTCTTCTGACGACTTTGAGCAATCTTCAGGTTCTCAAGAATGATATGCACCTTCTCCTCTGCTTGAGTTACAATGTCAGGGCCAAACCAAATTCTTTCTCCTGCACCTGACCAACCAATCGGAGTTCTGCACTTGCGACCATAGAGAGCCTCAAATGGTGCCATCTTCAGACTCTTCTGGAAGCTGTTGTTGTAGGAGAATTCAGCATAAGGAAGACATTCCTCCCACTTCATTTCAAAAGAGATGACGCAAGCACGAAGCATATCCTCCAGAATCTGATTGATCCTTTCCACTTGTCCTTGCGACTGAGGGTGGTAAGCAGTGCTGAAGTTCAACTTTGTTCCCAGAGCATTTTGGAAACTTTCCCAGAACTTGGAAGTGAAGATGCTCCCACGGTCTGAACTGATCTCAAGCGGAACCCCATACAGAGAGACAATCCTGTTGATATAGAGCTCAGCCAACTGAATTCCAGAAATTGTTTCCTTGACGGGGAAGAAATGAGCCACTTTAGAAAGCCTGTCGATGACAACAAAGATTGCATTGTTGCCCTTCTGCGACCTTGGAAAGCCAGTGATGAAGTCCATCTCCACTTTTCTCCCATTTCCATTCCGGAGGTTTCAATGGCTGTAGAAGACCGAAAGGTTTCTGATGGACAGCTTTCACTCTGCGGCAGACATCACATTCCGAGACATATTTGGCACAATACCGTTTCAAACCAGGCCACCAATATTGTGTTTTCAAGTCCATGTACATCTTTGTGCTGCCAGGATGGATAGAAAGAACAGAATCATGCGCCTCCTTGAGAACTTGCTCTCTCAAACCCGGGTAGTTTGGTACAAACATCCGGTGTTCAAAGAAAAGCGTGCCTTGATCATCAACGTGGAAGGACTCATACTTCGGAAGCTCAAGTTTAGAGATGATCTTTTTGGTGTGCGGATCACCAAGCTGACGAGAGCGAATCTTTTCTTCCAAGAGAGGAGTAGCCAGAAGGTTCAGGAGATGCCCTTGTTCCACAATTTCCAGGTTGAGCTGACGGAATTCCTCGCACAAGAGAGGCTGTTGCTCTTCCATCATGAGGTTGTTGACATAAGCTTTGCGGCTAAGATCATCGGCCATGACATTAGCTTTGTCCGGAGTGTAGTTGATGGCCAAATCAAAGTCATTGATTGCTTCAATCCATCTCCTCTGCCGAAGGTTGAGATCAGGCTGAGTGAAGATATACTTCAAACTCTTGTGGTCAGAAAAGATCTCACAACGGTTGCCAAGCAAGTAGTGCCTCCATAGCTTCAAAGCAAAGACAACTGCTGCGAGCTCGAGGTCATGTGTGGGATAGTTGATCTCATGCGTCTTCAACTGACGAGAGGCATAAGCAACCACTTGTTTCTCTTGCATAAGGACCGCACCCAATCCTTGCAAAGAGGCATCACCGAATATCTGGAAAGGCTTAGATGTATCCGGAGGAACCAAGACTGGTGTGGAAGTGAGCTTCTCTTTGAGTGTCTCAAAACTTGCTTGACATGCAGGAGTCCATAGGTATTTCTTGCCTTTCTTGAGGAGATCGGTAAGAGGCTTCGCTATCTTCGAGAAGTTCTGAACGAAGCGACGACAATAACTAGCCAAACCAAGAAAACTCCGCACTTCTTTGACATTAACAGGAGGAAGCCATTCAACAATTGTCTTCACAGTTTCCGGGTTGACTGCAATGCCCTTGGCAGAGATGACATGACCAAGATAGGTTACTTCAGGCAGCCAAAACTCACACTTTGAGAACTTTGCATACAAGCGGTTCTCACGAAGCTTGTTTAGGACACACCGCAGGTGTTCTTCATGCTCTTCCTTGGACTTAGAATAGACCAGGATGTCATCCAGATAGACCACAACGAACTTATCAAGGTACTCCATGAAAACCGAGTTCATCAGCCTCGAGAAGGTAGCAGGTGCGTTGGTGAGACCGAAAGACATGACCGTGTACTCATACAGGCCATAGCGGGTGGTGAAAGCTGTTTTGGGCACATCTTCCTTGCGAATCTTGATTTGGTGATAACCACTCCTCAAATCCAGCTTAGAGAACACCACAGCCCAGCTAGGCGATCGAAGAGATCATTAATCCGGAGGGATATTTGTTCTTGATGGTTTTAGCATTGAGAGCCCGGTAGTCAACACAAAGTCTATCCTACATCACGCTTCTTCACAAAGATTGTTGGGCTACCCCAAGAAGAAGTACTGTGTTCAATGAAACCCAACTTCTCTTGTTCATCAAGTTGTCGTTTGAGTTCAGCCAACTCAGAAGGACCCATTTTATAAGGCCGCTTGGAGATAGGAGCCGTTCAAGCTCAATTACAAACTCAACCTCATGATCCGGAGGCATACCGGCAACTCTTCAGAAAGACATCTGGGAACTCACAGGACCACGGTACACTCGAATAGCTTCCATAGCATCATCATTCGAGCTGCCAAAGAAAAGAGCCGGACAAAGGAGTCGACTTGGAGAAAAGACTATATGGCCTTCGTGAATCTTCGTGGAAACCGAGCGTCAAAGACAATCAATCACAGCTGCATTTGCCGTCAACCAATCCATGCCCAAGATGACATCAATGTCAGAATTGCCCAGAACAATTAAGGAAGCCGAGAACAAAGAGCCACCAATCTCAACTTGATTTCCATGGCTAATATGAACAGCCCTCATGTTTGCTCCAGGAGAAAGGACCATTAACCGCTTAAGGAGAGGAACCATGACTAACTCATTCTCATTTGCAAACTTGTGAGAAACAAAAGAATGCGATGCACCAGAATCAAACAAAACTCGTGCAGGGACTGAGTTAACGGGAAGCATACCCATCACAACTCCAGGTGCATGCTCAGCTTGAGCGGCGTTGACACAGTTGGCACGAGCAACCGTAGACCCGGGCTTGGTGTTGATGTTGAGAGCCCGAGGTGGTGGTGCACGAACCGAAGGAGAGCTTGCTGCAGATCTTGGCGGGGGTGAAGGAAGAGCTTTGTTTTTCAACGGACAGTTCCAGTTGAGATGTCCAGGATCTCCACACGTGAAGCAGGCACCAGGTGGACGTGGAGCAACGTAGCCAGGGACTCCGCTAGGCGCTCCAGGGTAGTGGTGGTTGTAGCCCCTGGGAGCAGCAGTGAAGGAGTTTAGTGGCCTTGACGCGTAACTTGCAGGTCTTGGTGGAGCCGGGAGCGACGGTGGGGTGTTAGGAACCCAGACACGCCGCTTAGAAGGAGCTGCCATAACTGAAGAGCTTGATGCATCACGGTTGTGTTTCTTGGACTCCTCAAACACTTGTCGACTTGCTTCCTCTTGCAGAGCTGTGTGTTGGAGTTCCAGGAAAGATGTCGGCCTTGCATGTGTGATTGCATACTTGATCGATGCATTGAGCCCTTGCCTGAACCTCTTTTGCTTCTTCTTGTCATCAGATACCTCATCGCCACCATAACGAGAAATATTCATGAAGTTCCTGATGTAGGTGTTGACGTTATCATTTCCTTGCTTAAGGTTGAGAAAAGCTTCCTTCATCCTTTTCATCACAATTTCTGATAGAAACTGCTCTTTGAAAGCTGCAGTGAACCTTTCCCAAGTAGGCTGAAACCCAATGCAGCTTGCCTTCAAGTAATTCTCCCACCAGAGAGCCGCATCTCCCTTCAGAAGGTGAGTAGCACACTTGACCCACTCCTGCTCAGGAACATCAGCAGTCTCGAGCAACCTTGACATCTCACGCAACCAATCATCCGCGTCCAGTGGTCGATCAGAAACATCAAACTGGCGAGGGTTGAATTTCAGGAAGCTTTTGATGTCTCCTCGCTTGGGAGGTGGAGGTAGTGGAGCGAACTCGTTCCTCCGAACACTTTCCTCAAAGCGCTGGTTCTCACGCATTGCTGCCAAAGCATTAGCGATGTTTGATAAGGCTATGAGCCCATTCCTGTGTGGTATGTCTTCATCAGTACGGCGTGGTGGAGCCATCCTGTGATTGATATAAAACTCAAGTCAGTACTATAGTGGAGAATAATAATAATCCAAAATAGTACCAAGATGGAATTAACCAAGATTAAAGGATACAATTTACTGAGATGATATTAAAATATCAACAAAGTTCAAAGCACCTAGAAGATATTAAGCATATCGCACACGACTGAAAAGGAGTGTGGTACACAAATATATCAAAGAAAATTTTTCCACAAATTTCGGCATTAAAATACCAATAGATGCGCAAAATTACTTAACGAATCAAGATTAGTGACTCTACCGATTCAATATACAAAAGCGAATGATAAAAGTAGTGGTATGGTCGTGACTCCATCCCGCACTCAAATCATTACTCCGCACATGAATAAGTGGAACACATATCCTAACCCCTTCTTCTCCCGTTGAACCTAGAGATTGGTAACTACGGAAACGAACACCCCAAACAAGATAACGTCGGATACAAAGAGTAAGACAGATTACGTCGGTATACAACGAATCAGATAGATCGCGTCGGTTTGCAAGGCCTGTCGGTATGGAATGTACCAACAGTTGATAACCAAAAGCTGATTAGATAACAACTTGGATGCAACAGATAGACAAGGGATTACACACACACACAACCTATGGTACTACGGAAACCCAGAACACGTGAATCCTAGTTTGAATTTTTAAGAAGAGGATTGAAAACGTTGCACTTCCTTACCAGAAAAGGGTGGGTGGGTGGGTAAGAAGAAAAGTGAAAGCAGTCCTACTCGCGTTTTGTTTTCCTAGTATATACATAACTACCAAAATATTTGCTAGGACAACGTTTGGCTGAGACCCTGAAGGTCGGGATGGCTCTGATACCAATTGTAACTACCTCGGTGAATTACGCTCCTAGATACAAGCCTGGATGAGCGGTAGTGGTTGAAATAGTACGGTGGGGCCCCAAAAGCCACTCACGGGTAGACCTTTCGGCCGTCCCAACCACTTCCAACTCAACGGGACCTGTACGGGCGGCGTAATCGGCAGGCGAAGGGATCAACTACATACACAAATGAGTATGTATGCAAGCCACCATACAAAAGTACATCAGAGCCATTCCATCTAGAAAGAAAGGAAATATAGCAACGCCATACGACAAGATTCAAATGACCTAGATAGATATAATATTTTAGGATAATTCCTCATACATCACACATCAGAGTATCAAGCGGAAGCGGCAAAACAAGGTCCGAGTACGGATAAGAAGCAAATCGGCATAAGATGCCATAGAAATAAGCACATCCCGCCCACAGATCTCACAGATCCCCATTCCCGGAATCTCTACACCGAACGATCGTTGCCCACATCATCGACCTCTTCCACCCAAAGATCCGTCCTGAGTGTACATTCATCGAACCAATAATTTATCGTGTGAGACCCTAAGGGTACTCAAAGAAGTCTTAATGCCTCTAAACGGGACACAACCTGGGTGACGAATTGCAGAAAAGATAAACCCTAAGTTCTATAGATACTCGCTAACCATCCGCCTAACCAATGATAGGCGGATGTCCGTGAATTAATGATGCAGCTATTATAAAGAATTTCATCAGATCCATCCTCCTCCTCGCTTACCAACGAGGAAGCGGACGAACAACCCCCCATCCGTTGACAATTTTATTAACCATTCCATGAGTATTGCACTATTTACTAGTCATTTACTTAGTCAGATTAAAGCGGTACTTTAGTTATGCTTGTCTATGATCGAGAAACTGTGCTCCAAGTCGTCCATAACCGCGGACACGGCTTTCAGAAAGTTTTACCCTGCAGGGTGCACAAATAGCAACACACACGATCAACCTCGGAAAAACCAAATCAAAACCCAACGAGGCCTTCACGACAAAGCAATCACAGATTCAGAATATTTGAGGCCACCCTTGAGTACACCCGAATGAAGTTATGACTCGAGGCGGACCCGAGGTTTGGGTGGACGTTGTGAGCATCGGGAACCCAAAACTGAGCTTGTCGACACCGCGGAATCGTGTCCCTATCCTAAACAGTACAGTGTGCTCCTCGCACAATCGTAAATACAGTAATAAAGCATGGCATAAGTACAGGATAGTAAACAAAACCTCAACTAGTTTGTGGCCCCAAGAAATAAGACTGAATCAAGCTCTGGCTCAGGGGGGTCCCATAAGCCTCCCGGATGTGGATAGCGCGAATAATCTTGGAACAAGAATCAAGTACTCAGGGTCTTACGGGACACAAGTGAGCATGAAAAACCAAATAGCAGATATTGCTCACCGGTGCCACTTTTATTAGTTATCCCATTACTACTCAGGTTAAGTTGTTTAGGTACCTCGTTATCCATCAGACTCTCACATACCCTACACATGATGTTCTATGACTCGCATGGCTCAAACAACTCCTGTAGTAATGGCTCATGGGATGGAGGAACAAGCTTGGTGGGGTTTAAAGTAAAGGCTATGCAATACTTGGGATTCAATTTAATGCAATCGCGACTCAATGATGCAAGAATAAGATAGAGGCAATAGGTACTGTATGTATGCAAGCATGTGGTAGTGCTTGCCTGGCAACTCAGTTGAAGCGAGAGACAAATCTGGGTAGTGCTCCTGGTTCTCTTGATATATCCCCTGCTCAGTGTCTATTCGAAGAAGAACCAAACAGACAAAGGCCAACATAAATAAAGTGCGCAAGCATATGAATAAAATGCATCAAGCAAACAATCATGCCATGATGAATGATGCACAAGTTGCATGGCAGTAATGTAGCATGGCATGGGTGAGGTGTGGAAGACAAGAAATAACATTTTAATGGGGTTTTGGATCACATTTTGTTGTCATATTAGTTGCTGTATAGTATATATTTATATGATGCATGCTGCAATTGAAGTCATGGATAGCATAAACAGAAAGGTCTCGTCGAGCTGATCATTTTAGACATATCATTTGTTAAATTCGGAGTTATAAATCAAAAGTTATTAATTTATTAAGTTCCAGTGGCATTTGGTTGTAATTTTACTCAACTTGGAATTTTAAATGTGCAAAAGGTAATTTGAATAGCATATTTGAAATCCTCACATTTTCTGATTCAAATACATATATCATTTGCATTATTTGGATTTATAATTGAAAAGTTATTTGAAATCAGATTGATATTTGAATTTGAATTAATTTGAATTTAATTAGAAATAAAACAGACAGGCTGCTGGACTTTTGGTACCCAGCAGATCCTACCCACTGCCGCTGACGGGTGGGGCCTGGCTGACTGGCCCATCACGCGCACAGGTCAAAAGGGAGGGGACTGCGGGTTGATTGCCACGTTTGTCGGGAACCTTTTTGCAAAAAGGCAGAGACACAGACAGGTGGGTCTTGGGATCGCGGGTTGAGCGGCAAAAAGGCCAGGGGGTTAAGCGCAAAGTGCCACATGCGCACTATTTTTCCTCCTTTTAAACCGACGGCGTAGCGTTTGGCTGACGGCAGCTGAGATCGATCCCGCGACCTCGGGCGCGCGCACAGAGGCGGCTACCGCTGCGGTGGATGCGGTTGGTTGTCTAGAGGGCGGACGCGGACTAGATAGGCGTTATGGCCTTGGCGTCTGCGCAGCGCCAATGCGCGCAGGCTGCTCGATGAAACGTACGGCGCCGACAGGAAACGAAGCAGAGCCGGAGCATGTCCAGGGGGTTCGGGGGCTCACCGCGAGGGCGTCGGCGTAGGTGGAACGGCTCGAGGGGGTCGCGATCGTCGGCGAGGCTGGCGCACCGGCGGCTAGGGTTTGCGTCGGTACGTCGGCGGGGCAGGGGTTCTGGGGCTTCTCCTCCGCGTCGGGGTGTCCAGGGCGAAGCAGGGGCACCTCGTCGTCTTCCTCGACAGCCTCAACAACTCGCCCGCCTCCCGGATCGATGTCGACTAGAGGTAGCCGACGGTGGTGGCCGGCGATGGTGGTGAAGAAAAGAGAGGGAGGCGGGGCCTCTGGGGGGGATCGGGGGAAGGCTAGGGGGGGGAGGGGGTGGATAAGAACGGGAGGGGGCAGGTGAGGATTGCGTGGGGGAGGGAAAGGTGTTAAAGGTGGCCTCGGTGCCACCTTTGTCACCTTCACGTGCTCGGCCAGGGGCAGGGGTAGCTAGGCATGGGAAGGGGCTGCCAGGTGGGGACAGGGAGGAGGGAGCTCGGGGTAGGCAAGCAGGTCTAGGGCCACAAGGCAGGGAGAAAGAGAGGAGGAAAGGAGAGGGGGTGGTCTCGGTTAGGGGCTAGGTTAGAGGGGTGGCTCGGTTAGGGGGGCCCTCATGGCATAGAGAGAGAGAGGGTGGAGCTAGGCTCGGGTAGGGTTTAGAGGGTGGCCTCGGGTACTAGAGGGTGGTGGTATGGAAGATGGTGAGAGGCCGAGAGAGAGAGAGATAGGGCATGGTCTAGGGTTTGGATTAGAGGGTTCGGTTTAGGGTTGTTGAGAGGAGAGATGAGAGGGTAAAGGGAGATGCCCATGTTTAACACATGACAATGGCATCACATGGTCAAGCACAAGGTGTGGTGGGAGGTTAAAGAGAGGGTAGGGGGTTTAAGGCTTGTACATGCCCACATGATCACATGTGCATGCATGGATGGGGAATGGTGATTAGGGTAGGGTTTAACTAGAGGGGGAGATAGAAAGATAGAGGGTTTGGTGGGGTATTATACAAGCCAAAACAAGATCAAGCAAAGGAAAGGGGTGATCCATGCAAGCAAAACAAAAATAACATTCAAATGTCAAGAGAAAGGTGGCACTTGCATGGCCCATGCAAACAATAAATGCCATGTATTTACATTGTGAAAACAACATAAAATCATGTGGCATTATTCCATGCATTCCCAAAAGGTGGGAAAAAGGCCAAGCATAAGATTATGAGTGGAATCCACCCAACCCACATGAGCTAGAGGTAAACTCCATTAAGAATGCCAAGCTCATATTAGTTGGATGGTGGAATTATAAGGTGGCGAAGAAAAAGGTGGTGGAGTCAATAAGAGATATGCCCCCAAATCAACTTGGGCATTTAACAATATATCAAGAACCAAATACAATATCAAGAGGCAAATACAAATATTAATGCATATGAGATAAGAACCAAAACAAAAGGGTTTTTGTATGATGCTCAAATGCAAGGTGGCATGATGACATGAGCATGATATGATGATGATGCAACAATTATATGTAGGAAGTGGCCCTTTTATTACTAGATCAAGTAGCATTACAGGTGTTAGACAACTGGGATGCTACACATGATCTCATGGTCTAAGGATTAGGATCACTTCGTAAGATGTTATAGCAATATAAACTCAATGACTTTGATCGTAATGCTATACTTCGGATGAATGTTCATCACACCATTACACTAATGTTGTGATCCCGTTATTAACAACATCCAATGTCCATGATCAGGAAACTTTGATCATCTTGTTAATCAACGAGCTAGTTTATGAGAGAGGCATAACTAGGAAATTTATGTTTGTTTATTAAACACACATGTATTAATGTTTCTGTATTAATACAATTATAGCATGCAAAATAAACATCTATCATATACTTGGAATACACATGATAAACACTTTATTATTGCCTCTCAGGGCATATTCCCTTCAGTCTCCCACTTGCACTAGAGACAATAATCTAGTTACATAGTGATGAATCTAACACCCATGGAGTTCTGGTGTTGATCATGTTTTTCTCTAGGGAGAGTTTTAGTCAATTGATCTGCTATATTGAGATCCTTGTGTACTTTACAAATCTTTATATCTCCATCCTTGACATGCTCGCGGATGGAGAGAAACCGGCGCTTAATATGCTTGGAATTCTTGTGAGACCTTGGTTCTTTGGCATTGGCAATGGCACCATTGTTGTCACAATAGATCACCATTGGATCCAACGCGCTTGCAACCACACCTAGTTCGGATATGAACTCCTTCATCCAAACCGCTTCCTGAGCCGCTTCCGAAGCAGCAACATATTTGTCCTGCGTTGTTGATCCCGCCACCACAGGTTGTTTGGAACTCCTCCAACTAACCGCTCCGCCATTCATGAGAAATACGTATCCGGATTAAGACTTAAGTCATCCGGGTCGGTGTCAAAGCTTGCGTCGACATAACACTTAGCGACGAGCTCTTCTTCACCTTCGTATACAAGAAACATATCCTTAGTTCTTCGTAAGTACTTAAGGATATTCTTGACCGCTATCCAAGGTTAGAACTCGGATCCGATTGGCACCTACTAGTCAAACTAATAGCATGTGCCACATCCGGTCTTGTACATAGCATGGCGTACATTATAGAACCTATGGCTGAAGCATAGGGGACTTTGTCCATTATCTCTCTTTCTTTCGCCATAGCCGGACTTTGAGTCTTACTCAATGTCTTGCCTTGCAACATAGGTAAGAACCCCTTCTTACTTCCGTCCATTTTAAACTTCTTTAAAATCTTATCAAGGTATGTACTTTGCGATAGCCCTATTAGGCGCCTAGATCTATCTCTATAGATCTTTATGCCTAATATGTATGACGCTTCACCTAGGTCCTTCAGTGAAAATTTGCTGTTTAGATAACTTTTAACACTGTTTAAAAGATATATATCATTTTCGATCAATAATATGTCATCCACATATAATATCAGAAATGCCACATTGCTCCCACTCACTTTCTTGTAAATACAAGCTTCTCCATAAGTTTGGACAAAGCCAAACTCATTGATCACCTCATCAAAGCGGAGATTCCAACTTCGTGATGCTTGCTTCAATCCATAGATGGATCGCTGAAGCTTGCACACCTTGTTAGCATCCTTAGGATCGACAAAACCCTTTGGTTGTATCATATACAACTCTTCTTCAATATTACCATTGAGAAACGCGGTTTTGACATCCATCTGCCATATCTCATAATCGAAATATGCAACAATTGCTAACATAATCCTAAATGAATTTAGCATCGCTACGGGGAGAATGTCTCATCGTAGTCAACTCCTTGAATTTGTCGAAACCCCTTTGTGACAAGTCGATCTTTATAGACAGTCACATTACCATCAGCATCAGTTTTCCTTTTGAAAATCCATTTTTTCTTCACGGCCTTTCGGTCGTGAGGTAATTCCACCAAGTTTCAAACTTGATTTTCATACATGGATTCCATCTCGGATTTCATGTCTTCTAACCATTTGTTGGAATCCGGGCTCATCATCGCTTCTTCATACGTCGCAGGGTCATCAATTTCATCAACCATGAAATTCATAACAGGGTTTCTGTACAGCTGGGGAGCTACACGTGCCCTGCTATACCTGCGAGGTTCGGTAGTACTCTCTTTCGGAGTTTCATGATCATTATCATTAGTTCCCTCTTCAACAGGTGAATCCAACTCCAGAACAACTTCCGACGCTACGCTACTCACCATACTTTGAAGAGAAGGTTCAATAACCTCTTCGAGTTCTACCTTCCGACTACTCACACATTTCGCGAGAAACTCTTTCTCTAGAAAGGATCCATTCTTGACAACAAAAACCTTTCCCTCGGATCTGTGATAGAAGGAATACCCAATAGTTTCCTTAGGGTATCCTATGAAGACGCATTTTTCCGCTTTGGGTTCGAGTTTATCCGGTTGAAGTTTCTTCACATGAACATCGCATCCTCAAACTTTAAGAAATGACAGCTTAGGTTTGTTTCCAAACCACAATTCATACGGTGTATTTTCAACGGATTTAGATGGTGCCCGATTTAAAGAGAATGCAGCAGTTTCTAGTGCATAACCCCAAAATGACAACGGCAAGTCCGTCAGAGACATCATAGATCGAACCATATCCAATAAAGTATGATTATGACATTCCGACACACCATTTCGCTGTGGTGTTCTGGTAGGTGTGAGTTTTTAAACAATTCCACACTCTTTCATGTGAGTGCTAAACTCGTAACTTAGATACTTACCTCCACGGTCGGACCGTAGAAATTTGATCTTTCTATTACGATGATTTTCCACTTCATTCTGAAATTCCTTGAACTTTTCAAAGGTTTTAGACTTGTGTTTCATCAAGTAGATATAACCGTATCTACTCAAATCATCCATGAATGTAACAAAATAACGATATCCACCTCGCACCAACACACTCATTGGACCACATACATCAGAATGTATGATTTCCAATAAATCTGTCGCCCGTTCCATTGAACCGGAAAACGGCGTTCTAGTCATCTTGCCCCGTAAGGCATGGCTCACATGTATCAAATGATTCAAAATCAAGTGATTCCAAAAGTCCATCCGAATGGAGCTTCTTCATACGTTTAACGCCAATATGACCTAGACGGTAGTGCCACATATATGCGGATATATCATCATTAAGTTTAATCCTTTTAGCATCAACATTATGAATATGTGTAACATTATTATCGATATCTAAAAGAAATAAACCATTCATCATCGGTGCATGACCATAAAAGATTTCATTCATATAAATAGAACAACCATTGTTCTCGGATTTAAATGAATAACCACTTCGCATCAAACACGATCCAGATACAATGTTCATGCTCAGTGCAGGCACCAGATAACAATTATTAAAGTTTATAACTAATCCCGACGGCAAATGGATAGGTAGCGTTCCGACGGCGATCACATCAACACTTGATCCATTGCCGACACGCATCTTGACCTCACCCCTTGCTAGCGGTCACTTGTTCCGCAGCCCCTGATTCGAGTTACAAATATTAGCAACTGAACCGGTATCAAATACTCAGGTGAAACTGCGAGCACTAGTCAATTACACATCAATAACATGTATATCATATATACCTTTGTTTGCCTTGCCGGCCTTCTTGTCTGCCAAATACTTGGGGCAGTTGCGCTTCCAGTGGCCAGTCCCCTTATAATAGTAGCACTCGGTATCAGACTTAGCTCCAACTCGGGGTTTCTTTTCAGGCACGGCAACCGGCTTGCCGCCCTTACTTCCCTTCCGTTTTCCCTTCTTGTCTTTCTTGAAACCAGTGTTCCTATTGATCATCAACACTTGATGTTCCTTTTTGATCTCCACTTCTGTAGTTTTAAGCATTGACAGAAGCTCGGGGAGATACTTCTTCATGCCTTGCATATTATAGTTCATCACAAAGCTCTTATAGCTAGGTGGCAGAGACTGCAGAACATGGTGGATGCCTAAGTCAATGGGAATCGATATTTCCAAGGACACAAGCTTATCGGTGTAACCCGACATCTTGAGTACATGCTCACTAACGGAGCTGTGCTCTTCCATCATGCAGCTAAAGAACTTTTCTGAAGCATTGTAGCTCTCTACAGCAGCATGTGTGTCAAAAATCATTTTCAACTCACCCATTGTATCAAATGCATTGCCATTTTCGAAACGCGGTCGAAGTTCCGGCTCTAGTCCATAGAATATGCCGCAATGAACTAAGTTGTGGTCCTCCTGACGAGTCTGATAGACATTCTTCTCCTTTTCAGGGGCATCCTCAAATTCATGGCCCATTCTGTAAAGTTGCTACCGTTCGTTGCAATATGTTATCAAGAAACTCTTCTGGTGTTAGTGATTGACATGATCTCATGGTCTAAGGATTAGGATCACTTCGTAAGTTGTTATAGCAATATAAACTCAATGACTTTGATCATAATGCTATACTTCGGATGAATGTTCACCACACCATTACACTAATGTTGTGATCCCGTTATTAACAACATCTAGTGTCCATGATCAGGAAACTTTGATCATCTTGTTAATCAACGAGCTAGTTTATGAGAGAGGCATAACTAGGAACTTTCTGTTTGTTTACTAAACACACATGTATTAATGTTTCCGTATTAATACAATTATAGCATTCAAAATAAAAATCTATCATATACTTGGAATATACATAATAAACACTTTATTATTGCCTCTCAGGACATATTCCCTTCAATTCCAACGTATAAGTGCAAGCATATACAACATAGAAGACACAATGGTTCAAGTTTATTAGTGGCAAAGAATAAAGTGTGCCATCAAGTTCGTGAGGGCTTTAATCACTAAGTTTTCACATAACAAAATAGTTTTTAATTGGAAGATAGTTGTGTAACACACCATGCATAGGAGTTTATAGTGGACACTTTGGAATAACATGGTTTCTTGGGAGTTTGAGACATGATTAGAACTTACTCATACAAGTGGAGGCTAGCAAAAGACTGGGAGCAACCAACTAAGAGAGCAATAATGGCCAAAATCATGCAGTGCAACAAAGAATACTAATCAAAGCAAAGAGTGGTACTACAAGTCAAGGAATAAATGATCATAGAGGCTAATGGTGACTTGTGAGAGTCATAACATGGTGTGATCATGTGCCAAGTCAACCCAAGCAAAGCATCAAAGGAGAATACCACAATACTATGCTTTTGCATGCTAAAAGAACGCATAATTTCTTCAAGGCACACTAAGCAATCCCAATTGTTTGGAACAAGACATGCTACAGCAATAATCACTAAGCATAAGGTTAAAACAACACCTAGCATGTCATGCTAAAGTCTAAGTCACAGTCAATGCAAGCTCCTCTTTGTACCACTATAAGCATGAAACTTCCTACTCTTTTCCAACACCAATCAACTTATTTGAAACAACTCACAAAGATAATAATCAATAAATATTAGTGAGATTGTCTCACAAATCCACAAAGAAGAACTAAAAAGTTCTAAGCTTAAAGCGCAAAAAATCTAAGGCTGAACGCAGTGCTAGCAAAAGTGAACACTCACAAAACAATAATAGTGAAAACTAGAGTGTTCTAGGCAATGAAAACAGAGTGTGTCTCTCTCTCCAGAAGAAGTGTGGTATAACCAACCATCTTACTCAAGCAAAATAATCAAACTAAAACCAAAACGAAAACTAAGACGCTCCAAGAACAACACAATTGTGCATGAAACAATAAAAAACGAAGTGTCTAGAAAGACCTGAGATTTTTATTGATGAAGAAGGGGATGCCTTGGGCATCCCCAAGCTTTTACGCTTATACCTCTTGAATATTTCTTGGGGTGACACGGGGTGGCATCCCCAAGCTTGAGCTTTTGTCCATTCTTCATCTCATTACATCATTCTTTCTCTACACCTGCAATTTTTCCTTCATACAAAACTTCACACAATCTTCATTATCAACATTAGTGTATTCAAAAGATAATAGACCTTTGGCAAAGCTTTGGAATAGCAAAACTTTTCACTAAAAATACAAGCTACTGTAGCAACTCCTTCAAAAAGGTCACTTCCCCAAAAAGAACCCAAAAAGGAATCAATAAGAAGCAAATGCAAATAATGGCAGATATCTGTCAAAACAGACCAGTAGGTAGAAACCAATTTTGTCGAAGACCTTCTGTTGCTCAAATAAAAAAGTGTTGAACTAACGAAAGTTAGCTAACATACCGGGGATGTATTTGTAAATTTTCAGCTCAATCCGACTTACAGAGACTCCTCACGAATTTTTATGGTGGAGGACAGAAATCTGTTTCGGGACAGCAACTCCCCAAATCTTACTTCCCTCTCATTAGAGGTCATTCTTGGCACAAAAAGCAAACAAAAAGGATAAGAAGAGGTCATTACAGAAGTAATAACTTCCAAGACTCAAGAAAACTCTTGGGTTATCTCCCAACAAGTACTTTTCTTTAACGCCTTTAAGTTAGGCATGATAGTTTGAGGAGATGCTCACATAAGAAATATGAATTGAAGTAAAAGAGAGCATCAGGAACCAAATTCAAAACACATTTAAGTCTAACCCACTTCCTATGCATAGGAATCTTGTAAAGAAACAAGTCATGAAAGCACAAAGCACCAAGCATAGAAAAGCAAAACAAGTGCAACTTCAAAATTTTCAACATAAAGAGGGGAAACTTAATATTTTTGAGATGCATAAAACCATGTTTCCCTCTCTCATAATAACTTTAAGTAGCAACATGAACAAAATTAACAATATAACTATCACAAGAAACATTCTTATCATGAGCCACATGCATAAAATGATTATTACTCTCCACATAAGCATAGTCATGCTTATTAATCATAGTGGGAGAAAATTCAACAAAATAGCTATCATTACTATTCTCATCACCATAGTCATCAAATATAGGAGGCATATTGTAATCACAATTAATTTCCTCCTCAATAGTAGGTGGACTGAAAATATCATACTCATCATTGTAATCATCATACATTGGAGGTATAGTATCATCATAAGCAATAGAATAGCTATCTTCCCAAGTGTGTTCATTTGTAAACATATCATCATTGGAAGGAACATTGATAACACTAATAGCACAACAGTTATTAATATTATCATTTTCAGAATTGGTACCAAAGAGATTTGTAGGGTTTCGTAGCATGGAAAACAAAAAAATTCTACCGCATACAAACAAACAAGCCAAGATCTATCTACTAGATTGTAGCAACGAGTCGATAGAATAACTCACCCTCGAAGATTCCAAAGTGTTTAACGAGAGCGGATTCTCGTGGGTGATGTAGTACTCTTCCCGATCTCAAGATCGCGAGACGATCCTTCCGTATGTGTTCGAAGCGCTCCGATCGGTCACACATTCGGTACTCGACGAAGACCTTCCTCTTCCTTGTTCCAAAGAAAATGGAGGTTGTAGCACTCTCCTCGTGATTCCGGCACAAGGCGTGGTACTGTGAGTAGAGGGAGATCTCGCAGGCTTCGCCTTAAGCCGGGCAGTATGGTGGAGTATGAGAGAGTCCCTCGGATCTAGGGTTTAGACACGTCGAGGAGGAGGCTAAGCGGCTAGGGTTGCTAGGCGGCGGTGGCGGTTTAGGCTGCACCAGTGGCAGTGGCCATGGCTTAGGGTTTGGAGGAGAGGATCTTGTGTTTTTCTAGGAGGGAGCCCTGCCCCTCCTTATATAGGTGGAGGGGCCGGCTGGCCAAGGGGAGGGAGGGGAGTCCCTCCCCAACTCGGCTTTGTGGTGCGCTGTGAGGAGGGACTCCTCCAACTCTGTTCCTCCTCCTTTTCCACTTCCCAAAAATAGCCGTTTGACTTTTCAAACTAGGATTTGAATAAACCCTCTATTTTGTTCAGCGATGACACCGAGTACATGATGAAATCATACCAACTTGATATAACACATTCATGTACCCTTCCCCTCCGGAGTGCCGGACATTCCGGAACCTTCTAGAACATTCCCGATGAAAACACCGGAACCATTCTCCAACTCCTAAACGAGACTTTCCTTATATGAATCTTATTCTCCGGACTATTCCGGATCTCCTCCTGATATCCCGATCCCATTCGAGACTCCGAACAACAATCGGACTTTTTCTCATCATTCCATAACTACTCAAACAACGTCGAATCCTTAAGTGTGTCTCCCTACGGTTCTTGAATTATGCGGACATGATCGAGACACTTCTCCGAACAATAACCAATAGAGGAATCTAGAAATTCATATGGCTCCCACATATTTCTACGATTACTTTGCGATCGAATGAACCACTTACATACGATACCAATTTCCCTTTGTCTCACGATAGTTTACTTATCCGAGGTTACGATCGTAGGTATCTCTGCATACCTAGTTCAACCTCGTTATCGATAAGTACTCTTTTCTTGTTCCCGTGATATGTGATCCCTTGTGAGCCAGTCACATGCTTGCAAGCTAATTGGATGACATTTCACCGAGAGGGCCCAGAGTATATCTATCCATCATGTGGATGGACAGATCCCACTCTTGATCCATGTGTTTCAACCAATACTTTCCGAACACGCAATGCCACCTTTATAGCCACCCAGTTACGGTGTGGTGTTTGATGTCATCAAAGCATCCATCTGGTAAAGGTGATATGCATGATCTCATGGTCGAAGGAATTAGGTTACTATGTATCAGAAAGCATATAGCAATTGAACTATAAAAATGACTTGTTCTTTATGCTACACTTATCTATAGGAGTATGTCCACCATATCATTCTCCTAACGATATGATCTTGTTGTTAATAACATCTCAATGTTCATGATAGGGAAACCACAATCATCTATTAACCAACAAGCTAGTATTATATAGAGACTTTACTAGGGACTCTTATTTAAGTCTACAAATCACACAAGTATCAATGTTTCCTTGTTAATACTATTATAGCATGAATGTAAACATTTATCATAAACACAAAGATATAATAATAACTACATTTATTATTGCCTCTAGGGCATATCTCCAACAAAATTTTCAATATCAAAAGTAGTGTGCTTTTCCCAATCATGATCACTAATATAGGTAACATGCATAGGAACATCATCTAGTTCAGACTCATCATCAAAAACTATGATAGGAGCAACATGCTTAGGGGAAGATACCGTTTCCTCTCTCCTTTTACTCCTCCTCCTCTTCTTCTTCTTCTTATTCTTCTTCTTCTTCTTCTTCTCCTCTTTAGGAGGGAGAGGCTTGAAAGGAAGCTTCTCCACATACCCTGGCTTATTGTTAGAGATAATAGAAGAAACTTTGGAGGATTCCTCCTTTTCATTAATAAGATCAAAACACATATCAGTCCTGTCATAATTTGGTAAAATATCATCTTTTATAAGATTTTGTATGTAAGTATTTGTGTGGCAGTTTTCAACACATTAAAGATGACAACCATGCAGGACGCTATTCATATCAAAAGTACTCATGTCTATCAAAGAAGTTTTTCTTAATAACTCTTCACACCCCAAAAATAATGTAAGTTCATCATGTTGATTATCAGTGATCATGTTATCATAATACAAACTTGCAGGATTATTATGGCCTGAGCATTGAAAATTGAAATGACCCACTTCAAAGCAAAGTTCACAAATAAAAGGATAGAGGGCACAAACTTTTTTACCAAGATCATCTAGAGCCTTATACCACTTTCTAGTTTTTTCATTCCAGTGGGTGATGCAATATTCTTCTTCTTTTTGATTCTTCTCACAAGGTCTATGCATACCACAAAAATTAACATGGTTATAAGAAATAGTACTTTCAGAAGTTTGAGCATGTTTATTGCAATCATTAATAACATGTTCATTTTCCATGCAAGTGTCTTTAAAAGGTTCATGATACATGTCCCATTTTTCTTTAGGATCATTAATAAGGGAAGAAAAGGCTCTATAATATTTAACAAGAATTTGAGGATCAAGACCATATTTAGCACTAAGCTCTTGAAAATCAGCAGTTTCAGCGAAAGACTTAATGCAATCATACTCATAGTTTATACCTGGTTCTTTACCTTTGTCGTTATCCCAATATTTAGTATTGCTTTGAATTGTTTCAAGAAGATACCACTTAGCTTTAACCTTCTTACTTGTGAAGGATCCCTCTGAACAGGTATCTAGGTAGTCCTTATAATGTCCTAAAAGCCGTGCATACAAATTATTGATAATAATATTACTTGGGAGCTCATGAATGGGGCATTTGTGTAGGGTTTCGTAGCATGGAAAACAAAAATTTTCTATCGCATACAAACAAACAAGCCAAGATCTATCTACTAGATTGTAGCAACGAGTCGATGGAATAACTCACCCTCGAAGATTCCAAAGTGTTTAACGAGAGCAGATTCTCGTGGGTGATGTAGTCGTACTCTTCCCGATCTCAAGATCGCGTAGACGATCCTTTCGGCTGCGTTCGGCGCTCCCATGATCGGTCACACGTTGATTTTCGTGAAGACCTTCCTCTCCCTTGTTCTAGAAGGCAGCGGAGGTTGTAGCACTCTCCTCGCGATTCCGGCAGCACAACGGCGTGGTACCGGAAGTAGAGGGGAGATATCGCAGGGCTTCGCCTTAAGCCGGAGCAAGTATGGTGGATTATGAGAGAGCTCCTCGGCGATCTAGGGTTTAGAAACACCAAGGAGGGGGTGCTAGAGCCGGCAGCTAGGGCATGGGGCAGCACAAGTCGGCGGCTAGGGCAACCCTAGGAGGCGGCGGCAGCTGCAGGAGGTGGTGGCGCCAAGCTAGGGTTTGGGGCAGGGAACTTGTGTGCTAGGAGGGGCAGCCCTGCCCCTCCCTTTATAGGTGGGAGGTGCGGCCAAGGGGAGGGGAGTCCCTCCCCAACTCGTCTTGGAGGTGGGCTGCCGGTTGGAGGAGGGAACTCCTCCCCAACTCGGTTTCCACCTCTCCTCCTCTTTCCAAAAACTGCCGTTTGACTTTTCAAACTAGGATTTGAATAAACCCTTTATTTTGGACAGCGATGACACCTAGTACATGATGCAATCATTCCAACTTGTAATGACACATTCATATACCCCTTCCCCTCCGGAGTGTCGGACATTCCGGAACCTTCTAGAACATTCCCGATGAAAACACCGGAATCATTCCCCAAATCCGAAATGAGACTTTACTTATATGAATCTTATTCTCCGGACCATTCCAGATCTCCTCATGATATCCCGGATCCCATCCGAGACTCCGAACAACATTCGGTCTCTTTCTCATCATACCATAACTACTCAAACAACGTCGAATCCTTAAGTGTGTCTCCCTACAGTTCGTGAATTATGCAGACATGATCAAGACACTTCTCCGAACAATAACCAATAGAGGAATCTGGAAATTCATATGGCTCCCACATATTTCTACGGTTACTTTGCGATCGAATGAACCACTTACATACGATACCAATTTCCCTTTGTCTCACGATAGTTTACTTATCCGAGGTTATGATCGTCGGTATCTCTGCATACCTAGTTCAACCTCGTTACCGATAAGTACTCTTTTCTCGTTCCCGTGATATGTGATCCCTTGTGAGCCAGTCACATGCTTGCAATATAATTGGGTGACATTCCACCGAGAGGGCCCAGAGTATATCTATCCGTCATATGGATGGACAAATCCCACTCTTGATCCATGTGTCTCAACCAATACTTTCCGAACACTCAATGCCACCTTTATAGCCACCCAGTTACGGTGTGGTGTTTGATGTCATCAAAGCATCCATCCGGTAAAGGTGATATGCATGATCTCATGGTCGAAGGAATTAGGTTACTATGTATCAGAAAGCATATAGCAATTGAACTATTGAAATGACTTGATCTTTATGCTACGCTTATCTATAGGAGTATGTCCACCATATCATTCTCCTAATGATATGATCTTGTTGTTGATAAAATCTCAATGTTCATGATAGGGAAACTACAATCATTTATCAATTAACAAGCTAGTGATGTATAGAGGCTATACCAGGGACTTTCAATTTAAGTTTACAAATCACACAACTATTAATGTTTCCTTGTTAATACTATTATAGCATGAATGTAAACATTTATCATAAACACAAAGATATAATAATAACTAAATTTATTATTGCCTCTAGGGCATATCTCCAACAGTCTCCCACTTGCACTAGAGTCATCTAATCTAGATTACATGGTAATATACCGAACACCCATGGAAGTTTGGTGCTGGTCATGTTTTGCCCTCGGGAGAGGTTTAGTCAACGGATCCGCCACATTCAGATCTGTGTGTACTTTGCAAATCTTTATATCCCCATCTTGGATATATTCTCGAATAGCATGAAAACGTAGCTTAATGTGCTTCAGCTTCTTGTGTGACCTTGGTTCTTGCGCATTGGCTATGGCGCCCATGTTATCACAGTAGATAGACATTGGGTCCAGCGCACTAGGAACCACACACAGCTCTGTAATGAACTCTTTCATCCATATCGCTTCTTGTGAAGCCTCCAAGCGACCATGTATTCCGATTCAGTTGAAGATCTCGCCACAACGCTTTGCTTTGCACTCCTCCAGCCATCGCTGCACCATTCAAAATAAATACGTATCCAGATTGTGATTTAGAATCATCCGGATCGGTGTTCCAACTAGCATCGGTGTAACCATTAACAACGAGCTGTTCATCACCTCCATAAGAAAGAACCATATCCTTAGTTCTTCTCAAGTACTTAAGGATGTTTTTGACCGCTATCCAATGATCCACTCCTGGATCACTTTGATATCTGCTAGTTAAACTAACAGCATATGCAATGTCGGGTCTAGTACATAGCATGGCATACATTAGAGATCCTATGGCTGAGGCATAGGGAGTCTTACTCATCCTTTCTCTATCTTCTGCCGATGTCGGACTTTGAGTTTTACTCAAGGTCATATTGGGCAACATGGGCAAGAACCCTTTCTTGCTATCTTCCATTCCAAACCTCTTTAGAACTTTGTCCAAATATGTACTTTGTGACAATGATATTTGGCGTTTTGATCTATCTCTATAAATCTTTATGCCTGATATGTAAGCTGCTTCGCCAAGATCCTTCATTGAAAAACTATTATTCAAATATTCCTTGGCACTATTAAGAAGGTCTACATCATTCCCAATCAACAATATGTCATCTACATATAGTATTAAGAATGCTACAGAGCTCCCACTCACTTTCTTGTAAATACAAGCTTCTCCATAAGTTTGTATAAAACCAAAACTTTTGATCACCTTATCAAAACGTTGATTCCAACTTCGGGATGCTTGCTTCAATCCATAGATGGACCGTTGAAGTTTTCATACCTTGTTAGCATCTTTAGGATCGACAAAACCTTTGGGTTGCATCATATACAACTCTTCATCAATGTCTCCATTGAGGAATGCTGTTTTGACATCCATTTGCCATATCTCATAATCATAATATGCAGCGATTGCTAACATAATCCTCACAGACTTTAGCTTCACTACTGGTGCGAAAGTCTCATCGTAGTCAACTCCTTGAATTTGTCAAAACCCTTTTGCGACAAGTCGAGCTTTATAGACAGTAACATTACCATCATCATCTGTTTTCTTCTTGAAAATCCATTTGTTCTCGACAGCCTTCCGGCCATCCGGTAAGTCCACCAAAGTCCACACTTGGTTTTCGTACATGGATCCAATCTCGGATTTCATGGATTATTGCCATTTATTGGAATCTGGGCTCATCATCGCTTCCTCATATGTCTCGGGGTCATCGGCGTTATCCACCAACATGACACTCATAACGGGATCATACCAATCTGGAGTGGTACGAGTTCTCGTTAACCTGCGAGGCTCTGTAGCAACTTCAACCGAAGTTTCATGATCATCATCATTAGCTTCCTCTCTTATTGGTTCAGGCACCACATGAACTTCTTTCGGTGCTGCTCTACTCGCAATTTTGAGAGAAGGTTCGACAACCTCGTCAAGTTCTACTTTCCTTCCAGTCACTTCTTTCGAGAGAAATTCCTTCTCTAGAAAGGATCCATTCTTGGCAACGAAGATTTTGCCTTCGGATCTATGATAGAAGGTATACCCAATAGTTTCCTTCGGGTATCCTATGAAGACGCATTTTTCCGCTTTGGGTTCAAGCTTGTCCGGCTGTAACTTCTTTACATAGGCTTCGCATCCCCAAACTTTAAGGAACGACAATCTAGGTTTCTTCCCAAACCATAATTCATACGGTGTCGTTTCAACGGATTTAGATGGTGCCCTATTTAAAGTGAATGCGGCTGTTTCTAATGCATAACCCCAAATTGATAGCGGTAAATATGTAAGTGACATCATAGAACGAACCATATCTAAGAGAGTTCGATTACGACGTTCGGACACACCATTACGCTGTGGTGTTCCCGGCGGTGTCAATTGTGAAAGTATTCCGCATTTCTTCAAATGCTCGCCAAACTCGTAACTTAGATATTCACCTCCACGATCAGAACGTAGAAATTTAATCTTCTTGTTACGTTGATTCTCTACCTCACTTTGAAATTTCTTAAACTTCTCGAAAGTTTCGGACTTATGTTTCATGAAATAGATATACCCATATCTACTCAAGTCATCCGTGAAGGTAAGAACATAACGATAACCACTGCGCGATGCTACACTCATTGGACCACACACATCGGTATGTATGATTTCCAATAAGTCCGTAGCTCGCTCCATCATACCAGAAAATGGAGTCTTAGTCATTTTACCCATCAGACATGCTTCGCATCTATCAAGTGATTCGAAATCAAGTGATTCGAGAAGTCCATCGGAATGGAGTTTCTTCATACGCTTCACTCCAATGTGACCAAGATGACAGTGCCACATATAGGTCGAGTTATCGCTCGATTTCAAACGTTTAGCCTCAATGTTATTAATATGTGTATTTCCACTATCGAGATTCAACAAGAATAGACCATCTATCAAAGGTGCATGTGCATAAAACATATTACTCTTATAAATGGAACAACCATTATTCTCAGATTTAAACAAGTAACCGTCTCGCAATAAACAAGATCCCGATATAATGTTCATGCTCAACGCAGGCACCAAATAACAATTATTTAAGTATAAAACTAATCCCGATGGTAGATGAAGGGGTAGCGTGCCGACCGCGATCACATCAACCTTTGATCCGTTTCCAACGCGCATCGTCACCTCGTTCTTCGCTAGCTTCCGTTTATTCTGCATCACCTGTTTCGAGTTAAAAATATGAGCAACCGAACCAGTATCAAATACCTAGGCACTACTACGAGTACTAGTGAGATACACATCAATAACATGTATATCAGATATACCTTTCTTCTTGATGTTGTCGTTCTTCAAATCCGCCAAGTACTTTGGGCAATTCCGCTTCCAGTGACCTTCTCCCTTGCAGTAAAAGCACTCAGTATCAGGCTTAGGTCCAGCCTTGGTCTTCTTCGTCGGCGCGGTAACTTTCTTACCACCCTTCTTGAAGTGTCCCTTCTTCTTAGACTTGCCTTTCTTGAATTTGGTGGTCTTATTGACCAACAACACTTGGTTCTCTTTCTTGATCTCCACTTCTACAGACTTTAACATAGCAAACAGTTCGCTCGCTTGTTCATGTTCTGCATGTTGTAGTTCATCACAAAGTTCTTGTAACTTGGTGGTAGTGATTGGAGGATACGGTAAATCCCCAAAGCATTAGGAATCACTATACCCAAGATTTGAAGTTTGTTTGCGTGCCTAGACATCTTAAGCACATGGTCACTGACGGAGCTGCCCTCTTCCATCTTGCAGTTAAAGAACTTTTCAGAAGCCTCATAGTTTTCAATTGCCGCATGAGTCTCAAAAATCAATTTGAGATCCTCGACAATATCATATGGGTCTGAATTCTCAAACCTTTTCTGAAGCTCCGATTCTAAACCATACAAGATAGCACACTGAACTATGGAGTACTAATTCTTCCGAACGAGGTAAACATTCTTTACTCCATCGGAAGCATCAGCTGCAGGTGGGTCACCCAGCGGTGCATCCAGCACATAGGTCAAATTACCAGCTGTGAGGACAATCCTCAAATTGCGGAACCAATCCGCGAAGTTGCTTCCATTGTTTTTCAACTTTTCTTTCTCTAGGAACGCATTAAAATTGATGGTAGGGGCTGCCATTCATCTACAACATATTTGCAATAGTTTAGACTAAGTTTATGACAAATTGAGTTCAAATTAATAATAAAATTAATCTAGGTGAACTCCCACTCAAAACAATATCCCTCACATTGTTTTAGTGATCACACGAACCAAATCCACCACATCAACACCGATCATCACGAGAGTTGATATAGTTTCAATGGCGAACAATCGACATGTTCATCATATCTACTATATGATTCATGCTTTACCTTTCGGTGATCCTTGTTCCGAGACCATGTCTGTACATGCTAGGCTCATCAAGATCAAACCTTAGTTTCTGCATGGGCAAATCTGGCTTGCTCACGTTGTATACACTTGCGGAATCTAACACACCCGATCATCATGTGGTGCTTCGAAACAACAAGTTTTAGCAACGGTGCTAACTAAGGGTGAACACTATATGACTTGAAATTCATGTGCATGAGGGATCATCTTATAATGCTACCGTCATCTACTAAGCAATACAAGATGCATAAAGGATTAACATCACATGCAATTCATAATATGTGATATGATATGGCCTTTATTCTTTGTGCTTCTGATCTCCATCTTCAAGCACGAACATGATCTCCATCATCACCGGCATTGCATTAAGGTCAATGACGCTTCTCCATGGTTGTCGTCCACCGGCTTCAACTATTACAACTACTTTGAATAGACACGCGGGTCTTAACATAAATTAAAGACAACCATATGGCTCCTGCCGGTTGCCAACTTACAATAAGGATCATTGCATACATCAAATATAATCACAATCATGGCCATATCACATCACTGCACACCCCTGCAAAACAAAGTTAGACGCCTGTACTTTATTTGCATGTTTTACGTGGTTTGGGGCTTTCAATAAGTGTCATTCTAACTTACGAACAAGAACCACAACATTGATACTAGTATTGTTAATCACCCGTTGTAAATTGGATCTTAACTATGCTAGGAGAAACAGACACCCGCAAATCCACTTATGCAATACAAGTTGCATGTCAAGCGTGGAGCAAGTCTCATGAATGATGTCATGTAAGGTTAGCCCGGGCCGCTTCATCCCAACATACCGCAAGATGCAAAGTACACAAGAAGCAATCGACAATAAAAGCATCAACGCCCACAATGACCATTGTGTTCTACTCGTGCAACAGATCTACATATAGACACGACTGACACGATACCATCGTAGAGGGTTTCGTAGCATGGAAACCAACAATTTTCTATCGCATACAAACAAACAAGCCAAGATCTATCTACTAGATTGTAGCAACGAGTCGATGGAATAACTCACCCTCGAAGATTCCAAAGTGTTTAACGAGAGCAGATTCTCGTGGGTGATGTAGTCGTACTCTTCCCGATCTCAAGATCGCGTGACGATCCTTCCGCCAAGATTGCATTCGGCGCTCCCTTGATCGGTCACACGTTCGGTACTCGAGGAAGACCTTACTCTCCTTGTTCCAAAGAAGCGGAGAGGTTGTAGCACTCTCCTGCGATTCCAAGCTGACGTGGTACCGGAAGTAGAGGGGAGATCTCGCAGGGCTTCGCCTTAAACCGGAGCGAGTATGGTGGATTATGAGAGAACTCCTCGGCGATCTAGGGTTTAGACACACCAAGGAGGGGGTGCTAGAGCCGGCGGCTAGGGCTTGGGGCAGCCCAAGTCGGCGGCAGCTGCAGGAGGTGGTGGCGCCAAGCTAGGGTTTGGGGCAGGGAACTTGTGTGCTAGGAGGGGCAGCCCTGCCCCTCCCTTTATAGGTGGGAGGTGGGGCCAAGGGGAGGGGAGTCCCTCCCCAACTCGTCTTGGAGGTGGGCCGCCGGTTGGAGGAGGGAACTCCTCCCCAACTCGGTTTCCACCTCTCCTCCTCTTTCCAAAAACTGTCGTTTGACTTTTCAAACTAGCCGTTTGACTTTTCAAACTAGGATTTGAATAAACCCTTTATTTTGGACAGAGATGACACCTAGTACATGATGCAATCATTCCAACTTGGAATGACACATTCATATACCCCTTCCCCTCCAGAGTGCCGGACATTCCGGAACCTTCTAGAACATTCCCGATGAAAACACCGGAATCATTCCCCAACTCCGAAATGAGACTTTCCTTATATGAATCTTATTCTCCGGACCATTCAGGATCTCCTCATGATATCCCGGATCCCATCCGAGACTCCGAACAACATTTGGTCTCTTTCTCATCATACCATAACTACTCAAACAACGTCGAATCCTTAAGTGTGTCTCCCTACGGTTCGTGAATTATGCGGACATGATCGAGACACTTCTCCGAACAATAACCAATAGAGGAATCTGGAAATTCATATGGCTCCCACATATTTCTACGATTACTTTGCGATCGAATGAACCACTTACATACGATACCAATTTCCCTTTGTCTCACGATAGTTTACTTATCCGAGGTTATGATCGTCGGTATCTCTGCATACCTAGTTCAACCTCGTTACCGATAAGTACTCTTTTCTCGTTCCTGTGATATGTGATCCCTTGTGAGCCAGTCACATGCTTGCAAGCTAATTGGATGACATTCCACCGAGAGGGCCCAGAGTATATCTATCCGTCATATGGATGGACAAATCCCACTCTTGATCCATGTGTCTCAACCAATACTTTCCGAACACTCAATGCCACCTTTATAGCCACCCAGTTACGTTGTGGTGTTTGATGTCATCAAAGCATCCATCCGGTAAAGGTGATATGCATGATCTCATGGTCGAAGGAATTAGGTTACTATGTATCAGAAAGCATATAGCAATTGAACTATTGAAATGACTTGATCTTTATGCTACGCTTATCTATAGGAGTATGTCCACCATATCATTCTCCTAATGATATGATCTTGTTGTTGATAACATCTCAATGTTCATGATATGGAAACTACAATCATTTATCAACCAACAAGCTAGTGATGTATAGAGGCTATACCAGGGACTTTCAATTTAAGTTTACAAATCACACAAGTATTAATGTTTCCTTATTAATACTATTATAGCATGAATGTAAACATTTATCATAAACACAAAGATATAATAATAACCACATTTATTATTGCCTCTAGGGCATATCTCCAACAATTTGAGCATTAGTGACTTCAATCTCCCCCAAGATTGGGCAATACTTTCTCCCTCATGAGGATGAAAATTATAAATATAATTCATATCTTTATGAATTTCATGAGGAGGATAAAATTTAGAGTAAAAGAGAGATTCAAGTTCCTTCCGCTCCAAATGATGAGGATCATCTAGTAGCTCATACCACTCCCTTGCTTTGTCCCTATGTGAGAAAGGGAATAGCTTCCTATTAACTTGGTCCACTGAAATACCTGCACACTTGAACAACTCGCATAATTCATGTATAAAGAGTAAATGATCACTAGGATGGACAGTTCCATCTCCAAAATAGCAGTTATTCATAACACGTTCAACAATTTCAATAGGTATTTTAAAAGGGACACTTTCAGTATGTGGATTTAAAACATCACAAGTATCATTAGAATTACCACATATGGGAGATAAAGTATCATAAGAGCAAATTTTCTTCCCTAAAGCTGGGGAACTAAAAATATTTTCTTCATAAAAACTAGCTTCCCCAAGCTTAGACGTTTCCATACCATTAGTAACAATGGCGTTCAAAAAATTCACACTAATAACATTGTTATTAGCATGCAAAGAAAGTTCCATAGGTTTTTTAATTTTCTTTTCAAACCACTCAAGTTCTAACTTAGGAAAAAGACTAAAAAGCTCTCTAATTTTGTTGTTATTTTCCATTAAGCCTAACTAGTGAAAACAAGAAACAAAAAGACAAAATTGCAGAATCTAAAGGAAATAACTTCGAGCACTCACACCAGAGGATGTGAGTACCTTTTACCTTACCTCCCCGGCAACGGTGCCAGAAAAGAGCTTGATGTCTACGCACTTCTATTATTGTAGACAATTGTTGGGCCTCCAAGTGCAGAGGTTTGTAGAACAGAAGCAAGTTTCCCTTAAGTGGATTACCCAAGGTTTATCGAACTCAAGGAGGAAGTGGTCAAAGGTATTCCCTCTCCAGATACCCTGCAATCAAGATACAAGAAGTCTCTTGTGTCCCCAACACACCCAATACACTTGTCAGGTGTATAGGTGCACTAGTTCGGTGAAGAGATAGTGAAATACAAGTGGTAACGGTGCTATAAAAGAGATGATGGCATGGAGCAAAGACTAAAGGCAACAATAAGGAAGCAAGCAAACATGCAACAGATCTAGATGTGAGCGGTGTTTCAATGTTTAGAAACAAGGCCAGGGATCATACTTTCACTAGTGAACACTCTCCCATATAAATATCCTCTCTTCATGATACTACTCTTAACTACTCTCCGGTTGGACACTCTAATCATCGGTAGGGCTATAACAGCACTCCTCAAAGTCCGTCTTCCCTAATCTAGATAACCCCACACTGTCACCTTGAGCACTAGATGGTTCCAACAAACACCACAATTTCATAGAGACATCCAACTCCAAATATAACTCATAACAAATATTCAATCTAGCCAAAGTGCCACACACGGTATGCACGCTGTCACTTTCACACACGTGGGGAAAAGCATAGATCTATTAAAGCACAAAAGAGTATTTATGTAGACTCAAACCTAAGTGCCACCATGGTGTGCACGCTGTCACTTTCACACACATGGAGAGCGCAGAGATCTAATGAAGCACTGGAGTAGCAAGGTAGATCTACTTGATTACAAAGCTCATAACCACAAGATCATGCATAGAGAGAGATAAACACATAGCTAACGGTAGAGCCCTTAGCCTCGAGGAAGAACTACTCCCTCCTCATCATGGGAATCAGCAACGGTGATGAATATGGCGATGGAGATTGATGGAGATGGCTCTGGGGGCACTTCCCCGTCCCGGCAGGGTGCCGGAACAGAGACTTTTTGTCCCCCGAATCTTCCTTTCGGTGGCGGCAACGATAAAGAGGTTTTCGTGGATTTCTTCTGGATTACCTAGGGTTTTTGGGTTGGAAGCTTCTTATAGGCGAAGGGGGAGGACGAGGAGGCGGCCAGAGGGCCCACACCCTCCCCAGGTGTGGGCCAGGATTGGACACGCCCAGGGGGTCTGGCCACCCTCTAGTGCCTCTTCGTCCCTCTTCTAGATTCGTGTCCCTCACGGAAAGTTATTGACTTTGGATTTTGTTCCATGCAATTCCGAGAATCTTAATTTTGTGCCAAAGCATAGGACAAATGATACAAAACAAGCATGGAGCATCAAAAATTATAGATACGTTTCCGACGTATCAATAAGCCTCCCGAAACCCTAAGACTCGGAGAGCGACCACAGAAAAATTCTGTCGCCTCTGCGGGGCAAAAACTACAGAGAGAGAAAGAGCTCTCAGGCAGGCAGAATTCTGCCGGGGAAATTTCTTCCTAGAGAGGTGTCACATCCTAAGATTTTCCAAATCTTGTAATGTGAAAATAAATGAAATAAAATAAAACTTTGTTTGAATTTCAGAGCCAGAAGAAACTTTTTGAATTCAATTGGAACTTCAAACCCATTTGAATTAAATAAAATCTAAAGGGATCTAAAAATATAAATATTTAATAAAAGGAAAAATAAAAACATTTGGAAATACTATTTTGAAACTCTTGAGTGAAAATATAGTTTTCAACTGAAATAGAAGTTTTTAAATAAAGGATAATTTATAAGACCAAATTAAAACTAGGTCAAGCTTTGAGAATTAAAACAATTTATTTAAAGGAAATTGGCAAAGGTTTATTTAAATAAAATAATAAGGAATTTATATTCAAATTTTCTTAAAATAAAAGATTTTACCAATTTAATTGAAACATCAAAACTTGTTAAATGGTTTAAAATAAGTATTCCAAATAGTTGATATTCACAAATAAAACCTACCAAATGTTTTGACTTTATTATAGGTTTCAAAATAAATAACTCAATAAAATAAATCCTATTTGAATTAATAATGAAAGTCTGTATTATTTAAATTAATAATGAGCCTAAAATAAAATGATTATTTTGTTTTAAAACAAATATTCTTTATTTCCAAATAAAACCTACTGATTGGGTTTTGAAAGCATTTGGATTTCAAATAAAGATTTTATTAAATAAACCAAACCCTTTTTATTAATAAATCATGGACCATTTTATTTAATAAATGGAACCTAAAAAGATTTAAAATATTTTTTTTTATAATTTTGGATTTTGGTTCATGTTACTAAACAGAACTAAGTTCAATATTACAAAGTATGAGTGTTGTTTGAATTTATTTGAACCATGTTTATTGATAGAGAAATTCAAAACAGAAATTCAGAAATAGAAAAGAAAAGGACACAGAATAAAAATAGGAAATGGCCAACCCAGCCCAGGCAGCCCAACAAGCCTGTGAAACAGCCAGTCCTCACCTCATGAAAAACGATTCGCACCTGTTCGAACTCACGGTGACAGTGGACCTCCTCTCCTCCTTTTCCCATCGACGATGGACCCCGCTCTACTGTTTATACTCCTCACCCGCGCGACCAATTCTTTCCCCTCACTCCGGCCGTTTCAGCACGATTGCTCGTGTTCAATTGCTTCAATGTCGCGTGATCAACGCCCCCTGACCACGCACCTTAAATCACTCGCCCCTCCTCTCTATTTCCCCTCTGTCACCCCGCAGTATCACGCCACCAGGCCGCCCCAATTCCTCCCCGATCTCCTCTGACTCCGACGAACCTCCTGTCACACCCGCCTCCCCTTGCTTCATCGACCAAGCACACACGCTCCATCCTCGGGCGCTATTCGTACCCTCCGCTCAACCACGGCGCCCCGAACGTCGTCTTCGTTTCCTAAAGCGCCACCGACGGCTAGGTCAACTCCGACGAGCTCCTCCGTAATCCCTGCCGCCCTCCTCTAGTTGACACTACCGTACTCTTCCTTCGCGTCTGCCTAACGCCCTCTGTTATGCAAGCATGTCTTGTAGCCTCGTTCCCGACCACAACCGAGGCGTTTCGACGCAGGCGAACTCCGACGAGCGATTAGTACCGTCCCAGTGCGCCCCTTGCCACGACGACCACACGAACAACATCGCCTCATCCTCGCGACCTCGGTGAGCTTGCTCCCTTCCTGTTATGCTTCCTGTTTCGCTAGCGCCGCCCGCTCGCTTCCGCCATTGTTATCGCTACGCCTGATTCGATGTTAGATAGGAGCCGTCCGATATCAATCGAGTGGATGAGATAGAATGACTTAAACGCGAAGGGGTACTCAATCTGGGCCACTCGATCTAACGTTCCACAGAGCCGATCCGGCCGAACCGGTATCGACCAGTAAGAACACGCCGCGTGTCGCCTATTAGGTTTAAAAACAGTTTTGAAAGCAGAAATTTTTGCAAACTTCAAACCCTTGTATCTTTGGATCCACACGTCCAAAAATTACAAATTTGATGTCATTGAAATCAGCAAGACAAGCCCTAGCCAACCCTACCCTTAGTTTAGAAAATAGTATCTGTTAACTTGTTTGAAATTGCAGAAACTTTTGGATGCTTGTTTAGAGTATAAAAATTGTTTAAAATTGATTTTAGGATTAAATCTTTTGCAAAATGGATTTGTGTGACCATACTGACCCTAGTAACCAACCCTTGGTGTTAAAAAAGGATTTTTGTAAAATATAAGTTGAATTATTTAACTTAGCCAATTTCTAGCCAAATAAAATTATTGATTTTATTATGAAAATGATTATGGAAAGAAAACTTTGAGAAAATGGTTTGGACCAAACCTACTGATCCAAAAACACCAAGTTTTGCAATGGCAACTCATTTGGTGAAAAACATAAAGTTTTGCTTTGATAAAGAAAATATTTTTCACCGCATAAAATGATGAAAAGTTTTGGAAATGATTTAAGGTTAAAACACATTTGCAAATGACTTTGCCATTTTGGTAAATGACCAATGTGAACCTTACAAAGTTTATAAACCTAGTAGAGACCAACCTTGCAATAGAACCCTCTTTTGCATGACTTAGATTCCATTGCTTTGTGAATGTGAAAATTGTTTGTTTAACCTTGGTTTGGAATGTTAGTTGATTTGGTGTTTGCTTGATTGACTTGTAGTGAAATTAGCAAAGTGTGAGACTAGCAAGATCAAGGAGTGAACCCCTATTATCTACCAAAAAGGCAAGTTACACTATCATTCAAATGACCTACTATTTTCATTATACTTAGTGGATTTTGAAAACATGCATGAAAATGCTTTATACTTATGCTATGCTAAATCCTAATAGGATTCCCTATACACTCCTTAGTGAAAATATTGAAGTTGTACATGCTTAGCCATGCTATATTTTGAAAAGAGATACATGTTGAGATTCTACAAAGGTTGAGAAAAGAACTATGATTTACATAATAAAACAAGGACTCAATGAACCACCTAGGTGGTGGACACCTTAAGTTTTGGAGAGAGTGGCAACAAAAGGAACCATGTCTATGGAATTCACTTTGTGTTGTGCTCCAAAAGAAAACCACCTAGGAAACTTAGAGATTGAACATGTTTCTCCAATTGTGGCTTTCGTGTACAACCACATGCTATTATGGCTCTGGCTTAGTCAACTACATTAGGAAGACCCATACATTGTCTTTAGTTCTGGGACATGGGGATCTGGAATGCTTCATGGGAGTGAAGGCAAGCTAGCAATGATGTATGGGAGGACCTTTTGGAAAGACTGTCACATTCTCGGTCTACGGTACTCCATCTTGGTGAGCACTAATCCAGTAGGCCCTGGTGGCAACAAGATGGGATTGTGTCATGTGGGTAAAGTGTACCTTCTGCAGAAGTTAATAAAATCTAAGTACTTAGCCGTGTCCCCGGTTATGGACAATACTGAGCAACTAAAGTATGAACTATGGGAGATCTCGACACTCTAACTTCTAAAATAAAAACTTGATGCCCTTGTGTGTCTACCAAGGAATTCAAAGAGATTTGTTAAGCTTGTTGCACTTGGGGAGTTACCAAGGTGCTCAAGAGTATGATGTACTTGGGGTTACCAAGGAACTCATGAGTTTTGATAAAACTTGTTGCACTTGGGGTTACCAAGGTGCTCAAGAGATTTTGACAAGGACTTGAACACTTGAGTTTCTACCAAGGAGTTCAAGGGATTCTTGGAAAAGAGATTTAACAAAGGACTTAAAACCCTTTTTGAAAAGATAGGATAAAATATTGCTTTATAGAAATAAGCCTTAAACTCTACTTAGCCAAATATGCATATAATGATAGGATCCACTCTTATTATACATAAAAGTGAAGCTTGCCAATACAATTCAAAATGTATTTACCCTTGTGGCTGTAACTTGTAATGTTGCAGGTTGATTGTTTTAAAATGAAGATTGTTTGATTGACTAGGATTACAAAGTCTACAATCAACATCTGCCCGTGGCACTTTGAAGATGAAGGACCCATGACTATAATTATTCCGCTGCAATGTATTGTAATAGCCAAATGAGCTATGTTTGATGTAATAAACTTATATTATTCCTGGTTATAAATTTATATTATGACCTTTGTATCTTGATATTACATCTTAACTGTGGATGCTAGCTATTGATCCAGGGACTAGCATTGTAAACACAGGAGGAACCTACCTTATTAGTTTGGGACCTCTACAGATGGTATCAGAGCATTGTGTTGCCTGTAAGATTTGTAAACCCTAGGATTGGACAAAAACCCTTAGAAAATTAGGAGTTATATTTTGATCCAAAATATATTTACAAAAAACACTTGTAACCTCTCTCCTTAACCATTTTGGTTTCAACTCTACATCTCTTCTACTTCAACTTGATGGAAAAGCCTACCCCATGACCAAAGACTACACCATGTGCAAAGGATGACTTCAACTTCTTCAACTCTAATGACTCCAACATCTTCAGCCTCTTCACCAAGGACTTCCAACTTGGATAACACTAAGGACCACAAGTGAAACAGGGAAAATCTTACTCAAGATTTAGAGACTAAGGGAATGCAAAATAAGAAGGAGCCATCAACAACTTTGAAGTATTGTGACCAAGAGCTTTTCTCAAGGAAAACCCTGATCTCAAGAAGATTCATGAAGGAAGGAAAGATCACAAGTGAACCATATAGAAGACCACCATATTTTTGCTAAGTCAAAAAAACACCAACTTATGTGGTGTAACAAAAATATTTTGTTGCCTAAGTATGTGCTTGAACCTTGTATGAGTGAAAAGTTTGGTTTGTGATTGCATGCACATTGCTTGTGTGAATTGTGGTGTGTGTGATTAGAAATATTTCCTTAGAAATGTCTTGCCTACTCTAATCTTCCTTCAACCCAAACATATGTCTACTCCAAAGGACTCCAACATCAAGATTGAAGACACCAACACCAACCAAGCTGACAGCATGAGAGAACTTATAGCAACCCAACATCAGTTGAACCAACTGACAGCTCAGTTCCTAGCCAACAACAGCGATAAAGATCCTGCACTGCAAAAGTTTTTGGAGGAACAATCCCAATTGATGCTTAAGGTGACTAATCAAATGATTAGCATGGAAGAAAGCTATCATAGAATAGTGTATGATAACAAGGATGACAAGAATGTTGTTCTATATGGAGCCCCAGCTTGTACTATTTGTGGAGACAAGGATCATACTTCCACGGAGCATGAAGGACAATGCCCCAATTGTGAAGAAGACCATCTTGTTGGACAATGCCCCACCTCTCAAGCTACTTGCTACCTTTGTGAAGGAAGTGATCATACTCCTGGCCTATGTCCCATATATGCCATGGTAGAACAAAGGAAACAAGAAGGATCCAAGTCTACCAAAGGAAAAGGACCACTCATACCTCCAAACAAGACAACCCAATTCAAAGGATCAAAGAAAATCAAGAAGCCCAAGCAAGACATGAGCCTTGCACAATGTCGTAAATGTAAAGAAATGGGACACTACTCCAGTGGATGCCCAGAGAACAAGAAGAATAAAGCGATCGACCAAGTGTGGTGCAACAACTGTAACGAACCAGGTCATTTTGTAGCAACTTGCCCGCAAGAGCCACGTAAAGAACTCAATGACATTCATTGCTTCAACTGCAAGAACCCAGGACACTATGCGAGCAACTGTCCAGAAAGAATGAAGAACAAGTTGAACAAGCCTATGGAGAAGCTCAATCTTGGCCCATGAGTCAAGTATGGAAACCAAGGAAACCATGCAAATGTTTGCAATGAGAAATTTTCTCCAGGATCCCAAGAAGGACAATATGTAATTTTTGTTTGAAACTTTTTAAGGGTGGTAGTACCCTAGTTGTTTGAACTTGCTTGTAACACTAGCCTTTCCAAATCTCGGGATGAGATTTATTTTAAGGGTGGTAGCCTGTCACATCCCAAGATTTTCCAAATCTTGTAATGTGAAAATAAATGAAATAAAATAAAACTTTGTTTGAATTTCAGAGCCAGAAGAAACTTTTTGAATTCAATTGGAACTTCAAACCCATTTGAATTAAATAAAATCTAAAGGGATCTAAAAATATAAACATTTAATAAAAGGAAAAATAAAAACATTTGGAAATACTATTTTGAAACTCTTGAGTGAAAATATAGTTTTCAAATGAAATAGAAGTTTTTAAATAAAGGATAATTTATAAGACCAAATTAAAACTAGGTCAAGCTTTGAGAATTAAAACAATTTATTTAAAGGAAATTGGCAAAGGTTTATTTAAATAAAATAATAAGGAATTTATATTCAAATTTTCTTAAAATAAAAGATTTTACCAATTTAATTGAAACATCAAAACTTTTAAATGGTTTAAAATAAGTATTCCAAATAGTTGATATTCACAAATAAAACCTGCCAAATGTTTTGACTTTATTATAGGTTTCAAAATAAATAACTCAATAAAATAAATCCTATTTGAATTAATAATGAAAGTCTGTATTATTTAAATTAATAATGAGCCTAAAATAAAATGATTATTTTGTTTTAAAACAAATATTCTTTATTTCCAAATAAAACCTACTGATTGGGTTTTGAAAGCATTTGGATTTCAAATAAAGATTTTATTAAATAAACCAAACCCTTTTTATTAATAAATCATGGACCATTTTATTTAATAAATGGAACCTAAAAAGATTTAAAATATTATTTTGTTTTTATAATTTTGGATTTTGGTTCATGTTACTAAACAGAACTAAGTTCAATATTACAAAGTATGAGTGTTGTTTGAATTTATTTGAACCATGTTTATTGATAGAGAAATTCAAAACAGAAATTCAGAAATAGAAAAGAAAAGGACACAAAATAAAAATAGGAAATGGCCAACCCAGCCCAGGCAGCCCAACAAGCCCAGGAAACAGCCCAGTCCTCACCCCGCGAGAAAACGATTCGCACCCTGTTCCTGAACCCGCTGAGCAGCTGACAGGTGGACCCTCCCTCTCCCTCCTTTTCCCCACTGACGATGGACCCCGCTCTACTGTTTATCCTCCTCACCCGCGCGACCAATTCTTTCCCCTCACTCCGGCCGTTTCCAGCGACGATTGCTCGTGTTCAATTCGCTTCAATGCCGCGTGATCAACGCCCCCTGACCACGCACCTTAAATCACTCGCCCCTCCTCTCTGTTTCCCCTCTGTCACCCCGCAGTATCACGCCACCAGGCCGCCCCAATTCCTCCCCGAGCTCCTCTGACTCCGACGAACCTCCCTGTCGATTCCGGCCACACACTGCCTCCCCTTGCTTCATCGACCAAGCACACACGCTCCCCATCCCCTGGCGCTACTATTCGTACCCTCCGTTCAACCGCGGGCGTCCCTGAACGTCGCCTTCGTTTTCGTCTGAGCGCCACCGACGGCTAGGTCAACTCCGACGAGCTCCTCTGGTAATCCCTGACCGCCCCCTCCTCTCTAGTTGACACTACCGTACTCCCCTTCCTCGTACGCGTCTAACGCTCCCTCTGTTATGCACCGGCATGTCTTGTAGCCTCGTTCCCGACCACAACCGAGCGTGTTCGCAGGCGAAGGAACTCCGGCGCGATTAGTACCGCCTTGCCAAGGCGCCACGACACACGAACAACATCGCCTCATCCTCGCGACTTCGGTGAGCTTGCTCCCTTCCTGTACGCTTCTGTTTAGCGCTAGCCGCATGTCAGCCGCTTCCGCTCGCCGTTGTTATCGCGCCGCCAGTTCGTGACTGTTAGATAGGAGCCGTCCGATATCAATCGAGTGGATGAGATAGAATGACTTAAACGCGAAGGGGTACTCAATCTGGGCCACTCGATCTAACTAGATCTAACGTTCCACAGAGCCGATCCGGCCGAACCAGTATCGACAAGTAAGAACACGCCGCGTGCCGCCTATTAGGTTTAAAAACAGTTTTGAAAGCAGAAATTTTTGCAAACTTCAAACCCTTGTATCTTTGGATCCACACGTCCAAAAATTACAAATTTGATGTCGTTGAAATCAGCAAGACAAGCCCTAGCCAACCCTACCCTTAGTTTAGAAAATAGTATCTGTTAACTTGTTTGAAATTGTAGAAACTTTTGGATGCTTGTTTAGAGTATAAAAATTGTTTAAAATTGATTTTAGGATTAAATCTTTTGCAAAATGGATTTGTGTGACCATACTGACCCTAGGAACCAACCCTTGGTGTTAAAAAAGGATTTTTGTAAAATATAAGTTGAATTATTTAACTTAGCCAATTTCTAGCCAAATAAAATTATTGATTTTATTATGAAAATGATTATGGAAAGAAAAATTTGAGAAAATGGTTTGGACCAAACCTACTGATCCAAAAACACCAAGTTTTGCAATGGCAACTCATTTGGTGAAAAACATAAAGTTTTGCTTTGATAAAGAAAATATTTTTCACCACATAAAATGATGAAAAGTTTTGGAAATGATTTAAGGATAAAACACATTTGCAAATGACTTTGCTATTTTGGTAAATGACCAATGTGAACCTTACAAAGTTTATAAACCTAGTAGAGACCAACCTTGCAATAGAACCCTCTTTTGCATGACTTAGATTCCATTGCTTTGTGAATGTGAAAATTGTTTGTTTAACCTTGGTTTGGAATGTTAGTTGATTTGGTGTTTGCTTGATTGACTTGTAGTGAAATTAGCAAAGTGTGAGACTAGCAAGATCAAGGAGTGAACCCCTATTCCCTACCAAAAAGGCAAGTTACACTATCATTCAAATGACCTACTATTTTCATTATACTTAGTGGATTTTGAAAACATGCATGAAAATGCTTTATACTTATGCTATGCTAAATCCTAATAGGATTCCCTATACACTCCTTAGTGAAAACATTGAAGTTGTACATGCTTAGCCATGCTATATTTTGAAAAGAGATACATGTTGAGATTCTACAAAGGTTGAGAAAAGAACTATGATTTACATAATAAAACAAGGACTCAATGAACCACCTAGGTGGTGGACACCTTAAGTTTTGGAGAGAGTGGCAACAAAAGGAACCATGTCTATGGAATTCACTTTGTGTTGTGATCCAAAAGAAAACCACCTAGGAAACTTAGAGATTGAACATGTTTCTCCAATTGTGGCTTTCGTGTACAACCACATGCTATTATGGCTCTGGCTTAGTCAACTACATTAGGAAGACCCATACATTGTCTTTAGTTACCGGACATGGGGATCTGGAATGCTTCATGGGGGCTGAAGGCAAGCTAGCAATGATGTATGGGAGGACCTTTTTGGAAAGACTTCGTCACATTCTCAGTCTGCCGGTACTCCATCTTGGTGAGCACTAATCCAGTAGGCCACTGGTGGCAACAAGATGGGATTGTGTCATGTGGGTAAAGTGTACTCCTTCTGCAGAAGTTAATAAAATCTAAGTACTTAGCCGTGTCCCCGGTTATGGACAATACTGAGCAACTAAAGTATGAACTATGGGAGATCTCGACACTCTAACTTCTAAAATAAAAACTTGATGCCCTTGTGTGTCTACCAAGGAATTCAAAGAGATTTGTTAAGCTTGTTGCACTTGGGGAGTTACCAAGGTGCTCAAGAGTATGATGTACTTGGGGTTACCAAGGAACTCATGAGTTTTGATAAAACTTGTTGCACTTGGGGTTACCAAGGTGCTCAAGAGATTTTGACAAGGACTTGAACACTTGAGTTTCTACCAAGGAGTTCAAGGGATTCTTGGAAAAGAGATTTAACAAAGGACTTAAAACCCTTTTTGAAAAGATAGGATAAAATATTGCTTTATACAAATAAGCCTTAAACTCTACTTAGCCAAATATGCATATAATGATAGGATCCACTCTTATTATACATAAAAGTGCAGCTTGCCAATACAATTCAAAATGTATTGACCCTTGTGGCTGTAACTTGTAATGTTGCAGGTTGATTGTTTTAAAATGAAGATTGTTTGATTGACTAGGATTACAAAGTCTACAACCAACATCTGCCCGTGGCACTTTGAAGATGAAGGACCCATGACTATAATTATTCCGCTGCAATGTATTGTAATAGCCAAATGAGCTATGTTTGATGTAATAAACTTATATTATTCCTGGTTATAAATTTATATTATGACCTTTGTATCTTGATATTACATCTTAACTGTGGATGCTAGCTATTGATCCAGGGACTAGCATTGTAAACACAGGAGGAACCTACCTTATTAGGTTGGGACCTCTACAAGAGGGGAGATCGTTGCCATCAACACCGTCATCAAGCTAGACTTTATCTGGATCATCATCGTCGTCTTCTTGACCATCCGTCCAGGTTTTGTTCATTTGCGTGTTGGCATGTGGAGATGTCGATGATTGATACAGCTCTTGGCCCTCTACAATAAGTTGTTCGTTACAAAAACAAAACACAGCTATACATAGAGAGAGAGAACAGAGAAGGGTAGGCTCCCCTGAATCTAACATGATTGCCTTTTTAGCAAAGAGCGTGACTACAAATGCTTAATCAGAAACTCGGGAGTCTATCCTTGTGGATTGACATTCACCGGGGGTAGTAGCCGGGGCAGTTTGTGGAGCTAGGACTTCAGGCATCGGTATACTTTTCTTCGAAACGGGGATATGTATCAATTAATATCCGGATATAATACTTTATGTAACAAAAGCGTTCTTTATAAAAAAAAATCAATCAATGCATATAGCATTTTATGTTGTTATTAAAATCTGCACATCGACATCAGCCATGGGTATACCTAGCTTAATCCTAGTGAACACGGAGGAATCATTGGTCTGCCTTAAGCCATCTCTAAAAGGCTAAGGGTGTGTTTGTTTGGGCTGCAGCTTTCAAAAATCAGCCGTGGAAAATCAGATGTGAAGAATGAGCTGTAGGAAGCAACTGTTGGAATCTGAGATTTGGTGTTTGACAAAAATGCTTTTAATAGATGTTGTGTCTGATTTTGAAACTAAAATATCTGTAATGACCCTGAGTGTAAAAAATGTTATATAACTGTTGTTTACTGGTAAGCCAATCAATAGAGGTGAGCAATCAGGTAAAAAAATAGAGGTGAGCAATTGACCACGCACGGCTTTTTTTTTAGAATTTCTCTAGATCCCTGAGCTTACAAAAAAAAATGAGCGTCACCGGATTTATTTGCGTTTCTGAATTTCTACCGCCATCGCCTACACTGCCTGAGCTAGATTGGTCTCTTTATTCTTCTTTTCTTTTCTCCTTTTCACAGGGACCAACTGAAATCGATCCATCTTGTTAACAAATCAATTTTCACAGGGACCAACTGGAATCGCGGGCTCCTTCCAAGACGACCTCCTTCTTCCAAAGCGGTGAGGAGGGGATCGAACTCCGGCCAGATCGGCCTCCAGCCGGTCGCCGGTGGGGGAGAAATCATACAACGAACAAATCAGACTCCGGCAAGAGAATATGCAGGGCTCGCACGTGGTGCTAGCCTGGCCGATTCGTCGGGGACGGCGACATACGGGAACCGATCTCCGGCGGCGAACGGGGAACCGATCTCTGGCTGATGGGGAACCGCGAGCTCCTCCTGCGGCAGGTGCAGGAGGGGGAAAAGGTATGGGAGAGAGGGGATGAATCGGGGGCAGACATGAGGAACAGTTCGTGTGGAGGGGTGCGGTGGCAGGTGGCTTGTAATTTTTCGAAAGTCTGGAGGGCAGTTTTGTCCGCAGCAACTCGGGAAGCTGTGGAAGCGCCCCCAAGACCGCTTTTGGCTGACCGCGCTGCATAGTTGATTTTCTCGGTCCGCTTCTAGCCAGTATTCTTCACCCCAAAAGCCATCGCAGAAGCTGAAACAGACAGAGCCTAAGAGCAACTCCAACAGATTATTCATATATGGCTAAGCAAAAATCGTTTGGGTAAGAGAAGAGAGAAGGTTTAGGTAGGGCAGGTCCTGAGATTTTGGGGGTCCGGGGCGAAACTAAAATTTTGAGCCCTTTATTATAATTTTTTATTCATATATGAGATGATGAAAAATAATTAATTATACTTTCAACTATAATATTCATATAAAAATAACAACGTTTACATGATACCTTAAAATTTCTCTAAAAATTCCTAAAAATAAAGTTCATGAAGATGGAATCAATATCAATCTCATCCACTAACTTCTTCCCGATGCATAAAGTCGCCAAACCATTTAACCTCTCATGATACATTGTAGATTTTAAATAGTTTTTCAATAATTTTAACTTTGAAAAGTTTTTTTAGCTGATGCAACATCCACGAGCATAATAAATAAGATCTGATAAGCGATAGAAATATTAGGATAACAATTCGCTTCTCTGACAAACTCAAAAAACTCCATAGCAGATATTTATGAAAAGTGCTCGTGTTGCTCTTCAAAAATTTATGAAAAGATTCTCTATGTGATTTTATTAATTTCTTCTCTTGTTCTCTCCTTTTTCTTTTCTTAGCACCGGATTCGGGTGTCATAATCTCGCTTGCTAAAAAGAACAACAATTCTAATTAGAATTAAGAACTATAAGAATTAGGGCGTAACCGGCAGAGACATGGGCGGGGGCGGACCACTAGATCAGCAGCCATACGGTCAATCGTCTCGTCGATGGTCTAGCCTTCGCGCCTGGCGTCGATCATCGAGGGCCTTGAGGCTTCCCACTCCTGAATCCCGATCCAATATTCCGATCCAGTGGAGGCGCCAGGACTCGGGTAGGAGTCGTACGATCAATTGTTGGTTTTGTTTTCCTGGGAGGAAGTGAAGCGACCGACGCCATCTGGGACTGGGAGTCGAGCAGTTGGCCTCCCCAGTCCTCTATGGCCTTGCCCTATACCCGTATCGATCGTCTTGGCTCAGAATCTACGACAACGGAAAAAATGGCCCAATTAAGCCATCAACCTATTAAAAAATCTTTTTTACGATATACACTAGGCCTTCATATATAGCATATTTCTAGGAGGGCCCCTATTTTTTTCGGGCTCGGGGCGGCTGCTCCACAGCCCCCCCCCTCCCCCAAGGTCCGGCCTTGGGTTTAGGTAACTAGGTTAGTCTTTGCTTTTCTAGCTTATCCATATTGTGGTTGCCCAAAACTGGTTTGTATACGGAACCCACTTGTCAGTGAGTCCAATTTTCCTTTCTTTTTTCCCTTTTTCTCTGAAAATCCACTTTGGCTCCTAGGTGTAGATGCACCCACTGCCAAACAACATACTTCAAAATGTTGAAAAAAAATTTAAAAAAATATTTGAATGTAGATGTTGACATTATATGTTCGTACACAAAGTTTCATGAAAAAAATGCATTTTATGTTGATTGCGTAAAAAAGATAATTTTTGGTGTTGCAAAATAGTTTTTCACAAGACATTTTATTTGTCTTTTTTGTATAGACCACAAAAAATGTCTCCTGACTGCAAAACTTTGTAGGAGAACATAACATGTCCGGTTGCACACCTAGAATTTTGTTCTAGAATTTTGCAATATTTTGAAATTCATATAAAATGCATTTTTATAATAGGTGCATTTAGACCTGGGAGCCAAATCACCATGTCCTTTTTTTCTCTTCCTTTTCTCATTTTCTTCCCAGCACACCTGTCCCTGTCACCCAGGCGCCTCTGCCCCGCCACCCATCTTCTTGTAGCGCCCGGAGCTTGTGGTCAGCTGGCAAGGTGCGCGGAGCACATGCTCGGCCGAATTGAAGCCAGTGACCATCGAGGAATGTGGTCATGGCGGCTCGGGAGCTTGCACGTTGGGTGCACGGGAGGCGTCGTGGTGCACGCTAGTGGGGATGGGTGGCGGAGCTCGCGGGTGGGGAGGTGGCGGAGGTGCGTGCGGGCCTAGAAAGCCCCCATCTACGCCAAGTCGGAGTCGGCAGTGCGCTAATCGGGACGACCACTATGACTCGATTTCGGCTGGTAGAAGGGGCGTGCAGGGGTGGAGGAGGACGGCAGGTGGCTCGCAGGTGGAGGGACGCGGAGTGGCAGGGCGCGAGGCTGTCGCAGGCGGCCAAAGGGATGGCGACGAGTGATGTCGTTATCACGCAGGTCGGAACAACTTTTTCACGCGAGCGGTTGGTAGCCTCTCGCATCCGTTTTCGCTGATGTGGCAATACATGGGTAAGAGTTGCCTCTTGCCCAAAATTTGTGTCCATCTACCCATATATGGGTAAGTGGTGCCAAAAAAAATGGGTGATCATCCAACAAAAAATTAGTAGAGACCACTTATAGGTAAGCTATTGGAGTTGATTTTTTGATCATCTTACACATAAAAGCTCTCCTATCTATATAATATGGATAAGTTGATGGAGTTGCTCTAATCATTTCGGACATGGTATGTGTATGATTTGGTCTGTTTAGGTTGGTGTGTGGATAGAAAACATGCCGATGTCCTATCTAGTTACTTCCTCCGATCCATATTACTTGTCGTAAAAATGTATGTATATAGACATGTTTTAGTGCTAGATACATTCAATCTAGTGATAATTAATATGGATCAAAGGGGGTATATTTGCAACGGGGCTGCGTCAAGAGCGCGATCGGTATGACTCTGACATGACCAGATTTGTCCAGATTTTGGCTAGTTTTTCCCATTTCAACAAAATTGACCATTTCAAATACAAAAAAATGATTTAGTGCATAATTTAAATATTTTACAAGTAGATAAATGGAAAATGCTAAATAAATAACATAGTTCACAATCAAATATAGTTTACAAACAAATTAAAAGAATTAAAATTAGAGGAGATGACTAGCGGTTTTCTACATGACTCCACATATGCGCAATCAAATCTGCTTGCAGCGGATTGTGTGTGTTCGGATCATGGATCTCATGATGAACATGGAGGAACTAATCAAACAATGATGGCCCCAACATCGTCTCAACCAATTCACCCTGAGATTGCTACCCTTGGTCACACACTCATCCATGAATTTCATTGACTTTGGAAGGAGGCCATCATCCATCCATCATCCACGGCGGGATCCAGAGCAGCTCCGCGGCGGGATCCAGGATCTACGCCGGACGTGCTGCTAGCGGTGCGGCCAATTCGGAGACCTTCTCTCTGCGGCAGCATCCAGGCACCTACTCGTGACGGATCAAATGAGATGAGGGCCAGGCGCACGGATCAGGGTCGTTGGCTCACTCTGGTGTCAGGGGTGCTTGGCTCGCCGGCGGCGAGATCGGCCACCTCGGTGCAAGCGGGTCCGGGATCTCGGTTTCATTGCCTAGGTTCGGAATCCGGGTCAGATGGGGAGGAGGCCATGGCCGCCCGTGAAGCGCTTGAGGATCTGGAAGATGATACAGGGGAGCTAGGGTGGACAACGGTCTGCCGCCGGCACAAGAAGTCTGGGGATGAGCCGCGACAAGAATTCTGGGAGGAGATTGGGTACCCGACGCCAGCATCTAGGTTCTGGGAATGTGGTTCTTCGTCGCCGATGCTGCAGAGGTCACCGCTGATTTTCCCGTCGTCGCCGGTGGCTCGGAGGGGATCGGTTGCTTCGCTGGTGGGGTTCCTTCTTGCTCGTGGTCCCAAGGAAGGGGACTTTGCCTCATCGTCGGGCGTCCGCGCCGGCGGTGCTGGGTTCCTTCCTGCCGGCGTCAGGAGGGCGCGTGAAGGCCGCGAGGGAGTTACCAAAGACCCCGATGCGGGAGGATCTGGCGCATGCAAGTGGGCCCGTGCAGGAGGTCGGTTCTGAATCCTGTGGTTCCTGGCGTGCGGTGGCCCGCAAGTTAGGGCTGGGTCGGTTGTTACCTGGTCTATGCGTTCTGTATCCATCGGGCTCCATCTGCTCCGCTCCGTCGTATTGTTCTTCATCGCCATCTGCTCCGCCGCCGACACGATCCTGCGCCCAAGCTCTGATTGGGTTGGATTCCATTGCGACCACACCTGGACGTCCTTCGGTGACAGGACATGCATCGGCCGTTGCGCCTGTGGCGACAGCTCCAAGGGCATCCACTCCTGCTGCTCCTGCGCATGGCATGCATGGCGTGCAGCCCCCCAGGGCCCCTATGCAGCAGATGCATATGCGGGCGTTGCCGGGAACCGGCCAATCGAGCGCCAACGCCTACCAGCATGCTTATGGGCCTAGGCTGTCCTTCGCGATGCAGCCGCCGTCGGGGCAGTTTGGTAATCATGGGCCGTCCGGGATGCCACCGTCGGGTGCTTATCATCAAGGGATGATTATGAGGCAGTCGTATCAGCCTGCTCCTGGGGCTGGTTTCTCTGTGCCGCGGCAAAAATTCGCGACGCAACCATTGCAGCCACCATTCCGTGGCCATCCGCCAACTGGAGGCCCTATGTCCTAGCAGGGGACGTTTCCTCCTCAGTGCCCCAGCCATTCGCTGTTGGGGTCAGAGTTGTGGGCGCTCCGGTGCAGAAGCGGAAGAAGAAGAAGTTGCCCCAAGTGCAGGAAAATCAGGAGGAGGTGCCTCACCAGCCTCAGTCTCAGTTTCAGCAATTTGGGTATCCCGCTGGGGTGGCGGATCCTTCTTTTCAGGGGTTGGGACAGCAGGCGCCCTATCAGTATGGGACTTAGGGGACGATGGACAGTGTTGTACCAGCCGAGAACACTGTCGAGGTTGTTGTTGCTGCACCAGTTTCTGCAGGTGTGGGTAAGAAGAGCCAGAAATCTGTTCGGTGTTGGAAGTGTGCGGTCAATACGCATGCAACAAAGTACTATAAGGTGGCTCATGTTTGCTACATTTGTGATAATTCTGCACACCATACTTTGCGTTGTCTCGTTCTTAAGCTTCCAAGGCCTACCCCTGTGATGTCTGGTATTGGCAGTGAGTTGACTTTATTCTCTCAGATTCCTGATTCTGTGGTGCGGGATTATTTGGGGGCCAACTTGACCCCCATAGCTCTTGTTCAGGTCACTGGGCAGATGGTCCCTGCAGATGTGGTTCAGAGACAGATTGCCAGGAGATGCCCGGTTCGTAGTCAGTGGAAGTGGGAAGCGATGCCATATGGGGAATCTGTCTTTCTTGTGAGTTTTACGTCGATGGAGGATTTGGAAAGGGTGGATGGGATCCAGGTACCGGTGCCGCTGAGCACCTCTCAGCTCTCGTTTTATGTTTACCGGACATAGGAGGTGCCCCACAAGCTTGATCTACACCAGGTCTGGCTGCATGTCGACGGGGTGCCACATTGCCTGCGGTCTTTCTTGGGTCTATGGGCGGTCGGTGGTCTCATGGTCACTACCTTGGATGTGGACCTCTTCAGTTTGAGGAGACGTGGTGTCATCCGGATTCTTGTTGCTATGACGGATACTAGTGTTTTCTTGAGGCTGCAGGATTTGCTTGGACATTACATTGTGACTGATGTTGTGGTGGGTATCAAGGCTTATGAGCTTCGTTTTCATTTGGAGCCAGAGGGTTATGTTCCTGAGCCTGAGTTTGCACCTTTCTTATGGAGGAAGAGGGAAGATTATCAGGATGATGAAGCGAATGAGAAGCCTTCTGATGATGCTATGGATACATCTGACACAGGGGGTGCCTCACAGGCTGTTGGAGCTGGCTCTTCCTCGACTACTACTGGGCAGGGTGGCTTGGCGCAGCCACCTACCAGGCAGGGTGCCTAGCTGGACTGTTCAGTGCATTCGGATCCTGTGCTTCTTTTTTCTGTTACTCCTTTTAATGCTAACCCTGCCACTCCTCGTGGTAAGGAGATTTTGGAGGCGCTTCCCTTGGACTCTCCCTTGCGTGGTTCTGGACCGGTGTTGTGCTCTCCTCGTGTCTCTCCTTCTCAGCTACAGGAGGCCTTGCATGGGCCTTGTGGTTCTCTTGAGACGACTTGTGTTTCTTCGCTTCCGGCTTCTCCCACGTGCGGGAGACCTAACATGATGGGTCGTTCTGTTCCCACGAGGGTGGATCCGGTGCTACATGAGGTGGTACCCGTAGTGCAGGAGGTCGTCTCCGGTTCTTCTGCACGGAGGCTGGCCCAGGTGGGGCTTGCCGACCGCAGGGCTGCCGGGTTGACTGCCGGGGTGCAGGGTGCTTCACCCATGGCCCTGTCGTGGTATTGACGATGAGTACGCCATGGAGGGGTCCTCACAGTGCGTGTTTAGAGACGTGGGGGAAGGCGGTTGGTTGACGGATACGAGGTAACATAGCTTACCCAGGTTCAGATCCCACGACGGTGGCGGAATCTTACTCCTGCTATAAATCACTATAAGGGCAATATGCCGAGTTACAGGGATTGGTTCGCTGTGCGAAGTGCGTCGTAGTCGACACTAGGTTGTCTGAGATTATGCCCTAAAGGCTCCCATAGGCCCGACTTATATAGTCGCCAGGTACTAGGGTTACAGGGAAAAGTCCTAGCCGGACAGGTTATAGAGTCCTACACCGTCTATTAGTAGTCTTGCGTGTCCAGTAATCCAAGGCTCCGGGTACGTCGGTGACTCCAACCGTAGCCTTTCTTTATCCGGCATGGGCCTCCCTTATGGATCCATCTATCTGGGCCGCCCAGCAGGCCATGGGCCATGCTACCAACTGTGGGCCACCCGGGTTATCCGGATAGGAGACATGCTATGAGGATACCCATATAGCATATCCCCAACAGTAGCCCCCGGAGAACTCCGAGATCTTGCGTCGTCTTGCCTCTTCACGTGAAACGCTCCATCTAGATGGATGTCGACAAATCATCAAGCAACATCTTGTAGTCCTCCCAAAGAACCCTGCAAGGTTTTCTCCGTCTTCAATATGTAAGTCGGAGAAATGCTGAATCTTCCATCATACTATTCTATAGCCGGACTAGATCCGTCCATGCCGGAATCTTCCGATGTGAGGGCTCATCTGCCTATGTCAGCTAGGGCGACGTAGGCGTAGGTCAGTGACGCCTCGTAACTCACAGATGTAGAGAACACAATCATGTCTGATTTTCCCGCGCGAACGATATGAACCGTTGGCGGCGACGGTTGAGACGTGGCGAAATTTCCGCGCACGTTCGTGCACACGTCGTCTATGCGGCAACCGTCCGATCAAGCTGTACGAATCTTGATGATGGAGATCATAAATAGGAACTATGGTGGAACTTTTTACTTTTCACCTCATCCTCTCCTCGCATCGTCTTCTTCCTCCAGCGAGCGCCCCCTCGATCTCTCCACGCAACCTTCACGAAAAACCCTAGCGCCAGTTCTCGCCAGTCACCTCCAAACTCACTCAATGGCCAACAGCAGTTCTACTCCTTCCATGACGGTGTCGGGCGAAGCCACGGAAAAGCCGGCGAGCTCCGTCGTCGTGCCCCCAGAGGGTCTGGTCATCCCCGTCTCGGCGGTGGTTGAGTCCACCAGCGGCGACCATAATCCAGCGGCGTTGGAGCCGCTGGAGGAGGAGCTTCACTCCCATAAAGGCGATTGGCGCGGTTCGGACATCACGGACCGCGATATCAAGGAGCTGATGGCTTAGGGCTACCTCCCTGCAATGGAGGGGCTCGCCTGGCGAGCGGCGCCGGCCGGCGAGGTGACACCTTCTGAAAGAACATTTCTTAATCCCTAGTTTTTTGTGTGTTAGATAACAATACCAAGGATCATTTAATGTGTGTTGAAGTGTTGCGGCTCTATTTGAGAATAAAGGGAAAAGAACTCCGCCTTTGGTGGCGGATAATCCGGTCCCACCAGGGGCGGATAATCTGCCCCTCCCTTTGCCCAAGCAGGCACAAGCCCCAGAAGGGGGGGCGGAATTTTGGCCGGATTTTCCCGCCACGCCGGATAATCCGCCCCCCTGCTCATCGCCAAGGCGCAAGCCCCAGAGAGGGGGCGAAGTTTTGGCCGGACTTTTCGGTCTGGCCGGATAATCCGCCCATCAGGGGGGCCGGATTATCCGCCCCCCAAGAACTTCACCAAGCTTCACCAAGGCGCAAGCCCCAGAGAGGGGGCGGAGTTTCCTCCGGAGAATCCGCCCTTGGGGCAGAGTTTTCCCAGGGGGCGGATAATCCGCCCCCAAAGTTGTGCAACGGCCAGATCTGGGGAGGGGGTATTTAAGCCAGCCAGCCCCCTCCAGCCAGAACTCTTGATTCATCTCGAAAAAGAACAGATCAGATCTGAAAGCTTCATCCAAGAGTGCTCCACCTAGATCCACCCAAAGGCTCCATCCCTTGGGGAATCGAAGGAGGAGAACTCGATCTTCATCATCAACAATCAAGCGCTTCATCTCCTCTCCATTCATTTGGAGAACCTCCGATCTAGTATTTCTTGCAAATATCTAGATCCTCGTTTTTGTTTATATTGATAAACCTTGTTCTTGTGGCAGCTTGTTGTCATCTCGGGAGCCCCCAATTAGGTTGTGGGTGTGTGCCTCGATAGTGTTGTAAAAGGCACCGGTTCCCGCCTCGAAGGGATCCAATAGTGGAGAAGGTGGATCAGGCCTCTCGTGGCGAGATCCATCGGAGAATAGGGTGAAGCCTATTGTGGCGTGGTGGTCTTAGAACCGCCCACCCCTCCAACGCAGATGTACTTACCTTAACAAGTAAGGAACTACGGTAAAACAAATCCCTGTGTCTCCGCGTGCTCCACTACGGTTTCCTCGCTCCTCTTTTACGTGCTTAGTAGTTAGGGTTACATATAGGGAAATTCTCGTAGTTGCATATCTAGAGAATTTACTTTGTGTCAAGCCTAAAATTGAAAAAGTATTAAAAATTGGTTAGCACCTATTCACTCCCCCTCTAGGTGACCATACGATCCATTTCAATTGGTATCAGAGCCTCGGCTCTTATTTCGGGCTTAACCGCCTAAGAGAAGTATGGGTTCCAAGGGAGATGGGAGTGATGCTCCGGAGGTAGTCACCATGAACGATCTCAAGACATTGGAAGCAACCTTGGTGAGTTCAATGGAGGCTAAGATGGAAGAGATGCGTTAATTGATAATGCGTCTCTCCACATCCGCAGCATCACCTCCATCTAACTCTGAGGATACCACTCCGCAATCCAAGGAAACGGGTAAAACTGTTTCCAAAGATAACGAAGTGGTAGGTGATGATACTAGCAAGAGCTCCTCCTCGAAAAAGGATAGCGGTAAGGATGGATACAATGAGGTTTCTCATGTGTATTCCCCTGATCCGCCTATTCCTCACCCACATATACATAATAGGGGTGATCCACCCAAACTTTCAGCATCTACTTTCTCTCAATGGCAATTTTTGATGAAATCTCATGTGTGCAGTTCCTCCATAGAGTTGTGGAAGATCATCGAAAATGGTCTTCATGTTGGAAATCCTAACAATCTCACAAGAAGAGAAGTGGTCGATAGCCAACTCAATGCTACAGCTCTACACATGATACAGCTTGGTGTGGGTGAAAAAGACATGCCACACATTCAGCATCTTAGCACAGCTAAAGAAGCTTGGGATGCTCTCACCGAGCTCTTCATCGGAAATGAAAGTATGAGAAGGAATAGATATGATGCCTTGAGCAATGAAGCTGAAGGATTTTATATGCTGGATGGAGAAGACCACGAGGACATGTATAGGAGGATCAAGGCAATAGCCACAACCTTCAGAAACCACGGTGCAGCTCATGTTGATGATGCTTGGATCAAGCGCAAGTATGTCAGTGCTCTTATGCCATTTGAGCGCACAGATTTGAAAAGTCTCCAAGGTAGGCATAACTATCACCTCATGTCATCCAATGAGGTAATGCAAGAAATGGCCGCCTTCAAAGTGGCTACCAAGAATGCCGAAGATGCTCGTGCTCGAGCTATGGGGATGCAAAAGGGGGTCAACATGGCTTTGAAGACTAGTGTGATTGATCATGATGAATATGCGGTAGAAGGTCTAGACTGTCCCGAAGATATAAAAAGAATCCACGAACAATACTTGGCTCTTTATTCAAGAAACTTTTGGAAAGATCCAGCCAAGGCTAAAGCTGAACTAGATCGCAAGAGTGGAGCCTATGGAAGAAAAGAAAATGGTCCCAAGCTAAGAACATGCTTTAATTGTGGTGACCGGTTGCACTTCGTAGCTGAGTGTCCATATCAAAGTAGAGAGGATAATGGAGGAAGACTCATTTTCAAGGACAAATCAAAAGCTCCACGTAAGAAACAGTTTGTAAAGAAGAATTCTCCTTTCAAGAAGCAACCAAAGATTGTTCTAGTGGCTCAAGAAGAATATTCATCGGGGAGTGAAGATGAGGACGAGGACGATGGCTCTCAAGAGGTGGCTGCTATAGCCACCACATCTACATCAACATCTCTCTTCGACTCTCCGAACGAAAACATCATCAACAAGAATGCTACTTGCCTCATGGCAAGAAGCTCCGAGGTAACTTCTTCTAACTCTTCTTTTCCCAAGACTATGATAGACATGTATGATCCTGCTAGTATTAAGGTTAAAGAAGAGATTATTGCTTTGGATTATTTCTATACTAACCTGCAAGGTGAGCACAAAGTTCGTTTTGAGGCTCTTATGGATCAGCTGGCCCAAAACGAAGCACTCCTCGAAGAAAAGGGTAGAATTGAAAGGGAGGATGCAATGGAAATTGCATCCCTAAAAAATGCTCTTAAAGAAGAAGAAGAAGCTCGGGTCTCTCTTGAAGAGAGGCTTGAGTCTATGGAAGAGTCACATGAAGAAATTGTGACTAAACTTGTTAAGGAACGTGACAATGCTGTCACCAAGGCAAAGAAGTTAAAGAAGGAAAGGATTGACTTTGGGGCTGCTCATGATAGACTCTCCGAGGAATTGGAGAAACTTGACAATGCTCACAAGGCGTTGAAAAACGAGTTCTTTATTCTCAGTGAGTCACATGATCAGCTTCAAAGTCGATTGGCCAAATATGATACTCCTAGCTCATCCAACTCAACATATAGTAACAAGAAAAATGCTAGTGTGGAAAAAGGAGTGATCAAGGACATCACTACAAAGGACAAAGGTGTGCTTGATGAAGTCCTTGGCAAGCAAAGGTCAAATCATGGTAAAGAGGGACTTGGGTATGTCACCAAGTCCAAGAAGAAGAAAACCAAGAAGAACAAGACCAAGAATGTGCAATTAAAGACAATCACTGCTGAGAAGGTTGTCACAAAAGAGAAGACTAATAATATTGGTTTTGCAGGGTCTCACAATCTGAATTATGAACTCTTTTGTGATGACTATGGCGATGTTTATGCTTATTATGTTGGTCCTTTTGATGAATATATTGCTTGGTCTATTTGGGTCCCAAAGACCCTTGTTACTAACATGAAAGGACCCATTGAAAAATGGGTACCTAAAACCAAGAAGTAATCTTCTTGCAGGGCTATGCTTCCGGTGGGTCGAAATGGGTGCTGGATAGTGGTTGCACTAGTCATATGACCGGAAGCAAGGAGATCATCACGGAGATGCGTCCAAATCTTGATAATATCACAGTCTCCTATGGTGATAAGTCTAAATCTCAAGTATTGGGTCTTGCCAAGGTTGTGGTTGCCCACGATATCTCTCTCGTGGACGTCATGCTTGTTGAGACCCTTGGCTACAATCTTCTTTCTGTTCGTGCCCTTGGCAAGATGGGTTTTGCTGTTTTTATCGATGATGATTTGGTGGTACTCTTATGGAGCAAGTCTCTAAAGGTCGCTTTCGTTGGATACGTCGAAAATGACCTGTATGTGGTGGACTTCTCGGGAAAACCACTGGTCCGATGTGTCTATTCGGAAAGGCCGACGTGGCTATGGCATCACCGTTTAGCCCATGTCAACATGAGAACTTTGCAAAGTCTCCAAAAGGGTGGCCACATACTTGGACTAAAAGACAATGTCTCTTTTGCCAAAGATCGTGTTTGCAGGGCTTGTGTTGAAGGAAAAATGCATGATTCTCCCCACAAGAGGAAGACTATTGTGTCATCAAAGAGGATCTTGGAATTACTTCATGTGGATTTATTTGGTCCTCCTTCTCATGCAAGTCTTGGTGGGAAGAAATATTGCTTGGTCATCGTCGATGATTACTCAAGATATACATGGGTGTACTTCTTCAAGCTGAAAAGTGAGACTCAACAAACTGTCATCGACTTTGCCAATGAAGTTCAACGTCAACACAATGTTCCCATCTTGGCAATTAGAAGTGACAACGACACAGAATTCAAGAACTACACTTTAAACGAGTTTCTTAGCGAAGAGGGGATTAGACACCAGTATTCCGCTGCGTACACTCCTCAATAAAATGGTGTAGCCGAGAGGAAGAACCGGACTTTGATGGATATGGCAAGATCTATGCTAGCTGAATTCAAGTCTCCTTATAATTTTTGGGCTGAAGCCATATCCACTACTTGTCACTCATCAAACCGGCTCTACCTTCAAAAGATCTTGGACAAGACCCCATATGAAATACTTACCGGTAACAAACCCAACATCTCATACTTCAGGGTATTCGGGTGTAAGTGTTTCTTTCTTATTAAAGGTGTCCGTTTGTCAAAATTTGAATCCAAGGCTTTAGAAGGTATTTTTGTTGGTTACGGTGCCGAATCCCACACTTATAGTCTACAAGAATCTCACTGGGATTGTTGTAGAATCTTGTAGTGTGGAGTTCGATGAAAATAACGGCTCCTTTGTAGGGAAAGTTGATGTTTGTGATGCAGATGTTGAAATACCCCAAGATGCCATAAGAAGAATGGGCGTGGGATTTTTCCGCCCCATTGAGGAACCCCTTGTGGCGGATCGGGAAGGACAATGCTCTACACATGTGGAGCCCTCATCTACACAAGATCAACAAGCTCCTACTGTTGGAGACAATCCTGCACCAACACCACAATCTGCTGAAGACCATCTGTCCCCTGGATAAGCTGGTAGTCCCAGGCCGGACTATCCGCCCCCTCCAAGGGACGGACAATCCGCCCCTGGCACTCCAACTCATTCCAGGGGATCCGAAGGAGAAATCAACATCTCTGAAGCTCCCAGGCCGGATTCTCCAGCCCCCAGGGGCGGAGTATCCGACCCTGGGTCTCCAACTCCAGTCAGGATTTCTCAGGAAGATGGTTCTGCATTACCCTCCCAGTCGGATAGTCCGCCCTCCAAGGCGGATTATCCGGCTCAAGAAACTGCTCACAACAATCTTCCGCGAACGGTGACCAAGATCAAGGGTAGGGCAGTAATCAAGACAAGGATACAACTATTGAATCCACTCCTCCTAGAAACAATAAGGACATTGAGGCTCGTCGCCAGGCTCGTGCTGATCGGAACCTTGAACTAAGAGGTCACACTCTTGACAAGGTTGTTGGTGATCTACGACGAAGGGTATCCACTAGAAGAGAGCTTGCAAGCTTCTGTGATCATCAAGCTCACATTTCCATGGTTGAACCGAAGAAGGTTTTTGATGCTCTTGAAGACCCCGATTGGGTTGTTGCAATGCGTGAAGAATTAAACAACTTCGAACGCAACAAAGTTTGGAAGCTCGTAGAAAATCCAAAGGATTGCCGCAATGTTATCGGCACCAAGTGGATCTTCAAGAACAAACATGATGAAAATGGCATTGTTGTGAGGAATAAAGCACGACTCGTGGCTCAAGGATTCTCTCAAGTAGAAGGAATTGATTTTGGCGAGGCCTACACTCCTGTGGCTCGCCTTGAGTCCATCCGTATCCTTCTTGCATATGCAGCCCATCATAATTTGAAATTACAACAAATGGATGTTAAGAGCGCTTTCCTTAATGGTCCTCTACATGAGTTAGTATACGTTAAGCAGCCCCCGGGGTTTGAGGACCTGTTGCCTGTCAAAACTCACCGGCGGGCAGCGACGAGCAACACGAAGAGCCGGGAGGCTCCCAGAACTGCTGGTGGGCCCTGGTCCCTCGGGCAACGGCCCGCAAAACTCCGGCACGCGCCCTGGCTTGGTTCGAGATGCCACCGACCTATACCTGGTCGAAGGTGAAGGATTGCTCGATTGATTTCTGCATGGTAAACAAGTATACGTAAAATTCGAGCCGTGACTGCCCTGTGTTTCAGTAAATCGGCTCCTAGAGCCGATTGCCCCATGGTTTTGCATTAGATTTACGACAACATGGGGTTTTGCTTGATCACTACAAGTTAAATCGATCTACGACGGTTTAATGTTTTCACCACGTAACTGGAACGTCCTACACGTAATTGAGCCTGGTATGTACAAAAGATGAAGAATATTAACCCTAGGGGAGGCCTAATAACCAACGTAAAGTCAATTATCGGAACAACTTCTCTAGAGCGAATAAGCCACGTCCCTACGTACTACTGGATCGTTCAACCCGTTTGTAAGGCCCGACTACGTAGATATCAAACTAAATCTTGGCGAGCAAGGCACAACCATAACAGATCGAAACAGCTAAATAAAGATCAAGCAAGGTGCTACCCTTGTACTTGGGAAAAAGGTGCAAAGGTAGCGAGATAACTAGAGGTAGCAAAATCAAACGATTATAACGAAGAACACCGATGCTAACCTCAACAGATCTATGATAATAATGTTACTCGCCATCAACAAGGCTTCAGTACGAGTAACACCAAATAACGCATAAGTAAAAATACTGCCTAGATCGCAAGATGCAATCTAGGCAGCATGACACTTACCCGAAAGAAACCCTCGAAAACAAGGGGTGGCGATGCGCCGAGATTGTGTTTGTCGTGAACGTGGTTGTCCTCTTTTTCTCAATAACCTTAGGTACATATTTATAGTCCGGAGACTCTCTACTTTTGGAATAACTCTACAACTCTATCTTTACCTAAACTGAAACGGAACCTAAACTAACACGAGACCTACTATGATACAAGATACACGGGCAATTTAGCCCAAATCCACGACTAGGCCGATCCAACAACACGTTGAATATACACATCTTCCAAGCCCATCTTGATCACGGCCCATCTCCTTCTTTGGCCAAAATATGGCGATAACACATGCCCCTCGGTTTTGGCAATGATAATTCCAAAGCCACCACTGATATATTTTTTCCTCCCCTCTTTTTTTGTATCGGGTTGCGCGTTGATGAGAATCGCTGCGAACAGGATCGCCACGCCACCCCTTCATCATGATGCCCTGTCTTCTCAACTCCTTCGCAGGCATGATTTGACGATTTTGGCGGCACATTCGGGAAACCGCTATGGCATTGAACCGTCTCTACTATTCCCTTATTTAAATCCACCTAAGTAGTTCGCAATCCCCATCGCCTCCAACAGCCAAAAACCCTTCTTCCTCCTTGAAAAACCTGTTTCTTCGCCATGGCCTCCTCTCGCTTCCTCCGCCTGTCCTCCCACGCCCAACTCAATGAGTGACCGAGAGCCAACGCCGGAGCACCCGCCGATGGCGGCGTACAACACTCTCGCCCCACAATGGTGGGACGAGAGGGGTTGGGATTTCGCCGTTTGGTCGGAGGACGACGCGTCCTTAACCGACGGCGAAGAAGACCTGCAGTTCCTTGGCGATGGGGAACCGAGGCGATGACATCGACGACGCCATGTCCTGGGACGGCGTCGACTCCTCCGAGGAGGAGGAGGAAGAGGAGGACACCTCCTCCGAGGAGTACCAGCCGGTGAAGTACTTCCGCACCGGGTCCAGCGAGGATACCGACGACGACGAAGACGAGGAGGCCCCTGCTGGCTTCTTCAGCAGCAGCAGCGAAGACGACGCCGGAAGCAGCGCCGAGGATAGCGCACAAGACGGCGGCGACGACAGCGACGACGACCTCGGGCTAGATTAGGAACCAGTAGCAGTAACAGTAGTAGTCATAAGCTTCCTTCTGTAATCGACCAGTCCTTTTGTAAGCAATCAGCTTCTGAAATGAAAAAATCCATTCTCCCGAAGACTGCTCTTGCCGCCCCAATTTTGCCGATAATAAAAATAGGTCGATGCTCGAAGCGATAGCAACGCATCGGCTTTTACCTTGCTATGTTTACTCACCAACCAGTGCAGCTCAAAGAGTCGATGCATATCGGTTTTTCCCAAAAACGTTGACGAGGTCTCGACTTGGTCACATGCTCGAGCAAACCTAAGCGGTCACTTCTTAGTTTCAAGCGGTAACCTGCGATCTTCTTCAACAAGGAGCGACCTAGATCTCCAATTGCCCATCAAAATATGTGCCTGAACAAACAGCTAATGACGGGCAAGAATGAAGATTTCTTCAGAGCGGTGTGGATACCGCACCGTTTGTAGCATATGTGAACCTCTAGAGTCGATGACCATGCATCGGCTATATATTATATATTTTTTTTATTCGGCCGATTTTCAGTATCGGCCCCCTACATATTTTACTGTCCAACATCTCACGTGCTTTTTACCTGGCCGATTTCATGTATCGGCCCCCATGTTTTACTGTCCATCATCCCACATGCTTGGGAAATATTTCTTGAGATGTTGAACGTTGACCGCCACCGGGAATTTCACGCCGTCCAGCTCCTCAAGCCTGTATGCATTTCCTCTTAAAACTTGATCAACCCTGTACGGCCCGTGCCAATTTGGAGACCATTTACCATATGTTGCATCCTTAGTTCCTAATGGCAACACAGCTTCCCATACCAGATCACCAACGTGGAATTCCTTTGGCCTCACTTTCTTGTTGTATGCACGAGCTACCTTGGCCTTGTTCTCTTTGATCCTCTCAAGCGACCACAGCCTGAGCTCAGTTAAATCCTCCACACTGTCACTCATCAGGGTTGCATATTCTTCAGTTGTTAGATCGTCCTGAAAAGTGACACGTCTCGATCCTGCCGTAATTTCCCAGGGCAATACGGCTTCTTGTCCATATACTAGATGATATGGCGAAGTTTTAATCGCCCCATGGCATGACATGCGATAAGCCCACAATGCCTCTGACAAAACCTCGTGCCAACGCCTAGGGTGTTCATCGACTTTTCTCTTGATCAGCTTGATGAGGCTCGTTGGATGCTTGACTTGCCCATTAGCCTGAGCATAGTATGGAGATGATCTGATCAGCTTAATCCCCATGTCCTCGCAGAACTTTCTAAACTCCTGAGAAATAAAGACCGAACCCCCATCGGTCGTGATAGTTTGGGGAATCCCGAATCTATGGATGACATGCTCTTTCACAAAGTTGATAACATCCTTCGAGTTCACTGATTTCATCGGGACAGCTTCCACCCATTTAGTGAAATAATCAGTGATGGCCAAAATCCACATGTGGCCTTTGCTTGATGGAGGATTGATTTTACCGATCATATCCATGCCCCAACCTCGGAACGGCCAAGGCTTGATGATGGGATTCATTGCTGATGCGGGTACCATCTGAATTTTTCCAAATTTCTGACATGCTTGACACCTTTGTAGTAGTTGAAACAGTCCTCAAGCATGGTGGGCCAATAAAACCGATCGCTCGATCAACCATTTCATCTTGTGAGCTGATTGGTGAGTTCCACAGCGCCTTCGTGTACCTCGTGTAGGAGCCGATTAGCCTCATTTGTCCCCGCACATTTGAGCAATAATCCATCCAGAGTCCTGTAAAACATGTCATCCCCAATAAGCACATACTTCATGGCTTTGTACCTTATCCGTTTAGGTGCCCCCCGAGCCGAATCCTTCAAGTAATTGAAGATATCGGCTCTCAAGTCGTCAGCTTCCAGGAACTGTACCTGAATATCAGCTCCCTCTGCTACATCCTTGTAGCCTGAAGCCATCTGTGCAAGATCATTTGCCTCTATGTTCTGCAACCATGGATCCAGTGAAGTTTATGTACCGAATGCGCCATCAGCCACGGCAAGGTTACAACCATAATGGGAAGAGGGACTCGCTCTCACATTTGTACTCCTCCGTGAGTTGGGAAATCACCAACTTGAGTCTCCAAAATTTCCACGCTTCGCCTCCGGATTCGAGGAGTAACTCCATTCCTTGCGACGCCTCGCACTCGGTTACATTGTTGGTGCGAGAGGTAGATAATCTGATGGAGAAGGAAAATGTTGCCCCCCCGAGGCGACACGAGTAAAATGCCGATGCCGCAGCCATCGTCACAAACTGACCCGTCAAAAAACATCGCCCACGCTCGTATGGACGTCTGCTATGTTAGTGTTGATCCTTTCGAATAAGATCGGCCGGCTTGTCCCTTAACATTTTCTGCGGGTTGATACCGCTGTCAAACTCGATAATGCAAACATCCATTTGCCCAGTCGGCCTTTTAACATAGGAGCCGACAGCATGTGCTTTATGACGTCTGACGGTATATGATGATGATCTCGCCGATAGCAAGATGTGGCAGCTTGCGGTGTGAAAAAGCAGCAGAGGCACAACTTATCGATATCGGGATACCTTGTCTCCGTCCAAAGCATCCTACCGCTTATGTAAAATACGACTCGCTCTAGCCCATCATAAACTTGTACCACCACCGAGGCGATGGACGTGTCACCAGCGACAAGTAAATGTAGAATGGTGCGTCCGGTGGCGGAACCAACACCGATGGTTTCGTCGATATTCTTTGATCTCGTCGAAGGCTCGCGTTGTTACGCCCAAATGAAATTCCTCGTCGATTTAGTTTTCACCATCCCATGAACGGTTCTATTCTTCCCGATGATTGAGATGAATCTTCCGAAGTTGATCTTGCCGATTAGAGATCGCAGCTCTTTCTTTGTGGTAGGTGGCTTCATTGTCCGTCTTGCCTCGACTTTTCAGCCGATCTCAATCCTCGTTCATGGACCAAAACCCAAGAACTGACCGCCGTGACCTCAAGGCACACTTCTTTGGATTCATCCGAGTCCGAATTTTCTTGTTCGGTCCAGACGCTTGAAGATCGTCCAAGTGTCCGTGCAGGAAGCGACTTGACCACCACGTCATCGATGTAAATTTCCACCAACTTGCCGATCAGATCATGGAAAATGTAATTCATGGCCCTTTGGTAAGTGGCGCCGGCATTCTTCAGTCCGAACGTCATGACTACATACTCGAACAACCCCACTTAGCCTGGGACTCTGAACGCCGTCTTGTGTATATCTTCTGGAGCCATAAAAATTTGGTTGTAACCGGCATTGCCATCCATGAAGCTCAGGATTTTATGACCAGCTGCGTTAATTAACGTCTCCGCCAAGCATCGGATACTCATCCTTTGGGGTAGCTCTTTAGATCCGAAAATCTATGGCAACACGCCATCGGCCGTCCTTCTTCTCTGGTACTATACTAGAAATCCACTCAAGATACCGCATGGCTCGATTAACTTGGCGTCAACATTTTCTCGACCTCTTTTTGACTTCTTCGAATTTCGGCCTTCATTTGTCGTGCTCATTTCTTTGAAATGGCGAAATCCTTTTAGCGGGAGTCGATGCTCAATGATGCTCTGTCTAACCCGGCATTTACGTAGTCCTGTGAAGCGATCGATATCTTCTCAAGGGCTATCATCGGACCCCGCACTCGGGTCTAACTTCTTGCTGATAAATGTTGGTCGTGGCTTATCCCCAGGACCAATGTCGATCTCTTCTAGCTCATCAGCAGATGTAAACCCATACCCTAGCTTTCCGTCACCTGTCAAATCGATGGTAAACACAGGGCAAACGGTAGGTGAGGGTAACAAAAATAATTTGGGCTGATCGCCAGAATCGGCCCCCTTTTTGCTTGCATTAGTCAGGGATAGTCTACAACTTATTGTTTTACAATGGCATGGCGTCTCCCTGCTATGACTGCATGATCCTCTTGTCGTATGATTGGTGCTTTTTATTTTTTGTGGCCGATCGCGAGGATCGGCCGTACCACGCCTGGTCGTGAACTTTCCTACTCTGTCAGGCCAGTGGATAAGACCAGCCTCACCCCGTTTTTTGTAGCTTCAATGCGCTCACAGCCGTCTAAACTAATTCCAGAGATCGGCTCTTGGTCTTCTGCTTCCCAGACGTTCATGCCAGCTATGGAAACCTCGATAGAATCGTCTGCATGGATGACCTCCACTTCATCTCCGCCCCATCAGAGGCATCGTGCATCGTGGATGGAATGCAGCAATTAGCGTGAATCAATCTCTACCTAGCAAGACAGCAGAGGTACTTTTGCTGTCCACGACGAAAAATGACGTGGGTATGGTTTTTCGCCCATCGGATCCACGCTCGACGCCTTGTGTTTCAAGACCGGCCGTTGAAGTCGCTTAACGTGACGTTGGTTTTGATCGAATCTGCAGAGAGCGACCCAAACGTCGTAGCATGGAGTACGGCATGATATTGATGCCGCTCGGTGTCCACCAACATCTTGACGGGTTGCCCATTGATGTAACCTCGCAGGCTGTGGCTTTCGGATGTTTGTAACCCTTCTCACGTGGCTTCTCAAAGATAACCGCCGTGGACCGCAAAACTGTGCACTTTGGTAGCTCATTGGTTCTTGGCGCGCGAATTCCGGAAGTACGAACACCATGTTTGTGCCACCGATGTCCGTGCATCGGCTTTTACTTTGGGGCGCCATTCTTTCCTTGTCGGGCGGTCTTCCGTTCTGTGGTCCGCTAATTTTGACGGCCATATCGCCGCGTGCTTTTAGAGCGTGGAGATATCGCTTGCCTTCCTCCAAGTTACGTAGCCGTGCACTCTACGCTTTTGGGTATGTCTGAGTCCGTCTGGACACCATCTTGTACGATGATATCTGTCTTCTTCCTTGTCACCCCTTGGCTTCTCGAGGTCCTTTGCTCGAGCGGACTCCCTGTGACGGCTCTGAGGTGGGAGAGGCCCTAAACGTTTGAACACCAAATCGTCTGGTGTCCTCCTCCGCTGTCCACACCCGGGCAGTTGTCATTGTAGGCAATCGGCTCATTCCCGCGTCCCAGCAGTACTTGAAGAAAGGACAGTCCCAATGTTTTTTGCGCCTTCCTTTTCTTTTGACGCCCCCCTAGTGAGGTGCTCATATCCTTTATCGTCTCCATCGTGCCGGTGCCGTTGGTCATACTGACGCTCATACTTCTTAAGGAGATGCGTGGAATGCGGCTTCTGATACCGTACTCTCCTCACCTGTTCCTCTCATATACCGCTGTCGCTATGGCGGGCGTCGCATGGACCAGCCTCTTCTCTCTCTTTGCCCCGAGAGCGACCACCTTCCTCCTTGTGCGTGTCATGGTGGTACCTGCACTCGCCATATTAACACCGAGCGAAAAATCCAGCATTGCTGGGCGCATCGAGCTCTACCATGTTAACGCCAGAAATGGGTTTGTGTCCACTTTCATGGCGAATCGCTAAAGGATCGACGGCCTTGCTCTATCGCCATTTGATTTGGCGACGTAGTTTCTTGCAATCATTGGTGGTGTGGGTGAACGAGTGATGCCACTTGCAGATGGTCTCCGTTCATTTCTGAGCCGTGGGATTTTATGGCCGTCGGGTAACCTCACCGCTTCTCTCAAGAAATTGAAAATCTACTCAGCTTTGCTCACGTCAAGTCGAACCCTTTGCAGGCCCTTGCTGTTTCACCCATTTGCAGGACACGGGTCGCCCCGAGCCCATTCAGCCACGCCACCTCGGTCTTCGTAGGATCCCTTCTTCAGACGACCAGGCCTATCGGACGCTTGAACTTGTCTTGGTATAACTCGTGGTGGCGCTGTTCATACATCGTCCGGGCCATGCGCCAATGAGTTGTACTCTACTTGAAAGCCGATCCTTGATGGGTGCCGAGACCCAACATCGCCAGCTCGACCGCTTCTCGCTAAACGAGCGAGTAACATCGGTTCTTGACGGTCCCGGTTACCGGATGTACTACGCTATTTCTCGCCGCACTTTGAGCCAGTGCGCAATGCCAGCCTCAGTAGCCTCTAAATGGTACGGGTGTGGAACCGCTTCCAGTTGCTTCGGTATGAATCGAATCAGTGGCGGAGGTGTACCACCCAAAAGCTGGTCCCGCCGATTGCGCAAAAACCTTACGCGATCCGATCGATGTCAAATTATGCCTAGTTGTGCTGTGTATCGGCTTATGCTCGATCGAGCTTGACCCTTCGATCCGCTAAACCTTGAGAACTCGTGGAGCCGATACTTGGGCGGCAGCGAATCAGATCAAACTTCTAGTACGGCTTTGAATAGCCGATTGTCCTTCTTCGACACGGCCGAACGGTCTCGGGATGGTACGGATTTGCTCCACTGTTTGAGCTGCAGGGCTAGATTCTCATGACTTGTTCCATGGCATACTTGGCTAGCCACGCTTTGTCGGCGTCATCCCGCATATCGCTCCGTAAACGCCGCCTCAAGATCCCGCCCAGAACCCCCGCCGCAGAAACTCCCGGTTGCAATCTGGCGGTGCGTGATGTTGTTGCGATCCGCACGAGGCGCATATATATCCGTGGGATTTCCTTAGGTGGCTCAAACAGGAATTGGCATCGCTGGTCGCCTCCAGCCTTGTAGACGGCGATGTAAGCCGCTGCTCTGGCGGCTCGGAGCCGCAAGTGTGAATGGCAGCCGCGGCTGGTCGGAGCGGTCTTTCTCCTGGTGAGTCCCTAAAGTAGGCCCCACGGAGAGTACTGATGTTTCATGATCTCGAACTACGCGAACCGCGACCGCCGAAAGCGTTCACTGTGCTCTCGTAATGGCGGTGCGCAGAATGAGCCACCATGTAGTTGACTTCCGTCAGAGCTCAGTGCGCCTCCGAAGGAACGACAGATCTACCTCATCAAGAGCACCCTCGGGAGAACCCCTCCACTTGATGCCATGCTTACGGGTCCTCTCAAAAGAGCCGATGAGATCGGCTTCAAGAGATTTCGATCTCATCATACCGCCTTTGTGCTCTTGAGTACTCGTCAGACGTGATCGGCTCGCTCTCCATCGCAGCGTCGGACGTTGATGTAGACGTTGTTGAATGTCCCACCGGCGTGCAAAATGTGTTGCTGTCAAAACTCACGGCGGCAGCGATTTAGCAACACGAAGAGCCGGAGGCTCCTGTAATCTGGTGGGCCTGGTCCTCGTGCAACGACCCGAAAACTCCGCACACGCCTGCTTGGTTCGAGATGCCACCTATACCTGGTCGAAGGTGAAGGATTGCTCGATTGATTTCTGCATGGTAAACAAGTATCGAAAATTCGAGCCGTGACTGCTCCTGTGTTTCTCAGAATCGGCTCCTAGAGCCGATTGCCCCATGGTTTTGCATTAGATTTACGACAACATGGGGTTTTGCTTGATCACTACAAGTTAAATCGATCTACGACGGTTTAATGTTTTCACCACGTAACTGGAACGTCCTACACGTAATTGAGCCTGGTATGTACAAAAGATGAAGAATATTAACCCTAGGGGAGGCCTAATAACCAACGTAAAGTCAATTATCGGAACAACTTCTCTAGAGCGAATAAGCCACGTCCCTACGTACTACTGGATCGTTCAACCCGTTTGTAAGGCCTGACTACGTAGATATCAAACTAAACCTTGGCGAGCAAGGCACAACCATAACAGATCAAAACAGCTAAATAAAGATCAAGCAAGGTGCTACCCTTGTACTTGGGAAAAAGGTGCAAAGATAGCGAGACAACTAGAGGTAGCAAAATCAAACGATTATAACGAAGAACACCGATGCTAACCTCAACAGATCTATGATAATAATGTTACTCGCCATCAACAAGGCTTCAGTACGAGTAACACCAAATAACGCATAAGTAAAAATACTGCCTAGATCGCAAGATGCAATCTAGGCAGCATGACACTTACCCGAAAGAAACCCTCGAAAACAAGGGGTGGCGATGCGCCGAGATTGTGTTTGTCGTGAACGTGGTTGTCCTCTTTTTCTCAATAACCTTAGGTACATATTTATAGTCCGGAGACTCTCTACTTTTGGAATAACTCTACAACTCTATCTTTACTTAAACTGAAACGGAACCTAAACTAACACGAGACCTACTATGATACAAGATACACGGGCAATTTAGCCCAAATCCACGCACTAGGCCGATCCAACAACACGTTGAATATACACATCTTCCAAGCCCATCTTGATCACGGCCCATCTCCTTCTTTGGCCAAAATATGGCGATAACAGGACCCCAAATTTCCGAACCATGTCTACAAACTCGATAAGGCGCTCTATGGCCTTAAACAAGCCCCACGTGCGTGGTATGAGCACCTTAAAGAGCTTTTGCTAGACCGTGGATTCAAAGTTGGGCAAATCGATCCTACTCTTTTTACTAAGAAGGTTAATGGGGAGCTTTTTGTATGCCAACTTTATGTAGATGACATTATTTTTGGCTCTACTAACCAAGCGTTTAACGATGAATTTTCGAAGCTTATGACTGACAGGTTTGAGATGTCCATGATGGGTGAGCTCAGGTTCTTTCTTGGATTTGAGATCAAACAACTTAGAGAGGGAACCTTTATTAATCAAGCGAAGTACATCCGAGACATGCTCAAAAGGTTCAAGATGACGGATCTCAATGGCGTTGCTACCCCTATGCAAACAAAGTGTCATCTTGAGCTCAATCCCAAGGGTAAAGACGTGGATCAAAAGGTATACCGATCCATGATCGGCTCTCTCCTTTACCTTCGCGCATCTAGGCCCGATTTCGTGTTAAGTGTAGGAGTGTGTGCAAGGTACCAAGCCGCTCCTAAAGAAAGCCACTTAGTGGCAGTCAAGCGAATCTTCCGATATTTGGTTCATTCCCCAAATTTTGGGTTATGGTATCCCAAGGGTTAAAGTTTCTCTCTATGTGGTTACACTGATTCAGACTGGGCTGGTGACAAAGATGATAGGAAATCAACCTCTGGTGCATGCCAATTCTTGGGCAGGTCTCTAGTGTGTTGGTCATCAAAGAAACAGAATTGTATTTCACTCTCAACCGCCGAAGCTGAATATGTTGCTGCTGCAAGTGCTTGTACTCAATTGTTATGGATGAGGCAAACTTTAAAGGAATATGGTGTCAATTGTGACAAAATGCCTCTTTTATGCGACAATGAAAGTGCTATCAAAATTGCTTACAATCCCGTGCAGCATACAAGAACAAAACATATAGAGATTCGCAACCACTTTATTCGGGATCATGTTGCTTGTGGAGATATTGCTCTATCCTTCGTGAGCACGAAGAACCAACTTGCTGATATTTTCACGAAGCCCCTTGATGAAGCAAGATTTTGTTATTTGAGGAATGAGCTAAATATCATAGATTCAAGGAGCTTGGCTTGACTACCCTTGCACACTCACTTGCTCTTATTCATGTATTTGGTTTAGATGCGGGCATAGACATAGGGGGAGTGTGGTCCTAATTGATTGGGCCAACCCTCTCCCCATAATGCCGAAAGCAAGTCAAATCATTTCCCTTAATATCATTTTGTGATATGTGGGTCATCGATGAGCATTGGTTTTGAACTCAAGATACATCTTCGCGTTGTCATGCCATGCGCTCCAACATGGTGGCTTCGGCCACCGCCCTCTTCCTCGAGAAGAGTTTGTTTTCATGGGTCTCGTTGGATTTTCTTGCATATCTCATGTTCTTATGGAAAACACACTCAAATTTGGCTTTTGATTGATTTGATTCTTGCAAATTTGGGTGTGAATTCTGGGTGTCCAGGGGCGTTAGCATCGCTCTTCTTCCTTTTTGGCGTTTCGATGCCAAAGGGGGGGAAGTAGTTCTATTAGGTCTCGTGGATTTGCAAGGGTCGGGCACAAGCTCTTCGATTTTAGTCGTTTTTATTTGCTTGCTTGTGCCTTTTCTAGCGTGAACTTGTTTGCTATTTGTGATTGTCTATGTAAGACTATGTCGTACTCCACTATGTTTGGTATTCTTGGATTTCTGGATTTATCTATTGTGGACCTCATGGATTTCTGGAATTGTGGAGCATATTTGATGGCATATGGATTCATGGGATTATCTATGTATGCTTTGGCTATATTCTCATCTCGGTGGTATGACCTTATTTCCCAAACCTTAAAGTAGTGTTCTCCCTAGTGTGTGTATTTGTATTCAAATGCAAATCTTTAATATGCACACATCTAGGGGGAGTGTCTTTCATTATTTAAGGTGGCTTTTGCCGGTTTTATTGCAAATCCTAGTATTGTCATCTAACACCAAAAAGGGAGAGATTGAAAGAACATTTCTTAATCCCTAGTGTTTTGTGTGTTAGATAACAATACCAAGGATCATTTAATGTGTGTTGAAGTGTTGCAGTTCTATTTGAGAATAAAGGGAAAAGAACTCTGCCTTTGGGGGCGGATAATCCGGCCCCACCAGGGGCGGATAATCCGCCTCCCTTGCCCAGCAGCAAGCCCCAGAAGGGGGGCGGAATTTTGGCCGGATTTTCCGGCCACGCCGGATAATCCGCCCCTCAGGGGGGCCGGATAATCCGCCCCCCTGCTCATCGCCAAGGCGCAAGCCCCAGAGAGGGGCGAAGTTTTGGCCGGACTTTCCGGTCTGGCCGGATAATCCGCCCATCAGGGTGGCCGGATTATCGACCCCCCAAGAACTTCACCAAGCTTAACCAAGGCGCAAGCCCCAGAGAGGGGGCGGAGTTTCCCCTAGAGAATCCGCCCTTGGGGCGGAGTTTTCCCAGGGGGCGGATAATCCACCCCAAGTGGGGGGCGGATAATCCGCCCCCAAAGTTGTGCAACGGCCAGATCTGGGGAGGGGGTATTTAAGCCAGCCCCCTCCGCCAACTCTTGATTCATCTCAAAAAGAACATATCGATGAAAGCTTCATCCAAGAGTGCTCCACCTAGATCCACCCAAAGGCTCCATCCCTTGGGGAATCGAAGGAGGAGAACTCGATCTTCATCATCGAATCAAGCGCAACTCCTCTCCATTCATTTGAGAACCTTCGATCTAGTATTTCTTGCAAATATCTAGATCCTCGTTTTGTTTATATTGATAAACCTTGTTCTTGTGGCAGCTTGTTGTCATCTCGAGCCCCAATTCGGTTGTGGGTGTGTGCCCGATAGTGTTGTAAAAGGCACCGTTCCCGCCTCAAGGGATCCAATAGTGGAGAAGGTGGATCAGCCTCGTGGTGAGATCCATCGGAGAATAGGGTGAGGCCTATTGTGGCGTGGTGGTCTTAGAACCGCCCACCCCTCCAACGCAGATGTACTTCCCTTAACAAGGAAGGAACTGCGGTAAAACAAATCCCTGTGTCTCCGCGTGCTCCACTACGGTTTCCTCGCTCCTCTTTTACGTGCTTAGTAGTTAGGGTTACATATATGGATATTCTCGTAGTTGCATATCTAGAGAATTTACTTTGTGTCAAGCCTAAAATTGAAAAAGTATTAAAAATTGGTTAGCACCTATTCACCCCCCCTCTAGGTGCCCATACGATCCATTTCACCTTCTCCCCAAGCCGGAGAAAAGTTGTACCTCAAAGCCCAATTGGTACGCGGCGTCTCCCTGCCCATCTCTAACTTCTTCCTTTCCGTCTTGAATCACTATCGAGTCCAGACCCAAAACCTCTCTCCCAATATCATTCTAGCGCTTAGCAATTACGCGGCGCTCTGCGAGGGTTACTTAGGGATTAAGCCTAGGCTAGATCTCTTCGTGTATTTCTTCACCGTCAAGCGTGAAGCCGGATCCAGTAAGGACGAACTTAGAAATTGCGGCACCATAAGCTTCAAGATCCGTCCTGGCCGGCGGTTCCCCGACATCGTCGGCCACAAGTACTGCAAGAACTGGCAGCGTACTTACTTCTACGGCCCAGATATCCCTCTGGCCGGCCGAGAAGTAATGTACCCGGGCTTCGTCGATGGAGCCGCCGCTGAAACTTCGACATGGAGATCCCAAGCCTCCTTTCCCTCCGACATCGATGCTTCCCGCGCCATGAGGCGGATAGAGTGGTTCGTAGAGATGGGTTTGACCGGCTTGGACCTAGCAATGTGCTGGCTCATCAGGCGAATCCAACCTCCACAGCACTGCCCAAAGCTGATGCACGAGTATACCAGCGATACAAGGGATAGCCTCCGCATCTCCGTGGACAATTTCTCGAGCGACTCCGTCAAGCTCCGTCTTAAGGACATCGTCAAGGTGAAGGACAAGAAGCGTGGCTTCACCATCACCTACGACATGTTCGTAGACGGGAAGTTCCCAAAGGTAATTTGTTTATTTTCCGTGTATGACATATACTCCAGTTCTTCCGTCTAGCCATTACCATCTCATCTCACACGGTGGTTCTTCACTTTACAACTTAGCGACATAGATGAGGACATCATGGCTCCTCAAATCTATGATCCAAAGATGAAGGAAGTCACTGTCGTGTCCGACGACGATTCTCCATTGGCACGAAAGCGGAAGAGCTCCACCTCTGACGCTGCCGATGGAGGCAAGAAGGAGAAGACGGAGGGTGGAGCCTCCAAGAAGACTACCGCAACCCTGGAGGCGGAGAAAAGAAAGACTACTGGGATCCCTCTTGCCAAAGCACCCCCACTTGTGTAAGCTTATTTTCTTCCAACATTGTCTATTTATCTGTCTTGCTCCTGTACTTATGCATGTTGCACGTTTCAGGAAGAAAGCCACGACCAGCCTGAAGAAGACCTCCAAAACATTGGGGGATTCTAGAACCATTAAGGACATGCTGCACCGCGACGCATCTCCCGCCATCGCCCTTGTCACTCCCTCCGTTAAGCCCTTGTCTGCCCCGACAAGCTCACAAGCTAAGGAGGCATCTGGCCCTTCCGCCATGGAAGTGGACTCAGGTGCCTTTACCGAGGTCGTTGTTGTCGGCGAGCAGGCGACGCAGGAGAGTGCCGCCCACCAAATGGCTGAAGCTCCGGCTAAGGATGCCATTGGTGGCGGTAAGGCAGGTAGGTGCCACTGAGGCGCCACGCACCCAAGAAAGCCATAGAGTATCCAAATATAGTTTATTCGGTACTTACGCCGGATAGAACTGCTCTGGTTCTTGGTGCGGCGCCGACATCTCCGACATGCAGTCTAGAGGAGCTCCTCCGACAAGCAGAGATCTTGCAAGGAAACAACGTATCCTTTGGCAAGCTGCTAGCCGAGAGCGCTACCAACCTCAAGATTATTGCACTTGTAAGTTTGTATTTGCCTTTTGCATTTCATATGAGTATCCCACTATAGCCCCCAAGGATATAGGCGGAAAACGATAGGTATTTGCGTCTAGATGCTCTAAGAGTGACTAAGCTAGAAAACCTCTCACTGTAGCCCCCAAGCATATAGGTGGAATGAATTATTCCGACTAGATTCTTTAAGAGTAGCATACGTAGTGTCTATAAATTTTAATACTGTAGCCCCCAAGCCTCTAGTTGTAACTGAATTAGTTCCGACTAGATGCTTAAAGAAAAGCTAAGCACATATCCGAGTTAAAAACTTTATACTATAGCCCCCAAGCTTCTAATCGAAAACTGAATTAGTTCTGACTAGATGCTTAAAGAAAGACTAAGCATATTGCTAAGTTAAAAACTCTCGTTGTAGCCCCCGAGCGTCTAGGTGGAATTTTTCCGGCTAGATGCTCCAAGCAGACCAAACAACATTTAACTTTTTCCTTTTTTCCGCAGAACAAGAATGCTCGGAGGGGCATGGACAATGAAAAGTATCAGAATATGCACGCAGACTTGGAAGCTGAATGTAACTACCTCGGTGAATTACGCTCCTAGATACAAGCCTGGATGAGCGGAAATGGTTGAAATAGTACGGTGGGGCCAAATGCCACTCACGGGTAGACCTTTCGGCCGTCCCAACCATTTCCATTCATCGGGACAAGTACAGGGCGTAATCGGCGAAGGATCAACTACATACACAAATGAGTATGTATGCAAGCCACCATACAATAGTACATCAGAGCCATTCCATCTAAAAAGAAAGGAAATATAGCAACGCCATACGGCAAGATTCAAATGACCTAGATAGATATAATAGTTTAGGATATCTCCTCATACATCACACATCAGACTATCAGGCGGAAGCGGCAAACAAGATCCGAGTACGGATAAGAAGCAAATCGGCATAAGATGCCCCATAAATAAGCACATCCCGCCCACAGATCTCACGGATCCCCGTTCCCGGAATATCTACACCGAACGATCGTTGCCCACATCATCAGCCTCCTCCACCCAGTATCCATCTTGCGAGGGTACCTGTTCATCTGAACCAATAATTTACCGTGTGAGACCCTAGGGGTACTCAGCAAGTCTTTATGCCTCTAAAGGGGACACAACCTGGGGTGACACAATGGCAGCAAAAGATAAACCCTAACAGTTCTATAGATACTCGCTAACCATCCGCCTAACCAAAGATAGACGGATGTCCGTGAATTAATGATAACAGTTATAACAGTAATATCCAGAGATCCATCCTCCTCCTCGCTTACCAACGAGGAAGCGGACGAAAAAACCCCCCCATCCGTTGGCAATTTTATTAACCATTCCATGAGTGTTGCACTATTTACTAGTCAGTTACTTTCAAATTAAAAGCGGTACTTTAGTTATGCTTGTCTATGATCGAGAAACTGTGCTCCAAGTCGTCCATAACTGCGGACACGACTTTCAGAAAATTTTACCCTGCAGGGGTGCACAAATAGCAACACACACTCGATCAACCTCGGAAAAACCAAATCAAAACCCAACGAGGCCTTCACGACAAAGCAATCACAGGATTCAGAAATATTTCAGGGGGCCACCCCATTAAGCTACCCGCAACGAAGTTAGTTGACTTCGAGACGGACTCAAGGTTTGCGCCAGTATGAAACGATCGGGAACCCAAAATGTGACTGGCTTGTCGATACCCAAGACACTCCGCTTACCTAACAGACAGGTGCTCTCGCACAATCGTAATAAAGCAAGGTAAAGCATGGCATAAGTACAGATAGTAAACAAAACCTCAAACTAGTTTGTGGCCCCAAGAAATAAGATGAATCAAGCTCGCCTGTGGGGTCCCATAAGCCTCCCGGATGTGGATAGCGCGAATAATCAAGGAACAGGAATCAAGTACTCGGGGTCCTACAGGACACAAGTGAGCAGGAAAAACCAAATAGCAGATATTGCTCACCGGTACCACTTTCATTAGTTATGCCATTACTACTCAGGTTAAGTTGTTTAGGTACCTCGTTATCCAGCAGACACTCACATACCCTACACATGCTGTTCTACGACTCGCATGGCTCAAACAACTCCTGTAGTAATGGCTCATGGGATGGAGGAACAAGATTGGTGGGGTTTAAAAGTAAAGGCTATGCAATACTTGGGATTCAGTTTAATGCAATCGCGACTCAATGATGCAAGAATAAGATAGAGGCAATAGGTACTGTATGTATGCAAGCATGTGGCAGTGCTTGCCTGGCAACTCAGTTGAAGCGAGAGAAGGATCTGGGTAGTGCTCCTGGTTCTCTTGATATATCCCCGCCAAAGGTCTATTCGACGAAGGACCAAACAAACAAGGGCCAACATAAATAAAGTGCACAAGCATAGGAATAAAATGCGTCAAGCAAACAATCATGCCATGATGAATGATGCACAAGTTGCATGGCAATAATGTAGCATGGCATGGGTGAGGTGTAGAATACAAGTAATAAAATTTTTATTGAGTTTTGGTCACATTTTATTGTCATATTAGTTGCTGTATACTATATATTTATATGATGCATGCTGCAATTGAAGTCATGGATAGCATAAACAGAAAGGTCTCGTCGAGCTGATCATTTTAGACATATCATTTGTTAAATTCGGAGTTATAAAACAAAAGTTATTAAATAAATAAGGAAAAGGGCATTTTATGTAATTATATTCAACTTGGAAAATAAAGTGCTCAATTGAAATTTTGGATGGCATATTTTTAATCCTCATATTTTTCTGATTCAAAATCATATATCATTTGTTAATTTTGGATTTATAATTCAAAAGTTATTTGAAAACAGATTTAAATTTGAATTTTAAACAAATTTTGAAAAGGTTTTAATGAAATGAAACAGAACTTTTTTCTACTCAGCTGGACCTAGCCACTGCCAGTGATGGTGGGGCCATCTTGACTCAGCCACATGCGCTTATACAGAAAGGGAGGGACTGCGGGTTGAATGAAATATAAACCGGGAGCCTTTTTGCAAAAAAGGCAGAGGCACAGACATGTGGGTCCTGAGGGTCGCGGGCTGCGCAAGCGAAAAAGATGAGGGGGTTTTAGGGAAAAGTACCATGCGGTACTGTTTTTCTCCTTGCTCTGCATCTAGCGCTGCAGCGCTGGGCGATGGGCGGGCGTCGAACTGGCGACGTGGCGGCGCAGAGGGGCAGAGCAAAGCTACCGGCTTGGGGTGATGTGAAAGGGACGCGCGGTCTAGGTAAGGTGTCTGCGAGGCGCAAGCGGGCAGACGCGGCGCGCTCGCCGGTGCACGCAACCTGCTCGACGGAACGCACGCCGCCGACATGAAACGGAGAAGACCAGGGGCGTGTCTAGGGGGTTCGGGGACTCACCGCGGGGTCGTTCGTGTGGTTGGATCGGGTCGGCGAGCAGCGGATCGGCGGCGAGGCAGACGCCGGTGAAGCTAGGGTTTGCGTCGGCTAGCATCGGTGTCCAGCGTTCCTGGGCCTTCTCCTCCACGTTGGTGTTTCCAGGGCGAAGCAGGGGATCCACGTGGCCTTCCCCGACAACTTTAAACGCCACGCCTCCGAATGGTGTGACTAGGGGAGGTGGAGGCCGACGGTGGACGTCGTCGGTGTAGACGGTGGCGAGGGAGAGAGAGGGAAGAGGGCAGGGCCCGGGGCGGATCTGGGACGCAGAGGGGGTAGATAAGGATGGGGAGAGGGGTGGATGGCGTGGGGAGGGAAGGTGGCGTCGGCCACCTTTTTCCCATCTCTCTCACGTGCTGGGCTAGGGGCAGGCACGAGGGCAGGTGTAGACACTGGGAGGGGGGCCAGTGGGGTCGTGAGAGCAAGGAGGCGGGGCTAGGGGGGCCCTATGTCATAGAGAGAAAGAGAGAGGGAGGAGAGAGGGTGGAGCTAGGCTCAGCTAGCTAGGGTCGGGTTAGGGTTTAGGGTTGGGTAGCTAGGTGGGGCAAGACAGAGAGAGGAGAGGGAGAAGGACAAGTGGGCTCGGCCTAGGGGAAGGGTGGCTAGGGTTTTGAGATGAAAAGAGAGAGGGAAGGTTTAGGGTTTGGGCATGCCCACATGGTCATGCATGGATGGGGAATGGTTTAAAGAGGGGGTAGGGTTTTAGTTTAGTTTAGGGGTGACATGGAAGATGATGTTAGGGGTAGGTGATTAGGTTTAGGGTTTTGGAGTAGAGAGTAGGGTTTAGAGAGAGAGGAAGAGATGAGGGGTGAGATTGAGTGTTTGGACAAGACAAGCAAGATCAAGCAAGATCCACAAGCTCAAGCAAGATAGCCAAAAGTGAGAAAATAAGCAAAGGTGGTGATGGGGTAGGTAGAGATGGGAAAGAGGTTTGGGCAAGACCAAAATAGATCAAGCCCAAAAGAAGGGGTAGAAAAATAGAGATGACACACTCAAGAATTCAAATAAAACCAAAAGATGACCAAAATTGGTGGTAGTTGCATGGCCCATGCAAATGCATTAAATGCTAGGTCTTATCTTGTGAAAACAAAACAATATCTCATGGCATTTATTTATTTGCATCCTCCAAAGTTGGAGCAAGGGTCAAGCAAAAGAACTTGTAGGATTGGACCCACCCTATCTCTCATGAGCTTGATTAAACACCAAAAGAAAAATAATTACAAGCTCATGGATAATGGGATGGTGGAATTGTAAAGTGGTGAAAGAAAGGGTGGTGGAGACAATAAAAGATATGCCCCCAACTCAACTTGGGCATTTAACAATATATCAAGAACCAAATACAATATCAAGAGGCAAATATAAATAATAATGCAGATGAGATAAGAACCAAAACTCAAGGGTTTTTGTATGATGCTCAAATGCAAGGTGGCATGATGACATGAGCATGATAACATGATGATGCAACAATTATATGCAGGAAGTAGCCATTATATTACTAGACCAAGTAGCATTACAAATGTTAGACAATTGGGATGCTACAACTCTCCCCCACTAAATAGGAATCTCGCCCCGAGATTCTAGGAAGAAGAAGAAGACACAAAGAGGGTAGGATAGTTGGCACGGAGTTCATCTTCACGCTCCCAAGTGGCTTCATCAACAGAATGGTGCGACCACTGCACCTTGCAGAACTTGATGGACTTGTTGCGAGTCCTTCTTTCTGCGGTCTCAAGGATTTTTGTGGGGTGTTCTTGATAAGACAGGTCTTCTTGGAGATCAATTAGCTCATGATCCACGGTCCTGTCGGGATCTTTGAAGCACTTCTTGAGTTGAGAGATGTGGAAAACATCATGGACTTTGAGTTTTTCTGGGAGCTCAAGAGCATAAGCAACTTCTCCTCTTCTTCCACGAATTTTGAAAGGACCGATGTATCTAGGAGCCAGCTTTCCTTTGATACCAAAGCGGTGCGTTCCTCTCATGGGAGTGACACGAAGGTAAACAAGATCGCCAGGGACATAAACCATGTCCGTGTGCTTCCTGTCATAATTGCTCTTCTGGCGACTTTGAGCAATCTTCAGATTTTCAAGAATGATATGCACCTTCTCCTCCGCTTGAGTTACAATGTCAGGGCCAAACCAAATTCTTTCTCCTGCACCTGACCAACCAATCGGAGTTCTGCACTTGCGACCATAGAGAGCCTCAAATGGTGCCATCTTCAGACTTTTCTGGAAGCTGTTGTTGTAAGAGAATTCAGCATAAGGAAGACATTCCTCCCACTTCATGCCAAAAGAGATGACGCAAGCACGAAGCATATCCTCCAGAATCTGATTGATCCTTTCAACTTGTCATTGCGACTGAGGGTGGTAAGCTGTGCTGAAGTTCAACTTTGTTCCCAAAGCATTTTGGAAACTTTCCCAGAACTTGGAAGTGAAGATGCTCCCACGGTCTGAACTGATCTCAAGCGGAACCCCATATAGAGAGACGATTCTGTTGATATAGAGCTCAGCCAAATGAATTCCAGAAATTGTTTCCTTGACGGGGAAGAAATGAGCCACTTTAGAGAGCCTGTCGATGACAACAAAGATTGCATTGTTGCCCTTCTGCGACCTTGGAAAACCAGTGATGAAGTCCATCTCTACTTTTTACCATTTCCATTCCGGGGGTTTCAATGGCTGTAGAAGACCGAAAGGTTTCTGATGGACAGCTTTCACTTGCGGCAGACATCACACTCCGAGACATACTTGGCACAATATCGTTTCAAACCAGGCCACCAATATTGTGTTTTCAAGTCCATGTACATCTTTGTGCTGCCAGGGTGGATAGATAGAACAAAATCATGCGCCTCCTTGAGAACTTGCTCTCTCAAACCCGAGTAGTTCGTAACAAACATCCGGTGTTCAAATAAAAGCGTGCCTTGATCATCGACGTGGAAGGACTCATACTTCGGAAGCTGAAGTTTGGAGATGATCTTTTTGGTGTGCGGATCACCAAGCTGACGAGAGCGAATCTTTTCTTCCAAGAGAGGAGTAGCCAGAAGGTTCAGGAGATGCCCTTGTTCCACAATTTCCAGGTTGAGCTGACGGAATTCCTCGCACAAGAGAGGCTGTTGTTCTTCCATCATGAGGTTGTTGACATAAGCTTTGCGGCTGAGGGCATCGGCCATGACATTAGCTTTGCCCGGAGTATAGTTGATGGTCAAATCAAAATCATTGATTGCTTCAATCCATCTCCTCTGCCGAAGGTTGAGATCAAATGAGTGAAGATATACTTCAAACTCTTGTGGTCGAAAAGATCTCACAACGGTTGCCAAGCAAGTAGTGCCTCCATAGCTTCAAAGCAAAGACAACTGCATGAGCTCGAGGTCATGTGTAGGATAGTTGATCTCATGCGTCTTCAACGGTCGAGAGGCATAAGCAACCACTTGTTTTTCTTGCATAAGGACCGCACCCAATCCTTGCAAAGAGGCGCACGTAATATCCGAAAGGCTTAGATGTATCCGGAGGAACCAAGACTGGTGTGGAAGTGAGCTTCTCTTTGAGTGTCTCAAAGCTTGCTTGACATGCAGGAGTCCAAAGGTATTTCTTGCCTTTCTTGAGGAGATCGGTAAGAGGCTTCGCTATCTTCGAAAAGTTCTGAACGAAGCGACGGCAATAACTAGACAAACCAAGGAAACTCCGCACTTCTTTGACATTTACAGGAGGAAGCCATTCAACAATTGTCTTCACAGTTTCCGGGTTGACCGCAATGCCCTTGGCAGAGATAACGTGACCAAGATAGGTTACTTGAGGCAGCTAAAACTCACACTTGGAGAACTTTGCATACAAGCGGTTCTCACGAAGCTTGTTTAGGACACACCGAAGGTGTTCTTCATGCTCTTCCTTTGACTTAGAATAGACTAGGATGTCATCCAGATAGACCACAACGAACTTATCAAGGTACTCCATGAAAACCGAGTTCATAAGCCTCGAGAAGGTAGCAGGTGCGTTGGTGAGACCGAAAGACATGACCATGTACTCATACAGGCCATAGCGGGTGGTGAAAGCTGTTTTAGGAACATCTTCCTTGCGTATCTTGATTTGGTGATAACCACTTCTCAAGTCAAGCTTAGAGAACACCACAGCTCCAGCTAGCTGATCGAAGAGATCATTAATCCGCGGAAGGGGATATTTGTTCTTGATGGTTTTAGCATTGAGAGCCCGATAGTCAACACAAAGTCTATCACCCGCCACGCTTCTTCACAAAGATTGTTGGGCTACCCCAAGAAGAAGTACTGTGTTGAATGAAACCCAACTTCTCTTGTTCATCAAGTTGACGCTTGAGTTCATCCAACTCAAGGACCCATTTTATAAGGCCGCTTGGAGATAGGAGCCGTTGTGTTCAAGCTCAATTACAAACTCAACCTCATGATCCGGAGGCATACCCGCAACTCTTCAGAAAGACATCTGGAACTCACAGACCGGAACACTCTGAATAGCTTCCATAGCATCATCATTCAGAGCCGCCAAAGAGAAAAGCTGGATAGCAGGAGTCAAACTTGGAGAAAAGACTATATGGCCTTCAGGAATCTTCAGAGAAACCGAGCGTTCAGCACAATCAATTACAGCTGCATTTGTTGTCAACCAATCCATGCCCAAGATGACATCAATGTCAGAATTGCCCAGAACAATTAAGGATGCCGAGAACGAAGAGCCACCAATCTCAATTTGATTGCCATGGCTGACTTTAGAAGCTGCCATATTTGCTCCAGGAGAAAGGACCATTAACCGCTTGAGGAGAGGAACCAATGCTAACCCATTCTCATATGCAAACTTGATAGAAACAAAAGAATGCGATGCACCAGAATCAAACAAAACTCGCGGCAGAACCGAGTTAACGGATAGCATACCCATCACAACCTGTGCATGCTCAGCTTGAGCGGCGTTGACATAGTTGGCACGAGCAACAGTAGACCCGGGCTTGGTGTTGATGTTGAGAGCCCGAGGTGGTGGTGCACGAACCAAAGGGGAGCTTGCCGCAGATCTTGGAGGGGGTGGAGGAAGAGCTTTGTTTTTCAACGGACAGTTCCAGTTTAGATGCCTAGGGTCTCCACACGTGAAACAAGCACTAGGTGGACGTGGAGCAATGTAGCCAGGGACTCCGCCAGGCGCTCCAGGGTAGTGGTGGTTGTAGCCCCTGGGAGCAGAAGTGATGAAGTTTGGTGGCCTTGCCGCGTAGCTTGCAGGTCTTGGTGGAGCCGGGAGCGACGGTGGGGTGTTAGGAACCCAGACACGCCGCTTAGAAGGAGCTGACATAGCTGAAGAGCTTGGTGCATCACGGTTGTGTTTCTTTGACTCCTCAAACACTTGCCTACTTGCTTCCTCCTGTAGAGGTGTGTGCTGAAGTTCCAGAAAAGATGCCGGCCTTGCATGTGTGATTGCATATTTAATCGATGCATTGAGCCCTTGTATGAACCTCTTTTGCTTCTTCTTGTCATCGGAGATCTCATCGCCACCATAACGAGAAAGATTCATGAAGTTCCTGATGTAGGTGTTGACATTATCATTTCCCTGCTTGAGGTTGAGAAATGCTTCCTTCATCCTCTCCATGACAATTTCTGACAGATACTGCTCTTTGAACGCTCCAAAGGAACTGCTCCAAGTAGGCTGAAAACTGCAGCTTTGCCTTCGTAATTCTCCCACCAGAGCTGCATCTCCTTCAGAAGGTGAGTAGCACACTTTACCCATTCTTGCTCAGGAACATCAGCAGTCTCAAGTAGCCTTGACATCTCACGCAACCAATCATCAGCATCAAGTGGTCGATCAGAAACATCAAATTGGCGAGGGTTGAACTTCAGGAAGCTTTTGATGTCTCCTCGCTTGGGAGGTGGAGGTAGTGGAGCAAACTCATTCCTCCGAACACTTTCCTCAAAGCGCTGGTTCTGCATTGCTTGCCAAGGCATTGGCGATGTTTGACAACGGATCCCGATTCAGTGGTATGTCCTCATCGAACGGCGGTGGAGCCATCCTGTGATTGATATAAAACAAGTCAAGACTATAATGGAGAATAATAATAATCCAAAATAGTACCAAGATGGAATTAACCAAGATTAAAGGATACAATTTACTAAGATGATATTAAAATATCAACAAAGTTCAAAGCACCTAGAAGATATTAAGCATATTGCACACGACTGAAAAGGAGTGTGGTACACAAATATATCAAAGAAAAATTTTCCACCAATTTCGGCATTAAAATACCAATAGATGCGCAAAATTACTTAACGAATCAAGATTAGTGACTCTACCAATTCAATATACAAAAGCGAATGATAAGAGTAGTGGTATGGTCGCGACTCCATCCCGCACTCAAATCATTACTCCGCACATGAATAAGTGGAACACATATCCTAACCCCTTCTTCTCACGTTGAACCTAAAGATTGGTAACTACGGAAACGAACACCCCCAAACAAGATAACATCGGATAACAAAGAGTAAGACAGATCGCGGCGGTATACAACGAATCAGATAGATCGTGTCGGTTTGCAAAAACCTGTCGGTATGGAATGTACCAACAGTTGATAACCAAAAGGCCAATTAGATAACAACTTGGATGCAACAGATAGACAAGGAATTACACACACACACACACACAAACACACAACCTATGGTACTACGGAAACCCAGAACACGTGAATCCTAGTTTGAATTTTTAAGAAGAGGATTGAAAACGTTGCACTTCCTTACCAGAAAAGGGTGGGTGGGTGGGTAAGAAGAAAAGTGGAAGCAGTCCTACTCTCGCTTTTGTTTTCCCTAGTATACATAACTACCAAAAATATTTGCTAGATCGACAACGACTGCTTGGTTGAGACCTCAAGGGCGGATGGCTCTGATACCAATTGTAACTACCTCGGTGAATTACGCTCCTAGATACAAGCCTGGATGAGCGGAAATGGTTGAAATAGTACGGTGGGGCCAAATGCCACTCACGGGTAGACCTTTCGGCCGTCCCAACCATTTCCATTCATCAGGACAAGTACGGGCGGCGTAATCGGCAGGCGAAGGGATCAACTACACACACAAATGAGTATGTATGCAAGACACCATACAATAGTACATCAGAGCCATTCCATCTAAAAAGAAAGGAAATATAGCAACGCCATACGGCAAGATTCAAATGACCTAGATAGATATAATAGTTTAGGATATCTCCTCATACATGACACATCAGAGTATCAGGCGGAAGCGGCAAACAAGATCCGAGTACGGATAAGAAGCAAATCGGCATAAGATGCCCCATAAATAAGCACATTCCGCCCACAGATCTCACGGATCCCCGTTCCCGGAATCTCTACACCGAACGATCGTTGCCCACATCATCAGCCTCCTCCACCCAGTATCCATCTTGCGAGGGTACCTGTTCATCTGAACCAATAATTTATCGTGTGAGACCCTAGGGGTACTCAGCAAGTCTTTATTCCTCTAAAGGGGACACAACCTGGGGTGACGCAATGGCAGCAAAAGATAAACCCTAACAGTTCTATAGATACTCGCTAACCATCCGCCTAACCAAAGATAGACGGATGTCCGTGAATTAATGATAACAGTTATAACAGTAATATCCACATATCCATCCTCCTCCTCACTTACCAACGAGGAAGCGGACGAACAACCCCCCATCCATTGGCAATTTTATTAACTATTCCATGAGTGTTGCACTATTTACTAGTCAGTTACTTAGTCAAATTAAAAGCGGTACTTTAGTTATGCTTGTCTATGATCGAGAAACTGTGCTCCAAGTCGTCCATAACCGCGACACGGCCAGAAGTTTTACCGCAGGGTGCACAAATAGCAACACACACTCGATCAACCTCGAAAACCAAATCAAAACCCAACGAGGCCTTCACGACAAAGCAATCACAGATTCAAATATTTGAGGGCCACCCCATTAAGCTACCCGCAACGGTTAATGACTTGAGACGGACTCAAGGTTTGCGCCATGGTCAGAAACGACCGGGAACCCAAAATGTGACTGGCTTGTCGATACCGCGAAAACACTCCGCTTACCTATCTGATAAAGTGCTCTCGCACAATCGTAATAAAGCAAAGAAGCATGGCATAAGTACAGGATAGTAAACAAAACCTCAAACTAGTTTGTGGCCCCAAGAAATAAGATGAATCAAGCTCGGCTGTGGGGGTCCCATAAGCCTCCCGGATGTGGATAGCGCGAATAATCAAGGAACAGGAATCAAGTACTTGGGGTCCTACGGGACACAAGTGATCAGGAAAAACCAAATAGCAGATATTGCTCACCGGTACCACTTTCATTAGTTATCCCATTACTACTCAGGTTAAGTTGTTTAGGTACCTCGTTATCCAGCAGACACTCACATACCCTACATATGCTGTTCTACGACTCGCATGGCTCAAACAACTCCTGTAGTAATGGCTCATGGGATGGAGGAACAAGCTTGGTGGGGTTTAAAAGTAAAGGCTATGCAATACTTGGGATTCAGTTTAATGCAATCGCGACTCAATGATGCAAGAATAAGATAGAGGCAATAGGTACTGTATGTATGCAAGCATGTGGCAATGCTTGCCTGACAACTCAGTTGAAGCGAGAGAAGGATCTGGGTAGTGCTCCTGGTTCTCTTGATATATCCCCTGCTCAGTGTCTATTCGACGAAGGACCAAACAAACAAGGGCCAACATAAATAAAGTGCACAAGCATAGGAATAAAATGCGTCAAGCAAACAATCATGCCATGATGAATGATGCACAAGTTGCATGGCAATAATGTAGCATGGCATGGGTGAGGTGTAGAATACAAGTAATAACATTTTTATTGAGTTTTGGTCACATTTTATTGTCATATTAGTTGCTGTATACTATATATTTATATGATGCATGCTGCAATTGAAGTCATGGATAGCATAAATAGAAAGGTCTCATCGAGCTGATCATTGTAGACATATCATTTGTTAAATTCGGAGTTATAAAACAAAAGTTATTAAATAAATAAGGAAAAGGGCATTTTATGTAATTATATTCAACTTGGAAAATAAAGTGCTCAATTGAAATTTTGGATGGCATATTTGTAATCCTCATATTTTTCTGATTCAAAATCATATATCATTTGTTAATTTTGGATTTATAATTCAAAAGTTATTTGAAAACAGATTTAAATTTGAATTTTAAACAAATTTTGAAAAGGTTTTAACTGAAACAGAAACAGAAACTTTTTCTACTCAGCCTGGACCTAGCCACTGCCAGTGACAGGTGGGGCCATGCTGACTCAGCGCCACATGCGCGCACAGGAAAGGGAGGGACTGCGGGTTGAATGAAATATAAACCGGGAGCCTTTTTGCAAAAAAGGCAGAGGCACAGACAGGTGGGTCCTGAGGGTCACGGGCTGCGCAAGCGAAAAAGATGAGGGGGTTTTTGGGAAAAGTACCACGCGCATCGTTTTCTCCTTGCTCAGATCCGCGCGCGCGGCGCGGCGTGTAGGCAGGCGTCGAACCCGCGACGTGGGCGCAGAGGGGCGAGCACTACCGCTTGGGCTTGGTGACAGGAAGGGACACGCGGCCTAGGTAAGGTGTCTGCGAGGCGCAAGCGGGCAGACGCGGCGCGCTCGCCGGTGCACGCAACCTGCTCGACGGAACGCACGCCGCCGACAGGAAACAGAGAAGAACAGGGGCATGTCTACGGGGTTCGGGGACTCACCGCGGGGCCGTTGGTGTGGTTGGATCGGGTCGGCGAGCAGCGGATCGGCGGCGAGGCAGACGCCGGCGAAGCTAGGGTTTGCGTCGGCTCGCGTCGGTGTCCAGCGTTCCTAGGCCTTCTCCTCCGCGTTGGTGTGTCCAGGGCGAAGCAGGGGATCCTCGTGGCCTTCCCCGACAACTTTAAACGCCACGCCTCCGGCTGGTGTGACTAGGGGAGGTGGAGGCCGACGGTGGACGTCGTCGGTGTAGACGGTGGCGAGGGAGAGAGAGGGAAGAGGGCAGGGCCCTGGGCGGATCTGGGGACGGCAGAGGGGGCCGTGGGGGTAGATAAGGATGGGGAGAGGGGGTGGATGGCGTGGGGGAGGGGAAGGTGGCGTCGGCCACCTTTTTCCCATCTCTCTCACGTGCTCGCGCGGGGGCTAGGGCAGGCACGGCTGAGGGCAGGTAGACCTGGGGGGAGGGGCTGCCAGGTGGGGTCGTCGTGAGAGCAAGGAGGCAGGGGCAGGCTCGGCTAGGGGGGCCCCTATGGCATAGAGAGAAAGAGAGAGGGAGGAGAGAGGGTGGAGCTAGGCTTGGCTAGCTAGGGTCGGGTTAGGGTTTAGGGTTGGGTAGCTAGGTGGGGCAGCATGGTAGAGAGAGGAGAGGGAGAAGGACAAGTGGGCTCGGCCTAGGGGAAGGGTGGCTAGGGTTTTGAGATGAAAAGAGAGAGGGAAGGTTTAGGGTTTGGGCATGCCCACATGGTCATGCATGGATGGGGAATGGTTTAAAGAGGGGGTAGGGTTTTAGTTTAGTTTAGGGGTGACATGGAAGATGATGTTAGGGGTAGGTGATTAGGTTTAGGGTTTTGGAGTAGAGAGGAGGGTTTAGAGAGAGAGGAAGAGATGAGGGGTGAGATTGAGTGTTTGGACAAGACAAGCAAGATCAAGCAAGATCCACAAGCTCAAGCAAGATAGCCAAAAGAGAGAAAAGAAGCAAAGGTGGTGATGGGGTAGGTAGAGATGGGAAAGAGGTTTGGGCAAGACCAAAATAGATCAAGCCCAAAAGAAGGGGTAGAAAAATAGAGATGACACACTCAAGAATTCAAATAAAACCAAAAGATGACCAAAATTGGTGGTAGTTGCATGGCCCATGCAAATAAATTAAATGCTAGGTCTTATCTTGTGAAAACAAAACAATATCTCATGGCATTTATTTATTTGCATCCTCCAAAGTTGGAGCAAGGGTCAAGCAAAAGAACTTGTAGGATTGGACCCACCCTATCTCTCATGAGCTTGATTAAACACCAAAAGAAAAATAATTACAAGCTCATGGATAATGGGATGGTGGAATTGTAAAGTGGTGAAAGAAAGGGTGGTGAGACAATAAAAGATATGCCCCCAACCCAACTTGGGCATTTAACAATATATCAAGAACCAAATACAATATCAAGAGGCAAATATAAATAATAATGCATATGAGATAAGAACCAAAACTCAAGGGTTTTTGTATGATGCTCAAATGCAAGGTGGCATGATGACATGAGCATGATAACATGATGATGCAACAATTATATGCAGGAAGTAGCCATTATATTACTAGACCAAGTAGCATTACAAATGTTAGACAATTGGGATCCTACAACTCTCCCCCACTAAACAGGAATCTCGCCCCGAGATTCTAGGAAGAAGAAGAAGACACAAAGAGGGTAGGATAGTTGGCACGGAGTTCATCTTCATGCTCCCAAGTGGCTTCATCAACAGAATGGTGCGACCACTGCACCTTGCAGAACTTGATGGACTTGTTGCAAGTCCTTCTTTCTGCGGTCTCAAGGATTTTTGTGGGGTGTTCTTGATAAGACAGGTCTTCTTGGAGATCGATTAGCTCATGATCCACGGTCCTGTCGGGATCTTTGAAGCACTTATTGAGTTGAGAGATGTGGAAAACATCATGGACTTTGAGTTTTTCTGGGAGCTCAAGAGCATAAGCAACTTCTCCTCTTCTTCCACGAATTTTGAAAGGACCGATGTATCTAGGAGCCAGCTTTCCTTTGATACCAAAGCGGTGCGTGCCTCTCATGGGAGTGACACGAAGGTAAACGAGATCGCCAAGGACATAAACCATGTCCGTGTGCTTCCTGTCATAATTGCTCTTCTGGCGACTTTGAGCAATCTTCAGATTTTCCAGAATGATATGCACCTTCTCCTCCGCTTGAGTTACAATGTCAGGGCCAAACCAAATTCTTTCTCCTGCACCTGACCAACCAATCGGAGTTCTGCACTTGCGACCATAGAGAGCCTCAAATGGTGCCATCTTGACTTTTCCGAAGCTGTTGTTGTAAGAGAATTCAGCATAAGGAAGACATTCCTCCCACTTCATGCCAAAAGAGATGACGCAAGCACGAAGCATATCCTCCAGAATCTGATTGATCCTTTCAACTTGTCCTTGCGACTGAGGGTGGTAAGCTGTGCTAAAGTTCAACTTTGTTCCCAAAGCATTTTGGAAACTTTCCCAAAACTTGGAAGTGAAGATGCTCCCACGGTCTGAACTGATCTCAAGCGGAACCCCATACAGAGAGACGATTCTGTTGATATAGAGCTCAGCCAACTGAATTCCAGAAATTGTTTCCTTGACGGGGAAGAAATGAGCCACTTTAGAGAGCCTGTCGATGACAACAAAGATTGCATTGTTGCCCTTCTGCGACCTTGGAAAACCAGTGATGAAGTCCATCTCTACTTTCTCCCATTTCCATTCCGGGGGTTTCAATGGCTGTAGAAGACCGAAAGGTTTCTGATGGACAGCTTTCACTCTGCGGCAGACATCACACTTGAAGGAGGAGATCTCGATCTTAAGAGATCAGAAGAAAGCTGCCAATGAGCAGAATCAACGCCATCATGAGGCGTACAAGCTCCTCCAACAAGAACGGGACTCCTTGGCGGATACCCTCTGGCAGGCTGAGGCTAGCATCTTCAGTAAGTTATTCTCCATCTTGGATTTCTGTAGTCTCGATACTCTTAATGTTTGAACTCATGTTCTCCTTGTCGGAATTTGCAGCTCCTATGGGTTTAACCCGTTCACCTCCTCCAGCAAAGGAATGCATGGTTCTTGCCAGCAACTTCATCAACACCGCCATCACGCAAGCCAAAGAGATTGCCAAGCCCCTCCAAAGCAACATCAAGGCATCGGACTCTATGGCGAAGTACTCGGAGATCCTGTGCCGAGCCCCCAAGCGTATCACAAGCTGGAAATCTTCATGTGCACGGGCTGGCGCAAGGATGGCGCTATCCATGGTGAAGGCACACTACGATGATGCCGACGTCGACACGGTGACCTCTGGCATTCCCGAGGTAGATGACAATGGCAAAGAGATTAATCATGAATCCATCTTATCGTCACTCGTGGGCTATGACACCAGAGTTGCCGAGTTAGTCGATGTCAATGTCTTCGTGCCAATGAATACCATCGATAGCGGCAACCAAAGCTCCTCTAAGTCCCTTCACACCGCCGACTTCGAGGGTGGTTCTCCTACTGTTGATGACGCTGCTTCCAAGTAGCCTGTGCCAAAGGAATAAAAAACAACTTGTAATATTTGTTTCACCTTTGATGCGTATGCGGAAAAAACTATGTATTTAACTTAAGGCGGAAAACAATGTTTTATGTCCTGCTACTTAACAACCAGTTTCCATCATGTATATATTTTTTTAAGCAACTGCTGGCTTATCCATTACTTTGGTTCTTATGCTTGACTTTTCGTGAGTCAGAAGACTCGTTGTCGGAACCATGCACTCAGGTGATGATGCCCAATGGCACCGTCAATAACCTAAGCACAAAATCGCCGACAATAAGTGCCAAAAGTCACTACTCCAGAATCCACATAAAAATGAAAAAGAACGTGTAGACCATAAAACTTAAGCTAACGCCCGTAGGCGGAATTTTCACAAGTGCAATCGCAAAACTTGTGCATAAAGGTTTGACATGATCCAAAAATGAACACTAAAGGAGGTAAAAGACTTAGAAATATGAGTGAAATAGAGAGCTTTATTTCATTAATCATATAAGAGGTACACAATTAGATAAAAAATGCTAAGTGTAAAAAGGACGTAGCTGTGCTATGTTCCATGGCTGATCAAGCTCCGGGTAGTCATCATCCGGGTCACGTCGCTTACGATTATGATCCTCGTTGGGTCTATCCTTTAGTTCACGATTGTCAACGAGGTAGTAAGACCCATTGAGCAGCACCTTGCTTATGATGAAGGTCATTCCCATGGCGGGGATAATTTGTGTGACTTCTTCTGCTTAAGTTGGAGCACCAAATCCCCCTCTTTAAACGAGCGATGCCGAACGCGGCGACTATGGCAGCTGCATAGCTTCTGCTGGTAGATGGCGGATCTTTGGCATGCCAAAACACGCTCCTCCTCGAGAAGGTACACATCTAGGCGTCTGGATTATTCAGCGTCATCTTCATCGTAGGCGGCGACTCTTGGTGCATCGTGAAGTATGTCGGAAGGTAGGATGGCCTCTGCTCCATATACCATGAAGTAAGGGGTGTAGCCGGTGGATCTGTTGGGTGTAGTTCATAAACTCCACAACACAGATGGCAATTCTCCCGCCCAGGCTCCAGCTGCTCTATGTAGCGGCGCCTCAAGACGTGGCTTGATTCCCTGCAAAATTAATCCATTAGCTCGCTCCACCTGACCATTGGATTGTGGATGTGCCACGGATGCAAGGTCAAGTCGGATGCCCTTCTCCCAACAATAAGCCTCCACTTCTCCGAGTGACAAGTTGATGCCATTGTCGGTGATAATGCTATGTGGGAGACAAAATCTCACCACTAGATCCCGGACAAACCTGAGGGAAGTTGCCCCATCAAGCTTTCTAATGGGTTTAGCTTCTATCCATTTAGTGAATTTATCAACTGCTACAAGCAGATGCGTAAACCCACATGGTGTCGTCTGTAACGGTCCCACCATGTCTAGCCCCCAGACTACAAACGGCCAAGTTATTGGTATTGTTCGCAATTCTTCAGCAGGAACATGTGGTTGTCGGGCATAATACTAGCATCCCATGCACGTCTCAACCAGCTTGTCAGCGTCTGCCTTCACTGTCAGCCAGTAGAATCCTTGCCGAAAGGCTTTCGCGACCAATGATCGAGGAGCGGCGTGATGCCCGCAATCTCCGAGATGGATTTCGCGTAGGATTTACATACCTTCTAGCTGAGAGACACACTTAAGGTATACAGCAGTAGTGCTCCTTTTGTAGAGTTGTCCATTGATTATGGTATAACCCTTTGCTCGTCGTACTATTTGTTGTCTTTCGACCTCGTCATCGAGCAAAGTTCTGTGTTCGAGATATTCGATGAACGGTTTTGTCCAAGCCGAAGGAACCTTTGTCACCATGTTGACGAAAGAGTCAGCTCTATCCGGGTTGTCGATGTCGACTCCCTTCATGGATGGTGTACTTAGATGCTCTAGGAAGACTCCTAGCGGAAATCTTTTGCGCCCTGATCCAAGCTTAGATAGCAGATCAGCCGCCTCGTTTTGCTCCCTAGGTACATACTTGACTTCATAGCCCAAGAAGCTCTTGGCTATCTCGTCCACTTCTTCTCGATATGCCACCATCATAGGGTTCCGCGCATTCCAGGTGCCAGCCACCTGCTGGGCAACCAAGTCGGAATCTCCATAGAAAACTATGCGCTTGATGCCAATATCCTTGGCTACATGTAGTCCGTGAATGAGTGCTTCATACTCCGCCATGTTGTTTGTAGCCTCGAAGTGGATCTGCAGAACGTAGTGTAGCTTGTCTCCTGTTGGTGACTGTAGAAATACACCAGCCCCCGGGCCGTTGAGCAGCTTTGATCCGTCAAAGTGCATCACCCAGTACTCTGGATCCAGCAACGGAGTAGCATCAGGCATCTTCGTCCAATATTCAACAAAATCCGCCAAGGCTTGTGACTTGATAGCGTCGCGTCTCTTGTAGGTGATCTCGAAGGCGGCAAGTTCAATGCCCCACTTCGCGATCCTTCCCGTAGCGTCGCTGTTGTTGATTATGTCGGACAGTGGAGTCTTGCTCACCACTGTGATTGGATGCTCCTGAAAGTAATGCCTCAGCTTCCGAGAAGCAAGGAATACTCCATAAGATATCTTCTGGTAGTGTGGGTGACGCTGCTTGGACTCCGTCAAGACCTCGCTCACATAGTAAACTGGTCGTTGAACTCCGTGCTCATAGCCTGGTTCCTTCTGCTCTACCACGACGACGATGCTGATTACTCGGTTGGTTGCCGCCATGTAGATTAACAGGGGCTCTCCAGGCTCGGGTTCTACAAGGATGGGCGCTGAGGAAATAATCTCCTTGAGCTGCTTCAATGCTGCATCTGCTTCGTCCGTCCATGTGAATTTGTTCGCCTTCTTTAGCAACTTGTACAGCGGCAGAGCCTTCTCTCCAAGTCGGCTGATGAACCGACTAACTACTGCAACACAACATATTAGTCGTTGAATGTCCTTTAGGCATGTCAGACAGTTTATGTTTAAGATGGCCTTGATTTTCTCCGGGTTGACCTTGATTCCACGCTGGGAAATGATGAATCCCAACAATTTTCCAGTTGGAACCCCGAAGACGCACTTCTTAGGGTTAATCATCATGTTGTATTTCTGAAGATTATCAAAGGTTTCTTTTAAGTCGAAGATTAACTCATTTGACTTTTTAGACATCACCGCAATATCGTCCACATAGGCGTGAACGTTCCGACCAATTTGGTCGTGAAGGCAACGTTGCATTGTCCGCTGGTACGTAGCACCTGCGTTTTTCAGCCCAATGGGCATCGTAACATAGCAAAACGTGTCGTATGGGGTAGTTAACGAAGTGGCCAATTGGTCCGAATTCCTCATCTTGATCTGGTGGTATCCTGAGTATGCATCGAGAAAACACAAAAGTTCCGAGCCAGCCGTCGAGTCAATGACTTGGTCAGTGCGAGGCAAAGCAAACGGATCTTTGGGACATGCTTTGTTCAAGCCGGTGTAATCAACGCACATTCTTAATTCTTTGGTTCCCTTTTTGGGGATAAGTACAGGATTGGACACCCATCGGGTGTGAAGGACTTCTCAGATAAATCTAGCCTTAAGTAACCTAGCTATCTCTTTGCCAATGGCGCGTATCTTATCGTCTCCGAAGCGTCGTAGAGGTTGTTTAACTGGTTTGCATTATGGATTAATGTTTAAGCTGTGCTCGGCAAGTTCCCTAGGTACACCTTTCATGTCGGCAGGTTGCCAGGCAAAGATGTCCCTATTCTCACGGAGGAACTCGACGAGCGTGCTTTCCTATTTGGGATCCAGGTTCGTCCCAATGGCGGTGACCTTGGAGGCATCGCCAACCATAAGTTCCACCGGCTTGGTCTCGTTGGCGGCCTTAAATGCAGGAGCGGAGTCGGAGATCTGTTTCTTCGACGAGGGCATCTCTGAGTCATCGACCTTGCTCTAGATCTCTTTGAATTCTTTGCTGTAGAGGACAGATTCCGTGAAGGCATCTTCGTTAATCTTGCAGTCCCTTGCCTTGGTAAAGCTTCCGGATATGGTGATGACATCGTTTGGTCCGGGTATCTTGAGTTTGTTGTAGACGAAGCATGGCTTGGCCATGAACGTGTGGAATATGTTGCGGCCGAATATGACGTGGTACACGCTCTTGAAGGGGACCACCTCAAAGGTCATGCGCTCTTGGCGGTAATTATTAACATCGCCAAAGGCAACCTGAAGTGTAATGCACCCAAGGGACCGAGCCTCCCGACCAGGAACTACACCGTGGAAGATGGTGTTGGTCCGCCTTAGGTTTACCTCTGTCAAGTTCGTCTTCTGCAGTGTATCCAGTTACATGATGTTGATGCTTCTTCCACTATCCACCATACACTTGGTGAACTCCACGCCGTCAATCAAGGGGTTGATGACCATGGCGTATTGGTTCTCCGTAGTAATAAGTTCTGGGTGGTCCGACATGTCCCAAGTAATTGGAACCTCCGACCAGCGCATGTACTAGGGAACTGGGGGTAGATTAGCCATCAGGTTCCTCATAGAGGTCTTCTGTTGTCGGACGGTGGGGGTGCCAAGGAAAGTGTGGTAGACTGGCGCCTTCTTCACGAAGGGGTTCTTCCCCTTGTCGTCGCCCTTGGCGGCGTGCTTGGGGTCAACATCCTCGTCCATGTCACTTGAATCCTTCGACTCCTCCTTCTTGTTCTTCCCCTTGCCCTTGCCTCGCGGTCTGTTCTTCTGACTTTGCTTGTAGCCGGACTCCGGGTCTTCCTTGAGGTCGTTGACAAACTTGCAGTGTCGATTGGTATGTGTGGCCTTGCCGTTGACATCGAGGTGTACGAGGCACGGCATATCGTGGTACTCCTCGTAGGTTTGGGGAACGCAGAGCGGCGCCGTGGTAGTTTCACTTACTCGTTGCTAACCCACAACTAGCTCCCCGTCCTCGGCCACGCTGTCTGCCATCACCTCGTCCTGCAAAAGTCATAGTGACCATGTCGGTAGATTTCTTTTCTTCTGGAGAGGTTTTCCGCTTTGTACTGCTGTTCCTCTAAGCCTGAGTTGGAGCGGCCGTTGCCGGCAAGGAGCCGCGAGCATCGTCGTCGGCAGCTACGAACTCACTAGCCAACTGAATCATCTGGTTCAAGTCAAGCTGGTGATTGTCCTGTAAGCGCTTCATCTTATGTCGGAGCAACGTGCCCCTTTCCAACCCATCGATGAAGGCGTCCATGGCGGTCTGAGCGTGCACTCCTGCGCAGGAATTCTTCATGTCCAGCTAGCGGGAGAGGTAGGCGCGAGATGTCTCGTATTTCTCTTGCACGCACCGATGTAGATCGCCAACAGTGCAGGGACGCTTGTATGTACCTTCAAAGTTCTTGGTGAACGCTTCTTGCAAGTCCAACCAATTGCAGATGGATTTCTCTGGCAAGTCGTCGATCCATTGACGGCCCATGCCTGCCAACATTAACGGGAGGTACTTGACGGCGACGTTGGGGTTGCCTCCGACAATCTTCACCGCGTTGTCGTAGTCCTGCAACCATGTGGCTGGCTTGGCGGTGCCGTCATAGGGCTTGATGGTCTTTTCAATCCGGAAACCTTTGGGGTAAGTTGCGGACCGTATTGAAGGTCCAAAGCAACGTGGTCCTAGGTATGGTCCTTCCCGGGCCTCGTGGATCTTATCGATCCACGAACATGCATCGTATGGCTCCGGGTTCTTCTTCTTCTTGTCAATAGGGGATGGGATGCGTGAACGACGCGGGCCTCCTCCGCCATGGTGACTGCTAGGTGGTGACGGAGGCGAAGGTGGTGGTGGGTTAGCCTTCTTGCTGTTACCCTCCTGCGACGCCTCACGCCTGTCACGGTTGCTTGTCGGACGCGGAGGGTCATGGCGTGACCTGCTCTTGTGTCCTTGGTTGCGCTCTCCGTCATGTCGGGTCTGCTTCGTGTTGTCGCGGATGACGATGCCGCACTGCCTTGGCAGGGGCATCTCTGTACGATGGTGAGCCTTGGGATCTTCGCGATGTCGGGGGGATCGGGGTGGTGGCGATGGGCGACGAGGTCGGGCCTTTTCTCTGTGGTCAGAGGATATGGGGATAGCATCCTTCCTGTTGCGCGCATCCCTCCGTCTTCGCTCTGATGAACCCGTCTTTGACCCGAAATCAAGAGGAGATCTGTCCCTTGGCGGCTTATACTGGCTAGACTGGCAAAGAGCTGGGTCGGACTCAAGCCTCTAAGAGGTAGCCTTTTCCTGCTGCATCACCGCCTTGGCCACTAGGTCATAGGCATGTTCCACTGCCTCGGGCGATCTATCCTGCTCCAGAAGGGTCTTGGCGACAGCGAGGTTAAGAAGTGGGGTGGGCATCACCTGTTTGCCTTCACTGTCAATGTATGGCTTGGCCTGTGCCAGCTTCGAGGGAGCCCATCCTAGATTTCGTCGTACACCATGATCGTTGATGACACAAGCTGGAGCTTTCTTGGCCTTCTGCTGCTGCAGCAGAGTCTTGTACTTGGCCTCATTGCTCTAGCTTTCTCTATGCACTTCTACGCGTTGACTAGATCTCGATCCAGCTTAGCGCCTTGCTCTGCGATGGCCTGCGCCTCTTCCAGCAGCTGCTGGCATTTCTCCTTGAGTTGAGTCACGCTCAGGATATGAGCTACGGTCTTGGCTCAACGAGGAGATTGCCGTACACCACTCTATCAGCTGGAGTAACTTGGGCAGCAGCAGACGTAGATGCCGGAGGCGGCAAGTTTGCGGTGTTGTTGTTGCTCGGGCCGATGCCGAGTTCATGCGGCTGCCGCACTGGGTTAAGCGGAGGAGGCATGACCTTTGCGCGATCATCGTCAGCAACAATAAGTGGCCCCTTCCCCTTTTCCAGTGCTGTAGGCGGAGCTCGTCTGGGTTGATCTTCATCCATCGCCGTCCCAATGGTGATGAACACCTCTCGATACGTGACGACATTGTTGGCTTGCTCGTCGCGCGTGTACTCCTCCTCCATCTCCTGCATGGCGGAGTCTAGTTCCTCTAGACTGAAATCTATCTCCTCCGAATCTATGCTGAAGTCAGCATAGAGCGCGTCAATCACAGAGTCAGAGGGTGCCAGGACTTCTTCGATGACGGGCGGTGGAGGTGCAATGACAGCGACGATGACTGGAGGTGGCGGCATAGCTGCGACGATGGCGGCCGGAGGCGGTGGTGGCGGTGGCTGAATCGGAGGGGATCCGTCAATGAGTGCAAGCGCTGTCTGAGCTGCCGCTTCAGCCTCCGCGTAGTTGTTGACAGTGTTCACCATGCCTTCGAAGGTAGGACGCATGCTGCCGTCTTAGAGAATGCCGGAGAAGCGTGTTGTGGTCCAGTTCTTCCACAAAGTGATACATGGCATCATCATTGGGGTAGTGGGCCAGATCGGCTCGTATACGGAGCCACCTGGCCAGGTAATCGCGGGGGTTTTCACCCTCTCTCTGTAACGTCCCAAAAATATTAAACTAGAATCATCAAACTCTATGCATCCAAATTTAGGGTTAACAAAAACTTTTCTAAATAAAAATATGAAAGCATGCATGTGTGTATGCATCCCATTTTTAATTCTTTTGAATTGTCTTGTTTATGTGTTTCTTTGCTTGTAAAAGGATTCTTAGGTGAAATAGACATCATCTAAACAATCCCCACACTTTTTCCAAAGACAAATAAATCAAAACAAACAAAATAAAGGAATGGTCATTTTGACCAATTTAACTCCCATGCCTACTTTGGTTGTCTCTAACTTTCAGAACTTAACAGAAACTTGTATGGATCTTTGCACCCCTTGATATTACTCATAACAAAGTATCAAGGCCCACCTTGTGATCGTCCAGAAACATTCAAATGCATAGTTTAAATGACAGTTTAAAATTGAATCTTTATCATATGAGAAGATCCCACTTTTTGAAAAACCACTCAAACAAGCTCAACTTTCAAAACCCAAGCATATATAGACTCACCATCACCTACCCAGCACACCCACCAAAAATCTTTTCAAAATTCAAAACATGAATTCATGCGGCCATTTCATCAAACACCTTGCAGATGCAAATCAAATAAAATCCAAACACTATTTTGTAGGGTTTCATAGCATGGAAAACAAAAAATTTCTATCGCATACAAAAAAACAAGCCAAGATCTATCTACTAGATTGTAGCAACGAGTCGATGGAATAACTTACCCTCGAAGATTCCAAAGCGTTTAACGAGAGCGGATTCTCGTGGGTGATGTAGTCGCATTTTCCGATCTCAAGATCGTAGACGATCCTTCCGGCTGCGTTAAAGCAGCGCTTCAATCGGTCACACGTTCGATTTTCGATGAAGACCTTCCTCTCCTTGTTCCAAAGAAAATGGAGGTTGTGGCACTCTCCTCGCGATTCCGGCAGCACAACGGTGTGGTACCGGAAGTAGAGGGGAGATCCCGCACGGCTTCGCCTTAAGCCGGAGCGAGTATGGTGGAGTATGAGAGAGAGCTATTAGTGGTATAGGGTTTAGACACACCAATTAGAAGGCTCTAAACCGAAGGCTAGTGCAATTAGAAGCTCTAAAACAAAACGGCTCTAAACCGGAGATTAGAGGATAGGAACTTGTGTGTCTAGAGGAGGAGGCCCTGCCCCTCCTTTTATAGGTGGGAGGGGCGGCCAAGGGGAGGGAGTCCCTCACCAAGTCGTCCTGGCGCTAAGCTTGGAGAGGAGGGACTCCTCCCCCAAGTCGGTTTTGCCTCCTCTTGCTTGTTTCCCACAGTTTCCTGTTTTAGCCGTTTGACTTTCAAACTGGCCATTTGACTTTTCTATTTTAGGATTCAATTTAATACTTTATTTGGAACAGAAAGAACACTTAGTACATGATGCAATCATTCCAATATGTAATGACACATTCATGTACCCCTCCCCCTCCCCCCGGAGTGTCGGACATTCCGGAACCTTCTAGAACATTCCCGATGAAAACACCGGAATCATTTCCGAACTCAAACGGACTTTCCTTATATGAATCTTATTCTCGGACCATTCGGATCACCTCATGATATCCCGGATCCCATCCGAGACCAACAACATTCGGTCTCTTTCTCATAATACCATAACTACTCAAACAACGTCGAATCCTTAAGTGTGTCTCCCTACGGTTCGTGAATTATGCGACATGATCGAGACACTTCTCAACAATAACCAATAGAGGAATCTGAAATCCATATGGCTCTACATATTTCTACAATTACTTTGCGATCGAATGAACCACTTACATACGATACCAATTTCCCTTTGTCTCACGATAGTTTACTTATCCGAGGTTATGATATATCGGTATCTCTGCATACCTAGTTCAACCTCGCATCGATAAGTACTCTTTTCTCGCTCCGTGATATGTGATCCCTTGTGAGCCACCACATGCTTGCAAGCTAATTGGATGACATTCCACCGAGAGGGCCCAGAGTATATCTATCCGTCATATGGATGGACAAATCCCACTCTTGATCCATGTGTTTCAACCAATACTTTCCGAACACTCAATGCCACCTTTATAGCCACCCGCCACGGTGTGGTGTTTGATGTCATCAAAGCATCCATCCGGTAAAGGTGATATGCATGATCTCATGGTCGAAGGAATTAGGTTACTATGTATCAGAAAGCATATAGCAATTAAACTATTGAAATGACTTAATCTTTATGCTACGCTTATCTATAGGAGTATGTCCACCATATCATTCTCCTAACGATATGATCTTGTTGTTGATAACATCTCAATGTTCATGATAGGGAAACCACAATCATTAATCAACCAACAAGCTAGTGAAGTATAGAGGCTATACTAGGGACTTCAAATTAAGTTTACAAATCACACAAGTATCAATGTTTCCTTGTTAATACTATTATAGCATGAATGTAAACATTTATCATAAACACAAAGATATAATAATAACTACATTTATTATTGCCTCTAGGGCATATCTCCAACAGTCTCCCACTTGCACTATAGTCATCTAATCTAGATTACATGGTAATATACCGAACACCCATGGCAGTTTGGTGTTGGTCATGTTTTGCCCTCGGGAGAGGTTTAGTCAACGGATCCGCCACATTTAGATCTATGTGTACTTTGCAAATCTTTATATCACCATCCTGGATATGTTCTTGAATAGCGTGAAAACGCAGCTTGATGTGCTTCAGCTTCTTGTGTGACCTTGGTTCTTGCGCATTGGCTATGGCGCCCATGTTATCACAGTAGATAGACATTGGGTCCAGCGCACTAGGAACCACACCCAGCTCTGTAATGAACTCTTTCATCCATATCGCTTCTTGCGAAGCCTCCGAAGCAGCCATGTATTCCGATTCAGTTGAAGATCTCGCCACAACGCTTTGCTTTGCACTCCTCCAGCTAACTGCTGCACCATTCAAAATAAATACGTATCCAGATTGTGATTTAGAATCATCCGGATCGGTGTTCCAACTAGCATCGGTGTAACCGTCAACAACGAGCTGTTCATCACCTCCATAAGAAAGACCCATATCCTTAGTTCTTCTCAAGTACTTAAGGATGTTTTTGACCGCTGTCCAATGATCCACTCCTGGATCACTTTGATATCTGCTAGTTAAACTAACAGCATATGCAATGTCGGGTCTAGTACATAGCATGGCATACATTAGAGATCCTATGGCTAAGGCATAGGGAGTCTTACTCATCCTTTCTCTATCTTCTGCCGATGTCGGACTTTGAGTTTTACTCAAGGTCGTATTGGGCAACATGGGCAAGAACCCTTTCTTGCTTTCTTCCATTACAAACCTCTTTAGAACTTTGTCCAAATATGTACTCTGTGACAATGATATTTGGCGTTTCGATCTATCTCTATAAATCTTTATGCCTAATATGTAAGCTGCTTCGCCAAGATCCTTCATTAAAAACTATTATTCAAATATTCCTTGACACTATTAAGAAGGTCTACATCATTCCCAATCAACAATATGTCATCCACATATAGTATTAAGAATGCCTGAGCTCCCACTCACTTTCTTGTAAATACAAGCTTCTCCATAAGTTTGTATAAAACCAAAACTTTTGATCACCTTATCAAAACGTTGATTCCAACTTCGGATGCTTGCTTCAATCCATAGATGGACCGTTGAAGTTTGCATACCTTGTTAGCATCTTTAGGATCGACAAAACCTTTGGGTTGCATCATATACAACTCTTCATCAATATCTCCATTGAGGAATGCTGTTTTGACATCCATCCGCCATATCTCATAATCATAATATGCAGCGATTGCTAACATAATCCTCACAGACTTTAGCTTCGCCTTGGTGAGAAAGTCTCATCGTAGTCAACTCCTTGAATTTGTCGAAACCCTTTGCGACAAGTCGAGCTTTATAAAAGAACATTACCATCAGCATCTGCTTTCTTCTTGAAAATCCATTTGTTCTCGTAGCCTTCGCCATCCGGTAAGTCCACCAAAGTCCATACTTGGTTTTCGTACATGGATCCAATCTCGGATTTCATGGCTTCCTGCCATTTATTGGAATCTGGGCTCATCATCGCTTCCTCATATGTCTCGGGGTCATCGGTGTTGTCCACCAACATGACACTCATAACGGGATCATACCAATCTGGAGTGGTACGAGTTCTCGTTGACCTCCGAGGCTCTGTAGCAACTTCAACCGAAGTTTCATGATCACCATCATTAGCTTCCTCTCTTATTGGTGCAGGCACCACATGAACTTCTTCCGGTGCTGCGCTACTCGCAATTTCGAGAGAAGGTTCGACAACCTCGTCGAGTTCTACTTTCCTTCCAGTCACTTCTTTCGAGAGAAATTCCTTCTCTAGAAAGGATCCATTCTTGGCAACGAATATTTTGCCTTCGGATCTATGATAGAAGGTATACCCAATAGTTTCCTTCGGGTATCCTATGAAGACGTATTTTTCCGCTTTGGGTTCAAGCTTGTCCGGCTGTAACTTTACATAGGCCGCATCCCCAAACTTTAAGGAACGACAATCTAGGTTTCTTCCCAAACCATAATTCATACGGTGTCGTTTCAACGGATTTAGACGGTGCCCTATTTAAAGTGAATGCGGCTGTTTCTAATGCATAACCCCAAAATGATAGCGGTAAATCTGTAAGTGACATCATAGAACGAACCATATCTAAGAGAGTTCGATTACGACGTTCGGACACACCATTACGCTGTGGTGTTCCGGCGGTGTCAATCAGGAAAGTATTCCGCATTTCTTCAAATGCTCGCCAAACTCGTAACTTAGATATTCACCTCCACGATCAGAACGTAGAAATTTAATCTTCTTGTTACGTTGATTCTCTACCTCACTTTGAAACTCCTTAAACTTCTCGAAAGTTTTGGATTTATGTTTCATGAAATAGATATACCCATATCTACTCAAATCATCCGTGAAGGTAAGAACATAACGATAACCACCACGTGATGCTACACTCATTGGACCACACACATCGGTATGTATGATTTCCAATAAGTCCGTAGCTCGCTCCATCATACCAGAAAATGGAGTCTTAGTCATTTTTCCCATCAGACATGCTTCGCATCTTTCAAGTGATTCAAGAAGTCCATCGGAATGGAGTTTCTTCATACGCTTCACTCCAATGTGACCAAGACGACAGTGCCACATATAGGTCGAATTATCGCTTGATTTCAAACGTTTAGCCTCAATGTTGTTGATATGTGTATTTCCACTATCGAGATTCAATAAGAATAGACCATCTATCAAAGGTGCATGTGCATAAAACATATTACTCATATAAATCGAACAACCATTATTCTCTGACTTAAACAAGTAACCGTCTCGCAATAAACAAGATCCCGATATAATGTTCATGCTCAACACATGCACTAAATAACAATTATTTAAGTATAAAACTAATCCCGATGGTAGATGAAGGGGTAGCGTGCCGACCGCGATCACATCAACCTTTGATCCGCTTTCCCACGCCGCATCGTCACCTCGTTCTTCGCTAGCTTCGCTTATTCTGCAAAGACTGTGTCGAGTTACAAATATGAGCAACCGAACCAATATCAAATACCTAGGCACTACTACGAGTACTAGTGAGATACACCGCAATAACATGTATATCAGATATACCTTTCTTCTTGATGTTGCCGTTCTTCAGATCCGCCAAGTACTTTGGGCAATTTCGCCCAAAGTGACCTTCTCCCTTGCAAAGAAAGCACTCAAGATCGCTTGGGTCCAGCCTTGGTCTTCTTCACGCGTGGTAACTTTCTTACCACCCTTCTTGAAGTGTCCTTCTGCTTAGACTTGCCTTTCTTGAATTTGGTGGTCTTATTGACCAACAACACTTGGTGCTCTTTCTTGATCTCCACTTGCAGACTTCAACATAGCAAACAGTTCGCAACTCTTTGTTCATGTTACGCATGTTGTAGTTCATCACAAAGTTCTTGTAACTTGGTGGTAGTGATTGGAGGACACAGGTAAATCCCCAAAGCATTAGGAATCACTATACCCAAGCTTTGAAGTTTGTTTATGCCTAGACATCTTAAGCACATGCTCACGACTTGAGCTGCCATCTTCCATCTTGCAGTTAAAGAACTTTTCAGAAGCCTCATAGCTTTCAATTGCCGCATGAGTCTCAAAAATCAATTTGAGATCCTCGACAATATCATATGGGTCTGAATTCTCAAACCTTTTCTGAAGCTCCGATTCCAAACCATACAAGATAGCACACTGAACTATGGAGTACTGATTCTTCCGAGCGAGGTAAACATTCTTTACTTCATCGGGAGCATCAGCTGCAGGTGGGTCACCCAGCGGTGCATCCAGCACATAGGTCAAATTACCAGTTGTGAGGACAATCCTCAAATTGCGGAACCAATCCGCGAAGTTGCTTCCATTGTTTTTCAACTTTTCTTTCTCTAGAAACGCATTAAAATTGATGGTAGGGGCTGCCATTGATCTACAACATATTTGCAATAGTTTAGACTAAGTTTATGACATATTGAGTTCAAATTAGTTAATGAAATTAAACTAGGTGAACTCCCACTCAAAACAACATCCCTCACATTGTTTTAGTGATCACACGAACCAAATCCACTACATCAACACCGATCATCACGAGAGTTGATATAGTTTCAATGGCGAACAATCGTCATGTTCATCATGTCTACTATATGATTCATGCTTTACCTTTCGGTGATCCGTGTTCCGAGACCATGTCTGTACATGCTAGGCTCGTCAAGATCAAACCTTAGTTTCCGCATGAGCAAATCTGGCTTGCTCACGTTGTATACACTTGCGTAATCTAACACACCGATCATCACGTGGTGCTTCGAAACAACAAGCTTTAGCAACGGTGCTAACTAAGGGTGAACATTTTATGATTTGAAATTCATGTGCATGAGGGATCATCTTATAATGCTACCGTCGTCTACTAAGCAATACAAGATGCATAAAGGATTAACATCACATGCAATTCAATAATATGTGATATGATATGGCCTTTCTTCTTTGTGCTTCCGATCTCCATCTTCAAGCACGAACATGAACTCCATCATCACCGGCATTGCATCAAGGTCAATGACGCTTCTCCATGGTTGTCGTCCACCGGCTTCAACTATTACAACTACTTTGAATAGACACGCGGGTCTTAACATAAATTAAAGACAACCATATGGCTCCAGCCGGTTGCCAACTTACAATAAGGAACATTGCATACATCAAATATAATCACAATCATGGCCATATCTCATCACTGCACACCCCTGCAAAACAAAGTTAGACGCCTCTACTTTATTTGCATATTTTACGTGGTTTGGGGCTTTCAATAAGTGTCGTTCTAACTTACGAACAAGAACCACAACATTGATACTAGCATTGTTGATCACCTGTTGTAAATTGGATCTTAACTATGCTAGGAGAAACAGGCACCCGCAAAGCCACTTATGCAATACAAGTTGCATGTCAAGAGTGGAGCAAGTCTCATGAATGATGTCATGTAAGGTTAGCCCGGGCCGCTTCATCCCAACATACCGCAAGTAGCAAAGTACACAAGAAGCAATCGACAATAAAATCATCAACGCCGACAATGACCATTGTGTTCTACTCGTGCAACAGATCTACATATAGACACGGCTCTGATACCACTGTAGGGTTTCGTAGCATGGAAAACAAAAAATTTCTATCGCATACAAACAAACAAGCCAAGATCTATCTACTAGATTGTAGCAACGAGTCGATGGAATAACTTACCCTCGAAGATTCCAAAGCGTTTAACGAGAGTGGATTCTCGTGGGTGATGTAGTCGTACTCTTCCCGATCTCAAGATCGTGTAGACGATCCTTCCGGCCATGCTCCTAAGAGAGCTTCCACAGTCGGTCACACGTTCGATTTCGACGAAGACCTTCCTCTCCCTTGTTCCAAAGAGGCAGCGGAGGTTGTGGCACTCTCCTCGCGATTCCAAAGACAACGGCGTGGTACCGGAAGTAGAGGGGAGATCCCGCAGGGCTTCGCCTTAAGCCGGAGCGAGTATGGTGGAGTATGAGAGAGAGCTATTAGTGGTCTAGGGTTTAGACACGCCAATTAGAAGGCTCTAAACCGAAGGCTAGTGCAATTAGAAGCACTAAACCAAAACGGCTCTAAACCGGAGATTAGAGGATAGGAACTTGTGTGTCTAGAGGAGGAGGCCCTGCCCCTCCTTTTATAGGTGGGAGGGGCGGCCAAGGGGAGGGAGTCCCTCCCCAAGTCGGCCTTGGGTGGCGCGCCGACTTGGAGAGGAGGTACTCCTCCCCCAAGTCGGTTTTGCCTCCTCTTGCTTGCTTCCCACAGTTTCCTGTTTTAGCCGTTTGACATTCAAACTGGCCATTTGACTTTTCTGTTTTAGGATTCAATTTAATCCTTTATTTGGAACAGCAAGAACACTTAGTACATGATGAAATCATTCCAATATGTAATGAAACATTCATGTACCCCTCCCCGGAGTCGGACATTCGGAACCTTCTAGAACATTCTCGATGAAAACACCGAATCATTTCCGAACTCAAACGGGACTTTCCTTATATGAATCTTATTCTCCGGACCATTCGGATCACCTCGTGATATCTGGATCCCATCCGAGACTCGAACAACATTTGGTCTCTTTCTCATAATACCATAACTACTCAAACAACAAGCATTAATCCTTAAGTGTGTCTCTCACGGACATGATCGGAGAATTCGGAAAAACAATAACCAACTTCTCATAACAATAACCAATAATTTTCTATGATTACTTTGGTCGAATGATACCTTGAACCCCTTACCGATGATATTGATTCATCGATGGTTTATTTCCCCTTTGTCTTAGATAGTTTTATCTTTATCTCTTATGACTAGTTAGTTCCTCCTCGTTCACCGTTCTCTCTTTTCTCGTCGTGATATGTTCTGTCCTTCCTTGCATGTGATATCATGCTTGCAGCTAATTGGATGACATTTATGAGAGAGAAGGGATATATCAGTATATCTATGCATCATATGGAATCCTCTTGATCTTACATGTTTCAACCAATACTCAATACTTCCACACACTCTTTACCACCAGCCACCCATGGTCGATTGTGGTGTTGACGTTGACATCATCAAAGGGTCCATCAAAGATCTGCATGTTCATATGGGTGAAGGAGGAATGTTACTACTATGTGTCATATGAAGACTATATTGAACTGACTTTGATCTTTATGCTATTGTTATGCTTTATCTTATGTATACCATATCATTATCTAACGATATGATCTGATTTTTTTGAACATCTCAATGTTCATGATAGGAATGGGAAATCATTATCATTACACAACCAACAAGCTAGTAAAGCTATAGAAGTATATAGGGACTTCTTTTACAAAATCAACAAAGTATCAATGTTTCCATGTTAATACTATTATAGCATATATGTAAACATTTATCATAAACACAAAAATATAATATATAATAATAATAACTACATATATTATTCTGGGCATATCTCAACATATTTTTGGGCGATTTTTTGAGCTACTTGTTCCCTCTCTGGTTGCAACTAGGCTTTAGTAGATCATCTAGCTCATTTGTAAACATCTAGCACCACCGTAAGCTTGGCAATGTCATCAATGGTGAACAACGAAGCCACTTATGCCACCCCAAAGTAGGCAAGCTAGGAGAGGAACTAGCTGCCAACCTTGTCGAGAGATCACCCATGCCTCACCGCCTCTCGACCAGCCTGCCAAGAAATCGACGAGCACCTGTGAACGCGCCGCCTGCGTTTCGTTAACCATGCCGAGCGTGCGCCAGAGCGCCACACTCGACACACGCCCACAGACCGCGCTCCGCCCTCGCCGTGTGCATATGATCACCACCGTCCCAGGAGACCGCCAGACATCCCCGTTCGCCGCCCCATGCCTCACAGCCACCGCTCGCCATCGAAGACGCCGCCTCTGTCGTGCAGAGCATCACATGTTACAGACCGTTTGCCACCACCCCTACACGCGCATTAAAGCCATAGAGCATCGCCAGGAGACCACTGATCGATCTCCACCACCGGCAATGCCTCTAGCAGTGTTGGAGATATGCCCTAGAGGCAATAATAATATAGTTATTATTATATCTTTGTGTTTATGATAAATGTTTACATTCATTCTATAATAGTATTAACAAGGAAACATTAATACTTGTGTGATTTGTAGACTAAAATAAGAGTCCCTAGTAAAGCCTCTATATAATACTACCTTGTTGGTTAATAGATGATTGTGGTTTCCCTATCATGAACATTGAGATGTTATTAACAACAAGATCATATCGTTAGGAGAATGATATGGTGTACATACTCCTATAGATAAGCGTAGCATAAAGATCAAGTCATTTTAATAGTTCAATTGCTATATGCTTTCTGATACATAGTAATCTAATTCCTTCGACCATGAGATCATGCATATCACCTTTACCAGATGGATGCTTTGATGACATCAAACACCACACCGTAACTGGGTGGCTATAAAGGTGGCATTGAGTGTTCGGAAAGTATTGGTTGAGACACATGGATCAAGAGTGGGATTTGTCCATCCATATGACGGATAGATATACTCTGGGCCCTCTCGGTGAAATGTCATCCAATTAGCTTGAAAGCATGTGACCGGATCACAAGGGATCACATATCAAGGGAACAAGAAAAGAGTACTTATCGGTAACGAGGTTGAACTAGGTATGCAGAGATACCGACGATCATAACCTCGGATAAGTAAACTATCGTGAGACAAAGGGAAATTGATATCGTATGTAAGTGGTTCATTCGATCGCAAAGTAATCGTAGAAATATGTGGGAGCCATATGAATTTCCATATTCCTCTATTGGTTATTGTTCGGAGAAGTGTCTCGATCATGTCCGCATAATTCACGAACCGTAGGGAGACACACTTAAGGATTCGACGTTGTTTGAGTAGTTATGGAATGATGAGAAAGAGACCGAATGTTGTTCGGAGTCTCGAATGGGATTCGGGATATCACGAGGAGATCCGGAATGGTCCGGAGAATAAGATTCATATAAGGAAAGTCCCGTTTCGGAGTTGGCGAATGGTTCCGGTGTTCTCATAGGGAATGTTCAAAAAGGTTCCGGAATGTCCGGCACTCCGGAGGGGAAGGGTACATGAGTATTTTATATCAAGTTGGTATGATTTCATTATGTACTCGGTGTCATCGCTGAACAAAATAGAGGGTTTATTCAAATCCTAGTTTGAAAAGTCAAACGCCAAGTTTGAAAGTCAAACGGCTAGTTTTGGGAAGTGGAGAGGGAGGTGGAAACCGACTTGGGGGAGGAGTTCCTCCTCCCACCGCCGGCGCACCACCAAGCCGAGTTGGGGAGGGACTCCCCTCCCCTTGCCCGGCCCCCTCCACCTATATAAGGAGGGGCAGGGCTCCCCTCCTAGACACACAAGATCCCCGCCTCCAAACCCTAAGCTGCCGGCGCCGCCACCTGCTACCGCCGCCGCCCTAGGTCAAGCCGCCGCCACCTCCTAGCAACCCTAGCCGTCGGCCAAGCTTCCTCCTCGGCGTGTCTAAACCCTAGATCGTCGAGGGACTCTCTCATACTCCACCATACTCGCTCCGGCTTAAGGCGAAGCCTCATGAGATCTCCCTCTACTTCCTACCACGGTTGTCAGCCCGGAATCACGAGGAGAGTGCTACAACCTCCGCACTGGAAAAAGGGAGAGGAAGGTCTTCGCCGAAAATCGAACGTGTGACCGATCAAGGGAGCGCTTTAACGCAGCGGGAAGGATCGCTCACGATCTTGAGATCGGGAAGAGTACGACTACATCACCCACGAATCCGCCTCGTTAAACACTTTGGAATCTTCGAGGGTAAGTTATTCCATCGACTCGTTGCTACAATCTAGTAGATAGATCTTGTCTTGTTTGTTTGTATGCGATAGAAATTTTTGTTTTCCATGCTACAAAACCCCAAAGTGGTATCGAGCCGTGTCTATATGTAGATCTCACAGACGAGTAGAACACAATGGTCATTGTGGGCGTTGATGCTTTTATTGTCGATTGCTTCTTGTGTACTTTGCATCTTGTGGTATGTTGGGATGAAGGCCCGGCTAACCTTACATGACATCGCTCATGAGACTTGCTCCACGCTTGACATGCAACTTGTATTGCATAAGTGGCTTTATGGTGCTGCTTTCTCCTAGCATAGTTAAGATCCAATTTACAACGGGTGATTAACAATACTAGTATCAATGTTGTGGTTCATGTTCGTAAGTTATAACGACACTTATTGAAAGCCCCAAACCACGTAAAACATGCAAAGAAAGTAGAGGCGTCTAACTTTGTTTTGCAGGGGTGTGCTGTGATATGATATGGCCATGATTGTGATTATATTTGATGTATGCAATGTTCCTTATTGTAAGTTGGCAACCGGCAGGAGCCATATGGTTGTCTTTAATTTATGTTAAGACACGTGTGACTATTCAAAGTAGTTGTAATAGTTGAAGCCGGTGGACGACAACCATGGAGAAGCATCGTTGACCTTGATGCAATGCCGGTGATGATGGAGATCATGTTCGTGCTAGAAGATGGAGATCAGAAGCACAAAGAAGAAAGGCCATATCATATCACATATTATGAATTGCATGTGATTTTAATCCTTTATGCATCTTGTATTGCTTAGTAGATGAAGGTAGCATTATAAGATGATCCCTCATGCACATGAATTTCAAGTCATATAGTGTTCACCCTTAGTTAGCACCGTTGCTAAAACTTGTTGTTTCGAAGCACCACATGATGATCGGGTGTGTTAGATTCCGCAAGTGTATACAACGTGAGCAAGCCAGATTTGCCCATGCAGAAACTAAGGTTTGATCTTGACGAGCCTAGCATGTACAGACATGGTCTCGGAACACGGATCACCGAAAGGTAAAGCATGAATCATATAGTAGATATGATGAACATGTCGATTGTTCGCCATTGAAACTATATCAACTCTCGTGATGATCGGTGTTGATGTGGTGGATTTGGTTCGTGTGATCACTAAAACAATGTGAGGGATATTGTTTTGAGTGGGAGTTCACCTAGATTAATTTTATTATTAATTTGAACTCAATTTGTCATAAACTTAGTCTAAACTATTGCAAATATGTTGTAGATCAATGGCAGCCCCTACCATCAATTTTAATGCTCCTAGAGAAAGAAAAGTTAAGAAACAATGGAAGCAACTCATGATTGGTTCCGCAATTTGAGGATTGTCCTCACATTTGGTAATTTGACATATGTCCGGATGCACTGGTGACCCACTGCGGTGATGCTTCCGATGAAGTAAAGAATGTTTACCTCACTCGAAAGACTCAGTACTCCATAGTTCAGTGTGCTATCTTGTATGGTTTAGAATCGGAGCTTCAAAAAAGGTTTGAGAATTCAGACCCATATGATATTGTCGAGGATCTCAAATTGATCTTTGAGACTCATGCGGCAATTGAAAGCTATGAGGCTTCTGAAAAGTTCTTTAACTGCAAGATGGAAGAGGGAAGCTCCGTCAGTGAGCATGTTCTTAACATGTCTGGGAACGCAAACAAACTTCAAAGCTTGGGTATAGTGACTCCTAATGCTTTGGGGATTTACCACGTCCTCCAATCACTACCACCAAGTTACAAGAACTTTGTGATGAACTACAACATGCAAAACATGAACAAGACGTTGCCAGAACTCTTTGCCATGTTGAAATCTGCAGAACTGGAGATCAAGAAAGAGCACCAAGTGTTGTTGGTCAATAAGACCACCAAATTCAAGAAAGGCAAGTCTAAGCAGAAGGGACACTTCAAGAAGGGTGGTAAGAAAGTTACCACGCCAACGAAGAAGACCAAGGCTGGACCTAAGCCTGATACTAAGTGCTTTTACTGCAAGGGAGAAGGTCACTGGAAGCGGAATTGCCCAAAGTACTTGGCGGATTTGAAGAACGGCAACATCAAGAAGAAAGGTATATCTGATATACATGTTATTGATGTGTATCTCACTAGTACCGTAGTAGTGCCCGGGTATTTGATACTAGTTCGGTTGCTCATATATGTAACTTCGAAATGTGCGCAGAATAAACGGAAGCTAGCGAAGAACGAGGTGACGATGCGCGTGGGGAAGCGGATCAAAGGTTGATGTGATCGCGGTCGCACGCTACCCTTCATCTACCATCGGGATTAGTTTTATACTTAAATAATTGTTATTTGGTGCTGCGTTAAGCATGAACATTATATCGGATCTTGTTTATTGCGAGACAGTTACTTGTTTAAATCCGAGAATAATGGTTGTTCGATTTATATGAGTAATATGTTTTATGCACATGCACCTTTGGTAGATGGTCTATTCTTGTTGAATCTCGATAGTGGAAATACACATATTAATAACATTGAGGCTAAATGTTTGAAATCGAGCGATAACTCGACCTATATGTGGCACTGTCGTCTTGGTCACATTGGAGTGAAGCGTATGAAGAAACTTCATTCCGATGGACTTCTTGAATCACTTGATTTCGAATCACTTGATTTCGAATCACATGAAAGATGCGAAGCATGTCTGATGGGTAAAATGACTAAGACTCCATTTTCGGGTATGATGGAGCGAGCTACGGACTTATTGGAAATCATACATACCGATGTATGTGGTCCAATGAGTGTAGCATCACGCGGTGGTTATCGTTATGTTCTTACCTTCACGGATGACTTGAGTAGATATGGGTATATCTATTTCATGAAACATAAGTCCGAAACTTTCGAGAACTTTAAGGAATTTCAAAGTGAGGTAGAGAATCAACGTAATAAGAAGATTAAATTTCTACGTTCTGATCGTGGAGGTGAATATCTAAGTTACGAGTTTGGCGAGCATTTGAAGAAATGCAGAATACTTTCACAATTGACACCGCCGGGAACACCACAGCGTAATGGTGTGTCCGAACGTCGTAATCGAACTCTCTTAGATATGGTTCGTTCTATGATGTCACTTACAGATTTACCGCTATCATTTTGGGGTTATGCATTAGAAACAACCGCATTCACTTTAAATAGGGCACCATCTAAATCCGTTGAAACAACACCGTATGAATTATGGTTTGGGAAGAAACCTAGATTGTCGTTCCTTAAAGTTTGGGGTTGCGAAGTCTATGTAAAGAAGTTACAGCTGGACAAGCTTGAACCCAAAGCGGAAAAATGCATCTTCATTGGATACCCGAAGGAAACTATTGGGTATACCTTCTATCATAGATCCGAAGGCAAAATCTTCGTTGCCAAGAATGGATCCTTTCTAGAGAAGGAATTTCTCTCGAAAGAAGTGACTGGAAGGAAAGTAGAACTCGACGAGGTTGTCGAACCTTCTCTCAAAATTGCGAGTAGCGCAGCACCGGAAGAAGTTCCTGTGGTGCCTGCATGTAGAGGTCCCAACCTAATAAGGTGGATTCCTCCTGTGTTTTACAATGCTAGTCCCTGGATCATTAGCTAGCATCCACAGTTAAGATGTAATATCAAGATACAAAGGTCATAATATAAATTTATAACCAGGAATAACATAAGTTTATTACATCAAACATAGCTCATTTGGCTATTACAATACATTGCAATGAATAACTATAGTCATGGGTCCTTCATCTTCAAAGTGCCACAGTGCAGATGTTGGTAGACTTTGTAGTCCTAGTCAATCAAACAATCTTCATTTAAAAACAATCAACCTGCAACATTACAAGTTACAGCCACAAGGGTCAATACATTTTGAATTGTATTGGCAAGCTTCACTTTTATGTATAATAAGAGTGGATCCTATCATTATATGCATATTTGGCTAAGTAGAGTTTAAGGCTTATTCGCATAAAGCATTATTTTATCCTATCTTTTCAAAAAGGGTTTTAAGTCCTTTGTCAAATCTCTTTTCCAAGAATCCCTTGAACTCCTTGGTAGAAACTCAAGTATTCAAGTCCTTGTCAAAATCTCTTGAGCCACTTGGTAACCCCAAGTGCAACAAGTTTTTAAAATCTCATGAGTTCCTTGGTAACCCCCAAGTACATCATGCCCTTGAGCACCTTGGTAACCCCAAGTGCAACAAGCTTAACAAAATCTCTTTGAATTCCTCGGTACCCCCAAGTGCATCAAGTTTTTATATTAGAAATTGGAATGTCGAGATCTCCCATAGTTCAAACTTTAGTTGCTCAGTATTGTCCATAACCGGGGACACGGCTAAGTACTTAGATTTTATTAACTTCTGCAGAAGGAGTACACTTTACCCACATGACACAATCCCATCTTGTTGCCACCAGTGGCCTACTGGATTAGTGCTCACCAAGATGGAGTACCGACAGACTGAGAATGTGACGAAGTCTTTCCAAAAGGTCCTCCCATACATCATTGCTAGCTTGTCTTCAGCCCCCATGAAGCATTCCAGATCCCCATGTCCGGTAACTAAAGACAATGTATGGGTCTTCCTAATGTAGTTAACTAAGCCAGAGCCATAATAGCATGTGGTTGCACACGAAAGCCACAATTGGAGAAACATGTTCAATCTCTAAGTTTCCTAGGTGGTTTTATTTTGGAGCACAACACAAGGTGATTGCCATAGACATGGTTTCTTTTGGTTGCCACCTTCTCCAAAACTTGAAGTATCCACCACCTAGGTGATTCATTGAGTCCTTGTTTTATTATGTAAAACACAAGTCCTTTTCTCAACCTTTGTAAAATCTCAACATGTATCTCTTTTCAAAACATAGCATGGCTAAGCATGTACAACTTCAATATTTTTACCAAGGAGTGTATAGGGAATCCTGTTAGGATTTAGCATAGCATAAGTATAGAAATATCTTTTCATGCATGTTTTCAAAATCCACTAAGTATAATGGAAATAGTAGGATTTTTGAATGATAGTGTAACTTGCCTTTTTGGTAGGGAATGAGGGTTTACTCCTTGATCTTGCTAGTCTCACACTTTGCTAATTTCACTACAATCAATCAAACAAGCATAGTATCAAGTAGCATTCCAAACCATTATTCAAACAACATTTCACACACACAAAGCAATGGATTCTAAGTCATGCATGGGAACATGCTTAAGATGGTTTTATTCACAAGGGAGGTCTCCACTAGGCTTATAACTTTGTAAGGTCCAAATTTGGTCATTTGCCAAAATGGCAAAGTCATTTGCAAAAGGGTTTTGGTCCATAAACCATTTAAATCTAATCATCATTTTATGTGGTGAAAATTATTCTTATCAAGACAAAACTTTTATGTTTTTCACCAAGTGAGTTGCAATTTGCATAGCTTGGTGTTTTGGGTCAGTAGGTTTTGGTCCAAGACATTTCCCAAAGTTTTCTTTGCAAAAATCATTTCCTTAATAAAATTAGTAATTTTATTTGGCTAGAAAATGGCTAAGTCAAATAATTCAACCTAAATTTTACCAAAATAATTTTTAACACCAAGGGTTGGTTCCAAGGGTCATTAAGGTCACATAAATCCATTTTGCAAAGGTTTTTACCCTAAATTCAATTTTAAACAATTTTTATACTCTAAACAAGCTCACATAAGAATCTGCAAAATCAAGCAAACTAACAGATACTATTGGCTAAACTAATTCCACAGTTGTCTAGGGCTTGCTCCACTGAATCCATTGATATAAAATTTTTAATTTTTGGACGTGTGGTTTGAAAGTTACAAGGGTTTGAAGTTTGCAATTAAATCAGATTCAAATTTCTTTTAAAACGAGATAGGTGACACGCGGCACGTTGCTATTCGCGGGTACCGCTTCGCGTAGATCGCGGCTGTGGGGCGTTGGATCTGATCGATCGCACGGTCCTGGATACGTACCCCTTCGACGATAAGTGAACTAATCGTGGGCGCTAAATCTGGATCGAACGGTACTGGCGAGTTTGACCTAAAGTGGGCGGCGCTGACGGTGGTTAGCGGCGGCGCACGTCCAGGCGGTGGTGTTACGACGGCTACAGGAAGCAAAAAGGGGAGGAAAAGTGCTCACCAGAATCGCAGGGCTGTGGTGACGCTCGACGTGCTGTTGGCTTGACAAGGGGAGCTCGGGTGCTGCGGCAATTGCTCGCCGGAGTTCCTGCTGGCGTCGGTTGCGCGTGGTCGTGGTCGAAGTCGACTCTGTGGTTCACCCCGAAGCAAAACGAGGGTACGGTTAGGAGCGTAGGATCAAGGCAGAGCTGGGTGCGTGAACGAGAGGGCGCGGGGCGGTCGGAATCTACCTGTGGGGCTCGTCGGAGAAGAACCAGATACGGCGGTGCTTGAAGCTTGACGAAGGCGACGTTTAGGGACGCCCGGTCGAAAAAAGGCACAGGATGATTGTCTCGGAGTGGGGAGTCTGCTAGTGTGCTCGGGGAGGCAAGGCGGTTGAGTCGCGGAATCAGACCGAGTGTCGCCGGAAGAGGGTGCTCGGAAGAAATTGGAGGCGATGCAGGGCATGCGAGGTGTCAGAGGGGAAATATAGAGGATGCCCTGGCGTTTCCATCTGCGTGATCAAGGCTGGTAACGTCTGTCGCGTTAAAGCGAATTAAGCTGGAGAAATCAACGGTAGAACGGGGGAGAAGAACTGGTCGCTGCGGGATGGGTGAAGGAGACGATGAACAGTGATAGCGGGACTACCAGTCAGTGGGAAAAGGAGAGAGGAGGAGGTCCACTGGTCAGTGTCTCTGTGGGCTGATTCGGCGGTGAGGAAAAACGGTTCGGGGAAAATTAAGAGGAGGTGGGGCCTGTTGTCAGCGAGTGAGTGAGAGGGAGAAGTGGGCTCCGTTTGTCTGTGACTGAGTGGGTAAGAAAGTTGGTGCCAATTTTTTTATTCGAGGAGAAAACTGGGCTGGTTTTGCTGGGCCTTAGTGGGCTGGGTCTGTTGCACTATATTTTTTTTTCCTGTCTAAACATTTTTCTATTTCTGATTTCTGTTTTGAATTTCAAACAACCAATTCACACTCAAAATCTATTCAAACAATCAACAAACTTTGCAGCTATGAATTTGGTTCTGTTTATCAACATAATCCACATTCCAAAATAAAATAAAGATTTTATTCTTTTTAGGATCTATCCTTTAGTTAAATAAAATGGATCTTTTTGTTATTTAATAAAATAGGGTTTGTTTTAATTAATAAAATATTTATTTAAAACCCAAATATTTTCAAAACTAGTTCAGTAGGTTTTATTTGAAGTAAGGAATATTTGGAAACTTGTTTAAACAAAATCACATCTTTATTTTAGGATCCATAAATAAAATGGACCTTAGTTATTAAATCAAATAGAATTTGTTTTATTAAGAGATTTATTTAAAAACCTAAAATAAAGTCAAAACACATTAGTAGTTTTTATTTGTGAATATCAAATATTTGGAAGTCTTATTTTAATTAATTTAAGAAGTTTTGATGTTTCAATTAAATTGGTAATACCTTTTATTTAAATAAAGTTTGGATACTAATTCCTCATTATTTTATTTAAATAAACCTTTGCAAATTTTATTAATAATAAAATTTTTTAATTCCCAAGGTTTGGCCAAGGTTTAATTTGGCTTTATAAAACCTTCTTTATTTATAAACTTCTATTTTATTTGAAAACAGTATTTTCATTTAATTGTTTTCAAAATAGTATTTTCAAATGTTTTTATTTTTCCATTAATGAAATGTTTATCTTTTTAAATCCCTTTAGGATTTTATTTAATTCAAATGGGTTTGAAATTCCAATCGTATTCAAAAAGTTTCTTCTGGCTCTGAAATTTAAACAAAATTTTATTTTATTCATTTATTTTCACATTACAAGATTTGGAAAATCTTGGGATGTGACACTGCACCAGTTAGAGAGGAAGCTAATGATGATGATCATGAAACTTCGGTCGTAGTTGCTACAGAGCCTCGCAGGTCAACGAGAACTCGTACCACTCCAGATTGGTATGATCCCGTTATGAGTGTCATGTTGGTGGACAACACTGATGACCCTGAGACATATGAGGAAGCGATGATGAGCCCAGATTCCAATAAATGGCAAGAAGCCATGAAATCCGAGATTGGATCCATGTACGAAAACCAAGTATGGACTTTGGTGGACTTACCGGATGGCCGGAAGGCTGTCGAGAACAAATGGATTTTCAAGAAGAAAACAGATGCTGATGGTAATTTTACTGTCTATAAAGCTCGACTTGTCGCAAAGGGGTTTCGACAAATTCAAGGAGTTGACTACGATGAGACTTTCTCACCAGTAGCGAAGCTAAAGTCTGTGAGGATTATGTTAGAAATCGCTGCATATTATGATTATGAGATATGGCAGATGGATGTCAAAACAACATTCCTCAATGGATACATTGATGAAGAGTTGTATATGATGCAACCCAAAGGTTTTGTCGATCCTAAAGATGCTAACAAGGTATGCAAACTTCAACGGTCCATTTATGGATTGAAGCAAGCATCCCGAAGTTGGAATCAATGTTTTGATAAGGTGATCAAAAGTTTTGGTTTTATACAAACTTATGGAGAAGCTTGTATTTACAAGAAAGTGAGTGGGAGCTCTGTAGCATTCTTAATACTATATGTAGATGACATATTGTTGATTGGGAATGATGTAGAACTTCTTAATAGTGTCAAGGAATATTTGAATAATAGTTTTTCAATGAAGGATCTTGGCGAAGCAGCTTACATATTAGGCATAAAGATTTATAGAGATAGATCGAGACGCCAAATATCATTGTCACAAAGTACATATTTGGACAAAGTTCTAAAGAGGTTTGGAATGGAAGATAGAAAGAAAGGGTTCTTGCCCATGTTGCCCAATACGACCTTGAGTAAAACTCAAAGTCCGACATCGGCAGAAGATAGAGAAAGGATGAGTAAGACTCCCTATGCCTCAGCCATAGGATCTCTAATGTATGCCATGCTATGTACTAGACCCGACATTGCATATGATGTTAGTTTAACTAGTAGATATCAAAGTGATCCAGGAGTGGATCATTGGACAGCGGTCAAAAACATCCTTAAGTACTTGAGTAGAACTAAGGATATGGTTATTTCTTATGGAGGTGATGAACAGCTCGTTGTTAATGGTTACACCGATGCTAGTTGGAACACCGATCCGGATGATTCTAAATCACAATATGGATACGTATTTATTTTGAATAAACATCATCTAAACAATTCCCACACTTTTTCCAAAGACAAATAAATCAAAACAAACAAAATAAAGGAATGGTCATTTTGACCAATTTAACTCCCATGCCTACTTTGGCTGTCTCTAACTTCCAGAACTTAACAGAAACTTGTATGGATCTTTGCACCCCTTGATAGTACTCATAACAAAGTATCAAGGCCCACCTTGTGATCGTCCAGAAACATTCAAATGCATAGTTTAAATGACAGTTTAAAATTGAATCTTTATCATATGAGAAGATCCCACTTTTTCAAAAACCACTCAAACAAGCTCAACTTTCAAAACCCAAGCATCTATAGACTCACCAGCACCTACCCAGCACACCCACCAAAAATCTTTTCAAAATTCAAAACATGAATTCATGCGGCCATTTCATCAAACACCTTGCAGATGCAAATCAAATAAAATCCAAACACTATTTGGAGCAGTGATTTGAGCCTAACTTGTTCCCTCTCTTGTTGCAACTAGGCTTTAGTAGATCATCTAGCTCATTTGTAAACATCTAGCACCACTGTAAGCTTGGCAATGTCATCAATGGTGAACAGCCGAAGCCACTTATGCCATCCCAGTGTAGACACCAAGCTAGGAGAGGAACTAGCCGTGCCAACCTTGTATGAGAGATCACCCATGCCTCACCGCCCCCTCTCGACCGCGCCCGTGCCTCTGTCAACCATGCCGAGCGTGCGCCAGAGCGCCACACTCGACACACGCCCATAGACCGCACGCCGCCCTCACCGTGTGCATACACGATCACCACCGTCCCAGGAGACCGCCAGACATCCCCGTTCGCCGCCCCATGCCTCACAACCACCGCTCGCCATCGAAGACGCCGCCTCTGTCGCGCAGAGCATCACATGTTCCAGACCGTTTGCCATCGCCCCTACACGCGCATTAAAGCCATAGAGCATCGCCAGGAGACCGCTGATCGATCTCCACCACCAGCCATGCCTCTAGCAGTGTTGGAGATATGCCCTAGAGGCAATAATAAATATAGTTATTATTATATCTTTGTGTTTATGATAAATGTTTACATTCATGCTATAATAGTATTAATAAGGAAACATTAATACTTGTGTGATTTGTAGACTAAAATAAGAGTCCCTAGTAAAACCTCTATATAATACTAGCTTGTTGGTTAATAGATGATTGTGGTTTCCCTATCATGAACATTGAGATGTTATTAACAACAAGATCATATCGTTAGGAGAATGATATGGTGGACATACTCCTATAGATAAGCGTAGCATAAAGATCAAGTCATTTTAATAGTTCAATTGCTATATGCTTTCTGATACATAGTAATCTAATTCCTTCGACCATGAGATCATGCATATCACCTTTACCGGATGGATGCTTTGATGACATCAAACACCACACCGTAACTGGGTGGCTATAAAGGTGGCGTTGAGTGTTCGGAAAGTATTGGTTGAGACACATGGATCAAGAGTGGGATTTGTCCATCCATATGACGGATAGATATACTCTGGGACCTCTCGGTGAAATGGCATCCAATTAGCTTGCAAGCATGTGACTGGCTCACAAGGGATCACATATCACGAGAACGAGAAAAGAGTACTTATCGGTAACGAGGTTGAACTATGTATGCAGAGATACCGACGATCATAACCTCGGATAAGTAAACTATCGTGAGACAAAGGGAAATTGATATCGTATGTAAGTGGTTAATTCGATTGCAAAGTAATTGTAGAAATATGTGGGAGCCATATGAATTTCCAGATTCCTCTATTGGTTATTGTTCGGAGAAGTGTCTCGATCATGTCCGCATAATTCACGAACCGTAGGGAGACACACTTAAGGATTTGACGTTGTTTGAGTAGTTATGGAATGATGAGAAAGAGACCGAATGTTGTTTGGAGTCTCGAATGGGATTCGGGATATCACGAGGAGATACGGAATGGTCCAGAGAATAAGTTTCATATAAGGAAAGTCCCGTTTCAAAGTTGGCGAATGGTTCCGGTGTTTTCATCGGGAATGTTCTAGAAGGTTCCGGAATGTCCGGCACTCTAGAGGGGAAGGGTACATGAATCTGTTATATCAAGTTCGTATGATTGCATTATGTACTCGGTGTCATCACTGAACGAAATAGAGGGTTTATTCAAATCCTAGTTTGAAAAGTCAAACGCCAAGTTTGAATGTCAAACGGCTAGTTTTGGGAAGTGGAGAGGGAGGTGGAAACCGACTTGGGGGAGGAGTTCCTCCTCCCACCGCCGGCGCACCACCAAGACGAGTTGGGGAGGGACTCCCCTCCCCTTGGCCGCCCCCTCCACCTATATAAGGAGGGGCAGGGCTCCCCTCCTAGACACACAAGATCCCCGCCTCCAAACCCTAAGCCGTCGGCGCCGCCACCTGCCGCCGCCGCCGCCCTAGGTCAAGCCGCCACCGCCTAGCAACCCTAGCCGTCGGCCAAGCTTCCTCCTCGGCGTGTCTAAACCCTAGATCGTCGAGGGACTCTCTCATACTGTAGTGACCTCGGATCAAGTAGGATCCTAAGTCCCTGTGAATAACATGCTAGTCCCTGGATCAATAGCTAGCACTCACAGTCGATGAAATATCATGTAAAACACAAGTCTTTATTACATGAATCGAGTAATCCAGAGTTTACATTATTACAACAGAAGTGATATAAATACAACTTGGAGTCCCATCAATGCCACAGGCAGGTTGAGTGAAGACCCGCGATCCTAGCGCACCTTTCAATGATCTCCGAAATTCGCACATGAAACGTCGACCAACAAGTTGGGTCAATACTTTGAATGTATTGGCAAATTACACCAAGGAGAGAAAAGACTATCTCTACATGCAAGGCTGGTATAGGCTGTAGAGTTCATTTGCTCAAAGCTAGTTTTCTTAAGTAGAGAGAAGAAGAGAGGATTGTCCTACTTTGTAAACATTTGCTTAGATAAAATAAGGTCGAGTGGCACACAAGGATATTACGCACCAAGTGTCCAAACAACCAAACACTTGGATATTACACAAGCGTCACTTGGATATTACACACCAAGTTCCCAAATTCCCACCCATTAGCGATATTACGCACGCCATGGGGTTTCAAAACTTTGTTTTAGAAAAGAGAGAGCAAGATCCTTGAGGCTCCATCCTTGACGCTCATTGTTGTTACATTATCGTGAACACTACCGATCGATCAGATTGCAATACTCTCGAGAGTTTGTGCACTTTACCCACAATCCAAGATCAAGCCCTTTTACAGACAAGACCATGGCGAGGCTTTCCCTTAGTAGCCCCTCTACCTTCCGGATCCAACCGTGCCAAGAATCCTCCAAATGTTGGTACCCAGGTGAGGTTTCCCACTAAGTACTAGGCCAAGACAGAGCCCATAATGTATTGTGGTTGCACTGGAAGCTTCTGAATTCTGAAACATGGCAGACTTCTTTGATTCCTGGGCGGCTGTCCTCCACCAAAATCACACTCGTTGACCCGACAACCATTCCGCCCAGAATAAAACTTAGTTTTATTTTGAAGTGGATTTGAGAAGAAAGTTTGCTCTAGAGAGCCTTTATACTTAGAAAAATTCTTTGTCTTTCGAACCCCCCAACGGTACTTTGTATACATAGCATAGCAGGCAATACTTAGTAAAAACAGGGGTAACCTATTAGGATGGAAATCCTAAGTATAGAGCTACTCATGGCATACTACAAAATCATCGCACTTGCAAAATAATACTAAGAAAAAATTCTACTAGATCATCCTACACATGCATACTACGGAATTTTGAAGATCACATGCATAGAATCAAAACTGGGACAAAGTTATGAACAAGTGGTGTAACTTGCCTTATGTTGATAATATGGGTGTTGATTATATTTCCCTGCAGCAATCGCACTCTCCGAACAATCTAATACGAGGACAAGGTAGTTCCAATCAAAACAATTGCAAACATAACAAACACGACAAGGATGATCGAAAACATGCATGATGATTTAACATAACACAATGGTTATAATTAGTTTTATGAACATTAATATATCATATGATGCATGTATGAATTCATTTAATGCAATAGGGTACTTGTGATTAATGATTACTTGCCAATATAAGGGTTTTGATAGTTCTTGTGTAACGCCTGTTCTAACTGTAGAATTAAAATTGTTTCTTGGGTTTACTGGATAGAGGACGTTAATACGAACCAGTAGGCGTTGGATTCACCCTAATCGGAGTTATAGATATTTTTATATGATTTAAATAGTGTTTAATGGGTTTTAAATGATTCATATAGTTTCTGTTGCCTAAAAATCAAACTAAAATTATATCTGTAATCTCCACGGAATTGTGATTTCAGGGACATATTATTTGTAATTTTCTGAATAGTATTTATTTTCTTATGAATTTATTACTCTAAATAAGCCATTAAACTATTTAAATCTTCACGTCAAAACCTTACAGTAAAATGCCGAACTAATTGCAGATTGATGATCTACATGGAACCAGCTTTCCATCGGTATATCATTTGTATTTTTGTGACAAGCAATTAACTTACTATGAATTTAATGATTTATAAAGGCATTAAAACTAATTAAATTTCTACGGGTTAAATAATCTGCAAAGGCTAGATCCAACCAGATATTATTAAAGTACATTACAGTAGCTTCAAATTGATATATTATTCATATTTTTCGGAGTTACAGATAATTTCTTATGAATTTATTAACCTAAAAGACCATTAAAACTAATTAAATTACTGCAGTAACCACGTACAGTAAAAGTTGGATCTATTCCAATAAGATGATTCTACGTGAAATTATCTTCAATTTGATATATTATACGCAATTTTTGGACATGGAATGAATTTCTAATGAATTTTACAAGTTAGATCTATAATATGCAATTTTAAATCCGAACGGAATATTCCAGGGAATATTCCGCTGACTGGAGAGGGTGACTTTGCATGCTTACTGGGACTAGATGTTGACCTTACGTTGACGTGGCGTTGATGAGGAAGATGACCGGGATGACGACATGGCACGCATCGGTTTGATTGGATCTCGGCCAAATGCGGATAGGATCCGGTGCTAGAAGAAGAGATTGACCGATTTTGGCTCAGAATAGACAAAAAAATAGATCTGTGTTAGAGAGACAAATATGTAGGTCAAATCGAAAAACTCAGAACATGAAAGTTGTGGAGAATCATTATTCCTACCTTCTCACCAAAGGAATTTGGATTTGAACAAACGAGCGCGAGTACATCTTGGATTTACACCGTAAGATCTAAAATATTGCGATACGAAATTCTCCGGCTGTGGTGGATGAAAAGAGGTGAGGTTTGTCGGTATTGAAAGATTTCGACGATCCCTACAACTTTCGTGTTTTGACCGAAAGCAAACGACGAAGTCTAGATGGGTTAAAAAGCGAAACAAGATTCGGGAATAGGTAGATTCGGGATTTCGAGAATAGAAACTCGTACAGCCGTGGCTCCACGAGTTTATATGGAGATTTGAGACGTTGTAGAGATAGGCCTTGGAGTAAGAAACAAGTAGAAATAAACGGAAGTCAATTCTGAGTTGTAGATAAAAAGTTATAGCAGTTTGAGTAGAGATAGGTTAGACAAAAACTGTTTCGCACAGTTTTTAAAGCACCTGGACAGTACCTGCGCGCGTGCGTGCGCTCGCTCGGCTATAGGTAGCTGGGCCTTGACCCGTTATTTTTTTTTCTTTTTTTTTCTTTTTCTTTTTCTATTTACTTGTTTTCCTTATATCTTTTGCATGCGAACTCCAAATGATATGATTTTTGTTTCTAAATTTTTATAAAATCGTATAGATTATTGTAGGATCAAATTTATAATCTTTTTTACTAGTTTGGAAGTAGTGGATTTACAAATCCTTGTATATTCCATTTTATTTATATCTTTATGTGTTTGTATTTGTTTCATAACTTTTTCATACTAGTTCCAAATGAGCTCAATTTTGTTTCTAAAATTTTGTAGTATTAATTAGATCTCTTTAGGCTATAACTATCAATAATTTATGCCTTAAGAATAATGGGTTTTATAAAGTCAATTTAATTACCCTTAGGAACATTTGGGCGAATCAACTATAGGATTTAGATACCAGGATTTGGATTCAGTTTGTGAGAACTTTGCATGGATGAAATGCTTATGAATGATTCATGATTTTCATTTTGAAATCTTGCACACCAACTCTACAATCCAATGTCAATCCATGCCTTTTTGCCTATATGGCTACTTAGGTCTTAGCAAAAGAATATAAGATTTTGAATTCAAGGTTGAGAGGATTTTCTATTGCGAAAAGTTTCTTCTCTTTGAGAATTTTCAACATAGTCAAACAATCAATCAATCTTATTTGTTTATTTCACATTCCAAAATTAGGAGAATTTTGGGATGTGACAGACTACCACCCTTAAAAGAAATCTCGTCCCGAGATTTGGGAAGGCTAGAAAGAAAGAAAGGTTCGGGATCCATTAGGATGCTACCACCCTTAAAATAAAATTTACTAGGTCACTTCTCGAGGATTCACTTAGCTCAGATTGGTTCTCCTTTAGACTTTTATTGGCACAATGTTTCTAGCACATTCTAAACATCATGATTGATAGTTTATGAGGAATCACTTCTTAAACTAGCAAAAATCTCATGGTGGGCAATTAGGAAACGTTTACTTCACGGTACCCATTAATAATGGTTGAAATTCATCCTTACCGTATATTCCTATGCTTAGCAATGAATGCTTTTATAGAGGTGGAACAATCTACCATTCTAAGGTTTAGGCTCAACGCCGGTTCTTTGCTAAGGCCGAAAGGCACTCAAGTTTCGCAAAGCCCACAGTACAAGAGCGAATAATAAGAGTAGTAGGAATGGTGATCAATCCATCCTGCACCCAAATCATTACCCTGTATGAGGATAGGTGAATCACGTTTTTCTATCACTCGGGCATTCTCACTTGCCTTGAAGAATGTTTCCATGGGCACGAACTAATGCTCTATGTATACTCCCATGTATTCAATCAACAAAGCTACTACTAAAACTAAACTATCGATACTTCAACTTTCAGGTTGCGTAATCTACTACATAACATCATGTGCAACACTTCATACTTCCACATCTTTTTTTCTATTAGGTGGAGCATTCCCTTACTAAATGCATTGTGTTGTAAAACATTCCACTTAACACATCATTATATCTCCAAGGGTTCAAGATAGGAAAGGATAGATTCTATAGGAAAGAAACGACTAAGAAAATAATCCTACCCATAACTATATGAAGCAATCAATGTCACAAATAAGGAAACAATCATAAGAAATTAACACACAAGCAAGCACCTATATAATAACATTACATGTGTATAAACTTAGTAGTATATAACCACAAAATAGTTTGAAAGCATTGGGAACAATACTAGAGTAAAATAGAGCAACATATAAGCGATAAACAAAATCTGTCAAAACGGTACAGCAGACTTCACGAATTTTTTTCTAACCGACCTAAACTCGTTAGGAATTCTAGCCAATTTTGTTCATGTACTACAGGTAATTATACTCCAGACCCTATTGTTTTTAGATTTTTCTGAATTACCAATAAAATATGAAAAATCGCGCGGTACAACAGGTCAGGCAGAAAACTGCAGCAGTAAAATCACGAATTTCAATCAATTCACACCATTAAACTAATTTTAAAACCACACGAAAGTTCCAGCAACTTTAGAGTTTCAAAACAACAGATCCTAAACAAGGCATCACACGATATGATTCAATACAAACCAGCAAGCAACCTATATTGTCATACCACATAAGTTGGTAAAAACAATATGCTAACATGATAGCGATGATCTCCTAAAGAGATAAAATATGGTGGTCCGGACCTAACCAAACTTGATGAGATGTTTATTTATGTCATACTATTTGTTCTTTTACTTAGCTAACTCTCATATAGGTATCATAAGAATGGACAACTACAATTTGAACAAGAAGAGGTTATAGAAAGGGTAGACAAGAAGTATAAGAACATCTAATAAGTATAAAATATGATAGTTCTCCTAATAGAGGTCTTCTATTGCTATTACCATCGTCGTTTTTATCCTTTCCAGCTACATTCACATGTTTTGGACAATTATCAGCATAATGCCCAGGATTGTGACACTGGAAGCATAGGACTTTTGCTTAGATCCTTCCTCCTTTTTGGCAAGGACATCCCGTCTTGTGGTTCTTCATGCTCTACCTCAACATTTGGAATCCTTGATCGTTTCCTTGAGCCAGTTCGGGGAAAATGGGCATTCCTTTCATATGTCGAGTATTGCGAAGTGATGACTTTGGGTGCGGTGTCTAGAGTCTTGAATCCATTCCTTGTATTTGTCGTGTCCTCGCGGAGCTTCATGAGGTCTTGGCGCATTCCGTCTCTGAATTGTTGATTCAGTTGGTGTACCACCGGGTAGAGGTGCATTGAGCGGGGTTGTGATTGGTCCCTTCGCATAGGAAGAATGTAACTTGAGAGGTGGGACATTCTTTTGATGGGTGCCTTCCTTCACAGTAGGGGCGCTGATCATGATGCTCCTTGGTGATATGCCCTATTTCTCCACAGATCGTGCAAGCTAAAAGTTTCGGGACTTCAACTTCTTGGATTTTGGTATACGAGACGAGATTGAAGTAGAACCACTTTAAATTCTTCCTAAGATATCACCCCTTGATGATCATGAATGGTGTGTTGCATTACCCACCAGGTTGGACCGTCGTCCTTTAGGAATTGGGTGGCATAATGAAGCATTCTGTTGACTTCAATGTTGGCATCCTTCATTCTTTCTTCAACCTGGAGCATCCACTTCTTTTCATCGGCGTGGCTCTTACGCTTGGTGGAGTTGAGTTCCTTGTCCTCCTTATTGATATGGTCCATCCGTCGAGTTGACCAAGGTTTAGAGTAGGAACGAATGGAGTATGGAAGAAGAAGAATAACCCATACAAGAAATCTTGTTTAGGAAACAGGTTTTCATTAGCTAAGGTAATAAACCATACAAGATAGCAAACAATTTGTCGCATCCATATTTAGCGAAATCTTATTCGGGTTTGGTTCCTAATAGGTCACTTGGAATCTTCGAGGCTTCGAGTCTCCAAAAGTATTCGTGCTCTTGATAGTCTTCATGTTCTTCATAATCTTCAATCTTTCGAGTTCTTTAGTTAATAACATTGACTTAAGGCCTTTGAAGTCTTTAATCTCGTAGCTTCAGTCTTGGAATATCTTTCATGGAGGTCTTCAAGTACCAACTTAATCGGAACATTGAGATGATCTTCTTTGAAAAGGTAATCTTGAGAAAAGTTTCTTCTTGAAGTGTGTAGTGGTCACTTTCTAATGTTGAAAAGAAGAGACTTAAGAAATTTTTAAAACCCCAAGGTAGATGATGAGAAGTATGAGAGTTTTCTGAAATAACTTAGAAAATATTTGTCCTAAGGTTTTTCCATGTCTAGGGTCACGATCTACAGTCAACTTATGCTCTGATACCATCTGTAGTGACCTCGGATCAAGTAGGATCCTAAGTCCCTGTGAATAACATGCTAGTCCCTGGATCAATAGCTAGCACTCACAGTCGATGAAATATCATGTAAAACACAAGTCTTTATTACATGAATCGAGTAATCCAGAGTTTACATTATTACAGAAGTGATATAAATACAACTTGAGTCCCATCAATGCCACAGCAGGTTGAGTGAAGACCCGCGATCCTAGCGCACCTTTCAATGATCTCAAATTCGCACATGAAACGTGCAGCCAACAAGTTGGGTCAATACTTTGAATGTATTGGCAAATTACACCAAGGAGAGAAAAGACTATCTCTACATGCAAGGCTGGTATAGGCTGTAGAGTTCATTTGCTCAAAGCTAGTTTTCTTAAGTAGAGAGAAGAAGAGAGGATTGTCCTACTTTGTAAACATTTGCTTAGATAAAATAAGGTCGAGTGGCACACAAGGATATTACGCACCAAGTGTCCAAACAACCAAACACTTGGATATTACGCACCAAGCGTCACTTGGATATTACACACCAAGTTCCCAAATTCCCACCCATTAGCGATATTACGCACGCCATGGGGTTTCAAAACTTTGTTTTAGAAAAGAGATAGGAAGATCCTTCAGAGGCTCCATCCTTCAGACGCTCATTGTTGTTATGTTACCGTGAACACGGCTGATCGATCAGATTGCAATACTCTCGAGAGTTTGTGCACTTTACCCACAATCCACGATAAAGCCCTTTTACAGACAAGACCATGGCGAGGCTTTCCCTTAGTAGCCCCTCTACCTTCCGGATCCAACCGTGCCAAGAATCCTCCAAATGTTGGTACCCAGGTGATGTTTCCCACTAAGTACTAGGCCAAGACAGAGCCCATAATGTATTGTGGTTGCCTTTGGAAGCTTGAATTGAAACATGGCAGACTTCTTTGATTCCTGGGCGGCCGTCCTCCACCAAAATCACACTCGTTGACCCGACAACCATTCCGCCCAGAATAAAACTTAGTTTTATTTTGAAGTGGATTTGAGAAGAAAGTTTGCTCTAGAGAGCCTTTATACTTAGAAAAATTCTTTGTCTTTCGAACCCCCCAACGGTACTTTGTATACATAGCATAGCAGGCAATACTTAGTAAAAAAGGGGTAAACTATTAGGATGGAAATCCTAAGTATAGAGCTACTCATGGCATACTACAAAATCATCGCACTTGCAAAATAATACTAAGAAAAAATTCTACTAGATCATCCTACACATGCATACTACGGAATTTTGAAGATCACATGCATAGAATCAAAACTGGGACAAAGTTATGAACAAGTGGTGTAACTTGCCTTATGTTGATAATATGGGTGTTGATTATATTTCCCTGCAGCAATCGCACTCTCCGAACAATCTAATACGAGGACAAGGTAGTTCCAATCAAAACAATTGCAAACATAACAAACACGACAAGGATGATCGAAAACATGCATGATGATTTAACATAACACAATGGTTATAATTAGTTTTATGAACATTAATATATCATATGATGCATGTATGAATTCATTTAATGCAATAGGGTACTTGTGATTAATGATTACTTGCCAATATAAGGGTTTTGATAGTTCTTGTATAACGCCTGTTCTAACTGTAGAATTAAAATTGTTTCTTGGGTTTACTGGATAGAGGACGTTAATACGAACCAGTAGGCGTTGGATTCACCCTAATCGGAGTTATAGATCTTTTTATATGATTTAAATAGTGTTTAATGGGTTTTAAATGATTCATATAGTTTCTGTTGCCTAAAAATCAAACTAAAATTATATCTGTAATCTCCACGGAATTGTGATTTCAGGGACATATTATTTGTAATTTTCTGAATAGTATTTATTTTCTTATGAATTTATTACTCTAAATAAGCCATTAAACTATTTAAATCTTCACGTCAAAACCTTACAGTAAAATGCCGAACTAATTGCAGATTGATGATCTACATGGAACCAGCTTTCCATCGGTATATCATTTGTATTTTTGTGACAAGCAATTAACTTACTATGAATTTAATGATTTATAAAGGCATTAAAACTAATTAAATTTCTACGGGTTAAATAATCTGCAAAGGCTAGATCCAACCAGATATTATTAAAGTACATTACAGTAGCTTCAAATTGATATATTATTCATATTTTTCGGAGTTACAGATAATTTCTTATGAATTTATTAACCTAAAAGACCATTAAAACTAATTAAATTACTGCAGTAACCACGTACAGTAAAAGTTGGATCTATTCCAATAAGATGATTCTACGTGAAATTATCTTCAATTTGATATATTATACGCAATTTTTGGACATGGAATGAATTTCTAATGAATTTTACAAGTTAGATCTATAATATGCAATTTTAAATCCGAACGGAATATTCCAGGGAATATTCCCCGATCGACAGTTGACTTTGCATGCTGGGACTAGATGTTGACCTTACGTTGACGTGGCGTTGATGAGGAAGATGACCGGGATGACGACATGGCACGCATCGGTTTGATTGGATCTCGACCGTCTGGATAGGATCCGGTGGCTAGAAGAAGAGATTGACCCGATTTTGGCTCAGAATAGACAAAAAAATACTGTGTTAGAGAGACAAATATGTAGGTCAAATCGAAAAACTCAGAACATGAAAGTTGTGGAGAATCATTATTCCTACCTTCTCACCAAAGGAATTTGGATTTGAACAAACGAGCGCGAGTACATCTTGGATTTACACCGTAAGATCTGAAATATTGCGAAGATTTCGACGATCCCTACAACTTTCGTGTTTTGACCGAAAGCAAACGACGAAGTCTAGATGGGTTAAAAAGCGAAACAAGATTCGGGAATAGGTAGATTCGGGATTTCGAGAATAGAAACTCGTACAGCCGTGGCTCCACGAGTTTATATGGAGATTTGAGACGTTGTAGAGATAGGCCTTGGAGTAAGGAACAAGTAGAAACAAACGGAAGTCAATTCGGAGTTGTAGATAAAAAGTTATAGCAGTTTGAGTAGAGATAGGTTAGACAAAAACTGTTTCGCACAGTTTTTAAAGCACCTGGACAGTACCTACTTGCGATGCGCTCCCGCTAGCTAGGTAGTCGGGCCGGCCCGTTATTTTTTTCTTTTTTTCTTTTCTTTTTCTATTTACTTGTTTTCCTTATATCTTTTGCATACGAACTCCAAATGACATGATTTTTGTTTCTAAATTTTTCTAAAATCGTATAGATTATTGTAGGATCAAATTTATAATCTTTTTTACTAGTTTGGAAGTAGTGGATTTAAAAATCCTTGTATATTCCATTTTATTTATATCTTTATGTGTTTGTATTTGTTTCATAACTTTTTCATACTAGTTCCAAATGAGCTCAATTTTGTTTCTAAAATTTTGTAGTATTAATTAGATCTCTTTAGGCTATAACTATCAATAATTTATGCCTTAAGAATAATGGGTTTTATAAAGTCAATTTAATTATCCTTAGGAACATTTGGGCGAATCAACTATAGGATTTAGATACCAGGATTTGGATTCAGTTTGTGAGATCTTTGCATGGATGAAATGCTTATGAATGATTCATGATTTTCATTTTGAAATCTTGCACACCAACTCTACAATCCAAAGTCAATCCATGCCTTTTTGCCTATATGGCTACTTAGGTCTTAGCAAAAGAATATAAGATTTTGAATTCAAGGTTGAGAGGATTTTCTATTGCGAAAAGTTTCTTCTCTTTGAGAATTTTCAACATAGTCAAACAATCAATCAATCTTATTTGTTTATTTCACATTCCAAAATTAGGAGAATTTTGGGATGTGACACATACTCCACCATACTCGCTCCGGCTTAAGGCGAAGCCCTGCGAGATCTCCGCTCTACTTCCGGTACCACGCCGTTGTGCTGCCGGAATCGCGAGGAGAGTGCTACAACCTTCGCTGCCTGCTGGAACAAGGGATAGGAAGGTCTTCGTCGAGTACCGAACGTGACTGCAAGGGGCTTAGAATCTAATGCCGGAAGGATCGTCTACGCGATCTTGAGATCAGGAAGAGTATGATTATATCACCCACGAGAATCCGCTCTCGTTAAACACTTTGGAATCTTCGAGGGTAAGTTATTCCATCAACTCGTTGCTACAATCTAGTAGATAGATCTTGTCTTGTTTGTTTGTATGTGATAGAAAATTTTTGTTTTCCATGCTACGAAACCCTACAAGCAGCCCGTAGCCATGTCGCCACCGTCGCCTGCCCATTCAGTTCGGTCTCGTCGTCGAGACTATAAATAGAGGCCTCCCCCGCTCAAACTCTTCACACCATCTCACTCCCCTCTCCTCACTAATCGTTCCACCCCGTTCCCGGATCAAGGCGAGCAGCGCACCGCCGGAATTTGGCCGGAGCAGGCCGCCTCTAGAGAAGAAGGGTGTCGTCGATTTCGTCCACCGCAGGAGAAACTGCCGGTACCAGGAGATTCGTCGTCGTCGACTTCGTCGTTCGCCTGCCTCGCCATCCCTCGCCTGAGCCCCGGTGAGCCCCTGACGACCCCCACCTACTGCGTTAGGTTTCTGTCTCTCCGGCGCCGCCTGACGTGGATGACGAGTAGCAGCCGTTCGATTAGACTTAGATCGTGCGGATGAGATTGCCCCGTACCGCTTCGCATTTAAAGAGCCGCTGACTGGTGGAACCCCCCTGTCGGTTGAGCCCCGCGCCGCGGAGTGACACCGGGCCGGCCCATTATCGTTTCCCGCGCAGCCCAGTCGTTTGAATTTAACTTTTCCCATTTTAATTCACACATAGTTCTGTACCTAGTTTCAAAAATCAACCCAGCTCGATTCAGTGCACCAAATTGAATGAAACCAATTTTGTTAGAAATATATTGAAATGCTTAATCCAAGCCCGTTGAATTCAAATCATTTGAATCTATAGATCAACCTTGGTAAAAATAACAAGGCAGAACCTTTTCTGCATTTAAACATTTTTCAAATTTAAACCATAATATTTTTTGAGTTGATTCCAACTCTCAAAAATCACATTTGATCATACCTTTCAGAATATATAAAAACATTTGGGTTTACTTACAGAAATAATGTTCAAGTAATAAAAGAATGCCACATAGGCATTTCTAGTCACTTTATTTAAGTAAAATAAAAGGTTAAACCTTATTAAATTGTGACACCACTTTAAATCAAATTCCCATATACTGAAATGTGTGGTGATGACATGTGTCAACATGATCCCATGTTTGGTTTGGAGAATATTAAATCTTAAGTAGTTTTTCAATGAGTAGAAATTACTTTTCTAAAAATAAAAGGATTTAAACCAAGCTTTAACCTTGTAATGTTAGTGATGATGGTAGATCATCTATAGGACCCTTTTGTGTGATGGTTGAAAGTAGTTAAGTATTGTTTGGTGATTGTGTAACTCGTATTTATTCATAGATGCTAGTACCGACCAAGGATACGAGGAGGAAGGAGGATACTACGAAGAAGAAGCCGAGGAGAACTTCAACCACTGCTCTGCACAAGGCAAGCCAATACTTGCAAGCTATTAAACTTGCAAGCTAACACTTGCAATTTAGCAAGCTTATACTGATACTTGTGCAAGCTAACACTTGCAAGATACTATACCTATGCAAGCAAATACTTGCTTGTACCATGCCAACTATATGCCTTAAGCATATATGATCATAACCACTTGATAAACCAATCCTAGTTTTACTTACAAGCTTTATACTTTATTTCTTTATCAAAGCTCTTACTTAGAGTTTACTTAAGTAAATTGTAGATACTAGAAAGATAATTGAAGGTTGCATAAAGAGCATAAAATTTGGCCTAAGCTAGATAATCTTTATGTCATCCTAAGGCATGAGATTGAACTTAGTTAAACTCCACTAGTTTACCACCCCTCATTAGTACTTACCCCCACTTGTAGATGCTAGTGCTAAGCATAAAACTTGATCAACTTAGATGGGAATACTTGGTGGAAAAATGGTTATGAAAACCTTGGAATGATGGATCATTATATTGAAATGTTTTGGACATGTGTTTCCGAACACCAGATGATTTATGGTGATGAAAATGTTGAGGCATGAGCCTTAGCCCTTTATAAACCTGATGGTTGTCTGGATGCGATACCATTCCAATTTTACCGTACAACCACAATACCCGAGAATTGGGTAGGGCTTGGCTGGAAGCTTATATACCATAGTATTGGTTCCCTCACGGCCAAGGTCTGAGATGAGGCTACCTTGTGAAGATTGTCCACCTGTGCAGTACCCAAGATGACAGTTGGTCATGGTTGGGAGGCCAAACTCACATGAGAGGTGCTTATACTAGGGTGTGTAATTGAAAGGTTAGGATTGATTATCCGCATACTGAGTATGGTGAATTCAGGATTTGTTCCTAACGGATGTATCAAATGTTGTGGTGAAAGTGTACAATCTCTGCAGAGTGTCAAACTATTCGAATAGCCTCGTCCGCGGTTATGGACAGTTGGAGTGGCCATACTGTTCCCCCATCAGATGTTTTCAAAATGACTTTTGAAACAAACTGAGACCTTGACTTGACCACAACAGAGTTGTGATATGAAATTCAAGTTCCCACTTAGGTGTTATAAAATTTTACGAGCTTTCTCTTGCTTCTGAACTTAGTAGATGTAAATCTGGCTTTTTGCAAAACAACCCTAGAGCTTAGTGTCCTACTACAAAAAACCCCTTCACTTGTTAGTATTAGTTTGCGAGTACTTAAAGAGTACTCATGGCTTTGTCCCTGGCTATTCCCATGGCCAGACTATGAAGAGGAGTACCTGGAGGATGGACCCCAGGAAGGTTACGACAACTAGGATCATCTCCCATCGTCAGCATTGCCTGTGACCCCGAAGATGGAGCTTCGCATACGCTACCGTTATTATTGCGTCTTTCCGCTGCTTGAGTTGTATTAAGAACTGGATCATGAGTTCCTTATTTGTGTAAGACCTTATGTATGGTTTGTAATGAATGATGTACTGTGGTATCCAATTCTGTTATGTCTCGCGAAAATGGTAATCCTGGGATTGCGATGTATGGTATAACAGGCATCTGGGATTAAAAATCCGGGTGTTGACAAGTTGGTATCAGAGCCATCCTGACCATAGGAGACCCTAGTTAGACTGGACGTTTGGAATCAAAAACTTAGTTTCAAAACCAAAGAAAGCAAATATTTACAAAAACTTATTCCCATTCTTATCACTTTGATTCTTTCATGAAAATTCATGTTCCTAAAAAACTCTTGCAAAATACATAAAATTTGACACACTTGATCACTCTACTAACTTACTCATCTTATATTCTTTTAGATAGACGTGAAGTACAACAAGTTTTACCAGTTGGGAAATGGAGGATACCTTATCTTTGAGAGGGATTTGGACCAGCTTTCGGAACTTCTGGAGCGTCCGCACCCCGAGTTCTTCGGAGCTCAGCTCAATGATCAAGGAGGAGAAGATCTGCAGTGGCTAATTGTTGCAAGTCTACGAGGAAATATTGAACCTCCCACTGCTAAGGGAATTCAGTTTACCTTAAGAGAGAACAACTGGCTCAATGGACTTGCCAGGGCCATGCAGGAAGCTCTTGCCCGTCTGTGTGGGCAGAGTATAAACCAGATCAAGGGTACCCGCTTTGAGTTTTGTCCAAGGCGTGATGCTAACGGACAACCACTGGAAGCCCCATACCACCACGAGCTGAAGACTCAGTTGGACCACCTTAGCTTCATGATGTACGATCGTCAGCATGAGTTGGATAATTGCCGTGACTACTCCAACCACAAGTCCGCCATTATCAAGACAAAGGATCAGACCATCGCCATGCTAGTGAAGGATCGCAAGTCTCGCCGCCGTCAGCTCGATAAGAAGGAGCGCATCATTTCCCGTCTTCGCCACCGTATCTCGTCTTTGGAGGAGACCATCCACGGGAGAGACATGTAGTTGGAAGAAAGGGAGAATGCCGGAGAGGATCTTCGTGGAGACCCCTACTCCTATCTCAGCGATGATGATGATTTTCTGGAGGATCAGGCTATGGATTTCTTCACCGATGAGGAGGATTTCACCTTCATCAATGACGACAATGATGATGAGGATGACAACTACACCGACTCCAAGGAGTAGTAGCACTTGAGCACTAGCATAGTGAGTAGTATTCGGTCCCATTGTATCGTAGTTTCCAGAATGGTTCCTAACACCATCTGTTTACCTTTGTTGTGGTGTGTGTTGTATCGTGTGAATGAATGAATGAAAAGCAAGTTGCAAAAAAAACTGAGTCAAACTTTAAAAACTTTTCAAAGCCCTGAACCTTAGAAATTTCCCTCTTTTCTCATGATCTATCTCAATCTTCAGATGCCACGCGGAGGAAGTGGTTCATCCCCAGACCCGATGTTGCAGATCTTGCAAATGTTGGTTTCTGACCGCGAAGCTGAAAGGACTGAACGTCAAGCCAATTTAGCTACCCTTCAGCAGATAGCCCAGCTAGCCCACAACAACCAAGGCCAAGGAAATCAGGACAACCATGGATCTAAGCTTAAGAATTTCCAGAATACCAACCCGCCGGTTTTCACTAAGTCGGAAGAGCCCCTAGATGCCGACGATTGGCTGCAAACCATGGAAAATAACCTAGAAGTCGCCGGAGTGGAAGCTAACGAGAAAGTTTTGTTCGCCACCCACTATCTAGTCGGAGATGCCAGAGCATGGTGGAACAGTGTTCGTGCAATGATCGGAGGACAGATGATGACCTGGGAGGAATTCAAAGACAAGTTCAGTAGAACCCATGTGCCACCAGGTTTGATCAAGAGAATGAGTGACGAATTCAGAGAACTTAGGCAAGGAAGGATGACCGTAGTGGAATACCGTGACAATTTTTTTTCATTAGCTAGGTATGCCCCGGATGAGATCGACACCGAAGCCAAGAAGAAGGAGAGATTCTTGAATGGTCTGCACGATGAGATGCAGACTGTGTTAGTCAATATCCCCTTAGAGGATATCGAAGCCCTTGTCGACTCTGCCATCCAGATGGAAGGAAATATCAACCAAGCCAATGAGAACCACAAGCGTCGCATGATGCATCAACCAGGAACCCATCAGACCCCAAAGTACCGCCCTAACCCATCTCCAGGATTTGCCCCTAGAACCAACAGACCCCCGATGAACCGTCTGACCTATCCCAACCATGGAAACCCAAGGCCCGGAGGAAATCACAACAACCCCGGCAACTCTAACAATTTCAACTGTGCCCCACCTAAGTTCAACAACAACAATGCTACCGCCAACACCAACACTGCCCCGAGGACTAGAAGCAATGTTGTGCCTGTTGCAGCAAAGGACAAGTCGGAAGTAACTTGTTATGACTGTGGAAATAAGGGTCACTACTCCAACGAGTGCCCCAACAAGAATAATGCCGCAGCCCCCAATGCAAATTCCCCAGCTCAACAACAGTGTCGTGTTCAACCAGGAAGAAGGTTTGCCCCAGGAATTCGCTCAACCGCAACGGCCGTCTTTTTCTCATGCATGCTGAAGAATCTCAGGAAGCGCCAGACGTCGTGCTGGGTATGTTTTCTGTTAATTCAGTACTTGCAAGAGTGTTGTTTGATTCTGGTGTATCGCATTCATTTGTCACCGAAGAATTTGCCTGCACTAGTAAGATTCAACCAACAAAACTGAAGCATGTTATAATCGTTCAAATTCCTGGTTCAACCACCAAGGCTAGGCAAATTTGCAAAGCCGTCCCTATCCGAATCCATGGCATAGATTTTTATGCTAACCTGATAGTACTCGGAACTAAAGGTTTGGAAGTAGTACTAGGAATCGACTGGATGTCCAAACATAAAGGATTGATGGACTGTGCCAATAAAGCCATCACCATGACCAGTACAACCGGAATATCAGTCGAGCATATATCTGAAACCTTACCTCGTCAATTAAAGTGCAACAAGAGTATAGCCCAACCTACCATTGACCAAGTCCGGATAGTCTGTGAATACCCCGATGTATTTCCAGATGTTTTTCTCGGTATGCCCCTAGATCGGGATATCGAGTTCTCGTCGTCTCCGGGTGGAAGCCAACCTTCCACCACTTGGAACAACTGCAAAAACAAAACAAAATTAGCACGACCACGAATGCAGATCTGCGACTGCGAGTGCACAAGAAAGAAAGTGTTTACCGTTGGAGCTTTGCGCTTTGCGGTGTAAGGGGTGACACTGACCTTTGCGTCGAGATATTCTGCCAAGGTGGTCTTTTTCAAGGCAAAGGTGTAGTCGTTGAGCCTCCACTCGGCATGACAGGACATCGTGGGTCCTCCTTGCCTGTGTACTCGTACATGTAGTGGGCGCGACTGGCCAGAGGCATGAGCCACCGGCCGAGCCAGCAATTGTATAGATTGATGGTTTGGAGGCCCTTCTTCTTTGGGTTGCGGATCATCTGCAGCATCTCGTAAATGATCATCCGCTGGTCCAGCGGAAGTTTGGTAACCTAGAGCCGACGCGTCTCAGGTCGGTCGGCGGAGTACATCGGTAGCGCCACCTCGTCGCCCGGCAGTGATTCGGTCACATAGAACCAACTCTTATTCCATTCGTTCGTTGCCTTAGTGGGCAACATCAGATCAAAGAAGGACGCCTTCGACTTTAGCTGAAAGGACAGGCCGCTCGCGGCCAGCATCGGGTCGCCTACCTCTTCACGGCCGATCCTCCCGTGGAACAGATCTTGCCACAAGGGGAAGTATGGCCGGCAGCCTAGGTAGCACTCGCAAAACGCCACGAAGATGGCGAGTTGCTCGATGTTGTGTGGTCATAGGTCCGACGGCTGGATGCTGTAGTAGGCGCAGAAGAGGCGGAAGAAGAGGGAGGTGGGGAATCCGAGCCCCCGCTCCATGTGGCTGGTGAAGCAGATGAATTCCCCTTCGCGTGGATCTGGACTCACTTCTCCGGCCGCGGGGATGCGCCATTGTAACATCCCAAAAATATTAAACTTGGATCATCAAACTCTAATCATCAAATTTAGGGTTAACAAAAACTTTTCCAATTAAAAATATGAAAGCATTCATATGTGTATGTATTACAATTTGGATTCTTTTGAATTTCCATGGTTCTGTGTTTATTTTCTTGTAAAATGATTCTTAGGTGAAATAAACATCATCTAAACAATCCCCAAACTTTTCCCAAAGACAAACAAATCAAAACAAACAAATTAAGTGAATGGTCACTTTGGCCAATTTAACTCCCATGCCTACTTTGGCTATCCCTAACTTTCAGAACTTAACAGAAACATGGATGGATCTTTGCACCCCTTGATAGTACTCATAATAAGGTACCAAGGCCCACTTTGTGATCATCCAAAAACATTTAAATGCTTAGTTTAAATGACAATTTAAAATTGAATCTACTCAAATGGGAAGATCCAACTATTTCAAAAACCACTCAAACAAGCTCAATTTTCAAAACCCAAGCATCCACAGAACCCTCAACACATGCTTAGCACACCCACCAAAAATCTTTTCAAAATTCAAAACTTAAGTTCATGCGGCCATTTCATCAAACAGGTTGCAGATTCAAATCAACAAAATCAAAAACACTATATTGAGCAGTGTTTTGGGCCTAACTTGTTCCCTCTCTGGTTACAACTAGCCTTAGTAGATCATCTAGCAACCTTAAGTAATCTCTAGCACCACTGTAAGCTGGCCATTGTCATCAATGGTGAGCAGGCCGAGAGCACCATTGCCATCCCATGATCGAAAGCAAACTACGAGCAACACTAGCCTCGTCAACCTTGTCTGGGAGCTAGCCAGCACCTCACTGCCACTCTCTGTCCCAGCCTCGAGCAATGCCAGCTACTGGACCACACGCACCAAGCCATGTCAAGATTCTCTGCGAGCATGCCGAGAGAGCGCCCTTGCGCCACCCTCGACACACGCCCACAGAACGCGCGCCGCCTTTGCAGCGTGCACGCGTTATCACCACCACCCCAGCAACCCCGCAGACACGCCTGTTCGCCGCCGCGCGGACCATGCGCGCTGTGCGCCATCAAAACCTTCGTCGGACACGCTCAGAGCGCCGAAGCGTTCCGACCGATCAGCACCGCCCCACGCCTCGCCACCACGCCGTTGAGCTTCGCCATGGAGCACAGCACCGCCCCCTACCGTCTCCCACTCTGATAGCCCTCTGTGCCGTCAACCACGACGAGCTCAGCCCGCGCCCGTCGGTCCCCTCTCTCCACTATTAAGATAGGCCTCACCCGCTCGAATTCTTCACACCATTCCACTCCCCTCTCACCCAGAACCACCCCACCTCGCTCTCGGAGCAAGGCGAGCAGCGCAAAGCCGGAATTTCACCGGAGCCCGCCACTGCTGGAGAAGAAGGAAGACATCGATTGGAGCCGCCCCAGGAGGAGCTGTCGGTGCCAGGAGAATCGCCATCGTCGACTTCATCGTTTGCCATCATCGCCAACCCTCGCCTGAGCCCCGATGAGCCTCCCACGACCCCCACCTGCCGCGTTAGGGTTCTGTCTCGCCGGCGCTGCCCGACGTGGACGATGAGCCGTAGACGTTCGATTAGACTTAGATCGTGCGGCCGAGATCGCCTCGTACCGCTTCGCGTGTTATGAGCCACTGACTGGTGGAACCCCCTGTCAGTTGCTCCCGCGCTGCATAGTGACACTGGGCCGGCCCAATAACCCTTCCCGCGCAGCCCACTCGTTTGAATTTAGCTTTTTCTATTTATATTCAAACTTAGTTCTATACCCACTTTCAAAAATCAACCCAGCTCGATTCAGTGAACCAAATTGAATGAAACCAATTTTGTTAGAAAGGTATTGAAATGCTTAATACAAGCCCGTTGGATTCAAATCAGTTGGATCTATAGATCAACCTTGGTAAAAATAACAATTCAGAAGCTTTTCTCCATTCAAACATTTTTCAAATTTCAACCATAACAGCTTTTGAGTTGATTCCAACTCTCAAAAATCACATTTGATCATACCTTTCAGAATATATAAAAACATATGGGTTTACTTACAGAAATAATGTTCAAGTAATAAAAGAATGCCACATAGGCATTTCTGGCCACTTTAATTATTTAAAATAAAAAGGTTAAACCTTATTAAATTGTGACACCACTTTAAATCACATTCCCATGTACTGAAATATGCGGTGATGACATGTGTCAACATGATCCCACGTTTGGTTTGGAGAATATTAAATCTTAAGTAGTTTTTTAATGAGTAGAAATTACTTTTCTAACAATAAATAAATAAGACAAATGATTTATTCTTGTGATATTAGTGATGATGCTAGATCATCTATAGAATCCCTTTGTGTGATGATTTAAAGTAGTTAAGTATTGTTTGGTGATTGTGTACCTCGTATTTATTCATAGACGCTAGTACCGACCAAGAATACGAGGAGGAAGGAGGATACTACGAAGAAGAAGCCGAGGAGAACTTCAACCACTGCTCTGCACAAGGCAAGCTAACACTTGCAAGATACTCTACTTTAGCAAGCTTATACTGATACTGATGCAAGCCTTACTAATGAAGTTGACATATGCAAGCTAGTACTTGCTTGTTACCATGCCAACTATATGCCTTAAGCATATGTGATCATCCCCACTTGATAACCCCATTCCTAGTTTTACTTGCAAGCTTTCTACTTTATTTATTTATCAAAGCTATTACTTAGAGTTTATTTGAGTAAATTGTAGATACTAGAAAGATAATTGAAGGTTGCATAAAGAGCATTAAATTTGGCCTAAGCTAGATGATCTTGATGTCATCCTAAGGCATGAGATTGAACCTAGTTAAACTACACTTGTTTACCACCCCTCATTAGTACTCACCCCCCCCACTTGTAGATGCTAGTGCTAAGCATAAAACTTGATCAACTTTAGATGGGAATACTTGGTGGAAAATGGTTATGAAAACCTTAGAATGATGAGTCATTCTACTGAGATGTTTTGACATGTGTTTCCGAACACCAGATGATTTTGATGATGAAAATGTTAAGGCATGAGCCTTAGCCCTTTATAAAACTGATGGTTGTCTGGATGCGATACCATTCCAATTTTACCGTACATCCACAATACCCAAAATTTGGGTAGGGCTTGACTAGAAACTTATATACCTTAGTATGGGTTCCCTCACGGCCAAGGTCTGAGCTGAGGCTACCTTGTGAAGATCATCCACATGTGCCGTACCCAAGATGACATTTGGTCATGGTTGGGAGGCCAAACTCATAGGAAAGGTGCCTATACTAGGGCGTGTAATTGAAAGGTTAGGATTGATTATCCGCATACTAAGTATGGTGAATTCAGGATTTGTTCCTGACGGATGTATCGAATGTTGTGGTGAAAGTGTACAATCTCTGCAGAGTGTCAAACTATTCGAATAGCCGCGTCCGCGGTTATGGACAGTTGGAGTGGCCATACTGTTCCTGTTGGAGATATGCCCAAGAGGCAATAATAAAGTGGTTATTATCATATCTTCACACTTATGATAAATGTTTACATACCATGCTATAATTGTATTAACCGGAAACATTAATACTTTTGTGATTTGTAAACTAAAATAAGAGTCCCTAGTAAAGCCTCTTGTTAAACTAGCTTGTTGGTTAATATATGATCATGGTTTCCTGATCATGAACATAGAGATGTTATTAACAACAGGATCATATCGTTAGGAGAATGATATGGTGGACATACTCCTATAGATAAGTGTAGCATAACGATCAAGTCATTTTAATAGTTCAATTGCTATATGCTTTCTGATACATAGTAACCTAATTCCTTCGACCATGAGATCATGCATATCACCTTTACCGGATGGATGCTTTGATGACATCAAACACCACACCGTAACAGGGTGGCTATAAAGGTGGCATTGAGTGTTCAGAAAGTATTGGTTGAAACTCATGGATCAAGAGTGGGATTTGTCCATCCATATGACGGATAGATATACTCTGGGCCCTCTCGGTGAAATGTCATCCAATTAGCTTGCAAGCATGTGACTAGCTCACAAGGGATCACATATCACGGGAACGAGAAAAGAGTACTTATCAGTAACGAGGTTGAACTAGGTATGCAGAGATACCGACGATCATAACCTCGGATAAGTAAACTATCGTGAGACAAAGGGAAATTGGTATCGTATGTAAGTGGTTCATTCGATCGCAAAGTAATCGTAGAAATATGTGGGAGCCATATGAATTTCCAGATTCCTCTATTGGTTATTGTTCGGAGAAGTGTCTCGATCATGTCCGCATAATTCACGAACCGTAGGGAGACACACTTAAGGATTCGACGTTGTTTGAGTAGTTATGGTATTATGAGAAAGAGACCAAATGTTGTTCGGAGTCTCGGATGGGATCCGGGATATCACGAGGTGATCCGGAATGGTCCGGAGAATAAGATTCATATAAGGAAAGTCCCGTTTCGGATTTTGGGAATGATTCCGGTGTTTTCATCGGGAATGTTCTAGAAGGTTCCGGATTGTCCGGCACTCCGGGGGGGGAGGGTACATGAATGTGTCATTACATATTGAATGATTGCATCATGTACTAAGTGTTCTTGCTGTTCCAAATAAAGGATTAAATTGAATCCTCAAACACAAAAGTCAAATGGCCAGTTTAAAAGTCAAACGGCTAAAACAGGAAACTGTGGGAAACAAGCAAGAGGTGGTTGGAACCGACTTGGGGGAGGAGTCCCTCCAAGCCGGCGCGCCAACCAAGGACGACTTGGGGAGGGACTCCCCTCCCCTTGGCCGCCCCTCCCACCTATAAAAGGAGGGGCAGGGCCTCCTCCTCTAGACACACAAGTTCCTATCCTCTAATCTCCGGTTTAGAGCCGTTTTGGTTTAGAGCTTCTAATTGCCCTAGCCTTCGGTTTAGAGCCTTCTAATTGGTGTGTATAAACCCTAGACCAGTAATAGCTCTCTCATACTCCACCATACTCGCTCCGGCTTAAGGCGAAGCCCTGCGAGATCTCCCCTCTACTTCCGGTACCACGTCGTTGTCTTGCCGAATCGCGAGAGAGTGCTACAACCTCCATTTTCTTTGGAACAAGGAGAGGAAGGTCTTCGAAAGTCGAACGTGTGACCGATCTGAGCGCCACGGAACGCAGCGCCGGAAGGATCGTCTACACGATCTTGAGATCGGGAAGAGTACGACTACATCACCCACGAGAATCCGCTCTCGTTAAACACTTTGGAATATTCGAGGGTAAGTTATTCCATCGGCTCGTTGCTACAATCTAGTAGATAGATCTTGTCTTGTTTGTTTGTATGCGATAGAAATTTTTTGTTTTCCATGCTACGAACCCCTACAGTGGTATCAGAGCCGTGTCTATATGTAGATATGTTGCACGAGTAGAACACAATGGTCATTGTGGGCGTTGATGATTTTATTGTCGATTGCTTCTTGTGTACTTTGCATCTTGCGGTATGTTGGGATGAAGCGGCCCGGGCTAACCTTACATGACATCGTTCATGAGACTTGCTCCACGCTTGACATGCAACTTGTATTGCATAAGTGGCTTTGCGGGTGCCTGTTTCTCCTAGCATAGTTAAGATCCAATTTACAACAGGTGATTAACAATACTAGTATCAATGTTGTGGTTCTTAAGTTAGAACGACACTTATTGAAAGCCCCAAACCACGTAAAACATGCAAAGAAAATTAGAGGCGTCTAACTTTGTTTTGCAGGGGTGTGCTGTGATGTGATATGGCCATGATTGTGATTATATATGATGTATGCAATGTTCCTTATTGTAAGTTGGCAACCGGCAGGAGCCATATGGTTGTCTTTAAATTCTGTTAAGACCCGCGTGTCTATTCAAAGTAGTTGTAATAGTTGAAGCTGGTGGACGACAACCATGGAGCAGCGTCATTGACCTTGATGCAATGTCGGTGATGATGGAGATCATGTTCGTGCTAGAATATGGAGATCGGAAGCACAAAGAAGAACGGCCATATCATATCACATATTATGAATTGCATGTGATGTTAATCCTTTATGCATCTTGTATTGCTTAGTAGACGACGGTAGCATTATAAGATGATCCCTCATGCACATGAATTTCAAGTCATAAAGTGTTCACCCTTAGTTAGCACCGTTGCTAAAGCTTGTTGTTTCGAAGCACCACGTGATGATCGGGTGTGTTAGATTCTACAAGTGTATACAACGTGAGCAAGCCAGATTTGCTCATGCGGAAACTGAGGTTTGATCTTGAGCCTAGCATGTACGGACATGGCCTCGGGAACACGGATTAGAAAGGTAGAGCATGAGTCATATAGTAGATATGATGAACATGTTGATTGTTCGCCATTGAAGCTATATCAACTCTCGTGATGATCGGTTTTGATGTGGTGGATTTGGTTCGTGTGATCACTAAAACAATGTGAGGGATATTGTTTTGAGTGGGAGTTCACCTAGATTAATTTAATTATTAATTAGAACTCAATTTATCATAAACTAAATCAAAGTGAATTTGCATAGTTGTTGTAGTCATTGGCATCTGTTTACCACCTTGCGCTTAGTTATAATTGAGATGATAGAACTATAGAATTCTGGTTAGTTACTTTACGAACTGGTATCGTATTGTTTTGAAGTGTTAATCTAAAGTTTAAAAGTCCCATTGCAAACTTTCAGTAAGTTTTGATTACTCCATGAAGTTTAATAGTTGGTATTAAAATCAAGAGTAACAATTCCAATGTTAGTATATTAGTATCATGTTTGTCTCCATGATTCTTGATATTCAAAAGGATTGTCTTAATATCAAGGTTATCTAGGATCTGAAAGAGTTGTTTCAGAAACCATGATGTGTGGAAGATAGTGTGATATCTGAAACGAAGTTTTGGTTGCAACATGATAGAGTATAATATGGCAAAAGTCATGTTCTCATATTTGATGAGAATTTGCAAAAGGTTGGAGACACTAGTTGTCCTAATCCTCCAAAAGGTTTTGGAGAGCAACATTATACTTGCGATTCACCGATACAAGCTAAAAGTATCTTGATCATGGATAAATCCATGATGAGGGTGAATTTTTTATGTAGGTGAAATGTTTACTACACCAAGAGATTACTAAAGAAAGGAATTTGAAAGAACACCAAACATTTGATGATGGTGATCTACTTCAAAGTGCAAGTCCAAAGACATTGGTATTTAATTATACACGCTTTGGACTATGTGTCATATGTATGACTCCACTATTGATGTTGATAGATTCTTTGAAATGAAGGAAATCTTGAAGAGAATCTCATAAATATATGGCAGAAAAGAAAAGACTAGAATTGTTCAGTTTAAGTATATGGATGATATACATGTTATGGCTATATTCTTTGCTTATTAAACAATGTGGTTCTTAAGTATTTGATACTGAATTTGTTGGTGTGAATCGTCATACGAAACAACACAATTCATGAACTACAATGGCCTAAGTAACTAGTGAAAGAATATGTGATGATGTTCATCGAGAACAAATAAAGGGTTATTGTGTTGCTCGTTAAAACATCAAAGCTTGCCTTCAAGATTTGTTTTATCAGATATTATGAGAACAAAAGGGTTGTTCAAATAATTGTCGTAATCCATAAAAGATGGATGATTCACAAATCTCGTTGGAGAAATCACATCCATAAAACTAGTGCTAAAAATGTCGAAAGACAAATTGATTGAAAGATCACTTAGGAAGTGACATCGCCGTTTAAATTATATTGGAAAGAAAACATGAAGAAACTCCATGTGGATGGAATTTTGGAGTCTTTTGATTTTTGATCAAATGACGCTTATGAAACTTTCCTAGAGATAATTAGAACTTCGTTCATAGGCCAAAAAGGAACGAATGACTAGCTTACTGGAACTTGTACATATTGTTGTATGAAGTCCATTATGTATAGTCAAGAGTGATGGATTTCAACTTCATATGCTTTCTCCAAAAATTTGAGTGAATATATGAATATTTACTTAATAAGGATGAAGTGTGAAATATTTGAAAAGTTCAAAGATTTTCAAGATGAAGTGCAAAATCATTGTAACAAGAATATAAATAGTTTATGATAAGATCATAAAGGAAAATATTTGAGTTACAAGTTTAGCATAATACCTAAGATTTAAGGAATCGTTCCTTGGATTTGCATTTCCCGAAACACCATAAGAGTATGGAGCGTTCGAGATATGTAATTAAACCTTGTTTGACATGGGAAGATCAAAGGTGTAATTCATAAAACTGCCATTATATTTTAAAGATTAAAAGCTTTAGAGATTACCGTTTTTCCACTAAAAAGAGGTTCATCATAATCCGTTGAAATGATACCAAATAAGGTTATGGTTTGGGATAAAACCCAAGTTGTCCTTTCTTAAAACATTGGTATGCTTTGCATAAGAAAGATGTTTGCAACCAAAGTCGGATGAACCTGTCTTTGTATGATTATTTCGAATAACTGTTGAGTATTCCTCCATAACACCAGAGACAAAAGTATTTGTCGCTTAGAACGTCAAGTTTCTTTGGGAAGGAATTTTTCGTGAAAAGAAAAGTGGGAGGACAATAGAACTTTGATAAGGTTAAAAGAACCTTATCTATATGTGCAAAGATGCGCAGCGCCGAAAAGTGTTCCGGAGTTAGCAAACAATGCTCATGGCTCACGTACCTCAAAGGTTGTGGTCACGGAGATCCAAGTTCCTATTGAAACAAGTAGGTCGGATGAACAATCAAATACCAAGATTTGAGAGTTAAATCATTATTTGACAATAATGATCCGACTACGTGCAAAGAAGCGATGATGAGCCCCGACTCGTCAAATGGCTTGAAGCCATAAAATCCGTGATAGTTCCATACACGAAATCAAGTTTTGAACTTGAAGGACCCTCGAGAAAGGTGTAAGACCTTACGCTTGTGTCTGGATCTATAAAGAAATAGACATGGATGTATTACATCTATGAAATAGTCGACATGTTGGGAAAGAGTTCACAAAATGTTCAAAGGTTGACTATGACAAGATTTGATCTTTCATAGTGATATTTAGTCTAGACGGATTAATGTAGCAACCACTACATATAATTTGTTATATGGTAGTTGAATAAACAAAACAAGTTCTTCTAATAGAATCGTTACCTAGGACATGTGCATAACACGGTCCATAGGGTTTTGTTAATTCAAAGGATGCTAAAAGCATATGCAAACTTCAATGGTTAAAGTGAGCATCACGGAGTTGGAATCTTCACTGTGATGAAACTGTTAAAGAAGTTTAAAATTTCATTACAGACGATGAAGATGCTTGCATTTGCAAGAAATTAAGTGGGAGCGCTAAGACATGTTTCTAATACATTATGTGGAAGAAATATTGTTGATTGGAAATAATGTATCTTTTATTAAACACATATTAAGAATTTCATCCTGATGAAAGACTTAGGCAAAACCCAAATATTTGGCATCAATAAACGCTAATATGGTTGTGCCAGAAGTACATAGACAAGATATTGAATGAGTTCAATATAGAAACTACAAGAGAGGTTCTTGTCGCACAGAAAGGATTGAATGAGTTCAATGTTGATGATATATTCAAGTGTATTGACATTTGGTAAAGTGAAACAAATAATCAAGTATAGATTGATACTTGATGTATGAAATCAAAAAGAGTATTTATATCAATCATACTGTGATATGTACAAATCCAGATATGTCCTATGCTCTAAATGTTGTGAGCATATACCAGAATGATTCGTAAGATGATCATTGGACAATAGTAAGGATATTCTTATGATCTTTTGGAAGAACTAAGAGTATAATATTTGTAGAAGTGACAAATAGATGGTTAGTTCATTGTAAAAGTACTACATTGATACTAGTTTTGTCACAAAGTACAAATTAAGTTTATCTCAATCTAAACTAAGGGTGGCACAATATAATGGAAAGCGAGTTCCATAATAGATTTGGATGAGTTCCAAAGTTAAGACATTGTGACAGATACTACAACAAAAGGCTAAGTATATGACTGCTATAATAGCAGCTAAAGAGGGCATTTGTGTCAAGTAGTTTGTTATCAAACTAGGTGTAGTTCACATGAGGATAATACTATGAAGATATATTGTACGACAATATTATCAACATGTTTTAACCTCAAGAACTAAAGGTCACACCAAAGGACCAAATTTGTGCAAGCCATTTCATTAGAGAATGAGTGATGCGAGAGACGCAAAGACATGCAATTACACACGGACGGAAGTGTCGATCCGAGATCAGTTGACCACTAGCAATAGTGTACATACAACACCAGAAAGCCATAGGTGTTGAATACACAAAGGATTGAAACTAGATTATTGACTCTAGTGCAAGTGGGAGACTGTTGGAGATATGCCCAAGAGGCAATAATAAAGTGGTTATTATCATATCTTCACACTTATGATAAATGTTTACATACCATGCTATAATTGTATTAACCGGAAACATTAATACTTGTGTGATTTGTAAACTAAAATAAGAGTCCCTAGTAAAGCCTCTTGTTAAACTAGCTTGTTGGTTAATATATGATCATGGTTTCCTGATCATGCACATAGAGATGTTATTAACAACAGGATCATATCGTTAGGAGAATGATATGGTGGACATACTCCTATAGATAAGCGTAGCATAAAGATCAAGTCATTTTAATAGTTCAATTGTTATATGCTTTCTGATACATAGTAACCTAATTCCTTCGACCATGAGATCATGCATATCACCTTTACCGGATGGATGCTTTGATGACATCAAACACCACACCGTAATGTGGTGGCTATAAAGGTGGCATTGAGTGTTCGTAAAGTATTGGTTGAAACTCATGGATCAAGAGTGGGATTTGTCCATCCATATGACGGATAGATATACTGGGCCCTCTCGGTGAAATGTCATCCAATTAGCTTGCAAGCATGTGACTGGCTCACAAGGGATCACATATCACGGAACGAGAAAGAGTACTTATCGGTAACGAGGTTGAACTAGGTATGCGAGATACCGACGATCATAACCTCGGATAAGTAAACTATCGTGAGACAAAGGGAAATTGGTATCGTATGTAAGTGGTTCATTCGATCGCAAAGTAATCGTAGAAATATGTGGGAGCCATATGAATTTCAGATTCCTCTATTGGTTATTGTTTGGAGAAGTGTCTCGATCATGTCCGCATAATTCACGAACCGTAGGGAGACACACTTAAGGATTCGACGTTGTTTGAGTAGTTATGGTATTATGAGAAAGAGACCGAATGTTGTTCGGAGTCTCGGATGGGATCCGGGATATCACGAGGTGATCCGGAATGGTCCGGAGAATAAGATTCATATAAGGAAAGTCCCGTTTCGGAGTTCGGGAATGATTCCGGTGTTTTCATCGGGAATGTTCTAGAAGGTTCCGGAATGTCCGGCACTCCGGGGGGAAGGGATACATGAATGTGTCATTACATATTGGAATGATTGCATCATGTACTAAGTGTTCTCGCTGTTCCAGATAAAGGATTAAATTGAATCCTAAAACAGAAAAGTCAAACGGCCAGTTTGAAAGTCAAACGGCTAAAACAGGAAACTGTGGGAAACAAGCAAGAGGTGGTTGGAACCGACTTGGGGGAGGAGTCCCTCCAAGCCGGCGCACCAACCAAGGCCGACTTGGGGAGGGACTCCCCTCCCCTTGGCCGCCCCTCCCACCTATAAAAGGAGGGGCAGGGCCTCCTCCTCTAGACACACAAGTTCCTATCCTCTAATCTCCGGTTTAGAGCCGTTTTGGTTTAGAGCTTCTAATTGCACTAGCCTTCGGTTTAGAGCCTTCTAATTGGTGTGTCTAATCCCTAGACCACTAATAGCTCTCTCTCATACTCCACCATACTCGCCTCGGCGAAGCCTGCGGATCTCCCTCTACTTAGGTACCACGCCAGTTGTCTTAGGAATCGCGAGGAGAGTGCTACAACCTCCGCTGCCTGCTGGAACAAGGGAGAGGAAGGTCTTCGTCGAGTACCGAACGTGTGACCGACTGTGGGAGCGCTGCCGGAACGCAGCACCGGAAGGATCGTCTACGCGATCTTGAGATCGACCAGTGTACGAATACATCACCCACGAGAATCTTCTCTCGTTAACCGCTTTGGAATCTTCGAGGGTGAGTTCCTCTATCGACTCGTTGCTACAATCTAGTAGATAGATCCTGGCTTGTTTGTGTGCATGCGGTAGAAATTTTTTGTTTTCCATGCTACGAACCCCTACAGTTCCCCTGTCATATGTTTTCAAAATGACTTGTGAAATGAATTGCGATTTTGACTTGACCACAACAGAGTTGTGATATGAAATACAAGTTCCCACCTAGGTGTTATAAAAGTTCAACTAGCTTTTCTTGCTTCTGAACTTAGTAGAGGTAAATCTGGCTTTTTTCAAAACAACCCTAGAGCTTAGTATCCTATTACAAAAAACCCCCTTCACTTGTTAGTATTAGTTTGCGAGTACTTAAAGAGTACTCATGGCTTTGTCCCTGTCTATTCCCATGGCCAGACTATGAAGATGAGTACCAGGACGAAGGACCCCAGGAAGGTTACGACAACTAGGATCATCTCACATCGTCAGCATTGCCTATGACTCCGAAGATGGAGCTTCGCCTACGCTACCTTTATTATTACGTATTTCCGCTGCTTGAGTTGTATTAAGAACTGGATCATGAGATCCTTATTTGTGTAAGACCTTATGTATGGTTTGTAATGGATGATGTACTGTGGTATTCAAATCTGTTATGTCTCGCAAAAATGGTAATCCTGGGATTGAGATGTATGGCATAACAGGCATCTGGGATTAAAAATTCGGGTGTTGACAAGTTGGTATCAGAGCCATCCTGACCATAGGATACCCTAGTTAGCCTGGACGTTTGAATCAAAAACTTAGTTCCAAAACCAAAGGAAGAAAATATTTACAAAAACTTATTCCCATTCTTATCACCTTGTTTCTTTCATAAAAAATCATTATCCTCAAAAACTCTTGCAAAATACCTAAACTTCGACACACTTGATCACTCTACTAACTTACTCATCCTATATTCTTATAGATGGACATGAAGTACAACAAGTTTTATCAGTTGGGGAATGGAGGAGACCTTATCTTTGAGCGGGATTTGGACCAGCTTTCGGAACTTCTAGAGCGTCCACACCCCGAGTTCTTCGGAGCTCAGCTCAATGATTAAGGAGGAGAAGATCTGATGTGGCTAATTGTTGCAAGTCTCCGAGGAAAGATTGAACCTCCCGCTGACGAGGGAATTCAGTTCACCTTGCGAGAAAACAACTGGCTCGATGGACTTGCCAGGGCCATGCAGGAAGCTCTTGCCCGTCTGTGTGGGCAGAGTATCAACCAGATCAAGGGTACCCGCTTTGATTATTGTCCAAGGCGTGATGCTATGGGACAGCCACTGGAAGCCCCATACCACTACGAGCTGAAGACTCAGTTGGACCACCTTAGCTTCATGATGTACGATCGTCAGCACGAATTGGACAATTTCCGTGACTACTCCAACCAAAAGTCCGCCATCATCAAGACGAAGGATCAGACCATCTCCATGCTAGCAAAGGATCGCAAGTCTCGACGCCGTCAGCTCGACAAGAAGGAGCGCATCATTTCCCGTCTTCGCCACCGTATCTCAGATTTGGAGGAGACCATCCACGAGAGAGACATGTAGTTGGAGGAAAGGGAGAATGCCGGAGAGGATCTTCGTGGAGACCCCTACTCCTATCTCAGCGATGAGATGATTTTCTAGAGGATCGGGCTATGGACTTCTTCACTGATGAGGATGATTTCGCCTTCATCGATGACGATGAGGATGATGAGGATGACGAATACACCGACTCCGAGGAGTAGTAGCACTTGAGCACTAGCGTAGTGAGTTGTATTCGGTCCCACTGTATCGTAGTTTCCAGAATGGTTCTTAAAACCATCTGTTTACCTTTGTTGTGGTGTGTGTTGTATCGTGTTCTATGAATGAATGAATGAAAAGCAAGTTGCTAGAAAATCTGATTCAAACTTTAAAAACTTTTCAAAGTCCCTGAACCTTAGAAATTTCCCTCTTTTCTCATGATCTATCTCAATCTTCAGATGCCACGCGGAGGAAGTGGTTCATCCCCAGACCCGATGTTTCAGATCCTGCAAATGTTGGTTTCTGACTGCGAAGCTGAAAGAGCTGAACGTCAAGCCAACCTAGCCACCCTTCAGCAGATAGCTCAGCTAGCCCACAATAATCAAGGCCAGGGAAATCAGGACAACCATGGATCTAAGCTCAAGAATTTCCAGAACACCAACCCACCTGTTTTCACTAAGTCAGAAGAGCCCTTAGACGCTGATGATTGGCTGCAAACCATGGAGATAAACCTAGAAGTCGCTGGAGTGGAAGCTAACAAGAAGTTTCTATTTGCCACCCACTATCTAGCCGGAGATGCAAGAGCATCGTGGAACAGCGTTCGTGCAATGACCTGGGAGGAATTCAAGGTCAAGTTCAGCTGAACCCATGTGCCCCCGGGTTTGATCAAGAGAATGAGAGATTAGTTCATAGAACTGAAGCAAGGACGGATGACCATAGTGGAATACCGTGACAAATTCTTGTCATTAGCTAGGTATGCCCCGGATGAGATCGACACCAAAGCCAAGAAGAAAGAGAGATTCTTGAATGGTCTGCACGATGAGATGCAGACGGTGTTGATCAATATCCCCTTTGCTGATATTGAAGCCCTTGTCGACTCTGCCATCCAGATGGAAGGAAAGATCAACCAAGCCAATGAGAACCGCAAGCGTCGCATGATGCATCAGCCAGGAACCCATCAGACCCCAAAGTATCGCCCTAACCCATCTCCGGGATTTGCCCCAAGAACCAACAGACCCCTGATGAACCGTCTGACCTATCCCAACCGTGGAAACCCAAGGCCCGGAGGAAATCACAACAACCCCGGCAACTCTAGCAATTTCAACCGTGCACCACCCAAGTTCAACAACAACAATGCTGCCACCAACACCAACATCGCCGAGGATCGGAAGCAATGTTGTGCTCAAGAAAGAAAGGACAAGTCGCAAGTGACTTGTTATGATCAGGAAATAAGGGTCACTACTCCAATGAGTGCCCCAAGAAGAATGCCAGCCCCAATGCAAATGCCCCACCAAAGAGCGTCGTGTTCAGCCAGGAAGAAGGTTTGCCCCAGGGAATTCACTCAACCGCAACGGCCGTCTTTTTCTCATGCATGCTGAAGAAGCCCAGGAAGCGCCAGACGTCGTGCTGGGTATGTTTTCTGTTAATTCAAGATTTCTAGAGTGTTGTTTGATTCGTGCATCGCACTCATTTGTCACCAAAGAATTTGCATGCACTAGTAAGATTCAACCAACAAAATCAAGCATGTTATGATTGTTCAAATCCGGTTCAACCACCAAAGCTAGGCAAATTTGCAAAGTCGTCCTATCCGAATCCATGGCATAGATTTTTATGCTAACTGATAGTACTCGAACAAAAGGTTTGGAAGTAGTACTAGGAATGGATTGGATGTCCAAACATAAAGGATTAATTGATCGTGCAAGAAAGCCATAACCATGACCAAGACAAATTAATATCAGTCGAGCATGTATCTGAAACCTTACCTCATCAATTCAAGTGCAACAAGAGTATAGCCCAACCTACCATTGACCAAGTCCGGATAGTCTGTGAATACCCGATGTATGTCCAGATGTTTTGCCTGGTATGCCCCCAGATCGGGATATCAAGTTTATCATTGAACTAATCCTCGGAACAGGACCCATAGCCCATAGCCCAGAGACCATATAGTATGAACCCGTCTGAACTAGCAGAACTGAAGAAGCAACTGGATTCCATGCTGGAAATTGGATTGATTCAACCAAGTGCGTCACCATGGAGATCACCTGTTTTGTTTGTGGACAAGAAATATGGAGGTAACCGTTTGTGTACGGATTATCGGAAGTTGAATGATGTCACTATAAAAAACAAGTACCCCTTGCCCAAGATAGAAGATTTGTTTGATCAGTTGACCGGTGCCAAAGTGTTTTCTAAGATTGATTTTAGGACTAGCTATCATCAACTCAAAATTCGGGCAGAGGATATTCCCAAGACTGACTTTACCACCAGATATGGATTATACGAGTATACCGTCATGTCTTTTGGACTAACCAATGCCCCCGCTTATTTTATGAATCTCATGAATAAGATTTTTATGTACTTCCTGGATAAGTTTGGCGTTGTTTTCATTGATGACATTCTGATTTATTCCAAATCGGAAGAAGAACATGAGCTACACCTAAGGACCATTCTTGGAACCCTTAGAGAGCATTAGTTATATGCCAAGTTTAGCAAATGCGAATTCTGGTTACAGGAGGTAGGATTCCTCGGCCACATTGTATCAGTCGGTGGAATTGCCATTGACCCTGCAAAGGTGAAAGATGTCGAAGATTGGAAAGCCCCAACCACTCAAACCCAAGTTTGTGCATTCCTCGGATTGGCGGGATACTACCGCAAGTTCGTAGAAGGATTCTCGAGTATCACCAGACCCCAAGACCCAATTGCTGAAGAAGGACAAGAAGTTTGAATGGACCGACAAATGTGAAGTGAGTTTTCAAGAACTCAAGAGGAGATTGATTTCAACCCCAATCTTAATCATGCCGGATATCACTAAGCCCTTCGACGTGTATTGTGACGCATCCAAGATCGGTCTCGGATGTGTGCTAATGCAAGAAGGCAAAGTTATATCTTATCTATATCGACAACTGAAACAACATGAGAAAAATTACCCAACCCATGACCTCGAACTCGTAGCCATAGTTCTAGCCCTGAAGACATGGAGGCATTACCTGATGGGAAATCGTTGTGAGATTTATTCGGATCACAAAAGCCTGAAGTATATATTCACTCAGAAGGAGTTGAATATGAGGCAGAGAAGATGGATTGAGTTAATCAAGGATTACGATCTGGACATTCACTATCACCCCGGTAAAGCCAACGTGGTAGCAGATGCCCTTAGCAGATTGCCGTGCCGCTTGAACTCCATGATTTTTAAGGAGCAACCAAGTTTGCACAAAGAGATGGAAGATTTTCGAATGGAATTAGTGAGTGAAGGATTTTTGGCTAGCATAGAACTTCAACCCACTTTGATTAGCCAGATCAAAGAGGCACAGAAAGGAAATGCTAGTATTGACGGAATCAAGCGTCAGACGGATGCGGCACCGGATTCACCGAAGACGAAGAAGGAGTTCTGTGGTACAAAGGACGCCTTTGTGTACCAGCAGATTCTGAGTTGAAAGAAGTTATTCTCAAGGAAGCTCATGATACCCTTTATTCTATCCATCCCGGAGGAACTAAGATGTATCAAGATTTGAAAGAGCAATTTTGGTGGCATAAGATGAAGAGAGAAATCGGAAGCTATATCGCCAAGTCTGACATATGTCAGCGAGTCAAGGCGGGACATCAAAGACCCGCTGGATTGTTGTAACCATTGCAGATTCCGGAATGGAAATGGGATTCCGTTGGAATGGACTTTATCACTGGATTGCCTACTTCTAGTAGGGGAAATGACTCTATTTGGGTCATAGTGGACAGATTGTCCAAAGTCACCCATTTCTTACCCATCAAGACCACATATAAGAGTTCGAAGCTAGCGGAGTTATACATCGCTAGGATCGTCAGTTTGCATGGAGTCCCCAAGAACATCGTATCGGATCGAGGAACTCAGTTTACCTCGAGATTCTGGAAGAAAGTTCAAGAAGGTTTAAGAACCCGACTAGATTTCAGTATCGCTTATCACCCTCAGACCGATGGACAAATGGAGCGAGTAAATCAAATACTCGAAGATATGCTGAGAGCATGTGTGTTAGAGTATGGATCTAAATGGGAAGACTGTCTGCCGTTTGCAGAATTTTCATACAACAACAGTTATCAAGCTAGTTTGCAAATTGCCCCATTTGAATTCATGTACGGAAGGAAGTGTCGCACCCCTTTGAACTGGTCGGAAGTAGGAGAGAGTCAGATTTTCGGACCCGATATCCTACGAGAAGCAGAAGAGAATGTTCACAAGATTCGTGAGCACCTCAAGACAGCCCAGTTAAGACAGAAGAGTTACGCAGGCAAGAGACGTCGAGACCTCGCCTTCAACATAGGAGATTTTGTATATCTGAAAGTGTCGCCATTGAAAGGAATGCAGCGTTTCCAACTCAAAGGAAAGTTAGCCCCCAGATATATTGGACCCTTCAAGATTCTAAACCGTCGAGGAGAAGTGTCGTATCAATTGGAACTACCCGAAGAGATGTCAGCCGTGCACAATGTGTTCCATATCTCATTACTTTGCAAGTGCCTCGAAGTTCCGGAGAAGACGGAAGTGTTCAAGAAAATCGATCACCGGACCATAGAGATCAAGGATGACCTGACCTATCCTGAAGTACCCATCCATATTTTTGAAGAAGCTTTTCGAACCACCAGAACCCGAAGCATAAAGTTTCTAAAAAATTCAGTGGAGCAACCACACAGAAGAGGAAGCTACCTGGGAGCGCGAAGATCACATCAGGACGGAGTTTCCTGATCTCTTCAAATCCTAGGTAATCTTTTCGTCCTTTTTCAAATCTCGGGACGAGATTTTGTTTAAGGGGGGAAGGTTTGTAACATCCAAAAAATATTAAACTAGAATCATCAAACTCTATGCATCCAAATTTAGGGTTAACAAAAACTTTTCTAAATAAAAATATGAAAGTATGCATCCCATTTTGAATTCTTTTGAATTGCCTTGTTTATGTGTTTATTTGCTTGTAAAAGAATTCTTAGGTGAAATAAACATCATCTAAACAATCCCCACACTTTTCCCAAAGACAAATAAATCAAAACAAACAAAATAAAGGAATGGTCATTTTGACCAATTTAACTCCCATGCCTACTTTGGCTGTCTCTAACTTTCAGAACTTAACAGAAACTTGTTTGGATCGTTGCACCCCTTGATAGTACTCATAACAAAGTATCAAGGCCCACCTTCTGATCATCCAGAAACATTCAAATGCATAGTTTAAATGATAGTTTAAAATTGAATCTTTATCATATGGGAAGATCCCACTTTTTCAAAAATCACTCAAACAAGCTCAACTTTCAAAACCCAAGCATCTACAGACTCACCAGCACCTACCTAGCACACCCACCAAAAACCTTTTCAAAATTCAAAACATGAATTCATGCGGCCATTTCATCAAACACCTTGCAGATGCAAATCAAATAAAATTCAAACACTATTTGGAGCAGTGATTTGAGCCTAACTTGTTCCCTCTCTGCTTGCAACTAGGCTTTAGTAGATCATCTAGCTCATTTGTAAACATCTAGCACCACTGTAAGCTTGGCAATATCATCAATGGTGAACAGCAGAAGCCACCCATGCCACCCCGGTGTAGACAGCAGGCTAGGAGAGGAACTTGCCGTGCCAACCTTGTCTGAGAGATCACCCATGCCTCACCGCCCCCTCTCGACTAGCCCTGCCTCGAAGACGTCGACCAGAGCACCCAGGAACCACGCGCCTGCGTTTCACAACCATGTCGAGCGGCGCAGCGCCACCTCGACACACGCCTACGCATCGCGCCACCTCGCCAAGGCATAAACGATCACCACCGTCCAAGGAGACCGCCAAACATCCCCGTTCGCCGCCCCATGCCTCATAGCCACTGCTCGCCGTCGAAGACTCCGCCTCTTCCGTGCAGAGCATCACATGTTCCAGACCGTTTGCCACCTCCCCTACACGCGCATTAAAGCCATAGAGCATCGCCAGGAGACCACCGATCGATCGCCACCTTCGGCCATGCCTCTAGCAGCCCGTAGCCATGTCGCCATTGTCGCCTGCCCATTCCATTCGGTCTCGTCGTCGAGACTATAAATAGAGGCCTCCCCCGCTCAAACTATTCACACCATCTCACTCCCCTCTCCTCACTGATCGTTCCACCCTGTTCCCGGAGCAAGGCGAGCAGCGCACCGCCGGAATTTGGTCGGAGCAGGCCGCCTTTGGAAAAGAAGGACACCGTCGATTTCGTCTACCCCAAGAGAAGCTGCCAGTACCAGGAGATTCGCCGTCGTCGACTTCATCGTTTTCCCTCCACGCCGACCCTCGCCTGAGCCCCGGTGAGCCCCTGACGACCCCCACATGCCGCGTTAGGTTTCTGTCTTGCCGGCGCCGCCCGACGTGGACGATGAGTAGCAGCCGTTCGATTAGACTTAGATCGTGCAGATGAGATTGCCCCGTACCGCTTCGCGTTTAAGGACCCACTAACTGGTGGAACCCCCCTGTCAGATGATCCCCGCGCCGTGGAGTGACACCTGGCCATCCCATTATCGTTTCCCGCATAGCCCAGTCGTTTGAATTTAACTTTTTCTATTTTAATTCAAACACAGTTCTGTACCTAGTTTCAAAAATCAACCCAGCTCGATTCGTTGCACCAAATTGAATGAAACCAATTTTGTTAGAAATATATTGAAATGCTTAATCCAAGCCCGTTGGATTCAAATCATTTGAATCTATTGATCAACCTTGGTAAAAATAACAAGGCAGAACATTTTCTGCATTCAAACATTTTTCAAATTTAAACCATAATAGCTTTTGAGTTGATTCCAACTCTCAAAAATCACATTTGATCATACCTTTCAGAATATATAAAAACATTTGGGTTTACTTACAGAAATAATGTTCAAGTAATAAAAGAATGCCACATAGGCATTTCTAGTCACTTTATTTAAGTAAAATAAAAGGTTAAACCTTATTAAATTGTGACACCACTTTAAATCATATTACCATATACTGAAATGTGTGGTGATGACATGTGTCAACATGATCCCATGTTTGGTTTCGAGAATATTAAAGCTTAAGTAGTTTTTCAATGAGTAGAAATTACTTTTCTAAAAATAAAAGAAATTAAACCAAGCTTTAACCTTGTAATGTTAGTGATATGCTAGATCATCTATAGGACCCTTTTGTGTGATGGTTGAAAGTAGTTAAGTATTGTTTGGTGATTGTGTACCTCGTATTTATTCATAGACGCTAGTACCGACCAAGGATACGAGGAGGAAGGAGGATACTACGAAGAAGAAGCTGAGGAGAACTTCAACCACTACTCTGCACAAGGCAAGCCAATACTTGCAAGCTTTTAACCTTGCAAGCTAAAACTTGCAATTTAGCAAGCTTATACGGATACTTGTGCAAGCTAACACTTGCAAGATACTATACCTATGCAAGCAAATACTTGCTTGTACCATGCCAACTATATGCCTTAAGCATATATGATCATAACCACTTGATAAACCAATCCTAGTTTTACTTACAAGCTTTATACTTTATTTCTTTATCAAAGATCTTACTTAGAGTTTACTTACGTAAATTGTAGATACTAGAAAGATAATTGAAGGTTGCATAAAGAGCATAAAATTTGTCCTAAGCTAGATAATCTTTATGTCATCCTAAGGCATGAGATTGAACTTAGTTAAACTCCACTAGTTTACCATCCCTCATTAGTACTTACCCCCACTTGTAGATGCTAGTGCTAAGCATAAAACTTGATCAACTTAGATGGGAATACTTGGTGGAAAAATGGTTATGAAAACCTTGGAATGATGGATCATTCTATTGAAATGTTTTGGACATGTGTTTCCGAACACCAGATGATTTATGGTGATGAAAATGTTGAGGCATGAGCCTTAGCCCTTTATAAAACTGATGGTTGTCTGGATGCGATACCATTCCAATTTTACCGTACAACCACAATACCCGAGAATTGGGTAGGGCTTGGCTGGAAGCTTATATACCTTAGTATTGGTTCCCTCACGGCCAAGGTCTGAGCTGAGGCTACCTTGTGAAGATTGTCCACCTGTGCAGTACCTAAGATGACAGGTGGTCATGGTTGGGAGGCCAAACTCACATGAGAGGTGCTTATACTAGGGTGTGTAATTTAAAGGTTAGGATTGATTATCCGCATACTGAGTATGGTGAATTCAGGATTTGTTCCTGACGGATGTATCGAATGTTGTGGTGAAAGTGTACAATCTCTGCAGAGTGTCAAACTATTCAAATAGCCGCGTCCGCGGTTATGGACAGTTGGAGTGTCCATACTGTTCCCCTGTCAGATGTTTTCAAAATGACTTTTGAAACAAACTAAGACCTTGACTTGACCACAATAGAGTTGTGATATGAAATTCAAGTTCCCACTTAGGTGTTATAAAATCTTACGAGCTTTCTCTTGCTTCTGAACTTAGTAGATGTAAATCTGGATTTTTGCAAAAAAAAACTAGAGCTTAGTGTCCTACTACAAAAAACCCCTTCACTTGTTAGTATTAGTTTGCGAGTACTTAAAGAGTACTCATGGCTTTGTCCCTGGCTATTCCCGTGGCCAGACTATGAAGAGGAGTACTTGGAGGATGGACCCTAGGAAGGTTACGACAACTAGGATCATCTCCCATCGTCAGAATTGCCTGTGACCCCGAAGATGGAGCTTCGCCTACGCTACCGTTATTATTACGTCTTTCCGCTGCATTAAGAACTGGATCATGAGATCCTTATTTGTGTAAGACCTTATGTATGGTTTGTAATGGATGATGTACTGTGGTATCCAATTTTGTTATGTCTCGCAAAAATGGTAATTCTAGGATTGCGATGTATGGCATAACAGGCATCTGGGATTAAAAATCCGGGTGTTGACACTCTCTGAACGCAATGCTCCAGATCGAAGATGGTAACCACACCGACGAACTTGGATCTCTGCTGTCCAGATGCAAGGGCGAAGCCGGCGGACTTGCAGCGATCTTCCACCTTTATATCCTGCACAGGGGTGGTTTGGGTGGGCCTTGAATTTTTCCGATCTTTGCCGGCAAACTCCGAAGAGAGATCCGACATCGATCCTTCCGCGAATGTATCCTGCCCGTAGGCGGTCCATGCGGGCCTTGATGCTCCTCCGACTCCTAGGGAACTAATGCCCGAGTCGGTTTCGCCAATGAAGAGGTGGATGTCTCCGATAGGAACGATCGAACACTGTGTAGGGTTCATCTTTGCCGGGATCCAGAACTCGTCGGGAGGGACGATCGGAACGTTGCCGGAGAAGAGAACGCGACCGATGGCTACGGTTTCGCCGATTCCCGTGAAGATCTTGGTCCTCGCCCGCTGAAGAGCCTGAAGCGCCTCTTGCCCCACGGTGGGCGCCAACTGTCGTGGTATTGCCGACGAGTACGCCATGGAGGGGTCCTCACAGTGCGTGTTTAGAGACGGGTACGAGGTAACACAGCTTACCCAGGTTCAGATCCCACGACGATGGCAGAATCCTACTCCTGCTATAAATCACTATAAGGGCAATATGCCGAGTTACAGGGATTGGTTCGCTGTGCGAGGTGCATCGTAGTCGACACTAGGTTGTCTGAGATTATGCCCTAAAGGCTCCCATAGACCCGACTTATATAGTTTCCAGGTCCTAGGGTTACAGGGAAAAGTCCTAGCCGGACAGGTTATAGAGTCCTACACCGTCTATTACTAGTCTTGCGTGTCTTGTACTCCAAGGCTCCGGGTACGTCGGTAACTCCAACCGTAGCCTTCCTTTATCTGGCATGGGCCTCCCTTCTGGATCCATCTAACTGGGCCGCCTAGCAGGCCATGGGCCATGCTACCAACTGTGGGCCACCTGGGTTATTCGGATAGGAGACATGCTATGAGGATACCCATATAGCATATCCCCAATAGGCCCTGGCGGTGCAACCCTTTGCGACTCTGACGTGGGATACTGGAGGTCCCTCCCATGGTGTTTGTCCAGCGTACGTGGAGGGGTGCTCCAGCTCAGATGGTGGACAGGTGGACGGGGGATGGACCTAGCCCAGGAGAGGTTGGGTTTGTCCCCAGCTGCCGATGGTCCTAACTTTGTCGCCGGGACACCGGATCGCAGGAGTTCTCGTCATGGTATCGATGCGTTGGGAGCCTCTGCCACGGATGAGGACCCCTTGGGCAAGGCCATGCGGAGGAAGGCAGAAAAGAATTTGGACACCCCTGGTATCTCCTCTAAATCCTTTCTTTATTTTTCAAACAACTCTATTATGGATAAGCTGGCTAACGTTGGTGTTAGTTTGGGAAGATCTGTAAGTGAAGTTAATATTTCTAATTCTGTTTTGAGACATATGGAGGTTGACCGTCTAACGGTTACTCCTAAAATCTCTGTTGTTCCTGATTCTTCACCAATGGAGGAGGAGGAGTTGCATGCCACAATAGATGGTCAACTCCTATCTTACTTAGTTGGTGAAGTATCAGATGTGGGCTTTGATGAGACTAGGCTAGATTCATTATATGATCTTACAGCTTCTGGTCGGAAATCAAAGGGCATCGGTCCCGTGAGAGATCTCGTGTATCCAAATCTCCAATTGTTTCTCGCTGAATGTCATGTTCTCAAATAGAAGAGGTCTTCGTGACTTGGATAAACATTTGTTCTTTGCCAATTGTGTGAGAGATTATAAGTTGGATTTTTTGGGTATTTCTGAGACTGGTAGACGTGATTTCTCACAAAGTCAACTCAATCGCATTTTTGGTGGAGTGGATTTTACATGGGTATCACGGCCGCCGCGGGGGCAATCTGGGGGAATCCTGTTAGGCGTCAGAGATGAGACAATGGAAATCTTAGCCAGTTCGGTTGGAGATTTTTTTATTAAACTCCATATCCGGAACAAGTCTGTTGATTTTGTTTGGTCTCTAGTCGCTGTATACGGGGCTGCCCAGGATGTTTATAAAGCGGACTTTTACGTGAGTTGGTTAATCTTGCTAAGGACAATCCCTATCCGATTCTTATAGGTGGGGATTTTAATTTTCTAATATTCCCTCATGAGAAAAGTCGGGGCCGGTTTGATGAACATTGGCCTTTCATGTTTAATGCTGTCATTGACATCTTGGACTTAAGAGAGGTTACAATGTTAGGAAGACAGTTTACTTGGGCTAATAGTCTTCCGGAGCCTACATACGAAAAATTATATAGAGTGCTTATGGATACCGAATGGGAAGATAAATTTCATATGGTAACTGTTCGCGCTCTAGAGCGTATTGAGGATTTATCAGATCATGCTCCATTATTGTTATCTGTCGGAACACCACCATGGAAATCCAAAAACAGTTTTAAGTTTGAACTGGGATGGATTAATCGTGTTGGTTTTTATGACCTGGTGAAGGCTATTTGGGAAAACCAAGTTAGTGGTCACACACCCATAAAACGTTGGAACAACAAAATGTGCGCCTTGCGCAAGTTCCTCCGTGGTTGGGCTAGACATACTGCTGGTATTCTTAAAAAATAAAAAATACGCCTATCTGCTATTATTAATGACTTGGAGGATTCAGCGGAGGTTAGGTTATTGACTGCACAAGAGATTGAGCTTAAAAACCAATCGAATGCAGAAATTGCCAGACTTCTGCGTGAGGAAGAACTCAAGTGGTATCAACGTTCTAAAGCTAAATTCATCCTTGAAGGAGATGCGAATACAAGATACTTCCATGCTGTTGCAAATGGCAAGTATAAGAAGAAACTTATTCACTCTCTAATTCAGGATGAAGGAACCATTGAAGGTCAGTAGCACCTTAAATCTTATATTACCAACTACTATAAATCCTTGTTTGGGGCACCATCAGAAAATTCCTTCTCGTTGTATGAGTCCCGGACGGAGGATATTCCTTAGGTTTCTATTCTGGAAAACAATCTTCTAACTGCTCCTTATATTGAGGAGGAGGTTAAGAAGGCCGTCTTCCAAATATAACATAACAAAGCGCCAGGGCCTGATGGCTTTCCAGCAGAGTTTTACCAAACATTCTGGGAAGTAATCAAGGTTGACTTGATGCGCTTGTTTGATTTTTTGCACGTTGGTCAGCTGGACCTCTTCAGGTTAAATTTTGGCAATATAATTTTACTACCTAAGGTTAACAACGCAGAACGTATACAATAGTATCGTCCAATCTGCCTCCTTAACGTTAGTTTTAAAAAATTTACAAAGGTTGCTACGATTAGACTGAATTCAGTGGCTGATCATGTTGTTCGACCTTCTCAAACCGCTTTCATGCAAGGGAGAAACATCTTAGATGGCGTTGTAACCCTGCATGAAACGATACATGAACTGCACTCAAAAAACTAAATGGGGTTTTGTTCAAGATCGATTTTGAGAAGGCATATGATAAATTTAATTGGTCTTTTCTACAGCAAACACTCTGTATGAAAGGTTTTTCACAAGAGTGTGTGCTCTGATACAGTCTTTTTTGTCCGGTGGTAGTGTTACCATTAATGTCAACGATGAAATAGGTAATTACTTCCAGACCAAAAAAGGGCTTCGACAAGGGGATCCACTATCTCCTATACTATTTAATATAGTGGCAGATATGCTGGCTATCCTTATTGAGAGATCAAAGGCTGATGGCCAAATTGAAGGATTGGTTCCACATCTTGTTGATGATGGTCTATCTATTCTTCAATACGCCGATGATAAAATACTATTTATGGAACATGATCTGGAGAAAGCCAAGAACCTGAAATTAATACTTTCAGCATTTGAGCAGCTATCTAGGTTAAAAATAAACTTTCATAAGAGTGATTTGTATTGTTTTGGCGAGGCTAAAGACGAGGCCCACCTGTATGCCGATCTATTTGGTTGTGGTCAAGGGCAATTTCCAATCAATTATCTGGGAATACCGTTACATTATCGGCGTCTCACGATAGCTGAATGGAAACTCGTTGAGGAAAGACTTCAGAAACGTCTTAATAGTTGGAAAGGTAAATTTCTATCCTGCGGTGGAAGACTTGTACTCATTAATTCAGTACTCACCAACATGGTACTGTATATGATCTCATTCTTCTAGTTACCGAAAGGTGTCTTGTCAAAAGTGGATTATTTCCGCTCAAGATTCTTTTGGCAAGGGGATAGTGAGAAAAAGAAATATCGACTGGCCAAATGGAATGTCATTTTCCGACCCAAAGAATATGGTGGATTGGGCATACATGATTTAAAAGTCAAAAACACCGCATTACTGGGTAAATGGTTATTCAAACTTCTTCAAGAAGGGTCCGCAAACCATTCTATGGAGGAAATATGTTGGCTCAAAAGCGGTGTCTACACTAGTTTGGAAACCAGGTGATTCATACTTTTGGGCTGGACTAATGGCTTCCAAAACTCACTTCTCCCGGTTTGGCAATTTTAATATTAAGGGTGGTTCATAGATTAGGTTCTGGGAAGATAAATGGCTTGTCCAAAATTCTCTCCGTGAATAATATCCAGCTCTATATTCGATTGTTAGGCACAAAGGGGATACTCTAGCTGAGGTAATGGAATCCAATCCTCCTAATGTGTCTTTCAGACGAAGTCTCCTAGGTCCTAGACTGATGTCTTGGAATAATCTTTTAGTAAGATTATCCAGCATACAGCTATCTGAGTGCATAGATGAATTCAAATGGAAATTATTACATAGTGGTAAATTTTATGTTGATTCATTTTATAGAGCTTTGATCCAACCTAATATTCCAGTCGATGACAATAGTAAAATTTGGAAGATGAGGATACCCCTTAAAACGAAGATATTCGCTTGGTATCTCCGTAAAGGGGTGATCCTCACAAAAGATAATCTTGTTAAGAGGAATTGGCATGGTAGCACTGAATGCGTATTTTGTCACCATAATGAGACAATACACCATTTATTCTTCCATTGTAAATTTGCTCGTGCTATATGGTCAATCATCCAAATAGCCTCTGGTTTATCTCCTCCTCGATCGGTAGTCAATATATTTGGCAACTGGATAAATGGGATTGAGGATAAATATGGGACTTTATTTAGGGTGGGAGCTCTTGCCATTATTTGGTCGCTTTGGCTATGTAGAAATGACAAGATTTTTAATAATGTTGTATCTTCTCCCTTGCAGGTGATATATCGAGCCATGGCTGTCCTCCGATCATGGACTTCTCTATAACGTATCGAGTTCCGCGACTTGTTTGCGGAGGGTTGTAGGCGGTTGGAAGATACGACGCGAGATATCTTCTCCCGGCATGGATGGCAGCAATCGCCGCGGATAGATCTTCCTTAGCTAGTTTGGAGAACTATGTTTTGTTTTACATTATTTTGTAATTCAGCTTTTTTATTGCTTTGGTCCGAGACTGTGTGGTTGATCGGCTGTGTGCATCCTAGCTATGCAGAAGCCGGGTGTAAACTTACTGTTAAGTAATAAAGCGCCCATTTCCAAAAAAAAATAGCGTGTACACACAAGTAGTTATCACCTCCCACGTGGTCTCATGACTCCAAGTTCTAATAGGGTGCTGAACAATAGCCTAACTAGATTGGAGCACACCAAATATCTCCTCCACATCCTTCGTTCAAGCCCCTTGTTCCTTCGCAAACCTTCTACATTTCTCATCTGCAGAGTCACAGATTGTCTTCACAAGTGTTACCCAATCATGATAGATGTCATCAGCTATATCGTATGCATGGCCATTGATCTAGTAATGAAGCATTGGACCATTGCCTTATACAAGTCTAGAGAATATCTGGGAGCACTGCAGCATGTTGATGTCATTCTTAGAACCTGACATGCCAAAGAAAGAATGCCAAATCCAAAGACCTTGTGATGCAATAGCCTTAAGTATGACTATACACCCATCCACATGCCCACCATTCTGCCACTGCCAAGCAAAAGGACATTTCTTCCACTCATAGTACATGCAATCTATGCTCCCAAGCATCCCTTGACTCGTTGATGGACAACAATCGGGCAGTGTCAGTGGCATTTGTCTCTCTCGGGTTAACTTCACTGAACACCGCAATCATTTCTTTGTAGAACTTGTGCATGAACTCATGGCATATGCTCTCGCTCATACACATGTAATCATCAACAAGATAACTGGACACTCCATGTGCAAGCAAGCGGACCGCTGCGGGACAGTTTTGGTAATAAGTGAAGCCGATCTTACCGGTGGTATCGGCCTTTTAGTCCCTCACGACATCAAGAATAGTCATGAACAACTTTCTCGACATCCGAAAGTGACTCTAGAATAGATTTTCCAGACAGACTAGGTTAGTATGATGGAAGTAGTCGTTGTAAAGTCGTTTATGGCCACCTTCTCGACCATGCTGGAAACTGGCCCTACATCCCTTAACCGAGCTCCTGTGTTTTGTCCACATCGACTCGTTGTGCTCATGGATGAGCATTGACACGGAAAATTTCGTTATCACTATCGGAGTCGGAGTCCATGGCAATTGTTGCGCACAAGCTACTCAGGCAAGACTGGTGGCCTCTGGCAAAGAATGACCGGCGAGAGGGCACCTATAGTGGTGACGAGGGACAACATAGATGGGCGTGTGGCAACATCACGGTTGTGGTGCGGGGTGGGGCATGAGGGGTGTGGATTCCGGGGTGGAAAGTGGCAAATGTACCACTACCAGCTAGGCCCAAGGTTGACAAGAGGGAGACGCGGTTGAACGCGTGTTGTCCGGCTGAATGCATTCGCAACCCAAATTTTGGTTGGAAATGGGTCGTTGCATGCCTGACCGTTTAAGATGAACCGTTGTACTACGTCTCCTATGTGAAAGAACATGTTTGGACGGACGGTGTCCGTTTGGGTTGGTCCACTGGAGATTCACTTAGAGTGGAATTTTTGGAACTTGGTCATGGCTGGTAGACTTAGTACACGTTGATGTCACACCGGGGCCAAGATTGAATTATCTAAGAGCTTAGTTTGAACCTTTCTTATTTTATTTCTGAAAATCATAGCAAATACTGTTTGATGAAACTTGGGTAAATTTCTACTCAATATTGACATGATTTTCTTTTAAGATTTTACAAAAAAATCTAAAAAAATAGCATACCAAGATCTTTATTGCACCTCCATAGAGTATTTTTTTTTGAAGTATCTCTAAAGATTTTTCTTTTGAAGTATATCTCTAAAGAGTATTTGATTTTACCAGGTAAGGTGGTACCTTGAAAAAATGGTGCATACACTGGCCCATAAGAAATGCACCACCCAGGCTTGGAAACCATCAATGCAAAACAACACGGCCCATGTGACAAGCCTGCTCATGCTGTCCCACGCCTTCGACCCTATGTGGATCATGTTCATTTCAGCATCCTGTCATTATATGTGCATTCAGAATTTCAGACTGCAATGAGGTACAGATCCACTGAACCTTGTGAAAAAAACACTAGAACTGCAAGTGCGACCTCTTCTCCACATGCACTTTAGACAAAAGTTACTACATCAAGTTGAGAAGAATCAGGCATTACACTGCTCGCTAAAGAAGATGAGAGAATCCGATAAAGTCCAATAGTCAGGCTACACAAATCTATGCAAAGATATCAAAGAAAGATGACAGTAAAGAACAACTCAACAAAAAAAAAGGAAAACGGATCGAATTGCTGCCAGAGCCAAGAATGCTGAGGGGAGCCAAAAATTTACAATGGGTTGGACACTGGGCTCAGATTCTTCTCTTCGCTTATTCAGGTTGCCGGCTCGCCGCACGAAGCTCACAACAGAGGGCACAAGATGGAGACCAAGGTATCTCAAACAATAGCACCGTATATGTACCAGACAAGTGTTTTCTCCAGCAGCTATGAGTAGACTGCGCCAACAGTCTCCGCCTCGAAATGCTTGATATCGCCTGCCAAACGCTTCATGCTATCATCGTATACGTATGGTACCCCCTCGAACGTCACATTACCGCCGTCGGTGGGCTTTGGCACGAACTCCCGGCAAGGCTCCTCCATGACATTGATAGAGTTGTGATAATGGTAGTATCTGATCAAGCTTTCCGTGTTGTGGGTTGTCCTCCCGTTGACATTTTGTGACATGTGCACACCAGTGGAATATGCATTCCGAGCTTGGATTGCGTACTTGCGATCCCGCCTGACTCCCGTGATTGAATTACGGAAAACAAGCTTCTCAAACCCCCACTGCCTGAAGACCAATCACATAAATGTGTTAGTATCAGAAAGTTTGGCAGACGGATCAGAGCCCGTATGCATATGCACACAAAGTTAGTACACTGAGGTAGATTAAAGAGAAATGATGCCTGCATGTTTTATCTAATGCAAACCATAATCGTTGCTGAAACACTTAAAACATCCACTCCTTCCAATTAGATAGTATGCCAACCAGACGATGTTTGAAATTCATGTACTTTCCAAATAAATAAAGGTCTGAACGTTTACATTTTACTTAGCTATTTAAATCTGTTATTCAATTTGTATAGAATCCATATAAGCTATGTTGAATCCGTCAGCTTTGTTTGAAAACCTAACTTGCTTTAGATTCTGTTCATCAATGTGATAGGAAAAAAACAGTCCTAATCAATATACCCCCCAGCTCAGAAAAAGTTGCCGTTTGGATATAGGTTTAGTCAAAACTTGTAAGAGGTTGACTCTCGATGTCTTCTTAGATATATCATACATGGAAATCGTTGAGTAGTTTTGTCTCTGAAAGCAGTACTTCCTTGCTATCGTTATTTTTTGGGAAAATTTGCTAGAGGACACCGTTATTTTTTGGCGTTTGCCAAAACACACCGCTGGAATGTGTCTTTGCTGAGTACCATTATAATTTCGTGGCACATTTGCCAGGACACACTGCATGCCGCAAATGGAAAGTTTGACTAATTTTATTGGGATGACCATCGTATGTCCGGTTTGAACACTTTTTTCTCTAATTCAAATTCACCAAATCCAGCATATGCATATACCGAACATGAATTAGAAACTATACGTAAGTTCACATCAAGTTGGAACATCCAAGCCAAGTCGCCATCCATTGCAGCATGCAGCATCGTGGTTAAGAAAAAAATCAACGAGGGAACTGGGAAAAAGATGGATAGTTTTTTCTATCTGAAACATCTTGTATTTCAATTAAAATTCTAGACATATTTGCAACAAGGTAAAAAGGTAATCTAAAGCGTCAAACTTTCCGTTTTGAGCAGTACAGTGTGTTCTAGCAAATTGTCACGAAATAATAATGGTACTGGGCAAAGCCACATTCCAACAGTGTGTTTTAGCAAACGCCGGAAAATAACGGTGTCCTCTAGCAAATTTTCTCTTATTTTTATTAGGTTTATAAAACACATTAAATATAAATTACTGGTTCACATTATGTTTTGGAGACAGCGGCAACTTTTTCTGAACTGGAGAGAGTATAAATTGCTTTGATTGGATAAGACTTCTCTTCATGGGTAAATGGAAGCAGTTTCAAATATTCCATACAAGTATAGTAGAACCCAACCAAAGAGGAACAAAATACAAATCGACAAGCAGCAGCTTAGTTCATAGCAAAAAGACTACATAAACACAGGGTTCATGTATGCACATGTGTTTTTTTAAGGAAAGTATGTACATGTTGAATACTAACTTTGAGAGAATTGATTAAAGATGATTGACGACTCTAATTTTTTTAGTTTTTTTGAATTTGAACTCGATGGTTAACATCCGCGACTCCACATCCATTGAAATACTGCATTCTGCTTCATGCAATTTCGTAAAAGACGTAAAACTTAGGTGTTAAATAGATCACGAACTTTGGCAGGCAAAAAGAACATCAGAATCCTAGACACATTTTGGACAAGTATGTACGGAAAGAAAACAAACTACTTAATAGTACTATCATTTAGAGTGGAGATTTGGTGCTCATGGGCACCGGTGGTCCCAATATTTAAAAAAAAACAAAAATCATATTTCTGAGTTCCGAAAATTCTGAAAACATATCGGATGTAGCCAGTGATGTATACCACAAATGTGCAAACTATGAATTGGAAAATAATGTGTATTTTGAGCTACACAAAAATGACAAAAATTGTGGATCTGAGTATCACATTTTTCAAATCTCTAAAAAAATTAGACTTTGTCATTTTTGTGTTGCCCATAATAAAAAGAATTTCGTATTATGATTTTGCATGCTTGCAGGATATATCATTGACAAAGTCTAGAATTGTTATCAATTTTTGTTGCAACTTATAAATATGATTTTTTGAATTTTTTAATATAGAAATCACTGGAGCTCATGTGCCAGAAGAACTTTTCGACAAATTTATACTACTAGTAAGTAAAGCAAAGAGGAACTCAGGAAACTAGCCCCCAGTTGTCAGCAGTATTTCACACTTAGGGCTGAGTTTAATTTAGAAAATTCTACAAATAGCCTATGGCAGTGGACCGAGGTCAAACGGACTTCGTTTTATAATTACTCGATCGCACTACCCGATCAACCTACCGCATACACAAATGTGACTCACAACCTAGGTTCTTGAAGCATGTGTGCTGATACAAAAACAAACTGACAATAACTTCAGTATTGTATTGCACTCTAGGAATACTATGCTATGCGGTAAAAAAAATACTATGCTATGCGGTAAAAAAAAGAGTATCTTACCCCGATTGTTGTATTCTATGCACGAATCTATGCTGGATTCCAACAGGAATAGCAACAGCATAAACAATTGCAGCAATAATTAAAAAGTATGAAGCAGGCCAGAAAGCAGACCTCGAGTAGTCCTTGGTCGGATCCTCCAGGCAGAGCTTGCTGGACATGGGGTTCTGCTCAATGGTGAACTGTGTGTACCGCTGGAGCTGGCCGAGCACCTCCTCCAGCGTCCGCCCGTCGGGGAGGTAGATGTACTCGTCGACGTCAAAGAAGAAGGTCCAATTGGCGGCGTGGCGGTACCGGTGGAGGCAGTCGTTCACCACCAGGAACTGGTTGTAGTAGTACCCGTCGTACTCTGCCTGCGCCTTGATGTCCTGGAGAGTGACCCGCCCGGCCCTCATCCACGGATCCAGCACAGCCCTGACCTCCGGACTGACGCCGCCGGCGTCATGGAGAACAAAATGAGAGCTTGGACCGAAGAAATGCGCGTGGTAGGCGAGCCACTCGCGCATCCGCGGGGCGCTGATGTTGCCGTAGAGCGAGGAGCCGCAGTAGAGGTACTGGTAGGGGAACGGCGGCCGGAAGCGGGCCTCGTCGTAGGACCCGGGAGCCTCCTCGAGCGCGAGGAAGCGCTCGTAGCGGCGGGAGGCGGTGGAGTAGTAGGCGTGGACGAGGAGCTTCCCGCCGCGGTTGCCGGCGTTGGGGTTGGACGGGAACGTGCAGTTGACGATGACGACGGTGTACACGCGGCCGTAGCCCCAGTCGGGGAGCATCTTGTACGCCTTGGTCCGGACGGGCCTCGGCGCGCCGCCGCCGCCGCCGCTGGAGGACGGGTCCGGGTTGGGGAGCCACTCGCACTTGAAGTAAGGGGTGCTGAAGACGTGTGCCGGCTTGGACGCCAGCCCGACAATGGCGAATGTGCGGGGCCCGCCACGGTACGCGCCCATCTGGACGAACAGCGCCGCCGCGCTGCCGTACGGCCGGAGCTCCCGCTTGTTGGGGTCCAGTGGACGGGAATGCGGCAAGGCTGTCCTTTTCGCTCTGGCGGCGGTGGTGGGTCGGGCTCTGTCGACTGTGGAGTTGGACAAGGGTACAGCGGCGGGGATGGTGGTGGTGGAGAGGGAGGATGCGACAGTGGCGCTGGCCGTAGGCGAAGGGAGGAGAGGGCAGGAGGAAGAAGAGGAACGGGTGATGGCGAGGATGGGCTGGTACGGGTGGAGCTGCCAGAGCGCCATGATGAGGGTGAGCAGAGCGAGGGAGGCGACGAAGGATTTGATGTCGAGGCAGGAGATGCCGAATGCGCCGCCGCCAAGGACGCCGCCGGCGTCTTTCCTCACCCCGGCGGGCTTCATCGATCTGTAGGCTCTCCGGCTCAAGTCGCTCTGGCTCGATCTGCTCTGCTTTCTGACTCGGTGTGCGAAGTGGTCAGTGGAGCAGGAGTGTCCTCGCCAACTTTATCCTGGTTTCTTGGGGAGCAGCTATGGCGATGTATCGGGAATGCGGAAGCTGCCAAAGCAGGCGGGTCGATCGGCTGCAAGACGATGGAGAGAAAGAAGTGGGAGATGAGGACTGGAGAAGGAAATGGAGTAGAAATCGGAGGAGTGAGGGCTGATGACTGACTGATGAGGCTCTGTGGGTGTGGGGAACTCGGGATTCCTCTCTTTCTCTAACTTTTGGGCTTTGGTGGTGGGTGTGGGAGAGGGACTGTAGACTGTGGCGTTCTGCTGCAGGGTACGGGCAAGGGGCAACAACCAGGAGGAGGTCTTGTCTTTGCCTACGCCGTTCCTAGTAGTTCGATGGTTTGCGTGACAATGATAACGTTGAAGCTATTGCTGACAGATTACACTCGTTGGCCATTTTCACTCCTATTTTAGGTCAGACAAAACTAGTTTTAAGCCCGAAAACATCGATTTTTCTATTCGCATTCTCATGTCGAGTTTTCGCGTTTGGCTAAAATTCAGTCGAACACGGCAAAATTTGGGCAAATATAGGTGGATTTCATTAATATAGGGGATGACGATGCCTTGTGCCCTTGTCCTCGGCGGCGAGCAGAACAGCGTCTTCGGCTCCCGCTAGACAGGCCGGAGTAGCGGCGATGCCACCGACACGGACCCGGACGAGCGGGAAGACGAGACTGCGCAGGAGGAGGAGCTGAGGCTGGCCATCCTCCTCGGCAGCCAGTTGGCCGGAGGATGGAGCCTCTCCCTTGTCGCCAGCGTCGGGTTGCGGGGGAAGCCGAGTCGAGGGTTGTTGCTGGCGTGGATGTGCTCCAGCACGGCGGTGAGCGTCCGTCTGGGAGCGCTCCACCATCGTCGTTGAGCTTCGATGGCGATCCAGGCGGCCCCTCGTGGCGGGCGAGCTCCTGGAGCCACATGTCGGCGAAGAATTGCTCCCAGAAGAGCAGGTTGCCCGGATCCTCAGCGAGATTCGGGTATTCCATGGCCGCGATGGCGGACTGGATCTCCTCGACGATCTCCTCGTCGGCCGGCATCGGCGGCACTGGGATCCCGCCGACGCTGAGCTTCTAGCCGGGCAGGATCCGGGTGTCCGGTGGCGCCATGTAGCCCGCGTCTTGGAGCATCCAGGCTTCTCACGGCTGGAGCGTGCGGCGGCCGAAGCCATTCGCCGTCGCGGGGTTGCCGAGAAACCTCCCGGCCATGGCGTTCGCCAGAGTTGGGGAAGTGGGGAAGCTATGAGTTTGGAGTTCGCCGGAGTTTGGAGAATGGGAGAGCTGCGAGAGAGTGTGAAAGGAGACGGCGAGGTGTACAGATTTTATAGGACGAGGCGGGCGGCGAGGGCGGGAGAGGTGTAGCGTCGAGGGCGGGAAAAGGGTAACCGGCGGAAAGTTATTGCCCGTCGGTCCGTCGTGGTAGCCGAAGCGGCGGTGGCGCGCCATCACGGCGACGTGTGGTCGACAAGACGGACAGTTAATGCCCAGCGGTCCATCACGGGGTTCCGATGCGAGAGGATGACGACGACTCGGCTTCTCTCGCTGATTGGGCGGGTCCACACGTCCGGACGTTTTTTCCCGCCGAATTTGCTTCGTCCGGCGTTCCCAGGGTGTTCCCGTTGCCCCGGAACAGTTTGGGAAGTCCGGACTAAATTTGGCCAAATTCGGACGAAACCAGGGTCCTGGGAACACGTCTGGGCCAATTTTCGATCCGGGCCAACAAAAAACGCACTGGGAACGGCCTACTGAGAAGGCGAGTGGAGGTGCTCTAAGGGAATCGTTACCGGCTGGATCCATCCCGTTTGAGCATGTCCAAAATCGTCTGCGCGGACGCGCGGGACTTGCGTGGCGCCCCAATGGCCCGACCCATCCGGACAAACGCGTCCGGCTCGATCCAGCTGTGCATCTAATCTGGGCAACGGTTGCATCGGCCCGGACGAACGCGGACACATGTTGTGTCCTGCCCGCGCGTGCCACTGTCCACCTGTCAGCCACCGCGGCATTGATTCAGACGCGCGCAGCGGCACCGATTCAGACGCAACCGCGGCACCGATTCAGAGGCGCTGGCGGAAGGCTGACCGGCGGCAGCCTGCGCCATCAATGGCAACGAGATGGTATACTTGTAGGGTTCGTAGCATGGGAAACACAAATTTTCTATCGCATGAACACACAAAACCAAGATCTAATCTATGGCAAAGCCAAGATCTAATCTACAAGATCGGTGCAACAAGATTGTAGAGAACTAACCCTCATATATCCAAAGCGTTTAACGAGATTGGATTCTCGTGGTTGATGTAGTCGATCACTTGCCGATCTCAAGATCGTGTAGACGATCCTTCCGGCGCCGCGTTCCGGCAGCGCTTCTGCAGTCGGTCACACGTACGGTAGTCGATGAAGACCTTCCTCTCCCTTGTTCCAGCAGGGCAGCGGAGGTTGTAGATCTCCACAGAATCCCAACAGCACGACAGTGTGGTGGTGGTGGTCGTGGAGAAGAGATTACTGCAGGGCTTCGTCTAAGCCGGAGAAGCTGTATGGAGGAGAGAGGGAGGCGCCTGGCGGCTAGGGTTTTGTTTTAGGTACAAGGGGGTGCCCCACCCCTCCTTATATGGGTGGAGGGACGGCTGCCAGGGTTCCCAGCCCTGGCCGAGTCCTCCCCAAATTCCTCTTGGCCGGCAGCATAGGGAGGGAAAGGGAAACTTTTCCCTCAAGGTTTCCTTTCCTTCCTCCACTAGGACTTTGACTTTCAAACTAGGATTTGACTATTCACACTAGAGTTTATTTCTCTCTTCCTTGTCCTTGGCTGACTTGACCTAGTGTTTCATGCTCCTACCCCATTAGGGTATGGTGCAATCCAAGTACCCCCTCCCGGGGTGGTGCACATTCTAGAACTTTCTAGAAGCTTCTGGTCAAAACACCGAAAACATTTCTGAACCTTGAAAATTGACTTTCCTTATATGAATCCTATTCTCCGGACCATTCTGGATCTCCTCGTGATGTCCTGGATCCAATCCAAGACTCCGAACAACATTCGGTATCCAACTCATATTCCATATCTACTAAACAACATCGAATCCTTAAGTGTGTCTCCCTACGGATCGTGAACTATGCAGACATGATCGAGACACCTCTCTGATCAATAACCAATAGTAGGATCTGAAAATCCATAATGGCTCCCACATATTTCTATGATGACTTCGTGATTGAATGAACCATTTACATACGATATTGATTCCCTTTGTCGCGCGATACTTTACTTAAACGAGGTTTGATCGTCGGTATCTCTATACCTACTTCAACCTCGTTACCGAAAAGTACTCTTTACTCGTTCCATGATATGACATCCCTTGTGACCTAGTCACATGCTTGCAAGCCAATTAGATGACATTCCACCGAGAGGGCCCAGAGTATATTTATCTGTCATGTGGATGGACAAATCCCACTCTTGATCCATGTGCTTCAACACATACTTTCAGAATACCTAATGCCACCTTTATAACCACCTAGTTACAAAAGTGGTGTTTGATGTCATCAAAGTATCCATCTAGTGATGGTGATTAACATGATCTCATGGTTGAAGGATTAGGTTACTATGTATTTGAACGCTTATCGCAAACAAACTCTAAGTGACTTGATCTCATGCTATGCTAACTATAGGAGTGTGTCCATCACATCATTCTCCTAATGATATGACATTGTTATTAATAACATCCAATGTCCATGATCATCTATTAATCAACAAGCTAGTTTAACAAGAGGCTTACCAGGGACTCTTTTATGTTTACAAAACACACAAGTATTAATGTTTCCGGATAATACAATTATAGCATGTTATGCAAACATTTATCATAAACACAAAGATATAACACTAACCATTTTATTATTGCCTTTTTGGCATATCTCCAACAGTCCCCCACTTGCACTAGAGTTAATAATCTAGTTTAGAAAAAACTTGTGCATTCAACACCCATGGCTTTCTGGTGTTGTATATACACGATTGCTAGTGGTAAACATAATCTTCGGATCTGACTATTTCAGGTCCATGTGTATTTGCATGTATTTGTGTATCTATGCATCACTCATTCTTTAATGAGATAGCATTGTATAAATTTGGTCCTTTGATGAGACCTTTAGTCCTTGGGGTTAAAATATGTTGATACAATTGTCGTATAATATATCTTCATAGTACTAGCCCGATGTGAACCACACCTAGTTTGATAATAAACTACTTGACACAAATGCCCTCTTTTGCTGCTACAATAACAGTCATATACTTAGCCTTTTGTTATAGTATCTGTCACAATCTCTTAACTTTGGAACTGATACAAATCTGTTATGGAACTTTCTTTCCATTACATTGTGCCACCCATAGTTTAAATTGATATAAACTTAATTTGTATCTTGTGACAAAACTAGTATCAAATTAACACTTTACAATGAACTATATATCTATTTGTCACCTCTACATTAAATAACATATTCTTAGTTCTTCCAAAGATAATAAGAATATCCTTACTATTGTCCAATGATCATCTTATGAGTCATAACATTTAGAGCATATGACATATATGGATGTGTACATATTACAGTATGATTGATCAAAAATATTCTTGTGATTTCATTCACCAAGTGTCAATACACTTGAATCTTGATTCAATCCTTCCTGTGCGACAAGAACCTTTCTTGTTATTTTCATATTGAACTCTTTCAATATCTCATCCATATACATTTGGCACAACCATATTGGCGTCTAAATCTATCCATATAGACATTGATGCTTAATATTCAGGTTTTGTCTAAGTCTTTCATCAAAATGAAATTCTTAACATGTGATAATAAAAGATACATCATTTCCAATCAACAATATGCCTTTCACAGAATGTATTAGAAATATGTCTTAGCTCTCTCACTTAATTTTTTGCAAAAGCAAGCATCTTAATAGTCTCTAATGAAATTAAACCTTTTAACAATTTCATCACGGTGAAGATTCCAACTTCGCGATGCTTACTTCAGCCATAGAAGTTTGCATGCTCTTTTAGCATCCTTTGAATAAACAAAACCCTTTGGATCGTGTCATGTACACGTCATAGGTAACCATTCTATTAGAAGAACTTTGTTTTATTTATTCAACTATCATATACCAATATATGTAGTGGTTGCTACATGGATATATCCAGACCAAATATTGCTATGAAAGATCAAATCTTGTCATAATCAACTACTTGAACATTGTCGTAAAAAATTTAACGACATGTTGACTATTTCATAGATGTGAAACATCCATGTCTATTTATAGATCCAAATATGACCGATAGGTCTTACACCTTTCCGAAGGGTCTTCTAAGTTAAAAAACTTTATTTTTCATGTATGGAAATATCATGGATTTTATGGCTTCAAGCCATTTGACGGAGTTAGGGCCCACCATTGTTTCTTTGCATGTAGTCGGTTCATCATTTTTAAAAAATGATCTAATTCTCAAATCTTGGTATTTGATTGTTTATCCGACCAACTTGGTTCAATGGGAACTTACACCTCCATGACCACAACTTTTGAGGCACATGAGACATGAGCATCGTTGATGCCTCCGAGATACTTTCCGACTCTGTGTGTAACACCCCGGTTCTGATAAGACCGTGGCCTCTATGTGACATGCCAATCCCTGGATCGGTTCATTGGCCCACAATAGAGTAAGATAGATAATCATAGCAAATAACCGTGTATCATGATCTACAAAGATCCAGAGTACCATTATTACAATGAAAGCTTAGCATAAAGCTAGCTCAAAGTATTCAGGTAGCAACAAAAGTAAATAAATCCTCCAATCTTCAAATTTCCCACAACTGAACAAGTGCTGAGTGGAGTAGTGGCCTATAACGATCAATCAGAATCGGAATAACCTGCAACATGAAACGTAGCAGCCCCGAAGGGTCAATACATGGAATGTATGGCAAGTAGAGCTAGTAAAGGAGACAATAGTACTAACATCTACATGCATATTTGGCAAGTGGAGCTGTGTCTGGCTTGCATTTGCAAATACATTTGTCCTACTTTCTTAAACAGTTTTGATTTTATTTGGAAAGAACCCAATTAAGTTAACCCAACAATATTAAAACAATTATGAAATTAGAATGAGCGAGAAACATGTCATGAAATCAATATCTAGCAACTCAGATGTCCATAACTGGAGACACGGCTAATCGATTAGATTATACACTCTGCAGAGGTTAGTACACTTTACCCATGTGACTTGGCCAGCCCATCTCGTACCATCACTCTCATTTAGGGTGATGATAGTGAGAAGACCAAGAAGAGACTGTTCGGGAAGTAGCTCCTCAATCCCGACGCACACCGGTCCAACCTACCAAAATTCTACATCTCTGGATACGCGGGTTCGAGTCACCACAACCTACTAAGTCCAACCAACCGCCCATTCCATTATTGGCACATGGTTGTACACGTAAGCTACACAATAAAGAAGCCAATCATTCTCTCTGGATACCTGGGTGCCTTTCCGCAATGAAACCACCAAAATTTATCAATACCATCACACCCAGGGGGTTCATTGATTAAGTTGTTTTAGTTTTCAGAAACCAATACTTTGAGAAAACAAGTATCAATGATGTAACCCAGCCCTCGTTCTTCAAGCATGGCTAAGCACATCTACCAACGGTGGTTCATCTACAAATAAGGTCCTACCACATAATAGGACATAGCATAGCGATAGTATCATCCTACACATGCATCTACAAAATACACGACAATGCATTGAAAATAGTAGGACGATATCATGAACAAAGTAGCATCTATTTGCCTTGGTTGTAGCGGTCTAGATCACAATCCTCACACGAGCAAGCGTTGCACTCAACACAATCTACACGACACAATTGCATTCATAAACAAACAATCCACAACATATGCAACAAATATGATGCATGAATGCAAGAACGGCAAGTGAATTGGTTCTACAGCTGCACCACAACATCCTATAACATAACACTACCGAATACATGCATGGAAAAATAGATTTGGCGCTAGGAAAAATAATAGACAAAAGTAATGCTCCAACTAGAGCTAGAACTTAAATAATTCACTACCGGTAGTATACTGTTCGTAAAATCTTGGAAAATTTCTACCGCATAGGCATCACTGAATAGAAACAGTACCAATTGGAATTACTCAAAAAGGAATTATAAAACTCCCCGAGTAATTAAAACACTGCAGAAAGACATTAGACAAATACTGTATAATTTTTTACTGTAAGCCTACCGTTTTAATTCACGATGAGATTCCCCTCGTTCACACGAGTTCAGGTACATATCACACGCGATTTTTGGAGCTACGGATCTTTTTCTACGAATTTATTACTCCGAAAAGGCCACTAGCTAGTTCGATTAAACTGTACTAAACCTGACAGTAAAAGTCTGAACCAAAGCTACAGAGATATTCTACACGACTCACTGAACTCGTATATATTTTATTTGCAATTTTTGTCCAAGCGGTTGAATTTCTACGCAATTTACAAAATTCTACCGAAATCTGCTAACTAAAGGGATTAACGAAATTGACCCACCAATCGCGGTTCTGTTGACTGGTCAAGCGTCATTGGCAAGGCCCGACTAGTCAACGCCTGGGATGCCGACCAGTCAACGAATGATCTAAGCCGCTGATCTGAGATCTGACGGTGCCTGCTGTCTTACCGGAAACGGATGGCGAATCGGACTCCGGAAGGCGCGGCGAGCTCCGGACGGCGGTGGCGATCGGTTCCGGCGACGAGATCCTTCCTACACGGACACACACGGTCAACGAACGGTCCGAGAAAAACATCGCGACGCGCGTACGTGTGTGTATGCGTGCATGCAAGCGCGCATGCGATGACGCATACGATAACGCAGCAGCGAGGCGGGCAAGCGCGGCGGCGGCGTGAAGCAGCGGCAGCGGCGGCAGCAGGGCGGCAGCGGCGAGCGGCGGCGGAAGCGGCGGCGGCGGCCGAGGCGGGACGAGGCGGCGGCGCGGCGGCGGCGCGCGGCGATGCGGGTGGCGCGGTGGCGGCGCGCTGGCGGCGATGGCGCAGCGGCGAGGCGCGCAGGCGCGCGGCGGCCTGGGCGGCGGGCGGCGACGGCGGCGATGGCGGCGAGGCGGCAGGCGGCGGCGGCGGTGGCGGCCGGTCGCGTTGAGGCGGCGATCGGGGAGGCGGCGGCCTCGGGACGCGTGTAGGCGGGCACGAAAAACGAGGTAGGGGCGGCGGCGAGTTATGGCGGCTCGGCCCAGGTGGGGTCCTTTTTGTGGGGCCTCACGCGGAATTCTAAACTGATTCGGTCCGGAGTTTGATTAGGACTCGGAAATCGGTCCAGATTTTCAGACCGTTTTCCGGCGGTTTACTAAAACGTCTGAGTCTTTTGCATACGAACTCTGATTGGAGCGATTCTCGCGCCTACGGGTTCGTATCGTCGAGGGGCACAACCTTCAGTCGAAGTTTGCTTGAAAACTCGAACCTACAGGGGTGGTTGTTGCAAGACACTCCAAAGCTCCCCGTAGGAACCTCGTAGCGAAACAAAATAGGGTTTCGAATGAAGCATTTCGCCGAACCTTTCTACTCGACGGTTTTGTATGGAAATATATGATGCAATGCTATGAATGATATGCAAGACCAAAATCTAAAATTTGGGATGTGACAAGATTAACCCCCTTAAGATGAATCTCGTCCTCGAGATTCGGCGCGGCTAGCAAATAGGTGTGGGTAGTCCTCTCAGATGTCATCCTCACACTCCCAAGTGGCTTCCTCTTCGGTGTGGTGGCTCCACTGTACTTTGCAAAACTTGATTGTCTTGGTACGGGTAGTCCTTTCTGCTGTCTCCAGAATCTTGACCGGTTTCTCCTCGTAGGTCAAGTCATTCTCCAGCTGGACCTCCTCTAGTGGTACGGTGTCTCTCAATGGTGTATCCACCATCTCCGGATGGCACTTCTTCAGCTGGGATACGTGGAACACGTTGTGAACAGCAGACAGAGTCTCTGGCAACTCCAACTGATAAGCAACCTCTCCTTTGCGTGCTAAGACCCGATACGGTCCAATGAATCGAGGTGCCAGTTTACCCTTAATTCCAAATCTCTTGATTCCACGAAGCGGCGATACTCTGAGGTATGCTCTATCGCCTATCTCGTACACCACTTCCTTGCGCTTGGCGTCAGCGTAGCTCTTCTGCCTTGATTGTGCTACCTTCAGCCTATCTCTAATCAAGGCGACCTTCTCCTCAGCATCCTTGATCAAATCAGGTCCAAACAGCTGACGTTATCCTACTCCATCCCATAGCAATGGTGTTCGGCACCGTTTCCCATATAGCACATCGAACGGTGACGTCTTGATGCTGGTTTGGTAGCTGTTGTTGTAGGAAAACTCCGCATACGGCAAATTCTCATCCCAACTAGAACCATGAGCCAAAGCGCAAGCTCTCAGCATGTCCTCCAAAATCTGATTCACCCTCTCGATGCATCCATCGATGCCAGGTGAAACGCTGTGCTAAACTCCAATCTAGTACCAAGTGACTCGTGTAGCTGGCGCCAGAAGTGTGAGGTAAATTGGGTGCCTCTATCAGATACAATACTCTTGGGAACTCCGTGTAGGCACACAATCATGTCCATGTAAATCTTGGCCAACTTTGCACTCGTATAAGTCGTCTTTACCGATATAAAGTGGGCTACCTTGGTCAAGTGGTCGACCACTACCCAAATAGAGTCATATCCTAACCTGGTCCTGGGCAATCCGGTGATAAAGTCCATTCCCACTCTATCCCACTTCCAATCCGCACGGCAATGGTCAGATCCTGGCAAGCTTCGGTGTTCTGCCTTCACTCGGATGCATACATCACATAGGGCAATATGCTTGGCGATATCTCCCTTCATGTTGTTCCACCAGAATCTGCTCTTCAAATCCATATACATCTTTGTGTTGCCCAGATGTATGGAGTATGGCGAGTTATGAGCCTCCTGCAAAATCAACTCCCTTATCTCCGGGTCGCTGGGCACACACAAACGATCTCCATACCACAAGGTACCATGTTCATCCTCGCGAATATCCTTTTCCCGGTTCTCCTTCATCTTTTCCTTTATCTCTTCTATTTCCTTGTCTCCTACCTGAGCCTTTACGATCCTGTCCTGCAGCGTCGGTTGGACTTCCATTGTTGCCAAGTATCCTTCAGATACTACTTCCAGTCTAAGGTCTCTGAATTGCTTGCACAAATCCTCAGGAATTTCACGAATTGTCAATCCATTGGCATAAACCTTCCGGCTCAGAGCATCTGCTACTACATTGGCCTTTCCTGGGTGGTACTGTAGATTCATATCATAATCCTTGATGAGTTCCAACCATCTCCGTTGTCTCATGTTCAGTTCCTTCTATGTAAATATGTACTTCAGGCTCTTGTGGTCGGTGTACACATCACAGTGTTTTCCCATTAAGTAATGCCTCCATACCTTGAGCGCATGAACCACTGACGCTAACTCCAAGTCGTGTGTGGGGTAATTCCGCTCATGGTGCTTGAGTTGTCGCGAGGCATAAGACACTACTCTCCCATCTTGCATTAGCACACTCCCAAGTCCCTGTCGTGAAGCATCACAGTACACTTGGAAATCCTTCTGAAGATCGGGTAAACACAGAACATGCGCGGTCACTAGTCGACGCTTCAGCTCCTGAAAGCTAGCTTCACACACGTCTGACCATTCAAACTTCCTCTCCTTCTTCAGAAGTTCAGTCATCGGATTTGCAATCTTGGAAAAGTTTTCTATGAACCTCCGGTAATATCCAGCAAGTCCCAAAAAGCTTCGAATCTCTCCAGCATTCTTGGGTTCTTCCCACTCAGTTACTGCAGTCACTTTGTTTGGATCAACAGCAATTCCTTCTCCTGACACTATGTGTCCAAGAAATCCAACAGTGTTAAGCCAGAATTCACACTTACTGAATTTGGCATACAGCTTATGTTCCCTCAGCTTCTCCATAATCATCCTCAGATGTTTCTCATGCTCCGCATCATCCTTGGAATATATCAATATGTCATTAATAAACACCACCACGAACTTGTCCAAATACTCCATAAATACCTTGTTCATCATGGTAATGAAGTATGCCGGGGCATTCGTTAGTCCAAAAGACATAACTGTATACTCATATAAACCATACCTAGTGGTGAAGGCGGTTTTTGGTACATCCTCTTCTCGGATCTTCAATTGGAAGTAGCCTGATCGCAGATCAATCTTGCTGAACACCTTTGCTCCTTCCAGTTGATCAAACAAATCATTTATGTTCGGCAGAGGGTACTTGTTCTTGATGGTTACTTCATTCAGCGAGCGATAGTCTACCACTAATCTCTTGGTGCTGCCTTTCTTCTCCACAAACAGAACAGGCGCTCCCCATGACAACGCACTAGGCTGAATGAATCCCTTTTCCAGTTGTTCCTTCAACTATTTCTTCAATTCTTTCAGCTCATCCACATCCATCTTATATGGTTTCTTTGATATAGGTCCTGTTCCCGGCATCAAGTCGATAAGAAACTCTACATCCCTGTCAGGTGGCATCCCTGGCAGCTCTTCCGGAAACACGTCGGGGTAATCCCTAATCACTGGCACAGTTTCCATGCTAACCCACTTAAGAGAATTTAACTTACAGCTTCTCGTTCGTGCAGCCGACTTGAATCTAATCCTCTTACCATCCGGGGTTTTGAGTGAAACAGCTCGCTGTGCACAATCTATGTGTCCCCCATGCATAGACATCCAATCCATACCCAGAATGACATCTAATCCCTGTGAATCCAGTACTACTAGATGTGCAATGAAGTGGTGTGTTCCAATCCTCACAATCAAGTCGCGGCATCCCGCGCTAGCTATCATATCTCCTCCAGGTGAACTCACTCTAATAGACCTTTTCATAGACTCAGTAGGTAACTTATACTTATCCACAAATGCCCTTGATATGAATGAATGCGATGCACCAGTATCAAAAAGTATAAGTGCAGGGTAAGTGTTGATTGGGAACTTACCAATCACAAGGTCAGGCTCATCGGGAATCTCCTCCACATTCATGTGGTTCACTGTGGCCTTCTCACAGTTGGTTGGCTTGAGTCCTTTCCTCTCCGGACAGTTGTCACCATAGTGTCCCTTCTGCTTGCACTTGAAGCACGTCACCTCACTCAGATCCTTCTTCACGAAGTTGCGATCACGGTTGCGGTCATGTCCACCGTGTCCTCCAGAGTGGTGAGAGTGTCCTCCCTTGTAGCTGTGGTGGGTGCTCCTATGGTTGTCATGACGATGTCCATCGCGGCGGTCATGGCTCCCATGGTCACTTCCTCCATGCTTGGAGTATCCATCATATGAAGTGCGAGACTTGTGGTGTGAACCAGAGTGATGAGTATTGCTCTTTCTCTTGCGGTTCTCCACCTGCTTGTGCTTCCCTTCCAAGATCCTAGCCTTGTCCATAAGCTCTTGGAAAGTGGGGCAATAAACCACAAGTAGCTGTACTGAAAGCTCATCACTGAGGCCATCCAGGAATCTCTCCCTCCTTTTGGCATCAGTGTCAACATCCTCAGGTGCATAACGGGACAGGTTGTTAAACTCCTCAATGTACTCGGCCACGGTGCGATTGGTTTGGCGCAAGTTGCGGAACTCCTTCCTCTTCAGGCTCAGAACTCCGGAAGACACGTGGTTGGTCCTAAAACCTTCCTCAAACATAGCCCAAGTCACGGTATCCAGCGGGTGGGTGATCTGAAACGTGTCCCACCAAGAAGCGGCTGGTCCCTCCAGTAGGTGAGCGGCAAATCTCACCTTCTCAGCATCAGTGCATCCGACAGTTACTAGGTCCTTGTTGACTGAACGCAACCAGTCGAGAGCAACCATTGGTTCCATTGCAGTAGAGAACTTAGCTGGCCTTAACCTCAGAAATCTGGTGAGAGCATCTCCCTGAGGCTGATTGTTTCCATTGTTGTTGTTCTGATTCACCATGAACTGGGTCATCACTTGGGTCAGCTGTGCCTGAGCTGCCATGAGCTGATCCATCTCTGTGGGTTGGCGGCGGGGAGGCATCTGCGGTTCAGCATAGGTAAGTTTAGAAAGAATCAACTATGATAATAGGATTCTACCCATGCATAAGATCAATCAACAACAAACAATAGCAGGCAATCACAAGCAAGCAACACATCAACAAACAAGCGATCCAGCAACATCCCAGGTGTTATCCTAGAAGTATATACCTACTGAAATAGTTTTGCAAGAGTTGGCAATGGCTAACTAAACAGTAGATCAACAAATCAACAAAACAGCAATTCTGCCAGAACAGTCCAGCAACTTTCACGAATTTTTCCGCCTGACTTAAACTCGCCAGAAAAATTATCCAATTTTTGTGCATATGGCACAGAGAGTTTCGCATCAGCCCAATGTTTTTCAGATTTTTCCGAGTTACCAGAAAAATATGAAAAATCGCGCAGTACTGCTGTATCAGCAGAAAAACTGCAGCGAAAAACACACAGATGATAACCAAGTTGCCATAACTCTTTCATTAAAATTTGCACAAATAAATCCTAGGATATTGGAGTACACAAATAAGCAACTAAACACTTTTAAACTAACACGAACTAAACTTCACAACGATCGAGACTAATCCTAACGAGTTCTCCAAACGTGGACTAATTGGTGGACTTCTATCTACTTCTTGAAGAGATTGAGGTAGGTCCTTGCGGTCATGCGTTGGCGCTTTGGCTCGCGGTATAACCATGGCGGCGGAGTGTACACCTCTCCTGAACCATCACTTGAGACTTCAAACTCCACCTCTTCTGGATCATCCTCTTCTTCTTCATCCTCAGCTGCAACTACAACAGCTTCATCTCCTCCACCATCATCGTCTCCATCATCATCATCGTCTCCACTGTCATCATCGTCCCCATTGTTGCCATCATCTCCATTGTCATCATCAGAGGGTGGATTCAGCTGTGCTTGGAGAGCGGCAATCTGGGCTGTCATAGCTTCAATGGTTTGGTCCCTTTCCTGGACGGTCCCTTGCAATTCTTTGTATGTTCAGGCGTTCTCACGCAGTACCATGAAGATGGGCTATGGTCTCATCTCTGGGTTATCGAGGCAGTCTCGAACTCGCACAGCTTCATGCAAAGTGTCTATCTCCTGTCCTTGGACCACCATTCCATTGCTAGTAAAGTCTGCTATCTCCTTCAACATCCTCACCTTCTCTGCTAGAGCTCCATTCTCCCTTTCCATGTCCTCTATATGCCTCCGACGGGGCGGCATATTGTTCCTGTCGCCCGGGGTAATCACAATGTTCCCATCTTCATCACGCCTTCCATAATCACGGTAGGGTGAATCTGCGGGCAGTAGGTGTCGGACATAGTGGCCTTTGGCAGACAGGGCTTCATGTACAGCCAAGTTGATTCCAAGTCCCAGTTGCGGTATATCTTGGTGTAGACCAAGTGCTGGGTTTGGCAAGGCGGCATCTCTGAATATGAAGGTAGTGATCTCCCATGCATCCTCTCCATATCCATAGGTGTACATCCTTCTTCCCTTGAACATAGGCAGTGGCAATCCCAATGACTGAGAGAGCTGAGCTAAGTGCCTTGCAAAGGGCCTTGGTGACTCCATGGTGACATACTCACCCGACGTCCCATCTATCAAGTAAAAGAGGAAAGTGTGAGAATAGCATATGGTAAGAGTTTACGAGGGTGAAAGGCATAAGAGGAAAGACAGTGTTAACATAGGCTTAATAATTCTATGGCTTCCTAAACCAATCCTAGATCACGATCCTACGATACACACGGCTCGATACCATCCTGTAACACCCCGGTTCTGATAAGACCGTGGCCTCTATGTGACATGCCAATCCCTGGATCAGTTCATTGGCCCACAATAGAGTAAGATAGATAATCATAGCAAATAACCGTGTATCATGATCTACAAAGATCCAGAGTACCATTATTACAATGAAAGCTTAGCATAAAGCTAGCTCAAAGTATTCAGGTAGCAACAAAAGTAAATAAATCCTCCAATCTTCAAATTGCCCACAAGTGAACAAGTGCCAAGTGGAGTATCGTGGCCTATAACGATCAATCGGAATCGGAATAACCTGCAACATGAAACGTAGCAGCCCCGAAGGGTCAATACATGGAATGTATGGCAAGTAGAGCTAGTAAAGGAGACAATAGTACTAACATCTACATGCATATTTGGCAAGTGGAGCTGTGTCTGGCTTGCATTTGCAAATACATTTGTCCTACTTTCTTAAACAGTTTTGATTTTATTTGGAAAGAACCCAATTAAGTTAACCCAACAATATTAAAACAATTATGAAATTAGAATGAGCGAGAAACATGTCATGGAATCAATATCTAGCAACTCAGATGTCCATAACCGGGGACACGGCTAATCGATTAGATTATACACTCTGCAGAGGTTAGTACACTTTACCCATGTGACTTGGCCATCTCAGCTCGTACCATCACTCTCATTTAGGATGATGATAGGGAGAAGACCAAGAAGAGACTGTTCGGGAAGTAGCTCCTCAATCCCGACGCGCACCGGTCCAACCTACCAAAATTCTACATCTCTGGATACGCGGGTTCGAGTTACCACAACCTACTAAGTCCAACCAACCGCCCATTCCATTATTGGAACATGGTTGTACACGTAAGCTACACAATAAAGAAGCCAATCATTCTTTCTGGATACCAGGGTGCCTTTCCGCAATGAAACCACCAAAATTTATCAATACGATCACACCCAGGGGGTTCATTGATTAAGTTGTTTTAGTTTTCACAAACCAATACTTTGAGAAAACAAGTATCAATGATGTAACACAACCCTCGTTCATCAAGCATGGCTAAGCACATCTACCAACGGTGGTTCATCTACAAAGAAGGTCCTACCACATAATAGGACATAGCATAGCGATAGTATCATCCTACACATGCATCTACAAAATACACGACAATGCATTGAAAATAGTAGGACGATATCATGAACAAAGTAGCATCTACTTGCCTTGGTTGTAGCGGTCTAGAGCACAATCCTCACACGAGCAAGCGTTGCACTCAACACAATCTACACGACACAATTGCATTCATAAACAAACAATCCACAACATATGCAACAAATATGATGCATGAATGCAATAACGGCAAGTGAATTGGTTCTACAGCTGCACCACAACATCCTATAACATAACACTACCGAATACATGCATGGAAAAATAGATTTGGCGCTAGGAAAAATAATAGACAAAAGTAATGCTCCAACTAGAGCTAGAACTTAAATAATTCACTACCGGTAGTATACTGTACGTAAAATCTTGGAAAAATTCTACCGCATAGGCATCGCTGAATAGAAACAGTACCAATTGGAATTACTCAAAAAGGAATTATAAAACTCCCCGAGTAATTAAAACACTGCATAAAGCCATTAGACAAATACTGCAGAAGTTTTTACTGTAAGCCTACCTTTTTAATTCACGATGAGATTCCCCTCGTTCACACGAGTTCAGGGACATATCACACGCGATTTTTGGAGCTACGGATCTTTTTCTACGAATTTATTACTCCGAAAAGGCCACTAGCTAGTTCGATTAAACTGTACTAAACCTGACAGTAAAAGTCTGAACCAAAGCTACAGCGAGATTCTACACGACTCACTGAACTCGTACATATTTTATTTGCAATTTGTGGCCAAGCGGTTGAATTTCTACGCAATTTACAAGATTCTACCGAAATCTGCCAACTAAAGGGATTAACGAAATTGACGATCCAGCGTATCTGCTTGATGGTCAGCGTCTCGCTGATCAAGGCGTCGACTAGTCAACGCCTGGATGCCGATCAGCAACGAACGATCTAAGCCGCTGATCCGAGATCACGGTGCTGCTGTCTTCACAAAACGGATGGCGAATCGGACTCCGGAAGGCGAGCTCCGGACGGCGGTGGCGATCGGTTCGGCGAGATCCTTCCTACACGGACACACACGGTCAACGAACGGTCCGAGAAAAACATCGCTACAGCGCGTGTGTATGCATGCAAGCGCATGCGATGACATACGATAACGCATAGCCGAGGCGGCGCAATAACAGCGCTTGCAGCAGCAGCGCGGCAAAGAAGCGGCGGCAGAAGCGGCGGCAGGCGCAGCTGAAGCAAGGCGACGGGCGGCATGCGCGGCGGTGACGCAGCGGTGGCCGAGGGCGAGGTGGCGGCGGCGAGCTGAGCGCGCGGCGCGGCGCGGGGCGCGCGCGGCAGCGGCGGCGTCGGCGGCAGCGATGCGGCGCAGATGCGCGGTGAGGCGGGCGGTTACCTGGTCGGCGAAGGGCGACGGCGGCGGTCTTAATGGCGGCGAAAGCGGCGTGGCGGCGAGGCGGAGCTGGCGGCGGACGGCGCAGCGGCGGTCGCGTGAGGCGGCGATCGGGAGGCGGCCTGGACGCGGCGGGCACGAAAAACGCAGGTAGCGGCGACGAGTTATGGCGGCTCGCCCAGTGGGTCCTTTGTGGGCCTCACGGAATGCTAAACCGATTCGGTCCGAGTTTGATTAGGACTCGAAATCGGTCCAGATTTTCGGACCGTTTCCGTTTACTAAAACGTCCAGTCTTTTGCATCTGAACTCCGATTGGAGCGATTCTCGCGCCTACGGGTTCGTATCGTCGAGGGGAACAACCTTCAGTCGAAGTTTGCGCGAAAACTCGAACCTACAGGGGTGGTTGTTGCAAGACACTCCAAAGCTCCCCGCAGGAACCTCGTAGCGAAACAAAATAGGGTTTCGAATAAAGCGTTTCACCGAACCTTTCTACTCGACGGTTTTGTATGGAAATATATGATGCAATGCTATGAATGATATGCAAGACCAAAATCTAAAATTTGGGATGTGACACTGTGCAACTCAGCACATATTAGATAAGGTTCAATAACCTTATCAAAGTTCTATTGTCCTCCCACTTAACTTTTCATAAAAAAATCCTTCTAAATAAACTTGGCGTTCTAAGCGACAAACACTTTTGTCTTCGGTATTATGGAGGAACACCCAACGGTTATTCGAAATAACATAAAAAGACTTGTTCATCCGGATTTGGTTGTAAACATTTTAATTATGCCTACCATACCAAAGTTTAAGAAAGGAAAACTTGGATTTTATCCCAGGCCATAACTTATACAGTGTCATTTAAACGGATTATGATGAGCTCTTTTCAGTGCAAAAGCGGTAGTCACTAAAGCTTTAATCTTTTAAAATACTATGCAGTTTTATAACTGACACCTTTGATTTCACCATGTCAAACAATATCTCGAACACTCCATGCTACTGTGGTGTTTCGGGAAATGCAAATCTATGGAACGATTCCTCAAATCTTAGGTGTTATGCTAAAATTGTAACTCAAATATCTACCTTTATGATCAAATCATAAATTATTTATTTTCTTGTTACAATGATTTTCCACTTCATCTTGAAATTCTTTGAACAGTTTCAAATGTTTCACACTTCTTCCTCATTAAGTAAATATATACATATATTCGCTCAAATTTCCGGAGAAAGCATATGAAGTTAGAATCCATCGATCATGACTATACATAATGGACTACATACATTAATATATACAAATTCCAATAAGTTGGTCGTTCATTCTTCTAGGCCTTTGAACAAAGTTTCAATTATCTACACGAAAGTCTCACAAGTGTCATTTGATCAAGATCAAAAGACTCCAAAGTTCCGTCAACATGGAGTTTCTACATGTTTTTTTCCAGTATAATTTAAACGGCGATGTCACTTCTTAAGTGATCTTTTAATCATTTGTCTTGCGACATTTTTAGCATTAGTTTTATGGATGTGATTTCTCTAATTAGACTTGTAAATCATCCATCTTATATGAAACATGGTAATTATTTGAACAACCTTTTGTTCTCATAATGCCTAATCGAAATAACAATTATTGAAACAAATCTTGAAGGTAAGCTTTGATGTCAACGAGAAACACAACAACACTTTGGTTGTTTTCGATGAACATCATCACATATTCTCTTGCTGTTTACTTAGGCCATTGCAGTTCATGAATTGTGTTATCTTGCATGACATTTCACACCAACCAATTCGGTATACAATACCCAAGAACCACATTGTTTAATAAGCAAATAATACAACCATAATATGTGTATCATGTATATACTTATGATGGACAATTCCAGTATTTTATTTTCTGCCAAATATTTCTAAGATTCTCCTTTAGCATTTCCTTTTCTTTTTAAAAGAATCTATCAACACCAATAGAGGAGCCATACATATGACACATAGTCTAAAGCGTGTATAGTCAAATACTAATATCTTTGGACTTGCACTTTAAAGTAGATCACCATTATCAAATATTTGGTGTTCTTTCAAATTCTATTCTTTAGTAATATTTTAGTGTAATAAACATTTTACCTACATATTTTATTCATCCTCATCATGACAATTTTCATGATCAAGCTATTATAGCTTATAACGGAAAATCACGAGTATAAAGTTGCTTTCCAAAACCTTTTGGGGGATTAGGACGTCTAGCATGTCCAACCTTCGCAAATTCTCATCAAATAGGAGAACATATATTTTGCCAAATTATACTCTACCATGTTGCAACCAAAACATTGTTTAAAACATCACAATATCTTACACACATGATGGTTTCTGGAACAATTCTTTCAGCTCCTAGATAACTTGATATTAAAAAAATATTTTGAAAATCAAGAATAATGGAGACAAACATGATACTTATATACTAACACTGGAATTGTTACTCTTGATTTAATACTAATTATTAAACTTCATGGAGTAAATAGAGTTTGTTGAAAGTTTGCAATAGGACTTTTAAACTTTAGATTAACACTCAAAACAATACGATACTAGTTTGTAAAGTAAATATCCAAAATTCTATAGTTTTACTATCTCAATTAAAACTAAGCGTAAGGTGGTGAACGGATGCCAATGACTATAAAAACTATGCAAATTCACTTTGATTTAATTTATGATAAATTGTGTTCAACTTTTAATCATATTACTTTTGAACTCCCACTCAAAACTGTAGGGATTCGTAGCATGGAAAACAAAAAATTTCTACTGCATGCACACAAACAAGCCAAGATCTATCTACTAGATTGTAGCAACGAGTCGATAGAAGCACTCACCCTCGAAGATTCCAAAGCGGTTAATGAGAGCAGATTCTCGTGGGTGATGTAGTCGTACACTTGCCGATCTCAAGATCGCGTAGACGATCCTTCCAGTAGCTGCGTTAAGACACTTCGCAATGATCGGTCACACGTTTGGTACTCGATGAAGACCTTCCTCTCCCTTGTTCCAGCAGGCAGCGGAGGTTGTAGTTCTCTCCTCGTGATTCTGGCAGCACGACGACGTGGTGTCGGAAGTAGAGGGAAGATCCCGCAGGGCTTCGCCCAAGCCGGAGCGAGTATGGTGGAGTAAGAGAGGGCCTTGGCGATCTACGGATTAGAGGCACCAAGGGGAGGTGGCTTGGCCGGTGTCTAGGGTTTGGGGAAACCCTAATTCGACGGCTAGAGGATCCCTAGGTGGCGGCAACAGCCCTTGGAGGTGGTGGTGGCGCCTTAGAGCTAGGGTTTGGAGTTGTGTGGGAGAGGGGAGCCCTACCCCTCAATATATAGGAGGGGAGAGGCGGTTTGGGAAGGAGGGAGTCCTCCCCCAACTCCTATTCATGGCCGGTGGGTGGAGGGAGTGGGACTCCTGTCCGAGGTAGGTTTCCTACTCTCCCTCCACCAAACAATGTTCGGATTTGACTTTTCAAATTGGCATTTGACTTTCAAACTTGAATTTGATTTATCTCTTCATATTGCCCAGCCAAGTGACCCAGTACATGATGCAACCATTCCACATTGTCATGACACATCCATGTACCCTTCCCCTTCCGGAGTGCTGGACCTTCCAGACCCTTCTAGAACATTCCCTGTGAAAACACCGAAATCATTTCCGAACTCCAAATTAGGACTTTCCTTATATGAATCTTATTCTCCGGACCATTCCGGATCTCCTCGTTATATCTTGGATGCCATCCGAGACTCCGAAAAACATTCGGTCTCTTACTCATCATTCCATAACTACTCAACAACATCAAATCCTTAAGTGTGTCTCCCTACGGTTCGTGAAATATGCGGACATGACCAAGACACTTCTTCGATCAATAACCAATAGATGAATCTGGAAATTCATATGGCTCCCACATATTTCTACGATTACTTTGCGATCGAATGAACCACTTACATACGATACCAATTTCCCTTTGTCTCACGATAGTTTACTTATCTGAGGTTTTGATCGTCGGTATCTCTGCATACCTAGTTCAACCTCGTTACCGATAAGTACTCTTTTCTCGTTCCCGTGATATGTGATCCCTTGTGAGACAGTCACATGCTTGCAAGCTAATTGGATGACATTCCACCGAGAGGGCCCCGAGTATATCTATCCATCATATGGATGGACAAATCCCACTCTTGATCCATGTGCCTCAACCCATACTTTCCGAACACTCAATGCCACCTTTATAGCCACCTTCTTACGATTGTGGTGTTTGATGTCATCAAAGCATCCTTCCGGTGATGGTGATTAACATGATCTCATGGTCGAAGGAATTAGGTTACTATGTATCAGAAAGCTTATAGCAAATGAACTATATTAAATGACTTGATCTTTATGCTATGCTTAACTATAGGAGTATGTCCATCACATCATTCTCCTAATGATATGACCCTGTTGTTAATAACATCTCTATGTTCATGATCAGGAAACCATGATCATATATTAACCAACTAGCTAGTTTAACAAGAGGCTTTACTAGGGAATCTTTTATGTTTACAAATCACACAAGTATTAATGTTTCCGGTTAATACAATTATAGCATGGTATGTAAACATTTATCATAAGTATGAAGATATGATAATAACCACTTTATTATTGCCTCTTGGGCATATCTCCAACAAAAAAACATCCCTCGAGTTATTTTGGTGATTATAAGAACCAAATACACTACACCAAGGCCGATCATCATGAGAAATGATTGTAGCTTCAAAGGCGAACAATTAACATGTTCATCATATCATCCATATGACTCATGCTTTACCTTTCAATATACCGTGTTCCGAGACCATGTATATACGTGCTAGGCTCTTCAAGGTTAACCTTAGTAACCGCATGTGCAAATCTGGCTTGAACCTGTTGTATGCACACGTAGAATCTATCACACCCGATCATCACGTAATGCTTCTAAATGATGAGTCTTAGCAATGGTGCCTACTAAGTACGAACACTTTATTACTTGATGAGAAGGATCATCTTATAATGCTACCGTCGCGATCTAAGCAATACAAGATGCATAAAAAGGATTTACATCGCATGCAATTCATAATATGTGATATGATATGGCCTTTCTTCTTGTGTCTTTGATCTTCATCTCCAAAGCACAAACATGATCTCCATCATCACTGGCGTGGCGTCAAGGTCAATGGCACTTCTGCATGGTTGTCCTCCACCAGCAGCAACTATTATAACTACTTTGATGAATAGACATGCAGGTCTTAAACGAAATTTAAAGACAACCATAAGGCTCCTGCCGGTTTCCAACTTACAATAAGGATCATTGCATACATCAAATATAATCAATCTCATCATGGCCATATCACATCACAAGACAAGCCCTGCAAAAACAAGTTAGACGCCTCTAATTTTCTTTGCATATTTTACGTGGCTGGGGCTTTCGAGTAAGAATCGTTCTAACTTACGATTAGGAACCACAACGTTGATACAAGTATTTTCAATTGACCGTTGTAAATTGAATCTTCACTATGGTGGGAGAGATAGACACCCGCAAACCCACTTGTGCAATGCAAGTTGCACGTTGAGCGTGGAGCAAGTCTCATGTACGATGACATGTAAGGTTAGCCTGGGCCGCTTCATCCCAGCATCCCACAAGATGCAAAGTACACAAAAAGCAAGCAACAACAAAAGCATCAACGCCAACAAAACCAGTATTCTACTCGTGCATTAGATCTATGCATAGAGTCGTCTCTGATACCATTGTAGGGTTCGTAGCATGGAAAACAAAAAAATCTATCACATGAACACACAAAACCAAGATCTAATCTATGGCAAAGCCAAGATCTAATCTACGAGATCAGTGCAAAAAGATTGTAGAGAAGTAACCCTCATAGATCCAAAGCGTTTAATGACATTGGATTCTCGTGGTTTATGTAGTCGATCACTTGCCGATCTCAAGATCATGTAGACGATCCTTCCGACGCCGTGTTCTGGCAGCTTTGCCGCAGTCGGTCACACGTATGGTAGTCGATGAAGACCTTATTCTCCCTTGTTCCAGCAGGGCATCGGAGGTTGTAGATCTCCACGGAATCCCAACAACACGATAGTGTGGTGGTGGTGGTGGAGAAGAGATTACTGCAGGGCTTCGACTAAGCCAGAGAAGCTGTATGGAGGAGAGAGGGAGGCGCCTGGCAGCTAGGGTTTTGGTTGAGGTACAAGGGGGCGCCCCCACGCCTCCTTATATGGGTGGCGGGGCGGCGGCCAGGGTTCCCAGCCCTGGCCGAGTCCTCCCCCAAGTCCTCTTGGCCGGCGGCATAGGAAAGGGAAAGGGAAACCTTTTCCCTCAAGGTTTCCTTTCCTTCCTCCACTAGGACTTTAACTTTCAAACAAGGATTTTACTATTCAAACTAGAGTCTGTTTCTCTCTTCCTTGTCCTTGGCCGACTTGACCTAGTGGTCCATGATCCTACCCCATTAGGGTATGGTGCATTCCAAGTACCCCCTCCTGGGTTGGTGGACCTTCCAGAACTTTCTAGAAGCTTCTGGTCAAAATACCAAAAACATTTCTGAACCCCGAAATTTGACTTTTCTTATATGAATCCTATTCTCTGGACCATTCTGGATCTCCTCGTGATGTCCTGGATCCAATCCGAGACTCCGAACAACATTCGGTCTCCAACTCATATTCCATATCTACTAAACAACATCGAATCCTTAAGTGTGTCTCCCTACGGTTCGTGAACTATGCATACATGATCGAGACACCTCTCCGATCAATAACCAATAGTAGGATATAAAAATCCATAATGGCTCCCACATATTTGTACGATGACTTTGTGATTGAATGAACCATTTACATACGATACCAATTCCCTTTGTCGCGCGATACTTTACTTAAACGAGGTTTGATCGTCGGTATCTCTATACCTAGCTCAACCTCGTTACCGATAAGTACTCTTTACTCGTTCCATGATATGACATCCCTTGTGACCTAGTCACATGCTTGCAAGCCAATTGGATGACATTCCACCGAGAGGGCCCAGAGTATATTTATCTGTCATGTGGATGGACAAATCCCACTCTTGATCCATGTGCTTCAACACATACTTTCAGAATACCTAATGCCACCTTTATAACCACCTAGTTACGGAAGTGGTGTTTGATGTCATCAAATTATCCATCTGGTGATGGTGATTAACATGATCTCATGGTCAAAGGATTAGGTTACTATGTATTTATAAGCTTATAGCAAACAAACTCTAAATGACTTGATATTATGCTATGCTAACTATAGGAGTGTGTCCATCACATCATTCTCCTAATGATATGACCTTGTTATTAATAACATCCAATGTCCATGATCAGGAAATCATGATCATCTATTAATCAACAAGCTAGTTTAACAAGAGGCTTAGTAGGGACTCTTTTATGTTTACAAAACACACAAGTATTATGTTTCCGGTTAATACAATTATAGCATTGAAAACATTTATCATAAACACAAAGATATAATAATAACCATTTTATTATTGCCTCTTGGGGATATCTCCAACAACGCTGACTGACTGGATGCCCGACGCTTGCCCATTGTAGCGTCGCCCGACGCTTGCCCTCCTAGCTGGACATTTCAATGCCGTCTCTTCGGCCTCCACGCCGGCATCCGATGCCGGTTCTTTTTAACTAGTCATCTGCGGCCATCTTCCCTCCCCCACAGAACACCATCCTCTCCTCCTTCTCCATTTCGTTTTCCACTACCTGTTGCTAGCCATGGCTGGTGGTGCTGGATCGAGGGGAGGGCGTGGCGGTCGTGGACGTCAAGGGATGCGTGGAGGACGCGGCCAAATCAATGCGTCACCATGCTCTCCCTCAACACCGTCATCGCCGAAGATTTCGACCCAGGCATCCAGTTCGCCATGGCCATCCACCTTGGCATGCCGCGTGACATGCTGCTCCTGCCCCGCGGGTTCATGACACCGATCGGCGATGCGCCACCATCGCTTGTCATGCTGCGAGCGAACGGCTTCAGGACCACCAGGTATCTGGTGGATCTGCATTTCGAGCACCTCGGCCAGATGTATCTCGGCAGCGGTTGGGAGTGCTTCGCCCGCTCGCACCAGGTTGAGGCAGGCAACATCGTCGTCTTCAAGTACGACGGCAAAGGAAAGTTTGGCGTCAGCATCTTCGACGACACCATGTGCCGTCGCTGCTACCACTCTGACTCCTCCAACTCCGACGAGTAGGCTAGGTTGTGTGCACGCCATGTATGATGTCAATGTAGGCATTCGCCATTTTAAATGAAAATCTTTATTTGACCGACACATATATTACAAACAAGAGTACAACGGGTCGCCTACGGGTCGACCTACATTGGCCATTCTAGATAGGCGCCACCTACGGGTCGGCATGGCCCCATTCTATGTTGAGAGAGCGGTAGATTGCTTCCTGCACCTGCAGCTCTTCTTTAGCTTGGGGAAGGCGGGCACGCAGGAACGCGTCGTCGGGATTGGCCCGCAATGGTTCGCGGAGGTCGTCACGCACTTCCCTGAGCGCGACATGCCCGCGGTTCTCCAGCAGAAAGACGCGGTTCATCACCTCAAACGAGAAACACGCGCCGATGGTCCTGTTGTAGTCGTAGTGAGAGCGCCGCGACCGCAATGGCATATGGAATATATGCGGGAGCCTCAAAATCTGAGGAGGCTCCACGTCCGATGCCACCGGCGGGTTCGGCCACCACAAGGGCAGCGGGCGTTCGGGCACCGCTTCTCTACTGGCATCGGGGATTCCATGGAGCTTGTCGGGACGACGATGGCGGCCAGGCATGGTGGTTTTTGTGTTGTGGGGTGGTGCAGGCCCGGTCCAAGGTATCTTGGCGACCTCCCTTTTTATGGCTTCGACTGGACGCGGCGGTAAATGCCCAGAACTGGCGGGAAGAAGCGGGAGACGACGTGGTGGCGGGAAGACACTGGAAATATGTCAACATTGGCCTTGGCCAAGCGTGGACAGATGGGTGTCACCGCTGGGTGCGGTCGGCCGGACAGGCCGGACCACGACCCCAAATCGACCACGGACCGACCCAAACAGACAGAAACATACCATTTGGAGCAACCGGATGGGTCGGCCTAGTGGAGTGATGACTCCTTGATGGTGCCAGAGAACTTGGTGCTTGATGTGGAGTCTTGTTGGGAACCCCAAGAGCAAGGTGTGAAGCAACACATCAGCAAGTTTTCCATCAGTAGAGACCGAGGTTATCGAACCAGTAGGCGGAAGGAAACGTCACACAGGTGTTGCTAGCAACGCAGAGGCCTACATACTCAAGACTTTTCCCCAACAAATCAGTGAGGTTGTCAAGCTCACCGGTTTGCTATAACAAAGGTATGAAAGGTAATGGTTTGCAGCAAGTAAACAAGTAACAGTGGAGGATGTATCAATGGTAAAGATTGGACCGGGGTCCATAGTTCACTAGAGGTGCTCTCCTTAGATAAACAACATGGCATGCAGGGTAAACAAATTACAGCAGGGCAATTGACATGAACTGAGCAAGGCATAACAATGCAATTACTAGTCAGAAAGATCCTATGAGATTCGATTGGGCAATACAACAAGATACATAGTTCGCCATCCAACTGCATCTATGACTAGAAGTCCACCTTCAGGTTATCATCTGAACCCCTACAGTATTAAGTTGCAAGCAATAGACAACTGCTTTAAGCAAAGTGTGTAAGGTAAACATTCCACATGTTCCATGAACAAGAGACCGTTGTTTTCTCCCTAGTAGCAACAGCGCATCTACAACCGAAGATATTATTGTCACTTCCCTTGGAAACTAGAGGCATGAACCCACTATCGATCATAAATACCCCCTCTTGGAGTCACTAGCAACTACTTTTACAAGATAGCTACTAACAACGGAGAGCATGCAAGATCACAAAAAACACAGACATGATAGAATCATAAATACAAAACCATTAATCAAACCAACATAATAATCTCAATATCCATCGGATCCCCGCAAACAGACATGCATGATTGCAAGTAGATTAGATCTTGATCATGAACGGATCTCACAAGATCTATACATGAAAGCACAAAGGAGGAGATACAACCATCTAGCTACTACATGGACCCATAGTCCAAGGTGGAACTACTCACGCATCATACCGAAGAGAAGGCCTCCGGGATGATCTCCCCTCCGGCAGTGTGCTGGGAAGAACTTCAGATCCCCCCCCCTCCGATCTAGGGATGATGGTGGCGGCGGCTACAGACTGATGGGGAAATACCAATCGGGGTATACCACGAAGAGGATTCGCCAGCTGGATCGAGCCGATTGAAGCCTAGCCCTGAGCGGGTCGACTCGCCCAACTCGGCGACTGGCGCATGCTGGACCCAGACGAGTGGCGCCGACTGGAGGCCCAAGACGGCGACTTCAATACAAAGCCCACCAAATACTTGTAAACCCTAACTGGCTATATATATAAAGCCACCAGGGGCACCCCCACGGGGACATCATATTACATCTTCTCCCACGTCATATTAGATCTAGTCTCTCCCTCCGCCTACGGCAGCTCCCATGTAAACCAATCTATGATCATATACTGGATTGATAGCAGGACGTAGCGATCCTCCACCGAGGGGACGTGAACCTGGGTACATCGTGTGCCAATCTCGCTCCCGAATTCTCCTACGTCGCCTTGCTCCCTCTACGTAAGCTACCCCCAGTAGCATCTGCCGTGCAATACCACGACAATCGGGGGGCTTCTTATAGGCAAAGGGGGAGGCCGAGGAGGCGACCAGGAGAGTCAAACCCTACCCAGGCGCGGGCCCACCCCTGGCCGCGCCTGGGGGGTTTGGCCGCCCTGACGCGCTTCCTCGTCTCCCCTCTAGAGTTAATGTTCCCCACAGAAATTAATTGACTTTGGCATTTGTCCCGTCCAATTCCGAGAATATTTCATTACTAGCTTTTCTGAAGCCAAAAACAGCAGAAAACAAGCAACTAGCACTGTGGCAACTTGTTAATAGGTTAGTACCAGAAAACATGTAAAAAGCACCTCAAAGTGTAGAAAAAGCAAAGCAAAGTAGATAGTAACAAGCATGGAACATCAAAAATTATAGATACGTTTCCGATGTATCAAGCATCCCCAAGCTTAACTCCTACTCATCCTCGAGTAGGTAAGTGATACAAGAAGAATTTTTGAGGTGACATGTACCTTCACAATAAAGATCCAACCATTTGCAAGCATTGAAAGCTGGGATCAAAGAACTCTAAACATGTGCATAAAAGATGGAGTTCTAACAATAGGACATAGTAACTATGCATGCAACATGAAAAGCTACAAACAAAGATCATGAATAACGTGCATTGAAAAATGTTTGTTTGTTTCACATACAGAAAACATAGCATAGTGGCAATCGGCTTGTCCCTCATAGAGTAGCAATATAGATGCATAGGACAGCTTAAAAGTTCACAAGGGTGACTAGAAACAAATAGTACAAAAACAAGTAATATCACAATATGCATCAATCAATAAGCTTTGGAACAGTGCACACAGAATGAAAACTATGCTCTCTTAATGGTGCCTAAAGGTAGAAGGTGGAGACTCAATAATGGTGGAAGAAAGGCCTTTTTGTAAAGGAAGTAGGGATTACAAGTTTCAAAAAATCTTCCAAAAATTATGGGACTCATTGCCCCTATCATAAGCATCTTGAAGTGATTAAGGTTAAAGTGACAAAGATGGAGTATATGCTTGACGAAGTATAAGTTGGCAATCTCAAGTCCCTTGAATACGAGGGCCACACCTCATGCATACTCAACTTTGGGCCCAGGTAAGTTCTTGTCATTGTAAGTATTTACATATCATTGAGAACCACCAACGGGGTACCCCTTGCACATGGTACAGGAGCTATCCCATAACCAAAATGACAAGGCAAGCAGATAATGAGCATCTCAGCAATCTTCTTATGTACCATGGGAATATGGTGCTTTTTTCTCTCTTTCCTCTTTTCTCAATGTGTCTCTTTTTTATAAGAAGAATGCTTCATAGATGTCACTATGGTGATGCTGCAAGTTTCCACCATGATTAGGCATGGATTAGGCTAGCGGCCCAGGCGTTTCTCTAACATAGGATACAAACTCCATGGACTTACAAGTTCCCTCTTTATTTCACAATGGTGACATCCATAGATAAAAGAGCATGATATCAACTGAGTACAAAGTACAAGTGCAATGTTGAAAACGTTCCCCGTGACAGCACAATTCTGTTAATTCCAACGTATAAGTGCAAGCATATACAACAAAGATGTCACAATGGTTGAAGTTTATTAGGGGAAAAGAATATAAAGTGTGCCATCAAGTTCGTGAGGGCTTTAATCACTAAGATTTCATATAACAAAATAATTTTTTAATTGGAAGATAGCTGAAAACAATAATATACTTGGAATGGTGTAACACGCCATGCATAGGCGTTTATAGTGGACACTTTGGAATAACTTGGTTTCTTGGGAGTTGGAAGCATGAGTAGAGCTTACTCATACAAGTGGAGGCTAGCAAAAGACTGGGAGCAACCAACTAAGAGAGCATAATGGCCATAATCATGTAGAGCAACAAAGCATTACTAATCAAAGCATAGAGTGGTACTACAAGCCAAGGACTAGATGATAATAGAGACTAATGGTGACTTTTCATAGTCATAACATGGTGTGAGCATGTGCCAAGTCAACCCAAGCAAAGCATCAAAGGAGAATACCACAATACTATGCTTTTGCATGCTAAAACAACGCATAATTTCTTCAAGGCACACTAAGCAATCCCAATTGTTTGGAACAAGACATGCTACAGCAATAACCACTAAGCATAAGGTCAAAACAACACCTAGCATGTCATGCTAAAGTCTAAGGGCCTATTTGGTTGGGCTTAAATCTAGCTTTTAGAGTTTGGCTTATAAGCCACAAAAGCACCAAAATAGGTGCTTTTGGCTTTGGCTTTTGGCTTTTAACTGAACATAGTAGTATGATGGTATATGCCAAAATCCAAAATAAAAAGCACCTATTTAGGTGCTTTTGTGGCTTATAAGCCAAAAGCGAAAAGCCATAAATAAGCACAACCAAACAGCCCCTAAGTCACAGTCAATGCAAGCTCCTCTTGCACTTCAAGCAAGAACTTACTACTCCTTTCCAACACCAAGCAACTTATTTGCAAAACAACATAGCGAGAACGGGGGTCCAAACTATTTTAGAAAACTAAACATACTAAGAAAAGCAAATGAAAACTAAGATGCCCTAAGAACAACACAACTGTGCATGAAACAATAAAAACGAAGTGTCTAGACAGACCTAAGCTTTTTATTTGATGAAGAAGGGGATGCCTTGGGCATCCCCAAGCTTTGACGCTTGTACCTCTTGGATATTTCTTGGGGTGACACCATGGTGGCATCCCCAACCTTGATCTTTTGTCTATTCTTCATCTCATTGCATCATTCTCTCTCTATACAAAATTTTTCCTTCATACAAAATTTCACACAATCTTCATTAGCAACATTAGTGTATTTAAAAGATATTATACCTCTGGCAAAGCTTTAGAACATAAAGGATTTTCACTAAAAACACAAACTACTGTAGCAACTCCTTCAATAAGCTCAATTCACCTAAAGAGAACTCAAAAAGGAATCAATAAGAAGCAAATGCAAATAATGGCAGAAATCTGTCAAAACAGATCAGCAGGTAGAAACCGATTTTTTTGAAAATCTTCTGTTGCTCAAATAAAAAAGTGTTAATCTAACGAAAGTTAGCTAACATACTGGGGGATTTATTCATAAATTTTGAGATCAATCCTAATTATAGAGACTCCTCACGAATTTTTATGGTGGAGGACAGAAATCTGTTTTGGGACAGCAACTCCCCAAATCTCACTTCCCTCTCATTAGAGGTCATTCTTGGCACAAAAGCAAACAAAAAGGATAAGGAGAGGTCATTACTGAAGTAATAACTTCCAAGAATCAAGGAAACTCTTGGGTTATCTCCCATCAATTACTTTTCTTTAACGCCTTTAAGTTAGGCATGATAGTTTGAGAAGATGCTCACATAAGAATTATGAATTGAAGTCAAAGAGAGCATGAAGAAGCAAATACACAACACTTTTAAGCCTAACCCACTTCCTATGCACCGGAATCTTGCACACAAATAAATTCCCTAAGAACAAAGTGACATGCATAGGAAGATAATACAAGAGTATCTTCAAAACTTTCAGCTCATAGAGAGGTGTTTCGGTACCATGAAAACTTCTAAAACCATATTTTCCTCTCTCATAATAATTTTTAGTAGCCTCATGAATAAACTCAACAATATAACTATCACATAAAGCAGGCTTTTCATGATCTACAAACACATAATTTCTATCAAGCTCAAAAATAGTGGGATTAAAACCTTCACAAGTTTTATCCAAAGTAGATATTTCAAATGGATCCACAGAAACATAACATTCATCCTCCTTTAGTAAGCAAGGGGGACAATCAAATAATGTAAGAAGTAAAGAGTTACTCTCATTAGAAGGTAGGCATGGGTAGATAATCCATTCTTCCTCCTTTTGTTCATCACTCTCCTCCTCTTTTTCATCTAATGAGCTTCCAGTTTCAACAATTTCTTCTTCCATAGGCTCCTGCAAGGCATTAGTCTCTTCCATGTGTGGAAAGCATCTATTAAAATATTCAAGGATATATCCATTTGCTTCGTAGTAATTATCAAAGCAAAATTTAAGTATCTCATAAACCTCATATTCATAAGGTGCATCATCAGTATTTTCAAGCAAACTGGCAATTTCAAATGCACCCTTGAAAGCAATGAATTCTTCAATTTGTTCCACGTCATAAAAGTCACAATTTCCTTTAACATAATAGGATATGGTAACATTATCATTATACTCACATTGAAAAAGGAGGTGTTTATACCTTCTACAGCAACAAGCTTTATCAAAGCAATAAGTAACATTATAAGCGGAGCATACCTCTCTAGCAATAGTATTCAACTTATCAATTTTCTCCCATAAGTGTTCCTTATAATAATAATACTTTTGTTCTTCCGTGAACCCACCTTGCCAATAAGAACTAGTTTCAAAGAAACCACCCATTGATAGAAAGCATGACCAAGCAAGGCAACAACAGACCAACAACTAGAGCAGGAACTAATTTTTTTGTGTTTTTGAATAAAGCAAGCAAACCAAACTATACTATTTTTGGGTTTTTTTTGAAAAGAGGCAAACAAAACCAAACAAAATAAACAAAGCAAACTAAAAACAAAGTAAAGAGAAAGGAAGTGAAAGACTCCACTTGTGAAGACGTCCTTAGCCTTCCCGACAACGGCGCCAGAAAACTTGTTGATGACTCCTTGATGGCGCCAGAGAACTTGGTGCTTGATGTGGAGTCTTGTTGGGAACCCCAAGAGCAAGGTGTGAAGCAGCACAAGAGCAAGTTTTCCCTCAGTAGAGACCGAGGTTACCGAACCAGTAGGAGGAAGGAAACGTCACACGGGTGTTGCTAGCAACGTGGAGGCCTGCACAACACAAACTCAAGACTTTGCCCCAACAAATCAGTGAGGTTGTCAAGCTCACCGGTTTGCTATAACAAAGGATTAAACGTATGGTATGAAAGGTAATGGTTTGCAGCAAGTAAACAAGTAATAGTGGAGGATGTATCGATGGTAAAGATTGGACTGGGGTCCATAGTTCACTAGAGGTGCTCTTCTTAGATAAACAACATGACATGCAGGGTAAACAAATTATAGCAGGGCAATTGACAGGAACTGAGCAAGGCATAACAATGCAATTACTAGTCAGAAAGATCCTATGAGGTTGATTGGGCAATACAACAAGATACATAGGCCGCCATCCTACTGCATCTATGACTAGAAGTCCACCTTCAGGTTATCATCTGAACCCCCTCCAGTATTAAGTTGCAAGCAACAGACAACTGCTTTAAGGAAAGTGTGTAAGGAAAACAGTCCACATGTTCCATGAACAAGAGACCGTTGTTTTCTCCCTAGTAGCAACAGCACATCTACAACCGAAGAGATTATTGTCACTTCCCTTGGAAACTAGAGGCATTAACCCACTATCGAGCATAAATACCCCCTCTTGGAGTCACTAGCAACTACTTGGCCAAGATAGCTATTAAGAACGAATATCATGCAAGATCATAAACAACACAGACATGATAGAATCATAAAGACAAAACCATTAATCAAACCAACATAATAATCTCAATATCCATCAGATCCCCGCAAACACAAGATGCATGATTACAAATAGATTAGATCTTGATCATGAACGGAGCTCACAAGATCTATACATGAAAGCACAAAGGAGGAGATACAACTATCTAGCTACTACATGGACCCATAGTCCAAGGTGGAACTACTCACGCATCATACTGGAGAGAAGGCCTTCGGAATGATCTCCCCTCCGGCAGGGTGCCGGGAAGAACTTTAGATCCCCCCGATCTAGGGACGATGGTGGTGGCGGCTACAGACGGTTTTGTGGATATTTGATCGGGTGCTTAGGGTTTCTGCATCAGGGGCTTCTTATAGGCGAAGGGGGAGGCCGAGGAGGCGTCCAGGGGGTCAAACCCTACCCAGGCGCGGGCCCACCCCTGGCCGTGCCTCTGGGGGGTTTGGTCGCCCTGACACGCTTCCTCGTCTCCCCTCTGGAATTTTTGTTCCCCATGGAAAGTAATTGACTTTAACGTTTGTACCGTCCAATTCCGAGAATATTTCTTTACTAGCTTTTATGAATCCAAAAACAGCAGAAAAAAGGCATCTGGCACTGTGGCAACTTGTTAATAGGTTAGTACCAGAAAACATGTTAAAAGCACCTCAAAGTGTAGACAAAACAAATCAAAGTAGATACTAACAAGCATGGAACATAAAAAATTATAGATACGTTTCGGACGTATCATGGAGATGCCCTAAGAGCTCGTTCAGTGTTCCCAGGCTGAATTCCGGACGTAAATAGCGCCGACGGAACTAGTTTTCAGTCTAGGAACGCTTAGTTTCTCACTCATGTTCCTATGCCGAGTTTCCGAGTTTGGCCAAAATTCAATCAAATTTGGCAAACTTTGGGTGAATATAGGTGGTTTTCATCAATACTTGGCAAATACATAAATATTACATCAAATTCGGGCGAGCACCTGAATTCTGACTTCATTTAGGCTAAAAAAAACTATAAAAAGGCCGATGCCGATGTCGCCGGACGCTGCCTCACATGCCGAAGTTGCGGTAGAAGCTTGTGTAGCCGGGGTCCGCCTTGCCGTCGATGGCGGCGACGTCGTCACTCGGCGGCTACGGGGGCGCGAGCTGCCCTGGCCTGGGTTGCCGTACCTCCACGGCTGGTACAAGGGGTCGGCCTTGTCATCGTCGAGGACGAAGAGCACAATGCCATGATAGGTGAGCTCGCGGCGAGCGCTGGACTGGAGGTCGGCCTCCTCCTGCTGGCGCTGGACACGACGTGCCTCCTCCTGCTCCCAGTCCATCCTGGACCAGGCGAGGATGTCCGGCTCCGGCATCGGTGGCGCTGGCACCGCGTCCCGCAGAGAGCGCTCCATCGCCATCTTCATGGCGAGGGAGTCCTTGTGGACGAACAACGCCCGGTCAGTCGGCTCCGGCTTCGGCTGGCAAAGGCGAAGTCGGCCGGTCGGCGACGATTGCGCGTGGTGGCTTGTTGATGATGATCCCCTGCGATCTTGTCCTCAGCGGCAAGCGGACCGGCGTGTCAGCCTCCCGCTTGATGGGCCGAAGAACCTCGCCGCTTGGGCACGACGACTGTGCCGGCACGGACCCGAACGAGCGGGAGGCCGAGACGGCGGCGGAGGAGGATCTGAGGCTGGTCATCCTCCTGGGCAGCCAGTTTGCCGAAGGATGGCACTGCGCCCTTGCCGCGGGTGCCGGCGAGCACCATTTAGTCGTCGGCCAGCACCGGCGGCACCGGGATGCCGCCGACGCTGAGCTTCTAGCTGAGCGCGAGCACCCGAAGTCCGGCGGCGCTATGTATCCAGTGTCGTGGAGCATCTGGGCTCCCCAGGGCTGGAGTGTACGCCGGCCGAATCCATTCGCCGCCGCAGGGTCGTCGGGGTACCTCTCAACCATGGTTTTCTTCTCGCCGGAGTTGGAGTGCGAGCAAGAGGAAGAGGGAGAGTGGAGAGGCTGAGAGAGTGTGTTGTGAGCCGGCGAGGGGTGCCAGCTTTTATAGGCTGAAGTGGGCAACGAAGGCGGGAGGGGTGTAGCGGCGTGGCCGGGAAAAGGGGAAACGGCGGGAAGTTATTGTCCGGCGGTCCGTCACAGGAGCCGAGGCGGCGGTGGCGCGGCATTACGGCGACGTGTGGTCGACGAGACGGGCGGTTATTGTTCGGTGGTCTTTCGCGGGAGCCGAGGCGGAAGGATGACGACGACTCGGCTCTGGGTCGCTGACTGGACGGGTCCACGCCCCGAGTTTTTTTTGTCAAATTCGCTTCGTCCGACGTTCCCAGGACGTTCCTAGCGCCCCAGGATTGGTCTGGAAACTCCGGGCGAAAGTTAAACCAAATCTAGACAAAACTGGCGTCCTGAAAACACGACTGGATCAAATTTTAGAGTCCAGTCGAAAAAAACGCACCGAGAATGGCCTTCTAAAACTGAGTGGAGATGCTGTAATGTTGAAGCTACTGTTGGGTGAGGGCGGACTGGGTGTTGCTTTCACGGTGGATTGTGTTTTAGCTACAAGGGTCTGATCACCGCAGCGCGGGATTTTTTTCCCCTTTGTTTCAATAGGGTTTTGTGTACCTATAATGTTATTAGTTCTTTCGTTTCAAAATAGATATTGTAGTTTTGTCAAAATTATGATGAATCAAGACACTATTTAATATATAGATTCATTTAAATTTTTACAAACTTGTGATGTCTATTTTGAAACGGAGAGAGTGGTATATTTCTTTCTCGTAGTTGAGTCTGGATATCTTCGCAATATTAATATACTTTTTTTATCCAAAAATTTCTAGTTGAATTAAGAGCATTCTTATGATAATTGAGAATTTATTACTTAAAGTTAAATACTCCCTCCGTTTTAAAATAAATGTTAGATTTGTCAAAATTTAAATGAATCTAGACACTATTTAAATTCATCCAAATTTTAACAAAATCGCGACATCTATTTTGAGACGGAAGGAGTATTACATTTGTTTATACATAACTTGCATGTACACAGCCGCTACAAGTCCAAACTCTAAACAAAAAATTAAACAAAATAGGCGAAATACAAGAAATCATATGCTAAGGTGTTGGAGGACCAATCCAAAGATCACACGGCCACCATGTTGGATAAAAATATCCCCACTTTTACCTCCAAACGTGTACATATCTCCGTAAACAAGTCGCTATACTAAACTGTAGGGGTTCGTAGCATGGAAAACAAAAAATTTCTACCGCATGAACACACAATCAAGATCTAATCTATGATCAAGCCAAGATCTATATACTAGATTGTAGCAACGAGTCAATAGAGTACTAACCCTCGAAGATCCAAAGCGGTTAACGAGAGCAGATTCTCGTGGATGATGTAGTCGTACACTTCCGATCTCAAGATCGCGTAGACGATCCTTCCGGCGCTGCGTTCCGACAGCGCTTCCGCAGTCGGTCACACGTTCGGTACTCGATGAATACCTTTCTCTCCCTTGTTCCAAAGAGGGCGTGGAGGTTGTAGCACTCTCGCGATTCCCAAGACGACGGCGTGGTACCGAAGTAGAGGGAGATCTCAGGCTTCTTAAGCCGGAGCGAGTATGGTGGACTATGAGAGAGGCCTTGGCGATCTAGGGTTTAGAGGCACCAAGGAGAGAGAGCTAGGCCGGCGGCTAGGGCAAGTGGAGGGCCCCAACTCGGCGGCTAGGCAAACCCTAGGGGCGGCGGCGACTTGGTGGAGGTCGGCGGCTAGGGCTAGGGTTTAGAGGAGAGAGGTGTAGGGAAGAGGGGCACCCTTGCCCATCCTTTTATAGGTGGGAGGGAGGCGCGGTTGGGAGGAGGGAGTCCTCCTCCAACTCCTCCTCCTTGGCCGGCGGGTGGAGGGAGTAGGACTTCCTCCCTAAGTAGGTTTCCTACTTTCTCTCCACCAAGCAAACTTGTCGTTTGACTTTTCAAATTGGCGTTTGACTTTTCAAACTAGCATTTGATTTATCCCTTTATTTTGCTTAGCGATGACACCTAGTACATGATGCAACCATTCCAACTTGTTATGACACATTCATGTACCCTTCCCCTCTGGAGTGCCGGACCTTCCGGACCCTTCTAGAACATTCCCGATGAAAACACCGGAATCATTCCCCAAGTCCGAAACAGGACTTTCCTTATATGAATATTATTCTCCGGACCATTCCGGATCTCCTCGTGATATCCCGGATCCCATCTGAGACTCCAAACAACATTCAGTCTCTTTCTCATCATTCCATAACTACTCAACAACATCGAATCCTTAAGTGTGTCTCCCTACGGTTCGTGAATTATGCGGACATGACCGAGACACTTCTCCGATCAATAACCAATAGAGGAATCTGGAAATTCATATGGCTCCCACATATTTCTACGATTACTTTGCGGTCGAATGAACCACTTACATACGATACCAATTTCCCTTTGTCTCACGATAGTTTACTTATCCGAGGTTTTGATCGTCGGTATCTCTACATACCTAGTTCAACCTCGTTACCGATAAGTACTATTTTCTCGTTCCCACGATATGTGATCCCTTGTGAGCCAGTCACATGCTTGCAAGCTAATTGGATGACATTCCATCGAGAGGGCCCAGAGTATATCTATCCGTCATATGGATGGACAAATCCCACTCTTGATCCATGTGCCTCAACCCATACTTTCCAAACACTCAATGCCACCTTTATAGCCACCCAGTTACGGTGTGGTGTTTGATGTCATCAAAGCATCCTTCCGGTGATGGTGATTAACATGATCTCATGGTCGAAGAAATTAGGTTACTATGTATCAGAAAGCTTATAGCAAATGAACTATATTAAATGACTTGATCTTTATGCTACGCTTAACTATATGAGTATGTCCATCACATCATTCTCCTAATGATATGACCCTGTTGTTAATAACGTCTCTATGTTCATGATCAGGAAACCATGATCATATATTAACCAACAAGCTAGTTTAACAAGAGGCTTTACTAGGGACTCTTTTATGTTTACAAATCACACAAGTATCATTTCCGGTTAATACAATTATAACATGGTATGTAAACATTTATCATAAGTATGAAGATATGGTAATAACCACTTTATTATTGCCTCTTGGGCATATCTCCAATAGTCTCTCACTTGCACTAGAGTCAATAATCTAGTTTCAAACATTTGTGTATTCAACACCTATGGCTTTCTGGGGTCGTATGTACACGATTGCTAGTGGTCAACTGATCTCCGGATCTGACACTTCCATGTCCGTGTGTAATTGCATGTCTTTGCGTCTCTACACATCACTCATTCTCTAATGAGATGGCTTTGTACAAATTGGTTCCTTTGGTGTGACCTTTAGTTCTTTGGGGTTAAAATGTTGATAATATTGTCGTACAATATATCTTCATATCATTATCCCTGCTATGAACTACACCTAGTTTGATAACAAACTACTTGACACAAGTGCCCTCTTATGCTGCTATAATAGCAGTTATATACTTAGCCCTTTTGTTGTAGTATCTGTCACAATATCTTAACTTTGGAACTCATCCAAATCCATTGTGGAACTTACTTTCCATTATATTGTGCCACCCTTAGTTTAGATTGAGATAAACTTAATTTGTACTTTGTGACAAAACTAGTATCAATGTAGTACTTTTACAATGAACTAACCATCTATTTGTCACTTCTACAAATAATATACTCTTAGTTCTTCCAAAAGATCATAAGAATATCCTTACTATTGTCCAATGATCATCTTATGAATCATTCTGGTATATGCTCATAACATTTAGAGTATAGGACATATCTGGATTTGTACATGTCACAGTATGATTGATATAAATACTCTTTGTGATTTCATACATCAAGTATCAATCTATACTTGAATCTTTGTTTCACTTACCAAGTGTCAATACACTTGAATATATCATCAATATTGAACTCATTCAATCCTTTCTGTGCGACAAGAATCTTTCTTATAGTTTCTATATTGAACTCATTCAATACATCATCTATGTACTTTCGGCACAACCATATTAGCGTCTATTGATGCCAAATATTTGGGTTTTGCCTAAGTCTTTCATCGGGATGAAATTCTTAATATGTGTTAATGAAAGATACATCATTTCCAATCAACAATATGTCTTCCACATAACGTATTAGAAACATGTCTTAGCGCTCCCACTTAATTTCTTGCAAATGCAAGCATCTTCATCGTCTCCGACAAATTTAAACTCCTTTAACAGTTTCATCATGGTGAAGATTCCAACTCCGCAATACTTACTTCAACCATTGAAGTTTGCATATGCTTTTAGCATCCTTTGAATCAACAAAACCCTATGGACCGCGTTATGCACATGTCCTAGGTAACAATTCTATTAGAAGAACTTGTTTTGTTTATTCAATTACCACATAACAAAATTATATGTAGTGGTTGCTACATTAATCCGTCTAGACTAAATATCGCTATGAAAGATCAAATCTTGTCATAGTCAACCTTTGAACATTGTTGTGAACTCTTTCCCAACATGTCGACTATTTCATAGATGTGCAACATCCATGTCTATTTATTTATAGATCCAAACACAACTGTAAGGTCTTACACCTTTCTCGAGGGTCCTTCAAGTTCAAAACTTGATTTCTCGTGTATGGAACTATCACGGATTTTATGGCTTCAAGCCATTTTACGGAGTCAGGGCCCATCATCGCTTCTTTGCATGTAGTACGTTCATTATTCTCAAATAATTATTCAACCCTCAAATCTTGGTATTTGATTGTTTACTCGACCTACTTGGTTCAATAGAAACTTTGAACTTCGTAACCACAACCTTTGAGGCACGTGAGCCATGAGCATTGTTGCTGCCTCCGGAACACTTTTCGGCGCTGCACAACTTTGCACATATAGCTAAGGTTCTTTTAACCTTATCAAAGTTCTATTGTCCTCCCACTTATCTTTTCACGAAAAATTCCTTCTCAAAAAACTTGACATTCTAAGTGACAAACACTTTTGTCTCCGATGTTATGGAGGATTACTTAACAGTTATTCGAAATAACATACAAAGCCAGGTTCATCCGACTTTGGTTGCAAACATCTTTCTTATGCATAGCATACCAATGTTTAAGAAAGGACAACTTGGGTTTTTTCCCAAACCATAACTTTATATGGTGTCATTTCAACGGATTATGGTGGAGCTCTTTTCAGTGGAAAAAACGGTAGTCTCTAAAGCTTTTAATCTTTAAAATATAATGGCAGTTTTATGAATTACACCTTCGATCTTACCATGTCAAACAAGGTTTAATTACATATCTCGAACGCTCCATACTCTTATGGTGTTTTGGGACATGCAAATTCACGGAACGATTCCTTAAATCTTAGGTATTATGCTAAACTTGTGTTATCGCCATATTTTGGCCAAAGGAGGAGATGGGCCGTGATCAAGATGGGCTTGGAAGATACGTATATGCAATGTGTTGTTGAATCGGCCTTGTACGTGGATTTGGGCTAAATTGCCCGTGTATCTGTATATTGTAGTAGGTTACGTTTCGGTTTAGGTAAGAGATAGAGTTGTAGAGTTATTCCAAAGATAGAAAGTCTTCGGACTATAAATATGTACCTAAGGTTATCGAGAAAAGGAGGACAATCACGTTCACAACAAACACAATCTCAAGATCGCCACCCTTGTTTCTAGGGTTTCTTTCGGGTAAGTGTCATCTTGCCTAGATCGCATCTTGCGATCTAGGCGATCGCTATGCGTTATCTGTGTTACTCGTCTTGAAGCCTTGTTGATGGCGAGTAATACTATTATCATAGATTTGTTGAGGCTAGCATTGGTACTTTTTACTATGATTGTTTAAGATATGTCTTCTCTAGTTACCTCGCTACCTTTGCACCTTTTCCCAAGTGCAAGGGTAGCATCTTCCTTGATCTTTATTTAGTTGATTCGATCTGTTGTGGTTATGCCTTGTTCTCCAAGGTTTAGTTTGATATCCACGTAGTCATGCCTTGCAAACGGGTTGAACGATCCAGTAGTACGTAAGGACGTGGTTTACTAGTTCTAGAGAAGTTGTTCCGGTAATTGACTTTACGTCGGTTGTTAGGCCTCCTCTAGGGTTAGTATTCTATCATCTTTTGTGTCTTCCAGGCTCAATTACGTGTAGGACGTTCCAATTACGTGGTGAAAACGTCAAACTGTCGTAGATCGATTTAACTTGTAATGATAAAGCAAAACCACATGTTATCGTAGATCTAATGCAGAACCATGGGATAATCGGCTCTAGGAGCCGATTCACAGGGAAACCTGGGAGCCGGTCACGGCTCGAATTTTACGTATACTTGTTTACCATGCAGGAAACTGATCGAAGCAATCCATCACCTTCCTGACCAGGTATAGGTCAGTGAAGGGAATATGCCCTGAGAGGCAATAATAAATTGTTTATTATGTGTATTCCAAGTATATGATAGATGTTTATTTTGCATGCTATAATTGTATTAATACGGAAATGTTAATACATGTGTGTTTAATAAACAAACAGAAAGTTCCTAGTTAAGCCTCTCTCATAAACTAGCTCGTTGATTAACAAGATGATCAAGGTTTCCTGATCATGGACATTGGATGTTGTTAATAACGGGATCACAACATTAGTGTAATGATGTGATGAACATTCATCCGAAGTATAGCATTACGATCAAAGTCATTGAGTTTATATTGCTATAACAACTTAAGTGATCCTAATCCTTAGACCATGAGATCATGTCAATCACTAACACCTAAGAGTTTCTTGATAACATCAAACGTCACACCGTAATGGGTGATTATAAAGATGGGTTCAGAACTAATAAAGTGTTATGTTGAGGCTCATGGATCGAGAGTGGAATTTGTTCATCCCGATGACGGATAGATATACTACGGGCCCTCTCGGTGATATCACATTGATTAGCTTGCAAGCAAGTGATTTGATCACTAGAATGTTATATCACGAACGAAAAGAGTGCATGTCGAACGAGATCAAACTAGGTATGGAGATACCGATGATCGAATCTCGGACATGTAATATATCGTGAGACAAAGGGATTAAGATACTAGCGTAAAAGGTTCCGACGATCACAAGAAAGTCATCGTTGAATGTGTGGGAGTCAGTATGGGTCTCCAGATCCCGCTCGATTATTGATCCGAGAGGGTCTCGATCATGTCCGCATTATTCACGAACCGTAGGGTGACACACTTAAGAGACACCGACATCCAATTGGAGCAAAAGTTTCATGCCGAAAGAATAAACAAGCGCAGGAATTTATTTCACTAGATACCGAAACTGTTTCGGTTGAAATTGCTGAAACTGGTTCTGCATGTGAAATGGAATACTAGCAAGGTTATTTGTGAATGTTTGTCATTAAAGTAATTGACAAAATTCTGAATAAAATAAAAGAGTTTTATTTAATGAGAGTTTGCATTAAATTTGGTGGAAATTTAATGGGATCTTTGAGTGGGATTTTGAGGATGAATTTGGAGGAGTTTTGTGAGTGGAGTGTCCACCCACATGAAGAGGGAGGGCAAGGGCAGCCCCATGCGCCGCCACCCCTTGGGGTTCCCTCCTCCTATAAAAGGAGCCCTCCTCTCACTTCTCACTCACACCTCGTGAAGGATCTCTCTCCCCTCTAGAATTTATTCCCCATGGTCTCGGACTAGCGAGATACATGTTCCGTGGCTATTCGGCAAGAAAGAGTTGTGCTTCCGCTGCATCGCTGAGCGAGGAGGCGGAGGTTGCTCGGTGCCTCAACGTGTGTGCGAGCAGCACGGATGCGCTGCTGATTTGCGCTAGGACTTCCTCTCGATCTTGAGATCGGCAAGAGATCGTCTACATCAACCACGAGTTTGGACTCGTTAAGCTTTGTCGGTCTTCAAGGGTATGTTCTCTACGGATATACATCCGCCCGTTGTTTGTATCTAGTATAAATAGATCTTGGTATATAGTTCACATCGTAGGAAAATTTTTGTTTTCTATGCTGCGAACCCTACAGTGGTATCAGAGCCGGATCTATGCGTAGATAATTTACACGGGTAGTACACATATGAGTATGTGGGCGATGATGATCATGTTGTTGCTCCTTTCTTGTGATTTTGGATATTGGTGGCATAGTGGGATGAAGCGGCCCGGACAAACTTTACATGTCCTCGCACATGAGACATGTTCCACGCTTGACATGCAACTAGTTTGCATAAGTGGCTAGCGGGTGTCTGTCTCTCCTACTATAGTCAATATCTATTTTGCAAGCGAGTTGTCAACAATTTGATTATCCTCGTTGTGGTTCATGTTCGTAGGTAAGAACGGTTCTATCTCGAAAGCCCTAAGCCACGTAAAACTTGCAATGGATAAATTAGAGGCGTCTAGTTTAGATTGTTCGGGCTAGTGTTATGATATGGTTGTGTTGTAAGTAGAAGTATGAGATGATACTCTTACACACATAGCGGTAAAATCCATAGACGTGGATTTACACATATAGGTATGATAGTGATCATACCACGATGCACATGATAGAGATCATCCGGGAACCATATAATTTCACTAATAAACATATGATGTTTGATTGCATCTTATATTGCTTGTTTAGCGCTTTGTTAAGCATAATAAGATGATCCCTCATTTAAATATCAAGATAAGAATGTGTTCTTCCTTTAGTATGCACCGATTATGTTTTCGCTCCCAAGACATCACGTGATGATCGGGTGTTCTTGGATCCTCGACCATACTTGGTGTAAAACAGTTACACACGCAAATACTAAGGTTCTAACTTGGCGAGCCTAGCATGTACAGACATGTCCTCGAACACGTAATCAAAGGTTAAGCATGAGTCATATAGTTGATATGATGCCCATTTGATGCTCGCTTTGAAGCTATACCGACTCACGTGATGATCGGACTTGGTGTAGTGGATTTGGTTCATGTAATCACCAAAAGGACACGGGGGATGTCGCTTTTGAGTGGGAGTTCATTCGTAATATAGATTAGTTGAACTCAATCTATCATACACTTAGTCTAAACTTTACAAATTCTGTTGTAGATGGCACCACCTGCTTTTAATTTCAATGCGTTCATGGAGAAAGAGAAACTAGCAACGAACGGTAGCAACTTTACTGAATGGGCCATGAATTTGAGGATTCTCCTCTCTGCACAAAAACAATATGTGCTAGAAGCGCCGTTAGGCCCCCACCTTTGATGATGCCCCTGACGAGGAGAAGAATGTCTATCTGACTCGTCAGGAGGACCACAACTTAGTTCATTGCGGCATATTGTATGGGCTAGAGCCGAACTTGAAAGCGTTTCAAAAACGGCAATGCTTTTGATACAATGGGTGAGTTAAAAATGATTTTCGACACACATGCTGCTGTAGAGAGATACAACTCTTCAGAAAAGTTCTTTAGTTGCATGATGGAAGAGCACAGCTCCGTTAGTGTGCATGTACTCAAGATGTCGGGTTACGCCGATAAGCTTGTGTCCCTGGGAATAACGATTCCCATTGACTTAGGCATCCATCGTGTTCTGCAGTCTCTGCCACCTAGCTATAAGAGCTTCGTGATGAACTATAATATGCAAGGCATGAAGAAGTCTCTCCGAGCTTCACAATGCTTAAAACCGCAGTATGGAGATCAAAAGGAACATCAAGTGTTGATGATCAATAGGAACACTGGTTTCAAGAAAGACAAGAAGGTAAAACGGAAGGAAGTAAGGCGGCAAGCTGTTGTCGCTACCAAAAAGAAACCCCGAGTTGGACCTAAGTCCGATACCGAGTGCTACTATTGTAAGGGGATCGCCATCGAAGCATAATCGCCCCAAGTATCTGGCGCACAAGAAGGCCGGCAAGGCAAACAAAGGTATATATGATATACATGTTATTGATGTGTACTTGACTAGTGCTCGCAGAGCACCGGTATTTGATACGGTTGCTAATATTTGTAACTCGAATCGTGGGTCATGAACAGCGACCGCTAGCAAGGGTGAGGTCAAGATGCGTGTCGGCAATGGATCAAACGTTGATGTGATCGCCGTCGAACGCTACCTCTCCACTTACCGTCGGATTAGTCATAAACTTAAATAATGTTATTTGGTGCTGACCGAGCATGAACATTGTATCGGATCATGTTTAATGAAAAGTGGTTATTCATTCAAATCTGAGAACAATGGTTGTTCCATTTATATGAATGAAATCTTTTATGGTCATGCACCAATGTTGAATGGTTTATTTCGTTGGATCTCGATGATAATGTTACACATATTCATAATGTTGATGCTAAAAGGATTAAACTTAATGATGATATATCCGCATATATGTGGTAATCGCCGTCTAGGTCATATTGGCATTAAACGCATGAAGAAGCTCCATTCGGATGGACTTTTGGAATCACTTGATTATGAATCATTTGATACATGTGAGCCATGCCTTATGGGCAAGATGACTAGAACGCCGCTTTCGGTTCAATGGAGCAGGCTGATTTATTGGAAATTATACATTCGATGTATGTGGTCCAATGAGTGTGTCTGGCGAGGTGGATATCGTTATTTTGTTACTTTCACGGATGATTTGAGTAGATACGGTTATATCTACTTGATGAAACACAAGTCTGAAACCTTTGAAAAGTTCAAGGAATTTCGAATGAAGTGGAAAATCATCGTAATAGAAAGATCAAATTTCTTGATGCGACCGTGGAGGTGAGTATCTAATTACGAGTTTAGCACTCACATGAAAGAGTGTGGAATTGTTTCACAACTCACACCGCCGAACACCACAGCGAAATGGTGTGTCGAACGTCGTAATCGTACTTTATTAGATATGGTTCGATCTATGATGTCTCCGACGGACTTGCCGTTGTCTTTTGGGGTTATGCACTAGAAACCGCTGCATTCACTTTAAATCGGGCACCATCTAAATCCGTTGAAAAGACACCGTATGAATTGTGGTTTGGAAACAAACCTAAGTGTCATTTCTTAAAGTTTGGGGTTGCGATGTTTATGTGAAGAAACTTCAACCGGATAAACTCGAACCCAAAGCGGAAAAATGCGTCTTCATAGGATACCCTAAAGAAACTATTGGGTATTCCTTCTATCACGCATCCGAGGGCAAGGTTTTTGTTGTTAAGAATGGATCCTTTCTAGAGAAAGAGTTTCTCATGAAAGGTGTGAGTAGTCGGAAGGTAGAACTCAAGAGGTTGTGGAACCTTCTCTTCAAAGTATGGCGAGTAGCGCCGGAAGTCGCTCCGGAGTTGGCTCCACTGCTGAAGAGGGAACTAATGATAATGATCATGAAACTCCGAAGAGAGTACTACCGAACCTCGCAGTCAAACAAGACGCAGCGTCCCGAGTCAGACGGAATCCTGTCATAAATTTCATGGTTGATGAAAATAATGACCGCGACGTATGAAGAAGCGATGATGAGCCCGGATTCCAACAAATGGTTAGAAGCCATGAAATCCGAGATGGAATCCATGTATGAAAATCAAGTTTGGAACTTGGTGGAATTACCTCACGACGAAAGGCCGTGGAGAACAAATGGATTTTCAAAAGGAAAACCGATCTTGATGGTAATGTGACCATCTATAAAGCTCGACTTGTCGCAAAGGGTTTCGACAAATTCAAGGAGTTGACTACGATGAGACTTTCTCCCGTAGCGATGCTAAAGTCATTAGGATTATGTTAGCAATTGCTGCATATTTTGATTATGAAATATGGCGATGGATGTCAAAACCGCTTTCTCAATGGTAATATTGAAGAAGAGTTGTATATGATACAACCAAAGGGTTTTGTCGATCCTAAGATGCTAACAAGGTGTGCAAGCTTCACGATCCATCTATGGATTGAAGCAAGCATCACAAGTTGGAATCTCCGCTTTGATGAGGTGATCAAAGAGTTTGGATTTGTCCAAACTTATGGAGAAGCTTGTATTTACAAGAAAGTGAGTGGGAGCAATGTGGCATTTACGATATTATATGTGGATGACATATTATTGATCGAATGATATAGAACTTTAAACAGTGTTAAAAGTTATCTAAACAAAGAAATTTTCAATGAAGGACCTAGGTGAGCGTCATACATATTAGGCATAAAGATCTATAGAGATAGATCTAGGCGCCTAATAGGGCTATCGCAGTACATACCTTGATAAGATTTTAAAGAAGTTTAAAATGGACGGAAGTAAGAAGGGTTCTTACCTATGTTGCAAGGCAAGACATTGAGTAAGACTCAAAGTCCGCTTCACGGAAGAAAGAGAGATAATGGACAAAGTCCCTATGCTTCAGCCATAGGCTCTATAATGTACGCCATGCTATGTACAAGACCGGATGTGGCACACGCTATTAGTTTGACTAGTAGGTACCAATCGGATCCGTGTTCGAACATCGGATAGCGGTCAAGAATATCCTTAAGTACTTACAAAGAACTAAGGATATGTTTCTTGTATACGAGGTGAAGAAGAGCTCGTCGCTAAGTGTTATGTCGGCTAGCTTTGACACCGATCCGGATGACTCTAAGTCTCAATCCGGATACGTATTTCTCATGAATGGCGAGCGTTAGTTGGAGGAGCTCCAAACAACCTGTGGTAGCGGATCAACAACGAGGCGAATATGTTGCCGCTTAAGCGGCAGAAGCGCTTTGATGAAGGAGTTCATATCCGAACTAGGAGTTGTGCAAGCGTTGGACCCAATGGTGATCTATTGTGACAACAATGGTGCCATTGCCAATGCCAAAGAGCCAAGGTCTCACAAGCATTCCAAGCATATTAAGCGCCGGTTTCACTCCATCCATGAGCATGTCAAGGATGGAGATATAAAGATTTAGAAGTACATACGGATCTCAATGTAGCAGATCCGTTGACTAAAACTCTCCTAGAGCAAAACATGATCAACACCGTAACTCAATGGGTGTTAGATATATCACTATGTAACTAGATTATTGTCTCTAGTGCAAGTGAGATCAAGGAATATGCCCCGAGAGGCAATAATAAATTGTTTATTATGTGTATTCCAAGTATATGATAGATGTTTATTTTGCATGCTATAATTGTATTAATACGGAAACGTTAATACATGTGTGTTTAATAAACAAAAGAAAGTTCCTAGTTAAGCCTCTCTCATAAACTAGCTCGTTGATTAACAAGATGATCAAGGTTTCTGATCATGGACATTGGATGTTGTTAATAACGGATCACAACATTAGTGTAATGATGTGATGAACATTCATCCAAGTATAGCATTACGATCAAAGTCATTGAGTTTATATTGCTATAACAACTTACAAGTGATCCTAATCCTTAGACCATGAGATCATGTCAATCACTAACACCTAAGAGTTTCTTGATAACATCAAACGTCACACCGTAACAGGTGATTATAAAGATGGGTTCAGAACTAATAAAGTGTTATGTTGAGGCTCATGGATCGAGAGTGGAATTTGTTCATCCCGATGGCGGATATATATATACTGGCCCTCTCGGTGATATCACATTGATTAGCTTGCAAGCAAGTGATTTGATCACTAGAATGTTATATCACGGAACGAGAAAAGAGTGCATGTCGAACGAGATCAAACTAGGTATGGAGATACCATGATCGAATCTCGGACATGTAATATATCGTGAAACAAAGGGATTAAGATACTAGCGTAAAGGTTCCGACGATCACAAGAAAGTCATCGTTGAATGTGGGAGTCAGATGGGTCTCTAGATCCCGCTCGATTATTGATCCGAGAGGGTCTCGATCATGTCCGCATTATTCACGAACCGTAGGGTGACACACTTAAGAGACACCGACATCCAATTGGATCAAAAGTTTCATGCCGAAAAGAATAAACAAGCGAGAATTTATTTCACTAGATACCAAACAGGTTTCGGGTGAAATTGCATAAAGTGGTTATGCATGTGAAATAGAATTCTAGCAAGGGTTATTGTGAATGTTTGTCATTAAAGTAATTGACAAAATTCTGAATAAAATAAAAGAGTTTTATTTAATGAGAGTTTGCATTAAATTTGGTGGAAATTTAATGGGATCTTTGAGTGGGATTTTGAGGATGAATTTGAGGAGTTTTGTGAGTGGAGTGTCCACCCACATGAAGAGGGAGGGCAAGGGCAGCCCCATGCGCCAGGCCACCCCTTGGGTTCCCCTCCTCCTATAAAAGGAGCCCTCCTCTCACTTCTCACTCACACCTCCTCGTGAAGGATCTCTCTCCCCTCTAGAATTTATTCCCCATGGTCTCGGACTAGCGAGATACATGTTCCGGTGGCTATTCAAGAAGAAAGAGTTGTGCTTCACTGCATCACCGGAGCGAGGAGGCGGAGGTTGCTCGGTGCCTCAACGTGTGTGCGAGCACGGATGCGCTGGCTGATTTGGCGCTTAGGACTTCCTCTCGATCTTGAGATCGGCAAGAGATCGTCTACATCAACCACGAGTTTGGACTCGTTAAGCTTTGTCGGTCTTCAAGGGTATGTTATCTACGGATATACATCCGCCGTGTTTGTATCTAGTATAAATAGATCTTGGTATATAGTTCACATCGAGGAAAATTTTTGTTTTCTATTTGCGAACCCTACTGTCAGTGGCACGCCTGAACCAAGCCGGGACGTGTCGGAGTTTTGCGGCCGTTGCGAGGGACCAGGCCCACCAGCAGCCTGGAGCCTCCGCTCTTCGTGTTGCTCGTCGCTGCCGTGGGTTTTGACAGCAACACATTCTCGCACGCCAGTGGGACCTTCAACAAAGATCCGCATCAACATCCGACGCCGAGATGGGGGATCGATCCACGTCACGACGAGCTGCCCGAGGAGCACAAGGCGAGTATGATGACATCAAGGCTCTCTTGAAGCCGATCTCATCGGCTCTTTGAGAGGACCCGTAAGCATGGCATCGTGGAAAGGGTTCTCGCCGAGGGTGCTCTTGATGAGGTGGATCTGTCTTCCTTGAGGAGCGCGCACTGCAGCTCTGCGACAGAAGTCAACTACATGGTGGCTCATTCTCTTCACCGCCATTCCGAGAGCTGGTGAACGCTTGAGCGGATCGCGATTCGCGTAGTTCAGGAGATCATGAAACATCAGTACTCCGTGGGGCCTACTTTAGGGACTCACCAGGAGAAAGACCGCCTGCACCAGGCCACACTGCCATTCACACTTGCAGCTCGAGCCGCCAGGGCAGCACAGACGTCGTCTACAAGGTTGGAGGCGACCCAGGCGATTGCCAGTTCCTGTTTGAGCCACCTAAAGAAATCCCACATGGATATGTGTGCACCTACGTGCCGGACTGCAATAACCTGACACGCACCAACCAGATTGCAACCGCAGGGATTTCTGCGGCAGGAGTTCCTGGGGCAGGGGCTTCAGGAGCAGGCGTTCCTGGAGCAGCGATGTCTGGGATGGACGCCGACAAACAGGCGTGGCTAGCCAAGTATGCCACTGGAACGAGTCATGAGAATCTAGCCCCTGCAGCTCAAACAGTGGAGCAAATCCGTACCATCTTGAGAGACCAGTTCGGCTTCGTGCCGAAGAGGAGGACAATCGGCTATTCCAAGCCGTACCCCAACGAGTTTGATCTAATTCCGCTGCCGCCCAAGTATCGACTCCCTGAGTTCTCAAGGTTTAGCGGTTCAGAAGGGTCGAGCTCGATCGAGCACGTGAGCCGATACCTGGCACAGCTAGGCATGATTTCAGCATCGGATCGATTGCGTAAGGTTCTTTGCGCAATCTCCGATAGGACCAGCTTTTGGTGGTACACCACGCCACCGATTCGATTCAGACTGGAAGCAATCGGAGGAGTTCCACATTCAAGATCATTCGAGGCTACCGAGGCTGCATTGCGCACACAAAAGCGGCAAAAGCGGGAGAAATCAGAATAATACATCCAGCCTCAGATCGCTAAGAACCGGTGTTACTCGATGCTTAATCAAAAAGAAGCAATGAGCAAAGGTTGGGTCTCTCAAGACCATCAAGGATCTGATTTCCATGTAGAGTACAACTCATTGGCGACATGGCTAAACCGACGATGTATGAACAGCCACCACGAGTTGTACCAAGACAAGTTCAAGCGTCCGATAAGCCTGGTCGATACAGAAGAAGATGATCCTACACAAGACTAGGAGGTGGCCGTGGCTGAATGGGCTCGGGGGGCAGACCCTGTGTCCTGCAAGTGGGTGAAGCAAAGATGGGCACGCAAAAGGGTTCGACCGACGTGAGCAAAGCTGAGCAGATATTTGATTTATCAACAAAGAAAAGCGTGAAGTTACCCAAGGCCACAAAATCCCTACGGCTCAGAGATGAACGGAGACCATACCGCAAGTGGCATCACTCGTTCACCCACACCACCAATGATTGCAAAGAGCTACGCCGCCAGATCCAAACAGCAATAGAGCAAGGCCGTTCGATCACAGGATTCGCCATGAAAGTAGACACAAACCCATTTCCGGCCAACATGGTAGAATACGGTACCCACGAGGCGCCACCTGGATTCTCGTTCGATGTTAATATGGCAGGATCTGGTACCACCATGGCACATACAAGGAGGAAGGCGGTCGCCTCGGCCAAAGAAAGAGAGGCTGGTCCACACGACCGCCCAGCCACGATGACAAAGGTACTTAATCGAGCAACAGTCAAGCGTCGATATCGTTAGCCACTCCACGCACCTCCTTAATAAGTATGAGCCAAGATGATCGACGTCGCCGGCGCGATAGAGACGATGAAGGATATGAGCACCCCTCTAGGGGAACGCCAAAAGAAAAGGAAGGCGTCGACAAGCATTGGATTGTCCTTTATTCAAGTATTGCTGGGATACGGGAATGAGCCGATTGCCTACAATCGATAACTGCCCAGAATGTGGACAGCAGAAGGAGGACACGGGCCGTTTGGTGTTCAAGCGCCTAGGGCCTCCCCACCTCGTAACCGATACAAGGAGTCCGCTCGAGAAAAAGGTCTCGAGGAGCCAAGGGATGACAAAGAAGAAGACAGATATCACCGTCAAGGTGGTGTCCCGACGACTGACACACCCAAAAGCGAGAGTGCAGGCTGCGTAATTGGAGGAAGCCAAGCACGATCTACACGCTTTAAAGAAAGCACGCCCCGATCCGGCGTTAAAATTCGGCACCTTGGAAATGAAGACCTTAAAAGGAAAGAGTGGCGCCCCAAACCGGTAAAAGCTGATGTAAAGACATCGGCTGGCACAAACATGGTGTTCATACTTCCGTCAGAGTTCTGCGCTCCAAGAACCAACGAGCTGCCAGTGGCACAGTTTGACTGCGGCCCACGGCCGGTTATCTTTGAGAAGCCACGTGAGAAGGGCTACAAACATCTGAAAGCCCTGTACCTACGAGGTTACATCAATGGGCAGCCTGTCAGCAAGATGTTGGTGGACACCGGAGCGGCAGTCAATATAATGCCATACTCCATGCTACGGCGTTTGGGACGCTCCACTGCAGATCTGATCAAGACCAACGTCACGTTGAGCGACTTCAACGGTCAGACTTGAACGCAAGGCGTCTTGAACGTGGATCCGACTGGGCGAAAACCATCCCTACGTCATTCTTCGTCAGGACAGCAAAAGCACCTACGCTGTCTTGCTAGGGAGAGATTGGATTCACGCTAATGCTGCATTCCATCCACGATGCACCAAAGGCCCAATACAATGGGATGGAGATGAGGTGGAGGTCATTCATGCGATGATTCTATCGAGATCTCCATAGCTGGCATGAACGTCGGGAAGCGAAGACCAAGAGCCGATCTCGAATCAGTCTAGACGGCCGTGAGCGCATTGAAGCTACAAAAACGGGGTGAGGCTGGTCTTATCCATCGCTCGACAGAGTAGCAAAGTCCACGATCGATGGTACGGCCGATCCTGCGATCGCCACAAAAATAAAAAAGCAATCTTACGACAAGCAGATCATGTAGTCGTAGCAGGGAGATTCCCTGCCATTGTAAAACAATAAGGTGTAAACCGTCCTTGACTAATGCAATCAAAAAGGGGGCCGATTCAGGCAATCGGCCCAAATTATTTTTGTTATCCTCACCTACTTTTTGCCCTGTGTTTAGCATCGATTTGACAGGTGACGGAAAGCTAGGGTATGGGTTTACGTCCGCTGATGAGCTAGAGGAGATCGACATCGGTCCTGGGGATAAGCCACGACCAACATTTATCAGCAAAAAGTTAGACCCGAGTCTGCGGGGTCCGATGATAGCTCTGTTGAAGGAATATCCATCGCTTCGCTGGGACTATCTGAGATGCTGGGTTAGACAGGAGCATCATTGAGCATCGGCTCCCGCTTAAAAAAGGATTTCGGCCGTTCCAGCAGCGAGCACGACAGATGAAGGCCGAAATTTTGGAAGAAGTCAAGAAAGAAGTCGAGAAAATGTTGACAGCCAAGTTAATCAGGCCATGCAGGTATGCTGAGTGGATTTCTAGTATCGCATCAGAGAAAAAGGATGGATACCGGGCGTGTTGCCATAGATTTTCGGGATCTCAACAGAGCTACTCCAAAGGATGAGTATCCGATGCCGGTAGCAGAGACGTTAATCAACGCAGCGGCTGGTCATAAGATCTTGAGCTTCATGGATGGCAATGCCGGTTACAACCAGATTTTTATGGCTCCAAAAGACATACACAAAACTGCGCTCGAGTCCCGAGTTCGGGGGTTGTTTGAATATGTAGTGATGACATTTGGACTGAAGAATGCCGTATACGCACCAAAGAGCCATGAATTACATTTTCCATGATCCGATCGGCAAGTTGGTGGAAATTTACATTGATGACGTGGTGGTCAAGTCTCGCTTCAGCAAGGACACTTGGACGATCCGAACGGCCCCGGACCGAACAAGAAAATTGACACGGATGAATCCAAAGAAGCGCCTTGGGTGACGGCGGTCAGTTCTTGGGTTTCTTAGTCCATGAACGCGAATTGAGATCGGCCTAAAAGTCGAGGCAAAGCGAACAATGAAGCCACCTACCACGAAGAAAGAACTGCAGCCTCTCATCGGCAAGATCAACTTCCGTAAGATTCATCTCCAATCTGTCAGAAGAATAGAGCCGTTCATGGACGGTGAAAATTAAATCGACGAGGAATTCATTGGGCGAGCAACAACGAGCCTTCGACGAGATCAAAGAATATCCGACGAAGCCGCCGGTTGGTTCCGCCCACCGGATAGGCCATTCTACATTTACTTGTCAAGAGTCGCCCATCGCCTCGGTGGTGGTGCAAGTTTATGATGGGTTGGAGCGAGTGTTTACATCGCCAGGATGCCGGATGCAGACAAGGTATCCCGAGATCGATAAGTTGTGCCTTTGCTGTTTTTCACCTCGCACCAAGCTGCGCCACATCTTGCTATCGCCGAGATTGTCATCATATGCAAATCGATGTCATAAAGCACATGTCGGCTCCTATGTTGAAAGGCCGACTCGGCAAATGGATGTTTGTTATCGAATTTGACATCCGTATCAACCCAAAAGCGGTTAAGGGTCAGGCATTGGCCGACCTTATCGCTGAAAGGATCAACACTAATATAGCAGCACTGTCTATAAGAGCGTGGGCTATGTTCTTCGATGGATCGGTTTGTGACGATGGTTGCGTCATCGGCATTTTACTCGTGTCGCCGGGGCAACATTTTCCTTCTCCATCGTTATCTACCCTCGTACCAACAACGCTGAGTATGAGGCGATACGCAAGGGAATGGAGTTGCTCATCGAAGCTGGAGCAGAAGCAGTGGAAATTTTTGGAGACTCCAAGTTGGTGATTTCCCAACTCACGGAGGAATACAAGTGTGAGAGCGAGTCCCTCTTCCCATTATGGCTGCACTGCCGTGAGCTGATGGCACAGTTCCGGTACATAAACTTCACTTGGATCCCGCGATCGCAGAATATCGAGGCGAATGATCTTGCACAAATGGCTTCAGGCTACAGGGACGTAGCAGAGGGAGCCGATGTTCAGGTACAGTTCCTGGAAGCAGACGACTGGAGAGCCGATATCTTCAATTACTTGAAGGATTCGGCTCGGAGGGCACCTAAACGGATAAGGTACAAGGCCATGAAGTACGTGCTTATCGGGGACGACATGTTTTACAGGACTCTGGAGAGGTTATTGCTCAAATGTCTGGGGACAGCCGAGGCCAATCGGCTCCTACATGAGGTACACGAAGGCGCCTGTGGAACTCACCAATCGGCTCACAAGATGAAATGGTTGATCAGGCGATCAGGGTTTTATTGACCCACCATGCTTGAGGACTGCTTCAAGTACTACAAAGGGTGTCAAGCATGTCAGAAATTTGGGAAAATTCAGATGGTACCCGCGTCAGCAATGAACCCCATCATCAAGCCTTGGCCATTCCGAGGTTGGGGCATGGATATGATCGGCAAGATCAATCCTCCATCAAGCAAAGGCCACATGTGGATTTTGGCCATTACTGATTATTTCACTAAATGGGTGGAAGCTGTCCCGATGAAGTCAAGAACTCAAAGGATGTTATCAATTTTGTGAAAGAACATGTCATCCATAGATTCGGATTCCCAAACTATCACGACCGATGGAGGTTCGGTCTTCATTTCTCACGAGTTTAGAAAGTTACGTGACGACACGGGATTAAGTCGATTAGATCATCTCCATACTATGCTCAAGCAAATGGGCAAGTGAAGGCCCAACGAGCCTCATCAAGTGATCAAGAGAAAGTCGATGAGCACCCTAGGCGTTGGCACGAGGTTTTGTCGAGGCGTTATGGGCTTATCGCATGTCATGCCATGGGGCGATAAAACCTCGCCATACCATCTAGTCTATGGACAAGACGCCGTATTCTGGGAAATTACGGCTGGATCGAGACGTGTCACTTTTCAGGACAATCTAACAACTGAAGAATATGCAACCCTGATGAGTGACAGTGTTGAAGATTTAACTGAGCTCAGGCTGTGGTCGCTTGAGAAAATCAAAGAGAACAAGTCCAAGGTAGCTCGTGCATATAACAAGAAAGTGAGGCCAAAGGAGTTCCACGTTGGTGATCTGGTATTGGAAGCTGTGCTGCCATTAGGGACTAAGGATGCAACATATGGTAAATGGTCTCCAAATTGGCACGGGCTGTACAGGGTCGATCAAGTTTTAAGAGGAAACGCATACATGCTTGAGGAGCTGGACGGCGTAAAATTCCCAGTGGCGGTCAACGGTCAACATCTCAAGAAATATTTCCCAAGCATGTGGGATGATGGACAGTAAAATATGGGGGCCAATACATGAAATCGGCCAAGTAAAAAGCACGTGAGACGATGGACAGTGAAATGTGGGGGCTGATACACGAAATCGGCCAAATAAAAAACAAAATATATAGCCGATGCACAGTCATCGACTCTAGAGGTTCAAACTGTTACAAGCAGATGCCAGTTTACAGAAACAAGCTACTGAAGAAATGCCTCGAAGGCGTGGAGGGCGTCAGCACGGACACGATCCACCTCGGCGATCTCGGCTTCGTCATCTTCGTCCTTGCCCGTCACTAGCTCCTTGTTCAGGGCACGTATTTCTGCCAGATCGGTCTTCATTTGAGCTTTGAGGCTTCGCTCGTCTTGGGAGCGGGCGATGGATTCTTCCTTGTCAAATGAGCTGTTTAGTCGCGGACCTTCTCTTCAAGATCTTCCAACTCCTTTCAAGGATGCGAGCTCGTGATCGACAGAGGTGTCGGTTTGGCATCCAGAGACGCCTTTTTCTCGTTGAGCCGACATACATGCGTGATATTGGCTTTCAGTGGGAGTTGGGCGCAGACTGATCCTCTCACGAGCTAACTTCACCCTTGGCCCATAGAAAGACAGAGTTACGACTGGCCAAAGCTTCACCTACAATGCTACTGGGAGTTGGTCTTTTATTTTAGCCAGAACGCTCTTCACCTCCTCAGAACCCTCGATCAACTCTTCGATCGGGGAGGACAGCAGGGCTTTAAGACGCTGGAATTGAGGTGGAACAACCCTGGCTCGTGGTTCATCAGCAATGAGAGGAGTTGGTTCGATGGATTCAGGTCGAACGTCAAGAAACCTGAAATATCACAACTCGCAGCCGAAAAAGCCAAGATATCGCCCAAGCGTAAGGAGGAGCCCAAAGAAGCTCACGTACCTCTCCTAAGATCGAGGGGATAGCAGATGAAGAGACGATCGGCTTGTGTGTGGTTGCTGGGGGCTTGGCCAAAGTGGTAGCCGTTTCATCTGCGCCTTCGGGATTGCTAGATCCGGCTTATTAAAGGCATCGACGCCCAGCTTTCCCACTAGAAACGTCGATGCTGCATGGAAGGTGCTTAGCGATGTAAATAATGATTAATCGGCAGATAAAAGAAGTAATGGTAAGGCGTGAAGGGTGATGATTTTGAAACCTCTGGCTCGACGAAGAAGCTTGCGATCCTTTGAGCCTCTCTTGGGACATACTGGGCCCCGCCGACCGATGCTCGGGGGCGAGGTTCAGAAGACCTTTTCCGGAAGCCAATGGTGATGAATCTGGCTCGGTGTGATGGTCCTCTCGGAATCTGTTGGGCCCAGTTCTCCTCGATTGGTCTGAGTGTCCTCGCTGGAGGTGTCTTCGACGGAAGCCTGTAAAAAAGGAGAACCAGTAAGCACGAGCATGTCTGCAATAATGGAAGAATGAGAAGGATCGGCCAAGGCATGAATCAGCCTACATGTGAGCTTTCTGGAGAAGGGCTCCGGCGCCTCAAGGTCTTCCTGGCAGCTACCTTCCTCACCATCGTTCTTGTTTTAGTTGGAACTCGAGGGGCAGCTGACTTAGGAGTTGCTTGGTTTTTGGAAGCCGATTGTGGTGTTATCGGCTGTTTCTGCATTATGACCTTTTTCAAAGGTGGCGAGTTTTTGCAGAAAAGAACCACAGGAGCTGGCGGAAAGAACTCGAAGGGGGAGCCGTCACTGTGCTTAGGTTCAGGGCCATCTTGTTGCTTCAAAGAGAAAGAGTGGGTTAGTAGAAGAATCATTTGTGAGCTGCATCAAGAAAATTTACAAGTAGTGGTACCTGTTCCACGGGGATGTCATAATCGAGATCGAGCTGTTTCAAAGAACGGTCCCGAGCCTCCTGAAGGCGTGAGTCTTCCACATCGACCACCAGTCTTCAAAGCCATCGGTTGATGAGGCGAAGGTGAGATCATTAGGAATTGGGATGGTCAGAGCATCAAAGAAGGAATAACACCTTTGGCTGGTGAGAGGATCAGTGGTCGGCTCGCTCTGTAAGGTGGTGGAGAAAGAAATGGGAGGTACTTGTCCAAGGCCAAATTGCCGAGCCACTACGATCGGGCCGGTAGAATTCATACCTGGCTTGATTATTCATTGGATGTACTCATGCCAACCGGAAGGAAACAGGACGAATCACAGTGGAAAAGAGCCGAAAGTCTTTGGTGTCATCGGCAAAATTGTCTAACTCAAGGAGAGTGGGTTTTGAAATGTTGATTCTTCCATGTAAGGAAAGAAGATAGGATTGTCCGATCCTTGAAAGAAAATCTTGAACCATTTAGATGCTTCACGAGGGGTCACCTTACCGCGGTCTATACAAAGCTTGGCCATAGCTGGTGCATCGGATCTGCTTCCCTTTTACATCTGGGAAGGTGCAACTCGCCAAAAGGGGGAAGTTTGGGATGTGGTTTTGAAAATACAGCTGAGCCCATAGCTGAATGAACCACCAAGGGCCACCTGTTTTGACTGCTATACCAGAGAATAGCTTGACAGACATTAACTGGAGATATCGATAGACCTCTCCAAGGAACAGTTTGCCGATGCCAAGTTGAGTGCCTTTGGCCAGTTCGTGGGCTAAGGAGAGATAATTCTTGGTGGGAGCAAGGGAAGGGCCACAGAATATGAAATGTTCCAGCCAGAAGTTGAGAAAGGTTGTGTGTTCTTTCTCTGTGACAGGGCCCTTTGTTTTCATATGGCGTTGGAGGTAGGCACCCGATTCAGGCGATCTGCTTTAGAAGACAGCTTGTAGGGGACCTTGGTCGGTTTAAAAGCGAGGGCTGGGTGATGTGACATCCAGACCAGTAATCATCACCACGTCTAACAGAGTTGGTGACATAGGGCCATGACCAAACATGAAGCAGTTCAGAGCGTCAGACCAGAAGTAGCCGATGGTTTTCAGAAGATTCTCATGTTTCTCAAGGGGAGACAATGACAGATGCAAGGCATCGGCTATTCCCGTGGTTTCCCATTGGGATTGGTAAGCTCTAGCTACCCTACTGAACCAAGAAACCCAATGTTCAGGGGGATTAGGCCAGGCTCGCAAGCAGTCGGCCCAAGAGTTCAGATCTAGGTCTTGGCTTACGAAGGGGATTCTGTTTGCTTCGCAAGAGATCGATGGGGTGACTAGATTACATCACGAGGACCAAGAGAGAGAATTTGGGAGAGAAGGATGCGCAGAGAATGTCCGAAACCTAAAAATTTAATGGTAGAAGAAGACATTAATTCGTGTGTTCGCCATTAATTTTGATCGCGTTCATCTGCGAGGAGTAGGCGACTTCGCACCGGAGACCTCGGGTTGGTGTTGACGATTCCGCCATCTAGTTTGCCGCGGAGATGGATCTATGCAGTTGGGGATCGAGGGTTCTTGTCATTGTGAGCTCAATCTGTTGATGGGCAATTGAGATCTGGTCGCCCTTTTTGAAGAGGGTCGCAGGTTACCGTTTGAAACTAAAAAGTGGCCGCTTAGATTTGCCTAAGTATGCGACCAAGTTTTGACCTTGTCAACGTTTTTTTTGGGAAAGCCGATGCGTTGCCATCGGCTCTTTGAGATTTGACTTGTTTGACCGTATGAACGTTAGCGGTGAAAGCCGTCTGATACTATCGGCTTCTGGAGCATCGACCTATTTTGACTATCGGCGAAATCGGGTCGGAAAAACAATCTTCGATTCGGAAAAGTAATCTTCATTCATTCAAAAGCTGATTGCTTACAAAAGGCTGATTGATTACAAAAGGAAACCTACTACTACTACTGGTTCCTAATCTAGAGGCCGAGGTCGTCGCCGCTGTCGTCGCCGCCGTCTTGTTCGCTGTCCTCAGCGCTGCTGCCGGCGTCGTCTTCGCTGCTGCTGCTGAAGAAGCCAGCGGGGGCCTCCTCGTCCTCGTCGTCGTCTTCGGTGTCCTCGCTGGACCCGGCGCGGAAGCGCTTCACCGGCGGGTACTCGTCGGAGGAGGTGTCCTCCTCCAATTCCTCCTCCCCGTCGGAGGATTCGACGCCGTCCCAGTGACCAAAGGCGCTGTCGCTGTTTCGCCTCCAGCCTCACAACGAGGAACTGCAGGCCATCCTCGCCGTCAGTCAGGGACGCGTCGTCCTCCGACCAAGCGGCGAAATCCCAATCCCTCTCGTCCCACCATTGTGGGGCGAGAGTCTCGTACGCCGTGGGTGCTCGGCGTCGGCTCCCGTTCGCTAATGCTATTGGAAGACTGGGAGGAACGGGCGGAAGAAGAGGAGGCCATGGCGGAGGAAGAGGGTTTTTTCGGCGGAGGAAGAGGGTTTTTTGGCTACTGGAGGAAGATGGGGACGCGAATCGCTCGGATGAATTTAAATAAGGGAATAGTGGGAGGCGGTTCAATGCCGTAGCAGTTTCCCGAATGTCTTGTCGAAATCGTCAAATCATGCAATCGCGAAGGAGTTGAGAAGACAGGCATCATGATGAGGGGTGGCGTGACGATTCTGCTCGCAACGCGAACTGATGTAAAAAAGAGGGGGAAGAAAAAATATCAACAGAGTGGTTTTGGAATTATTATTGCCACAACCAGGGGGGCATGTGTTATCGCCATATTTTGGCCAAAGGAGGAGATGGGCCGTGATCAAGATGGGCTTGGAAGATACGATATGCAACGTGTTGTTGAATCGGCCTTGTACGTGGATTTGGGCTAAATTGCCCGTATCTGTATATTGTAGTAGGTTACGTTTGGTTTAGGTAAGAGATAGAGTTGTAGAGTTATTCCAAAGATAGAAAGTCTCCGGACTATAAATATGTACCTAAGGTTATCGAGAAAAGGAGGACAATCACGTTCACAACAAACACAATCTCGGCGCATCGCCACCCCTTGTTTCTAGGGTTTCTTTCGGGTAAGTGTCATGCTGCCTAGATCGCATCTTGCGATCTAGGCAGTATCTGCTTATGCGTTATCTGGTGTTACTCGTACTGAAGCCTTGTTGATGGCGAGTAATACTATTATCATAGATTTGTTGAGGCTAGCATTGGTACTTTTTACTATGATTGTTTAAGATATGCTGCCTCTAGTTACCTCGCTACCTTTGCACCTTTTCCCAAGTGCAAGGGTAGCATCTTGCTTGATCTTTATTTAGTTGATTCGATCTGTTGTGGTTATGCCTTGTTCTCCAAGGTTTAGTTTGATATCCACGTAGTCAGGCCTTGCAAACGGGTTGAACGATCCAGTAGTACGTAAGGACGTGGTTTACTAGTTCTAGAGAAGTTGTTCCGGTAATTGACTTTATGTCGGTTGTTAGGCCTCCTCTAGGGTTAGTATTCTATCATCTTTTGTGTCTGCCAGGCTCAATTACGTGTAGGACGTTCCAATTACGTGGTGAAAATGTCAAACTGTCGTAGATCGATTTAACTTGTAATGATAAAGCAAAACCCCATGTTATCGTAGATCTAATGCAGAACCATGGGATAATCGGCTCTAGGAGCCGATTCACAGGGAAACCTGGGAGCCGGTCATGGCTCGAATTTTACGTATACTTGTTTACCATGCAGGAAACTGATCGAAGCAATCCATCACCTTCCTGACCAGGTATAGGTCAGGTGGCACGCCCTTGAACCAAGCCAGGACGTGTTTGGAGTTTTGCGCCGCTTCCGAGGGACCAGGCCCACCACCAGCCTAAGGAGCCTCCCGGCTCTTCGTGTTGCTCGTCGCTGCTCGCCGGTGGGTTTTGACAGGCAACAACTTGTAACTCAAATATCTTCCTTTATGATCTTATCATAAACTATTTATATTCTTGTTACAATGATTTTGCACTTCATCTTGAAAGTCTTTGAACTTTTCAAATGTTTCATACTTCATCCTTATTAAGTAAATATTCATATATTCACTCAAATTTTCGGAGAAAGCATATGAAGTTGAAATCCATCGCTCTTGACTACACATAATGGACTTCGTACAACAATATGTACAAGTTCCAATAAGCTAGTCATTCGTTCCCTTTTGGCCTATGAACGAAGTTTTAATTATCTCTAGGAAAGTTTCACAAGCGTCATGTGATCAAAAATAAAAAGACTCCAAAATTCCATCCACATGGAGTTTCTTCATGTTTTCTTTCCAATATAATTTAAACGGCAATGTCACTTCCTAAGTGATCTTTCAATCAATTTGTCTTTCGACATTTTTAGCACTAGTTTTATGGATGTGATTTCTCCAACGAGATTTGTGAATCATCCATCTTTTATGGATTACGGCAATTATTTGAACAACCCTTTTATTCTCATAATACCTGATAAAACAAATCTTGAAGGCAAGCTTTGATGTTTAACGAGCAACACAATAACCCTTTATTTGTTCTCGATGAACATTATCACATATTCTTTTGCTAGTTACTTAGGCCATTGTAGTTCATGAATTGTGTTGTTTCGTATGACGATTCACACCAACAAATTCAGTATCAAATACTTAAGAACCACATTGTTTAATAAGCAAAGAATATAGCCATAACATGTAGATCATCTATATACTTAAACTGAACAATTCTAGTCTTTTCTTTTCTGCCATATATTTATGAGATTCTCTTTTAGTATTTCCTTTTCTGTTTGAAAGAATCTATCAACATCAATAGTGGAGTAATACATATGACACATAGTCCAAAGCGTGTATAATTAAATACCAATGTCTTTGGACTTGCACTTTAAAGTAGATCACCATCATCAAATGTTTGGTGTGCTTTCAAATTCCATTCTTTAGTAATCTCTTGGTGTGGTAAATATTTTACCTACATCAAATATTCACCCTTATCATGGAATTATTCATGATCAAGCTACTTTTAGCTTATAAAGATGAATCACGAGTATAATTTTGCTCTCCAAAACCTTTTGGTGGATTAGGACAACTAGTGTCTCCAACCCTTTGCAAATTCTCATGAAATATGAGAACATCAATTTTGCCATATTATACTCTATCATGTTGCAACCAAAACTTCGTTTCAGATATCACAATATCTTCCACACATCATGGTTTCTGAAACAACTCTTTCAGATCCTAGATAACCTTGATATTAAGACAATTCTTTGAATATCAAGAATCATGGAGACAAACATGATACTCATACACTAACTCTTGGAATTTTCACTCTCGATTTAATACCAGTTATTAAACTTCATGGAGTAACCGGAACTTACTGAAAGTTTGCAATAGGACTTTTAAACTTTAGATTAACACTTCAAAACAATACGGTACCAGTTCGTAAAGTAACTAACCAGAATTCTATAGTTCTATCTAAGCGCAAGGTCGTAAACGGATGCCAATGACTACAACAATTATGCAAATTCACTTTGATTTAATTTATGATAAATAGTGTTCAACTTTTAATCATATTGCCGTTGAACTCCCACTCAAAACAATATCCTTCACATTGTTTTAATGATCACACGAACCAAATCCACCACATCAAAACCGATCATCATGAGAGTTGATGTAGCTTCAATGGCGAACAATCAACATGTTCATCATATCTACTATATGACTCATGCTTTACCTTTTGGTGATCCGTGTTCCAAGACCATGTCTGTACATGCTAGGCTCGTCAAGATCAAACCTTAGCTTCCGCATGAGCAAATCTGGCTTGTTCACGTTGTATACACTCGCAGAATCTAACACACCCGATCTTCACGTGGTGCTTCGAAACAACGAGCTTTAGCAACGGTGCTTACTAAGGATGAACACTTTAAAACTTGAAATTGTGTGCTTGAGGGATCATCTTATAATGCTACCGTCGTGAACTAAGCAATACAAGATGCATAAAAGGATTAACATCACATGCAATTCATAATATGTGATATGATATGGCCTTTCTACTTGTGCTTCCGATCTCCATCTTCAAGCACGAACATGATCTCCATCACCACCGGCATTGCATCAAGGTCAATGACGCCGCTCCATGGTTGTCGTCCACCAGCTTCAACTATTACAACTACTTTGAATAGAAACGCGGGTCTTAATAGAATTTAAAGACAACCATATGGCTTTATGCCGGTTGCCAACTTACAATAAGGAACATTGCATACATCAAATATAATCACAATCAATGACCATTGTGTTTTACTCGTGCAACAGATCTACATATAGACACGGCTCTGATACCACTGTAGGGGTTCGTAGCATGGAAAACAAAAAAATTCTACCGCATGAACACACAATCAAGATCTAATCTATGATCAAGCCAAGATCTATCTACTAGATTGTAGAAACGAGTCAATAGAGTACTAACCCTCGAAGATCCAAAGCGGTTAACGAGAGCAGATTCTCGTGGATGATGTAGTCGTACACTTCCGATCTCAAGATCGCGTAGACTATCCTTCCGGCAGCGCTTTCGCAGTCGGTCACACGTTTGGTACTCGATGAAGACCTTCCTCTCCCTTGTTCCAGTAGGCAGCGGAGGTTGTAGCACTCTCCTCGCGATTCCGGCAGCACAACTGCGTGGTACCGGAAGTAGAGGGGAGATCTCGCAGGGCTTCGCCTTAAGCCGGAGCGAGTATGGTGGACTATGAGAGAGGCCTTGGCGATCTAGGGTTTAGAGGCACCAAGGAGAGAGAGCTAGGCCGGCGGCTAGGGCAAGGGGAGAGCCCCAACTCGGCGGCTAGGCAAACCCTAGGGGCGGCGGTGACTTGGTGGAGGCCGGCGGCTAGGGCTAGGGTTTAGAGGAGAGAGGTGTAGGGAAGAGGGGCACTGTAGCACCCCGGTAAAACCACTACTAGAAAATCGCTGTTGTTTTTATTTTTGCATCATCATGACACCATCATGCATCTTTTAACCTAAAAACTACTTCTCCAAAAACCTATTTGTTTTCTATTTACCTCCCTATTTATTTCAACTGCAAAATCCGGTCTGTCCGAATATTTTGTTTTGTCTAAATAATTAAAAATAGTTTTACAACTAAATATATAATAAAAACTATTTTGGTGGGAAGGCAGCCCAGTCGGCCAGGCCCAAAGGCCCAGCCAACAGGCCACCTATAACCCACTAAACCAAACCCTAGCTCTAACCCTAATCCCACTCCCTCACCCCTTCCCAGCCGCCAGCCTCCACCCTATTCCCTATCTGTGCCGCCACCCTCCCTGGTGTACACCAACGCGACCCCCCGAGCCATCCCCTGTCCCCTCGTGATTCCCTCTCTCTCTCCCCTGGCGCCCCTCTACTGACCCCAACCCGTGCGACCCCACATCGTACAACCACCAACCCCGTCGGGATCCCCACCCTCTCGTCTCGCTCACCCCTCCTCTGCTCGTCTCCCTCCTCGCCGCCAGGAACCGACGCCACCTCCCCCGTCCCCGACCTCCTCTCGCGCCTCCCCTCGCGGCCACGGCCTCACCCTCCTCATCTGCGGGCAAGATCGCTAGGCCATGGCCTCCCCGTCGACCTTCGGCCACACTTCCTCGCCTTCGCATCGCACCGCCGTCTCCGGCTAGTGCCCGCGCCCGCGTCTTCGAGCTCCGGCCAGCGTCCCTCGCCGCCTTCCTCCCCGCATGGCTCCTCTCCCTGCCGGGACATCTTCTGGTCATCTCCATAGTCGCCGGGACACCCTCCTTCCATCGAGGCATCTCACCCTGTCGCTCGGTGCCCCCGTTCCCCTTCGTGGTCGGCCATCTAGCCACCCTCGCCTACCCCGAGCCGTGAGCCGCCACTGCGGGCGCCGCTCTGCAGCCCGGTATCGCCCAGGCGCCACCACCAGGTCCTCCCTCGGCCTCCGCTTCCGGCCGCGAGCATCCGTCTCAGGTGCTGCCGTCGTCGGTCCCTCCTTGCTGGCCACGACCGTCGCGCGTCCTCCCCCACCGCAGGTCGCGTCCTCCGTGGCTGCCGTCTCCAGCGTGCCATGATGCCCTCGCGAGCCTCCTGTCCTCTGTCCCTTCACGTGCATACCGAGCCATGCACATGCCATGTATCATCTGTTTGATTCAGATTCTGATGTACTTGGTGGAAGATGGACACATCCTCCTCTTATGTTTGGTGGAGGTTGCTCCCGAAACTCGTGCAGTGGTGGTGTGACCTGGGAGGGATTTTCCCCTGTGAAGATTGTGCAGTTCTGTTCGGAGATTCCGACACCCGGCCAACTCCGTCGTCGTCATCAAACCCGGAAACCTTAATCACTTTGATAGGGAACCTTAAGATGATGTCGCCATACAATAAGCTCTTCGACCCGAACCCTCAACACGTCAAGGCCTTCTTCCTGGAACCGAAGACGCCAAGACCCCTGGTCCACGGATGCGAAGACCGATCCTGAAGCCCGATCCGAAGCTAGATCCGAAGACCGATCCGGAGATCCTCGAACCCCCTCGAGCCACCAAGTTCGCCGACCCCCCCCCCTCTAATGTGTGACCCCTTTCCCGAGACCATATTTTTATAATATATAATATCTATCTGTTGCATATATTTGTACATGCTCGCACACATATTTGGTGGTTTGGGGGCATTATGCCGATTCACCTTATAATTAAATATGGGGTCATATGCGGGCTTATCTAGTCTTATATTGGCCCCAATTAAATTTATGTAGCGAACCGGTGATATATTTTGCCATGTTAAGACAACATTTAAATTGCGGGGTATCTAAACAATATGAACTTAGCAATTAATCGTCGGGGCCCCGGTTCCGCTTAATATTGCCTAATTGCATCGCATCCTTGCCATGCCATACATCATACATGCATCATGCCCGTTCTTATGTCATAGAATTAAATAGTGCATCCGGTGTTTCTTCTAGTGTTTTGCTTCTTCGTGGATTAGGCCGATGAGTTGATGCGAGTGTCGACCCGATCTTCGGATGAACCTTCGGCAATGTTTTCAGGCGAGCATTCTCCCTCTTTCTACCTATCTTACTTTTATAGTCTTTATTTCCTCCTGTTGATCTATTGCTATCTGTGACGCGATGCTCTAGTTTTCGTACCCGTGATATCCCTTGCAGCCTTATATTGCCTTGGACACATCCTATTACCTGTTGTTTTGTAGATAGTTGGACTTGCGTGTCGTAGTCGCTTGCTCAAGTGATGTTGCGTGTTGTCAAGTACCACATTTGTTGGAGAAATGCCTTATGCTTTATGTTGGAGATGATCATGGCTTTAATTACCGTTTAATAACTAAAATTGAAGTAGGTAAATGCAGAGGCACCGGTGGGTAATAGACAATATTTGGTTTTAACCGCTCACTGGTGTCCCGTAGGACCCCGAGTTCTTGACACCTGTTCCGAGATCGAGCGCGCTAACCACAGGTGGGGTGTGTGGGCACCCCCATCGATTTAGTACCTGATTTCAAGTACTGTACTGGGGGCCACAAAGTAGTTTGGGGATTTATTACTATCTTGTACTTATGCCATGCTTTACTGCTTTATTTATGATTGCGTGGGCGCTTTATTGTTAGGAACCCGTGATATGTTTTTTTATGACGACAAGCCTAGTCACACTTTCGGGTTCCCGATCGTTATCGGTCGACACAAACCACAGGTCCGTCTGGAGACCGGCCGACTTCGTTCGGGTAGCTTAGTGGGGTGGCCCCGTGCTTGCTTTGTCTGCAGGAAAGCGTCGTGTCCGAAACCCGTCGACATACCGTTGGGTGTATGTTTTGTGATCTTGTACCTACGATCGACAACAAGGGTGTAGGTGCGTGTGGAAACTTTGGTGCACCCCTGCAGGGTTAAATCTTTTCGAGAAGCCGTGTCCGCGGTTATGGACGACTAGGAGCACAGTTCTCGATCATAGACAACTATAACTAAAGTTTACTGTTATAATTTGACTTGTATCCGATATGACTAGTAATTAGCTTCACTACAACGGAATGGCTAAATAAAAGTACCAACAACTGCTGGGTTTGGGATATCTCATGCTAATTGTATTTGACTAGTAAGTGTCGCAACTACAACGGAATGGTTAACTAAAAGTGCCCACTGCTTATTATATCAGGATGACTATCTATACCTGACTAGTAATTGCTGCAACGATAACTGAATAAATAAAACTGCCAACTGTGTGAGTTCCTCGGTTGACTTCCTCGTTTGGTCTCGAGGGGGACATACTAGGATCGGTATGTTTGGTGGTAGTATCATGTTGGTTCCGAATAGGTCTTTCTTACCCCTCTCTGATAGCCGCCAGTTGTATCGAGTCTCTATAGGTTGTTTAGTGCATGCTGCGCTGCCTCTTCAGTCCACCATACCTATGTAGGCGAGGACCGCCGAATTCTAGTCTCGCCGTGTACTGGCCTCAGTACTGACCGCTCTCTTTTTTCCTTTGCCCTTTGTTGGCACCCCTTTTGTTTAAGCAGGTTTGAGATCGACGTCGTTAGCAGGGTTACCCTTCTGGCTTGGCCTGGGCAAGGTTATGGACGCCATTGGTTATTCTTCAGGGCTCTTAGCTCAATTTGCATCTTGTTCGTACTCGGACGCTGTATCGTTTTAAAGGTGATTTGGATCTTTGTATTGTATAGCTGTATTCTTGACTCATTGAGTCACTGTTGTATATATCTGTTCTGTGGGTTCCATCGAGGACTATTGTGTAACGACATTACTTCGTTTTCCACCCGCACGAAAGTGCCTGGTGGGCACCTTTGAATCGTTTCTATGCGGGTTTGGCGGGAAGCGCTAAAACTTTCATAGGGCCGATTCTGAGGGTGTTACAGGCACCCTTGCCCCTCCTTTTATAGGTGGGAGGGAGGCGCGGTTGGGAGGAGGGAGTCCTCCTCCAACTCCTCCTCCTTGTCCGGCGGGTGGAGGGAGTAGGACTTCCTCCCTAAGTAGGTTTCCTACTCTCCCTCCACCAAGCAAACTTGCCGTTTGACTTTTCAAATTGGCGTTTGACTTTTCAAACTAGGATTTGATTTATCCCTTTATTTTGCTCAGTGATGACACCTAGTACATGATGCAACCATTCCAACTTGTTATGACACATTCATGTACCCTTCCTCCGAGTGGGACCTTAGGACCCTTCTAGAACATTCCCGATGAAAACACCGGAATCATGGCCCAACTCCGAAACAGGACTTTCCTTATATGAATCTTATTCTCCGGACCATTCTGGATCTCCTCGTGATATCCCGGATCCCATCCGCGACTCAGAACAACATTCGTTCTCTTTCTCATCATTCCATAACTACTCAACAACATCGAATCCTTAAGTGTGTCTCCCTACGGTTCGTGAATTATGCGGGCATGACCGAGACACTTCTCCGATCAATAACCAATAGAGGAATCTGGAAATTCATATGGCTCCCACATATTTCTACGATTACTTTGCGATTGAATGAACCACTTACATACGATACCAATTTCCCTTTATCTCACGATAGTTTACTTATCCGAGGTTTTGATCGTCGGTATCTCTGCATACCTAGTTCAACCTCGTTACCGATAAGTACTCTTTTCTCGTTCCCGCGATATGTGATCCCTTGTGAGCCAGTCACATTCTTGCAAGCTAATTGGATGACATTCCATCGAGAGGGCCCAGATTATATCTATCCGTCATATGGATGGACAAATCCCACTCTTAATCCATGTGCCTCAACCCATACTTTCCAAACACTCAATGCCACCTTTATAGCCACCCAGTTACGGTGTGGTGTTTGATGTCATCAAAGCATCCTTCCTATGATGGTGATTAACATGATCTCATGGTCGAAGGAATTAGGTTACTATGTATCAGATAGCTTATAACAAATGAACTATATTAAATGACTTGATCTTTATGCTACGCTTAACTATAGGAGTATGTCCATCACATCATTTTCCTAATGATATGACCCTGTTGTTAATAACATCTCTATGTTCATGATCAGGAAACCATGATCATATATTAACCAACAAGCTAGTTTAACAAGAGGCTTTACTAGGGACTCTTTTATGTTTACAAATCACACAAGTATTAATGTTTCCGGTTAATACAATTATAGCATGGTATGTAAACATTTATCATAAGTATGAAGATATGATAATAACCACTTTATTATTGCCTCTTGGGCATATCTCCAACATAAACATGTTCTTCAGACGACCATAAACAGAGCATACCAGCACTCCATAGATAATGCTAAGAAAAAAATTACATAAAAATTTATCATTTAAACATAGATAAAGCGACTAAAAAATGCCAAGCACTCCCACACAAATCATAACCTTGAACCCTATATCAATATCCAATTGCCAAATAAGTTAGCAACACTACAAGAGGATGCGGTCTAAAAGCTACTTCGGCGATGGATCATATAGAATGAGCGAATTTATATTAAAAAATAAATATTTAATTGTCTCATCATGATTAAAAAAACATATATCATACTTTCATGAAAATTAATCTTAACAAGGTTATCTTTTATAAGAATAACTCCTCGATGACGATACCATACAAAGATTTTGGTATTTAGCGGTACCTTCATCTTTCATATAATTTTGTTAGAGAATTTCCAGTCACATGTACATTTCACTAAAACTTCTCAGTTTCCTCTAAAAATTGCATTGTGGCTAAACATAGCAACGCGATGCAAGTTGATGTCTATTAAATCTATTTTAAACTTTGTATTCGATGGAAAGGACTCCAACCGTGGAAATAGTATCACACTTATGATGAACAATATGCTATAGAGATGGATATTGTTTCCGGAGTGTATCGTGTCCAAGACACTTGTTCTCCCAAAACTGAATCTCAAGCCATCCTTAATAGGAAATGATGCAAAGCATAAAACATATTTCTTGGTAGCAATCAGACCTCCAGATATGCTCTGTAGGATCCTTCCCCACCTCGATCTCTCGCCATGGACTCCGGTATTTGCCCTCAACTCCCTCCATTAATGTAGATCTTGCTCACCCTCTTGCTTGAGTTAGGGCACACCATGTCTAGGCTTGTTCTTTGGCTAGAACTTCTTGGGGAGATCTTGGTAGTCCTAGGAATCCTTGCTAGAGTAGATTGGACCGATACATTGAGTGAACCCATTCTTAGTTCACCTTAGATCCAATGAACTACTATGTTTGTGTTCTCACTGGTACTACCGGTGGGGCATGACCGGTACTTCCGGTGGTAGCGTTACCACCGGTCTTTTTGGCAACTCACCGGAACTTCCGGCGCACAAAATCTTGGTTTATACTTTGTATCTTTTCAATCTCTCTTTGTTTTTCTAGTAGAACTTGTGCACTTACCCACCCATTCCCTACCTCCCTTATGCTTTCTTCTTAGGGCAAGGTGGTTCCCGTGGTGGCAAGCGTTCCCGTGTTCCCCTAGGTCCTCCATCGGAGATTGATGAGGATGATCTTGAAGTTGTACATCCCTCCACTTAGAAAGCTCGTCAGAGATCAGCTCTAGAATGTCGTGCCACTGGTGCTGAAGGAAAGGTGCCCATTCTGTCCTCTAGGAAGAAGACCACCTCTGGGCCTGATGTTACCAAGATGATCTCTAGGTGGCCTTAGTTAGCTTATGAGGAGTTTCGCAAGGAGGATCCGTATCGTATTCCTCGTGGCCCTTGTGCTTAGGATCCCTTCTTCCATACTTCTCGGCAAGAGCAGATCTATCTTGAAGTGTATGCTACCAAGAAGAAGAATGTGGTTGCCCCCCAGAAGTATATCAATGTGGCTCACATGGATAGAAAGCGTGAGTATTTTGGCGAGGCACTTGACCTGTGCACGAAGTTTGGGCTCATCAAGATCATGGAGCATCGTCAGAACTATGATGAGAGGGCCATCGCCCATTTCTACACCACACTTCACATGGATGGCCACCCCATGGATGTCACAATGAAGTGGCTAACTAACAACAAGCCGTTGTCTACCAAGTGGTCTGAGTTTACTAAGCTTTTGGGCTATCCCGTTCTACCAGGAAGAGGGGAAAGGGCTCTGTACATTGAGGGTTGGGGCATGAATGGTCAGGTTGCTCACCTTGTTCCTTTATTTGACATCATGTGTAAGGTTTACCAGAACACCATTGCCCCCAAGGTTGGCAACTTTGATAAGATCAATGCTTTTTAGATTGATCTCATGTATCAGACTTATTGCCACAAGGATTCTGACGAGAGGCTTGATGTTATGAACTATCTATTCCATGAGATTTGGGTTGCCTTGATTGAGAAGTGGTCGTGCCCCTATGCTCCCTATATTTAGACTCTTATCAATGCTAAGCGGAGGAAAGCTACTGGCGCTCGGTTTCCTGAGGACGCTTTCACTATCCATGAGGATAAGACGTTCCGTGTGACGCAGCATGAGAAACCCATGACTCAAGTAGAGAAGGAATATGCCATTTGGAAGACTGAGAGAGCCAGAGTTAGTGCATCAGGTCATACTGGGTTGAGTGCTATGGGTCAAGCAGAGAGCTCTCCTCTTCCTAGCCTAGATCAGCAGCCCTCTTAGGCAAAGAAGCTGATGAAGAAGATCAAGAAGTCCTTTTGCTTCATGTAAGACCGTGAGTATCAAGCTTATATTGACCAGAGGCACATTGTCCAGAGGGAGAAGGCCATCATGAGGAAGCTTGAAATCGATTGTTCTCCTAAGTCCATCCACGTCGCCGTGCCCAAGGATCAGTGGGTCAATGCCAACTGCATGTTGTCTCACTCTGATAATGATGATGTTGTCACTGGTCCCCCTTTCCCACTGGGGCCAACGCTACCTGGGCGCGTAGTTTGGTCCTTCTTCCCTTTTTGGCGTCTTCATGCCAAAAGGGGGGAGAAAGATGTCTATTAGGTTGCTACGGGAATTGCATGGGTCTTGTCACAAGATCGTTCTTTCTTTGATCTTTTCATGCGCGTGAACATTTCCTCTATTATGTGTGTTTTTGGACCTCATATATTTGTGATACTATTTGTATGAGACTATGTGTTATGTTATCCTTGTGGTATTCTCGTGATTTGTTGTATATGTTGGAGAGCTATCTTTGGTTTTATCTCATCTATTGTCTTTCACCACATGGTTGTTGGTGCAAAGGTATGACTCACTCTCTTTTCTTTCATGCATCTTTTCACTTGTGTTACTTTTGTAATGGTAAGGGGGATCCTACCTTTGTATGTGCTTGTTGCATTCCATAAGCAAATTTTCAAATCACATTGTTTTCTCTATGTTTTTTGGTGTTAATGAAAATCCCACTTGTGGTTTAATTGTGTGCCTAAGTTGCTGGTTTATCCTTTGTGAAAGTACCGACTTGATACGACTAGAGGGGGTGAATAGGCGTCTACCCAATTTTAATTTGTTTCTCACTTTTAGGCTCAACGAAAAAGGAAGTTATCTAGAGATGCAACTAAGTGAACAACCTAAATGCAAGAAAACAAACACCAACAACAAAAACAGTAAATAGCAAGGAGTAAAGGAGAGGAACGAAGTAACCGGAGAGGGGACACGGAGATGTAATTCCCGTAGTTCACTCCCAAGGAGATACATCTACGTTGGAGAGGTGTCGGGGCCACACAAGGTCACCCGAGCGCCACAAAGGCCTCACCTTCTTCTCCGGTGAGCTCCCCCACAAAGGAGGCCTCACAATCCACTAACTGGTGACCTCGAAGGCGCCAACCGAAACCTTTACACCAAGGTTGAGGGGGAGGCTCCACAACTCAATTGGAGGCCCTCAATGACACCTCGAAGCTTTAGAACGCAAGCCTTAGCTCTGAGGATTCCCTACACCGTCTAGGGTTCCAAGAAACCCAAGAGCAACAAGATCCACAAAGGATGGGTGGGGGAAATCAAATCTTCTTTGGTGGAAGTGTAGATCTAGGTCACCTCCCTCACCTCTCAAAATATCAAGTCATTTGAGTGGCTAGAGAGAGAGATCTAGTGAGGTGAAGCTCAAGCATTAATGGAGGAGAGAGAAAAATTCGAGAGAGGGTGGGAGGAAGAAGAGGGGTGCCTTAAATAGGCCCCCCTTGCGTTGAACCGTTATAGCCCCCACGACCTCACCGGAAGTTTCGATGAGAGTCCGGAAGTTCTGCCTAGCCTGGCTCCAGCGGTCATCAGACCGTTGACGCCCGCTCCAGAAGCGCAACCGAAAGTTCCGGTCAAAACAGACTAGAAGTTCCGGTGAACTTCCGATGCTAGTTCTGACCAAGTTCCAGCAAATAGAACGCTTCAAAACAGAAGGTTACTGAGCCACCACCGGAACTTGGAGCGGAACAAGGGGTGGAACTTCTGGGTCGCGAACCGAATCTGGGCGGAAGTTCCGGCGTCTGGGCGGAAGTTCCGCTCAGGATCTTTTGGCAGTACAAGTTCTGATGCAAGTTCTGGCCCAAGTTCCGGCAAATAGAACACTTCATACAGAAGGTTACTAATTCACCATCGGAACTTGGGGCGGAACTAGCGTCGGAACACAGTGTAGAACAGCCCGCAGAAAAAATCTGAGCGGAACTTCCGGCCTAGGCCGGAAGTTCCGGTGAGACACAAAAGGCTCCAACTGAACAGGAATACGCTCTCTCACGGGAAAATGGGATGGCTGTGGCGGTGCATATAGGTTTGTGCAATAACAAGTGATTTCCCACAGCCTTCCAAAATGGAACCCCTCTTAATAGTACGGTGACCTAAAAACAACAACCGGAGAGAAACTAGGAGAAGGCTAAAAGGCCACCGTCTTCATGAGATCCCAAGAGAGCATCCACCACTATAGATGGAGACATCAACAATGTTTCCTCTGAAACTCAAGCGCACAATTAAAAACACAGTTGGGATTATCATTAACACCAAAAACATCATGGGAAGATATAGTCCTTTCAATCTACCCCTTTTTGGTGTTAGATGACAATCCCAAAGATTTGCATATAATCAAATCAATCTTTGCAATGGACGGGACAAGCTCCCCATGTATGTGTGCAAGGTTGAGAAAAGAACTCTAAGGACAAGACTGGCACACATACACGGAGGCTCCCCCTACCAATTGCAAAGATAGCACAAGTCCAAGGTATAAGAAAGGATAGAGATCATACCAGAACCAACCAAATGTAGTGGAGACAAAAGGAGTAATAATAACAATAAGAGCAATGAGGCTCCACCACCATATGCATGAGCTCATAAGATGACAACAAGATACCACACTCACGGCATTGAATAAGATACCACAAAGATACCACATAGTCTCAAACAAAACATGCCACATGGTCCACACGCACACATAAGTTCACGGACATAAAACCACAAGCACACAAATAAACTAGAGAGTAAACTAGAGAGTTCGCGAGCAAGAAAAGATCAAAGTCAAGAACAGGCTCGCGACTCAACCCATGCAAATCCCGTAGACAACCTAATAGACATCTTTCTCCCCCTTTGGCATCGAGACACCAAAAAGTTAGAGAAGATCAAGCTAATCGTCCCAGCCACGAGAGGGAGAAGGAGCAGACTCAGGGACCCAAGGACCCCACTCAGGCGATGGACCAGTGACCTCCTCCTCAGACTCATCCTCGGACCAGTGGCAGTTGTCGCAAATCCAATCATCCTTGGGAACAGTGACAGAGCTAGTGACCGGTGAGCTAGGAATGTTGAGAGCGGTCATGATGGCCTTCTGGCGCTGAACATTGTGACGCTGATCAACATAGGCCTGATACTCGCGGTCCTGCAGAAAGCAAAAAGTTTTCTCCACCTTCCCAAGCAGCTTCTTTGCCCAAGAGGGTTGCCTCTGGAGAGACGGACCACCAGCACGAGAGCCCCAGGAGCATAGGAGGGACCACGAGCTTCATCGCGGACCTTCTGGAGTGCAGCATCCTTTTCTTCTTGAGAACGAGGCTTTTGGTGCTTACTCACACGCATCTTCTTCTCCTCATGAATGGTGATGTTGTCTTCAGGAAAGCGAGTGCCAGTCGTCTCAAGCCACTTGTGATTGATGAGAGTCTGAATGAAGGGAGCATAGATGCAGGAGTGCTTTTCAATAATAGATGTCCACAGCTCAGAGTAGATGAAGTGCATAACATCCATGGGACTATCAGTGTCACGGCGGAGAAAAGTCTGATGCATGAGGTCAACCTGATACCCATGGAACTGATCAAAGTTACCAGCCTTGGGAGAGATGGTGTTCAAGTACACCCTGCGCATGATGTCAAAAACTGGCAGCAGATGATTCACAAACCCAACGGATCCCCATCCTTCAATGTAGAGAGGCTCCAGGACCTCAGGATCAACAGCTTTAGGACCATGAACACGCCAACCATTTGCCCCGCGGCCAGGCTGGATGGGATAGCCAAGAAGCTCAGCAAACTCAGACCAAGTGGCGGTAAGAAACACGTCCCTGGTCATCCACTTCAACACACCTTCAGTAGATGACTGCATGTGAATAAACAGAGTTGAGTAAAAGTAAGCAATAGCAGTCACATCAAAGTTCTGACGGTGCTCCATGAGGGGAACCAGCCCAAACTTCTGGAAAATATCAAGAGCCTCGCCAAAGTAAACTTGCTTCTCTTCCATGTGAGTCACATTGATGTACTTCTGAGGACCAACCATGAACAGCTTCTTTGATGCATAGATTTCTTAATATATCTGTTCCTGACGGCAGTTGTGAAAGTGAGGGTCCAAGCAATGACGGTCACGAGCCACGAGGTAGGGATCCATGTGCCTGAATGCAGAGTAAGCTTTCTGAGATCATTTGGAAATTTTGGCTTTGGTCATGTCTGGCCCAGCAGTAGTGGACTTCTGAGCAAGAGCAGGCCTCTTCCCTGCAGCAGCAGCTGCACGGCGAGCAGCAGTAGCCTTCTGACAAGTAGTCTGAGTGGTCGGACGCACAACCTCAACATCTTATTCATCAATCTCAGGAGGAATGTCAGAGGATGGTCGGAGGGCACGCTTTCCTTGGCGGGTATCTCCTTGCCCTGAGAAGAAAGCACAAGAGTAGGGAGGGAAGGTGGGATAAGTGCACAAGTTCAGAAGAGGAAACAAAAGAGATGGATTGGAAAAATACAAACAGAAAAAGTTGCATTGTCGCCGGAACTTCCGGTGAAAATGGTCCACCGGAAGTTCCGGTCGTGGCTCACCGAAAGTTCCGGTGAGGCCACGAACTGACGGTTCCAAACAGCAGTTCACTAGATCTAGATCTAAAAGCCACAAGTGCAAAGATTTTCAAGAATGTATTGGACCAATCTACTCTAGCATGATACCCTAGGCCTACCAAGATCTTCCAACAAGTTCTAGCCAAAGAACTAGCCTAGACATGGTGTGCCCTAACTCAAGCCATGGTGAGAGCAAGATCTCCATTAATGGAGGGAGTTGAGGGCAAATACCGGAGTCCATGGCGGGAGATCGAGGTGGGGAAGGTTCCCACGGAGCAGATCTGCGGAGGATAGGTTGGAGACGAAGGGGCCAGAGCACCTTTGTGGAGAGGTCCTGGCCGACGGCTGCTCCAAATAGAGGATGGGTCTTGGGGGGAAAAGGAAGAAGACCCCGTTTTCCCCCAAGGCCCACCTTATATAGGACGGGGAGCACCACCGGAAGTTCCGGTGGACCGGAACTTCCGGGTCAGACTGACCGGAAGTTCCGCTGACGCCAGGAAGACCATCTCAGGTTTGGAAGATAACAAGGAAGAACTTGTGCAGGGAATAGAGAGGGCTTGAGGTAAGGAAAGGCTTAGGATAGAGGACTCAAACTGTGAAGAACCAAAGCCAACAAAAACCAAGAAAAACAAAAAAGGTCAAAGACACAAATAAAAACGGATCAGTGGCCGAGGCCACCTTATATAAGAGTAAATGGCTTGACACCGCGAAGATATATCTTGGGTTCATTACCAACACTCATCATGAAGCTCAAATGGTCTCCTTTAGAGACTATAGAGTATGAAAACTTTAATGTGCGCACAATAGGGATAGCGTTTGTTCATAAGAGGAACTACACTCCCCCTCAATCCATGCCTACATCCAAACAAGATACACATTGAGACGCGGGTAGGTGTGCAAGGTACTCAAGCAACATTGCTCGAATCAATGATATTTAGCTCATGCCTTAACTCCCGGAACCTTGCTTCATCAAGAGGCTTCGTGAAAAGATCCGCAAGATTTGCCTTGGTGGGAACATACTCCATAGAAATGTCTCCTCTAGCAACATGGTCCCGAATTAAATGATGACGAATCTCAATGTGCTTGGTCCGGTTGTGTTGCACGGGATTATGAGCAATAGCAATGGCACTCTCATTGTCGCAAACAAGAGGCACCTTGTCAAAAGATAGTCCAAGATCCTTCAAAGTTTGCTTCATCCATAGCAATTGAGCACAGCATCTTGCGGCAGAGATGTACTCAGCTTCAGCAGTGGACATAGACACACAGTTCTGCTTCTTCGAGGACCAACAAACCAAAGATCTTCCGAGAAACTGACAAGATCCGGAGGTTGACTTTCTTCCCACTTTGTCACCAGCCCAGTCCGAGTCCGTGTAACCAATGAGATCAAAGCTGGCTCCCTTGGGGTACCACAACCCAAAGTTTGGGGTAAGAACTAAATATCGAAAGATTCTCTTGACCGCCACCATGTGACTTTCCTTTGGTGCGGCTTGAAATCTTGCACACATACCCACACTCAACATAATATCCGGTCGGGATGCACAAAGATAGAGCAAACAAACAATCATAGATCGAAAGAGTTTTTGATCCACCTCCTTACCCTTGGGATCGAGATCAAGATTAACCTTAGTTGGCATGGGAGTCTTGGCACCTTTGACTTGATCAAACTTGAACTTCTTGAGCATGTCTTGGATGTACTTGGCTTGGTTGATGAAAGTACCTTTCCTCAATTGCTTGACTTCAAACCCAAGGAAAAACTTCAACTCCCCCATCATGGACATCTCGAAGCGATCGGTCATGAGCTTGGCAAAATCCTCATTAAAAGTTTTGTTAATAGACCCAAAGATAATGTCATCAACATAGATTTGGCATACGAACAAGTGGCCTCCAACTTTCTTAGTAAAAAGAGTGGGATCAATGAGACCCACTTCGAAGCCACGGTCTAACAAGAGCTCCCTAAGGTAATCATACCACGCACGTGGGGCTTGCTTGAGGCCATAGAGTGCCTTATTGAGCTTGTAGACATGGTTCGGAAAAAGTGGATCCTCAAAACCCGGAGGTTGCTTGACGTATACCAACTCTTTCAAAGGACCATTAAGAAAAGCACTCTTAACATTCATTTGATGCAACTTAAAGTTATGATGGGTAGCGAAGGCAAGAAGCATACGAATGGATTCAAGGCGAGCAACGGGGGCGTAAGTCTCACCGTAGTCGATGCCCTCAACTTGTGAGTATCCTTGGGAAACTAACCTTGCCTTGTTGCGCACGACAATTCCATTCGCATCACACTTGTTCTTGAAAACCCACTTGGTTGCAATGACGTTTTGACAGACTTTGGGCCGCTCAACCAATGTCCAAACATTGTTCCTCTTGAAGTTGTGAAGTTCCTCGTTCATAGCATCAAGCCAATCATCATCTTCAAGAGCTTCGAAGACTTTCTGTGGTTCCACAAGAGAGATAAACGCATGGTGAGAGCTAAAGGAAGCTAGTTGCCTCCTAGTAGTGGAACCTTTATTGAAATCTCCATAGACATTATCAAGGATATGGCCATCTCGAACAAGCTTGGCGAGACGATAGGCTTGACGGCGGGCTTGTGCTTCAACTCGAGATTCTTGAGCTACCACTTGGTCATTGCCACCAATTGAGTCGCCACCTTGACTATAAGCACGAACACGAGGGTCATCTTCATCAATTCCACTTCGGGGGAGTCATCACTTGGAGAGGATCCTTGAGGATCATTGACTTGCTCTTGATCTCGACGAGCTTGACCTTGGGGAGAGCCGTGACCTTGAGGAGGAGCCCCATCTTGGGGAGGTTGATGAAGAGCTTGTCTGTGGGAGGTGCCTTGAGGAGGAGCCCCATCGTGGGGAGGTTGATGTTGTTGATGAAGAGCTTGTTCTTTGGAGCTTGGAGAGTCATGATCATGGGAAGATTCGGAAGAGCTTGAGGGAGCTTGTGCCAAGAAAGTAGGTCCTTGATGGGAAAGATGATCTTGTGAAAGTGAGGGCTCCACTTGAGTAGAGCTTGGTACTTCTCCTTTGTCCATAAGGGGATCCTCAATGGGGAGGTGGAAGCCCACACCCATTCTTCTTATGGCCTTGGGAGGAATTTCATCACTTGGATCACAAACACCATCTTGCCTAACAAGAGACTCATGATTTTCATCAAACTTCACGTTGCTCGTTTCTTCAACTCTTCCATTGGCTTTGTTGTAGACTCTATAAGCATGGGACTGATTTGAGTAGCCAACGAAAATTCCTTCTTGAGCCTTGGATTCAAACTTGGACAAACGAACTCCTTTCTTAAGAATGTAGCATTTGCAACCAAACACCCGAAAGTAGCTAATATTAGGCTTTTTCCCGGTGAGAAGTTCATAGGGGGTCTTGTTCTTTTTCTTGCGGAGATAAAGCCGGTTGGTTGCATGGCAAGCGGTGGAGATGGCCTCGGCCCAAAAGTTGTATGGAGACTTGAACTCAGCTAGCATAGACCGAGCCGCATCCATCAATGTGCGATTCTTCCTTTCGGCAACTCCGTTTTGTTGAGGGGTGTAGGGAGTGGAGTATTGATGCTTGATTCCTTCATCACTGAGAAACTCATCCAAGGTATAGTTTTTGAACTCGCTGCCATTGTCACTTCGAATTGAGAGAATAGTTGAATTGTGCTTCCGTTGAACCTCATTAGCAAAGTCAATGACGGTTTGTTGAGTCTCACTCTTGTACTTTAAAAAGAACACCCAAGTGTATCTTGAGAAATCATCCACAATAACCAAGCAATACTTCTTGCCTCCAAGGCTATCATGAGAGGGAGGACTAAAGAGATCCATATGCAAGAGCTCCAAACACCTCTCGGTAGTGATCTGATTGAGTGCTTTGTGAGGAGTTTCATGCATCTTCCCTTCAATACAAGCTGCAAACACGATCTTTGGAAAAAGAAACATCGTTAATTCCAAGGATGTGGCCCTCGGAGTGAAGTCTTTGCAAAGTTCTCATGTTAACATGGGCTAGGCGGCGATGCCACAACCAGCCCTTGTCGGATTTAGCATAGAGACATAGAGCATGAGGAGTAGTGGTCCCTGAAAATTCCACCACATACAAGTCATGTTCTACATATCCTACAAAAGCCACCTTGAGAGACTTGCTCCACATGATGACCACGATATGAGAATTAAAGAAAGAAGAAAGACCCATAAGAGCAAGAGCACGAACTGAGAGTAAGTTGTAACCAAGAGTTTTGACAAGCATGACGTCAACCAAGGATACATCCGGGGTTACCACCACTTTGCCAAAACCCAAAACATGAGAGCTTGTTTTGTCACCGTAGGAGACCATGGTGTTGGAAATATTGGGCCTCAATTCGGTCATGATAGACTTGCTTCCGGTCATATGACTCGTGGCACCACTATCAAGCACCCATTTTGATCCACCGGAAGCATAGTCCTACAATAAAATCAAGCCTTGGTTTTAGGTACCCATTTTGCAATGGGTCCCCTTTTGTTAGTGACAAGAGCCTTTGGCACCCAAATGGCCCAATGATAATCATGCGTGTAAGACATTCCCACGTATCTAGAATATACATGACCATCATAAGATTTGCAAAGAATATAAGAGGGATTGTTCTTTCCGGCAAAGTTGTCACTTTGCAAGAGGGTTAGGCCATTTGGTACCCCTTGGTCCATGCCCTTGTTCTTTTTCTTATTGTTGTTCTTCTTCTTATTCTTAGTCTTGGCAAGTTGATCCTTCAACACCTTGAATTCCTCTATGATATGCTCATGCTTGCAACAAGGGTTAGGAGAGCTAGACAAGTCTATAATTTGCACAGCGGAAGACTTAGAGAGATCACAAGTTAATTGAGTTTGAAGTTGTTCATGGGCTTCAAAAAGATTTGAGAATTTACTCTCCAAGGCTTTGTGTTCCTCTTTGAGTTTCTCAAGATCCTTTTGAGTCCTATCATGACCACCCACAAACTCATCATTTTCTTTCTTGAGAACCTTAACCAAAGCAAGATCATGGTCATGTTCTTTAATTATAGAGCACAAAGTGTTGTTATGATCATCTACAAGCTTAGACACATTTTCTTCAAGATTAATTCTCATATTTTGTTCATCCTCAAGACTTTGAGTGAGAGAGGCAATTTCATCGGCGGCATCTCTTTCATTTTTACTTAGCAAGTCAAGAAGTTCTTCCTTTTCATCTAAGGCATCTCTAGCATTGTCAAGTTGTGCAAGTAAGGACTCAAAGCAGTTTTTAGTTTCTTCATCTAAGGTAGCAACAAATTCACACATGTCAATCATCTCTTTCTTCACCTCTATACCAACAAGATCAAGAGAGGAAGGCTCACTAGAGATAGGTTGAGGAGTGGGTTTCGGTGTTACCTTGGTGGCCTTGGCCATGAAGCACTTTTGGTTGGAGAAGATGACATTTTCATTTGGCGAGTCGAAGAGGGATAGACGTGGAGTTGAGGTAGTGGCAATAGCAGCAACTCCCACAATCTCTCCACCATGAACTTCATCATCATCATCTTCATCCGTGCCCGAAAGATATTCTTCATGGACCACAATTTCTCGTTCCTTGTTAGTGGCGTTCTTGACGGCATAGTTCTTGTTCAAGGGATGAGGAGGTCTTGACTTGATCTTGCGAATGAGACGACCACCATTGTCTTCACGGTTCTCAAAAGGACACTTGGCCACGAAGTGACTCTTGTCGTTGCAATTGTAGCACGACCTTGCCTTGGGAGACTTGTTGGGTGAGTTGAATCTTGAGTTGTCCCTTGATCTTGACTTGAATCCGGACTTGTTCCAAAAGGCCCTTGAAGCGAGAGCAAGATGTTCGTTGAAGGCACATTTGAGGTCCTCTTGAGACCACTCACTTGATGTATCATCATCATCAACTTCAATAGCCTTGGCCTTCAAAGCAAGATTCACTTTGGTTGACCCAATGGCTCTAGCTCGAGCGGACTCCGCATTCTTCTTGGCAATAGTCATCGCAATTACTTCACTCAAGACTTCTTGGGAGGTCATTAGGTGAAAGTTGGTTCTTCCCTTGATAGAGTTGAGCTTTTGTTCTTCAAATGGGAGGAGAGCTTGAATGAACTTCCTCTTCATAAACTTGCCATCAACATAGTGAGCCCCAAGGTCCCTCATAGTGGAAGAAAGGACCTTAAGGCGCCTATACATGTCTTCGGGGGTCTCATCATCTTGCATTGCGAAACCATCGCACTCGTTGTTGATCTCATCAAACTTGGAGCTTTGGATGCTTGCATTCCCAACAAAGAGCTCGGTGAGTTGATCCCAAGCTTCCTTGGCGGTGTCAAATTGGCAAATGTGAGCAAAATCCTTTGGAGTCAAGGCCTTTTGAATCATTCCCAAAGCTGTGGCATTGAGTTGCTTGTCCACCACTTCACCTCGTGTCAACTTCTTTGGGCCATATGGAGAGAATCCATCCTACACAATCCTCATTAACTCAATAGACGAGCTAGAAATATGTGAGCGCATTAGATATTGCCAATTAGAAAAATTAGAAGTATCTAGCATGGGTGGTGCTCCTTGATGTATAATGTGTGGCATGGGGATGGGTGGATCCGGAGTGTACTTTGGCGGTGGGGGTACCGCCGAGTAGTCCTTTCCTCCATTTTCTTCTTTGGAAGTTGGGTTCTCGGCCTCCTCGATGTTCTCACTTGGAACCTTGGTAGAGGTTTGAGCAACAAAGCCAAGTCCCAAGTGAGTGGTGGTGGCCGTGGGAGTTACCCCGGGGGCGGACACCGTAACGGTGGGAGGAACCTCGGTGGGTTGGGGTGTGTCAAGAGCAACCATGGGGTTTGGCTTGAGAGACTGCAAGATAGTCATCATTTTCTCGAACTTGGACATCATGGACGACTCCAATTGCTTGAGGTCATCCATAGTGGCCAAGTTCTTGGATTTTTCGGTTTCACTACCCCCTTCGTCAGCCATAGTCTCTTAGGCGGTAAAGCCCGAAATAAGAGCCTTGGCTCTGATACCAAATGAAAGTACCGACTTGATACGACTAGACGGGGTGAATAGGCGTCTACCCAATTTTAATTTGTTTCTCACTTTTAGGCTCAACGAGAAAGGAAGTTATCTAGAGATGCAACTAAGTGAACAACCTAAATGCAAGAAAACAAACACCAACAACAAAAACAGTAAATAGCAAGGAGTAAAGGAGGGGAACGAAGTAACCGGAGAGGGGACACGGAGATTTAATTCCCGTAGTTCACTCACAAGGAGCTACGTCTACGTTGGAGAGGTGTCGGGGCCACACAAGGTCACCCGAGCGCCACAAAGGCCTCACCTTCTTCTCCGGTGAGCTCCCCCACAAAGGAGGCCTCACAATCCACTAACCAGTGACCTTGAAGGCGCCAACCGAAACCTTTACACCAAGGTTGAGGGGGAGGCTCCACAACTCAATTGGAGGCCCTCAACGACACCTCAAAGCTTTACAACGCAAGCCTTAGCTCCGAGGATGCCCTACACCGTCTAGGGTTCCAAGAAACCCAAGAGCAACAAGATCCACAAAGGATGGGTGGGGGAAATCAAATCTTCTTTGGTGGAAGTGTAGATCTAGGTCACCTCTCAAAAGATCAAGTAATTTGGGTGGCTAGAGAGAGATCTAGTGAGGTGAAGCTCAAGCATTAATGGAGGAGAGAGAAAAATTCGAGAGAGGGTGGGAGGAAGAAGAGGGGTGCCTTAAATAGGCCCCCCTCGCGATGAACCGTTACAGCCCCCGCGACCTCACTGGAAGTTCCGGTGCGAGGCCGGAAGTTCTGCCCAGCCTGGCTCCAACGGTCATCAGACCGTTGACGCCCGCTCCAGAAGCGCAACCGGATGTTCCGGTCAAAACAGACCGGAAGTTCTGGTGAACTTCCGATGCTAGTTCCGACCAAGTTCTGGCAAATAGAACGCTTAAAAATAGAAGGTTACTGAGACACCACCGGAACTTGGAGCGGAACAAGGGGCGGAACTTCTGGGTCGCGAACCGAATCTGGCCGGAAGTTCCGGCTTCTGGGCGAAAGTTCCGCTAAGGATATTTTGGCAGGACAAGTTCCGATGCAATTTCGGGCCCAAGTTCCGGCAAATAGAACACTTCATATAGAAGGTTACTGATTCACCATCGGAACTTGGGGCGGAACTAGCGTCGGAACACAGTGTAGAATAGCCCGCGGAAAAAATCTGAGCGAAACTTCCGGCCTAGGCCGGAAGTTCCGGTGAGACACAAAAGGCTCCAACTGAACAGGAATACGCTCTCTCACGGGAAAATGGGATGGCTGTGGCAGTGCATATAGGTTTGTGCAAGAACAAGTGATTTCCCACAGACTTCCAAAATGGACCCCCTCTTAATAGTACGGTGACCTAAAAACAACAACCAGAGAGAAACTAGGAGAAGACTAAAAGGTCACCGTCTTCATGAGATCCCAAGAGAGCATCCACCACTATAGATGGAGACATCAACAACGTTTCCCCTGAAACTCAAGCGCACAATTAAAAACACAGTTGGGATTATCATTAACACCAAAAACATCATGGGAAGATATAGTCCTTTCACTTTGGCAATGTGTGGTGTGGATCCATCTCTTGAAGACTCGTGAAGATGACGCTTTTTGTTTTTGATTTTCTCTCTATTTATGTTGCTTTAGGAGGTCGTACTATCAAGAGGGGTCCACCCTGGAAGGTTGTGGGGAATCACGTTTTCTTGCACAAGACATACTTGCACTGACACGGCCTTCCTATTATTCAGCGAGAGAATGATCTTTTGAGGTGTTTAGGTTGTTTCTGCCTTGGCCAGAAGTTCCGGCTACGCATTGATACCTTTGATTCAGATTACGGATGTAGTATAGCTCTTTTTCCCTAGTGACCTAGGTTTATCGAATCCCCTGGAAGCAGAAAGCAAAGCGAGATTACTTAAACGGACCTTCGAGAGTTTTAGAATTCCTTTTGCGTTTTCACCAGACCAAGAGTTTTCGATCTTGTTGTTGTTGATGATGGAGAGAGAGGGCCTAGGGTCTTCGGTTTTCACCAGTAGTTGTGCAAAAGATCTAATGGGAATAATAGATAATAATAAAGTACTCATGTAATTGTTAGAGAAAGATAATTATATGTGGGTAGTGCATCCATAAATGTTATCGCCTCCACAACCACTTATGGCAATAACCTACTAGTCTCATCCATAGAAGAAAGAGAACTAATGATATGCATAGTGATGTCACCGTTAATCCCATGTAAGTTCCTCACATACAGTCGTACTACCCTTTCTGTCACTAGGGTTCCTATCCTGCAGATCAGTCAGTACTCACACACCATTTACCTGGATCAATCCTCGGGGTCTTGGATACCTGACAAGTCCTTAGATTGAGGCAAGAGAGGATACTATAACCATCATTTCATACAAACTAATACATGATCCCATCTATGATAAATAACATGCACAAAAGCTACATGGCTAGGCCAAAGCCCTTAGCCCAAGGAGAATTACTCACACATAGAGATGAAATCGACAATCATAAACATTGTAATAGAGATCATAGAGTTGATAGAAAATAGTCTTACAATGTCGCCAATTGGAGATGAAATCTACTATTACAAATGGTGGAAGATGGCTATGGTGATGGAGAAGGTTTGGAGGTTTAGATCTAGATCTATTCCTCCGGCGTGGCGACAGGGAGAGTTTAGGGTGAAAGAAGCGAGATTATGGAGTTGGGGGTTGTTTCTCGTCACCTGAAGCCTATTTATATAGGGGTCCCTTGATGAAAGTTGTTCTGTTTGACCTAAGGAGGTCGGTGCAAACTATACGACGGCAACTATATGGCGGCAGGCCATATAGTTGGTCGTTAAACTTGCAGTGATATCTTCACGATTCCTGGTTTCTTTGGCGTGTTGGAAATATCGTATCTTTGGCATTTATGTAGTGATTCCCATCATAATACGTCATTATCTGCGCAGGAAAAAATAGCAAGAAAGGATTGCATACCCCTTTGATCATTAGGCATTAGTGGCAGGTTTTAGAGAGATATTTCATCAAATATATGAATAATATCTAGTTTAAATGCGGAAATGGATGGCTATATTTCATAGCCATCACGCATCGGTAGTTCCGCCCGCAGTCTTCTACGGGGCTGGCCTAGGCGGTAGTTCCGGCTCAAGTAACGACCCTAAATTCCGGCCAGCTTTAGTATACTTCTTTCTGGAAGTGTTCTAATTGACGAAATTAGCGTCAGAAGTTGGACCGGTAGTACCGGTCATAAGTTCTGGTCAACCTGACCAGAACTTGCAGTCGGCAATACATGGCCACTTCCCTTAGGTAACCTTGAGCGGTACTTCCTCCCAGCAACCGGTAGTTTCGGCCAGGAGTTTTCGCGACCCGGTATTTTCGGGCAAATTTCCGCTTCAAGTTCCATCGTTGCCAAACTCTACTCAGTAACACTTCTGCATGAAGTGTCCTATTTGGAGGAACTTGAACCGGAACTTGCACCAGTAGTACCGGTCGATAGATCCGCTCGAACCGAGCCAGAACTTCCGTTTGTACTCGGAGCCTCCCCCTTTAGCTTTCGAGCCATTAGGGAGGGATGACCGGAAATACCGGCCGTCCATCGATAGTACGAGTGGTGTAGCAAAATATGTAATGGTTCATTTCAAAGGGAGCCTATTTAAAGGACCCTTCTTCCTCCTCCCCACCCAACTCTTCAATTTCTCTCTCCTCCATTAATATCATAGATCAATCCTCCTAGATCTCTCTCCCTAGCCACTCAAACCTCTTGATCTTTTGAGGAGATGGAGAGGTGACCTAGATCTACATTTCCACCAAAGTAATCTTGATTCCCCGCACTCATCTTGTGTGGATCTTATTACTCTTGGGTTCTTGGAACCCTATACGGTATAGGAAATCCTAGGAGGTAGGGCATGCATTGTGAAACTCCGTGGTGTCGTTGAGGGCCTCCAATTAAGTTGTGGAGCCTTCCCCTCAACCTCGTTGTAAAGGTTTCGGTTGGTATCTTCAATGTCACGGTTAGTGTATTGTGAGCCCGCCTTTGTGGTGGAGCTCACCAGAGAAGAAGGTGAGGCCTTTGTGACGCTTGGGTGACCTTGTGTGGCCCCAACACCTATCCAACATACACGTATCTTCCTTGGAAGTGAACTACGGAAATTACATATTCGCGTCTCCTCTCCAGTTTACTCGCTCCGCATATTTACTTCTTGTCCTTTACCGCTTTGCTTCTTGTTGTTGTTCTCTTGCATATAGGATTGCTCATCTAGTTTCATATCCTTGCAAAGCCTAAACTTGATTAACAACATAAAAATTGGTATTCGCCTAATCACCCCCTCCGGTCGACCAAAGTCGGACCTTTGAAGGGTGTAGGGTCTCCTCCACCTTCGGGGATCCTAAGCATAGGTATCCTGTGGGCAATCTCGTCACCGGACATTCACCTCCTTATACCATGTATCTCCTGTATGAGTTCGTAGCATGGAAAACAAAAAAAACTATAACGTGAACACACACAAGACAAGATCTAATCTACTAGATCGGTGCAACGAGTTGATAGAGTACTAACGCTCGAAGATCCAAAGTAGTTAACGCGATCGGATTCTCATGGTTGATGTAGTCGTTCACTTACCGATCTCAAGATCGCGAAGACGATCCTTCCGAAGTCGTGTTCCGTCAGCGCTTACGAAGTCGGTCACACGTTCGGTACTCGATGAAGACCTTCCTCTCCCTTGTTCTAGCAGGCAGAGGAGGTTGTAGATCTCTCCTCGCGATTCCAGCAGCACGACAGTGTGGTGGTGGAAGTAGAGGGGAAATACCGCAGGGCTTCGCCTAAGCCAGAGCGGGTATGGTGGATTAGAGAGGGACCTTGGCTACTAGGGTTTAGAGGTCAGGGGGAGGTGGTGGCCGGCGGCTAGGGTTTAGCTAGGCGGCGGTTTTAGAGGGGCTCTAGGCGGCGGCGACTTGAGAGGGGCAGTGGTCGGCGGCTAGGGTTTCAAGTGTGGGGGCAAGGGGGCGCCCCTCCCCTTCTTTTATGGGAGGGAGAGGCGGCAAGGGGAGGGGGATTCCTCCCCAACTCCCCTTGCTTGGACGGCAGCAAGGAGGGAGGGGAAACCTTCCCTAACTAGGTTTCCTCTCCTCCCTCCACTAGGCAACCATGTTGGGATTTGACTTTTCAAACTAGAGTTTGATTTCTCTCTTCCCATTGCCCAGCCAAGTGACAACCACTCCACATTGGTATGACACATCCATGTATCCTTCCCACTCTGGGGTGGTGGACCTTCTAGACCCTTCTAGAAGATTTCGGTGAAAATACCGAAAACATTTTCGAACTCCGGAATTAGACTTTCCTTATATGAATCTTATTCTCCAGACCATTCCGGATCTCCTCGTGATGTCCTGGATCTAATCCGAGACTCCGAACAACATTAGGTCTCCAACTCATATCTACTAAGTAACATCGAATCCTTAAGTGTGTCTCCCTATGGTTCGTGAATTATGCAGACATGATCGAGACTCTTCTCTGATCAATAACCAATAGAGGAATCTAGAAATTCATATGGTTCCCACATATTTCTATGATTACTTCGTGACCGAATGAACCATTTACATACGATACCAATTTCCCTTTGTCTCGCAATACTTTACTTATCCGAGGTTTGATCGTCGGTATCTCTGCATACCTAGTTCAACCTCGTTACCGATCAGTACTCTTTACTCGTTCCTGTGATATGTGATCCCTTGTGATCTAGTGACATGCTTGCAAGCCAATTGGATGACATTCCACCGAGAGGCCCTAGAGTATATCTATCCATCATATGGATTGACAAATCCCACTCTTGATCCATGTGCCTCAACACATACTTTCTGAATACTCAATGCCACCTTTATAACCACTCAGTTATGAAGTGGTGTTTGATGTCATCAAAGCATCCATCCGGTGATGGTGATTAACATGATCTCATGGTCGAAGGATTTAGGTTACTATGTATCTGAAATCTTATAGCAAACGAACTATTGAAATGACTTGATCTTTATGCTACGCTTAACTATAGGAGTATGTCCATTACACCATTCTCCTAATGATATGATCTTGTTATTAATAATATCCAATGTTCATGATTAGGAAACCGTAATCATCTATTATTCAACAAGCTAGTATTACAAGAGGCTTTACTAGGGACTCTTATATGTTTACAAATCACACAAGTATTAATGTTTCCGATTAATACAATTATAGCATGGTATGTAAACATTTATCATAAACACAAAGATATAATAATAACTACTTTTATTATTGCCTCTTGGGTATATCTCCAACATCATCTCTCCATGAGCCACCCTATATGGATCCACTATGACAATACCAGCACAGTGACCTTGCCTCGGGGCCACCGCCCGATACATCGCCAGGCCGCTCGATCACTTGCACCCTCTCTACCAAGACTAATTATCCAAGGAGACACCGCAGACGATACGGGTCGCTGCCCCGCCATGCCCATGGCAAGAAGACCACCACTCCTCTACTGATGAGCTCAACCTGCTGCCATCTTCCTTCGGAAGGACAGCACCGCCACCGTGACACACTCCAGCAGCGATGGCGCGGAGGACCTGGAGGAGCCTTGATTGCTAGGGTTTTGGGTTTTTCCCGCTCGTGAGCTAGACCGGGCACTGATAACTTTTTTTTGTACTCCCTCCATCCTAAAATAAGTGAGATTGGTTTGTCTAGATTTGAATGTATCTAGACACGTTTTAGTATCTAGATACATGTGAATATAGACAAACTCAAGTCACTTAATTTGGGAAGGGGGGTATTTTTTAACCCTTTTATTCCTTTTATGTGGATATTTTAACATCTTTCTATCTGTACGGACACATCATTTGACATACATAAACATTTCTATTATGAATATATAAATTAAATACTGAACTTTTCTGAAAATTGGATTCATAAAAAGAACATACACCTGTTGTTGGGCCGTGTTGGATACGGCCCATATGCGAGTCCTTTAGGTGGAGGGGCTCATTGCACTCTAAGGGCCGCGGAACAGGAGGCTCACAGAAAATGCACGGTTTCCAAAAATGTTTGACATAGTTAAACCCTAATGGGTTGCAGCCCAACAGACTCGAAAAGATCAGCTTTATTTTCTTCCAAACTTGGATTGTAATTTTATACGTGACGCCCTGACAAAATCATTTTACCAAGCACAAGCTACTGCTGTTTACCATGCACGTGCAACATCAGACAAGGTTCTCCAACCGGACAACCCAGCGATGTTTAGTTAAACACTTGTTTTCCGTTGATTTGACCACATGTTCAGCGTATTACGTACAAGCCTACTAGTACAAACTGAGCTCGAAGTCCAATCTGCCAAAAAAAAAAACATTTGAAACACTGCCAACGCACGCGCACCGAGGGGCTATTTTGCACAGGCCGGCCGTATAGCGTCGGAAGAAACCAGTTACGCGGAAACGGACCGCGCGCCCCTTTCACATTCTACACGATCACCAACTTCTTTTCCAAAAGAAAACTAAAAAATTAGCACTGGCTATATGCTTTTCCTTTTGTCCATCATGCATTAGTTAAGCTAATTAATCAAATCCTGCCGTGTCCCCAAATCTGGCGCCACACTCCACTGCTGGCTCGCTCTCGTCAAAGCCCACCACACCTACCTTCCTGCAGTCTTCCTCTTCATCCCCCTTGCTCCTATATATCGTCGTCTGATCGCCGCTTGACCTCCAACCAACCGACGACGCAGCCGAGCTAGCTCACAGGTGCACTCATACGCGTGCGTGTTGATTACCCGACAGCGTGATTAGCTTAGATAAGTGACAAGTGGTGGTAGTAGCTGGACGCAAGAAAGTCAAGGGAGAAACATGGCCATGGGCGTCCAGCAGATCAAGTACTTCTCGCAGGCGAAGCTCGGCCGGCGGTGGCGGCGGCCGGTGAGGGGGTTCCGGATGACCCCGGCCCGCCTCTCGGTGCGCCGGCTGCGGGCTAGGCTGTGGACGATGCTCGGCCTGCTGGGCCGCTACTTCCGCAGCGTGCGGCTGCCGCTCCTCACCAGGGGCCTCGTCGCGGCAAGCGGCAGCTCTCCCGCGTCGTCGGTGAGCGCGCGCGCGGGTGGTAGCAGGACGGCTCTGGTCAGTGGCGCAGGGCGTGCGGCAGGCAAGCCGGTCCCGGCGGCGACGGCGCAGGCGGCCGGTGGTGGTGCCAACGGCAAGCCAAGGAGGCCCCCCTGCATGCGGTCCAACTCGTTCTACGCGCGCGCCGTCGCGGACTGCCTGGACTTCATCAAGGGCAGCAACGCCGCTGCCCCCACCGTCGAGGACAGCTGCGGCGCCGGCGCCCGGCGCGCGGACGGCCAGCATCAGGTGGTGAAAGGGACGTGAAATCCACCCCCGCATGGCCGTGTCTGCTGTAAATACTGTACGACACGGCCGGCAGGCATCGTGGTGTTCGATGGTTTTGTGAGCTTGTTGATTTCCGGCACGGTTCTTGGTGGGCTTGCTCTTTCTTCTTTTTTCCTCCTCAGCCTCTGTTTGTTCTAGTTAGTTCTAGATTGTTTAGGGGGTAATTGATGCAAGAAAAAGGTGAAGATATTAATACAACATGCATGCCAGTGACACTTGATCTGTCCATCTTTTTTCTTCAACACGCCTGCCAGCCCGTCATCTTTATCCTACTCTCCTATGTTGAAATTAAGCTTGTGAATGATGATGACTGATGCGAGTTTCGCGCCAGAATATATTTGTTTGTGCCAAACTACATGTAAGGGCACTGCATGTCATGTGGCAGTTCACACCGAACGCGCGTTTATACGAAGCAAAAGAAATTTGAGTTAATTAGATAAAGCTACCATAATTGAGGCTGTCGGGACGGGTCACTACCGATTCTGATAATTCTGCATAATAGTACCAACATCTCGACGCCGCAACGCTGACCGCACTAATTCCAGCTTGAGCACGTTTCTGACGAGCCTGGCCCACATTCACAGCTGACGTGGCCAAACGGCTGTTTTCCCCGTCGTTAGGACAAGACCAGGTGCGGTCGAACCGCATCTGGGTCGGTCTTCCTCTCCCCAGTCAGTCTCCACTCCCCCTTTCTCTCTCCCACTCTCGATTCGGCAACGATGGAGGAGCCGGTGAATCCTGGAGGCGGCGGCGGCGCAGGCGAGAAAGGCGGGTCTTGTGCTGTCGGCGGAGGCCACGGGAACACGGGAGCCATAAGGGAGGGTGATGACCCACAACTATAGGGGGTGTATCTGAAGGGAATATGCCCGAGAGGCAATAATAAAGTGGTTATTATCATATTCCTTGTTTATGATAAATGTTTATTTTGCATGCTATAATTGTATTAATACGGAAACGTTAATACATGTGTGTTTAATAAACAAACAGAAAGTTCCTAGTTATGCCTCTCTCATAAACTAGCTCGTTGATTAACAAGATGATCAAGGTTTCCTGATCATGGACATTGGATGTTGTTAATAACGGGATCACAACATTAGTGTAATGGTGTGATGAACATTCATCCGAAGTATAGCATTACGATCAAAGTCATTGAGTTTATATTGCTATAACAACTTACAAAGTGATCCTAATCCTTAGACCATGAGATCATGTCAATCACTAACACCGGAAGAGTTTCTTGATAACATCAAACGTCACACCGTAACAGGGTGATTATAAAGATGGATTCAGAACTAATAAAGTGTTATGTTGAGGCTCATGGATTGAGAGTGGAATTTGTTCATCCCGATTACGGATAGGTATACTCTGGGCCCTCTCGGTGATATCACATTGATTAGCTTGCAAGCAAGTGATTTGATCACTAGAATGTTATATCACGAGAACGAGAAAAGAGTGCATGTCAGTAACGAGATCAAACTAGGTATGGAGATACCGATGATCGAATCTCGGGCATGTAATATATCGTGAAACAAAGGGATTAAGATACTAGTATAAAAGGTTTCGACGATCACAATAAAGTCATCGTTGAATGTGTGGGAGTCAGTATGGGTCTCCAGACCCCGCTTCTGATTATTGATCCGAGAGGGGTCTCGATCATGTACGCATTATTCATGAACCGTAGGGTGACACACTTAAGAGACACCGACATCCAATTGGAGCAAAAGTTTCATGCCGAAAGAATGAACAAGCGCAGGAATTTATTTCACTAGATACCAAAGCATTTTGGGTGAAATTGCATAAAGTGGTTATGCATGTGAAATAGAATTCTAGCAAGGGGTTATTTGTGAATGTTTGTCATTAAAGTAATTGACAAAATTCTGAATAAAATAAAAGAGTTTTATTTAATGAGAGTTTGCATTAAATTTGGTGGAAATTTAATGGGAATTTGAGTGGGTTTTTTTAGTGGAGAAAATTGAAGGGCCATTTTGTGAGTGGAGTGTCCACTCACATGAATGAGGGAGAGGTGGGGGCACCCTCCATGGCCTGCAGCCATGCCCCCTTGGGCTGCCCCCCTCCCCTATAAAAGGAGCCCCTCCTCTCACTTCTCACTCACACCTCCTCGTGATGGATCTCTATCCCCCTCTAGAATTTATCCCCCATGGTCTCGGACTAGTGAGATACATGTTCCTGGTGGCTATTCGGCAAGAAAGAGTTGTGCTTCCGCTGCATCGCTGGAGCGAGGAGGCGAAGGTTGCTCGGTGCCTCGAACGTGTGTGCGAGCACGGATGCGCTGCTGTTTTGCGGCGCTAGGACTTCCTCTCGATCTTGAGATCGGCAAGAGATTGTCTACATCAACCACGAGTTTGGACTCGTTAAGCTTTGTCGGTCTTTAAGGGTATGTTCTCTACGGATATACATCCGCCCGTTGTTTATATATAGTAGATAGATCTTGGTACATAGTTGTTCCCATAGTAGGAAATTTTTTGTTTTCTATGCTGTGAACCCTACAGTGGTATCAGAGCCGGATCTATGCGTAGATGCTTTGCACGGGTAGTACACATATGAGTATGTGGGCGATGATGATTATTTTATTGCTTCTTAGTTGTACTTTGGATATTGGTGGCATAGTGGGATGAAGCGGCCCAGACAAACTTTACATGTCCTCGCACATGAGACATGTTCCACGCTTGACATGTAACTAGTTTTGCATAAGTGGCTAGCGGGTGTATGTCTCTCCTACTATAGTCAATATCTAATTTGCAACAAGTTGTCAACAATTTGGTTATCCTCGTTGTGGTTCATGTTCGTAGGTAAGAATGGTTCTATCTTCGAAAGCCCTAAGCCACATAAAACTTGCAATGGATAAATTAGAGGCGTCTAGTTTAGATTATTGTTGGGCTAGTGTTATGATATGGTGATGTTGTAAGTAGAAGTATGAGATGATACTCTTACAACACACATAATGTGTAATCTCCATAGACCTTGGACTTACACATATAGGTATGATAGTGATCATATCACGGTGCACATGATAGAGATCATATGCGGGAATCATATCATTCCACTAATAAACATGTGATGTTTAATTGCATATTATATTGCTTGTTTGGCGTTTTATTATCATAATAAGATGATCCCTCATTTAGATATCAAGATAAGAATGTGTTCTTCCTTAAGTACGCACCGACAATGTTTCATCACTTCAAGACATCACGTGATGATCGGGTGTACTTGAATCCATGAGCATATCTCGGGTGTAAGACAGTTACACACGCGAATACTAAGGTTCTTACTTGGCGAGCCTAGCATGTACAGACATGGCCTCGGAACACGGACCGAAAGGTTAAGCATGAGTCATATGTTTTTGATATGATGACCATATGGATGCTCGCCTTTGAAGCTACACCGACTCACGTGATGATCGGACTTGGTGTAGTGGATTTGGTTCATGTAATCACCAAAAAGACACGAGGGATGTCGTTTTTTGAGTGGGAGTTCATTTCTAATTTGGATTAGTAGAACTCAATTTATCATAAATTAAATCAAAGTGAATTTGCATAATTTGTTGTGGTCATTGGCATTCGTTCACCACCTTATGCATAGTTGTAGTTGAGATAATAGAACTATAGAATTCTGGATATATACTTTACGAACTCGTATCGTATTGTGTTGAGTGTCAATCTAAAGTTTAAAGTCCTATTGCAAACTTTGATCAAACTCTATTTACTCCGTGAAATTTAATAGTTGGTATTAAATCGAGAGTAACAATACCAGTGTTAGTATCTTAAGTATCATGTTTGCCTCCATGATTCTTGATTGTTTTAATATAAAGTTTAATCTAGGAGCTGAAAGAATTGTTTCAGAAACCATCATGTGTGGCAGATATAACGATATCTGAAACAATGTTTTGGTTGCAATATGATAGAGTATAATATATGTTCTCATATTGGATGAGAATTTACGAAGGTTGGAGATGCTAGACATCCTAATCATCCAAAAGGGTTTTGGAAAGTAATGTTATACTCACGATTCGCCTTTATAAGCTACAGTAGCTTGATCATGAAAGTCGTCATGATAAGGATGAATAGAAGATGTATGTAAAGTGTTTACTACACTAAAATATTACTAAAGAATGGATTTTGAAAGAATACCAATCATTTTGATGATGGTGATTGAAGGGTTTCGCGGCATAGTAAATCAAAATTTTCTACGGATGCGAACAGAGGGAAAGCCAAGATCTAATCTAGGAGATGCAATCAACGAGAGAGATTGGATTAGATCTTCATACCCTTGAAGATTCGCATAGCGGAACGTTCGTCGGAACGTGGGTGATGTAGTCATACTCGCTTCTCCTCCTCGCGATCCGATCCGATCTAGCACCACAAGTGGCGGTGCCTCCGTGAGATGCACACGTGCAGCACCTCGACGTCTCCTCCTTCCTCGGACCAGCGAGTATGGTGGAGAGATAGATTGTATCTACAACACGACGGCGTGGTGTATATGGTGGAGAATTTCTGCTGCAGGGCTTCGCCTACAAACAGTCGGGAGGGAGAGGGGTGGGTAGCAAGTGCTAGGGCTTGGAGGAAGGTGTGTGGGGAGGCGCACCACCCTCTATATATAGAGGGGGGCGCCAGCCCTGCCCTCCTCCAAGCCTATCTCTAGTTTAAACAATTTAAACTCTCCCTTATCTAGAAATCCTATCTCTAGTTTAAACGATTTAAACTCTCCTTATCTAGAAATCCTATCTCTAGTTTAAACGAGTTTAAACTTATCTAGGATCGGCTGGGCCCTATGGGGCCTTGTGCCCTGGACCAATGCGCCAAGACACTCCCTCATAGGCCCATGCCCCTCCCGGAAGGTGGGGCCACGTTGGTCCCTTCCGGAAGGTTCTAGAAGCTTCGGTACAATACCGATTAACCCTAACAATTCGAACTCCAAAACTGCACCGCCTTTATATGAATCTTATTCTCGACCATTCCGGAACCTCTCGTGATATCCGGATCCCATCCGAGACTCGAACAAAATTCATAAACCAATTATCCAATCTATCCTAGCATCGAGATCGTTAAGTGTGTGACCTGGTTCGAGAATATGCGACATGATCTTCTATCAATAATCAACAGCGGTGCAGGCACCCATATTGACTCCCACATTCATCGATGATCATATCGGATGAACCACGATGCCGATTCAATCAATCCCATATATATATTCCTTCGTCTCCCGATATTTTACTTGCGAGATTCGATCGTCGGTACCGTCATACCTAGTTCAATCTCGTTCACGGCAAGTACTTTACTCGTTCCGTAATCCGATATCACTTTGTGATTAACTCCTTAACCACATGCTTGCAAGCGGTGTTGATATCGACACGAGTGGGCCCAAGTATATCTCTCCGACTTGGGAGGGACAAATTCCATCTCGATACATACAACCCAACAGATACTTTCCGATCACCGAGAGACACCTTTATGATCACCCTCTCATAGGATGACGTTTGATGACCTCAAAGCTTTCTTCGGTACCGGGAGTTGCATTATCTCATGGTCTAAGGAATACAATATTTGACATAGGAAAAGCTTCGCAAAGATGAACACGATGAAACGATCTAATTGCTTCGCTTAGTTTGGGTCCATCCATCATATCATTCTCCCAATGATATGATCTCATTATCAATTGACAACTCATGTCTATGGTTAGGAAACCTTAACCATCATTGATCAATGAGCTAGTCCATAGAGGCGCACTATGGACACGTGTTGTTTACAAACCACACAAGTATTAAAGTTGCCGCTTAATACAATTCTAGCATGGAACATAAACTTTATCATGAACAAGAATTATAATAATAACATCTTTATTATTGCCTCTAGGGCATAATTCCAACATCTCCCACTTGCACTAGAGTCAATAATCTAGTTTACATTTGGCAACAATCTCACCGCATGGCAATCGAGGTGTTGATCATGTTTTACACGTGGAAGAGGTTTAGTCAATGGATCTGCGCGACATTCAGATCCGTATGTACTTTGCTAATCTTCGATCTCCATCCGCTATATAATCTCGGATTATATGAAACTTCAGTTGATATGCTTGGTCTTTGGATGATATCTTGGTTCCTTAGCGAGTGCTATGGCTCCATGTTGTCACACAATATCTCGGTGGGTCCAATGCACTTGGAACCACGCCAAGCTCGATGAAGTTTACGATCCAAACTCCTTCACTTGACGCTGCAGCAGCCATATATTCCGCTTTCTTGTAGATCCCGCGATCACGCTTTGCTTGCAGCTTCGACTCACAGACTCCTCCATTCAAAATATAAACGTATCACGTCGAGATTTGGAATCATCCTTGTCGGTGTCGAAACTAGCATCGGCGTAACCTTTACGACAAGTTGTTCATCACCCCATAGACTAAGAACATTTCTTTAGTTCTATTTAGGTACTTTAGGATGTTCTTCACGGCTGTCCGGTTCCACTCGGATCACTTTGATATCTGCTCGTCAAACTAAGAGCATTGGACACATCCGGTCTAGTACACAGCATGGCATACATGATGGAACCTATGGCCGAGGCATAAGGCACTTTGCTCATAGCTTCCCTATCATTTACCGTAGCTGGACACTAAGCCTTGCTCAATATCTTACCTGACAACATAGGCACTGAACCTTTTTTTGCCTTATCCATTCTGAACCTTTTCAGAACTTTGTCTAGGTATGTACTCTGGCTTAAAGCTATCAGGCGTCTTTGTCTATCTCTATAGATTTTGATGCCCAATATATAAGCAGCTTCACCTAGGTCTTTCATTGAAAAACACTTGTTTAAATAACTCTTCACATCGTTAAGCATGTTGATGTCATTTCCGATAATCAATATGTTATCCACATACAGTACCAGAAACGTCACCGAGCTCCCACTCACTTTCTTGTAGATGAAAGCTTCGTAGAAATTTGGAACAAATCCAAAGCTCTTGATCACTTGATCAAAACGAAGGTTCCAACTCCGAGATGCTTGCTTTAGTCCATAAATGGAACGCTGAAGTTTGCATACTTTACTAGCATCCTTAGGATCGATAAAACCTTCGGGTTGCATCATATACAACTCTTCATCAATGTTCCCATTGAGGAAAGCAGTCTTGACATCCATCTGCCATATTTCATAATCATGAAACGCAGCAATTGCTAATAAAATCCGAATGGACTTAAACATCGCTACGGGAGAGAAAGTCTCATCGTAGTCAACACCTTGAACTTGTCGAAAACCTTTCGCGACAATCCGTGCTTTATAGACGGTAACATTACCATCCGCGTCCGTTTTCTTCTTGAAAATCCATTTGCACTCAACGGCCTTTCGGTTGCTAGGAGGGTCCACCAAAGTCCATACTTGGTTTTCGCTCATGGATCCCAATTCGGATTTCATGGCTTCTAGCCATTTCTCAGAGTCTGGGCTCATCATCGCTTCCTCATAGTTCAGAGTTCACTGTCTTCTACTAACAAGACAGGCAAGACAGGTTGCATTACCACTCGGGAGGGACGCGACCTTGTTGACTGCTGCGACGTTCATGGCGACATCGTCAGAAGCTTCATGATCCTTGTCATTAGCTTCCTCTATTGTTGCAAAGTGCACTTGGAAACAATTTCAGTGCGCTACTCTCCAATTCAAGAGAAGGTTCAATAACCTCGTCAAGCTCTACTTTCCTCCCACTTCTTTTCGAGAGAAACTCCTTCTCAAGAAAGGAACCGATTTCTTCGACAAACACTTTGCCTTCGGTTCTGTGATAGAAGGTATACCCAATAGTTTCCTTAGGGTATCCTATGAAGCATTTCTCGCTTTGGGTTCGAGCTTGTCGGCATCAACTTCTTGACGTAAGCTTTGCATCCCCAAACTTTAAGAAACGACAACTTAGGTTTAGCACCAAACCCACAGTTCATACGGTGTCGTCTCAACGGATTTAGATGGAGCCCTATTTAAAGTGAATGCGGTTTCTAATGCATAACCCCAAAATGATAACGGCAAATCAAGAAGAGACATCATTGATCGGACCATATCTAATAGGGTTCGATTAAATGCTCGAACACACCATTGCGCTGTGGTGTTCCGGGTGGCGTGAGTTGTGAAAGGATTCCACTTGCTTTAAGATGCGTGAGAAAATCATAACTCAAATATTCACCTCCACGATCGGATCGTAGAAACTTAATCTTTCTATTACGATGGTTCTCCACTTCATTCTAAAATTCTTTGAACTTTTCAAACGTTTCAAATTTATGTTTCATTAAATAGATATACCCATATCTACTTAAGTCATCGGTAAACATGAGAAAATAGCGATATCCACCGCGCGTCGAAACACTCATCGGTCCGCATACATCGGTATGTATGATTTCCAACAAGTCCGTTGCTCGCTCCATCATACCGGAGAACGGGGTTTTGATCATCTTGCCCATGAGGCATGGTTCGCATGTGTCAAATGATTCAAAATCAAGAGACTCCAAAAGTCCATCAGAATGGAGTTTCTTTATGCGCTTTACACCAATATGACCTAGACGACAGTGCCACAAATAAGTAGTATTATCACTATCTACTTTGCATCTCTTAGCCTCAATGTTATGGATGTGTGTTTCATCCCTTTCGAGATTTAGAAGAAATAAACCATTCACAAGAGGTGCATGACCATAAAAGATGTTACTCATATAAATAGAACAACCATTATTCTTCGATTTAAATGAATAACCGTCTTGCAATAAACATGATCCTGAAATAATGTTCATGCTCAACGCAGGCACATAATAACACTTATTAAGGTTTAAGACTAATCCCGAAGGTAAAACTAAGGAGAGCATGCCGACGGCCATCACATCAACTCTTGATCCGTTGCCAACGCGCATCGTCACCTTATCCCTCGCAAGCCGCCATCTATTCCGTAGCTCCTGTTTCGAGTTACAAATATTAGCAACTGAACCGGTATCAAATACCCAGGCACTACAACGAGGGCTAGTAAGGAAAACATCAATAACATGTATATCAAATATACCTTTGATGGTGCCAGCCTTCTTGTCCGCTAAGTACTTGGACGACACGCCCAAATGACCCTTGTCCTTGCAATAGAAGCACTCGATTGTCCGCTTGGGACCAGACTGAGCTTCTTCTCAAATAGGGCAACGCCATTGCACGCTTTCTTGAAGGGCTTCCTTGCACCCTTACCTTTCTTAAAGGTGGGGGGCTTGTTGACCATCAACATATGATTATTCTTTTTGATGTTCACCTCCGCTACTTTCATCTTAGCAAAGAGCTCAGTGATCGTATCAGTGGAACCAATCTGATTGTGATCAACTACAAAACTTTTGTAGCTAGGAGTGTCAATCTTGAGCTCCTCTGGAATCTTGCAGTCCAGTTGCTCAAGGCGTTGAGTGTAGCCCGACATCTTAATGGCGTGCTCACTAACGGAACTCCCTTCCTCCATCTTGCAGTTAAAGAACTTCTCAGAGATCTCATATCTCTCAGAACGGGCTTGAGTCTGAAACATGGTTTTCAGCTCCTCGAGAATCTCAAAGGGCCCGGCGAACTCCTCAAAACGATTTTGAAGATCCGATTCCATAGCATACAACATGACGATCTTAATAAAATCATAATCATCCTTGTGGTCGATAAACAGCTTTTTCATCACCGGCGCATCTATAGCGAGGCGTCACCTAACGCTTTCCCAAGGACATAGTCCTTTTGTCCGCTGCAGAATGATTCTTAGATTGCGGAACCAATTGGTGAAGTTAGACCCATTGTTTCTAAGCTTTTCTTTCTCAGCAAAAACGTTGAAGTTGAAGTTGGACTTGGCCATTGGATCTACAGTATTTGCAAGTACAATTTAGACTATGTTCATGATAAATAGTTCAACTTAATCAAATTACTAGATGAACTCCCACTAAATTCAACATCCCTCAAGTTGTTTAGTGAACACGCTCCAAATTCACCACACCTAATCCGATCATCACGAGAAGAGATGTGGTTTCAATGGTGGATAACAAAGTGTCGATCATATCATTCATATGACTCATGCTTAACCTTTCGGTTCTTGTGTTCCGAGTCCATGTCTGTAGATGCTAGGCTCGTCAAGCTAGACCCAAGTATTTCTGCGTGTGCAAAATTGGCTTGCACCCGTTGTATGTGAGCGTAGAGTCTATAGCACCCGATCATCACGTGATGCTTGGACACGACGAACTTTCGCAACGGTGCATACTTGGGGAGAACACAGTTTTATCTTGATCTTTAAGTGAGGAATCATCTTATAATGCTACCGTCGCGATCTAAGCATAATAAGATACATAAAGGGATAAACATCACATGCATATAACTTTATGTGACATGGTATAGCCAATCCTCGCAAGAATGATCTCCATCTTGTGCGTTCGGCATGATCTCCATCACTCCACCATGATTGCCTCCACCACGAATAGCAACTACAACTATTGCTAACTACTTAGCGATAAAGTAAAGCTATTACATGGCGTATAAGAAGTTGACTGCAGGTCATACACAATTATAAAGACAACCATATGGATCCCGCGGTTGTGTACTCATCGACATGCAAGTCGTGAAACATTACAAAACATGATCATCGCATACAATATACACATCACATCTTGGGCCATACCATATCACAGAAAACACTCGCAAAAACAAGTTAGACGCTGTACTTTGTTGTTGCATGTTTTACGTGGCTTATGGGAGTAGATGCTAAGAACGATTCTTATCTACGGAAAGCCACAGCGGTGATATTATGGTTGCCAAACTCCGTGTTAATCCCATGACAACTATAGTGAGAGAACCGACATCCACCACCGCATGTGTGGAACAAGCCACACGTCAAGCGGAGCGGTCTCATGACGACGTCGCGTAAGGTTGGCTGGACCGCTTCAATCTCACTATCCCGTCATAAGAAGAACACAAACAAGAGGCTTGCAACAGAACATCAACGCCCACAACAACCATGTTGCGTTCTACTCGTGAAACACATCTACGCATAGATCTAGCTCGATACCACCGAAGGGTTTCGAGACATAGTAAATAAATTTCTTCTACGGATGCGAACAGAGTGAAAGCCAAGATCTAATCTAGGAGATGCAATCAACGAGAAAGATTGGATTAGATCTTCATACCCTTGAAGATTCGCAATGAACGCTCGTTAATCGGAGCGTGGGTGATGTAGTCGACTTCGCTTCTCCTCCTCGCGATCCGATCCGATCTAGCACCACAAGTGGCGGTGCCTCCGTGAGATGCACACGGCACCTCGGCGTCTCCTCCTTCCTCGGACCAGCGAGTATGGTGGAGAGTTAGATTGGATCTACAACACGACGTGGTGTATATGGTGGAGAATTTCTGCTGCAGGCTTCGCCTACAAACAGTCGGGAGGAGAGAGGAAGGTAGCAAGGCTGCTAGGGCTTGGAGGAAGGTGTGTGGGGGAGGCGCACCCCTCTATATATAGAGGGGGGCCAGCCCTTGCCCTCCTCCAAGCCTATCTCTAGTTTAAACAATTTAAACTCTCCCTTATCTAGAAATCCTATCTCTAGTTTAAACGATTTAAACTCTCCCTTATCTAGAAATCCTATCTCTAGTTTAAACGATTTAAACTCTCCTTATCTAGAAATCCTATCTCTAGTTTAAACGAGTTTAAACTTATCTAGGATCGGCTGGGCCCTATGGGGCCTTGTGCCCTGGCCCAATGCGCCAAGACACTCCCTCATAGGCCCATGCCCCTCCCGGAAGGTGGGGCCACGTTGGTCCCCTTCCGAAGGTTCTAGAAACTTCCGTACAATACCGATTAACCCGAACAATTCGAACTCCAAAACTGCACGCCTTATATGAATCTTATTCTCCGGACCATTCCGAACCTCTCGTGATATCCGGATCCCATCCGAGACTCGAACAAAATTCGTAAACCAATTATCCAATCTATCCTAGCGTCGAGATACGTTATGTGTGACCTGCGGGTTCGAGAATATGCAGACATGATCTTCTATCAATAATCAACTGGGTGCAGGCACCCATATTGACTCCCACACATTCATCGATGATCATATCGGATGAACCACGATGCCAGGATTCAATCAATCCCATATATATATTCCCTTCGTCTCGCGATATTTTACTTGCCCGAGATTCGATCGTCGGTACCGTCATACCTAGTTCAATCTCGTTCACAGCAAGTACTTTACTCGTTCCGTAATCCGATATCACTTTGTGATTAACTCCTTAACCACATGCTTGCAAGCGGTGTTGATATCGATTACCGAGTGGGCCCGAAGTATATCTCTCCGACTTGGGAGGGACAAATTCCATCTCGATACATACAACCCAACAGATACTTTCCGATCACCTGAGAGACACCTTTATGATCACCCTCTCATAGGATGATGTTTGATGACCTCAAAGCTTTCTTCCATACCGTGGAGTTGCATTATCTCATGGTCTAAGGAATACAATATTTGACATAGGAAAAGCTTCGCAAAGATGAACACGATGAAACGATCTAATTGCTTCGCTTAGTTTGGTGCATCCATCATATCATTCTCCCAATGATATGATCTCATTATCAATTGACAACTCATGTCTATGGTTAGGAAACCTTAACCATCATTGATCAATGAGCTAGTCCATAGAGGCGTACTAGGGACACGGTGTTGTTTACAAACCACACAAGTATTAAAGTTTCCGCTTAATACAATTCTAGCATGGAACATAAACTTTATCATGAACAAGAATTATAATAATAACATCTTTATTATTGCCTCTAGGGCATAATTCCAACAGTGATCTAGTTCAAAGTGCAAGTCCAAAGGTATTATTATTTGAATATACACACTTTGGACTATGTGTCATGTATATGGAGCCACTGTTGATGTTGATAAATTCTTTTAAAAAGGAAAAGGAAATGCTGAAAGAGAATCTATAAAATATATTTGGCAGAAAAGAAAAGATTGGAAATATCCAATTTAGGTATATGGATGATATACATGTTATGGTTGTATTCTTTGCTTGTTAAACAATGTGGTTCTTGGGTATTGGATACCGAATTGGTTGGTATGAAATTTCATACGGAACAACGCAATTCATGAACCACAATGGCCTAAGTAACTAGCAAGAGAATATGTGATGATGTTCATCGAAAACAAACAAAACATTGTTTGTATTTCTCGTTGACATCAAAGCTTGACTTCAAGATTTGTTTTAATAATTGTTATTTGAATCAGGTATTATGAGAACAAAGGTTGTTCAAATAATTGTAGGGTTCGCAGCATAGAAAACAAAAAAATTCCTACGATGGGAACATCTAAGTACCAAGATCTATCTACTAGATACAAGCAACGGGTGGATATACATCCATAGAATACATACCCTCGAAGACCGAATAACGTTAACGAGGTTCTACTCGTGGATGATGTAGACAAACGCTTGCCGATCTCAAGATCGTGATGAAGTCCGTCTGGTCCAGCCGGTCCAGCACGATCAAGTCCAGCACCTCAAAGCAGTGGTGCATCCGTGATCGCACGCACGTACGGGTACCCCGACAAACTCCGCGCCCTCGCTCCAGGGAAGCAGCGGAAGCAACAAATCCTTCCAGAAAAAGCCACCGGGAACATGTATCTCGCTGATCCGAGACCATGGGGAAATTCTAAAGGGGGTAGAGAGATCCTTCGCGAGGAGGTGTGCCTTGTGACATGGTTATACCCCGCGGGTGCATGATCTCAGCATACCTAGTCCAGCCGAAGGAAGGCCCACGACAAATGTATGTTGGCCCATGAAGACTTTCGGGTGGCCCAGGCCCATGATGCCTTCGGATCCTTGGAGAGCAAGACTAGAGTAGATAGGAAATTCAAAGGGGTAAAACCCTAGAACCTGTAACCGACTAGGTCTATGCCCGGGACCTGCCTAAGTATATATAAAGGCCAGGAGGGTACGACCTAGATCTCTCGACTCATACTTTCGCATACACACCTCCACGCCAGATTGCATCAAGACCCTCAGAACCTTGGTTCCGCCGTAATCAAGAGCATACAAGCAAGAGTAGGGTTTTCCTCCGGCTCGAACTGGGTAAACTTTGTGTCCCCGTGTTGCTTGTTTGCTAACCGTTCCACGATCTCCAGCATCCCCATCTTCTCCAAAACCCAAGTCCATAACAATGGGCATTGATGAGATCAAACCTCGTCAATTGGCGCCGTCTGTCCGCACTTACCGGAATCGGACTCGTCGGAGCCGCGCTCCACCAGGAAGCTCCCAAGGAGCCGAAGAAGAAATCTCCGGTCAGGTTCGACCGCAGCCCCACCCCTTCATTCGAAGAGGAGGAACATGACCTTCCCCGAAGGAAGAAGAGTTCGCGACGCCGCGACCGTGACTACGACGCTAGAGATGCGCTGACACAGCGCAAAATCGACAAAGCGCGAGCTAAGCACGCATGCTCGTCCGAATCCGAGATGGACGAAGACGAAGGAGAACTCTGCGGAGCTCGATGCTTCAGCAGATCCGTCCGGCGGACACGGATGCCGCGAAATTTCAAGCTTCCTTCGGATACTCCGAAGTTTGACGGCACTCAAGACCCAAAAGCTTGGCTCAGCGATCACTTATCATCCGTCAAACTTCACGGTGGAAACAAGGAGACCGCCATGCAATGCCTTCATTGCGGTGACAAAGCGCAACCGATCTTGCTCGTGACCTATCCTCGTGGTCCATCCGGTGGATGAGCTAGCTTACAGCTTCATCCGAAACTTCAAGGGTACCAGCAAAAGGCCCGCCTCAATCGAAGAATTGCAAGCCTGCACTCAGCAAACGGGCGAATCCATTCGCTCGTACATACTACGCTGGTCCAACACAAAGAACTCCGCAGCCCACATCTCCGAAGAGAGGTCCATCGACGCCTTCAGGGACGGCGTCAAGCGCCAAGACTTCAAGGAGGAGCTTGGGCGCGTCAAACCCAAAACGCTCGATCACCTCATGGACATCGCCAACAGGTGGGCTGACGGAGAAGACTCCATTCACCGAGCACAATCGAAAGAAGAGGACGACTATGGTCGACGGCGAGAGTGCCGTAGCAAGAGAAGATCGCGCGTCTACGACAATCGCGACGAACCCTACATGGTCGCGGCTGGCTACGCCGATCGCCGCAACGACGCCAACCGCAACAGCGGAGGATGCCGCGGAGGAAACTTCCGCGATGGAGGACGCACAACGCAGTCGTGGCAACGCCGCGACCGCGATAACGGACCCTCAGCATACGAAAAGCTTTCGGGTCCATGCACCATCCACTTCTACATCGACAAGCGGGATGGCAAAAAGAAGGCGAGCCACATGCTCAAGGACTGCCGCGAGTTCCAAAAGCTCAGAGAAAGCATGGTGCAGATGAGGCAGCAAGCTCCAATCCCTGCGTTCGAAAACGCACCCGCGCCAGGTGAGATAGCGCATGGATCTCCTCCACCGCCACCTGTAGGAGGCCCGAACCAACCGGTCGCACCAGCACAGAACAATGCTGGAAACGGGTATCCCCTGCCAAAAGGAGCACTGATGATCCAGAAGGGGTGCCCTACGAATAGGGTGCAGAAGAAAATCACCCGACAGATCAACCTGGCCGTGGCAACTCCACCCGCCATCCCTGAGTACCTCAGCGGATCGGAGTCCTGCATCACATTCACTCGTTTGGATCACCCTTGCCAGATCCCTCGCCCAGGTCATGTTGCCCTGGTGCTGGAGGCGCAGATCGGAGGTTTCGAGATGAGTCGCGTCTTCATGGACGGCGGCAGCGGCATCAACCTGATGTTCGCAAGCACTCTAGCAGCAATGCAGATCCCGCAGTGCAGCCTGGAACAATCAGACACAACGTTCCACGGCATCGTTCTAGGGAAGGGCATATTTCCCCTGGGAAAGATATGGCTCGACGTCATCTTAGGCAAGCCGGACAACTTCCGACTGGAATGGCTCGAATTCGAAGTGGTGGACTAGACATCACAGTACCACGCCATCCTCGGGCGTGTAGCATTCGCAAGGTTCCTGGCTGTCCCACATTATGCATACCTACTACTCAAGATGCCAGGACCGAAGGGCGTCATCACAGTCCACGGGAGCTTCACATGATCGGACCAATGCGACATAGATTTCAACAGAATCTCCCAATCATTCGGTATGCAGGAGGAGCTCCTTAGGCTTCGCGAGGTGACAGACAATGGGGCGCCCCCAGTTGCACGACAAAACGCACCTGACATGTCTTTCGACTCCACGGTCAACACAAATAAGGTGCAGGTCTGTTGGAGATATGCCCTAGAGGCAATAATAAATGTAGTTATTATTATATCTTTGTGTTTATGATAAATGTTTACATTCATGCTATAATAGTATTAACAAGGAAACCATTAATACTTGTGTGATTTGTAAACTTAATTTGAAGTCCCTAGTATAGCCTCTATACTTCACTAGCTTGTTGGTTGATTAATGATTGTGGTTTCCCTATCATGAACATTGAGATGTTATCAACAACAAGATCATATCGTTAGGAGAATGATATGGTGGACATACTCCTATAGATAAGCGTAGCATAAAGATCAAGTCATTTCAATAGTTCAATTGCTATATGCTTTCTGATACATAGTAACCTAATTCCTTCGACCATGAGATCATGCATATCACCTTTACCGGATGGATGCTTTGATGACATCAAACACCACACCGTAACTGGGTGGCTATAAAGGTGGCATTAAGTGTTCGGAAAGTATTGGTTGAAACACATGGATCAAGAGTGGGATTTGTCCATCCACATGACGGATAGATATACTCTGGGCCCTCTCGGTGTAATGTCATCCAATTGGCTTGCAAGCATGTGACTTGGTCACAAGGGATCACATATCACGAACGAGAAAAGAGTACTTATCAAGAACGAGGTTGAACTAGGTATGCAGAGATACCGACGATCATAACCTCGGATAAGTAACATATCGTGAGACAAAGGGAAATTGGTATCGTATGTAAGTGGTTCATTCGATCGCAAAGTAATCGAGAAATATGTGGGAGCCATATGAATTTCCAGATTCCTCTATTGGTTATTGTTCGAGAAGTGTCTCGATCATGTCCGCATAATTCACGAACCGTAGGGAGACACACTTAAGGATTCGACGTTGTTTGAGTAGTTATGGTATTATGAGAAAGAGACCGAATGTTGTTCGAGTCTCGGATGGGATCCGGATATCACGAGGTGATCCGGAATGGTCCGGAGAATAAGATTCATATAAGGAAAGTCCTGCTTTGAGTTCGGGAATGATTCCGTGTTTTCATCGGGAATGTTCTAGAAGGTTCGGATTGTCCCAAGACTCCGGGGAAGGGTACATGAATGTGTCATTACTTAATGGAATGATTGCATCATGTACTAAGTGTTCTTGTCCCAAATAAAGGATTAAATTGAATCCTAAAACAGAAAAGTCAAATGTCCAGTTTGAAAGTCAAACCGCCAAAACAAGAAACGTGGGAAAAGCAAGAGGAGTTGGAACCAACTTTGGAGGAGGAGTTGACCTCCAGCCGGCGCCATCCCTAGGCCGAGTTGGGAGGGACTCCTCCCCCCTGGCGCCAAGGAACCCCTCCCATAAAAGGAGGGCAGGGCCTCCTAGAGACACACAAGTTTCACCTCTAGATCTCCGGTTTAGAGCCGTTTTGGTTTAGAGCTTCTAATTGCTTTAGCCGGTTTAGAGCCTTCTAATTGGTTTAGAGCCTTCTAATTGGTGTGTCTAATTACTAGACCACTAATAGCCTCTCATAAGCTCCACCATACTCTCACGGCTTAAGGCGAAGCATCTTGGGATCTCCCTCTACTTCGGTACCACGCCAGTCAGCCGGAATCGCGAGGAGAGTGCTACAACCTCCGTCACTGGAACAAGGGAGAGGAAGGTCTTCGCGAGTACCGAACGCAGACCGATCAAGGGAGCGCTGCCGAACGTGGCCCGGAAGGATCGTCTACACGATCTTGAGATCGGAAGAGTACGACTACATCACCCACGAGAATCCGCCTCGTTAAACACTTTGGAATCTTCGAGGGTAAGTTATTCCATCGACTCGTTGCTACAATCTAGTAGATAGATCTTGGCTTGTTTGTTTGTATGCGATAGAAATTTTTGTTTTCCATGCTATGAACCCCTACAAAGGGTATCGAGCCGTGTCTATATGTAGATCTATTGCGAGTAGAACACAATGGTCATTGTGGGCGTTGATGCTTTTATTGTCGATTGCTTCTTGTACTTTGCATCTTGCGTATGTTGGGATGAAGCGCCGGCTAACCTTACATGACATCGTTCATGAGACTTGCTCCACGCTTGACATGCAACTTGTATTGCATAAGTGGCTTTATGGTGCTTTCTCCTAGCATAGTTAAGATCCAATTTACAACGGGTGATCAACAATGCTAGTATCAATGTTGTGGTTCTTGTTCGTAAGTTAGAACGACACTTATTGAAAGCCCCAAACCACGTAAAATATGCAAAGAAAGTAGAGGCGTCTAACTTTGTTTTGCAGGGTGTGCGTGATGTGATATGGCCATGATTGTGATTATATTTGATGTATGCAATGTTCCTTATTGTAAGTCGGCAACCGGCAGGAGCCATATGGTTGTCTTTAATTTATGTTAAGACCCGCGTGTCTATTCAAAGTAGTTGTAATAGTTGAAGCCGGTGGACGACAACCATGGAGAAGCGTCATTGACCTTGATGCAGTGCCGGTGATGATGGAGATCATGTTCGTGCTTGAAGATGGAGATCGGAGGCACAAAGAAGAAAGGCCATATCATATCGCATATATATTGAATTGCATGTGATGTTAATCCTTTATGCATCTTGTATTGCTTAGTAGACGACGGTAGCATTATAAGATGATCCCTCATGCACATCAATTTCAAATCATAAAGTGTTCGCCCTTAGTTAGCACCGTTGCTAAAGCTTGTTGTTTCGAAGCACCACGTGATGATCGGGTGTGTTAGATTCTGCAAGTGTATACAACGTGAGCAAGCCAGATTTGCTCATGCAGAAACTAAGGTTTGATCTTGACGAGCCTAGCATGCAGACATGGTCTCGAACACGGATCACCGAAGGTAAAGCATGAATCATATAGTAGATATGATGAACATGATTGTTCGCCATTGAAACTATGTCAACTCTCGTGATGATCGGTGTTGATATGGTGGATTTGGTTTGTGTGATCACTAAAACAATGTGAGGGATATTGTTTTGAGTGGAGTTCACCTAGTTTAATTTTATTATTAATTTGAACTCAATTTGTCATAAACTTAGTCTAAACTATTGCAAATATGTTGTAGATCAATGGCAGCCCTACCATCAATTTTAATGCTCCTAGAGAAAGAAAATTTGAAAACAATGGAAGCAACTTCATGGATTGGTTCCGCAATTTGAGGATTGTCCTCACAAATGGTAATTTGACCTATGTCTCGGATGCACTTGGGTGACCCACTGCAGCCAATGCTTCCGATGAAGTAAAGAATGTTTACCTCGCTCGGAAGAAACAAAGACTCCATAGTTCAGTTGTGCTATCTTGTATGGTTTAGAATCGAGCTTGTAAAAGGTTTGAGGATTCAGACCCATATGATATTGTCGAGGATCTCAAATTGATTTTTGAGACTCATGCGGCAATTGAAAGCTATGAGGCTTCAAAAGTTCTTTAACCGCAAGATGGAAGAGGGCAGCTCAAGCGGTGAGCATGTGCTTAAGATGTCCGGGCACGCAAACAAACTTCAAAGCTTGGGTATAGTGATTCCTAATGCTTTGGGATTTACCGTGTCCTCCAAACACTACCACCAAGTTACAAGAACTTTGTGATGAACTACAACATGCGTAACATGAACAAGACGCTGCGAACTCTTTGCCATGTTGAAATCTGCAAGTGGAGATCAAGAAAGAGCACCAAGTGTTGATGGTCAATAAGACCACCAAATTCAAGAAAGGCAAGTCTAAGCAAAACGGACACTTCAAGAAGGGTGGTAAGAAAGTTACCGCGCCGACGAAGAAGACCAACGCTGGACCTAAGCCAGATACTGAGTGCTTTTACTGCAAGGGAGAAAGTCACTGGAAGCGGAATTACCCAAAGTACTTGGCGGATTTGAAGAACGGCAACATCAAGAAGAAAGGTATATCCGATATACATGTTATTGATGTGTATCTCACTAGTACTGTAGTAGTGCTCGGTATTTGATAATCGGTTCGGTTGCTCATATTTGTAACTCAAACAGTGCCGCAGAATAAACGGAAGTGGCGAAGAACGAGGTGACGATGCGCTGGGAAACGGATCAAAGGTTGATGTGATCGCGGTCGCACGCTACCCTTCATCTACCATCGGGATTAGTTTTATACTTAAATAATTGTTATTTGGTGCTGCGTTGAGCATGAACATTATATCGGGATCTTGTTTATTAAGTAGACGGTTACTTGTTTAAATCCGAGAATAATGGTTGTTCTATTTATATGAGTAATATGTTTTATGCACATGCACCTTTGATAGATGGTCTATTCTTATTGAATCTCGATAGTGGAAATACACATATCAACAACATTGAGGCTAAACGTTTGAAATCAAGCGATAATTCGACCTATATGTGGCAATCGCTGCCTTGGTCACATCGGAGTGAAACGTATGAAGAAACTCCATTCGATGGACTTCTTGAATCACTTGATTTTGAATCACTTGAAAGATGCGAAGCATGTCTGATGGGTAAAATGACTAAGACTCCATTTTCTGGTATGATGGAGCGAGCTACGGACTTATTGGAAATCATACATACCGATGTGTGTGGTCCAATGAGTGTAGCATCGCTGGTGGTTATCGTTATGTTCTTACCTTCACGGATGACTTGAGTAGATATGGGTATATCTATTTCATGAAACATAAGTCGAAACTTTCGAGAAGTTTAAGGAGTTTCAAAGTGAGGTAGAGAATCAACGTAACAAGAAGATTAAATTTCTACGCTCGATCGTGGAGGTGAATATCTAAGTTACGAGTTTGGCAGCATTTAAAGAAGTGCGGAATACTTTCACAATTGACACCGCCGGGAACACCACAACAGTAATGGTGTGTCCGAACGTAATCGAACTCTCTTAGATATGGTTCGTTCTATGATGTCACTTACAGATTTACCGCTATCATTTTGGGGTTATGCATTAGAAACAGCCGCATTCACTTTAAATAGGGCACCGCCTAAATCCGTTGAAACGACACCGTATGAATTATGGTTTGGGAAGAAACCTAAATTGTCGTTCCTTAAAGTTTGGGGATCTGAAGCCTATGTAAAAAGGTTACAACGGACAATCTTGAACCCAAAGCGGAAAAATGCGTCTTCATAGGATACCGAAGGAAACTATTGGGTATACCTTCTATCATAGATCCGAAGGCAAAACATTCGTTAAGAATGGATCCTTTCTAGAGAAGGAATTTCTCTCGAAAGAAGTGACTGGAAGGAAAGTAGAACTCGACGAGGTTGTCGAACCTTCTCTCGAAATTGCGAGTAGCGCAGCACCGGAAGAAGTTCCTGTGGTGCCTGCACCAATAAGAGAGTAAGCTAATGATGATGATCATGAAACTTCGGTTGAAGTTGCTACAGAGCCTCGGAGGTCAACAAGAACTCGTACCACTCCAGATTGGTATGATTCCGTTATGAATGTCATGGTGGTGGACAACACCGATGACCCCGAGACATATGAGGAAGCGATGATGAGCCCAGATTCCAATAAATGGCAAGAAGCCATGAAATCCGAGATTGGATCCATGTACGAAAACCAAGTATGGACTTTGGTGGACTTACCGGATGGCCGAAAGGCTGTCGAGAACAAATGGATTTTCAAGAAGAAAGCAGATCTGATGGTAATGTTAGTTTATAAAGCTCGACTTGTCGCAAAGGGTTTCGACAAATTCAAGGAGTTGACTACGATGAGACTTTCTCACCGTAGCGAAGCTAAAGTCTGTGAGGATTATGTTAGCAATCGCATATTATGATTATGAGATATGGCGGATGGATGTCAAAGCATTCCTCAATGGAGACATTGATGAAGAGTTGTATATGATGCAACCCAAAGGTTTTGTCGATCCTAAAGATGCTAACAAGGTATGCAAACTTCAACGGTCCATCTATGGATTGAAGCAAGCATCCCGGTTGGAATCAACGTTTTGATAAGGTAATCAAAGTTTTGGTTTTATACAAACTTATGGAGAAGCTTGTATTTACAAGAAAGTGAGTGGGAGCTCAGAGCATTCTTAATACTGTATGTGGATGACATATTGTTGATTGGGAATGATGTAGACCTTCTTAATAGTGTCAAGGAATATTTGAATAATAGTTTTTCCATGAAGGATCTTGGCGAAGCTTACATATTAGGCATAAAGATTTATAGAGATAGATCGAACGCCAAATATCATTGTCACAGAGTACATATTTGGACAAAGTTCTAAAGAAGTTTGGAATGGAAGAAAGCAAGAAAGGGTTCTTGCCCATGTTGCTCAATACGACCTTGAGTAAAACTCAAAGTCCAACATCGGCGAAGATAGAGAAAGGATGAGTAAGACTCCTATGCCTCGACCATAGGATCTCTAATGTATGCCATGCTATGTACTAGACCCGACATTGCATATCTTTGTTAGTTTAACTAGCAGATATCAAAGTGATCCGAGTGGATCATTGAATGATCAAAAACATCCTTAAGTACTTGAGAAGAACTAAGGATATGGTTCTTTCTTATGGAGGTGATGAACACTCGTTGTTAATGGTTACACCGATGCTAGATGGAACACCGATCCAGATGATTCTAAATCACAATCCGGATACGTATTTATTTTGAATGGTGCAGTGATTAGCTGGAGGAGTGCAAAGCAAAGCGTTGTGGCGAGATCTTCAACTGAATCGGAATACATGGTCGCCCGGAGGCTTCACAAGAAGCGATATGGATGAAAGAGTTCATTACAGAGCTAGGTGTGGTTCCAAGTGCTGGACCCAATGTCTATCTCTTGTGATAACATGGGCGCCATAGCCAATGCGCAAGAACCAAGGTCACACAAGGTGAAGCATATCAAGCTGCGTTTTCACGCTATTCGAGAACATATCCAGGATGGGGATATAAAGATTTGCAAAGTACACATATCCGAATGTGGCGGATCCGTTGACTAAACCTCTCCAGGGCAAAACATGACCAACACCAAACTGCCATGGGTGTTCGGTATATTACCATGTAATCTAGATTAGATGACTCTAGTGCAAGTGGGAGACTGTTGGAGATATGCCCTAGAGGCAATAATAAATGTAGTTATTATTATATCTTTGTGTTTATGATAAATGTTTACATTCATGCTATAATAGTATTAACAAGGAAACCATTAATACTTGTGTGATTTGTAAACTTAATTTGAAGTCCCTAGTATAGCCTCTATACTTCACTAGCTTGTTGGTTGATTAATGATTGTGGTTTCCTATCATGAACATTGAGATGTTATCAACAACAAGATCATATCGTTAGGAGAATGATATGGTGGGCATACTCCTATAGATAAGCGTAGCATAAAGATCAAGTCATTTCAATAGTTCAATTGCTATATGCTTTCTGATACATAGTAACCTAATTCCTTCGACCATGAGATCATGCATATCACCTTTACCGGATGGATGCTTTGATGACATCAAACACCACACCGTAACTGGGGGGCTATAAAGGTGGCATTGAGTGTTCGGAAAGTATTGGTTGAAACACATGGATCAAGAGGGATTTGTCCATCCACATGACGGATAGATATACTCTGGGCCCTCTCGGTGGAATGTCATCCAATTGGCTTGCAAGCATGTGACTTGGTCACAAGGGATCACATATCACGAACGAGAAAAGAGTACTTATCAAGAACGAGGTTGAACTAGGTATGCAGAGATAAGCGATCATAACCTCGGATAAGTAACATATCGTGAGACAAAGGGAAATTGGTATCGTATGTAAGTGGTTCATTCGATCGCAAAGTAATCGAGAAATATGGGAGCCATATGAATTTCCAGATTCCTCTATTGGTTATTGTTCGGAGAAGTGTCTCGATCATGTCCGCATAATTCACGAACCGTAGGAGACACACTTAAGGATTGACGTTGTTTGAGTAGTTATGGTATTATGAGAAAGAGACCGAATGTTGTTCGAGTCTCGGATGGGATCCGGGATATCACGAGGTGATCCGGAATGGTCCAGAATAATATTCATATAAGGAAAGTCCCGTTTGAGTTCGGGAATGATTCCGTGTTTTCATCGGAATGTTCTAGAAGGTTCGGATTGTCCGGCACTGGGGAAGGGTACATGAATGTGTCATTACTTAATGGAATGATTGCATCATGTACTAAGTGTTCTTGCTGTCCCAAATAAAGGATTAAATTGAATCCTAAAACAGAAAAGTCAAATGTCCGGTTTGAAAGTCAAACCGCCAAAACAAGAAACTGGGGAAACAAGCAAGAGGAGTTGGAACCAACCCGGAGGAGGAGTTGGACTCCTCGGGCGCCATCCCTAGGCCGAGTTGGGAGGACTCCTCCTCCCCTGGCGCGCCAAGGAACCCTCCCATAAAAGGAGGCGGGCTCCTCCTAGAGACACACAAGTTTCACCTCTAGATCTCCGGTTTAGAGCCGTTTTGGTTTAGAGCTTCTAATTGCTTTAGCCACGGTTTAGAGCCTTCTAATTGGTTTAGAGCCTTCTAATTGGTGTGTCTAATTACTAGACCACTAATAGCCTCTCTCATAAGCTCCACCATACTCGCACTGCCTTAAGGCGAAGCCTCGGATCTCCCTCTACTTAGGTACCACGCCAGTTGTCGGAATCGCGAGAGTGCTACAACCTCCGCTGCCTTTGGAACAAGGGAGAGGAAGGTCTTCGTCAGTAAGCGATGTGACCGATCATGGGAGAGCTGCGGAACGTGGCGCCGAAGGATCGTCTACGATCTTGAGATCGGAAGAGTACGACTACATCACCCACGAGAATCCGCTCTCGTTAAACACTTTGGAATCTTCGAGGGTAAGTTATTCCATCGACTCGTTGCTACAATCTAGTAGATAGATCTTGGCTTGTTTGTTTGTATGCGATAGAAAATTTTTGTTTTCCATGCTACGAACCCCTACAAGGTCCACCCGACGGATGCCTCCAAGACGGCGCTGATCGCCAAGGACCTCAGCCTCGCATAGGAAGGCGCGCTCGTCGAATTCCTCCGTGAGCGCTGGGAAATCTTTGCCTGGTGTCCTGCGGACATGCCAGGAGTTCCCAGGGAATTCACCGAGCATGCACTCAACGTCTTTCCAGGCACCAAGCCCGTCAAGCAGTCCATCCGAAGACTGTCCGAGCCACGAGCCGAAGCTATCGGCAAGGAAATCAACAGACTACTCGCTGCAGACTTCATCAGGGAAATCAAAGAAAGCGAGTGGCTTGCAAACACAGTCATAGTCCCAAAGAAGGACACGGACATCCTGCGGATGTGCGTGGATTTCACGTCGCTAAACAAGCACTGCCCAAAGGACCACTTCCCCCTTCCTCGGATCGACCAGATCATCGATTCGACTGCAGGTTGCGAGAAACTCTCCTTCCTCGACGCCTACTCAGGATACAACCAGATTCGACTCAAGGTTGAAGATCAGGAGAAAACGGCGTTTATCACACCGTTCGGAGTATTCTGCTACAACACAATGCCTTTCGGGCTAAAGAACGCAGGTGCCACGTACCAGCGATGCATGCAGGCCTAACTCAAGGACCAGATCGGTCGCAATGTTCAAGTCTATGTTGACGACATAGTCATAAAAACCAGGGAGGCAAGGACACTTATCGACGATCTCTGCGAGATGTTCGACAACCTTGATCGCTACAGGATCAAGCTCAACCCCGAAAAGTGTGCCTTCGGTGTCCCATCGGGTCAGCTGCTTGGGTACTTCATCTCTCAGCGAGGGATCGAGGCGAACCCGAAGAAAATCAGAGCCATCATGGCGATGGAGAAGCCGAAAAACATCAAGGGTGTCCAGCAGCTCGCAGGACGAATAGCGGCATTGAGCAGATTCATCAGCCGCATGGGCGAGAAGGCCTTGCCATTCTACCAGCTGCTACGCAAGGCAGATAAATTCGAGTGGACGCCCGAAGCCAACGATGCATTCGAAAGCCTCAAGCGGCTCCTCTCCACCTCGCCCGTCTTGGTCACGCCAAAGGAGCGCGAGCCTCTGCTGTTGTACATAGCAGCCACACATCAGGTGGTCAGCACCGTACTAGTGGTCGAACGACCCGAAGAAGGCAAGACCCACGGGGTCCAGCGCCCAATCTACTACCTCAGCGAGGTACTGACACCAACAAAGCAGAGGTACCCTCACTACCAGAAGCTCGCCTACGGCGTGTTCATGATGGCTCGACGGCTGAGCCATTACTTCCAGGAGCACCAGGTGATGGTTGTCAACGAGGCACCCCTGCACAACATCCTGAATAACCTAGAAGCCACAGGACGCGTGGCCCTATGGGGCATCGAGCTGTCACCCCTGGACATCATCTACGAGAAGCGACTCGCAATCAAGTCTCAAGTCCTCCCAGACTTCCTAGTACATTGGATGGAGCTGCAGCTGCCAGACACCCCAGACATGTCGCAGTCATGGACCATGCACTTCGACGTCTCTAAGCGCGAAGCTGGAGCAGGAGTCAGGGTCATACTGACCTCCCCGCAAGGCGACCAGATGAAGTACGTCATCCGGATGAAATTCCGAGCCTCCAACAATGAGGCCGAATACGAAGCCCTCATCCACGGCATGTGAATGACAAAGATCTGCGGCACAACGCGCCTGGTCATCTACGGTGACTCCAACCTCGTCGTCCAGCAGACGATGAACGAGTGCGACGCACACGCCGAAAGCATGATCGCGTACCGCGCACTCTACAACGCACTCGAAGGATAATTCGACGGCTGCGAGCTTCGGCATGTTGGAAGAGAAAGCAACGAGGAGGCCGACAGACTCGCCAACATCGGCTCCACCTGCGCAAAGGTGCCACCGGGTGTGTTCCTCGAATAGATCTGCGTGCCATCCATCAAGCAGAAATTCCCCAAGGGATCACCCGAAGAAGCAGAACACTCGGGGGCTACGCTGCCCGAAGGACATGAAGGACCCGAGAAACTGGACACAGAGGTCGCCATGGTCAACCTAATGCAGGTCATGGCAGTCGAAGAAACTTGGACACGACCATACCTCCAGTTCTTGATAAACGGAGAACTACCCGACAGCCCGACAGATGCCCGGCGCATATCTCGTCGGTCAAAAGCCTTCACCATCATCAATGGCGAGCTGTACAAGTGCAGTATTACGGGTGTACTACAAAGGTGCATCACCATCGGTGACGGGAAAGCCATCCTCCAAGACATCCACAAGGGCATCTGCGGACATCACGCAGGCAGCCGCTCCCTTGTCGCCAAAGCTCTACGAGCCGGATTCTACTAGCCAACGGACATGAGCGACGCAAAGGACATCGTCCGAAGATGCAACGGGCGTCAACGGTTCGCCGATAAACCGCACACACCCGGGTCAGAGCTCAGACCCATACCTATAGCCTGGCCTTTTGCTCAATGGGGCCTCGACATGATCGGCAAACTGCCAAAGTCCTCGAAAGGGGGACACGTTTACCTCCTGGTCGCAGTCGACAAATTCACCAAGTGGGTCGAGGCCATGCCCGTCACGAACCAAAAGGGCAAAACTGCCGTCAAGTTATTCGAATCCATTGTCTACAGGTTTGGCGTACCGCACAGCATCATCACCGACAATGGATCGAACTTTATCTCCAAGGAGTTCCAGGACTTCTGCGAAGGCCTCGGGATCAACATCACGTACGCCTCAGTGGCACACCCGCAAACAAACGGGCAAGTGGAAAAGGCCAACGGCCTAATCGGCGCCGGTATCAAGAAGCGCCTCATGAGTCCACTCGAACGGAAAGCTGGAGACTGGACGAAAGAGCTACGATCTGTACTGTGGAGCTTACGGACTACGCCAAACAGCTCCACCGGCTACACGCCATTCTTCATGGTACACGGAGCCGAGGCCGTGCTACCAGCCGAAGTACGCCACCAGGCCCCCCGGGTCGTCAACATAAGCGAATCCACGGCTGCACTCGAAGATGCCGTCGACACACTCGACGAAGCAAGAGACGTAGAAGCAGCTCGATCGGCGGTGTACCAGCAGAGTCTCCGCAACTACCACAGCCGCCGGCTACGCCCAAGGTCCTTTGTCGAAGGAGACCTCGTCTTGAGACTCAAGCAAGAGCGACCGCAGAAATTCGAGTCGCCATGGGAAGGACCCTACATCATCACCGAAGTCATCCCAGGTGGCGCCTATCGCCTCAAGCACGTGGAGTCTGGAGTCGCATACTCCAACCCATGGAACATCGCACACTTACGGTGATTCTACTCATAGTTACCTACCCCTTTACTTTCAATAAGGCTTTTCAGCCAAGGCTATTCAGCCGAACAATGTACTTCCTCCATTACAATATAAATAAAGCTAAGTGCCTTGCCCCAAAATTTCGTTTCTTTATTTGCAACTTTACTTTATGCTACAAACGCACTCGGGGGCTCCCCCCACCTCACGATTTCATCGAATGAGAATCACACGTGTACACCCTGAGTAGCTGACAACGTCAGGCAAACGAAAAGGACACGTACTCAAACAAAGCACTGCGTGCTCACAATAAACATAAACCTTTATAACACAGGGCACAACACGCCCAGTCGAAATATACAAATTTTACATCTACCTCTTTTACAAGTACTACCTATTCTGAAGAATCACTTGAGCATGCTGCTCAAACAAATCTACTACCTGTTCGGCATACTGCCTTACAGCCGCGTAATGCGGACGCATATCCCACTCGCCACCATCCAGCCGAAGAGGTGGCTCAGCTGCTACAACAGACAAATCTACATCAGGCCGGTTCAGCCTCACAAGGGACAAAGCAGCCTTCACGCCCGCGACGAGCTGTTGCCGCACCAACTCCTTGACATTTCTCACACTTCGAAACTTTGATAGAAGACCCGCAAGGATTGTTGGAACAGCATCCAATGGAAACATGACATGCAACACCGAGTCAAGCGACGTCTGCACCTGACGAAGCATCCGCGAAACCTGGTGCACACGATCCTGCACCATCGCCAGAGCCATGGCGCGGTCACGATCCATCCAGAAGAAGACGCCAGCCTCCATGTCCTGTTGAGTCAAGCAATTGACCCGAACAGCGACACACTCCTTCTCTTCCCTTGGAGCAAGGTTAGCATCTGCAACAATAGCACAAAATAAGAGGCAAGGCCAGCAGGCTCATTCGAAGAACTGAGTTGCAGCTCGAAACAAAGAACAACTTACATTGAAGCTGCTCAGACAGCCAAAACAGTTCCGCCATCAAGTACTCCTCTCTGGCTGCACGGCGATCCGCCTTGGACTTCCAAACATCGGCATGACCTCGCAACCCGAGCAACTCCCTCTCAAGACTACGAACACGGTCCCGAAGAAAAGTGAGTTGCGAGGAATCATCCAAAGATGGACACAGCTGCGCTGCAGGCGAGGCGTCAACGGGGTCAGCACCCGAAGGAACCTAGCATAGCAGAAAAGCAAAGGAAATAAACATTCAGACAGAGAAGAGCACAACTCAGAAGATTTCATTAAGCATATAAAGGACACTACGTGGCACAATGATTATGTTCCTCACAAATATTTACAACAAAAGAATACTACAAACTATCCTACATCTACAACGCCTAAGACACGGCACCCTGAGTAGCCTCGGAGCCGGATTGCCTCGTCTTGGCCTCCCCCTGTTGCCGCAGCGCATACTCAGACAGCAGATCAATGAGCTTTGGCCCATATCGCTTGCAGCGAGCAGAATAGGCAGCAAAAGCTACCTCGGATCCATCCACGGTCGTCGGCATCCAAGAGGTGATCTGGGGAAGGTCCAGCTCCGCTCCAGCCGCCAAAGCCATCGCCAGCCCGACGGACGCGCCGATGCCCTTCTGCGCTTATGCGCCAGATGCGCTTGGTGACAAGGCCTCCGCCAGGGCGTCAACATCATCAAGGGCCGCGCCCTTAGGGACAAGCTCCTTGTAGAAGCGGCCAAGGACTTCCTTCGCCTTGGCAAGGGAGCCAACAACGGTGCTACAGCGATCTTCGACCGCTGCAGTAGCATCATCTAGAGCACTCCCGTGCTCCAGAGCGCCGCGGTCAAACTCGATGCCTGCGGCATCTGAGGCAAAACAAAAAGAGAAGACTAAGGAAAGTAACAAAGAAGAAAGGCAAGAAAACGAAAATACAGAAGCAAACATAAGACACTCACCCGAAACAACCTTGGCAGCGGCCATGAGCTTGTCGGCCACCTCTCTTTCACGCGCAGTCGCAGCCATGGTAAGCTGCTCCTCGCAGTCCGTAGCCTCCTGCTGCAGACGCTCCTTCGCTTCGGCTGCCTTGGCCAGCTCCAGCTCAAGGCGCTCCTTCGCATCAGCGGTGCCCTCAGCCTTCTTCTCCGATTGACCAAGGCTCTTCTTGAGAGCGTCGATCTCACGGAGAGAAGTATTATGCTCCTCTGCATCCAAAACAATCAAACATCAGAAAGCATGACAGAAATAAAGGAAGGAAGTACCCAAAGTATACGGGTACCTTGAAGCTGTCGGAGGTTGGCCTCCAGCACCAGGCGCTCCTGCACCAGCCGCTTGGCTTCCTGCACAAAAGGCTGCAGGAAGAAGAACCACCATTCAGAAAAAGGACTCGGGGGCTATGCCCAATAGGAGAGAGCAGAATAAAACGACTCACATGAAAACACTCGGGGGCTCCCCCAGTGATAGACGACTTACATGATCCAACGGTGATGCTGAAGGCCCGCTGGCGAAATTCTGAGGCGCAACCACCTGCACCTCCTGCATAGGAGGGTTCGGAGCAGCGCCCCCCGAAGTTGCCACCGTTTCAGGAGGAGGAGACGCAACCTTCGACTCTCCCATCATCTCTCGAGCACCATCGCTGGAGGAGTCGTGGGAGGAGTGCCTGCACACGAAATATTTAGCACAAGAACAAAAAGTCAACAGCAGAAAGACAGCAGTATAAAGGAAACTTACGAGTCCAGCGAGCTCAGGTCGAAGACAGGAGGAGTCCTTCGGGCTCTCTTCTCCACCTTCTTCTCTTCCTTCTTCTCTTCCTTCTTTTCTTCCTTCTTCCGCTTCGCTGGCGGGTGCGGCGCTACAGCCCGCACAGGAATGGCAGGAATGGGAGAGGAAGAGCCTCCATGCCCGTCACTGTGACGCTCAAGGCACAGAGGGTTTCTGGGAGTCGGAGGAGTCGAGGCATCCGAAGACTCGCTGGAGCTCCGTGATCGTTTGCGCGTATGGTCCTCGCTCGACTCGTCGGCATCTTCCGCCGGAGATCGCGCCGACGGCAGCTCGGACACGGAATCCACCACGTCATTATCCGGGGCATTCGGATATTTTTCAGGCAATGGCGGTACCATGCCCGGCACCTTGAAGCTCTGCAAAACCAGAAGGGACTTTGTTAGCAAACAAAGGAAAATAAATACGCAGTCGACAAAAAGCGCTACGCGCACAAATCTACACCTGTGGAACAGCCAACGCCGAAGAAAACGGCGGAGTCAGCGACTTCCCCGGGATTTTCTCTCCGGCCTTGAACTTCAAAGACGGCGAAGGGTCCTGTCAAGATCCCCCTCGGAGATTTTCTCAGCCGAAACCCTCGTCGGATCACGGCGCCCAGAATAAAGAAACATCGGGTGCGCCCTAGCCTGGAGAGGCAGCACCCGACGCTCGAGAAACGTGCGGATGATGTCCACGCCGTTCACTTCCTTCTCCGGAATCAACTGGAGATTCTCCACCCGACGGTAAAGGGCCTCTATCTCCGCCACCTCGCCATCCAAGATGTTATTTTTCCAAGACCTTTTCGGCTCAATCTTTTGGGAGGGGTCAAAAGGAACAAGGCCAAAATCTTGCCCAGGCACTACGGAGTCGCGGATATAAAACCATTGCCTCCGCCAGTACTGGACAGATTCGGACATGGAAAAGGAAAAGAAAAGAAGATTGGGACCGAGGGAGATGATGCAACCCCCAATGGGATAAACACCATCCGAACCAGACTGCCTCTTCACGGAATAAAGTTTCCGTAAGAGGCCAAAGTGCGGCTCAATGCCGAGCCAGCACTCGCAGAAAGTGATGAAGCAAGCAATGTGAAGAAGAGAATTGGGCGAAAGATGATGAAGCTGGATGCCATAGAGAAAGAGCAGTCCACGGAGGAAGTTGTGGACTGGAAAGGAAAACCCACGCATAACGAAGGCGAGAAACATAACCCGATACCCAGCTGGGGGACGGGGGATTACCTTGTTGTCGGGGAGTCTGACAGCCTCCCTATCCTGCGGGATCAAGCCCCGCTCGCGAAGTTTGCGGAGATCGCTCTCCCGCGTCTCTGATCGCCGCCAACCACCGTCGGTGACACGGGTAGCGGTGGCGCTTTTCTTTCCTACGGCGGCGCTGGTACCAACCGCAGATGATGACTTCTTTGATTTCCCCATCGCGTTACGGCGACGCAGGCGGTGAGAGCGCAGAAGGGAAGATGGAAATGTGGAAGGAAATTCCAGTGCGCAGCAAGAATCGATGGAGCACAAGGAGGCAGTGAAAACAAGAACTGATGCGGTGAAAACAAACTGCAACTTTCCCCAATGATTATAACGACAAGGATGATGCACGGCAGCCGTCCATCCATATGACCTAACGCCAACGGCAGATCTGGCCATACACGTGTCAGCATCACAACGAACCGTCGTTACCACGCCGTCCACTACGCACGGAAATCGAGGAGACACCGTAATTATCTCCACGCCGCGCGTGACCGGTCAATTCAAGGTCAGCAAGTGGGACCCACGTTCGTCCAGTCAAGTCATCTCTGGCGCAGCAGACGCTTGAGGTCATTGATCGTCAGCAATGATGTCATCAAAAGCTATACTAGCAACAACTACAAGTTCTTCGGCTTCAAAGCTAGGAGTACTCACTCGAATCTACGATTCGACTAAATAATCGGGGGCTACTCCTATTAGGAGCACTGGCCGCGCACCCGAAGGATGAATACGAACTATTTCTTCGAGTCCTACGTTGAGTCTGCGACTCCACTACGGACTCGGGGGCTACTCCCATAGGGAGGACGGATTTAAGCATCCGATTTTTTTTGTGTCCTACGGACTTAACAACTGAACAATGTTTGAACTAAAGTCTCCGCTCGAGTCTACGACTCGAACAAACACTCGGGGGCTACTCCCATAGGGAGCGCTGGTCGCGCACCCTATGCATTCTTCGACTGCGATCTTTCGGATCAGCATGCAAAAACTTTTCGGCCATTCTGCCCCAACAAAACGCTGAGTGAGCAACGATCCCCTTGGCCACCCGAAACACCTCCGCGGTGACAAACATTTGGATGTTGTGTCTGCGACACAAAGATAAGACCTACAGATATCATCTGATGGCCTGGCAACGCACACGACTGCGCTCTGCTAAGTATGAACCCGTGCCAACAGGCGCGATGAAAAATCCCGACGGACGTGTTGGGTACATAAATCAAATTCACTGGAATTCAACTCCTGTAAGTCCTTCGCGGCTTGAGTCGAATTACGCCAGCATATGTTCCAGTTTCGAGTTGAGGGACTCAAACCTGAGGAAGATCGTGTTGTTTCGTCCTAAGACAGTTAACTGGCCCTGATCCGTCGGGTGAGTCAGGCACACGCATCAACAATCCCTACACATTGGACTATTGAAATACATAGTTGCACCCGAAGGATTGATGAGTCCTCAGCCGAACCTACGATTCGACTGATCACTCGGGGGCTACTGACATGGTTATACCCCACGGGTGCATGATCTCAGCATACCTAGTCCAGCCCAAGGAAGGCCCACGGCAAATGTACGTCGGCCCATGAAGACTTTCGGGTGGCCCAGGCCCATGATGCCTTCGGATCCTTGGAGAGCAAGACTAGAGTAGATAGGAAATTCAAAGGGGTATAACCCTAGAACCTGTAACCGACTAGGTCTATGCCCGGGACCTGCCTAAGTCTATATAAAGGCCAGGAGGGTACGACCTAGATCTCTCGACTCATACTTTCGCATACACACCTCCACGCCATATTGCATCTGCGCACCCCTGTAACCTTCGGTTCCGCCGTAATCAAGAGCAGACAAGCAGGAGTAGGGTTTTCCCTCCGGGGGCCTGAACCTGTGTAAACTTTGTGTCCCCGTGTTGCTTGTTTGCTAACCGTTCCACGATCTCCAGCATCCCCATCTTCTCCAAAACCCAAGTCCATAACAATGGGCATTGATGAGATCAAACCTTGTCACCTTGAGAGGATGAGAGGGGGCCTTTTATAGGGGAGAGGGGGGGCACCCAAGGGGCATGGCTCCCAGCCATGGGGCTGCTCCCACCTCTCCCACATTCATGTGGGTGGAGCTCCCACTCAAAATGAAAAGCCTCCACTCCCATAAAAGAGCCTCCACTCAAAAATCCACTCACATGCATTAAATTTCCACCAAATTTAATGCAAGCTCTCATCTAAATAAAACTCTTTTATTTATTTATTCAGAATTTTGTTAATTACTTTAATTAACAAAAATTCACATAAAACCCCTTGCTAGTATTCCATTTCACATGCAGAACCAGTTTTAGCAATTTCAACCGAAACAGTTTCGGTGTCTAGTGAAATAAATTCCTGCGCTTTTCTTTTCTTTTTCTGGCATATCATTTGCTCCGAATGGTGTCGGCATCCCTTAAGTGTGTCACCCTACGGTTCGCGAATAATGCGGACATGATCGAGACCCTTCTCCGATCAATAATCAGTAGCGGGACCTGGAGATCCATACTGACTCCCACACATTCAACGATGACTTATGTGATCGTGTGAACCTTTTACGCTAGTATCTTAATCCCTTTGTTTCACGATATATTATATGTCTAAGATTCGATCATCGGTATCTCCATACCTAGTTTGATCTCGTTACCGACATGCACTCTTTTCTCGTTCCCGTGATATAACATTCTAGTGATCAAATCACTTGCTTGCAAGCTAATCAATGTGATATCACCGAGAGGGCCCAGAGCATATCTATCCGTCATCGGGATGAACAAATTCCACTCTCATTCCATGGGTCTCAATGTGGCATCCCGCAAAATCCACTACTAGAAAATCGCGTTGTTTTTGAGCATTGCACCATCATGACCGCATGCTCACGTCATCCTGCCACATTGCATTTGAGCATCGCCATCACCTTGCATTTGTTCGCATAAAACTATTTTCGAAAAGACTGGTTTTGTTTTTCTAAACGCCCCGTCTTGATTTCAAATTAAAAACCCGGGTCTCCGGATATTTTATTTTGTCTACAACATAGTTGCAACTGTTTTAATTTGAACAAAACAAAATAAATATATTATAATATAAAACCCTAGTTTATAAACCCCGGAGGAGACCGCCGCCCGCCAGGCCCAACGGCCCAGCTAGCAGCAGTCTACAACTCCGATAGGCCCAAAAAACCAACCCTAGACCAACCTATTCCTACCTACATCTAATCCTACCCAGCCCCTCCACATCATCCCCACCAATCCCCTCCCTCCACCTCACCGTTCCCTCCACCTCATCACTCCACACAGCCACCTCACCAATCCCCTTCTTTTTCTCCACTCCTAGCCTCCACCCCGCCGCACAAGGCAGTAGCCAAAGTGGCCAGCCCCACCGCCACTCACCTCTCTCCCCGGCTCCCCCACCTGCCTCCCTCCTGGTCAACCACCACCCCCTCTCTCTGATCCCCACCCCCGAGACCCTTCCCGGCCCGCTCCTCTCGTTCTGCTCCCCTCAGGCTCCTCACCTCCGCCTTGCCCGCCCTCTACCTTCCAGCGCCCTCCTCGCCTCTGCATCTCCGCTTCCGGCGCCTCGCCCGTCGGCCCCCCTCCTTCCGCCTCCTTCTCGCTTCTCCCGTGGCTTCGGCCGCCCTCCCCTTCGCCGACGCCCGCCTCTGGCCTCTCCGTCAAGCTCCTGGGCGCCGCCTGCCGCCCTCTCCTGTGGCAGCCTCGCCACACGCTTGACCGCCACGCGAGCGCCCGCCTCCGCCGTCCTGCCTCGCCTTCGCCAGCGCCTCGCCCCCCCTCTCGCGCCGGCCATGTACGCCCGCCGCATCACGGGACCCGCGCCAGCGTGCCGCCTCGACCCCTTTGCTCCTCTGAGACCCGGCTCCGCCTGTCCCCGACCCGTCTTCCTCACCGCCGTCCGCCACTGCGGGTGCTCCTCCGAAGCCGGCCCCTGCTCCCGTCGTCGCCTCAAGCACGTCGTCCTCCGGACCGTCCTGCCGTCGCGGTCGCCTCTGCCTCCTCTGGCCGTCGTCGCGCCGTCGACCACCACCTGCGCGCCGGTCACGCCTGTCGCCGTCAAGGTCGCCCCCACCTGGCTCCGTCCCTGCACCTCGCCGCCTCCAGGCCTCTTTGCGTAACCGTCGTCACGCCTTCACTGTCTGGTGCTTGCCGTCTCGCAGAGTACCACCGGCCACCACCACCCCGGACCGAGAGCGCGCGTTCCGTCGGCCACGCCTCTGCCTGTTTTTAGACAAGTGCTTCTGCAACATCCTTCATCGACAACCGCCTCGTTCGGAATCTGTCCACGCCAAGCTCTGCGTGTTGGTCCCAAGATTCCCCAAGACCGCCCACACGGAATTGAAGACCTTTTCTTGGATCCAAAGCTTGATCCCAAGAATCCAAAGCCGAACCCTCGTTACGCCAAGATCTACCTCTCGGACCCGAAGACCGCGATGATGTCGAACGAAGATCCCCATCGGACAAGATCGTCACCAAGACCGGCACATGTTGAGATCCGAAGACCGATCCCGGAGTTCGAAGACCGACCCCGGAAGAATCCGGTGCACCCCGACGCCAAACCAAGTCCTCCGTCCCGGAACGCCAAGATCTTCTCCTCGGAACGCCATGACCGTCTACACGGACCTGAAGACCACGGATGCGACAAGTTCTCCTTCCTGGATGCGAGCCCCGGATCCGAAGGCCGCCAAGTCCTTCCCGAATGCGAGATCGATTCCCGTCAAATCCTGAGCCCCTGTCGAAACCGGACCCCGGAACCCCAAGATCGCCGATACCCAATGTGTGACCCTAAGCCCCTATTTTTATAATAATATATACTTGTTGCATATTAAATTGTCATACTCGCATGCATATTGTGTGGTTTGGGGGCATTACGCCGATTCACCATATAATTAAATATGGGGCCCATATGCGGGCAAATCTAGTCGTATATTGGTCCCAATTAAAATTGCCTAGCGAACCGATACTATGTTTTGCCATGTTAAGACAACATTTAAAAAATGCGGGGTATCTAAACAACTAGAACCATATATTTAATTGTCGGGACCCCCGGTTCCGCTTAATATTGCCTAATTGCATTGCACCTTTGCCATGTCATACACCATACATGCATCATGCCCGATCTTTTGCCGTAGTATTAAATAGTGCATCCGGTGTTCATTCTAGTGTTTTGCTTCTTCGCGGACTAGGCCGATGAGTTGATGCGAGTGCCGACCCGATTTTCGGATGAATCTTCGACAATGTTTTCAGGCGAGCATCTCCCCCTTTCTACCTATCTTACTTTTATAGTATTTATTCCCTCCTGTTGATCTATTGCTATCTGTGTTGCGATGCTCTAGTTTTCGTACCCGTGATATCCCTTGCAGCCTTATATTGCCTTGGACACCTCCTATTACCTGTTGTTTGGTAGATAGTTGGACCTGCGCGTCGTAGTCGCTTGCTCAAGTGTTGTTGCGTGTCGTCAAGTACCACAGTTGTTGGAGTGTTGCCGCATGTTTATTGTTGGAGATGATCAAGACTTTAATTACTGTTTAACAACTAAAATTGAAGTAGGTAATGCAGAGGCACAGGTGGGCAATAGATGTTATTTGGTTTTTAACTGTCCACTTGTGTCCCGTAGGACCCCGAGTACTTGATACCTGTTCCTTGAATATTCGCTCTATCCACATCCGGGAGGATTATGGGACCCCCCTGAGCCAGAGCTTGATTCAGTCTTATTTCTTGGGGCCACAAACTAGTTTGAGGTTTTATTTACTATCCTGTACTTATGCCATGCTTTACTGCTTTATCTACGATTGTGCGAGGAGCACCTGTACTGTTTAGGATCGGGACACGTGTTCGCGGTATCGACAAGCCCAGTCACACTTTCGGGTTCCGAGTCGTTTACAGCCGTCCACCCAAACCTTGAGTCCGTCTCGGAGTCAGCTAAATTCGTTGCGGGTATACTTAATGGGGTGGCCCCCTGAAATATTTCTGAATCCTGTGATTGCTTTGTCGTGAAAGCCTCGTTGGGTTTTGATTTGGTTTTTCCGAGGTTGATCGAGTGTGTGTTGCTATTTGTGCACCCCTGGAGGGTAAAACTTTCTGAAAGCCGTGTCCGCGGTTATGGACGACTTGGAGCACAGTATCTCGATCATAGACAACTATAACTAAAGTAGTGCTATAAATTTGACCTTATAATGACTAGTAATCAGCTTCACTATAAGGGAATGGCTAAATAAAACTGCCAACAATTGCTTGATTGGGTTGTCGCTTGCTACCATTGTATCTGACTAGTAAGCATTGCAACTATAACGGAATGGCTAAATAAAAGTACCAACAACTGCTGGGTTTTGGGATATCTCATGCTAATTGTACCTGACTAGTAAGTGTCGCAACTACAACGGAATGGTTAACTAAAATTGCCCACTGCTTATTATATCAGGATGATTATCTATACTTGACTAGTAATTGCTGCAACGATAACTGAATAAATAAAACTGCCAACTGTGTGAGTTCCTCGGTTGACTTCCTCGTTTGGTCTCGAGGGGGAAATACCAGGATGGGTATGTTGGGTGGTAGAATCAGGTGGGTTCCGAATAGGCCTTTCTTATCCCTCTCTGATAGCCGACAGTTATCCCGAGTCTCTATAGGTTGTTTAGTGCATGCTGCGCTGCCGCTTCAGTCCACCATACCTATGTAGGCGAGGACCGCCGAATTCTAGCCTCGCCGTGTACTGGCCTCAGTACTGACCGCTCTCTCTTTTTCCTTTGCCCTTTGTCGGCACCCCTTTTGTTTAAGCAGGTTTTGAGATCGACGTCGTTAGCAGGGTTACCCTTCCGGCTTGGTCTGGGCAGGGTTATGGACGCCATTGGTTATTCTTCAGGGCTCTTAGCCCCATTTGCATCTTGTCCGTAGTTGGACGCTCTATCGTTTTCAATGTGATTTGGATCTTTGTTCTATATATCTGTATCCTTGACTCATGGAGTCGTGTTGTATATATATTTGTTCTGTGGGTCCCATAGAGGACTGTTATGTAATGTTATTACTTCGTTCTCCACCCGCACGAAAGTGCCTGGTGGGCACCTTTGAAACGTTTCTATGCGGGTTTGGCGGGTTTCGCTAAAACTTGCATAGGGCTGATTCTGAGGGTGTTACACTCAACATAACACTTTAGTAGTTCTGAAGCCATTTTACAATCACCCAGTTACGGTGTGACATTTGATGTCATCGAGAAAATCTTCCGGTGTTAGTGATTGACATGATCTCATGGTCTAAGGATTAGGATCACTTCGTAAGTTGTTATAGCAATATAAACTCAATGACTTTGATCGTAATGCTATACTTCGGATGAATGTTCATCACATCATTACACTAATGTTGTGACCTCGTTATTAACAACATCCAATGTCCATGATCAGGAAACTTTGATCATATTGTTAATCAACGAGCTAGTTTATAAGAGAGGCATAACTAGGAACTTTATCTGCGGTCGCCCTCCATGTATTAGGGTTCCGAAGGGAAGTTATAGGCGAAGGGGGAGAGTCGGAGGCCGAGCAGGTGGGCCAAACCCACACTAGACGCGGCCTCAGGTGGGCTCACTCGTAGGGGGTTTCGGCCCCCTGCAGCCCCCCTTCGCTCCTCCTTCTGGCTTCCTTCGTCTTCTGGTGAAATAATATGTTTCCATATTTTTCTGGTATTTTTCTGATCTTCGCGAAATTGCACCGAAACATGCATAGACAGATGAAAAGCCATAAGTAATACCTCATAATAAGACAAATATTAATAAATAGAGGTAAATTATGATATAGAAAGGTGATGCAAATTGGGCGTATCAGAGGGATCCAGAAGGGAGCAGATGGATGGTCTGGACGAGCAATGGCCGTCTCGGCCATCGACGGCGTCGGCGATGCTGGCACAGCTGTGGGTGGCTAACCCAATGGATTCCGAGAGGTGGACGACCAGTCTCGGCGGCATGGAGTACGTATTCATCTCTCCTCCCTGTCTCCCTATCTCCCTATCTCTCTGAAATTTTAGATTTAGGGGTTAGGGTTTGCTGAGATGGGATATTTGCTTGCTATATGTTTTGTAGTCTTGATCCAGAGATTTGGGAGTTCAGGATTCATCTTGATGTAGTGGACAATTAGAGAGAACAATTGCCAGAGATGACATTACTTATATGAACATAGTTGCAATTATTGAGGAGAACGCTAAGTTCTTTGATGCAACTTTGAGATCTGCTTCAACTTCTCCTTCTTTTCTTGGAGAGCCTTGAAAAGATCTCCCATGCAATACTCCAACTTCTTCTTCTCCTCCTTCAAAGTGCTAACTTGTGCCAAAGCCTTCTCCTTCCTTGCCTTCTCAAGATCCATTTCATGGGTTTTTAATTTGCCCAACTCACTCAATGGCAGAGTCAGGTTGAGTTCTTTCATCAGTTTTACTTTCTCTTGCTCCAGTTCTTTTTTCTCTAAAACTGGCTGGTAATTGGCAGTGGCATACTCCACGTTCCCAGAGATTCTTGTGTCTTTCTCTTCCTCATACATACCCCATAACCTAATCAAAGTTTTCTGCATTGTAGGTGGCCACTCCAAATCCACCCAATGGAATGTGTCACACATGCCCTCCTGCATATTAGTTAGTACTGTCATTGTCAATACTCTAAGCAATGAAAATGCAAATTAAGCAAAGTACACAATATATGATCAAAGCTTGTGATAAATCACCTAAGCAATATATAATCACAGCTTGTGATAAATCACCTAAGCAATATATAATCACAGCTTGTGATAAATCACCTAAGCAATATATAATCACAGCTTGTGATAAATCACCTAAGCAATATACAATAAGCAACAATAGTCACTAAGCAAAGAAAATTCTAAAATCAGTGGTAATGAAGCAATGCAAATTATACACTCATTGACACCACCAACCTTGCAACCACAGCCAAGAAATTTCCTTCCAGTGTCTGATCCTTCGAAAGCAACAAATTTGTGCAGAGGCATGTCATGCTTGCACCTTAGCTGAACATCATCATTGCCGTTGTAATCAGGGTCAAAGATAGTATCCGACACCTAACACAAAGCACAACAAACACAAACTTACAATAAATCGACAAATCTAGGGTTCAGTGGATAGGACAATGGATTTACAGGAGCTTATTATCGACACAGTAGCATATGTCAGTGGATTTACAGGAGCTTATTATCTTGAACTAAACAAGAGCTTCAATCGACTGAAATCCAACTAAAAGTATGCCAAATCGAAGAACCCTAGTTCTACACTTACAGGTGCACGCAAGCTAATATCCTGCCCTTCTGAGAAGCCTGACACGAGGTTGTCGCTGCTGGTCTCTCCACCATTCCAGGAGGGCATGGCGACGGAAGTGGCAGAGGGTCGACGACGGCAGAGGCAACAGATCGGGGGAAGCAGAAGAGTGAGAGAGGAGGCACCAGCGGAGGCAGCTGGGGAAGAAGACGACCACACCTGGCCCGACCGCACCTGGTCTTGTCCTAAACGGCGCAGAAAACGGCCGTTTGGCCACGTCAGCTCTGAACGTGGGCCAGGCTCGTCAGAAACGTGCTTAAGCTGGGATTTGCGGGGTCAAAGTTGCGGCATCCAAGTGTTGGTACTGATATGCAGAAATTACCAGAATCGGTACTGACCCGTTCCGACAGCCTCAATTGTGATAGTTTTATCCAATTAACTTAAAAAATTATTCGCAAAAAAGAAAAATTGCACCGGCATATATACTTATCTAATGGGCCGGTTGTAATCGAAATCATTTTGATATCATTGTACTTCTTCCTTCTCAAATTAATTTACTCAGCTTTGACTAGAGCATAAAGAACTCTTCAGGTCAGCGTGTTCTCAAATGTAGCGAGTAGCCAAGAAGGTTTTTATTCAACACGTAATCTACGTATTGGTCCTCCATCATCTTAGTTAATTTTATTCTTCGTGTCACATGTCAAGAGCCCATGTCAAACATTGTTTTAGTTTTTTTTTTTCTGGATGTGTGCATCTTTATTATGCAAATGTGAGGTCTAACTCGTTTAGCTATATCACCTTGATGCAAACTAGTAATAAGTTAATAAAAACTGTCTTTATTAAAAATATTTGCTCATAAAAAACAAAATACATCGAGAAGTCTATGCCAGGGTCTAAAACATATGTTTTTTGTAAGTAGTTTCAAACACGAGTACATCGATACATGTTACTAGTATGTTACATGATGTGTTTTTCCTTTCGTTCGTATGAGATATTTTAAACTACATATTGGCAGGTGCATACTCAGCAGGATGGGTCGTGTTCGCTTTCCGAAAGCACCTTCTTACCCTCAAGTGCATCATGTCGATGATTTTTCAAGGATACCGAACGATCATTTGATTGTCTTTTTCCACTGGGACACATCATGCCAACCAAAATGTCTCCTATGTACTGTAGTAAATTATAAATGTTAGGTCAAACGTCACGTGCTCCATGGTATTCAATACAGTACGAAACAAAGTGGGTACAGTTCTTCTTCTTCTTTTTATTTTTTATTTTTGTCATCGTGTACTGAGACGTACACCTTACCTGTTGCAGGTTGCGAAGATATGCTCTTGCGATTTTGAAGACGTCTCACAGCCAAAATTAATAAGGTCGCGCTTATACACACAGTTAGGTATTCTCCAAGTGAAGCGTTGCATGTTTAATATGTTCTCGTGAGACTTTCTCAATTGCTTCATTTGATATCTTTTATGAACTTATTGTTAAAATGATTTTACCACTGATCTAGTCTAGATCTAACAGTAGCACTATACATTACCTTTATAGATCGAGAACAGAGAGAGAGAGATAGAGAGAGAACCGAGATGGACTCTACCTGCTCCCTGGCTCGACAAACACGAGCCAGAGGGAATCCCCGAGCTGGTGCCGGAGCTAGAACCTCCGTCGTTGGCCATGGGTGAAAAGGGTGAGTGTGGGGAGCGTGTGGCTAGGGTGGCGTCGGTGGAGCTTCCCGTCGGCGCAGCGCTAGTCTAGATCGGATTGACTTGTAGGTGGGGCGGCTAGGGCACGGCTAACCTCGTAGGTCGTGCTGCCGGCTCCCCACCACTTTATATAACGCTGGCGACAGGGGCCCACCGTCCTAGATAAGAACGGACGCCCCCGATCAGGGCGCGGTTAGGGGCGTGCTGGGCCGTTGGGCCCAGTCACGTTGAGATCTATCCAACATTCTTCCCCTAGATCTCGACTTTACTTTTAACCTTGTTCTTTACTTATTTCATCACAGAATGACACATAGAGCATGTTTCATCGTCCCAGCTCAATTGCCGATAGAATCAGACAGCTACTATATACCTTCATGTTCTGAAACAAATTCTGTTACTTTTGGGCCTCTATGGTCCAGGAATCATAGGCTTCCCGTTAAACCCATGCCGGCTATGTGTTCCTTGAACACATTGGGTGGTAAGCCTTTCGTTAGCGGATCCGCAAGCATATCCTTTGTCCTTATATGCTCGAGACTTATAGTTTGATCCTGGACTTTATCCTTCACAACATAATACTTTATATCTATAGACTTTGAAGCATTACTCGACTTGTTGTTGTGAGCATAGAATACTGCGGGCTCGTTGTCACAGTACATCTTTAGTGGCCTGCTGATGCAGTCAACCACTTTCAAGTCGGGTAAGAATTTCTTTAACCATAACGCCTGTCCCATGGCCTCATAACATGCTATAAATTCTGCATACATCGTAGATGATGCAACTATCGACTGTTTGGCGCTTCTCCACGAAATAGCACCTCCTGCGAGAGTAAAGACATACCCTGTCGTGGACTTTCGGTCGTCTTTATCTCCCGCAAAATCTGCATCTGAATACCCTTTTATCTCTAGGGAATCAGATCTTCTGTATGTTAGCATGAGGCCTTTTGTGCCTTGCACATAGCGCAAAGCTTTCTTTACCATCTTCCAGTGCTCTATGCCTGGATTCTCTTGATATCTACCGAGTACCCCGGTGATAAATGCTAAGTCAGGGCGAGTGCACACTTGTGCATACTGTAAGCTTCCAACAGCCGAAGCATATGGTACTGACTTCATTTGATCGATCTCATATTGATTCTTTGGACATTGGGATTTCCCAAAACTGTCGCCCTTGACTATGGGAGCAGGTGTTGAATTACTCGCATGCATATTGTATTTCTTTAAAATCTTTTCTGTACGCTTTCTGCGACAGTCCTAACACTCCATTCTTTCTATCTCGGTGAATTTCTATGCCCCAAACATAAGATGCTTCACCAAGGTCTTTCATGTCAAAGTTTGATGACAAGAATTTCTTTGTTTCTAGTAGTAGACTAACATCACTGCTAGCAAGCAGAATGTCATCCACATATAGAATTAGGAAAATATATTTCCCACTTTTGAACTTTGCATAAATGCAATTGTCCTCAACATTTTCTTTGAATCCAAAACTTTTAATGGTATCATTAAACTTTAAATACCACTGCCTAGAGGCTTGCTTTAACCCATAAATGGATTTCTTTAGGCGGCATCCCATATGTTCCTTCCCCTCCATGAAAAAACCCTTGGGTTGTTTCATGTAAACATTCTCTTCTAAATCTCCATTTAGAAATGCTGTCTTGACATCCATTTGATGTAACTCTAAATCAAAATGTGCAACTAGTGCCATGATGATTCTGAAGGATTCCTTACATGAGACCGGAGAAAAAGTCTCATTGTAATCTACACCTTCTCTTTGCGTAAAGCCTTTTGCCACGAGTCTAGCTTTGTACTTTTCTACATTCCCATTGGAGTCATACTTTGTTTTGTAGACCCACTTGCATCCTACTGTTTTGGCTCCTTTGGGAATTTCCTCTAAGTCCCAAACATTGTTGGAACTCATCGATTTCATTTCATCTTCCATTGCCTCCACCCACTTGGCTGAGTGAGGGCTACTCATGGCTTCTTCATATGTGGTGCAGAGAGGGGACTCTGCCTGTCCACAATTCATACGGTGTTTTGGGCACCGACTTACTTGGTACTCTGTTGAGAATATGAATGGCGATTTTAAGCGCCTCCATCCACAATCCCAATGGGAGAGTGGAATAGCTCATCATGCTGCGCACCATATCCATAAGGGTACGGTTGCGCCTTTCAGCTACTTCGTTTTGCTGAGGTTCGCCCGGCATTGAATACTGGGCGACTATTCCATTTTCTTGCAGGAACCGTGCAAAGGGTCCTGGTACTTGACCATATGGAGTATGCCGACCGTAGTACTCCCCCCCATGATCGGACCGAACTATTTTGATTTTTTTATCGTGCTGATTTTCTACTTCAGCTTTGAAAATTTTAAATTTATCCAACGCTTCAGATCTTTCTTTGATTGGATAAATATAACCATACCGGGAGTGATCATCCGTGAACGTTATGAATGAATCATAGCCATCCACACTTTTCACCGGAAACGGTCCACAAATATCCGTGTGGATTATTTCTAGTGTAGCTATGCTTCGGTTTGCACCCTTTTTAATCTGTTTGACATACTTTCCTTTAATGCAATCTATGCATTGTTCTATGTCGGAGAACTCTAACGGAGGAAGAATGTCATTTTTAACGAGGTTTTCTATTCTTCCCCTCGAAATATGGCCTAGTCTACAGTGCCATAGTTTCGATGAGTCAAGAGTTCGCTTTCTTTTCTTTTGTTCTTTGTTCGACAAGGAAACTTTTTCATTCACATCACACACAGAAAAAACTTTCTCATGCAGGGATAACAAATATAACTTATCAAATAATGTAGCAACACCCACACATTTGTCTTTCAACCAGATGGCACACTTGCCATTACCAAAATAACATTCGTAAGAATCTTTGTCCAAACAGGAAACACTTATTAAATTCCTATGTAATGAAGGAACGAAAAGCACATCTTTGAGCATAAGCAAAGAGCCATCAGCCAGCTCCAGAGGGACGTCACCAATGGCCTCCACTTCTGCTTCTATTCCATTCGCCACTTCAATGTGTCTTTCTCTTCTTGGCGTGGTCCTTGTCGAATGGAACCCCTGTAATGAGTTGGCAACATGAACGGTTGCTCCAGAATCAATCCACCAAGTGGATCTAGTAAAATTTTCATACAAAGATTCATTAACAAAAGAAACAATATCTTTACCATTTTTGGCCATGATGTACTTTAGCCAAATCGGGCAGTCTTTCTTGTAGTGGCCCGGCTTTTTGCAGTGATGGCACTGATCCTTCTCCCCAGGGGTGTGGTGATCTTGATCTTGGTCGCATTGGACCCTTGCCATGGGGCTTGGAGGGTGAGCCACCATGGTTGCACTTTGTGAAGCCTCTCTTCCTGTTGTCCTTCACGGTTCGAGAACCGCCGTGAAGGGCTTTCAGCCTTCCTCTTCCCGGGAGCACATCCCAATGGTCTTTTCTATGTCCCACTTTTCAGAGGACATATTATAGTTTATCACAAAGTTTTCAAAAGGTCAGGAAGTGAGGCCATCACAAGGTGCACCAAGAGTTCTGGCTTTAACTCGAGGTCCTCATCCATTGGCTTGAGCTTTGCTGCCATGTTTGACATACTCAAGATGTGCTCTCTTATCCCGTGGGGTCCTCCCGTATACTTTTCAGTAACCAGCTGCTTTAACAATTGGTCGATATATCTTTGAAGAGCCAAGAACCGCTCTTTATCTTGGCGAGATACTCGCCCACGGTAGCACACTCTCCAATTGAGCCCATGATAGCGTTCTCAATTGTGTTCTTTACGAATGCCAGACACTTCTTGTTGGCGTTCACCCATTTCTGGTTATCGATAGAGTAAGCCAGCTCCAATGGAGCATGGTCCCTCTTCCTTTTCTCAAAGTCAACACTTTCTTCAGCATCTCTCCTGACTGGGTCAGCGGGCTTGACTGGTTGCTTGGTTTCAACCACCCAATCCACTTCGGCGCATACGAACTCCAAGTCAACTTTCTTCCTCCATTCGGAGTAGTTGTCCCCCCGAAGGAGCGGGATGTCCTTTAAACATGCCATGAGGTTGAGACCTCCTGAAAATCACAAAAGATGTGAGATCACCAAGTAAAACAACTGTATGCGTTAATTCAACGTTGTTATAAATTAAGCATGCAATTGTTTCGTGCTATTTAAAATTACATCACCGTTGGGCAGAAATAAATTTAAATGCACCTTTTATACTTAATAGGAAAAAATTATGGTCATGATTATTAATAACGAGTTGGTCAATTAATAGCATGAGTCATAATCACTTTAATCACATCTTTATATCAAGATTTAATCAACTTTATTGCATTTGGTGCAATTTTAAACCATACATTTGCAATGTAAAAGAACTATTTGCAGCGGAAACTTTCATTAAAAGACTCATACTTTGCAGAAAAATCTGCCTTTGTAACATTCTCTAGTCACAATATACTCAAAAACAAAAGGACTAGAGAAAACTATACAAAATTTTTGCTTAAAAACTAAGCAAAAAGCATTAAAAACAATTCTGTAAAATTAAAACAGCAAAAACTGGTTAACTGGGCCAAAACAGAGCCCAGCGCCCAGCGGCCCAAGAAGCGGCCTGGCTGCTGCTGGCAGTGCGGCACTGCAGCCTCGCCTGGCCCATGAAATTTCACTGCTTGGCCCCACGCAGGCCCCGCCAATGCCTCAGCCTGGGCTCGCCCGCCTGGCCGTGATCAAGCGTGGCTCGATCCGAGCTGCTCACCAAGAGCCCTAGATCCGACGGTGGGCTACTGGGGTATAAAACCCCCACCACCGACCCCTAACCCTAAGCCACTTTTCCCCCAGCTCTCCTCATACCGCGGCGCACAGCTGTCGCTGTGGTCACTGGCTCGCCTGGCCCCCTTTAGCGCTGGTATCACAAGGCGCGCTGGCCCCGGCCGCCTCCGTGGTCACCGCGGGCTACCTCCTGCTCATGGACAGCGGTGGCGCCCCTCGGCGCAGCCCTGCCGGCGGCGCTGCGGCGCCCTCTTCAAGGCCGCGACAGGGCGGCGCCCTCGGCCGCTGCCCGCGTCGGGCGTGCGGAGAGGCCGAGCGGCCGCGGCCCTTCCTCCTTCCGGGCGTGGCCCATCATGGGTCGAGGTGAGGTGGCGCCACGGCGAGCCCTCCTCCTCCGGCGGCCCGCCTGAGCCGAGGCGAGGCGCGCCTCCCGCGCCTCCGGCCGAGCTCGCGCCGGCTGAGCACGAGGCGAGGCGCGGCCCCGCGTGCCTCCTCCGCTCCGGTGAGCTATGTTTCCCTCCTTGCCGGGCGTCCACCCAGGGTGGGCGACCACCGCCAAGAGGGCGATGAGCCTTTGCTCCTTTGTTTTTTTTTTTGCTTGGTCCATAATGAAAATCAGGCGGCGCTTCACTTTGCTCCTTGCCTATGTGTGCATCCACCGAGGGTGGGTGCACCGTCAAGTGGCCTAGGTGTGGCGGAGACTTTCCAGCGATGGCGATTTTGATTGTCTTTTCTTTGGGGATCTATGGGGTGCTCGAAACCTTTTGGGGCTTTAGATCTTGGGTTTTGCTTTGCCTCAAGGGTGTGTTCTTCTTCTAGATGTCTCCATGATGGATACCCATCTAGATCGAGAGGAACGGCGCGCTGCGATGGCAAAGCACTTTGGATCTAATTCTCTTTGAACCCTTTTACTTTCTACAATAAGCACTGTAAAATCTAGCAACTAAAACATGGCTCGATACCAATGTTAAAAAGACTTTACCATCGATCTAGTCTAGATCTAACAAAGCACTATACATTACCTTTATAGATCGAGAACAGAGAGAGAGAGATAGAGAGAGAACCGAGATGGACTCTCACGCCCCTGGCTCGACAAACACGAGCTGAGAGGAATCCTCGAGCTGGTGCGGAGCTAGAACCTCCGCTGCTGGCCATGGGTGAAAAGGGTGAGTGGGGAGCGTGGCTAGGGTGGCGTCGGTGGAGCTTCCGGGCGCAGCGCTAGCCTAGATCGGATTGGCTTGTAGGCGGCTAGAGCACGGCTAACCTCGAGGTCGTGGCCGGCCCCACCACTTTATATAAGGCGCATGACAGTGCCCACCGTCCCAGATAAGAACGGACGCCTCGATCAGGCGTGATTTAGGGACGTCTGGGCCCAGTCACGTTGAGATCTATCCAACACTTATCCCTAGATTTTGGATTGAGCCTGTTTAATCAGATATTTTACAGCCCATGGGATAAATAGCTTCACACAGTTTTAATCAGGTTCCCAAGATATGCTCTTGCGATTTTGAAGACGTCTCAGTGCCAAAATTAATAAGGTCGCGCTTCTCCACACAGTTAGGTATTCTCCAAGTGAAGCGTTGTATGTTTAATTTGTTCTCGTGAGACTTTCTCAATTGCTTCATTTGATATCTTTCATGAACTTATCCCTAGATTTTGGATTGAGCCTGTTTAACCCATGGGATAAATAGCTTGATGGCGAATGTTCAAAAAAGAGATCCAGTGATACTTTGAGCCGATGGTCGTATAAGGAACAATTCGATAACGCCTCAGGAGGGCAGAAGACCGCTGGTTGGCCTAAAGCACTAGGAGGCTCGATATTGCTGACCTGAACAGATTTAGTCGCACCCTTCGCCTTTTCTGGCTTTGGTTCCAGTGGACCGACACTGACCGGCCGTGTGTTGGTTCCCAGACGTTGTGTGACGATACCGATATGGATATGTTCCGTGCGTCCAATACCATCTATCTTCTTATACATAGTTTTCTCTATCTTCTCTACTCCTATTTGAAATTATAAGATGTTTTAGCTTTTTTTCTAATACACATATACTTTAGGTCCAATTATCTGAAAACCTTTTTGTGTATAGGCCCAATTATTGTGGCCCGTATCTAGACGCTAATGAAATAGCTAAAACATCTTATAATTTGGAATGGAGAGTGTACAATGAAAAGTCAGTGCTCTTGCGGGTTTCTCGAAAAAATTGGTACTTTGAGCCCATTATCCGTTAGAAAATATATAAATATGGATCAACAAAGCGGCCACAGATCCATATCGGGGCCAGGAGTATTGTCCTTTATTACCTTTCATTTGAATAAAGGGTGCAACGATCTCAAATCTGAATCTCACTAGAAAACTCCAACAAGATCGAGTATCCCTCCTGTCCTGTGGTAGGTATTTCAGGAAGAGTAATTGAGTAAGCATGACCCTTATTTTTTTCCTTTGTACTAGCTTCGTGCTTCCTTCATTTCCAACTTAAGAAAGAGCAAACACCAGAGCACGCTAGCTCTAGGTGGACCTTGATCCGTGCAGAAAGAAAAAGACAAGTAAAGAAAAAGGGAAGATCATCGGTATCAACGTGGCACTATCACGACGACAAAATCCAAGTAAACAAGGACAAAGATCGCCTTTTACCGATTTGACTGGTGTATGTATGCGCGAATTCTTGGATACTGACTTCGTATATATTCTCCCTATCTTTGTAGTGGAAGCTTCTGCCTGGTTTTTTTTCCTATGAAATGAAAGAAAATTCAGAGTATACGTCAGATTTGTCGCATGTATTTATACTGTTTCGAAAGCTCCACGTACTGAAGACATGCATAGGCACCCGAATGTTCAGAGACGACTTCAACGCGTACGTTTGTGATTGGGAAAATACTGCGCCTCCTCCGGCATATTTTCCTAAAATTCCCCGGGTCCTCCTGCTGACACGTTTTCTTAAAAATTCTTCAAAATCCGTTTTTGCTATAAACATACCAACTTTTGTTATAAATAGTCCCGTTTTTGCTACATATAGCAGAAAATGGTTCGATCCAAAAAAATATAAAAATAGACTGACTCACGTGACCGTAGAAAAAAAAGTTGTGCTAATAGCAAGAACCCGACCACCGGAGACTACTTGGAGGCTTTCGCCGGGAGACCTCACCGGAGACCGAGTAGCAAAAACGTTACACTATTGTAGCAAAACTGCAAAACGGTGGTAGCAAAAAAAGAGTACTAATGTAGCAAAAAGAACGACCTCGCCGGAGACATCACCGGTGCCTGCCGTAGCAAAACCGACTTTGCTGAGGACTTTCGTCGAAAATGTCGAAGCAAATATTTTGTGCTATTATAGCAAAAACACAGAAGAGAAATAGCAAAAATTTACTAGTATTGTAGCATCGCCTTGTAGCAAAATTTGAAAACTCATTTATCGGTCGGTAGCATGGCGCCCCTTCACCTGTAGCAAGGATAACCACTTCCAGTAGCATCGTCGTCATGTTTATGTAGCATCGTGCGGTGTACCAAAATCCGTTGGAGAGATTGTAGCATCCGCACTCACCGGTGGTAGCGCTGTCGGTCGCCGCCATGCCGTCACCATTGTAGCAAAAGCATGCTCTCCATGGCAGCAACTTGAGGAGGAGCCAGAGGTGCGCGCCTGAGGGAACCAATGACGTGAAGGGTTTTGCAGCATAGTAAATCAAAAAAATTCTACGAATGCGAACAAGAAAGCCAAGATCTAATCTAGGAGATGTAATCAACGAGAGAGATTGATGAGATCTTCATACCCTTGAAGAAATCGCACAGCAGAAAGTTCAACAGAACGTGGGTGATGTAGTCGAACTAGCCTTCTCCTCCTCGCGATCCGATCCGATCCAACGCCGCAAGTGGCGGCGCCTCCGAGAGATGCACACGTACGGTGCCGCGACGTCTCCTCCTTCCTTGGTCCAGCAAGTGGGATGGAGAGATAGATTGGATCTACAGCACGACGGCGTGGTGCAATGGTGGAGAGTTTCTGCGGCAAGGCTTCGCCTACGTGTCGTGGGAATTGTCACGGCAGATGCTGCAATCGGCAGCGAGTAGTAGAACGAGGGGCAAGGGCGGCCAGCCATCTGCGGTGCGAGATGAGGGCAAAGACACAGGGTTTTACCCATGTTCGGCCCCCCGGAGGGTAAAGACCTACTCCTGCTAGATTGTATTATGGAGGTGTTACAATGGGCGAGCTCGGCGGCTAGGCGGCGAGTCGCTTGGGTGTATGAGGGAACGTGTCTCTACTCGCCCTATTGGGAGGTTTATATAGACTCACCTCCCTAGGGTTTACATATCTCAACCAATTCGTTACGCTTCAAGAGTCGTTAACCTAGTCCGACCGGGCCTATCTACCGCTCGGGCCTTGACTTCCGGGCCGCCGACTCGGCTGGGCTTTGATCCACTCGCTGCTCGCAGCCCACTCGCTGTGTCTTGGGCCAATCGGAACGCCCCGCTAGGTATACCGTAGGCATATCCCCATCAAGAGTCCCCGAGGCCGCCGCTGATTAGGCGTGTGGCTGCAATGGAGTATGCGGCTTCAGTAGGCATCCAATGAATCGCCGGGCTCCAGATAAAGGAAACAACCAATGACCTGTGTCGCTTTTGGCGAAGTCGAGTCGGAAACACCGCCTTTAGTGATTGGGTCGGCGAGCCGAGTGGCGCAGCTTGGACCGTCAGCGTGGTCAAACTAGCCGCTGGGTAATCCAACGGTAACTTTGGCGTAATCACCGCGCGGTAACGGCTCTCGATTTGGCGGGTAACTCCGCTATATAAGGGAATGGCAGGCAATGAGAGCCAACTCCTCACCACTTCTTCCGAGCGCGATTTTCTTTCCTTCGCCCACGATCCAGCCGACCAAATCTTCCGATCTCCAACCAATATCTCGCCATGGCCCTTTCCACCGAGCCGTGGGTAGGTCCAAGTGCACAGGCACTGGCCTCCTTCGAGGAGGCCGGATCCCGCGAGCCAGCTGTTGGCGATCCTCGCAGCCGAGAAACGACCCTAAACCCGCGAGAGGGAATTCATCTGTTCACCACCATCTCGAGGGGCTAGGGTTTCCAACATCCCTATTCTTCCGGCGCTCGCTACTTACTACGGATCCAGCCCTCGATCTGGTCCCCATAGCATCGAGCACCGCCATCTTCATGCTCGCGAATGCTACTTGGGCTGCCGCCCTACTTCCCTTGTGGCAAGATCTGCTCCACGGACGGATCACCGGCGAGGCAAAGGCCCAATGCTTGCCGCGGGCGGCTTGACGTTCCAGCTCAAGTCCAAAGCCTCTTTCTTTGACCTGATGCTACCCGCCAAGGCAGCGAGCGACTGGAAGAAGTCATGGTTCTACGTGGCCGAGGCGACCCCGGAGGGCGAGGCGGCGATCCCGCGATACTCCGCTAATCGCTCCGAGCCACGCAATCTTCAAGTCGGCAAGCTCCCCGGCGACCAGAGGATGGTCGTCGACGAGATGCTCCAGACCATCCGCGGTCTGAAAAAGAAGGGCCTTCAAACCATAAACTTGTACAATTGCTGGCTCGGGCGGCGGCTCGTCCCACTCGCCCACCGCGACCACTACATGTACCAGTACACAGGCCGGGGAGACTCGACGAAGGCCTGTCTCGACGAGTGGAAGCTGGAGGATTATCTCCCAGCGTTGAAAAAGATTACCCAGGCGGTGTACCTGGATGCGCAGGCTGGGGTCGCCCCCTATACCGCGAAGCGTCCGGCTCCCACGGTAATTTATTTACCTTGCTCGCAGTCGCTATAAAAGCAGTTGCGGTAATTCTGATTTCGTCTTGTATTTGTTGCAGCTATTCCAAGTGGTAGAAGGGTGGCTCCCACCCTCGGATGATGAGAGCTTGGGCCCGGACATAGGCGAATCGCCGCCTACCAAGGGCAACGAAGACGACGAGGACGAGTCCGAAGAGGAGGTCGCCCCATCGTCCGAAGACCTGGGCAACGACAGCGAGATCGAGGCAGCGAAGCCTCGAACGTCATGACGATGACGACGAGCCCAGAGACCACCGCTACCGGCCAAGCCACCCCGCCAAAGAAGAAGAAGAAGAAGAAGAAGAAGAAGAAGGAAAGGAGGCTAGGGCCTCGAAGAAGAAAACGAGGCTGCCGAGGACGGCCTCACCGCCACACTCTCGAAAGCAGCTCGATGCTCCCAGCCCGGTGACGCGCCTCCAGCGACAACACCGGACGCTGGGCGATCGGAGGTGCCGCTGGCCTCAATGCCTCCGCCATTCGCCCAGCCTGGCTGGGAGGCTCGCCACGGTGACTTCGCCGCAAGGGGCTCCGATTGCGGGCTACCGCAAGGAGGCTCCGCCAGCCGCCCCAACTCGCGAGGAGGCTCCCGAGGATGTCCTGAGGCGCCACCGCCTCAACGACGAAGAAGCCGTCGTGTCTTGGGCACGCGACGCCCCGAATCGGGATCACGCCGACTGGCCTCGAATCGAAAACCGCCGCCTTCGACGAGGCCGCTTTCATCCTGCCGCCAAGTGAGTGCGCCACCTTTCTTATTTTCCATAACTATTCCAATTGTCTCTGGACTTGATTAATGCACAGGACCGAGTGAAAAGGATGGGCCACCCGACTGCGGCTAAGGTATCCTCCGCCACAAGCGAGGAGGACCTTCCCGCAAGAGGAAGGCGACGAGGTCGACGCCTCGCCGGTCGGCAGAAGAAGGCCAAGGGCGACGATGGCGTTACGTCGACGACGCGATGGTCGCGCCGCCGGGCCATGGTGGAGGCAGCCGCAGATACGGGAGGGTGCTTCCTTTCGCAGCGGAGGCGACCTCCTGAGCGGGTGCCTCTATCGCTACCTTCCCCGCGTGACCAAGGCGGCCACGGCGAGTGAGGCTACGCCGAGCCACGCCCGGACCGCCGGTCAAGTCGACCAACATCGTGGGCATACGCCGGCGTTGCTCGCGTCCGTGGACGCGATACAACTCCATGGCATGCTTGGCGCGGCCATCCAGGTACATCCAGTCCCCGAGGATCAGGTCGGTGCTTTGCAGCGGCTTGATTCTTATAATTTCTCGTTTTTATTATTATTATTTTCGCATCCAGTCCCCGAGTGCGCGCTCGCTGAATTTCAACGAGTGGGCACTTAGGAATTTATTGATCGCCAGTCCCCGAGTGCGCACTCGCTGAATTTCAGCGAATGGGCACTTAGGGATTTCTTGATCGCTAGTCCCCGAGTGCGCACTCGCTGAATTTCAGCGAGTGGGCACTTAAGGAATTTCTTGATTGCCTAACTTTTTTGGTGATGTGCAGGGTCTGCAGCTGGAGTCGGCGGATCGATTGGCCGCGAAGCAGCACGCGGAGAAGGAGCTCTCCATCATCGAGGAGGCGAACAAGGGGCTTTAGGCTGCTGCTATGAAGGCAGAGGAAGCTCGCCAGGGGCTTGTCCCCGCTGGTGAGTTGGTGGCGGCGCGATCTGCTCTGGGTGCCGCTGAACAGCGGATCGCCGACCTCGAGCGCGAACTGCGAGAGGCGAGAGAAGAAGCGAGCTCGGCAGACGGGCGAGCTAAGGCCGCCATTGCGGCCGCTGAAGAGGATCGCAAGGTGTCGGAAGTCCTTATTGCTGGGCTTCAGGACGACCACACGTCGCTTCAGTGCTTCATCACGGGACTCGCCCACCCGTTGCTTGGTGAGTGCATCTCCCCTTTATAATAGTTGTGGTTTTTGTGGTGTCCGTCATACTTATCATTGTCTTCTGCTCGCAGGTCGCATCCTTGATAGCGAAGAAGAGGCGAGCTCGCTCGACGCAAGGCAGTGCGTAAGCATGCTCGTCGATTCGGCGACGTTGTCGGCGACGTGCATCCGTGACTACCTCCAAGAAATATCGCCCACGGAAGTGATTCCTAGTGACCTCGTTGAGGTGTGGAGGTACTTGGAGAAGGCACCCGCAGTCATTGAGTTCATGACGCGGTCGGCGTTTCGGCGTGGAGCGTCGACGACACTGAGCCTTGGACTCGCCCACTTCCCCGAGGATTTCGACATTGACGATGTGACGAGTGGTTATCCATCGTCGACTGGCGCGGTGGAGCTGTCAGAGGTCCTCAAGTTGCAAGAACGTGCCGCCACATACTCGGAACGCGTCTGGGCGATGGGCGACCTCCTGCCGTACCAGGAGACGGTTGTCGCGCCAAACGACCCCGAGCCGCCGCATCGTGACTTCAAGGTCGAGCAGCCTTTTCGCGCGGTGATGGCGGGTGAACTGACGACGTATCCATCCAACCCATACACGGCGTTCATCCGTAGTTGTCGGGATGCTGGTGAGTCGTCTTCGAAGCCTGCAGAGTAGAGTAGTTTGCCTTGTGGCGTTAGCAGCAGTTCTGCCACGCGGGCATATTTTGTAACATGAAACAATGCAACATGTGATTGAATGAGACGTCGTGTCTATTTTGATATTTATTTGTGTGCTTTTGATTGATTTTGGACGAGTCCCCGAGCGCGTCCGCCCTTTTGTGGGGTTTACCTCGTATATGATGTATGTGTTGTTGTTATGTGTTTTGATGTTTTAGTCGACTCGCCGAGCTCAAGAGCCGTCGCTAGGCGACTCCCTTGAGTGCTCTGTACTTTACCGTTTTCCCGTGCGCGAACGAGGTCGGGTGGCCGAGTCCCCGAGCGTGGTACTTGGTAGTTCTAGGTGCGACTCAAGGGTGGTTGAGGACTTAGCGCTGGTGTGAGCGCCACTCCCGCCTCGCCCGGTGGCCACGCGAGTCCCGGGCATGCTCTCTTACTTGGCGTTTCCTCGATCGTCATGATTTAACCGGTCTTCAGTCCCGAGCGTGGTACTTAGCCGCTCGAGTCGCTATGCCGAGGATGCGGAGGACCAGGGTCGCGTGGAGAAGCGAGGGCTTGTCTTGGTCAGAGAACCAGTGAGCTAGGCGACTCCAATGGGGCTCCGGGTTGGCGTTATTCGTGGACGATGCAAGACCTGAAGTGATTCGGTTTTGCACCGCACTACTTAGCCGCTACCGATCGCTGTACCAAAGGTTGACTTCTGCTTAGCATAACGCTTTTTACAGCGAGTGGCACAAGTCATGGAGAGTAAGCACAAGTTGCGGTAACCATTTCTTTTTATTTCATAGCGACTGGAGAGTACATGTGTGGGGTTCTAGGAGTAGAACTTCTGAGGTTCTAGGAGTAGAACTTCCCCACGGACGTCGATGAGGTAGTAGGCGTCGTTGCCTAGTACGCGCCCTATAGTGAATGGGCCTTCCCACGGAGGGGAAAGCTTGTGCATCCCCTTCTTGTCCTGGATGAGGCGTAGCACCAGGTCGCCTTCCTGGAAGGTGCGAGCCACCCGCCGCCGTGGTAGCGCGAAGTCCTTGCCGGTAGATGGCGGTGCGTGATCGAGCGAGGTCGCGTGCTTCATCGAGCTGGTCGACCCATCTTGGCGGGCCAGCTGCTTTGCCTCCAGATAGTGGACGACTCGCGGGCGAGTCGTGTTCGAGGTCGGTGGGCATGACTGCCCGGCACCGTAGACCATGAAGAAGGGGTGAATCCCCGATCCGTTGACGGAGGTCCGGATCCCAGATGATGAGGGCAACTCTCGACCCAGTCCGGCGCTCGAGTGGTACTTTGGAGTCGCTTCAGCCGTGGAGGATGCTTTGGTTGGCTCGTTCCGCCTGGCCGTTGATTCCGGTGGGCGATCGACGCGAGGTCGAGCCGGATATGGTGCTCTTCGCAAAATTCGCCATGGATCCCTTGGTTGGTGCCGTTGTCCGTGATGATGCTGTTGGGGAACCCGTAGCGATATATGAGCTCGCGAGGAATTTAGTGGCGGTCTTCCCCGCATTTCGGACTGGCTTGGCCTCCACCCACTTCGTGAATTTGTCGACGGCGACCAGCAGGGGTGTAGCCGAGGGGCCTTCTTGAAGGGGCCTACCATGTCCATGCCCCACACAAATAATGGCCAGGTGATGGGGATTGTTTTGAGCGCCGAGCTCGGCACGCGGCCGATTGGCGTGCCGCACCCGCGATCGATGGACGATGTCGACAGCGCGGCGTGCGGTGGGCCAAGAGAAGCCGTGGTCGCATAGCCTTGGCGACCAGGAGCGAGCGGCGGCCGCAATCACCGAGTGAATGTCGGAGGATTTTTCGCCCTTCACCGGTTGGACGCAGCCGAACACGCCGGTGACTTTGCGCCAGGAGCTCGCCGTCGATGATGGTGTAGGACTTGCATCGACGAGTGATTATTCGAGCGTCTGCCTCGCTCACCGGTGGTGCCGGCTTGTGTAGGCGATGTAGGGCTTGGTCCGTTCGCTCGGTGACGAAAAGCACCAAGGCTGCCTCTGGTTGAGTGGGACTCGATGTCGATCTCCTCGGGAGAGACTGATGGCTTGGAGATTGTGTCGAGGAACACGCCGGCGGGTGGTGCGAGTCGAGCCAACCCGATGCGAGATAGGGCGTCGGCCTCCTCGTTTTTCCGCCTGTCGATCCACTCGACGGAGTAGCCGGTGAAGTGGCCACCCAACTTATCCACCGCTTGGCGGTACGCCGCCATGGTAGGGGAGATGGCGTCGCAGGTGCCGGCGACTTGCCCCGCGACAAGGTCGGAATCTCCGTAGTAGCGGAGGCGATTGACGTTCATCTCCTTGGCGGCTCGCATGCCGTGGAGTAGGGCCTCGTATTCAGCCATGTTGTTGGTGCAGGGCGTGAAGTCGAGGCAGAGGATGTAGCGGAGCTTGTCTCCCTTTGGTGAAGTCAACACTATCCCTGCGCCTGCGCCATCCGCGTTCTTGGAGCCGTCAAAGTGCAGGCTCCAGTAGTGGAGGTACGGCGGCTTCTCCGCTGGGCATCCTCCCACCGGCGATGAAGTCCGCTGCTCGTGACTTGATCGCTTCGTGGCTCATACTTGATGTTGTGGACGCCGATCTCGACGGCCCACTTGGCGACTTCGCCGCCTCGCGATTGCGGATGATGTCTTGCAGGTGCCGAGGAGACGACCGTGATCGTGTTCCCGGAAGTAGCGGCGACGCTGAGCCCTAAGAAGACCGCGATACTAGCTTTTTGGTATCATGGGGTCGCTGGCGCGATTCGTGAGGACCTCGCTGATGTAGTACACCGTCACTGAACCGGCGCCTTTCTTCCTTTGGTCGCTCGACCATCACAATACCGACGACGCTGCCGGACGCCGCGACGTAAACCAAGATGGGTTCTTTGTCGGGGCGGCGAGTAGTGGTGTGGCGAGTAGCACCTTTTGAGGTCGCGAGCGCCGTCCGCCTCCTTGTCCCACCGGAAGGTGGGGTTCTTGCGCATCAGCGTATAGGGCATCGCCCAGCGAGGGATGAAGCGATCGAGAGCCGCCGCGCCGCCAGCTCGACGCCGCGCAGCACTCGGGTTTGCCGAGCCGGCGATCGTGTCGATCTTTGTGGGTTCGCCGATCCCTCGCTTGGAGACGACGACCAAGAGTTGTCCGGCGGGTACACAAGGTGCACTTGCTCGGTTGAGCTTTATCTTGTATCTTCGCAGGTTGGCGAAAGTTTCCGCCAGGTCGGTGAATAGGTCGCCTTGGCGAGTGGACTTCACGACCACGCCGCCGATGGAGACGTGATGTTGCGCCAATTTGGCTCGTGAGGCATTCTTGCATGCACCGGGTAGGTCGCCCCGCGTTTGAGGCCGAAGGTCATGGCGGTGTAGCGAAGGCTCGAATGGCGTGATGAACGCCGTCTTCTCCTTGTCTTCGACCATTTTGATCTGGTTGTACCGAGTAGGCGCCGAGGAAACATAGCGACCCGAGCCCGGTCGAATCGATTATCCGGTCGATCCGCTGGAGGACGAATCGCTCCTTTGGGCAGCGGCTGTTCAGGTTTGTGTAGTCGATACACATTCTCCAGGTCCCGTTTTTCTTCTCGACCAGGACTGGGTTTGCCAGCCACTTGGAGTATTTGATTGGCCGGGTGAAGCCGGCAGCGAGTAAACGCTGCACTTCCTCGGCGATTGCTCGACGGCGTTCTTCATTGAAGGGCCGCAACGATCGCTGACAGTCGCACTTTGGGGTCGGCGTTAGCTTGTGCTCAAGAAGCTCCCTAGGGACACCGGGCATGTCGGAGGGTTTCCATGAAGATGTCCTGTTCTCACGGAGGAACTCGATGAGCGCGCCTTCCACGCTGGGCTCATGCCCGTCCCGATCGTCACCGTCTGGCCGAGTCGCCGGTACCAGCTCGACGGCGCTGCAGCGTCGTGGCCTCAAAGGTTGAGGTGCTGCGCGCCGAGTTGGGCTTCTTGAGTATGGTGGGTCGTTGTTGACCCGCCGCAGATTTGGCGAGCTCGTCGGCGTGGTTGGTCTCCGCCGATGACGGCGCGGCGAAGCTCGGTTCCTTTGGCCTCGACTCGGCGGCCATGTCGGGTCGCCGCTGATGGTGATGACGCCGCACGCCCGGAGCTTCATCGCGTTACGCCAGAGTGGGGGCGCTACCATGAATTTAGCGAACGCGCGCCCTGTGACACAGTGGTAGGGTTGTCAAAGGCACCATCAAGACGATCCGCCGGTGCGGAAGTTTGCTGGTGCCGAAGGTGACCGGCAGAGTGACCTTGCCGATCGGTTACGCCTTCGACCGGGACGATGTCGTGGAATGTGGTGTGGTTCGTTCGATCATCGATCGCGGAGCCGCAATCATGAAGGTGTCGAGGTAGAGGATGTTGATGGAGCCGCCGCCGCCCATCGGTGTATTGGGGAGCCGAGTCGCCAACCTTGGGCTTGACCACCAAGGCGACTCGCCCCGGTACTGGCGCGCGCGAGTGGTCTTGCCGCTCCGGTGATGGGCTGCTCGACCAATTCAGAACCGGGGACGCCTGCTTGGGCCACCGCATTGACGGCGACGGCGCTGGCGATGACCTTCTTCTCGCCGTGTTGAAGCATGTGAAGGTGTGGAGCGAGCGGCTACTTTGCCGAATTTTCCAACGCTTTGGCGGATCGTTGTCGGGTCCTCCGCTGCCGTGCCTTCTCGATTTCCGAGGTGTGGCGGCGGTGGTGTGCGTATGGCTTCCTTCCCTGCTGTGGAACGCATGGTTGGTTAAGGAGGGCCGGGATCAATCTTGGCTTGTTCTTGTAGTTGCCGCCGCGGCGTTGCCCTCCGTCGGGCGGTAGCTCTTGGGCTCAGGCTGCGTGCCGTGTTGGCGACGGTTGACTCGCCCGTCATGCGGCGCTTGCCGGTGAGGCGAGTGCCGCCAGCGAGGTCGGTTCGGGCGTCCGCTGCCGCCTGCGGCGGCGTTGACCTCTGACTCGCCGCCGTTTCCTGGTTCGGATCTTCCTCGGCGCATCGCTTGGCGATCTCGAGGAGGTCGGGATGTTGTCGAGTGTGCGGAGTGTCGCTTGAGCTTGGCGACTAGAGGCTCGAAGCGGCACGAGGTCTTGAAGCAATGGATCGCGGTGTCCGGTGGATGCCGACCGCTGTACCAAAGCTCTTGCCACCGTTGGACCCAGCTATGGTCGACTCATGGGTCCCCGGACGCACTGCCTGGTCCTCAATAGTGGTGGCGCGTAGGAGCACTCAAGTGCTCGACGGCGTCGCGCATTTCCTCCTAGGAGTCGACATCGCCCGGGGAGTGTTGATCCATGCCGCACGCCCCTCCATCATCAAGGGAGGTAACGGGCGAGTATGTCACATGTGACCCGCGATCCCCATTGCCATGAGGTATGTGTCGAGCCAGACGGCGGGTCGCACGAGGAGTCGATTTTCTATCTCTTTGGCGCCTTGAAGTTTGGCGGGTACTTCGCCTCGGATCATTGGTCCAAGCACTTGGGTCCGAGTCGATCGAGCGACCCATAGGCTCACCGCGGCGATTAGTTAGGTGTGCCGCAAGTCGCCGGGTTGGCGGCGCGCCAGCTTTGGTTGTTGATGATGTGGGTGCGCGTCGATGGGTTGCCCGTTGGCGGCGACAAGGTTGGTTGCCGCCCGGGTCACAGGGAGAGTGCTCGCTGGTCGGTGTTGGAGCCGCAGCGGCTCGGTGGCGAGTTGAGGTGTTTGCCGCCGCGGCCGCCGAGGCCGCCCGCTTCCCGAGGAACGCGAGTATACTCGGCCGAGTCGGCGCCCGCTTTGCTGCTCGACGGCCTTTGCGAGCAGGCCTCGACGTATGGATCTGTAGGGCGCCGCCACCGGTGGCGTGATGGTGTCGGCCGCTCTCGACCTGCCACGAGGTTGTCCATTGGGTGGAGAACAGTGAGGCCGTTCGCGTCTCGCCCGTGTGACGAGACTACTATCCGGCTGGTCCTCGGAGGGTGCCGTTGGGTGGTTAGGCGCCCTCGCCGATGATCTGGCGGGGCCGGGCGCTTCCCCGGTGGCGCGTTTCGCAGATCGCGCGCCGCCACGCTGGCCGGTCGTTGCTGCCGAAGTTCAGGCGCGCCGAACGTCGGGTTCAGCGTGACCTGATCCGCTGCTGGTAGCGTGACAGCTCCTGCGCCACCGCCGAGGCAAAATTTCGCCGCTCGCTTTGCATACCTCCTCCGCCAGCGGAGTTCCTCGACCGCTGCCGTGGCGTTAGGAGGATTGGGTGGAAAAGGATCCTCCGGCGATCGGGCGCCGGCCATGTAGGTCGCGTGGCGACCGGTTCCGCTGGAGGTCGGCGGAGTTCTCCGACCCAGTCGAATTCAAGATCCCGAGGATGGAGGGTCTCGAAATCTCCCACGTTGGAGACCTGGCGATGGAGCCCGCGATGAGGCATGGTGATGGATCCGGCGAGACGCGGGTCGCCGAGTCGGCGTCGTCGAGGGCCGCATCTTCTGGCCATCGAATTCCCGCCACGTCTGCGGCCGAGTTGTACTCGGAGGCAGGCGGTGGATCGTGGCGGATCTAGATCTCGAGAGCCGATCGCGGCGGCGATCGCGGATGCGAGCCGAGTCCTCCGAGACGATGACGTCGGTGAGGCCGACGAAGAGGCTGATCGTGCGATAGGCGGATCACGCCAGGCGTGACGGTCGCGCCACGGACGTAGCCGCTGCTCGGCAAGATCTGGAGCATCTCGCCGATCGCTATCATGTGGGTGGCGCACCGTCCTGCTGATGGGCAAATTGGATCTCCGCGAGAACACGCCAGACTGCCAGCCCCACGGTGGTGCCACTGTCATGGGAATTGTCACGGCAGATGCTGCAATCGGCAGTAGTAGAACGAGGGCAAGGGCGGCCAGCCATGCGGTGCGAGATGAGGGCAAAGACACAGGTTTTACCCAGGTTCGCCCCGGAGGGTAAAGACCTACTCTGCTAGATTGTATTATGGAGGTGTTACAATGGGCAGCTCGGCTAGGCGGCGAGTCGCTTGGGTGTATGAGGAACGTGTCTCTACTCCCCTATTGGGAGGTTTATATAGACTCACCTCCCTAGGGTTTACATATCTCAACCGATTCGGTTCTGACTTCAGAGTCGTTTAACCTAGTCCGACCGGCCTATCTACTCGCCTGGGCTTGACTTCCAGGCCTCGACTCTGGCCGGGCTTTGATCCACTCGCTGCTCGCAGCCCACTCCAGTCTTGGGCCAATCGGAAACGTCCTGCTAGGTATACCCCGGTAGGCATATCCCCATCACTACGCGCAATCGGGAGAGAGAGAGAGAGAGAGAGAGAGAGAGAGAGAGAGAGAGAGAAGAGAGAGAGAGAGAGAGAGAGGTGGGGGCAGCAGGTTGGCGGCTAGGGTTGGAGGAGTGGGGGGAGGGGTGCGCCCCTGCCCACCTTATATAGGGGGCTGGCCGGCCCCCTTGGCCCCTCCTCCAAGCCCTAGGGCGGCGGCCCCAAGGGTTGGAGTGGGGGGCAAGTTTCCCCCTTCCTTCTAGAAGGGTTCCTAGGGTTTCCCCTAGGGTTTTGGCCGGCTGGGCATATGGGGCCTTGTGTCCCTGGCCCAATGCGGACAGGACACTCCCCTTAGTCCCACGCATGCCTCTGACAAGTGGGGCCACGTTGGTCCCACTCCGGAAGCTTCTAGAATCTTCCGGTACAATACCGATAAACTCCGAAACGATTCTGAAATCCAAAAACTGCTTTCCTTTATATGAATCTTATTCTCCGGACCATTCCGGAACCTCTCGTGATGTCCTGGATCTCATCCAAGACTCCGAACAAAAACTTATAAACCAATCATCCATTCTATCCTAGCGTCGATGCACGTTAAGTGTGTGACCCCATGGGTTCGAGAATATGCAGGCATGATCTTCTATCAATAATCAACAGCGGGATCTGGAAACCCATATTGACTCCCACACATTCATCGATGATCATATTGGATGAACCACGATGCCAGGATTCAATTAATCCCATATATGCATTCCCTTCGTCACGCGATATTTTACTTGCCCAAGATTCGATCGTTGGTATCGGCATACCTAGTTCAATCTCGTTCACAGCAAGTACTTTACTCGTTCCGTAATCCGATATCACTTTGTGATTAACTCCTTGACCACGTGCTTGCAAGCGGTGTTGATATCGATTATCGAGTGGGCCCGAAGTATATCTCTCCTACTCGGGAGGGACAAATTCCATCTCGATACATACAACCCAACAAGTACTTTCCGATCACCTGAGAGACACCTTTATGATCACCCTCGCATAGGATGACGTTTGATGACCTCAAAGCTTTCTTCCGATACCAAGGAGGTGTATTATATCATGGTCTAAGGAATACAATACTTGACATAGGAAAAAACTTCGCAAAGATGAACACGAAGACACGATCTAATTGCTCTGCTTAATTTGGGTCTTTCCATCATATCATTCTTCTAATGACATGATACCATTATTAATCGACAACTCATGTCTATGGTTAGGAAACCTTAACCATCATTAATCAATGAGCTAGTCCATAGAGGCGTACTAGGGACACGGTGTTGTTCATAAACCACACAAGTATCAAAGTTTCCGCTAAATACAATTCTAGCATGGAATATAAACTTTATCATGAACAAGAATTACAATAATAACATCTTTATTATTTCCTCTAGGGCATAATTCCAACAGTCTCCCACTTGCACTAGAGTCAATAATCTAGTTTACATCTGGCAACAATCTAACACCCATGGCATTAAGGTGCTGATCATGTTTTGCTCGTGGAAGAGGTTTAGTCAACGGATCTGCGACATTCAGATTCGTATGTACTTTGCTAATCTTCAGATCTCCATCTGCTGTATAATCTTGAATTATATGAAAACGGCGGTTGATGTGCTTGGTATTTGGATGTTATCTTGGTTCCTTAGCCAGTGCTATGGCGCCAGTGTTGTCGCACAATATCTCCAGTGGGTCCAAGGCACTTGGAACCACACCAAGCTCAGTGATGAATTTCCTGATCCAAACTCCTTCACTTGACGCTTCTAAAGCAGCCATGTATTCCGCTTCTGTTGTAGATCCCGCGATCATGCTTTGCTTGCAGCTTCTCCAGCTCATAGCTCCACCATTCAAAATATAAATGTATCCCGTCTGAGATTTAGAATCATCTGGGTCGATGTCGAAACTAGCGTCGACGTAGCCTTTTACGACGAGCTGCTCATCACCTCCATAGACCAAGACCATTTCTTTAGTCCTATTTAAATACTTTAGGATGTTCTTTACGGCTGTCCAGTGTTTCACTCCTCGATCACTTTGGTATCTGCTCGTCAAACTAAGAGCATCGGACACATCCGGTCTAGTACATAGCATGGCATACATGATAGAACCTATGGCCGAGGAATATGGCACTTTGCTCATAGCGATATAGTACCAGAAACGTCACCGAGCTCCCACTCACTTTCTTGTAGATACAAGCTTCGTAGAAATTTGGAACAAATCCAAAGCTCTTGATCACTTGATCAAAATGAAGGTTCCAACTCCGAGATGCTTGGTTCAGTCCATAAATGGAACGCTAAAGTTTGCACACCTTATTAGCATCCTTAGGATCGACAAAACCTTCGGGCTGCATCATATACAACTCTTCATCAATGTTGCCATTGAGGAACGCAGTCTTGACATCCATCTGCCATATTTCATAATCATGAAATGCAACAATTGCTAATAAAATCCGAATGGACTTAAACATCGCTACGGGAGAGAAAGTCTCATCGTAGTAAACACCTTGAATTTGTCGAAAACCTTTCGCGATAAGCCGAGCCTTATAGACAGTAACATTACCATCCGCGTCCGTTTTCCTCTTGAAAATCCATTTGCACTCAACGGCCTTACGGTCGCTAGGAGGGTCCACCAAAGTCCATACTTGGTTTTCGCTCATGGATCCCAATTCGGATTTCATGGCCTCTAGCCATTTCTCAGAGTCTGGGCTCATCATTGCTTCCTCATAGTTCGCAGGTTCACTGTTGTCTACCAACAAGACAGTTAAGACAGGGTTGTCGTACCATTCAGGAGGGGCACGTGACCTTGTCGACATGCGACGTTCAGCAGCAGCATCGTTCGAAGTTTCATGATCCTCATCATTAGCTTCCTCTCTTGTTGGTGCAGACGGCACTGGAACAATTTCAGGTGCTGCGCTACTCTCCAACTCGAGAGAAGGTTCAATAACCTCGTCTAGCTCTACCTTCCTCCCAATCACTTCTTTCGAGAGAAACTCCTTCTCAAGAAAGGATCCGTTCTTTGCAACAAACACTTTGCCTTCGGATTTGTGGTAGAAGGTATACCCAATCGTTTCCTTAGGGTATCCTATGAAGACGCATTTCTCCGCTTTGGGTTCGAGCTTATCCGGCATCAACTTCTTGACGTAAGCTTCGCAACCCCAAACTTTAAGAAATGACAACTTAGGTTTAGCACCAAACCATAGTTCATACGGTGTCGTCTCAATGGATTTAGATGGTGCCCTATTTAAAGTCAATGCAGCGGTTTCTAATGCATAACCCCAAAATGATAACGGCAAATCTGTAAGAGACATCATTGATTGCGCCATATATAATAGAGTTCGATTCCGGCGTTCAGACACACCATTGCGCTGTGGTGTCCCGGGTGGCTGAGTTGCGAAATGATTCCGCTTGCTTTAAGATGCGTGAGAAAATCATAACTCAAATATTCACCTCCACGATCGGATCATAGAAATTTAATTTTCCTGTTACGATGGTTTTCCACTTCGTTCTGAAATTCTTTGAACTTTTCAAACATTTCAGATTTATGTTTCATTAAATAGATATACCCATATCTACATAAGTCATCAGTAAAAGTGAGAAAATAGCGATATCCACCGCGCGTCGAAACACTCATTGGTCTGCATACATCGGTATGTATGATTTCCAACAAGTCTGTTGCTCGCTCCATTATTCCGGAGAACGGGGTTTTGATCATCTTGCCCATGAGGCACGACTCGCACGTGTCAAATGATTCAAAATCAAGAGACTCCAAAAGTCCATCAGAATGGAGTTTCTTCATGCGTTTTACACCAATATGACCTAGACGTCAGTGCCACAAATAATTCGATTTATAACTATCTACTTTGCATCTCTTAGCCTCAATGTTATGGATGTGTGTTTCATTGCTTTCGAGATTTAGAAGAAATAAACCATTCATAGCAGGTGCATGACCATAAAAGATGTTACTCATATAAATAGTGTAAGGGTTCGTAGCATTGAAAACAAAAAAATTCTACCGCATGCAAACAAACAAGCCAAGATCTATCTACTAGATTGTAGTAACGAGTTGATAGAGGAACTCACCCTCGAAGATTCCAAAGCGGTTAACGAGAGCAGATTCTCATGGGTGATGTAGTCGTACTCTTGCCGATCTCAAGATCGCGTGACGATATACGGTGCTGCGTGTCAAGGCTTTGCATGATCGGTCACACGTTCGGTACTCGATGAAGACCTTCCTCTCCCTTATTCCAGCAGATAGCGGAGGTTGTAGCACTCTCCTCGTGATTGCGGCAGCACGACGGCGTGGTACCGGAAGTAGAGGGGAGATCTCGCAGGGCTTCGCCTTAAGCCGGAGCGAGTATGGTGGACTATGAGAGAGGCCTTGGTGATCTAGGGTTTAGAGGCACCATGGGGAAAGCTCGGCCGGCGGCTAGGGCTAGGGTAAGCCCCAACTCGGCGAGTTGGAGGAACCCTAGGAGGCGGTGGCGACTTGGAGGAGGCCGGCGGCTAGGGCTAGGGTTTTGGGTGGTGTTGGGTGTAGGGAAGAGGGGCAGCCCTGCCCCTCCTTATATAGGTGGGAAAGCACGGCTTGGGAGGAGGGAGTCCTCCCCCAAGTCGGCCTCCTTGGCCGGCGGGTGGAGGGAGAGGAACTCCTCCCCAAGTAGGTTTCCTACTCTCCCTCCACCAAGCAAACTTGTCGTTTGACTTTTTCAAATTGGCGTTTGACTTTCAAACTAGGATTTGATTTCTTCCTTTATTTTGCCCAGCCATGTGACCTAGTACATGATGCAACCATTCCACATTGTCATGACACATTCATGTACCCTTCCCCTCCGGAGTGCCGGACCTTTTGGACCCTTCTAGAACATTCCCGATGAAAACACCAGAATCATTCCCCAACTCCGAAACAGGACTTTCCTTATATGAATCTTATTCTCCGGACCATTCCGGATCTCCTCATGATATCCCGGATCCCATCCGAGACTCCGAACAACATTCGGTCTCTTTCTTATCATTCCATAACTACTCAACAACATCGAATCCTTAAGTGTGTCTCCCTACGGTTCGTGAATTATGCGGACATGATCGAGACACCTCTCCGATCAATAACCAACAGAGGAATCTGGAAATTCATATGGATCCCACATATTTCTACAATTACTTTGCGATCGAATGAACCACTTACATACGATACCAATTTCCCTTTGTCACACGATAGTTTACTTATCCGAGGTTTTGATCGTCGGTATCTCTCCAGTCACATGCTTGAAAGCTAATTGGATGACATTCCACCGAGAGGGCCCAGAGTATATCTATCCGTCATATGGATGGACAAATCCCACTCTTGATCCATGTGTCTCAACCCGTACTTTAAAAACACTCAATGCCACCTTTATAACCACCCAGTTACAGTGTGGTGTTTGATGTCATCAAAGCATCCTTTCGGTGATGGTGATAAGCATGATCTCATGGTCGAAGGAATTAGGTTACTATGTATCAGAAAGCTTATAGCAATTGAACTATTAAAATGACTTGATCTTTATGCTACGCTTATCTATAGGAGTATGTCCATCGTACCATTCTCCTAATGATATGATCTTGTTGTCAAGAACATCTCAATGTTCATGATCAGGAAACAATGATCATCCATTAACCAACAAGCTAGTATTGTAAAGAGGCTTTACTAGGGACTCTAATTTAGTTTACAAATCACACAAGTATTAATGTTTCTTGTTAATACTGTTATAGCATGAATGTAAACATTTATCATAAACACAAAGATATAATAATAACTACATTTATTATTGCCTCTAGGGCATATCTCCAACAGTCTCCCACTTGGATTAGAGTCAACTAATCTAGATTACATGGTAATATACCGAACACCCATGGCAGTTTGGTGTTGGTCATGTTTTTCCCTCGGGAGAGGTTTAGTCAACGGATCCGCCACATTCAGATCTGTGTGTACTTTGCAAATCTTTATGTCACCATCTTGGACATGTTCTCGAATAGCGTGAAAACGTAGCTTGATGTGCTTCAGCTTCTTGTGTGACCTTGGTTCTTGCGCATTGGCTATGGCGCCCATGTTATCACAGTAGATAGATACTGGGTCCAACGCACTTGGAACCACACCGAGCTCTATAATGAACTCCTTCATCCATATCGCTTCTTGTGAAGCCTTCGAAGCAGCTCTATATTCCGATTCAGTTGAAGATCTCGCCACAACGCTTTGCTTTGCACTCCTCCAGCTAATTGCTGCACCATTCAAAGTAAATACGTATCCAGATTGAGATATAGAATCATCTGGATCGGTGTTCCAACTAGCACCGGTGTAACCATTAACAACGAGCTGTTCATCACCTCCATAATAAAGAACCATATCCTTAGTTCTTATCAAGTACTTAAGGATGTTTTTAACCGCTATCCAATGATCCACTCCTGGATCACTTTGATATCTGCTAGTCAAACTAACAACATATGCAATGTCGGGTCTAGTACATAGCATGGCATACATTAGAGATCCTATGGCTGAGGCATAGGGAGTCTTACTCATCCTTTCTCTATCTTCTGCCGTCGCTGGACTTTGAGTTTTACTCAAGGTCGTATTGGGCACATGGGCAAGAACCCTTTCTTGTTATCTTCCATTCCAAACCTCTTTAGAACTTTGTCCAAATATGTACTTTGTGAAAATGATATTAGGCGTCTCAATCTATCTCTATAAATCTTTATGCCTAATATGTAAGCTGCTTTGCCAAGATCTTTCATTGAAAAACTATTATTCAAATATTTCTTGACACTATTAAGAAGGTCTACATCATTCCCAATCAACAATATGTCATCTACATATAGTATTAAGAATGCTGAGCTCCCACTCACTTTCTTGTAAATACAAGATTCTCCATAAGTTTGTATAAAACCAAAACTTTTGATTACTTTATCAAAACATTGATTCCAACTTCGGGATGCTTGCTTCAATCCATATATGTGTTGGAGATATGCCCTAGAGGCAATAATAAATGTAATTATTATTATATCTTTGTGTTTATGATAAATGTTTACATTCATGCTATAATAGTATTAACAAGGAAACATTGATACTTGTGTGATTTGTAAACTTAAATTTGAAGTCCCTAGTATAGCCTCTATACATCACTAGCTTGTTGGTTGATAAATGATTGTGGTTTCCCTATCATGAACATTGAGATGTTATCAACAACAAGATCATATCGTTAGGAGAATGATATGGTGGACATACTCCTATAGATAAGCGTAGCATAAAGATCAAGTCATTTCATTAGTTCAATTGCTATATGCTTTCTGATACATAGTAACCTAATTCCTTCGACCATGAGATCATGCATATCACCTTTACCGGATGGATGCTTTGATGACATCAAACACCACACCGAATCGGGTGGCTATAAAGGTGGCATTGAGTGTTCGGAAAGTATTGGTTGAGACACATGGATCAAGAGTGGGATTTGTCCATCCATATGACGGATAGATATACTCTGGGCCCTCTCGGTGGAATGCCATCCAATTAGCTTGCAAGCATGTGACTAGCTCACAAGGGATCACATATCACGGGAACGAGAAAAGAGTACTTATCGGTAACGAGGTTGAACTAGGTATGCAGAGATACCGACGATCATAACCTCGGATAAGTAAACTATCGTGAGACAAAGGGAAATTGGTATCGTATGTAAGTGGTTCATTTGATCGCAAAGTAATCGTAGAAATTTGTGGGAGCCAGATGAATTTCCAGATTCCTCTATTGGTTATTGTTCGGAGAAGTGTCTCGATCATGTCCGCATAATTCACGAACCGTAGGGAGACACACTTAAGGATTCGACGTTGTTTGAGTAGTTATGGTATTATGAGAAAGAGACCGAATGTTGTTCGGAGTCTCGGATGGGATCCGGGATATCACAAGGTGATCCAGAATGGTCCGGAGAATAAGATTCATATAAGGAAAGTCCCGTTTCGGAGTTCGGGAATGATTCCGTGTTTTCACGAATGTTCTAGAAGGTTCGGAATGTCAAGACTGAGGGGAAGGGGTACATGAATGTGTCATTGCATATTGGGATGATTGCATCATGTACTAAGTGTTCTCGTTGTTCCAAATAAAGGATTAAATTGAATCCTAAATTGAAAAGTCAAATAGCAAGTTTGAAAAGTCAAACGGCTAAAATTGGAAAGAGGGAAAGAGGAAAGAGAGGGAAACCGAGTTGGGGAGGGAATCCCTCCTCCAACCGGTGGCGCCTCCTCCAAGCCGAGTTGGGGAGGGACTCCTCCTCCCTTGGCCGGCCCTCCACCTATATAAGGAGGGGCTCCTCCTCTAGACACACACAAGTTCCTATCCTCTAAATCTAAACCCTAGCCCTAGCCTCCGGTTTAGAGCCGTTTTGGTTTAGAGCTTCTAATTGCCCTAGCCTCCGGATTAGAGCCTTCTAATTGGTGTGTCTAAACCCTAGACCGCCGAGGAACTCTCTCATACTCCACCATACTCGCCGGCTTAAGCGAAGCCTCATGGATCTCCCTCTACTTCCAGTACACGCCACAGCCGGAATCGCGAGGAGAGTGCTACAACCTCCGCCTCGCTGGAACAAGGGAGAGGAAGGTCTTCGTCAGTACGAACGTGTGACCGATCATGAAGCTTAACGCAGCACTAGGAAGGATCGACAACACGATCTTGAGATCGGGAAGAGTATGACTACATCACCCACGAGAATCCGCTCTCGTTAAACACTTTGGAATCTTCGAGGGTAAGTTATTCCATCGACTCATTGCTACAATCTAGTAGATAGATCTTGGCTTGTTTGTTTGTATGCGATAGAAAATTTTTGTTTTCCATGCTACGAAACCCTACAGTGGTATCAGAGTCGTGTCTATATGTAGATCTGTTGCACGAGTAGAACACAATGGTCATTGTGGGCGTTGATGCTTTTATTGTCGATTGCTTCTTGTGTAATTTGCATCTTGCGGTATGTTGGGATGAAGTGGCCCGGGCTAACCTTACATGACATCGTTCATGAGACTTGCTCCACGCTTGCATGCAACTTGTATTGCATAAGTGGCTTTGCGGGTGCCTGTTTCTCCTAGCATAGTTAAGATCCAATTTACAACGGGCGATCAACAATACTAGTATCAATGTTGTGGTTCTTGTTCGTAAGTTAGAACGACACTTATTGAAAGCCCCAAACCACGTAAAATATGCAAAGAAAGTAGAGGCGTCTAACTTTGTTTTGCAGGGGTGTGCAGTGATGTGATATGGCCATGATTGTGATTATATTTGATGTATGCAATGATCCTTATTGTAAGTTGGCAACCGGCAGGAGCCAGATGGTTGTCTTTAATTTATGTTAAGACCCGCGTGTCTATTCAAAGTAGTTGTAATAGTTGAAGACCGGTGGACGACAACCATGGAGAAGCGTCATTGACCTTGATGCAATGCCGGTGATGATGGAGATCATGTTCGTGCTTGAAGATGGAGATCGGAAGCACAAAGAAGAAAGGCCATATCATATCACATATTATTGAATTGCATGTGATGTTAATCCTTTATGCATCTTGTATTGCTTAGTAGACAACGGTAGCATTATAAGATGATCCCTCATGCACATGAATTTCAAGTCATAAAGTGTTCACCCTTAGTTAGCACCATTGCTAAAGCTTGTTGTTTCAAGCACCACGTGATGATCGGGTGTGTTAGATTACGCAAGTGTATACAACGTGAGCAAGCCAGATTTGCTCATGCGAAACTAAGGTTTGATCTTGACGAGCCTAGCATGTACGGACATGGTCTCGAACACGGATCACCGAAAGGTAAAGCATGAATCATATAGTAGATATGATGAACATGACGATTGTTCGCCATTGAAACTATATCAACTCTCGTGATGATCGGTGTTGATGTAGTGGATTTGGTCTGTGATCACTAAAACAATGTGAGGGATGTTGTTTTGGTGGGAGTTCACCTAGTTTAATGTCATTATTAATTTGAACTCAATTTGTCATAAACTTAGTCTAAACTATTGCAAATATGTTGTAGATCAATGGCAGCCCCTACCATCAATTTTAATGCGTTCCTAGAGAAAGAAAAGTTGAAAAACAATGGAAGCAACTTGGCGGATTGGTTCCGCAACTTGAGGATTCTCCTCACACCTGGTAATTTGACCTATGTCTTTGGATGCACTGTTGGTGACCCACTGTCGATCTTTGCCGATGAAGTAAAGAATGTTTACCTCGCTCGGAAGAATCAATACTCCATAGTTCTGTGCTATCTTGTATGGTTTAGAATTGGAGCTTGTAAAAGGTTTGAGAATTCAGACCCATATGATATTGTCGAGGATCTCAAATTGATTTTTGAGACTCATGCGGCAATTGAAAGCTATGAGGCTTCGAAAAGTTCTTTAACCGCAAGATGGAAGAGGGCAGCTCCGTGGTGAGCATGTGCTTAAGATGTGCGGGCACGCAAACAAACTTCAAAGCTTGGGTATAGTGATTCCTAATGCTTTGGGGATTTACCGTGTCCTCCAATCACTACCACCAAGTTACAAGAACTTTGTGATGAACTACAACATGCGAACATGAACAAAGAGTTGCGTAACTGTTGCTATGTTAAAGTCTGCGAAGTGGACATCAAGAAAGAGCACCAAGTGTTGTTGGTCAATAAGACCACCAAATTCAAGAAAGGCAAGTCTAAGCGGAAGGACACTTCAAGAAGGGTGGTAAGAAAGTTACCACGCACGAAGAAGACCAAGGCTGGACCTAAGCACGATCTTGAGTGCTTTTACCGCAAGGAGAAGGTCCTCGAAGCGGAATTGCCCAAAGTACTTGGCGGATTTGAAGAACGGCAACATCAAGAAGAAAGGTATATCGATATACATGTTATTGATGTGTATCTCACTAGTACTGTAGTAGTGCTCGGGTATTTGATACTGGTTCGGTTGCTCATATTTGTAACTCGAAACAGGTGCTGCAGAATAAACGGAAGCTAGCGAAGAACGAGGTGACGATGCGCGTGGGAAACGAATCAAAGGTTGATGTGATCGCGGTCGGCACGCTACCCCTTCATCTACCATCGGGATTAGTTTTATACTTAAATAATTGTTATTTGGTGCCTACGTTGAGCATGAACATTATATCGGGATCTTGTTTATTGCAAGACGGTTACTTGTTTAAGTCTGAGAATAATGGTTGTTCGATTTATATGAGTAATATGTTTTATTCACATGCACCTTTGATAGATGGTCTATTCTTATTGAATCTCGATAGTGGAAATACACATATCAACAACATTGAGGCTAAACGTTTGAAATCAAGCGATAATTCGACCTATATGTGGCACTGTCGTCTTGGTCACATTGGAGTGAAACGTATGAAGAAACTCCATTCCGATGGACTTCTTGAATCACTTGATTTTGAATCACTTGAAAGATGCGAAGCATGTCTGATGGGACAAATGACTAAGACTCCATTTTCTGGTATGATGGAGCGAGCTACTGACTTATTGGAAATCATACATACCGATGTGTGTGGTCCAATGAGTGTAGCATCATGTGATGGTTATCGTTATGTACTTACCTTCACAGATGACTTGAGTAGATATGGGTATATCTATTTCATGAAACATAAGTCAAAACTTTCGAGAAGTTTAAGGAGTTTCAAAGTGAGGTAGAGAATCAACGTAACAAGAAGATTAAATTTCTACGTTACGATCGTGGAGGTGAATATCTAAGTTACGAGTTTGGCGAGCATTTGAAGAAATGCGGAATACTTTCACTGATTGACACCACCGGAACACCACAGTGTAATGGTGTGTGCGAACGTAATAGAACTCTCTTAGATATGGTTCGTTCTATGATGTCACTTACAGATTTACCGCTATCATTTTGGGGTTATGCATTAGAAACAGCCGCATTCACTTTAAATAGGGCACCGTCTAAATCCGCTGAAACGACACCCTATGAATTATGGTTTGGGAAGAAACCTAGATTGTCGTTCCTTAAAGTTTGGGGTGCGAAGCCTATGTAAAGAAGTTACAGGACAAGCTTGAACCCAAAGCGGAAAAATGCGTCTTCATAGGATACAAGGAAACTATTGGGTATACCTTCTATCATAGATCCAAGGCAAAATCTTCATTGCCAAGAATGGGTCCTTTCTGGAGAAGGAGTTTCTCTCGAAAGAAGTGACTGGAAGGAAAGTAGAACTCGACGAGGTTGTCGAACCTTCTCTCGAATTGCGAAAGCGCAAAGACCGAAGAAGTTCTGTGGTGCCTGCACCAAATAGAGAGGAAGCTAATGATGGTGATCATGAAACTTCGGTTGAAGTTGCTCTGAGCCTCGGAGGTCAATGAGAACTCGTACACCTGATTGGTATGATCCCGTTATGAGTGTCATGTTGGTGGACAACACCGATGATCCCGAGACATATGAGGAAGCGATGATGAGCCCAGATTCCAATAAATGGCAAGAAGCCATGAAATCCGAGATTGGATCCATGTACGAAAACCAAGTATGGACTTTGGTGGACTTACCGGATGGCCGGAAGGCTGTCGAGAACAAATGGATTTTCAAGAATAAAACAGATGCTCATGGTAATGTTACTGTCTATAAAGCTCGACTTGTCGCAAAAGGGTTTCGACAAATTCAAGGAGTTGACTACAATGAGACTTTCTCACCGGTAGCGAAGCTAAAGTCTGTGAGGATTATGTTAGCAATCGCTGCATATTATGATTATGAGATATGGCAGATGGATGTCAAAACAGCATTCCTCAATGGAGATATTGATGAAGAGTTGTATATTATGCAACCCAAAGGTTTTGTCGATCCTAAAGATGCTAACAAGGTATGCAAACTTCAACGGTCCATCTATGGATTGAAGCAAGCATCCCGAAGTTGGAATCAACGTTTTGATAAGGTGATCAAAAGTTTTGGTTTTATACAAACTTATGGAGAAGCTTGTATTTACAAGAAAGTGAGTGGGAGCTCTGTAGCATTCTTAATACTATATGTGGATGACATATTGTTGATTGGGAATGATGTAGACCTTCTTAATAGTGTCAAGGAATATTTGAATAATAGTTTTTCAATGAAGGATCTTGGCGAAGTAGCTTACATATTAGGCATAAAGATTTATAGAGATAGATCGAAACGCCAAATATCATTGTCACAGAGTACATATTTGGACAACGTTCTAAAGAGGTTTGGAATGGAAGAAAGCAAGAAAGGGTTCTTGCCCATGTTGCCCAATACGACCTTGAGTAAAACTCAAAGTTCGACATCGGCAGAAGATAGAGAAAGGATGAGTAAGACTCCCTATGCCTCAGCCATAGGATCTCTAATGTATGCCATGCTATGTACTAGACCCGACATTGCATATGCTGTTAGTTTAACTAGCAGATATCAAAGTGATCCAGAGTGGATCATTGGACAATGTCAAAAACATCCTTAAGTACTTGAGAAGAACTAAGGATATGGTTCTTTCTTATGGAGGTGATGAACATCTCGTTGTTAATGGTTACACCGATGCTAGTTGGAACACCGATCCGATGATTCTAAATCACAACTGGATAATGATTTATTTTGAATGGTGCAGATTAGTCGGAGGAGTGCAAAGCAAAGCGTTGTGGCGAGATCTTCAATCGAATCGGAATACATGGTCGCCGGAGGCTTCACAAGAAGCGATATGGATGAAAGAGTTCATTACAGAGCTGGGTGTGGTTCCTAGTGCGCTGGACCCAATGTCTATCATCTGTGGTAACATGGGAGCCATAGCCAATGCGCAAGAACCAAGGTCACACAAGAAGTCAAGCACATCAAGCGTTTTCACGCTATTCGAGAACATATCCAGGATGGGGATATAAAGATTTGCAAAGTACACACAGATCTGAATGTGGCGGATCCGTTGACTAAACCTCTCCCGAGGGCAAAACATGACCAACACCAAACTGCCATGGGTGTTCGGTATATTACCATGTAATCTAGATTAGATGACTCTAGTGCAAGTGGGAGACTGTTGGAGATATGCCCTAGAGGCGATAATAAATGTAGTTATTATTATATCTTTGTGTTTATGATAAATGTTTACATTCATGCTATAATAGTATTAACAAGGAAACATTGATACTTGTGTGATTTGTAAACTTAAATTTGAAGTCCCTAGTATAGCCTCTATACATCACTAGCTTGTTGGTTGATAAATGATTGTGGTTTCCCTATCATGAACATTGAGATGTTATCAATAACAAGATCATATCGTTAGGAGAATGATATGGTGGACATACTCCTATAGATAAGCGTAGCATAAAGATCAAGTCATTTCATTAGTTCAATTGCTATATGATTTCTGATACATAGTAACCTAATTCCTTCGACCATGAGATCATGCATATCACCTTTACCGGATGGATGCTTTGATGACATCAAACACCACACCGTAACTGGGTGGCTATAAAGGTGGCATTGAGTGTTTGGAAAGTATTGGTTGAGACACATGGATCAAGAGTGGGATTTGTCCATCCATATGACGGATAGATATACTCTGGGCCCTCTCGGTGGAATGTCATTGTCACATACCAAGATTTTCCAAATCTTGTAATGTGAAAATAAATGAATAAAATAAAACTTTGTTTAATTTTCAGAGCCAGAAGAAACTTTTTGAATTCAATTGGAACCTCAAACCCATTTGAATTAAATAAAATCCTAAAGGCATTCATAAAGATAAACATTTAATAAAGGAAATTAAAAATGTTTTGGAAATTACTATTATTGGATCCTTTAATAAAAGATTGGTTTTCAAAAGAAAAGGTGGATTTATAAATAAAGATTATTTAATAAAGCCAAATTAAACCTTGACCAAACTTTGGGAATTAAAACATTTAGTTTTGAATGAAAATAACAAAGGTTTATTTAAAATAAAATAATAAGGAATTAATATCAAATTTTATTATAAAAGGTTTTACCATTTTAATTAAAACATCAAAACTTATTAAATTGTTTTAAATAGGTTTTCCAAGTATTTTATATTCTCTAATAAAACCTACTAAAGTGTTTTGGCTTTATTTTAGATTCAAAATAAATATCTCAAATAAAATAAATCCTATTTGAAATAATAATGAAAGTCTATTATATTTAATTAATAATGAACCCTAAAATAAAATGCTATTTTATTTTTAACAAATCTCCAAGTATTCTATATTTCCCAAATAAAACCCACTGATTGGTTTTGAAAATATTTAGGTTTCAAATAAAGATTTTATTAATAAAATCAAACTCTATTTGATTTAATAACTAAGGCCCATTTTATATAATTATTAATGGACCCTAAAGTAAAAGGATTATTTTATTTTATTTTAAACAAGTTTTCCAAATATTCTTTATTTCCAAATAAAACCTACTGATTGGGTTTTGAAAGCATTTGGATTTCAAATGAAGATTTTATTAAATAAACCAAACCTTGTTTTATTAATAAACCATGGACCATTTTATTCAATTAATAAATAGAACCTAAAAAGATTTAAAATATTATTTTATTTAGGAAGTTGGTTTATGCTACTAAAACAGAACCAAAAACTCATTACAAGTTTGAATTGTTTGAATGGTTTGCATTGTTGATTGAATCATTTGTTTGAATATCAAATCAGAAAATAGAAATAGAAAAGAATAAAACAAAGTAAACAGAAAAAAATAAGAGAAAACGACCAGCCCACCATCTGGCCCAACTTCAACTCGCATTCACCTCCTCTTTTCCCTGAAGCGTTTTCTTTCACCACATAAACAACCCGCATAGCCTATGACTGGTGGACCTCCCCCTTTCTCTCCTTTTCTCACTGACACCAGACCCCACCACCGGCCCTCTTCTTCCTCACCCGCCGCGGACTGGTTCTTCCCCCTCTCCTCGCCGTTGCAGACTTAATTTCTCGGCTTGATTACGCCTTAAAGCGACAAACTTTACTCGCAGTGATCGCACACCTTAAAGCGCCAGCCTCCCCTCTTCTGTTTCCCCCAGACGCCCTCGACACGCCTCCAGCCACAATCTCCTCGACCGCCTCGGCTCCGACCACCGTCTTCGGCCAATTCAGGCCAGTACACGCCACCCCCTTCCTTCTCGAGCACCCTAGCAGCTTCCCCACTCCCAGACACTCCTCCCCGTACCACCCGTTCGACCGCGGACACCCCTGAGCCTCGTCAACGACAACCTCCAGTACCGCCGTCGTCTGCCTCTACTCTGACGACGCCCACAGGTAAATTCCGACCACCCCGTGTCTTCTAGATCACACACATCTTTGCCATGGTCTTGCGCAGCTAACCCAGTCCTCCGTTTGTCTTCTCGTGGACCACAGCGTCGTCCTCGACCTCGACGAGCGGTAGTCGCTGGACCAAACTCCGCGAGGAATTCCTCTTGCCTCGCGGCGCCCTTCGCCAACGGCCTCCTTGAGCTTTCCCTGGCGTCTGCGAACACAGTGAGCACATTATTTTCCTCCTCGCTTCTCAGGCGTCGAACCCGTCGTCGACTGCCGCCTCCAGCGGTACAAGCGCCGCCAGTCCTTGGCCAGGCAACAGCAGTCGTCCGATGTCGATCGGATGGATATGATAGAACCACTTATCGAAGGGGTATGCGTCGATCTACGCCGCACGTTCCAGTTAGATCCTGCGGTTCACGATGCCGATCCGGCCGAACCGGTATCGCCCAGTAAGATAACGACGCGTGTCAGTGGTTGAGTTAAAACAGATTTTTGAAAACAGATTTAAATGCCATTTTCAAACCCCTGTAACTTTCAAACCACACGTCCAAATTTTACAAATTTTATATCAATGGATTCAGGAGAACAAGCCCTAGCCAACTGTGGAATTGGTTTAGCAAATAGTATCTGTTTGTTTGCTCATTTTTGCAGATTCATTTGTATGCTTGTTTAGAGTATAAAAATTGTTTAAAATTGAATTTAAGGATAAAACTGTTGCAAATTGGATTGTTGTGACCTTACTGACCCTAGGAACCAACCTTTGGTGTTAAAAATGATTTTGGTGAAATTTAGGTTAGATTACTTGACTTAGTCATTTTCTAGCCAAATAAAAAGAATGGTTTTTGTTATAAAAAAATGTTTATGGAAAGAAAACTTTAAGGAAATGCTTTGGACCAAACCTACTGACCTAAAAACACCAAGTTTTGCAAATTAGCAACTCATTTGGTGAACAACTTAAGAGTTTTGCCTTAATAAAAACATTTTTCACCACATGAAATGATAAATGGATTTAAAATAGTTTTTGGACAAAACCCTCTTGCTAATGACTTTGCCACTTTGGTAAATGACCAATTTGGATCTTACAAAGTTTAGAAACCCCATAGAGACCCCTTTGCAAAATAAAACTATCTTGTGCATGCCCCCATGCATGAATTGGTTTCCATTGTCTTGTGTGTGTGAAATTGTTTGAGTGATTATTGGTTTGGAATGTAAATTGAATTAGTGTTTGCTTGTTTAACTTGTAGTGAAGTGTGAGACTAACAAGATCAATGAGTGAACCACCATTCCCTACCAAAAAGGCAAGTGATGCTTCATACTTTTTGTCCCATTACTTTTTCTATGCATTAGTGATTTTGCTAAATAAACTTGCATGGATTTTGCTAAGTATAGATCTTGCTATAGGAAAACCTAGTAGATGAATCCTTAGTAGGATTTCCTAAGTTAAGTTTCCTAATACTACCAAGCTTAGCCTAGCTAATAGAAAACATGGGTGGAAAACATATTCACGCTATGGAAAAATATTCTAAGTCTGAGGACTTGTGATTTTGTTTAATAAAACAACTAAGTTAATGAATCCCCTGGGTGGAATGGGCTTGCTTGGTGGAGATTGGTTGAGTGGTTCACAATGCCATGGACTTGGATTGTGTATCTCACTTGTGGTATGCCACCCAGGAATAAAGAGATTTGAGATGTCAAATGTTGAGAAGCTTCAAGTGCAACCACTTGGCAATATGGGCTCTGCCATGATCATATAGGTTGCAAGAACTTAGCCATATGGACAGTGGGTGGTAGTGTTTGATAGGTTGGAGCGCGTCCATTTTGGTCTAAGGAAAGCTTGAAAGATCTTGTCTTGGGAAACCAAGTCTTGTGGGGAAAGTGCACCACCTCTGCAGAGTGTAAAATCTAAGTACTTATCCATGTCCCTGGTAAAGGACAATTTGAGCATCAAGACATGGAAGCAATCAAGAATCTCATCACTCCAATTTCTAAATTAAAATCTTGTGGTTTGAACAAGGGTTGTTTGAATTCTTCAATCATTGATGGAGAGATGGCTTGGTACAAGGATCTTGAAATCTTTGATTGAGGGAAATGATTTTGTCAAGCAAAAACTTAGTATTTTCAAAATGATAAGAAAAATCTATTTTGAGCAATGCAAGCCTCAACTCCACTTAGCCAAATGCATTTAGATGATAGACTCCACTATACTACCATAGTATCACTTGCCAATACAATTCAAATGTATTGACCCTTTGTGGCTGTAACTTGTATGTTGCAGGTTTGATTGATTTTAGTGAAGATTGATTGTATAGGATTACAAAGTCTACAACCAACATCTGCCTATGGCACTTTGAAGATGAAGGACCACTTGACCATAGTTATTCCGCTGCAATGTAATGTAATAGCCAAATGAGCTATGATTGATGTAATAAACTTATGTTCTTCCTGGTTATAAAGTTATATTATGACCTTTGTTTCTTGATATTACATCTTAACTGTGGATGCTAGCTATTGATCCAGGGACTAGCATTGTAAAACACAGGGGGACTCTACCTTATTAGGTTGGGACCCCTATAGTCATCCAATTAGCTTGCAAGCATGTGACTGGCTCACAAGGGATCACATATCACGGGAACAAGAAAAGAGTACTTATCGGTAACGAGGTTGAACTAGGTATGCAAAGATACCGACGATCATAACCTCGGATAAGTAAACTATCATGAGACAAATGGAAATTGGTATCGTATGTAAGTGGTTCATTCGATCGCAAAGTAATTGTAGAAATATGTGGGAGCCATATGAATTTCCAGATTCCTCTATTGGTTATTGTTCGGAGAAGTGTCTCGATCATGTCCGCATAATTCACGAACCGTAGGGAGACACACTTAAGGATTCGACGTTGTTTGAGTAGTTATGGTATTATGAGAAAGAGACCGAATGTTGTTCGGAGTCTCGGATGGGATCCGAGATATCACGAGGTGATCCGGAATGGTCCGGAGAATAAGATTCATATAAGGAAAGTCCCGTTTCGGAGTTCGGGAATGATTCCGGTGTTTTCACCGGGAATGTTCTAGAAGGTTCCGGAATGTCCGGCACTCCGGAGGGGAAGGGGTACATGAATGTGTCATTGCATATTGGGATGATTGCATCATGTACTAAGTGTTCTCGCTTTTCCAAATAAAGGATTAAATTGAATCCTAAATTGAAAAGTCAAATAGCAAGTTTGAAAAGTCAAACGGCTAAAATTGGAAAGAGGGAAAGAGGAAAGAGAGGGAAACCGAGTTGGGGAGGGAATCCCTCCTCCAACCGGCGGCGCCTCCTCCAAGCCGAGTTGGGGAGGGCCTCCCCTCCCTCCCCTTGGCCGCCAGCCCCTCCACCTATATAAGGAGGGGCAGGGCTCCCTCCTCTAGACACACAAGTTCCTATCCTCTAAATCTAAACCCTAGCCCTAGCCTCCGGTTTAGAGCCGTTTTGGTTTAGAGCTTCTAATTGCCCTAGCCTCCGGATTAGAGCCTTCTAATTGGTGTGTCTAAACCCTAGACCATGAGGAACTCTCTCATACTCCACCATACTCGCTCGGCTTGGCGAAGCCTCAGGATCTCCCTCTACTTCCGGTACCACGCGTTGTCTTTAGGAATCGCGAGAGAGTGCTACAACCTCCATTTTCTTTGGAACAAGGAGAGGAAGGTCTTCATCGAAAATCGAGCGTGTGACCGATTGAGGAAGCATGGCCTTGGAAGGATCGTCTACGATCTTGAGATCGGAAGAAATCGACTACATCACCCACGAGAATCCGCTCTCGTTAAACACTTTGGAATCTTCGAGGGTAAGTTATTCCATCGACTCGTTGCTACAATCTAGTAGATAGATCTTGGCTTGTTTGTTTGTATGCGATATAAAATTTTTGTTTTCCATGCTACGAAACCCTACAATATGGACCGTTGAAGTTTGCACACCTTGTTAGCATCTTTAGGATCGACAAAACCTTTGGGTTGCATCATATACAACTCTTCATCAATGTCTCCATTGAGGAACGCTGTTTTGACATCCATCTGCCATATCTCATAATCGTAATATGCAGCGATTGCTAACACAATCCTCACAGACTTTAGATTCTCTACTGGTGAGAAAGTCTCATCGTAGTCAACTCCTTGAATTTGTCGAAACCCTTTTGCGACAAGTCGAGCTTTATAGACAGTAACATTTCCATCAGCATCTGTTTTCTTCTTGAAAATCCATTTGTTCTCGATGACCTTCCGCCATCCGGTAAGTCCACCAAAGTCCATACTTGGTTTTCGTACATGGATCCAATCTCGGATTTCATGGCTTCTTGCCATTTATTGGAATCTGGGCTCATCATCGCTTCCTCATATGTCTCGGGATCATCGGTGTTGTCCACCAACATAACACTCATAACGGGATCATACTAATCAAGAGTGGTACGAGTTCTCTTTGACCTGTGAGGCTCTGTAGCAACTTCAACCGAAGATTCATGATCATCATCATTAGCTTCCTCTCTTATTGGTGTAGGCACGACTGGAACTACTTCCGGTGTTGCGCTACTCGCAAGTTCGAGAGAAGGTTCGACAACCTCGTCGAGTTCTACTTTCCTTCCAGTCACTTCTTTCGAGAGAAATTCTTTCTCTAGAAAGGATCCATTCTTAGCAACGAAGATTTTGCCCTCGGATCTATGATAGAAGGTATACCCAATAGTTTCCTTCGGGTATCCTATGAAGACGCATTTTTCCGCTTTGGGTTCAAGCTTGTCCGGCTGTAACTTCTTTACATAGGCTTCACAACCCCAAACTTTAAGGAACGACAATCTAGGTTTCTTCCCAAACCATAATTCATACGGTGTCGTTTCAACGGATTTAGATGGTGCCCTATTTAAAGTGAATGCGGCTGTTTCTAATGCATAACCCCAAATCGATAGCGGTAAATATGTAAGTGACATCATAGAACGAGCCATTTAAAGAATGCGGCTGTTTCTAATGCCCTATTTAGATGGTGCCCTATTTAAAGTGAATGCGGATGTTTCTAATGCCCTATTTAAAGAATTTCTCAGAGATCTCATATCTTTCAGAACGGGCCTGAGTCTGAAACATGGTTTTCAGTTTCTCAAGTATCTCAAAGGGCCCGGCGAACTCCTCAAAACGATTTTGAAGGTCTGATTCCATAGCAAACAACATGGTACTCTTAATCACTCCATAATCATCTTTGCGTGAGTGATAAACAACTTTTTCATCAGTCGGCGCATCAATAGCACGGGCGTCACCTAGCGCTTTCTCAAGGACATAGTCCTTTTGTCCGCCAGCGAGAATGATTCTCAGATTACGGAACCAGTTGGTGAAGTTAGACCCATTATTCTTAAGCTTTTCTTTCTCAGCAAAAACGTTGAAGTTGAAGTTGGACTTAGCCATTTGATCTACAAAATTTGCAAGTACAATTTAGACTATGTTCATGATAACTAGTTCAACTTAATCAAATTACTAGATGAACTCCCACTAAATTCAACATCCCTCAAGTTGTTTACTGAACATGATCCAAATTCACCACACCTAATCCGATCTTCACGAGAAGAGATGTGGTTTCAATGGTGGACAACAAAGTGTCGATCATATCATTCATATGACTCATGCTTAACCTTTCGGTTCGTGTGTTCCAAGGCCATGTCTGTACATGCTAGGCTCGTCAAGTCAAACCCAAGTATTTCCGCGTGTGCAAAACTGGCTTGCACCCGTTGTATGTGAACATAGAGTTTATAGCACCTGATCATCACGAGGTGCTTGAACACGACGAACTTTCGCAACGTGCATACATGGGGAGAACACAATTTTATCTTGATCTTTAAGTGAGGAATCATCTTATAATGCCACCGTCGCGATCTAAGCATAATAAGATACATAAAAGGATAAACATCACATGCATATAATTTTATGTGACATGGTATAGCCAATCTCCGCGCAATGATATCCATCTTGTGCGCACCAGCATGATTCCATCACTCCACCATGATTGCCTTGAAGGGTTTCGCGGCATAGTAAATCAAAATTTTCTACGGCTGCGAACAGAGGGAAACCCAAGATCTAATCTAAGAGATGCAAACAACAAGAGAGATTGGATTAGATCTTCATACCCTTGAAGATTCAAGACAATGAGCGTTAAATCGGAACGTGGGTGATGTAGTCGTACTCGCTTCTCCTCCTCGCGATCCGATCCGATCTAGCACCACAAGTGGCGGTGCCTCCGTGAGATGTACACGTGCAGCACCTCGACGTCTCCTCCTTCCTCGGACCAGCAAGTATGGTGGAGAGACGGATTGGATCTACAACACGACAGCGTGGTGTATATGGTGGAGAATTTCTGCAGCAGCCTACAAGCGGTCGGGAGGGAGAGGAGGCGGCAGGCGGCTAGGTTTGGAGGGGAAGGTGTAGGGGGTTGGTGCGCCCCCACCCCTCTTTATATAGAGGGGGGCGCAGCCCTAGCCCCTCCCCCAAGCCCAAACCGGCGGCCCCAAAGGATAAGGAGTGGGGGGCAAGGAAACCCCCCCTTCTAGAAACTCTATCTCGAGTTTAAACCTCTCTAGGCCGGCTGTGCCCTATGGGGCCTTGTTCCCCTGGCCTAATGCGGCCAGGGCACTCCCTCATAGGCCCATGCCTCCTCCCGGAAGGTGGGGCCACGTTGGTCCCCTTCCGGAAGGTCCTAGAAGCTTCTGGTACAATATCGATTAACCCGGAACAATTCCGAACTCCAAAAAATGCACTGCCTTATATGAATCTTATTCTCCGGACCACTCCGGAACCCATCGTGATGTCCCGGATCCCATCCGAGACTCCGAACAAAAACTCATGAACCAATTATCTAATCTATCCTAGCGTCAAGACACGTTAAGTTTGTTACCCTGCGGGTTCGAGAATATGCAGACATGATCTTCTATCAATAATCAATAGCGGGGTCTGGAAACCCATATTGACTCCCACACATTCATCGATGATCATATCGGATGAACCACGATGCCAGGATTCAATCAATCCCATATATATATTCCCTTTGTCTCGCGATATTTTACTTGCCCGAGATTCGATCGTCGGTACCTTCATACCTAGTTCCATCTTGTTCACAGCAAGTACTTTACTCGTTCCGTAATCCGATATCACTTTGTGATTAACTCCTTAACAACATGCTTGCAAGCGGTGTTGATATCGATTACCGAGTGGGCCCGAAGTATATCTCTCCGACTTGGGAGGGACAAATCCCATCTCGATACATACAACCCAACAGATACTTTCCGATCACCTGAGAGACACCTTTATGATCACCCTCTCATAGGATGACGTTTGATGACCTCAAAGCTTTCTTCCGATACCAGGGAGTTGTATTATCTCATGGTCTAAGGAATACAATATTTGACATAAGAAAAGCTTCGCAAAGACGAACACGATGACACGATCTAATTGCTTCGCTTAGTTTGGGTCTGTACACCATATCATTCTCCCAATGATATGATCTCATTATCAATTGACAACTCATGTCTATGGTTAGGAAACCTTAACCATCATTGATCAATGAGCTAGTCCATAGAGGCGTACTAGGGACACGGTGTTGTTCACAAACCACACAAGTATTAAAGTTTCCGCTTAATACAATTCTAGCATGGAATATAAACATTATCATGAACAAGAATTATAATAATAACATCTTTATTATTGCCTCTAGGGCATAATTCCAACAGTCTCCCACTTGCACTAGAGTCAATAATCTAGTTTACATTTTGCAACAATCTCACACCCATGGCACTGAGGTGCTGATCATGTTTTACACGTGGAAGAGGTTTAGTCAATGGATCTGCGACATTCAGATCTGTATGTACTTTGCAAATCTTCAGATCTCCATCTCATATATAATCTCGGATTATATGAAACTTGCGGTTGATATGCTTGGTCTTTGGATGATATCTTGGTTCCTTAGCGACTACTATGGCACCAGTGTTGTCACACAATATCTCCAGTGGGTCCAATGCACTTGGAACCACTCCAAGCTCAGTGATGAAGTTTCTGATCCAAACTCCTTCACTTGGCCTTCTCTGAGCCATGTATTCCGCTTCTCGTAGATCCCGCGATCACGCTTTGCTTGCAGCTTCTCCGACTCCACTCCTCCATTCAAAATATACACGTATCACCTCGAGATTTAGAATCATCCTTGTCGATGTCGAAACTAGCGTCGGCGTAACCTTTACTGACGAAATGTTCATCACCCCATAGACTAAGCACATTTCTTTAGTCCTATTTAGGTACTTTAGGATGTTCTTCACTGTCGATGTTCCACTCTGGATCACTTTGATATCGCTCGTCAAACTAAGAGCATTGGACACATCCGGTCTAGTACACAACATGGCATACATGATAGAACCTATGGCGAGGCATAAGGCACTTTGCTCATAGCTTCCTATCATTTACCGTAGCTGGACCTGAGCCTTGCTCAATATCTTACCGACAACATAGGCCTTTGAACCTTTCTTTGCCTTATCCATTCTGAACCTTTTCAGAACTTTGTCTAGGTATGTACTCTGGCTTAAAGCTATCAGGCATCTTTGTCTATCTCTATAGATCTTGATACCCAATATTTAAGCAGCTTCACCTAGGTCTTTCATTGAAAAACACTTGTTCAAATACCTCTTAACATCGTTAAGCATGTTAATGTCATTTCCAATAATCCATATGTCATCCACATATAGTACCAGAAATGTCACCGAGCTCCTACTCACTTTCTTGTAGATACAAGCTTCGTAGCAATTTGGAACAAATCCAAAGCTCTTGATCACTTGATCAAAACGAAGGTTCCAACTCCGAGATGCTTGCTTCAGTCCATAAATGGAGCGCTGAAGTTTGCATACTTTATCAGCATCCTTAGGATCGACAAAACCTTCGGGTTGCATCATATACAACTCTTCATCAATGTTGCCATTGAGGAAAGCAGTCTTGACATCCATCTTCCATATTTCATAATCATGAAACGCAGCAATTGCTAATAGAATCCGAATGGACTTAAACATCGCTACGGGAGAGAAAGTCTCATCGTAGTCAACACCTTGAACTTGTCGAAAACCTTTCGCAACAAGCCGTGCTTTATCGACGGTAACATTACCATCCGCGTCCGTTTTCTTCTTGAAGATCCATTTGCACTCAACGGCCTTTCGTTCGCTAGGAGGGTCCACCAAAGTCCATACTTGGTTTTCGCTCATGGATCCCAATTCGGATTTCATGGCTTCTAGCCATTTCTCAGAGTCTGGGCTCATCATCGCTTCCTCATAGTTCGTAGGTTCACTGTCTTCTACTAACAAGACGGTCAGGCGAGTTGCCGTACCACTCGGGAGGGCACGCGACCTTGTCGACTGCGACGTTCGATCGACATCATCGAAGCTTCATGATCCTTGCCATTAGCTTCCTCTATTGTTGGTGCGGTATTGGAACAATTTCAGGTCTTCGCTACTCTCCAATTCAAGAGAAGGTTCAATAACCTCGTCTAGCTCTACTTTCCTCCCACTCACTTCTTTCGAGAGAAACTCCTTCTCAAGAAAGGAACCGTTCTTTGCGACAAACACTTTGCCTTCGGTTCTGTGATAGAAGGTATACCCAATAGTTTCCTTAGGGTATCCTATGAAGACGCATTACTCCGCTTTGGGTTCGAGCTTGTCCGGCATCAACTTCTTGACGTAAGCTTCGCATCCCCAAACTTTAAGAAACAACAACTTAGGTTTAGCACCAAACCACAGTTCATACGGTGTCGTCTCAACGGATTTAGATGGTGCCCTATTTAAAGTGAATGCAGCGGTTTCTAATGCATAACCCCAAAATGATAACGGCAAATCAGTAAGAAACAGCATTGATCGGACCATATCTAATAAGGTTCGATTTCGGCGTTCAGACACACCATTGCGCTGTGGTGTTCCGGGTGGCGTGAGTTGCGAAACGATTCCGCTTGCTTTAAGATGCGTGAGAAAATCATAACTCAAATATTCGCCTCCACAATCGGATTGTAGAAACTTAATCTTTCTGTTACGATGGTTCTCCACTTCATTCTGAAATTCTTTGAACTTTTCAAACGTTTCAGATTTATGTTTCATTAAATAGATATACCCATATCTACTTAAGTCATCGGTAAAAGTGATAAAATAGCAATATCCACCGCGTGTCGAAACACTCATCGGTCCGCATACATCGGTATGTATGATTTCCAACAAGTCTGTTGCTCGCTCCATCATACCGGAGAACGGGGTTTTGATCATCTTGCCCATGAGGCATGGTTCGCATGTGTCAAATGATTCAAAATCAAGAGACTCCAAAAGTCCATCAGAATGGAGTTTCTTCATGCGCTTTACACCAATATGACCTAGACGACAGTGCCACAAATAAGTAGTATTATCACTATATACTTTGCATCTCTTAGCCTCAATGTTATGGATGTGTGTTTCATCCCTTTCGAGATTTAGAAGAAATAAACCATTCACAATAGGTGCATGACCATAAAAGATGTTACTCATATAAATAAAACAACCAATATTCTCCGATTTAAATGAATAACCGTCTTGCAATAAACAAGATCCAGAAATAATGTTCATGCTCAACGCAGGCACATAATAACACTTATTAAGGTTTAAAACTAATCCCAAAGGTAAAACTAAGGAGAGCGTGCCGACGTCCATCACATCAACTCTTGATCCGTTGCCAACGCGCATCGTCACCTCATCCCTCGCAAGCCGCCGTCTATTCAGTAGCAACTGTTTCGAGTTACAAATATTAGCAACTGAACCGGTATCAAATACCCAGGCACTACAACGAGGGCTAGTAAGGAAAACATCAATAACATGTATATCAAATATACCTTTGATGGTGCCAGCCTTCTTGTCCGCTAAGTACTTCAGACAGTTGCGCTTCCAGTGACCCTTGTCCTTGTAATAGAAGCACTCAGTGTCCGGTTTAGGACCATACTTGAGCTTCTTCTCAGCAGGGGCAACGCGCTTGCCGCCGCCTTTCTTGAAGGGCTTCCTTGCACCCTTACCTTTCATGAAGGTGGGGGGCTTGTTGACCATCAACACATGATTATTCTTTTTGATGTTCACATCCGCTACTTGAAGGGAATATGCCCTGAGAGGCAATAATAAATTGTTTATTATGTGTATTCCAAGTATATGATAGATGTTTATTTTGCATGCTATAATTGTATTAATACGGAAACGTTAATACATGTGTGTTTAATAAACAAACAGAAAGTTCCTAGTTAAGCCTCTCTCATAAACTAGCTCGTTGATTAACAAGATGATCAAGGTTTCCTGATCATGGACATTGGATGTTGTTAATAACGGGATCACAACATTAGTGTAATGATGTGATGAACATTCATCCGAAGTATGAGTTTATATTGCTATAACAAATTACGAAGTGATCCTAATCCTTAGACCATGAGATCATGTCAATCACTAACACCGGAAGAGTTTCTTGATAACATCAAACGTCACACCGTAACAGGGTGATTATAAAGATGGGTTCAGAACTAATAAAGTGTTATGTTGAGGCTCATGGATCAAGAGTGGAATTTGTTCATCCCGATGACGGATAGATATACTCTGGGCCCTCTCGGTGATATCACATTGATTAGCTTGCAAGCAAGTGATTTGATCACTAGAATGTTATATCACAGGAACGAGAAAAGAGTGCATGTCGATGCGAGATCAAACTAGGTATGGAGATACCAATGATCGAATCTCGGACATGTAATATATCGTGAGACAAAGGGATTAAGATACTAGCGTAAAAGGTTCCGATCACAAGAAAGTCATCGTTGAATGTGTGGGTCGTTATGGGTCTCAGATCCGCTTGATTATTGATCCGAGAGGGGTCTCGATCATGTCCGCATTATTCACGAACCGTAGGGTGACACACTTAAGAGACACCAACATCCAATTGGAGCAAGAGTTTCATGCTGAAAGAATGAACAAGCGCAGGAATTTATTTCACTAGATACCGAAACAGGTTTTTGGGTGAAATTGCATAAAGTGGTTATGCATGTGAAATAGAATTCTAGCAAGGGGTTATTTGTGAATGTTTGTCATTAAAGTAATTGACAAAATTCGGAATAAAATAAAAGAGTTTTATTTAATGAGAGTTTGCATTAAATTTGGTGGAAATTTAATGGGATCTTTGAGTGGGATTTTGAGTGGAGGAATTTGGAGGAGTTTTGTGAGTGGAGTGTCCACCCACATGAAGAGGGAGGGCAAGGGGCAGCCCCATGCGCTGCCACCCCTTGGGGTCCCCCTCCTCCTATAAAAGGAGCCCCTCCTCTCACTTCCTCACACCTCCTCGTGAAGGATCTCTCTCCCCTCTAGAATTTATCCCCATGGTCTCGGACTAGCGAGATACATGTTCCCTGGCTATTCGGCAAGAAAGAGTTGTGCTTCATGCATCGCTGGGCGAGGAGGCGGAGGTTGCTCGGTGCCTCGAGCGTGTGTGCGAGCACGGATCTGGCCTTGATTTCTTGGCGCTAGGACTTCCTCTCGATCTTGAGATCGGCAAGAGATCGTCTACATCAACCACGAGTTTGGACTCGTTAAACTTTGTCGGTCTTCAAGGGTATGTTCTCTACGGATGTACATCCGCGTTGTTTGTATCTAGTATAAATAGATCTTGGTATATAGTTCACATCGTAGGAAAATTTTTGTTTTCTATCTGCGAACCCTTGATTAGTATCGAGCGGATCTATGCGTAGATACTTTACGGGTAGTACACATATGAGTATGTGGCGATGATGATCATGTTGTTGCTCCTTTCTTGTGATTTTGGATATTGGTGGCATAGTGGGATGAAGCGGCCCGGACAAACTTTACATGTCCTCGCACATGAGACCTGTTCCACGCTTGACATGCAACTAGTTTGCATAAGTGGCTAGCGGGTGTCTGTCTCTCCTACTATAGTCAGTATCTATTTTGCAAGCGAGTTGTCAACAATTTGATTATCCTCGTTGTGGTTCATGTTCGTAGGTAAGAACGGTTCTATCTCGAAAGCCCTAAGCCACGTAAAACTTGCAATGGATAAATTAGAGGCATCTAGTTTAGATTGTTCTTTGGGCTAGTGTTATGATATGGTAGTGTTGTAAGTAGAAGTATGAGATGATACTCTTACAACACACATAGCGTAAAATCCATAGGCGTGGATTTACACATAGGTATGATAGTGATCATACCACGATGCACATGATAGAGATCATCTGCGGAACCATATAATTTCACTAATAAACATATGATGTTTTGATTACATCTTATATTGCTTGTTTAGCGCTTTGTTAAGCATAATAAGATGATCCCTCATTTAAATATCAAGATAAGAATGTGTTCTTCCTTTAGTATGCACCGATTATGTTTTTCGCTCCAAGACATCACGTGATGATCGGGTGTACTTGGATCCTCGACCATACTTGGTGTAAAAGCGTTACACGCAAATACTAAGGTTCTAACTTGGCGAGCCTAGCATGTCAGACATGGCCTCGGAACACAGATCGAAAGGTTAAGCATGAGTCATATATTTGATATGATGCCCATTTGATGCTCGCCTTTGAAGCTATCCGACTCACGTGATGATCGGACTTGGTGTAGTGGATTTGGTTCATGTAATCACCAAAAGGACACGAGGGATGTCGCTTTTGAGTGGGAGTTCATTCGTAATATAGATTAGTTGAACTCAATCTATCATACACTTAGTCTAAACTTTACAAATTCTGTTGTAGATGGCACCACCTGCTTTTAATTACAATGCGTTCATGGAGAAAGAGAAACTAGCAACGAACGGTAGCAACTTTCCTGAATGGGCCATGAATTTGAGGATTCTCCTCTCTGCTGCACAAAAGCAATATGTGCTAGAAGCGCGTTAGGCCCCCACCTTTGACGATGCCCGACGAGGAGAAGAATGTCTATCGACTCGTCGGAGGACCACAACTTAGTTCATTGCGGCATATTGTATGGGCTAGAGCGGAACTTGGCGTTTGAAAACGGCAATGCTTTTGATACAATGGGTGAGTTGAAAATGATTTTCGACACACATCTTTGTCAGAGAGCTACAATGCTTGAGAAAAGTTCTTTAGCTGCATGATGGAAGAGAACAGCTCGTTAGTGAGCATGTACTCAAGATGTCGAGATTCGCCGATAAGCTTGTGTCCTTGGGAATAATGATTCCCATTGACTTAGGCATCCATCGTGTTCTGCAGTCTACGCCACCTAGCTATAAGAGCTTCGTGATGAACTATAATATGCAAGGCATGAAGAAGTCTCTCCCGAGCTTACATCAATGCTTAAAACTGAAGTGGAGATCAAAAGGAACATCAAGTGTTGATGATCAATAGGAACACTGGTTTCAAGAAAGACAAGAAGGAAAGCGGAAGGAAGTAAGGGCAAGCCTGTTGCGCCTGAAAAAAACCCCGAGTTGGACCTAAGTCCGATAAAAGTGCTACTATTGCAAGGGATCGCCATTGGGCAAGCGCCCCAAGTATCTGGCAGACAAGAAGGCCGGCAAGGCAAACAAAGGTATATATGATATACATGTTATTGATGTGTACTTGACTAGTGCTCGCAGTGCTTTGGGTATTTGATACGGTTCGGTTGCTAATATTTGTAACTCGAATCGGGGCATGCGGAAAGCGACCGCTAGCAAGGGTGAGGTCAAGATGCGTGTCGGCAATGGATCAAACGTTGATGTGATCGCCGTTTAACGCTACCTCTCCACTTACCGTCGGGATTAGTCATAAACTTAAATAAATGTTATCTGGTGCACCTTGAGCATGAACATTGTATCCGGATCATGTTTGATGCAAAGTGGTTATTCATTTAAGTCGAGAACAATGGTTGTTCCATTTATATGAATGAAATCTTTTATGGTCATGCACCGATGATGAATGGTTTATTTCATTAGATCTCGATGATAATGTTACACATATTCATAATGTTGATGCTAAAAGGATTAAACTTGATGATGATATATCCGCATATATGTGTAATGCCGTCTAGGTCATATTGGCATTAAGCGATGAAGAAGCTCCATTCGGATGGACTTTTGGAATCACTTGATTATGAATCATTTGATACATGTGAGCCATGCCTTATGGGCAAGATGACTAGAACGCCGTTTCGGTTCAATGGAGCAGGCGATGATTTATTGGAAATCATACATTACGATGTATGTGGTCCAATGAGTGTGTCGCGAGGTGGATATCGTTATTTTGTTACTTTCACGGATGATTTGAGTAGATATGGTTATATCTACTTGATGAAACACAAGTCGAAACCTTTGAAAAGTTCAAGGAATTTGAATGAAGTGGAAAATCATCGTAATAGAAAGATCAAATTTCTGATGCGACCGTGGAGGTGAGTATCTAAGTTACGAGTTTAGCACTCACATGAAAGAGTGTGGAATTGTTTCACAACTCACACTGCGGAACACCACATGAAATGGTGTGTGACGTCGTAATCGTACTTTATTAGATATGGTTCGATCTATGATGTCTCACGGACTTGCCGTTGTCATTTTGGGGTTATGCACTAGAAGCTGCTGCATTCACTTTAAATCGGGCACCATCTAAATCCGTTGAAACGACCGTATGAATTGTGGTTTGGAAACAAACCTAAGCTGTCATTCTTAAAGTTTGGGGTTGCGATGTTTATGTGAAGAAACTTCAACCGGATAAACTCGAACCCAAAGCGGAAAAATGCGTCTTCATAGGATACCCTAAAGAAACTATTGGGTATTCCTTCTATCACAGATCCGAGGGCAAGGTTTTTGTTGCCAAGAATGGATCCTTTCTAGAAAGAGTTTCGCGAAGGTGTGAGTAGTCGGAAGGTAGAACTCAAGAGGTTATGGAACCTTCTCTTCAAAGTATGGCGAGTAGCGTTGGCGGAAGTTGTTAGGAGTTGGCTCCACTGTTGAAGAGGAACTAATGATAATGATCATGAAACTCCGAAGAGAGTACTCGAACCTCGCAGGTCAAGCAGACGCGTCGGCTCGGTGTCGGAAATCTGTCATAAATTTCATGGTTGATGAAAATAATGACCTATGACGTATGAAGAAGCGATGATGAGCCCGGATTCCAACAAATGGTTAGAAGCCATGAAATCCGAGATGGAATCCATGTATGAAAATCAAGTTTGGAACTTGGTGGAATTACCTCACGACCGAAAGGCCGTGGAGAACAAATGGATTTTCAAAAGGAAAAGCGATCTTGATGGCAATGTGACCATCTATAAAGCTCGACTTGTCGCATAAAGGGTTTCGACAAATTCAAGGAGTTGACTACGATGAGACTTTCTCTCCGTAGCGATGCTAAAGTCGATTAGGATTATGTTAGCAATTGCTGCATATTTCGATTATGAAATATGATGGATGGATGTCAAAACCGCGTTTCTCAATGGTAATATTGAAGAAGAGTTGTATATGATACAACCAAAGGGTTTTGTCGATCCTAAGGATGCTAACAAGGTGTGCAAGCTTCAACGATCCATCTATGGATTGAAGCAAGCATCACGAAGTTGGAATCTCCGCTTTGATGAGGTGATCAAAGAGTTTGGATTTGTCCAAACTTATGGAGAAGCTTGTATTTACAAGAAAGTGAGTGGGAGCAATGTGGCATTTCGATATTATATGTGGATGACATATTATTGATGGAAATGATATAGAACTTTAAACAGTGTTAAAAGTTATCTAAACGACAAATTTTCAATGAAGGACCTAGGTGAGCGTCATACATATTAGGCATAAAGATCTATAGAGATAGATCTAGGCGCCTAATAGGGCTATCTCAAAGTACATACCTTGATAAGATTTTAAAAAAGTTTAAAATGGACGGAAGTAAGAAGGGGTTCTTACCTATGTTGCAAGGCAAGACATTGAGTAAGACTCAAAGTCCGGCTTCAGCGGAAGAAAGAGATAATGGACAAAGTCCCTATGCTTGACCATAGGCTCTATAATGTACGCCATGCTATGTACAAGACGGATGTGGCACACGCTATTAGTTTGACTAGTAGGTACCAATCGGATCGAGTTGAACCTTTGGATAGCGGTCAAGAATATCCTTAAGTACTTACGAAGAACTAAGGATATGTTTCTTGTATCTGAGGTGAAGAAGAGCTCGTCGCTAAGTGTTATGTCGACGCTTAGTTGACACCGATCCGGATGACTCTAAGTCTCAATCCGGATCGTATTTCTCATGAATGGCGGGCGGTTAGTTGGAGGAGCTCCAAACAACCTGTGGTAGCGGGATCAACAACGGAGGCGAATATGTTCTTTGCTTGAGCGGCTCGAGCGATTTGGATGAAGGAGTTCATATCCGAACTAGGAGTTGTGGCAAGCGCGTTGGACCCAATGGTGATCTATTGTGACAACAATGGTGCCATTGCCAATGCCAAAGAGCCAAGGTCTCACAAGCATTCCAAGCATATTAAGCGCCGGTTTCACTCCATCATGAGCATGTCAAGGATGGAGATATAAAGATTTGTAAAGTACATACGGATCTAATGTAGCAGATCCGTTGACTAAAACTCTCCCTAGAGCAAAACATGATCAACACCAGAACTCAATGGGTGTTAGATATATCACTATGTAACTAGATTATTGTCTCTAGTGCAAGTGGGAGACTGAAGGGAATATGCCCTGAGAGGCAATAATAAATTGTTTATTATGTGTATTCCAAGTATATGATAGATGTTTATTTTGCATGCTATAATTGTATTAATCTGGAAGCGTTAATACATGTGTGTTTAATAAACAAGCGAAAGTTCCTAGTTAAGCCTCTCTCATAAACTAGCTCGTTGATTAACAAGATGATCAAGGTTTCGATCATGGACATTGGATGTTGTTAATAACGGGATCACAACATTAGTGTAATGATGTGATGAACATTCATCCAAGTATAGCATTACGATCAAAGTCATTGAGTTTATATTGCTATAACAAATTACGAAGTGATCCTAATCCTTAGACCATGAGATCATGTCAATCACTAACACGGAAGAGTTTCTTGATAACATCAAACGTCACACCGTAACGGTGATTATAAAGATGGGTTCGAACTAATAAAGTGTTATGTTGAGGCTCATGGATCAAGAGTGGAATTTGTTCATCCCGATGGGATAGATATACTCTGGCCCTCTCGGTGATATCACATTGATTAGCTTGCAAGCAAGTGATTTGATCACTAGAATGTTATATCACGGAGCGAGAAAAGAGTGCATGTCGATAACGAGATCAAACTAGGTATGGAGATACCAATGATCGAATCTCGGACATGTAATATATCGTGAGACAAAGGGATTAAGATACTAGCGTAAAAGGTTCCGACGATCACAAGAAAGTCATCGTTGAATGTGTGGAGTCGATTATGGGTCTCAGATCCGCTCGATTATTGATCCGAGAGGGTCTCGATCATGTTCGCATTATTCACGAACCGTAGGGTGACACACTTAAGACACCGACATCCAATTGGAGCAAAAGTTTCATGCCGAAAGAATAAACAAGCGCAGAATTTATTTCACTAGATACCAAACAGGTTTTCGGGTGAAATTGCATAAAGTGGTTATGCATGTGAAATAGAATTCTAGCAAGGGTTATTTGTGAATGTTTGTCATTAAAGTAATTGACAAAATTCTGAATAAAATAAAGAGTTTTATTTAATGAGAGTTTGCATTAAATTTGGTGGAAATTTAATGGGATCTTTGAGTGGGATTTTGAGTGGAGGAATTTGGAGGAGTTTTGTGAGTGGAGTGTCCACCCACATGAAGAGGGAGGGCAAGGGGCAGCCCCCATGCGCGGCCACCCCTTGGGGTTCCCCCTCCTCCTATAAAAGGAGCCCTCCTCTCACTTCTCACTCACACCTCCTCGTGAAGGATCTCTCTCCCCTCTAGAATTTATCCCCATGGTCTCGGACTAGCGAGATACATGTTCCCGTGGCTATTCGGCAAGAAAGAGTTGTGCTTCCGCTGCATCGCTGAGGCGAGGAGGCGGAGGTTGCTCGGTGCCTCGAGCGTGTGTCGAGCACGGATCTGTGCTGATTTGCGGCGCTAGGACTTCCTCTCGATCTTGAGATCGGCAAGAGATCGTCTACATCAACCACGAGTTTGGACTCGTTAAACTTTGTCGGTCTTCAAGGGTATGTTCTCTACGGATGTACATCCGCCCGTTGTTTGTATCTAGTATAAATAGATCTTGGTATATAGTTCACATCGTAGGAAAATTTTTGTTTTCTATGCTGCGAACCCTTCACTACTTTCATCTTAGCAAAGAGCTCAGTGATCATATCAGTGGAACCAATCTGATTGTGATCAACTACAAAACTTTTGTAGCTAGGAGTGTCAATCTTGAGCTCCTCTGGAATCTTGCAATCCAGTTGCTCAAGGCGTTGAGTGTAGCCCGTCATCTCAATGGCGTGCTCACTAACGAAACTCCCTTCCTTCATCTTGTAGTTAAAGAATTTCTTAGAGATCTCATATCTCTCAGAACGGGCTTGAGTCTGAAACATGTTTTTTCAGCTCCTCGAGAATCACAAAGGGCCCGGCGAACTCCTCAAAACGATTTTGAAGATCTGATTCCATAGCATACAACATGGCGATCTTAATCAAATCATAATCATCCTTGCGCGACTGATAAACAGCTCTTTCATCAGTCGGCGCATCTATAGCAGGGGCGTCACCTAGTGCTTTCTCAAGGACATAGTCCTTTTGTCCGCCAGCGAGAATGATTCTCAGAATGCGGAACCATTTGGTGAAGTTAGACCCATTGTTTCTAAGCTTTTCTACCTCAGCAAAAACGTTGAAGTTGAAGTTGGACTTGGCCATGTGATCTACAGTATTTGCAAGTACAATTTAGACTATTTTCATGATAAATAGTTCAACTTAATCAAATTACGAGATGAACTCCCACTAAATTCAACATCCCTCAAGTTGATTAGTGAACACGATCCAAATTCACCACACCTAATCCGATCATCACGAGAAGAGATGTGGTTTCAATGGTGGACAACGAAGTGTCGATCATATCATTCATATGACTCATGCTTAACCTTTCGGTTCTTGTGTTCCGAGGCCATGTCTGTACATGCTAGGCTCGTCAAGTTAGACCCAAGTATTTCCGCGTGTGAAAAATACTGACTTGCACCCGTTGTATGTGAGCGTAGAGTCTATAGCACCCGATCATCACGTGATGCTTGGACACGACGAACTTTCGCAACGGTGCATACTCGGGGAGAACACAGTTTTTATCTTGATCTTTAAGTGAGGAATCATCTTATAATGCTACCGTCGCGATCTAAGCATAATAAGATACATAAAAGGATAAACATCACATGCATATAACTTTAATGTGACATGGTATTGTTGGAGATATGCCCTAGAGGCAATAATAAATGTAGTTATTATTATATCTTTGTGTTTATGATAAATGTTTACATTCATGCTATAATAGTATTAACAAGGAAACATTAATACTTGTGTGATTTGTAAACTTAAATTGAAGTCCCTGGTATAGCCTCTATACATCACTAGCTTGTTGGTTGATAAATGATTGTGGTTTCCCTATCATGAACATTGAGATGTTATCAATAACAAGATCATATCGTTAGGAGAATGATATGGTGGACATACTCCTATAGATAAGCATAGCATAAAGATCAAGTCATTTTAATAGTTCAATTGCTATATGCTTTCTGATACATAGTAATCTAATTCCTTTGACCATGAGATCATGCATATCACCTTTACCGGATGGATACTTTGATGACATCAAACACCACACCGTAACTGGGTGGATATAAAGGTGGTATTGAGTGTTCAGAAAGTATTGGTTGAAACACATGGATCAAGAGTGGGATTTGTCCATCCATATGACGGATAGATATACTCTGGGCCCTCTCGGTGAAATGTCATCGAATTAGCTTGCAAGCATGTGACTGGCTCACAAGGGATCACATATCACGGGAACGAGAAAAGAGTACTTATCGGTAACGAGTTTGAACTAGGTATGCAGAGATACCGACGATCATAACCTCGGATAAGTAAACTATCGTGAGACAAAGGTAAATTGATACCGTATGTAAGTGGTTCATTCGATCGCAAAGTAATCGTAGAAATATGTGGGAGACATATGAATTTCCAGATTCCTCTATTGGTTATTGTTCGGATAAATGTCTCGATCATGTTCACATAATTCACGAACCATAGGGAGACACACTTAAGGATTCGACGTTGTTTGAGTAGTTATGGAATGATGAGAAAGAGTCCGAATGTTGTTCGGAGTCTCGAATGGGATTTAAGATATCACGAGGAGATCCGGAATGGTCCGGAGAATAAGATTCATATAAGGAAAGTCCCGTTTCGGAGATAGAGAATGGTTCCGGTGTTTTCATCAGGAATGTTCTACAAGCTTCCGGAATGTCCGGCACTCCGGGGGGGGGGGGTACATGAATGTGTTATATCAAGTTGGTATGATTGCATCATGTATTCGGTGTCATCGCTGATCAAAATAGAGGGTTTATTCAAATCCTAGTTTGAAAAGTCAAACGGCTAGTTTGAAAGTCAAACGGCAGTTTTTGGAAAGAGGAGGAGGAGTGGGAAACCGAGTTGGGGAGGTGTTCCCTCCTCCAACCGGCGGCGCCCACCCAAGCCGAGTTGGGGAGGGACTCCCCTCCCTCCCCTTGGCCGGCCGGCCGCTCCATCTATAAAAGGAGGGGCAGGGCTCCCTCCTAGAGACACACAAGATCCTCTCCTCTAAACCCTAGTACCAAGCCGCCGCCTCCATAGCCGCCGCCTGCCCTAGGGCACTCGCCGCCGCCGCCTAGGTGAAACCCTAGCCGCCGGCCTAGCCCCATCCTCGGAGTGTCTAAACTCTAGATCGTCGAGAAACTCTCTCATACACCACCATACTCGCTCCGGCTTAAGGCGAAGCCCTGCGAGATCTCCCCTCTACTTCCGGTACCACGCCGTTGTGCTGCCGGAATCGCGAGGAGAGTGCTACAACCTCATTTTCTTTGGAACAAGGAGAGGAAGGTCTTCGTCGAGTACCGAGCGTGTGACCGATTGGAGCGCTGCGGAGCATGGCGCTGGGAAGGATCGTCTACGCGATCTTGAGATCGGAAAGAGTACGACTACATCACCCACGAGAATCCGCTCTCGTTAAACACTTTGGAATCTTCGAGGGTGAGTTATTCTATTGACTCATTGCTACAATCTAGTAGATAGATCTTGGCTTGTTTGTTTGTATGCGGTAGAAAATTTTTGTTTTCCATGCTACGAAACCCTACAGTGGTATCAGAGCCGTGTCTATATGTAGATCTGTTGCACGAGTAGAACACAATGGTCATTGTGGGCGTTGATGCTTTTATTGTCGATTGCTTTTTGTGTACTTTGCATCTTGCGGTATGTTGGGATGAAGCAGCCCGGGCTAACCTTACATGACATCGTTCATGAGACTTGCTCCACGCTTGACATGCAACTTGTATTGCATAAGTGGCTTTGTAGGTGCCTGTTTCTCCTAGCATAGTTAAGATCCAATTTACAACGGGTGATTAGCAATACTAGTATCAATGTTGTGGTTCATGTTCGTAAGTTAGAATGACACTTATTGAAAGCCCTAAACCACGTAAAATATGCAAAGAAAGTAGAGGCGTCTAACTTTGTTTTGCAGGGGTGTGCAGTGATGTGATATGGCCATGATTGTGATTATATTTTATGTATGCAATGTTCCTTATTGTAAGTTGGCAACCGGCAGGAGCCATATGGTTGTCTTTAATTTATGTTAAGACCCGCGTGTCTATTCAAAGTAGTTGTAGTAGTTGAAGCCGGTAGACGACAACCATGGAGAAGCGTCATTGACCTTGATGCAATGCCGGTGATGATGGAGATCATGTTCGTGCTTGAAGATGGAGATCGGAAGCACAAAGAAGAAAGGCCATATCATATCACATATTATGAATTGCATGTGATGTTAATCCTTTATACATCTTGTATTGCTTAGTAGACGACGGTAGCATTATAAGATGATCCCTCATACACATGAATTTCAAGTCATAAAGTGTTCACCCTTAGTTAGCACCGTTGCTAAAGCTTGTTGTTTCGAAGCACCACGTGATGATCGGGTGTGTTAGATTACGCAAGTATATACAACGTGAGCAATCCAGATTTGCTCATGCGGAAACTAAGGTTTGATCTTGACGAGCCTAGCATGTACATACATGGTCTCGGAACACGGATCACCGAAAGGTAAAGCATGAATCATATAGTAGATATGATGAACATGTCGATTGTTCGCCATTGAAACTATATCAACTCTCGTGATGATCGGTGTTGATGTGGTGGATTTGGTTCGTGTGATCACTAAAACAATGTGAGGGATATTGTTTTGAGTGGGAGTTCACCTAGATTAATTTTATTATTAATTTGAACTCAATTTGTCATAAACTTAGTCTAAACTATTGCAAATATGTTGTAGATCAATGGCAGCCCCTACCATCAATTTTAATGCGTTCCTAGAGAAAGAAAAGTTGAAAAACAATGGAAGCAACTTCGCGGATTGGTTCCGCAATTTGAGGATTGTCCTCACAGCTGGTAATTTGACCTATGTGCTGGATGCACCGCTGGGTGACCCACCTGCAGCTGATGCTCCCGATGAAGTAAAGAATGTTTACCTCACTCGGAAGACTCAGTACTCCACAGTTCAGTGTGCTATCTTGTATGGTTTAGAATCGGAGCTTCAGAAAAGGTTTGAGAATTCAGACCCATATGATATTGTCGAGGATCTCAAATTGATCTTTGAGACTCATGCGGCAATTGAAAGCTATGAGGCTTCTGAAAAGTTCTTTAACTGCAAGATGGAAGAGGGCAGCTCCGTCAGTGAGCATGTGCTTAAGATGTCTGGGCACGCAAACAAACTTCAAAGCTTGGGTATTGTGATTCCTAATGCATTGGGGATTTACCGTGTTCTCCAATCACTGCCACCAAGTTACAAGAACTTTGTGATGAACTACAACATGCAAAACATGAACAAGACGTTGCCATAACTCTTTGCCATGTTGAAATCTGCAGAAGTGGAGATCAAGAAAGAGCACCAAGTGTTGTTGGTCAATAAGACCACCAAATTCAAGAAAGGCAAGTCTAAGCAGAAGGGACACTTCAAGAAGGGTGGTAAGAAAGTTACCACGCCGAAAGAAGACCAAGGCTGGACCTAAGCACGATCTTGAGTGCTTTTCTTGCAAGGGAGAAGGTCCTTTGAGCGGAATTGCCCAAAGTACTTGGCGGATTTGAAGAACGGCAACATCAATAAGAAAGGTATATCCGATATACATGTTATTGATGTGTATCTCACTAGTACTCGTAGTAGTGCACGGTATTTAATCTTGGTTCGGTTGCTCTATTTGTAACTCAAAGCGGTCTTTGCGAGAATAAGCGGAAGCTAACGAAGAACGAGGTGATGCGGCGTGGGAAAGCGGATCAAAGGTTGATGTGATCGGTCGACACGCTACCCTTCATCTACCATCGGGATTAGTTTTATACTTAAATAATTGTTATTTGGTGCTGCGTTGAGCATGAACATTATATCAAGATCTTGTTTATTAAGTAGACGGTTACTTGTTTAAGTCCGAGAATAATGGTTGTTCGATTTATATGAGTAATATGTTTTATGCACATGCACCTTTGATAGATGGTCTATTCTTGTTGAATCTCGATAGTGGAAATACACATATTAATAACATTGAGGCTAAACGTTTGAAATCGAGCGATAACTCGACCTATATGTGGCAATCGCTGCCTTGGTCACATTGGAGTGAAGCGTATGAAGAAACTCCATTCCGATGGACTTCTTGAATCACTTGATTTTGAATCACTTGAAAGATGCGAAGCATGTCTGATGGGTAAAATGACTAAGACTCCATTCTCTGGTATGATGGAGCGAGCTACGGACTTGTTGGAAATCATACATACCGATGTGTGTGGTCCAATGAGTGTAGCATCGCGCGGTGGTTATCCTTATGTTCTTACCTTCACGGATGACTTGAGTAGATATGGGTATATCTATTTCATGAAACATAATGTAACATCCCTAAATTCATATTCCAAAACTCATTCATATCATTCTTGCATCATTCATCCATTTAGGGTTTTTCTCAAAATCATTTAGAGACAGAAGTTTGAGCTATGATTTCATGTGTGCAAATTCAACTCAATTGTCCATCACCCTTTGAGATTGGATTGTCTAGGAACTTGATTGCTTGCCTCCATTGTTGGAAAGATTAGGTGTAGCATTTTAACCCAAGTTTCCAATTTAGAAATATTTTCTAAACCATATTTCAATCATTCACAAACTAGAGACAAGGCTCTGTTTGTTTCAAAACCCAAGCTTGACCAGGCCCTTACAAGGTAACCACTTGGTTAAATGATTGTATTTGAAACCACAGAACCCTGCAAAGATCCCCAATTTTGTTTGAATTCAAAAGGATTTGAATTCATATCAAAAATCATTCCAGAAAATAGAATTAGAAAAGAAAAAGACTTAAACAAAGGAAAAAGGCCGAGCGCCAGGTTTCTGGCCCAGCAGCAAATCGAGCCCAGCAAGCCCACCCGGGAACCTTTCTTTACTTCTCTCACGCGCGAGCACACGCGTTCAGCCGCTGACAAACAGACCCCACTTCCACCTCGCGCACTTCGCTGACAAGCGGGCCTCCTCCACGCCAGCATCGTCTCCACCCGCACGACCAGTTCATCCCCAATCAACGCGGCCGTTTCCTGTGTTTAATTCGCAGCGTCAATTCGAATCAATGCCCGAGTGATTCTCTCTCATGATCAGGCTATATAAACCCCCTCTGCCCCCTCTCTCTTTTCCCCCAAACCCCAAGCACGGAACGCCCCCAGGCCGGGCGCATTGCTCTCTGCAACCCCGCCGTCTCCGACGACTGCGCCGGCAAATTCTGGTGAGCCTAGAGTTTCCCTCGGTCTCGCGTTTACGCTATCTTGTTCAGTGAATCTCTTTGCACCTTCTGACACCCTCCGTTTACCTTCGCATGACCCGTAGCTTCGGCAACGTCGACGACTGGCCGCCACCGTCCTCTGCACGAACTCCGGCGAGCTCTAGTGGTAAGTCCAGACCGCCCCGAACCTTGTCGTTCACGCTCGCATGTTCTCCGTGATCTTCCGCATCTAACCACACCTCCCTTTGGCATCCTAGTGATCTACAATGTCGCCTCCGACCTCGAGCAGAACCACCGTTGCCAGATCCAACTCCGGCGAGAAATCCACCGCAACCCTGAGCGCCCCTTGCCGAGCTGATCACACGTCGAGCATCCACACATCCTCGCGGTCTCGGTGAGCATCTTCCCCATCCACCTAGCGATCTGTACCGCCGGCGCCGCCACCGTGCCGTCGCCACAAGACAAATAAGCGCCGCCAGATTTTGGCTCGTTGTTTTGGATCGTTGGATCTGTATCGAAGCTCTAGGATAGATCCACTTAACCCCGAAGCGGTACGCGATCTGGAGCGTACGATCTGTTTAGATCCTGCGGCTGCAGAGCGCGATCCAACCGAAGCGGTACGCGCCAATCACAGCGCGACGCGTGGCTAGGGTTAGATCTAGAAATAGATTTAAAACCAGAAATTTGATCCAAATTCAAATGCTTATAACTTTTGATTGCCACGTTAGATTTTTGCAAATTTTATACCGTTGGATTCAGTGAAACAAGACCTTTCTGAATATCCAATTTATTTAGCATATAGTAACAGTTAAAATGATTTTATTTGTAGAACATGTTTTAAGGCCATTTTAAGTAGAGATTTATTTTGGTAAATTGTATTGGAGCCAAATAAGTTTAGTTGGCAAATTTGTGACTTGTTAAGTTCTGTAAACATGTGCATCCTTGGTAGAGTTTCCAAAATCACCACTTAGTAAAATACTTGCATGCATGCATCCATATTATTTTGGTTGTATATAATTGTGTGTAATTATATGCTATATTTCTTGTGTAGATTTTGCTAGTGATTGTGATTGTGAAGAGTGCTACTCTCCCCACTACCAAGGCAAGTGATATTATCATGAATATTTCTAACCTATGTTTTGAACTAGCATTAGATATTTTTGTTTGCATGTTATTTTTGTCTAATGAAAAAATTGGGAAATCCTATGTAGTTAGAATAATAGATTTGCTAAGGAATTTTCCCTATGATAAGTTACCATGCCTTGCTTAGCCTAGCTATATAGCAAAACAAGGGTTGGTGAAACTACACATACTATGATGAAAATATTTCTAAGTCATGAGGCTTATAATCTTCTAATAAAACCACTAAGTCCAATGAACCTCCTGGGTGGAATGGAAAGAATGGTTTATGTTGAGTGGTTACACAAGGCCATGGACTTGGGTTGTGTATATCACTTGTGGTAAGCCACCCAGGCACAAAGGGATTTGGAGGCCAAGTGTTGAGAAAGCTTACAGTGCAACCACTTGGCAATATGGGCTCTGCCTTGATCATATAGGTTGCTAGAACTTAGTCATTTGGACAGTTGGTGGTAGATGGGGTGATAGGTTGGAGCGCGTCCACTTGACTAAGGAAAGGCTTCTGAAAGGTCCTGTCTTGGGAAACCAAGTCTGGTGGGGAAAGTGCACAACCTCTGCAGATGGAAAATCTAAGTACTTAGCCTTGTCCAAGGCAATGGACACTTTTGAGCATCAAGACATGGAAGCTACAAGAATCTCATCACTCCAACTTCTAAGTAAAAATTTATGGGTGAACAAGGGTGAAGGACCCCAATGTCTATTGGTGGTTCTTTGGGAATGTTTTGACAAAGAAAACTTAGTGATTTCAACTAATAGGAAAAACCTATTTTCAAGCAAAGCAAGCCAAGCTACACTTAGACAAATGCATATAGTAGTATAGTCCACTTAAAATATACTAAGGTATCACTTGCCAATACTATTCCAAAGTATTGACCCTCTGTGGCTATAACTTGTGATGTTGCAGGTTAATCCGATGATGAGTAGGAGTCATGAGTCTACACTCAACATGATTGCCTGTGGCACATGAAGATGAAGACTTATGTTTATTTACTTATTCCTTAAACTCTTGTATTAGGCCTGTGGCCCTGAGTTGTAAAAGACTATGTTTTATCTCTGGAATGAATGTAATAAACGACCTTTGTATCTGTGTACTTCATCTTAAACTGTGGATGCTAGCATTGATCCAGGGACTAGCATTGCAATCACAGGGATCCTTTCCTTTATAAAGGAGGGTCTAACAGATGGTATCAAAGCAATCGTTGCTCAGAGGATTATGACCCTAGGATTTGAAAACCACTAAGGAAAAAAATTCAACTACTTCTACACTTGTCTATTCTTCTCAGAAACTTTTCTAATCTTTTCATTCTCAACTCCATTTGTAGATGAACTCCATCAACGAAGCCGTGAAGAAAGGACCACTCATGACCATGACCTTGGAGTGTGAAACTGAGTTTCCCAATATACTCAAGGATCTCATGGTGGCAATGGAAGCACATGGTGCAGCTGTGTACAAGGGCTTCCCAGTGATGGATGAAGGAGTGGAGTATTGGTGGGTGCAACTTCACTTGTACAAAAACAAGGAAGAAAACCACAAAGAAAAGGGATTCTGCATGTACACCAACACTAAAATGCACACCACATTCTTTGAGTCAGCCAGAGATGCAGCTTGGAGGACTATCAAAGAACTAAGTGCTAGAGTCAAGTGCAGAATGCTCAACCTCCAAAAAGACTTAGAGAAAGAGAAGGAACTTACTCAAGAGTTGGAAGCCACCAACCAAGAGTTAAGGGGGGACATAATAGACTTAGTGATGGAATCCTGTGAACAAGATAGGTGGATTGCCTCTAGGAACATTGTGATAGCCACCAGATCTAGTGAGATAGGCCTATAAGCACACTTTGTTAGTGGACCACCATCTATCACCTTATTTTTCAAAATGATACCTTAAATAAAATTGGACCTTGTATGATGTAAAGGATTTAAGTATGCATGACTTGTGTGAAAATTGTGCTCCATGAGTATGTATGAGATGGTTGTTTTATGTTCATCATAAATAGTGTTGTTCTAACTTTTCAATCTTTAAATAGATGCCTATTGCCGTCAGCACTGTTGAGGAGTTCCAGGTTACTCGTTTCGGACCCCGTATCATTGAGCTTACCACTTTGCTCGATCTCCCTCTTCCCACCATCACGGTGTACCCACTCACCAAGTTCGAGAGGAAGGACCTCTGGGGCTTCAAGGTGAACCAGCCAGACGCCTTGATCGAGCCTACCACAGAGGCCATCGTCTTCAAGCCGATGCACGACGGCTGTGAGAGGGGCATGGAGGTAGTCATGAAGGACCCGATAGGGCTTGTTAGCCGCTACCCCGACAGGTTAGGGGCACTCACTTCCACGTCTTCGAAGGCGTGATGTTGATGGAGATTCCATCGACTTTGAGGACGACTCGAGGGACACGCGAGCCGAGCACGTCTCTATCTCAGGACTTAGAGACTCTCCTCAGGCACGTGGACACGGATAGGACGAACGTCATGCTTGGCAATGACGAACTTCAGGTACAGCTACGCGAGAAGGACAAGCTTTTTGCGCAGCAGGATGAGATGATCAAGGAAATGGAGACAAAGTTCGAGGCCAAGGACCACAAGTTCAAGAGTCGGGAGAAACGTGTCCAGGATAGGAACAAGAAAATCCGGGACATGACCGAGGAACTGAAGTCCAAGGACTTCGAGCTTGAGCAGCAGCAGATGGTTATTGAGAGACTTCGCTCCCAGAAGAGGGCTCTCAAGGCCAAGGTCGATTCCTTGACCACTACGATTGAGGAGAACAAGACCGCGATGGAGAACGCAGGTCTTACTTTCGTCGAGGAGGAGATTGATGCTGATGAGTAGACTGGACTACTCGTTTACCTTTCATATTCATACTTGTTATTGTGAACTTATTATTGGACTATCCGACATGTGGATGGCTTGCCACTTGTGTGTTTTACTTCATGAGCTTGTTATGTGGTTGTTGAACTTTTATTCTTATGTTGCTTGTTATGTGTTTGCTTATGATGTATTGTGCATGAAACATCTATGGGTATCTCATTCTTATCTACTTGAACAAACCACAGATGCCTCCCCGTCGCGCGAACCCCAACCCCAACAACATCACCCCGGAAATGCAACAAATGATGAATGCGCAAACACAGCTTATGCAAATGATGACAACATTCATCCAAAACCAGAATAACAACAACAACAACAACAACCCCAACAACAACAACAACAACAACAACAACAACAACAACAACAACAACAACAACAACAACAACAACAACAACAACAACACAACAACAACAACAACAACAACAACAACAACAACAACAACAACAACAACAACAACAACAACAACAACAACAACAACAACAACAACAACAACAACAACAACAACAACAACAACAACAACAACAACAACAGCAACAACAACAACAACAACAACAACAACAACAACAACAACAACAACAACAACAACAACAACAACAACAACAACAACAACAACAACAACAACAACAACAACAACAACAACAACAACAACAACAACAACAACAACAACAACAACAACAACAACAACAACAACAACAACAACAACAACAACAACAACAACAAATAAATAAACAACAACAACAACAACAACAACAACAACAACAACAACAACAACAACAACAACAACAAATAAACAACAACAACAACAACAACAACAACAACAACAAATAAACAACAACAACAACAACAACAACAACAACAACAACAACAACAACAACAACAACAACAACAACAACAACAACAACAACAACAACAACAACAACAACAACAACAACAACAACAACAACAACAACAACAACAACAACAACAACAACAACAACAACAACAACAACAACAACAACAAACAACAACAACAACAACAACAACAACAACAACAACAACAACAACAACAACAACAATAACAATAACAACAACCCTCCGGTTTTGATATGCTCACCCGATTTCTGCGTCGAGGCCAAAGTTTTCGGGAACAATCGATCCCATGGTAGCCAATGATGCTACGCTCGTGAACAAAGACTTAGTGACCGTAATGCACGGATGCTGAAAAAGTCGTTCGCAACACATCCGTTGGAAGGACCAGCCGCCACATGGTGGGACAACTTCCAAATCACCACTCCTATTGATGAAGTGACTTGGGACATCTTTGAAGATGGCCAGATCGCTCATATCTCATCAGGAATGATGAGTCTGAAAAAGAAGGAGTTTCATAACCTGAAGCAGCGTCACCGTAGCGTGGCTGAGTACATAGAAGAGTTCAACAATCTGGCGCGCTATGCACCGGATGAGGTTGATACAGATGCAAAAAGAAAGGAAAAGTTCTTGGAAGGTTTGAATGATGAGCTGAACCTACAGTTGTCTGTGGCATATGTTCCAACTTATTAGTCGTTGTGTGACAAGGCTGCTATTTTGGAAAGTAAAATGAAGCAAGTCGAGAGTAGGAAGAGGAAACACTCCGACAAGCACAGCTCGGGATCGTCTCACAAACGATCTCACTATGATGACGGTGGCAGCTCAGGATCCCATAAGCATGGGAAATTCAACAAGCACCACAACCACAATCGTCATGACAACAAGCATCACCGCAGTCATGACAATGACAAGTACAAGAACCACAAGAGTGGACATAAGAACCACCACAGTGGAAGTGGTAGCGGAAGTGGAAGTCAGCCTGCTAAAAGGGACATCAGTCAGGTTGAATGCTTCAAATGCAAGAAACTGGGGCATTATGCTAATGAATGCCCTGAGAAGAAGGTGGAAGGACCTAACAAGCCAAATCCTTTCCAGAAAGGACAGGTTAACCACATCAATGTGGAGGAGTGAAGGGTTCGCAGCATAGAAAACAAAAATTTTCCTACGATGGGAACAACTATGTACCAAGATCTATCTACTAGATACAAACAACGGGCGGATGTATATCCGTAGAGAACATACCCTTGAAGACCGACAAAGCTTAACGAGTCCAAACTCGTGGTTGATGTAGACGATCTCTTGCCGATCTCAAGATCGAGAGGAAGTCCTAGCGCCAAAACGGCAAGATCCGTGCTCGCACACACGCTCGAGGCACCGAGCAACCTCCGCCTCCTCGCTCCAAATGATGCAGCGGAAGCACAACTCTTTCTTGCCGAAAAGCCACCGGGAACATGTATCTCGCTAGTCCGAGACCATGGGGGATAAATTCTAGAGGGGGAGAGAGATCCTTCACGAGGAGGTGTGATGTGAGAGGAGGAGAGGGGGGCCTTTTATAGGGGAGAGGGGGGCACCCAAGGGGCCATGCGCCCAGCCATGGGGCTTCCCCCACCTCTTCCACATTCATGTGGGTGGAGCTCCCACTCAAAATGAAAAGCCTCCACTCCCATTAAAAAGCCTCCACTCATAAATCCACTCACATGCATTAAATTTCCACCAAATTTAATGCAAGCTCTCATTTAAATAAAACTCTTTTATTTATTTATTCAGAATTTTGTTAATTACTTTAATTAACAAACATTCACATAAAACCCCTTGCTAGTATTCCATTTCACATGCATAACCACTTTACGCAATTTCAACCAAAGCATTGGTGTCTAGTGAAATAAATTCCTCGCTTTCCTTTTCTTTTCGGCATGAAACTTTTGCTCCAAATGGATGTCGGTGTCTCTTAAGTGTGTCATCCTACGTTCGCGAATAATGTGGACATGATCGAGACCCTCTCGATCAATAATCGAAGCGGGATCCGGAGACCCATCGACTCCCACACATTCAACGATGACTTTCTTGTGATCGTGGAACCTTTTACGCTAGTATCTTAATCCTTTTGTTTCGCGATATATTACATGTCCGAGATTCGATCATAGGTATCTCCATACCTAGTTTGATCTCGTATCGACATGCACTCTTTTCGTTCCGTGATATAACATTCTAGTGATCAAATCACTTGCTTGCAAGCTAATCAATGTGATATCACCGAGAGGGCCTGAGCATATCTATCCGTCATCGGGATGAACAAATTCCACTCTCGATCCATGGGCCTCAACATAACACTTTAGTAGTTCGAATCCATCTTTATAATCACCTATTACGGTGTGACGTTTGATGTTATCAAGAAACTCTTCCGTGTTAGTGATTGACATGATCTCATGGTCTAAGGATTAGGATCACCGTAAGTTGTTATAGCATTATAAACTCAATGACTTTGATCGTAATGCTATACTTGGATGAATGTTCATCACACCATTACACTAATGTTGTGACCCGTTATTAACAACATCCAATGTCCATGATCAGGAAACCTTGATCATCTTGTTAATCAATGAGCTAGTTTATAAGAGAGGCATAACTAGGAACTTTCTATTTGTTTATTAAACACACATGTATTAACGTTTCCGTATTAATACAATTATAGCATGCAAAATAAACATTTATCATAAATAAGGAATACGATAATAACCACTTTATTATTGCCTCTCGCATATTCCTTCAGTCTCCCACTTGCACTAGAGACAATAATCTAGTTTGAAAACTTTGTGTATTGAACACCTATGGCTTACGGTGTTCCAAATACGCAATTGCAAGTGGTTGACATAATCTATGGATCTGACGCTTTCAGGTCCGTGTGTATTTGCATGTCTTTGCGTCTTCACGCATCACTCATTCTCCAATGAGATGGCATTGTATAAATTTGGTCTTTCGGTGAGACCTTTAGTTCCTTGGGGTTAAAACACGTCGATACTATTGTCATACAATATATCTTTAGTGTTAGCCGTTCGAACCACACCTTAGTTTGATAACAAACTACTTGACACAAATTCTCCTTTCGCTACTATAGCAGTCATGTACTTAGCCTTTTTTTGTAGTATTCGTCACAATGTCTTAACTTTGGAACTCTTCCAAATCCATCATGGAATCTCCTTTCCATTACATTGTGCCACCCATAGTTTAAATTGAGATAAACTTAATTTGTATCTTGTGACAAAACTAGTATCAATGTAACGCTTTACAATGAACTATTTGTAATTGTTTGTCACCTCTACACAAATATATTCTTAGTTCTTCCAAAAGATCATAAGAATATCCTCACTATCGTCCAATGATCATTTTATGATTCATTCTGGCATATGCTCATAACACTTAGAGCATAAGACATATCTGGATGTGTACATATCATGGTATGATTGATCAAAACATTCTCGTGATTGCACTCATCAAGTGTCAAAGCACTTGAATCTTGTTTCACTTATCAAGTGTCGATACACTTGAATCTTGATTCAATTCCTTTCCATGCAACAAGAACCATTTCTTGTTGATTCTATATTGAACTCCTTCAATATCTCATATATGTACGTTTGGCACAACCATATTGGCGTTACAGTCTATCCACTATAGACATTCACGCTAAATATTCGGGTTTTGCCTAAGTCTTTCATTGAAATGAAATTCTTAACCTTTGTCAATAAAAGATACATCATTTCTAATCAACAAGATGTCCTTCACATAATGTATTAGAAATATGTCTCAGCGCTCCCACTTAATTTCTTGCAAATGCAAGCATCTTCATCGTCTCCAGATGAAAAACTCATTTTTCATCATGGTGAAGATTCCAACTCCGAGATACTTACTTCAACCATTGAAGTTTGCATGCCCTTTTAGCATCCTTTGAATTTAACAAAACCCTTTGGACCGTGTCATGTACACGTCCTAGGTAACCATTCTATTAGAAGAACTTTGTTTTGTTTATTCATCTACCATATACCAAATTATATGTAGTGGTTGCTGCTTTAATCCGTTCAGACTAAATATCGCTATGAAAGATCAAATCTTGTCATAGTAAACTCTTTGAACATTGTCATAAAATACTTTACGACATGTCGACTATTTCATAGATGTGAAACATCCATGTCTGTTTCTTTATAGATCCAAATACGACCGATAGGTTTTTACACCTTTCCGGAGGGTCTTCTAAGTTCAAAACTTGATTTCTCGTATATGGAACTATCACGGATTTTATGGCTTCAAGCCATTTGACGGAGCCAGGGCCCATCATCGCTTCTTTGCATATAGTCGGTTAATCATTGTCAAACAATGATGATTTACTCTCAAATCTTAGTATTTGATTGTTTATCCGACCGACTTGGTTCAATAAGAACTTAGATCTCCGTGACCACAACCTTTGAGGCACATAAGCTATGAGCATTATGGCGCCTCGAGCGATTTCCGGCGCTGCGCAACTCAGCACATTTAGCTAAGGTTCGTTAACCTTATCAAAGTTCTATTGTCCTCCCACTTAACATTTATGAAAAATTCCTTCTTCAAGAAACTTTACATTTCAAGCGACAAAACCTTTTTGTCCTCGGTGTTATGGAGGAATAACCAATTGTTATTCGAAATAACCTACAAAGACATGCTCATCCGACTTTGGTTGTAAACATCTTACTTATGTTTAGCATACCAAAATTTAAGAAATGACAACTTGGGTTTTACCCCAAACCATAACTTCCATGGTGTCATTTCAACGGATCTAGATGGAGCTCTTTTCAGTGTAAAAGCGGTAGTCTCTAAAGCTTTAATCTTTTAAAACATAATGGCAGTTTTATAAATAACACCTTTGATCCAACCATGTCAAACAAGGTTTCATTACAAATCTCAAACACTCCATACTCCTATGGTGTTTCGGGATATGTAAATCTAGGTGTTTTGCTAAACTTGCAACTCAAATAAATCCCTTCATGATAAAATCATAATTTATTTATTTTCTTGTTACACTTGTAACTCAAATAAATCCCTTTATGATCAAATCATAAATCATTTATTTCTTGTTACAATTGATTTTCCACTTCATCTTGAAAGTCTTTGAAAACGTTTTCAAATATTTCATACTTCTTTCTCATTAAGTGAATATTCACTCAAAATTGGAGAAAGCATATGAAGTTGAAACCCATCGCCATTTGCACATAATGGACTACATACATCGATATGTATAAATTCCAATATTTTAGTCGCTCGTTCTTCTTGGTCTTTGAACGAAGTTTTAATTATCCCGAGGAAGTCTCACAAGCGTCACTTGATCAAATCAAAGACTCCAAAATCCATGAAAATGGAGATTCTTCATGTTTTCTTTCCAATATAATTTAAAAATGATGTCACTTCATAAGTGATCTTTCAATCATTTGTCTTGCAACATTTTAGCATTAGGATTTATGGATGTTATTTCTTCAACTAGATTTGTAAATCATCCATCTTATATGGAATACGGTAATTATTTGAACAACCTTTGTTCTTATAATACCTGATTCAAATAACAATTATTAAAACAAATCTTGAAGTCTTTCTTCAACTAGATTTGTAAATCATCCATCTTATATGGAATACGGTAATTATTTGAACAACCTTTGTTCTTATAATACCTGATTCAAATAACAATTATTAAAACAAATCTTGAAGTCAAGCTTTGATGTCAACGAGAAATACAAACAACGGTTTGTTTGTTTTCGATGAACATCATCACATTTTCTCTTGCTAGTTACTTAGGTCATTGTGGTTCATGAATTGCGTTGTTCCGTATGAAATTTCATACCAACCAATTCGGTATCCAATACCCAAGAACCACATTGTTTAACAAGCAAAGAATACAACCATAACATGTATATCATATATATACCTAAATTGGATATTTCCAATCTTTTCTTTTCTGCCAAATATATTTTATAGATTCTCTTTCAGATTTCCTTTTCCTTTTAAAAGAAACTATCAACATCAACAGTGGCGCCATACACATGACACATAGTCCAAAGCGTGTATATTCAAATAATAATACCTTTGGACTTGCACTTTGAAGTAGATCACCATCATCAAAATGATCGGTATTCTTTCAAAATCCATTCTTTAGTAATATTTTAGTGTAGTAAACACTTTACATACATCTTCTATTCACCCTTATCATGACGACTTTCATGATCAAGCTACTGTAGCTTATAAAGGCGAATCGTGAGTATAACATTACTTTCCAAAACCCTTTTGGATGATTAGGATGTCTAGCATCTCCAACCTTTGTAAATTCTCATCCAATATGAGAACATATATATACTCTATCATATTGCAACAAAACATTGTTTGAGATATCGTTATATCTTACACATGATGGTTTCGAAACAATTCTTTCAGCTCCTAGATAAACTTGATGTTTAAAACAAGCAAGAATCGTGGAGGCAAACATGATACTTAAGATACTAACATGGAATTGTTACTCGATTTAATACCAATTATTAAATTTCACGGAGTAAATAGAGTTTGCTAAAAGTTTGCAATAGGACTTTAAACTTTGATTGACACTCAACACAATACGATACCAGTCAGAAAGTATATATCCGAATTCTATAGTTCTATTATCTCAATTACAACTATGCATATGGTGGTGAGCGAATGCCAATGACTACAACAAATTATGCAAATTCACTTTGATTTAATTTATGATAAATTGAGTTCTACTAATCCAAATTAGAAATGAACTCCCACTCAAAACGACATCCCTCGTGTCTTTTTGGTGATTACATGAACCAAATCCACTACACCAAGTCCGATCATCACGTGAGTCGTGTAGCTTCAAAGCGAGCATCAAATGGGCATCATATCTACTATATGACTCATGCTTAACCTTTAGGTCCGTGTTCGAGGCCATGTCTGTACATGCTAGGCTCGCCAAGTAAGAACCTTAGTATTGGCGTAATCGCATCTTACACCGAGATATGCTCGTGGATTCAAGTACACCCGATCATCACGTGATGTCTTGAAGCGACGAAACATTGTCGGTGCATACTTAAGGAAGAACACATTTTATCTTGATATCTAAATGAGGGATCATCTTATTATGATAATAAAACGCCAAACAAGCAATATAAGATGCTATCAAACATCACATGTTTATTAGTGGAATGATATGGTTCGCATATGATCTCTATCATGTGCACCGTGGTATGATCACTATCATACCTATATGTGTAAGTCCAAGGTCTATGGATATTACACGTTATGTGTGTTGTAAGAGTATCATCTCATACTTCTACTTACAACATCACCATATCATATCACTAGCCCAAGAACAATCTAAACTAGACGCCTCTAATTTATCCATTGCAAATTTTACGTGGCTTAGGGCTTTCAAGATAGAACCGTTCTTACCTACGAACATGAACCACAACGAGGATAACCAAATTGTTGACAACTCGTTGCAAATTAGATATTGACTATAGTAGGAGAGCAGACACCCGCTAGCCACTTATGCAAAACTAGTTGCATGTCAAGCGTGGACAGTCTCATGTGCGAGGACATGTAAAGTTTGTCGGGCGCTTCATCCCACTATGCCACCAATATCCAAAGTACAACTAAGAAGCAATAAAATGATCATCATCGCCCACATAATCATATGTGTACTACCGTGCAAAGCATCTACGCATAGATCCGGCTCGATACCACTTGAAGGGTTCGCAAGATAGAAAACAAAAATTTTCCTACGATGGGAACAACTATGTACCAAGATCTATCTACTAGATACAAACAACGGGGATGTATATCCGTAGAGAACATACCCTTGAAGACCGACAAAGCTTAACGAGTCCAAACTCGTGGTTGATGTAGACGATCTCTTGCCGATCTCAAGATCGAGAGGAAGTCCTAGCGCGCAAAAAGCAACGCATCCGTGCTCACACACGCTCGAGGCACCGAGCAACCTCGCCTCCTCGCTCCAGCGATGCAGTGAAGCACAACTCTTCGTCGAAAAGCCACCGAACATGTATCTCGCTAGTCCGAGACCATGGGGATAAATTCTAGAGGGGAGAGAGATCCTTCACGAGGAGGTGTGATGTGAGAGGAGGAGAGGGGCCTTTATAGGGGAGAGGGGCACCCAGGGCCATGCGCCCAGCCATGGGGCTGCCCCACCTCTTCCACATTCATGTGGGTGGAGCTCCCACTCAAAATGAAAAGCCTCCACTCCCATTAAAAAGCCTCCACTCATAAATCCACTCACATGCATTAAATTTCCACCAAATTTAATGCAAGCTCTCATTTAAATAAAACTCTTTTATTTATTTATTCAGAATTTTGTTAATTACTTTAATTAACAAACATTCACATAAAACCCTTGCTAGTATTCCATTTCACATGCGAACCCGGTTTCAATTTCAAAAAACAGTTTGGTGTCTAGTGAAATAAATTCCTGCTTTCCTTTTATTTTCGGCATGAAACTTTTGCTCCAAATGGATGTCGGTGTCTCTTAAGTGTGTCACCCTACGGTTCATGAATAATGTGGACATGATCGAGACCCTCTCGGATCAATAATCGAGCGGGATCTGGAGACCCATACTGACTCCCACACATTCAACGATGACTTTCTTGTGATCGTCAGAACCTTTTACGCTAGTATCTTAATCCTTTTGTTTCGTGATATATTACATGTCCGAGATTCGATCATAGGTATCTGTATACCTAGTTTGATCTCGTTACTGACATGCACTCTTTTCTCGTTCCCGTGATATAACATTCTAGTGATCAAATCACTTGCTTGCAAGCTAATCAATGTGATATCACCGAGAGGCCCCGAGCATATCTATCCGTCATCGGGATGAACAAATTCCACTCGATCCATGGGCCTCAACATAACACTTTAGTAGTTCGAATCCATCTTTATAATCACCACGTTACGGTGTGACGTTTGATGTTATCAAGAAACTCTTCGGTGTTAGTGATTGACATGATCTCATGGTCTAAGGATTAGGATCACTTCGTAAGTTGTTATAGCATTATAAACTCAATGACTTTGATCGTAATGCTATACTTCGGATGAATGTTCATCACACCATTACACTAATGTTGTGACCCCGTTATTAACAACATCCAATGTCCATGATCAGGAAACCTTGATCATCTTGTTAATCAACGAGCTAGTTTATAAGAGAGGCATAACTAGGAACTTTCTATTTGTTTATTAAACACACATGTATTAACGTTTCCGTATTAATACAATTATAGCATGCAAAATAAACATTTATCATAAATAAGGAATACGATAATAACCACTTTATTATTGCCTCTCGGGCATATTCCCTTCAAGGAGGTCTATGAAGAGCCTGATGTCGTTGCTGGTAAGTTCAGACTCAATTCCATTCCAGCATTTGTACTCTTTGACACTGGTACATCTCATTCATTCATATCAAAGGCATTTGTTGATAGAAATGGGTTTGCATCTGAAAACATTGGGTGTCCAATAAAAGTTAGTTCTCCGGGTGGAGAAATGATAGTGAGTCTTGGATGCGGGGACCTTGTCATAGAGTTTGGAAAACATAAGTTTCCAGTAAGCCTGATAATCCTAGATTCCCAAGGACTAGACGTAATTTTGGGAATGGATTGGATGGCTAAGTATGAAGGAGTATTAGATTGCGCCAATCGTACAGTTGCACTCACAACCCCAGTAGGAAAAAGAATAAAATTCAGATCTAACTTTGAATCCAAGGGAAGTAAACTGAATTCTCTTAAGGGGGTTAGCATGGACAGTGTGCCAATTGTGTGTGAATATCCGGATGTATTTCCGGAAGAATTACCAGGGATGCCACCAGATAGAGATGTGGAGTTTCTGATAGATTTGGTACCAGGTTCTGGACCAATAGCTAAGAGACCGTACAAAATGTCAGTTGATGAACTGAAAGAACTCAAGAAGCAGCTAGGAGAACAGTTGCAGAAAGGGTTTATTCAACCAAGTTCTTCATCTTGGGGAGCCCCAGTATTGTTTGTGGAGAAAAAGGATAGAACACAAAGATTGTGTATTGACTACCGTTCTCTCAACGAGGTGACCATCAAGAACAAATATCCTTTGCCAAGAATCAACGACTTGTTTGATCAGTTGGAAGGAGCATGTGTGTTCTCAAAGATTGATCTTCGGTCAGGCTATTTCCAACTCAAGATAAGAGAGCAAGACATACCTAAGACAGCATTCACCACAAGGTATGGATTGTATGAGTACACTGTGATGCCTTTTGGTTTAACCAACGCTCCAGCATACTTCATGAATATGATGAATAAGGTATTCATGGAATTCCTTGACAAGTTTGTGGTCGTTTTCATCGATGACATCTTAGTCTACTCCAAGAGTAAGGAAGAACATGAAAGACACTTGCGCTTGATACTAGAAAATTTAAGAGAACATAAACTTTATGCCAAATTCAGCAAGTATGAGTTTTGGTTAGAGGAAGTTGGTTTTCTTGGTCATGTTATGACAAAGGATGGTGTGGCAGTTGATCCTGCTAAAGTTTCAGCTGTGACAGATTGGGAATCACCCAAGAATGTGAAGGAAGTTCGTAGTTTCCTCGGCTTAGCAGGTTACTACAGAAGGTTCATTGAAAATTTCTCAAAGGTTGCTAAGCCAATGACAGAATTGCTAAAGAAGGACAAGAAATTTGCTTGGACTGAAGGTTGCGAAGTCAGTTTCCAAGAGTTGAAGAAGAGACTTGTGACAGCACCAGTTCTATGTCTGCCAGATTTGGAAAAGGATTTCCAAGTATATTGTGATGCGTCTCATCAAGGTTTAGGTACCGTACTTATGCAGGATGGCAAAGTCGTAGCCTATGCTTCGAGACAACTCAAAACTCATGAAGTAAACTATCCTACTCATGATTTGGAGTTAGCCTCTGTCGTCCATGCACTCAAAACATGGAGACATTACCTTTTAGGTAAGCGATGTGAAGTGTTCACCGATCATAAGAGCTTGAAGTATATATTCACCCAGAAGGAAATCAACATGAGACAAAGGATATGGCTAGAACTTATTAAGGATTACGACTTAAGTTTGCAATACCACCCCGGTAAAGCGAACGTAGTAGCCGATGCTCTAAGTCGTAAGACGTCTGTGAATGGCCTTACCAAAGGGGAATTGCCAGATGACTTGTGTAAGAAATTCAAGGAACTCAGATTAGAGATTATACCAGAAGGACATCTCATGTCCTTAGATGTTCAACCCACTCTATTGGACAAGATCCGAGAAGTTCAAAAGACTGATAAGGAAATTGAAAAGATTAAGGAAAATATAAGTCTAGGGAAAGCCAAGAGTTTCCATATAGACGAACAAGGCACCTTATGGCACGGGAAACGTATTTGTGTTCCACAAGATCCGGAGTTGCGGAAACTGATTCTACAAGAGGCTCACAACTCTCTGTATTCTATTCACCCGGGGAATACCAAAATGTACATGGACATGAAGGAAAGGTTTTGGTGGAACAATCTCAAAAGGGACATCGTCGAACATATTGCTTTGTGTGATGTGTGTAGCAGAGTCAAAGCGGAGCACCAGAAACCAGCAGGTTTGCTTCAACCACTGCCTATTCCTGAATGGAAGTGGGAAAATATTGGTATGGATTTCATTACCGGACTACCAAGGACCAGGTCAGGGTATGATTCCATATGGATGGTAGTGGATCGCCTAACTAAAGTGGCTCATTTTATACCCGTGAAGACAACTTATACAAGTGCCAAGTTAGCAAAAATCTACATGAGCAGAATTGTATGCCTTCACGGTGTGCCTAAGAGTATTGTGTCAGATAGAGGAACTCAGTTCACTTCTCACTTTTGGAGACAGCTTCATGAATCCTTAGGAACGAGATTGGAATTCATTACTGCCTTTCATCCTCAAACGGATGGACAAACAGAAAGAACCAACCAAATTCTTGAAGACATGTTGAGAGCCTGTGCTTTAGACTATGGAGCAAGTTGGTATGAAAGCTTGCCTTACGCAGAGTTCTCTTACAACAATAGTCATCAAGCTAGTATTGGAATGGCACCATTTGAGTTACTCTACGGAAGGAAGTGTACCACCCCATTGTTATGGAATGGTGTGGGAGAAAGAAGCTTATTTGTACCTGATCTTATCAAAGACGCCGAAGAGAAAGTCAAATTGGTTAAGGACAGATTGAAGATAGCACAGTCCCGACAGAAAAGCCACGCGGATTCTAAGCGTAGAGAAGTCACCTACGAAGTTGGGGATAGAGCTTATCTTAGAGTATCGCCACTTCGTGGAGTGAAAAGATTTGGAGTCAAAGGAAAGTTGGCACCAAGATATGTTGGGCCATTCAAGATTCTGAGTCGCAAAGGAGAAGTTGCTTATGAAATTGAACTGCCAGCATCTCTATCAGCAGTCCATAACGTATTTCATGTGAGTCAGCTTAAGAAATGCCACCCGGAAATGGAAGAAACTTCTTTGAAGGATACCATACCTTTGGAAGAAGTCCAACTAGAAAGTGATCTCACCTATGAGGAAAAGCCTGTCAAGATTCTAGAGACCGCAGAAAGAGTTACCAGGACCAAGACTATCAAGTTTTGTAAAGTGCAATGGAACCATCACTCCGAAGAGGAAGCAACATGGGAAAGAGAAGATGATCTTCGGAAAGACCACCCTCACCTATTTGCTAGCCAAACCGAATCTCGAGGGCAAGATTCATCTTAAGGGGGTTAGATTTGTAACATCCCTAAATTCATATTCCAAAACTCATTCATATCATTCTTGCATCATTCATCCATTTAGGGTTTTTCTCAAAATCATTTAGAGCAGTTTGAGCTATGATTTCATGTGTGCAAATTCAACTCAATTGGCCATCACCCTTTGAGATTGGATTGTCTAGGAACTTGATTGCTTGCCTCCATTGTTGGAAAGATTAGGTGTAGCATTTTAACCCAAGTTTCCAATTTAGAAATATTTTCTAAACCATATTTCAATCATTCACAAACTAGAGACAAGGCTCTGTTTGTTTCAAAACCCAAGCTTGACTAGGCCCTTACAAGGTAACCACTTGGTTAAATGACTGTATTTGAAACCACAGAACCCTGCAAAGATCCCCAATTTTGTTTGAATTCAAAAGGATTTGAATTCATATCAAAAATCATTCCAGAAAATAGAATTAGAAAAGAAAAAGACTTAAACAAAGGAAAAAGGCCGAGCGCGGGTTTACAGCCCAAATCGAGCCCAGCAAGCCCACCCGGGAACCTTTCTTTACTTCTCTCATGCGCGAGCACACACGTTCAGCCGCTGACAAACAGACCCCACTTCCACCTCGCGCACTTCGCTGACAAGCGGGCCTCCTCCACGCCAGCATCGTCTCCACCCGCACGACCAGTTCATCCCCAATCAACGCGGCCGTTTTCTGTGTTTAATTCGCGGCGTCAATTCGAATCAATGCCCGAGTGATTCTCGCTCATGATCAGGCTATGTAAACCCCTCGCCTCTCTCTTTTCCCCAAGCACGGGCGCCCCAGTGCGCGCATTGCTCTCTGCAACCCCGCGTCTCCGGCATGCGCAAGCAAATTCCGGTGAGCCTAGAGTTTCCCTCGGTCTCGTTTACGCTATCTTGTTCGATGAATCTCTGTGCACCTTCCGACACCCTCGTTTACCTTCGCATGACCCGTAGCTTCGGCAACGTCGACGACTGGCCGCCACCGTCCTCTGCACGAACTCCGGCGAGCTCTAGTGGTAAGTCCAGACCGCCCCGAACCTTGTCGTTCACGCTCGCATGTTCTCCGTGATCTTCCGCATCTAACCACACCTCCCTTTGGCATCCTAGTGATCTACAATGTCGCCTCCGACCTCGAGCAGAACCACCGTTGCCAGATCCAACTCCGGCGAGAAATCCACCGCAACCCTGAGCGCCCCTTGCCGAGCTGATCACACGTCGAGCATCCACACATCCTCGCGGTCTCGGTGAGCATCTTCCCCATCCACCTAGCGATCTGTACCGCCGGCGCCGCCACCGTCTGGTCGTCGCCGCAAGACCGATAAGCGCCAGATTTTGGCTCGTTGTTTTGGATCGTTGGATCAGATCGAAGCGCTAGGATAGATCCACTTAACCCCGGCGATGCAGCGATGGGCGTACGATCTGTTTAGATCCTGCGGCTGCAGAGCGCGATCCAACCTAAGCGGTACGCGCCAATCACAGCGCGACGCGTGGCTAGGGTTAGATCTAAAAATAGATTTAAAACCAGAAATTTGATCCAAATTCAAATGCTTATAACTTTTGATTGCCACGTTAGATTTTTGCAAATTTTATACCGTTGGATTCAGTGAAACAAGACCTTTCTGAATATTCAATTTATTTAGCATATAGTAACAGTTAAAATGATTTTATTTGTAGAACATGTTTTAAGGCCATTTTAAGTAGAGATTTATTTTGGTAAATTGTATTGGAGCCAAATAAGTTTAGTTGGCAAATTTGTGACTTGTTAAGTTCTGTAAACATGTGCATCCTTGGTAGAGTTTCCAAAATCACCACTTAGTAAAATACTTGCATGCATGCATCCATATTATTTTGGTTGTATATAATTGTGTGTAATTATATGCTATATTTCTTGTGTAGATTTTGCTAGTGATTGTGATTGTGAAGAGTGCTACTCTCCCCACTACCAAGGCAAGTGATATTATCATGAATATTTATAACCTATGTTTTGAACTAGCATTAGATATTTTTGTTTGCATGTTATTTTTGTCTAATGCAAAAATTGGGAAATCCTATGTAGTTAGAATAATAGATTTGCTAAGGAATTTTCCCTATGATAAGTTACCATGCCTTGCTTAGCCTAGCTATATAGCAAAACAAGGGTTGGTGAAACTACACATACTATGATGAAAATATTTCTAAGTCATGAGGCTTATACTCTTCTAATAAAACCACTAAGTCTAATGAACCTCCTGGGTGGAATGGAAAGAATGGGTTATGTTGAGTGGTTACACAAGGCCATGGACTTGGGTTGTGTATCTCACTTGTGGTAAGCCACCCAGGCACAAAGGGATTTGGAGGCCAAGTGTTGAGAAAGCTTACAGTGCAACCACTTGGCAATATGGGCTCTGCCTTGATCATATAGGTTGCTAGAACTTAGTCATTTGGACAGTTGGTGGTAGATGGGATGATAGGTTGGAGCGCGTCCACTTGACTAAGGAAAGGCTTCTGAAAGGTCCTGTCTTGGGAAACCAAGTCTGGTGGGGAAAGTGCACAACCTCTGCAGATGGAAAATCTAAGTACTTAGCCTTGTCCAAGGCAATGGACACTTTTGAGCATCAAGACATGGAAGCTACAAGAATCTCATCACTCCAACTTCTAAGTAAAAATTTATGGGTGAACAAGGGTGAAGGACCCCAATGTCTATTGGTGGTTCTTTGGGAATGTTTTGACAAAGAAAACTTAGTGATTTCAACTAATAGGAAAAACCTATTTTCAAGCAAAGCAAGCCAAGCTACACTTAGCCAAATGCATATAGTAGTATAGTCCACTTAAAATATACTAAGGTATCACTTGCCAATACTATTCCAAAGTATTGACCCTCTATGGCTGTAACTTGTGATATTGCAGGTTACTCCGATGATGAGTAGGATTCATGAGTCTACACTCAACATGCTTGCCTGTGGCACATGAAGATGAAGACTTATGTTTATTTACTTATTCCTTAAACTCTTGTATTAGGCCTGTGGCCCTGAGTTGTAAAAGACTATGTTTTATCTCTGGAATGAATGTAATAAACGACCTTTGTATCTGTGTACTTCATCTTAAACTGTGGATGCTAGCATTGATCCAGGGACTAGCATTGCAATCACAGGGATCCTTTCCTTTATAAAGGAGGGGTCTAACACATAAGTCCGAAACTTTCGAGAAGTTTAAGGAATTTCAAAGTGAGGTAGAGAATCAACGTAACAAGAAGATTAAATTTCTACGTTCTGATCGTGGAGGTGAGTATCTAAGTTACGAGTTTGGCGAGCATTTGAAGAAATGCGGAATACTTTCACAATTGACACCACCAGGAACACCACAGCGTAATGGTGTGTCCGAACGTCGTAATCGAACTCTCTTAGATATGGTTCGTTCTATGATGTCACTTACAAATTTACCGCTATCATTTTGGGGTTATGCATTAGAAACAGCCGCATTCACTTTAAATAGGGCACCATCCAGATCCGTTGAAACGACACCGTATGAATTATGGTTTGGGAAGAAACCTAGATCGTCGTTCCTTAAAGTTTGGGGATGCGAAGCCTATGTAAAGAAGTTACAACCGGACAAGCTTGAACCCAAAGCGGAAAAATGCGTCTTCATAGGATACCCGAAGGAAACTATTGGGTATACCTTCTATCATAGATCCAAAGGAAAAATCTTCGTTGCCAAGAATGGATCCTTTCTAGAGAAGGAATTTCTCTCGAAAGAAGTGACTGGAAGGAAAGTAGAACTCGACGAGGTTGTCGAACCTTCTCTCGAAATTGTGAGTAGCGCAGCACCGGAAGAAGTTCTGTGGTGTTGCACCAATTAGAGGAAGCTAATGATGATGATCATGAAACTTCGGTTGAAGTTTCTCTGAGCCTCGCAGTCAACGAACTCGTACAACTCCATTGGTATGATCTGTTATGAGTGTCATGTTGGTAGACAACACCGATGACCCCGAGACATATGAGGAAGCGATGATGAGCCTAGATTCCAATAAATGGCAAGAAGCCATGAAATCCGAGATTGGATCCATACGAAAACCAAGTATGGACTTTGGTGGACTTACCAGATGGTAGGAAGGCTGTCGAGAACAAATGGATTTTCAAGAAGAAAGCAGATCTTGATGGTAATATTCTGTCTATAAAGCTCGACTTGCAAAAGGGTTTCGACAAATTCAAGGAGTTGACTACGATGAGACTTTCTCACCGAGAGAAGCTAAAGTCTGAGGATTATGTTAGCAATCGCTGCATATTATGATTATGAGATATGGCGATGGATGTCAAAACAACATTCCTTAATGGAGACATTGATGAAGAGTTGTATATGATGCAACCCAAAGGTTTTGTCGATCCTAAAGATGCTAACAAGGTATGCAAACTTCAACGGTCCATCTATGGATTGAAGCAAGCATCTCGAAGTTGGAATCAATGTTTTGATAAGGTGATCAAAAGTTTTGGTTTTATACAAACTTATGGAGAAGCTTGTATTTACAAGAAAGTGAGTGGGAGCTCTGTAGCATTCTTAATACTATATGTAGATGACATATTGTTGATTGGGAATGATGTAGACCTTCTTAATAGTGTCAAGGAATATTTGAATAATAGTTTTTCAATGAAGGATCTTGGCGAAGCAGCTTACATATTAGGCATAAAGATTTATAGAGATAGATCGAAACGCCAAATATCATTGTCACAAAGTACATATTTGGACAAAGTTCTAAAGAGGTTTGGAATGGAAGATAGCAAGAAAGGGTTCTTGCCCATGTTGCCCAATACGACCTTGAGTAAAACTCAAAGTCCGACATCGGCATAAGACAGAGAATGGATGAGTAAGACTCCCTATGCCTCAGCCATAGGATCTCTAATGTATGACATGCTATGTACTAGACCCGACATTGCATATGTTGTTAGTTTAACTAGCAGATATCAAAGTGATCCAGGAGTGGATCATTGGACAGCGGTCAAAAACATCCTTAAGTACTTGAGAAGAACTAAGGATATGGTTCTTTCTTATGGAGGTGATGAACAACTCGTTCTTAATGGTTACACCGATGCTAGTTGGAACACCGATCCGGATGATTCTAAATCACAATTTGGATACGTATTTATTTTGAATGGTGCAGCAGTTAGCTGGAGGAGTGCAAAGCAAAGAGTTGTGGTGAGATCTTCAACTGAATCGGAATACATGGCTGCTTCGGAGGCTTCACAAGAAGCGATATGGATGAAAGAGTTCATTACAGAGCTGGGTGTGGTTCCTAGTGCGCTGGACCCAATGTCTATCTACTGTGATAACATGGGCGCCATAGCCAATGCGCAAGAACCAAGGTCACACAAGAAGCTGAAGCACATCAAGCTATGTTTTCACGCTATTCGAGAACATATCCAAGATGGGGATATAAAGATTTTCAAAGTACACACAGATCTGAATGTGGCGGATCCGTTGACTAAACCTCTCCCGAGGGCAAAACATGACCAGCACCAAACTGCCATGGGTGTTCGGTATATTACCATGTAATCTAGATTAGATGACTCTAGTGCAAGTGGGAGACTGTTGGAGATATGCCCTAGAGGCAATAATAAATGTAGTTATTATTATATCTTTGTGTTTATGATAAATGTTTACATTCATGCTATAATAGTATTAACAAGGAAACATTAATACTTGTGTGATTTGTAAACTTAAATTGAAGTCCCTGGTATAGCCTCTATACATCACTAGCTTGTTGGTTGATAAATGATTGTGGTTTCCCTATCATGAACATTGAGATGTTATCAATAACAATATCATATCGTTACGAGAATGATATGGTGGACATACTCCTATAGATAAGCATAGCATAAAGATCAAGTCATTTTAATAGTTCAATTGCTATATGCTTTCTGATACATAGTAATCTAATTCCTTCGACCATGAGATCATGCATATCACCTTCTGGGATGGATACTTTGATGACATCAACACCATACCGAATCGGGTGGCTATAAAGGTGGCATTGAGTGTTGAAAGTATTGGTTGAAACACATGGATCAAGAGTGGGATTTGTCCATCCATATGACGGGTAGATATACTGGGCCCTCTCGGTGAAATGTCATCCAATTAGCTTGCAAGCATGTGGTGGCTCAAGGGATCACATATCACGAGAAAAGAGTACTTATCGATGCGAGGTTGAACTAGGTATGCGAGAGATATCGACGATCATAACCTCGGATAAGTAAACTATCGTGAGACAAAGGAAATTGATATCGTATGTAAGTGGTTCATTCTATCGCAGTAATCATAGAAATATGTGGAGCCATATGAATTTCGATTCCTCTATTGGTTATTGTTAGAAATGTCTCGATCATGTTCGCATAATTCACGAACCGTAGGGAGACACACTTAAGGATTCAACGTTGTTTGAGTAGTTATGGAATGATGAGAAAGAGTCGAATGTTGTTGAGTCTCGAATGGGATTGGATATCACGAGGAGATCCGAATGGTCCGGAGAATAAGATTCATATAAGGAAAGTCCCGTTTGAGATAGAGAATGGTTAGTGTTTTCATCAGAATGTTCTAGAAGCTTTGAAATGTCCGCACTCAGGAGGAAGGGTACATGAATGTGTTATATCAAGTTGGTATGATTGCATCATGTATTCGGTGTCATCTGATCAAAATAGAGGTTTATTCAAAGCCTAGTTTGAAAAGTCAAACGGCTAGTTTGAAAGTCAAGCAGCAGTTTTGGAAAGAGGAGGAGGTGGGAACCGAGTTGAGGAGTTCCTCCTCACCGGCGCCCACCAAGCCGAGTTGGGAGGAATCCCTCCCCTTGGCCGGCCGGCCCCTCCACCTATATAAGGAGGGGCAGGGCTCCCTCCTAGAGACACACAAGATCCTCTCCTCTAAACCCTAGTACCAAGCCGCCGCCTCCATAGCCGCCGCCGGCCTAGCCCCATCCTCGTGTAGGGGTTCGTAGCATGGAAAACAAAAAAATTCTATCGCATGAACACACAATCAAGATCTAATCTATGATCAAGCCAAGATCTATCTACTAGATTGTAGCAACGAGTCAATAGAGTACTAACCCTTGAAGATCCAAAGAGGTTAACGAGAGCAGATTCTCGTGGGTGATGTAGTCGTACACTTCCGATCTCAAGATCACGTAGAAGATCCTTCCGGCGCTGCGTTCCGGCAGCGCTTCCGCAGTCGGTCACACATTCGGTACTCGACGAAGACCTTCCTCTCCCTTGTTCCAGCAGGCAGCGGAGGTTGTAGCACTCTCCTCGCGATTCCGGCAGCACGACGGAGTGGTACCGGAAGTAGAGGGGAGATCTTGCAGGGCTTCGCCTTAAGCTGGAGCGAGTATGGTGGACTATGAGAGAGCCTTGGTGATCTAGGGTTTAGACACACCAATTATAAGGGGCCAGGCCGGCGGCTAGGGCAATTAGAGGCCCCAACTCGGCGGCTTGGGAGAAAACCCTAGGCTGCAACTAGGGTTTAGGTTTAGAGGGAGGCAACTTGTGTGTCTAGGAGGGGAGCCCTGCCCCTCCTTATATAGGTGGAGGGAGGCGCCGGCCAAGGAGAGGGAGTCCCTCCCCAACTCGGATCCCTAGTGGGCCGGCGGTGGAGGAGGAACTCCTCCCCAACTCGGCTTCCCACTTCTTCTCCACTTTCCAAAATAGCTGTTTGACTTTTCAAATTGGCGTTTGACTTTATTTTGTACAGCGATGACACCTAGTACATGATGCAATCATTCCAACTTTCAATGACACATTCATGTACCCTTCCCCTCCGGAGTGCCGGACATTCTGTAACCTTCTAGAACATTCCCGATGAAAACACCGGAATCATTCCCCAACTCCGAAACAGGACTTTGCTTATATGAATCTTATTCTCCGGACCATTCTGGATCTCCTCGTGATATCCCAGATCCCATCCGAGACTGCGAACAACATTCGGTCTCTTACTCATCATTCCATAACTACTCAACAACATCGAATCCTTAAGTGTGTCTCCCTACGGTTCGTGAATTATGCGGACATGATCGAGACACTTCTCCGAACAATAACCAATAGAGGAATCTGGAAATTCATATGGCTCTACATATTTCTCGATTACTTTGCGATCGAATGAACCACTTACATACGATACCAATTTCCTTTGTCTCACGATAGTTTACTTATCCGAGGTTATGATCGTCGGTATCTCCGCATACCTAGTTCAACCTTTATTGATAAGTACTCTTTCTCGTTCCCGTGATATGTGATCCCTTGTGAGCCAGTCACATGCTTGCAAGCTAATTGGATGACATTCCACCGAGAGGGCCCAGAGTATATCTATCCGTCATATGGATGGACAAATCCCACTCTTGATCCATGTGTCTCAACCGACACTTTCCGAACACTCAATGCCATCTTTATAGCCACCCAGTTACGGTGTGGTGTTTGATGTCATCAAAGCATCCATCCGGTAAAGGTGATATGCATGATCTCATGGTCGAAGGAATTAGGTAACTATGTATCAGAAAGCTTATAGCAAATGAACTATATTTAAATGACTTGATCTTTATGCTATGCTTAACTATAGGAGTATGTACATCACATCATTCTCCTAACAATATGATCTTGTTGTTAATAACATCCCTATGTTCATGATCAGGAAACCATGATCATATATTAACCAACAAGCTAGTTTAACAAGAGGCTCTACTAGGGACTCTTTTATGTTTACAAATCACACAAGTATTAATGTTTCCTGTTATACAATTATAGAGTGGTATGTAAAAATTTATCATAAGTATGAAGATATGATAATAACCACTTTATTATTGCCTCTTGGGCATATCTCCAACAGTCTCCCACTTGCACTAGAGTCAATAATCTAGTTTCAAACCTTTGTGTATTCAACACCTATGGCTTTTCGGTGTTGTATGTACACTATTGCTAGTGGTAAACTGATCTCCGGATCTGACACTTCCAGGTCCATGTGTAATTGCATGTCTTTGCGTCTCTACGCATCACTCATTCTCTAATGAGATGGCTTTGTATAATTTTGGTCCTTTGGTGAGACCTTTAGTTCTTTGGGGTTAAAACATGTTAATAATATTGTCGTACAATATATCTTCATAGTATTATCCCGCTGTGAACTACACCTTGTTTGATAACAAACTACTTGACACAAACGCCCTCTTTAGCTGCTATTATAGCAGTCATATACTTAGCCTTTTGTGTATCTGTCACAATGTCTTAACTTTGGAACTCATCCAAATCCATTATGGAACTTACTTTCCATTATATTGTGCCACCCTTAGTTTAGATTGAGATAAACTTAATTTGTACTTTGCGACAAAACTAGTATCAATGTAGTACCTTTACAATGAACTAACCATCTATTTGTCACTTCTACAAATAATATACTCTTAGTTCTTCCAAAAGATCATAAGAATATCCTTACTATTGTCCAATGATCAATTTATGAATCATTCTGGTATATGCTCATAACATTTAGAGTACAGGACATATCTGGATTTGTACATATCACAGTATGATTGATATAAATACTATTTGTGTTTTCATACATCAAGTATCAATCTATACTTGAATCTTTGTTTCACTTACCAAGTGTCAATACACTTGAATATATCATCAATATTGAACTTATTCAATCCTTTCTGTGCAACAAGAACCTTTCTTGTAGTTTCTGAAGGGTTTCGCGGCATAGTAAATCAAAATTTTCTACGGATGCGAACAGAGGGAAAGCCAAGATCTAATCTAGGATATGCAATCAACGAGAGAGATTGGATTAGATCTTCATACCCTTGAAGATTCGCAGATGAACGTTAAATCGGAACGTGGGTGAAGTAGTCTTACTCGCTTCTCCTCCTCGCGATCCGATCCGATCTAGCACCACAAGTGGCGGTGCCTCCGTGAGATGCACACGTGCAGCACCTCGACGTCTCCTCCTTCCTCGGACCAGCAAGTATGGTGGAGAGATAGATGGGATCTACAACACGACGTGGTGTATATGGTGGAGAATTTACTGCAGGCTTCGCCTACAAACAATCGGGAGGAGAGAGGAAGGCAAGGCAACTAGGGTTGGAGGCAAGGTGTGGGAGGCGCACCAGCCCTCTATATATAGAGGAGGGGCCAGCCTTGCCCTCCTCCAAGCCTTGGGCGGCTGCCAAGGAGGGAGGAGTGGGCAAGGACTCTCCTCTTCTAGAAACCCTATCTCTAGTTTAAACGATTTTAAACCCTATAGGATCGGCTGGGCCCTATGGGGCCTTGTGCCCCTGGCCCAATGCGGCCAGGACACTCCCTCATAGGCCCATGCCCCCTCCCGGAAGGTGGGGCCACGTTGGTTCCCCTCCGGAAGGTTCTAGAAGCTTCCGGTACAATACCGATTAACCCGGAACAATTCCGAACTCCAAAAACTGCACTGCCTTATATGAATCTTATTCTCCGGACCACTCCGGAACCTCTCGTGATGTCCCGGATCCCATCCGAGACTCCGAAAAAAAACTCATAAACCAATTATCCAATCTATCCTAGTGTCGAGACACGTTAAGTGTGTGACCCTGCGGGTTCGAGAATATGCAGACATGATCTTCTATCAATAATCAACAGCGGGGTCTGGGCACCCATATTGACTCCCACACATTCATCGATGATCATATCGGATGAACCATGATGCCAGGATTCAATCAATCCCATATATATATATTCCCTTCATCTCACGATATTTTACTTGCCCGAGATTTGATCGTCGGTACCGTCATACCTAGTTCAATCTCGTTCACAGCAAGTACTTTACTCGTTCCGTAATCCGATATCAGTTTGTGATTAACTCCTTAACCACATGCTTGCAAGCGGTGTTGATATCGATTACCGAGTAGGCCCGAAGTATATCTCTCCGACTTGGGAGGGACAAATCCCATCTCGATACATACAACCCAACAGATACTTTCCGATCACCTGAGAGACACCTTTATGATCACCCTCTCATAGGATGACGTTTGATGACCTCAAAGCTTTCTTCCGATACCAGGGAGTTGTATTATCTCATGGTCTAAGGAATACAATATTTGACATAGGAAAAGCTTCGCAAAGATGAACACGATGATATGATCTAATTGCTTCGCTTAGTTCGGAATGCATCCATCATATCATTCTCCAATGATATGATCTCATTATCAATTGACAACTCATGTCTATGGTTAGGAAACCTTAACCATCATTGATCAATGAGCTAGTCCATAGAGGCGTACTAGGGACACGGTGTTATTCACAAACCACACAAGTATTAAAGTTTCCGCTTAATACAATTCTAGCATCGAATATAAACTTTATCATGAACAAGAATTATAATAATAACATATTTATTATTGCCTCTAGGGCATAATTCCAACAGTCTCCCACTTGCACTAGAGTCAATAATCTAGTTTACATTTGGCAACAATCTCACACCCATGGCAATCGAGGTGTCGATCATGTTTTACACGTGGAAGAGGTTTAGTCAATGGATCTGCGACATTCAAATCTGTATGTACTTTGCTAATCTTCGATATCCATCGCAATATAATCTCGGATTATATGAAACTTGCAGTTGATATGCTTGGTCTTCGGATGATATCTTGGTTCCTTAGCAAGTGCTATGGCGCCGATGTTGTCACACAATATCTCCAGTGGGTCCAATGCACTTGGAACCACGCCAAGCTCGATGATGAAGTTTCGATCCAAACTCCTTCACTTGACGCTGCGGCAGCCATGTATTCCGCTTCCCTTTGTAGATCCCGTGATCACGCTTTGCTTGCAGCTTCTCCAACTCACAGATCCTCCATTCAAAATATAAACGTATCCTGTCGAGATTTGGAATCATCCTTGTTTGTCAAAACTAGCGTCGACGTAACCTTTACGACAAGTCGCTCATCACCCCATAGACTAAGAACATTTCTTTAGTCCTATTCGGTACTTTAGGATGTTCTTCACGGTGTCGATGTTCCACTCCTGGATCACTTTGATATATGCTCGTCAAACTAAGAGCATTGGACACATCCGGTCTAGTACACAGCATGGCATACATGATGGAACCTATGGCCGAGGCATAAGGCACTTTGCTCATAGCTTCCCTATCATTTACCGTAGCTGGACACTGAGCCTTGCTCAATATCTTACTTGACAACATAGGCACTGAACCTTTCTTTGCCTTATCCATTCTGAACCTTTTCAGAACTTTGTCTAGGTATGTACTCTGGCTTAAAGCTATCAGGCGTCTTTGTCTATCTCTATAGATTTTGATGCCCCATATATAAGCAGCTTAACCTAGGTCTTTCATTGAAAAACACTTGTTCGAATAACTCTTCACATCGTTAAGCATGTTGATGTCATTTCCAATAATCAATATGTCATCTACATATAGTACCAGAAACGTCACCGAGCTCCCACTCACTTTCTTGTAGATGCAAACTTCGTAGCAATTTGGAACAAATCCAAAGCTCTTGATCACTTGATCAAAACGAAGGTTCCAACTCCGAGATGCTTGCTTCAGTCCATAAATGGAACGCTGAAGTTTGCATACTTTATCAGCATCCTTAGGATCGACAAAACCTTCGGGTTGCATCATATACAACTCTTCATCAATGTTGCCATTGAGGAAAGCAGTCTTGACATCCATCTGCCAAATTTCATAATCATGAAACGCAGCAATTGCTAATAAAATCCGAATGGACTTAAACATCGCTATGGGAGAGAAAGTCTCATCGTAGTCAACACCTTGAACTTGTCGAAAACCTTTTGCGACAAGCCGTGCTTTATAGATGGTAACATTACCATACGCGTCCGTTTTCTTCTTGAAGATCCATTTGCACTCAACGGACTTTCGGTCGCTAGGAGGGTCCACCAAAGTCCATACTTGGTTTTCGCTCATGGATCCCAATTCGGATTTCATGGCTTCTAGCCATTTTTTAGAGTCTGGGCTCATCATCGCTTCCTCATAGTTCGTAGGTTCACTGTCTTCTACTAACAAGACAGTCAAGACAGGGTTGCCGTACCACTCAGGAGGGGCACGCGACCTTGTCGACTGCTGACGCTCAAGAGCAAGATCGTCCAAGCTTCATGATCCTTGTCATTAGCTTCCTCTATTGTTGGTGCAAAGGCACCGAACAATTTCAGTCGCGCTACTCTCCAATTCAAGAGAAGGTTCAATAACCTCGTCCAAGCTCTACTTTCCTCCCACTCACTTCTTTCGAGAGAAACTCCTTCTCAAGAAAGGAACCGTTCTTGCATAAAACACTTTGCCTTCGGTTCTGTGATAGAAGGTATACCCAATAGTTTCCTTAGGGTATCCTATGAAGACGCATTTCTCCGCTTTGGGTTCGAGCTTGTCCGGCATCAACTTCTTGAAGTAAGCTTCGCATCCCCAAACTTTAAGAAACGACAACTTAGGTTTAGCACCAAACCACAGTTCATACGGTGTCGTCTCAACGGATTTAGATGGAGCCCTATTTAAAGTGAATGCAGCGGTTTCTAATGCATAACCCCAAAATGATAACGGCAAATCAAGAAGAGACATCATTGATCGGACCATATCTAATAGGGTTCGATTCAAAGCGCTCGACACACCATTGCACTGTGGTGTTCCGAGTGGCGTGAGTTGTGAAACGATTCCACTTGCTTTAAGATGCGTGAGAAAATCATAACTCAAATATTCACCTCCATGATCGGATCGTAGAAACTTAATCTTTCTGTTATGATGGTTCTCCACTTCATTCTGAAATTCCTTGAAATTTTCAAATGTTTCAGATTTATGTTTCATTAAATAGATATACCCATATCTACTTAAGTCATCGGTAAAAGTGAGGAAATAGCGATATCCACCGCGCGTCGAAACACTCATCGGTCCGCACACATCGGTATGTATGATTTCCAACAAGTCCGTTGCTCGCTCCATCATACCGGAGAACGGGGTTTTGATCATCTTTCCCATGAGGCATGGTTCGCATGTGTCAAATGATTCAAAATCAAGAGACTCCAAAAGTCCATCACAATGGAGTTTCTTCATGCGCTTTACACCAATATGACCTAGACGACAGTGCCACAAATAAGTAGTATTATCACTATCTACTTTGCATCTCTTAGCCTCAATGTTATGGATGTGTGTTTCATCCCTTTCGAGATTTAGAAGAAATAAACCATTCACAAGAGGTGCATGACCATAAAAGATGTTACTCATATAAATAGAACAACCATTATTCTCCGATTTAAATGAATAACCGCCTTGCAATAAACACGATCCGAAATAATGTTCATGCTCAACGCAGTACATAATAACATTTATTAAGGTTTAAAACTAATCCCGAAGGTAAAACTAAGGAGAGCGTCCGACGGCCATCACATCAACTCTTGATCCGTTGCCAACGCGCATCGTCACCTCATCCCTCGAAGTCGCCGTTTATTCCGTAGCTCTGCTTCGAGTTACAAATATTAGCAATCGAACCGTATCAAATACCCGTGCACTACAACGAGGGCTAGTAAGGAAAACATCAATAACATGTATATCAAATATACCTTTGATGGTGCCAGCCTTCTTATACGCTAAGTACTTGGACAGTTGAGCTTCAAAGGACCCTTGTCCTTGCAATAGAAGCACTCAAAGGTCCGGCTTAGGACCAGACTTGAGCTTCTTCTCGCAGGAGCATTGCCGCTGCCCTTCTTGAAGGGCTTCTTTGCTCCCTTACCTTTCTTAAAGGAGGGCTTGTTGACCATCAACACATGATTATCCTTCTTGATGTCCACCTCCGCAGCCTTCAGCTTTGCGAAGAGCTCGGTGATCGTATCAGTGGAACCAATCTGATTATGAGTCACTACAAAACTTTTGTAGCTGGGAGGGAGTGATTGCAGAACTCTGTCAATCTTGAGCTCCTCTGGAATCGTGCATTCCAGTTGCTCAAGGCGTTGAGTGTAGCCCGACATCTTTATGGCATGCTCACTAACAGAACTCCCTTCCTCCATCTTGCAGTTAAAGAACTTCTCAGAGATCTCATATCTCTCAGAATGGGCTTGAGTCTGAAACATGGTTTTCAGCTCCTCGAGAATCTCAAAGGGCCCGGGATAGGTTTCAAAACGATTTTGAAGTTCCGGTTCGATAGCAAACAACATGGTGCTCTTAATCACGCCATAATCATCTTTGCGCGACTGATAGACAGCTTTCTCATCAGCCGGTAGCAAAGTTAGGGGTCACCTAACGCTTTCCCAAGGACATAGTCCTTTTGTCCGCCAGACCGAATGATTCTTAGATTGCGGAACCAATTGGTGAAGTTAGACCCATTGTTTCTAAGCTTTTCCTTCTCAGCAAAAACGTTGAAGTTGAAGTTGGACTTGGCCATGTGATCTACAGTATTTGCAAGTACAATTTAGACTATGCTCATGATAAATAGTTCAACTTAATCAAATTAATAGATGAACTCCCACTAAATTCAACATCCCTCAAGTTGTTTAGTGAACACGATCCAAATTCACCACACCTAATCCGATCATCACGAGAAGACATGTGGTTTCAATGGTGGACAACAAAGTGTCGATCATATCATTCATATGACTCATGCTTAACCTTTCGGTTCTTGTGTTCCGAGGCCATGTCTGTACATGCTAGGCTCGTCAAGCTATACCCAAGTATTTCCGCGTGTGCAAAAAATGGCTTGCACCCGTTGTATGTGAGCGTAGAGTCTATAGCACCCGATCATCACGTGATGCTTGGACACGACGAACTTTCGCAATGGTGCATACTTGGGGAGAACACAGTTTTTTTATCTTGATCTTTAAGTGAGGAATCATCTTATAATGCTACCGTCACGATCTAATCATAATAAGATACATAAAAGGATAAACATCACATGCATATAACTTTATGTGACATGGTATAGCCAATCTTCGCGCAATGATCTCCATCTTGTGCGTTCCGGCATGATCTCCATCACTCCACCATGATTGCCTCCACCACGAATAGCAACTACAACTATTGCTAACTACTTAGCGATAAAGTAAAGCTATTACATGGCGTATAAGAAGTTGACTCACAGGTCATACACAATTATAAAGACAACCATATGGCTCCTGCCGGTTGTGTACTCATCGACATGCAAGTCGTGAAACATTACAAAACATGATCATCGCATACAATATACACATCACATCTTGGGCCATACCATATCACAGAAAACACTCCCTGCAAAAACAAGTTAGACGCCTCTACTTTGTTGTTGCATGTTTTACGTGGCTTATGGGAGTAGATGCTAAGAACGATTCTTACCTACGGAAAGCCACAACGGTGATATTATGGTTGCCAAACTCCGGTGTTAATCTCATGACAACTATAGTGAGAGAAACTGACATCCACCAGCCGCATGTGTGGAACAAGCCACACGTCAAGTGCGGAGCCGGTCTCGCGAACGACGTCGCGTAAGGTTTGCCTGGACCGCTTCAATATCACTATCCCGCGTCATAAGAAGAACACAAACAAGAGGCTTGCAACAGAAAACATCAACGCCTGCAACAACCATGTTGCGTTCTACTCGTGAAACACATCTACGCATAGATCTAGCTCTGATACCACTGAAGGGTTTCACGGCATAGTAAATCAAAATTTTCTACGGATGCGAACAGAGGGAAAGCCAAGATCTAATCTAGGATATGCAATCAACGAGAGAGATTGGATTAGATCTTCATACCCTTTAAGATTCGCACAGCGGAACGTTCATCGGAACGTGGGTGAAGTAGTCGTACTCGCTTCTCCTCCTCGCGATCCGATCCGATCTAGCACCACAAGTGGCAGTGCCTCCGTGAGATGCACACGTGCAGCACCTCGACGTTTCCTCCTTCCTCGGACCAGCAAGTATGGTGGAGAGATAGATGGGATCTACAACACGACGGCGTTGTGTATATGGTGGAGAATTTCTGCTGCAGGGCTTCGCCTACAAACAGTCGGGAGGGAGAGAGGAAGGCAGCAAGGCAATTAGGGTTGGAGGCAAGGTGTAGGGGGGAGGGGGCGCACCAGCCCTCTATAAATAGAGGGGGGGTGGCCAGCCCTTGCCCCTCCTCCAAGCCTTGGGCCGGCGGCCAAGGGAGGGAGGAGTGGGGGGCAAGGACTCTCCCCTCTTCTAGAAACCCTATCTCTAGTTTAAACAATTTTAAACCCTATAGGATCAGCTAGGCCCTATGGAGCCTTCTGCCCCAGGCCCAATGCGGCCAGGACACTCCCTCATAGGCCCATGCCCCCTCCCGGAAGGTGGGGCCACGTTGGTCCCCCTCCGGAAGGTTCTAGAAGCTTTCGGTACAATACCGATTAACCCGGAACAATTCCGAACTCCAAAAACTGCACTGCCTTATATGAATCTTATTCTCCGGACCACTCCGGAACCTCTCGTGATGTCCCGGATCCCATCCGAGACTCCGAACAAAAACTCATAAACCAATTATCCAATCTATCCTAGGCCGAGACACGTTAAGTGTGTGACCGCGGGTTCGAGAATATGCAGACATGATCTTCTATCAATAATCAACAGCGGGTGCAGGCACCCATATTGACTCCACACATTCATCGATGATCATATCGGATGAACCACGATGCCAGGATTGATCAATCCCATATGTATATTCCTTCGTCTCACGATATTTTACTTGCCCGAGATTCGATCGTCGGTACCATCATACCTAGTTCAATCTCGTTCACAGCAAGTACTTTACTTGTTCCGTAATCCGATATCACTTTGTGATTAACTCCTTAACCACATGCTTGCAAGCGGTGTTGATATCGATTACCGAGTGGGCCCGAAGTATATCTCTCCGACTTGGGAGGGACAAATCCCATCTCGATACATACAACCCAACAGATACTTTCCGATCACCTGAGAGACACCTTTATGATCACCCTCTCATAGGATGACGTTTGATGACCTCAAAGCTTTCTTCCGATACTAGGGAGTTGTATTATCTCATGGTCTAGGGAATACAATATTTGACATAGGAAAAGCTTCGCAAAGATGAACACGATGATACGATCTAATTGCTTCACTTAGTTCGGGTATGTCCATCATATCATTCTCCAATGGTATGATCTCATTATCAATTGACAACTCATGTCTATGGTTAGGAAACCTTAACCATCATTGATCAATGAGCTAGTCCATAGAGGCGTACTAGGGACACGGTGTTGTTCACAAACCACACAAGTATTAAAGTTTCCGCTTAATACAATTCTAGCATGGAATATAAACTTTATCATGAACAAGAATTATAATAATAACATCTTTATTATTGCCTCTAGGGCATAATTCCAACAGTTTCTATATTGAACTCATTCAATATATCATCTATGTACTTTTGGCACAACAATATTAGCGTCTATTGATGCCAAATATTTGGGTTTTGCCTAAGCCTTTCATCGAGATGAAATTCTTAATATGTGTTAATAAAAGAGATACATCATTTCCAATCAACAATATGTCTTCCAGATAATGTATTAGAAATATGTCTTAGCGCTCCCACTTAATTTCTTGCAAACGCAAGCATCTTCATTGTCTCTGATGAATTTAAACTCTTTTAACAATTTCATCATTGTGAAGATTCCATCTCCGCGATGCTTACTTCAACCATTGAAGTTTGCATATGCATTTAGCATCCTTTGAATTAACAAAACCCTATGGACCGTGTCATGCACACGTTCTAGGTAACAATTCTATTAGAAGAACTTATTTTGTTTATTCAACTACCATATAACAAATATCGCTATGAAAGATCAAATCTTTTCATATACAACCTTTGAACATTGTTGTGAATACTTTCCCAACATGTAGACTATTTCATAGATGTGAAACATCCATGTCTTATTTCTTTTATAGATCCAAATATGACTGTAAGGTCTTGTACCTTTTCAGAGGGTCTTTCAAGTTCAAAGCTCGATCTCTCGTATATGGAACTATCACGGATTTTATGGCTTCAAGCCATTTGTCGGAGTTAGGTTCCATCATCGCTTCTTTGCATATAGTACGTTCATTATTCTCAAATAATGATTCAACCCTCAAATCTTGGTATTTGATTGCTTACTCGACCTACTTGGTTCAATAGAAACTTTGACCTCCGTAACCACAACCTTTGAGGTACGTGAGCCATGAGCATTGTTCGCCTCGGAACACTTTTAGGTCTTGCGCAACTTGCACATATAGCTAAGGTTCTTTAACCTTATCAAAGTTCTATTGTCCTCCCACTTATCTTTTCACGAAAATTCCTTCTCAAAGAAACTTGACGTTCTAAGTGACAAACACTTTTGTCTCCGATGTTATGGAGGATTACTTATGATTATTGAAATAACATACAAAGACAGGTTCATCCGACTTTGGTTGCAAACATCTTTATTATGCATAGCATACCAATGTTTAAGAAAGGACAACTTGGGTTTTATCCCAAACCATAACTTTATATGGTGTCATTTCAACGGATTATGATGGAGCTCTTTTCAGTGGAAAAATGGTAGTCTCTATGGCTTTTAATCTTTAAAACATAATGGCAGTTTCTGAATTACACCTTTGATCTTACCATGTCAAACAAGGTTTAATTACATATCTCGAACGCTCCATACTCTTATGGTGTTTCGGGATATGCAAATCCATGGAACGATTCCTTAAATCTTAGGTATTATGCTAAACTCGTAACTCAAATATCTTCCTTTATGATCTTTTCATAAACTATTTATATTCTTGTTACAATGATTTTGCACTTCATCTTGAAAGTCTTTGAACTTTTCAAATGTTTCATACTTCATCCTTATTAAGTAAATATTCATATATTCACTCAAATTTTCGGAGAAAGCATATGAAGTTGAAATCCATCGTTTTTGACTACATATAATGGACTTTGTACAACAATATGTACAATTTCCAATAAGCTAGTCATTCGTTCCCTTTTGGCCTATGAACGAAGTTTTAATTATCTCTAGGAAAGTTTCACAAGCGTCATTTGATCAAAATCAAATAGACTCCAAAATTCCATCCATATGGAGTTTCTTCATGTTTTCTTTCCAATATAATTTAAACGGCGATGTCATTTTCTAAGTGATCTTTCAATCAATTTGTCTTTCGACACTTTTAGCACTAGTTTTATGGATGTGATTTTTCCAACGAGATTTGTGAATCATCCATCTTTTTATGGATTACGGCAATTATTTGAACAACCCTTTTGTTCTCACAATACCTGATAAAACAAATCTTGAAGGCAAGCTTTGATGTTTAACGAGCAACACAATAACCCTTTATTTGTTCTCGATGAACATCATCACATATTCTTTTACTAGTTACTTAGGCCATTGTAGTTCATGAATTGTGTTGTTTGGTATGACGATTCACACCAACAAATTTAGTATCAAATACTTAAGAACCACATTGTTTAATAAGCAAAGAATATAGCCATAACATGTATATCATCTATATACTTAAACTAAACAATTCTAGTCTTTTCTTTTCTGCCATATATTTATGAGATTCTCTTTCAGTATTTCCTTTTCTGTTTGAAAGAATCTATCAACATCAATAGTGGAGTCATGCATATGACACATAGTCCAAAGCGTGTATGATTAAATACCAATGTCTTTGAACTTACACTTTGAAGTAGATCACCATCATCAAATGTTTAGTGTGCTTTCAAATTCCATTCTTTAGTAATCTCTTGGTGTAGTAAATATTTTACCTACATCAAATATTCACCCTTATCATGGAATCATCCATGATCAAACTACTTTTAGTTTATAACGGTGAATCACGAGTATAATGTTGCTCTCCAAAACCTTTTGGAGGTTCAGGACAACTAGTGTCTCCAACCTTTTGCAACTTCTCATCAAATATGAGAACATGTCTTTTGCCATATTATACTCTATCATGTTGCAACCAATACTTCGTTTCAGATATCATAATATCTTCCACATATCATGGTTTCTAAAACAACTCTTTCAGATCCTAGATAACCTTGATAATAAGACAATTCTTTGAATATCAAGAATCATGGAGACAAACATGATACTCATACACTAACTCTTGGAATTTTCACTCTTGATTTTAATACCAATTATTAAACTTCATGGAGTAACCGGAACTTACTGAAAGTTTGCAATAGGACTTTTAAACTTTAGATTAACACTTCAAAACAATACGATACCAGTTCATAAAGTAACTAACCAGAATTCTATAGTTCTATCATCTCAATTATAACTAAGCGCAAGGTGGTAAACGGATGCCAATGACTACAACAACTATGCAATTCACTTTGATTTAATTTATGATAAATAGTGTTTAACTTTTAATCATATTGCTATTGAACTCCCACTCAAAACAATATCCCTCACATTGTTTTAGTGATCACACGAACCAAATCCACCACATCAAAACCGATCATCACGAGAGTTGATGCAGCTTCAATGGCGAACAATCAACATGTTCATCATATCTACTATATGACTCATGCTTTACCTTTCGGTGATCCGTGTTCCGAGACCATGTCTGTACATGCTAGGCTCGTCAAGATCAACCTTAGCTTCCGCATGAGCAAATCTGGCTTGCTCACGTTGTATACACTCGCAGAATCTAACACACCCGATCATCACGTGGTGCTTCAAAACAACGAGCTTTAGCAACGGTGCTTACTAAGGATGAACACTTTAAAACTTGAAATTGTGTGCTTGAGGGATCATCTTATAATGCTACCGTCGTGAACTAAGAAATACAAGATGCATAAAAGGATTAACATCACATGCAATTCATAATATGTGATATGATATGGCCTTTCTTCTTGTGCTTCCGATCTCCATCTTCAAGCACGAACATGATCTCCATCATCACCGGCATTGCATCAAGGTCAATGACGCCGTTCCATGGTTGTCGTCCACCGGCTTAAACTATTACAACTACTTTGAACAGACACGCGGGTCTTAACAGAATTTAAAGACAACCATATGGCTCCTGCCGGTTGCCAACTTACAATAAGGAACATTGCATACATCATATATAATCACAATCATGGCCATATCACATCACAGCACACCCCTGCAAAACAAAGTTAGACGCCTCTAATTTTCTTTGCATGTTTTACGTGGTTTGGGGCTTTCAATAAGTGTCGTTCTAACTTACGAAGATGAACCACAACATTGATACTAGTATTGTTAATCACCTGTTGTAAATTGTATCTTAACTATGCTAGGAGAAACAGGCACCCGCAAAGCCACTTATGCAATACAAGTTGCATGTCAAGCGTGGAGCAAGTCTCATGAACGATGTCATGTAAGGTTAGCCCGGGCCGCTTCATCCCAACATACCGCAAGATGCAAATTACACAAGAAGCAATCGACAATAAAAGCATCAACGCCCACAATGACCATTGTGTTCTACTCGTGCAACAGATCTACATATAGACACGGCTCTGATACCACTGTAGGGTTTCGTAGCATGGAAAACAAAAAAATTCTATCGCATGAACACACAATCAAGATCTAATCTATGATCAAGCCAAGATCTATCTACTAGATTGTAGCAACGATTCAATAGAGTACTAACCCTCGAAGATCCAAAGCGGTTAACGAGAGCAGATTCTCGTGGGTGATGTAGTCGTACACTTCCGATCTCAAGATCGCGTAGACGATCCTTCCGGACTGCGTTCGGCAGCTTCATGATCGGTCACACGTTCGATTTTCGGCGAAGACCTTCCTCTCCCTTGTTCCAGCAGGCAGCGGAGGTTGCAGCACTCTCCTCGCGATTCCGGCAGCACGACGGCGTGGTACCGGAAGTAGAGGGGAGATCTCGCAGGGCTTCGCCTTAAGCCGGAGTGAGTATGGTGGACTATGAGAGAGCCTTGGTGATCTAGGGTTTAGACACACCAATTAGAAGGGGCTAGGCCGGCGGCTAGGGCAATTAGAGGCCCCAACTCGGCGGCTTGGGAGAAAACCCTAGGCTGCGACTAGGGTTTAGGTTTAGAGGGAGGCAACTTGTGTGTCTAGGAGGGGAGCCCTGCCCCTCCTTATATAGGTGGAGGGAGGCGCCGGCCAAGGAGAGGGAGTCCCTCCCCAACTCGTATCCCTAGTGGGCCGGCGGTGCAGGAGGAACTCCTCCCCAACTCGGCTTCCCACTTCTTCTCCACTTTCCAAAATAGCCGTTTGACTTTTCAAATTGGCGTTTGACTTTTCAAACTAGGATTTGATTAAACCCTTTATTTTGTACAGCGATGACACCTAGTACATGATGCAATCATTCCAACTTTCAATGACACATTCATGTACCCTTCCACTCTGGAGTGCCGGACATTCCGGAACCTTCTAGAACATTCCCGATGAAAACACCGGAATCATTCCCCAACTCCGAAACAGGACTTTCCTTATATGAATCTTATTCTACGGACCATTCTGGATCTCCTCGTGATATCCCAGATCCCATCCGAGACTCCGAACAACATTCGGTCTGTTACTCATCATTCCATAACTACTCAACAACATCGAATCCTTAAGTGTGTCTCCCTACGGTTCGTGAATTATGCGGACATGATCGAGACACTTCTCCGAACAATAACCAATAGAGGAATCTGGAAATTCATATGGCTCCCACATATTTCTACGATTACTTTGCGATCGAATTAACCACTTACATACGATACCAATTTCCCTTTGTCTCACGATAGTTTACTTATCCGAGGTTATGATCGTCGGTATCTCTGCATACCTAGTTCAACCTCACATCGATAAGTACTCTTTTCTCGTTCTCGTGATATGTGATCCCTTGTGAGCCAGTCACATGCTTGCAAGCTAATTGGATGACATTCCACCGAGAGGGCCCAGAGTATATCTATCCGTCATATGGATGGACAAATCCCAATCTTCATCCATGTGTCTCAACCGACACTTTCCGAACACTCAATGCCATCTTTATATCCACCCAGTTACGGTGTGGTGTTTGATGTCATCAAAGCATCCATCCGGTAAAGGTGATATGCATGATCTCATGGTCGAAGGAATTAGGTTACTATGTATCAGAAAGCTTATAGCAAATGAACTATATTTAAATGACTTGATCTTTATGCTATGCTTAACTATAGGAGTATGTCCATCACATCATTCTCCTAACGATATGATCTTGTTGTTAATAACATCCCTATGTTCATGATCAGGAAACCATGATCATATATTAACCAACAAGCTAGTTTAACAAGAGGCTCTACTAGGGACTCTTTTATGTTTACAAATTACACAAGTATTAATGTTTCCTGTTAATACAATTATAGCATGGTATGTAAACATTTATCATAAGTATGAAGATATGATAATAACCACTTTATTATTTCCTCTTGGGCATATCTCCAACACCTCGGCGTGTCTAAACTCTAGATCGTCGAGGAACTCTCTCATACACCACCATACTCGCTTCGGCTTAAGGCGAAGCCCTGCGAGATCTCCCCTCTACTTCCGGTACCACGCCGTTGTGCTGCCGGAATCACGAGGAGAGTGCTACAACCTCCGGTGCCTGCTGGAACAAGGGAGAGGAAGGTCTTCGTCGAGTACCGAACGTGTGACCGACTGCGGGGCTCTTGGAGCATAGCCGGAAGGATCGTCTACGCGATCTTGAGATCGGAAAGAGTACTACTACATCACTCACGAGAATCCGCTCTCGTTAAACACTTTGGAATCTTCGAGGGTAAGTGATTACATCGACTCGTTGCTACAATCTAGTAGATAGATCTTGGCTTGTTTGTTTGTATGCGGTAGAAAAATTTTGTTTTCCATGCTACGAGTCGATGGAATAACTTACCCTCGAAGATTCCAAAGCGGTTAACGAGAGCAGATTCTCGTGGGTGATGTAGTCGTACACTTGCCGATCTCAAGATCGCGTAGACGATCCTTCCGCGGCAAGACGGGTCAACACTGAGAGATCTCATAGCGGAGCGAGTATGGTGGAGTATGAGAGAGCTATTTAGTGGTATAGGGTTTAGACACACCAATTAGAAGGCTCTAAACCTAAGTCTAGAGCAATTAGAAGCTCTAAACCAAAACGGCTCTAAACCGGAGATTAGAGGATAGGAACTTGTGTGTCTAGAGGAGGAGGCCCTGCCCCTCCTTTTATAGGTGGGAGGGGCGGCCAAGGGGAGGGAGTCCCTCCCCAAGTCGGCCTTGGGTGGCGCGCCGGCTTGGAGAGGAGGGACTCCTCCTCCAAGTTGGTTTCAACCTCCTCTTGCTTGTTTCCCACAGTTTCTTGTTTTAGCCGTTTGACTTTCAAACTGGCCATTTGACTTTTCAGTTTTAGGATTCAATTTAATCCTTTATTTGGAACAGCAAGAACACTTAGTACATGATGCAATCATTCCAATATGTAATGACACATTCATGTACCCCTTCCCCCCCGGAGTCTTGGGACATTAGAACCTTCTAGAACATTCGATGAAAACACGGAATCATTCCCGAACTCGAAGCGGGACTTTCCTTATATGAATCTTATTCTCCGGACCATTCCGGATCACCTCGTGATATCCCGGATCCCATCCGAGACTCCGAACAACATTCGGTCTCTTTCTCATAATACCATAACTACTCAAACAACGTCGAATCCTTAAGTGTGTCTCCCTACGGTTCGTGAATTATGCGGACATGATCGAGACACTTCTCCGAACAATAACCAATAGAGGAATCTGGAAATTCATATGGCTCCCACATATTTCTACGATTACTTTTGCGATCGAATGAACCACTTACATACGATACCAATTTCCCTTTGTCTCACGATAGTTTACTTATCCGAGGTTATGATCGTCGGTATCTCTGCATACCTAGTTCAACCTCGTTACTGATAAGTACTCTTTTCTCGTTCCCGTGATATGTGATCCCTTGTGAGCCAGTCACATGCTTGCAAGCTAATTGGATGACATTCCACCGAGAGGGCCCAGAGTATATCTATCCGTCATATGGATGGACAAATCCCACTCTTGATCCATGTGTTTCAACCAATACTTTCCGAACACTCAATGCCACCTTTATAGCCACCCATTTACGGTGTGGTGTTTGATGTCATCAAAGCATCCATCCGGTAAAGGTGATATGCATGATCTCATGGTCGAAGGAATTAGGTTACTATGTATCAGAAAGCATATAGCAATTGAACTATTTAAATGACTTGATCTTTATGCTACGCTTATCTATAGGAGTATGTCCATCACATCATTCTCCTAATGATATGATCATGTTGTTAACAACATCTCTATGTTCATGATCAGGAAACCATGATCATATAGTAACCAACAAGCTAGTTTAACAAGAGGCTTTACTAGGGACTCTTATTTTAGTTTACAAATCACACAAGTATTAATGTTTCCGGTTAATACAATTATAGCATGGTATGTAAACATTTATCATAAGTGTGAAGATATGATAATAACCACTTTATTATTGCCTCTTGGGCATATCTCCAACAGTCTCCCACTTGCACTAGAGTCAATAATCTAGTTTAAAACCTTTGTGTATATAACACCTATGGCTTTCCGGTGTTGTATCTACACGATTGCTAGTGGTCAACTGATCTCCGGATCTGACACTTCCAGGTCCGTGTGTAATTGCATGTCTTTGCGTCTCTATGCATCACTCATTCTCTAATGAGATGGCTTTGTATAAATTTGGTCTTTCGGTGTGAACTTTAGCTCTTTGGGGTTAAAACATGTTGATAATATTGTCGCACAATATATCTTCATAGTATTATCCCACTGTGAACTACACCTAGTTTGATAACAAACTACTTGACACAAATGCCCTCTTTTGATGCTAAAATAGCAGTCATATACTTAGCCTTTTGTTGTAGTATCAGTCACAATGTCTTAACTTTGGAACTCATCCAAATCCATTATGGAACTCACTTTCCATTATATTGTGCCACCCTTAGTTTAGATCGAGATAAACTTAATTTGTACTTTGTGACGAAACTAGTATCAATGTAGTACTTTTACAATGAACTAACCATCTATTTGTCACTTCTACAAATATTATACTCTTAGTTCTTCCAAAAGATCATAAGAATATCCTTACTATTGTCCAATGATCATCTTACGAATCATTCTGGTATATGCTCGCAACATTTAGAGCATAGGACATATCTGGATTTGTACATATCACAGTATGATTGATATAAATACTCTTTGTGATTTCATACATCAAGTATCAATCTATACTTGATTATTTGTTTCACTTTACCAAATGTCAATACACTTGAATATATCATCAACATTGAACTCTTTCAATCCTTTCTGTGCGACAAGAACCTTTTTCTTGTAGTTTCTATATTGAACTCATTCAATATCTCGTCTATGTACTTCTGGCACAACCATATTAGCGTCTATTGATGCCAAATATTTGGGTTTTGCCTAAGTCTTTCATCGGGCTGAAATTCTTAATATGTGTTAATAAAAGATACATTTATTTCCAATCAACAATATGTCTTCCACATAATGTATTAGAAACATGTCTTAGCGCTCCCACTTAATTTCTTGCAAATGCAAGCATCTTCATTGTCTCTAATGAACTTTTAAACTCCTTTAACAGTTTCATCATAGTGAAGATTCCAACTCCGTGATGCTCACTTCAACCATTGAAGTTTGCATATGCTTTTAGCATCCTATGAATTAACAAAACCCTATGGACCGTGTTATGCACATGTCCTAGGTAACGATTCTATTAGAAGAACTTGTTTTGTTTATTCAACTATCATATAACAAAATTATATGTAGTGGTTGCTACATTAATCCGTCTAGACTAAATATCACTATGAAAGATCAAATCTTGTCATAGTCAACCCTTGAACATTGTTGTGAACTCTTTCCCAATATGTCGATTATAGATGTGAAACATCCATGTCTATTTCTTTATAGATCCAGACACAACTGTAAGGTCTTACACCTTTCTCGAGGGTCCTTCAAGTTCAAAACTTGATTTCTCGTGTATGGAACTATCACGGATTTTATGGCTTCAAGCCATTTGACGGAGTCAGGGCTCATCATCGCTTCTTTGCACGTAGTCGGATCATTATTGTCAAATAATGATTTAACTCTCAAATCTTGGTATTTGATTGTTCACCCGACCTACTTGTTTCAATAGGAACTTAGATCTCCGTGACCACAACCTTTGAGGCACGTGAGCCATGAGCATTGTTGCTGCCTCCGGAACACTTTTCGGTGCTGCGCAACTTTGCACATATAGCTAAGGTTCCTTTAACCGTATCAAAGTTCTATTGTCCTCCCACTTTTCTTTTCACGAAAAATTCCTTCCCAAAGAAACTTGACGTTCTAAGCGACAAACACTTTTGTCTCTGGTGTTATGGAGGAATACTCAACAGTTATACAAAGACAGGTTCATCCGACTTTGGTTGCAAACATCTTTCTTATGCATAGCAAACCATTGTTTAAGAAAGGACAACTTGGGTTTTATCCCAAACCATAACTTTATATGGTGTCATTTCAACGGATTATGATGGAGCTCTTTTCAGTGGAAAAAAGGTAATCTCTAAAGCTTTTAATCTTTAAAATATAATGGCAGTTTTATGAATTATACCTTTGATCTTACCATGTCAAACAAGGTTTAATTACATATCTCGAACGCTCCATACCCTTATGGTGTTTCAGGAAATGCAAATCCATGGAACGATTCCTTAAATCTTAGGTATTATGCTAAACTCTATAACTCAAATATCTTCCTTTATGATCTTTATCATAAACTGTTTATATTCTTGTTACAATGATTTTGCACTTCATCTTGAAAGTCTCTGAACTTTTCAAATGTTTCATACTTCATCCTTATTAAGTAAATATTCATATATTCACTCAAAATTTCGGAAAAAGCAAATGAAGTTAAAATCAATCGCTCTTGACTACACATAATGGACTTCGTACAACAATATGTACAAATTCCAATAAGCTAGTCTTTCGTTCCCTTTTGGCCTATGAACGAAGTTTCAATTATCTCTAGGAAAGTTTCACAAGTGTCATTTGATCAAAAATCAAAAGACTCCAAAATTCCATCCACATGGAGTTTCTTCATGTTTTCTTTTCAGTATAATTTAAACGGCGATGTCACTTCCTAAGTGATCTTTCAATCAATTTGTCTTTCGACATCTTTAGCACTAGTTTTATGGATGTGATGTCTCCAACGAGATTTGCGAATCCATCTTTTATGGATTACGGCAATTATTTGAACAACCCTTTTGTTCTCATAATACCTGATAAAACAAATCTTTGAAGGCAAGCTTTGATGTTTAACGAGCAACACAATAACCCTTTATTTGTTCTCGATGAACATCATCACATATTCTTTTGCTAGTTACTTAGGCCATTGTAGTTCATGAATTGTGTTGTTTCGTATGACGATTCACACCAACAAATTCAGTATCAAATACTTGAGAACCACATTGTTTAATAAGCAAAGAATATAGCCATAACATGTATATCATCTATATACTTAAGCTGAACAATTCTAGTCTTTTCCTTTACGCCATATATTTATGAGATTCTCTTTCAAGATTTCCTTTTACATTTGAAAGAATCTATCAACATCAATAGTGGAGTCATACATATGACATATAGTCCAAAGCGTGTATAATTAAATACCAATGTCTTTGGACTTGCACTTTGAAGTAGATCACCATCATCAAATATTTGGTGTTCTTTCAAATTCCTTTCTTTTGTAATCTCTTGGTGTAGTAAACATTTTACCTACATCAAATATTCACCCTTATCATGGAATCTTCCATGATCAAGCTACTGTTAGCTTATAACGATGAATTATGAGTATAATGTTGCTATCCAAAACCTTTTGGAGGATTAGGACAACAAGTGTCTCCAACCTTTTGCAAATTCTCATCAAATATGAGAACATGACTTTAGCCATATTATACTCCATCATGTTGCAACCAAAACTTCGTTTCAGATATCACAATATCTTCCACACATCATGGTTTCTGAAACAACTCTTTCAGATCCTAGATAACCTTGATATTAAGACAATCCTTTGAATATCAAGAATCATGGAAACAAACATGATACTAACACTTGGAATTGTTACTCTTGATTTAATACTAATTATTAAACTTCATGGAGTAACCGGAACTTACTGAAAGTTTGCAATAGGACTTTTAAACTTTAGATTAACACTTCAAAACAATACGATACCAGTTCGTAAAGTAACTAACCAGAATTCTATAGTTCTATTATCTCAATTATAACTAAGCGCAAGGTGGTAAACGGATGCCAATGACTACAACAACTATGCAATTTCACTTTGATTTAGTTTATGATAAATTGAGTTCTAATTAATAATTAAATTAATCTAGGTGAACTCTCACATTGTTTTAGTGATCACACGAACCAAATCCACCACATCAAAACCGATCATCACGAGAGTTGATATAGCTTCAATGGCGAACAATCAACATGTTCATCATATCTACTATATGACTCATGCTCTACCTTTCGGTAATCCGTGTTCCTGAGGGCATGTCTGTACATGCTAGGCTCGTCAAGATCAAACCTTAGTTTCTGCATGAGCAAATCTGGCTTGCTCACGTTGTATACACTTGCAGAATCTAACACACCCGATCATCACGTGGTGCTTCGAAACAACAAGCTTTAGCAACGGTGCTAACTAAGGGTGAACACTTTATGACTTGAAATTCATGTGCATGAGGGATCATCTTATAATGCTACCGTCGTCTACTAAGCAATACAAGATGCATAAAGGATTAACATCACATGCAATTCAATAATATGTGATATGATATGGCCTTTCTTCTTTGTGCTTCCGATCTCCATCTTCAAGCACGAACATGATCTCCATCATCATCGGCATTGCATCAAGGTCAATGACGCTTCTCCATGGTTGTCGTCCACCGGCCTCAACTATTACAACTAATTTGAATAGACACGCGGGTCTTAACATAAATTAAAGACAACCGTATGGCTCCTGCCGGTTGCCAACTTACAATAAGGAACATTGCATACATCATATATAATCACAATCATGGCCATATCACATCACAGCACACCCCTTCAAAACAAAGTTAGACGCCTCTACTTTCTTTGCATATTTTACGTGGTTTGGAGCTTTCAATAAGTGTCGTTCTAACTTATGAACAAGAACCACAACATTGATACTAGTATTGTCAATCACCCGTTGTAAATTGGATCTTAACTATGCTAGGAGAAACAGGCACCCGCAAAGCCACGTATGCAATACAAGTTGCATGTCAAGCGTGGAGCAAGTCTCATGAACGATGTCATGTAAAGTTAGCCCGGGCCGCTTCATCCCAACATACCGCAAGATGCAAAGTACACAAGAAGCAATCGACAATAAAAGCATCAACGCCCACAATGACCATTGTGTTCTACTCGTGCAAACATATCTACATATAGACACGGTTCTGATACCATTGTAGGGGTTCGTAGCATGGAAAACAAAAATTTTCTATCGCATACAAAAAAACAAGCCAAGATCTATCTACTAGATTGTAGCAACGAGTCGATGGAATAACTTACCCTCGAATATTCCAAAGCGGTTAACGAGAGCAGATTCTCGTGGGTGATGTAGTCGTACACTTGTCGATCTCAAGATCGCGTAGAAGATCCTTCCGGCGCTGCGTTCCGGCAGCGCTCAGATCGATCCTGCGTTCGGTACTGACGAAGACCTTCCTCTCCCTTGTTCCAGAAGTGGAGGTTGTAGCACTCTCCTCGCGATTCCGGCAGACAACGGCGTGGTAGGAAGTAGAGGAGATCTCATGAGCTCGCCTTAAGCCGGAGCGAGTATGGTGGAGTATGAGAGCTATTTAGTGGTCTAGGGTTTAGACACACCAATTATAAGGCTCTAAACCGAAGGCTAGAGCAATTAGAAGCTCTAAACCAAAACGGCTCTAAACAGGAGATTAGAGGATAGGAACTTGTGTGTCTAGAGGAGGAGCCCTGCCCCTCCTTTTATAGGTGGGAGGCGGCCAAGGGAGTCCCTCCCAAGTCGGCCTTGGGTGGTGGCCGGCTTGGAGAGGAGGACTCCTCCTCCAAGTTGGTTTCAACCTCCTCTTGCTTGTTTCCCACAGTTTCTGTTTTAGCCGTTTGACTTTCAAACGCCATTTGACTTTTCAGTTTTAGGATTCAATTTAATCCTTTATTTGGAACAGCAAGAACACTTAGTACATGATGCAATCATTCCAATATGTAATGACACATTCATGTACCCTTCCCCGAGTGTCGGACATTCCAAACCTTCTAGAACATTCCGATGAAAACACCGGAATCATTCCCGAACTCCGAAACGGGACTTTCCTTATATGAATCTTATTCTCCGGACCATTCCGGATCACCTCGTGATATCCCGGATCCCATCCGAGACTTCGAACAACATTCGGTCTCTTTCTCATAATACCATAACTACTCAAACAACGTCGAATCCTTAAGTGTGTCTCCCTACGGTTCGTGAATTATGCGGACATGATCGAGACACTTCTCCGAACAATAACCAATAGAGGAATCTGAAAATTCATATGGCTCCCACATATTTCTCGATTACTTTTGCGATCGAATGAACCACTTACATACGATACCAATTTCCCTTTGTCTCACGATAGTTTACTTATCCGAGGTTATGATCGTGTATCTCTGCATACCTAGTTCAACCTCGTTCCGATAAGTACTCTTTTCTCGTTCCGTGATATGTGATCCCTTGTGAGCCAGTCACATGCTTGCAAGCTCATTGGATGACATTCCACCGAGAGGGCCCAGTATATCTATCCGTCATATGGATGGACAAATCCCACTCTTGATCCATGTGTTTCAACCAATACTTTCCGAACACTCAATGCCACCTTTATAGCCACCCGATTCACGGTGTGGTGTTTGATGTCATCAAAGCATCCATCCGGTAAAGGTGATATGCATGATCTCATGGTCGAAGGAATTAGGTTACTATGTATCAGAAAGCATATAGCAATTGAACTATTTAAATGACTTGATCTTTATGCTACGCTTATCTATAGGAGTATGTCCATCACATCATTCTCCTAATGATATGATCCTGTTGTTAATAACATCTCTATGTTCATGATCAGGAAACCATGATCATATATTAACCAACAAGCTAGTTTAACAAGAGGCTTTACTAGGGACTCTTATTTTAGTTTACAAATCACACAAGTATTAATGTTTCCGGTTAATACAATTATAGCATGGTATGTAAACATTTATCATAAGTGTGAAGATATGATAATAACCACTTTATTATTGCCTCTTGGGCATATCTCCAACAACAGGTATAGCCAATCTTCGCGCAATGATCTCCATCTTGTGCGTTCCGGCATGATCTCCATCACTCCACCATGATTGCCTCTACCATGAATAGCAACTACAACTATTGCTAACTACTTAGCGATAAAGTGAAACTATTACATGGCGCATAAGAAGTTGACACACAGGTCATACACAATTATAAAGACAACCATATGGCTCCTGCCGGTTGTGTACTCATCGACATGCAAGTCGTGAAACATTACAAAACATGATCATCGCATACATTATACACATCACATCTTGGGCCATACCATATCACAGAAAACACTCCCTGCAAAAACAATTTAGACGCCTCTACTTTGTTGTTGCATGTTTTACGTGGCTTATGGGAGTAGATGCTAAGAACGATTCTTACCTACGGAAAGCCACAACGGTGATATTATGGTTGCCAAACTCCAGTGTTAATCCCATGACAACTATAGTGAGAGAAATTGACATCCACCAGCCGCATGTGTGGAACAAGCCACACGTCAAGTGCGGAGCCGGTCTCGCGAACGACGTCGCGTAAGGTTTGCCTGGACCGCTTCAATCTCACTATCCCGCGTCATAAGAAGAACACAAACAAGAAGCTTGCAACAGAAAACATCAACTCCCGCAACAACCATGTTGCGTTCTACTCGTGAAACACATCTACGCATAGATCTAGCTCTGATACCACTGAAGGGTTTCGCGGCATAGTAAATCAAAATTTTCTACGGATGCGAACATAGGGAAAGCCAAGATCTAATCTAGGAGATGCAAACAACAAGAGAGATTGGATTAGATCTTCATACCCTTGAAGATTCGCAATGAGCGTTCGTCGGAACGTGGGTGATGTAGTCGTACTCGCTTCTCCTCCTCGCGATCCGATCCGATCTAGCACCACAAGTGGCGGTGCCTCCATGAGATGCACACGTGCAGCACCTCGACGTATCCTCCTTCCTCGGATCAGCAAGTATGGTGGAGATACGGATTGTATCTACAACACGATGGCGTGGTGTATATGATGGAGAATTTCTGCAGCAGGGCTTCGCCTACAAGCATTCAGGAGGGAGAGAGGAGGGCAGCAGGGCGGCTAGGGTTGGAGGGGAAGGTGTAGGGGGTTGGTGCGCCCCCACCCCTCTTTATATAGAGGGGGCGCAGACCTAGCCCCTCCCCCAAGCCCAAACCGGCGGCCCCAAAGGATAAGGAGTGGGGGGCAAGGAAACCCCCCCTTCTAGAAACTCTATCTCGAGTTTAAACCTCTCTAGGCCAGCTGGGCCCTATGGGGCCTTGTGCCCCTGGCCCAATGCGGCCAGGGCACTCTCTCATAGGCCCATGCCTCCTCCCGGAAGGTGGGTCCACGTTGGTCCCCTTCCGGAAGGTTCTAGAAGCTTCCGGTACAATACCGATTAACCTGGAACAATTCCGAACTCCAAAAACTACACTGCCTTATATGAATCTTATTCTCCGGACCACTCTGGAACCTCTCGTGATGTCCCGGATCCCATCCGAGACTCCGAACAAAAACTCATAAACCCATTATCCAATCTATCCTAGCGTCGAGACACGTTAAGTGTGTGACCCTGCGGGTTCGAGAATATGCAGACATGATCTTCTATCAATAATCAACGGGTGCGAAACCCATATTGACTCACACATTCATCGATGATCATATCGGATGAACCACGATGCCAGGATTCAATCAATCCCATATATATATTCCCTTCGTCTCGCGATATTTTACTTGCGAGATTCGATCGTCGGTACCTTCATACCTAGTTCAATCTCGCTCACAAGTACTTTACTTGTTCCAGAATCCGATATCACTTTGTGATTAACTCCTTAACCACATGCTTGCAAGCGGTGTTGATATCGATTACCGAGTGGGCCAGTATATCTCTCCGACTTGGGAGGGACAAATCCCATCTCGATACATACAACCCAACAGATACTTTCCGATCACCTGAGAGACACATTTATGATCACCCTCTCATAGGATGACGTTTGATGACCTCAAAGCTTTCTTCCGATACCAGGGAGTTGTATTATCTCATGGTCTAAGGAATACAATATTTGACATAAGAAAAGCTTCGCAAAGACGAACACGATGACACGATCTAATTGCTTCGCTTAGTTTGGGTCTGTCCACCATATCATTATCCCAATGATATGATCTCATTATCAATTGACAACTCATGTCTATGGTTAGGAAACCTTAACCATCATTGATCAATGAGCTAGTCCATAGAGGCGTACTAGGGACACGGTGTTGTTCACAAACCACACAAGTATTAAAGTTTCCGCTTAATACAATTCTAGCATGGAATATAAACATTATCATGAACAAGAATTATAATAATAACATATTTATTATTGCCTCTAGGGCATAATTCCAACATGCCTCCACCACGAATAGCAACTACAACTATTGCTAACTACTTAGCGATAAAGTAAAGCTATTACATGGCGTATAAGAGGTTGACACACAGGTCATACACAATTATAAAGACAACCATATGGCTCCTGCCGGTTGTGTACTCATCGATATGCAAGTCGTGAAATATTATAAAACATGATCATCGCATACATCATACACATCATGTCTTGGGCCATACCATATCACAAAACACTCCCTACAAAAACAAGTTAGACGCCTCTACTTTGCTGTTGCATGTTTTACGTGGCTTATGGGAGTAACAAGCTAAGAACGATTCTTACCTATGGAAAGCCACAACGGTCATATTATGGTTGCCAACATCCGGTGTAAATCCATGAATACTATAGTGAGAGAAACTGGCATCCACCAGCCGCATGTGTGGAACAAGCCACACGTCAAGTGCGGAGCCGGTCTCACGAACGAGGTCGCGTAAAGTTGGCCTGGACCGCTTCGATCTCACTATGCCGCGTCATAAGTGTAGGGGTTCGTAGCATGGAAAACAAAAATTTTCTATCGCATACAAACAAACAAGCCAAGATCTATCTACTAGATTGTAGCAACGAGTCGATGGAATAACTTACCCTCGAAGATTCCAAAGTGTTTAACGAGAGCGGATTCTCGTGGGTGATGTAGTCGTACTCTTTCCGATCTCAAGATCGTGTGGACGATCCTTCCGGCGCCACGTTCCGGCAGCGCTCCCGCAGTCGGTCACACGTTCGGTACTCGACGAAGACCTTCCTCTCCCTTGTTCCAAAGCGGAGGTTGTAGTACTCTCCTCATGATTCCCAAAGACTGGCAGTATGCAGAAGTAGAGGGAAATCCATGAGGCTTCGCCTTAAGCCGGTGCGAGTATGGTGGAGCTTATGAGAGAGGCTATTAGTGGTCTAGTAATTAGACACACCAATTAGAAGGCTCTAAACCAATTAGAAGGCTCTAAACCGCTGGCTAAAGCAATTAGAAGCTCTAAACCAAAACGGCTCTAAACCGGAGATCTAGAGGTGAAACTTGTGTGTCTCTAGGAGGAGCCCTGCCCCTCCTTTTATGGGAGGGGGTTCTTGGCGCGCCAGGGGAGGGAGGGAGTCCCTCCCCAACTCGGCCTAGGGCTGGGCGCCGGCCTGGAGGAGTCCAACTCCTCCTCCAGGTTGGTTCCAACTCCTCTTGCTTGTTTCCCACAGTTTCTTGTTTTGGCAGTTTGACTTTCAAACTGGACATTTGACTTTTCTGTTTTAGGATTCAATTTAATCCTTTATTTGGGACAGCAAGAACACTTAGTACATGATGCAATCATTCCATTAAGTAATGACACATTCATGTACCCCTTCCCCCCGGAGTGCCGGACAATCCGGAACCTTCTAGAACATTCCCGATGAAAACACCGGAATCATTCCCGAACTCCGAAACGGGACTTTCCTTATATGAATCTTATTCTCCGGACCATTCCGGATCACCTCGTGATATCCCGGATCCCATCCGAGACTCCGAACAACATTCGGTCTCTTTCTCATAATACCATAACTACTCAAACAACGTCGAATCCTTAAGTGTGTCTCCCTACGGTTCGTGAATTATGCGGACATGATCGAGACACTTCTCCGAACAATAACCAATAGAGGAATCTGGAAATTCATATGGCTCCCACATATTTCTACGATTACTTTGCGATCGAATGAACCACTTACATACGATACCAATTTCCCTTTGTCTCACGATATGTTACTTATCCGAGGTTATGATCGTCGGTATCTCCGCATACCTAGTTCAACCTCGTTACCGATAAGTACTCTTTCTCGTTCCGTGATATGTGATCCCTTGTGACCAAGTCACATGCTTGCAAGCCAATTGGATGACATTCCACCGAGAGGGCCCAGAGTATATCTATCCGTCATGTGGATGGACAAATCCCACTCTTGATCCATGTGTTTCAACCAACACTTTCCGAACACTTAATGCCACCTTTATAGCCACCCAGTTACGGTGTGGTGTTTGATGTTATCAAAGCATCCATCCGGTAAAGGTGATATGCATGATCTCTTGGTCGAAGGAATTAGGTTACTATGTATCAGAAAGCATATAGCAATTGAACTATTGAAATGACTTGATCTTTATGCTACGCTTATCTATAGGAGTATGTCCACCATATCATTCTCCTAACGATATGATCTTGTTGTTGATAACATCTCAATGTTCATGATAGGGAAACCACAATCATTAATCAACCAACAAGCTAGTGAAGTATAGAGGCTATACTAGGGACCTCAAATTAAGTTTACAAATCACACAAGTATCAATGTTTCCTTGTTAATACTATTATAGCATGAATGTAAACATTTATCATAAACACAAAGATATAATAATAACTACATTTATTATTGCCTCTAGGGCATATCTCCAACAGTCTCCCACTTGCACTAGAGTCATCTAATCTAGATTACATGGTAATATACCGAACACCCATGGCAGTTTGGTGTTGGTCATGTTTTGCCCTCGGGAGAGGTTTAGTCAACGGATCCGCCACATTCAGATCTGTGTGTACTTTGCAAATCTTTATATCCCCATCCTGGATATGTTCTCGAATAGCGTGAAAACGCAGCTTGATATGCTTCAGCTTCTTGTGTGACCTTGGTTCTTGCGCATTGGCTATGGCGCCCATGTTATCACAGTAGATAGACATTGGGTCCAGCGCACTTGGAACCACACCCATCTCTGTAATGAACTCTTTCATCCATATCGCTTCTTGTGAAGCCTCCGAAGCAGCCATGTATTCCGATTCAGTTGAAGATCTCGCCACAACGCTTTGCTTTGCACTCCTCCAGCTAACTGTTGCACCATTCAAAATAAATACGTATCCGGATTGTGATTTAGAATCATCTGGATCGGTGTTCCAACTAGCATCGGTGTAACCATTAACAACGAGCTGTTCATCACCTCCATAAGAAAGAACCATATCCTTAGTTCTTCTCAAGTACTTAAGGATGTTTTTGACCGCTGTCCAATGATCCACTCCTGGATCACTTTGATATCTGCTAGTTAAACTAACGGATATGCAATGTCGGGTCTAGTACATAGCATGGCATACATTAGAGATCCTATGGTGAGGCATGAGTCTTACTCATCCTTTCTCTATCTTCGCGATGTCGGACTTTGAGTTTTACTCAAGGTCGTATTGAGCAACATGGGCAAGAACCCTTTCTTGCTTTCTTCCATTCCAAATCTCTTTAGAACTTTGTCCAAATATGTACTCTGTGACAATGATATTTGGCGTTTTGATCTATCTCTATAAATCTTTATGCCTAATATGTAAGCTTCGCCAAGATCCTTCATTGAAAAACTATTATTCAAATATTCCTTGACACTATTAAGAAGGTCTACATCATTCCCAATCAACAATATGTCATCCACATACGATTAAGAATGCTCTGAGCTCCCACTCACTTTCTTGTAAATACAAGCTTCTCCATAAGTTTGTATAAAACCAAAACTTTGATTACCTTATCAAACGTTGATTCCAACTTAGGATGCTTGCTTTAATCCATAGATGGACCGTTGAAGTTTGCATACCTTGTTAGCATCTTTAGGATCGACAAAACCTTTGGGTTGCATCATATACAACTCTTCATCAATGTCTCCATTGAGGAATCTTGTTTGACATCCATCGCCATATCTCATAATCATAATATGCGTGATTGCTAACATAATCCTCACAGACTTTAGCTTCGCTACGGTGAGAAAGTCTCATCGTAGTCAACTCCTTGAATTTGTCGAAACCCTTTTGCGACAAGTCGAGCTTTATAGATGATAACATTACCATCACATCTGTTTTCTTCTTGAAAATCCATTTGTTCTCGACGACCTTCCGGCCATCCGGTAAGTCCACCAAAGTCCATACTTGGTTTTCGTACATGGATCCAATCTCGGATTTCATGGCTTCTTGCCATTTATTGGAATCTGGGCTCATCATCGCTTCCTCATATGTCTCGGGGTCATCGGTGTTGTCCACCACCATGACATTCATAACGGAATCATACCAATCTGGAGTGGTACGAGTTCTCGTTGACCTCCGAGGCTCTGTAGCAACTTCAACCGAAGTTTCATGATCATCATCATTAGCTTCCTCTCTTATTGGTGCAGGCACCACAGGAACATCTTCCGGTGTTGCGCTACTCGCAATTTCGAGAGAAGGTTCGACAACCTCGTCGAGTTCTACTTTCCTTCCAGTCACTTCTTTCGAGAGAAATTCCTTCTCTAGAAAGGATCCATTCTTAACCTTGAATGTTTTGCCTTCGGATCTATGATAGAAGGTATACCCAATAGTTTCCTTCGGGTATCCTATGAAGACGCATTTTTCCGCTTTGGGTTCAAGCTTGTCCTTTTGTAACTTTTTACATAGGCCGCATCCCCAAACTTTAAGGAGCGACAATTTAGGTTTCTTCCCAAACCATAATTCATATGGTGTCGTTTCAACGGATTTAGGCGGTGCCCTATTTAAAGTGAATGCGTTTGTTTCTAATGCATAACCCCAAAATGATAGCGGTAAATCTGTAAGTGACATCATAGAGCGAACCATATCTAAGAGAGTTCGATTCTGACGTTCGGACACACCATTACGCTGTGGTGTTCCCGGTGTCAATTGTGAAAGTATTCGCATTTCTTCAAATGCTCGCCAAACTCGTAACTAAGATATTCACCTCCACGATCGAGCGTAGAAATTTAATCTTCTTGTTACGTTGATTCTCTACCTCACTTTGAAACTCCTTAAACTTCTCGAAAGTTTCGGACTTATGTTTCATGAAATAGATATACCCATATCTACTCAAGTCATCCGTGAAGGTAAGAACATAACGATAACCACATGCGATGCTACACTCATTGGACCACACATCGGTATGTATGATTTCCAATAAGTCCGTAGCTCGCTCCATCATACCGAAAATGGAGTCTTAGTCATTTTACCCATCGGACATGCTTCGCATCTTTCAAGTGATTCAAAATCAAGTGATTCAAGAAGTCCATCGAATGGAGTTTCTTCATACGTTTCACTCGATGTGACCAAGGCAGCGATTGCCACATATAGGTCGAATTATCGCTTGATTTCAAGCGTTTAGCCTCAATATTGTTGATATGTGTATTTCCACTATCGAGATTCAATAAGAATAGACCATCTATCAAAGGTGCATGTGCATAAAACATATTACTCATATAAATAGAACAACCATTATTCTCGATTTAAACAAGTAACCGTCTCGCAATAAACAAGATCCCGATATAATGTTCATGCTCAACGGGCACCAAATAACAATTATTTAAGTATAAAACTAATCCCGATGGTAGATGAAGGGTAGCGTCGACCGCGATCACATCAACCTTTGATCCGTTTCCACGCGCATCGTCACCTCGTTCTTCGCTAGCTTCCGTTTATTCTGCAAAGACTTTTGTTTGAGTTACAAATATGAGCAACCGAACCAAGATCAAATACCGGGCACTACTACGAGTACTAGTGAGATACACATCAATAACATGTATATCGGATATACCTTTCTTCTTGATGTTGCCGTTCTTGAATCCGCCAAGTACTTTGGGCAATTCCGCTTCGATGACCTTCTCCCTTGCGGTAAAAGCACTCAAGATCGGCTTAGGTCCAGCCTTGGTCTTCTTCGCGTGGTAGCTTTCTTACCACCCTTCTTGAAGTGTCCTTTGCTTAGACTTGCCTTTCTTGAATTTGGTGGTCTTATTGACCAACAACACTTGGTGCTCTTTCTTGATCTCCACTTACGCAGATTTCAACATGGCAAAGAGTTCGGCAACGCGTCTTGTTCATGTTACGCATGTTGTAGTTCATCACAAAGTTCTTGTAACTTGGTGGTAGTGATTGGAGGACACGGTAAATCCCCAAAGCATTAGGAATCACTATACCCAAGCTTTGAAGTTTGTTTGCGTGCCGGACATCTTAAGCACATGCTCACTTGAGCTGCCCTCTTCCATCTTGTAGTTAAAGAACTTTTGAAGCCTCATAGCTTTCAATTGTCGCATGAGTCTCAAAAATCAATTTGAGATCCTCGACAATATCATATGGGTCGACTCTTCAAACCTTTTAAAGCTCGATTCTAAACCATACAAGATAGCACTTTGAACTATGGAGTCTTGATTCTTAGGCGAGGTAAACATTCTTTACTTCATCGGAAGCATTGGCTGCAGGTGGGTCACCCAATGTGCATCCAGACATAGGTCAAATTACCACTGTGAGGACAATCCTCAAATTGCGGAACCAATCCATGAAGTTGCTTCCATTGTTTTCAACTTTTCTTTCTCTAGGAACGCATTAAAATTGATGGTAGGGCTGCCATTGATCTACAATATATTTGCAATAGTTTAGACTAAGTTTATGACAAATTGAGTTCAAATTAATAATAAAATTAAACTAGGTGAACTCCCACTCAAAACAATATCCCTCACATTGTTTTAGTGATCACACGAACCAAATCCACCATATCAACACCGATCATCACGAGAGTTGACATAGTTTCAATGGCGAACAATCGTCATGTTCATCATATCTACTATATGATTCATGCTTTACCTTTCGGTGATCCGTGTTCCGAGACCATGTCTGTACATTCTAGGCTCGTCAAGATCAAACCTTAGTTTCTGCATGAGCAAATCTGGCTTGCTCACGATGTATACACTTGCAGAATCTAACACACCCGATCATCACGTGGTGCTTCGAAACAACAAGCTTTAGCAACGGTGCTAACTAAGGGTGAACACTTTATGATTTGAAATTGATGTGCATGAGGGATCATCTTATAATGCTACCGTCGTCTACTAAGCAATACAAGATGCATAAAGGATTAACATCACATGCAATTCAATATATATGTGATATGATATGGCCTTTCTTCTTTGTGCCTCCGATCTCCATCTTCAAGCGAACATGATCTCCATCATCACCGCATTGCATCAAGGTCAATGACGCTTCTCCATGGTTGTCGTCCACGGCTTCAACTATTACAACTACTTTGAATAGACACGGGTCTTAACATAAATTAAAGACAACCATATGGCTCCTACCGGTTCGACTTACAATAAGGAACATTGCATACATCAAATATAATCACAATCATGGCCATATCACATCACAGACACCCTGCAAAACAAAGTTAGACGCCTCTACTTTCTTTGCATATTTTACGTGGTTTGGGGCTTTCAATAAGTGTCGTTCTAACTTACGAACAAGAACCACAACATTGATACTAGCATTGTTGATCACCCGTTGTAAATTGGATCTTAACTATGCTAGGAGAAAGCACCCATAAAGCCACTTATGCAATACAAGTTGCATGTCAAGCGTGGAGCAAGTCTCATGAGCGATGTCATGTAAGGTTAGCCGGCCGCTTCATCCCAACATACCGCAAGATGCAAAGTACACAAGAAGCAATCGACAATAAAAGCATCAACGCCCACAATGACCATTGTGTTCTACTCGTGCAGATCTACATATAGACACGGCTCGATACCCTTTGTAGGGGTTCGTAGCATGGAAAACAAAAATTTCTATCGCATACAAACAAACAAGCCAAGATCTATCTACTAGATTGTAGCAACGAGTCGATGGAATAACTTACCCTCGAAGATTCCAAAGTGTTTAACGAGGCGGATTCTCGTGGGTGATGTAGTCGTACTCTTTCCGATCTCAAGATCGTGGGCGATCCTTCGGCCACGTTCCGCAGCGCTCCGATCGGTCACTGCGTTCGATACTCGAAGACCTTCCTCTCCTTGTTCCAAAGACGGAGGTTGTAGTACTCTCCTCGCGATTGGCGGCTGGCGGCGTGGTGCAAGTAGAGGGAAATCCCGAGGCTTCGCCTTAAGCCGGTGCGAGTATGGTGGAGCTTATGAGAGAGGCTATTAGTGGTCTAGTAATTAGACACACCAATTAGAAGGCTCTAAACCAATTAGAAGGCTCTAAACCGCTGGCTAAAGCAATTAGAAGCTCTAAACCAAAACGGCTCTAAACCGGAGATCTAGAGGTGAAACTTATGTGTCTCTAGGAGGAGCCCTGCCCCTCCTTTTATGGGAGGGGGGTCTTGGCGCGCCAGGGGAGGGAGGGAGTCCCTCCCCAACTCGGCCTAGGGCTGGGCGCCGGCCTGGAGGAGTCCAACTCCTCCTCCAGGTTGGTTCCAACTCCTCTTGCTTGTTTCCCACAGTTTCTTGTTTTGGCAGTTTGACTTTCAAACTGGACATTTGACTTTTCTGTTTTAGGATTCAATTTAATCCTTTATTTGGGACAGCAAGAACACTTAGTACATGATGCAATCATTCCATTAAGTAATGACACATTCATGTACCCCTCCCCCCCCGGAGTGCCGGACAATCCGGAACCTTCTAGAACATTCCCGATGAAAACACCGGAATCATTCCCGAACTCCGAAACGGGACTTTCCTTATATGAATCTTATTCTCCGGACCATTCCGGATCACCTCGTGATATCCCGGATCCCATCCGAGACTCCGAACAACATTCGGTCTCTTTCTCATAATACCATAACTACTCAAACAACGTCGAATCCTTAAGTGTGTCTCCCTACGGTTCGTGAATTATGCGGACATGATCGAGACACTTCTTCGAACAATAACCAATAGAGGAATATGGAAATTCATATGGCTCCCACATATTTCTACGATTACTTTGCGATCGAATGAACCACTTACATACGATACCAATTTCCCTTTGTCTCACGATATGTTACTTATCCGAGGTTATGATCGTCGGTATCTCGCATACCTAGTTCAACCTCGTTACTGATAAGTACTCTTTTCTCGTTCGTGATATGTGATCCCTTGTGACCAAGTCACATGCTTGCAAGCCAATTGGATGACATTCCACCGAGAGGGCCCAGTATATCTATCCGTCATGTGGATGGACAAATCCCACTCTTGATCCATGTGTTTCAACCAACACTTTCCGAACACTTAATGCCACCTTTATAGCCACCCGATTCGGTGTGGTGTTTGATGTCATCAAAGCATCCATCCGTAAAGGTGATATGCATGATCTCATGGTCGAAGGAATTAGGTTACTATGTATCGTAAAGCATATAGCAATTGAACTATTGAAATGACTTGATCTTTATGCTACGCTTATCTATAGGAGTATGTCCACCATATCATTCTCCTAACGATATGATCTTGTTGTTGATAACATCTCAATGTTCATGATAGGGAAACCACAATCATTAATCAACCAACAAGCTAGTGAAGTATAGAGGCTATACTAGGGACCTCAAATTAAGTTTACAAATCACACAAGTATCAATGTTTCCTTGTTAATACTATTATAGCATGAATGTAAACATTTATCATAAACACAAAGATATAATAATAACTACATTTATTATTGCCTCTAGGGCATATCTCCAACAATAAGAAGTACACAACAAGAGGCTTGCAACAGAAAACATCAACGCCCGCAACAAGCATGTTGCGTTCTACTCGTGAAACACATCTACACATAGATCTAGCTCTGATACCACTGAAGGGTTCACGGCATAGTAAATCAAAAAAATTCTACGGATGCGAACAAGAAAGCCAAGATCTAATCTAGGAGATGTAATCAACGAGAGAGATTGATGAGATCTTCATACCCTTGAAGAAATCGCACAACGGAAACGTTCAATAGAACGTGGGTGATGTAGTCGAACTAGCCTTCTCCTCCTCGCGATCCGATCCGATCCAACGCCGCAAGTGGTGGCGCCTCCAAGAGATGCACACGTACGGTGCCGCGACGTCTCCTCCTTCCTTGGTCCAGCAAGTGGGGTGGAGAGATAGATTGGATCTACAGCACGACGGCGTGGTGCAATGGTGGAGAGTTTCTGCGGCAGGGCTTCGCCTACGCGCAGTCGGGAGAGAGAGAGGTGGAGGGCAGCAGGTCGGTGGCTAGGGTTGGAGGAGTGGAGGGAGGGATGCGCCCCTGCCCACCTTATATAGGAGTCCGACCGGCCCCCTTGGCCCCTCCTCCAAGCCCTAGGGCGGCGGCCCCAAGGGTTGGAGTGGGGGGCAAGTTTCCCCCTTCCATCTAGAAGGGTTCCTAGGGTTTTGGCCAGCTGGGCCTATGGGGCCTTGTGCCCCTGGCCCAATGCGTCCAGGGCACTCCCCTTAGTCCCACGCAGGCCTCCTACAAGTGGGGACACGTTGGTCCCACTCCGGAAGCTTCTTGAACCTTCCGGTACAATACCGATAAACTCCGAAACGATTTCGAAATGCAAAAACTGCTTTCCTTTATATGAATCTTATTCTCCGGACCATTCCGGAACCTCTCGTGATGTCCTGGACCTCATCCAAGACTCCAAACAAAAACTCATAAACCAATCATCCATTCTATCCTAGCGTCGATGCACGTTAAGTGTGTGACCCCACGGGTTCGAGAATATGCAGACATGATGTTCTATCAATAATCAACAGCGGGATCTGGAAACCCATATTGACTCCCAAACATTCAATGATGATCATATCGGATGAACCACGATTCCAGGATTCAATTAATCCCATATATGCATTCCCTTCGTCACGCGATATTTTACTTGCCCGAGATTCGATCGTTGGTATCGGCATACCTAGTTCAATCTCGTTCACAACAAGTACTTTACTCGTTCCGTAATCCGATATCACTTTGTGATTAACTCCTTAACCACGTGCTTGCAAGCGGTGTTAATATCGATTATCGAGTGGGACCGAAGTATATCTCTCCGACTCGGGAGGGACAAATTCCATCTCGATACATACAATCCAACAAGTACTTTCCGATCACCTGAGAGACACCTTTATGATCACCCTCACATAGGATGACGTTTGATGACCTCAAAGCTTTCTTCCGATACCAGGGAGTTGTATTATCTCATGGTCTAAGGAATACAATACTTGACATAGGAAAAAGCTTCGCAAAGATGAACACGAAGACACGATCTAATTGCTCTGCTTAATTTGGGTTTGTCCATCATATCATTCTTCTAATGACATGATCTCATTATTAATCGACAACTCATGTCTATGGTTAGGAAACCTAAACCATCATTAATCAATGAGCTAGTCCATAGAGGCGTACTAGGGACACAGTGTTGTTCATAAACCACACAAGTATCAAAGTTTCCGCTTAATACAATTCTAGCATGGAATATAAACTTTATCATGAACAAGAATTATAATAAAAACATCTTTATTATTACCTCTACGGCATAATTCCAACATGACGACGCATGTATGAGATGGAAGCAGCAGAGAGGTAAAGCCAGCAGCGACTCATGGCCTACAGCGGTTCCCATTGACGACCTGCTCGCGGAGCACGTGCGTGGAGATGGGGAAGGGAAGGCGTCGGTGATGTGGACCCAGGGGACAGTGGAGAGGAGGGGGTTCTAGGGAGGTCGTCGGTGGTGCCCGGAGGTGGAGGCGTGTCGGCGGAGGGCCGGAGGCGGAGCATGTATGGGGAGGAGAAAAAGTCATGGCGTTTCTATTGGGAGAGATTGAGTACAGCAGAGAGAGAGAAGAAGAGGCAAGGAAACGATGTGGATAAGGTGGGCTCAGAGAACACGTGTCGCACACGCAAGGAGGAGGTTGCAGGTACGTTCCGTCCCCCGGGGGAGGCATATCATTTTCCTTGTGATTGACACCGGAATGTATGGATAGGTATAGAACCAAGTAGCAGATCTACAATATCAGCCGCCGCCTTTGTCTCTAAACCTAGCCGTCTCCACCCCCATCTCCCGTCCATAGTCGGTTCTCCCTTCTCCGGCCGGTCTCGTCGGTGTCGGGAGGAGTGAGGAACCTGATCTATGAGTTGAGTGTGATAAAAATAGTGTTTTTAATAAATGAGATTAGGGTTTTGCTGCTCTTTTTCGGCATCGCCTCGATGAAGATGGCTTCAATAATTGTTCTTCAGCCCATCATTCGACGACATGAGTTTCTTATCGACGTTAATAGTGGTGTTGGAAAATCAATTTTTTTGAGGTATGCTATTTCTGATCTTTGCTTCGCTGGATCAATCTTGGAGGGTTTTTGTTGGTTGCCGCGAGGAGGTTTGTCCTCGCAATATCTTTCGCGGATGCCACGTTCTCGGCAATGGTGATTTGTACTCTCGACTCCCACGAACGGCATCGATGGGATTGTTTGGTTTGTCTTCCCTGGATACCGTTGTTGGTACTTTTGTCGATGTTGAATGATTACTCTAATGGCCTTGACACTGCGACTCAAATTAAAATTATAGAAGTATCCTTATTAATATTTAGAGGTATGTGGTTTGTATCTATGTCTTTTCTATACGGCTGATTTCAGAACAACATAAAATTGTGTTAGAAAAAAAGAAAGAATTTAAAGACCTCGATGATTAGATAGTTTTATATAATATCTAAAGACATCTCATGTATCTTTACCATGTACTATTTATAATACCTCTCCAACCCATATTAGTTGACTCAACTTTATTTAGATTCATATGTATGTAGTTAAGTATCTAGTCTAAATTCGTTCGTATCTAAAAAAAGTTGAGTAATAAATATATATGGTATTAATTGTACTACCTTCATACCGGTTTATTGGACTAACATAAAATTTATCAATAAAACATGAATTATATGTTAAAAAATTATACCATTGGATTGATATTTAAAAGCTCTTTACAATAATATAATTTTTATGGCATATGATTTATATTTCGTTGGTTAAATTTGTAATTAAATATATTTTAGATTTCGTATTTGTTCAATAAACCGCTATGGAGGGAGTAAAAAAAATAGCCGATCGACATTGAAATGTTCAACATCGCAGTTGGGATTGGCGATCCGGTCGACATAGCCGCCGCGCCGTGTCGAACATTTGCTCTTGTTGCGGCCACACGTCCCCACCTGCTGCATAAAATCCCGCGCAAGCCACGGAGGCAGCAAAGCCACGCGCGAGTCGGCCCGTTCGAATCATCTTTTACCGCGGCCCAGCCCGGAGCCCGCACCACCAAAACCCACCCAAATCCCCCGGCGTCGCCGCCGCCGCAGCGGCAGCCGGCCTTGATGCGCCTCTGCTCCAAGCTCGCGGCGCTGCTCCGTAGGTCCCGCCCGCTCGCCGCGGCGGCCGCCGCCGCGACCGCGTCCATGACAACGGCCGCGGCCGCCGCCACCAACGGGATGGAGGAGGCGGTCGCCGGCCCGCTGCGCACGCGCGTCTGCATCATCGGGAGCGGGCCGGCGGCGCACACGGCGGCCGTCTACGCGGCGCGCGCCGAGCTCAGGCCCGTGCTCTTCGAGGGCTGGCTCGCCAACGACATCGCGGCCGGAGGCCAGCTCACCACCACCACCGACGTCGAGAACTTCCCGGGCTTCCCCGACGGCATCCTCGGCATCGACCTCATGGACCGCTGCCGCGCCCAGTCCGCGCGCTTCGGGACCAGGATCCTCTCCGAGACCGTCACCTCCGTCGACTTCTCCTCCCGCCCCTTCCGCGTCTCCTCCGACGGCACCGTCGTCCACGCCGACTCGGTCGTCGTCGCCACGGGCGCCGTAGCGCGCCGCCTCCATTTCGCAGGCTCCGACGCCTTCTGGAACCGGGGGATCTCGGCCTGCGCCGTCTGCGACGGCGCCGCGCCCATCTTCCGGAACAAGCCCATCGCCGTCGTCGGTGGCGGGGACTCCGCCATGGAGGAGGCCAACTTCCTCACCAAGTACGGATCGCGCGTCTACATCATCCACCGCCGCGACGCCTTCCGCGCCTCCAAGATCATGCAGGCCCGTGCTCTCTCCAACCCCAAAATCCAGGTCGTCTGGGACTCTGAGGTCGTCGAGGCATACGGCGGCTCAGACGGTGGTCCCTTGGCCGGCGTCAAGGTCAAGAACCTCGTGAGCGGCGACGTATCTGACTTCCAGGTGGCAGGCCTCTTCTTCGCCATCGGGCACGACCCGGCGACAAAGTTTCTCGGTGGACAGCTCGAGCTCGACTCCGAGGGGTACGTGGCCACCAAGCCGGGATCCACGCATACCAGTGTCAAGGGGGTCTTCGCTGCCGGGGACGTTCAGGACAAGAAGTACCGACAGGCCATTACTGCCGCAGGATCAGGTATATACTAAGAGCTTTATGCAACCCTTAACTTCTATTTTTGGGTTTCAGACTTGTGTCAGTCTAACTTGCCTTGATGATACTGCATTATAATTACGACTATAAATCAATGCCAATCATGAGTTGCTAGGTTGTGATTTTTCTATCTGCTCCCCTCTTCGGGTGCATGCAAATATAGGAAGTATCTACTTGTTCAAGATATAGAAAATTCTAGCAGGTTCATCAGTCTTTGAGATCAGAAGTTCTGTTTATATGTCCTTCGTTATACGAGCATTTCTGCCTTCTATTGGATATGAATTCAAATGATAGGCACAAAATGTAGATTCATATACCAGGAAAGTACCGTTTGCTGGAGATAATCATATGCACCGTTTAAGCGTACTCTAAGGTCTGGGGTGGGTTGCCTGTGAATGCTTCGCCAGCGTTGCCCTGCTTGTCATGATCTTAGCAGAGGGGCATGACGGGATGATAGGGGAAGAGGAGAGATGAAGACTGAGAGAAATCGGTCTAGCCTAGCCACCGATACCACTTAACTTCACGTTGTTTTCATTCCTGCCTATGATGTTTCTTGTGGTGTTCGTTGCTGCCCAGCACTGTAGTTGGCAATTGCGACGAGAACGAGTAAGGTAGACTGAGAGGAGGGGCAATCTCTGAGAGGGTGGCACGATGGGGAGGAGCAAGTCAAGCAAGGTATGGTGGGATTGAGTGTGGTGGTGGAAAAGGGACAGCCAGGCCTGGATAACCACCAATTTCGTCGTCCTCTTGCCTCTCTTTCTCTTTATTCCTTTTCTTTTCTGAATGCACACGCATTTCTAAGGTATCATCATCCCACCCTAGTCGGGTCCTCAACCTGTATTTTCTATGGTCATGTTCTACACTTTATTAGCTAGCATCTTGAAAATACTATCCACCTGTGATCTTATTTTGTAAACTCCAGCTACGTCATTTGCTGACGCATTCTATCCTATGTTACCGGTAATTATATGTTGGGCAGAGTAAGTAATCTGTGTATTGGTTTATTATGCGTCCACTGTGGAACTTAAATGTATGTCAACATTGACACTTGTTGTAAGCTGATGCTTTATAACTGCAGTATTGCTTAATGATAAATAGTTTGTGGAGTCAATTAGAGAAATCTGAAATACTGGGATCACTATTTCAAATTCCCGACTCTCTTGAATTGAATTTTGGGAAGCAATAGCATAGTATTTGTTCAGGTACTGCTAGTAGTATTTTTCAATCCGGTAATGCTGGTAGTAAATGACATATCAGATATTTTGCCTAATGCCTCCCTTCTATCTCTGCATCCATTCCTCCATGAGGATCACATGAAAAGAGTTCATGGTTTCTTAGGAGAATAAGAGAAGATGCTCTGTTTAGGTTGTATACATAATGCTTTCTACAATTTCCTATACCCAGATTGGAGTAGCTGGATTGTAGATCTTTAGGCATGTTTGATTTATTTGCATAACTTGCTCTGCCAAGGAAAGAACTACCATATGATCAGTAGCTCAGCATGTTTGGTTATGTTGCCTTGAGAGTGTTAAGGGACCGTGAATTTTCAGAAGATTTAATTATCACTTCAAAATATTGTTTAGTAGTTATTATGTGATATTCTTTGGGTACACGGGTGCCAAAGTTTTACTCCCCTAATGGGCTCAGAATCTCAGATTTCTTTCCACATGTTAGCAAAGTGTTCAATAAGACCTACCTGCCAGGCGGCCAGGCCAATGGTAAGCCAGCCCCTAACACCCAGGCCACCCAGGTCCTGCCTAGGATTGCACTGCAGGATTGTGCAGCTGAGGCTGCCGAGTAGTGGGCATTATATGTTCCTTGCAAAGGATGGTTAGATAGGAGTTTGATGGTCTGGAAAGGGTTCAAAAGACGAGCTGGACAAACTCAAGCCTGTTTGAAGCAGTTGGTGAATGGCAGCATGATCATCTTTTTCGTAATGGCCATGTCCATGCAGATATGAGTTTACTTGAAATTGAAAAGAGTTATAAGTTTCACCATCCTCTAGATTTTCATCCAGAGTTTTGTCGCTACTTTCTCTTTTCATGGTCTTTGTCATATGGAGGCTCTCCCCTAGTTCTTATCAGGTATGCCGTTTGTGAAAATTCCAGTACAAACGAAGCATCGTCACTGTATAGGAGGATTGAGAAAATCTGCATGATTCTTACTCTAACCATAAGATTATTTTTTGGTATGCCATTCTTTTCAATATGGCCTGTTTGTTTGGTCTACTAACTACTAAGGTTGACACCATTTGCCACACTTTTATGTGATGAATGGACATGAGTAATTATAGGTTCAGCTAACCAACATCAATCATAGTAATATCATGACATAATTGTGTGCTTCCATCACATGCCCCACAGTGAAGGGTAGCAATGGGAAATTATTGAAGTTAAAGCAAAGAAGCTTCTAATGGAATGGTAAAGGGCAGTAGTAATTAACCGGCTTTCTCTGTAGGATATGGGTGCTCAAAACAACCACCTACATGGCTCAGTCTCTTTGATTTTTTATTTAAGGAGGTACTCCCTCCGTCCCAAAAGGATGTTAGTGTATAGATACTTGTGAATCTAGACAAATCTGCGACATCCTCTTTAGGACAGAGGGAGTAGTGTATAAAAACCTATGATATAGGTGCTGCCATTGTTTGAAATGATTGTACCAACTTCCTGACATGGCTATGCACACCAAACTGACCTGCTTTATGAACACTGATTGACGTCCTCATTAATGTAGGGTCAAGAACCCCCATGAATGACTTATTAGATTGGTTACGCTCTATCATGCATCCTTTCTGAGGTGTCTCTTCCCTCCTCTGTACATAACATGTAACAATCTTTTTTTATTTGTAATTGCCCTTGTTTATAGACATTTTTTTGCTTTGGTACAATGAGCTGAAACATATTTTTGAATATGTTATTTCCGGAAGTATCACCTAACTGTGACATGCTTTGTAGTTCTGTGCTTTAAGACTGCAGTATGTGTTGGCAATGCTAGTTTCAGCGGAATTGCCTCATTTCGATGACATGTACACTCAAGAACAAATTGCTCATCTTATGTCGTAATGTACGCATTGATGGTGCAGGCTGTATGGCTGCTCTGGATGCGGAGCACTACCTGCAGGAGGTTGGAGCACAAGAAGGGAAGACTGATTGACTATATCGGGTGGAAGCAGCTGGCAGTTCTAGGGGAACTTCATTGGTGCCAAAATCTGCACTGTAAGGCACAATGCAACGAATCTGGCAGCTCCACATAGAGGTGGCTGGTATTGATTTAGGCCACAAACAGATTGATAGGCTGTTGGAAATTTATTCCTTTTGGTGCACAAGAAATTGTGCTGATGAAAGACAATCCGAATTTCTGAATACTGTATCGTCAGGAGGCATGTTACCCTACGGAGCCACGCTTGGCAAAGAATAGGCAGGTCTGTGTTATATGATTTCCCCTGTTAGAGTACTAGTACTACATTGCAATCCAAGGTGGTGTTATGTTCCTGCTCTATGCTATCGAGTGACCTCTTTTTAATCTAATTGTCATTATCTTTATCATTTAAAAGCAACATTTAAACTTGCCTTGCATTGTGGATGGACTTTGATGTAGGTTTCAGCTTATAATACTGTCCATGTTTTAATGCCTCTTCGAAATTTATATTTTTCATAACCATTTAGGAGAATTCCAGTTCGATATGGATTTTTCCTCTCATGGCCCGATGGACCATATAATTGGAGTTGTCAAATTCTTTCGAAATGCATTCATATGCTTCCAATTTCATATGATTCTCAATGTAAGGTCTAACTCTCATTTTATTTTATTTTTGTGAAGTGCATTGCACGCTCTATCTCTCTTTACAGAGTAAATTCCAGTTTTTACCCCTTATTTTGACAATTTTGACGCTAATTACCTCTTTTAACAATTTTTCATCCTAATTACCTCATTTAGTAAAATTTGTGCCAGTTTTTACCCTCTCTAATGTTTTGTAGAGATTCATTAGGTAGCTCCTAGAGATTTTGTTTTCATTCTCAGAGAGGCATATGGGGATATTAAACAGATAATCTAGCTGACTAGGAATCGGACTAGGTGATTGAAACCGAGTCGGATACTACGCGTTCTTATTTCTAACAGTGGCCATAGCAATCTGCTTACTGTTGGGAGCGATTTTGAATTTAGAGATGCGACCTGTTTATGAATTACCAGCCGTCTGGCCGGCAGTTCTATAGTTTAGATACTACAGTTACACAACTATGAATTATGCCGCTACCACGCTTACGAACTATACGAAGGTTCCTAATTTACTGACTCCATCTCCTCACTCAAATTGGCTGACAACTTCGTCTGGTTCAGCTTGGCCACATGTACCTGACACTCTCACAGCCAGGACCTTCCTATTGAATCGCTTCAAAATATTAGAGGGGATATAATTTGGCACAACATTCCTTTAACTAAAAAAAAAACTTTTAACATTCCTTTGTTTGGAGACCTTGTAGGATTCACAGTATTTGACATCGCAATCTTCTTTTCTCATTTAGCTGGTATCCCATTTTTTGGTCGCTATATTGACATTTGACATAACTATCTTCGTCAAGCCAAGCCAAAATGGGCTTTATATCTGGCTGCAACCGATCACACGAGTAGTATTTTTTTTGCATACCCCTATCACGGTTTTTTTTTAGATCACACGGGTCGCAGTTAGAGCATCTCTAATACCCTTCCCATATTTTAGATTGCCAAATCGGTTATGGTAAGAGGAGAGGGAATGTTTAGCAATCCAAAATAGTTTTGGCTTTAAAAGCATCTTTAAAATTGGATTGTCATGTATATGTCACAATGAGTCAACTGGTCAGCCACACAATAGCCATCTTCCTTGCGGCACAGACTGCTCGAGGGTGTGGGGAATGACCGTGTGGATGGCTCGGGGCATAGGGAAGTCGACGCAGCGTGGGGAATCGGCGCGGGCTCGATGGATCGAATGCTGGTAGCGGCCAATCCGACCGGAATCAACAACAAGCTGCTGAAATCGAGCTTGGTGGGACTCGGGATGGCAAGCGACGATGGGCTCCGATGCGGGCTCAACGAGAGGCTAGGCGGGGGTGCGGGGCAGTAGCGAAGGAGGCTTGGCGGTGATCGAGGAGGCGAAGCGACGCTAGTGTGGTATCGGAGGAGGTGACCATGGGGTAGGGGGGAAAGGAGGGGTCGGGAAGCTTAGTGACAACAGTCCCTCCCGCGTCATTTTTGCAAGTCTTAGGAAGTGGCCTCTTGGTAGTTATATATATGACAATGCACCAACCAAATATTGGCAGCTTACTTAATTTTTGTGTGTGTTCGGAACACTTTTAGCAATGCTCTTGGAGAATTTTTGTACTGCTCTCGGAGCACCCTCGTAGGGAGCCCCAAAGAGCTATTGGGTGTGCCCATTAAAAGTTCGTGTTTGTGTCCAGTCGCGTGTCCCAAAGCGTCAGAGACACAAGTAGCGGCCGAAGCCACATAGGATACCGACAACCGGGTACCACATGCCAGTGCTGCCCTTTTTTATGACGGCCGCAAACAATATGTGTGGCGCCAACTCCATTGCTTTGGCTCTCATTGACTCCTCACATAAGGTGTAGCTACCTACGCGCCCACCTTGCACGCAAAGTGGTGGTTGCCTATGTAGGCCTCATTTTCGGGTTTTGCACCTAGGGATGCCGAGTGTGTGTGTGTGCGTGTGCGCGTGCGTGTGCGCGCGCGCGTGTGTGTGGGGGTTGGGAGTGTTGAAGATATGCCCAAGAGGCAATAATAAAGTGATTATTATCATATCTTCACACTTATGATAAATGTTTACATACCATGCTATAATTTAACCGGAAACATTAATACTTGTGTGATTTGTAAACTAAAATAAGAGTCCCTAGTAAAGCCTCTTGTTAAACTAGCTTGTTGGTTAATATATGATCATGGTTTCCTGATCATGAACATAGAGATGTTATTAACAACAGGATCATATCATTAGGAGAATGATGTGATGGGCATACTCCTATAGATAAGCGTAGCATAAAGATCAAGTCATTTCAATAGTTCAATTGCTATATGCTTTCTGATACATAGTAACATAATTCCTTCGACCATGAGATCATGCATATCACCTTTACCGGATGGATGCTTTGATGACATCAAACACCACACCGTAACTGGGTGTCTATAAAAGTGGCATTGAGTGTTCGAAAAGTATTGGTTGAAACACATGGATCAAGAGTGGGATTTGTCCATCCATATGACGGATAGATATACTCTGGGCCCTCTCGGTGGAATGTCATCCAATTAGCTTGCAAGCATGTGACTGGATCACAAGGGATCACATATCACGGGAACGAGAAAAGAGTACTTATCGGTAACGAGGTTGAGCTAGGTATGCAGAGATACCGACGATCATAACCTCGGATAAGTAAACTATCGTGAGACAACGGGAAATTGGTGTCGTATGTAAGTGGTTCATTCGATCGCAAAGTAATCGTAGAAATATGTGGGAGCCATATGAATTTCCAGATTCCTCTATTGGTTATTGTTCGGAGAAGTGTCTCGATCATGTCCGCATAATTCACGAACCGTAGGGAGACACACTTAAGGATTCGACGTTGTTTGAGTAGTTATGGTATTATGAGAAAGAGACCGAATGTTGTTCAGAGTCTCGGATGGGATCCGGGATATCACGAGGTGATCCGAGATATCACGAGGTGATCCGGAATGGTCCGGAGAATAAGATTCATATAAGGAAAGTCCCGTTTCGGAGTTCGGGAATGATTCCGGTGTTTTCATCGGGAATGTTCTAGAAGGTTCCGGAATGTCCGGCACTCCGGGGGGGAAGGGGTACATGAATGTGTCATTACATATTGGAATGATTGCATCATGTACTAAGTGTTCTTGCTGTTCCAAAACTGAAAAGTCAAACTGCCAGTTTGAAAGTCAAACGGCTAAAACAGGAAACTGTGGGAAACAGGAAACCGTGGGAAACAAGCAAGAGGTGGTTGGAACCGACTTGGGGGAGGAGTCCCTCCAAGCCGGCGCGCCAACCAAGGCCGACTTGGGGAGGGACTCCCCTCTCCTTGGCCGCCCCTCCCACCTATAAAAGGAGGGGCAGGGCCTCCTCCTCTAGACACACAAGTTTCCACCTCTAATCTCAGGTTTAGAGCCGTTTGGTTTAGAGCTTCTAATTGATTTAGCCTGCGGTTTAGAGCCTTCTAATTGGTGTGTCTAATCTCTAGACCACTAATAGCCCTCTCTCATAATCCACCATACTCGCTCCGGCTTAAGGCGAAGCCCTGCGGGATCTTCCCTCTACTTCCGGTACCACGCCGTTGTCTTTGGAATCACGAGGAGAGTGCTACAACCTCCGCTTTCTTTGGAACAAGGAGAGGAAGGTCTTCGTCAGTACCGAACGTGTGACCGACTCTGAAGCGCTCAAACCTTGTGGCCGGAAGGATCGTCTACGCGATCTTGAGATCGGAAAGAGTACGACTACATCACCCACGAGAATCTGCTCTCGTTAACCGCTTTGGAATCTTCGAGGGTAAGTTATTCCATCGACTCATTGCTACAATCTAGTAGATAGATCTTGGCTTGTTTGTTTGTATGCGATAGAATTTTTTTGTTTTCCATGCTACGAACCCCTACAGTGGTATCAGAGCCGTGTCTATATGTAGATCTGTTGCACGAGTAGAACACAATGGTCATTGTGGGCGTTGATGCTTTTATTGTCGATTGCTTCTTGTGTACTTTGCATCTTGCGGTATGTTGGGATGAAGCGGCCCGGGCTAACCTTACATGACATCGTTCATGAGACTTGCTCCACGCTTGACATGCAACTTGTATTGCATAAGTGGCTTTATGGTGGCTGTTTCTCCTAGCATAGTTAAGATCCAATTTACAACGGGTGATTAACAATACTAGTATCAATGTTGTGGTTCTTGTTCGTAAGTTAGAACGACACTTATCGAAAGCCCCAAACCACGTAAAATATGCAAAGAAAGTAGAGGCGTCTAACTTTGTTTTGCAGGGGTGTGCAGTGATGTGATATGGCCATGATTGTGATTATATTTGATGTATGCAATTTTCCTTATTGTAAGTTGGCAACCGGCAGGAGCCGTATGGTTGTCTTTAATTTATGTTAAGACCCGCGTGTCTATTCAAGGTAGTTGTAATAGTTGAAGCCGGTGGACGACAACCATGGAGCATCGTCATTGACCTTGATGCAATGCCGGTAATGATGGAGATCATGTTCGTGCTTGAAGATGGAGATCGGAAGCACAAAGAAGAAAGACCATATCATATCACATATTATGAATTGCATGTGATGCTAATCCTTTATGCATCTTGTATTGCTTAGTAGACGACGGTAGCATTATAAGATGATCCCTCATGCACATGAATTTCAAGTCATAAAGTGTTCACCCTTAGTTATCACCGTTGCTAAAGCTTGTTGTTTCGAAGCACCACGTGATGATCGGGTGTGTTAGATTCTGCAAGTGTATACAATGTGAGCAAGCCAGATTTGCTCATGCGGAAACTAAGGTTTGATCTTGACGAGCCTAGCATGTACATACATGGCCTCAGGAACACGGATTACCGAAAGGTAGAGCATGAGTCATATAGTAGATATGATGAACATGTTGATTGTTCGCCATTGAAGCTATATCAACTCTCGTGATGATCGGTTTTGATGTGGTGGATTTGGTTCGTGTGATCACTAAAACAATGTGAGGGATATTGTTTTGAGTGGGAGTTCACCTAGATTAATTTAATTATCAATTAGAACTCAATTTATCATAAACTAAATCAAAGTGAATTTGCATAGTTGTTGTAGTCATTGGCATCCGTTTACCACCTTGCGCTTAGTTATAATTGAGATGATAGAACTATAGAATTCTGGTTAGTTACTTTACGAAATGGTATCGTATTGTTTTGAAGTGTTAATCTAAAGTTTAAAAGTCCTATTGCAAACTTTCAGTAAGTTCCGGTTACTCCATGAAGTTTAATAATTAGTATTAAATCAAGAGTAACAATTCCAAGTGTTAGTATATAAGTATCATGTTTGTCTCCATGATTCTTGATATTCAAAGGATTCTCCTAATATCAAGGTTATCTAAGGATCTGAAAGAGTTGTTTCAGAAACCATGATTTGTGGAAGATATTGTGATATCTGAAACGAAGTTTGGGTTGCAACATGATAGAGTATAATATGGCTAAAGTCATGTTCTCACATTTGATGAGAATTTGTAAAAGGTTGGAGACACTAGTTGTCCTAAACCTCCAAAAGTTTTTGGGAGAGCAACATTATACTCACGATTCACCGTTACAAGCTAATAGTAGCTTGATCATGGATAATTCCATGATAAGGGTGAATATTTGATGTAGGTAAAATATTTACTACACCAAGAGATTACTAAAGAAAGGAATTTGAAAGAACACCAAACATTTGATGATGGTGATCTACTTCAAGGTGCAAGTCCAAAGACATTGGTATTTAACTATACACGCTCTGGACCATGTGTCATATGAATGACTCCACTAATTGATGTTGATAGATTCTTTCAAACAGAAAAGGAAACACTGAAAGAGAATCTCATAAGTATGTGGCAGAAAAGAAAAGACTAGAATTGTTCAGTTTAAGTATATAGATGATATACATGTTATGGCTATATTCTTTTCTTATTAAACAATGTGGTTCTTAAGTATTTGATACTGAATTTGTTGGTGTGAATCGTCATACGAAACAACACAATTCATGAACTACAATGGCCTAAGTAACTAGCAAAAGAATATGTGATGATGTTCATCGAGAACAAAATAAAGGGTTATTGTGTTGCTCGTTAAACATCAAAGCTTGCCTTCAAGATTTGTTTTATCAGGTATTATGAGAACAAAAGGGTTGTTCAAATAATTGCCGTAATCTATAAAAGATGGATGATTTGCAAATCTCGTTGGAGATATCACATCCATAAAACTAGTGCTAAAGATGTCGAAAGACAAATTGATTGAAAGATCACTTAGGAAGTGACATCGCCGTTTAAATTATATTGGAAAGAAAACATGAAGAAAATCCATATGGATGGAATTTTGGAGTCTATTTGATTTTGATCAAATGACGCTTGTGAAACTTTCCTAGAGATAATTAAAACATCGTTCATAGGCCAAAAGGGAACGAATGACTAGCTTATTGGAACTTGTACATATTGTTGTACGAAGTCCATTATGTGTAGTCAAGAGCGATGGATTTCAACTTCATATGCTTTCTCCGAAAATTTGAGTGAATATATGAATATTTACTTAATAAGGATGAAGTGTGAAATATTTGAAAAGTTCAAAGACTTTCAAGATGAAGTGCAAAATCATTGTAACAAGAATATAAACAGTTTATGATAAAGATCATAAAGGAAGATATTTGAGTTACAAAGTTTAGCATAATACCTAAGATTTATGGAATCGTTCCGTGGATTTGCATTTCCCGAAACACCATAAGAGTATGGAGCATTCGAGATATGTAATTAAACCTTGTTTGACATGGTAAGATCAAAGGTATAATTCATAAAACTGCCATTATATCTTATAGATTAAAAGCTTTAGAGATTACCGTTTTCCACTGAAAAGAGCTCCATCATAATCCGTTGAAATGACACCATATGTTATGGTTTGGGATAAAACCCAAGTTGTCCTTTCTTAAACATTGGTATGCTATGCATAAGAAAGATGTTTGCAACCAAAGTCGGATGAACCTGTCTTTGTTAAGTATTCCTCCATAACACCGGAGATAAAAGTGTTTGTCACTTAGAACGTCAAGTTTCTTTTAGAAGGAATTTTTCGTGAAAATTTAAGTGGGAGGACAATAGAACTTTGATAAGGTTAAAAGAACCTTAGCTATATGTGCAAAGTTGCGCAGCGCCGAAAAGTGTTCCGGAGTTAGCAAACAATGCTCATGGCTTGCGTACTTCAAAGGTTGTGGTCACGGAGATCTAAGTTCCTATTGAAACAAATAGATCGGGTAAACAATCAAATACCAAGATTTGAGGGTTGAATCATTATTTGAGAATAATGAACCGACTACATGCAAAGAAGCGATGATGGGCCCTGACTTCGTCAAATGTCTTGAAGCCATAAAATCCGTGATAGTTCCATACACGAGAAATCAAGTTTTGAACTTGAAGGACCCTCGAGAAAGGTGTAACACGTTACAGTTGTGTCTGGATCTATAAAGAAATAGACATGGATGTTTTACATCTTTGAAATAGTCGACATGTTGGGAAAGAGTTCACAAAATGTTCAAAGGTTGACTATAACAAGATTTTATCTTTCATAGTGATATTTAGTCTAGACGGATTAATGTAGCAACCACTACATATAATTTGTTATATGGTAGTTGAATAAACAAAACAAGTTCTTCTAATAGAATCGTTACCTAGGACATGTGCATAACACGGTCCATAGGGTTTTGTTAATTCAAAGGATGCTAAAAGCATATGCAAACTTCAATGGTTAAAGTGAGCATCGCGGAGTTGGAATCTTCACTGTGATGAAACTGTTAAAGGAGTTTAAAAGTTCATTAGAGACGATGAAGATGCTTGCATTTGCAAGAAATTAAGTGGGAGCGCTAAGACATGTTTCTAATACATTATGTGGAAGACATATTGTTGATTGGAAATAATGTATCTTTTATTAACACATATTAAGAATTTCATCCCGATGAAAGACTTAGGCAAAACCCAAATATTTGGCATCAATAGACGCTAATATGGTTATGCCAGAAGTACATAGACGAGATATTGAATGAGTTCAATATAGAAACTACAAGAAAAGGTTCTTGTCGCACAGAAAGGATTGAAAGAGTTCAATGTTGATGATATATTCAAGTGTATTGACATTTGGTAAAGTGAAACAAATAATCAAGTATAGATTGATACTTGATGTATGAAATCACAAAGAATATTTATATCAATCATACTGTGATATGTACAAATCCAGATATGTCCTACGCTCTAAATATTGTGAGCATATACCAGAATGATTCGTAAGATGATCATTGGACAATAGTAAGGATATTCTTATGATCTTTTGGAAGAACTAAGAGTATATTATTTGTAGAAGTGACAAATAGATGGTTAGTTCATTGTAAAAGTACTACATTGATACTAGCTTTGTCACAAAGTACAAATTAAGTTTATCTCAATCTAAACTAAGGGTGGCACAATATAATGGAAAGTGAGTTCCATAATGGATTTGGATGAGTTCCAAAGTTAAGACATTGTGAGATACTACAACAAAAGGCTAAGTATATGACTGCTATTTTAGCGAAAAGAGGGCATTTGTGTCAAGTAGTTTGTTATCAAACTAGGTGTAGTTCAGTGGGATAATACTATGAAGATATATTGTGACAATATTATCAACATGTTTTAACCCCAAAGAACTAAAGGTTACACGAAAGACCAAAATTATACAAAGCCATCTCATTAGAGAATGAGTGATGCGTAAAGACGCAAAGACATGCAATTACACACGGACTGGAAGTGTCGATCCGGAGATCGATTGACCACTAGCAATCGTGTACATTCAACACCGAAAGCCATAGGTGTTGAATACACAAAGGCTTGAAACTAGATTATTGACTCTAGTGCAAGTGGGAGACTGGAGATATGCCCAAGAGGCAATAATAAAGTGATTATTATCATATCTTCACACTTATGATAAATGTTTACATACCATGCTATAATTGTATTAACCGGAAACATTAATACTTGTGTGATTTGTAAAATAAAATAAGAGTCCCTAGTAAAGCCTCTTGTTAAACTAGCTTGTTGGTTAATATATGATCATGGTTTCACGATCATGAACACGAGATGTTATTAACAAGGATCATATCATTAGGAGAATGATGTGATGGACATACTCCTATAGATAAGCGTAGCATAAAGATCAAGTCATTTCAATAGTTCAATTGCTATATGCTTTCTGATACATAGTAACCTAATTCCTTCAACCATGAGATCATGCATATCACCTTTACCGGATGGATGCTTTGATGACATCAAACACCACACCGTAACTGGGTGGCTATAAAAGTGGCATTGAGTGTTCGGAAAGTATTGGTTGAAACACATGGATCAAGAGTGGGATTTGTCCATCCATATGACGGATAGATATACTCTGGGCCCTCTCGGTGGAATGTCATCCAATTAGCTTGCAAGCATGTGACTGGGTCACAAGGGATCACATATCACGGGAACGAGAAAAGAGTACTTATCGGTAACGAGGTTGAGCTAGGTATGCAGAGATACCGACGATCATAACCTCGGATAAGTAAACTATCGTGAGACAACGGGAAATTGGTGTCGTATGTAAGTGGTTCATTCGATCGCAAAGTAATCGTAGAAATATGTGGGAGCCATATGAATTTCCAGATTCCTCTATTGGTTATTGTTCGGAGAAGTGTCTCGATCATGTCCGCATAATTCACGAACCGTAGGGAGACACACTTAAGGATTCGACGTTGTTTGAGTAGTTATGGTATTATGAGAAAGAGACCGAATGTTGTTCAGAGTCTCGGATGGGATCCGGGATATCACGAGGTGATCCGGAATGGTCCGGAGAATAAGATTCATATAAGGAAAGTCCCGTTTCGGAGTTCGGAAATGATTCCGGTGTTTTCATTGGGAATGTTCTAGAAGGTTCCGAAATGTCCGGCACTCCGAAGGGGAAGGGGTACATGAATGTGTCATTACATATTGGAATGATTGCATCATGTACTAAGTGTTCTTGCTGTTCCAAAACTGAAAAGTCAAACTGCCAGTTTGAAAGTCAAACGGCTAAAACAGGAAACTGTGGGAAACAGGAAACCGTGGGAAACAAGCAAGAGGTGGTTGGAACCGACTTGGGGGAGGAGTCCCTCCAAGCCGGCGCGCCAACCAAGGCCGACTTGGGGAGGGACTCCCCTCTCCTTGGCCGCCCCTCCCACCTATAAAAGGAGGGGCAGGGCCTCCTCCTCTAGACACACAAGTTTCCACCTCTAATCTCAGGTTTAGAGCCGTTTGGTTTAGGGCTTCTAATTGCTTTAGCCTGCGGTTTAGAGCCTTCTAATTGGTGTGTCTAATCTCTAGACCACTAATAGCCCTCTCTCATAATCCACCATACTCGCTCCGGCTTAAGGCGAAGCCCTGCGGGATCTTTCCTCTACTTCCGGTACCACGCCGTTGTGCTGCCGGAATCACGAGGAGAGTGCTACAACCTCCGCTGCCTGCTGGAACAAGGGAGAGGAAGGTCTTCGTCGAGTACCAAACGTGTGACCGACTACGGAAGAGCTGCCGGAACGCAGCGTCGGAAGGATCGTCTACACGATCTTGAGATCGGAAAGAGTACGACTACATCACCCACGAGAATCTGCTCTCGTTAACCGCTTTGGAATCTTCGAGGGTAAGTTATTCCATCGACTCATTGCTACAATCTAGTAGATAGATCTTGGCTTGTTTGTTTGTATGCGATAGAAATTTTTTGTTTTCCATGCTACGAACCCCTACAGGGAGGGGGTGGGGGGCAATGCCTCCGTTTGACCGATTCAGCGTTTTTTCTGGACACAATTTTTTTGAAAGCATTATATGTTGAGTTTGCAAGCCGTCTCATTATAACTTTTCAGTCCCCTTAGGTACCATGATAAGGAAAAAGAGTGCGTCTAAAACTTGCAGATCCTCAAAACAAATTTACATCATTCATTGCAGAAGAATTAATAAAACTAGGGGGATCACCATCCCAAAAACCAGGAATATTGGAATCAAAGACAAATCTAGCTAGGGCATGGGCCCCCACATTTGCTTCTCGGGGACAATGTTTGACCGAAACTCTTTCAATTCTTCTAGCAATTTGGAAGCAATCAATAAGAATGGCAGTGTAAGGACTCCAAATATCAATCTCCCCATTGTATGCATTGACGAGCTCAAGTGAATCGGTTTTAATTATAACCGTAGAACATCCCAAATTCTCAATATAATGAAGACCATTGTGAAGTGTCGGAGCTTCTGCAGTAGTAGCATCAAGGATATGATCAAAGATCCAGCTTTCACCTGCAACAACTCGTCCTTTTGAATTTGAAAGCACAACCCCTATAGCTCCAGTACCATTTGAAAAGAAGCATGCATCAATATTTATCTTGTAGGAATTGGGAGGGGGGGGGGGGGCAAACCCAATACACCTCACGTGGCACAATATTTTCTATAGCACCTTTATAGTTGAGAGTAATCGCTCGGATAGAGAAGGTCGTTTGATTAGTCGGAGCCTTTTTGTCATTAACTTCCTCCCTTCATTGCCACCAGTTGTACCAAGCCCTCACAAGAATTAGCTCATTCAGACCTACATTCTTGAGATCATCCTGATCTACAAAATTTGTTTCACTCCTCAGGAGTTCTTCCAGGACAACAGAACCTGATATGTCAACAAGAGCTAAATTAATTAGATTAGCAACGCCGATATACTTTATACCTCATGTGCTCTTACATAAGTAAACATTCAATGTCGAACATCTTCAACTCCTTGTAAGCACACATGACATTGTCCAGACACCGGTATATGCCTGTTAGCAAGGATAGACATCCCTAGAATAATCCCATGAAGAGCTCGCTAGGCAAATATTTTGATCTTACTCGGAACTTTTAATTTCCAAAGAATATCCCATACTGGGTTAATTGATAATGGCCCCTCCCCGACATTGGTTTGCAGTCTATGTTCATCAATGTGATTCCACTCAAGGTAATAGGCTGATCTCACCGAGAAGCTATAAGACCTGGTCTGATGCCATGCAACAAAGTCATCAGTGAGGTTTTCACTAAGAGGTATGCACATAATCTTTTTCACATCCAATGGATTAAACAACTCCATCAACAGCTCTTCGTCCCAATTACAAGATACTGGATTAATAATCTCATCAACCGTCTTGAGCAATACTTGGCCTCTAGGAGTTTGAATCATGCGGTCAGGGCTACTAGGAATCCATGGATCATTCCATATGTTAATTTTTTGACCCGAACCAACTCTCCAAATATGTCCTCGCTTGAAAGTAGCTAGACCCGCAACAATACTCTGCCAAGTAAAAGAGGATCCACTTTTCGGTCCAACCCGAAGAATATCATTATTCGAATAATTGCCTTTAGAACTTTTGCAGAAAGAGAATCAGTCTTTGTGATCAACCTCCAACTTTGTTTTGCCAATATTGCCAAATTAAAAGCATGGATGTCTCTAAATCCCGTACCGCCATTCTTCTTTGGGATGCATAAATTCCACCATGCCATCCAATGCATGCGATTTTGAGCTTCTGTATCTCCCCACCAAAACCCAGCAATAGCATCCGTCATTTGCTTACATAAACTTTTAGGAATTTTAAACACCGACATAGCATAGACAGGGATTGATTGAATAATTGCTTTCAGCAATATCTCCTTTCCCCCCATAGACAAAAATATCTCTCTCCAACTTTCAATCCTTTTAATTGTCCTCTCTAGAAGTTACAAAAGCTGTCACTTCGGTCGGCTCCAACAAGAGAAGGAAGACCCAAGTATTTATCTGATAAAGCTTTAGTCATAATATTTAGCTTAGAACAAATTTCTGCACGTGTACCAGGCTCCATATTAGGACTAAAAAAAGACATTGCATTTACTCTCACTTACCAATTGTTCTGAACTTGCACAGTATTGATCAAGTACCCGTCTCAATGAGGTTGCGTTAGTCATATCAGCTTTCATAAGGATTAGAGAATCATCAGCAAAAAGCAAATGCGAGTCTGATGGGGCATTTCTACAGACCATAATGTTTTTTTAAAAAGTTCCATTCAACTCTGTCTTAAGAATTCTGGACGCAGTTTGAAAGAGGGGGATATGCTCTTAGCTTTACATAAACTCAGATTGTGTCATATGCGGTTTCCTTTCAAAGGATTGGAAACTGGCAGAGCCACACACAAATACCACCCCGCTGGTAGCCAATCACGCATCGCAGCCATAATAACCACCTCTGTCACGTTTAAGACGGAGAGGATTACTTTGATTGAATTGAACAAGGAGGTGCCATGGCATGAAAGCTGAACGAGTTCGAAAACTGTTCTGTTCCGTGCCCTCTCGCGCCATGGAAAGGCACCGCCGAGCATGAACAAAAGCTCCCTGGATCGTACCTAGCTCGGAAAAGGAAAGAGAGGGAGGGGCAGGAGCAGCAGACGGCAACAAAATATTTTTACCCCACAGCAGACGGCTGTAAACGGTACTGCTGCTAGCGTGCACCTGCGCTGCTGCGCACCGCTCTCCCCCTCTTCACAACCGTAGCCTCCGGGTCCATCTGAGCATTGCAACAGCTATTGCCGCCACGCTCCAAAGGAAACAAAGGAAGAGATTGCCTGAAATCGTCAGATGTGCAGCTGCAGCAGCCCCACCGGCACCACCCCAGTGTAATAAAGCGATTTCTTTTGTGCCAAGAAAATGCTAGTAGAGGGTAGGTACAGTCAAACACACCTTTCGGGGGAATGTCAGTCGTGCCTCAGAGAGCCAGATGACAGAAACACGTGACACTGATATGGTCCAGGAGTGGTGTCATCTTGCAAGTAAACACAAGCGGCACAATAGACAAAAATAACCTATTTTTAAAAGAATTTCATAAACTGAACTCTCGGTAAAAGAATTTCACACAACTAACACTTTTGGATAGCGCCTAACACAAAGGCGCTATGTTTGACGGTGTAACGCCTTTCTGAAAGACGTTACACTCTTTGCCAGCGTGGCACGCGGGGTCCCAGAGGACGGAATAGTAGCGCTATTGACTGAGGCGTCACTATACATAGCATAGCGCCTATGTGTAAAGCGCTACACTAGTCTATAGATTTAATTGCTATAGCTAATAGACAGAGAAGTATGGTTGCTGAGTTGGTTGAAGTCTTGTTGCTAACTAGTAGATTGCGAGTTCAACTTCCTAAAACCATACTTTTTATTTTTATTTTTCAAAGGCTGCGACATTGGTTTATTTTGTTGTACATATGAAAATATATTAATTGTAGCATCCTTATTTATTTAAAAAAATGGAAACCAAGATTTTATAATCCTTATTTATAATCTCTGTTTTGCATTAATTCTAACATCTCTCAAGCTTTGGGGTTTTCCTTCGGTATTGTTCCTGCCCAATGCGAGACGGTATCTTGGGTTCCAGCAACCTTTTGTTTTTTTACCCTAGGTCAAGACAAACATTTCGTTGCTCCACAGTCCCGTTAAAATCTCACGGAATCGATGGAGTATACTCTGGTCCTTTGGGTCGTGAACGAATTGGACGTTACTTCACTCTGGCTTGGTTGATCGTACTCGTACATGTAGATTGATTGGGTGTTCAACTGGCTATACGATCACATGGTGTTTATAAATCTTTTAGGCCTTGTTTGGATATAAGATGTTCCTAAAACCAGTTATCCGTAAACTAAGATAACCGCTTAACAAACTAAAATCTTGTTTGGGTCAGCTAATTAAAATGCGGATAAGCCGATTAAAATGCGAATAAACAATACCCAATTTCCACAAAGCCACGAAACTGAGTTTTGACAAAAACTAGTATTACTCGTTTTTCTAAAATCTCATTGACTCAAAACTCGGCCGATATTTTCGCTGGGTTCTCAACCAATCTCACGACACTCTCAACAACCACCTCACGTGGTGGACTGGATAGGCCAAAACTTGGTACATACAAAACTGTATTTTTACTTTCTTAACCAAAAAAGTTTTTTTCATGTACCTATTCCTAACGGAATTATTAGCAAAACAGGCATCCGGAAAAATCATTCTAAAACGTGTTTTACCTAAACTCACCGATAATGTTGTGTATCCAAACAAGCACTTAGCTACGTTCAGTGGATAAAAATGCAAAACAGATGTTCTAAAATTTCATACTCGTTTTCCATTTTTTTAAATAAATAAGGATGCTAGAATTAATATATTTCCATATGTACAACAATATAAACCAATGTCGTTGTCTTTGAAAAATAAAAATAAAAAGTGGGGTTTGGTGGAGTTGAACTCACAACCTACTAGTTAACAACAAAGACTTTAACAAACTCAGCCACCATACTTCTTTGTCTATTAAATACAAACATTATATATATAGACTAGTGTAACGCCTTACACATAGGCGCTATGCTATGTAGAGTAACGCCTCACCCAAAGGCGCTACTAGACCGTCCCATGGGACCCGCGTGCCACATCGGCAAAGAGTGTAGCGCCTTTCCGAAAGACGCTACACCGTTAAGCATAGCGCCTTTGTGTTAGGCGCTACCCAAAAGGGTTAGTTCTGTGAAATTCTTTCACCGAGAGTTCAGTTTGTGAAATTCTTTAAAAAATGGGTTATTTTTGTCCATTCTGCCAACACAAGCTCCCGGCAACCATGATAACAATTTTGCCAGCTTGCGACATGTCAAAGATCTCTTTTATGCATACACACCGCACTTTTCTTTACTGATGATGATACAACTAATTTGTTTTCCAGAAAATCTGAGCGCAGGGATGGCAATGGAACATATGTATCCGGTGGGTAAAAAAAAACCCTATTAGATGTATGGGTATGAATGCAAAAATTATCTAGGGCTATACGTTGTTGATTATAATTATTTTTCCTCAAACTTAATATATTGTAAACGCATGTACTTTTTCTACCGCACCCATGGGCACCCATCACCCATCTGGTGATCGGGCGATGGGCATGGAAAAAACTTAACCCATTGATGGGTGTAGGTCGGTAACCGAAAATCCTAAATCTACGGGCTGTTTTGGTTACGAAAACACATATAGACTGACCTGGAGTACCGATTTCGGTTTTGATTTCTCCTTTAAAAATCGGAAACACCTTCCCTGGCTCCTGTGCACACCGTGAGTCCGTATAACTTTTCTGTAAAGTGATTTCCTTATGTGTAGCATTACTCGTCGGTAACAAATACTTAGGAACGGATGAGGGTACGGGGTGGATCCACTTGTACAAATGCCTTCACCATACCCTGCGGTACCATCATGTCAATTTGGCACCTTGCTTTTGAAAAAGATCGAAAAAGCTACTCCCTCCGACCCATATTAGTTGACGTGTATTTATCAAATTTTGGATTAACCTATATAATAAATAGTGTGTAGATTCATTCAAATCTAGACAAATTTGAGTCAACTAATATGGGTCAGAGGGAGTATTTTAAAGTTTCAAATAAACTCAAAACAATCCGTGGACATGTAAAGATATTAAATATATCTACATTATTTTTGTTAAAACTATTGTATATTATGAGCTATGAAAAAGAAAGAAAAAATAAAATCATCCGTTCCAAAAAAAACTTGACTTTGCTCCCTAGATTAACTTTTTATGTAGATTTACACATCTGAGCACATTTATAGCCAAAACTTTGCAATCACATACTAGACATATGAAAGTACTTGTATAAAAATTTTCCTTTAGATTTTTGAGTTTTCAAAATAAGGTTTTCAAATTTTCAAAATAAAGAAGTCTAGATAGCTAAAAGGATTGTAAACTCCCCTCTCTAGAATTTGACAGGAAATCGTATTTCACTCATATTTAACATGAAGGTGGACACAAACGAACATGAAGGTGGCCTCCGGTAAACGCGTTAGAAAAAAATAAGCTCAAGTGCTAAAAAGTGCACGAGCTCTCGTTTGCGCTTCGGAGCCATCGATTTTCGTCCGTCCGATGCTTGTGATCGGCGCGTTACGACTCGATCGTTCCGACAAATCTGACCTCATCATTTCTGTCCCTCGTGCCCGCTTTCTCTCCCCCAAATGCCACCACCAGACCCTCTGCCGCCGATGGATCGTCTTTCCCAACTCCGGCGCGTGCCCCACACCCTAGGCCCTCTTTCCCGGCTGCAGCCTCCACTCTCGTGCGCCCCCTCTCCCTAACCCCCACCCCACCCACCCACCGTTGACCCCATTTCTTTTCCCCTCCATCTCCTCCGTCCCCTCTCCGACCAGCCCCTCCACCGGCGGAAGTCCTCGATCCCCTTCATCGGCTCCTCTCCACCGCCCTCGTACGTGTATCCCTAGTAGGAGGCGAATCAGCAGCTGAAGGGGATTTGAAGCCCTATCACGTAGTGCGCGGGACGAGGGCGTGGTGCTGGGCGACAACCGAGGGAGACCGGCATTGCACGCGAGGGCGTGACGCTGGGCGACACGCGTGTACGGGGTATGGTCCAACAATTTCTCCCAGCACGGTCGATTTGATTTCCCTTTTTGATAATCGGATGGTAGATTCATGTCGATCTCTCTCCCTCCGGAGTGATTTTCTATGTTCATTTTCTTCAGACGAATATGGCATCGCTGAATTTAAACTGAAATTCATAGAAAAATATGTAAAATCCATACATTATCTTCTTGTGTTCCGCCGGCCACCGCTACTTGTGTCGTTGTCGACCGGCCGGCTCCCGTGTATACAGTCGACCGCCTCGCTCATTGTTGTCTGCCATTGCTCATGCTATCATTCAGTGTCCGCAATCTGCCGCCTGCGTCGTGGCTCCTAGCGAGTGGAACTGGCAACCAGGCGAGCCAGCAAACCATGGCGCTATGGTTAATACAAGCGCGTTTTCCAGTTCCTCTCGTAAGTCTTCTTCCACTGTACCACATAGCTAGCTAGTTTACCCAAAAAATTCGTTTTCTCTATATTGTGCGTGATATGCTGCTGTGTGTGATATGCTGTTGTTGCACACACAGATGTGCTAAGGCTATCTATCTAAAGACTACAATGAGTTTTTTTATAGTGAGACTACAATGATATAAATTAATGTTATATCTTAATAAAAACGACTTTTTCTTCGTTGCACCGGAAGTTTCATCACTCCTTAATGAGTTTTATAGTTAAAATTTAGTTACCGCATAGTAGTACTATCTTCAAAGCATTCAAGCATTAATAATTAATAAAAATAGATGGTTTTTATATTAGTGTGCTTATTATCTTCATATATGTCAAGTTGGATATGATCATAGACATGACAGGTACAATGCATGCTTAGTATGTGGTTACTATATTGCGCTCAGTTTCTCCTAAACTCGATAAATCAAACTGGTTGTGCTGTGATGCGCTCCCAATGTCACTCGATGCATCTTCCCAATGTATTAGGGCTGTTGTTTTTGTTTTACCCAGGGGTCAATCATCCTGCCAATGTTCCTAGGTCTGTTGTTTTAGTAATCATAATTTTTTAACTTTTCCCATTTGTATTTTGCATTGAATAGGGGATGTTTCTTTTGATTGCCCATACCATATGCTTAGTTGCAGCCGCTTCTGATATTCTAGTTGTACCGATTCCCCAATGGGGTTTTACATGGAACATGCAAAGTTGTATTTTTTACATATTAATTCTGCCTTTTTCATGGATCATACATTAATCTATGATATTTTTTGTTGATTTTAGCATGAACCAAGTTGTATTATGCAACTATTAATTCGTTTATCTCATGAACCAAGTTGCCTAGACACATTCACGCTAAGTTGCAGCATCTACATGGTTTAGTTGCATTCAATGTCAAACCTAGTTGTACATGGAACACGTGAAGTTGTTTTTTCTTCTTTTTTCATGGAATATATACACTTTTTTGAACATGGCATGGAATGTACACATGGATGAGTGGATGGTACATTTCACTTAGTAGCAACATGGTTGTTTGAATTTTCATTTTCTCTTACGTGATTAGTTGCTTTCGTCCCTCGAATCAAGTTTGTTTTAGACACATTAGGTTAAGTTGCAAATAACTACAGGTTTACTTTCATCCCACTGTCCAACTTACGTCTACATGGAACAGGCACAGTTGCATTTTATGCCCTTGTTAAGTTGCATATCGATTACCCTTAAGTTGCCTACCGATTGCATTTTTGTTTCTTCACATATGTGCTAAGTGATTAGCTATAATTTCGATTCATCAGATCTAACTAAGTTGTTTTTACCACCTAACCAAGTTATTTTCGAAGCAATGTTGTGAGTTTTGTATAGTGATTTAATTAAGTTGCTGTTATTAACATGTTTAAGTTGTTTGCACCATCTAAATAAGTTGTTTTATCACCTAACCAAGTTGTTGTACAAGCAATGTACTAAGTTGCATAGTGATTTAATTAAGTAGCTTCTATCGACATATTTAAGTTGTTTGCATCATCTAACTAAGTTGTTTTATCACCAAACCAACTCATCGACACCCACTCATCTTCCTTGAATGTCCAGCAACTTACCATGTTCTAGTTGCAACATAGTTTGGATTGTTTTCAACATAGTTATGCTCTCATCGTCTTGATATGCTCCAAGTGTGTTGTTATTTTGATTTTTCTGGCACAAAAATTTGAGATGAATAAGCATTATGGTTTTTCGTTTTTGTTTATTGGTCATTGGTCATGAAGCTATCATTATCTAGGTGTCTGGTTGTATCGCGCTCTGAGGATGATATTGTTCATCCATGCTTCTTAAGTTGTTTTTACTATAGCCTTAGTTGTCTTTTTACTGTAAATAAGTTGCAGATAAGACAAGTTAGATTTTTTCACTTATAACCTAAGCTGTATTCAGATTAGCCTAAGTTGCATGTGTTATGTAGCCTAAGATGCAGGAGGGAATCAGCATTTTGTTATGTTGCCTAAGATTTGATGTACAAGCTAATTATCCATGTTTTTTCATCTAGTTGTTTTCACTCTAACCCAAGTTGTTTTTCCACTCTAGCCTAAGATGTACCAGAGACCATGTAGAGTTGTATGACGGTGTGTTATGCTTCACTACCCTCTTTGTTTCTAAACTAAGTTGGGATTCAAATCATACTCAAACTTTACTTTGTATCAAATGTTTACATGTTGCACTCTAAGTTGATACTTTCCTGCTACCCTTTTTTAGGTTTTGCACTCAAATGTCTACTTACAATATATATGGGCAAGTGCAACTTGCATTTACCATATCCTAAAGAAGGTGGAGGGAGCCTCCCTGCACCCCAAGTTTATCAACATGTATGTAAAAGGGAGGACAAAATAGTTTTCATTAAGTTGCTTATCCCATTTCATTAAGTTGATTAGTCACTTTAGATTTAGTTCTTCCAACTTTATCCTAAGTTGCTTATCCCAGTTCATTAAGTTGATTAACCACTTCAGTTAAGTTCTTCCAACTTTATCCTAAGTTTCTTATCTCACTTAATTAAGTTGATTAGTCACTTTAGAATCTTCCCATTGTGCAACTTAGTTGTAGATGGAACAAAACACAGTTGCATATCTATTTTTCCATGGAATATGCATGCATGGATGTGGGTTGGTACCCTTTCTGAGTTGCCTACCACTAGCACTAAGTTTGATAGTATCATCTGTCGTGAGTTTGCATACCATTTGTCGTGAACTTGCATCTAAATGTGCCTAAGTTGCATACTAATTGTACTAAGTCGTCTAGCACCATTGTTGTGAAGGTGCACACTATTGCCGTGAAGTTGCCTTCCCTTGCGGCTAAGTTTCTTTTGCATATGTAATTTCTTGCTGCACATATGCAATAAGTTGCTTTTGCATACCATATTGTTTGTTGTTGTGCATATCTGCTAAGTTGCTTTTGCATACAATATTTCAGTTGCTACATACATGTGCTAAGTTGCTTTCATCATGTTGAATGAAATGTTGATATTCCGTGATAGCACATGGGATGTTTTTTAGTGGAAGTAGGTGCACTTGAACATCTGAAGTTACGATAGCAATTTTCTAATTGTGCCTAGCTTCAAATGAGAAGTTTCCTCCAAAATAGTTTTTATTCGAATCATGAGGCAACATTTTTATTTATCATGGCATGTTATCAACTAGAACCTCTTAATATCCTGAAAAAACAACTACATGGATCTCAGGGTGGCAAAATAAGTGTGCACATATAAGTAACAACTAGTTAATTCTAAATACCCCTTTTTATGATGACACATGCCACATGGCACTAAATATTTTCTATACTGTTGTTTCTTCATCTAACAGGTTGAAGAAGAATATATTCATCAAGTACATCAACGACATTGTATAAATACAATTGGTGGAGAAACATCATGTGTGGAAGGAGGTCTGACAACTTCTACTACTCTGTGGTGTGTTTTGCTATGTGTTCTACAACCAAGGAAGGAATGTCGTCTCTTAATACTCTCGTGTTCCTAGTTTTGTGTTAGTTCACAACCCCTAGAAGTAGTTTTATGTGCTTGTGTTCCCGCAATGGTGGCAAAGGTGCTAAAAAATGTTGTGTGTGCTTGCATGTGCAATACACAGTTTAACTATATTGGTCATATGGATGATGTGTGTTCTTGTCCCATGCTAGTTGATTTCCCTGTGTCACCTGTACCTTATACTAAGTTAATTTTTATGTATTTTTTGGTGATGCTCAATAGCATATGCATGTGGCAAAATGCTGCAATTTTTTACATGGGAGTGGGAGGGTTTATTGTTTGACTGCTTTTCACATAATGAACAAACTCAAGGTTACACATACCTTCCTTTTTGTTGTATTTCTTGCTCACCTTATCATAGATCTGACATGTTTTACTCTTTTCCCTCAGCTAAGCTTTTCGAATCCTGGATATCTAAAAGAAAAGCCTTGAAGGTTTTGATGATCCAAAGGGAGAGGAAGAGAGAGGAAGGGAGAGGAAGAGAGAGGGGTTGATGTGTTGTAGAGGAGGAAGAAGAGAGAAAGGGAAAGGGGGCACGTGGTCTTGGGAGGGGGTGGTCGGGAGTTGTTGGCATGAAAGGTTAAGCACGCCAGCTTGGGCGGCAACGCACCTGGGATGAAATCTGATCGGGGCGGGGTGCGTGCCATGGGATTGGACGACTTCCTATTTCTGGGTTGGTGGGGGTTGGGGGTACTTTCCATATCGGGTGAGGGCTGGGAGTGACTAACCAGCCCCCGGTTGCTCCCTAGATGCTCCCAAAATAAGAGTATCTCCGGCCACACGTCCCTCGGTCCACGTCCAGCAAAAGCGTTGTGTCCGTCCATAGCCATGGCCGCCAAACGGTGTTTCAAAATATTTCTATTTTCTGTGTTTTCGCATAGTAGATATAAAATTGGACAGAGAATTTAAGGTTTACAACAACAAAAGTAAAATAATTCATACAAAATGCAGAATCGTCATGAACAGCTCCTTCATCCTATATCGCCTCTCAAAATCTTTCCAACTATATGTTGCATCATTGGCAAAATAGTCTCTGCACAACATGGAATGCCCCTTCAACCTCTGCCTTGGCTTGCTTTTCCTTCTCCCATGCTTTGGTCCTCCATGATGTCGACCGGCCCTCTTCTGCTCATCGGTATGCAGTTGGAGAAGACAAGCTAGGCTCGTGAGTTGCTCCCGATCGTTTGTGTCCTCGGCAACATCAACATCTTGTAGGGGTTCGTAGAATGGAAAACAAAAAATTTCTATCGCATACAAACAAACAAGCCAAGATCTATCTATTAGATTGTAGCAACGAGTCGATGGAATAACTTACCCTCGAAGATTCCAAAGCGGTTAACGAGAGCAGATTCTCGTGGGTGATGTAGTCGTACTCTTTCCGATCTCAAGATCGCGTGAAGCGATCCTTCCGGCTGCGTTCGCAGCGCTCCCAATCGGTCACACGTTCGGTACTCGACGAAGACCTTCCTCTCCCTTGTTCCAAAGAAAATGGAGGTTGTAGCACTCTCTCGCGATTCAAGAAGACAGTGTGGTACCTGAAGTAGAGGGAGATCCCGAGGCCGCCTTAAGCCGGAGCGAGTATGGTGGAGTATGAGAGAGAGATATTAGTGGTCTAGGGTTTATACACACCAATTAGAAGGCTCTAAACCGAAGGCTAGGGCAATTAGAAGCTCTAAACCAAAACGGCTCTAAACCGGAGATTAGAGGATAGGAACTTGTGTGTCTAGAGGAGGAGGCCCTGCCCCTCCTTTTATAGGTGGGAGGGGCGGCCAAGGGGAGGGGAGTCCCTCCCCAAGTCAGCCTTGGTTGGCGCGCTGTGGCATCCCGCAAAACCACTACCAGAAAATCGCGTTGAATTTGTGCATTGCATCGTCATCATCATGCATTGTTTGCCAAAACTATTTTTGAAAACCCCGATTTGTTTTCCAAACGCCCCACCTTGTTCAAACTCCAAAACCCGGTCCCCGGAATATTTTATTTTGGCCGCTATCGGTTTGCATGCGGGCCGTTTAAATCAAATAAAAGTTTAGTTGTTTTTTTTGCGGGGCAGTCGAACGGGCCGATTGACCCGAACGACCACCCATGTTTAATTTATATCGGTCCACCCCAACCTGCCTACCCCAGCTAATCCTAAACCCACCTAATATTCTACCCACCCATACCTGGCCACCTCACCCCCTCCACTAGCATGCCGCCACCTCAGCACACCCACTCCCACCCTCCAATCCCTCATCGCCACGTCACCTCACCCCTCACCCTCCCAACCAGCCCCACAGCCCCACACCACTCAACACCACACACGCACACCACACGCCTGAACCGCCTGAACCGCCCTCAGACCCACTTCCCCCGGTCCACCCTTTTCCCGTCTGGGGCCCCACCTTCCACCTGCCTGCCCCCCCCCCCCCGCATGCGCCCTGGTCGTCTTCTTCCTCTTCCTGCGCACTTGGCTGAGCTGCGCCGCTGCGCCACCCAGCCGCCACGCGCCCTCTCCACGCGCCTCCCTCCACGCCGCCTCTTCCCCTCGAGCTCGCAGAGCCCCGCCGCGCCTCTCGCTCCCTGCCCTCGCCCTTCCCCTCAAGCGGCTCCGCCGCCGCATCCCCGCCGCCGCAGCTCGCCACCCTCTGCCGCTCCTCCTACCTCTGCTCACCGTCGCCGCCTACCTCCCTCGCGCCGCCGCCTTGACTCCTCCCAGACGCCGCCTCGCCCGCCTCCGTGGCCGAGCCCTGGTCCCCGCGCCTCGCCCATCTCCGACCCCGTGCAGGCCGCGCTCGCTGAGCCGCGCCCGCCGCTGCGCCGTGCGCCTCGTCCCGCCTCCAGCCGTCCCTGCCCGTCCCAGACGCCCTCTCCGGCCCGTCGGGCCCCTGCGCCCGCCGCCCGGCCACCGCGCCGCCGCCCTCGCACCTCGCGCCTCGAGCTTCTTCCCCGGCGCGGTGCGTCCTCGCCGCCCATACGGCCTTAAGCTTCGCCTGCCGCGTCCCGCCGCGGCGCCCCCAAGAGCGCCGCTGGAGCCCGCCGCCCGCGACTGCGGCCTCTCCAGCACGCGAGCCAGCCCGAGCGCAGCCTCTTGCCCTGCGTCGCCATCAGCGAGCCCGGCCGCCAGCGTGCCTTCCTTCATCGTCGTTCGCGTCCCCAGCAAGACCATGCCTGACCGCGAGTCCCCGTCACGCCAACTCGCCCGCTCGACTCCATCAGCGTCCTGCACGTGACGATGTGTCCATGTCGCCTTCTCTCTCGCACGCCGAGACGGGACGGCAAGATCGACACCGCCCGGATGCACCAGATGGACCACTAGCGTTGAACCCGAGCCCGACACCGGCAAACCAAGAGGAACACCAAGACCCTCGGAAACCGCCAAGCCCTTCATCGCAGGACGCCAAGCTCAACGAGATCCTGGAGGCCCCGAATCGGAAACCGATCCGAAGACCGAGAACTGCGACACTCCAAGATCTCCTTCACGGACGTTCCGGACCCGACGACCGCCAAGATCGCCACCTGTGCCACAAGTACCGCACCCCGGACGCCAAGTACTTCACCCCGAAGCCAAGACCGCCTCGATGGCGCGGACCCGATAAGACCCTCGCAACGACAAGACCTACGCGACGATAAGAACGGCTCCGACCCGGAAGAGTCCGACGCGCCCCGACACCGACCCAAGTTCTGCTCCCCGGACACCGAGAACCCCGTTGCGGCAAGTGCTTCGTCCCGAACGACATGACCGTCAACATGACCCGAAGACCCCGGATGCGCCAAGACCGACCCCCGGAGTCCGAGAACGATCCCGCCCAAGTCCGTCGAATCCCGAACCCCAGACCCGTCGAACCCTGGACCCCGACCCCAAACCCCGGAACCCAAGATCGTCGAGCCCCCTCTGATGTGTGACCCCCTTTTCCCTCGAACCCTATTTTATAACATAACAACTTGATTGCATATTGAATTGTCATACTCGCATGCATATCTGTGGTTTGGGGGCCTTATGCCGATTCACCTAATAACTAAATATGGGGCCCATTTGCGGGCAAATCTAGTCTCATATCGGCCTCATTTAAACTTGTGTAGCGAACCGGTATCTAATCTTTACCTTGTTATAACAACAACTAAATTGCGGGGTAGCTAAATAACTTGAACCACCCAACTAATTGTCGGGACCCCGGTTCCGCTTAATATTGACCTAATTGCATCGCACCTTTGTCGTGCCATCCATCATGCATGCATCATGCCGATCTTCTGCCGTGTATTAAATGTTGCATCCGGTGTTTCTTCTAGTGTTTTGCTTCTTCGCGGATAAGACCGTTGAGTTGATGTGAGCTTCGCCCCGATCTTCGAATGAACCTTTCGACAATGTTTTCAGGCGAGCATCTCCCTCTTTCTACCTATCTTACTTTTATAGTATTTACTTCCCTCCTGTTGATCTATTGCTATCTGTGTTGCGATGCTCTAGTTTTCGTACCCGTGATATCCCTTGCAGCCCTATATTGCCTCGGACACCTCCTATTACCTGTTGTTTGGTAGATAGTTGGACTTGCGCGTCATAGTCGCTTGCTCAAGTAATGTTGCGTGTTGTCAAATGCCACAGTTGCTGATGTATTGCCGCATGTTGATGTTGGAGATGATTCTAGTTTTACTTATCGTCACTTTAATTTCTGTTTAACAACTAAAATTGAGTAAGCAGAGGCATCGGTGGGTGATAGATAATATTTGGTTTCCGAACGCCCACTTGTGTCCCGTAAGACCCCGAGTACTTGATACCTGTTCCTTGATTTTATGCGCTATCCACATCCGGGAGGTATATGGGACCCCCGAGCGAGCTTGATTCATTCTTATTTCTTGGGGCCACAAACTAGTTTGAGGTTTTATTTACGATCTGTACTTATGCCATGTTTTACCGCTTTATTTACGATTGTGCAGTGCACCTTTGTCTTGTTAGGTTCGGACCACGATTTGGCGGTGTCGACAAGCCCGTTTGGGGTTCCCGATCGTTCACGGCCGTCTAGCCAAACCTTGAGGCCGCCTCGAGCTTGCTTACTCCGTTGCGGATTCTACTCTAAGGGTGGCCCCTGAAATATTTCTGAATCTGTGATTGTTCGATCGTGAAAGCCTCGTTGGGTTTTGATTTGGTTTTTCCGAGGTTGATCGGCGTGTGTTGCTAATGGTGCACCCGCGGGTTAAAACTTTCGAAAGCCGTGTCGCGGATATGGACGACTTGGAGCATGATCTCGATCATAGACAAGCATAACTAAAGTTTCTTGCTATAAATTTGACTTATAATGACTAGTAATCAGCTCTACTATAATGGAATGGCTAATTAATACGCCCACCATTGCTTGTTTGGTTGTCGCTTGCGACAAATGTATCGACTAGTAAGTATTGCAACTTCAAGCAATTGGCTGAATAAAAGTACCAACAAGCTTTGGGTTTTGGGTTTATCTCATACTATCATGTCGATTAGTAATTGCTGCAACTTCAACGGAATGATTAAATAAAAGTGCCTGCTTACTTTATCGGGGCGCTTATCTAAATCGACTAGTAAGGTGCCACAACTACAAGCGAATAAGTAAAACTGCCAACCGTGTGAGTTCCTCGGTTGACTTCCTCGTTTGGTCTCGAGGGGGAAACACCAGGATGGGTTTGTTTGGTGATAGCTTCAGGTTGGATCCGGTTAGGTCATCCTTACCCCTCTCTGATATCCGCCAGTTGTATCGAGTCTCTGTAGGTTGTTTAGTGCATGTTGCACTGCTTTCGATCCACCATACCTATGTAGGCGAGGACCGCCGAATTCTAGCCTCGCCGTGTACTGGCCTCAGTACTGACGCTCCTTCTTTGTTTTCTGCTTTGCCCTTTGTCGGCACCCCTTTTGTTAAGCAGGTTTTGAGATCGACGCCGTTAGCAGGGTTACCCTTCCGGCTTGGCTGGCAGGGTTATGGGCGCCATTGGTTATCCTTCGGGCTCTTAGCCCCATTTGCATCTTGTCCGTGGACGCTATATCGTTCAAGGTGATTTGGATCTTTGTATATTATACGCATTCTTGACTCTTTGAGTCATTTATATATATCTCATGGGTCCCATCGAGGACTGTTGTGTAATGTTATTACTTCGTTTTCCACCCGCGAAAAAGTGCTGGTGGGCACCTTTGAATCGTTCTATGCGGGTTTGGCGAATTTTGGTCAAACTTGCATAGGTCCGATCTGAGGTGTTCTGAGTGGTATCGAGCTCGTGATTCACGATACCCCACAAGTCCACTGTAGGATAACCTAGCTAACGGCCGAAGTAGAGTGTCAAAACTATTTTCGAAAATCGGTTGGATAGTTCTGATTAGGTCTGATTTTACTTCTTACCCCTCTGCTATTCTCCTCTTATCCCGACGTGTTTTGAATCCGCTCTCGTCTCTTTCTTCGAGTCCAGGAATTCCCGTGGTTGGGTTTCCGTCGTACCTTTAGGGTTTCGCATCCTTCTTCGATAACGGTGTTGCTGCATCTGGTCTTCATGCTATCCGAGAAATCCTTCGTCTGTGGTGCCGTCCTTTGTTCTTTGTTTGTTCCCTCCGGTGTTTTCCGACGCGACGACATCCTCTACGCCAGATCCGATGCAGAGTCTGCATCACTCCTTTATTTCCGAACCTCGCTTGTCGAGATCTTCAGTCTGTTTCCGAGAATGGTTGCACGATTTTTCCACTGATTGTGCAGAGTAATAGTTTGGGTGCGTGATGGATTGGCCCCCATGCCGACTACCCCTTCTATTCGCTTTTGTACATTGAAGTGGACGAGAATGCATCGGTTCCCCTCTTCCATCGGAGTTAGAGGTGGCTTTATTTGTTGATACCTCTACCTTCGACCTTTTTGTTCCCGGAGAGTTCCCTCGACAATCACGGACAACAACTCTTGTTAGTGGTGTCGCGGGGATTTACACAAAGCGAGAAGACGGAGTACGCCGACCTTCCTTCCGGTACCATGAGGCGGATCTCGAGGGCGAGATCCATTGTTAGTGGTGTCGAATTGTGGCATCCCGCAAAACCACTACCAGAAAATCGCGTTGAATTTGTGCATTGCATCGTCATCATCATGCATTGTTTGCCAAAACTATTTTTGAAAACCCCGATTTGTTTTCCAAACGCCCCACCTTGTTCAAACTCCAAAACCCGGTCCCCGGAATATTTTATTTTGGCCGCTATCGGTTTGCATGCGGGCCGTTTAAATCAAATAAAAGTTTAGTTGTTTTTTTTGCGGGGCAGTCGAACGGGCCGATTGACCCGAACGACCACCCATGTTTAATTTATATCGGTCCACCCCAACCTGCCTACCCCAGCTAATCCTAAACCCACCTAATATTCTACCCACCCATACCTGGCCACCTCACCCTCCACTAGCATGCCGCCACCTCGGCACCACTCCCACCCTCCAATCCCTCATCGCCCACGTCACCTCACCCTCCCAACCAGCCCCACACACCACTCAACACCACACACGCACACTTTGAACCTTTGAACCGCCCTCGGACCCACTTCCCCGGTCCACCTTTTTCCGTCTGGGGCCCACCTTCCACCTGCCCCGCATGCGCCCAGTCGTCTTCTTCCTCTTCCTGCTTGCGCCTGAAGCTTCGCCCGCTCCCGCACTTGGCGCCACCCAGGCCGCCCAGCCTCTCCACGCGCCTCCCTCCACGCCCGCGCCTCTCTTCTCGAGCTCATGAGCCCGCGCGCCTCTCGGCTCCCTGCCTCGCCGCCCTTCCCTCAGCGGCAGCTCCGCGCCGCCCGATCCCACTTCGCCGCTCGCGCCACCCCCTCTGCGCTCCCTCCCTACCTCACTCGTCGCCGCCCTACCTCCCTCGCGCCCTTGTGACTCTCCCAGGGCCTCTCGCCTCTCGTGGCCAGCCCAGGTCCCCGCCTCGCCCATCTCAAGCGACCCCGTGCCGCTCGCTGCTGAGCCGCCGCGCTGCGCCGTCTCGTCCCCGCCTCAAGCCGTCCCCGGCCGCCGTCCCCGACGCCCTCTCCGGCCCGCCGGGCCCCTGCGCCCGCCGCCCGGCGCCCTCGCCGCGCCGCCTCGCACCTCGCGCCCTCGAGCTTCTTCCCGCGGTGCGTCCTCGCCGTCCCATACTGACGCTAAGCTACTTTGCCGCGTCCCGCGCCAGCGCCCGGCCGCGCCGCTCGAGCCCGCCCACCGCTGCGCCGCGTGCGGCCTCTCCGGACGCGAGCCAGCCGGCGCGGCCTCTTGCCCTGCGTCGCCATCGGCCGAGCCCGCCAGCGTGCCTTCCTTCATCGTCGTTCGCGTCCCCAGCAAGACCATGCCTGACCGCGAGTCCCCGTCACGCCAACTCGCCCGCTCGACTCCATCAGCGTCCTGCACGTGACGATGTGTCCATGTCGCCTTCTCTCTCGCACGCCGAGACGGGACGGCAAGATCGACACCGCCCGGATGCACCAGATGGACCACTAGCGTTGAACCCGAGGCACGCAAGCAAACCAAGAGGAACACCAAGACCCTCGGAAACCGCCAAGCCCTTCATCGCAGGACGCCAAGCTCAACGAGATCCTGGAGGCCCCGAATCGGAAACCGATCCGAAGACCGAGAACTGCGACACTCCAAGATCTCCTTCACGGACGTTCCGGACCCGACGACCGCCAAGATCGCCACCTGTGCCACAAGTACCGCACCCCGGACGCCAAGTACTTCACCCCGAAGCCAAGACCGCCTCGATGGCGCGGACCCGATAAGACCCTCGCAACGACAAGACCTACGCGACGATAAGAACGGCTCCGACCCGGAAGAGTCCGACGCGCCCCGACACCGACCCAAGTTCTGCTCCCCGGACACCGAGAACCCCGTTGCGGCAAGTGCCGTCGACGACATGACCGTCAACATGACCCGAAGACCCCGGATGCGCCAAGACCGACCCCCGGAGTCCGAGAACGATCCCGCCCAAGTCCGTCGAATCCCGAACCCCAGACCCGTCGAACCCTGGACCCGACCCCGAACCCCGGAACCCCAAGATCGTCGAGCCCCCCTCTGATGTGTGACCCCTTTTCCTCGAACCCTATTTTATAACATAACAACTTGATTGCATATTAAATTGTCATTCCCGCATGCATATCATTGGTTGGGGGCCTTATGCCGATTCACCTAATCATTAAATATGGGGCCCATATGCGGGCAAATCTAGCCTTATATTGGCCTCATTTAAACTTGTGTAGCGAACCGGTATCTAATCTTTACCTTGTTATAACAACAACTAAATTGCGGGGTAGCTAAATAACTTGAACCACCCAACTAATTGTCGGGACCCCGGTTCCGCTTAATATTGACCTAATTGCATCGCACCTTTGTCGTGCCATCCATCATGCATGCATCATGCCGATCTTCTGCCGTGTATTAAATGTTGCATCCGGTGTTTCTTCTAGTGTTTTGCTTCTTCGCGGATAAGACCGTTGAGTTGATGTGAGCTTCGCCCCGATCTTCGAATGAACCTTTCGACAATGTTTTCAGGCGAGCATCTCCCTCTTTCTACCTATCTTACTTTTATAGTATTTACTTCCCTCCTGTTGATCTATTGCTATCTGTGTTGCGATGCTCTAGTTTTCGTACCCGTGATATCCCTTGCAGCCCTATATTGCCTCGGACACCTCCTATTACCTGTTGTTTGGTAGATAGTTGGACTTGCGCGTCATAGTCGCTTGCTCAAGTAATGTTGCGTGTTGTCAAATGCCACAGTTGCTGATGTATTGCCGCATGTTGATGTTGGAGATGATTCTAGTTTTACTTATCGTCACTTTAATTTCTGTTTAACAACTAAAATTGAATAAGCAGAGGCATCGGTGGGTGATAGATAATATTTGGTTTCGACGCCCACTTGTGTCCGTAAGACCCCGAGTACTTGATACTGTTCCTTGATTTTGCGCTATCCACATCCGGAGGTATATGGGACCCTGAGCGAGCTTGATTCATTCTTATTTCTTGGGGCCACAAACTAGTTTGAGGTTTTATTTACGATCTGTACTTATGCCATGTTTTACCGCTTTATTTACGATTGTGCAGTCTTGCACCTTTGTCTTGTTAGGTTCGGACCACGATTTGGCGGTGTCGACAAGCCCGTTTGGGGTTCCCGATCGTTCACGGCCGTCTAGCCAAACCTTGAGGCCTCGAGCTTGCTTACTCCGTTGCGGATTCTACTCTAAGGGTGGCCCCTGAAATATTTCGAATCCTGTGATTGTTCGGTCGTGAAAGCCTCGTTGGGTTTTGATTTGGTTTTCGAGGTTGATCGGCGTGTGTTGCTAATGGTGCACCCGGCGGGTTAAAACTTTCGAAAGCCGTGTCCGCGGATATGGACGACTTGGAGCACCGATATCTCGATCATAGACAAGCATAACTAAAGTTCTTGCTATAAATTTGACTTATAATGACTAGTAATCAGCTCTACTATAATGGAATGGCTAATTAATACGCCCACCATTGCTTGTTTGGTTGTCGCTTGCGACAAATGTATCGACTAGTAAGTATTGCAACTACAACGAATTGGCTGAATAAAAGTACCAACAAGCTGGGTTTTGGGTTTATCTCATACTATCTCATGTCGATTAGTAATTGCAACTTCAACGGAATGATTAAATAAAAGTGCCCGCTTACTTTATCGGGGCGCTTATCTAAATCGACTAGTAAGGTGCCACAACTACTCGAATAAGTAAAACGCCAAGCGTGTGAGTTCCTCGGTTGACTTCCTCGTTTGGTCTCGAGGAAACACCGGGGATGGGTTTGTTTGGTGATAGCTTCAGTTGGATCCGGTTAGGTCATCCTTACCCCTCTCGATATCCGCCATTGTATCGAGTCTCAGAGGTTGTTTAGTGCATGTTGTTGCGCTCGATCCACCATACCTATGTGGCGAGGGCGAATTCTAGCCTCGCTGTGTCTTGGCCTCAAGATCTTGACGCTCCTTCTTTGTTTCTGCTTTGCCCTTTGTCGGCACCCTTTTGTTAAGCGGGTTTTGAGATCGGCCGTTAGCGGGTTACCCTTCCGGCTTGCTGGGCAGGGTTATGGGCGCCATTGGTTATCCTTCAGGCTCTTAGCCCCATTTGCATCTTGTCCGTAGCTGGGCCTATATCGTTCAAGGTGATTTGGATCTTTGTATATTATATACGCATTCTTGACTCTTTGAGTCATTGTTATATATATCTACTCGTGGGTCCCATCGAGGCTGTTGTGTAATGTTATTGCCGTTTTCCACCATGCGAAAGTGCCTGGTGGGCACCTTTGAATCGTTTCTATGCGGGTTTGGCGAATTTTGGTCAAACTTGCATAGGTCCGATTCTGAGGGTGTTACACGCGCCGGCTTGGAGGGACTCCTCCCCCAAGTCGGTTCCAACCACCTCTTGCTTGTTTCCCACAGTTTCCTGTTTTAGCCGTTTGACTTTCAAACTGGCAGTTTGACTTTTCAATTTTGGAACAGCAAGAACACTTAGTACATGATGCAATCATTCAATATGTAATGACACATTCATGTACCCTCCCCAGTCTTGGGACAATCCGGAACCTTCTAGAAAATTCCCGATGAAAACACCGGAATCATTCCCGAACTCCGAAACGGGACTTTCCTTATATGAATCTTATTCTCCGGACCATTACGGATCACCTCGTGATATCCCGGATCCCATACGAGACTCCGAACAACATTCGGTCTCTTTCTCATAATACCATAACTACTCAAACAACGTCGAATCCTTAAGTGTGTCTCCCTACGGTTCATGAATTATGCGGACATGATCGAGACACTTCTCCGAACAATAACCAATAGAGGAATCTGGAAATTCATATGGCTCCCACATATTTCTACGATTACTTTGCGATCGAATGAACCACTTACATACGATACCAATTTCCCTTTGTCTCACGATAGTTTACTTATCCGAGGTTATGATCGTCGGTATCTCTGCATACCTAGTTCAACCTCGTTACCGATCAGTACTCTTTTCTCGTTCCCGTGATATGTTATCCCTTGTGAGCCAGTCACATGCTTGCAAGCTAATTGGATGACATTTCACCGAGAGGGCCCAGAGTATATATATCCGTCATATGGATGGACAAATCCCACTCTTGATCCATGTGTTTCAACCAATACTTTCTGAACACTCAATGCCACCTTTATATCCACCCTGTTACGGTGTGGTGTTTGATGACATCAAAGCATCCATCCGGAAAAGGTGATATGCATGATCTCATGGTCGAAGGAATTAGGTTACTATGTATCAGAAAGCATATAGCAATTGAACTATTGAAATGACTTGATCTTTATGCTACGCTTATCTATAGGAGTATGTCCATCACATCATTCTCCTAATGATATGATCCTGTTGTTAATAACATCTCTATGTTCATGATCAGGAAACCATGATCATATATTAACCAACAAGCTAGTTTAACAAGAGGCTTTACTAGGGACTCTTATTTTAGTTTACAAATCACACAAGTATTAATGTTTCCGGTTAATACAATTATAGCATGGTATGTAAACATTTATCATAAGTGTGAAGATATGATAATAACCACTTTATTATTGCCTCTTGGGCATATCTCCAACAGTCTCCCACTTGCACTAGAGTCAATAATCTAGTTTCAAACTTTTGTGTATTCAACACCTATGGCCTTCCGGTGTTGTATGTACACGATTGCTAGTGGTCAACTGATCTCCGGATCTGACACTTCCAAGTCCGTGTGTAATTGCATGTCTTTGCGTCTCTACACATCACTCATTCTCTAATGAGATGGCTTTGTATAAATTTGGTCTTTCGGTGTGACCTTTAGTTCTTTGGGGGTTAAAACATGTTGATAATATTGTCGCACAATATATCTTCATAGTATTATCCCACTGTGAACTACACCTAGTTTGATAACAAACTACTTGACACAAATGCCCTCTTTTGTTGCTAAAATGGCAGTCATATACTTAGCCTTTTGTTGTAGTATCTGTCACAATGTCTTAACTTTGGAACTCATCCAAATCCATTATGGAACTCACTTTCCATTATATTGTGCCACCCTTAGTTTATATTGAGATAAACTTAATTTGTACTTTGTGACAAAGCTAGTATCAATGTAGTACTTTTACAATGAACTAACCATCTATTTGTCACTTCTACAAATAATATACTCTTAGTTCTTCCAAAAGATCATAAGAATATCCTTACTATTGTCCAATGATCATCTTACGAATCATTCCGGTATATGCTCACAACATTTAGAGCATAGGACATATCTGGATTTGTACATATCACGGTATGATTGATATAAATACTCTTTGTGATTTCATACATCAAGTATCAATCTATACTTGATTATTTGTTTCACTTTACCAAATGTCAATACACTTGAATATATATCATCAACATTGAACTCATTCAATCCTTTCGTATGCGACAAGAACCTCTCTTGTAGTTTCTATATTGAACTCATTTAATATCTTGTCTATGCATACGCACAACCATATTAGCGTCTATTGATGCCAAATATTTGGGTTTTGCCTAAGTCTTTCATCGGGATGAAATTCTTAATATGTGTTAATAAAGATACATCTTTTCTAATCAACAATATGTCCTCCACATAATGTATTAGAAATATGTCTTAGCGCCCCACTTAATTTCTTGCAAACGCAAGCATCTTCATTGTCTCTAATGAAATTAAACTCTTTAACAGTTTCATCATAGTGAAGATTCCAACTCATGATGCTCACTTCAACCATTGAAGTTTGCATATGCTTTTAGCATCCTTTGAATTAACAAAACCCTATGGACCGTGTCATGCACATGTCCTAGGTAACGATTCTATTAGAAGAACTTGTTTTGTTTATTCAACTACCATATAACAAATTATATGTAGTGGTTGCTACATTAATCCGTCTAGACTAAATATCACTATGAAAGATCAGATCTTGTCATAGTCAACCTTTGAACATTGTTGTGAACTCTTTCCCAACATGTCGACTATTTCATAGATGTGCAACATCCATGTATATTTATTTATAGATCCAAACACAACTGTAAGGTCTTACACCTTTCTCGAGGGTCCTTCAAGTTCAAAACTTGATTTCTCGTGTATGGAACTATCACGGATTTTATGGCTTCAAGCCATTTGACAGAGTCAGGGCCCATCATCACTTCTTTGCATGTAGTCCGTTCATTATTCTCAAATAATGATTCAACCCTCAAATCTTGGTATCTGATTGTTTACTCGACCTACTTGTTTCAATAGGAACTTAGATCTCCGTGACCACAACCTTTGAAGCACGTGAGCCATGAGCATTGTTGCTGCACATATAGCTAAGGTTCTTTCAACCTTATCAAAGTTCTATTGTCCTCCCACTTTTCTTTTCACGAAAAATTCCTTCCCAAAGAAACTTGACGTTCTAAGCGACAAATACTTTTGTCTCTGGTGTTATGGAGGAATACTTAACAAAGACAGGTTCACCCGACTTTGGTTGCAAACATCTTTCTTATGCATAGCATACCAATGTTTAAGAAAGGACAACTTGGGTTTTATCCCAAACCATAACATATGGTGTCATTTCAACGGATTATGATGGAGCTCTTTTCAGTGGAAAAATGGTAATCTCTAAAGCTTTTAATCTTTAAAATATAATGGCAGTTTTATGAATTATACCTTTGATCTTACCATGTCAAACAAGGTTTAATTACATATCTCGAACGCTCCATACCCTTATGGTGTTTCGGGAAATGCAAATCCACGGAACGATTCCTTAAATCTTAGGTATTATGCTAAACTTGTAACTCAAATATCTTCCTTTATGATCTTATCATAAACTATTTATATTCTTGTTACAATGATTTTGCACTTCATCTTGGAAGTCTTTGAACTTTTCAAATGTTTCATACTTTATCCATATTAAGTAAATATTCATATATTCACTCAAATTTTCGGAGAAATCATATGAAGTTGAAATCCATCGCTCTTGACTACACATAATGGATTTCATACAACAATATGTATAAGTTCCAATAAGCTAGGCATTCGTTCCTTTTTGGCCTATGAACGAAGTTTTAATTATCTCTAGGAAAGTTTCATAAGCGTCATTTGATCAAAATCAAAAGACTCCAAAATTCCATCCATATGGATTTTCTTCATGTTTTCTTTCCAATATAATTTAAACGGCGATGTCACTTCCTAAGTGATCTTTCAATCAATTTGTCTTTCGACATCTTTAGCACTAGTTTTATGGATGTGATATCTCCAACGAGATTTGCAAATCATCCATCTTTTATAGATTATGGCATTTATTTGAACAACCCTTTTGTTCTCATAATACCTGATAAAACAAATCTTGAAGGCAAGATTTGATGTTTAACGAGCAACACAATAACCCTTTATTTTGTTCTCGATGAACATCATCACATATTCTTTTGCTAGTTACTTAGTCCATTGTAGTTCATGAATTGTGTTGTTTCGTATGACGATTCACACCAACAAATTCAGTATCAAATACTTAAGAACCACATTGTTTAATAAGCAAAGAATATAGCCATAACATGTATATCATCTATATACTTAAATTGAACAATTCTAGTCTTTTCTTTTCTGCCATATACTTATGAGATTCTCTTTCAGTATTTCCTTTTCGTGTTGAAAGAATCTATCAACATCAATTAGTGGAGTCATTCATATGACACATAGTCCAAAGCGTGTATAGTTAAATACCAATGTCTTTGGACTTGCACTTTGAAGTAGATCACCATCATCAAATGTTTGGTGTTCTTTCAAATTCCTTTCTTTAGTAATCTCTTGGTGTAGTAAATATTTTACCTACATCAAATATTCACCCTTATCATGGAATTATCCATGATCAAGCTACTATTAGCTTGTAACGGTGAATCGTGAGTATAATGTTGCTCTCCCAAAACTTTTGGAGGTTTAGGACAACTAGTGTCTCCAACCTTTTGCAAATTCTCATCAAATATGAGAACATGACTTTAGCCATATTATACTCTATCATGTTGCAACCAAACTTCGTTTGATATCACAATATCTTCCACAAGTCATGGTTTCTGAAACAACTCTTTCAGATCCTTAGATAACCTTGATATTAGGAGAATCCTTTGAATATCAAGAATCATGGAGACAAACATGATACTTATATACTAACACTTGGAATTGTTACTCTTGATTTAATACTAATTATTAAACTTCATGGAGTAACTGAACTTCTTGAAATTTTGCAATAGGACTTTTAAACTTTAGATTAACACTTCAAAACAATACGATACCAGTTCGTAAAGTAACTAACCAGAATTCTATAGTTCTATCATCTCAATTATAACTAAGCGCAAGGTGGTAAACGGATGCCAATGACTACAACAACTATGCAAATTCACTTTGATTTATTTTATGATAAATTGAGTTCTAATTAATAATTAAATTAATCTAGGTGAGCTCCCACTCAAAACAATATCCCTCACATTGTTTTAGTGATCACACGAACCAAATCCACCACATCAAAACCGATCATCACGAGAGTTGATATAGCTTCAATGGCGAACAATCAACATGTTCATCATATCTACTATATGACTCATGCTCTACCTTTCGGTAATCCGTGTTCACGAGGCCATGTCGTACATGCTAGGCTCGTCAAGATCAAACCTTAGTTTCCGCATGAGCAAATCTGGCTTGCTCACGTTGTATACACTTGCAGAATCTAACACACCCGATCATCACGTGGTGCTTCGAAACAACAAGCTTTAGCAACGGTGCTAACTAAGGGTGAACACTTTATGACTTGAAATTCATGTGCATGAGGGATCATCTTATAATGCTACCGTCGTCTACTAAGCAATACAAGATGCATAAAGGATTAACATCGCATGCAATTCATAATATGTGATATGATATGGCCTTTCTTCTTTGTGCTTCCGATCTTCATCTTCTAGCACGAACATGATCTCCATCATCACCGACATTGCATCAAGGTCAATGATGCTTCTCCATGGTTGTCGTCCACCGGTTTCAACTATTACAACTACTTTGAATAGACACGCGGGTCTTAACAGAATTTAAAGACAACCATATGGCTCCTGCCGGTTGCCAACTTACAATAAGGAACATTGCATACATCAAATATAATCACAATCATGGCCATATCACATCATTGCACACCCCTGCAAAACAAAGTTAGACACTTCTACTTTCTTTGCATATTTTACGTGGTTTGGGGCTTTCAATAAGTGTCGTTCTAACTTACGAACAAGAACCACAACATTGATACTAGCATTGTTGATCACCCGTTGTAAATTGGATCTTAACTATGCTAGGAGAAACAGACACCATAAAGCCACTTATGCAATACAAGTTGCATGTCAAGCGTGGAGCAAGTCTCATGAACGATGTCATGTAAGGTTAGCCCGGGCCGCTTCATCCCAACATACCGCAAGATGCAAAGTACACAAGAAGCAATCGACAATAAAAGCATCAACGCCCACAATGACCATTGTGTTCTACTCGTGCAACAGATCTACATATAGACACGGCTCTGATACCACTGTAGGGGTTCGTAGCATGGAAAACAAAAATTTTCTATCGCATACAAACAAACAAGCCAAGATCTATCTATTAGATTGTAGCAACGAGTCGATGGAATAACTTACCCTCGAAGATTCCAAAGCGGTTAACGAGAGCAGATTCTCGTGGGTGATGTAGTCGTACACTTCCGATCTCAAGATCGCGTAGACGATCCTTCCGGCGCTCCTAAGCGCTCCGCAATCGGTCACCGTTCGGTACTCGACGAAGACCTTCCTCTCCCTTGTTCCAATGAAAATGGAGGTTGTAGCACTCTCTCGCGATTCCGGAAAGACAACTGTGGTACCGGAAGTAGAGGAGATCCCAGGCTTCGCCTTAAGCCGGAGCGAGTATGGTGGAGTATGAGAGAGATCTATTAGTGGTCTAGGGTTTAGACACACCAATTAGAAGGCTCTGAACCGAAGGCTAGGGCAATTAGAAGCTCTAAACCAAAACGGCTCTAAACCGGAGATTAGAGGATAGGAACTTGTGTGTCTAGAGGAGGAGGCCATACCCCTCCTTTTATAGGTGGGAGGGGCGGCCAAGGGGAGGGAGTCCCTCCCAAGTCGCCCTTGGTTGGCCCGGCTTGGAGGACTCCTCCCCAAGTCGGTTCCAACCACCTCTTGCTTGTTTCCCACAGTTTCTGCTTCCACAGTTTCTGTTTTCCACAGTTTCTGCTTTTAGCGTTTGACTTTCAAACTGGCAGTTTGACTTTTCAGTTTTGGAATAGCAAGAACACTTAGTACATGATGAAATCATTCAATATGTAATGACACATTCATGTACCCTCCCCCCCGGAGTGTCGGACAATCCGGAACCTTCTAGAACATTCCCGATGAAAACACCTAATCATTCCCGAACTCAAAACGAGACTTTCCTTATATGAATCTTATTCTCCGGACCATTCCGGATCACCTCGTGATATCCCGGATCCCATCCGAGACTCCGAACAACATTCGGTCTCTTTCTCATAATACCATAACTACTCAAACAACGTCGAATCCTTAAGTGTGTCTCCCTACGGTTCGTGAATTATGCGAACATGATCGAGACACTTCTCGAACAATAACCAATAGAGGAATCTGGAAATTCATATGGCTCCCACATATTTCTCGATTACTTTGCATCGAATGAACCACTTACATACGATACCAATTTCCCTTTGTCTCACGATAGTTTACTTATCCGAGGTTATGATCGTCGGTATCTCTGCATACCTAGTTCAACCTCGTTACCGATCAGTACTCTTTTCTCGTTCCCGTGATATGTGATCCCTTGTGAGCCAGTCACATGCTTGCAAGCTAATTGGATGACATTTCACCGAGAGGGCCCAGAGTATATCTATCCGTCATATGGATGGACAAATCCCACTCTTGATCCATGTGTTTCAACCAATACTTTCTGAACACTCAATGCCACCTTTATAGCCACCCTGTTACGGTGTGGTGTTTGATGACATCAAAGCATCCATCCGGAAAAGGTGATATGCATGATCTCATGGTCAAAGGAATTAGGTTACGATGTATCAGAAAGCATATAGCAATTGAACTATTGAAATGACTTGATTTTTATGCTACGCTTATCTATAGGAGTATGTCCATCACATCATTCTCCTAATGATATGATCCTGTTGTTAATAACATCTCTATGTTCATGATCAGGAAACCATGATCATATATTAACCAACAAGCTAGTTTAACAAGAGGCTTTACTAGGGACTCTTATTTTAGTTTACAAATCACACAAGTATTAATGTTTCCGGTTAATACAATTATAGCATGGTATGTAAACATTTATCATAAGTGTGAAGATATGATAATAACCACTTTATTATTGCCTCTTGGGCATATCTCCAACACATCTTGTCGTCGCTCTCCATGGCCTGGCGGCGAGGTATGCAAGAATCAAAAATGCACCCTAACGAAGTAAACAGCCGACCACCTTGCGTACAAGGCGCCAGGTGGTCGTCGGGTCGGCTGCACGTCGATGAACGCCTACATCGGCGAAATTGCCATATGCGAAGGATGAGGTGAGGGAGGAGGCAAGCACCGGTGATCTACCAAAGTCAAGATGAGCAACGGCGACGACGATTTGGGAGGGGTGGGAGGTGATGAGCAAGGGAGACACGTTGGGAAAGTGTTGGATTTGGATGCGTCGCTTGTAAGTGGTATCCGCATAACACTTTGCATCCTCATGTCGTCAATATATTGTGTCCAGCGTGCCCGCAAAGAATCCTATGGAGTGAGGACGGCTACGTTGTCCCATGATATTGTGCCGCGTCGGACAGAAACAACCCCTGGAGCACACAACCTTACACCTTTCTGTTTGACGCTGTTTGGGACATCGTTTGGACACCGTGGCTGGAGATGCTCTAAACATAGCACGCCTCGGGAGATTGCAGTATATGAACCTGGCATTATTACCATAAAAAACATAAGAACAAGAACACAAGGCTTTTTAAAATAAAATAAAATGGAAACAGGGCTTTTGCTGTAGGGAAGCTAGCTTACAAAGTATAGCTAGATTAGTCTGGTATCCTACAATCGCAAAAAGAAGGATAATCCCTAAAGGATTTAGGCACTCCCCTTATGTATAGCCTATTTTAGTCCTTAGCATGGAATAAAAATAGACTATGGATTTTTTAAAAAAAATCTGCGTGAGCATGGTCTTAAATGCAAAAACTTTTTTTTCGTTTTTTAATTCTACGTGAGCATGGTTTTAAACTCAAAAACCTCTTGACTCTGATACCCTTAATGATTTATGCACTAACCAATTATCCCAAAATACCGATTTTAAAAGAAAGAGTCTAGCCATTATATTTATATTCAACAATCCCGGCATGTATCCCACAGACTAAACTAGGGTTTGAATTGGCCACTCCTTTGTCCAGACTCGACAAGACAAAATTGAGCAAAACCAGTCAATTGCCCATGTGGAAGTTACAAATAAAAGACTGGGAGACAGGGGTACCACTTGAGTGAGTGACACCCAAAGGTTAATCATGTTCTAAGTCTTAAATTATGTTCGGCCCTGAGAGGGAGGTATCAGGTATTTCAAATTCAAAGTTAAATCGTAAAACCAACGTACTAAGAGTAAAAAATGATAGATTTGCCCTGGAATCAACTAGGCTAGACTAGATTCGGTGGGGCTTTACCTTTGCACTATTTAGGTAAGAACCAGAGGGGGAGAGAGAGAGAGAGGAGAGAGCTACCTGCGCCCTGGCTCGACAAGCACGAGCCAGAGGGTATGCCGGAGCTAGTGCCGGAGCTGGAGCCGCTGTCGTTAGCCATACGAAAAGGGGCGACGGCGTGGGTGTGCGGTGGTGGCGGCGCTTCCCGTCGGCTCATGCTAACCCTAGATCGGTAGGGGTGTAGGTGGGGTGATGGCACAGCGGTGAACCTCAGACTGCACGCCGCCCCACCACTTTATATATAGCGACAGGGGCCCACCAACCAGATAGGGTTGGCGCCCGATCGTATGATTAGGCGTGATAGGCCGTTGGGCTCTGTCACGTTGAGATCTATCTAACATTCTCTCCCTAGATCTCGACTTTACTTTTAACTTTGTACTTTACTCGTTTCATCACAGATTGATACATAGAGCATGTTTCATCGTCTCAGCTCAATTGCCGATAGAATCAGACAGCCACTATATACCTTCCTGTTTTGAAACAAATCATGTTACTTTAGGGCCTATGTAGTCCAGGAATCATAGGCTTTCCATTAAACCCATGCCGGCTATGTGTTCCTTGAACACATTGGGTGGTAAGCCTTTCGTTAGAGGATCCGCAAGCATATCCTTTGTCCTTATATGCTCGAGTCTTATAGTTTGATCCTGGACTTTGTCCTTCACAACATAATACTTTATATCTATATACTTTGTAGCATTACTCGACTTGTTGTTGTGAGCATAGAATACTGCAGGCTCGTTGTCACAGTACATCTTTAGGGGTCTGCTGATGCAGTCAACCACTTTCAAGTCGGGCAAAAATTTCTTTAACCATAACGCCTGTCCCATGGCCTCGTAACATGCTATAAATTCTGCATACATCGTAGATGATGCAACTATCGACTGTTTGGCGCTTCTCCATGAAATAGCACCTCCTGCGAGAGTAAAGACATACCCTGTCGTGGACTTCCTGTCGTCTTTATCTCCCGCAAAATCCGCATTTGAATACCCTTTTATCTCTAGGGAATCAGATCTTTTATATGTTAGCATGAGGCCTTTTGTGCCTTTCACATAACGCAAAGCTTTCTTTGCCATCTTCCAGTGCTCTATGCCTGGATTCTCTTGATATCTACCAAGTACCCCGGTGATAAAGGCTAAGTCAGGGCGAGTGCACACTTGTGCATATTGTAAGCTTCCAACAGCCGAAACATATGGTACTGACTTCATTTGATCGATCTCATATTGATTCTTTGGACATTGGGATTTCCCAAAACTATCGCCCTTGACTATGGGAGAATGTGTTGCATTACTCGCATGCATATTGTATTTCTTTAAAATCTTTTTACAATACGCTTTCTGCGACAGTCCTAACACTCCATTCTTTCTATCTCGGTGAATTTCTATGCCCAAAACATAAGAAGCTTCACCAAGGTCTTTCATGTCAAAATTTGATGACAAGAACTTCTTTGTCTCTAGTAGTAGACTAACATCACTGCTGGCAAGCAGGATGTCATCCACATACAGAATTAGGAAAATATATTTCCCACTTTTAAACTTTGCATAAATGCAGTTGTCCTCAACATTTTCCTTGAATCCAAATCTTTTAATTGTATCATTAAACTTTAAATACCACTGCCTAAAGGCTTGCTTTAACCCATAAATGGATTTCTTTAGGCGGCATCCCATATGTTCCTTCCCCTCCATGAAAAAACCCTTGGGTTGTTTCATGTAAACATTTTCTTTTAAATCTCCATTTAGAAATGCCGTCTTAACATCCATTTGATGCAGCTCTAAATCAAAATGTGCAACTAGTGCCATGATGATTCTGAAGGAGTCCTTACACGAGACCGGAGAAAAAGTCTCATTGTAATCTACGCCTTCTCTTTGCGTAAAGCCTTTTGCTACAAGTCTTGCTTTGTACTTTTCTACATTCCCATTGGAGTCATACTTTGTTTTGTAGACCCATTTGCATCCTACTGTTTTGGCTCCTTTAGGAATTTCCTCTAAGTCCCAAACATTGTTGGAACTCATTGATTTCATTTCATCTTCCATTGCCTCCACCCACTTGGCTGAGTGAGGGCTACTCATGGCTTCTTCATATGAGGTAGGATCGCCCTCCATATGAACTACGTTGTAGAATTTGTAAATTTCTTTGGAAATGGCTGGTCTTTGTTCTCTTTTAGACCTTCTGAGTTCATCAGACTCTTGCTCATTTCTTGCCTCGGGTTCAGGCACATCTACAGTATGTGGCTGTACAGCCCTTCGTGCTCAACAGGTGGGTTGGTGGCTCGATGGACAGTTTCAACTTCGCCGATTGTTGTCACGTGTGGAGTCACAACAGGTGCCGGCACCACAACCTCAGGGGTTGTAGATGGTGGCACAACAGGTAGCGAGAAAAATGGCTCATGAGTCATCGGATTAGGTGCATGCACCCTCTTCTCCTCAAGATCAATTTACCGAGCTACCGTGCTCCCCCTCATCAATTCGTCCTCCAAGAAGACTACATGTCTCGTTTCTACAAACTTTGTGTATCTGTCAGGACAGTAGAAACAACAGCCTTTTGACTTATCTGGATAGCCAATAAAGTGGCAAGATACTGTTTTGGGGTCTAACTTTGCAATGTTTGGATTGAAAACTTTTGCCTCAGCTGGGCTCCCCCAGACCCTCAAGTGGTGCAGAGAGGGGACTCTGCCTGTCCACAATTCATACGGCGTTTTGGACACCGACTTACTTGGTACTCTGTTGAGAATGTGAATGACGGTTTTAAGTGCCTCCATCCACAATCCCAATGGGAGGGTGGAATAGCTCATCATGTTGCGCACCATATCCATAAGGGTATGGTTACGCCTTTCAGCTACTCCGTTTTGCTGAGGTTCGCCCGACATAGAATACTGGGCGACTATTGCATTTTCCTGCAGGAACCTTGCAAAGGGTCCTGGTACTTGACCATATGGAGTATGCCGACCGTAGTACTCCCCCCACGATCGGACCGAACTATCTTAATTCTTTTATCATGCTGATTTTCTACTTCAGCTTTGAAAATTTTAAATTTATCCAATGCTTCAGATCTTTCTTTAATTGGATAAATATAACCATATCGGGAGTGATCATCCGTGAATGTTATGAATGGATCATAGCCATCCACACTTTTCACCGGAAAAGGTCCACAAATATCCGTGTGGATTATTTCTAGTGTAGCTATACTTCGGTTTGCACCCTTTTTAATTTGTTTTACATACTTTCCTTTAATGCAATCTATGCATTGTTCTATGTCTGAGAACTCTAACGGAGGAAGAATGTCATTTTTAACGAGGCTTTCTATTCTTCCCCTCAAAATATGGCCTAATCTGCAGTGCCATAACTTCGATGAGTGAGTTCGCTTTCTTTTCTTTTGATCTTTGTTCGACAAGGGAACTTGTTCATTCATATCACACACAGAAAATACTTTCTCATGCAAAGATAATAAATATAGCTTGTCATGTAGGGTAGCAACACCCACACAAATATCTTTTAACCAAATGGCACATTTGCCATGTCCAAAATAACACTCATACGAATCTTTGTCCAAGCACGACACACTTATTAAATTTTTATGAATGGAAGGAACAAAAAGAACATCCTTAAGCAAAAGAGAAGAGCCATCAGCCAGCTCCAGAGGAATGTCGCCAACAGCCTCCACTTCTGCTTCAATCCCATTCGCCACTTCAATGAGTCTTTCTCTTTTTGGCAAAATCCTTGTCGAATGGAACCCCTGTAAAGAGTTGGCAACATGAACAGTTGCACCAGAGTCAACCCACCAAGTAGATCTAGAAAACTTTTCATACAGAGATTCATTAACAAAAGAGACTATATCTTTACCGTTTTTGGCCATTATGGACTTCAGCCATACTGGACAATCCTTCTTGTAGTGGCCAACCTTTTTGCAGTGGTGGCACTGGTCTTTTTCTCCAGGGGTGGACTGCTGGTATTGAGGATGGTGCTGCTGTGGACCCTTGCCATGTGGCTTGGAAGGTGAGCCACCATGGTTACTATTGGTGAAGTTCCTCTTCCTATTGTCCTTCATGTAGTTCAAGGAACCACTGTGAAGAGACGTCAGCCTCTCTTCCTCTTGGGATCACATCCCAATGGTCTTTTCAATGTCCCACTTTCCAGGGGACATGTTATAGTTGATTACGAAGTTCTCGAATGGCTGTGGAAGAGAGGCCATGACCAGGTGCACCAGAAGTGCAGGCTTTAGCTCGAGGTCCTCATCCATGGGCTTCAGCTTGGCCGCCATGTTTGACATTCTCAAGATGTGCTCTCTTATGCCATGTGGCCCTCCCGTGTACGTTTCTGTCACCAGTTGTTTTAACAGATGGGTTGCATACATCTTTGAAGAGCCAGTAAACTGGCTCTTTATCTTTGCAAGGTATTCGCCCACGGAGGCACACTCTCCAATTGAGCCCACTATAGCGTCAATTGTGTTCTTTACAAAAGCCAAACATTTCTTATTGGCGTTCACCCACTTTTGATTGTCTATAGAGTAGGCCAGCTCCAAAGGAGCATGGTCCCTCTTTCTCTTTTCAAACGCAACACTTTCCTCAGCATCGCCCCTCACAGGGTCAGCAGGCTTGACTGGTTGCTTGGTGTCAACCACCCAGTCCACCTCGGCGCATACAAACGCCAGATCAACATTTTTCCTCCATTCGGAGTAGTTATCCTCCCTTAGCAGTGGGATGTCTTTCAAGCAGCTCATGAGGTTGAGACCTCCTGAAAATCACAAAATATGTGAGATAACCAAAAACAACTGTATGCATTAATCCAACGTTGGTATAAATTAAGCATGCAATTGTTTGTGCCATTTAAAATTACATCACCGTAGGGTAGAAATAAAATTAAATGCACCTTTAATACTCAATGAAAAAGATCATGATCATGCTTATTAATAACGTTGGTCAATTAATAACATGGGACACAATCATCCTTAATTACTTTGACACATCTTTATAACACAATTTAAACAAACTTTATTGCATTATTGCAATTTAAAGCAACTATTTGCAGCGGAAACATTTATAATAACTTCCATAAGACTTTGAACTTTACAGAAAAATTCTGCCTTTATTCCATTTTCTAGTCAAATATTCACTTGGAATAAAATGACTAGGAAAAACTGTGCAAAAAAAAACTCTCAAAATTTGATGAAAAACATCAAAGAATAGTTTCTGTAAAAAGGAAAAAACTAAAGCGAGCAGTAAACACTACAATGGCCAGGCCCGGTAGTAGCAGCGTCCTGCAGCGATGGCCGTTCACTGGCAGCGGGTCGCGGCCCAACGCGCCTACCTAACTGCAGCTCCCTGGTATATAGCGGCGCCCGTGTCGCCTCGCTTACACGACCGAGCGAGCCCGCGGCCCACGCAGGCGTGCAGAGCCTATGACCCGCTGCGCCCCGCCGCATGGCCGATCTCTGTTGGAGATATGCCCTAGAGGCAATAATAAATATAGTTATTATTATATCTTTGTGTTTATGATAAATGTTTACATTCATGCTATAATAGTATTAACAAGGAAACATTAATACTTGTGTGATTTGTAAACTTAATTTGAAGTCCCTAGTATAGCCTCTATACTTCACTAGCTTGTTGGTTGATTAATGATTGTGGTTTCCCTATCATGAACATTGAGATGTTATCAACAACAAGATCATATCGTTAGGAGAATGATATGGTGGACATACTCCTATTGATAAGCGTAGCATAAAGATCAAGTCATTTCAATAGTTCAATTGCTATATGCTTTCTGATACATAGTAACCTAATTCCTTCGACCATGAGATCATGCATATCACCTTTACGGATGGATGCTTTGATGACATCAAACACCACACCGTGGCGGGTGGCTATAAAGGTGGCATTGAGTGTTCGGACAGTATTGGTTGAAACACATGGATCAAGAGTGGGATTTGTCCATCCATATGACGGATAGATATACTCTGGGCCCTCTGGGTGGAATGTCATCCAATTAGCTTGCAAGCATGTGACTGGGTCACAAGGGATCACATATCACGGGAGCGAGAAAGAGTACTTATCGGTACGAGGTTGAACTAGGTATGCGGAGATACCGCGATCATAACCTCGGATAAGTAAACTATCGTGAGACAAAGGGAAATTGGTATCGTATGTAAGTGGTTCATTCGATCGCAAAATAATCGTAGAAATATGTAGAGCCATATGAATTTCAGATTCCTCTATTGGTTATTGTTCGGAGAAGTGTCTCGATCATGTCCGCATAATTCACGAACCGTGAGGAGACACACTTAAGGATTGACGTTGTTTTGAGTAGTTATGGTATTATGATAAAGACACCAATTGTTGTTCAGAGTCTCGGATGGGATCCGGGATATCACGAGGTGATCCGGAATGGTCCGGAGAATAAGATTCATATAAGGAAAGTCCTGTTTCGGAGTTCGGGAATGATTCCGGTGTTTTCATCGGGAATGTTCTAGAAGGTTCGGATTGTCCCACTCCGGGGAGGTACATGAATGTGTCATTGAATGATTGCATCATGTACTAAGTGTTCTTGCTGTTCCAAAACTTGAAAGTCAAACTGCCGGTTTGAAAGTCAAATGGCTAAAAGAAACTGGAAACAGAACTGTGGGAAACAGAAACTGTGGGAAACAAGCAAGAGGAGGTTGAAACCAACTTGGAGGAGGAGTTCCTCTCCTCCAAGCCGGACCAGCCCTAGGCCGAGTTGGGAGGGACTCCTCCTCCCTCCGCGCCTAGCCCTCCACCTATAAAAGGAGGCGGGGCCTCCTCCTTGAGACACACAAGTTTCTACCTCTAATCTCTGGGTTTAGAGACGCTTTTGGTTTAGAGCTTCTAATTGCTTTAGCCCGGTTTAGAGCCTTCTAATTGGTGTGTCTAATCTCTAGACCACTAATAGCCCTCTCTCATAATCCACCATACTCGCTCGCTTAAGGCGAAGCCTGGGATTTCCTCTACTTCGGTACCACACCGTCTTGTCGAATCGCGAGGAGAGTGCTACAACCTCCATCACTTTGGAACAAGGAGAGGAAGGTCTTCGTCGAAAACCGAACGTGACCGATTGGAAGCGCTGCGAACGCAGCCCGGAAGGATCGTCTACGATCTTGAGATCGGAAGAGTACGACTACATCACCCACGAGAATCCGCTCTCGTTAAACACTTTGGAATCTTCGAGGGTAAGTTATTCCATCGACTCGCTACAATATAGTAGATAGATCTTGGCTTGTTTGTTTGTATGCGATAGAAATTTTTGTTTTCCATGCTACGAACCCCTACAAAGGGTATCGAGCCGTGTCTATATGTAGATCTGTTGCACGAGTAGAACACAATGGTCATTGTGCGTTGATACTTTTATTGTCGATTGCTTTTGTGTACTTTGCATCTTGCGGTATGTTGGGATGAAGGCCGGGCTAACCTTACATGACATCGTTCATGAGACTTGCTCCACGCTTAACATGCAACTTGTATTGCATAAGTGGCTTTATGGTGCTGTTTCTCCTAGCATAGTTAAGATCCAATTTACAACGGGTGATCAACAATGCTAATATCAATGTTGTGGTTCTTGTTCGTAAGTTAGAACGAAACTTATTGAAAGCCCCAAACCACGTAAAATATGCAAAGAAAGTAGAGGCGTCTAACTTTGTTTTGCAGGGGTGTGCAGTGATGTGATATGGCCATGATTGTGATTATATTTGATGTATGCAATGTTCCTTATTGTAAGTTGGCATCGGCAGGAGCCATATGGTTGTCTTTAATTTATGTTAAGACCCGCGTGTCTATTCAAAGTAGTTGTAATAGTTGAAGCCGGTGGACGACAACCATGGTGAAGCGTCATTGACCTTGATGCAATGCCGGTGATGATGGAGATCATGTTCGTGCTTGAAGATGGAGATCGGAAGCACAAAGAAGAAAGGCCATATCATATCATATATTATGAATTGCATGTGATGTTAATCCTTTATGCATCTTGTATTGCTTAGTAGACGATGGTAGCATTATAAGATGATCCCTCATGCACATGAATTTCAAATCATAAAGTGTTCACCCTTAGTTAGCACCATTGCTAAAGCTTGTTGTTTCGAAGCACCACGTGATGATCGGGTGTGTTAGATTCTGCAAGTGTATACAACGTGAGCAAGCCAGATTTGCTCATGCATAAACTAAGGTTTGATCTTGACGAGCCTAGCATGTACAGACATGGTCTCGGAACACGGATCACCGAAAGGTAAAGCATGAATCGTATAGTAGATATGATGAACATGACGATTGTTCGCCATTGAAACTATATCAACTCTCGTGATGATCGGTGTTGATGTAGTGGATTTGGTTCGTGTGATCACTAAAACAATGTGAGGGATGTTGTTTTGAGGGAGTTCACCTAGTTTAATTTCATTAATTAATTTGAACTCAATTTGTCATAAACTTAGTCTAAACTATTGCAAATATGTTGTAGATCAATGGCAGCCCCTACCATCAATTTTAATGCTCCTAGAGAAAGAAAAGTTGAAAAACAATGGAAGCAATCATGGATTGGTTCCGCAATTTGAGGATTGTCCTCACACCGGTAATTTGACCTATGTCTTTGGATGCACATTGGTGACCCACTGCGGTGATGCTTCCGATGAAGTAAAGAATGTTTACCTCGCTCGGAAGAATCGATCTCCATAGTTCAAAGGTGCTATCTTGTATGGTTTAGAATCGGAGCTTCAGAAAAGGTTTGAAGAGTCATACCCATATGATATTGTCGAGGATCTCAAATTGATTTTTGAGACTCATGTGGCAATTGAAAGCTATGAGGCTTCTGAAAAGTTCTTTAACTGCAAGATGGAAGAGGGCAGCTCCGTCAGTGAGCATGTGCTTAAGATGTCTGGGCACGCAAACAAACTTCAAAGCTTGGGTATAGTGATTCCTAATGCTTTGGGGATTTACCGTGTCCTCCAGTCACTACCACCAAGTTACAGGAACTTTGTGATGAACTACAACATGCAGAACATGAACAAAGAGTTGCCAGAACTGTTTGCTATGTTAAAGTCTGCAGAAGTGGAGATCAAGAAAGAGCACCAAGTGTTGATGGTCAATAATACCACCAAATTCAAGAAAGGCAAGTCTAAGCAAAAGGGACACTTCAAGAAGGGTGGTAAGAAAGTTACCGCTGGCCGTGAAGAAGACCAAGGCTGGACCCAAGCACTAAACCGAGTGCTTTTACGCAAGGAGAAGGTCATCGAAGCGAATTGCCCAAAGTACTTGGCGGATCTCAAGAACGGCAACATCAAGAAGAAAGGTATATCCGATATACATGTTATTGATGTGTATCTCACTAGTACTCGTAGTAGTGCGGGTATTTGATCTTGGTTCGGTTGCTCATATTTGTAACTCAAACAGTCTGCAGAATAAACGGAAGCTAGCGAAGAACGAGGTGACGGCGCGCGTGGAAGCGGATCAAAGGTTGATGTGATCGGTCGGCACGCTACCCCTTCATCTACCATCGGATTAGTTTTATACTTAAATAATTGTTATTTAGTGCCGTGTTGAGCATGAACATTATATCGATCTTGTTTATTGTAGACGGTTACTTATTTAAATCGAGAATAATGGTTGTTCGATTTATATGAGTAATATGTTTTATGCACATGCACGTTTGATAGATGGTCTATTCGATTGAATCTCGATAGTGGAAATACACATATCAACAACATTGAGGCTAAACGTTTGAAATCAGCGATAATTCGACCTATATGTGGCAATCGTCTTGGTCACATTGAGTGAAGCGTATGAAGAAACTCCATTCCGATGGACTTCTTGAATCACTTGATTTTGAATCACTTGAAAGATGCGAAGCATGTCTGATGGGAAAAATGACTAAGACTCCATTTTCTGGTATGATGGAGCGAGCTACGGACTTATTGGAAATCATACATACCGATGTGTGTGGTTCAATGAGTGTAGCATCGCGCGGTGGTTATCGTTATGTTCTTACCTTCACGGATGACTTGAGTAGATATGGGTATATCTATTTTATGAAACATAAGTCCGAAACTTTCGAGAAGTTTAAGGAGTTTCAAAGTGAGGTAGAGAATCAACGTAACAAGAAGATTAAATTTCTACGTTCTGATCGTGGAGGTGAATATCTAAGTTACGAGTTTGGCGAGCATTTGAAGAAAATGCGGAATACTTTCACAGTTGACACCGCCGGGAACACCAGAGCGTAATGGTGTGTCCGAACGTCGTAATCGAACTCTTTTAGATATGGTTCGTTCTATGATGTCACTTACAGATTTACCGCTATCATTTTGGGGTTATGCATTAGAAACAGCCGCATTCACTTTAAATAGGGCACCATCTAAATCCGTTGAAACGACACCGTATGAATTATGGTTTGGCAAGAAACCTAAATTGTCGTTCCTTAAAGTTTGGGGATGCGATGCCTATGTAAAGAAGTTACAGCCGGACAAGCTTGAACCCAAAGCGGAAAAATGCGTCTTCATAGGATACCCGAAGGAAACTATTGGGTATACCTTCTATCATAGATCCGAAGGAAAAATCTTCGTTGCCAAGAATGGATCCTTTCTAGAGGGAATTTCTCTCGAAAGAAGTGACTGGAAGGAAAGTAGAACTCGATGAGGTTGTCGAACCTTCTCTCGAAATTGCGAGTAGCAAAGACCGGAAGAAGTTCTGTGGTGCCCGCACCAATTAGAGAGGAAGCTAATGATGATGATCATGAAACTTGGTTGAAGTTGCTCTGAGCCTCGGAGGTCAACGAGAACTCGTACCACTCCATTGGTATGATCCGTTATGAGTGTCATGTTGGTGGACAACACCGATGACCCTGCGACATATGAGGAAGCGATGATGAGCCCAGATTCCAATAAATGGCAAGAAGCCATGAAATCCGAGATTGGATCCATGTATGAAAACCAAGTATGGACTTTGGTGGACTTACTGGATGGCCGGAAGGCTGTCGAGAACAAATGGATTTTCAAGAAGAAAACAGATGCTGATGGTAATGTTATTGTCTAAAGCTCGACTTGTCGCAAAAGGGTTTCGACAAATTCAAGGAGTTGACTACGATGAGACTTTCTCACCAGTAGCGAAGCTAAAGTCTGTGAGGATTTTGTTAGCAATCGCTGCATATTACGATTATGAGATATGGCAGATGGATGTCAAAACAGCGTTCCTCAATGGAGATATTGATGAAGAGTTGTATATGATGCAACCCAAAGGTTTTGTCGATCCTAAAGATGCTAACAAGGTATGCAAACTTTAAAGGTCCATCTATGGATTGAAGCAAGCATCCGAAGTTGGAATCAACGCTTTGATAAGGTAATCAAAAGTTTTGGTTTTATACAAACTTATGGAGAAGCTTGTATTTACAAGAAAGTGAGTGGGAGCTCTGTAGCATTCTTAATACTGTATGTGGATGACATATTGTTGATTGGTAATGATATAGACCTTCTTAATAGTGTCAAGGAATATTTGAATAATAGTTTTTCAATGAAGGATCTTGGCGAGCGACTTACATATTAGGCATAAAGATTTATAGAGATAGATCGAACGCCAAATATCATTGTCACAGAGTACATATTTGGACAAAGTTCTAAAGAGGTTTGGAATGGAAGAAAGCAAGAAAGGGTTCTTGCCCATGTTGCTCAATACGACCTTGAGTAAAACTCAAAGTCCGACATCGGAGAAGATAGAGAAAAGATGAGTAAGACTCCTATGCCTCACCATAGGATCTCTAATGTATGCCATGCTATGTACTAGACCCGACATTGCATATCTTGTTAGTTTAACTAGCAGATATCAAACTGATCCAGAGTGGATCATTGACAATCAAAAACATCCTTAAGTACTTGAGAAGAACTAAGGATATGGTTCTTTCTTATGGAGGTGATGAACAACTCGTTGTTAATGGTTACACCGATGCTAGTTGGAACACCGATCCGGATGATTCTAAATCACAACTGGATACGTATTTATTTTGAATGGTGCAGAAGAATGGAGGAGTGCAAAGCAAAGCGTTGTGGCGATCTTCAACGAATCGGAATACATGGTCGCCCGGAGGCTTCACAAGAAGCGATATGGATGAAAGAGTTCATTACAGAGCTGGTGTGGTTCCAAGTCTTACCTGGACCCAATGTCTATCTATCGTGATAACATGGGTGCCATAGCCAATGCGCAAGAACCAAGGTCACACAAGAAGTCAAGCATATCAAGCTGCGTTTTCACGCTATTCGAGAACATATCCAGGATGGGGATATAAAGATTTGCAAAGTACACACATATCTGAATGTGGCGGATCCGTTGACTAAACCTCCCGAGGGCAAAACATGACCAACACCAAACTGCCATGGGTGTTCGGTATATTACCATGTAATCTAGATTAGATGACTCTAGTGCAAGTGGGAGACTGTTGGAGATATGCCCTAGAGGCAATAATAAATATAGTTATTATTATATCTTTGTGTTTATGATAAATGTTTACATTCATGCTATAATAGTATTAACAAGGAAACATTAATACTTGTGTGATTTGTAAACTTAATTTGAAGTCCCTAGTATAGCCTCTATACTTCACTAGCTTGTTGGTTGATTAATGATTGTGGTTTCCCTATCATGAACATTGAGATGTTATCAACAACAAGATCATATCGTTAGGAGAATGATATGGTGGACATACTCCTATTGATAAGCGTAGCATAAAGATCAAGTCATTTCAATAGTTCAATTGCTATATGCTTTCTGATACATAGTAACCTAATTCCTTCGACCATGAGATCATGCATATCACCTTTACCGGATGGATGCTTTGATGACATCAAAAACCACACCGTAACTGGGTGGCTATAAAGGTGGCGTTGAGTGTTCGGAAAGTATTGGTTGAAACACATGGATCAAGAGGGATTTGTCCATCCATATGACGGATAGATATACTCTGGGCCCTCTCGGTGGAATGTCATCCAATTAGCTTGCAAGCATGTGACTGCTCACAAGGGATCACATATCACGAACGAGAAAAGAGTACTTATCGAACGAGGTTGAACTAGGTATGCAGAGATACCGACGATCATAACCTCGGATAAGTAAACTATCGTGAGACAAAGGGAAATTGGTATCGTATGTAAGTGGTTCATTCGATCGCAAAGTAATCGTAGAAATATGTGGGAGCCATATGAATTTCCAGATTCCTCTATTGGTTATTGTTCGGAGAAGTGTCTCGATCATGTCCGCATAATTCACGAACCGTAGGGAGACACACTTAAGGATTCGACGTTGTTTTGAGTAGTTATGGTATTATGAGAAAGAGACTGAATCTTGTTCGGAGTCTCGGATGGGATCCGGGATATCACGAGGTGATCCGGAATGGTCCGGAGAATAAGATTCATATAAGGAAAGTCCTGTTTCGAAGTTCGGGAATGATTCCGGTGTTTTCATCGGGAATGTTCTAGAAGGTTCCGGATTGTCCGGCACTCCGGGGGGAGGGTACATGAATGTGTCATTGAATGATTGCATCATGTACTAAGTGTTCTTGCTGTTCCAAAACTTGAAAGTCAAACTGCCAGTTTGAAAGTCAAACGGCTAAAACAGGAAACTGTGGGAAACAGGAAACTGTGGGAAACAAGCAAGAGGAGGTTGAAACCAACTTGGAGGAGGAGTTCCTCTCCTCCAAGCCGGCGGCCAGCCCTAGGCCGAGTTGGGGAGGGACTCCCTCCCTGGCGCGCCTAGCCCCTCCACCTATAAAAGGAGGGGCAGGGCCTCCTCCTTGAGACACACAAGTTTCTACCTCTAATCTCCGGTTTAGAGCCGTTTTGGTTTAGAGCTTCTAATTGCTTTAGCCTGCGGTTTAGAGCCTTCTAATTGGTGTGTCTAATCTCTAGACCACTAATAGCCCTCTCTCATAATCCACCATACTGCCCGCTTAAGGCGAAGCCTCATGGATTTCCCTCTACTCGGTACCACACCGTTGTCTTGCCGAATCGCGAGGAGAGTGCTACAACCTCCATTGCCTTTGGAACAAGGGAGAGGAAGGTCTTCGTCGAAAATTTAACGCAGTGACCGATCATGAAGCGCCAAACGCAGCGCCGGAAGGATCGTCTACACGATCTTGAGATCGGAAAGAGTACGACTACATCACCCACGAGAATCCGCTCTCGTTAAACACTTTGGAAGCTTCGAGGGTAAGTTATTCCATCGACTCGTTGCTACAATCTAGTAGATAGATCTTGGCTTGTTTGTTTGTATGCGATAGAAATTTTTTGTTTTCCATGCTACGAACCCCTACAATCTCGGTCGTTGATCTTCTCTACCCTAGATCGCATGGCCGCGCGCGCCCCTAGGAGGCATAAAACCGCCCGCGCCGCAGCCCCCCGCAAACCCTAGCTCACTTTCCCGCGTCCACGCGTCCTGCCTTTCTCTCTGGCGTTTGTGGGGAGATGGCGGCGGCTGCACCCGGCGGCGTTGTCGATGTGCAGCCCTCCCTCCCACCCTCTTCAGCCGAGTCCCGGCGGTGGTGGCGGCTGCTCCGCAGCGGCAGCCGGTGTCCGCGGCAGATTTCCTCTCTGGCGGCGTTGGGGAGGCGAGGCGGCCGTCCGTCCGGCGACTGCGCCGGTGACGGTCCCCTCCCTCTCCTGCGCCACCACCCCTCCCCTTTCTTGTCCTTTGTCCATCCCTTCTCCCCACACCGCGAGCGGCGAGAGGAGAGCGGCGATGCCGGCGGAGCTGCCCTTCTGCCCCTTGGCGGTGCGTCCACCGGGGTGGCGCCACGCCCGTCAGCAGCGCGATGGTGGGGCCTCTTCTTTGGCGCCTGGCGGTGTTCTTTTGTGGTTTTTCTTTTGGGTGGGGATTTTCTTTGCCCTTTCTTGCGGGATCTGGGGAAAACATGGGTTTTGGTGCTTGCTTTGATTCGGGATCTGGGGATTTCTTTGCCTTTTACTTTGCCCCGTTAGGGGTTTGTTCTTCTTCCCGACCTCGGCTTGCCAATGCGTCGGGATCGAGAGGAACGACGCGGCCAGAGGGCAAGGCGCACTTTTAGGGTTAGATCTAGGGTGATCTATTGATTTCTTTTCTTTTCCACCGAAAGTAAAATCTAGATCTAGGCGCTCTGATACCAATGATAGATTTGCCCTGGAATCAACTAGGCTAGACTAGATTCGGTGGGGCTTTACCTTTGCACTATTTAGGTAAGAACCAGAGAGGGCGAGAGAGAGAGAGGAGAGAGCTACCTGCGCCCTGGCTTGACAAGCACGAGCCAGAGGGGATGCCGGAGCTAGTGCCAGAGCTAGAGCCGCCGTCGTTAGCCATAGGAAAAGGGACGACGGCGTGGGTGTGCGGTGGTGGCGGCGCTTCCCGTCGGCTCGCGCTAACCCTATATCGGTAGGGGTGTAGGTGGGGTAATGGCACAGCGGTGAACCTCGTACCGTGCGTTGTCAGCTCCCACCACTTTATATAGCGCGGCGACAAGGGCCCACCAACCAGATAGGGTTGGGCGTCCTGATCAGGGCGCAGTTAGGAACGTGACAGGCCGTTGGGCTCTGTCATGTTGAGATCTATCTAACAAAAAAGGCCACGACACTCATCATTGTATAGAAAAGTAGCAGTAAAAAAGTCCACGGATAACATCATTCTACATAGAAAGATTACAGGACGAGCCACTAAACACCTTTTCTTCCCCATTCTTGCTGCACTAATTGACCACCTTCCTCTAGAAATGTCACTGCTACTTCGCGATGCATATATGTCGATCCTAAAATATCACATCTAGCCTGCATGTAAAGCGCAAAGCTTGCAAGATGTACCTTAAAACAAAAGTATTTCCCACATTGATCACAGTTTCTTGCCACCCGCCTAATCGTGCCACGCCATTGCAAAAATCGATCTTCAGAGTTGAGACAGAAGCCAAAAATCATGGCTTGACGCCGCTCAAGCTCCCGAAATCGACGCCGGGTACGGGCACTGGTAGCTACCAACGTTGTCGCCAAGATTGTACAACGACCTGCCGGCACCGACCTCGCTTCCGGTCACCTCGGACGACGGCGATGCCACGGGCTGCTGTGGAGGTACGGCGCCGGGTGACTGCGCATCGGCGGCTGTGGCGGTCTCCTGCTCTTCCCCCTCCAGCGGCAGCCGCTCGTAGACGGCGCTCGCAAACGACGCGGCCACGAGGAACACGGGCCCCGCGGCGACGAGCGGGCCGACCACGCTCCCGCCGACGACCTGCCCCTGCCCGACGGCAAGGAACACGGCGAGGCCGCTTGCCGCTGGGGGCGCGGGCGGCGGCAACACCGTGCCCGCGACGGACACGATCTCGCACTTCCCGACCAGGGTGGCGACCAGGCCGCCGGGCTGACGGAGTGCCACGTTGGTGACGGCGCCGTTGCCGCTGAGCACGGAGACGCCGCGCCCGCGGCGGCGCGCGTACTCGGCGAGGCACTCGGCGACGTCGGCGCCCGTGGCGATCTCGAGGATGTGGGACTGGAACGCGTAGGGGCTGTCCCGCGTCACGATGATGGGCGGCTTGGGCTTGTTCTTGGACCCCGGCGGCCTCCCTCGCGGGCGCCGCGTCGGCCGCCCGGATCCCCCACCGCGCTCTCCAGGCACCATGGCCGACGAGGACGGCTTCTGGTCGGCGCCGCCTCCCTGGGGCTCGGCGCCGGCGACTGCGGCGGAGGCGGGGTTCCTTTCCGGCGATGCCATGGTGTGCTGCTCCGCCTTGACGTGCGTGCACGGGGAGAGCTGCGCGAGGAGGAGGTCGAGGTAGTTCGACGGGCCCCGACTCTCGCCGCCACCAGGGTCCAGCCCAGCCATGGCGCTCTTGTCACCGCGCTCCCACCATTTGCTCGCCGCCTGCTTCTCCATCTCTGGAGCCTCCGCCATGGTCCTCACCTTGGATTTCTGGCTGGGGCGGCGCGACGCCGCACAAGCAAAAGCGATAGTGTACCGTAGGCGGTGGCTTCTGAAAACGACACGAAGTGGCTATATCCTCGAGAAACATATCCTGCGCTATCAATGGCGTCACATACAAGCCACGGCAAAGTGAAAATTCTTTTAAAAATATTACAGGCAAAATCATTTAAATCTGCAAGGTATTTTTACCACTACGGGAAATCTATTTTACAACTCTACATCCAATTCAGATCTGAGACTCTAAAATAATAATCTAAAATCCGTTTTAAAAGCTTGGTGCATGGTTCATCACAACGTAAAGGAAATTAAGAAATCCAAACATTATTTTTGTGAATTAAGTAAGGGAAACAAGATCTTGGAATACAATGTGTGCATAACCGGCACGCACAACATGAGATGCAACACTCGCCTCTCGAACACATGGAGAACTATTTTCTTGAGGAACTGCAAATCTATCAAAATAATCTAAAACATTTCTAAGAAAATCATGGAAAATATTCTAAAATATTGTTAGATTGGTTTACTTTGAGAAAATTGATACAACTTTTTTTTTTCGAGAGTACCACAAATACCTACTCTCTCCAGCCAGAAATAAGTGACTTTGATTTGTCTAAATTTGCATTTATCTACACATGTTTTAGTGTGTAAAAAGGGGCGTACCCACGTTATGGTTTGTGGTGTCACATGACACCGGTTAAAAATGGATTTCTTTTGACATATTTCATCTATTTATAGTCGGTGACACCCCAATTTTAAGTAAAAAAATGTGTGACTTAATAGTGTGACACCGGGTTATTTTTATTCTGGTCCGCCCCTGTGTGTAGATACATTTGAATCTAGACAAGCCAAGTTAGTTATCTATGGACAGAGGGAGTACCATATTTTATAGAAGGTAGAATTTTGAGTACAAGAAAGCAATCACTCGCCTCAAGCAACTAGCATAGCACAAACTCCACACCGGCTAGTCCTAAAATAGTCACCACAGACAAAACAACAGCATGAAAAAGCCTTCCCTAAGCTAAACAACAAAGTCGTGTCTCAACCGATGTCGGACACCTCCGAAGAACATAACTCCAAAAGGACCCCCCCCTTTGACGCACCATAAAGGAGAGAGATGGCGGAACTTGGTCGGTCCCAAGAAAGGCGTCGTCTTGGACTCGACAACGAACGCGTACATATCTTCCTTGAGGATTATCCTCGAACAACGGCGAGCACCGGAGGAGTGCCACCTAGGACCTCGAACCTGTGTCTCCAAACCTGATGCTCCCAACAGAGTGACAACGTCGAGGACACCGCATCGCTCCCATCTAACTCTAGACCTAGGCTTTCGCACAGAGACAACTACCAAGTGAGAGCAAGAGGGGTGTCGACATACCTCGGCGACACCTCCAAGAAGGAAAACAACACCCACGGTTGCCATCATTGCTGACACAGACCAGAGATGGGCTAGACTTCCGTCTGTATCATCGCACACCACAAACCCTAACCACTGGATTGGGGAAATATGGCCCATGGTGCCTCACACAGCTGTCACAGCAACACCTCGCTCATCATCACTACAGACTCGCGGTCATCCAACATCGGCATGGTCAACAGAACGCCGTCCATCTTCCCTCTCCCGCAAGATGAGAGGCCGCAACCTCGGTCCACCAACCAACTCCCTGACCTCACAAAATCCTCCTACACCGCCTGTAGCCACTGTGGCAAGCTCCAGCTTCGAGCGAACAACCACAACATGACCACGTCGACAGCCCCGCGGTGCCTAGATCTGGCCCAGAATGGGCCCTAGATCAGCTCGCGTCGTCGCATCTAGATCCTCCACCAAGGACCTCGGTCGCACCCGCTCTAGATCCTCCGCCATGCACCACTCCTCCTCTGCAAGTCCCGGCCATCCCCACCGAACAACCTCGCTGTCATGTTTTGCCCGCTTATCATCCCACCCCCGCGCAAAAGGAACCCAACGGGGCACGTCCATCCCAACCATGTCAATAAGAATGGAACCGAAGTTGTGTAGGTCGGCACGAAGAAAAATCGGCACAAAATCGCTCCAGGAGTTCGACACCAAGGATCCTATATATGGCGCCGCTGATACTTGGCGCCGAACTGCACTATTTTCGTTCCATACTCATTGTGGCTGAACCTTAGGGATCAGATTCTAAAATTGTTTCACTACAAATCAGATTAGGCATTAGTTCCACCGCAAGAGTGAGGTTTGTAAAAACACACACAATTCTATAAGGTGTGATTTGAGTGTAACAAAGCTAGGTAGTTACACGACGACCACAATTTTCTAACTCCATATTTTTCCATATATAATTTGATGGTTGTTAATCTTCTACTCCCTCCAATCCATAATAAGTACTCCCTCCATCCCAAGGCTTAAGTCATATAACTTTTTTGAAAAGTCAAGCCATGTAAAGTTTGATCAAACTTTTAAAAAAACTATCGAAAACTATTATATTGTATAGATATCATATGAAAATATATTTCATGATGTATGAAAGGGTATGAATTACGTATTATAAATATTAATATTTTTTTCTAAGAACTTGGTCAAACTTTAGTTGGTTTGACTTTTTAAAAAAGTTATATGCCTTAAGTCTTGTGACGAAGGTAGTATCGCTGATTTAATGTAAAGTTATACTAAATTAAAAACATTTATTATAGATCGAAGATAATACTAACATTTGTGGCAAAATGGATAGAAATAACCCAGATGTCAAAAAAAAATTAAAAATAAACCTATCGGCAAAACTATTTTCATCGACTAACCCTTTTAAATAGCGTCTAACACATAGCCCTTTGTTGTTTGTTATGTACAACCTAGAAACAAACAACAAAGGTTTCAACCACCTCACCAAAGACAACCAATATATATATATATAGGCGCTGCTCTATGTTTTGTAGGCGCTGCTCTATGTTTTGGAACGTCCAACATCAAGACGCTACTCGAACCATCCCTATGACCTGCATGCCATGCTGGTAAGGAATATAACGTCCCGTTAACCATAAAGTCATTCTGTTAGGCGCTACTAGAAAGGAATAGTCGGTTGAAATAGTTTTGCCAATAATTTATTTTTAAAATTTCTTTAACAACTGGATTATTTCTATCCAGTTTGTCACTTTTTTCATGAAGACATCAACAGCGGAGACGGCTAACATACCCGCATGACCGAAATTGGACGAAGCTTTGAGTACGGATCCACGGCCACGAAATATGTGGCTTTCTGCTGCTAACTGCTTGCTACTGGCTTTTTGACCACGTTCTTTTTGACCGTCCTTTGTTGGCTAATACAGGCACACATGCTGGATGTGCACAAACGAGACATGATCACCAATTGCCAATTTCTGTACTACGAATCAAGATTAAAGCTCGTCGTGCGAGCACGGTACGCAGCCTACGCTGTTGCTCCAGTTCCACTATCACCGAAGCACCGCTACTTTTGGCAAAACAGGAAACACCTGTACAGCCCATCAGCAACCAATCGTCCTGTGGCGACGGACCACGTGTTGCTGTATGCCAACCAAGGGCATCTCCACTTGTCTACTTATTTGGTCGTCTTAAACGGTTCGTTTTTGTCCGTTTGGATCGAGCCACGGTCGATTTGGGCCGTGGTCCGGCATGTCTAGTCCCACCGCGCCCAGCAGTGCGATCCATCTGTCCGCGCTTGGTCATCGCCAACACCGACGTATTTTCAGTGGCTTTCTGCCGTCACGCCGTCTCCCGCCTTTTTTTTCGTCGCTTCCCTCGAGTTCTAGGTGTTTCCCGCCGTGTCCAGGCGCTGCATAAATAGGGGAGGTCGCCGGGCTATCTACGACCAGACCCGCACCCCGACAGTACAAAAAATCACCATGCCTGGCCACCGGCGTCGGCCAGACGAGGTCCGTGGCAACCCCGACGCCGACAGAGAAGAGGTGCCCGAGCCCTCGTGGAATCCGTCGGAGTTGTAGAATGTGCCGCCGCCTTTGATTTTGGAGCGCCCGTGGATTTACAGGATGAACCCCCCGTCGAGTCGCCCTTTCTACAACCGTCACGTGACCACCGGCGAGCCTTTCATTATGGAGGTGGCTGTTGGCGTGTTATTGACACCTTGTTGGGAGACCCCAAGAACAAGGTGTGATGAGCACAGCAGCAAGTTTCCCCTCAGTAAGAAATCGAGGTTATCAAACCAGTAGGAGGAACAAAACGACTCAAAGGTGTTGCTAGAAACTTGGAGACCTGCACAACACAAACTTAGGACTTTGCCCCAATGAACAGTGAGGTTGTCAATCTCACCGGTTTGCTGTAACAAAGGATTAACTATATGGTGTGGAAGGTAATGGTGATTTGCAGCAAGTAAACAGTAACAGTGGAAGATGTATCAATGCTAAAGATTGGACCGAGGTCCATAGTTCACTAGAGGTGTTCTTCTTAAGATAAACAAACATGGCATGTTGGGTAAACAAATTACAGCGGGGCAATTGACAGGACTGAGCAAGGCATAACAATGCAATACTAGACATTCATGATCCTATGAGATTTAATTGGGCAATACAACAAGATACATAGACTGCCATTCAACTGCATCTATGACTAGAAATCCACCTTCAGGTTATCATCCGAACCCCCTCCAGTATTATGTTGCAATCAACAGATAACTGCTTTAAGCAAAGTGTGTAAGGTAAACAATTCACCTGTTCCATGAATAAGAGACCGTTGTTTTCTCCCTAGTGGCAACATCACATCTACAACCTTAGATATTTTGTCACTTCCCTTAGATTAAATAGAGGCATGAACCCACTATCTAGCATGAAGACCCCCTCTTGGAGTCCCTAGCATCTACTTGGTCAAGATAGATACTAGAAACGGAGAGCATACAAGATCACAAACAACACAGCCATGATAAAATCAAATAGACAAAACCATTAATCAATCTGACATAGTAATCTCAATATCCATCGGATTCCCGCAAACACAACATGCATGATTACAAATAGATGATCTTGATCATGAACGGAGCTCACAAGATCTAAACATGGTAGCACAAAGGAGGAGATACAACCATCTAGCTACTACATGGACCCGCAGTCCAAGGTGGAACTACTCACACTTCATACCGGAGGCTGGCATGATGAAGAAGAAGGCCTCCGGGATGATCTCCCCTCCGACAGGGTGCCGGGAAGAGCTTTAGATACCCCAATCTAGGGACGATGGTGGCGGCGGCTACAGACGGTTTCGTGGAATATTGATCGGATCCTTAAGGTTTATGCATCGGGGGGTCTTTATAGGCGAAGAGGCGAGGCAGGGGGGCGTCCAGGGTGGTCACACCCCCTAGGCGCGGCTAACCCTAGCCCGCGCCGCTAGGGGGTGTCGCCCTCTGATGCCTCTCCTCCGTCTCGTACTCTGGATCCGTGTTCCCCACGGTAAAATATTGACTTTGGCTTTTGTCCCGTCCAATTCCGAGAATATTGATTTTCTGCCTTTCTGGAACCAAAAAGAGAAGAAAACAAACAACTAGCACCGTGGCATCTTGTTAATAGGTTAGTACCAGAAAACATATAAAAACACCTCAAAGTGTAGACAAAGCAAAGCAAAGTAGATACTAAACAAGCATGGAACATCAAAAATTATAGATATGTTTCCGACGTATCAAGCATGCCCAAGCTTAACTCCTGCTCGTCCTCAAGTAGATAAGTGATAAAAAGAATAATTTTTGAGGTGACATGCACCATCAAAATCAAAATCAAACCATTTGCAAGCATTTAAAGCTGGGATCAAAGAACTCTAAATATGAGCATGAGAGATGGAGTTCTAATAGTAAGACAAAGTAACTATGCATGCAACATGAAAGGTTACAAACAAAGATCGTGAATAACATTCATTGAAAAACATTTGTTTGTTTCACATATAGAAAACATGGCATAGTGGCATTAATATTGTCCCTCATGGAGTAGCAAATAGATGCATAGGACACCTTCAAAGTTCATAAGAGTGACTAGATGCAAATAGCACAAGAACAAGTAATAACAAAATTATGCATCAATCAATAAGTTTTGGAACAACGCACATAGAACTAAGAATGGAAACTATGCTCTCTTAACTGGTGCCTAAAAGTAGAAGGTGGAGACTCAATATAATAGTGGAGAAAGGCCCTACATAAAGGGAAGCAGGGATTTCAAGTTTCAAAAAGAGCTTCCAAAATTTATGGTACTTGTTAGCTTTCAGCTCTCATTTCCCCTATCATAAGCATCTTGAAATGATTAATGTTAAAACAAACAAACTATGGAGTATATGCTTGACAAAGTATAAGATGGCAATCTCATGCCCCTTGAATACGAGGGCCGCTCCTCATGCTACTCAACTTTAGTCACCTGTAAGTTCTTGTCATAGTAAGTACATGTGTATCATAAAGAACCGCCAACGGGGTACCCCTTGCACATGATACATGAGCTATCCCATAATCAAAATGACAAGGCAAGCAGACAATAAGCATCTCAACAATCTTCTTATATACCATGGGAAAATAGTGCTTTTCTCTCTTTCCTCTTTTTAATATGTCTCTTTTTATAATAAGAAAGCTTCATAGATGTCATTATGGTGATGCTGCAAGTTTCCACCATGATTTGGCATGGCTTAGGCTAGAGGCCCAGGCGTTTTTCTAATACACATACATAACTCTATTGACTTACAAGCTCCCCCTTTTATTTCACACCAGCGACATCCATAGACAAAACATCATGATATCAACTGTGTATAAAGTACAAGTACAATGTTGAAAGTGTTCCCCGTGACAGCACGGTTCTACTAATTTCAACGTATAAGTGCAAGCATATACAACATAGATGACACAATTGTTCAATTTTATTAGGGGCATCAAAAATAAAGTGTGCCACCAAGTTTGTGAGAGCTTTAATCATTAAGTTTTCACATAATAAAATGATTTTTAATTAGAAGATAGATAAAAACAAGAATATACTTGGAATGGTGTACCACACCATGCATAGGAATTTATAGTGGACACTTTGGAATTACTTGGTTTCTTGGGAGTTGGATGCATGAGTAGAGCTTACTCATATAAGTGGAGGCTAGCAAAAGACTAGGAGCAATCAACTAAGAGAGCAATAATGGCCATAATCATGCAGACCGACAAAATATTACTAATCAATGCATAAAGTGATAGTACAAGTCAAGGACTAAATGATCATAGAGGATATAGTCATTTGTGCATAGTCATAACATGGTGTGAGCATGTGCCAAGTTAACCCAAACAAAACATCAAAGGAGAATAGCACAATACTATGCTTTTGTATGCTAAAACAACGCATGATTCCTTCAAGGCACACTAAGAAATCCTAATTGTTTGGAACAAGTCATGATACAACAATAATAACCAATCATAAGGTCAAAACAACACCTAGAATGACATGCTAAAGTCTAAGTCATGGTCAAAGCAAGCTCCTCTTGTACTACTCAAGCAAAAACTTTCTAGTCTTCTCCAATACCAATCAACTTATTTGAAACAACACAGCGAGAACGGGGGTCCAAACTACTTTATTCAAGCAAACTAAGCAAACCAAACGAAAACTAAGACACTCCAAGAACAACACAACAGTGGATGAAACAATAAAAATGAAGTGTCTAAAAAGACCTGAGCTTTTTATTGATGAAGAAAGGGATGCCTTGGGCATCCCCAAGCTTTGACGCTTGTACCTCTTGAATATTTCTTGGGGTGACACAGGGTGGCATCCCCAAGCTTGAGTTTTTGTCCATTCTTCATGTCATTGCATCATTCTCTCTTTACACCTGAAAATTTTCCTTCATACAAAACTTCACACAATCTTCATTAGCAACATTAGTGTATTCAAAAGATAATAGACCCTTGGGTTTAGCTTTAGAACAACAAAACTTTCACTAAAAACACAAGCTACTGTAGCAATTCCCTCAAAAAACTCAATTTCCCAAAAAGAACCCCAAAAGGAATCAATAAGAAGCAAATGCAAATAATGGCAGAAATCTATCAAAACAGACTAGCAGGTAGAAACCGATTTTTTCGAAGACCTTATGTTGCTCAAATAAAAAAGTGTTGATCTAACGAAAGTTATCTAACATACTAGGGGATTTATTTAGAAAATATTAGCTCAATCCTACTTACAAAGATTCTTCACGAATTTTTATGGTGGAGCACAAAAATCTATTTCGGGACAGCAACTCCCCAAATCTTACTTCCCTCTCATTAGAGGTTATTCTTGACACAAAAAGCAAACAAAAATGATAAGGAGAGGTCATTACAGAAGTAATAACTTCCAAGACTCAAGAAAACTCTTGGGTTAGCTCCCAATAAGTACTTTTCTTTAACGCCTTTAACATCAACTCTCTTGCTCCTACCTTTCTTACCTTTCTTCTTCTCTTTAGGGAATATGTGATTGCTTATTGGAGAAGCAAAATGCATAATGCTTTTTCCCACATCTATTATTGCTCCAAGGTGTTTCAGCATGGATCTTCCAAGTGTAATTTGCCCTTTTCCTACACATTCAATAACAAGATAATCAGTAGACACCACTTTCCCTGAGATTTTTGTAAACACACCTTCAGCTATTTCAATGGGTAATAAAGTTGTATTATTGGTAAGATATATTTCTTCTCCTCCTTCAGAAAGTTCCCAAAGATTCAAAGACTCATAGATATCTTTAGGCATAAGGCAAAACTCAGACATGATATCACAACGAGCATCAAAAGTTTCACTATTTATAATACTCCCTCCGATCCATAATAAGTGTCACCTATTTTGTACTAAGCTAGTATAAACTTTGTACTAAGTGGACGGCACTTATTTTGGATCAGAGGGAGTAACTTTTATTGTAGGTGAAAGGGCATGTATGCCCCCATGTGTTGTTTTGGTAATTAATGACAATCTCTACGGACTAATGTGTAAATTGAGTTTCACTTGTAGGTTTGTCCATTGGCATCGCTTGGGCCATGTGTTGGTCTCAAGCTGAAAGATGAAGAAATGTCCAAGGGCTTTGTGCCCGTTGGAATCATGAAGTAAGAAGGATCTTGAAGGTTGATCAAGGCATGTGCAACGAGTTGCATCAAGATGGATCAACCTCAAGAAGGGCGAGCTCAAGGTGCGACATCTCTAGAGGATCTCATGCTTGAAGCTTGCCATCCTCGTGTTCATGGAGTGATGAAGACAAAAAGTTCAAGAAGAGGTTCCCCATGGAGTATGGGGGAGTATTTTGCAAGTCTTCATCAAGCAAGAGCGAGCAAGAGCAAACAAGAAAGGTGTTCCCACTATAGAAGAACAAGACGGTCTACATCAAGTTCAAGTGGGATGCTCAAGGCAAAGGTATGTTGATAGGGCTTCTCTTTTGCCGGTCTCGTGTTGTTAGTTGGGAGACCGGGTTTAGGATAGATAGCCGTACTATCAAGAGGGGCTCTCAAGCGGGTATTTCGGAGAGAGCTCAAACCTTTGCATTCATATCATCATATTTCTTGGTTATTTGGTTCTTGTCCATGAGAGGATCTAGAGCTTGTGGTCATCATCATAACAAGCTCTAGCTCATCATCTAAGGATTTCACTTGCATATCTTATTGCCGTTTTTGATCTTGCGAGTTTTCCGGCTCCACACCTTGGGGGATACTTCACATATATATTCATGATATTTTCTCCCAAGGTGATACCCAATATTTCGACCGGGTTAAGGATTCTATTCGTTGTTATCTTTCCAACAAAATTGGTTTCATCCCGTTTGGAGTTCGGATGCAAAAGTTATTGCGTTTCTGGTTTTCTGGTTTCTGGAATTTCCCTGGCCGGAAGTTTCGGCTTCCCACCGGAAGTTCCGCTAGGGCATCTTTGCCGCCGAAAGTTCCGGTGGAAGTTCCGGGTCTTCTTCCGCTCACGCTCAGTAACCTTCTGTTTTGAAGCGTTCTATTTGCCGGAACTTTGTCGGAACTTGCATCGGAAGTTCACCGGAACTTCCGGTCTGTTTTGACCGGAACTTCGTTGCGCTCGAGCGGGCGTCAACGGTCCGATGATCGTTGAGCCAGCTGTGAACTTCATGAGCGGAAGTTCCGCCATGATTCGCTTTTCAGTTTCTCGCTCCATGATTTTCACCGATTGGTCGGGGTGCCACGAACTTCCGCCTCCACCGGAAGTTCCGGCCAGGTGTCGCGAATGCCCATAACTGGCAGATCTGGGAGCCCTTTAAAAGGGGCTCCTCTTCCCCTTCGTGGGCACTAGCTTTTCTTCTTGGTTCTTGGCTTTCTCTCTCTCCTCCATTGTCAACCTTGAAGAATCTTTCCCTCTCCCTTTCCCCTCCTATGATTCTTGCATCTTTTTGAGGGAGTTGAGAGAGGAGATCTAGATCTACAATCCCCCCAAGTCAAATTCCTTCTTTGTGAAGGAATCATTGGGATCTAGATCTTGGAGAGTTTTGTGTTCTCCTCTTGTGTTCTTCCTCCCTTATTCCCCCAATAGCTTTTGTAGCTTTGTTGGAATTTGGGGGAGAAGGACTTTCCCTTGCATTTGGTGCATAGGTTTGAGTTCTACTCTTGTGTTCTTCCTCCCTTATTCCCCCAATAGCTTTTGTATCTTTGTTGGAATTTGGGGGAGAAGGACTTGCCCTTGCATTTGGTGCATAGGTTTGAGTTCTACTCTTGTGTTCTTCCTCCCTTATTCCCCCAATAGCTTTTATAGCTTTGTTGGAATTTGGGGGAGAAGGACTTGCCCTTGCATTTGGTGCATAGGTTTGAGTTCTCCTCGGAGATTCGGTGAGTTCAAGCTTGTGAGCTTGTTTCTCTTGGGTTCCTTGGAACCCTAGATGGTTGTGTGGTTGGATTGTTGACCTTTTGTGGTCTTGTTGACCTTTTGTGGTCTTGTAGCCTTTTGTGGCATTGTTGGCCTTTTGTGGCATTGTTGGCCTTTTTTGGCTTTGTTGTTGGGAGCCTCCAATTGAGTTGTGGAGTTAGCCCCAATCTTGTACGGGTTCGGTGACCGCCCTCAAGCGTCCCATAGTGGAGCAAGTGTCCGCCTTTTGTGGTGCGCACTTGGGAGAATAGGGTGAGCCTTTTGTGGCGTCAGTGAGTTGCGTGCTTCCGCATCCGGGGTGAGGCCTTGTGTGGCGTTGGGTGAGCATCGAGCCACCACACCTCGAGGTGAGCCATTTGTGGCGTTCGGAGAGCATTGCGCCATCGCACCTCTCCAACGGAGACGTAGCTTCTTTGGAAGTGAACTTCGGGAAAAAAATCTTCGTCTCCGCGTCCATCGGTTATCTCTCAACCGAACCCCTTTACTTATGCACTTTACATTGTGATAGCCATCGTGCTTGAAGTATTTATACCTTGCTATCACCTTGTTGCTTGTATTGCTTAGCATAGGTTGTTGGTGCACCTAGGTGAACTTAGTGGCTAGGTTTTGTGCTCAATAAATTAAACGTTAGTTTTATTTCGCATTTACTTGAGCCTAAACCGTAATAATTTTAAAAGCCTATTCACCCCCCCCTCTAGGCGACTTCCTTTGTACTTTCAGTAGGAAACCATTTTGAAGGCTCAGAATTTATTGGAACATAATCATGGTGCTCTCTAAGCATGTTATAGCAATCTTTCAAAGCAACTGTACGGATCTCAAGAGTGTTCAACCTAGCATAGATGTTTATGAAGGAAGAATCAGACTTACTAGGCATATTATAAATTATAATCAACTTCTTTATGGCATCCAAAGATTCATCCTCAATACATCAAAAAATATCTTTCTCAGCTACAACATCCAAAGCATATCTATAACAAAGAGCAATACCGTTGTAGAAACTATTAATAACCAAGCTAAGACTCATCTTAGGCTCAGTTTTCCTTTGTAAAGCAGAGATTCTAGACCAAGCTTCTCTGAAACTCTCTTCACTTCCTCGCTTGAAAGTAAAGATCCTTTCCATAGGTGACACAGGGATTGGACCAAAACCGGACATGGTAGCAACTAGAGTAGAAACTAAATTTTTTGTGTTTTTTATAAGAGAAAGCAAACCAAACTAAACTAATTTTTTTTGGAGTTTTTTTTTTGATAAAAAGAGGCAAACAAAACCAAGTAAAATAAGCTAAGCAAAACAAAAACAAAGTAAAGAGAAAGGTTGTGAAGAACTCCCCTTGTGAAGACGTCCTTAGCTTCCCCGGCAACGGCGCCAGAAAAAGCTTGTTGGCGTGTTATTGATGCCTTGTTGGGAGACCCTAAGAGCAAGGTGTGATGAGCATAGCAGCAAGTTTTTCCTCAATAAAAAGCCGAGGTTATCGAACCAGTAGGAGGAAGGAAACGACTCAAAGATGTTGCTAGCAACTTGGAGACCTGCACGACACAAACTCAAGACTTTGCCCGAATGAACAGTGAGGTTATCAATCTCACCAGTTTGCTATAACAAAGGATTAACTATATGGTGTGAAAGGTAATGCTGGTTTGCAGCAAGTAAACAGTAATAGTAGAAGATGTATCAATGGTAAACATTGGAACGGGGGTCCATAGTTCACTAGAGATGTTCTCCTTAAGATAAACAAACATGGAATGCTGGGTAAACAAATTACAGCGGGGCAATTGACACGACTGAGCAAGGCATAACAATGCAATACTAGACATTCATGATCCTATGAGATTCGATTGGGCAATACAACAAGATACATAGACCGCCATCCAACTGCATCTATGACTAGAAATCCACCTTTAGGTTATCATCCGAACCTCATCCAGTATTAAGTTGCAAGCAATAGATAACTGCTTTAAGCAAAGTGTGTAAGGTAAACAATCCACTTGTTTCATGAACAAGAGACCGTTGTTTTCTCCCTAGTGGCAACAACACATCTACAACCTTAGAGATTTCTGTCACTTTCCTTAGATTAAATAGAGGCATGAACCTAGTATCTAGCATAAATACCCCCTCTTGGAGTCACTAGCATCTACTTGGCCAAGATAGCTACTAGAAACGGAGAGCATGCAAGATCACAAACAACACAGACATGATAGAATCAAATAGACAAAACCATTAATCAATCTGACATAGTAATCTCAATATCCATCGGATCCCCGCAAACACAACATGCATGATTACAAATAGATGATCTTGATCATGAATGGAGCTCACATGATTTAAACATGGTAGCACAAAGGAGGAGGTACAACCATCTTGCTACTACATGGACTCGTAGTCCAAGGTGTAACTACTCACGCTTCATACCGGAGGTTGGCATGATGAAGAAGAAGGCCTCCGATATGATCTCCCCTCTGGCAGGGTGCCGGGAAGAGCTTCAAATCCCCCCGATCTAGGGACAATGGTGGCGGCGGCTACAGACGGTTTCGTGGAATATTGATCGGGTCCTTAGGATTTATGCATCGGGGGGTCTTTATAGGCGAAGAGGCGAGGCAGGGGGCGGCCAGGGTGGTCACACCCCCTAGGCGCGGCTAACCCTAGCCCGCGCCGCCAGGGGGTGTGCCCCCCTTGTGCCTCCCCTCCATCTCATACTCTAGCTCCGTGTTCCCCACGGTAAAATATTGACTTTGGCTTTTGTCTCGTCCAATTTCAAGAATATTGATTTTCTGCCTTTATGGAACCAAAAACAGAAGAAAACAGGCAACTGGCACTATGGCATCTTGTTAATAGGTTAGTACCAGAAAACATATAAAAACACCTCAAAGTGTAGACAAAGCAAAACAAAGTAGATACTAAACAAGCATGGAACATGAAATATTATAGATACGTTTCCGACGTATCAGTGGCGGAACGCGTCTTTCTGTCAGAGTACCAGCGATGGGACCAGCTCGCATTGGTCCGCGACGACCTCCGGGACGTGGTGCGGGCCAATCCCGATGACGCTTCCCTGCGTGCCCGCCTAGACCAAGCTAAAGAGGACACACAGGTGCAGGAGGCGATCATTTGCTCTCTGTATGACGAATGGTGTATTTGACGCGTTGCATCCGCCACCTCCAACGTCAGCGGCCACGCGTAGTTTTAGGGTGTGTGGTGTGCTTGTAACAAATGTTTTAGGAAGTGAATAATGTTTTTTGATTGTAAATGTCCAATGCCTATATTGATAGATCATACATGGCGCGCGCATAGCCTAGCCTACTCGTCGGAGTCGGAGGAGCGGCGACACTTGGTGTGGTCGAATACGCTGACGCCGAACTTTCCTTCATTGTCGTACTTGAAGACGATGATGTTCCCCGCCTCAATTTTGTGCGAGTGGGCGAAGCACTCCCAGCCGTTGCCGAGGTATATCTAGCCGAGGTAGTCGGACTGCAGATCGACCGGGTACCTGGTGGTCCTGAAGCCATTCGCCCGCAGCATGACAAGCGGTGGAGGCTCGTCGCCGATCAGCGTCACAAACATGCGGGGGAGGAGCAACCTGTCGCGCGGCATGCCGAGGTGGATGGCCACGGCGAACTGGATGCCTAGGTTGAAATCTTCGGGCGATCACGGCGGTGAGGGAGAGCGTGGTGGCGCGGTGATTTGGCCGCGTCCTCCACGCCTCCCTCGACGTCTGTAACACCCTCAGAATCGGCCCTATGCAAGTTTTAGCAAAACTCGCCAAACCCGCATAGAAACGATTCGAAGGTGCCCACCAGGCACTTTCGTGCGGGTGGAAAGCAAAGTAATAACATTACACAACAGTCCTCGATGGGACCCACAAAACAGATACATATACAGCAGCGACTCAAAGAGTCAAGAATACAAATATACGGTACAAAGATCCAAATCACCTTGAAAACGATGGGGTGTCCGACTACGGACAAGATGCAAGTGGGGCTAAGAGCCCTGCAGAATAACCAATGGCGTCCATAACCCTGCCCAGGCCAAGCCGGAAGGGTAACCCTGATAACGGCGTCGATCTCAAAACCTGCTTAAACAAAGGGGTGCCGGCAAAGGGCAAAAGGAATATAAGGAGCGTCAGTACTGAGGCCAGTACACGGCGAGGCTAGAATTCGGCGGTCCTCGCCTACATAGGTATGGTGGACTGAAGCGGCAGCGGCAGCAAGCACTAAACAACCTATAGAGACTCGATCCAACTGGCGGATATCAGAGAGGGATAAGAATGTCCTAACCGGATCCAACCTGAGGCTATCACCAAACAAACCCATCCTGGTGTTTCCCCCTCGAGACCAAACGAGGAAGTCAACCGAGGAACTCACACGGTTGGCAGTTTTACTTATTCAGTTATAGTTGCGGCACTTTACTAGTCAGGTTTAGATATTCATCCTGATAAAATAAGCAGTGGGCACTTTTAATTAACCATTCCGTTATGGTTGCAACAATTACTAATCAGATACTTATAGCATGAGATAAACCCAAAACCCAGCAGTTGTTGGTACTTTTATTCAGCCATTCCGTTGTAGTTGCAAGATTTACTAGTCAGGTACAATGGTCGCAAGCGACAATCCAAACAAGCAATTGTGGGCAGTATTATTTAGCCATTCCATTATAGTGAAGCTGATTACTAGTCATTTTATAGTCAAATTGATAGCAGTAAACTTTAGTTATGCTTGTCTATGATCGAGATACTGTGCTCCAAGTCGTCCATATCCGCGGACACGGCTTTCAGAAAGTTTTACCCGGTCGGGGTGCATCAATAGCAACACACGCTCGATCAACCTCGGAAAAACCAAATCAAAACCCAACGAGGCTTTCACGACTGAACAATCACAGGATTCAGAAATATTTCAGGGGGCCACCCCTTTGAGTAGATCCATAGCGGGTAAGCAAGCTCGAGACGGACTCAAGGTTGCGCCAATGGTCAGAATGGCGGGAACCCGAAAGTGTGGCTGGGCTTGTCGATACCGCGTAATCACTCCGCATACCTAACAGACAAAGGTGCTCCTCGCACAATTTAAATACAGAAAGTAGCATGGCATAAGTACAGGATCGTAAATAAAACCTCAAACTAGTTGTGGCCCCAAGAAATAAGACTGAATCAAGCTCGCTCGGGGGTCCCATATACCTCCGGATGTGGATAGCGCGATAAATCAAGGAACAGGTATCAAGTACTCGGGTCTTACGGGACACAAGTGGGCGTTGAACCAAATATTTTCTATCACCCACCGATGCCTCGCTTATTTCAATTTTAGTTGTTAACAGAAATTAAAGTGACGATAAGTAAAACTAGAATCATCTCCAACATCAACATGCGGCAATACATGACAGCTGTGGCATATGACGACACACATCAGCACTTGAGCAAGCAACTACGACGCGCAAGTCCAACTATCTACCAAACAACAGGTAATAGGGTGTGTCCAAGGCAATATAGGGTTGCACGGTATATCACAGGTACGGAAACTAAAGCATCGCAACACAGATAGCAAATAGATCAACAGGAGGGAATAAAATCTATAAAAGTAAGATAGGTAGAAAAGGGGGAGATGCTCGCCTGAAAACATTGTCGAAGGTTCAACCGAAGAACGGGGCGAAGCTCACATCAACTCATCGGCCTTATCCGCGAAGAAGCAAAACACTAGAAGAAACACCGGATGCACTATTTAATACAACGGCAGAAGATCGGCATGATGTATGGCATGATGTATGGCATGGCAAGGTGCGATGCAATTAGGTCATATTAAACGGAACCGGGGTCCCGACAATTAATTAGGTGGTTTATGTTGTTTAGCTACCCCGCATTTTAAATGTTGTTTAACATGTCAAAAGATAATACGGGTTCGCTACACAAATTTAAATGAGGCCAATATAAGGCTAGATTTGCCCGCATATGGGCCCCATATTTAATTAGAGGTGAATCGGCATAAGGCCCCCAAACCAATGATATGCATGCGTGATGAATGACAATTTAATATGCGACAAGGTTATATTTCATTTATAAAATAGGGTTTTGGAAAGGGTTCACACATGAGGGGGATGACGAACTTGGGGTTCCGGTTCGGTCTCGTGGTCGAGGTTCGACGGATCGGTCTCGACGGATCGTTCTCGGATAACGGGTAGGTCTTGGCGTTCGGAAGCAGGACTTGGTTCAGCGGTAGATCTTGTTGGTCAGAAGGCGTTCTCGAGGTCGATGGCGAACTTGTCCGTGCGGGTTCTTGGCGCGGCACGACGATTCGATCTTGGGTTCGGGGATCTCGGCGAACTTGGCGTGTCGGTGTGGTCTTGGGTTCGTGACGAGGAACTTGCCGTGGCGTCGGGTCGGATCGGTCTTGGCATCCGAGATGAAGAGCTCGTCGTCCGTGTCGAGGTCTTGAGGAGCACCTTGCATATTCTTGACATCAAGCTGGTCTTGTTGGCCTTGCGGAGGTACTCGTCCAACTCGTATGACGGAGGTCGCTGGAATCGAGCATCGCCATCGACCCATCTTCACAAAAACAATGCCAAAACAAGGCACAAGAGCAACCCCATTGGTACTAGAGGAAACTGCACTAGCTTGAAACTACACGGCAAAGAGGACGAAGAGACGGCCATGAGCTCGGGCAGGAGGCTACGCGCTCTGAGAAAACAAGCGAGGAGGTCGCGTGGCGGCGGGAGTCGAGTCGGAGTCGGTAGTGGCAGAGGTGCTTGGCGGCTTCGCCGGCGAACCTGGCGGCGGCGGACCGAGCCCAGAGGGAAGGAGCGGCGGCGGGCGCCGAGGAACCGAGACAGGAAGGCGAGGACGCGGCGGCGGAGAGGAGGGGCCGAGGCGTCAGCGGAGGCGGAGCGGGGAGACACGGCCAGCGCGATCGGCGAGCAGGCGGAGGAGGAGGGCGGAGGCGGGCGTCAGGTGGTGCGGCCTTGGGGAGGCAGCGAGCTTCGCACAGCCAGCGGCGGCAGCGAGGTGGGACTCCGTCGGCGTTGGAGGCGAGCGAGGCGGTGCGGGGCAGGCGGCAGCGGCTTCAGCAGTGGCGCTGCCGGGCGGAGGCGCGAGACGTCGATGGCGGAGAATGCGGCGGCTGGGCCAGTGGGCGGAGACCGTGGCGTGGAGGAGGGCAGCGTGAGCAGCCGGGAGGCATGAGGTGAGGCGGCGGAGGAGGCGGAAGGCGGGCGGGCAGCGGCGAGATGCGGAGGAGGCGGAGGTGGCTCGGACGGAGGTTGGCAGCCTTGACATGGCGCGCCAGCCGGGAGAGAGAGGGAGAGCGGCGGAAGGTGAGCAGGGTGCAGGGAGGGAGACGTGGGGCGAGCGGCACGCGGGGAGGACGCGGTTGCGGGAGTGGGGACGAGGCAGGGACGCGGTCAGGGGGTGGGACCCAGGTGGGGTCCAGGCTGGCGAGTGAGGCGTGCGTGCGTGCTGTGTGCCGTGTGCGGTAGGGCGCGTGTAGAGGCTGTGTGGTGGGGAGAGAAAGGAGTGGGGTGAGAGAGGAGGGGTGAGGTGGAGCGATCTGGTTGGGTGGGAGGAGAGGAGAGGGTGAGGTGGCGCAAGGGGAGTGGCCAGGGTGATGTGGAGGCTGGGTTGGGGTAGAGTTTTAGGTAGCTGTAGGTTTTAGAGGAGCTGGTTGGATGGACCGATTTAAATCCTGGGGGTGGTCGTTCGGGTCAAACGGCCCGTTCGACTGCCCCGCTAAAATAATTAATATTTTTATTTATTTCAAACAAGACTTTTGCAAATCCATATCGGGCAAAACAAAATATCACGGCGACCCGGATTTGGTGTTTGAATTAAGACGGGTGTATTAGAAAATGAAACGGGCTTTGCGAAAATAGTTTTAGGCAAACAACACATGATGATGACGATGCAATGCACAAATTCAACGCGATTTTCTAGTAGTGGTTTTGCGGGATGCCACAACGTCCACGGCCGCCACGTTCTCCCCTCGATCCAGCGCCTCCGACCATGGCTAGCTACAGATAGTGGAGAACGAAACGGGGGAGAAGAGGATGGTGGTCTATGGGGAGAAGATGGCCACAGACGGCCTGTTAAAAAGGGCTGGCAACGGATGCCGCGCGCGGAGGCCGAAGAGATGGCATTAAAGTGTCCAACCAGTCAATGTGTCGTCTCGTCACCATTGATGGCGCATGCTGTCGCGGTTGCATCTGAATCGGTGCCACTGACCGCGTCTAAATCAATGCCGCAGGTAAGCGGTGGCTGACGGGTGGGCCATTGGACGAGTCCGCGCGCGTTTGGGCAAACGCAACCGTTGCCCAGATTAGATGCATGGATGGGTCAAGCCAGACGTGTTTGTCCGGATGGGTCGGCGTGCTATGGCGCCGCGAACACCTCACTCGTCCGTGCGGAAAAGTTCGGACACGCTCGGACGGGATGCGTCGAGCCGGTGGAGATGCCCTGAATATCAGAAGGAAAAACAGTTCCTATACTTGTGTTTAATGTCTCGATTTAGTCCTCACGTCCGTAATTTGCACAATTTTAGCCATAATCTCATTAATTTGACTCGATTTTGTTCTAAATAAGGTGGACGTAGCTTCCCACTTATAGGACAGAAGCTGACCCAAAAATTTGCACTTAGCCCTCTTGCGTGACTCCGTCACATTAACCTCCTGCCACTATATTTGAAACCCCCTCTATTCCTATGTACCTTGGCGCGAGAGGCTTTGCTCTAAAATCCCCACTTCTCTAACTTAGTACATCCCGTTCGTTCCCTGTCCTCCGCGCCTACCAGAGGAGTACAGTGTTCCTACAAGGGAGTTGCACATCGTCCGGTGCAATTGATGCAATGTTCGTTACGTGAAGAAGTTCACTTCCCAGATCTAAATCGAGCCATGATCAATGCGACCGTGGGTGTCACGTCGACATCATCTCCCCTCCTCGAACAGTCGTTGCACATTTCGGTCCATCAATCGCTGCCACCGTTGCCTCCCCACCGCCTCCCTTTCCCTCGCCTCCATTTTCCCTACCTCAGACATAGCGGTCTGGAACTGAAATGACATGGGACGCTAGGGGGACGCTAGGGGTCTGGGAACCGATTAGATGTGGAAGGGGGTATTTGTAAATTTTGGGAGCGTTGGTGAAAGTTCTAGATGCGGGAGGGGCTACGTGGAACTTTATGGTAAAATGGTCGTTCTTACAGCAAGCGCTTCGTTTGAAGGGATTCGATCCTTTATGGTGTAAGTGGATTGCAAGTTTTATTCAAGGTGGGAGTGTTGGGGTTCAAGTGAATGATGATATTGGAGATTTTTTCCAGACAAGAAAAGGGGTACGACAGGAGGATCCATTATCACCTATGTTATTTAATATTGTTGTTGATATGCTGGCTATCCTTCTAGCGAGAGCTAAGGAAGAAGGTCAGATTGGTGATCTCATACCTCATCTTGTTGATGGAGGGATATCCATACTTCAATATGCTGATGACACAATTCTTTTTATGGAACATGACCTTATGAAGGCGGTAAACATAAAATTAATTCTTTGCATTTTCGAGCAACTGTCGGGTCTCAAAATTAACTTTCAAAAAAGCGATTTTTTTGTTTTGGTAAGGCAAATGATCATGAACATGAATATAGAGATATATTCGGATGTGAGTCAGGCTCCTTGCCCTTTCGGTACCTAGGGGTGCCTATCCATCACAGAAAACTCAGAAACTCTAAGTGGAACCCAGTCGAGGATCGTTTTCAAGGAAAGTTAGGTTGTTGGCAAGGAAAATTGTTATCGTATGAAGATAGATTAGTGCTAATCAACTCTGTGCTAACAAGCATGCCTATGTTCATGTTATCTTTCTTGGTAATCCCAAATGGGATCAGGAAAAGATTAGACTTCTATCGTTAAAAATTCTTTTGACAAAGTGATGAACATAAGGAGAAATATAGGCTAATGAAATGGAATATTATATGCAGACCCAAGGATCAGGTAGGTTCGGGAATTGAGGTATTGGAAATAAAAAATAAATGTCTACTGAGCAAATGGTTATATAAATTACTGTCCGAGCAAGGGGTATGGCAGCAGCTACTTCATAATAAGTATTTGAGAACCAAAACGTTGGCAGAAGTACAAGCTAAGCCGATGGATTCCCCTTTTTAGAAAGGCCTAATGCAGGTAAAAGATGGTTTTTTCCAGAGGGGTTTTTAAAGTGGGAAATGGGGCTATAACTCGCTTTTGAGAAGATGTTTGGTTAGGGGATGTGCCCCTTGCCCAACAATACCCTACTCTTTATAATATTGTGTATATAAAGAACGTCTCTGTACAGGATGTACTCTCTCATAACCCTCTTAATATTGGTTTTAGGAGGAATTTGCACGGGACAAAATGGGATGCATGGCTGCATTTATGTCAGAGACTGATGCAAGTTAATTTAACTAATGAACCAGATGTGTTTTGGTGGAATCTGACCACAAATGGGGTGTTCACAGTAAAATGTATGTATGAGGACTTGATGAATGATCATCAAAATCCCCCTAAGAACTATCTTTGGAAAATTAAAATACCTCTAAAAATTAAGATCTTTATGTGGTTTCTGCAAAAGAAGGTTTTGTTAACAAAAGATAATTTATTAAGAAGGAATTGGAATGGTTGCAAGAAATGTTGTTTTTGTGATGGAGATGAGACAATTGAACACTTGTTTATTTCGTGCCCCTTTGCTAAAATTATCTGGCGTATTGTTTTCTTTACTTATAATCTTTCACCTCCGACCAATATTACTAATATGTTTGGAAATTGGTTAAATGGAATGGATAAGGCTAATAAAGCTAGTATACGTATAGGGGTATCGGCTTTATGTTGGACTATATGGAAATGTCGCAATAATATTATTTTTAACAAGGTTCGGGTTCCATATTTTTTGCAGGTTATTATCTCGGCTTCCCAATGGATCCAACTCTGGTTTTTTTTTGCTCCCAGAGCAGTTACGCCCCACGATGGTTTCTGGATGCAGCCGTCTGGTGATGGTTGCTCAGGATATTTACTATCAGGCTATGTGGGGCCATGCTAGTAGATTGACGGATGTTTAGCTTTTGCTATGTTGTCTATTTTCAGCTTTTCTAGCTTGTTTTGAGGGTTGGTTGTTTCAACCTTCTTGATTTTTCATTTGTAACTTTGGCACTTCAGACTTTAAAGTAATAAAAGGGCTGTGTGCATCCTTTGGATGCAGAGGACGGGATACATTCCCACTTCAAGAAAAAAACGTGGAACTTTAAAGGCCAGTAGCTCTCTTGTAAATTGGCACCACGTCTACGTGTCGTCCTCATCAGCGCAAATTGTGTCGTCTTCATCAGCGCAAATTTGATGACAAACTTGACAAATACACAGTTAAATTGTGCAAGGCTAGTGCGAGGACTAAATTGAGCCACACAGGGGACTTACTGTATTTAACTCAAAAACAAACTATGCGCTGTGAATAAAAAAAGAAGACCGTGCTACTAGAGTACACCGGAGCATACCAGACTGCGATTAGGACATGCATTATGTTGGCAACAAGGCTATTTATAAAGAAAAAATAGTCAATAAGAAGTTTCACATACATAGTGGAGACTATCAATAAGCTATCCATAAGCTCAAAACCTTAAAGGCGACTTAAAAACTTTTGGGTTGTCCTAAGCAATAGAATATTATTTTAGTTTATCCTCTCTCTCTCTTGCATGTGCGCAACTTTAACTGACACGTGGGTCTAGCTTATAGACAAATTCAACTAGATACATTGTGATGCAATCAATAAACTTGTGGTGTGGTACGTGGATCCCAGCTTATGGACAAGTTCTTTTATACACATAGTTGATGCCATAAGATGCTCGTATGGCTTCAGGGATTAAACCTGGATTTGACAAAGGCCTCGATTTCAAGAGTCACGTGAGAAAAGTTCTACTGCTGACACTGACAGGGATTAACCCTGAACAGATACAGGTTGTGCCCATGTTCTCATATTTTTCCCGAGACTCAGATTTTCACTCTTTTGTGTACAGGAATTTGAATAGATGCAAGCATGTTTCAGTCTGATGCACCGGAGTCTCGAGAAAGTTCTAGCTACTAGGAAAGTGGCACTGATTATGATCAAGAATTCAGGATTCAGGCACTCATTTTAGAAGGTATACACCGCTATTCCCAGGTTATCTCTAGATTTGTCTGAATGGATCAAGGCATATTGGTCCAGTTAATTAGTACACAGTTTGTAAGATAGGGTAATGTTTTACAAGATAATCTCTTAGTTTAACTTGGTATGAGATTCTACACGATTGTTAACATGTGCATATAACTTCCCTTTCAGCACTTCAAATTACAGATGAAATTTTGAATAAAACCGATGGCACAAATTTGAGTTTGTGGGTACTCTCTCTTACCACTTTCTACCAAAATATCACACTGAGATTGACATCTCCCATTTGACTGACCTTTAGATATAGAAATTTCGACATGTCTCCCATGAAAAATACTAGTAAAAAACATTAAGGACGACCATTTACTTTGTATCAAAGGTTATGAAAACTTTTCTGTTTTCAACTCGACCCCCCTACGTTCAATTCGTGGCTCCGCCCCTGGTTGCGAGTGCATCGCTTAACTTGCGACGCCACATTAGGAGTCTCTGTCGTGCGAGAACACCCACGCCGGCGAGTGCTCATGACAGAAGTCACCACCATCTCAGCAGAGTTAGAATGTTCGTGTGAACTTTCAGACATGTCAGTGATACTAGCAGAATGTGAGGTTTGCACAGTTGACCCTCTGTTCAGTGTCTCCACAAGAACCATCTCCTGTTGCTTTTCGAACTCTTGACTTCAATCTCTGAAACAAATCTCAGCTGATGCAGTTCAGGCCCAACCTCACACATAGTGGCACTAAACTTTATCTGCCTAGGGACCTTTGACAGAGCTTCAGCTTCAGGCGACACCAAGATGACTTGTTCAGATACGCATTCCAACTCCCCTTTGTTATTCAGGATAAGGCCCTTGAAAGCATCAGCCCAAGACCTTCTGCGAGGAACAAGGATGCGCCTTGGTTAAGGTTTAGCGGCTAGATCAGTGATCAAACTCTCAGATAGAGCCAGATGTAACACAGCTGCAAAGTACATGACGTTTAACTTGAAGCCAAAGCCAGCAATGCAACCGCTTCATCATTCAGACATAAGCCAGAGAGAGAACTATCAAACCCAGCTTGCATACGTGCCCACTGATCATCACAAGTCGCAGAGGAGGCCTCAAGACAAGGAAACTGCTGATAAATACTGGCACTGAGAAAGAGAATCATAGCACTGAAACTTATCAGCCCTATACTAACTGCACATTGCTCAAACTCTCCACTGAGTCCACTGCCATGTTTAGATTCGTAGTTCAGTCTCGAGCTCCACATTAACACCACTAGCACGCACAAATGCCAATTCCCCATTCTGATTCCCAATAAGCACACGATCAGCTGCAGCTTCAATTTCAGAGAAATTTCCGGATTCAGGGGACCATGCCGCCGGATCCTCATTAGTGTTGCCGTCAGAGAGAATTCCTTCCATCATCGATGGGCCTTCATCGCCAGTAACTTCACGAAGAGGTGAATCGTCCAGTCCGTCATTCTCGTTAATCAGGAGATTACTACAGTATCTTTTTTAAGCCATTGCTTACGCCTCTCTGCCATACGCTAAGAAGAAGACGAGGGATATGCGGCAGACAGATCAGTCACCCGAGGGACAGAATCAGACAGAAGCGTATATCAGCTTTAAATCTCCAAATCTTCGGGCAACAAGCCGAAATATGATCCTTTACCTTACTAAACTTTGCATCTTCCAAACAAAGTCGCCATCTCAGTTTTGAAAAGCAACCACCCCGAGAGTGGCCCAACACGAACAATTTGAGCTGAAACTTCAGTGAAAACGGGTTGATGGTGGGCCACAAACTCTTCTACTCCCTCCGTCTCAAAATACATATCACAGGTTTATCAAAATTTAGATAAATCTAGACACTAACTAGGGTCTGCTTGGTTCTGCCGTGGATTCTGGAACTAGGGAGAAGCAGAAAGTTGTTTGATTGGACCAACTGTGAAAGTGTAGTTTTGACATGAACTGTCTGTAATACCCTCAAATTCCCTATAGACTGCTTTATACTATAAGTGGCCGTAATATACCATTGTACATAGGTTGGCATGTAAGTAATAATGTAGGGATGCAAATTAAATTTTATTTAAAATGTTTCATACACATAGATAATATAAAAAGAATATGCAGTGCAGTTCTTTAACTCTGTAGATACTAGTACTAATTTCCGAAAGAGAAAAAAACACAGGTTGGCGACGAAAATGCTATACACCGTCTGCGTGGTCGTGCCGCATAGGGGAATCACCCGATGGGCCGGCCTAGTTCACTTTGTTGGTTTTCTTATTCTGTTTTTTTTTGTTTTCTAAGTTTAGAATGATAAATTGTTCATGATTTTTGAAATGTTCAAGTTTTAAAAAAAAAATTATTATTTTTTGAAAAATAGTCATGATTTTTTAAAATTTGGTTCATGGTTTTTGAATTTGGTTTATGATTTCTCCGAATTTATTCATGATTTTTGGAAAATTGGTTCATGATTTTAAAATTTTGTTTATAATTTTTCGAAATTGTTCATGGTTTTTGGAAAATTGGTTCATGATTTTTGAAACATGTTAATTATTTTTCAAAAATTATTCATGGTTTTTTTAATTTGTTCATGATTTTTTGTATTTTTTATGATATTAAAAAATATTTACGAATATTAAAAAACTGTTCACATTCGTAACTCATTATTATATAAATTCTTCAGAGTTTGAAATATAATATAGAAAACAAGAAAATAGAAAGAAAGAAAAAAACTATAACTGGGCCGGCCCAGCTGCCACACCCTTCAGGCGGTGCCGTGTGAAGCAGCATATAGCAGCCCCGGTTGGCGGTGGGCTAGTAACTCTTCAATGATTTTCGTCGAGGGTAATCCGAGAGCCCAGTAATTTGCTGAATTTCAAATTCCGAATATCCGGCCTGTCGGTGATGAATAACATATTACAAATTATGACGCGTGAACTTAGGATCAGAGGCAAAACGGGTGTAGTAGTCCAATAACCGGGTCTCCAAAAATTATGGCCAGTAAGTGAGCGTTGTGTCCGTGATCAAGGTTGGCTTCCAAATTGGAACATACGACACGTCACCAACTAACAGCTCGAGCAGATTTGAACCAGTGATTGTCTTGCCGAACGCCGGTGAGCACCGAGCAATTATGTCAGCCTGCCATCTACAAGTGAAGGTCAAGTCACTGAAGGGCCGTGATGAAGCCACGTCTCTCCTGACTATCGGTTGCCGCCCAGGAGCCAATTGCTATTACTGTTAACTAGCTAAATATCTATGCGTTGCCACCAAGGGCTGCAGGTGCGCGGCCTGCTTAAGCCCGCAAAATGGAATTGTTAGTATAAACTGTACTGGATGTAGCGATAGAAATCAATCTTTTAACTTATATTGTGCTTACATGAGCTCAGGCAAAAGGCTGCCCGCGAGCCCATCCGGCTTGCAATCCTAGTTGCCACGGTATTTTAAGCTTAATTACTCATGTAGCGGCAAACATAATAAATATAAATGTTTTTAAATTTTGCACAAGAGTTTTTTTTCCACTACCAACATCGCTTTATAGCCTACGCTCTATGGATTATGCTAGAGTCTCCACCTCTTCCTAAACCTTATGATAATATAAAATCCTTGAAAATCAAATCCTCAAAAGTATGGCCTATGTGACCGTGAAGCAAGTACTCCCTCCGATCCATATTACTTGTCGCTAAAACGAATGTATCTAGCACTAAAACATGTCTAGATACATCCGTTTCAGCGACAAATAATATGGATCGGAGGGAGTAGCAGAAGTAGATTAGTTACCATGGAGAGGTTGTTGATAAGAAAGGCGCAACAGTCGTTGCTCTTGATGAGCTGGGAGATGCTACGGGTGGGGCCGACACACCGCATCGTCCACTGCTGGTGGTGGTGGTGGTGCAAGAGTAGGCGTCGAGAGGAGAAGACATGACACGTGGACGGAGGAGGAATGGTAGGGCTGGCGGAGCGAGGTTGCTGGAGACAAACAAGGAGGTGATGACGGGGTGAGATAGCTAGAATCAGCGGGCGTAGTTAACGGGCTATTTTTTCTTTTTTAGATAGCATTATAACAAGCTGCTGCAAGCCATGCGCAATGCAGGGAGGAATCGACGTGATCGGATTGGTCCGACCAGTTGTTTCGCATCGAAATACTTTACATAGTGTTTACCTTCCACTAAGCGATTAGACCAAAGTTTTGGATTTGTAATAAACATGGCACAAGTTGGGTTGGATGCATCTATGATGCTAAAAACGTGGGGCTAAAAAACTCTATTTAAAAAAAGTTATGATATTAACTTTTTTTTAGTTGCGGCATTGATTGTTAATTTGATTTTTTTCTGTCAGAGTGGTGTCAATTTTAAATACTTGTGTTGTTATCTCCTTGGATCACAATCCTACTCTTTCGGATGTTACCTATGGGGCTATCTTTCAGTGTTAGAAGTGTTTGATTTTCTTTTTCCAAAATAGAGGTTTAGCTCTGGTAGATGCATGCGACTTTTTTATTGATTGATTTGATTTAAAAGTTTACGAAGGAATACATCATGGATTGCCATGGTCGAAAAATGAATCAATCATCTGAAGAAAACGATAGCATGAAATGGCTATGCATCAACATGTTATCCTAAAATCAAAACGTCAGTTGCACTGGCTGTATAGATCCCGTGCCACCGACTCCAGCCAGTATTCAAAGCATCACGCTTATCCATATGTTATAGAAAAGATCACATACGTATCCAGTGAGTAGCATGTGGAATAACCTGCATAAACAAAGTATTTTTTGGCTTTGTTAAAGATATAATTATTTCATATGTTCCATATGACCCATAATAAAGCGCACACACCAATTGGGAGTTGTACTTCATCATTTTCTGGTACTTCCATTAGCCAATTACCAAACAGATTGTTAATACTGGTATTGGAATTTGAGGCATATTTGATGTTGGGCTTTTGACCCATAACAAATACAAATTCTGAAATTCTCTTTGGCCCATTATTATGGCATCTCATGTGTGTGCTAGTGATGCCAAAGTTTAGTCCCACATCGCTAGTGGAAGGGGAGTTGGACCACCTTATATAGTAGATGTTGCACCACTCACTACGGTGTGAGAAGAAGAGAAGCCCTCACACTCCTCCTCCGACGCCGCCCACCTCGCCACGACGCGCGCGCCACGTGTTGCGGGTTATGGGAATCTCGCCGAGCCGAGCTTTATTTTGCTCTTTGGGAAAATTAATTGTGTATTAATTATGCGTCATTCATTACGGACGCGTTAATCAACCGGCCGTCTCTACATCGTGAGCTGGTACTAACTCGGTCGGGACGCGAACCCTAGCCGTCACCAGCAATTAGATTGCATCTACCTACCTGCGCATCGTGGTTCCACCTCTCTGTGCTGCCCTCTGCTACTCCATTCCGCCGGCTGCGTGCACGGCTGTCCGGGAGAGCAGGCCTCCGGAACCCCGTCTCTCTGATCCTGCACCGGGAGAGAGGCGATAAGGTTTTTGGGAAGCGTCTAGGCGCGACTGCTCAAGCTCTTCTTCGTCCGGCTTCCTCGACTGCATCTCCATGTATGGCGACGCTTCCAAGCAGGCTGCTGCTGCTACCGCTGACCCACTTCTGTTGCGCCGTTGGTCATACCATCGACGAACTCGTATGTGTTCTTTGCCCTTCTGTTATTTTCTATGATGATTACTAGTATTGCAGTATGCGTAGATGTGCTAGGTTTTCACTTGCATGTATGGTGCATGTCTAATATGCTTATGCTAGTTAGTCTTGGAAATTGTTCTGTCATGATTTACACTTGGATTAAATTAATGCGAAAACTGCTAGTTATTTCAACAATCCAAAAACCTTATTTTAGGTTGTTTTTGCGTCAAGGCATTGCCGCTTGTCTGAAACCGAACCCGTTTACGGGTGCGAACTTTAAGCGCTGGCAAACCAAGTGTACCCTCTGGCTGATGGCTATGGATTCCTTCTGGGTATCGGCTGGTAATCCTGAAGGAACAATCACTCCTGAACAGGAGAAGACGTTCAAGGAGACCACCATATTCTTTGTGGGCTGTGTCATAAGCGTCATTAGGGACAAGTTGGTGAATGCATATTTACATATACGCAATGCCAAAGAACTGTGGATGCACTAGAAGCAAAATTTGGTGCTACTGATGCTGGCAGTGAACTGTATGCCATGGAGCAGTTTCATGACTATAGGATGGTTGAAAACCGTTCTGCCGTTGAACAGGCTCATGAGATTCAGTGCATTGCAAAAGAACTTGAGCTCCTGAAGTGTGCGTTGCCCAGCAAATTTGTTGCGGGATGCATTATTGCAAAGCTTTCTCAATCCTGGAGGAGTGTTGCCACTAACCTCAAACACCAGAGGCAAGAGATGTATGTTGAGAATCTCATTGGCTTTCTAGACCTTGAGGAAAAGGCAAAGGCAAAATACGCACACCCAAAGGGAGCCGAGGCACCCCAGTCAAGCGCCAATGTGGTGCAGAAGAACTTCCACAACAAGTTCAAGGGGAAGACCAAGGCCGTTCGTAGTACCAACTTCAAAAATAATAAGAAGGACAAGTCACAGGATCCCTGCTTTGTGTGCGGCGAGGTTGGACAATGGGCTCCAAACTGCAAGCAGCGCAAAGGAAGGAAGAATCCAAATAGACAGAACTCTAAGTCTGTCAACGTGACTATGAGAAACAATGATAAGGGTGCATCCGGGTATGGTAATTTACCTAATGTTTTGTCAATTTGTCAATCTACAGATTGGTGGATCGACACCGGTGCTAATATTCATGTGTGTGCTGATATCTCTTTGTTTTCTTCTTATCAGGTCACAATAGATCTCTCCGTCTTGATGGGAAACGGATCGCATGCTTCTGTTCATGGTGTTGGCACGGTGGATCTGAAGTTTACTTCGGGAAAGATCGCGGTGAAGAACGTGCAGCATGTGCCCTCAATAAATAAGAATCTCGTTAGTGGTTCCCTTCTTTGCAAAGAAGGTTTTAAGTTGGTATTTGAGTCCAATAAAGTAGTCATATCTAAGTATGGAAAATTTATTGGTAAAGGTTATGAGTGCGGTGGTTTGTTCCGTCTTTCCCTATCAGATTTTTGTAATAAGGCTGTGAACCATATTTGTGCCCCTGGCAATGATACCGATATTTGGCATTCACGAGTTTGTCACATTAATTTTGGTTTTATGACGCGGCTATCTAAGATGAATTTAATTCAAAGTTTCACTTTAGCCAAAGGCTCTAAATGTCAAGAGTGTGTTCAAGCTAAGCAACCGCGCAAGCCTCACAAGCCTGTGCAGGAAGCAAGAAACTTGGCACCACTGGAGCTTATACATTCAGATCTATGTGAGATGAATGGTGTGTTGACTAAAGGTGGAAATAAATACTTCATGATGTTGATTGATGATTCTACTAGATTTTGCTATGTATATATTTTGAAAACTAAAGATGAGGCTCTACACCATTTTAAAAACTATAAGGCGGAAGTTGAAAATCAACTTGAGAGAAAGATTAAGAGAGTCCGATCAGATCGTGGTGGAGAGTATTTCTCTAATAAGATTGATTTGTTTTGTGAGGCACGTGGCATTATTCATGAGAGGACGCCTCCCCATTCTCCCCAATCTAACGGGGTTGTCGAAAGGAAAAACCATACTCTAACAGACTTGGTTAACACCATGTTAGGTACTTCGGGTTTATCCAAGGCATGGTGGGGGGAGGCGATATTGACATCATGTCATGTCCTGAATAAAGTTCCCACAAAAAACAATGAAACTGCTCCCTATGAATTATGGGAGAAGAGGAAGCTAACACTCTCGTACTTATGTACTTGGGGCTGTTTGGCAAAGGTGAATTTGCCAATTCCCAAAAAGTGTAAACTTGGACCAAAGACCATAGACTGTGTCTTTCTTGGCTATGCTCATCATAGCGTTGGATACAAATTTCTAGTGGTCAAATCTAAGGTACCTGACATGAAGGTCGGTACAATTATGGAGTCTAAGGATGCTACATTCTTTGAGGATATTTTTCCGATGAAAGATATGCCTAGTACATCTAGACATGAATTTGTTGAAACTCCTGAACCTGCTATTCCCATAGAATATTATAAACGAGCACATGATGAAATTCCTGAGGAGGTAGATAATGAAGTTCCTATAAGGAACAAGAGACAGAGGATTGCAAAGTCCTTTGGTGATGATTTGTAACATCCCAGCATTTAGGAACCAACGAAGGGTAGATTTAGAAATTTGTGATATTGCATGCATTCATCTGTGAAAATGTGGGTAAATTTTTCGCCAAATAAAAACCTAAAGTGATCAAGGTTTCTTTCATAATTTAAGATTAGGTATAGTCTTGAAGGATGATTGCTATAGACTTTGATATCATCTTTGTGGACTTATGTGTTTTGGGAAATGAAATTTGAATTTAAAACTTGAGTGTTTGAATTATAATTCAAAAGGATTTTGAATGATATTGAGTATTCGATTTAATTAAGAGTTAACCAATAATAATTCAAACTTTAAATAAAATAAGATAATCAATAAAATGAATATTTCACAACTTGATTCAATAATGAGTTACAAAATGTAACTTATGAAATGAGAAACAATCTTTACAATAGTAAATAAATAGAAAAATAATATTTCTTTATTAAATAATAGTACAATATTTATTACAAAAGGATAAGAATAAAATAACAAAATAATAAAGATATTACAAGTGACTATTCTATAAAGAAAAAGAAAAACCTAAACTAAAGTCTTGATCTTCAAATCTGGTACCTGCAAAATAAAAAGAAACTTAAAAGAAAAAGAAAGTTAGGATTAGAAATATTTTACTCTCAGATTTGACAGTGAAGTGCACTGTTCATTTTTTCATCATAGAGTAATTTAAGGGGCAAGTTTCACCAATATGAAAGAATATATCTTCATAATTTTAAGCCATAAGTCAAGTAAACAGTAAGGAAGGGCAAGTTTCACCAGCCAGGTAAAAAGGTAACTTGATGAAAGTAACTTCCAAATTCAGAACATATCTAAAACCTGTGCTTCAGGCACACAGGCAACACACACACCAAACTGCATGGTGTGTGCTGTCAACACCACAACAACATCACAATCAAACAAAACCATCAACACAGCCGTGGGAAGCCAATCCACCATTCCATTGTTCTTACACACCAGGCACAACAACCACCAGCTAAACCAAGCCAAAGCCAAGCTTGATCACACCAATCAAAACCCTGGATCATATCACCAAAATGGTGACATAAGGCGGGGTAGATTAGGTGGATAGCAAGGATAGGATCAAGCCACCAGGATCAGGAAGTGAAGGTCTAGATCAAGGAAAAGCCAGGAGCTGGAAATACCAGGAGAGGACAAGATCAAGCCACCACAAGATCAACCACTGGCAACCCCAACATCAAATAAGTGTGGTGAGTAAAATAGACCATCACATGATCTATATGTCTAATATTAGACAAGCATTCATGATTTGTCTATTACTCAAATTCTCAGAAAGCACCCAAGTGGGGTGAATCCATCACTGAAGTTTTTAAACACTAAAAGCAATCATAAAAGTATAAGGATCCAACTAGATCTCAAAACAACATCATTGACCTATCTATCAAGCATATTTCAATTCAAGAATAAATATAGCCAAGACTTAAACTTCTAGGCACATCTCTTCAACTAGAGTAGCACCTTAGAATTTAATCTTATGGATCTATATAAGTTATCAAGCATACAATCATTTTTCCCAAACTTTGATTCAAGAAACAGTAGATGGTATCACTACCATAACCCATCCATATGAATCAACAAGATAAAGGCTTAATCCCTAAACCTCAGACCAACATCATGGGTCTTAGGGATTTAAGAAAAGAACTTTCTACTTATATTTAATGTCAAACTCATTTTAAGCTTGAACAAGACCAAACCAAGTAATAGAATCTAATCTTGTGTGACATACAAGTATGGTGTCACAAGAACAGTTCTAAACTAAGTAGGTTAAGCATCCAATCTTCACAAGTACAATCAACCAAAATCATTTTCCTGACATCACACGAATCATAATCAGGAAAATTCATATATATATCTTCACTGTTTGAAACCATTTGATCTCAAGCTACATATGAATTCTTAAGACAACAGTACTAATACAGTGACTTCATCACACAACACTCATTGTCATTACCCAAGTAATGAAAGTCGTGAGCTATTAAACCACTAGATTTTCCAAGTATTGCTTCTAGAGCAACTTTACCAGATGAACCATATTAAAATTAATCCATAGAAGCATCTAATAAACCACTAGCAACACCACAACTAACCATAAGCAGTAATCCACAACAAGTCACCACTCAACAGATTCAGGGATCATTAATACATGATCCAATTCATCAAATATTTAATCCATAGAGGTGTATGAACCCTAAGTAGAACAAACCATCTTAATCAGGACAGGACAGTAACCAGGAAGCTCACTATCAACATCTATCATAGGATGGCCTAACACAGAGAGCACGAGGGGAGAGGAATAACTTACCGAAGGTCCTCGCTGTAGATTAGAAGAGGAAGCAGAGGAGGCCGACGAACATGGCGGCATGGGGAGCACCCCAAGGGGGCGCTACGACCCACACAACGCCACGGCGGCGACCATATCCACGTCTGGGGCGATGAGCATTTCCACAGCACACGACAGCAGCGGCGGCGTCAGCACCAACGCCAACCCCAAACCCTATGGTTCGGAACGACATCGATCTGGTCGTAGGAGGGCTCCAAGCCCAAATCTAATTGGACAGGAGGGTAGAGCGGGGCCGACAACCTCATCCTGCACCACGATGATAGCTAGGAAGGTCCACGGCGGCGCGAATCGCCGGCGACAGCACCGCTGACCACACGATCAGGGAAGGAGAAGGAGAGAGGTGAGCTCGAGGGAGAGACAGAGAGTATTGGGCTGGGTTGGGCCAATACCCCTTGTTGTGACTTTGCCCTATTGGGCCACAAGGGCCCAATAAACCCAAACAGTCAGCCCAAAATCCTTTAGAGCCTGTTTTAATACCCGTGAACTTAAATCAATTCTAGAAAATAAAATAAAATTCAAAAAATTATAAATAAAATATTTTTGGATTCATAATAATCCAAACTATCCAAATAAAATAAGAGATAAAATTCTAGACATATAAACTTTATTAAGAATTTTGTAATATATATTCCTTATGGAATTTTACAAAATTATTGAAAGATGATAAAAATAAATAAAAATCACTTTCATTATGTATTAATATTGTAGTATTTTAAATACTAAACAAATATTTAATATCAATTTTTGGTATTTAATGATAATTCTTAAAGGAATTATTAATTAAATAAAATACAAATAAATTGAAATAAAATAAAAGAATATAATATTCAATAAATATTAAAAAATTAATAAATATAAATTCTTTACTATTAAAAGAATTTTTATAATTTAAATAAATGGGGAAAATACATATAAAGCTAAATGATGCATTACATTACTTTGCATAATCATTTTGCTTCTTTAAATATTGTCCTTACGGAGCAATAATGATGTTTTTGTAGACATAGAAGTGTTGGAGATATGCCCAAGAGGCAATAATAAAGTGGTTATTATCATATCTTCACACTTATGATAAATGTTTACATACCATGCTATAATTGTATTAACCGGAAACATTAATACTTGTGTGATTTGTAAACTAAAATAAGAGTCCCTAGTAAAGCCTCTTGTTAAACTAGCTTGTTGGTTAATATATGATCATGGTTTCCTGATCATGAACATAGAGATGTTATTAACAACAGGATCATATCATTAGGAGAATGAGGTGATGGACATACTCCTATAGATAAGCGTAGCATAAAGATCAAGTCATTTTAATAGTTCAATTGCTATATGCTTTCTGATACATAGTAACCTAATTCCTTCGACCATGAGATCATGCATATCACCTTTTCCGGATGGATGCTTTGATGTCATCAAACACCACACCGTAACAGGGTGGCTATAAAGGTGGCATTGAGTGTTCAGAAAGTATTGGTTGAAACACATGGATCAAGAGTGGGATTTGTCCATCCATATGACGGATAGATATACTCTGGCCCTCTCGGTGGAATGTCATCCAATTAGCTTGCAAGCATGTGACTGGGTCACAAGGGATCACATATCACGGGAACGAGAAAAGAGTACTTATCGGTAACGAGGTTGAACTAGGTATGCGGAGATACAAGCGATCATAACCTCGGATAAGTAAACTATCGTGAGACAAAGGGAAATTGGTATCGTATGTAAGTGGTTCATTCGATCGCAAAGTAATCGTAGAAATATGTAGCCATATGAATTTCAGATTCCTCTATTGGTTATTGTTGAGAAGTGTCTCGATCATGTCCGCATAATTCACGAACCGTAGGAGACACACTTAAGGATTGACGTTGTTTGAGTAGTTATGGTATTATGAGAAAGAGACCGAATGTTGTTGAGTCTCGGATGGGATCCGGGATATCACGAGGTGATCCGGAATGGTCCGGAGAATAAGATTCATATAAGGAAAGTCCCATTTGAGTTCGGGAATGATTAGGTGTTTTCATCGGGAATGTTCTAGAAGGTTCGGATTGTCCGGCACTCGGGGAGGGTACATGAATGTGTCATTGAATGATTGCATCATGTACTAAGTGTTCTTGCTGTTCCAAAACTGAAAAGTCAAACTGCGGTTTGAAAGTCAAAGCTAAAAGCGAGCTGTGGAAAAGCGAACTGTGGGAAGCAGGAAGCTGGGAAACAAGCAAGAGGAGGTTGAAACCAACTTGGAGGAGGAGTCCCTCTCCTCCAAGCCGGCGCCATCCTAGGCGAGTTGGGAGGACTCCTCCCTTCCTGGCCAGCCCTCCACCTATAAAAGGAGGGGCAGGGCCTCCTCCTCTACACACAAGTTCATATCCTCTAATCTCCAGTTTAGAGCCGTTTTGGTTTAGAGCTTCTAATTGCTCTAGCCTGCGGTTTAGAGCCTTCTAATTGGTGTGTCTAATCTCTAGACCACTAATATCCCTCTCTCATAATCCACCATACTCGCTCCGGCTTAAGGCGAAGCCCTGGATTTCCCTCTACTTAGGTACCATACGTTGTCTGCGGAATCGCGAGGAGAGTGCTACAACCTCCACTGCTTTGGAACAAGGGAGAGGAAGGTCTTCGTCAGTACGAACGATGTGACCGATTGAGCGCTTAACGCAGCCTTGGGAAGGATCGTCTACGATCTTGAGATCGGAAGAGTACGACTACATCACCCACGAGAATCGGCTCTCGTTAAACACTTTGGAATCTTGAGGGTAAGTTATTCCATCGACTCATTGCTACAATCTAGTAGATAGATCTTGGCTTGTTTGTTTGTATGCGATAGAAAATTTTGTTTTCCATGCTACGAACCCCTACAAAGGTATCGAGCCGTGTCTATGTAGATCTGTTGACGAGTAGAACACAATGGTCATTGTGGGCGTTGATGCTTTATTGTCGATTGCTTCTTGTGTACTTTGCATCTTGCGGTATGTTGGGATGAAGCGGCCTAACCTTACATGACATCGTTCATGAGACTTGCTCCACGCTTGACATGCAACTTGTATTGCATAAGTGGCTTTACGGGTGCCTGTTTCTCCTAGCATAGTTAAGATCCAATTTACAACGGGTGATTGACAATACTAGTATCAATGTTGTGGTTCTTGTTCGTAAGTTAGAACGACACTTATTGAAAGCCCCAAACCACGTAAAATATGCAAAGAAAGTAGAGGCGTCTAACTTTGTTTTGCGGTGTCTTGTGATGTGATATGGCCATGATTGTGATTATATATGATGTATGCAATGTTCCTTATTGTAAGTCGGCAACCGGCAGGAACCATATGGTTGTCTTTAAATTATGCTAAGACCCGCGTGTCTATTCAAAGTAGTTGTAATAGTTGAAGCTGGTGGACGACAACCATGGAGCAGCGTCATTGACCTTGATGCAATGCTGGTGATGATGGAGATCATGTTTGTGCTTGAAGATGGAGATCGGAAGCACAAAGAAGAAAGGCCATATCATATCATTGATTATGAATTGCATGTGATGTTAATCCTTTATGCATCTTGTATTGCTTAGTAGACGACGGTAGCATTATAAGATGATCCCTCATGCACATGAATTTCAAGTCATAAAGTGTTCACCCTTAGTTAGCACCGTTGCTAAAGCTTGTTGTTTCGAAGCACCACGTGATGATCGGGTGTGTTAGATTCTGCAAGTGTATACAACGTGAGCAAGCCAGATTTTCTCATGCGGAAACTAAGGTTTGATCTTGACGATCCTAGCATGTACAGACATGGTCTCAGGAACACGGATTACCGAAAGGTAGAGCATGAGTCATGTAGTAGATATGATGAACATGTTGATTGTTCGCCATTGAAGCTATATCAACTCTCGTGATGATCGGTTTTGATGTGGTGGATTTGGTTCGTGTGATCACTAAAACAATGTGAGGGATATTGTTTTGAGTGGGAGTTCACCTAGATTAATTTAATTATTAATTAGAACTCAATTTATCATAAACTAAATCAAAGTGAATTTGCATAGTTGCTGTAGTCATTGGCATCCGTTTACCACCTTGCGCTTAGTTATAATTGAGATGATAGAACTATAGAATTCTGGTTAGTTACTTTACGAACTGGTATCGTATTGTTTTGAAGTGTTAATCTAAAGTTTAAAAGTCCTATTGCAAACTTTCAGTAAGTTCCGGTTACTCCATGAAGTTTAATAATTAGTATTAAATCAAGAGTAACAATTCCAAGTGTTAGTATCATGTTTGTTTCCATGATTCTTGATATTCAAAGGATTGTCTTAATATCAAGGTTATCTAGGATCTGAAAGATTTGTTTCAGAAACCATGATGTGTGGAAGATATTGTGATATCTGAAACGAAGTTTTGGTTGCAACATGATAGCGTATAATATGGCTAAAGTCATGTTCTCATATTTGATGAGAATTTGCAAAAGGTTGGAGACACTTGTTGTCCTAATCCTCCAAAAGGTTTTGGATAGCAACATTATACTCATAATTCATCGTTATAAGCTAACAGTAGCTTGATCATGGACGATTCCATGATAAGGGTGAATATTTGATGTAGATAAAATGTTTACTACACCAAGAGATTACTAAAGAAAGGAATTTGAAAGAACACCAAATATTTGATGATGGTGATCTACTTCAAAGTGCAAGTCCAAAGACATTGGTATTTAATTATACACGCTTTGGACTATATGTCATATGTATGACTCCACTATTGATGTTGATAGATTCTTTCAAGCGAAAGGAAATATTGAAAGAAAATCTCATAAGTATATGGCAGAAAGGAAAAGACTAGAATTGTTCAGCTTAAGTATATATATGATATACATGTTATGGCTATATTCTTTGCTTATTAAACAATGTGGTTCTCAAGTATTTGATACTGAATTTGTTGGTGTGAATCGTCATACGAAACAACACAATTCATGAACTACAATGGCCTAAGTAACTAGCAAAAGAATATGTGATGATGTTCATCGAGAACAAATAAAAGGTTATTGTGTTGCTCGTTAAACATCAAAGCTTGCCTTCAAAGATTTGTTTTATCAGGTATTATGAGAACAAAAGGGTTGTTCAAGTAATTGCCGTAATCCATAAAAGATGGATTCGCAAATCTCGTTGGAGAAATCACATCCATAAAACTAGTGCTAAAAATGTCGAAAGACAAATTGATTGAAAGATCACTTAAGAAGTGACATCGCCGTTTGAATTATAATGGAAAGAAAACATGAAGAAACTCCATGTTGATGGAATTTTTGGAGTCTTCTGATTTTTGATCAAATGACGCTTGTGAAACTTTCCTAGAGATAATTAAAACTTCGTTCATAGGCCAAAAGGGAACGAATGACTAGCTTATTGGAACTTGTACATATTGTTGTACGAAATCCATTATGTGTAGTCAAAAGCGATGGATTTCAACTTCATATGCTTTCTCCGAAAATTTGAGTGAATATATGAATATTTACTTAATAAGTATGAAGTATGAAACATTTGAAAAGTTCAAAGACTTTCAAGATGGGCAGGACTGGAATCTGTGCGAGGACCAAGACAGAGGGAATTTGGGAGAGAAGGATGCGGTAGCAGGATGTCGGAAACCTAGAAAATTTAATAGCAGAATAAAGGCATTAACTTAGATGTTCGCCATCAAGTTCTTACAGTGCGTTCAGACTACGAAGGGTAGGCGTACCTTCAGACCGGAGACCTCTGGATTAGTGTTGGACGATTCTGCCATCTGGTTGGCCGGCGGAGATGGATCTGCTTGGGTAAGCGGAGGTTCTTGTGGCTATGAGCTCGATCTGGTCGATAGGCGGTTGGGGATCTAGGCGCCTTTTGAAGAGAGCCGAGTTACCGTTTGGGGCTAGGAGGTGGCGTTTGGGTTTGCCTAAATATGCGGTGAGTTGACCTTGTCAACAACTTGGGGAAAGCCGATGTCGTCGGCTCTTTGAGTTGTAGTTTGATTGGTGGAAACATGACCAAGTGAAAGCCGATGCGTTGCTATCGGCTCTGGAAAATCGACTTATTTGTGTTATCAACAAGATTTGGGGAAAGACAATCCATGGGAAATGGCTTTTCATTCATTCATTCAAAAGCGGATGGCTTACAAACAAGCGATAGATTACAAAGGGGATCTACCACTACTACGGCTACTACTGATTCCTAATCAAGGCCGAGGTCATCATCTTCTGCCGCCGCTTTGTGCGCTATCCTCAAGATCGCTATCGGCGTTCTTCACCTTTGTCACCGAAGAAGTCGTGAGGGCCTCCTCGTCCTCGTCGCCGTCCTCGCTGGACCCGGTCTTGAAGTACTTCACCGGTGGTACTCTTCGGAGGAGGTGTCCTCCTCCTCCTCCTCTGCCGGAGAAGGTGTCCTCCTCCTCCTCTTCTTCTTGGAGGAGCCGCCCAGACATAGCGTCATCGGCCTTTGTCGCCTCCTTCCCCATCGGCGAGGAACTGCAGGTCCTCCTCGCCGTCGGTCATGGAGGCGTCATCCTCCGACCAGACAGCAAAGTCCCAACCCCTCTCGTCCCACCATTGTGGGGCGAGAGTGTGGTACGCCGCCGTAGGTGGATGCTCTGGCGTTGACTCTCGGTTGCTAATCGAGTTGGAGGCGTGGGAGGACACATCGGAGGAAGCAGAGGAGGCCATGGCGAGAAAGAGGGTTTTTTCCGACGATGGGAGAGGGTTTTCTGGCAACTGGAGGAAGATGGGGACGGCGAACTGTTCAGGCTGATTTAAATAAGGGGAATAGTGGACAGACGGTTCAATGCCATGGCGGTTTCCCAGATTGCCAAAATCGTCAAATCACGCTACCGCGCAGAGTTGAGAAGACAGGCATCATGATGAAGGGTAGCGTGGCGGTCTTTTACGCCATACATTACGCCGACGCCCGATAAAAAAAAAGAGGAAAAAACGCAGTGGTTTTGGAATTATCATTGCCAAAACCAGGGGGCATGTTATCACCATATTTTGGCCAAAGGCGGGGATGGGCCGTGATCAAGATGGGCTTGGAGGATACATTATTCAACGTGTTGTTGGATCGGCCTAGTGCGTAGATTTGGGCTGAATTGCCCGTGTATCTTGTATCTTAGTAGGATTCGTATTTGTTTAGGTTCCGTTTATGTTTAGATAAAGATAGAGTTGTAGAGTTATTCCAAAAGTAGAGAGTCTCCGGACTATAAATATGTACCTAGGGTTATTGAAAGAGGAGGACAATCACGTTCACAACAAACACAATCTCGGTATCGCCACCCCTTGTTTCTAGGGTTTTCTCGGGTAAGTGCCATCTTGCCTAGATCGCATCTTGCGATCTAGGCGATATTACTATCGTTATCCGGTGTTACTCGTCTTGAAGCCTTGTTGATGGCGAGTAACACCTTTACCTAATTTGTTAGAGCTAGCATCGATACTTTTACTATGATTGCTTATTTATGCTACCTCTAGCTATCTCGCCGTCTTTGCACCCTCTCCGGTGTGAAGGTGGCATCTTATGATTTCTTAGTCGATTTGATCTGTTATAGTTGTGCCTTGTTCATCAAGGTTTAGTTTAATATCTACTGATTAGGCCTCACAAACGGGTTGAACGATCCGTGTCGTAAGGTATGGTTTATTGATCTTAGAGGGACGTTAGGAATTGACGTTATGTTGGTTTTTAGGCCTTCTCTAGGATCAGTTTTCTACTATTTTTCGTATCTATTAGGCTTAACTACGTGTGGGACGTTCTGGTTGCGTGGTGAAAACATCAAACTATCGTAGATCGATTTAGCTTGTAGTAATTAAGCAAAACCCCATGTTATCATAGATCCAATGCAGAGCCATGGGGATAATCGGCTCTGAAAGCCGATTCTGAGGAAACACGGGGCCGATCACGGCTCGAATTTTACGTATACTTGTTTACCGTGCAGAAACCAATCGGAGCAATCCATCACCTTCGACCAGGTATAGGTCGGTGGCATCTCGAACCAAGACGGGCGTGCGTCTTGGAAGATTCTTGCCGTTGACCGAGGACCAGGCCCACCAGCTCTGGGAGCCTCCGGCTCTTCGTGTTGCTCGTCGCTGCCCGGTGAGTTTTGACAGCAACACATTCTGGCACGCCCGGTGGGACCTTCAACAACGTCTACATCAATGTCCGACGCTGCGATGGAGAACAGGCCGGTCACGTACGACGAGCTTCCTGCTGAGCACAAAGCGAAGTATGACGAGATCAAAGGGCTCTTCGAAGCCGACCTCATCGGCTCTTTCGAGAGGACCCGTACGCGTGGCATCAAGTGGAAGGGATTCTCCCCCGAGGGTGCTCTCGATGAAGTAGATCTGTCTGTTCCTTCGGAGGAACGCTCCAGGGCTCTACGACAGGAGGTCAACTACATGGTGGCTCATTCTCTACCGCCACTCGAGAGCCCGGTGAACGCTTTCGGCGGGTCGCGTTCGCGTGGTCCAGAGATCATGAAACATCGATTACTCTCGTCGGGGCCCACTTTAGGAACCCACCAAGGAGAAAGACCGCTCCACCAGGCCGCGAATCGCCATTCACTCATGGCTCCAGGCCGCCAGGATCAGCGGCATACATTGTCTACAAGGCGGAGGCGATCCGTGATTGCCAATTCTGTTCGAGCCACCCAAGGAGATCCCATGGGTACATATGTGCCTACGTCGGATCTGCAACAACTTGCGCGCACCAGCCAGATCGCAACGCAGGAGTCTCCACGGCGGGGTTCTGCTGCAGATCTTGAGAGCGATCGTTCTGGAGCAACGATGTCCGGGATGGACGCCGACAAACAAAGCGTGGCTAGCCAAGTATGCCCTGGAACAAGCCATGAGAATCCAGCCCTGCAGCTCAAGCGTGGACCAAATCACGCCATCTTGAGAGATCGGTTAAACCCGTGCGAAAAAGGCGCCTAATCGGCTACTCAAAGCCGTACCCAACGAGTTTGACCTGATTCCACTACCGCCCAAATATAAGCTCCCGAGTTCTCAAGATTCAGGTGGTCGGAGGGGTCAAGCTCGATCGAGCACGTAAGCCGATACACAGCACTAGGCATGATTTGACATCGGATCAAATCGCGTGAGATTTTTGCACAATCTCTAAGGACCAGCCTTTGGGTGGTACACCTCGCCACCTGATTCAATTCGCACTGGAAGCAACTAGAAGAACAGTTCCACATCCGGTACCATTCGAGGCTACCGAGGCTGGCATTGCAGACTGGCGCAAGTAAGCGAGCGGGGAGAAATACATCCGGTTCAGGACCATCAAACAGATGTTACTCGGCTCGTTTAAGCGAGAAGGAAGCAATCGAGCTGGCGGTGTTGGGACTCTTAGCACCCATCAAGGATATGGCTTTCGGTGGAGTACAACTCATCGGCACACATGGCCCGGAACCGGCGATGTATGAAGCGCACCACCGAGTTATACCAAGACAGGTTCAAGCGGCGTAAGCCTGGTCGTTCTGAAGAAGATGATCCTACACAAGACCAGGAGGTGGCGTGGCGAGTGGGCTCGGGGCGGACCCGTGTCCCGCAAGTGGGTGAAACAAATAGGGCCTTTGAAAGGGTTTGACTTGACGTGAGCAAAGCCGGCAGATATTCGATTCTTCTGAAAGAAAGCTGAGGTTACCCGAGGGCCACAAAATCCCTAGCTCGGAGATGAACGGAGACCATCGCAAGTGGCATCATTCGTTCACCCACACCACCAATGATTGCAAAGAGCTACGTCGCCGCCAAATCCAGATGGCAATAGAACAAGGCCGCTGATCCTCGGCCGATTCGCCATGAAAGTGGACACGAACCCGTTTCCGGTGTCAACATGATAGAGCTCGATCGCTCCATGAGACGTCAATCTGGACTTTTCGTTCGGGGTCAACATGGCTGGGTGCAGGTACCACCATGGCACGCATACAAGGAAGGAGGTGATCACTCTCGGGCAAAGAAGAGAAGGCTGGTCCACGCGACCGCCCAGCACGATAACGGGCGATACTTAAGAGGAACAGTGAGGAGGGTGCGGTATCGAAGCCACATTCCACGCATCTCCTTAATAAGTATGAGCGTCGGTGATCAACGCGCCACTCGATGGAGGCAATGAAAGACATGGGCACCTCGCCAGAGACCACCCAAAGAGAAGGAAGGCGCAGACAAACATTGGGATTGCCCTTTTTCAAGCATTCTGGGGCGTGGGAATGAGCCGATTGCCTACGATGACAACTGCCCGAATGTGGACAACAAAAGAAGGACACGAGGCGATGTCGGTGTTGAACGTCTAGGACCTCTCCAACCTCGTGAGCCGTCCCAAGGAGTCCACTCGGGCAAAGGGCTTTGGGAGGCCCAGGATGACAAAGAAGAAGACAGGTTTCACCGCCCAAGGTGGTGCCCGATGGACTCGGACACCCGAGCGTAGAGTGCAACGGCTGCGTCACTTAGAAGAGGCTGAAGCGCAGTATCTCCACGCGCTAAAGAAAGCACGGCCTGATCTGGCCGTCAAAGTAAGGCAGACTACGGAGACGGAGGGCCGCGCGCCAAGGAAAGAGTGGCGCCCCAAGCCAATAAAAGCCGATGCACAGGCATCGGCTGGCACAAACATGGTGTTCATACTCCCGGCGGAGTTCTGCGCGCCACGAACCAATATGCTACCAGTAGCACAGTTTGACTGCGGCCCACGGCCAGTTATCTTTGAGAAGCCACGAGAAAGGGTTACAAACATCTGAAAGCGCTGTACCTGCGGGGCTACATCAATGGACAACCCGTCAGCAAGATGTTGGTGGACACCGGGCGATTAATATCATGCCATACTCCATGCTACGACGTTTGGGGCGCTCCACTGCGGACTGATCAAAACCAACGCCACGTTAAGCGACTTCAACGGCCGGTCTTGAACGCAAGGCGTTACGAGCGTGGATCGGCCGTGGGCAGGAAAACCATACCCACGTCATTTTTCGTGAGCAGAAAAAGTACCTCGCCGTCTTGCTAGGAAGGATTGGATCCACGCTAAGCTGCATTCCATCCACGATGCACCGATTGCCTAATGGGACGGGATGAAGTGGAGGTCGTCCACGCGACGATTCTATCGAGGTTTCCATTCTGGCATGAACATCCGGGAAGCGAAGACCAAGAGCCGATCTCCGGAATCAGTTTGGGCGGTGTGGCGCATTGAAGCGTCAAAAAGCGGGGTGAGGCTGGTCTTATCCACGGCCCGACAGAGTAGAAAGGTCCACGATCATCGTATACGGCCGATCCTCGCGATCGGCCACAAAAATAAAAGCAACGATCATCGACAAGCGGATCATGTAGTCGTAGCGTGAGACGCCCGCCATTGTAAAACCATGAGGTGTACGCCACCCTCGACTAACGCATCAAAAGGGGCGATTCGGGCAATCGCCCAAATTATTTTTGTTGTCCTCACCTACCGCTTGCCACGTGTTTAGCATCGACCGACGGTGTGGAAAGCTTGGGTACGGGTTTACATCCGCTGATGAGCTAGAAGAGATTGACATTGGTCCTGGGGATAAGTCACGACCAACATTTATCAGCAAGAATGGGCCAGGATGTGCCGACGTTCAGGTACAGTTCCTGGAAGCGGACGATTGGAGAGCCGATATCTTCAAATTACTTAAAAGATTCGGCTCGGGGGGCACCTAAACGGATAAGGTACAAAAGCCCACGGGAGATATTGAACAGTAAAAATGTAGGGGGGCCGATATAAAAAATCGGCCGAATAAGAAAAAAAAAAGATGCCAGTTTACACATACAAAAAAAAAGATGCCAGTTTACACATACGAACTACTGAAGAATGCCTCGAAGGCGTGGAAGGCGTCAACACGGATACGATCCACCTCGGCGATCTCGGCTTCGTCATCTTCATCCTTGCCCGTCACTAGCTGCTGGCTCAGGGCACGTATGCCTGCCAGATCGGTCTTCAGTTGAGCTTTGAGGCCTTCCGCCTCGTGTTGGGAGCGGGCTATGGATTCTTCCTTGTCACGGATGAGCTGTTTAGTCACCCGGACCTTCTCTTCAAGATCTTCCAGCTCCTGTTTCAAGGATGCGAGCTCGGCGGTGCTGACGGAGGTGTCAGTTTTAGCATCCAGAGACGCCTTTTTCTCATTAAGCTGCTGACATCTTTCTGCAATATCGGCTTTCAGTGGAAGTTGGGTGTGGCGCAGATGGATCCTCTCACGGGCTAGCTGCACCCGTGGCCCGAAAAGGGATAGATTGGCAACTGACAAAAGCTTCACTTGCAGTGTTCCTGGAAGATGATCTTGAATCTCGGCGAACGCTCTTCACTTCCTCGAACCTCGATCAACTCCTCGATTGAGGAGGACAGCAAGGTTCTAAGACGCTGGAATTGAGGTGGAGCAACCCTGGTTTGCGGATCAGCATGGGCAGCAGATGGAGTTGGTTCGATGGATTCAGGGTCGAACGACAGCAAGCCTGAAAGATCACAATTCTGGCAGCTAGGAGCGTCAGTTTGCGTATAAACATACAAGACCGGGCCAAGGAGAAACTTAAAACATACCTCTCCTGTCGAAGGGATAGCCGATGAAGAGACCATCGGTTTGTGTGTGGTCGCTGGAGGCTTGGCTAGATTGTTAGCCGTTTCATCTATACCTTTGGGGACCCCCAGATCCGGCGTCAGCTCGGCCCCGGCCTTCCCACTAGAAACATTAGTGGCCTGAACCTCTTGGCTCGATGGAGAGATCGAGGGTCCTTGACGAGCTCTTTTGGGACCCGATACTGGCCCAGCCTCGACTGGTGCTCGGGCAAGGCTCGAGAATGATCGTTTCTTAGAAGCCGATGGCGGCACATACGGCTGGCTCGGGGTGATGGTCCTCTCAGAATCCGTTGGGCTCGATTCTCCTTCATCGGGATGTTCGTCCTCGTGAGAAGAATCTTCAATGGAAGCCTGCAAGAGAAAGGAAGGATGTTAAACAGGAACGCGTCTGCCATAGTGAAGAGTAAGGAGGATTAACTAAAAGGATGGGTTAGCTTACATGCGAGCTTGCTGGAGAAGGACTCCGGCGCCTCAAGGTTTTCCTGGCAGCCACATTCCTCATGATCGTCCTTGTCCTAGTTGGAACTCGCGGGGCAGCTGGTGTCGAAGTTCCTTGCTTTTTAGAGGCCGATTGAGGTGTTATCGGTTGTTTCTGCATTATGACCTTTCTTAGAGGTGGCGAGTTTTGCGAAAAGAACCACAGGAGCTGGTGGAAAGAACTCAAGGGGGAGCCATCGTGTGTAGGCTCAGGCCATTTTGTTGCCGCAAAGGGAGAAATGGATTAGTAAGAGGATCAATTGCAAGCTGCATCAAGAAAATTTGCAAGTAGTAGTACTGTTCCACAGGCGTCGTAATTGGCATCAAGTTGTTTCGTGAGGCGGTCCCGAGCTTTCAAAACGGCGTGGTTTTCCACATCGTCCACCAGTCCTCGAAACCGTCGGTTGACGGGAAGGTGAGGTCATTCGGAATAGGGATGGTCGAGCATCAAAGAAGGAGTAACACCTCGACCGGGTGAGAGGATCAGCAGTCGGCTCACACCGTAGAAGATGATGAAGGAAAAAGTGGGGAGCTACTTGTCCGAGGCCAAATTGACGAGCCACCACGACTGGTTGGTATAATTCGTACCCGGGTTTGATTATCCGGTTAGATGTGCTCATGCCAACTGGAAGGAAACAGGGACGAATAACGGTGGAAAAGAGTTGTCGAGTGCTAGTGTCATCGGCAAAATTGTCCACTCAAGGAGAGTGGATTAAAATGTTCTGCTTCTTCATATAGGGAAAGAAGTTGGGGTTGTCCAGGCCTTGGAAGAAGATACTGAACCATTTTGACGCCTCTTGAGGGGTCAGTTTGCTGCCTGGCAGTCGATACAAAGCTTGGCCATAGCTGGTGCATCGGATTTGCTTCCCTTTAACATCGGGGAAGGAACAGCTCGCCAGAAGGGGAAAGTCTGGGATACGGTTTTGGAAGTACAGCTGAGCCCACAGCTGGATGAACCACCAAGGTCCACCTGTTCTGATTGCTATGCCTGAAAACAGCTTGACAGACATCAACTGGAGATATCGATAGACCTCTCCAAGGAACAGTTTGCCGACGCCAAGTTGAGTACCTTTGGCTAGTTCGTAGGCCAAGGAGAGATAGTTCTTGGTGGGAGCCAGGGAAGGGCCACAGAAGATGAAATGCTCTAGCCAGAAGTTGAGGAAAGCTGTATGTTCTTTCTCTGAAACAGGGCCCTTTGTTTTCATATGACGGTGGAGATAAGCACCCCAACTGGTACAGTCTGTTTTGGAGGACAGTTTGTAGGGGACTGTGGTCAGTTTGAAAGCGTAATTGGGCGATGTAACATCCAGCATCGGTAATCATCACCACGTCTAGTAAGGTTGGTGACATAGGGCCGTGGCCAAACATAAAACAATTCAGAGCATCAGACCAGAAGTAGCCGATGGTTTTGAGAAGATTCTCGTGTTTCTCAAGAGGAGACAACGATAGATGCAAGGCATCGGCCATTCCCAGAGTTTCCCATTGGGATTGGTAAGCTCTAGCTACTCTACTGAACCAAGAAACCCAATGATCAGGGGGATTAGGCCAGGCTCGCAAACAGTCGGCCCAAGAGTGCAGATCTAAGTCTTGGCTTACGAAGGGGATTCTATTTGCTTCACAAGAAATCAGATGGGCAGGATGAATCTGCGAGGACCAAGACAGAGGAATTTGGGAGAGAAGGATGCGGCGAGATGTGAAACCTAGAAAATTTAATAGCGAATAAAGGCATTAACTTAGATGTTCGCCATCAAGTTCTTACATGCGTTCAGACTACGAAGGGTAGGCGTACCTTCGCACCGAGACCTGGATTAGTGTTGGACGATTCGCCATCTGGTTGGCGGCGGAGATGGATCTGCTTGGGGTAAGAAGCGGAGGTTCTTGTGGCTATGAGCTCGATCGGTCGATAGGCGGTTGGGGATCTAGGCCGCCCTTTTTGAAGAGAGCCGCAGGTTACCGTTTGGGGCTAGGAGGTGGCCGTTTGGGTTTGCCTAAATATGCTGAGTTGACCTTGTCAACAACTTGGGAAAGCCGATGTCGTCGGCTCTTTGAGTTGTAGTTTGATTGATGTGGAAACATGACCAAGTGAAAGCCGATGCGTTGCTATCGGCTCCTGGAAAATCGACTTATTTGTGTTATCAACAAGATTTGGGGAAAGACAATCCATGGGAAATGGCTTTTCATTCATTCATTCAAAAGCGGATGGCTTACAAACAAGCGATAGATTACAAAGGGATCTACCACTACTACGGCTACTACTACGATTCCTAATCAAGGCCGAGGTCGTCCATATCTGCCGCCGTCGCTTTATGCGCTATCCTCAAAGACTGCTACGTCGTCTTCCTTCTTGTCACCGAAGAAGTCGTGAGGGCCTCCGTCCTCGTCGTAAATGCGTCCTCTTTGGACCCGTCTGGAAGAAGTACTTCCGGCTTGGTACTCTTCGAGGAGGTGTCCTCCTCCTCCTCCTCTTCTCGCCGGAGAAGTGTCCTCCTCCTCCTCCTCTTCTTCTTGAGGAGTCGGCGCCGCCGTGACATAGCGTCATCAAGCCTGCCCGCCTCCGTTCCCCATCGGCGAGGCTGCAGTCCTCCTCGCCGTCGGTCATGGAGGCGTCATCCTCGACCAGCAAAGAAAGTCCCAACCCTCTCGTCCCACCATTGTGGGGCGAGAGTGTGGTGCCGCCCGTAGGTGGATGCTGGCGTTGACTCTCGGTTGCTAATCGAGTTGGGCGTGGGAGGACACATCGGAGGAAGCGAGAGGCCATGGCGAGAAAGAGGGTTTTTCCAACGATGGGAGAGGGTTTTCTGGCAACTGGAGGAAGATGGGGACGGCGAACTGTTCAGGCTGATTTAAATAAGGGGAATAGTGGACAGACGGTTCAATGCCATGGCGGTTTCCCAGATTGCACTGCCAAAATCGTCAAATCACGCGCTGCGCAGGAGTTGAGAAGACAGGGCATCATGATGAAGGGGTAGCGTGACGGTGCTGTTCTGCCATACATTCTGTCGACGCGCAGCCCGATAAAAAAAAGAAGAGGAAAAAACGCACAGAGTGGTTTTGGAATTATCATTGCCAAAACCAGGGGGGCATGTGTTATCACCATATTTTGGCCAAAGGCGGGGATGGGCCGTGATCAAGATGGGCTTGGAGGATACATTATTCAACGTGTTGTTGGATCGGCCTAGTGCGTAGATTTGGGCTGAATTGCCCGTGTATCTTGTATCTTAGTAGGATTCGTATTTGTTTAGGTTCCGTTTATGTTTAGATAAAGATAGAGTTGTAGAGTTATTCCAAAAGTAGAGAGTCTCCGGACTATAAATATGTACCTAGGGTTATTGAAAGAGGAGGACAATCACGTTCACAACAAACACAATCTCGGCGCATCGCCACCCCTTGTTTCTAGGGTTTTTCTCGGGTAAGTGCCATGCTGCCTAGATCGCATCTTGCGATCTAGGCGATTTACTATCGTTATCCGGTGTTACTCGTCTGAAGCCTTGTTGATGGCGAGTAACACCTTTACCTACAATTTGTTAGAGCTAGCATCGATACTTTTACTATGATTGCTTATTTATGCTACCTCTAGCTATCTCGCCGTCTTTGCACCCTCTCCGGGTGTGAAGGTGGCATCTTGCTTGATTACGCTTAGTCGATTTGATCTGTTATAGTTGTGCCTTGTTCATCAAGGTTTAGTTTAATATCTACGTGATTAGGCCTCACAAACGGGTTGAACGATCCGGTAATACGTAAGGTATGGTTTATTGATCTTAGAGGGGACGTTCCGGGAATTGACGTTATGTTGGTTTTTAGGCCTTCTCTAGGATCAGTTTTCTACTATTTTTCGTATCTATTAGGCTTAACTACGTGTGGGACGTTCCGGTTGCGTGGTGAAAACATCAAACTATCGTAGATCGATTTAGCTTGTAGTAATTAAGCAAAACCCCATGTTATCATAGATCCAATGAGCCATGGGGATAATCGGCTGAAAGCCGATTCTGAAACACGGGAGCCGATCACGGCTCGAATTTTACGTATACTTGTTTACCGTGCAGGAAACCAATCGGAGCAATCCATCACCTTCCTGACCAGGTATAGGTCAGGTGGCACGCCCTCGAACCAAGACAGGACGCGTGCGTGCCGGAAGATTTGCGGGCCGTTGACCGAGGGACCAGGGCCCACCAGCCGCTCTGGGAGCCTCCCGGCTCTTCGTGTTGCTCGTCGCTGCCCGCCGGTGAGTTTTGACAGGCAACACACTGAAAAGAGCTTCATCATAATCCGTTGAAATGACACCATATAAGGTTATGGTTTGGGATAAAACCCAAGTTGTCCTTTCTTAAACATTGGTATGCTATGCATAAGAAAGATGTGTGCAACCAAAGTCGGATGAACCTGTCTTTGTATAAACTGTTAAGTATTCCTCCATAAACACCGGAGACAAAAGTGTTTGTTGCTTAGAACGTCAAGTTTCTTTGAGAAGGAATTTTCCGTGAAAAGTTAAGTGGGAGGACAATAGAACTTTGATAAGGTTAAAAGAACCTTAGCTATATGTGCAGAGTTGCGCAGCGCCGAAAAGTGTTCCGGAGGCGGCAACAATGCTCATGGCTCACGTGCCTCAAAGGTTGTGGTCACGGAGATCTAAGTTCCTATTGAAACAAGTAGATCGGGTAAACAATCAAATACCAAGATTTGAGGGTTGAATCATTATTTGAGAATAATGAAACGACTACATGCAAAGAAGCGATGATGGGCCATGACTCCGTCAAATGGCTTGAAGCCATAAAATCCGTGATAGTTCCATACACGAGAAATCAAGTTTTGAACTTGAAGGACCCTCGAGAAAGGTGTAAGACCTTACAGTCGTGTTTGGATCTATAAAGAAATAGACATGGATGTTTCGCATCTATGAAATAGTCGACATGTTGGGAAAGAGTTCACAAAATGTTCAAAGGTTGACTATAACAAGATTTGATCTTTCATAGTGATATTTAGTCTAGACGGATTAATGTAGCAACCACTACATATAATTTGTTATATGGTAGTTGAATAAACAAAATAAGTTCTTCTAATAGAATCGTTACCTAGGACATGTGCATAACACGGTCCATCGGGTTTTGTTAATTCAAAAGGATGCTAAAAGCATATGCAAACTTCAATGGTTAAAGTGAGCATCGCGGAGTTGGAATCTTCACTGTTATGAAACTGTTAAAGGAGTTTAAAAGTTCATCAGAGACAATGAAGATGCTTGCATTTGCAAGAAATTAAGTGGGAGCACTAAGACATGTTTCTAATACATTATGTGGAAGACATATTGTTGATTGGAAATAATGTATCTTTTATTAACACATATTAAGAATTTCATCCCGATGAAAGACTTAGGCAAAACCTAAATATTTGGCATCAATAGACGCTAATATGGTTGTGCCAGAAGTACATAGACGAGATATTGAATGAGTTCAATATAGAAACTACAAGAAAGGTTCTTGTCGCACAGAAAGGATTGAATGAGTTCAATATTGATGATATATCAAGTGTATTGACATTTGGTAAAGTGAAACAAATAATCAAGTATAGATTGATACTTGATGTATGAAATCACAAAGAATATTTATATCAATCATATTGTGATATGTACAAATCCAGATATGTCCTATGCTCTAAATATTGTGAGCATATACCAGAATGATTCGTAAGATGATCATTGGACAATAGTAAGGATATTCTTATGATCTTTTGGAAGAACTAAGAGTATATTATTTGTAGAAGTGACAAATAGATGGTTAGTTCATTGTAAAAGTACTACATTGATACTAGCTTTGTCGCAAAGTACAAATTAAGTTTATCTCAATCTAAACTAAGGGTGGCACAATATAATGGAAAGTGAGTTCCATAATGGATTTGGATGAGTTCCAAAGTTAAGACATTGTGACAGATACTACAATAAAAGGCTAAGTATATGACTGCTGTTTTAGCAGCAAAAGAGGGCATTTGTGTCAAGTAGTTTGTTATCAAACTAGGTGTAGTTCACAGTGGGATAATACTACGAAGATATATTGTGCGACAATATTATCAACATGTTTTAACCCCAAAGAACTAAAGGTCACACCGAAAGACCAAATTTATACAAAGCCATCTCATTAGAGAATGAGTGATGCGTAGAGACGCAAAGACATGCAATTACACACGGACCTGGAAGTGTCAGATCCGGAGATCAGTTGACCACTAGAAATCGTGTACATACAACACCAGAAAGCCATAGGTGTTATATACACAAAGGTTTGAAACTAGATTATTGACTCTAGTGCAAGTGGGAGACTGTTGGAGATATGCCCAAGAGGCAATAATAAAGTGGTTATTATCATATCTTCACACTTATGATAAATGTTTACATACCATGCTATAATTGTATTAACAAAACATTAATACTTGTGTGATTTGTAAATTAAAATAAGAGTCCCTAGTAAAGCCTCTTGTTAAACTAGCTTGTTGGTTAATATATGATCATGGTTTCTGATCATGAACATAGAGATGTTATTAACAACAGGATCATATCATTAGGAGAATGATGTGATGGACATACTCCTATAGATAAGCGTAGCATAAAGATCAAGTCATTTTAATAGTTCAATTGCTATATGCTTTACGATACATAGTAACCTAATTCCTTGACCATGAGATCATGCATATCACCTTTTCCGGATGGATGCTTTGATGTCATCAAACACCACAACGTAATGTGGTGGCTATAAAGGTGGCATTGAGTGTTCGAAAGTATTGGTTGAAACACATGGATCAAGAGTGGATTTGTCCATCCATATGACGGATAGATATACTACAGGCCCTCTCGGTGGAATGTCATCCAATTAGCTTGCAAGCATGTGACTGGGTCACAAGGGATCACATATCACGGGAATGAGAAAAGAGTACTTATCGGTAACGAGGTTGAACTAGGTATGCAGAGATACCGACGATCATAACCTCGGATAAGTAAACTATCGTGAGACAAAGGGAAATTGGTATCGTATGTAAGTGGTTCATTCGATCGCAAAGTAATCGTAGAAATATGTGGGAGCCATATTAATTTCCAGATTCCTCTATTGGTTATTGTTCGGAGAAGTGTCTCGATCATGTCCGCATAATTCACGAACCGTAGGGAGACACACTTAAGGATTCGATGTTGTTTGAGTAGTTATGGTATTATGAGAAAGATACCGAATGTTGTTCGGAGTCTCGGATGGGATCCGGGATATCACGAGGTGATCCGGAATGGTCCGGAGAATAAGATTCATATAAGGAAAGTCCCGTTTCGGAGTTCGGGAATGATTCCGGTGTTTTCATCGGGAATGTTCTAGAAGGTTCCGGATTATCCGGCACTCCGGGGGGGAGGGTACATGAATGTGTCATTGAATGATTGCATCATGTACTAAGTGTTCTTGCTGTTCCAAAACTGAAAAGTCAAACTGCCAGTTTGAAAGTCAAACGGCTAAAACAGGAAACTGTGGAAACAGAAACTGTGGGAAACAGAACTGGGAAACAAGCAAGAGGAGGTTGAAACCAACTTGGAGGAGGAGTCCCTCTCCTCCAAGCCGTGACCAGCCTAGGACGAGTTGGGTAGGGACTCCTCCCTTCCTCAAGCCCACCCTCCACCTATAAAAGGAGGGGGGCCTCCTCTACACACAAGTTCCTATCCTCTAATCTCCGGTTTAGAGCCGTTTTGGTTTAGAGCTTCTAATTGCTCTAGCCTGCGGTTTAGAGCCTTCTAATTGGTGTGTCTAATCTCTAGACCACTAATAGCCCTCTCTCATAATCCACCATACTCGCTCCGGCTTAAGGCGAAGCCCTGCGGGATTTCCCCTCTACTTAGCACCACGTTGTCAGTCTTGGGAATCGCGAGGAGAGTGCTACAACCTCCATTTTCTTTGGAACAAGGGAGAGGAAGGTCTTCGCCGAAAACCGAATGTGTGACCGATCATGGAAGTGCTTTAACGGAGCCTTGGAAGGATCGTCTACACGATCTTGAGATCGGAAAGAGTACGACTACATCACCCACGAGAATCTGCTCTCGTTAAACACTTTGGAATCTTCGAGGGTAAGTTATTCCATCGACTCGTTGCTACAATCTAGTAGATAGATCTTGGCTTGTTTGTTTGTATGCGATAGAAAAATTTTGTTTTCCATGCTACGAACCCCTACAAGAAGCTCAAGGTCCAGCGCAAGCATCAGACTTCACTACCTTGCCATCATAAGGCAAGTTCAACACTTGCTCATATCCTTCGAAGAGTCTTTACCAAAATATTTGCAAATTGTGTGTTATCATATATACTTCAAAGAAACAAAATAATATTTTCACAAATAACAAAATCATAGATATCATCCTAAGTGATGATATAATGGAGCAATAGAACTTAGGGTTCTATTTGCAACAATGATGATCAATTAGGGACTTAATAACCCCTGATATGAGTGATTCTAGCGCCGTATATTACGCGTTAGCCATGAGATTTGGAATGGGACAGAGAAGTCAGCTGTATCTTCTTCCTCTCGCATGAAGCTGGATGTGCAGGTCATGGCTGTTATCCTCGTAGCGTGCATATTAATTGGTAATTCGTAGAGGATATGCAACATATGGGTGGGAACCCTCATCGTCCCACGATAGTTCTGGCATCTAACGGTTTGTACAAACCACTGCCGTAATTCAATATGTGGGCATGGTATACACCAAGAGGCATGCGGGGTCGCGAAGGGGGCAATGATTGGCTTGGACCAACTACTGTTCCCCACATCATGGAATTGTGGACGGGAAAGTACGCCCGGTTGTGCAACAAGGAGTTGATCTCTCATGGGTAAAGTAATGTACCTCTGTAGAGTGTAAGAATTGTAACTTGTTACTCCCTGTTCTGGGAAGGAGCTACGAACGCGGCAGGAAAGGAACTCCATGAAAGTTCTGGTCAACCTGTGAAGGCTGATGGTCATAGATTTCATAATAAAATCAATTTTTGAAGAAAGATTTACAAAAATTGCATAGTGCCAAGGACTTATAGTCAGAGGTGGTAGTTAGAGCATCAAACTTCCCACCTTGCATATAATGAACTTTTTGGGTAACGTTGTTACTCATCCTTTCCTTTGATCCCTTGCTTAGAATCTGAGGATCCCGAGGACATGCCAATGTATGCAGCCGAATGTCAAGAAGATGTGTTCTACGAGGAGCCTGGCCTGTCAGGAGGTGTTGAAGGGGTGGATTACGAAATCCGCTATGGTGTCGATGATAAAGAGTCCAACTAAGTATTCTAGTTAGTTGTAACCAATAGAGCCGAGCAGCATGAACTCTGTAGAATAAGCTGCTGAGCTCAACTCCTAGTTGGAGTTGCTACTTTTAAATTCCGCTGAAACACTTTATATTTTGGTTTGTAAGTTGAATCCTTTTGAAGTCTCGAACTTCTGGTATTGTAATAATAATGTGTGAATGTTTGTAATATGGACCCGCAATGTTTCTGCTGTACCACTCTGGGGAATGTGATATTTACAGAACGATGTTCTGTGGATGTCATGTCAACGAATATAGTGTACTACACATGCAGTGGTATGTTGGGTCACCGCATGATTTCATTGTCTATCTCGTGGATGATACTCCCACCTCTATTTCAGAGGCTTATGCATCTCCCGATGCAGACTACTGGAAAGAGACTGTTCGTAGCGAGATGGATTCCATCATGGCAAACGAAACTTGGGAGATCACTGATCGTCCTTATGGGTGCAAACCTGTAGGATGTAAGTGGGTGTTCAAAAAGAAGCTTAGGCCTGATGGTACGATTAAAAAGTACAAGGCTCGGCTTGTTGCCAAGGGTTATACCCAAAAAGAAGGTGAAGACTTATTTGATACTTATTCGTCTGTGGATAGATTGACCACTATTCGAGTTCTACTCTCATTGGCTGCCTCACATGGTCTTATCGTTCATCAAATGGACGTCAAGACAGCTTTCCTTAATGGAGAATTGGATGAGGAAATTTATATGGATCAGCCAGATGGTTTTGTAGTAGATGGTCAAGAAGGCAAGGTGTGCAAGCTATTGAAGTCTTTGTATGGACTGAAACAAGCACCTAAGCAATGGAATGAGAAGTTTGATCAAACTTTAACATCTGCTGGCTTTGTTGTAAATGAAGCTGACAAATGTGTATACTATCGCCATGGTGGGGGCTAAGGAGTTATACTTTGTTTGTATGTTGATGACATACTGATATTTGGGACAAATATGATTGACATCGAACATGTCAATAGTTTCTTGTCTCAAAGTTTTGACATGAAAGACCTTGGAGAAGCTGATGTTATTCTAAACATTAAGCTACTGAGAGATGAGAATGGCGGAATTACACTTCTGCAATCTCACTATGTGGAGAAGGTGTTGAGTCGCTTTGGCTACTCAGATTGTACTCCTTCGTCGACACCATATGATCCTAGTAAGATGCTTCAAAAGAACAAAAGAACAACTAGAGATCAGCTGAGATACTCTTAGATAATGGTCTCGTTAATGTATTTAGCTAGCGCAGCAAGGCCTGGCATCGTGTTTGCTGTGAGCAAACTTAGCCGGTTTGTTTCCAATCCGGGAGATGATCATTGGCATGCTCTTGAGAGAGTAATGCGCTATCTAAAGGGTACATCGAGTTATGGTATTCACTATACCGGAGACCCTGCGGTACTTGAAGGGTATAGTGACTCAAATTGGATTTCTGATACTGATGAGTTGAAAGCCACAAGTGGATATGTATTCACTCATGGTGGTGGCGCTGTTTCATGGAAGTCTTGCAAGCAGACCATCTTAACGAGGTCAACAATGGAAGCAGAACTCACAGCACTAGATACAGCTACTGTCGAAGAAGATTGGCTTCGTGAACTCTTGCTTGACTTGCCGATTGTTGATAAAACCTGTGCCGGCTATTCTTATGAACTGCGACAATCAAACTTTGATCGTCAAAGTGAGTAGTTCAAAGGATAATATGAAGTCATCAAGACATATAAATAGAAGATTGGCATCTGTTAGGAAAATGAGAAACTCCAGAGTAATAGCAGGTTGACTTAGTCTTAATGTGTTCATAGGCTGGTATAAGCCAAGATGCTATCCTACAGAGCAGTCTTGAAAGAACACACCTATGTGAGCCCGACTACTGATCACAGTCTATGAGATAAGGTAATCTCTAGGAAGCTCATGAAAAAGGCCAGGCGTGTGACTTATATGCTCCACCCGAGGGGTATCCTTCGGCAGCCTAGTATCAGTATGACATTAGGTGAAACTCATTTACACAAAACTGACAATTCAAGGATTAGTCCATTGACCGTTGTTGATGAGCGTAGTCTAATGCTCTAGGTGGAAGTTCAACTTAACAGTCTCCACTGCAAAACGCTGGTATATCAAAACAGTGATTTGGAACTGAATGGTGTGATGTGCCAATGAGACTTTGCGGGGGATTATTGGAATTTGAGGTATATTTGATGTTGGGCTTTTGGCCCATAACAAATACAAATTCTAAAATTCTCTTTGGCCCATTATTATGGCAGCTCATGTGTGTGCTAGTGGTGTCAAAGTTTAGTCCCACATTGCTAGTGGAAGGGGAGTTGGACCATCTTATATAGTAGAGTATTGCACCACTCACTAAGGTGTGAGAAGAAGAGAAGCTCTCGCGCACTCCTCCTCCGACGCCGCCCGCCTCGCCATGCCTCGACACGACGCACGCGCGCGCTGCGGGTTGCGGGAATCTCGGCTCCGTTTCTACATCGTGAGTTGGTAGTGGGTTGTTGCCCACGTCCTACCCGACCCGCACTATATAAGTAGGCATACGCGAACCCTAGTCGTCACCAGCAATTAGATTGCATCTGCCTACCTGTGCATCGCGGTTCCACCTCTCTGTGTTGCCCTCTGCTACTCCATACCGCCGGCTGCGTGCACGGCCGTCCGGGAGAGCAGGCCTCCTGAACCCGTCTCTCTGATCCTGCACTGGGAGAGAGGCGATAAGGTTTTTGGGGAGCGTCTAGGCGCGACTGCTCAATCTCTTTTTCGTCCGGCTTCCTTGACTACATCGCCATGTCTAACGATGCTTCCAAGCAGGCTGCTGCTGCTACCGCGGATCCGCTTCTGTTGCGCCGTTGGTCATACCATCGACGAACTCATACGTGTTCTTTGCCCTCATGTTATTTTCTATGATGATTACTAGTATTGCAGTATGCGTAAATGTGCTAGGTTTTTACTTGCATGTATAGTGCATGTCTACTACGCGTATGCTAGTTAGTCTTGGAAATTGTTCTGTCATAATTTACACTTGGATTAAATTAATGTGAAAACTGCTAATTATTTCAACAACTAGTCAGAAGAGTTTTATTAATTTGCAAGTGAGAAGCTAAAAACAAATATTGTATTGATTCATCTTGAAAACAAAAACAACATTTTCACAGCCTTGCCAGTTCCGTTTTAACAAGTTGTCTTTTTTAAGAAGTACCTTACATTATAAAAACCACATAAAATAAAAGTCCTGATTTTAAGTGGTACTTTTATTTTCCAGATTTTTCAACATAGGTACCTGGTATGGTCGTTCATATGGTCTAGATATAAGGATTTTTACGGGAAAGGAATCAGACTTTGTTAACTTCCAAACAAATTTTATCCGGTTGTTCGGTTATGTTGATGCTCATAAAATGTGTGGATAAACATGATAAAATCTGTTTATATTTGGTGCAAAGGCCGAAAGAGTAATTATCATTCTCCTTATGTAAACTATACTCCAGTCCGAGTAGTCGCTATAACTACTACTCCCTCCGACTCATATTAATTGACTTGGATCTGTCAAAATTTGGATGAATCTAGACACTATTTAGTATATAAGTTTATCCAAAATTTGACAAATAAAAAGTCGTCCTCCTCCCGTAAGAAAACGAGAGGCGGCGGCTAGGGTGAAAACCCTAGCAGCCGCCGCAATCTACTTTACCCTCGCCGTCTACGTCTGGGAATCGACGGGTCCCCACCTCCTCTGCTTGTCGCTCTAGCGACGAGAGGGGGTGGGGACCTCGGACCTACGCTCGGCGTTGTAGAAGGTCCTTAAAGTTAGAGTTTGGTCAACCGGCATCGACGCTATGATGGCTATGGCGGCGTTGAGCGGGATAAGAATAAGGTATACATGTCTCCTCTTCCACCTCATTTGCGACGATCTTGCCGCTGGCGTTGAGGAGGACAGGGATTCGTCTGATCACCGCTTCCATGGAGTGATGGATCTCGTCCAGTCTACGTGTGTTCTAGGTTTGGTGTTACAAGTTTCCGATCAATTCAAGGGTTCAATGACGACTGCTTCAGCTCTGGGGCGCTGGTCCTTAGGGGCACGTGCACGAAGACTTCCCGACTGTCATCAACAACGTCAAGCCGGCTCCGGTAAGGGAGCGGCGACCTAGCGGCAGTAGTGGTCGTTAGATGGTCCAAATACCTCGAAATAATTTTTATTATGTTTGGGGTGATTTGTACTTATTGTGAACTTATTAAATAGATTCGTATCTTTTCCGCAATTTTTTTTAACAAATAAAAATTAATTAATATGGACCGGAGTCGGTACAAAGTTCGAAGACAGCATACATTAGCGGAAAACATCACTGACGCAGACACTCGTATTTGGTTAATAGAATCCCTTTACCACGGAAATTAAGTTCCGAAAACGTTAGTACGTCCTGATCGATCGTTCCCATTATACTATGCGGCTCTGGCAAGGGAATTAACGGACACGGATGTCGAGGCAATTAACCTCGGCAGTTTCGGTTCTGGTGGTGCGCAGCTGCACGGCGAACTCAACCAAACCGATAGAGACCAGAAGAAGTAACTTGGTGCCGAAGAAAGGACGGAAAAGCTGCAGAACGGAAGCGGAGAAGAAGCTTTTGCGGTTACTAGTACCACAGGAAGAAGGGAATTTCGGCTGCATCTGCATGGCAGTAATTACTCCCTCTGCCAATAATTATCCTACATTTTAGGTTTAGTTAAAGTTAAACTTTATAAAGTTTGATAAACCATTAAAAAAACTATAAACGTCTATAACATCGAACGTATATATTATAAAAGCTTATCTTATAACAATTCTAATGATATTTACTATTGTATTATAGATGTATATAATTTTTTTTAATGTTTAGTTAAATTTTATAAAGTTTAATCTTGACTAAAGCCAGAATACAGGGTATTTGCGGATATACTAGTACAAATTTCATTGCGGAGAAGCAGACCCACAAAGGAGAAACAATTAATTACTACACTGCCGTGTTGATGAGCAGGTGGTTAATTACTGCTGGGTAAGGTTTAATTGCATGTCCAAAGTGGTTACTAATTTCTTTGACCGGCTGCCATACTACCCTTGGAAGTTACCCGGCCGTCGGGTCCAGCCCGCCTTCAATATAATCAGATCCAATTAACTCGGGGTCACGGGAAACTTGGCCGGCCTTAGTAGACGCGATCCACATCCCCGTTGCGCGCGTTCCTTCATTTTTTTAATAGTAGTACTCCATTTATGTAGACGCGATGGTCGATCCGCTAGCACACTTGGGCACGGGAGGTCTCTGCAGCCATGAAAATGCATGCATGCATGCATGCATGAGCGTGACCAAGCGAGGTGGAAAATACTCTACTAGTACCGTGCTTCTTTCTTTTCTTTGAAAAAAACGGAAAACTGCTGCACCGCTAAGCTTCTTCATGAAGGGAAGGGAATGCCTATGAAAATACTCTCTCCGTTTTAAAATATAATATATTTTAGGTTTGTGAAAAAAAATGAATCTAGACTTTTTTTAGTCCCAAAGTTAAGTGAACATACATATTAAAAAAAAAGTCTAGATACATTTGCTTTATACAAAACTAAGACATCTTATATTTTAAAACGAAGGAAGTAGTACGCTCATGTTGTCGTGTATACTCGGCAACAGTTTCCTGTGTATACTCGGCAACAGTTTCCTTCTCTTGGGTTTGTCGATATGCAAATTTTGAACGGTAACCGCAATTTGGCACATGAACCAATTACACAATGTTGCTTCGGTGTTGAACCGTAACCGCCATTTGGGCCCCACTTAAAGCCGGAAGTTCCTCCATCTTTTGGGTCTTCAAATTAAGGCAGGGTTCAGATGGATGTACGGCTATTAATTGTAACACTGCGCTACTACAGTACACTGTCCACTAAAAATATCAATCTACAAGCCTCTTTTTTGGGGAAGATCCGGAGAAGAATCAGATAAGGAGCTAGCTAGTAGTGGTTCTTATCATTAAGAAATTGCAAAAGTTAGAATATACTCCCTCCATTTTATAAAATATAAAATGTTTTAACCTTTTTGTTTAAACGCATATAGTGAGACACCCTTTTATTGTGTTGATTCGGAAAAATATGAGTAGTTATCACAACCACCTCGCTCTTTATTTAATTGCTATCATATCATTAAATTGTATAGTTGGTGCTTCTATATTATTATCGATGTTACTTCCACTATGACTAGGCTTATCCATACATCCTCCATTAGCTAAGGGACAAGAGAAGTTAAGACAACATGTACGTGTAGATCGACCCCGTACCTTGCACATCTCACACTGCATACATGCATCTGGCCAAGACGGACGGCGGTGTCTCGCTTTGGCCTTGCACTGAAAAAACAAACACCTAGATACACGTGTTTTAGAAATTAATTTTGGGTTTCTTTTAAAACACATCATACTTACTGTATACATCGATCACATAATCGGAACAACACATCATATTCACCCTCTATCTCTCTCCTAAGCTCTCTCGTTACTACTGTCACATAGTAAACAACATGGCCCAGGCTTTTCGTTATGTCGGCACGTCTGGACCACTCGCAGCATTTTCCTTGGTAGGACACTCGGCTACATACGCACACACAATTGCAATAGTAGATCTCCCCTACATATAAATTACCAACAGTGGTTAACAATAAATAAGGCATGACTACGATCAAATCATCCATGCTATGTGGCACCAGTTCGAAACAGCAACCCTCTTATATATACATGCATAGTAATCTTGTATTCTAACAAATTAACCAAACAAAGAAGGTAGATAAAAGTAAATGAAGTGGATGTGTATAGTACTAGTAATTTCACACCTCTAGCTTATTACTGCAAACCTGATTGGTGTTTCCCTAAATTATTATTGAAAACTATTGGAGACAAGAGGCGTAGATAGCCAAACCCCCTCCGTTTTTCATCTGCATGAAAACATTTTTTTAACAAGGGGAAGGTTCCCGAAAGACCCCGAAGTTGTATTAACTCACATCGGTGGGATTACATTTTACACAAGGATGTTGAGAAGAAAGAAAAACACAACTCAATCCTTGTGTTTTAGAAAAAAAAAACATGGACAATAAAGATCGATTGCCATAGGTTCCTCTAGGTTCTTCTCCACTAGGCGATCACTGTGTAGAAGCACTTCAGGACGAGGCCAACCGCGCGTTCATCAGGGACACACCTACTTCGGATGATGTCATCGCCTAATGCCTCGCTGAAGCGGAAATGCCTCCCCAATGGCAATTTTGATCGAAGGAAGGAGATGACGCGGGGCCGGATGGGAGAAACTGATCAACGGACGACACCAACACTCTAAGAAGCCGGCCTTAGGAAATATAGCCAGAGGTCGTCCGAAGACCTCTAGGGCTGGGCTCAACATTATCTACGCCGTAGTTGCTCCATGAATCCCCTGAAAAGAACCATATCCAAGCAAGTCATGCAGCTATGCACTACACTCACCCCTATTGTTGCGTAGGCACCGAAAGGAGCACTGACCAAAACAACTCAAATCATTTCTCCAACGAGCTTATTTACAGTGCTACCTCTAGATCCACCACCGAAGAACCTCTTTCACGGAAGCTTGACAAGAGGGTGATTTGGCAACCAACCAGTGTTGCTCAAGAGCACCGGAATCAAAGACCAAAATAGCATAGAGGCATACTTTGTAGTGGAAATACACGACCAACTCCCTAGTACAGGACCTACTTCTTCTATGTACATGGACGGCCGACAACCTCTCCCATCCCTCATCTTACTAGTAACCCCACTGGAGGGGAAAGATAGAGGGGCACGGACCAGGGAGAGAAGAGGCGACTCTCAAAACAGGGGTAGAGAGAAAAGGAAGGGAAAATGAAAGTCCCGGAAAACACAATAAACACAGTCTATCAAAATGAGCGAATATCAAAATGAACGAATGAATATTCTATTTTATAGGAACCATGGTCTAAAAAAGCTTCGTTTCCCCTCTCACCTTCACCTATTTCATGGGAAGCTGATAGCTTTAATGGCCTTTGTACTAGCATGATTCTTCTTATACGACACGAATAATTTTTTCAGCAGGAATATGGAAAACAAAATATTATAATTTTTTCCTCATGCTACACTATTTAAATTATAAATTTTATATTTGATGGATTGAATGGTAATAAATGGGTATATTTCACATGTGCCCTCTAGATATCTAAAAGTGAGAAAGTACCCAATTTTAAAATTTTCACCAATTTGTACCCAATTTAGCATTTGGTTTTACTTTGTACCCATTTAAGATTTGTTTTTTACTTTGTACCCATTAGCATTGTTTTCTCAACTTTGTGCCTCATTTGTCAATTTGTGTTGAATCTATTCAATTTGTGATGAATCTGTATAATAGGCCATGCCCATCAAGATGACATGGTTTTGACTAGAGTTACTTATGGGAAACCTAGTAGCTCAAACCAACGAGCTAGCGGTCGTTGGAAAGTATAAAGGCTTTGAGCAACCTGAAGCCCGCGTTGCACTTGTAGGTGGACATAAAGGTCAAGATTTTATTTAGAGAATTCTAGTAGAGGAGCTTTCCAATAAAAAAGTATGGCCCTGGTGGCTAGCAAATCAGAGCCACAAGAGGCTAACTAGCAAGGGCCACCTATCATATTTGGCACGAATTATCAAAATGTAATAAAAAGTGGAAATATATTGCTAAATGGTATGCAAAGCAGTCTAAATTGTTGAATGGTATTTCCTGCCATTTTTAGATATATAGAGGGTACAAATTCAAATTTACTCTAAGAAAATTAGTTTCAAAGGGGTTGGAGTCAATAGAAATCTTATTTGAAATAGAGCGCATAAATTCTAGAAATAGTCTGAATGAAGTATAATCATACGCGCAAAAAACTCACATAAGAGAATATCTAAAGCATTTTAATATAAATCCAAAGTGATATATGCCTTAGGCCGCGTTAGTTTAATCCCTTGGTGACTTGGATTGATGTGGATTGTGGCCCAATCCAGCCTTTTCCAACCCTGCCATGTAATTTTTTCAGGCCATTAAATTACACTCTTCATTTGACTCCAACCATCCAGGCCATGGATTTCAGCCCAGTTATCCAGGCCATTTTCTTATGAAACGGGCTGAAAAAAACATCCCCACTTGACCCATTGATCGTATCCAGGACTTCTGGTGAAACACATCGAGCAAACTCAGTGGCAATGAACCGGCATAAACGAACGGTCTTGAAACAAATAAAAAAAAATCCACGCGTGGAATTATCTAGGTTTGGATTGGGTGTATCATGAGATGTCACCAAATCCAATCCTGGTTCAAATCCAGATCGGGATTCAATCCCTAGCAAACGAACGAGGCCTTATTGATTCTTTCCAGGTTGAGATTCTCATGGAACTCCTTGCATAGTCTCTAAAGAAGATCATGCATAATACTCCAACATTTTAAAAAATTGTATTGTTTAATCTGTTGGACCAGGAGACTTCTCAAAGGAAATATGCATAAAAACATTGCCAATTTCATCTTTGGTAAAAAGGTATTTCAAAGTTGTAAAGATCAACATTCTAAACATGTCGAATAAGTGATGGAAGATAAAAACACAAGAATGTGTTTACATAACATGTAAGTCTATTTTTAAATGCCAGTTTGAACATTTTTGTTGCCTTTGATTCATGATCATAGTCAATAATTATTCCACCATATTCTTTGATATTAACAATATAATTGCGCCTGGAAAGCATCAACAAGACATATATCACTTTGATAGCTAAGTATGGAAATCTTGAATGTGTATTTGACTATAGGAAAATTTCCCTAGTTAGCCTTCTGATGGTAACCGATTGCATAAGATAATCATTCATGCCATGTACAAAAATCAATATGGATTTATAAAATCGAAGACAATCCATTATTGTCTTGCATGGTATTTTGATTTGCATGTATGACACAAATAAAAAATATTACTATATCTTGGATCTATATTATGAGAAACCGTTTGATGAGGTTGAATATACTGATGATGATGCATCTTGCATTTGGTGAGAAATTTATTAATTGTATCCAGAGAATTCTTCATCGTGCATCCACATATATGTTACTGAATGGAGTACCTGGCAAAATTATTCATTTCAAGGGGGGGGGGGGCAGATAGGATGATCCACTATCACCCCTTTATATGTGTTTGTAGGAGAATTTTTTAAGATTTATAGTGAGTGAGGCATAGCATAGTGGCAACATTAGCCTTCCACTTGACTATGTATAGTGAACTTCTTTGTTGAATTATTTGATTGTATTCCATGTGACACATGTTTTGAAGAGACCATCATGCATCTCTTTTTGAATGCAGTTTTAGTCAGAGCTTCTGGTGGGCTCTTGGGCTTGATTGGAATACAGATTATGACTTAAACAGTATGGTATCTGAAGCAAAGAAGAGATACTCCTTTGATTTCCTCATGGAGATCATTATTACTAGTGAGCTTATGGGAACAAAGAAATGATGCTACATTTAAAAACACTACCCCCTTCTTGCAAAGATGTGTATCTAGATGTAAATATTTTAGTGTCCGAAACTTACATAGAGTTAAACCTAGCCTTAAGAAGGCTTGCAATCCTAACTAGATACTCTGTGGGATTGTAAGTACTAACCCTTCCATATGTATATTTCCACCAATTTATAAATGAAAACGACATAGTAGGGAATCTTTTCGTACTGTATTTGTGTCAAAAAAAACTTCACTATTTGTATGGTATGGACTATCCTATTGTTTAGTATGTTATTGTTACTCTTCCTATCATGCATGTTTATTGTAATCAACTGCCTGCTGATCATATTCTGAATCTGAAATTATTGTTACATAGGTTTCTCATTATGGATTGGATTGAATGTGAATTGTAGCAAATATTACATGGTTCCTATCAATATTACTACAATGATATGCTTGGACCTATATGAGGTATTTGGATACAAAATTGAATCATTATCATTCACTTATTTGGGATTTCCTATGGGGGGCACTAAACCTATAATGGACCACTTTATATTGGCCTTGAAAGAATTGATAAGAGCCTATCTGACATCACAACTACTCTATCTTATGATCATATGATGGTAGGCTTGTCTTTGTCAAAGCAGTGATTCGAGCAATACCCATATTTGCCATGTGTTCACATAAACTGCCACTTTGGTTTCTTGATCATGTGGAGAACTTGTATAGAGATTTTATATGGGTGGAAACGACATTGATAAATTGGGAAATTTCACTGTTAAACAGGAAGAAGTATGTCTACCCAGAAAGGCCAACGGTTGGGTGTTGAGACCTGAGAAAATAGAACATTCTCTTGCGTATGGAAAACTCTATAAGTTCACGAATCAAAAGGAATATTCGATGGACCCGGCTTATTTGTCAAGCCACTATAGTGCTGGAAAAATGCCCTAGTCAAGTAACTCTTTTGGTTCTTTATGGTGGAAGGACTGTCTATATCTATGGATCAAGTTCATGGATTTAACCACATTCCAAGCTAGTGATGGAAGGAACATTAGGTTGTGGAACAACAACTAGATTGATCCCACACTTAAGGAGACACTCCCATATCTTTTTTCTCTTTTCTAATGATCGGGATATTAGCTTGAAAAAGCATTGGCACTATCCGAATCTAACATTTATGAGCATTTTGTTTTGGCACTATCTATGATTGCCTTTTAGCAATGTGAAAATCTATATAATAAGCTCTAGAATATGAATGCGCATGAAGAGGCATGATACGTACAATCTGATACCTAGTCATTCCCTTGGAAGGTTGAGTACTCTTGTGATAAAGTTTATGTAGCATTAATTAGCTCTTGTAGATTTGGAGCCTGAACATGTTCAATGGACTTGCAAATCCTTTATTCTCCCAAATCAACATTTTATTTTGTCTCATGCTACAAGATAGACTAAATATATATCGTGGATCTTCTAACTAGGAAAAACTTGTATGTTGAATCCACATCATGTGTTCTTTCCCATGAATGCACAAATAAGACTTTACTGCACCATATTTTTCTCATGTGAATTTAGCAAGACCTTATGGTGGAAGCTCATATATATGGATTGGAATGTTGACTTATCTCTAATGGATATGCTATTGGATGGTAGAACTAGATCAAATTCTATTTATTTTGGAGTGTATCATAACTGCTTGTTGGAGCATTTGAAATCACAGAAAACATTATATTTGATGGCAAGGACAAAAATACGTGTGGATGCTTAGATTCTTTATGGAATCATTCAATTCTTTTATGCACATAGAAAAAACTAGTCTTAAGGAGGGCATGAAACAATGGGTTGATACATTGTATGCCCTAGGTTTATTTGCCACCCCATTTTTACATTCCACCATTGAAATGAAAAATGGTACAGTAGGAGACATAAAAAAATTGAAGATCCTATAAATCATTTGTGTATAACAAAACCTTATATGGGTGCAAATAAATAGCATCCTCCCGTTGTAAGGATATAAGGAAATTTTCAAAAACTGATAAGTGTACATTGTCGATAAGAAAATGCATGAATGCTTAACTCTGGCATGAAGAAATCCTTGTTATCTGACTTGGCAAGGGGAATGATAGTGTAAAATCAACATATATACATATATAGCCACCAATTCTTAGTTCCTCAAAAGAAACACCATTTTATATATGTATTGTGTAAAGAAACACATAATTTAGGAAAGGAACCATCTATACAGAATATTGACCTAAACCCTGAAACAAACATAAAATTAACACATGGTCACGAAACGCTTGACATCTACTTGATTTCAGTTTCATTGGTTCTTACCGTGAAGATAGGCTAAAAAAGCATAAACTATCGATCCTCGACAAGCTCCACTTCATATGTGGCTTTTTTAAGGAAAACAGCGGGGGCCCATTTGGCCTTTAAAGACCAATATAAGCCCGCCTCCGTCGTCATGGGGAGCTTCCGTTGCGGCAACAACGGCCATTTCCCACCCCGCTACCGTCTCGAATGGGCCACATGGTATCTTTGGGCGGCTAAATCTGCCGCGGAGCTCATTGAATTGGTCACTGGAGCTAGGGTTTGGTGGCGGCCGAGGAGCGGTGGGCTAAGTAAGGGTTTACACCCGCAAATGCCTCTTCGACGGTACATATAGCGATCGAGGTGGTGTATTTTCAGGCCATCGTATAATCTTTTATGGGCCGAGCCGAGATACGAGATATATTTGCTCTACGAAATCTGGCCAAACCGCGAAGTCGCCGGACTTTTACGGGCCGGGGCCGTTTTACCGCATACTAGGGTTGCTATTGGCTTTGGAACCGTCGATGCATTTCACTCTGCTTTTCTTAATTTGATCCGTCTTTCTCCATTGTGGCCCAGCAGTACATATACACACAATGCGCTGCCAGTAAGAGAACACAGATCCGCTCTCATCTGCTCCTCTCTGTCCTTCTGCTCTGCCATCTCTGCCGCATCCCAACCCTTCCTCCGGCCTTTACCGCACCAAGAACCCCACGCCCCGCCGCCATTGCCGCTGCCATGCTATCGCGGTATAACAATTCGCTCTGGATGCCGGAAGAGGTCGGCCAAGAACAGAGCCTCGCCCACGAGCAGTCGGCGGCGACGGGGATGCTGCCGATGATGAGGCAGGAGGCTGGGCCCCACCACGACCAGCACCTCCTGGCTATGGCCTCGGTGGGAGCCGGAGATTTCCGCGCTCCAGGGATGCTTGATGACGACTGGTACTTCAGCGCCGACACGCACGCGGGTGGCGACGCCGACGCCGACGCCGCCGCGCGCGTGTCGATGGCCATGGTGCCCGCTTCTATGGGAGCATCGTGTTCCGGCCCCGGCTTCGGCGCCAGTTCGCAGATGTTCCCGCTCCTCAACCTAGGAGGCGCCGGGCCGTTCGACGTCTCCGGGTTCGACCTCGGCGGCTCCGGCAACGTCGGCGGCGACTTCATGGCGTTCCTTGGCGCCGGGAACGCTTCGAACTCCGCCCCGATTTCGCTGCTGACGCATGGGAACACAGGGTTCCTCGGCTCGTTCGGTGGCTTCGGCCCCGCGCCGCCACAATTGGCGGGGTTCGGCGGCCTCGCGGGCTTCGACACCGCCGCCGCCAGGGACGGGAGCGGCTCCTCCTCGGAGGCGCCTGCTGCTCCGGCGTCCATGACTGCTCCCTTCTCGGGGCGTGGGAACGCGGCTGTGCTACGACCTCTGGAGACCTTCCCGCCGGTGGGCGCGCAGCCGACGCTCTTCCAGAAGCGCGCGCTCCGGCGTAATGCTGGCGAAGAGGACGACGACAAGAAGCGTATGGCGGCTGTGGGCGCCTTGTCCGTTGGGCGTGACACAGTACTCGAGGACGTCGATGAGGACGTCCTGAGCATTGACGCGTCCGGGATGAATTACAACTCGGAGACGGAGGACGGGAGGGGCGTCGAGGAGAGCGCCAGGAAGGATTCGAACGCCAACAGCACGGTGACAGGCGGTGCCGGCGGCGCGGCGGAAGGGAAGGGGAACAGGAAGGGAATGCCGGCCAAGAACCTCATGGCGGAGCGCCGTCGTCGGAAGAAGCTCAATGACCGTCTCTATATGCTCCGGTCTGTCGTGCCCAAGATCAGCAAGGTGAGAAATTTCTTCCTCTGTACCTGTATCTAGAATTTTAACACTACTGCAGTACTATTTCTCTTCTGTTTCGGTCTAGTAGGTTTAGGCAATTTTGAAACATCCATAATCTTGATGAATTAAGTGTGTTTTACTTGTCTTGAAGCGTGGAAATGTGAAAATCTGGAGTTATCATCTAGCATGACTACCAATGTTAATAATATGTTAGTAATTTGTTTCAGAATTTTGGTTTGGGAGCTTGAGTATAGGCTCTGTTGTACTACTGTTTTGTCAATAGTCGATTCGTGTGTCTCAGAGGCAATTGTACAGATTGTGGATCAACACAGGCTTTGAAAGGTTTAGGTGCCATGAACAGATATTGTAGCTCCTAGTTTGTTGTTGGCCATACACAAGACCTGATCTTCAGTTTAACTTCAACTCTTGTGATCTCTAGAGGACTAGATCTTCAGACTATCATATTTCTAATTCCCAGAGGAATAAAAATGATGTAGTTTTGCTACTCGTTACTGCTAGGTATAGTATATAAATTCCTATTTCTCGTAGGAATTAATTAGCTTAATTTGGTTATTAGTTTTTGCTAGATTTAAGGATTTCTAATTCTCTGACGAATTAAATCAGCATACTAGGTAGTGCAACCGTCGTGCATAAGTTGTAGTACTACAAGTAAATCACTGTCTTCCGTATCTCTGCCACGGCTTGTTCAGTTTCCCCTCAAATTAGTCACAGTTGTAGACAGAGAGATTGTAAATATTTGTGTATAATAAAATTAATGCTTTATAAGGTTATACTGAATTTACGTAGTAAACAATAGCATAATTTTATTTCATGGTTGTTGCTTGTTATACGATCGAGTCAAATACAATTGCTGTCCATGAGTTGTACTGCAGACAAATTATGCTATTTATCTTATTGCGTGGCCATTATTTTAACTTTTCAGGAAGGTTACCGGATTAACGTAGTAAATAAATAGCATAATTTTATTTCATGGTTGTTGCTTGTTACACGATCGAGTCAAATGCAATTGCTGTCCATGAGTTGTACCGCAGACAAATTTGTTTCCATTTCTACTGGCATATTATTCAGTTTCTAGTGAATTGCCAGTGGTGTTGACAGATTTGCGTAACGACAAAAGTTTTAAATCGTGATTACTGCAGTGCATTTGAGATCTTATAAACATGCAAAGACAGCTAATAGAGGCTACCGTATATCTTGGGGCGGTTCAGAAGGCGTCGATTACATTCATTTATAGTACTGTATAATAATATACTGTAAAAGATATCCCCTAGTATATCACTACTGTTGTGATATACTGTTGTGATATTATCCCCTAGTATATATGCGTGCACGATTTACCAATTAGTATCCTTTGTGTCATGAGTGGGTATAATGAAGTGAGATTTCTATGGTTGCCGTTTGCTAGATGGACAGGGCTTCTATTCTTGGTGATGCAATCGAGTACCTGAAGGAGCTGCTCCAGAAGATCAATGATCTTCAGAACGAGCTGGAGCCATCTGCCTCCACATCGTCACTGCCTCCAACACCCACAAGCTTCCACCCCCTGACTCCTACACTGCCCACACTGCCATCTCGCGTGAAGGAGGAGCTTTGCCCCAGTGCACTGGCACTGCCAAGCCCTACTGCTGGCCAGCAACCAAGTGTGAGTATCTCTGCATTCCATTCCATTCAAGCAGCAGCTTGTTTCGACATTCAGATGAGCTAAACCAGCTGCATATTTTCTGTTTTTTTTGTGTGATATGATACAGGTTGAGGTTAGGCTTCGGGAAGGTGGGGTCGTCAACATCCACATGTTGTGCGCTCGCAGGCCTGGTCTTCTGCTGTCTGCCATGAAGGCGATCGAAGCCCTTGGTCTGGATGTGCAGCAAGCTGTGATCAGTTGCTTCAATGGCTTTGCCTTGGATGTCTTCAAGGCTGAGGTAACGTAGTACAGACAGATATATCGCCACGTTTTTCGAAATTTTTGCTACTTTAACTGACGGTTAGTAACTCACTGCCTTTTCTTTTTTCACATCAGCAATGCAACGATGGCCCTGGTCTTCAGCCCGAGGAGATCAAGGCAGTTCTCTTGCAATCTGCCGGATACCATCCCGTGATCTAGGAGTCAACAACTGCAAAGAAAAGTGTAGCTAATAAAGGAGGAATAGAAGCAGCTTCGTCTTCGTCTTGTGAAACCCGCTCGATCTGGGGTTTCCTGAACCAGTTTATATCTGCCAGTCGTCTTTACTTTACAATCCAGAGTCCAGAATAATGTCAGTAATTACCTAACAGTGTGTTAAACAGCTTATGCCTGTTGGTTACCTTATTGTTACTCCTTGTCAGTAAGTACATGTTTGGTCTCGTCTTGTGTAAGTCTGAACAAGAATTATATTTGGGTCGATTAAACGGTGAAACATTTTGCATGGTGCCTGGCCTGCCATCTCTGTGTGTGGTTGCCCTAGCTTCAGTTTGGTTTGTAATGCTGTTACTGAATCCTACTGTACTACTGTAGTAACCAGTAAACAGACTGGGAGAGGTTCAGACTGGGAGTAGTTATTGGAAGCAGAGGCAGACAGGCAGGCAGAGTGGTCCTCCTTATACTGTATACTGGACCCGAGAACAACGTCTTCACTGCAGCCTGTCACTAGCAGCGCTGGATTTGGCTGCTTTCCCAGTGAAAGCTCGGTGAGAATGAAAATGGAGAAGTACCCAAGTTAAAATCGTTTGTCACGGCAAGATTAAACACTTGGGCAATTCAGAGGGGCAACCTCTCTTCTCCCTTCAACACAGCCTAGACCAAATTTTGCGTATTCGGTTTTGAAAAATCTATAGACGGGAACGACCTTGTGAATGAAAGCACGCCCTTTTTGAGATTCGGTATGGGGCGCAACACGAACTAGATTAACTTCGATGTAGACGCACACAAGTCATTTTTACCCAGCTTCAGGACGCCACGAGGTGTAAAACCCTACGTCCTTATATGAGTATCATGGTGGGTTACAAGGTGGACCTTTGTCGTCGGATTATCGACAAGCACGTCATAGAGGTCCTGAAGGCGTTGAGAAGATGAGGTGCGAGACGTCGGATGTTCCGGGAACGATGAACACAAGTTTACCTAGGTTCAGAACCGACTGCGGTGATCGGATCCTACTCCTGCTAGCAACCCAGTAATATATCGGCGAGAGCCGGACGTTACACCGGATTACAAGAGAGATTCGCTTGTGTGAGTTGTGATTGTATCCGGCTACGTTATAGAGTCAGTAACTAGATATAGCTTGGACTACAAGTAATACTACAGGCTAAGTTGGTGACTCTTCTGGGCCTTGTCGTAGCCGGAACTGGCTCCTCCTCTTTCTCTGACTGGGCCGCCCGTGAAGCAAAGCTCTAACCCGTTGGTGGGCCACCCTGGTCGGTGAATCCTGTGGGTATATCCGGAAAGTATATCCCCAACAATCTTCACTGGTGAAGATGTAGATATAGAACCACTAAAGCAAGCATAGGTAGATGACCCAACAATAGTATAGCTTACTCCGTAAGTTGCCAACTCCAATGGTACTAAGGTAGTAGTTCCATTGGTTAGGAAGCTATTGCATTTGAATTTGAATTTCAACCGGCATGTGAATCCTCATTGGGCGAGAACCTCGAAGCTTTTGTACACTTTTAGCTCTTTGAATGAATAAATAAGAAGTTAGACTCGTAATCTTTTTGTTGTACCACTCGAAGGGATGTAATATTTGCGAAAGAGGACTTTTGTGAGTGTTATGTCAACGAATTGTACACTACAACATGCAGTTGTGTACTGGGTCACCGCACTGGTCGCGCCAAGATGAACAAACAATGGCGACGAGAGACCTAGGTGCGTACAACTACCAACTGCCGAAATGGTGGTGGAGTCGGCAGTGGAGGGCGAGATGGGAATTAGGGGGTATTTGTGGGCGGCTGGTCTTGCTAGTGTGTGGCTGACGAGAGAGACCGAATAGGACAAGGAGAAACACAAGGGGACTCGGAAGGGGACACGTAACGGGACCCGAACGTTGTCCGATGAATTGCAAAACTAGCCTAAATTTGGGATGTGAATGCTCTAAAAAGGACCCGTCCGTGTCATGCGGTACGTTTGCGGTTCCCTGGTAGGTCTTTCCTGTCTGTAAGGACATATTCGGACATGCCTCGGTATGTTTGTGAGTCTCCATTAGAGCATAGCCAACGGTGCCCCCAAACGGCCTTTTGTTGTCCTCAACACTGTCCACGGATAGCAAGGCCCAAAATCGAGCTCCCAACTGGAGCGGGGGGTGCAAATCGTGCGCAGGCCCCAGACCGACGTATTTGTGGCCCAAATTGGGATAGCGTTTGCGCTCGCAGGGATAGGCAAAGGACAGTGAAAGCGTCCTCTGTTGGAGATATGTCCAAGAGGCAATAATAAAGTGGTTATTATCATATCTTCACACTTATGATAAATGTTTACATACCATGCTATAATCGTATTAATCGGAAACATTAATACTTGTGTGATTTGTAAACTAAAATAAGAGTCCCTAGTAAAGCCTCTTGTTAAACTAGCTTGTTGGTTAATATATGATCATGGTTTCCTGATCATGAACATAGATATGTTATTAACAACAGGATCATATCATTAGGAGAATGATGTGATGGACATACTCCTATAGATAAGCGTAGCATAAAGATCAAGTCATTTCAATAAGTTCAATTGCTATATGCTTTCTGATACATAGTAACCTAATTCCTTCGACCATGAGATCATGCATATCACCTTTGCTGGGATGGATGCTTTGATGACATCAAACACCACACCGTGGCGGGTGGCTATAAAGGTGGCATTGAGTGTTTGGAAAGTATTGGTTGAAACACATGGATCAAGAGTGGGATTTGTCCATCCATATGACGGATAGATATACTCTGGGCCCTCTCGGTGGAATGTCATCCAATTAGCTTGCAAGCATGTGACTGGGTCACAAGGGATCACATATCACGGGAACGAGAAAAGAGTACTTATCGGTAACGAGGTTGAACTAGGTATGCTGAGATACCGACGATCATAACCTCGGATAAGTAAACTATCGTGAGACAAAGGGAAATTGGTATCGTATGTAAGTGGTTCATTCGATCGCAAAGTAATCGTAGAAATATGTGGGAGCCATATGAATTTCCAGATTCCTCTATTGGTTATTGTTCGGAGAAGTGTCTCGATCATGTCCGCATAATTCACGAACCGTAGGGAGACACACTTAAGGATTCGACGTTGTTTGAGTAGTTATGGTATTATGAGAAAGAGACCGAATGTTGTTCGGAGTCTCGGATGGGATCCGGGATATCACGAGGTGATCTGGAATGGTCCGGAGAATAAGATTCATATAAGGAAAGTCCCGTTTCGGAGTTCGGGAATGATTCCGGTGTTTTCATCGAATGTTCTAAAAGGTTCGGATTGTCGGCACTCGGGGGAGGGTACATGAATGTGTCATTGAATGATTGCATCATGTACTAAGTGTTCTTGCTGTTCCAAAACTGAAAAGTCAAACGCCTTTGAAAGTGAAACGCTAAAACAGAAGTGGGAAGCGATGGCTGTGGGAAACAAGCAAGAGGAGGTTGAAACCAACTTGGAGGAGGAGTCCCTCTCCTCCAAGCCGGCGGCCAGCCTAGGCCGAGTTGGGGAGGGACTCCCCTCCCTCCCCTGGCGCGCCAGCCCCTCCACCTATAAAAGGAGGGGCATGGCCTCCTCCTCTAGACACACAAGTTCCTATCCTCTAATCTCCGGTTTAGAACCGTTTTGGTTTAGAGCTTCTAATTGCTTTAGCCTACGGTTTAGAGCCTTCTAATTGGTGTGTCTAATCTCTAGACCACTAATAGCTCTCTCTCTCATACTCCACCATACTCGCTCCGGCTTAAGGTGAAGCCCTGCGGGATCTCCCCTCTACTTCCGGTACCACGCCACAGTCTTAGGAATCGCGAGGAGAGTGCTACAACCTCCATTTCTTTGGAACAAGGGAGAGGAAGGTCTTCGCCGAGTACCGAATGTGTGACCATTGAAGCGCTGCCGAACGCAGATCTTGGGAAGGATCGTCTACACGATCTTGAGATCGGAAAGAGTACGACTACATCACCCACGAGAATCTGCTCTCGTTAACCGCTTTGGAATCTTCGAGGGTAAGTTATTCCATCGACTCGTTGCTACAATCTAATAGATAGATCTTGGCTTGTTTTGTTTGTATGCGATAGAAATTTTTTGTTTTCCATGCTACGAACCCCTACATCCTCAACTTGTCCTCCATGGCCTGCTCTTCAGGGCCAAAATTCCCCCACAATCCTCCACATTACCCCGCATGCAACCCCCTAGACAACCATGGACAAGCAGCAACAGCCTTCCCCGGTAACCCCTGTCTTTACCGCCATCCTCGCTCCATCCTCCGGCCCCACAACCGCACCGCAGTACACCATCGAGGCTATGCCCAAGCTGAAGATAGAGCCCTCTACGAAAAGCAAGAAGAGGGATGCCCTCCGTGTTGGTCCGAGATCGTGCAGACGTAGGCAACTACTGATATCATGCTCGTAGAAGAGGAGCGGAAGATGGTGGCGGTTCATGCCTATGCCACAATCGACGCCCTCGCTGCCCAAGCCTGGGACTTGACCGAAAAGCTTCTCAGCACAGGGCACTGAACACGGCCATCGTTGCCAGCAATGTCGCCATCCTCCATACGGTATTCGCGAGTTCGGTAGCATACGTCACCCACCTGCACCGATGAGCTCCATCTCACCTCTTCTCCCAACCCCGAGCAGACCGGCCGCCTATTGTGTTGAAAGGACATAGATGCGCCTAGAGGGGGTGAATAGGCGATTTAAAACTTTTACAAGATAGGCTTAACACAAAGGAGGAATAAAAGTAGCATTTACCTTTTGAAGCACAAAACCAATATAAATTACAGTTCACCTATATGCACCAACAACTTATGCTAGGCAATACAAGCAACTATGTGATAACTAGATATATGACTTCAAGCATGAAGGTTGTCACAAAGTAAAGTGTATAAGTAATAAATAGCTCGGGTATAGAGATAATCGAGGCATGCGGAGACAATGATGTATTGCCGAGTTCCTCCCATAAAGGGAGTACGTCTCGTTTGAGGGGTGGATGCCACAAGAGGCATCACCCTATTCTCCCGTGGACCTCACCACAAAAGGCATGATCAACTTCTCCACTATTAGTACCCTTCGAGGCGGGAACTGGCGCCTTTACAACAAGCTTTGGGCACACATCCACAACTAAATTGGAGGCTGTCAAAATCACCACAAATCTTCAACACAAGTAAACCGTCTAGGGTTTCAAGAACCCAAGAGTAAAAAGCCTCTCACCTTTTACCCAATTGAATCCTCATCGAGAACTCATACCGATGCACCCAATGCAATGGTAAGAACACAAGAAGTGCTGAAGTCCTTCTCTCCCAAATTCCACCCAAGCTACAAAAGCTAGTGGGGGAATAAGAGAGGAACAACACAAGAGGAAATCCACAAAACAAACCCCAAGGTCTAGATCCCAAGATGTTCCCCTCACATATATGAGAGATGGATTGGCAGAGTTGTAGATCTAGATATCCCCCTTCAAATCCCCCAAAAAGATTCAAGAAATATGGGAGGGATTGAGAGTATATGGAAGATCTTGAAGATAGAAACAACATAGGAGAGAGGGAGAGCAAGCAAGCAGCCCAAGGAGGAAGAAGGGAGCCTTTTATAGCCCCTCTAACCATATATGAACGTTTGAGGCGACCTAGGTCGGATAATCCGCCCCTCACCAGATATTTTGGGGTTCCCAGGACCAAAATGTGGCTACATACTTTGTGGCGCGAGCCTCTATCCAGGGAGCGGATATTTGAGCCAGATAATCAGCCCCTCTGAAAACTGGCAAAAACAAAAAACTGAAACGAACATAACTTTTTCACGAACTTCGATTTTGATGATCTTGGACTCATTTCCAAAATAGTAACGAGCTCTATAAGATCATGTAGGGAACCATCATAGTCCAGCAAGGGAGGATATAACTAAATGATGAAAGGTTTAATCTATCTATAGAAGACAAACTGGTGAACCCTCCAATATCGAAAACACAATAGAGAATACATATGAAATCCGTTTTCGGTGAACTTGAGCTTGTTATGAAGATTGACACAAGCTCTAAATCCTCTCATGGATAAGAACCAAGAAAGATGATGCCAAGCATGCAAAGGTTTGAGCTCTCACCAAGGGTTATGATCAAGTTACTCCATATTGATAGTACGTTTATCTATCCTATAAACTGATCTCCCCAACTAACACCACGAGAACTGTAAGAAAGAAACCCTATCAAAATCATACCTTTGCCTTGCGCATACAGGGGCGAAGCCAGGATCCAGACAAACCCAGGGCCAAATTTAAATTTAGTGTTGTGATTAGACTAAATTCTAGGCTAAATTAACAAATTTGCTCCACTATATAGGTGAAAAATGTTCTGCACCCCGGGCCATGGCCCCTGTTGCCAAGGGTGTTGCTCCGCCACTATGCGCATATTACACTTGATCTTGATGATGAAGATCTTGTACACCTCAAGATGGAACACTTTTCTTGATTGCGCTAGCTTGGTGAAGACTTGGAATTTTCTCCTCCATACTCCACTATCACTACAAGAAATGTTTCCATCCGCAACGACTTTGCACATATGTCATCGTAGAAGGCGCTTCTTTATCGACGAAATTCTCGGCTCGACTATGGCCAATGAAAAAAAAATCCCCTGGTTTTGTGCCTCTCTTTTATGACGAAACCGCTAAAAACATGGAGAAAGCTCGGCCATCGCGTGGTACAAACAAGATTTTTGGTTTCTCGCACGATGTTGACTCGCTGGATTCTTTTTAGGCGTGTGGATCCCGGACGTCAATGACTCTAGTGAATCATACTTTTCCATCACGCCTCCCTGATTTGAACTCGATAACGTTGTGCGATGTGTCTTTTGTTTAGTCAGGCTACTGGGCCCCACATGTCAGTATCTTATTAGAAGAATTGTGTGTATGATGAAATTGGTTTCCTTCGCTCGTACACTGTTCCTAACTTGATAGCGTTGCTCGATGTATCTTCCACTTAATCAGGCTACTAGGTTCCACATGTCATCCTCACACTATAAGAAACGTGTGCATGATGTAATTTTTTCCTTGGCTCGTGCCATCCTCATTTGAACTCGATAACATTGTTCGATCTATCTACCGTTTAGTCATGATGTTGGGTCCCCCATGTCAGTCTCTCATTAGAAAAATCGTGTGTATTATGAATTTTTTCCTTCATTCACGCTACCCCGTTCCTAACTTGATAGTGTTGCTCGATGAATCTATCGTTTAATCACGCAGCTGGGCCCCAAATGTTATCCTCTCATTAGAAGAAACATGTGTATGATGAATTTTTTCTTCTCTAGAGCTACCATGTTCCGAACTACATAGCGTTGCTTGCTGCATCAGTCATTTATTTAGTCTGGTGGATCCCTTATATCAGACTCACATTAGAAGAATTGTGTGCATAGATTTAATTTTTTTTATTTTCTAGCACTACCCTGTTCCGAACTACATATCGTTGCTCAACGAATCTGCCATTTGGTCACGCTTCTTGGTCCCATATGTCAGCCTCTCATTAGAAGAAACATGTGCATGCTGGAATTTTTTCTTCGCTCGCGCCTCCATGTTTCGAACTTGACAGCGTTGCTTGATGCATCAGCTGTTTATACAGGCTGGTGGGTCCCTCATGACAACGTTGCTGGACCTTTTTCTTGCTTGCTCCTTCCTATTTCGAACTTGGCAACATTTATCGATGCATTAGCCATTTATACAGGCTGGTGGGTCCCCCATGTCAGCCTTTTATTATAAGAAATATGTGTATGCTGGACTTTTTTCTCGCTTGCTCTTCCCTGTTTCGAACTTGACAATGTTGCTCGATGCATCAACCGTTTATACAGGCTGATGGGTTCCCTATGTCAACCGCTCATTAGAAGAAACATATGCATGCTAGACTTTTTTCTCGCTCATGCCTCCCCATTTCGAACTTGGCAACATTGCTCGATGTGGCAACACGTGTATAAGGTCTTGCTGGTGGTACCATGTGTCAATATCTCTCTAAATGAAATATGTGTATGATGGACTTTTTTCGGCTGCGTCTATTGTTTTGACCTTGGCAACATAGATCTATGTGGCATCCATGTATGGTCTTGCTGCTGGGGCTCATATGTCAGCCTCTCTGGTATGTCCTGGCCGTGATGTCATCATCTCTCTGTAGAAGTACTTAACTTATTTTTTTAAACCCACGCATTAAACTCGAGGGACGCTGCAGGCTAGTGGGTCTGCCATGTCAGCCTCTTCGTAAAGAAATATTGCTAGAATAAAAAATGTAAACCAAAAAAAATATGTCAAGCATAGAGGATTCAAACTCAAGACTTCAAAACACTCATATAAATTGTGTGTGTTGCCACTATGACAAAGAAATCAAACGAACATTATCATCAAAATCTTTATAGTACATATAAATTATGTATTAGTCTTCTTTAAAAGGATTTTGTGTGTCCATGTTTATCTCTCTTAAAATAAAAGGGAAGCGCTCCTGACATCTCAATTTATTAAATGCCACATAATGGAGTAGTTTCTTAAAAACATGGGTAGGCAAATTTTTTTGAGAGGACAATGCCAAAAGGCCGAATTTAAAAGATTTTGGGCTATTCTACTTGTGCTATACTAAATGGGCTATACTCCATGCGCTATTCTCTATGGGATCCTTTCTAAAATTTCAATGGGTTGTGGTCAATAGTTTCCTAACCCGTAAAAGGCCGAATTAAATTGTTCTAGGCTAAAGAGGGAACGAATGGACTAGATTTCATGCGGTGACCCAGCATACCACTGCATGTGTAGTACACTATAGTCATTGACATGACATCTACAGAATACCGTTTCGTAAATATCACATCCCTCAAAGTGGTACAACAGAAACATTGCGGGTCCATATTACAAAGGTACACACATTATTATTGTCACAATACCGGAAGTTCAATACTTCCAAAAGATCCAACTTACAAACCAAAATATAAAGTGTTCAACGGAAATTTAAAAGTAACAACTCCGACTAGGAGAGGGGATCAACAGCTTATTCTATAGAGTTCATGCTGCTCGGCTCCGTTAGTTACTACTAACTAGACACTTAAGTGGACTCGTTCTCATCGACACCGTAGCGGATCTCGTAATCCACTCCTTCAACTCCTCCGGACAGATCAGGTTCCTCGTAGAACACATCTTCTTGGCATTCAGCTGCATACATTGGCACGTCTTCAGGATCCTCAGAGTCTAAGCAAGGGATCAAAGGAAAGAATGAGTAACAGCGTTACCCAACAAGTTCATTATATGCAAAGTGGGAAGTTTGATGCTCTAACTACCACCTCAGATGATAAATCCTTGGCACTATGCAGTTTTTTTGTAAATCTTTCTTCAAAGATTGATTTTATTATGAAAAACTATGACCATCAGCCTTCACAGGTTGACCAGTACTTTCATGGAGTTCCTTTCCTGCCGCGTTCGTAGCTCCTTCCCGGAACAGGGAGTAACAAGTTACAGTTCTCACACTCTGCAGAGGTGCGTTACTTTACCCATAAGAGATCAACTCCTTGTTGCACAACCGGGCGTACTTTCCCGTCCACAATTCCATGATGTGGGGCCCAGTAGTTGGTCCAAGTCAATCACTGCCCCCTTCGCGACCCCACATAAAGAATTACGGCAATGGTTTGTACAAACCGTTAGATGCCAGAACTATCATGGGACGATGAGGGTTCCCACCCATATGCTGCATATCCTCTACAAATTACCAATTAATATGCACGCCACGAGGATAACAGCCACGACCTGCACATCCGGCTTCATGCGAGAGGAAGAAGATACAGCTGACTTCTCTGTCCCATTCCAAATCTCATGGCTAACGCGTAATATACGGCGCTAGAATCACTGATGTCAGGGGTTATTAAGTCCCTTCTTGATCATCATTGTTGCAAATAGAACCCTAAGTTCTATTGCTTCATTATATCACCACTTAGGATGATATCTATGATTTCTTTATTTATGAAAATATTATTTTCTTTCTTTTATATCATATATGATAACACACAATTTGCAAATACTTTGATAAAGACTTTTCAAAGGACATGAGCAAGTGATGAACTTGCCTTGTGATGGAAAGGTAGTGAAGTTTGATGCTTGCACTGGACCTTGAGCTTCTAGTTCTACAAAAACATCATTATTGCCCACTAAGGACAATATTTAAAGAAGCAAAATGATTATGCAAGTAATGTAATGCATTATTTAATTCTATATGCATTTTCCCTATATAAGGTGCCTTTTAATAAAGTAGTTACAAATATTTTTTTTATATTTATTGCATATATTATTTTATTTTATTTCCCTTTTTATGTGACTTTTATTGATTTAATAATTCTTTTAGGAATTATTAATTATACATTAAATTTATTACTAAATATTTATTTAGTATTTTTCAAAAATACTATAATATTAATAAATAATGAAAGTGATTTTTATTTATTTTTATCACCTTTCAATAATTTTGTAAAATTCCATAAGGAATATATAAATTATAAAATTCTTTTAAAAAATTTAATGTCCAAAATTTTATATCTTATTTTTTTTTGGACAGAGTGGATTATTGTGAATCCAAAAATATTTTATTTGTAAATTTTGGAATTTTATTTTATTTCCTAGAATTTTATTGAGGTCAGGGGCATTTTGGTCTTTTCCAATTGATTAAACAGTTTTTTAAATAATTTGGACTGGCCTTTTGGGCTTATTGGGCCAGTGTGGCCCAATAGGGAAAGGTCAAAATATCATCCCGCGAGATCTGGCGCCGCCGCTGGCGATGGTCGCCGTTGAGGCTTCTCCTGGACGCCACCGTGGTGCGGGGCGAGGTTTGCGGCCATGCTCGTTCATCTGGTCCATCTCGATTTGACTCCGGGTCTTTCCCGTGGTCAGGTTCACCCCGTTCCCGAACCCTAGGGTTAGGAAAAGGTGCTGTCGCCACCGCCGCGGTCCCACCTACGGTGGTGTCTTTGAGCTCGTGCTCCGCCGTGCTTGGCAAGTGGTGCTGGCGCCCGTGGGTGCTCCCTGTGCCGCCGCGGTTCGTCGGCCAATTTGCTTCCTCTTCGATTCGTCAGCGAGGACCTTGGGTAAGTTGCTTCTGTGGTTCTTGTTCCTACTACTACCATGAATCTCTCTGTGTGTGTCTAGTGGCTTCTCATGCCTAGTGACTATGTGCTGATTGGGTTCATCTCTGGATTAGGGTTCTTTCTCTGATTAGGGTTCATAACCCCATGTTGATCATATCCTTGATGCTTTAGATTTTGTGGTGATCATACTTGAGCATGAAGAATGATTTTTTGTTGTGGATCATGATTGGTAGTGGCTTTGATGTTGCTAGTGGCTTGTCAGATTTATTCTAGTGGTGATTCACTATGATCCCATGCTAGTGTTTCTATGGAATCACTGATTGGAAATGTTATTGATATGAGAATTGTCTCTACTGTCAGAATTCTCATACTAACAGTAGTTTTCTCTCAGTAGTTGCTTACTGCAATTATAATGGTAGGCTTGTTTGAGATTATACATACTGAGTCAAATCATTACATGTAATGATTTCTTTGGATGTATAGATGAATTTAATGTTGATTCCTGGCACTTGGCTTCAGGAAGATGATATGTATTGGTTTGTCCCTTTTATCTGTGGGAACTAAGCAATATTGGTTTTAGCTCCTGTAAAACTTGTCCTTGTGATACCACTATGATCTGGCACACAAGTGATTGGGTTTTTATTTCTGGGCTTAGCTTTGTCCATACTTGTGATTGATACTGGCAAGAAATAAGAGCTTTTCTTAACCCTCCCGCCTATGATGTTGGTCTAAGGCTCTAGGATTTAATTCCTAGTTAGCTGAAAAAATAGTTTGTTTGAAACTTGTAAGATTAGAGGTGCTACTCTCTCTGAGATATGTGCCCTGATCTGATAAGATCAAATGAAAAATGATCTAAGTTGCAAAAATTAACACTAAACTCTGTGATGCTGGTCTGAGAGATTAGTGCTTGTGGCTGAGCTTGCTTTCTTATCTTTATACTTGAAATCTCTAGGATAGATTCACCTCTCTTGGGTGATTATTGAGAGATCATTTCATAAAGCAACACATGCTTTTGTTTAGATAATATGATGAAATCATGTGATGGTTTTATGAGGCTCACCACAAAATCTGATGTTGGTGTAGTATATTGATGATGATCTTGATCTGCTTTTGCTGGGCTCCTAATCTTGCTCTTGAGCTTGCCTGCTCCTCATAGCTTCTGGGCTTGACCTTGATGTCCACCAGATTCATCCCCTTCCTTATGTCACCATCCTGGTGATGTTTGGGTTGATCTGGGTGGTTTGGTTTGGCTGCTGTTCTTGGTTTGGCTGCTATTCTTGGTTTGGCTGCTATCTACACTGGTTGTTCTTGTGTGATGTGTAGTGGAGTGATGCACTAGTGCTCCCCCATGGCTGTGCTGTGGTTTTGTGTGATTTGGCTGTGCTTGTGAGGTCAACAGCACACCATTTTGGGATGTGACAAGCTACCACCCTTAAAAGAAATCTCGTCCCGAGATTTGGGAAGGCTAAAGGTTACAAGTTGGCTTCAAGGCAACTAGGGTACTACCACCCTTAAAAGAAATTCTCATAGTATTACATTGATGGTTCACTTGACTATGGGTTCAACACTTAATATCCAGACAAGGAATCCTTATTTGACTCATCTGAGTTAACTAATTCCTGACATCCACATCCTCTATTTCTTTAAGGGTTCCATACATGTCAATGTGGTTCACATGTCCTTTCCGGGTCACATTGGAGTCATTTCCATTGGCTCTTCTAGCATCCTTTTTCTTTTTCTTCTCAGGATAGTCTGATGCATAGTGTCCAAGTTCCTTACAATTATAGCACTACAATGGATAATATCTTTCTTCCTGAAAGTGTCATGTTGGTTCTGACCAAGGTCATCTCCATTGTCAGTATCATTTCCATTATTATCACTTCCATTGTTGTTGTAGTGATACTGATGTGGTTCAGAATCTTCATTGTTCTTTTTGAATGAACGCTTCTTTTGTGATGATCCTGAGTGATACTTGAGTTTATGCTTCCTCTTTCTATTCTCAACTTGATTCATCTTGTTTTCCAAAATGGTGGCTTTGTCACAGAGTGATTGATAAGTTGGGACATAGGCAACAGCTAGCTGCAGGTTCAACTCATCATTAAGTCCTTCAAGAAATTTCTCCTTTCTCTTAGCATCTGTATCAACTTCATCCGGTGCATAGCGTGCCAGATTGTTGAATTCTTCAATATACTCAGCCACATTGAGGTGATGTTGTTTCAGATTGTGAAACTCCTTTTTCTTCAAGTTCATCACTCCAGATGAGATGTGAGCTGTACGGAAACCATCCTCAAAAATAGCCCAAGTTACATTTTCAAGGGGAGTGGTGATCTGAAAGTTGTCCCACCATGTTGCTGCTGGTCCTTCAAGCAGATGTGATGCAAACCTAACTTTTTCTCCGTCCATGCAGCCAACAGTCACTAAGTCCTTATTCACCGAGCGTAACCAATCATTGGCTACCATTGGATTAGTTGTTCCATAGAACCTTGCAGGCCTTAGTTTCAGAAACCTGGTGAGCATATCATGTGCTGGAGGATTATTCTGATTGTTGTTGTTGTTGTTGTTGTTGTTGTTGTTGTTGTTGTTGTTGTTGTTGTTGTTGTTGTTGTTGTTGTTGTTGTTGTTGTTGTTGTTGTTGTTGTTGTTGTTGTTGTTGTTGTTGTTGTTGTTGTTGTTGTTGTTGTTGTTGTTGTTGTTGTTGTTGTTGTTGTTGTTGTTGTTGTTATTTATTTGTTGTTGTTGCTGTTGTTGTATTTGTTGTTGTTGTTATTCTTTGTTGTTGTTTATTGTTGTTGTTGTTGTTGTTGTTGTTGTTATTCTTTATTGTCATTGTTTATTCTTGTTGTTTATTCTTTTGTTTATTCTTTGTTGTTTATTCTTTGTTGTTTATTCTTTATTTGTTATTCTTTGTTGTTGTTCTTTATTGTTGTTGTTGTTGTTGTTGTTGTTGTTGTTGTTGTTGTTGTTGTTACGATTCGTATGAACGTGGTCATCATCTGCATCACCGTCATTTGTCATCATCTGCTGCATCTCAGGAGTGATGTTGTTATTGTTGTTTTGGTTGGGGTTGGCATGACGGGGAGGCATCTGTTGGTTTGATAGGGATAAGTAATGATGGATAGATCTAAAGAAGTTCTAACACACCACCCAAAACAATCAAGTTCAATCAAACAATCAAGCAATCAACAAACAACTATTCACTTAACAACTTATGAGCTTAACTCATGAGTTGAAGGAAACAACAAGTTTTCTTGAAATAATTAACTTAGTATAGTCATACCTCATAGGTCAATATGATCCATACACTAACATGATATCAATGTCCTTGGGTAGGCAATCTAATGTCTCTTGGTTTTTCACTTGTAGTCCTTAGGGATGTCTAAGTAGAAGTCCTTGGCGAAACTAAAATTGAAGTCATTGGTCATGGTGAAGGCTTTGTCCATCAAGTTGAAAAGGAAGAGGTGTAGAATCCAAACCAAAATGGTTGAGGAAAGAGTTTACAAGATTGTTTGTAAATAAGTTTTGGAACAAATACAACTCCTATTTTTCTAAGGGGTTTTGTCCAATCCTAGGGTTACAATCCTACAGGCAACACAGTGCTCTGATACCATCTGTAAGGTTCCCAACCTTTAATAAGTTAGAGATCCCTGTGTTTACAATGCTAGTCCCTGGATCAATAGCTAGCATCCACAGTTAAGATGTAATATCAAGAAACAAAGGTCATAATACAACTTTATAACCAGGAATAAAATAATTCATTACATCTTACATAGCTCATTGGCTATCACATTACATTGCAGCAGAATATCTATAAAGCATGGGGTCCTTCATATTCAAAGTGCCACAGGCAATCATGTTGGTTGTAGACTTGTAATCCTATTCAACAAACTTCACTAACATCAAACAAACCTGCAACATAATAAGTTGCAGCCACAAGGGTCAATACATTTGAATTGTATTGGCAAGTTTCACTACTATGTAGAAATAAGTGGATCCTATCATTACATGCATATTTGGCTAAGTAGGGTTTAGTCTCTTTTGCAGAAAGCAATCTAGTTTTATCATATCTTTTCAAAATAGTTTTTGATCTTTGTCAAATCTTTCTGAACTTCTTGGAAAACTCCAAGTGCTTCAAACCCCTCGTTGTCACCATCAAGTTTTACTTTGAGAAATTGGAATGTCGAGATCTTCCATAGCTTTAGGCCTTAGTTGCTCAGAGTTGTCCGTAACCGGGGACACGGCTAAGTACTTAGAATTTGATCTTCTGCAGAAGTTGTACACTTTACCCACATGACACAATCTCGTCTTGGCCTTTGATAAACTTTGGATAAGTACTCACCAAATGGAGTACCGGCAGATCGAGAATGTGACAAAGTCTTTCCATAGAAGTCCTCCTAATACACAATGCTAGCTTGTCTACCAGGCACCAATGTAGGGATATATTTCCATACACAATTCTAGTTAACCTGAAGATGCCAATGCATGGGTCTTCCACTATGTAGTTGACTAAGCCAGAGCCCATTTAGCATGTGGCTGTACACGGAAGCCACTGTACGAGAAACATGTTCAATCTCTAAGTCCCCGGGTGGTTTTCTTCTAGTGCACATACAAAAATATAGCCATATAAACATGGTTCCCTTTGTTGCCACCTTGTCCAAAAGTGAGTATCCTCTTTCTACCCAGGTGGTTCATTGAGTACTTGTTTTATTATATAAAACATATATTTTTCCAACACTTTATATAATCATATCTTGTATTCCATCCCAAATATATAGCAGAGCTAAGCATACTACAACTACAATGTTTTCACTAAGGAAGATATAAGGATATTCTAATAGGATATAGCATAGCATAGAAATATAGTAGTCCTATCATGCATGCTACAAAAATTCCACTAAGTGTAATGAAAATAGTAGGACATGGATGATAGTGCCACTTGCCTTAGTAGTTGGTGGTGTTGGTACACTCTTCACAATAACACACTTGACAATCAACACAATCTATCAAGCAAAACAACCAAGAGAACACATACACAAGATCAACACTAATGGCAACACAAAAATCATGCAAAGTATGCAAACATGCAAGATGGAAATTTTTATTGTACAAATTTTATAACAAGGTTCTGAACATTTACTAAGTGATTATTAACATTTTATATTTTCAAGATTACAAATGCTACCATTTGTGCAATTGTAGCAATTAGCAATATTTTCTAACACTTGGAAAGTACGTTCTTACTAAATAATTTCCACGATCTTATTTATACTAGAATAAAATTATATTTTGGTCTTACTGTACATAGGGTTCAATTTACAACCATCTACAAAAGGATTCACTTAAAAATAATTTACACAACAATTTTTATACTCAAAATAGTCCACAAATGGTTCTGTATAAAACATGATTTTAACAGACTAAAAAATACCTAATTATGGGTCCACTGTGTTCTATTCGTTTTTGTGAATCCATAGACATATTATTTGCTAAATTTGGATATACAAATCTAAAGATATAATTTTTATGGTGAAAATGACCAATTAAACCATTTAATTTATAAATCAAATTTTTGTACAGAGAATAAGTAATATTATTGCAGAAATGGATTCTACAGAATCTCAGCTCTTCAGGGATACCAAATTTATAATTTTGGACTTCTAAATCTTTTTCTATGAATTATACAAGTTCATACTAAAATCTGAAAAAGTCAAACTCGGGAATTGACTGAAATTGACTTTGACTAATCTGACTAAGTTGACTGTTGACTACGATGATGTCATGATGATGTCAGATTTGACTACAGAAAAAGTTGCTCGAATGGAAAAACTTTCTACATAAAAGTTGTAGATAACAACTAGATTTATCTACTGTTCAAAGGAAATTGTGTTTGGAGCAATGAGGTGGGCGTAGAATGGATTATACCTTCTAAGATCTGAATCTTTGACTGCGTTTTTCTCTCAGCTCGATGAACGAAACAAGGTGAAACCAGCGGGAATGGAACCGTCTTGATGAGGGGAACAACTTCCGTCTTCAAGCCACCGCGATCCGAGGTCGTTTTGAAGGTCGATTTTGGTGGAGAAGATTGGGGAGAATTTTGGACGAAAATGAAAGTATGATGAGTTGAAAACTTATGAAATTTCCTGTAGTGGGGTTTATATAGGAGGGGGTGGGGGCTGGATTAAAGGAGATTAAAGAGGGAGAGGAATTAGGGGACATTTAGTGCAATTTAGAGGGCAATTAAGAGTCATTTAGGAGCTAGGAAGACCAAGTTCTCACTCGTACTGGTCGTACGCCCTCCTGGTGGTGGTGGCCTCTTGCCCGATCGGCCTGGTTGGGCCGGCCCATTTTGGCTGGCCTGGCCGGCCTCTCTATTTTTTTTTGTTTTATATATTTTTCCTATTTCTTAATTCTTTTATAACTTTTGATTTAGAGCTCCGAATTTATTGATTCAAATTTCTGCGGGTTCGTGGGCAATATTTTAGGACATAAATTTTATATATTTCGAAATATTTAATTTTTTCAATTATTAATTAGTTAATTACTGTACTATTGCATGTGTGCGATATTGGGATAGTTGCACAGTAATATATTTGGAATGACTTGATTTTTTTCCTTATTTGAACCTGATTCGATTTAGTTCCACTTTACATGGATAACCATGAATTAAAGTTTGAAAATATGAGAGGATAATTTTATAAAATCTTAAAATAGCTCACATAAGCTATGGTGCTTATTTTAAAACGAGACTCTTTGCTTTTATTTTTTGGTTCAAAACAAAACAAAGGTTGTTTGAAAAATGTAAATGAAGTAGTTGAGATGTATAGATGTTTTTTTGGTTGAGAACATTCCTCAAGATTAAAAATGGATTTTCAAATACAAGAAGTTTGTGAAAAAGATTTTGAAGGGGAACCTTACAAATTATAATTTTGAAGTAGAGGAGATATATGGATAAATCTTGATGTTTTGATCTTAGGGTTTTTGTTAAATGTTATTTTTATTTTAAGGAGTACTTGTAGTTGGGGAAAAACTTTTGTAATAGTTCGAAAGGTTTTAATGTTTCCAATTAGAATCAAAAAGTTTTCTTTCCCCCCTGAATTTCATCAATTGTTTATTTTGTTTATTTATTTTCACATTTCAAAATTTGGAAAATTTTGGGATGTGACAGAACCTGCCTAAGTCATGGACAAGGTTTTGTGCCTTGATTCATGCACATCCTAGATGTCCATTACCTAAGAATGAGCTTCTTGATATTTATTATAATGGACTAATTGATGATTCTAGGACCTACCTAGATATCTTTGCTGATTGTGTTTTCAGGAAAAGAACTCCTATAGATGCCGAAGAATTGATGGCTAAGATAAGCAAGAATTATGATGATTGGACTTCAATTGAGCTAAATACACCTGAGACTATTATTCCCGAACCAGTTGTGCCTGAACCAGTTCCAACACCAACACCAAAGAAGAGGGGAGTTATTGAATTAAATGATGAAGTGGTGAAGGAAGCTAAGAAGTGTCTAAAGGAGAAAGGTATTAGAGCCGAAGATGTGAAGAATCTATCTACTATAGAAGAATTATGTTAGTCAATTGCCCACTCATCCACTATTGAGGTACACTCTCTCCAACACTTTGATGAAGGTGATATTCCTTATGGTAAGCCTCCTGATCAATGCTTAGAGGAACTTGACATTTTTATTGTTAAGCAAGGTAATTTTAATAAACAAGTTCAGAATCATTTATTGGAAAACTCTAGAGCTATAAAAGAGTTGAAAGATATTGTGGAAAGAGCTTCAAATGATATTAAAATGCTTTGTAAACACTTTCAAATGGTTCAAACCCAACTTGATCAACTTGCTAAGGTACAAAAGGATATGGTATTTAATGCCTTAGGAGATAAACATGCTTATGGAATTAGAACTAGGAGTGGTATAGCTACTCAAGATCCTTTATATCCCGAAGGGCACCCTAAAAGAATTGAGCAGGATTCTCAACAAGGTGAAAGTAGTGGTAGTCCTTGTAAGAGAAAGAAAAAAAAACATAAGGTAGTTGAGGAACCACTTGAACCTATTGTAGATCCTAATAGTATATCTATCTTTGATGCTGAAACTGAAAGTGGTAATAATGATGATGCTCCTGATAAGGAGGAAGTTGAGGAAGAACCTGAGAAGCACATTAAGAACACTAGGTACACAAAGGAAGATTTTATTGCTAATAAACATGTTAAAGAGAGAGAACCTTGGGTGCAGAAACCTATGCCTTTTCCAGGTAAGAAACACAAGACAAAGGAGGAAGAACACTACAACAAGTTTTGTGAGTGGATGAAACCTTTATTTTTGCAAATTCCTTTGACTGATGCTATTAAATTGCCTCCTTATTCAAAGTATATGAAGGATATTGTCTCTAATAAAAGGAAGATTCCTAATGAGGAGATTTCTACTTTGCTTGCTAATTATTCCTTCAATGGTAAGGTATACCAACTATTCCTTGCTCTATTAAGAATAATTTTGTTAGAACTGCTTTATGTGATTTGGGAGCTGGAGTTAGTGTTATGCCTTTTTATCTCTACAAGAGACTCCAGCTAGAAAAGTTGATACCAACTGATATATATTTGCAAATGGCTGATAAGTCAACTACCATTCCTGTTGATATATGTGAGGATGTTCCTGCTCAAGTAGCTCATAATTGCTTGGTTCTAACTGATTTTGTTGTGCTTGAAATGCCTGAAGATGATAATATGTCTATTATTCTTGGGAGACCTTTTCTTAATACTGCAGGTGCAGTTATTAATTGTAATCAAGGAAAAGTAACATTCAATATTAATGACAAAGAGCATATTGTCTATTTCCCCAAGAAGGTTGCTAAAAGCTATTGCCTGAATTCCATTTAAAATTTTGAGAGCATCAAGGTTGGAGAAATATATTGTCCCATTCCACAAGAAAATTTTGAAACTATTATGATTGGGACCATTGCTATCAAGTATGAGGTAACATAATCACCTTGTGGAATGCAAAGTTTTGTTTCATATAAGATTGTTTTGGTAACAAGACTTGATCAACCTTGTTAACAAAAGGATTTTAATGAACAAAATATTGTTTTCACTATGGTTATACTTGGTTTCTTTTACTTTTTCTCCTTCCTAGTATTTGCCCTTCTTTTCCTAGCTTTGGTTTTGTTAGTTGTTTGCTTGTTAGAGTGTCTTATAGCTCCTGTAGTTTGGCTTTTGGTTTGCTTTTGCTTCTTCTGAAAAAAATTGTTTCTGCGAAAAAATCAATTTTCATACCGTGAAAATTAGCCAAAAATAAAGTTTCCCGAAAAATCCCAGAAAATTCAGAATAATTTTTTCCTCGAAAAAAGGGGCAGAGGGACACCTGAAGTGACCCAAGGGCCACCCCAGTCCATCACACCCATGGTAGGCACGACCTACCTGTGGGTGGCACCTAGGAGGGTCTGGCCCACCTGGGCCCCTTCAAAGTGCCCCCTCACAGCCATCTTCTTTCTCTCTCCCGAAAAACAACGTAAAACTTGCTCAAGCTCAAGTTCTTGCTTTTCTTACTCGCGATTTTCGATCTCCTTGCTCAGCCCATATTTGCTGCTGATTTTTTGGAGGGATTGCTCCTTGGTATGTGCCTCCTCCACTTGTCCAATTAGATTTGTGATTGGTAGATTGTATCTTGAGTATTTTTCTGCTATAGGTGTCAAGTTGTGTGAGCTTTCATGCTTGTTCTATGCTTAGAGATTTAATTTTGATGCATGTGTATCCCTCTAGCAAGTTCCTATAGTAGCTTCTCATCATTTATCAACTTGGAAATCACTTGGTTTGATGTTTGTCTAAAAATTTCAGGAAGGAAGATGAGTGCATATCCACTGAATCAATATGACCTGATGGTACTTGAGCCAATGAAAGTTCATCGTGAGGAAGGTATTTTCCCTTCCATATATCCATACCAGGAATTTATGCGAACCGCGGGAATCTTCCAGGATTTCCAAACTATGATTACCAATGCAGGGTTGGAACACTTTGTTGAAGGTGAACCTTTCCAATATGTTAAGCTCACCATGGATTTTGTGCAGGACTTACTGTTTACTTGGTCTACATCTAATACCATGGTACATTACAAAATATACAATATACCTATCGACCCGCCTTTTGCTGATTTCTGTGCAGCAATTAGAGAACCTCAGTGGGGATCTGGTGAGAAGATCAAGGAGAGACCTAAGTCACTTATGGATTTATATGCTGAGATTTGCCAAGGTTTCGACTTCTCCAAGGAAAGTGGTAAAATTCGGAACATTCAGTTCCCAGCCATTAGATATTTTGCCTACTTCATTACCAAGTGTGTTCTTGCTAGAAATTTATCTTCTTTTGATCTAGCTTTTATCGCAGCTGCTTTGAATAGGAATAGATCTTATAACTTGGGTGCTTTGATAGCTTACCGTCTCACCACCAACCGTGAGAAGGGTGGAATTTGTGGAGGTTTCATTGCTTCTAGTTTGCTAGCTTTCCTTGGTTTAGAGCCTCACCATTCATATTATCGGTTCCCTATAGAAAGGCTTGATCTTGAATCCATGATTCAGCATGTTTTTTTTTCCTTGGGGCTAATGTGATAAGTATACCATATGAATTATCTTTTGCCCAGTAAGGTTGGAGAAAGGGTAGGACTGAGAAAATAGTTTATTTGCCTGCACCTGCTTTGTTTAATTTTGATAATAGGCAAGGATGGTCGCTTACGGAGGAGGAGTTTGAAACATATGTGGCGTAGCTCTCCCAGCAAGAGGAGAATGTTGGATAGGGTGCCGAAGATGATTCGGTTCAGCCCTCCAACTTGGGAGAGTCTTCATACCAGCAGCCTTCTTATGATTGGGGCGTATTCTTCATCGCAAGCGCCTGACTACGATCATTCCTATGATGACCCACCATCTTGGGGTTATTACCCGCACTATTGAGCTCCACTTAGGCCAAAATCCTAAGCTTCGGGGGAGGTATACCGACATCACACTCATCTATATATCATGTTCAGTCTGTTCTTTGTATATCCATTGTTTCGCTTTCTTTTTGGTTTTTGTTGCTGCTTTCTTAAAACACAAAAATACCAAAAATATTTTCGTTGTTTCTCTTGGTTTGTTTATTTGCTTTGGTTTGCCTTAAAAGAAAAATCCAAAAATATTTTGCTTTGTTTGGTTTATTTTTGCTTTCCTTGTTTTAGCTTTGTTGGCTTGTTTGAAAAATCGAGAACACCAAAAATATTTGTTGTTCTTCTTTGGTTTTGTGAGTTCTTTGCAGGGTTCAGGCATCTCCAGTGGATTTTGGTTTCATGTTATTATTCAAGTCACAGAAGTGAAGGGCAATAATGAAGATTAAGACAACTTGAGGTGTGGTAACAGGCTGGTAACGAACTCTATTTTTTTTCATTTTTGTACATGTACTCATCATTGTGAGCATGCTTAGCCTGTTTTTGTAAGGTGTATGTCATTATGGATTCTTAGTAGTTCTTGCTTGTCTATGATTAGCTCTAGCTTGCTAGTAGTTTGTAGCATGTCATATGAATGTTTGCTTGCATTGTTTTATTCATATTTTAGTATGATATTGTGGTATCCTCCATTGAATGTTTCATGTGAATCAACTTGGCACATGCTCACGCATGCATATGACTAAACGATAGTCAGTAAGCCTCAATGATTTATTTTGCCTCATAATTCTTGTATCACTTTCATGCCATAATTAGTCATGTTTTGTTGCAAGCATGATTATGACAATTATTGCTCTCTCGTTCGTCGCTTCCTCTCTATTGCTAGCCTTCACTTGCACTGAGTATGAGCTCTGCATGTGCTTCCAACTCCCCAAAACCAATATTGCCAACTGTGTCCATCATACGTACCTATTAGCACCATTTGCTATTTGAGTGCATATTCTATATGCCTTGTTTTCTTCCAAATAAAATGTTTGTATGTTTTGAGAAAGTTAGTTAGTAGAGCTCTCACGAACTTTATGGCACACGTTATTCCTTGCACTTAATAATCTTGAACCATTGTGACCTGTCCATGAAAGTTATATGCTTGCAAATTATATGCTAGGAGTCAGCAGAACCGTGTTGTCACGGGGAACGCTTTCAACACCTTTTTGGATATCCTATCCAGTTGATACTTTGCTCTTTTGTTTACGGATGTCGATGATGTGAAATAAAAGGGGAGTTTGTGAGTTCATGGAGTCTATACATTGTGTTAGAGAAACGCCTAGGCCGCTAGCCTAAGCCATGCCTAATCATGGTGGAAACTTGCAGCATCACCATAATGAGCATTTATGAAGCATCCTCAATAAAAGCTATGCACATAGTAAATAAAAAGATCGCTGAGATGCTCATTGTGTGGTTGCCTTGTCATTTTGATCATGGGATAGCTCCTATATCATGTGCAAGGGGTACCTCGTTGGCGGTTCTCTATGAACTGCATGTATTTACAATGACAAGAACTTGCAGGTAACCAAAGTTGAGTAGCATGCGGAGCGGTCCTCGTACTCAAGGAACTCGGGATTTCCAGTTTATGGTCTGTTAAGCATATAACTCATATTGGACCTCACTTTCACCTTAACCACATAAAGATGCCTATGATAGGGGCAATGAGAGCTCAAAGCTAATGAGTACCCTCCTTTCAGCATTTGGAAGCCTTTCAAACTTTTCAAAACTTTTTCACTCCCTTGTTGAGTCACCACTTATTATATGCGCACCTTCTTGAGAGCATAGTTGTCATTCTTGTGTTTGTCTCAAAACTTGATTAATTATGTCATGACTTTGATGCTTGTATCTCTGATATCTTTACTTCTAGTCTTCATGTGAACTTCAGAGGTGCCTTGGCATTTATATTGTGCTCTACAAACAAAGTCAAGCGAGTTACCACTCTATCATACCTTACTATGAGCATCGCAATGTTGCTTATGTTTATGTTTCATGCTACTTATTATTATTGATTTGATTTATCTTCATAGCTTGCAAAAACTATTGAGTAGACTTAGTTGCATACTCTTTATTATGAATGGTTTAAGCATCTACTCCTGTGCTGATAATATATACATCATATGAAGCAAATGTGCTTGTGAAAGTTCTTTTACCGCACTCAGTTTTCAACTGAATTTCTTGAGGACAAGCAATAAGCTAAGCTTGGGGGAGTTGATACGTCCAAAACGTATCTACTTTCCCAAACACTTTTTCTATTGTTTCTCCTCTAAACTTGTGTGATTTGGATACAACTAACATGGACTGACGTTGTTTTCAGCAGAATTACCTTGGTGTCTAGTTTTTGTGCAGAAAATCAACTATCAGGAAAAATCCCGGAAAATATGCCAAAAATCCTATTTCACCAGAAGATCCACGGAGCGAGAGTACGAGATGGAGAAGGGGCCTGGGAGGCCCACACCCCTTCCAGGCGCAGGCCCACCTCTGGTCGCGCCTAGGGGGGTGCAGCCACCCCAGGCACCTCCTCGGCCTCCCTCTGCACCTATAAGTTGCCTCTCGACCTAAAAACAGAGGGGGGTTTGATAGTTTTCCATAAAGAGTTCCGCTCTGCCGCCGCACTAGAAACCAAGATTCGGATCCAGAAACTCCGTTCTGGCACCCTGCCGGGACGAGGAATTTGGAGAGGATCATCGCCATCATCATCACCAACGCATCTCCATTAACCATCAATATTTCCCTCATCCATGAGTGATTAATCCCCCGTTGTAGGCTTGGGTATGGTAGGGATTGGATGAGTTCTATCATGTAATCGAATAAGATTGTTAGGGCATAGTGCCTAGTATCTCTATTAGTGCTATTTGACTTTGTTGCAACTTGTTGTGCTTAATGCTTGTCACTAGGGCCCGAGTGCCATGATCGCAGATCTGAACTTAATATTGAATCATTATGATAGTATTGTTTGTGATCTTATCTGCAAGTTGTGTACACATATCATTGTCCGGATCCAAAGGCCCCGACGTGACCATAATTGGGACAACCAGAGGGGATGCCTGTGGTGTGAGAATCACATGTGTTCATGGAGTGTTAATGCTTTGCTCCGGTGCTCTATTAAAAGGAGCACCTTAATTTACAGTAGTTCCCTAGAGGCCCCGCTGCCACAGGCTGGCTGGACAGAAGATGTTGTGCAAGTTCTCATTGCGAGCACATATGACTATATTTTGAGCACATGCCTAGGATTGTTTAGTACTTGGATGCTTGTTATTATTTATCTACAATGCCCTAAATCTTGAAGTGACATGTTTAGACTCGTCCATGCAACACCCATCCATCCATCCCTATGCCTACCGCACTCGAATCCCACTGTTACCGTTACTTTACTATTGCTCATGTTTCATTGTTGCTGTTGCTTTGTTGTTGCTACTACCAAACTGTTGCTACTGATAAAATTCTGTGAGCAAGAACTATTTCCAGGTGCAGCTAAATTGACAACTCAGTTGTTAAGGCTTGCAAGTATTCTTTGGCTCCCCTTGTGTCGAATCAATAAATTGGGTAATACTACCCGCGAAGACTGTTGCGATCCCCTATACTTGTGGGTCATCAAGACTATTTTTTGGCGCCGTTGTCGGGGAGCATAGCTTTATTTGTAAGTTCAGTTGGATCTATTATTGTTCACTGCTACTCCTTTCATCATGGGGAAGTCTCGTGATGGAAAGTTTCCTATTTTACCATCCACTACAAGAAGAGGTACATTCCTAAACACCTCTGTTGCTCTTGATTCACCGTCTGTTATAAGTAAGCTTGTCACACCACCACCACATACTCATGCTACACACACTGCTACTACTGCTGAATCTGAAACTGCTCATGATGCTCATGATGTTACTTCTACTGTGCTTGATGCGAGTGGTTCATTAGGTCCTTTCCTAGATGCTACTATGGATAGTCTAGGAAATACCGAAACTCCTAGTGAAGACACTATTACACCTGTTAGATCACCTGAGTCTAGTGAGAGTTATGATATTAATGATGGTTATATTGAGTTCACTGATGAATTTGTTGAAGAGTGCGAAAACACACATGGTACTAGTGTATTAAGAGTCTCCTTGCTAGACGTACCATTATTCCTAAGTTGTCCTCTGATCCTAAGTTTTCCACCTCTCCTATAGTTATTAAAGATAAATATTATGATTTCTCTCTTGATTTATCCTATTTAGATATTGTTGAGAAAGAACCTTTTTGTGGTACTGAAAATGAGAGTGTCGTGGCTCATATGAATGAGCTTTATACTATGAGTGCTTTATTCTCTGATAATTTTAATATGCGCAAGTACTTTGTTACTAAGATCTTCCCTTTTTCACTAAAAGGAGAAGCTAGGGCTTGGTTTAATAGATTACCTCCCGGTTCCATTGATAGCCCTGATTGCTTGATTGCTTCTTTCTTCTATAAATATTTTCCTCCCAGTGCTAGACATGCTGCTTTGTAGAGACTTTTTGATTTTAAATAGGGAGAAGAAGAGAACCTGCCTAAGTCATGGACAAGGTTTTGTGCCTTGATTCATGCACATCCTGGATGTCCATTACCTAAGAATGAGCTTCTTGATATTTATTATAATGGACTAATTGATGATTCTAGGACCTACCTAGATAGCTTTGCTGATTGTGTTTTCAGGAAAAGAACTCCTACAGATGCCGAAGAATTGATGGCTAAGATAAGCAAGAATTATGATGATTGGACTTCAATTGAGCTAAATACACCTGAGACTATTATTCCCAAACCAATTGTGCCTGAACCAGTTCCAACACCAACACCAAAGAAGAGGGGAGTTATTGAATTAAATGATGAAGTGGTGAAGGAAGCTAAGAAGTGTCTAAAGGAGAAAGGTATTAGAGCTGAAGATGTGAATAATCTACCTCCTACAGAAGAATTATGTAAGTCAATTCCCCACTCATCCACTATTGATGTACACTCTCTCCAACACTTTGATGAAGGTGATATTCCTTATGGTAAGCCTCCTGATCAATGCTTAGAGGAACTTGACATTTTTATTGTTAAGCAAGGTAATTTTAATAAACAAGTTCAGAATCATTTGTTGGAAAACTCTAGAGCTATCAAAGAGTTGAAAGATATTGTGGAAAGAGCTTCAAATGATATTAAAATGCTTTGTAAACACTTTAAAATGGTTCAAACCCAACTTGATCAACTTGATAAGGTACAAAAGGATATGGTAGTTAATGCCTTAAGAGATAAACATGCTTATGGAATTAGAACTAGGAGTGGTATAGCTACTCAAGATCCTTTATATCCTGAAGGGCACCCTAAAATAATTGAGCAGGATTCTCAACAAGGTGAAAGTAGTGGTAGTCCTCGTAAGAGAAAGAAAAAGAAACATAAGGTAGTTGAGGAACCACTTGAACCTATTGTAGATCCTAATAGTATATCTATCTCTGATGCTGAAACTGAAAGTGGTAATAATGATGATGCTCCTGATAAGGAGGAAGTTGAGGAAGAACCTGAGAAGCACATTAAGAACACTAGGTACACAAAGGAAGATTTTATTGCTAATAAACATGGTAAAGAGAGAGAACCTTGGGTGCAGAAACCTATGCCTTTTCCAGGTAACAAACACAAGTCAAAAGAGGAAGAACACTACAACAAGTTTTGTGAGTGGATGAAACCTTTATTTTTGCAAATTCCTTTGACTGATGCTATTAAATTGCCTCCTTATTCAAAGTATATGAAGGATATTTTCTATAATAAAAGGAAGATTCCTAATGAGGAGATATTGCAGTTTTGGTTTCTTTTGGATTCTATTCATCTTTATCTTTCAAACAAAATTGGTTTCATCTCGTTTGGAGTTCGGATGCAAAAGATATTGCAGTTTTGGTTTCTAGAGTGGCTACGCTCTGTGAACAAGGACTTGGTAACATTTGGCTGTACTGATGAAGAGAAGGTCAGATTTGCAGCACACTTGTTGGAAGGACCAGCAGCCACTTGGTGGGATAACTTCCAGATCACCACTCCCATTACGGATGTGACATGGGCTATCTTTGAAGATGGATTCCGTACTGCTCACATATCATTCGGAGTGATGAGTTTGAAGAAGAAAGAGTTTCATAATCTGAAGCAGCACCACCGCAGCGTGGCAGAGTATATTGAGGAGTTCAACAATCTGGCTCGTTATGCACCGGATGAAGTTGACACTGATGCTAAGAGGAATGAAAAGTTCCTTGAAGGATTGAACGATGAATTGAACCTGCGGCTATCTGTGGCTTATGTTCCCACATACCAGTCACTTTGTGACAAGACTGCCATCTTGGAAAGCAAGATGAAAGCAGGAAGAGAAAGCACTCTGACAAGCACAGCTCAGGATCGTCTCACAAGCGTTCCCATTATGATGATAGTGGGAGTTCTGGATCCCACAAGCATGGGAAGTTCAACAAGCACCACAACCGTCATGACAACAAGCATCACCGTAGTCATGACAATGACAAGTATAAAAATAACAAGAGTGGATATAAGAGCCACCACAGTGGAAGTGGCAGTGGAAGCCATCCTGTCAAGAAGGATCTTAGTCAGGTTGAATGTTTCAAGTGCAAGAAGATGGGGCATTATGCAAATGAATGCCCGGAAAAGAAAGTTGAAGGACCCAACAAGCCCAAACCTTTTCAGAAGGGACAGGTGAACCACATCAATGTGGAAGAAATCTATGAGGAACCTGATGCTGTTGCTGGTAAGTTCAAACTCAATTCTATTCCAGCACTTGTTCTTTTTGATACTGGTGCATCACATTCATTCATATCAAAAGCATTTATTGATAGAAATGGGTTTCCAACTGAAAACATTGGGTGTCCAATAAAAGTAAGTTCTCCTGGTGGAGACATGATAGTAAGTCTTGGATGACGAGATCTAGTGATAGAATTTGGAAAACATAAGTTTCCAGTGAGTCTGATAATCCTAGACTCCCAAGGACTGGATGTAATTTTGGGAATGGATTGGATGACCAAGTATGAAGGAGTACTAGATTGTGCCAATCGTACTGTTGCACTCACAACCCCGGAAAATAAACGGATTAGATTCAAGTCTAACTTTGAATCAAAAGGGAGTAAGCTAAGTTCTCTTAAGGGGTTAGCATAGACAGTGTGCCCATTGTGAGTGAATATCCAGATGTGTTTCCGGAAGAATTGCTAGGAATGCCACCAGATAGAGATGTGGAATTTCTTATTGATTTGCTACCAGGATCTGGACCGGTAGCAAAGAGACCGTACAAGATGTCAGTTGATGAACTGAAAGAACTCAAGAAACAACTTGGAGAACAGTTGCAGAAAGGATTTATCCAACCAAGTTCTTCATCTTGGGGAGCACCAGTTTTGTTTGTGGAAAAGAAGGATAGAAGTCAAAGACTATGCATAGATTACCGTTCACTCAATGAAGTGACTATCAAGAACAAGTACCCTTTGCCTAGAATCAATGACTTGTTTGATCAGTTAGAAGGAGCTTGTGTGTTCTCAAAGATTGATCTCCGATCAGTTTATTTCCAGCTCAAGATAAGAGTACAAGACATACCTAAGACAACTTTCACCACAAGGTATGGATTGTATGAGTATACCGTGATGCCATTTGGTTTGACCAATGCACCAGCTTATTTCATGAACATGATGAACAAAGTGTTCATGGAGTTCCTTGATAAGTTTGTTGTCATTTTCATCGATGAAATTTTGATCTACTCCAAGAGAAAAGAAGATCATGAAGGACATCTACGTTTGATACTTGAGAAGCTTAGAGAGCATAAGCTGTATGCCAAATTCAGCAAGTGTGAATTTTGGTTGAATGAAGTTGGATTTCTTTGACACGTTGTGTCAGGAGATGGTGTAGCAGTTGATCCTGCTAAAGTTTCAGCTATAACTGAATGGGAATCTCCCAAGTCAGTGAAAGAGGTTCGTAGTTTCCTTGGCTTGGCCGGATACTACAGAAGATTTATCGAGAATTTCTCCAAGGTAGCTAAGCCTATGACAGAATTGCTAAAGAAAGACAAGAAATTTGCTTGGTCTGAAGGCTGTGAACTTAGTTTTCAAGAATTGAAGAAGAGACTAGTGACAGCACCAGTCTTATGTTTGCCAAATTTGGAAAAAGATTTCCAAGTATATTGTGATGCATCTCATCATGGATTAGGTGCAGTACTTATGCAAGAAGGAAAATTTGTGGCATATGCCTCGAGACAACTCAAAACTCATGAGGTAAATTACCCTACCCATGATTTAGAGTTAGCCTCTGTTGTCCATGCACTCAAAACATGGAGACATTATATTTTGGGAAAGCGATGTGAAGTGTTCACAGATCACAAGAGTTTGAAGTATATCTTCACCCAGAAAGAAATTAACATGAGACAAAGAAGATGGCTAGAACTCATCAAGGACTATGATTTGAGTTTGCAATACCACCCCGGTAAAGCAAATGTTGTAGCGGATTCCCTAAGTCGTAAAGTTTTTGTGAATGGCCTTACTAAGGGAGAGTTGCCAGATGATCTGTGTGCCCAATTCAGAGATCTCAGATTGGAGATTGTGCCTGAGGGACATCTCATGTATTTGGATGTTCAACCCACTTTGTTGGACAAGATCAAAGAAGCCCAAAATACAGATAATGAAATTGAAGAGATTAAGGAAAAGATTGGCAAGGGAAAAGCCAAAGGATTCCATGAAGATGAACAGGGTACTTTATGGTATGGGAAACGTATCTGTGTTCCACAAGATCCGGAGCTTCGGAAACTGATATTACAAGGAGCACACAACTCACCATATTCCATTCATCCGGGTAACACCAAAATGTACATGGATATGAAGGAAATATTTTGGTGGAATAATCCCGAGAAGGACATTGCCGAACATATTGCTTTGTGTGATGTATGTAGTAGAGTGAAGGCGGAACATCAGAAACCAGCAGGATTGTTACAACCACTACCTATTCCTGATTGGAAGTGGGACAAGATAGGTATGGATTTCATTACCGGATTGCCAAGGACCCGGTCAGGATATGATTCTATTTGGGTAGTAGTGGACCGCCTAACTAAAGTGGCTCATTTCATACCCGTGAAGACAACCTATACAAGTGCTAAGTTAGCCAAGATCTATATGAGTAGAATTGTGTGTCTACATGGTGTACCCAAGAGTATTGTGTATGATAGGGGAACTCAATTCACTTCTCATTTTTGGAGACAACTACATGAGTCATTGGGAACGAGGTTAGAATTTAGCACTGCTTTTCATCCTCAGACTGATGGACAAACAGAAAGAACCAACCAAATACTTGAAGATATGTTGAGGGCATGTGCCCTAGACTATGGAGCCAGTTGGGATGAAAGTCTGACTTATGCAGAATTCTCTTACAATAACAGCTATCAAGCCAGTATTGAGATGGCACCATTTGAGTTTCTCTATGGGAGAAAGTGTACCACCCCATTGCTACGGAATGGTGTGGGAGAAAGAAGTTTTTTCGGATCAGAACTAATCAAAGAGGCTGAAGAGAAAGTCAAGCTAGTTAAGGACAGATTGAAGATAGCACAGTCCCGACAAAAGAGCTACGCAGATCCTAAGCATAGAGAAGTCACCTATGAAGTAGGTGATAGAGCTTATCTTAGAGTGTCACCACTTCGTGGAGTAAAGAGGTTTGGTGTCAAAGGTAAGTTGGCCCCAAGATATGTTGGACCATTCAAAATTCTGAGTCGTAAAGGAGAAGTCGCTTATGAGATTGAATTGCCAGAATCATTGTCTGCCGTTCACAATGTGTTTTATGTCAGTCAGCTTAAGAAATGCCATCCAAAAATGGAAGAGACTTCTTTGAAGGATACTATACCTTTGGAAGAGGTTCAATTGGAGAGTGACCTCACTTATGAAGAGAAGCCTATCAAGATTCTTGATACTGCAGAAAGAGTTACTCGGACTAAGACTATCAAATTCTGCAAAGTTCAATGGAACCATCATTCCAAAGAAGAAGCAACATGGGAAAGAGAAGATGATCTTTGGAAAGACCACCCTCACCTATTTGCTAGCCAACCCGAATCTCGAGGGAGAGATTCACATTAAGGGGGTTGGATTTGTAACATCCCTAAAATCATGTTTCAAAACTCATGCATATCATCCATGCATCCATGATCATTTAGGGTTCCATTTCAAAACCATTTCAAAAACAGGAGCATATGTTGCTCATTATTTTATGTAAGTATGCTCTAGCCTTAGTGCTACTTTCTAATGAGAAAGGTACTTATTTTATTCAGTAATGTTTTGAGTTCAAACTTAAGTGATTTCCAAAGCTTGGGCAAAGTTTTCAAAACAAAGTATGAAAATAAAACCATTTTTTTGCCTATTATTTATATCTCATAAAGGCTTGGTTTTATTTTATTTCTCAAGTGTTCGAAGTGTGTTTGAGTAAACAGAAGTGTTTGACACACATTTGAGTACAAAGTTCCCTGTACAAAAATCCAGAGAATATTTGAAATCAAACTTGTTTGAATTAGGGTTTGAAAATCATTTCTAAAAATCAAACAGAAAAAGTAAAAGCAAAAGGAAAAAAATAAAACCTGGCGCCAGCCTTTTGGCCCAGCACCACGAATAGCCCACAAGCCCACCCAGGACGTTTCCCCCTCTCCCTCTGTTTCTCACCCGCGCGAGCACCCCCCCCTCTCACTGACGCCCCGGACCCACCTGCCCCGTCATCGTCGCCCATGACCGAGCCCTCCGCCGTTTCCTCCCCCGCGTCACTGCTGTTGATTGCGCGAGTAAATGCCGTTGATTCTCCGAGTAACTCCTCGCCCAGCTCCGGCTACTTAAGCCCCACAGTCCCCGCTCCATTTTCCCCCACTCAATTTCCCCTGAACGCCGCCAGGCTGCTCGCTTTTCTCTCCACATCGTCGCTGCCCCAACAAACTCCGGCCACCGATTGTGGTAAGCCTCGTGTGCACCTCGCTCTCTGGTTCATGCAAGCTTGTCCGCTGTCATCTTGTGCACCTCCTGACGTTCACCGTTCACTTTATTATGCACCAGGGCATCACCTCCGTCCACCTCTACAAACCACAGCACCGCCGCCCAACTCCGACGAGCGACTACGGTAAACCTAGCCCTTCCCCGCCCCTCTGGTTCACGCTCACACGCACACCATTCCAGTGCGCTTCTAACGCCACCCTTCACTTGTCTACCTGTGCCTTGTAGCGCCGCCAACGACGACGCCTGAGCACACCCGAAGCCCCCCTCAACTCCGGTGAGGAATTCACGACGGTATCGCACGCCCACATCTTCGCCACGTTGACCATCGTCATCACCTCGTCTCCACGCTTCGGTAATGACCCGCGCCTTCCCCATTTTCCCCTAGCGCCACTAGTTCACCCCCGACAGAAGCGTCGCCGCCGCTCTGACCATTTGCGCCGACACTACTTGGTCAAAGCAGCACACGCCATTAGATCTATATCGAAGGTTTTAGATTAGATCTGAGCGAACCGTTTTCTTTAGATCTGGCACGTTAGATCTAATTTGATCCGACGGCTCGGAAGCGTGATCCTGAGCGAAGCGGTAGCATCCAATCAGGAAGCGCCGCGTGGCATGAGTTTCGTTTTAAAAATTTGAATTAGATATATTATATATTCAAACTTGAATAATTCATAACTTTTGATTCCCACGTCCAAATTTGACAAATTGTATATCAATGGAATCAGGAGAGAAAATGATTTCCATTTATGCAATGTGTTTAATGTTTTGCCTCTGTTAAAATGGTTGTTTTGCAGAAACATTTGTAGGCATAATTTGAGTATAGTAATTATATGGAAAATGTTTTATTATTCAAGTAAAGTTTATTTGGCTTGTTTTATACTTGTTTATGGTTCAGTACTGTGCACTTGTCTTGTTTGGTGTAGAAAATCATCACATGGCATATTGCATACATTCATGTATTTTTGCTTGTATAATTTGTGTATGTGATTTTGTGCCATCATTTTATGTGTAGATTTTGGTGCAAATAGTGATTGTGATTGTGAGGATTGTTGCTACTCCCCAAGCTACCAAGGCAAGTGGTACTTCATAATTTTATTCCTATGTTTTCAACTTTGCACTAGAAATATTTTGCTAGACTTGCATGAACATTTTGATCTATATGCTATGCTTGGGAAATCCTAGTAGTTGTAGAATTGCTAGAAAGTTTCTAAGTTAAGATTCTTATCAATGCCATGCTTATCCTACCTAGTAGCAACCAAGGGTGGTTATATATTCATGCTATGAGAAAATATTTCTAAGTCTTTGGACTTGTACTTTGTTAATAAAACAACTAAGTGAATGAAACACCTGGGTGGAATGGAAATAATGGTTTGTATTGAGTGGTTATACAAGGCCCATTTCTATGGTTTACCTTGTGTATCTCACTTGTGGAAAGCAACCCAGGAACAAAGGGATTTGAGATGCCATATGTTAAGAAGCTTCTAGTGCAGCCACTTGGCAATATGGGCTCTGCCTAGATCATATAGGTTGCAATAACTTAGCCATTTGGACAGTTGGTGGTAGTGGGATAATAGGTTGGAGCGCGTCCATTTGGTCTAAGGGAAGGCTTCTGAAAGGTCCTGTCTTGGTGAAAATCAAGTCTTGTGGGGAAAGTGCACAACCTCTGCAGATGGAAGAATCTAAGTACTTAGCCATGTCCCTGGTATTGGACAACTTGAGCATCAAGACATGGAAGCTATCAAGAATCTCCTCATCCCAATTTCTAAGTAAAAACTTGTGGTTGAACAAGGGTGAAGGTTCCCCAATTTCTATTGGTGGTTCCTTGGGAAAGTTTTTGTCAAAAACTTAGTGTTTTCAACTAATAGGAAAAACCTATTTTGAGCAAAGCAAGCCTAAGCTACACTTAGCCAAATGCATATAGTATCTAGTTACCAATATTATTCTAAGGTATCACTTGCCAATACTATTCCAATGTAATGACCCACTTGGGCTGTAACTTGTGATGTTGCAGCTTATTCTGATGGTGAGTAGGGGTTATGAGTCTACACTCAACATGCTTTCCTGTGGCACATGAAGATGAAGACTTATTTATCTTATTACTTATTTAAACTCTTGTACTAGGCCTATGGCCATGGAGTTTGTAAAAGACTATGTTTGTCTCTGGAATGACTTGTAATAATGACCTTTGTTTCTGTGTACTTCATCTTAAACTGTGGATGCTAGCATTGATCCAGGGACTAGCATTGCAATCACAGGGATCCTTTTCCTTTATAAAGGAGGGATCTTACAGATGGTATCAGAGCACTGTGTTGCCTGTAGGATTATGACCCTAGGATTGGAAATCACTAAGGATTTTTTTTAACAACTTCCACACTTGTCTTTTCTTCTCGTAAACTTTTCTAATCTTCTTTCTCATCTCTATTTGTAGATGAACTCCATCAACGAAGCCGTGAAGAAGGGACCACTCATGACTATGACTTTGGAATGTGAGATAGAATTCCCCAAGGCTCTCAAGGACCTCATGGTTGCCATGGGAATACATGGTGCAGCTGTGTACAAAGGTTTTCCTGTGATGGATGAAGGAGTTGAATACCGGTGGGTGCAACTTCACCTGTATAAAAACAAGGAAGACAACCACAAGGAATCAGGATTCTGCATGGTCACCAACTTAGTGATGCACACTACATTCTTTGATTCAGCAAGGGATGCAGCTTGGAAGGCCATCAAAGAACTTGGTGAAAGAATCAAGTGCAGAATGCTCAACACCCAGAATGACCTTAAGGAAGAAAAGAAACATACCCAAGAGTTAGAGGCTACTAACCAAAGTTTAAGGGAGGACATCATAGACTTAGAAATGGAGTCATGTGATCTAGATAGACAGATTGCCTCTAGGGATGCCCTGTTAGCCAACTTGGCAAGTGAGATGGGATTGTAACGTACTTCGTTAGTTGGACCACCACTTTCATTTTATTTTCCAAATGTTGTTTGAAATAAGTTGAACCTTGGATGTTTGTAATGGTTTTATGTATGCCATGACTTGTGTGTTTTGATTTCCAAAGATATGCATGTGATGCTTTGTTTTGTGATTAATCTCTATGTATGTTGATTCTAACTTTTTCTATCTTATAAAATAGATGCCTAATGTTATTATCAGCACGACTGAAGAGTTCAAGGGAACTCGATTTGGCACTCGTCTTATTGAGCTTACTAGTTTGATCAATCTCCCACTTCCTTCCATCATGATGCTTCCTCTCACCAAGTTCGAGAGGAAGGACCTTTGGGGCTTCAAGGTTATTCAGCCAGGACGCCAGACTGAGCCGGCCACAGAGGCCATCACCTTCAATCTCATGCATGATGACAAGGAGAGAGGCCTAGAGGTAGTCATGCAGGATTTGCTTGGACGCTTGGTAGGGAGACACTCTTGAGAGGTTAGAGGTACTCACTTCCACGCCTTCGGCAGACGTGACGAGAATGGTGAGGCCATTGACTTCGAGGATACTGCTAGAGAGATAGCAGAGCCGATTCGTCTGTACCTCCAGGACTTAGAGGTTCTTCTTAGGCACCTAGACACTGATAGGACCAACGTCATGCCTAGCAATGACGAACTCCAGGTGCAGCTTCGTGAGAAGGACAAGCTCTTCGCGGAGCAAGATGAGATAGTCAAGGAGATGGAGACCAAGTTTGAGAGTTAGGATAGAAAGTTCAAGAGTCAAGAGAAGAGAGTCCAAGATAGGAACATGAGGATTCGAGACATGACTGCAGAACTAGAGGCCAAGGATTTAGAGCTCGAGCATCAACAAGGTGTGATTGAGAGACTTCGTGCACAAAAGAGGGCTCTCGAAGCCAAAGTAGAGGCCTTGACCACCAATGTCGAGGAATACAAGACCGCGATGGAGAATGCCTGTCTTACACTTGTTGATGAGGAGGTTGATGCAGAGGAGTAGTGATGACTACTCATTTACCATTTATTTACCATGCTTTTGATTATTGAGTCGCAATGACCATCCAACATGTGGATGGCTTGCTATTTGTGTGTTTACTTTTCTAAAACTTGTTGTCTGTGTTGTTGAACTTTTACTACTTGATGCATATTTGTTGGTGATTGTTATGTGATGTATTGTGCATGTTAGCATCTATGGTTTCTCATTCTTATCCTTATTGAAAACCACAGATGCCTCCCCTACGTGCAATCCCAACCCCAACAACAACAACATCACCCCTGAGATGCAGCAGATGATGACAACTCAGACTCAGCTGATGCAAATGATGACTGCTTTCATCCAGAATCAGAACAACAACAACAATTATAATAATAATAATAATAATAATAATAATAATAACAACAACAATCAGAACAACCAACCGGTTTTTGACATGCTTACCAGGTTCTTAAGGCTGAGGCCAGCAAATTTCTCAGGAACTACTGATCCTATGGTGGCCAATGATTGGCTACGCTCTGTGAACAAGGACTTGGTAACCGTTGGCTGTACTGATGAAGAGAAGGTCATATTTGCAGCACACTTGTTGGAAGGACCAGCATCCACTTGGTGGGATAACTTCCAGATCACCACTCCCATATGTTAAGAAGCTTCTAGTGCAGCCACTTGGCAATATGGGCTCTGCCTGGATCATATAGGTTGCAATAACTTAGCCATTTGGACAGTTGGTGGTAGTGGGATAATAGGTTGGAGCGCGTCCATTTGGTCTAAGGGAAGGCTTTTGAAAGGTCTTGTCTTGGTGAAAATCAAGTCTTGTGGGGAACGTGCACAACCTTTGTAGATGGAAGAATCTAAGTACTTAGCCATGTCCCTGGTATTGGACAACTTGAGCATCAAGACATGGAAGCTATCAAGAATCTCCTCATCCCAATTTCTAAGTAAAAACTTGTGGTTGAACAAGGGTGAAGGTTCCCCAATTTCTATTGGTGGTTCCTTGGGAAAGTTTTTGTCAAAAACTTAGTGTTTTCAACTAATAGGAAAAACCTATTTTGAGCAAAGCAAGCCTAAGCTACACTTAGCCAAATGCATATAGTATTTAGTTACCATTATTATTCTAAGGTATCACTTGCCAATACTATTCCAATGTATTGACCCACTATGGCTGTAACTTGTGATGTTGCAGGTTATTCTGATGGTGATTAGGGGTTATGAGTCTACACTCAACATGCTTGCCCGTGGCACATGAAGATGAAGACTTATTTATCTTATTACTTATTTAAACTCTTGTACTAGGCCTGTGGCCATGGAGTTTGTAAAAGACTATGTTTATCTCTGGAATGACTTGTAATAATGACCTTTGTTTCTGTGTACTTCATCTTAAACTGTGGATGCTAGCATTGATCCAGGGACTAGCATTGCAATCACAGGGATCCTTTTCCTTTATAAAGGAGGGATCTTACACATGTCATATGAATGTTTGCTTGCATTGTTTTATTCATATTTTAGTATGATATTGTGGTATCCTCCATTGAATGTTTCATGTGACTCAACTTGGCACATGGTCACGCATGCATATGACTAAACAATAGTCAGTAAGCCTCAATGATTTATTTTGCCTCAGAGTTCTTGTATCACTTTCATGCCATTATTAGTCCTGTTTTGTTGCAAGCATGATTATGACAGTTATTGCTCTCTCGTTCGTCGCTTCCTCTCTATTGCTAGCCTTCACTTGCACAAAGTATGAGCTCTACCTGTGCTTCCAACTCCCCAAAACCAATATTGCCAACTGTGTCCACCATACCTACCTATTAGCACCATTTGCTATTTCAGTGCATATTCTATATGCTTGTTTTCTTCCAAATAAAATGTTTGTATGTTTTGAGAAAGTTAGTTAGTAAAGCTCTCACGAACTTGATGGAACACTTTATTCCTTGCACTTAATAATCTTGAACCATTGTGGCATGTCCATGAAAGTTATATGCTTGCAAATTATATGCTAGGAGTCAGCAAAACCGTGTTTTCACGGGGAACGCTTTCAACACCTTTTTGGATATCCTATCCAGTTGATACTTTGCTCTTTTGTTTACGGATGTCGATGATGTGAAATAAAAGGGGAGCTTGTGAGTTCATGGAGTCTATACATTGTGTTAGAGAAACGCCTAGGCCGCTAGCCTAAGCCATGCCTAATCATGGTGGAAACTTGCAGCATCACCATAATGAGCATTTATGAAGCATCCTCAATAAAAAGCTATGCACATAGTAAATAAAAAGATCGCTGAGATGCTCATTGTCTGCTTGCCTTGTCATTTTGATCATGGGATAGCTCCTGTATCATGTGCAAGGGGTACCTCGTTGGCGGTTCTCTATGATATGCATGTATTTACAATGACAAGAACTTGCAGGTAAGCAAAGTTGAGTAGCATGCGGAGCGGTCCTCGTACTCAAGGGACTTGGGATTTCCAGTTTATGGTCTGTCAAGCATATAACTCATATTGGACCTCACTTTCACCTTAACCACATAAAGATGCCAATGATATGGGAAATGAGAGCTCAAAGCTAATGAGTACTCTCCTTTCAGCATTTGGAAGCCTTTCAAACTTTTCAAAACTTTTTCACTCCCTTTTTGAGTCACCACTTATTCTATGAGCACCTTCTTGAGAGCATAGTTGTCATTCTTGTGTTTGTCTCAAAACTTGATTAATTATGTCATGACTTTGATGCTTGTATCTCTGATATCTTTACTTCTAGTCTTCATGTGAACTTCAGAGGTGCCTTGGCATTTATATTGTGCTCTACAAACAAAGGCAAGCGAGGTACCACTCTATCATACCTTACTATGAGCATTGCAATGTTGCTTATGTTTATGTTTCATGCTACTTATTATTATTGAGTTGATTTTTCTTCATAGCTTGCAAAAACTATTGAGTAGACTTAGTTGCATACTCTTTATTATGAATGGTTTAAGCATATACTCATGTGCTGAGAATATATACATCATATGAAGCAAATGTGCTTGTGAAAGTTCTTTTATCGCACTCAGTTTTCAACTGAATTGCTTGAGGACAAGCAATAAGATAAGCTTGGGGGAGTTGATACGTCCAAAACGTATCTACTTTCCCTAACACTTTTGTCTATTGTTTCTCCTCTAAACATGTGTGATTTGGATACAACTAACATGGACTGACGTTGTTTTCAGCATAATTACCTTGGTGTCTAGTTTTTGTGCAGAAAATCAACTATCAGGAAAAATCCCGGAAAATATGCCAAAAATCCTATTTTACCAGAAGATCCACGGAGCCAGAGTACGAGACGGAGAAGGGGCCTAGGGGGGCCACACCCCTGCCAGGAATGGGCCCACCTCTGGCCGCGCCTAGGGGGTGCAGCCACCCCAGGCACCTCCTCGGTCTCCCTCTGCACCTATAAGTTGCCTCTCGACCTAAAAACTGAGGGGGGTTTGATAGTTTTCCAGAAAGAGTTCCGCTCTGCCGCCGCCACTAGAAACCAAGATTCGGATCCAGAAACTCTGTTCTGGCACCCTGCCGGGACAGGGAATTTGGAGAGGATCATCTCCATCGTCATCACCAACGCATCTCCATCAACCATCAATGTTTCCCTCATCCATGAGTGATTAATCCCCTGCTGTAGGCTTGGGGATGGTAGGGATTGGATTATTTCTATCATGTAATCGAATAAGATTGTTAGGGCATAGTGCCTAATATCTCTATTAGTGCTATTTGACTTTGTTGCAACTTGTTGTGCTTAATGCTTGTCACTAGGGCCCGAGTGCCATGATCTCAGATCTGAACTTAATATTGAATCGTTATGATAGTATTGTTTGTGATATTATCTGCAAGTTGTGTACACATATCATTGTCCGGATCTGTAGAGGTCTCAACCTAATAAGGTAGATTCCTCCTGTGTTTTACAATGCTAGTCCCTGGATCAATAGCTAGCATCCACAGTTAAGATGTAATATCAAGAAGCAAAGGTCATAATATAACTTTATAACCAGGAATAACATAATTTTATTACATCTTACATAGCTCATTTGCCTATTACAATATATTGCAGCGGAATAACTATAAGTATGGGTCCTTCATCTTCAAAGTGCCACAGGAAAATGTTGGTTGTAGACTTTGTAATCCTAATCAATCAATCTTCACTAAGAACAATCAAACCTGCAACATACAAGTTACAGTCACAAAGGGTCAATACATTTGAATTGTATTGGCAAGTGATACTATAATGGTATAGTGGAGTCTATCATCTATATGCATTTGGCTAAGTGGAGTTGAGGCTTGCATTGCTCAAAATAGATTTTTCCTTAACATTTGAAAATACTAAGTTTTTGCTTTGAAAAAATCATTTTTCTCAATCAAAGATTGAAGATCCTTTGCAAGGCATCTCTCAATCAAAGATTGAAGATTTCAAACAACCCTTGTTCAATCCACAAGTTTTAACTTAGAAATTTGAATGATGAGATTCTTGATTGCTTCCATGTCTTGATGCTCAAATTGTCCTTTACCAGGGACATGGCTAAGTACTTAGATTTTACACTCTGCAGAGGTGGTGCACTTTACCCACAAGACTTGGTTTCCCAAGACAAAATCTTTCAGAAGCCTTCCCTTAGACCAAAATGGACGCTCCAACCTATCAAACACTACCACCCACTTTCCATATGGCTAAGTTCTTGCAACCTATGTGATCATGGCAGAGCCCATATTGCCAAGTGGTTGCACTTGAAGCTTCTCAACATTTGACATCTCAAATCTCTTTGTTTCCTGGGTGGCATACCACAAGTGAGATACACAAGCCAAGTCCATGGTCTTGTGAACCACTCAACCAAAAACCACCAAGCAAGCCCATTCCACCCAGGGGATTCATTAACTTAGTTGTTTTATTAAACAAAACACAAGTCCTCAGACTTAGAGATTTTTCCATAGTGTGAATATATTTTCCACCCATGTTTTCTATTAGCTAGGCTAAGCTTGATAGTAATAGGAATCTTAACTTAGGAAAATCCTACTAAGGATTCATCTACTAGGTTTTACTATAGCAAGGTCTATACTTAACATAAATTCCATGCAAGTTTTACTTAATAAAATCACTAATGCATAGTGAAAGTAATGGGACAAAAAGTATGAAGCATCACTTGCCTTTTTGGTAGAGTATGGGTTCACTCCTTGATCTTGCTAGTCTCACTCTTTCTAACTTCACTACAAGTCAATCAAGTAGACACAAAATCAACTAGCATTCCAAACCAATAAATCAATCAAACAATTTAACACACACAAAACAATGGGATCTAAGTCATGCATGTAAGCATGCAAAGGATGGTTCTATTTGTAAGGATGGTCTCCACTAGGCTTCTAAACTTTGTAAGGTCCAAATTGGTCATTTACCAAAATGGCAAAGTCATTAGTTAGAGGGTTTTGCCCAAAAACTATTTTAAAATCCATTCAACATTTTATGTGGTGGAAAATGGTTTTATCAAATCAAAAATCTTTAAATTTCTCACCAAAAGTTTCTAACTCTCAAGTCTTGGTGTTTTGGGTCAGTAGCTTTGAATCAAAATATTTTCCCAAAGTTTTTATTCCAAAATCCTTTTTCATAATAAAACCATTATCTTTACTTAGCTAGAAATAGACTAATTCAATTAATCCATTTAAATTTTTTTTCAATTTCATTTTCAAAACCATGGGTTGGTTCCTAGGGTCAGTAAGGTCACAACAATCCATTTTGCAAAGGTTTCAACCTTAAAATCAGTTTTAAATAATTTTTCTAATCTAAATAAGCACACAAATGTTTCTGCAAAAACAAGCAAGCTAACAGATACTATTTTCTAAACCAAGGGCATGGTTGGCTAGGTATTGCTCTCCTAAATCCATTGATATAAAATTTGTAATTTTTGAACGTGTGGTTTGAAAGTTACAGGGGTTTGAAGTTTGCAAATAAATCTGATTCAAAACTGTTTTTAGTTTTAATACTGGCCACGCGTCGCTGTTTCATTGGTCGATGCCGGTTCGGTTGGATCGGCAACGTGGACCGCAAGATTTAGTTTGATCGCACGGCACAGGGCGCGTACCTCTTCGCGGCTTAAGTGATCTATCATAGGCATTGGATTAAGATCCTACGGATGCTACTACTCGGTCACAGATGGGCGGCGCTACGCGGCGGTGGACGGCGGCGACGGCCAGACAAAGTGCTCGCGGTGGTTCTAGGAAGCAAGGAAGATGGAGGTGGTGCTTACCGTGTTCGCGAGGACGAGGTGGTGCTCGACGTGTGGTCGATGTGGCAAGGTGCGCACGGGGTCAGGTGGAATCTCTCGCCGGAGTTCGTTCTGGCGGCGGGTGGCTCTGGTTGAGGTCGAGGACGTTGCTGTAGATCGCCCTAAGGCAAAAACGGCGGTCGGATCGCAGATCAAGACAACGCTGTGTGCGTGAGCGAAGTGAAGGCGGTGCGGTTCACACCGAAAACGTCGTCGGAGAAGAAAGCAGACGGCGTTGCCGGAGCTTGTCAAAGCCAACGCCCGGCGCCCATTGTTGAATGAAGGGCACGGGAGAAGCGTCGAGTGGGGAAGCTGCCAGCGTGCTCGGGAGGCTCGGGTGGTGTGGCTTGGCGGAATCGGTCGGAGACGGTGGTCGGAGCTGGGAGTGTCGAGTCAAATTGGGGCAGCCTCGGGCGAGAGGAATGGCGCAGAGGAAAGGAGGGGAAGATGCATGCGCTTAATATCGATGCGATCCGGCGAGATTAACGCACGACATTCTTGTGAATTGAACGCGGCATTCAAAGGCAAAGAACGGTGGGTTTGGGGGTGACAGGGTCGCGCGGGTGTAGACGATGAGCAGTAGAGGTGGGGTCCACCGGTCAGTGGGAAAAGAAATGAGAGTGAGGTCCACTGGTCAGTCTCGGCGTGGGTCAGATACGAGGTGCGAAACGTTTTCTTGCGGGTGAGAGGGCTGGTTCACAGGCTGTTGGGCTGGGTTGGGTCGGCTTAAATCTTATTTTTTTCTGTTTCTGATTCTTTTTCTATTTCTATATTCTGTCTTAAATTTCAAACAATTTCCAAGCAATCAAAACAAATCAAATCTTCACCCAATTTTGTAACTCTGAATTTAGTTATGTTTAGTAACCTGGACCAAATTCAAAAGTCAAGATAATAATTTTATTTGTAGGTACCATTATTAACTAAATAACATGGTTCATGATTTATTAATCAAATAGGGTTTGATTTTTATTAGTAACATCTCCATTTGAAATCCAATTATTTTCAAAACCAAATCAGTAGGTTGTATTTGAAAATAAGGAATATTTAGAAAGCTTGTTTAAAATAAATAACATTTTTGTTATGGTGTCCATTTATAATTAAATAATATGGGACTTAGTTATTAATCAATTAGGATTGGTTTTATTTGAATCCTTTATTTTGAAATCTAAAATAAAATCAAAGCACTTCAGTATGTTTTATTTGAGAATATAAAATATTTGGACAACTTATTTAAAATAATTTAATAAGTTTTGGTGTTCCATTTAAAATGTTAAAACCTTTTATTTAGATAAAAATTGGATATTAAATCCTTATTAATTTATTTAAATAAACCTTTGCTATTTTTATTCAAAACAAAATGTTTTAATTCCAAAGCTTGGCCAAGGTTTAATTTGGCTTTATAAAATAATCTTTATTTATAAATCCACCTTTTCATTTGAAAACCAAATCCTTTTATTTAAGGATCCAAACTAGTAATTTTAAATATTTGTATTTTCCTTTAATAAAAGTTTATCTTGTTAAATCCCTTTAGTACTTTATTTGATTCCAATTGGTTTGAAGTTCCAATTAAATTCAAAAAGTTTCTTCTGGCCCTGAAAATCAAACAAAGTTTTATTTTATTCATTTATTTTCACATTACAAGATTTGGAAAATCTTGGGATGTGACAGGCTACCACCCTTAAAATAAATCTCGTCCCGAGATTTGGGAAGGATAGGGTTACAAGCGGGTTCAAAACAACTAGGGTACTACCACCCTTAAAAATTTTCAAACAAAAATTACACATTGTCCTTCTTGGGATCCTGGGAAAACTTCTCTAAGTAAACATTTGCATTGTGTCCTTGGTTTCCATTCTTGACTCATGGGCCAAGGTTGAATTTCTCCATAGGCTTGTTCAACTTGTTCTTCATCTTTTCTGGATAGTTGCTTGCATATTGTCATGGATTCTTGCAGTTAAAACAATGTATGTCCTTGATTTCTTTACGTGGCTCTTGTGGACAAGTTGCTACATAGTGACCTAGCTCTTTGCAGTTGTTGCACCACACTTGGTCAATCTCTTTATTCTTCTTGTTCTCTGGGCACTCACTGGAATAGTGTCCCATTTCCTTACATTTGCGACATTGCACAAGGTTCATGTCTGGTCTTGGTTTCTTGGGTTTCTTTGATCCTTTGAATTGGGTTGTCTTGTTTGGAGGTATGAGTGGTCCTTTTCCTTTGGTAGACTTGGATCCTTCTTGTTTCCTTTGTTCTACCATGGAGTAGATAGGGCATTGGATAGGAGTATGATCGCTTCCTTCACATAGGTAGCAAGTAGCTTGAGAGGTAGGACATTGTCCAACAGGATGATTTTCTTCACAGTTAGGGCATTGACCTTCATGCTCCTTGGAAGTGTGATCCTTGTCTCCACAAATAATGCAAGCTGGTGCTCCATCTAGAACAATATTTCTGTCATCCTTGTTGTCATAGACTCTTTTGGGATAGTTTTCTTCCATGTTGATCATTTGATTAGTCACCTTAAGCATCAGTTGGGTTTGTTCCTCCAAAAACTTTTGTAGTGCTGGATCTTTATCACTATTGTTGGCTATGAACTGAGCTGTCAGTTGGTTCAACTGGTGTTGGGTTTCTATGAGCTCTTTCATGTTGTCCTCTTGGTTGGTGTTGATGTCATCAACCTTGTTGTTGGAGTCTCTTGGAGTAGTCATATGTTTGGGTTGAAGGGAGATTAGAATAGGCAAGATATTTCTAAGGAGTCAATTCTAGTCACACACATCACAATTCACACAAGCAATGTGCATGCAATCATAAACCAAACATTACACTCAAACAATGTTCAAGCACATACTTAGGCAACAAAATACTTTTGTTACACCACATAAGTTGGTGTGTTTGACTTAACTAAATTGTGGTGGTCCATCTATATGGTTCACTTGTGATTTTTCCTTCCTTCATGATTCTTCTTGTATGAGATCATGGTTTCCTTGAGAAAAACTCTTGGTTGCAATATTTCAAGGTTTGATGGCTCTTTCTTAGTTTGCATTCCCTCAGTCTCTAATTCTTGAGTAAGATTTCCTTTTCTCACTTGTAGTCCTTAGTGATTTCCAGGTTGGAAGTCCTTGGTGAATATGCTGAAGATGTTGAAGTCATTAGAGTTGAAGAAGTTGAAGTCATTAGAGTTGATGTTGTCCTTTGTTCATGGTGAAGTCTTTGGCCATGGGGTAGGTTTTCCATCAAGTTGAAGTAGAAGAGGTGTAGAGTTGAAACCAATATGGTTGAGGAAAGAGTTTACAAGAGTGTTTGTAAATAAGTTTTGGATCAAAATATAACTCCTATTTTACTAAGGGTTTTTGTCCAATCCTAGGGTTTACAAATCCTACAGGCAACACAATGCTCTGATACCATCTGTAGAGGTCTCAACCTAATAAGGTAGATTCCTCCTGTGTTTTACAATGCTAGTCCCTGGATCAATAGCTAGCATCCACAGTTAAGATGTAATATCAAGAAACAAAGGTCATAATATAACTTTATAACCAGGAATAACATAATTTTATTACATCTTACATAGCTCATTTGCCTATTACAATATATTGCAGCGGAATAACTATAAGTATGGGTCCTTCATCTTCAAAGTGCCACAGGAAAATGTTGGTTGTAGACTTTGTAATCCTAATCAATCAATCTTCACTAAGAACAATCAAACCTGCAACATACAAGTTACAGTCACAAAGGGTCAATACATTTGAATTGTATTGGCAAGTGATACTATAATGGTATAGTGGAGTCTATCATCTATATGCATTTGGCTAAGTGGAGTTGAGGCTTGCATTGCTCAAAATAGATTTTTCCTTAACATTTGAAAATACTAAGTTTTTGCTTTGAAAAAATCATTTTTCTCAATCAAAGATTGAAGATCCTTTGCAAGGCATCTCTCAATCAAAGATTGAAGATTTCAAACAACCCTTGTTCAATCCACAAGTTTTAACTTAGAAATTTGAATGATGAGATTCTTGATTGCTTCCATGTCTTGATGCTCAAATTGTCCTTTACCAGGGACATGGCTAAGTACTTAGATTTTACACTCTGCAGAGGTGGTGCACTTTACCCACAAGACTTGGTTTCCCAAGACAAAATCTTTCAGAAGCCTTCCCTTAGACCAAAATGGACGCGCTCCAACCTATCAAACACTACCACCCACTTTCCATATGGCTAAGTTCTTGCAACCTATGTGATCATGGCAGAGCCCATATTGCCAAGTGGTTGCACTTGAAGCTTCTCAACATTTGACATCTCAAATCTCTTTGTTTCCTGGGTGGCATACCACAAGTGAGATACACAAGCCAAGTCCATGGTCTTGTGAACCACTCAACCAAAAACCACCAAGCAAGCCCATTCCACCCAGGGGATTCATTAACTTAGTTGTTTTATTAAACAAAAACACAAGTCCTCAGACTTAGAGATTTTTCCATAGTGTGAATATATTTTCCACCCATGTTTTCTATTAGCTAGGCTAAGCTTGATAGTAATAGGAATCTTAACTTAGGAAAATCCTACTAAGGATTCATCTACTAGGTTTTACTATAGCAAGGTCTATACTTAGCATAAATTCCATGCAAGTTTTACTTAATAAAATCACTAATGCATAGTGAAAGTAATGGGACAAAAAGTATGAAGCATCACTTGCCTTTTTGGTAGAGTATGGGTTCACTCCTTGATCTTGCTAGTCTCACTCTTTCTAACTTCACTACAAGTCAATCAAGTAGACACAAAATCAACTAGCATTCCAAACCAATAAATCAATCAAACAATTTAACACACACAAAACAATGGGATCTAAGTCATGCATGTAAGCATGCAAAGGATGGTTCTATTTGTAAGGATGGTCTCCACTAGGCTTCTAAACTTTTTAAGGTCCAAATTGGTCATTTACCAAAATGGCAAAGTCATTAGTTAGAGGGTTTTGCCCAAAAACTATTTTAAAATCCATTCAACATTTTATGTGGTGGAAAATGGTTTTATCAAATCAAAAATCTTTAAATTTCTCACCAAAAGTTTCTAACTCTCAAGTCTTGGTGTTTTGGGTCAGTAGCTTTGAATCAAAATATTTTCCCAAAGTTTTTATTCCAAAATCCTTTTTCATAATAAAACCATTATCTTTACTTAGCTAGAAATAGACTAATTCAATTAATCCATTTAATTTTTTTTTCAATTTCATTTTCAAAACCATGGGTTGGTTCCTAGGGTCAGTAAGGTCACAACAATCCATTTTGCAAAGGTTTCAACCTTAAAATCATTTTTAAATAATTTTTCTAATCTAAATAAGCACACAAATGTTTCTGCAAAAACAAGAAAGCTAACAGATACTATTTTCTAAACCAAGGGCATGGTTGGCTAGGTATTGCTATCCTAAATCCATTGATATAAAATTTGTAATTTTTGAACGTGTGGTTTGAAAGTTATAGGGGTTTGAAGTTTGCAAATAAATCTGATTCAAAACTATTTTTAGTTTTAATACTGGCCACGCGTCGCTGTTTCATTGGTCGATGCCGGTTCGGTTGGATCGGCAACGTGGACCGCAGGATTTAGTTTGATCGCACGGCACAGGGCGTATACCTCTTCGCGGCTTAAGTGATCTATCATAGGTGTTGGATTAAGATCCTACGGATGCTACTACTCGGTCACAGATGGGCGGCGCTGCGCGGCGGTGGACGGCGGCGATGTCCAGACAAAGTGCTCGCGGTGGTTCTAGGAAGCAAGGAAGATGGAGGTGGCGCTTACCGTGTTCGCGAGGACGAGGTGGTGCTCGACGTGTGGTCGATGTGGCAAGGTGCGCACGGGGTCAGGTGGAATCTCTTGCCGGAGTTTGTTCTGGCGGCGGGTGGCTCTGGTTGAGGTCGAGGACGTTGCTGTAGATCGCCCTAAGGCAAAATGAAGGCGCGGTCAGATGCACAGGATCAAGACAACGCTGTGTGCGTGAACGAGAAGTGAAGGGGCGGTCTGGTTCACCTAGAAAACGTCGTCGGAGAAGAAACAGACGACGGCGCTGTCGGAGCTTGTCAAAGCCGACGCTCCGGGGCGCCCGCTGTTGAATGAAGGGCACGGGGAGAAGTGTCAGGGAGTGGGGAAGCTGCCAGCGTGCTCAGGGAGGCTCGGGGTGGTGTGGCTTGGCCGGAATTGGTCGGAGACGGTGGTCGAAGCTGGGAGTGTGTCGAGTCAAATTGGGGCAGCCTCGGGGCAGAGAGGGAATGGCGACAGAGGGAAAGGGAGGGGAAGATGCATGCGCTTAATATCGTGCAGTCACGGCGAGATTAACGCACGACATTACTGTGAATTGAACGCGGCATTCAAAGGCAGCAACGACAGCGGGGTTTGGGGGTGACAGGGTCGCGCGGGTGTAGACGATGAGCAGTAGAGGTGGGGTCCACCGGTCAGTGGGAAAAGAAATGAGAGTGAGGTCCACTGGTCAGTCTCGGCGTGGGTCAGATACGAGGTGCGAAACGTTTTCTTGCGGGGTGAGGAAACTGGGCTGGTTCCTGGGCCTGTTGGGCTGCTGGGTTGGGTCGGCTTAAATCTTATTTTTTTCTGTTTCTGATTCTTTTTCTATTTCTATATTCTGTCTTAAATTTCAAACAATTTCCAAGCAATCAAAACAAATCAAATCTTCACCCAATTTTGTAACTCTGAATTTAGTTATGTTTAGTAACCTGGACCAAATTCAAAAGTCAAGATAATAATTTTATTTGTAGGTACCATTATTAACTAAATAACATGGTTCATGATTTATTAATCAAATAGGGTTTGATTTTTATTAGTAACATCTCCATTTGAAATCCAATTATTTTCAAAACCAAATCAGTAGGTTGTATTTGAAAATAAGGAATATTTAGAAAGCTTGTTTAAAATAAATAACATTTTTGTTATGGTGTCCATTTATAATTAAATAATATGGGACTTAGTTATTAATCAATTAGGATTGGTTTTATTTGAATCCTTTATTTTGAAATCTAAAATAAAATCAAAACACTTCAGTATGTTTTATTTGAGAATATAAAATATTTGGACAACTTATTTAAAATAATTTAATAAGTTTTGGTGTTCCATTTAAAATGGTAAAACCTTTTATTTAGATAAAAATTGGATATTAAATCCTTATTAATTTATTTAAATAAACCTTTGCTATTTTTATTCAAAACAAAATGTTTTAATTCCAAAGCTTGGCCAAGGTTTAATTTGGCTTTATAAAATAATCTTTATTTATAAATCCACCTTTTCATTTGAAAACCAAATCCTTTTATTTAAGGATCCAAACTAGTAATTTTAAATATTTTTATTTTCCTTTAATAAAAGTTTATCTTGTTAAATCCCTTTAGTACTTTATTTGATTCCAATTGGTTTGAAGTTCCAATTAAATTCAAAAAGTTTCTTCTGGCCCTGAAAATCAAACAAAGTTTTATTTTATTCATTTATTTTCACATTACAAGATTTGGAAAATCTTGGGATGTGACAGGATCCAAAGGCCCCGAAGTGACAATAATTGGGACAACCAGAGTGTATGACAGTGGTGTGAGGATCACATGTGTTCACAGAGTGTTAATGCTTTGCTCCGGTGCTCTATTAAAAGGAGCACCTTAATTTCCAGTAGTTACCTAGAGGCCCCGCTGCCACGGGATGGCTGGACAGAAGATGTTGTGCAAGTTCTCATTGTGAGCACATATGACTATATTTGGAGCACATGCCTAGGATTGTTTAGTACTTGGATGCTTGTTATTATTTATCTACAATGCCCTAAATCTTGAAGTGACATGTTTAGACTCGTCCATGCAACACCCATCCATCCATCCCTATGCCTACCGCACTCGAATCCCACTGTTACCGTTACTGTTACTATTGCTCATGTTTCACGGTTGCTGTTGCTTTGTTGTTGCTACTACCAAAATGTTGCTACTGATAAAATTCTGTGAGCAAGAACTATTTCCAGGTGCAGCTGAATTGACAACTCAGTTGTTAAGGCTTGCAAGTATTCTTTGGCTCCCCTTGTGTTGAATCAATAAATTGGGTAATACTTGTGGGTCATCAAGACTATTTTTTGGCGCCATTGTCGAGGAGCATAGCTTTATTTGTAAGTTCAGTTGGATCTATTATTGTTCACTGCTACTCCTTTCATCATGGGGAAGTCTCGTGATGGAAAGTTTCCTATTTTACAATCCACTACAAGAAGAGGTACATTCCTAGACACCTATGTTGCTCTTGATTCACCGTCTGTTATAAGTAAGCTTGTCACACCACCACCACATAATCATGCTACACACACTACTACTACTGCTAAATCTGAAACTTCTTTTGATGCTCATGATGTTACTTCTACTGTGCTTGATGCGAGTGGTTCATTAGGTCCTTTCCTAGATGCTACTATGGATAGTATAGGAAATACCGAAACTCCTAGTGAAGACACTATTACACCTGTTAGCTCACCTGAGTCTAGTGAGAGTTATGATATTAATGATGGTTATATTGAGTTCACTGATGAATTTGTTGAAGAGTGCCGAAACACACATGGTACTAGTGTATTAAGAGTCTCCTTGCTAGATGTACCATTATTCCTAAGTTGTCCTCTGATCCTAAGTTTGCCACCTCTCCTATAGATATTAAATATAAATATTATGATTTCTCTCTTGATTTATCCTATTTAGATATTGTTGAGAAAGAACCTTTTTGTGGTAATGAAAATGAGAGTGTTGTGGCTCATATGAATGAGATTTATACTATGAGTGCTTTATTCTCTGATAATTTTAAGATGCGCAAGTACTTTGTTACTAAGATCTTCCCTTTTTCACTAAAAGGAGAAGCTAGGGCTTGGTTTAATAGATTACCTCTCGGTTCCATTGATAGCCCTGATTGCTTGATTACTTCTTTCTTCTATAAATATTTTCCTCCCAGTGCTAGACATGCTGCTTTGTAGAGACTTTTTGATTTTAAATAGGGAGAAGAAGAGAACCTGCCTAAGTCATGGACAAGGTTTTGTGCCTTGATTCATGCACATCCTGGATGTCCATTACCTAAGAATGAGCTTCTTGATATTTATTATAATGGACTAATTGATGATTCTAGGACCTACCTAGATAGATTTGCTGATTGTGTTTTCAGGAAAAGAACTCCTACAGATGCCGAATAATTGATGGCTAAGGTAAGCAAGAATTATGATGATTGGACTTCAATTGAGCTAAATACACCTGAGACTATTATTCCTGAACCAGTTGTGCCTGAACCAGTTCCAACACCAACACAAAAGAAGAGGGGAGTTATTGAATTAAATGATGAAGTGATGAAGGAAGCTAAAAAGTGTCTAAAGGAGAAAGGTATTAGAGCTGAAGATGTGAAGAATCTACCTCCTATAGAAGAATTATGTAAGTCGATTCCCCACTCATCCACTATTGAGGTACACTCTCTCCAACACTTTGATGAAGGTGATATTCCTTATGGTAAGCCTCCTGATCAATGCTTAGAGGAACTTGACATTTTTATTGTTAAGCAAGGTAATTTTAATAAACAAGTTCAGAATCATTTATTGGAAAACTCTAGAGCTATCAAAGAGTTGAAATATATTGTGGAAAGAGCTTCAAATGATATTAAAATGCTTTGTAAACACTTTCAAATGGTTCAAACCCAACTTGATCAACTTGCTAAGGTACAAAAGGATATGGTAGTTAATGCCTTAGGAGATAAACATGCTTATGGAATTAGAACTAGGAGTGGTATAGCTACTCAAGATCCTTTATATACTGAAGGGCACCCTAAAATAATTGAGCAGGATTCTCAACAAGTTGAAAGTAGTGGTAGTCCTCGTAAGAGAAAGAAAAAGAAACATAAGGTAGTTGAGGAACCACTTGAACCTATTGTAGATCCTAATAGTATATCTATCTCTGATGCTGAAACTGAAAGTGGTAATAATGATGATGCTCCTGATAAGGAGGAAGTTGAGGAAGTTACCTGAGAAGCACATTAAGAACACTAGGTACACAAAGGAAGATTTTATTGCTAATAAACATGGTAAAGAGAGAGAGAACCTTGGGTGCAGAAACCTATGCATTTTCCAGGTAAGAAACACAAGTCAAAGGAGGAAGAACACTACAACAAGTTTTGTGAGTGGATGAAACCTTTATTTTTGCAAATTCCTTTGACTGATGCTATTAAATTGCCTCCTTATTCAAAGTATATGAAGGATATTGTCTCTGATAAAAGGAAGATTCCTAATTAGGAGATATTGCAGTTTTTATTTCTTTTGGATTCTATTCGTCTTTATCTTTCAAACAAAATTGGTTTCATCTCGTTTGGAGTTCGGATGCGAAAGATATTGCAGTTTTGGTTTCTAGAGTTTTCCTGGCCGGAAATTTTGGCTAGCCACCGGTAGTACCGCTAGGGCATTTTGCTGCTGGTAGTACTGGTGGAAGTTTCGGGTCTACTGATGCGTGTTGACGCCCCATTGGGAAACCCCAAAAGCAAGGTATGATGCATCACAACCGCAAGTTTTCCCTCAGTAAGAAACCGAGGTTATCGAACCAGTAGGAGGAAGGAAACGCCTCAAAGGTGTTGCAAGCAATGTGGAAACCTGCACAACACAAACTCAAGACTTTGCCCCAACTAATAGTGAGGTTGTCAATCTCATCGGTTGCTATAACAAAGGATTAATTGTATGGTGTGGAAGGTGATGATGGTTTGCAGCAATTAAACAGTAACAGTGTAGAATGTATCAATGGTAAAGATTGGACTGGGGTCCATAGTTCACTAGAGGTGTTCTCCTTAGATAAACAAACATGACATGCTAGGAAACAAATTATAGCAGGGCAATTGACAGGACTGAGCAAGGCATAACAATGCAATACTAGACAAAAGATCCTATGAGATTCGATTGGGAAATACAATAATATACATAGACCGCAATCCAACTGCATCTATGACTAGAATCCCACCTTTGGGTTATCATCCGAACCCCCTCCAGTATTAAGGTGCAAGCAACAGACAACTGCTTTAAGCAAAGTGTTTAGGGTAAACAATCCACTTGTTCCATGAAAAAGAGACCGTTGTTTTCTCCCTAGTGGTAACAACACATCTACAACCGTAGAGATTTCTGTCACTTCCCTTGATTAAGTAGAGGCATGAACCCACTATCGAGCATAAATACCCCCTCTTGGAGTCACTAGCAACTACTTGGCCAAGACAGATACTAACAACGGAGAGCATGCAAGATCACAAACAACACAGACATGATATAATCAATAAGACAAAACCATTAATCAATATGACATAGTAATCTCAATGTCCATTGGATCCCCGCAAACACAACATGCATGATTACAAATATATTAGATCTTGATCATGAACAGAGCTCACAAGATCTAGACATGAAAGCACAAGGAGGAGATACAACCATCTAGCTACTACATGGACCCGTAGTCCAAAGTGGAACTACTCACGCTTCATACCAGAGGCTAGCATGATGAAGAAGAAGGTGAAAGGACCATATCTTCCCATGATGTTTTTGGTGTTAAAATGACAATCCCAACCGTGTTTTTAACTGTGCTCTTGAGTTTCAGGGGAAACGTCGTTGATGTCTCATTCTATTGTGATGGATTCTCTCTTGTGATCTTTTGAAGACGGTGGCCTTTTAGTCTTCTCCTAGTTTCTTTCCGGTTGTTGTTTTTAGGTCACCGTACTATTAAGAGGGGGTCCATGTTGGAAGGCTGTGGGCAATCACTTGTTCTTGCACAAACCTATATGCACCGCCACAGCCATCCCATTATCCCGTGAGAGAGAGCGTGTTCCTGTTATGTTGGGGCCTTTTGTGTCTCACCGGAACTTCCGGTGATAGGCCGGAAGTTCCGCTCAAACTTTTTCTGCGGGCTGTTCCACAGTTTGTTCTGACGCTAGTTCCGCCCAAGTTCCGGTGGCAGTTCAGTAACCTTCTGTTTTGAAGTGTGCTATTTGCCGGAACTTGGCCGGAACTTGCATCGGAACTTGTCCTGCCAAAAGTTCTTGAGCGGAACTTCCGCTACCGGAACTTCCGATCGAGACTACTTCGCATGACCCAAAGTTCCGCTTGTTCCGCCCAAGTTCGGTGAAGGCTCGGTAACCTTCATTTTGAAGCGTGCTATTTGCGAACTTGGTGAACTTGCTCGAAGTTCACCGGAACTTCCGGTCCGTTGACCGGAACTTCCGGTTATGCTCGAGCGGGCGTCAACGGTCTGATGACCGTTGGAGCCAGGCTGGGCGGAACTTCCGGCCCCTCACCGGAACATCCGGTGAGGTCGCGGGGAGTCTGTAACGGTTCAGCGTGGGGGGGCCTATTTAAGGCACCCCCTTCTTCCTCCCACTTCTCTCGAATTTTTCTCTCTCCTCCATTAATGCTTGAGCTTCACCTCACTAGATCTCTCTCTCTAGCCACTCAAATGACTTGATCTTTTGAGAGGTGAGGGAGGTGACCTAGATCTACACTTCCACCGAAGAAGAATTGATTTCCCCCACCCATCCTTTGTGGATCTTGTTGCTCTAGTGTTTCTTGGAACCCTAGACGGTGTAGGGAATCCTCGGAGCTGAGGCATGTGGTGTAAAGCTTCGAGGTGTCGTTGAGGGCCTCCAATTGAGTTGTGGAGCCTCCCCCTCAACCTTGGTGTAAAGGTTTCGGTTGGCGCCTTCAAGGTCACAGGTTAGTGGATTGTGAGGCCTCCTTTGTGGGGGAGCTCACCGGAGAAGAAGGTGAGTCCTTTGTGGCGCTCGGGTGACCTTGTGTGGCCCCGACACCTCTCCAACGTAGACGTAGTTCCTTGGGAGTGAACTACGGGAATTACATCTCTGTGTCCCCTCGACGGTTACTTCGTTCCCTTCCTTTACTCCTTGCTATTTACTGTTTTTGTTGTTGGTGTTTGTTTTCTTGCATTTAGGTTGTTCACTTAGTTGCATCTCTAGATAACTTCCTTTCTCGTTGAGCCTAAAAGTGAGAAACAAATTAAAATTGGGTAGACGCCTATTCACCCCCTCTAGTCGTATCAAGTCGGTACTTTCAATTGGTATCAGAGCCCATGCTCTTATTTCGGGCTTTACCGCCTAAGAGACTATGGCCGAAGAAGGGGGTAGTGAAATTGAAAAATCCAAGAACTTGGCCACTATGGATGACCTCAAGCAATTGGAGTCATCCATGATGTCCAAGTTCGAGGAAATGATGACTCTCTTGCAGTCTCTCAAGCCAAACCCCATGGTTGCTATTGACACACCCCAACCCAACGAGGTTCCTCCCACCGTTTCGGTGTCCGCCCCCGGGGTAACTCCCGCGGCTGCCACCACTCACTTGGGACTTGGTTTTGTTGCTCAAACCTCTACCAAGGTTCCAAGTGAGAACATCGAGGAGCCCGAGAACCCAACTTCCAAAGGTGAAAATGGAGGAAAGGACTACTCGGCGGTACCCCCACCGCCGAAGTACACTCCGGATCCACCCATCCCCATGCCACACATTATACCTCAAGGAGCACCACCCATGCTAGATACATCTAATTTCTCCAATTGGCGATATCTAATGCGCTCACATATTTCCAGCTCATCCATTGAGTTAATGAGGATTGTGGAGGATGGATTCTCTCCATTTGACCCAAATAAGTTGACACGAGGTGAAGTGGTGGACAAGCAACTCAATGCTACAGCTTTGGGAATGATTCAAAAGGCCTTGACTCCAAAGGATTTTGCTCACATTCGCCAATTTGACACTGCCAAGGGAGCTTGGGATCAACTCACCGAGCTCTTTGTTGGGAATGCTAGCATCCAAAGCTCCAAGTTTGATGAGATCAACAACGAGTGCGATGGTTTTGCAATGCAAGATGATGAGACCCCTGAAGACATGTATAGGCGCCTTAAGGTCCTTTGTTCCACTATAGGGACCTTGGGGCTCACTATGTTGATGACAAGTTTATGAAGAGGAAGTTCATTCAAGCTCTTCTCCCATTTGAAGAACAAAAGCTCAACTCTATCAAGGGAAGAACCAACTTTCACTTAATGAGCTCCCAAGAAGTCTTGAGTGAAGTAATTGCCATGACTATTGCTAAGAAGAATGCGGAGTCCGCTCGAGCTAGAGCCATTGGATCAACAAAAGTGAACCTTGCTTTGAAGGCCAAGGCTATTGAAGTTGATGATGATGATACATCAAGTGAGTGGTCTCAAGAAGATCCCAAATGTGCCTTCAATGAACATCTTGCTCTCGCTTCAAGGGCCTTTTGGAACAAGTCCGGATTCAAGTCAAGATCAAGGGACAACTCACCCAACAAGTCTCCCAAAGCAAGGTCATGCTACAATTGCAACGACAAGAGTCACTTTGTGGCCAAGTGTCCCTTTGAGAACCGTGAAGACAATGGTGGTCGTCTCATTCGCAAGGTCAAGTCAAGACCTCCTCATCCCTTAAACAAGAACTACGCCGTCAAGAACGCCACTAACAAGGAACGAGCAATTGTGGTCCATGAAGAATATCTTTCGGGCACATTGAAGAAGATGATGATGAAGTTCATGGTGGAGATATTATGGGGGTTGATGCTATTGCCACTACCTCAACTCCACGTCTATCCCTCTTCGACTAGCCAAATGAAAATGTCATCTCCTCCAACCAAAAGTGCTTCATGGCCAAGGCCACCGAGGTATCACCAAAACCCACTCCTCAACCCATCTCTAGTGAGCCTTCCTCTCTTGATCTTGTTGGTCTAGAGGTGAAGAAAGAGATGATTGACATGTGTGAATTTGTTGCTACCTTAGATGAAGAAACTAAAAACTGCTTTGAGTCCTTACTTGCACAACTTGAAAATGCTAGAGATGCCTTAGATGAAAAGGAAGAACTTCTTGACTTGCTAAGTAAACATGAAAGAGATGCCGCTGATGAAATTGCCTCTCTCACTCAAAGTCTTGAGGATGAACAAAATATGAGAATTAATCTCGAAGAAAATGTGTCTAAGCTTGTAGATGATCATAACAACACTTTGACCTCTACAATTAAAGAACGTGACCATGCTCTTGCTTTGATTAATGTTCTCAAGAAAGAAAATGCTGAGTTTGTGGGTGGTCATGATAGGACTCAAAAGGATCTTGAGAAACTCAAAGAGGAACACAAAGCCTTGGAGAGTAAATTCTCAAGTCTTTTTGAGGCTCATGAACAGCTTCAAACTCAATTAACTTGTGATCTTTCTAAGTCTTCCGCTGTGCAAATTATAGACTTGTCTAGCTCTCCTAACCCTTGTTGCAAGCATGAGCATCTCATAGAGGAGGTCAAGGTTTTGAAGGATCAACTTGCCAAGACTAAGAAGAACAAGAACAAGAAGAAGAAAAAGAATAAGGGCATGGCCCAAGGAGTACCAAATGGCCTAACCCTCTTGCAAAGTGACAACTTTGCCGGAAAGAACAATCCCTCTTATATTCTTTGCAAATCTTATGATGGTCATGTATATGCTAGATATGTGGGGACATCTTACACGCATGATTATCATTGGGCCATTTGGGTGCCAAAGGTTCTTGTCACTAACAAAAGGGGACCCATTGCAAAATGGGTACCTAAAACCAAGGCTTGATTTTCTTGTAGGACTATGCTTCCGGCGGATCAAAATGGGTGCTTGATAGTGGTGCCACGAGTCATATGACCGGAAGCAAGTCTATCATGACCGAATTGAGACCCAATATTGCCAACACCATGGTCTCCTACGGTGACAAAACAAGCTCTCAGGTTTTGGGTTTTGGCAAAGTGGTGGTAACCCCGGATATATCCTTGGTTGACGTCATGCTTGTCAAAACTCTTGGTTACAACTTACTCTCAGTTCGTGCTCTTGCTCTTATGGGTCTTTCTTCTTTCTTTGATTCTCATTCCGTGGTCCTCATGTGGAGCAAGTCTCTCAAGGTGGCTTTTGTAGGATATGTAGAACATGAGTTGTATGTGGTGGACTTTTCAGGGACCACTACTCCTCATGCTCTATGTCTCTATGCTAAAGCCGACAAGGGCTGGTTGTGGCATCGCCGCCTAGCCCATGTTAACATGAGGACTTTGCAAAGACTTCACTCCGAGGGCCACATCCTTGGAATTAACGATGTTTCTTTTGCCAAAGATCGTGTTTGCAGGGCTTGTATTGAAGGGAAGATACATGAAACTCCTCACAAAGCGCTCAATCAAATCACTACCGAGAGATGTTTGGAGCTCTTTCATATGGATCTCTTTGGTCCTCCCTCTCATGATAGCCTTGGAGGCAAGAAGTATTGCTTGGTTATTGTGGATGATTTCTCAAGATACACTTGGGTGTTCTTTTTCAAGTACAAGAGTGAGACTCAACAAACCGTCATTAACTTTGCTAATGAGGTTCAACGGAAGCACAATGGAACTATTCTCTCAATTCGAAGTGACAATGGCACCGAGTTCAAAAACTATACCTTGGATGAGTTTCTCATTGATGAAGGAATCAAGCATCAATACTCCACTCCCTACACCCCTCAACAAAATGGAGTTGCCGAAAGGAAGAATCGCACTTTGATGGATGCGGCTCGGTCTATGCTAGCTGAGTTCAAGTTTCCATACAACTTTTGGGCCGAGGCCATCTCCACCGCTTGCCATGCAACCAACCGGCTTTATCTCCGCAAGAATAAGAACAAGACCCCCTATGAACTTCTCACCGGGAAAAAGCCTAATGTTAGCTACTTTCGGGTGTTTGGTTGCAAGTGCTACATCCTCAAGAAAGGAGTTCGGTTGTCAAAGTTTGAATCCAAGGCTCAAGAAGGAATTTTCGTTGGTTACTCAAATCAGTCCCATGCTTATAGAGTCTACAACAAAGCCAATGGAAGAGTTGAAGAGACGAGCAACGTGAAGTTTGATGAAAATCATGAGTCTCTTGTTAGGCAAGATGGTGTTTGTGATCCAAGTGATGAAATTCCTCCCAAGGCCATAGGAAGAATGGGTGTGGGTTTCCACCTCCCCATTGAGGATCCCCTTATGGACGAAGGAGGACCAAGCTCTACTCAAGTGGAGCCCTCACTCTCACAAGATCATCTTGCACCTCAAGGACCTACTTTCTTGGCACAAGCTCCCTCAAGATCTTCCGAAGCTTCCCATGCTCATGACTCTCCAAGCTCTAAAGAACAAGCTCTTCATCAACAACTCAACCTTCCCACGATGGGGCTCCTCCTCAAGGCACCTCCCACGGACAAGCTCTTCATCAACCTCATCAACCTCCCCAAGATGGGGCTCCTCCTCAAGGTCACGTTTCTCCCCAAGGTCAAGCTCGTCGAGATCAAGAGCAAGTCAATGATCCTCAAGGATCCTCTCCAAGTGATGACTCCCCCGAAGTGGAAATTTATGAAGATGACCCTCGTGTTCGTGCTTATAGTCAAGGGGGCGGCTCAATTGGTGGAAATGACCAAGTGGTAGCTCAAGAATCTCGAATTGAAGCTCAAGCCCGTCGTCAAGCCTATCGTCTTGCCAAGCTTGTTTGAGATGGCCATATCCTTGATAATGTCTATGGAGATTTCAATAAAGGTTCCACTACTAGGAGGCAACTAGCTTCCTTTTGCTCTCACCATGCGTTTATCTCTCTTGTGTAACCACAGAAAGTCTTCAAAGCTCTTGAAGATGATGATTGGCTTGATGCTATGAACGAGGAACTTCACAACTTCAAGAGGAACAATGTTTGGACATTGGTTGAGCGGCCTAAAGACTGTCAAAACGTCATTGGAACCAAGTGGGTCTTCAAGAACAAGTGCGATGCGAATGTAATTTTCGTGCGCAACAAGGAAAGGTTAGTTGCCCAAGGATACTCACAAGTTGAGGGCATCTACTACGGTGAGACTTACGCCCCCGTTGCTCGCCTTGAATCCATTCGTATGCTTCTTGCCTTCGCTACCCACCATAACTTTAAATTGCATCAAATGGATGTTAAGAGTGCTTTTCTTAATGGTCCTTTGAAAGAGTTGGTATACGTCAAGCAACCTCCGAGTTTTGAGGATCCACTTTTTCCGAACCATGTCTACAATCTCAATAAGGCACTCTATGGCCTCAAGCAAGCCCCACGTGCGTGGTATGATTGCCTTAGGGAGCTCTTGCTAGACCGTGGCTTCGAAGTGGGCCTCATTGATCCCACTCTTTTTACTAAGAAAGTTGGAGGCCACTTGTTCGTATGCCAAATCTATGTTGATGACATTATCTTTGGGTCTATTAACAAAACTTTTAATGAGGATTTTTCCAAGCTCATGACCGACCGCTTCGAGATGTCCATGATGGGGGAGTTGAAGTTTTTCCTTGGATTTGAAGTCAAACAATTGAGGAAAGGGACTTTCATCAACCAAGCCAAGTACATTCAAGACCTGCTCAAGAAGTTCAAGTTTGATCAAGTCAAAGGTGCCAAGACTCCCATTCCAACTAAGGTTAATCTTGATCTCGATCCCAAGGGTAAGGAGGTGGATCAAAAACTCTATCGATCGATGATTGGTCCTTTGCTCTATCTTTGTGCATCCCGACCGGATATTATGTTGAGTGTGGGTATGTGTGCAAGATTTCAAGCCGCACCAAAGGAAAGTCACATGGTGGCTGTCAAGAGGATCTTTCGATATTTAGTTCATACCCCAAACTTTGGGTTGTGGTACCCCAAGGGAGCCAGCTTTGATCTCATTGGTTACACGGACTCGATTTGGGCTGGTGACAAAGTGGGAAGAAAGTCAACCTCCGTAGCTTGTCGGTTTCTCGGAAGATCTTTGGTTTGTTGGTCCTCAAAGAAGCAAAGCTGTGTCTATGTCTCGCCAAGTTGAGTACATCTCTGCCATTTGTTGTGCTCAATTTCTATGGATGAAGCAAACCTTGAAGGATCTTGGACTATCTTTTGACAAGGTGCCTCTTCTTTGCGACAATGAGAGTGCCATTGCTATTGCTCACAATCCCGTGCAACACAACCGGACCAAGCACATTGAGATTCGTCATCATTTCATTCGGGACCATGTTGCTAGAGGAGACATTTATTTGGAGTATGTTCCCACCAAGGCAAATCTTGCGGATCTTTTCACGAAGCCTCTTGATGAAGCAAGGTTCCGAGAGTTAAGGCATGAGCTAAATATCATTGATTCGATCAATGTTGCTTGAGCCCTTGCACACCTACCCGTGTCTCAATGTGTATCTTGTTTGGATGTAGGCATGGATTTAGGGGGAGTGTAGTTCCTCTTATGAACAAACACTATCCCTATTATGCGCACATTAAAGTTTTCATACTCTATAGTCTCTAAAGGAGACCATTTGAGCTTCATGATGAGTGTTGGTAATGAACCCAAGATATATCTTCACGGTGTCAAGCCATTTACTCTTATATAAGGTGGCTTCGGCCACCGACTCGTTTTTATTTGTTTCTTTGACCTTTTTGTTTTTCTTGGTTTTGGTTCTTCACAGTTTGAGCTATCTATCCTAAGCCTTTCCTTACCTCAAGCCCTCTCTATTCCCTTCACAAGTTCTTCCTTGTTGTCCTATCCTGAGATGGTCTTCCTGGCGTCAGCGGAACTTCCGGTCAGTCTGACCCGGAAGTTCCGGTCCACCGGAACTTCCGGTCCCTGACCGGAACTTCCGGTGGTGCTCCCTATCCTATATATGGTGGGCCCTAGGGGAAACGGGATCTTCTTCCTTTTTCCCCCAAGACCCATCTTCTATTTGGAGCGCCGCCGGCCAGGACCTATCCACGAAGGAGCTCCGGCCCCTTCATATCCAACCTCTCCTCCGCAGATCTGCTCCGTGGGATCCTTCCCCACCTCGATCTCCCGCCATGGAATCCAGGGAAGGAGATACTCGCCAAGGCAAGCGTGCCCGCCGACCATCCGCTGACATTCCTCCTGAGATTGATGAGGAAGATGCTGAGGTTGTGCGTCCGACCGCTCAGACTTCTCGCCAGAAGGCTGCTGCTTTTCGCCCGTCTTCTGCTGCAGGGAAGAGGCCTGCTCTTGCTCAGAAGGCCACTCCTGCTGGGACAGACATGACCAAAGCCAAGATTTCCAAGTGGTCTCAGAAGGCTTACTCTGCATTCAGGGCTATGGATCCCTACCTCGTGCCTCGTGATCGTCTTTGCTTGGATCCTCATTTTCACACCTGCCGTCAGGAGCAGATTTATGAAGAAATTTATGCATCAAAGAAGAAGTTCGTGGTTGCTCCTCAGAAGTACATCAATGTGCCTCACATGGAAGAGAAGCAAGTCTACTTTGGAGAGGCTCTTGATATCTGCCAGAAGTTTGGGCTGATTCCCCTCATGGAGTACCATCAGAACTTTGATGTGACTGCTATTGCTCAGTTCTACTCCACTCTGTTTCTTCACATGCAGTCCTCTACTGAAGGTGTGATGAAGTGGATGACCAGGGACGTGTTTCTTACCGCTACTTGGGCTGAGTTTGCTGAGCTTCTTGGCTATCCCATTCAGCCTGGCCGCGGGGCAAATGGTTGGCGTGTTCATGGTCCTGTAGCTGCTGATCCTGAGGTCCTGGAGCCTCTCTACATTGAAGGATGGGGAAGTGTTGGGTATGTGAATCACCTGCTGCCAGTTTTGGACATCATGCATAGGGTGTACTTGAACACCATCTCTCCCAAGGCTGGCAACTTTGATCAGTTTCATGGATATCAAGTTGACCTCATGCATCAGACTTATCTTCGCCGAGACACTGACAGGTCAATGGATGTTATGCACTTCATCTACTCAGAGATGTGGGAGGCTCTCATTGAAAAGCGCTCCTGCATCTATGCTCCCTACATTCAGACTCTCGTCAATCACAAGTGGCTCTAGAAGACTGGCAACCCCTTCCCTCAAGAAAACATCACCATTCATGAAGAGAAAAAGTTCCGTGTGAGTAAGCACCAGAAGCCTCGCACTCAGGAAGAAATGGAAGCTGCTCTTAAGAAGACTCAAGATGTTGCTAGTGGTCCCTCCTCTGCTCCTGGTGGCTCTAGTGCTGGTGGTCCTTCTCTCCAGAGGCAGCCATCTTGGGCAAAGAAGCTTTTTGGGAAATTGAAGAAAACTTTCTGCTTTCTGCAGGACCACGAGTATCAGGCTTATGTTGATCAGCGTCACAATATTCAACGCCAGAAGGCCATCATGGCAGCCCTCAACATTCCTTGCTCACCGGTCTCTAGCTTTGTCACTGCTCCCAAGGAGGACTGGGTTAGCAACAACTGCAACTGGTCCGAAGATGAGTCTGAGGAGGAGGTCACTGGTCCGCCTGAGTCTTCTCCTCCTCCACCTTCTCGTGGCTGGGACGAGTAGATTGATCTCTTCTTCCTTTTTGGTGTCTCGATGCCAAAGGGGGAGAAAGATGTCTATTAGGTTGTCTACGAGATTTGCATGGGTTGAGTCGCGAGCCTGTTCTTGCCTTTGATTTTTTTTCTTACTCGCGAACTCTCTAGTTTATTTGTGTGCGTGTGGTTTTATGTCCGTGAACTTATGTGTGCTTGTGGACCATGTGGTATGTTATGTTTGAGACTATGTGGTATCTACTGTGTGGTATCTTTGTGGTATCTTATACTTTGTCGTGAGTGTGGTATCTTATTGTCATCTCTTGAGCTGTTGCTATGGTGGTGGAGCCTCATTGCTCTTATTGTTATTATTACTCCGTTTGTCTCCACCACATTTAGTTGGTTCTGGTATGATCTCTATCCCTTTTTGTACCTTGCACTTGTGCTATCTTTGCAATTGTTAGGGGGAGCCTCCGTGTATGTCTGCTAGTCCTGTCCTTAGAGGTCTTCTCTCTACCTTGCACACATACAGGGGGGAGCTTGCCCCGTCCATTGCAAAGATTGCTTTGTTTCTATGCAAATCTGTGGGATTATCATCTAACACCAAAAAGGGGGAGATTGAAAGGACCCCTATCTTCCCATGATGTTTTTGGTGTTAAAATGACAATCCCAACCGTGTTTTTAACTGTGCTCTTGAGTTTCAGGGGAAACGTCGTTGATGTCTCATTCTATTGTGATGGATGCTCTCTTGTGATCTTTTGAAGACGGTGGCCTTTTAGTCTTCTCCTAGTTTCTTTCCGGTTGTTGTTTTTAGGTCATCGTACTATTAAGAGGGGGTCCATGTTGGAAGGCTGTGGGAAATCACTTGTTCTTGCACAAACCTATATGCACCACCACAGCCATCCCATTATCCCGTGAGAGAGAGCGTGTTCTTGTTCTGTTGGGGCCTTTTGTGTCTCACCGGAACTTCCGGTCATAGGCCGGAAGTTCCGCTCAAACTTTTCTCGTGGGCTACATTTGTTCGACGCTAGTTCCGCCCAAGTTCCGGTGGTTCAAGAACCTTCATTTTGAAGTGTGCTATTTGGAACTTGGCCGAACTTGCATCGAACTTGTCCTGTAAAGTTCTTGAGCGGAACTTCCGCCAAGCCGAACTTCCGGTCGACCCCATGACCAAAGTTTCGCCCCAAGTTCCGGTGAAGGCTCAGTAACCTTCTGTTTTGAAGCGTGCTATTTGCCGGAACTTGGTCGGAACTTGCTCGGAAGTTCACCGGAACTTCCGGTCCGTTTTGACCGGAACTTCCGGTTGCGCTTCTGGAGCGAGCGTCAACGGTCTGATGACCGTTGGAGCCAGGCTGGGCGGAACTTCCGGCCCCTCACCGGAACTTTCGGTGAGGCCGCGGGGAGGCTGTAACGGTTCAGCGTGGGGGGGGCTATTTAAGGCACCCCTTCTTCCTCCCACTCTCTCTCGAATTTTTCTCTCTCCTCCATTAATGCTTGAGCTTCACCTCACTAGATCTCTCTCTCTAGCCACTCAAATGACTTGATCTTTTGAGAGGTGAGGGAGGTGACCTAGATCTACACTTCCACCAAAGAAGAATTGATTTCCCCCACCCATCCTTTGTGGATCTTGTTGCTCTTGGGGTTTCTTGGAACCCTAGACGGTGTAGGGCATCCTCGGAGCTGAGGCATGTGTTGTAAAGCTTGGAGGTGTCGTTGAGGGCCTCCAATTGAGTTGTGGAGCCTCCCCCTCAACCTTGGTGTAAAGGTTTCGGTTGGCGCCTTCAAGGTCACCGGTTAGTGGATTGTGAGGCCTCCTTTGTGTGGGAGCTCACCGGAGAAGAAGGTGAGGCCTTTGTGGATCTCGGGTGACCTTGTGTGTCCCCGACACCTCTCCAACGTAGACATAGCTCCTTGGGAGTGAACTACGGGAATTACATCTCCGTGTCCCCTCGCCGGTTACTTCGTTCCCTTCCTTTACTCCTTGATATTTACTGTTTTTGTTGTTGGTGTTTGTTTTCTTGCATTTAGGTTGTTCACTTAGTTGCATCTCTAGATAAATTCCTTTCTCGTTGAGCCTAAAAGTGAGAAACAAATTAAAATTGGGTAGACGCCTATTCACCCCCCCTCTAGTCGTATCAAGTCGGTACTTTCAGAAGGCCTCCAGGATGATCTCCTCTCCGGCAGGGTGCCGGGAAGAGATTTAGATCCCCCAGATTTAGGGACGATGGTGGCGGTGGCTACAGACGATTTCAGGGAATATTGATCGGGGGCTTCTTATAGGCGAAGAGGCGAGGCAGGGGGGCCACCAGGGAGGCTGCACCCCCCAGGCGCGGGGTGGGACCACCCGCACGGCCAGGGGGTGTGGACCCCTGGTGGGTCTGCTCCGTATCATACTCCGGCTTCGTGTTCCCCACGACAAAATATTGACTTTGGCTTTTGTCCCGTCCAATTCCGAGAATATTGATTTTTTGCATTTCTGGAATCAAAAACAGAAGAAAACAGGCAACTGGCATTGTGGCAACTTGTTAATAGGTTAGTACCAAAAAACATATAAAAACACCTCAAAATGTGGACAAAGCAAGGCAAAGTAGATACTAAACAAGCATGGACCATCAAAAAGTATAGATACGTTTCCGACGTATCAAGCATCCCCAAGATTAACTCCTGCTCGTCCTCGAGTAGGTAAGTGATAAGAGAATAATTTTTGAGGTGACATGCACCATCAAAACCAAGATCAAATCATTTGCAAGCATTGGAAGCCGGGATCAAAGAACTCTAAACATGTGCATGAAAGATGGAGTTCTAATAATAAGACAAAGTAACTGATGTCTACCCACTTCTATTCTTGTAGACAGTTGTTGGGCCTCCAAGTGCAGAGGTTTGTAGAACAGCAGCAAGTTTCCTTAAGTGGATCACCCAAGGTTTATCGAACTTAGGGAGGAAGTGGTCAAAGGTATACCCTCTCAAGCAACCCTGCAATCAAGATACAAGAAGTCTCTTGTGTCCCCAACACACCCAATACACTTGTCAGGTGTATATGTGCACTAGTTCGGCGAAGAGATAGTGAAATACAAGTGGTAACGGTGCTAGAAAATAGCTTCTCAGTTGTTGTTGACGCAGGGTAACGACTAAAGGCAAAAGGATGGAAGCAAGTAAGCATGCAACAAATCTAGTAGCAAACGGTGTTTCAATGCTTAGAAACAAGACCTAGGGATCATACTTTCACTAATGAACACTCTCTCATATAAATATCTTCTCTTAATGATACTACTCTTAACTACTCTCTGGTTGGACACTGTAATCCATGGTAGGGCTACAAAAGCACACCTCAAATTCCGCCTTTCCCAATATAGATAACCCCACACTGTCACCTTGAGCGCTAGATGGTTCCAACAAACACCACAATTTCATAGAGACAACCAACTCAAAATATACTCATGATAAATATATATGTAACCTAGCTTAAGTGCCACACACGGTGTGCATGCTGTCACTTTCACACACGTGGGGAAAAGCATAGATCTATTAAAGCACGATGAGTATTTATGTAGACTCTAGCCTAAGTGCCACCATGGCGTGCACACTATCACTTTCACACACATGGGGAGAGCAGAGATCTATTAAAGCACTTGAGAGATAGATCTACTTGATTACAAAGCTCATGATCACAATATGACCATGCATAGAGAGATAGATGAACACATAGCTACCGGTATAGACCTTAGCCTCGAGGAAGAACTAGTCCCTCCTCATCATGGGAATTAGCAACGACGATGGAGATGGTGATGGTGATCGATGGAGATGGCTCCGGGGGCACTTCCCCATCCCGGAAGGGTGCCGGAACAGAGAATTTCTATCCCTCGAATCTCCCTTTCGGTGGTAGCGACGCTACGGAGGTTTTTCTAGAAGTATGATGGATTGTTTATGGTTTCTGCATCGGGGGCTTCTTATAGGCGAAGAGGCGAGGATGGGAGGCGGCCAGAGGGGCCACACCCTGCCTAGGCGTGGGTCCACCCTAGCCTGCACCTGGGGGGTGTGGTGGCCCTCTAGCACCTCTCTGTCTCCCCTTCTGGCTTCGTGACACCCACGGTAAAATATTGACTTTGGCTTTTGTCCCGTCCAATTCCGAGAATATTGATTTTCTGCCTTTCTGGAACCAAAAATAGAAGAAAATAGGCAACTGGCACTATGGCATCTTGTTAATAGGTTAGTACCAGAAAGTGTATAAAAATACCTCAAAGTGTAGACAAAACATAGCAAAGTAGATACTAAACAAGCATGGAGCATAAAAAATTATAGATATGTTTCTGACGTATCAAGCATCCCCAAGCTTAACTCCTGCTCGTCCTCGAGTAGGTAATTGATAAAAAGAATAATTTTTGAGGTGACATGCACCATCAAAACCAAAATCAAACCATTTGCAACCATTGAAAGCTGGGATCAAAGAACTCTAAACATGTGCATGAAAGATGGAGTTCTAACAATAAGACATAGTAACTATGCATGCAACATGAAAGGCTACAAACAAAGATCATGAATAACATGCATTGAAAAACGTTTGTTTGTCTCACATACAGAAAACATGGCATAGTGGCATTCAGCTTGTCCCTCATAGAGTAGGAAATAGATGCATAGGACACCTTCAAAGTTCACAAGGGTGACTAGAAACAAGTAGCACAAGAACAAATAATATCACCATATGCATCAATCAATAAGTTTTGGGACACTACACACAGAATGACAACTATGCTCTCTTAATGGTGCCTAAAGGTAGAAGGTGGAGACTCAAATAATGGTGGAAGAAAGGCCTTTCACAAAGGGAAGCCGGGATTTCAAGTTTCAAAAAGAGCTTCCAAAGATTATGGTACTTGTTAGCTTTCAGCCCTCATTGCCCCTATCATAAGCATCTTGAAGTGATTAAAGTTAAAGTGAACAAAGATGGAGTATATGCTTGACAAAGTATAAGTTGGCAATCTCAAGTCCCTTGAATACGAGGGCCACACCTCATGCTACTCAACTTCAGTCACCTGCAAGTTCTTGTCATTGTAAGTACATGCGTATCATAGAGAACTGCCAACGGGGTACCCCTTGCACATGGTACAGGAGCTATCCCATAACCAAAATGACAAGGCAAGCATACAATGAGCATCTCAGTAATCTTTTTTTACTATATGCATGGCTTTTTATTGAGGATGCTTCATAGATAGCTCACTATGGTGATGTTGCAAGTTTCCACCATGATTAGACATGGCTTAGGCTAGCGGCCCAGGCGTTTCTCTAACACAAAATACATACTCCATGGACTTACAAGTTCCCTATTTATTTCACACCGGTGACATCCATAGACAAAAGAGCATGATATCAACTGAGTACAAAGTACAAGTGCAATGTTGAAAATGTTCCCCGTGACAGCACGATTTCGTATAAGTGCAAGCATATACAACATAGATGACACAATGGTTCAAGTTTATTAGGGGCAACGAATATAAAGTGTGCCATCAAGTTTGTGAGGGCTTTAATCACTAAGTTTTCACATAACAAAATAGTTTTTAATTGGAAGATAGCTGAAAATAAGAATATACTTGGAATGGTGTAACACACCATGCATAGGAGTTTATAGTGGACACTTTGGAATAACTTGGTTTCTTGGGAGTTGGAAGCATGAGTAGATATTACTCATACAAGTGGAGGCTAGCAAAAGACTGGGAGCAACCAACTAAGAGAGCAATAATGGCCATAATCATGCAGAGCGACAAAACATTACCAATCAAAGCATAGAGTGGTACTACAAGTCAAGGACTAAATGATCATAGAGGCTAAGGTGACTGGTTAATACTCATAACATGGTGTGAGCATGTGCCAAGTCAACGCAAACAAAGCATCTGTAAGATCCCTCCTTTATAAAGGAAAAGGATCCCTGTGATTGCAATGCTAGTCCCTGGATCAATGCTAGCATCCACAGTTTAAGATGAAGTACACAGAAACAAAGATCATTATTACAGTCATTCCAGAGACAAACATAGTCTTTACAAATCCAAGGCCACATGCCTATTACGAGAGTTTAAACAAGTAAATAGATACAAGTCTTCATCTTCATGTGCCACAGGCAAACATGTTGAGTGTAGACTCATGACTCCTAATCCTCATCAGAATAACCTGCAACATCACAAGTTACAGCCACAGTGGGTCAATACATTGGAATAGTATTGGCAAGTGATACCTTAGTATAATTTTTGGTGGACTAGATATTATATGAAATTTGGCTAAGTGTAGCTTAGGCTTGCTTTGCTCAAAATAGGTTTTGCCTATTAGTTGAAAACGCTAAGTTTTTCTTTGTCAAAACTTTTCCCAAGGAACCACCAATAGACATTGGAGTCCTTCACCCTTGTTCACCCACAAGTTTTTACTTAGAAATTGGGATGAGGAGATTCTTGATAGCTTCCATGTCTTGATGCTCAAGTTGTCCTTTTCCGGGGACATGGCCAAGTACTTAGATTCTTCCATCTGCAGAGGTTGTGCACTTTCCCCACCAGACTTGATTTTCACCAAGACAGGACCTTTCAGAAGCCTTCCCTTAGACCAAATGGACGCGTTCCAACCTATCATACCACTACCACCAACTGTCCAAATGGCTAAGTTCTAGCAACCTATGTGATCCAGGCAGAGCCCATATTGCCAAGTGGCTACACTAGAAGCTTCTTAACATTTGTCCTCTAAAATCTCTTTGTTCCTGGGTGGCTTTCCACAAGTGAGATACACAAGGTAAACCATAGAAATGGGCCTTGTGTAACCACTCAACATAAACCGTTCCTTCCATTCCACCCAGGTGTTTCATTTACTTAGTTGTTTTATTAGGCAAAACACGAGTCCAAAGACTTAGAAATATTTCTATCATAGCATGTATATTTTCACCACCCTTGGTTGCTACTAGCTAGGCTAAGCATGGCATAGATAAGCATCTTAACTTAGAAATTTTCCTAGCAATTCTACAACTACTAGGATTTCCCAACATGGCATATAAGCAAAATATAACATGCATGACTAGCAAAATATTTCTAATGCTTAGTAGAAAACATAGGGATAAAATATCATGAAGCACCACTTGCCTTGGTAGTTTGGAGAGTAGCTACACTCCTCACAATCACAATCACTATTGGCACCAAAATCTACAATTTAAATCATAGCAACAAATCACATACAAAATATATACAAACAAAAATATATGAATGTATGCAATATGATATGTGATGATTTTTAAAACTCAACAAAGCAAGTGTACAGTACTGGTTCATAAACAAGTTCAAAACTTGCCAAACAACATTTATTTAAACCTTAAAACATTTCTCAAACAATTCATATACTCAAATTAGCCCTACACATGTTTCTGTAAATAAAACCATTTTAACAGAAGCAAAACATTAAACACATTGCATATTTAGAAAGGGCTTGTTCTCCTGATTCCATTGATATAAAATTCATCAAATTTGGACGTGGGGATCAAAAGTTATGGCTAAATCAAATTCAAACATCTAATAGATTTAAATCCTAATTTTAAACCTAAACTCTAGCCACGCGTGTTAATCTGATTGGTGCGTACCGGTTCACTCAGGATCGCGTCTGTGAGCCGTTAGATCTACTTAATCTACATGGCCCAGATCTACTCATAACGCTTCGATAAATGATCTGTTTATATGCGTCGGATCTAGATCCTACGATCCTGGATCAAGCGACCACGGATGGGCGGCGCTGGCGGTGGCTACTAGCGGCGGTGAGCTCTGTCTACGGCGGCGCGGCACTACAGGTGGCTCTGGGGTCGTCGGAGATGCTTACCAGAATCGTGGCGATGCACTGATGCTCAACCTGGCGACGACTTGGCAAGGGGCGCACAGACACGGCTGCACGGCCTCGTCGGAGTTGCTGTCAGCGTCAGTCTCGGGTGGACGACGACGTTGGCGACGCTCCTGGTCACTCTAGCGTGAAACAAAGGCATCAGGGCATTCAACGTGAATTGACGCCGCGAATCAATACAGGGAACGGCCGGCGTGATTTGGGGAAGAACACGTCGCGGGGTGGAGACGACGACGCCATGTGGGCCGTGGCTGTCAGCGAGAGAAACAGAGAGGGAGTGGGTCCTGTCTGTCAGTCACTCGGCGGGTGCGGGTGTGAGTAACGAATAACGGTTCGCGGGGTAGGTTGTTGGGCTTAGTTGGGCCAGTTGGGCCAGAGTTGCCTGTTAGCTTTTTTTCCCCTTTTAACCTTTTTCTTTTTCTGTTTGATTTTTCTGAAATGATTTTCAACTCCAAATCAAATGAGTTTGAATTCAAAACTTCTCTAGGTTTTTATACTGCAAACCTTGCACTCAAATGTGTGTCAAACACTAATGTTTACTCAAAACACTTTGATCAAATGAAAATAAAAAATAAAACCAAGCCTTTATGTGATATATTCAATAGGCATAATATTGGTTTTACTTACTCATTTAGTTTTGAAAACTTTGCTCAAGCTTTTGAAGGTTCCTAAGTTGAATTCAAACCTTACTGAACCAAACAAAGTACTCTTCTCATTGGAAGATAGCACTAAGGCTAGAGCAAACTTACATGAAATAATAAACATATATGCTTCTGTTTTGAAATGATTTGTTTGAAATGAATTTCATATGATCATGGATGCATGGATGATATGCATGAGTTTGAAACATGATTTTAGGGATGTTACAACATCAAAGGAGAATACCATGATACTATGCTTTTGTATGCTAAAACAACGCATGATTCTTCTAGGCACATTAAGAAATCCTAATTGTTTGGAACAAGTCATGCTACAGCAATAATCACTAAGCATAAGGTCAAAGCAACATCTAGCATGACATGATAAAGTCTAGGCCACAATCAAAACAAGCTCCCTTTTGTACCACTATAAGCATGAAGCTTCCTACTCTTTTCCAACACCAATCGACTTATTTGAAACAACTCACAAAGATAATAATCAACAAAGACCAGTGAGATTTTCTTACAAATCGACAAATAAGAACTAAAAAGTTCTAAGCACAAAGCACAAGAAAACTAAGGCTAAACACAGTGCTAGCAAAAGAGAACACTCACAAAACAATAAGAGTGAAAACTAGACTGTTCTTGGCAATGAAAACAGAGTGTGTATCTCTCCAAAAGAAGTGTGTTGTGATACATCTACTTTACTCAAGCAAACTAAGCAAACAAAAACCAAAAACGAAAACTAAGATGCTCCAAGAACAACACAACAATGCATGAAACAATAAAAATGAAGTGTCTAGAAAGACCTGAAATTTTTATTGATGAAGAAGGGGATGCCTTGGGCATCCCCAAGCTTTGACGCTTGTACCTCTTGAATATTTCTTGGGGTGACACGGGTTGGCATCCCCAAGCTTGAGCTTTTGTCCATTCTTCATCTCATTACATCATTCTTTCTCTACACCTACAAATTTTCCTTCATACAAAACTTCACACAATCTTCATTAGCAACATTAGTGTATTCAAAAGATAATAGACCTTTGGGTTTAGTTTCAAAATAGCAAAACTTTCACTAAAGACACAAGCTACTGTAGCAACTCCTTCAAAAGCTTAATTTCCCAAAAAAAAACAAAAAGGAATCAATAAGAAGCAAATGCAAATAATGGCAGAAATCTTTCAAAACAGACCAGCAGGTAGAAACCAAGTTTTTCGAAGACCTTCTGTTGCTCAAATCAAAAAGTTTTGAACTACGAAAGTTATCTAACAAACTGGGGGATTTATTCGTAAATTTTCAGCTCAATCCGAATTACAGAGAATCCTCACGAATTTTTTGGTGGAGGACAGAACTCTGTTTCGGGACAGAAACTCCCCAAATCTTACTTCCCTCTCATTAGAGGTCATACTTGGCACACAATGAATTTCATATGATCATGGATGCATGGATGAATTGCATGAGTTTGAAACATGATTTTAGGGATGTTACAAATCTAACCCCCTTAAGGTGAATCTCGCCCTCGAGATTCGGATTGGCTAGCAAATAGGTGAGGGTGGTCTTTCCGAAGATCATCTTCTCTTTCCCATGTTGTTTCCTCTTCGGAATGATGATTCCATTGAACTTTGCAGAACTTGATAGTCTTAGTCCGTGTAACCCTTTCTGCAGTCTCAAGAATCTTGATAGGTTTCTCTTCATAAGTGAGATCACTTTCCAATTGAACCTCTTCCAAAGGTATAGTATTCTTCAAAGAAGTTTCTTCCATTTCTGGATGACATTTCTTAAGATGACTCACATGAAACACATTATGAACAGCTGACAAAGACTCTGGCAATTTAATTTCATAAGCAACTTCTCCTTTACGACTCAGAATCTTGAATGGTCCAACATATCTTGGGGCCAACTTCCCTTTGACTCCAAACCTCTTAACTCCACGAAGTGGTGACACTCTAAGATAAGCTCTATCACCAACTTCATAGGTGACTTCTCTACGCTTAGGATCTGCGTAGCTTTTCTATCGGGACTGTGCTATCTTTAATCTGTCCTTAACCAACTTGACCTTCTCTTCAGCTTCTTTGATAAGTTCTGGTTCGAACAAACTTCTTTCTCCCACACCATTCCATAGTAATGGGGTGGTACATTTTCTCCCATAGAGAAACTCAAATGGTGCCATCTCAATGCTGGCTTGATAGCTGTTGTTATAAGAAAATTCTGCGTAAGGCAGACTTTCATCCCAACTAGCTCCATAGTCTAGGGCACATGCCCTCAACATGTCTTCAAGAATCTGATTAGTCCTTTCAGTCTGCCCATCAGTTTGAGGATGAAAAGCAGTGCTGAATTCCAACCTCGTTCCCAATGACTGATGTAATTGCTTCCAAAAATGGGAAGTGAATTGGGTTCCTCTATCTGACACAATACTCTTGGGTACACCGTGTAGACATACAATTCTACTCATATATATCTTGGCCAACTTAGCACTTGTATAGGTTGTCTTCACGGGTATGAAATAAGCCACTTTAGTTAGGCGATCCACTACTATCCAAATAGAATCGTATCCTGATCGGGTCCTTGGTAATCCGGTAATGAAATCCATACCAATCTTGTCCCACTTCCAATCGGGAATAGGTAGTGGTTGAAGCAAACCTGCTGGTTTTTGGTGTTCTGCCTTCACTCTACTACACACATCACACAAAGCAATATGTTCGGCGATGTCCTTTTTGAGATTATTCCACCAAAATCTTTCCTTCATATCCATGTACATTTTGGTGTTACCCGGATGAATGGAATACGGTGAGTTGTGTGCTTCTTGCAAAATTAGTTTCCGAAGCTCCGGATCTTGTGGAACACAGATACGTTTCCCATGCCATAAAGTACCCTGTTCGTCTTCATGGAATCCTTTGGCTTTTCCTTTGCCAATCTTTTCCTTAATTTCTTCAATTTCCTTATCAATCTTCTGGGCTTCTTTGATCTTGTCCAACAAAGTGGGTTGAACGTCCAAAGACATGAGATGTACTTCAGGCACAATCTCCAATCTGAGATCTCTAAATTGGGCACACAGATCATCTGGCAATTCTCCCTTAGTAAGGCCATTCACAAAAACCTTACGGCTTAGAGCATCTGCTACAAAATTTGCTTTACCGGGGTGGTATTGCAAACTCAATTCATAGTCCTTGATGAGTTCTAGCCATCTTCTTTGTCTCATGTTAATATCCTTCTGGGTGAAGATATACTTCAGACTCTTGTGATCTGTGAACACTTCACATCATTTTCCCAAAAGATAGTGTCTCCATGTTTTGAGTGCATGAACAACAGAGTCTAACTCTAAATCATGAGTAGGATAGTTTACCTCAGGCCACAACTTTCCCTTCTTGCATAAGTACTGCACCCAATCCATGATGAGATGCATCACAATACACTTGGAAATCCTTCTCCAAATCTCGCAGACATAAGACTGGTGCTGTCACAAGACTCTTCTTCAATTCTTGAAAGTTGAGTTCACAACCTTCAGACCAAGCAAATTTCTTGTCCTTCTTTAGCAACTCTGTCATAGGCTTAGCCACCTTGGAGAAATTCTCAATGAACCTTCTGTAGTAACCTGCTAAGCCAAGGAAACTACGAACTTCTTTCACTGACTTGGGAGATTCCCATTCAGTTACAGCTGAGACTTTAGCAGAATCAACTGCTACACCATCTCCTGACACAACATGTCCAAGAAATCCAACTTCATTTAGCCAAAACTCACACTTGCTGAATTTGGCATACAGTTTATGCTCTCTAAGCTTCTCAAGTATCAAACGCAAATGCCCTTCATGTTCTTCTTTGCTCTTAGAGTAGATCAAAATGTCATCGATGAAAACGACAACAAACTTATCAAGAAATTCCATGAACACCTTGTTCATCATATTCATGAAGTATGTTGGTGCATTGGTCAAACCAAATGGCAACACGGTATACTCATACAATCCATACCTTGTGGTGAAAGCTGTCTTAGGTATGTATTATTCTCTTATCTTGAGTTGGAAATATCCTGACCGGAGATCAATCTTTGAGAACACACAAGCTCCTTCTAACTGATCAAACATGTCATTGATTCTAGGCAAAGGGTATTTGTTCTTGATAGTCACCTCATTGAGTGAACGGTAATCTATGCATAACCTTTGACTTCTATCTTTCTTTTCCACAAACAAAACTGGGGCTCCCCAAGATGAAGAACTTAGTTGAATAAATCCTTTCTGCAACTGTTCTCCAAGTTGTTTCTTGAGTTCTTTCAGTTCATCAACTGATATCTTGTACGGTCTCTTTGCTATTGGTCCAGATCCTGGTAGCAAATCAATAAGAAACTCCACATCTCTATCTGGTGGCATTCCAGGTAATTCTTCCGGAAACACATCCGGATATTCACTCACAATTGGCACACCGTCTATGCTAACCCCCTTAAGAGAATTTAGCATACCCCTTTTTGCTTCAAAGTTGGTCTTGAACCTGATCCTTTTATTTTCTAGAGTTGTGAGTGATACAGTATGGTTGGCACAATCTATCATTCCCTTGTGCTTAGTCATCCAGTCCATTCCCAAAATAACATCCAATCCTTGGGAATTTAGGATTATCAAGTTAACAGGAAACACTTCCCAAACTCTATGACTAGATCATGACATCCTGAATTCACTATCATTTCTCCGCCAGGAGAACTTACTTTTATAGGACACCCAATAGTTTCTACCGATAGTTTATTTATTTCAAAAAATGCTCTTGATATGAATGAATGAGATGCACCAGTATCAAAGAGAACAAATGCTGGAACAGAATTGAGTTTGAACTTACCAGCAACAGCATCAGGCTCCTCATAGATTTCCTCCACATTGATGTGGTTCACTTGTCCCTTCTGAAAAGGGTTGGGCTTGTTAGGTCCTTCAACTTTCTTTTCTGGGCATTCATTAGCATAATGCCCCATCTTCTTGCACTTGAAACACTCAACCTGACTAATATCCTTCTTGACAGGCTGGCTTCCACTGCCACTTCCACTACCACTGTGGTGGCTCTTATATCCACCCTTATGGTTCTTGTACTTATCATTGTCATGACTACGGTGATGCTTGTTGTCATGATGACGGTTGTAGTTGTGGTGCTTGTTGAATTTCCCATGCTTGTGGGATCCTGAGCTTCCACTATCATCATAATGGGAACGTTTGTGAGACGATCCCAAGTTGTGCTTGTCTGAGTGCTTTCTCTTTCTACTCTCAACTTGCTTCATTTTGTTCTCCAAAATAGCATCCTTGTCACAAAGAGACTGGTATGTGGGTACATATGCCACAGCTAACTGTAGGTTCAGTTCATCATTCAACCCTTCAAGGAACTTTTCCTTCCTCTTAGCATTAGTGTCAACTTCATCCGGTGCATAACGCGCCAGATTGTTGAACTCTTCAATATATTCAGCCACGCTGCGGTGGTGCTGCTTCAGATTATGGAACTCTTTCTTCTTCAGACTCATCACTCCAGATGGGATATGAGCAGTACAAAAGCCATCCTCAAAGATAGCCCATGTCACATCTTCAATGGGAGTGGTGATCTAGAAGTTATCCCACCAAGTAGCTGCTGGTCCTTCCAACAAATGTGCTGCAAATCTGACTTTTTCTGCATCGATGACGATTACCAAGTCCTTGTTCACAGAGCGTAGCCAATCATTGGCCACCATAGGATGAGTTGTTCCTGAGAACTTTGCTGGCCTCAATCTCAAGAACCTAGTAAGCATGTCAAAACCCGGTGGGTTGTTGTTGTTGTTGTTATTGTTGTTATTGTTGTTGTTGTTGTTGTTTTGGTTCTGGATGAACATAGTCATAATTTGCATCAACTGAGTCTGAGCTGTCATCATTTGCTGCATCTCAGGAGTGATGTTGTTGTTATTGGGGTTGGGATTGGCACGACGGGGAGGCATGTGTGGTTTGTTCAATAGAGATAAGAATGAGATACCCATAGATGCTTTCATGCACAATACATCACATAAACAATCACAAAACATGCATCATAACAATAATAGTTCAACAACAAAAACGACAAGTTCGCAAAGTAAACACACCAATAACAAGCCATCCACATGTTGGATGGTCATTGTGACACAAATAAAGTATGATAAATAAATGATAAATGAGTAGTCAACTCTACTCCTCGGCATCAACCTCCTCCTCAACAAAGGTAAGACCTGCATTCTCCATAGCGGTCTTGTATTCCTCGACATTGGCGGTCAAGGTCTCTACTTTGGCTTTGAGAGCCCTCTTCTGAGAACGAAGCCTCTCAATCACCGTCTGCTGATGCTCGAGCTCGAAGTCCTTGGCCTGCAGTTCTTCAGTCATGTCCCGAATCCTCTTGTTCCTATCCTGGACTCGCTTCTCTTGACTCTTGAACTTTCTGTCCTGGCTCTCGAACTTTGCCTCCATCTCCTTAACTATCTCATCTTGCTCCACGAAGAGCTTGTCCTTCTCACGAAGCTGCACCTGGAGTTCGTCATTGTTGAGCATGACGTTGGTCCTATCAGTGTCCACGTGCCTAAGAAGAACCTCTAAGTCCTGGAGGTATAGGCGAATCGGCTCAGCTGTATCCCTCGAAGTGTCCTCGAAGTCGATGGCCTCTCCATCCTCATCACGTCTACCGAAGACGTGGAAGTGGGTACCTCTAACCTGTCGAGAGTGTCTCCCTAGCAGACGTCCAATCAAGTCCTGCATAACTACCTCTAGGCCTCTCTCCTTGTCATCGTGCATGAGCTTGAAGATGATAGCCTCCGTGGTAGGCTCAGTCTGGCGTCCGGGCTGATTGACCTTGAAACCCCAAAGGTCTTTCCTCTCAAACTTGGTGAGGGGAAGCACCATGATGGTAGGAAGAAGGAGATTGAGCAAACTAGTAAGCTCAATAATACGAGGGCCAAAGCGAGTTCCCTGGAACTCCTCAACAGTGCTGATGGTAACGTTAGGCATCTATTTATAAGATAGAAAAAGTTAGAAACAACACAATTTAAGATAAAACACAAGGCAAAGCATCACATGCTTCTTTGGAAATCAAAGCACACAAGTCATGGCATACATGAATCCATTACAACAACCAAGGTTCAACTTATTTTAAGCAACATTTGGAAAATAAGGTGATAAGTGGTGGTCCAACTAGCGAAGTACGCTTACAATCCTATCTCACTAGATATGTTGGCTAACACAATATTTCTAGAAGCTATCACTCTATCTTGAGCACATGACTCCATTACTAAGTCTATAATGTCTCCTCTTAAGGTTTGGTTGGTAGCCTCCAACTCTTGGGTATGTTTCTACTCTTCTTTTAGGTCATTTTGGATGTTGAGCATTCTGCACTTGACTCTATCACCAAGTTCTTTGATGATCTTCCAAGCTGCATCCTTTGCTGAATCAAAGAATGTAGTGTGCATCACTGAATTGGTGAACATGCAGAATCCTGATTCTTTGTGGTTGTCTTCCTTGTTTTTATACAAGTGAAGTTGCACCCACCAGTATTCAACTCCTTCATCCCTCACAGGAAAACCTTTGTACACAGCTGCACCATGTATTTCCATTGCAACCATGAGGTCCTTAAGAGCCTTGGGAAATTCTGTCTCACACTCCAAAGTCATTGTCATGAGTGGTCCTATCCTTACGGCTTCGTTGATGGAGTTCATCTGCAAATAGAGGTGGGGAAGAAGATTAGAAAAGTTTACGAGAAGAATAGACAAGTGTAGAAGTTGTTGAAAATTTTTCCTTAGTGGTTTCCAATCCTAGGGTCATAATCCAACAGGCAACACAGTGCTCTGATACCATCTGTAAGATCCCTCCTTCATAAAGTAAAAGGATCCCTGTGATTGCAATGCTAGTCCCTGGATCAATGCTAGCATCCACAGTTTAAGATGAAGTACACAGAAATAAAGGTCATTATTACAGTCATTCCAGAGATAAACATAGTCTTTACAACTCCAAGGCCACAGGCCTATTACGAGAGTTTAAACAAGTAAATAGATAAAAATCTTCATCTTCATGTGCCACAGGCAAACATGTTGAGTGTAGACTCATGACTCCTAATCCTCATCAGAATAACCTGCAACATCACAAGTTACAGCCACAGTGGGTCAATACATTGGAATAGTATTGGCAAGTGATACCTTAGTATAATTTTTGGTGGACTAGATACTATATGCAATTTGGCTAAGTGTAGCCTAGGCTTGCTTTTCTCAAAATAGGTTTTGCCTATTAGTTGAAAACACTAAGTTTTTCTTTGTCAAAACTTTTCACAAGGAACCACCAATAGACATTGGAGTCCTTCACCCTTGTTCACCCACAAGTTTTTACTTAGAAATTGGGATGAGGAGATTCTTGATAGCTTCCATGTCTTGATGCTCAAGTTGTTCTTTTCCAGGGACATGGCCAAGTACTTAGATTCTTCCATCTGCAGAGGTTGTGCACTTTCCCCACCAGACTTGATTTTCACCAAGACAGGACCTTTCAGAAGCCTTCCCTTAGACCAAATGGACGCGTTCCAACATATCATCCCACTACCACCAACTGTCCAAATGGCTAAGTTCTAGCAACCTATGTGATCCAGGCAGAGCCCATATTGCCAAGTGGCTACACTAGAAGCTTCTTAACATTTGTCCTCTAAAATCTCTTTGTTCCTGGGTGGCTTTCCACAAGTAAGATACACAAGGTAAACCATAGAAATGGGCCTTGTGTAACCACTCAACATAAACCGTTCCTTCCATTCCACCCAGGTGTTTCATTTACTTAGTTGTTTTATTAGGCAAAACACAAGTCCAAAGACTTAGAAATATTTTTATCATAACATGTATATTTTCACCACCCTTGGTTGCTACTAGCTAGGCTAAGCATGGCATAGATAAGCATCTTAACTTAGAAATTTTCCTAGCAATTCTACAACTACTAGGATTTCCCAACATGGCATATAAGCAAAATATAACATGCATGACTAGCAAAATATTTCTAATGCTTAGTATAAAACATAGGGATAAAATATCATGAAGCACCACTTGCCTTGGTAGTTTGGAGAGTAGCTACACTCCTCACAATCACAATCACTATTGGCACCAAAATCTACACATAAAATCATAGCAACAAATCACATACAAAATATATACAAACAAAAATATATGAATGCATGCAATATGATATGTGATGATTTTTAAAACTCAACAAAGCAAGTGTACAGTACTGGTTCATAAACAAGTTCAAAACTTGCCAAACAACATTTATTTAAACCTTAAAACATTTCTCAAACAATTCATATACTCAAATTAGCCCTACACATGTTTCTGTAAATAAAACCATTTTAACAGAAGCAAAACATTAAACACATTGCATATTTAGAAAGGTCTTGTTCTCCTGATTCCATTGATATAAAATTCATTAAATTTGGACGTGGGGATCGAAAGTTATGGCTAAATCAAATTCAAACATCTAATAGATTTAAATCCTGATTTTAAACCTAAACTCTAGCCACGCGTCTTAATCTGATTGGTGCGTACCGGTTCGCTCAGGATCGCGTCTGTGAGCCATTAGATCTACTTAATCTGCACGGCCCAGATCTACTCATAACGCTACGATAAGTGATCTGTTTATATGCGCCGGATCTAGATCCTACGGTCCTGGATCAAGCGACCACGAATGGGCGGCGCTGGCGGTGGCTACTGGCGGCGGCAAGCTCTATCTACGGCGGCGCGGTGCTACAGGTGGCTCTGGGGTCGTCGGAGATGCTTACCAGAATCGTGGCGATGCACTGATGCTCAACTTTGGCGGCAAGGCGCACGGACACGGCTGCACGGGCTCGTCGGAGTTGCTGTCAGCGTCGGGCTCGGGTGGACGACGACGTTGGCGATGCTCCTGGTCACCCTAGCACGAAACAAAGGCATCAGGGGATGCGCAAGACTACGGCGAACATGATCGTGTGAATCTGAGGCGAAGGGGAACAAGGGGCTCACCGAATTTGATCACCGGAGTTGAGGACGTCGTCGGAACCTTGCTGTGCTTGACGAAGATGATGACCTGGGGCAGTATAGGAGGAACCAACGGTGTCAGAAGGTGCGCAAGGAAGCGGCGAAGCTGTCTGCAAGAACTAGAGAAGAAGGGGCGCACGGGGCTCACCGGGATTGGTCGCCGGAGTGAGCTCTGTCTGCGGCGGTGCGAGGATGATTGCGGGCAGCCTGGGGGCGCTTTGTGCTCGGAGTCTGGGGGAAAATGGAGAGGGGGCAGAGGGGGTTTAAATAGCATGGTCGCGAGCGAGATTTACTCCGGCATTCAACGTGAATTGACGCCGCGAATCAATACAGGGAACGGCCGGCGTGATTTGGGGAAGAACACGTCGCGGGGTGGAGACGACGACGCCGTGTGGGCCGCGGCTGTCAGCGAGAGAAACAGAGAGGGAGTGGGTCCTGTCTGTCAGTCACTCGGCGGGTGCGGGTGTGAGTAACGAATAACGGTTCGCGGGGTGGGTTGCTGGGCTTAGTTGGGCCAGTTGGGCCAGATTCGCCTGTTAGCTTTTTTTTTCCCTTTTAACCTTTTTCTTTTTTTGTTTGATTTTTCTGAAATGATTTTCAACTCCAAATCAAATGAGTTTGAATTCAAAACTTCTCTAAGTTTTTATACTGCAAACCTTGCACTCAAATGTGTGTCAAACACTACTGTTTACTCAAAACACTTTGATCAAATGAAAATAAAAAATAAAACCAAGCCTTTATGTGATATATTCAATAGGCATAATATTGGTTTTACTTACTCATTTTGTTTTGAAAAATTGGCCAAAGCTTTTGAAGGTGCCTAAGTTGAATTCAAACCTTACTGAACCAAACAAAGTACTCTTCTCATTGGAAGATAGCACTAGAGCAAACTTACATGAAATAATAAGCATATATGCTTCTATTTTGAAATGATTTGTTTGAAATGAATTTCATATGATCATGGATGCATGGATTATATGCATGAGTTTGAAACATGATTTTAGGGATGTTACAGCATCAAAGGAGAATACCATGATACTATGCTTTTGTATGCTAAAACAACGCATGATTCTTCTAGGCACATTAAGAAATCCTAATTGTTTGGAACAAGTCATGCTACAACAATAATCACTAAGCATAAGGTCAAAGCAACATCTAGCATGACCTGATAAAGTCTAGGCCACAGTCAAACAAGCTCCCTTTTGTACCACTATAAGCATGAAGCTTCCTACTCTTTTCCAACACCAATCGACTTATTTGAAACAACTCACAAAGATAATAATCAACAAAGACCAGTGAGATTTTCTTACAAATCGACAAATAAGAACTAAAAAGTTCTAAGCACAAAGCACAAGAAAACTAAGGCTAAACACAGTGCTAGCAAAAGAGAACACTCACAAAACAATAAGAGTAAAAACTAGAGTGTTCTAGGCAATGAAAACAGAGTGTGTATCTCTCTAAAAGAAGTGTGTTGTGATACATCTACTTTACTCAAGCAAACTAAGCAAACAAAAACCAAAAACGAAAACTAAGATGCTCCAAGAACAACACAACAATGCATGAAACAATAAAAATGAAGTGTCTAGAAAGACCTGAGATTTTTATTGATAAAGAAGGGGATGCCTTGGGCATCCCCAAGCTTTGATGCTTGTACCTCTTGAATATTTCTTGGGGTGACACGGGTTGGCATCCCCAAGCTTGAGCTTTTGTTCATTCTTCATCTCATTACATCATTCTTTCTCTACACCTACAAATTTTCCTTCATACAAAACTTCACACAATCTTCATTAGCAACATTAGTGTATTCAAAAGATAATAGACCTTTGGGTTTAGTTTCAAAATAGCAAAACTTTCACTAAAGACACAAGCTACTGTAGCAACTCCTTCAAAAGCTCAATTTCCAAAAAAAAAAACAAAAGGAATCAATAAGAAGCAAATGCAAATAATGGCAGAAATCTGTCAAAACAGACCAGCAGGTAGAAACCGAGTTTTTCGAAGACCTTTTATTGCTCAAATCAAAAAGTTTTGAACTACGAAAGTTATCTAACAAACTGGGGGATTTATTCGTAAATTTTCAGCTCAATCCGAATTACAGAGAATCCTCACGAATTTTTTGGTGGAGGACAGAACTCTGTTTCGGGACAAAAACTCCCCAAATCTTACTTCCCTCTCATTAGAGGTCATACTTGGCACAAAAAGCAAACAAAAAGTATAAGGAGATGTCATTACTGAAGTAATAACTACCAAGACTCAAGAAAACTCTTGGGTTATCTCCCAACAAGTACTTTTCTTTAACGCCTTTAAGTTAGGCTTGATAGTTTGAGAAGATGCTCACATAAGAAATATGAATTGAAGTAGAAGAGAGCATCAAGAAGCAAATTCAAAACACATTTAAGTCTAACCCACTTCCTATGCATAGGAATCTTGTAAAGAAACAAGTCATGCAAGCACAAAGCAACAAGCATAGAAAAGCAAAACAAGTGCAACTTCAAGAACTTCAACATAAAGAGGGGAAACTTAATATTTTTGAGATGCATAAGACCATGTTTTCCTCTCTCGTAATAAATTTCAGTAGAAACATGAATAAAATTAACAATATAACTATCACATAAAATATTCTTATCATGACGCACATGCATAAAATAATTATTACTCTCCACATAAGGATAATCATCCTTATTAATCATAGTGGGAGCAAATTCAACAAAATAGCTATCATTAATATTATCATCACCATAATCATCAAATATAGGAGGCATATTGTAATCACATTTGATTTCCTCCTCAATAGTAGGTGGACTGAAAATATCATATTCATCATTGTAATCATCATATATGGGAGGTTTGGTATCATCATAAGCAATAGAATAGCTATCTTCCAAAGCTGGGGAGGTTTGGAACTAAAAAGGTACTCACATCCTCCGGTAAACAATCCACTTATTCCATGAACAAGAGACCATTGTTTTCTCCCTAGTGGCAATAACACATCTACAACTGTAGAGATTTCTTCACTTCCCTTGATTAAGTAGAGGCATGAACCCACTATCAAGCATAAATACCCCATCTTGGAGTCACTAGCAACTACTTGGCCAAGATAGCTACTAACAACGGAGAGCATGCAAGATCACAAAGAACACATACATGGTAGAATCAATAAGACAAAACCATTAATTAATCTGACATACACTACTAGGAAAACGGCAATCAGCACATCCGTGGCTCACATGGTTGAAGTGCCCCACGGCTAAAACAGGCGTGGCTCACCTGTGAGCAGTGCCCTACTAGTAACTAGAACAACCGTGGCGCACATGACTATAGTGCGCCACAGATGTGTGTGGGAGGCCACTGCGCACGCCAAACATCATGGCGCACTATAGTCATGTGCGGCGGTTGTTAGTGTCATCGTGGCGCACATGTGGGGGGTGCGCTACGCCTAAGTGCACGCCCCTCTCTGATGTGAACCATCCGCAAGCATCTGTTGCGCACATGGCATAGTGCGCCACAGAAGTTTGTACTCTCTGTGGCGCACTATGGCATGCGCCCACGGATGTAGTGGCATGCACCAACTCCACCCCTGTGGATCGCCTTTTTAGGGTTTGCAAAAATAAACGAAAATGATAAACACTTCAAAAATTAAATCCTTTCATATTTAGGTAGGTAATGTGGTATAGCTTCTAGTAAAATTAACAAAATTGAGTTTCGACTTTATTTGCAAAAAAAAGTTATGCCACGGTAAAAGGTCAGAACTTTTGCATACGATATCGAAAAAATCGTATAATATACCAAAATGACGAGAACGAGTTCGCATCTGCCGCAACACCTATGGTCGTTTAGCGATTTTTAGATTTTCAAAATTCGAAAAGAGTAAAAGTTACGGTCAAAAACCGTTTTTCCGAGAAAAAAAATACAGGCGACTTATCCGTAGCGCACCTACACCTAGTGCGCCACGGATAAGCTTAAGCGGATTCAAATTTGAATCCCCACCCCGCCTCCTCCTCCCTTTCCCCTTTTCCTCTTCCTCTCCCTTTCCCTTTCCACTTTTCCTTCCCCTTCCCTTCCTCTCCCTTTCCCTTTCTCCTTCTTCCTTCTTCCTTCTTCCTTCTTCCTTCTTCCTTCTCCTCCTTCCCTTCTCCTCTTCTTGCAGTGATGGCACGATGTCGACCTCCTTCTCCTCCTCCTCGCAGTGACAGGCGGCAGCGGTGCTGACGGTGCAGCAGCGGCCTCCTTCTCCTCCTCCTCGACGGCGGTGCACGGCGGCCTCCTTCTCCTCCTCTTCCTCCTCTCGCCTCCTGTTCTTCTCCTCTCCTCTTCCTCCCTCCTCCTCTTCTTCTCCTCCTCTTCCTCCTCTTCTCCTCCTCCTCCTTTTCTTCTCCTCCCTGCCTCATCTTCTTCTTCTTCTCCTCCTCTTCCTCCTATTCTCCTCTTCCTCCTCCTTGCGAGTTCGACGACGACACCGGCCGCCGCCGACGGCGATGGCGACTGCACCGACGCCGCCGACGATGAGATCCAGATCTGCTTTTTGAATTTTGAAATTTACATCCGTGGCGCGGCACCTAGTGCGCCACGGTTATCGTTCATACGCGTGGCGCACCTGCCCAAACTTCGTGGCGATCGGCATGTGCGCCACGCCTCTCTAAACTTCGTGGCGATTAGGCGGCGCCACGTAAGTTTAAATCAGCGCAAGGCACATGGCGCACTGCTAGTGCGCCACAGATGATGTTTCATGGTGCGCCACTAAAGGCCATTTTCCTAGTAGTGATAGTAATCTCAATATCCATCGGATCCCCGCAAACACAACATGCATGATTACAAATAGATTAGATCTTGATCATGAACGGAGCTCACAAGATATAGACATGAAAGCACAAGGAGGAGATACAACCATCTAGCTACTACATGGACCCGTAGTCCAAGGTGGAACTACTCACGCTTTATACCGGAGGCTGGCATGATGAAGAAGAAGGCCTCCGGGATGATCTCCCCTCCAGCAGGGTGCCGAGAAGAACTTCAGACCCCCCGATCTAGGGACGATGGTGGCGGTGGCTATAGACGGTTTCGTGGAATATTGATCGGGTACTTAGGGTTTAATCATCGGGGGCTTCTTATAGGCAAAGAGGCGAGGCAGGGGGGCCACCAGGGCGGCTGCACCCCCCCTAGGCGTGGGGTGGGCCCACCCGTGCAGCCAGGGGGTGTGTCCCCTTGGTCGGTCTCCTCCGTATCGTACTCCGGCTTCGTGTTCCCCACGGCAAAATATTGACTTTGGCTTTTGTCTTGTCCAATTCTGAGAATATTGATTTTCTGCCTTTCTAGAACCAAAAACAGAAGAAAACAGGCAACTGGCACTATGGCAACTTGTTAATAGGTTAGTACCAGAAAACATATAAAAACACCTCAAAGTATGGACAAAGCAAGGCAAAGTAGACACTAGATAAGCATGGAACATCAAAAATTATAGATACGTTTCCGATGTATCATCTACTTCCGCCCATCCTGATTTCAGTTCAGTAACCTCTCTATGTTGTGAGTGCTATTTTGTTGGAACTTTGGTGGCAGTGAACCAGTAGTAGTACCGGCAAGGCTCGTTTTTATGTCCTCCGTCTCACTGTTTTCGGGCCGTTGAAAGGGTGTCGGCGGTAGTACCGCCCACCCAGCGGTACTATCGGTCGTGCAAGGATCTAAACATAACTGTCAGATCTGAGAGCCCTTTAAAAGGGGCTCCTCTTCCCCTTCTTGGGACACTTGCTCTTTTCATGGTTCTTGGCTTTCTCTCTCTCGATTGTTGACCTTGAAGGGCTTTACCTCTCCCTTTTACCCCTATGCTTCTTGCATGTTTTTAGGGATTTGTGAGAGGATATCTAGATCTACAATCTGCCTAAATCAAATCCCTTCTTTGTGAAGGAATCCTTGGGGTCTAGATCTTGGAGAGTTTTTGTTCTTCCTTCCTTATTCCCCCAATAGATTTTGTAGCTTTGTTGGAATTTGGGAGTGAAGGATTTTCCCTTGCATTTGTTGCATAGGTTTGAGTTCTCCACAGAGATTCGGCGAGTACACGCTTGTGGGCTTGTTACTCCTGGGTTCTTGGAACCCTAGGAAGTTGGTGTGTTGACTTCTTGTGGCCTTTTGTGGTTTTGTGGCCTTTTGTGGTCTTGTAGCCTTGTGTGTCTTTGTTAACTTTTGTGTATATTCTCTTGGGAGCCTGTAATTAAGTTGTGGAGCTAGCCCCAAGCTTGTACGGGTTCGATGATTGCCCTCAAGTGTCCCATAGTGAAGCGAGTGCCTGCCTTTTATGGTGCGCATTCGGGAGAATCGGATGAGCCTTTTGTGGCGTCGGTGAGTTGCGTGCCTTCAAATCCGGGGTGAGGCCTTGTGTGGCGTTGGGTGAGCATTGAGCCACCACACCTCTAGGTGATCCATTTGGGGCTTTCAGAGAGCATTGCGCCATCTCACCTCTCCAACAGAGACGTAGCTTCTTTGGAAGTGAACTTCGGGATAAAAATCTTTGTCTCCGCATCCACCGGTTATCTCTCAACTGAGCGCTTTACTTATGCATTTTACATTGTGATAACCTTCGTGCTTGAAGTATTTTATCTTGCTATCACCTTGTTGCTTATATTGCTTAGCATAGGTTGTCAGTGCACTTAGGTGAACCTAGTGGTTAGGTTTTGTGCTCAATAAATTAAATGTTAGTTTTTATTACGCATTTATTAGAGACTAAACCATAATAATTTTAAAAGCCTATTCACCCCCTCTAGGCGATGTCCATTGCACTTTCAAAGAACATACCTTTGCCTTGCGCATATTCCACTTGATTTTGATGATGACGATATCTTCTACACCTCAAGATGGAACACCTTTCTTGATTGCGCTATCTTGGTGAAGACTTGGAATTTTCTCCCCATACTCCACTATGGGAGAGCCTATCTTTTAGGCATATCTTCACATATCCATGATCACCATAAGGATGGCAAGCTTCAACCATATGATATCTTCGAGATGGCACATCTTGAACTTGCACTTTATTTATTCTACCTTTATTATGTTGGTGTCTTGAAGGTACACCTGAGATATCACTCCAACTTATTCTTCAAGACACACTTTCCACAGGCTCAACTTCCACTTGACCAATCTCCGGATCATTTATTGAAACCTTGATCAACACTTGATCCTCTTCACTTTCTTATTCTTCCAACCTTGAAGCCAACATATGGTTCAAGCATTGCCTATAGACAAATCCTACAAGTAAAACTCAATGCGAACATAAGCCCATAAAGGTTACCGTTAATTACCAAAACCACACATGTCCTTTGTCCTTTAATGCGTGCATGTGAAAACCTCCTTCTCGCGTGAGAAACCGCTGGAGGTTGGGGAATCCCTGCCAAGCGAGCTGTTTCTTTCGACCCTCGACCTCAATAGGACATCGGTTCCCGGCGAGTTACTAGTGGTCCAAAGAAAGGCCTCGTGGAACTAAAATACCGGTGAGATGTCGGTCCCCCACAACTTGTTCGGCGGAATGGCCGACCCGACATTCATCCAAAAGGTATGAACTAGACCACCTATTGTACAATTCCCTTGTTATTGTCACATTTTGTGTATGTTACATATAATTGTGATTACGAATATGAGGCCTTTGAAATGGAGAGCAACATCTTTGCACCCGGGACTCAACAAGGAGTATCGATTGAGCACGAGCCATTGTTTAAGGACAATCTCACCCGCGTAGATCCCGTAGGGTGCAAGAGGACCGGATCTTACACGGATGAGGAGGACATGGTTCTTTGTGGTGCTTGGATGGAGGTGGGGTAGGACCCAACATGTGGTGCCCAACAAAAGAGAACCGCATTGGAAAATGGTTCATGACCAATTTCATGAACACTATCAATTGCCTCCCTACAACTTCTTCAGTGATTGCAATGCAAACTCTCTAACAAAGAGGTGGGGGTTCATCTCGTCGGAGTGTAGCAAGTTCCAAGCCGCCTTTGACAAGGTCAAAAAGCGTCCCAAAAGTGGAGGAGGCATTCAAACGACCATTGCATTACTCAACTTCAAAGAGTGTCATGAAGGGAACTCCTTCACATTATTGGTCCATGCTTGGAAAGAAATCAAGAATTGTCCTAAGTGGGAAGAAATATATGAGGTCTATAAGAGGGACAACACAAAGGGTAGGAAGGAGAACAACTCCTCGGTGGTAGATCTTGAGGAGGCCGAAACTAGTGAGGCCCCAAAAGGCAACCATGCTGGTCATCGAAAGGGACAAAAGGAAAGCAAGACTGATATTCTCCGTGGAGACAATGTCGTGGCCTTGCAATCCACTTTGAAGGTAATGATAGTCCACAAAGAGATGGCAAGTGAGAGGAAGCGCAAGGATAGGGAGGACCAGATGAAGAGCATCATGGACTATCAATCTAGAAAGCTAGAGCTCAATGAGAACAAAACCCAGGCCAAGGCCATAGAAGCAGATCTCAACTTCCAACTTAAGAAAAAGGAAGCCGAGGTCAAACTCAAAAAAGTCGAGTTGAATGCCCAAGCAAAGGCAAAAAGGTTGAGCTCAAAGAAAGAAAAATTGAGCTCAATGTCTAGTAATGGCCAAAGATTTTGAGCTCAAGCAAAGAGAAGTTGAGGTCAAGCTACTCACCGAGGAGAACCATATCATGATAGTCGACACAAGCAACATGGCTCCTAGCCAAAAGGTTTGGTTCGAGAAAAGGAAGAAGATGATCCTTGAAAGGGATGCACGATCATTCTATGTGTATTTATTCTTTTGTGTTGAACTATGTTGGTCTTTTATTTAAACATTTATATGTTGGATGAATGTATGTTGAGCTATCGTATGCAACTATCGTATATTCACATATTTTACTTTAAAATGTGGAGAAACAGCTATGAAATGGGCCATTTTAAGGCCAAAAACTGTAAAAAAATGCCTCTGTGCCCACATCCGTAGCCGAATTGGCGGGAGCAGCCGAAGGGCAGAAGAAATGCTTCCAAAAATCTTCCCCCGTTGAGCACACACACCAAATGGGCCGCACAGTTGGGTATGTTCTTAGAGTTGCCTGATTTCGAGTAACGGAGCTTTCTGACAGGGGTTGAGGACATTACGGTGATCAACGGCCTGAACGTACGGTTTGCGGCGATCTGGCAAAGGCTGAGCTACAGATTTCCTTCGTGTGGAAGAGAGGGCCATCAGAGCATCCCCAGTAAGCCGATCCGGATGCCGAAAATCGGTAGTCGTATCCAAAACTTGTTTTGGCGGATTCGCCCATTTTGGTCCGGACTACCAGGCCAAACCAGGTTTCAGATGCATACAGGCGCCGGACTCAGCGATATCGACGAAAAAAAAAAACAAAGCGTCGCGTGAACCCGCCGTGTCAGTGACGGAAACCGAGTCATCGTCATCCTCAGAACCACGCGGCGACCGCCGGGCAATAACTGCCCGCCGCGTTGGCCACGTGTTGCCGAATTACGGGCTCCTGCGACGGACCGGCGGTCACTAAGTTCCCGCCGTTTCCACTTTTCCCGCCCTCGCCACCAGCCTCGCCTTTATAAGCCGTACCCCTCGCCGGAGATCTTCACACTCTCTCACATCTCCCCCGACCCACAAGCCCAACTCCGGCGAGCTCTTCCCTTCCCCCTTCTCTCACCATGGGCGAACGCTATCCCAACTACGGCGTTGCGGCGAACCGCTTCGGCCGGCGCACCCTTCAAACTTGGGAGGCGCGCATGTTGTACGAGGCGGGGTACATGGCGCCTCCGGACATGCGGATGCCTCCGGTTTGGACGCTAAGCGCCGGCGGCATCCCAATCCCGGGCCGACGCGGAGGAGGCTGCCGACGATGTCTGAGTACATCGCGGCATGGACAACCCGCAAAGCGGTGGCCGACGACCTCGTCATCGGGCGCTTCTTCGAGGAGCGCCACAAGAGCTCGCCACGAGGGCCGTCGAGCGATTCCATGGCGCAAAAAAGCCGGCGTTGGTGGGCGCGCAGGCGTACGCCGCCGTCTTGACCACATCAACGGGAACACTCGGCTCGGCTTCGCGCAACCCGACGCCGTGGCGGGGCGGGTCGGCGTGCTCGTCTCCTCCGCTTGCGTCCCACTCTTCCGGCAAGGCTGCCAGACGCCGACAGCCGTGAAGCGCGGTTGTCTCGCCGGCCTTCGCGCCAGCGCCGCGTCGGTATCGTCATCACCGCCGCTGCGCGCGCCGTCAAGAGGCCACGCGCTTACGCCGCCCAAGACGAAGGTTCGGCGCCGCCGAGGACGCCGCTTAAAGATGGCCGGGCGATCGCTTCCACGAAGCGCCGCCGCTTACGCCGACGATGCCGCTGGCCGAGCCCTCCTCGTCGGACATCCTCGAATGGTCCAGGAAGGACTGGGAGCAGGCCGAGGAGCAGGCCGCACGGCGTCGAACGCTGTCTGGGCGTGAGCTCGCCTACCAAGGCGCCCCGCTCTACGTCCTGGACGACGACGACGAGGACGCAGGCCCGTCCTACCAGCCATGGAGGTACGGCGATCCTGGCCAGGGCAGCTCCCGCCAGAACCAGCCGCCGAGCAACGACAACCGCGGCGAGGATGACGGCCGAGCCGACCCCGACTATACGTCGTTCTATACGGCAACTTGGGCATGTAGGACGGCGAGGAGACAGCACCGGCGACAGTCTTTTAAAGTTTATTTATGTACTAGTTTCGTTTAAATTTGATGTAATCCGCTTATATTCGCCCAACTTAATAAAAATCGCCAAAAATTGATAAATTTTAGCCGAACTTGGAGACTCGGCCTGGGTACGCAGGTGGGAGAATGCGTACCCAGACCGAAAACAAGTTCAGTCCAGCCAAAAAACGGACCAAGTTTCACCCTGGGTTCGGCCAACTAGTCGAGATGCTCTCATCCCCGTGGGCTCGCGTGCGCGACAGAGCAACACACCCAGCACTTCTGAGCACGATCACACAATATTATTCAGCCATCCAATTTCCTTCACGAGGAGTAGAATCAAAGACCGAACTAAGCATTTCCTCCAAACGATCTACGCGTATAAGGCCATACTTATGAGAACCAGTGGTAGTTCTTTTACATAAGAAGAGGCGCCTTATGATCATCGATCATCATCGACACGATGCCGGCGGCGTAGCTACATAATGGCTGTACAACAGCCCAACAAAACCCAGAGCCTTGCACAATGGTGTCGAACACACCGCAAGTGTCGCTGAATTATTGTGACAGCCTAGAGCACAACCATGATTCTTGGAGCCTAAAACTTGAGCTTACCACCACCGCGATGCCTATATGATTCTTGGGTCCGCAAGAAAGTATTATAAGACTCTCAGGTGGAGGCTGGGATACCCAGCCTTGCTCTTGTATTTCTCAAAGAGTTCTTGCAAGGCACCCACGAATTGTCCGTGAACTTCGTTTATCTGTCAGACAGCGGGAAACTTGCCTTTAGTAAACTCCTCGACAAATAAAGCAATATGCAAGGATGCTTTTCTGGGTAATGAGATGGTAGCAGAAGTACTAATGTTGTGCCAGTGTTAGGGAGTTTCATGGAGGGCCTGATTTCAGTGGAAGAAGTGCGGGTTTTCTATCCAAGGTGGGGTGTATATGCAGAAGTATTGGACTAGTATTTGGTAGTCCTATAACTTATATTTTCCCTACAACTAGTTTTTCTATTGATTGGAAAAAAACCATTATGGGTATTCACCTCGTCAATGGTAGGCAGAGGATTTTTCTTCAGCTCGATGGGTCTACCAACAACCACATGCAAAGACGTCGACAAAGGGATCGGTGTCCTGCATTCAGATGGGCCAGTAGGCAATGAGAACCATTTAACCAATACTATAGCAATATTTGAAAACAATCAAATAAAAAGGATATGCAGGAGATTACCCGTATCTTCCCCAGAAGATAATAGGGGTGAATTTAAGCAATCTAGCAATGTGGACAAACAATTTGCCTCCTGGCCTCCACCACCTGTAAGCCTTGCTCTAACCACAGACAAGAGATAATCAGCAATGGTAGCTTCCTTGTGCGAGTGGCATATGCTTTAAATTCGGAAACTCAATTCCCTTTAGTGTGCTTTCGGTATTTACAGTTGAAGCAATCAAATGTTACATATCACAAACCAAAACAATCTCCCTACCTGTCCAAAGCAGAAGACAGGGACTAAAGGGCAGCCAGACTGCATAGCTATCTTGACAAACCCTTTTCTCGATTTAAGGAAAGCAACCTGCAAAACACGGAAGGAATGGGATCGGATCTCCAGGTATAATTAAAAACATAAACTTAGGAAGAGTGATAAGTAAGATAATATGGCTCGAAAGTCAATGCTGCTCGTGTAAGAATGATACACGGCAGAAAGTCATTGATAAGCACAAACCTCCGAGTCATGCTCCATGTGAAGAATCTCCTGTATACCTCCGGGCACCACGACGCAACTGTAACCAGCTGCAAGGTAGGAGTAGAAATTCTTCCTTGTTGCAGCAATCAGCCCTAGCCATGTCCAAATTTGCCTCAGGAATGGGGTGTAGAACACCTGACACAAACGAACCATGGACAGATTATAAGAAACTGACTGAAGAGCTGTTCTGCAGGGAAATTCAATTCGGTGGCCTTACCGCGCTGCTGGCGAGGACTTTGAGTTTGGGCAGAGGCATAAACCCGACATGATCGGCAAGAGCTGCACAGCCGATGGGCAGCACGGAATGTGGCTCGTAGCCGAACACTGCAAAGATATCGTGCACCGATCAATCAGTAGAGCACAAACTCAATTTCCTGACTCTGTTTTTCCCCCTTTAGACATCGTCAGCAAGGAAATGGGGGCCGGATCGTCAGCAGGACACCCCAATTAGACAAGGGAATCTAGCCTAGAGCTAGATATGATGACCAAAGCATCCATAAACGGAAACAGAATTAGCGGGGAACTCACCGTAAGCCCTGGTGGGATCGAAGGCTTTGAAGTCCTCCACATGCAGGCTAATCGGGAAATACACCATGGCGTACCTGCATATGAACCTGCACGCCGGCAACCTACCGGTCATCATCCAGGAACAAAATCCAGGACATATAATGGAAAGAGGGGGAAGAAACGAACCTGCCGATTTTGCGGCCCCATTTGTCGTCGTCGTTGAGGGGGATGACCATGAAGATGAGCTGCAATGCCACCACCCTGCATCAAGACGACGAGGATGACGCGAATCAGCAGACGTGGACAAAAGAGAGGGACGTGCGTGAGCAGAAGAGGAGAATAATTGCTCTGCTTAGAAGAAATGCGGTTTTGCTTCGTGGGAAGAAAAAGGCATCGCTCGCTTTGAGCAATTTGAAAAGGGAAGCAATGGGAAGAAAAAAGGATAGGATGCGGGATGGGGACGGGGACGCACAGTGCGGCGACGCGGAGCGGGAAGAGGAAGAGCGAGGCGAGGATGAGGAGGACGTTGAAGTGGATGCCCCCCAGCCAGAGCGCCATGGCCGCTATGGTCCGCGGCAGCGAGTAGTTGGTGCCCCGGAACATCATCGCCTCGCCCTCGCCGTCGGGCCTCTGCTCCTCCTCCCCCGCCAGCGCCACCGCCGCCTGCGTGCCATTCGCGCCCATGTCGCGGAGGGAGCCTGGAGGTGGAGGGGAATCGGCAGGAGGAGGCCCGGGGGGGATGGGGGAGGAAGAGGAAGGTGGAGGTCCCGGTTGGGGTCGGGTCTCCGCCGCTTCCCGCGCCGTAGGCGGGTAGGTGTTTCTTCCTCGCCTACGCTGGCTCCGCGGCAGAAGCGGGCGGATCCGTCCCGCAAGATGCCAAGGTGCTTCCCGACTGTTTTTTTTTGTTGGCCCCGCCCTCGTGGTGGTGGTGGTGGTGGTGTGGTGGCGCGTCGGCCGTCCGTCGGCCGTCGGATGTGCGGTGCCTCGGACGGGCCACACCGCCTTTTAAAGACGAGTCATGTCTGGTTGCTGCTTCTGTGTTGCGTTGTGTGTCGTGTGCGCGTCGCATGCACGCGCCGACGTGGCTGCTCGCGTCCAGCCGCGCGGCACGGTGCTACAGTGCTCGTGTCTTCTTCCATTTTCTACTTTTTTTTTTTTTTGAACGGATAAGGGGCCTCGAAGGGCCCCGAAGCTGCATTTAATTAACCGACGGTGGGTGCACAATACAAGCTGGCCTGACGAGAAAAAGAAATTACAACAAAGGCGGAAAATTTGCACCGAGGACCCCGATAGAAAAATGTAAAAGCAATCGAGTCCGTGGTTCTCGCCACCGAGATTGAGCCACGAGCGCGGCCACCATGACTTCGGGGGACGAACCACTTGGCCGACACGGGGAACTCCGTGAGTGACTCAAGAAGGCCTCCACCGCGAGGTTGGAAAGCGCCGCCTTGGCACCACACAAGGCCACCATCTTGGCCGGCTCGCGTTAATCGCAGGCCGCAAGGATTTGCTCGTCGTTGCAAAGAAGTTGACGTCCCACCTCAATGGTACCGGAAGCACTTGTTGCTTCGCTTCCTCCCTCGCCCACGGCCGGAGAAAACGCCGCCACGCAGCACTCTCCATCAAGGCAAACACCAACTGCGGAGGCAAGGCCGCCACGCCAAAGCCACGCCGCAGACAGCCCTCGCCACCATGGTCGGACAGAGCTGCCACTGCCAGCCTAACTCCACCATCGATCTCCTCTCCTCGCAACCACCGCCGCCGAGAGGAAACCGAGAGTCAAAGACCTCAAAGACGGAGGCCGTGCCACCACGAAATTATTCAGAGCGTCGGTTCCGTCTCAACTTGGGCCTCCATCCATCGGAGAAAAGCGAGACAAGGAACCCTAAAACTACATAGATCCGGGTGGCTAGATCTAGAGTTCCGCACAAACTACCGGGAAAATTTCAAAGCGGCAAGTCCGAACCTACAACTACTCCTATCTACTCCTATGTTTTCCTTCGCTGCTCTCCGGCAAACGCCGGCGGAGAGGGCTAGGGGTCGAGCCGGGCTTCTCCGGGAGACTCTCAAAACGGGGGGGGAGGGAGGGAGGAGGGAGGAGGGGTGTGGTGTGTAAGCATTTTCCTTCTCGGAATCCCTCCCCTTCCATTTTCTACTTGATGACGGATGACGGGAGGCAGAGGTCGTCATTGCTCGTCGCAGGACCTCGTTAAGGCATCCAACGTCACCGTATAAATATTTTTCTTTCTGAAAATTGGCGAAACGCCTAGCAAGCTAAGATTACCTTTTCATCTGTGTTGAGAAAAAATTTCTCTCGCCATATCCTTCAAAGATAGGACTCGAAACTTCACACGTTGTAAAGAGAATAAAAAACAGAGAGTAACCATGCTTCGATAGGTAACTTGCAAATAATCTTGTTATTTTTATATAGACATAGAGACCAAATAATGGCAAGCCTAAACAAAATTCTGTATTTATCAGCAATCCATTATACCAGTTACAAATTTTACATTAACAACATAAAGGAGAGGAGATAGTCCAGGCTGCTTGGACGATTGATCATATAGAATTATCAAAATATATTAAAATAATAAATGTAATTGTCTTATCTTGGTAATAACAAGTACATTGCTTACTTCCATGCCAGTTTCATTTTATAAGATTGTCTTTTGTGAGAATAATTTCTCTAAGTAAGTACCATACAAATAAATTCATATTTAAACTAAATAAAAATCATTCTACGATGCTAGTCTAAGACCAATGAGATCTTATCTAAACATCACATTCGGAGGATTCGATTCCATCACAGTGAAAATTATATCTTCTTTTTGTTGCACAATATAATATATACAAGGATATTATTCTCGGAGAGTAGTCTGATAAACCTATTTTCCTCCCAAAAATCATACTCCCTTAGTTTCAAAATAAATGTCTTAAATTTGTCAAAAGTTGGATAAATTTAGACACTATTTAATATATAGATTTATTCAAAATTTAAAAAACCTAAAACATCTATTTTTGGACGAAGGGAGTATACGTCATCCTTTTTTATATTAAAGGTCCCAAGTTGGAAAAAAATTAGCCTTTTTCCTCCCAAAAATCGTACTCCCTCCGTTCTAAAATAGATGTCTCAAATTTGTCAAAATTTTGGATAAATTTAGACACTATTAATATATAGATCCATTCAAAATTTGAAAAACCTAAGACATTTATTTTTGAACGAAGAAAGTATACGTCAGCCTTTTTTATATTAAAGGTTCCAAGTTGGAAAAAAAAATAGCCATTTTCGTTCCAAAAATCGTATATGCGATTCATTCCTGATATTAAAGGTCCTACGTAGGAAAAAATTAGACAAATGCGTTCATTTTGGTATGTTTTTTTTTGAAATAGGCTTTCACTCCGCTTTATAAATAAAGCAACTATTCATAGCACGTAACAAAGTACGCGATCCCACACACAACATAAGCTGGGGCCACAGCACAAGACGGCCCAAATAGAGAAGACCACCTCGTCATGCGAGGACACAACCGAAACAAAAAAAAGCAAGCTAAGCTAGACTAGGGGGAGCCGCCAACCTGCCTCCAAGAGTCGCTGAAGAGTGGCGTCCAGCCTTGCCTTGTCCCGCTGCCTACACAACGGGTACCAGAGCTGCAGAGAGGCCAGAAAGCGAAAAAACGAGTCAGATGCATGCCTAGGAAGAATCTTCTCAATAACCATCTTATTCCGGATGTTCCAGAGTGACCATGACATCGTTGCAAACACTAGACAGAAGAGACCGCGGCCTTTTCCGGCTCGGTTCGCTTGGGCTTCTAGGAATTCACCGAGATCATGGGCCTGCCAGGCTGGGCCCAATGCCTCTCGCGTGAAGTTCCACAGAAACCGGGCAGCGGGACAGGCGAACATTATGTGGGCGCCCGTTTCGGGGATCCCACACAATGGACACAATCCGTCCCCCGTCCCATGTCGCTTGGTCACCTCTACCCCTAAGGGTAGCCTATCGCGAAGTAACTGCCAAACAAAGATCTTAGTCTTCAGCGGAAGGGGAGCCTTCCAGAGGGCCTTAGTCCAAGGGAGAGCCGCACGGCCAAAGAGGGCCCGGTAGGCCGAGCTAACCGAGAAGGCTCCGGACGGAGATAGGATCCACGACACAACTTCCGGGGTGTCTGAAGGGAATATGCCCTGAAAGGCAATAATAAAGTGTTTATTATGTGTATTCCAAGTATATGATAGATGTTTATTTTGCATGCTATAATTATATTGATACGGAAACGTTAATACATGTGTGTTTAATAAACAAACAGAAATTTCCTAGTTATGCCTCTCTCATAAACTAGCTCGTTGATTAACAAGATGATCAAGGTTTCCTGAGCATGGACATTGGATGTTGTTAATAACGGGATCACAACATTAGTGTAATGGTGTGATGAACATTCATCCGAAGTATAGCATTACGATCAAAGTCATTGAGTTTATATTGCTATAACAACTTACGAAGTGATCCTAATCCTTAGACCATGAGATCATGTCAATCACTAACACCGGAAGAGTTTCTTGATAACATCAAACGTCACACCGTAATAGGTGATTATAAAGATGGATTCGAACTAATAAAGTGTTATGTTGAGGCTCATGGATCGAGAGTGGAATTTGTTCATCCCGATGATGGATAGATATACTGGCCTCTCGGTGATATCACATTGATTAGCTTGCAAGCAAGTGATTTGATCACTAGAATGTTATATCACAGAACGAGAAAAGAGTGCATGTCGAAGCGAGATCAAACTAGGTATGGAGATACCGATGATCGAATCTCGGACATGTAATATATCGTGAAACAAAGGGATTAAGATACTAGCGTAAAAGGTTCCGACGATCACAAGAAAGTCATCGTTGAATGTGTGGGAGTCAATATGGGTCTCCAGATCCCGCTTCTGATTATTGATCCGAGAGGGGTCTCGATCATGTCCGTATTATTCACGAACCGTAGGGTGACACACTTAAGAGACACCAACATCCAATTGGAGCAAATGTTTCATGCCGAAAGAATGAACAAGCGCAGGAATTTATTTCACTAGATACCGAAACAGGTTTTCGGGTGAAATTGCATAAAGTGGTTATGCATGTGAAATAGAATTATAGCAAGGGGTTATTTGTGAATGTTTGTCATTAAAGTAATTGACAAAATTCTGAATAAAATAAAAGAGTTTTATTTAATGAGAGTTTGCATTAAATTTGGTGGAAATTTAATGGGATTTTGAGTGGACTTTTGAGTGGAGGGAATTTAAAGGAGATTTGTGAGTGGAGTGTCCACCCACATGAAGAGGGGAGGGCAAGGGGGCAGCCCCCATGCGCCGGCCACCCCCTTGGGGTTCCCCCCTCCTCCTATAAAAGGAGCCCCCCTCCTCACTTGTCTCTCACACCTCCTCGTGAAGGATCTCTCTCCCCCTCTAGAATTTATCCCCCATGGTCTCGGACTAGCGAGATACATGTTCCCGGTGGCTATTCGGCAAGAAAGAGTTGTGCTTCCGCTGCATCGCTGGAGCGAGGAGGCGGAGGTTGCTCGGTGCCTCGAACGTGTGTGCGAGCACGGATGCGCTGCTGATTTGCACGGCTAGAACTTCCTCTCGATCTTGAGATCGGCAAGAGATCGTCTACATCAACCACGAGTTGAACTCGTTAAGCTTTGTCGGTCTTCAAGGGTATGTTCTCTACGGATATACATCCGCCCGTTGTTTGTATCTAGTAGATAGATCTTGGTATATAGTTCACATCATAGGAAAATTTTTGTTTTCTATGCTGCGAACCCTCTGAGGGTATCGAGCCGGATCTATGCATAGATACTTTACAGGTAGTACACATATGAGTATGGCGATGATGATCATGTTGTTGCTCCTTTGTTGTAATTTTGGATATTGGTGGCATAGTGGGATGAAGCGTCCGGGACAAACTTTACATGTCCTCGCACATGAGACCTGTTCCACGCTTGACATGCAACTAGTTTGCATAAGTGGCTAGCGGTGTCATCTTTCCTACTATAGTCAATATCTATTTTGCAAGCGAGTTGTCAACAATTTGATTATCCTCGTTGGTTCATGTTCGTAGGTAAGAACGGTTCTATCTCGAAAGCCCTAAGCCACGTAAAACTTGCAATGGATAAATTAGAGGCGTCTAGTTTAGATTGTTGCTGGGCTAGTGTTATGATATGGTAGTATTGTAAGTAGAAGTATGAGATGATACTCTTACAACACACATAGCGTGTAAAATCCATAGACCTTGGATTTACACATATAGGTATGATAGTGATCATACCACGATGCACATGATAGAGATCATCTGCGGGAACCATATCATTTCACTAATAAACATATGATGTTTGATAGCATCTTATATTGCTTGTTTAGCGCTTTATTAGCAAAATAAGATGATCCCTCATTTAAATATCAAGATAAGAATGTGTTCTTCCTTTAGTATGCACCGATTATGTTTTCGTCGCTCCAAGACATCACGTGATGATCGGGTGTTCTTGGATCCACGACCATATTTCGGGTGTAAAAGCGATTACACCTTGAATACTAAGGTTCTAACTTGGCGAGCCTAGCATGTACAGACATGGCCTCGGAACACGGACCGAAAGGTTAAGCATGAGTCATATAGTTGATATGATGCCCATTTGATGCTCGCCTTTGAAGCTATACCGACTCACGTGATGATCGGACTTGGTGTAGTGGATTTGGTTCATGTAATCACCAAAAAGGCACGAGGGATGTCGTTTTTGAGTGGGAGTTCATTCGTAATATAGATTAGTTGAACTCAATCTATCATACACTTAGTCTAAACTTTACAAATTCTGTTGTAGATGGCACCACCTGCTTTTAATTTCAATGTGTTCATGGAGAAAGAGAAACTAGCAACGAACGGTAGCAACTTTACCGAATGGGCCATGAATTTGAGGATTCTCCTCTCTGCTGCACAAAAGCAATATGTGATAGAAGCGCCGTTAGGCCCCCCACCTTTTGATGATGCCCCTGATGAGGAGAAGAATGTCTATCAGACTCGTCAGGAGGACCACAACTTAGTTCATTGCGGCATATTGTATGGGCTAGAGCCGGAACTTCGAAAGCGTTTCGAAAACGGCAATGCATTTGATACAATGGGTGAGTTGAAAATGATTTTCGACACACATGCTGCTGTAGAGAGCTACAACGCTTCAGAAAAGTTCTTTAGCTGCATGATGGAAGAGCACAGCTCCGTTAGTGAGCATGTACTCAAGATGTCAGGTTACGCCGATAAGCTTGTGTCCTTGGGAATATCGATTCCCATTGACTTAGGCATCCATCGTGTTCTGCAGTCTCTGCCACCTAGCTATAAGAGCTTCGTGATGAACTATAATATGCAAGGCATGAAGAAGTCTCTCCCCGAGCTTCACAATGCTTAAAACTGCGAAGTGGAGATCAAAAGGAACATCAAGTGTTGATGATCAATAGGAACACTGGTTTCAAGAAAGACAAGAAGGAAAAGCGGAAGGGAAGTAAGGCAAGCACATTGCGCGCCTAAAAGAAACCCGAGTTGGACCTAAGTCGATTCCGAGTGCTACTATTGTAAGGGATCGCCATCGAAGCGAATCGCCCCAAGTATCTGGCAGACAAGAAGGCCGGCAAGGCAAACAAAGGTATATATGATATACATGTTATTGATGTGTACTTGACTAGTGTTCGCAGTAGCACCTGGGTATTTGATACCGGTTCAGTTGCTAATATTTGTAACTCGAATCAGGGGCTGCGAACAAGCGACCACTAGCAAGGGTGAGGTCAAGATGCATGTCGGCAATGGATCAAGCGTTGATGTGATCGCCCGTAACGCCTCTCCACTTGCCGTCGGGATTAGTTATAAACTTGAATAAATGTTATCCGGTGCACTGACCGAGCATGAACATTGTATCCGGATCGTGTTTGATGCGAAGTGGTTATTCATTTAAACCGAGAACAATGGTTGTTCCATTTATATGAATGAAATCTTTTATGGTCATGCACCGATGATGAATGGTTTATTTCTATTAGATCTCGATGATAATGTTACACATATTCATAATGTTGATGCTAAAAGGATTAAACTTAATGATGATATATCCGCATATGTGGCGCTGCCGTCTAGGTCATATTGGCGTTAACGCATGAAGAAGCTCCATTCGGATGGACTTTTGGAATCACTTGATTATGAATCATTTGATACATGTGAGCCATGCCTTATGGGCAAGATGACTAGAACGCCGTTTCGGTTCAATGGAGCAGGCGACATTTATTGGAAATCATACATTCGATGTATGTGGTCCAATGAGTGTGTTGCCGAGGTGGATATCGTTATTTTGTTACTTTCACGGATGATTTGAGTAGATACGGTTATATCTACTTGATGAAACACAAGTCTTAAACCTTTGAAAAGTTCAAGGAATTTTAGAATGAAGTGGAAAATCATCGTAATAGAAAGATCAAATTTCTACGGTCCGACCGTGGAGGTGAGTATCTAAGTTACGAGTTTAGCACTCACACGAAAGAGTGTGGAATTGTTTCATAACTCACACCGCGGAACACCACATGAAATGGTGTGTCGAACGTGTCGTACTTTATTAGATATGGTTCGATCTATGATGTCTCTGACGGACTTGCCGTTGTCATTTTGGGGTTATGCACTAGAAACTGTTGCATTCACTTTAAATCGGGCACCATCTAAATCCGTTGAAAAGACACCGTATGAATTGTGGTTTGGAAACAAACCTAAGCTGTCATTTCTTAAAGTTTGGGGATGCGATGTTTATGTGAAGAAACTTCCACCGGATAAGCTCGAACCCAAAGCGGAAAAATGCGTCTTCATAGGATACCCTAAAGAAATTATTGGGTATTCCTTCTATCACAGATCCGAGGGCAAGGTTTTTGTTGCCAAGAATGGATCCTTTCTAGAGAAAGAGTTTCTCGCGAAAGGTGTGAGTAGTCGGAAGGTAGAACTCGAAGAGGTTGTGGAACCTTCTCTTCAAAGTATGGCGAGTAGCGCAGCGCCGGAAGTTGTTCCGGAGTTGGCTCCACCAGTTGAAGAGGGAACTAATGATAATGATCATGAAACTCCGAAAGAGAGTACTACCGAACCTCGCAGGTCAAACAGGACGCGTGCAGCTCCCGAGCTGTACGGAAATCCTGTCATGAATTTCATGGTTGATGAAAATGATGACCCTGCGACGTATGAAGAAGCGATGATGAGCCCGGATTCCAACAAATGGTTAGAAGCCATGAAATCCGAGATGGAATCCATGTATGAAAATCAAGTTTGGAACTTGGTGGAATTACCTCACGACCGAAAGGCCGTGGAGAACAAATGGATTTTCAAAAGGAAAACTGATGCTGATGGTAATGTGACCGTCTATAAAGCTCGACTTGTCGCAAAGGGGTTTCGACAAATTCAACGAGTTGACTACGATGAGACTTTCTCTCCCGTAGTGATGCTAAATTCAGTTAGGATTATGTTAGCAATTGCTGCATATTTAGATTATGAGATATGGCAGATGGATGTCAAAACCGCGTTTCTCAATGGTAATATTGAAGAAGAGTTGTATATGATACAACCAAAGGGTTTTGTCGATCCTAAGTATGCTAACAAGGTGTGCAAGCTTCAGCGATCCATCTATGGATTGAAGCAAGCATCACGAAGTTGGAATCTCTGCTTTGATGAGGTGATCAAAGAGTTTGGATTTGTCCAAACTTATGGAGAAGCTTGTATTTACAATAAAGTGAGTGGGAGCAATGTGGCATTTCTGATATTATATGTGGATGACATATTATTGATCGGAAATGATATAGATCTTTTAAACAGTGTTAAAAGTTATCTAAACAGCAAATTTTCAATGAAGGACCTAGGTGAAGCGTCATACATATTAGGCATAAAGATCTATAGAGATAGATCTAGGCGCCTAATAGGGCTATCGCAAAGTACATACCTTGATAATATTTTAAAGAAGTTTAAAATGGACGGAAGTAAGAAGGGTTCTTACCTATGTTGCAAGGCAAGACATTGAGTAAGACTCAAAGTCCCGGCGGCGGAAGAAAGAGAGATAATGGACAAAGTCCCTATGCTTGACCATAGGCTCTATAATGTACACCATGCTATGTACAAGACCGGATGTGGCACATGCTATTAGTTTGACTAGTAGGTATCAATCGGATCCGTGTTGAACATCGATAGCGGTCAAGAATATCCTTAAGTACTTACGAAGAACTAAGGATATGTTTCTTGTATCTGAGGTGAAGAAGAGCTCGTCGCTAAGTGTTATGTCGACGCTTAGCTTTGACACCGATCCGGATGACTCTAAGTCTCAATCCGGATACGTATTTCTCATGAATGGCGGAGCGGTTAGTTGGAGGAGCTCCAAACAACCTGTGGTAGCGGGATCAACAACGGAGGGCGAATATGTTGTTGCTTCAGAAGCGGCTCAGGAAGCAGTTTGGATGAAGGAGTTCATATCCAAACTAGGAGTGGTGGAAAACGTTGGACCCAATGGTGACCTATTGTGACAACAATGGTGCCATTGCCAATGCCAAAGAGCCAAGGTCTCACAAGCATTCCAAGCATATTAAGCGCGGTTTCACTCCATCCATGAGCATGTCAAGGATGGAGATATAAAGATTTGTAAAGTACATACGGATCTCAATGTAGCAGATCCATTGACTAAAACTCCCTAGAGCAAAACATGATCAAAACCGAACTCAATGGGTGCTAGATTTATCACTATGTAACTAGATTATTGTCTCTAGTGCAAGTGGGAGACTCAAGGAATATGCCCCGAGAGGCAATAATAAAGTGTTTATTATGTGTATTCCAAGTATATGATAGATGTTTATTTTGCATGCTATAATTGTATTGATACGGAAACGTTAATACATGTGTGTTTAATAAACAAGCGAAAGTTCCTAGTTATGCCTCTCTCATAAACTAGCTCGTTGATTAACAAGATGATCAAGGTTTCGATCATGGACATTGGATGTTGTTAATAACGGGATCACAACATTAGTGTAATGGTGTGATGAACATTCATCCAAGGTATAGCATTACGATCAAAGTCATTGAGTTTATATTGCTATAACAGCTTACGAAGTGATCCTAATCCTTAGACCATGAGATCATGTCAATCACTAACACCGGAAGAGTTTCTTGATAACATCAGACGTCACACCGTAATGTGGTGATTATAAAGATGGATTCAACTAATAAAGTGTTATGTTGAGGCTCATGGATCGAGAGTGGAATTTGTTCATCCCGATGACGGATAGATATACTCTGGGCCCTCTCGGTGATATCACATTGATTAGCTTGCAAGCAAGTGATTTGATCACTAGAATGTTATATCACAGGAACGAGAAAAGAGTGCATGTCGGTAACGAGATCAAACTAGGTATGGAGATACCGATGATCGAATCTCGGACATGTAATATATCGTGAAACAAAGGGATTAAGATACTAGCGTAAAAGGTTCCGACGATCACAAGAAAGTCATCGTTGAATGTGTGGGAGTCAGTATGGGTCTCCAGATCCCGCTTCTGATTATTGATCCGAGAGGGGTCTCGATCATGTCCGCATTATTCATGAACCGTAGGGTGACACACTTAAGAGACACCGACATCCAATTGGAGCAAATGTTTCATGCCGAAAGAATGAACAAGCGCAGGAATTTATTTCACTAGATACCGAAACAGGTTTTGGGTGAAATTGCATAAAGTGGTTATGCATGTGAAATGGAATTCTAGCAAGGGGTTATTTGTGAATGTTTGTCATTAAAGTAATTGACAAAATTCTGAATAAAATAAAAGAGTTTTATTTAATGAGAGTTTGCATTAAATTTGGTGGAAATTTAATGGGAATTTGAGTGGACTTTTGAGTGGAGGGAATTTAAAGGAGATTTGTGAGTGGAGTGTCCACCCACATAAAGACGGGAGGGCAAGGGGCCCCATGCGCTGCCACCCCTTGGGGTTCCCCCCTCCTCCTATAAAAGGAGCCCCCTCCTCACTTGTCTCTCACACCTCCTCGTGAAGGATCTCTCTCCCCCTCTAGAATTTATCCCCCATGGTCTCGGACTAGCGAGATACATGTTCCCGCTGGCTATTCGGCAAGAAAGAGTTGTGCTTCCGCTGCATCACTGGAGCGAGGAGGCGGAGGTTGCTCGGTGCCTCGAACGTGTGTGCGAGCATGGATGCGCTGCTGATTTGCGGCGCTAGAACTTCCTCTCGATCTTGAGATCGGCAAGAGATCGTCTACATCAACCACGAGTTGAACTCGTTAAGCTTTATCGGTCTTCAAGGGTATGTTCTCTACGGATATACATCCGCTCGTTGTTTGTATCTAGTAGATAGATCTTGGTATATAGTTCACATCGTAGGAAAAAAAATTCTATGCTGCGAACCCTACAGTGTCTGCCAAGGTAACCGAGAGTTCCGCCCTAAGTTCCCTCCATGCTTCAGTTTCCTCCGGGCCAAAGGTACGACGAAACAAGATGTTCCATGTCCCCTCTAACGCTGCAATGGATACACACAGCGATGGGTCGGAACAAATGGCAAAGAGGCGTGGGTACACCTCCCGTAGGGGGCGTTCTCTGAGCCAGGAATCCAGCCAGAACATGGTTCCCTCCCCGTTCCCAATAGCGAACACGACCCCAAGCGGGATCTCGTTCTTGATCTCCTGGATGGAGTGCCAAAACTAGGATCCGTCACGTCGGTCGCAGTCCAAGAGAGGTCGTGATGTGGACATCCCATCTATTGATACAACCGTGGTACCTACAGCTACACACATACAAGGACCTATCACTCGATCTCGTGCCAAACAACTTAACTATTAGGTACTTTCGTTTCTTGGAACTATTCCTCACATACATGAGAATATGATGCTGCCTAAATCAGATGTATTTCTTACTCTTAGGAATGATGGACCAAGCATGGATGAGAGGGACAAGCATTGGAGCATGGCCATGCATGGAGATGGTAGCAAGAATGTGATGTTTCAAGAGAAGGCCACGGATGAAGATTTCATAACCTTGATGCCTCCATAATGAAGAAAAAAGGCTTGGACGAAATATTCAAGATTAATACTTCACAAATTCGTCCATAGCTTAATATGGTGTTGCGACACCTTTAATTTGGGCCAAGCCCATGTAATTTTCGCAGGATTTTAAATAGCCACTTTTTAGAGTCCATATTTAAGGGGAAAAGGACTTCTAGGGTTGGATTCGGCCACCACTTCCATGGCTGGCCGAAACCCCACCTTTTCCCCCTTAAGTACTCCCCATAGCCGTCACCATAGACTCGGATTTTGTTTAGACATTAAGTTAGCCATCATAGCAACTTTGCCAAGGCTTGAGCGTCACAGAGGCCTCTTGTACTTCGCACCTATTCAGTATCCCACCTTTTCAATAAAGCTTTCATCTTAATCCACAATATCTTGATTGCAATATTAGTTCTTACTTGTTCTCGATTTCATGTAGGAATTAAGACCCTCGCTGGTCAGGCTGATCGTGTTCCCGTAGGATCGGTAACCTCCAGGAGATTGGCCTAGCGATTGCATTGGCGCTCGTGCTCGCACGTGTAGTCGGATCGTCAAGCCCGAACTCCACCAAATCGACTATCACCATCTCATCGAAAAGATCGGACACCTTTGCCCTATCAAGTGGTATCAGATTTCAGGTTGCTCGGTGAGATTTTACTGTTTTCGTAGATTAGATATGTTTTACCTATAACCCACGAAAAAGCCAAAAACACAGTTAGAGTTTAGATCCATCCCATCACCAATCTATGCCTCGCATTATCTTTTCAGTTTTGCATTGTTGAATTTGTGTCTGCATCGTCGCGTCAAGTTGCTGGTCTTAGTGTCTCGTCCCGTAGAGTTTCGAGTTCTGATCATAGTAATCACCGCCACCATATTCTGCCGCCATACACCCATCCATCACCATAAACCCTAAAACTCCGCCACCGCCTTCCTACCGTGACACGGATCCGATCACCTTTCTGCCGTGGCACGAGTCCGAGTTGAGTTATTGTTTCCTAGTCATTTCTTTTTACTTTCCTTCTTTGTTGTTTCCGTGATAATCTAAAGTCCGTGTCGAGCCCAGAGTCCGGTCGTAAGTCTAGAAGGAGAGCAAAAAAAAAGTCTGGAACCGCCTCCGAATTTTTTTTCTGGCTATACTGTTTTTCGACCCCGGGGATCACTTTTCTCCATCGGCCGTTATAGCATTATTTTTTTGGCGCCTGCGCACTTTCCGGAGCATAATACAAAATTTTCGAAAACAATTTTTGGGGCTAACCTGTTTTTAGACCTCGTAGATCAGTTCTAGACACTCGCCATCATAGTGATTTTTGACATCTCGGTTCGCTTTTCAGGGTGCCAGATCATCATACATTGCTTGTTGTGTCGCGCCGTGACATCGTTCGTGATCTAGGCTCACGTCTCTAGTATGGTCTAGTCTAGGACCAGCGCAGTACCGTCCTTGAGCATTCTTTCAACTTTTGCATTGCTGTTTTGATAATTGCTAACCCCGTTGCTAAGCATTCCCAGAGCTCCACAGATATCCTCCATGTGCGGTGCTTCGACTCCCGGTAATCGCTCGGTTCAATCTCTGGACCCACTGATCCTCGCGGTTGCACATCGCCTTTTCCTGCTATTTGGTAAGAACTTGTAAGAGCTTCGTATATTGCTTGACGGATTACGCGTTCCTTCCACCATATTTCTGTAGTATATGCCTGTGCTTTTTAAAGGACTAACCATGACAGATACTTCGCGGAACCCTGCCACAATGACGAACCAAGAACTACATGCCCACTTCTCCGAGCTCTTGGTCGGTCGCGCTGAAGATGTGGATGCACGCCTAGGGGAGTTTGACACCAAGATCACCAACGCCATGGACAAGATCGATGGGCTCGAGAAATCCTTCAACGACAAGCTTGACGCTTGGTTCAAGGAGGTTTTGGCCAGATTGCCGGCACCCGCACCCGTTCCATTGGCACCTCGGCATGGCGCACGGTGCATTCCGATCACGGATCGGATCATTGCCGCCCGCACCTCAGCGGCTACCGCTGCGGACGACTCGGACTTCCGCCATGGTCGCGACATTGGACATGACGGGTACTACTACGACCCCGACGACGATGATCTGTTTGACGAGGAGGTTGAACAACCTCCACACCCTGCTGGTCGTCCCCGACATTACCACCGCAACGCTCGACCACCGGTACGTGATGATGATCATGTTGCAAAGCTTAAATTAAATATTCCATCTTTTGAGGGTAAATATAATCCTGATGCATATCTTACATGGGAGATGGAAGTAGAACAACGCTTTGCATGTTTAAAATATCCTGAGAATATGCGTGTTAGTGCTGCTACATGTGAATTTAATAAATTTGCTTCCCTTTGGTGGTCTGAGTATTGTCGTTTAAATCCTACTACTATTCCTAGTACTTGGACTGCTTTAAAAACTGCTATGCATGTTCGTTTTGTACCTCCCACTTATCAACGTGATTTACTAAAGAATCTGACACGTTTAGAACAACGGAAAATTTTTGTAGAAGAGTATTATCAGGAATTGCAAACAGGGATGGTTCGGTGTGGTCTTGTTGAATCTACTGAACAAATGCTTGCACGTTTCTTTGGTGGATTAAACAAGGACATTCAACACATATTAGATTATAAGGAATATAATTCTATCACTTGTTTGTTTCATCTTGCTTGCAAAGCTGAACGTGAAGTGCAGGATCGCCAAACACCATGGAGGAGGACTAATAATTCTGCAGGTCGCACATCCACTTGGACATCCCGACAACCAGCGCCTCCTTCTCGTGATTCGCCACTAGCTACTACCACATCCAAGGCCACCACAAGATTTTCAGCTGCTCCTCCAGCGTCATCCAATGCTCCTGCTCGTAGTGCATCTTCTATGGCTTCCACGGGTAAAACAAAGGATATACAATGCCGCAAGTGCTAGGGTTTTGGTCATATTGAGAGACAGTTCACAACACAACGTGTTATGATGGTGCGTGATGATGGTCAATACGATTCAACGAGTGACTTTGATGAAGATACATTAGCCCTTATTTCTGCTCGAGATGAAGACAATTGTGATTCTGATGAAGAGATAGAGGTAATGGGAGATGAAGCTGATAATCAATACAAGAGCTTAATTACACAATGTGTGTTGAGTGTGCAATTGAGCAAATCTGAGCAAGATCAACGCCACAACCTGTTCCAAACACGTGGTGTTGTCAAGGAAAGAGCTATACGGATCATCATTGCTGGAGGGAGTTGTAATAATCTGGCTAGTGTTGACATGGTAGAGAAGCTTGCACTTCCAACACGACAACTGTAGCATCCCATTTGTCTAACAACTGTAATGCTACTTGGTTTAGTAATAAAATGGCTACTTCATTTATACAATTGTTGCATCATCATTCAATCATGCTCATGTCATCATGCCACCTTGCATTTGAGCATCATATAAAACCCCTTTTTGATTTGGTTCTTCTCTCATATGCATTATTATTTGTATTTGCCTCTTGATATTGTATTTGGTTCTTGATATATTGTTTAAATGCCCAAGTTGAGTTGGGGGCATATCTTTTGTTTCACTCCACCACCTTTCTTGTCACCACCTTATTCTTCCACCATTCCAATAACCCATGAGCTTGTAATTCTTTTCTTTGGTTTTTATTCTAGCTCATGTGGGTTGTGTGGATCCAACTCTAATTCTTTTGCTTGGCCTTTACTCCACATTTTGGGGATGCATGAGAATAATGCCATGTCTATTACTTTGTTTTCACAAGGATGACACATGGCATTAAATGCTTGCATGGGCCATGCAACCATCATCATCCTTTGATCTCCTTTGTTTTTCTTTGGTTTTTGGGTGGATCATCTCTCTTCTCTCTCTTCCTCCTTTGGGCTTGGTCTTATTTGATCTTGCTTTAACCTATCTCTCTAAACCCTCACCACCTTTTTTTCCTTCCTCTCTTTTGTCTAGACTTTGCTTGATCTTGGGTTGTTCTTGCTTGAGCTTGCCAAAAGAAAACACATCACCTAACCCCAAGCCTCACCTCTCCCTTTCTAGTCTAGCTCTAATAAAACCCTAAACCTACCCTTTGTTTGGCTAAACCAAACCATCACCTCTCACCCTCTCTAAACCACTCTCCTAATCTATACCTAATCTAAAAAAAAACCTCTCTCTACAAACCCTAGCTCCATGCCACCCCTCTCTCACCTCACCTCTCACCAACCCGAGCCACCCCTAGATAAAACCCTAACCCTAGTCCCACTCTCTCTCTCTCTCTCGGCCTCTCTCCTCTCTCTACCATGCTTGCCCCACATGACTACCCTCTCCCTGGCCCCACAACCATCTACCCCAACCCTACCCGAGTCATACCCCTCCTCTCACCGAGCCTAGCTCCAACCCTAGCCGAGCCCCTCCTCTCACCTCTTTCTCTCTTCTCCCTGCCTCAGTAGCCCCACCCCGAGCTCCCTCACCGCCTGGCCCACCTGCAGACCTCCCCATGCCTGCCTGCCCCAGCTCGATCACGTGCTCGAGGAGGGAAAGGTGGCACCCGAGCCACCTTTTCCCTCTACCCACTCCCGCACGCCACTGCCCCTCTTTATCTACTCCCTCTCCCCTCTCTGCCTCGCCAGATCCATCCCCAGGGGCCTGCCCTCGCCTCCCTCCTCTCTCTCCACACCGGCTACCCCGACGACCTCACCGTCGGCCTCCTCTCGATGACACCGTACCAGGCGGCGGGCGTGGCGTCCAGGTGTCGAGGAAGATCGAGCCGAGCCCCAGCGTCGCCCCTGTACACGGAGTCGAGCAGGAGAGGCACCAGGGACCCAGTTCGCCACGGCGAAACCCTAGCTCGCCTCGCCCGGCCCGCGTCACCCTGCACCCCACCTCGCACCACCACCACCGACACCTCACGGTGAGCCACCAACCCCTGCCCTTGTTCCTCTTCGCTTCGTTGCGTTGCGACGTCTCGCTTGCCGCCCACCGTCCGTGGCGTGCATTGGGCGCTCGCGCGCGCACCTCATCTAGCCACCGCCGCCCCTGCGCACCATCATCACCCATCCGCGCCTCCGCCCTACGCCCCTCCTCGAAAGGTCGCAGTCACGGATCGAACCCCCGCCTGTGCAGCGCGCCTTGCGCCGAACGGTGGGAAGATCCAAGACGTGGCGTCATTTTCCGTAAAAGCCTCCCACCTTCGCTTCTCAACCCGCTCCTCTAGCCCCATATACATGCCCGTGCGTTTTGCAAAAGGGTCCCATAGTTTTGGCGCCTCACCGCAGCCCCCTGCGCGCAGCGTGGCCCGCACTCGCTTCATGGCGTATGGGACCGCGTGGCTGGCCCCACCGTCATCCATCGCGGCTAAGCGTGCCATGATGGCGGGCATTTCTATCTGGCGTGTTGGGCCCGGTCACTGGCCCACCCGTCGGCCAGCATGGCTAAGTCTGCCTGAGTACAAGAGGGTTTTTCTGTTATCTGTTTTAAACTAAATCTTTTCCAAATTGTTTTGAAATTCAAAATTCAAATCTGTTTTTAAATAACTTTTAAAATATGAATTCAAACAATACAAATAATATATGTTTTTGAATCAGAAAAATGTGAGGATTTCAAATATGCCATCCAAAATATATTTTTCACACTTTAAATTTCAAGTTGTTCCAAATTACAATAAAATGCCCTTGGCCTTAATTAATTAATAACTTTGGTTTTATAACTTCAAATTTGACAAATGATATGTCTAAAATGATCAGCTCGACGAGACCTTTCTGTTTATGCATTCCATGTTCTGAATTGCAGCATGCATCATATAAATATAATGTAAACAACAACTATTATGAGGATAAAATGTGGCCAAAACTCAATAAAATGATTTATTCTTGTATTCCCCACCTCACCCATACCATGCTACTTTAATGCCATGCAAATTGTGCATCATTCATCATGGCATGATTGTTTGCTTGTCGCATCTTATTCATATGCTTGTGCACTGTATTTATGTTGGCCCTTGTTTGTTTGGTTCTTCTTCGAATAGACGAAAGGTGGATATATCAAGAAACCCAAGAGCACTACCTGATCCTTCTCTCGCTCAATCGACTGAGCCAGCAAGCACTACCACATGCTTGCATACATATAGTACCTATTGCCTCTATCTTATTCTTGCATCATTGAGTCGCGATTGCATTAAATTGAATCCCAAGTATTGCATAGCCTTTACTTTTAAACCCCACCAAGCTTGTTCCTCCATCCCATGAGCCATTACTACAGAGTTGTTTGAGCCATGCGAGTCGAGAACAAACATGTGTAGGGTATGTGAGTGTCGATGGATAACGAGGTACCTAAACAACTTAACCGAGTAGTAATGGGATAACTAATGAAAGTGGCACCGGTGAGCAATATCTGCTATTTGGTTTTTCCGCTCACTTGTGTCCGTAGGACCCCGAGTACTTGATTCCTGTTCCTTGATTATTCAAGGCTATCCACATCCGGAGGCTTATGGGACCCCTGAGCGAGCTTGATTCATCTTATTTCTTGGGGCCACAAACTAGTTTGAGGTTTTATTTACTATCCTATACTTATGCCATGCTTCTTTGCTTTACTTACGATTGTGCGAGGAGCACCAGACTGCTTAGGATCGTGACCCGTTTACGGTATCGACAAGCCCACACTTTCGGGTTCCCGATCGTTCTGCCCCACAAACCTTGAGTCCGTCTCGAAGTCAGCTAACTTCGTTGCGGGTATACTTAATGGGGTGGCCCCCAGAAATATTTCTGAGTCTTGTGATTGCTTTGTCGTGAAAGCCTCGTTGGGTTTTGATTTGGTTTTTCGAGGTTGATCGAGTGTGTGTTGCTATTTGTGCACCCCTGCAGGGTAAAACTTTCTGAAAGCCGTGTCCGCGGTTGTGGACGACTTGGAGCACAGTTTCTCGATCATAGACAAGCATAACTAAAGTACCGCTTTAACTTGACTAAGTAACTGACTAGTAAATAGTGCAACACTCATGGAATGGTTAATAAAACTGCCAACGGATGGGGGGTGTTCGTCCGCTTCCTCGTTGGTAAGCGAGGAGGAGGATGGATGAAATTACTATTATAACTGTTGTCCTTAATTCACGGACATCCGCTATCATTGGTTAGGCGGATGGTTAGCGTATCTGTAGAACTGCTAGGGTTTATCTTTCGCTGCAATTCGTCACCCGGTTGTGTCCCTTTAGAGGCATTAAGACTTCTGAGTACCCTTAGGGTCTCACACGATAAATTATTGGTTCGGATGAACAGGTACCCTCGCAGGACGGATCTTTGGGTGGAAGAGGTCGATGATGTGGGCAACGATCGCTCGTGTAGAGATTCCGAACGGGATCCGTGAGATCTGTGGGCGGATGTGCTTATTTCTATGGCATCTTATGCCGATTTGCTTCTTATCCGTACTCGGACTTGTTTGCCGCTTCGCATGATACTCGATGTGTCTTTGAGGAAGTATCCTAAAATATTAGATCTATCTAGGTCATTTGAATCTTAGTATGGCGTTGCTATATTTCCTTTCTTTCTAGATGGTATGGCTCGATGTCTTGTTGTATGGTGGCTTGCATACATACTCATTTGTGTATGTAGTTGATCCTTCGCTTTCGACACGCCGTTCTTGTCCCGATGATTGGAAATGGTTGGGACGGCCGAAAGGTCTACCTGTGAGTGGCATTTGGGCCCCACCGTACTATTTCAACCATTTCCGCTCATCCAGTCTTGCAACTAGGAGCGTAATTCACCGAGGTAGTTACAACAACGCACACATTCATATTACATCCAATGGTTTGAGAGTTCTCGCAAGATCAAGGTAACAAGAATGGTACGTGTGCATTTTACTATTGGTACATATTCTGATTTTGTTGATTGTGATGTTGTACCTATGCAATATTGTTCTTTGTTACTTGGTAGACCATGGCAATTTGATAGAGAATATGTTCATAATGGCAAAACTAATCACTATTCTCTTATGCATGATGGAAAGAAAATTGGTCTCAAACCTATGACTCCCGAACAAATTTTAAAAGATGATCTTGCTAGAGCTAGTAGAGCTAAAACTGAGGAGACAAATAAAAGTGAGAATCAGATTGTTGCTGCAGATTTTGTACCACCAAAGACCACTAAATCTGATTCTAAACATGCTACTGAAATACGTTTGAAGAGTCCATGTATGCTTGCAAATAAAATTGATATTGCTAAACTAGATGTAAACAATACTCAATGTTATGCAATTGTCTGCAAAGAGGTTTTGTTTTTATTTGAGGATATGCCTCCTTCTTTGCCACCCGCTATTGCTAACCTTTTGCAGGAATATGAGGACGTATTCCCCGCTGAGCTGCCACCAGGACTACCTCCTATTAGAGGAATTGAGCACCAAATTCATCTAATTCCTGGTGCTACGTTGCCCAACCGAGCGCCATATAGAACCAATCCAGAGGAGACAAAGGAGATACAACGCCAAATTCAGGAACTACTCGACAGAGATCATATTCGTGAGTCCCTTATCTCCTGTGTTGTTCCTATTATTTTGGTACCTAAGAAATATGGTTCTTCGCGCATGTGTACTGATTGTAGAGCTATCAATAATATTACTATTCGATATCGTCATCCTATTCCACGTTTGGATGACATGCTTGATGAATTGAGTGGCTCTACCATGTTTTCTAAAGTTGATTTGCGTAGTGGTTACCACCAGATTCGTATGAAATTGGGAGATGAATGGAAAACAGCATTTAAAACTAAGTTTGGTTTATATGAGTGGTTAGTGATGCCATTTGGTTTAACTAATGCACCCAGCACTTTCATGAGAATAATGAACGAAGTTTTACGTGCTTTTATTGGACGTTTTGTGGTAGTCTACTTTGATGATATTCTGATTTATAGCAAATCTTTAGAGGATCATTTGGACCATTTACGTGTTGTTTTCAATGCTTTACGTGATGCACGTTTGTTTGGTAACCTTGAGAAGTGCACCTTTTGCACCAATCGAGTTGCGTTTCTTGGCTATGTTGTTACATCACAGGGTATTGAAGTGGATCCAGCCAAGATTGAAGCTACTGAGAATTGGCCGCAGCCCAAGACGGTCACACAAGTGAGGAGTTTTCTTGGCCTCGCTGGTTTTTATAGGCGCTTTGTCAAAGACTTTGGATCAATTGCCGCGCCGCTGAATGAACTTACCAAGAAGGATATGCCATTTGTTTGGGGCGATGCACAACAACAGGCCTTCGTCATATTGAAAGATAAGCTAACACATGCTCCCTTACTCCAACTTCCTGATTTTACTAAGACTTTTGAGCTTGAATGTGATGCTAGTGGGATTGGTTTGGGAGGTGTGTTATTACAAGAGGGAAAACATGTTGCATATTTTAGTGAGAAATTGAGTGGGGCTAGTCTGAACTATTCTACTTATGATAAAGAATTATATGCGTTGGTTCGGACATTAGAAACTTGGCAACATTATCTATGGCCTAAAGAATTTGTTATACATTCTGATCATGAATCTTTGAAGCATATTCATAGTCAAGCTAAGTTGAATCGTCGTCATGCAAAGTGGGTTGAATTTATGGAGTCTTTTCCTTATGTTATCAAACACAAAAAGGGTAAAGATAATATTATTGCTGATGCTTTGTCGCGCCGTTATGCTTTGTTATCTCAACTTGACTTCAAAATATTTGGATTGGAAACTATTAAGGAACAATATGTGCATGATGCTGAATTTAAAGATGTGTTGCAGAATTGTAGAGATGGTAGAACATGGAAAAAGTTGTCTTCAATGATGGATTTGTGTCCCGTGCTAACAAACTATGCATTTCAGATAGTTCTGTTTGTCTTTTGTTGTTATAGGAGGCGCATGGAGGAGGATTGATGGGACACTTTGGTGTCAAGAAGACGGAGGATGTTCTTGCTGCACACTTCTTTTGGCCACGTATGCATCGAGATGTTGAGAGATTTGTGGCACGCTGGACTACTTGTCAAAAAGCTAAGTCTCGCCTTAATCCACATGGTTTATATATGCCTCTTCCTGTTCCTAGTGTTCCTTGGGAGGATATTTCTATGGACTTTGTTTTGGGATTGCCACGAACACGTATGAGGGATAGTATTTTTTTTGTTGTGGATCAGTTTTCTAAGATGGCACACTTTATTCCTTGTCATAAAACGGATGATGCTGCGCATATTGCTGATTTGTTCTTTCGTGAAATTGTTCGTTTGCATGGTGTGCCAAATACTATTGTTTCTGATCGTGATATTAAATTTCTTAGCCACTTTTGGATATGTTTATGGGCTAAGTTGGGGACTAAATTGCTGTTTAGTACTACATGTCATCCCCAAACTGATGGATAAACTGAAGTAGTAAATAGAACTTTGTCTACTATGTTGCGGGTTGTTTTAAAGAAGAACTTAAAATTGTGGGAAGAGTGTTTACCTCATATAGAATTTTCTTATAATCGTTCGCTGCATTCTACCACAAAGATGTGCCCGTTTGAGATCGTGTATGGTTTTGTTCCTCGTACACCTATTGATTTATTGCCTTTACCTTCTTCGGTGCAAAATAATTTGGATGCTACACAACGCGCTGAAATGATATTAAATTTGCATAGGACTACTAAAGATAACATTGAACACATGAATGCTAAGTATAAACTTGCTGGGGATAAAGGGAGAAAGAATGTTGATCTCTTGTGAACATAGAACATAGTGAGGGTTAGCACTTCCCGTAAAGTCATCATGAGACATAGTTTTACCACTTGTGGTCTTACTCTCCACAATGGTCTTGTTGATCTCTTGTGCGGGCTTGTCCTTCTTCTTCTTATTGTTCTTCTTCTTGGTTTTGGAAACAAAACCAATGCCCCCTTTATCACCACTACGCCTTTGCTTGCTCAAAAGATCATCAATGGACTTGTTGCCTTGTGGAAATGTGGCCTTAGCAAGCTCCCCCTTCAACCTAGCATTTTCTTCAAGAATAGTTGTGCTACTAGATGGAATGAAGTTACTAGGTGAAGGAATATTGGCCTATTGAGTTTGAAGCGTTTCATGGGACTTTGTGAGTGAAAAGAGTTCACTCTCCAAGGCCTTGTGAGCCTTGTTAAGCAAACTAAAGTCCTCGGCAAGTTTTTCATGAACCACACCAAACTCAATCTTGTCCTTTTTAGCCCTTTTGTATTTAGCAATAGCATGATCACACTCTTTGATGAGTTTGTTAACAATAGTGTCATTAGCCTCATCAAGCCCTTCAAGTTTTAATTCAAGTGACAACCTAGTTTCTTGTTCTTCTTCTAGAGCATTGTTTAAAGCCTCTAGCTCAATCATATGTTCATGCCCAAGTTTACATCTTACATCTAGAAGCTCTTGAGTATGTGAAAGTTGATCTAGGATGTTTTCAAAGTGTAACTTAGCATCTCCTTCTAGGTTAGTCATAAACTCATCAAAGGCAATTAATTCCTTTTTAACATCAAGAGACATCTCATCATCAAGTTCATCATTATCTAAGGGAGTAGAGCGGGGTGATGAGGATACCTCCGTTCCTCTTGCCATAAGGCAAGTGACGTTCTTGGTGGGAGAGTTCTCATTTGGAGAATCAAAGAGTGAGAATGTCGGAGTAGAGGTGGTGGCTAGAGCAGCCACACCATGAGAAGTTTCCTCTTCCTCATCTTCATCATCTTCATTGTCGGAGGAGTATTCTTCATGAGTGATCAAGACAATTTCTCCCGACTTCTTGTTGATGGGATTCTTCTTGATGAAAGGTTTCTTGTAAGGTGCCTTGAGAGTCTTCTTCAACGCAAGCTTACCCCCATGATCTTCTCTCTTTTCATAGTGACAAGTGATAGCGGTCACCACAATTGAAGCAAGTTCTCAATCTCGTTGTATTTTCTCTTTTCCCATTTGGGTTGCTTTTTCTTTGCATTTCCATCTTGGCCTTGGCGGGGTTCTTCCAAAAGTTATTTGCATAGAAGGCCATATATTGACTATGAGCAATCTTGACTTCATCGGGGTGGTCCATGGAAAGCCCTTCATCACTATCATCTTCATCCTCATGGTCCACAACTTTGGCCTTCAAAGCAACATTGACAACATTGCTCATACCAAGGGCACGAGCACGAGCATCTTTGGCATTCTTGGCGGCAACCTTGAAAGAGGCCATCTCTTGCATAACTTCATTTGCGGTCATGAGATGGTAGTTGTGTCTTCCTTGTAGGCTCTTCAAGTCAGTGGGCTCAAAAGGCATGAGTGCACTCACATATTTCCTTTTTATCCATGCATCATCCACATGTGAGGCACCCACATTTCTAAAAGCGGTGGCGGTGGTCTTGAGCCTTCAGTACATGTCTTCGTGATCTTCACCTTCTTTCATGTAGAAGCCTTCGGCTTCATTGCTTAGAGCATCATATCAGTTCCTCCTCATACTCTCATTTCCCACAAACAACATAGTGAGAGCATCCCAAGCTTCCTTGGCAATGCTAAAGTGCTCAATGTGTGGATAATCCTTTGTCTCCAAAGCTTGTTGAATCATATGCAAAGCAGTGGCATTGAGTTGACTATTGACAATCTCTCTTCTTGTCAGGTTGTTTGGATCCCCAATAAAGAGTCCATGCTCGATGATGTTCCATAGTTCAATGCAAGAGCTGCGCATATGAGTTCTCATTAGTGATTGCCATTGAGCAAAAGTAGCAGATTCTTCAAGCTTAGGTGGGTCACCTCTATTGTATACATGAGGGTGAGGGATTGGAGGGTCGGGAGAGTACCATGAATCACGGTGCTCACCCTTCCCACCATCATTGTGTGTGGAGGAATTAACGTTGTCTAGTTTACCCCCCACCACCATACCCTCGGGGGATACATACGTATTCCCTTTAGGTAAAATGAATGGTTGATCCTCTTGAGGAGATGGGGGTGATGATCCTTCTTTGTCTTCAAGAAGTTGCTCAAGCATCTTCTTGACTTCGTTGACTAAGGAAGATCTCAATCTTGTTTCCAAGTTTTTGAGATCTTCCATGGTCACCGGGGTCGGCTCACTACCACCATCCCCATCATTGCTACCCATATTCTCTTAGGCGGTAAAGCCCAAATAAAGAGTCGAGGCTCTGATACCAATTCAAAGGATCGTATGGGAACCTAGAGGGGGGGGGGGTGAATAGGTGCTACTTCAAATTTTATTCTTTTTCAAGTTAGGGTTTGACAAGAAAGGTAAATTCTCTAGAATATGTGTAACACCCTCAGAATCGGACCTATGCAAGTTTGGGCAAAATTCACCAAACCCGCATAGAAACGATTCAAAGGTGCCCACCAGGCACTTTCGTGCGGGTGGAAAACGAAGTAATAACATTACACAACAGTCCTCGATGGGACCCACAGGCAGATATATATAAATGACTCAAAGAGTCAAGAATACGGATATAATATACAAAGATCCAAATCACCTTGAAAACGATAGAGCGTCCTACGGACAAGATGCAAATGGGGCTAAGAGCCTCAAGAATAACCAATGGCGCCCATAACCCTGCCTGTGCCAAGCCGGAAGGGTAACCACGCTAACGTCGATCTCAAAACCTGCTTAACAAAGGGTGCCGACAAAGGGCAAAGCAGAAAACAAAGAAAGAGCCAAGATCGAGGCCAAGACACGGCGAGGCTAGAATTGGTCCTCGCCTACATAGGTATGGTGGATCAAGCGGCAAAGATGCACTAAACAACCTATAGAGACTCGATACAATGGCGGTTATCGAGAGGGGTAAGAATGACCTAACCGGATCCAACCTGAAGCTATCACCAAACAAACCCATCCTGGTGTTTCCCCCTCGAGACCAAACGAGGAAGTCAACCGAGGAACTCACACAGTTGGCAGTTTTATTTATTCAGTTATAGTTGCGGCACTTTACTAGTCAGGTTTAGATAATCGTCCTGATAAAGTAAACAGTGGGCACTTTTAGTTAACCATTCCGTGATAGTTGCAACAATTACTAATCAGGTACAGATAGCATGAGATAAACCCAAAACCCAGCAGTTGTTGGTACTTTTATTCAGCCAATTCGTTGTAGTTGCAATACTTACTAGTCATATACAATTGTCGCAAGCGACAACCAAACAAGCAATTGTGGGCAGTATTAATTAGCCATTCCATTATAGTAGAGCTGATTACTAGTCATTATAAGTCAAACTTATAGCAATAAACTTTAGTTATGCTTGTCTATGATCGAGATACTGTGCTCCAAGTCGTCCATATCCGCGGACACGGCTTTCAGAAAGTTTTTACCCGGCCGGGGTGCACCAATAGCAACACACGCTCGATCAACCTCGGAAAAACCAAATCAAAACCCAACGAGGCTTTCACGACTGAACAATCACAGGATTCAGAAATATTTCAGGGGCCACCTTAAGTAGAATCCGCAACGGAGTAGGCAAGCTCGAGACGGCCTCAAGGTTCATGACAATGGTCTGGCGATCGGGAACCCCAAACGGGCTTGTCGACACCGTAATCACTCCGCTTCCTAAACAAAGACAAATGTGCTATCCGTCGCACAATCGTAAATAAAGCAAAGAACATGGCATAAGTACAGGATCGTAAATAAAACCTCAAACTAGTTTGTGGCCCCAAGAAATAAGATCAATCAAGCTCGCTCGGGGTCCCATATACCTCCCGGATGTGGATAGCGCGCAAAAATCAAGGAACAGGTATCAAGTACTCGGGGTCTTACGGGACACAAGTGGGCGTTCGGAAACCAAATATTATCTATCACCCACCGATGCCTCTGCTTATTCAATTTTAGTTGTTAAACAGAAAGTAAAGTGACGATAAGTAAAACTAGAATCATCTCCAACATCAACATGCGGCAATACATCAGCAACTGTGGCATATGGCGACACACATCAGCACTTGAGCAAGCAACTGCGACGCGCAAGTCCAACGATCTACCAAACAACAGGTAATAGGGGGGTCCAAGGCAATATATGGCTGCAAGGGATATCAAGGGTACGGAATCTAGAGCATCGCAACACAGATAGCAATAGATCAACAGGAGGGAAGTAAATACTATGAAAGTAAGATAGGTAGAAAGGGGGAGATGCTCGCCTGAAAACATTGTCGAAAGGTTCGACCGAAGATCGGGGCGAAGCTCACATCAACTCAACGGCCTTATCCGCGAAGAAGCAAAACACTAGAAGAAACACCGGATGCAATATTTAATACAACGGCAGAAGATCGGCATGATGCATGCATGATGTATGTCATGGCAAGGTGCGATGCAATTAGGTCATATTAAGCGGAACCGGGATCCTGACAGTTAATCTGTGGTTCAAGTTGTTTAAACCCCCGCATATTAAATGTTGTTTAGCAAGGCAAGATAAGATACCGTTTCGCTACACAAGTTTAAATGAGGCCGATATGAGACTAGTTTTGCCCGCATATGGGCCCCATATTTAATTATTAGGTGAATCGGCATAAGGCCCCAAACCACATGATATGCATGCGAGATGACAATTAAATATGACAAGTTGTGTTATGTTATGAAATAGGGTTCGAGGAAAGGGTTCACACGTTAGGGGGTCTCACGGACTTGAGTTTCGGGGGTTCGGTCGAGGTCCAGGTTCGGTTCCGCTTCTCGGGTCGGGTCGTTCTCTCGTTCTCAGACGGGTAGTTCTTGGCGTTCGGAACCGGACTTGGTTCGTGTCGGGTTCATTCGATCTTCCGGTCGGTGCCGTTCTTGTCGTCACAGATCTTGTCAGGTCCCACGGTCGATCTTGCCGTTACGAGGATCTTGTTGGGACCGTGCCATCGTGTCGGTCTCGGCATCCGGGGGCGTCGGGTCATGGCGTCTGTGGGGGAGCGCTGGTCGCATCCGTGTCGGCGGACTTGGCGTTCCGGGGGAAGTACTTGGCGCCGGTGCGGTACTTGTGAATGCTGTGGCGATCTTGGCGTCCTTCCGGTTCGGGTTTGGCGTTCGAGGGAGGTACTAGTCGTTCTCGGGGCGTTCTTGGTGGTCATCGGGTCCGAGTGGCTGTTTTATCGGTTTCATAACGGAGGCCTTGACGTCCCACGTCGACGATGTTCCGCGACGGTTTACTTGGGTCCCGACTTGGACGGTTGGTGACGGACATGGGCGAGGTGGACGCCGGGAACGCTCTCAGGCTCGCTGCTGTTCGCGGCAGAAGGAGGTGGCGAGGTCGACAGGGGACACGGCGCTGCATCGGGCACGCAGGCGTCTGCGAGGGCGGCGGACGGGCTCGAGGCGGGCCGCACGCGCGGCCAGAGGCGGTTGGGCGGGCGGCGGCACGGTGCTGCGGCGGGGACGGGGCGATGGCTCGGGCGACGGGGGGCCAGCGGCGGAGGGCGGCGGCGACCGCAGACGGCGAGGGTGCCCGACGCGCGGGGTCGCGGTGAAGGGGCCTGGCGGGCGGCGCGAGAGCAGCGAGGGCAGCGAGAAAGCGCGAGGAGCCTTGAAGGCGGCGAAGCGCAGCCGGCCGGGCGGCCGGCGCTTGGGAGGCCGAGGGAGCGGGACGGCAGAGTCGTTCGCGGCGAGGGCGGGCGAAGCGAAAGGCTGGCCGGCAGCGGCTTTCGGTGCTGGCCGGGCGGAGAGGAGGCAAAGGGCCGGAGCTTGGGAGGAACGCGGGCGGAGGAGGGTAGACGGCGAAGCGGACGGGCCACGCTGAGCGTCGCCGGGCGGAGCTCGGAGCGGTGGAGGCCAGCGCAGTCGAGGCAGCATGAGCTGTGAGCGCAGCGCTTGGCGTGAGCTTGGCGGCGCGGCGAGGGCGAAGCCGGGCGAGCGGGGCTCGCTGGCCTCTGGGATGCGGGTGGGGAGCGGGAGGTTGAGGGAGAAGGGGAGGGAGGAAAACGCGTGGGAGGAGGGGGCTGTCCTGGGGGTCCGGCAGGTGCGGTCCCACGGGGTGGGCCGTCTTTGGCAGGTGGTTTGACGGGAGGCTGGGTCGGCCGGTCCAGTGGGGGACCCAATGATCGGGAGGGAGCTGGTGCAGCCTGGTGCGTCTGTGCAGTGCGAGGGGTTTTGTGTGGTGTGTGTGCTGCGTGGGTAGGAGGGGCAGGGTGAGGGCGACGTGGCGTGGAGGGATGGGGGGGGGGGAGTGGTCAGCTGAGGTGGCATGATATGATTGGGGGGAGTGAGGTGGAGGGATAGGTTGGGTAGAGAGCTGGGTAGACTTAGGATTTAGATGGGGCTGGATAGGTGAGGTGGCAGGTGGGTATAGTTTGGGTGAGAGGGTGAGGTGGCTCTGTTGGTGGTAGGATAGAATTTGGTGGGACTAGGATTTAGGTGGGGGCTGATTGGGGTGGACCGATCTGTTTGTCACGGGTGGTCGTTGGTCGGGTTGGCCTGCTCGATGCCCACTAAAATAATTAAAACTTTTATTTAATTTAATTGGGCCGTTTTGCAACCCGATAGCAACAAAACAAAATACTCGAGCCCGGTTTTGGCGTTTGAATAAGATGGGGCGTTTAGAAAACAAAGACGGGTTCTGCAACCATAGTTTTAGCAAACAATGCATGAGGATGACGATGCAATGCACAAATTCAACGCGATTTTCTAGTAGTGGTTTTGCGGGATGCCACAATTCGACACCACTAACAATGGATCTCGCCCTCGAGATCCGCCTCATGGTACCGGAAGGAAGGTCGGCGATCTGCGTCTTCTCGCTTCGTGTAGATCCTCGCGACACCACTAACGAGGGTTCATCCTCCATCTTGAAAACGGCGACACCTCCAACAATGGGTCGTTGCTCCTGATCGTCGAGAGGACGCTCCGGGGAAACAAAGGACGAAGCTGAAGGTAAGGCCACCTCTAACTTCCAGGGAAGGAGTAGAATTGCATCGATCCACTATTCAATATACCGAGCAAATGTTAAGAGTAGTGGTATGGTCGCGACTCCATCCCGCACTCAAAGCATTACCCTGTACACGAATAGACAGATTATGCAACCAACCCTCGGATTCAGACTGAAGATCTCGACAAGCGAGGTTCGGATCAAAGAAATGATGCAGACTCTGCATCGAAGCTGGGGTAGAGATGTCGTCGCGTCGGAAAACACCGGAAGGAACAAACAAGGAACAAAGAATGATACCGCAGTAGACGGATTCCTCGGATAGCATGGAGACCAGATGTCGCAACACCGTTATCGAAGAAGGAAGCGAAACCCTAAAGGTACGACGGAAACCCGACCACGAGAATTCCTGGACTCGAAGAACGAGACGAGAGCGGATTCAAAACACGTAGGGGTAAGAGGGGAACAGCAAAGGGGTAAGGAGTAAAATCAGACCTAATCAGAACTATCCAACCGATTTTGCAAAAATAGTTTTGACACTCTACTTCGGCCGTTAGCTAGGTTATCCTATTTGGACTTGTGGGTATCGCAACTGGCTGAGCTCGATACCACTCAGTAACACCCTCGAGAATCGGACCTATGCAAGTTTGGGCAAAATTCACCAAACCCGCATAGAAACGATTCAAAGGTGCTCACCACCAGCACTTTCGTGGTGGAAAACGAAGTAATAACATTACACAACAGTCCTCGATGGGACCCAGCAGGAGATATATATAACGACTCAAAGAGTCAAGAATACGGATATAATATACAAAGATCCAAATCACCTTGAAAGCGATAGAGCGTCCGCCACGGACAAGATGCAAATGGGGCTAAGAGCCCCAAGAATAACCAATGGCGCCCATAACCCCTGTGCCAAGCCGGAAGGGTAACCCGCTAACGGCCGTCGATCTCAAAACCTGCTTAACAAAGGGGTGCCGACAAAGGGCAAAGCGAAAACAAAGAAAGAGCGCCAAGATCGAGGCCAAGACACGGCGAGGCTAGAATTCGCGGTCCTCGCCTACATAGGTATGGTGGATCAAGCGGCGTGGCATCATGCACTAAACAACCTATAGAGACTCGATACAACTGGCGGTTATCAGAGAGGGGTAAGAATGACCTAACCGGATCCAACCTGAAGCTATCACCAAACAAACCCATCCTGGTGTTTCCCCCTCGAGACCAAACGAGGAAGTCAACCGAGGAACTCACACAGTTGGCAGTGTTATTTATTCAGTTATAGTTGCGGCACTTTACTAGTCAAGTTTAGATAATCGTCATGATAAAGTAAACAGTGGGCACTTTTAGTTAACCATTCCGTGATAGTTGCAACAATTACTAATCAGGTACAGATAGCATGAGATAAACCCAAAACCCAGCAGTGGTTGATACGTTTATTCAGCCAATTCGTTGTAGTTGCAATACTTACTAGTCATATACAATTGTCGCAAGCGACAACCAAACAAGCAATTGTGGGCAGTATTAATTAGCCATTCCGTTATAGTGGAGCTGATTACTAGTCATTATAAGTCAAATTTATAGCAGTAAACTTTAGTTATGCTTGTCTATGATCGAGATACTGTGCTCCAAGTCGTCCATATCCGCGGACACGGCTTTCAGAAAGTTTTTACCCGGCCGGGGTGCACCAATAGCAACACACGCTCGATCAACCTCGGAAAAACCAAATCAAAACCCAACGAGGCTTTCACGACTGAACAATCACAGGATTCAGAAATATTTCAGGGGGCCACCCCTTAAGTAGAATCCGCAACGGAGTAGGCAAGCTCCGAGACGGCCTCAAGGTCTGCGACAATGGCTGTGACTCGGGGGAACCCCAAACGGGCTTGTCGACACCGCGTAATCACTCCGCTTCCTAAACGATACAGGTGCTATCCGTCGCACAATCGTAAATAAAGCATAAACATGGCATAAGTACAGATCGTAAATAAAACCTCAAACTAGTTTGTGGCCCCAAGAAATAAGATGAATCAAGCTCGCTCGGGGGTCCCATATACCTCCCGGTGTGGATAGCGCGCAAAAATCAAGGAACAGTATCAAGTACTCGGGTCTTACGGGACACAAGTGGTGCTCGAAACCAAATATTATCTATCACCCACCGATGCCTCGCTTATTCAATTTTAGTTGTTAAATGAAAGTAAAGTGACGATAAGTAAAACTAGAATCATCTCCAACATCAACATGCGGCAATACATCAATCGCTGTGGCATATGGCGACACATCAGCACTTGAGCAAGCAACTGCGACGCGCAAGTCCAACGATCTACCAAACAACAGGTAATAGGGGGGTCCAAGGCAATATATGGCTGCAAGGGATATCAAGGGTACGGAATCTAGAGCATCGCAACACAGATAGCAATAGATCAACAGGAGGGAAGTAAATACTATGAAAGTAAGATAGGTAGAAAGGGGGAGATGCTCGCCTGAAAACATTGTCGAAAGGTTCGACCGAAGATCGGGGCGAAGCTCACATCAACTCAACGGCCTTATCCGCGAAGAAGCAAAACACTAGAAGAAACACCGGATGCAATATTTAATACAACGGCAGAAGATCGGCATGATGCATGCATGATGTATGTCATGGCAAGGTGCGATGCAATTAGGTCATATTAAGCGGAACCGGGATCCCGACAGTTAATCTGTGGTTCAAGTTGTTTAAACCCCCGCATATTAAATGTTGTTTAGCAAGGCAAGATAAGATACCGTTTCGCTACACAAGTTTAAATGAGGCCGATATGAGACTAGTTTTGCCCGCATATGGGCCCCATATTTAATTATTAGGTGAATCGGCATAAGGCCCCCAAACCACATGATATGCATGCGAGATGACAATTAAATATGCGACAAGTTGTGTTATGTTATGAAATAGGGTTCGAGGAAAGGGTTCACACGTTAGGGGGGTCTCGACGGACTTGAGTTTCTGGGGGGTTCGGGGTCGAGGTCCAGGGTTCGACGGTTCCGTTCTCGGGTATCGGGGTCGTTCTCTCGTTCTCGGTACGGGGGTAGTTCTTGGCGTTCCGGGAACCGGACTTGGTTCGGTGTCGGGGTTCATTCGATCTTCCGGGTCGGTGCCGTTCTTGTCGTCGCGCAGATCTTGTCGGGTCCCACGGTCGATCTTGCCGTTACGAGGATCTTGTCGGGACCGTGCCATCGTGTCGGTCTCGGCATCCGGGGGCGTCGGGTCATGGCGTCTGTGGGGGAGTACTTGTCGCATCCGTGTCGGCGAACTTGGCGTTCCGGGGGAAGTACTTGGCGCCCGGGGTGCGGTACTTGTGGTACAGGTGGCGATCTTGGCGTCCTTCCGGTTCGGGTTTGGCGTTCGAGGGAGGTACTAGTCGTTCTCGGGGCGTTCTTGGTGGTCATCGGGTCCGAGTGGCTGTTTTATCGGTTTCATAACGGAGGCCTTGACGTCCCACGTCGACGATGTTCCGCGACGGTTTACTTGGGTCCCGACTTGGACGGTTGGTGACGGACATGGGCGAGGTGGACGCCGGGAACGCTCTCAGGCTCGCTGCATTCGCGGCGTAAGGAGGTGGCGAGTCGACAGGGACACGGCGCAGCATCGGCACGCAGCGTCTCGCGAGGGCGGCGGGAGGCTCGGCGGGCGCGCGCTGCCAGAGGCGGTTGGGCGGCCGGGCACGGTGCCGCAGCGGGCTTGGGGACGATGGCTCTGGCGGCGGCTTCAGCGGCGCCGAGGGGACGGCGGCGGACCGCGCAGGACGGCGGCGAGGGTGCCTGACGCAGTGGTCATGGTGAAGGGCTCGGCGGAGCGGCGCCATGGGCGAGGACGAGCAGGAGAGCGGTAGACGGCGAAGCGCGAGGAGCGCCGGAAGGCTGGCGGCAGCGCGGGGCTGGCCTTTCGGGCAGCGCGCTGAGGCCGAGGGAGCGGACGCGGGGAGAGCAGGGTCGTTGTCGTAGGGCGGACCGGAGGCGAAGCTTCAGCGCTGGCCGGAAGCGGCCTTCGGTGGCCGGCCGGGAGAGGCAAAGGGCCGGAGCTTGGGGAGGAACGCGGGCGGTGGGAGGAGGGTAGACGGCGAGCGCGGACGGGCCACGCGGCGCCGCCGAGGGCGAGGCGGAGGCGGCGGAGCTCGGGGGCAGTGGAGGCCAGCGGGCGGGGCGAGCAGGGGCGCGCTAGTGAGCTTGGCGGCGGCGAGGGCGGGCGGGCGGGCTCACGGGCCTCTGGGATGCGGGTGGGGAGCGGGAGGTTGAGGGAGAAGGGGAGGGAGGAAAACGCGTGGGAGGAGGGGGCTGTTCCGCGGGGGGTCCGGGGCAGGTGCGGGTCCCACGGGGGTGGGCCGCGTGCTGGGGCAGGGTGGTTTGACTGGGAGGGCTGGGGTCGGCCGGTCCCAGGCGCGTGGGACCCAGCGGTCAGGGAGGGAGCTGGTGCAGGCCTGGTGTGCGTGTGGGTGCATGAGGGGGTTTGTGTGGTGTGTGTGCTGCGTGGGTAAGAGGGGCAGGGTGAGGGCGACGTGGCGTGGAGGGATTGGGGGGTGGGAGTGGTCAGCTGAGGTGGCATGATATGATTGGGGGGAGTGAGGTGGAGGGATAGGTTGGGTAGAGAGCTGGGTAGACTTAGGATTTAGATGGGGCTGGATAGGTGAGGTGGCAGGTGGGTATAGTTTGGGTGAGAGGGTGAGGTGGCGGTCTGCCGTTGGTGGGTAGGATAGAATTTGGTGGGACTAGGATTTAGGTGGGGGCTGATTGGGGTGGACCGATCTGTTTAATACGGGGTGGTCGTTCGGGTCGGGTTGGCCCGTTCGACTGCCCCCACTAAAATAATTAAAACTTTTATTTAATTTAATTGGGCCGTTTGCAACCCGATAGCAACAAAACAAAATACTCCGGAGCCCCGGGGTTTTGGCGTTTGAATAAGATGGGGCGTTTAGAAAACAAAGACGGGTTTTGCAACCATAGTTTTAGCAAACAATGCATGAGGATGACGATGCAATGCACAAATTCAACGCGATTTTCTAGTAGTGGTTTTGCGGGATGCCACAATATGCAACTATGGTGAATTTACCTATATGTCAACCAAGCACAAGCTAACACAACACTAAGCAAGAACAAGTAAGTAAAGTGCGGTAAAGGATAGAAGTAACCAAAGGAGTGGACGCGGAGACACAAGGATTTGTTTCCCGTAGTTCCTTCCTTTTGAGGGGAAGTATGTCTACGTTTGGAGAGGGGGTGGTTTAAAACCACCAATGCCACGAGAGGCCTCCCTTGTTCTCCGATGAACCTCACCCCAACGGGCTCGATTCACCTTCCACTATATCGGCAACCTTCGAGGTGGAAGCCGGCACCTTTACAACAAGTTTGGGGCACGCATCCACAACTGAATTAGAGGCTCCCAAACACAAGCAAGCTGTCAAGACAAATCAAAGACAAGCTTGTAAGAACCAAATCAAAGTAAGGGTTTCCAATGAAACACTAGAGCTTGGGGGCCCTCAAGTGAATGAGGGGGAAATGAAGATCTCTCTTGGTGAAGATGTAAATCAAGGCCTCCTCCTTCGATTCTCCAAAGATCAATGACTTTGGATGGTTGGATGAAGAGATCTTGTAGATTTGGTGGCTCTAATGGGGTTGGTGTTCTTGAGCAGCTCGAGCATCTGGAGGAAGAAGATAAGGGTCCCTTTTTATAGGCAACCCCCTCCACGAACCATTTTTTGACCATTGTAGAAAAGTCAGACTAGAGACTCCGGTGTGTAGACCGGAGACACCGGAGACTCCGGCCAATCTCCGGACTAGCCTCCGGACTGCCCTTCTGACTGACCCAGAGCAAACCTGCCCCTGCAACACCAGGGACTTCGGTCTTCCAGCACCGGAGACTCCGGACTGAACAAAGTCTGGAGACTCCGGAGGAACCTCCGGTGCAGGCTCCGGACCCCCAGATAGAATGTCCCAGCCAGATCCTGGGAGGCCCCTCCGGAGCCAGAACCGGAAACTCCGGACCACACCGGAGACTCCGGTCTGGAGTTTCCAGAACAGTGGCATATGAATGTGGTCTTTTCCCAAGTTTGAGGGTGCTGTTCATTTATCAAAATACCAACCTGTGGACAATAACAAACTATAAAATGATCTACTTGTTAACAAACACCAAAAGTGATTATGACAAAAAATGCCCTTTCAGCTTGTCACATATAAGTTCACACACACACTTGAGATTATCCTCTTGCTTCATAGAGGATTGGGCTTTCTCTCATCGAGAGCATTTACTTATTGCTATTTACTTTCAGCATTTTATATTATTAAAAACTACAAACCAAAAACACCAAATCCGCTATATTTACTATTATTTCCTTTGTCAAATTTTATAACCAGTACCCTTAGTTCCTCGTGCGTTCGACAACTTTTCTTTATTGAAAAGTACTATAATTGATCTCTTGCATTTGGGAGCCATCAGCAGCGCCCACACGCGTCAACGCATCATCCTGACGGTAGACAGGCAAATGATTTATCCCTGGTGTAGACCCATGAACTAGAAGATATGGAGGCGTAAGACGCTCCTTGGAGGTGCCCACCAATCATAGGAGAGGTCGCAACGAGCCGTATATATTAGGGCACATGTGCCAAATTTGTCCAACTCAACCCAACCAGAGGCGTTGCCGCCGACATGAAGAAGAATCTAGCATGCTCATTGGGGACCCTCCACTACTTGCGGCTCGTCACTAATTCCCCATACATCGCCATCACCACCTCCGCTCGAATACCATGAAGGTACCTTCAAGCGACTGATACCAGGCCTCGCCCCCCATAGAGCGCCATCACCACCTGTTCTCGAATGCCATGAAGGGACCTTCAAGTGACTAAGACAGGCCTCACCGCCCCCTTCATCGGTGTCAAGATGGATTCTCCGGCGACCGCCTCTAGGAGAGGCGAGTAGGGGGAGGAGGAGGGAGGGAGGTGGTGGTTGTGATCTAGGGTCCCCCCTAGTCGCCTGGAGGGGGTGACCCAGGCCTATTTGGTTCCAACAATGTCACTTTACCCTTTGGACCATTTTGGCCATCTTGTTGAGTCCATTGGCCGTCCTCATTTATTATGTCCGCCATAACAACATCCTTTTCAAAAGTAGGATGAATTAGCCAGTGTCATGTCCTACTATGTCGGGGGCAGCCTTTCATGAAACAGGTTGGGGTGTCTAGGAGGGTGTCGGCGAGGAATGCTCGCGGGCCCTTGCTACGCATAATAGTGTTGGGACACATAGATATAAAACAAAATTTACCCTCTAACGTGGTGATCCCAAGAACTAGCTGAGGTAGAAGGCCACGATGATTACCACTAAATGCGCAGTTGCGGATTACTGATGTAGCAAGTCTATTGATGCAGTGCAGTCTTTGCAATCTCGATCCAATCAACGATCGTCCAAGCGTTGATCATGCAGCGCCTCTGCTGGTGTCCACACGTAGGAGTAGGATCGTCGGTGGTGGAATGCTAGGTCCAGTACGGCGGTAGGACTACTGTGGAGCTAGGGTTTCGAGCGCATGGAATGACCTAACCATTAACCATCCTGGGTTTCTGCGCCCCACTATATATAGGGACTTAAAGTAGGCTCCACTCACTCATGGCCCATTTACTAAAGCCCATATAACATTAATCACTATGAGTCCGACTCACTGACTCGGTCCAAATCTGGCTCGGGTCTAACCCAATTAGATTTCCGGTTCAGATCAAATCCGAACTTGCTCCCTCTCTTAAGTGTGTGACTCCGCAGGCTCATGGAAACTTGGACACGATTGGAGTCCGACTCTCAATCGATCAGTCAGTAGCGGATCCTAGCAGAATGTGCCAACTCCCAGGTACCAAAGAGTCATAACGACATGCCTTTCCAATGCGACTTGCGTCCGAGTCCCTTTTTCCTCACGATATACCTTGTCAGACTACGGGCGAATAATTGTCATCCCTTAAATAGTTCGACTCTCTTCTCGATCTGAGATAAGTGATTCATCCGACTAACTCTTTATTCGATCGTCTTGGTTAACACTTAACTGAGTCATGCATGGCCATGCTTTCCGAATCATATCATCCGAGAGGGCCCAGATAATATCTCTCCGACTGGAGGGGCAAAATCCCATCTTGGTTATCCACATAACGCAGCTTGATTCTCAGTCGACCCAAACTCTGCCTTTATAACTACCCTGTTACGGATTAGCGTTTGACAGAACCTAAGTCAGTGATTCTCAACTCGGATTGTGCGACAATCTTAGGTATAAGGATTACATTGATTGAGACATACAAATGAAAACTTTGTTCGTTATATCTCAATATGGGTCAATCCGACTCGCTAAACTCTTTAGCCAAATCTATGTAAGTCGGAATAGCATCACCATTCCCATGACAAGTGGAACCGAGTCATCTGCCAACTTTCACATTAGTCTAAGTTGTGTGTCTAGCACAACCTCAATGACCAAGGATGTTTAGTATGAACAACATGAGTGTATAGTTCCACAATCTAATCACATATTCAATGATGTACATTAGATGCTCATACAAGGACAACTTAATAACTTTATGAATACAATAGGAAATATCATCATACATGATTGCCTCTAGGGTATATTCCCAACAGTCTCCCACTTGCACTAGAGTAAATCTTCCAACTGACATGTATAGGCATCTAATTCCCATAGCTCTCAGGTGTGCCTCATGCTTTGGTTGTGGTAACGGCTTTGTCAATGGATCCGCAATGTTTGCATCCGTGTGTACCTTGCATAATTTTTATATCACCTTGATCCACGAACTAGCGAATCAGGTGGTACCGCATGAGTATGTGCTTGTTCTTCTGGTGTTGTTTAGGTTCCTTGGCTTGTGCAATAGCACCATTGTTGTCACAATACACGTCTAACGGATTGGACGAGCCCTAAACCACATCAAGATCCATGAGGAAATTCCTCATCCAAATAGATTCCTTTGCTACCTCCGAGGCGGCAATATACTCAGCCTCTGTTGTAGATGCAAACACATTATCTTGCTTGGAACTCTTCCAGATCGCATCCCCTCCGTTTATTACAAACACGTATCCGGATTGCGAACAAGAATCATCAGAGTCGGTAAGATAACTCGCATCCGTGTAACCCTTTACACTGAGTTCATCTTCACCTCCATAAAACAAAAAACATCCTTAGTCCTTCTCAAGTACTTAAGGATATTTTTAGCCACTGTCTAGTGGATCTCTCTAGGATCAGCTTGGTATCTCCTCACAACACTTAGAGCATAGAAAACATCTGGCCTAGTACAAATCATGGCATACATGATGGATCTGACTGTAGAAGCATACGGAATCGCACTCATCCGACTTTGCTCATCAGTCGTCGAAGGACATTGAGTCTTGCTAAGTTTACCCCATGGGACATCGGTAAGAACCCCTTCTTAGACGATTTCATGTTGAACTTCTTCAACACTTTGTCCAAATATGTACTCTGACTCAATCCAATGAGCCGTCTTGATCTATCTCTATAGATCCGGATTCCAAGAATGTATGTTGCCTCACCCAAGTCTTTCATTGAGAAACTCATTTCCAATGATTCCTTGGTTTCTTGCAACATCTAGACATGATTTCCAACCAGTAATATGTCATCCACATATAAGATCAGAAAGTTTACTTTGCTCCCACTAAACTTCTTGTATAAATAAGAATCATGATCACTCTTGATGAAGCCAAACAATTTGACTGCCTCATCAAAGCGAATATTCCAACTCTGAGATGCTTGCTTCAACCCATAAATGGATTTCTGAAGATTGCATACCTTGTCAGTGTTAGCCAGATCGATAAAACCCTCGGGCTATATCATATACACTTACTCGATTAAATTTCTATTAAGGAACGCCATTTTGACATCCATCTGCAATATCTCATAGTCGAAATAGGATGTGATAGCTAACATGATCCGGATTGACTTAAGCATCGCTACGGTCGAGAAAGTCTCGTCGTAGTCAACTCCTTAAACTTGTCGGAACCCCTTCATGACAAGTCGTGCTTTATAGACGGAAACATTTCCATCCATATCAGTTTTATTCTTAAAGACCCATTTGCACTCGACGGGTCTTGCACTGCCTGCAGATCAACCAAGTTCCAAACTTGAATTTCATCCATGGAATTTAACTCGGATCTCATGGCTCCAAGCCATGACTCAGAATTATATCCCACCATCGCTTTCGAATAATTTGCTGGCTCATCATTGTATAACAGTAATACATTACAAACACTTCATAATCTGGCTGAACTTCACGGTTCGGGTGCAGTTGTCAGCTCAGTGATGCGGCTCGGTTACTGTAGAGCCGGTTGGGAAACCCCAAGAGCAAGGTGTGATGAGCACAACATCAAGTTTTCCTCCAGTTGTGAAACCAAGGTTATAGAACCAGTAGGATAAACGAAACAGCTCCCAAGGTGTTGCTAGCAATGTGGAACCTGCACGACACAACCACAATACTTTGCACCAACTTAGAGGTTGTCAAGCTCACCGGTTTGCTGAAAACAAAGGATTAAACGTATAGTGTGGAAGAAAGTAATTGTTTATAGTAATTGCAGAAAGTAAATAGTAGAGAGTAGATTGAATATTAGTGGGAAAGAATGGACCAAGGTTCATAGTTCACTACAGGTGTTTCTCCATAAGATAAATAGCATGTTGGGTGAACAAATTACAGTTGGGCAATTGACAGATTGAGAATGCATAACAATGCATGTACATGTCATGATGATTTTTGTGAGATTTCGTTTGGGCATTACAACATAATACATAGACCGTAATCCAACTGCATTTATGACTAATAATCCACCTTCAGGTTATCGTCCGAACCCCTTCCAGTATTAAAGTTGCAAGCAACAGATAATTGCATTAAGCAAAGTGTGTAAAGTAAACAATACAATTTCCCTTGGACAAAGGATTGTTGTTTTCTCCCTAGTAGCAAAAGCACATATACAACCTTAGAGGTTTCTGTGACTCCTCCAGATTACTAGAGACATGAACCTACTATCGAGCATAAATACTCCCTCTTGGAGTCACAAGCAAATACTTGGCCAAAGTAACTACTAGCAACGGAGAGCATGCAAGATCACAAATAACATAGACATGATAGAATCAAAAATCAGTCTTGACATAGTACTCAATATCCATCGGATCCCAACAAACACAACATGTAGGATTACAAATAGATGATCTTGATCATGATAGGCAGCTCATAAGATCTAAACATGATAACACAAAGGGGGAGAAACAACCATCTAGCTACTGCTATGGACCCATAGTCCAAGGATGAACTACTCACACATCACTTCGGAGGCTAGCATGGTGATGAAGAAAGCCTCCAGGGTGATCTCCCCTCTCTGGAAGGGTGCCGGGAAGAGCTTCAGATCCTCCCGATCTAGGTACGATGGTAGCGGCGGCTACAGACTTTTTCGTGGATTTCTGATTAAGTACTTAGGGTTTTCTCCTCAGGGTGTTTATATAGGCGAAGGGGCAAGATCAGTGGACGCTCGAGGGGCCCACACCATAGGGCGGCGCGACCTAGGGTGGACCCGCACGGCACCCTAGTGTGGCTGCCTCGTGGCGCTTCTTCGTCTCCCCTTCGGACTCCGTGTAGTGTCTGGAAAATAGGAACTTTGGCTTTGGTTTAGTCCAATTCGGAGAATATTTTCTTACTAGCTTTTCTGAAACCAAAAACAACAGAAAACAGGAACTGGCATCTTGTTAATAGGTTAGTTCCAGAAAATGTATAAAAAATGCCTCAAAGTGTAGACAAAACATAAGATAGTTGGTACAAAACAAGCATGGAGCATAAAAAATTATAGATACATTTGCGACGTATCACTTAGCTACCATGACTGGCTTAGCCTCCAAGGCTTTTGCCGACTCTCTACTAGCTGGTTCCTCTGGAATTTCTTCGAGATGCACCATGCTCCCACTGACTCCCTGACTGAGAAACTCTTTCTCAAGGAAGACACCGTTCCGAGCGACAAACACTTTGCCATCTTCTCGGTTGTAGAAGTAGTATCCCAAGGTTTTCCTCGGATACCCCACGAAAATGCACTTATCCGATTTGGCTGTAAGCTTGTCTGACTGAAGTCGCTTGACAAATGCTTCACAACCCCAAATCTTAAGAAAAGACAAGCACGGCTTCTTGCCTGTCCACATCTCATGCGGTGTCTTCTCTACCAACTTTGATGGTACTCTGTTTAGTGTGAATGCCGCAATTTCTAAACAATAACCCCAAAATGACAAAGGCAGATCAGTCCAACTCATCATTGATCGTACCATGTCCAACAAGGTCCGATTTCGCCATTTTGAGACACTGTTCCTCTGCGGCGTTCCCGACGGAGTCAGTTGGGGAACTATTCCACAACTCTTAAGATGATCATCAAACTCGTGGCTCATGTACTCGCCTCCTCGGTCTGACCGAAGAAACTTTATTTTCTTTCCAAGTTGATTCTGTACTTCATTCTGGAATTCTTTGAACTTTTCAAAGGCTTCCGACTTATATTTCATTAAGTAGATACATCCATACCAACTTAAATAATCAGTGAAGGTATTGAAGTACTCATAACCACCCCTAGTTGGCGTGCTCATTGGTCCAAATACATCACTATGTACTAGTCCCAACAAGTCGGACGCCCTTTCACAACTCTTTGCAAAAGGTGTTTTGGTCATTATGCCGAGTAGGCAAGATTCACATGTCTAGAACGACTCAAAGTCGAACGAAATTAGGAGTCCATCATCATGGAGCTTCTTCATGCATTTACAACTTATATGATCAAGCCGACAGTGCCAAAATTAAGTCATATTCAGATAATTTAGTTTTAACCTTTTAACATTTATGTTATAAACCGACTCACCATCAAGATCCAAAATAAATAACCCGTCCTAGACGGGTGCAAAGCCGTGAAACGTATCATTCAAATATAAAGAACAACCATTATTCTTAATATTCAATTCATAGTCTTGCCTCATCAAACATGAAGGAGAAATAATGTTCCGACTGAGCACTGGAACAAAATAACAATTATTCAGTTCTATAATGAATCCGGAAGGTAAATGAAGTTGCATCATGTCGACTTCCAATGCAGCGACTCTCTCTTTGTTGTTGATGTCTACGCACTTCTATTCTTGTAGACAGTTGTTGGGCCTCCAAGTGCAGAGGTTTGTAGAACAGCAGCAAGTTTCCCTTAAGTGGATTACCCAAGGTTTATCGAACTCAGGGAGGAAGTGGTCAAAGTTATTCCCTCTCAAGCAACCCTGAAATCAAGATACAAGAAGTCTCTTGTGTCTACAACAAACACAATGCACTTGTCAGGTGTATAGGTGCACTAGTTTGGCGAAGATATAGTAAAATACAAGTGGTAATGGTGCCAGAAAATAGCTTGACTGTGAGGTAAAGACTAAAGGCAATAAGAAGGAAGCAAGCAAACATGCAACAGATCTAGTAGAAAACGGTGTTTCAATGTTTAGAAACAAGGCCTAGGGATCATACTTTCACTAGTGAACACTCTCTCATATAAATATCCTCATTCATGATACTACTCTTAACTACTCTCCGGTTGAACACTCTAACCCATGGTAGGGCTATAACAGCACACCTCAAAGTCCGCCTTCCCCAATCTAGATAACCCCACACTGTCACCTTGAACGCTAGATGGTTCCAACAAACACCACAATTTCATAGAGACATCCAACTCCAAATATAACTCATAACAAATATTCAATCTAACCAAAGTGCCACACACGGTATGCCTGCTGTCACTTTAACACACGTGGGGAAAAGCATAGATATATTAAAGCACAAAAAGTATTTATGTATACTCAAGCCTAAGTGCCACCATGGCGTGCACGCTGTCACTTTCACACACATGGGGAGAGCAGAGATCTATTGAAGCACTTGAGTAGCAAGTTAGATCTACTTGATTACAAATCTTATGACCACAACAAGATCATGCATAGAGAGAGAGATGAACACATAGCTACCGGTAGAGCCCTTAGCATCGAGGAAGAACTACTCCCTCCTCATCATGGGAATCAACAACGGTGATGGAGATGGTAGTGGAGATCGATGGAGATGGCTCCAGGGGCACTTCCCCGTCCCAACAGGGTGCCAGAATAGAGACTTTCTGTCCCCGAATCTCCCCTTTGGTGGCGGCGGCGCAGCGGACCTTTTTCTCAATGTATGATGGATTATTTAGGGTTTTCTCCTCGGGGGCTTCTTATAGGCGAAGAAGGCAAGTTCGATGGGGGGCTAGGGGGACCACGACCCCTGTAGGCGTCACCAGGGCTTGCCCGTGCCTAGGGGTGTGGCCACCCTGGTGCCTTACTCCGTATCTGCTTTGTGGTTCCGTGTTGGTCTGGGAAAAATAATGACTTTGGCTTTTGTCGCGTCCAATTCCGAGAATATTGATTTTATGCCTTTCTGGAACCAAAAACAGAAGAAAATAAGCAAATGACACTGTGTCATATTGTTAATAGGTTAGTTCCAGAAAAGATATAAAAACACCTCAAAGTGTAAACAAAGCAAAGCAAAGTAGATACTAAACAAGCATGGAACATTAAAAATTATAGATACGTTCCCGACATATCAAGCATCCCCAAGCTTAACTCCTGCTCGTCCTCGAGTAGGTAAGTGATAAAAGAATAATTTTTGAGGTTACATGCACCATCAAAACCAATATCAAACCATTTGCAAGCATTGAAAGCTGGGATGAAAGAACTCTAAACATGTGCATGAAAGATGGAGTTCTAATAATAAGACAAAGTAACTATGCATGCAACATGAAAGGCTACAAACAAAGATCATGAATAACGTGCTTTGAAAAACGTTTGTTTGTTTCACATACAGAAAACATGGCATAGTGGCAATCAGCTTGTCCCTCATAGAGTAGCAAATTGATGCATAGGACAACTTCAAAGTTCACAAGGGTGACAAGAAACAAGTAGCACAAGAACAAGTAATATCACAATATGCATTAATAAATAAGTTTTGGGACACTCCACACAGAATTACAACTATGCTCTCTTAATGGTGCCTAACGGTAGAAGGTGGAGACTCAATAGTAGTGGAAGAAAGGCCCTTCATAAAGGGAAGAAGGGATTTCAAGTTTCAAAAAGAGCTTCCAAAAATTATGGTACTTGTTAGCTTTTAGCCCTCATTGCCCCTATCATAAGCATCTTGAAGTGATTAAGGTTAAAGTGAACAAACTATGAAGTATATACAAGTGAAGGCTAGCAAAAGACTGGTAGCAACCAACTAAGAGAGCATAATGGTCATAATCATGCAGAGCAACAAAGCATTACTAATCAAAGCAAAGAGTGGTACCACAAGTCAAGGACTAAATGATTATAGATGCTAATGGTGACTTGTAATAGTCACATCATGGTGTGAGCATGTGCCAAGTCAACCCAAACAAAGCATCAAAGGAGGATACCATAATACTATGCTTTTGCATGCTAAAACAACGCATAATTTCTTCAAGGCACACTAAGCAATCCCAATTGTTTGGAACAAAAAATTCTATAGCAATAATCACTAAGCATAAGGTCAAAACAACACCTAGCATGTCATGCTAAAGTCTAAGTCACATTCAATGCAAGCTCCTCTTGCACTTTCAAGCAGGAACTTCCTACTCCATTCCAACACCAAGCAACTTATTTGAAACAACTCACAAAGATAAAAATCAATAAAACCAGTGAGCTTGTCTCACAAATCCACAAAGAAGAACTAAAAACTCCTAAGCTGAAAGCACAAGAAAACTAAGGCCGAACGCAGTGCTAGCAAAAGTGAACACTCACAAAACAATAAGAGTGAAACTAGAGTGTTCTAGGCAATGGAAACAGAGTGTGTGTCTCTCCAAAAGAAGTGTTGTGCAACCAACCAACTTACTCAAGCAAACTAAGCAAACAAAAACCAAAAATGTAAACTAAGACGCTTCAAGAACAACACAACAATGCATGAAACAATAAAAACGAAGTGTCTAGAAAGACCTCAGACTTTTATTGATGAAGAAGGGGATGCCTTGGGCATCCCCAAGCTTTGACGCTTGTACCTACTGGATATTTCTTGGGGTGACACCGGGGTGGCATCCCCAAGCTTGATATTTTGTCCATTCTTCATCTCATTACATCATTCTCTCTCTACACTTGAAATTTCTCCTTCATACAAAACTTCACACAATCTTCATTAGCAACATTAGTGTATTCAAAATATATTAGACCCTTAGGAAAACTACTGTAGCAACTCCTTTAAAAATTTCAATTCCCCAAAAAAGAACTCAAAAAGGAATCAATAAGAAGCAAATGCAAATAATGGAGAAATCTGTCAAAACAGACCAGCAGGTAAAAACCGATTTTTTCGAAAATATTCTGTTGCTCAAATCAAAAAATGTTGAACTAACGTAAGTTATCTAACATACTGGGGGATTTATTTTTAAATTTTCAGCTCAATCCGAGTTACAGAGACTCCTCACGAATTTTTATGGTGGAGGACATAAATCTGTTTCGGGACAGCAACTCCCCAAATCTTACTTCCCTATCATTAGAGGTCATTCTTGGCACAAAAAGCAAACAAAAAGGATAAGGAGAGGTCATTACAGAAGTAATGACTTCCAAGACTCAAGAAAACTCTTGGGTTATCTCCCAACAAGTACTTTTCTTTAACGCCTTTAAGTTAGGCTTGATAGTTTGAGAAGATGCTCATAAGAAATATGAATTGAAGTAAAAGAGAGCATCAAGAAGAAAATTCAAAACACACTTAAGTCTAACCCACTTCCTATGCATAGGAATCTTGTAAATAAACAAGTCATGAAAGCACAAAGCAAGAAGCATAGGAAAGCAAAACAAGTGCAACTTCAAAAATTTCAACATAAAGAAGGGAAACTTAATATTATTGAGATACATAAGACCATGTTTCTCTCTCTCATAATAAATTTCAGTAGCAACATGAATAAAATTAACAATATATCTATCACATAAAACATTCTTATTATGAGCCACATGCATAAAATAATTATTACTCACCACATAAGCAAAGGCATTCTTATTAATTGTAGTGGAAGCAAATTCAACAACTTAGCTATCATTGTTAGTCTCATCACCATAATCATCAAATATAGGAGGCATATTGTAATCACAATAAATTTTCTTGTCAATAGTAGGTGGAATGAAAATATCATATTCATCATTATAATCATCATACATTGGAGGTTTGGTATCATCATAAGCAATAGAATAGCTATCTTCCAAAGCTGGAGGAATAAAAAGATCATTTCATCAAAACTAGCTTCCCCAAGCTTAGACTTTTCCATAGCATTAGCAATAATGGTGTCCAAAGAATTCATACTAATAATATTGCTATTAGCATGAAAATAAAGATACATAGGTTTTTTAATTTTATCTTCAAACACTTCATGTCCTAACTCAAGATAGATACTATAAAGCTCTCTAATTTTGTTGTTGTTTTCCATTAAGCCTAACTAGTGAAAACAAGAAACAAAAAGACAAAATTGCAGAATCTCAAGGAAATAACTTCGAGCACTCACACCGAAGGATGTGAGTACCTTTTACCTTACCTTCCCAGTAACAGCGCCAGAAAAGAGCTTTCTAGCTTGATGTTGCCGTGGGGTAACGTGTGTGAGTTCCTTTTACCTTTCCTCCCCGGCAACGGCGCTAGAAAAAAGCTTGATTTCTACGCACTTCTATTCTTGTAGACAGTTGTTGGGCCTCCAAGTGTAGAGGTTTGTAGAACAACAGCAAGTTTCCCTTAAGTGGATTACCCAAGGTTTATCGAACTCAGGGAGGAAGTGGTCAAAGGTATTCTCTCTCAAGCAACCCTGCAATCAAGATACAAGAAGTCTCTTGTTTCCCCAACACACCCAATACACTTGGCAGGTGTATAGGTGCACTAGTTCGTCGAAGAGATAGTAAAATACAAGTGGTAACGGTGCCAGAAAATAGCTTGACGGTGAGGTACAGACTAAAGACAACAAGAAGGAAGCAAGCAAACATGCAATAGATCTAGTAGCAAACGGTGTTTCAATGTTTATAAAAAAGGCCGAGGGATCATACTTTCACTAGTGAACACTCTCTCATATAAATATCTTCTCTTCATGATACCACTCTTAACTAATCTCCGGTCGGACACTCTAATCCATGGTAGGTCTATAATAGCACACCTCAAAGTCCGCCTTCCCCAATCTTGATAACCCCACACTGTCACCTTAAGCGCTAGATGGTTCCAACAAACACCACAATTTCATAGAGACATCCAACTCCAAATATACCTCATAAAAAATATTCAATCTAGCCAAAGTGCCACACACGGTATGCCTGCTGTCACTTTCACACACGTGGGGAAAAGCATAGATCTATTAAAGCACAAAGAGTATTTATGTAGACTCAAACCTAAGTTCCACCATGGCGTGCACGCTGTCACTTTCACACACATGGGGAGAGCAGAGATCTATTGAAGCACTTGAGTAGCAAGGTAGATCTACTTGATTACAAAGCTCATGAACACAACAAGATCATGCATAGAGAGAGAGATATGAACACATAGCTACCGGTGGAGCCCTTAGCCTCGAGGAAGAACTACTCCCTCCTCATCATGGGAATCAGCAACGGTGATGGAGATGGTGTTGGAGATCGATGGAGATGGCTCCGGGGGCACTTTCCCGTCCCGGCAGGGTGCCGGAATAGAGATTTTCTATCCCCTGAATCTCCCCTTAGGTGGCGGCAGCGCAGTGCAACTTTTTCTGGAAGTATGATGGATTATTCAGGGTTTTCTCCCTAGGGGCTTCTTATAAGCGAAGGAGGCAAGGTTCTTTGGGGCCAGGCCCACACCTCAGAGGTGCCACTGTGGCTTGCCCGCTTAGGGGTGCGGCCACCCTGGTGCCCTACTCCGTCTCTGCTTTGTGGTTCCGTGTTGGTCTGGGAAAAATAATGACTTTGGCTTTTGTCGTGTCCAATTCCGAGAATATTGATTTTCTGCCTTTCTGGAACAAAAAATAGAAGAAAACAGGAAACTGGCACTGTGGCATCTTGTTAATAGGTTAGTTCCAGAAAAGATATAAAAACACCTCAAAGTGTAGACAAAGCAAAGTAGATGCTAAACAAGCATGGAACATCAAAAATTATTGATACGTTTCCGACTTATCAGTTGTCGACTCGAATACCAACCTCGTCTCTTGCTACGCTCCTAGTTCTTACCAGTACCTGCAACGAGTTGCAGATGTGAATAACTGATCGGGTATCATATACCCAAGAACTATTAGGTGCATCAGCAAGATAAATGTCTATAACATTGCAAACAAGCGTACTTGAATGGAAGTCATACCTCCACTCTTGGCTTTGTCGGCCAAATACTTTCTACAATTCCTCTTCTAGTGGCCATCCGCCTTGCAGTATAAGCAAGTGGATCCGGCTAAAGGAGATGGCTTAGTTTCTGAGGAAGCGCTTGAGACCGGGTCCTGAGCTTTACCTCCTGACTTAGTCTTCTTCTTCTTCTTAGTCCAAGAACTCTTCTTGAACTTAGCCTTATTCTGCACCATCAACACTTGACTGGCCCCTTTTTTGAGATCCACCTCTGCCTGCTTGAGCATCCCATGTAATTCAGTGATCTTATTATACATACCATGCATCTGGTAGTTCGATATTAACTGACCATATGCACTATGAAGATAGTTTAGAATTATATCCGTTGCGAACTCTTCGCTAATGGGGTAGCCAAGCCTCTCCAGAGACTACACGTAACCAACCATCTTGATTACATGAGGACTCAGTGGATCACCATCCTTAAGCTTGCAACTCAGAAAAACCTGAGAGACTTGATACCTCTTAGTCTAAGCCTGAGCCTAGAACATACTTTTGAGGCTTTTCATCATATCGTAGGCCTCAACATTCTCGAACTGCTGCTGCAAGTCCGGTTCCATATGAGCAAGCATAAGACACCTAATTTCCATGGACTCATCCTTAGTCCGACGGTAGGCATTGGTGGCAGCGACAGTCGCATTCTCATCCGGCTCATCTAGAAGTGGGTTTTCTAGGACATGGTCCTTGTTTTCTTGTTTGAGAACAATTATTAGATTTCAATACCAGTTGGTAAAATTAGTTTCATTCAGTTTATATTTCTCAAGAATGGTTCTCAAAGCAAAACCAGATATTTGAGGGTGACTGTTACTTGATGCCATGATCTACAACAGAAAATATGCAAAATACTTAAAACATGTATTCATAAAAGAACAAGCATATTAAACATTTTAATACTTATGCTCCCACTAGAACCAACACCTTTGCGATGGTTACTTAGTGATTCAGGATCCTACATAAGCAAGTCGGCTAGTAAGCTTTAGCATTACCTCTAGCCGCCAAGTGATCTAGGTAGACAACTCATTGCCAATCGCATCTCATACGACTCATGTTGGTCGGGTGGCATCAAATGCCCCAGCTCCCGTCCAACTTTTTCCCGAGTCCCACAACTGTTGTGATAGACCCGTCTAGCTTACCGAGTGTTTCTGCTTTAAGAGTCCGACTCGAACCCACCTAGTCGGAAAGAATTGGCAGCACCTCAATTTTATAAGCTCACTACCAAAAATGTCCGACTTGTTATGGTGCAAACACTGGCAGGAAAACCGACTAGACCTTCTTTGAGGGATTAAATTTTACCGACTATATAAAAGAGGTAAAATAGAGACATATCAATAACACAAAATAAATAAATTACAATGTGAAATGGTATGTCTCTCTTCATGGCGATCTCCATCTCCACAAAGCCTATAATCCGAATCGTGCCAACTCTTATCACTTGCCGTCTTACTCCATGTTGCCAACATGTACATCGACTTGCATGTCATCAGGGTTCTCCAAATAGCTACACTAGCTTAGTAAAGTAAATTACATAGAGAATCTGATACGCATGTCGTTATAAAATAAAATGACAATACATAGGCTCCAGTCAGCTGACAAAACCGTGATTCGCAGATCACGTATGGATTACACACATCATATGCACATAAGCCATACCATTCACAACTTCCTGCAAAAACAAGTTATGCATAGATACGCTATCTACCGGCGTTGCGAAACTCACAACGACATCTAAGGCGCTATGACAGGGCGAAGCCGACTGCCCCGCTAGCCGGATAGAGGGCAGGGATCGAAGGGCAGCGCCCCTCGTGGGTGTGGGCAGCGCCCGACAATTTTTCCAAAAACATAGATCTTATCTATATTTCAAACATGGATTTCGATCATTGTTCCGACTCGATCAAACTCATTTAGTATTCGATCACCGCATCTGGATTTACGTGTCACAGTCTACCCCGATGGAGAAAACTGGACGGTATGGGTATGTCATTCTACGACCACAAAGGTATGATCTCGAAAACCAGATCATCCATTCCCTGAGTAAAGTTGATCTAATCAACCTCGTATAAAACCGATCTATCTCATAGATCGACCACCAAAACAGCAAATAGATCCAATCTATAGCCAACCGCATATCACATATGCGAGATCTCGAGCCTAAAACCAGAAGCTAGCGCTCTGATATCACTATTGGGCCACACAGAGATAAAACAAAAATTTCCCTCTAACGTGGTGATCCCAAGAACTAGCTGAGGTAGAAGGCCACGAGGATTACCACTAGACGTGCAGTTGCGAACTACTGATGTAGCACGTCTGTTGATGCAGTGCATTCCTTGCTATCTCGGTTCAATCAACGATTGTCCAAGCGCTGGTCGTGCAGCGCCTCTGCTGGTGTCCACACGTACGAGGAGGAGCGTCGGCGGTGGACTGCTAGGTCTAATACGGCGACAAGACTGCTTTGGATCTAGGTTTTCCAACTTATGAAATGACCTAACCGTTAACCCTCCTGGATTTTTGCGCCCCACTATATATAGGGAGTGAAACTGGGCTCCACTCACTTGTGGCCCATTTACTAAAGCCTATATAACATTAGTCACTGTGAGTCCAACTCACTGTCATTCCAAATCCGGCTCGGGTCTAACCCAACCAGATTTCCGGTTTAGATCCAATCTAAACTTGCTCCCTCTCTTAAGTGTGTGACCCCGTAGGCTCATGGCAACTTGGACACGATTGGAGTCCGACTCTCAGTCGATCAGTTGGTACCGGCTCCTAGCAGAATGTGCCGACTCCTAGGTACAAAAGATTCATAACGACATGCCTTTCCAATGCGAATTGCGTCCGAGTCCCTTTTGCCTCACGATATACCTTGTCGGACTATGGACGAATAATTGTCATCCCTTAAATAGTCCGCTCTTCTCGATCCGAGATAAGTGTTTCATCCGACTAACTCTTTAGTCGGTCGCCTCGGTTAATACTTAACCGAGTCATGTATGGTCATGCTTTCTGAATCATATCATCCGAGAGGGCCTAGAGAATATCTCTCCGACTGGAGGGGCAAAATCCCATCTTGCTTATACACATCACGCAGCCTGATTCTCAGTCGACCTGAACTCTGCCTTTATAACTGGCCTGTTACGGATCAGCGTTTGACAGAACCTAAGTCGGTGATTCTCAACTCGAATTGTGCGACAACCTCAGGTCTAAGGATTACATTGATTGAGACATACAGATGACAACTTTGTTTGTTGTATTTTAATATAGGCCAATCCGACTCGCTAAACTCTTTAGCCGAATCTGTGTAAGTCGGAATAACATAACCATATGAATGACAAGTGGAACCGAGTCATCTGCAAACTTTCACATTAGTCTAAGCCGTGTGTCCAGCACAACCTCAATGACCAAGGATGTTTAGTATGAACAACATGAGTGTATAATTCCACAACCGAATCACATATTCAATGATATACATCAGATACTCATACAAGGACAACTTTATGAATACAATAGGAAATATCATCATACATGATTTTCTCTAGGGCATATTTCCAACAAATAGGTGACTCGCCGACCATGGGTGAGACATTCAGGCCAATGGTCGGCGCATGGGTACAACTGTCACATGCTTGCCGATCTCCGGTGCCCCGTCACGAGGAGATGTGGAGATGTGAGAAGGTGATAGGGTGAAACCAACGGGTACGGGTAGGTACCCGTACATAGGTTGCGACGACGATGAGGTGATGTGCGACCTTGGACGAGACGGGCAATTTGTGGGGGCCCGAGCTCGTCACTGTGGTGGTGGCAACGACGATGGCTTCGACGAGCGCGCCCGACTTTGGCATATTACGGCCTGCTGTGCAACTTAGGCATCGAGGGTACTAGCGAGGGCACCAGCTGTGGTCTTGGATTGTAAGGCGAGTTAGCGATCCAAGTCTTCCTAACCTTCTATTGCAGCAGCTGGGATGGGATGCCGCCAGTCATTGCACAATAGGGCAAGGGAGAAAGTGGAGGGTGGAGTTGAATGATGGCTTGATCGTAGGCAGACGGGCCATAGGGAGTACATCGGAGAACGCATGAAGGGTCCGCGTCATATATGTGTACGGTCTAGATTTAAAATAGAAATGGATTTTCCTAAAATGGAAACGGACAGACTATGACTTGGATCGCTGCATTGGGCCGAGCCAAACGGCTCACCCGTTGGAGATGCCCCTGATGTCCTTCATCCGCGTCCGGTGGTGCATGCCAATGTTAACTAGAGAAATGCTTTACTCCCCGGCGACTCTTTCTTCTTCGCCTAGACAAAATGGTAAACGCAGCAGCGGTCGCGCCTCTTTTGCTCCCGTAGGATCCGTCCGTCCGTCCGCGCGTGCGTGCCGCCGGTACCTCTGACTTTGCCGGGTTGCCACCGTCCCTCGCTACTCGCTAGAGTCGACCTGCACGCAAGCGGTGGTCCAAGTGGAACACCAGGAAAATCCGAACGAGCATAAACGTAAAAGCTAAACGCAAAAAATAAATGTTGTACTCCAAACACTGCGCCTTCCTGCACGCAACACGGCAGTAGGTTCAACCCGAATTTGCGGGATACGATTCGAACGTGTGGAGTAGTGAAATCCAAGGAGACGACGGAATCCGCAACAGAGACTGGTTAAAAATGACGCCGACACACCATCTCGACAAAGCTATATATCCGGCAAGCGAAGCTCCAGAGGCCGAGTTCAAACAGTTGATGCTCTTCCCGCAATCCTGTCACTGCTTACTTTTCTGACATCTGGATCCTTTTGCCTTCGAAAAGAATCCGTTGACAAGGAAACGCAGCATTTTGCTTTTCACTTGATTCTGCCTTGCTTTTACGCTGCTTGTCTTTGCATTTTTTTTCTTTCTAAATAGGACTGCGATTAAAACAAAATCGAACAATACAAAGCGGATCAACAAAAAACAAAAATTACATTGAAATCCTTTCAACCTCTAAACCGTTTCGATGGCACGCCGCCACTGCCGCTCTTCCCTAAGCCGACCTGACGTTGTTGGCATCCACCACGGAGCCGATAACGCTCGTTGACGATCCAAAGATCTCACGGCCAGAAAAAAGTCCTCGAGAACCACACCACTCCCCTGCATAAGTCCTGTTCTGGCGATTTTCTAGGCCACTGTTTCTACAGGTTGCTGCCTCGTTCTCTCTGCTAGCGAGGTACGGAGGGAGAGGATGGTGTTGTCACCGTGGAAGGCGGGTCTGGAAGGTCGCAGGGAAGATGGTGAACTGGCATTGGCGACCGCGTCTGTTCTTCTTATGTTGTATCAGCCTCATCTTGTTGTTGGAGCTTCGGTCCCAAAAAATCAAGTTTCTTCAGCATGTTGTTGGGTGACTGGGGTGGTGCTCCGGCCTTAGATGGCTTTGCCGAAAATTTACAGTGCCTCCTTCTTCAACCTTTGGCAGGAGGCCCTTTCTACCTTGTCTGATGACAAGGGCGCGGCTAGTGATGGTGGCAATTGCATCGCGGCAAGGTCGAAGCTTACTCAAGGACCTGATTGCGTGTATGTTCTTTCTTCTGGGATCCTTTTGCAAACTAGAAGGACACCGTTGTAATTTTATGTTTTCTTTAGGTCCTTTCTACAATACTGTATCAATTTTGTTATGTTAATGTCAGTTCTGGGTCCTTCGGGTCCCTTCCATTGTTCAGAAAAAAAGACAAACTACCCAAATGTTTAATATGCGGCAAGTGGTTTCTATGGCGTTTTCAGATGAGAATTTAGTGGACTTACAAGATGTCTTGAACCTTCTCCTCCAAAAGCCTGCCATGATAAGAATGGAAACGATCTTAATCTTTTCTAGGACAGTGACACAATCTCAATCACTCTCGTACATCCGGTGTGAGACTAAACTAAACATGTGCGTCCAAATCCAAACAAATGAGTGTTTTGTTTACTAGCTTGTGTTGCTTTCTTAAAAATGTGATAGAACTTGACGTAAGGTCTGAAAATGATTAAGACAACCGTCCAAGTGTTTTTTATATGCAGCGGAAAATCACTCTCGTACATCCGGTTTGAGACTAAACTAAACATGTGCGTCCAAGTCCAAACAAATGAGTGTTTTGTTTACTAGCTTGTGTTGCTTTCTTAAAAATGTGATAGAACTTGACGTAAGGTCTGAAAATGATTAAGACAACCGTCCAAGTGTTTTTTATATGCAGCGGTTGGTTATGCCGAACAGTTTTCCCCCCTTTTTGCAGGGGCACTAGCGGTGCTTTGACATGAGATTTTGGCGATCGCGTCGTATATCCTGTTAGGATAGAAGCATAGTTTTAAAAATCAAACCAATTCGATGGTTTAACCACAAAAAATCTAAACTGATAGACTCATCAGTTTTTAAGAGGCACCGGTCTAAACAAAAAAAAATGTTTACGAGAGGAATCGAACTCGTAAACCTTATGCTAGGTATAAATACCAACACGTAAAACCCAATATCACTTAAAGTCGTATAAATTTTAGTTTTTGGGCCGTTCTTTTCAGCTGAGGCTTGTACAGAAACAGCTTAAACTTAGCTGCCCAGAGAAACTACAATGAAAATAAGCCCCAGAGAAACTACAGTCCAATTCTTTTTAGCTTATTTTGTCTGAGCTTATTTTATCAATTGTCTGATAAAAAGTCTATAATGCCCCAAGACCATGATATTGTGATATATAACTTACGGACATCATAAAATACAAGCAACAAATAAATTACGGAAATCATAAAATATGAAATATTGTCCCATACTTGAAAGAAATTCGAAAGGTCACCAAATTATTACAATTTTTCTTCCTAACAACTAAAATTCAAGGCATAAGACTGTGATCAATAGCATCATGTACAACGTCCATAGTACTGTCATCTGCGGGTGCAACACTGGGATGCGAATCACTTTCAACATGAACATATTCATCGGTACCAAACTTGTCAAAATGCTCATCACTCAGATTGTTGTCGCGAATGTAGTTATGGAGGCACATGCATGTAGTTATGATCATTGTTTGCGTCTCTGGCTTGTACCGTGTTATGCCTAATAGAATTCGCCACTTCATCTTGAGGACACCAAATTCTCTTTCCACGAAATTTCGTAGAGAAGAATGGCGATGGTTGAAGGTCTCCTCTCTCCCTCGTGGAGGTGCATGTTGGAACTCAGGTACTTGGTACCGTTGTTGTTTGTATGGTGCTAAATACCCATCTCTGTTTGGATATCCGGAGTCGACGAGATAGTATTTATCTACAACGATGATAAAGAGGACATTAATTGGAGATTACAAATTTAACAGAGAAGAGTACACACTTGTGTAAAAATAATCCATATACGGTGATTACCTTTGGGAGGGTGTGGATAATTGTCATATTCAACTCTAGCATCAGACCACACATGTGTGTTGTTAGCAACACCTTTGAGTTATTTCATTTCTCCTACTGGTTCTATAACCTTGATTTCTTTCTGAGGGAAGACTTGCTGTTGTGCTCATCATATCTTCCTCTTGGGATCTCCAAACAAATCTCTACATTGATCTGAGCGCATCACTCGACAGAAGCAAGCAAAGACTCCCTCGGCAAAATTCATGCTGTTATCTGTAATAACACTGTGTGGGTATCCATATCTTAATATGATATCCTTGAGGAACTTCACAGTTGTGGGCCCATCACACTTTTTTATAGGATTTACCTCAATCCATTTGTGAATTTTGTCCACCATGACCAAGATATGAGTCATGCCACCTCGGGTCGGCTTAAATGGTCTGACCATGTCGAGGCACCATACGGAGAATGGCCAAGTGATGGGTATTATTTTTAATTTGGATAAAGGCATATGAATTTTGCTGGTATATCTCTGGTAGCCATTGCATTTCTTTACCAATTCTAGTGCCTCTTTTAGTGCACTGGGCCAATAAAACCCATGTCAGAATGCTTTGGCCACTAGGGATCTGGATGAAGCGTGATGTCCGCATTATCCTTGATGTATATCTAGAAGGATTTCTTGTCCTTCTGCCAGGGTAACACACCTTTGCAGCATATTTGTTACGCTTCTCTTATATAGTTCTTTGTTGATTATTGTGTAGGCCTTTGCCCTTCTCACAATTTGCCTAGCGAGGACTTCATCATTTGGCAAGATCTCATATTTGAGGAATAGGAATATTGGTCGTGCCCATTCTGGTACCTCATGCGCCGGGGTAGCTATTTCATCAATTTCCATTGCTTCTCCCGACATAATTTCTGTTGAATTACCCTGATCATTCCCCGAGTCTAGCAAGTCAGTCCATGGGTTTACCGAGTCAGTCCCTAGGTTATTCGGTTTGTTCCTCTTATCTATCTCCATCGGGACTATCTCGGATCCTTGTTCTTCCAAGAGATGGATTGACTCGGATTCTGGGGAAGCTATGATTGATGGTTTTCTCAGGTGCTCTAAAGCAATACCAGGTGGGATCGATTGTCTGGTCGAACCAAGTTTTGACAAGGTATCCGCGGCATCATTTTCTTCCCGAGGTATATGATGAAATTCACATCCATCGAAATGACCACTATTTTTTTTGCACATGGAATCTCTATAAAGTCATGTTTGCATCCAGCGCATCCCAGTGCCCCGATACTTGTTGGACTACTAGGTCCAAATCACTATAACATAAAATCTGACGTATGCCAATTTCCTTTGCCATTTTTAGGCCGTGAACAAGTGCTTCATATTCGGCTACATTGTTTGATGCAGCAAAGTATATCTGCAGCACATACTTCAGTTGGTCTTTCTTGGGAGAGGTTAGCACTATACTGGCTCCTAACCCATTTATTTGCTTGGATCCATCAAAATACATCGTCCAATAATTCTAAGCAGGCAATGGGGGTTCATATAGCATTTCGGCGCAATGGATAAAAAAGTCGGCCACTGCCTAAGATTTGATCGTATCTCGTCTATCAAATTGCGGTGCATAGGGGGATAACTCAATTGCCCATTATCCTATTCTGTCGCTTGCATATTTATTGCTCATTATCTTGGCTATTGGTGCCTCGCAAATCACCTTTATAGGGTATTCTTCAAAATAATGTTTCAACTTTTTAGTCGACATGTATACAACATAGGCCATTTTTTGGTAGAGTGGATAATTTTGCTTGGAGGAAGATAACACCTCACTTAGGTAATATACCGGCCTCTGCACCGACTTACCTTTCTCGTCCCGCTCAACCACTATTACTGCACTTATGTGGCATCCCGCAAAACCACTACTAGAAAATAGCGTTGCTTTTGTGCATTGCATCATCATGACCACATGCTCATGTCATCATGCCACATTGCATTTGAGCATCGTCATCATCTTGCATTTGCTTGCATAAAACTATTGGCGGAAAAACCTGTTCGTGTTTTCTAAACGCCCCGTCTTTATTCAAACGCAAAACCCGGGTCACCGGATTATTTTGTTTTGTTTGCTATCGGTTTGCAAAAGTCTGTTTGAAATAAATAAAATATTTAATTATTTTTGTGGGGGCAGTCGAACGGGCCGATTCGACCCAGTCGACCACCCCCAGGAATAAAAACGGTCCATCTAAACCAGCCCCCTCTAATTCCTAAAACCACCCAAACCTAACCTACCCACCAACCGCAGCGTGCCACCTCACCCCTCCCCCAATTTCCTACCCACCCCGCCACATCATCAATCCACCAGCCCCACCCCTTTTTCTCTCTCTCACCTAGCCCATCTACCTTCCCCCTCTCTCTCCAGCCCGACCCCACTTCCTGGCCACCACTCTCCACTCCCCCTGGCCCACATGCCAGCCCCCGGCCCCACCTCCACCTCTCTCCTCCTCCCCGCGTGGCCTCTCCCCCCACCTCCCTCCTCTCTGCCTCCCATGGCCGAGCCCGCCTCCCACCGCCGCTCGCCGGCCCCTTCCCCATCCTCTCCCTCCCCGTCCTCTTCTCCCACAGCCTGCTGGCGCCTCCACCTCGCCACCTCCCGAGCTTCTCATCGCCTCCTCTAGCTCGCTCGCGACGCGCCGGCGACTCGCTTCGCCATCGCCGGCTCGCCGGATCCCCGCCGCCTCCGCCCGCCTCGCCCGGCCCGCCTCCGCCACGCAGCCGCGCCATCGCTGCTTGTCCTCGCTGCGGCCGCAGCACCTCTCCGCCGACCGCCATGCCGCGAGCCTCCGTGGCCATCCGCGTCCGCACTGCGCCTCCCTCTGTTGTTGCCTATGGTGTGGTTCCTTCGATAACGTTGGGCAGTAGCTGTTTTGCTATCAGTGGTAGCGGTGTCCTGGATAATCAATCCCTGGGCATGCCGCTGATACTAGCACGTCACCGAGTACACCGAACGCAAGCACTCCAAGTAGCCGACCTCCATCGGGATATTTGGGCCGACAAGAACTCCAACATGGATAAGATGACCGGCCCCCGAAGACCGAACCCGGTGCCGCGCCAAGATCTCCGAAAAACCCCGGTACCGGACAAGTTCGCCATCGACCTCGAGAACGCCTACACGGAACGACAAGATCGCCACACGGACGCGAACCCCAAGACCCTAAGGCCCCGAACCGAAGGCCGATCCGAAGCGCCAAGGCCTTCGACAGGGAATCGACAAGATCATCGCGGAACTCCAAGGTCTACTTCGAAGTTTGCCGAACGCCGAGATCTTCAACCGGATCCGAGGACACCGAGACCCCGATGCGACAAGTACTTCATCCCGAACGCCATGACCGTCGGCAACGACCCGAAGACCACGGATGCGACAAGACCTACCTCCGTTATCCGAGAACAATCCCGTCGAACTGTTCCCCGTCGAACCCTGAGACCAACCCCGAACCCCGGAATCCCAAGTTCGTCGAGACCCTCTAAAGTGTGAACCCCTTCCCGAAACCCTATTTTATAATATAATACAACTTGTCGCATATTAATTGTTCATCTCACATGCATATTGTGTGGTTTGGGGGCCTTATGCCGATTCACCATATAATTAAATATGGGGCCAATATGCGGGCAAATCTAGTCTCATATTGTCCTCATTTAAATTTGTGTAGCGAACCGGTAACTCATCTTGCCTTGTTAATTACAACATTTAATTTGCGGGGTAGTTAAATAACTTGAACCATTTAATTAATTGTCGGGACCCCGGTTCCGCTTAATATGGCCTAATTGCATCGCACCTTTGCCATGTCATACATCATACATGCATCATGCCCGATATTTTGCCGTAGTATTAAATATTGCATCCGGTGTTTCTTCTAGTGTTTTGCTTCTTCGCGGATAAGGCCGTTGAGTTGATGCGAGTGTCGACCCGATCTTCGGTTGAACCTTCGACAATGTTTTCAAAGTAGCATCTCCCCTTTTCTACCTATCTTACTTTTATAGTGTTTATTCCTCCTGTGATCTTTTGCTATACGTGTTATGCGATGCTCTAGTTTTCGTACCCGTGATATCCCTCGCAGCCTTATATTGCCTTGGACACCTCCTATTACCTGTTGTTTGGTAGACAGTTGGACTTGCGCGTCGTAGTCGCTTGCTCAAGTGCTGTTGCATGTCGTCCAGTACCTCAGTTGTTGGAGTATGTCCGCATGTTTGATGTTGGAGATGATCTTGGCTTTACTTATCGTTCACTTTAATCCCTGTTTAAACAACTAAAATTGAAGTAAGTAAGCAGAGGCACAGGTGGGCAATAGATGTTATTTGGTTGTTAACCGTCCACTTGTGTCCCGTAGGACCCCGAGTGCTTGATACCTGTTCCTTGATTTATCGCGCTATCCACATCCGGGAGGATTATGGGACCCCCCTGAGCCAGAGCTTGATTCATTCTTATTTCTTGGGGCCACAAACTAGTTTGAGGTTTTATTTACTATCCTGTACTTATGCCATGCTACTGCTTTATTTACGATTGTGCGAGGAGCACACCATCGCTTAGGATCGGGACATGATTCGCTGGTGTCGACAAGCCCAGCTTTTGGGTTCCCTGCTCACAAATCGTCACCCAAACCTCGGGTCCGTCTCGAGTCAGCTAACCGCTATGGTGTACTCCAAGGGGTGGCCCCCTGAAATATTTCTGAATCCTGTGATTGCTTTGTCGTGAAGGCCTCGTTGGGTTTTGATTTGGTTTTTCCGAGGTTGATCGAGCGTGTGTTGCTATTGATGCACCCCGGTCGGGTAAAACTTTCTGAAAGCCGTGTCCGCGGTTATGGACGACTTGGAGCACAGTATCTCGATCATAGACAACTATAACTAAAGTAGTGCCTTAAATTTGACTTTATAATGACTAGTAATCAGCTTCAATATAATGGAATGGCTAAATAAAACTGCCAACAATTGCTTGTTTGGGGTCGCTTGCGACCATTGTACCTGACTAGTAAGTATTGCAACTACAACGGAATGGCTTAATAAAAGTACCAACAACTGCTGGGTTTTTGGGGTTATCTCATGCTAATTGTATCTGACTAGTAAGTGCCGCAACTACAACGGAATGGTTAACTAAAAGTGTCCACTGATTATTTCATCAGGATGATTATCTATACCTGACTAGTAATTACTGCAACGATAACTGAATAAATAAAATTGTCAACGGTGTGAGTTCCTCGGTTGACTTCCTCGTTTGGTTTCGAGGGGGAAACACCATGATGGGTTTGTTTGATGATAGTATCAGGTTGGTTCCGAATAGGTCTTTCTTACCCCTCTCTGATAGCCGCCAGTTGTGTCGAGTCTCTATAGGTTGTATAGTGCATCTTTGCGCCGCTTGATCCACCATACCTATGTAGGCGAGGACCGCCGAATTCTAGTCTCGCCGTGTACTGGCCTCAGTACTTACGCTCCTCTTTTCCTCTGCCCTTTGTCGGCACCCCTTTTGTTTAAGCAGGTTTTGAGATCGATGTCGTTAGCAGGGTTACCCTTCCGGCTTGGCACAGGCAGGTTATGGACGCCATTGGTTATTCTTGTGGCTCTTAGCCCCATTTGCATCTTGTCCGCAGCTGGACGCTATCGTTTTCAAGGTGATTTGGATCTTTGTATATTATATCGTATTCTTGACTCGTGGAGTCATGTTGTATATATATACGCTCGTGGGTCCCATCGAGGACTGTTGTGTAATGTTATTACTTCGTTTTCCACCCGCACGAAAGTGCCTGGTGGGCACCTTTGAATCGTTTCTATGCGGGTTTGGCGGGTTTCGCTAAAACTTACATAGGGCCGATTCTGAGGGTGTTACAGAGTGGTATCAGAGCTCAGCAGTTGCGATACCCCACAAGTCCAGCCTGTAGGATAACCTAGCTAACGACCGAAATAGAGTGTCAAAACTATTTTTGCAAAATCGGTTGGATAGTTCTGATTAGGTCTGATTTTACTCCTTACCCCTCTGCTGCTCTCCTCTTACCTCTGCGTGTTTTGAATCCGCTCTCGTCTCTTTCTTCGAGTCCAGGATTTCTCGTGGTTGGGTTCCGTCGTACCTTCAGGGATTCGCTTCCTCCTTTGATAACGGTGTTCTACCATCCGGTGTTCGTGTTGCCTGAGGAATCCGTCTACGGTGGTACCATTCTTTGCTCCTTGTTCGTGCCTTCCGGTGTTTTCCGACGCGACGACATCATCTACACCAGATCCGATGCAGAGTCTGCATCACTCCTTTGTTTCCGAACCTCGCTTGTCGAGATCTTCAGTCTAATTCCGAGAATGGTTGCACGCTTTTCCACTGATTGTGCGGAGTAATAGTTTGGGTACGTGATGGATTGGCCCCCATGCCGACTACCCCTTCTATTCGCTTTTGAACATTGAAGTGGATGAGAATGCATCGGTTCCCCCTTTCCATCGGAGCTAGAGGTGGCTTTATTTGTTGATACCTCTACCTTCGCCTTTGTTTCCCGGAGTGTTCTCTCGACGATCACGGACAACGACCCTTGTTAGTGGTGTCGCGAGGATCTACACGAAGCGCGAAGGAACGGGTCGCCGCCTTTCTTTCCGGTACCATGAGGCGGATCTCGAGGGCGAGATCCATTGTTAGTGGTGTCGAATTGTGGCATCCCGCAAAACCACTACTATAAAATCGCGTTGCTTTTGTGCATTGCATCATCATGACCGCATGCTCATGTCATCATGCCACATTGCATTTGAGCATCGTCATCATCTTGCATTTGCTTGCATAAAACTATTGGCGGAAAAACCTGTTCGTGTTTTCTAAACGCCCCGTCTTTATTCAAACGCAAAACCCGGGTCACCGGATTATTTTGTTTTGTTTGCTATCGGTTTGCAAAAGTCTGTTTGAAATAAATAAAATATTTAATTATTTTTGTGGGGGCAGTCGAACGGGCCGATTCGACCCAGTCGACCACCCCCAGGAATAAAAACGGTCCATCTAAACCAGCCCCCTCTAATTCCTAAAACCACCCAAACCTAACCTACCCACCAACCGCAGCGTGCCACCTCACCCCTCCCCCAATTTCCTACCCACCCCGCCACATCATCAATCCACCAGCCCCACCCCTTTTTCTCTCTCTCTCACCTAGCCCATCTACCTTCCCCCTCTCTCTCCAGCCCGACCCCACCTCCTGGCCACCCCTCTCCACCCCCCCCGGCCCACATGCCAGCCCCACCTCCACCTCTCTCCTCCTCCCCGCGTGGCCTCTCCCCCCACCTCCCTCCTCTCTGCCTCCCATGGCCGAGCCCGCCTCCCACCGCCGCTCGCCGGCCCCTTCCCCATCCTCTCCCTCCCCGTCCTCTTCTCCCACAGCTCCCGCGGGCGCCGCCGTCCGCCGCCCAGGCCGCCTCCACCTCGCGACCCCCGTCACCTCCCGAGCTTCTCAGACCGCCTCCTCTAGCTCGCCTGCGACGCGCCGCCCGGCGACTCTCGCCCCCGCCATCGTCGGCCCTCGCCGGATCCCCATCGGCCTCCGCCCCGCCCTCTGCCTCCGCCCCTCCGCCTCACGCAGGCCGCGCCATCGCTGCTTGTCCTCGGTCGCCGGCGGCCGCAAGCACCTCTCCGCCCTCGACCGCCATGCCGCCGCTGCGAGCCTCCGTGGCCATCCGCTGTCTGCACTGTGCCGGCCTCCTCTGTTGTTGCCTGTGGTGTGGTTCCTTCGATAACGTTGGGCAGTAGCTGTTTTGCTATCAGTGGTAGCGGTGTCCTGGATAATCAATCCCTGGGCATGCCGCTGATACTAGCACGTCACCGAGTACACCGAACGCAAGCACTCCAAGTAGCCGACATCCATCGGGATATTTGGGCCGACAAGAACTCCAACATGGATAAGATGACCGGCCCCCGAAGACCGAACCCGGTGCCGCGCCAAGATCTCCGAAAAACCCCGGTACCGGACAAGTTCGCCATCGACCTCGAGAACGCCTACACGGAACGATAAGATCGCCACACGGACGCGAACCCCAAGACCCTAAGGCCCCGAACCGAAGGCCGATCCGAAGCGCCAAGGACTTCGACAGAGAATCGACAAGATCATCGCGGAACTCCAAGGTCTACTTCGAAGTTTGCCGAACGCCGAGATCTTCAACCGGATCCGAGGACACCGAGACCCCGATGCGACAAGTACTTCATCCCGAACGCCATGACCGTCGGCAACGACCCGAAGACCACGGATGCGACAAGACCTACCTCCGTTATCCGAGAACAATCCCGTCGAACTGTTCCCCGTCGAACCCTGAGGCCAACCCCGAACCCCGGAATCCCAAGTTCGTCGAGACCCTCTAAAGTGTGAACCCCTTCCCAAAACCCTATTTTATAATATAATACAACTTGTCGCATATTAATTGTTCATCTCACATGCATATTGTGTGGTTTGGGGGCCTTATGCCGATTCACCATATAATTAAATATGGGGCCAATATGCGGGCAAATCTAGTCTCATATTGGCCTCATTTAAATTTGTGTAGCGAACCGGTAACTCATCTTGCCTTGTTAATTACAACATTTAATTTGCGGGGTAGTTAAATAACTTGAACCATTTAATTAATTGTCGGGACCCCGGTTCCGCTTAATATGGCCTAATTGCATCGCACCTTTGCCATGTCATACATCATACATGCATCATGCCCGATATTTTGCCGTAGTATTAAATATTGCATCCGGTGTTTCTTCTAGTGTTTTGCTTCTTCGCGGATAAGGCCGTTGAGTTGATGCGAGTGTCGACCCGATCTTCGGTTGAACCTTCGACAATGTTTTCAGGCGAGCATCTCCCCCTTTTCTACCTATCTTACTTTTATAGTGTTTATTCCCTCCTGTTGATATTTTGCTATCTGTGTTGCGATGCTCTAGTTTTCGTACCCGTGATATCCCTCGCAGCCTTATATTGCCTTGGACACCTCCTATTACCTGTTGTTTGGTAGACAGTTGGACTTGCGCGTCGTAGTCGCTTGCTCAAGTGCTGTTGCGTGTCGTCCAGTACCTCAGTTGTTGGAGTATGTCCGCATGTTTGATGTTGGAGATGATCTTGGCTTTACTTATCGTTCACTTTAATCCCTGTTTAAACAACTAAAATTGAAGTAAGTAGAGAGGCTGTGGGCAATAGATGTTATTTGGTTGTTAACCGTCCACTTGTGTCCGAGGACCCCAAGTGCTTGATACATGTTCCTTGATTTATCGCGCTATCCACATCCGGGAGGATTATGGGACCCCCCCTGAGCCAGAGCTTGATTCATTCTTATTTCTTGGGGCCACAAACTAGTTTGAGGTTTTATTTACTATCCTGTACTTATGCCATGCTATCGCTTTATTTACGATTGTGCGAGCACACTGCATCATTTAGGATCGGGACACGATTCCGCGGTGTCGACAAGCCCAGTTTTGGGTTCCCGATCGTTCACGATCGTCCACCCAAACCTCGGGTCCGTCTCGAGTCAGCTAACCGCTATGGTGTACTCCAAGGTGGCCCCTGAAATATTTCTGAATCGTGATTGCTTTGTCGTGAAGGCCTCGTTGGGTTTTGATTTGGTTTTTCCGAGGTTGATCGGCGTGTGTTGCTATTGATGCACCCGGCCGGGTAAAACTTTCTGAAAGCCGTGTCCGCGGTTATGGACGACTTGGAGCACAGTATCTCGATCATAGACAACTATAACTAAAGTAGTGCCTTAAATTTGACTTTATAATGACTAGTAATCAGCTTCAATATAATGGAATGGCTAAATAAAACTGCCAACAATTGCTTGTTTGGAGTCGCTTGCGACCATTGTACCTGACTAGTAAGTATTGCAACTACAACGGAATGGCTTAATAAAAGTACCAACAACTGCTGGGTTTTTGGGGTTATCTCATGCTAATTGTATCTGACTAGTAAGTGTCGCAACTACAACGGAATGGTTAACTAAAAGTGCCCACTGCTTATTTCATCAGGATGATTATCTATACCTGACTAGTAATTACCGCGATATAATCGAATAAATAAAATTGTCAGCGGTGTGAGTTCCTCGGTTGACTTCCTCGCTTGGTTTCGAGGGGAAACACGGATGGGTTTGTTTGATGATAGTATCGGTTGGTTCGAATAGGTCTTTCTTACCCCTCTCGATAGCCGCTTGTGTCGAGTCTCTATAGGTTGTATAGTGCATGCCGCCGCCGCCAAGACACCATACCTATGTAGGCGAGGACCGAATTCTAGTCTCGCCGTGTCTTGTCCTCGATCGACGCTCCTCTTTTCCTCTGCCTTTGTCGGCACCCTTTTGTTTAAGCAGGTTTTGAGATCGACGTCGTTAGCGTGGTTACCCTTCCGCTTGGCTCAGGGGTTATGGACGCCATTGGTTATTCTTCAGGGCTCTTAGCCCCATTTGCATCTTGTCCGTAGTTGGACGCTCTATCGTTTTCAAGGTGATTTGGATCTTTGTATATTATATCTGTATTCTTGACTCGTGGAGTCGCTGTTGTATATATATATCTGTTCTGTGGGTCCCATCGAGGACTGTTGTGTAATGTTATTACTTCGTTTTCCACCCGCACGAAAGTGCCTGGTGGGCACCTTTGAATCGTTTCTATGCGGGTTTGGCGGGTTTCGCTAAAACTTGCATAGGGCCGATTCTGAGGGTGTTACAACTTACGACCCGGTTAGTCGCTAATATGTAGAGCAACATCGGCTCTTTTGACAGTGGTGAGTCTAAGACTGGTGCAGAGCTAGCATTTTCTTTAATTCACGAAATTAATTATCGGCCTGAGGTGTCCAGATAAACTTATCTGACTTTTTCATCAATTGATATAAGGGCAAAGCTTCCCCAGCCGACTTACGAACCGACTTAAGGAATCCAAGCATCCGGTAAATTTTTGTACATCGGTAAGGCACTTTGGTAGCTCCATTCTTTCCAATGCCCAAATCTTAGTTGAATTCGCTTATATACCTCGGCTAGATACGAGAAAACCGAGTAATTTGCTGGCTGGTACACCAAAAGTATATTTTCCGGGTTAAGCTTCATTCGGAATCTTCTCAGATTTGCGAATGTTTGCCGGATATCTTCCAGGAGCATATGATTCTGTTTGGTTTTTATCACCACATCATCAACATATACTAGGACTTTTTTGCCAATTTGATAATGCATGCATTTTTTCATACACCTTTGATATGTTGCCCCTGCACTGCGTAAGTCGAATGGCATGGTACGGTAGCAATAAGCCCCATACAGGGTGATAAACGCACTCTTTATTTGATCAGCCAAGTTTAACGGTATCTGGTGGAAACCAGAATACGCGTCGACAAATGATAAGAGTTCACAACCTGCAGTTGAATCAATAACCTGGTCTATCCTTGGCAAAGGAAAAGGATCTTTAGGACACGCCTTATTGAGGTTCATGTAGTTGATGCACATACGCCAAACTACAGCTATATTCGGATTATCCTTCTTCTTCTCAACCAACACCAGATTAGATAGCCAATCTGGATGAAGCACTTCCATAGTAAACCCAGCTGCATGGAGCCGAGCTATTTCATCACCAATTATTTTTCTGCTATCTTCGGCGAAGCGGCGGAGAGGTTGCTTCACCGGCCTTGCTCTTGGCCTCACATGCAAAGAGTGCTCAGCCAACTCCCTTGGTACACCTTGCAGATCTTGAGTAGACCATGCAAAGATATTCCGATTCTCACGGAGGAAGTTGGTGAGCTTGCTTTCCTATTTATCATTCAGGCCGGCATCAATGGTAATGGTGCACTCTGGGAACTGATCATCAATCTAGATTTTCTTTGTCTCCTTGGTCGTCTAGAAGGACACACTTCCATGTGGGTTAGCAAGTGCTTGCATATTGAGCTATGCCGACTGAGCTAGAGCTGCAAGCTCCTGAATTTTCCTTTTTTCCCTTGCAATTACCAAAGACTCGGACATATTTGATCCGGCTGAGGCACATTCCATCGATCTCCTGTAATCTTCTACAATAGTGATTATACCCTATGGTCCAGGCATCTTTATCTTCAAGTAGCTAATGTGACAACTTGTCATGAACTTTTACAAGGCTAGACGTCCGAGTAATGCGTGGTAACAACTCTCCAGATCTACTACTTCAAACTCCAAGTTCTCTTCCCTGTAATTCTCCCTCGTGCCAAATAACACGTCTACCCGGACTTTCCCGATTGGCTCGCAGGACAACCCTGGCACAATGCCATGGAAAGTTGTTCTGGTCGACTGAAGCATATTTTGAGAGATGCCAAGCTTGTGCATTGTGTCCTTGTACATGATGTTGATGTTGTTTCCATTATCTATCAGCACCTTTGAGAATTTTACATTGATGCTTGGCCCGACAAATGTCGGATCAAGCACCAAGGTGTATGACCCGGGGTTTGGTATGATCTTGGGATGATCCATGATACTCCAAGTTATTTCTTGATCCGACCAGTCCAGATACCTTGGAACCGCCGGCATAACCGCGTTCACTTCCATATGTTGGCGCTGGATGCTCTATTATCCTGATGCTCTGTGGTGAATACACAGTATGACTGATGGTGCTATCTATATTCGTTGCGCCCGTTGTTTCCGGGGTTTCCTCTATTATCTTGTCCTTGATTAGCGACATGGTGAACTACATCCCTTCGATCATGTTTCTCATATCTCGGAGGCGGTGGAGGCAGCATAAATTGTTGAGCATTCCCCTGTAAGCTGTGGTTGTTGTGGATGCTGCTGCTTCTGTGCCTGAGGTGGTCCTATGTTTTCCATTGCATTCTTCATCCATGCACACTGACGAGTTGTGTGGTTAGTCGGTTTTGCCGGGTTTGGCGTGTGAAACTTGCATGGATGATCCAGCATTGACTCAAATGTGTACCTCGGTCTTTCTTGCCAGTGCTTCTTTTGCTCCGGAGTCCACTACTTTTTACCATCATTCCTCGGTGTCCACTGCTAAGAGTTGTTCTTCTGGCATTGGTTTCTCCCTACATTCGACTAATCTTGAGTCACTGATGCTACCTGACTTGAGTTGTACCTGTAATCCGACATGTCCTTTCTTCTTCTTCCCCGGAACTCATTTCTCCTGGATTATTCGGCATCGTCACGGGCGTTGTGCTCATGTTGCTCATGTTGTTTCGCCGACATAAGCTCGGGCTGAGTCGGATCACCCAGAGCATATGAGTCGGGTATTCTAATTGTCTCGGCCAATGTAGTTGGCATGTCTCTTTGCAGCCTCTGCCATAACACACTCCCATATCTGCAACCTTGTGCAAACCAAGAAATCGCCTGTGACTCGATTACTCCTTCACATGAGTTTCTGAGGTTGCACCACCGAGTCAAGAATTCTCTGTCAGTTTTATTCGGTCTTTGCTTGCACATTGCAAGCTGTTGAGGTCTATTCGGCCTCTTATACGTGCTGGTGAAGTTGCTGACAAACATTTCCTCAAAGTCCAACTAGCAATTGATTCTTCCTGCTGGTAGGTTATTTAGCCATACCCTAGCCGATCCTTACAACATCTGGGGAACATATCTTACTGCCATCTTAAGTTTCCCTCAGCAATTTTTACTGCAGTGGCATAATCGATTAACCAATCTCGTGGCTTCGTACTTCCGTTATATGTTTTTTCGTGCCTCTAGGCAATTAGAAGTTCGAAAGGGGTGGTTCCCTCATGATTCGGGGTCCGAAACATGCCGTACCCGGAGGACCTTGCTCCTCCAATAGCTCAGATCTGTATAATTTGTCGATCTTCAACTTCACATCATTCGGCTGCAAATCTCTATATGTCGCTCTTTCTTCCACCACATGGTGATTGTGCCTAGCAAATCCGACATTCTCCATCTCCGAATAACCATCATTGTATCGGTTTTATGTCGGGTTATGTGGAACCTGTTCTGCATCCCTTCCTTGCCGACGTTCATGCCTCAGCCGGTGATCTTGCGTAGGGTAATGCCTTCCTCCTGTCGGGTTATTCTCATCAGGGTTTTCATGCCCGTGGTTTCCCTGACCTATGTGGCCTCGGTCGAGGTTTCTTTCTCCACTGTTACCTCGGCTACCATTGCCTCGGTTTTCATTTGCTTTACCATCCACTGCCGGATCATATGGGACCATCTGTTTGTCCCTTCTTCCTGAAGTTACTGCCTTATCTTTTCTAGATCCCCTTCCGGGTGAAGATGCCGCGGAAGATAATAATGTCGGGGCTGCTCCAGCCGAATGAACCAAACATGAACCTCCAGGCTTTGTCGGGTTATTCCTGAGTATGTCCTCATTTTGTTGGTTTGCTATGCGCACCAGCTCAATCACTCATTCCTGCTGCTTTTGTCGGGCTTCGCGGTCAAACCATCTAGCTCGGAAGCTACGGAATTAGCCGCCCTGAGGTTTTTCGTTGGGGTATTGTACCTCGGCAGCCCCAGGTTAGATGAATCCCCGTGCTGAGATTCATGTTCCTTGTTAATATCACCAAGGAGATTTTTTCCCTTCATCCTAACACCATCTATCCGAGTTGGGGTAGTGTCTAACTTGTTTTCCCTTGCATATTCACGCAAAGTTCGGTCAAATGATTCTTGCCGCGCAGACACCTTTTTGGCCTCCTCTAGCATTTTCAGCCGAGTTTGTTCTAACTCGGCCTGTGCATTTACCAGGTTTACAATGGGTGCTACAGGTGTTGTTAAGTTATCTATAGCTGCCTGCAAGATATTCTTTGGCCTTTCTAAAGGTGGCCACCTAACTCGAGCTGCCTTGGGGGTTACCTCACGAACCTCGGGTGCCTCTGCTGCGACCGAATCTGCCGCTACCTGCTCTATTGCTGCCAGCTTTGTTGTCACCGGGTTCTTGCTTAGTCCGGCTCCTATACCTACAGCCGGTGCGGGCGCGGTCATCATCACCTCAACGCTGCCTACGGGACAAGTGGTACGCGGACCGCTAGCAGCGCTAAGGGGAGGCTCTCCCTCGAGGATGACTTGTCGCGGGTAGACACGCGATGTGACGACACCGATGTAGATCCTGTGGGCACCAAGGTTGACGAAGATGCCATTGTGCGGGGGTGGCCGCGCTCCGACGCTACCTACGTTGTCGCTGACGTAATCCCAGAGGTCGAATCACTGGACTAAGCCAGAGACGATGCGCTCGCCGGTGTTGATGTAGTTTCCCGTCCGGATCTTGACTCCATCTAGCTCCACTGCTGGCCCCACAGTGGGCGCCAACTGTTGTGGTGGTGGCACGACAGATGCCATGGGTAGGCTTAAATTGGGGGCTAATGTGCGCTAGTGGGATCTAGGGAGGGAAGATGTAGTGATTTTTACACACTGAACACAAGAACTAGATCTTTACTCAACACCACTGATGCTACACTTGCTCCTCGAGCTGTATGAGCGAGAGTTAGAAGAAGCTACAGCTAGTGCTAAGTGGAAAATGAATCGACCCCCCTCTTAGGAGGCCTGGCTCTCCTTATAAAGGGGTGGCCAGGTTACATCTTGGGATGACGTGGACAACATATTCGTGGAATATGCTTGTTTCAAGATAGTAACTCAGTGGATGCCTTTCCATGTCTCTCTTCTATCGGTGGCAATAACCTAGAGCCCACGAAATGTGATCCTCGGGCTCGGGGACTGTCACCTCCGTGACCTTCTCCTGCTCCTCTGTCCCTCTAGCTCTTGTCTGTAGCGCTTGGCACTGTACAGATTCCTAAAGGAGAGACAGTGTGCAGTGTTGACTTCGGGGTTCGACCTCTCCTTATCGAGAAAGCTTCCTCGTGACCTGGCCTCACCCTGTACGACTCGGTCAAGCCCTAACCTGCATATACAAAGTGTAATAATAGTATGCCAACATAACCCGTACGTCGTCCGAGTTAGGTCTTACTTGCTTGAATCGGACCAAGTCCGGCCTTATTCGGCCGGCCTTTAAATAACTCGGCCGGGTCGTTCTTTGACCCGGCCTAGGTCCTTGAGGGCTTTCCCCTTTTACCTTAGCTTGACCCTACCTGGGGTCATCCCCCAACAGCCGCCGCCGAGTCTGCAGCTCCCTCTCCTGCCCGCCATCTCTCTCGCGCGCATAAACGGGAGGAATTGCTCGCCGGAGTACGCGCGAAAATGCGGCGGCTAGGGTTTGCGGCGGAGGGACACGGGTTCTGACCCGTCTCCGCCCACCCGGACGGTAGAAATAGGGGCTGCAACAGGCCGTTCACATGCCCATGTGAATTTCGTTTACGGGCCGGGCCTTTACAGGCGCTGTTAGCTCGACGGCCCGGCCACAAGCCCGTGTATCCGCCGGATTTTTAAGGGCGCCGGCGTTTTATGGATGCTGTTAGACTTGATCTAACCAAGAAGCATCCATAAGGGAGCTGAAAAAATGCCACCGTTTACTTAACCATCAGATCTCACAATCACCGAATAATTCTCTTCCTTCTCATGCAACGTAACTTATCCCAATAAACTTGGCTAACAAACCTTATCTTCATAGTTTACATGCTTTGTGTCACTGCGGCCCCCTTCCCCTATCATTTATCTCTTCCTCCTAATTTTAAAAGTAGTCTGAGTGTGTCCTCATCTTCTTCGTTATTATAGGATCATCGGTTACCACCTTCATCTCTCGCCGCCCTCTCTTGATGTGTGGTTCTCATCTTTTGTCTCCTCTCCTCTAACCATCATTCCCACCTTTGGTTGTAGAAGACGCCAAACCCAAAGCAGGCCATGCGATGTGCCTCCCTGGAGATGCTTTCCTCGCCGGCAGACGCTTGGCTCAGTAAAGGCACGGATACATGGTTCTTCCATACCTAAATTTAACGTTTATAGTCACAGCTCAACTTAAATTTTATTCGATTAGAAACTACGTTGCAGAGACAAGTCGGGAGATGAGACCCATCGCCATGGAAGAAACTACCCTAAAAACATAAGGGCCTTTGCTAAGCGATGAAGAACCTCAACCATAGATGAATGCAAATCAACGGCCAGTTTTCCTAGGATTCACTCCTGTTTGGTCCGTTAGATTTGCAGAATCAATGGCTGATACCATTTAGGGTTGTGTTTTGGCAGGAACACTGTGGTAAAACCCCTTTGAAACTCGTGTACTATAGTAGTAGAGTTTTTTCTTAACCGTAAATGGGTCTAAAATACCCCGGAAGCTGCATTAGTAACCACGTGGCAGGTACATTTTACAGGGGAGCCCTTAACAAGATGCACACTAGGATCCCTTAACAACATGCACACTAGGAGCCCTAGAAATAAAAGATAAGGGCCTCCTAATTACAAAAGGCACCCTAGGACTAAAAGAAAAAACGCAATCAAGCCCTTGGGCGCCTCTGCCACCATTCTCCGGCGACCTCCAGACGACGGAATTGGCGAGATCGTGGAGGTTTCTTGCTCGTGACACTCCCCAAGCCGGAGAAGAAGCAAAGCAGCCGGCCATCTCACTCTTTCCGGGAACGAACCACTTGTCGAGGGCGAGACGTCGAGCTCTGGCGCAACACTTCGGAGAAGGGCCTCCAGAGGAGGTTGAATCCCTAGGTCACCTTTCGACTAGAACGGGCAGTGGCCCAGTAGCTCTGCCGCCCATAGACCACTGCGAAGTGGATCTTGCGGGCGCAGCTTCATCCGACCTCCGCATCGTCTTCAGATTCAAGCTTTTCCCCCTTTTATCCACGCCACCACGGCAGGCCGAGAGAAGGGCAAAGAACATGTCGCCATCAACACAGCAAATAGGCCCACGAGCTTTATGCCCGAGCCACCGAAGTCACCCCTCCCACCGCAGGCTCCAACCACGGGAGCATGAAGAAGGAGGCCAGGCGACCTCCCGACTCCGCTCGCCAGCGCCCAGGAGTAACTCGGAGGTGCTTCATCTCGTCGTCGCCCGCTAGATCCCGCCAAACTCCCCCCGCCACCATGACCGGCCAGAGAAGGGGTCAAATCTTGTAGCAATCACTCAAAAGAAGCACCGCAAGCAGCTTTATTCAACAAAGAGACGGTCACCGCCGCCTCCACCCATCCACCAAGGACCAATTGCACACCGGCGAGCAACCCTAAGCACCGGATCTGGCTGCTCAGATCCCGGACATCTCTTCTTCCTATGGGCATATAGCCCACACCCGGCAAAAAGCCGCTACCACTACCTAACCTAGCTACTTCGGCGCCAGCCCTTCGCCATCTCTGGCCGGTGTCGCCGGCGGAGAGAGCTTGGGGGCGGCCCGACTTTGGTTTTTTGTCGCTCAGAAGAGGAAGGGAGGGAGGGGAACGCGGGTGGGGGTGATAGCGATGGTTGGTAGCAGAGATAAACATCAGCATCAGCTACTCATGGGAAGAAAGTCTACACGGATTATTATGTTACCGGTGAGAAATGCATTTCTGTTTGGCTTAATAATTGCCTTTGTTCAGGAAACACTCCTTTATCATATTTATATTTGTGGTATGTCAGCATGGCATCAAGCTGACTACCTTGTGTCTGTTTTACCTGGATTTGCCGGGCATTCCAGGAGATGGAAGATGCTTATTCTGCTCCATGGTTCATGGTGCACGCGTCCGGTCAGGAAAAGTTATACCTAACGAAGATCTTCAGAGAAAGCTAGCTGATGAATTGAGATCAATGGTATGTCTAGAATGATTGTACGTATTCTGCCTTTTTGTGCTATTGTCTTTCATTCTCTAAAGCTGCTACTCCGCCTGGTTCATACCAATGGCCTAGATTTGTATGTATCTAATTAAGTATTTAGACTAGATGTAATCGTATCTAGACAAAGTTGCGGTCATTAATATGGACTGATGAACTTGTCACTAGACGGGAAGAGACTTAATGGTTAGTTGATGCACATTTCTACTATTATGTTTGTTCTTCTGGTTTTAAATAAAATTGATACATGAATGGCTTATTATTAATATGTTTTAAACTGTTGCATTTTCTTGCAACAACAATTGACAGGTTTGTTGAAGGTGATTTCGATACATACATTTCTTAGATTAGGCAGCCCCATGTGTGGGGTGGTGAGCCAGAATTGTTCATGGCTTCACATGTTCTTCAGTAAATAATTCGACCTGTTATGCATTCTTTATGGGTACCAAAAGTGTCAACCTGAAATAAAGCATCAAGGTTTAATTATGTTTTCCTTTCGAAATAGCCTTTCGCCCCGCTTTATAAATAAAGCACACATGTGAGACCGCTGTTGGGCCAGACAGCACAACGCCCAAAGAAAGAAACCACACAATACAAAAGGCTAGGACGAACCAAGCCCAAAAAGAAAATAAATGAAAGAAACGGCGACTGGACGAGACTAGGGTGACCCGCCATCGCTGTGCCCTCCGGAATCCCACCATGCTTATCGCACACCGAAACGCCCAGTGCCAAGACAACACCTTCAACAAGGGGGCACCTTCACGGCACTGCTGCCCGGGCCAGAACACTGGACCTAGGGGTTTCCCCCGACACTCGGGAACCAGTAGGCAGGGGATATCCGCGACGCCCTCCAAGAAGGAATGGCGCCAACCGAGAGCGACACCGCGACGGAGGCAGACAAGCCGACATGGATTTCTCCCTACCCCCACCTACACAGAACCCCGGGCGAAACAATGCACCACCGCCCACTTTGCCGCCCACCAACATCCACCACCACGATCTTGCGGCCACCATCGTCATCGTCTCATCATGGACACAGCAAGCAGCCCGAGGACAGAGGCATAAGACCTAGAATGAATTTGGGATGGCAACACCGTAGCCACGCGGGAGGAGCCCACCTCCACCACCGAGAGGTGGTCGTTGACTGGACAGGGAAGGGTCACACCAGGCCTGCGGGCGCGGACGAGCCCCGGAGGGCCCGTAAAGTCCCTGCCGCCTTGTTGCAACAGGCTAGGCACCGCGCTGCCACCCCTACTCGCTCACAGTCGCCGCCGCCATCTTCAGAAGATACCACGGCATTTAGCAGGCGCCGAACCCGTCGGGGCCCGAAGGGCCCAGATCTGCCAGAGGGCCGGGCAAGTTGTGCTCGCAACCAAAGGACCCGCCAGCCGGCCGGAAGCCAGACGGGCGACAGGCCGCCTCGAACCAATCGGGCTCGAGGACACTGCATCAACCTGCCACGCTGGAGCCGCCTCGCCACCAAGCCACGCAGAGCCGCCTCTCGCCTCGGCGCCGCCCGCCCACCAGCCAGGACCGATTCTTCCTGAGCCGCACCGCCGCCATGGGAGCTCAGCCCGCCCCGACCGACTCTGTGGCACGGGAAGAGAAGGGCCGCCCGGCCTGCCGCCTGGGCGACCTCAAGGCGTGGGGGGAGGGACGAGAGGAGGGGGAGAGAGGGCCGGCGAGGGAGGAGGCTCACGCCGCCGCCCTCGGGGGGACGGGAGCGCGAGAAGAGGGGAGCGTGAGAGGGGTTTTTCTATTTATGTTTTCCTAGCTACTATCTATATAACCATAAGATACAATTGACAGGTTTGTTGAAGGTGATTTTGATACATACATTTCTCAGATTAGGCAGCCCCATGTGTGGGGTGGTGAACCAGAATTGTTCATGGCTTCACATGTTCTTCAGTAAATAATTCGACCTGTTATGCATTCTTTAAGGGTACCAAAAGTGTCTACCTGAAATAAAGCATCAAGGTTTGTTTATGTTTTCCTAGATACTATCTATATACCCATAAGCTATATAGCTTTACGAAAAAAGCATGGGTAAGAATGTACTTTTTTTATTTTGTCTGAATTTTTCCTAGTACGACTTATGTCAAATCATTACAAGTCACAGATGGCAGTAGGATAATGTTAAATTTTTATTTCTAGAAATGTGCAAATAGGTTAAGTGGACAACACTCAATCAAGTTGATTAAATTCTGATCATAGTTATAATTAGAGAACTAAGAAGTTCTATGAAAAAGTAAGAATGCCCTTACTTACGTTTACACAGGATGTCAATAACTGTGTAGATGCGTGATGAAGATGCTGGTGGTTTGATAAATATTGCTGAATATGGCCAAGAGTACGACAAAGATGATCCAATACAAGTTCTGTATCATGGCTTTGGCCATTATGATTCCCTACAGATTCCAGCACATGGGGGTGCAAAGGCAAGAATGTAGAATTCTAGAGTTCGAGATTCAGAAGGTATGGTTAAGGTATTCTGGTCTTTGTCTTTCCATATAAATATATTGGGGAGATATTGAGTCATACAGTTTGAGTAAGTGATTAATTGTTTATATGGCCTCAATGCGCAGAGTCAGAGTGGGGAGCAGTTATTCTTCCCTCGCAAAAGCGGGAGAGGAATGCATCCTGCTGTTGTTTTTGTTGATCTGGACTGAATTCTGTTGTTGGTTCATGTACTCACCATATACTATTTATGAAAACCCCACCATAGAGTGGTGTAGATAAACATGTACTTGTAAAACTATAACTTGAAGTGATCCTCTGACAATAAAAGGGTGGGAGTTACTTATGCTTCCTGCCTTCAGTTTTTTTCTCCAGACAATCTTGATCATGTACCATATTCAATCAGGTTTTGAGTGCTTTCTTATTTATAGTAGGATTTCTTGCGAAACTAGAATACCATATGAGAACAGATCAAGTAAATTGTCGATTGCCAAGTGGCAGAAAATATGGTGCCTACTGCCTGGTGTGATTTCGTGGGCACCTAGAGTTTAACATGGAGTACATTATAAGAGTTTACTACATTGTAGCACGCAGAAAACATTTGACTATTAGGATCTGAATGAATGTAAATGCAACAAGTCGAGAATCGAAGACCTAGCTCACGGAAGATCAGCCAGTACATACAATATGTATTCCTTCTAGACGTCACAGACCACCAAATAATCTTCCAGCTCCCAGTGGCAAGCACAAGGATAAAAACTGCGACTTTGACCCTTGGGGGCTCTGGGCTGCGTAGCCTTCCGATCCTCGAAGTGATACGCCCCAAAATGACCACGTTGCCGCATATAATAGTTGAGGTACACCGAATTGGCAGCAATCTTGGGGAACTTCTTGGTGGAGACCATGACAGCGTGAGCCGCCCCGACGAACGCTGCATGGTCGTCGCCGACGCCGCTCTGACCGACTAGCCGCCTCCCCGTGACGTCCACCTCAAATACCTCCATGCGGGATGGGCATCCGTGCCACATGAATATCTCCGTCTCGTCATAGCCACCTCCCTGCACCAGGTTGGCACCGAACATGTAGCGTACCATGAGCATCCGGCCCTGGGACCGGATGAGGAAGGAGGAGATTTCCGCATTCACCGGCGGGTCCTCGTCGAGGAGGAATGTCAATAGGGGCCATCGAGCCCCCGGGCTCAGATCCAACGCCATTATCTCGCCGGCCATCGTCGTGAAGTAGCAGCGCCCACCGAAGGTCACCGGCGACTGGACTAGTGCGACCTTGCCAGCAGTGCGCTTCTCAGAGACGCGCCCATATGCCCAGTTCTCGTCGCCGGGCTTGGCACAGACGATTAGATACCGCCTGGGTCGGAGGCAGAGCACAAGCGTGCTCGGGGACGTCGAGTCGTCGATGCCCGCGCTGATGATCGCGGTTGGGTCAACTGGGAGCCAGTCCGTCGGGAAGGATGAGGGGCCATAGAGGGAGGGCAGATTCACGGCCTCGTCGATGGTTAGGGGCGGGAACCGGATGAGTGCGCCGGTGAGCGGGTTGAGGAGACTGACGTCGTTTCCTCCCTTGTTGATGAGGACAAGGAGACCGTCGGCAGTGCCTAGTTGGTCGTGGGTGTCGAGCTCCGGGAAGTTGACGTAGGCGCGGGCGCCAGTGACGACGTTCACGAGGGTGCGGCCCGACGGGTCGCTGCAGCGGTAGAGCACGATCCAGTCGCGTGGGCGGAAGCGGGTGTCCATCCCGTCGCCCGTGCGGGGGTTGTCGGTGCAGTCGCGCCAGGGCTTGCACGTGGCCCGGAAGCGGAGGTACTCTGCAACATCGAAGGTGAGTAATCGGCCAGAGATGTCCTTGACGAGATCTGTTGGCAGGTTCTTCCAGTCTCGCCATTTTGTAGCGGCGCGTGTCCGTTTCGCCACAGGCTGATCAAGGCCCCTAGCTATCCGCGGCGTCATCTCGGTCATCATCTCAGTGATCGACACTCGTTCAAAGTATGTTCTCCACGGTCCACGATATTGCAGAATGCTGGCCCGACCAAACACTGTCCAGATATGGAAACATGTTTAAGAAAAATTGGTATACATCGATACTAAGTTAGATATTGGCATATCTACGCAAGAGATATTGGCAGATCTACGCATCAAGAAATTTACTGATCTGAACTACCAAAAACATACCAATTAGATCTAGAATGTGGAAAATTACCAAATATGGGACAATAAAATCATCCTCATATGCCCCGCTACTTTCCATACCTTTTGATATACGATCTATGTTTTGTGTTCGTGTTCTTCTCCCTCCTGAAGGCAACAGTCCTGAAATCGATAAATTTGAAGAATAATGATGGAGTGGATCGATCGTTAGGGGTGAGCACAGAGGAATTTGGCAAACCTGTTTAGGATCAAGTCAACATGGAAGAGGGATGGGGCAAAGGCGGTGGGAAAAGTGAGAGGGGAGGAGATTGGAACGATGGCGGCGGGAGGAGGGAGAGGATGAGGAGGACGATGGGGGATATAATTTGTTAGGGTTTGAGATGGGTTGGAGTATGGAAAGGGGAAAAGTAGGTAAACGGGTTGGGGTCCGGATGGTTCACAATTTAAGGAGATCAATGAGGTAATTGATATTTACCCACAAAAATATGAGGTAATAGATATTAGATTTGATGGTTTGGGGGTCTGACTGGTTTGTTAGGTTTGAGATGGGTTCTGCCTCCACCGGTGGTGGTGGATAGAGATGACGAGCCCATCGCTGATGCTTGGAGTGAGCGCACACACCCCCTACCTAGCACACAAGCTTTTGGGGTTTCGATTCACGATGAGTAAATTTGTACGAAGGAAGGGTGTGGTCACAATCCGATGGGCTAACAATCTTAGGCACAAGAATTTGTATAAAAAAAGAATTTGTATAGCTTCAAGTCACATGAGAGATCTCGGTAATAACCCTACATCTTGTTGTATATATATTATCAAGAGTGTGAGGTGCTCAATGCTTACAAAGGGGGTGTCGACTAGCATGGAGCCAACCAACTCACTATTTCTTAGAGGATGGAGGTAGCTATGGTGTACTAGTGGTAAGATGTGACTGTTGAGAGAGTGGAACCCCTTCCCCATCCAAGGGGAGGGTATTTATAGGGAACATATCCCCTTCTTGGGCTCATTGTGATAGAGCCCCTGATCTTAGGCATGGGTGAAATCGTGGTAGGGATGATGGATTCCACAACCTCTATACCTCTGAAAGGATAGAGATGTCGTCTAGAGGGGGAATGAATAAGAAATTTCAAAACTAATACGGTTTTGGCTTGATAGAATGCAGAATTAAACTAACATTATTTTACAAGCACAAAACCTAAATACACTAGGCTCAACTAAGTGCACCAACAACACGATAAGCTAAGCAAGATAGCACAAGATATAAGAAATTCAAACTCGAAGGCTATCACAAGGAAAGTAAACTCGGGTATAGAAATAACCGAGGCACGCAGAGACGAAGATGTATTCTCGTGTTCCCTTACAAGTAAGGTACATCACGTTGAAGAGGTGTAGGATCCCACGATGGGGTTCTCCAAGACCACGAAGGGCACCTTATTCTCCAAGGCTATCCCGATGAAGGAATAGCCACTTCCCTTATGGCTAGCTTTTCCTCCACTTCAGAGATGGAAAACTCCACAACCACTTCACAAATACCACGAAGGGGAAAGCCCGATCCACTTCACAATCTTCCACGAAGAGGGCACCGCGACACCAACCACCAAGCCAACTAGGAGGTCACCCTCCAAGAGTAACAAGCTCACGGTCTCTCACTTGAACAAATCATAATGGAGAGCTCAACACTTATGAAACAATGCAAAGCAAGAACACCAAGGGTGCTCAAATATTTCATTCTCAAATCCTACCAAAGCAACAAGTGCTAGGAAGGAAATAGAGAGGAAGAATAATGGTGGAAATCAACCAATGACTCCAAAGTTTAGATCCAATGGGTTTTCCTCACTTAGAGGAGTAATTGGTTGGTGGGGATTGTAGATCTAGATCTCCTCTTTCAAATCCCTCAAAAAGATGTAAGAATCATAGGGGGAAAAGAGAGGAAGCAAGCTCAAGGGAGTCAACAATGGAGTTCCAAAACGTGCTAAAGAACACTTAAACTCTGGGGAAGAAGTCCCCTTTTTATACCTCTTCAAGGGGTGACCGTTGGGGTCAAAACGAGCAGTACAAGCACGTTCTGGTTGGCAAACCGGTCCCGTCGAACCTGGGACCGGAATTTTCGGTCTGCCGGAACAATTCCAGTTTACCGGAACACTATATTGAATGAATTTTCGGCAGGAAAACCGGTCCGCCGGATCTAGGGCAAGAATTTTCGGCCCGGGTGAAACTGCCATCGGAATCAAAACAGGCTAGACGAAAACGTTGATAACTTTTGTGCCTGGACTTGAATTTTAGAAAACTTGGGCTTTCTAAAAATCTAAGAACAAGATCTATCTAGTAGAGGATATAAAACTCAAGAAAAGGCAAGAGGTAAAATACCAAAAGAGGAGAGGCATGGGACCTCCCTAAAGAAGAACCGGTAAAACCTTCAAACTTGAAAACACAATAGAAGATGCATACAAATTTCATTTTTATGCATTTGGGCTTGTTGAAGAGCTAGCAACAAGCTCAAGAACCTCACATAGAGAAACACCAAGAAGAAACGAATTAGGGATATTCAAAGTATTGAGCTCCCTAAAACGATGTGATCAAGTTACCCAACTGAAAGCCCCTCTTGATAGTGCGGCTATCTATCCTATAACTCGGTCTCCCAACAACCACCTTGAGACCAGTAAAAGGAAAACCTATAAGGCCATACCTTTTCCTTGTGCATACCGCTTGAACTTGATGACAATGCTTTAAGCTCCATCCAAGACGGAATGCTTCAGTTGACCATTGTTGCTTCATGAAGACTCGTAATTTGCTCCCCCATTGATGGCTATGAAAATAGTCATCTTTCTCCGTGTTTAAACCACATTTTTAGTCAAAAAATGACCAATAATCTCTCTAGACTTGCTACTAATGACTAATTATTGCAAAGATGTGCAATCCCTTTCTTTGAATTGTGTTGTGCAGGAAATCATGCTTTTAAGGAGAAATCAGGAGGTATTAATGAATACTTTGAGATTGTTTACATGGCCAAGAAATCCTAGGTCAAAAACCCATTGCAGAGGTCTTAACGACCACTGGTACGAACAAGGTCCACCTGTACGGCCCGCCCATACCAGGTGGCGGTGGCTTCGTCTTGTTAAACCCTACAACTTTCATGAAGGCGTCTATATATTTTGAGGTTCCAGCCACCGCGCAGAGGGTCGGCATTCCCAGATTGCATCACAACACCACCAAAGGATATCCACCATCGTAGTTCATCCTCTCCATAGCCATAGCCATTAGCTTGTACTTGAGATCTCCATGTGATTCGGCGACCATTGTAAGAATATTTGATTTCAATCTAAGTATTTTGCATACTGTTTTATATCCTTGATCTTATTGTTATGAGTGAGTAGTCCTCATGGGCTCCGGGTTGGGGTGAAACCTCGCAGTGATTATGTCCATATAATTCATGGGAGTATTGTGTATTGATTGAATAGAGATTTGTATCTTTGTTTCTTTATCTATTGTCTCGATCTATGGACTTGTAGGTACCCAAGATCCCAGAGCTTAATAAAGGCTGGAGGTGAGATACTTGGTGAGCGGATATCTCGCTGGAAACCCAGTGACAGAAAGGGAGTACGGTTTTCGTTTAGCGATCCATTTGGGAACAACAGCAACATCACTTCTTAAGGCTTTGATATGTGTTTTCACTTGTAACTCGGTATTTCGCGGTACAATGGTTGGATCAAAAAATATTGCTATGCCTATGACCTGCACGGGCTCTATTATATCAAGATGTGTTGCCCACAAATTTTATCTTTATTAAATCATTACACATGAATATGCGTATTACTATCTTTATCCCATATGATATGCGGCTGCAGGTCAATCTTCAACCTTGGCCTATCTCCATCCATTTCAACACACAACGTTCTAAAGTAAACTAGAAAGGTCTGGTAAATAAAGGTAAAACGAAAAACAAGTCTTGTAGATGTGTCTCATTTAATTTCCATTTATCACTGTTTCCCAAGGTTTGATTAAACCTAGGTCTACTAGGAAAAATGCTACTATACTGTATCTGTAAATCCGAATTGAAGGTATCACCCATACACCACTATGGGATAGCTTCATTAAGGCACATCATCACATGTCCATTATCACTAATATGGACAACAAGATTCAACCATATGATATTCTTGAGATGCTTATATTGAACTTGCATTTCTAAACCTTGATGACCATCACCACTTGATGTCATCCTCTCATGGGCAGGGGCGGACCCAAGTAGAAGCTAGTGTGGGCCTTGGCCCCCACTCAAATTTTGAATCTTCAATAAAATGTGGTCATTTTTAGTAGAGAAATATTCAAAATATGTGAACTCATACAAGAAATGCCCCTAGTCAAATCATTTGCCCCTCTCAAACTATTTTTGGGTCTGCCCCTGCTCATGGACTATATGAAATCTTCACTTTTGAAGCTTTCCCATGTAAAGTTACCTATCCCATATAGAAAACGTAAAGGCACATATATAATGCGTTAGTTCATGAAGCATAATTGACAAGGCTAACCATACCACAAGATCCATGTGGTACATTCTCTATGCTTCATCTGTTGACCAACTTAAATTCACTCTTCACTCTTTGTATTGGTCAACCATGTATCTTCTCATGCTTGATCTCAATATTTTGAGGTACATAAAGAACTCTTAATTTGATTACATGTTCTAAATGTTAGTCAACCATAACTCAACTCATGAGACTATCATGACACCGACTTAGATACATAACTTGAATTATTCTACTGAGATCAAACTCTCAAGATCATGATCATATCATATTCTTCTCTTAAACTCGATGATCTTGATGCCAATATTCAAGGTATATCTTTATCTTCATGACATCCATACATGAATCCAACACATGGACTACACGCATGACCTATGGAATATTCCTACATATAAAACTCAAATGAAAACACTAGACCATAGGGATTGTCATTAATTACCAAAACCACACATAGGGACAATTACCCTTACACCCTCGAAAAAGTCATGTGGCAGAGGCAGGAATGTGACTTTGCCTTGATCAGACCATCAACCACATTTTTGGATGTCCAAGGGAAACAGTTTGATCAACCAACTTTGTGGGGAGCTTGGGAGCCTCTCCATAGTCTGGATACATAGTAGCCAACCTCCCCTGGGCGGAGGCAACTCCACCTAGAAAACTATAACCTAGTGATGAAAAAGTGGTGGCACTTAACATTGAATCCTCCTAGTCGATGGTAAGCCTAAAGGTAAGTCTATTAAGAAGTGAGCCTAGGTCAGTTGGTTAGGGAAGTGGTTTTACAACCCATCCACCCATGTTCAAATCCTCACAGACATGAATTTGGGTTATTATTATTTAAAAAATGAAACTCGTTGTCGGGGCTTCCTCCATCGATTTCCTTTCAAAAAAAGGTAATACTAATGGTAAGGATGTAGAGAAAAAATCTCTTGTAATTTTGGAGGAACTTCTTATAAAGGATTTTGTGATAAAGGTTCTATAATAAACATTATTTCCTATTCTATTTATGAGGATATTTGTCAGAACTTGAGTACTTGTGAGATCAAACCCATTGGTACTACTATTTTGATTTCAAATGGAACCACTAAGATACCTATGGGAATTCTTCGAGATGTCCATGTTTGTATTGGTCCTTATATGTACCCTGTATATGTAGTTGACATGTCTCGAAGTCCTTTTTTCCTATCATTCTAAGAATGCCTTTCTTCGTTACTACTTGAGCAAAAATCGATTGGACTAATGGTTTTGTGTCCCTAAAGTTTGGAGAGGAGGAACTCAAAATACACTTCACCAAATTTAAAGGCCAACCACCTTATAAGAAGATTAAAAAAAGAAGGGAGAACTACCGCTGAGATAGCAGCTATACACTTTAGCACGCTTGAAGATTAACTAGAAATGAAACCCTGCTATGTCTCTTGTGATGATAATATTGTGCAATAATTCCTAGTGGAGAAGGTAGATGTTCCTACTCCACAAGAAGATGCACACACGGCGGTTGGCGGTGATCTACCATTAAGGTCACCGAGCTATGGCAAATCCGCCAGACCAGGCTGATCCCAAAAGAGGAGGATGACTGCCACATTTCCGAGCCCGAGGTATTTCTCGATCCTCCTGCCGGATTCCGCGTCACGTTCTTGGCTTTCGTCCTTTGAGGGATTTTGCTTCCTCTCCATGATTTCATTCGTGGTCTCCTTTTACTCTATGGGTTACAGGTGCACCAGCTGTCTCCCAACTCCATCTTCCATCTGGCTTATTTCATTACTCTTTGCAAGTGCTGTCTCAAAATCGAGCCACACTTCGGCCTCTTAAAGAAATTGTATGGCATGAAGAGGCAGTCGGGTGTTGGCGGCGTTGTCTACTAGGTTGGCGGATGCGTCATCTTCATTCATCCCAATCAACAGTACTTCAACTTTAGCCTCATCGAGTCAGGTCAGCACAACGGTGGAGGGCCAAGTGGTTCTACATCCGTGATCAAAAGCAAATGAGCCAGATTTATGGCTTGGCATCTTTTGACGCGAGTGAGGAGACCAAGATGAAGCGATCCTGGAGACGAAGCTCTTTCAGATGAAACTGATGGGGTTTAAGCGTTGTATGAGCGGGTGAAGGGTCTTCAGCTGAGGCACGGCCAGGAGGTCACTGGCCTCGACATCAGCTGTGTCTTCCTACAGCGTCGGGTGCAGCCCCTGCAAGCCAGGGCGTACCCAATGTTCTTGTATGTTGGCGTCGCTGACCCGACGCACACTTCTGCTGAAGACTTGTCGTCGATAGAGCTAGAGACGAAAATCAAATTATTGACAAGCTTTACGGCTAAAGAGACTCTCCCTACGGAAACGTTGACTGCGCCCTTCAGCACAACCAATCCTGTCCCAGAGGAAATATCCTTGCTATATTTTCCTTTACGCTATTATAATTGAAGTGTGTGATTGTGACTGTTGTGTCCTTATACATGTAGGCCCTAAAAGTTGAGGGCATGATTCTTCTGTTGCCCTGAAAATTTGAAGCTGGTCCTTACAGTGGAGACATGTACGAGTCGGAGTTGACCGTCCCTGCTACTCAATCGCCAGAGCATGAAGCCCCCGAGTCTAGCAAAGGCGACACTCACAAGAGTGGTCGAAGCGAGGGATCGGATGCCTCAACACATGTATCTCTAAAGGGGCCTGCTCTGGGCGTGGATACCACTGGGCTAATTCCAGTGGAGCCCATCCGATCCGTGGCTCCTGAACTACAAGCCAAGAAGCAGAAATGAGAGGAGGTCTTTGACCTTGATAACTTCAACACATAATCATCTTGGGTCTTCGTAATTCGAGCGTGTCGCTTAGCTTCCTTCTGATGAATGTTCTTTTGTGTTGGCTTTGATAGGGAGTCTACTCCGGAAGGAACTATCAAGGACGAGAGTGACGAGGAAGCCATGGATTCCAAGGCCACGAGTGCTAAGGCAAATGCGCCATCCCCAAAGACAGCGGCCACCTCCGATGATAGTTCCTCGAGTTCCTCCAAGATGGGGGGCGTGGGGTTATCGCTCGGACGACCACACCAGGACCTTCGGAGTCTTTGGGTGATCATGTAAGTGCTTGTAACCCAATATGAGTATCCCTCGAGTGCTTTTGATCTTATTCGAAGTTTCTGTTTAGATGTTTCTAAAGGATATGGTGCGCTTGGGCCAGCAGTATGTGCACCTAGAGGCGGACTCCAAGCATCTCTAGTGTGAGTCAACTTCTCTTTTTGCATGATCTGTCATGCGACCTTCGACTGACTAATGAATGCCCTTGTTTTGGTTTTAGAGGATAACAATCAAGTTCTTCATCATATGGAGTCTCTCGAGAAGAGCCACAACATGGCGAAGAAGAATGACGTGGAATCCCTTGAGCGCTTCAAGACGGAGTCAAAGTAGCGCGAAGAGGACCTAGCAGCAGCCGTGGCTGAGCGAGAGAAGAACATTGCTGGTCAAATCATGGCGACGGCTCAGGCTCTCTCCAGTAAATTTCTGGCGCGAGTTTCTCATCATTTCTATCTTCCTTTGACTTTTCCCTATGGTTGAATTTGGAGTGTTGCGCATCTGCAGATGCAATTTGCCTTGTCTTCGGTCACCAAGAGCTCGAGCGTGTCGATCCGTTGGCTGGTGTCGTGGCCGTGGGCGAGGACCGTTGCGGCTCCACGCAGGATGCTCTTCTCAAGGCTAAGGCAGTGCTCAGCCGCTTTCACCGGGAGATGTTTTTGATGGTCGCGGCTGTGGAGGACATCAGTGGTCTTATTGATGCGCTTGCTGGGGATCCACCCATAGAATAGAAGCAGATGCAGAAGGGCGCGGATGCATCACTTGGACTAGCAACGTCTCAAGCTTGCGCCGCTGGCATGGACCTTAGCAAGATCACCTCCAAGATGCCCTTATTGGTAGAAGGCGAAGAGGTAGCCTTCGCTTCCCACTAGTGCAGAACGGCCCATGCGTCCCGGTTGGTAAGAGCCATTAGTCCCGGTTGCCCAACCGGGACGGGGCAATCGGGACTAAAGCTCTAACCATTAGTCCCGGTTGCCCCACCAACCGGGACAAATGGGTGCACGCGTGGCAGCAGCGAGGGTGGAGCATTAGTCGGTTAAATACGAACCGACTAATAACCTTCGCCGCAGCGTAGATTTGGCTCATTTCTTCGCCGCAGTAGAATTCATTTTGCACATTTGGTTGCCGCGGCAGCATTTTCGCCACTTTTGTGCATGGCAGAGAATTCATTTAGGTTGTTTTATTGTTTATTTAGTGTTTTGCACTTATCAATGAAGGAACCTTATATTACACAAGATCATCATGACAATATTACATTCAATAGACGGATCGAGTTCATGCACTACATACAAAAGTATTCCCTTGTCTATACACGGATCGAGTTGCTATTTTACAATCCCTATTGTCTATACACAAGAATAGTACTCCCTTTCGGGTCTAGGACTTCTGCATCCAAGAATCCGCCAATTCCTCCGAATTGCTCAGACGCGATCCTTTGGCGTAAGACCGTCCGTAGACGCTCGATCTGATTTAAAAAAGTCAGTCTATATGAATGAAACTAAACACAATTTGTTTGAAAATAAAACTATAGAAATTGTTTACATACGTGAGTTGCTCTAAATTTCTGCCCTTCTCATCGCACGCCGGATGAACTCGCAAACATAGTATCCACAGAGATTGTTACGGTCCCTGTCGTGCACTTCACAAGAACATAGTTCAATCAAAATAATAATCAAGCATGATAATAACTATCAAAACTAGAATCAAAGAGATGCGCGGATATAGCTAGTGGTGCTTACATCTAGTGGTTGAAATGTAAGCTCCTCTTTCCAAACACCCTAGCCTTCTTGGTGAACTGCTTCCAAGCGCGCTTAAGAAAACGAATAAAAGAAGTTATTAAGTACTTGATATCATAAAATTCATTTAACGCTGCCGATATAGTGTAGTAATGATTAGAATTACTGGAGAAGTATCTGCATGTCCTTCCACGCCTCAAGGGTTTATGTTTGAGTCCATGACTAGTACACGCCTTTGTCAAGTTGAATGATTAATGTAATATAGTGGAAGCTGCGAATGCATAACTAATCAATTATATACTTAACATCGAGTAAGCGAAATAGAAAGTGTATACAAGACAATAACACTCACTTGAAGTTGTAAGGAAAAAGTATTTCCCTTTTGGTTTCTTGAAACCTTAACGCTGTACTATATTATCCTCCGTATCCCGGGGCTTATTTTGAGATTAGCTTCATGAACCCAATATGGGTCAATGAAGCCAATATCATAGATTTGTCCTCTCTGCATTCGAGAATCTTCATTCGCATATTACGTATGATTATATACATGCAATAAACAAAGTGAGATAGCTGGAGACTAAGTTAATTACAGAATTAGTACTTACGACAATAGGCAGCGATGAGCGATTTGTCCAAGGCGTCTTGATTGAATAATTGAAATAGCTCAACAAATTCAATGGATATCATGTCATCACTTTCTTTCCCATGATGCTTTTTGTAACCCTCAAGACTATCCAGCTAGCCCGGCACTTGTGGCGTGCATGTACCGATTATGCAATCTTCGCATTTTGTTGAAAGATTATTTACCTCCTCAGGTTTGACGAGAGGTTTGCCAGTCTGGTATTTGTATGCTACTTCACTCACGGGAAGAACTCTAATCGGGATAAGTCTGGCAATACTCATACCTTGAGCAGCGGCATTTTCTCCAGACAGTAACTACCTGGATCATACCGCTCTTATTTATATTTGCTCGACCCACATTGGTTTGAGAAATCACCTTGAGAGGCGCAAGTCTGCTTTTGCTTGTTCTCAGCCGGGCAACAGATTTCCGCTTGCATCAAGATCGCTCTTGAGGCTTTTTGTCCATGTGACTTGAGAATAGAACGCTCATAGTCCGATGACAGCTTTGGCTCGGGTTGATGAAGAGTCTTTAGCATTTTCAACACTTTGGCTTTTTCTTCTTTGGTCTTTGGGAACTCGCTCTTTCGGCCGCCTCAGCTTAAACGCTTGTCAGCTTCCGCATCAACGATCGCATGGTCTCCTCTTGATCTGATCATAAGCTCTCTTGGGAGGAACCGCTGGTACTTTTGGAAGAGGCTCTTGTTTACGTTTCGGCGATCGCCACGACGACAAGAGCAGACGCTTACGCTTTTTATCCTGAGGCGCCGGCGATGGCTCCCGCGGCGATGGCTGCACCGGAGATTGGTGAGGCGACGGAGCCGGGTGAGGCGACGAAGACGGCTGCCGCGGCGGCGACGACCTCACTGGAGACGGGTGAGGCGGCGGCGAAGATGGCCTTGGCGTGTGATTTCGAAGCACGATACAATCCTTCGGCCATAGAATGGTGACGTTTTTTGCGTCACCCAGCACAGTCACATCCCCTTCACCGGCGGTAGTGAAGATCCAAAACCTCAAAGGTGGGCATGATTTCATCCACGCCGACAACAACGTAGCCCTCTGGAACCGGACGAATGTGGTAAGTTGGTGTGGGTCCAATTGGTAAGGCATAGCCGACCGCCACCTTCATTGATATGTTCACAACTTTGACATGTAGATCGCAGTGTGTCATCTCTGTGATATCATCCACTGGGTAGCCAACAGGAGCCATCGTCGGTGCATCATCGGCATCGCCATTGTCATCACCCGGGACCTCGGTGGAAGCCACACTGCTTTTTCGATTATTCGATAGGTCGGTAGCATCGAATGCAGTGTGCTGCTGAGATGGGCGCCGGTAGTACTTTGCTCTTTAAGTGAGTTAATTTCATCTTGTTGTTGCTTTAATCGTTCTTCAATTAAACGCATTCGCTCTTTCTGACTTTCTGCTTCAACTGCCGCCCTGTCCTTACTCCTCTGACGGCTTCTATCAGGATATTTCTTCCTCTCTTCGGGAAACCCAGTCCTCCATGATTGGGAGCCTATTGTGCCTCGTGTTCGTCCATCATGTTCCTTATTTCCAAGGGCGAGTGTGAGCTCATCATTCTCTCTATCGGGAATGAAGTCCCCATCTTTAATAGCCTTTACTGCTTTTCTCATCCTCTCGATTGGCAAGGGGTCTTCTTTATGTCTTATGGTATATATACACCTCCCTTCCGAGTCCAACGTGCCCCCATGCCCGTAAAACCAATTCCTTGCACGTTCTACCCAATCGTCTGTCTCTGGGGTGATATTTTTATCACGCAGTTCCTGCTCAAGTTTCTCCCACTTAGGAATGCCACCAGAGCCACCTTGCCCCATAGTATGGTGATACTTCTTGTTAGCAGCATTCAGCTTATTCTTTTGACATTTCCTTAGCTTTTTCGATGTCTTGTATTCCACAAACTCAGCCTGTAATGGTTTTATCTTCAAACCGAGTCTTCTTGAAATCCGGAGTCTTCTCTTTCACGACATAGTCAAGGTGCAATCTTTTCTTCCAGTTGGTGAAACACTGGGCCATCTTCTTCAAAGCCCACTCCCTGACCTTAGCCTCCATGGCTCTCCCATGTTGTAAGGCGTCCTCAATCGGATCCTCCGCATTTGGATCCAGCTCTATCTTCGTAGTTTGAAATTAACCATGAGCCTCTTCCACAGTAAATCTTTGGTGTGGTTAGGGACAAATAAACATGTTCCCTCTTCATCCGCATTAGCAGGCCTATTCCAATTTCTAATGGTGATCGGGATTAAGTCCCTAACGATTACTCCGCATTGTGCCACAAATTTGGTTGCACAACTTGGGAGGCGGTCATTGCCGTCTGCAATGACATCTTCGATCTGAACCTCTCATGGTCTTCCAACTTTTGGTTGGGCCTCGTCGCTCATTTCAGAGATTCCTTCGATCCGGAGGGCTAAAAGAAGAAAGATCGTCGGTACTATTTCTATATAGATAGCAGATGATTAATTAATGAATTGATTTATATTACATGCACCTTGCCGAGCGGTCGTCTTCTCGATTACACAAGGCATCGCCTTCTCCCTCATGAAGGCAACACCTTCAACCTCAAACAAGTTGTCTACTCCGGTAAAGAGGATCACCCTCACCGAGTTGTTCGTAAACGTTGATACGCCTAAATTATCTTCCCCACGGATCACACCTTGGATCAACTCTTCCTTTTCTTCGTCTCGACGTGTGGATCCATATTTTACGCATAGGTGGAAAACGAATAAGTCAAAGCGGCTAAAGGAGAAAGTTAAATACGGTGTTGAGAGATATAAACCCTAATTCGGAGAAACCCTAATATATACATACACAATAATAAAATGAAGAGAAAGGAAACCGTGTAGTAGATAGGCACATCGTCGAACCCACATGACAAGTTAATTTGCATTGAATGTAACCCTAAGACATGCTCGACGATTTCATCGGGTTAGAGGTGAAAATCCTAACTCGGGAAACTCCGGAACATATGAGAGGGTGCATTTGTTCTTCTAATTATACTTGTCATTTAAGTTGTTGAACAATGCATGATTATAGTTTAGATAGATAGGTTTCATTTTTTCGAACAATTTGATATATTATTTGTATTTTTCGACTTATAAACAATAAGTTATTGATTTTACAATATTAAATCATTTTGGAATTAAAACAAAAGGCAAATAGTTTTTACACCGGGCGACCCTAGCCGTGAGATCGGCAGATGGGCCCTAGTGCCAACTCAGCCTCCACGCAAGCAGGCCCACCCAAAGACAATCACATCGCCGGTGAGCACTGCGGTGGCCGCGACGTTGCTAGAGGGCTCGGGAGGCGCGTGGGTTTGTTCGAAGAGGGTGTCGAGGCGAACCTAACTAGTAGGGGACCTTTAGTCATTTAAATTGTTGAACTTGCATTTTGGTTTAATAAAGAAAGAACAAATCAAACCCTAAACCCTAACTTCCTCCATTTGAAAACCATTCAAATGAGTTTTTATTTAAACAACTAACTACATGAGTTGAGCCCAAAGTGTATAAAAGGGTCTCACACTATTTCATATACTTTATAAAAGTTTCGTAAGTTGAAAAGATTCAAAACAGATTTGAAATTCAAATTACAAAAGGAAATCGAAATAGAAATAGAAAAAAATTTACGGAAATAAAAATGTATCCAACCTAGCTATCGGGCCGAGCCCATCTCTCCTTCTCTCTCTCTGGCGCTAGCAGAAGCCCACCGGGGCCCAAGAGCACCACCAGGCCAGTCTGCCCTTCGGCCTTCTTTCTATCTTCTTCCTCCCCGAAGCAGCTCACGGTGGCTCACCGGCCACCATCTTGGCGCCGCATGCCAAGATCATCGCCGCCCCGCGAGCCTATAAGAGCTCAGCCGCCATCAACCCTAGCTTCTCTTCTTCCCTGTTTTCCCCCTTTGCCCGAACCCTAGCTTCGACAACAACGACGGTGAGCGGCGGTGGTGGCAGGGAGTCGACGGGAAGGATGAACCAGAGCGAGAGGGGGCGAGAGAGAGGGTCCACGAGGACCAGCAGCATACCAGGTGTGCGGTGGTGGTGTCGGGGAGACGAGGCGAGGTCAGGATCCGACGAATCGACGGCGGCGATCGTCGGGCTCGAGGGTCGTTGGCGACGGTTGGGGAGCGGGCCGATTCTTCGAGAGAAGCCTCGGGGCGGCGAAGCTTCTGCACGCTATCGGGCGGCGGCGGGCGTGCTGCACGGCGGGGCTGACGGCGTCGTCTTGAGAAGAGGAAGTGAGATGGAGGAAGAAGAAGAGGCGTGCAGATTATAAAGGAAGGACCTTTAGTCGGTTGGTGGCTCCAAGGACTAAAGATACGTCCTGCTTGGAGCCACCAACCGGGACGATACTCCACTTTTTTTTCAATTTTCAAAGAATCGAGGGCGCTAGGATTTAGTCCCGGTTGGTGGCTCCAACCGGGACATATTCCCCTGTTTTCAAAAAATTTCAGGTTTTCTCTCTGTTCCCGCCTTATTTTTTATTTTGGGGTTTAAATTTGTATTGTTTTTTAAATGATAACTAATTTGGAATTTAGAAAAACTTTAAACATAAAAAGTGTTTGGATTTGAATAAATAATTCAAAACCATTTTCTGTTTTAAAAAATAATTAATGTAACCATTTAAAATATGAACCATTTACAATTAGAAATGAATTAACTTTTATTTTTTTAATATCAATTTGGAATTTAGAAAAACTTTAAACATAAAAAGTGTTTGGATTTGAATAAATAATTCAAAACCATTTTCTGTTTTAAAAAATAATTAATGTAACCATTTAAAATATGAACCATTTACAATTAAAATGAATTAATTTTTATTTTTTAATATCAATTTGGAATTTAGAAAAACTTTAAACATAAAAGTGTTTGGATTTGAATAAATAATTCAAAACCATTTTCTGTTTTAAAAACAATTAATGTAACCATTTAAAATATGAACCATTTACAATTAAAAATGAATTAACTTATATTTTTTAATATCAATTTGGAATTTAGAAAACTTTAAACATAAAAAGTGTATGGATTTGAATAAATAATCCAAAACCATTTTCTATTTCTAGAAAATAATTAATGTAACCTTTTAAAATGAATTAACTTATATTTTTAATATTAATTTGGAATTTAGAAAACTTTAAACATAAGAAGTGTATGGATTTGAATAAATAATCCAAAACCATTTTCTATTTCTAAAAATAATTAATGTAACCTTTTAAAGTTAATTAACTTATATTTTTGAATATTAAGTTGAATTTAGAAAAATTTAAACATAAAAAGTGTTTGGATTTAAATAAATAATTCAAAAACATTTTCATTTTAAAAAATAATTAATGTAACCATTTAAAATATGAACCATTTACAATTAAAAATGAATTAACTTATATTTTTTAATATCAATTTGGAATTTAGAAAACTATAAACATAAGAAGTGATAGGGACGGCCATTGTTGGATTTTTCCTTTGAAACATGATCAATATACCAAGTCCGTATTTTTCCTTTCATATTGTTAGAACTTGCATTGGATCTCTGAAGAAACCACATATTGCGAGTCTAAAATGATTTTTCAAAAATCACGGTAGATCATGTACTGTAGTACAAACGGACCACTTCCCGATTCGGCAGACATTTGTCCTTTTACCAGGATGGACGAAAAGGTTTGAGATGTACCGGTTGGGATATAGTCCATGTAAGGTGGTCTAGTATTTTAGGAAAATAGGACGGTAGCATTCGAAACGGCATTTTGGTGGTTACTTCACAACGACCCGTTTTTGCGCTCGGAAAATGGAAAAGGGCTTTTCCATGCGACAAAAGGAAAACTTCCTCTGCAACATTGTTCTCCATACCAATGTCCACACACATGCATAATATGGGCACAACATCACAAACTATGCCGTGATTCAAGACATAACATCGGTCATTTGACCGAAAGCCATGAAACCTCGAACATGATTGGTCATTTTGTGAAGGTTTTTTGAAACATGATCAATATACCAAGTCTGGTATTTTTCCTTTCAACTATGTAACATAATATGACACCACCAAGGATTTTCATTGTTCGGATTTTTTTGAATTTATTATGCCCGTTTTGAATTATTTGAATTTCTAACTATGGTCGAACGGTGTGCATGAAGATAGGGACGGGCATCGTTAGAACTTGCATTGGATCTCTGAAGAAACCACATATTGCGAGTCTAAAACGATTTTTCAAAAATCACGGCGATAGATCATGTACTGTAGTACAAACCGGACCCACTTCCGCCGATTCTACAGACATTTGTCCTTTTACAGGATGGACGAAAAGGTTTGAGATGTACCGGTTGGGATATAGTCCATGTAAGGTGGTCTAGTATTTTAGGAAAATAGGGCGGTAGCATTCGAAACGGCATTTTGGTGGTTACTTCACAAAGCGACCCGTTTTTTGCGCTCGGAAAATGGAAAAGGGCTTTTCCGATGCGACAAAAGGAAAACTTCCTCTGCAACATTGTTCTCCATACCAATGTCCGCACATGCATAATATGGGCACAACATCACAAACTATGCCGTGATTCACACATAACATCGGTCATTTGGACGAAAGCCATGAAACCTCGAACATGATAGGTCATTTTGTGAAGGTTTTTGAAACATGATCAATATACCAAGTCTGGTATTTTTCCTTTCAACTATGTAACATAATATGACACCACGCCAAGGATTTTCATTGTTCGGATTTTTTTGAATTTATTATGCCCGTTTTGAATTATTTGAATTTCTAACTATGGTCGAACCGGTGTGCATGAAGATAGGGACGGGCATCGTTAGAACTTGCATTGGATCTCAAGAAACCACATATTGCGAGTCTAAAACGATTTTTCAAAAAATCACAGGCGGTAGATCATGTACTGTAGTACAAACGGACCCACTTCTGCCGATTAAGCAGACATTTGTCCTTTTACTGTGGATGGACGAAAAGGTTTGAGATGTACGGTTGGGATATAGTCCATGTAAGGTGGTCTAGTATTTTAGGAAAATAGGGCGGTAGCATTACAAACGGCATTTTGGTGGTTACTTCACAAACGACCGTTTTTGCGCTCGGAAAATGGAAAAGGGCTTTTCCGTGCGACAAAAAAAGGAAAACTTCCTCTGCAACATTGTTCTCCATACCAATGTCCACACACATGCATAATATGGGCACAACATCACAAACTATGCCGTGATTCAACATAACATCGGTCATTTGGACCGAAAGCCATGAAACCTCGAACATGATAGGTCATTTTGTGAAGGTTTTTGAAACATGATCATTGTTCGGCACACATTTAGTCCGGATGTAGTCACAAACCGACTAAAAATATTTTCCGCCATTTCCCACCTCTTCCGCCAAGTTTTCCGCCCTTTCCTTTCTACTAGAGCTTTTAGTCCGGATGTAGTCACTAACGGGACTAAAGATATTCCGCCATTTCCCAAAGCTTCATGCCAAGTTTTCCGCCTTTCCTCTATATTTAGGGTGATCGTGTCATGGCTATCCACATCCACACCTTCCTCTCTTAGAACAATGGACAACACCTCTTGGGCCATTCGACCCTCGAGGAGACCGAGGCAGGCGCCTCAACTACCCTTGTCCAATCACCGGTACGGCCTTGGATGCCGGCCCGAGGAGGTTCTGTCCTCCTCCCTCAAGGTTCCGCACGCCAAAGCGCCATCACAAACCACTTCTACCACGAGCTCACGCGGGCAGCGGATGGATCCCAGTGGGATCCCGACAACTATGACACTGGAATGCCTTCTTCGCTAATAGGCGGAAAGGAGCTCGCCAGTACGAGGGTGATGGCGCCACCGGTGAACAACAACGAAGTCGGCCGTCGTGGTGGGAGAACCGTACTATCATCAGTGATGCGCGCTACATCGCGGGGAGACCATCTCGCCACGGTGCCCACGAGTCCACCCGCACAGGCCCACACTGTCCCGGCGGTAGCGGCATCGTCTTCCAGGAGACCCCTCTCTCACCCGCCGTGAATCCAAGGATGGAATGGCCCCTGGTATATGCCATGGATGGGCTGAGGATCCCCGGAGTGGCAGGTGGCGATGACGATGATGATGATGGCGACGACGGTGAAGACCCTGAAGCTGCGTACTATAGGACTAGGCATGATTATGACTAAAGGGGGCGGCTTTAGGCCTGAGTGTTAGCTAGTCCCGATTTGTCCCGGTTTTTAATATTACTAAATGTCTTAAGTGTTACCTAATAAATAGAGGAAATGCCTATATAAAGAGAGGGTTCATATTTAGTCCCGATTTGTACGGTTGGGATATAGTCCATGTAAGGTGGTCTAGTATTTTAGGAAAATAGGACGGTAGCATTCTCAAACGGCATTTTGGTGGTTACTTCACAAACGATTGTTCTACATACCAATGTCCACACACACATGATCATTGTTCGGCACATTTAGTCCGGATGTAGTCACAAACCGACTAAAGGGATTTGGCAGTGGGCGGACAACACTAATAATAGGGGTGAGTGTCGACATTATGTCGTGCGGCTTACCTTGTCCCGGATGGTGTCACCAACGGGACTAAAGATGAACTTAGTCGGTTGGAGACACCAACCGACTAAAGATGAGTCAACACTAATAATAGGGGTGAGTGTCGACATTATGTCGTGAGTGTCGACATTATGCCGAGCTGCTTGTACTATAAATATGCATCCTTGTGAGTCGTCCTCCAGGGTTTGAGGCATCTCCAAGATGGTTTTAGAGAGCGAGGACACCACTACGGCGATTTGAGGAGATGCCGACGAGCCTGTCCTCGGCATCTCCGAGAAAGGTCATAGAGGCACTCCTAATATGTGAAATTAGTTAGCTCGAGGCGTATTGATCTAGTTAGTGAAGTTACAAGCTGCAAGATGGTTTTCGAGAGCGAGACACCACTGCGGCCAGTTCGAGGAGATGCCGAGCCGGGCCTCCTCCGGCATCTCCGAAACTGGTCATAGAGGCACTCCTAATATGTGAAATTAGTTAGCTCCGAGTATTGATCTAGTTAGTGAAGTTACAAGCTGCAAGATGGTTTTCGAGGCGAGGACACCACTGCGGCCAGTTTGAGGAGATGCCGACGAGCCTGATCCTCCGGCATCTCCGAAAAGGGTCATAGAGGCACTCCCTAATATGTGAAATTAGTTAGCTCGAGGCGTATTGATCTAGTTAGTGAAGTTACAAGCTGCAAGATGGTTTTCGAGAGCAGGGACACCACTGCGGCAGTTTCGAGGAGATGCGGGAGTCCTCGGCATCTCCAGAAACTGGTCATAGAGGCACTCGGTCCAGCCACAAAATGGGACTAACACTCAAGACATTTATTAATATTAAAGCGAGACTACAAAGCGGGACTAAAGGCCACAAACCGCGAAGATATCCTTGGTCAAGCCACAAACCGCGAAAGACATGAACTAGAGTTACATAATATGAGCATGAACTTCTTGGCATATGTCATTCCTTATGACCGCTTGACGTAACCATGGAGCATCTTCTTTACTTAACGGAATGCTTGGGTCAGTTTTCCTTTGTGAAGGCGGAATTTCATCAAACTTATTATAATCTTCGACATGTCCATCTTGCCCTCGATTCCCACGATGTTTCTTTTCCTGAAAGAACTATGTGACGCTTTGGATCATCATATGATGTATTCGTTTGCATATTTTTTCTTTTTTTCGGTCTGGAGGACATGTCCTTCACATAGAAAACCTGAGACACATCATTGGCTAGGACGAATGGTTCATCTCTATAACCAAGATTGTTGAGATCCTTGTTGTCATTCCGCATAACTGGTCTATCTTTACCCTTCCCCATTCAGGTTGACCCATTTGCAATGAAACAAAGGGACCTTAAAAGAGACTCCATAGTCTAGTTCCCATATCTCCTCTATGTAACCATAATATGTGTCCTTTTGTCCATTCTCGTCTATTGCATCAAAGCGGACACCACTATTTTGGTTGGTGCTCTTTTTATCTTGGGCGATCGTGTAGAATGTATTCCCATTTATTTCGTACCTTGGAAATTCAATACTGTAGAAGATGGTGACGGCCAACAAGTATAGCTGATCTCCAACAGTGGTGTCATTCAAGAGATGTGTCCGCATCCAACCACGAGCAGACTTCATGTGTTCATCGTAATCCATGATTCAAAGCTTCCCGGGTTTTTGAGCGTATAATATTCTTGTGTTCCTCCATATCTGGAGTCGCCAAGGTGGAATTATGTAGAATCGTGTAGTGTGCTTTAGTGAAAGAATCCCGTCCCTACATATCGGTGCTTTCTTTCCCAGTGCCTTTTCCACTTAGTCTTCCCTCATGCATGAGTCGAAACACCAATCGGCTTAAGGTCGAATAAAGTCAACACAAAACTCAATGACCTCCTCTGCTCCATATCCCTTGGAGATGCTTCCTTCAGTCTAGCACGGTTATGAACATATTTCTTTAAGACTCCCATGAACCTCTCAAAGGGGAACATATTGTGCAATACGGACCGAGAATGGCAATCTCTTCCACTAGATGAACCAGAGATGCGTCATAATATTGAAGAAGGATGGTGGGAACACCAATTCAAAACTAACAAGACATTGTACCACATCCTTCGTAACCTTGGCGAATATCCGGATTGATTACCTTCGAGATATTGCATTGAGGAATGCACAGCTTCACAATGGGTACTCGAACATTTTCGGTAGAAGCCCCTCAATGCAATCGGAAGCAAGCTGCGTCATAATCACGTGATACCATGAGACTTCAGGTTTTGGAACTTTTCTCGCCATATTTATTATCCCTTTATATTAGATGAGAAGCCCGACGGCACCTTGATCTTGTAAGGACTTCAAAAGATTTCCTTCTCGCTTTGGTAAGAGCATAGGCACGACTTAAGTGACGCCCTTTATCCGCCTTGTTATCTGTATGCATGTTCTTTGGGTCTTTCATAATTTGTTGGTCCTCCCGTGCTTGTGTGTATCTTTTGTCTTCCCATACACGCCTAGGAATCCTAGCAGGTTCACGCAGAGATTCTTCGTCACGTGCATCACGTCGATTGAAGAGCGGTCACGTAGGATTTTCCAATATGGCAGCTCCCAAAATATAGATTTCTTCTTCCACATGGGTGCGTGTCCGGTAGCGACGTCGTTCGGAACTGATTGACCACTGGGACCTTTTCCAAAGATTACTTCTATGTCCTTGACCATACCAAATACATCATCACCAGCAGGGAGTTCAGGCTTCTTCCGGTGATCTGGCTCACCTTTGAAATGCATGCCTTTCTTTCTTATGGGATGATTGGTCAAAAGAAATCGTCGATTCGCCAGGTACACAACCTTCTTGCATTTATGCAAATATGTACCTTCAGTCTTATCTAAACAGTGGGTACATGCCTTATATCCTTTGTTTGTGCGTCGAAAGGTTACTAAGAGCAGGCCAATCATTGATGGTTACGAATAACAACCCTCGTAGATTAAATGGCTCTGTTTGTTCTCATCCCACGACGTACACCTGGTTTGCCCCACAACCGTGTAAGAGTTCTTCAACTAATGGCCTAAGGTACACATCAATGTCGTTGCCGGTTGCTTGGGCCTTGGATGAGCACCGCATCATAATGAACTTACGCTTCATGCACAACCAAGGAGGCAGGTTGTAGATACATAGAGTCACGGGCAGTGTCTTTGGATGCAGCTGCTCCCCAAAAGGATTCATGCCATCCATTTAGACCAAACCATAAGTTCCTTGCGTCACCGCAAAGTCCGGGAAGTCTCTCTCGATTTTTCTCCACTGTGACCCATCGCAGGTGTCTCAACTCCCCGTCTTTCTTACGGTCTTCTTTGTGCCATCGCAACAACTTTGGCATGCTCTTTGTTTTCGAACATGCGTTTCAACCTTGGTATTATAGGAGCATACCACATAACCTTAGCAGAACCCTCTTCCGGAGGGGCTCTCCTCAACATCACCAGGGTCATCTCGTGCGATCTTATACCGCAACGCTGCATACCGGCATTTATCTAAATTCTCATACTCCTTACATGTAGAGGATGCGATCATTAATGCATGCATGTATCTTTTGCACATCTAATCCCGGAGGACAGAGAGTCTTCTTTGCTTCGTAGGTACTATCGGGAAGTTCGTTATGTTTTGGAAACTTGGCTTCATTATTTTCAGCATCTTTTCAAATGAGGAGTCGGTTAGACCACACTCGCCTTCCATCGCAACAATTCCAAGGTCGCATCGAGCTTTGTGCTGCCATCTTCACAATTTGGGTACAACAATTTCTTGTGATCTTCTAACATGCCCTCTAACTTCAACTTCTCATTTTACATTTCACGTCTCGCTTTGCATCGAATGACCCTACCAAGTTCATCACCGCTCATCCGATGCCCGTTCTTCACCTTTTTCCTCTCCATTGTCTTCCATTGCGGTATCAGTATTCAGAAACATATGATGATAGTTGTTATCATCATCTTCTTCTTCACCATCTTCCATCATAACCCTCTTTCCCGTGCTTGGTCCAGCAATTATAGTTGGGCATGAAACCTTTCATAATCAGTGGCGCGAATGATTTTCGAGGAAGAGTACTCCTTGTTGTTCGACATTGAACACATGGACAACGATAAATCCATTCTCTTTGTTTGCCGTAGCCACATCGATAAATTTATCCACGCCTTTGATATACCGGCTACCACCCGCCACCGTACATCCATTCCCGACCGCTCATCGCATCATATAAGTAAGTTTATCAAAAACAGGACATCATAAATAGTGAAATAACCAATTCACACCGACACATGAATTGTATCAATGACCTAGAAAAGATAAGATTGCTAACCTCGATCGAGGGAAATAAGCTCAAGGCGTCTCGGACACCTTCTATATTTTTGTTCTATGAGAAATTCACGGATTTTTCACTCAAACATTTCAACAAACACCTTACATGCATGCATGAGAAAAAACTAGCACACACCCTCACAGCTTACACCATTCGAAAAAGCAGTGGAGGCAGAGGGGGGGCGTTGCATTTATAGAGGGTTGGTCTTTAGTCGGTTGGAGCCAAGAACGGGACTAAAGGTGCGCCGTGCCACGTGGCTGTGCAAACCTTTAGTCGGTTGGTGGCTCCAACCGACGCATGCCCCTTACCAACCGGGACCCATGCCCTCGGCCCGTGCGCTCCAATCGACGTGCGGATTAGTCTCGTTCTTTGGCGCAACCGGGACTAATGCTCCCAGGGGTGGCGAACGGATGGCCCTTTTTCCTCTAGTGTCCTTTGCCAAGTGCTACAAGAAGTATGGGCCGCGGATGATAGATTTTCTCGCGAAGTACTCTGGGAGCAGACGCGGTTGGCCGCGGCAAAATCCACGGAATCGGAGGCTGCCACAGACGTCGTGAAGCCCTCGGTTGCCTCGGCATAGTTAGTGTTACGGTGCCATTAGATGCTTGAACGTGTAGTTATTTTGCCGAACATGCGTGTGGTCACTGTCTATACCTGACTTCGCTTGAACTGCTATGTAGTAGCTTTTTGTAAATATATGCTATGTTTCCACGTGCGCTTATCAGGGTCCTTATCTTCCGTTACTTTGCTTGTATAGGGCTCCTCGGGTTCTATTCCGACGATCCCATCTATATCTACTCATTTGGCTCCCCCCACGGACAAGGGCCGATGAACTGATCCGGGCCATCTAGCAACGACAAAAGTGAACCTCATATCAAAATCACATATTGCCATGTCATTTTTGACTTGTAATACCTTTTCTATTGTAGTATTTAGGTTGATCCTGTTCTGGCACAATACAAGAAATATTAAAACGTGACTAGATATATTAAATCTAGACAAACTCGAGACAGAGGGAGTACCATTTAACTACAAATTACGTACTCCCTTCGACCCAAATTATTTAACTCAAATCTATCTAAATTCGGATGTATTAAGTCTCATCCGAATCTAGACAAAACCAAGTCAACTAATTTGGGTCGGAGTGAGTAAAAAAAATCATTAGAAAACTCTTCTGTGTATGCTGTTTATACAATAAAAAGATGAGAAAATTTGCTAGAGGACACTGTTATTTTCCGGCGTTTGCTAAAACACACTGTTGGAATGTGACTTTGCCCAGTACCATTATTATTTCGTGACAATTTGCTAGAACACACTGTACTGCCCAAAACGGAAAGTTTGACGTTTTAGATTACCTTTTTACCTTGTTGCAAATATGTCTAGAATTTTAATTGAAATACACGATGTTTCAGATAGAAAAAACTATCCAGCTTTTTCCCAATTCCCTCGTTGATTTTTTTCTTAACCACGATGCTGCATGCTGCAATGGATGGCGACTTGGCCTGGATGTTCCAACTTGATGTGAACTTACGTATAGTTTCTAATTCATGTTCGGTATATGCACATGCTGGATTTGGTGAATTTGAATTAGAGAAAAAAGTGTTCAAACCAGACATATGATGGTCATCCCAATAAAATTAGTCAAACTTTCCATTTATGACGTAGTGTGTCTTGGCAAATGTGCCACGAAATTATAATGGTACTCAGCAAAGACACATTCCAGCGGTGTGTTTTGGCAAACGCCAAAAAATAACGGTGTCCTCTAGCAAATTTTCCCTAAAAAGATACATGAATCGCTGACCACGAGGAAAACACAGTAGATCAAAATTGAACCGTGTTGCAAAATAATTCAATCCTCTACCTCGTGTGTGACCGTAGATGCTACCTAACTGTTTCAAGCAATGATACCTTGCCTAGATATCACTCGATCTGTATACTATAGCATGGTCGCGTTCGTCCATGGACACGGTGTTGTATATCTATTGCAGTCCCGTCGCTCGGTTCTTGAGCAGAGGATAGCTTCCTGTAACACGACGACGATGGAAGAAACACCTTGTGACAGTGATACATACGGCACTCCGACATCCAGGTTGGATTCGAAAATCCACGCCTAGCTATCCCACAGCGTATGCGCAACAGGAGAAGATGCATACCTTGCTACTGCCAGATGGAGCTCCGGACGGGCGGGCAAGCTCTAGGGCACGAGAGCTGCTGATGCTGGATGGAGGCGGCGGTGGCGGCTGGTTCGTCGCTAGGGAAACCCTCCCGAACGAGTCGGGATGGAAGTATCGTGGGGAACGAGAGAAAACATTTCGTTTTTTACACGAGGAATAAGGGTGTGAGATGGCAAATTAGACGTAATAACGGTTTGTTTTAGAGGGTACTTTAGGGAAAACGTAATTTACATAAAGTGGAAAGCTCCGTGGGAATCTACCTTTCCGTGACTTGACCCAACTATACAGTGACCGTCGGTGGCTGAAAAATTAAGCCAAGCTTAAAAATCAAGTTCTTTTTGGCTGCAGCTTATTTTCTCAGTTAAGCCTGTTTATAAGCCGAAAAGAACTGACCATTTATGATTACATATTAAAATACATATTATATACATTTTATGATTATTTTATTGTAAAATTTCCTTAAATTTTAATGAAAAAGAATATTTTTTTATCACTATCAAACCGAATAAACCGGTGGCCCGACTAGCAAACTAATGAACGAGTCGTCTCGCCGATCCACCGACCGGTCCAGTTTTTAAAACTATGGATAGAAGACATCCTTTCTGTTTTGTTTCGGCAAAGGGTAATACTTCATCGTTTTTCCTTTTGCAACATCCCTCTACTCTGATCCATCCTCACATGAAGGAAACCTCTAAAATTATACGTGAGATCAAGCTGACGTGGTGGGGCTTTGCATCACTAAACAATGCAAACACGAGATGTACAAAATAAACTACTAGTAGAAAGAAAGCGTGGCTGGCAATTATCAGGGGCGGACCCAGGAAAAATTCTGACCGGGGGCATATCATCTGACTGGGGGCATGCCTTCTATAAATTTAAAGGATTTGAATAATTTTCATTCAAAGTACATATAAAATACAAAGGAATTCCAAATTTTGAGTGGGGGCCTAGGCCCCCACTCGGCTGTACCTGGGTCCGCCCATGGCAATTATATACTCCCTTTGGCGTGTGGACAGCGACGGGATCCTATTGTTGACGACGCTTCGGTAAAGGCAACTCTCAAAGCATGAGTTGGAGGTTTAGCTTGGAAGAGTGGACGGTAAGAGGTACCGGACCTGGTGCTAAGGTTTTTTCGACCGAAAGCTCTAGGCTCCGGTGTCACCGATGGTGATGATTGCGGGTGTTGTAACCTTCTTAAAAGCGTTGTGGGTACTTTTTTAAGTGAAATTTATTGACTCCGATCTCCATGACGGTGGCATTCTCGGTGGGAAGTTGGGATCTTCATGATCTCTTTTTGTTTATGTTTGTTATGCTTTGTAAGCCGGTCTCCTCGTTTCGTCGCGAAATTATATATTTGTTGCGTCTCAAATTAGATGAGATGTCGTACATTGTCTAGATTCACGTATATCAAATAAATGGTAAAAACGTGCACCTCGTCCACGTGATCCCGGCAAATAGAACAAACCGATTACTCAACCTCTAGTGTTTCCACATCCTCACCGTACTAGCTTCTATGTGCCTTTTTTTTTTTTCTTTTTCGTGGCGGATCCGTACTTATCAAAGCAATTGCACAACAATTACTTGCTAAATCATTGACATGTACTACTAGTAGTACGGTACCAATTTGAAAGACGCGTGATCTAACAACGCAGATAAGTGCTGACACACGTTTCATACGCATAAGAAACATGGTCGCACCTCACGGCTCTTTGTCATCAGTATATATTCTAATTCGTTCTTCAGTGACATGATGTCGGCACCTTATCCTTATCTAATACTCGCTTTGTCATCGATGTAATCTGAACGATAATGACTAGTTGATGTCACTGAGTCAAATGAATCTTAACAAGGGGATTAAGTTTATACTATTTCTTTAGTTTCTTCTGATTTTTTCTGAATAATTGGAACTTTCAGCAAAGAAAAGTGACGCAACAAGTTCGTAAACGTTCTGCTAACTTTTTTTTGAAATGAGCTGAAACTCAAACCATTGAGGGCTTGTTTGATTTATAGGAATTGCATAGAAATTGTGTAGGATTTTAATTCTATGGAAATTTTTTCTATGTTATTGTTTGATTCATAGGAACACATCCTATAGGAATTAATCCTACAAGATTCCTATAGGAAAGAAACATTAGATCATATCTCATGGAAAAATTCTTTTGCTACATCAAACAAAATTCCTCTTCCCATAGAATTCAAGTTGGCATGACATCTCAATCCTACATTTTTCCTATTCCTATTTTTTTCCTATCCTATGAATCAAACAAGCCCGGACTCTGGTAACTATATCTGATTTTCTGTAAATATTTGGGATTCTGCTGGACAATTTGATTTTTTTCAATGAAAAAAACGTGAGTTGCTAAGGAGACGGAAGGTGGCGTGGCTACGTTGAGGTGTTTCGCAGAGCCGGTCAAGAAAAAGGACTTCCGAGCGATTAGAGAGCTAAGTGCTTATCTTTTTAGTTTTGCACGGGGAATTTGTAACTTAATCTTCACCAAGAATTGGGGTTTAATATGGATTTAGCGACAAGACTATAACCATATTTATATGAACTTTCCTCATCTTTTGGAAGGCTACTACAATTCCATAAGTAAACATGGAATGACAAGATTACTGAATTACTAGCAGTTCAGATATTCACCCTGGCTGACTGGAAAAATATCTTTGTGAATTAGTACCAGGTTAGGGTTAGCAAGTCGTACACGAAGGGACAATTTTCTGGTACCCTCTGCCATAACAAGGATTTCTATTTTTCCATGCATTCTGAGCCTTCATACAATAAACATCTTCTCACCAAAAATTTGTGCGCAAACGCGTCCACTTTCATACCTACCCCGACCACACCTGAAGCAGCAAAACTATAGGAATTGCTTGCGTTTGATGTGAACCGATTACAGTTTCTGAAGTTCCTGGTTCTCGAGTTAACATTGTCTCACAGTTGGCTCAAACAATCAGATATCCCAAGATCACATAAAGAGCGGCCAACCAAAAACTATTTGGTTGCTTCAGGAGTGAGATGCAAACTTGTACTGATATTTTATCTAAAAGAGACAATGTGAATCAAAACTTCCTCCGTCCTGAAATAAATGACTTGGGTCTGTTTAGATTCATATGTATCTAGACATGTTTTAGTATATAGATGCATTCGAATCTAAGACAAACACAGGTCAATTATATTGGGACAGAGGGAGTATATTATTGTTGCTATGTTTGCTTCTCCATGATTAATTGTCAAGATGCCTACAATAAGTTATCTCGCAATGTATGATCAACATTCACAGTAAGTTATTCAATTTTTGACCACAGGCAGTTATATCTCAAATCATTCCCCCCATGGTTCCATAGCTGAAAAAGGTCACTTACTAGTACTTCTAATGGGTAGCAAACTAGCAATATCCTCACGGCTGAGAACACATCAACTGAATGGTCATACCTCAATGGATCACAGGACAAATAGCAAAAATAAAATGCTGAAACTTTTCTACAGCTAGCAGGTAGCAGGTCCAGCAACATATAAATCCAAAAAGACTGGGCGTGCCAGAAAGCATTGCACAATTATGATCGACAGGTTTGACATGGAGTAATGTTCTTTCTGTTAAAACAGAACGAAGGGCAGTGAGTACTCAGTTCCCAATGAACTCTCTCATGTTCTTCAACCAAACCACGTACTCCTTCTCATCCTTGCCCATCATGTAATCATTCAACCAGTCATGAAGTGAGTGCTTGATACCCCTCGCCTCAAGATACCTGTGCAAGGACTTCTGCAAGCTCTCGTCTAGAATCCTGTAAGGAACAACAAGAAATTAAGGTCAAATGATAAACGTGAGAAGCAATTAAGTTTAGTAATCATATAGGTAGTTAACAGAACATAGGGAAAATAATCAGCAATTAGAGAAAGATCCGGAAACTGTAAGAGCAATTGTAAGAGCAATTAAGTCCAGTAGTCATATACTACCTCCGTTCCAAAATGTAAGCCTTTTTAGCAAGCTAAAACAACTTGCTAAAAAGGCTTATATTGTGGAACAGAGGGAGTAGGTACTTAAGCAAACAGAACATAGGGAGAATAATCAGCAATTAGAGAAGCACGCGAAAAACTTGATCTATTTAGTAGAAAAGAACAAAAAGTTTGTGCCCAATGATCCTCAAAGGTATGTTATTTTCGTTTCTCATTATTCAGTAGTGCGCCTGGAGCTTATTAAGATGCTTGAAATCGAACTGTTAAAGAAAGTAACAATAGAAGGTAGATAAGAATAACTGTAACTTACGAAAAGGGCGGTCCCTCGTATAAATTCTCCTTATTGTTACTGTCACGATTCAGCATCCTCATATTTTCAATTACAAGTTCATCATCATTAAAGTTGCACTCAAATTCCAGGATAGAGCCTTCTGGTTTCTCAACAGTGACAACCATCTGAATTGCTGGCTTATATGGATCCTCGTCATTCTCAGCGTCAGAGTCTTCATTGTTCAAATCTTCTTCCGCATCAAAGTTTGTATAGACAGTAGCCTTAATAGTCTCTCCTGCAAACTCTCTTTTCAGAACTATGGATTGATCACCAGGGTTATCGATGATCTCAAAAGGGAAGTCTTCTGGTAGATCAATTTGCTGATAAAAATGTTCAAAACAAGTCAATTCTTTTCTCAGAGGTGTAAGAAGTAAATGCTCTTTTGAAACAAAACAAAAGAATATCTTTAGATTAACAGGACAAAACAATCAAAGCACAAAGAACTACTTAAGTACATCTTTACATCATCGCAGTGATTAGATTTAACCACACTTCGATGTAGCTTAGACTAAATTATATGGAGCTCAGGGAACAGTTAATACATCATAAGATAAAAAATACCTTTTGTAAAAGCAACATATGTATCTAGTGTATAGAATTAACCACACTTCAATGTAGCTTAGACTAAATTATATGGAGCTCAGGGAACAGTTAATACATCATAAGATAAAAAAATACCTTTTGTAAAAGCAACATATGTATCTAGTGTATAGATACAAGCAAATCTAGAAAATTTTGGGACATCTAATTCGGGACAGAGGGAGTACATTAAAATGTTCACAAACGTCATCAACAATGTCCAATTGACTCATAAACAATTCAGAAAAGGTGAGTACATGAATATCTGAAGGGCCAGCTTTTGATCTTGAGCTATCAAAGTCAAGTGTATGCACCCTTAGGTTTAGATGGAGCATTCGACACAGGTCAGTATCTCAAATCTGGTTTTTGTAATAATAACAAAAACTACTAGTATACCACTTGCACCACTATAATCTTAATTTTTTAGTGTTTCATGATTTCCTTGATCTCAGATCCACTATTACTGACCGATGGCATGCCAGCGATGTACTCCCTCCATTCGAGGTTCCATAATTCTTGTCATGGTTTTAGTTCAATGGAACAGAGGGAGTAGCACACAGTCACTGGAAGCAAATTGAGGAACAGGGATGAGAGAATCGCGGAGTTTAGATGTCTACTGATGGAGGAACAACTGCAGGCATAGCAAGTACTACTTCACCAAATAAAAGGCTAACACACTTAAATCGGTACTCAGCTAAGGCCCAGTTCTTTTGGCGGCTTCTCCGAGAAGCCGCCCTACCCCTAGCTTCCTGGGGAAGCCGGTTCAAAAAAATTAGAAGGCTTCCAAAGTGGTTAAGGCTAAACTAACTTGGAAGCCTCACAAAATTTTGGAACCGGCTTCCCCAGGAAGCTGGGGGTAGGGCGGCTTCTCGGAGAAGCCGCCAAAAGAACTGGGCCTAAAGCAGCTTACTAACGTTACTGCCCTGACTTTAAACTGTAATCAGCAACAAAGACCCTCAATTTCGTTATGTTCCTACTAGTTGCTAAACATACAACCACGAGTAACGCTCAATCGCCAGTAAGTGGACTGGAACTATTATTGCGAAGAAACGAAAGGAAATGCAGGTGTGCGGTTAAGAAAGCCAAGAAACCTGCGCGGGGCTCTCCCCCGGTTGGGCGACGCATTCGATCTCGGAGTCGATGACCCGCCTCAGGTTCTCGTCGGCGGAGATCTTGGAGGGGGACACCGAGGACTGCGACGCCAAGAAGCGTCGGGCGGGGATCCCTGAAGGGGAGGAGGCGGCAGCGGCGGCGGCGTGGAGACGATGGAGCGGAACGGGCGGGCGAGACGTCGCGGATGAGTGGGCGCAGCGGCGGGATAGGGTGGAGAGCCTCGGCGAGTTGGCGGCGCGGCGGAGGAGCCTGGCGGCGAGAGACGCCGACGACATCTGTTCGGGCTTTTGGTGTTTCTCTGTCGACGGCCTCTAGCGAATTCTAGGGTTTTACGGGGTTTAAGGGCCCTGGACGTGAACTTGCGGAGAAGGTAAGAAAGAATGGAGAATAATGGAGAAGCCTTATGGGCCAGCCCAGTGCACTTGAGAACCGCCCTACGGCCCATATGGATCGCTCTTCAGTGCCGTGTATGCAAGCCCGGTTCTCCTATTTGAAAGAAAAACTGAATTTCTATCCCACAGTCCACACCATACGGCAGAGCCTCTTTTTTTTTTGAGAAGTAATACCGCGGAGTCCGGTTGCCATATTTTGCACTAAATGCAAGCGTCGGGCTTGAGAGACGATCGGGAATTAGCCATAACGGCTAGGAATTAATCCCTAGCGTCTGTGCATAAGCATGGGCAGGGGCGGATCTATGAAGAAAATTAGCGGGTGTCCACTTTATAAATCATCCAAATTTTTACTTAAATATGGGTGTCACACACTATATTATGGATAAAAAATACAAAGAAAATGGTATTGGACCCGGTGTCCTAGGCACCCTGAAAGCTCAACGCGGGTACGCCCCTCGGAGAGTGTGTGTGTAAGAATACACCATCGGTATCTCATTTACTCTTCGCTCATGATTTCCTAATACTTATGAAGGCAAATATGATTAATGTAACCTTATTGAAACATGTATTAGATCATTATGGTGCAAGTTTAGGTCAATTGGTGAGTGAATCGAAGTGTAGCATCTATTTAGACAAAATGTGGATGTTGGTGTTAATATCTTGGCCTTCCTGTCATGGTGGGCTTAATCATTCCGAGAGCTTTATGTACTTGTTGGAAAGAGGTATCGAAAGATTGTAGGTATGGATGGAGAAGCTCTTATCTTTGGGAGAAAAAGAAATTTTACTGAAAGCCATCATACAATCTATTATGGTGTATGCCATGATGGTCTTTAAGATTCCAAAGAGTTGATGCAAAGAGCTGAATGATGCAATGGCCGAATTTTGATGGGGAGATACCGAGGAGCAAAAGAATATGCATCGGTTTGCATGGTGGAAAATGTGTGTTTTCGTGATCTATATTTTTTCAACTTAGCAATTCTTGCAAAACAGAGTTGGAGACTAATAACAAAGCCTGATTCTCTTATTGCTCGGGTTCTGCGAGTAAAGTATTTCCCAAATAGGAACCTTTTGAAGGCTGGCCCAAAGAGTGGTTCGTCATTTACATGGAAAGCATTATCTCCGGTCTACATACTTCTAAACGTGGACATATTTGGAGAATTGGTACATGAGTTAGTGTTAACATATGGGAGGATTATTGGATACCTACGGGTTGTAGAAGGAAAGTTATGTCCAAGCGAGGGAAATGCTTGCTTCGAACTGTTGATGAACTAATTGATCAGACTATTGGCACTTGGGATGAGAGAATTCTTAGAAAGAACCTTCTGCCAATTGATGTTGAGCAAATTTTGAAAATTCCACTAAGTGAGCACCTTGCTAAGGACTTCTTTGTTTGGCACTATACCAAGAATTATTGTTTCTCGGTAAGATCTGCATACTACTTGGAGTGGGATCATCAGTTTGGTGCGCGTGTGAGAAGAGTTGATGGCAAGGGGTGATCAGGTGTAAACCCTTTATGGGACACACTATGAAAACTACATATTCGTAGCAAAATAAAATTTTCCCTTTGGAGAGTCTTACATGGAGTAGTACCGGGCAAGGCAATTCTGGCAGGGAGTGTCCAGTATGTTTTCAAGGCGCATAGGATATTAGACACCTCATATTTACGTGTCTAAGAGCTAAGGAAATTTGGAAGGGTTGGGGGCTAGGTGATGTTATCAATCATGAACCAGGTGCTGATTGATCGGGTTCAGTTATCCTGGAAATGTTACTCTGCAACCCAATAGAAAATCACATGTTATTGGTAACCTGGGACTACAAGAATCTAATGGGATTGGATGCTGGTATATCCGGTGGCAATGCAGAGGAGTTCGGCTTTTCGCTATCAGCTGTTTGACAATAGATTATGGTGCAACAAAACAGGATTCAAAACAATGCAGACTTGGGTGAAGCCAATGCCGGGCAGTTACAAGTGAGTATTGACGCTGCGTACCATATGGATGGCTCGGGGTCGGGGTCGGGGCCTCGGGGGCATCAGGAGCTGTGCTACGTGACTCCAGGGGCGAGGCTTTGGCCAGGACCTATTGTCCGCTAAACAATCTTTTATCAGCAGCAACTGCCGAAGCCATGAGCTTGCTAAAAGGACTTGAATTATATTCAGCTATTTTGGTGGAGTGTTTCCTAAAAGCAAGTACGATGACAAAAGATTTCTTTCAAAATTTGTCCAAGGGATGCAAATATGGTGGGGGCATGAACTAGCTAAGTTCTCTTATGATTCTAAGGAGTCCCGTATGTGGGATGGTGACCCTCGGGGGTTTATTTTACCGCTTAGGCGAGTGCTACGCGTCCTCCGGGGGATCGAAACCTCCGATCCCCCGGCTCCCCCGACCGACGCGTGTCCTCCGGGGCCACCACTTAAAAAACGAAAGCCAACTGCACCTAATTAAACGCAATCAATCTCGTTGTCTTTCCACTCGGGTTGTCCAGGGCAGCTCCACCCAAAATAACGCAATCAATCTCGTTGTCCTTCTACTCGGATTGTCCAGCGCAGCTCCACCCAAAATAACGCAATCAATCTCGTCGCCTTCCGCTCGGGCTGTCCAGACATCTCTCGCCGTTGTCATGGGAGCCTAACCGCGGTCTAACTCTGACTATGGACGATCGTAGCCCCGCCATCTAGCTCCGGCGAGACCAGCAGCAACAAGTCCATCCACCCCGGTCCCCATGGTAGTAGCAGCGCCGCCCGTCCCGGTAGCAAGTCCGCACACACATGATAGCAAGCATCGTGGCCCCTTCTAGCAAAGCATGCACTGCCTCCATGGTAGCAAGCGCTGCCGCTGTTTGTAGCAAAGCGTCGCCGCTGTGGTAGCAAGCCCCGCCGCAGCTTGTAGCAACGCGCCGCCGTGGTAGCATCGCCACTTCCATTGCCGCCATGGTAGCAAGCGCAGCCGTCACCCCTTGTAGCAAAACGCCGCCGCTGTGGTAGCAAGCCCCGCTGCAGCTTGTAGCAAAGCGCCGCCGCCGTGGTAGCAAGCGTCGTCGCCACTTCCATTGCCGCCATGATAGCAAGCGCAGCCGCCGTCATGGTAGCAAGCGCCATCGCCGTTTCCATTGCCGCCATGGTAGCAAGCGCTGCCGCCGCTTGTAGCAAAGCACCACCGATGTGGTAGCAAGCCGTACCGCAACTTGTAGCAATGTGTCGGCCACCGTGTAGCAAGCGTCGCCGCCACTTGTAGCAAAGTACTGTCGGCGTTGTAGCAGAAGTCTTCGCGGCCAACCAACACGCAGCACCACTGCCGGCCACGCGTATACCACCCCCGTCCTGTTCCTGTGTTAGCAAAGCTAGATATCGTTGTAGCAAAATGACATTGTCCTTGTAGCAAGCCCATGTCTCCGACAACACCGCAGCACCCCACTCTGGTGGCGCTTTAGCATCGTCCCTGTGGCCGTCGAGGTCGGGCTGCACGCGAGCTACATGCGCCATGGCGGCGGGAGATGCATGGGGGCATGGAGGCGTGGCAGCGGGAACTCCTGGGTCTGGCTGCGCGTGAGCTGCAGGCGGCATGGCGAAGGGAGCTGCAGAGGGTCATGGCGGCGCGGAACGACTACAGCGCTGCGAGGCGGCGCAACGCTTTGAGGCAGCGGCAGCGCCGCTGGTGGGCGCGCAGAGATTTACGGTAGGGAGGAAGGTAGAAAAAAGAGAAGAGATAAGGGCCACCACTTTTCTGTACGTGCGGACGGTTGGAGTAGTCGTGCGGTGCGACCCGGGGGATAGAAGTCACCGATCCTCCGGGGAAGCCCAATCATTTTCCTTGTAATAAACGATGTAACACTTCTTTCTCAGAAAAAAAGGCCACAAGGCATTCCTTCAAAGAAAAAATAAGAGTCAACTTTATAGGGGGAAACCGTTGACTAGAAAAATTCTTGTGATCCCCCATAATGTATGCAATAAGTATAGGATAAAAGAATCTGTCATTTGCCTTTTCCAATCCTGCAAATTCAAAATTCTAAGAATCAAATAGGTCATAAACTAATTGGTCATTATATTGACAACATTGGTTTCTGCCCTAAAAGCGGGCAATTATTCATGTCCCAACTCATCTCAATCTCCACCAAAAAAAACTTATTTAATCATCTGCCACACTTTTCATTCTATAACTCAGATTATGAACAGAAGCCTAGAGAGCTCAGGGTTTCTATGACCAAGAAGAAAACGTTTGTGAAACCACATGAGGTTCCGGCATTTGCGCTTGCTCTCAGATGGTTGCCTGACCACTGTAAGATGGCGAAGACATGATGGTCAGCAGCTCGGTCACATGTGCCATGGAGCTTAGTGCAGCTTTCAGCACATCCTGCGAGCACCCGGGCTTCACCATGCTTTTCACCTGAAAAACAAGCACCATGATAACCAAGAAAAAGAATTACTAACATTGGTATAATAATGAAGTGGTCAGCTGATGTACCTTCTCCAAATAGTCCTGCAACTGTTTGATCCTCCCCATGTAGTCTCGGTCCTCCACGCACAGCGAAATAGGCTTCGCCTCCGCACCTGCCCCTACAAATTGTAGTGGTCCAGGGTTCTTGTAGATGTCATCCATCAAGAAGCTCGAAGAGTTTTTCCTCAACAACCTTCAAGGCATAAAGCAATTTCTTTGGTAACTAGGAGTACATGTGTTTTGACTGACGGTGTATTTAGTGAAACAATGCAGAATTCTCTCTAAAAGGCAACGGATAATATATGCCGCTTAAATGTCAGACTAAAACTCATACATACTCGTATGCTTTCCCTTTCAAGTCGACGCTCGCCATGTGAACAGCGGGCTTCCCAATTTGACTGGCAGCAGGACCTCGTGACCAACCCGTTACAGTCATCATAGACTGGTCATCAGGAAATGAAGAAATGGTTATGTTCTTTTGCATTTGACCTAAACTTGTATGAAATGGTTCATGTACAAATCTTAAATGATCATTATATACAAAATCTAAAAAATAATAATCCAGTATGCTCACCGTAATAGGTGCAGCGCCACATTCCCACTTGTCCACGTGACTCTTAAGATTTGTCACAGTGGCCATGTAGCCATTCAGACCAGCAGCTAAGATGTGATAGCATACGTGACCGAGAATCTGGAACCAAACAATTGACAGGTCATGAAGCAGAGTAACCAGATGGCATGTATGATAGAGAAGCAAGGTTAGACATACATAGGCGTAATCGCAGTCGAACTTTGACGGCAGAGCACCTCTGGCTTGGTACCCGAAAAAGTGGCAAATTGCATTGAACTTCTTTCCTTTGTAAGTGCCTTCATCCTAGATAAGCCAAAATAATATGCACTGATAAAGATGCTTCATCTTGTACAAGTGAAGTGATAATTCATATGTTCTTAACCCAAAACAATAATACTACATATGTTTTAAATCAGTATTTCTGGGGCCTTGTATAGAATGCTAACCAGACGTTTGTTGATTTCTGCCTCAACTAGCTGTGCTAGAAGCTTCTCAATCTCAATCTGCAAAATAAGCATATAAATTGCTGTCTGGAACGTAATATAGAAGTGATGAGAGCAAATTACTTATCGAATAGCTACAATACCTGAGAAAGCTGTGCAGAATCGTCAGATTCTGGATGGAGGAGTAGCTGCACAGAAACAAAATAAATTTGCAGCTACAATTTTACCTAACTATGGGTTTCCGAATATCATAAACAGGAAAACTATACCTGTTTCCTAATAAATGGAGGCAAAAAGTTAAATAGTGCAGAAGCCCATGGGGAAAGATGAGAAGAGATGTTCTCAATGGAGACACCTTTATCATGTAGCGCATGAATTTCCTACAAAAAAAAGCCCATATCAGTGAATTTTTCAATAAACAACAACATTATTTCAGGTACTGATACTGACCTGTAGCAAAGCGTACAGTTCAGGAATACTCTCGACAAGGCCCTCAGGAATAAGTACAACACCATGATATTTATCTGCGCAAGATAGTATGATTAGGATTAAGTGCAACTGCATGACATATTTAAGAGAACAATATAATATGAATACACTGACAACTTGACACTACATGATTACAATATACGAAGCCTGTAAGAACCACATAATTCCTACCTTTCTCAGCCCTTGCCTGGACAGCATCACATATCTGCTTTGTAATATCAGCAATTGTAAGTTTTGATGCAGCAACCTCCTCTCCGAGTAAAACCTGAGATTATTAAGTTTGATTACTATTTATGTTTATAGTATGGACCAATTCAGTCAATAAAACATAAAGTAGGATGTCTAACCATATTTGGATGTGATTGAAGAGCACATTCCAAGGCCACATGAGATGCCTTCCGCCCCATCAAGCGAATGAAATAGTAATACTGCCGATAAAATATAACAAGCTTAACCAGGGATAAACAATGTAGGGAATCTAAATTTTATAACGAGATACTGTACAAATCAATTTATTTCTTATGAGGAATCAGAGCCCCCTAGCACTGAAGAAAATCTTATGAGTAATCATTCTGTAGCACGGTATGTTGTATTTAGAAAAAAGAAAATCACGAACTTAGGACTACTTTACTACCATTCACGAAGTAAGTATATAAAATCATGGATGTTTTAGTGCAAGTTGATCATCGATTACGTTACCTTCTCAGCAGAAAGAGCATCAGTGCAGACATTACTTATGAGCTGTGAGTTGACCTGTTAACAAGGTAGCAATTCATGTTACCGTAAAAAAAAAATTAAACAGTGCAAATCCTATGCCGAAACGACGGTAAAAAATTAAAGATAATCAAATAGGAGTAATAATATGCTCCCAGCAGCTACTGTTTATACAGCCAGAGAGGTCAATAAAAAGTAACAGACGAATAGTGAATCTATAAAAGTTATATCAGATACTAGATGAAGGATGCAACTTAATAGTTTGATATATACACAGTTATGTACCTTGCATATGGTATCGAAACCAACAGTTGTCTCAACAAACTGATTCTTAAGGTCACCATTCAGAGTTACAGGAACACCAACTACCTGTTCAAAATAAATTATCTCAGGTTATTTGCATCATGTAAGTAAAATACAGATTACCACAGGTATTTGGACCAATATGAAGACTTTATAACGAAAGAACTAGATTTTACAGATAATTTTCAGTCACCTTTGTCAAACACTTCAACTCAGCAAAAGTCTCAGCAAGCTGAGCAGCATCTGTGTTGGATGTGACACCTAAATAAAAAGCGAAGGGTGCATTAAGGGAATGTATCAAACGCAGAGGACAGCTGCAGTCAGTACAGTATCTTATCCTTAATTGATAGTAATAATGATACCTCCAATTATTACAAGAGCATCTAACTTCAAGGCTTGGCAAGTAGTCATTGCTGCCTTCACTTGTTCAGTTGTTCTGATTTGATCCCTGCTCCGACCAAGCATATCATAACCACCTTGGTTTTTATAGGAAGCAATAACTTCATTGGTGATCTCCAAACTTTTCTGTGCAAACAAGCCATCCGTTCCTCCTGTTTCAACAAAAAAAGACATAAATAAATAAACAAGTAAGAGGGAGCATATAGTATTCATTAGGCGATATCTACCTACTATGTGTAGTCAACATTGTGTGTCCAAACATGAATGCAGAGGCAACAGAAACACCGAGGGATTTGGATATTTTTATTTCAATCTAATTGTGGAATTAGGCACTGCTCGCCCCACTGAATTTCTTTTACGCTGATGACATGATAAGTCGTTCCAAACTATAATAAATTTCCTCTGAATTTTCATGATTTGCTGAGCTTGGATCGGTTTGCAGTATAGTAGAGTTAAACTGGCCCTCCTTAACTCAAAGGATTATTACAAGGACACTATAAAAAAAACTGGACTTATATTCTCATGCTTTTTGTGTACTATAACATGGAGAACCACACCAATTGATCAATGGAAGTTTGATTGCACTCGAAAACCACGGCAGTTGATCAATGGAAGCTTTCATGTGAAGTAAATCATAAATGATTATCTAGGAAAATTTCTGTATAGTCATACAAATCAAAGAAGACCATGTGAATCCTACAAAAAAAATGAATTAAAGAGGCCCTAAGAAATTCTTAGTTTCTTGACTGTACATTTTGTGCACCTAGGGCTCATGTGCTCAGTCAATATGAGAGAACAAAAATCCACATGTATAATTTTGACAAAGAAGTACTAGATTTCTGCCTGCATGGCTGCATTGTTTTCATTTGTTTTATACAAAGAACTACCCCTGCAATTTTTGCGTGTGTTTTGAAATCATATAGTCGTTGTTTTTCATATCATAGGATCCAAAGATGCCCTACAACCCGCATAACAAAGATAAAAAACCCATTACAAGAACCATTGTGAATAAACCAACATCCACTCACCAAGGAAACCAATAAGTTTGCTGCTTGGGTTGTGAGCATTCAAAGCATCATGTAGTCCCCATATAACATTGTGCCCACCCGGGGACTGCCTACCACTGAAGACGACACCAACCCTGCATCCCAAACATAATTTTGAACATGTACTCAAGTTCAACAGAAAACGATGACAGAAAAATAAGAGTATATCTCAGAACATTTTTTCAGAAACCAAATACCAACGAAAACTACTGTTTCAATCCCATCCTATCATGTTAAAAAGAATAGATTAGTGAACTGCTGCTAGCATGATTGCACAAGTTTGCAATTTTTTCTCATGAATAACTACAATAGTTAAAATATAACAATGCTGGAACGCCTAGTATGTATGTGTCTTATATTTCATCTCGAACGCCTAATATGTATGTGTCTTATATTTCTCCTGAATAACTACAATAGTTAAAATAGTCGCAATCTTTGTTTCATCTCGAACTGAATCTACATATATTTTTCTTTAGCAGGAGAGTTGGTACTAAGAGCAGAACTTCTTTGAGACGTAAGAAAACAGTAGCATTTAATGTCAGCGAACACTGAATAAATCTACTACTACAAGATTTTCCCCTTAATAACAGAAATCATATCTCGAAGATGTGTAGTACCTGACGACAGGGTGCTTTGTGACGATGGCAGCGTCCGGGACAGTACTGGTCGTCTTCGGCAGGAAATGCGCTAGCGGCTGGCCAGAGGTGTGCGGGAAGACGCGGCTGATGACGTGGGCGTCCCCACTGTCAGCCGTGATCGCCGCGCCGCCGTACTCCACCCTCACCGCGGTGCCCTGTCGGTAATGCAAGAAAACGACGGATCAATCAACTTGTATTGCAAGAAAACGACCCGCTGATGGCCCAATTAGTCACTGGTGATTTAGAGTGTCGTCGTTGTTAGGTCGGCAAGGGAATCTCAGATCCACGTCCGCGGTGCGAAGCAGAGGCGGCGTCGGCATCGGCGCATTACTGGTACACCTAAAAATCCGCAGCCTTTACCAAGGATCCAGCGGTCCAGCCGAAAGCGAAGGGAGATATTCGAAACAGATAGACCGCACTGCAGTAACCCCTAGGTCCCCACCCGTCGACGAGACGAGATTGATCCGGCGGGACATCGCGCGGTAGGAAGGACGAATCGAGCATGTCGCGGCCGGGATGATCCGGACAGGGGAATTCCTCGCGGCGAGGGCAATGGCGCAGCAAACGGTCGTGGGAAACTCGGAATCAGAGGGGAGGTGGTGGGGGTACCTGGAGGCAGGGCGGGAGCGTGGGGAGGTAGAGCGCGCGCTGCTTCTGGAGGCTCGACAGCTCGCGCGCCGCGCCGTAGTCGGAGTCCATGGCCACGCTGCCCATCGCCTCGACCGAGCGGGCCTCTCTCGTCGTCGTCGCCGGCCGGATGGTGTGTTTTCCTGTCTGGGGTGGGATCTCTCGGTACGGTACGGGGTTGGGTTCGAGTGTCGCTGGAAAACAATAAAGAAGCCGCGAGGGCTGCGGCATTTATACGGGCGCGGAGGGAGGCGCGCGCTGCGCCTGCGCGAACACGTCACGCGCGCCCGGCACCTGCAGGCGCCCACGGAGAGAGCCGCCGTTTGATGAGAGGTGGGAATTTCCGCCCAGGACGGGCTCCCTGTCGTATGACGTTAAGATCTAGCCGTCCGTTTGTGTTCGAACGGTGATAGGAGACCAGGGTCACCGGGCAGGAAGGTACCTTTTCTTTTATGGTATAATTCACTGCTTTATTAAACGGAACAGCGGTTACACTTGAACTGAGTTATATCCGCCAGAAATCCAGATATTGCTTCAAAGCGACTAAAACTAACTACGTTTAAAGCTTCCTTGGCACATAAATGTGCCGCTTATTTGCATCTCTACCTATATGAAAAAGCTCGACCTCCTCGAAAGATTTGCATAAATCCTTCGTCTCCATCACTATGTGAGCACCGGGTACGAAGATATCATGCATGTCTAGTATAGGACCAGGCCTTTTAGAGCATCTTCACCCGCATCCCAGGAAGGTGTTCCTAAAGTGTGTTTTTTTCATCCGGACGGTAAATTTTTGGCCAATCGCATTCTTAGGACGCCGAATAGCGTCGAATTTGGCCCAACTTTCATCCGGCGTTTCCAGGCCAAACCCAAGGCGCCGGGAACCGTCTGGGAACACCGGACAAAACGAAAAATAGGTGGGCCAACCCTGTCGGCGAGACAACCCTATTTCCCACCACCACCCGCCTCTCCCGCAGCGGAGAGCTTTCCCAGTTGCCCTATCGCCATGTCTCGCCGGCAAAGCTCCACCACGCCAAGCTGAAGCCACGCCTGTAGATAGGTCTGCCGCCATCGTCACATCTTTTCCCCTTGGCCTAGGCCTCCATTCGTCGCCCCCCTTCGCCGTAGCTCGGCTTTGCTTCGAGCTCCTACTGTAGGGGTTCGTAGCATGGAAAACAAAAAATTTCTATCGCATACAAACAAACAAGCCAAGATCTATCTACTAGATTGTAGCAACGAGTCGATGGAATAACTTACCCTCGAAGATTCCAAAGCGGTTAACGAGAGCAGATTCTCGTGGGTGATGTAGTCGTACTCTTTCCGATCTCAAGATCGTGTAGACGATCCTTCCGGGCGTTCGGCGCTTCAGATCGGTCACACGTTCAGATTTCGACGAAGACCTTCCTCTCCCTTGTTCCAAAGAAAATGGAGGTTGTAGCACTCTCCTCGCGATTCCGGCAGCACAACGGCGTGGTACCGGAAGTAGAGGGGAGATCCCGCAGGGCTTCGCCTTAAGCCGGAGCGAGTATGGTGGAGTATGAGAGAGAGAGCTATTAGTGGTCTAGGGATTAGACACACCAATTAGAAGGCTCTAAACCGCTGGCTAAAGCAATTAGAAGCTCTAAACCAAAACGGCTCTAAACCGGAGATTAGAGGATAGGAACTTGTGTGTAGAGGAGGCCCCGCCTCCTTTTATAGGTGGAGGGCTGGCCAGAAGGGAGGAGTCCTCCCAACTCGGCCTAGGCTGGCCGCCGGCTTGGAGAGGGACTCCTCCTCCAAGTTGGTTTCAACCTCCTCTTGCTTGTTTCCACAGCTTCCTGCTTCCCACAGTTTCTGTTTTAGCTGTTTGACTTTCAAACCGGCGCTTGACTTTTCAGTTTTGGAACAGCAAGAACACTTAGTACATGATGCAATCATTCAATGACACATTCATGTACCTCCCCGGAGTGCCGGACAATCCGAACCTTCTAGAACATTCCGATGAAAACACCGAAATCATTCCCGAACTCCAAACAGGACTTTCCTTATATGAATCTTATTCTCCGGACCATTCCGGATCACCTCGTGATATCCGGATCCCATCCGAGACTCAACAACATTCGGTCTCTTTCTCATAATACCATAACTACTCAAAACAACGTCGAATCTTTAAGTGTGTCTCCGTGCGGTTCGTGAATTATGCGGACATGATCGAGACACTTCTAAACAATAACCAATAGAGGAACTGGAAATTCATATGGCTCCCACATATTTCTACGATTACTTTGCGATCGAATGAACCACTTACATATGATACCAATTTTCCTTTGTCTCACGATAGTTTACTTATCCGAGGTTATGATCGTCAGATCTCTGCATACCTAGTTCAACCTCGTTCGATAAGTACTCTTTTCTCGTTCCGTGATATGTGATCCCTTGTGAGCAGTCACATGCTTGCAAGCTAATTGGATGACATTTCACCGAGAGGCCCAGTATATCTATCCGTCATATGGATGGACAAATCCCACTCTTGATCCATGTGTTTCAACCAATACTTTCCGAACACTCAATGCCACCTTTATAGCCACCCGATTCACGGTGTGGTGTTTGATGTCATCAAAGCATCCATCCGTAAAGGTGATATGCATGATCTCATGGTCGAAGGAATTAGGTTACTATGTATCGAAAGCATATAGCAATTGAACTATTGAAATGACTTGATCTTTATGCTACGCTTATCTATAGGAGTATGTCCATCACATCATTCTCCTAATGATATGATCCTGTTAATAACATCTCTATGTTCATGATCAGGAAACCATGATCATATATTAACCAACAAGCTAGTTTAACAAGAGGCTATACTAGGGACTCTTATTTTAGTTTACAAATCACACAAGTATTAATGTTTCCGGTTAATACAATTATAGCATGGTATGTAAACATTTATCATAAGTGTGAAGATATGATAATAACCACTTTATTATTGCCTCTTGGGCATATCTCCAACAGTCTCCCACTTGCACTAGAGTCAATAATCTAGTTTCAAACCTCTGTGTATTCAACACCTATGGCTTTACGGTGTTGTACGTACACGATTGCTAGTGGTCAACTGATCTCCGGATCTGACACTTCCAGGTCCGTGTGTAATTGCATGTCTTTGCGTCTCTACGCATCACTCATTCTCTAATGAGATGGCTTTGTACAAATTTGGTCCTTTGGTGTGACCTTTAGTTCTTTGGGGTTAAAACATGTTGATAATATTGTACAATATATCTTCATAGTATTATCCTCATTGTGAACTACACCTAGTTTGATAACAAACTACTTGACACAAATGCCCTCTTTAGTCGCTATTATAGCAGTCATATACTTAGCCTTTTGTTGTAGTATCTGTCACAATGTCTTCCACTTTGGAACTCATCCAAATCCATTATGGAACTTACTTTCCATTATATTGTGCCACCCTTAGTTTAGATTGAGATAAACTTAATTTGTATTTTGTGACAAAACTAGTATCAATGTAGTACTTTTACAATGAACTAACCATCTATTTGTCACTTCTACAAATAATATACTCTTAGTTCTTCCAAAAGATCATAAGAATATCCTTACTATTGTCCAACGATCATCTTATGAATTATTCTGGTATATGATCATAACATTTAGAGCATAGGACATATCTGGATTTGTACATATCACAGTATGATTGATATAAATATTCTTTGTGATTTCATACATCAAGTATCAATCTATACTTGAATCTTTGTTTCACTTACCAAATGTCAATACACTTGAATATATCATCAATATTGAACTCATTCAATCCTTTCTGTGCGACAAGAACCTTTCTTGTAGTTTCTCTATTGAACTCATTCAAGTGTACTTCTGGCATAACCATATTAGCGTCTATTGATGCCAAATATTTGGGTTTTGCCTAAGTCTTTCATCGGGATGAAATTCTTAATATGTGTTAATAAAAGATACATCATTTCCAATCAACAATATGTCTTCCACATAATGTATTAGAAATATGTCTTAGCGCTCCCACTTAATTTCTTGCAAATGCAAGCATCTTCATTGTCTCTGATGAAATTAAACTCTTTTAACAGTTTCGTCATAGTGAAGATTCCAACTCCGCTATGCTTACTTCAACCATTGAAGTTTGCATATGTTTTTAGCATCCCTTGAATTTTAACAAAACAAAAAACCTTTTGGACTGTGTCATGCACACGTCCTAGGTAACCCTTCTATTAGAAGAACTTGTTTTGTTTATTCAACTACCATATAATAAAATTATATGTGGTGGTTACTACACTAATCCGTCTAGACTAAATATCGCTATGAAAGATCAGATCTTGTCATTGTCAACCTTTGAACATTTTGTGAACTCTTTCCTAGCATGTCGACTATTTCATAGATGTAAAACATCCATGTCTATTTCTTTATAGATCCAGACACAACTGTAAGGTCTTACACCTTTTTCGAGGGTCCTTCAAGTTCAAAACTTGATTTCTCGTGTATGGAACTATCACGGATTTTATGGCTTCAAGCCATTTGACGAGTCAGGCCATCATCGCTTCTTTGCATGTAATCGGTTCATTATTCTCAAATAATGATTCAACCTCAAATCTTGGTATTTGATTGTTTACCCGATCTACTTGTTTCAATAGGAACTTAGATCTCCGTGTCCACAACCTTTGAGGCACGTGAGCCATGAGCATTGTTGTGCCTCTAACACTTTTCAACTGCGCAACTTTGCACATATAGCTAAGGTTCTTTTAACCTTATCAAAGTTCTATTGTCCTCCCACTTAACTTTTACGAAAATTCCTTCTCAAAGAAACTTGACGTTCTAAGCGACAAACACTTTTGTCTCCTGTTTTATGGAGGAATACTTAACATTTATACAAAGACAGTTCATCCGACTTTGGTTGCACACATCTTTCTTATGCATAGCATACCAATGTTTTAAGAAAGGACTACTTGGGTTTTATCCCAAACCATAACTTTATATGGTGTCATTTCAACGGATTATGATGGAGCTCTTTTCGTGGAAAAACAAGAATCTCTAAAGCTTTTAATCTTTAAAATATAATGGCTTTTATGAATTATACCTTTGATCTTACCATGTCAAACAAGGTTTAATTACATATCTCGACGCCCATACTCTTATAGTGTTTCGAAATGCAAATCCACGGAATGATTCCATAAATCTTAGGTATTATGCTAAACTTTGTAACTCAAATATCTTCCTTTATGATCTTTATCATAAACTGTTTATATTCTTGTTACAATGATTTTGCACTTCATCTTGAAAGTCTTTGAACTTTTCAAATATTTCACACTTCATCCTTATTAAGTAAATATTCATATATTCACTCAAATTTTCGGAGAAAGCATATGAAGTTGAAATCCATCGCTCTTGACTACACATAATGGACTTCGTACAACAATATGTACAAATTCCAATAAGCTAGTCTTTCATTCCCTTTTGGCCTATGAACGAAGTTTCAATTATCTCTAGGAAAGTTTCACAAGTGTCATTTGATCAAAAATCAAAAGACTCCAAAATTCCATCCACATGAAGTTTCTTCATGTTTTATTTCCAGTATAATTTAAACGGCGATGTCACTTCCTAAGTGATCTTTCAATCAATTTGTCTTTCGACATCTTTAGCACTAGTTTTATGGATGTGATATCTCCAACGAGATTTGCGAATCCATCTTTTATGGATTACGGCAATTATTTGAACAACCCTTTTGTTCTCATAATACCTGATAAAACAAATCTTTGAAGGCAAGCTTTGATGTTTAACGAGCAACACAATAACCCTTTATTTGTTCTCGATGAACATCATCACATGTTCTTTTGCTAGTTACTTAGGCCATTGTAGTTCATGAATTGTGTTGTTTCGCATGACGATTCACACCAACAAATTCAGTATCAAATACTTGAGAACCACATTGTTTAATAAGCAAAGAATATAGCCATAACATGTATATCATCTATATACTTAAGCTGAAAAATTCTAGTATTTTCCTTTCTGCCATATATTTATGAGATTCTCTTTCAGTATTTCCTTTTCTGTTTGAAAGAATCTATCAACATCAATAGTGGAGTCATACATATGACATATAATCCAAAGCGTGTATAATTAAATACCAATGTCTTTGGACTTGCACTTTGAAGTAGATCACCATCATCAAATATTTGGTGTTCTTTCAAATTCCTTTCTTTAGTAATCTCTTGGTGTAGTAAACATTTTACCTACATCAAATATTCACCCTTATCAAGGAATCGTCCATGATCAAGCTACTGTTAGCTTATAACGATGAATTATGAGTATAATGTTGCTATCCAAAACCTTTTGGAGGATTAGGACAACAAGTGTCTCCAACCTTTTGCAAATTCTCATCAAAATATGAGAACATGAACTTTGCCATATTATACTCTATCATGTTGTAACCAAAACTTCGTTTCAGATATCACAATATCTTCCACACATCATGGTTTCAAACAACTCTTTCAGATCCTAGATAACCTTGATATTAAGAGAATCCTTTGAATATCAAGAATCATGGAGACAAACATGATACTTATATACTAACACTTGGAATTGTTACTCTTGATTTAATACTAATTATTAAACTTCATGGAGTAACCGAACTTCTTGAAAGTTTGCAATAGGATTTTTAAACTTTAGATTAACACTTCAAAACAATACGATACCAGTTCGTAAAGTAACTAACCAGAATTCTATAGTTCTATCATCTCAATTATAACTAAGCGCAAGGTGGTAAACGGATGCCAATGACTACAACAACTATGCAAATTCACTTTGATTTAGTTTATGATAAATTGAGTTCTAATTAATAATTAAATTAATCTAGGTGAACTCCCACTCAAAACAATATCCCTCACATTGTTTTTGTTGGAGATATGCCCAAGAGGCAATAATAAAGTGGTTATTATCATATCTTCACACTTATGATAAATGTTTACATACCATGCTAAAATTGTATTAACCGGAAACATTAATACTTGTGTGATTTGTAAACTAAAATAAGAGTCCCTAGTATAGCCTCTTGTTAAACTAGCTTGTTGGTTAATATATGATCATGGTTTCCTGATCATGAACATAGAGATGTTATTAACAACAGGATCATATCATTAGGAGAATGATGTGATGGACATACTCCTATAGATAAGCGTAGCATAAAGATCAAGTCATTTCAATAGTTCAATTGCTATATGCTTTCTGATACATAGTAACCTAATTCCTTCGACCATGAGATCATGCATATCACCTTTCGGATGGATGCTTTGATGACATCAAACACCACACCGTGAATCGGGTGGTTATAAAAGTGGCATTGAGTGTTCGGAAGGTATTGGTTGACACATGGATCAAGAGTGGGATTTGTCCATCCACATGACGGATAGATATACTGGGCCCTCTCGGTGGAATGTCATCCAATTAGCTTGCAAGCATGTGACTTGGTCACAAGGGATCACATATCACGAACGAGAAAAGAGTACTTATCAAGAACGAGGTTGAACTAGGTATGCAGAGATACCGATCATAACCTCGGATAAGTAACATATCGTGAGACAAAGGGAAATTGGTATCGTATGTAAGTGGTTCATTCGATCGCAAAGTAATCGAGAAATATGTGGGAGCCATATGAATTTCCAGATTCCTCTATTGGTTATTGTTCGGAGTGTCTCGATCATGTCCGCATAATTCACGAACCGTAGGAGACACACTTAAGGATTCGACGTTGTTTGAGTAGTTATGGTATTATGAGAAAGAGACCGAATGTTGTTCGAGTCTCGGATGGGATCCGGATATCACGAGGTGATCCGAATGGTCCGGAGAATAAGATTCATATAAGGAAAGTCCGTTTGAGTTCGGGAATGATTCCGTGTTTTCATCGAATGTTCTAGAAGGTTCGGATTGTCCAAGACTCGGGGAGGTACATGAATGTGTCATTGCTCATTGAATGATTGCATCATGTACTATGTGTTATTGCTGTCCCAAATAAAGGATTAAATTGAATCCTAAAACAGAAAAGTCAAATGTCCTTTGAAAGTCAAACGCCAAAACAAGAAACTGTGGGAAACAAGCAAGAGGAGTTGGAACCAACGGAGGAGGTAGGACTCCTCCAGTCGGCCAGCCCTAGGCCGAGTTGGGAGGACTCCCTCCTCCCTGGCCAAGGAACCCCCTCCTCATAAAAGGAGGGGCAGGGCTCCTCCCATAGACACAATATACTTTCTACTCTAGATCTCCGGTTTAGAGCTGTTTTGGTTTAGAGCTTCTAATTGCTTTAGCCAACAGTTTAGAGCCTTCTAATTGGTTTAGAGCCCTCTAATTGGTGTGTCTAATTACTAGGCCACTAATCCTCTCTCTCATAAGCTCCACCATACTCGCACCGGCTTAAGGCGAAGCCTCATGGATCTCCCCTACTTCACTGCACGCCACAGTTGTCTTTAGGAATCGCGAGGAGAGTGCTACAACCTCCATTTTCTGGAACAAGGAGAGGAAGGTCTTCGTCGAGTACGACGTGTGACCGATCATGAGCGCTGGAGAACGTGGCGCTGGAAGGATCGTCTACGATCTTGAGATCGGGAAGAGTACGACTACATCACCCACGAGAATCCGCTCTCGTTAACCACTTTGGAATCTTCGAGTGCGTTCCTCTATCGACTCGTTGCTACAATCTAGTAGATAGATCTTGGCTTGTTTGTTTGTATGCGATAGAAAATTTTGTTTTCCATGCTACGAACCCCTACAATGGGGTATCGAGCCGTGTCTATATGTAGATCTGTTGCGAGTAGAACACAATGGTCATTGTGGGCGTTGATGCTTTTATTGTAGATTGCTTTTTGTACTTTGCATCTTGCGGTATGTTGGGATGAAGCGGCCGGGCTAACCTTACATGACATCGTTCATGAGACTTGCTCCACGCTTGACATGTAACTTGTATTGCATAAGTGGCTTTATGGTGCATGTTTCTCCTAGCATAGTTAAGATCCAATTTACAACGGGTGATCAACAATGCTAGTATCAATGTTGTGGTTCTTGTTCGTAGTTAGAACGACACTTATTGAAAGCCCCAAACCACGTAAAATATGCAAAGAAAGTAGAAGCGCCTAACTTTGTTTTGCAGGTGTCTGATGATGTGATATGGCCATGATTGTGATTATATATGATGTATGCAATGTTCCTTATTGTAAGTCGGCAACCGGCAGGAGCCATATGGTTGTCTTTAATTTATGTTAAGACCTGCGTGTCTATTCAAAGTAGTTGTAATAGTTGAAGCCGGTGGACGACAACCATGGAGTAGCGTCATTGACCTTGATGCAATGCCGGTGATGATGGAGATCATGTTCGTGCTTGAAGATGGAGATCGGAAGCACAAAGAAGAAAGGCCATATCATATCACATATTATGAATTGCATGTGATGTTAATCCTTTATGCATCTTGTATTGCTTAGTAGACGACGGTAGCATTATAAGATGATCCCTCATGCACATGAATTTCAAGTCTTAAAGTGTTCACCCTTAGTTAGCACCGTTGCTAAAGCTTGTTGTTTCAAACACCACGTGATGATCGGTGTGCTAGATTCGCAAGTGTATACAACGTGAGCAAGCCAGATTTGCTCATGCGAAACTAAGGTTTGATCTTGACGAGCCTAGCATGTATGGACATGGCCTCGGGAACACGGATTACCAAAGGTAGAGCATGAGTCATATAGTAGATATGATGAACATGTTGATTGTTCGCCATTGAAGCTATATCAACTCTCGTGATGATCGGTTTTGATGTGGTGGATTTGGTTAGGTGATCACTAAAACAATGTGAGGGATATTGTTTTGAGTGGGAGTTCACCTAGATTAATTTAATTATTAATTAGAACTCAATTTATCATAAACTAAATCAAAGTGAATTTGCATAGTTGTTGTAGTCATTGGCATCCGTTTACCACCTTGCGCTTAGTTATAATTGAGATGATAGAGCTATAGAATTCTGGTTAGTTACTTTCTTAACTGGTATCGTATTGTTTTGAAGTGTTAATCTAAAGTTTAAAAGTCCTATTGCAAACTTTCAGTAAGTTCCGGTTACTCCATGAAGTTTAATAATTGGTATTAAAACAAGAGTAACAATTCCAATGTTAGTATATAAGTATCATGTTTGTCTCCACGATTCTTGATATTCAAAGATTTTCTTAATATCAAGGTTATCTAGGATCTGAAAGAGTTGTTTCAGAAACCATGATGTGTGGAAGATATTGTGATATCTGAAACAAAGTTTTGGTTGCAACATGATAGAGTATAATATGGCAAAAGTCATGTTCTCATATTTGATGAGAATTTGCAAAAGGTTGGAGACACTTGTTGTCCTGATCCTCCAAAAGGTTTTGGATAGCAACATTATACTCATAATTCATCGTTATAAGCTAAAAGTAGCTTGATCATGGACGATTCCATGTTAAGGGTGAATATTTGATGTAGGTAAAATGTTTACTACACCAAGAGATTACTAAATAAAGGAATTTGAAAGAACACCAAACATTTGATGATGGTGATCTACTTCAAAGTGCAAGTCCAAAGACATTGGTATTTAACTATACACGCTTTGGACTATGTGTCATATGTATGACTCCACTATTGATATTGATAGATTCTTTCAAATGTAAAAGGAAATCTGAAAGAGAATCTCATAAATATATGGCGTAAAAGAAAAGATTAGAATTGTTCAATTTAAGTATATAGATGATATACATGTTATGGATATATTCTTTGCTTATTAAACAATGTGGTTCTTAAGTATTTGATACTGAATTTGTTGGTGTGAATCGTCATACGAAACAACACAATTCATGAACTACAATGGCCTAAGTAACTAGCAAAAGAATATGTGGTGATGTTCATCGAGAACAAAATAAAGGGTTATTGTGTTGCTCGTTAAACATCAAAGCTTGCCTTCAAGATTTGTTTTATCAGGTGTTATGAGAACAAAAGGGTTGTTCAAATAATTGCTGTAATCCATAAAAGATGGATGATTCGCAAATCTCGTTGGAGGAATCACATCCATAAAACTAGTGCTAAAAATGTCGAAAGACAAATTGATTGAAAGATCACTTAGGAAGTGACATCGCCGTTTAAATTATATTGGAAAGAAAACATGAAGAAACTCCATATGTATGGAATTTTGGAGTCTTTTGATTTTGATCAAATGACGCTTGTGAAACTTTCCTAGAGATAATTAAAACTTCGTTCATAGGCCAAAAGGGAACGAAAGACTAGCTTATTGGAATTTGTACATATTGTTGTACGAAGTCCATTATGTGTAGTCAAGAGCGATGGATTTCAACTTCATATGCTTTCTCCGAAAATTTGAGTGAATATATGAATATTTACTTAATAAGGATGAAGTATGAAACATTTGAAAAGTTCGAAGACTTTCAAGATGAAGTGTAAAATCATTGTAACAAGAATATAAACAGTTTATGATAAAGATCATAAAGGAAGATATTTGAGTTACAAAGTTTAGCATAATACCTAAGATTTAAGGAATCATTCCGTGGATTTGCATTTCCCGAAACACCATAAGAGTATGGAGCGTTCGAGATATGTAATTAAACCTTGTTTGACATGGTAAGATCGAAGGTGTAATTCATAAACCGCCATTATATTTTAAAGATTAAAAGCTTTAGAGATTACCGTTTTTTCCACTGAAAAGAGCTTCATCATAATCCGTTGAAATGACACCATATAAGGTTATGGTTTGGGATAAAACCCAAGTTGTCCTTTCTTAAACATTGGTATGCTATGCATAAGAAAGATGTGTGCAACCAAAGTCGGATAAACTGTCTTTGTATAAACTGTTAAGTATTCCTCCATAAACACCGAAGACAAAAGTGTTTGTTGCTTAGAACATCAAGTTTCTTTGAGAAGGAATTTTTTGTGAAAAGTTAAGTGGGAGGACAATAGAACTTTGATAAGGTTAAAAGAACCTTAGCTATATGTGCAGAGTTGCGCAAATAGAAAAGTGTTTTGAGGCAAGAATAATGCTCATGGCTCACGTACCTCAAAGGTTGTGGTCACGTAGATCCAAGTTCCTATTGAAACAAGTAGATCGTAAACAATCAAATACCAAGATTTGAGGGTTAAATCATTATTTTAGAATAATGAACCGATTACATGCAAAGAAGCGATGATGGGCTCGACTACCATATGGCTTGAAGCCATAAAATCCGTGATAGTTCCATACAGAAATCAAGTTTTGAACTTGAAGGACCCTCGAGAAAGGTGTAAGACCTTACAGTTGTGTTTGGATCTATAAAGAAATAGACATGGATGTTTCACATCTATGAAATAGTCGACATGTTGGGAAAGAGTTCACAACAATGTTCAAAAGTTGACTATGACAAGATCTGATCTTTCATAGCGATATTTAGTCTAGACGGATTAATGTAGCAACCACTACATATAATTTGTTATATGGTAGTTGAATAAACAAAACAAGTTCTTCTAATAGAATCGTTACCTAGGACATGTGCATAACACGGTCCATAGGGTTTTGTTAATTCAAAGGATGCTAAAAGCATATGCAAACTTCAATGGTTGAAGTGAGCATCGCGGAGTTGGAATCTTCACTATGATGAAACTGTTAAAAGAGTTTAATTTCATCAGAGACAATGAAGATGCTTGCATTTGCAAGAAATTAAGTGGGAGCGCTAAGACATGTTTCTAATACATTATGTGGAAGACATATTGTTGATTGGAAATAATGTATCTTTTATTAACACATATTAAGAATTTCATCCCGATGAAAGACTTAGGCAAAACCCAAATATTTAGCATCAATAGATGCTAATATGGTTGTGCCAGAAGTACATAGACAAGATATTGGATGAGTTCAATATAGAAACTACAAGAGAGGTTCTTGTCGCACAGAAAGGATTGAATGAGTTCAATGTTGATGATATATATTCAAGTGTATTGACATTTGGTAAAGTGAAACAAATAATCAAGTATAGATTGATACTTGATGCATGAAATCACAAAGAGTATTTATATCAATCATACTGTGATATGTACAAATCCAGATATGTCCTATGCTCTAAATGTTGTGAGCATATACCAGAATGATTTGTTAGATGATCATTGGACAATAGTAAGGATATTCTTATGATCTTTTGGAAGAACTAAGAGTATATTATTTGTAAAAGTGACAAATAGATAGTTAGTTCATTGTAAGAGTACTACATTGATACTAGCTTTGTCACAAAGTACAAATTAAGTTTATCTCAATCTAAACTAAGGGTGGCACAATATAATGGAAAGTGAGTTCCATAATGGATTTGGATGATTTCCAAAGTTAAGACATTGTGACAGATACTACAACAAAAGGCTAAGTATATGACTGCTATTATTATAAAGAAAAGAGGGCATTTGTGTCAAGAAGTTTGTTATCAAACTAGGTGTAGTTCACAGAGGGATAATACTATGAAGATATATTGTGCGACAATATTATCAACATGTTTTTAACCCCAAAGAACTAAAGGTCACACCGAAAGGCCAAATTTATACAAAGCCATCTCATTAGAGAATGAGTGATGCGTAGAGACGCAAACACATGCAATTACACACGGACCTGGAAGTGTCAGATCCGGAGATCAGTTGACCACTAGCAATCGTGTACATACAACTCCGGAAAGCCATAGGTGTTGAATACACAAAAGTTGTTAAACTAGATTATTGACTCTGGTGCAAGTGGGAGACTGTTGGAGATATGCCCAAGAGGCAATAATAAAGTGGTTATTATCATATCTTCACACTTATGATAAATGTTTACATACCATGCTAAAATTGTATTAACCGGAAACATTAATACTTGTGTGATTTGTAAACTAAAATAAGAGTCCCTAGTATAGCCTCTTGTTAAACTAGCTTGTTGGTTAATATATGATCATGGTTTCCTGATCATGAACATAGAGATGTTATTAACAACAGGATCATATCATTAGGAGAATGATGTGATGGACATACTCCTATAGATAAGCGTAGCATAAAGATCAAGTCATTTCAATAGTTCAATTGCTATATGCTTTCTGATACATAGTAACCTAATTCCTTCGACCATGAGATCATGCATATCACCTTCTTTGGATGGATGCTTTGATGACATCAAACACCACACCGTGAATCGGGTGGTTATAAAAGTGGCATTGAGTGTTGGAAGGTATTGGTTGAGACACATGGATCAAGAGTGGATTTGTCCATCCACATGACGGATAGATATACTCTGGGCCCTCTCGGTGGAATGTCATCCAATTAGCTTGCAAGCATGTGACTTGGTCACAAGGGATCACATATCACGGAACGAGAAAAGAGTACTTATCAAGAACGAGGTTGAACTAGGTATGCGAGAGATACCGACGATCATAACCTCGGATAAGTAACATATCGTGAGACAAAGGAAATTGGTATCGTATGTAAGTGGTTCATTCGATCGCAAAGTAATCGTGAGAAATATGTGGGAGCCATATGAATTTCCAGATTCCTCTATTGGTTATTGTTCGGAGAAGTGTCTCGATCATGTCCGCATAATTCACGAAACCGTAGGGAGACACACTTAAGGATTCGACGTTTGAGTAGTTATGGTATTATGAGAAAGAGACCGAATGTTGTTCGAGTCTCGGATGGGATCCGGATATCACGAGGTGATCCGAATGGTCCGGAGAATAAGATTCATATAAGGAAAGTCCTGCTTTGAGTTCGGAATGATTCCGTGTTTTCATCGGGAATGTTCTAGAAGGTTCCGGATTGTCCAAGACTCGGGGAGGTACATGAATGTGTCATTGCTCATTGAATGATTGCATCATGTACTATGTGTTATTGCTGTCCCAAATAAAGGATTAAATTGAATCCTAAAACAGAAAAGTCAAATGTCCAGTTTGAAAGTCAAACTGCCAAAACAAGAAACTGTGGGAAACAAGCAAGAGGAGTTGGAACCAACCTGGAGGAGGAGTAGGACTCCTCCAGGCCGGCGCCAGCCCTAGGCCGAGTTGGGGAGGGACTCCCTCCCTCCCCTGGCGCGCCAAGGAACCCCCTCCTCATAAAAGGAGGGGCAGGGCTCCTCCCATAGACACAATATACTTTCTACTCTAGATCTCCGGTTTAGAGCTGTTTTGGTTTAGAGCTTCTAATTGCTTTAGCCAACAGTTTAGAGCCTTCTAATTGGTTTAGAGCCCTCTAATTGGTGTGTCTAATTACTAGGCCACTAATCCTCTCTCTCATAAGCTCCACCATACCGCACTGCTTAAGGCTGACATGGGATCTCCCTCTACTTGCACACTGCCAGGTCCGGGAATCGCGAGGAGAGTGCTACAACCTCCGTCTTTGGAACAAGGGAGAGGAAGGTCTTCGCCGAGTACCAACGTGACCGATCGCGGAGCGCCTTTAACGTGGCGCTGGAAGGATCGTCTACACGATCTTGAGATCGGGAAGAGTACGACTACATCACCCACGAGAATCCGCTCTCGTTAACCACTTTGGAATCTTCGAGGGTGCGTTCCTCTATCGACTCGTTGCTACAATCTAGTAGATAGATCTTGGCTTGTTTGTTTGTATGCGATAGAAAATTTTTGTTTTCCATGCTACGAACCCCTACAGTTTTAGTGATCACACGAACCAAATCCACCACATCAAAACCGATCATCACGAGAGTTGATATAGCTTCAATGGCGAACAATCAACATGTGCATCATATCTACTATATGACTCATGCTCTACCTTTTGGTAATCCGTGTTTCTGAGGCCATGTCTGTACATGCTAGGCTCGTCAAGATCAAACCTTAGTTTCCGCATGAGCAAATCTGGCTTGCTCACGTTGTATACACTTGTAGAATCTAACACACCCGATCATCACGTGGTGCTTCGAAACAACAAGCTTTAGCAACGGTGCTAACTAAGGGTGAACACTTTATGACTTGAAATTCATGTGCATGAGGGATCATCTTATAATGCTACCGTCGTCTACTAAGCAATACAAGATGCATAAAGGATTAAAATCACATGCAATTCATAATATGTGATATGATATGGCCTTTCTTCTTTGTGCTTTCGATCTCCATCTTCTAGCACGAACATGATCTCCATCATCACCGACATTGCATCAAGGTCAATGATGCTTCTCCATGGTTGTCGTCCACCGGCTTCAACTATTACAACTACTTTGAATAGACACGCGGGTCTTAACAAAATTTAAAGACAACCATATGGCTCCTGCCGGTGGCCAACTTACAATAAGGAACATTGCATACATCATATATAATCACAATCATGGCGATATCACATCACAGCACACCCCTGCAAAACAAAGTTAGACGCCTCTAATTTTCTTTGCATGTTTTACGTGGTTTGGGGCTTTCAATAAGTGTCGTTCTAACTTACGAACAAGAACCACAACATTGATACTAGTATTGTCAATCACCCGTTGTAAATTGAATCTTAACTATGCTAGGAGAAACAGGCACCCGCAAAGCCACTTATGCAATACAAGTTGCATGTCAAGCGTGGAGCAAGTCTCATGAACGATGTCATGTAAGGTTAGCCCGGCCGCTTCCTCCCAACATACCGCCAGATGCAAAGTCCACAAGAAGCAATCGACAATAAAGCATCAATGCCCACAATAACCATTGTGTTCTACTCGCAACAGATCTACATATAGACAGCTCGATACCCCGTAGGGGGTTCGTAGCATGGAAAACAAAAATTTCTATCGCATACAAACAAACAAGCCAAGATCTATCTACTAGATTGTAGCAACGAGTCGATGGAATAACTTACCCTCGAAGATTCCAAAGCGGTTAACGAGAGCGATTCTCGTGGGTGATGTAGTCGTACTCTTTCCGATCTCAAGATCGTAGACGATCCTTCCGGCGTTAAGCGCTCAAGATCGGTCACACGTTCGGTACTCGACGAAGACCTTCCTATCCCTTGTTCCAAAGAAAATGAGGTTGTAGCACTCTCGTGATTCCTGAAAGACAATGCGGTACCTAAGTAGAGGGGAGATCCTGCAGGGCTTCGCCTTAAGCCGGAGCGAGTATGGTGGAGTATGAGAGAGAGCTATTAGTGGTCTAGGGATTAGACACATGTAACACCCTCAGAATCGGCCCTATGCAAGTTTTAGCGAAACCCGCCAAACCCGCATAGAAACGATTCAAAGGTGCCCACCAGGCACTTTCGTGCGGGTGGAAAACGAAGTAATAACATTACACAACAGTCCTCGATGGGACCCACAGAACAGATATATATATATACAACACGACTCCATGAGTCAAGAATACAGATGTACGACACAAAGATCTAAATCACCTTGAAAATGATAGAGCGTCCGACTACGGACAAGATGCAAATGGGGCTAAGAGCCCTGAAGAATAACCAATGGCGTCCATAACCCTGCCCAGGCCAAGCCGGAAGGGTAACCCTGCTAACGACGTCGATCTCAAAACCTGCTTAAACAAAAGGTGCCACAAAGGGCAAAGGAAAAGAAGGAGCGTCGAATGAGGCCAAGACACGACGAGGCTAGAATTGGTCCTCGCCTACATAGGTATGGTGGACTGAAGCGGCAGCATGCACTAAACAACCTATAGAGACTCGATACAACTGGCGGCTATCAGAGAGGGGTGAGAAAGACCTATTCGGAACCAAACTGATGCTAACACCAAACAAACCCATCCTGGTGTTTCCCCCTCGAGACCAAACGAGGAAGTCAACCGAGGAACTCACACAGTTGGCAGTTTTACTTATTCAGTTATCGTTGCAGCAATTACTAGTCAGGTTTAGATAATCATCCTGATAAAGTAGGCAGTGGGCACTTTTAGTTAACTATTCCGTTATAGTTGCAGCAATTACTAATCAGACACAGATAGCATGATATAATCCCAAAACCCAGCAGTTGTTGGTACTTTTATTCAGCCATTCCGTTGTAGTTGCAATACTTACTAGTCAGGTACAATGGTCGCAAGCGACAATCCAAACAAGCAATTGTGGGCAGTATTATTTAGCCATTCCATTATAGTGAAGCTGATTACTAGTCATTTTAAAGTCAAATTTATAGCAATAAACTTTAGTTATGCTTGTCTATGGTCGAGAATCAGTCCAAGTCGTCCATATCCGCGACACGCTTTGAAAGTTTTACCCCGGGTGCACCAATAGCAACACGCTCGATCAACCTCGGAAAACCAAATCAAAACCCAACGAGGCTTTCACGATGAACAATCACAAGATTCAGAATTATTTGGGGGCCACCCATTGAGTAGACCAACGAAGCTAGCCGACTCGAGACGGACTCAAGGTTTGCGTCGTCAGAAACGATGGGAACCCAAAGAAGTGTGGCTGGGCTTGTCGATACCGCGAAAACACTCCGCTTACCTAACAAGACAGTGTGCTCGCACAATCGTAAATAAACAGTAGCATGGCATAAGTGCGGAATCGTAAATAAAACCTCAAACTAGTTTGTGGCCCCAAGAAATAAGACGAATCAAGCTCGCTCGGGGGTCCCATATACCTCCGGATGTGGATAGCGATAAATCAAGGAACAGGTATCAAGTACTCGGGGTCCTACGGGACACAAGTGGGCGTTCGGAAACCAAATATTTTCTATCACCCACCGATGCCTCTGCTTACTTCAATTTTAGTTGTTAAACAGGAATTAAAGTGAACGATAAGTAAAGCCATGATCATCTCCAACATCAAACATGCGGCAATTCTCCAACAGCTGTGGCACTTGACAACACGCAACAACAATATAGCAAGCGACTACGACACGCAAGACCAACTATCTACCAAACAACAGGCAATAGGATGTGTCCAAGGCAATATAGGGCTGCACGGTATATCACAGGTACGGAAACTAAAGCATCACAACACAGATAGCAATAGATCAACAGGAGGGAATAAATACTATAAAAGTAAGATAGGTAGAAAGGGGGAGATGCTCGCCTGAAAAACATGCCGAAGGTACAAACGAAGATCGGGCGAAGCTCACATCAACTCAATGGCCTTATCCGCGAAGAAGCAAAACACTAGAAGGAACACCGGATGCAATATTTAATACAACGGCAGAAGATCGGCATGATGCATGTATGATGCATGACAGGGCAGAGGTGCGATGCAATTAGGTCATATTAAGCGGAACCGGGGTCCCGACAATTAGTTAGGTGGTTCAAGTTATTTACCTGCCCCGCAAATTAAATGTTGTATTAACATGGCAAGATATGGTACCGGTTCGATGCATAAATTTAAATGAGGCCGATACGAGACTGGATTTGCCCGCATATGGGCCCCATATTTAATTATTAGGTGAATCGGCATAAGGCCCCCAAACCACATGACAAGATGCATGCAAGATCAATTAATATGCAACAATTGGTTATTACATTTATAAAATAGGGTTCGAGAAAAAGGGTCACACATTAGGGTCTCGACGAACTTGGGGTTCCGGGGTTCGGGGTTGGTCTCAGGGTTCAGGGTGCGTTCTCGGACTCCGGGATCGTTCTCGGTAACGGGGTAGATCTTGGCGCACGGTGACCAGGTGGACGAACTTGTCGGTTCAGCGGTCCCGATTGTCGGTGTCGGACTCGGGTCTCGGCACTGGAAGATCTTGGTGCCCTATGCGGTCAATCCTGCCGTTCCGGAATGGAGAACTAGTCGTCCGGGGAAGTACTTGGCATCCTCGAGGAGCACTTGTCGTAATCGAGTCGATGACCTGGGCGTCTGGGTTCTCGGGCATCTGATCCAGGGAGAAGTACTTGTCGCGTCTGCGGTCTCCGGGTCCAGGTAGAAGAGCTCGTCGCCCCCGGAGAATACCTTGGGGTTCCGGCCTCTTGCATCGGTACCGGTATGCGGTGTTCTTTGCATCGAAGATCTTGACATACGGCGGGATTGGTCTCGGGTTCGGGCGTCAGGCGGCGATATAGCGGCGAGCGGGTAGAGGTTGGCCTCGGACTGTTGACGGAGGGACCTCGCCGACCGAGGCATTGCAGGCTCGGGTCGCGGGGTACTCGGAGCAGGCCCCCCCCAAGGTGGGGTCCGCGGCGGTGACGAGGGCCGACGACAGGCGAACTTGCGAAGGGGCGGGAGACGGGCGCAAGGCGGGCGGCGGCGGACGCGGGCGGCGGAGGTGGCTTGGCGGCGGTGCGCGGTTCGGCCGGAGGAGGCGAGGGGCCGGAGCTGCAGTGAGAAGCGGCGGGCGGGAGTGAGGCCAGCGAGGCGGAGCGACGCGACGGCGCTGGTCGCCAGCTGGCGCTTGAGCAGCGGCGAGTGGGGAGGGCGTCTGGCGCGGCGTCTCATGAGTGGGGCGGCAGCGCTGGTACGGAGGAGCACGGGCGCGGCAAGCCGGAGGAGGCAGCGGGAGGGACTCGCGCAATGGAGGAAACGGCGCGAGATTGACGGGTGACGGAGCTCATGGCTGGAGAGGTCGCCGCGGGTCGGGCGTGGTGCGGAGGAGGCCGCGCGAGGCGGGGGCGCGCTGGTGATGCGCAGGAGGCGGCGGAGAGCAGAGACGGCCGGGAGGGCGGCAATGAGCTCGCCGGGCGAGCTTGTCGCCGAGCGAAGCTGACGGAGCCGCCTTGGAAGGAGGCAGAGAGAGAGGGCCGCGGGCACTGGGGCGGAAGAGGAAAGAGAGAGGGAGGGATCGCGTGCGGGGGAAGAAGACGGGGGCGGGGGAGACGCGTGGTGGACGCGGGGAAGGAAGCGCGTGGACCCCGCGTGGGCCACGTCAGGGAGGTTGGGGGGCCGACAGGTGGGGCAGCTGGGGTGGGGCTAGGTGAGTGGACCGGTGGGCCAGGGGGCTGGGTGGAAGAGGAAGCTAGGTCGGTGGGGCGCGCCAGGTGGGGTTGGGGTGGGGCCCGAGGGTCAGAGAGAGGGGGAGAAGAGGCTTGGGTGAGAAAAGAGAGATAGGTGGAAAGAGGAGAGGGATTGGTGAGGTGGCAGGGTGGGTAGGAAAAAGGGGAGAGGGTGAGGTGGCAGCCAGAGATTGGTGGGTAGGAATAGATTGGGTGAGACTAGGATTTAGGTGGGACTGTTTTAGTTTTTGTGTTTGTTTTGTCCGGTATAATTTAAAACTAGGCCATTTTGCAAACAGTTTTTAGACAATTAAAATCTCCGATGCGATCGGGGTTTTGTGTTTGAAAGTAAGAGGGGTATTTGGTATAAATCAAAACTAGGCTTTTCAAGTAATGCAGACAAACAATGCATGATGATGACGATGCAATGCACAAAAACAACGCGATTTTCTAGTAGTGGCGTTGCGGGATGCCACAACACACCAATTAGAAGGCTCTAAACCGCTGGCTAAAGCAATTAGAAGCTCTAAACCAAAACGACTCTAAACCGGAGATTAGAGGATAGGAACTTGTGTGTAGAGGAGGAGGCCCTGCCCCTCCTTTTATAGGTGGAGGGGCTGGCGCGCCAGGGAAGGGGAGGGGAGTCCCTCCCCAACTCGGCCTAGGCTGGCCGCCGGCTTGGAGGAGAGGGACTCCTCCAAGTTGGTTTCAACCTCCTCTTGCTTGTTTCCCACAGTTTCTGTTTACAAGTTTCTCGCTTTTCCACAGTTTCTGTTTTAGCGTTTGACTTTCAAACTGGCGGTTTGACTTTTCAGTTTTGGAACAGCAAGAACACTTAGTACATGATGCAACCATTCAATGACACATTCATGTACCTCCTCCCCGGAGTCTTGGACAATCCGAACCTTCTAGAACATTCCCGATGAAAACACCGGAATCATTCCCGAACTCCGAAACGGGACTTTCCTTATATGAATCTTATTCTCCGGACCATTCCGGATCACCTCGTGATATCCCGGATCCCATCCGAGACTTCGAACAACATTCGGTATCTTTCTCATAATACCATAATTACTCAAAACAACGTCGAATCCTTAAGTGTGTCTCCCTACGGTTCGTGAATTATGCGGACATGATCGAGACACTTCTCCGAACAATAACCAATAGAGGAATCTGGAAATTCATATGGCTCCCACATATTTTTACGATTACTTTGCGATCGAATGAACCACTTACATACGATACCAATTTCCCTTTGTCTCACGATAGTTTACTTATATGTGGTTATGATCGTCTACATCTCTGCATACCTAGTTCAACCTCGTTACCGATAAGTACTCTTTTCTCGTTCCCGTGATATGTGATCCCTTGTGAGCCAGTCACATGCTTGCAAGCTAATTGGATGACATTTCACCGAGAGGGCCCAGAGTATATCTATCCGTCATATGGATGGACAAATCCCACTCTTGATCCATGTGTTTCAACCAATACTTTCTGAACACTCAATGCCACCTTTATAGCCACCCGATTCACGGTGTGGTGTTTGATGTCATCAAAGCATCCATCCGGTAAAGGTGATATGCATGATCTCATGGTCGAAGGAATTAGGTTACTATGTATCAGAAAGCATATAGCAATTGAACTATTGAAATGACTTGATCTTTATGCTACGCTTATCTATAGGAGTATGTCCATCACATCATTATCCTAATGATATGATCCTGTTGTTAATAACATCTCTATGTTCATGATCAGGAAACCATGATCATATATTAACCAACAAGCTAGTTTAACAAGAGGCTTTACTAGGGACTCTTATTTTAGTTTACAAATCACACAAGTATTAATGTTTCCGGTTAATACAATTGTAGCATGGTATGTAAACATTTATCATAAGTGTGAAGATATGATAATAACCACTTTATTATTGCCTCTTGGGCATATCTCCAATACCTACCACCTCGCCTGCCAAGTGTTCGGCGTTTTGCCCGTTCGTCCATGAACTCCGACGACGAGGAGATGTTCGCCCTGTTGCTTGAGGAAGAGACCGCCGCTGTCATCGAAGATGCAGAGCACATGAAGATCCTCGCCTCTCTAGCGTGGATGTACACGCAGATTGCAGCGCCGAAGCGTGGAGGCTCGGTGAAGGGTCGCCGAAAGGGAAAAGTAAGGCAGCGGCTAGAGGACTACTGCATGTTGTAGGCTGGCTACTTCGCCGACGAGCCGCTGCACGAAGAGACCTTGTTTCGGCATGAAGAGGCCGTGTTTCGATGATGACGACGTCGACTACACGGTGTTCTACCGCCGCCTCGGCATCTGAACGATCATCGCCTCGGTATTTCCTCAGCCTTTATGCTATATTTATGTTTTCTTAGCCTACCGTAAGTCGATTTCGGTATATGTCCGAATTTAATATAATATGTATAAACTCGCCTATAATCTAATGCAATTACCTAAATTAGTATCAAATTTATTGAGTTTTATAGAATTTTTAAAATTCCGTAAACGGAAATCTGGAAATGCGAGTGGGAATTTGGCTGCTCCCATGCCTTATATGCATCCTACGAATTTTAGCTCCTGATTTCAGCCTGAAAACGCTAAACTAATGGAGATGCTGTGATATAAATTAGTCAATCGGGATTAGCATTCGGCCATTAGGCGAAGAAATAAATAACCAACTCCATGTGGTACGCGTAGACCAAGCCCACCAGACCAAGACCAGCCCATCGCGAGTAGTATTCCAATATATCAGACAATTGAATTAGCTATAAGGCTGGAGGCCTACGATGGATGCATTACAAGTGAAGCCCTTAAATCCATCGTTCATCGAGTTCTTGTTCGACTGATCGCCATCGTCCGCCAAATCTACTCCGGGAGAGTCAACTAGTGATCCCCGCTCTCGGGTCAGGAGTTAAAGATGTTATCTTTACTATTAAAAATTAAAAAGAAGTTGGTGTTGGTACGTCCACTTTGACACTTTGACATCAAACATTGAAGGCATTTAGACCATCCGATTTACATCCGACCTCTCGCGGGTTTCACAACCGAATAAGGAAAGATCTAAAAAAAATCACCTCATAAACAAAAATCTGGGATTGCATGCACAATTAAAGGAGATAATAATAACAATAATTTTTTAAGTAATCACACCGCATGTAATCAGATCTTGGGAATTTAATGTGTAAATAAATTTGACATATGCATGTTTCATGGATTAAGGCATAATTTGCAAGCAGTGCTATTTAGTTCCTTTGTTGCTCCTCTAATTACTCTCCACTGCGACCTTTTCCCTTTCTATACCGTTGGTAACAATCACGATCTACATGCAATGAAGAGATTAATTCACGATGGAGGATCCGCTTGAAAGGAAACCTATCAATGCATGCCCGCTTTAATTGCTAGAATTGGTTAATTGGAAAATCTGACACGCAAGAATGCAAAACTAAGCATACAAAGAGATATTTTCACCGTTAGCCCCTCGGTCGATCATCCTGCATTGGAGGATACGTGATTGGCAAAAAATGGGAGGAAAATGTTTTAGACCCAATCATCTACTGTGGTCACGATGAAATCAACAATTGTCTTACTATAACCGCAACAAATATGAGTACTAATCCTGAAATATTTTATAGCTCTAATCGCAACAAATATAAGTATAAAACTATAACCAACTTGGAAAAATATTGTAAATAAAGCAAGGAAGCAAGAAACCAAGGAGTGAGAGGAGAATAAGAAGAGGAGTCGAACGGGATGGAAAGAATATGAGGAAGAAAGAACATGGAAAGATTGACCCGTGAATAATGCATGCAGCTGGTAGTCGGTGCAAAAGGGTCCGCGTCGCACTTGATTCGGCTCCTCTCCACAATACGCATCTTAAAATGGGAAATTTGTGAAAAAATTATACGCATCATAAAATAAGAGGGAAGAAGTACCACATCAATTCGTCCTTTCCATATGATTATATAAAAGGTTTGGTTCATTCAATTTGTATGGTGAGTATTCTATTCCCATGTGATATTTTCATGGTAATGATAAGTAATTTTATGTAGGATGGTTACGAGCAGAGGAAGAAAATCTTAATACACTTGCTCAAGTACCGAGTAAATGACGCCAAAAACAACATTCCGCAAATTATATGAGAATATCTAAAGATGTGTCAAAAAGTAGAAATTAGCTAGATCCTTAAGTTCATAAAATTGGACCTTTTTAACGAAATAAAATTTAAGTGAGGTGAAATCTTAATGTGCTATCATTCTTATACTAGGTGTTATGTTTTCCATACACGTGAATATTTAAATGCATTATTTTATTCTATATATGTTGTGATAAATATGTAGAACCGTAGTAACACACGAACATTTAGCTAGTTGCTATAGTAGTTTGGTTCATTTGGTGACGGCGAAGGAACTCAAGCACAATGGAACATCCCCTACCTCCAGCAGGTTGCAGGTTGACGCTTTCAATCAAGGCAACGGTGTCTAAGAGCATGTACAGCGTGACCAATGGGTCTAGCAAAAAATTCTGACAGAGCCTAGCGAAACAAAACCTGTCCAGCGTTTAGAGTCTAGCATGGCTTGTGGGACCGATCATACTCTATTTTTCTTGCCAAACTGCTCTCCTACCATGACATGTGTCCAGTACTAGAATGAAAATAAATTTTTATTCAGCTGGACCTTGTGTCTAGTACTAGACACAGTCCAAAGAATCTTTTTCTTAGCCACCCCCTCTTCACCGGTTAGACACATGTCTAAGCTTTTTAGACACACTATTTTCACAACACTGCACTTGCTCTAACAGCCTCCGGGCAAATTTGAACAGGAGTGGAATAATAAGAAAAGGTTGGACTAAACCTTCTAGCGGAAAAGTAAAGTTAAATACTGATGCTGTTGTGAATCTGGATTCTAGGATGGCCTCGACGGGACGTATTATTTGGGATCCCAAGGTCAGTTCCTAGCTGCTTGTAGAGCGGAGATTGAGAATGTTATTGATGTTGCAACTGCGGAAGCTCAAGCACTGCGGGATGGACTTTGGCTGGCATAGCGAATTGGTTGTGCTCATATTGATATTGAAACAGACTCTCTCGAGGTGGTTGATGCTTTCCATAATCCCTTGGAATACAGAATTGTTGGAGGAGCTTTCTTGGATGAATGTCGGATGATGATGGTAGGGTTCAGCTCTGCGACTCTACGCCATTGCCCTAGGGAAGCTAATAAAGCAGCGGATCTTATAGCTAGAACAGTAGATAGTCAGAATGTATCTTTTTGGCTTGAGAGCCCGTCTGTTTTTTCCTTTTCCACAATTTAGTGGATGATGTAACACTACTGTGATTGCGGAGCAGTCCTAGTTGCACTCTTTTCCTTCCAGGATATCGAAAGGGACCGGAGGATTTTTAACGAGGCAGCTGCTGACTCAATATATATTTGTTCAAAAAAAATAACTGTATAGTAAACAACCGTCGTACAGAAAGGGTCAGACGCGTGTGCTCGAACGTCGGCCACCGTGATGGCACACCTGCGTGATGTTCATCTGCCGGACGCCGGACGCCCGCAGGTAACAGTAATTGTAGATTTATTATAAATTATTGCATATTGTCTCGTCTCCTTGTGGAATTGCATGACACAAAGTTCAATCAATAATCAAATTTATCTCTTTATAATAAAAGGATCTAGGAAACGAATTGGTAGTATGAGACAGTATATAATGAAAACATAGTGCTGCAAATAAGTCACTACTTGCTGGGTGTACCTTGTTGTTATGCAAACCTATATATTTATCATAATTTCTGCGATGGATCTATACTATTTTTAGAATTCGATAAATATTGTGTGATATTTTTTGTATACCCCCATACAGCCATACTCAAATCCTGGTTCCGCCCCTAGGTCTGAGGCCTCCTTCCGTAAACTTTAGCCATTTCTTTTGGCTTTCCCTCACAACAATCCTGCATGGTTTGCACAAAATGCGAACACCAAGAGGTGACAACAAAAGAGAAAAAAAAAGAACGAGGGAGTTGGTGCAGACGAAAAGACACATGCATAATATTATAAATATCATCTATTGCGAAAAATATAAGTTGCCAAAAGTTCATCCGTGGATTTTTTTTCTCCATGTTGAGAACATTACCAAACCATGATAACCAGCATTATAATCCTCCGTGTAATTTGCATGTGGATGAGAGATACATGAAGGATCACAAGGTTGTGGTGGAACAACTCTACCTTATTGCTACAATATGGATAACAAAAATGTTGGAATCGCTCTAACATGCTGCTCTACTTATCGCTCCGGTGGCCAGGCTTGTCAAGAGTTCAGTTCAAAACTCTCAACACAAAAGATCTAAAATAAGAAATAAAGTTCTCTTTACTTATAGATAGAGGGTACTTAGTCTTGTTACCTAGTTAGAGGTGTGGTCCTCTATTTATAAACATCACGAGCCTTCACTTTGTAGCTCTATTTATAGGTAGAATGTTCTAGGGAACACTATTTAAAACCAGTAAACAAATGCAAACAACATAGCTATAACTTATAGCTAGAACACCCTAGAAACATCTACAACACATACGACTAAAGTGCAAAAATATGTAGAATATAGAAGTGTGTAGAAATCAAAACTAAATTTGACTTGTTTTTATCTTCTTTTATTTTTTCTATTATCCCTCGTCATTCTCTCTCGGTTGTTTAGAACTTGTCCTTCGGTTATCCTCGAGTTACCTACTTCTTTGCAAAGATATTGCCCTTATGTATCTTCATATTCACTTTCTTGGTCATCTTCACCATCATGGATATTTATGTTGAAAATTTTCTCAATAGGCAGTTGCTAGATGCATGTTCCTCTTTATCGCATTTGTAGCATTTTATCATATAGTAGAAGTGTGTTGAAGTTAGAATTGGATTTGACTTAATTCCTAGGGTCGGCCAAATGGGGAGGGGGCTTCGCCTCCAAGAGAGAGCCAGGCGACTAGAGTTCCTCGCCTCTCGCCGCCGTCGCATATCTTCCCCGTCTCTGTGGCCTTCGGGCCATGGAGCCACGGCGGATCTCGTTCCTTGTCGGCGGGAGGGCTCCGTTTTCTGGTCTTAGCGTTAAGGTTTGTTGGGAGATGCTCAGATGGTGGCGGCGGCGCCTCTATCAATAAAGTCTCCCGGACTTCAGTCCCATCTCGGGGTGACGTCGAGAAGCTTGTGGGAGTGGTGTGGTCCTCGGGGACTTCTCCTGGCTGTGGGGATCTTTGGATCGTCAAGGAGTTTCATCGGCAGTTCATCCTTTTTTTCATCTCCGGAACGAATGTGGTCTTTTTGGCCCGTTTGGCGACTTCCCGTCCGCAACCAAGAACGTCAGGCCGGCTCAGGCAGGAGCGGCAGTGGCGGCATGCCGTCGACATGGTCAGGAGTTGAAGATGAAGGGCTTCTCAAGGATTTTGATGTAATTTTCATTTTTATTGAGATGGTTTGTATTGTTCGATGTTTTTTAATGCTAGGGTCTATTCGCAAAAAAAGAATTGGATTTGACTTAGTTTTATCTTCTTTTAATTTCTCTACCGTCCCTCATCAATTCATCTCCAATATCATGATAAACAGCCAGTTGAGATTTTTGGCTCCGAGCACCAGCTCCTGCTATTTTTTTAAATCAAAATCATATTTGTGAGTTTCAAACTTTTTTAAAAAAAGTCCGTATGTAGTCAATGATCTTTCTCACAAACGTCCAAAATATCAATTTCAAATACTTTATATTCTAAGCTACACAAAAATGAAAAATTGTGGATCTGTGCATGAAATTTTCAAATCCCCAAATTTATCAGATTTTGTCATTTTTATATAGCTTGTATACAAAGAATTTCGTGTTGCGATTTTGCATGCTTGTGGGATACAATATTTACTATCTCTAGAATTCTTTTGAAATTTGTAAATATGATATTTGAATTTTTAAAAATGAAGGGAGCTAGCACTGAATCTCGGAGGGCCAAAGACACTTTCCGATAAATGGTTCCATATGTATGCAGACTTGTTGTGAATAGTTTGTAAAGTTTGACAGAGGAACTTGCACCGGCTGCGCTAAAACTTGGCGAGCGGGTACAGTCTGTCCATCGAACTATCCAACTCTTCACTTTACACCATGGCAAGCCGGTTCAAATTTGGTCCAAAAAAAAAACAAGAAGGTGGCATTCGGCCCTTTTTGACGTTCTGAAAGGCAACGTATGAATCAGGAAAAGATTTGCACCTGATGGGTGTGCATCGGCCATCATCGGCACGGCGCGGATCGATCATGGTGATGTATGGTAGAGCGGCAAGTTGCACTCGGTGGACGTGTATGGGCCAGCACGCTGGGTGGGGAGGACTCATCTCATGACTACCAAGTACCCACTCGGACAAGCCATAGCCATGATTGTGCATAACTATCCTAGGCCAGCACCCGCATGCATGGCCAGCACGAGACCGCTGTGCCGGCGGGGCAATGATCGAGCAGCCTGCCTGCAGGTGCTCACATACACGGCCGGGCGCTACAACGGAGAACGGACTGAACTATGTTATGGGTGGCATGCGCAAGAGAGCAAGATGCATATGCAGTCTTATCCATGGAGACATGGCCGGCCGATTTCTCATCCGATCTCTTGGTGTGAGAGCCATGCTAACATAATACTGTACCTCCATGTGCGTGTTGCTGTGGTCGAAGTGGGGAATTGAAGAAGTGCGCTTCAAGTCATCTCATGTCGTCTCTGTCAACTTGTGTGGTGCCCCCTCGCTCGATCGCCTCGCCTGGTCGTAATTCGTTCCCACACGCTTAACTGTCCACATCATTACCCCACCAACGGCAGAGCTGGTCCATAAACCGATCGACGTCCTTGCGCCAACCTACGACGCCAGTATATAAGCTAGCTTACCTCGCTCCTTGTGTTGTAGAACTCGTCGCCTTTACAGAAGTTGGCATTGATCGAGTTGCCCGCTCCCTTGGTGGCTCAGCCACAATGTGCAGTTCCACTGTGATCTTCATGGCTCTGCTATTGGTGCCCATGATTGCGGCGGCAGAAGCTGGTCGGATTCAGGTGCAGAGCGTTTCTCTGGATGGCCGGAATGATACGTACAATGGCAGCAGCGTCGACGGCCGGAAGCAAGAAGGCATGGGAGGTGGTGGTGGCGGCGGAGGCGGAGGCGGTGGAAGCAGTGGGGGCGCTTCGTGGGGCTATGGCTGGGGCTGGGGATGGGGCACCGCGGGTGGAGGTGGCGGCGGAGGCGGCGGAGGAGGGGGTGGTGGTGGAGGAGGTGGCGGCAGTGGTGGCAAGGGCACGAGGTCGGAGTGGCGGGGCAATGGAAGCGGGTCGGCGGCGCCACGCGGGAGGAGAGGGAGAGCGCGGCACCGGCCCAGCTACAGCTCGAGCCTGTACCGTGTGGGCGAGTACGCGCGGTGCACGGTGCCGGGGAGGTGCCGGGGCATGAAGCTTCTGTGCCCCATGCAGTGCGACGGCCCTTGCTTCTACGACTGCGATGCCAACTGCAGGCCGCACTGCCGGTTCTAGCTCCAACTACTCTATGCATGTATCTGCTCGCCGATGTCAGCCATATCAGTGATTATTGTGTCGTAGCCTAGCGCGCCGGTATGCTGTCTTGGTGAGGACGCATTGCTGCATGATATGATGAAGTGTGTGGTGTGATAGTGCTTTCGATGGACTTGTGATTTGTCAGTCTGCCACCGTCGTCTCAGCTTTGTTTCTCCTTCCTTTCTTCTGCGGTCTATGATTTGTGCAGCTGAGCCGGGTTTTGGTGCTGGATCTCTTGCCATTTTTTCATCACAACTGTTGGCTTGTCAGGGATGCACTCTTTTTGAGAACGACAAGGGGAGAGGATACCACCGTTTGTCAAGGGGGCTATGGGTGTGTTTAATTCTCTCTCTCTCGGTCAGTACAATCTCAGTTGCACCCCACTCAAACTAAAATATCTCAGTTGAACCACACTTACAACTAAAATATCTTAGTTGCAATCACACTTGCAACTCACATGACACGTGAATCGCGATGCAACTCCAATATATTAAAGCCCGACTGAGTTCTAACTTAATTCTCATTCGACCAAGAATTAACAAAACCGCTTCTTAATTCGCCATAAGTCAATTGTTCTGAGTGACGACACTCGCAGACGAAAAAAAAAGCGTGTCTCCTCCCGCAATGCTCCCCGCGGGCGTCGAGGGAGGGGGCGGGGGATCCTCGGCCGCCGCCTCCAGGCCTCACCTCCATGCCTCCTTCCCTCGCCGCCGCAGGAGGGTGCGGCCGGGCAAAGCCCGTGCAGTGCTGGCGGCGGAGGGGTGTCTCCTTCCTCCCCTCTTCATGGAGCTTCGGGCGGCGCGGGGCGGCCCTCCATGGCGGGGAGCTTCTTCCGGCGGCGGCGGTGGGCGGCGCCACAGGCGGCGCGGTGATGCCGGCTACGTTCGGCAGGGTGATGACTAGCGGGTATCCTTCCTCGGGTAGCTTCGGTTGGCCTAGATCTGGGCCCACTTGGGACCGATCTGGGTCTAAGGCGTGCCCTTCACGGTGTTGACACCCTATGGAGGTGGGGTGACGGTGTGGGGGCATGTAGGAGGGCGGCGGCGGTGGCGGATGCGCTGCAGCAGCGTGGCGACGAGGACTTTACGAGCCATTTTTTGGGCCCGACTGGGCCCGAGACCTGGTGTGCCCCTGCTGAGTGCCCCGGTCAGCAACCGCCATCGGTGGTGGAGGTCGGTCTCCTCCGCGCAGCTGTGCTGCTGCCACCATCATGTGCCAACCGGTCCTCTCCTGCCTTGTAGGTCATGCAATGAACCTGGCCCAGTGGGTGCATGTCCGCGGATGCCGGGGTGGCGGTCCCGAAAGGTGGTCTGCAAGACGTCCCTTCGACGGAGGCGGCTCCGGGAGGCGACTTGCGATGGTGGTCCTTAGACCAACGGAGTGTTGGAGATATGCCCTAGAGGCAATAATAAATATAGTTATTATTATATCTTTGTGTTTATGATAAATGTTTATATTCATGCTATAATAGTATTAACGAGGAAACATTAATACTTGTGTGATTTGTAGACTAAAATAAGAGTCCCTAGTAAAGCCTCTATATAATACTAGCTTGTTGGTTAATAGATGATTGTGGTTTCCCTATCATGAACATTAAGATGTTATTAACAACAAGATCATATCGTTAGGAGAATGATATGGTGGACATACTCCTATAGATAAGCGTAGCATAAAGATCAAGTCATTTTAATAGTTCAATTGCTATATGCTTTCTGATACATAGTAATCTAATTCCTTCGACCATGAGATCATGCATATCACCTTTACCGGATGGATGCTTTGATGACATCAAACACCACACCATAACTGGGTGGCTATAAAGGTGGCATTAAGTGTTCAGAAAGTATTGGTTGAGACACATGGATCAAGAGTGGGATTTGTCCATCCATATGACGGATAGATATACTCTGGGCCCTCTCGGTGAAATGTCATCCAATTAGCTTGCAAGCATGTGACTGGCTCACAAGGGATCACATATCACGGGAACGAGAAACAGTACTTATCGAACGAGGTTGAACTAGGTATGCGAGATACCGCGATCATAACCTCGGATAAGTAAACTATCGTGAGACAAAGGGAAATTGATATCGTATGTAAGTGGTTCATTCGATCGCAAAGTAATCGTAGAAATATGTGGGAGCCATATGAATTTCCAGATTCCTCTATTGGTTATTGTTCGGAGAAGTGTCTCGATCATGTCCGCATAATTCACGAACCGTAGGGAGACACACTTAAGGATTCGACGTTGTTTGAGTAGTTATGGAATGATGAGAAAGAGACCGAATGTTGTTCGGAGTCTCGAATGGGATTCGGGATATCACGAGGAGATCCGGAATGGTCCGGATAATAGGATTCATATAAGGAAAGTCCCGTTTCGGAGTTGGGGAATGGTTCCGGTGTTTTCATCAGGAATGTTCTAGAAAGTTTCGGAATGTCCGGCAGTCCGGAGGGGAAGGGTACATGAATGTGTTATATCAAGTTGATATGATTGCATCATGTATTCGGTGTCATCGCTGAACAAAATAGAGGGTTTATTCAAATCCTAGTTTGAAAAGTCAAACGCTAAGTTTGAAAGTCAAACGGCTATTTTTGGGAAGTGGGGAAGGAGGAGGAAACCGAGTTGGGAAGGAGTACCTCCTCCACCGCCGGCCCACCTCCAAGCCGAGTTGGGGAGGGACTCCCCTCCCCTTGTCCGGCCGGCCCCTCCACCTATATAAGGAGGGGCAGGGCTCCCTCCTAGACACACAACTCCTCCGCACTACTAGGAAAACGGCTATAGGTAATCAGCACATCCGTGGCTCACATGGTTGAAGTGCCCCACGGCTAAAACAGGCGTGGCTCACCTGTGGGCAGTGCCCTACTAATAACTAGAACAACCGTGGTGCACATGACTATAGTGCGCCACAGATGTGTGTGGGCCAGGGCCCTGTTGGCCGCATGCCAAACATCTGTAGCGCACTATAGTCATGTGCGCCACGGTTGTTAGGGTCATCTGTGGCGCACATGGGGCTGGTGCGCTACACCTAAGCGCATGCCCCCTCTGCTCTGAAACGGCCACAAACTTCTGTGGCGCACTCGGCCTAGTGCGCCACAGGGAGTAGGAGCATCTGTGGCGCACATGGCATAGTGCGCCACAGATGTTTGTACTCCCTGTGGCGCACTAGGGCCGTGTGCGCCACGGATGTGTCGATTTCTTTAGGACAGCACTTTATGTGCGAGTGCGCCACAGGGAGTAGGAGCATCTGTGGCGCACATGGCATAGTGCGCCACAGATGTTTGTACTCCCTGTGGCGCACTAGGGCCGTGTGCGCCACGGATGTGTCGATTTCTTTAGGACAGACTTTATGTGCACATGTGTGACCACATCCACCACCCCACACTTCACTTTCCCTTCTTCTTCCTCCTTAGATCTAGTCGGGATATTCTCCTTCCCACCTCAATTTCTCCACACATTCACCATTTTAGCATGTAAAACTTGCTTTGGATGTTACATAAGTAATAGAGGAGGTCTCCGGTCTCTCATCTATCCTTCTCCCACGACGCCAAGACCTCTCCTTTCCATCTTTCGCGATCGGTCTCTCATCTCGGTAAGTTGTCCATGTAAGGATGTGTTCATGTGTATATGGATGATGTGCTCATATGTATGTAGATGATCGATGCTCATGATGTGTGTATGTGGAGAGGATCGATGGTCATATGTGTGTGTATATGGAGAGTATCGATGATGCTCATGCATGTGTGTATGGAGAGGATAATGATATGTTCATGTGTGTATGGATCGGTCTCTCTCTCTTGTGTTTGTATGTGAACAAGTTGCCATTTGTTTTGCCAAAATGTTGATTCATTTCCATTTTGGCAAGACTTTGGCATTTCGCAAAGGTCCTAATTTTAGGATAGGTCATGCCGAAATTTTCTATCGACCATTGCATGCATGCATTCATTATGTGGTTCTAATAGACTTCAAAATTGTACCGGTGTACATCGTGCGAGCAAAATGGTCCGCATAATGAGCGAAGGCATTGTGGCTAGATTTTTGAAATGTGCGACGGCCGACATGATACGAAATAACAAGACATATATAAGATGTCCGTGCAGAAGATGCAAACTCAACTGGGTGATCGACCCAGATTCCGGGAATCTGCAGGCGCACCTGCTCCGCCATGGTTTCATGGATGGATACACTCGTTGGATAAGCGATGGCGTAGATGATGGAGACGGTGAAGAAGGTGGCCAACATGACGATGATCATCATCACGGCGAGAACGAGCGAGATGATGAAGAGTCTCCTGGAGATGGTGAAGGTGCGGAAGCAGACCGGGATGATGATGATCTAGATGCCGGAGGAGCAGACGACGATGGAACAACGTCAGGCTGGGTGCGGGACCCTTATGTGCAAGAGCTGCTTCTCAAGCATTTAGTAACGCCAGGCTGCCGCTAGAGAGAAAGCCAAGCTTGCAACTTGAGAAAGACGCGTTACTCCATTGTATGAAGAATGCAGGCCCGATACCCGGTTGAATGTAACGCTCAAGGCTATGGAGATGAAGGCAAAGCACAAATTGAGCGATGCAAGCTTGACGATATGATGGCATTCTCGCACGATCGTCTCCGAGGGGAACACATGTCCAACTAGTATCGAGGATGCCAAGAAAATCGTGTCCTCTCGATCTACCGCACGTTAGATATCACGTATGCATCAACTATTGCATCATTTATCGGGCGAGGACGGAGAAAACCACATGTCCGGCGTGAGTCGATACAAGAAAGGGAAGAAAGCACCTCGAAAAGTGGTATGGTACTTTCCTATCACTCCTCGTCTACGCTATTTCGCGGACCCTAAGGAAGCTCATGCGATGGCATGCGGAAAGGAAGAAGCCAGAGATGATGATGACCCCGAAAAGGATGAGCTGCCGACGCACCTTCGGGATGCTAGCGGTGGAAAGCATTGGACCTCGAATTCCCGAATCGGTGGAGATTCGAGGAACATCGGCTTGGTGCGAGCACCGATGGACTCAATCCGTCAGCTGAGCAGCACGACAAGACTTGGCCCGTGTTTGTATGGATGTACAACCTCCTCCATGGTTGTGCATGAAGAAGAAGTACATACAAATGAGTATGCTAATTCAAGGGCCGAAACAACCTGGTACCGACATCAATCTGTATCTCGGGCTGTTGAAAGAGGAGCTAGCCACGTTATGGGAATCTGGAGCCAATACTTACGACGCCGTCGCACAAGATTATTTCACTATGAGAGCCGCGTTGATCACTACGGTGCAAGACTATCCAGGTTGCGGGTATATCTCGGGGCAGGTTATACAAGGATTCTGCGCATTTGTTAGGTGCATGGATAACACAAGCTATCTCCAACTAGAGAAAGATCCAGGGTCATCGAAAACCGTGTTCATGGCGCACCGGAGGTGGCTCGACAAGAATGATCCATGGAGAAAACGTGGATACCTGTTCGATGGCAAATCAGAGACCCGAGGAATCCCAGAGCGTAGGAGCAGCGAAGAAGTGGAAGAGTTGTTGAAAAACTGGAAAGATTGTCCTAAGCCTGGAAAGAAGCGAAAGAGGCAGCAACAAGACAAGCCGCTGATGAAGGTATGGAAAATAAGGTCTGTTTTCTGGGAGTTGCCATACTGGAAGTTTCTCCGCACGCCTCATAGCCTCGACATCATGCATATCACGAAAAACGTGTGCGAGTCCGTCGCCACCATAATCAACATGCCGATAGGACGAAAGATGGTGCGAAAGCAAGGCACGCGACGATATGCTTGGGTATCCGGAAGGAGCTTCACGGATGACGACTACCCCGATGATCAGGAAGATGACGATGATCATGAGTCGGAGACGACACAAGGTCGTCGGAAGGGTAAAAAGTTCAAGAAGAACGAATATTACTGCTCTCCTTCTTGCTTCACTCTAAGCCAGGATGAGATCAAACAGTTTTTCAAGTGCCTTCTAGGAGTCAAATTTCCTTATGGCTACGCGGGCAAGATAAGCAGATACCTAGACGAGGCAAAGCAGAGGTTCAGTGGCATGAAGTCTCACGACTGTGCCGTGCTAATGACGCAGGTACTTCCGGTCGCACTAAGAGGGATGATGGACGAGCACGTCCGTGAAACGTTATTTGGCATATGCAAGTTTTTCGACGTCATCTCTAGGAAGTCGATTGGCTTGAATCAGCTCGGAAGGCTACAGGAGGAGATCGTGGTGATACTATGTGAGCTTGAGGTCTACTTCCCACCCGCATTCTTCGACATTATGGTGCATCTGCTGGTCCATGTCGTGGAGGACATCGTACAACTCGGGCCGATGTTCCTCCGCAGCATGATGGCGTTCGAAAGGATGAACGGACACATCAAAGGATACGTTCGCAACAGGTCCCGTTCAGATGGAAGCATAGCCAAGGGCTTTACGGCGAAGAGTGCATCTCTTTACGCACGAATTATCTAGACATCGAGAACCCGCGGTCTTCCCGTCAATGTACACCTTGGAAAGCTCGACGGATCTGTCACCGAGAGGGTCGTGACATCGCATGCGACTTCGATTTTCGACGCCAGACTTTGATCGAGCAAACCTCGTCGCGCTACAGACATTTAGAACTGGTCGATCCTTGGGCAAGCACACAAGGTTAATCGAGAAGAAGTACAGTGACCGGGGCATACAGAGGACGCAGGGAGAAATAATCAAAGAGCACAACTCAGATTTCACGCGTTGGTTTAGGCAGACGCTCCTTGATAATCCCCCGCGCTCGCATTCTTCTGACACGGAAAAGATCATATTCACCTTGTCGTAGGGACCGATGCAAAACCTGGTGACCTATCAGGCGTATGATATCAACGGCTACACATTCTACATGGAGGAAAATGACAACAAGTGTGATTATCAGAACTCAGGCGTAACGTCGGAATTCTACACCGATGACAACGTGAAGGAAAGATTCTACGGAAGAATCGAGGAGATCTGGGAGCTCGACTATTGTGGAGAAAAGGTGCCGATGTTCCGTGTCAGATGGGCAAAGAGCGTCGAAAGAGAAGACCGGTATTTCACAACCATGGTTATACCCGAAGTAGCCAAATCCAAGGCCGGCGGTGCAACGTGGCCGCGAAAAATGAACCATGGGTACTGGCTACCAAAGTGGACCAATGTTTTTTCATTACCGACCCGACAAAGCCTAGCCGTGTTGTCGTGAGGAGAGGAAAAAGAAACATCATCGGAATGGATGGAGTCGCCAACGAGCAAGACTTCGACCAGTACGGCGACCCAAAGATTGAAGATGACGATGACTACGATGCAACAACATACATCACAAGAAGAAAAAGGACAACCCTACCCAAAAAAGGTAGCCCGTTCGAAAGAAGAAACATTAAAGTGTCTGGGCTAAATTATTCAACCGCGACAAATAAGGGAAAAAAGATTGTAAAACGCTAGCTCAAAAAATATTGTAAAACGCGTGGTCGAAAAAGATTGTAATATTTATGGACAAATTATTATGACATATTTGAAGCATATTTAATTTGTACCACTTTTATGACATATATTATCACTTTTGGGCATTTTTGGAATATTTAAAAGTATTTTAAAAACAAAACAAAACATTTGTATCATATATCACCACTTTTGGGCATTTTTTGGAACATTTAAAAGTATTTTTAAAATAAAATTAAAAAATGTGGCACCAGGATTCGAACCTGGGTGCTAACAGGTTTAGAATAGAGCAGTGGGAGGAACCAGTGGGGTAAGGCAGTGCTAGTGTTAGCAAAGGGGGTGGCATCCCTCTTATCTGACTAGTCCTACTCACTTAGGCGTAGCGCACCCTGGCCAAGTGCGCTACGGTTATCCGTAGCGCACTTGGCCAGGGTGCGCTATGCCTAAGTGGGTAGGACTAGTCACCATGAGCCGCCTCCCATCGCCGCCCCTCGGACACATCGTCCCCATCCCCATCCCCATCCCCGCATCGTCCCCATCCCCATAGAGGCGCCGCCGCTGCCGCATCCCAAGAGGAGGAGGCCGCCACGCCAGGAGGAGGAGGCCTCCACGCTAGGAGGAGGAGGCCGTCTTGCCAAGGCTGCTCAAGTGGAGGAGGAGGTCGGTGGCGGCGAGGGTCCTGCAGAGTCGGCTCCGCTCCTCCGACGGCAAGCGCTCTGCCGCGCCCTCCCCCTCGTTACTTCGTCCGCCAGCCCTCGTCGTCGTCATCTCCCCCTCTCTTCTCGAGCAATCTCAGAGGTGCGCTCTGACCCTCCCTCTATCCTTCTCCCTCTCCTCGAGCAATGGTTAGGGTTAGCACCTGATGATTTAATTGATGCCTCTGACAGTGATCAAATTATGTTCTAGATGTACTAGATGTCCATCAAATTATGTTCTAGATCAAATTATGTTTTGTATCTATTTTCCTGGACCGAGGACTTGGCTTTGCCTTGTTGTTTATCTAGTGGTTCTTCCTAGGTGTGTTCAACTGTTAGCAATCTATATGTCTGACGTTCAAATTCTCAATTAAATGCTCTGTTATAGTTATTTTTTCCTTCATGATTTTGTTGCATCTGGTTAGGTAGATCTTATCAGAGACAAGTTACAGCAAGAACTGAATACAATATTTGTCTTGTTCCAATGGAGTTTCTGTGTTGTTCATGGTCTCTGTGTTGTTCATGGAGTGCATCATCCTTTGCTGTTGTTGTTGACACTACTGACAATATAGCAGTAATTTTTTTTTGCTGTTGTTGTTGTTGATTGTAATAAACAATAGTCTACATCATGGTTGTTGTTATCCCATGATTAGCAGTTGAGGTTAGCCCATGATTAGAGTGGTTTCAGAGATATAGGTAGTTGACAGAGATACAATTGTATGCTATTGATAAACATTTTTAATTGTCCTTGGATTATGTTGTCGATAGATATATATATATATATCACTAATGATGCAAGCTTAATTTAGATTGACCTTGGATTATTCAGTACACCAAGGTTTAAATGCTCAAGTACTTCTAGTTCTAGGTATTAATTTAAATAAGAGAGTGCGAAAGCTGATGCTTCATGGTTGTACAACATCTAGTTTTGCACTCCTGGGTCGACACTTAATTTTTTTAAAAAACTCTGTTGACACATAAGGTTCAGATTTATCTCTGTTGACAGTATTGACACATTAGGGTTCAAAGTAGTGCAGGAGGTTGTTGACACATTAGGGTTCAGAGTAGTGCATGAGGTTATATGATCATGTTTGTGCTCCTGACTGAATATGGTAGTTGTTCTGGTGTTTTGGTTCCTCCATTTTCTTTGTTCCATTATGCCCATAGATGTGGTAGCTGTTCTAGTGTTGGTGTCCCTTGCAAAACTTGCTGTCATCTGGTACATGATAACACATGTTGGTATTGTGTGGTCCTAAGAATATTTTGTGGATGAACTACAAAATATGTGATAGTGTACTGTACTTGTCCACTCAATGCATGGACTCCATATGAGGCATCCGTGCAACTAATCTGTTACTATATCATATTTTTTTAGCTTGTAGATTAATATAGCACTAGATGGTCATATATTCTTTAATCCAAGCATGAAATAAAACATCACTCATGCATCAAGTCCAGTAATTTTTGCTGAAACAGATTTATTGTGTGCTGGTTGTGCAGTTGTGCTGGCTATACTGGGCCATTTATGCTGGTTGTGCTGGCTATGATGGCCATTTATTGTGTGCTAGCTATGCTGGCCATATATATGCAGGTTCTTGTATGAAACGAGTCACGATTTTTGCCGGAATGTTGATTAACTTCCGTTTCGGCAGAAATCGGGCACTCCTAGTTTAAGAAAATTAGCAAAGGTCATGCCGGATTTTTTCATGCATTTAACCAATTATTTGTTTTTTATTAGTGCAAAGATGTGTGACAACGACGAGGCTGGATGTTCTAAGCGCATCAGCGCTGAAGGAGAACTCAGACCTCCGAATATACAATTGACATTCTGGGAGGCGGCCCAGCGGCTAGAAGACGATGAAGAATACCATCCTTCGGAGAGCGAGGATGATGAGATGGAAGACGCGGAGGAAGAAGCCGAAGGAACGGCGGACGATGAAACCACTGATGGCGGCGAGGGCACAGGGAGTGGTAGCAACCCTCCTAAGAAGAAGAAGAAGCCGAAGGACCGGCGCCCGAACACGGTCGGCACGGTCAGGGAGGAAATTACCAAAGTGAGCCCATCAGGGGTTCATTTGGAGCCCGCCCTTGTCGTCAAAGGGTACGGTGGGCAGGGAGGAAATTACCTATGTATATATATGAGGCATTTTTTTTGAGTTACTTTGGTCTTTTTCGAGAATAATGCCGATGATTGAAATGTCGTGGCACACTATATGTGAATGTGCTGCGATGGGATTGTTCGCCTTGTGCTATGCACAGGTCCAGGTGTTGTGCATCCTACTTGGCGAACAGTTCCATCGTAGCATATTCCTGTGTCGAACAACCTAGTTATATGAGGCATGCTTTTTGAGTTTGCTCTTTTTGATTTAAGAGTACTTTCTATAAGTGTATCTTCATATGCGACTTTAATTATACATGTTTTTCAATCATCGGTTAGTTATTATTGTCAACTTGTAGATGACGTGGTACGTCGTGTACAAGGGACGGGTTCCCGGAGTCTACGATGATTGGGAAGACTGCCGGAGACAGGTGCACCGTTTCAGCGGCAATAGCTACAAAGGGTACAACACTATGACGGAGGCGGAAGCTAGATACACGCGCTATCTAGCGGGAGTTAGGACGACAAGGAACCAGATGAAGACCTACACCTTCGTCGCGGCGGTGATCATGCTTATCTTCTTTGGTTGTTTATCCCGCGTTTGTGTCTATCTAGTTTAGATGTCTAGGCGAGCTTCCGAGCTCTAACTTGTTCGATCGACACATGTATTTTCATGTCACCAACTACTACGTTGTAACTTGATCGAAACAATGTAACTTATACTATGTTCATGTATGAGACTTATCTATATGTATTTGTTTCAATCTTGTTTTTCATATTGTGTATTTATATATATAATTGTATATCTTGTATCTGTGTGTGTATATCTGCTGTAATATTGTATATAATCTGTATTGTATATAATCTGGCTCGGAAACTAAAAAAAAACAAAAAATACATCTGTGGCGCACATGGTCTACCTTCTGTGGCGCACTACATCTAAAGCGCACTATGGAAGCTTAGTGGCGCACTAGGTAGTGCGCCACAGAAGATCCCAGGGGTAGCGCACCTGCCCAAACTTCTGTGGCGCACTAGCAGGTGCGCTACGCCTGTCTCTACACAACCGTGGTGCACTAGGCAGTGCACCACGGCTGGGAGATAGCCGTAGCGCAAGGCCTGCTAGTGCGCCACGGATGATGTTTCCAGGTGCGCCACTAAAGGCCATTTTCCTAGTAGTGTCCGCCTCCAAACCCTAAGCCGCCGGCGCCGCCACCTGCTGCCGCCACCGCCCTAGGGCAAACCGCCGCCGTCGCCTAGCAACCCTAGCCGCCGGCCTAGCCTCCTCCTCGGCGTGTCTAAACCCTAGATCGTCGAGGGACTCTCTCATACTCCACCATACTCGCTCTGGCTTAAGGCGAAGCCCTGCGAGATCTCCCCTCTACTTCCGGTACCACGTCGTTGTGCTGCTGGAATCGAACCTCCGTTGCCTGCTGGAACAAGGGAGAGGAAGGTCTTCGTAGAGTACCGAACATGTGACCGACTGCGGGAGCGCTGCCGGAACGCAGCACCGGAAGGATCGTCTACGCGATCTTGAGATCGGGAAGAGTACGACTACATCACCCACGAGAATCCGCTCTCATTAAACACTTTGGAATCTTCGTGGGTGAGTTATTCTATCGTCTCGTTGCTACAATCTAGTAGATAGATCTTGGCTTGTTTGTTTGTATGAGGTAGAAATTTTTTGTTTTCCATGCTACGAAACCCTACACGGAGGTCCGACAAGCTTGGGTGAGCTCGGTGGCGACGGAGCTGTTGCTTGACGGTTGGGACTTGCCAAGGTGGCGGTTCCCTAGGTGGACGATGGAGTTGCATCTGGTGCTGGGGTTGGCGTGTACGGTGGCACCCTTGCTGCAGTGCGGCGGCGAGACTTCACAAGCCTACTCGGGCTTGGCTGGGCCTAGAGGGCCTGGTTTGTCTTGCTGCTATATCCGGCCGACTACCTCCTTCTGGCGGTGGAGGTAGTTCCCTCCCGCGTGTTGATGTCATATCGACCCTCGCCGAAGTCCCCCCTCTCTCTCTCTCTCTGGCCTTGCCCCATGGCTCACGGTGTGACGACGGTGGTGACCTCAAGACCATGCTGGCGCGTGCAGGTAGGAAGCGAGTTTGGCGGAGCATTACAAGGGGTCCGGGAGCGTGACTGTTGAGAGTCGGGAGAAATTCTTTCTATTTGACTCCGACGCCGTGACGCCCGCGGGTATCACCTTCCTTCCTGAAGGGTGCCGGGTGTATCTCTCTCACACCTCCTGGGGCGTACCGGGGGAAACCCTAGGACCTGTCCGGGCAGCAGTGTCGTTGTCGTCACTCCCCTTCTTGGAGGTGCTCCTTGGTACGTGGTGCTTTGGAATGTCGGACGTGTGGTGGTACTTCTCCGGTGGGCGCAATGGTGATGAGTTACCTTTGTTCTTGTCGCATCGCCGATGTCAGCTTTATTTTCTTTTCTCTATTCTTGTATTTTTGGGCTTGGCTTGTGCTGTTCGGTCCCAGCATTGTTCGGCACGTTGTATCGGGTAATTGCTATATTAATATTAGCGGAACATAAAGCCTATTTCTAGAGAGATAAGTCAAAATTTTCTTACGGTCATGTAAGATGACATGTGGATTTCATATTTCATCAAAAGTTAAATTTATACATGTAAATCTACAATGCATACACTCCATAATAAAAATATGTCACCTCGCTCAAGGACCCCTCGCGAGTTGTTTCCTCGAGGGTGACTCCGTGGGTCAAACCCTAGTCGCCCAGCCATCACATCTCCCCCCTTCTCATCTCATTGCCACTCATGAGTCCTTGCCGGCAAAGACGCGATTTTGCCCATGAAGGGGGCGAGGAGATCCTTGGTGGCAGTCCTCCAACCCCTTAGGCGATTTGCAATTTCTCATTTTGATAATTCACTTTTTTCTTTTTATGAATTATGTATTTATGTGGATTGTGTACATTCTAATTATGTAGAGGCAATGTGTAATATTTAAAACTTTTTTAGTACTCCCTTCGATTCATATTAGTTGACTTGGATTTGTTTAAATTTGAATGAATCTAGACACTATTTAGTATATAGGTTCATCCAAATTTTGACAAATCCAAGTCAAATAATATAGGTCGGACGAAGTAATAAAACATTATTTATAAAAAATATGCATTTATGGTTGGATGGCCCCAAACTCATGAGTTAAATACGGCACCGGTCTCTATACTTGTTGATTTGGTTCGATTTAGTCCTTGTATTTGGAATTTGCTAAATTTTGCCCGTGTACTTGTGAATAGGGTTCGGTTTAGTCCAATTTGATATTTACTATCGATTTGGAGCTGACACGGATGACACGTGATACGAAATTTTGCAAGAAAACCCTCACACATCTGAAAAAATTGCAAAAAAGATCACAAATATTGCAAAATACAGGATTAGTCCCTTTACTTGTCTACATGGATCAATTTAGTCCTGGTACTTGTCAATTTGACTTGATTTATCCCAAATGCATGTTTGTTGTTGAATTTGAACCGATGCGGAGGACACGTGAACGCAGGTCCCAGTTACATTAAACTAGCTAGACTGAAAATTTGTAGAGACTTACTCATGCATCTAGAATGTATTTTTTTGCTTTCAGATATTTGTATGCACCCATGCTCCATCTAATTAATAAGCCAACACTCCAAGTCGTTACGGTACTCTTTAATTCAAGACTTTTCTATTTAAGAGGCAGGAAAAAGGAGGGAGTCGATGGAGAGGGAGGCGACGATAGTGACGATCACTAGACTAGAACGTGTAACTTCTTTTACAGAGGGGAGATGACGATAAAACGACACCGACAATCGCGAAAATCTACATTCTGGATGTGGAATGGGGTACTGCAAGTTTCCACGCCAGCCACTCTCAAGTAAGTGGGACCCACGTCCACGTGTCCTTCACGTCAGCTCAAATTTGATGATAAACATGCTTTTGGACTAAAACCAGTCCAATTGATAAGTACACAAATTAAATTATAAAAATTACATGTATCAGGACTAAATCGATTTAAACAGATGAGTATAGAAACTGCAATTATATCTAGACTCAATTGTGGTATTTTTTGCAATTTTATCCGATTTGGGAGGGTATTTTTGCAAGATTTTAGTCCACGTGTCGTCCATGTCAGCTCAAATTTAACGCCAAACATCAAATTGGACTAAATCGAATCTAATTCACAAGTACACAGGCGAAATGTAGCAAATTTCAAGTATAAGAACTAAATCGAGCCAACCCGACAAGTATAGGATGGTTACTGTTGACGAGGTTTCGACTCGTCAATGCCCATTGTTATGGACTTGGGTTTTGGAGAAGATGGGGATGCTGGAGATCGTGGAACGGTTAACAGACAAGCAACCAGGGGACACGAGATTTACCCAGGTTCAGTCCCTCGGAGGGAAAACCCTACTCCTGCTTGTCTGCTCTTGATTACGGCGGAACCGAAGGTTACAGGGTGCGCAGATTCGATCTGGCGTGGTGGTGCGTATGCGAAAGTATGAGTCGAGAGATCTAGGTTTGTAGATCTATCATGGAGGTGAAGATCGTAGATCTATCTATTAGGGGGTTATCGCGTCTGTAGGTCGTGTCCTCCTCCTTGGACCCTCCTAGACTTTATATATGGGGAGGCTAGGTCTCAGGTACCGATACGAGTAGGTTACAAGTTAGATTCGAACTCTAGTATTGAGGTTTCCTTGTCTTGTGCGCTTGGGACTCCGTGTCCATATGGGCTTCGTTCCAGCCGAACCGTCATAGGCGTCATGAACCCTGGCAGATCGTCGAGTGGGCCTTCCGTCGGGCTGGACCAGGTATGATGAGGTCGCGTACCTGCAGGGTATAACCATGTCAGTAGCCCCCGAGTGTTCAGTCGAATCGTAGATTCGGCTGAGGACTCTTCAATCTTTCGGGTGCAGATGTTTAGTAGTAGAATCCCAGTATTTTTCGAATGATGTACCCAACGCGTTCATCGGGATTTTCCTCGCGCCTGTTAGCACGGATTTTCACTAGTAGAGCGCAGTCGTGTGCGTTGCCAGACCATCAGATGGTATCTGTAGGTCTTATCTTTGCGTCGCTGACGCAACATCCGAAATTTTATCACCGCGGAGGTGTTTCAGGTGGCCAAGGAGAATATTACTCACTTAGCGTTGGTTGGGGCAAAGTTGCCGAAAAGTTTTTACATTTTAATCCGAAGAATCGTAGTCGAAGAATTCATAGGGTGCGCGATCAGCGCTCTCTATGGGAGTAGCCCCCGAGTGTCTGTTCGAGTCGTAGACTCGAGCAGAGACTTTAATTCGGCCGTTGTTTGGCTTTAGGTCCGTAGGACACAAATTTTTCGGATGCTTGAATCCATCCTCCCTATGGGAGTAGCCCCCGAGTCCTTAGTGGAGTCGTAGACTCGACGTAGGACTCGAAGAATAGTTTAGTGGTGTAGTACACTATTCATGCTTCGGGTGCGCGGACAGCGCTCCAGTTTGGAGTAGCCCCCGAGTGTCTGGCGGAGTTGTAGACTCGGGCAGAGACTCGGAGTCTGGTATCATGTAGTTGTAGTCAGCAATCTCGTGGGCATACCGCTGACCCGGAAGTACATCGAGTCAGCGTCGCTCCTGTGTAGCATCAAGTGATGCAACCATCCGAGGAGGGTTTCGACTCGGGCCTTGAGTTTGTGGCGTAGCCAGTTGCATTGTCGACTCCTGTTGGAGAACCCGATACAATAGCGAGATGTAATTCGACGTTCCTGTAGGCTGCAGAAAACATAAAAATTGTGAAGTATTTGTATCTTGTAAAGAAATATTTGCCATTCAGCTTGTACAGCAAGATTCTGGTGCCGATTGATTCGACACTGTTGCACTGTATGCTAGGCCTTTTCGTTAGCTTGATTACCCTTAGTCTCAGTGCCTTGCCGAGGCACTCGGAGTTCAAGGATTCGACGATCAGACAGAATCAGCTACTCGGGCTGTCGCGTATGAGGTGCTCGAGTGCGTGGAGCCGATGGCACATTAGGTTATTCGAAGAGGGCGCAGCCCCCGAGTGTTTCGAGTGCGAGTTAAAAAAGAATCATCTCTTAAGTAGAGGAAAACTTAGCTTTATCGGTAGTTGTCGTGGATGAAGTCGACGCTATCGCGGGTCACGCGGCGGACCACGGCCGGAGTGGCGACGGGTTGTCGGATTTGATGGCCATGGTGAGTTTAGCATCCGAAGATTGTCGATCGAAGACCGCATCGGGTCGCCACATCCGAAGGATGTATCGGGTCATCGCAGCCGAAAGCCGCATTGGGTCGCCAATGTCGAGGGAGTCCCCTGAGTCGTGGTCGCTGAAGCCGACGCGCTGAAGAACGGCAATCGAATCGTCGGTCGCCGCATCCGAAAGATGCAGCGGGTTGCTGAAGCTGAAGCCCGTGATGGGTCGTCGATGCCGAGGAACGTAGCGGGTTGCTAGAGCCGAAGACCACGGCTGGTCGCCGAAGCGGAGGGAGCCCCCGAGCCCTCAATTCATTGGATCCGAAGATCATAGAGGATCGCTGGAGTCTAAAACTCTTGCCGGGAAGTCGACATTGTCGGTTCACCAATGCTAGTTTGAGTCTGATTCTTGCATGCATGGACCAAGTCTCCCGATGATGCGCACAATGGATAGACAAACAAAACGTTAGATCGAATAGCATAGTTGATTGGTTGATAAAATAATTAATTGGAGAGAGAATGACAAGATTGAATAGGAAACTTGTCAACCGTGTGGAAACAAACCGTACGGAATATCCTGGACTCGCGCGGCCATGATTTTTCGAGTCAGCGGGAACATATACGTACGCCGCGGTTGTTGATAACCGGACCAAATCGATTGGCTCCCAACATCTGAATCCCTCGAGATGGTAGCTAGTGCATGGCACGCGCGCGACCGCGTCGACGTAGACGAACAATTAGATGTGATCTGGCCGGCCGATGATGGTGAAAGAGATGAATTGGATCCAATCTCCAAAGAGAATTGAGTCGTAGACTGCTAGTGATGGGACCGTCACAATCACACAATCAGCGTCCCCGTTTCCCACAGACGGCGCCAATTGACGAGGTTTCGACTCGTCAATGCCCATTGTTATGGACTTGGGTTTTGGAGAAGATGGGGATGCTGAAGATCGTGGAACGGTTAACAGACAAGCAACCAGGGGACACGAGATTTACCCAGGTTCAGGCCCCCGGAGGGAAAACCCTACTCCTGCTTGTCTGCTCTTGATTACGGCGGAACCGAAGGTTACAGGGTGCGCAGATTCGATCTGGCGTGGTGGTGCGTATGCGAAAGTATGAGTCTAGAGATCTAGGTTTGTAGATCTATCATGGAGGTAGAGATCGTAGATCTATCTATTGGGGGGTTATCGCGTCTGTAGGTCGTGTCCTCCTCGTTGGACCCTCCTAGCCTTTATATATGGGGAGGCTAGGTCTCAGGTACCAATATGAGTAGGTTACAAGTTAGATTCGAACTCTAGTCTCGAGGTTTCCTTGTATTGTGCGCTTGGGACTCCGTGTCCATATGGGCTTCATTCCAGCCGAACCGTCATAGGCGTTATGAACCCTGGCAGATCGTCGAGTGGGCCTTCCGTCGGGCTGGACTAGGTATGCTGAGGTCGCGTACCCGCAGGGTATAACCATGTCAACTGTATTTAACTCCAAACTCATTAGGCCTCCTTTGGTTCATAGGATAGAAAATTCAAAGGAATGGAAAATACGAAGAATTGGAATGTTCTGCCCAACTGAACCCTATGGACATAGAAAATCTTACACATGGTTGTTTGATTGCAGCAAATAATTTTTAACATGAGGTCTCACCTCATGCAAAGTTTCTTGCAAAAATAAGCTACGGAGTTTGCATGGGAAATAACCCTATAGGATGTAATCTTGTGAATCAAACGCCTCAAAAAGGAAAAATTCAACGCGGCGAATCGACTTTAAAATGCAACTGCCGCACCGAGTGTTTCCTTTTTTATAGAGCTACGCCTCCTCGGCCTCCAGGTCATAGACAAGAAGATTTGTCCCCTCGGCGTAGGTCCTGTCCGATGTGCTATGCTGCTAGCAACGGTGAGAGGAATCCCCTCGGCATAGGTCCTGCCAGGTGTGCTATGCTGCTAGAAACGCTGAGAGGAATCCCCTCGGCGTAGGTCCTGCCATGTATGTGCTTTCCCGCTAGCTTGCTAATAGCAATGCCGAGGGGATTCCCCTCGGTGTAGGTATCCCAATGCTGAGCGGAATCCTCTCGGCTTTGATTTGTGCCGTTAACTTTCACTACACAGAGCTATGCCAACGGTAAGCCTCTCGGCACTGTCATATACCGTGAACTGTCCGTCCGCAACGCGGGAAGGAGATCCGTGCTCAGCTTGCGCTGATGGTACCCCTCGGCATTGCTACTACTAGGCTGAGGGTATAGCTACGCCGAGGGTCCCTCTCGGCATTGCTCGTCTGTGCCGAAGGTTTTGCTATGCCGACGGCATTTTTGCGGCACACGGCACTGCGCGACCTATGCTGAGCGGCCCGACCATTTCCTCTCAGTGTTGATTTTCCCGCTCAGCATCTGACTTCGTTCCTGTAGTGATCTGCTCGTACTGGAGCTCCTACATGTCGAGCACCAGGGCCATCGCCATGAGTAGAGCCTTGATTCGTGCTGCCGCTGGGCAGCGGACTAAGGCGCTTCGAAGATCCACGTGTCTAGCTCGTCTGTTTTAGACGTTTCCCGTCGTGTCTAGCCCATTTATAAAAAGGGAAGCGAACTAAGATAGCTGCAACCAGAAATCCTCCCACCACCACAAACGACCATGCCTGGCCGTTCGCGTCACTGCACTGGCCTTCATAGCAACCCCGACGTTCGCAGAGAAGAGCCCGAGCACCCATTTTTGTCGTGGTGGCCGGACCCGTCATCGTTACTGTACGTGTTGCCGCCTTCGATTCTAGGACGGCCACAGATATACAGTTTTGGAAGGAATTGGAGGCCACGACGCACTCATTTTGATTGCAACGAACTCCGGTGCAGGCCAATCCCAATGACGCTTACTTGGATGCCCGCCTTGCCCAAGCTAGAGGAGCTGCATACCTCTCACTAAAGAATAGGGTATTGTCGACCCGCTGGTGTCGCCGCCGCCAGTGTTGTTGGCGGCGCATAGTTAGATTGTTGTTCTTGGTGGGGTTTGCTTGTAAAATATTTCTAGACTTGAATAAAAACTTTCCATTGCAAATGGTCGATGCTCACATTGCAAATTTGATTCGAAATACGAAACACGACGAGTACACAACCTAGTCTAGTGCCAAGCCTACTCGTTGGAGTCGGAGTGATCACAACGACGACGCATGGTGTTGTCGAAGACTTTGACGGTGAGCATGGCTTCGCCATCGTACTTGAAGACAACGACGTTTCCCACTTCGATTTGGTTCCATCGGGCGAACTCCTCCCATCCATTGGCGAGGAACATCTGGCCGATACGGTCGAACAACACCTCCATCGGCTATGCGTCGGTATTAACACCGGCCGTCCGCAGCATGACCTGCTGGGGATATGCGCTGTTGACCAGCGACACAAATTTGCGAGAAAGTAGCATCCTATCTCGTATCATGCCCGGGTGGATGGTCACGGCGAACTCAAAGCCGGCGAGGCTAATGTCGATGGGCTCGAGCTCGGGCGACGACGGTGGTGAGGGAGAGCGTGGCGGCGTGCTCCTTTGGCCGCGTCCCCCACCCCTTCCTCTACGGTCACGGCTAGGCCCCGGTGGTAAGGGAGAGCGTGACGACGTGCTGCTTTGGCCGCACCCTTCGTGCCTGCCTTGACGACCACAATCAAGGCCTGATGATCGTTCTAGACGCCCTCCCATGAATCCAATGCTCCCGGCCATGGCTTGCCACCAGTAGTGAAGGATCCGAGTATGGGAGAGAGGAGAGTATGGTGTGGTATGAAAGAAGATGGTCACGGGTGACATATTAAAAGACGTGACATTGGATGCCGACCGAGAGGCCGAAGCTACGGTATTAATGTGTGATGGTAGAAACATACGCGTCATGTGTCGTCAAGCAGTCTTCTTCGATAGCTGGTGGAAGAAAGCCGGTGGATGGGTAAGTGGCCCTCGGCTGCCACGAGAAGACACCCGCTGTGTGGACCGACGCAACGGTTACCGGTGATTGGATGGATCCACTCCGCGCGGAGGCGTCCGGATGTTCCGGTGGAGATGACATAACGTTGGAAAGAGGGAGTTTTCAGCTCAACTGTCGCCGGCGCCGGACTCGCCAAAATCCGGCGAAATTCCGGTACCGCACTCCAATTCCGGCCAAATCCGGAGCCATCTCCGACGAATCTCCCAGTTCCGACCGATTTTCGACAACATTAGGCTGAATTGCAGTCAGTTTGAGCCCGTCCATGGTAACTGAGGCGACCTCGCCAGCGGAGCAGGCCTGGGGGCCGCGATCTCGCCGCAGGAGGAGGTGAGCTCGCGACCGGAGCAGTGGCCGGAGGAGCCGCGGTGACAGCCGGAAGCTGCAGCTCCATCCGGGCACGGTTGCATCGAGGGGAGCTCGCAGTTACTCCTGGAGGTGGGGCAATCCGCGAGATCCTTCGCGTCTTCGGCGGGAGACTGAGGCGGCGCTAGGCCGGGCATGGGCTGGGGCGGAGACGTGCGAGCTAGGATTTCCGGGGAAGAAGATATATAGGACAAAAAGAAAGAGGGAAAAAGGTCATTTCTGTGTCCCAAGTGGTTTTGCAGGGCTTTTTTTCCAGTATCTATTACAGGAAGGCAAATTTTCATCCTCTAAACTGGTTTCCAGGATACCCGAAAACGATTTTGCAGTATCTGCTTATCTGGTATCTGCTAGAGATGCTCTTACAAAGTGTGCATGAAATTTGGTTAAACATTGTGCTGACTTCTATGCTCTAAAGTCAGGGTTCTACGCATTACTCAATAGAACATCCACCTCTATCTTTACATCTTCCCTGTTCAACGACATTGTTTCCACACGCCATCATCAAATTCTTTGTTTTGCTTAATCTATAACGTGTTCGATTTATTTTTAGTTGTGCTGTTACATTTAGAACTCGTTTCACTTCAAAACGGATTCAGTGGTCTTAATTCTAGGATGTTAATTAAGATTTTTTCACAGAGATAAATACATAAGTTCCTTTTTTTCTGCAACTGATGCTCATTTTCTGTCCATTGTGTTCCAGACTTCCAGGCATGTTGTTTGGTAATGAACATGAACATCAGATGAATTATTGCCCGACGTTTGCCCTTGGTTTCTATCTGCCACTATTTTCTTTTGCCTTTTTGGTCTGGAGCATTTGAAGTTTCAGGGTTGATGGATCGTAATCGGAGATGAAAGAGGGACAACTCCGGGGAATTGATTGTGGATGTTACTTGTCAGGTTTAGCTTAAGAATTTCAATGTTTTGACATATTGGTCCCAATTAATTAACCGAACATGTACAGTCTTAAAAGCATCTCGATGGTGCACATCAAGGGTGACAAGGGGCATCGATTACTGGTTGAAGATGTGTGCCAAGCACATTTAAGGCATAACAATTTCAGCAGCACAGATGGTCGTGTGGACCGGCAAAACTGTTACGGAAAATGATGGTCATGCTGCTCATAAAGTGACATTCATCTACTATTGCAGTATTGCTCCTATCCTGGTGTCTGTTTTCTTCCCTGAGATTCAGATACCTCTCTGGGTTGTGGTCCATGTTCTAACTGTAATCATCCGTTGCACAGGTTGAAGGGTTCTTGGATCACCAAGGTAACAAGCATTTAAAGGTCGAAGTTTCAGAGTGACAGCAGTACCAGAAAGTCCCTCTTTCAGTTCATTTCATCTGGTGATCCTTTTAGTCCTCTTTGAGAATGTAATGTCCCCTGGGTCCCTTCACCATTATTTTTTCTTTTTCTTTGTGTTGCTCGGATCGATCCTCCCCAATCTTTGACCTCGGTCTTGACGGAGGAGCCGTCTGTTGCTGTGCACGAGTGAGCACGGCATGGAAAAGTCTGAACTCATTTTGTGCTCACAAGATGTTCGATACAACAACACATTTAGGACCCGGTGTCTGGGAATCAGCAAGCCATTAGTAGGTACTCTGTCATATATTTTTCACATGATAATTATTCTGGACTGTTGGAGCGATTTGTATTGGTACCTTATTAACATGTTTTGAAATGGTTAATTTAAATCGGCCTCTAGTTCGAAGTTGGTCATGGGATTGCAGGCCTGATGCATTAGCCATGTAGGCCTTTGCCTGCAAACAAGCCATCTTATGTTTCTCTCCAAGTTGAACTTAACTGAGCAGTGCATGTGCGAAATACTGCAATGAGTTCTCCTTGAAATGAGGAATAACTTTTGCTAAAAAGGGAATCGTGATGGGATGCCTGGTTGTAATAGTGCCTCGTGTAAGAAATTGTGGTGGGAAACTTTATTTTCTATTTGCACAATGAATGTTGATGACCTCGGATTATCACTAACATGATGCATGAGTGAAACTAAAGTTCAGTTCATTTGTCATTTATATATTACAGTGGAACTAAACTGAACTGTACCTATTTTGTTTTGCATCTGTTGCATGGAGTAGAAATAAAATAGAAAATACATGGCATTATGTTTACAGTGCTGGATGCCAAAGCGTCATTTTTGAAGGTAAGATCCCCTACTCTGGCTAAGCGTCCTATTTCATTTCATTTCATGGATCTAGGTGTGTGCTAAAGGCTTAACATGATATGCATACATATTACGTAGGCATGCTCAAGTTGCAATGAATCAACACTTGGTAAGAAACCTTCAAGCATGTTTGCTTTCATTCACATTTAATCTATAAGTGGGTACTCATTGCCTTTTTAAAATAACTGTGCAAATTCCTAAAGCATGCATTGTCAGTGGTTCACAACAATAGAAATAACTCACAAATCGAATTTTTTGTAGTGCTGATTTTCTTGCGTGACTAGAGATAGGAGTTGATAGTAAAATGCATCACAACATTGTGCATCAATTTATTTTATTTTTTATTTCTACATCAAATTTTTTTATTTGTGTGAAATTTAAATGTATTTGGAGAAATTTGAATTATGTGACTGAATATCCATGTTCAATGCATTGATCGACATTTGAGATGTTCGACTGCACTCTTTCTGATTAGCTAGAATGAATGAGAAATGTCTTCATACACGTGCACACTTACTAGTATAAGATGTTACTACAAGTAATCTATTACTCCCTCCGTCTCATAATAAATGTCTCAGATTTGTCAAATTTTGGATGAATCTAGACACTATTTAGCATATAGGTTCATCCAATTTTTGAAAAATCTAAGACATCTATTTGAGACGGAGGGAGTAGTAAATTAGTTGTAATAACATTCAGGAGCTGATCTAAAAAATAATATTATGAGACAGGGGGAGTAATAGAAATAACGAGGTATGTTGTTAACACTTTGGTGTCTCAGTGTGCTGGCTATTAATACAATCGCAGGAGTTGATCTAAAAAACTCTACACAATCTTAGCTCTACTATGCGTCAAAACACATAAACTAAGCAAGGTAGGGGATGATCAGCTTTGGACTTAGGTTAGCAGCTGGCAACAGGGTCCTTCCAGGCGTAGGTAGTCATACATGATCCCCTGAAACGGGCTCTGGTTCTTGGGCTGCTTCAGGTAGATGATGTTCATCCCTCCGACGAGCCAGGCGCTACTCACATCGATGTTGAATAGCCAGTACAGCCCGTGAATCCCGTGCCGCGCGATCGTGTTGTCGCGGCCAAACATCCTGGAGTTGAAGTGGGGAACAGGCCTGTCCTGTTCGTTGAAACGCACCTGGAGATGGAAAATAGTGGATTTGATCATTCAGGAGCTACTGACAAGAAGTGGAATGTGCATTAGCAAAGCAAAAGCGTTTCAGTTTCAGGTTTCGAGAGGACCTCCAATGTGGCGAGCGTCGAAGACGCGACCGCCACCCTGAACTTGTAGGTGCTGTTTGGCTCGACACTGTCGAGATTGAACCTTATTTGCCATGTGGTCGGTAGGTAAGTGTTCTGATCAGTTCTTCTGCAGTTGAGACAGGACAGGGATGTTTTGTCAGCGCTAGATCATGATGTAGCACCCCACTAACAGTTTAATGACATTCAGCTGAAGCAACAGACATCACCTGTTAACTTGAGCGTAGAACCAATCGGTGCTATAGTTGCTTTCGCCGATTGTGTATACCAGATCACTGTCTGGATACAGTTCCGCGTATCTTTCCCAAATCCCATACTGCCTGAACCTATAACAGTCGAAACTCCGAATGGTGAGAGATGGCGATTACTTGATTGCTAGATGTTTTTACAGGGCAGAAGCTAGCCAGTGTGTTTCACCTGTCAGGATGGTTGATGAACAATCTGTTGACATAGTTGGGGTTCGGGTCTGGAACATAGAACTCAGCAGCAGATCGATCAGGTATTCCGATCTCCCACAGCGTCGGACCATCTCTTGGCGGCTCATACACAAGGTCACCCAGATATATATCATCCCCTAGACAGCAGTGTAGAACATCTCAGATTCTCAGGACATCATTGCAGAGGATGCAAGCTAGGCCAAGGTGCTAACCTGAAGATATTGTTAGTGCAGCATCGAATTTGTAATCCCCTATGAAACCTGGAGCCCATGCATAAAGATTGTAGTTTCCAGCTACAATGTTCTTTATGTAGAAGCTACCATCTTCATCTGCTCTACACCAGAATTGGTATCCCTACGGTATCGCAGTATGTGAGAAAAAACTTCGTTATCCAAAATACAGCTCTGCTCAGTCGATGACTTGGTACCTTACACTCTCTTTGCCACGAGCCATCTTCTCCTGGTAGTGCTAAGCCTACATAGGCTGATGCGGCATAAATATCCTCATCATCTTTAATATACCTATAATGGTGTGGTGAAGACGTTAGTAAGAGATGCATATGGTAGTTGAACTAGATCTAGGTATTTAGAAGTCAAGTACTATGAACCCTATCTATTCTTTTTTTTAACAGGAGAAGGACCCCGATCTAGTCGTAGGATATTGGGAAATGACACTATAGTAAGTACCTGTCTCTTACAAGCAATCTACCAGAGATACACCCTCGTTGCTCAGTCTTCTGGAAATCCTCTGAAAGTGCAAAATCATATGGCCAGATGGATTTCTCCATCACCATCTGAATTCCCAAAGTAAATAAATAATCGCTATCGTTTAATTAACCATATGGCCAGATGGATTTATCCATCACCATCTGAATTTTTTACTTAAGTAATTATTTAATACAGTATGAATTATAATTACCTGCACTTTTGCATCCTCCCACAGTAGACTTGGGTCAGATCTGTCCTGACTGGAGTTAAGGTACATGAACACCGGTCCATGAACTTTTTTCCAATATTCTCCATTGGTGAACTTGGGCGAAAGGTCCTCCCCAGCATAATGAGAACTAAGAAATATCTAAAATAAATTAAAAAAAGATCAATAGAACTATTTGCATATCATCAAATAATCTGACACAATTTCGTCTCTATAGGTTCCAGATCACTTATATTTTCCTTACTAAGCAGACACAACATGCTATTTATTGCCAAAGGCTGGAAAACAGAAAGTTTATAGAGGGATACACAGAAATCAAAGCAGTAAAGCAGGGTTTAAGATTTTTGAAGGTCTGAACTTACAGCAAGCATAGTGGGCCCCACATGAGATGTCAGGTTCTGCTTCAGAGGTCCTCCGGTACGGAACTCATCGCTCGGCGTGATTTGCCAGAAGCCAATTGAAGGATCAGATGATATCCATCCATGGACGTTATTGTATTGGTTCTCACACGAGTATTGGTACTTGTCATCGACCTTGACAAACATATCGGTAAATATTCAGATTATTCAGAATGTAGTCAGATGTTTGCCATGGATTACCTTATGAATTTCTATTAGCTTACCTCCCCTCTGAGTTGAGGATTAATTGGGTCCACAAGGAGGACAGCCTCAGGGTATGCTAATTGCTGGCCGCGGGGAGGCAATCGGTCTTCAGGCATCGGCATTACTCTCTGCCTGTCGTCAGCCATCGCCATGCAATGGAACCTGCATTCACCAGCACATGGTTTCAGTGGGCAGAAAAATGCAGCGAACATAGAAGTAAAATCTGAAAAGTTGAGAACCAACTTGTCCTTCCGAAGCTTGAAGGCCACCCTGGTCTCCCCCAAGCCGAAATCAGGCCACCCTTCCTTGTGTTCATAGATTCCATAGGTGTAGAATCCCGAGGAGCCACGAAGCACGATGAACCTGTACAGAAATGCCTGATGAGCTAAACATGATTTGTGCCTTATTTCCCCAGAACAAACAGGTGAGAACGGCTCCAGATTTATGCCTGTGTATCAGTCAGTGAGTCGGTCACCTCTTATCTATTATCAACGGAACAGCTTTCCCACCCAGAGAAGGATCCCATGATCTGGTGAAGGATACCTCGACCTGGTTGTCGTCATGATGTATGATGCGGAACTCAGTGCCTTTGATCCTGCGTGCAAGTGGTTTCGTGTCAGCTAGATACATCTGTGATTTCTCTAGCAAGCCCTGTAACGAAGTCTGGACTCTGAATCTCAGGAGCGGTCTTACACATCAAATATTCCAGTTCGCTGTCCTGGTGGATTCCAAACAATGTCCCAGTACCTGACAGAACATGGAGTAATTTCAGTTACTAACTGAAGAACATGTTAACTGAATTCGAGATGCTCCAACGCCTTGTGCCTCGTGAAAAGGAAGAATGTGCAGATGATCACAGAAACTGTAAATGCAGAGTGAAATCTGTACCCTCGGTTGTCTTCTCTGTTGAGAACCTCCAGGAGATTGTCCACACCATTGTACCGCACGCCGGTGACGATACCGTCGGGGTTGGACAGCGTCATCTCGAAGATGTCGTTCTTAATCACCACCTGCACATGTACAACACACACATTCAGAAAACATGCATCCACATAATCAATTCAGCCCGGCAAGGCGGCAAATGAACAGCGCAGGCAGCAGGCAGCAGGAGGCAGATCAGCATCAGCACTTACGTATCTGCTGCTGACCTTAACCTTGACGCCGTCCATGGCGTCGACGGCTCCCCCTGGAGGGCACAGGCAGCAAGGCACGAGACCCCTGCAGGTCCAGATTGAAAAAACCAGAATTATGCGTGCGTGTGTGTTTATATAGAAACTGACTAACTGAAACATAAGGAAAATTAATGGCGGTTTGGTAATTCGCCCATGGGCCATGGGGCACAGGGGCAGAAACGGAAGTGGGAGAAGCAGAAGTAGCAAGTACCTAAGTTTCGCCATGAAACGAGACGATGGATGGATCAATCAATCAGTGTCTTGCTCCTTCCAACGATCGGTTCATGTCCTTGCAGAATATTGTGTGGTGCCGATCGGTGCTCAGATGGACGGGCGGGCGGATTGATTATCCCTTGGTTGGAAAGCAAGCATGTGCGGGCGCCGGCGCGTGGAGTTGAAGCCAAGGAGGGGGAGGAGGGAGGTGCGGCAATGGCGAGGTCGTGGTCCGCCTCTATTATATCCCTTTCGGTGGTTGGTCAACAGTTGGCGCCTCTAGACTCGACAAGGGCATCTCGTTGTCAAAGATGCCACTGATGATCAGATCTATGAGGTTGATGGAGTGCTTTTGAGTAAAATACTCCTTCCATCTCAAAATGAGTGACACTGCTTTGTCTGGATTTTTTAATAGAAAGAGTTTTATTGTATTTAAAAGTTTTAAATATCACATCTGATCTCTGCATAATTAGAATGCATATAGCTAAATCAGATTCACGGTCCAAGTACTCAATAGCAGGATAATAAAAAATATAAAAGCCGAATTACATATCAAAATAAGAAAGTGTAAAACGCCTAAGATGATGGCGGGTCAAGCCGAAGACTATGCTGCCATCCATGCCAGATAAATAAATCATGCGCCGTATCCTTCAGATATGTATACACCACCGTAAAGAAATCACGTCAGTCCTCCCGATGTAGCATAGATCATGTTCGTAGTGTTTTAGTCATGTATACACCACCGTAAAGAAATCACGTCAGTCCTCCCGATGTAGCATAGATCATGTTCGTAGTGTTTCGGTACAACGGTAGATAACTTGCACATGAGAGAATGATTTTTATGGTTAAACACTTTATCATTTCTATATTGCCATAACGATCAAATTAATGCAATTGTTCCTACCTTAAGAAGAATTATGTACTTGTGATCTATCCTATGTAGTCAATTTCCTAAAATTTTGGCAACACTACTGTGTGAATATAAGTATAAATCTACGTGAATGACTGATCATATAGAATGGACGAAGTTACATTAAAAAAATTGTTTAATTATCTCGTCACGATTTCAAGATATATGCCTTCTAAATTCACATCGGCAGTGCGTGCGTACTGTGGTGGACCGTGATGGCTACCAAACGACGGTGATGTTCTGGACGTGTTGCCGTCAACTGTGCAATTGAAAACGGATTGGGCACCTCGTGCACACACCCAGTCACACCGCACCGTGAGGTCACAAGCAAGGAAGGAGGCTCTATATTGTGCAAGTGTTTGGCATCTTATTTCTGGAACAGGAAAGAGAACCATGTCAGCTTCGGGGTGTGTTTGATTGAGTTGTAGATTTCTAAAAATCAGCTGTGGAAAATCTGTTGTGAGAAAACTGCTGTGAGTTGACAACTGTGAAAAAGCTGGAAGCTGTTTGGTTGTAACAACTGTCAATTGTGAATTTGATAGAAAATGTCTGTAATGCCCTGCTGAGACTGTTGATGGTTATTTATATGAGTTTTGATCGTAGAACAATGACTTGACACTCACGGACATGCATATGATCATTTCAGAACCCAATTTTCAAGTTCTTAATATTTTACATACATTCTATATAATGTTATACCATAAGAGTACATCAGCTATTATTCAGAATCAGGCTATCTTATTTGTACAGGCAGTTTTAGAAACACCTTGCAAGCCATCTATGTACAAAATAAATCAGGAAAAAAAAAGCAATAGAAGAAAGGGACAGAAGGGGGACTGTACTTGTGGCCGGTGTGCCGCTGTGCGAATGTTTCTTTTTTTTGAGAAGTGTGCGAATGATTTGGGCCAGTAGAAACATATTGGGAAAGGAGAGACAGGAACGGAAGAGAAAGGGAATAGAATCGAATCGTTATTTCACTTCTCAATGGCACCGGCGGGTAATTTCCTCTCTTTTTCCAGAACGCAACGCAGTGGAATCTAGGTCTGTGCAGCTTTCATTTTACACGGTGAAAATCTCTAGCGTTTCGGAATCCAGCCCGGTTGTCAAACTCGTTTGGTTGAGATTTTGGCTTCCACGATGCGAATCTGTTGGGAAAATCTCAACCAAACACACCCTCAACCTGTAACCTCCTGATGGCACACACGCGAGGAAGAAGCATAGGAAGACGAAGATAAGTTTTTTGGTGCGTACTGCTTTTCTCTTTCGCTATGACTTTTATTCGAAGGAAAAAAACGAACATGTTGTGCAAAATCGCCATGCCTCCGACTAGGTCGTGCCATCCCACAACCTAGAGCATGCCCACGATGATCCTCTACATCGCCGGACGAGATCGCACAGACTGCTTCGTTGTCCAGATCAGTCTGATGAAAGAACTCTAACTGAACAAATGGCCAAGCCTAACAAAACTGAAATTAAACACCTAGACGCACGAAACTGAAATTAAACACCAAATGGAAATTATATTGTACTACAACAAATTTCCCACTAAGTTAGTTCCGATTGACGTTGATGTCGAGGATGCCATCCATGCTCGAAGGTCCTCGAACTGAGTTCTGTAGTGCCAATGTGATCAATGTTGACCTTGCCCTCGAAACAGGCCTGCGACCCACTTTATAAATAAAGCACATCCAGTTACAATCAAGTGTTGGAGATATGCCCAAGAGGCAATAATAAAGTGGTTATTATCATATCTTCACACTTATGATAAATGTTTACATACCATGCTATAATTGAATTAACTGGAAACATTAATACTTGTGTGATCTGTAAACTAAAATAAGAGTCCCTAGTAAAGCCTCTTGTTAAACTAGCTTGTTGGTTAATATATGATCATGGTTTCCTGATCATGAACATAGAGATGTTATTAACAACAGGGTCATATCATTAGGAGAATGATGTGATGGACATACTCCTATAGATAAGCGTAGCATAAAGATCAAGTCATTTCAATAGTTCAATTGCTATATGTTTTCTGATACATAGTAACCTAATTCCTTCGACCATGAGATCATGCATATCACCTTTTTCGGATGGATGCTTTGATGTCATCAAACACCACACCGTAACAGGGTGGCCATAAAGGTGGCATTGAGTGTTCAGAAAGTATTGGTTGAAACACATGGATCAAGAGTGGGATTTGTCCATCCATATGACGGATAGATATACTCTGGGCCCTCTCGGTGAAATGTCATCCAATTAGCTTGCAAGCATGTGACTGGCTCAGAAGGGATCACATATCACGGGAACGAGAAAAGAGTACTTATCAGTAACGAGGTTGAACTAGGTATGCAGAGATACCGACGATCATAACCTCGGATAAGTAAACTATCGTGAGACAAAGAGAAATTGGTATCGTATGTAAGTGGTTCATTCGATCGCAAAGTAATCGTAGAAATATGTGGGAGCCATATGAATTTACAGATTCCTCTATTGGTTATTGTTCGGAGAAGTGTCTCGATCATGTCCGCATAAGTCACGAACCGTAGGGAGACACACTTAAGGATTCGACGTTGTTTGAGTAGTTATGGTATTATGAGAAAGAGACCGAATGTTGTTCGGAGTCTCGGATGGGTTCCGGGATATCACGAGGTGATTCCAAAATTGAAAAGTCAAACTGCCAGTTTGAAAGTCAAACGGCTAAAACAGGAAACTGTGGAAAACAGGAAACTGTGGGAAACAGGAAACTGTGGGAAACAAGCAAGAGGTGGTTGGAACCGACTTGGGGGAGGAGTCCCTCCAAGCCGGCGCGCCAACCAAGGCTGACTTGGGAGGACTCCTCCCTTGGCCCTCCCACCTATAAAAGGAGGCGGGGCCTCCTCCTCTAGACACACAAGTTCCTATCCTCTAATCTCCGGTTTAGAGCCGTTTTGGTTTAGAGCTTCTAATTGCTCTAGCACTGGTTTAGAGCCTTCTAATTGGTGTGTCTAAACCCTAGACCACTAATAGCTCTCTCTCATACTCCACCATACTCGCTCCGGCTTAAGGCCACCTGGGATCTCCTCTACTTAGGTACCACGCCGTTGTCTTTCCGAATCGCGAGGAGAGTGCTACAACCTCCATTTCTTTGGAACAAGGAGAGGAAGGTCTTCGTCAGTACCGAACGTGTGACCGATTGCTGAGGCGCTGCGGAACGTGGCGCCGGAAGGATCGTCTATGCGATCTTGAGATCGGAAAGAGTACGACTACATCACCCACGAGAATCTGCTCTCGTTAACCGCTTTGGAATCTTCGAGGGTAAGTTATTCCATCGACTCATTGCTACAATCTAGTAGATGGACATTGGCTTGTTTGTTTGTATGCGATAGAAATTTTTTGTTTTCCATGCTACGAACCCCTTCAGTGGTATCAGATCCGTGTCTATATGTATATCTATTGCACGAGTAGAACACAATGGTCATTGTGGGCGTTGATGCTTTTGTTGTCGATTGCTTCTTGTGTACTTTGCATCTTGCGGTATGTTGGGATGAAGCGGCCCGGGCTAACCTTACATGACATCGTTCATGAGACTTGCTCCACGCTTGACATGCAACTTGTATTGCATAAGTGGCTTTGCGGGTGCCTGTTTCTCCTAGCATAGTTAAGATCCAATTTACAACGGGTAATCAGCAATACTAGTATCAATGTTGTGGTTCTTATTCGTAAGTTAGAACGACACTTATTGAAAGCCCCAAACCACGTAAAATATGCAAAGAAAGTAGAGGCGTCTAACTTTGTTTTGCAGGGGTGTCTGATGATGTGATATGGCCATGATTGTGATTATATTTGATGTATGCAATGTTCCTTATTGTAAGTTGGCAACCGGCAGGAGCCATATGGTTGTCTTTAATTTATGTTAAGACCCGCGTGTCTATTCAAAGTAGTTGTAATAGTTGAAACCGGTGGACGACAACCATGGAGCAGTGTCATTGACCTTGATGCAATGCCGATAATGATGGAGATCATGTTCGTGCTTGAAGATGGAGATCGGAAGCACAAAGAAGAAAGGCCATATCATATCACATATTATGAATTGCATGTGATGTTAATCCTTTATGCATCTTGTATTGATTAGTAGACGATGGTAGCCTTATAAGATGATCCCTCATGCACATGAATTTCAAGTCACAAAGTGTTCACCCTTAGTTAGCACCGTTGCTAAAGCTTGTTGTTTCGAAGCACCACGTGATGATCGGGTGTGTTAGATTCTACAAGTGTATACAACGTGAGCAAGCCAGATTTGCTCATGCGGAAACTAAGGTTTGATCTTGACGAGCCTAGCATGTACAGACATGGCCTCAGGAACACGGATTACCGAAAGGTAGAGCATGAGTCATATAGTAGTTATGATGAACATGTTGATTGTTCGCCATTGAAGCTATATCAACTCTCGTGATGATCGGTTTTGATGTGGTGGATTTGGTTCGTGTGATCACTAAAACAATGTGAGGGATATTGTTTTGAGTGGGAGTTCACCTAGATTAATTTAATTATTAATTAGAACTCAATTTATCATAAACTAAATCAAAGTGAATTTGCATAGTTGTTGTAGTCATTGGCATCCGTTTACCACCTTGCGCTTAGTTATAATTGAGATGATAGAACTATAGAATTCTGGTTAGTTACTTTACGAACTGGTATCGTATTGTTTTGAAGTGTTAATCTAAAGTTTAAAAGTCCTATTGCAAACTTTCAGTAAGTTCCGGTTACTCCATGAAGTTTAATAATTAGTATTAAATCAAGAGTAACAATTCCAAGTGTTAGTGTATAAGTATCATGTTTGTTTCCATGATTCTTGATATTCAAAGGATTGTCTTAATATCAAGGTTATCTAGGATCTGAAAGAGTTGTTTCAGAAACCATGATTTGTGGAAGATATTGTGATATCTGAAATGAAGTTTTGGTTGCAACATGATAGAGTATAATATGGCAAAAGTCATGTTCTCATATTTGATGATAATTTGCAAAAGGTTGGAGACACTAGTTGTCCTAATCCTCCAAAAGGTTTTGGAGAGCAACATTATACTTGCGATTCACCGTTACAAGCTAAAAGTAGCTTGATCATGGATAAATCCACAATGAGGGTGAATATTTGATGTAGGTAAAATGTTTACTACACCAAGAAGATTACTAAAGAAAGGAATTTGAAAGAACACCAAACATTTGATAATGGTGATCTACTTCAAAGTGCAAGTCCAAAGACATTGGTATTTAACTATACACGCTTTGGACTATGTGTCATATGTATGACTCCACTATTGATATTGATAGATTCTTTCAAACAGAAAAGGAAATACTGAAAGAGAATCTCATAAGTATATGGCAGAAAAGAAAAGACTAGAATTGTTCAGTTTAAGTATATAGATGATATACATGTTATGGCTATATTCTTTGCTTATTAAACAATGTGGTTATTAAAGTATTTGATACTGAATTTGTTGGTGTGAATCGTCATACGAAAAAACACAATTCATGAACTACAATGGCCTAAGTAAACTAGCAAAAGAATATGTGATGATGTTCATCGAGAACAAATAAAGGGTTATTGTGTTGCTCGTTAAAACATCAAAGCTTGCCTTCAAGATTTGTTTTATCAGGTATTATGAGAACAAAAGGGTTGTTCAAATAAATTACCGTAATCCATAAAAGATGGATGATTCACAAATCTCGTTGGAGAAATCACATCCATAAAACTAGTGCTAAAAATGTCGAAAGAAAAATTGATTGAAAGATCACTTAGGAAGTGACATCGCCGTTTAAATTATAATGAAAAGAAAACATGAAGAAACTCCATGTGGATGGAATTTTGGAGTCTTCTGATTTTTGATCAAATGACGCTTGTGAAACTTTCCTAGAGATAATTAAAACTTCGTTCATAGGCCAAAAGGGAACGAATGACTAGCTTATTGGAACTTGTACATATTGTTGTACGAAGTCCATTATGTGTAGTCAAAAGCGATGGATTTCAACTTCATATGCTTTCTCCGAAAATTTGAGTGAATATATGAATATTTACTTAATAAGGATAAAGTATGAAACACTTGAAAAGTTCAAAGACTTTCAAGATGAAGTGCAAAATCATTGTAACAAGAATATGAATAGTTTATGATAAGATCATAAAGGAAAATATTTAAGTTACAATTTTAGCATAATACCTAAGATTTAAGGAATCGTTCCGTGGATTTGCATTTCCGAAACACCATAAGAGTATGGAACGTTCGAGATATGTAATTAAACCTTGTTTGACATGGTAAGATCAAAGGTATAATTCATAAAACTGCCATTATATTTTAAAGATTAAAAGCTTTAGAGATTACCGTTTTCCAATCGAAAAGAGCTCCATCATAATCCGTTGAAATGACACCATATAAAGTTATGGTTTGGGATAAAACCCAAGTTGTCCTTTCTTAAACATTGGTATGCTATGCAAGATGTTTTCAACCAAAGTCGGATGAACTTTGTCTTTGTATGTTATTTGAATAACTGTTAAGTAATCCTCCATAACATCGGAGACAAAAGTGTTTGTCACTTAAAACGTCAAGTTTCTTTGAGAAGGAATTTTTCGTGAAAAGTTAAGTGGGAGGACAATAGAACTTTGATAAGGTTAAAAGAACCTTAGCTATATGTGCAGAGTTCTTGGCGCCGAAAAGTGTTGAGGCAACAAAGCTCATGGCTCACGTACCTCAAAGGTTGTGGTCACGGAGATCCAAGTTCCTATTGAAACAAGTAGGTCAGATGAACAATCAAATACCAAGATTTGAGGGTTGAATCATTATTTGAGAATAATGAACCGACTACATGCAAAGAAGCGATGATGGGCCCTGACTCCGTCAAATGGCATGAAGCCATAAAATCCGTGATAGTTCCATTCATGAGAAATCAAGTTTTGAACTTGAAGGACCCTCGAGAAAGGTGTAAGACCTTACAGTTGTGTCTGGATCTATAAAGAAATAGTCGACATGTTGGGAAGGAGTTCACAACAATGTTCAAAGGTTATATATGACAAGATTTGATCTTTCATAGCGATTTTTAGTCTAGACGGATTAATGTAGCAACCACTACATATAATTTGTTATATGGTAGTTGAATAAACAAAACAAGTTCTTCTAATAGAATCGTTACCTAGGACATGTGCATAACACGGTCCATAGGGTTTTGTTAATTCAAAGGATGATAAAAGCATATGCAAACTTCAATGGTTAAAGTGAGCATCGCGGAGTTGGAATCTTCACTGTGATGAAACTGTTAAAGGAGTTTAAAAGTTCATTAGAGACGATGAAGATGCTTGCATTTGCAAGAAATTAAGTGGGAGCGCTAAGACATGTTTCTAATACATTATGTGGAAGACATATTGTTGATTGGAAATAATGTATCTTTTATTAACACATATTAAGAATTTCATACCGATGAAAGACTTAGGCAAAACCCAAATATTTGGCATCAATAGACGCTAATATGGTTGTGCCAGAAGTACATAGACAAGATATTGAATGAGTTCAATATAGAAACTACAAGAGAGGTTCTTGTCGCACAGAAAGGATTGAATGAGTTCAATGTTGATGATATATTCAAGTGTATTGACATTTGGTAAAGTGAAACAAATAATCAAGTATAGATTGATACTTGATTTATGAAATCACAAAGAGTATTTATATCAATCATACTGTGATATGTACAAATCTAGATATGTCCTATGCTCTAAATGTTGTGAGCATATACCAGAATGATTCGTAAGATGATCATTGGACAATAGTAAGGATATTCTTATGATCTTTTGGAAGAACTAAGAGTATAATATTTGTAGAAGTGACAAATAGATGGTTAGTTCATTGTAAAAGTACTACATTGATACTAGCTTTGTCACAAAGTACAAATTAAGTTTATCTCAATCTAAACCAAGGGTGGCACAATATAATGGAAAGTGAGTTCCATGATAGATTTGGATGAGTTCCAAAGTTAAGACATTGTGACAGATACTACAACAAAAGGCTAAGTATATAACTGCTATTTTAGCAGAAAAAGAGGGCATTTGTGTCAAGTAGTTTGTTATCAAACTAGGTGTAGTTCACAATGGGATAATACTATGAAGATATATTGTGCGACAATATTATCAACATGTTTTAACCCCAAAGAACTAAAGGTCACACCGAAAGACCAAATTTATACAAAGCCATCTCATTAGAGAATGAGTGATACGTAGAGACGCAAAGACATGCAATTACACGGACACGGAAGTGTCGATCCGAGATCGATTGACCACTAGCAATTGTGTACATACAACACCGGAAAGCCATAGGTGTTGAATACACAAAGGTTTGAAACTAGATTATTGACTCTAGTGCAAGTGGGAGACTGTTGGAGATATGCCCAAGAGGCAATAATAAAGTGGTTATTATCATATCTTCACACTTATGATAAATGTTTACATACCATGCTATAATTGTATTAACCGGAAACATTAATACTTGTGTGATTTGTAAACTAAAATAAGAGTCCCTAGTAAAGCCTCTTGTTAAACTAGCTTGTTGGTTAATATATGATCATGGTTTCACGATCATGAACATAGAGATGTTATTAACAATGTGGTCATATCATTAGGAGAATGATGTGATGGACATACTCCTATAGATAAGCGTAGCATAAAGATCAAGTCATTTCAATAGTTCAATTGCTATATGCTTTCGATACATAGTAACCTAATTCCTTCGACCATGAGATCATGCATATCACCTTTTAGGATGGATGCTTTGATGTCATCAAACACCACCGTAAGAGGGTGGCCATAGCAGTGGCATTGAGAGTTCGGAAAGTATTGGTTGAAACACATGGATCAAGAGTGGGATTTGTCCATCCATATGACGGATAGATATACTCTGGGCCTCTCGGTGAAATGTCATCCAATTAGCTTGCAAGCATGTGACTGGCTCACAAGGGATCACATATCACGAACGAGAAAGAGTACTTATTGGTAACGAGGTTGAACTAGGTATGCGGAGATCTGACGATCATAACCTCGGATAAGTAAACTATCGTGAGACAAAGGGAAATTGTTATCGTATGTAAGTGGTTTATTCGATCGCAAAGTAATCGTAGAAATATGTGGGAGCCATATGAATTTCAGATTCCTCTATTGGTTATTGTTGAGAAGTGTCTCGATCATGTCCACATAATTCACGAACCGTAGGAGACACACTTAAGGATTCGACGTTGTTTGAGTAGTTATGGTATTATGAGAAAGAGACCGAATGTTGTTGAGTCTCGGATGGGTTCCGGATATCACGAGGTGATCCGGAATGGTCGAAGAATAAGATTCATATAAGGAAAGTCCCTTTTGAGTTCGGGAATGATTAGGTGTTTTTCGGGAATGTTCTAGAAGGTTCGGATTGTCCGGCACTCGGGGAGGGTACATGTGAAGGAATATGCCCGAGAGGCAATAATAAATTGTTTATTATGTGTATTCCAAGTATATGATAGATGTTTATTTTGCATGCTATAATTGTATTAATACGGAAGCGTTAATACATGTGTGTTTAATAAACAAGCGAAGTTCCTAGTTAAGCCTCTCTCATAAACTAGCTCGTTGATTAACAAGATGATCAAGGTTTCACGATCATGGACATTGGATGTTGTTAATAACGGGATCACAACATTAGTGTAATGATGTGATGAACATTCATCCAAGTATAGCATTACGATCAAAGTCATTGAGTTTATATTGCTATAACAACTTACAGTGATCCTAATCCTTAGACCATGAGATCATGTCAATCACTAACACGGAAAAGTTTCTTGATAACATCAAACGTCACACCGTAACAGGTGATTATAAAGATGGGTTCGAACTAATAAAGTGTTATGTTGAGGCTCATGGATCAAGAGTGGAATTTGTTCATCCCGATGACGGATAGATATACTGGGCCCTCTCGGTGATATCACATTGATTAGCTTGCAAGCAAGTGATTTGATCACCGGAATGTTATATCAGGAGCGAGAAAAGAGTGCATGTCGATAACGAGATCAAACTAGGTATGGAGATACCGATGATCGAATCTCGGACATGTAATATATCGTGAGACAAAGGGATTAAGATACTAGCGTAAAAGGTTCCGCGATCACAAGAAAGTCATCGTTGAATGTGTGGGAGTCGATATGGGTCTCCAGATCCGCTTCGATTATTGATCCGAGAGGGGTCTCGATCATGTCCGCATTATTCACGAACCGTAGGGTGACACACTTAAGAGACACCGACATCCAATTGGAGCAAAAGTTTCATGCCGAAAGAATAAACAAGCGCAGAATTTATTTCACTAGATAGAAATAGGTTTTGGTGAAATTGCATAAAGTGGTTATGCATGTGAAATAGAATTCTAGCAAGGGTTATTTGTGAATGTTTGTCATTAAAGTAATTGACAAAATTCTGAATAAAATAAAAGAGTTTTATTTAATGAGAGTTTGCATTAAATTTGGTGGAAATTTAATGGGATCTTTGAGTGGGATTTTGAGTGGAGGAATTTGGAGGAGTTTTGTGAGTGGAGTGTCCACCCACATGATGAGGGAGGCAAGGGCAGCCCCCATGCGCAGCCACCCCTTGGGGTCCCCTCCTCCTATAAAAGGAGCCCCTCCTCTCACTTCTCACTCACACCTCCTCGTGAAGGATCTCTCTCCCCTCTAGAATTTATCCCCATGGTCTCGGACTAGCGAGATACATGTTCCCGTGGCTATTCGGCAAGAAAGAGTTGTGCTTCCGCTGCATCGCTGGAGCGAGGAGGCGGAGGTTGCTCGGTGCCTCGAGCGTGTGTGCGAGCACGGATGCGCTGATTTGCGGCGCTAGGACTTCCTCTCGATCTTGAGATCGGCAAGAGATCGTCTACATCAACCACGAGTTTGGACTCGTTAAACTTTGTCGGTCTTCAAGGGTATGTTCTCTACGGATATACATCCGCGTTGTTTGTATCTAGTATAAATAGATCTTGGTATATAGTTCACATCGTAGGAAATTTTTGTTTTCTATCTGCGAACCCTTGATTGGTATCGAGCCGGATCTATGCGTAGATACTTTACGGGTAGTACACATATGAGTATGTGGGCGATGATGATCATGTTGTTGCTCCTTTCTTGTGATTTTGGATATTGGTGGCATAGTGGGATGAAGCGGCGGACAAACTTTACATGTCCTCGCACATGAGACCTGTTCCACGCTTGACATGCAACTAGTTTGCATAAGTGGCTAGCGGGTGTCATCTCTCCTACTATAGTCAATATCTATTTTGCAAGCGAGTTGTCAACAATTTGATTATCCTCGTTGTGGTTCATGTTCGTAGGTAAGAACGGTTCTATCTCGAAAGCCCTCGACCACGTAAAACTTGCAATGGATAAATTAGAAGCGTCTAGTTTAGATTGTTCTTTGGGCTAGTGTTATGATATGGTAGTGTTGTAAGTAGAAGTATGAGATGATACTCTTACAACACACATAGCGTCATAAAACCCATAGACTGTGGATTTACACATATAGGTATGATAGTGATCATACCACGATGCACATGATAAAGATCATCTGCGGGAACCATATAATTTCACTATTAAACATATGATGTTTGATTGCATCTTATATTGCTTGTTTAGCGCTTTGTTAAGCATAATAAGATGATCCCTCATTTTAAATATCAAGATAAGAATGTGTTCTCCCTTTAGTATGCACCGATTATGTTTTAAACGCTCCAAGACATCACGTGATGATCGGGTGTACTTGGATCCTCGACCATACTTGGTGTAAAGCAGTTACACGCAAAAATACTAAGGTTCTAACTTGGCGAGCCTAGCATGTATGAGACATGGCCTCGGAACACGGCCAGAAAGGTTAAGCATGAGTCATATAGTTGATATGATGCCCATTTGATGCTCGCCTTTGAAGCTACACCGACTCACGTGATGATCGGACTTGGTGTAGTGGATTTGGTTCATGTAATCACCAAAAGAACACGAGGATGTCGCTTTTTGGTGGGAGTTCATTCGTAATATAGATTAGTTGAACTCAATCTATCATACACTTAGTCTAAACTTTACAAATTACATTGTAGATGGCACCACCGCTTTTAATTTCAATGCGTTCATGGAGAAAGAGAAACTAGCAACGGTAGCAACTTTCTTGAATGGGCCATGAATTTGAGGATTCTCCTCTCTTTGCACAAAAGCAATATGTGCTAGAAGCGCGTTAGGCCCCCACCCTTGTGATGCCTGACGAGGAGAAGAATGTCTATCGACTCGTCGGAGGACCACAACTTAGTTCATTGCGGCATATTGTATGGGCTAGAGCCGGAACTTGAAAGCGTTTAAACGGCAATGCCTTTGATACAATGGGTGAGTTGAAAATGATTTTCGACACACATGTCATGTGAGAGCTACAATGCTTGAAAAGTTCTTTAGCTGCATGATGGAAGAGAACAGCTCCGTTAGTGAGCATGTACTCAAGATGTCGATTCTGCCGATAAGCTTGTGTCCTTGGAATAACGATTCCCATTGACTTAGGCATCCATCGTGTTCTGAGTCTCGCCACCTAGCTATAAGAGCTTCGTGATGAACTATAATATGCAAGGCATGAAGAAGTCTCTCCCGAGCTTACATCAATGCTTAAAAGCTGAAGTGGAGATCAAAAGGAACATCAAGTGTTGATGATCAATAGGAACCTTGGTTTCAAGAAAGACAAGAAGGGAAAAGCGGAAGGAAGTAAAGGCTGTTGCAGCGCTGAAGAAACCCCGAGTTGGACCTAAGTCTGATACCGAGTGCTACTATTGTAAGGGGACTGGCCACTGGAAGCGCAACTGCCCCAAGTATCTGGCAGACAAGAAGGCCGGCAAGGCAAACAAAGGTATATATGATATACATGTTATTGATGTGTACTTGACTAGTGCTCGCAGTAGCACCTGGGTATTTGATACCGGTTCAGTTGCTAATATTTGTAACTCGAATCAGTGGCTGCGGAACAGGCGACCGCTAGCAAGGGGTGAGGTCAAGATGCGTGTCGGCAATGGATCAAACGTTGATGTGATCGCCGTCGGAACGCTACCTCTCCACTTACCGTCGGGATTAGTTATAAACTTAAATAACTGTTATTTGGTGCCTGCACTGAGCATGAACATTGTATCTGGATCATGTTTAATGCAAAGTGGTTTTTCATTCAAATTCGACTACGATGGTTGTTCCATTTATATGAATGAAATCTTTTATGGTCATGCACCAATGTTGAATGGTTTATTTCTGTTGGATCTCGATGATAATGTTACACATATTCATAATATTGATGCTAAAAGGATTAAACTTAGTGATGATATATCCGCATATATGTGTACTTGCCGTCTAGGTCATATTGGCATTAAACGCATGAAGAAGCTCCATTCGGATGGACTTTTAGAATCACTTGATTATGAATCATTTGATACATGTGAGCCATGCCTTATGGGCAAGATGACTAGAACGCCGTTTTCGGTTCAATGGAGCAGGCGGATTTATTGGAAATCATACATTCGGATGTATGTGGTCCAATGAGTGTGTCTTGAGGTGGATATCGTTATTTTGTTACTTTCACGGATGATTTGAGTAGATACGGTTATATCTACTTGATGAAACACAAGTGAAACCTTTGAAAAGTTCAAGGAATTTGAATGAAGTGGAAAATCATCGTAATAGAAAGATCAAATTTCTACTGATCGACCGTGGAGGTGAGTATCTAAGTTACGAGTTTAGCACTCACATGAAAGAGTGTGGAATTGTTTCACAACTCACACTTAGGAACACCACAATGAAATGGTGTGTCGGAACGTAATGTCGTACTTTATTAGATATGGTTCGATCTATGATGTCTCCGACGGACTTGCCGTTGTCATTTTGGGGTTATGCACTAGAAAGCTGCTGCATTCACTTTAAATCGGGCACCATCTAAATCCGTTGAAACGACACCGTATGAATTGTGGTTTGGAAACAAACCTAAGCTGTCATTCTTAAAGTTTGGGGTTGCGATGTTTATGTGAAGAAACTTCAACCGGATAAACTCGAACCCAAAGCGGAAAAATGCGTCTTCATAGGATACCCTAAAGAAACTATTGGGTATTCCTTCTATCACAGATCCGAGGGCAAGGTTTTTGTTGCCAAGAATGGATCCTTTCTAGAGAAAGAGTTTCTCGCAAAAGGTGTGAGTAGTCGGAAGGTAGAACTCGAAGAGGTTATGGAACCTTCTCTTCAAAGTATGGCGAGTAGCGCAGCGCCGGAAGTCGTTCCGGAGTTGGCTCCACCTGTTGAAGAAGGAACTAATGATAATGATCATGAAACTCCGAAAGAGAGTACTACCGAACCTCGCAGGTCAAACAGGACGCGTGCAGCTCCCGAGCTGTACGGAAATCCTGTCATAAATTTCATGGTTGATGAAAATAATGACCTGCGGACGTATGAAGAAGCGATGATGAGCCAGTTCCAACAAATGGTTAGAAGCCATGAAATCGAGATGGAATCCATGTATGAAAATCAAGTTTGGAACTTGGTGGAATTACCTCACACCGAAAGGCCGTGGAGAACAAATGGATTTTCAAAAGGAAAGCGTCTTGATGGTAATGTGACCATCTATAAAGCTCGACTTGTCAAAGGGTTTCGACAAATTCAAGGAGTTGACTACGATGAGACTTTCTCTCCGTAGCGATGCTAAAGTCGATTAGGATTATGTTAGCAATTCTGCATATTTCGATTATGAAATATGGCGGATGGATGTCAAAACCGCGTTTCTCAATGGTAATATTGAAGAAGAGTTGTATATGATACAACCAAAGGGTTTTGTCGATCCTAAGGATGCTAACAAGGTGTGCAAGCTTCAGCGATCCATCTATGGATTGAAGCAAGCATCACGAAGTTGGAATCTCCGCTTTGATGAGGTGATCAAAGAGTTTGGATTTGTCCAAACTTATGGAGAAGCTTGTATTTACAAGAAAGTGAGTGGGAGCAATGTGGCATTTCGATACTATATGTGGATGACATATTATTGATGGAAATGATATAGAACTTTTAAGCAGTGTTAAAAGTTATCTAAGCGACAAATTTTCAATGAAGGACCTAGGTGAAGCGTCTTACATATTAGGCATAAAGATCTATAGAGATAGATCTAGGCGCCTAATAGGGCTATCATAAAGTACATACCTTGATAAGATTTTAAAGAAGTTTAAAATGGACGAAGTAAGAAGGGTTCTTACCTATGTTGCAAGGCAAGACATTGAGTAAGACTCAAAGTCCCGGCGGAAGAAAGAGAGATAATGGACAAAGTCCCTATGCTTGACCATAGGCTCTATAATGTACGCCATGCTATGTACAAGACCGGATGTGGCACACGCTATTAGTTTGACTAGTAGGTACCAATCGGATCGAGTTGAACCTTTGGATAGCGGTCAAGAATATCCTTAAGTACTTAAGAAGAACTAAGGATATGTTTCTTGTATCTGGAGGTGAAGAAGAGCTCGTTGCTAAGTGTTATGTCGATGCTAGCTTTGACACCGATCCGGATGACTCTAAGTCTCAATCCGGATACGTATTTCTCATGAATGGCGGAGCGGTTAGTTGGAGGAGCTCCAAACAACCTTGGTAGCGGGATCAACAACGGAGGCGAATATGTTCTTTGCTTGAGCGGCTCGAGAAGCGATTTGGATGAAGGAGTTCATATCCGAACTAGGAGTTGTGGCAAGCGTTGGACCCAATGGTGATCTATTGTGACAACAATGGTGCCATTGCCAATGCCAAAGAGCCAAGGTCTCACAAGCATTCCAAGCATATTAAGCGCGGTTTCACTCCATCCATGAGCATGTCAAGGATGGAGATATAAAGATTTAAAAGTACATACGGATCTCAATGTAGCGATCCGTTGACTAAAACTCTCCCTAGAGCAAAACATGATCAACACGAGAACTCAATGGGTGTTAGATATATCACTATGTAACTAGATTATTGTCTCTAGTGCAAGTGGGAGGCTGAAGGAATATGCCCGAGAGGCAATAATAAATTGTTTATTATGTGTATTCCAAGTATATGATAGATGTTTATTTTGCATGCTATAATTGTATTAATACGGAAGCGTTAATACATGTGTGTTTAATAAACAAACAGAAAGTTCCTAGTTAAGCCTCTCTCATAAACTAGCTCGTTGATTAACAAGATGATCAAGGTTTCCTGATCATGGACATTGGATGTTGTTAATAACGGGATCACAACATTAGTGTAATGATGTGATGAACATTCATCCAGTATAGCATTACGATCAAAGTCATTGAGTTTATATTGCTATAACAACTTACGAAGTGATCCTAATCCTTAGACCATGAGATCATGTCAATCACTAACACCGGAAAAGTTTCTTGATAACATCAAACGTCACACCGTAACAGGGTGATTATAAAGATGGGTTCAGAACTAATAAAGTGTTATGTTGAGGCTCATGGATCAAGAGTGGAATTTGTTCATCCCGATGACGGATAGATATACTCTGGGCCCTCTCGGTGATATCACATTGATTAGCTTGCAAGCAAGTGATTTGATCACTGGAATGTTATATCACGGGAACGAGAAAAGAGTGCATGTCGTAACGAGATCAAACTAGGTATGGAGCTATCGATGATCGAATCTCGGACATGTAATATATCGTGAGACAAAGGGATTAAGATACTAGCGTAAAGGTTAACGATCACAAGAAAGTCATCGTTGAATGTGTGGGAGTCGGTATGGGTCTCAGATCCCGCTCGATTATTGATCGAGAGGGTCTCGATCATGTCCGCATTATTCACGAACCGTAGGGTGACACACTTAAGAGACACCGACATCCAATTGGAGCAAAAGTTTCATGCCGAAGAAAGAATAAACAAGCGCAGAATTTATTTCACTAGATACCGAAAGCAGGTTTTGGTGAAATTGCATAAAGTGGTTATGCATGTGAAATAGAATTCTAGCAAGGTTATTGTGAATGTTTGTCATTAAAGTAATTGACAAAATTCTGAATAAAATAAAAGAGTTTTATTTAATGAGAGTTTGCATTAAATTTGGTGGAAATTTAATGGGATTTTTGAGTGGGATTTTGAGTGGAGGAATTTGGAGGAGTTTTGTGAGTGGAGTGTCCACCCACATGATGAGGGGAGGGCAAGGGGGCAGCCCCCATGCGCCGGCCACCCCCTTGGGGGTGCCCCCCTCCTATAAAAGGCCCCTCCTCTCACTTCTCACTCACACCTCCTCGTGAAGGATCTCTCTCCCCTCTAGAATTTATCCCCATGGTCTCGGACTAGCGAGATACATGTTCCGGTGGCTATTCGGCAAGAAAGAGTTGTGCTTCCTGCATCGCTGGAGGCGAGGCGGAGGTTGCTCGGTGCCTCGAACGTGTGTGCGAGCACGGATGCGCTGCTGATTTGCGGCGCTAGGACTTCCTCTCGATCTTGAGATCGGCAAGAGATCGTCTACATCAACCACGAGTTTGGACTCGTTAAACTTTGTCGGTCTTCAAGGGTATGTTCTCTACGGATATACATCCGCCCGTTGTTTGTATCTAGTATAAATAGATCTTGGTATATAGTTCACATCGTAGGAAATTTTTTGTTTTCTATGCTGCGAACCCTTCAACATGAATGTGTCATTGCATATTGAATGATTGCATCATGTACTAAGTGTTCTTGCTGTTCCAAAATTGAAAAGTCAAACTGCCAGTTTGAAAGTCAAACGGCTAAAAGCGAGCGTGGAAAAGCGAGGCTGTGGGAAGCGAGCTGGAAACAAGCAAGAGGTGGTTGGAACCGACTTGGGAGGAGTCCCTCAAGCCGGGCGCCAACCAAGGCGACTTGGGGAGGACTCCTCCCTGGCCGCCCTCCCACCTATAAAAGGAGGCGGGCCTCCTCCTCTAGACACACAAGTTCCTATCCTCTAATCTCGGTTTAGAGCCGTTTTGGTTTAGAGCTTCTAATTGCTCTAGCTGCGGTTTAGAGCCTTCTAATTGGTGTGTCTAAAACATAGACCACTAATAGCTCTCTCTCATACTCCACCATACTCGCTCGGCTTAAGGCGAAGCCTGCGGGATCTCCCTCTACTTAGGTACCACTGTTGTTGTCTAGGAATCGCGAGGAGTGCTACAACCTCCATTTTCTTGGAACAAGGGAGAGGAAGGTCTTCGTCGAGTACCGAACGTGTGACCGACTGCGGGAGCGCTGCCGGAATGTGGCGCCGGAGGGATCGTCTACGCGATCTTGAGATCGGAAAGAGTACGACTACATCACCCACGAGAATCTGCTCTCGTTAACCGCTTTGGAATCTTCGAGGGTAAGTTATTCCATCGACTCGTTGCTACAATCTAGTAGATAGATCTTGGCTTGTTTGTTTGTATGCGATAGAAATTTTTTGTTTTCCATGCTACGAACCCCTTCATCAAGTTCCTCACATACAAGCGGCTATAGCCAAAGAAAAATAAAACGAACAGCGTCTAGCTGGGGCCACAACGCAATACAGCCCAAAGAAAGCAAAAGAAAAAAAACAAGGACGAAGCTATCCAGAAGCCGGGGGAGACTGGATCACGAGATGGCATGGCCGAAAAGGGGCAGGCCGCCGCCCTCAATGCCCGAAGGGTGTCATCCAGGTGCTCCCGATCACGCTGTCTAGCTAGCGGATACCACTGCTGCAGGTAGGCGAGAAAAGAAAAAATGGAGGCAGAAGCACGAATAGGAAACATCCGCTCAATCACTATCTTATTTCGCACGTTCCATAAGGTCCATGCTAAGGCCACGAACACAAGACATAAGAGGCGGCGCCTCCTCCTGCATGATTCACCTCAATTTGAAGGAACTCCTCAAGATCATGGGCCTGCCGCGCAGGGGCGATGGCATTATGGATAAAGCTCCATAAAAATCGAGCCGTCGAGCATGTGAACATAATATGGGCGCACGTCTCCGGGATCCCACATAACGGACACATGCTATCTTCAGGTCCTCGATGCTTCGCAACTTCAACACCTGAGGGCAGTCGATCGTGGAGGAGCTGCCAAACGAAAATACAAATACTAAGAGGAAGGGGGGCTTCCATAAAGGAGAGGTCCAACACAACTCAGGGACCTGGAAGAGGGTCCGGTACGCCGAGCTAGCCAAGAACTTGACCCCCTAGACAGCCTCTAGGAGACGGAGTCCCTCTCACCCGAAAGGGAGTCAGGGAGAGAGGATCTCAGTCTCTAGAAGTCCGCGGCCTTAGCAAGCAAAAGGTCCGACGGAACAAGATGTTACACCGTCCCTCTAGGAAGGCCTCGGCCACTAGCAGCGAGGGGGAAGCACAAATGGTGAAAAAGGTGGGGAACTCCTCACATAAGGGGACATGCGATAGCCACAGAAGGCCTCGATCACTAAGTATGTGTGATGACTGCAAGTGCACGGATCATTTGTAGCTAGTTTAGAAATAAAGATATCGATCTTATAGGGAGAAGGAGTCTAAAATCTAATGATTCTTAAATTACATACTAAAATAGAAATGCTAAAATAAAGTTCTAAGTAACAAGATAAAATGCGAGTGTTATGTAGAAATGTGTTTTTGGGTTTTTGGTGTAAGAGAATAATAAGTAAAGTAAAACAAACTGAATGCAGAAAGTAGGAATCGCGTATATAAGAGAGATTTGAAACAACAATGGGGAAAACATTCTAAGGAATTAGCGGATACACCACTAGCATTATAAAGGGCTAAGATAAAGATTATTATAATGAACATTCTTAACTATGTATGTGTGATAGAAACTCCGTATTTGAACAAATAGTCAGCAACCACTGCTCACATCATCCTCATAACCACAACAGACATCAATCAACATCAATTGAATTACTGCACTATTAAGGGACTTGATCCCGTAGGACGTATCCCATGGCATGGATAGTGTTTCGTGAGTTTTCCTAGTTCCCAAATTGATACGTAAGGAGTGCCAACAGCTTTATAGTCACTGTAAGTGCTAACATACCTTCGTCTACCAACAAGTAGTTTCCTCTATCAAGTCCCCACAATAGGCAAACATTGAGAGATCGACTTCTCCCAACATCAAGATGAAAACAATTTAACACATGGTCACAACGATGAATATCATAATAAAATTTATCTTATTTCAATCTTATGCTAGGGTTTCTCCATCTCCCCAATAACTAATGATCTACTCAGACATGGAGGCAATCAACAACATAGCAAAATCAATGGAATCTATCATAGATGAATAGTACTTGTATAAATCCATAATGAATATGGAAATTATAACAAGATCTAGACAAGATGTAGATGGGATGGATAGAGATGGTGGTGATGTAGCGGTTGATGAAGATGATCGATGGCTTAGCCTCCCGGATCTGCGTAGGGCGAAGATGGATCCCCAGTGGATGAGTTCCTCCTTCAGATGCCTTTCGAAGGTGAGGTTTCGGCAATTTCTGGTAGTTCTGTATGTCGTCTCTCTGATCCAGTTGCACGAGGTGAAACTATTTGAGGAGGTGGAGGCGGCGCCAACTATACAACGGGAACTATACAGTCGGAAGAAATATTCCCGCCGTATAGTTGGTCGTTAAACCTTCTATATACTTTGTTCCCTTCGGGTTTCTGGTGTTATTGATATTTCCCAGATAAGCGATTTACGTTGTTTTTTACTCCTTTTCACTCCAGTACAACTACTCCAAGAATTGTGTCCATCATCTGTCCTGATCCTGATGAAAATAGATATAAAAGATGCGCACGAACGCCGTAAAATATCAAGATCCTACTACTACAATGCAAAATAATATAAAACATGATGCAAATATAAACTCATCAACTTCGCCAAGCTTAGACTTTTGCTCGTCCTGAGCAAGTTTTGCTTAATGGATGTGATCCTCATATTCATGAAGCTGAGTCGATAAAATAAATGAGGCAGTTGCAGCATGTGTTTATCATATATGATACATAGGAACAAGTTCATGAATAGTACCTTACTCGAACCATCCGAATAATATTAGCAGGCTTCCACACCTTAGCATTTAATAGTTCACAAAAGATTAATCTCAATATGATGTTAAAATGTTTTGGTTCGACCGAATGAGTTAGCGAGGTAGTCCCAAGTGTTTTAGGATTAACACATTCACTTGGGATTCAAAATCTCAAATGTTTCTTTGTCTCACCACAAGACAATGGTGTATGCACATTCGCTCTTTTTCTTCTCTCTTTTCGTCTTTCTTTTTATATATATGCTCACACTTTTGTTTAAGTGTTGTGCAAAGGAGCTAGCCATACATTCCACTTCATGTAGGAATTCAAAGTTTAATGATCTCAATTAACAAATTCCAATTGTATATGAAGCATCTTTGTGGCTTGAAGACTCTACCTCGACTTTTTCTCACTCTAATTTGATAGCACTTTTTAATTCCCCTTTGTTCAAGGTTTCTTTCTCAACTTGGTTTGATTATATATTTTTTCCTTTATAAATCAAACCATGAACTTACAACATACGGACTAAATTATCTTTCTATGTTCCATTAATACCAATGGAAGACTCCTATTGATATCATCAAGTGCAAGTAAAATTATACTCAATTCATTCATATATCTAATAAGACAAGCACAAACTCAATAATGCTCCATATATAATACTCCCTCCGTTCCAAAATAGATGTCTCAAATTTGTCAAAATTTTGATGAATCTAGACACTATTTAGTACATAGATTTCATCCAAATTTTTAAAAATCTAAGACATCGATTCTTGGACGGAGGGAGTAATAAACTTGGAATTTCATAAAAGGGATCGACTATTCCTGAAGGGAATTTTAATGATGCAAGTTTTATTTCTAAACTAATACTAATGCAAAACTAAAATAGTAATGTAAAACTTTATAAGATAGATTACAAGGTCTTAAAGATCTCCCCAAGCTTGGAATCAAGCCAGGCGGGATCAAATTATCCCTCACGATTATTTGATACCGTTGTTATCGCCATATTTTGGCCAAAGACGGAGATGGGCCGTGATCAAGATGGGCTTGGAAGATACGTATATTTAGCGTGTTGTTGAATCGGCCTTGTGCGTGGATTTGGGCTAAATTGCCCGTGTATCTTGTATCATAGTAGGTTTCGTTTCAGTTTAGGTTCCGTTTCAGTTTAGGTAAAGATAGAGTTGTAGAGTTATTCCAAAAGTAGAAAGTCTCCGGACTATAAATATGTACCTAGGGTTATCAAGAAAAGGAGGACAATCACGTTCACAAAAAAACACAATCTCGGCGCATCGCCACCCCTTATTTCTAGGGTTTCTTTCGGGTAAGTGTCATGCTGCCTAGATCGCGTCTTGCGATCTAGGCAGTATTTTTACTTATGCGTTGTTTGGTGTTACTCGTACTGAAGCCTTGTTGATGGCGAGTAACACTACTGTCATAGATTTGTTGAGGCTAGCATCGGTGCTTTTCGTTATAATTGTTTGATTTATGTTGCCTCTAGTTACCTCGCTACCTTTGCACCTTTTCCCAAGTGCAAGGGTAGCATCTTGCTTGATCTTTATTTAGCTGATTCGATCTGTTATGGTTATGCCTTGTTCACCAAGGTTTAGTTTGATATCTACGTAGTCAGGCCTTGCAAACGGGTTGAACGTTCCAGTAGTACGTAAGGACGTGGTTTACTAGTTCTAGAGAAGTTGTTCCGGTAATTGACTTTACGTCGGTTGTTAGGCCTCCTCTAGGGTTAGCTTCCTATCATCTTTTGTATCTACCAGGCTCAATTACGTGTGGGACGTTCCAGTTACGTGGTGAAAACGTTAAACTGCCGTAGATCGATTCAACTTGTAATGATAAAGCAAAACCCCATGTTATCGTAAATCTAATGCAGAACCATGGGGATAATCGGCTCTAGGAGCCGATTCACAGGGAAACCTGGGAGCCGGTCACGGCTCGAATTTTACGTATACTTGTTTACCATGCAGGAAATCAATCGGAGCAATCCTTCACCTTCCTGACCAGGTATAGGTCAGGTGGCATCTCGAACCAAGCCGGGCGTGTCGGAGTTTTGCGGCCGTTGCAGGGACCAGGCCCACCATTACAGGAGGCTCCGGCTCTTCGTTTTGCTCGTCGCTTTCGGTGGGTTTTGGCAGCAACACATTCTCGCACGGTGGGACATTCAACAACATCTGCATCAACATCCGACTGAGATGGGGGACCCGATCCACGTCTGACGAACCGCTGAAGATCACAAGGCGGTATGACGAGATCGAGCTCTCTTGAAGCCGATCTCATCGGCTCTTTTGAGAGGACCCGTAAGCATGGCATCAAGTGGAGGGGTTCTCCCGAGGTGCTCTTGATGAGGTGGATCTCTGTTCCTTGGAGGCGCACTGAGCTCTGACGGTGAAGTCAACTACATGGTGGCTCATTCTCTGCACCGCCATTACGAGAGCACAGTGAACGCTTTCGGGTCGCGGTTCGCGTAGTTCGAGAGATCATGAAACATCAGTACTCTCCGTCGGGGCCTACTTTAGGGACTCACCAGGGAGAAAGACTGCTCCAGACCAGGCCACAGCTGCCATTCACACTTGCAGCTCCAGAGCCGCCAGGGGCAGCAGCGTACGTCGTCTACAAGGTTGGAGGCGACCCAGGCGATTGCCAATTCCTGTTTGAGCCACCTAAGGAAATCCCACATGGATATGTATGCACCTACGTGCCGGACTGCAATAATCTGACACGCACCAACCAGATTGCAACCGCAGGGATTTCTGCGGCAGGAGTTCTGGGGCAAGAGCTTGAGGCGGCGTTCGAGCAGCGATGTCTGGGATGGACGCCGACAAACAGGCGTGGCTAGCCAAGTATGCCACTGGAACAAGTCATGAGAATCTAGCCCCTGCAGCTCAAACAGTGGAGCAAATCCGTACCATCTTGAGAGACAAGTTCGGTTAAGCCGTGCGAAGAGAAGGACAATCGGCTATTCAAAGCCGTACCCAACGAAGTTTGATCTAATTCGCGCCACCCAAGTATCGGCTCCTCGAGTTCTCAAGGTTTAGCGGTCGAAGGTCGAGCTCGATCGAGCACGTAGCCGATACCGCACAGCTAGGCATGATTTCGACATCGGATCGATTCTGCGTAAGGTTCTTTGCCCAATCTCTGACAGGACCATCTTTTGGGTGGTACGCCTCGCTGCCACCTGATTCGATTCAGACCTGGAAGCAACTGGAAGAGCAGTTCCACATCCAATATCACTCAGAGGCTACCGAGGCTGGTATTGCGGACACTGCACAGGTGCGGCGAGGAGAAAGCGAGTACATCCGGTAACCGGGACCGTCAAGAACCGATGTTACTCAGCTCGTTTAAGGAAGCGATCATTGGCGGTGTTGGGTCTCTCGGCACCCATCAAGGATCTGGCTTTCCAAGTAGAGTACAACTCATTGGCGCACATGGCCCGAATCGGCGATGTATGAACAGCGCCACCACGAGTTGTACCAAGACAAGTTCAAGCGTCCGATAGGCCTGGTCGTCTGAAGAAGATGATCCTACACAAGACCGGAGGTGGCCGTGGCTGAATGGGCTCGGGGCGGACCGTGTCCTGCAAATGGGTGAAGCGAGGGCCTACAAAAGGGTTCGACTTGACGTGAGCAAAGCTGGCAGATCTTGATTCTTCTTTGAAAAAGCGGTGAAGTTGCCCGAAGGCCACAAAATCCCCACGGCTCAGGAGATGAACGGGAGACCATACTGCAAGTGGCATCACTCGTTCACCCACACCACCAATGAGTGCAAAGAGTTACGTCGCCAGATCCAAACGGCGATAGAACAAGGCCGTCTGATCCTTGGGCAGTTCGCCATGAAAGTGGACACAAACCCATTCCCCGGCGTCAATATGGTAGAACTCAATCACTCCGCGAGGCGTCAGCTGGATTTCTCGTTCGGTGTTAATATGGCAGGGTTTGGGTACCACCATGACACGTACAAGGAGGAAGGTGGTCGCTCTCGGGGCAAAGAAAGAGAGGAGGCTGGTCCACGCGACCGGCCCAGCCACAATGACAGGCGGTACCTAACAGAAGAACAGGTGAGGAGAGTGCGATATCAGAAGCCACATTCCACGCATCTCCTTAACAAGTATGAGCGTCAGTATGACCAACGTCGCCGGTGCAATGGAGACGATGAAGGATATGAGCACCTCGCTAGGGGACCGTCTAAAGAAAAGGAAAGCGCAGACAAACATTGGGATTGTCCTTTCTTCAAGTATTGCTGGGATGCGGGAATGAGCCGATTGCCTACAGTCGACAACTACCCGGAATGTGGACAGCAGAAGGAGAACACGGGCCGATTTGTGTTCAAGCGTCTAGGGCCTCTCCACCTCAAGGTCACATAGAAGTCCGCCGAGCAAAAGACCTCGAAGCCAAGGGATGACAAAGAAGAAGACAGATATCACCGTCAAGGTGGTGTCCGACGGACTCAGACACACCCAAAGCGTAGAGTGCAGCATTGCGTAACTTGGAGGAAGCCAAGTCGATATCTCACGCTTTAAAAGCACGCCCGATCTGGCCGTTAAAATTAGGCAGACCTTGGAAACGGAAGACCGCCCGAAAAGGAAAGAGTGGCGCCCCAAATCGGTAAAAGCCGATGCAAAGACATCGGCTGGCACAAACATGGTGTTCATACTCCCGTCAGAATTCTGCGCGCCAAGAACCAATGAGCTACCAGTGGCACAGTTCGACTGCGGCCCACGGCCGGTTATCTTTGAGAAGCCACGTGAGAAGGGTTACAAACATCTGAAAGCCACATACCTACGAGGTTACATCAATGGGCAACCTCGACAAGATGCTGGTGGACACCGGGCGGTCAATATAATGCCATACTCCATGCTACGGCGTTTGGGGACGCTCCACGCAGATCGATCAAAACCAACGTCATGTTAAGCGACTTCAACGGCCAGACTTGAAGCGCAAAGGCGTCTTGAGCGTAGATCGACCGTGGGCAGAAAAACCATCCCCACGTCATTCTTCGTCAGGACAAAAGCACCTCTGTTGTCTTGCTAGGGAGAGATTGGATTCACGCTAAGCTGCATTCCGTCCACGATGCACCTGTCTGATGGGATGGAGATGAAGTGGAGGTCATCCATGCAGATGATTCTATCGAGATCTCCATAGCTGGCATGAACGTCGGGAAGCGAAGACCAAGAGCCGATCTCGGAATCAGTCTAGGCGGTGGCGCATTGAAGCTACAAAAACGGGGTGAGGCTGGTCTTATCCACGGCTCGGAGTAGCAAAGTCCACGATAAATGCGTATGCGGCGATCCTCGCGATCGGCCACAAAAAATAAAAAGCACCAATCATACGACAAGCAGATCACGTAGTCATAGCAGGGAGATGCCCTGCCATTGTAAAACAATAAGGTGTAAACCGTCCTTGACTAATGCAATCAAAAAGGGGGCCGATTCAGGCAATCGGCCCAAATTATTTTTGTTACCCTCACCTACGGTTTGCCATGTGTTTAGCATCGATTTGACAGGTGACGGAAAGCTAGGGTATGGGTTTACATCCGCTGATGAACTAGAAGAGATCGACATTGGTCCTGGGGATAAGCCACGACCAACATTTATCAGCAAAAAGTTAGATCTGAGTCTGCGGGGTCCGATGATAGCCCTGTTGAAAAAATATCCATCGCCGCTGGGACTACGAAATGCAGGTTAGACAGAGCATCATTGAGCATCGACTACCGCTTAAAAGGATTTCGCCGTTCCAGGTGAGCACGACGGATGAAGGCGAAATTGGAAGAAGTCAAGAAGGAGGTCGAGAAAATGTTGTGACCAAGTTAATCGGGCCATGCGGTATCTTTGAGTGGATTTCTAGTATCGTACTGTAGAGAAAAAGGATGGCCGTTGGCGTGTTGCCATAGATTTTCGGGATCTCATGAGCTACCCCAAAGGATGAGTATCCGATGCCGCAAGAGACGTTAATCAACGCAGCGGCTGGTCATAAGATCTTGAGCTTCATGGATGGCAATGCCGGTTACAACCAAATTTTTATGGATCCGGAAGACATACACAAGACTGCGTTCAGAGTCCCAGGTTCGGTGGGGTTGTTCGAGTATGTAGTCATGACGTTTGGACTGAAGAATGCCGGCGCCACATACCAAAGAGCCATGAATTATATTTTCCATGATCTGATCGGCAAGCTGGTGGAAATTTACATCGATGACGTGGTGGTCAAGTCTGCTTCAGTGCAAGGACACTTGGACGATCTGCAACGCGTCCTGGACCGAACAAGAAAATTCGACTCTGGATGAATCCAAAGAAGTGTGCCTTCGGGTGTGGCGGTCAGTTCTTGGGTTTTGGTCCATGAACGAGGAATTGAGATCGGCCTGAAAAGTCGGAGGCGACGAACAATGAAGCCACCTACCACAAAGAAAGAACTGCAGTCTCATCGGCAAGATCAACTTTGTCGGAAGATTCATCTCAATCTCGGGAAGAATAGAACCGTTCATGGGATGGTGAAAATTAAATCGACGAGGAATTCCGGGGGCGAACAACAACGAGCCTTGACGAGATCAAAGAATATCGATGAAGCCGCGGTGTTGGTTCCGCACCCGGATGCACCGTTCTACATTTACTTGTCGATGGTGACACGTCTATCGCCTCGGTGGTGGTGCAAGTTTATGATGGGCTGAGCGAGTCGTATTTTACATAAGCGTAAGGATCTGGATGCGAGACAAGGTATCGATATCGATAAGTTGTGCCTCTGCTTTTTTTCACTGCACCAAGCTGCGCCACATTTTGCTATCGCCGGAGATCATCATCATATGCAAATCGACGTCATAAAGCACATCTTTCGGCTCCTATGTTGAAAGGCGATCGGGCAAATGGATGTTTGCATTATCGAGTTTGACATCCGGTATCAACCCGAAAGCGATTAAGGACAGGCGTTGGCCGACCTTATCGCTGAAAGGATCAACACTAACATAGCAGCACTGTCTATAAGAGCGTGGGCTATGTTTTTCGATGGATCGGTTTGTGACGATGGTTGCGGCATCGGCATTTTACTTGTGTCGCCCCGGGGGGCAACATTTTCCTTCTCCATCAGATTATCTACCTCTCATACCAACAACGTCACTGAGTACGAGGCGATACGCAAGGGAATGGAGTTGATCATCGAAGCTGGAGCAGAAGCAGTGGAAATTTTCGGAGACTCCAAGTTGGTGATTTCCCAACTCACGGAGGAATACAAGTGTGAGAGCGAGTCCCTCTTCCCACTATGGCTGCACTACCGTGAGCTGATGGCGCAGTTCCGGTACATAAACTTCACTGGATCCATGATCGCGAGAATCCGAGGCGAATGATCTTGCACAAATGGCTTCAGTTACAAGGATGTAGCGAGGAGCCGATGTTCGTCTGCAGTTCTTGGAAGTCGACGATCGAGAGCCGATATCTTCAATTACTTGAAGGATTCCTCGGGGGCACCTAAACGGATAAGGTACAAGGCCATGAAGTATGTGCTTATTGGGGATGACATGTTTTATAGGACTCTGGAAGGGTTATTACTCAAATGTCTGGGGACAGCCGAGGCCAATCGGCTCCTACATGAGGTACACGAAGGCGCCTGCGGAACTCACCAATCGGCTCACAAGATGAAATGGTTGATCAGGCGATCAGGGTTTTATTGGCCCACCATGCTTGAGGACTGCTTCAAGTACTACAAAGGGTGTCAAGCATGTCAGAAATTTGGGAAAATTCAGATGGTACCCGCGTCAGCAATGAACCCCATCATCAAGCCTTGGCCATTCCGAGGTTGGGGCATGGATATGATCGGCAAAATCAATCCTCCATCAAGCAAAGGCCACATGTGGATTTTGGCCATCACTGATTATTTCACTAAATGGGTGGAGGCTGTCCCGATGAAATCAGTAAACTCAAAGGATGTTATCAACTTTGTGAAAGAACATGTCATCCATAGATTCGGGATTCCCCAAACTATCACGACCGATGGAGGTTCGGTCTTTATTTCTCAAGAGTTTAGAAAGTTCTGCGAGGACACGGGGATCAAGCTGATCAGATCATCTCCATACTATGCTCAGGCAAATGGGCAAGCTGAAGCATCCAACCAGAGCCTCATCAAGCTGATCAAGAGAAAAGTCGATGAGCACCCCAGGCATTGGCACGAGGTTTTGTCAGAGGCGTTGTGGGCTTATCGCATGTCATGCCATGGGGCGATAAAGACCTCGCCATACCATCTAGTATATGGACAAGCCGTATTGCCACGGGAAATTACGGCTGGATCGAGACGTGTCACTTTTCAGACAATCTAACAATCGAAGAATATGCAACCCTGATGAGTGACAGTGTTGAGGATTTAACTGAGCTCAGGCTGTGGTCGCTTGAGAAAATCAAAGAGAACAAGGCCAAGGTAGCTCGTGCATATAACAAGAAAGTGAGGCCAAAGGAGTTCCACGTTGGTGATCTGGTATGGGAAGCTGTGTTGCCATTAGGGACTAAGGATGCAACATATGGTAAATGGTCTCCAAATTGGCACGGGCCATACATGGTCGATCAAGTTTTAAGAGGAAACGCATACATGCTTGAGGAGCTGGACGGCGTGAAATTCCCAGTGGCGGTCAACGGTCAACATCTCAAGAAATATTTCCCAAGCATGTGGGATGATGGACAGTAAAATATGGGGGCCGATACATGAAATCGGCCAAGTAAAAAGCACGTGAGACGTTGGACAGTAAAAATGTGGGGGCCGATACTGGAAATCGGCCGAATAAAAGCAAAAATATATAGCCGATGCACGGTCATCGACTCTAGAGGTTCACACATGGTACAAACAGGTGCCAGTTTACACATACGAGCTACTGAAGAAATGCTTCGAAGGCGTGGAGCGCGTCAGCACGGACACGATCCACCTCGGCGATCTCGGCTTCGTCATCTTCATCCTTGCCCGTCACCAGCTGCTTGTTCAGGGCACGTATTTCTGCCAGATCGGTCTTCAGTTGGGCTTTGAGGCTTTCCGCCTCGTCTTGGGAGCGGGCGATGGATTCTTCCTTGTCGCGGATGAGCTGTTTAGTCGCCCGGACCTTCTCTTCAAGATCTTCCAACTCCCTTTTCAAGGCATAAGCTCGGTAGTCTTGTGAGGTGTCGGTTTTGGCATCCAGAGACGCCTTTTTCTCGTTGTTGTTGGCATCCATGCGATATTGGCCTTCAGTGGAAGTTGGGCGTGGCGCAGACTGATCCTCTCACGAGCTAACTTCACCCTTGAACCGTAGAAAGACAGGGTTACAACTGGCCAAAGTTTCACCTGCAATGCTACTGGGAGCTGGTCTTTTATTTCAGCCAGGACGCTCTTCACCTCCTCAGAACCCTCGATCAGCTCTTCGATCGGGGAGGACAGCAGGGCTTTAAGACGCTGGAATTGAGGTGGAACAACCCTGGCTCGTGGTTCATCAGCAGCGACGGAGGGAGTTGGTTCAATGGATTCAGGGTCGAACGTCAGCAAACCTGAAATATCACAACTCTGGCAGCCCGAAAAGGCGTCAGTATGCATCCAAACATGTAAGGATGAGCCGAAAGAAGCTAACGTACCTCTCCTAAGATCGGGGGGATAGCCGATGAGGAGACGATCGGCTTGTGTGTGGTTGCTGGGGGCTTGGCCGGAGTGGTAGCCGTTTCATCTGCACCTTCGGGGATTGCTAGGTCCGGTTTGGCTAAAGGCATCGGCACTGCCCTAGCTTTCCCACTAGAAACATCAGTCGTCTGCATGGAAGGTGTTTAGCCGATGTAAATAAGGATTAATCGGCAGATCAAAAGAAGCAAGTGGTAAGAGCGTAAAGGGTGACGATTTTTGAAACCTCCTGGCTCGACGAAGAAGCTTGCAGTCCTTTGCGAGCTCTCTTGGGACCCACGGCTGGCCCCGCATCGACTGGTGCTCGGGGGGCAGTAGGTTCAGGAAAAGACCTTTTCCTGGAAGCCGATGGTGATGAATCTGGTTGGCTCGGTGTGATGGTCCTCTCAGAATCTGTTGGGTTCAGTCCTCCTCGATTGGTCTGAGTGTTCTCGCTGGAGGTGTCTTCGACGGAAGCCTGTAAAAAAGGAGAACCAGTGAGCACAAGCATGTCTGCAAGGATGGAAGAATTAGAAGGATCGACCAAGGCATATATCACCCTACATGCGAGCTTTCTGGAGAAGGGCTCCGGCACCTCAAGGTCTTCCTGGCAGCTACCTTCCTCGTCGTCGTTCTTGTTTTAGTTGGAACTCGAGGGGCAGATGGCTTAGAGGTTGCTGGGTTCTTAGAAGCCGATTGTGGTGATATCGGCTTTTACGCATTATGACCTTTTTTAGAGGTGGCGAGTTTTTGCGAAAAGAACCACGAGCTGGCGGAAAGAACTCAAAGGGGGAGCCATCACTGTGCGTAGGTTCAGGGCCATCTTGTTGCTGCAAAGAGAAAGAATGGATTAATAGAAGAATCATTTGTAAGCTGCATCAGAAAATTTGCGAGTGGTGGTACCTGTTCCACGGGGATGTCATAGTCAGCATCGATTTTCAAAGAACGGTCCCAGAGCTCTCCTGAAGACGTGAGTCTTCCACATTGACCACCAGTCTTCAAAGCCATCGGTTGATGAGGCAAAGGTGAGGTCGTTGGGAATTGGGATGGTCAGAGCATCAAAGAAGGAATAACACCTTTGGCTGGTGAGAGGATCAGGCAGGTCGGCTCTGCTCTCTGTAAGGTGGTGGAGAAAGAAGTGGGGAGGTACTTGTCCAAGGCCAAATTGGCGAGCCACTACGACTGGCTGGTAGAATTCATACCCAGGTTTGATTATTCTGTTGGACGTACTCATGCCAACTGGAAGGAAACAGGGACGAATCACGGTGGAAAAGAGTTGCCGAGTGCTAGTGTCATCGGCAAAATTGTCTAGCCTGAAGGAGAGTGGATTTTCAAAGTGTTCCGATTCCTCCATGTAAGGGAAGAAGGTAGGGTTGTCCAGGCCTTGGAAGAAAGTGCTGAACCACTTGGAAGCCTCCTGAGGGGTCAGCTTACTGCCTGGCAGTCTATACAAAGCTTGGCCATAGCTGGTGCATCGGATCTGCTTCCCTTTTACATCTGGAAAGGTGCAGCTCGCCAAAAGGGGGAAGTTTGGGATGTGATTTTGAAAATACAGCTGAGCCCATAGCTGGATAAACCACCAAGGACCACCTGTTTTGACTGCTATGCCAGAGAACAGCTTGACAGACATCAATTGGAGATATCTATAGACCTCTCCAAGGAACAGTTTGCCGAGGCCAAGTTGAGTGCCCTTGGCCAGTTCGTGGGCTAAGGAAAGATAGTTCTTGGTTGGAGCAAGGGAAGGGCCACAAAATATGAAATGTTCCAACCAGAAGTTGAGAAAGGCTGTGTGTTCTTTCTCTGTGACAGGACCCTTTGTTTTCATGTGGCGTTGGAGGTTAGGCACCCCAGTTCGTGCAGTCTGTTTTAGAAGACAGTTTGTAGGGGACTTTGGTCAGTTTAAAGGCAGAAGGGCTGGGTGATGTAACATCCAGACCAGTAATCATCACCACGTCCAACAGAGTTGGTGACATGGGGCCCTGACCGAACATGAAGCAGTTCAGAGCGTCAGACCAGAAATAGCCGATGGTTTTGAGAAGATTCTCGTGTTTCTCAAGAGGAGACAATGATAGATGCAAGGCATCAGCTATTCCCGTAGTTTCCCATTGGGATTGGTAAGCTCTAGCTACCCTACTGAACCAAGAGACCCAATGTTCAGGGGGATTAGGCCAGGCTCGCAAGCAGTCGGCCCAAGAGTTCAGATCTAGGTCTTGGCTTACGAAGGGGATTCTATTTGCTTCGCAAGAAATCAGATGGGCAGGACTAGAATCTGTACGAGGGCCAAGACAGAGGGAATTTGGGAGAGAAGGATGCGGCAGCAGGATGTCTGAAACCTAGAAAGTTTAATGGTGGAATAAAGGCATTAATTCAGGTGTTCGCCATTAAATTCTAACATCGCGTTCAGACTGCGAGGAGTAGGCGTACCTTCAGACCGGAGACCTCTGGATTGGTGTTGGACGATTCCGCCATCTAGTTTACCGGCGGAGATGGATCTATGCAGTTGAGGATTGAGGGTTCTTGTTGCTGTGAGCTCGATCTGGTCGATGGGCAATTGGAGATCTGGGTCGCCCTTTTTGAAGAAGGTCGCAGGTTACCGTTTGAAACTGGAAAATGGCCGTTTAAGTTTGCCTAAGTATGCGACCAAGTTTTGACCTTGTCAACGTTTTTGGGAAAGCCGATGTGCATCGGCTCTTTGAGCTGTGGCTTGGTTGACTGTATGAACGTAACAAGGTGAAAGCCGATACGTTGCTATCGGCTTCTGAAGCATCGACCTATTTTGACTATCGGCAAAATTAGGGGCGAACAAGGCAATCTTCGGGAAACAGATTTTCATTCATTCATTCAAAAGATGATTGCTTACAAAAGGATGATTGATTACAAAAGGGAGCTTACTACTACTACTACTACTGGTTCCTAATCTAGAGGCCGAGGTCGTCGCCGCTGTCATCGCCGCCGTCTTGTTCGCTGTCCTCGGTATTGCCGCAAGATCCTCGCTTCTTCTTTGAAGAAGCTGGGGCCTCCTCGTCCTCGCCGTCGTCTTCGGTGTCCTCGATGGACCCGGCGTGGAAGCGCTTCACCGGCGGGTACTCGTCGGAGGAGGTGTCCTCCTCCGATTCCTCCTCCTCGTCGGAGGACTCGACGCCGTCCCAAGACCAGGCGTCGTCGCTGCTCTTCGCCTCCAGTTCCCCGTCAACGAGGAATTGTAGGCCCTCCTCGCCGTCGGTCAGGGACGCATCGTCCTCCGACCAGACGGCGAAGTCCCAATCCCTCTCGTCCCACCATCGTGGGGCGAAAGTACTGTACGCCGCCGTGGGCGGGTGCTCTGGCGTCGGCTCCCGGTCGCTAATGCTGTTGGAAGACTTGGAGAGCAGGCGAAGAGGAAGAGGCCATGGCGGAGGAAGAGAGTTTTTTGGCGGAGGAAGAGGGTTTCGCTCTTTGGAGGAAGATGGGGACTGCGCGCTCGCCTTAATTTAAATAAGGGGAATAGTGGAGAGGCGGTTCAATGCCATAGCGGTTTCCCAGAATGTGCTGCCAAAATCGTCAAATCATGCACTGCGAAGGAGTTGAGAAGACGAGGGGGTGGCGTGACGATTCTTCTCTGCAACGCGTAACCCGATGTAAAAAAAAAGAGGGAGAAGGAAAAAACAGAGTGGTTTTGGAATTATTATTGCCAAAACCAGGGGGGCATGTGTTATCGCCATATTTTGGCCAAAGACGGAGATGGGCCGTGATCAAGATGGGCTTGGAAGATACGTATATTCAGCGTGTTGTTGAATCGTCCTTGTGCGTGGATTTGGGCTAAATTGCCCGTGTATCTTGTATCATAGTAGGTTTCGTTTCAGTTTAGGTTCCGTTTCAGTTTAGGTAAAGATAGAGTTGTAGAGTTATTCCAAAAGTAGAAAGTCTCCGGACTATAAATATGTACCTAGGGTTATCAAGAAAAGGAGGACAATCACGTTCACAAAAAACACAATCTCGGCGCATCGCCACCCCTTGTTTCTAGGGTTTCTTTCGGGTAAGTGTCATGCTGCCTAGATCGCGTCTTGCGATCTAGGCAGTATTTTTACTTATGCGTTGTTTGGTGTTACTCGTACTGAAGCCTTGTTGATGGCGAGTAACACTACTGTCATAGATTTGTTGAGGCTAGCATCGGTGCTTTTCGTTATAATTGTTTGATTTATGTTGCCTCTAGTTACCTCGCTACCTTTGCACCTTTTCCCAAGTGCAAGGGTAGCATCTTGCTTGATCTTTATTTAGCTGATTCGATCTGTTATGGTTATGCCTTGTTCACCAAGGTTTAGTTTGATATCTACGTAGTCAGGCCTTGCAAACGGGTTGAACGATCCGAGTACGTGGGGCGTGGTTTACTAGTTCTAGAGAAGTTGTTCCGGTAATTGACTTTACGTCGGTTGTTAGGCCTCCTCTAGGGTTAGCTTCCTATCATCTTTTGTATCTACCAGGCTCAATTACGTGTGGGACGTTCCAGTTACGTGGTGAAAACGTTAAACTGTCATAGATCGATTCAACTTGTAATGATAAAGCAAAACCCCATGTTATCGTAAATCTAATGCAGAACCATGGGGATAATCGGCTCTAGGAGCCGATTCACAGGGAAACCTGGGAGCCGGTCACGACTCGAATTTTACGTATACTTGTTTACCATGCAGGAAATCAATCGGAGCAATCCTTCACCTTCCTGACCAGGTATAGGTCAGGTGGCATCTCGAACCAAGCCGGGGCGTGTGCGGAGTTTTGCGGGCCGTTGCGAGGGACCAGGCCCACCGTAGCCAGGAGCCTCCCGGCTCTTCGTGTTGCTCGTCGCTGCTCGCCGGTGGGTTTTGGCAGGCAACAACCGTGATTATTGTAGATCACTGCGGAGCCATGGCATGTAACACCACAATGCATAGCTTCTTTTTGGTGTCCTCCAAGGAAGTGATGCGACTGTAGCACCTGCGCAAATCAGATTGCAAAGTGTCCACCTTGTCTGCAAGTTTAGTCACCAATGGGAGGAGACCATCCTTCTTTTCTATCTCCTTGAGGTGGTGACGGACTTCAACACGATGGAGTAGCTCTTGCTTCTGAGATATCTCCAATTATCGTACGCGGTCCTTGGTCCTGGGGACAACTTCTTCTTCCTCATCCATAATTGATGGATCGGGTAAATAGAAGACGTTCCTCCACTCTTCTTGAGGATTCACCCTCATACGAGCACCAATGGTGGGCCTCGAGAGTGGCACCGTCGCTTCCTTGCTAGCACCTGCACTAATGTTAGGTAATTCCTTATGCTTGTGCAGCCTGGGATCCGTGGTGATGAACTTGACCGTCTCCACATGCCCTCTTCCATGTGGTCGGTGACCTTATATTTCTTGTTGATCTCTCTTCATTGCCACCCAATTGATCTCTGGGGGATCATAGACATCACGACTGATGTAGATGTCACTCCAATCTTCATTGGCATTGCTTTTGTAGAAGCTTGGCTCGACGTGCTCCTTGTACCTCGGGATAAACCTCTCCACATCCTCGTTGTTGTCTTACATGGAAGGGCTGCGAGAGCGGTCCTTGGAAGGAGCAATGAGACCTTAAGGTTTTCCACGGCCTGGGACAGGGTAGAGCATGGATAGATTTGTCCCCGATGATTATGATTAGAGAGAAACACAAGGGTATTATATAAGAGGGGTCAGAGGTCGGTAAAACTCGCGAGAAACACCAAATTAATGCCCAAGAAAAGAATCTTAACGGAATAGGGAAAGAAATCACGGATTTGGAGAAGTCCTGCCACGTAACGACCAAATATACTGTCGTGACCCGTATAGCTCCGGGCGTATAGTTGGTTCTGGGCAGATATTTCCAAATATCTCGAGTCCAGGTTGATTAAGTTACCAAATTGGAATCGATAAAACCCTTTTTAGATGAATAAAAATGGAAAAAGGAACAGACCATCTGAAGGTTTAATGACCAACTGTACGACGGGAGATTTTTCTCTGACCGTATAGTTTCTAGACGCCGAAAATTATTTTGCGAAGAAGATATAGAAGGTTTGACGACCAACTATACGACGGGAGATTTTTCTCCGGCCATATAGTTGCGACCGTATAGTTGGTAAAAACCTTCTGCAACTTCAGAAAAACATGAGGAATGCAAAGACAAAAAATTTAGAAACAAATATTGTGCAGACAAATCACTTATTTAGAATAGGAAGACTTACCTTGCACTTAACGTTTATTTATTTGGGGGTGACATGCTCCTCCAACAACAAGGACTTCCTCTCTTTTGGAGGAATTGACCTTGGTTCATCTAATAATTCTCATAAACGAAAATCACAAGGACTAAAGTTCCTCTCAATAATATTGGTGTTTTGCTGAGCAAATATGGACACTACATCCAACATCTTTATTTCTCGCCTCTACATAATCTGCAACTCAAATTCTTGAAGTAAAAGGATCCAACGGATCAGTCTTGGCTTATGATTTTCCCTATCAAGTAGTTCTTTTAAACCATCACGATCCGTATGAACTCTTACTTTTACATCAACTATATAAGAACAAAATTTATCGCAAGATAAAAATATAACAAAAAGTTCTCTTTCTTCCTTAGGATAATTCTTTTGAGCTAAGAGTTCTACTAGCATGGTGTATAATATTAAATCTGCGACCTATATGTTGTCCCAGAGTTACTCATACAACATCATCACTAGCTTCACATATTAAATCAAAAGTCATATCCTAGATAGGTGGTTTAATGGTAGGAGCATGGGATAAAGCATATTTAAGTTTATCAAAGGCTACAAGGCATTTATCATCAAAATTAAATCTTACTCCTTTTTGCAAAAGTTTAGTCAAAGGTTTAGAGATTCCAGAGAAATTTCTAATGAACCTTCTATAAAAACCCACATGACCAAGGAAACTTATTATACCTTTAATATCCCTATGTTGTGGCATTCTTTCTATTGCTTCAAACTTAGCTCTGTCTACTTCAATACCTTTACTTGATACTTTATGTCCAAGGACTATGTCTTCTTTGACCATGAAATGGTACTTCTCCCAGTTTAGAACAAGATTAGTTTCTTCGTAATGCTATAAAACCCTTTTGAGATATATCCAAGAAACTACTAAAAGAAGTTCCATAGACAGAAAAGTCATCCATAAATACTTCCATTATCAGTTCTATAAAATCCGCAAAATAGTAGTCATGCATCTTTGAAAAGTAGCTGGAGCATTACATAAGCCAAAAGGCATGCGTCGGTAAGCATTTAAACCATAAGGACTAATGAAAGTTGTTTTAAGTTGCTCATCAGGATGAACATCTATTTGGGAAAACTAGAGTATATGTCCAAGTAGAAATAATGTGTGTGGTTTGCTAACCTCTCTAAAGTTTGATCTATGAATGGTGAAGGATAGTGATCTTTCCTAGTTTCTTTATTTAATTTTCTAAAATCTATGCACATCCTATGTCCAACAACAGTTCTAGTAGGTATCAATTCATTGTTTTCATTGGGAACAACAGTAAAACCGCCCTTCTTAGGAACACAATGAATAAGACTTACCCATTCACTTTCTTTCACAGGGTAGATTATACCTGCATCTAGTAGGCATACCATTTCTTTTCTTACCACTTCCTTCATTTCGGGATTCAGCCTTCTATTAAAATCTGCAACTGGTTTAGCACCTTCCTCCATAAATATTCGATGGACGGTTATCATGGGACTAATGCCCTTCAAATCATCCATTGAATACCCAAAGGCCTTGCGATGCTCCTTAAGTACTTTCATGAGTTCTTCTTTTTCATCCCCTAAAAGTTTAGCACTAACAGTAACGGAAATTTATTTATATTGTCCAAAAATCTATATTTAAGATTATCTGGTAAAGTATTCAATTCTGGGGGTGGTAATTCTTCATCCCCTCTCTTTTCTGGTTCTTCAAAAGCCTCATCAGTTGGAGGTCCTAAAATGGGGAGTGAATAGAATTCACTTTCTATTTCTTTTAGGGACTTGTCCTCCATAATTCTTTCTTCATAATTTGAGTCTTCATTTGTTTATTCTTCTTGATTACTAAAGAAAAGAGCTGCCATCTCCTCAATAGTTTTTTCTTTCCCTTCTTCTTGTATTTGTAGAGGCCTGTTTTTAAATTTGGAAAAGTGGAATTCTTTTTCTGCTTCCCCAATCTTAAGAGACACAATCTCCTTCTTGAAATTGATTTTGGCACCTATATCGCTCAAAAAGTTTCATCCAAATATAATTGGGCAAAGAGTGCCAGCTGGCATATCAACAACTACAAAATTGATAGGGAAATATTTATTGCCAATTGTGATAGTTGCATCTTCGACTACTCCCATTGGAATTCTAAGATTTTTATTGGCTAACACGATTGTCATATCAATATTTCCTATTGTAGCTGGAAATATCTCTTCTTTTATTTCTAAGTAAAAATCATAAGATATAAAATTAACTTCGGAACCAAGATCACATAAAACAATAATGCGAGGTTTCTTTAAATATGTAGGGAAGAATAGGCTTACCCACATCTTTTATCTTAGTTTTTCCTTCAACTAATATTGAAGTCTCTTTATCAAGTTCAACTATGTTACAATGTGCATACATAGCCATAATTGCTTTCTTGGTTACCTCTTCATCTTTGGCTTCATCCAGATGTTCTTCAACTTTTGGCACACTTACCTCTTCCTTCTTCTTCTGTACTTCTTTGACCTGTTCGTATTCCATGATATGCTTTTTTGCAGTGTTAGAAAAAGGTATCTCACATATTAGTTCTAGGAGGGCCTGTGTTGATGTAACTTCTCTTTTCTTCTCATGTTCGGGTGGTGGGTCATACTTGACCGAACCCTCTTTTGGAGCTTTGGTGTGTTCTGTAAAAGCTTTAACAACACGCAACACAAGATCTGAATCTAAATAAAGTTCTTTAGATAACTCTTTAACATGGCCTTTTTTTATTATATTCATGAATACAATCATAATATATTTCTATGCCTCCTTCGCTTCCTAGACAAAAATTCCATGAAACTCTATGCCAACACCCGGATTTTTAATCCTAAATGCCTGTTATGCTATACATCGCAATCCCAGGATTACCATTTGTGTGAGACGTAACATATTGGTACCATAGTTTATCATCCATTACAAACCATAATATAGGTCTTAAAAATAAAGGATCTCATGATCCAGTCTTAATACAATCAACACAGCGGAATAATATAATAACAGTAGCATGGGCGAAGCTCCATCTTCAGGGTCACATGCAATGCTGACGATGGGAGATGATCCTAGTTGTCGTAGACTTCCTTCTGTCCATCATCCTGATAGTCCTCTTCATAGTCTGGCCACGGGAATAGCTAGGGACAAAGCCATGAGTACTCTTTAAGTACTCGCAAACTATCACTAACAGGTAAAGATGTTTCAAGTATGAATACTAAGCTCTAGGTTGTTTTGCAAAAAGCCAGATTTATCTCTAACTGAGTTTAGAAGCAAATAAAACTAGTTTAAGGTTTTATAACACCTAAGTGGGAACTTGAGTTTCATATCACCACCCTATTGTGGTCAAGTCAAAGTCATGATTCATTTCACAAGTCATTTTGAAAACATCCGACAACGGAACAATATGGCCACTCCAATTGTCCATAACCACGGACACGGCTATTCGAATAGTTTGACACTCTGCAGAGGTGGTACACTTTCACCAAAATATTCGATACATCCGTCAGGAACAATCCTGAATCACCATACTCAGTATGCGGATAATCAATCATAACCTTTCAATTACATACCCTAGTATAGGCACCTCTCCTATGAGTTTGGCCTCCCAACCATGACCATCTGTTATCTTGGGAACTGCATAGGTGGACAATCATCACGAGGTAGCCTCAGCTCAAACCTCAGCCGCAAGGGAACCCATACTAAGATATATAAACTTCCAGTCAAGCTCTACCCAAATTCGGGTATTGTGGTTGTACGATAAACATTGGAATGGTATCGCATCCGAACACAACCATCAGTTTTATAAAGGGCTAAGGCTCACGCCTCAACATTTTCATCATCAAAATCATCTGGTGTTCAAGAACACATGTCAAAACATTTCATTAGAATGGCTCATCATTCTAAGGTTTTCATAATCCATTTTCACCGAGTATTCCCATCTAAAGTGATCAAGTTTTATGCTTAGCACTAGCCACTAAGGTTGGGGGTATCACTAATGAGGGTGCTAATCAAGTGTGACTTATCTAAGTCTAGTCTCATGCCTTAGGATGACATCTAATTCTATCTAACTTAGGCCAAGTTTTATGCTCTTTATGCTACCTCTAATATCTTCCCAAATTTCATAAGACACTATCTAAAAGTGATAAAGAGCTTTGATAAAGAAATAAAATAACAAAGCTTGCAAGTAAAATTGGGATTTGGTATAATAAAGGTTGCATAACCAAAGCATGTCTAATGCATTCCATAGGTTATCTTGTAGGATTAGGCTTGCAAGTAGGACTAGCATGGTTTAGCTTAGCTTGCCTTGCGTAGTGAGTGATTGAAGTTATCTTCTCCTTCTTCCTCGTAGTAGGCTCCTTCCTCTTCGTATCCTTGGTCGGTACTAGCGTCTATAAATAAATACGAAGTACACAATCACCAAACAATACTTTACTAATTCTATTTGGGACACAAGGGCAAGCATTAAGGCAATAGTTTTATTTATTTTATTTTAGAAAATTAATTTTTACTCATTGAAAAACTACTTAAGATTTAATATTCTTCAATTAAAATATGGGATCATGTTGACACATGTCATCACCACATATTTCAATACTTGGGAATGTGATTTAAAGTGGTGTCACAATTTTATAAGGTTTAACATTATTATTTTAATTAATTAAAGTGACTAGAAATGCCTATGGGGCATTCTTTTATATTTGTCCATTATTACTGCAAGTAAACCTATATATTTTTATATATTCAGAAAGGTCTTATCAAATGTGATTTTTGAGAGTTGGAATCAACTCAAAATCATTTATGGTTGATTTTTGAAAAATGTTTGAATGCAGAAAAGTCTCTGCCTTGCTATTTTTACTATAGGTGATCTACAACCAATTGGTTTGAATCCAATGGGCTTGGATTAAGAATTTTCATATCTTTCTAACAAAATTGGTTTCATGCAATTTGGTTCAGTAAAACCCTCTGAATTGATTTTTGAAGTTAATATCTGAACTAGGTTTGAAACTAAATGGAAAATTCTAAATTTAAACTAACTGGGTCGCATGTGAACTAAACTGGGCCGGCCCACTGCGCACAACGCGCGCGGTCTGGTTAAGTTGGCGTCCCCACTAGTCAGTGAGGCAGGGGGTGCGAAGGGGTATAGGGTGATTACGGCCGTAGGATTAGACTAAGGATCAACGGCTCACGACCTTCGTCCTCGTCGAACAGAACACAACGGGATCGAACCCTAGCATGGCCAGTGGGGGTCTTGGGCGGCTCGCCGGGGCTCAGGCGATGGTCGGCGATGGGGGAGAACGACGAAGTCGACGACAGTGATTCTCCTGGTACTGGCGGCTCCTCTTGGGGTGGCTCCAATCAACGGCAGGCTCCGGCGAAATTCCGGCGAGGGAGAGCTCGCCTTGCTCCGGGAAGAGGTGGGGAGGATCAGTGAGAGGTGGGCAATGAAATGGTGTGAAGAAAACGAGCGGGGAAGGCCTCCTTTTATAGGCGAGCAAGAGAGGCTGAGCGGCATGTGCAGTGCTCGTCGGTCTCGGTGTTACAACGAGCTACGGGAATGGTTGAGGCTAGGGGATGGTGCGTGGTCTCCTGGCGGTGCTCAACGGCTTGATGGCACGGCAAGGGGCGGTGCGGTTCGGTTGGAATGCGCGGGTGCTCTGAGCGGCACCGACGACGTTTTTGACGACGCACAGGCGCTCTTGGTCGCGCGGCGACGAACGGGGTTGTCTGGTGGTCTCCTGGGACGATGGTGATCACAGGCACGGGCGGCGAAGGCAAGGCGCGGTCTGTGCGAGCGTGTCGAGCGCGGCGCTCTGGCACGCTCCGGACATGGCAGAGACAAACTGGGCGTGCGTGTTCTCGGTGGTCCGCTGCTTGTCAATGCTCGTGGGCTGGACAAAGGGTGGCGGTGGAAGGTGGCGTGCTTCTTGGACATAGTGGCTAGGCGTGGCGATGGCTCTAGCTAGCTCGCCATGGTCGGCTAGCAAGGGGTGGCTCGGGCATGCACGACATGGTGCAATGGTAGGGGTCTAAGTTGGTTTAATGCACTGGTTGTTGCTTGGGGAGACAAGGGTGATCAATGGGGGACAAGGTTTGGGGTGATCACTGCTCAAAACAGTGAAGTTTGACCAAATTTGGTTTGTGTCTCCAGGTGTTTGATGAAACGGCTGAAAGAAATTCATATTTGAATTTTTGGATGAAACTTGGTGGGTGCAATGGTCACATACTAGGTAGTCTCTGGTTGATTGGATTTGTCAAGGTGCACTGGTTTGGTTGGGTTTTGAGAAATGGTGATCTTATCATATGAACTAGATTCAAATTTTAAATGTCATTTGAATAGGGGTGCCAAATGTTTCTGTGGGTTTGCAAGGTGGGCTTGGGTTCACTTGTAATTGGTCTAGCAAGGGGTGAAAACAATTGGATTAGTTTCTGTTAGAAATCTTGGACTAGGAACACTCAAAGTGGTCTAGTGAACAAGATTCGCAAAAATGACCATTAGCTCATTTGGTTTGTTTTTGAATTTCTACCGATTTGATTCTGCTTGGAAAAGATTTAGATGATGTTGTTTTCATCTTTAAACCAATCCTTGCCATTCATAACAATCACACAAGTCCATACAAGCATTCATGCATTCATCACATACACACATGCATTCATATGGATGTAATTAACAAATTTTTTTGTTAACCCTAAATTTGGGTGATTTAGAACTTGATAACTTTGATTAATATTTTTGGGATGTTACACTCTATGATCGCGAATTCTATTAAGTAAAGCTCCTCTCACGCAAGAGTCTAGTTCAATTTTATTTTGTTCGATTAAACCGCCATACAAGATATGCAATAAATACCATTCATGCAAATTATGATGAGGACATTGATTAAGTAAATCTTTGAATCTTATATAAGCTCTTACTAGTCCTTCATTAGGACGATTCCTCCAAGTCATTGTAAGACGCCTGATTCCAAAAGAATTTGATAATGGATAATACTTGGCTACAAACTTACAAGCTAAATTATCCCAAGTAGTAGTGGCTTCAGGGGGTAAAGATCTATACCATGAGAAAGTTGTGCTAGTTAAAGTCTGACTAAATTTTTTAGCCTTATTTCATTAGCAGTATACCCTGGTACTTGGAAAGTGCCACATATATCTTTGAAGCATGTAATATGCTCATATGGATCAGGATCTTCTTCATCTCCAGTAAATTGAGTAGAGGATTTATTTCAAACCCCCTTGTCTTCTCGTTGGAGTTGTCTCTTTTATTAATATCATAGGGCTTCCCAAAGTGGCTGAGTGGGTTAGCACTAGTTAAATGCTCAAACTCCATCATGTTGGCGGGAACCTGTAACTCAAAATAAAACTTAGCAAGAATAAAATAAATAAGCAAAAACTAAAAGACCTACATTGCTTAGCTCCCCGGTAACGGCGCCAGAAATTAGCTTGATGACTGTAAGTGCACAGATCATTTGTAGCTAGTTTTGAAATAACGATATTAATCCCACATGGAGCATGAGTCTAAAGTCTACGTAGAAAGGTGTTTTTGGGTTTTTGGTGTAAGAGAACAATAAGTAAAATAAAACAAACTGAATGCAGAAAGTAGGAATCGTGTATGTAAGAGAGATTTGAAACTGCAACGGGGAAAAAGTGTTCTCAGGGATTAGCGGATACACCACTAGCATTATAAAAGTCTAAGGTAAAGATTATTATCATGAACATTCTTAACTATGTATGTGTGAGAGGAACTCCGTATTTGGAGAAATAGGCAGCAACCACTGCTCACATCATCCTCATAAACAAAATAGACATCAATCAACATCAATTGAATTACTGCGCTATTAAGGTACTTGATCCCGTAGGACGTATCCCATGGCATGGATAGTGTTTCGTGAGTTTCCTCGGTTCCCAAGTTGATATGTAAGGAGTGCCAACAACTTTATAGTCACTGTAAGTGATAACACACCTTCGTCTACCAATAAGTAGTTCCCTCCATCAAGTCCCCACAAGAGGCAAATATTGAGAGGTCGACTTCTCCCAACATCAAGATGAAGACAATCTAACACATGGTCACAACGATGAATATCATAATAAACTTTATCTTATTTCAATCTCATGCTAGGGTTTCTCCATCTCCCCAAGAAATAATGATCTAGTCATACATGGAGGCAATCAACATCATAGCAAAATCAATGGAATCTATCATAGATGAATAGTACTTGTATAAATCCATAACGAGTACGGAAATTACAACAAGATCTAGAAAAGATGTAGATGGGATGGACAGAGATGGTGGTGATGTAGCGGTTGATGAAGATGATCGATTCCTTAGCCTCCCGGATCTGCGTCGGGCGAAGATGGATCCCCAGTGGATGAGTTGCCCCTCCAGATGCCTTCCGAAGGTGAGGTTTCGGTGATTTCTGGTAGTTCTGTATGTCGTCTCTCCGATCCAGTTACACGGGGTGAAACTATTTGAGGAGGCGGAGGCGGCGCAAACTATACGACCAGAAGAAATATTCCCGACGTATTGTTGGTCGTTAAACCTTCTGTATACTTTGTTCGCTTCTAGTTTTCTTCTGGTGTTATTGATATTTTCCAAATAAGCGATTTACGTTTTTGACTCCTTTTCACTCCAGTTGTACTGCTCCAAGAATTGTGTCCACTGTGTCCATCACCTGTCCCGATCCTGATGAAAATAGACATAAAATATGCATGCGAACGCCGTAAAATACCAAGATCCTACTACTACATTGTAAAATAATAATCTAAAACATGATGCAAATATGCACTCATCAACGTGATAGGGAAATCAACCAGTCTACAGTTGAGGTTGTCAGCTATGCGTTGCCTGTCCACGTCTGAGTACCCTAGGACCATCACCTCGCTCTTCTCTTCTTGAAATTGATCTTTAAGCCTGGAATGGATTCAAAGCAGAGAAGCAGGAATTTGAGGTTGATGATGTCTAGCTCCGAGCCATGTACCATAATCATGGTATCATCCACATATTGGAGGTGAGAGATCCCACCTCTAGGGATAAGATTCCCAACCACATCCGATATGTGGCCAGTAATTCTGGCTCTATCCAGAATCTCTGCAAGGGCATCCACTACCGAGTTAAAGAGGAGGTGGGATATGGGATCCCCCTGCCTCACTCCGTGGGAAGGGCTAAAGTAAGGACCAATATCACCATTGACATTGATCACGGTGTTCCCGGTCATCATGAATTGCATAATCCATCCTATCACTCTGTCATCTAGGCCCCTCCTCCCCAAAACCAACCTAAGGAAAGCGGACCATCAGAGGTCCTTCGAGTTTTTGCTCGAGATCAAGTTGAAAGTGGAACGAACGGAGATCCCGGTAGTTGTAGCTGGAACAAGGATGACCCGGGATGGAAGTCCATCCTCGTTGCGACCTCCCAACTAGCAAAAAATAAGAAGATAAAAGAAAAGAAAAGCAAAGCCAACAACTGTGGCTTGACGAAAACGAGGATGACCCGCCACCACTGGGCCCTTTGGCCACCATGCTCCTAGCGCTTTGAATCGTCGCGTACCAAGAATCACCTCCAAGAAGGAAAGCGACGACAATGACGATGCTGACCGGATTGGTCCTAGGGTTTCCCCCGATACGCTACAGGAGTTGGGGAAGAGATACACCCGACGCCCTTCAGGAAGGACGACGACACCCATAGGCATCACCACGTCGGTGTCTAGAACACAAGGATTTCTCTTGACTCCTCAAAAAACCACACTCCTGTACGCTTTGAATTACTCCACCAAGATCGCCGTCCACCAGCATGCGTCACCATGGTCTTGTAGTAACCACTGTCGTCTCACTGCGACCCATGATGTGAGGCTTGTACGACCTAAAAGAGACAACTTTGGCAGGGGTCGGCGGTACAATGACACACGGGGGGAACTACCTCCACCATCAGAGGGCGATAGCCAACCGGATGTAGCAGCCAAGGCACACCAGGCCTTCACTTGCCCGGTCGAGCCCCAAAAGGACTTGTGAATCCTCGCTGCCACACTGCAGCAAGGGTGTCACTGCCGCCATCAACCCTAGATCTAGTCACTACTCTTCCATCCTCCGGTGATTCCGCCGCCACCACAGATCCCAGCTGCCAAGTAGCAGTGCCATCCCCACCTTGTTCACCCAGACTTACCGCCAGTTCGAGGTCTGTCACATGCGGTACCTACTAACTCTCCGTTGCACGAAAATAGGACATAGCCATGGCGGCCGCGGATTGAGACCTCAAGGCGCAACACCGATACTAGCTACCACAACCAAGGGTCGCTGGATTCGGGTAAAATGGCACCAGCGGAGATGGCATCCGCACAAGGGGTTCCCGTCGAGGCCCGCCTGACCAAGGACATGGCCCGCACGACCCAGATCGAGGCCTGCTTGGCCCAGATCTTGGGCTGCGTCGTCGGCCGCCACCTCCGTCGTGCGCAATCTGCACTAAAGGTCCGCCTGGAAAAGGTCATGGTTGCCTGACCCTGATCGAGGCCCGTCTGGCCCATATCTGGGGCCACACCACCGGCCCTCACCGGTCGCCACCCTCATCGCCGTGCATCCTGCACCCGTGATGCCTGCTTGCCACCGCCCGAGCATGCTACCGCCATGTCCTTCCATCACCATTGAAGCCAATCTCTAGACCGCCAAGGAGCACCGTCGCCGGCCGGCAGCCCCGCGCAGGCCCAATAGCATGAGAGGGTAAAGAAGTGTTGGATATATTCCCAAGTGGCAATAATAAGTGGTTATTATCATATGTTTATGTTTATGATAAATATTTGCATCCCATGCTATAATTGCATTAACATGAAACATTAGTACTTGTGTGTTTTGTAAACATAAAAGAGTTCCTAGTAAGCCTCTTGTTAAACTAGCTTGTTGATCATGGTTTCTTGATCATGGACATTAGATCTTATTAATAACAATATCATATCATTAGGAGAATGATGTGATGGACACACACCCATAGTAAGCATAGCTTAAGATCAAGTCATTAAGTTCGTTTTGCTACAAGCTTTCAAATACATAGTAACCTAATCCTTTGACCATGAGATCATGTTAATCACCAACACCGGATGGATGCCTTGATGACATCAAACACCACTTCATAAATAGGTGGTTATAAAGGTGGCATTGGGTAGTATTCTGAAAGTATGGATTGAGGCACATGGATAAAGAGTGGGATTTGTCCATCCAAATGACGAATATATATACTCTGGGCCCTCTCGGTGGAATGTCATCCAATTGTATTACAAGCATGTGACTAGGTCACAAGGGATGTCATATCAGAGTACGAGTAAAGAGTACTTATCGATAACGAGGTTGAACTAGGTATGGAGATATCGATGATCAAACCTCGGATAAGTAAAGTATCGCGCGACAAAGGGAATCAGTATCGTATGTTAAATGGTTCATTCGATCATGAAGCCATAGTTGAATATGTGGGAGCCATTATGGATCTCCAGGTCCCACTATTGGTTATTGATCAGAGAGGTGTCTCGATCATGTCTACATAGTTCACAAACCGTAGGGTGACACACTTAAGTATCGATGTGGTTTAAGTAGATATGGAATATGAGTTGGAGACCGAATGTTGTTCGGAGTCTCGGATTGGATCCAGGACATCATGAGTATATCTAGAATGGTCTAGAGAATAAGATTCATATAAGGAAAGTCATTTTCCGGGGTTTGGAAATGTTTTTGGTGTTTTGACCAACAGCTTCTAGAAAGTTCTAGAGGGACCACCAGTGGGTCCACCACCCCGGGAGGGGCCACTTGGGCTAAGGCATGCCATGGGGGTGCCCTAGGGCCAGCCGCACCAAGCCCAAGGGGCCAAACCGGCCACCAAGAGGATTGGGAAAAACCCTAAATGGAAAGGGGGAAACTTGGGGGGCAAGTTCCCCCCTCTCCCTCTTGCGCCGCCGACTTGGGGAAGGATTCGGACAAGGGGTGGGAACCCTGGCCACAACCACCCCTCTATATAAAGAGGGGAGGAGAGGGCGCACCCCTGCCCCTTGTCCTCAACCCTAGCCGCCTCCCTCCTCCATCGACCTGCTCTGGCTTAGGTGAAGCCCTGCAGGATTCTATCCTCCACCACCACCACACCGTCGTGCTATTGGAATTCCGAGGGGATATACTACCTCCGCTGGCTATTGGAACGAGGAGAGGAAGGTCTTCATCGACTCCGTACATGTTACCAAGTACATAAGCACTACCGGAACGCGGTGCCAGAAGGATCGTCAACGCGATCTTGAGATCGGCAAGTGATCGACTACATCAACCACGAGATCCGATCTCGTTAACGCTTTGAATCTACGAGGGTTAGTTCTCTAAAATATCGTTGCACCGATCTCATAGATTAGATCTTGGCTTTTCCATAGATTGGATCTTGGTTTTATGCGTTCTTGCGGTAGAATTTTTTTGTTTTTCATGCAACGAACCCTACAGTGGTATCAGAGCCGTATATATGCGTAGATCGGTTGCACGAGTAGAACACAATAGTTTTGTTGGTGTTGATGCTCTTGTTGTCGCTTGATTTTCATGTACTTTGCATCTTGCGGGACAGAGGGATGAAGCGGTCTAGGCTAACATTACATGTCCTCGCACATGAGACTTGCTCCACGCTCAACGTGCAACTTGCATTGCACAAGTGGCTTCACGGGTGTCTGTATCTCTCACCATAGTTAAGATTCAACTTACAATCTACACTTGACAACACTTGTATCCATGTTGTGGTTCTTGTTCGTAGGTAAGAACGGTTCTTATTCGAAAGCCCCAAGCCACGTAAAACATGCAAACAAAATTAGAGACATCTAACTTTTTTTGCAGGGGCATGTGATGTGATATGGCCATGATGTGATTGTAATATATTTGATGTATGAGATGATCCTTATTGTAACTAGTAAGTAGAACGTGCTTTGCACGTTGAAGACGCCATACAAGTATACATATTTTGAAACAAATTTTATTTACATGTAAATTTGACCTAAGTTTCTTCTCCTTTAAGATTTAAAGACAATACACTCTTAAAAATGCATAACCATAGCTGTATGAACCTACCATGTTATGTTTTTAATTGAATTATAATAAATTTATAATTGTAAAGTGGAACGTCTTATCTACATTTTTCGTAAAGTTTGCATGTGACATGTTGTCATGTATTTTTCATACTACCATGTGTTATTTTGAAATACACAAATAAAAAACTCCTAGAATAATACCTTTAGAATATATTATGGGGGGATTGATAATTTCTCGAACACATAAAAAATAGTTTTCTCCTAGTTAACATATTATCAATGTGTTTTCATAAATTTATATGTGACACATTATAATGTATTTTATGAACTAACATGACTCGATTTAGAAAAAATGGAATGAAGAAATAAAAGCACCTTGAATACCTTCAACACTATATAATAGATGGAGTGGTTGTTTCTCAACCAAATTATAGCTTATCTCTCGTCCAACCGAGATCTTTTCATCTCTTTAAACTTGCATAGATCTCAATATTGAGATCCGATGATATTTTTAACATGGACTTAAAATTAGCGACTTATCAGATGTCTAGGAAATAACAAAACCACATAATAAATACTACAAGATTAAATTGTGTTTTTAATGAAATATGGGATTTTAATTGCTGCTCCATGCACTATTAATTTATGAAAAAACATGTTCCAGATCATGCAAAAGGGAGTATACACTACTTAATTTCTGTATGTACAGCTCAAACTCAGTTTGTGTTTCTATACAAAAGTGTCAAGAGTAGTTTTTATATGTACAAACTCTTCAAATAGGACATGCAAAAATTGTAGTCGAGAATTATAAAAATATGAACGAATACAAAAATTAACATGTTCATATTTATTTAGAAATAGAGATTGTTCCTTTGATGGTATAATAGGCCTCTTCAAATATGAAGTGTTTTGGTTAGTGCATGTTTCTTATTTATTTAGTTTATGGGTAAGCTTTAGTTAAAAATAAAATCCATCATATAAGAATCTCAGATGATGAGCAGAACGTGAAGCACCTCCGTTGAAGATTTTGAATTATTTCTAGTTTATGGGATGTTTTGCTACCCACTGTAGAATCCTAGATCACTTAGCCATAGAAGATCCACTTAGCCCAAAACCTAACACACACGATCGATCAGCCACAAAAGATCCACTTACCTAGAGCGTACCATACATGCATGTTCTGGAAAATTGTCTAGCTCCTAGATAGTTCTCACGTGACTGGATCAGGCAAACTTGTGCGCAATAGGAGAGGCGAATCCAGCACATGCTAGCCATTGGATTTTGAGCATTGGTGATTGATGAACGGTTGATATCAGCCCATCAAGACAAATCAAAGGCAGAGAAGACTCCATGGTTTGTTTTGGTGGGAAACTAAGTGTGAAGTGGCAAATCCAAATTCAAAACTGCTACATTATAGTAGTAGAGATATGGAAACCGGCAGGAGCCTAATGGTTTTCTTTAAATTTGTTAAGACATATGCGTATATTCATCATGTAATAGCTTTATTCTAAGTACTTGTAATAGTTGATGTTGGTGATGGACAACCATGAAGCGATGCCATTGACCTTGACACCACGCTGGTGATGATGGAGATCATGTCCGTTCTTTGGAGATGAAGATCAAAGGCATAAGAAAAAAGTCCATATCATATCACATATTATGAATTACATGTGATCTTAATATTTTTTATGCATCTTGTATTGCTTATATCGTGACGATAACATTATTAGACGATCTCTCTCACTAAATATCAAGTAATAAAGTGTTCGTCCTTAGTAGGCACCGTTGCTAAGACTCGTCGTTTTGAAGCATCACATGATGATAGGGTGTTATAGATTCTACGTGTGCACATAACAGGTGCAAGCCAGATTTGCACATGCGGATACTAAGCTTAACCTTGACGAGCCTAGCATGTACATACATGGTCTCGGAACAAGGAATACCGAAAGGTAAAGCATGAGTCATATAGATGATATGATGAACATGTTGATTGTTCGCCTTTGAAGCTACATATTCTCTCGTGAAGGATTTGGTTCGTGTAATCACCAAAACAACACCCATGGTTTCCTGATCATGGACATTGGATGTTATTAATAACAAGATCATATCATTAGGAGAATGATGTGATGGAAACACACCCATAGTAAGCATAGCATAAGATCAAGTCATTAAATTCCTTTTGCTACAAGCTTTCAAATACATAGAACCTAATCCTTCGACCATGAGATCATGTTAACTGGATGGTTATAAAGGTGGCATTGGGTATTCTGAAAGTATGGATTGAAGCGCATGTATCAAAAGTGGGATTTGTCCATCCAAATGTATACCCTGAGCCCTCTCGGTGGAACGTCATCCAATTGGCTTGCAATCATGTGACTAGGTAATGATGACCCATAAGTATAGGAGGTGTATCGTTGTACTTTTGATAAATAGGAGTGTCGATCCCAACGAGGAGAAGAAGGTGCTAACTAGTGATACTAGCTCAAGAATTCTCTGTAAATACTAGCAAACGGATTTTTAGGGGTTTTTGATAATGCAGATAAATAAAGTGCAAGAAGATAAAGACAAAAAGAATAATTGAAGCAAGTGGCCCAATCCTTTCTTAGCAAAGGACAAGCCGGTTGTATTACTTATGAAGACCAAATGTTTTCGAGGACACATGGGAATACTGTCAAGTGCTTTCGCTTCATATAGTGGCATAATCTTCTTTGGTTGGATAAGTGTTGTGTGGGTGAACCTGTGCTAATGTACCGACCTTACTTGGACTAATACATACTTGTGATTAAACCCCTTGAAAGAATCCGCAACTACAAGAAAGCAATTAACATAAAAACCTAACCACAACATTAAACTCTGAGATCCTACACTCCCTTGTGCAAAGGTTTCCAAACGGGGGTTCAGGTTTCTGTCACTCCGACAACCCCACAATTAGTAGCGAAATACACAATGCATTCCCCTAGGCCCATAAATGGTGAAGTATCATGTAGTCTACATTCACATGACACCACTAGAAGAATAGCACCACAACTTCCATTGAATATTACTTCAGCACAATTCCACTACTAACAACATGACTTCTCCCATGTCCTCAAGAACTAAACAAACTAATCATGAGACATCATATGGATCAAGATCAGAGATGATATGATGATGAATAACAATCTACACATAAACATGTCACATCCCAAGATTTTCCAAATCCTGAAATGTGAAAATAAATGAATAAAATAAAACTATGTTCAATTTTCAGAGCCAGAAGAAACTTTTTGAATTTAATTGGAACCTCAAACCACATTTAAAATAAATAAAATAAAAGGGAGCATAAAGAAAAACATTTAATAAAGGAAATTAAAAATGTTTTGGAATTACTATTATTAGATCCTTTAATAAAAGATTTATTATCAAAAGAAATGGTGGACTTTATAAATAAAGAATATTTGATAAAACTAAATTAAATCTTGACCAAAACTTTGGGAATTAAAACACTTAGATTTAAATAAAAATATCAAAGGTTTATTTAAATAAAATAACAGGGAATCAATGTCCAATTTTATTATGAAAGGAATTACCATTTTAAAATTAAAACATCAAGACATATTAAAATTGTTTAAATAGGTTTACCAAGTATTTTTATTATTATTTAATAAAAACCTATTAAAATGTTTTGGCTCTACTTTAGATTTTAAAATAATATCTCAATAAAATAAATCCTATTTGAATTAATGACTAAGGCCATTTTATTTAATTATTAATGGACCCTATAATAAAATATTATTTTATTCTAACAAAGTTTTGCACATATCTTAATTCTCAAATAAAAGCCTACTGATTTGGTTTTTGTAAATATTTAGAATTCAAAATGGGGATTCTAATAATAAAACCAAACCATATTTTATTAGTAAACCATAGCACATTTTATTTAATTAATAAATAGAACCTAGAAAAATTTAAAATATTATTTTTATTTTGAAAGTTGATTCATACTACTAAACAGAACCAAAAACACAATGCAAGGTTTAATGAATGTTTGAAATTGTTTGAATGATTGAATAAGTTGATTGAAATTTAAAACAGAAATTCAAAATAGAAAGGAAAAATGATTCAGTACAAAAAAAAAATGAAACAACAGCCAGCCCAGATGCTCAGCCCAGGAAGCCCACCTAGCCCAACTCACCTTTCCCCGAAGCGTTACTTTTCTCACCGCCAAAACAGCCCATAGAGTCAATGGCCAGTGGACCCGTCCTCCTTCTTCTTTTCTCACTGACAGCTGGACCCCACCGTCACTGTTCTCCTTCTTCTTCCTCGCGCGAACCACGCCTTTTCCCCCTCGCTGCCGTTGCAGGCATTGATTCCGCGCGATTAATTCACCTTAACGTCGCGTTGATTCCTCGTCGTGGCCACGCCCATTTAACCGTCACCCTCTCCTCTCTCGTTTCCCTCAGACTCCTCCCCAAAGCTCGCCCCTAGGCCGCTCCATTTCTTCCCCGAACACCCCTGCTCCGACGAGCTGTCGCAGCAATTCCGGCCAACTCCGACCACCCCTCTGCCTCTACTTCACGCGAGTGGACTCCTCTCGACCTCACGCACCTCCTAGTACTCCTAGTTCGCCCGCGGGTGCACCAGAACCCCGACTACGACAAGATCCCGACGCCGCCACGTCTGCGTTCTACTCCGGCGACGTCTCCCAGGTGAACCAGACCGCCCCGCGCCTTCTCGTTCACGCACACACTTTCGCCGTGTCCTTGCGCTCCTGACTATGTGTTTTGTTTACCTCCTGGTGATCTGCTGCATCGTCCTCGACAGCAACCCGAGAGTACCGCCGCCCTAAGCAACTCCGGCGAGCAATTCTGCCAAGACCAGTGCGCCCCTTGCCATCTCTAGAGCACCTTGAACTTCGCCGTGTTCTCCTGAGCCTGGTGAGCATTTTCCCTTTCTCCCTAACCTCCTGTAGCATCGGCACCGTCGTCGACTGACAGCTCCGCCGCCGCTAGCCGTCGCAGCGCCGCCCGACTGTGGTCAAACACGCCAGTACCGTTCGATCTAGATTTAGCGGACACGATTAGATCACTTATCGTCGAAGGGGTATGTCCTCTGAGCCACTCGATCTGACTAGATCCAACGCCCCACAAACGCGATCCCAGTGAACCGGTACCGTCCAGTAGGAAACCGCCGTGTGTCCCCTATTCTGTTTAAAACAGAAATTGAATCTGATTTAAATTGCAAACTTCAAACCCTTATAACTTTTGATCCACACGTCCAAATTTGACAAATTTTATATCAATAAAATCAGGAGAACAAGCCCTAAACAACCATGGCCTTAGTTTTGAAAATAGTATCTGTTAACTGTTTGAAATTACAGAAACTTTTGTGTACTTGTTTAGAATATAAAAATTGTTTAAAACTGATTTTAGGATTAAATCTTTTGCAAAATGGATTTGTGTGATCCTACTGACCCTAGGAACCAACCCATAGTATTAAAAATGATTTTTGTGTAATTTAAGTTGAATTAATTAACTAAGTCATTTTCTAGCCAAATAAAACTCATTAAATTGTTTAATGGAAAAGTTGTTGCAAGGAAACCTTGAGAAAATGTTATGGACCAAACTTACTGACCCAAAACACCAAGCCTTGCCAAGAGCAACTCACTTGGTGAAAAACATAAAGTTTTACTTAAAAAAAAGAATAATTTTCACCACATAAAATGTTGAATGGATTTTAAAATAGACTTTGGGCAAAACCTCTAACTAATGACTTTGCCATTTTGGTAAATGACCAATGTGGACCTTACAAAGTTTATAAACCTAGTAGAGACCAACTTTGCAATAGAACCCTTTTTTTTACAAGACTTAGGAACCATTGCTTTGTGTATGTGAATTATTGTTTGAATGTTGGAATGCTACTTGATACTATGCTTGTTTGATTGTAGTGAAATTAGCAAGTGTGGGACTAGCAAGATCAAGGAGTGACTATCATTCCCTAAACAAAAAGGCAAGTTACACTATCATACAAAAGACCTACTATTTTTATTACACTTAGTGGATTTTGTAAACATGCATGAAAATGTTTTATACTTATGCTATGCTAATCCTAGTAGGATTCCCTATACATTCCTTAGTGAAAATATTGAAGTTGTACATGCTTAGCCATGCTATGCTTTGAAAGAGAGATACATGTTGAGATTTTACAAAGGTCGAGAAAAGGACTTGTGTTTTTTTTTATATAATAAAACAAGGACTCAATGAACCACCTAGGTGGTGGACACTTTATGATTTGGAGAAGGTGGCAACAAAAGGGAACCATGTCTATGGCAATCACTTTGTGTTGTACTCCAACTGAAAACCACCTAGGAAACTTAGAGATTGAACATGTTTCTCCAATTGTGGCTTTCGTGTACAACCACATGCTATTATGGCTCTGGCTTAGTCAACTACATTAGGAAGACCCATACATTGTCTTTAGTTACCGGACATGGGGATCTGGAATGCTTCATGGGGGCTGAAGACAAGCTAGCAATGATGTATGGGAGGACCTTTTGGAAAGACTTCGTCACATTCTCAGTCTGCCAGTACTCCATCTTGGTGAGCACTAATCCAGTAGGCCACTGGTGGCAACAAGATGGGATTGTGTCATGTGGGTAAAGTGTACTCTTCTGCAGTTAATAAAATCTAAGTACTTAGCCGTGTCCCCGGTTATGGACAATACTGAGCAACTAAAGTTTGAACTATGGGAGATCTCGACATTCTAATTTCTAATATAAAAACTTGATGCACTTGGGGGTACCAAGGAATTCAAAGAGACTTTGTTAAGCTTGTTGCACTTAGGGGATTACCAAGGTGCACAAGATCATGATGTACTTGGGGTTACCAAGGAACTCATGAGTTTTGATAAAAATTGTAGCACTTGGGGTTACCAAGGTGCTCAAGGATTTTTTTGACAAGTACTTGAACACTTGAGTGTCTACCAAGGAGTTCAAGGATCTTGGAAATGAGATTTGACAAAAGACCAAAACCATTTTGAAAAGATAGGATAAATATTGCTTAATGCAAATAAGCCTTAAACTCTACTTAGCCAAATATGCATATAATGATAGGACCCATTCTTATTATACATAAAAGTGAAACTTGCCAATACAATTCAAATGTATTGACCCTTGTGGCTGTAACTTGTAATGTTGCAGGTTTGATTGTTTTAAATGAAGATTGTTTGATTGACTAGGATTACAAAGTCTACAACCAACATCTGCTTGTGGCACTATGAAGATGAAGGACCCCATGATTATAATTATACCGCTGCAATGTAATGTAATAGCCAATGAGCTATGTATGATGTAATAGAATTATGTTATTCCTGGTTATAAAGTTATAATATGACCTTTGTATCTTGATATTACATCTTAACTGTGGATGCTAGCTATTGATCCAGGGACTAGCATTGTAAAACACAGGGATCTCTACCTTATTAAAGGTTGGGACCTCTACAAAACAATAATTCAATGGTTCACTCACAAGCATCAACTACAAGAGTAATCAACACTGGAAAAGTTTCCCCTGAGAACTATGCAAGATTCAACACAATTGTTACAGCGGTATGGAGTGGTGATGAGGGTGCTGGTGGATATGATGGTGTGGATGATGATGATACCAATGAAGTCTAGCTTGATGACGGTATTGATGGCGATGATCTCCCCTCTCCGGGAAGGAATTTCCTAGGCAGAAATCTGCCTGCCAGAGAGCTCTTTCTCTCTCTGTAGTTTCCGCCCCACAGAGGCGGCAAAATCTTTCTGTGGTCACTCTCCCGAACTTTAGGGTTTCAGGAGGAAGATATAGGCGAAGGGGCAGAGTAGGAGGTGGACCAGGGTGGCCACACCCCTGGTGGCGCGACCTAGGGTGGCCCGCGCCAAGGGGGGGGGAGTGTGGGCTCCCTGTGGCCCAGCTCTGCCTCCTCTTATGGCTTCCTTCGTCTTCTGGAAAAATAATATTTTCGTGTATTTTCTGGTATTTTTCTGATCTTCGCAAAAATTGCATCCAAACACCTCCTTTTCCATCAGAATCCTTACTTCGACAGTTCATCCTCCAAGAATCATCCAACATGCAAAATAGATTGAAATGACATAAGTATCACCTCTTAATATGAAATATATCAATGAATAGTAGTAAATTATGATATAAAATAGTGATGCAAAATGGACGTATCAACTCCCCCCAATCTTAGACCTCGCTTTTACCCAAGCGAAAACTAAGCTCAGTAAACATGTCCATAGGTTTATGGAGTGAAGTGTCGATAAAAAGAATACGGACAAGAAGCATCACACTTACCAACACACAACTCATAATAGAAAGCAACTCACCATTATATAACTTAATTTGCAACGAGTATGTGAGTCACAATAAAGATGCATAAAGACAAATCATAATTGGTAATGGAAAACGTTGTTATTGGTCAGAGAACAGTTGACAAATCATATAGTTTTCAAGCAAAGCTTTTGCAATGAAGTTTATGACAAGAGTCATTTTTCTCAAACATAAAAGGCTTTTCACAATGTTAGCTTTCAAAGTAATACTCATTCAGATAAGAGTTTTGTGCAAAACAAAGAACAAAAGGAACATGATTGAATAAATCATCATATGAATGATTGAGACACAACAACTCAAATGCTTGCTGGAGATAGAAAGGAATAGGTTTACTAACTCAACTAAGAAGTAAAACAATGTGCCCTTTGCAGAGGGAAGCAGGGATTCCAAGTTTCATAAAGAGCTTCCAAAATATTATGGTACTTACTAGCTTTGAGCTCTCATTGCCCCTATGATAAGCATCTTGAGGTGATAAAGGTTAAAGTGAACAAATATGGAGTATATGCTTGACGAAGTATAAGTTGGCAATCTCATGTCCCTTGAGTACGAGGGTCGTTCCTCATGCTACTCAACTTTAGTTACCTGTAAGTTCTTGTCATAGTAAATACATGTGTATCATAGAGAACCGCCAATGGGGTACCCCTTGCCCCATGATATAGGAGCTATCTCATACCAAAATGACAAGGCAACAGACAATGAGCATCTCAGCAATTTTCTTATTTACCATGGGAAACTGGTGCTTTTTTCTCTTCTTTCCTCCTTTTCTCCTTTTTTGCATCTCGTGTCTATTTTTTATAAGAAGAATGCTTCATAGAGTGCCCACTATAGTTATTATGCAAGTTTTCACCATGATTAGGCATGACTTAGGCTAGCGGCCCAGGCGTTTCTCTAACACATATACATAACTCCATGGACTTACAAGCTCCCCTTTTATTTCAACCGCCGACATCCATAAACAAAAGAGCATGATATTAACTGGGTAGATATTTACAGGTGTTGAAAGCGTTCCCCGTGACAGCACGATTCTGCCAATCCCAACGTATAAGTGCAAGCATATACAACATAGATGACATAATGGTTCAAGTTTATTAGGGGCAGGAAAATAAGGCTTGCCATCAAGTTCGTGAGATCTTTACTAACTAGTTTTCACATAACAAAATAATTTTTAATTTGAAAGGTAGAAGAAACTCGAGAATTCACTTGGAATAGCAATAATGCTAATATGTAGATATGGTGGACACAAATGGCATAGGTTTAAGTTCAAGGACTGGATGCATGAGAAGTGTTCCCTCTCAATACAGGTTTTTTGGCTAGCAAGGCTGGGTAGCAAGCAAAAGAGTTGAAGGAAACAAGCAAACATACAAGTGATAAAAACAAACATGCAATCTTCCTTAAAAACACAAAAGATCTTAACTAAAGAATAATAAGCTTATGAGCCAATCAAGAAAGAAAGAAACTTAATTAAAATACCTGTAAGTGCTTTTCTCTTTTCCTTTCAAACCTCAAAAAGTGTTGCTACTGACCAAAGCTTGGTTTGCCAAAACCAATTTAGATTTACTTGAGGCTCCCAAAGTGATACCAGTACTATCAACAAGATCAATCATATAACAGAGACTGCAAACTAAAATAAGAAGTGCAAAAAGTAAATGATGAAACTTCTCATTAATATTCCATAAGGGCACTCACACCAAGGGATATATAGATAACCAACTAGAGTAGAGATACTTCCACAATGCAAACAATCCTATAAGATAACTTCTCTAATCATGATATGACTCTACAAAAAGGTAAAAAGATGAAAGATAATGATGTGATACTGCAGCACTCCCCCAAGATTGGAACAAGCCAAGGGGATGCCAAAACCTGATGACGAATTACTCCTTCGGTGGTGGTGTTTTGTTATCATCAGACTTCCAAGTTAGGGGCTCCCAATAGACCAAAGACACCTTAGTTTCCAATATCCTAAAACTACCAGCAGAACTTATGCGCTTAAACCTGGCCTCATACTCACAGTTTTGATTTTGTATGTCGTAGAGTTGTGCTTTCAATTGGTTGGTGGTCTGATGGAGCGAGAGGATCTCATCCCGAAGCTTGGCGTTCTCCTCCTTGTGCTCGGCGATGAGTTCTGAACTTATCTTATGGATGACATCCACTTCGTGTTCTCCCATCTTCTTATACCTGAAAACCTCTTGCTCGAGTGCTTCCATCCTTTCTTCCAGTCTGCCTTCTCCTTTAGGGCCCTAAACCTATTTCATCTGCACCTTCCCATCCTTGAGCAACAACTCCTTAGGGTAAATCTTCAACTCATACATGTACGGGTTGATGATGTCCGCGGAAGAATCCTCCTTGGGTGATGCAGAGGAAGACATTGAGGCTCCAAAACTGAGAATCTGCCTGACAGAAACAGATCGAAACAAAAACACACCGAGAACACGATATACGAACCTCGGGGGGTCCGGGTGATTATATATTACGAATTTTTATGACATAAGGAATGTACAGGGAGAAAACGGGACGGAGACAAGCTCTAGGGTGGTCACACCCCCTGGTGGCGTGGCTAGGTGGGGCCCGCGCCACCGGGAGGTGTGTGCCACCCAGGCTTCGTTTCCACCTCTTTTTCGTTTCGTAACCTTCCATATGGAATAAAAACAACAAAAATATAAAAAGAACAATTTTTCCCAAACCTTTAATTTTCAGCACTTTTACCTATTCGAAAACGAACTCTGCAGATTCCTTCTCTCCAACACTTGAAAGTTCCTTTCATACAAAGCTCCACACAATCTTCATTAGCAAAATTAGTGTATACAAAAACAATAAACCCTTGGGTTCAAATTTCAACTAAAAACCATCAAAACATAAGCCATTGAAGCAACTCCTTTCAAAAGGCCAAAAAGAATTTAAAAGGAAATCGAATTAAGAGGAAAATGCAAATAATGCCAGAAATCTGTCAAAACAGACCAGTAGGTAAAGATTGATTTTTTTAGAAATATTCTGTTACTCAAATAAAAAAGTGTTGAACTAACGAAAGTTAGATAACAACTTGGAGCATAAGAACATAAAATTATATCTCCTTCCTATGTACTGGGATTTTTCACGAATTTTTACAGTGAAGCCCAAAAATCTGTTCCGGGACAACAACTTACCTACTCCTCAAAAGAGACAAATCTTGACACAAAAACCAAACTAAAAGGAAATATAAGGAGAGGTTATTATAGAGGTAATAACTTCCAAGACTCAAAGAAACAAACAAACTGAAAGCAAAATAAAATGGGTTGCCTCCCAAAAGCTCTTTCTTTATAGCCATTAAGATGGGCATGATAATTTCAATAATGTTCTCAAAGGAGATATGAATTTGAAGTGAAAGAGAGCATCAAGAAGCAAATATCCAACACATTTAAGTATAATCCACTTCTTATGCAAGGGAGTTTTGCAAGAAAACAAACTATTGAAACAAAAGGCTACTAGCATAGGAAGACAAAACAAGTGTAACTTCAAAGCTTTCAACATAAAGCGGGGAAACTTAACATTATTGAGATGCATAAAACCATGTTTCCCTCTATCATAATAACTTTTAGTAGGACTTTGAACAAAGTGGACAATATAACTGTCACAAGAAACAACTTTATCAATAAAATGAGCATACTTACAATCATCAAAAAGAGGTCTAAGGTCATAAACTGGATCAATAGAAGCAAGTTTCTCAACTTTAAATCCTCATTAGGCAAATCATTTTCAAAAGGAGTTTTAGCAAATTTGGAAAAATTAAACTCATAAGATTCTCCATCAAACTTGGTTAAATTTTTCTCCTTCCTACAATCTATAATAGCTCCACAAGTGTTCAGAAAAGGTCTACCAAAAATGATAGGATACGTTTTACTAGATGCTGAACAAAGTACTAGAAAATTAGCAGGATACTTGATCCTACCACAAAGAACTTCCACATCTCTTACAATACCAATTGGACAGATGGTTTCTTTATTAACAAGGTGAATAACCACATCAATGTCCTCAAGTTCACAAGGACCAATTTCATGCATAATTTCTCTATAAATCTCATAAGGAATAGCACTAGAACTTGCATGAATATCACATAAACCATAATAGCAATGATCACTGATACGTCGTAAACGTATCTATAATTTTTGATGTTCCATGTTTGTTTAGTATCTATTTTGCTTTGCTTTGTCTAAACTTTGAGGTGTTTTTATATGTTTTATGGTACTAACCTATTAACAAGATGCCACAGTGCCATTTGCCTGTTTTCTTCTATTTTTGGTTCTAGAAAAGCTAGTAAGGAAATATTCTCGGAATTGGATGGGACAAAAGCGAAAGTCAATATTTCACCGAGGAGAACACGGAGTCCAGGGAGAGATGGAGGGGAGCCACAAGGCGGCTGCACCCCCCAGGCGCGGGCCCACCCTAGGCCGCGCCTGGGCAGGGTGTGGGCTCCCTAGCCGCCCTCCTGTCTCGTCACTTCGCCTATAAGAAGCCCCAATGCCTAAACCCTAAGTACCTGATCAATATTCCACGAAACCATCTGTAGTCGTCGCCACCATCGTCCCTAGATCGGGGGGATCTGAAGCTCTTCCTGGCACCCTACGGGAGGGGAGATCATCTCGGAGGCCTTCTTCTTCATCATTCCAGCCTCCGGTATGAAGCCTATATGGTTCTATCTCCTCCTTTGTGCTTTCATGTCTAGATCTTGTGAGCTCCGTTCATGATCAAGATCTCATCTATTTGTAATCATGCATGTTGTGTTTGTGGGGATCCGATGGATATTGAGATTACTATGTCAGATTGATTAATGGTTTTGTCTTATTGATTCTATCATGTCTGTGTTGTTTGTGATCTTGCATGCTCTCCGTTGTTAGTGGCTATCTTGGCCAAGTAGTTGCTAGTGACTCCAAGAGGGGGTATTTATGATCGATAGTGGGTTCATGCCTCTATTCAGTCTAAGGGAAGTGACAGAAATCTCTAAGATGGTAGATGTGCTGTTGCTACTAGGGAGAAAACAACGGTCTCTTGTTCATGGAACAACTGGATTGTTTACCTTACACTCTTTGCTTAAGCAGTTGTTTGTTGCTTGCAACTTAATACTGGAGGGGGTTCAGATGATAACCCAAAGGTGGACTTCTAGTAATAGATGCAGTTGGATGGCAGTCTATGTATCTTATTTTATTGCCCAATCGAATCTCATAGGATCTTTATGTCTAGTATTGCATTGTTATGCCTTGCTCAGTCCTGTAAATTGCCCTGCTGTAATTTGTTTACCCTGCATGCCATGTTTGTTTATCTATGGTGAACACCTCTAGTGAACTATGGACCCCGGTCCAATCTTTACCATTGATACATCTTCCACTGTTTACTTTCTACCAAAGCTACTATTTCCTTCCACACCATACAATTAATCCTTTGTTACAGCAAACCGGTGAGATTGTCAACCTCACTGATTCGTTGGAGCAAAGTCTTGAGTTTGTGTTGTGCAGGTCTCCATGTTGCTTGCAACACCTTTGAGTTGTTTCCTTCCTCCTACTGGTTCGATGACCTTGGTTTCTTAATGAGGGAAACTTCTGCTGTGCTCATCATACCTTGCTCTTGGGGTCTTCCAACGAAGTTCCCACGTCAACACTGTGAGCGTCCTCAATCACCAATTCTAACAGAAAGCACATGGACACTAGATTTTATAGCTTTACTAGGATGAGAGACAATATTAGAAGCATCTTCACAAAAGATAATGTGCCCATCTTCTACATTTTCAGTGACAAGGTCTTTCACAATGGATACTAAAAGTTCAATATTTATTTGTTCATCAGGCTCTACATCTTTATTTGTACTTTTGTTAACCGCACTAATTATCATAGACTTCTCCTTTACCTTAGCTGGGAAAGGTGTTTTCTCAATATAAGGTTCATGCAAAATATGATCAACAATACAAACTTTAGTATTTCTAGCAGGAACATGATTGACAACATCTTTATAAGGTGCATGTTACTTGTTCCACTTATTTTTAGGAATTTCTATATAAGAGGCGAAAGCCTTAAAACAATTGGCAATACTTTGAGAATCAATACCATACTCAGTACTAATATCATGAAAGTCATCAGTTCCCATAAAAGATTTAATGCATTCATAATCATATTTTATACCTGACTTTCTTCCTTTGTCATTCTCCCACGCTTCAGTGTTTTCTTGAATATGGTCTAGAAGATCCCATTTAGCTTCTTCCTGCATACGTGTGAATTATCCAGCACAAGAAGAATCTAATAAATCTTTATCATGAAGAGATAGCCTTGCATAAAATTTATTAATAACGATATTATTAGGGAGTTCATGAATAGGACATTTAAGCATTAGTAACTTCAATATCCCCCAAGATTGGGTTGTACTCTCTCCATCACAAGGCCAAAAGTTATATATTTGATTCCTATCCTTATGAATATCACCGGGAGGATAGAATTTAGAATAAAAGAGAGGTACAATTTCCTCCCATTCCATAGATTGTCCATTCTTCAGCAGCTTATACCATTCTTCAGCTCTTCCTTTCAATGATATAGAGGGTAACTTTTTCTTAACCTGTTCTGTTGTGATTCCTGCACACTTAAACAACCCGCATAATTCATGGATAAAAAGCAAGTGATCACCAGGATGGACAGTTCCATCCCCAAAATAATAGTTATCCATAACACGATCAACAATTCTTGTAGGTATCTTAAAAGGATCTATCTCAGTAGGTGGTGATTCATCTACTACCCTAGTAGTGGTAGTAGCTTTCCCAAATAGGAAACCAAGTGGGTTATCCATATTGGAAACAAAGTAACAAATAGAAAATAAAAGCAATACTCACAGTAGATATTTCCTTTACCAGTTCCACTCTTCCATAGCGCTTCACTCCCCGGCAACGGTGCCAGAAAATAGTGTTGATGACCCACAAGTATAGGGGGTGTATCTTAGTACTTTCGATAAATAGGAGTGTCGATCCCAACGAGGAGCAGAAGGTGCTGACTAGTGATACTGGCTCAATAATTCTCTGTAAATACTAGCAAACGGATTTTTAGGGTTTTTTGATCATGCAGATAAATAAAGTGCAATAAGATAAAGACAATAAGAATAATTGCAGCAGGTGGACCAATCCTTTCTTATCAAAGGACAAGCCAGTTCTATTACTTATGAAGACCAAACGTACTCGAGGACACATGGGAATACTGTCAAGTGCTTTGGCTTCATATAGTGGAATGATCTTCTTTGGTTGGATAAGTGTTGTGTGGGTGAACCTGTGCTAATGTACCGACCTTAATTGGACTAATACATACTTGTGATTAAACCCCTTACAAGCATCCTCAACTACAATAAAGCAATTAAGATAAAACCCTAACCACAACATTAAACTCTGAGATCCTACACTCCCTTGTGCAAAGGTTTCCTAACAGGGGTTCAGGTTTTTGTCACTCCGGCAACCCCGCAATTAGTAGCCAAATACACAATGCATTCCCCTAGGCCCATAAATGGTGAGGTATCATGTAGTCGATGTTCACATGACACCACTAGAAGAATAGCACCACAAATTAAATATCAAACCATTGAATATTACTTCAACACAATTCCACTACTAACAACATGACTTCTCCCATGTCCTCAAGAACTAAACGAACTACTCATGAGACATCATATGGATCAAGATCAGAGATGATATGATGATGAATAACAATCTGAACATAAACAATAATTCAATGGTTCCACTCACAAGCATTAACTACAAGAGTAATCAACACCAGGAAAGTTTCCCCTGAGAACTATGCAAGATTCAACACAATTGTTACATCGGTATGGAGTGGTGATGAGGGTGCTGGTGGAGATGATGGTGTGGATAATGATGATGATGATCTCGATGAAGTCTAGCTTGATGACGGGTTTGATGGCGACGATCTACCCTCTCCGGGAAGGAATTTCCCCAACAGAAATCTGCCTGCCGGAGAGCTCTCTCTCTCTCTATAGTTTCTGCCCCGTAGAGGCGGTGGAATCTTTCTGTGATCACTCCCTCGAACTTTAGGGTTTCGGGAGGAAGATATAGGTGAAGGGGTGGAGCAGGAAGTGGACCAAGGTGGCCACACCCCTGGTGGCGCGGCCTAGGGTGGCCCGCGCAAAGGGGGGTATGGGCCCCTTGTGGCACAACTCTGCCACCCCTTCTGGCTTCCTTCGTCTTCTGGAAAAATAATATTTCCTGTGTATTTTATGATCTTCGCGAAAATTGCATCCAAACACCGCTTTTTTCCATCAGAATCCTGACTCCGGTAGTTCATCCTCCAAGAATCATCCAACATGCAAAATAGATTGAAATGACATAAGTATCACCTCTTAATATGAAATATATCAATGAATAGCAGTAAATTATGATATAAAATAGTGATGCAAAATGGACGTATTAGGTAACAAGGGATGTTATATCAGAGTACGAATAAAGAGTACTTATCGGTAATGAGGTTGAACTAGGTATGGAGATATCGATGAGCGAACCTCGGATAAGTAAAGTATCGCACGACAAAGGGAATCAGTATCATATGTTAAATGGTTCATTCGATCACCAAGCCATCATTGAATATGTGGGAACCAGTATGGATCTCTAGGTCCAGCTATTGGTTATTGATCAGATAGGTGGCTCGATGATATCTGCATAGTTCACGAACCATAGGGTGACACACTTAAGGATCGATGTTGTTTAAGTAGATATGGAATATGAGTTGGAGACCTAATGTTGTTTGGAGTCTCAGATTGGATCCAGGACATCACGAGGAGATCCGGAATGGTCCAGAGAATAAGATTCATATAAGGAAAGTCATTTTCAGGGGTTCGGATTAGGAAAACCCCCAAAAGGAAAGGGGAAAAGTTGGGGGGCAAGTTCCCCCTCTCCCTATTGCACTGCCGACTTGGGAAAGGATTCAGCCAAGGGGTGGGAACCCTGGACACAACCCTCCTCTATATAAAGAGGGGAGGAGAGGGCGCACCCCTGCTGATGGGATATGCCGAACGAGGTATACCCAGCAGGACGTTTCCTACTGTCCCAAGCTGCCAGCGAGTAGGCCTGCAGGACGACGACTGGATCGATACTTGGCAAGGACCCATCCGACTGGAAGATGGAAGCCCATAAGAATAGCTAGGACTAGTCGGATTAGGTCAAGAACCCTCCGAATCCTTAACTAATTAGGTTGTAGATCTGTAAACCCTAGCGAGGTGAGCCTATATAAACCTCCCTAGGGTACGCATAGAGGACACATTCCATCATACACCCTAGCAACTCGCCGCCTAGCCGTCGAGCTCGCCCATTGTAATCTCCATCAATACAATGAAGCCGGAGTAGGTCTTTACCCTCCGGGGGACCGAACCTGGGTAAACCCTTGTGTCTCCGCCCTCATCTCGCACCGCAAACGGCTGGCCGCCCTTGCCCGTTGTTCTACTACTCGCTGCCGGTTGCAGCATCTGCCGTGGCCATTCCCACGATAGTGGCGCCCTCCGTGGGGCCTGGCCGGTCAGGCCGGTGTTCTGCGGCAAGATCCAATCTGCCCATCAGCGAGACGATCTCCACCGGCCGCATGATCGCGATCAGCGAGATCCACCAGATCTTGCCGAGCAGCTACGTCCCGGCGGCGCGCCCCGTCACGCACAACGTGATCATGCCGGTCGACACGATCAACCTCTTCATCAGCTTCATCTACGTCATCGCCTCGGAGGACTCGGCTCGCATCCACGAGTTGCCGCCATGCGACCGGCTCTCCGAGAGTTAGGTCCGCACCATCCACCGCCTTGCATCCAAGTACGACTCGACCAACAACAACGTGGCCGAAACCACCGCGGTCACGGACGACACGGCCCTCAACGATGACGCTGACTCGGTGACCCCAGCATTGGCCATTGGATCCATCGTCACCGCGTCATCCGCGGGCTCCATCACCCAGGTCTCTAACATGGGAGACTTCGAGGACCCCTCCATGTTGGAGATATGCCCTAGAGGCAATAATAAATATAGTTATTATTATATCTTTGTGTTTATGATAAATGCTTACATTCATGCTAGAATAGTATTAACAAGGAAACATTAATACTTGTGTGATTTGTAAACTTAATTTGAAGTCCCTAGTATAGCCTCTATACTTCACTAGCTTGTTGGTTGATTAATGATTGTGGTTTCCCTATCATGAACATTGAGATGTTATCAACAACAAGATCATATCGTTAGGAGAATGATATGGTGGACATACTCCTATAGATAAGCATAGCATAAAGATCAAGTCATTTCAATAGTTCAATTGCTATATGCTTTCTGATACATAGTAACCTAATTCCTTCGACCATGAGATCATGCATATCACCTTTGCCGGATGGATGCTTTGATGACATCAAACACCACACCGTGGCGGGTGGCTATAAAGGTGGCATTGAGTGTTCGGAAAGTATTGGTTGAAACACATGGATCAAGAGTGGGATTTGTCCATCCATACGACGGATAGATATACTCAGGCCCTCTCGGTGGAATGTCATCCAATTAGCTTGCAAGCATGTGACTGGGTCACAAGGGATCACATATCACGAAGCGAGAAAAGAGTACTTATCGTAACGAGGTTGAACTAGGTATGCGAGAGATCAAGCGATCATAACCTCGGATAAGTAAACTATCGTGAGACAAAGGGAAATTGGTATCGTATGTAAGTGGTTCATTCGATCGCAAAGTAATCGAGAAATATGTGGAACCATATGAATTTCCATATTCCTCTATTGGTTATTGTTAGGAGAAGTGTCTCGATCATGTCCGCATAATTCACGAACCGTAGGGAGACACACTTAAGGATTCGACGTTGTTTTGAGTAGTTATGGTATTATGAGAAAGAGACGAATGTTGTCCGGAGTCTCGGATGGGATCCGGATATCACGAGGTGATCCGGAATGGTCCGGAGAATAAGATTCATATAAGGAAAGTCCGTTTGAGTTCGGGAATGATTCCGATTTTCATCGGGAATGTTCTAGAAGGTTCGGATTGTCCGCACTCCGGGGAGGTACATGAATGTGTCATTGAATGATTGCATCATGTACTAAGTGTTCTTGCTGTTCCAAAAACTTGAAAGTCAAACTGCCAGTTTGAAAGTCAAACGGCTAAAACAGGAAACTGTGGAAAACAGGAAACTGTGGGAAACAGGAAACTGTGGGAAACAAGCAAGAGGAGGTTGAAACCAACTTGGAGGAGGAGTCCCTCTCCTCCAAGCCGGAGGCCAGCCTAGGTCGAGTTGGGGAGGGACTCCCCTCCCCTTCCCTGGCGCGCCAGCCCCTCCACCTATAAAAGGAGGGGCAGGGCCTCCTCCTAGACACACAAGTTCCTATCCTCTAATCTCCGGTTTAGAGCCGTTTTGGTTTAGATCCGTTTTGGTTTAGAGCTTCTAATTGCTTTGGCCTGCGGTTTAGAGCCTTCTAATTGGTGTGTCTAATATCTAGACCACTAATAGCCCTCTCTCATACTCCACCATACTCGCTTAAGGCCGAGCCCTCATGATCTCCCTCTACTTCCGGTGCGTTGTCTTTGCCGGAATCGCAAGGAGTGCTACAACCTCCATTGCTGCTGGAACAAGGGAGAGGAAGGTCTTCGTCGAAATCCGAACGTGTGATCGATCATGAAGCGCTGCAGGAGCCTTGGGAAGGATCGTCTACACGATCTTGAGATCGGAAAGAACACGACTACATCACCCACGAGAATCCGCTCTCGTTAAACACTTTGGAATCTTTGAGGGTAAGTTATTCCATCGACTCGTTGCTACAATCTAGTAGATAGATCTTGGCTTGTTTGTTTGTATGCGATAGAAATTTTTTGTTTTCCATGCTACGAACCCCTACAGTGGTATCAGAGACGTGTCTATATGTAGATATGTTGCACGAGTAGAACACAATGGTCATTGTGGGCTTTGATGCTTTTATTGTCGATTGCTTTTTGTGTACTTTGCATCTTGCGGTATGTTGGGATGAAGCGGCCCGGGCTAACCTTACATGACATCGTTCATGAGACTTGCTCCACGCTTAACATGCAACTTGTATTGCATAAGTGGCTTTATGGTGCTGTTTCTCCTAGCATAGTTAAGATCCAATTTACAACGGGTGATCAACAATGCTAGTATCAATGTTGTGGTTCTTGTTCGTAAGTTAGAACGACACTTATTGAAAGCCCCAAACCACGTAAAATATGCAAAGAAAGTAGAGGCGTCTAACTTTGTTTTGCGGGGTGTGCGATGATGTGATATGGCCATGATTGTGATTATATTTGATGTATGCAATGTTCCTTATTGTAAGTTGGCAACCGGCAGGAGCCATATGGTTGTCTTTAATTTATGTTAAGACCCGTGTGTCTATTCAAAGTAGTTGTAATAGTTGAAGCCGGTGGACGACAACCATGGTGAAGCGTCATTGACCTTGATGCAATGCTGGTGATGATGGAGATCATGTTCGTGCTTGAAGATGGAGATCGGAAGCACAAAGAAGAAAGGCCATATCATATCACATATTATGAATTGCATGTGATGTTAATCCTTTATGCATCTTGTATTGCTTAGTAGACGACGGTAGCATTATAAGATGATCCCTCATGCACATGAATTTCAAATCATAAAGTGTTCACCCTTAGTTAGCACCGTTGCTAAAGCTTGTTGTTTCGAAGCACCACGTGATGATCGGGTGTGTTAGATTCTGCAAGTGTATACAACGTGAGCAAGCCAGATTTGCTCATGCAGAAACTAAGGTTTGATCTTGACGAGCCTAGCATGTACAGACATGGTCTCGGAACACGGATCACCGAAAGGTAAAGCATGAATCATATAGTAGATATGATGAACATGACGATTGTTCGCCATTGAAACTATATCAACTCTCGTGATGATCGGTGTTGATGTAGTGAATTTGGTTCGTGTGATCACTAAAACAATGTGAGGGATGTTGTTTTGAGTGGGAGTTCACCTAGTTTAATTTCATTAATTAATTTGAACTCAATTTGTCATAAACTTAGTCTAAACTATTGCAAATATGTTGTAGATCAATGGCAGCCCCTACCATCAATTTTAATGCGTTCCTAGAGAAAGAAAGTTGAAAAACAATGGAAGCAACTTCGCGGATTGGTTCCGCAATTTGAGGATTGTCCTCACAGCTGGTAATTTGACCTATGTCTTTGGATGCATTGGGTGACCCACACGGTGATGCTTCGATGAAGTAAAGAATGTTTACCTCGCTCGGAAGAATCGGTACTCCATAGTTCAGTGTGCTATCTTGTATGGTTTAGAATCGGAGCTTGAGAAAAGGTTTGAAGAGTCGGACCCATATGATATTGTCGAGGATCTCAAATTGATTTTTGAGACTCATGCGGCAATTGAAAGCTATGAGGCTTACGAAAAGTTCTTTAACCGCAAGATGGAAGAGGGCAGCTCCGTCGGTGAGCATGTGCTTAAGATGTCCGGGCACGCATAAACAAACTTCAAAGCTTGGGTATAGTGATTCCTAATGCTTTGGGGATTTACCGTCCTCCGATCCACGCCACCAAGTTCTGAGAACTTTGTGATGAACTACAACATGCGAACATGAACAAAGAGTTGCCAGGACTGTTTGCTATGTTAAAGTCTGCAGAAGTGGAGATCAAGAAATAGCACCAAGTGTTGATGGTCAATAAGACCACCAAACTCAAGAAAGGCAAGTCTAAGAAAAAGGGACACTTCAAGAAGGGTGGTAAGAAAGTTACCACGTGAAGAAGACCAAGGCTGGACCCAAGCACGAAACGAGTGCTTTTCTTGCAAGGGAGAAGGTCAGAAGCGGAATTGCCCAAAGTACTTGGCGGATCAAGAACGGCAGCATCAAGAAGAAAGGTATATCGATATACATGTTATTGATGTGTATCTCACTAGTACTGTAGTAGTGCTGGTATTTGATCTTGGTTCGGTTGCTCATATTTGTAACTCGAAGCAGTCTTTGCCGAATAAACGGATGCTAGCGAAGAGCGAGGTGACGATGCGTGGGAAGCGGATCAAAGGTTGATGTGATCGCGGGCACGCTACCCCTTCATCTACCATCGGGATTAGTTTTATACTTAAATAATTGTTATTTAGTGCTGTGTTGAGCATGAACATTATATCGGGATCTTGTTTATTGCGAGGCGGTTACTATTTAAATCGAGAGAATAATGGTTGTTCGATTTATGAGTAATATGTTTTATGCACATGCACCTTTGATAGATGGTCTATTCTTATTGAATCTCGATAGTGGAAATACACATATCAACAACATTGAGGCTAAACGTTTGAAATCAGCGATAATTCGACCTATATGTGGCAATCGTCTTGGTCACATTGGAGTGAAGCGTATGAAGAAACTCCATTCCGATGGACTTCTTGAATCACTTGATTTTGAATCACTTGAAAGATGCGAAGCATGTCGATGGGAAAAATGACTAAGACTCCATTTTACGGTATGATGGAGCGAGCTACGGACTTATTGGAAATCATACATACCGATGTGTGGTCCAATGAGTGTAGCATCGTGATGGTTATCGTTATGTTCTTACCTTCACGGATGACTTGAGTAGATATGGGTATATCTATTTCATGAAACATAAGTCCGAAACTTTCGAGAAGTTTAAGGAGTTTCAAAGTGAGGTAGATAATCAACGTAACAAGAAGATTAAATTTCTACGTTCTGATCGTGGAGGTGAATATCTAAGTTACGAGTTTGGCGAGCATTTGAAGAAATGCGGAATACTTTCACAGTTGACACCGCCGGGAACACCACAACGTAATGGTTTGTCCGAACGTCGTAATCGAACTCTTTTAGATATGGTTCGTTCTATGATGTCACTTACAGATTTACCGCTATCATTTTGGGGTTATGCATTAGAAACAGCTGCATTCACTTTAAATAGGGCACCGTCTAAATCCGTTGAAACGACACCGCATGAATTATGGTTTGGCAAGAAACCTAAATTGTCGTTCCTTAAAGTTTGGGGATGTGAAGCCTATGTAAAGAAGTTACAGCCGGACAACCTTGAACCCAAAGCGGAAAAATGCGTCTTCATAGGATACCCAAAGGAAACTATTGGGTATACCTTCTATCATAGATCCGAAGGCAAAATCTTCGTTGCCAAGAATGGATCCTTTCTAGAGAAGGAATTTCTCTGGAAAGAAGTGACTGGAAGGAAAGTAGAACTCGACGAGGTTATCGAACCTTCTCTCGAAATTGCGAGTAGCGCAGCACCGGAAGAAGTTCCTGTGGTGCCTGCACCAATTAGAGAGGAAGCTAATGATGATGATCATGAAACTTGTTGAAGTTGCTCTGAGCCTCGCAGTCAACGAGAACTCGTACCACTCCAGTTGGTATGATCCGTTATGAGTGTCATGTTGGTGGACAACACCGATGACCCCGAGACATATGAGGAAGCGATGATGATCCCAGATTCCAATAAATGGCAAGAAGCCATGAAATCCGAGATTGGATCCATGTACGAAAACCAAGTATGGACTTTGGTGGACTTACGGATGGCGGAAGGCTGTCGAGAACAAATGGATTTTCAAGAAGAAAACAGATCTTTGATGGTAATGTTATCGTTTATAAAGCTCGACTTGTCGCAAAAGGGTTTCGACAAATTCAAGGAGTTGACTACGATGAGACTTTCTCATCGGTAGCGAAGCTAAAGTCTGTGAGGATTATGTTAGCAATCGCTGCATATTATGATTATGAGATATGGCAGATGGATGTCAAAATAGCATTCCTCAATGGAGATATTGATGAAGAGTTGTATATGATGCAACCCAAAGGTTTTGTCGATCCTAAAGATGCTAACAAGGTATACAAACTTCAACGGTCCATCTATGGATTGGAGCAAGCATCCCGAAGTTGGAATCAACGTTTTGATAAGGTGATCAAAAGTTTTGGTTTTATACAAACTTATGGAGAAGCTTGTATTTACAAGAAATTGAGTGGGAGCTCTGTAGCATTCTTAATACTGTATGTGGATGACATATTGTTGATTGGGAATGATGTAGACCTTCTTAATAGTGTCAAGGAATATTTGAATAATAGTTTTTCAATGAAGGATCTTGGCGAAGCAGCTTACATATTAGGCATAAAGATTTATAGAGATAGATCGAAACGCCAAATATCATTGTCACAGAATACATATTTGGACAAAGTTCTAAAAAGGTTTGGAATGGAAGAAAGCAAGAAAGGGTTCTTGCCCATGTTGCCCAATACGACCTTGAGTAAAACTCAAAGTCCGACATCGGCAGAAGATAGAGAAAGGATGAGTAAGACTCCCTATGCCTCAGCCATAGGATCTCTAATGTATGCCATGCTATGTACTAGACCCGACATTGCATATGCTGTTAGTTTAACTTGCAGATATCAAAGTGATCCAGGAGTGGATCATTGGACAGCGGTCAAAAACATCCTTAAGTACTTGAGAAGAACTAAGGATATGGTTCTTTCTTATGGAGGTGATGAACAACTCGTTGTTAATGGTTACACCGATGCTATTTGGAACACCGATCCGGATGATTCTAAATCACAATCTGGATACGTATTTATTTTGAATGGTGCAACAGTTAGCTGGAGGAGTGCAAAGCAAAGCGTTGTGGCGAGATCTTCAACTGAATCGGAATACATGGCTGCTTCGGAGGCTTCATAAGAAGCAATATGGATGAAAGAGTTCATTACAGAGCTGGGTGTGGTTCCTAGTGCGCTGGACCCAATGTCTATCTATTGTGATAACATGGGCGCCATAGCCAATGCGCAAGAACCAAGGTCACACAAGAAGCTGAAGCATATCAAGCTGCGTTTTCACGCTATTCAAGAACATATCCAGGATGGGGATATAAAGATTTGCAAAGTACACACAGATCTGAATATGGCGGATCCGTTGACTAAACCTCTCCCGAGGGCAAAACATGACCAACACCAAACTGCCATGGGTGTTCGGTATATTACCATGTAATCTAGATTAGATAACTCTAGTGCAAGTGGGAGACTGTTGGAGATATGCCCTAGAGGCAATAATAAATATAGTTATTATTATATCTTTGTGTTTATGATAAATGTTTACATTCATGCTAGAATAGTATTAACAAGGAAACATTAATACTTGTGTGATTTGTAAACTTAATTTGAAGTCCCTAGTATAGCCTCTATACTTCACTAGCTTGTTGGTTGATTAATGATTGTGGTTTCCCTATCATGAACATTGAGATGTTATCAACAACAAGATCATATCGTTAGGAGAATGATATGGTGGACATACTCCTATAGATAAGCATAGCATAAAGATCAAGTCATTTCAATAGTTCAATTGCTATATGCTTTCTGATACATAGTAACCTAATTCCTTCGACCATGATATCATGCATATCACCTTTGCCAGATGGATGCTTTGATGACATCAAACACCACACCGTAACTGGGTGGCTATAAAGGTAGCATTGAGTGTTCGGAAAGTATTGGTTAAACACATGGATCAAGAGTGGGATTTGTCCATCCATATGACGGATAGATATACTTTGGGCCCTCTCAGTGGAATGTCATCCAATTAGCTTGCAAGCATGTGACTGGGTCACAAGGGATCACATATCACGGGAACGAGAAAAGAGTACTTATCGGTAACGAGGTTGATCTAGGTATGCAGAGATACCGACGATCATAACCTCGGATAAGTAAACTATCGTGAGACAAAGGGAAATTGGTATCGTATGTAAGTGGTTCATTCGATCGCAAAGTAATCGTAGAAATATGTGGGAGCCATATGAATTTCCAGATTCCTCTATTGGTTATTGTTCGGAGAAGTTTCTCGATCATGTCCGCATAATTCACGAACCGTAGGGAGACACACTTAAGGATTCGACGTTGTTTTGAGTAGTTATGGTATTATGAGAAAGAGACCGAATGTTGTTCGGAGTCTCGGATGGGATCCGGGATATCACGAGGTGATCCGGAATGGTCCGGAGAATAAGATTCATATAAGGAAAGTCCCGTTTCGGAGTTCGGGAATGATTCCGGTGTTTTCATCGGGAATGTTCTAGAAGGTTCCGGATTGTCCGGCACTCCGGGGGGGGGAGGGTACATGAATGTGTCATTGAATGATTGCATCATGTACTAAGTGTTCTTGCTGTTCCAAAACTTGAAAGTCAAACTGCCAGTTTGAAAGTCAAACGGCTAAAACAGGAAACTGTGGGAAACAGGAAGCTGTGGGAAAGCGAAGCTGTGGGAAACAAGCAAGAGGAGGTTGAAACCAACTTGGAGGAGGAGTCCTCTCCTCCAAGCCGGGCCAGCCTAGGCCGAGTTGGGGAGGACTCCTCCCTTCCTGGCGCTTGCCCTCCACCTATAAAAGGAGGCGGGGCCTCCTCCCAGACACACAAGTTCCTATCCTCTAATCTCCGGTTTAGAGCCGTTTTGGTTTAGAGCTTCTAATTGCTTTGGCCTGCGGTTTCGAGCCTTCTAATTGGTGTGTCTAATCTCTAGACCACTAATAGCCCTCCCTCATACTCCACCATACTCGCTCGGCTTAAGGCGAAGCCTGGGATCTCCCCTCTACTTAGTACCAGGCCGTTGTCTTTGGGAATCGCAAGGAGAGTGCTACAACCTCCATTTTCTGGAACAAGGGAGAGGAAGGTCTTCGTCAGTACCGAGCGTGTGACCGGCTGAGCGCTGCGGGAAACCGGAAGGATCGTCTACACGATCTTGAGATCGGAAAGAGCACGACTACATCACCCACGAGAATCCGCTCTCGTTAAACACTTTGGAATCTTCGAGGGTAAGTTATTCCATCGACTCGTTGCTACAATCTAGTAGATAGATCTTGGCTTGTTTGTTTGTATGCGATAAATTTTTTTTGTTTTCCATGCTACGAACCCCTACACTCCATCCTTGGGATCATCGACTTTGACTCCGGGCGGAGAACTCCGGCGACCTCCACGTCAGATTCGGTCGCAACGTCGCGACCTACATGGCAAGTGGCGCGGACGCCCCGCCAGACCCCTTCTCCACTCCGATTCCGCCGACCGCGACAGCGACGGAGGTCGAGGAACTCTGCCTACAATTGGAGGAGGCGGTCCACAAAGAACAAGCAGAGCGCGAAAAATTTCGCCTCGAGCAGGTGACAGCGCAGGAACTCTCGCGCTACCACCAACTCCTCATCAGGTCGCGCCTGAACCCCACCATTCAGGGACGCGCCCTGAACTTCGACGACGAGAATGACCCGACCCGCGTGGCCGAGCGCGCGATCCTTGAGAACGCGCCGCCAGGAGGGAGCTCCCGGCCACCACCATGCGTGATGGCCAACGGTGCCCCTCCCACCACCACCCGGCCGCGCGCCCCCCGGGACAAACCAAGAATCGTGGTCTCCTCGCGGGAGCGAGACGCGAACGGCCTCCCGCTGTTTTCCACTCTGATGGAAAACATCATCGCGAGCAGCGGTCGAGAACATCAACGTGACTGGGGAAGGTGCCCTGCAGATCCAATACGCCAAGGCCTTACTCGCCAAGGCCGTGGAGCAACAAAACACGGGAGCCGACTCACAGGGTCGCATGTACTCGCGATCGTCAGGCAGCAGAGCAGCCTCAAGCGGTCGCCCAATGGTGGCAAACACCCTCAAGTGCCCACCACCTGAGCCCCTACAGCTCCACCATCGACCCGCACACGCGGCACTCTCCACCAATGACCCGCGACCGTCAAACAACTTCGTCGCTGCAAACGGGAAGCCAGTCAATGCGCGAACCCACATCATCAACAACCAGAGCTGGTGCACACGCCAGCCTGAGGACTTGAGGCATACCCTCAGCAACCGCCGTGATGGCGAACCAAAGGGATTGCTAAGCCGAGTCGGACCCCAGTGCTTTGGACCAATGATCCGAGGATAAAAATACCCGACGAACTTCAAGGCGCCGAAGGAGATCGAGAAGTATGATACATCGTATGACCCCTCCGTGTGGCTGGACACGTACCTCATGACGATGGGAATCGCCGGTGACACCGACCTACTCGCCGCCCGCTACCTCCCCTGATGATGGAGGGAGCGTGCCGACAATGGATCAACACCCTCCCCGCAGACAGCATCGACTCCTGGGAGGAAATGCGCGATGCCTTCGTCAGGCACTTCGAGGGCTCCTACACCCGCGCCACCACCATCGAGGACCTGGAGCGATGCGTACAGGGACCCCGCGAGTCGACCCGCAGCTGGGTCCAACGGTGGCAAGACCTGTGGTACAATGCGGTCGGAATCTACCCGGACACCGCGATCCACTGCTTCAAGACCTCGCGCCGCTATGAGCCCTTGGTCGCCAAGCTCAAGCGGGTGTACAAAACACTCGACAACATATCGGACCTCCTCGAGATCGCCAAGCGGTACGCGGAGGAGGACCCAAACCAAGAAACCGACGACGAGTCGGGAGGGAATCGCCGCACAAGCGGCCACGACAACGGGAGATGAGCGAGCTATGCTAAAGCAATACTCGCCTCACCGGCAAGCGCCGCGGTGACGGGCGAGTCGACTTCGTCGCCAATGTCGGTTATGCTCCGCGCGATCCCAAGAGATTTCACCGCGACGGAGGCCAGCGCCGCGACGGCGGCAACTACAAGGCGAAGCCGAGGTTCGACCCCACGTCTCTCCTCAACCAACCCTGTGTGTTCCATAGTAGGGAAGGGAAGCCCGCCACGCACACGACCGCCAACTGCCACTCCCTAAAGGAGACCGAGAAGGCACGGCGTGCACGGGAGGATCCCGACAACCACCCGCCAAACAACAGGAAATTCGGCAACAACGCCGGCTCGCTCCACACCTTCATCGGCTTCAGCACGACACGCGAGAAGAAGGTCATCGCCCGCTCCGTTGCCGTCAACGCGATGTCCTAGGTTGACATCCCCCAGTTCCTCAACTGGTCCGGGAAACGAATCACCTGGAGCCACGAGGACCACTCGCCACAGATCGAATATCCGGGTTGAGTCGCCTTGGTGGTCAAGACCAAGGTGGGGGACTACTGGCTCCCCAAGACGCTGATGGACGGCGGCAGCTCCATCAACATCCTATATCTGGACACGTTCAGGCGACTGCGGCTCCCGCAGTCGATGATCGAGACTACCTACACCACCTTCCACGGCATCTTCCCTGGTCGGAAGGCGTACCCGATCGTCAAGGTGACGCTGCCATTCGGCACACCAGCGAACTTCCGCACCGAGCGGATCGTCTTCGAGCTGGTACCGTTCGACAGCCCCTACCACTACGTCCTGGGGCGGCAGGCGTTCACCAAATTCATGGCAGTGCCCCACTATGCGTATAACGCGATGAAGCTCCCCGGGCCGTGCGACATCATCACTGTCCACGGCGACCCCGACATGGCCGCAGAATGCGAGGCCAAGGGTGCCGAGCTCGCCGACGCCGTCATAGCCGTGGAGGCAAACCACGCAGACGAACTCGCCAAGTACACGAGCGGGGTCAACAACGACGACCCCACCATACTCAAGAAACCCAACTCGAAGGGTGGCGGCTCCACCGCCTTCGAGGCAACGACGCATACTCGCTCCGTCGAGCTGGTCCCAGGCGACCCTAGTCAGACGGTGACGATCGGAATGGGCATGATCCCAGCATAGGAAGGCGCGCTCATCGAGTTCCTACGTGAGAACCGCGACATCTTCACATGGAAACCTTCCGACATGCCTGGTGTCCTGAGGGAACTCGCTGATCACAAACTCAACGACGACCCGAAAGCGCGACCCGTCAAGCAATCGCTGCGGCCCTTCAATGAAGAGCGCCGCTGAGCAATCGCCGAGGAGGTGCAGTGTCTACTCGCTGCAGGCTTCATTTGGCCAATCAAATACTCCAAGTGGCTGGCAAACCCAGTCCTGGTCGAGAAGAAAAATGGGACGTGGAGAATGTGTATCGAGTACACAAACCTCAACAGCGCCTGCCCGAAGGAGCAATTCTTCCTCCCGCGGATCGACCAGATCATCGACTCGACCGCGGGCTCAGAGTCACTATGCTTCCTTGACTCCTACTACGGTTACAACCAGATCAAAATGGCAGTCGAGGACAAGGAGAAGACGATGTTCATCATGCCATTTGGAGCCTTCTGTTACATCGCCATGACCTTCGGCCTCAAGAACGCCGGGGCGACCTACCAGAGGTGCATGCAGGAGTGCCTTGCGAGCCAAATTGGCCGCAACATCCACGTCTACATTGACGACGTGGTAGTGAAGTCCACTCGCCTGGGCGACCTATTCGCTGACCTGGCGGAAACCTTCGCAAACCTGCGGAGGTACAAGATAAAGATGAACCCAGGAAAGTGCACCTTCGGTGTACCTACTGGATAGCTGCTGGGGTACGTCGTCTCCAAGCGCGGTATCGAGGCAAACCCCACCAAGATCAACACGATCGCCCGGCTCGGCAAACCCGAGTGCCTGCGCGACGTCCAGAAGTTGGCCGGGCGAGTCGCGGCTCTCAGTTGCTTCATCCCCCGTCTAGGAGAGAAGGCGATGCCCCTCTATCGCCCAATGCGCAAGAAGCCCACATTCCAGTGGGACAAGGAGGCAGACGACACGCTCCACGCTCTCAAGGAGGTGCTACTCGCGGCACCACTACTCGCTGCCCCCGTCGACAAGGATCCCATGCTCGTCTACGTCGCGGCCTCCGAGCGAGTCGTCAACGCTGTCATGGTCGTCGAACGACCATAGGAGGGCAAGGAGTGTCCGATACAACGACCTGTATACTACATCAGCGAAGTCCTCAACGAGTCGCGCTAGCACTACTCGCAGTACCAAAAATTGGTATATGCGGTCTTCAGATCCCAGCGGCGACTGCCGCACTACTTCCAGGAGCACCCAATAACGGTCGTCTCCTCAGCACCGTTGCAGGACATCATCCACAACCGTGAGGCGACCGGACGAGTCGCCAAGTGGGCCGTCGAGATCGGAGTCCACAACATCAGGTACGAGCCGCGCAAGGCGATCAAGTCATAGGCTCTCACAGACTTTCTCGCCGACTGGGAGGAGGCCCAACAGCCAGAGAAACTGCCGTACCTCCACTACTGGTCCCTACACTTCGACTGCTCCAAGAACGCAGATGGTGCAGGAGCAGGGATCTTCCTCACATCCCCAAAGGGCGACAAGTTACGCTACGTCCTGTACCTCGACTTTACCCCCTACACCAACATGGACGAGTACAAGGCGCTCCTCCACGGCATGCGAGCAGCCAAGGAGATGAACATCAACTGTCTGCGTTGCTACGGTGACTCCGACCTTGTCGCCGGGCAAGTCGCCAGCACCTGCGATGCAGTCTCCTCCACCATGGCGGCATACCTCCAAGAAGTGGACCAGCTGGGAGGCCATTTCGCAGGCTACTACGTTGAGTGGATCGACCGGCGAAAGAATGAGGAGGCCGACGCACTCTCCCGCATTAGATTGGCTAGACTCGCGCCGCCCGCCGGCGTCTTCCTCGACACCATCACCAAGCCTTCCGTCTCTCCCCCAAGGGAGATCGACATCGGAATTCCGCTGCAACCGGACACAGCCCTGGTCGCATTGACCGTCGAGCCAAGCGACTGGATCCGCATACGTCGCCTACCTAGAAGGAGACACCCTACCCGCTGACGAAACGGAGGCCCGGATGATTTCACGCCGCTGCAAATCCTTCTCCATCATCAACGACGAGCTCCACAAGCGCAGCGTGACCGACATGTTCCAACACTGCGTCCAACCCACAGAAGGACGCAAGATCCTCCAGGACATCCACGCTGGCGACTGCGGCCACCATGCTAGCACCCTCTCCCTAGCCGGCAAGTCCATGCGACATGGCTTTTACTGGCTCACCGCACACACCGACGCGGTCGACATCGTCCAACGCTGCGTCGGGTGCCAGAAGTACGCCAACCAGACCCACGTACCGAGCTAGGCGCTCAAGACCATCCCATCACCTGGCCATTCGCTATGCTGGGCATGGACATGGTAGGCCCCTTCAATAAGGCCCCCTCTAGCTTCACCCACCTCCTAGTCGCGGTCGAGAAGTTCACAAAATGGGTGGAGGCCAAGCCAGTCCGCAAGTGCGACGGGAAGACCACCACCAAGTTCCTACGCGAGCTCATCTATCGCTACGGGTTCCCGCACAGCATTATCATGGACAACGACACCAACTTGCCAAAGGAGCCATGGCTGAATTCTGCGAGGAGCACAACATACGACTCGACCTCGCCTCAGTCGCCTACCTGGAGTCCAACGGCCAGGCGGAACGCGCCAACCAGAGCATCCTCCATGGCCTAAAGCCGCGACTACAAGTTCCACTCGAACGGACTCCTGGGTGTTGGGTCGAAGAGCTCCCCTCCGTCATCTAGGGCATCCGCACCTCCGTCAACAGGTCGACAAGATTCACCCCCTTCTTCATGGTGTACGGCGCCGAGGCCGTCATGCCAACCGACCTCGAGCACGACTTGCCTCGGGTGGTCAACTACGCGGAGGCCGACAACGAGATCGAATGCCAGGACGGAGTCGACCAGCTCGACGAAGCACGCGACCTAGCTCGCTCCCGCACCGCCATCTACCAGGAAGGGCTTTGCCGCTACCACTGCCGGCGAGTACGGACCCGCACCTTCCAAGAAGGCGACCTGGTACTGCATCTGATCCAGGACAAGAAAGGCATGCACAAGCTCTCCCCCCTTGGGAGGGGCCATTCACCATCGAGCGAGTCCTGGGCAACGACGCCTACTACCTCATCGATGTCCGAGGCGACAGAAAACTCGACGTCAAGCTGCCGTGGAATGTAAACCTCCTACAGAAGTTCTACTCGTAGAACTCCAGACATGTACCCCCTACCCGCTATGAAATAAAGAAGATCGATTCGCACCACTTGTGTCCACTCTCCGTACCTTGTTCCACTCGCACTCGTAATAACAATGATATGCTACTCGCGGAAGTCAACCCTTGGTGACGCGACCGACACGGCCAAGTAGTGCGCTCCGAGGGCACAAAAAAATTCGGGCCTCGTATCGTCCACGAACAAAGCCAACCCGGAGCCCCATCGGAGTCGCCTCGCTCGACTGGCTTTCCGAGCCAAGACAACCGCATTCGCTTCTCACAGCGACCCAGTCCTCCACATCCTTGGCGCATCGACTCGAACAACAAAGTACCACGCTCGGGGACTGACGCCAGTCCGAACCGGAGCGAACAGGGAAAAACGCCAAGTATGAGAGCGCGTCCTGGACTCGCCACGCGACTGGTCCTACGGATCAGGTGGAGCAACGCGCCTAATACAACGCGCCCCATCCTCACCTACTCCAGGCATGCGACTCGAACCGCTAAGTACCACACTCGGGGACTCGGCCACCCGACCCTGTTCGCGCCCGGGGAAACGGCTAAGTACAGAGGACCCCTTGGATTCGCCATGCGACTGGATTTCCAAGCCATGGCGATTCGACCTTAACTTACTAACCGTTCAAACAACACACACAATAAAACAAGGTCAACCCCATAAAAGGGCGGACGCGCTCGGGGACTCGCACAACCAACAATCAAACCGCAAAACATTGACAAAAGCACCCTTGCATTCCTTTAAGTAGCAAAATTTGTTCGCTTACAAGTTCAGTTACATACTTATTCTAGTTAACGCCGATCGGCAAACTATTCTACTCCGCAGGCTTCAACGATGAGGTGCCACCACTCTTGTGACAGCGGATAAAAGGAATCCATGGATTCGACGGGTACGTCGTGAGTTCACCCGCCATGGCCGCTCGGGTCGCGGTACGCCGGTTCGGGGTCGTTCGGGGCGATGACCATTTCCTGGTATGAAATGAGGTTGCCCATTGCCCACACCCGGTCGGCGTACACCACAGCCCACTCGTTCAGCTTTAGCACTTCGGCAATCTCGACCGCGCCTGTCGACGAAAGATACCCGCTCGTGACATCGTCAAAGTCGAAATCATCTGGTAAGTGCGCGAGCCCAAGGATCAGCGCAGTCGCCGCACCACGACGAAAGGCAGACCGCGTCATGAACTCAACCACAGCCGGGGCCTTCTCCAAGTAGCGCCAGACCTCGACGAGGTCGCTGGGGATCACCTCCGTGGGCGATATTTCCGTGATGAAGTCCTGAAGATCGGAGAGGTCGTCCTGCAGCCCGGTGACGAGCGCGTCTGACATCTTCCACTCCTCATCAGCAGAAGCAACGGCTGCATTGGCCCTCCCATCCGCCAAAGTCGCCTCCGCCTTTGCCTCCTTGAGCTCCCGCTCCAGGTCGGCGATTCGCTTCTCCATGGCGGTCAAGGACGACTGTGTAGCCGTCAGTTCACTCGTCGGGACCAGGCCCTAACGAGCCTTCTCCATCGCGGCTGCGCTATCCTCCGCATCAACAAAACCATTAATACGAGAAGAACAAGGTTTATGACCAGCACCAAGTACGACGTCCACTCACCCGCAGTCGCTCGAAGCTGCTCGTTCGTTTCCTGGACAACGAGGAGGTCCCTCTCCACACGCTCCCTAGCGGCAAGCCGCTCCGCCGACTCGCGGTGCAAGCCCTGCGCAATCATGTAAGCATCAGCAGCAAAAAAATCCTAAGTGCCTAGCCGCTGAAACTCAGCGACTAGCCACTCGAGGACTGGACAGCGAAAAAATCCTAAGTGCCTAGCCGCTGAAATTCAGCGACTAGCCACTTGGGAACTGGAAAACGAAAAAACCCTAAGTGCCTAGTCGATGAAATTCAGCGACTAGACACTCGGGGACTGGACTCCAAAAATCAATAAGAATCCGACCACTGAAATTCAGTGGCCCGATCCTCGGGGACTGGGCATACCTGGATGGCGGCACCTAGCATGCCGTGAAGCTCCATGGCATCCACCGATGGGAGCATGAATGGAGTACGGCGCTGCTCGACCTCCGTACCGATGACCTCGGGCAACTGGCTCGACGGTACTGATGCACTCGCCGCAGAGGCCCTCGCTACAAAGCATGGGAACGTCGCCACCGCGGCTCTCGCACCACTCGAGGGTGGGCCTATCGCCCCAACCGAGGCCACGGGCTCCACCCACTGCGACTCCGTGTCCACCGTGGCCTTCAGAGCCGCGTCCACTGCAATTTGAGCCTTGTTCGGGGCGACCGCCGACTCGTCCAAAATCGTGACGACCTCGTCGCCCTTTGCTTTCTTTGTGCCTTTAGCAGGCGCCTCGACCTCGTCGCCCTTCCTTTTCTTCGAAGGGTCGACTAGTGCCTCCATGGCACCCAATGGAACCTTGGCCACCGAAGGGTGGCCTATCTTCTTCACTCCAGTCCTGCAGAACAATGCTGTCAGAAAACTCGCCAGTCGGACATGAATCGAGCGGACAAACGAAAGAATCAGAAATACTCACTTGGCGACTGGAATAAAACGTAGGCCAGTACGAATACTGGCCGACTTCTCTAGCTCCGGCCACAGTTTCCGACTGAGGCCCATATCGAACACACTCTATGCCCAAGACACCGCCGGCTTCTTCGAGGATGAGGCCACGGTATGAGGGTCAGCGGCGATCCCCGTGGGAGCTACCCTCGGGGGAGAGGTCCCTGCAGATGGAGAGGCCGCGAGTCCGGCGACTGGGACGAAAGGAGATGGAAGCGACGCCAACGGCATCTCACCTTCCACAACAGCCGCGCCGGCCGCCGTGGTCGCATGCGCCGGTGCGTCGGGCCTAGCTTCCTCGGCCGCGCTGGTAGCATCAGAGCTACTCGCGGAGCGAGGTGGTGACACCGGCTTGGCCAGCTTCTTCTTCCTCTTCTTTGGTGGCGGTGATTTCTTCTTCGATGGTGTAGCCTTGCGTTGCGAGGTGTGCTCGGGGAGCTCGTCATCGTCTTCATCGTGGGCCTCGAGCCCGCGTTGATGCTGCCTGCGGGTCTTGCAAACCGTGGGCGTGGCGGCCTCCACGGCCTCGTCGCCACTGTCTTCATCGTCATCATCATCACCGCCCCCATCACTTCTGGCATCGCCCTTGTTGGGCGAAGACTCGCTCTCGTCCTAGGCGGAAGAGTTCGAGTTCTCATCGTCTGCGGGTGGAAGCCAACCTTCCACCACTTGGAACAACTGCAACAACCAAGCAAAGTTAGCACGCCCGCGAATGCAAAACTGCGACTGCGAGTGCATAGGAAATAAAAGAACTCACCGTTGGGGCTTGGCGCTTCGCGGTGTAAGGTGCGACACCGGCCTTCGCGTCAAGATACTCCGCCTAGGTGATCTTCTTCAGGGCCGAGGTGTAGTCGTTGCGCCTCCATTCGGCTCGGAAGGACTTCGTCAGGTCATCCTTACCCGTATACTCATAAATGTAGTGGGCGCGACTGGCCAGAGGTACTAGCCGCTGCCCAAACCAGCAATTATACAAATTGATGGTTTGCAGGCCCTTCTTCTTCAAGTTGCGGATCGTCTGCAACATCTCGACGACGACCATCTATTGGTCCAACGGGAGCTTGGTGACCTGAAGCCGACGCGGCTCTGGCCGGTCGGCGGAGTACATTGGAAGCGCCACCTCGTCGGCCGGAGGCGACTCGGTCTGTAGAACCAACACTTCTTCCATTCGTTTTCCGCCTTCTTCGGCAGCATCAGATAAAAAAGGACGCCTTCGACTTCAGCTGAAAGGTCAGGCCGCCCGCGGCCAGTATTGGGCCGCCTGCCTCTTCGTGGCCGATTCTCCCATGAAACAGATCTTGCCATAGGGGGCAATACGTCCGACAACCCAGGTAGCACTCGCAAAACGCCACGAACATGGCGAGCTGCTCGATGCTGTGCGTCCCTAGGTCCGACGGTTGGATGCCGTAGTAGGCGCGGAAGCGACGGAAGAAGAGGGAAGTGGGGAATCCGAGCCCCCGCTCCAAGTTTCTGGTGAAGCAGATGGACTCTCCTTCGCATGGATCTGGGATCACCTCTCTAGCCGCGGGGATGCGACATCTCCCGACACGGAGGATCCCTGCCTCCTCAAACGATTTCAACAGGACTTTCGTGCACTTGGATCTACCCCATGGTTCCGTCGGAGGCGCCATCGATTGGAGGATCTGGGGTTATGAGTCGCTCTGAGTCGCTCTGGTCGCTGCGCGGAATGAAGGATTGGTAATGCGCCGAGATCGAAGGAAGTGTGGGAAATGTTCTCCCCTCGCTCGTCACTCTACTTATATAGCGGTTGTTACCCACCATCTTCGGGGAGCCGTTACCACGCGGTAATTATGCTGATATTACCGTTGGATTACCCAACGGCTAGTTTGACCAGCTCCGACGATCCAACTTCTTCTACTCAACTCGTTGTCTCCAGCGACTTGACGATTCGCCGACCTGGTCACCATAACGGTGACTCGACTACTCGCTGACCCATTCGCAAAGTTGTCATTCGACTAGTCCTTGTTACTGCGACTAAAATGACTAGTTCCTTCTTTTATTTAGGGACTCCACCGCCGATTCGACTGGGTGTCCGAATTGGACCCGCATACTCCGACTGCCAATGAACACCTGCGACGAATCAATGTCGACCTCGGGGACTACTAATGGGGATATGCCGACCGGGGTATACCCAGCAGGACGTTTCCTACTGGCCCAAGCTGCCAGCGAGTGGGCCTGCAGGACGGCGACTGGGTCAAGACTTGGCAAGGACCCAGGCGACTGGAAGCTGGAGGCCCAGAAGCGTAGCTAGGCCCAGTCGGATTAGGTCAAGAACCCTCTGAATCCTTAACTAATTCGGTTGTAGATATGTAAACCCTAACGATGTGAGCCTATATAAACCTCCCTAGGGTATGCATAGAGGACACGTTCCATCATTCACCCTAGCAACTCGCTGCCTAGCTATCGAGCTCGCCCATTATACTCTCCATCAATACAATCAAGCAGGAGTAGGTCTTTACCCTCCGGGGGGCCAAACCTGGGTAAACCCTTGTGTCTCCGCCCTCATCTCGCACCGCAGATGGCTGGCCGCCCTTGCCCCTCATTCTATTACTTGCTGCCGATTGCAGCATCTGCCGTGACCATTCCCACGACACCTGCCCCTTGTCCTCAACCCTAGCCGCCTCGCTCCTCCCTCCTCCATCGACCTGCTCTGGCTTAGGTGAAGCCCTGCAAGATTCTATCCTCCACCACCACCACACCGTCATGCTATTGGGATTCCCAGGGGATCTACTACCTCCGCTGCCTGTTGGAATAGGGAGAGGAAGGTCTTCATTGACTCTGTACGTGTGACCAAGTATGGAAGCGCTGCCGGAACGTGGCGCCGGAAGGATCGTCAATGCGATCTTGAGATCGGCAAGTGATTGACTACATCAACCACAAGATCCGATCTCGTTAACGCTTTGGATCTACGAGGGTTAGTTCTCTACAATCTCGTTGCACCGATCTCGTATATTAGATCTTGGCTTTTCCATAGATTGGATCTTGGTTTTATGCATTCTTGCGGTATAATTTTTTTGTTTTCCATGCAATGAACCCTACAAGAAGAGCCCTCCACTGCCAGCACCATGCGGGTGAAACCTTATAGGTGGCGGCGGCGGGAAGATGAGGGGAGGGTAGGTAGGAAGATGCGGCTAGGGTTTGGGCCCTGTGTCGCTCGACAGAGACGCTGGAGCCAGACTGCATACTTTTTTGACTTGAAGAAACATGGATTACTGATGTTTAATTTAACAAGAACAAAAAAATATGCTAAGCTCAAGTAAGTGCACCAACGACTTATGCTAGACAAGATAAACAACTATGGTGATATATTACTTCAAGCACGAAGGTATCACAATGTAAGTGTGATGACCCACAAGTATAGGGGGTGTATCGTAGTACTTTAGATAAATAGGAGTGTCGATCCCAATGAGGAGCAGAAGGTGCTGAATAGTGGTACTGCCTCAATAATGCACTGTAAATACTAGCAAACGGATTTTTAGGGGTTTTTGATAATTCAGATAAATAAAGTACAAGAATATAAAGACAACAATAATAATTGCAGCAAGTGGCCCAATCCTTTGTTAGCAAAGGACAAGCCGGTTGTATTACTTATGAAGACCAAACATTCTCGAGGACACATGGGAATACTGTCAAGTGCTTTCTTCATATAGTTGATTAATCTTCTTTGGTTGGATAAGTGTTGTGTGGGTGAACCTATGCTAATGTATCGACCTTACTTGGACTAAGACATACTTGTGATTAAACCCATTGCAAGCATCCGCAACTACAAGAAAGTAATTAAGATAAAAACCTAACCACATCATTAAACTCTAAGATCCTACAATCGTGCAAAGGTTTCCTAACGGGGGTTCAGGTTTTTGTCACTCTGGCAATCCCACAAATAGTAGCCCAAATACACAAATGCATTCCCTAGGACCATAAATGGTGAAGTATCATGTATTCGACGTTCACATGACACCATTAGAAGAATAGCACCACAATTAAGTATCAAACCATTGAATATTATTTCAACACAATTCCACTACTAACAGTATGACTTCTCCCATGTCCTCAAGAACTAAACGAACTACTCACGAGACATCATATGGATCAAGATCAAAGATGATATGATGACGAATAACAATCTGAACATAAACAATAATTCAATGGTTCCACTCACAAGCATCCTACAAAAGTAATCAACACCGGGAAAGTTTCCCCTAAGAACTATGCAAGATTCAACACAATTGTTACAGCGGTATGGAGTGGTGATGATGGAGCCGGTGGAGATGATGGTGTGGATGATCATGATGATCCTGTTGAAGTATAGCTTGATGATGGTGTTGATGGCGATGATCTCCCCTCTTCGGGAAGGAATTTCCCCGGCAGAAATCTGCCTGCCAGAGAGCTCTTTCTCTCTCTGTAGTTTCCGCCCCATAGAGGCGGCGAAATCTTTCTATGGTTGCTCCCCTCAGTATTATGGTTTTGGGAGGAAGATATAGGCGAAGGGGCGACGCAGGAGATGGGCCAGGGTGGCCACACCCCCTGCTGGCGCGGCCTAGGGTGGGCCTGCGCCAGGGGGTGTAGGCCCCCTGTGGCCCATCTTTGCCTCCCCTTCTGGCTTCCTTCGTCTTCTAGTAAAATAGAATTTTCCGTATATTTTCTGGAATTTTCTAATCTTCCCGAATATTGCATCTAGACACCGCTTTTTTCCATTAGAATCCCGACTCTCGCAGTTCATCCTCAAAAAGTCATCCAACATGCAAAAATAGATGAAATGACATAAGTATTACCTCTTAATATGAAATATATCAATGAATAGCAGTAAATTATGATATAATATAGTTATGCAAAATGGACGTATCAAAGTGCATAAGTAAAAAAACTAGGATATATAAATCGCTGAATCATGTGGAGAGGACAATCCTGAAGTTGACACCCTACCAGATTCTACTCTCCGTTGGAGCGGAGTGGAGTCACAATACTCTCCAAATTCCAAAAAATCTCACCGTATTCTTCCTAACCATTCCCACCAAAAGGGACGTGCCTCGATACACCAAGGGCCCTTGCGAACGGTCACCAAACCCATACAAGGTTGGGGAAATCACCACAACTTAATTGAAGGATCTCAAGAATCACCACAATCTTTACACCACAATGATCAAGCTCCACGGCACCACCAAGACATCTAGGATCTAAGGACCCAAGAGGAAAAAGCTCTGTGTACAAGCACCCAAGAGTAACAAGATTCTCAAATTTTCACTTTCATGAATCCTTGTAGAGAACTCAAACCGATGCCCCAATTGCAATGATAAGAGAGTACAAGAAGTGCTCAAGTTCTTCTCTCCAAAATCCCGTAAAAGCAACTAATGCTATGCAGAAACATGAGAGGAAGAACAACATAGAAAATAAAAACCAATTTCTTGAGATCATCCATAGTGGCCAAATCTTTAGGGATGACATACCAACCTCCACCTCTTTGTGGGCCATACCCTCTTACGCGGTTAAGCCTGATGTAAGAGATGAGTCTCTGATACCAATTCAAGTATCGGTATGGTCAACTAGAGGGGTGAATAGGCGACTAACAATTTTGTTCTCAAACTAGGCCTGCCAAGAATATAGATTGTCTAGATATGCAACTATGTGGTCAAACATGTATGGAAAGGTACAAGCAAGAAAGTAAATTACATTAAGTAAAGGTAGGGAACATGATAACCAAAATGGAGACAATGATGTATTCCCGTAGTTTCTTCCCTGTTAAGTGAAGTAGGTCTAAGTTGGAGGGGTGTGGCGCCACAAAGGACACCAACCCCATAAAAGCTTCACCTTATTCTCTGATAAACCGGCCAGCAAGGCACATGAAGGGTTCACAATATAGTAAACAAAAAATTCCTACGATATGAACACCTAATTACGCCAAGATATAATCTAGTAGATTCTACGAGTAAGGGGTTATACAAAAAAACTCACTATCGAAGACCAGAAGCATTTTGACAAAATTAGATTTCGTTCTTGATGTAGTCAATCACTTGCCGATCTCAAGATCGATTTGTAAAGCACCACATACTAGCAGCGCATCTGTGCTCGGGAACATGTCCGGCCTGCCAATAACCTCCATGCCCTCGATACAACGGAGCAGCAGATCCACCAGAGAAACTAGTTGAACAAGATCTTTGCTAGTGTGATGATCATGGGAACCACTAGAGGGAGGAGGAGAGATCCTTCACAAGGACTGGTGTGTGAGGATAGGAGCATTATGTAACACCCTCAGAATCGGACCTATGCAAGTTTTAGCGAAACCCGCCAAACCCGCATAGAAACGATTCAAAGGTGCCCACCAGGCACTTTCGTGCGGGTGGATAACGAAGTAATAACATTACACAACAGTCCTCGATGGGACCCACAGAACAGATATATATAACAGCGACTCCAAGAGTCAAGAATACAGATATAATATACAAAGATCCAAATCACCTTGAAAACGATAGTGCGTCCAGCTACGGACAAGATGCAAATGGGGCTAAGAGCCCTGAAGAATAACCAATGGCGTCCATAACCCTGCCCAGGCCAAGCCGGAAGGGTAACCCTGCTAACGGCATCGATCTCAAAACCTGCTTAAACAAAAGGGGTGCCAACAAAGGGCAAAGGAAAAAGAGGAGCGTCGATCGAGGCCGACACTGCAGGCGAGACTAGAATTCGGCGGTCCTCGCCTACATAGGTATGGTGGACTGAAGCGGCAGCGGCAGCAAGCACTAAACAACCTATAGAGACTCGATACACCTAGCGGTTATCAGAGAGGGGTAAGAAAGACCTATTCGGAACCAACCTGATGCTACCAGCAAACAAACCCATCCTGGTGTTTCCCCCTTGAGACCAAACGAGGAAAGTCAACCGAGGAACTCACACAGTTGGCAGTTTTATTTATTCGGTTATCGTTGCAGCAATTACTAGTCAGGTATAGATAATCATCCTGATAAAATAAGCAGTGGGCACTTTTAGTTAACCATTCCGTTATAGTTGCAGCTCTTACTAATCAGATACAATTAGCATGAGATAAGCCGAAACCCAGCAGTTGTTGGTACTTTTATTCAGCCATTCCGTTGTAGTTGCAATACTTACTAGTCAGGTACAATGGTCGCAAGCGACACCCAAAACAAGCAAATGTGGGCAGTATTAGTTAGCCATTCCATTATAGTGAAGCTGATTACTAGTCATTATAAAGTCAAATTTACAGCAATAAACTTTAATTATGCTTGTCTATGATTGAGATATTGTGCTCCAAGTCGTCCATATCCGCGGACACGGCTTTCAGAAAGTTTTACCCGGCCGGGGTGCACCAATAGCAACACACGCTCGATCAACCTCGGAAAAACCAAATCAAAACCCAACGAGGCTTTCACGACTGAACAATCACAGGATTCAGAAATATTTCAGGGCCACCCTTGAGTACACCCAAGTAAGCAAGCTCGAGACGGACTCAAGGTTTGGGTAGACGGTGTGAGCATCGGGAACCCAAAGCGGGCTTGTCGACACCAGCGGAATCGTGTCCCGATCCTAAACAAGATGCTATCTGTCGCACAATTTAAATACAGAAGTAGCATGGCATAAGTACAGGATCGTAAATAAAAACCTCAAACTAGTTTGTGGCCCCAAGAAATAAGACTGAATCAAGCTCTGGCTCAGGGGGGTCCCATATACCTCCCGGATGTGGATAGCGCGATAAATCAAGGAACAAGTATCAAGTACTCGGGGTCCTACGGGACACAAGTGGGCGTTCGGAAACCAAATATTATCTATCACCCACCGATGCCTCTGCTTACTTCAATTTTAGTTGTTAAACAGGAATTAAAGTGAACGATAAGTAAAACTATGATCATCTCCAACATCAACATGCGGCAATTCTCCAACAACTGTGGAACTGGACGACACGCAACAGCACTTGAGCAAGAGACTACGACGCGCAAGTCCAACTAGCTACCAAACAACAGGTAATAGGATGTGTCCAAGGCAATATAAGGCTGCAAGGGATATCACGGGTACGAAAACTAGAGCATCGCAACACAGATAGCAATAGATCAACAGGAGGGAATAAATACTATAAAAGTAAGATAGGTAGAAAGGGGGAGATGCTCGCCTGAAAACATTGTCGAAGGTTCAACCGAAGGTCGGGGCGAAACTCACATCAACTCAACGGCCTTATCCGCGAAGAAGCAAAACACTAGAAGGAACAACGGATGCAATATTTAATACAACGGCAGAAGATCGGCATGATGCATGTATGATGTATGACATGGCAGAAGTGCGATGCAATTAGGCCGAATTAAGCGGAACCGGGGTCCCGACAATTAATTAGGTGGTTCATGTTATTTAGAAACCCCGCATTTTAAATGTTGTTTTAACAAGGCAAAATATATCACCGGTTCGCTACACAAATTTAAATGAGGCCGATATGAGACTGGATTTGCCCGCATATGGGCCCCATATTTAATTATTAGGTGAATCGGCATAAGGCCCCCAAACCATAGACAAATATGCATGCGAGATGAACAATTCAATATGCAATAAGTTGTTATTATATTATAAAATAGGGTTCTCGGATAAGGGTCACACATTTAGGGTTCTCGACGATCTTGGTCCGAGGGTTCGGGGTCGGTCTCAGGGTTCAGATCTGGGGTTCGGGGTTCGACGGAACGGCGTCCGGGAAGGAGGGCTTGGCGTGTCGAGGCTTGGCCTCCGGATCCATGTCGGTGCACTCGGTGTTCCGGGCAGGCGAGCTTGTCGGTTCAGCGGTTTCGATTGTTGGTGTCGGACTCGGGTCTCGGCACTGGAAGATCTTGGTGCTCTGTGCGGCCGATCCTGCCGTTCCGGGATGGAGAACTTGTCGTCCGGGGGAGGACTTGGCGTTCCGGATCGGTCTCGAATCCATGAAGCAGATCTCGTCGGGGCCTCATGTCGGTCTTGGGTTATCATGTCGGCGTCCTTGGTGTTCCGCGGTGAAGGCTAGTCGTCTTGGTGCCGAGCTTGGCAGTCACCGGGTTCGACCGGGGATCTTGAGGTTCCATGTCGGCAATCTTGACGCGGTTCTTGTATAGGAACTAGTCTCAACACCCAATCTTCGCATGGTCGACGATGTGCTTTCACCACACCACATCCCCATCTCAGGACAACTCCATCGCACTAGACACATCCACAACAACGAGCACGATTCATTACCAACCCCGCACATCATCTGCACCTCACCACTAAAGTGGAGAAGGAAACCCACACCACTGACTAAGAACAACTGCAGGAGATGTACAGGCCACCAGGACATGGGACAGCAGAAGCGCTCGAGCGGCGGTTTCGGGCCAGCGAGGTCGAGCCTGGGGCTGGCGGGGCACCGGAAGGGAAGCTGATGACGGCGGCCCTTGGGGGGGCTTGAGCGGCGGCGGGGAGGAGGGTACCGCGGCGGCGCGGCCGAGACAGAGCCTGCCGGCGACGGCGAGGACGCAGGGCAGACGGAGGCGGGGAAGCTCGCACGGGAGCGCCGGGCGCAGGAGGAGGCGAGGCGAGGGAGGCGGCGCTGGAGAGGGAAGAGGCGCGGAGGGTCGCGGAGGCGGGGTTGAACGGAGGAGCCGGCCAGCGAGGCAGGCAGAGCGGTGGAAGTGGCCTTGCGGAGAGAGGAAGGTGGGAAGGGCTGGCGAGCGAGAAAGGGAGAGGGCGGAGGAGCTCGAGGGGCGAGAGGCGAAGGAGGAGGAGGCGCCTTGTGGCGAGGACGCAGGCGACGCTGAGGCTGCCCGGCGGCGAGGGCGGGCTCTGGCGGCGGGGAGCGAGGAAGGGAAGGGGAGGAGAAGGGGGCTGCGTCGACTCGCATTGGGGAAGAGAAGGAAGGAGAGAGGAAGAGAGCGGTGGGGGACACGCGGGGCCAGGGCGGGGTCCACGCGGCCGCGCGGGTGGGATGTGTGGGTTGGTGGGGGTATGACAGGTGGGCCACGGGGAACGCAGGGTCCACGGGCAGTGGGACGGGGGCAGGAGAGTGGACCAGGTCCAGGGGAGGTGGGATCCGTGGGGCAGGCGTGTGGGGGTGGAAAAAGGGCAGCAGGGAGAGTGGGGAGAGAGAGGGGTGAGTTGGCAGCACCTGATTGCGTGGGAGGAGAGGAGAGGTGAGGTGGCGCGACGGGGTTGGCCGGGGTGATGTGGCCAGAGGGATGGGTAGATAGGTTGGTAGTTTTAGGATTAAGGGGTGGGCCGTTTTATTTTCTGGGGTGGTCGTTCGGGTCATTCGGCCCGTTCGACTGCCCCGCTAAAAATAATGCAATATTTTATTTATTTAAACGGATCGTTTGCAAAACATATTTAGTCAAAACAAAATATTCCGGCGACCCGGGTTTGCGTTTGAATAAAGACGGGGCGTTTAGAAAACAGGAACCGGCTTTTCCGAAAATAGTTTTATGCAAACAAATGCAAGATGATGACGATGCTCAAATGCAGTGCGGCATGATGACATGAGCATGCGGTCATGGCGATGCAATGCACAAAAACAACGCGATTTCCTAGTAGTGGTTTTGCGGGATGCCACACATTACCACTCCTTATATAGGGGAGGGGGAAGCCCCAAGGGCCATTGCTGGCAGCCAAGGTGGTGCTCCCACCTCTCACTTCATTCATGTGAATGGAGGCTCCACTCTCCCACTCACATCAATTTCAAGTCCACTCACTTTGCAATTAATTTATACTAAATTAAATGCAAACTCTAATTAAATAGAAATTATTTATTTATATTAATATTTGTAAATTACTTTAATTAACTAACATTAACATAAACCTCCTTGCCTTTTACTGATATAACATCTGAAACACATTTCAATGATTTGCCGCGAAACAATTCCGGTATTCCTCGAAATAATTTCAGCATTCTCCAAACCATTCTCTGATATATTATATTTTCCCATTTATGTCGTCCTACCTTAAGTGTGTCACCCTACGGTTCGCGAATAAAGCAGACATGATTGAGACACCACTCCGATCAATAGTTAACAATGGGACCTAGAGATCCATACTGACTTTCAGACATTCAACGATGACTCTTGTGATCACGTGAACCATTAACGTTGTATCCAATTCCTTTTTCCTCATGATATTTTACTTGTACGAGATACGATCATCGGTATCAACCATACCTTAGTTCCATCTCGTTACCGACAAGTACTCTTTACTCGTTTCATGATACAACATCCTCGTGACCTAGTCACATGATTGCAAGCGACCCTGATGTGGTATCACTGAAAGGGCCTTTAAGAACCCATACAAACAAGTTGCAACTTATTTTCAGGAAGCTCATCCGAAAAGAACTCTGAGGTTAAGCGTGTGATGAGTGCATATTTGCATCATGTTTTACATTGTTATTTTGCATTATAGATGTAGGATTTTGGTATTTTACAACGTTTGCACGCACTTTTTATGTTTATTTTCACCAGGATCAAATCAGATGATGGATCCAAAGGACACAATTCTTGGAGCAGTTGTACTGGAGAGAAAAGGAGCCAAAAACTACGTAAATCGCTTATTTGGGGAATATTAATAATACCAGAAGAAAACCCGAAGCGAGAAGTGGAGACAGAAGAGTTGACGACCAACTATACGACGGGCCGTAGTATAGTACCCATTGTATAGTTGGCACCACCTCCTCAAATAGTTTCACCCCGTGCAACTGGTTCGGAGAGACGACATACAGAACACCCAGAAATCGCTGAAACCTAACTTCTGGAAGGCACCGGGAGGGGGGAACTTGCCCTAGGTATCCATCTTCGCCCTACGCAGATCTGGGAGGCCAAGGCATCGATCTCCATCTTCATCAACCGCTACATATTCATCAGCACCATCATATCCATCCATCCAATCTAGATATTGTTGTAATTCTTGCACTAGTTGTGGATTTTTACAAGTACTATTCATCAATGATCGCTTCCATTACCATAAATATGATGTTGTCCGCCTCCATTTTTGAGTAGATCATTAGTTCTTGGGGAGATGGAGAAAACCTAGTATGAGATTGGAATACGATATTTATTATGGTATTCATCATTGTGACCATGTGTTAGATTGTCTGCATCTTGATGTTGGGAGAAGTTGACCTCTCTAATATTTGCCTCTTGCGGGGACTTGATGTAGGGAACTACTTGTTGGTATACGGAGGGATGTTAGCACTTATAGTGACTATAAAGCTGTTGGCACCCGTTAAATATCAACATGGGAATCGAGGAAACTCACAAAACACTATCCATGCCATGGGATACGTCCTACGAGATTACGTCCCTTAATAGCACAGTAATTGATGTTGATTGATGGCTACTGTGGTTATGAGGATGATCTGAGCAGTGTTTGCTGCCTCTTTGTCCAAATACGGATTTCCTCCCACACATACATAGTTAAGGATGCTCATGATAATAATCTTTACCTTAGCCCTTTATAATGCTAGTGGTGTATCCGCCAACCCCTGAGAACGCTTTCTCCTACTGAAGTTTCAAATCTCTTTTTGATACTTTACGCATTGTTCTCTTATACCAAAAATCCAAAAATATCTTTTACACATTACTCGCATTTTATCTTGTCACTTAGAACTTTATTTTAGCAATTCTATTTTTAGTATTTACTTCAATAATTCTTAGACTTCAGACTCCTGCTCCCTATGGGATCGATATCTTTATTTAGAAACTAGCTACATACTATTTTTGCTCTTGTAGTCATCAAGCTATTTTCTGGCGCCGTTGCCGGGGATCTAAGCGTTGTAGGTCTTTTAGTTTTTGTTTATTTACTTTAGTTTTGTTAAGTTTTGTTTTGAGTTACAGGTTTCCACCAACATGATGGAGTTTGAGCATATGACTAGTGCTAACCCACTCAACCGTTTGGGAAGCCCTATGATATTTATAAAAGAGACAACTCCAATGAGAAGACAAGGGCGTTTGAAATAAATCCTCTACTAGGTATTTTACACAAGAAGCAATTTACTAGAGATGACGAAGATCCTGATCGATATGAGCATATTGCATGTTTCAAAGATATATGTGGCGCATTCCAATTAATGGGATATACCACCGATGAGGAAGCGTTAAACTTTTTAGTCAAACTTTGACAAGTACAACTCTCTCATGGTATAAATATCTATCCTCAGAAGCCACTACTACTCGGGATGATTTAGCTTGCGATTTTTTATCTAAATATTACCCATTATCAAAATCTTTTGGAATCAAGCGTCTTATAATGACTTGGAAGAACAGTCCCAATGAAGGACTAGTAAGAGCTTTTATAAGATTTAAAGATTTGCTTAGACAATGTCCTCATCATGATTTACCTGAATGGTATTTATTTCATATCTTTTATGGAGGTTTAACTGAACCTAATAGAATTGAACTAGACTCTTGTGCGGGAGGAGCTTTTATTGATTTACCTATAACTAAAGCTTAGGATTTACTTAATAGAATTCGCAATCATAGAGCTTCATGGAATTTTGGTCTAGGAAGTGAAGGAGGCACGAAAATAGATCAGGAATGTATTCACGAATATAATAAAAAAAGGACATGTTAATGAATTATCTAAAGCACTTTATTTAGATTCAGATCTTGTGTTGCAAGTTGTTAAAGCTTTTACAGAACACATCTAAGCTCCAAAGGTGGGTCCGGTCAAGTTTGATCTACCACCTGAACCTGAAAAGAAAAGAGAAGTTAAAGCAACTCTAGCCTCCCTAGAACCAATGTATGAGATACCTTTTCCTAACACTGGACAAAAGCATATTTTGGAGTATGAACAGGTCAAAGCAGTACATGAGGAGAAAGAATAGGAAAGTGTGCCAACAATTGAAAAACATCTAGATGAAACCAAATATGAAGAGGTAACCAAGGAAGCAATCATGGCTATGTATGCACATTGTAACATAGCTGAACTTGATGAAGAGACTTCCATATTGGTTGAAGGTAGAATTAAGGTAAAAGATGTGGGTAAGCCCATTCTTCCCTTCATATTTAAAGAAACCTCGCATTATGGTTTATGTGATCTTGGCACCAAAGTTAATGTTATATCTTATGATTTTTATCTAGAAATAAAAGAAGAGATAACACCGGCTACAATAGAAAATACTAATATGACGATCATGTTTGCCAATAAAAATCTTAGAATTCTAATTGGAGTAGTTGAAGATGCAGCTATCACAATTAACAATAAAAAGTTTCTTATTGATTTTGTAGTTATTGATATGCCAATTGACACTCTTTGCCCAATTATATTTGGAAGAAACTTTTTGAGTGATATAGGTGCCACAATTGACTTCAGAAAGGAGGTTGTATCCCTTAAGGTTGGGGAAGCGAAAAAGAATTCCATTTCTCCAAATTTAAAGACAAATCTCTAATCATAAAAGAAGAAGAAGATAAGGAAGCTCTCTTCTTAAATAATCAAGATGAAGAAATAAATGAAAATCCAAATTGTGGAGAAATAATTATGGAGGATAAAACTCTAGAAGAATTGTAAAATGAATTTGATTCATTTTCCAATGAAGAACCTCCAACTGATGAAGCTTTCAAAGAACCAGAAAAGAGAGGGGATGAGGAACTACCACCCCTAGAATTAAAAACTTTTCCAGATAATCTTAAGTATAGATGCTTAGATGATACTAATAAATTCCCTGTTATTATTAGTGCTAAACTTTCAGGGGAAGAAGAAGATCTTTTGAATGTACCAAAGGAGCACCGCAAGGCCTTTGGGTACTTAATGGATGACTTAAAAGGTATTAGTCCCATGATAGCCTCCCATCGGATATTCATGGAGGAATGTGCTAAACCAGTTGCAGAATTTAATAGAAGAATGAAGCCTGAAATGAAGGACGTGGTAAGAAAAGAAATAGTACGCCTATTTGATACATGTATAATCTATCCTGTAAAAGAAAGTGAATGGGTAAGTCCTATTCATTGTTTTCCTAAGAAAGGCAGCTTTATAGTTGTCCCTAATAAAAACAATGAATTGATACGTACTAGAACTGTTGTTGGACACAGGATGTGCATAGATTTCATAAAATTGAATAAGGATACTAGGAAAGATCACTATCCATTACCATTCATAGATCAAACTTTAAAAAGGTTAGCAAACCACACTTAAGTTTTGTTACTTGGGTGGATACTCTGGTTTCTCCCAAATAGCTGTTCATCCCGAAAATCAACTTAAGACAACTTTCATTAGTCCTTATGGTTTACATGCTTACTAACGTACGCTTTTTGGTTTGTATAATTCTCCAGCTACTTTTCAAAGATGCATGACTACTATATTTGCAGATTTTTTAGAACTTATAATTGAAGTATTTATGGATGATTTTTCTTTCTATGGAACTTTGTTTACTAGTTTCTTGGATAATCTCAAAAAAATCTTGCAACGTTGCAAAGCAACCAATATTGTCTTAAACTGGGAGAAGTTACCTTTTATGGTCAAAGAAGGCATAGTCCTTGGACACAAAGTATCAGGTAAGGGTATTGAAGTAGATAGGGCTAAAGTTGAAGCAATAGAGAGAATGCCACAACCAAGGGATGTAAAAGGTATAAGAAGATTTATTGGTCACGTAGGCTTTTATAGAAGGTTCATTAGGAATTTCTCAAGAATTTATGAACCTTTAACTAATTTGTTGCAAAAGGGAGTAAGATTTAATTTTGATGATAAATGTCTTATTGCCTTTGATAAGCTTAAATATGCTTTGTCTCAAGCTCCTGTCATTAAACCACCTACATGGGATATGAATTTTGATTTAATATGTGAGGCTGGTGATGATGCTGTAGGAGTAACTCTGGGATAGCACAAAGGTCATAGATTTAATATTATACATCATGCTAGTAGAACTCTCAATTGTGCTCAAAAGAATTATCCTAAGGAAGAAAGGGAACTCTTTGCTGTATTTTTATCTTGTGATAAGTTTCGTTATTATATAGTTGATGCAAACGTAAGAGTTCATATGAATCGTGATGGTTTAAAAGAACTCCTCGAGAGAAAGTTTCATAAGCCAAGACTGATCCATTGGATTCTTTTACTTCAAGAATTTGAGTTGCAGATTATGCAGAGACAAGGAGCAAAGGTAGCAGATGCATCATCTATATTTACCCAACAACACATCGATCTTATTGAGAGGAGTTTTAGTCTTGATGATTTTTGCTTTCAAGAATTATTATATGAGCTAAAGCCAAATCCTTCCAAAAAGAAGAAGTCCTTGTTGTTGGAGGAGCTTGTCACTCCCGACTAAATAAACGGTAAGTGCAAGGTAATTTTTTTAAACTCTAATAAGTGCTTTGTTTTCACAGTTCCTACCATTATATTTTTTGCCTTTGAATTCCTCTTATTTTTCTAAAGTTTTTAAGGGGTTTCTCCAACTATACAACCACAACTATACGGCCGGAGAAAATTCTCCCGCTGTATAGTTGGTCGTTAAACGTTCTGTACCCCCTTTACAAAATAATTTTCGGATGCTGTAACTATACGGGTGCAACTATATGTCCGGAGAAAAATCTTCCGCCGTATAGTTGGTCGTTAAACGTTCTGTAGCCTTTCGCAAAAGAATTTTTGAGGTGCGGTATCTATACGGCCGGAGAAAATTCTCCCGCTGTATAGTTGGTCGTCAAAGATTCAGTACCCTCGACCCGCTTTCGTTATTATGAAAAAAAACGTTTTTGTCGGTTTTTAGTCAATAATCTAACCAACTTGGGCTGGAAATATTTGGAAGTACCTGCCCGGAACCAACTATACGACCTTAACTATACGGGCCGCGACCGTATAGTTGGTCGTTACGGCTCAGGACTCCTCCAAATCCGCGATTTCTTTTTCTGGTTAGTTTGGATTGTTTTCTTGGACGAAAATTTGGTGTTTATCGCGAGTTTTACCGACCCCTGGCCGCTCTTATATACTTCCCTTGTGCCTCTCTCTAATCATAAATCACCAGGAACAAATCCAGCTATGCGCTATCCTGTCCCATGCCATGGAAAACCTATGGGATCATTGCTCCTAGGGACCTTTCTAGCAGCCTGTCGATGGAGGACGGAGATGAGGAGGTGGAGAGGTTTAGTGCAGGATACAAATAGTACGTCGAGCCAAGCTTCTACAACAGCGACCTCGATGAAGGGGTGAGTGACGTTTACATATTCCACAACATCTACGATCCCCTGGGGATCGACTGGGTGGCGATGAAAAGGATCCAAGAAGAGAGAGACGACCGCAAGTCGCACGGAAAAGGACGCATAGATACGATCAAGTTCATCACTACAGATCCAAGGTCACATAAGCGTAAGGAAATACCTAAGATTGGTGAGGTGCTAGCAAGGAACCGGCGTTGCCCCTCTCGAGGCCTACCACCGACGCTCGCATAAGGGTGAAGCCTCAAGAGGAGTGGAGGAGCAGCTTCTACTTCCCTAATCCGGCAATAATGCATGAGGAAGAGGAAGTTGTCCCCAGAACAAAGGATCGCGTGCGAGCACTGGAGGTATATCAGAAGCATGAGCTGCTCCATTGCATGGATGTCCTTCACTGCCTCAAGGAGATAGAGGAGAAGGGTGATCTTCTCCCAATGATGACCAAGATCGTTGATAGGATGGATACACTGCAAACTGATTTACGCAGGTGCTACAGCCGCATCACCACTTTGGAGGACACCAACAAGAAGCTACACACCGCTGTTCTACATGCTATGGGACCACAGTGACCTTCAATAAAGCACGGTATCAAATAATCGCAAGAGATTATTTGATCCCGCCTGGCTTGATTCCAAGCTTGGGAGATCTTTAAGACCTTGTAATCTATCTTACAAGTTTTTATTTCTATTCTAGTTTTGCATTAGTTCGAGATCATAAATAAAGTTTGCATCATTAGATTCCCTTAAAGAATAGTTGATCCCTATTATGAAATTCTGAGTTTACTATAATATATGGAGTATTATTGAGTTTAAGTTTGACTTATTGGATATATGAATGACTTGACTATAATTTTACTTGCACTTACTGATAACAATAGGAGTCTTCCACACCATTGGTATTAATGGAACATATAAAGATAGTTTGATTAATATGTTGTAGGTAATTGGTTTGATTTACAGAAAAATAGAAACTATGTAATTAATTAAGATGAAAAAGAAAAACCTTAAACAAAGAAGAAATTATAAGTGCTATCAAATAGAGTGAGAACAAGTTTGAGGTAGAATACTCAAGTTATAAAGATGCTTCATATATATTTGGAATTTGATAATTGAGATCGTTAAACTTTGAAATTCCTACATGAAGTGGATTATATGGCTAGCTTCTTTTCACAACAGTTAAACAAAAGTGTGAGCACAAATATATATATGAAAAGAAGAAAAAGAAAGATGAATAAAAAGAGCGAATGTGCAAAGAGAAAGTAGGCATATACCACCATACTGTAGTAAGACAAAGAGACGTTTGAGATTTTGAATCCCATGTGAATTTGTCAATCCTAAAAACACTTGGGACTACCTCACTAACTCATTTGGTTGAAACGAATAATTCTACATCATTGACAATAATCTTTTGTGAACTATTAATTGCTAAGGTGTGGAATCCTGCTAATATTTATTCAGATGGTTCGAGTAAGGTACTATTAATAAACTTATTTATATGTATCCTTTATGATAAACACATGCTGCAACTACCTCTTTTATTTTATCAACTCAGCTTCATGAATATGAGGATCACATCCATTAAGCTAAACTTGCTCGGGACGAGCAAGAGTCTAAGCTTGGGGAAGTTGATGAGTGCATATTTGCATCATGTTTTACATTGTTATTTTGCATTATAGATGTAGGATATTGGCATTTTATGACGTTCACACGCACAATTTATATTTATTTTCACCAGGATCAGATCAGATGATGGATCCAAAGGACACAATTCTTGGAGCAGTTATACTGGAGAAAAAATGATCCAAAAACTACGTAAATTGCTTATTTGGGGAATATTAATAATACCAGAAGAAAACCCGAAGTGAGAAGTGGAGACAGAAGAGTTGACGACCAACTATACGGCGGGCCATCGTATAGTTGGTGCCGCCTCCTCAAATAGTTTCACCCCGTGCAACTTGTTCGGAGATACGACATACAGAACACCCAGAAATCACCGAAACCTAACCTATGGAAGGCATCTAGAGGGGGAACTTGCCCTAGGGATCCATCTTCGCCCTACGCAGATCTAGGAGGCCAAGGCATCGATCTTCATCTTCATCAACCGCTGCATCTTCATCATCTCCATCCATCCTATCTAGGTCTTGTTGTAATTCTTGCACTATTTGTGGATTTATACAAGTATTATTCATCAATGATCGCTTCCATTACCATAACTATAATGTTGTTCGCCTCCATGTCTGAGTAGATCATTAGTTCTTGGGGAAATGGAGAAACCCTAGTATGAGACTGGAATAAGATAAAGTTTATTATGATATTCATCGTTGTGACCATGTGTTAGATTGTCTGCATCTTGATGTTGAAAGAAGTCGACCTCTCTAATATTTGTCTCTTGCGGGGACTTGATGTAGGGAACTACTTGTTGATAGACGGAGGGATGTTAGCACTTACAATTATTATAAAGTTGTTGGTACCCCTTACGTATCAACTTGGGAATTCAGGAAACTCACAAAACACTATCCATGCCATGTGATACATCCTATGGGATTACGTCCCTTAATAGAGCGGTAATTCAATTGATGTTGATTACTGTCTGTTGTGGTTATGAGAATGATTTGAGAAGTGGTTGCTGCCTCTTTGTCCAAATACGGAGTTCCTCCCACACATACATGTAGGGGTTCGTAGCATGGAAAATAAAAAATTTCTACCGCATGCATACAAACAAGCCAAGATCTATCTACTAGATTGTAGCAACGAGTTGATTAGAGCACTCACCCTCGAAGATTCCAAAGCAGTTAACGAGAGCGGATTCTCGTGGGTGATGTAGTTGTACACTTGCCGATCTCAAGATCGCGTAGACGATTCTTCCGGCGCTGCGTTCCGGCAGCGCTTCCGCGGTCGGTCACACGTTCGGTACTCGATGATGACCTTCCTCTCCCTTGTTCCAGCAGGCAGTGGAGATTGTATTTCTCCCCTCGCGATTCCGGTAGCATGACAGCGTGGTGTCGGAAGTAGAGGGAAGATCCCGCAGGGCTTCGCCTAAGCCGGTGTGAGTTATGGTGGATCTAGGGTTTTCCGGCGATCTAGGTTTAGAAGGCCGGAGTGGAGGAGGAGGAGTCGGCGGCGGCTAGGGAGGCGACGATGGGGCGGCGACCGCGGTGGCGCATGGGGTGGGGAGGGCTGGCTTGGTGTTGTTTGGGGCAGCCCTCTCCCTCTATTTATGAGAGGGGGCAGCCTTGGGAGGGGAGAGTTTGAATCCAAACCCAAACCCAAGTTGGATTGAAGGAAGGACTCTTTCCTTCTTCCACTAGGAAACTATTGTTCTAGTTTGAATTTTCAAACCTCCCTTTTGACTTTCAATTTAGAGCTTTAATTCTCTCTCGCAAATGCCCAAACCAAGTGACCTAGGATATGATCCAATCATCCCACTTACCCACGATACATTCATGGACCATCCCCCTTCCGGTCCGGTGAACCTTTTATACCCTTCTAGAACCTCTCCGATGAAAACATCGAAATCATTCCCGAACTCCGGAATCAGACTTTCCTTATATGAATCTTATTCTCCGGACCATTCCGGATATCCTTGTGATATCCCGGATCCCATCCGAGATTCCGAACAACATTCGGTATCCCTACTAACATTCCATATCTACTAAACAACATCGATCAAGACACTTCTCCGATCAATAACCAATAGAGTAATCTAGAAATTCATAAGGTTCGTGAATTATGCGGACATGACCAAAACACTTCTCCGATCAATAACCAATAGAGGAATCTGGAAATTCATATGGCTCCCACATATTTCAATGATTACTTTGCGATCGAATGAACCACGTACATATGATACCAATTTCCCTTTGTCTCGCGATAGTTTACTTATCCGAGGTTTGATCGTTGGTATCTCTGCATACCTAGTTCAACCTCGTTACCGATAAGTACTCTTTTCTCGTTCCCGTGATATGTGATCCCTTGTGATCCAGTCACATGCTTGCAAGCTAATTGGATGACATTCCATCGAGAGGGCCCAGAGTATATCTATCTGTCATATGGATGGACAAATCCCACTCTTGATCCATGTGCTTCAACACATACTTTCCGAACACTCAATGCCACCTTTATAGCCACCCAGTTACGGTGTGGTGTTTGATGTCACCAAAGCATTCTTCCAGTGATGGTGATTAGCATGATCTCATGGTCGAAGGAATTAGGTTACTATGTATCAGAAAGCTTATAGTAATTGAACTATTGAAATGACTTGATCTTAATGCTATGCTTATCTATAGGAGTATGTCCATCATACCATTCTCCTAATGATATGATCTTGTTGTCAATAACTTCTCAATGTTCATGATCGGGAAACCACGATCATCTATCAACCAACAAGCTAGTATTACAAAGAGGCTTTACTAGGGACTCTAATTTAGTTTACAAATCACACAAGTATTAATGTTTCCGGTCAATACTATTATAGCATGAATGTAAACATTTATCATAAACACAAAGATATAATAATAACCACTTTTATTATTGCCTCTAGGGCATATCTCCAACAATACATAGTTAAGAATGCTGAGGATAACAATCTTTACCTTAGCCCTTTATAATGCTAGTGGTGTATCCGCCAACCCCTGAGAATGCTTTCTCCCACTGAAGTTTCAAATCTCTTTTACATACGAGATACTTATTTTATGTATTAAGTTTTATTTACTTTCCGCATTGTTATATTATATCAAAACCCCAAAAACACCTTTTTACACATTACTCGTATTTTATCTTGTCACTTAGAACTTTATTTTAGCAATTTTATTTTCAGTATTTACTTCAAGAATTCTTAGACTTCAGACTCCTGCTCCCTGTGGGATCGATATCTTTATTTTGAAACTAGCTACATCCGATATGTGCACTTGTAGTCATCAGTGTGCTTGGCTTGGACCAATTTAAGATGGATGACCGACCGGGAAGTGGATTCCGGGTGCGCATGAGTGAGGATAAAGCGCGAAGAAAAGATTAGTGTTGGTCGGTGGTGTTAGTCTAGAGATCCTATTGAGCTGCCAAGAGTGACAGCCGCTCCTCCGGAGAGGCCGGGGTGTTACAAGTGGTATCAGATCTGACCCTCACGGTTACATGGTCGTGTGCGGGTCAGCGGCAGACATGTGGAGCACGGCGCGTGTGGCCCAGATTGGGCACGACATGGCACATGTGTCGACACTGGACGCCTAAACGTGTGTCAAGAGGGGACATTCATGGCTTGTCGTTGATCGACGAGGGCATCGATCTTCTAAGGGTGGGTGTATGTGAAACCCAGGCACATGGCTTAATAGGATTGATAGTATACCCATACAAACAAGTTGCAACTTATTTTCCGGAAGCTTATCTGAAATGAACTCCGAGGTTAAGCGTGCTTGGCCTAGAACAATTTAAGGATGGGTGACCGACCGGGAAGTGGGTACCGGGTGCGCACGAGTGAGGACAAAGTGCACAGAAAATACTAGTGTTGGTCGGTGGGATTAGTCTAGAGATCCTATTGAGCTTTCAGGAGTGATAGCCGCTGGTCCGGAGAGGTCGGGGTGTTACAGGGCCGAGAGTATATCTCTCCATCATCTGTATGGATAAATCTCATTCTTGATTCATGAGTCTCTACTAATACTTTGAGAGTACCCAATGACACATTTATAGCCATCCTATTATGGTGTGACGTTTGATGCCATCTAAGCACTCCTCCAAAGTTAGTGATTGATATAATATCATGGTCTAAGGATCAGAGTTACTTCGTATGTGTTTGATATAGCAATGTAAACTTTAATACCTAGATTGTATTGTTATATCTACTTTGGGTGTGTGTTCGTCATATCATTCTTCTAATGATATGACCCCGTTATTAACAACATCCAATGTTTATTATCAGAAAACCTTGATCATCAGTTAATCAACAAGCTAGTTAAATCAGAGGCATAACTAGAAACTATTGTTTTTTATTAAACATACATGTATTAACGTTTTCGATTAATACAATTCTAGCATGTGAAATAAATATTTATCATAAACATGAAATAACATAATAACCATTTTATTATTCCCTCTCGGGCATATTCCCTTCAGTCTCCCACTTGCACTAGAGTCAACTAGTTGATACTTGCATACTTAACACATATGGCTTTCTAGTGTTGTTCATACATGTTGCTTGTGGTAAACCTAATCTCCAGATTGGATGCTTTCATGTCCGTGTGTATTTGCATGTCTTTGCATCTCTAAACACCACTCATTCCTAAATGAGATGGCATTGAACAAATTTGTTCCTTTGGTAAGACCTTAGTTCCTTGGGATTAAAACATGTTGATACTACTATTGTATAATAGATCGTCATAGTATTAGCCCGCTTGGAACTACACCTAGTTTGATTTTTTTTATAATGGGCGCTTTATTAGACTCAAACAGATTACATCAATATGATATAAACTATAGAGTCCACAAATGGCCTTTGCACATCTAGGATGCACACAGACGAAGAATAAATGAACAAAGAAAACAAAAACCCTGCCAAAGTAAACACAGACTCATAGAAGTAGCAACACCACTAGTGGGGCGACACCTCAACTCCTAGAAAGCTTCTACAGTCTATACACTGCCTTCAACAAGGGGATGACTCAAGAGCCACAATTTCTAGGTACAACCACCAAAGGTTGTACGTAGGGTTTTCACCTCGGATTTGAGACACGAACTACAAGAGTACCGCCAAACAATAAGTCTGGTAATCACTATCAACTGGCAGGGACTACCGCTAAAGCTTCAAATTGCTGACTACCTGGCACACATATGTCTTCACCCCGTCCTTCTTGATCCTTATGAGCATGGAGAAACTTTGGCTATCAATCCTCTTGACCTTTTCACCTTTGATCGTACCATAGTAATAGTGGCTAATAGCCGTAATAGACATACCTAAGGTACCGGTGAAGGAGGATCTTGGAGCCTTCAATTGTTGAACAAACTCCAAGTAGCCATCTGCCTATTAAGGTTATGCACACGGGTTGCCTAGCCAGAACGGCCTCTACCATGGAACATCCCGCCTCATGGGCATGGTTGGGCGACCATAACACAAATGATGACATCCGCGCAGGTGCCCACGACAAGATCTTGAAGCCAGATGTTCTCTATGCTGCTAGATCTCGATCGATTTGGTGGCGATTAGATGCCAGGGGTCCTCTTCGCCGCTGGTATCTGTTGTTGGATGGACACCTCCGTCGGGGGAGGGGGGTGCCACTGAGAGCCAGTGCCGCGAGAGCCTCCCATTGCTGTGTTGCCAGCGGAGCGGTACACCCGATCCCAAGTCCATCGCATTCGACGGCCAACCCTAGCCCAAGGATAGCGCGTACGGCCAGCGGAGGAGCACACACGCACACAATGTGTACAACGCGTACAACTAGTTTGATAATAAACTTCTTGACATAAAAGCCCTACTTTGCTACTACTAGAGCAGTCATATACTCATCTTTTGTTGCATTATCCCTCACAATGCCTTATCTTTGGAACTCATAAAAATTTATCATGAAACTTCCTTCCATTATATTATGCCACCTTACCCATATTCTAAATTAAGATAAACTTAATACGTATCTTATGACAAAACTACCACAAATGTAACACGTTACAATGAACCGACACCACCCACCGCCACCACTTGTACGCTACAGCACCACCACCAGCGTTGGATCTGCACCAGAGATGGAGAGCGATCTTTCGCCACAAGAGTGTTTCCATGGATCGGCGTCCAGGTGTTGGCACGATTCGCTAGGACAAACACCTTGGGCAACATCTTTTGGATGATCTTGGGGTTCAGATAGACTTGGTGAGTGCTACTTTTGATCAGGCGGTTGACATGTGAGATAAAGTGTAGTTCCCTTGTACATTGGTTAGAATTGGACCACCACTTGAGGGAGATTTGGCGCACGTGGCCCTTCGTTCGTCACAATGTGTGCACGCACTAGTGGAAATGAGACCTTTGGTTGAGGTCGGAAATGGGCTTTAACACCGGTTCTTCTACGAACCGGTGTTAAAGGGGGCGCCCATACCAGCGTGGTCTAGAAATCAAAAAGGAGCAGCCCCTTTAAAATTGGTTCGAGCCATGAACTGGTGTTAAAGGCCCTGCACCAGTGGCCCGCGTAGCCCCCCCTTTAACACTGGCTCGTGGCTTGAACCGGTGTTAAAGGGGGTGCGCCTATATAACACACCGCAGCCCACACCCCTCTCTTTCATTTTTTCACTCTCTCATTTTGGAGCTTAGCAAGAGGGTGAGAGGTGTGCTAGTTTGTGTTTTTTCCTATGCACAAGAGGTGTTCGGTGAAATGACCGAGAGCTCGAATTAAGTTTTCTCGCTGCTCTTTCCTTCTCGATCGAGGTCGGCAACTTTATCCTTTCATGTGTCATTGATGTACTATATAAGTGGTCATCTCCCTATTAATTTTTGATATACTATATAATGCAAATGAACCGGCAATGAATGTACGGTGACCGACGCACTTCTGAGTACATTACGGGCCTCCAAAATTTCATCATTGTGGCTAATGCAAACCATGGTCACAATGGTTTTATGTGTTCTCCGTGTGTTCACTGTCAGAACAAGAAAGACTACTCAAATACCAGAACCATTCACGCCCACCTGCTCGATCCGGTTTCATGCCCAGCTATAATTGTTGGACCAAGAACGGAGAAAAATGGGTTGTGATGGAAGACAACGAACAAGAAGAGGATGATGACAACTATCATAATATGTATCCTGAATACGATGATACTGCAACAGGGGTAGATAATGAAGATCAAGAGGCAGCAGATGGGCCCGCTGATGACGATCTTGGTCGGGCCATTACTGATGCAAAGGAAGAATGTGAAACTGAAAAGGAGAAGGAGAAGCTAGAGCAGATGTTAAAGGATCACAAAACATTGTTGTACCCAACTTGCGAAGATGGCCACAAAAAGCTAGGTACCACACTGGATTTGCTGCAATGGAAGGCACAGAACGGTGTGACTGACAGCACATTTTCAAAGTTGTTGGTAAAAATGAAGAATCTGCTTCCAAGAAATAATGAATTGCCCGACAGTACATACCAAGAAAAGAAGGTTGTCTGCCCTCTAGGATTATGTAACACCCTCAGAATCGGCCCTATGCAAGTTTTAGCAAAACCCGCCAAAACCCGCATAGAAACGATTCGAAGGTGCCCACCAGGCACTTTCGTGTGGGTGGAGAACAAAGTAATAACATTACACAACAGTCCTCGATGGGACCCACAGAACAGATATATACAATAGCGACTCAAAGAGTCAAGAATACAGATATAATATACAAAGATCCAAATCACCTTGAAAATGATACAGTGTCCGACTACGGACAAGATGCAAATGGGGCTAAGAGCCCTGAAGAATAACCATTGGCGTCCATAACCCTGCCCAGGCCAAGCCGGAAGGGTAACCCTGCTAACGGCGTCGATCTCAAAACCTGCTTAAACAAAAGGGGTGCCGACAAAGGGCAAAGGAAAAAGAGGAGCGTCAGTACTGAGGCCAGTACACGGCGAGGATAGAATTCGGCGGTCCTCGCCTACATAGGTATGGTGGACTGAAGCGGCAGCGGCAGCATGCACTAAACAACCTATAGAGACTCGATACAACTGGCGACTATAGGAGAGGGGTAAGAAAGACCTATTCGGATCCAACCTGATACTATCATCAAACAAACCCATCCTGGCGTTTCCCCCTCGAAACCAACGAGGAAGTCAACCGAGGAACTCACACAGTTGGCAGTTTTACTTAATCAGTTATAGTTGTGGCACTTTACTAGTCAGGTTTAGATATTCATCCTGATAAAGTAAGCAGTGGGCACTTTTAGTTAATCATTCCGTTATAGTGGCATCACTTACTAGTCAGATTCAATTAGCATGAGACAACCCCAAAACCCAGCAGTTGTTGGTACTTTTGTTTAGCCATTCCGTTGTAGTGAAGCTGATTACTACTCATATCGGATACAAGTCAATTTATAACAGTAAACTTTAGTTATAGTTGTCTATGATCAAGCACTGTGCTCCAAGTCGTCCATAACCGCGGACACGGCTTCTCGAAAAGATTTAACCCTGCAGGGGTGCACCAAAGTATCCACAGCACTTGACCCTTTTGCGGATCGGTTAACATACACCCATCGGTATGTCGGCGGGCCTAAGTCACGACGTTCCTGCACCCAAAGCAAGTACATGGGGGACACCCCACCGAGTCGACACCCGCAACGGAGTCGGCCGGTCTCCGAGACGGACTCAGGGTTTGGGTGGACGGCAGTGAGCGACAGCAAATCCCCAAACGGGGACTGTCGACACCGCGAAAACGTGTCCCGATCCTAAACAGTACAGTGTGCTCCTCGCACAAACGTAAATAAAGCAGTAAACATGGCATAAGTACAGGATAGTAAATAAATCCTCAAACTAGTTGTGGCCCCCAGTACAATACTTTGAAATCAGGTAATTATCAATGGGGGGCCCATATCTCCCCACCTGTGGTTAGCGCGCTCGATATCGGAACAGGTGTCAAGAACTCGGGTCCTACGGGACACAAGTGGGCGGTCGGAAACCAAATCTTACCTATCACCCACCGATGCCTCTGCTTAATTCAATTTTAGTTGTTAAACAGGAATTAAAGTGAACAATAGGTAAACCATGATCATTTCCAACGTCAACATGCGGCAATCTTCCAACAATGGTGGTACTTGACGACAAGCAAAACACTTGAGCAAGCGACTACGACACGCGGGTCCAACTATCTACCAAACAACAGGTAATAGGATGTGTCCAGGCTATATATGGCTGCAAGGAATATCACGGGTACGAAACTAGAGCAACGCAACACAGATAGCAATAGATCAACAGGAGGGAAGTAAATACTATAACAGTAAGATAGGTAGAAAGGGGGAGATGCTCGCCTGAAAACATTGACGAAGGTTCAACCGAAGATCGGGGCGAAGCTCACATCAACTCAACGGCCTTATCCGCGAAGAAGCAAAACACTAGAAGAAACACCGGATGCAATATTTAATACACGGCAGAAGATCGGCATGATGCATGTATGATGTATGGCATGGCAAGGTGCGATGCAATTAGGTCAAGATTAAGCGGAACCGGGGTCCCGACATTTGATTAGATGGTTCAAGTCGTTTACATCCCCCGCAATTTAAATGTTGTGTTAGCATGGCAAAAGATAGTATCGGTTCGCTACACAAATTTAAATGAGGCCAACATGAGACTAGATTTGCCCGCATATGGGCCCCATATTTAATTATTAGGTGAATCGGCAAAAGGCCCCCAAACCACAGATATGCATGCGAGTATGACAATTCAATATGCAATCAAGTTGTTATTATGTTATAAAATAGGGTTTCAAGGGAAAAGGGTCACACATTTAGGGGTCTCGACGAACTTGGGGTTCCGAGGTTCGGGGTCGGTCTCAGGGTCCAGGGTTCGACGGAGCGTTCTCGGATAGCGGGGGGGTAGGTCTTGTCGCTTCCAGGGTGAAGCACTCGGCGTCCTCAAGGGAGTACTTGTCGCACATGTGGCCTTCGGGTTTTATGACGATGATCTTGTCGTTTCGTTGCCGGGGTCCCGACGTCCGTGAAGAGAACCTTGTCGCCTTTGGGCGGAGAACATGTCATCCCGTGGGTCCGTGTAGAAGTGCTCGATGATCCATGACGGAGGTCTCCGGTTCGGCTTCGTTTTCCATGAAGGGGATCTTGTCGCTTGGTATCCGTGCGGGAGAACTCGAGGTCGATGGCGAACTCGTCCGGTAACGGGGTTTTCGGAGATCTTGGCGGGGGTCGATGCACTCGTCACGGGGTCGGTCTTCGGAATCGGGGTCTCGACGCCTTTGGATCCGGAAACTTGACGTCCGCGGTCTTCGGTCCTGTGTAGAGGTACTTGGCGTTCCAGAGCCACCGGATGACCTTGACTGATATAGTCCTCGCCTACATAGCTTCGGCCCCTTATACCGGTCTTGTGCCGCGAGTGTCACTGACGATCTTGTCGAGAAGAACCCTGGGCACGAGAGCCACTGCAGAACTTGGTACGCACAAAGCACCTGCAGGGCCAGCACGCAAACAAGGCCCACCCGAGCGACACGGCAGAGGGACAACACGGAGGGCGCGGGGTCCACAGGCGGTCGGGTGGAGGTGGTCGCAGCGGCGAGGTGGATGCAGGCGCGCACGGCGACGGAGGAGGGACCGCTGATGCGGCCAGGCCGGCGGACGTCGCGGTCGCCACCGGCGGCTTGAGGTTCTCGGGCGGCGCGCTGAGGAGGACGGCGCCGACGCGCAGAGGCGGCGTGGAGGCAAGACGCGGCGGCGCGGCGCGCAGCGGAAGGGCTCGGAGCCGGGCTGTGGGAGGGCGGAGCGGATGGCGCATGGTCGGGCAGTGGCGACAAGGCGCCGGCGAAGGACGGAGGGGCGCTGGCGCTGGCTGGGCAGACGGAGGGAAGGAGGCGCGACGGCTGGTGGGGCTGCAGACGAGGCTGCGGCAAGCGGGCGCAGACGCGAGGCGGGCAGGGGCGAGGAGAGCGAGGGAGGAGGCGGCGACGCCAGGAGGAGGCGCGGTGGTGGCGGACACCGAGGCGGTGGCGGAGGTTGCGGCTCAGGGAGAGGAGCAAAGGCGGCGGAGCTGCATGAGGCGGTGGTGAGCTGGCGGCGAGGTGGGGAAGGACGGCGGCCACAGGCAGGCGGGTGGAAGACGAGGAGGAGGAGAGAGAGGGAGCAAAGGTCCCAAGGCCTGTGGGGTGGGGCCAGGGGTGAGGGTCAAGGCGTGTAAGGCGTGTGTGAGGCTGCCAGCGTCTGTGTGTGTGGTGCGTGGGGTGGGGAGAGAGAGAGAGAGAGGTGGGGTGGCTCACCTAGGTGGCGACAGATAGGATTGGGTGGGGGGATAGGGACAGGTGAGGTGGCTTCTCGGGATTGGGTGGGGTGATGTGGAGAGGGGTGAGGGTAGAATATCTGGTAGGTTTAGGATTAGAGGCCGACCGATTTAGTTTTTCTGGGGTGGTCGTTCGGGTCAAATCGGCCCGTTCGACTACCCCGCTAAAATAATTTAATATTTTATTTATTTTCAAATATCTTTTGTAACTAGTTTTAGACAAACAAAATATCCGGAACATCCGGGGGTTTGGCGTTTGAATAAAAGTCGGGGCGTTTTAAAAACCAAAACGGGCTTCGCGAACATAGTTTTAAGCAAACAATGCATGATGCTGACGATGCAATGCACAAATTCAACGCGATTTTCTAGTAATGGATTTGCGGGATGCCACAATTCGACACCACTAACAATGGATCTCGCCCTCGAGATCCGCCTCATGGTACCGGAAGGAAGGTCGACGAGCTGCGTCTTCGCGCTTCGTGTAGATCTTCGCGACACCACTAACAAGAGGTCGTTGTCCCTGATCGTCGAGAGAGCACTCCGGAATGAAAAAGGTCGAAGGTAGAGGCATCAGCAAATTAAGCCACCTCTAGCTTCCGTGGAAGGAGTAAAATTGCATCGATCCACCATTCAATGTACATAAGCGAATGATAAGAGTAGTGGTATGGTCGCGACTCCATCCCGCACTCAAAGCATTACTATGTACACGAATAGTCAGATTATGCAACCAACCCTCAGGATTCAGACTGAAGATCTCGACAAGCGAGGTTCGGAAACAAAGGAGTGATGCGCATCGGATCGGATCGTAGATGATGTCGTCGGAAAACACCGGAAGGCACGAGAAGGAACAAGAGAAGTCCACAAGACGGAGGATTCCTCGGATAGCATGAAGACCAGATGTAGCAACACCGTTATCAGAGGAGGAAACGAAACCCTGAAGGTACGACGGAAACCCAACCACGAGAAATCCTGGACTCGCAGAAAAGATAAGAGGTGGATTTAAAACACGCTGAGGTGAGAGGAGAGCAGCAGAGGGGTAAGGAGTAAAATCAGACCTAATCAGAACTATCCAACCGATTTTCAAAAATAGTTTGACACTCTACTTCGGCCGTTAGCTAGGTTATCCTACAGGCTGGACTTGTGGGGTATCGCAACTGCTGGGCTCTGATACCACTCTGTAACACCCTCAGAATCGGCCCTATGCAAGTTTTAGCAAAACCCGCCAAAACCCGCATAGAAACGATTCGAAGGTGCCCACCAGGCACTTTCGTGCGGGTGGAGAACAAAGTAATAACATTACACAACAGTCCTCGATGGGACCCACAGAACAGATATATACAATAGCGACTCAAAGAGTCAAGAATACAGATATAATATACAAAGATCCAAATCACCTTGAAAATGATACAGTGTCCGACTACGGACAAGATGCAAATGGGGCTAAGAGCCCTGAAGAATAACCATTGGCGTCCATAACCCTGCCTGCCAAGCCGGAAGGGTAACCACGCTAACGTCGATCTCAAAACCGCTTAAACAAAAGGGTGCCGACAAAGGGCAAAGGAAAAGAGGAGTGTCGATCTTGAGGCCAAGACACGGCGAGGATAGAATTCGCGGTCCTCGCCACATAGGTATGGTGGATCAAGCGCAGGCAGATGCACTAAACAACCTATAGAGACTCGATACAACTGGCGACTATAGGAGAGGGGTAAGAAAGACCTATTCGGATCCAACCTGATACTATCATCAAACAAAACCATCCTGGCGTTTCCCCCTCGAAACCATCGAGGAAGTCAACCGAGGAACTCACACAGTTGGCAGTTTTACTTAATCAGTTATAGTTGTGGCACTTTACTAGTCAGGTTTAGATATTCATCCTGATAAAGTAAGCAGTGGGCACTTTTAGTTAATCATTCCGTTATAGTGGCATCACTTACTAGTCAGATTCAATTAGCATGAGACAACCCCAAAACCCAGCAGTTGTTGGTACTTTTGTTTAGCCATTCCGTTGTAGTGAAGCTGATTACTACTCATATCGGATACAAGTCAATTTATAACAGTAAACTTTATTTATAGTTGTCTATGATCAAATCGTGCTCCAAGTCGTCCATAATCGCGGACACGGCTTCCGAAAAGATTTAACCCTGCAGGGTGCACCAAAGTATCCACAGCACTTGACCTTTTTGCCGGATCGTTAACATACACCCATCGGTATGTCGGCGGGCCTAAGTCACGACGTTCCTGCACTCCAAAGCAAGTACATGGGGCCACCCCACCGAGTCGACACCAGAACGGAGTCGGCCGGTCTCAGACGGACTCGTGGTTTGGGTGGACGGCGAGCGACAAAGAAATCCCCAAACGGGACCGCGACACCAAAAACGTGTCCCGATCCTAACAAGACAAAGTGCTCCTCGCACAAACGTAAATAAAGCAAAGAAACATGGCATAAGTACAGGATAGTAAATAAAACCTCAAACTAGTTGTGGCCCCCAGTACAATACTTTGAAATCAGGTAATTATCAATGGGGCCCATATCTCCCCACCTGTGGTTAGCGCGCTCGATCTCGGAACAGGTGTCAAGAACTCGGGTCCTACGGGACACAAGTGGGCGGTCGGAAACCAAATCTTACCTATCACCCACCGATGCCTCTGCTTAATTCAATTTTAGTTGTTAAACAGGAATTAAAGTGAACAATAGGTAAACCATGATCATTTCCAACGTCAACATGCGGCAATCTTCCAACAATGGTGGTACTTGACGACAAGCAAAACACTTGAGCAAGCGACTACGACACGCGGGTCCAACTATCTACCAAACAACAGGTAATAGGATGTGTCCAGGCTATATATGGCTGCAAGGAATATCACGGGTACGAAACTAGAGCAACGCAACACAGATAGCAATAGATCAACAGGAGGGAAGTAAATACTATAACAGTAAGATAGGTAGAAAGGGGGAGATGCTCGCCTGAAAACATTGACGAAGGTTCAACCGAAGATCGGTAAGCTCACATCAACTCAACGGCCTTATCCGAAGAAGCAAAACACTAGAAGAAACACCGGATGCAATATTTAATACACGGCAGAAGATCGGCATGATGCATGTATGATGTATGGCATGGCAAAAGCGATGCAATTAGGTCAAGATTAACCGGGGTCCCGACATTTGATTAGATGGTTCAAGTCGTTTACATCCCCCGCAATTTAAATGTTGTGTTAGCATGGCAAAAGATAGTATCGGTTCGCTACACAAATTTAAATGAGGCCAACATGAGACTAGATTTGCCCGCATATGGGCCCCATATTTAATTATTAGGTGAATCGGCAAAAGGCCCCCAAACCACAGATATGCATGCGAGTATGACAATTCAATATGCAATCAAGTTGTTATTATGTTATAAAATAGGGTTTCAAGGGAAAAGGGTCACACATTTAGGGGTCTCGACGAACTTGGGGTTCCGAGGTTCGGGGTCGGTCTCAGGGTCCAGGGTTCGACGGAGCGTTCTCGGATAGCGGGGTAGGTCTTGTCGCCTGTGGTGAAGCACTCGGCGTCCTCAAGGGAGTACTTGTCGCACATGTGGCCTTCGGGTTTTATGACGATGATCTTGTCGCTTGCCGGGTCCCGACGTCCGTGAAGAGAACCTTGTCGCCTTTGGGCGGAGAACATGTCATCCCGTGGGTCCGTGTAGAAGTGCTCGATGATCCATGACGGAGGTCTCCGGTTCGGCTTCGTTTTCCATGAAGGGGATCTTGTCGCTGGTATCCGTAAGGGAGAACTCGAGGTCGATGGCGAACTCGTCCGTAACGGGTTTTCGGAGATCTTGGGGGTCGATGCACTCGCCACGGGTCGGTCTTGAATCGGGGTCTCGACGCCTTTGGATCCGGAAACTTGACGTCCGCGGTCTTCGGTCCTGTGTAGAGGTACTTGGCGTTCCAGAGCCACCGGATGACCTTGACTGATATAGTCCTCGCCTACATAGCTTCGGCCCCTTATACCGGTCTTGTGCCGCGAGTGTCACTGACGATCTTGTCGAGAAGAACCCTGGGCACGAGAGCCACTGCAGAACTTGGTACGCACAAAGCACCTGCAGGGCCAGCACGCAAACAAGGCCCACCCGAGCGACACGGCAGAGAGACAACACGGAGGGCGCGGGGTCCACAGGCGGTCGGGTGGAGGTGGTCGCAGCGGCGAGGTGGATGCAGGCGCGCACGGCGACGGAGGAGGGACCGCTGATGCGGCCAGACCGGCGGACGTCGCGGTCGCCACCGGCGGCGGCGCGCTGAGGTTCTGGCGGCGCGCTTGAGGAGGACGGCCGACGCAGAGGCGGCGTGGGAGGCAAGACGCTGGGCCGCGGCGCGCAGGCGGAAGGGCCTGGAGCCGAGCCGCCAGTGGGAGGGCGGAGCAGATGGGGCGCTGGGTCGGGTGCGGCGACGAGGCGCCGCGGCGAGGACGGAGGGGCGGCGCTGGCTGGGCATCGAGGGAAGGAGGCGCGGCGCTGGGGTGGGGGCTCATGACGAGGCTGCTGGCAAGCGGGCGCAGACGGAGGCGGGCTCGGGCAAGGCGACGAGGGGAGAGCGGGCGAGGAGGCGGCTGACGCTGTGGAGGAGGCGCGGTAGGGCGGACACCGAGGCGGGCGGTGGCGGAGGTTGCGGGCGCCAGGGAGAGGAGCAGCGGCTGGAGTCGGGCGCTGAGGCAGAAAGGAGCGGCGGGCAGAGGTGGGGAAGGACGGCCACGGCAGGGCGGGTGGAAGACGAGGGAGGAGGAGAGAGGAGGGAGCAGGGTCCCAAGGGCCTGTGGGGTGGGGCTAGGGTGAGGGGTGAGGCGTGAAGCGTGCTGTGCAAGGCTGCCAAGTGTGTGCTTGTGTGGTGCGAGAGGTGGGGTGGGAAGAGAGAGGAGAGAGAGAGGGTGGGGTGGCTCGGCCTAGGTGGCAACATAGGATTGGGTTGGGGATAGGGAGGTGAGGTGGCTTCTCGGGATTGGGTGGGGTGATGTGGAGAGGGTAGAATATCTGGTAGGTTTAGGATTAGAGGCCGACCGATTTAGTTTTTCTGGGGTGGTCGTTCGGGTCAAATCGGCCCGTTCGACTACCCCGCTAAAATAATTTAATATTTTATTTATTTTCAAATATCTTTTGTAACTAGTTTTAGACAAACAAAATATCCGGAACATCCGGGGGTTTGGCGTTTGAATAAAAGTCGGGGCGTTTTAAAAACCAAAACGGGCTTCGCGAACATAGTTTTAAGCAAACAATGCATGATGCTGACGATGCAATGCACAAATTCAACGCGATTTTCTAGTAGTGGATTTGCGGGATGCCACAGATTAGACATGCAGAAGATACATGCCTGCATTAATGACTGCATCCTCTACCACGGTGAGAAGTACGAGAATTTGGATACATGCTCGGTATGCACTACACTGCGGTATAAGATCAGACGAGACGACCCTGGCGATGTTGAGGGCGAGGCCCCTAGGAAGAAGGTTCTTGCCAAGGTTATGTGGTATGCTCCTATAATACCATGGTTAAAACGTCTCTTCAGAAATAAAGAGCATGCCAAGTTGTTGCGATGGCACATGGAAGACCATAAGAAAGACGCGATGTTGAGACACCCCGCTGATGGGTCACAGTGGAGAAAAGTCGAGCGAGAGTACCCGGACTTCCCACATGACGAAAGGAACTTAAGATTTGGTCTAAGTACATATGGCATGCATCCTTTTGGTGAGCAGAGCTGTAGTCACAGCACCTGGCCAGTGACTCTATGTATCTATAACCTTCCTCCTTGTTTGTGTAGGAAGAGGAAGTTCATTATGATGCCAGTGCTCATCCAAGGCCCGAGGCAACCCGGAAACGACATTGATGTGTACCTAAGGCCATTAGTTGAAGAACTTTTACAGCTGTGGGCCAAAGCAGGTGTACGTATGTGGGATGAGCACAAAGGGAAGCCATTTGACCTACGAGCGTTGCTTTTCATAACCATCAATGATTGTCCTGCTCTTAGTAACATTTCAGGGCAAACAAACAAGAGATTCAAAGAATGCACGCACTATTTAGATGAGACTGAAAGTGTATATTTGGATAAATGTAAGAAGGTTGTGTACCTAGGGTATCGTCGATTTCTTCCGAACCTGCATCCCATAAGAAAGAAAGGCAAGCATTTCAAACGTCTGGCAGAACCCCGGAGGAAGCCTGTCCTCCGTACCGGTGAGGAGGTATTTGGTATGGTCAAGGACCTAGAAAAAATCTTTGGAAAAGGTCCTGGCAGTCTATCTGTTCCGAATAACGATGTCGGACACGCGCCCATGTGGAAGAAGCAATCTATATTTTGGGACCTATCCTATTGGAAAGTCCTAGAGGTCCGCTCTTCAACCGACGTGATGCACGTGACGAAGAATGTTTGCGTGAACCTGCTAGGCTTCCTGGGAGTGTATGGGAAGACAAAATATACACCGGAAGCACGGCAGGACCGGCAACGTATGAAAGACCCTGAAGATCCTATGCATCCTGAGAACGAGAAGGGTAAAAGACGCCACTTAACTCCTTCCAGCTACGCTCTTACCAAAGCAGAGAAGGAAATCTTTTTTGAATGCCTGAGCAGTATCAAGGTCCCATCTGGATTCTCGTCAAATATAAAGGGAATAATAAATATGGTAGAGAAAAAATTTCAAAACCTGAACCACGTAATTATGATGCAATTGCTTCTGATTGCATTGAGGGGGGTTCTACCTGAAAATGTTCGAGTACCCATTGTGAAGCTATGTGCATTCCTCAATGCAATATCTCAGAAGGTAATCTATCTAGAAATCCTACCAGGGTTACAGACAGATGTGGCCCAATGTCTTGTCATCTTTGAGTTGGTGTTTCCACCATCCTTCTTCAATATTATGACGCATCTCCTAAATCACCTAGTAGAAGAGATTGCCATTCTTGGTCCTGTATTTATACATAATATGTTGCCCTTTGAGAGGTACATGGGAGTCTTAAAGAAATATGTTCATAACCGTGCTAGGCCAGAAGGAAGCATCTCCAAGGGCTATGTAACAGAGGAGGTCATTGAGTTCTGTGTTGATTTTATTCCTGACCTTAAGGCGATTGGTGTTCCAAAATCACGACATGAGGGGAGACTGCGTGGAAAAGGCACCCTAGGATGTAAAGAAATGATATGTAGGGACGGGCATTATCTCAATCAAGCACACTACGCGGTTTTACAAAGATCTATCTTGGTTGCCCCGTATATCAATGAACATAAGAATTTTATACGCCTCAAACACCCGGGGTAGTCTGATGAATGGATTATAAGTGAACACATGGCGAGTTTTGGTGGCTGGCTGCAAAGACTTCTCACGAATAACACCACTGTTGGAGATCATAGGTACTTGTTGGCCAGGACACCATCTTCGACTGTATGTACTTTCCAAGGGTACGAGATAAATGGGAATACATTTTACACGATAGGCCAAGATAAAAAGAGCACCAACCAAAACAGTGGCGTCCGCTTTGATGCAGCAGAAGAAAATGGGAAAAAGACCACATATTATGGGTTCATAGAGGAGATATGAGAACTTGACTATGGACCTAATTTTAAGGTCCCCTTGTTTCGGAGCAAATCGGTCAAGCTAACAGGAGGAGGGGTTGAGGTAGACAAGAAGTACAGAATGACAACAGTGGATCTCAACAATCTTATGAAGGTAGACAAGAACTTAGATGAACCATTCGTCTTAGCCAATGATGTGGGTCAGGTTTTCTATGTGAAGGACATATCTACCAAACCGAAAAAAGAAAAAAAATAAGCAAACAGATACATCACACGATGAGCCAAAGCGTCACATAGTTCTTTCAGGGAAAAGAAACATCGTGGGAGTGGAGGACAAACTATGCTGATACTCCATGGTTACGGCCGACGCGATCATAAGATTGACTATATGTATTAATTGAGCCATTTTTGGCACACATATGTATCTCAAAATGGAAATCAATGTCATATTTCTTCGGTTAACACTATATGTATTAAATGAGCCATTTTCTTCCCGCCATTTTTCTTCCCGCCATTTTTTCCCGCTAGTTCTTCCCGCCATTTCTTCAAGCCAGTTTTTCCTGCCTGTTCTTCCCGCTAGTTCTTCCCTCAAGTTATCTTCCTGCCATTTCTCACTATATATATGTAGGGTTGGCCTCCATTGTCATTGCACATCTCTAGACTCATATCTGCAACCTCATCACTCTTTCCCATGGCTTCCACCGTACCACTAACCCCCAGGAAGGCGGAGGCGCTTTGCGCCTCGAACTACCCCTGCCCGCCGGGCTACTACGTCCCCGTCGGCTGGATGCTGAGCACCAGCGGCGTGTCGGTTCCTCCTGTCCCTCTAGGTGTGGCGCGTCGGATGGCCATCACGAACCACTACTAATTCGAGCTCACGCCGGAGCAGCGGAGGAATCCCAAATGGCCCGACTTGGGAAGCCTTCTTCAGGGATCGGCATGAGAGGGCGCTCGCTAGGCACGAGGAGGACGGCCCACCTCCTCCAAACTTCAACGAGGCCGGCCGTCGGCTATGGTAGCGCGGTCGGACTCTCTACAGCGTCATGGCCTACGACACTGCCGTCGACTCTAACCCCCGTCTGTGCTACCCTCAAGTCTAGCCCATGCGTACTCAGCCTTCAAGGTTCAACTACGGCTGACGACAGACAATGACGGTCAGCAATGACGACGACTACAGTGACGAGTATTACAGGTGTAGGCAGGAGCATGACTGAATCACTCCAACATTCCAAAACAAGTTCGGTCGATTGTGACTTAATCTGGCCATGTATCTTAATTTTCAGTTCATCTATGTATCTTAATTTTCAGTCGTGCTTTGTTAGTAGCGTTATGTACTTTAATTCCAGTTCTATCGTAATAAAATTTTCTTCTCGCCCTTTTCCTCCTGCGCATTCTGCCCGTCATTTCCCGTATGTTACTAGTTTGAATAGTTAGAATTTTATTTTTTAAAAACAAAAAATGTTTTAGGATTAATTATTCAAATACAAACAATTTTCATGTTGAAAATTTTGTCAGATTCCAAAGTATACAAAAGATGCTAAATTTAAATATCCAAACAATTCATAAATGTTAATACAAAATAAAATATGATTTTCTCTAATTAAATAGGGTTATATTCCTTTTCAGATGCTTAATATTTCTTAAGTTCAAAGTTTTAGGGTTTGACTATTTTATTTTTGTCTTAATTGAATAATCAAAATTTATATTTAAGTGTTTTAATCATTTTGAAAATTTTCATCTACAGTAACTATAAAATGTTTTTATATGAATGGATACATCTTATTTTTCTGAAAAATATATATATTATTCATATTTTTCTGAGTTGCAATGAAAAAGATATGAATTTTCTAAATTCTATCCTATTTTTTGAATTAAAAATGCCCCCACCCCTTTAATGTACGAAATAAATGCCCCCTTTAACACCGGTCCGTGGCACCGGTGTTAAAGGGGGGTGCGCGCGAAACGAAATCCCCCATTTAACACCGGTTCGTGGTTGGAACCAGTGTTAAAGGAGGGGTGCGCACGCGAAACGAATCCCTCCCGTCCACTCGTTTCGCCGCCATGCCGTCCGCCGTTGCCGCCAGCGTGGCCCACGCTGCCCGTCCACTCAGTGTCGTGGTCGTCCGTCGCCTGCCTCCGCCGCCACCTCTGGCCCACTCGCCACCCAGCCAGCCACCCCGAAGTTTGCCGGCAGTGAGCTCCATGCATGCATATATATGTGTATTGGATTTATTATTTGTGTGTGTTTTATTTTTTTTTAATTATTTGTATGTTTTATATGTATATAAATGGTGCATATATGTATATATTGTATGTATTGTGTGTATTTTGTTTGTATATATAAATGGTACATGTATATAAATGGTGCATCTATTAATTGTGTGTAATTGTATGTATTTTGTTTGTATATAAATGGTACATGTATATAAATGGTGCATCTATTTGTGTGTAACTGTATGTATTTTGTTTGTATATATATATATGTACATTATATCCTAATGGTGCATTATATCCTAATGGTGCATTATATCCTAATATGTATATTATATCCTAATGGCGACGTTGGAGCGGCCGCCCACCCGACCGTGTGATGTATATATATTGTTGTATGAATATATGCATATTTGATTGAACATATAGTGTATGTATATGTGTATATATAAGAAAGTATATGAATATCCGTCCGCCACCGACGACCACCGCCACCATTGCCATCGACCCTGACCTCCTCTGCCCTTGTTGAGCCTACACACGCGTCGAGGATGAGTCGCCCATTTTAGGTAGCCCACGTCGTGCTGGTTCGAACGCACACCCCCACGCATCCCCGCTCTCGCCCTAGCGCCGCCAGCCGCCATCCTAGCACACCTCTTATTGTCAATAGCATTATAACCATGCATTGTTAATCAACTTTCATGACAAGTTAATTAGAAGAACTAAATGTACCCTCTCATATGAATCCGGGGTTTCTCCGAATTAGGGTTTAGAATGACCAAGCATGTATTAGGGTTACATTTCAATACTTTTAACCTGTCATATCATCATCCTTGCTCGAGCATTTCAATAGATGTATTACTGATATTTGTGTGATAATATTATTGTTTTAGAAACTATGGATCCACTCAGTAGAAACCTTGAAGAGAAATAAATAATGGAGAACATGATCCACAAGGACACCTCACAATATCTGAACTTGGAGGGACATGATGACAGCTCAAGTAGTCATGGAGAAGGTGATGACTCCGGTGAACGCACTTTAGTGATTACAAAGTCCGTCGAGGTATATGCATGGATTAAGCCTCTGCTGACTTATACCAATTGATTTGTATATATATGTACATGTATTAATTAACACTTCTTTCTTATTTTAGCCCTCCGGATCTACCAGCCAACAACAATCTTCTTCTATGAAAAAGAGCAAGCGAGGCGCGAGCCATCGGTTGAAAGATCATGCAAAGTTCACGATCGAAGCAGTCCGTGTTGATGGTAGGCCGATGGAGCCCAAGAAGGCCGCCGACAAATTTATACGTTCTTGTTAGGGACCAAATCCCAATCATAATTGAATATTGGAATAAACCAAAGAAGGGCGACAGTACCTTTGTCGATGAAAGATCTAAAGAAACGCTTTGGAATTTATTGATGGTAAATTTCACCCTACCGCCAGAGGAGGATGAAAATAAACCGGTTTTAAAGGAAAAGGTCAAAGAGTGGACTCTAAAGAAGATGGCTGGCACTTTCCGCAACTGGAAGACAAAATCGAACAAATTTGTCAAAACTCGCGAGACTCCAGATTTCGAAGACGCATATTATGCGAAGATAAGACCTCACTAGCCCGAATTTGTGGCGTACAAGGAAGGTGCTATAGCTACAAAGAGGTCATAAACCAATACGCTAATTGCCCAGAAGAATAAATATCACCAGAGGACGGGGTCAGGTGGCTACATATCTCAGAGGCCTAAGTGGGAGGAAGCTGAGAAGGCCCTGCGCAATAGAGGGATCACACCCCAGACACATGGGTGAGACCTACGTGCAAAGACTTGGTTCTATGGAATCGGGGCAAGGTTGGACCCATAAACAAGATTGTGTATCTTCCCAACCCTCCTTGCCAAACCCATCACTGAACTCATCACGGTATACAAGGAAATAGTCGCCAATACCTTCCATCCCGACAGAGAGAATGACCAGCTGACACGCGCCATCGATAAAAAAGAACACCCTGGACTTGCACGGGGTACAGGGGGTATGACGTGGAAGGATGGGTTTGCCGAGTGGGACGACTCTTACAGATGGCACAGCAGAAAAGAAAAAGAGCGTACAGACCGTATGACACAGATAGAACATGCACTTGTGGAGCTGCAGGTGCAAGTGAATGCACAAAAGAGACAGCAAGCTACCGGCCCATCTCAACGACACGAAGAGCCTGCATTGGAAGCTGCCGGCGGCCCAGAATCTGCGCAGAAAAGCAGCGTGGCTTCCACGGAGAACGTGCAGCCCACGCTTGAAATGGCGGGTCCATGATACCCCATGGATGAGATCACGGAGAGCGAACACCCTGAGCTGCATGTAAGATTGATGGGCTTATCCATTAAGGTGGCGGTCGGCTATGCCTTACATCCTGTAGCTGGTGCAACTTACCACTGCCGACCGATTCCAGATGGCTATGCTATTGTCAGGGTGGATGAGGTTGTGAAGGAATATGAGGAAGCACAACTTGACCATGCTACAGGTGAAGGGGAAACTCAACTCAAATTTGAAGTGAAAACAACCATTCTTTGGAAGAAGGAACACATCGTGCTACCAAATTGGCTGACACCCCCGCCGTCTCCGCAACGCCAGCAGTCTGAGCCGCCTCAGCCGTCTACAGGTCATCGAATACTCACTTGTCGTCTCCGCCGCGTCAGCCGTCTCCGGCTCTTCAGCCATCTCCTGCGCGCCAGCCATCTCCTGCGCGTTAGCGTAAGCGGAAGAGCACTGCCACGAAGAGAAATAACACTGCCACGAAGAAATCCGCAGGAAACCGTACGCCCAAGAGTTCAAGAAACTACGTCCCGCAGCCTTCCGCCAAGCCATTATCGGTATTACCGTGGAATCGCAGTGACGAGGAGACCAAGAGGATCTCGGAAGAAGAGGTCAATAAATTCTTTGCATCTAGACGGGCCGATCCAAAGGAGAAAATAGATACAACGGTGGTGGAGAAGTTTTACAATAATCTTTTGAAACATGAAACCCCACTTGTGCTGGACTACGAGCGCCAGATTATGAAGGGGGATGCAAGGCAGAGGGAGTCTGAAAGTAGTAGTCGTGCGGCACCCCAGAAAATAGTTCCCATGCTCGGAGAGCAGGAAAACCAATCATGCGCCCCGCTCGAAGTGTTCGACACACGGATAGCCCCTCCTGTAAATGATTACGAGGCAGATCTACAAAGAAAGGCCAATGAGATGGGGATGACTTACATTGCATATTTGAACATCATGGGAGCCAACTTGCCCAAAGGCGATGTCAACCCCATACAACCATGGAAGTATGGGAAGAATCTCGTCAAGAAAGAGGAGCTCAAGAATCTACCAACAAAGATGCGAAGATCGCACAAGTGGTACCTTGATTTTTGCAAGACGAGAAAGGAAGAATGGATCACGGCGCATATAAGAGATGATATTTTCTTGTGCGGAGATGACGAGATCGCCTTCAACATTCAAGACTTGCATTTTTATTCAATCGGAAGGAACTCAACAAAGCTGCCATCAGCCTTTATTGTGTGTAAGTACTATTTCTGTAATTTCTATCTCATCTCATACAATTCATTAATTGCATGTATATATATGCTCACCATATATGTATATACTATTATGCAGGAAAAAGGTTATGGAATGCATGAAAGGAGGCCCTTTTGACATTGGGTTTGTTGACCCAAATAGATTTCATGAAGAAGTGGTAAAACACAGACCCAGACAAACAGAAGATTTCTTGCTAAGGTCTTTACTGAGATAACAAACCAAAAGGGAAATACTATTGCCTTACAACTTCTCGTGAGTACTGTTACCCTCTCTTGTACACATTTTGTTTCAGCTTACTCGATGTTAAGTGTAACTGATGATGAGTTATGCGTGCGCAGGTTCCACTTTATTTTGCTAGTCATTCAACCTGACGCAGGAAAAGTCCTTGTCATGGACTCGTTATGAAAATACCAAGAGCTATGGGCAGACTTTAAAGAGATGCTCCAAAGGTAATATCAATCATATTATCGCACTAGATCGGCAACTTTCGTGACAAAAAGTAATTAATTACTCCTTTATCCATTTTCTTTGTCGGACAGGGTTTGAAAAAGGTTCACGGGCAGGACAGTGGGTGAATGGTCAGAAGAACTAAAATTTGTAGAACAAAATATAAGTAATACTAGCCAGCTAGGTCTGCTTATCTCTTTGATTCTGGCTTCCAATTCCATTATATCATGCTTTATTGATTATTATTTTGATTGAACTCTCTATTCTCGTAAAGTGCGGGCATCAGGGACCCGACAATAACTTATGTGGATGCTATGTTTGCGAGTTCATCCGCAACACGATATGTGCGACGGGCCAAGCCGCACTAGAACAACTTAGAGTAGGTAAACGAAGTACACAACATTATTTTATTACCATGAGTTGTGTTGAGTTTTATTCTTATATATATATTGACCCATTCTTCATATATATTTAGACTGAACGGATGCGGGACCAACTCCTACCATTTGACCGCATACGAGCCATTAAAGAGGAATTGGCGGGGTTCATACTTGATGAGGTCATCACACCTGGCGGAGAACTCTTTAGATATCTTCCAAAATGAACATGTACGGAGATGTTATATTGTATATATGCTTGAACGTGTTTGTCTTGTACTTGATGCTTCAACGTGTACGGAGAATACCATAATGACGATGTTTGTGTATAATAATAGTTGCTTAATTATTTATGTACTCGTATGTACCAACGATGTATGTGTATACCTCTTCCGATCGATTCCCCCTCTCCCTCCCCGTCCCTGCCGCGCCGTAGAAATCCGCCCAGAACGGGGCGGCGGCAGAGATTTATGTCGTTTTCCTGCTGTGAGACCCTGGCGCATTGCTCAATAGGATTGATAGGAAACCCATACCAACAAGTTGCAACTTCTTTTCCGGAAGCTCATTCGAAAAGAACTCTATGGTTAAGCGTGCTTGGCCTAGAGCAATTCTAAGATGGGTGACCAACCGGGAAGTGGGTACCGGGTGTTCACGAGTGATGACAGAGTGCATAGAAAATACTAGTGTTGGTCTGTGGGATTAGTCTAGAGATACTATTGAGCTGCCAGAAGTGACAGCCGTCGGTCCGGGGGTGTTATAAGTGGTATCAGAGCCGACCCTCGCGGTTACATGGGCGTGTGCGGGTCAGTGGCGGACATGTGTAGCATGGCACATGTGGCCCGGAGTGGACACGACATGGCAATGTGCCAGCACTGGACGCACAGAAGTGTGCCAAGAGGGGACGTTCCTGGCTTGTGGTTGATCGACGAGGACGTCGATCTTCTAAGAGTAGGTGTATGTGAGACCCTGGCGCATGGCTCAATAGGATTGATAGGAAACCCATACCAACAAGGTGCAACTTCTTTTCTGGAGCTCATTCGAAAAGAACACTAAGGTTAAGCGTGCTTGGCCTAGAGCAATTCTAGGATGGGTGACCGACCGGGAAGTGGGTACCGGGTGCGCACGAGTGAGGACAAAGTACGCAGAAAAGACTAGTATTGGTCTGTGGGGTTAGTCTAGAGATACTATTGAGCTGCCAGAAGTGACAGTCGTCGGTCCGGAGTGACCGGGGGTGTTACACCTACCACGACAGAGATTTATGTCGTTTTCCTGTCGCGGCAGAAAACCGGTGTTAAAGGGGGGACTGAGCGTTGTGGCAGCCCCACGTGCGCCACCCTTTAACAGCGGTTCGTATAAGAACCGTTGTTAAAGGGGGGCTCTAACACCGAACCCCCAACAACAATTCTAAAACCGCTGTTAAAGGGTCTCCTGAACCGCGGTTAGAGGGTGTGTTGTGCACTAGTGACGTCACGATGTGTACCAGCCTTGGCACGTACTACCTTGGTTCAGAAATATAAGGCATTTTAGTTTTATAAAATAAATATATGTAAATATCTTTTAATGTATAGGCTCACTCCAAATCTCTATGAACCTATACAACAAAAGACGTCTATACATTTGATTCTACATCTGACATGGTCGATCACTCCTATGAACCTCGCCGGGTCGTGGCAATGGCGGGCCACGATCAGAGTCCGTGGCGATCGAGGGGCCACATGCCATGATGGGTGTGGGTGATAGGATATGGAATCTGAAACATGGCAACAGCCCGAGAAGGGTGACTGAGATGGACCGAGAAAAAATTATGCTTTCTTTGCAAGTTATAGTTTTTAAACATTGTGATTAAGATATTGTTGCTATGGAATAGTTGAATTTATTGTTTTATCATCTGTCCTTATTATGAAACGGAACTTGGATTTTTAGTCATTCATCTCTTGTTCCTTGATTAGTAGTCTATTTTTTGGGTGCATTGTGCTTCCTTGCCAGATGGGACTGCTGAGAGGCAGCTAGAAGGGTTCTTGTGGGGGATTGCTAGCATCAAGCTGCAGTACAAAAAAAAAAAGAAACATAAAAGACCGTTGGTCATATCCCAGATTGATGCTCCGGAGTTCTATCCTTTTCCAGGAGCTACTGGACCATGCCAGAGCTAACAATAGACTTTCAGGGTTGGCTTCTATGGTTTTTATGATATCACACGCCACGGGCCTGACCGGTGCGACTTAAAATCGGTCAGCAATGTATATTACCCCTAACCGGTAGCTTGCACATCAGAGGCACGGAGTCATTTCTGACTAACACGCACTAAATGGGCGAGTAGCCTATATATCACATCCTGTTATGTACTAATGTTGGCCAAAAATCATGAAAATTTTACCATTGCTCCACTATGGCTAAAAACTAGGATCTACCATTACAAACGAACTTAATGTGTTACTTAGCATTTCCACAACAAACATAATGCTTTGAAAAACTCACCACATAGAAAGTCAGTGTGCCAAGCATGACAAAAATCTTGTACTCCTATGTTAATATTTACTTGGTTAGTCACAAGATTTAATTCACTCATATAGCGAGGTTACTATTAGATTGTTGAGTACTTCAAATCAAAAAACTTTTTTATATTGCAAATTTTAGAACATAAAAATTATTTGGCGACACTTCCTATGGTTAAAAATCCATGTATCCAATCTCTGCCTCTATAACCTAGAGCTGTCAATGCAATTCATAGTCATCAAATATAATTCTTTTGTTGTCCAAGTTCCAAGAAAGATCATCATTTCTGAAATGGTGAATTCTTATTTTGTACAAAATGAATGGTTTGCTACCAGGTCTACTTTACTGAAATGGAACATTCCAACCATTCAAGGCTAAAGTGGAATGGAGTTAACCGATCTAACCAAATAACTTATCCTTGTCTCATGCACCCCTTCTCGTTTGGTATCACCACCAACATGGTTTCCTTCTAATGGTTGGTTTCACATGTTCCCCTACAACGGGAAACTATATGTCACACACAAAACGACGCAATGTTGGGCCCAACAGCCCATAGCAGCACCGACAAAGTATCGCATCCCAAGCCCACCTCTTTTCTAACTGATTTAGGGTTTCTCGACAACATAAGTGTGATAAGTATATCATCTCCGTCTTCTCTGATCCTCTCCCCTACCCCTCGCCGCAAACCACCTATTCTCTTAGTTCTATACCCACCATGTCCCAATATACAACACCCGTCCACTTTTGCGGAGATTAAAGCTGAGAACAATAATCTAGACGCTTAGCTTCCTTACCGCATCTTCAAAGCGGCGAGATCTCCAGTTTTGTCATGGAAACACTTCGTCGGTCCAATCGACGCCGTGGTCGCAAGCGTAAGGTAAAAACGCAACTTTGATTATATTAGTGCCCAGATCGATGGGTCCAAGGTGATCAATAATGTTATGGATCAAATCGCCAATAACATGATCTTTCAGCGCAAGGTGGATAAGAATATGTTGGATCAACCCAGTCATGTCCAGATCTCGGAGTTAAAGCCAGATGTCGCCTCAAGTTGGTTGCACCATAAGAAATTTGGTAGGTTCCCTATACTCTTCCTTGTCATCCCTTTATTTTTGTATTCTTTTCTTGCAAGTGAGATTGCATTTTTTTTCTGGATATGGTAAAGATGTGTGGTGGCGGTGTAAATGAAAAACTTTAATTTATTCTAGCTTCGGAGCAAGTATATGATCGAATTGTAGATTTTTTTCATCCATCGGTATGGCTTCGGTACGTTTTGTATATAGTGGATACTTTAATACATGAAAATCAAGGCCACAAACTCCAATTTGAGGTCATGTGATTTTTGCACCTCCTTTCCATCATCTACATCCTAAAACATTGTAAGTCAAATGTGTTCTGCGTGCGCGGTTGCTGCACCCACTCGAACCTCGTCCTTCGAACCTTTTTGTCTACTGGTATAGACCTAGGTGAAAATTGGACTGCACAAAATTATTGAATTCCAAAGAGAAGAAAATCTAAATAATGCATATCTTCAATGAAAATCTAGAGATTTCATATCATAAATGAAAATCTAAAAGTGGCAAGCAATAAATAAATATTCTATAGATGGCACAAAAATAAACGAAACGTAAAAATGGCACGGAATTAATGCAATTCCAAGGATAAGAAAGAATAATTTTCATTTTCATCCAAATAAAGAGAAAAACTCACCACGCCGTCATCTGGGATAAAATTTTAAAACCTTCCAAAAAGAACATAGTAGTTCCTCCCGTCACTTTGAGGGAGTAAAGCTGTCTAGTACATTCCTCAATCTCACCTAATTCCCCATCGAGACGGTCTACTTTGGGTTTTTGTTGAAACCATGTCGGCAGCATATGATTCCAGCGTGCAAATGAGCACAAACCCGTGCTACAGACCGCCCGCGCAAGTATGTCGACCCGAGCGTTGCCATGCTTGTGGCTATCAAGCCGGCCCGCATCAAGTAATGACATGTCGTCGCCGCTGCCCCGCCACCACCTTCAGCGAACGCAACGCAGCATGTCAGGAAGAGGAGGGTTCGGGCGCCGAGCTGCACCGCCAGCAAGAAGCAGCGGAAGGTATATACAAGTAATACTAGTATAGTAGCGGACAACCCATAGATGGGCATCATCATAGTAATACTCATAATTCATTACACCTGCTAGACCAAATTGAGATGAGCTCTACAATCATGTGTGATGTGTTTTCTGATTCCTTCTAGAAGAACACTTGAATGCTATCATCAGTTTGCTAACATTATGGCATACTTTCAGATCTGAATTTGAAATTTATTTTGTTTTGCAGGGTCAGATGTGATTGGAAAAAATCCTGAGATTATCACAATCCAAGTCGGGCAGGTAAATTACCCCACTTATAAGATGTTCCTCGAGATATGCTAGCGCACTACCAGATTATTGTATTTAGGTATCAGAATATCTGATTGAGATTTCTAGGTTTAGTCAAATAAATACCCTGATGAAGTTCATTTTTAATCAATCAAAATTGTATCAGAATATTTTGCACTAGAGTTTTATCCACACTTTCATTGGATGGTCCATCATACTCTGGCCATATTAAAGCTAGATCTTAGATAACTATGCTTGCACATGTTCTTTCCATCAACATATTCAACTATTATTTCATAAATAAATAAAATCCTATGTGCGAAAAGCATGAGTAATGTCATTTTTTTCTAAATGGATTTGCCCTATTTCCATTATTGCTCATGTCACGAAAATAACAAATATTTTCAAGTACTAAAACCAAGGACAGAAAAGCAACAAACGAAGGCACTAAACATAAATATAGTCTTCTTACTAAAGAATTTAAAAATTAATACCTCAGTCTGAACCTCACGATTACTTTTATTATAATTATATTTTTATAGTCTCTACTGATTTCCTCTTTTACTTTATTTATATTTTTGATAAGCTCTCTAATCTACCAAAGCTTCTGCTAGCTTGTTGTATTGTACAGCTAATAAAGGATCCATGATTTCAGGATGTTGCAACAAAAATCATGTCCTATTCTGAGAATGGATGGGGAGTTTGTATCCTATCTGCTCATGGTGCTCTATCCAATGTGACACTTTTTCAAGGAGCTTATTCTCGTGAAACTCTTACTTACGAGGTTTTATCCACTGTTTTTTCTTGGAATTTATACAGTTGAAATCCATATTTGCTCATAAACTATATTTTTTTGCCTCGGTATCAACCAAATTTTTGAGAAATAGAAGGGAAAAAAGAAGATGTGAGATACTAGTTAGAGAAATGATCTAACTATTTCATGTCCCAGCATATCAAAAGGAAAACATATATTTTTTTAGTCTTTGCCATTTGGAAATAAATTGTTCCGGTCTGACCGATAGATTTGTATCGTTTTGAAATAATTTCATATTTTTTGTTTAAATGTGCAGGGTTATTTTGAGATGATCTCTCTGTCCGGGTCTTATGAACCATCCGAAACTAATGGCATGAGAAGCTGCACAGGTGGACTCCGCGTTTCACTTGTTGGTCCCCTTGGCCGTGTTTTTTGTGGTGGGGTGGCAGGACCTTTGATTGTGGCTTCACCTGTTCAGGTAACCTTGTTCAGCTGATGAACATGCTTCAATAGTCCATTTAAGTTGTTTAAGTCATATGTTGATAGCTTCTACAGTTTTGTTTATCCTTCTCTATTTGTTGATGTTAAAAATTATGTGCTTAGTTTGTTGGGAAACCATGACAAACAAGCATTTTGGCATATAATGTACAATATTGTACTATCTCCTGCATGAAATTGTTATGTGAATCTTCTTAGATATGGATTATTTTATAAATGGCATTGTCTTACAAAACATGCATGCATTACAAGTGGACCCTATACTCCCCTTAATGGTTTGCGTTATTGTACTAATGCCCAGGTGGTCATTGGAAGGTTTCCTGTTGATGATAAAAGGAAGTTCAAACCAGAGGTTACCAGTGTCATTCTAGGTGCTAGCAGCTCTACACCAGGAGGTGCTTCTAATGGATCCTCTGGGCCAATAAGCACACCAAACCAGAGTACATCTAGCTTCATTCAACACTAGCAGCCGCCTAGTGTCGTCAAACATCCCAAGACAATGAACTTCAGAAGAATCGAAAGCTTGGAAGTGATTTTTTCTCGGGCTTCAGTTAGCATTGGCTGATTATTCTCTCCAGTCGGCTCTATATTAGCTTTTCAATCCTTCTTGGTTTCAATTGCTTAGGTTTTGGCTCCTAGATCGCTCCAAATATTTTGTTTTTCGCTCCAATTGTTTACCTTTTCACTCCAAGCTTACTCGAAATGCTTCGCTTTCTGCTACTAGCTCCAAATATATTGCTTTTGTTCATAGCTCCGGCTAAGAAACCCTCAGCTATCATAATGTTTTATTTTTGCTGGATAGACCCTTCCATGTGTTCTAGTAAAATTATGTTGTTACTCGGATGATGCTTTTTCTTAGTATGTTACTTTATAAATTCAGTAGTGTCCTTATAAAATGTTTCATGGTCATATTGCACCCATCTGATCAGTCGAAACCGAATCATACCAGTGTTCGGGCTAGCAGTATAAAACTATATGCCACTCATGCTGCTTATTGAAACGTGCGAATTTTGCGAACCCCCTATTAATTTCCACTTGTTCCAGACAATGCACAAATATAATCTCGCCTGAATGTATAAACCTATTTTCCAACATCTGGTTCCCATGTAGAATTGTTTCCAATAAGATAATGTTTCTCTGGTCCTCATACAACAGTTGAGCAGAGCTATATCTGCTACAGACTACACTGCAGAATTATTGGATTCAATGGCTCGACCATACATTACAACCAGTGAACCTTATCTATGTAAAGAGAAGCTAGGTATCAACTAAGTCATAGAACAATGGCATTGGTGATGGTTATCAAGGGCCAAGTATGTATAGAATGTGTGGCCCTTTGCTATGGAAGAATGTTGAAAATACTAGAAACTTTGCTGAAAGCTATCGAAAATCATGGAAGGAGAGTGGCTGCACTATTATGGCAGATGGTTGGACTGATAGAAAGAGAAGAACTCTCGTCAACTTCTTGGTGTATGATCAACCAATATCTGAATTAAGCTAGGTATCAAGCATATATTCAATGGCTCTTTTGTCGGTGGTTTGTAATTTTAAGACCTTGTTTTCAAACTCTTTTTATCAATGAATTAAGGCAAGTCTTTTGCCTTTCTTTCAAAAAAAGATCTGAAGATAATTATGTAAATACTGAATTAGCTAGTTCCCGGAGGAAGGCGATGGGGCGGAATGGACGGCGCCTCACCTTGGCGTCGGGGGGCATGCCGCCGCCGGCGACATCGCCGGGTGGGTTGTCTGGTTCTAGGTTTCAGTGTCTCGGGTCGGACTCTGACTCCGACGGGACTGCTGGGGCGGAGGTTCGGGTGGTTCTTGATGCCCTTGAGGACGTCGATGGTGACCTGGGGTGGACGTCGGTGTCGCGCCAGCGTTAGAAGACGGGGAAGGAGCTGAAGCAGGCTTTCTAGGAAGAGATCGGCTTCCCTACCAAGGCGTCAAGGTTCTGGGAGCGGAAGTCGGAGTCCCCTCCGGGCGATCTTTTTTCGCCGACGACGGGCGTTGGGCGCTGCAGATCATCGTCACCGTCGAGTCGTGGCGGTGCTGTAGCAGGCGGAGCTGCTCCATCTATTCCCGGGTGGCGTCTTGGCAGCGGGTCAGCCATGGAGAGGCCCTCTGCCCCCGCGGCGGAGGTCGTCGCCGCCGATACTCGGGGATCTGATTGCGGCGAAGCTCCCGAACATGTCCCAGCAACCGGGAGCTGGGACATGTTCGGGAGCTTGGTCGGGGTTCTTCGCCCAAGTCATCCGCGCCGTCATGTCCGAGCAACCGGGAGCTGCTCCTGTCACTGCCATCGCTTCGGCTCCCAGGGGGCCTGCAACTTCGCTGGGCCACGTTGCCCGTGCTGTTGGGCGCCTCGGACGATCGCCGGTCCTGTCACTGTTCTGCCGCGGGCACCTGGGGCTGCTGCTGATCTTGCTGCTGTACCGCCGAGGCCTCCTGCAGCTGGGCCATACGGCGCTCCTCTGCTTCTGGGGCCGGCTGGGAACGGTGCTGCTTTGAGTGGGCAGCACGCCTATGGCCATGGCATGCCTCCATTCTCGGGTCCGCCGGGGATGCTTCCGCCTGGAGCGGCGCAGTTGCGGGGACCATACTCTTATGCTCCTCCTGCAAATTTTAACTTCATGCCACCACCGGTTCAGCATCGTCCGTTGCAGCCACCGTATCGAGGCCCGCTAGCTGGTGGAGTTGGAGGGATGATGCCGGTTCAGCATGTGGCTGGAGGGCCGTCGCAGGATAATCACTTTGTGGTCGGAGTGGGTGCACCTGCTTCTCAGATAGTACCCAAGAGGAAGAAGAGGAAGAAGAAGAAGAAGAAGAAGCAGGCACAGGTTCCTGATGAGGGGGTGGTTACGCCTCAGGTCCATGCAGGTGCACACTTGCAGCAGCCGTCCGTGCAGTATGCGCAGCCACATATACAACATGTGGGGGATTTTGTTGAATCCTTTCTGGCTCCGGGTCAATAGTTACATTATCAGTATGATGTGCAGGGTCAGCAGGTTCATGGTCTGCGTGCTCATGCTGTTGGGGGTAAGAAGACTAGTAAGTTTGTTCGGTGCGGGAAGTGTGCGGTTAATACTCATGCGACCAAAGATTGTGCTACATTTGTGATTGTGTTGCACATCCCACCTTGAGGTGTTCGTGTAGGGTTCGCAGCATATAAAACAAAAAATTTCCTACGATGGGAACTATGTACCAAGATCTATCTATTAGATACAAACAACGGTCGAATGTATATCCATAGAGAACATACCCTTGAAGACCGACAAAGCTTAACGAGTTCAACTCGTGGTTGATGTAGACGATATCTTGCCGATCTCAAGATTGAGAGGAAGTCCTAGCGCCGCAAAGAAGCAGCGCATCCGTGCTCGCACACACGTACAAGACACCGAGCAACCTCCGCCTCCTCGCTCCAGCGATGCAGCGGAAACACAACCCTTTCTTGCCGAATAGCCACCGGGAACATGTATCTCTCTAGTCCGAGACCATGGGGGATAAATTCTAGAGGGGGGGAGAGATTCTTCACGGGGAGGTGTGAGTGAGAGAGAGAGGAGAGGGGGTGCCTTTTATAGGAGGAGGGGGGCACCCAAGGGGGTGGCCGCCGGCCATGGGGGCTGCCCCCTCCCCTCCTTCATTCATGTGGGTGGACACTCCACTCAGAAAAATCCATTCAAACCCCTCCACTAAAAATCCCACTCAAACTTGCTATTAAATTTCCACCAAATTGAATGCAAACTCTCATTAAATAAAACTCTTTCATTTTATTCAGAATTTTGTCAATTACTTTAATGACAAACATTCACAAATAACACCTTGCTATAATTCTATTTCACATGCTTAACCTCTTTATGCAATTTCACCCGAAAACCTGTTTCGTTATCTAGTGAAATAAATTCCTACGCTTGTTTATTCTTTCGGCATGAAAATTTTTCTCCAATTGGATGTCGGTGTCTCTTAAGTGTGTCACCCTACGGTTCGTGAATAATGCGGACATGATCGAGACTCCTCTCGGATCAATAATCAGAAGCAGGATCTGGAGACCCATACTGACTCCCACACATTCAACGATGACTTTCTTGTGATCGTCGGAACCTTTTACGCTCGTATATTAATCCCTTTGTTTCACGATATATTACATGTCCGAGATTCGATCATCGGTATCTCCATACCTAGTTTGATCTCGTTACTGACATGCACTCTTTTCTCGTTCCCGTGATATAATATTCTAGTGATCAAATCACTTGCTTGCAAGCTAACCAATGTGATATCACCGAGAGGGCCCAAAGTATATCTATCCGTCATCGGGATGAACAAATTCCACTCTTGATCCATGATTCTCAACATAACACTTTAGTAGCTTTGAAGCCATCTTTATAATCACCTAGTTACGGTGTGACGTTTGATGTCAACAAGAAACTCTTTCGGTGTTAGTGATTGGCATGATCTCATGGTCTAAGGATTAGGATTACTTCGTAAGTTGTTTATAGCAATATAAACTCAATGACTTTGATCGTAATGCTATACTTCGGATGAATGTTCATCACACCATTACACTAATGTTGTGATCTCGTTATTAACAACATCTAATATCTATGATCAGGAAATTGTGATCATCTTGTTAATCAACGAACTAGTTTATGAGAGAGGCATAACTAGGAATTTTCTATTTGTTTATTAAACACACATGTATTAACGTTTCCGTATTAATACAATTATAGCATGCAAAATAAACATCTATCATATACTTCGAATACACATAATAAACACTTTATTATTGCCTCTCAGGGCATATTCCCTTCAGTCTCCCACTTTCACTAGAGACAATAATCTAGTTACATAGTGATGTATCTAACACCCATGGAGTTCTGGTGTAGATCATGTTTTGCTATAGGGAGAGTTTTAGTCAACGGATCTGCTACATTGAGATCCATATGTACTTTACAAATCTTTATATCTCCATCCTTGACATGCTCGTGGATGGAGTGAAACCAGCGCTTAATATGCTTGGAATGCTTGTGAGACCTTGGCTCTTTGGCATTGGAAATAGCACCATTATTGTCACAATATATCACCATTGGGTCCAACGCGTTTGCAACCACACCTAGTTTGGATATGAACTCCTTCATCCAAACTGCTTCCTGAGCCGCTTCCGAAGCAGCAACATATTCGGCCTCCGTTGTTGATCCCGCCACCACAGGTTGTTTGGAGCTCCTCCAACTAACCGCTCCACCATTCATGAGAAATACATATCCGGATTGAGACTTAGAGTCATCCGGATCGGTGTCAAAGCTAGCGTCGACATAACACTTAGCGACAAGCTCTTCTTCACCTCCGTATACAAGAAACATATCCTTAGTTCTTCGTAAGTACTTAAGGATATTCTTGACCACTTTCCAGTGTTCCGAACCTGGATCCGATTGGTACCGACTAGTCAAACTAATAGCATGTGACACATCCGGTCTTGTACATAGCATGGCGTACATTATAGAGCCTATGGCTGAAGCATATGGGACTTTGTCCATTTTCTCTCTTTCTTTCGCCTTAGCCGGACTTTGAGTCTTACTCAATGTCGTGCCTTGTGTCATAGGTAAGAACCCCTTCTTACTATCTTCCATTTTAAACTTCTTTAAAATCTTATCAAGGTATGTACTTTGCGATAGCCCTATTAGGCGCCTAGATCTATCTCTATAGATCTTTATGCCTAATATGTATGATGCTTCACCTAGGTCCTTCATTGAAATTTTGTTGTTTAGATAACTTTTAACACTGTTTAAAAGATCTATATCATTTCTGATCAATAATATGTCATCCACATATAATATCAGAAATGCCACATTGCTCCCACTCACTTTCTTATAAATACAAGCTTCTCCATAAGTTTGGACAAATCCAAACTCTTTTATCACCTCATCAAAGCGGAGATTCCAACTTCGTGATGCTTGCTTCAATCCATAGATGGATCGCTGAAGCTTGCACACCTTGTTAGCATCCTTAGGATCGACAAAATCCTTTGGTTGTATCATATACAACTCTTCTTCAATATTACCATTGAGAAACGCGGTTTTTACATCCATCTGCCATATCTCATAATCGAAATATGTAGCAATTGCTAACATAATCCTAACTGACTTTAGCATCGCTATGGGAGAGAATGTCTCATCGTAGTCAACTCCTTGAATTTGTCGAAACCCCTTTGTGACAAGTCGAGATTTATAGACGGTTACATTACCATCGACATCACTTTTCCTTTTGAAAATCCATTTGTTCCCACGGCCTTTCGGTCGTGAGGTAATTCCACCAAGTTCCAAACTTGATTTTCATACATGGATTCCAACTCGGATTTCATGGCTTCTAACCATTTTTTGGAATCCGGGCTCATCATCGCTTCTTCATACATCGCAGGATCATCATTTTCATCAACCATGAAATTCATGACAGGATTTCCGCACAGCTCGGGAGCTACACGCGTCCTTCTATCTCTGCGAGGTTCGGTAGTACTCTCTTTTGGAGTTTCATGATCATTATCATTAGTTCCTTCTTCAACTAGTGAAGCCAACTACGGAACAACATCTGCGCTGCGCTACTCGCCATACTTTGAAGAGAAGGTCCAATAACCTCTTCGAGTTCTACCTTCCGACTACTCACACCTTTCATGAGAAACTCTTTCTCTAGAAAGGATCCATTCTTGGCAACAAAAACCTTGCCCTCGGATCTGTGATAGAAGGAATACCCAATTGTTTCCTTAGGGTATCCTATGAAGACGCATTTTTCCGCTTTAGGTTCGAGTTTATCCGGTTGAAGTTTCTTCACATAAACATCGCATCCCCAAACTTTAAGAAATGACAGCTTAGGTTTGTTTCCAAACCATAATTCATACGGTGTCTTTTCAACGGATTTAGATGGTGCCCGATTTAAAGTGAATGCAGCAGTTTCTAGTGCATAACCCCAAAATGACAACGGCAAGTCCGTCAGAGACATCATAGATCAAACCATATCCAATAAAGTACGATTACGATGTTCCGACACACCATTTTGCTGTGGTGTTCCGGCAGGTGTGAGTTGTGAAACAATTCCACACTCTTTCATGTGAGTGCTAAACTCTTAACTTAGATACTCACCTCCACGGTCGGACCGTAGAAATTTGATCTTTCTATTACGATGATTTTCCACTTCATTCTGAAATTCGTTGAACTTTTCAAATGTTTCAGACTTATGTTTCATCAAGTAGATATAACCTTATCTACTCAAATCATCCGTGAAAGTAAGAAAATAATGATATCCACCTCGCATCGACACACTCATTAGACCACATACATCAGAATGTATGATTTCCAATAAATCTATCGCCCGTTCCATTGAACCGGAAAACGGCATTCTAGTCATCTTGCCCATAAGACATGGCTCACATGTATCAAATGATTCAAAATCAAGTGATTCCAAAAGTCCATCCGTATGGAGCTTCTTCATGCGTTTAACGCCAATATGACCTAGACGGCAGTGCCACATATATGCGGATATATCATCATTAAGTTTAATCCTTTTAGCATCAACATTGTGAATATGTGTAACATTATTATTGAGATCCAAAAGAAATAAACCATTCATCATCGGTGCATGACCATAAAAGATTTCATTCATATAAATGGAACAACCATTGTTCTCGGATTTAAATGAATAACCACTTCGCATTAAACACGATCCTGATACAATGTTCATGCTTAGTGCTGGCACCAGATAACAATTCTTCAAGTTTATTACTAATCCCGACGGCAAATGTAGAGGTAGCGTTCCGACGGCGATCACATCAACGCTTGATCCATTGTCGACACGCATCTTGACCTTACCCTTTGCTAGCGGTCGCTTGTTCCGCAGCCCCTGATTCAAGTTACAAATATTAGCAACTGAACCGGTATCAAATACCTAGGTGCTACTACGAGCACTAGTCAAGTACACATCAATAACATGTATATCATATATACCTTTGTTTGCCTTGCCGGCCTTCTTGTCTGCCAAAAACATGGGGCAGTTGCGCTTCCAGTAGCCAGTCCCCTTACAATAGTAGCACTCGGTATCAGACTTAGGTCCAACTCGGGGTTTCTTTTCAGGCACAGCAACCGTCTTGCCGCCCTTACTTCCCTTCCGTTTTCCCTTCTTGTCTTGAAACCAGTGTTTCTATTGATCATCAACACTTGATGTTCCTTTTTGATCTCCACTTCTGCAGTTTTAAGCATTGACAGAAGCTCGGGGAGAGACTTCTTCATGCCTTGCATATTATAGTTCATCACGAAGCTCTTATAGCTAGGTGGCAGAGACTGCAAAACACGATGGATGCCTAAGTCAATGGGAATCATTATTCCCAAGGACACAATCTTATCGGCGTAACCCGACATCTTGAGTACATGCTCACTAACGGAGCGGTGCTCTTCCATCATGCAGCTAAAGAACTTTTCTGAAGCGTTGTAGCTCTCTACAGCAGCATGTGTGTCAAAAATCATTTTCAACTCACCCATTGTATCAAATGCATTGCCGTTTTCGAAGTTCCGGCTCTAGCCCATACAATATGCCGCAATGAACTAAATTGTGGTCCTCCTGACGAGTCAGATAGACATTCTTCTCCTCGTCAGGGGCATCCTCAAAAGGTGGGGGGCCTAGCGGCGCTTCTAGCACATATTGCTTTTGTGCAGCAGAGAGGAAAATCCTCAAATTCATGGCCCATTCGGTAAAGTTGCTACCGTTTGTTGCAAGTTTCTCTTTTTCCATGAACACATTGAAATTAAAAGAAGGTGGTGCCATCTACAACAGAATTTGTAAAGTTTAGACTAAGTTTATGATAGATTGAGTCCAACTAATCCATATTACGAATGAACTCCCACTCAAAAACGACATCCCTCGTGCCTTTTTGGTGATTACATGAACCAAATCCACTGCACCAAGTCCGATCATCACGTGAGTCAGTGTAGCTTCAAAGGCGAGCATCAAATGGGCATCATATCTACTATATGACTCATGCTTAACCTTTCGGTCCGTGTTCCGAGGCCATGTTTGTACGTTCTAGGCTCGTCAAGTTAGAACCTTAGTATTCGCGTGTGTAACTATCTTACACTCGATATATGGTCGTGGATCCAAGAACACCTGATCATCACGTGATGTCTTGGAGCGACGAAAACATAATCGGTGCATACTAAAGGAAGAACATATTCTTATCTTGATATTTCAATGAGGGATCATCTTATTATGCTAACAAAGCGCTAAACAAGCAATATAAGATGCTATCAAACATCACATGTTTATTAGTGGAATGATATGATTCCCGCATATGATCTCTATCATGTGCACCATGGTATGATCACTATCATACCTTTATGTGTAAGTCCAAGGTCTATGGAACTTACACGCTATGTGTATTGTAAGAGTATCATCTCATACTTCTACTTACAACATCACCATATCATAACACTAGCCCAGCAACAATCTAAACTAGACGCCTATAATTTATCCATTGCAAGTTTTACGTGGCTTAGGTCTTTCGAAGATAGAACCGTTCTTACCTACGAACATGAACCACAACGAGGATAACCAAATTATTGACAAATCTTTACAAAATAGATATTCACTATAGTAGGAGAGACAGACACCCGCTAGCCACTTATGCAAACTAGTTGCATGTTAAGCATGGAACAGGTCTCATGTGCGAGGACATGTAAAGTTTGTCCGGGCCGCTTCATCCCACTATGCCACCAATATCCAAAATTACAACTAAGGAGCAACAACATGATCATCATCGCCCACATACTCATATGTGTAGTACCCGTGTAAAGGATCTACGCATAGATCCGGCTCTGATACCACTGTAGGGTTCGCAGCATAGAAAACAAAAAATTTCCTACGATGGGAACTACGTACCAAGATCTATCTATTAGATACAAAAAACGGGTGGATGTATATCCGTAGAGAATATACCCTTGAAGACCGACAAAGCTTAACGAGTTCAACTTGTGGTTGATGTAGACGATCTCTTGCCGATCTTAAGATCGAGAGGAAGTCCTAGCGCCGCAAAGAAGCAGCGCATCCGTGCTCGCACACACGTAAAAGATACCGAGCAACCTCCGCCTCCTCGCTCTAGCGATACAGCGGAAACACAACCCTTTCTTGCCGAATAGCCATCGGGAACATGTATCTCGCTAGTCCGAGACCATGGGGGATAAATTCTAGAGGGGGAGAGAGATCCTTTACGAGGAGGTGTGAGTGAGAGAGAGGAGACGGGGTGCATTTTATAGGAGGAGGGGGCACCCAAGGGGGTGGCTGCCGGCCATGGGGCTGCCCCCTCCCCTCCTTCATTCATGTGGGTGGACACTCCACTCACAAAAATCCATTCAAATCCCTCCACTCAAAGTCCCACTCAAACTTGCTATTAAATTGCCACCAAATTTAATGCAAACTCTCATTAAATAAAACTATTTTATGTTATTCAGATTTTTGTCAATTACTTTAATAACAAACATTCAAAAATAACCCCTTGCTAGAATTCTATTTCACATGCATAACCTCTTTATGCAATTTCACCCGAAAACCTGTTTCGGTATCTAGTGAAATAAATTCCTACGCTTGTTTATTCTTTTGGCATGAAACATTTGCTCCAACTGGATATCAGTGTCTCTTAAGTGTGTCACCCTATGGTTCGCGAATAATGCGGACATGATCGAGACCCTTCTCTGATCAATAATCAGTAGCGGGACCTGGAGATCCATACTGACTCCCACACATTCAACGATGACTTTCCTGTGATCGTCGGAACCTTTTATGCTTGTATCTTAATCCCTTTGTTTCACGATATATTACATGTCTGAGATTTGATCATCGGTATCTCCATACCTAGTTTGATCTTGTTACTGACATGCACTCTTTTCTGGTTCCCCTGATATAATATTCTAGTGATCAAATCACTTGCTTGGAAGCTAACCAATGTGATATCACCGAGAGGGCCCAGAGTATATCTATCTGTCATCGGGATGAACAAATTCCACTCTTGATCCATGATTCTCAACATAACACTTTAGTATCTTTGAAGCCATATTTATAATCACCCAGTTACGGTGTGACATTTGATGTCAACAAGAAACTCTTCCGGTGTTAGTGATTGGCATGATCTCATGGTCTAAGGATTAGGATTACTTCGTAAGTTGTTTATAGCAATATAAACTCAATGACTTTGATCGTAATGCTATACTTCGGATGAATGTTCATCACACCATTACACTAATGTTGTGATCTCGTTATTAACAACATCCAATGTCTATGATCAGGAAACTGTGATCATCTTGTTAATCAACGAACTAGTTTATGAGAGAGGCATAACTAGGAACTTTCTATTTGTTTATTAAACACACATGTATTAACGTTTCCGTATTAATAAAATTATAGCATGCAAAATAAACATCTATCATATACTTGGAATACACATAATAAACATTTTATTATTGCCTCTCAGGGCATATTCCCTTCAGTTCGGTGATGAAGTAGCCGCGCTTGACTCCGTATATGTCTGGCATTGGCGGCGAGTAGACTCTGTTCACTCAGGTACCGGATGCGGTGACTCGGGATCATCTGGTGCGTAGTCAGAGCCCTATTGCTTTAGTATGAGTTATTGGGCTGATGGTTTCAGCGGAGGTTTTTCAGAGGCAGATTACCAGGCGGTGCCAGGTGCATGTTCAGTGGAAGTGGGAGGCGTTACCTTATGGAGATTATGCTTTCTTAGTGAGCTTCCCGTCGTTTGAGGATTTGGACAGGGTTGATGGAATCCTGATGACTGTACTGCTTAGTACCGCTCAGCTTATCTTCTTAGTTTACCGGTTGGAGGAGGTGCCACATAAGTTTGAGATGCAGCAGGTTTGGCTACATGTTGAGGGGGTACCCCATATTTTGCGTTCTTTTCAGGGTCTGTGGACTGTCGGAGACTCATGGGGAACACTCTCGATGTAGATTTATTCAGTCTGCGGAAGCGGGGGTGATTCGTATTCTTGTGGAGATGTTCAATATGAAGGTTTTTCTCAAGCTAGAGGATTCCCTTGGCCACTATATTGTGTCTGATGCTGTGGTTAAGCATAAGGTCTTTGAGTTTCGTTTCCGGATTGAACCTGAGGGTTATATTCCGGAACCAGAGTTTTTCCCTTTCTTGTGGAGAAAGGGAGATGATGATGCCGATGATGATGCCAATGGGAAGCCTTTGGAGGATCCTATGGATACTTCTGATGCTGCTGCTGTCACTCAGGGCTTGGGTTCTGGTTCTTCCTCGGCTGTACAGGGTACCTCCGCATCTACATCTTCCAATCAGGGGGTGCAGAGGGTGTTTGTTGTCACTCCTTTTAATGCTAGTCCGGTTACTCCACGGAGATGCCAACTTCTGGAAGCAATTCCTTTGGATTCCCCTCTTCGCGAAAAGGGTTCTTCGTCGGCGACTCATGTTTTTCCGGCTCAGCTACAGAAGGCTCTTCGTTCTTCTTCTGCCCCTATGTTGCGGTCATGCTCTGCTTCGCCTGCGAGGTCCAGAATGCATATTATGGGTAGATCCATTCCTGGTGTTGGTTCTCGACCGGTACTTGAGGGGTTTGTTCCTTCGGAGGGCTCGCGGAAGCTAACCCAGGAGGGGTTGGCTGGCCGCGACGTTCGTGACCATCTTGAGGATGATGTTGCGCTCGGGCCGACCCAGGAGGGGTTGGTCGACCGCGACGTGGTGGATGACCGCGTCTCCCTGGCCAGGGAGGACCTGGAGGCACATCTGGACGGGTGGCCTCCCTTGGTGGGTCATGTGACCTCTTTGGTCGATGGGGGCAACCGGACTAGTTTTCCTCGGTCTCTAGCACGGGCTTCTTCTCTTGGTGTTGCTTCGCTAGTTGCTGCGTAGGGGAGTGGTACTCCCTTCAGGCGGAGCGCACGCCATGGAGTCGATGCCTCTAGGGCGTCCGCGACTAATGAGGACTCCATGGTTAAGGCCATGCGGCGTAAGGCGGAGAAGGACTTAGATTCGATAGGTATAATAAGTTCTTTGAAATCCTTTTTGTCTTTTTCTACTCCTATTATTTCTTCTAAACTAGCCAATGTTGGTATTAGCTTGGGTAGATCTGTACAGGAGGTATCTTTTTCTTCTAATGTTTTGCGACACATGGAGGTTGACCGTCTAACAGTTACTCTTAAGGTCGGTGTTGTTCCTGATGCTTCACTAACCGAGGAGGAGGAGGAGTTGCATGCCACAGTAGATGGTCAACTCCTTTCTCACTTAGTTGGTGAAGTGTCGGAGGTGGACTTTGATGACACTGGGCTTGCTTCTATGTATGAGCTGAAAGCTTCTGGTCAGAAATCAAAGAGCCAGTGGTCGCGGAAGAGATCCCGTGTATGCAAATCTCCTATAGTATCTCAATGAATGAAATGTTTTCAAATAGCTGAGGTCTTCGGGACTTGGATAAACATTTATTCTTTGCTGATTATGTGAGAGATCATAATTTGGATTTTCTAGGTATTTCTGAGACTGGTAGACGAGATTTTTTACAAGATCTAATCAATCGCCTTTCTGGTGGAGTGGACTTTACGTGGATATCACGTCCGCCGCGTGGTCGATCTGGGGGATCCTGTTAGGTGTTCGAGATGAGACTAGTTTTAGCAAGTTCGGTGGGAGATTTTTTTATCAAAATCCATATATCCGTAACAAGGCTGACAATTTCACAAGGTCTTTAGTCGTCGTATACGGGGCCACCCAGGATGTTTATAAGGATGAATTTTTATGCAAGCTTGTCAATTTGGCAAAGGACAATCCATATCCTATTCTTATAGGAGGGGATTTTAATTTGCTTAGATTCCCTCACGAGAAAAGTCGGGCCGGTTTGATGAACATTGGCCTTTTCTATTCAATGTTGTTATTGACAGTCAGGACTTAAGAGAAGTTACAATGTTAGGAAGGAAAAAATTACATGGGCTAATAGTCTTCCAGAGTCAACATATAAAAAACTAGATAAAGTGCTTATGGATACTGACTAGGAACATAAGTTTCCTATGGTAACTGTTCACGCTCTAGAGCGTATTGAGGCTTTATCGGATCATGCTCCTTTTCTTTTATCTTTTGGTTCACCTCCACGGAAGTCTATGAATGAGTATAAATTTGAACTCGGATGGATGATCTGTGATGGTTTTTACGAGATGGTTAAGGCTATTTGGGAGAAACTGGTCGGTGTCCAAACCCCTATCCTACGATGGAATAACAAAATGCGAGATTTACGCAAGTTCCTTCGTGGCTGGGACAGGAACACAGTGGGATCCTTAAAAAAGAAAAAATACGCCTAACATCTATAATTGATGACTTAGAGGCTTCCATGGAGGTCAGGCCGTTAACTGCACAAGAAATTGAGCTTAAAAGCCAATCGAATGCAGATATAGCCCGACTTCTGAGCGAGGAGGAACCCAAATGGTACCAACGCTCTAAAGCGAAATTCATTCTGGAAGGAGATGTGAATACAAGGTACTTCCATGCCGTTGCCAATGACAAGCATAAGAAGAAACTTATTCACTCTCTGATTCAGGATGAAGGTATGATTGAGGGACAGGAGCAACTGAATTCATATATTATAGCTTATTATAAAGCTTTGTTTGGGGCTCTAGCGGAAAATTCATTCTCTCTAGATGAGTCCCAAACGATAGACATCCCCCAGGTTTCTGCTGAAGAAAACGTCTTTCTAACTGCCTCATATACTAAGGAAGAGGTCAAGAAAGCGGTTTTTCAAATGGAACATAAAAAAGCGCTAGGACCTGCTGGCTTAATGGCTTCCCAGCGGAATTTTATCAAAAATTCTGGTACGTTATCAAAGAGGACCTGATGAATTTGTTTGAGTTTTTACATGTCGGTTAATTGGATATCTTTAGACTAAACTTTGGCAATATAATCTTACTGCCTAAGGTTAACAATGCAGAACGTATATAACAGTATCGTCTAATCTGCTTGCTTAACGTTAGCTTTAAGATTTTTACTAAAGTTGCCACGATTAGACTAAACTTAGTTGCTAAACATGTTGTTAGTCCGTCTCAATCTGTGTTCATGCAAGAAAGAAATATCCTAGATGGTGTTGTAATTATGCATGAAATAATTCATGAACTACACTCAAAAAATTTAAATGGTGTACTGTTCAAGATTGACTTTGAGAAGGCTTACGATAAAGTTAATTGGTCTTTCCTCCAGCAAACACTCCACATGAAAAGTTTTTCAGAGGAGTGGCACGCTCTTATTCAGTCATTTGTGTCTAGAGGTAGTGTTGCCATTAAAGTAAATGAAGATACTGGCAAATACTTCCATACCAAGAAAGGACTGAGACAAGAGGCTCCATTATCGCCTTTACTATTTAATATAGTGGCTGATATGTTGGTTATCCTTATTGAGAGAGCAAAGGCTGATGGTCAAATTGAAGGATTAGTTCCACATCTTATTTATGGTGGACTCTCTATTCTTCAATACGCTGATGACACAATCTTTTTTATCGAACATGATCTGGAGAAGGCTAAGAATCTGAAATTAATTTTATCAGCATTCGAGCAGTTATCTAGGCTTAAAATAAACTTCCATAAGAGCGATTTGTATTGTTTTGGCGAGGCTCAAAACGAGGCCCACCTATATGCTGAACTTTTCGGCTGTGGTCAGGGGCATTTTCCAATCAATTATTTGGGAATACCAATTCATTATCGGCGTCTCACAATTGCTGAATGGAAACTTGTTGAGGAAAGGCTATAAAAACTTCTTAATAGTTGGAAAGGCAAATTGTTATCCCTTGGTGGAAGACTAGTACTCATAAATTCATTACTTATTAACATGGTACTGTATATGATCTCGTTTTTATAATTACCCAAAGGGGTCTTGAACGAAGTGGATTATTTCTGTTCAATATTCTTTTGGCAAGGGGATAGTAAGAAAAAGAAGTATCGATTGTCCAGATGGAATGTGGTTTTCTGCCCGAAGGAGTTTGGTGGACTGGGCATACACAATTTGCAAGTCAAAAACACCACGCATCTGGGCAAATGGCTTTTTAAAATACTTCTTGAAGATGGTGTTTGGCAAACCATGTTATGGACGAAATATGTGGGGTCCAAAGTTGTTTCTCAAGTGGTTTGGAAACCCGGTGATTCACATTTTTGGGCGGGTCTTATGCCCACCAAAAAACATTTATTCCGTTTTGGTGCTTTCGAGATTAAGGATGGATCACAAGTTAGGTTTTGGAAAGATAAGTGGCTTGGCAAACTACTCTTCGCAGACAATATTCAGCTCTATATTCGATTGTTAGACACAAAGGGGATACAATTTCCACAATGATGGAAGAAAATCCTTCTAATGTATCTTTCAGAAGAAGTCTCATTGGGCCTTGACTGGTATCTTAGAACAATCTACTAATACGATTATCCACGATACAGTTTTCGGACGGTGTTGACGTGTTCAAATGGAAATTACTAGAAAGTGGTAAATTTTCTGTTGGCTCACTATATAGAGCTTTGGTCCAACCTGATATCCCGGTCGATGATAATAGTAAAATTTGGAAAATAAAAATATCCCTTAAGACGAAGATATTTGCATGGTATCTACGGAAAGGGGTAATTCTAACAAAAGATAATCTTGCAAAGAGGAATTGGCATGGAAGTACACAATGCGTTTTTTGTCATCAAGATGAGACCATTCGACATTTATTCTTCCATTGTAAATTTGCTCGCTCTATATGGTCATTCATCCAAATAGCTTCTGATTTATCTCCCCCACGTTCCGTAACCAATGTTTTTGGTAATTGATTGTATGTAATTGTTGATAAGTACAAAACTTTATTTAGGGTGGAAGTGCTTGTCATTATATGGTCGCTATGGCTTTGTAGAAATAATAAGATTTTTAATAACATTGTGTCTTCTCCTCTACAGATTATTTATCGAGCCACGGCTATCCTCAGAGCATGGATTATTCTCCAACGCATGGAGTTTCACGACTTATTTATGGAGGGATGTACGTGATTGCAGGACACGGCGAGGGATATTTTCTCCCGACTTGGATGGCCGCGTGATTTGAGGATTGAGCTACCTTAGATTGAAGACTTTTTTTCGATAGTTCCTTTTGTAATGCTTGTCTACTTTTTCACTTGTTCTGTCGTTCGTATGGCTGTGTGCATCTTGGTTATGCAGAGGCCGGGTATAAACATTAAGCAGATATGTTAATAAGTGCGTCTATTTCTAAAAAAAGCAACCAGACAGTTACTCACTCTCAAGTCCAAGGTAGTCCCAGTTATGTTCTGAACTGTAGTTTTCAGTTCACACGCCGGTAGGGTTAAAAGTTGTCGAAGTATTAACATGTTTTAATACAAAATGTGGTATTCTTACGAAGTGTGATTGACGGACCAAGCACATGGGGATAAGGCTGGACAGAGCCAGCTCGGGCTTGCTAGTTGGGGCATTGGTCCAGGAAGGCTTGGCCCGAGTTTGAGTCTGGATCGGTCAAACTCTCCGTGGCTCGTGACTTCTGGCAGTTTGGTTTCAGCTGGAGCATTGCGAATTTTTGCTGTTTGTTATCATCATGTGTCATTTTTCGATGATCCATGGTGAAGTCAAATACAGAGAACGTCAGAAAAGTGGCAACATGAAGACATCGATGGTGATTTGAGTCTTTGAGAAGTCTGCGTGATCTGTGAGTCTTCGCGGCGACTATTTACAGGGACGACAATACAGGAGGAGTTCTCAGTCATATCTTGTAGGGTGAAAATTCAACGTCTAATTTTAATTGGTTGTGTTTGGCAATGGCCTTGTTGATGAATGCATTGTTTTGCGGCCGAGAATATTCTCGAAAGGGAAAACCTATAATCTTTGATCGAGGGACGACGACGCTTGTGCAATGTTTTCTTCTTGAAGACGTTACTATTGGAGTGGTTGGATTACTGGTGTTAGTGTCGTTGCTTCGAGTAATCGTCCTCTGTACCGGGACTTTTTTTTGTAATTGGGTTTTGTGGATCCGTAACGCCGCTAGGGAATGCGTTGTTATAGAGCCTAGATATAATCGGTATCTCTAAGATATTAAAATATATACTGTTTTCAATAAAATCTAAAAAGGATTTGCAAGTCAAATCAACTGTACTGGCATATTGTGATGTGATACCGGACGTATATATCCATCTGCCATCAAACAGACCATTTCAAGTGTCCACGCGAAAGAGAATTCACGACGGGCTGAGTCAATAGCAGCATGCTGCACGTACCAATCGGTGTATTCAATTCAATGAACGCCAAATGGTCACACGCACCTATAAACATTTGTGAGCATAGTTAGCTTTCCATCTTTGGAATGAAATGTGCATATATTGTTGTTTTTCACGAGGATTACCACGTATATATTTGCTTGTTGCGCCGATCGAGTGCCGACAGGCCTACACCACACGTCACTTCTTACCCTTTCATTACAGCACATACAACTCTAATACACATCTTTCACAGCAAACGAGTCTACTTCTATTTCTGACTTCTCCGTATGTTATATGTAGCAAACTGAATCAGTCACTGCTGTGATATAGACCGATCAAAAGACACGGATGCAAAACCACAATCTCTATAGTATGTTACCTGACCTTATATCAGTGCAAAACCACAATCTCTAGCAAGCAAGTGGGGTTCTATGCACTTAATCACACAAATCCACGGTCGAATAATGTCAATGCCCCGCATGCTAGGGGGATAGCCAATCAAGTTTGACAGTGAAATACTAATAAAGCACATCCCTATTCGATCATATCTTAGCTAACAGCCAACTGTTATCAGTACATGCAGTTATTGAAGGTTGAGACTTTAGCTCATATACATTAACTCAGATGATAGGAATAGGTGTGCATGCATTGTGCCCTGCCCCCTCTATAAATATGGAAACTCTACAAGTGATATCATCTCATCCAAGCTAGCTTGCCATAGCTCGATCAAACTGATAATCATCAATGGATGTCAAGTCGCTACTTCAGCTCGGTGGCGTGCTAGTCTCGCTCATGCTTCTCTCCGAGGATGTGTCGGATGCTAGAGACACTGGTGGAAGAAAATTAAATCAATATGATAATTGATGGAGTCAACTCACTCCTGAATGGATAGAAGAGTTATTTAAAATAAAGATATATGTGGTAACAAAGAGGATTACAAGGATGACTATTGAAGATAGTTACCAAGGAGTAATCCTATTGGATTAAGTAGGCATAGTCAATAAATAATAACTTCTAGTCAGATAGATACACTGAGAAGATAATTATAATACAACTGTAATATTGTATTGATGAAGGCCTTGATTAGCCAACTGGAAACCTAAAACATAAAGGATCAAAGGATTATAATGGTCATGCTTTAGTCACCAAGATTGAATGCTTATATCATGTATAAGTGACATTGGTCGATAGAACATGATTAAACCCTAGTCTAGATATGTTGTTTTAGGTTAGCCATGATAAGTCACCATGATATGATGTGAAGTTGAGTATAAGATACTAGAGTTAAGAAGATATAAGATAGTATGATTAAGCTGAAGCTAGAGTAGCATGGAGTTATGAAGTAGTGTTATTCCTCTTTAAAAGATAGTAAGATTTTGAGGAGAGTAGTTTGATATATATACATCCATCGGAGTAATGTTGGATGATGGATGATTAAGGCACAATATGAATGGAGTTGACTGTAACCATCTGTTGAATTGGAAATTATTAGTAGTAGAATAGTTTGATAACTAAGTATAGATTTGAGAAGATTATGAAAAGCTTTAGTGTCAAGCTCATTTGATTTATAAATGGATTTAGAAGATAAAAGATGGATAAGAATATTCTTGTGAAGTAGAGCTCATCATGTTAACACATGATGATGGATAGGAAGAAGTAGTATATCTAGGAAAGGAATTCCTTAGTGAGAAGACCAGAATTATGAATTATGGAAGATAGGAATTCTTGGTAAAACATTCAACCTTAAATCTGAAATCAAACTTAATATTTATTAGGTTTGGTTCATCATCTTATTCCCCAATGGTTTATAGGAATATTTTCCTATAGCAAATCACTTCAGCACACCTTCTTCATTTCCAACTATTATAATCATATGTGCTTAGAAACTATCTTTATCAATTCCTTCCCATAAGTCATTCCAGAAAATAATTCTATTTTAAAGGGTGATATCATTAAAGATCACAAACATAAAAACAATATGTTTAACCATTAATCTTTATTCACATCAATAAAAGGATATGAGTATATTAAAACTCCTAAAACTCATGGTAATAAATAGTTACAATTTAAAACCCTAACTTCTATTTCAATCATAAATACCAATGTATATCAATTGTCATAACCCAATATTATTAAAACATTATTCACCTATTAGTGGAATTGGGATAATATAATTTACCATTTTAAGAATCTTATCAATTAAATCATCTTATATAATGATTGCTATATAATAATAATATGGATATGCTCTTTGCATATCTTCAGCTATCTAAAACCTTTATCATTGCAACCATTATAAAGAAATAAGAATCAATTTATAATATCATAACAAATACTAAAACCCTAATGCCTATTTGTTCTATTTAATAAAAGAACCTTCCATATAATTATGAAAATTATACATACAAAAGATATTTATAGAAAAAAAGAGTTATCATTAATATATGTATTATTCCAACAATTCCATAGAAGTTTTTTGTAGATTATACCTTGTGAAGATTAAATTTGAAATGAATTTGTAACATAGAAAATAGAAAATAGAAATGAATAAAGGAAAAATAGAGTTAACTCCCTGGCCGTGGCCCATTCTTTCCTTATCTATCTTCTACTCACATGCTGTGTTCAGTAGCCCACACGGCCCAACACCAGCCCACCACAAGCCCGCATACCTCTTCGATCCTTTTTCCTTTCTTCTTCCTCGTGACAGTGGCCATCGCCGGGGAAGCAGCTCGGTGGAGCTCCGGCGACCGCCCGATCGACTGCATCGACGCCACGATGCGCGCCACCGCTTCTCATAGTATATAAATATCCTTGCACCGCCAGAGGAAACCCGTCGTGCACCATTTCTCCTCTCCATCTCTCTGTTTCCCCTTTGGCTGACACCCTAGCCGCAAACCCCGCTGGAGCTCGTCGACGTAGACCTCCCCGCGTCTGTCTAAGGTGCCCAGGAGGATCGCCTCGCCACCCTCGTTCTCCCTGGCCAGATCACGGAAGCCTGAGAGTCCCAAGTCGACCCAATCGACATATCATCTCCGCCGCCGGTCATCTTCGTCAATCGTCGATTGCCGCTTCCACAGAGCTCCTCCTGTCACGCCATCGCACCCCTTAGCTTCACGGTGAGCTACCGGTGCTCATGCACCTTCTCAATCTCCTCCTTGTTTGCTCGTTTGCTCTACCACCGAGAACTGTCTGCCACTGCTGCGGTACCTCATAACCGGTGTCGCTCCGGCGACCAAAAAGTGGCGGAGCCTCCACCCCAAGGTTCCTCCCAGTCGCCCGTGTCTAGCGCACTTACTCTCGCTAGCCCGCACGCTCCAATCGCTGACCCCGAGCATCACCTGTGCAGATTGCCATTGCTGAAGTCAAGGTAAGGTCACCCTTGACCTGGTCAGCCATTGGACTGGTCCTTGCTGATGTGGCATGTGACGTGGCCACTGGCCCACTGGTCAGTGACCTTGGGTAGGTTGAGCTTGTAGGGGTTCGTAGCATGGAAAACAAAAATTTTCTATCGCATACAAACAAACAAGCCAAGATCTATCTACTAGATTGTAGCAACGAGTCGATGGTATAACTTACCCTCGAAGATTCCAAAGCGTTTAACGAGAGCAGATTCTCGTGGGTGATGTAGTCGTACTCTTCCCGATCTCAAGATCGTGTAGACGATCCTTCCAGCGTATACGTTCGGAAGCGCTCCCGCAATCGGTCACACGTTAATTTTCGGCGAAGACCTTCCTCTCCCTTGTTCCAAAGCAGAAAATGAGGTTGTAGCACTCTCCTCGCGATTCCGGCAGCACAACGGCGTGGTGCCGGAAGTAGAGGGGAGATCTCGCAGGGCTTCGCCTTAAGCCGGTGCGAGTATGGTGGAGCTTATGAGAGAGGCTATTAGTGGTCTAGTAATTAGACACACCAATTAGAAGGCTCTAAACCAATTAGAAGGCTCTAAACTGCTGGCTAAAGCAATTAGAAGCTCTAAACCAAAACGGCTCTAAACCGGAGATCTAGAGTAGAAAGTTATGTGTCTATGGGAGGAGCCCTGCCCCTCCTTATATGGGAGGGGGGTCCTTGGCGCGCCAGGGAGCGAGCGAGTCCCTCCCCAACTCGGCCTAGGGCTTGGCGCGGCTGGAGGAGTCCAACTCCTCCTCCAGTTGGTTCCAACTCCTCTTGCTTGTTTCCCACAGTTTCTTGTTTTGGCGGTTTGACTTTCAAACTGGACATTTGACTTTTCTGTTTTAGGATTCAATTTAATCCTTTATTTGGGACAGCAAGAAGACTTAGTACATGATGCAATCATTCAATGAGCAATGACACATTCATGTACCCTTCCCCGGTCTTGCGGACAATCCGGAACCTTCTAGAACATTCCGATGAAAACACGGAATCATTCCCGAACTCAAACGGGACTTTCCTTATATGAATCTTATTCTCCGGACCATTCCGGATCACCTCGTGATATCCGGATCCCATCCGAGACTCAACAACATTCGGTCTCTTTCTCATAATACCATAACTACTCAAACAACGTCGAATCCTTAAGTGTGTCTCCCTACGGTTCGTGAATTATGCGGACATGATCGAGACACTTCTCGAACAATAACCAATAGAGGAATCTGGAAATTCATATGGCTCCCACATATTTCTCGATTACTTTGCGATCGAATGAACCACTTACATACGATACCAATTTCCCTTTGTCTCACGATAGTTTACTTATCCGAGGTTATGATCGTCGGTATCTACGCATACCTAGTTCAACCTCGTTCCGATAAGTACTCTTTTCTCGTTCGTGATATGTGATCCCTTGTGAGCCAGTCACATGCTTGCAAGCTAATTGGATGACATTCCACCGAGAGGGCCCAGAGTATATCTATCCGTCATGAGGATGGACAAATCCCACTCTTGATCCATGTGTTTCAACCAATACTTTCCGAACACTTAATGCCACCTTTATAGCCACCCGATTCACGGTGTGGTGTTTGATGTCATCAAAGCATCCATCCGGTAAAGGTGATATGCATGATCTCATGGTCGAAGGAATTAGGTTACTATGTATCAGAAAGCATATAGCAATTGAACTATTGAAATGACTTGATCTTTATGCTACGCTTATCTATAGGAGTATGTCCACCGTATCATTCTCCTAATGATATGATCTGTTGTTAATAACATCTCTATGTTCATGATCGAAACCATGATCATATATTAACCAACAAGCTAGTTTAACAAGAGGCTTTACTAGGGACTCTTATTTTAGTTTACAAATCACACAAGTATTAATGTTTCGGTTAATACAATTTTAGCATGGTATGTAAACATTTATCATAAGTGTGAAGATATGATAATAACCACTTTATTATTGCCTCTTGGGCATATCTCCAACAGTCTCCCACTTGCACTAGAGTCAATAATCTAGTTTCAAACCTTTGTGTATTCAACACCTATGGCTTTCTGATGTTGTATGTACACGATTGCTAGTGGTCAACTGATCTCTGGATCTGACACTTCCAGTCCGTGTAATTGCATGTCTTTGTCTCTCGCATCACTCGTTCTCTAATGAGATGGCTTTGTATAAATTTGGTCTTTCGGTGTGACCTTTAGCTCTTTGGGGTTAAAACATGTTGATAATATTGTCGCACAATATATCTTCATAGTATTATCCCTCTGTGAACTACACCTAGTTTGATAACAAACTACTTGACACAAATGCCCTCTTTTGCTGCTATAATAGCAGTCATATACTTAGCCTTTTGTTGTAGTATCTGTCACAATGTATTAACTTTGGAACTCATCCAAATCCATTATGGAACTCACTTTCCATTATATTGTGCCACCCTTTGTTTAAATTGAGATACACTTAATTTGTACTTTGTGACAAAACTAGTATCAATGTAGTACTTTTACAATGAACTAACCATCTATTTGTCACTTCTACAAATATTATACTCTTAGTTCTTCCAAAAGATCATAAGAATATCCTTACTATTGTCCAATGATCATCTTACGAATCATTCTGGTATATGCTCACAACATTTAGAGCATAGGACATATCTGGATTTATACATATCACAATATGATTGATATAAATACTCTTTGTGATTTCATACATCAAGTATCAATCTATACTTGATTATTTGTTTCACTTTACCAAATGTCAATACACTTGAATATATCATCAACATTGAACTCTTTCAATCCTTTCTGTGTGACAAGAACCTCTCTTGTAGTTTCTATATTGAACTCATTCAATATCTTGTCTATGTACTTCTGGCACAACCATATTAGCGTCTATTGATGCCAAATATTTAGGTTTTGCCTAAGTCTTTCATCGGTATGAAATTCTTAATATGTGTTAATAAAAGATACATTATTTCCAATCAACAATATGTCTTCCACATAATGTATTAGAAACATGTCTTAGCGCTCCCACTTAATTTCTTGCAAATGCAAGCATCTTCATTCTCTCTGATGAAATTAAACTCTTTTAACAGTTTCATCATAGTGAAGATTCCAACTCCGATATGCTTACTTTAACCATTGAAGTTCGCATATGCTTTTAGCATCCTTTGAATTAACAAAACCCTATGGACCGTGTTAAGCACATGTCCTAGGTAACGATTCTATTAGAAGAACTTGTTTTGTTTATTCAACTACCATATAACAAATTATATGTAGTGGTTGCTACATTAATCCGTAGACTAAATATCACTATGACAGATCAAATCTTGTCATAGTCAACCTTGAACATTGTTGTGAACTCTTTCCCAACATGTCGACTATTTCATAGATGTGAAACATCCATGTCTATTTCTTTATAGATCCAGACACAACTATAAGGTCTTACACCTTTCTCGAGGGTCCTTCAAGTTCAAAACTTGATTTTCTCGTATGGAACTATCACGGATTTTATGGCTTCAAGCCATTTTACTGAGTCGGGCCCATCATCGCTTCTTTGCATGTAGTCGGTTCATTATTCTCAAATAATGGTTCAACCCTCAAATCTTGGTATTTGATTGTTTATCCGACCTACTTGTTTCAATAGGAACTTGGATCTCCGTGACCACAACCTTTGAGGTACGTGAGCCATGAGCTTTGTTGCTGCCTCCGGAACACTTTTCGGTCTTGCAACTCGCACATATAGCTAAGGTTCTTTCAACCTTATCAAAGTTCTATTGTCCTCCCACTTTACTTTTCACGAAAAAATTCCTTCTAAAAGAAACTTGACGTTCAAAGTGACAAACACTTTTGTCTCCGGTGTTATGGAGGAATATTTAACAAAGACAGGTTCATCCGACTTTGGTTGCAAACATCTTTCTTATGCATAGCATACCAATGTTTAAGAAAGGACAACTTGGGTTTTATCCCAAACCATAACATATGGTGTCATTTCAACGAATTATGATGGAGCTCTTTTCAGTGGAAAAACGGTAATCTCTAAAGCTTTTAATCTTTAAAATATAATGGCAGTTTTATGAATTATACCTTTGATCTTACCATGTCAAACAAGGTTTAATTACATATCTCGAATCCTCCATACTCTTATGGTGTTTCGGGAAATGCAAATCCACGGAACGATTCCTTAAATCTTAGGTATTATGCTAAACTCTGTAACTCAAATATCTTCCTTTATGATCTTATCATAAACTATTTATATTCTTGTTACAATGATTTTGCACTTCATCTCGAAAGTCTTTTAACTTTTCAAGTGTTTCATACTTTATCCTTATTAAGTAAATATTTCAAATATTCACTCAAATTCTCGGAGAAAGCATATGAAGTTGAAATCCATCGCTTTTGACTACACATGATGGTCTTTGTACAACAATATGTACAATTTCCAATAAGCTAGTCATTCGTTCCCTTTTGGCCTATGAACGAAGTTTTAATTATCTCTAGGAAAGTTTCACAAGCGTCATTTGATCAAAAATCAGAAGACTCCAAAATTCCATCCACATGGAGTTTCTTCATGTTTTCTTTCCAATATAATTTAAACGGCGATGTCACTTCCTAAGTGATCTTTCAATCAATTTGTCTTTCGACATTTTTAGCACTAGTTTTATGGATGTGATTCCTCCAATGAGATTTGCGAATCATCCATCTTTTATGGATTACGGCAATTATTTGAACAACCCTTTTGTTCTCATAATACCTGATAAAACAAATCTTGAAGGCAAGCTTTGATGTTTAACGAGCAACACAATAACCCTTTATTTGTTCTCGATGAACATCATCACATATTCTTTGCTAGTTACTTAGGCCATTGTAGTTCATGAATTCTGTTGTTTCGTATGACGATTCATACCAACAAATTCAGTATTAAATACTTAAGAACCACATTGTTTAATAAGCAAAGAATATAGCCATAACATGTATATCATCTATATACTTAAACTGAACAATTCTAGTCTTTTCCTTTCTGCCATATATTTATGAGATTCTCTTTCAGTATTTCCTATTCTGTTTGAAAGAATCTATCAACATCAATTAGTGGAGTCATTCATATGACACATAGCCCAAAACATGTATAGTTAAATACCAATGTCTCTGGACTTGCACTTTGAAGTAGATCACCATCATCAAATGTTTGGTGTTCTTTCAAATTCCTTTATTTAGTAATCTTCTTGGTGTAGTAACATTTTACCTACATCAAATATTCACCCTTATTATGGATTCGTCCATGATCAAACTACTTTTAGCTTGTAACGGTGAATCGCAAGTATAATGTTGCTCTCCAAAACCTTTTGGAGGATTAGGACAACTAGTGTCTCCAACCTTTTTGCAAATTCTCATCAAATATGAGAACATGACTTTTGCCATATTATACTCTATCATGTTGCAACCAAAACTTTGTTTCAGATATCACAATATCTTCCACACATCATGGTTTCTGAAACAACTCTTTCAGATCCTAGATAACCTTGATATTAAGAGAATCCTTTGAATATCAAGAATCGTGGGGACAAACATGATACTTATATACTAACATTGGAATTGTTACTCTTGTTTTAATACCAATTATTAAACTTCATGGAGTAACCGAACTTCTTGAAAGTTTGCAATAGGACTTTTAAACTTAAGATTAACACTTCAAAACAATACGATACCATCAGAAAGTAACTAACCAGAATTCTATAGCTCTATCATCTCAATTATAACTAAGCGCAAGGTGGTAAACGGATGCCAATGACTACAACAATTATGCAAATTCACTTTGATTTAGTTTATGATAAATTGAGTTCTAATTAATAATTAAATTAATCTAGCTGAACTCCCACTCAAAACAATATCCCTCACATTGTTTTAGTGATCACCTAACCAAATCCACCACATCAAAACCGATCATCACGAGAGTTGATATAGCTTCAATGGCGAACAATCGACATGTTCATCATATCTACTATATGATTCATGCTCTACCTTTCTAATCCGTGTTCCCGAGGCCATGTCCGTACATGCTAGGCTCGTCAAGATCAAACCTTAGTTTCGCATGAGCAAATCGGCTTGCTCACGTTGTATACACTTGCGTAATCTAGCACACCCGATCATCACGTGGTGTTTCAAACAACAAGCTTTAGCAACGTGCTAACTAAGGGTGAACACTTTATGATTTGAAATTCATGTGCATGAGGGATCATCTTATAATGCTACCGCTGCCTACTAAGCAATACAAGATGCATAAAGGATTAACATCACATGCAATTCATAATATGTGATATGATATGGTTTTTCTTCTTTGTGCTTCCGATCTCCATCTTCTAGCACGAACATGATCTCCATCATCACCGGCATTGCATCAAGGTCAATGACGCTACTCCATGGTTGTCGCCCACCGCTTCAACTATTACAACTACTTTGAATAGACACGCGGTCTTAACATAAATTAAAGACAACCATATGGCTCCTGCCGTTGTCGACTTACAATAAGGAACATTGCATACATCAAATACAATCACAATCATGGCCATATCACATCATCGCACACCCTGCAAAACAAAGTTAGACGCTTCTACTTTCTTTGCATATTTTACGTGGTTTGGGGCTTTCAATAAGTGTCGTTCTAACTTACGAACAAGAACCACAACATTGATACTAGCATTGTTGATCACCCGTTGTAAATTGGATCTTAACTATGCTAGGAGAAACATGCACCAAAAGCCACTTATGCAATACAAGTTACATGTTAGCGTGGAGCAAGTCTCATGAACGATGTCATGTAAGGTTAGCCCGGCCGCTTCATCCCAACATACCGCAAGATACAAAGTACACAAGAAGCAATCGACAATAAAAGCATCAACGCCCACAATGATCCGTTGTGTTCTACTCGCAACAGATCTACATATAGACACGGCTCGATACCCTTTGTAGGGGTTCGTAGCATGGAAAACAAAAATTTTCTATCGCATACAAACAAACAAGCCAAGATCTATCTACTAGATTGTAGCAACGAGTCGATGGAATAACTCACCCTTGAAGATTCCAAAGTGTTTAACGAGAGCAGATTCTCGTGGGTGATGTAGTCGTACTCTTCCCGATCTCAAGATCGCGTAGACGATCCTTTCGGCAGCGCTCCCGCAGTCGGTCACACGTTCGGTACTTGACGAAGACCTTCCTCTCCCTTGTTCCAGCAGGCAGCGGAGGTTGTAGCACTCTCCTCGCGATTCCGGCAAAGACAACGTGGTGCCTAAGTAGAGGGAGATCCCGCAGGCTTAAGCCGTGCAAGTAGTATGGTGGAGCTTATGAGAGAGGCTATTAGTGGTCTAGTAATTAGACACACCAATTAGAAGGCTCTAAACCAATTAGAAGGCTCTAAACCCTGGCTAAAGCAATTAGAAGCTCTAAACCAAAACGGCTCTAAACCGGAGATCTAGAGTAGAAAGTTATGTGTCTATGGAGGAGCCCGCCCTCCTTATATGGGAGGGGGTCCTTGGCCAGGAGGGAGGAGTCCTCCCAACTCGGCCTAGGGCTTGGCGCCGCCCGAGGAGTCCAACTCCTCCTCCGTTGGTTCCAACTCCTCTTGCTTGTTTCCCACAGCTTGTTTTGGCGCTTTGACTTTCAAACTGGACATTTGACTTTTCTGTTTTAGGATTCAATTTAATCCTTTATTTGGGACAGCAAGAACACTTAGTACATGATGCAATCATTCAATGAGCAATGACACATTCATGTACCCTTCCCCGAGTCTTGGGACAATCCGAACCTTCTAGAACATTCCCGATGAAAACACCGGAATCATTCCCGAACTCAAACGGGACTTTCCTTATATGAATCTTATTCTCCGGACCATTCCGGATCACCTCGTGATATCCGGATCCCATCCGAGACTCAACAACATTCGGTCTCTTTCTCATAATACCATAACTACTCAAACAACGTCGAATCCTTAAGTGTGTCTCCCTACGGTTCGTGAATTATGCGGACATGATCGAGACACTTCTCGAACAATAACCAATAGAGGAATCTGGAAATTCATATGGCTCCACATATTTCTACGATTACTTTGCGATCGAATGAACCACTTACATACGATACCAATTTCCCTTTGTCTCACGATAGTTTACTTATCCGAGGTTATGATCGCTCGGTATCTCGCATACCTAGTTCAACCTCGCTACGATAAGTACTCTTTCTCGCTCCTCGTGATATGTGATCCCTTGTGAGCCAGTCACATGCTTGCAAGCTAATTGGATGACATTCCACCGAGAGGGCCCAGTATATCTATCCGTCATGAGGATGGACAAATCCCACTCTTGATCCATGTGTTTCAACCAATACTTTCCGAACACTTAATGCCACCTTTATAGCCACCCGATACGGTGTGGTGTTTGATGTCATCAAAGCATCCATCCGGTAAAGGTGATATGCATGATCTCATGGTCGAAGGAATTAGGTTACTATGTATCAGAAAGCATATAGCAATTGAACTATTGAAATGACTTGATCTTTATGCTACGCTTATCTATAGGAGTATGTCCACCGTATCATTCTCCTAATGATATGATCCTGTTGTTAATAACATCTCTATGTTCATGATCAGGAAACCATGATCATATATTAACCAACAAGCTAGTTTAACAAGAGGCTTTACTAGGGACTCTTATTTTAGTTTACAAATCACACAAGTATTAATGTTTCCGGTTAATACAATTTTAGCATGGTATGTAAACATTTATCATAAGTGTGAAGATATGATAATAACCACTTTATTATTGCCTCTTGGGCATATCTCCAACAGAGCTTAGGTATAAAAAGTCTTTTCTGTTTAGGAATAGGATAAAACATTATAAGATCAAATATAAATATTTCCTAAAATGTAATAAATGATTAAATCTTGTTTAATTAATAACTTTTGCTTTATAATTCAGAAAAATGTGTATAATATATGAAAATGTTTAGAAAAAAAAATCTAAAATTTAAATTTATTATCAAACATTACTATGTTAATTATTTAAACCATTATTCTTTAATAAAGAATTTATAAGTAATAAAACTTTGAAAATTCATATTTTAATATTGGTAAATGTTAAAAATATAAATAAAATACCAAAAAATTTAGAAAAAAAGAACTATAATTAAAAACTATAATCATGCATTATTAATTCACTTAATTAAACATTTATTATTTATTAAGTATTTATAAAGTAGTAAATCTTATAAAAAATAATATCTTATTATTTATAAATCACAAAAATAAATGTAATATACCAAAATGATCACAAAAATAATACCTACATGTTAAAAATATAATATTCCACTTTTGAGTTAAATAAAAATTTAAATACTTTAATAACTTGAATCTAAACTTAGTTCCTTAATTGATAATTCATATTAGGGTAAGTAAAATTTGTTAATATTCCTAAAATTGCCAATTTAGGTATAATAAGTAATACTTGTCTTAAATATTTATAATATAAAGTCAAATTGGTCCAACACATTTTAAATACAATTTTATTGAATTATCCTTCAACCATATGTGTAGTTTATTTTATAAAAAGATCCTTATTAAATATAAAATCTTCAAAAATAATTTGGGACTAGTTAAAATCTTTTCCCTTACTTCAACCCCAAATTTATAAACATACCAAGACACTATAGTGTATTCATAAGTAGTTAAATAATATTGTTCCCTTGATTACAAATCATAAACACACCTTTATAAAGAGATATCAATTTCTACTCCATTATAAAAATTAAGAAGCCACTACTCAAATAAAAGTAATACTAATCTTAAGTAACTTTAAGGAAATATTATGAAGTGAACAAAGTACAAATACCATAAGTTTTGTATCTTAAAATCCATCCATGTCTTTAAAGTTAGCTTTAGTCTACAAGACTTTAAATATAAGGCTAAAGTCTTTGTTATGTGTTTTATAGTTAACTTTGGTCTATTTGAATTAGACCCAAGGCATCTCAAGTCCAAATTATTCAAGCTAGAATAAAGCACATTAATCACATTCTATTAATCCTATTCTAAAAACTATTAGGATTGTTTAGACCTTAGAAAAGAAATCTTTTCTTCAAATGTTATTGTTTTTGCCACTTCAATCAACAGATGACAACTAATCATAATCACATTACTTTATACTTTACTCGTAGATTAAGATTGTTAATACTTAAGCTCCTTATAAATGACAATACTTGTAAAGTAAGATTTAAAGAAAAAGAAATTCTTATATAAGTAGTCTTTGAGTAGCATTCCACATTCGTGTATCTTATTGTTGTATACCATTATAATTACATGTTGTTTCACACACACTCACAAGCCTTAATAAGAAGCACGAGTGTGAAACTTATCTAAAAGGACAACACATTCTAAAGGAACCAATTCCAGTTTCCAAACCCTAGATCAACGTTATCCCCGGGATTCACGTTTATAAAGTGCATTACATTACTTATGCATAAAAGCATCCTGCTTCTTTAAACATTAGTCCTTACCGGATCAATGATGCTGATTTCAGATATTGGATCTTATATTGTCTTGAAGACCGTGAGTGCATAATCTTGTAATCACTAAAGGCAAGTTCACACTTGCTCATGTTCTTTGATTATTTTTTGTAAAGTATTTTGCAAATCCAGTGTTGTCATCACCTGCATTTGAAAAAGGTCAGAAAACACTATTTTCATAATAATGTGATTATAGGTTATTTACCATGAGGTAATAACCAACTATGAAATTTTCAGTGGTAAAGGAACATATTATCTAGGACTGAACAACCAATGTCGCCAGTAATTCTTGCGCTGTATATCACGCATTAACCATGAGATTTGGAATGGGACAGATAAGTCAGCTGTATCTTCTTCCTCTTGCATGTAGCCGGATGTGTGTCGTCTGTTATATCATCAGAAGCGTGGATATTAATTGGTAATTCATAGAGGATATGCATCATATGGGTGGGAACCCTCAACGTCCGACGATAATTCTGGTATCTAACGGTCTGTACAAACCATTGTCGTAATTCAATATGTGGGCATGGTGTACACCAAGGAGGCATGCGAGGTCGCGAAGGGGCAGTGATTGGCTTGGATCTTAGGTTGGGCCTCAAACCAAGGAAGTTTGAATGGGGACATACTCCCGGCCGTAAACAAAACTTAAGGTCTCTAATGGGTAAAGTAACACACCTCTGCAGAGTGTAAGATATGTAACTTGTTACTCCCTGTTCCGGGAAGGAGCTGCGAATGCGGCGGGAAAGGAACTCCATGAAAGTTCTGGTAAAACCGTGAAGGCTGACGGACATAGATTTTTAGAATAAAAGCAACCTTTGAAGAAATTTTTATGAAAACTTGCATTGCCTACGACCTACGATCTGTGGCTTTAGATATAGTGCATCAAACACTCCTTTTCTAGTGAACTTGCTAAGTACGCTCATACTCAACGTATCTTCTTAACCCTTGCTAGATTCTAAAGCCATTAAGACGACGTCTACATCAAGTTATGCTCCAGGAATCATCAACAAAAGCTAAAGCTCTTCAGTGAAGTCAAGAAAGTCAACCTATACATTAACTCAAGTGAAGGAGAAGTTACTGATGAGATAGAAAAATAAGCCCTAGCCATAGAACCTATTTCTGTAGAGTATTGCAATAGTAGCAATGCAAGCCCCCAATAGTCCAGATACTAGACTATAGTATATTAATTATGAGTTGTTTATTTATGATTCTTCGTTGTAAGAAGTTTCTTTCTCTCTTTTTAACCTAGAGTGTTCTCTGGATCTTGTGTAAAGAGTTGAGTTTTAACCTATAGTCATGTCTTGGACCTGCTGTGTTTCTGTTGTACCACTCTGAGGGATGTAATACTAGTGAACGGTGTTTCATTGGTGTTATGTCAACGACTATAGTGTACTACATCATGTAGTGGTATGCTGGGTCACCGCAGTTGGTATCAGAGAATATGCTTTGACCTTAGGATTAAAACCCTTTTAGGAAGATCTGTAGGTTGGATAGTGACTATAGAAAGCCATCTTATCTAAAACCAAATAATCTTATGAATTGTGATGAGTATCCACTTGAGGATAACCTATCACGAGGTGTATAATCATCTTTCTTAGAAATGGTTGTCTATCTTCTCTAAGTAAAGTGTTATTTAGTGTCTTCCGAAGGAGACATAACCCATCAAGATACTTTAGGAAAGCCAATTGGTCACAGTAGATTAGGATCAAGTGTAAGACATCAATTGAAGTAGTCTTAGTGGTGTAGCCTAACCTTAGAATTCAAGTAGTAAAGTGGAATCTTATTGTTAGTTGATAACCAAAGACAACATAATGAAGACCATTAGAGCATGAATAGATGTAATGAGTAGTAATCATGTGGGATTCACTTGAGAATTCTACGTGATGAAGTGCAATTATATTAAGACTTAATGATAGTGTAATGAGAAATAAAGTCATCATGGTTAGATTAGCTCTTGAATCATGATAAATAGGTAAAACATAACAAGATCATGGTGAGATTAGCTCCAAAACCATGATGTAAGTGTAAGTATGACAAGTACTTAGTGAATTATCTTGGAGTAGAAGTATGAAAATAACATGGTAGAGCTATGATAGAAGTTATGGGTGCTAAAAAAAGTTCTAATAATCTTTGGTTTAAGTTAGCAAATAGCTGATTAGTCATTTGGAGTGATCATGTGAGGTTAGTTTACTAAATAATGAAAGGTTGGTCATAGGTAGTCATTCCAAATGAGGGACCAAAGGTAATAAACACCAAATTGAGACCACTTTGCTTAAGATTATCCTGTTGCACTTGAGAAATTTGGATAAATATTGAGATAAAGTATAGTTTGTGTAGGGGTTCGTAGCATGGAAAACAAAAATTTTCTATCGCATACAAACAAACAAGCCAAGATCTATCTACTAGATTGTAGCAACGAGTCGATGGAGGAACTCACCCTCGAAGATTCCAAAGTGGTTAACGAGAGCGGATTCTCGTGGGTGATGTAGTCGTACTCTTCCCGATCTCAAGATCGTGTAGACGATCCTTCCAGCCACGCTCCGCAGCGCTTCATGATCGGTCACACGTTCGGTACTCGACGAAGACCTTCCTCTCCTTGTTCCAAAGAAAATGGAGGTTGTAGCACTCTCTCGCGATTCCTAAAGACAACGTGGTACCAAGTAGAGGGAGATCCCGCAGGCTTCGCCTTGCCAAGTGCAGTATGGTGGAGCTTATGAGAGAGAGGATTAGTGGCCTAGTAATTAGACACACCAATTGGAGGGCTCTAAACCAATTAGAAGGCTCTAAACTGTTGGCTAAAGCAATTAGAAGCTCTAAACCAAAACAGCTCTAAACCGGAGATCTAGAGTAGAAAGTAAAGCGTCTATGGAGGAGCCCGCCTCCTTTTATGGGAGGGAGGTCTCAAGGCCAGGGGAGGGAGGGAGTCCCTCCCAGTCGGCCTAGGGTGGCGCCGACTGGAGGAGTCCTACTCCTCCAAAGTTGGTTCCAACTCCTCTTGCTTGTTTCCCACGTTTCTTGTTTTGGCGGTTTGACTTTCAAACCGACATTTGACTTTTCTGCTTTAGGATTCAATTTAATCCTTTATTTGGGACAGCAACACTTAGTACATGATGCAATCATTCAATGATCAATGACACATTCATGTACCCTTCCCCGGAGTGCCGGACAATCCGAACCTTCTAGAACATTCCGATGAAAACACCTAATCATTCCCGAACTCAAACGGACTTTCTTTATATGAATCTTATTCTCCGACCATTCCGGATCACCTCGTGATATCCCGGATCCCATCCGAGACTCAACAACATTCGGTCTCTTTCTCATAATACCATAACTACTCAAACAACGTCGAATCCTTAAGTGTGTCTCCCTACGGTTCGTGAATTATGCGACATGATCGAGACACTTCTAACAATAACCAATAGAGGAATCTGAAATTCATATGGCTCCACATATTTCTCGATTACTTTGCGATCGAATGAACCACTTACATACGATACCAATTTCCCTTTGTCTCACGATATGTTACTTACCCAAGGTTATGATCGTCGGTATCTCTGCATACCTAGTTCAACCTTGTTACCGATAAGTACTCTTTCTCGCTCCGTGATATGTGATCCCTTGTGACCAAGTCACATGCTTGCAAGCTAATTGGATGACATTCCACCGAGAGGGCCCAGAGTATATCTATCCGTCATGTGGATGGACAAATCCCACTCTTGATCCATGTGTCTCAACCAATACTTTCCGAACACTCAATGCCACTTTTATAACCACCTGTTACGGTGTGGTGTTTGATGTCATCAAAACATCCATCCGTAAAGGTGATATGCATGATCTCATGGTCAAGGAATTAGGTTACTATGTATCGTAAAGCATATAGCAATTGAACTAATGAAATGACTTGATCTTTATGCTACGCTTATCTATAGGAGTATGTCCACCATATCATTCTCCTAACGATATGATCTTGTTGTTGATAACATCTCAATGTTCATGATAGGGAAACCACAATCATTAATCAACCAACAAGCTAGTGAAGTATAGAGGCTATACTAGGGACTTCAAATTAAGTTTACAAATCACACAAGTATCAATGTTTCCTTGTTAATACTATTATAGCATGAATGCAAACATTTATCATAAACACAAAGATATAATAATAACTACATTTATTATTGCCTCTAGGGCATATCTCCAACAGTCTCCCACTTGCACTAGAGTCATCTAATCTAGATTACATGGTAATATACCGAACACCCATGGCAGTTTGGTGTTGGTCATGTTTTGCCCTGGAGAGGTTTAGTCAACGATCCGCCACATTCAGATCTGTGTGTACTTTGCAAATCTTTATATCCCCATCCCGGATATGTTCTCGAATAGCGTGAAAACGCAGCTTGATATGCTTCTTCTTGTGTGACCTTGGTTCTTGCGCATTGGCTATGGCCCATGTTATCACAAGAGATAGACATTGGGTCCACAAGCGCACTTGGAACCACACCCACCAGTAATGAACTCCTTCATCCATATCGCTTGTGAAGCCTCCAAGCAGCCATGTATTCCGATTCGGTTGAAGATCTCGCCACAACGCTTTGCTTTGCACTCCTCCAGCTAATGCTGCACCATTCAAAATAAATACGATCCAGTTGTGATTTAGAATCATCCGGATCGGTGTTCCAACTAGCATCGGTGTAACCATTAACAACGAGTGTTCATCACCTCCATAAGAAAGAACCATATCCTTAGTTCTTCTCAAGTACTTAAGGATGTTTTTGATCATGTCCAATGATCCACTCTGGATCACTTTGATATCTGCTAGTTAAACTAACAAAGATATGCAATGTCGGGTCTAGTACATAGCATGGCATACATTAGAGATCCTATGGCTGAGGCATAGGAGTCTTACTCATCCTTTCTCTATCTTCGCCGATGTCGGACTTTGAGTTTTACTCAAGGTCGATAGCAACATGGGCAAGAACCCTTTCTTGCTTTCATCCATTCCAAATCTCTTTAGAACTTTGTCCAAATATGTACTTTGTGACAATGATATTTGGCTTCGATCTATCTCTATAAATCTTTATGCCTAATATGTAAGTGCTTCGCCAAGATCCTTCATTGAAAAACTATTATTCAAATATTCCTTGACACTATTAAGAAGGTCTACATCATTCCCAATCAACAATATGTCATCCACATACGATTAAGAATGCTACAGAGCTCCCACTCACTTTCTTGTAAATACAAGCTTCTCCATAAGTTTGTATAAAACCAAAACTTTTGATTACCTTATCAAAACGTTGATTCCAACTTCGGATGCTTGCTTCAATCCATAGATGGACCGTTGAAGTTTGCATACCTTGTTAGCATCTATAGGATCGACAAAACCTTTGGGTTGCATCATATACAACTCTTCATCAATGTCTCCATTGAGGAATGCTGCTTTTGACATCCATCCGCCATATCTCATAATCATAATATGCAGCGATTGCTAACATAATCCTCACAGACTTTAGCTTCGCATGGTGAGAAAGTCTCATCGTAGTCAACTCCTTGAATTTGTCGAAACCCTTTTGCGACAAGTCGAGCTTTATAGATGAACATTACCATCAAGATCTGCTTTCTTCTTGAAAATCCATTTGTTCTCGACAGCCTTCCGCCATCCGGTAAGTCCACCAAAGTCCATACTTGGTTTTCGTACATGGATCCAATCTCGGATTTCATGGCTTCTTGCCATTTATTGGAATCGGCTCATCATCGCTTCCTCATATGTCTCGGGTCATCGGTGTTATCCACCACCATGACATTCATAACGGAATCATACCAACTGGAGTGGTACGAGTTCTCGTTGATCTCCGAGGCTCAGAGCAACTTCAACCGAAGTTTCATGATCATCATCATTAGCTTCCTCCTTATTGGTGCAGGCACCACAGAACTTCTTCCTGCTGCGCTACTCGCAATTTCGAGAGAAGGTTCAACAACCTCGCCGAGTTCTACTTTCCTTCCAAATACTTCTTTCGAGAGAAATTCCTTCTCTAGAAAGGATCCATTCTTAGCAACGAATGTTTTGCCTTCGGATCTATGATAGAAGGTATACCCAATAGTTTCCTTCGGGTATCCTATGAAGACGATTTTTCCGCTTTGGGTTCAAGCTTGTCCTCAGTAACTTCTTTACATAGGCTTCAGATCCCCAAACTTTAAGGAACGACAATTTAGGTTTCTTCCCAAACCATAATTCATACGGTGTCGTTTCAACGGATTTAGACGGTGCCCTATTTAAAGTGAATGCGGCTTTCTAATGCATAACCCCAAAATGATAGCGGTAAACTGTAAGTGACATCATAGAACGAACCATATCTAAGAGAGTTCGATTACGACGTTCGACACACCATTATTACGGTGGTGTTCCCGGTGTCAATTGTGAAAGTATTCCGCACTTCTTTAAATGCTCGCCAAACTCAGAACTTAGATATTCACCTCCACGATCGTAACGTAGAAATTTAATCTTCTTGTTACGCTGATTCTCTACCTCACTTTGAAACTCCTTAAACTTCTCGAAAGTTTCGGACTTGTGTTTCATGAAATAGATATACCCATATCTACTCAAGTCATCCGTGAAGGTAAGAACATAACGATAACATCACATGACGCTACACTCATTGGACCACACACATCGGTATGTATGATTTCCAATAAGTCCGTAGCTCGCTCCATCATACCGTAAAATGGAGTCTTAGTCATTTTTCCCATCGACATGCTTCAGATCTTTCAAGTGATTCAAAATCAAGTGATTCAAGAAGTCCATCGAATGGAGTTTCTTCATACGTTTCACTTCGATGTGACCAAGACGACAGTGCCACATATAGGTCGAATTATCGCTGATTTCAAACGCTTAGCCTCAATGTTGTTGATATGTGTATTTCCACTATCGAGATTCAATAAGAATAGACCATCTATCAAAGGTGCATGCGTAAAACATATTACTCATATAAATCGAACAACCATTATTCTCGACTTAAACAAGTAACCGCCTCGCAATAAACAAGATCCCGAGATAATGTTCATGCTCAACGCAGCACTAAATAACAATTATTTAAGTATAAAACTAATCCCGATGGTAGATGAAGAGGTAGTGTGCCGATCACATCAACCTTTGATCCGCTTCCCACGCCGCATCGTCACCTCGCTCCTTGCTAGCTTCCGCTTATTCTGCAAAGACTGCTTCGAGTTACAAATATGAGCAACCGAACCAAGATCAAATACCTGTGCACTACTACGAGTACTAGTGAGATACACATCAATAACATGTATATCGATATACCTTTCTTCTTGATGTTGCCGCTTCAGATCCGCCAAGTACTTTGGGCAATTCCGCCCAAAGGACCTTCTCCCTTGCGGTAAAAGCACTCGGTTCAGGCTTGGGTCCAGCCTTGGTCTTCTTCGGCGTGGTAGCTTTCTTACCACCCTTCTTGAAGTGTCCCTTTGCTTAGACTTGCCTTTCTTGAATTTGGTGGTCTTATTGACCAACAACACTTGGTGCTCTTTCTTGATCTCCACTTCGCAGATTTCAACATGGCAAAGAGTTCGCAACGCCTTGTTCATGTTACGCATGTTGTAGTTCATCACAAAGTTCTTGTAACTTGGTGGTAGTGATTGAGGACACGGTAAATCCCCAAAGCATTAGGAATCACAATACCCAAGCTTTGAAGTTTGTTTGCATGCCTGACATCTTAAGCACATGCTCACCGACGGAGCTGCCTCTTCCATCTTGCGCTTAAAGAACTTTTCGAAGCCTCATAGCTTTCAATTGCCGCATGAGTCTCAAAAATTAATTTGAGATCCTCGACAATATCATGTGGGTCCGACTCTTCAAACCTTTTCTCAAGTCCGATTCTAAACCATACAAGATAGCACACCGAACTATGGAGTACCGATTCTTCAGCGAGGTAAACATTCTTTACTTCATCGGAAGCAAGTAGCAGGTGGGTCACCCAAATGTGCATCCAAAGACATAGGTCAAATTACCAGTGTGAGGACAATCCTCAAATTGCGGAACCAATCCGAAGTTGCTTCCATTGTTTTTCAACTTTTCTTTCTCTAGGAACGCATTAAAATTGATGGTAGGGCTGCCATTGATCTACAACATATTTGCAATAGTTTAGACTAAGTTTATGACAAATTGAGTTCAAATTAATTAATGAAATTAAACTAGGTGAACTCCCACTCAAAACAATATCCCTCACATTGTTTTAGTGATCACACGAACCAAATCCACCACATCAACACCGATCATCACGAGAGTTGATATAGTTTCAATGGCGAACAATCATCATGTTCATCATATCTACTATACGATTCATGCTTTACCTTTCGGTAATCCGTGTTCCGAGACCATGTCCAGACATGCTAGGCTCGTCAAGATCAAACCTTAGTTTCGCATGAGCAAATCTGGCTTGCTCACGTTGTATACACTTGCGTAATCTAGAACACCCGATCATCACGTGGTGCTTCGAAACAACAAGCTTTAGCAACGGTGCTAACTAAGGGTGAACACTTTATGATTTGAAATTGATGTGCATGAGGGATCATCTTATAATGCTACCGTCGTCTACTAAGCAATACAAGATGCATAAAGGATTAACATCACATGCAATTCAATATATATGTGATATGATATGGCCTTTCTTCTTCGTGCTTCGATCTCCATCTTCAAGCACGAACATGATCTCCATCATCACCGGCATTGCATCAAGGTCAATGACGCTTCTCCATGGTTGTCGCCCACCGGCTTCAACTATTACAACTACTTTGAATAGACACGAGGTCTTAACAGAAATTAAAGACAACCATATGGCTCCGCGGTTGTCGACTTACAATAAGGAACATTGCATACATCATATATAATCACAATTATGGCCATATCACATCATCGCACACCTGCAAAACAAAGTTAGACGCTTCTACTTTCTTTGCATATTTTACGTGGTTTGGGGCTTTCAATAAGTGTCGTTCTAACTTACGAACAAGAACCACAACATTGATACTAGCATTGTTGATCACCCGTTGTAAATTGGATCTTAACTATGCTAGGAGAAACATGCACCATAAAGCCACTTATGCAATACAAGTTACATGTCAAGCGTGGAGCAAGTCTCATGAACGATGTCATGTAAGGTTAGCCCGGCCTTCATCCCAACATACCGCAAGATGCAAAGTACACAAAAAGCAATCTACAATAAAAGCATCAACGCCCACAATGACCATTGTGTTCTACTCGTGCAACAGATCTACATATAGACACGGCTCTGATACCACTGTAGGGGTTCGTAGCATGGAAAACAAAAATTTTCTATCGCATACAAACAAACAAGCCAAGATCTATCTACTAGATTGTAGCAACGAGTCGATGGAGGAACTCACCCTCGAAGATTCCAAAGTGGTTAACGAGAGCGGATTCTCGTGGGTGATGTAGTCGTACTCTTCCCGATCTCAAGATCGTGTGGACGATCCTTCCAGTACCACGTTCCTAAGCGCTCATGATCGGTCACACGTTCGGTACTGACGAAGACCTTCCTCTCCCTTGTTCCAGGAAAGCGGAGGTTGTAGCACTCTCTCGCGATTCCCAAGACAACTGGCGTGGTGCGGAAGTAGAGGGAGATCCCGAGCTTCGCCTTAAGCCGGTAGTATGGTGGAGCTTATGAGAGAGAGGATTAGTGGCCTAGTAATTAGACACACCAATTAGAGGGCTCTAAACCAATTAGAAGGCTCTAAACTGGCTAAAGCAATTAGAAGCTCTAAACCAAAACAGCTCTAAACCGGAGATCTAGAGTAGAAAGTAAAGCGTCTATGGGAGGAGCCCTGCCCTCCTTTTATGGGAGGAGGTCCTGGCCAGGGAGGAGGGAGTCCCTCCCAAGTCGGCCTAGGGCGCGCCCGGCTGGAGGAGTCCTACTCCTCCTCCAGTTGGTTCCAACTCCTCTTGCTTGTTTCCCACGCTTGTTTTGGCGCTTGACTTTCAAACCGACATTTGACTTTTCTGTTTAGGATTCAATTTAATCCTTTATTTGGGACAGCAATAACACTTAGTACATGATGCAATCATTCAATGATCAATGACACATTCATGTACCCTTCCCCTGAGTCTTGGGACAATCCGGAACCTTCTAGAACATTCGATGAAAACACGGAATCATTCCCGAACTCAAACGGGACTTTCTTTATATGAATCTTATTCTCCGGACCATTCGGATCACCTCGTGATATCCGGATCCCATCCGAGACTCAACAACATTCGGTCTCTTTCTCATAATACCATAACTACTCAAACAACGCGAATCCTTAAGTGTGTCTCCCTACGGTTCGTGAATTATGCGGACATGATCGAGACACTTCTCGAACAATAACCAATAGAGGAATCTGGAAATTCATATGGCTCCCACATATTTCTCGATTACTTTGCGATCGAATGAACCACTTACATACGATACCAATTTCCCTTTGTCTCACGATATGTTACTTACCCAAGGTTATGATCGTCGGTATCTCGCATACCTAGTTCAACCTTGTTCGATAAGTACTCTTTTCGTTCCGTGATATGTGATCCCTTGTGACCAAGTCACATGCTTGCAAGCTAATTGGATGACATTCCACCGAGAGGGCCCAGAGTATATCTATCCGTCATGTGGATGGACAAATCCCACTCTTGATCCATGTGTCTCAACCAATACTTTCCGAACACTCAATGCCACTTTTATAACCACCCTGTTACGGTGTGGTGTTTGATGTCATCAAAACATCCATCCGGTAAAGGTGATATGCATGATCTCATGGTCGAAGGAATTAGGTTACTATGTATCAGAAAGCATATAGCAATTGAACTAATGAAATGACTTGATCTTTATGCTACGCTTATCTATAGGAGTATGTCCACCATATCATTCTCCTAACGATATGATCTTGTTGTTGATAACATCTCAATGTTCATGATAGGGAAACCACAATCATTAATCAACCAACAAGCTAGTGAAGTATAGAGGCTATACTAGGGACTTCAAATTAAGTTTACAAATCACACAAGTATCAATGTTTCCTTGTTAATACTATTATAGCATGAATGCAAACATTTATCATAAACACAAAGATATAATAATAACTACATTTATTATTGCCTCTAGGGCATATCTCCAACAGTTTGACCCTATGTGCTAAGTATCACAATGTAAATATATACGAGGAGGTGTTATATACTACACAACTAAGCTTAAATTCTAGAGATATTATACTCAACTACTATATTCCAGGCTTAGAAAATTGTGTGTTATATGTACCACATTTGGATTTTTGATTTTTCTTGGATCTTCTTGATTGACTAGATCTGTACATGAAGTTTGACTTGGTGTGCAAATGCATGTTGCAACATCCAGTTACTACTTGATGTTATAGACCTAGATAGGAATGGGAATTCGTGTAAGGGAGTGACGATTTCCAAAGACCAAGATAAAGACTTACATGAAGAATGAAGCAAACTGTAAGGAGTATTAACTCAATTTGGAGGATGGATCAAGCTCATATCATTACTAGCCAGCAATAAGAAGGAAGATTAGTGTAGGAAATATAAGGAGCAACAAGGAGTGATGAAATTAACTTCACCACGAATAGGTAATATTGCTAAGAAGTAATGGAGTATTAGTAGTAGCAAGTTCATGGAAGTATCATGAATAAGTACAAAGAATTAGCTTTGGAACCAAAGTGGTATTCAAGCTCTGACGATTCAGAGAAAATGCCATATGGATGTTGGAAGTCTAGGGTAATACCTACAACCTAAGATGATCCGCAGCTGGTATTTGATCCATAATTGGTATTCTGATCCACAGTTTGGTATCTTGTCCGCAGCCGGTGTTGGTTGACATAGTTAACCAGATCATATTAATGGTTGCATAAAGAGCATAAAACTTGGCCTAAGTTAATTAAGACATAAATGAGTATAAAGTTAAAGCGATCGTCTTTCGAGGCGCTTCGCGAAGTCAAGCCTATCAAAGCGAAAATGTCCAATTAGTAGTAAGACAAATAACGTTGGAAGATTCACTTCGGAGATCCACAATTGTGTGGGTATACTGTAATTTCTTTCGTGAGACCTTAAATAGGTAAAGTATAAGCGGGATAGAGACCAATATCCTAGTTATAAAGCCAATGGTTACTTTATAAGGAAGTTTAGAGACCATTAGTACACCCTAAGGGGGAGAGTAAACAATTTGTGGAAGTATTGTTATCTGACTTTTCAAGTAAAGGTTTGAGAGGAAATACTAACCTATGCCATCATTAAGCCTTATTTTCATAAGGTTAAAAGAAAGTCATCATTATAAAAGGACTTTTGGAAGTATGCCTAGATGAAAGATCGAAGTTTACTTCAGGGTAGTAGTACTCAAACCTTAAGGCAATTATTAGATGGAAGTTGAAAAGGGACTTAAGGTAATAACAAAATATTATCAAAAGCTGCTTGATAAGGTGAAAGCTTAAAGGTGATAAAATAGAATAGACCTAACAGACTAATTCTAAAAGAAACAACTCTTAAGTACTCCTTAAGAAGGATTAAAGCATATCCAATTAGACAGGTATAGAGAAACAAGAAATTCTGATGGGTATGGACTAAATGTGCCCAAAACTAATCTTCAGAAGGAATACCAGTATAAAACCATACAATGAAAAATGGAAGAATAGTTTTTTGGCCACCGCTATTGTGTTATAACAATTAAAACCTTATTTTAGTGAGACTTCCTAGACCTTACATAATATCATAAATAAGATTGATGATCAAGTTAAGGAATTGGTTTAGGATATCTAATCAGGATAAGGAACTAAAGAAGAGACCCAAATTAAAGGATTTTGTAACAAGGATATATCCCTAAGGGACTAAAGTAAAAAGAACTTTGGAGTATTGGAGACACCAAGTTAAAGATTGTTGAGTATGATGAGGATTCAAGGAAAAGATTTGGATATGGGATATTACAATTAATCCCATTGAGGTTACCATGGAGTTGAGACATATCGTAATCATTGCAAGACAATTCCTTACTCAGAAACGTGAGAGTTTACGAACTTTGAGGACGAAGTTTATTTTAAGGGGGAGAGTCTGTAACATCCCAGCATTAGAGCTTAGAAATAAGATGAACCCAGATGTGTGCATTGCATTCATGCATAGAAAATCCGAATAATTTTCACGCTTTTTGAACAAACCTTGTCAAAGGGATTGAAGCTTCTCTCAACTTCATGGAATTGAAGTAGATCATCAAGTTAACTGCGATAAGTTTCAATCTGACCTTTGTTAAAACCTTATTTTGGGTAAGGGAGATTTGATCTAAGGGTAGATCAAATGCAATAAAATTTAAACCCTAAGACATTACTGAATGATTTATATTTGATCCTTAAGTAATCATTGAAGGGAATATGCCCTGAGAGGCAATAATAAAGTGTTTATTATGTGTATTCCAAGTATATGATAGATGTTTATTTTGCATGCTATAATTGTATTAATACGGAAACGTTAATACATGTGTGTTTAATAAACAAACAGAAAGTTCCTATTTATGCCTCTCTCTCTCATAAACTAGCTCGTTGATTAACAAGATGATCAAGGTTTCCTGATCATGGACATTGGATGTTGTTAATAACGGGATCACAACATTAGTATAATGGTGTGATGAACATTCATCCGAAGTATAGCATTACGATCAAAGTCATTGGGTTTATATTGCTATAACAACTTACGAAGTGATCCTAATCCTTAGACCATGAGATCATGTCAATCACTAACACCGGAAGAGTTTCTTGATAACATCAAACGTCACATCGTAACAGGGTGATTATAAAGATGGATTCAGAACTAATAAAGTGTTATGTTGAGGCTCATGGATCGAGAGTGGAATTTTTTCATCCCGATGACGGATAGATATACTCTGGGCCCTCTCGGTGATATCACATTGATTAGCTTGCAAGCAAGTGATTTGATCACTAGAATGTTATATCACAGAACGAGAAAAAAGTGCATGTCGATGCGAGATCAAACTAGGTATGGAGATACCGATGATCGAATCTCGGACATGTAATATATCGTGAAACAAAGGGATTAAGATACTAGCATAAAAGGTTCCGACGATCACAAGAAAGTCATCGTTGAATGTGTGGAGTCAAGATGGATCTCAGATCCGCTTCGATTATTGATCCAGAGGGGTCTCGATCATGTCCGCATTATTCACGAACCGTAGGGTGACACACTTAAGAGACACAGAGATCCAATTGGAGCAAATGTTTCATGCCGAAAGAATGAACAAGCGAGGAATTTATTTCACTAGATACCAAACAAAGTTTTGGGTGAAATTGCATAAAGTGGTTATGCATGTGAAATAGAATTCTAGCAAGGTTATTTGTGAATGTTTGTCACTAAAGTAATTGAAAAAAATTTGAATAAAATAAAAGAGTTTTATTTAATGAGAGTTTGCATTAAATTTGGTGGAAATTTAATGGGAATTTGAGTGGACTTTTGAGTGGAGGGATTTTAAAGGGCATTTTGTGAGTGGAGTGTCCACCCACATGAATGAAGGAGGGAGGGGCCCCCATGGATGCCACCCCTTGGGTGCCCCGCTCCTCCTATAAAAGGAGGCCCCCTCCTCACTTGTCTCACACACCTCCTCGTGAAGGATCTCTCTCCCCCTCTAGAATTTATCCCCCATGGTCTCGGACTAGCGAGATACATGTTCCCAGTGGCTAGTCGGCAAGAAAGAGTTGTGCTTCCGCTGCATCACTGGAGCGAGGAGGCGGAGGTTGCTCGGTGCCTCGAACGTGTGTGCGAGCACGGATGCGCTGCTGATTTGCGGCGCTAGGACTTCCTCTCGATCTTGAGATCGGCAAGAGATCGTCTACATCAACCACGAGTTGAACTCGTTAAGCTTTGTCGGTCTTCAAGGGTATGTTCTCTACGGATATACATCCGCCCGTTGTTTGTATCTAGTAGATAGATCTTGGTATATAGTTCACATCGTAGGAAATTTTTTGTTTTCTATGCTGCGAACCCTACAATCATAACCTAGTATTCATTACACAACTCATGAATACCAAGTTATAAATATAACTTAAGTAATAGGAATGTAACAACTAAATATTGATCTATCTTAATCTCATCTACTTATCCCTGAGTATCATGGTAACAATTAACCTTAACTCTTTAGTGAGATTGAGTAGGAAAGAAACCAAGTCAAGATCCTTCACCATATACCTTTCTTTCCATAGCAATCCTTATCATCTCTATTGAATCTTATTCTTATATTTGTTGTTCATCAATGTTGAGTAATCAACTATTGACTCACCAATTCTTAACCTATCAACTATTGATCTATCAACTCTTGTCCTTATCATGGCATCCACTCTAAAATCTTTACAAAAAGAAGTAAGAAGAGATAGGTGGTAATGTTAGATTTAAATATAATCTATATGATGGGAGTGTTGGAAGAGAATTAAATCAATATGATAATTGATGGAGTTAACTCACTCCTGAATGGATAGAAGAGTTATTTGAAATAAAGATATATGTGGTAACAAAGAGGATTACAAGGATGAATATTGAAGATAGTTATCAAGGAGTAATCCTATTGGATTAAGTAGGCATAGTCAATAAATAATATCTTCTAGTCAGATAGATACACTGAGAAGATAATTATAATACAACAGATAGATACACTGAGAAGATAATTATAATACAACAGATAGATACACTGAGAAGATAATTATAATACAAATGTAATGTTGTATTGATGAAGGCCTTGATTACCCAATTGGAAACCTAAACCATAAAGGATCAAAGGATTATAATGATCATGCTTTAGTCACCAAGATTGAATGCTTATATCATGTATAAGTGACATTCATGGATATAAAATGATTGAACCCTAGTATAGATATGTTATTCTAGGTTAGCCATGATAAGTCACCATGATATGATGTGAAGTTGAGGATAAGATACTTGAGTTAAGTAGATATAAGCTAGTATGATTAAGCTGAAGCTAGAGTAGCATGGAGTTATGAAGTAGTGTTATTCCTCTTAAAAAGATTGTAAGATTTTGAGGAGAGTAGTTTGATATATATACATCCATCAGAGTAATGTTGGATGATGGATGATTAAGGCACAATATGAATGGAGTTTACTGTAACCATCTATTGAATTGGAAATTATTAGTAGTAGAATAGTTTGATAACTAAGTATAGATTTGAGAAGATTATGAAAAGCTTTAGTGTCAAGCTCATTTGATTTATAAATGGATTTAGAAGAATAAAAGATGGATAAGAATATTTTTGTGAAGTAGAGCTCATCATGTTAACACATGATGATGGATAGGAAGAAGTAGTATATCTAGGAAAGGAATTACTTAGTGAGAAGACCAGAATTATGAATTATGGAAGATAGGAATTCTTGGTAAAACATTCAACCTTAAATCTAAAATCAAACTTAATATTTATCTCATAGGTTTGGTTCATCATCCTATTCCCCAATGGTTTATAGGAATATTTTCCTATAGCAAATCACTTCAGCACACCTTCTTCATTTCCAACTATTATAATCATATGTGCTTAGAAACTATCTTTATCAATTCCTTCCCATAAGTCATTCCAGAAAATAATTCTATTTTAAAGGGTGATATCATTAAAGATCACAAACATAAAAACAATATGTTTAACCATTAATCTTTATTCACATCAATAAAAGGATATGAGTATATTAAAACTCCTAAAACTCATGGTAAACAGTTACAATTTAAAACCCTAACTTCTATTTCAATCATAAATACCAATGTATATCAATTGTCATAACCCAATATTATTAAAACATTATTCACCTATTAGTGGAATTGGGATAATAGAATTTACCATTTTAAGAATCTTATCAATTAAATCATCTTATATAATGATTGCTATATAATAATAATATGGATATGCTCTTTGCATATCTTCAGCTATCTAAAACCTTTATCATTGCAACCATTAAAAAGAAATAAGAATCATTTTATAAGTTCATAAACAAATGCTAAAACCCTAATGTCTATTTGTTCTATTTAATAAAAGAACCTTCCATATAATTATGAAAATTATACATACAAAAATATTTATAGAAAAAAAAGAGTTATCATTAATATCTATATTATTCCAACAATTTCATAGAAGTTTTTAGTAGATTATACCTTGTGAAGGTTAAATTTAAAATGAATTTGTAACATAGAAAATAGAAAACAGAAATGAATAAAGGAAAAAACAGAGTTAACTCCCTGGCCGTGGCCCATTCTTTCCTTCTCTATCTTCTACTCACGTGCAGTGTTCAATAGCCCACACAGTCCAACACCATCCCACCACAAGCCCGCATACCTCTTCGATCCTTTTTCCTTTATTCTTCCTCGTGATAGTGGGCATCGCCGGGGAAGCAGCTCGGTGGAGCTTTGGAGACCACCTTATCGACTGCATTGACGCCACGATGCGCGCCACCGCTTCTCATCGTCTATAAAAATCCTTGCGCCGCTAGAGGAACCCCCTCGTGCACCATTTCTCCTCTCCATCTCTCTGTTTCCCCTTTGGCCGATACCCTAGATGCAAACCCCACCGGAGCTCGTCGATGTAGACATCCCTGCGTCTGTCTGAGGTGCCCAAGAGGATTTCCTCACCACCCTCGTTCTCCCTATCCAGATCATGGAAGCCTGAGAGTCCCCAGTCGACCGAATTGACATATCATCTCTGCCGCCGGTCATATTCGTCAATCGTCGATTGCCGCTTCCATAGAGCTCCTCCGGTCACGCCATCGCGCCCATCAGCTTCACGGTGAGCTACCGGTGCTCACGCACCCTCTCAATCTCCTCCTTATTTGCTCGTTTGCTCTACCACCGAGAACTGTGTGCCACCGCCGCAGTAGCTCATCACCGGTGTCGCTCCGGTGACCAAAAAGTGGCGGAGCCTCCACCCCAAGGTTCCTCCCAGTTGCCCGTGTCCAGCGCACTTACTCTCGCTAGCCCGCGCGCCTCCAATCGCTGACCCCGAGCGTCACCTGTGAGGATTGCCATTGCTGAGGTCACGCTGACATCAGGGTAAGGTCACCCTTGACCTGGTCAGCCATTTGACTGGTCCTTGCTGATATGGCATGTGACGTGGCCACTGGCCCACTGGTCAGTGACCTTCGGTAGGTTGAGCTTAGGTATAAAAAGTCTTTTATGTTTAGGAATAGGATAAAACATTATAAGATCAAATATACATATTTCCTAAAATGTAATAAATGATTAAATCTTGTTTAATTAATAACTTTTGCTTTATAATTCAGGAAAATGTGTATAATATATGAAAATGTTTAGAAAAATAAAGTCTACAATTTAACTTTATTATCAAACATTACTATGTTAATTATTTAAATCATTATTCTTTAATAAAGAATTTATAAGTAATAAAACTTTGAAATTCATATTTTAATATTGGTAAATGTTAAAAATATAAATAAAATACCAAATATCTTAGAAAAAAAGAACTATAATTCAAAACTATAATCATGCATTATTAGTTCACTTAATTAAACATTTATTATTTATTAAGTATTTAGAAAGTAGTAAATCTTATAAAAAATAATATCTTATTATTTATAAATCACAAAAATAAATGTAATATACCAAAATGATCACAAAAATAATACCTACATGTTAAAAATATAATATTCCACTTTTGAGTTAAATAAAAATTTAAATACTTTAATAACTTGAATTTAAACTTAGTTCCTTAATTGATAATTCATATTTGAGTAACTAAAATTTGTTAATATTCCTAAAATTGCCAATTTAGGTCTAATAAGTAATACTAGTCTTAAATATTTATAATATAAAGTCAAATTGGTCCAACACATTTTAAATACAATTTTATTGAATTATCCTTCAACCATATGTGTAGTTTATTTTCTAAAAAGATCCTTATTAAATATAAAATCTTCAAGAATAATTTGGGACTAGATAAAATCTTTTCCCTTACTTCAACCCCAAATTTATAAACATACCAAGACCCTATAGTGAATTCATAAGTAGTTAAATAATATTTTTCCCTTGATTACAAATCATAACCACACCTTTATAAAGAGATATAAATTTCTATTCCATTATAAAATTTAAGAATCCACTACTCAAATAAAAGTAATACTACTCTTAAGTAACTTTAAGGAAATATTATGAAGTGGACAAAGTACAAATACCATAAGTTTTATATCTTAAAATCCATTTATGTCTTTAAAGTTAACTTTAGTCTGCAAGAATTTAAATATAAGGCTAAAGTCTTTATTATGTGTTTTATAGTTAACTTTGGTCTATTTGAATTAGACCTAAGGCATCTCAAGTCTAGATTATTCAAGCTATCATAAAGCACATTAATCACATTCTATTAATCCTATTCTAAAAACTATTAGGATTAGTTTAATCAATAGATGACAACTAATAACAATCACATTACTTTATACTTTACTCATAGATAAAGATTGTTAACATTTAAGCTCCTTATAAATGACAATACTTGTAAAATAAGATTTAAAGAAAAGGCAATTCTTATATAAGTAGTCTTTGAGTAGCATTCCACATTCATGTGTCTTATTGTTGTATAACATTATAATTACATGTTGTTTCACACACACTCACAAGCCTTAATAAGAAGCTCGAGTGTGAAACTTATCAAAAAGGACAACACATTCTAAAGGAACCAATTCCAGTTTCCAAACCCTAGATCAATCTTATCCCCGAGATTCGCGTTTATAAAATGCATTACATTACTTATGCATAAAAGCATCATGCTTGTTTAAACATTAGTCCTTACCGGACCAATGATGCTGATTTCAGATATTGGATCTTATAGTGTCTTGAAGACCGTGAGTGCATAATCTTGCAATCACAAAAGGCAAGTTCACACTTTCTCATGTCCTTTGATTATTTTCTATAAAGTATTTTGCAAATCCAATGTTGTCATCAACTGCATTTCAAAAAGGTCAGAAAACGCTATTTCCATAATAATGTGATTATAGGTTATTTACCATGAGGTAATAACCTACTATGAAAGTTCCGGTGGTAAAGGAACATATTATCCAGGACTTAACAACCAATGTCGCCAGTGATTCTTGCGCCGTATATCACGCGTTAACCATGAGATCTGGAATGGGACAGAGAAGTCAGCTGTATCTTCTTCCTCTCGCATGTAGCCGAATGTGCAGGTCGTGGCTGTTATCACTCGTAGCGTGCATATTAATTGGTAATTCATAGAGGATATGAGCATATGGATGGGAACCCTCAACGTCCCACGATAGTTCTGGCATCTAACGGTCTGTACAAACCATTGTCGTAATTCAATATGTGGTGTCAACACCCGGATTTTTAATCCCAGATGCCTGTTATGCCATACATCGCAATCCCAGGATTACCATTTTTGCGATACATAACAGATTTGGATACCACAGTACATCATCCATTACAAACCATACATAAGGTCTTACACAAATAAGGATCTCATCATCCAGTTCTTAATACAAATCAAGCAGCGGAAATACGTAATAATAAAGGTAGCGTAGGCGAGGCTCCATCTTCGGGGTCACAGGCAATGCTGATGATGGGAGATGATCCTAGTTATCATAACCTTCCTAGGGTCCATCCTCCGGGTACTCCTCTTCATAGTCTGGCCACGGGAATAGCCAGGGACAAAGCCATGAGTACTCTTTAAGTACTCGCAAACTAATACTAACAAGTGAAGGGGTTTTTGTAGTAGGACACTAAGCTCTAGGGTTGTTTTGCAAAAAGCCAGATTTACCTCTACTAAGTTCCGAAGCAAGAAAAGCTAGTTGAAGTTTTGTAACACCTAAGTGGGAACTTGAATTTCATATCACAACTCTGTTGTGGTCAGGTCAAAGTCTCAATTCATTTCACAACTCATTTTGAAAACATCTGACGGGGGAACAATATGGCCACTCCAACTATCCATAACCGCGGACGCGGCTATTTGAATAGTTTGACACTCTGCAGAGACTGTACATTTTCACCAAAACATTCGATACATCCGTCAAGAACAAATCCTGAATTCACCATACTCATTATGCGGATAATCAATCCTAACCTTTCAATTACACGCCCTAGTATAGGCACCTCTCCTATGAGTTTGGCCTCCCAACCATGACCAACTGTCATCTTGGGTACTACACAGGTGGACAATCTTCACAAGGTAGCCTCAGCTCAGACCTTGGCCGTGAGGGAACCCATACTAAGGTATATAAGTTTACAGTCAAGCACTACCCAATTCTCGGGTATTATGGTTGTACGGTAAAATTGGAATGGTATCGCATCCAGACAACCATCAGTTTTATAAAGGGCTAAGGCTCATGCCTCAACATTTTCATCACCAAAATCATCTGGTGTTCGGAAACACATGTCAAAACATTTCAATAGAATGACTCATCATTCCAAGGTTTTCATAACCATTTTCACAAAGTATTCCCATCTAATGTTGATCAAGTTTTATGCTTAGCACTAGCATCTACAAGTGGGGGTGAGTACTAATGAGGGGTGGTAAACAAGTGGAGTTTAACTAAGGTCAATCTCATTCCTTAGGATGACATAATTATTATCTAGCTTAGGCAAAATTTTATGCTCTTTATGCAACCTTCAATTGTCCTCCTAGAATCTACAAGTTACTTAAGTAAACTTTAAGAGAAAGCTTTGTTAAAGAAATAAAGTATAAAGCTTGCAAGTAAAACTAGGATTGGGGATCATCAAATGTGTCCAACCAAGCATGCTTAGTGCATGGCATAGGTTATCTAACTTTCATAATTGCAAGTGTTAGCTTGCATGGGTCAACTTGATTAGTAAGGCTTGCATAATTATCAGTATCAGCTTGCTAAGTTGCAAGTGTTAGCTTGCAAGTATTGGCTTGCCTTGTGCAGAGCAGTGGTTGAAGTTCTCCTCGGCTTCTTCTTCGTAGTATCCTCCTTCCTCCTCGTATCCTTGGTCGGTACTAGCGTCTATAAATAAATACGAGGTACACAATCACCAAACAATACTTAACTACTTTCAATCATCACACAAAAGGGTACTATAGATGATCTAGCATCATCACCTATATTACAAGCTTAACATTTGTTTTATTTATTTTCATTTGAGAAAAGTAATTTCTACTCATTGAAAAAGATACTTAAGATTTAATATTCTCCAACTCAAACATGGGATCATGTTGACACATGTCATCACCACATATTTCAGTACATGGGAATGTGATTTAAAGTGGTGTCACAATTTAATAAGGTTTAACCTTTTATTTCAATTTAAATAAAGTGACTAGAAATGCCTATGTGGCATTCTTTTATTACTAGAACATTATTTCTGTAAGTAAACTCATATGTTTTTATATATTCTGAAAGGAATGATCAATTGTGATTTTTGAGAGTTGGAATCAAGTCTAAAGCTATTATGATTAAAATTTGAAAAAAGTTTGAATGAAGAAAATCTTCTGACTTGTTATTTTCACCAAGGTTGATCTATAGATTCAAATGATTTGAATCCAACGGGCTTGGATTAAGCATTTCTATAGCTTTATAACAAAATTGGTTTCATGCAATTTGCTTCAATAAATCGAGTTGGGTTGATTTTTGAATATAGGTACAGAACTATGTTTGAATTAAAATGGAAAAAGCTAAATTCAGACGAGTGGGCTGCGCGGGAAAGGTTATTGGGCTGGCCCGGTGTCACTCCACAGCGCGGGGCGCAGCTGACAGGGGGGTCTACTGGTTAGTGGCTCTTTAAACGAGAAGAAGTACGGGGATATGTGGTGCGTTGGATTAGAATGAAGATCGATGGCTGAGGGTCGTCATCGACGATGAACAAGTCATCGGCGAGCTCGAACCCTAACGGCTCTGTGGGGGATGCATAGGGGGCATACCGGGGCTTCAGTGACGACGGCGAGGCGGGAAAACGACAAAGTCGACGAAGGCGAACTCAGGGATGGTCGCGGCAGCTCCAGGGGTGGACGAAATCAACGACTCCTCTTCTCCTCTGCAGCGGCGAGCTCCGGCCAAATTCCGGCGATGCGCTGCTCCCTTGCTCTGGCTAAGGGGTGGAATGATCAGTGAGGTAGGGGAGTGAAATGGTGTGAAGAAATCGAGCGGGGATCGCCTTCTTTTATAGGCCCAATGGTGAGACCAAGAGGGATGGGCAGGCGACGGCGGCGACACGGCTACGGGCGGCTAGAGGTATGGCCGAGGTTGGCGATCGACGGGTGGTCTCCTAGCGATGCTCTATGGTTTAAATTCGCGTGTAGGGGTGGTGGGAAACGGTCGGGAACACACGATGCTCTGCGAGGCAGAGGCGGCGAACTCTGTGGCGAGCGGTGGCTACGGGGCACGGGCAGTGAAACGAGCATGTCTGGTGGTCTCCTGGGACGGTGGGGAGCATGCTGGCGGGAGGCGAGGGCTCGAGGTGGTCAGGTTGCGTGGGAACGGCGCGTGCTCTGCGGTGCATGTCGGCATGGTCGAAAGCAGCACGGGCGCGGCGTTCCAGGCGGTTCTAGTTGCTCTCTTCGATCTAGGGCTAGTCAAGAGGGGGCGGTGAGACACGGGCTACCTCCCAGACAAGGTTGGCACGGCTAGTTCTTCTCCTAGCCAACTGTCCACACTAGGGTGACATGGGTGCTCTCGGCCTGTTCACCATTGATGAAAATGGCCAGCTTACAATGGTTCTAGTGATTAGTTAAGGTTGTTAGATGGTCTACTAAGGCTAGTGGTGTCCAGAGAGGGAACAAGTTAGGCCCAAAACACTGCTCAACATAGTGTTTTGATTTTGTTTGATTTGCATCTGCAACCTGTTTGATGAAATGGCCGCATGAACTTAAGTTTTGAATTTTGAAAAGATTTTTGGTGGGTGTGCTAGGCATGTACTGGGGAGTCTGTGGATACTTGGGTTTTGAAAATTGAGTTGGTTTGAGTGGTTTTTGAAATAGTGGGATCTTCTCGTATGAAATAGATTCAATTTTACACTATCATTTAAACTTAGCATTTGAATGTTTCTAGATGATCACAAAGTGCGCCTTGATACCTTGTTATGAGTATTATCAAGGGGTGAAAAGATCCATACATGTTTCTGTTAAGTTCTGAAAGTTAGGGATAGCCAAAGTAGGCATGGGAGCTAAATTGGCCAAAGTGACCATTCACTTAATTTGTTTGTTTTGACTTGTTTGTCTTTGGGAAAAGTTTGGGGATTGTTTAGATGATGTTTATTTCACCTAAGAATCATTTTACAAGCAAATAAACACATAATCATGGCAATTCAAAATAATCCAAATTTCAATACACACATATGAATGCTTTCATACTTTTAATTGGAAAAGTTTTTGTTAACCCTAATTTTGTTGATTAGAATTTGATGATCTATGCTTAGTATTTTTGGGATGTTACATGTGGGCATGGTGTACACGAAGGAGGCATGCGAGGTCGCGAAGGGGGAAGTGATTGGCTTGGATCTTAGGTTGGGCCTCAAACCAAGGAAGTTTGAATGGCGACATACTCTCGGCCGTGCAACAAAACCTAAGGTCTCTCGTGGGTAAAGTAACGCACCTCTGCAGAGTGTAAGAACTGTAAATTGTTACTCCCTGTTCTGGGAAGGAACTGCGAACGCGGCGGGAAAGGAACTCCATGAAAGTTCTGGTAAACCCGTGAAGGCTGGCGGACATAAATTTTCAGAATAAAAGCAACCTTTGAAGAAATGTTTATGAAAACTTGCATTGCCTATGACCTACGGTCTGTGTCTGTAGATATAGTGCATCAAACACTCCTTTTCTAGTGAACTTGCTGAGTACGCTCGTACTCAACGTATCTTCTTAACCCTTGCTAGATTCTGAAGCCATTAAGACGATGTCTACATTAAGTTATGCTCCAGGAATCATCAACAAAAGCTAAATCTCTTTAGTGAAGTCAAGAAAGTCAATCTATACATCAACTCAAGTGAAGACGAAGTTACTGATGATATAGGAAAATAAGCCCTAGCCATCGAACCTATTTCTGTAGATTATTACAATAGTAGCAATGCAAGCCCACAATAGTTCAGATACTAGACTATAGTATATTAATTATGAGTTGTTTATTTCTGATTCTTCGTTGTAAGAAGTTTCTTTCTCTCTCTTTAACCTAGAGTGTTCTCTGGATCTTGTGTAAAGAGTTGAGTTTTAACCTATAGTCATGTCTTGGACCTGCTGTGTTTCTGTTGTACCACTCCGAGGGATGTAATACTAGTGAATGGTGTTTCATTGGTGTTATGTCAACGACTATAGTGTACTACATCATGAAGTGGTATGCTGGGTCACCGCAGGCGCGGAGAAGCATCGACCTTACATTTCTTCGACGAGGTAGTAGTATTGCACGGTGGCGGAGGCAGAGATCGAGTATTGCGCGGAGGTGGAGATCGAGTTGATGTACTCCTGCTGCGGCGATCGTGAGCGGGGCGGGGTGGACTTGGAGGTTGACGATAATCGGGTTGGGGTGGACTTGGAGGTTGACGATATTCGATGCGGGGTGGACTTGGATTACTCGGAGTAAGTGGCCTTGGCGCCGAGCCTGGAAACTTGACGTACTTCTTCTTCCGTAGAATGATGTTGCGCTTGACATCTCCTAGTTTCATAAGGCCTTCAGGCGTAGCGATGTCAATCTCTCGGTCCGCAAAATCCTCCACTATGTCATCCACCGTGACACGAGAATAGCCAGGTGGAATCGGAAGTGAATGATGGAGTGCTCCAGGTAGACAAGGTAAAGCAGTGCCGATCGCCACCTTGAAGGACAGGTTTTTCATTAGTTGATGTAGCTCACATTGTGCCATCTCTCTGACATCATCCACGGGGCAGCGTGGAGACGGTGCATCATCCAACAGTGCTTGATCATCAGCCCGGACCTCTGTGGAAGCCACGCTGCTTCTCAGATGGCTAAGATCCAATGGAGGATCATCAGCCTGCGGGTGAGTTGACGACGGCGGCCTTTGGCTAATTTATTGCATGAGGTTCTTCGGATCAGCTATGTCCTGCTCTACCCTGGAGATCCGGTCTGCCTCCTAGTCCTTCTTTCTCTGACGGCTTCTGGGACTGGCATCGTACTGAGGAAACCCTTTCTTCCACGAGACATGGGCACCTTTGCCTTCTGTTCGTTCACCCTTTTCAGCATTCCCTAGGGCATGTGTCAGCTTGTTGCTCTCTCTCTCGGGACGGAACAATCCCAATTGAGCATCGTTCATTGCCTGAACAAGGTCTTCGAAGGGTTTTAGAATTTTTTCATGAAATAATGTCTTCCCTGTTTCTGGGTCCAACGATCCCCTGTGCCCGTACCACCAATGCTTTGACCTCTCGGGCCATCCATCTGTACCAGGAGTTACACCTCTAGCCCTCATGTCCTTCTCCATAGTTTCCCACCTAGGGACGACACTCTTGTAGCCACCTGTCCCCATTTTATGATGGTATTTCTTTTGGGCAGCATTTAACGCATTTTTTGCCGACTTTGCCTTTGCTTTATCAGATTGCTTGTACTTTACAAAATCGGGCCACTGTTCTCTCAACTTCTCGTTTGCTCCTTTGAAGTCTGGAGTTTTCTTTTTCGCGACATATTTTGCGTATAAACTTTTCTTGTGGTTTCAGTACAGTTTGGCCATCTTGTTCAGAGTCCACTCCTTGACTTTCGCTCTATTTTCAAGCCCACCCGGCCTTGGGGTAATACCATCTGCCTCAAATTCTTCATACTCTGGAGGTAGTATGAAATGCGCTACGAGCTTCTCCCAAAGGTCATCTTTGGCATCATCGGTGACATAGCTGTTGGATTCTTCACCGGGTTATTTGACTTATTCCATTCTTGGATGGTGATTGGTAGGTTGCCCCTAACAAGCACCCCGCATTTATTTGTAAACATCCTCCGGTGCTTCTCTGGAGCAATCGGTTCACCATCATCATCTATTTCTTCGATGGTGAACCTTTTATTACCATCCAACTTTTTGTTTGGCCCTCGTTTCGTTCGAGCCGTCGATTGCTTCGATCCGATGGGCTAAAAGAAGAACCGAGAGTGATTAATGTATATATTGATATATCTAGATCAATTAATGAATAGAGGTAACACGAGGCTTTATATATATGTACCTCACCGGATCCTGTCGAGGGGCCATCATTATTGTTGTTATTTGTTTGCCCTTCGTCCATCTGGTCTTCCCCTTGGTACATCAGGTTTTCCTCTAGTCCATCACCGGATGGATTCAGATATGAGGATATCTCTTCCTCGAGCAAAATATCTTCACCGGTAGTAATATTAAGAGGAATTTCACCTCTTATCATGCCCTAAAGAAAACATTCACCAATGCGACCAGGATCATCAGATGGATCCATGACTTAAGTATAATAGAAAGAGAGTTTAACATGTTAGAAAAAATTTAATAATATACTATACTAACAATATACTACTAACAATAACTAATAATATAATATTACCACAAAATGTGATATTTACTAAAACAATAACTATTAATAGCATTTATATATTAATAACACCTAAAAACAATTAATATTCCTAATAAACCTAATAAACAATTATATATTCCTAAAAATATAATAAACAATTATATATTCCTAAAAAACAACTAAAAACAATTATATATTCCTACAAAATTATATAAAAAATTATATATTCCTAAAAACAACTAAAATCAATTATATAAACAATTATATACTCCTTAAAAACAACTAAAAACAATTATATAAACAATTATATATTCCTAAAAAATTATATAAACAATTATATATTTCTAAAAATCAACTAAAAACAATTATATAAACAATTATATATTCCTAAAAACAATTAAAAACAATTATATATTCCTAAAAAAACAATACCCCTCCTCCTATACGTACTAATTAACCGATGTCGGCGGCAGCAGTAAGACGACGGCACGGCGAGGCGGCGTTAGGGGCGGCGAGATGGACTGGGCATGACTGCAAGACGGCGGCGTGGCGGCACGGCGGGGCGGCCGGAGACGAGGGTGGCGGCGTGGTGGAATCGGGCAGCACCTCCCCTGCGTCATTGTCGTTCTCGAGCTCGTCGTCTGTTCGTCTCCACCTCATCGATTTTGCCAAGTGCTGGGTGGGGGAGGCCAGGGGCGGGCGCGGTGTACTTATACCCCCCCTTTAGTCCTAGGCTAAGACACCGCCCGCGACTAGAGGGTCTCTAGTCTCGGGCCATGGCTTAACCCACGACTAAAACCCACCCTTTAGTCGCGGGTTAAGCCATGGCCTGGGACTAGAGGGTTTTTTCGACCGCTTCATTTTGCGCGTGAAGGCACCCTCTAGTCCCGGGTCCAGCCACGACCCGTGACTAGTGTAGTTTTTGTAAATTTTCTTTTATTTAATTCAAATCAAATATAAACTTTAGAAAATCATATCTCCTATTATAAAAATCCAAATAAAACAAATAATATGTCTGTTATTATCAGAAAAATATAAGGATCTTAATATAATATCCATACATCTTATTGCATCATTTATAAATTATGTCATTTGTAAATTTTCTTTTATTTAATTCAAATCAAATATAAACTTTAGAAAATCATATCTCCTATTATAAAAATCCAAATAAAACAAATAATATGTCTATTATTATCAGAAAAATATAAGGAATCTTAATATAATATCCATACATCTGTTTGCATAATTTATAAATTATGTCATTTGTAAATTTTATTTTTTTAATTCAAATCAAATATAAAACTTTGGAAAATCATATCTCCTATTATAAAAATCCAAATAAAACAAATAATATGTCTATTATTATCATAAAAATATAAAGAATCTTAATATAATATCCATACATCTATTTGCATCATTTATAAATTATGTCATTTGTAAATTTTCTTTTTTTAATTCAAATCAAATATAAAACTTTGGAAAATCATATCTCCTATTGTAAAAATCCAAATAAAAAAAATAATATGTCTATTATTATCAGGAAAATATAAATAATCTTAATATAATATCCATTTAGTCTTGGTTGTAGTCACTAATTGGGACTAAAGATATTTCCCGCCATTTCCCACCGCTTCCCGCCAAGTTCTCCCGCCATTTCCCTTTTACTATTGCTTTTAGTCCTGGTTGTAGTCACTAACCGGGACTAAAGATATTTCCCGCCATTTCCCACCACTTCCCGCCAAGTTTTCCCGCCCTTTCCCTCTATATCTAGGGCGATCGCACCATGGCTATCCACACATCCACACCTTCCTCTCTCACAACAATGGACAGCGCCTACTGGGCCATTCTGACCCTCGAGGAGACCGAGGCGCTGTGCGACTCTAGCTACCCTTGTCCGCTGGGCTACCGGCGGCTCGCCGGCTTGATGCTGAGCACTGGAGGGGTTCCTGTCCCTCAAGGTTCTGCATGTCAGGCGGCCATCACGAACCACTTATACCACGAGATCACGCCGGAGCAGCGGATGGATCCCGAATGGGATCCCGACAACTAGGACACCTGGAATGCCTTCTTCGCTAACCGGCAGGAAAGGGGCTCGCCAGGTACGAGGGTGATGGCCCGTCCCCGGTGAACCACAACGAAGCCGGTTGCCGTCTGTGGTAGGCAAACCTTACTATCATCAGCGTGATGCGCTACATCGCCGAGGGAGACCATCCTCGCCTGCGGTGCCCACAAGTCCACCCACCACAGATCCACAAGAAGGCCCCTCCTCCGCCCGGCGGTAGCGGCATCATCTTCTAGGAGACCCCTCCCCCGCACGCTGTGAATCCGAGGCCGGAGTGGCAGGTGCCCCCGGTATATGCCATGGCTGGGCTGAGGATCCTTGGAGTGGCAGGTGATGATGAAGATGATGATGACGATGACGAAGAAGAACCTAAAGCTGTGTACTATAGGACTAGGCATGATTATGACTAAAGGGGGTGGCTTTAGTCCTGAGTGCTAGCTAGTCCCGGTTTGTCCCATTTTTTAATATTAATAAATGTCTTGAGTTTGCTCTATTTATGAAGATGTTGGTGTATTCTTGTGAGTTCGCTCAGGTGATCAAATGCTATTTTTTCTACCTGCCTACAACAATCAAAATGCTGTAGTATTGAAACTAATAAATGTATTGAAACTAATAAATGTATTGAAACTAATACATCTTGCCTATAAATAGTACGCAGCTATAAATAGAGCAGCCTATAAATATTACACATCATTTCTTCGTGTGTGTTCCTTTCTGATCCCGCTGTATCCATGGAGCATCTTCATTCATTAACATGATGCTTGGGTCATCCTTCACTGCGAACGGAAGAATTTCATGAAACTTATCACAATATTCTGACATGTCTGTCTTGTCCTCCACTCCCATGATGTTTCTTTTTCCTGAAATAACTATGTGGCGCTTTGGCTCATCATCTGATGTATACTTTTTCTTATTTTTTTATTTTTCTAGGTTTGGTAGACATGTCCTTCACATAGAAAACCTGAGCCACATCATTGGCTAGGACGAATGGTTCGTTTAAGTACCCAAGATTGTTGAGATCCAATGATGTCATTCCGTATTTCTTGTCTACCTCAACCCCTCCTCCTGTTAGGTTGACCCATTTTCACCGAAACAAGGGGATCTTAAAAGTAGGTCCATAGTCAAGTTCCCATATCTCCTCTATGTAACCATAATATGTGGTCTTTGACCCATTGTTGTCTGTTGCATCAAAGCGGACACCACTGTTTTGGTTGGTGATCTTTTTACCTTGGGCGATCGTGTAAAATGTATACCCATTTATCTCGTACCCTTGGAAAGTCGATATAGTCGAAGATGGTGACCTAGACAACAAGTATATCTGATCTCCAAGAGTGTTGTTTTTTATGAGATGTTGCAACCAACCGCCAAACTCTTCATGTGTTCATCTCTAATCCAAGAGTCATGCTTTCTAGGGTTGTTGGAGCGTAAATTTTTCTTGTGTTTCTTGATATATGGGGCAGCCAAGATAGAATTATGTAGAACTGTGTAATGTGCTTCGGTGTAAGAATGTCTGTCCCTACATATTATTGATTTCCTTCCTAGAGTACCCTTTCCACTCAGTCTCCCCTCATACCACGATTGAGGAAGACCAATCGGCCTAAGGTCAGGAACAAAGTCAACACAAAACTCAATGACCTCCTCTGTTCCATAGCCCTTGGAGATGCTTCCTTATGGCCTAGCACGGTTGCGAACATATTTCTTTAAGATTCCCATGAACCTCTCAAAGGGAAACATATTGTGTAGAAATACAGGACCGAGAATGGAAATCTCTTCGACTAGGTGAACCAGCAGGTGCGTCATAATATTGAAGAAGGATGTGGGAACACCAACTCAAAACTGACAAGACATTGGACCACATCATTCTGTAACCATGGTAGATCTTCAGGATTGATTATCTTCTGAGAGATTGCATTGAGGAATGCACATAGCTTCACAATGGGTACTCAAACATTATCTGGTAGAACCCCCCCAATGCAATCGGAAGCATTTGCGTCATAATCACGTGGCAGTCATGAGACTTTAGGTTTTGGAACTTTTTTTCTGCCATATTTATTATTCCCTTTATATTCGACGAGAAGCCAGACGGGACCTTAATACTGCTCAGGCATTCAAAAATTATTTCCTTCTCTTGTTTGGTAAGAGCATATCTGGCATGACCTTGAAACCATTCTGGATGCAGGCCATATGGGTCTTTCATACATTGATGATCCTTTCATGCTTTTGGTGTATCTTTTGTCTTCCCATACATGCCCAAGAAGCCTAGCAGGTTCACGCAAAGATTCTTTGTCACATGCATCACATCGATTGCAGAGCGGACCTCTAAAAATTTCCAATATGGTAGCTCCCAAAATATTGATTTCTTCTTCCACATGGGTGCGTGTCCTTCAGCGTCCTTCGGAACAGATTTTCCGTCAGGACCCTTTCCAAAGGTTACTATTTGATCCAAATCTTTGACCATATCAAATATATCAGCACCAGTACGCTCCTTAGGCTTCGTCTGTTGACATGCCAGACCGTTGAAATGCTTGCCTTTCTTTCTTAAGGGATGCTTGGCCAAAACAAATCCACGATGCTCATTGTACACATTCTTCTTACAATGTTCCAAATATATACTTTCAGTCTCATCTAAACAGTGTGTGCATGCATTGTATCCCTTGTTTGACTGTCCTGAAAGGTTACTAAGAGCAGGCCAATCATTGATTGTTACGAAAAGCAATGCTCGGAAGTCAAATTCTTCCTGCTTGTGCTCATCCCACACGTGTATGCCGGGTTCGTGCCACAACTGTAAAAGTTCTTCAACTAATGGCCTTAGGTACACATCAATGTCATTTCCGGGTTGCTTCGGACCTTGGATCAACACTGGCATCATAATGAACTTCCACTTCATGCACAACCAAGGAGGAAGGTTATAGATGCATAGAGTCACGGGCCAGGTGATGTGACTGGAGCTCCGCTCCCCAAAGGGATTCATGCCATCTGTACTTAGACCAAACCTTAAACTCCTTGCATCATCTGCAAAGTCTAGGTACTTTCTATCGATTTTTCTCCATTGCGACCCATAAGAGGGGTTTCTCAACATCCCGTCAGACTTACGTTCCTCTTTATGCCATCACAACAACTTGGCGTGCTCTTTGTTTCTGAATAAGCGTTTCAACCGTGGTATTATAGGATCATACCACATCACCTTGGAAGGAACCCTCTTCCGGGGGGGCTCGCCCTCGACGTCACCAGGGTCATCTCGTCTGATCTTATACCGAAGTTAAGTGCATACCGGGCATGCATCCAAATTCTCGTACTCCTCACCGCGGTAGAGGATGCAGTCATTAGGGCATGCATGTATCTTCTGAACCTCTAAACCTAGAGGGCAGACAACCTTCTTTGCTTATAACGTACTGGCGGGCAATACGTTATCTTTTGGAAGCATATTCTTCATCATTTTCGGCAACTTTTCAAATGAGGAGTTAGGTATAACACACTCAGCTTCCATGGCAGCAATTCCGGTGTGCTGCCCAGCTTTTTCATACCATTTTTGCAATTTGGATACAAAAAATTTTTGTGATCCTCTAACATGTGATTGAACTTCTCCTCTCCTTTTCAGTTTCACAGTCTCTTCGTGCATCGGCAATGGTCCGACCAAGATCATCAGCGGGTTCATCATGTGTCTCTTCTTCATCCTCCCCTTCAGCATCCCCTATGGAAGTATCTCCGTACTCAGGGAAACCATGATAGTTGTCATCCTCCTCCTATTCATTGTCTTCCATTATAACCCCTATCTCTCCGTGCTTGGTCCAACAATTATAACTGGGCATGAAGCCGGACTTCAACAGGTGGTTGTGAAGGGTTTTTGAGTCTGATTAATCCTTCTGATTCCTACATCCACTACATGGACAGAATACAAAACCATTGCGCTTGTTTGCATCAGCAACACGGATGAATTCATGCACGCCATTAATGAACTTGCCAGAGCGTCGGTCAGTACCGTACATCCATTCCCGGACCGTCTGCATTATAGTAAAAGTATATCAAAAACCATTACACAACATGATAAAATTATTACAAGTTATATTGAGAGATTCTAGAGCATAAATTTTCAATTTTGAAAAATTTACATGCACCAGTTTGTGAATTGGAGAAAACAATTAACATGATAAATGTGGAGTTTTTGATTATTGTTCTATCAGTGAAAACCTCATTCCATTCTAAGCTCCGAAACTCTAAAATTACACATTTCAATTTTTAGTAACTTATGTGCCTAATCAAAATTTGTTACACATATCAAAATCCTTCTACTTCTAGCTCTATATTGCTACTTTAGCTCTATCAAAAGGTTAGAACTTCATTCCCTGCTCCAGGTTATTAGTCCAGGGCCGTATTACGGACCGGGACTAGAGATCTGGTCCGGCCCGGGACTAGTGTCTACGGCCATTTCTAGCCGTTAGAGGCCTCACGCCCCGGGACTAGTGCTATCACTGGACGCGGGCTGTGACAGGCCGGGACTGCTGGCTTTGTTCACATCGAATCGAAGAGGGTTTTTCTAGTAGTGAGAGCTTAACGATGGTAAAGTTTCTCTTTCTCTCTCATATACACACATGATTTGTGCATTATATTGCGAAGATCTGTTAGAACAAAGATAATTTAGATAACCAAGTAGAAAACAATTAGTAGACACAAGTATCCCTGGCTCTACCTCATACGCTAGGAGTGCGAGTGGGAATCGAAATGGAAGAGGCATATGAGTGCCCTAGAGAGGAGAGAAAAAATATTTAGTGAAATTCATGATGGTGTCTCTTGACACGTCTCCCTCGCGATCACCGACGCCACCCACCGCCACCTCTTATAGGCTATAGTGCCCCCCCCAACCGGCGCCGGATCTGCACTGTGGATGGAGAGCGATCTTTTCTCGAAGCAGGCTTTCGCCCCACTTTATAAATGAAGCCACATCCAGAAACAAAGTTTGACAACAGCCAGGCATCATCATGCCGGAAAGAAAGAAAAAAATAAGTCTCAACCACTAGGGCTACAACACAATAAAGCCCAACAAAGAGAAAAAGACGGACAGAGAGCACGAAGAGGTCCACTATGACGTCTCCTCAAAACCCGCCACCGCAAAGTGATGCACCACCGCTCTCAAAGCCTCTAGGGATCCGTCCAGATGCACCCTATACCTCCGCCTAGATAGCGGGTACCACTGCTGAAGGTAGGACAAAAAAGCAAAAAAAAACCCGTCGAGGAAAGATCTTCTCAATCACCATTTTATTACAAATATTTCAGAGGGTCCAGGTAAGGGCCGCAAACACTAGACAAAAGAGGTGGCGCCTCCCGCCTGGCTGGTTAGACTCTGTCTCTAGGAACTCACCGAGATCCTGGGCCTGCCAGGCAAGGCCCAGGTCCTCTCGGACAAAGCTCCAAACAAACTAAGTGGCAGGACTCGTGAATATTATGTGGGAACAGGTCTCCGGTATCCCACATAGTGGACACATACCATTTATGGGTCCGTTCGGCTTCGCCACCTCCACCCCGGAAGGAAGACGGTCTCCTAGCAGTTCCCACAAGAGTATCCTCTGAATCAGGAGGACGGGGAGGTTCCAGCCAGAAAAGGGTCGCACGGCCATCGCCCACGATGAAGCGAACCCCCTTTCTAATAAGGGGTTTAATGCCCTAGATGGCTCGCTAGAATTTGGAGCCCTCCCTACGCTCACAGCACAACATGGGTCTACCCCTGAGGTACTTGGCCTTGATGAGCTAAAGCCACATACCTCTCTCGTCCCGAAGAATGCACCATACTCATTTCAGCAGAAGTGCCACATTAAATCGGAGGTAATCTAAGATCCCCAGGCCCCCAAGATCATGGGCGTGCAAATGTCCGCCCATTTCACCATGTGATACTTTTAGTGGTCGTCCCTCGCCACCCAAAAGAACCCGGACAACACTTTAGCAAATTTTGCGTGGGTTCCTTTGGGTAGGAGATACAACCCCATCTGATACATGGCGATGTTGGACAGACATGAGTTGATCAAGACCGTCTTACTCCCTTTGGTCATGATCCGCGCTCGCTAGGGTTCTTCCTTGGAGCGGACTTGGGAGACCAAGGGATCCATGTCTTTAATCAACACCCTAGAGTCTCTAATGGACATACCTAGATAAGTCATCAGGAAATCCGCCAGCTGGGAATTGAGATTAGCGTTAATGCGGATTATCTCTTCATCCAAATAGCCCAAGATTATAATTTCGCTCTTATCGAAGTTGATCTTAAGGCCTGACATGGATTCAAAGAAAAGGAGCATAAACTTCAAATTAATGACGTCGAGTTTTGAGCCTTGAATCATGATTATGGTATCATCCGCATACTAGAGATGGTTGATCCCTCCTCCAGGGATAATATGCCCTACCACACTCGAAATGTGGTCGGAGTCTTTGTCTCTATCCAAAATCTCCACAAGGGCATCTGATGACCCAAAAGTATAGGGGGTGTATCGTAGTACTTTCTATAAATAGGAGTGTCGATCCCAACGAGGAGCAGAAGGTGCTGAACAGTGGTATGGAGCAGGAAATCCCTGTGAATACTTAGCAAATAGATTTTTAGTGGTTTTCTGACAAAGCAACAAAACAAAGAGCAAGTAACAGAAGTAACGAACAAACGAAGCAAGTGGCCCAATCCTTTCTTAGCAAAGGACAAGCCGGTGGAAATACTTATAAGGACCAAACGTTCTTGAGGACACATGGGAATTATGTCAAGTGCTTTCGCTTCAAATAGCTGAGTACTCTCATTTGGTATTTGTAAGTGTTGTGTGGGTGAACCTGTGCTAACATACTGCCCTTCCTAGGACTAATACATACTTGTGATTAAACCCCCTACAAACATCCGTAACTACAGGAAAGTAATTAAGATATAAATCTAACCACAGCCTTAAACTCTGAGATCCTACGCTCCCTTGTGCAATGGTGTCCTAACGGGGGTTCAGGTTTCTGTCACTCCGGCAACCCCATAATTAGTAGCCAAATAAACAATGCATTCCCCTAGGCCCATAAATGGTGAAGTGTCATGTAGTCGATGTTCACATGACACCACTAGAAGAATAGCACCACAACTTAAATACTAAACCATTGAATAATAACTCACCACAGATTCACTACTAACAACATGACTTCTCCCATGTCCTCAAGAACTAAACGAACTACTCACGAGACATCATATGGATCAAGATCAAAGATGATATGATAATGGATAACAATCTAAACATAAACAATAATCCAATGGTTCCACTCACAAGCATCAACTACAATAGTAATCAACACCGGGAAAGTTTCCCCTAATGAACTAAGCAATATCCAACACAGTTGTTACAGCGGGACGGAGTGGTGATGATGGTGCTGGTGGAGATGATCGTGTGGATGATGATGATCCGGTTGAAGCCTAGCTTGATGACGGTGTTGATGGAGACGGTCTCCCCTCTCCGAGAAGGAATTCCCCCGGCAGAAATCTGTCTGCCGGAGAGATCTTTTCTCTCTCCGTGTTTTCCGCCTCCCAAAGGTGGTGGAAGTCTATCTATGGTCGCCCCTGGTTTTAGGGTTCCATAGGGAATATATAGGCGAAGGGGCGGAGTCGGAGGACGAACAGGTGGGCCAAACCCACCCTAGGCACAGGGTCAGGTGGGCCCGCGCCTAGGGGGTGTGGGCCCCCTGAGGCCCCCCTTCGCTCCTCCTTCTGGCTTCCTTCGTCTTCCGGTAAAATAATATGTTTCCATATTTTTCTGGTATTTTTCTGATCTTCGCGAAATTGCACCGAAACGTCGTCTTTTCCATCAGAATCCAGACTCCGGCAGTCCATCCTCCAGGAATCATCCAACATGCATAAAGAGATAAAAATCCATAAGTAATACCTCATAATAAGACAAATATCAATGAATAGAGGTAAATTATGATATAGAATAGTGATGCAAATTGGGCGTATCAACTCCCCCAAGCTTAGACTTCGCTTGTCCCGAACGAATCGAGCTCGAGAAACATGTCCACAGGTTTATGGAGTGAAGTGTCGATAAAAATAATACGAACAAGAAGCATCACACTTACCTTTGCACAACTCATAGAAGAAAGCAACTCACCATTATATAACTTAGCTTGCAACCAAGTACAGCAGTCACAATAGAGATACATAAAGATAAATCATAATTGGAATTGGCAAAGTTGTTCTTGGTCAGAGAACACCTGATAAACAGTTTCACAAAAGATTTTTGTAGAAGTTTCAAAACAGGAGCACTCTTTGCTCAAAAAGGTTTTTCACAAGTGAAGGCTTTCAAAGTAATACTCAATAGATAAGAGTTTTGTGCAAACAAGGAATATAAAGAAAATGATTGAATAAATCACCATATGAATGCTTGAAACACAACTCAAAAGATTGCTGGAGATAGAGAGGAAGTGGGTTTACTGACTCAACTGGTAACTGGAGAAAGGTCCCTTTATAGAGGGTAGCAGGGATTACAAGTCATAAAGAGCTTCCAAAAGATTATGATACTTACTAGATTTGAGCCCTCATTGCCCCTATCATAAGAATCTTGAGATGATTAAGGTTAAAGTGAACAAAGATGGAGTATATGCTTGACGAAATATAAGTTGGCAATCTCATGTCCCTTGAATATGAGGGACACTCCTCATGCATACTCAACTTTGGATCTAGGTAAGTTCTTGTCATTGTAAGTATTTGCATATCATTGAGAACCGCCAATGGGGTACCCCTTGCACATGGTATATGAGCTTTCCCATAACCAAAATGACAAGGCATGCAGACAATGAGCATCTCAGCGATCTTTTTATTTACTATGTGTATAGATTTTTATTGAGGATGCTTCATAGATGACTCACTATGGTGATGCTGCAAGTTTCCACCATGATTAAGCATGGCTTAAGCTAGTGGCCCAGGCGTTTCTCTAACACAAAATACAAACTCCATGGACTTACAAGTTCCCTCTTTATTTCACACCATTGACATCCATAGACAAAAGAGCACGATATCAACTATGTACGACAAGGTACAAATGCAATGTTGAAAACGTTCCCTGTGACAGCATGGTTCTGCTAATCCAACGTATAGATGCAATCATATACAACTTCGATGTCCACAATGGTTCAAGTTTATTAGGGGCAAGTAAATAAGGTGTGCCATCAAGTTCGTGAGAGCTTTACTAACTAGTTTTCACATAACAAAATACTTTTTAATTCGAAAGGTAGATGAAGCTTGAGAATTTGCTAGGAATAACAAAAGCTATTAGGTAGATATGGTGGACACAAGTGGCAAAACTTTTTGATTCAAAGGGTTTTGGAAACATGAGAAGTATGCCTTCTCAAAATAGGTTTTTGGCTAGCAAGGCTGGGTAACAAGCAAGAGTTGAAAGAAACAAGCAAACATACAAGTAATAAAGCCAAAGATGCAATCTTTCCTTGAAGACACAGAAGAATCTTATATAAAGAATACTAAGCTTATGAGCCAACAAGAAAGAAAACAAAAGATACCAAATACCTATAAGCTTTTTCTTTCTTTCTTTTTCTTTCAAATTAATGCCACTGACCAGAACTCAGTTTTCCAAAAACAATTTAGATCCTCTTTGATGATCCCCAAGTAGTGCCAATACTGAACAACAAGATCCATCATATAATAGAGATTGCAAACTAAAAATAAGAAGTGCAAAAGGTAAAAGATGAGACTTCTCATTAATATTCCAATAAAGGCACTCACACCAAGGGATACATATATAATCAACTAAAGGAGATATACTTCCACATGCAAACCAAACTATAAGATAACTTCTCTACCACAGATATGAATCCACTAAAAAGGTAAAATATGAAAGATAATGGTGGTGATACCGCGGCACTCCCCCAAGCTTGGAACAAGCCAAGGGGATGCCAAACCTGATGACGAATTACTCCTTTGGAGGTGGCGGTGTTCTCTTGATAAGCTCTTCAATAAGTTTCCTCAACTCCTCGAACTCAAAAGTGAGAGTTCGGATCAGCTCCGAGTTTTGCTCTATACGGTTCATGATCATGTAAGTCTGAGAATCCCAATTCTTGGTGTTCTTTCCCCACTCTTCATCCCTAGCATGATCCTTCGCTGCATTGTTAGAATGACGCATTTCCCAAACCGCGGGCAAATTCCCTTTGGGCACATGTTGATATTGATATTCATGTATAAGTGTATGGAAAGGTCTCTTGTTACGTGTAGGAGATGGCTGTGGATTGTAGAAGAGACATGGAGGTTTCCCCCTGTAGACATTTGTACTATCTTCCCAAGCTGGGTAGGTTGTGCTACCAAACCAATGCTTGTGATGGTAGCACGAGTGTCCGGTTGCTTGTCCTCCTCCATGTCACCTTCATATCCTCCCTGAATCTCCTCCTCCTTGGGGACTTGAGGTTCTTCTTCCTCGGGCTTCTTTCCTTTGTCATCGACGGAGGCCATGGTTCTCTAAACTTGAGAAAATTTCCTGACAAAAACATATCGAAACAAAAACACGACAAGAACACGATGCACGAACCTCGGAAAACCCGGGGGGGTATATATATTACGAAGTTTTAAGTCATAAGGAAAGTTTTGACACAGAAACGAAGCAGAGACGGAGTCTGGGGGTGGAACACCCCCCTCAGGCGCGGCCAGGCTGGGCCCGCGCCTGGGGTGGGTTTGTCCACCCCCGGGCTCTATTTCCTCTTCAGTTTCGTCTTGTAACTTCCCCTGTGTATTAAAAACATCAAAAATATAAAAAGATTGGAGATTCGCAAACCTTCTGTTTTCACCACTCTTTACCTATTTGAAGACGAACTCTGCAGTTTTTGGTGTTTGATTCTTGATAAATTCTTCTAGAGTCACCATTTGAATGACATCCACTTCTTCATTGTAAGAATCTCCAGAAATATAATGTTTTAGTCTTTGACCATTAACCACCTGTGTTGTGTCACCTTTCAGAGAAGAGATTTTGATGGCACCTGAACGGTACACTTCCTTGATAACAAAATGTCCTTCCCATTTGGAGAGTAGTTTCTCTGCAAAAAATCTGAGATGAAACCTATACAAAAGAACTTTCTCACCAACATGGAACTCCCTTTTGAGAATTCTCCTATCATACCATCTTTTTACTTTTTCCTTAAAGAGCCTAGCATTTTCGTAGGCTTCCCCTCTCCACTCATCTAGATTACTTAAATCGAGCAGTCTTTTCTCACTAGCAAGTCTAAAATCTCTATTCAACTCTTTCACTGCCCAATAAGCTTTTTGCTCTAATTCTAAAGGAAAGTGACAAGCTTTCCTATAGACCATTTTGTAAGGAGACATCCCCATAGGATTTTTATAAGCAGTTCTATAAGCCCACAAAGCGTCATTCAACTTTTTAGCCCAATTTTTTCTAGATCTATTGACAGTCTTCTGCAAGATAGATTTGATTTCCCTATTGGAAAGTTCTACTTGCCGACTAGTTTGGGGGTGATAAGCTGAAGCTATTATGTGGTTTACGTCATACTTAGCGAGAGTTTTTCTAAAACCCCCATGAATAAAATGGGAGCCTCCATCAATCATGAGATATCTGGGTACACCGAACCTAGGAAAAATGACATCTTTGAGCATTTTCGAAGAGGTCTTACCATCAGCACTGCTCGTAGGTATGGCTTCTACCCACTTTGTAACATAATCAACAACAACAAGGATATGAGTATACCCTTTTGAAGGAGGAAAAGGCCCCATAGAGTCGAATCCCCAACAATCAAAAGGTTCAATAACAAGAGAATTATTCATAGGCATTTCATTGCGTCTAGAGATGTTACCTACTCGTTGGCACTCATCATAGGATAAGATAAACTTCCTTGCATCTTTAAAAAGAGTAGGCCAATAAAATGCATATTGTAAAACCTTCTGTGAAGTCCTATCTCTAGCATGATGTCCTCCATAAGCACTGCCATGGCATTTTCTCAATATCTCTTGTTGCTCAAATTCTGGAACACATCTTCTCATAATGCCATCTACTCCTTCTTTATATAGGTGTGGGTCATCCCAAAAGTAATGCCTTAGATCATAGAAGAATTTCCTTCTTTTTTGGGCTGTAAAGGTTGGAGGCAAATACTTGGAAACAATAAAGTTAGCATAATCAACATACCAAGGATTCTCATGTGGACTTACCCTTATTGCAGCTAACTGCTCATTTGGAAAATTATCATTAACAGGCAAAGTGTCAAAAGAAATGTTTTCCAAACGAGATAAATTATCAGCAACAGGATTATCAGCACCTTTCCTATCCATAATATGCAGATCAAACTCCTGCAAAAGCAAAACCCACCTTATAAGCCTAGGCTTAGCGTCCTTGTTTGTCATAAGGTACTTAATAGTTGCATGGTCAGTATGAATAGTAACCTTAGAATCAACAATATAAGGTCTAAACTTATCACAAGCAAAGATTACAACTAAGAACTCTTTTTCAGTAGTAGCATAATTCTTTTGAGAATCATCTAGAGTCTTACTAGCATAATGAATAACATTCAGCTTCTTGTCAACACGTTATCCAAGGACAACACCCACAGCAAAGTCACTAGCATCACACATGATTTCAAAAGGTAAACTCCAATCAGGTGGTTGGACTGTAAGAGCAGTTGTTAAAGCTTTCTTCAAAGTTTCAAAAGCTTCCTTACAATCATCATCAAAAACAAAAGGTACATCTTTTTGAATAAGATTAGTAAGGGGCTTTGAAATTTTGTAGAAATCTTTAATAAATATCCTATAGAAACCAGCATGACCAAGGATACTACGAATACCTTTGATATCCCTAGGACAAGGCATCTTCTCAATTGCTTCAATTTTGGCTCTGTCAACTTCAATACCTCTTTCAGAGATCTTATGTCCAAGAACAATTCCTTCATTAACCATGAAATGACATTTCTCCCAGTTAAGAACAAGGTTGGTTTCTTCACATCTCTGCAAAACTTTATCAAGGTTGTGCAAACAGTTATCAAAAGAAGTTCCATAGACAAAAAAATCGTCCATGAAAACCTCCACAATTTCTTCACAAAAGCCATGAAAGATAGCAGACATACATCTTTGAAAAGTAGCAGGAGCATTACATAAACCAAAAGGCATACAACTATTAGCATAAGTACCATAGGGACAAGTGAAAGTGGTTTTCTCCTTGTCCTGTGCTTTCACAGCGATTTGAGAAAACCCAGAATAACCATCAAGAAAGCAAAAGTGAGACTTTTTGGACAGCCTCTCAAGCATTTGATCAATAAAGGGCAAAGGATAATGATCTTTCTTAGTAACTTTATTAATCTTTCTAAAATCAATGCACATTCTATACCCAACTACTACTACTCTCTGAGGTATAAGCTCATTATCCTCATTAGGAACAACAGTAATTCCTCCTTTCTTGGGAACACAATGAACAGGGCTAACCCGTTGACTATCAGCAATAGGATAAATAATACCACCATCAAGGAGTTTCAATACCTTATTTCTTACCACTTCCTTCATTTTAGGATTTAAACGGCGTTGGTGCTCAACAACTGGTTTCGCATCAGGCTCAATATTAATAGCATGCTGACATATAGTGGGAGAAATTCCTTTTAAATCATCAAGAGTATAACCCATAGCTCCTCGGTGCTTCTTCAATACCTCCAATAGCCTTTCTTCTTCCTTCCCTGAAAGTTTAGAACTAATAATAACAGGATATATCTTCTTATCATCAAGATAAACATATTTAACATCATCAGGTAAAGGTTTTAATTCGAAAACAGGATATCCTTTGGGTGGTAATGTGGTACCCAAATCTTCCACAGGTAAAATATGCTTAAGTAACTCAGGCTGACGAAGTAAAACCTCATCAATCTCATCTCTTTCCTTCATAAAGGAATCACTTTCATGATCTTCCATGAACTGCTGCAAAGCATTGTTAGGAGCAAGATAAATATAAGACAGTTGTTCAACCTTGAAATCCTCATCAGGTAATTCATTTTCATAAGCGGTTTTGGCAAATTTATAAAAATTAAACTCATAAGATTCTCCATCAAACTTAGTCAAAACTTTTTCCTTCCTACAATCTATGATAGCCCCACAAGTATTAAGGAAGGGTCTACCAAATATGATAGGATAGGTTTTACTAGCTTCTTTACCAAGTACTAGAAAATCAGTAGGATATTTAACCTTACCACAAAGAACCTCCACATCCCTTACAATACCAATGGGGCAAACTTGCTCTCTATTGGCAGGGTGAATAACCACATCAATGTCTTCGAGCTCACAAGGACCAATCTCATGCATAATTTCCATATAAAGCTCATAAGGAATAACACTAGAACTAGCACCAATATCACATAAACCATAGTAGCAATGATCACCAAATTTAACAGAGAGCACAGGAACACTAGATTTTCTAGCCTTACTAGGATGAGAGATAATATTAGAAGCGTCTTCACAGAAGACAATATACTCATCCTCTATATTTCTAGTAACAAGATCTTTCACAATAGCTACTACAGGCTCGATATCAATCAGCTCACCGGAACCTACGGTTTTATTTGCGCTTTTGCTAACCACATTAGCCAAAATAGAGTTCTCCCTTACCTTGGAGGGAAAAGGGATCTTCTCAACATAAGGTTCAGGAAAAATAGGATCAACAGTACAAACCTCTACACTAGCAGGAACGTAGATAACAACGTCTTTATAGGGAGCATGGTACTTGTCCCACTCTTTCTTGGGAATCTCAATATAAGAGGCAAAAGCATTAAAACATTCCGCAAGAACTTGAGGATCAAGGCCAAACGTATTGCTAACATCACGGAAGTTATTAGTTCCCATAAAAGATTTAATGCACTCATAATCATAGTTTATACCTGACTTTCTTCCTTTGTCATTCTCCCAAGCCTCAGTATTATCTTGAATACGGTCTAAAAGATCCCATTTAGCTTCTTCCTTCATACTTGTGAATGATCCAGCACAAGAAGCATCTAATAAACATTTATCATGAAGAGAAAGTGTAGCATAAAAGTTATTGAGATTAATATTGTTAGGGAGTTCATGAATAGGACATTTAAGCATTAGCAGCTTCAATCTCCCCCAAGATTAAGCTGTACTTTCTCCATCAAGAGTCCAAAAATTATATATAAGACTTCTATCCTTTTGGATTTCACTGGGAGGATAAAATTTAGAGTAAAAGATAGATGCCATTTCCTCCCATTCCATGGATTGTCCATTCTTTAGCACCTTATACCATGCCTCAACTCTCCCTTTCAAGGATATGGAGAGTAACTTATTCTTCACCTGTTTAGTTGTGATACCTGCACACTTAAACAACCCGTATAATTCATGGATATAAAGCAAGTGATCACCGGGATGGAAAGTTCCATCCCCAAAATAATAATTATCCATGACACGATTAACAATACTCGCAGGTATCTTAAAAGGATCTATCTCAACAGGTGGTGGTTCATCTACTACCATAGAAGTGATAGTAGTTTTTCCAAACAGAAAACCAAGTGGGTTATTCATATTGGAACCAAAGTAACAAGCAGTAACAAAAGCAATACTCACAGTAAAAGTTTCCCTTAGTAGTTCTACTCTTCAATAGCACTTCACTCCCCAGCAACGGCGCCAGAAAATAGTATTGATGACCCACAAGTATAGGTGGGGTATCGTAGTACTTTTGATAAATAGGAGTGTCGATCCCAACGAGGAGCAGAAGGTGTTGAACAGTGGTATGGAGAAGGAAATCCATGTGAATACTTAGCAAACATATTTTTAGTGGTTTTCTGACAAAGCAACAAAACAAAGAGAAAGTAACAGAAGTAACGAACAAACGGAGCAAGTGTCCCAATCCTTTATTAGCAAAGGACAAGCCGGTGGAAATACTTATAAGGACCAAACGTTCTTGAGGACACATGGGAATTATGTCAAGTGCTTTCGCTGCAAATAGCTGAGTACTCTCCTTTGGTGTTTGTAAGTGTTGTGTGGGTGAACCTGTGCTAACATACTACCCTTCCTAGGACTAATACATACTTGTGATTAAACCCCTGCAAACATCTGTAACTACAGGAAAGTAATTAAGATATAAATATAACCACAGCCTTAAACTCTGAGATCCTACGCTCCCTTGTGCAAAGGTGTCCTAACGGGGGTTCAGGTTTCTGTCACTCCGGCAACCCCACAATTAGTAGCCAAATACACAATGCATTCCCCTAGGACATAAATGGTGAAGTGTCATGTAGTCGACGTTCAGATGACACCACTAGAAGAATAGCACCACAACTTAAATACTAAACCATTGAATAATAACTCACCACAGATTCACTACTAACAACATGACTTCTCCCATGTCCTCAAGAACTAAACGAACTACTCACGGGACATCATATGGATCAAGATCAAAGATGATATGACAATGGATAACAATCTGAACATAAACAATAATCCAATGGTTCCACTCACAAGCATCAACTACAATAGTAATCAACACCGGGGAAGTTTCCCCTAATGAACTAAGCAATATCCAACACAATTGTTATAGTAGGACGGAGTGGTGATGATGGTGCTGGTGGAGATGATGGTGTGGATGATGATGATGATCCCGATGAAGCCTAGATTGATGACGGTGTTGATGGCGACAGTCTCCCCTCTCCAGGAAGGAATTCCCTAGGCAGAAATCTGTCTGCCAGAGAGATCTTTCTCTCTTGGTGTTTTCCGCCTCCCAAAGGCGGCGGAAGTCTATCTGTGGTCACCCCCTGGTGTTAGGGTTCCGTAGGGAAGATATAGGCGAAGGGGCGGAGTCGGAGGCCAAACAGGTGGGCCAAACCCACCATAGGCGCGGGGTCAGGCGGGCCCGCGCCTAGGGGGTGTGGGCCCCCTGAGGCCCCCCTTCGCTCCTCCTTCTGGCTTCCTTCGTCTTCCGGTAAAATAATATGTTTCCATATTTTTCTGGTATTTTTCTGATCTTCGTGAAATTGCACCGAAACGCCATCTTTTCCATCAGAATCCAGACTCCAGCAGTCCATCCTCCAGGAATAATCCAACATGCATAAACAGATGAAAAGCTATAAGTAATACCTCATAATAAGACAAATATCAATGAATAGAGGTAAATTATGATATAGAATAGTGATGCAAATTGGGCGTATCAGCATCCACTGCAAAGTTAAAGAGAAATGGGTAGATTGGGTCCCCCTATCGAACTCCGCAAGGGGGCCTAAAGTAGGATCCAACCTCCCCATTGACATTAATAGCGGTGGACCCACTGATGGCTCCAATATTTGCCATCTTCCACTATGTTTAAACATTATTTTTGTCAAGCAATTGATAAGAAACTCTCAATCCTTGCCAATAATAACTAATAATTGCAAATATATGCAAAACCTTGCTTTGAATTATGTTGTGCAGGAAATCACAACTTTTAATACGAAATCAGGAGTCATAATGCAGGATTTTGAGGTAGTCCACACGGGCAAGTAATTGGGAAGCAAATTCTAGGCGTTAGTAAGCTTAATGACCACTGGTATGAGCAGGGCCCGCCCATACCGTCCACATGTACCAGGTGGAGGCGGCTTTGTCTCGTCAAACCCTACAACTTTCGTAAAGATGCCTATATATTTTGAGGCTCTAGCCGCCACCCAGAAGGCCACCATTCTCAGATTTCATCACAACACCACCAAAGGAGAACCACGCCATCGTTCATCCATCCCCTCGATTATCCATAGCCTATACTTTGTACTTTAGATCTCCTTGTGATTTGGTGACCATTGTAAGAATATTTGATTTTAATATAAGTATTTTGCACAATGTTTTATATCCTAGATCTATTCATTATGAGTGAGTAGTCCTCATGGGCTGCGGTTTGGGGAGAAACCTCGGAGCAATTATGTGCATCTAATCATCGGAGTATTGTATTTTGTTTGCAATTGAATTTTGTATCTTTTGTTTCTTTGTCTCTTGTCTCGATCTGTGGACTTGTAGGTACCCAAGATCCCAAAGATTGATAAAGGTTTGAGGTGAGATACTTGGATAGCGGCGATCTCATAGGAACCTCAGTGACAGAAAGGGTAGTATGGTCTTCGCTTAGCGACCCATTCAGGATCACAACAACATCACCACTTAATGATTTAATTTGTGTTTTACACTTAATAATCGTCTGTAGCATGTTGCTTCGGTGTGCACTCGGTTGGATTAAAAGACTATTGCTATGCCCGCTGCATCACAGAGGCTCTAGTATATTAGGATATGTTGCCCATAAGATATTATCTCCATTCAAACATTACACATGACTATGCTTATTATTATCTTTTATCCCATATGATGTGCAACTACAGGTGGATCTTCAACCCTGGCCTATCTCCATCCATTGATTCAACCCATCACAAAAGTAAACTAGATTGGTCCGGTAAACTAAGGTAAAACGGAGAAACAAAGTCTTGTAGACGTGTCCTTTTTATTTTCTTTTAGCATTGCTTTCCAAGGTTCGATTAAACCTAGGTCTTCTAGGGAAAAAACTACTATACTACATCCGTGAATCCGGATCGAAGGTATGACCCATGACGAACTGCATGATCTAACCAATCACCCTATCATCGAAACCGCGCCTCTCGAGGATCTGCCGAAGGAACGCCTAGTCTAGCCTATCATACGCCTTCTGGAAGTCCATCTTGAGGAATACCCCTTTCTGATGGCGAACCTTGACCTCATGAATAATCTCATGGAGAGCCAAGATCCCATAATCAATGAGGTATCCCTTCAAAAAGGCATACTAGAGAGGGTGGGTCAGGCGTTCCAAGACCGACGCTAGCTGGAGAGCACGGACCTTGGCAAAAATGCGCTGAATGAAATTGATCACGGTGATGCGGCAAAATTGGCGGATGTCTGTGGCTCCCACTACTTTGGGAATCAGGGTGATCATGCCAAAGTTCAGCCTGGACATCACAAGCGTCCCAGTGTAGAACTCCTGAAACATGTGCATGATGACCCCTGCAGCTGCGCCCAGAATGTCTAGAAGAAGACGATCGGAAGCCCGTCCAGCCCCGGGGCCGAGCTGGCCTTCACGACCCAGATCGCCATTGCCACCTCATAGGGGAGGAATGGGAGGGTAAGTTTCGCATTCTCCTCTGAGGTGACTAGGTCCCCCTCCTCCCAGAATTCTGGGGCAAGGGCAAGCCCCGAGTACGGCGATGCCGAGAATAAGTCCTTGTAAAAGGTGTAAATATGGGAGGAGATCTCCTTCTAGTCTTCCAGAAGGGTATCCTCGTCCCAGAGGCAGGGGATCGAGCACTTTCTCCTCCTTCCATTAGCAATAGCATGGAAGTAGGCTGTGTTCGATTCCCCTTGGATGGTGTAGTTCTAACGGCTGCGCTCCCGCCAGAACACCTCCTCCCCTGAGTAGATCTCCATAATGGAGGTCTCTAAATAGTACCTATAGGACCAAGCCTCCGGTGAGAGGCCCACCTGGTCCGCCTCCAGATCTAGAATCTGAATCTCCCAAAGAAGCATCTCTTTCTGCACCTGACGGGCTGCCCCCAGATTTGCCCCCTCCCTCCTAATAAACTGGCGCACGGATTTGGCACAGCGGTGCCATATTTCCACCGCACAGTAAATAAGGGGCGGGACGGACTCATCCCCCACCCACCTCGCCTGAACCGCTTCCACGAACCCAGGCTGCTAAGCCAAAAGGACTCGAAGTGAAAGCGGTTCAGGCGAGGCAGAGCCCCTCCTCCCGTAGAGAGGAGGAGGGGAGTGTGGTCAGAACCCAACCTAGTGACTGCCCGAAGGGAGCACAGGGCGAAGGAGAGCTCCCAGTCCACGGAGACAGAGACCTGATCTAGGACACTGCGAATCAGGTCCAACTATTTGTTGGTCCAAGTATATCTGACTCCCACACGTGAAATATCTCTCAGGTTGAGGTCGACAATGGAATCATTAAAGATTTGCATCCTGCGGGGGTCCACATTGGATGAGCTCTTGTCTTCGGTATAGCGAGTGAGGATAAAATCCCCAGCCATGACAACTGGGGTTCCCTCTCGTTCCACCTTAGACTTGAGCTCCAAAAAAAAAAGTCTGGGTACCTCCTATGGTCCGCGGGTCCATAGACAATGATCACCTCCCATGTGAGGCGTGATCGTCTATGGGTGAGCACCATACTCACAAATAACTCCCCGTGGTCCATATCCTCTACCTCGAAGGTTTCCTCCTTGGCCCCAAGGAGGATACCACCCGAGTGGCCAATGGCTGACAGCCAGGTCCAGCTGAACTTGTGACGGCTCAGACCCTTCAGCTCTTCCATGGATGTTGGGGAGGTGACCCCGGATAGGGTCAAGACAGGGGAACATAAAAGGAGTCTCCCTTGTCATATGCCGAGTTACTATTGATATCGGCCGAGTCATGTAAAGGTCGGCCGAGATAAGCACACCCATGACACTTACGGAAGGAGCAGTGCCTTACCCGGCCGACATACGAGTTACGTCAGCTGAGTGAGCCCGAATAACTTGAATGCAGGTGAAGGCCGAGCCGAGTTATGCGAGACAGGGCCGAATAGCGTGAAGCTTGCAGGAGAAGGAGGTGCATATAGTCAAACCAAAGTCACGGGCTATGGAGAATCTGAATGGAGCCAAGAACAAAGGACAAGGAGCAGAGCAGCAGAAGGGCAGAAGGGGGTCAAGGTAGTGACAGTCATGGAGCCCGAGGCGCGCAGGTGGGGTTCTCTGGAACCTTGTCGTCGTTATAAGGGGGACACAGAAAGGAGGTCTCCGAATTACTATCTTGGGACAAGCATATTCCTCGAATATGCTTGCCATGTTAGCCCTGGAGGAGCCAAGGCACCCCTTTATAAGGGGAGACGCAGGATCCTGAGGGGGGATCGATTCACTTTACGATGTAAGGCTCGTGTAGTAGTCTTCTTCTTCCTGTTAACAGCTCAAGGAGCACTTGTAGTTCTTGTAAGGAGAAAGAAAGATCTTTATGTTAGTCACTTGAGTGTGGTAATCGGCATCTTCCCTCCCCGGATCCCTCTAGCATCCATTGGCCCCATACTTTAGCCTACCCATGGCATCTGTCGTGCCACCACTACGAAAGTTGGCGCCCACCGTGGGGCCAGCAGCGGTGCTAGCTGGAGTCAAGATCCGGACGAGAAACTTCATTCACACCGGCGAGCGTGTTGTCTCTGGCTTAGTCCAGAGACTTGATCTCTGCGACTACGTCAGCGATAACGCGGGAAGCTTCAGGAGAAAAGCTCCACCATGCAACGGAGTCTTCATCAACCTAGGCATGCACCAGATCTACGTCGGCATCGACACATCCTGCGTTTATCCTCACCAAGTTATTGATGCAGGGGAGCCTCCCCTCAGCGCCGCAAGCGGTCCGCATGGAGAACGCCCCGTCAGCAGCGTCGAGGTGATGGTCGCAGCCGGGGTGCAGACGGCAGCAGCAGGCGCCAGATCAAGCAAGGAACCAGCGGCGGTAGGACAGGTGACCACAAAGCAAGCAGCTCCACAGCCCACCGAGGTAGATCCGTCCGCAGCCAAACAAGCCGAGGTACAGGAGACAACCCCAAAGGCAACAAGGGTAAGATGGCCACCTTTGGAAAGACCAGAGAATATTCTCCAGGCAACTATAGATAATCTGACCATGCCTGTAGTGCCGATACTTGATCCGGCTAATGCTCAGGCTGAGTTAGAAGAGACTAGGCAGAAAGTGCTGGTAGAAGCAAAAAAGGTGTCGGCTTTGCGGGAGTCCCTGAACAGGACCCTGCGAGAATATGCCAAGGCAAATAAACTAGATGTTGCTCCCGAGCGGGTAGATGAGTTAAGATTGAGAGGAAAAAACCTCATGAATGATATCAACAAAGAGCATGAGACTCATAAGGCAGATTCAGTTGATCTAGGCATGCCGAGGTATAGTACCCCGGCAAAGAACCTAAGGGTGGCAAATGCCGCTACATTGGAGTTGGAATGATTAACCGGTGAAGCCCGGCAGAAACAGCAAGAAAGAGTGAATGAGCTCGTACGCATTGCGAACCAGCAGAATGAAGAAATGCTTAGGGCTGACCCGACAAGACCGGGAGCCTCGCGTATGGTTCATTCGGCTGGGGCAGCACCCTCCCTATCAAGGCGCAAAGATCCTCACCCGGAAACAACGCGCGAAAAGATAGAGCAGTAACTTCAGGAAAAAGAAATAAGCAAATTGTTCCGTATGATCCGGTAATAGCCGGAAAAGCCAATGAGAACAGAGGCAATGGGAGCCGAGCTAACAGTGGCGAAATAAATCACGGCCGTGCCAACAAAGGCAATAGAAGCCGAGGTAACGGAGACCTCGCTAGAGGAAATCATGAGAACAATGACCCGACGGAAGGAAGGAGAGACCCACCGCCCAATCCTCAGCCGAGGTATGAACCTCGGCAAGAACGAGAAGTGAGACCGGCTCACCATAATCATGCAAATGAGAGGTACAATGATGCTTACTCAGATATGGAGTATGCAGGGCATGGTAGAAATAACCATTATGGAATACAGGAAAGAATCATTTACAGAAACTTGCCGTCAAATGACGCAAGATCAAAACTGGACAGGTTGTACCGGTCCGAGTTATTAGAGGAGCAAGGTCCGCCTGGTCCGTCATGTTTTGGACCTCGGATCATGGGCGAGCCGCCAGTTCCGAACTTTCAGCTGGAAAGGGGCACGGAAACATACAATGGGAGCACCAAACCACAGGATTGGTTGATTGACTATGCTACTGTAGAAAAGATAGCTATTGGAAACTTACGATGGGCGGTAAGATACGTCACGCAGATGCTGGAAGGACCAGCCAGAGTATGGCTGAACAATCTGCCAGCAGGCAGTATCAACTGCTGGCTAGATTTCGAAGAGATGTTTGTCAGCAACTTCACCAGTACTTACAAAAGACCAAACAGGCCACAGCATCTTGCTATGTGGTTGAGATATGTAAACCCTAGGGGAGGTAAGCCTATATAAACCTCCCTAAGGGGTGAGTAGAGATACGTTCCCTCATACACCCAAGCAACTCGCCGCCTAGTCGCCGAGTTCGCCCATTGTAAACACCTCCATAATACAATCTAGCAGGAGTAGGTCTTTACCCTCGGGGCGAACCTGGGTAAAACCTCGTGTCTTTGCCCTCATCTCGCACCGCAGATGGCTGGCCGCCTTGCCCTTCGTTTCTACTACTCACGATTGCAAGATCTCGCCGTGGTCATTCCCACGATAGTGGCGCCCACCGTGGGGCCCGGTCCGGCCGGTGTTCTGCGGCGAGATCCAATCTTCCCATCAACGAGACGCCACCGCCGCATGATAGCGATCGGCGAGATGCTCCGGATCTTGCCGAGCAGCTACGCCCCGGCCGCGACCCGTCACGCGCAGCGTGATCCCGCCATCGGCACGATCAGCCTCTTCGCCGGCTTCACCGACGCCATCACCTCGGAGGACTCGGCTCGCATCCGCGAAGTCGCCACCACGCGATCGGCTCTCCGAGAGCCAGATCCGACGATCCACCGCCGCCTCGAGTACGACTCGCCCACAAAGAACGTGGCGAGAACTCGCCGGCCGCGAAGACGCGACCTTACCGACGACGCCGACTGGCGACCAAGGCCACTGCCGGATCCATCACCGCGGCCTCGTCCGCGGCTCCATCGCCAGGTCTCCAACGCGGGAGATTTCGAGGACCCTCCATCCTCGGATCTTCGACTTCGACCGGGTCGGAAAACTCCGCCGACCTCCACGACGCGGTGCCGCCATGCCGACCTACATGGCCACCGCACCGACCACGGAGGACCCTTTCTCCACCCCGATCCCTCCTAACGCCACGGCGACGGAGGTCGAGGAACTCCGCCTGAAGTTGGCGGAGGCAGTACGCAAAGAGCAGGCCGAGCGCGAAAAATTTCGCCTCGAGCAGGTGACAGCGCAGGAACTGTCACGCTACCACCAGCAGCGGATCAGGTCACGCCTGAATCCCACCGTTCAGGGGCGTGCCCTGAACTTCGACGATGAAAGCGACCCGGCGCGCATAGCCGAGCGCGCGATCTGCGAGAACGCGCCACCGGGAGGAAGCAACCGCCCGCCAGATCAACGGCGGCGGTGCCCGCCACCACCCAACCGCACTCCTGTGATCAGCCGCGGATAGTCGTCTCCTCACGGGAGCGAGATGCGAACGGCCTTCCACTGTTCTCCACCCCGATGGACAACCTCGTGGCAGGCCGAGCCGCGGCCGACAGCATCACGGCGACCGGCGACGGCGCCTTACAGATCCAGTATGTCAGGGCCCTACTCGCGAAGGCCGTGGAACAGCAGAAAGCAGGCGCCGACTCGCAAGGGCGAGTGTACTCGGCCTCGGAAGCGTGGCGGCCTCAAGCGGGTCCAGCGGTGGCAAACACCTCAATTGCCGCCGCCAGAGCCACCGCAGCTCAACGACGACCCGAATGCGCACTCTCCACCAACGATCCTGTGTCGGCGACCAACCTCGCCGCCGCTAATGGAGAGCCAATCGACGCCGCACTCACATCATCAACAACCAAATCGGCCAAGACGCCAGCCCGACGACTTGCGGCACACCCTAACTACCGCCGCGATGGCGAGCCTATGGGTCGCCACGACTAGGGCCCAAGTGCCGGACCAATGATCCGAGGCGAAAAGTACCCACCAACTTCAAGGCGCCCAAGGAGATCGAAAATACGACTGTGACGACCCGCTGTCCGGCTTGACACATACCTCATGGCAATGGGGATCGCGGGTCACACCGACCTACCGCCGCCTGCTACCTCCCATCGATGATGGAGGGACGTGCGGGCAATGGATCAACACGCCCCCGTGATGCGACGACTCGGAGGAAATGCGAGACGCCTCGCTGCACTTCGAGTGCTCCTACACCCGCCACCACCATCGAGGACCCGAACGATGCGTCCGGGGACCCCGCGAGTCGAACCGCAATCGGGTCCAACGGTGGCAAGAGCTCGTATAACGCGGTCGGCATCCACCCGACACCGCGATCCATTGCTTCAAGACCTCGTGCCACTGAGCCTCTAGTCGCCAAGCTCAAGCGACACGCCCGCACACTCGACAACATCCCCGACCTCCTCGAGATCGCCAAACGATACGCCGAGGAAGATCCCAACCAAGACGTCGACGACGAGTCCGGAGGGCAACGACGCACGGGCGGCAACGACGGTGGCCGCCGAACCGACCTACGCTACAGCGGCACTCGCCTCACAGGCAAGCGCCGCAACGATGGGCGAGTCGACTTCGTCGCCAATGCTGGGCACGCACAACGCGACCCCAAGAGCTACCGCCGCGACGGAGGGCAACGACGCGACGGCGGGAACTACAAGAACAAGCCAAGGTTCGATCCCGCGGCCCTCCTTAACCAACCATGTGCGTTTCACAACAGGGAAGGAAAGCCCGCCACGCACACCACCGCCGACTGCCACACCCTCAGGGAGATCGAGAAGGCACGGCACGCTGGAGGACACCGACAACGACCCGCAAATGGCGGAAAATTCGCAAAGTAGCCGCTTCCACACCTTCACCGCTTCAACACGCGCGAGAAGAAGGTCATCGCCCGCTGTCGCCGCCAACGCGTGGCCTGACAGACGCCCCCGCCTCGAACTGGTCGGAGCAGCCCATCACCGAGCCGGCAAGACCACTCGCCACGCATCGAGTATCCGTGACGAGTCGCCCGGTGGTCAAGCCCAAGGTCGGCGATCATCGCTCCCCAAGACTCGATGGGCGGCGGCAGCTCCATCAACATCCTCTACCTCGACACCTTCAGCATCGGCTCCCGCAATCGATGATCGAGACAACCCACACCACGTTCCACGGCATCGCCCCGGTCGGAAGGCGTACCCGATCGGCAAGGTCACGCTACCCGTCACCTTCGGCACCGCAAACTTCCGCACCGGCGGATCGTCTTCGAGCTGGTGCCCTTCGACAGTTTACCATTGCGTCTGGGCGCCAGCGTTCGCCAAATTCATGGCGGCACCATTACGCTGCATAACGCGATGAAGCTCCGGCCGCGGCGGCGTCATCACCATTAACGGCGACCCGACATGGCCCCGAATGCGAGGCCAAAGGAGCCGAACTCGCCGACGCGTCATCGCGCGAAGCTAGTCACGCCGATGAGCTCGCCAACACGCGAGCGGGTCAACAACGACGACCCCACAATACTCAAGAAGCCCAACTCGAGGGCACAAACACCTCAACCTTTGAGGCCACGACGACACGCACTGGCCGAGCTGGTCCCAGCGACCCCACCAGACGGTGACGATCGGGACAGGCATGAGCCCAGATAGGAAGGCGCTCATCGAAGTTCCTCCGTGAGAACAGGGACATCTTCGCATGGAAACTCTCCGACATGCCCGGTGTCCCTAGGGAGCTCGCTGAGCACAAATTAAACGCCGACCCCAAAGTGCGACTCAAGCGGTCGCCACGGCCATTCAACGAAGAACGCCGTCGGGCAATCGCCAAAGAAGTGCAGCGTTTACCGCCGCTTCATCCGCCAATTAAATACTCAAGTGGTGGCAAACCCAGTCCTGGTCGAGAAGAAGAACGGGACATGGAGAATGTGTATCGACTACACAAACTGAACAGCCGCCCAAAGGAGCAGTTCGTCCTCCCGCGGATCGATCAGATAATCGACTCCACCGCGGGCTCGGAGTCGCTGTGTTTCCTCGACGCCTACTCTGGGTATAACCAGATCAAAATGGCTGTCGAGGACGAGGAGAAGACGGCGTTCATCACGCCATTCGGAGCCTTCTGCTACACCGCCATGACCTTCGGCCTCAAGAACGCCGGAGCAACGTACCAGCGGTGCATGCAAGAATGCCTCGCGAGCCAAATTGGCCGCAACATCCACGTCTACATCGACGACGTGGTCGTAAAATCCGCTCGCCAAGGCGACCTACTCGCCGACCTCGCAGAGACCTTCGCCAACCTGCGGAGGTACAAGATAAAGCTCAACCCAGGCAAGTGCACCTTCGGTGTACCCGCCGGGCAATTACTAGGGTACGTCGTCTCCAAACGAGGGATCGAGGCAAACCCAACGAAGATCGACACGATCGCCCGGCTCGGCAAACCCGAGTGCCTGCGCGACGTCCAGAAGCTGGCCGGGCGTGTAGCGGCTCTCAGTCGCTTCATCACCGCTTTGGTAAAAGGCGATGCCCTATACCGCTGATGCGCAAGAATCCCACCTTCAAGTGGGACAAGGAGGCGACGGCGCTCGCGACCTCAAAAAGGTGCTACTCGCCGCACCACTACCGCCGCACCGTCGACAAGGAGCCCATGCTGGTTTATGTCGCGGCGTCCGAGCGTCGTCATTGCTGTAATGGTCGTCGAACGACGGAAGGAAGAAAAAGCGCCCAGTCCAGCGGTATACTACATCGAGGTCCTAACCGAGTCGCGCCCGATACCTGATACCAAAAGATGGTATACGCGGTCTTGAGCTCAGCGCTGCCAGACTACTTCCAGAGCACCCCATCACGGTCGTCTCCTCGGCTCCACTACAAGACATCATCCATAATCGAGGCGACCGGGCGGGTCGCCAAGTGGGCCGTCGAGATCGGCGTCCACAACATTAAGTACGAGCCACGCAGGGCGATTAAGTCGCAGGCACTGGCCGACTTCCTCGCCGACTGGGAGGAGGCCCAGCAGCCAGAGAAGCCGCCGTACCTCCATTACTGGAGCCTGTACTTCGACGGGTCCAAGAACGCGGACGGCGCAGGAGCGGGGATAGTGCTGACCTCACCAAAAGGCGACAAGCTCCGCTACATCCTCCGCCTCGAATTCACGCCCTGCACCAAAAACATGACCGAATACGAGGCCCTACTCCACGGCATGCGAGCCGCAAAGGAGATGAGCGTCAATCGCCTTCGATGCTACGGAGACTCCGACCTCGTTGCGGGTCAAGTCGCCGGCACCTGCGACGCCGTCTCCCCTACCATGGCGGCATACCGCCAAGAGGTGGACAAGGTGGGCGGCCACTTCACCGGCTACTACGCCGAGTGGATCGACAGGAGGAAAACGAGGAGGCGCCCTCTCGCATCGGGTCGGCTCGACTCGCACCACCTGCCGGCGTGTTCCTCGACACCATCTTCACGCCGTCAGTCTCTCCCCCGAAGGAGATCGACATTGGAGTCCCGCTCCAACCAGAGGCAACCTTGGTCGCACTCGTCACCGAGCCAGACGACTGGACCAAGCCCTACATCGCCTACCTGGAGACAGGCAACCTGCCCGCAGACGAGACAAGCGCCAGAATGATCGCTCGCCGATGCAAGTCCTACACCATCATCGACGGCGAGCTACACAAGCGCAGCGTCACCGGCGTGTTCCAACGCTGCGTCCAACCGGCTGAAGGACGCAAAATCTTACATGACATCCACTCAGGCGACTGCGGCCACCACGCTGCCGCGCGCTCCCTGGTCGCCAAAGCCATGCGACACGGCTTCTACTGGCCCACCGCACATGCCGACGCTGTCGATATCGTCCAGCGATGCGGGTGCCGGCACGCCAACAGACGACGTTCAAGTTCGGCGCTCAAAACAATCCCCATCACCGCCATTCGCCGTGTGGGGCATGGACATGGTAGGCCCCTTCAAGAAGGCCCCTCGGCTACACCCACCTGCTGTCGCCCGTCGACAAATTCACAAAGTGGGTAGAAGCCAAGCCAGTCCGAAATGCGACGGAAGACGCCACTAAGTTCCTACGCGAGCTCATATACCGCTACGGTTTCCCCACAGCATCATCACGGACAACGGTACAAACCGCCAAGGAGCAATGGCGAGTTCTGCGAGCACCACATCCGGCTCGACCTTGCATCAGTCGCACACCCGGAATCCAACGGCCAGGCGGAACGAGCCAACCAAAGCATCCTCCACGGCCTGAAGCCGCGACTCCAAGTACCACTCGAGCGCACCGCTGGATGCTGGGTCGAAGAGCTTCCCTCCGTCATCTGGGGAATCCGCACCTCGGTCAACAGGTCGACGGGATTCACCCCCTTCTTCATGGTCTACGGCGCTGAAGCTGTCATGCCAACCGACCTCGAACACGACTCGCCGCGGATCGTCCACTATACGGAGGCCGCAAACGAACTGGCCCGCCAAGATGGGCTCGACCAACTCGACGAAGCGCGCGACCTCGCCCGATCGCGCACCGCTATCTATCAGCAAGGGCTCCGTCGCTACCACAGCCGACGGGTGAAAACCCGCACCTTCCAGGAAGGCGACTTGGTGTTACGCCTGATCCAGGACAAGAAGGGCATGCACAAGCTCTCCCCTCCGTGGGAAGGCCCGTTCGCTATCGGGCGCGTACTCGGCAACGACGCCTACTACCTCGTCGACGTCCGCGGGGACGGTGAACTCGACGTCAAGCGTGGAATGTAAATCTCCTCCGGAAGTTCTATATCTAGAACCCCACATGTACTCTCCAGTCGCTATGAACAAAAGAAACGGCATCGCAAAATTGTCTACTCTCCATGCCTTGTGCCACTCAAGACTTTCGTAATTAACAGCGTCATGCTAAAATACGTAAGTCAACCCTTGGTACAGCGACTGCACGGCTAAGTAGTGCGATGTAAGAGCACCGAGTCATTTCAGGTCTTGCATCGCCCACGAAAAACGCCAATCCGAGCCCCATCGAGTCGCCTAGCTCGACTGGTTTCTAACCAAGACACCGTCCTCGCTTCACAGCGACCACGGTCCTCCGCATCCTCGATAGCGACTCGAACGGCTAAGTACCACGCCGGGACCGGATACCAGTTCGTCTCGATCGGACAGGAAAACGCCAAGTAAGAGCGTGCTCAGACTCGCCACGCGATCGACCCACCGGGCCAGCAGGAGTGACGCGCTCATACCAACGCTGGATCCTCAACCACCCTCGAGTCGCGCTTGAACTACCAAGTACCACGCCGGGACTCGGCCACCCGCCCCGTCACAGACGGGAAAACGGTAAAGCATGAGCACTCGAGGGAGTCGCTGCATCGGCTCTCCGAGCTCAAGTAGTCGACTCAACCAACAACACACATGATAAACAACAAAACATCATATCTAAGGTGAACCCGCAAAAGGGCGGACGCGCCGGGACTCACCCAAAATCAATCCAAAACACGCAAACAAATAGCAAAATGAACACAACGTTCCATTCAATCGCATATCGCATTGTCTTACATTACAAAATATGCCTACCGGCAGAATGCTACTAACACTATTCCGCAGTTTCGACGATGATGCACCAGCCCCGGCGCTCCGGATGAATGCGTGTACGGGTTCGATGGATAAGTCGTCAGCTCGCCCGCCATCGCCGCTGAACGGCTGCTCGACCTTGAAGTCGCGATGCGGGCGACTCGGGTCGTTCGCGACGATCGCTTCTGGTACGGAAGAAGGTCGCCCATCGCCCAAACACGCCCGAGTACGCGCGACGCTCTCGCAGCTTAAGAACTTGACAGATCCACCGCGCCAGACGATGAAGGATAACCACTGCCACGTCGCCGAGGTCGAAGTTCGGGAAGTGGGCGAGTCCTGCTCGAGCCGCCGACGCCACGACGAAACGCCGACCGGCCATGAACTCCACGACGCGGGCGCCTTCTCCAAGTACTCCCACACCTCAACGAGGTCACCGAATAACCTCCGTGGCGACATCTCTTGAAGGTAGGCGCGATGCAAGTCGCCGACAGCGCCGCCGAAGTCGACGAGCATGCTCACGCACTCCCTCGCATCAAGAGAACTCGCTTCATGGCTACCAATCACATGGCCTGCTAGGCGGAAGTTGTGAGCACCACGGAAACCACAAACAATATAACTACAAGACGGAAGACGACTCACCGAAAGCAACGGCGGGCGAGCCCGTGATGAAGCTTTGAGCGATGTTTTATCGCCACGAAGCCCAACGATGAGGGCTTCCGACACCTTCCGTTCTTCCGTGGCAGAACGGCGCCTTAGCTCGCCTGTCACGAGCTTCTTCTTTCGCCTCCCAGTCAAGGCCGAGGTCGGCGATCCTTTGCTCAAGGTGCTTAACGCAGATCTGCCGCCGCCCGCCAGCAGGACAAGCTCTGGCGAGCCACCTACCGCGCAGCAATTGCCTGAAGCTCCTTGTTTACTTCTTGGAGAGCGCCCAACTCCTTCTCAGCACGCTGCTTCGCAGCCAATCGCTCTGCCGACTCCAGTTGTAAACCCTGCAAAGTTTCAAAGTCAGTACACACGAAAATCACTCAATGCCCACCCGCTACAATTTAGCGGGTACGCACTCGGGGACTGGCGGCTCGAAAATCACTCAGTGCCCACCCGCTACAATTTAGCGGGTGCGCACTCGACCGGCGGCTCGAAATTACTCGGTGCCCACCCGCTACAGTTTAGCGAGTGCGCACTTTCGGGATCGGCTCGAAATTACTCGGTGCCCACCTGCTGATTTAGCGAAAAGCGCTTCGGGACTGGACTCGAACGCACAAAACAAGAAACTAAAAAGAATCAGGCCGCTGCAAAACACCGACCTGATCCTCGGGGACTGGAGGTACCTGGATGGCCGCGCCAAGCATGCCGTGCAGTTGCGCTGCGTCCACGGACGAAAGCAGCGCCGGTGTGTGCCCGCGACGTTGGTCAATCTCAGCGCCGGCGGTCTCTGGAGCGGGTTGAGTCGCGCCTCACTCGCTGGCCGCCTTTGGTCATGAAGCGGGGAAGGTAGCACCGCCCCAAAGGAGCTTCGCTTCTTCCGTCTAGGCAACGAATGCCCTTCGTGGACGCGGGTCGCTTCCACGGGCCCAGCCAAGCCGACTGCCGTGTCGTCAGAGAGGCGATGTCATCGCCCTTGGCCTTCTTGCTGCCTTCCGTGGAAGCGGCGACCTCGTCCACCTTCCTCTTACGGGAAGGGTCCTCCTCGCTAGTAGCGGAGGGCACCTTGACCACCGTCGGGTGGCCCATCTTCTTCACTCTGGTCCTACGCATCGAGACAATTCAGAAAAACATTCATAATACTAAGAAAGGCGAAAGCCGAGTACACTCACTTGGCGACTGGAATGAAACGCAGCCCTGTGCGAAGGCCGGCCGGTTTCTCCAGCTCGGGGCCAAGCCGGCGACTGAGCCCCAGTTCCAGGGCGCCAGGGGCCCAGGATACGGACGGCTTCTTTGATGTTGAGGTAGCGGTTGGCGCCTCCGGGGCGCCTTCGGCGGAGGTTTCCTTGCTAGGAGCTGCCGCAACCGGAGCCTCCTTGCGAGGCGAGACCGCCACGCCGGACCTTTGCAGGCGGTCGCCACCTGGAGCCTTCCCTAGCCCGGAGACCGGCGCGAAGGGCGGGGGCATCGAGGCCAGCGGTGCCTCCATGGATGGTGCATCTAACGTGGTTGTTGCCGGGGCCGCCCCGTCACCGGCCGAGCTGTGGGCATCGGAGCTGCTCGCTGAGCGCGGCGGTGAGGCCATCTTCGGCGGCTTCGTCCTCCTCCTTAGGGGGGCCCTCGCCTCTTTCTCCTTCTTCTTCTTCGCGGGAGTGGCCTGACGGAGCGAGGTGGTCTCCGGGAGTTCCTCGTCATCGTCATGACGCTCGAGGCTCCTGCTCGCCTCGAGTTCGCTACCGACGCGTTGCCCATGGTCTTCGGACCAGGGCGATCTCCTTCGGATTCGCCCTCATCGCCCCTCATTACCTTGGCGGGAGGCGACTCGCTTGTGTCTGGCGGATGGACGGAGCTCTACATCGGGGGTGGGAGCCACCCTTCCACCACTTGAAATAACTGCGTTAAACATGGAACAAAGTTAGAATTACCGCGATCGCATATGCTGCGATCGAACAAGATCAGATTATTACCGTTGAGCCGGACGCTTAGCGGTGTATGGAGGAGCCCGCCTGCGATCCGTGTATGCCGCCTGGTGATCCTCTTCAGCCAGAGGTAGTCCTCCGGCTTCCACTCGGCGAGGCAGGCCTTCGTCGAGTCTTCTCGGCACTGTAATTGGTACATGTAATGCTCGCGTTAGGCGAACGAGCCGCCAAGCCAACAGTTGTACAGTTCACCGTCTGGAGCCCTTCTTCTTTAGACCGCGAATGGTCTGGAGCATCTCCGACGACCATCCGCCGATCGCCGGGAAGCTTGGCGACTGGAGATTATGCTCGGAGCGGTCGGCCGAGTACTGGATCGCCGCCTCCGGGGTCGCCTCGGTCACATAAAACCAAGACTTTTTCCAGCCGCTGCTTTGGCCGGCAGATCAAGTCGAAGAAGGAGGCTTTGGATTTCAGCTGGAAGGTTAAGCCAGCGGCTAGCATTGGGCCGCCGCCTCGCGCTGATCCGTCCATGGAATGATCTTGCCACAAGGGAAAATAGGGCGGCAGCCCAGTAGCACTCGCAGAACGCCACAAAGATGGCGAGCTGCTCGATACTATGGGGACCCAGATCCGAGGGCTGGATCTCGTAGGCGCAGGCCGGAAGAACAGAAGTGGGAAACCCTAAACCCCGCCGAGGTGACTAGCGAAGCAGATGAACTCTCGCTGGTTCGGGGTCGCTTTCCGCTGCGGGATTCGCCAGCCGGCCCAGGATTCCGCCTCCTCAAGGAGGCCAGCGCCTGGTGCACTTGGATCTACCCCAAGGTTCGGTGGAGAGGGCCATGGCTGAGGATTTGCTTGGAGGTCGGAGGATTGCGGGTCGGTCAGATCGCGAGATCAACGGGCGAAAGATGTGCGTACTCGGAAGAAATGGTGGGAGGTTGGCTTTCCTATGGCCTACCATTCCTCTTATATAGCGGAAGCTGCCCGCCAAATTAGGGGGCCGTTACCGCGCGATGATTACACCGAAAGTTACCGTTAAGTTACCTTAACGGCTAGTTTGACCACGCCCGACGGTCCGCCTCCTGCCACCCGGCTCGCTGAGTTACTCGCCGAGGCCGCGACCCGTTGGTTCGGTTCACCCAAGACGCAACTAGGTTCGCCGGATTTTTTCCTTCGTGCAGGAGCCCGCCGACGATTCGACTGGATGCCAACTTGAAGCCGTATACTCCGACTGCCAGCAGCCACCTGCACCTAATCAACGACGGCCTCGGGGACTACTGATGGGGATATGCCTACTGGGGTATCCTCAGCGGGACGTTTCCGATCGCCCAAGGGTCGAAAGTGGGCCAGAACGGCGAGTGGATCAAAGCCCATCAGGGTACCAAAGCATCGGAGGTCAAGGCCCAAAGTAGTAGATAGGCCCGGTCGGTCTCGAGTTAAACGATTGACAAAGTTGTAAATCAATCGGTTGAGATATGTAAACCCTAGGGAGGTAAGCCTATAAACCTCCCTAAGGGGTGAGTAGAGAATCGCCTCATACACCAAGCAACTCGCCGCCTAGTCGCCGAAGTTCGCCCATTGTAAACACCTCCATAATACAATCTAGCAGGAGTAGGTCTTTACCCTCCGGGGGGCCGAACCTGGGTAAAACCCTGTGTCTTTGCCCTCATCTCGCACCGCAGATGGCTGGCCGCCCTTGCCCTTCGTTCTACTACCCGCTGCCGATTGCAGCATCTGCCGTGGTCATTCCCACGACAGAATTCTTGACTCGGTGGTGTAACCTCAGAAACTCATGTGAAGGAGTTATAGAATCTCAAGCGATAGCTTGGTTCGCACAGGGATGCCGATATGGCAGTGTTTTGTGGCAGAGGTTGCAAAGAGATATGCCGACCACCTTGGCAGAAACCATCAGGATAGCAGATTCATATGCTTTGGGGGATCCGATACAACCAGAGCTGATGTTGTAACATAGAGAGCATCAGGACCAATATGCAAGAGATACATTTGGATCATCGAGGCGCAAAGAGTTCGAGGTAGAAGAAGAGAGGAGAGATCGAGGGATATGCATCCAACCAGGTGGCAGCCGTAGTGCAAGATCAACCGAGTCACAGAAACACTCAGCAACAGAAAAATGGTCCTCAGAAGTGGACGCCAAGGAACGAAGGGACAGTGGACACCAGAGCAGAATAAGCAGTGGCATTAAAGGCCGAAGTACACGTTTGGATCCATGTTGGATCAATCGTGTAAGTTTCATACACCAAATCCGTCCGCACCCAAACAAGCCGAGGTACAGGAGACAACCCCAAAGGCAACAAGGGTAAGATGGCCACCTTTGGAAAGACCAGAGAATATTCTCCAGGCAACTATAGATAATCTGACCATGCCTGTAGTGCCGATACTTGATCCGGCTAATGCTCAGGCTGAGTTAGAAGAGACTAGGCAGAAAGTGCTGGTAGAAGCAAAAAAGGTGTCGCTTATGGGAGTCCTAACAGACCTCGAGAATATGCCAAGGCAAATAAACTAGATGTTGCTCCCGAGCGGGTAGATGAGTTAAGATTGAGAGGAAAAAACCTCATGAATGATATCAACAAAGAGCATGAGACTCATAAGGCAGATTCAGTTGATCTAGGCATGCCGAGGTATAGTACCCCGGCAAAGAACCTAAGGGCGGCAAATGCCGCTACATTGGAGTTGGAATGATTAACCGGTGAAGCCCGGCAGAAACAGCAAGAAAGAGTGAATGAGCTCGTACGCATTGCGAACCAGCAGAATGAAGAAATGCTTAGGGCTGACCCGACAAGACCGGGAGCCTCGCGTATGGTTCATTCGGCTGGGGCAGCACCCTCCCTATCAGTGGCAGCAGCATCCTCACCCGGAAACAACGCGCGAAAAGATAGAGCAGTAACTTCAGGAAAAAGAAATAAGCAAATTGTTCCGTATGATCCGGTAATAGCCGGAAAAGCCAATGAGAACAGAGGCAATGGGAGCCGAGCTAACAGTGGCGAAATAAATCACGGCCGTGCCAACAAAGGCAACAGAAGCCGAGGTAACGGAGACCTCGCTAGAGGAAATCATGAGAACAATGACCCGGCGGAAGGAAGGAGAGACCCACCGCCCAATCCTCAGCCGAGGTATGAACCTCGGCAAGAACGAGAAGTGAGACCGGCTCACCATAATCAGGCAAATGAGAGGTACAATGATGGTTACTCAGATATGGAGTATGCAGGGCATGGTAGAAATAACCATTATGGAATACAGGAAAGAATCATTTACAGAAACTTGCCGTCAAATGACGCAAGATCAAAACTGGACAGGTTGTACCGGTCCGAGTTATTAGAGGAGCAAGGTCCGCCTGGTCCGTCATGTTTTGGACCTCGGATCATGGGCGAGCCGCCAGTGCCGAACTTTCAGCTGGAAAGGGGCACGGAAACATACAATGGGAGCACCAAACCACAGGATTGGTTGATTGACTATGCTACTGTAGAAAAGATAGCTATTGGAAACTTACGATGGGCGGTAAGATACGTCACGCAGATGCTGGAAGGACCAGCCAGAGTATGGCTGAACAATCTGCCAGCAGGCAGTATCAACTGCTGGCTAGATTTCGAAGAGATGTTTGTCAGCAACTTCACCAGTACTTACAAAAGACCAAACAGGCCACAGCAGCTTGCTATGTGCAAGCAGAGGCCGAATGAGACAGATAGAGAATTCTTGACTCGGTGGTGTAACCTCAGAAACTCATGTGAAGGAGTTATATAATCTCAAGCGATAGCTTGGTTCGCACAGGGATGCCGATATGGCAGTGTTTTGTGGCAGAGGTTGCAAAGAGATATGCCGACCACCTTGGCAGAAACCATCAGGATAGCAGATTCATATGCTTTGGGGGATCCGATACAACCAGAGCTGATGTTGGCAGAACATAGAGAGCATCAGGACCAATATGCAAGAGATACAGCCGGATCATCGAGGCGCAAAGAGTTCAGAGGTAGAAGAAGAGAGGAGAGACTGGAGTACAGATATGCATCCAACCAGGTGGCAGCCGTAGTGCAAGATCAACCGAGTCACAGAAACACTCAGCAACAGAAAAATGGTCCTCAGAAGTGGACGCCAAGGAACGAAGGGACAGTGGACACCAGAGCAGAATAAGCAGTGGCATTAAAGGCCGAAGTACACGTTTGGATCCATGTTGGATCAATCGTGTAAGTTTCATACACCAAATCCGGCCAAGCCGGCTAATCATACAACTCTGCAATGTGCCTGGATGAAAAATGCAATGGGGAACCCGACGAACATGCAAGCGCCTCCTCATCAAGCGCATCAACAGCAGCAGCCACAGTTGACCGGAGCAAATGCGCAGAAGTTGATGTTACCCCCACCTCCTCCGAGGTATGATAACTCGGACCGGAGAGATGCAGTGCATCAAGTAATAAATCAAGGTCAGGATGGAAGGGACAAAATGATTACAGAGAACATCATCAGTTATATTGTGTGTTCACAACAGAACATCAAGACATGTAAAGTGTACAACGCCGGCATATGGAGGTAAATGCGGTTATGCCGACGGTACCAAGATACGTGCCTTGGTCAGATCAGGAAATAACCTAGAGTATAAAGGATCACCCGAAAATAATGCCGAACCCAAGGTCGTACGCACTCGTACTAGATCCGACTTTTGTCGGGCCCAGCATTAATGTGAAATTTTCAAAAGTACTCATTGACAATGAGAGCAGCATCAATATCATGTACAAAGATACGATGCATAAACTCGGAATAGCGCAGAATATGCTGCAATCCACAATAACCACATTCCACGGAATAGTGCCTGGTCTTTCATGCGAACCCATTGGGAAAGTCCGAGTGGATGTATTATTCGGCACAAGGGAGAATTGCAGAGCGGAAAACTTGGAATTTGAAGTGGTGGACCTAGAAAGTTTCTATCATGCTTTACTCGGACGGCCGGCATTGGCCAAGTTCATGAGCAGCTGCCACATTACTTACTTAAAAATGAAGTTACCCGGACCACAAGGGGTGATAACAGTAGCCGGATATTACAGGAAATCGATGGAATGTGCTTAGGCCGTATCAAACCTGGCCGAGTCTTTGGTGATTGCAAGGAAAAAAAGAAGGATTTAGGAGGTAGCGGCTCTCGCTCAGTCGGCACAGCTGAATATGCCGGCATTAGCCAACCCACATGGAAGTGTTTCTTTCCAGCCGACTAAAGAGACAAAAAAGGTCCAGATAGACGAGCAATTCCTAGAGCACACCATCACGATTGGTGCTGGCCTAGATGCCAAATAGGAAAGCGAGCTCACCAACTTCCTCCGTGAGAATCAGGATATCTTTGCATGGTCAACTCAAGACCTGCAAGGTGTGCCGAGGGAGTTGGCTGAGCACTCTTTGCATGTAAGGCCAGGAGCAAGGCCGGTGAAGCAACCTCTCCGCCGCTTCGCCGAAAACAGGAGAAAAATAATAGGGGATGAGATAGCTCGGCTCCTTGCGGCCGGGTTCATCATGGAAGTACTTCATCCGGATTGGTTATCAAATCCGGTGTTAGTAGAAAAGAAAAAGGATGACCCAAATGTAGCCGTCGTATGGCGAATGTGTATCGATTACACGGACCTAAACAAGGCGTGTCCCAAAGATCCTTTTCCTTTACCTAGGATAGACCAAGTCATTGATTCGACCGCTGGTTGTGAGTTGTTATCATTTTTAGATGCATATTCTGGTTTCCACTAGATACCATTAAATCCGGCCGATCAAATAAAGACTGCGTTTATTACCCCATACGGGGCTTATTGATATCGTACCATGCCATTCGGCCTGCGTAATGCAGGAGAAACATACCAGAGATGCATGCAAAAGTGTCTACACGACCAGATAGGGAAAAATGTGCAAGTATATGTGGATGATGTGGTTATAAAAACCAAAGAAAATAAAACACTCCTGGATGATATTCGGCTGACGTTCGCAAACCTGAGAAGATTCAGAATGAAGCTTAACCCGGAAAAATGTACCTTCGGTGTCCCGGCTGGGAAATTACTCGGTTTTCTCGTATCCAGCCGAGGTATAGAGGCAAATCCAACTAAAATACGAGAAGTTGAAAGAATGGAATTTCCGAGGTGTCTAAATGATGTAAAAAAATTCACGGGTTGCCTGGCCTCGCTTAGTCGATTTGTATGCCAACTGGGGGAAAAGGCATTACCTCTATATCAACTGATGAAAAAGTCTGATAAGTTCATTTGGACACCGCAAGCAGATAAAACATTTCATGAATTAAAAAAGATGTTGGTCACGGCACCAATTCTGGCCTCTCCATTATCAAAGGATCCTATGTTACTTTATGTAGCCGCCACTAACAGAGTGGTAAGTGCGGTGGTTGTCGTGGAACGGAATGAAGATGATAAGTCGTTACAAAGTCCGGTATATTACCTAAGCGAGGTACTATCAGCCTCAAAACAGAACTACCCGCACTACCAAAAGATGGCTTATGGAGTATACATGTCGGCGAAAAAACTTAAACATTACTTCAAGGAACATTCGATAAAAGTGATTTGTGAAGCACCCATAGCCGAGATATTGAGCAATAAAGATGCCAGTGGCCGAATAGCAAAATGGGCAATCGAGTTATCACCTTATGCTCCGCAATTCGATAGGCGAGATGCAATCAAATCTCAGGCGGTGGCCGACTTCTTTGTGGATTGGGCCGAGGTACAATATGAGCCGGCACTACCAGATCCGAATTATTGGACAATGCATTTTGACGGTTCCAAGCTGAGGAATGGCCTGGGGGCAGGGATGGTGTTAACTTCACCAAAAAGAGATCAGCTGAAATATGTGCTGCAAATACATTTCGCCGCGTCAAACAATGTAGCTGAGTACGAAGCACTCGCCCATGGGTTAAAGGTGGCAAAAGATATTGGCATATGTCGGATCCTATGCTACGGGGATTCAGATCTAGTAGTACAGCAAGTATTAGGCAATTGGGATGCGCTAGATGCGAATATGGCCCTATATAGATTCCATGTGCAAAAAATCAGTGGATACTTTGATGGATGTGAGTTTCATCATATACCTCGGGCCGAAAATGACGCTGCAGACACACTGTCAAAACTCGGATCAACTAGGCAATCAATTCCCCCGGGTATCGCCTTAGAGCACCTGAGAAAACCATCAATAGCACCATCACCAGAGTCCGAGTCCATTTATATCTCGGCAGAATCAAGAGAAGATAGTATGCCAATGGAAATTGACAAAGAATGTAACCCGGAGTTTCCGAAAGTGAACCCGGTCATCGCACGAATGAATATGGAGAAATCCGAAGCTGTTATGTCGGTGGAAAATATGGAAATAGATAGTTAAATTATCCCAGAGAAAATCATGCCGACATGGGCGCAACCCATATTTTCCTTCCTTAAGGACGCAATCTTGCCGAGTAATGTGGTACTGGCTAGACAGACAGTAAGAAGAGCAAAAGCTTATCCAATCATAAACAATGAGCTGTATAAAAGAAGCGTCACAAGCGTGTTGCAAAGATGTGTTGACTCGGCAGAAGGCCAGGAAATACTCCTAGATATACATTAGGGAGAATGCGGGCATCACGCCTCGTCCAGAGCTTTAGTGGACAAAGCATTCAGGCATGGATTTTATTGTCCAATGGCGTTGAAAGAGGCGAAAGAATTGGTAGAAAAATGTAATTGTTGCCAAAGATAGGCCAGCAAGATACATATACCATCGTCCGAGTTAAAGACGATACCAATTACTTGGCCATTTTCTGTATGGTGCTTGGATATGGTGGGACCATTCAAGCCAGCCCGAGGCGGAATGACTCACATTTTAGTCATGGTAGATAAGTTCACAAAGTGGGTCGAAGTAAAATCAATAAAAAAATGTGATGGACCAACAACAGTAAAATTCCTCAAAGATATTATCTTGAGATATGGTTATCCACATAGTGTTATTACAGACAATGGCACAAACTTTGCTGAAGGGGCTTTCGCTAGATTCTGCCAAGAAAAACACATAATACTAGATGTCGCCTCGGTGGCTCACCCAGCATCAAATGGGCAAGTAGAAAGATCAAATGGACTAGTATTGTCCGGAATAAAACCCCGGCTTGTCGAACCTCTGCAAAGGTCGGCAGGATGCTGGATCGAGGAACTACCAGCAGTACTATGGATCCTCAGAACTACCCCAAACAGGTCAACAGGGTATACCCCATTTTTTCTGGTATATGGTGCAGAAGCTGTGCTTCCAGCTGACATAATACATGATTCGCCAAGAGTAACCCAGTATACAACCGCTGAAGTAAATGAGGTAGCTCGGCAAGACGATGTCGATTTGCTAGAAGAGGCCAGGGAATTGGAATTATCAAGATCAGCTATTTATCAACAAGATCTCCGGCGATATCACATCAAGAAAGTTAATCCAAGAGTTTTTAAAGAAGGAGATTTGGTTCTTCGGTTAGTGCAGCGCACAGCCGGCATGCACAAATTATCACCCCCATGGGAAGGACCTTTCATCGGGAGTAAAGCATTGCACAACGATGCATATTACCTAATCGATGCTCAGTCACCAGAAAAGAACAAGGCAAACAAAGCCGGCGATGAATCGAAAAAACCGTGGAACATAGCTTTACTTCGCCCATTCTACACTTAGGAGCCATATATGGTACGTCGTGATGCGACGCTTCAAGGAGGAGTATTGTATTGAACCTCGGCACCTCGAGAAGTGACTCAGGGACTGCCCTATGTTATTTCTTATTTTAAGTTATGTATTGAACCTCGGCACCTCGAGCAGTGACTCGGGGACTGCCCTATGTTATTTCTTATGTTAAGTGATGTGTTAAACCTCGGCACCTCGAGCAGTGACTCGGGGACTTCTCTATGTTATTTCTTATTTTAAGTGATGTGTTAAACCTCGGCACCTCGAGCAGTGACTCGAAGACTGTACCGTGTTATTTCTTATTCTTGAATTATGTGTTAAGTCTCAAGACCTCGAGCAGGGACTCGGTGTAACACCCTCAGAATCGGCCCTATGCAAGTTTTAGCGAAATCCGCCAAACCCGCATAGAAACGATTCAAAGGTGCCCACCAGGTACTTTCGTGCGGGTGGAAAACGAAGTAATAACATTACACAACAGTCCTCGATGGGACCCACAGAACAGATATATAAACCACACGACTCCACGAGTCAAGAATACAGATATACAGAACAAAGATCCAAATCACCTTGAAACGATAGAGCGTCCAGCTACGGACAAGATGCAAATGGGGCTAAGAGCCCTGAAGAATAACCAATGGCGTCCATAACCCTGCCCAGGCCAAGCCGGAAGGGTAACCCTGCTAACGACGTCGATCTCAAAACCTGCTTAAACAAAAGGGGTTGTGGCATCCCGCAAAACCACTACTAGAAAATCGCGTTGTTTTTGTGCATTGCATCGTCATCATCATGCATTGTTTGTCTGAAACTATTTCGAAAAGCCTAGTTCTATTTTGTACAAACACCCCTCTTTATTTCAAATGCAAAATCCCGATCGTATCGGATATTTTATTTACCTAAACATTATTGCAAAGTAGTCTTGTTTTAAAAATAAACAAAACCAAACAAACACATATTTGCAAAACTAATAAAAACCTACACTCTAAATCCTATTCCCACCCAAATCTATCCTACCCACCCCTCACAGCTCGCCACCTCACCCCTCCCCCAACTTCCTACCCACCCCGCCACATCATCAATCCACCACTTTTCCCCTCTCTCCCTCTCTCACCCACCGCCTCTCTACCCCTCCCACTTCCAACCGGACCCCACCTCCTGGGTCAACCCCACCCGTCAGGACCCCTCCCTCTCTCCCCCACAGCCCCACCCCCAACTGTCCCCCCCCGCGCCTGGACCCACTTCCCCCGGCCCCACCGCCCAGCCACCTCTCCCCCTGGCCCCGCCACTCCCACCTAACCTCTCTCTCCCGGCTCTCCCTCCTCCCACCTCACTCACAGCCTCGCCTGACGCCAGCTTCCTCCCTTTCCGCCTCCTGCGGCCCGCACTGGTCAGCCATCACCGCTGCGGCCCTGCGTCCCGGCCACGCGCCCATCCTCGCTGGCCTCTCCCGGCTACCGCCTCCTCTCCCCGAGCCGCGTCCTCCCCGCTGGCCGCCCCTCCTCCGCCTCCCTCCTCGCTGGCGACTGAGCCCTCGCCTGGGCCTGCTCTCCCTCAGCGCCTCCCTGCAAGCAGAGCCCCCGCTGCCCCGCCGCGCGCATCCTCCTCCGCCCGCGTGGCCGCCTCCTCGAGCCGCTGCTCGCCGGGCGAAGCTTCGCTTCGCTCGCTTGCCGCCGCTTCGCTGCCGCCGTTGCTCGAGCGGCACCTCCTCCTCGCCCGCCACCGCTGCTGGCGCTGCCCTCGACGCCAGCCGCCTCCTCGCTCGCGGCCACCACCGCCGAGCCCGTCGCTTTCTGCCGGGTCATCCGTCCGAGCATGCTGCTCGCCGTGTTCCCTGTCGTGGGTGCTAACTCATCGAGCCCTCGCAGTACTAGTATCCCGCCAAGTGAGATGGCGTTACGTGTTGGCGGTGTGGTGATGTCATTTTGTTGCTGCGAGTGGACTAAAGTTCAACAACGCGATAAGATCTCCAAACCCTATCGGTGGACAAGACCTCTTATCGGAATCCAAGTTCGCCAACGGCATGATCGCCCACATGGACCGCAAGATCGTTTCGAGCCAAAGAACAAACTCGCACGCTTTCCTTCCTTTCAAAGACCGATCCCGAGACCGAATCAAGACCGCGGATACGCCAAGTTCCTCGCTCGATGCCACGACTCGATGGCACGGGCCCGACAAGAGCGACACCGGGCACCAGTCCGAGCCCGATGCGCTGACCAAGTACTTCCTCCCGGAACGCCAAGATCTCCGCGTGAGACGACAAGACCGACAACATGGCCCGACCACCGTGGATGCGGCAAGACCTACCTCCGTTATCCGAGACCGAGCCCGTCGAACCCTGAACCCTGAGACCGGACCCCGAACCCCCGGAACCCCAAGATCGTCGAACCCTAATGTGTGAACCCCTTCCCGAAACCCTATTTTATAATATAATCCAACTTGTTGCATATTAAAGTGTCATACTCGCATGCATATTTGTGTGGTTTGGGGGCCTTATGCCGATTCACCTCATAATTAAATATGGGGCCCATATACGGGCAAATCTAGTCTCATATTGGCCTCATTTAAATTTGTGTAGCGAACCGGTAACTTACCTTGCCTTGTTAATACAACATTTAATTTGCGGGGTAGATAAACAACATTAACCATCTAATTAACTGTCGGAACCCCGGTTCCGCTTAATATGGCCTAATTGCATCGCACCTTGCCATGTCATGCATCATACATGCATCATGCCCGATCTTTTGCCGTCGTATTAAATATTGCATCCGGTGTTTACTCTAGTGTTTTGCTTCTTCGTGGATAAGGCCGTTGAGTTGATGTGAGCTTCGCCCCGATCTTCGGTTGAACCTTCGGCAATGTTTTCAGGCGAGCATCTTCCCCTTTCTACCTATCTTACTTTTATAGTATTTGTTCCCTCCTGTTGATCTATTGCTATCTATGTTGCGTTGCTCTAGTTTCGTACCCGTGATATCCCTTGCAGACTTATATTGCCTTGTACACATCCTATTACCTGTTGTTTGGTAGATAGTTGGACTTGTGCGTCGTAGTCGCTTTCTCAAGTGTTGTTGCGTGTCGTCAAGTGCCACAGTTGTTGGTGTATTGCCGCATGTTTGATGTCGGAGATGATCATGGCTTTACTTATCGTTCACTTTAATTCCTGTTTAACAACTAAAATTGAAGTAGGTAAGCAGAGGCACAGGTGGGCAATAGTTGTTATTTGGTTGTTAACCGTCCACTTGTGTCCCGTAGGACCCCGAGTGCTTGATACCTGTTCCTTGATTTATCGCGCTATCCACATCCGGGAGGATTATGGGACCCCCCCTGAGCCAGAGCTTGATTCAGTCTTATTTATTGGGGCCACAAACTAGTTTGAGGTTTTATTAACTATCCTGTACTTATGCCATGCTACTGCTTTATTTATGATTGTGCGAGGAGCACACTGTACTGTTTAGGAATTGTGACCCGTTTACGCGGTATCGATAAGCCCAGTTTTGGGTTCCCATGTACCGCCCCACAAACCTCGGGTCCGTCTCAAGTCGCCTAACTTCGCTATGGTGTACTCAAGGGTGGCCCCTGAAATATTTATGAATCCTGTGATTGATTTGTCGTGAAGGCCTCGTTGGGTTTTGATTTGGTTTTTCCGAGGTTGATCGAGTGTGTTGCTATTTGTGCACCCGCCGGTAAAACTTTCAAAGCCGTGTCATGTTATGGACGACTTGGAGCACAGTATCTCGATCATAGACAACTATAACTAAAGTAGTGCTATAAATTTGACTTTATAATGACTAGTAAGCAGCTTCACTATAATGGAATGGCTAAATAAAACTGCCAACAATTGCTTGTTTGGGTTCGCTTGCGACCATTGTACCTGACTAGTAAGTATTGCAACTACAACGAAATGGCTAAATAAAAGTACCAACAACTGCTGGGTCTTTGGGGTTATCTCATGCTAAATGTATTTGACTAGTAAGTGTGGCAACTACAATGGAATGGTTAACTAAAACGGCCAACTGCTTATTTTATCAGGATGATTATCTACATCTGACTAGTAATTGCTGCAATGATAACTGAATAAATAAAACTGCCAACTGTGTGAGTTCCTCGGTTGACTTCCTCATTTGGTCTCGAGGGGGAAACACCAGGATGGGTTTGTTTGATGGTAGCATCAGGTTGGTTCCGCATAGGTTTTTCCTTTACCCCCCTCTGGTAGCCGACAGTTATACCGAGTCTCTATAGGTTGTTTAGTGCATACGCCGCTTGATCCACCATACCTATGGCGAGGACCGCCAATTCTAGTCTCGCTGCATCGCCTCGATCGACGCCTCTTTTCCTTTTCCTTTGTCGGCACCCCTTTTGTTTAAGCAGGTTGAGATCGACGTCATAGGTGGTTACCCTTCCGGCTTGGCGCGGTGGTTATGGACGCCATTGGTTATTCTTCAGGGCTCTTAGCCCCATTTGCATCTTGTCCATATTCGGACGCTCTATCGTTTTCAAGGTGATTGGATCTTTGTATATTTTATCTGTATTCTTGACTCATTGAGTCGCTGTTATATATATCTGTCCTGTGGGTCCCATCGAGGAATTTTGTGTAATTTTATTACTTCTTTTTCCACCCGCACGGAAGTTCCTGGTGGGCACCTTTGAATCGTTTCTATGCGGGTTTGGCGGGTTTCGCTAAAACTTGCATAGGGCCGATTCTGAGGGTGTTACAGAGTGGTATCAGAGCTCAGCCATGATACCCCACAAGTCCAAATTTCAGGATAACCTAGCTAACGGCCGAAGTAGAGTGTCAAAACTATTTTTGCAAAATCGGTTGGATAGTTCTGATTAGGTCTGATTTTACTCCTTACCCTCTGCTGCTCTCCTCTCACCTCTGCGTGTTTTGAATCCGCTCTCTTCTCTCTCTTCGGGTCCAGGATTTCTCGTGGTTGGGTTCCGTCGTACCTTTAGGGTTTCGCTTCCTCCTTTGATAACGGTGTCCTACCATCCGGTGTTCATGCTGCCTGAGGAATCCGTCTACTGTGGTACCATTCTTTGCTCCTTGTTTGTGCCTTCCGGTGTTTTCCGACGCGACGACATCATCAACGCCAGATCCGATGCAGAGTCTGCATCACTCCTCTGTTTCCGAACCTCGCTTGTCGAGATCTACAATCTGAATTCCGAGGGTTGGTTGCATAAACCGCCTATTCGTGTGTAGAGTAATGGTTTGGGTGCGCGATGGACTGATCACCATCCGACTACTCTTATCATTCGCTCTTGTACATCGAATCAGTGGATCCAGCGATTTTACTCCGTCCACGGAAGCTAGAGGTGGCTTTATTTGTTGATACCTCTACCTTCGACCTTTTGTTCCCGGAGTGTTCTCTCGACGATCACGGACAACGACCTCTTGTTAGTGGTGTCGCGAGAATCTACACGATGCGAGAAGATTCAGATCGCCGCCTTCTTCCTAAGATTATGAGGCGGGTCTCGAGGGCGAGATCCATTGTTAGTGGTGTCGAATTGTGGCATCCCGCAATTACCACTACTAGAAAATCGTGTTGTTTTTGTGCATTGCATCGTCATCATCATGCATTGTTTGTCTGAAACTATTTCGAAAAGCCTAGTTCTGTTTTGTACAAACACCCCTCTTTATTTCAAATGCAAAATCCCGATCGTATCGGATATTTTATTTACCTAAACATTATTGCAAAGTAGTCTTGTTTTAAAAATAAACAAAACCAAACAAACACATATTTGCAAAACTAATAAAAACCTACACTCTAAATCCTATTCCCACCCAAATCTATCCTACCCACCCCTCACAGCTCGCCACCTCACCCCTCCCCCAAACTTCCTACCCACCCCGCCACATCATCAATCCACCACTTTTCCCCTCTCTCCCTCTCTCACCCACCGCCTCTCTACCCCTCCCACTTCCAACCGGACCCCACCTCCTGGGTCAACCCCACCCGTCAGACCTCCTCCTCTCCCCACAGCCCCACCCCACCTGTCCCCCCTCCTGACCCACTTCCCTGCCCCACCGCCCAGCCACCTCCCCTGCCCGCGGGCCCCGCCACTCCCACCTAACCTCTCTCTCTCCCCTGCCCCTCTCCCTCCTCCCACCTCACTGCACAGCCCGCCCGACGCCGCCTTTCCTCCCTTCCGCCTCCTAGCCCGCCTCGCCTGGGCACGCCTCACTTGGCCGCCTCTGCGTCCCGCCACGCCCATCCTCGCTGCCCCAACCGCCTCTCCCGCCTGCCTCCCTCTCGAGCCGCGTCCTCCCGCCGGTCGCCGCCTCCTCCGCCTGCTCCCCCTCGCCGGGCGACCGAGCCGCCCTCGCTGCCTCCTCCCCTCAGCGCCCGCCCCGCCAGAGACCCACCAGCCTGCCTCGCCCTCCCGGCCATCCTCCTCCGCCGCCGGCCATGTCAGCACTCTCCGCGCCTCCTCGAGCCGCTTCGCCGCCAAGCTCGCCTCGCTTCGCCGCCGCTGGGCCGCCGCCCTCGCCGTCGTCTGCGTGCTCGAAGCGCCACCTCCTCTCGCTGCTCGCCCGCCATCACCGCGCGCTGCCTCGACGCCCAGTGCCTCGCCGCGCCACCACCGCCGAGCCGCTTCTCTGCGGTCATCCGTCCGAGCATGCTGCCTCTGGCCGTGTTCCCCTTTCGTGGGTGCCAACTCATTGACCCCTGCAGGCACTAGTATCCCGCCAAGTGAGATGGCGTTACGTGTTGGCGGTGTGGTGATGCCATTTTGTTGCTGCGAGTGGACTAAAGTTCAACAACGCTGTGACAAGATCTCCAAACCCTATCGATGGATAAGACCCTCTTATCGGAATCCAAGTTCGCCAACGACGGCATGATCGCCCACATGGACCGCAAGATCGTTCTCGGAACCAAAGAACAAACTCCGGCACGTTCTCCTTCCTTTCGAAGACCGATCCCCGAGACCGAACCGACGACCGCGGATACGCCAAGTTCCTCGCCTGGATGCCAAGACCGACTCGATGGCGCGGGCCCGACAAGAGCGACACCGACCAGGGCAAGTCCGATGCGCCCCCGACGCCAGACCAAGTACTTCCTCCCGGAACGCCAAGATCTCCGCGTGAGACGACAAGACCGACAACATGGCCCGACCACCGTGGATGCGGCAAGACCTACCTCCGTTATCCGAGACCAAGCCTGTCGAACCCTGAACCCTGAGACCGGACCCCGAATCCCCGGAACCCCAAGATCGTCGAACCCTAATGTGTGAACCCCTTCCCGAAACCCTATTTTATAATATAATCCAACTTGTTGCATATTAAAGTGTCATACTCGCATGCATATTTGTGTGGTTTGGGGGCCTTATGCCGATTCACCTCATAATTAAATATGGGGCCCATATGCGGGCAAATCTAGTCTCATATTGGCCTCATTTAAATTTGTGTAGCGAACCGGTAACTTACCTTGCCTTGTTAATACAACATTTAATTTGCGGGGTAGATAAATAACATGAACCATCTAATTAACTGTCGGAACCCCGGTTCCGCTTAATATGGCCTAATTGCATCGCACCTTGCCATGTCATGCATCATACATGCATCATGCCCGATCTTCGCCGTCAGTATTAAATATTGCATCCGTGTTTACTCTAGTGTTTTGCTTCTTCATGGATAAGGCCGTTGAGTTGATGTGAGTCACGATCTTCGTTGAACCTTCGCAATGTTTTCAAAGTAGCATCTTCCCTTTCTACCTATCTTACTTTTATAGTATTTGTTCCTCCTGTTGATCTATTGCTATCTGTGGTTATGCTGTTTCAGTTTCGTACCCGTGATATCCCTTGCAGCCTTATATTGCCTTGTACACATCCTATTACCTGTTGTTTGGTAGATAGTTGGACTTGCGCGTCGTAGTCGCTTGCTCAAGTTCTGTTGCGTGTCGTCAAGTGCCACAGTTGTTGGTGTATTGCCGCATGTTTGATGTTGGAGATGATCATGGCTTTACTTATCGTTCACTTTAATTCCTGTTTAACAACTAAAATTGAAGTAGGTAAGCAGAGGCATAGGTGGGCAATAGTTATTATTTGGTTTTTAACCGTCCACCTGTGTCCCGTAGGACCCCGAGTGCTTGATACATGTTCCTTGATTTATCGCGCTATCCACATCCGGGAGGATTATGGGACCCCCCCCCCTAAGCCAGAGCTTGATTCAGTCTTATTTCTTGGGGCCACAAACTAGTTTGAGGTTTTATTTACTATCCTGTACTTATGCCATGCTACTTCTTTATTTACGATTGTGCGAGGAGCACACTGTACTGTTTAGGAATTGTGACCCGTTTACGCGGTATCGACAAGCCCAGTTTTGGGTTCCCACATGCTACCGCCCCACAAACCTCGGTCCGTCTCAAGTCAGCTAACCGCTATGGGTGTATTCCAAGGGTGGCCCTGAAATATTTCTGAATCCTGTGATTGCTTTGTCGTGAAGGCCTCGTTGGTTTTGATTTGGTTTTTCCGAGGTTGATCGAGTGTGTGTTGCTATTTGTGCACCCGGCCGGTAAAACTTTCAAAGCCGTGTCCGGATTATCGACGACTTGGAGCACAGTATCTCGATCATAGACAACTATAACTAAAGTAGTGCTATAAATTTGACTTTATAATGACTAGTAAGCAGCTTCACTATAATGGAATGGCTAAATAAAACTGCCAACAATTGCTTGTTTGGGGTCGCTTGCGACCATTGTACCTGACTAGTAAGTATTGCAACTACAACGAAATGGCTAAATAAAAGTACCAACAACTGCTGGGTCTTTGGGGTTATCTCATGCTAAATGTATTTGACTAGTAAGTGTGGCAACTACAATGGAATGGTTAACTAAAACGGCCCACTGCTTATTTTATCAGGATGATTATCTACATCTGACTAGTAATTGCTGCAACGATAACTGAATAAATAAAACTGCCAACTGTGTGAGTTCCTCGGTTGACTTCCTCGTTTGGTCTCGAGGGGGAAACACCAGGATGGGTTTGTTTGATGGTAGCATCAGGTTGGTTCCGCATAGGTTTTTCCTTTACCTCCCTCTGGTAGCCGACAGTTATACCGAGTCTCTATAGGTTGTTTAGTGCATGCTGCCGCTGCCGCTTCAGTCCACCATACCTATGTAGGCGAGGACCGCCGAATTCTAGTCTCGCTGCATCGCCTCAAGATCGACGCCTCTTTTTCCTTTGCCCTTTGTCGGCACCCCTTTTGTTTAAGCAGGTTGAGATCGACGTCGTTAGCAGGGTTACCCTTCCGGCTTGGCCTGGGCAGGGTTATGGACGCCATTGGTTATTCTTCAGGGCTCTTAGCCCCATTTGCATCTTGTCCATATTCGGACGCTCTATCGTTTTCAAGGTGATTGGATCTTTGTATATTTTATCTGTATTCTTGACTCATTGAGTCGCTGTTATATATATCTGTCATGTGGGTCCCATTGAGGACTGTTGTGTAATGTTATTACTTCTTTTTCCACCCGCACGAAAGTGCCTGGTGGGCACCTTTGAATCGTTTCTATGCGGGTTTGGCGGGTTTCGCTAAAACTTGCATAGGGCCGATTCTGAGGGTGTTACAGGGGTGCCGACAAAGGGCAAAGGAAAAAGAGAGAACGGTCAGTACTGAGGCCAGTACACGGCGAGGCTAGAATTCGGCGGTCCTCGCCTACATAGGTATGGTGGACTGAAGCGGCAGCGCAACATGCACTAAACACCCTATAGAGACTCGATATAACTGTCGGCTATCAGAGAGGGATAAGAAAGACCTATTCGGAACCAACCTGATGCTACCACCAAACATACCCATCCTGGTATTTCCCCCTCGAGACCAAACGAGGAAGTCAACCGAGGAACTCACACCGTTGGCAGTTTTATTATTCAGTTATCGTTGCAGCAATTTACTAGTCAAGTATAGATAACCATCCTGATATAATAAGCAGTGGGCAATTTTAGTTAACCATTCCGTTATAGTTGCGACACTTACTAGTCAGATACAATTAGCATGAGATATCCCAAAACCCAGCAGTTGTTGGTACTTTTATTTAGCCATTCCGCTGAAGGTAGTTGCAATACTTACTAGTCGATACAATGGTGTAGCGACAATACAAACCAAACAAGCAATTGTGGGCAGTTTTATTTAGCCATTCCATTATAGTGAAGCTGATTACTAGTCATTATAAAGTCAAATTTATAGCACTACTTTAGTTATGCAACACACACTCAATCAACAAACCAAATCAAAGCAATCACATCCTAATAGCCTCGCACAATCGTAAATAGGCATGGCATAAGTACAAGATAGTAAATAAAACCTCAAACTAGTTTGTGGCCCCAAGAAATAAGAATGAATCAAGCTCTGGCTCAGGGGGGTCCCATAATCCTCCCGGATGTCACTACTAGAAAAATGGCCTTTAGTGGCGCACCATGAAACATCATCTGTGGCGCACTAGCAGTGCGCCATGTGCCTTGCGCTACAGAAGTTTAGAGACAGGCGTGGCGCACATGCCAGTGTGCCACAGAAGTTTGGGAAGGTGCGCCACGCGTATGAAACGATAACCGTGGCGCACTAGGTGCTGTGCGCCACGGATGTAAATTTCAAAATTCAAAAAAAAAGCAGATCTGGATCTCGCCGATGCGGCCGGCGTCGGTGCAGGTCATCGCCATCGTCACAAGGCGTCGGTGTCGTCGTCGGAACTGCAAGGAGGAGGAAGAGGAGAATAGGAGGAAGAGGAGGAGAAGAAGAAGATGAGGCAGAGGAGGAGAAGAAGAGGAGGAGGAGGAGGAGAAGAGGAGGAAGAGGAGGAGAAGAAGAAGAAGAGGAGGAGGAGAAGAGGAGGAAGAGGAGGAGAAGAAGAAGAAGAGGAGGCAGAGGAGGAAGAGGAGGAGAAGAACAGGAGGCAGAGGAGGAAGAGGAGGAGAAGGAGGCCGCCGTTGCACCGCCGTCGCGAGGAGGAGGAGAAGGAGGCCGCCGTTGCACCGCCGTCTCCCGTTGTCACTGCGAGGAGGAGGAGAAGGAGGTCGACGTCGTGCGAGCACTGCAAGAAGAGGAGAAGGGGAAGGAGGAGAAGGGAGAAGGAAGAAGGAAGAAGGAAGAAGGAAGAAGGAGAAGGGAAAGGGAGAGGAAGAGGGAAAAGGGGAAGGGAAAAGTGGAAAGGGAAAGGGAGAGGAAGAGGGAAAAGGGGAAAGGGAGGAGGAGGGCGGGGTGGGGATTCAAATTTGAATCCGCTTAAGCTTATCCGTGGCGCACTAGGTGTAGGTGCGCACGGATAAGTCGCCTGTATTTTTTTTCTGCAGAAAAACGGTTTTTGACCGTAACTTTTACTCTTTTCGAATTTTGAAAATCTAAAATCGCTAAACGACCTTAGGTCGTTAAGTAGCAGATCTGAAATCTCGTTCTCGTCATTTTGGTATATTATACGATTTTTTTCGATATCGTATGCAAAAGTTACGGCCTTTTTACCGTGGCATAATTTTTTTTTGCAAATAAAGTCGAAACTCATTTTTGTTAATTTTACTAGAAGCTATACCACATTACCTACCTAAATATGAAAGGATTTAATTTTTGAAGTGTTTATCATTTTCTTTTATTTTTTGCAAACCCTAAAAAGGCGATCCACGGGTGTGGAGTTGGTGCATGCCACTATTGTCGCGCACATGGCATAGTGCGCCCGTGGTTGTACAAACCGTGGCGCACTATGCCATGTGCCATGATGCTTATGGATGGTTCACAGAGAGAGGCGTGCGCTTAGGCGTAGCGCACCCCCATGTGCGCCACAGATGACACTAACAACCGTGGCGCACATGACTATAGTGCGCCAGATGTTTGGCGTGCCAACAGGCCCTGGCCACACATCTGTGGCGCACTATAGTCATGTGCGCCAGTTGTTCTAGTTACTAGTAGGGCATCGCCTTGTGTGAACCACGCCTGTTTTAGCCGTGGGGCACTTCAACCATGTGAGCCACGGATGTGCTGATTACCTATAGCTGTTTTCCTAGTAGTGTGTGGATAGCTCGAATATTCAAGGAACAGGTATCAAGTACTCGGGGTCCTACGGGACACAAGTGGACGGTTAACAACCAAATAACATCTATTGCCCACCTGTGCCTCTGCATTACCTACTTCAATTTTAGTTATTAAACAGTAATTAAAGTCTTGATCAACTCCAACAATAAACACACGACAATACTCCAACAACTGTGGTACTTGACGACACGCAACAGCACTTGAGCAAGCGACTACGACGCGCAGGTCCAACTATCTACCAAACAACAGGTAATAGGAGGTGTCCAAGGCAATATAAGGCTGCAAGGGATATCACGGGTACGAAAACTAGAGCAACGCAACACAGATAGCAGTAGATCAACAGGAGGGAATAAATACTATAAAAGTAAGATAGGTAGAAAGGGGGAGATGCTCACCTGAAAACATTGCCGAGGGTTCATCCGAAGATCGGGGCGAAGCTCACATCAACTCAACGGCCTTATCTGCGAAGAAGCAAAACACTAGAATAAACACCGGATGCACTATTTAATACTACGGTAGAAAATCGGGCATGTATGATGTATGATGTATGACATGGCAAGGTGCGATGTAATTGGGCAATATTAGTGGAACCATGGTCCCTACAATTAATTAAACGGTTCAAGTTGTTTAGGTACCCTGCAATTTAAATGTTGTCTTAACATGGCAAAATAAGTTACCGGTTCGCTACACAAATTTAAATGAGGCCAATATAAGACTAGATTTGCCCGCCTATGGGCCCAATATTTAATTATAATGTAAATCGACATAAGGCCCCCAAACCATAGACAAGTATGCATGCATGAACAATTTAATATGCATCAGATATATCATTTATAAAATAGGGTCTCGGCAAAGAGGTCACACATCTGGGTTCGGACGATCTTGGGGTTCGATGGGTTCGGGGTCGGGTCTCAGGGTTCAGGGTTCGACGGGGGCGAGGTTCGATGGGATCGGTCTCAGACAACGGAAGTAGATCTTGTCGCATCCGGGAAGCAGGACTTGGTTCGGCGTCAGGGGCGCATCAGATTCGCCGTGGTTGGTGTCGATCTTGTCGTTGCGAGATCTTGTCGGGTCCCACGGGGTCGGGCTTCGAAGCCAGGAAGGAGTACTTGGCATTGTCGAGCGGAAGTCTTGATGGTCCTCGGGTCCGAGAAGATCTTGTCGCACGGTGTCCGGGTAGGCGAACTTGTCGGTTCCGCGGTTTCGATTGTCGGTGTCGGACTCGGGTCTCGGCACTGGGAGATCTTGTGGTTCGGACTGCGGGGTCCGTGTTCATTTGCATTGCGTTGGTGAAGATCTCGTGATGCCGCGGGCCATCTCCGTTATAATGACCCATCAACAAGACGGGCACGGGCAGAGGCACCAAAGAGAGAACAAACCAAAGAGGCATGTCCCCTGTGGATACCGACTCGAACACCTTGCGGGCGTGTTTCTGGGTCCGGCACCAACGCTGGCGGCCGCGCAGGATCGGTGTCGAGGAGGAGGGGCTTGCAGGCAGGTCTCGAAAGGCGACGGTTGGCTGCGTGGAGGAGAGGTAGGGACGCCATGGCGCAAAGAAAGCTCATGGCGTAGACGCGGGGCGAGACGGTCCAGGATGGAGGCGGCCGGGGTCCTCTACGAGGCGGTGCGGGCTCGACTCTCGGAGCGGAGTCGGACGGAGGAGGCCAGGGGATTGAGGCGGTCGGCGCAGTCAAGAAGGGGTTGGCAGGTGGCGGACGGCTGGGCTCCACGGGGCGGCGAGGCCAAGGGCCACGGGCAACGGGGACGGCCGGAGCTTGCATGCAGGGAGGCGCCGGCGACCGGAGAAGGCGAGGCCGACGCGGGGCGGCGCCGAGAGCGAACGGGGGGAGGATCTTGGGGAGCTTGCGAGGGGCACCGGCCGGGCGGGATGAGGACGCCCGTGGCGGCTGACAGGAGCTCTCGGCGTCTGCAGAGGACCTCACATGGCGCCAGCGGAGGGCAGCCGAGAAGCAGTGGCGGCGCTCGCAGAGGACGGGCGGACGCGACGCCAGCAGTGGTGAGGAGGGAGGCGCAGAAGGAGAGAGGCGCCGGTTGGTCGACCGCGGCCGGCGAGGCAAGACAGAGGAGGTCATGAGCGAGCGGCGCCGGAGTTGGGGAGATGGCGACGCCGTGGGGGAAGGGGTGGGGAAGCGGGTTGGGGTCAGAGGGAGGAAGGAGAGAGCGGGGGGGTGGGCGATGGTGGTGGGGCCAGAGGTGGGCCAGAGGGGAGAGAGGGAGCGGGGTGAGAGAGGAGGGTCGCGTGGCGGGGCCAGGTTGTCGGTGGGGGGGTTGGGGTGCGCCAACGGGTGGAGGTGGGATCAGTAGATGGAGGTGGGGCGCTGGGCGGGACAGGGCAGGTGGGCCAGGTGGGGAGGCAGGGCCGGCTGGCATCATGGTGGGGCCACTGGTGGGGAAGGTGGGGCGAGGTTGTTGACCAGGGGGGGTGGAGGCTGGGATTTGGTGAGGTGGCTGAGCCGAAGATGAGGTGGAGGGAACGGTGAGGTGGAGGGAGGGGATTGGTGGGGATGATGTGGAGGGGCTGGGTAGGATTAGATGTAGGTAGGAAAAGGTTGGTCTAGGGTTGGGTTTTTGGGGCTATCGGAGTTGTAGACTGGTGCTAGCTGGGCTGGCAAGCGGTCTCCTCCGGGGTTTATAAAATAGGGTTTTTTTTATGTTAAAATATTTATTTTGTTCTGTTCAAATTAAAACAGTTGCAACTAGGTTGTATACAAAATAAAATATCCGGAGACCCGGGTTTTAATTTGAAATCAAGACGGGGCGTTTAGAAAACAAAAACAGGCTTTGCGAAATTAGTTTTATGCAAACAAATGCAAGATGACATGACGATGCTCAATTGCAATGAGGCATGATGACATGAGCATGCGGTCATGATGATGCAATGCACAAAAACAACGCGATTTTCTAGTAGTGGTTTTGCGGGATGCCACAATTCGACACCACTAACAATGGATCTCGCCCTCGAGATCCGCCTCATGGTACCGGGAAGAAGGTCGACGATCTGATCCTTCTCCCATCGTGTAGATCCTCGCGACACCACTAACAAGGGTTGTTCCCCATTCGTCGAGAGAACACTCCGGAGAAACAAAGATGAAGGTAAAGGTCTCAAAAGGGTAAGGCCACCTCTAACTTCTGCGGAAGGAGTATAACTGCAATAAGTCACCATTCAATGTGCAAGAGCGAATGATAAGAGTAGTCGGATGGTGATCAGTCCATCGCGCACCCAAAGCATTACTCTGCTCACGAATAGGAAATTATGCAACCAACTCTCGGAATTCAGATTGTAGATCTTGACAAGCGAGGTTCGGAAACAAAGGAGTGATGCAGACTCTGCATCGGATCTGGCGTAGCTGATGTCGTAACGTCGGAAAACACTGGAAGGCACAAACAAGGAACAAAGGATGGTACCACAGATAAAGGACCACTCAGATAGCAGGAGGACCGGATGTAGAAACACCGTTATCAGAGGAGGGAGCGAAACCCTGAAGGTACGACGGAACCCAACCACGAGAAATCCTGGACTCGAAGAGAGAGAAGAGAGCGGATTCAAAACACGCAGAGGTGAGAGGAGAGAAGCAGAGGGGTAAGGAATAAAAATCAGACCTAATCAGAACTATCCAACCGATTTTGCAAAAATAGTTTTGACACTCTACTTCGGCCGTTAGCTAGGTTATCCTACAGGCTGGACTTGTGGGGTATCGCAACTGCTGAGCTCTGATACCACTCTATAACACCCTCAGAATCGGCCCTATGCAAGTTTTAGTGAAATCCGCCAAACCCGCATAGAAACGATTCAAAGGTGCCCACCAGGCACTTTCGTGCGGGTGGAAAACGAAGTAATAACATTACACAACAGTCCTCGATGGGACCCATAGAACAGATATGTATAACAGCGACTCAAAGAGTCAAGAATACAGATATAATATAAAAAGATCCAAATCACCTTGAAACAATAAAGCGTCCAGCTACGGACAAGATGCAAATGGGGCTAAGAGCCCTGAAGAATAACCAATGGCGTCCATAACCCTGCCCAGGCCAAGCCGGAAGGGTAACCCTGCTAACGACGTCGATCTCAAAACCCTTAAAAAAGGGTGACAAAGGGCAAAGGAAAAAGAGAGCGGTCAAGATCGAGGCCAAGACACGGCGAGGCTAGAATCTGCGGTCCTCGCCTACATAGGTATGGTGGATCAAGCGCAGCAAAGATGCACTAAACACCCTATAGAGACTCGATATAACTTGGCCATCGAGAGAGGGATAAGAAAGACCTATTCGGAACCAACCTGATGCTACCACCAAACATACCCATCCTGGTATTTCCCCCTCGAGACCAAACGAGGAAGTCAACCGAGGAACTCACACCGTTGGCAGTTTTATTATTCAGTTATCGTTGCAGCAATTTACTAGTCAAGTATAGATAATCATCCTGATATAATAAGCAGTGGGCAATTTTAGTTAACCATTCCGTTATAGTTGCGACACTTACTAGTCAGATACAATTAGCATGAGATATCCCAAAACCCAGTAGTTGTTGGTACTTTTATTTAGCCATTCCGTTGTAGTTGCAATACTTACTAGTCAGATACAATGGTCGCAAGCGACAATCCAAACAAGCAATTGTGGGTAGTTTTATTTAGCCATTCCATTATAGTGAAGTTGATTACTAGTCATTATAAAGTCAAATTTATAGCACTACTTTAGTTATAGTTGTCTATGATCGAGATACTGTGCTCCAAGTCGTCCATAACCGCGGACACGGCTTTCAGAAAGTTTTACCCAGCAGGGGTGCACAAATAGCAACACACACTCGATCAACCTCGGAAAAACCAAATCAAAACCCAATGAGGCCTTCACGACAAAGCAATCACCAGATTCAGAAATATTTCAGGGGGCCACCCCATTGAGTACACCATAGCGAAGTTAATGACTCGAGACGGACCCAAGGTTTGGGTGGACGGTCAGAAACGACTAGGAACCGAAAGTGTGATGGGCTTGTCGATACCAAAACGTGTCCCGATCCTAACAGACAGTGCTCCTCGCACAATCGTAAATAAAGCAGTAAGGCATGGCATAAGTACAGGATAGTAAATAAAACCTCAAACTATTTTGTGGCCCCAAGAAATAAGAATGAATCAAGCTCTGGCTCAGGGGGGTCCCATAATCCTCCCGGATGTGGATAGCGCGAATATTCAAGGAACAGGTATCAAGTAATCGGGGTCCTACGGGACACAATTGGACGGTTAACAACCAAATAACATCTATTGCCCACCTGTGCCTCTGCATTACCTACTTCAATTTTAGTTATTAAACAGTAATTAAAGTCTTGATCAACTCCAACAATAAACACACGGCAATACTCCAAAAATTGTGGTACTTGACGACACGCAACAGCACTTGAGCAAGCGACTACGACGCGCAGGTCCAACTATCTACCAAACAACAGGTAATAGGAGGTGTCCAAGGCAATATAAGGCTGCAAGGGATATCACGCACGAAAACTAGAGCAACGCAACACGTATAGCAATAGATCAACAGGAGGAATAAATACTATAAAAGTAAGATAGGTAGAAAGGGGAGATGCTCTTTGAAAACATTGCCGAGGGTTCATCCGAAGATCGGGGCGAAGCTCACATCAACTCAACGGCCTTATCCGCGAAGAAGCAAAACACTAGAATAAACACCGGATGCACTATTTAATACTACGGTAGAAAATCGGGCATGATGCATGTATGATGTATGACATGGCAAGGTGCGATGTAATTGGGCAATATTAGTGGAACCAGGGTCCCTACAATTAATTAAACGGTTCAAGTTGTTTAGGTACCCTGCAATTTAAATGTTGTCTTAACATGGCAAAATAAGTTACCGGTTCGCTACACAAATTTTAATGAGGCCAATATAAGACTAGATTTGCCCGCATATGGGCCCCATATTTAATTATAATGTGAATCGGCATAAGGCCCCCGAACCACAGACAAGTATGCATGCATGAACAATTTAATATGCATCAGATATATCATTTATAAAATAGGGTCTCGGCAAAGAGGTCACACATCTGGGTTCGGACGATCTTGGGGTTCGATGGGTTCGGGGTCGGGTCTCAGGGTTCAGGGTTCGACGGGGGCGAGGTTCGATGGGATCGGTCTCGGACAACGGAAGTAGATCTTGTCGCATCCGGCAAGCAGGACTTGGTTCGGCGTCAGGGGGACATCAGATTCGCCGTGGTCGGTGTCGATCTTGTCGTTGCGAGATCTTGTCGGGTCCCACGGGGTCGGGCTTCGAAGCCAGGAAGGAGTACTTGGCGTTGCCGAGCGGAAGTCTTGATGGTCCTCGGGTCCGAGAAGATCTTGTCGCACGGTGTCCGGGTAGGCGAACTTGTCGGTTCCGCGGTTTCGATTGTCGGTGTCGGACTCGGGTCTCGGCACTGGGAGATCTTGTGGTTCGGGCTGCGGGGTCCGTGTTCATTTGCATTGCGTTGGTGAAGATCTCGTGATGCCGGGGGCCATCTCCGTTATAATGACCCATCAACAAGACGGGCACGGGCAGAGGCACCAAAGACAGAACAAACCAAAGACAGAACAAACCAAAGAGGCATGTCCCCTGTGGATACCGACTCGAACACCTTGCGGGCAGGGCGTGCTCGGGGTCCGGGCACCCAACGTTGGCGGCCACGCGCAGGGATTGGCGTCGAGGAGGAGGGGCTTGCAGGGCAGGTCTCGAGCGGTGGCAACGGTTGGCTGCGTGGAGGAGAGGTAGGGACGGCCATGGCGCAGCAGGCCCGCGGCGGTAGACGCGGGGCGAGACGGTCCAGGATGGAGGCGGCCGGGGGTCCTCTACGAGGCGGTGCGGGCTCGACTCTCGGAGCGGAGTCGGACGGAGGAGGCCAGGGGCTTGAGGCGGTCGGCGCTGCGGTCGAAGGGGGGGTTGAGGCAGGTGGCGGACGGCGGGGCTCCACGGGGCGGCGAGGCCAAGGGCCACGGGCGACGGGGACGGCCGGAGCTTGCAAGCAGGGAGGCGCCGGCGACCGGAGAAGGCGAGGCCGACGCGGGGCGGCGCCGAGAGCGAACGGGGGGAGGAGCTTGGGGAGCTTGCGAGGGGCACCGGCCAGAGGCGGGGATGAGGACGGCCCGGCGGCGGCGGTACAGGGGAGCTCCTGGCGGCGTCTGCAGAGGACCTCTGGTATGGCGCCGCGGAGGCAGCCGAGAAGCAGTGGCGGTGCGCTCGCAGAGGACGGGGCGGACGCGGACGGGACGGTGGTCAGAGGCGCAGCAGAAGGATGAGGAGGCGCGCGAAGGTCGACGCGGCAAGCGGAGGCAAGAGGAGGCCGCGAGCGACTGGCGGCGCTCGGGAGTTGGGGAGATGGCGACGCCGTGGGGGAAGGGGTGGGGAAGCGGGTTGGGGTCAGAGGGAGGAAGGAGAGAGCGGGGGGGTGGGCGACGGTGGTGGGGCCAGAGGTGGGCCAGAGGGGAGAGAGGGAGCGGGGTGAGAGAGGAGGGTCGCGTGGCGGGGCCAGGTTGTCGGTGGGGGGTTGGGGTGCGCCAGCGGGTGGAGGTGGGATCGGTAGATGGAGGTGGGGCGCTGGGCGGGACAGGGCAGGTGGGCCAGGTGGGGAGGCAGGGGCCGGCTGGCATCATGGTGGGGCCAGCTCGGTGGGGGGGGGAAGGGAGTGGGGCCAGAGGTTGTTGACCAGGGGGGGTGGAGGCTGGGATTGGTGAGGTGGCTGAGCCGAGGATGAGGTGGAGGGAACGGTGAGGTGGAGGGAGGGGATTAGTGGGGATGATGTGGAGGGGATGGGTAGGATTAGATGTAGGTAGGAAAAGGTTGGTCTAGGGTTGGGTTTTTGGGCCTGTCGGAGTTGTAGACTGCTGCTAGCCGGGCCGTTGGGCCTGGCGGGCGGCGGTCTCCTCCGGGGTTTATAAAATAGGGTTTTTTTTATGTTAATATATTTATTTTGTTCTGTTCAAATTAAAACAGTTGCAACTATGTTGTAGACAAAATAAAATATCCGGAGACCCGGGTTTTAATATGAAATCAAGACGGGGCGTTTAGAAAACAAAAACAGGCTTTGCGAAATTAGTTTTATGCAAACAAATGCAAGATGACATGACGATGCTCAATTGCAATGAGGCATGATGACATGAGCATGCGGTCATGATGATGCAATGCACAAAAACAACGCGATTTTCTAGTAGTGGTTTTGCGGGATGCCACACTCGGGGACTGCACCGTATTATCCCCTACCTCGGATCATGCATTAAAACCTCGATACCTTGAGCTCTGACTCGGGGACTGCCCCATGATTGTTTCTTGACCAATAAAAACGTATTAAACTTCAGCAACTGGAGCAATGACTTGGGGACTACCCCAAAGTAATTTTCGCATTAACCCATGAAATGTATTTTGGCAACCCAGTTTATAACTCGGGGACTGTCACGTGATCCAAGGAAATTCTTTGAGCACACGCAAGAACTCGATAACCCAAGTGATAACTCGGGGACTAATTGTTCTAACGAACTATTTGTCGCCAGACACTTAAAAGTTCCATAGCTCAACAAATAAAGATTTCTAAGGATAATGCAGAAAAGAACAACCTCGACAAATTGAAGTATCATATGGGATACAGTTTATTATATCACCTTATTAGATGTGGGCATAGGGCCTTGTGTCTCAGGAAGAAGTTGAAAACACGACAGCTAGGCTGTCGAGTTTATAAAGGGCAGGCAAGATATATGTCGAACTAAGCTCAGCCACGTGGAGAAGTACAATCCGAATTTACAAAATCAGAGGTCGCCAAAATAGAGAAATAAAGCAATCAGACCCGTTCAAGCAAAGTAATAATGATTACCATTACCCATGCCTTAGTCGTAAAAGGCAAATGAAGGTTCACACCACGTCAAAAGCCAAACAATTGTTCCACAGACATTATACGCCCGACATACCGGGGACTGAGAATAACTTCGGAGGTTTTTCGAACATAAACAGTTAAAAGGACCAGAGCACCCTTAGGGGGCAACAGCATGATATGGTGCACCAGGAACGAGTATCTCGGATGATGGCGGCGCGACCTCGGTCTCCCATACAGGGGCACTGTCAGGAACTGGGCGCTCCGAGGTGGACGGCGCCTCGGCCAAAGTTACCTCGCCCTCAACAGACGCGACAGTAACCCCGGGGGAAATCCTGGGCTGCTGAGAAACATTAGTTTGAGCTTGAGAATGCCCAGTCCCCTTGGAAGATGATCGCGCATCGTCATCCTCGTCCGAGCTTCCATTGGAATCATGGGAGTTGTCCGAGTCACCTTCTGCTTCATCCTGATCGGCCGAATCATCATCAGAGGCATCTTCAATCTCGACGTCATCCGCTGGATTAGGAAGGAAACTTGGCCCTTCAATCCAATTATGCACATCAGCATACTCAACCAGCTGGAAGGCACGAGCTTGGTGGCGAGCGACGAATGCTGGATCCTCAACCCAACGAGAGCCGGTTCGCAAGTTTATCAAATTATCTAGGGAAATGTCCTCGTACCAAGATAGAATGGTTGTAAGTGCCATGTCAGCACCGGCCCTCCCGGCAGATTCCCTCCAGAGATTTAGCTGGTTCTGAGAGGCCATTAATCTCTCCACGAGTATTTTGACCTCGTCAATATCAGGAGTTCCAGAAGTACTCGGCCAGAGAACATGGTAGGCCCGAATGGCTGCTTGCACCAAATCCCTACCCATAATCTTCATTGGCCCAATAGCAGTGCTAACGGCAACCAAGAAGTCTTCCATTGAATATTCTGGACTCGAGTCTGCGGGGACACCTTGGCGCTGGCAAGCAGAAATCAGTGCTTTAGAGCTCACGGGTCTAGCTTCCAGAAAATGATCTACGTGAAATACAAAGTATATCAGTTCAGGTAAGAAAGAGAAGTAAATAACTCGGCCAAAGTCAGAAACTTACGATGAATATAACTCAGCATTTTCTGGAGATCCTGGGCCCAGTCAGCTTTAGTCTTCTCAAAGCGAGTGATTTCCTCGCTCATCATCCGATTCTTCAGCTCGGCAGACTCGAGGAGTTCTTTATCTTTCTGCAGTTGCAGACTCAGCCGATTTTTCTCTTCAGAGAACTCCTGGTCAACTTTCTTTAACTCGGATTTATGAGAAAGCTTGAGAGACTCAACCTCGGAACGTAACCGGGTTATCTCGTCATCCTTCTCTTTTAGGTTTCGCCGAATGAGTGGTGGCTTGCTCTAAAAAATGCAGCATCATATCAGGCATGGGTATGCATTCTTGATGCGATGCTGCAAGTGTTTGTAACTCGGCTATACCAATGCCAGAAGGTTATAAGAAACACAGGATAAGTCTCGAACGAAAATCAATAGAGGAAAAGAATAACTAACCTTCCAGAGCTTTGACCTTCTTGTGAAGACGGATATTAAGATTATTGATATTGCCTGTTTCTCAGCAAAAAATGGGTTAGCACCTCAAGTTGAAAATATTAAGAATGTATGGGACAATACAAAGATTTGTCAAATTACCAGTTTTCTTCACCACGGGGAGAACTTTCTCATACTTCTCTTCCAATTTCTTGTGCGCAAAAAGCAGCCTTTGGAATTCGGCTGTCCGCCGGTCATGGGCAACCTAAGTGCCAAAATAAATTACACAGTTAGATATTCAAAGCTAAGACAGATCCGAATCAAGTAAAACTTAACTCGGATCTAGGTGGATGGATATTCAAAGCTAAGACAGATCCGAATCAAATAAACTTAACTCGGATCTAGATGGCTGGATATTCAAAGCTAAGACAGATCCGAATCAAGTAAAACATAACTTGGATCTAGGTGGCTGGATATTCGAAGGCTACGACAGATCCGAGTCGAGTAGAACTTAACTTGGATCTAGGTGACTGGATATTCAAAGCTAAGACAGATCCGAATCAGGTAAAACTTAATCCGGATCTAGGTGGCTGGATATTCGAAGCTAAGATAACATAACTCGGATCTAGGTAGCTGGATATTCGAAGTTAAGACACATCCAAATCAAGTGAAACTCAACTCGGATCTAGGTGGATGGATAACCGAAGCCGAAATATATCCGAATTAATCTACGCTTAATTCGAAATATGGATGAACAACGATTAATCCAAGGTATACAAGAAATAAATTTAGCAAAATAATGCATTTGGAGCCTAACAAAGCTTCCAAACGAATATCAAGTTATTCGGTTGCAAGCTTCGGGGACTAGTGTATATATACTATCACTTGAATAATAGACAAAATATCAACAGAAGAACTTACCTCGTTCATCTTATCACTTTCAAGAACAATCTTAGCAGCCATATGCAAACGACCGCTGATGTCAGAAAGCTGAACCGGCTGGTTACTCGGATTGCCCTCAAGCTGATCGGCGGCATTCCAATTGTTGGCATATTCCACCAAGGAGCCGAGGCTGTTCCCACTCTCAGTACGGGTCAGCACTTTACCTTGGACCCGTTGTGTAACCACCGCCGCCGCGGGACTCTTGTGGAGAGTAAGCTCAGTATCAGCGACCGGGGTGACAACGGGCTTAGCAGAGGAAGCCCCCTTACGGAACGCATCAGCGATATTGGGTTGAGAAGAGCTAGCTGGCCCTTTCTGAGATGATGAAGGTTTGGTAACAACAACCTTCTTAGCCTTAGAGGAGGTCTCAGCAGGGGCCGCAGTCTCGGCACTAGGAGTGGGATCTTTGGAGACAGGAGGAACTATGGTTCCCGAGGGGGCCGAGATGGAGATATCATCGGCTGGAGTTGGAGTCGCAGTTGAAATTGGGGGAGTCAAAGAAACTTCGGGGTTCGTAACGGAGGCAACAGGTTTGGTAGGAGGATCTACTAATGAAGTTATGTCGGCGTCAGCAATGGAGGCTGTGGGTACATCTAGCCGAGGTGATGTCTGAGTTGACGCAGGAGGAGAGTCAATGCGAGCGGGGCTAGGAGCTCGAATATCTTCAGGGGGCAGAGGAGAAGGAAGCCGAGTCGTATGACTTGTCATACTCGGACCACTCGGTTTGGCAGAGAGAGGAGCGCTGCAAAAGCACAAAAAGTCGAGTTACGCGACAGAAAGAGAGAAGAAAGAAATACAAATGAAAATGAACTCACCCAGTAACTCCGGGCATGGTTTTACACTTCGGAAGATGCTGGGCTGATTTCTTGGTTCGCTTCTTGGGAGCAGCTTCGGAGGGACCTGACGAAGCAGTGCGTTTCCTCGAGGTAGCAGGAGGTTGGGAGGCGAGAGGCTCGGCGTCGTGAACCTGACCGGCCTGATTAGCTGGGAAAGTAGAAGCCGGAAAGGCATAAGAGATAGGCATTGCGGCGACTACCTCAAGAATTTGGACGTCGTCCGAGTCACCTTCCTCCCCGTGAGCCGAGGTCTTGCCACGGGCGCGAGCCGGAGCGACGTCCGAATTAGGAACGAACTCCTCTGAGTCAGGTTCCCCGCTGTCCGGGGTATCCCGATCTGCGGTCCACGGAAGAGACAGAACCTCGGCATCCTTGATCTTCTGCTCCGCAAACCTCTACAAGAAAAGAAACAAAGTGGAGTTAGCAAAAAGAAGTAACAAGCGCAATTAGTAAACAAATGCACATGCGCAAATTTACCTCGGGAGGGGGATTCCCGCGAGTGAATGGCTTCAGCCCCCATGTCCAGTCCTCCGGCATATCAGTCTTGAAGATAACTCAGACACGCTTGTAAATGAGATAGTTGTCAAGCTCAACCTTCGAAACTCGGTTGGGATCAAGAGGACCGCTCATGTAGCAGAGCTTGTGTGAACGAAGCTGGAAAGGGCAAATCCGGCTGCTGACAAATGTGGTCATCAAATCCTCACCGCGGAGCCCGGCGCGGATCAATTCTTTCAGCCGAATCTCGAATGCCTCGGCCAAAGCATGACTCTTCCTGGGATTGTAATTCCAGTTTGTATTGGAAGGGGGCCGATAGAAAAGGCAGGGAGCCGAATCTTGTCTTCTTTTCCAGTGTTTTTGACATAGAAAAACGATCTATGCCACTTCTTGCAAGACTCGAGGCTAGCAACACGAGGGAACTCGGATTTCCTCCGAGGTGTGATGGACGCGGCTCCACACTGGGTAAGCGATTTTTCAGAGGGTTGAAGGGATTTGTCTAGGACGACGTTAGATCGGATCTGGAAAAACTTGGACCAAACGAGCACAGAAGGCCATAGGCCGAAGTATCCCTCCGAGGCCGAGATAAAAGCCGATAGGGAGGCGATGGAATTAGCCGGAAGATGATGCGGCTGAAGGCCGAAGTAATCAAGGAATGACTTAGGAAAATCGCTAAGGGGAAGGCCGAACCCACGAGCAAAGTGGGACATGAAAACAACATACTCGCCTTCGTTGACTACAGGAGACGAATCGCTGCCGGGTAAGCGACGGCTTACCTCGGCAGGAATCCGGCGAGTCCTAATTAGCCACTCAATCTCACGACGAGTGATGGAGGAACCTTGCCAGGAGCCCCGCTCTGGACCAGACGCTACGTCGTCGTCTTCGACGAGCGCGCCACTAACTGAACTCGACATAGGGTTGCCGGAGGAATCAACAGAAGAAGAACTAATGGCAGAGCAAGGCTTAGAGACGCAGGGACCCGTCGTGGTTCTAAGCGAGGACGGCGGCGGAGCGGAAAAGAGCCGCCACGAGAAATTTAGAAAACAGCAGATGCGTCTAGGGAGGGAGCCTAGCGATGGGACCGTACAAAAACTCACCGGCGACGATGCCGGAGCAAGCGCACGGCGATGAGGTCGATGGAGCAGAGGGACTGTGGCCTCGCCGTCGAAGATATCGACAATGGCGCAACTGCAGGAGCACGAGCAGACGCACGGGCGCGAGGAGGAAGAAGAGCAAAGGTGAGCGAAGGGGAAAAGTGAACCCTCTAGCCCCGTGCCCCTCTTTATAACCGCGCAGCCCTGGCGGTAGTGGGATCGTGCGTGCGAGCACTAACCGTGTAGATCGTGCATGCGGCGGAAGCGCTCACGGCTGAGTGGAGCCACACCGAAGACCACACGACACAGGAGAGGATCAGGCCCCCTGACCGATGCGGTACGCGAGGCGTCGCAGCGTCGACGCGACAGGCGCAGTAATCACTGTAGCTTTTCAGAGGGCACTATAGAGGAACAAAAAACTAGAGAAATAATGATGAGTGTTACACATAGGACGAGACGTGCACAAGAAGCTGCGCGGATACCTCGAACAGGAAAAAGTAACTGCGAGATGAGGAGAAATGAATATTGGGAAACTGATGTGGCCCGGCCGAGGTTACGAGCAGGACCACACCAGCTTCGGGGACTAATGTTGGGGAGGTGACCCCGGATAGGGTCAAGACAGGAGAAGATAAAAGGAGTCTCCTTTGTCATATGCCGAGTTACTGTTGATATCGGCCGAGTCATGTAAAGGTCGGCCGAGATAAGAACGGCCATGACACTTACGGAAGGAGCAATGCCTTACCCGGCCGACATACGAGTTAAGTTGGCCGAGTGAGCCCGAATAACTTGAATGCAGGTGAAGGCCGAGCCGAGTTATGCGAGACAGGGCCGAATAGCGCGAAACTTGCAGGAGAAGGAGGTGCCTATAGTCAAACCAAAGTCACGGGCTAGGGAGAATCTGAACGGAGCCAAGCACAAAGGACAAGGAGCAGAGCACCAGAAGGGCAGAAGGGGGTCACAGAGGTGACAGTCATGGAGCCCGAGGCGCGCAGGTGGGGTTCTCTGGAACCTTGCCGTCGTTAGAAGGGGGACACGGAAAGGAGGTCACCGAATTACTATCTTGGGACAAGCATATTCCTCGAATATGCTTGCCACGTTATCCCTAGAGGAGCCAAGGCACCCCATTATAACGGGAGACGCGGGATCCTGAGGGGGGATCGATTCACTTTACGTCGTAAGGCTCGTGTAGTAGTCTTCTTCTTCCTGTTAATAGCTCAAGGAGCACTTGTAGTTCTTTTAAGGAGAAATAAAGATCTTTATGTTAGTCACCTGAGTGTGGTAATCACTGCATCTTCCCTCCCCGGATCCCTCTAGCATACATTGGCCCCATACTTTAGCCTACCCATGGCATCTGCCGTGCCACCACCACGACAATGGAGAAGTCCTAGAGAATAGTCTCCTGAAGGCCCACTATGTTAACAACCTCTTGCCGCAGATATTCCTTGATCTGACAATGCCGCCCCTCCTGTCCGAAGCCCCGGATGTTACTGGGGGGCCGAGCGAGCCCATCCTGAGCGCGGGGGATGGGCAGAAGCATTGGGAGGCCTCCCTCGAGGTCTCCCCAACGGGGGAACCTGTTTGGTGGCCTCTGCACCATTAGGCCTGGGAGGAGGGGCCGAGTTAGATCTGAGGTCGGTAGACCCAGATCCTTCCAGCACCAGGTCCCGTTCCTGCTCCCATGCGTTGTGCGCATGTGCTGCGGCAATCTAGCCCTCATACACTGTAACACCCTCAGAATCGGACCTATGCAAGTTTGAGCAAAATTCGCCAAACCCGCATAGAAACGATTCAAAGGTGCCCACCAGGCACTTTCGTGCGGGTGGAAAACGAAGTAATAACATTACGCAACAGTCCTCGATGGGACCCACAAAACAGATATATACAACAGCGACTCAAGGAGTCAAGAATACAGATATAATATACAAAGATCCAAATCACCTTGAAACGATAGAGCGTCCAGCTACGGACAAGAGGAAAATGGGGCTAAGAGCCCTGAAGAATAACCAATGGCGTCCATAACCCTGCCCAGGCCAAGACGGAAGGGTAACCCTGCTAACGGCGTCGATCCCAAAACCTGCTTAACAAAAGGGGTGCCGACAAAGGGCAAAGCAGAAAAACAAAGAAGGAGCGTCAGTACTGAGGCCAGTACACGGCGAGGCTAGAATTCGGCGGTCCTCGCCTACATAGGTATGGTGGACTGAAGCGGCAGCGGCAGCATGCACTAAACACCCTATAGAGACTCGATACAACTGGCGGTTATCAGAGAGGGGTGAGAATGACCTATCCGGATCCATCCTGGAGCTATTACCAAACAAACCCATCCTGGCGTTTCCCCCTCGAGACCAATCGAGGAAGTCAACCGAGGAACTCACACGGTTGGCGGTTTTATTTATTCAGTTATGGTTGCGGCACCTTACTAGTCAAGTTTAGATAATCGTCCTGATAAAGTAAGCAGTGGGCACTTTTAGTTAACCATTCCGTTATAGTGGCAGCACTTACTAGTCAGATACATTTAACATGAGATAACCCAAAACCCAAAGAGTTGTTGGTACTTTTATTCAGCCATTTCTTGTAGTTGCAATACTTACTAGTCAGTACAATTGTCGCATGGCGACAACCGACAAGCAATTGTGGGCAGTGTTAATTAGCCATTCCATTATAGTGAAGCTGATTACTAGTCATTATAAGTCAAATTTATAGCATAAACTTTAGTTATGCTTGTCTATGATCGAGATATCAGGCTCCAAGTCGTCCATATCCGCGGACACGGCTTTCGAGAAAGTTTTACCCGCCGGGTGCACCAATAGCAACACACGCCGATCAACCTCGGAAAAACCAAATCAAAACCCAACGAGGCTTTCACTGAACAATCACAGGATTCAGAATTATTTCAGGGGCCACCCCATTGAGTAGATCCATAACGGAGTAAGCAAGCTCGAGACGGACTCAAGGTTTCGACAATGGTCTGTAATCGGGAACCCGAAAGTGTGGCTGGGCTTGTCGATACCGCATTACATTACCTAAAAGACAAAGGTGCCCTCGCACAATTTAAATACAAAGTAGCATGGCATAAGTACAGGATCGTAAATAAAACCTCAAACTAGTTTGTGGCCCCAAGAAATAAGACTGAATCAAGCTCGCTCGGGGTCCCATATACCTCTCGGATGTGGATAGCGCGCAAAAATCAAGGAACAGGTATCAAGTACTCGGGGTCTTACGGGACACAAGTGGGCGTTCGGAAACCAAATATTGTCTATCACCCACCGATGCCTCTGCTTAATCAATTTTAGTTGTTAAACAGAAATTAAAGTGACGATAAGTAAAACTAGAATCATCTCCAACATCAACATGTGGCAATGCATCAGCAACTGTGGCATATGACGACACACATCAGCACTTGAGCAAGCAACTACGACGCGCAAGTCCAACTATCTACCAAACAACGGGTAGTAGGGTGTGTCCAAGGCAATATAGGGCTGCACGGTATATCACAGGTACGGAAACTAAAGCATCGCAACACGGATAGCAATAGATCAACAGGAGGGAGTAAAGACTATAAAAGTAAGATAGGTAGAAAGAGGGAGATGCTCGCCTGAAAACATTGTCGAAGGTTTTTCCCGAAGGTCGGGGCGAAGCTCACATCAACTCAACGGCCTTATCCGCGAAGAAGCAAAACACTAGAAGAACACCGGATGCAATATTTAATACAACGGCAGAAGATCGGCATGATGCATGTATGATGCATGACATGGCAAAGGTGCGATGCAATTAGGTCATATTAAGCGGAACCGGGTCCCGACAATTATTAAACGGTTCAAGTTGTTCAGCTACCCCGCAGTTTAAATGTTGTTTAGCAAGGCAAGATAAGATACCGGTTCGCTACACAAGTTTAAATGAGGCCGATATGAGACTAGATTTGCCCGCATATGGGCCCCATATTTAATTATGAGGTGAATCGGCATAAGGCCCCCAAACCGCAAGATATGCATGCGAGATGAATGATTTGATGTGCAACAATTGTATTATATTATGAAATTAGGGTTTCGGGGAGAGATGCACACATTGAGGGGTCTCGACGGACTTGGGTTCCGGGGTTCGGGGTTCGGGGTCCAGGGTTCGACGGAACGTTCTCGGGCTCCGGGGTCGTTCTCGGTATCGGGGCAGATCTTGTCGCATCGGGGTCTCGATGTCCGGGGAGCAGAACTTGGTCGGTGTCGGGGCGCATTGGATTCGTCCTGGTCGGGGCCGATCTTGTCGCATTCTCGGTCTTCGGGTCATGTCGACGATCATGGCGTTCAGGGGAAGTTCTCGGTGTTCCGCGTCGGTATCCTTATCGTCCGGGTACGGAAACGGTCTTCAGGGTTCGCCATCGGGTCCGTGTAGGAGGGCTCGAGGGCTTCGGCTCAGGGTCGCCGTCGCCTCCACGGATCAGGTCTTCGGATTCCGTGAGGAAGAGCTTGTAGTTCCAGGATCTCCGGGTCTCGATCATCGGAATCCGTGAAGGAGGCCTTGGCGTCCGGGGTGGAAAAGTCTTGGCGTAGATCTTCAGGCAGTAGCACGGATGTGCAGACACGGCTCGCAGATCTTGAACTTGGTGTCGACATGCTTGGGGAAAAGGTGTCGCCACACTCATGCTTGGTGCAACGGTGCCCCAATAGCAACACATGAAAGGGGAACCCTCCATCCCGCGACGACCACCGCAGGGGCATGACTCCCAAGGCGCCAGGAAACTGCGCAACGACCTCGTGGTCACAAGCTCCTGCAACGGACGGTCGGAGATGGGCACAGCCGCGGAGGGCGGTGGACGGAAGTGGTGGCCGGACTCGACGGGGCGGACTGCAGACGGACGCGTCGGGTGGCGGTGTAGGCTCGACGGTCGGGCCCGCAGAGGGACGGCCCGGTGAAGGGCCCGCCTGGCGGCGATAGACGGGGTCGGGGTGGCCGGCAGCGAGCAGGGCGCAGCGTGGAGCTCGAGGCGGGCCGGGGCGCGGTTGGTGAGGAGGTTGCCGCTGGCGCCGCTGGGAGGAGGCTCTTTGGCCGGCGCCCGGCGAGCACGGTGCCGCGACGCTGGTCAAGCGGGTGACGGAGGACGAGGGCTCGCGTGGGGTGGGCGCGGTCGAGACCGTCGCGGCCATGAGTGAAGGCGCTGCGCCGGAGGCATGGGCGGCGGAGCAGCAACTTCGGCGAGGGCCGCAAGTCTGAGGCGGCGAGGCGAGGGAGCGCGGCGAGAGGCGGCGAGGGAGCGAGCGGGCGGGTTGCCGGATACGCCGCGGGACGTGGCCGGGGAGAGGGTGCGGCTGGCGGGCTTGCAGAGGGGAGAGGGGGTCGCTGGGAACGGGGCTCGGCCGCGCGGAGCGGCGAGGGAGGAGGAGGGTCGGCGAGCGGGGACCCGCGGGGCCGCGGCGGCGCTAGGGGAAGGCGGCGGCGGTGCTGAGCGGGGAAGGGCTGGGCGTCGGGTCTGGGAGGGAGGAGAGGAAGGTGAGCAGGGACAGGGGACAGGGTGGGTCCCACGGCAGGGAGAGTGGATCGCGGGGAGGGCCCAGGCGGACTGCTGCGCGCGGATGGGGTGGGTTGTGTGGGCGTGGCGCGTTGTGTGAGTGCGTGTGTGCTCTGGGGTGGGACCCAGGGGCTGGGGAGGTGGGTGGAATGGGTGTAGACAGGGGTTGAGTGAGGGGAGGCCAGGGGTGACGTGGCGGCACTGGATTGGTAGAGGGGGAGAGGGGAGCTGAGGTGGCAGCAGGTCATTGGGTGGGGTGAGGTGGAGGCTGGGTTGGGGTAGATCGGTGGGTGACTTTAGGAATTAGAGGGCGGTTCGGCTGGACCGTTTATTAAAATCTGGGGCGGTCGTTCGGGTAAATCGGCCCGTTCGACTGCCCCTATTAAAATAATTTAAATTTTTATTTATTCTAAACGGGCCGTTTGCAACCCGATAGCAACAAACAAAATAACTCCGGAGCCCCGGGTTTTGATGTTTGAAAATAAAGAGGGGCGTTTAGAAAACAGCACGGGCTTTGCAACCATAGTTTTAGCAAACAATGCAGGATGATGACGATGCAATGCACAAATTCAACGCGATTTTCTAGTAGTGGTTTTTGCGGGATGCCACATACACCTCCCTATCCTTAATGGATGTTATCTACTGCATCTGTGGCCCTCCCTCCCTCTCCCCGGAAGGCAATACCACAATCATTCACGACAGATCCCAAGTGTTCCAGGGGAACCTAGGTTAAGACCGAGTACCTGTATCCTAATACAAAAAACGAATCCATGGAAGGACATGGCGGGGAAGAGGGATTACCTGAGAACTTGTCGCATGCCGCCAATCGCAGGGTTGCATGCTCCGCGATCGTCGGCTCCGATCCCTCCCTGCTAGCCCTAGCCCTAGCCAGGCGAAAGTTGTGCCATGACGGAGGTGGGGGTGTCGGGAAAGGGCCCCGTGTCCGGTGGGCCTTGGACTCCGCCATTGTAGGTGTGCCAGTCACAGCGAGGTCCGGGTCCGGTGTGTCCGGCGCCATGGAGTATCACACCACCCCCGGCGAGAAAGGAGACGACTGTGGGAACACATCCATCCCCACACTCCCCGAGGTGTCAACCGGGGCTAGAGACTGGGGAGACGGGGGGAAAGCAGCTCCTCCCCGCCCCTATCCCAACTCAAGAGAAAGCAGGCCCGAGAAGAAGTTGGTACCATATTGCATGATGTCGAGGTCGAACTGTGGCTGCGGGTCAGGGCGGTAGTAGCAAGGGAGGTCCACCGGGGCAAGCTTCGTCGGCACGCTCCAGGAAAGGGGCCTCTTCTCTGGCGAGGTTGGGCTCGAGTGGCAGCGACTTGTCTGCCTCCAGGGACTCCTCGCCAGACGAGCCATCCTCCAAGCCCTCCCACCCTGAACCTAGGGAATCATCCTCCGGGGGGAGGGGGAGGGGCGCGGAGCTCGAACCAGGGGTCTCTAGCTCCATCCACAGGTCCCTGCCCACACGACCGAAGAAGAATCGTGGGAGAGAAACTGGGAAGACCGATGAATCCTGGCATAGCAGCCTCATCCATATCGGCCCAAGCCCTGGGAGTGACCGCCGATCCACCTATAGGAACTTGCCCACTGTCTAGGAGATGAGGGCCACAGTCTCCTCCCTCCGAGCCATGGTAGGCATTCCCAGGAGGCGAACCCACACCTCCACCAGAATTGTCGTGGCCTCCTGATCAGCCAAGGACAGCCTAATGGAGACCTTCAGCTGGTGGATCGGCAGAGTGAAGGAGCCGAAGGAACACATCCGGAGAACCGCCACATATGGGAACGAGACCGCAAACTCCGTCTCAGAGACTGTCAACACCCGGATTTTTAATCCCAGATGCCTGTTATGCCATACATCGCAATCCCAGGATTACCATTTTTGCGAGACATAACAGATTTGGATACCACAGTACATCACCCATTACAAACCATACATAAGGTCTTACACAAATAAGGATATCATGATCCAGTTCTTAATACAACTCAAGCAACAGAAATACGTAATAATAAAGGTAGCGTAGGCGAGGTTCCATCTTCGAGGTCACAGACAATGCTAACGATGGGAGATGATCCTAGTTGTCGTAACCTTCCTGAGGTCCATCATCCTGGTACTCCTCTTCATAGTCTGGCCACGGGAATAGCCAGGGACAAAGCCATGAGTACTCTTTAAGTACTCGCAAACTAATACTAACAAGTGCAGGGGTTTTTGTATTAGGACACTAAGCTCTAGGGTTGTTTTGCAAAAAGCCAGATTTACCTCTACCAAGTTCAGAAGCAAAGAAAAGCTAGTTGAAGTTTTGTAACACCTGAGTGGGAACTTGAATTTCATATCACAACTCTGTTGTGGTCAAGTCAAAGTCTCAATTCACTTCACAACTCATTTTGAAAACATCTGACGGGGGAACAGTATGGCCATTCCAACTGTCCATAACCGCGGACGCGGATATTCAAATAGTTTGACACTCTGCAGATATTGTGCACTTTCACCACAACATTCGATACATCCGTCAGGAACAAATCCTGAATTCACCATACTCAGTATGCGGATAATCAATCCTAACCTTTCAATTACACGCCCTAGTATAGGCACCTCTCATGTGAGTTTGGCCTCCCAACCATGACCAACTGTCATCTTGGGTACTGCACAGGTGGACAATCTTCACAAGGTAGCCTCATCTTAGACCTTGGCTGTGAGGGAACCCATACTAAGGTATATAAGTTTCCAGTCAAGCCCTACCCAATTCTCGGGTATTGTGGTTGTACGGTAAAATTGGAATGGTGTCGCATCCAGACAAACATCAGTTTTAAAAAGGGCTAAGGCTCATGCCTCAACATTTTCATCATCAAAATCATCTGGTGTTCAGAAACACATGTCAAATCATTTCAATAGAATGACTCACCATTCCAAGGTTTTCATAACCATTTTCACCAAGTATTCCCATCTAAAGTTGATCAAGTTTTATGCTTAGCACTAGCATCTACAAGTGGGGGTGAGTACTAATGAGGGGTGGTAAACAAGTGGAGTTTAACTAAGGTCAATCTCATTCCTTAGGATGACATAAATATTATCTAACTTAGGCCAAATTTTATGCTCTTTATGCAACCTTCAATTATCCTCCTAGAATCTACAAGTTACTTAAGTAAACTGTAAGAGAAAGCTTTGATACAGAAATAAAGTATAAAGCTTGCAAGTAAAACTAGGATTGGGTTATCAAGTGGGTATGATCACATATGCTTAAGGTATATAGTTGGCATGGTAACAAGCAAGTATTTGCTTGCATAGGTAAAGTATCTTGCAAGTGTTAGCTTGCTCAATTAACTAGTAGTAATAGGCTTGCCTTGTGCAAAGCAGTGGTTGAAGTTCTCCTCGGCTTCTTCTTCGTAGTATTCTACTTCCTCCTCGTATCCTTGGTCGGTACTAGTGTCTATAAATAAATACGAGGTACACAATCACCAAACAATACTTAACTACTTTCAATCATCACACAAAAGGGTACTATATATGATCTAGCATCATCACCTATATCGCAAGCTTAACATTTGTTTTATTTATTTTCATTTGAGAAAAGTAATTTCTACTCATTGAATAAGATACTTAAGATTTAATATTCTCCAACTCAAACATAGGATCATGTTGACACATGTCATCACCACATATTTTAGTATATGGGAATGTCATTTAAAGTGGTGTCACAATTTAATAAGGTTTAACCTTTTTATTTTAAATAATTAAAGTGGCTAGAAATGCCTATGTGGCATTCTTTTATTACTTGAACATTATTTCTGTAAGTAAACCCATATGTTTTATATATTCTGAAAGGTATGATCAAATGTGACTTTTGAGAATTGGAATCAACTCAAAATCTATTATGGTTGAAATTTGAAAAATGTTTGAATGCAGAAAAGCTTCTGACTTGTTATTTTTACCAAGGTTGATCTACAGATCCAAATGATTTGAATCCAACGGGCTTGGATTAATAATTTCAATACCTTTCTAACAAAATTGGTTTCATGCAATTTGGTTCACTAAATCGAGCTGGGTTGATTTTTGAATATAGGTACAGAACTATGTTTGAATTAAAATGGAAAAAGCTAAATTCAAACAAGTGGGCTGCGCGGGAAAGGTTATTGGGCCGGACCGGTGTCACTCCGCAGCTCGGGGCATAGATGACAGGGGGTCTACTGTTCAGTGGCTCTTTAAACGCGAAGCAGTACGGGGCTATGTGGTGCGTTGGATTAGAATGAAGATCAACGGCTGAGGGTCGTCGTCGACGATGAACAAGTCACCGGCGAGCTCGAACCCTAGCGGCTTTGTGGGGTTGCATAGGGGGCATACCAGGGCTCTAGTGAAGACGGCGAGGCGGGAAAATGACGAAGTCGACGACGGCGGACTCAGGGGTGGTCGCGGCAGCTCCAGGGGTGGACGAAATCAACGAATCCTCTTCTCCTCTGCAGCGGCGAGCTCCGGCCAAATTCCGGCGATGCGCTGCTCGCCTTGCTCCGGCTAAGGGGTGGAACGATCAGTGAGGTGAGGGGAGTGAAATGGTGTGAAGAAATCGAGCAGGGGTCGTCTCCTTTTATAGGCTCGACGGCGAGACCGAGAGGGATGGGCAGGCGATGGTGGCGACATGGCTACTTGCGGCTAGTGGCATGGCCGAGGTTGGCGATCGACGAGTGGTATCCTGGCGATGCTCTATGGTTTAAATTCGCGTGTAGGGGCGGTGGGAACGGTCGGGAATGTGCGGTGCTCTCCGAGGCAGAGGCGGCAAACTCTGCGGCAAGCGGTGACTACGGGGCACGGGCGGTGAAACGAGCATGTCTGGTGGTCTCCTGGGACGGTGGGGAGCATGATGGCGGGCGGCGAGGGCTCGAGGTGTGTAACACCCTCAGAATCGGACCTATGCAAGTTTTAGAGAAATCCGCCAAAACCCGCATAGAAACGATTCAAAGGTGCCCACCAGGCACTTTCGTGCGGGTGGAAAACGAAGTAATAACATTACACAACAGTCCTCGATGGGACCCACAGAACAGATATGTATAACAGCGACTCAAAGAGTCAAGAATACAGATATAATATAAAAAGATCCAAATCACCTTGAAACAATAGAGCGTCCAGCTACGGACAAGATGCAAATGGGGCTAAGAGCCCTGAAGAATAACCAATGGCGTCCATAACCCTGCCCAGGCCAAGCCGGAAGGGTAACCCTGCTAACGGCGTCGATCTCAAAACTTGCTTAAACAAAAGGGGTGCCGACAAAGGTAAAAGGAAAAAGAGGAGCGTCAGTACTGAGGCCAGTACACGGCGAGGACTGAGCGGCAGCGGCAGCATGCACTAAACAACCTATAGAGACTCGATACAACTGGCGGTTATCAGAGAGGGATAAGAAAGACCTATTCAGAACCAACCGGATGCTACCATCAATCAAAACCCATCCTGACGTTTCCCCCTCGAGACCAACGAGGAAGTCAACCGAGGAACTCACACAGTTGGCAGTTTTACTTATTCAGTTATAGTTGCGGCACTTTACTAGTCAGGTTTAGATAATCGTCCTGATAAAGTAAGCAGTGGGCACTTTTAGTTAACCATTCCGTTATAGTGGCAACAATTACTAATCAGATACAGATAGCATGAGATAAAACCCGAAAACCCAGCAGTTGTTGGTACTTTTATTCAGCCATTCTGTTGTAGTTGCAATACTTACTAGTCAGGTACAAAGGTCGCAAGCGACACTCCAAACAAGCAATTGTGGGCAGTATTATTTAGCCATTCCGTTATAGTGAAGCTGATTACTAGTCATTATAAAGTCAAATTTATAGCAATAAACTTTAGTTATGCTTGTCTATGGTCAGAATCGTTGGCTCCAAGTCGTCCATATCCATGGACACGCTTTTCGTAAAGTTTTACCCGGCCGGGGTGCACCAATAGCAACACACGCTCGATCAACCTCGGAAAAACCAAATCAAAACCCAACGAGGCTTTCACGATTGAACAATCACAGGATTCAGAAATATTTCAGGGTGCCACCCCATTGAGTAGACCCGCAACGGAGCTAGCTGACTCCGAGACGGACTCAAGGTTTGCGTCAGTGGCTGTAAACGACTGGGAACCCGAAAGTGTGGCTGGGCTTGTCGATACCGCGAAAACACTCCGCTTACCTAAGCAAGATAAGGTGCTCCTCGCAAACGTAATACATAAGTAGCATGGCATAAGTACAGGATAGTAAATAAAACCTCAAACTAGTTTGTGGCCCCAAGAAATAAGAGAATCAAGCTCGCTCGGGGGTCCCATATACCTCCCGGATGTGGATAGCGCGATAAATCAAGGAACATGTATCAAGTACTCGGGGTCCTACGGGACACAAGTGGGCGTTCGGAAACCAAATATTCTCTATCACCCACCGATGCCTCTGCTTACTTCCATTTTAGTTGTTAAACATGAATTAAAATGAACGGTAAGTAAAACTAGAATCATCTCCAACAGCAACATGCGGCAATACATCAACAACTGTGGCACTGGACGAAACGCAACAGCACGTGAGCAAGCGACTACGGCGCGCAAGTCCAACTATCTACCAAACAACAGGTAATAGGATGTGTCCAAGGCAATATAGGGCCGCACGGTATATCACAGGTACGGAAACTAAAGCATCGCAACACAGATAGCAATAGATCAACAGGAGGGAAGTAAATACTATAAAAGTAAGATAGGTAGAAAGGGGGAGATGCTCGCCTGAAAACATTGTCGAATGTTCAACCAAAGATCGGGGCGAAGCTCACATCAACTCAACGGCCTTATCCGCGAAGAACCAAAACACTAGAAGAAACACCGGATGCAATATTTAATACAACGGCAGAAGATCGGCATGATGCATGTATGATGCATGGCATGGCAAAGGTGCGATGCAATTAGGTCAATATTAAGCGGAACCGGGGTCCCGACAATTAATTAAACGGTTCAAGTCATTTAGCTACCCCGCAATTTAAATGTTGTATTAACATGGCCAAGATATAGTACCGGTTTGCTACATCAATTTAAATGAGGCCAATATGAGACTAGATTTGCCCGCATATGGGCCCCTTATTTAATTATAAGGTGAATCGGCATAAGGCCCCCAAACCAATGATATGCATGCGAGATGAATGACAATTTAATATGCGACAAGGTTATTATGTTATAAAATAGGGTCGCGGAAAGGGGCACACATTAGGGTTCGACGATCTTGGTCCGGGGGTTCGGGTCTCGGGGTCCGGTTCGGAAGCGTTCTCGTGAGCGTTCTCGGATAACAGGGGTAGATCTCGTCGCAACCGGGAAGCAGGACTTGGTTCGGCGCCGGGGCGCGTCGGATTCTTCCGGTCGACGCCGTTCTTGTCGCCGCGAAGGTCTTGTCGGGTCCCACGGGGTCGGTCTTGCCGTTGCGAGGGTCTTGTCGGGCCCGCGCCATCGAGTCGGTGTTAACGTCCGGAAGCGTTCTCGTGGCAAACTTGGCGTCCTGGGGACGATCCTGTCGCATCCGCGGTCGTCGGGTCGTGCCGACGGTCTTGTTGTCTCACGGCAGAGATCTTGGGGTCCGGGGTCTTGGCGCCTTCGGGTCCGAGAGGGAGATCTTGGCGTCCGAGAGTTCGGGCTTCGGACCCATGAAGGGGTTCTTGGTGCTCCGTGATGTAGAACTGGTCGGTTCCACCCCCAAGGGCCTTGTGGTTTCGTGAAGGAGATCTCCGGTTCCGGGAGGCGAACTTGGGTCGGCATCGGGTCGGCGTCTCTACACAACTTGTCCGACTTGTTGCAGAACTTGACGGGTCGCGGCGCACTTTGTCAACTCATGGGCGGGAGGTGCGGCGTCACCGAGGGTCCACACGCAGGAGGGTCATCGCGGCAGGCTCGCGAGGCGACGACGCGGGTCACGAGGAGAAGGCGAGGCGGCCCGGAGGCAGCGGAGAAATGCCGGCAGCGGGGCCAGCAGCGCCCGGCGAGGGCAGGCGAGGCGGTTGAGGTGGAGGCGACCTTGCAGGAGGCACGCGGCTCGGGTCGGCGAGAGGCGGCTCCGGGCAGGCGGCTCGGGCGAGGAGGGCCTGGGGCGGAGAGGCGAGCTCGCGGCGGGGAGGCGACAGGGGCAGGGGCTGGCGTCGCTGGGCGGCCTGGCGGCAGAGGTGAAGGGGAGGCGCTGAGGAGGAGCGGGCTGGGAGGCGGCGCGCTGGCGAAGGCGTGGTTGGCGGGCAGCAGCCGCGGGAGCGGGAGGCTGGCCAGGCGGAACTTCAGTGGGGTCGTGGCGGCGAGGCGGTGGCGGACTGCAGCGTCAAGCGCAGGAGGTGGCGATGGCTCGGGCCCAGTGGCGGCAGAGCCGAGCAGATGGAGGCGAGGTCGGAGAAGAGGAGGAGAGAAGGCTGGCGGCTTGGGCGCACGGGACGGGCGGGAGGAGGAGACCGCGAGGAGGGGTGAGGGACGCAGGGACGGAGGAGGCTGCAGGCGTGCGTGAGTGGGAGGTTCGAGGGGACGGGGTGGTGCGTCAGGTGGGGAAGAGGAGCAGGTGGGTGTCTGCCGGTGGGGACAGGGAAAGAGTGGGGGTGGTGGCGTGCGTCTTGTCGGTGTGTGGGTTGTGAGGTGGGTGCGTGGTGGGGAGAGAGGGTGGGGCAGGGTTAGGTGGGGCCGGTGGAGGGAGTGGGAAGAGAGAGAGAGGCCAGGGGCTGCTGAGGTGGCAGTTCCTGGTTGGGTAGAGGGGGAGAGAGGGTGAGGTGTCACTAGGGATTGGGTGGGGTGATGTGGCCAAAGGGGTGCGGGTAGATTAGTTGGTAGGTTTAGGAATAAGGGGGTGGACCGATTATATTTTCTGGGGTGGTCGTTCGGGTCATTCGGCCCGTTCGACTGCCCCACTAAAATAATAAATATTTTTATTTGTTTTATAAACACCGTTTGCAAACCGATATCAGACACACAAAAATAATCCGGGGACCCGGGGTTTGATATTTGATTAAAGATGGGGCGTTTTAGAAAACCAAACGGGCTTTGCGAAAATAGTTTTAGACAAACAACACATGATGATGACGATGCAATGCACAAATTCAACGCGATTTTCTAGTAGTGGTTTTGCGGGATGCCACAATTCGACACCACTAACAATGGATCTCGCCCTCGAGATCCGCCTCATGGTACCGGAAGGAAGGTCGGCGGTCTGATCCTTCGCGCTTCGTGTAAATCCTCGCGACACCACTAACAAGGGTTCATCCTCCATCTTGAAATCGGCGACACCACCAACAAGGGTCGTTGTCCGTGATCGTCGAGAGAACACTCCGGAAACAAAAGGTCGAAGGCAGAGGTATCTACAAATAAAGCCACCTCTAGCTTCGATGGAAAGAGGGAAACGATGCATTCTCATCCACTTCAATGTACGCGAGCAAATAGAGTGAGTAGTCGGCATGGGGGCCAATCCATCACGCACCCAAACTATTACTCCGCACACTCAGTAGAAGGGAGTGCAACCATTCTCGGAATCAGACTGAAGATCTCGACACTCGAGGTTCGGAAACAAAGGAGGGATGCAGACTTTGCATCGGATCTGGCGTAGATGATGTCGTCGCGTCGGAAACACCGGAAGGCACAAGAAGGAACAAAGAGAACTCCACCAGACGAAGGATTCCTCGGATAGCATGAAGACCAGATGCAGCAACACCGTTAACAAAGGAGGAAGCGAAACCCTGAAGGTACGACGGAAACCCAACCACGTGAGTTCCTGGACTCGAAGAAAGGGAAGAGGGTGGATTCAAAACACGTAGAGGTAAGAGGGGAATAGCAAAGGGGTAAGGAGTAAAATCAGACCTAATCAGAACTATCCAACCGATTTTTCAAAAATAGTTTTGACACTCTACTTCGGCCGTTAGCTAGGTTATCCTACAGGCTGGACTTGTGGGGTATCGCAACTGCTGAGCTCTGATACCACTCTGTAACACCCTCAGAATCGGACCTATGCAAGTTTTAGCGAAATCCGCCAAACCCGCATAGAAACGATTCAAAGGTGCCCACCAGGCACTTTCGTGCGGGTGGAAAACGAAGTAATAACATTACACAACAGTCCTCGATGGGACCCACAGAACAGATATATATAACAGCGACTCAAAGAGTCAAGAATACAGATATAATATACAAAGATCCAAATCACCTTGAAACGATAGAGCGTCCAGCTACGGACAAGATGCAAATGGGGCTAAGAGCCACAAGAATAACCAATGGCGTCCATAACCCCTGCCAAGCCGGAATGGTAACCCGCTAACGGCGTCGATCTCAAAACCTGCTTAAACAAAAGGGTGCCGACAAAGGCAAAGGAAAAAGAGGAGCGTCGATCGAGGCCGAGACAGCGAGGCTAGAATTCGGCGGTCCTCGCCTACATAGGTATGGTGGACTGAGCGGCAGCGGCAGCATGCACTAAACAACCTATAGAGACTCGATACAACTGGCGGTTATCAGAGAGGGATAAGAAAGACCTATTCGGAATCAACCGGATGCTACCATCAATCAAAACCCATCCTGACGTTTCCCCCTCGAGACCAACGAGGAAGTCAACCGAGGAACTCACACAGTTGGCAGTTTTACTTATTCAGTTATAGTTGCGGCACTTTACTAGTCAGGTTTAGATAATCGTCCTGATAAAGTAAGCAGTGGGCACTTTTAGTTAACCATTCCGTTATAGTGGCAACAATTACTAATCAGATACAGATAGCATGAGATAAAACCCGAAAACCCAGCAGTTGTTGGTACTTTTATTCAGCCATTCTGTTTTAGTTGCAATACTTACTAGTCAGGTACAAAGGTCGCAAGCGACACTCCAAACAAGCAATTGTGGGCAGTATTTGTAGGGTTCGCAGCATAGAAAACAAAAATTTTCCTACGATGGGAACAACTATGTACCAAGATCTATCTACTAGATACAAACAACGGGCGGATGTATATCCGTAGAGAACATACCCTTGAAGACCGACAAAGTTTAACGAGTCCAAACTCGTGGTTGATGTAGACGATCTCTTGCCGATCTCAAGATCGAGAGGAAGTCCTAGCGCCATAAACAGCGCATCCGTGCTCACACACGTTCGAGGCACCGAGCAACCTCCGCCTCCTCGCTCCAGGTGATGCGGAAGCACAACTCTTTCTTGCCGAATAGCCACCGGGAACATGTATCTCGCTAGTCCGAGACCATGGGGAATAAATTCTAGAGGGGGAGAGAGATCCTTCACGAGGAGGTGTGGTGTGAGAGGAGGAGAGGGGGGCCTTTTATAGGGGAGAGGGGGGGCACCCAAGGGGCCATGCGCCCAGCCATGGGGCTGCCCCCACCTCTTCCACATTCATGTGGGTGGATCTCCCACTCAAAATGAAAAGCCTCCACTCCCATTAAAAAGCCTCCACTCATAAATCCACTCACATGCATTAAATTTCCACCAAATTTAATGCAAGCTCTCATTTAAATAAAACTCTTTTATTTATTTATTCAGAATTTTGTTAATTACTTTAATTAACAAACATTCACATAAAACCCCTTGCTAGTATTCCATTTCACATGCAGAACCAGTTTCAGCAATTTCAACCGAAACAGTTTCGGTGTCTAGTGAAATAAATTCCTGCGCTTTCCTTTTCTTTTCGGCATGAAACTTTTGCTCCAATTGGATGTCGGTGTCTCTTAAGTGTGTCACCCTACGGTTCGTGAATAATGCGGACATGATCGAGACCCCTCTCAGATCAATAATCAGAAGCGGGATCTGGAGACCCATACTGACTCCCACACATTCAACGATGACTTTCTTGTGATCGTCGGAACCTTTTACTCTAGTATCTTAATCCTTTTGTTTCGATATATATTACATGTCCGAGATTTGATCATCGGTATCTCCATACCTAGTTTGATCTACATTCGACATGCACTCTTTTCTCGTTCGTGATATAACATTCTAGTGATCAAATCACTTGCTTGCAAGCTAATCAATGTGATATCACCGAGAGGGCCCAGAGTATATCTATCCGTCATCGGGATGAACAAATTCACTCTCGATCCATGAGCCTCAACATAACACTTTATTAGTTACGAACCCATCTTTATAATCACCTATTACGGTGTGACGTTTGATGTTATCAAGAAACTCTTAGGTGTTAGTGATTGACATGATCTCATGGTCTAAGGATTAGGATCACTTCGTAAGTTGTTATAGCAATATAAACTCAATGACTTTGATCGTAATGCTATACTTCGGATGAATGTTCATCACACCATTACACTAATGTTGTGACCTCGTTATTAACAACATCCAATGTCCATGATCAGGAAACCTATGATCATCTTGTTAATCAACGAGCTAGTTTATAAGAGAGGCATAACTAGGAACTTTCTTTTGTTTATTAAACACACATGTATTAACGTTTCCGTATTAATACAATTATAGCATGCAAAATAAACATTTATCATAAATAGGAATATGATAATAACCACTTTATTATTGCCTCTCGGGCATATTCCCTTCAGTCTCCCACTTGCACTAGAGACAATAATCTAGTTTGAAAACTTTGTGTATTGAACACCTATGGCTTTCTGGTGTTCCAAATACATGATGCAAGTGGTTGACATAATCTACGGATCTGACGCTTTCAGGTCCGTGTGTATTTGCATGTCTTTGCGTCTTCACGCATCACTCATTCTCCAATGAGATGGCATTGTATAAATTTGGTCTTTCGGTGAGACCTTTAGTTCCTTGGGGTTAAAACACGTCGATACTATTGTCATACAATATATCTTTAGTGTTAGCCTGCTATAACCACACCTTAGTTTGATAACAAACTACTTGACACAAATTCCCTCCTTTGCTGCTACTATAGCAGTCATATACTTAGCCTTTTGTTGTAGTATTCGTCACAATGTCTTAACTTTGGAACTCTTCCAAATCCATCATGGAATCTCCTTTCCATTACATTGTGCCACCCATAGTTTAAATTGAGATAAACTTAATTTGTATCTTGTGACAAAACTAGTATCAATGTAACGCTTTACAATGAACTATTTGTAATTGTTTGTCACCTCTATACAAATATATTCTTAGTTCTTCCAAAAGATCATAAGAATATCCTCACTATCGTCCAATGATCATTTTATGATTCATTCTGGTATATGCTCATAACACTTAGAGCATAGGACATATCTGGATGTGTACATATCATGGTATGATTGATCAAAACATTCTTGTGATTTCACTCATCAAGTGTCAAAACACTTGAATCTTGTTTCACTTATCAAGTGTCGATACACTTGAATCTTGATTCAATTCCTTTTCATGCGACAAGAACTGTTTCTTGTCATTTCTATATTGAACTCCTTCAATATCTCATATATGTACGTTTGGCATAACCATATTAGCGTCACCGTCTATCCACTATAGACATTCATGCTAAATATTCGGGTTTTGCCTAAGTCTTTCATCGAAATGAAATTCTTAACCTTTGTCAATAAAAGATACATCATTTCTAATCAACAAGATGTCCTTCACATAATGTATTAGAAATATGTCTCAGCGCTCCCACTTAATTTCTTGCAAATGCAAGCATCTTCATCGTCTCCTGATGAAAAACTCCTTTTCATCATGGTGAAGATTCCAACTCCGCGATGCTTACTTCAACCATTGAAGTTTGCATGCCCTTTTAGCATCCTTTGAATTTAACAAAACCCTTTGGACCGTGTCTTGTACACGTCCTAGGTAACCATTCTATTAGAAGAACTTTGTTTTGTTTATTCATCTACCATATACCAAATTATATGTAGTGGTTGCTACTTTAATCCGTTCAGACTAAATATCACTATGAAAGATCAAATCTTGTCATAGTCAACTCTTTGAACATTGTCATAAAATACTTTACGACATGTCGACTATTTCATAGATGTGAAACATCCATGCATTTCTTTATAGATCCAAATACGACCGATAGGTTTTTACACCTTTCCGGAGGGTCTTCCATGTTCAAAACTTGATTTCTCGTATATGGAACTATCACGGATTTTATGGCTTCAAGTCATTTGACGGAGTCAGGGCCCATCATCGCTTCTTTGTATGTATTCGGTTCATCATTGTCAAACAATAATGATTTACTCTCAAATCTTAGCATTTGATTGTTTAACCGACCTTCTTGGTTCAATAGGAACTTTAGACCTCCGTGACCACAACCTTTGAGGCACATAAGCTATGAGCATTATGGCAGCCTCCAGAACGATTTTCGGCGCTGCGCAACTCAGCACATTTAGCTAAGGTTCGTTAACCTTATCAAAGTTCTATTGTCCTCCCACTTAACATTTATGAAAAATTCCTTCTTCAAGAAACTTTACATTTCAAGCGACAAACCCTTTTGTCCTCGGTGTTATGGAGGAATAACCAATTGTTATTCGAAATAACCTACAAAGACATGCTCATCCGACTTTGGTTGTAAACATCTTACTTATGTTTAGTATACCAAAATTTAAGAAATGACAACTTGGGTTTTACCCCAAACCATAACTCCCATGGTGTCATTTCAACGGATCAAGATGGAGCTCTTTTATGTAAAAGCGGTAGTCTCTAAAGCTTTAATCTTTTAAAACATAATGGCAGTTTTATAAATAACACCTTTGATCCAACCATGTCAAACAAGGTTTAATTACAAATCTCAAACACTCCATACTCCTATGGTGTTTGGAGATGTAAATCTAGGTGTTTTGCTAAACTTGCAACTCAAATAAATCTCTTTATGATAAAATCATAATTCATTTATTTTCTTGTTACACTTGTAACTCAAATAAATCCCTTTATGATCAAATCATAATTCATTTATTTTTCTTGTTACAATGATTTTTCACTTCATCTTGAAAGTCTTTGAAACATTTTCAAATATTTCATACTTGTTTCTCATTAAGTGAACATTCACTCAAATTTCGGAGAAAGCATATGAAGTTGAAACCCATAAACTTCTGCACATAATGGACTACATACATCGATATGTATAAATTCCAATAATTTAGTCGTTCGTTCTTCTTTGGCCTTTGAACGAAGTTTTAATTATCCCGAGGAAAGTCTCACAAGCGTCACTTGATCAAATCAAAGACTCCAAAAATCCATGAATATGGAGATTCTTCATGTTTTCTTTCAAATATAATTTAAACAACGATGTCACTGTAAGTGATCTTTCAATCATTTGTCTTGCAACATTTTAGCATTAGGATTTATGGATGTGATTTCTTCAACTAGATTTGTAAATCATCCATCTTATATGGAATACGGTAATTATTTGAACAACCTTTGTTCTTATAATACCTGATTCAAATAACAATTATTAAAACAAATCTTGAAGTCTTTCTTCAACTAGATTTGTAAATCATCCATCTTATATGGAATACGGTAATTATTTGAACAACCTTTGTTCTTATAATACCGATTCAAATAACAATTATTAAAACAAATCTTGAAGTCAAGCTTTGATGTCAACGAGAAATACAAACAACGGTTTGTTTGTTTTCGATGAACATCATCACATTTTCTCTTGCTAGTTACTTAGGCCATTGTGGTTCATGAATTGCGTCATTCCGTATGAAATTTCATACCAACCAATTCGGTATCCAATACCCAAGAACCACATTGTTCAACAAGCAAAGAATACAACCATAACATGTATATCATATATATACCTAAATTGGATATTTCCAATCTTTTCTTTTCTGCCAAATATATTTTATAGATTCTCTTTCAGCATTTCCTTTTCCTTTTTAAAATAAATTATCAACATCAAAAGTGGCGCCATATACATGACACATAGTCCAAAACGTGTATATTCAAATAATAATAACTTTGGATTTGCACTTTGAAGTAGATCACCATCATCAAATGATCGGTATTCTTTCAAAATCCATTCTTTAGTAATCTTTTAGTGTAGTAAACATTTTACATACATATTCTATTCACCCTTATCATGACGACATTCATGATCAAGCTACTTTAGCTTATAAAGGCGAATCGTGAGTATAACATTACTTTCCAAAACCCTTTTGGATGATTAGGATGTCTAGCATCTCCAACCTTCGTAAATTCTCATCCAATATGAGAACATATATATACTCTATCATATTGCAACCAAAACATTGTTTCAGATATCGTTATATCTGCCACACATGATGGTTTCTGAAACAATTCTTTCAGCTCCTAGATAAACTTGATGTTTAAATCAAGAATCATGGAGGCAAACATGATACTTAAGATACTAACACCGGAATTGTTACTCTCGATTTAATACCAATTATTAAATTTCAGAGTAAATAGAAGTTTGCTGAAAGTTTGCAATAGGACTTTAAACTTTAGATTGACACTCAACACAATACGATACCAGTTCGTAAAGTATATATCCAGAATTCTATAGTTCTATTATCTCAATTACAACTATGCATAAGGTGGTGAGCGAATGCCAATGACTACAACAAATTATGCAAATTCACTTTGATTTAATTTATGATAAATTGAGTTCTACTAATCCAAATTAGAAATGAACTCCCACTCAAAAACGACATCCCTCGTGCCTTTTGGTGATTACATGAACCAAATCCACTACACCAAGTCCGATCATCACGTGAGTCGTGTAGCTTCAAAGCGAGCATCAAATGGGCATCATATCTACTATATGACTCATGCTTAACCTTTAGGTCCATGTTCGAGGCCATGTCTGTACATGCTAGGCTCGCCAAGTAAGAACCTTAGTATTCGGCGTGTGTAACTGTCTTACACCAAATATGGTCGTGGATCCAAAACACCCGATCATCACGTGATGTCTTGGAGCGACGAGAACATAATCGGTGCATACTAAAGGAAGAACACATTCTTATCTTGATATTTAAATGAGGGATCATCTTATTATGCTAATAAAACGCCAAACAAGCAATATAAGATGCTATCAAACATCACATGTTTATTAGTGGAATGATATGGTTCTCGCATATGATCTCTATCATGTGCATCGTGGTATGATCACTATCATACCTTTATGTGTAAGTCCAAGGTCTATGGAGATTACACGTTATGTGTGTTGTAAGAGTATCATCTTATACTTCTACTTACAACATCACCATATCATAACACTAGCCCAACAATCTAAACTAGGCCTCTAATTTATCCATTGCAAATTTTACGTGGCTTAGGGCTTTCGAAGATAGAACCGTTCTTACCTACGAACATGAACCACAACGAGGATAACCAAATTGTTGACAACTCGTTGCAAATTAGATATTGACTATAGTAGGAGAGACAGACACCCGCTAGCCACTTATGCAAAACTAGTTGCATGTCAAGCGTGGAACAGGTCTCATGTGCGAGGACAAGTAAAGTTTGTCCGGGCCGCTTCATCCCACTATGCCACCAATATCCAAAGTACAACTAAGAAGCAATAAAATGATCATCATCGCCCACATACTCATATGTGAACTACCCGTGCAAAGTATCTACGCATAGATCCGGCTCTGATACCACTGTAGGGTTCGCAGCATAGAAAACAAAAAATTTCCTACGATGGGAACAACTATGTACCAAGATCTATCTACTAGATACAAACAACGGGCGGATGTATATCCATAGAGAACATACCCTTGAAGACCGACAAAGTTTAACGAGTCCAAACTCGTGGTTGATGTAGACGATCTCTTGCCGATCTCAAGATCGAGAGGAAGTCCTAGCGCCGCAAAACAGCAGCGCATCCGTGCTCGCACACACGTTCGAGGCACCGAGCAACCTCCGCCTCCTCGCTCCAGCGATGCAGCGGAAGCACAACTATTTCTTGCCGAATAGCCACTGGGAACATGTATCTCGCTAGTCCGAGACCATGGGGAATAAATTCTAGAGGGGGAGAGAGATCCTTCACGAGGAGGTGTGGTGTGAGAGGAGGAGAGGGGGGCCTTTTATAGGGGAGAGGGGGGGCACCCAAGGGGCCATGCGCCCAGCCATGGGGCTGCCCCCACCTCTTCCACATTCATGTGGGTGGAGCTCCCACTCAAAATGAAAAGCCTCCACTCCCATTAAAAAGCCTCCACTCATAAATCCACTCACATGCATTAAATTTCCACCAAATTTAATGCAAGCTCTCATTTAAATAAAACTCTTTTATTTATTTATTCAGAATTTTGTTAATTAAAGCACATAAAACCCCTTGCTAGTATTCCATTTCACATGCAGAACCAGTTTCAGCAATTTCAACCGAAACAGTTTCGGTGTCTAGTGAAATAAATTCCTGCGCTTTCCTTTTCTTTTCGGCATGAAACTTTTGCTCCAATTGGATGTCGGTGTCTCTTAAGTGTGTCACCCTACGGTTCGTGAATAATGCGGACATGATCGAGACCCCTCTCGAATCAATAATCAGAAGCGGGATCTGGAGACCCATCGACTCCCACATTCAACGATGACTTTCTTGTGATCGTCGGAACCTTTTACGCTAGTATCTTACTCCTTTTGTTTCCCGATATATTACATGTCCGAGCTTCGATCATCGGTAACTCCATACCTAGTTTGTTCTCGTTCGACATGCACTCTTTTCGTTCCGTGATATAACATTCTAGTGATCAAATCACTTGCTTGCAAGCTAATCAATGTGATATCACCGAGAGGGCCCAGAGTATATCTATCCGTCATCGGGATGAACAAATTCCACTCTCGATCCATGAGCCTCAACATAACACTTTATTAGTTCTGAACCCATCTTTATAATCACCCTGTTATGGTGTGACGTTTGATGTTATCAAGAAACTCTTCCGGTGTTAGTGATTGACATGATCTCATGGTCTAAGGATTAGGATCACTTCGTCTAGCAATATAAACTCAATGACTTTGATCGTAATGCTATACTTCGGATGAATGTTCATCACACCATTACACTAATGTTGTGACCTCGTTATTAACAACATCCAATGTCCATGATCAGGAAACCTATGATCATCTTGTTAATCAACGAGCTAGTTTATAAGAGAGGCATAACTAGGAACTTTCTTTTGTTTATTAAACACACATGTATTAACGTTTCCGTATTAATACAATTATAGCATGCAAAATAAACATTTATCATAAATAGGAATATGATAATAACCACTTTATTATTGCCTCTCGGGCATATTCCCTTCAGTATTATTTAGCCATTCCGTTATAGTGAAGCTGATTACTAGTCATTATAAAGTCAAATTTATAGCAATAAACTTTAGTTATGCTTGTCTATGGTCAAGATACTGTGCTCCAAGTCGTCCATATCCGCGGACACGGCTTTCAGAAAGTTTTACCCGGCCGGGGTGCACCAATAGCAACACACGCTCGATCAACCTCGGAAAAACCAAATCAAAACCCAACGAGGCTTTCACGATTGAACAATCACAGGATTCAGAAATATTTCAGGGGGCCACCCCATTGAGTAGACCCGCAACGGAGCTAGCTGACTCCGAGACGGACTCAAGGTTTGCGTCGCTGGTCAGAAACCGGGAACCGAAAGTGTGGCTGGGCTTGTCGACAGCGAAAACACTCCGCTTACCTAAGCAAGATGTGCTCCTCGCAAACGTAATACATAAGTAGCATGGCATAAGTACAGGATAGTAAATAAAACCTCAAACTAGTTTGTGGCCCCAAGAAATAAGATGAATCAAGCTCGCTGTGGGGGTCCCATATACCTCCGGATGTGGATAGCGCGATAAATCAAGGAACAGTATCAAGTACTCGGGGTCCCACGGGACACAAGTGGGCGTTCGAAACCAAATATTCTCTATCACCCACCGATGCCTGCTTACTTCCATTTTAGTTGTTAAACAGGAATTAAAATGAGGTAAGTAAAACTAGAATCATCTCCAACAGCAACATGCAATACATCAACAATCGTGGCCTTTGAACGCATAACAACGTGAGCAAGCGACTACGCAAGTCCAACTATCTACCAAACAGGTAATAGGATGTGTCCAAGGCAATATAGGGCTGCACGGTATATCACAGTGGAAACTAAAGCATCGCAACACGTATAGCAATAGATCAACAGAGGAAGTAAATACTATAAAAGTAAGATAGGTAGAAAGGGGAGATGCTCTTTGAAAACATTGTCGAATGTTCAACCGAAGATCGGGGCGAAGCTCACATCAACTCAACGGCCTTATCCGCGAAGAACCAAAACACTAGAAGAAACACCGGATGCAATATTTAATACAACGGCAGAAGATCGGCATGATGCATGTATGATGCATGGCATGGCAAAGGTGCGACGCAATTAGGTCAATATTAAGCGGAACCGGGGTCCCGACAATTAATTAAACGGTTCAAGTCATTTAGCTACCCCGCAATTTAAATGTTGTATTAACATGGCCAAGATATAGTACCGGTTTGCTACATCAATTTAAATGAGGCCAATATGAGACTAGATTTGCCCGCATATGGGCCCCTTATTTAATTATAAGGTGAATCGGCATAAGGCCCCCAAACCAATGATATGCATGCGAGATGAATGACAATTTAATATGCGACAAGGTTATTATGTTATAAAATAGGGTCGCGGAAAGGGGCACACATTAGGGTTCGACGATCTTGGTCCGGGGGTTCGGGGTCGGTCTCAGGGTCCAGGGTTCGACGGAAACGTTCTCGGCGGAAGCGTTCTCGGATAACAGGGGTAGATCTCGTCGCAACCGGGAAGCAGGACTTGGTTCGGCGCCGGGGCGCGTCGGATTCTTCCGGTCGACGCCGTTCTTGTCGTCGCGAAGGTCTTGTCGGGTCCCACGGGGTCGGTCTTGCCGTTGCGAGGGTCTTGTCGGGCCCGCGCCATCGAGTCGGTGTTAACGTCCGGAAGCGTTCTCGTGGCAAACTTGGCGTCCTGGGGACGATCCTGTCGCATCCGCGGTCGTCGGGTCGTGCCGACGGTCTTGTTGTCTCACGGCAGAGATCTTGGGGTCCGGGGTCTTGGCGCCTTCGGGTCCGAGAGGGAGATCTTGGAGTCCGAGAGTTCGGGCTTCGGACCCATGAAGGGGTTCTTGGTGCTCCGTGATGTAGAACTTGTCGGTTCCACCCCCAAGGGCCTTGTGGTTTCGTGACGGAGATCTCCGGTTCCGGGAGGCGAACTTGGGTCGGCATCGGGTCGGCGTCTCTACACAACTTGTCCGACTTGTTGCAGAACTTGACGGGCCGCGGCGCACTTTGTCAACTCATGGGCGGGAGGTGCGGCGTCACCGAGGGTCCACACGCAGGAGGGTCATCGCGGCAGGCTCGCGAGGGCGACGACGCGGGCCACGAGGAGAAGGCAGAGGCGGCCCGGAGACGAGCAGGAGGTACCGGCGAGGGCGAGCGGGACGGCGCGCCGGCGAGGGACGGGCGAGGCGGTTGAGGTGGGCTGCTGCGGCCGGAGCCGAGGGGGTCCCGTGCGGGGCGAGCTCGGGCCTGGACGAGCGACAAGCTCCGGGCGGGGATGCTGGCGGCGGCGGCAGAGGGAGGGGATCGGCGAGCTTGCAGGCGGCACGTGGCTCGGGGTCGGAGAGGACGCGCCGGCAGAGGCAGCTCCGGCGAGGCAGGGGCGGCTCGGGCCAGAGGAGGGCCTAGGGCGGAGAGGCGAGCTCTGGCCGGCGGGGAGGCGACGGGGACGCGGGGGCCTGGCGTTGATGGGCGGCCCCTGGGCGGCAGCAGCAGAGGTGAAGGGGAGGCGGCGCCTGAGGAGGAGCGGGGCTGGGGGAGGCGACGGCGCCGGCGGACGCGCGGCGGAAGGCGTGGTTGGCGGGGCAAGCAGCCGGCGGGAGCGGAGGCGCTGGCGGCGGGGAGGCTGTCGGACGGAGCTCGAGTGGGAGGGGGGACGTGGCGGCGAGGCGGACGGTGGCGGACTGCAGCGGTCAAGCAGAGGAGGTGGCGGCGATGGCTCGGTCCCAGGGCGGCGGACGGAGCCGAGCTGCAGATGGAGGCGAGGTTGGAGAAGAGGAGGAGAGAAGGGGCTGCGGGCGCGCGGCGGCGCGGGGCGCACGGGACGGGGGCGGGGAGGAGGAGACCGCCGGCGAGGAGGGGTGAGGGACGCGGGGACGGGGAGGACTGCAGGCGCGCGTGCGTGAGTGGGAGGTTCGAGGGGGACGCGGGGTGGGTGCGTGCGGTGGGGAAGAGGAACAGGGTGGGTGTCTGCCAGGTGGGGACAGGGAAAGAGTGGGGGTGGCTGACGTGTGCGTGCTGCCGGGTGTGTGGGTTGTGAGGTGGGTGCGTGGTGGGGAGAGAGGGTGGGGCAGGGTTAGGTGGGGCCGGTGGAGGGAGTGGGAAGAGAGAGAGAGGCCAGGGGCTGCTGAGGTGGCAGTTCCTGGTTGGGTAGAGGGGGAGAGAGGGTGAGGTGTCACTAGGGGATTGGGTGGGGTGATGTGGCCAAAGGGGTGTGGGTAGATTAGTTGGTAGGTTTAGGAATAAGGGGGTGGACCGATTATATTTTCTGGGGTGGTCGTTCGGGTCATTCGGCCCGTTCGACTGCCCCACTAAAATAATAAATATTTTTATTTGTTTTATAAACACCGTTTGCAAACCGATATCAGACACACAAAAATAATCCGGGGACCCGGGGTTTGATATTTGATTAAAGATGGGGCGTTTTAGAAAACCAAACGGGCTTTGCGAAAATAGTTTTAGACAAACAACACATGATGATGACGATGCAATGCAAAAATTCAACGCGATTTTCTAGTAGTGGTTTTGCGGGATGCCACAAGGTGGTCGGGTTGCGTGGGAACGGCGCGTGCTCTTCGGTGCACGTCGGCATGGTCGACAACGGCACGGGCGCGGCGTTCCTGGTGGTTCTGGTTGCTGTCTTCGAGCTAGGGCTGGTCAAGAGGGGGCGGTGAGACACGGGCTACTTCCCAGACAAGGTTGGCACGTCTAGTTCTTCTCCTAGCTTGTTGTCCACACTAGGGTGACATGGGTGCTCTCGGCCTGTTCACCATTGATGACATTGGCGAGCTTAAAGTGGTGCTAGTGATTAGTTCAGGTTGTTAGATGATCTACTAGGGCTAGTGGTGTCCAGAGAGGGAACAAGTTAGGCCCAAAACACTGCTCAACATAGTGTTTTGATTTTGTTTTATTTGCATCTGCAACCTGTTTGATGAAATGGCCGCATGAACTTAAGTTTTAATTTTGAAAAGATTTTTGGTGGGTGTGTTGGGCATGTACTGGGGAGTCTGTGGATGCTTGGGTTTTGAAATTGAGTTGGTTTGAGTGGTTTTTGACATAGTGGGATCTTCCCATATGAGATAGATTCAATTTTAAACTGTCATTTAAACTAAGCATTTGAATGTTTGTAGATGATCACAAAGTGGTCCTTGATACCTTGTTATGAGTACTATCAAGGGGTGCAAAGATCCATACATGTTTCTGTTAAGTTCTAAAAGTTAGGGATAGCCAAAGTAGTCATGGGAGTTAAATTGGCCAAAGTGACCATTCACTTAATTTGTTTGTTTTGACTTGTTTGTCTTTGGGAAAAGTTTGGGGATTGTTTAGATGATGTTTATTTTACCTAAGAATCATTTTACAAGCAAAGAAACACATAATCATGGCAATTCAAAAGAATCCAAATTTCAATACACACACATATGAATGCTTTCATACTTTTAATTGGAAAAGTTTTTGTTAACCCTAATTTTGTTGATTATAATTTGATGATCCATGCTTAGTATTTTTAGAATTTGATGATCCATGACTTGATTACAAACCTTCCCCCCTTAAACAAAATCTCGTCCCGAGATTTGAAAATGGACGAAAAAGATTACCTAGGATTTGAAGAAATCGGGAAACTCTGTCCTGATGTGATCCTCGCGCTCCTAGGTAGCTTCCTCTTATGTGTGGTTGCTCCATTGAATCTTGAGAAACTTGATGCTTCTGGTTCGGGTAGTTCTGAAGGCTTCTGCCAAAATGCGGATGTGTACTTCGGGATAAGTCAGGTCATCGTTGATCTCTATGGTCCGGTGATCAATATTCTTGAACACTTCAGTCTTCTCCGGAACTTCGAGGCACTTGCGAAGTAATGAGATAAGGAACACATTGTGCACGGCTGACATCTCTTCGGGTAGTTCCAATTGATACGACACTTCTCCTCGACGGTTCAGAATCTTGAAGGGTCCGATATATCTGGGGGCTAACTTTCCCTTAAGTTGGAAATTCTGCATTCCTTTCAATGGCGACACTTTCAGAAACACGAAATCTCCTATGTTGAAGGCGAGGTATCTACGTCTCTTGTCGGCGTAACTCTTCTATCTAGACTGGACGGTCTTGAGGTGCTCACAAATCTTGTGAACCTTCTCTTCGGCTTCTCGTAGGATATCGGGTCCGAAAATCTGACTCTCTCCTACTTCCGACCAGTTCAAAGGGGTGCGACACTTCCTTCCGTACATAAATTCAAATGGGGCCATTTGCAAACTAGCTTGGTAACTGTTGTTGTACAAAAATTCTGCGAAAGGCGGACAGTATTCCCATTTAGATCCATACTCTAGCACACATGCTCTCAACATGTCTTCGAGTATTTGATTTACTCGCTCTGTTTGTCCGTCGGTCTGAGGGTGATAAGCGGTGCTGAAATCTAGTCGGGTTCCTAAACCTTCTTGGACTTTCTTCCAGAATCTTGAGGTAAACTGAGTTCCTTGATCAGATACGATGTTCTTAGGAACTCCATGCAAACTGACGATTCTAGCGATGTATAACTCCGCTAGCTTCGAACTCTGATAGGTGGTCTTGACTGGTAAGAAATGGGCGACTTTGGACAATCTTTCCACTATGACCTAGATAGAGTCATTTCCCCTACTATAAGTAGGCAATCCGGTGATAAAGTCCATTCCAACGGAATCTCATTTCCATTCCGGAATTTGCAATGGTTGCAACAATCCAGCGGGTCTTTGATGTCCTGCCTTGACTCGCTGACATATATCACACTTGGAGATATAGCTTCCGATTTCTCTCTTCATCTTATGCCACCAAAACTGCTCTTTCAAATCTTGATACATCTTTGTTCCTCCGGGGTGGATAGAATAAAGAGTATCATGAGCTTCCTTCAGAATAACTTCTATTAACTCTGAATCTGCTAGTACACAAAGGCGTCCTTTGTACCACAGAACTCCGTCTTCGTCTTCGGTGAATCCGGGTACTTTGCCTGTACCGATACGATGCTTGATTTAGTCGATACTAGCATTTCCTTTCTGCGCCTCTTTGATCTGGCTGATCAAAGTGGGTTGAAGTTCTATGCTAGCCAAAAATCCTTCACTCACTAATTCCATTCGAAAATCTTCCATCTCTTTGTGCAAGCTTGGTTGCTCCTTCAAAATCATGGAGTTCAAGCGGCACGGCGATCTGCTAAGGGAATCTGCTACCACATTGGCTTTACCGGGGTGATAGTGAATGTCCAGGTCATAATACTTGATTAGCTCAATCCATCTTATCTGTCTCATATTCATCTCCTTCTGAGTGAATATATACTTCAAGCTCTTGTGATCCGAATATATCTCACAACGATTTCCCATCAGTTAATGCCTCCATGTCTTCAGGGCTAGAACTACGGCTATGAGTTCGAGGTCATGGGTTGGGTAATTTTGCTCATGTTGTTTCAGTTGTCGGGATAGATAATATATAACTTTGCCTTATTGCATTAGCACACATCCGAGACAGATCTTGGATGCGTCATAATACACATAAAAGGGCTTTGTGATATCCGGCATGATTAAGATTGGGGCTGAAAACAATCTTCTGTTGAGTTCTTGAAAACTCGCTTCACATTTATCCGTTCATTCAAACTTCTTGTCCTTCTTCAGCAATTGGGTCATGGGTCTGGCGATACTCAAGAATCCTTCTACGAACTTGCGGTAGTATCCCGCCAATCTGAGAAATGCACGAACTTGGGTTTGAGTGGTTGGGGCTTGCCAATCTTCGACATCTTTCACTTTTGCAGGGTCAACGGCAATTCCTCTGGCTGATACAATGTGACCGAGGAATCCTGCCTCCTGTAACCAGAATTCACATTTGCTAAACTTGGCATACAACTGATGCTCTCTAAGGGTTCCAAGAATGGTCCTTAGGTGTAGCTCATGTTCTTCTTCTGATTTGGAAAAATCAGAACGTCATCGATGAAAACAACGACAAACTTATCCAGGAAGTCCATAAAAATCTTATTCATGAGATTCATGAAATAAGCGGGGGAATTGGTTAATCCAAAAGACATGACGGTATACTCGTATAATCCATATCTGGTGGTAAAGGCAGTCTTGGGAATATCCTCTGCGTGAATCTTGATTTGATGATAGCCAGTTCTAAGATCAATCTTAGAAAACACTTTGGCACCGGTCAACTGATCAAAAAATTTTCTATCTTGGGCAATGGGTACTTGTTCTTGATAGTGACATCATTCAACTTATGATAATCCGTACACAGACGGTTACCTCCATCCTTCTTGTCCACAAACAAGACAGGTGATCTCCATATGGTGATGCACTTGGTTGAATCAGTCCAATTTCCAACATGGCATCCAGTTGCTTCTTCGGTTCTTCTAGCTCAGACGGGTTCATACTATATGGTCTCTGGCTATGGGTCCTGTACCGGGGATTAGTTCAATGATAAACTCGATACCCCGATCTGGGGGCATACCGGGCAAAACATCTGGAAATACATCGGGGTATTCATAGACTATCCGGACTTGGTCAATGGTAGGTTGGGCTATACTCTTGTTGCACTTGAATTGACGAGGTAAGGTTTCGGATACATGCTCGACTGATACTCCGGCTGTACTGGTCATGGTTATGGCTTTCTTGGCACAGTCAATTAATCCTTTATGTTTGGACATCCAATCCATTCCTAGTACTACTTCCAAACCTTTAGTTCCGAGTACTATCAGATTAGCATAAAAATCTATGCCATGGATTCGGAAAGGGACGGCTTTGCAAATTTGCCTAGCTTTGGTGGTTGAATCGGGGATTTGAACAATCATAACATGCTTCAGTTTGGTTGGTTGAATCTTACTAGTGCATGCATATTCTTTGGTGAAAAATGAGTGCGATGCACCAGAATCAAACAACACTCTTGCAAGTACTGAATTAACAGTAAAACATACCCAGCACGACGTCTAACGCTTCCTAGGCTTCTTCAGCATGTATGAGAAAAAGACGGCCGTTGCGGTTGAGCGAATACCCTGGGGAAAACCTTCTTCCAGGCTGAACACGACGCTGCTGCTGAGCTAGTGCATTTGCATTGGGGGCTGCGGTATTCTTCTTGTTGGGGCACTCGTTGGAGTAGTGGCCTTTATTTCCAGTCATAACAAGTCACTTGCGACTTGTCCTTTGCTGCAACAGGCACATGATTGCTTCCAGTCCTCGGGGCAGTGTTGGTGTTGGCGGCAGCATTGTTGTTGTTGAACTTGGGTGGGGCACGGTTGAAATTCCTAGAGTTGCCGGGGTTGTTGTGATTTTTCTCCGGGCCTTGGGTTTCCACGGTTGGGATAGGTCGGACGGTTCATCGGGGGTCTGTTGGTTCTCGGGGCAAATCCTGGAAATGGGTTAGGGCGATACTTTGGGGTCTAATGGGTTCCTGGCTGATGCATCATGCGACGCTTACGATTCTCATTGGCTTGGTTGATCTTTCCATCCATATGGATGGCAGAGTCGGCAAGAGCTTCAATATCAGCAAAGTGTATATTGACCAATACCGTTTGCCTCTCATCGTGCAGACCATTCAGGAATCGTTCTTTCTTCTTGGCTTCGGTGTCGATCTCATTCGGGGCATACCTAGCTAATGACAAGAATTTGTCATGGTATTCCACTACGGTCATCCTTCCTTGTTCAGTTCTCTAAACTCATCTCTCATTCTCTTGATCAAACCCGGTGGCACATGGGTTCTGCTGAACTTGACCTTGAATTCCTCCTAGGTCATCATCTGTCCTCCGGTCATTGCACGAACACTGTTCCACCATGCTCTGGCGTCTTAGGCTAGATAGTGGGTGGCGTACAGAACTTTCTCGTTCGCTTCCACTCCGGATACTTCCAGGTTGTTTTCCATGGTTTGCAGCCAATCATCGGCTTCTAAGGGCTCTTCTGACTTAGTTAAAACGGGTGGGTTGGTGTTCTGGAAATTTTTGAGCTTAGATCCATGGTTGTCCTGATTTCCTTGGCCTTGATTGTTGTTGGCCATATGAGCTATGTGCTGAAGGGTGGTTAAGTTGGATTGACATTCGGCTCTTTCAGCTTCGCGGTCAGAACCCAACATTTGCAGGATCTGCAACATCGGGTCCGGGGATGAACCACTTCCTGTGGCATCCCGCAAAACCACTACTAGAAAATCGCGTTGAATTTGTGCATTGCATCGTCGTCATCATGCATTGTTCGCATAAAACTATTTTCGCAAGCCCGATTTGTTTTCTAAAACGCCCCATCTTAATTCAAACGCAAAGCCCGGTTCTCCGGATTAATTATTTTGGCCGCTATCGGTTTGCATACGGCCCGTTTAAAACAAATAAAAAGTTTAATTGTTTTAGCGGGGGCAGTCGAACGGGCCAAATCGACCCGAACGACCACCCCCATTTTCAAATCGGTCCACCTAATTCCTAAACCTACCAATCTATCTACCCACACCCAGCCTCCACCTCACCCCAACCAACCCCCTTTTGACACCTCACCTCCCCTCTTCCCCTATCCTATCCAGTGCTGCCACCTCGGCCTGGCCCCACTCCCTCCACCCAGCCACACACGCCTCCTCTCTCTCTCTCCCTGGATGAGCACACACCACACTGCCTCGCCTGGCCCCACCTCGCGTGGGACCTACCAACCGACAGCCTCCCGCCTGCTCCACCCTTCTTCCTCAACCAAGACAACCTCAGCCGCCTGGGACCACGCCCTCTCCGCCTGTTGCTCCCTCCCTCACCGCCCCAGGCCTCCCGGCTCCTTGGCCCGACGAGCCAGCCCACCTCCCAAGCTCTCCTCGTCGTGCCTCCCGACTCCCCAAGGCCCCCGCCCGCCCGTGTCCCACCACCTCCGCCGCGCCCGCCGCTGCCGGCCCCGCCGGACCCTCCCCGCTCCGGCCGCTCCTCCCGCCCGTGGCGCCAAGCCCCTCCTCCTCGCCTGCCGCTGGCCGCCAACCTCGCCGAGCTCCTGCTCCTCCGCCGCCTCTGGCCGACCCGTCCTTGCCCGACCATGGCTCCTCCCAAAGCTGAAGCCGCCTCAAGCCGCTCCCGAGCAGCCCGCAACCGCCCCTCGCCTGGCTGCCCGTCCGCCTGCCCCTGCTGAGCCTCAGAGCCGTGCTCGTCTGTCTCCGACCGCGCCCGCCGCGCCAGAGCCCAGCGGCCCGCGAACCTGCTCCCCGAGCCTCGCCTTCCACATCCGGCAGCGGCCCGCCTGACCCATCTGCCTCTTGGACCCACCCGTCGTCGCCGATGCCTTCTGCCTCCACCCGTGCAGGTTCCCTGTGTAGTACCAAGTTGGAGCCAAGTTGGTGGGTGTGGAACAACAAGATCGACACCGGCAAACAACCCCGAAGGCCCCGACGGCGAACCCTGAGGCCCTCGACGCGACGATGCCTGCTTCCAAGATCTCCGGCATGGATCGAAAAGTTCCCCGAAGACCGATCCCGATGTACCGGAGACCGGACCCTCGACACGCCAAGATCTACCCTCAGACGCCAAGAACCGAATCGGGAGGACGCAAAGATCGCCACGAGACCGACAAGCATTTCACCCCGAAGCCAAGGCCGACCTGACTTGAGGACCCGACAAGATCTGCGCAACAACAAGATCGGCACTGACCAAGGAGGATCCGATGCGCCCCGACACCGAACCTAGTACTTCACTGCGGATGCGACAAGATCGACCCCGGAGCCCGAGAACGCCCCCGTCGAACCCTAAACCCTGAGACCGACCCCGGAACCCCAAGTTCGTCGAGAACCCTAATGTGTGAGCCCCTTATCCGAGAACCCTATTTTATAATATAATAACTACTTGTTGCATATTAAAGTGTCATCTCGCATGCATATCAGGTGGTTTGGGGGCCTTATGTCGATTCACCTCTAATTAAATATGGGGCCCATATGCGGGCAAATCTAGTCTCATATTGGCCTCATTTAAATTGGTGTAGCGAACCGGTAACTCATCTGGCCTTGTTAATACAACATTTAAATTGCGTGGGTTCTAAATAACTCGAACCATCTAATTAATGAAGGGACCCCGGTTCCGCTTAATATGACCTATTTGCATTGCATCTTTGCCATGTCATTCATCATACATGCATCATGCCGATCTTCTGCCGTTGTATTAAATAGTGCATCCGATGTTTCTTCTAGTGTTTTGCTTCTTCGCGGATAAGGCCGTTGAGTTGATGTGAGCTTCGCCCCGATCTTCGGTTGAACCTTCGACAATGTTTTCAGGCGAGCATCTCCCCCTTTCTACCTATCTTACTTTCATAGTATTTATTCCCTCCTGTTGATCTATTGCTATTTGTTTTGCGATGCTCTAGTTTTCGTACCCGTGATATCCCCTGCAGCCTTATATTGCCTTGGACACATCCTATTACCTGTTGTTTGGTAGATAGTTGGACTTGCGCGTCGTAGTCGCTTGCTCAAGTTCTGTTGCGTGTTGTCAAGTACCACAATTGTTGGAGGATTGCCGCATGTTGACGTTGGAGATGATCATGGATTTACTTATCGTTCACTTTAATTACTGTTTAACAACTAAAATTGAATTAAGCAGAGGCATCAGTGGGTGATAGGTAATTTTTGGTTTCCGAACGCCCACTTGTGTCCCGTAGGACCCGAGTTCTTGACACCTGTTCCGAGATCGAGCGCGCTAACCACAGGTGGGGAGATATGGGCCCCCCATTGATTATTACCTGATTTCAAAGTATTGTACTGGGGGCCACAACTAGTTTGAGGATTTATTTACTATCCTGTACCTATGCCATGCTTTACTGCTTTATTTACGATTGTGTGAGGAGCACTGTCGCTTTAGGAAGGAGTGTTTTCATTGTATCGACAGCCCCGATTAGGGACTTGTCGTTACAGCCATCGACGCAAACCCCAGTCCGTCTCGGAGACCGGCCGACTTCGTTGCGGGTGTCGACTTGGTGGGGTGGCCCCACGTACTTGCTTTGGGTCTGTGAACGTCGTGACTTAGGCCCCGCCGACATACCGATGGGTGTATGTTAACTGATCTGACAAAAAGGGTTGAAGTGCCTGTGGATACTTTGGTGCACCCCTGCAGGGTTAAATCTTTTCGAGAAGCCGTGTCCGCGGTTATGGACGACTTGGAGCACAGTGCTTGATCATAGACAACTATAACTAAAGTTTATCGTTATAAATTGACTTGTATCCGATATGACTAGTAATCAGCTTCACTACAACGGAAGGGCTAAGTAAAAGTACCAACAACTGCTGGGTTTTGGGTTATCTCATGCTAATTGAATCTGACTAGTAAGTGATGCCACTATAATGGAATGATTATCTAAAAGTGCCCACTGCTTACTTTATCAGGATGAATATCTAAACCTGACTAGTAAAGTGCCACAACTATAACTGATTAAGTAAAACGGCCAACTGTGTGAGTTCCTCGGTTGACTTCCTCGTTGGTCTCGAGGGGGGAAACGCCAGGATGGGATTGTTTGATGATAGTATCAGGTTGGATCCGAATAGGTCTTTCTTACCCCTCTCTGATAATCGCCAGTTGTATCGAGTCTCTATAGGTTGATTAGTGCATCACGCTGCGCTTGATCCACCATACCTATGTAGGCGAGGACCGCCAATTCTAGCCTCGCCGTATCGGCCTCGATCGACGCTCCTCTTTTCCTTTGCCCTTTGTCGGCACCCCTTTGTTTAAGCAGGTTTTGAGATCGACGCCATAGGTGGTTACCCTTCCGGCTTGGGCAGGGTTATTATGGACGCCATTGGTTATTCTTCAGGCTCTTAGCCCCATTTGCATCTTGTCCGTAGCTGGACGCTCTATCGCTTTCAAGGTGATTTGGATCTTTGTATATTATATCCGTATTCTTGACTCATTGAGTCGCCAGATATATATATCTGCTCAGGGTCCCATCGAGGAATGTTGTGTAATGTTATTACTTTGTTTTCCACCATACGAAAGTGCTGGTGGGCACCTTGAATCGCTTTCTATGGGTTTGGCGGGTTTATTTGAAACTTGCATAGGGCCGATTCGAGGGTGTTACAGAGTGGTATCGAGCTCGTGAGTTGCGATACCCCACAAGTCCAAATTGTAGGATAACCTAGCTAACGGCAGAAGTAGAGTGTCAAAACTATTTTGCAAAATCGGTTGGATAGTTCTGATTAGGTCTGATTTTACTCCTTACCCCTCTGCTGCTCTCCTCTCACCTCAGCGTGTTTTGAATCCACCTCTTATCTTTTCTGCGAGTCCAGGATTTCTCGTGGTTGGGTTCCGTCGTACCTTCAGGGTTTCGCTTCCTCCTTTGGTAACGGTGTTCTACTATCCGGTGTTCATGCTATCTGAGGAATCCGTCTGTGGTATCATTCTTTGTTCTTTGTTTGCCTTCCGGTTTTTCGACGGCGACAAAGGCATTCACGCCAGATCCGATGCGAGTCCGTGATCACTCCTTTGATCCGAACCCCGCTTGTCGAGATCTTCAGTCTGAATCCGAGGGTTGGTTGCATAATCTGTCTATTCGTGTACAGAGTAATGCTTTGAGTGCGGGATGGAGTCGCGACCATACCACTACTCTTATCATTGGCTTTGTATATTGAATGGGGGATCGATGCAATTTACTCCTTCCATGAAAGTTAGAGGTGGCCTTACCTTTAACTTCGTCCGTTGTTTATCCGGAGTGTTCTCTTGACGAACAGGATCAACGACCTCTTGTTAGTGGTGTCGCGAAGATCTACACGAAACGAGAAGACGCCGATCGCCGACCTTCTTTCCGGTACCATGAGGCGGATCTCGAGGGCGAGATCCATTGTTAGTGGTGTCGAATTGTGGCATCCCGCAAAACCACTACTAGAAAATCGCGTTGAATTTGTGCATTGCATCGTCATCATCATGCATTGTTCGCATAAAACTATTTTCGCAAGCCCGATTTGTTTTATAAAACGCCCCATCTTAATTCAAACGCAAAGCCCGGTTCTCCGGATTAATTATTTTGGCCGCTATCGGTTTGCATACGGCCCGTTTAAAACAAATAAAAAGTTTAATTGTTTTAGCGGGGGCAGTCGAACGGGCCGAATCGACCCGAACGACCACCCCCATTTTCAAATCGGTCCACCTAATTCCTAAACCTACCAATCTATCTACCCACACCCAGCCTCCACCTCACCCCAACCAACCCCCTTTTGACACCTCACCTCCCCTCTTCCCCTATCCTATCCAGTCACGCCACCTCGCCCGGCCCCACTCCTCCACCCAGCCACACATCCTCTCTCTCTCTCCCTCTCTCCTGGATGAGCACACACAACCACACGTTCCTCGCCACTGGCCCCACCTCATGGGACCTACCAACCGACACCGCCTGCTCCCACCCTTCTTCCTCAACCGCACAACCCCGCGCTCGCCCGGACCACGTCCTCTCTGCCCCGTCCCTCCCGCCTCACGGCCCGCCGCCCTCCGAGCCCGCCGTCGCCAGCCCCACCTCCCCTGCAAGCTCTCCTCGTCGCGCCCCCTCCCCGCACTCCCCGCGCCTCCCCACGCCCGCCCGTGTCCCACCACCCTCCGCCGCGCCCTGCCCACGGCCGGCCACTGCCTCGCGGAGACCCCTCCCGCCTCCGCCATTCCGGCCGCTCCCCGCCGGCCAAGCCCCCTCCTCCTCCTCGCTGGCCGCCAACCTCGCCGAGCTCCCTGCTCCATGCCCCGCCTCGGTACTCCCTCACTTGCCGTCATGGCTCCTCCCAAAGACCGCGCCAAGCCGCTTTCAAGCCCCCGCAAGCCGCCCTCGCCTCACTGCCCATCCGCCGTGCTGGCCCCGTCTGCCGAGCCCTCAGAGCAGGTTTCCGCTCTCCGATCAAGGCCTCCGCCAGAGCCAGCGCCCATGAACCTGCTCTCGAGCCCTCGCCTTCCCTGTCCGCGTGCAGCAGCCGGCCCGCCTGGACCCATCTGCCCCGCGGGACCCACCCGTCGTCGCCGATGCCTTCTGCCTCCACCCGTGCAGGTTCCCTGTGTAGTACCAAGTTGGAGCCAAGTTGGTGGGTGTGGAACAACAAGATCGACACCGGCAAACAACCCCGAAGGCCCCGACGGCGAACCCTGAGGCCCTCGACGCGACGATGCCTGCTTCCAAGATCTCCGGCATGGATCGAAAAGTTCCCCGAAGACCGATCCCGATGTACCGAGACCGACCTCGACACGCCAAGATCTACCCTCAGACGCCAAGACCCGAACCGGGAGGACGCAAAGATCGCCACGAGACCGACAAGCATTTCACCCCGAAGCCAAGGCCGACCCGACTTGAGGACCCGACAAGATCTGCGCAACAACAAGATCGGCACTGACCAAGGAGGATCCGATGCGCCCCGACACCGAACCTAGTACTTCACTGCGGATGCGACAAGATCGACCCCGGAGCCCGAGAACGCCCCCGTCGAACCCTAAACCCTGAGACCGACCCCGGAACCCTAAGTTCGTCGAGAACCCTAATGTTGTAGGGGTTCGTAGCATGGAAAACAAAAAATTTCTATCGCATACAAACAAACAAGCCAAGATCTATCTACTAGGTTGTAGCAACGAGTCGATGGTATAACTTACCCTCGAAGATTCCAAAGCGTTTAACGAGAGCGGATTCTCGTGGGTGATGTAGTCGTACTCTTTCCGATCTCAAGATCGTGTAAACGATCCTTCCGGCGCCACGCTCGTTAAGCGCCCCGCAATCGGTCACACGTTGACGATTTCGAAGACCTTCCTCTCCCTTGTTCCAAAGAAATGGAGGTTGTAGCACTCTCCTCGCGATTCCGGCAAGACAACGTGGTACCGAAGTAGAGGGAAATCCTGAGGCTTCGCTTTAAGCAGTATGGTGGAGCTTATGAGAGAGGCTATTAGTGGTCTAGTAATTAGACACACCAATTAGAAGGCTCTAAACCAATTAGAAGGCTCTAAACCTGGCTAAAGCAATTAGAAGCTCTAAACCAAAACGGCTCTAAACCGGAGATCTAGAGGTGAAACTTGTGTGTCTCTAGGAGGAGCCCCGCCTCCTTTTATGGGAGGGGGTCTTGGCGCCAGGAGGGAGGAGTCCCTCCCCAACTCGGCCTAGGGTCGAGCAGGCTGGAGGAGTCCAACTCCTCCTCCGGTTGGTTCCAACTCCTCTTGCTTGTTTCCACAGTTTCTTGTTTTGGCGCTTGACTTTCAAACCGGACATTTGACTTTTCTGTTTTAGGATTCAATTTAATCCTTTATTTGGGACAGCAAGAACACTTAGTACATGATGCAATCATTCCAATAAGTAATGACACATTCATGTACCCTCCCCTGAGTGCCGGACAATCCGGAACCTTCTAGAACATTCCCGATGAAAACACGGAATCATTCCCGAACTCCAAACGGACTTTCCTTATATGAATCTTATTCTCCGGACCATTCGGATCACCTCGTGATATCCCGGATCCCATCCGAGACTCGAACAACATTCGGTCTCTTTCTCATAATACCATAACTACTCAAACAACGTCAATCCTTAAGTGTGTCTCCCTACGGTTCGTGAATTATGCGGACATGATCGAGACACTTCTCGAACAATAACCAATAGAGGAATCTGAAATTCATATGGCTCCCACATATTTCTACGATTACTTTGCGATCGAATGAACCACTTACATACGATACCAATTTCCCTTTGTCTCACGATATGTTACTTATCCGAGGTTATGATCGCCGGTATCTCGCATACCTAGTTCAACCTCGTTACGACAAGTACTCTTTTCTCGTTCCGTGATATGTGATCCCTTGTGACCAAGTCACATGCTTGCAAGCCAATTGGATGACATTCCACCGAGAGGGCCCAGAGTATATCTATCCATCATGTGGATGGACAAATCCCTCTTGATCCATGTGTTTCAACCAATACTTTCCAACACTTAATGCCACCTTTATAGCCACCCGCCACGGTGTGGTGTTTGATGTCATCAAAGCATCCATCCGTAAAGGTGATATGCATGATCTCATGGTCGAAGGAATTAGGTTACTATGTATCAAAAAGCATATAGCAATTGAACTATTGAAATGACTTGATCTTTATGCTACGCTTATCTATAGGAGTATGTCCACCATATCATTCTCCTAACGATATGATCTTGTTGTTGATAACATCTCAATGTTCATGATAGGGAAACCACAATCATTAATCAACCAACAAGCTAGTGAAGTATAGAGGCTATACTAGGGACTTCAAATTAAGTTTACAAATCACACAAGTATTAATGGTTTCCTTGTTAATACTTTTATAGCATGAATGTAAACATTTATCATAAACACAAAGATATAATAATAACTACATTTATTATTGCCTCTAGGGCATATCTCCAACAGTCTCCCACTTGCACTAGAGTCATCTAATCTAGATTACATGGTAATATACCGAACACCCATGGCAGTTTGGTGTTGGTCATGTTTTGCCCTCGGGAGAGGTTTAGTCAACGGATCCGCCACATTCAGATCTGTGTGTACTTTGCAAATCTTTATATCCCCATCCTGGATATGTTCTCGAATAGCGTGAAAACGCAGCTTGATATGCTTGACTTCTTGTGTGACCTTGGTTCTTGCGCATTGGCTATGGCGCCCATGTTATCACAAAGAGATAGACATTGGGTCCAAAGACTTGGAACCACACCCAGCTCGCAATGAACTCTTTCATCCATATCGCTTCTTGTGAAGCCTCAAGCAACCATGTATTCCGATTCTTGAAGATCTCGCCACAACGCTTTGCTTTGCACTCCTCCACTAAGCGCTGCACCATTCAAAATAAATACGTATCCGGATTGTGATTTAGAATCATCTGGATCGGTGTTCCAACTAGCATCGGTGTAACCATTAACAACGAAATGTTCATCACCTCCATAAGAAAGAACCATATCCTTAGTTCTTCTCAAGTACTTAAGGATGTTTTTGATCATTGTCCAATGATCCACTCCTGGATCAATTTGATATCTGCTAGTTAAACTAACAGCATATGCAATGTCGGGTCTAGTACATAGCATGGCATACATTAGATATCCTATGGCTGAGGCATAGGGAGTCTTACTCATCCTTTCTCTATCTTCTGCCGATGTCGGACTTTGAGTTTTACTCAAGGTCGTATTGGGCAACATGGGCAAGAACCCTTTCTTGCTTTCTTCCATTCCAAACTTCTTTAGAACTTTGTCCAAATATGTACTCTGTGACAATGATATTTGGCGTTTCGATCTATCTCTATAAATCTTTATGCCTAATATGTAAGCTGCTTCGCCAAGATCCTTCATTGAAAAACTATTATTCAAATATTCCTTGACACTATTAAGAAGGTCTACATCATTCCCAATCAACAATATGTCATCCACATATAGTATTAAGAATGCTACAGAGCTCCCACTCACTTTCTTGTAAATACAAGCTTCTCCATAAGTTTGTATAAAACCAAAACTTTGATTACCTTATCAAAGCGTTGATTCCAACTTCGGGATGCCCGCTTCAATCCATAGATGGACCGTTGAAGTTTGCATACCTTGTTAGCATCTTTAGGATCGACAAAACCTTTGGGTTGCATCATATACAACTCTTCATCAATGTCTCCATTGAGGAATGCTTTTGACATCCATCCGCCATATCTCATAATCATAATATGCAGCGATTGCTAACATAATCCTCACAGACTTTAGCTTCACTGCCGTGAGAAAGTCTCATCGTAGTCAACTCCTTGAATTTGTCGAAACCCTTTTGCGACAAGTCGAGCTTTATAGATGAACATTACCATCAAGATCTGCTTTCTTCTTGAAAATCCATTTGTTCTCGAGCCTTCCTACGCCATCCGGTAAGTCCACCAAAGTCCATACTTGGTTTTCGTACATGGATCCAATCTCGGATTTCATAGCTTCTTGCCATTTATTGGAATCTGGGCTCATCATCGCTTCCTCATATGTCTCAGGGTCATCGATGTTGTCCACCAACATGACACTCATAACGGGATCATACCAATCTGGAGTGGTACGAGTTCTCGTTGACCTGCGAGGCTCTGTAGCAACTACAACCGAAGTTTCATGATCATCATCATTAGCTTCCTCTCTTATTGGTGCAGACACCACAGGAACTTCTTCCAGTGTTGCGCTACTCGCAATTTCGAGAGAAGGTTCGACAACCTCGTCGAGTTCTAATTTCCTTCTAGTCACTTCTTTCGAGAGAAATTCCTTCTCTAGAAAGGATCCATTCTTAGCAACGAATGTTTTACCTTCGGATCTATGATAGAAGGTATACCCAATAGTTTCCTTCGGGTATCCTATGAAGACGCATTTTTCCGCTTTGGGTTCAAGCTTGTCCTATCAGAACTTTTTTTTACATAGGCTTCGCATCCCCAAACTTTAAGGAATGACAATTTAGGTTTCTTCCCAAACCATAATTCATACGGTGTCGTTTCAACGGATTTAGACGGTGCCCTATTTAAAGTGAATGCGGCTGTTTCTAATGCATAACCCCAAAATGATAGCGGTAACTGTAAGTGACATCATAGAACGAACCATATCTAAGAGAGTTCGACACGACGTTCGGACACACCATTACGCTGTTGTGTGTTCCGGCGGTGTCAATTGTGAAAGTATTCCGACTTCTTTAAATGCTCGCCAAACTCGTAACTTAGATATTCACCTCCACGATCAGAACATAGAAATTTAATCTTCTTGTTACGTTGATTCTCTACCTCACTTTGAAACTCCTTAAACTTCTCGAAAGTTTCGGACTTATATTTCATGAAATAGATATACCCATATCTACTCAAGTCATCTGTGAAGGTAAGAACATAACGATAACCACATGATGCTACACTCATTGGACCACACACATCGGTATGTATGATTTCCAATAAGTCCGTAGCTCGCTCCATCATACCAGAAAATGGAGTCTTAGTCATTTTACCCATCAGACATGCTTCGCATCTTTCAAGTGATTCAAAATCAACTGATTCAAGAAGTCCATCGGAATGGAGTTTCTTCATACGTTTCACTCCGATGTGACCAAGACGACAATTGCCACATATAGGTAATTATCGCTGATTTCAAACGTTTAGCCTCAATGTTCTTGATATGTGTATTTCCACTATCGAGATTCAATAAGAATAGACCATCTATCAAAGGTGCATGTGCATAAAACATACTACTCATATAAATAGAACAACCATTATTCTCAGATTTAAACAAGTAACCGTCTCGCAATAAACAAGATCCCGATATAATGTTCATGCTCAACGCAGGCACCAAATAACAATTATTTAAGTATAAAACTAATCCCGATGGTAGATGAAGGGGTAGCGTCGACCGCGATCACATCAACCTTTGATCCGCTTCCCACGCCGCATCGTCACCTCGTTCTTCGCTAGCTTCCGCTTATTCGCAAAGACTGTTTCGAGTTACAAATATGAGCAACCGAACCAAGATCAAATACCCGTGCACTACTACGAGTACTAGTGAGATACACATCAATAACATGTATATCGATATACCTTTCTTCTTGATGTTGCCGTTCTTCAAATCCGCCAAGTACTTTGGGCAATTCCGCCAAAGGACCTTCTCCTTGCAAGAAAACACTCAAGATCGTGCTTAGGTCCAGCCCTGGTCTTCTTCGCGTGGTAGCTTTCTTACCACCCTTCTTGAAGTGTCCCTTTGCTTAGACTTGCCTTTCTTGAATTTGGTGGTCTTATTGACCAACAACACTTGGTGCTCTTTCTTGATCTCCACTTCGCAGATTTCAACATGGCAAAGAGTTCGGCAACGTCTTGTTCATGTTCTCGCATGTTGTAGTTCATCACAAAGTTCTTGTAACTTGGTGGTAGTGATTGGAGGACACGGTAAATCCCCAAAGCATTAGGAATCACTATACCCAAGCTTTGAAGTTTTTGCGTGCCCACATCTTAAGCACATGCTCACCGACGAGCTGCCCTCTTCCATCTTGCGCTTAAAGAACTTTTCGAAGCCTCATAGCTTTCAATTGCCGCATGAGTCTCAAAAATCAATTTGAGATCCTCGACAATATCATATGGGTCGACTCTTCAAACCTTTTACAAGCTCCGATTCTAAACCATACAAGATAGCACACCGAACTATGGAGTACCGATTCTTCCGAGCGAGGTAAACATTCTTTACTTCATCGGAAGCATTGGCTGCAGGGTCACCCAGTGCATCCAAAGACATAGGTCAAATTACCGTTGTGAGGACAATCCTCAAATTGCAGAACCAATCCAAGTTGCTTCCATTGTTTTCAACTTTTCTTTCTCTAGGAACGCATTAAAATTGATGGTAGGGGCTGCCATTGATCTACAACATATTTGCAATAGTTTAGACTAAGTTTATGACAAATTGAGTTCAAATTAATAATAAAATTAAACTAGGTGAACTCCCACTCAAAACAATATCCCTCACATTGTTTTAGTGATCACACGAACCAAATCCACCATATCAACACCGATCATCACGAGTTGACATAGTTTCAATGGCGAACAATCGTCATGTTCATCATATCTACTATATGATTCATGCTTTACCTTTCGGTGATCCGTGTTCGAGACCATACGTACATGCTAGGCTCGTCAAGATCAAACCTTAGTTTCGCATGAGCAAATCTGGCTTTCTCACGTTGTATACACTTGCGAGAATCTAACACCCGATCATCACGTGGTGCTTGAAACAACAAGCTTTAGCAACGGTGCTAACTAAGGGTGAACACTTTATGATTTGAAATTGATGTGCATGAGGATCATCTTATAATGCTACCGTCGTACTAAGCAATACAAGATGCATAAAGGATTAACATCACATGCAATTCAATATATATGTGATATGATATGGCCTTTCTTCTTTGTGCCTTCGATCTCCATCTTCAAGCACGAACATGATCTCCATCATCACCGGCATTGCATCAAGGTCAATGATGCTTCTCCATGGTTGTCGTCCACCGGCTTCAACTATTACAACTACTTTGAATAGACACGCGGGTCTTAACATAAATTAAAGACAACCATATGGCTCCTGCCGGTTGCCGACTTACAATAAGGAACATTGCATACATCAAATATAATCACAATCATGGCCATATCACATCACTGCACACCCCTGCAAAACAAAGTTAGACGCCTCTACTTTCTTTGCATATTTTACGTGGTTTGGGGCTTTCAATAAGTGTCGTTCTAACTTACGAACAAGAACCACAACATTGATACTAGCATTGTTGATCACCTGTTGTAAATTGGATCTTAACTATGCTAGGAGAAACAGCACCATAAAGCCACTTATGCAATACAAGTTGCATGTCAAGCGTGGAGCAAGTCTCATGAACGATGTCATGTAAGGTTAGACCGGCCGCTTCATCCCAACATACCGCAAGATGCAAAGTACACAAAAGCAATCTACAATAAAAGCATCAACGCCCACAATGACCATTGTGTTCTACTCGGCAATGAGATCTACATATAGACACGGCTCGATACCCTTTGTAGGGGTTCGTAGCATGGAAAACAAAAATTTTCTATCGCATACAAACAAACAAGCCAAGATCTATCTACTAGATTGTAGCAACAGTCGATGGTATAACTTACCCTCGAAGATTCCAAAGCGTTTAACGAGAGCGGATTCTCGTGGGTGATGTAGTCGTTCTCTTCCGATCTCAAGATCGTGTAGATGATCCTTCGGCGCCACGTTAAGCGCTCATGATCGGTCACACGTTCGGTACTGACGAAGACCTTCCTCTCCCTTGTTCCAGCGGCGGAGGTTGTAGCACTCTCTCGCGATTCCGGCAACTGGCGTGGTACCTAAGTAGAGGGAAATCCATGAGGCTTCGCCTTAAGCCGGTGCGAGTATGGTGGAGCTTATGAGAGAGGATATTAGTGGTCTAGTAATTAGACACACCAATTAGAAGGCTCTAAACCAATTAGAAGGCTCTAAACCGCTGGCTAAAGCAATTAGAAGCTCTAAACCAAAACGGCTCTAAACCGGAGATCTAGAGGTGAAACTTGTGTGTCTCTAGGAGGAGCCCTGCCCCTCCTTTTATGGGAGGGGGGTCTTGGCGCGCCAGGGAGGAGGAGTCCCTCCCAACTCGGCCTAGGCTGGAGCCGGCTGGAGGAGTCCAACTCCTCCTCCGGGTTGGTTCCAACTCCTCTTGCTTGTTTCCCAGTTTCTTGTTTTGGCGGTTTGACTTTCAAATGGACATTTGACTTTTCTGTTTTAGGATTCAATTTAATCCTTTATTTGGGACAGCAAGAACACTTAGTACATGATGCAATCATTCCAATAAGTAATGACACATTCATGTACCCTCCCCGGTCTTGCGGACAATCCGGAACCTTCTAGAACATTCCCGATGAAAACACCGGAATCATTCCCGAACTCCGAAACGGGACTTTCCTTATATGAATCTTATTCTCCGGACCATTCCGGATCACCTCGTGATATCCCGGATCCCATCCGAGACTCCGAACAACATTCGGCCTCTTTCTCATAATACCATAACTACTCAAACAACGTCGAATCCTTAAGTGTGTCTCCCTACGGTTCGTGAATTATGCGGACATGATCGAGACACTTCTCGACAATAACCAATAGAGGAATCTGGAAATTCATATGGCTCCCACATATTTCTACGATTACTTTGCGATCGAATGAACCACTTACATACGATACCAATTTCCCTTTGTCTCACGATATGTTACTTATCCGAGGTTATGATCGTCGGTATCTCTGCATACCTAGTTCAACCTCGTTACCGACAAGTACTCTTTTCTCGTTCCCGTGATATGTGATCCCTTGTGACCAAGTCACATGCTTGCAAGCCAATTGGATGACATTCCACCGAGAGGGCCCAGAGTATATCTATCCGTCATGTGGATGGACAAATCCCACTCTTGATCCATGTGTTTCAACCAATACTTTCCGAACACTTAATGCCACCTTTATAGCCACCCAGTTACGGTGTGGTGTTTGATGTCATCAAAGCATCCATCCGGTAAAGGTGATATGGATGATCTCATGGTCGAAGGAATTAGGTTACTATGTATCAAAAAGCATATAGCAATTGAACTATTGAAATGACTTGATCTTTATGCTACGCTTATCTATAGGAGTATGTCCACCATATCATTCTCCTAACGATATGATCTTGTTGTTGATAACATCTCAATGTTCATGATAGGGAAACCACAATCATTAATCAACCAACAAGCTAGTGAAGTATAGAGGCTATACTAGGGACTTCAAATTAAGTTTACAAATCACACAAGTATTAATGGTTTCCTTGTTAATACTTTTATAGCATGAATGTAAACATTTATCATAAACACAAAGATATAATAATAACTACATTTATTATTGCCTCTAGGGCATATCTCCAACAAATGTGTGAGCCCCTTATCCGAGAACCCTATTTTATAATATAATAACTACTTGTTGCATATTAAAGTGTCATCTCGCATGCATATCAGGTGGTTTGGGGGCCTTATGCCGATTCACCTCTAATTAAATATGGGGCCCATATGCGGGCAAATCTAGTCTCATATTGGCCTCATTTAAATTGGTGTAGCGAACCGGTAACTCATCTGGCCTTGTTAATACAACATTTAAATTGCGTGGGTTCTAAATAACTCGAACCATCTAATTAATGACGGGACCCCGGTTCCGCTTAATATGACCTATTTGCATTGCATCTTTGCCATGTCATTCATCATACATGCATCATGCCGATCTTCTGCCGTTGTATTAAATAGTGCATCCAATGTTTCTTCTAGTGTTTTGCTTCTTCGCGGATAAGGCCGTTGAGTTGATGTGAGCTTCGCCCCGATCTTCGGTTGAACCTTCGACAATGTTTTCAGTAGCATCTCCCCTTTCTACCTATCTTACTTTCATAGTATTTATTCCTCCTATTGATCTATTGCTATCGTGTTGCGATGCTCTAGTTTTCGTGCGTGATATCCCCTGCAGCCTTATATTGCCTTGGACACATCCTATTACCTGTTGTTTGGTAGATAGTTGGACTTGCGCGTCGTAGTCGCTTGCTCAAGTTCTGTTGCGTGTTGTCAAGTACCACAATTGTTGGAGGATTGCCGCATGTTGACGTTGGAGATGATCATGGCTTTACTTATCGTTCACTTTAATTACTGTTTAACAACTAAAACTGAATTAAGCAGAGGCATCGGTGGGTGATAGGTAATTTTTGGTTTCCGAACGCCCACTTGTGTCCCGTAGGACCCGAGTTCTTGACACCTGTTCCGAGATCGAGCGCTAACCACAATTGGGGAGATATGGGCCCCCATTGATTATTACCTGATTTCAAAGTATTGTCTTGGGGCCACAACTAGTTTGAGGATTTATTTACTATCCTGTACCTATGCCATGCTTCTTGCTTTATTTACGATTGTGTGAGGAGCACTTGTCTGTTTAAGCGGAGTGTTTTCATTTATCGACAGCCCGATTGGGGACTTCTGTCGTTTACAGCCATCGACGCAAACCCAAGTCCGTCTCGGAGACCGGCCGACTTCGTATGGTGTCGACTTGGTGGGGGCCCCCACGCACTTGCTTTGGGTCTAGGAACGTGACTTAGGCCCGCCGACATACCGATGGGTGTATGTTAACCGATCCGCAAAAAGGGTCAAGTGCTGTGGATACTTTGGTGCACCTCAGGGTTAAATCTTTCGAGAAGCCGTGTCCGGTTATGGACGACTTGGAGCACGTGCTTGATCATAGACAACTATAACTAAAGTTTCTTGTTATAAATTGACTTGTATCCGATATGACTAGTAATCAGCTTCACTACAACGGAAGGGCTAAGTAAAAGTACCAACAAGCTTTGGGTTTTGGGTTATCTCATGCTAATTGAATCGACTAGTAAGTGATGCCACTATAACGGAATGATTAACTAAAAGTGCTTCGCTTACTTTATCGGGATGAATATCTAAACCGACTAGTAAAGTGCCACAACTATAATCGATTAAGTAAACGCCAACTGTGAGTTCCTCGGTTGACTTCCTCGTTGGTCTCGAGGGGAAACGCCAGATGGGTTTGTTTGATGATAGTATCAGTTGGATCCGAATAGGTCTTTCTTACCCTCTCGATAGTCGCCATGTATCGAGTCTCTATAGGTTGTTTAGTGCATCTTTGCTGCCGCTTGATCCACCATACCTATGTAGGCGAGGACCGCCGAATTCTAGCCTCGCCGTGTACTGGCCTCAGTACTGACGCTCCTCTTTTTCCTTTGCCCTTTGTCGGCACCCCTTTTGTTTAAGCAGGTTTTGAGATCGACGCCGTTAGCAGGGTTACCCTTCCGGCTTGGCCTGGGCAGGGTTATGGACGCCATTGGTTATTCTTCAGGGCTCTTAGCCCCATTTGCATCTTGTCCGTAGCTGGACGCTCTATCGTTTTCAAGGTGATTTGGATCTTTGTATATTATATCTGTATTCTTGACTCATTGAGTCGCTGCTGTATATATATCTGTTCTGTGGGTCCCATCGAGGACTGTTGTGTAATGTTATTACTTTGTTTTCCACCCGCACGAAAGTGCCTGGTGGGCACCTTCGAATCGTTTCTATGCGGGTTTGGCGGGTTTCGCTGAAACTTGCATAGGGCCGATTCTGAGGGTGTTACACTTCCTCCGCGAGGCATCTGAAGATTGAGATAGATCATGAGAAAATAAGGAAATTTCTAAGGTTCGGGGACTCTGAAAAGTTTTTAAAGTTTGACTCAGATTTTCTAGCAAGTTGCTTTTCATTCATTCATAGCACACGATACAAACACACACCACAAAGCAAGAAAAGCAGATGGTTTTAAGAACCATTCTGGAAACTATGATACAGTGGGACCGAATACTACTCACTACGCTAGTGCTCAAGTGCTACTACTCCTCGGAGTTGGTGTAGTCGTCATCCTCATCATCCTCATCGTCATCGATGAAGCTAAAATCATCCTCATCGGTGAAGAAGTCCATGGCCTGATCCTCTAGAAAATCATCATCATCGCTGAGATAGGAATAGGGGTCTCCACGAAGATCCTCTCCGGCATTCTCCCTTTCCTCCAACTACATGTCTCTCTCGTGGATGGTCTCCTCCAAATCCGAGATATGGTGGCGAAGACGGGCAATGATGCGCTCCTTTTTGTCCAGCTGACGGCGATGAGACTTGCGGTCCTTCGCTAGCATGGCGATGGTCGGATCCTTAGTCTTGATGATGGCAGACTTGTGGTTGAAGTAGTCACGGCAATTATCCAATTCCTGCTGACGATCATACATCATGAAGATGAGGTGGTCCAACTGAGTCTTCAGCTTGGGGTGGTATGGGGCTTCCAGTGGCTATCCCATAGCATCACGCCTTGGACAAAACTCAAAGTGGGTACCCTTGATCTGGTTGATACTCTGCCCACACAGACGGGCAAGAGCTTCCTGCATGGCCTTGGCAAGTCCATCGAGCCAGTTGTTCTCTCTTAAGGTGAACTGAATTCCCTCGTCAGTGGGAGGTTCAATATTTCCTCGGAGACTTGCAATAATTAGCCACTGCAGATCTTCTCCTCCTTGTTCATTGAGCTGAGCTCCGAAGAACTCGGGGTGCGGACGCTCCAGAAGTTCTGAAAGCTGGTCCAAATCCCGCTCAAAGATGAGGTCTCCTCCATTCCCCAACTGGTAAAACTTGTTGTACCTCACGTCCATCTATAAGAATATAGGATGAGTAAGTTAGTAGAGTGATCCAGTGTGTCAAATTTTAGGTATTTTGCAAGAGTTTTTGAGGAACATGAATTTTTATGAAAGAAACAAGGTGATAAGAATGGGAATAAGTTTTTGTAAATATTTGCTTCCTTTGGTTTTGAAACTAAGTTTTTGATTCAAACGTCCAGTCTAACTAGGGTCTCCTATGGTCAGGATGGCTCTGATACCAACTTGTCAACACCAGGATTTTTAATCCCAGATGCCTGTTATGCCATACATCGCAATCTCAGGATTACCATTTTTGTGAGACATAACAGATTTGTATACCATAGTACATCATCCATTACAAACCATACATAAGGTCTTACACAAATAAGGATCTCATGATCCAGTTCTTAATACAACTCAAGCAGCGGAAATACGTAATAATAAAGGTAGCGTAGGCGAGGCTCCATCTTCGAGGTCACAGGCAATGCTGACGATGGGAGATGATCCTAGTTGTCGTAACCTTCCTAGGGTCCATCATCCTGGTACTCCTCTTCATAGTCTGGCCACGGGAATAGCCAGGGACAAAGCCATGAGTACTCTTTAAGTACTCGCAAACTAATACTAACAAGTGCAGGGGGTTTTGTAGTAGGACACTAAGCTCTAGGGTTGTTTTGCAAAAAGCCAGATTTACCTCTACCAATTTCAGAAGCAAAGAAAAGCTAGTTGAAGTTTTGTAACACCTGAGTGGGAACTTGAATTTCATATCACAACTCTGTTGTGGTCAAGTCAAAGTCTCAATTCACTTCACAACTCATTTTGAAAACATCTGACGGGGGAACAGTATGGCCATTCCAACTGTCCATAATCATGACGGCTATTCAATAGTTTGACACTCTGCAGACTGTACACTTTCACCACAACATTTGATACATCCGTCAGAACAAATCCTGAATTCACCATACTCGATGCGGATAATCAATCCTAACCTTTCAATTACACGCCCTAGTATAGGCACCTCTCCTGAGTTTGGCCTCCCAACCATGACCAACTGTCATCTTGGGCCTTTGCATGTGGACAATCTTCACAAGGTAGCCTCAGCTCAGACCTTGGCCGTGAGGGAACCCATACTAAGGTATATAAGTTTCCAGTCAAGCCCTACCCAATTCTCGGGTATTGTGGTTGTACGGTAAAATTGGAATGGTATCGCATCCAGAAAACCATCAGTTTTAAAAAGGGCTAAGGCTCATGCCTCAACATTTTCATCATCAAAATCATCTGGTGTTCGGAAACACATGTCAAAACATTTCAATAGAATGACTCACCATTCCAAGGTTTTCATAACCATTTTCACCAAGTATCCCCATCTAAAGTTGATCAAGTTTTATGCTTAGCACTAGCATCTACAAGTGGGGGTGAGTACTAATGAGGGGTGGTAAACAAGTGGAGTTTAACTAAGGTCAATCTCATTCCTTAGGATGATATAAAGATTATCTAGCTTAGGCCAAATTTTATGCTCTTTATGCAACCTTCAATTATACTCCTAGAATCTACAAGTTACTTAAGTAAACTCTAAGAGAAAGCTTTGATACAGAAATAAAGTATAAAGCTTGCAAGTAAAACTAGGATTGGGTTATCAAGTGGGTATGATCACATATGCTTAAGGCATATAGTTGGCATGGTAACAAGCAAGTATTTGCTTGCATAGGTAAAGTATCTCGCAAGTGTTAGCTTGCTCAATCAACTAGTAGTATTAGGCTTGCCTTGTGCAGAGTAGTGGTTGAAGTTCTCCTCGGTTTCTTCTTCGTAGTATTCTCCTTCCTCCTCGTATCCTTGGTCGGTACTAGCGTCTATAAATAAATACGAGATACACAATCACCAAACAATACTTAACTACTTTCAATCATCACACAAAATGGTACTCCCTCCGATCCATAATAAGTGTCGCCGTTTTGAACTGAGGTTAGTTCAAAATGGCGACACTTATTATGGATCGGAGGTAGTACTATAGATGATCTAGCATCATCACCTATATCACAAGCTTAACATTTGTTTTATTTATTTTCATTTGAGAAAAGTAATTTCTACTTATTGAAAAAGATACTTAATATTTAATATTCTCCAACTCAAACATGGGATCATGTTGACACATGTCATCACCACATATTTCAGTACATGGGAATGTCATTTAAAGTGGTGTCACAATTTAATAAGGTTTAACCTTTTTATTTTAAATAATTAAAGTGGCTAGAAATGCCTATGTGGCATTCTTTTATTACTTGAACATTATTTCTGTAAGTAAACCCATATGTTTTATATATTCTGAAAGGTATGATCAAATGTGATTTTTGAGAGTTGGAATCAACTCAAACGCTATTATGGTTGAAATTTGAAAAATGTTTGAATGCAGAAAAGCTTCTGACTTGTTATTTTTACCAAGGTTGATCTACAGATCCAAATGATTTGAATCCAACGGGCTTGGATTAAGAATTTCAATACCTTTCTAACCAAATTGGTTTCATGCAATTTGATTCACTAAATCGAGCTGGGTTGATTTTTGAATATAGGTACAGAACTATGTTTGAATTAAAATGGAAAAAGCTAAATTCAAACAAGTGAGCTGCGCGGGAAAGGTTATTGGGCCGGCCCGGTGTCACTCCGCAGCGCGGGGCGCAGCTGACAGGGGGGTTCTACTGGTCAGTGGCTCTTTAAACTCGAAGCGGTACGGGGCTATGTGGTGCGTTGGATTAGAATGAAGATCGACGGCTGAGGGTCGTCGTCGACGATGAACAAGTCACCGGCGAGCTCGAACCCTAGCGGCTCTGTGGGGGTGCATAGGGGGCATACCAGGGCTCCAGTGACGACGGCGAGGCGGGCAAATAACGAAGTCGATGACGGCGAACTCAGGGGTGGTCGCGGCAGCTCCAGGGGTGGACGAAATCAACGGCTCCTCTTCTCTTCTGCAGCGGCGAGCTCCGGCCAAATTCCGGCGATGCGCTGCTCGCCTTGCTCCGGCTAAGGGGTGGAACGATCAGTGAGGTGAGGGGAGTGAAATGGTGTGAAGAAATCGAGTGGGGGTCGTCTCCTTTTATAGGCTCGATGGCGAGACCGAGAGGGATGGGCAGGCGATGGTGGCGACATGGCTACGGGCGGCTAGTGGCATGGCCGAGGTTGGCGATCGACGAGTGGTCTCCTGGCGATGCTCTATGGTTTAAATTCGCGTGTAGGGGCGGTGGGAAACGGTCGGGAACATGCGGTGCTCTGCGAGGCAGAGGCGGCGAACTCTGCGGCAAGCGGTGGCTACGGGGCACGGGCGGTGAAACGAGCATGTCTGGTGGTCTCCTGGGACGGTGGGGAGCATGCTGGCGGGCGGCGAGGGCTTGAGGTGGTCGGGTTGCGTGGGAACAGCACGTGCTCTTCGGTGCACGTCGGCATGGTCGACAGCGGCACGGGCGGGGTGTTCCTGGTGGTTCTGGTTGCTGTCTTCGAGCTAGGGCTGGTCAAGAGGGGGCGGTGAGACACGGGCTACTTCCCAGACAAGGTTGGCATGGCTAGTTCTTCTCCTAGCTTGTTTTCCACACTAGGGTGACATGGGTGCTCTCGGCTTGTTCACCATTGATGACATTGGCGAGCTTACAGTGGTGCTAGTGATTAGTTAAGGTTGTTAGATGATCTACTAAGGCTAGTGGTGTCCAGAGAGGGAACAAGTTAGGCCCAAAACACTGCTCAACATAGTGTTTTGATTTTGTTTTATTTGCATCAGCAACCTGTTTGATGAAATGGCCGCATGAACTTAAGTTTTAATTTTGAAAAGATTTGTGGTGGGTGTGCTGGGCATGTACTGGGGAGTCTGTGGATGCTTGGATTTTGAAAATTGAGTTGGTTTGAGTGGTTTTTGACATAGTGGGATCTTCCCATATGAGATAGATTCAATTTTAAACTGGCATTTAAACTAAGCATTTGAATGTTTGTAGATGATCACAAAGTGGGCCTTGATACCTTGTTATGAGTACTATCAAGGGGTGCAAAGATCCATACATGTTTCTATTAAGTTCTAAAAGTTAGGGATAGCCAAAGTAGGCATGGGAGTTAAATTGGCCAAAGTGACCATTCACTTAATTTGTTTGTTTTGACTTGTTTGTCTTTGGGAAAAGTTTGAGGATTATTTAGATGATGTTTATTTTACCTAAGAATCATTTTACAATCAAATAAACACATAATCATGGCAATTCAAAACAATCCAAATTTCAATACACACACATATGAATGCTTTCATACTTTTAATTGGAAAAGTTTTTGTTAACCCTAATTTTGTTGATTAGAATTTGATGATCCATGCTTAGTATTTTTATAATTTGATGATCCGTGACTTGATTACAAATCTTCCCCCCTTAAACAAAATCTCGTCCCGAGATTTGAAAAAGGACAAAAAAGATTACCTAGGATTTGAAGAGATCGGGAAACTATGTCCTGATGTGATCCTCGCGCTCCTAGGTAGCTTCCTCTTCTGTGTGGTTGCTCCATTGAATCTTGAGAAACTTGATGCTTCTGGTTCGGGTAGTTCTGAAGGCTTCTGCCAAAATGCGTATGGGTACTTCGGGATAAGTCAGGTCATCGTTGATCTCTATGGTCCGGTGATCAATATTCTTGAACACTTCAGTCTTCTCCGGAACTTCGAGGCACTTGCGAAGTAATGAGATAAGGAACACATTGTGCACGGCTGACATCTCTTCGGGTAGTTCCAATTGATACGACACTTCTCCTCGACGGTTCAGAATCTTGAAGGGTCCGATATATCTAGGGGCTAACTTTCCCTTAAGTTGGAAACGCTACGTTCCTTTCAATGGCGACACTTTCAGAAACACGAAATCTCCTATGTTGAAGGCGAGGTCTCTACGTCTCTTGTCGGCGTAACTCTTCTGTCTGGACTGGCGGTCTTGAGGTGCTCACGAAGCTTGTGAACCTTCTCTTCAGCTTCTCGTAGGATATCTGGTCCGAAAATCTGACTCTCTCCTACTTCCGACCAGTTCAAAGGGGTGCAACACTTCCTTCCGTACATGAATTCAAATGGGGCCATTTGCAAACTAGCTTGGTAACTGTTGTTGTACAAAAATTCTGCGAAAGGCGGACAATCTTCCCATTTAGATCCATACTCTAGCACACATGCTCTCAACATGTCTTCGAGTATTTGATTTACTCGCTCTGTTTGTCCGTCGGTCTGAGGGTGATAAGCGGTGCTGAAATCTAGTCGGGTTCCTAAACCTTCTTGGACTTTCTTCCAGAATCTCGAGGTAAACTGAGTTCCTTGATCAGATACGATGTTCTTGGGAACTCCATGCAAACTGACGATTCTAGCGATGTATAACTCCGCTAGCTTCGAACTCTGATAGGTGGTCTTGACTGGTAAGAAATGGGCGACTTTGGACAATCTGTCCACTATGACCCAGATAGAGTCATTTCCCCTACTAGAAGTAGGCAATCCGGTGATAAAGTCCATTCCAACGGAATCCCATTTCCATTCCGGAATCTGCAATGGTTGCAACAATCCAGCGGGTCTTTGATGTCCCGCCTTGACTCGCTGACATATATCACACTTGGAGATATAGCTTCCGATTTCTCTCTTCATCTTATGCCACCAAAACTGCTCTTTCAAATCTTGATACATCTTTGTTCCTCCGGGGTGGGTAGAATAAAGAGTATCATGAGCTTCCTTCAGAATAACTTCTATTAACTCCGAATCTGCTGGTACACAAAGGCGTCCTTTGTACCACAGAACTCCTTCTTTGTCTTCGGTGAATCCGAGTACTTTGCATGTACCGATACGACGCTTGATTTAGTCGATACTAGCATTTCCTTTCTGCGCCTCTTTGATCTGGCTGATCAAAGTGGGTTGAAGATCCTTCACTCACTAATTCCATTCGAAAATCTTCCATCTCTTTGTGCAAGCTTGGTTGATCCTTCAAAATCATGGAGTTCAAGCGGCACGGCGATCTGCTAAGGGAATATGCTACCACATTGGATTTACCGGGGTGATAGTGAATGTCCAGGTCGTAATACTTGATTAGCTCAATTCATCTTCTCTGTCTCATATTCATCTCCTTCTGAGTGAATATATATACTTCAAGCTCTTGTGATCCGAATATATCCCACAACGATTTCCCATCAGTTAATTCCTCCATGTCTTCAGGGCTAGAACTACGGCTGCGAGTTCGAGGTCATGGGTTGGGTAATTTTGCTCATGATGTTTCAGTTGTCGGGATAGATAATATATAACTTTGCCTTCTTGCATTAGCACACATCCGAGACAGATCTTGGATGCGTCACAATACACGTCAAAGGGCTTTGTGATATCCGGCATGATTAAGATTGGGGCTGAAAACAATCTTCTCTTGAGTTCTTGAAAACTCGCTTCACATTTATCCATCCATTCAAACTTCTTGTCCTTCAGCAATTGGGTCCTAGGTCTGGCGATACTCGAGAATCCTTCTACAAACTTGCGGTAGTATCCCGCCAATCTGAGAAATGCACGAACTTGGGTTTGAGTGGTTGGGGCTTGCCAATCTTCGACATCTTTCACTTTTGCAGGGTCAACGGCAATTCCTCCGGCTGATACAATGTGACCGAGGAATCCTGCCTCCTGTAACCAGAATTCACATTTGCTAAACTTGGCATACAACTGATGCTCTCTATGGGTTCCAAGAATGGTCCTTAGGTGTAGCTCATGTTCTTCTTCTGATTTGGAATATATCAGAATGTCATCGATGAAAACAATGACAAACTTATCCAGAAAGTCCATAAAAATCTTATTCATGAGATTCATGAAATAAGCGGGGGCATTGGTTAATCCAAAATACATGACGGTATACTCGTATAATCCATATCTGGTGGTAAAGGCAGTCTTGGGAATATCCTCTGCGCGAATCTTGAGTTGATGATAGCCAGTTCTAAGATCAATCTTAGAAAACACTTTGGCACCGGCCAACGGATCAAACAAATATTCTATCTTGGGCAATGGGTACTTGTTCTTGATAGTGACATCATTCAACTTCTGATAATCCGTACACAGACGGTTACCTCCATCCTTCTTGTCCACAAACAAGACAAGTGATCTTACATGGTGATGCACTTGGTTGAATCAGTCCAATTTCCAACATGGCATCCAGTTGCTTCTTCAGTTCTGCTAGCTCAGACGGGTTCATACTATATGGTCTCTGGCTATGGGTCCTGTTCCGGGGATTAGTTCAATGATAAACTCGATACCCCGATCTGGGGGCATACCGGGCAAAACATCTCGAAATACATCGGGGTATTCACAGACTATCCGGACTTGGTCGGATACATGCTCGACTGATACTCCGGCTGTACTGGTCATGGTTATGGCTTTCTTGGCACAATCAATTAATCCTTTATGTTTGGACATCCAATCCATTCCTAGTACTACTTCCAAACCTTTAGTTCCGAGTACTATCAGATTATCATAAAAATCTATGCCATGGATTTGGATAGGGACGGCTTTGCAAATTTGCCTAGCTTTGGTGGTTGAACCGGTGATTTGAACAATCATAACATGCTTCAGTTTGGTTGGTTGAATCTTACTAGTGCATGCAGATTCTTTGGTGACAAATGAGTGCGATGCACCAGAATCAAACAACACTCTTGCAAGTACTAAATTAACAGAAAACATACCCAGCACGACATCTGGCGCTTCCTGGGCTTCTTCAGCATGCATGAGAAAAATACGGCCATTGCGGTTGAGCGAATTCCCTGGGGCAAACCTTCTTCCAGGCTGAACACGACGCTGCTGCTGAGCTAGGTCATTTGCATTGGGGGCTGCGGCATTCTTCTTGTTGGGGAACTCATTGGAGTAGTGGCCTTTATTTCCACAGTCATAACAAGTCACTTGCGACTTGTCCTTTGCTGCAAAAGGCACAGGATTGCTTCCAGTCCTCGGGGCAGTGTTGGTGTTGGCGGAAGCATTGTTGTTGTTGAACTTGGGTGGGGCACGGTTGAAATTCCTAGAGTTGCCGGGGTTGTTGTGATTTTTCTCCGGGCCTTGGGTTTCCACGGTTGGGATAGGTCAGACGGTTCATCGGGGGTCTGTTGGTTCTCGGGGAAAATCCTGGAGATGGGTTAGGGCGATACTTTGGGGTCTAATGGGTTCATGGCTGATGCATCATGTGACGCTTGCGGTTCTCATTGGCTTGGTTGATCTTTCCTTCCATATGGGTGGCAGAGTTGACAAGAGCTTCAATATCAGCAAAGGGGATATTGACCAATACCGTTTGCATCTCATCATGCAGACCATTTAGGAATCGTTCTTTCTTCTTGGCTTCGGTGTCGATCTCATCCGGGGCATACCTAGCTAATGACAAGAATTTGTCACGGTATTCCACTACGGTCATCCTTCCTTGCTTCAGTTCTCTAAACTCATCTCTCATTCTCTTGATCAAACCCGGTGGCACATAGGTTCTGCTGAACTTGACCTTGAATTCCTCCTAGGTCATCATCTGTCCTCCGGTCATTGCATGAACACTGTTCCACCATGCTCTGGCGTCTCCGGCTAGATAGTGGGTGGCGTACAGAACTTTCTCGTTCGCTTCCACTCCGGCTACTTCCAGGTTGTTTTCCATGGTTTGCAGCCAATCATCGGCGTCTAAGGGCTCTTCTGACTTAGTGAAAACGGGTGGGTTGGTGTTCTAGAAATTTTTGATCTTAGATCCATGGTTGTCCTGATTTCCTTGGCCTTGATTGTTGTTGTCCATCTGAGCTATGTGTTGAAGGGTGGTTAAGTTGGATTGACGTTCGGCTCTTTCAGCTTCGCGGTCAGAAACCAACATTTGCAGGATCTGCAACATCGGGTCCGGGGATGAACCACTTCCTCCGCGAGGCATCTGAAGATTGAGATAGATCATGAGAAAAGAAGGAAATTTCTAAGGTTCGGGGACTCTGAAAAGTTTTTAAAGTTTGACTCAGATTTTCTAGCAAGTTGCTTTTCATTCATTCATAGCACACGATACAAACACACACCACAAAGCAAGAAAAGCAGATGGTTTTAAGAACCATTCTGGAAACTACGATACAGTGGGACCAAATACTACTCACTACGCTAGTTCTCAAGTGCTACTACTCCTCGGAGTTGGTGTAGTCGTCATCCTCATCATCCTCATCGTCATCGATGAAGCTAAAATCATCCTCATTGGTGAAGAAGTCCATGGCCTGATCCTCCAGAAAATCATCATCATCGCTGAGATAGGAGTAGGGGTCTCCACGAAGTCCTCTCCGGCATTCTCCCTTTCCTCCAACTGCATGTCTCTCTCGTGGATGGTCTCCTCCAAATCCGATATACAGTGGCGAAGACGGGCAATGATGCGCTCCTTTTTGTCCAGCTGACGGCGACGAGACTTGCGGTCCTTCGCTAGCATGGCGATGGTCTGATCCTTAGTATTGATGATGGCGGACTTGTGGTTGGAGTAGTCATGGCAATTATCCAATTCCTGCTGACGATCATACATCATGAAGATGAGGTGGTCCAACTGAGTCTTCAGCTTGGGGTGGTATGGGGCTTCCAGTGGTTGTCCCATAGCATCACGCCTTGGACAAAACTCAATGCGGGTACCCTTGATCTGGTTGATACTCTGCCCACACAGACGGGCAAGAGCTTCCTGCATGGCCTTGGCAAGTCCATCGAGCCAGTTGTTCTCTCTTAAGGTAAACTGAATTCCCTCGGCAGTGGGAGGTTCAATATTTCCTCGGAGACTTGCTACAATTAGCCACTGCAGATCTTCTCCTCCTTGGTCATTGAGCTGAGCTTCGAAGAACTCGGGGTGCGGACGCTCCAGAAGTTCTAAAAGCTGGTCCAAATCCCGCTCAAAGATGAGGTCTCCTCCATTCCCCAACTGGTAAAACTTGTTGTACCTCACGTCCATCTATAAGAATATAGGATGAGTAAGTTATTAGAGTGATCCAGTGTGTCAAATTTTAGGTATTTTGCAAGAGTTTTTGAGGAACATGAATTTTTATGAAAGAAACAAGGTGATAAGAATGGGAATAAGTTTTTGTAAATATTTGCTTCCTTTGGTTTTGAAACTAAGTTTTCGATTCAAACGTCCAGTATAACTAGGGTCTCCTATGGTCAGGATGGCTCTGATACCAACTTGTCAACACCAGGATTTTTAATCCCAGATGCCTGTTATGCCATACATCGCAATCTCAGGATTACCATTTTTGCGAGACATAACAGATTTGGATACCACAGTACATCATACATTACAAACCATACATAAGTTCTTACACAAATAACGATCTCATGATCCAGTTCTTAATACAACTCAAGCAGCGGAAATACGTAATAATAAAGGTAGCGTAGGCGAGGCTCCATCTTCGAGGTCACAGGCAATGCTGACGATGGGAGATGATCCTAGCTGTCGTAACCTTCCTGGGGTCCATCATCCTTGTACTCCTCTTCATAGTCTGGACACGGGAATAACCAGGGACAAAGCCATGAGTACTCTTTAAGTACTCGCAAACTAATACTAACAAGTGCAGGGGTTTTTGTAGTAGGACACTAAGCTCTAGGGTTATTTTGCAAAAGCCAGATTTACCTCTACCAAGTTCAGAAGCAAAGAAAAGCTAGTTGAAGTTTTGTAACACCTGAGTGGGAACTTGAATTTCATATCACAACTCTGTTGTGGTCAAGTCAAAGTCTCAATTCACTTCACAACTCATTTTGAAAACATCTGACGGGGGAACAGTATGGCCATTCCAACTGTCCATAACCGCGGACGCGGCTATTCGAATAGTTTGACACTCTGCAGAGACTGTACACTTTCACCACAACATTTGATACATCCGTCAGGAACAAATCCTGAATTCACCATACTCAGTATGCGGATAATCAATCCTAACCTTTCAATTACACGCCCTAGTATAGGCACCTCTCCTGTGAGTTTGGCCTCCCAACCATGACCAACTGTCATCTTGGGTACTGCACAGGTGGACAATCTTCACAAGGTAGCCTCAGCTCAGACCTTGGCCGTGAGGGAACCCATACTAAGGTATATAAGATTCCAGTCAAGCCCTACCCAATTCTCGGGTATTGTGGTTGTACGGTAAAATTGGAATGGTATCGCATCCAGAAAACCATCAGTTTTAAAAAGGGCTAAGGCTCATGCCTCAACATTTTCATCATCAAAATCATCTGGTGTTCGGAAACACATGTCAAAACATTTCAATAGAATGACTCACCATTCCAAGGTTTTCATAACCATTTTCACCAAGTATTCCCATCTAAAGTTGATCAAGTTTTATGCTTAGCACTAGCATCTACAAGTGGGGGTGAGTACTAATGAGGGGTGGTAAACAAGTGGATTTTAACTAAGGTCAATCTCATTCCTTAGGATGACATAAAGATTATCTAGCTTAGGCCAAATTTTATGCTCTTTATGCAACCTTCAATTATCCTCCTAGAATCTACAAGTTACTTAAGTAAACTCTAAGAGAAAGCTTTGATATAGAAATAAAGTATAAATCTTGCAAGTAAAACTAGGATTGGGTTATCAAGTAGGTATGATCACATATGCTTAAGGCATATAGTTGGCATGGTAATAAGCAAGTATTTGCTTGCATAGGTAAAGTATCTCGCAAGTGTTAGCTTGCTCAATCAACTAGTAGTATTAGGCTTGCCTTGTGCAGAGCAGTGGTTGAAGTTCTCCTCGGCTTCTTCTTCGTAGTATTCTCCTTCCTCCTCGTATCCTTGGTCGGTACTAGCGTCTATAAATAAATACGAGGTACACAATCACCAAACAATACTTAACTACTTTCAATCATCACACAAAATGGTACTCCCTCCGATCCATAATAAGTGTCGCCGTTTTGAACTGAGGTTAGTTAAAAATGGCGACACTTATTATGGATCGGAGGTAGTACTATAGATGATCTAGCATCATCACCTATATCACAAGCTTAACATTTGTTTTATTTATTTTCATTTGAGAAAAGTAATTTCTACTTATTGAAAAAGATACTTAAGATTTAATATTCTCCAACTCAAACATGGGATCATGTTGACACATGTCATCACCACATATTTCAGTACATGGGAATGTGATTTAAAGTGGTGTCACAATTTAATAAGGTTTAACCTTTTTATTTTAAATAATTAAAGTGGCTAGAAATGCCTATGTGGCATTCTTTTATTACTTGAACATTATTTCTATAAGTAAACCCATATGTTTTATATATTCTGGAAGGTATGATCAAATGTGATTTTTGAGAGTTGGAATCAACTCAAACTCTATTATGGTTGAAATTTGAAAAATGTTTGAATGCAGAAAAGCTTCTGACTTGTTATTTTTACCAAGGTTGATCTACAGACCCAAATGATTTGAATCCAACGGCCTTGGATTAAAAATTTCAATACATGTCTACCAAAATTGGTTTCATGCAATTTGGTTCACTAAATCGAGCTGGGTTGATTTTTGAATATAGGTACAGAACTATATTTGAATTAAAATGGAAAAAGCTAAATTCAAACAAATGGGTCGTGAGGAAAGGTTATTGGGCGCCGGTGTCACTCCTTGTGGCCAGCAGTGACGGGGTTCTCTTGGTCGGTGGCTCTTTAAGCCTTGCGATGCAGGGCTATGTGGTGCGTTGGATTAGAATGAAGATCGGCGGCTGAGGGTCGTCGTCGACGATGAACAAGTCATCGGCGAGCTCGAACCCTAGCGGCTCTGTGGGGGTGCATAGGAGGCATACCAGGGCTCCAGTGACGACGGCGAGGCGGACAAATGACGAAGTCGACGACGGCGAGCTCAGGGGTGCTCGCGGCAGCTCTAGGGGTGGACGAAATCAATGGCTCGTCTTCTCCTCTGCAGTGAAGCTCGGCCAAATTCGGCGATGCGCCTTGCTCGCCTTAAGGGTGGAACGATCAGTGAGGTGAGGGGAGTGAAATGGTGTGAAGAAATCGAGCGGGGGTCGTCTCCTTTTATAGGCTCGACAGCGAGACCGGGAGGGATGGGCAGGCGACTGTGGCGACACGGCTACGGGCGGCTAGAGGCATGGCCGAGGTTGGCGATCGACGAGTGGTCTCCTGGCGATGCTCTATGGTTTAAATTCGCGTGTAGGGGCGGTGGCAAATGGTCAGGAACGTGCGGTGCTCTGCGAGGCCTATGAAATGTACAGTAATAGGCCTATGAAGGCCTATGAAGGGTACAGTAATAGTCCTATGAAATGTACAGTAATAGGCCTATGAAGGGTACAGTAATAGGCCTATGAAATGTACAGTAATAGGCCTATGAAATGTACAGTAATAGGCCTATGAAGGGTACAGTAATAGGGGTCCCGTTGTTGTATCAAATCGGGATCATCAAGATCAAATGTAAACTAGCATCCCATTTGGGGGTGGGCGCATTGTTGACCATAGATAGGAACAAAAATTCTTTCGAGGAGGAAAAGCGAGGAGAGAGGCGAAGTGGCGATGCAGACAGGTGGCATCTGTAGATATGCGAGCTTTAGACAACAACTCTTGTATGGAAATCAAAATCCATTTTCTGTATTAGCTAGAGATAGGACTAAAACATCGATGGAACTGCATGCGGATCCTGACCAAAACCAACCCATGCAACATCAAACAAACTGAACATTTGTCACGAAATTCTATGAAATCATCTGGTGGAGCTGTAAATGATCCCACCAACACCAAACCGTGCAACACAACCAATGGCCAGGTATCTTGCAACCACTGGGGGTAATACAATTCATCAACCATGATATGTGCAGCTAAGTTCCCATTGGGAAGCTACTAGATTGCAGGCTGGGTGTGCGTGATTCCAAATGTTTCGTTGTAGTATTAGATCAGGAACAAGATCAAAGGTAAACTACATACAGTCCGAAAGTGAAAGCGAGTGAGGGAGGGAGGAAGAAGAATGCAGACGTCGGGGTTGTCCTTGAGGCGTACGAGGTCTTCGTTCTCCTGGCGAGGTCGTCGCAGGACTCCATGGCGCTCGAGGTCGCGCTCGTGAGAGTGACCTCCTTCTCGAGCCTGGTGACGTCGTGGCGAGGCTTTGGCGGCGGCCACGGCCTCCTTCTCCTCCACGCGATCTGGGATCCCCTGCGTGGAGGCCTTTCGGTGGCGTGTACGCGAGCTAGGTCGCCATGGGTGGTGTTTGGGAGGAGAGATATAGAGGGGAGGTTGTGGTGCTGGGGGAGCGAGGGGGTGAGCGGAGATCGCCGATGTGGTTCTCTAGATGGGATCGGGAGTGATGGAGGTGGGGGTGGCGGCGGAGAGACGATGGAAGGGTCTGGGCGGGGCACGACCCGCTTGTGACTAGGGTTTTTTTGCGAGAGCCTGTGGCTAGGGTTGGATGGGATCCCGGGTGGAGGTTGAGTTCTAGGCGTCGGATTGAGTGAACAACTGGGATTCGAATAGATATATGGGTGCGTTGTAGTAGTAAAACAAGAAAGAATGGTTGGCGTGGTGGTAAGGTGCGCTAGGTTAGTTTGGAGGCCTGGGGGTCGAATCCCCGCCTCAATTCTTTTTTGCAAATAACCTATAAGGCAATCTGGGCAATTTGCTTTCGGTCCCAATCTTAGTAGATTCGAGCAGCGCCATGTAGGCATATATTAACACATAAATATGACACGTAAGTATATATTAACACACAAATATGACACGTAGTCAAAAACTAACACATAGGCAAGTAGATATTAACACACTAATATGACATGTAATAAAAAACTGACACATAGACATGACACATAGGCGCAATTGCTGATGGCGACTACCAATTTGAACCTATCTTAATTTGGACGTCATGACGATTTCAAATCGTCGTAGTGAGGTACAAATAACGTCGTAGGCTATATCCATCAGATTATGACGATTTGAGCTAATGAAACTATGACGTTCCTAGGCAAAATCGTCGTAACTTTGTAAGGTTTTGAACCTCCCGATCGGCTTACGACCATCTGGTGCGAAATCGTCATAACTTTATGACGATTTTGTCCACGGTCACTATGACAAGGTCATAGAATAACACATTTCTTGTAGTGACATGCATATTTGGCTAAGTAGAGTTTAAGGCTCATTTGCATAAAGCAAAATTTATCCTATCTTTTCAAAAATGGTTTTGATCCTTTGTCAAATCTCATTTTCCAAGTTCCTTGAACTCTTAGTAGAAACTCATGTGTTCAAGTCCTTGTCAAAAATCTCTTGAGCTACTTGGTAACCCCAAGTACATCAAGTTTTATCAAAATCTCATGAGTTCCTTGGTAACCCCAAGTGTTCATGTTTTCAACAAAATCTCTTGAGTTCCTTGGTAACCCCAAGTACATCAAGTTTTGTCAAAGTCTCTTGAGCTCCTTGGTAACCCCAAGTGCATCAAGTCTTTAAAAATTTTCTTTTAGAAATAGAATGTCGAGATCTCCCATAGCTTCAAACTTTAGTTTCTCAGTATTGTCCATAACCGGGGACACGGCTAAGTACTTAGATTTTATTATCTTCTGCAGAAGGAGTACACTTTACCCACATGTCACAATCCCATCTTTTGCCACAGTGTGGCCTGGATTAGCACTCACCAAGATGGAGTCTTGGCATTGAGAATGTGACGAAGTCTTTCAAAGGGTCCTCCCATACACCATTGCTAGCTTGTCTTGACACCCATGAAGCATTCAGATCCCCATGTCCGATGGAAAGAGAAAATGTATGGGTCTTCCCAATGTAGTTGACTAAGCCAGAGCCATAATAGCATGTGGTTGCACACGAAAGCCACAATTGGAGAAACATGTTCAATCTCTAAGTTTCCTGGGTGGTTTCCTTTGGAGCACAACACAAAGAGATTGCCATAGACATGGTTTCTTTTGTTGCCACCTTCTCCAAAACTCAAAGTATCCTTGGCCACCCAGGTGGTTCATTGAGTCCTTGTTTTATTATATAAAACACAAGTCCTTTTCTCAACTTCATAAAATCTCAACATGTATCTCTTTTCAAAATATATATATATATAGCATGGCTAAGCATGTAACAACTACATTGTTTTCTCTAAGGAATGTATAGGGAATCCTATTAGGATTTAGCATAGCATAAGTATAAAAGTATCTTTTCATGCATGTTTCAAAATCCACTAAGTATAATGAAAATATTAGGACTTTAGAATGATAGTGTAACTTGCCTTTTTGGTAGGGAATGGTGGTTCACTCCTTGATCTTGCTAGTCTCACACTTTGCTAATTTCACTACAATCAATCAAGCAACACCAAAATCAACTAGCATTCCAAACCAATAATCAATCAAACAATTCACACACATAAAACAATGGGATCTAAATCATGCATGTAAGCATGCAAGAGATGGTTCTATTTGCGAAGGTGGTCTCCACTAGGCTTCTAAACTTGGTAAGGTTCAAGTTGGTCATTTTTCTAAGTGACAAAGTCATTAGCAAAAGGATTTTATCCAAAACCATTTTTAAATCCAATCATCATTTTATGTGGTGGAAAATATTTTTATCAAAGCAAAACTTTTAAGTTTCTCACCCCATGAGTTGCTAATTTGCAAAACTTGGTGTTTTGGGTCAGTAGGTTTGGTCCAAAACATTTTCCCAAAGTTTTTACTTCAAAAACATTTTCATATCAAAACCATTACTTCCATTTGGCTAGAAATGACTAAATCAAGTTTTCTATCCTAAACTTTACCAAATACATTTTCAAAACCATGGGTTGGTTCCTAGGGTCAGTAGATTCACAAAAAACCAATTTGCCAAGGTTTTATCCTCAAAAACATTTTTGAACAATTTTTTCTAATCTATGCATGCATACAAATGTTTCTACAAAATCAACCAATCTAACAGATACTATTTGCTACACAAATTCCATAGTTGGCTAGGGTTTGTTCCACTGATTACAACGGTATAAATTTTGTAATTTTTGGACGTGTGGATCAAAAGTTACATGAGTTTCAAATTGCAATTCAAATCTGGTTTCAATCTGCTTTTAAATCAGAAACCTGGCTACGCGTCGCAATCTCATTGGACGGTACCGGTTCGGTCGGATCGATCTCTCCGGATCGTTGGATCTAAACAGATCGTGCGGCATAGGACGCGTACCCATTCGCTGTTAAGTGAATAAATCGTGAGTGTCGGATCTTGATCCTACGGTGCTGGTCTGCTTGACCATATGCGAGCGGCGCCGGTGGTGGCTAGCGGCGGCGCACAGCCAGGAGGTGGCGATGCTAGCAAAACAGGAAGCGAGGGAGGTTGGGAAAGTGCTCACCGAGGTCGCAGATGGCTGGGGAAGCTCAACGTGTTGGTTGCAGACGGAGGGGCGCACTGGAGTGGGCTTAATCTCTCGCCAGAGTGGAGCTGTGCCTCGGCCACGTTGATCGCCGTCGAGGGCGCTTAGGGATCACAAGGAGTCAAGCAAACGTTTGGTCAGACTCGCAAGAACACGGTGAAGGCGTGTGCGTGAACGAGAGGGCTCGGGGTGCGGACTTACCAGAGGCGTTGCGGAGAAGTTGCGAGCCGTGGCGCTCAGAACTTGGTCGAAGACGGTATTCTGGGGCGCCCGCGGTTGAACGGAGAGTACGGGGAGATGCGCCAGGGAATGGGGAGTCTGCTAGTGTGCTCAGGTAGGCAAGGGGTGATGAAGCTCGGCCGGAATCGACAAGGAAGGTCGTCGGTGACAGAGGAGCTCGGGGAAGAATTGGGGCGGCCTGGGGGCGTGTTGAGATGGGGCGACAGAGGGGAAAGGAGGAGGAGGCGCTGGTGATTAATAGGACGCAGTCACGGCGAGGTTAAGGCGCGGAATCAATGCGTATTCAAGCCGCGACATCAACGGCAGAAACGGCCGGCGTGGTCGTCGCGAGGAAGGAGACGAGCTGGAAAAGTGGGGTCTGCTGGTCAGTGGGAAAAGGAGTGAGAGGGAGGTCCACCAGTCATTCACTCTGTGATTGGCCAAGTCTTGCGTTTTCTTGAGGTAAAGAAAATTTGGTCTACTGGGCCTTGTTGGGCTGCTGGGTTGGGTCGACCAGATCCTATTTTTTTCTGTCTGCTGGCTTTTCCTTTTTCTATAACTATTTTGTTTTTTGAAATTCAAACCACCAAACAATGTTCAAATCATTTCAAACAATCACCAAACCTTGCACTATGAATTTTGGTTACATTTAACACAAACCAAAATCCAAAATGAAATAATATTTTAAATCTTTTTAGGTTCCATTTATTGATTAAATAAAATGGACCATGGTTTATTAATCAAATAGGGTTTGATTTAATTAATAAAATCTCCATTTGAAAACCAAATATTTTCAAAACCAAATCAGTAGGTTTTTGTTTGAAAATAGAAGGTACCTGGAAAACTTGTCTAAAATAAAATAACATTTTTATTTTAGGCTCCATTAAATAAAATGGACCTTAGTTATTAAATCAAATAAGATTTGTTTTATTAAAAACTTTATTTTGAAATCTAAAATAAAACCAAAAACACTTCAGTAGGTTTTATTTGTGAATATAAAATACTTGGAAAACTTATTTAAAATAATTTAATAAGTTTTGATGTTTTAAATAAAATAGTAAAAGCTTTATTTATAAAGCTTGGATATTAAAACCTTATTAATTTATTTTGAATAAACCTTTACTATTTTTATCAAATAGAAATATTTCAAAAGCTTGGCCAAGGTTTAATTTGGCTTTATAAAATAATCTTTATCTATAAAACTTTCATTTCTTTTGAAAACCAAATCCTTTTATTTAAAAGATCCAAAATAGTATTTCCAAAATATTTTATTTTCCTTTATTTAAAATGTTTATCTTTTTAAATCCCTTTAGGATTTTATTTAATCCAAAAAAGGTTTGACGTTCCAATTGAATCCAAAAAGTTTCTTATGGCCCTGAAAAACAAACAAAGTTTTATTTTATTCATTTATTTTTCACATAACAAGATTTTGAAAATCTTGGGATGTGACAGGCTACCACCCTTAAAATAAATCTCGTCCCGAGATTTGGGAAGGCTAGGGTTACAAGCAGGCTCAAAACAACTAGGGTACTACCACCCTTAAAAATTTTCAAACAAAGATTACATATTGTCCTTCTTGGGATCCTGGGGAAACTTCTCTAAACAAACATTTGCATTGTGTCCTTTGTTTCCGCACTTGACTCATGGGCCAAGGTTGAGTTTCTCCATAGGCTTGTTCAACTTGTTCTTCATCTTTTCTGGACAGTTGCTTGCATAGTGTCCGTGGTTCTTGTAGTTGAAATAGTGGATGTCCTTGAGTTCTTTACGTGGCTCTTGTGGACAAGTTGCTACATAATGGCCTAGTTCTTTGCAGTTGTTGCACACTACTTGGCCAATCTCTTTATTCTTCGGGTTCTCTGGGCATTCACCAGAATAGTGTCCCATTTCCTTGCATTTATAACATTGCACATGGCTTTTGTCTATCTTTTGCTTCTTGGGTTTCTTTGATCCTTTGAACTGGGTTGTTTTGTTTGGAGGTATAAGTGATCCTTTTCCTTTGCCATCAACATGCTTGGTAGAATTGGATCCCTCTTGTTTCCTTTGTTCCACCATGGAATAGATAGGGCATTGGATAGGAACATGGTTGTTTCCTTCACATAGGTAGCAAGTATCTTGAGAAGTGGGACATTTTCCAACAGGATGTTTCTCTTCACAGTTGGGGCATTGATCTCCATGCTCCTTGTAAGTATGATCCTTGTCTCCACAAATAATGCAAGCTGGGGCTCCATCTAGAATAATGTTTCTGTCATCCTTGTTGTCAAAGACTCTTTTGGGATAGCTTTCTTCCATTTTGATCATTTGATCAGTCACCTTAAGCATCAGTTGACCTTGAGTTTCCAAAAATCCTTGTAGTATTGGATCTTCTCCACTGGAGTTGGCTATGAATTGAGTTGTCACTTGGTTCAACTGGTTCTGGGTTGCTATGAGCTCTTTCATGTTGTCCTCTTGGTTGGTGTTGATGTCATCAACCTTGGAGTCTTTTGGAGTAGTCATCTGTTTGGGTTGAAGGGAGATTAGAATAGGCAAGATATTTCTAAGGAATCAATTCTAATCACACACATCACAATTCACACAAGCAATGCGCATGCAATCACAAACCAAAACATTTCACTCAAACACCAAGTTCAAGCACATACTTAGGCAACCAAATATTTTTGTTACACCACATAAGTTGGTGTGTTTGTCTTAACTAATATATGGTGGTCCATCTATAGGGTTCACTTGTGATCTTTCCTTCCTTCAGGATTCTTCTTGCATGAGATCATGGTTTCCTTGAGAAAAACTCTTGGTTGCAATACTTCAAATGATGTAGGTTCCTTCTAACTTTTGCATTCCCTCAGTCTCTAAATCTTGAGCAAGATTTCCTTGTCTCACTTGTAGTCTTTAGTGATGTCCAAGGTTGGAAGTCCTTGGTGAATATGCTGAAGATGTTGAAGTCATTAGAGTTGAAGAAGTTGAAGAAGTCCTTTGCGCATGGTGTAGTCTTTGGCCATGGGTAGGTTTTTTCCATCAAGTTGAAATAGAAGAGATGTAGAGTTGAAACCAAAATGGTTGAGGAAAGAGTTTACAAGTGTTTTTTGTAAATAAGTTTTGGATCAAAATATAACTCCTATTCTTCCAAGGGTTTTAGTCCAATCCTAGGGTTTACAAATCCTACAGGCAACACAATGCTCTGATACCATCTGTAGAGGGAGTGTCCCAACCTTACAACAATATGAAGGGAATATGCCCGAGAGGCAATAATAAAGTGGTTATTATCGTATTCCTTATTTATGATAAATGTTTATTTTACATGCTATAATTGTATTAATACGGAAACGTTAATACATGTGTGTTTAATAAACAAAAAGGAAGTTCCTAGTTATGCCTCTCTCATAAACTAGCTCGTTGATTAACAAGATGATCAAGGTTTCCTGATCATGGACATTGGATGTTGTTAATAACGGGGTCACAACATTAGTGTAATGGTGTGATGAACATTCATCCGAAGTATAGCATTACGATCAAAGTCATTGAGTTTATATTGCTATAACAACTTACGAAGTGATCCTAATCCTTAGACCATGAGATCATGTCAATCACTAACACCGGAAGAGTTTCTTGATAACATCAAACGTCACACCGTATGTGAGGTGATTATAAAGATGGGTTGAACTAATAAAGTGTTATGTTGAGGCCCATGGATCGAGAGTGGAATTTGTTCATCCCGATGTGGATAGATATACTCTGGGCCCTCTCGGTGATATCACATTGGTTAGCTTGCAAGCAAGTGATTTGATCACTAGAATGTTATATCACGGGAGCGAAAAGAGTGCATGTCGATGCGAGATCAAACTAGGTATGGAGATACCGATGATCGAATCTCGGACATGTAATATATCATGAAACAAAGGATTAAGATACTAGCGTAAAGGTTCCGCGATCACAAGAAAGTCATCGTTGAATGTGTGAGTCGATATGGGTCTCAGATCCGCTTCGATTATTGATTCGAGAGGGGTCTCGATCATGTCCGCATTATTCACGAACCGTAGGGTGACACACTTAAGAGACACCGACATCCAATTGGAGCAAAAGTTTCATGCCGAGAAAAGAAAAGCGCGAGAATTTATTTCACTAGATATCAAAGCTGTTTCGGTTGAAATTGCTGAAACTGGTTCTGCATGTGAAATGGAATACTAGCAAGGGGTTTTATGTGAATGTTTGTTAATTAAAGTAATTAACAAAATTCTGAATAAATAAATAAAAGAGTTTTATTTAAATGAGAGCTTGCATTAAATTTGGTGGAAATTTAATGCATGTGAGTGGATTTATGAGTGGAGGCTTTTTAATGGGAGTGGAGGCTTTTCATTTTGAGTGGGAGCTCCACCCACATGAATGTGGAAGAGGTGGGGGCAGCCCCATGGCTGGGCGCATGGCCCCTTGGGTGCCCCCCCTCTCCCCTATAAAAGGCCCTCCTCTCACACCACACCTCCTCGTGAAGGATCTCTCTCCTCTAGAATTTATCCCCATGGTCTCGGACTAGCGAGATACATGTTCCCGGTGGCTTCGGCAAGAAAGAGTTGTGCTTCGCTGCATCGCTGGGCGAGGAGGCGGAGGTTGCTCGGTGCCTCGAGCGTGTGTGCGAGCACGGATGCGCTGCTTGTTTTCTTGCGCTAGGACTTCCTCTCGATCTTGAGATCGGCAAGAGATCGTCTACATCAACCACGAGTTTGGACTCGTTAAGCTTTGTCGGTCTTCAAGGGTATGTTCTCTACGGATATACATCCGCTGTTGTTTGTATCTAGTAGATAGATCTTGGTACATAGTTGTTCCCCTCGTAGGAAAATTTTTGTTTTCTATGCTGCGAACCCTTCAGTGGTATCAGAGCCGGATCTATGCGTAGATACTTTGCACGGGTAGTACACATATGAGTATGTGGTGATGATGATCATTTTATTGATTCTTAGTTGTACTTTGGATATTGGTGGCATAGTGGGATGAAGCGGCCGGACAAACTTTACATGTCCTCGCACATGAGACCTGTTCACGCTTGACATGCAACTAGTTTTGCATAAGTGGCTAGCGGTGTCTGTCTCCTACTATAGTCAATATCTAATTTGCAACGAGTTGTCAACAATTTGGTTATCCTCGTTGTGGTTCATGTTCGTAGGTAAGAACGGTTCTATCTTGAAAGCCCTAAGCCACGTAAAATTTGCAATGGATAAATTAGAGGCGTCTAGTTTAGATTGTTCTTTGGGCTAGTGTTATGATATGGTGATGTTGTAAGTAGAAGTATAAGATGATACTCTTACAACACACATAACGTGTAATCTCCATAGACCTTGGACTTACACATAAAGGTATGATAGTGATCATACCACAATGCACATGATAGAGATCATATGCGGGAACCATATCATTCCACTAATAAACATGTGATGTTTGATTACATCTTATATTGCTTGTTTAGCGCTTTGTTAAGCATAATAAGATGTTCCCTCATTTAAATATCAAGATAAGAATGTGTTCTTCCTTTAGTATGCACCGATTATGTTTTCGTCGCTCCAAGACATCACGTGATGATCGGGTGTACTTGAATCCTCGAGCACTCTCGGGTGTAAGACAGTTACACACGCGAATACTAAGGTTCTTACTTGGCGAGCCTAGCATGTACAGACATGGCCTCGGAACACGGACCGAAAGGTTAAGCATGAGTCATATAGTAGATATGATGCCCATTTGATGCTCGCCTTTGAAGCTACACCGACTCACGTGATGATCGGACTTGGTGTAGTGGATTTGGTTCATGTAATCACCAAAAGGCACGAGGGATGTCGTTTTTGAGTGGGAGTTCATTTCTAATTTGGATTAGTAGAACTCAATTTATCATAAATTAAATCAAAGTGAATTTGCATAATTTGTTGTAGTCATTGGCATTCGTTCACCACCTTATGCATAGTTGTAATTGAGATAATAGAACTATAGAATTCTGGATATATACTTTACGAACTAGTATCGTATTGTGTTGAGTGTCAATCTAAAGTTTAAAGTCCTATTGCAAACTTTCAGCAAAATTCTATTTACTCCGTGAAATTTAATAATTGGTATTAAATCGAGAGTAACAATTCCAGTGTTAGTATCTTAAGTATCATGTTCGCCTCCATGATTCTTGATTGTTTTAATATCAAGTTTATCTAGGAGCTGAAAGAATTGTTTCAGAAACCATCATGTGTGGCAGATATAACGATATCTGAAACAATGTTTTGGTTGCAATATGATAGAGTATATATATGTTCTCATATTGGATGAGAATTTACGAAGGTTGGAGATGCTAGACATCCTAATCATCCAAAAGGGTTTTGGAAAGTAATGTTATACTCACGATTCGCCTTTATAAGCTAAAGTAGCTTGATCATGAAAGTCGTCATGATAAGGGTGAATAGAATATGTATGTAAAATGCTTACTACACTAAAAGATTACTAAAGAATGGATTTTGAAAGAATACCGATCATTTGATGATGGTGATCTACTTCAAAGTGCAAGTCCAAAGGTATTATTATTTGAATATACACGCTTTGGACTAGGTGTCATGTATATGGCGCCACTTTTGATGTTGATAAATTCTTTTAAAAGGAAAAGGAAATGCTGAAGAGAATCTATAAAATATATTTGGCAGAAAAGAAAAGATTGGAAATATCCAATTTAGGTATATAGATGATATACATGTTATGGTTGTATTCTTTGCTTGTTAAACAATGTGGTTCTTGGGTATTGGATACCGAATTGGTTGGTATGAAATTTCATACGGAATGACGCAATTCATGAACCACAATGGCCTAAGTAACAAGAGAAAATGTGATGATGTTCATCGAAAACAAACAAACCGTTGTTTGTATTTCTCGTTGACATCAAAGCTTGACTTCAAGATTTGTTTTAATAATTGTTATTTGAATCAGGTATTATAAGAACAAAGGTTGTTCAAATAATTACCGTATTCCATATAAGATGGATGATTTACAAATCTAGTTGAAGAAAGACTTCAAGATTTGTTTTAATAATTGGTATTTGAATCAGGTATTATAAGAACAAAGGTTGTTCAAATAATTACCGTATTCCATATAAGATGGATGATTTACAAATCTAGTTGAAGAAATCACATCCATAAATCCTAATGCTAAAATGTCGCAAGACAAATGATTGAAAGATCACTTACGAAGTGACATCGCTATTTAAATTATATTGGAAAGAGAACATGAAGAATCTCCATATTCATGGATTTTTTGGAGTCTTTGATTTGATCAAGTGACGCTTGTGAGACTTTCCACGTGATAATTAAAACTTCGTTCAAAGGCCAAGGAGAACGACTAAAATATTGGAATTTATACATATCGATGTATGTAGTCCATTATGTGCAGTCGTAAGCGATGGGTTTCAACTTCATATGCTTTCTCCGGAAATTTGAGTGAATGTTCACTTAATGAGAAAGAAGTATGAAATATTTGAAAATGTTTCAAAGATTTTCAAGATGAAGTGAAAAATCATTGTAACAAGAAAAATAAATGGTTTATGATTTTATCATAAGGGATTTATTTGAGTTACAAGTGTAACAAGAAAATAAATGAATTATGATTTTATCATAAAGGGATTTATTTGAGTTGCAAGTTTAGCAAAACACCTAGATTTACATCTCCCGAAACACCATAGGAATATGGAGTGTTTGAGATTTGTAATGAAACCTTGTTTGACATTGTTGGATCAAAGGTGTTATTTATAAAACTGCCATTATGTTTTAAAAGATTAAAGCTTTAGAGACTACCGCTTTTACACTGAAAAAGAGCTCCATCTAGATCCGTTGAAATGACACCATGGAAGTTATGGTTTGGGGTAAAACCCAAGTTGTCATTTCTTAAATTTTGGTATACTAAACATAAGTAAGATGTTTACAACCAAAGTCGGATGAGCATGTCTTTGTAGGTTATTTCGAATAACAATTGGTTATTCCTCCATAACACCGAGGACAAAAGGGTTTGTCGCTTGAAATGTAAAGTTTCTTGAAGAAGGAATTTTTCATAAATGTTAAGTGGGAGGACAATAGAACTTTGATAAGGTTAACGAACCTTAGCTAAATGTCTTTGAGTTCTTGGCCGGAAATGGTTCTGGAGGCTGCCATAATGCTCATAGCTTATGTGCCTCAAAGGTTGTGGTCACGGAGATCTAAGTTCCTATTGAACCAAGTAGGTCGGTTAAACAATCAAATGCAAGATTTGAGAGTAAATCGTTATTGTTTGACAATGATGAACCGATTATATGCAAAGAAGCGATGATGGGCCCTGACTCCGTCAAATGGCTTGAAGCCATAAAATCCGTGATAGTTCCATATACGAGAAATCAAGTTTTGAACTTGGAAGACCCTCCGGAAAGGTGTAAAAACCTATCGGTCGTATTTGGATCTATATAGAAACAGACATGGATGTCTCACATCTATGAAATATTCGACATGTTGTAAAGTATTTTATGACAATGTTCAAAGAGTTGACTATGACAAGATTTGATCTTTCATAGCGATATTTAGTCTGAACGGATTAAAGTAGCAACCACTACATATAATTTGGTATATGGTAGATGAATAAACAAAACAAAGTTCTTCTAATAGAATGGTTACCTAGGACGTGTACATGACACGGTCCAAAGGGTTTTGTTAAATTCAAAGGATGCTAAAGGGCATGCAAACTTCAATGGTTGAAGTAAGCATCATGAGTTGGAATCTTCACCGTGATGAAAAGGAGTTTTCATCGAGGCGATGAAGATGCTTGCATTTGCAAGAAATTAAGTGGGAGCGCTAAGACATATTTCTAATACATTATGTGGAGGACATCTTGTTGATTAGAAATGATGTATCTTTTATTGACAAAGGTTAAGAATTTCATTTCGATGAAAGACTTAGGCAAAACCCGAATATTCAGCATGAATGTCTATAGTGGATAGACGATGACGCTAATATGGTTACGTAAACGTACATATATGAGATATTGAAGGAGTTCAATATAGAAATGACAAGAAACAGTTCTTGTCACATGGAAAGGAATTGAATCAAGATTCAAGTGTATCGACACTTGATAAGTGAAACAAGATTCAAGTGTTTTGACACTTGATGAGTGAAATCACAAGAATGTTTTGATCAATCATACCATGATATGTACACATCCAGATATGTCCTATGCTCTAAGTGTTATGAGCATATACCAGAATGAATCATAAAATGATCATTGGACTATAGTAAGGATATTCTTATGATCTTTTGGAAGAACTAAGAATATATTTGTGTAGAGGTGACAAACAATTAAAAATAGTTCATTGTAAGCGTTACATTGATACTAGTTTTGTCACAAGATACAAATTAAGTTTATCTCAATTTAAACTATGGGTGGCACAATGTAATGGAAAGGAGATTCCATGATGGATTTGGAAGAGTTCCAAAGTTAAGACATTATGACGAATACTACAACAAAAGGCTAAGTATATGACGCTATAGTAGCGACAAAGGAGGAATTTGTGTCAAGTAGTTTGTTATCAAACTAAGGTGTGGTTATAGCAGGCTAACACTAAATATATATTGTATGACAATAGTATCGACGTGTTTTAACCCCAAGGAACTAAAGGTCTCACCGAAAGACCAAATTTATACAATGCCATCTCATTGGAGAATGAGTGATGCGTGAAGACGCAAAGACATGCAAATACACACGGACCTGAAGCGTCAGATATGTAGATTATGTTAACAACTTGCAATTGTATATATGTAACACCAGAAAGCCATATGTGTTCAATACACAAAGTTCTCAAACTAGATTATTGTCTCTAGTGCAAGTGGGAGATCAAGGAATATGCGAGAGGCAATAATAAAGTGGTTATTATCGTATTCCTTATTTATGATAAATGTTTATTTTACATGCTATAATTGTATTAATACGGAAGCGTTAATACATGTGTGTTTAATAAACAAAAGGAAGTTCCTAGTTATGCCTCTCTCATAAACTAGCTCGTTGATTAACAAGATGATCAAGGTTTCGATCATGGACATTGGATGTTGTTAATAACGGGTCACAACATTAGTGTAATGGTGTGATGAACATTCATCCAAGTATAGCATTACGATCAAAGTCATTGAGTTTATATTGCTATAACAACTTACGAAGTGATCCTAATCCTTAGACCATGAGATCATGTCAATCACTAACACCGGAAGAGTTTCTTGATAACATCAAACGTCACACCGTAAGGGTGATTATAAAGATGGGTTCGAACTAATAAAGTGTTATGTTGAGGCCCATGGATCGAGAGTGGAATTTGTTCATCCCGATGACGGATAGATATACTGGGCCCTCTCGGTGATATCACATTGGTTAGCTTGCAAGCAAGTGATTTGATCACTAGAATGTTATATCACGAACGAGAAAAGAGTGCATGTCGATGAGATCAAACTAGGTATGGAGATACCGATGATCGAATCTCGGACATGTAATATATCGAAACAAAAGGATTAAGATACTAGCGTAAAAGGTTCCGACGATCACAAGAAAGTCATCGTTGAATGTGTGGGAGTCGATATGGGTCTCCAGATCCGCTTCGATTATTGATTCGAGAGGGTCTCGATCATGTCCGCATTATTCACGAACCGTAGGGTGACACACTTAAGAGACACCGACATCCATTTGGAGCAAAAGTTTCATGCCGAAAAGAAAAGGAAAGCGCAGGAATTTATTTCACTAGATCAAAAGCTTTGGTTGAAATTGGCGAAAACTGGTTACGCATGTGAAATGGAATACTAGCAAGGGTTTTATGTGAATGTTTGTTAATTAAAGTAATTAACAAAATTCTGAATAAATAAATAAAGAGTTTTATTTAAATGAGAGCTTGCATTAAATTTGGTGGAAATTTAATGCATGTGAGTGGATTTATGAGTGGAGGCTTTTTAATGGGAGTGGAGGCTTTTCATTTTGAGTGGGAGCTCCACCCACATGAATGTGGAAGAGGTGGGGGCAGCCCCATGGCTGGGCGCATGGCCCCTTGGGTGCCCCCTCTCCCTATAAAGGCCCCCTCTCCTCTCACACCACACCTCCTCGTGAAGGATCTCTCTCCCCTCTAGAATTTATCCCCATGGTCTCGGACTAGCGAGATACATGTTCCCGGTGGCTTTTCGGCAAGAAAGAGTTGTGCTTCCGCTGCATCGCTGGGCGAGGCGGAGGTTGCTCGGTGCCTCGAACGTGTGTGCGAGCACGGATGCTGGCTGTTTCTTGCGCTAGGACTTCCTCTCGATCTTGAGATCGGCAAGAGATCGTCTACATCAACCACGAGTTTGGACTCGTTAAGCTTTGTCGGTCTTCAAGGGTATGTTCTCTACGGATATACATCCGCCCGTTGTTTGTATCTAGTAGATAGATCTTGGTACATAGTTGTTCCCATCGTAGGAAAATTTTTGTTTTCTATGCTGCGAACCCTTCACAATATAAGGTGGAGTCCCCTGTGTTTACAATGCTAGTCCCTGGATCAATAGCTAGCATCCACAGTATAGATGTAATATCAAGAAACAAAGGTCATAATATATTATAACCAGGAATAACATAATTGTATTACATCATACATAGCTCATTTGGCTATTACATTACATTGCAGCGGAATAACTATAGTCATGGGTCCCTCATCTTCAAAGTGCCACAGACAGATGTTGGTTGTAGACTTTGTAATCCTAATCAATCAATCTTCACTAAAAACAATCAAACCTGCAACATTACAAGTTACAGCCACAAGGGTCAATACATTTGAATTGTATTGGCAAGCTTCACTACTATGTTTAAAATGAGTGGATCGTATCAATACATGCATATTTGGCTAAGTAGAGTTTAAGGCTCATTTGCATAAAGCAAAATTTATCCTATCTTTTCAAAAATGGTTTTGATCCTTTGTCAAATCTCATTTTCCAAGTTCCTTGAACTCTTAGTAGAAACTCGTGTGTTCAAGTCCTTGTCAAAAATCTCTTGAGCTACTTGGTAACCCCAAGTACATCAAGTTTTATCAAAATCTCATGAGTTCCTTGGTAACCCCAAGTGTTCATGTTTTCAACAAAATCTCTTGAGTTCCTTGGTAACCCCAAGTACATCAAGTTTTGTCAAAGTCTCTTGAGCTCCTTGGTAACCCCAAGTGCATCAAGTCTTTAAAAATTTTCTTTTAGAAATAGAATGTCGAGATCTCCCATAGCTTCAAACTTTAGTTGCTCAGTATTGTCCATAACCGGGGACACGGCTAAGTACTTAGATTTTATTATCTTCTGCAGAAGGAGTACACTTTACGCACATGTCACAATCCCATCTTTTTGCCACCAGTGGCCACTGGATTAGCACTCACCAAGATGGAGTACTGGCAGATTGAGAATGTGACGAAGTCTTTCCAAAGGGTCCTCCCATACACCATTGCTAGCTTGTCTTCAGCACCCATGAAGCATTCCAGATCCCCATGTCCAAGATCAAGACAATGTATGGGTCTTCCCAATGTAGTTGACTAAGCCAGAGCCATAATAGCATGTGGTTGCACACGAAAGCCACAATTGGAGAAACATGTTCAATCTCTAAGTTTCCTGGGTGGTTTCCTTTGGAGCACAACACAAAGAGATTGCCATATACATGGTTTCTTTTGTTGCCACCTTCTCCAAAACTCAAAGTATCCTTGGCCACCCAGGTGGTTCATTGAGTCCTTGTTTTATTATATAAAACACAAGTCCTTTTCTCAACTTCATAAAATCTCAACATGTATCTCTTTTCAAAATATATATATATATAGCATGGCTAAGCATGTAACAACTACATTGTTTTCTCTAAGGAATGTATAGGGAATCCTATTAGGATTTAGCATAGCATAAGTATAAAAGTATCTTTTCATGCATGTTTCAAAATCCACTAAGTATAATGAAAATATTAGGACTTTAGAATGATAGTGTAACTTGCCTTTTTGGTAGGGAATGGTGGTTCACTCCTTGATCTTGCTAGTCTCACACTTTGCTAATTTCACTACAATCAATCAAGCAACACCAAAATCAACTAGCATTCCAAACCAATAATCAATCAAACAATTCACACACATAAAACAATGGGATCTAAATCATGCATGTAAGCATGCAAGAGATGGTTCTATTTGCGAAGGTGGTCTCCACTAGGCTTCTAAACTTGGTAAGGTTCAAGTTGGTCATTTTTCTAAGTGACAAAGTCATTAGCAAAAGGATTTTATCCAAAACCATTTTTAAATCCATTCATCATTTTATGTGGTGGAAAATATTTTTATCAAAGCAAAACTTTTAAGTTTCTCACCCCATGAGTTGCTAATTTGCAAAACTTGGTGTTTTGGGTCAGTAGGTTTGGTCCAAAACATTTTCCCAAAGTTTTTACTTCAAAAACATTTTCATATCAAAACCATTATTTCCATTTGGCTAGAAATGACTAAATCAAGTTTTCTATCCTAAACTTTACCAAATACATTTTCAAAACCATGGGTTGGTTCCTAGGGTCAGTAGGTTCACAACAAACCAATTTGCCAAGGTTTTATCCTCAAAAACATTTTTGAACAATTTTTTCTAATCTATGCATGCATACAAATGTTTCTACAAAATCAACCAATCTAACAGATACTATTTGCTACACAAATTCCATAGTTGGCTAGGGTTTGTTCCACTGATTCCAACGGTATAAAGTTTGTAATTTTTGGACGTGTGGATCAAAAGTTACATGAGTTTCAAATTGCAATTCAAATCTGGTTTCAATCTGCTTTTAAATCAGAAACCTGGCCACACGTCGCAATCTCATTGGACGGTACCGGTTCGGTCGGATCAATCTCTCTGGATCGTTGGATCTAAACAGATCGTGCGGCACAGGACGCGTACCCATTCGCTGTTAAGTGAATAAATCGTGAGCGTCAGATCTCGATCCTACGGTGCTGGTCTGCTTGACCATATGCGAGCGGCGCCGGTGGTGCCTAGCGGCGGCGCACAGCCAGGCGGTGGCGATGCTAGCAAAACAGGAAGCGAGGGAGGTTGGGAAAGTGCTCACCAAGGTCGCAGATGGCTGGGGAAGCTCAATGTGTTGGTTGCAGACGGAGGGGCGCACTGGAGTGGGCTTAATCTCTCGCCAGAGTGGAGCTGTGCCTCGGCCACGTTCAGTCGCCGTCGAGGACGGCGCTAGGGATCACAAGGAGTCAAACGAAACGTTTGGTCAGACTCGCAAGAACACGGTGAAGGCGTGTGCGTGAACGAGAGGGCTCGGGGTGGTCTGGACTTACCAGGAGACGTTGCCGGAGAAGTTGCAGACGCGGCGGCGCTCAGAACTTGGTCGAAGACGGTATTCTGGGGCGCCCGCGGTTGAACGGAGGGTACGGGGAGATGCGCCAGGGAATGGGGAGTCTTCTAGTGTGCTCAGGTAGGCAAGGGGTGATGAAGCTCGGCCAGAATGGACAAGGAAGGTCGTCGGTGACAGAGGAGCTCGGGGAAGAATTGGGGCGGCCTGGGGGCGTGTTGAGATGGGGCGAGAGAGGGGAAAGGAGGAGGAGGCGCTGGTGATTAATAGGACGCAGTCACGGCGAGGTTAAGGCGCGGAATCAATGCGTATTCAAGCCGCGACATCAACGGCAGAAACGGCCGGCGTGGTCGTCGCGAGGAAGGAGACGAGCTGGAAAAGTGGGGTCTGCTGGTCAGTGGGAAAAGGAGTGAGAGGGAGGTCCACCAGTCATTCACTCTGTGGGTCAGTTGCCAAGTGCGAAGCGTTTTCTTCGGGGTAAAGAAGGCTGGGCTGGTACTGGGCCTTGTTGGGCTGTTGGGTTGGGTCGACCAGATCCTATTTTTTTCTGTCTGCTGGCTTTTTCTTTTTCTATAACTATTTTCTGTTTTGAAATTCAAACCACCAAACAATGTTCAAATCATTTCAAACAATCACCAAACCTTGCACTATGAATTTTGGTTCTGTTCAGTAACACAAACCAAAATCCAAAATGAAATAATATTTTAAATCTTTTTAGGTTCCATTTATTGATTAAATAAAATGGACCATGGTTTATTAATCAAATAGGGTTTGATTTAATTAATAAAATCTCCATTTGAAAACCAAATATTTTCAAAACCAAATCAGTAGGTTTTTGTTTGAAAATAGAAGGTACCTGGAAAACTTGTCTAAAATAAAATAACATTTTTATTTTAGGCTCCATTAAATAAAATGGACCTTAGTTATTAAATCAAATAAGATTTGTTTTATTAAAAACTTTATTTTGAAATCTAAAATAAAACCAAAAACACTTCAGTAGGTTTTATTTGTGAATATAAAATACTTGGAAAACTTATTTAAAATAATTTAACAAGTTTTGATGTTTTAAATAAAATAGTAAAAGCTTTATTTATAAAGCTTGGATATTAAAACCTTATTAATTTATTTTGAATAAACCTTTACTATTTTTATCAAATAGAAATATTTCAAAAGCTTGGCCAAGGTTTAATTTGGCTTTATAAAATAATCTTTATCTATAAAACTTTTATTTCTTTTGAAAACCAAATCCTTTTATTTAAAAGATCCAAAATAGTATTTCCAAAATATTTTATTTTCCTTTATTTAAAATGTTTATCTTTTTAAATCCCTTTAGGATTTTATTTAATCCAAAAAAGGTTTGAGGTTCCAATTGAATCCAAAAAGTTTCTTCTGGCCCTGAAAAACAAACAAAGTTTTATTTTATTCATTTATTTTTCACATTACAAGATTTTGAAAATCTTGGGATGTGACAACTGACCTCACGATGCCTCCCTACATACGACGGTGCCGCCGGCGCCTACCGCTACTTCCCCGGAGCACCCGCCGCACCCCGGCCGCCGCTAGCAGACTAAGTCGTCGACCAAGCCGCGCAGGCCGTGCTCGGGAAATGAATTTCCCTAACACTGGCCATTGTAGCGCAGAACGGCAACGCGGGGTTGCCACCCCCTGCTCCGGCACCAAAAGGTCCCAGTTTTCGGGTGTGGGAGTGCTAGGCAAAATAAGGTGCGTCGGGACGTTGTTGACGACCTCGTCTTCCTAAATGTTGCTCCACCGCCGTCCATGGAGGTCCAGCAAGGCCGCGACGACCTCCGGTGAGGAGAGGGATGCCAGCGTCTGAAGCGGCTCCCGCTGCGCTTGCTTCGACAACGACCTGCAGGAAAGAGGAGGAGGAGGTGGGGAGGCGCGTACCTGAGCTTGGATGACAACACGGTGGGCTGGCATCGCGATGGTCCGCCCTTCTCGGACCGCCTCGCCGCGACGGAGGTACCGCGCGTAGACCACCACTCCGGTGGCGTTGAGGAGGACCAGCCGCCGGAGGAGAAGGAAGGTCGGCTCCGGGCCAGGCCGGCATCCTACGAAGCGGGAAAACGCTGACGCCTGCCACCGCAACGGCGGAGAGCCGTCACGCCTCGGCCAGCCACCATGGCGAGCACTAGGGAGAGCGATCTTTCACCGTGAGGGTGGTTCCATGGATCAGCGTCAGCGCATTCACTAGTAGAAAAAGGGCCTATAATCCCGGTTTGTAAGGGCCTTTAGTCCTGATTTTGCACCCGGGACTGCGAAATCGGAACTAAAGGCCCCTATCTCTAGTCCCGGTTTGTTACAACCCGGGACTAGAGGCCACCGCATGGCCGTTTTATAGCAGGGGGCGAAGTACCTTTAGTCTCGGGTCGTAATACGTCCCTGGACTAAAGATCTTTTTCCAAATATTTTTTTATTTTTTTCAATTTTTTTTTAACTTTTGAATTGTTTGGCTCGTAATCCTCTCACTTGAAACATTTTTAGTACTAACTACTCCCTCCGTTTGGAAATATAAGATGTTTTAGGTTTGTGAATAAGATGTATCTAGATATCTTTTAGTGTCTAGATTCATTTGAACCTATACATTAAAATGTGTCTAGATACATCTTCTTCACAAACCTAAAACATCTTATATTTCTAAACGGAGGGAGTATATCTAATCTTAGATCAAATTACACTTACGATAAACTTCCCAATCGGTCACCCATCCTAGCACTACTCTACCATCAGCACGCTTAACTTCTCTGTTCCATCAGGATATCCTCGCGTGAAGCCCATTTGTACCTTGTTGTCAACACTACAATATCTATCCTATTAGCTCATATCAATATGCCATACATCTTTATTTTTTAAAATTACAAACAACTATTTTAGTAAACAACAATAAATAAGTAATAATAATATTTTAATCCAATGAAAGTAAAAAACCAAATAAAATAATATTTCATTCTTTTTTGCCATTTATTCATTTAATATGGCATAGATAATATCTTTAAATCTGTAAATAGAAATTCGATAAATAATATATCCATAATTATCAGAAAAATGTGAGGAATCCAAATATGGAATAAATAAAATTGCAAAAAAATAATTTTTTAAATAACTTTTTTTCTTTTTCGAATTAAAAATCTAAAATAATCTAAAACGGCCTAAGGCTGTTGTAATCGAACTCACAATTTTTTTCCACACATTTTGATAGGTTGTACATTTTTTCCGATATCGTACGTAAAAGTTATAGCCAATTTAAGTTTTCTTGCCGGGGCCCGCACCCCTTTGGTCCCGGGCCGTATCACGACCCGGGACTAAAGGTGTTGCCCGTGCCCGAACCCCTTTAGTCCCGGGCCGTATCACGATCCGGGACTAAAGGTCCGAAACGACCCGGGACTAGAGTTTTCTTTGGCTCCTAGCCATCGAAAACGGTACAAACCGGGACTAGTGCTTATACTAGTCCTGGCCCGGAACAAATCAGGACTAGTGTTAGACTCTAGATTGAACCGAAGATCCTTTTTCTACTAGTGATCGGCGTGATTCGCTAGGATGGACACGATAGGATACATCTTTTGGATGAGTTTGGGGTTTAGATCGACTCGACAAGTGCTACTTTTGATCCAGCGGTTGCCATGGGAGCATACCATGATGGATTGATGGGTGTGGGTGAGCGGATATGGAATATGAAACAGGTCAAATGCCCAAGCAGGACGACTGAGATGGACCGAGGAACAAAAACAATCCTTTCTTTGCAAGATATAGTTCTTAAACATTGTGTTTAAGATACTCTTGCTACAGAATAGTTGAATTTATTATCTTAGCATATGTTTTTATTATGAAACGGAACTTGGAATTTTTGTCATTTATCTCGTGTTACTTGATTAGTAGTCTATTTTATGGGTGCATTGTGTTACCTTGCCAGATGGAACTGTTGAGAGGCAGCTAGAAGGGTTCTTGTGGGGCATTTCTAGCATCAAGCTGCAGTATAAAACAGAGAAACATAAAAGACCATTTTTTAAGGATACATCCTGAAAGACGTATCTTTTTCATAGAAGGAGGGCCAAGCGGCCAAGATATACAACACGCCGTGACACAGACGTCCCGAGCGCAATACCACGCTGCCACGAGGGCAGCACACACCCCCTAACCAACTACTCGCGACATCTCCACCTATCTACCTGGCTCAAGCAGTCACGAAAGAGCCGCGCAGCTATCCACAAGCCTGCTTCCTCAGATATCTTCTGAATGACTACTGCAGCCGAGGGGGAGGCACCTTCGAAAACGATATCATTTCGGTGGCGCCAAAGCGTCCAACACACCAGGGAGACTCCTGTCCAGAGATCACGCTCTTGGCCTTTCCCGCCGCGCCTCCCCTGCAGCCAAGCCACCAACTTCGTGTCATGCTCGGGCAACCACTGGCTCTTGCCCCACCACCCAAGACATGTGCACCACACCTCACGAGCTAGGACACATCCCATGAGGAGGTGGTCAATGGATTCTCCACACTGATCGCAAAATGGACATGCCGTCGGGTGCTGCAACCCGCGCCGGCTCAACCTATCAGCGGTCCAGCATCTATTCCTCACAGCTAGCCAAAGAGTAACCTTGCAACTGGCGGGGGCTCGAGAGCGCCAGATCTGCAGTGCACCTGCCATCGAGGTCCGACCAGCAAACATAGCCAGGTAGCAGGACTTCGCCGTGTAGCAGCCAGATGGATCCCAGCTCCACTTGAGGATATCCTGCGTCCCCTCTGTCAGGGTGACTTCCTCCAGGCGATCTGCGACTTCGAGCATCTCCCGTACGGCTGCTGCATTAAGGTCAGGGGGACATCGTGAAGCCAGGCCCCCGCAAGACCCTCGCGTACCCTACGAGTTGCGATTGCGGCCATCGGCACCATCGCGAATAAGTGCGGCGCAGCGTCTCGAAGTCTTCCACACGGTAGCCACTTGTCTGTCCAGAAGAGAGTGTTGGCTCCATCTCCAAGCACCGAGGTCGTAGCCGCGTCAAAGAGCTGCTTGGCAAGCGCTGGTACCCGAATACTATGATCGAGTCAGGGCCTGTCCAACTCCACTCGCCTCAACCACAACCATCTTGCCCTGAGTGCAACATTTAGGAGGCGCAGGTTTGGGATGCCCAGCCCCCCCAACTCTTTGGGCATGCATACCCTGTCCCATGCCACTAGACAATGGCCACCATGGACGTCCTTTCTCCCCTTCCAAAGAAATCCACGAATGATCTTCTCAATCGCAGTGATGGTCTCAATCGGAATATCTAGGGACATCATGGCAAAAACAGGAATGGCTGAGAGCGTGGTTTTCACGAGCTCCAGCCGCCCTCCTCTGTTGAGCATAGAGGCCTTCCACGATGGCAACTTGGCGGCCACCTGATCCACAAGTGACTGGAGTTGAGATGCGGATGGTTTACGTAAGGAGAGTGGCAGCCCCAGGTAGCGGAGTGGGAACTGCGTGATAGGGCAACCCAGTTCTCGGGAAACCATATCCCTATCTTCGGTCGAACATCGGATCAAGTTTGCCGTGCATTTGTCAAAGTTGGTCCGTAGACCCGATGCCACCCCAAAGTCCTCGATGATCCCAGAGATCACCTGGAAATCCACCACTGACGGTCTCAGGAAAGTGACCACATCATCTGCGTAGATTGAGGTGCGGTGTTGGAATCCCGTTGTCGCGAGTCTAGTGAGGAGGCCCAAACTTTCCGCTTTGACGACCATCAAATGAAAAACCTCCAAGTCATATCCCGGATTGATTCTCCGGAGTTCCATCCTTTTCTAGGAGCTACTGGACCATGCCGGAGCTAACAATCGACTTTCAGGGTTGGCTTCTCCGATGTTTCTGATATCGCACATCAAGGACCTGACCGGTGCGACTTAAAGTCAGTCAGTGATGTACATTACTCCTAACCGGTAGCTTGCACATCAGAGGCACGGAGTCATTTCTGACTAACACGCACTAAATGGGCGAGTAGACAATATATCACATCCTGTTATGTACTAATGTTGGCCAAAAATCATCAAAATTTCACCATTGCTCCACTATGGCTAAAAACTAGGATCTACTATTACACACGACCTTCATGTCTTACTTCGCATTTCCACAACAAACATAATGCTTTGAAAAACTCAAAGTCAGTGTGTCAAGCATGACAACAATCTTGTACTCCTATGTTAATATTTACTTGGTTAGTCACAAGATTTAATTCACTTATATAGTGAGATTGCTATTAGAATGTTGAGCACTTCAAATAAAAAAAACTTTTTATATTACAAATTTTAGAAAATAAAAATTATTTAGCGACACTTCCTTTGGTTAAAAAATCCATGTATCCAATCTCCGCCTCTATAACCTAGAGCTGTCAATGCAATTCATAGTCATCAAATATAATTATTTTGTTGTCCGATAAAGAAGTTCCAAGAAAGATCATCATTTCTGAAATGGTGAATTCTTGTTTTGTACAAAATGAATGGTTTGCTACCAGTCTATTTTACTGAAATGGAACATTCCAACCATTCAAGGCTAAAGTGGAATGCAGTTAACCAATCTAACCAAATAATTTATCCTTGTCTCATGCACCCCTTCTCGTTTGGTATCACCACCAACATGGTTACCTTCTAATGGTTGGTTTCACATGTTCCCTACAACGGGAAACTATATGTCCCACACAACACGACGCAATGTTGGGCCCAATGGCCCATAGCAGCACCGACAAAGTATCACATCCCAAGCCCACCTCTTTTTAACTGATTTAGGGTTTCTCGAAGAACATAAGAGTGATAAGTATATCATCTCCGTCTTCTCTGACCCTCTCCCTACCCATCGCCGCAAACCACCCATTCTTTTAGTTCTGTGCCCACCCTGTCCCAATATACAACACCCGTCCACTTTTGCGGAGATTATAGCCGAGGGCAATAATCTAGACTCTTAGCTTCCTTACCGCATCGGTCAGATCTCCAGTTTTGTCATGGAAACACTTCGCCGGTCCAACCGACGCCGTGGTCGCAAGCGTAAGGTAAAAAAACCCAAGTTTGATTATATTAGTGCCCAGATCGATAGGTCCAACGTGATCAATCATGTCATGGATCAAATTACCAATAACATGATCTTTCAGCGCAAGGTGGATACGAATATGTTGGATCAGCCCGATCATGTCCAGATCTCAGAGTTAAAGCCAGATGTCGCCTCAAGTTGGTTGCACCATAAGAAATTTGGTAGGTTCCCTATACTCTTCCTTGTCACCCCTTTATCTTGCAAGTGAAATTGCATTTTTTGTGGATATGATAAAGATGTGTGGTGGCGGTGTAAATCGAAAACATTAATTTATTCTAGCATCAGAGCAACTATATGATCGAACTGAAGATTTTTTTCATCCATCAGTATGGATTCGGTATGTTTTGTGTAGAGTGGATACTTTAATACATGAAAATCAAGGCCACAAGCTCCAATTTGAGATCATGTGATTTTTCCACCTCCTTTCCATCATCTACATCCTAAAACATCGTAAGTCAAATGTGGTCTCTGTGCGCGGTTGTTGCACCCACTCGAACCTCATCCTTTGAACCTTTGTGTCTACTGGTATAGGCCTAGGTGAAAATTGGACTGCACGAAATTAATGAATTCCAAAGATAAGAAAATCTAAAGATTTCATATCTTCAATGAAAATCTAGAGATTTCATATCATAAATGAAAATCTAAAAGTGGCAAGCAATAAATAAATATTCTATAGATGGATGGCACGGAATTAATGCAATTCCAAGGATAAGAAAGAATAACTTTCATCCAAATAATTAAAGAGAAAAACTCACCATGTCGTCATCTGGGATAAAATTTTAAAATCTTGCAAAAAAGAACATAGTAGTTCCTCCCGCCGCTTTGAGGGAGTAAAGCTGTCTAGTACATTCCTCGATCTCACCTAATTCCCCATCGAGACGGTCTACATTGGGTTTTTGTTGAAACCATGTGGCAGCATATGATTCCCAATCAGCACAAACCCATGCTACAGACCTACAAGTGAAAGTGCTGCCGCCCGCGCAAGTATGTCGACCCAAGCGTTGGCATGCTGCTGGCTATCATGTGGCACTGCATCCAAATAATGACTTGTCGTCGTCGCTGCCCCCCCTCCCCCCCACACCCACACACCCACACACCCACACACACACACACCACCACCACCACCTTCAGCAAATGCAATGCAGCATGTCAGGAAGAGGAGGGTTTGGGCGCCGAGCTCCATGGCCAGCAAGAAGCAGTCTCGGAAGGTGATGGTGGAAGGTATATACTAGTTCTGATAGTATAGTAGCGGAAAACCCATAGATGGACATGGTGTTATGTGCATTTGGTTCAGATACTCGTACCAGTAGTACTCATAATTCATAACACCTGCTTGACCAAATTGAGATGAGTTCTATAATCATGTGTGTTGTGTTTTCTGATTCCTTCTAGAAGAACACTTGAATGCTACCATCAGTTTGCTAACATTATGGCATACTTTCAGATCTGAATTTGAAATTTATTTTGTTTTGCACGGTCAGGTGTGATTGGAATAAATCCTGAGATTATCACAATCCAAGTCGGAAAGGTAAATTGTCCCACTTTTAAGGTGTTCCTAGAGACATACTAGTGCACTACCAGTTTATTGTATTTAGGTATCAGAATATCTAATTGAGATTTCTACGTTTAGTCAAAAAATACCCTGATTAAGTTCTTTTTAATCGATCAAAATTGTATCAGAATATTTTGCACTAGAGTTTTATCCACACTTTCATTGGACGGTCCATCATACTCTGGCCATATTAAAGCTAGATCTTAGTAATAAATAATTATGCTTGCACATATTCTTTCTGTCAACATATTCAACAATTATTTCATAAATAAATAAAATCCTATGTGCAAAAAGCATGAGTAATGTCATTTTTCCTAAAAGGATTTGTCCCATTTCCATTATTGCTCACGTCACGAAAATAACAAATATTTTTAAGTACTAAAACCAGAGACGGAAGAGCAACAAGTGAAGGCACTAAACATAAATATAGTCTTCTTACTAAAGAATTCAAAAAATAATACCTCGGTCTGAACCTCATGATTACTTTTATTATAGTTATATTTTTTATAGGCTCTACTGATTTCCTCTTTTACTTTATTTCTATTTTTTGATAAGCTCTCTAGTCTACCAAAGCTTCTACTAGCTTGTTGTATTGTACTGCTAATAAAGGATCCATGATTTCAGGATGTCGTAACAAAAATCATGTCATATTCTGAGAATGGATGGGCAGTTTGTATCCTATCTGCTCATGGTGCTCTATCCAATGTGACACTTTGTCAAGGAGCTTCTTCTCGTGAAACTCTTACTTACGAGGTTTGATCCACTATTTTTGCTTGGAATTTATACAGTTGAAATCCATATTTGCTCATAAACTATAAATTATTTTCCTTGGTATTGTTGAAGGGTAGAGGGAGAGAGAGATTGCGGAATATGATGGATGTATTATTGAGCCTCTCGGGCGAGTATATATAGACGTACAGGGACCAACTTGGAGTACAAGACAAGTAACCAACTTGGAGTACAAGACAAGTAACCTAGTCTATCCCTAACAGATACGTATACTCTAACATCCCCCATGATCGTAGCGGTAGCGTGAACAATCGAACGTCGCGAACGGTCGACCGGAGAGCAATGAGACCAGTGCGCTGACATCCCCCCGCAGTGGTAACGGGAACGTCATGGACGGTGTCACGGCGCAGAAGCTTGGACCGTAGAGGATGCTGTGAGGAGCTCAGGCGAGGTGATAGCCCTTATGCCGGTGTCGAGTGAGCCGAGAGCGGTGGGTGCTGCAACCTTGGTCGAGGTAGCCGCGCGAGGGGTCGCCGTGGTCGATGTCGTGGTCGGGGTTGCCGGTGTCGAGGTAGCCGCATATTAAGCCGCGTGCGCATAGTGCAGCCAGGAGAAGGACGGAGACGCGTCAGGGCAGTCGTCGGAGAGAGCGATGCCGAAGCCGATGCAGTCCGAGCCGTCGAGGACGAGGTGCGGCCATGGCTTTGCCAAAACCAGGCGCACGTCGGGGACGAAGGCATACTTTGGTTGTGCCAAAACCGAGTATGCAAAGATGAAGTCGGTATGACGCAGTCGAGGCAGACGTAGAGGAGGTAGTCGATGCCGATGAAGACCTTGTCGAAGCCGATGAAGACGAGGCGCTACAACCGAGCTTGCCAGACTCGGGAACGCGTCGGGGACGAAGGCACGTACCGGTGTTGCCAATACCGGGCATGCGAAGAACGGGACCAGCAGAAACAACTTCACGCCATGTCAGAGAGGAGACTAGCAGAGGAGGACTCTACGACAGTTGCGGTGCGCAGATCGGCGAGGTGCCGATGCAGGCCGCGGTTGTCGGAGTAGACGAGTAGGTGTGGTCGAGGACGAGGCGATGGCGGCGAAGTCGTCGGGACGAAGACGTAGAAGGCGGCGAACCAGCGGCGACCGTGAGTGGTCATCTTGGATGCCTAGACGGAGGGTAGTCGGCGGGACTGCGACAGCCGGAGCCATGCGAGCTACTGTGGAGATGCGGCGGTGCTCGAGGTAGGCGAGGAAGAACCGCGGCGTGGCGAAGACCATGCGCGACGGCGGCGACCGCGCCGAGGTGGTGGCGGTGGAAGCTCGCGACGCCTTGCGAGTTGACGGCGATGACCGCGTGCGACGCTCTTGCCCGATGGGGCGTAGCTGCGGGCGCGAGTCGGTGTGAGAACCACCAGCGACGGACATGCCTGAGAAGGCGCGTTGGTAGCCGGCGGGGGGGACCAAAGGCGGCGACGCTACGGCCCAAAGGGGCGACGCAGCGGCAGCCCGATGCTCGATCGGTGGTAGGCGCGTGCTCGGGGACGTACTCGGCGGAGACGAGCGCCAGATCGGTTGATCAGACCGACGGCAGACGCCAAGTTCGTGACGACGGCAGATCGGAATCCGCGGCGTCGTTGTCGGTGCAATCCCGGGCGATGACGGCGAAGACAATCCGAAGGGGGGTCGGCCACGGCAGCCTCCCGAGGAAGCCCGCAGCAGCCGGCCGCGGTGCGCGGCAGCTTGTCATGAGGCCGCGACGGCCCTCGAGAAAACAATGGCGCGGTGTGAGCGACGCGCGGTGTAGATCGTCGATGCCGATGGTCGGAGTAGGCGGTGGCAGCGGTGATGGCGGCGCAATCCGATCTAAGATCGGTAAACCAAAAAACCGATCAAGAGATCGGAAAAAAGACTTGCGGTGGCAGCGATCACGGATCGGGACGAACCCTAACGTCTGAGTTCTGCCCCGGCGGAGATCATGGAGATCGACCTCCCCGGGGGCGGCGCGGCGGAAGCGGAGGCGGCGGCTAGGTCAAGGGCCGTGCCGCTCTGATACCATGTTGAAGGGTAGAGGGAGAGAGAGATTGCGGAATATGATGGATGTATTATTGAGCCTACGAAGTATATATAGCGTCTGAGGACCAACTTGAAAGACAAGTAACCAACTTGGAGTACAAGACAAGTAACCTAGTCTATCCCTAACAGATACGTATACTCTAACAGGTATCAACCAAAATTTTGAGAAATAGAAGGAAAAAAAAGAAGATGTGAGATACTAGTTAGAGAAATGATCTAACTATTTCATGTCCCCGCATATCAAAAGGAAAACATATCATTTGTTAGTCTTTGCCATTTGGAAATAAATTGTTCCGGTCTGACCGATAGATTTGTCTCATCTGAAATAATATTATAATTCTTTTTGTTTAAATGTGCAGGGTTATTTTGAGATGCTCTCTTTGTGCGGGTCTTATCAACCATCCGAAAATAATGGCATGAGAATCCTCACAGGTGGACTCAGCATTTCACTTGCTGGTCCCCTTGGCCGTTTTTTTTGTGGTGGGGTGGCAGGACCTTTGATCGCAGCTTCACCTGTTCAGGTAACCCTGTTCAGTTGATGAACATGCTTCAATAGTCCATCTAAGGTGTTTACACCATATGTTGGTAACTTCTATAGCTTTTTTATCCTTCTCTATTTGTTGATGCTAAAAATTATGTGCTTAGTGCGTTGGGAAACCATGACAAACAAGTGTTTTGGCATATAATCTACAATATTGTGCTATCTCCTTTATGAAATTGTTATGTGAATCTTCTTAGATATGGATTTTTTTTTTGAAGGAAGATTATGGATTTTTTTATAAATAGCATCATCTTATGAAACATGTATGTGTTACAATTGAACCTTAATTATGCCCCCCTTATGGTTTGTGTTATTTTACTAATGCTCAGGTGGTCATTGGAAAGTTTCCAGTTGATGATAAAAAGAAGCTCAAACAAGCGGTGACCGGTGGCATTCTAGGTGCTAGCAGCTCTACACCAGGAGGTGTTTTTGATGGATCCCCGACAATAATCCCACCCAATCAGAGTGCATCTAGCTCATTCAACACTAGAAGCCACCTAGTGCTGTCAAACATCCCAAGACAATGAACTTCAGATGAATCGGAAGCTTGGAAGTGATTGTTTTCTCAGGATTCAGTTAGCATTGTCTGATTATTCTCTCTAGTCGGCTCTATATTAGCTTTTCGCTACATCTTGGTTTCAATTGCTTACGTTTTGGCTCCTAGCTAGCTCGCTCCAAATAGTTAACTTTTCGCTCCAGTTGTTTACTTTTTCACTCCAAGCTTGCTCGAAATGCTTTGCTTTCCTCTACTAGCTCCAAATGTTTTGCTTTTGTTCCTAGCTCCAGCTTAGAAACCCTAAACTATCATAATGTTTTCTTTTGCTGGATAGACCCTTCCATGTGTTCTACTCAAATTATGTTGTTACCCGGATGATGCTTTTTCTTAATATGTTATTTTACAAAATCCAATAGTGTGCTTATAAAATGTCTCATGGTCATATTGCATCCATCTGATCGGTCGAAACGAGATAATACCAGCGTTTTGGCTAGTGCCTCGTAGTACAGAACTATATTTCACTCATGCTGCTTGTTTGAAACGTACGAATTCTGCGAACTCTCTTGGTTCCTATTAAACTCCACTTGCTACAGACAATGCAGAAATTTAATATCGCCTGAATGTATAAACCTATTTTCCAACATCTGGTTCCCATTTAGAATTGGTTTCCAATCAGATAATGTTTCTCAGAGGTGCTCATACAAAAGTTGAGCAGAGCTATATCTGCTAGAGACTACACTGCAGAAGTGTTGGATATTCAATGGTCAAGCATATAAACAACCAGTGAACCTGCTTATATATCAAATAATTGCGTTTCGAAATCTTATAAAATTCGACACTAAGTGACATGGTGTTTGTTTTCTATTCTTACATCTTCTAATTGCTGCCATCTAAAAAGGATTTCCAAGTCAACTGAACTGTACTGGAAAGCTGTGACGTGATATCGGACGTATATATCCATCTGCCATCAAGCAGACCATCTCATGGATAACGCACAGCCGCGCGCACACCCCGCATTACCAAGTTTCCACGCGAAAGAGAATTCACGACGGGCTGAGTCAATAGCAGCATGCTGCACGTACCGATCGCTGTATTCAATGAATGGCAAATGGTCGCCTGTAGGGTTGCAAAGCCGATTCACCCCGTTTCGTAGGCAAAATTTATTAGCCTAATTCAAAAAATTTAACAAAATTATACTAGTTTAAACTAAATTTTTCTTTTGCGATCTTACGCGGGTTGCCGCTTGCAACCCAAGTCACATGCACCTATAAATATACCTGGACGCGAGCCAGCTCGGTCTAGAACGGCCGAGCCCGAGCCAGCTCGACGCCGCCGGCGAGCCGCAAGATGGAGCTCGGCCCGAGCTTCCGACGAGCTCGGTCCAGCTCAGTGCAGCTCGCGAGCAGGACGGTGGTAGGCCACTGACGGGTGGGGCCAGCTGCCGGCGAGTCTTTCTACGAGGCGACGGTGGTGCGAGGCGGCGCAGCGACGGCAGTTCGGGGTGGCGCGGCCATGGTAGTGCAGGGCGGCGTGGCCACAATGGGCGAGGGAAGGCAAGCGGCAGTGCGGGGCGGGGCAAGAACGATGCGACGGCAGCAGTACGGCGCGGCGATGACGATGCTGGGCTAGTTTGGCGGCGGCGGCGGCGGCGTATGACCCAGCGCACATGTACCCGAGGAAGACGACGTGCATCCGTTCATTTCTTGCTAGCTATTATCACGTGCAGACCAGCAGGCTCTAATTGTCCAGCCCATTATGCTCAATTTGGTCCAGTTTTAATTTGGACAAAAAAAAATAACGAGCCAACGAGCCGGACCAAGCCCGAGCCAGCCCGAACTCACGGCGGGCCATGTTTGCTGACTCGGCTCGGTCCAGAGCCTCCAGCGAGTCGAGCCCAGCTCGCTCCGAGCCCGCGAAGCTCGGGCCGAGCCCAAAAGCTCGAGCCCAGCGTCCAGGTATACCTATAAACATTTGTGAGCTTGGTTAGCTTCCCATCTTTGGAATGAAATGTACATATATTGTTGTTTTTCACAAGGATTACCACGTATTTACTGACAGGGGGATAGGCCTACACTATACGTCACTTTTTTTTTTTCAAAATGGGGTATTCCCGGCCTCTGTATCGATTGATACATATAACTTTTTTATTGCTTTATTCAACACACTACACGTCACTTATATGTACACTTACCCCTTCGTTTGAAATACCGGCACGTACAGCTCGAATACACATCTTCCACAGCAAACGTCTACTTTTATTTCTTACTTCGCCGTATGCATACCTGGGCATGGGCAGCCCGGCCCGGCCAGCCCGACCCGACCCGGCCCAAAAAAAGACCGACGGTCGGGCCTAGGCTTCACAATTGCGGCCCGAAGGATGCACGGGCCAGGCTTGGGCCAGAGGAAATTGAAAATTACGGAGAAGCCCGGCTCGTGGCCCGATGGCCCAAAGAATTATGTGCACCACGGGCCGGGCTTGGGCTCAGTTTTCAGGCCCGACAGCCGGGCCGGGCTCGGGCTTGGGGTTTGCACAGGCGGCCTTTGTCAGGCCCGGCCCGGAACATGCCCAGGTATAGCCGTACGTAACAAATTAGATCAGTCACTGCGATATACACCGATCAGAAAGCACAATCTCTACTTTGTTACCTGACCTTATGTCAATGCAAAACCACCACAATCTCCAGCAAGTGGGATTCTATACATTTAATCACACTAATCCACGGAGGAATGTCAATGCCCTGCTCTAGGGGGGTAGCCAGCCAATCAATTTGACAATGAAATACTAACAAAGCACATCTCTATTCGATCATATCCTAGCTAACAGCCAACTGTTATCGGTACATGCAGTTATTGAAGGTTGAAACTTTAGCTCATATCCATTAATTCAGATGATAGTAATAGGCGTCCATGCATTGCCCCGCCTATAAATATTGAAACTCTAGAAGCGACATCATCTCATCCCAAGCAAGCTTGCCGTAGCTCTATCGAACTGATCATCAGCAATGGCTGTCAAGTCGCTACTTTTGCTCGGTGTCGTGCTAGTCTCGCTCATGCTTCTTTCCGAGGATGTGGCAGATGCTAGAGAGCTTAACGATGGTAAAGGTTCTCTCTCTCTCATATAGATAAACATGATTTGTGCATCATATTGCAAAGAGTTTTTAGAACAAATATGATTTAGCTAACCAAGTAGAATAAATTTAGTAGACACAAGTTTTTTTTCAAAATAGGGTTATTTAGTAGCGCGAGTACTCTTTTATCATATATATATGCATGAATATACAATATCTCAAGCTGTTCACTAGGCAACTATATACATGCAGAGTCCGAGGAGAAGAATGTGAAACCAACAGGAGGGCCAGGCCTCAAGGAAGAGAAGTGGGGAGGTGGATACCAAAATGGTGGAGGATACGGGAACGGTGGAGGGTATGGAAATGGTGGAGGATACGGAAACGGTGGAGGGTATGGAAATGGTGGGGGATACGGAAATAATGGTGGAGGATATGGAAATGGTGGTGGATATGGAAACCATGGTGGAGGATATGGAAATGGTGGTGGATATGGAAACCATGGGGGAGGATATGGAGATGGTGGTGGGTACCATCACGGTAGAGGATATGGGAACAATGGTGGCGGGTATGGTGGAGGTTATGGCCCTGGCTACGGCGGTGGAGGCTATGGACCCGGATATGGTGGTGGATATAGTGGCGGGTATGGTCATTCAGGGAATGGTGGATATGGCGGTAGGTCTGGTGGAGGGTACGGTGGTGGCAGCGGATATGGTGGAGGTGGGTATGGTGGCGGGTATGGTGGAGGATCCGGTGGTGCTGGCTATCCTTGAGATGGATATAGTGCAAGAAGTCACGATGGTTGGCACTATGGAAATAACTAGATATGTATATGTGTTTTAAATATGGCATGTGTGTTCATGAGTGATGTGCTTGAATAAAATACGGTCCTTATGCTCGCATATAGGAGCAATGTCCGTAAGGGTGAGAAATCCGGCTAGCAAGCTAGCCTTGTGTCCTCTCCTATGTATGCAAGAGGAGATAGCTTTTGAATTGGAAGCATGGATTTGTATTTATAATAATAATATAATTAAAAAAGTAATGTGTTACAAGTGCTGTTGTTTTTACTTTCAAAAGTAGTGCTAAAACCATCTTTGACAACTCCAAAAGAAGTTCCAAAGGAAGAAGAAGTCCTAGACAATGAAGATTAACGATCTTTACCTCTTTGAGTGGTTTGAGGAATCACATTGTTTTTAGATCAACCATACTGTTGAGGAGGGGCATGTGAGGAATTGGGAATCACGTTTGCAATCCTAACAAGTATTTTAAAAGAATTTACATTATCATGCTTTACCCCTTCTTTTTTAGAAATGTCAGAACCTCTAAAATCCATTTTGGATGCTTTAAGATTCAGTTCACTATTTTATAAAGGAATTGGTGGGTAGGCAACATTGCTCAACTTCAACAACAAAAACAATGTGTATCAACCCCCACAATATGAATACTACTCCATGGAAAATATAATTTTTACATGCGACTTTCCATGGGTGTTTAAGGGATTTGAGCCCCAGATTTCTTGTATGGGCAAAATACTACCCTAATCATAACGTTCTAAATCTTACACATAACCATATGTACGGCGTAGCACCCTAAACGGGAGTCAAACTACTACTGATGGTCATTTAGAGAGAATTGGGATTTCTTTTTTGAAAAGGCATATTCATGGCATTTACATCGAGTGATGCACGCAACTTCATTCATTGCAAAGACGTTTTACAAAGGAGGACAGAAAAGGAATATCCGGGATTTGCAGCCTCAAAGCATCACGGGGACTACGTGGTACAACTACTACTACACACAAATGCTACTGCTATTTGGCATCTATATTTGTTGAACAATACCCGAGCTATCATCCCCAATTGGTTGTACATCCTCCGTTCAGAAATATAAAATATTTTAGTTTTATGAATTGAATATATCTAGATCTCTTTTAGTGTATAGGTTCGTAGAGATTCTGAGTAAACCTACACAAGCGTCAAGGTACATTAATTTCACAAAGTTAAAATATCTTATATTTCTGAACGGAGGGAATACTCTTTAGTCCAGAGTATCCTGTTAGGAATAGACAATGTTTATTTCTCTGGGGCCAAAGGCCACAATATATAATACATGTACAGGTGCAAATATGCAGAAAGCCCCCTAACATATAGAGAAACTACAATATACAAATATATATATCTAACACCCCCCCTCAAACTCATGGTGGATCCACAACACTGAGTTTGGAGAGTAAGAAAGCATGCTGCGCTCTGGTCTGTGCCTTCGTAAAGAAATCTGCCAACTGTAAATCTGAAGGCACATACTGAAGCGCAACAACCCGAGCCTGCACCTGAGCACGTGTATAGAAAGCATCAACACCAATATGCTTGGTAAGCTCATGCTTGACCGGATCACGTGCAACACTAATAGCACATGTACTGTCAGACAAAACCAGAGTGGGTGTGGTAAGAGAGACCCCAAAATCCGCAAGTAACCACCGTAACCAGTTCACCTCAGCAGTCAACAAGGGCAAAGCACGCAACTCAGCCTCGACACTCGAACGGGAAACCGCTGTCTGTTTCTTCGTCTTCCAAGCAATGAGTGAACCACCAAGAAACACATAGTAGGCAGAAAGTGAACGGCGATCCGAAGGATCACTCGCCCACGTAGCATCCGAATAGCACTGGAGCTGGAGGGAGCTAGAACGCGGAAAGAAAAGGCGACGAGTGATCGTACCACGAAGATAACGAAGAACACGGAAAAGATGACTATAGTGGACAGTGGTAGGAGCGAAAACAAACTGACTCAGAATATGAACAGGATAAGAGATGTCAGGACGAGTGACAGCGAGATAAACAAGACTACCGATAAGATGACAATAACGCGTCGGATCAGGAAGAGGATCACCATCAGTAAGTTGAAGCTTAACATTAAGCTCCATAGGGGTCTCAACAGTGCGCTCATCCCAAGAGCAGCACGAGCAAGAAGATTCTGAATATACTTTTCCTGGGAGATGTAAAAGCGATCAGAAGTGGAGGAAACCTCAATCCCAAGAAAGTATCGAAGAGGACCAAGATCAGTCATAAGAAACTGATCACGAAGACGGGCCTTAACAAAGGGGATATACTCAGAATCATCACCAGTAATGATCATGTCATCAACATAGAGAAGAAGAAGAGTGCGTCCACGAGAAGAAGTGTGAACAAACAGCGCTGGATCATGAGCACTAGGGGAGAAACCAGCAGCAGTCACTACAGAAGCAAAGCGCTCAAACCAGGCACGAGAGGCCTGTTTGAGGCCATAAAGAGAACGTCGAAGACGATAAACCATCCCCTCGGGAATAGAATACCCAGGAGGAGGCTGCATATAAACCTCCTCACGCAACTCACCATTGAGAAAGGCGTTATGAACATCAAGCTGGGACTCAGACCAGTGACGAACAGAAGCAACAGCAAGAAGAGTACGCACAGTGGTCATATGAGCCACAGTAGCAAAGGTCTCATCATAGTCACGACCATGCTCCTGCTGAAAACCACGAGCCACAAGACGCGCTTTATAGCGCTCAAGAGATCCATCGGAACGGGTCTTAATCTTATAGACCCACTTACACGTGATAGGACGAATACCGGGAGAGGGAGAAATAAGATCCCAGGTGCCAGTGCGCTCAAGCGCAGCAATCTCCTCAGCCATGGCCAGCTGCCACTCAGGATGATGCTCCGCATCCCGATAAGAAGTCGTCTCAGAGGCAACAGAAAGACCATACTGACTGGGAGAGTAACGGTTGGGAGCACGACGCTGACGAACAGGATGAGAAGAGGGAGGCTCATCAGAAGAAGACGACTCAGGAGACGACGAGGAAGAAGAAGGTATAGCAGAGGAAGACTCCGGAGAACTAGACGGAGCAGAGGAGGATGGTGTCGAAGAAGAGACATCAGGGGGAGGAGATCCTGAAGAAGACACGATAGGAGTAGAAGGAGGTGTCTCAGGAAAGAGAAGAAAAGAGATATCTTCCACCGGGTAGGTACCAGCGGTGGGACGAGGATAGAAAGGACGCGTCTCATCAAAAGTAACATCACGAGAGATACACATCCGACGACCAACGGGGTCCCAACAGCGATAGCATTTATGCTCATCACTGTATCCAAGGAAGACACATTCAACAGACTAAGCGGTCAGTTTGGTGCGTTCGCGAGGAGCAAGAAGAACATAGCAAACACAACCAAACAAGCGAAGCATGGAGTAGTCTGGAGACTGTCCAGATAGGCGCTCAAGAGGGATACCACCCTGCAGAGCGGCAGACGGCTGAATATTGATGAGGTAAGCCGACATAGCAACAGCCTCAGCCCAGAAATGTGGCGGAAGAGAAGAGGTAATCATCATGGCACAAGTGGTCTCAAGAAGATGGCGGTGCTTACGCTCAACAATGCCATTCTGGGCATGGGCGCCAGGACAGGAGAACTAAGCAAGGGTGCCCTGCTCAGCAAGAACACCTCGCAACATCTGGAAGATATACTCACCAGCAGAATCAGCACGAAAAACACGAATGGGGGTAGAATATTGAGTACAGACCATGGCCGCAAAACGTTGATATATGGAGAGCACTTCACTGCGAGAGCGCATAAAATACAACCAAGTGTACCGAGAGAAATCATCGATGAATAAAATATAGTAGCAATGGCCCCCTTTCGAAGCGAAAGGAGCCGGACCCCAAACATCAGAATGAACTAAATCAAAAGGTCGATGAGATACAGACGCGCTAGTAGGATAGGGAAGCTGAATCTGTTTTCCCAACCTACAACCCTGACAATGTAAATATCCATCTCCTGAGACAGACCCCAGAAGACCACGATGAACTAATGACGACAGACGAGAGTCACAAAGGTGACCAAGACGATGATGCCACTGCTGAAAGGAGCTGGTAGCAGAGGCGACGACCGGAGAAGATCTGGCAGATGAAGTGGCAGCGGAAGGAACACGAATCCAGTCTAACTCCCAAAGTCCTGAAGAGTCACGGCTGCGAGGGACAGCTCCAACCAGGGCCTATGTGCGACGATCCTGGACAACACAAGAATCAGCATCAAGAATGACGCGACAACCAGAGTCAGTAAGCTGGCTAGCAGAGAACAGATTCATCTTAATAAGAGGGACATGAGAAATATCAGGAACAAAAAAAAGAAGAAGTAGAAAGAGTGCCCCGACTAGAAACATGAAGAGAGGTACCATCAGCCGTGAAAACACGGACAGGAGAAGGGAGAGGACGAAGAGCGGACAGAAAAGAAGACTCAGAGGTCATATGAAAAGAAGCTCCAGAATCCAGATACCACGGAGACGTACCTGACTGTGTAGATCTCGGTGGTCGCCGTATCATTAAAAAATCAGTCACAGAACCAGCAGTGCCCGTCGAAGAAGAGCCTGTAGCAGCAAGCAGACCGCGAAGACTCCTGATAATGTCCTGATCAGAGAGAGCAACTGCTGAAGACCGGGAAGGATCCGACTGCCCACGAGCCTGGTGATGCTGACGTAAACTGGGATCCCGTGTATAACAGGTGGCCCAAGTGTGGACATCCCTGTTGTAGTAAGAGCAGTGACGAAGAGAACCATGGCGACCCTGACCACGATCCTGGCGATCTCGACCGGAGGCTGCTGCTGGCGACTCGGACACTGAGATGCAGCTGACCACGACACTGTAGGAGTGGGTAGTATCAGCGGCGGCACAGAGGACCGCGGCTGAGTCGAGGGCGCAAATGGCATAGGAGGACCACGAGTAGCAAGCACAGATGGAACCGCAAGAAGACCAGCACCACGGAGACGGGTCTCCTCAGCCCGAAGCTCAGACAACACCTCAGAGAGCGGAACACGACCACGAGCATTCAGCTGAGCACGCCGGGGCTCAAACTCCTGGCGGAGTCGACACAGAAACTCATAGATGCGGTGAAACTCCAAATCCGAGCGCATAATCTGGCAGCACGAGCATGTTCCACAAACAGCAGTACGAAGAGAATCAAGCTGACGCTAGATAGCAGCACTCTGAGTATAGAACTCATCAATAGTAGAATCACCCTGCTGAAGAGCATGCTCCTGGCGAACCACAGACAGGTAAAGAGCATCCCCAGACGGCTGATAGCGCTGACGAAGATGTGCCCACTGAGCGGCAACAGTAGGGAGACTCATGAACTCAGCAGCATACTAGGGCAGAACACTGGAGGTGAGAACAGCAGCAGCACGAGCATCCTCATCGACCCACTGAGTGTAAGCAGTCATATCGTGGCGATAGGTCTCAAGATCAACAGAGTACTGCTTGAACTTCAAGTCATAAGCAGCAACGGCACTCTGAGCAGCATCCTTGGCTTCCTGAGAAGCATCAGCGCCGAGAACAATCCGTGTCAGCGGAAGAGGAGCCACAGGAGCAGGGGGCATGGCGGACAGGAGACCTCGCCGGAGAGCACACCCCAAAGACGGAGACCGCGCATATGAACGCGCATAAAGGCAGCGAAATCAGGATAATTCACGCCATCGAAGATCACCGGGCAGCGAGGAATCGCAACATAGCCCGATGCAGAAGACATCGCTCAATTTTTTTTTGTCAACGCTTAGATCCGACGAAACATCGCTCAGATCCGTCGATGGGAGAGAGCCAGCAGGAATGCAGCAGCCCAAATAGCGTTAGGCGGGCAGGCAGTCAACGGGCAGGCGGGACGTATGTTGCAAGATCACGAGACGGGCAGCCAGTGAAGCGAGCACACGGCGATTAGGGATGACGGGCGGTCAGATCGACCGCGTGACGGAGGACGGCCGCGTGGGCGAGGTACGTGGATGAGCAGAGGCGGGAGTAGGTACGCAGCAGAACGCGCGTGGACCAAGGGCGGAAGGGGCGACGCTGGCAGCGGAGCGGCAGGGGCGGATGGGCGGGCGTGGACCGAGGTAGGCGGGCTCAAGGCAGGCGGGCGATGGATCTGGATCGAGTAGGGAAGATCGATCTGATCGGTGTGCGCAGGCAGAGAAAGGCGACGGGAGATTGGATCAAAACAGATCAGATCGAAACAAAATCGATCGAGGCAAAACAGGCGGCAACCGGCGGCAGCGACGATGGCAAGGCCGGCGATGACAGGGATGGTGGCGGCTGCGACGAGGAAGTGGACAAGTCTAACTTGTCTCTGATACCATTCTAGGAATAGACAATGTATATTCCTCTGGGGGAAAAAGGCCACAATATATAATACATGTACAGGTGCAAATATGCAGGAAGCCCCCTAACATATGGGTAAACTACAATATACAAATATATACATCTAACATATCCCACCTACACCTCCACATGCAGTAGTTTTTTTTGAACATTGGACAAAAAAGACTAGAAAGATAAAAATTGCATCGAGGCCCAGAATTAAGCATAGAGGACCCTGAAAGAAACTTGAAAACGCAATCAAGCCCTTCGTCCTCCTCCTCCTCTAGATCGGCGACGAAGCTCCAATGTCGGCAAGTTCCCTTGCCACAGGAAGCAACCGACGAGAGGAGCATAGCAGCAGAGGAGTGGCAGCCCTACTGCCATTGATTCTGGCATGCTGACGAGACAAGCCGCCAATAATACGCCGGAGAGAAGCTCCGGAGAACTTCTCCACCCAAATACACCACCGACGCCGTCGCCTGTAAGAGAGCCACCATGGCTCCTAGAAGAAGACGAACGCCACCGAGGCACCCAATCCGGAGAAGTCAATGAACCGTCCTTGCATCGCTGAAGAAGAAGTCGAGCCTCCATCTCACCTCCTCGCCACCACGGCCGGCTAGTAAGAGGAAGACCCCACTCACCGCCCCAAACACCGCGCCTCCTTGCCACCACGGCCGGACAGGCACAGAAGAACAGGGTCGTGGAACTTCAACAGCAGAAGGACCACCAGCCTTATTAAGCGGAGATGGCGGCCCGCACCACCACCAGCAACTCCAGCCGGAGGAGGAAACTCGGGGCGGCGGAACCCTAAGATCTAGATCTGGCTAGGATCCAAACCTCGCTCAAAACTATGGGCATAGAGCCCAAAACCTAACCTAGACTACTCCCGGCACCTCACCTCCGCCATCTCCGGCCGGCAAAGCCACCGGAGAAGCTCGGGATCGGTCCGATCCGGCGAGGAGAAACCCTAGCTATTGTAGCGAAGAGATAGAGGATGAGGGGGAAAGTGGTGGTCGCCGCCTTGTCTTCACATGCAGCAGTTGGGACAATGTAAATAGTCAATAGGTAGCCATATGAACAACCTACAATAAATCAGAAACTATTTTTTCTAAACAAAATGTTTCTTTTTCGAGAGTATGCTAGGGCATACCATATTGTTTAGACGGCGCAGAACAAGTACAAGAAAGCCACCATTCTATGTGAACAGAATGTAGGGTTCGCAGCATAGAAAACAAAAAAATTCCTACGATGGGAACATCTATGTACCAAGATCTATCTACTAGATACAAGCAACGGGTGGATATACATCCATAGAATACATACCCTCGAAGACCGAATAGCGTTAACGAGGTTGTACTCGTGGATGATGTAGACGAACGCTTGCCGATCTCAAGATCGTGATGAAGTCCGTCTGGTCCAGCCGGTCCAGCACGATCAAGTCCAGCACCTCAAAGCAGTGGTGCATCCGTGATCGCACACACGTACGGGTACCCCGGCAACCTCCACGCCCTCGCTCCAGCGAAGCAGCGGAAGCAACAAATCCTTCCATAAAAAGCCACCGGGAACATGTATCTCGCTGATCCGAGACCATGGGAAAATTTTAAAGGGGGGAGAGAGATCCTTCGTGAGGAGGTGTGCTTTGAGAGGAGGAGAGGGGGGCCTTTTATAGGGGAGAGGGGGTCACCCAAGGGGCATGGCGCCCAGCCATGGGGGATGCCCCCACGTCTTCCACATTCATGTGGGTGGAGCTCCCACTCAAAATGAAAAGCCTCCACTCCCATTAAAAAGCCTCCACTCAAAAATCCACTCACATGCATTAAATTTCCACCAAATTTAATGCAAGCTCTCATTTAAATAAAACTTTTTTATTTATTTATTCAGAATTTTGTTAATTAATTTAATTAACAAACTTTCACATAAAACCCCTTACAACATTTCAATTTCACATCGAGCGTAACCAGTTTTGCAATTTCAACCGAAACAGTTTCGGTGTCTAGTGAAATAAATTCCTGCGCTTTCCTTTTCTTTTTCTGGCATATCATTTGCTCCGAATGGTGTCGGTATCCCTTAAGTGTGTCACCCTACGGTTCGCGAATAATGCGGACATGATCGAGACCCTTCTCCGATCAATAATCAGTAGCGGGACCTGGAGATCCATACTGACTCCCACACATTCAACGATGACTTTTGTGATCGTGTGAACCTTTTACGCTAGTATCTTAATCCATTTGTTTCACGATATATTACATGTCCCAGATTCGATCATCGGTATGTCCATACCTAGTTTGATCTCGTTACCGACATGCACTCTTTTCTCGTTCCCGTGATATAACATTCTAGTGATCAAATCACTTGCTTGCAAGCTAATCAATGTGATATCACCGAGAGGGCCCAAAGCATATCTATCCGTCATCGGGATGAACAAATTCCACTCTCGATCCATGGGTCTCAACATAACACTTTAGTAGTTCTGAAGCCATCTTTATAATCACCCAGTTACGGTGTGACGTTTGATGTTATCGAGAAACTCTTCCGGTGTTAGTGATTGACATGATCTCATGGTCTAAGGATTAGGATCACTTCGTAAGTTGTTATAGAAATATAAACTCAATGACTTTGATCGTAATGCTATACTTCGGATGAATGTTCATCACATCATTACACTAATGTTGTGACCTCGTTATTAACAACATCCAATGTCCATGATCAGGAAACTTTGATCATCTTGTTAATCAATAAGCTAGTTTATAAGAGAGGCATAACTAGGAACTTCCTTTTTGTTTATTAAACACACATGTATTAACGTTTCTGTATTAATACAATTATAGCATGCAAAATAAACATTTATCATAAATAAGGAATATGATAATAACCACTTTATTATTGCCTCTCGGGCATATTCCCTTCACAGAAAGCGTAGCACGATATCCACACCATGACAAATCCCAAAACCTCCACCACAAACATTACAACTCCAACACAAAATAGCCTGGCCTTAACTAAAAAAACAAAGCCACATCTCAACTAACACCGATCACCTCCAAAGACCAATAAAATCCAATTGAATTTCCCTTATAGAAGCACCATCCACTCATGAAGGCCTCAAGGAGACGAGAAGTAGGTGTTGACACACGTCGGCAATGCTTCTAAGGAGGCGAACGACACCCACGAGAGCCTTTGTTGTCGGCACCAGCAAAGACGGGTAGGACTCCTGTCCATATAGTCGCACATTTGACTTCCCTGGTCACCAAGACTTGGGGCACAAACTGACACTGTTGGCTTTTCCTGCCGATGCAACCTTACCATCGGAGCCGCAATGTCCCAGTCATTGGCAGCACCGCACGGTCTATATTGCCCGACAACACCACTCCCGCCACCGCCTTCACCCCGATGGTGCCTAATTGTTGTCAAATGTCGACACCTCCATGCTCCATGCGGCAGTGGATCAGGCCCCGCCCTCCCACCTAGGCCCAAATCCTACGAGTGGGCTTCGAGCCCTAGGAAGGCGCCAACGGACAACACTCTGGTCGGAGCCCGCCCTTCCATCAACGTCGATGTGTAGAGTGTCGTCGGATTGTCGACAAGTACGCCATAGGGGGTCCTAGTGGAGTTGGAAGGATGGGGTGTGAAACGTCGGATGTTCCAGGAGCGGTGAGCACAAGTTTACCCAGGTTCAGATCCGACTGCGGTGATCGGATCCTACTCCTTCTAGCAACCCAGTAATATGTCGGCGTAAGCCGGATGTTACAACGGATTACAAGAGAGGTTCGCCTGTGCGAGTTGGTTGTGGTTGATCTATGATCTGGTGCCCTAAAATCTCCCATAGGGCCGGTTTATACAGTCACCGGGGCCTAGGGTTACAGGAGAGACCTATCCGGCTACGTTACAGAGTCGGTAACTATGTACAGCTTGGACTACAAGTAATACTACAGGCCTAAGTCGGTAGCTCTTCTGGGCCTTATCGTAGCCGGAACTGGCTCCTCCTCTTTCTCTAACTAGGCCGCCCATGAATAAAAGCTCTAACCAGTTGGTGGGCCACCCTGGTCAGCGAGTCCTATGGGTATACCCAGAAAGTATATCCCCAACAGTATCCCCCGGAAGTCTCCAAGTTCTGAAGTCGGATAAATCGTCTAGCTTGATGGTTTCTTCGTCTTTAGAATCTTGAAGGGTTCCCGAAAAACTTCTTTCATTGTTGTAGGATTCCGAGTCAATCGAGTCGGATATATCTTGCTTTGACCTTGATCTTTTCCTTGCTTGATTTGAAACATAAGCCGGATTTTATAGCGGCGTGTTGACTGACAACTTTACAGGTCAGATCCCATCACTGACAGGATTTCCATCAGCACGACCGTTGGTGGGTCCGTTCCTTACGGAACAGAACACCGTTTCAATGCCTGCACGAAAATCGAGGGGGCGGAAGAGTCGAGAGGAAGACAACTCCCCCTCTCCTATACGCGTGGCGATAATCGCGCATCTTATCGCACGAATCTTGACGCAGAGGAAAATAAGAGGAGAGAAACCCTTCTTCCCAGATTCACCTCTCTGACGATTCATTCATTGTTTCCTCGTACTCCTCGAGCTCTCCACACCAGTTCCCATCTGCACACCGTTGAGAAAAAATATCTCCCTTCCCCCACCAGCCCTTCTTCCTCCAAGAACTATGGCATCTAACTCGTCCTCAAGAATAGTAGTGACGGCGGCGGCGGGCTCATCGGCGGCGGACGAGAAGAAGATGCGGGGTTTTTGGATCCCCAGCGCCATGGATACCATGGAGCTCCAAGTTATGTAGGATGAGGGGTTCATTGTCGCTGGCGCGTGGCGAAGCGCCTCAGGACACGCCATCCCCGCTCCGAAAGACGGTGAGAGGGTACTGTTCGGTACTCACGTCGACCGTGGCGTCAGCCCCCCACCATCGGACTTCTTCGTCGAGGTCCTCAACCATTATAGTGTGCAACTCCATAACCTTCCTCCCAACTCTCTGCTCGAGCTTAGTGCTCATGCAGCTCTGTGCGAGGGGTTTCTTGGCATTAGGCCAAGTCGCACCCTTTTTCGGTACTACTATGGTACTCGGAAGAATTCCATCAGTGCCAGTGTGTCTTATGTCACCGGTACACTTAGCTTAGTCCTTAGGAGGAATCGGATCTATCCTAGGATTAACGCTAGTGAATCCGTCAAATTCTAGGCCGAAACCTTCTTCTACCATAAGGATATTTCGGCTCCAGGCAAAGCGGAAGGTCTTCCGGCGTTTGTCAACGGCGCCGCTCCCCACCAAGATTCATGGGATGCGGATGCGCCAGAGCTGTCAGATATTTTGATCCTTGCCAAGAGGCGGGTTGAGTTTTTGATGAAGCATGGGGGCTTCGTGGATCCGACTTGATCCACTGCTGGCTGGAGCGCCAGATTCAGCCTCTCCAGCATCACGGAGACCGCCTCATGCACCAGATTACAAGGGACAAGAAGGACAAGATGAGGGTCAGTTCTAGCCGGCTCGCGCCGAAGGATTACAAGACCCTCATGCAATACCTGATCAAAGAAAGAGTGGAACGGAAAGTTCTGGAAGTTTCTCTGAAGATATATACGACCAACCCCGTCCTCTGACTCCGGTAAACATTTCGACTCTACTTTTTGCATTTTGTCATTCTTTTCAGTTCTTTCTCCGACTCTATTTTCATCGATGCTTTTTTGAATCTGTCAGCTCGAGAAACTCTCCAAGTCCGAGCTAGATCCACTAGAGGGGTATGCTTTAGACGACCCGAAGGCGACGGAGGATGATGAGGTGCAAGAAGTTGTCGCCTCTGCCTCCAAGAAGCGTAAGGCAAAGGAAGTTGTTGCTGCTGGTAGCCAAGTGCTGCCAGTAGTTAAAAAGTAAGCACATCACCTCTTATTTTGAGTGCTCCTGTACCTTTGTTATCTTTCCAGAGCACACCTAATATTTAGGATTTTCGTGTTCTAGAGTTAAATCATCGTTGAAGAGCAAGATAAAGCCAGAAAGCAAGCCAGGCAAGCAGATGCGTCAGAAGAAGCTTGTCATTTCTCCAGATGTTCCGCTGTCGACCCCATCCAGTACTCCATCAGCACAGGGAGCTTCTGCATCCCCTGACGCTGGCAAAATCTCGAAAGCCCTGGTCACTGTTGATGACCAGGCAACTGACAAGGGTGAACCCGTAAAGGGTAATGATCCCATGGTTATGACCACAGGTATGGTGGCTAAAGTGGTCGACTCCGCTGTCCCTGGCCTCAAGAGGAAAGAAAAGGAAGAGATTCTCAGATTGGCTCAAACCAGTCTTGAGAAGCAAACCCTAGCTCCAGAGGCAGCGAGCCAAGAGGAGGAAGACGTCAATCTGGTTAGCCTCCTGGACCAAATTTTGGTCCGGGATGCTAAAGTCGCATCTGGCGAACTACCAGGGACGGACGTTTCGTCCCTTACCCTTACCGAGAAGGTGTTTCACAACACCAAGCTCGGATTTGAGAAATTACACCTGGAACACATTGTAAGTTTTCGATTCTTTTTGTATTTATTATCATATCCTCTAGCCCCCAAGCATGAAGTCGGATAAACATCGTTGAATCCGAGTTAATGGTTTTTAGGTTGCAAAAGAATGATGTAGTGTAGCCCCCAAGGCTCGTGCTATGATTTTACTTAGCTAAATTTGCAGCCCGAGTCTTAGTAGCCGTCTGACGGTATTCCGTCTCTAAACTTACAGAAAATTGCATCTTCCAACCAGGAATTGCTCAAGAATATTTCCAACAAGCGAAAAGAAATCAAAGCTTTGCGCTTTGAGAATTCAAAGTTGAAAGTTGAAAATATGAAGCAGAAGGTAAACTTTTCCAGCTTCCTCTTTGTCAGTTATATGTTTTGTCATAGTCGAATTTGTTTTTCCGACTGATATTTTTGTCTTTGGAGAATTGTTATGCCAATCCAGCAAGATGGTGGAGCAGGCCGAAAACTTCAAGGTCTTGGAGGCAGAAAATGCTTAACTCCGGGATAAGCTTGAGACCCTAACTATGGAATCGGAGAAATCCGTAGCTGCAGTCTTGGAATTAAGCAACAACGATACCGTGAGGCTCGAGAAGCTCCTAAACCTCCGAGATAAAGAACTTGTTGATCTCAAGAAGGACTTTGATATCTATAAGGATCTTGCCCAGGCCTCAGCAAGTGAACTAGACAACCTCCGCAAGGAGCATGCTGAATGGAATCACTCCGTGCTTGGTAAGATTTCTAAATCTTTTTACTTTGGGTTGTTCATTTTTTTGACTTTCGTTTCAGCCGGATTTTTGACTTTTTGGTTCTTTCCCAGCCCCCTGAATCTTTCCGACTCTTTCACTTCTAAACCTCGCCTCGAGCGCATAAAGCTTGTCGGATATGTCTTTTATGACTTTTGCCAAACTCTAGAAGAGGCTGGCGAAGCCGTCAAGCTTTTAGATTTGCACAAAATGTCAGTGCACGAGGTGAGGGACAAAGTGAAAGAGATTCCGAAGTTGATCGAGGACTGGAAGATCTCCTACGCCCGGACTGCTGCGCAAATAGCTCTGACAATGGTGATGAGCCACCATAGCGAGATGGAAATCTTACATGTCACCAAGGGCATCGCCGAGGAGGATGATGAGGGTAACCCTCAAGACATCAAGTGTAGGGTTTCGTAGCATGGAAAACAAAAAATTTCTACCGCATACAAACAAACAAGCCAAGATCTATCTACTAGATTGTAGCAACGAGTCGATGGAATAACTCACCCTCGAAGATTCCAAAGTGTTTAACGAGAGCGGATTCTCGTGGGTGATGTAGTCGTACTCTTGCCGATCTCAAGATCGTGTACGATCCTTCCCAAGGCGTTCGGCAGCTTTCATGATCGGTCACACGTTCGGTACTCGACGAAGATCTTCCTCTCCCTTGTTCCAGCAGGTAGCGGAGGTTGTAGCACTCTCCTCGCGATTCCGGACAACTGCGGCGTACCGAAGTAGAGGAGATCTCTGAGGCTTCGCCTTAAGCCGGAGCGAGTATGGTGGACTATGAGAGAGATCCTCGGCGATCTAGGGTTTAGACGCACCAAGGAGGGGCAAGGCCGGCGGCTAGGGTTAGCCCTAGGCGGCGGCTATGGTGGGCGGCGGCGACTAGGGTTAGGGTTTAGAGGGCGTGGTGTTGTGTCCTTGGAGGGGCAGCCCTGCCCCTCCTTATATAGGTGGAGGGGGCGCGCCAAGGGGAGGGGAGTCCCTCCCCAACTAGGTCTCCAAGTGGGCCGGCGGTGGAGGGAGGGAACTCCTCCCCAAGTAGGTTTCCTACTCTCCCTCCACCTCACAAAATAGCCGTTTGACTTTTCAAATTGGCGTTTGACTTTTCAAACTAGGATTTGATTAAACCCTTTATTTTGTTCAGTGATGACACCTAGTACATGATGCAATCATTCCAACTTGTTATGACACATTCATGTAACCTTCCCCTCCGGAGTGCCGGACATTCCGGAACCTTCTAGAACATTCCCGATGAAAACACCGGAACCATTCTCCAACCCCGAAACAGGACTTTCCTTATATGAATCTTATTCTCCGGACCATTCCGGATCTCCTCGTGATATCCCGGATCCCATCCGAGACTCCGAACAACATTCAGTCTCTTACTCATCATTCCATAACTACTCAAACAACGTTGAATCCTTAAGTGTGTCTCCCTACGGTTCGTGAATTATGCGGACATGATCGAGACACTTCTCCGAACAATAACCAATAGAGGAATCTGGAAATTCATATGGCTCCCACATATTTCTACGATTACTTTGCAATCGAATGAACCACTTACATACGATACCAATTTCCCTTTGTCTCACGATAGTTTACTTATCCGAGGTTATGATCGTCGGTATCTCTACATACCTAGTTCAACCTCGTTACTGATAAGTACTCTTTTCTCGTTCCCGTGATATGTGATCCCTTGTGAGCCAGTCACATGCTTGCAAGCTAATTGGATGACATTCCACCGAGAGGGCCCAGAGTATATCTATCCGTCATATGGATGGACAAATCCCACTCTTGATCCATGTGTCTCAACCAATACTTTCCAAACACTCAATTCCACCTTTATAGCCACCCAGTTACGGTGTGGTGTTTGATGTCATCAAAACATCCTTCCGGTGAAGGTGATATGCATGATCTCATGGTCGAAGGAATTAGGTTACTATGTATCAGAAAGCATATAGCAATTGAACTATTAAAATGACTTGATCTTTATGCTACGCTTATCTATAGGAGTATGTCCATCATACCATTCTCCTAATGATATGATCTTGTTGTTAATAACATCTCAATGTTCATGATAGGGAAACCACAATCATTTATTAACCAACAAGCTAGTATTATGAAGAGGCTTTACTAGGGACTTCAATTTAAGTTTACAAATCACACAAGTATTAATGTTTCCTGTTAATACTATTATAGCATGAATGTAAACATTTATCATAAACACAAAGATATAATAATAACTACATTTATTATTGCCTCTAGGGCATATCTCCAACAGTCTCCCACTTGCACTAGAGTCATCTAATCTAGATTACATGGTAATATACCGAACACCCATGGCAGTTTGGTGTTGGTCATGTTTTGCCCTCGGGAGAGGTTTAGTCAACGGATCCGCCACATTCAGATCTGTGTGTACTTTGCAAATCTTTATGTCCCCATCTTGGACATGTTCTCGAATAGCGTGAAAACGTAGCTTGATGTGCTTCAGCTTCTTGTGTGACCTTGGTTCTTGCGCATTGGCTATGGCTCCCATGTTATCACAGTAGATTGACATTGAGTCCAACGCACTAGGAACCACACCGAGCTCTGTAATGAACTCTTTCATCCATATTGCTTCTTGTGAAGCCTCCGAAGCAGCCATGTATTCCGATTCAGTTGAAGATCTCGCCACAACGCTTTGCTTTGCACTCCTCCAGCTAACTGTTGCACCATTCAAAGTAAATACGTATCCAGATTGTGATTTAGAATCATCCGGATCGGTGTCCCAACTAGCATCGGTGTAACCATTAACAACGAGCTGTTCATCACCTCCATAAGAAAGAACCATATCCTTAGTTCTTCTCAAGTACTTAAGGATGTTTTTGATCATTGTCAATGATCCACTCTGGATCACTTTGATATTTGCTAGTTAAATTAACGATATGCAATGTCGGGTCTAGTACATAGCATGGCATACATTAGAGATCCTATGGCGAGGCATAGAGTCTTACTCATCCTTTCTCTATCTTCGCGTTGTCGGACTTTGAGTTTTACTCAAGGTCGTATTGGGCAACATGGGCAAGAACCCTTTCTTGCTATCTTCCATTCCAAACCTCTTTAGAACTTTGTCCAAATATGTACTTTGTGACAATGATATTAGGCGTCTCGATCTATCTCTATAAATCTTTATGCCTAATATATAAGCTGCTTCGCCAAGATCCTTCATTGAAAAACTATTATTCAAATATTCCTTGACACTATTTAGAAGGTATACATCATTCCCAATCAATAATATGTCATCTACATATAGTATTAAGAATGCTACAGAGCTCCCACTCACTTTCTTATAAATACAATCTTCTCCATAAGTTTGTATAAAACCAAAACTTTTGATTACCTTATCAAAACGTTGATTCCAACTTCGGGATGCTTGCTTCAATCCATAGATGGACCGTTGAAGTTTGCATACCTTGTTAGCATCTTTAGGATCGACAAAACCTTTGGGTTGCATCATATACAACTCTTCATCAATGTCTCCATTGAGGAATGCTGTTTTGACATCCATCTGCCATATCTCATAATCGTAATATGCAGCGATTGCTAACATAATCCTCACAGACTTTAGCTTCGCTACAGGTGAGAAAGTCTCATCGTAGTCAACTCCTTGAATTTTTTGAAACCCTTTTGCGACAAGTCGAGATTTATAGACAGTAACATTACCATCAGCATTTGTTTTCTTCTTGAAAATCCATTTGTTCTCGACAGCCTTCCGGCCATCCGATAAGTCCACCAAAGTCCATACTTGTTTTTCGTACATGGATCCAATCTCGGATTTCATGGCTTCTTGCCATTTATTGGAATCTGGGCTCATCATCGCTTCCTCATCACTACTAGAGAAAAGCCTATCCGAGGCGCACCAAAAAGCCTATCCGAGGCGCATATCACATGTGCCTCTAGCTTCAAGCCTCGGGTATTTCTTATGCGAGGCGCATCTGATATGCGCCTCCTATACTTCACATATGCGAGGCGCATATCGATATGCGCCTCGCATAATAATATGCAAGGCCCATATCGATATGCGCCTCGCATATGTGAAGTATAGGAGGCGCATATCAGATGCGCCTCGCATATGTTTCAGAATGCGCCTCGGGTATTTATAGTATATGCGCCTCGCATATGTTTGTAATCGCCTCGGGTATTTATAGTATATCGCCTCGCATATGTTTGAGAATGCTTCGGTATTTATAGTATATGCGCCTCAATAGTATCCTATATGCGCCTCCGTAATATTTTCAAATTCAAGTTTTAGACCACTATATATAAATAATATACATATATTCAAATATACAATATAGTCCATGAATTTTTGAAACTTGCATTTTGCCAAAGCATAATAGAACCAACATGAATACACATCAATCATGACATACAAGTTCATACATCAAGTGTTTGTGCCACAAGTTCACACCTCCGATCGGTACAAGTTCACAATCACATTACACCTTCGAGTACAAGTTCACAATTCACATTATAACTCCAACGGCGTAGCTCTACCTAGATGAAGTAGAACACAACCTACAATGAAGAGCAACAAGGTGGTGATCACGAGGAAGTTCCTCCATTTCTTCCTTCCATGCCTCCTCCACTTCTCTTCCGCCACCTCTCTACTCTCATAGCCTTGGTAGCTGTTGCCCGAGAAGTTGTTCACTTGCTTCAGTCTTTCCACTCGTACACACACGGAACCCGACCGACGACATAACACCTTGGCATATCCTACACATAATAAAGATGATATTACTTATGTCAGTGGAAAGCAATAGCTAGCAGTTCACAAAGATAGAATCATCGGCATTTCGAAGAAAGACAAAAAAAAAGCAAACCAAGAATGACTTGGATTAGTGCCTCATACTTAGATTGGGCACGGAAATAACAATGCTCGCTGTTCGATCTCATGCGGCAAGTAGAGTATATGCCCAAATTACTAGTCTACTTGGCACACAAGATCGAACAGCGGCATAGTCATACACGTGACACCACAACACGTTCTAATCATCGGCATTTCGAAGAAAGACCAAAAGAAAGCAAACCAAGAATGACATGGATTAGTGCCTCATACTTAGATTGGGCACGGAAATAACAATGCTCGTTGTTTGATCTCGTGCGGCAAGTAGAGTATATGCCCAAATTACTAGTCTACTTGGCACACAAGATCAAACAGCGGCATAGTCATACACGTGACACCACAACACGTTCAAATCATCGGCATTTCGAAGAAAGACAAAGAAAGCAAACCACAAGAAAGTAGGGAAGCAATGACAAATGAAAAGAACAAGCACTTAAAATAGTTCGTAACACAAATAACTAGCTAGTGTCTCTCACAATCAAGTTCAACGGTTGACAAAACATATTCTAGAGGTTTTGCTAGGCAAGTTTAACACAGTGATAAGAGGTTACAACACGAGTTCGGAACTAACAGCTAGGTACCTAGGCAATGCAATCATGAAGTCTTCTTCGGCTCTTGAGTCAGCTTTGGGGGGCATTGATGAAGCCCGACCGAGTTTTCGCCATTTGCATGAACATCCTGCCGTCACCCTGCTGCGCTAAGCGTTCGTCTATCTCCCTGTTGGACGGTGTATAGCCGCCGTGGAAGGTGCCTCCGGCTTTTATGACTCCACGGTACACGATTGTCGCGATCTCCTCTGGATGTTGAAGAAGTGTTGCGAGGTTGCGAGCCTGTATGCATGCAAGCTTTTGCCCACTTCACGAGGTCGATGGATGGCGTTTTGGTCTCCATGTCATTGAAGAACGCCTTCATGTGGTAAATGGCGTAGAAGGCATCCTTCCCACTGCTAGGCGGCTGCTTGACGTAGGCAAACTTCATCGTGTGGCGGAACACGTGCGCGCCAAACTTTACATGTGGCCTTGCGGTTTGACGCCTCATTGCGACGTAGCGGTGAGAGCGCCATCAAGAATTTTCTTGATATTGGTGTAGTTTTTTGGATCGCCTTTATTTTGATTCGGGTACAAGGCTGTTGAGTGTTTCAAATTCAAGCTTATGAGCACACAGCCTGTCCGATCATCCTCCGTGATGGGATGGTAGGGAAGGAGAATCACATCCTTGTCCGAGTATGTTTGTAGGAAGTTTGAGAGGTAGTCGGTCGCCAGATCTATGGCCTCAGCATATTTCAGGACGGCGTCACGCATGAAGTAGGGATCCACTATCTGGATGCCCGGGATCTTGTCTCTGGTGATCTCCATGGCCATATTGAGGGAGAACAACCGGACCAGGGTATTGTGCAGTCGAAACCCGTTCAACATGTCAAACAGGTCGGTATGCCGCACGTAGAAGATATCCCGAAGTGCGGTGTGAAGCACGGCATGTGAGAAGGCACCTTAGACTTGAAAAAGGGGTAGGGGTGCTCGTTGTAGCGAATGCGGCAGTGCTAAATTGTGAGAAATTCATAATGAATACTACGCATATGCGAGCCTGTGACCTCGAGCATCGATTTACACATCATCGGTACACGCCACGTCTCGCTGATTCTGGCTTGCCCTACAAAGACCGTCCGGAAAGAGGATTTGGATCCTGCCCCGATCACCCTTAGGCTTCCTTTGCGACCCTTCTTGCTCTTTCTGACGGCCACTGCGTTCACCTCACCGACCGTCTTATGGAGGGTGCCGGGCTGATCAAAGGAACCACGGCCTTGGAGGCTCGGTGAAGGGGACGGTGGCGTCTCGACTAGTTGGGAATAAACGCACCTTGCAAGGGGTTTCACTGGTGCTGGTTGGGTCTCGGCAACTTGATGTGCACGATGGTCCGGCTCATACAAATCAGAAAACCTTGTGTTAACAAACTGGTCACCGTAGTTGGTCAATTTCTTCATCATCATCGGGATTACGTGCCATGTTGTCCAAGTCTCCCATCTCAAGTCTTCATCATGTGCTGGTTGTCTTGCCTCTAGGGTGATGTTGAGCTGGTCCTCTGTCCCCAAACGGATCTGGCTCTTCGTCCATAGGTACAAGTATGGAAGCCGTATTGAGGACCATGCGTGTCCTCATCATCCCATCCTTGAGGTTGAGAGGGAGGTTCCACTTGCTCGTAGCCCGGAAGCACCATACTGTATTTGACCCTCATCATGTCAGGTGGCATTGTGACATTGTGCATTTTGCGGTTCTCTGGTTGAACAATAGTACCCTTGGCAACATCCATCAACTGGCCGCCCACCCAATGCATTAGAGTGCAAGGAGTGTCTCCCTGCGAAAGATCGACATGTAGGCCGAGCGTTAGAAAAACATAGATCAAGTCATCGGTGTGGTTGAGCCTCCCAACTCTCGCTTTAATTAGTTAGTTACCTTGAGGGCGTCAAATTCGGCCAATGTCGAGGCACCGACGCCGACAGGCTTGAGCACGCAAGTGGCGGAGTGGCTGCCTGATGGCACGGTGGTGCGGGCCGGCGCCTTCGCCGCAGTGGGCAAGTTAAGCTCCGGAGCTAGAGGAGTCTCCACCACCACCGGCCCTGCTGGAGGAGTCACCAACGCCTCCGGCCACGTTGTCCGATTGGGCTGTTGAGGTTGGGAACCGGTGGCGGCCCCCGTTTACCACCCTTCTGCCACTTGTTGTACTTTTCCATGTAGACGGGAAGGATGGTGTTGAGCTTCTCGTTCACTTGTGAATGGACTTGTGACTGGACTTGTTCTTGGAACTTTGTCTCGGCAGCTGACACAGCCTTGTTCACGGCATCTTGGACTATATTTGGAAAGGCTTCCACCTGTTCCCTTAGGAGTTTTACCTCGCGCTTCGGCCTTCTTGCCCTTCCGCTCCGGTGCCATCGTACTCGGACCATGATATGCCGCCAAAGCCGACCACCACGACCAGCCGCCAGGATCGACACTCTTGGTCCGGTTCGCCCTATTAAAAGTGGTGTCCCACTTGGCGACAGTGGTGGCGGCCCGACAGGATGAGGCTCCTACACTCCTCGTCCTGCGCAAGGAACGAAGCATTTGATCGAAAACTGGACTTCATTGATTAATCATGAATGCAATTAATCGACTTGCATGCAAACTACTTACATATTTTTGCATGAAGTCCGTCACCCTCGAGCAAAGGGGCGGCGGGCTCAAGAATAATCGAACCCCTTTCTTGGCGGGCAAACCGGCCTGACGAAATTCTTTCTGCTCCTCCTTTATGTCGTCAAAGGACGTGTCAACCCCTTTGCACGCTGCGTCATCCTCCTTATCCCATTTGGGCCTCGCCTCTATAACCGGGCCGAGATGGTGGGTACCAATGTTTGGGATCTCATATTCTTGCCCTTCTCGTCCTGGCCTTGCCCAAGGCGGAGTTACATCCGCCTTGAAAACATTGTAGTCTTCCTTGACCGAGGCTCCTTCTTGACGAGCTCGATAACTTAGCTTCTCCTCGAAAATCAGATTCTTCACCGAGCCTTCCAATTTGACAAGGCCTTGGTCATCCTCCCGAGGGCATACTTGTTCACCGGATTCCCTTTGAGATTGTCATTATTATACTTGTTTTCCTCATCACCCGAACGCCAGATCTTGCGTGCAGCTTCCGGAAAAGCTGGATGAGGAAACCCCATTCTCTTGGCCTTCGGTTCTCCATGTTGATCGTGACGGTGTTTCGAGGATTGCCGCGAGCTGGTTAGAGTAACCCCAACAAATTCTTACGGCTCCAAAGGCGCACCTTTAGGGCTCACGCTTGTGATGATGGACCTTTTGAGGTCGACCACGATCGGGGTCCGATCCTTCCAAGACTTCTTCGATGCGCTACCACCATCTGTAGTAGCTTCACCGCCGCCATCAGTGGTAGTGGCGTCGCCATCGGCGTCCCCCATCTCCTCATTGCCCGACGAGGTATCCTCGTCCTCCTCCATCTCGTCGTCCCGCGGAACAAATTCCGGGGCCTCTAGGGATTCCATCTCCGCCTGCTGCTCCCAAAAGGGCTTCTGGCTAGAAGGGCCCGGATCCGACATTTCTAAACACACAAATAAATGAAACTAATAAGCACAAAAATTCACAGAAAATTTTGGCATGAACTTTGCTAATTTTCTATGTCTAGGAGTGCCAGAAATTCGCCGGAACGGAAATGAATCAACATTCCGGCGAAACATTGGCAACTCAAAAAGAAAAACCTGCACAAAAAGGATCAAACACAGCCATCATCACAGCCATTTTCTGCCAGCATACACAAAATCACAGCCATCATCACAGCCATCATCACAACACGGGGACTTGTTTCCAAACAGAGGGAGTACATGGATGGCAGACTGGAACACCTTAGTAGTTCACAGAGAAAGAACTAGGTAGTTCAAATTTAGGTTCACAGAGAAAAATATGTCCGAATCAAACTCAAGAAGAGCATGACACAGTACTAGCATTGTTCAAGAACACTTGAACCAACAACTGAAAGAGGCATAAATATGATATACACAAAATAAACAGAGATGAATAAGCACATTTTATGAGATATACATATAAACCTAGCAGCTAGTGTTCTGAGGGGGCGTCATGCGTGTCCATATATGCTATTCAAAATCATGGAGACCAGGTGACTCAAGATCTCGTCAAGTGAGAAATAGACACAGCTTATTCAAAATCAACAATTATAGACTTTATAATAAGTAGGAGTAACCATTTCAGGAACTAATGTGCATCAAGAAATTAGAAAACATAGGAAAGGTAGCAAGGTTGAGCAAATGATCAGAACGCATAAAAGCATAAACTTAATATGCTTCTCAATATTAATTGGTGTTTGCATAGGAAATAAAGACCATGATGGGCCAACAACAGCAAGGTAATGATACTGCTATGACTGAAAACTAACTATATGTGGCCTTTTCCATATGGAAAATGCAATTGGGGTTGTTGTTATAGGAGTATTTGGTATTCGTCCAAGAAAGGACATTGCAGCTGTAGTAAATGTGCAAGCCAACAAACAAACAGGTCAATTGCTACTACTCCAGGAACACTAGCATGCTACTCCTCTCTTGTCATCTCTGTGTGTGTACATGTGTGTGTACTTGCTATCTCAGAGATTTATTAGGACCCAGGACATTAGTCGGGAGTACATACTTCCATGACTTAGTAGTTCACAGAGAAACTACAACTTAAATGTCACATATTTAGGTTCACAGAGAAACTAGGTAGTTCAAATTTTAGTAGGAAGTAACTGCAACTTTTATTTCATATACTTGTACCCATTTGCAGGACAATGGTGAGCAATGATGGAGCAAACAAAACAGAGCAAGGCAACAATGCTCCACTGCTAAATTGTACTAATCGACAGCATACATTGCCCCTGCTCTCTCAACTGAAACAACAGAATAAACAAGATAACTTCAGTCCTACAGTAGATAGTGAATCCATCTCCTCAAATACAGTATTAAAGCCTTGGGACAGAAGCAACCATGTAGAAGATTACACTACCTATGGCTTTTAAGTTATATAGGAGTTCTTTGAAAACATCACCTGCCTGATAATTTCGAACATTTCATTGCATGGGCAAGTGTCAAACTGGTTTATCAATGCAAGGGTTCGTCTCTGGAAGCCGATGGTGGAAGAAATCCACAACCTGTTGATGCGGCAGGGGCACAAGAACTCGTCTGCCGACAAGAGCCAGCTGGGCGTGCAGCAGCACCAAAGACAAAGATTCACGGACGGAATGCGCCGCCATCCGATCCTTCCAACTCGCGGCAAGGGCAAAGCGGCATGGTGGCACGGAACCGTGGAGACGCCCCTCGGAGAGTATGGGAGGAGAGGGGAAGAGGCGTGGGTGGGTGGGGGCGGGGACTCACCGGAGAGAGGGGAAGAGGCGTGGGTGGCGGCGGCGGCGTCGGGCTCCTCCTCCTTCACGGGGATGGCGGCGTCGGGCTCCTCCTCCTTCACGGGGACGGCGGCGTCGGGCTCCTCCTCCACGGGGCGGCGGCGAGCTCCTCCTCCACGGGGCGGCGGGCTCCTCCTCGGCGGCGACGGCTTCGATCCACGGCGTCGGGCTCCTCCGATCCACGGCGTCGGGCTCCTTCGATCGATATGTGAAGTCTCGTGTCTGTACTAGCTGCTAGTGTGCGACTTGGTCGATGGGTGCCGGTTATGCGAGGCGCATATCGCAAAGTGCGCCTCGTATAATATTACGCGAGGCGCATCTGGGCTAAATGCGCCTCGCATAATATGCACTCCTAGACAAATAGGGCAGTGTGGATGTTTCTATCAACTATCACACAGCAGCCTAGTGGTAGCATGCCTTGTCCTTAACTTCGGGCCACCCAAGTTCGAATCCTAAGGGGGCCAATTTTTTGGAAATTTTTTTTAAAGGCCAATTTTCATGTAAAAGCATACAAATATGAACTATAAAATATACTACAAATATTTTAAATATTCAAATATTGCTAAAACAACAAAAGTGAGTATTCTCAATGAATGTGTCTTGTCGATACATAATATTCTCAATGCAATATTATTATAACACGCACATAATGAAAATTAAGAATGTTTTGATACATAATAGTAGGCCACACACACGACGGTTCTTGACAATGGTCGGAGCGCGCTAGCGTTTCTTGACAATGGTCGTCTTCTTGCCCTTCTTTGTCGCGGTTGCATAGGTTAGGTCCGGGACGTCTTCACTACTTCTCTTGAACGGAAGTCCTTTCTTAGGTAGGGTTGTGGTACGGTGTTTGGTTGCCATACCGTCTTCTATCTTGGTCGCCGCTCGGTCAAAGTCTTGCTCGTTGGCGACTCCGTCCATTCCGATAATGTTCCTTTTGCCTCTCCTGACGACAACCCGGCTAGGCTTTGACGGGTCTTTGATGTACCAGCAGTGGTCGACTTTGCTAGCCAAAAACCAAGGCTCATTTCTTGCGGGTGCGTTCGCGCTGGTGGTCTTTGACGGTATAACCATCGTGGTGAAATACCGGTCTTCTTTCTCGACGCTCTTGGCCCACCTGACACGGAACATCGTCTCACCTTCTTCGTAACATAGTCGAGCTCCCAAATCTCCTCGATCCTTCCGTAGTATATTTCCGGGATGTCGCCGGTGTAGAATATCCCTGTTACCCCTGAGTTCTGGTAATCGCAGTTATTGTGTTTTTCCTCTGTGTAGAACGTGTATCCGTTGATATCGTAAGCCTGATAGGTCATGAGGTTGTGCGAGGCGCCCTGTGACAATGAGAATATGAGTTTATCTTCCTCCGAGTACTCGCCCTGCGGTGGATTAGCTATGACCTTCTCCCTAAACCACGCGTGAAACCGGAGTTGTGCTCTTGATAACATCTTCCTCCCTAGGGACTGGCGCCCCGATCAGCGTAATTCTTCTTGATAAACTCTTTGTGCTCATGTATGTATGGATCAACCACTGCAGGTGTTGCATAGCGACCAGGTTTGCTCTTTCAAAGTCCTTGGTTCGGCCCTCCATGTCGACATGCTTTGCCGTCGACCCTCGCATGACCCCATCCAGCGAGCCTCTCGAGGTGCTTGTTGAATGGCATACCAAGAGGGGTCTCGGTTTGTAGAAAGTTCGAGCGAAAGAGATGCACTCTTCGCCAGAAGCCGTTGCTATGCTTCCATCCGGACGGGACTTGTTCTTAACGTATCCCTTGATGTGTCCATTGAGCCTTCGAGCGGCATCATGCTTCGCAGAAACGCAGACGAGTTGGGCGATATCCTCCACGACATGGAGAAGCGGATGAAGCATGATGTCAAGAAAGCGGGGAAATAGATCTCGAGCTTGCACATTATCACCACGATCTCGTCAGTAGCCTCGTGAGTGCTTAATGCCTATCGACTTCGAGAGATGACGTCAAAAAAGTTGCAGAGGCCAAACAGTGTTTCACGGATGTGCTTGTCCATTATACCTCGGATCGCGACCGGGAGTACCTGCGTCATTAGCACGGCGACGTCGTGAGACTTCATCCCGCTGAAGCGTTGCTTCGCCTCGTCTAGCCATCTGCTTATCTTCCCCGCGTAGCCGTTCGGAAATTTGACTCCGAGGAGACACTTCATAAACTGTATGGCCTCCTTCTTACTCAGAGTGAAGCATGAGGCCTTGAGCTTGACCTCTCCCTTCTTAACCTTTTTCCCCTTGCGACGAAGGCTATTCTGTGTTTCTGTCTCCTCCACCTCATCCTCCTCCTCATCATCGCTAGGTGGTGGTTGAAGTTCATCCCTGATGCCCATATGCTTCAAGTCGTTCCTTGCCTTCGGCCCATCTTTGGTCTTGTCGGTGTTAAGGAGGGTGGCAAGTGCACTCGCCCCACGTTCTTCGTGATATGCATGAGATCAAGGCTATGAGGCACGCGGAGGATCTTCCAAGATGGCAAGTCGAGCAGACCTCGCCTTCCATACCTTCAAAGAACGGCTCGCTTCTTCGGGTCTTTCTGGCGCAGGCACTCCTTCCGGTTATTCAACATCTTGTAGATTTCGCCACTCTTACGGTGTGGGATTCCTCGAGCTCGATCGTCCCATCGAGCAGATGTCCTAGCTTTCTCCGTGCATGATTCTTGGGAAGCCACCTCCGAGCCCCAAGGAACACGGTTTTCCGGACCGGGATCTTTCGTCAGCTGTGATGCGTTGTATTATCCTTGCACCTAACGCACCCATATAATCCTTGGACCACCTGCCCGAGAAGTATCCGTAATCAGGATAGTCTTGCACCGTCGTGATCACCGCTCTCATGTCAAAGTACTCTTGTCTCGAGGCGTCCCATGTACGGGCTCCTTCTTCCCATAACATGGCCAACTCCTCTTTCAACAACGTGAGATACAGATTGATGTCTATACCAGGTTGTTTTGGCCCTTGAACGAGCATACTCATGGTTACGTACTTCTTCTTCATGCACAACCAGGAGGAGGTTGTAGATCCATACAAACACGGGCCAGTCTTGTGTGTCTGCTCGCTTCCAAACGGATTGAGTCCGTCAGTGCTCACACCCAGCCTGAGGTTCCTTGACTCTTTCCCAAAATGTTGGTAATATTGTAGGTCCAACGCCTTCCACTGGCAAGCATCCGAAGGGTGCCTCAACATTTCCTCCTTCTCCGGATCATCGTCTTCAGGCCTCTTTCTTTCCAAGGCGCATGAGCTGTGCTTCCTTAGGGTCTGCGAAATACCGCTGCAAACGAGGAGTTAGAGGAAAGTAGCACACCACCTTCCTAGGAGCTTTCTTGGTCCCTCTCTTGTATCGAGAGGTCTTGCACACCGGACACGTGGTCTTCTCCGTGTCCTCGCCCCGGTAGATGATGCAATCATTTATGCAGACGTGGTATTTCACGTGCGGTAGATTGAAAGGACACACGACTTTCTTCGCCTCAGCGATACTAGTCGGACATGTGTTCCCCTTCTTGGGAAGAATATCGTGCCAGAATACAATGTTGTCGTCGAAACATTCGTCGGTCATTTTGTGTTTCGCCTTCATCTCCAGAGCCCTAAGCGTTACATTTAGACGGTATCCCGTCGTTGCATCCGTCAAACAATGGAGTGACCGCGTCTTTCTCCATTTGCTCCAGCTTAGCCTTCTCTCGGGCGGCTCTGGCGTTACTCGTCTCCTTGAGAAGCAGATCTTGGACATGAGGGTCTCGCAACCAGCTCGAATCATGGTCGGCACCACCTTGATCATCTTCGTGTCCATGCCCGACGCCACCTTGATCATCTTCGTGTCCATGTCCAAAGGCCACCACCGATCTTCGTGATCGTGGTGGCGTCTTGATCTTCGTGATCATCACCGCATCTTGATCTTCGTGATCATCACGTATCCATCGAGTGTAGCCATCCATGAAACTACGTCAAGCGGTGCGACTCAAAGATTCGGAATCATGCCTTATCGGATACATCAGCTTGCGGTCCGACATGGACATCTTATCTCTGTCTTGTTTGCACGTTCCATGTCGGCCCTCGCATGTCATCCACCTATCCACGCTGGCTTTGTTGATTGGTCGGACCATGGCCGCTGCGGTACAAAGAGCAAGAGAATAATTAGAGCATATATGGACGTGGATCGCCGAAAAATGGCATGACCTCCCTAAAGAGGACATCCGAGTGCGAGAAATCGCCGGAAAAGAAATAAATCGACATTCCGTGAAACATTGGCATCTCAAATGAAATCCCGCAAAAAAAAGTAGCACCACAACACAATCATATAGTCGGTGTCTCCGACAACGCCATACATGCAAGCAACGCCTTCACGCTTCCTCCAACAACGACTTGCAAGAGAGCCAGGAGAAGTAAATGGACATGTTGTAGATCTAGAGGAGCAAGAGACTTCACTTACATATGGGTGTCAACCAATGGATGTTGAGCAAGATTCAAGGTGAATCAATGGGGAAATGAGGTGGGGAGGAGGAGGCGACCAGATTTGTTTGGTGGAGGAGGAAGAAGTGACACAAGTGAGTGGGGTGCTAGTTGCCTCCATGTGCAAAAAGCTGGAAAAAAGTGGTGCAGCTTATGAGCATATTGCACAATATGCGCCTATAATTCAAACTATAGGAGGCGATATTGTGCAATATGCGCCTCATATGCGGCCACCTACCAGCCGCATGAGTTACTTGAGGCGATATGGCCATATGCGCCAAGATATGTCCAATGCGAGGCACATATGGCCATATGCGCCTCGCATATTCGTGCACCTACCAATACGCGGGCCCACACAGAATATGCGCGGCGCATTCTGGCCATATGCGCCTCGCATATTGTCCAATATAGGAGGCGCATATAGCCATATGCGCCTCGCATATTCGTGCACCTACCAACACGCGGGCCCACACAGAATATGCGAGGCGCATTCTGGTCATATGCGCCTCGCATATTATCAAATATAGAAGGCGCATATATGCGCCTCGCATATTCGTGCACCTACCAACACGCGGGCCCACACAAAATATGCGAGGCGCATTCTGTCCATATGCGCCTCGCCTATTTTTATACTAGAGGCGCATATCTTAAAGTGCGCCTCGCCTATTTTTATAGGAGGCGCATATGCTAAATGTGCCTCGCATAAGCATGTCTCCTATAGCCTTTTCTCTAGTAGTGCATATGTCGCAGGGTCATCGGTGTTGTCCACCAACATGACACTCATAACGGGATCATACCAATCAGGAGTGGTACGAGTTCTCGTTGACCTGCGAGGCTCTGTAGCAACTACAACCAAAGTTTCATGATCATCATCATTAGCTTCCTCTCTTATTGGTGCAGGCACCACAGGAACTTCTTCCGGTGTTGCGCTACTCGCAAGTTCGAGAGAAGGTTCAATAACCTCGTCGAGTTCTACTTTCCTTCTAGTCACTTATTTCGAGAGAAATTCCTTCTCTAGAAAGGATCCATTCTTGGCAACGAAGATTTTGCCTTCAGATCTATGATCGAAGGTATACCCAATAGTTTCCTTTGGGTATCCTATGAAGACGCATTTTTCCGCTTTGGGTTCAAGCTTGTCTGGCTGTAACTTCTTTACATAGGCTTCGCAACCCCAAACTTTAAGGAATGACAATTTAGGTTTCTTCCCAAACCATAATTCATACGGTGTCGTTTCAACGGATTTAGATGGTGCCCTATTTAAAGTGAATGCGGCTGTTTCTAATGCATAACCCCAAAATGATAGCGGTAAATCTTTAAGTGACATCATAGAACGAACCATATCTAAGAGAGTTCGATTACGACGTTCGGACACACCATTACGCTGTGGTGTTCCCGGCGGTGTCAATTGTGAAAGTATTCTGCATTTCTTCAAATGCTCGCCAAACTCGTAACTTAGATATTCACCTCCACGATCAGAACGTAGAAATTTAATCTTCTTGTTACGTTGATTCTCATCCTCACTTTTAAATTCCTTAAACTTCTCGAAAGTTTCGGACTTATGTTTCATGAAATAGATATACCCATATCTACTCAAGTCATCCGTGAACATAACGATAACCACCACGCGATGCTACACTCATTGGACCACACACATCGGTTTGTATGATTTCCAATAAGTCCGTAGCTCGCTCCATCATACCAGAAAATGGAGTCTTAGTCATTTTACCCATCAGACATGCTTCGCATCTTTCAAGTGATTCGAAATCAAGTGATTCAAGAAGTCCATCGGAATGGAGTTTCTTCATACGCTTCACTCCAATGTGACCAAGACGATAGTGCCACATATAGGTCGAGTTATCGCTCGATTTCAAACGTTTAGCTTCAATGTTATTAATATGTGTATCTCCACTATCGAGATTCAATAAGAATAGACCATCTATCAAAGGTGCATGTGCATAAAACATATTACTCATATAAATCGAACAACCATTATTCTCGGACTTAAACAAGTAACCGTCTCGCAATAAACAAGATCCCGATATAATGTTCATGCTTAACGCAGGCACCAAATAACAATTATTTAAGTATAAAACTAATCCCGATGGTAGATGAAGAGGTAGCGTGCCGACCGCGATCACATCAACCTTTGATCCGTTTCCCACTCGCGTCGTCACCTCGTTCTTCGCTAGCTTCCGTTTATTCTGCAACACCTGTTTCGAGTTACAGATATGAGCAACCGAACTAGTATCAAATACCCAGGCACTACTATGAGTACTAGTGAGATACACATCAATAACATGTATATCGTATATACCTTTCTTCTTGATGTTGTCGTTCTTCAAATCCGCCAAGTACTTTGGGCAATTCCGCTTCCAGTGACCTTCTCCCTTGCAATAAAAGCAGTCAGTATCAGGCTTAGGTCCAGCCTTGGTCTTCTTCTTCGTCAGCGCGCTAACTTTCTTACCACCCTTCTTGAAGTGTCCCTTTTGCTTAGACTTGCCTTTCTTGAATTTGGTGGTCTTATTGACAATCAACACTTGGTGCTCTTTCTTGATCTCCACTTCTGCAGATTTTAACATGTGAAGAGTTCTGGAAACTGCTTGTTCATGTTTTGCATATTGTAGTTCATCACAAAGTTCTTGTAACTTGGTGGTAGTGATTGTAGGACACGATAAATCCCCAAAGCATTAGGAATCACTATACCCAAGCTTTGAAGTTTGTTTGCATGCCCAGACATCTTAAGCACATGCTCACTGACGGAGCTGCCCTCTTCCATCTTGTAGTTAAAGAACTTTTCAGAAGCCTCATAGCTCTCAATTGCCGCGTGAGTCTCAAAGATCAATTTGAGATCACGGACAATATCATGTGGGTCTGAATTCTCAAACCTTTCAAGCTCGATTCTAAACCATACAAGATAGCACACCGAATGTGGAGTATCGAGTCTTCCGAGCGAGGTAAACATTCTTTACTTCATCGGTAGCGATGGCTGCAGTGGGTCACCAATGTGCATCCAAAGACATAGGTCAAATTACCAGCATTGAGGATAATCCTCAAATTGCGGAACCAATCCGCGAAGTTGCTTCCATTGTTTTTCAACTTTTCTTTCTCTAGAAACGCATTAAAATTGATGGTAGGGGACGCCATTGATCTACAACATATTTGCAATAGTTTAGACTAAGTTTATGACAAATTGAGTTCTAATTAATAGTAAATTAATCTAGGTGAACTCCCACTCAAAACAATATCCCTCACATTGTTTTAGTGATCACACGAACCAAATCCACCACATCAACACCGATCATCACGAGAGTTGATGTAGCTTCAATGGCGAATAATCGACATGTTCATCATATCTACTATATGATTCATGCTTTACCTTTCGGTGATCCGTGTTTCGAGACCATGTCTGTACATGCTAGGCTCGTCAAGATCAAACCTTAGCTTCCGCATGAGCAAAATTGGCTTGATCACGTTGTATACACTTGCAGAATCTAACACACCCGATCATCACGTGGTGCTTCGAAACAACAAGCTTTAGCAACGGTGCTTACTAAGGATGAACACTATAGAACTTGAAATTCATGTGCATGAGGGATCATCTTATAATGCTACCGTCGTTAACTAAGCAATACAAGATGCATAAAGGATGAACATCACATGCAATTCATAATATGTGATATGATATGGCCTTTCTTCTTTGTGCTTCTGATCTCCATCTTCAAGCACGAACATGATCTCCATCATCACCAACATTGCATCAAGGTCAATGATGCCGCTCCATGGTTGTCGTCCACCAGCTTCAACTATTACAACTACTTTGAATAGACACGCAGGTCTTAACAGAAATTAAAGACAACCATATGGCTCCTGCCGGTTGCCAACTTACAATAAGGAACATTGCATACATCAAATATAATCACAATCATGGCCATATCACATCACAGCACACCCCTGCAAAACAAAGTTAGACGCCTCTACTTTCTTTGCATGTTTTACGTGGTTTGGGGCTTTCAATAAGTGTCGTTCTAACTTACGAACAAGAACCACAACATTGATACTAGTATTGTCAATCACCCGTTGTAAATTGAATCTTAACTATGTTGGGAGAAACAGGCACCCGCAAAGCCACTTATGCTATACAAGTTGCATGTCAAGCGTGGAGAAAGTCTCATGAACGATGTCATGTAAGGTTAGCCCGGGCCGCTTCATCCCACCATCCCGCAAGATGCAAAGTACAAAAGAAGCAATCGACAACAAAAGCATCAACGCCCACAATGACCATTGTGTTCTACTCGTGCAACAGATCTACATATAGACACGGCTCTGATACCACTGTAGGGTTTCGTAGCATGGAAAACAAAAAATTTCTACCGCATACAAACAAACAAGCCAAGATCTATCTACTAGATTGTAGCAACGAATCGATGGAATAACTCACCCTCGAAGATTCCAAAGTGTTTAACGAGAGCGGATTCTCGTGGGTGATGTAGTCGTACTCTTGCCGATCTCAAGATCGCGTAGACGATCCTTCCGGCGCTGCGTTCCCAAGCGTTTACGCATGGGTCATCGCTCGCGTTACTCGAAGAAGACCTTCCTCTCCCTTGTTCCAGAAGGCAGCGGAGGTTGTAGCACTCTCCTCGCGATTCCGGCAGCACAACGGCGTGGTACCGGAAGTAGAGGGGAGATCTCGCAGGGCTTCGCCTTAAGCCGGAGCGAGTATGGTGGACTATGAGAGAGATCCTCGACGATCTAGGGTTTAGACGCACCAAGGAGGGGGCAAGGCCGGCGGCTAGGGTTAGCCCTAGGCGGCGGCGGTGAGTTGCCCTAGGCGGCGGCAGATATGGTGGGCGGCGGCGGCTAGGGTTAGGGTTTAGAGGGCGTGGTGTTGTGTCCTTGGAGGGGCAGCCCTGCCCCTCCTTATATAGGTGGAGGGGGCACGCCAAGGGGAGGAGAGTACCTCCCCAAATCGGTCTCCAAGTGAGTCGGCGGTGGAGGGAGGGAACTCCTCCCCAAGTAGGTTTCCTACTCTCCCTCCACCTCACAAAATAGCCGTTTGACTTTTCAAATTGGTGTTTGACTTTTCAAACTAGGATTTGATTAAACCCTTTATTTTGTTCAGCGATGACACCTAGTACATGATGCAATAATTCCAACTTGTTATGACACATTCATGTGCCCTTCCTCTCCGGAGTGCCGGACATTCCGGAACCTTCTAGAACATTCCCGATGAAAACACCGGAACCATTCTCCAACCCCGAAACAGGACTTTCCTTATATGAATCTTATTCTCCGGACCATTCCGGATCTCCTCGTGATATCCCGGATCCCATCCGAGACTCCGAACAACATTCGGTCTCTTACTCATCATTCCATAACTACTCAAACAACGTCGAATCCTTAAGTGTGTCTCCCTACGGTTTGTGAATTATGCGGACATGATCGAGACACTTCTCCGAACAATAACCAATAGAGGAATCTGGAAATTCATATGGCTCCCACATATTTCTACGATTACTTTGCGATCGAATGAACCACTTACATACGATACCAATTTCCCTTTATCTCACAATAGTTTACTTATCCGAGGTTATGATCGTCGGTATCTCTACATACCTAGTTCAACCTCGTTACTGATAAGTACTCTTTTCTCGTTCCCGTGATATGTGATCCCTTGTGAGCCAGTCACATGCTTGCAAGCTAATTGGATGACATTCCACCGAGAGGGCCCAGAGTATATCTATTCGTCATATGGATGGACAAATCTCACTCTTGATCCATGTGTCTCAACCAATACTTTCCGAACACTCAATGCCACATTTATAGCCACCCAGTTACGGTGTGGTGTTTGATGTCATCAAAGCATCCTTCCGGTGAAGGTGATATGCATGATCTCATGGTCGAAGGAATTAGGTTACTATGTATCAGAAAGCATATAGCAATTGAACTATTAAAATGACTTGATATTTATGCTACGCTTATCTATAGGAGTATGTCCATCATACCATTCTCCTAATGATATGATCTTGTTGTTAATAACATCTCAATGTTCATGATAGGGAAACCACAATCATTTATTAACCAACAAGCTAGTATTATGAAGAGGCTTTACTAGGGACTTCAATTTAAGTTTACAAATCACACAAGTATTAATGTTTCCTGTTAATACTATTATAGCATGAATGTAAACACTTATCATAAACACAAAGGTATAATAATAACTACATTTATTATTGCCTCTAGGGCATATCTCCAACATCAAGGCCATCCAAGAATCTTGTGCATGTTACACTTGTTGAGTGGCGGAGATGACAAACTACACGACGCCATTCTTCGAATACATCGCCCCTCCTCCCTCGCTCCAAGAGCCAGAAGCCAGCAATGCTTCCGAGTCTGAGATCGAGGGCAACACTGCTGTTGACTAGTGCTCCACCTGCTTCATCACCACCACCTGCAGCATAAACAATTTATATGCATTATCTTGATCTTTTGGCAATGTAATGATGGATAAAATGTTTATTATTTGTGTTGGTCCTGTACAAACTAATGCTTTTACTATCGTAGCACTTTTTTTATATATATTTTTTATGCATGTGCCTGAAATTTTTGAAGCACTTTGCTTTTTTGTTATGCCTATACTTATCGGTTTATCTGGCTCTCTGCCTTGTCCCTTTTATGGGTCGGCCAACCTTTAGCACGAAAACTTTGCCGAGCAACGGAGCACAATTTCTAAACCAGTTTAAACTCGGAAACAAAGTCGTCTTCCAGTACCAACAACTCATTACTCGGAAAATGCCCGCGTCTAAGCAATCAGATAAAGAATCAAAGTATAGACAATAAATTTAAATTTTGTACCCTAAGGTAAAAAAATTAGATATTCAAAAATCATGACCAGAACGAACATGAGCATAAAGTACTTTCAAGCATTTTGGGATTTTTGACAAAATTACATGCTCTTTTGGAAATAAGATGGAAAAAACTTTCCCAAAGATAAAATATGAGGAAACCAACACTTTATTTCACTTTTGAACATGTACATATATGATTACAAGGAAATATAATTAATAATAGAAGGGACGTAGATGTGCAATATTCTATGGACGGTCTATTTCATCTGGGTCTGTGCTGCTACCAGCTCTCTTTTTCTTCCGAGTATCAGATCTTTCCTTGATTGGTCTCATGTCGGTTAAATAATATGACCCATTATGCAGAACTCTGCTAAAAGGTCCTTCCCAAATTGGAGAAATGTTGTGCTTTCTATTTTGCACAAGTCGGAGAACCAAATCGCCATTTCTGAAAGAACGTTTTTGAACTCTATGACTATGATACTTGCGTAACTTCTGCTGATAGGCGGTTGATCTCTGCTCAACAACGACGTGTACTTCTTCGATTATATCTAGATCATCTTGTCGAGAAACTTCTACATCTTCTTCAATATACGCTTTGACTCGTGGAGCCTGATGGATCAGATCACTCGGAAGAACTGCTTCTGCACCATAGACCAAGAAGAAAGGAGTATAGCCCGTTGATCTGTTAGGATTTGTACGCAAGCTCCATATCATAGACTGTAATTCTTCCTCCCAAGCCCCTGCAGCCCGACGAAGCGGTGCCTCGAGGCGAGGTCAGATTCCTTGTAGAATGAGGTCATTAGTTCTTTCGACTTGTCCATTGGCTTGTGGATGTGCGAATGATGCAATATCGAGTCGGATCCCTTGTTCTTCGCAGAATTCGGCAAGTTCCCCATGGAAAAGTTACTCCCATTGTCATTAATTATACTGTGCGGATATCCGAATCGGATGATTACGTATTTGACGAACTTTCTGGCTGTGGCTCCATTGCAACTTGTTACGGGTTTAGTCCCAATCCACTTTGTAAACTTATCCACCACAACTAGTAAGTGAGTAAATCCATATTTTGCCGTGCGAAACGGCCCTACCATATCAAGCCCCCAGACCACAAACGACCATGTAATAGGGATTATTCGCAACTGTTCAGACGGAACGTGTGCCTGATGAGCGTACTTTTGTCAGCCCTTGCACGTTTTGACCAGTTTATCGGCATGTGCCTTAGCTGTAAGCCAAAAGAATCCTTGTCGAAAAGCTTTTGCCACTAAGGATCTGGCTGCAACATGGTGACCACACTCGCCTTCGTGGATTTCTCTCAAGATTTCCACTCCTTCTTTCGAAGAAATACATCTCTAAAACACGCCAGAAACACTCCGTTTATAGAGCTCACCATTTATTATAGTGTAGGCTTTTGCTCGTCGGATAATCTGCCGGCTTAAGACTTCGTATTTGGGTAATTTTCCGTCTATCAGGAAATCTAGATAGGGTTTTGTCCAGCTGGGAATTACAGCCAGAACTTCTATTAAAGGTGAGTCAGATTTCGTCGGATAGTCCTCATCAACTCCGACTATGGAGGGGACCCTTAAATTCTCTAAAAAAAGCGTCATCCGATACTTTTTTCCGCGCAGAGCCTATTCTTGATAGAGCATCTGCTTCCTCATTTTCTGCTCGAGGGATGTGTTGAACCTCAAAACCCTCAAACGATTTAGATAATTCATCCACAACAGCTTTGTATGCTTCCATGTGTTTATTTGCGTTGCAGATGTTGGATACTTGCTGAGCAACTAAATCCGAGTCTTTGTAACACATGAGTCTAGATATGTCAATGTTTTTGGCCATGCGTATTCCATGTAGCAATGCTTCGTACTCGGCAATATTGTTGGTTGCCGTGAAGTGTATTTGCAACATATAGAACAGCTTATTTCCTTGGGGTGATTTGAGCACCACGCCAGCCCCTGAGCCTCCTCGTGCTTTTGATCTGTCAAAGTGAAGGGTCCAAAATTCCAAGTCTAGAGGGCCTAAGTTTTCTGCCGTTTCTGTCCAATCAACGACAAAGTCGGCAAGTATTTGGGATTTGATTGCTGTACGTGGTTTGTACTTAATGTCAAAAGTTGCAAGCTCTATTCCCCACTTCGTGACACGTCCTGTGGCGTCGCGATTGTTGATTATATCTTGTAGGGGAGCGGTGCTCACCACTGTGATCTTGTGCTCTTGAAAATAGTGACATAGCTTTCTGGATGCAAAGAACACTCCATAGGCTAGCTTTTGATGATGTGGATACCGTTGTTTGGATTCTGTCAGGACCTCACTTAGATAATAAGTTGGCTGCTACACCTTATACTCGTGGCCTTCTTCCTCACTCTCAACTACTGTTACCACGCTTATGACCTTGTTGATCGCTGCAATATTAAGTAACATAGGTTCCTAAGGTTCTAGCGCTGCGAGCACTGGTGGGTTTGAAAGTAGATCTTTCAAACTTTGCAGGACAGTTTCGGCTTCTGGGGTCCAGACAAATTTGTCGGTTTTCTTCAAGAGTTTGTACAAAGGTACGGTTCTTTCACTGAGTCGGCTGACGAACCGACTAACTACTGCAATGCAACCAGTGAGGCGTTGTACGTCCTTCAGGCGAGTCGGCCTGGCAATGTTTAGAATAGCCTTGATTTTGTCCCGGTTCACCTCTATGCCTTGCTCTGAGACGATGAAACCTAACAATTTTCCGGCTGGAATTCCAAAGAAACACTTCTTCGGATTTAGCATCATATTGAATTTTCGTAGACTAGCAAACATTTCATCCAAGTCGGGAATTAAAGTTTCCTTCTTTTTGGACATAACTGCTATGTCGTCTACGTATACATGGATGTTGCGTCCGATTTGGTCGTTAAGACAACATTGCATAGTACGTTGATATGTTGCTCTTGCGTTCTTTAAGCCAAAAGGCATAGTTTTGTAGCAGAAGGTTCTGAAAGGAGTGACGAAAGACGTTATAATTTGATCCGACTTTTTCATCGGTATTTGGTGATATCCGGAATATGCGTAGAGAAAACAGAGTAGTTCTAACCCTGCCATTGAGTCGATAACTTGATCAATTCTTGGCAAAGGGAACAGATCTTTTGGGCATTCCTTGTTTAAAGCGGTATAATCAACACACATCCTTAATTCAATAGTGTCCTTTTTAGGGACGAGTACAGGATTTGCCACCCAATCTGTATGGATGACCTCTGTTATAAAATCCGCTAACTCTAAGCGGGCTAGTTCTTTGCCTATCGCTTTGCACTTTTCATCACCAAATCGTCGTAAGGACTGTTTGACGGATTTAGCGTCTGGGTACACATTAAGAGAGTGCTCGGCAAGTTCCCTAGGTACTCCGGTCATGTTAGAAGGCTGCCATGCGAAGATATCACTATTAGCTTTGAGGAACTCGACGAGCGCGCTTTCCTATGCATGGCCTAAGCCTACCCCTATGTTCGTCGTCTTGGAGGGATCATCTTCCTTCAGCGACGTTTTCTTCATCTCTTCTAACGCCTTGAACTGCAAACTTGGCTTCAACACCTCGTTCTTCATAGCAGGCATCTCGGACGGATTGATGGTCTTCTTGATATCCTAGTACTTCTGGGCGTGCAGCACGGATTTGGCGAAGGCAGCAGATCCTTCGTCGCACTCTTGCACATTCCTCGAATTTCCTCGTACGGTGATTACGCCTTTGGGACCTGGAACTTTAATCATATTGTAGATGTAGCAGGGACGGGTCATGAACGCCCAGTAAGCCAGACGCCCGAAGATGGTTTGGTAAGAACTTTTGAACGGTACCACCTCGAAGGAGAGTGGCTCGGTCCGGTAGTTATCTCGGGTTCTGAATGTCACATCCAGAGTAATCTCACCTAGAGAATCTGCCTGTCTCCCTGGTACGATGCCATGGAAATTTACACTACTGTAACTCAACTGGCTCTCATGCAGCTTCATGCGGTGGAGCATTTCGATGTAGAGAATGTTGATGCTGCTCCCACCATCCATGAGTGTTTTAGAAAACTCATAGCCATCAATAAGAGGATTGATGACCACAGGGTACTATCCCCGACGATGTGTTTTCCTCGGGTGATCTGAACGGTCAAAGGTGATAGTCACGTCTGACCAATCCAGAAACTGCGGCACAGCCAGAACCATGGCATTAAGCTCACGAAGAACCGCCTTCTTTTCCTTTGCAGGTTGGGATCCAAGGAAGCAGACGTACGCGTCTTTATTAGTCGGAAAAGTTTTCTTTCCATCCGACTTGGGCTCTGCGGCGGCTTCTTCCTCTTCCATGTTGGAATCTTCCTTGGGCTCCTTTCCTTTCTCGGAATTTTTCTTTTCTTTTTGTCGCTTGGCTCTTTAGCCAGCGGATTCATCTTTCTTGATGTCGTCATTGAAACGACACTCGGCATTTGTATGGGTAGATCCTCCGTTACTATCCAAGTGCTGGACACAGGGATTGTTGGCAATATCAGCCCAGGTATAGGTTCTTCCGGGTTGCTAGTCTCCTCTGCCCTGGATTTGGGATGTTCCTCGGCATGTACCCCGGCCGCCTCCGCGCCCTTATCGTCCTCCAGATCCGAACGTTGCATTGACGGCTGCATTGTCCGGAGACGGCTTTTCGTCTGAGGTGTTTTTGCGCTTCTAAGTTTGTTTTGGCTGTTTGGCCGTATTGGGATTGGCCAGAATATTTAGCAGCCCATCTAAATCATCATCGGCATCAGCATATTTGCTTGTCGTCTCTATCATTTCTCCCAAATCTGTGACGTGGTCATGCTTCAGCCTGTGACGTAGAAGTCCGACTGGAAGTCCTGCAATAAAAGCTTCTATCGAAGTTTGCTCGTTTACTCCTTCGCAAGAGTCCTTCGTATCGATCCAGCGTCCGAGGTAATCCCGGCGGGTTTCTCTGGGTCTTTGGTTGCAACGATGCAAGTCTCCAACTGTGCAGGGCCTCCTGTATGTTCCCTCAAAGTTTGAAAAGAACGCAATTTGCATATCATACCAGTTGTGAATTGAATTCTCTGGCAGTTGATTGAGCCATGATCGAGCCATCTTCCTCAGCATAAGTGGGAGGTATTGGAAAGAAACCAGGTTGTTTCCTCCTTTGGAAATGCAGCAAGCCTGGAAGAAATCCTGGAGCCAACTATCTGGCTGAGCTGCCCCGTCGTAGGGTTGAATGTGTTTGGCGATGCCAAAGTCAACCGGAAATCTTGTTTGACGTATACGTGGTCGAAAGCATTTGGGTCCCACATACACATTTTCTTCCTCGTACCGCCGCGCTTCTATGTTTGATTCAATGCAACGGCGAGCGTCGTTTGGCGAGAGAGATCTGTGCCTTGGAGGCTCACGGCTTCTGCACGGTGGAGTCGGATTTCTGCTTCTCCTCTCACCATTGCCGCCTCCGCCCCTGTGGCTTCCATGGCTCTGACGTGATCCTTCATGGTTGCTGCTGGGAGGCGATGGTGGCCCTGGTGGGTTATTTCTGGCTGGGTTTCTTGGTGATGGCGGTGGAGCCTCATTATGCTGACTCTGATGCCTATTTCTTCAGGCACTATCCCTACTAGATTCAGGACGGTCCGGATCATCTCTTCGTCCGGCATTACTAGCCGGACGACTTGGTGGTGGCATCCTTAGCCGATCATGCACCTCTCGCTGACGGCGTGTTTTGGGTCTTCTCTATAGCGATTATTTTGCCGATGATTGTCCTGATGGGGGACCATTGCCCTGATGGGGTCTTCGGCCGCAGCCAGAATAACTCTTGCCCAGTCACGTGCCGGCCTGCGAGAGTGGCTGTTTGAGCCGGTTTTTGAATGTTCTTCTTCTCCACGAGGACGATAGCGTTGAGTCATATCCCTGCAGAGCCTTACGTCAGCACTTTGGTTGGCGCCGGTGTGGCAAAACTCGGACTTTGAGGCCAGCTTGCCACTAAATGGCGCGGCCTTCTTCTGCTGCTTTAATCCTTTGTCCAGCAACGCAACGCACCGTTGGACCTGCTGTGGAGACGGATTGTTGGCGAGGATGGCGCGAGCTGCAGCAACGTTTTCCAATGGCGTGCTGTAGACTCGGATCTTCTCTCCATCTTTTCCGTCGAATAGATCTTTGTGGATATCCGGATTCCTGTTAGCAAGAAACAGACCTCCTCTTGTTTTATTTGGATGACGCTTGAAATCTGACTGATATCTGGTCGGATCACTGTCTAACTGTTGTCTCATCTCGACGAGGCGCGCAGCTTCTTCGAGTAGAAACAAGCGGTGTTTTTCCAGGTCTTTAGCCCTTTTCTTCAACGCATCCGGAGTAAGATCCGAAGCTATTGGTATTGGAATAGTGAGAGCATCTCCGTAAATTTCACGTGCACCCTTGGTAACGACGTGTCCATCCATGGGAGGGTCGATCAGGGTGGTATTAATCGGATCTTCGTCCTAATTCTCCATCTCGATATCTTCATCAACTTTTTCTTTGTTGGTTTCTTCGACGTCCGGCTCTGTCGGTGTCAGATTTTTGTTCTTCTTCTTCTTTGACCGCCCAGTAGCTTTAATGTGCGTACCGGTGGCACATACGGCTTTTGGTCCGGAACCGGGGGATAAACTTTCTGTAGGGTTCGCAGCATAGAAAACAAAAAATTTCCTATGATGGGAACATCTATGTACCAAGATCTATCTACTAGATACAAGCAACGGGTGGATATACATCCATAGAATACATACCCTCGAAGACCGAATAGCGTTAACGAGGTTGTACTCGTGGATGATGTAGACGAACACTTGCCGATCTCAAGATCGTGATGAAGTCCATCTGGTCCAGCCGGTCCAGCACGATCAAGTCCAGCACCTCAAAGCAGTGGTGCATCCGTGATCGCACACACGTACGGGTACCCCGACAACCTCCACGCCCGCGCTCCAGCGAAGCAGCGGAAGCAACAAATCCTTCTAGAAAAAGCCACCGGGAACATGTATCTCGCTGATCCGAGACCATGGGGAAATTCTAAAGGGGGAGAGAGATCCTTCGCAAGGAGGTGTTCTTTGAGAGGAGGAGAGGGGGGCCTTTTATAGGAGAGAGGGGGGCACCCAAGGGGCATGGCGCCCAGCCATGGGGCTGCCCCCACCTCTTCCACATTCATGTGGGTGGAGCTCCCACTCAAAATGAAAAGCCTCCACTCCCATTAAAAAGCCTCCACTCAAAAATCCACTCACATGCATTAAATTTCCACCAAATTTAATGCAAGCTCTCATTTAAATAAAACTCTTTTATTTATTTATTCAGAATTTTTTTAATTACTTTAATTAACAAACATTCACATAAAACCCCTTACAACATTTCAATTTCACATGCAGAACCAGTTTCAGCAATTTCAACTGAAATAGTTTCGGTGTCTAGTGAAATAAATTCCTGCGCTTTCCTTTTCTTTTTCTGGCATATCATTTGCTCCGAATGGTGTCGGTATCCCTTAAGTGTGTCACCCTACGGTTCACGAATAATGCGGACATGATCGAGACCCTTCTCCGATCAATAATCAGTAGCGGGACCTGGAGATCCATACTGACTCCCACACATTCAACGATGACTTCTATGATCGTGTGAACCTTTTACGCTAGTATCTTAATCCCTTTGTTTTACGATATATTACATGTCCGAGATTCGATCATCGGTATCTCCATACCTAGTTTGATCTCGTTACCGACATGCACTATTTTCTCGTTCCCGTGATATAACATTCTAGTGATCAAATCACTTGCTTGCAAACTAATCAATGTGATATCACCGAGAGGGCCCAAAGCATATCTATCCGTCATCGGGATGAACAAATTCCACTCTCGATCCATGGGTCTCAACATAACACTTTAGTAGTTCTGAAGCCATCTTTATAATCACCCAGTTACGGTGTGACGTTTGATGTCATCGAGAAACTCTTCCGGTGTTAGTGATTGACATGATCTCATGGTCTAAGGATTAGGATCACTTCGTAAGTTGTTATAGCAATATAAACTCAATGACTTTGATCGTAATGCTATACTTCGGATGAATGTTCATCACATCATTACACTAATGTTGTGACCTCGTTATTAATAACATCCAATGTCCATGATCAGGAAACTTTGATCATCATGTTAATCAACGAGCTAGTTTAAAAGAGAGGCATAACTAGGAACTTCCTTTTTGTTTATTAAACACACATGTATTAACGTTTCCGTATTAATAAAATTATAGCATGTAAAATAAACATTTATCATAAATAAGGAATACGATAATAACCACTTTATTATTGCCTCTCGGGCATATTCCCTTCACTTTCGTCGGTACTTTCCGTCATGGTTTGCTTATGGATCTCGAAGGAATCTCCGGTATCCATCTCATCCTGCGAGGTGTAGCTTGTATCCATGCTATCATATGGACTAGGAGAATTTTCTGGCTCACCTTGTGTTTTCTTGGAGACGTGCTCTTGTTCATACTCCTCCATCTCTTTGTCGAAGTCTCGAAGTTCTTGCGACGTGATTGACTCCGCTGGGGAGCCAGGTGAGTCGGCGTTTTCTTTGATTGCATCTAGTACCGAATCGCTACCAGCTCCAGCATCGACGGAGTCGGATCTAGTGCTTATGTGGTACACGAAACAGTGCTTCTTCTTGTTCATGTTCTTGAGGTAGTGGCACGGTTGGGTTTCCGCCTCTTCGATTTCGATGTTCTCCATGATGCTGGCGATTGCTTCGTGGTCAATGTAGGGGCGCTTCATCATCTTCTCTATCTTGTGTTTCAAGGGTGTTTTTTCTGCTACGGCATCTTGGACGATGGATCCGTAGCGGATATATTCTTCATCTGTATATCCGATCTCATCTGGGAGATCAGATCCAGATTTTTCTTCCGCCTCTTCTTCCACTACTGGAGTGAGCTGGGTGGGTTTGATTGTTTCCGGGATCTTGAACTCTTCCGCCTCTGCGGACAAAGTAGATCCAGATTTTTCTTCCGCCATGGTCATCACCTCAAGGGTGGGTTAGGCGGGTTCAGCGAAACCGAGATAGATATCGATCTCGCCGATGGATATGATCGTGTAGGTCGTCACGGGTTTTGAAGCCGGAATCCAGGTCTCGTCGAGAAGGACGAGAGGGACATCACTGGCATAGACCACGCGACCCATGGAGATTGTTTCGTTGATTCCTGCATGCGCAGATTTTGCCTAAAACGATGCTCCAAAGGTCACCTGCCCCATATTGGGCGCCAACTGTCGTCGGATTGTTGACAAGTACGCCATAGGGGGTCCTAGTGGTGTTGGAAGGATGTGGTGTGAAACGTCGGATGTTCCAGGAGTGGTGAGTACAAGTTTACCCAGGTTCAGATCCGACTGCGATGATCGGATCCTACTCCTGCTAGCAACCCAGTAATATATCGGCGGAAGCCGGATGTTACAACGGATTACAAGAGAGGTTCGCCTGTGCGAGTTGGTTGTGGTTGATCTATGATCTGGTGCCCTAAAGGATCCCATAGGGTCGGTTTATATAGTCACCGGGGCCTAGTGTTACAGGAGAGACCTATTCGGCTACGTTACAGAGTCGGTAACTATGTACAGCTTGGACTACAAGTAATACTACATGCCTAAGTCGGTAGCTTTTCTGGGCCTTGTCGTAGCCGGAACCGGCTCCTCTTTCTCTAACTGGGCCGCCCGTGAAGCAAAGCTCTAACCCGTTGGTGGACCACACTGGTCAGCGAGTCCTGTGGGTATATCCGGAAAGTATATCCCCAACATAGAGCCTCTGTCAGATCTTTGCTACACCACGCCACCAAGCATGTAGCCACAAGATCTCAGGCCGGGCCGCCACCATGGAGAGGGAGGAGATGTTGCCGTGTAGGGTCCCACTACCATCAAAGATGGCGAGTGAGAGGGGAGTGTGAGGGTACCAATGGTGACAAGGGATTAGGCTTCCCCCATGAGGTTCAGAGAGGGGCGCAGGGTACAGGTTTTTTCGTTTTAAAAGACGATATCAGCTAGGACTAACCTTTGGCAGCATACTTTTATGAAACACCCGACTGGCTAGGATGCAAAAGAGCATCCTACCACTCAGCTAGTCCTGTCCAAAATAGTTCAAAATATCATCACGACAATTCTATGGGCCAAAATAAAGCACAAACCTGCAGCCCAATATTATCCTTAAGTTGATAGATCACCCCTTAGGGCATATACAATGCTAGCCTTGGCCAGGGTTAAATCCTTGGTGCCTGCCCTAAGCGCCCTGTGTGGTACTCCCTCCGTTTTAAAATATAAGATGTTTTGAGTTTGTGAAGAAGATGAATCTAGACTTGTTTTAGTACTCATTCCGATCCGAATTATTGTTCGGGGGCTCAGTTCAAATGAGATTTTACAAATAACTCCAAACATATCCAAATCGTGGCAAATTAGCCTATATTCAAAATTAGAATTTGGAAATCTGGCGTCCTGATCTGCGTCCGCAATCACCGGCGATCCCGCGTCCGCCTGCGATTCCCGGCGCTCGCAATTACCGGTGGCCGCCGCGATCCTCGCCTCCTCCCGCGATCCCCGGTGCTCGCAATCACCAGCGGCTGCCGCGATCCCAGCCTACTCCCGCGATCCCCGGCGCTCGCAACGCGATCCCCACCCCCGCCTGCGATCCCCGTCGCCCGCAATCACCGGCGGCCGCCGCAATCCTAGCCTCCTCCCATGATCCCCGACGCCCGCAACCTCGATCCCCGCCTCCGCCAGCAATCACCGGCGCCCGTCGGCCATCCCTGTGCCCGCCCACGTCATCTTCGGGGGAGGGGGAGCCGGTCCAGGTCGAGCTCTGCTGCCCGTCCCCGCCGTCGTCCTCGGGGGAGATGGAGCCGGTCCAAGTCGAGCTCCACTGCTCGTCCTCGTCCCCGTCATCGTCCTCGCGGGAGGCGGAGCTGGTCTAGGTCCGCCATGCGCGTCCTGCATCCTCATCGGAGCTCCTGCGTCCGTCATGCATCCTCCGCGTCCTGCGTCCTCACCGAAGCTCCTGTGTCCTGCACATCCTCACTGGAGCTCTGAACCCAAGCCAGATCATTCAGTTATATCCGCGTTCTGCTACAAATCATGAATAGAACTTACAGGTGATTTCTAAACCTTATAAGCAAATACCCAAATCAGAGACTTAAATATCCAGTTATACCCAAACTAGGGAATAAATACATCTAAAACATGCAGATTTAAATATCCAGTTATGTGCAAAACATCATATGTAGTCAGCACAAGTGCATAGAATTGAGATAGAACTGACATTTTGTTTTGACTTCATTTCATAATTTGGGAACTGACAGGCCTTTATATAGCATGAGCAACAAATATGAAACGTGACAATATTCTTCACAATGAATCCTAACTATGTAGTACTCCAAGAGTTTAAACACAAGATGTAGACTGCAGACAAACTGTTCTGGTGCCTCCAATGCAAGCAACAAAAGCTAATTATTTAGGGACAGGGAATAAGATTAGTTAAACTGATTTACATCTAAGAAAGATTCCTGCTTGTCTAGTGCTTACTATTATATGAAGCTAATGAACTGTCTTTTTGACTTGAGTTTACCTGTGATGAAAACGTGCTTCTCCAAGGTTTCATCAGGTTATACTAGACTTTTTGCACATACCCACTTGCTTAAGCTTACCAACACTGCAAACTACCTCACTAATTACCAGAAGAGAATATCACAAAATCTACCAGAAGAGAATATCACAAAATCTACCAGAAGAGAATATCACAAATCTACGAGAAACCAGAAATTGGGCTTGAGGAAGAGAAATTGAAGTAGGGGCTGACATCTACTAGTTAATATTCAGCAAAATTGTAGAAACAGGAAATAGGAAATAGCAGTGAACTTACTTCACCAGTAGCAGTGAATAGCACCTAGCATGCTCTCGACCTAAAACAGAGTACCACCAGTTTATGACGCACCATCCTCTGAATTATGAGTTTATGACCACCACCGAGCCTATGAGATTATTAGGAGTGTGCCTAGAACCAAAAGTAGAATGCACGGGCCACTAGCAACCGGACAAACCAATGATTAATCCCAAGTTATGATAACCTGAAAAACAATCCACACACATATGTTTACTACTTAGTATTTCCTCGACCATATATAGATGGAACGGTTCAAATAATTAGAATCAATTTTTTGATTGGTTGCATACACCACTAAGTAATTTTTTGAGCTTCACACTAGTAAGTAACTGACACTAGTGTTCATCACACCTGTGTTTGTGTCGACTGGAATTTTGACGCAGCCACCCAGTAAGGTATAGTTGCCTTGGGTTCCTTTCGGGCACCGGCAACGGAATAACCCCAACAGTTCCTCGTAGTCGCCAAAGCAGCCATGTTTTGGAATTTGTATCTTCAACAATGAGTGTGTGTTGTTACAGCCATTAGCAACCTGACTAAACACATAATGGTTAGCGTTTATTAGGAGTAGCAAAGATGTACAAATACTCTAATTGAGTACAAAAGATGAGTGGATTCATAATTACACTATGGTACAAACTAAGCTAGTCAAACTAAGTACTTTCTGGCTTTGTGTGGATTCAAGATGAGTGGAGAAACAAACCAGATTTTGTTTACACAACCTTTTGCTGTTGTTTACATTGTGGAATTTCAGCTATCCAGGCCCATCGATCCTTAGCTTAGTCTAGATGTTGACACAACTTGTTGCATTTGAAATGATGCATAAATTATATTGTATTAGCTCATGTATTGCAAGTAATATTTCCTCAATTTATCAACTCAGTCGACTGAATTCCCAAGAAAATTGCATGAAAGAGAGGATGTTTTTTTGCTTCTACAACTGAAACTTCTGCAGACAGTGGGTCGACCCACTCATGATCATCAATGAGCTTCAGTTAGATTCTGTTGTTTGACATGCAGGTGCGCTGGACAGCTTATGCATTGAATCTAAATATTCATGGTGTGATGAGTGGTTACGAAAGCAATTGGCAATTTAGCTTGTTGATTAATGATTTAAAGAAAGGACTGCATAGGCTGTTGCCGATGAAAGAGTGTGTATAGTCTCAAAGCTAATTATTGACGAGGGAGTGCGGCATAGGAAGTTAAGGCAGCAAGCTATTACCAGATCGACGGTCTCGCTGCCGATGGCGTCCATGGCGGTGAGGCCATTCACATCCGCTGAAGGTGGCTGCTCCTCTTTCGCATCCATGGCGGCCTGGAGAAGAGCCTTTCCCCTTCGGTCTCGTCCGCGGCGACCTAGAGCTTCTCCTCGCCGTAGGAGAGCATATCTACCAGCGCTGCTCGCCGATCTAACAAGGAGGCGTGGGGGGAAGCAAGGCGGCGGCGGGGCAAGGATGGAAAAATCCAACCTTTCCCGACGGAGGAGTCTTCATAGGCGGCGGCAACGGCACGGGCGAGCAAGGCAGCGCGGGCGCGGCAGGAGAAGAGTGTGGCGGGGGAAGCAAGAAGGCGGCTTGGGGCGGAGGAGAGCAGCGGCGTGTGTACCACGGCATGAGAGCGAGCGGCTGAGCGAGCGGAGCGACCATGGATGAGCGAGGAAGATGAGCTGAGCGGCGTGAGGACTGCAGTTGTGTCGGAAATTCGTCGAGGGGTTTTCTACAAATTAGCCGCCGCGAACGGTAATTCGGGCCGGAGGGAGTACGTAGGTTCACTCAACTTTGAAATGAATCTACACACTAAAAGGAATCTAGATTCATTTTTTTCACAAACCTAAAACATCTTATATTTTGAAACGGAGGGAGTACCTGAGAATAGTTTTAAAACTGAACCATAGCTTAACCGGAACTGCACAAATGCACTTGGCAAACCAACCTCAACTAAACCCATTTGGTATTTCCGTCAGCCCAACCAGAACCAAACTATTCATTATTTCCATCCAAATCAAACCAAACTGAGGGCAAATCCGTGGGTTTTAACCATTTGCTTGAATTGGTTGAGAACCATTCGCCCATATGGTTTGAAGCATATACATCGCTGGGCTGCGGGTGTCGAGCAGATCAAAGACGAATTTCCAATAGTAGAAGCTAGTCACATGCACATACACTTAAACTACTAAGCTAGGTGACGTTCCGCACAGCCTGAAGACGACATGCATGTAGGATCGTGAACCGCTGCTAAGCACAAGATTAATTATCACTATAGGATCAGTAACTGCTGCTAAGCACAAGATTAATTATCACTAACACGGTTGGCCTGTCAGTCTGCGCGAGTAGTGCGAACCTAGGAACCACTCTGACTAACCGGTTGGTAACCATGGGTTTAGGCCTGTTTAGAACTAGAACCATTGGACCCATACCTAACCACACCCAAACTAGTTTCTAGAGGAACTAAACTGAACCAAAATTTTATGTAAGCCAACCCGTTAGAACCTAAACTAGATGAACCCAAGTGGAGAAACCGAATTAGTACACCCAGTTAAATGAGAGTCATTCCCAGATTTACCCACACAGCTTCAGTAGAACAATTTTCCATTCAGGAACGCTAGACTGGTTTGGATGGCCAACATAAGGACCTGGAGGAAACACATGCACAGTAGCATAACATGCAGATTAATTTACTTTTATTATTAACCTGAAGCGAAGAAGGGGGTGTCTCAACACATCTGCCATAGAAATTGTTCTCTCTAGCACTACCACAAGCGAATAGTAATTTCTTTCACTTGCTATCATTGCAGATGCGAATGTTCAGTGTAGCATCACACAAGTAGTTAATGAGAGAAACCAATGCAACGTGCCCGATGTAATACAAGAGCTTCAGAGTTTTTCAGGCCTCGCTGAACTTGAAGACACAATCATAAAGCCTTCCTCCCAAAAATTGTGCCACTTCGGGATGCTTAACCTGGAAAATTAACAGCAGACAGCAGTTTGTGAAATTCAACTTGTGTTAGATCATAATCTGCAGCCAAGCTGGATGTTCTTCGGTCTAAAATACGTAATCACAATGGACACAGAACAACGCACCATTCCAATTTTGATCGAGTCACATTTCATTTGTGCATATAGGTTGGTTTCGATTCCTCTTCCCTGAAGATGGCACAAATAAGTTAGAATGTAATTTAGTAGATAATGTTCAAACAAAAGGACGTGCCAACCCGTGAATGCACTTACCATGCCTTCTAGGACGACCAAGTCAGCATCGTTTGCCATATATGCTAGCTCTGGCGTCACACTAGATAAATCTATTACCTGGGAGGTGGTGGTTGTCTATTTAAGCATCTGAGATAATCAACAGAAATTACGAAGCCACCATAGTGGATGGCAGAGTCAGGGTCAAGGTATTCTTACAGGCAGATCGTTACCAGAGTTGGCAACAAGGAGGTTAGATACATCCACACCTGCAAGCTTTCCATTTTCATCCTTGAGCTGCAAACAATTGCAGAATAGGAGTCAGATTGTCGTATAAAGGATGATATATGATTTATTTATTTTTGAGTTACCTTGTTTATAATCTCAACCAGCTCTAGGTAAGTGACATCATTGATGGAAGGCATGTCATTGGCAGCAAGTATCACCTGCACCAACCAAGAACAACTATTTATTGATATTTTTCCTCTTTCTTAATAGAAAGAAATCATGAATATCAGAGAATTTATGCAAAGATCACAATTAACATTCCATGCTGTACGTGTACGCAACATGCACTATGTTACAGCTATATCTTATGCTTGATGGGTATTTGCATGTTCATTCTCAAAATTAACCCCTTTATCTAAATCCCTTGTGTATTACATCACAACCTAGAACCTCATTTCTTGTCAGAGAAAAATTGCAGTTGCTACAACTATATGATACTACATCTACTCATTTATGGACGCACTTTACATGTTCATTCTCAAATTTTAACCCCTTTATCCAAATCCCTTGTGTATTGCATCACAACCTAGAACCGCATTTCTTTTCAGAGAAAAAATTGCAGTTCCTACAACTATATGATACTACATCTACTCGTTTATGGACACACAAACCGACTCTCAGCTTAATTAAGAATTTTATAGATTTCATTTCATATATAAGTTATTGCATTCAGTTACTTCAAAGCTCAATAGCAGTAATATGTTACTACAGGACACGATCTCAGATAAAAAACGACATCTCAACTATTATCCATGCATAATGTCTCCAGTAGTTCTGAATGAACGACAAGAACAGTATAAAAACAATAAGACAAACCGTTGTGCCACGTCGGAGCAACTCCCTCGCAAATGGTAGTATGCCCAATATGATATCAGCCCCAGAATTGTCAACAAAAATAACTGCCTACAGCATATGATAGAAGAATAATTAAGCTAAACTTAGGTTGGATGTAAAGTATCCACATTGTTAAGGTATACAGGCTGAAAGATAAATGTCAAATGTGTAAATATAGTTTATATCCAGCTGTGCATTAATGGATTTCTAACTGATGTATGGATGATCCAGCATTGTTACCAGGCTAATAATAACAAATACAGCTATATAAATAAAAATCCATCTACAAAGCTACAAGGAGATAAAGAAAGGAACACACTGAATATCATTTGAGGGAATGACTGATTATTAACAATGTACATACTACATATCAGAACACTTATAACTAGGTCTGTAACAGTTACGAATCATAACTATTGGAGATGGGACATGGGACCAGAAAACTGATGATATATACATGAGTTAGATTCTTTCATTCAAAATACTAATCAGGAGAACTGCACATATACTCTATATAAGGCTCTATAAAACAGTACAATGTCACTGAGCCTACCAGTTACATATAAATCATAATACAGATTAAGAATCTCTTGGCATGGAATGCACATCAGGCTGACTCTGGCATTTGCTATGGCGTGCAGTTTCAAGAAGTTTACAGTGAACTCTGAAATGACAAATTTACCTTTTCCCAAGATTTCTTGGTCCATTTGGTTTTGAACGCGTCTAAGTCATCAATAACCCAAGGTCGAGATAAAAGATTCTGGCAACTTGCCAAGAAGGACATACCATCTTTAGCAAAAACTTCTGCAAGCTTCAAAATATGCAAGAACAGAGTTGTTAAGAGGCAGAATATGTAACACGAGAGGATGTGGATAAAAATATTGTTAACAACAGACATATTACTTCAGAAGGATTGAATAATAAATAGCAAAAAATGTTGCTCCCATGAGTTCAGGTTGGCTGGCCTTTCACATTAAGGCAGTGATGTTTCGACTTTTGAAGCAACCTAAGGTAACCACTCTAAGTTCGATGACGGTAAAAGGCTAATAAAACAGTAATGCGAGACCACATACCTGTGCAGATCCTAAATCAAATATATTTCCTGCTAAGATTCCACGGATCAAGTTCTCTGCTCGTTTCTCACTGTCTTCTATTTCATCATTCCGCTGAACAACTCCCTCAAACAGTGACATAGCCTTAGCATTCTCCTCATCCTACTCATGAACAATCAAAATCATCAAAGGAGCATAGACAATTATGACAAGAAATCATCACAACCATGAACAACAAAATTAGCCTAGGTTAAAGAAACATTGTTAGAACTTACCTTAACCTTTTTGAAGATATCGTTAAATCCCAATTCTCTAAGGATTAGCTCACGTATCCTACAAAGAAGCTTGAGATCCATTCCAAGAGTTAGAAGTAATCCACAATATCTTTCAGGGTTCAATACAATTTCATCTTACTAAGCAGTCAGGAGGTCCTCCATGGCTCTCGGGGTTCTTCTTCAGATCCTCAAGAATAGAAGTGTACCTTCATCACAAAACAAGAAGTACGTAATAAAATGTTAAGCCCGTAACACCAAGCTGGTTATGCACTAATATGAGCACTAATATGAACAGGGTACCATCTTGGCCATTCGTGAGTTATTATTGATGCACATTATCCCAGCGTTTAACCCACATTTGAAACTGTGTATGTGCAATGCGCATGTTGACAAGTGTAAATTAAGCCACACATACATCTTTGGTCCCGAATCAAACATGAACACCCCATGGGCAGCAAAATGTTGGTAAGAAATACAGGGCCCAGTTGTTAGAGAACGAAGGGGGGAAGCTAAATGACAATATTCCTGTATACAAATGGGGCAACGTTTTGGCTACAGAACCAGGCAGAAACTGACAAGAACTGTGTCAAACTTCAGTAACAAGCCAAGCCCAGCCACCATAAAAGGAAACTGGTCAAAGTCATGCCAATTTAAGGCTCTTGCCTCCAACAGCTACGGTGCCTACAATGGATCCAAACCAAAAATAGCGCATTCATCCATTAAACTACCTCTCAGGCTAACAAACTAATATCTTCCACCAGTTACTTATCTTTTCTTTTCTTTGCCGGGTACCAGTTACTTATCTTTAAGATCAAGTATCTTGAGTTATAACGTGGCAACATGAACAGTCTGACACTGACAGTCATCAGCGATCAGTAATCAGATGCCTGCAGGATCAAAGTGATAAATCACACATAAGATACCTCTGAGCAAACTTCTCGGCCTTGGCGGGGGCGTCGGCCACTGTGGGGTCGTTCTCCGCCCGCTGCCTGCAAAAGGATAAGAAGACGAGCAGAGTGAGAGTTAATGGAAGCATGGAACGTTACGGGGGTCGAAATTCGAGGGTTCGGGACGGTACTTGAAGGAGGGTACGGAATTGAGGAAGAGGTCGATCCACTGGATCTCGACGGGGGTGGCCTTGCGGGGGTTGTCGGAGGGGAAGCGGTAGGGTATGGTGCAGGCCCGGTACGTGCTCTCCACCGGCGCCTGCAGCAGCGGGAACGGCACCGAAGGCGACGAGCTCTCCATGCTCCTACTCTGCGGCCGCTACGGATCGCTCCTCTTCCTCCCTCTCTTGTCGGCGACGGTTAGGGTTTGCGAGGATCTTCGTAGGCGGTTAGCTCGGCCTCGCCGTGAGATCTGGTTGCGCCGTACGCAACGGCCGGGAAGATAGAGGAAGCCAAGTGCCGCTTGGCAATTGCGGAGCTGCTTTTTTATTTTTCCGTGGACAAGCAGCTTTTCGTTTTAGCCTTTTAAGGAATATATATATATATATACTAGTAAATTGCACGTGCTTTGCACGTTTATTAGACACTTGGTAGATCGAAGAAAACAACTTTAAATGAGTTAAAATGTATCCATACTGATAACTTGAGTATTTTAGTTTGGTCATTCATTGATTTAATTTATATACAGTTAATGCAATATATTAAATTTTTATGCAATTTCTCACTTAGATGATATTAGGGGTATATGAAAACCTAAGTAAACATTTCATAGACTTTTCACCTTTCTTTGTAAGACTCTCGTCCCTGGATCATTTCATTAATTTTCATCTAAAAAAATAGAAAAATAAAGTGTGATGATATTTTCAATATCTAATAAAATTATATAGCTATATCATACCATTTTCAAGTTTTTCATATTGAACACTATGGTAAAATGTGGAATAAACGGTTTAAATAGGATTACTTGAACATTTTTTTCTTGAAAAGACTGATCTCACCTGAGCACAAATATGAGGTGAAAAAAGAGTGTGGACAAATGCTTTGTGACCTTTTTTAAAAATAAATCAAAGTCATATTTTAAAGTTCAATGGGCTAAAAAATGGACGTAGTTAATGATGTGTCTACAAGTGTGCCAAATCTTATTGCAAAATTCTCATATTCCAAGCTACACAAAATTGACAAAAGAAAAGTTGTAGAGTTTTGAAAACATGCACCGTTCACTAAACTTAGATCCACAACTTTATCATTTTTATGTAGCATAAAATATATAGTACTTCATATATTATTGACAATTTGCATGTTAGAGTATATATCATAGACTACATATATAATGTTATAATAATTTTAATATGATTTTAATTTTTAAACAAATTTGAGTCAAGAAAAATATTGTATATGCAAACCTTCGACTAAACATGCTATAGCATTGCTAGCTTGATACTTGATGCCTCAGTACTGAACCTGAGACGTACCGCTACCTATCGCTATATAGTCTCAACTTTATCTTCTATTATTGGATCTTATGTGTTGCTCTTCTTACCCAAATTGGCCACGAAAAATCCGGAGAGCAAAGAGCCAGCAGAAGCTGGGCAACTCACGACACATGTGAACGGTTGTAACATGTAGCCACTGACACAGCAGGAGGATGGTCCAGCCTTTTTGGCTGGAGCGTGGACCTATCCCGAAATTTCCAGAACTTCGGCAGCGGGAGTCACGACCGCGGGACTACAGGGTGGCGAATCCAAGTACTCGCAGCCGTTAGATCAAATCAGATTTGGTCCGATGAACGGCACACAGAAGGTCCAACAGGTAAATCAACGGTTTGGATTGCTCCAGTGGTGCATTGGCGGGAAAACTGTGAAACTAAGTGGTACATCTAAATTCAAAAACTCGTGTACTATATAGTGGTATAGATAGATAGGGTGGCGCTATTTGACACCCAGGGTGTAGAATAGTTATTTAGAACCGTATATTATTTTTACCAGTAAATTTTGTATTACTTTGTAAGTTGAGAAGAACGTAATAAAATTTAAAAATGACATAATTTTTTCTGTTTACATACCGTAAAAAAATTCGACGTAAAAGACATATTTTTGGTGTTTTTTACACTATAATGACTCAAAAAAATTATTTTTGTGTCAAATTTTTTGGTTGTGGTGATTATATGAACATAATTATTCGTATACAAAACATAATTTTTTAGTCTAACAGCGTAAAATTATATATATAGCCTTTGTCCCAAATTGTCCTAAATTTCGAAGATTTAGGACCCAACGGTTTCCCTAAATTAAGTCCATGGGTTCAATTTGGACGTTTTTTTCTTTAACTGAGATTCTAGATTGGTAGATTTGGAAAAACTTTGATAAATATATAAACTGCCATACATCTATAGTAGTTATCGTACAAATTCAACGCGAAAGAGTATAATTCACGACAAATAGAGCATAACCAAAAAATGAAGAAAAAATTGCTATAAGACACCGGTAGTCGATACATGATGTCCGATTGTGTCTTTGTTAGGTATCATTGTAACTTTTGACATATTTGACAGAATACACCATATGACTAAAATTAGAAAGTTTTATACTTTTGCTTGGGATGACCATGCTATCGCAAGTTTTATAAATAACAATCTATAAAGTGGCCAAGGACCAAAAATTAAAATGTCAAAGCCTAGAAGTAAGAAGGCTAAAATATTAGGCTTAGACCATGTAACTCACCGAAATTGACACGAAAAAATATAAATATGCTAAATTATTGGGTTTGGCCCATGTAAAGTATGGAACTGGACCGAGCTAAATTTCATCTAAGATCATTCATTCGATCACGGTTTTCCATGTAGGATTGGCCACCTAAGATCTTACGTGAACATGGCAGATAGCTTATGACCAAAATTTTGGTCATAGACTTTATGCCCATCTATTTTGGTCATAATCGTTTATGACCAATAAGTCATTTGTTGTCCATAGTGATGCTTAATATGTGATCATTTTTTTGTCATAAGAAGGTCATATGTGGATAACTATGACCATTTAGTGACTAATTTGAGGGGTCAAAAGTTATCATATTTTATGTAGTGTATACAAAGATGCATATAATCTTTATTTCAATTCATGATAGTGTTAGGGTTTCTCTATCTCCCACAGAACAATTAAAACTACCCACTAGCAGAAGCAATTAACATCATCCTAATAATATAAATAGAATTTGAAGGAACAGGATTACTCGTGTAAATCCACTATAGAGTTTGTTATTACAACACGATGAATGAAGCAAATGTTGATGGAGAAGTAGTTAGTGATTATGACGATCGAGATGTAATGGTTGATGATGAGGATCAATGCCTAAGCCTCCAAGATCAGAGCAGCGGTGGATATGAATCCTCTATTGCAAGTTCCCTCTCTAGATCTCTTCTGGAGGTGAGGTTTTCGGTGAGTTGGGGATGTTTTCGAATATCATATCTTAGATCCATATGCACGGAGTGAAAATATTGATGAGGCGGACACGCTAAGCACACGGTACGCCGTACGGTACGGCGGTGCTCACCCGTTCGCAGGTTATTAAATCGGCAAAACGTTGTTCGAATTGTTTTCTTCTTGAGTTTTTCCTAGGTGCGTGGATATTTGCATGAAAGGTTTATGGCTTCTAATCAGCTTAATTGTGTTAAAAATGATAGTTTTAATGAGATTGTCCATCTACTCTAATTTTGAGATCCTGGTGAACATGCATACAAGATGCCACGTAGTAAAATATCAAAAATCTTTTAACCATTTGTTAATATTAACTAAATAAAACATGACTTTGACTCTTATAATCATACAACTTAATTTAGATCCAGATGCAAAAAAGATTCATCTAAAAATATTTACAAAATTTAAAATATAATTAAAATACTCTAACATGGAGTTTAAATTTGATAAACTTTCAACTTCGCCAAACCTGTAGTTTATTTACAGAATAAAATACTACACAAAATTTTCAATCCAACAGTATATTATTTATAAAATTTGGCGGAGTAGGTTATTTGCTATGAATTTTACAAGATGTACATGTTTTTTGTCTATTTAAATTTGGATATTTAATTAATAGATAAGACTCGTGACACGGCGTGACATGATTCACCGGTCTAGCTGACTGGATAATGACTCAACGCTGACACGACATGCTAGAGACGCGATCTCGCCGGTCGGCACTGGTTCAGTATATGGGATCTAATCTAAATCGTCGGATCAAGATCCGACGACTAAGGCGAGCTAGGCGATTTACGGTGGCGGCGAATGGTGTCGACAACGATGTGCGGCTTGATGGTCAACAAGGAGGCTTCTCCGGTGATCCTTGGCTATGGTGGTGTAGGCAATGATATGCGTAACTCCGCGACTATCACTTCTGTTTCCTCAGCATCGTCTTCAGGTTCCCGTGTTAACGATGAAGAGTGAATGGATGCGTCAGATAGCAAGGTAACTCCGCGACTATCACTTGCTCCAGTGCTCCCTAGGAGAGAAGATAGGGTCGACGTAACGTTGTGAAGAAAAAGGGGAAGATCAGAGACAGAAGGGAGGTGAGGGGGTCTCGAAAACATCGAATTCAAGGTCCTACCGAGGATGCTAATGTCGGTGGTGGAGATCAATTTCGCGATGGCCTAGCAGTGTTGGGTTAGGGTTTCGGGGTGGGTGTCAGAGGCGGAAAGGTGGGGATATATATGGGGGGTCAATGCATGGATAAGAGGGCAAATCCCGCACGAATTCGATGCAATTTCCATGGGATTTAGTGGCAGTTCAACCAATCGTGTTCATCTCTATCTCCTGCCAAAATTAGGTGATGACGTAGTGGGGTCAATCTGTTATCTACCTCTATACCTAATAATAAAGGATGAACTGTTTCTTCCGGTCCAAAACTTTTTCTTGCTAATCCAAACCCACTGACGGGTATAGTCTGACGTAGTCAAAAAATGGAGCGGAAATTTCTATGGCATTGGTGCTTGCCCACGGCGATAAAGATCGACTGGAAGAATGTTAGCTCTTCTCTTCCAATTAACAATTCTGACAAAGAAATTGAGTTCGCGCATGTTGCGGCATGGGTGAAGAGTTCCCTGATGCCAAGACTTCAACTGGTACTCCTTTTGAAAGCGCTACTGCTATCTCCAAGCCTACTGCAGATGCTCCTTCAGCTAGCGTCACCGCTTGAGCCGAAAAATCTGCTTAGTTGTAATTTCTGTTTAATTATCAATTGTAAAAGACTTTGTTATATACATATTTTGTTGCATGATCCCTTTGAAGACGCCATTTCATCCTTATATATATTTCTCCCCCCATGTGGGTTCCGATAATTGCCGTTAGTTGATGCCTGATACCACTGGTCCTTCGACTAATCCCTCTGAGCCAGTTGCATGTGCAACGTCCAACATGGTCACTCATGTAATTGACCCTCCTTTGTATGCTGAGAAGATCTAGCGCGTAAAACGACTGGAAACTGAACTACGGGTTGTGCAGGTTGTGGTTGATGTTGCCCAGTCTAAAACTTAAAAAACTTTGGAACACGAAGCTTTTATGCTAGAGAAAATCTCTCGCATGAGCAAGAAGATGCTCTATAAGTGTTCCTTGCCAAGCCCCGAGTCTTTTTGCGTGATCCGAAGGTTGTAACATGAATATTTTTAATCTCTTAGGCATCCGATTGAGCGAGGTGGAGGAAGCTCATCCATTGCGCACTCGGATGAATGCGTTGATAGAAGCCTCCCGAAGAACTGACAATGATTTTTGGACTAATCACAAACGTGCTTTCATGCTTGCACTTCTCCAGGATCGAGTGTCTGAGGTGGAGTAATTCGTCGAATGTTGTCGCCAAGCATTGACCATTATTTATAATGCTATGTTTTCTTGAGACGTACAACCTCAAAGCCTAGCTGAATTGATGGCAAAATTTCAGCGAGGTGAGAGGATTTGCCATTATATCAAACTTCAATTGGTTGCTGGTGCAAAGTTGGCCTTTGCGTGGGTTCATGCTGCGGTGACCCAGCATACCACTGCATGATGTAGTACACTCGTACTTGGAACCACACCGAGCTCTGTAATGAACTCCTTCATCCATATCGCTTCTTGTGAAGCCTCCGAAGCAGCTATGTATTCCGATTCAGTTGAAGATCTCGCCACAACGCTTTTCTTTGCACTCCTCTAGCTAACTGCTGCACCATTCAAAGTAAATACATATCCAGATTGAGATTTAGAATCGTCCAGATCGGTGTTCCAACTAGCATCGGTGTAACCATTAACAACGAATTGTTCATCACCTCCATAAGAAAGAATCATATCCTTAGTTCTTCTCGAGTACTTAAGGATGTTTTTGACCGCTGTCCAATGATCCACTCCTGGATCACTTTGATATCTGCTAGTCAAACTAACAGCATATGCAATGTCGGGTCTAGTACATAGCATGGCATACATTAGAGATCCTATGGCTGAGGCATAGGGAGTCTTACTCATCCTTTCTCTATCTTCTGCCGTTGCTAGACTTTGAGTTTTACTCAAGGTCGTATTGGGCAACATGGGCAAGAACCCTTTCTTGCTATCTTACATTCCAAACCTCTTTAGAACTTTGTCCAAATATGTACTTTGTGACAATGATATCAGGCATCTCGATCTATCTCTGTAAATCTTTATGCCTAATATGTAAGCTGCTTCGCCAAGATCTTTCATTGAAAAACTATTATTCAAATAATCCTTGACACTATTAAGAAGGTCTACATCATTCCCAATCAACAATATGTCATCTACATATAGTATTAAGAATGCTACAGAGCTCCCACTCACTTTCTTGTAAATACAAGTTTCTCCATAAGTTTGTATAAAACCAAAACTTTTGATTACCTTATCAAAACGTTGATTCCAACTTCAGGATGCTTTCTTCAATCCATATATGGACCGTTGAAGTTTGCATACCTTGTTAGCATCTTTAGGATCGACAAAACCTTTGGGTTGCATCATATACAACTCTTCATCGATGTCTCCATTGAGGAACGCTGTTTTGACATCCATCTGCCATATTTCATAATCGTAATATGCAGCGATTGCTAACATAATCCTCACGGACTTTAGCTTCGCTACTGGTGAGAAAGTCTCATCGTAGTCATCTCCTTGAATTTGTCGAAACCCTTTTGCGACAAGTCGAGCTTTATAGACAGTAACATTACCATCAGCATCTGTTTTCTTCTTGAAAATCCATTTGTTCTCGACAGCCTTCCGACCATGCGGTAAGTCCACCAAAGTCCATACTTGGTTTTCGTACATGGATCCAATCTCGGATTTCATGGCTTCTTGCCATTTATTGGAATCTGGGCTCATCATCGCTTCCTCATATGTCGCAGGGTCATCGGTGTTGTCCACCAACATGACACTCATAACGGGATCATACCAATCAAGAGTGGTACGAGTTCTCGTTGACCTGCGAGGCTCTGTAGTAACTTCAACCGAAGTTTCATGATCATCATCATTAGTTTCCTCTCTTATTGGTGTAGGCGCCACAGGAACTACTTCTGGTGTTGCGCTACTCGCAAGTTCGAGAGAAGGTTCAACAACCTCGTCGAGTTCTACTTTCCCTTCCAGTCACTTCTTTCGAGAGAAATTCTTTCTATAGAAAGGATCCATTCTTAGCAACGAAGATTTTGCCTTCGGATCTATGATAGAAGGTATACCCAATAGTTTCCTTCGGGTATCCTATGAAGACGCATTTTTCCGCTTTGGGTTCAAGCTTGTCCGGCTGTAACTTCTTTACATAGGCTTCGCAACCCCAAACTTTAAGGAACGACAATTTAGGTTTCTTCCCAAACCATAATTCATACGGTGTCGTTTCAACGGATTTAGATGGTGCCCTATTTAAAGTGAATGCGGCTGTTTCTAATGCATAACCCCAAAACGATAGCGGTAAATCTGTAAGTGACATCATAGAACGAACCATATCTAAGAGAGTTCGATTACGATGTTCGGACACACCATTATGCTGTGGTGTTCCCGGCGGTGTCAATTGTGAAAGTATTCCGCATTTATTCAAATGCTCGCCAAACTCGTCACTTAGATATTCACCTCCACGATCAGAACATAGAAATATAATCTTCTTGTTATGTTGATTCTCTACCTCACTTTGAAATTCCTTAAACTTCTCGAAAGTTTCGGACTTATGTTTCATGAAATAGATATACCCATATCTACTCAAGTCATCTGTGAAGGTAAGAACATAACGATAACCACCGCGCGATGCTACACTCATTGGACCACACACATCGGTATGTATGATTTCCAACAAGTCCGTAGCTCGCTCCATCCTACCAGAAAATGGAGTCTTAGTCATTTTACCCATCAGACATGCTTCGCATCTTTCAAGTGATTCGAAATCAAGTGATTCAAGAAGTCCATTGGAATGGAGTTTCTTCATACGCTTCACTCCAATGTGACCAAGACGACAATGCCACATATAGGTCGAGTTATCGCTCAATTTCAAACGTTTAGCCTCAATGTTATTTATGTGTGTATTACTACAATCGAGATTCAATAAGAATAGACCATCTATCAAAGGTGCATGTGCATAAAACATATTACTCATATAAATCGAACAACCATTATTCTCGGACTTAAACAAGTAACCATCTCGCAATAAACATGATCCCGATATAATGTTCATGCTCAACGCAGGCACAAAATAACAATTATTTAAGTATAAAACTAATCCCGATGGTAGATGAAGAGGTAGCGTGCCGACCGTGATCACATCAACCTTTGATCCATTTCCCATGCGCATCGTCACCTCGTTCTTCGCTAGCTTCCGTTTATTCTGCAGCACCTGTTTCGAGTTACAAATATGAGAAACCGAACTAGTATCAAATACCCAGGCACTACTACGAGTACTAGTGAGATACACATCAGTAACATGTATATCGGATATACCTTTCTTCTTGATGTTGCCGTTCTTAAAATCCGCCAAGTACTTTGGGCAATTCCGCTTCCAGTGACCTTCTCCCTTGCAGTAAAAGCACTCAGTATCAGGCTTAGGCCCAGCCTTGGCCTTCTTCAACAGTGCGGCAACTTTCTTACCACCCTTCTTGAAGTTTCCCTTTTGCTTAGACTTGCCTTTCTTGAATTTGGTGGTCTTATTGACCAACAACACTTGATGCTCATTCTTGATCTCCACTTCTGCAGATTTCAACATGGAGAAGAGTTCTGGCAACGTCTTGTTCATGTTTTGCATATTGTAGTTCATCACAAAGTTCTTGTATCTTGGTGGCAGTGATTGGAGGACACGGTAAATCCCCAAATCATTAGGAATCACTATACCCAAGCTTTGGAGTTTGTTTGCGTGCCTAGACATCTTAAGTACATGCTCACTGACGGAGCTGCCCTCTTCCATCTTGCAGTTAAAGAACTTTTCAGAAGCCTCATAACTCTCAACTGCCGTGTGAGCCTCAAATATCATTTTGAGTTCACGGACAATATCATGTGGGTCATGGTTCTCAAACATTTTCTGAAGCTCCGATTCCAAACCATACAAGATAGCACACTGAACTGTGGAGTACTGATTCTTCTGAGTGAGGTAAACATTCTTTACTTCATCGGTAGCATCACCGCAGCGGTCACCCAATGTGCATCCAAAGACATAGGTCAAATTACCAGCATTGAGGACAATCCTCAAATTGCGAAACCAATCCGCGAAGTTGCTTCCATTGTTTTTCAACTTTTCTTTCTCTAGGAACACATTAAAATTGATGGTAGGGGCCTCCATTGATCTACAACATATTTGCATAAGTTTAGACTAAGTTTATGACAAATTGAGTCCTAATTAATAGTTAAATTAATCTAGGTGAACTCCCACTCAAAACAATATCTCTCACATTGTTTTAGTGATCACACGAACCAAATCCACCACATCAAAACCGATCATCAAGAGAGTTGATGTAGCTTCAATGGCAAACAATCAACATGTTCATCATATCTACTATATGATTCATGCTTTACCTTTCGGTGATCCTGTTCCGAGACCATGTATGTACATGCTAGGCTCGTCAAGATCAAACCTTAGCTTCCGTATGAGCAAATATGGCTTGCTCACGTTGTATACACTTGCAGAATCTAACACACCCGATCATCACGTGGTGCTTCGAAACAACAGGCTTTAGCAACGGTGCTTACTAAGGATGAACACTTTAAAACTTGAAATTTGTGTGCTTGAGGGATCATCTTATAATGCTACTGTCGATAACTAAGCAATACAAGATGCATAAAGGATTAACATCACATGCAATTCATAATATGTGATATGATATGGCCTTTCTTCTTGTGCTTCCGATCTCCATCTTCAAGCACGAACATGATCTCCATCATCACCGGCATTGCGTCAAGGTCAATGGCGCCGTTCCATGGTTGTCGTCCACCATCTCCAACTATTACAACTACTTTGAATAGACACGTGGGTCTTAACAGAATTTAAAGACAACCATATGGCTCCTGCTGGTTGCCAACTTACAATAAGGAACATTGCATACATCAAATATAATCACAATCTTGGCCATATCACATCACAACACACCCCTGCTAAACAAATTTAGACGCCTCTAATTTTCTTTGCATATTTTACGTGGTTTGGGGCTTTCAATAAGTGTCGCTCTAACTTACGAACAAGAACCACAACGTTGATGCTTGAACTATCAAGTGCCCATTGTAAATTGGATCTATACTATGATGGGAGAGACAGGCACCCGCAAAGCCACTTATGCAATACAAGTTGCATGTTGAGCGTGGAGCAAGTCTCATGAACGATGTCATGTAAGGTTAGCCCGGGTCGCTTCATCCCATCATACCGCAAGATGCAAAGTACACAAGAAGCAATTGATAATAAAAGCACCACCGCCCATAATGACCATTGTGTTATACTCGTGCAACAGATCTACATATAGACACGACTCTGATACCACTGTAGGGGTTCGTAGCATGGAAAACAAAAAATTTCTACCGCATGCAAACAAACAAGCCAAGATCTATCTACTAGATTGTAGCAACGAGTCGATAGAGGAACTCACGCTCGAAGATTCCAAAGCGGTTAACGAGAGCAGATTCTCGTGGGTGATGTAATCGTACTCTTGCCGATCTCAAGATCGCGTAGACGATCCTTCCCAAGGCTGCGTTCGGCGCTTCATGATCGGTCACGTTCGGTACTTGATGAAGACCTTCCTCTCCCTTGTTCCAGCAGGCAGTGGAGGTTGTAGCACTCCCCTCGCGATTCCGGCAGCACGACGGCATGGTACCGGAAGTAGAGGGGAGATCCCACAGGGCTTCGCCTTAAGCCGGAGCGAGTATGTTGGACTATGAGAGAGGCCTTGGTGATCTAGGGTTTAGAGGGCACCAAGGGGGGGAAGCTTGGACGGCGGCTAGGGCTTGGGGAAGCCCCAAGTCGGCGACTTGGAGAAAACCCTAGTGGCGGCGGCGACTTGAAGGAGGCCGGCGGCTAGGGCTAGGGTTATGGGGTGTGTTGGGTGTGAGGGAGAGGGGCAGCCCTGCCCCTCCTTTTATAGGTGGGAGGGTGCAGCTTGGGAGGAGGGTGTCCTCCCCCAAGTCGGCCTCCTTGGCCGGCGGGTGGAGGGAGGAGACTTCCTCCCCAAGTAGGTTTCCTACTCTCCCTCCACCAAGCAAACTTGCCGTTTGACTTTTTCAAATTGGCGTTTGACTTTCAAACTAGGATTTGATTTCTCCCTTTATTTTTCCCAGCCATGTTACCTAGTACATGATGCAACCATTCCATATTGTCATGACACATTCATCTACCCTTCCCCTCTGGAGTGCCGGACCTTTTGGACCCTTCTAGAACATTCCCGATGAAAACACCGGAATCATTCCCAAACTCCGAAACAGGACTTTCCTTATATGAATCTTATTCTCTGGACCATTCCGGATCTCCTCGTGATATCGCGGATCCCATTCGAGACTCCGAACAACATTCGGTCTCTTACTCATCATTCCATAACTACTCAACAACATCGAATCCTTAAGTGTGTCTCCCTACGGTTCGTGAATTATGCGGACATGATCAAGACACTTCTCCGATCAATAACCAATAGAGGAATCTGGAAATTCATATGGCTCCCACATATTTCTATGATTACTTTGCGATCGAATGAACCACTTACATACGATACCAATTTCCCTTTGTCTCACGATAGTTTACTTATCCGAGGTTTTGATCGTCGGTATCTCTGCATACCTAGTTCAACCTCGTTACTGATAAGTACTATTTTCTCGTTTCCGTGATATGTGATCCCTTGTGATCCAGTCACATGCTTGCAAGCTAAATGGATGACATTCCACCGAGAGGGTCCAGAGTATATCTATCCGTCATATGGATGGACAAATCCCACTCTTGATCCATGTGTCTCAACCCATACTTTCTGAACACTCAATGCCACCTTTATAGCCACCCAGTTACAGTGTGGTGTTTGATGTCATCAAAGCATCCTTCCGGTGATGGTGATAAGCATGATCTCATGGTCAAAGGAATTAGGTTACTATGTATCAGAAAGCTTATAGCAATTGAACTATTAAAATGACTTGAGCTTTATGCTACGCTTATCTATAGGAGTATGTCCACCATACCATTCTCCTAATGATATGATCTTGTTATTAACATCTCAAATGTTCATGATCAAGAAAATGATCATCTATTAATCAACAAGCTAGTATTATGAAGAGGCTTTACTAGGGACTCTAATTTAGTTTACAAATCACACAAGTATTAATGTTTCTGATTAATACTGTTATAGCATGAATGTAAACATTTATCATAAACACAAAGATATAATAACTATATTTATTATTGCCTCTAGGGCATATCTCCAACAGATCCTATATTATTATTTGATGCATGATATCCCAAGGATTTAATATGGTTAATATCATTCCCATGAATCTAGTAAATAATAAGATATATATATTTTATTATAACTAACATAGTAATTAGGGTTTGAATTGTAAATGCTTACCATAAATTCTTAGGAGATCTAATATTCTCATCTTTCTTGTATAATCATGGGTAAATATCAATGGTTGAGTCATATTGTTGTCATGTTTGTGATCTTTAATGTTATCACCCTTTAAAATAGATAGTTATTTTCTGGAATGTCGTATGGAAAACAATTGATAAAGATCACTCCTAAGTACCTATGAGAATGATGGATGAAAATGACCAAGATGTGCTTAAGTGAGTTAATATAGGAAAATACTCCTATAAAGTTTTGTGGAGATAAGATGATAGATCAATCAGATGAAATGGATATTATGTTTGGTTAAAGATCTAAAGTTGAGTGTTTACCAAGAATTCCTATTTTCCATAATTCACAATCCTGGACTTCTGATTAAGGAATTCCTTTCCTAGATATTCTACTTCTTCCCATCCATCATCATGTGTTAACATAATGAGCTTTACTTCACAAGAATATTCTTATCTACCTTTTATTCTTCTAAATCCATTTATAAATCCAATGAGCTTGACACTGAAGCTTTCATAATCTTCTCATATCCATACTTGGTTATATCAACTACTCTACTGCTGATAACCTCCAATCCAACAATTAGTTACTTCTAACTTCATTCATATACTTCCTTTATCACCCTTCACTAAAATTACTCCAATGGATGTATATATATTAAACTACCTTCCTCAAAAGCTTACTACTCTTTAAGAGGAATAACACTACTTCAATAACTCCATGCTAAGATTTAGCTTAATCATACTATCTTATATCAACTTATCTCCAATATCTTATATTCAACTTTACATCATATCATGGTGACTTGTCATGGCTTACCTAGAATAACATATCTATACTAGTGTTCAATCATGTTCTATCCACCAATGTTACTTATACATGATATAAGCATTCAATCTTGGTGTCTAAAGCATGATCCTTATTGTCGTGGGAATGGTCACGGCAGATGCTGCAATCGGCAGCGAGTAGTAGAATGAGGGGCAAGGGCGGCCAGCTATCTGCGGTGCGAGATGAGGGCGGAGACACAAGGTTTTACCCAGGTTCGGCCCCCCGGAGGGTAAAGACCTACTCCTGCTAGATTGCATTATGGTGGAGGTACAATGGGCGAGCTCGGCGGCTAGGCGGCGAGTCGCTTGGGTGTATGATGGAACGTATCTCTACACGCCCCGTAGGGAGGTTTATATAGTCTTACCTTCCCTAGGGTTTACATATCCCAACCGAATCAGTTAAAGCTTGATGTCGTTTAACCTAATCCGATTGGGCCTATCTACTACTTTGGGCCTTTAGCTTCGATCGCCGGATCCACACCGGGCCTTGATCCAGTCGTCGTCTTGCAGGCCCACTCGCCAGTTCCTGGGCCAGTCGGAAACGTCCTGCTGGGTATACCCCGGTAGGCATATCCCCATCAGTAGTCCCCGAGGCCTTCGTTGATTAGGCGCAGGTGGTTGCTGGCAGTCAGAGTATACGGCTTCAAAGCAGACATCCAGTCAAATCGTCGGCGGGCTCCTGAATAAAGGAAGAAACTAGTTATTCTGATCGCAGCTTTGGCGAGTCGAGTCGGCAAATACTCAGTCACTGTCGTAGTGATCGGGCCGGCGATCCAAGTGGCCGAAGTTGGACCGTCAAACATGGTCAAACTAGCCGTTGGGGTAATCCATTGGTAATTTTTAGCGTAATCACCGCGTAGTAACGGCTCCCTAATTTGGCGGGTAACAACCGCTATATAAGGGGAATGGCAGGCGATCAGAGAACCATCTCTTCGTCATTTCCTCCGATTGCGCTTTCGCCAACCTCCGCATCGCGATCCAGCCGACCCGAAATCCTCCGACCCCCCACGAATCCTTCCGCCAATGGCCCCCTCCACCGAGCCTTGGGGTAGATCTAAGTGTACGAGGGCGCAACTGGCGTCCTTCGAGGAGGCCGGGATCCTGCGTGCCGGCAGGTGGCGCATCCCTGCGGCCGGAGAGGTGACCCCGAACCCGCGCGAGGGATAGTTCATCTGCTTCACCAGCCACCTAGAGCGGGGGCTGGGATTCCCAACGTCTCTCTTCTTCCGGCGCTTCTGCGCCTTCTACGGGATCCAACCGTCGGACCTGGGCCCGCACAACATCGAGCAGCTCACCATTTTCGTGGCGTTCTGCGAGTGCTACCTGGGCTACAGGCCCTACTTCTCCCTGTGGCAAGATCTATTCCACGGGCGGATCAGTCGCGAGGAAGCGGGCGGCCTGACGTTCCAACTGAAATCGAAGGCTTCTTTCTTTGATCTGATGCTACCCGCCAAGGCGGCGAGCCAATGGAAGAACTCTTGGTTCTACGTCACCGAGGCGACCCCAGACGGCTAGGTGGCGATCCCAAGGTACTCCGCCGACCGGCCTGAACCACGCCGACTTCAAGTCCACAAGCTTCCAACAGACCAACGAATGGTCGGCGATTTAAATGCTTGACCATTCGCGGCTGAAGAAGAGGGCCTCCTGCCCATCAATCAGCCTGGCTGGCTCGGGCGGTGACTTGTCCCCCTGGCCCGCCGCGACCACTATATGTACGAGTACACGGGCCGGGAGGACTCGACGAAGTCCTGCCTCGACGAGTGGCAACTCGAGGATTATCTCCTGGCGCTGAAGAAGATCACCCAGGCGACGTACCTCGACGCGAAGGCCGGGGTCGCCCCCTACACCGCGAAGTATCCAGCCCCAACGGTAAGTCATCCTTTCGTCACTCGCAGTCGCAGTTAAATGCATTCGCGGTCATACTGATGTTTTTTATGCCTATTGCAGCTATTTCAAGTAGTTGAGGGGTGGCTTCCGCCCGCGGACAACGAGAATTCGAGTTCGTCCGTCCGGGAGGTGGGCGAATCGCCTCCAGCGAGGGGAGGCGTCGAGAGCAACGGGAGTGGCGACAACGACGAATCCGAAGAAGAGGTCGCCCCGCTGGTCCGGAAAACGCACAGGCAGCGGCAGCGTGAGCTTGAGGCGAGCAGAAGCCTCGAGCGTCATGATGACGATGACGACGAGCTCCCCGAGCACACCTCGCGTCGCGAGGCCACTCCCTCGAAGAAGAATAATAAGAAGAAGAATAAGGAGAAGGAGGTTAAGGCCCCTCCGAAGAAGAAGAAGACGGTTAGCCGGGCGGCGCCTCACTCGCCAAGGCCAACGCCACCAGCCTGGCCGGGCGGCCCACAGAGGCGACGACGCAATATCGCCGCTGCTTGACCGAGGTGCCTCGGCCTCGATGCCGCCTGCTCGCCCCAATCTGGTCGGGGACCGCCTGTCATCGCCACGCCCAAGGGTGCTCCTGCCGAAGATGTTTCGGAGGCTCCAGCCGCAGCCTCGACAACAAAGAAACCGTCCGTGTCTTGGGCACGCGATGTCCTGGAGATGGGCCTCAGTCGCCGATTGGGCCCCGAACTGGAGAAGCCGACCGGCATCCGCACGGGGCTACGCTTCATTCCAGTCGCCAAGTGAGTTTGCTCACCTACTTTTGTATTTCGTTGTACTTGGATTATCTTGCTCACGTAATCAATTTGTAGGACCAGAGCGAAGAAGATAGGACATCCGACTGTGGCTAAGGTGCCACCCGTCGTCAGCGAGGAAGATCCCTCCCGGAAGAGGAAGGCGGACGAAGTCGTCATCCCCGCGGATAGTTCCAAGAAGGCCAAGGGCGACGAAGTCGTCACGGTCTCCGACGACACGGCGATCGCGCCAAGTGAACCCGTAATGGAGGCGGCCTTACCCATGAAGGAGGGTGCTCCCTTGCCTGGGGCGGCCGAGCCGGCCTCCTTTGGTGCCGGTGCCTCCATCGCAACGTTCCCGCGCTTCATGGCCAGAGCGGCTACAGCGAGTGGTACCTCGCCCTCGAGACATGCAGCTGGGGTCGCTGATACGGAGGTCGAGCAGCGTCGCGGGCACACGCCGGCTCTCCTCGCGTCCGTGGAAGCGATACAAATTCATGGCATGCTTGGCGCAGCCATCCAGGTATGTCCAGTCCCCGAGTATCAGGCCGGTGTGTTGCAGCGGTCTGATTCTTTTAATGTCGTGTTTTTATTTTTCGCGTCCAGTCCCCGAATGCGCGCTCGCTGAATTTCAGCGGGTGGGCACTTAGGATTTTTTGATTGCCCCTCGAGTGCGCACTGAATTTCAGCGGTGGGCACTTAGGATTTTTGATTGTCCCCTCGAAAAGACTCGCTGAATTTCAGCGGGTGGGCACTTAGGATTTTTGATTGCAGTCGGTCCGAGCGCACTCGCTGAATTTCAGTGGTGGGCACTTAGGATTTTTGATTGTTACCCGATGCGCACTCGCTGAATTTCAGCGGTGGGCACTTAGGATTTCACTTTGGTTGACTGTTTGAATTGTATGTGGTCTGCAACGTGAGTCACCGACCGCTTGCTGCGTAAACACCGCATGAAAGGAACTGCCACCGCCCAAGAGGCGAATAAGGGCTTGTGCGCTGTCAAGGCAGAGGAGGCCCGCCAGGGACTTGTCCTAGCGAGTGAGTTGGCAGCGGCTCAATCGGCGTTGAGCTCGGCTGAGAAGCGGATCGCCGACCTCGAGCGCGAGCTGAAGGAGGCGAAAGAGGAAGCGAGTTCGGCGGAAGGTCGAGCCAAGGCTGCCGTTACGACCGCCACGGAAGAGCGTAAAGTTTCTGACGCCCTTGTTGCTGGGCTTCAGGATGATTATACTTCGCTTCAGAGCTTCATCACGGATCTCTCCCGTCCCTTGATAGGTGAGTGTGTCTGCCCCTGCCTGTTGCATGTGCCTTTTTATAGTATCCGATGTACTCACTGTTATCTTCTATCCGCAGGTCGTATCCTTGATAGCACGGAAGAGGCGAGCTCGTTCGACGCGCGGCAATGTGTAGCCACGCTTGTCGACTCGGCAGCGTTGTCGGCGACGTGCACCCGGGCCTACCTCTAGGAGATGTCGCCTACGGAAGTAATTCCCAGCGACCTCGTCGAGGTGTGGCGGTACTTGGAGAAGGCGCCGTCGGTCATCGAGTTTATGACGCGGTCGGCATTCCGACGTGGAGCAGCGACGACACTTAGCCTTGGGCTCGCCCACTTCCCGGAGGACTTCGATCTGGATGACGTGACGAGTGGCTACACGTCGTCGATCCGCTGAAGATCTCCGAGGTACTGTTGACGTCAGCGCGCGGTGTACTCCGGCAGGCGATGGGCGACCTCCTTCCTTACCAGGAGACGGTCGTCGCACCTAACGACCCCGAGCCGCAGCACCGGGACTTCAAGATCGAGCAACCCTTCCGTGCGGCGATGTCGGGTGAGCTGACGACGTACCCGTCAAACCCGTACACGCCCTTCATCCGCAATCGCAAGAGTGCTGGCGAGTCGTCGTCGAAGCCTGCAGAGTAGAATAGTTTGCCCTGGGGCGTTAGTAGCAGATCTGCCGTTTGGGCATATTTTGTATTCTGAGACGATTGCAACATGCTATTAACGAGATATCGTGTTTGTTTTGTGATTTGTCATGTGTTTTTCGATTGAGGGTTGAACGAGTCCCCGAGCGCGTCCTCCCTTTTTATGGGGTTTACCTCGTTTGTGATGTGTTTCTGGTTTTTGAATGTTTTGTTATTGTGGTCGACTCGCCCGGACTCGAAGATCCAGTCGCAAGGCGACTCCCTTGAGCGCTCTGTACTTCACCGTGTTCCGTTGCGCGAACGAGGTCGGGTGGCCGAGTCCCCGAGCGTGGTACTTGGTTGTTCTAGGCGCGACTCGAGGGTGGGTGAGGGCTTGGCGCGTTAGTTTGAGCGCGTCACTCCTGCCTGGCCCGTTGGGTCAGTCGCATAGCGAGTCCCGGCATGCTCATACTTGGCGTTTTCCTATCCGCTCGCCTGACTGGTCGTCGGCCCCGAGCGTGGTACTTGGCCGCTCGAGTCGCTATGTCGAGGATGTGGAGGATCGTGGTCGCCGTGGAGAAGCGAAGGCGATTGTCTTGGCTCAGAGCCGGGCCGGGCTAGGCGACTCGATGGGGCTCCGGTAGGCGTTGTGGACGCCAAGGCCCGAGGTGACCCAAGGTTCTTGTAACGCACTACTTGGCCGTGTCGATCGCTGTACCAACGGTTGACTTCTGCAGTTAGCTTGACGCTGTTATTATGAGTGCGAGTGGCACAAGACACGGACAGTAGGCGCAATTTGTGGTAACCAATTCTTTTTATTTCAAAGCGACCAGAGGGTACATATGTGGGGTTCTAGGAGTAGAACTTTCGTAGGAGGTTTACATTCCACGGTCGCTTGACGTCCAGTTTGCCGACCCGCAGACGTCGATGAGGTAGTAGGCGTCATTGCCGAGTATGCGCCCGATGGCGAATGGTCCCTCCCACGGAGGGGAAAGCTTGTGCATGCCCTTCTTGTCCTGGATGAGGCACAGCACCAGGTCGCCTTCTTGGAAGGTGCGAGTTTTCACCCGCCGGCTGTGGTAGCGGCGGAGTCCCTGCTGGTAGATGGCGGTGCGTGATCGAGAGAGGTCACGTGCCTCGTCGAGTTAATCGACTCCATCCTGGCGGGCGAGTTCGTTTGCAGCCTCCGTGTAGTGGACGACCCGTGGCGAGTCGTGCTCGAGGTCGGTGGGCATGATCGCCGGCGCCAGACACCATGAAGAAGGGGTGAACCTGTCGACTTGACCGAGGTGCGGATGCCCCAGATGACGGAGGGTAGCTCTAGACCCAGCACTCGGCGGTGCACTCGAGTGGTACTTGAGTCGCGGCCAGCCGTGGAGGATGCTTTGATTGGCCCGTTCACCGGCCGTTGGATTCGGGTGGAGACGACGCGATCGAGCTGGATGTGGTGTTCTTCGCAGAACTCGGCCATGGCTCCTTTGGCGAAGTTGGTGCCGTTTTCCGTGATGATGCTATTTGGGAACCCGTAGCGATATATGAGCTCGCGTAGGAATTTAGTGGCAGTCTTCCCGTCGCACTTCCGGACTGGTTTGGCCTCCACCAACTTTGTGAATTTGTCGACCGCGACTAGGAGGTGGGTGTAGCCAGAGGGAGCCTTTTTGAAGGGGCCTACCATGTACATACCCCACACGGCGAATGGCCAGGTGATGGGGATTGTCTTGAGCGCTAAGCTCGGCACGTGCGTCTGGTTGGCGTACTTCTGGCACCCGGCGCACCATTGGACAATGTCGACGGCATCGGCGTGTGCGGTGGGCCAGTAGAAGCCATGCCGCATAGCCTTGGCGACCAGAGAGCGGGCACCGACATGGTGGCCGCAGTCGCCGCAGTGGATGTCGTGGAGGATCTTGCGTCCTTCTGCGGGTTGGATGCAGCGTTGGAACACGCCGGTGACGTTGCGCTTGTGGAGCTCGCCGTCGATGATGGTGATGGATTTGCATCGCCGTGCGATCATCCGGACGTCCGTCTCGTCTGCCGGCAAGGTGTCGGCCTCCAGGTAGGCGACGTAGGGCTTGGTCCAGTCGTCTGGCTCGGTGACGAGTGCGACCAGGGCTGCCTCTGGTTGCAGCGGGACTCCGATGTCGATCTCCCTTGGGGGAGAGACTGATGGCTTGGTGATCGTGTCCAGGAAGACCCCGGCGGGTGGTGCGAGTCGAGCCGACCCAATGCGAGAGAGTGCGTCGGCCTCCTCGTTCTTCCGCCTGTCGATCCACTCAACGGAGTAGCTGCGAAGTGTCCACCCACTTGTCCACCGCTTGGCGGTATGCCTCCATGGGGGAGACGGCATCGCAGTGCCGACTTGCCCAATGACGAGGTCGGAGTCTCCGAAAAGATAGGCGGTTGACGTTCATCTCCTTGGCAGCCCACATGCCGTGGAGTAGTGCCTCGACTCGCCATGTTGTTGGTGCAGGGGTGAAGTCGAGGCAGGACGAGCGGAGCTTGTTCTTCCGGTGAAGTCGACGATCCTGCTCCTGCGCCGTCCGCGTTCTTGGAGCCGTCGAAGTGCAGGCTCCAGTAATGGAGGTATGGCAGCTTATCTGGCTGCTGGGTCTCTTCCCAGTCGGCGATGAAGTCCGCTAGAGCCTGCGACTTGATCACTTTTCGTGGCTCGTATTTGATGTTGTGGACGCCGATCTCGACGGCCCACTTGGCGACCCGCCCGGTCGCCTCGCGGTTGCGGATGATGTCCTGCAATGGTGCTGAGGAGACGACCGTGATTGGGTGTTCCTGGAAGTAGTGCGGCAGGCGCCGCTGTGCTCTGAAGACCGCGTATACCAGTTTCTGGTACTGCGGGTATCGCTGGCGTGACTCGGTGAGGACCTCGCTGATGTAGTACACCGGTCGCTGTACTGGGCGCTCCTTTCCTTCCTCCGGTCGTTCGACGACCATGACGGCGCTGACGAAGCGCTCGGAAGCCGCGACGTAGACCAGCATGGGTTCTTTGTTGGCGGGGGCGGCGAGTAGTGATGCGGCGAGTAGCACCTTCTTGAGGTCGCGGAGCGCGTCGTCCGCCTCCTTGTCCCACTGGAAGGTAGGGTTCTTGCGCATCAGGCGGTATAGGGGCATCGCCTTTTCGCCCAGGCGGGGGATGAAGCGACTGAGAGCCGCTACTCGTCCGGCCAACTTCTGGACGTCGCGCAGGCACTCGGGTTTGCCGAGTCGGGCGATCGAGTCGATCTTGGTGGGGTTCGCCTCAATCCCTCGCTTAGAGACGACGTACCCCAGTAGTTGTCCTGCTGGTACACCGAAGGTGCATTTGCCTAGATTAAGCTTTATCTTGTATTTCCGCAAGTTGGCGAATGTTTCCGCCAGGTCGGCGAGTAGATCACCCTGGCGAGCGGATTTTACGACCACGTCGTCGATGTACACGTGGATGTTGCGGCCAATTTGGCTCGCGAGGCACTCCTGCATGCACTGCTGGTAGGTCGCCCCGGCGTTCTTGAGGCCGAAGGTCATGGCGGTGTAGCAGAAGGCTCCGAATGGCGTGATGAACGCCGTCTTATCCTCGTCCTCGACAACCATTTTGATCTGGTTGTATCCAGAGTAGGCGTCGAGAAAACATAGCGACTCCGAGCCCGCGGTGGAGTCGATTATTTGGTCGATCCGTGGGAGGACGAACTGCTCCTTCGGGCAGGCGCTGTTCAAGTTTGTGTAGTCAATACACATCCTCCAGGTCCCGTTCTTTTTCTCGACCAAGACTGGGTTTGCCAGCCACTTGGAGTATTTAATTGGCCGGATGAAGCCTGCAGCGAGTAGACGCTGTACTTCCTCGGCAATAGCTCGGCGGCGCTCTTCATTGAAGGGTCGTAGCGACTGCTTGACGGGTTGCACTTTGGGGTCGGCGTTTAGTTTGTGCTCAGCGAGCTCCCTAGGGACACCGGGAATGTCAGAGGGCTTCCATGCAAAGATGTCCCTGTTCTCACGGAGGAACTCGATGAGCACGCCTTCCTAGGATGGGCTCATGCCCGTCCCGATCGTCACCGTCGCCGGAGTCGCCGGGACCAGCTCGACGGTGTGAGTGCGTCGCTGCCTCGAAGGCTGAGGTGTTTGCGCCCGAGTTGGGCTTCTTGAGTATGGTGGGTCGTCGTTGTTGACCCCGCCGCATTTGGCGAGCTCATCGGCGTGGTTGGTCTCTGCCGCGATGACGGCGTCGGCGAGTTCTGCTCATTTGGCCTCGCACTCGGCGGCCATGTCGGGGTCGCCGTTGATGGTTATGACGCCGCACGGCCCGAGGAGCTTCATTGCATTGTACGCGTAGTGGGGCGCTGCCATGAACTTGGCGAACGCCTGGCGCCCCAGGACGCAGTGGTAGGGGCTGTCGAAGGGTACCAGCTCGAAGATGATTCGCTCGGTGCAGAAGTTTGCTGGTGTGCCGAAGGTGACTGGCAGCGTGACCTTGCCGATCGGGTATGCCTTCCGACTGGGGACGATGCCGTGGAACGTGGTGTGGGTTGTCTCGATCATCGACTGCGAGAGCCGCAGCCGCCTGAAGGTGTCCAGGTACAGGATGTTGATGGAGCTGCCGCTGTCCATCAATGTCTTAGGGAGCCAGTAGTCTCCCACCTTAGGCTTGACCACCAGGGCGACTCGTCCTGGGTACTCGATGCGTGGCGAGTGGTCCTGGTGGCTCCAGGTGATGGGCTGCTCCGAACAGTTGAGGAACTGGGGGACGTCCACCTGGGCCACCGCGTTGATGGCGACGACGCGGGTGATGACCTTCTTCTCGCGCTTTGTGTTGAAGCCTGTGAAGGTATGGAGCGAGCCGGCCATGTTGCCGAATTTTCCGCCGTTTGGCGGGTTGTTGTCGGGGTCCTCCCGTGATCGTCGTGCCTTCGCGATTTCTCTGAGGGTGTGGCAGTCGGCGGTCGTGTGTGTGGCGGGTTTCCCTTTCCTGCTATGAAACGCACAAGGTTGGTTAAGGAGGGCCGCGGGGTCGAACCTTGGCTTGGCCTTGTAGTTGCTGCCGTCGCGGCGTTGTCCTCAGTTGCGGCGGAAGCTTTTGGGCTCGCGTTGTGCGTGCCCGGCGTTGGCGACGAAGTCGACTCGCCCGTCACTGCGGCACTTGCCGGTGAGGCGAGTGTTGCTGTAGCATAGGTCAGACCGTCGTCCGTTGTCGTTGCCGCTCGTGCGGCGTTGGCCTCCCGACTCGTCGTCAGTTTCCTGGTTTGGATCTTCCTCCGCATACCGTTTGGCGATCTCGAGGAGGTCCAGTATGTTGTCGAGTGTGCGAGAATGACGCTTGAGCTTGGCAACCAAGGGCTCGTAGAGGCACGAGGTCTTGAAGCAATGGATCGCAGTGTCCGGGTGGATGCCGACCGCGTTGTACCAGAGTTCTTGCCACCGCTGGACCCGCCATGGGTCGACTCGCGGGGTCCCTGGACGCATCGCTCTAGGTCCTCGATGGTGGTGGCGCGGGTGTAGGAGCACTCGAAGTGCCTGACGAAGGCGTCGCGCATTTCCTCCCAGGAGTCGATACTATCCTGGGGGAGGGTGTTGATCCACTGCCTGCACGTCCCCTCCATCATCAAGGGGAGGTAACGGGCGGCTAGCAGGTCGGTGTGACCTGCGATCCCCATCGCCATGAGGTATGTATCGAGCCACACGGAGGGGTCGTACGAAGGGTCATACTTTTCTATCTCCTTCGGCGCCTTGAAGTTCGGCGGGTACTTCTTGCCTCGGATCCTCGGTCTGAAGCACTTGGGGCCGAGTCGAATTAGCGATCCCATCGGCTCGCAGTCGCGGCGATTGGATAGGGTGTGTCGGAGGTCGTCGGGCTGGCGTGCGCGCCAGCTTTGGTTGTTGATGATGTGGGTGCGGGCGTCGATGGGTTGACCATTGGCGGCGACGAAGTTGGTCGCTGGACTGGGGTCATTGGTGGAGAGTGCCGCATTCGCGGGTCGATGTTGGAGCCGCAAAGGCTCTGGTGGCGGGCAGTTGAGGGTGTTTGCCGCCATGGGGCGGCCACTTGAGGCCGCTCTGCTTCCCGAAGAACGCGAGTACACTCGACCCTGCGAGTCGGCGCCTGCGTTTTGCTCGGCGGCCTTGCGGGCAGGGCCCCGACATCTTGGATCCAGGGGCGCCACGCCGTGGCCGTTATGTTGTCGGCTGCTGCTCGGCCTGCCACGAGGTTGTCCATCGGGGTGGAGAACAGTGGGAGTTCGTTCGCGTCTCGCTCCCGTGAAGAGGCTACTATCCATGGCTGATCCCTGGGGGGTGTGCGGTTGGGTGGAGGTGGGGCGCCCATCACCGTCGATCCTGGCGGGGGCCGGGCGCTTCCTCCTGGTGATGCGTTCTCGCAGATCGCGCGCTCGGCCGCGTGGGCTGGTTCGTTTTCGTCGTCGAAGTTCATGGCGCGCCCCTGGACGGTGCGGTTCAGGCGCGACCTGATTCGCTGCTGGTGGTAGCGCCGGCAATCACACCGCCGAGGCGAAATTTTTCGCCGGCTTGTTCCTGCGATCGCCTCCGCTAGCCAGCGGAGTTCCTCGAACTCCGCTGGCGTTAGGAGGGATCAGGTGGAGAAGGGATCCTCCGGATCGGTGCGTGCGTCGCCATGTAGGTCGCGTGGCGATCGTCCCGCTATGGAGGTCAGCGGAATTTTCCGACCCAGAGTCGAAGTCGAAGATTCCAAGGATGGAGGGATCCTCGAAGTCTCCCATGTTGGAAACCTGGGTGATGGAGCCCGCGGGTGAAGCCGCGGTAATGGATCCGGCGAGTGACGCCGGGGTCGCCGAGTCGGCGTCGTCGTTGAGGGCCGCGTCTTCCGCGGCCGCGGAGTTTTCGGCCACGTTGCTGTGAGCCGAGTTGTACTCGGAGGCGAGGCGATGAATCATGCGGACCTAGCTCTCGGAGAGCCGATCGCGTGGCGGCGACTCGCGGATGCGAGCCGAATCCTCTGAGATGATGACGTCGGTGAGGCCGACGAAGAGGCTGATCGTGCCGACCGGCAAGATCATGCTGTGCGTGACGGGTCGCGCCGCCGGGACGTAGCTTCTCGGCAAGATTTGGAGCATCTCGCCGATCGCTATCATGCGGCCAGTGGCGACCGTCTCGTTGATGGGCAGATTGGATCTCGCTGCAGAACACCGGCCGGACCGGCCAAGCCCCACGGTGGGCGCCACTGTCGTGGGAATGGTCACGACAGATGCTGCAATCGGCAGCGAGTAGTAGAACGAGGGGCAAGGGCGGCCAGCCATCTGCGGTGCGAGATGAGGGCGGAGACACAAGGTTTTACCCAGTCGGCCCGAGGGTAAAGACCTACTCGCTTGATTGTATTATGGTGGAGGTACAATGGGCGAGCTCGGCTAAGGGCGAGTCGCTTGGGTGTATGATGGAACGTATCTCTACACGCCCCGTAGGGAGGTTTATATAGTCTTACCTCCCCTAGGGTTTACATATCCCAACCGAATCAGTTAAAGCTTCGGTAATCGTTTAACCTAATCCGACTGGGCCTATATACTCGCCTGGGCCTTTAGCTTCCAGTCGCTCGGATCCACACCGGGCCTTGATCCAGTCGCCGTCTTGCAGGCCCACTCGCCAGTTCCTGGGCCACTCGGAAACGTCCTGCTGGGTATACCCCGGTAGGAATATCTCCATCACTTATAATCCTTTGATCCTTTATGGTTTAGGTTTCCAGTTGGATAATCAAGGCTTCATCAATACAACATTACAGTTGTGTTGAAATTATCTTCTTAGTATCTCTATTGGATTAAGGGATGTTATTCATAGACTATGCTTACTTAATCCAATAGGATTACTCCTTGGTACCTATCTTCAATGTTCATCCTTGTAATCTTTACCTCAGATACTCTTCTATTATTTCAGGAGTGAGTTAACTCCATCAATTATCATATTGATTTGATTCTCTTCCAACTCTCCCATCCTATAAATGATATTTAAATCTAGCACTAATATTTACCTCTTCTTACTTTTTTATAGGCCTTAAGTGAATGTTATAATATGGTCAATAGTTGATAGATGAAGAATTGATATATGAAGAATTGGTGAATCAATAGTTGATTACTCAACATTGATGAACAACAGATATTAAGATAAGATTCAGTAGAGATGATAAAGATTGATATGGAAATAAGGATATGTGGTGAATGGTATTGAATTGCTTTCCTTTCCTACTCAAACTCACTAAAGAGTTAAGATTTTATTACCATGATGTTCATGGTATAAGTAGATGAGATTAAGTTTTAGTTGTTACATTCCTATTACTTAAGTTATATTTATAACTTGGTATTCATGAGTTGTTGTAATGAATACTATGATATGATCACCTAAGGATCAAATATAAATCATTAAGTAATGTATTAGGGTTTAATTTTATTACATTTGATCTACCCTTAGATCAAATCATGTTTACCCAAAATAAGGTTTTAGCAAAGGTCATATTGAAACTTATCACAATCAACTTGATGATCTACTTTAATTCCTTCAAGTTGAGAGAAGCTTCAATCACTTTGACAAGTTTTGTTCAAAAGCATGGAAATTATTCGGATTTTCTATGCATGAATGCAATGCACACATCTGGGTTCAGCTTATTTCTAAGCTCTATTGCTGGGATGTTACACATGCCCATTACCCCACTTTAGACTTGGATTTCATATCTCGTCATCTTCCTGATCCGCCAGATGTTGCGTTTACCATGGCTCCTCATTATCAAGGCGCTCGTCGCCCTGTTATTTGGGTCGTCCGAAGAATGCTGGATGAAGACGAAGATTTTTTTCTTAACTTTGATTTGTAAAAAAATTCCTGCATATAAGACGCAAAAAAATCTATTTATAAATTATGTTCTGTAAAATGTGATGTGTGCGCATGTTTGTATGCTGGCCATTTGTCAAATTTTGACTTATGTCGCCTGCATGAGAGATCCTTTCGTTTGCTTGATGCCCTGGGCCGAGTCAGCTATTCAGTTCAAGACTTTTTAGGCTAGATGGCGTATCCGAATATTTTGCAGCGCTTTTCCGCGAAGTCCCCGAGTATCGGGTGACGTGTTATTTTTGTAAACACTTATGATGTCTACACACGCTTCTATTCTTGTAGACAGTGTTGGGCCTCCAAGTGTATAGGTTTGTAGAACAGCAACAAGTTTCCCTTAAGTGGATTACCCAAGGTTTATCGAACTCAGGGAGGAAGTGGTCAAAGGTATCCCTCTCAAGCAACCCTACAATCAAGATACAAGAAGTCTCTTGTGTCCCCAACACACCCAATACACTTGTTAGGTGTATAGGTGCACTAGTTTGGCGAAGAGATAGTAAAATACAAGTAATTTGGATGATTATAAGACAACGGTGCCAGAAAAGATCTTGAAGGGGAGGAAGAGACTAAAGGCTATCTGAAATAAAGATGTCAGCAAGCAAACATGTAGCAGGACTAGTTGTAAACGGTGTTTCAATGCTTAGAAACAAGGCCTAGGGATCATACTTTCACTAGTGGACACTCTCATATAAATATCTTCTCTTCATTATTCTACTCTAAACTACTCTCCGTTGGACAACTCTAATCCACGGTAGGGCTACAAAAGCACTCCTTAAAGTTCGTAATCCCCATCTAGATAACCCCAAACTGTTAACTTCAGCGCTAGATGGTTCCAGCAAACACCACAATTTCATAGAGACATCCAACTCCAAATATAACTCATGATAAGTATTTATGTAATCTTTAGCCTAAGTGCCACACGGTGTGCACACTGTCACCTTCACACACGTGGGTATAGCCGGAGATTAATTAAAGCACTTGAGTAGCAGAGTAGATCTACTTAATTACAAAGCTCATGATCACAATGTGATCATGCATATATATATATATATATATATATATATATATATATATATATATATATATATATATATATATATATATAGAGAGAGAGAGAGAGAGAGAGAGAGAGAGAGAGATGAACACATAGCTACCGGTAGAGCCCTTAGCCTCGAGGGGGAACTACTCTCTCCTCATCATGGGAATCAACAACGACGATGGAGATGGTGGTGGAGATCGATGGAGATGGCTCCGGGGGGCAATTCCCCGTCCCGGCAGGGTGCCGGAACAGAGACTTCTGTCCCCCGAATCTCCCCTTCAGCGGTGGCGGCACTGTGGGACTTTTTGTGGATTTCAACCCACGCTAGGGTTTACGTCCCGAGGAGACGTATATGTAGGCGAAAGGGCAAGGTTGGTGGAGGTCCAGGGGGCCTAGACCATGTGGCCGCGCGGCCAGGGGGCCGCGCCACCGTATGGTGTGGCCGTCCTGGTTCCCTCCTCCGTATCTCCTTTGGGCTTCGTGTCGTGTCTGGTAAAATATCGATATTGGCTTTTGTTCCATCCAATTCCGAGAATATTTCTTTTCTGGCTTTTCTGAAACCAAAAACAGTAGAAAACAGGCAACTAGCACTGCGGCATCTTGTCAATAGATTAGTTTCAGAAAATGTATAAAAATACCTCAAAGTGTAGACAAAGCATAACAAAGTTGATACAAAACAAGCATGGGGCATGAAAAATTATAGATGCGTTTACGATGTATCAACTTGTGCTATGAGGAGACCCCGAGTGTCGGGTGGGTGATGAAAGATAGATTCGGAATATGAACAATGTAGCCCGAGTTTTAGGAACTTAGCTTTATTGATCTTTGGTTATGGAGGTACATGTGGCGTAATTGCCTGGCTGTAAGCCTTATTGTATATAAAACACAAGTCTTTGGCTAAGAAGCTTGGTTGTAGGCCTTATTGAATGTAAATTGTGGAAAGTAAAAAATATCCTAGGCGTAGAAACATCGCAGCTGCGCAACGTTCCATGGGTTGGAGTATTTTACTCTAGTCTTGTCTTGAAGCCGATATGCCCCACTGGGGATAACTTCGGTGACAATGATAGGCCCTTCCCACAGGGATTCTAGCTTGCAGTGGCCCTCTTGTTTGAGGCGAAGGACTAGGTCCCCAACGACGAAGGACCTGGGATGCAGTCGACGGCTATGATAATTGTGCAGGTTCTTCTGGTATTGCATTTCTCGTTGTTGTAACATCCCAAAAATATTAAACTTGGATCATCAAACTCTAATCATCAAAATTAGGGTTAACAAAAACTTTTCCAATTAAAGATATGAAAGCATTCATATGTGTGTGTATTAAAATTTGGATTCTTTTGAATTGCCATGCTTCTGTGTTTCTTTGTTTGTAAAATGATTCTTAGGTGAAATAAACATCATCTAAATAATCCCCAAACTTTTCCCAAAGACAAACAAGTCAAAACAAATAAAATAAGTGAATGGTCACTTTGGCCAAATTAACTCCCATGCCTACTTTGGCTATCCCTAACTTTCAGAACTTAACAGAAACATGTATGGATCTTTGCACCCCTTGATAGTACTCATAATAAGGTATCAAGGCCCACTTTGTGATCATCCAAAACATTCATATACTTAGTTTAAATGACAGTTTAAAATTGAATCTATTTCGTATGGGAAGATACCACTATTTCAAAAACCACTCAAACAAGCTCAATTTTCAAAACCCAAGCATCCACAGAATCCTCAACACATGCCTAGCACACCCACCAAAAATCTTTTCAAAATTCAAAACTCAAGTTCATGCGGCCATTTCATCAAACAAGTTGCAGATGCAAATCAACCAAATCAAAAACACTATGTTGAGCAGTGTTTTAGGCCAACCTTGTTCCCTCTCTGGATGCAACTAGCCTTAATAGATCATCTAGCAACCTTGACTAACCTATAGCACCACTATGAGCTTGCCATTTCCATCAATGGTGAGCAGGCTGAGCCTCACCATGTCACCCCAGTGTGGACATCAAGCTAGGAGAAGAACTAGCCATGCCCACCTTGTCTAGCATGCAGCCCATGCCTCACCCGCCCGTCTCGACCAGCCCTAGATCGAAGACAGAGACCAGAACCACCAGGAACACCGCGTCCGCGCTGCTGTCGACCATGCCGACAAGCACCCCAGTGCACGCGCCGTTCCCACTCAACCCGACCACCTCGAGCCCTCGCCGCCCGCCAGCATGCACCCCATCGTCCCAAGAGACCACCAGACATGTTCGTTTCACCGCCCGTACCCCGTAGCCACCGCTCGCCGCGGAGTTCGCCGCCTCTGCCTCGCAGAGCACCGCACGTTCCCGACCGATTGACACCACCCCTACACGCGCATTTAAGCTCTAGAGCATCGCCAGGAGACTGCCCGTCGATCGCCAACCTCAGCCATGCCGCTAGCTGCCCGTAGCCGTGTCGCCACCGTCGCCTGCCCATCCCTCTCGGTCTCGCCATCGAGCCTATAAAAAGAGACGACCCCCGCTCGATTTCTTCACACCAATTCACTCCCCTCTCACCCAGAACCACCCCACCTCTCTCCCGGATCAAGGAGAGCAGCGCATCGCCGGAATTTCACCGGAGCCCGCCGCTGCTGGAGAAGAAGGAAGCCATCGATTGGAGCCGCCCCAGGAGGAGCTGCCAGTGCCAGGAGAATCGACGTCGTCGACTTCGTCGTTCGCCCCCATCGCCAACCCTCGCCTGAGCCCCGGTGAGCCTCCCACGACCCCCACTGAGCCGCTAGGGTTCGAGCTCGCCGGTGACATGTTCATCGTCGACGACGACCCTCATCCGTTGATCTCATTTCTAATCCAACGCACCACATCGCCCTGTATCGCTTCACGTGTTATGAGCCACTAACTGGTGGAACCCCCCTGTTAGCTGAGCCCCGCACTGCGGAGTGACACTGGGCCGACCCTTTAACCCTTCCCGCGCAGCCCAACCGTTTGAATTTAGCTTTTTCTATTTTAATTCAAACATAGTTTTGTACCTATATTCAAAAATCAACCCAGCTCGATTCAGTAAACCAAATTGCATGAAACCAATTTTGTTAGAAAGGTACTGAAATGCTTAACCCAAGTCCGTTGGATTTAAATCATTTGGATCTGAAGATCAACCTTGGTAAAAATAACAAGGCAGAAGCTTTTTTGCATTCAAACATTTTTCAAAATTCAACCATAATAGCTTTTGAGTTGATTCCAACTCTCAAAAATCACATTTGATCATACCTTTCAGAATATATAAAAACATTTGGGTTACTTACAGAAATAATGTTCAAGCAATAAAAGAATGCCACATAGGCATTTCTAGTCACTTTATTTATTTAATATAAAAAGGTTAAACCTTATTAAATTGTGACACCACTTTAAATCACATTCCCATGTACTGAAATATGTGTTGATGACATGTGTCAACATGATCCCAAGTTTGAGTTGGAGAATATTAAATCTTAAGTAGTTTTCCAATGAGTAGAAATTACTTTTCTCAAATTAAAATAAATAAGACAAATGTTTTAAGCTTGTAATGATAGGTGATGATGCTAGATCATCTATAGTACACCTTTGTGTGATGATTGAAAATAGTTAAGTATTGTTTGGTGATTGTGTACCTCATATTTATTTATAGACGCTAGTACCGACCAAGGATACGAGGAGGAAGGAGGATACTACGAGGAGGAAGCCAATGAAAACTTCAACCACTGCTCTGCTCAAGGCAAGCTTATACTGATACTTATGCAAGCCAATACTTAAGCCCCTGCAAGCTAACCCTTGCAAGATACCCTACTTATGCAAGCTAATACTTGTTTGTTACCATACCAACTATATGACTTAAGCATATGTGATCATACCCACTTGATAACCCAATCCTAGTTTTACTTGCAAGCTTTCTATTTTATTTCTTTATCAAAGCTATTACTTAGAGTTTACTTAAGTAACTTGTAGTTTCTAGGAGGATAATTGAAGGTTGCATAAAGAGCATTAAATTTGGCCTAAGCTAGATAATCTTGATGTCATCTTAAGGCATGATATTGAACTTAATTAAAACTCCACTAGTTTACCACCCTCCTTAGTACTTACCCCACTTGTAGATGCTAGTGCTAAGCATAAAAATTTATCAACTTCAGATGGGAATACTTGGTGAAAATGGTTATGAAAACCTTAGAATGATGAGTCATTCTACTGAGATGTTTTGACATGTGTTCCCGAACACCAGATGATTTGGATGATGAAAATGTTAAGGCATGAGCCTTAGCCCTTTATAAAACTGATGGTTGTCTGGATGCGATACCATTCCAATTTTACCGTACAACCACAATACCCGAAAATTGGGTAGGGCTTGACTGGAAACTTATATACCTTAGTATGGGTTCCCTCACGGCCAAGGTCTGAGATGAGGCTACCTTGTGAAGATTTTCCACCTGTGCAGTACCCAAGATGATAGTTGGTCATGGTTGGGAGGCCAAACTCACAGGAGAGGTGCCTATACTAGGGCATGTAATGGAAATGTTAGGATTGATTATCCGCATACTGAGTATGGTGAATTCAGGATTTGTTCCTGACGGATGTATCGAATGTTGTGGTGAAAGTGTACAATCTCTGCAGAGTGTCAAACTATTCGAATAGCCGCGTCCGTGGTTATGGACAGTTGGAGTGGCCATACTGTTCCCCCGTCAGAGGTTTTCAAAATGACTTGTGAAATGAATTGAGATTTTGACTTGACCACAACAGAGTTGTGACATGAAATTCAAGTTCCCACTTAGGTGTTATAAAATTTCAACTAGTTCTTTGCTTCTGAACTTAGTAGAGGTAAATCTGGCTTTTTCCAAAACAACCCTAGAGCTTAGTGTCCTACTACAAAAACCCCCATAACTTGTTATTATTAGTTTGCGAGTACTTAAAGAGTACTCATGGCTTTGTCCCTGGCTATTCCCATGGCCAGACTATGAAGAGGAGTACCAGGATGAAGGACCCCAGGAAGGTTAGGACAACTAGGATCATCTCCCATCGTCAGCATTGCCTATGACCCCGAAGATGGAGCTTCTCCTACGCTACCTTTATTATTACGTATTTCCGCTGCTTGAGTTGTATTAAGAACTGGATCATGAGATCCTTATTTGTGTAAGACCTTATGTATGGTTTATAATGGATGATGTACTGTGGTATCCAATTCTGTTATGTCTCGCAAAAATGGTAGTCCTGGGATTGCGATGTATGGCATAACAGGCATCTGGGATTAAAAATCCGGGTGTTGACAGTTGTAGAGCAACGTCTCTTGCTTCGTCGAGTGCATCAACATCATCTTCGAGTGCTTCTTGTGAGGCTTCTTCATCATAAGTGACCACCCAATGAGACTCGTGAGTTATTTCGAATAGAAGAACGACATCAACACCGTGGACCAGAAAGAAGGGAGTCTCTTGAGTAATAATATTTGGATTTGTTCGCAGGTTCCATAGGATGGAGGGTAGTTCGTCTACCCAGGCGCCTTTTTTTGAGGCCGCTGGTGATGAGACCATTGGTTTTTTTGACTTGACTATTTGTTTGTGGGTGAGGAACTAAGGTGTAGTTAATGTTTATGTCCATATTTTTGTAGTAGTCATTGAAATCATTGGATGTGAAATTTGTACCATTGTCTATGATGATGCTATGAGGTACTCCGAAGCAAAAAACTATCGACTTGATGAAGCTGACGGCCGAGGTTGCATCTTGGCTGATTACGGGTGCTGCCTCAATACACTTTGTAAATTTATCGACTTTGACTAGCAGAAAGACATGACCACCAGGCGAAGATTTATGGAGTTTTCCGACCATATCCAGGCCCCACTGGGCGAACGACCAAGCCAATGTTATGGGTACCAATTCTGTTGCTAGTGCGTTGGGATTGTTCGCGAAGCGTTGGCATGCCTCGCATGTTCGTGAAGGGTTCGCAGCATAGAAAACAAAAATTTTCCTACGATGTGAACTATATACCAAGATCTATTTATACTAGATACAAACAACGGGCGGATGTATATCTGTAGAGAACATACCCTTGAATACCGACAAAGTTTAACGAGTCCCACTCGTGGTTGATGTAGACGATCTCTTGCCGATCTCAAGATCGAGAGGAAGTCCTAGCGCCGCAAATCAGCAGCGCATCCGTGCTCGCACACACGTTCGAGGCACCGAGCAACCTCCGCCTCCTCGCTCCAATGATGCAATGAAGCACAACTCTTTCTTGCCGAATAGCCCGGGAACATGTATCTCGCTAGTCCGAGACCATGGGGGATAAATTCTAGAGGGGGAGAGAGATCCTTCACGAGGAGGTGTGAGTGAGAAGTGAGAGGAGGGGCTCCTTTTATAGGAGGAGGGGGGGGAACCCCAAGGGGGTGGCCGGCGCATGGGGGCTGCCCCCTTGCCTCCCTCTTCATGTGGGTGGACACTCCTCACAAAACTCCTCCAAATTCCTCCACTCAAAATCCCACTCAAAGATCCCATTAAATTTCCACCAAATTTAATGCAAACTCTCATTAAATAAAACTCTTTTATTTTATTCAGAATTTTGTCAATTACTTTAATGACAAACATTCACAAATAACCCCTTGCTAGAATTCTATTTCACATGCATAACCACTTTACAATTTCACCGAAAACCTTTTGGTATCTAGTGAAATAAATTCCTGCGCTTGTTTATTCTTTTCGGCATGAAACTTTTGCTCCAATTGGATGTCGGTGTCTCTTAAGTGTGTCACCCTACGGTTCGTGAATAATGCGGACATGATCGAGACCCTCTCGGATCAATAATCGAGCGGGATCCGGAGACCCATATCTTGACTCCACACATTCAACGATGACTTTCTTGTGATCGTCGGAACCTTTTACGCTAGTATCTTAATCCCTTTGTTTCACGATATATTACATGTCCGAGATTCGATCATGGTATCTCCATACCTAGTTTGATCTAAATTCGACATGCACTCTTTTCTCGTTCCGTGATATAACATTCTAGTGATCAAATCACTTGCTTGCAAGCTAATCAATGTGATATCACCGAGAGGGCCAGTATATCTATCCGTCATCGGGATGAACAAATTCCTCTCGATCCATGAGCCTCTACATAACACTTTATTAGTTCGAACCCATCTTTATAATCACCTGTTACGGTGTGACGTTTGATGTTATCAAGAAACTCTTAGGTGTTAGTGATTGACATGATCTCATGGTCTAAGGATTAGGATCACTTCGTAAGTTGTTATAGCAATATAAACTCAATGACTTTGATCGTAATGCTATACTTGATGAATGTTCATCACATCATTACACTAATGTTGTGATCCGTTATTAACAACATCCAATGTCCATGATCAGAAACCTTGATCATCTTGTTAATCAACGAGCTAGTTTATGAGAGAGGCTTAACTAGGAACTTTTACGTTTGTTTATTAAACACACATGTATTAACGTTTCCGTATTAATACAATTATAGCATGCAAAATAAACATCTATCATATACTTGGAATACACATAATAAACAATTTATTATTGCCTCTCGGGGCATATTCCTTGATCTCCCACTTGCACTAGAGACAATAATCTAGTTACATAGTGATATATCTAACACCCATTGAGTTCGGTGTTGATCATGTTTTGCTCTAGGAGAGTTTTAGTCAACGGATACGCTACATTGAGATCCGTATGTACTTCTAAATCTTTATATCTCCATCCTTGACATGCTCGCGGATGGAGTGAAACCGCTTAATATGCTTGGAATGCTTGTGAGACCTTGGCTCTTTGGCATTGGCAATGGCACCATTGTTGTCACAATAGATCACCATTGGGTCCAACGCTTGCCACAACTCCTAGTTCGGATATGAACTCCTTCATCCAAGCGCTTCCGAGCCGCTCAAGCGGCAACATATTCGGCCTCCGTTGTTGATCCGCTACCACAGGTTGTTTGGAGCTCCTCCAACTAACCGCTCCGCCATTCATGAGAAATACGATCCGGATTGAGACTTAGAGTCATCCGGATCGGTGTCAAAGCTAGCGTCGACATAACACTTAGCGACGAGCTCTTCTTCACCTCCAGATACAAGAAACATATCCTTAGTTCTTCGTAAGTACTTAAGGATATTCTTGACCGCTATCCATGTTAGAACCTGGATCCGATTGGTACCTACTAGTCAAACTAATAGCGTGTGCCACATCCGGTCTTGTACATAGCATGGCGTATAATAGAGCCTATGGTGAAGCATAGGGATTTTGTCCATCATCTCTCTTTCTTCCGCAAGCGGACTTTGAGTCTTACTCAATGTCTTGCCTTGCAACATAGGTAAGAACCCTTCTTACTTGTCCATTTTAAACTTCTTTAAAATCTTATCAAGGTATGTACTTTATGATAGCCCTATTAGGCGCCTAGATCTATCTCTATAGATCTTTATGCCTAATATGTATGGCCTTCACCTAGGTCCTTCATTGAAAATTTCTTTGTTTAGATAACTTTTAACCTTTGTTTAAAAGTTCTATATCATTTCCGATCAATAATATGTCATCCACATATAATATCAGAAATGCCACATTGCTCCCACTCACTTTCTTGTAAATACAAGCTTCTCCATAAGTTTGGACAAATCCAAACTCTTTGATCACCTCATCAAAGCGGAGATTCCAACTTCGTGATGCTTGCTTCAATCTATAGATGGATCGTTGAAGCTTGCACACCTTGTTAGCATCCTTAGGATCGACAAAACCCTTTGGTTGTATCATATACAACTCTTCTTCAATATTACCATTGAGAAAGCGGTTTTGACATCCATCGCCATATTTCATAATCGAAATATGCAGCAATTGCTAACATAATCCTAATCGACTTTAGCATCGCTACGGGAGAAAGTCTCATCGTAGTCAACTCCTTGAATTTGTCGAAACCCCTTTGCGACAAGTCGAGCTTTATAGATGGTCACATTACCATCAGCATCAGTTTTCCTTTTGAAAATCCATTTGTTCTCCACGGCCTTTCGGTCGTGAGGTAATTCAACCAAGTTCCAAACTTGATTTTCATACATGGATTCCATCTCGGATTTCATGGCTTCTAACCATTTGTTGGAATCCGGGCTCATCATCGCTTCTTCATACGTCGCAGGGTCATTATATTCATCAACCATGAAATTTATGACAGGATTTCCGTACAGCTCGGGAGCTGCACGCGTCCTGTTTGACCTGCGAGGTTCGGTAGTACTCTCTTTCGGAGTTTCATGATCATTATCATTAGTTCCCTCTTCAACAGGTGGAGCCAACTCCGGAACGACTTCCTGATTGCGCTACTCGCCATACTTTGAAGAGAAGGTTCCACAACCTCTTGAGTTCTACCTTCCGACTACTCACACCTTTCGCGAGAAACTCTTTCTCTAGAAAGGATCCATTCTTAACACAAAACCTTGCCCTCGGATCTGTGATAGAAGGAATACCCAATAGTTTCTTTAGGGTATCCTATGAAGACGCATTTTTCCGCTTTGGGTTCGAGTTTATCCGGTTGAAGTTTCTTCACATAAACATCGCAACCCCAAACTTTAAGAAATGACAGCTTAGGTTTGTTTCCAAACCACAATTCATACGGTGTCGTTTCAACGGTTTAGATGGTGCCCGATTTAAAGTGAATGCAGCGGTTTCTAGTGCATAACCCCAAAATGACAACGGCAAGTCCGTCGAGACATCATAGATCGAACCATATCTAATAAAGTACGATTACGACGTTCGACACACCATTTCATTTGTGGTGTTCGGCGGTGTGAGTTGTGAAACAATTCCACACTCTTTCATGTGAGTGCTAAACTCGTAACTTAGATACTCACCTCCGCGGTCGGAGTAGAAATTTGATCTTTCTATTACGATGATTTTCAACTTCATTCGAAATTCCTTGAACTTTTCAAAGGTTTCAGACTTGTGTTTCATCAAGTAGATATAACCGTATCTACTCAAATCATCCGTGAAAGTAACAAAATAACGATATCCACCTCGGCGACACACTCATTGGACCACATACATCGAATGTATGATTTCCAATAAATCATCGCCTGTTCCATTGAACCGAAAACGACGTTCTAGTCATCTTGCCCATAAGGCATGGCTCACATGTATCAAATGATTCATAATCAAGTGATTCCAAAAGTCCATCCGAATGGAGCTTCTTCATGCGTTTAATGCCAATATGACCTGAGCAGCGATTGCCACATATATGCGGATATATCATCATCAAGTTTAATCCTTTTAGCATCAACATTATGAATATGTGTAACATTATCATCGAGATCCAACGAAATAAACCATTCAACATTGGTGCATGACCATAAAAGATTTCATTCATATAAATGGAACAACCATTGTTCTCGATTTGAATGAAAAACCACTTTGTATCAAACATGATCCAGATACAATGTTCATGCTCAAGGTGCACCAAATAACAGTTATTTAAGTTTATAACTAATCCCGACGGTAAGTGGAGAGGTAGCGTTGACGGCGATCACATCAACACTTGATCCATTGCGACACGCATCTTTACCTCACCCCTTGCTAGCGGTCGCTTTATTCAGCCCTTGATTCGAGTTACAAATATTAGCAACGAACGGTATCAAATACCCGGTGCTCTGCGAGCACTAGTCAAGTACACATCAATAACATGTATATCATATATACCTTTGTTTGCCTTGCGGCCTTCTTATGCGCGGATACTTGGGGCGATTGCGCTTCGATGGCGATCCCTTACAATAGTAGCACTCGGTATCGGACTTAGGTCCAACTCGGGGTTTCTTTTCAGCGACAAGGCTTGCCGCCTTCCTTCCGTTTTCCCTTCTTGTCTTTCTTGAAACCAGTGTTCCTATTGATCATCAACACTTGATGTTCCTTTTGATCTCCACTGCGGTTTTAAGCATTGTGAGCTCGGGGAGACTTCTTCATGCCTTGCATATTATAGTTCATCACGAAGCTCTTATAGCTAGGTGGTAGAGGCTGAGAACACGATGGATGCCTAAGTCAATGGGAATCGTTATTCCCAAGGACACAAGCTTATCGGTAACGACATCTTGAGTACATGCTCACTTACGAGCTGTTCTCTTCCATCATGCGACTAAAGAACTTTTACGAAGCATTGTAGCTCTCACTGACATGTGTGTCGAAAATCATTTTCAACTCACCCATTGTATCAAAAGCATTGCCGTTTTGAACGCTTTGAAGTTCGGCTCTAGCCCATACAATATGCCGCAATGAACTAAGTTGTGGTCCTCTGACGATTCAGATAGACATTCTTCTCCTCGTCGGGGCATCGTCAAAGGTGGGGGGCCTAAGGCGCTTCTAGCACATATTGCTTTTGTGCAAAGAGAGAGGAGAATCCTCAAATTCATGGCCCATTCAAGAAAGTTGCTACCGTTCGTTGCTAGTTTCTCTTTCTCCATGAACGCATTGAAATTAAAAGCGGTGGTGCCATCTACAACAGAATTTGTAAAGTTTAGACTAAGTGTATGATAGATTGAGTTCAACTAATCTATATTACGAATGAACTCCCACTCAAAAGCGACATCCCCCGTGTCCTTTTGGTGATTACATGAACCAAATCCACTACACCAAGTCCGATCATCACGTGAGTCGGTATAGCTTCAAAGCGAGCATCAAATGGGCATCATATCAACTATATGACTCATGCTTAACCTTTTTGGTCGTGTTCGAGGCCATGTCTACATGCTAGGCTCGCCAAGTTAGAACCTTAGTATTTTTGCGTGTGTAACTGTCTTACACCCGAAGTATGGTCGAGGATCCAAGTACACCCGATCATCACGTGATGTCTTGGAGCGACGAAAACATAATCGGTGCATACTAAAGGAAGAACACATTCTTATCTTGATATTTAAATGAGGGATCATCTTATTATGCTTAACAAAGCGCTAAACAAGCAATATAAGATGCAATCAAACATCATATGTTTATTAGTGAAATTATATGGTTCCCGCAGATGATCTCTATCATGTGCATCGTGGTATGATCACTATCATACCTATATGTGTAAATCCACAATCTATGGATTTTACCGCTATGTGTGTTAAGAGTATCATCTCATACTTCTACTTACAACACTACCATATTATAACACTAGCCCGACAATCTAAACTAGACGCCTCTAATTTATCCATTGCAAGTTTTACGTGGTGAGGGCTTTCGATATAGAACCGTTCTTACCTACGAACATGAACCTACGAGGATAATCAAATTGTTGACAACTCGCTTGCAAAATAGATATTGACTATAGTAGGAGAGAGACACCCGCTAGCCACTTATGCAAACTAGTTGCATGTCAAGCGTGGAACAGGTCTCATGTGCGAGGACATGTAAAGTTTGTCCGGCTTCATCCCACTATGCCACCAATATCCAAAATCACAAGAAAGGAGCAACAACATGATCATCATCGCCCACATACTCATATGTGTACTACCCGTGTAAAGTATCTACGCATAGATCCGGCTCTGATACCACTAAAGGGTTCGCAGCATAGAAAACAAAAATTTTCCTACGATGTGAACTATATACCAAGATCTATTTATACTAGATACAAACAACGGGCGGATGTATATCCGTAGAGAACATACCCTTGAAGACCGACAAAGTTTAACGAGTCCCACTCGTGGTTGATGTAGACGATCTCTTGCCGATCTCAAGATCGAGAGGAAGTCCTAGCGCCGCAAATCAATAGCGCATCCGTCCTCGCACACACGTACGAGGCACCGAGCAACCTCCGCCTCCTCGCTCCAGCGATGCATCGGAAGCACAACTCTTTCTTGCCGAATAGCCACCAGGAACATGTATTTCACTAGTCCGAGACCATGGGGATAAATTCTAGAGGGGGAGAGAGATCCTTCACGAGGAGGTGTGAGTGAGAAGTGAGGAGGGCTCCTTTTATAGGAGGAGGGGGGAACCCCAAGGGTGGCGGCGCATGGGGCTGCCCTTGCCTCCCTCTTCATGTGGTGGACACTCCACTCACAAAACTCCTCCAAATTCCTCCACTCAAAATCCCACTCAAAGATCCCATTAAATTTCCACCAAATTTAATGCAAACTCTCATTAAATAAAACTCTTTTATTTTATTCAGAATTTTGTCAATTACTTTAATGACAAACATTCACAAATAACCCTTGCTAGAATTCTATTTCACATGCATAACCACTTTCATAATTTCACCCGAAAACCTTTGGTATCTAGTGAAATAAATTCCTGCGCTTGTTTATTCTTTCGGCATGAAACTTTTGCTCCAATTGGATGTCGGTGTCTCTTAAGTGTGTCACCCTACGGTTCGTGAATAATGCGGACATGATCGAGACCCCTCTCGGATCAATAATCGAAGCGGGATCCGAGACCCATCGACTCCACACATTCAACGATGACTTTCTTGTGATCGCCGGAACCTTTACGCTAGTATCTTAATCCCTTTGTTTCACGATATATTACATGTCCGAGATTCGATCATCGGTATCTCCATACCTAGTTTGATCTCGTTTCTGGCATGCACTCTTTTCTCGTTCCCGTGATATAACATTCTAGTGATCAAATCACTTGCTTGCAAGCTAATCAATGTGATATCACCGAGAGGGCCCAGTATATCTATCCGTCATCGGGATGAACAAATTCCTCTCGATCCATGAGCCTCTACATAACACTTTATTAGTTACGAACCCATCTTTATAATCACCTGTTACGGTGTGACGTTTGATGTTATCAAGAAACTCTTAGGTGTTAGTGATTGACATGATCTCATGGTCTAAGGATTAGGATCACTTCGTAAGTTGTTATAGCAATATAAACTCAATGACTTTGATCGTAATGCTATACTTCGGATGAATGTTCATCACATCATTACACTAATGTTGTGATCCCGTTATTAACAACATCCAATGTCCATGATCAGGAAACCTTGATCATCTTGTTAATCAACGAGCTAGTTTATGAGAGAGGCTTAACTAGGAACTTTTCTGTTTGTTTATTAAACACACATGTATTAACGTTTCCGTATTAATACAATTATAGCATGCAAAATAAACATCTATCATATACTTGGAATACACATAATAAACAATTTATTATTGCCTCTCAGGGCATATTCCCTTCAGTTCGTACGATGTCCTTGGCATCTTGGCCCGCTATAAGCCAATAAAACCCTGCTCGGAAAGCCTTTGCTGCAATTGTGCGGCTGCTTGCATGGTGTCCGCGTATTTCTTCGTGTATATATTTGAGGATGAGCTTCCCTTGCTCGGGTGTGACGCAACGCGGAAGTATGCCTGAGATGCTTATTTTATAGATTCATCATTGATAATTCCGAAGGATCTATAACGTCGGGTGATGCGTCTTGCTTCAAATGTATCTTCAGGGAGTTCCCCACGCATCATGAACGCCATGTACGACTGCATCCATGTGGTTTCTATTACCATCACTTCCGCGGGTTCCTCCGTTTCTTCAGGATCTTCCGCGCTGTATTCTTCGGCTGGCGTAGCCCCCGATCCCTTTGATGGCTTGGATTTTTTGCCCGTGGTTTTTGTGGTAGCTTCTTTGACCTTCTTGGGTTTAATTGAATGCTCCATGATTTCCTCCCAGAAAACCCAGGTGGCACGGGAAGGCACAAGGATCCAATGTTCGCCAGATTGCCAGCCTCCTCATTGCTTGCTCGGATAATATGAGACACCTTGCACCTGTCAAAGTGGGCCTCCATAATGTTGTACAAGTCTCAATATGCGATCATGTTTTCTCTAAAAATGTCGCACTTGTTCAACATTTGCTGGGCTACAAGGCTTGAGTCACCAAATATTTTTAGGCGAGTTGCAGCGCAGGCGCCGGCCATACGCATATCGTGCAACAGGGCCTCATATTTGGCTTCGTTGTTTGAAGCGTTGGGGAAGCTCATCCGCAAAATGTATAGCATTTTGTTGCCTTGCGGAGAAATCGGGATCATGCCTGCTCCTGCACATTTTGTTCGCTTGGATCCATCGAAGTACATTGTCCATGCGCTGGATAGGTATAGGGGACCCGCACATTGTAGCTTTGTCCACTCCGTGATGAAGTCAGACAGTACTTGGGACTTTATCGCCTTCCTCTTATCGTACATGATACCTCGAGGGGATAGTTCAATGCCCTAGAGAGAGACACGCCATGTAGCTTCCGGATTATTTGGTATGTTGGAGAGGGGGTACTCATTGACGACCACTATCAGATGCTCTGAGAAGCAGTGGCGCAGTTTACGCATTGTCATGAAGACACCGTACGCGAGTTTCTGGTAATGAGGATACCTTTGCTTTGAAGGCAATAAAACTTCACTAAGGTAATACACCGGCCACTAGATGCCATGAGTTTTCCCCTCTTCGTGTCTCTCGACAACTAAAACTGTGTTGACCACCTCATTCGTGGCAGCAATGTAGAGCAACAGAGGTTCTCTCCTTTGGTGACACAACGACAGGTGATGTCGAAAGTGTTTTCTTGAGTGCTTCAAACGCTTGCTGGGCCTCGTCTGTCCACTCGATTTTTTTCGACTTCTTCATGAGTTTGTAGAGGAGGTGAGATTTTTATCCTAACCAGGCGATGAATCTGCTCAATGCTGCCACGCGCCCTGCCAATTGCTGAACACCATGAAGATTCGTCGGCTTCTTCATTGTTAGTGCTGCCTGGATTTTTTCCAGGTTTGCCTCTATCTCTCTTGCTAACACCAAGTATCCGAGGAGTTGTCCTGTTGGAACTCCAAAATAATATTTCAGCAGGTTAAGCTTGATGTGGTACTTGTCGAGATTATCAAATGTTTCCATGAGGTCACTGATAAAAGTCGACCCTTGCTTGGTAGTAACGATGACGTCGTCGATGTAGACTTGAATATTATTGTCAATTTGGCTTCCAAGGCAATTTTGTATCATACGCTGGTAGGTGACACCCGCGTTTTTTAGGCCGAACGGCATTGTCGTGCAACAGAATACACCATAAGGTGTTATAAATGCTGGTTTGTCTTGGTCTTTGACCTTCATACGAATCTAGTGATACCCGGAATAGGCGTCCAGGAAGGAAAGACGTTCGCACCCAGCTGTTGTGTCGATAATTTGATCGATTCGCGGGAGTAGGAAGTGATCCTTTGGGAAATGTTTGTTAAGTGAGGTGAATTCAATGCACATGCTTAGGTCCTTGGTGTTTCTCTTCGGGACACACATGGGATTAGCGACCCAAAGTGCTTTCTTGATCTTCTTGATAAAGTTGGCGTCCATGAGGCGATGGATTTCTCGTCCAATGGCCTTTCTTTTGGGTTCCACAAAATAGCGGAGTAACTGCTTCACGGGTCTAGCGCCAGGATATAAATTAAGTGCGTGCTCAGTGAAAAGAGTTCCCTGGAGATTACCGGCATGTCTGATAGTATCCATGAAAAAATCTCCCAGCGCTCACGGAGGAACTCGATGAGCTCGTCTTCCTATGAAGGACCAAGGTTGGTGGACACCAGGGTTGTTTTCTTCGGGTCCATTGGGTGGACCTGCACTTCGCTTGTATCCTTTGCTTGATAAAATGCTAGGTCAGGCATAGACCTAACTTCAGGCAACAACTCTGTGTCTGCTGATATCTTCAGCTGCTCAAATTCTGTCCCCATCTCAAAGGATTCATAAATTTTGTTGAATTACCGGTCGCAATTATTGGACCAAGTAAAGCTTCCTCTAACCGTAATGATCCCGTTGGGTGCTGGCATCTTCATTACTAGATACACGTAGTGTGGTACTGCCATGAATCTTGTGAAAGCTGAGCGCCCCAAGATCGCATGGTACTATGATGGCCAGTCCATAACTTCAAAATCGAATTTTTCTTGCCTGAAATTATTTATGGATTCGAAGACAACATCAAGATAGATTTTGCCTAGAGGAATTTCGGGTTTACCTAGGACTATCCCGTGGAAAGATGTTTTGGTTGGTGCCAAATTCATCAAGGAGATGTTCATAGCTTGTAGAGTTTTGGCGTAGATGAGGTTGATGCTGCTAACCGCATCCATGAAGACCATAATCATGTCGAACCCGCCAATTTGTGCGTCAACGATGAGGGTTGAATGACCCAGTCGAGGTACTCGAAATGGATGATCAACCCTGGTGAAAGTAATTTCTTGCTCTGACTAATGAAGGAATTTAGGGGTTGGGGTTGGTGCTGTTACTGCCATATTTACTTGCCGGTGATCAACTTCTGGATCCTATTGGATGGATGCCCTTTTTGAATCATTGACATTGCTCCTCTAGATCTCGGGTACTCGTCCTAATTTATGTTCTTGGCAGGTTGCGGCTGCCCAGCTGGTGCTGGTCCTGGAGGTGGTGGTGGAGCCGCAAGAGCTAGAGTACCTAGAGCTATGGTGTGCCAGCGATTTGCAGCGTTGTTTATTGCTGCCTGTATTCCGAGGAAAGTATGGCAATCCTTCATGAGGTGGGTTGATCGTCGTCTTCCCTCAGCATCAACGTAAAAGTGCATGTTGCACGGCCCTTCTAGTAGTTGCATTGGGGACATGGGGGGTTCTTTTGGTAGGTATTGTTGGCTTGGATTGCCTTTCCCCGCGTCTTCTCGGCTGCTGCGATATCCGCTGCTGCGGTTGTCATTCCTTCTGTTGTCCTCACCGACGAAACCGACTGCTACGTAATTAGGTTTACTGTAACCATAAAAATTGTGCATTCTTCTATTATCATAATTTCGCTTGTTGCAGTCTTCTTCGGGTGAGCGACCACGCTTGTTGTGGACGACATCTTCGCTGTCAGCCCAATGTTTCGCCATATCCGTCAAGTGAGAAATTGTTTTCGGCTTCACCTGTCCCATCTCCTCGATGAAGTCCTTTCTTTGCAAGCCATCGTTGAAGGATTCTATCGCCCTCTCATCGGAAATGTGCTTCGCCGAATTTTTGATGATGTTCCAACGCTGTATATATATATACCCTAGTAGATTCTCTAGGTTTCTGCTTGCAAGCCAGTAAGTCCTGAATAGATGTGGGTCGCTTGAATGTAGAATTAAAATTTTGGATGAACTTGTCCTCTAAATCGCTCTAGCTGCTGATGGATTCAGAGGGTAGCTGCCTGAGCCACGAGTGTGTTGCTCCGCTTAAGTGCAATTATAGGCTCTGCATTGTCATGGCCTTGGAACCGCCCTGTAGTTTGACGGTTTGCAGGTAATCATCCAACCATGCTGCGGGTTCCTAGAGTCCATCATATTTTTGTCAGTCGTGAGGAAGTTTGAAATCCTTAGTGACTGGAGTTTAGCAAACCCGATAGGTAAAGCAACTGGCCCCACACGGTTCATGCTCGTCATCGCTTTCTCCATCTGAATATCTTTGCCTGCTGCTGATACGTCGGAAACATATCTATAATTTTTGATGCTCCATGCTTGTTTAGTATCTACTTTGCTTTTCTTTGTCTACACTTCGAGGTGATTTTTACATGTTTCTGGTACTAACCAATTAACAAGTTGCCACAATGCCAGTTGCCTATTTTCTGATGTTTTTCGTTCCAGAAAAGCTAGTAAGGAAATATTCTCGGAATTGGACGGGACAAACGTCAAAGTCAATAACTTTCCGTGGGGAACAAGAAGTCCAGAGGGGAGAAGGAGAGGCGTGCCAGGGCAGCCAGACCCTCCTAGGAGTGGGTGGGCCCTGCCCCGCGCCTAGGAAGGGTGTGGTGCCCCTGGCCACCGCCTCGGCCTCCCCCTTCGCCTATAAGAAGCCCCCGATGCAGAAACCCTAAGTACCCAATCAAATCTCCATGAAACCGTATGTAGCCACCACCACCATTGTCCCTAGATGGGGGATCTGAAATTCTTCCCGACACCCTGCCGGAGGGGAGATCATCCCGGAGGCCTTCTCTCCGGTATGATGCGTGAGTAGTTCCACCTTGGACTATGGGTCCATCTAGTATCTAGATGGTTGTATCTCCTCCTTGTGTTTTCATGTATAGATCTTGTGAGCTCCGTTCATGATCAAGATCTAATCTATTTGTAATCATGCATGTTGTGTTTGCGGGGATCCAATGGATATTGAGATTATTATGTTGGTTTGATTAATTATTTTATCTTTATGATTCTATCATGTCTGTGTTGTTTGTGATCTTGCATGCTCTCTGTTGTTAGTATCTATCTTGGCCAAGTAGTTGCCAGTGACTCCAAGAGGGGGTATTTATGCTCGATAGTGGGTTCATGCCTCTAGTTTCCAAGGGAAGTGACAGAAATATCTAAGGTTGTATATGTGATGTTGCTACTAGGGAGAAAAAAACGGTCTCTTGTTCATGGAACATGTGGACTGTTTACCTTACACACTTTGTTTAAAGCAATTGTCTGTTGATTGCAACTTAATACTAGAGGGGGTTCGGATGATAACCTGAAGGTGGACTTCTAGTCATAGATGAAGTTGGATGGCGGTCTATGTATCTTGTTATATTGCCCAATCGAATCTCATAGGATCTTTCTGACTAGTAATTGCATTGTTATGCCTTGCTTAGATCCTATCAATTGCCCTGTTGTAATTTGTTTACCCTTCATGCCATGTTGTTTATCTAAGGATAGCACCTCTAGTGAACTATGGACCCCGGTCCAATATTTACCATTGATACATCTTCCACTGTTACTTGTTTACTTGTTGCAAACCATTACCTTCCACACCTTACGTTTAATCCTTTGTTAAAGCAACCGGTGAGACTGAGAACCTCACTGTTAGTTAGGGCAAAGTCTTGAGTTTGTGTTGTGCAGGTCTCCGTTTTGCTTGCAACACCTGTGTGACATTTCCTTCCTCCTTCTAGTTCGATAACCTCGGTCTCTATTGAGGGAAGACTTGCTGCTGTGCTCATCACACCTTGCTCTTGGGGTTCCCAACAGGCTCCACATCAACTGAGCCATCAACAAGTTTTCTAGCGCCGTTGCTGGGGAGGCTACGGACGTCTTCACAAGGGGAGTTCTCCACATCCTTTCTCTTTACTTTGTTTTTAGTTTGCTTTGTTTCTTTTTTTTGGTTTTGTTTGCCTCTTTTCAACCCCCTCCCAAATTAGTCTAGTTTGGTTTGCTTGTTTTATTCACAAACACAAAAAAATAGTTCCTGCTCTATTTGCTACCATGTCTGGTTTTGGACCAATCTTTATTTCCCCTATGGTAGAAATCTCCACTTTTAAGCAAAAAAGTGAAGAAAGTTTTAAAGAAGCTTGGTCCAGAATCTCTGCTTTACAGAGGGAAACTGAGCCTAAGGTGAGCATTAGCTTGGTTATTGATAGTTTCTACCGCGGTATTGCTCTTTGTTATAGATATGCTTTGGATGTTGTGGCTGAGAAAGATTTTTTTCTATGTACTGAGGATGAATATTTTGATGCCATAAAGAAATTGATCACGATTTATGGTACACCTGGCAAGTCTGATTCCTCTTTCACAAATATTTTGGCTAGGTTGAACGCTCTTGGGACCGGTATTGCTGCTATGAATAGTTGCTATCACACACATAGGGCTTACCATGATTATGTTCCCATAAATTCCGAGCCTTCAAAGTGGTTTCCCACAATCAAAGTCTCAATAAACACTACACTTTTTGATGCTCGTTGTGATATCATGTCTGAATTTTTCCTCATGCCTAAAGAAATCTATGATTCCTTGAGTCTTTGGGGGCTTACTAAAGGAGGAGAGGAAATCTCTCTTACCAACTATGCCAATATATTACCCATCGGAATAGCTGAAGGTGTGTTTACAAAAATATCAGGGAAAATGGTGACTACTAATTATCTTGTTATTGAATGTGTAGGCAAAGACAAATCACACTTGGAAGATCTCTACTGAAACACCTTGGGGCAGTAATAGATGTGGGAAAGGCATCATGCATTTGCTTCTCCGGTATGCAATCATATCTTCCCTAAAGAGAAGAAGAAAGGTAAGAAAGGAAAGAACAAGAGGGGTAATGCTTCATCATTTGAAAATACTTGATTCTTCTTGCTTCTTGTTCCTAACTTAAAGGCGTTAAAGAAAAGTACTTGTTGGGATAACCCAAGAGTTTCCTTGAGTCTTGGAAGTTATTACTTCAGTAATGACTTCTCCTTATCCTTTTTGTTTGCTTTTTGTGCCAAGAATGACCTCTAGTGAGAGGGAAGTAAGATTTGGGGAGTTGTTGTCCCAAAACAGATTTCTGTCCTTCGTCATAAAAATCGTGAGGAGTCTCTATAACTCGGATTGAGCTGAAAATTTACAAATAAATCCCCCAGTATGTTAGCTAACTTTTCGTTAATTCAACACTTTTTGATTTGAGCAACAGCAGATGTTCGAAAAAATCGGTTTCTACCTGCTGGTCTGTTTTGACAGATTTCTGCCATTATTTGCATTTGCTTCTTATTGATTCCTTTTTGAGTTCCCTTTTGGGGAATTGCGCTTTTTGAAGGAGTTACTACAGTAGCTTGTGTTTTTAGTGAAACGCCTTGCTGTTCCAAAGCTTTTCCAGAGGTCTAATTACTTTTGAATAAACTAATGTTGCTAATGAAGATTGTGTGAAGTTTTGTATGAAGGAAAAATTTCAGGTGTAGAGAGAAAATGATGCAATGAGATGAAGGATAGACAAAAGCTCAAGCTTGGGGATGCCACCCCGGTGTCACCCCAAGAAATATCCAAGAGGTACAAGCGTCAAAGCTTGGGGATTCCCAAGGCATCCCCTTCTTCATCAATAAAAAACTCAGGTCTGTCTAGACACTTCATTTTTATTTTTTCATGCACATTTGTGTTTTTCTTGGAGCGTCTTAGTTTTTGTTTTCTTTGCTTAGGTTGTTTATTTTTCTTGAATAAAGTAGTTTGGACCCCCGTTCTCGCTGTGTTGTTTCGCAAATAAGTTGCTTGGTGTTGTAAAGGAGTAGTAAGTTCTTGCTTGTAAATGCAAGAGGAGCTTGCATTGACTGTGACTTAGACTTTAGCATGACATGCTAGGTGTTGTTTTAACCTTATGCTTAGTGATTATTGTTGTAGCATGTCTTGTTCCAAACAATTGGGATTGCTTAGTGTGCCTTGAAGAAATTATGCGTTGTTTTAGCATACAAAAGCATAGTATTGTGGTATTCTCCTTTGATGCTTGTTTGGGTAGACTTGGCACATGCTCACACCATGTTATGACTCTCACAAGTCACCATTAGCCTCTATGATCATTTAGTCCTTGGATTGTAGTACCACTCTATGCTTTGATTAGTAATGCTTTGTTGCTCTGCATGATTATGGCCATTATGCTCTCTTAGATGGTTGCTCCTAGTCTTTTGCTAACCTCCACTTGTATGAGTAAGCTCTACTCATGCTTCCAACTCCCAAGAAATCAAGTTATTCCAAAGTGTCCACTATAAACTCCTATGCATGGTGTGTTACACCATTCCAAGTATATTCTTGTTTTCAGCTATCTTCCAATTAAAGACTATTTTGTTATGTGAAAACTTAGTGATTCAAGCCCTCACGAACTTGATGGCACACTTTATATTCTTTGCCCCTAATAATCTTGAACCATTGTGATGTTTATGTTGTATATGCTTGCACTTATACATTGGAATTAGCAGAAACGTGCTTTCATGGGGAACGTTTTCAACATTGCACTTGTACTTTGTACTCAGTTGATATCATGCTATTTTGTCTATGGATGTCACCGGTGTGAAATAAAGAGGAAACTTGTAAGTCCATGGAGTAAGTATTCTGTGTTAGAGAAACGCCTGGGCCGCTAGCCTAAGCCATGCCTAATCATGGTGGAAACTTGCAACGTCACCATAGTGAGCTATCTATGAAGCATCCTCAATAAAAAGATATGCATATAGTAAATAAAAAGATCGTTGAGATGCTCATTGTCTGCTTGCCTTGTCATTTTGGTTATGGGAAAGCTCATGTACCATATGCAAGGGGTACCCCGTTGGCGGTTCTCTATGATATGCAAATACTTACAATGACAAGAACTTACCTGTGACTGAAGTTGAGTAGCATGAGGTGTGGCCCTCGTATTCAAGGGACTTGAGATTGCCAACTTATACTTTCTCAAGCATATACTCCATAGTTTGTTCACTTTAACCTTAATCACTTCAAGGTGCTTATGATAGGGGCAATGAGGGTTGAAAACTAATAAGTACCATAATTTTTGGAAGCTCTTTTTGAAATTTGAAATCTCTGCTGCCTTTACAAAAAGGACTTTCTTCCACCACTATTGAGTCTCCACCTTCTACCTTTAGGAACCATTAAGAGAGCATAGTTGTCATTATGTGTGCAGTGTCCTAAAACTTATTGATTGATGCATATTGTGATATTACTTGTTCTTGTGCTATTTGTTTCTAGTCACCCTTGTGAACGTTGAAGGTGTCCTATGCATCTATATTGCTACTCTATGAGGGACAAGGTGATTGCCACTATGCCATGTTTTCTGTATGTGAAACAAACAAACTTTTTCAATGCATGTTATTCATGATCTTTGTTTGTAGCCTTTCATTTTGCATGCATAGTTACTATGTACTATTGTTGGAACTCCATCTTTCATGCACATGTTTAGAGTTCTTTGATCCCAGCTTTCAATGCTTGCAAATGGTTAGGTCTTTATTGTGAGGGTGCATGTCACCTCAAAAATTATTCTTTTATCACTTACCTAATCGAGGATGAGAAGGAGTTAAGCTTGGGGATGCTTGATACGTCGGGAACGTATCTATATTTTTTGCTGCTCCATGCTTGTTTAGTATCTACAGCTTTGCTTTATCTACACTTCGAGGTGCTTTTTACATGTTTTCTGGTACTAACCTATTAACAAGTTGCCACAGTGCCAGTTGCCTGTTTTCTGTTGTTTTTGGTTCCAGAAAAGCTAGTAAGGAAATATTCTCGGAATTGGACAGGACAAACGTCAAAGTCAATAACTTTCTGTGGGGAACAAGAAGTCCAGAGGGGAGACGGAGAGGCGTGCCAGGGCAGCCAGACCTCCCTAGGAGCGGGTGGGCCCTGCCCTGCGCCTAGGAAGGGTGTGGTGCCCCTGGCCACCGCCTCGGCCTCCCCCTTCGCCTATAAGAAGCCCCCGATGCAGAAACCCTAAGTACCCAATCAAATCTCCACGAAATTGTATGTAGTCGCCGCCACCATTGTACCTAGATGGGGGGGTCTGAAATTCTTCCCGGCACCCTGCCAGAGGGGAGATCATCCCGGAGGCCTTCTCTCCGGTATGATGCGTGAGTAGTTCCACCTTGGACTATGGGTCCATGTAGTAGCTAGATGGTTGTATCTCCTCCTTGTGCTTTCATGTATAGATCTTGTGAGCTCCGTTCATGATCAAGATCTAATCTATTTGTAATCATGCATGTTGTGTTTGCGGGGATCCAATGGATATTGAGATTATTATGTTGGTTTGATTAATGGTTTTATCTTTATGATTCTATCATGTCTGTGTTGTTTGTGATCTTGCATGCTCTCTGTTGTTAGTAGCTATCTTGGCCAAGTAGTTGCTAGTGACTCTAAGAGGGGGTATTTATGCTCGATAGTGGGTTCATGCCTCTAGTTTCCAAGGGAAGTGACAGAAAACTCTAAGGTTGTATATGTGCTGTTGCTACTAGGGAGAAAACAACGGTCTCTTGTTCATGGAACATGTGGACTGTTTACCTTACACACTTTGTTTAAAGCAATTGTCTGTTGCTTGCAACTTAATACTAGAGGGGGTTCGGATGATAACCTGAAGGTAGACTTCTAGTCATAGATGCAGTTGGATGGCGGTCTATGTATCTTGTTGTACTGCCCAATCGAATCTCATAGGATCTTTCTGACTAGTAATTGCATTGTTATGCCTTGCTTAGTTCCTGTCAATTGCCCTGCTGTAATTTGTTCACCCTTCATGCCATGTTGTTTATCTAAGTAGAGCACCTCTAGGGAACTATGGACCCCGGTCCAATCTTTACCATTGATACATCTTCCACTGTTACTTGTTTACTTGCTGCAAACCATTACCTTCCACACCATACGTTTAATCCTTTATTACAGTAAACCGGTGAGCTTGACAACCTCACTGTTAGTTGGGCAAAGTCTTGAGTTTGTGTTGTGCAGGTCTCCGCGTTGCTTGCAACACCTGTGTGACGTTTCCTTCCTCCTTCTGGTTTGATAACCTCGGCCTCTACTGAGGGAAGACTTGCTGTTGTGCTCATCACACCTTGCTCTTGGGGTTCCCAACATGCTCCACATCAACTGAGCCATCAGCTGCGTTCCTCTCTGGATATGTCCACCCTCCTTTGTGTAATGTCGTTCCTGGCGTCTTCCTCGCGCGAAAAGCGTTTGTGATGTGGGGAGCTAGATCGTCAGGTGGTTCCTGTGTGCCGAGGGCTGCAGCGATGGCATAGTGATTTGTCGGCTCGCTGCATGGTTCCTTGTTCTCCTTGCGCGAGAGTGTCACCTACCATCCCTAATCCTATGAGGTCGGAGTAGTGGATAGCTGCCAATGGATCGTTGGTTGCTGGCTGGGTTGTCAAGAGGTAAGTTTGGGTGGCAATGAGAGCGACATGTGCTATTTTTTCTTTGATGTTACCTGCAGAATCAACTGACATGAACGATGATACGTCGTAAACGTATCTATAATTTTTGATGCTCCATGCTTGTTTTGTATCGACTTTCTTATGTTTTGTCTACACTTTGAGGTATTTTTATACATTTTCTCGGACTAGCCTATTAACAAGATGCCGCAGTGCCAGTTGCCTGTTTTTTGCTGTTTTTGGTTTCAGAAAAGCTATTAAGGAAATATTCTTGGAATTGGACGGGACAAAAGCAAAATTCAATATTTTACCAGAAGGAACACGGAGTCCGAAGGGCAGCCGAAGTGGGTCCACGAGGCGGCCACACCCGTTTGCGGTGCGGCCTAGGGGGGCACCTGCCCTAGGTGTGGGCCCCTCAGGAGCCCACCGACCTTGCCCCTTCGCCTATAAAATCACCCCGATGCAGAAACCCTAAGTACCAGATCAGATCTCCATGAAACAGTCCGTAGTCGCCGCCATCTCCATCCCTAGATCGGGGGGGATCCCAAGCTCTTCCGGGCACCCTACCGGAGGGGAGAGATCATCCTGCAGGCCTTCTTCATCACCATGCCAGCCTCCGGAGTGATGCATGAGTAGTTCACCCTTGGACTATGGGTCCATACAGTAGCTAGATGGTTGTTTCTCCTCCTTTGTGCTATCATGTTTAGATCTTGTGAGATCCGTTCATGATCAAGATCATCTATTTGTAATCGTACATGTTGTGTTTGCGGGGATCCGATGGATATTGAGATACCATGTCAGATTGATTATTGATTCTATCATGTCTATGTTATTTGTGATCTTGCATGCTCTCCGTTGTTAGTAGCTATCTTGGCCAAGTAGATGCTTGCAACTCCAAGAGGGAGTATTTATGCTCGATAGTAGGTTCATGCCTCTAGTAATCTGGGGAAGTGACAGAAATCTCCAAGGTTTTAGATGTGTTGTTGCTACTAGGGAGAAAACAACAATCCTTTGTCCATGGGGCAATTGTATTGTTTACTTTACACACATTGCTTAATGCAATTATCTGTTGCTTGCAACTTAATACTGGAAGGAATTCGGATGATAACCTGAAGGTGGATTATTAGTCATAAATGCAGTTGGATTATGGTATATGTATTATGTTGTAATGCCCAATCAAATCTCGTAGGAGTCAAGATGTCTAGTATATGCATTGTTATGCTTTCTCTATCTGTCAATTGCCTCGCTGTAATTTTTTCACCCAACATGCTATCTATCTTAAGGAGAACACCTCTAGTGAACTGTGGACCCTGGCCCAATCTTTATCATTGATATTCCATCTACTATTTACTGTTTACTTTCAGCAAACGACTATCTTTCACACTATACGTTTAATCATTTGTTTTCAGCAAACCGGTCAGATTGACAACCTCACTGTAAGTTGGGGCAAAGTTCTGTGGTTGAGTTGTGCAGTTTCCAAGTTGTTAGCAATATCTTGGAAGTTGTTTTCTTACTCCTACTAGTTCGATAACCTTGGTTGCATAACTGAGGGAAAACTTGCTGCTGTGCTCATCACACCTTGCTCTTGGGGTCTCCCAACAGGCTCTACAGTCAACCGAGCCGCATCAAACGACATGTCCAAGTCTCTTGCCATCTCGCGTCTTCCGGATTCTGGAATGCGCTGCAGCCGCGAGGCGCTCCTTTGGGATGTGGTCCCCTGGTGATGTTGTCGGAACCTAGGGTAGATCTGAGCTGCGCCTGTTGCAGACTAGATTCACCGGCTAGCCTTTTCATCTCATCTAGAGACCGCTGTAATCGAAGCAGATCCCTCCTCTTGTGGTTCAATAGGTATTGATAAGCCATTAATTCTTTCCTTATGGTGTTTGCTGTCATTGTTACTGTGCCTAACACAGCGTCGCGGGCTTTCCGCCAAGCTGCTGGAGGCAACCGAAGTGTTATGTGCTCACCATTGTTTTCTCCCTCCCGTCTTGCGACACGGCGGTCCTCTGGTGGCTCGTTTCTATCCTCACGATGTCCTGCTGCATCATCCGACAAAATATCATCAGGGTTAATGATGGGATTACGGTTGGAGTCCAGGGGTGTCGAGGTTTCTCCTTCTAGGATCACGCAAACTTTGTGGTCCCTCATGTTTGATTGATTATCATCGTCGATGTACCCATAAGAGACGCTGATTTGTGATCCAGCGAAGTCCCAAGGGTCTTGTTTTGGATATGATTCTCCCTTCTTGATCCCCAAGTTGACGCTTTCTTCGGCTTCATCAGGAATCTAACTAGATGAACTTAGGTTGCCTTGCAATGATGCTTCAAGGGTTAAGCGAAATAAAGGTTGTCATATGCGTCAGCCAGATCTTCCAGATCTGCAGAGTCTCTGCAGAATTCTTCGACGTTCGTCAGATCATAGACGGCTTTTCCTGTTGTGCCGATAGATGATGTTGGATTCGCCGTAGATGATACTGGTGTAGCCGACGGATCCGAGCTAAGCGGAGCCGAATGGCAGAGGTTCTCGCGTGTTCCCACATGAAAGTGGAAACTTCCGATTATGAGATCGGTCTCCTAGTCGAACTCGACGAGATCCGACAAAGGGGTGGGCGGGCGCAGATCAACGAGATTGTAGTGGACCTCACCAACCTTAATCGTTGGTTTGTTACTTGATGAAGGGGAAGCCGCTAAATCCATAGCTCCAACGCTCAAAGTTTCCACAGACGATGCCAATTGACAAGGGGTAACCCCGGCAATGCCCATTATTGTTATGGACTTAGGGTTTGGTGGAAAAGAGAGCGTTGGGGATTTCGTCGGCTGATCAGACAAACAAGAAAGTTGATGTAATCTGATTACTGAGAAAACTCAGTTCCAAAGTCGTCGGTTCACTAGTTGCGATCTAGCTCACGGCGGATTGCAGAAGAACCAAGGGTGCCCTCTCTGTCGGGTCCTCCCAACATTTTTATGAGAGGCTAGGTCTTGGATCCGTAGACGGAGATCTTACAAGTTAATATTTACAGTGCGAACTCTATATTGGTTCATGAATATTCCTTAACCGATAAGGAACAACCTTTATTCCGTCAGGTGCTTCTTGAAATTCGTTGGGCCTTCGCGGGCCATAAACTTTTATGTGCCTAGAGTAACTAACTATAGGGACCCAATAGGTCATATCCATGTCAAACCCCATGACATATTAGAGCAACTACGGTCAACCCGAAGCACAAAAAGCAGAACACGAACGCCACCTCCATCAGGCCAAGACATATCTACATAGAAGTACCAAAGATATGCGAGAATTGCACGTTGCTACAGAATTTACGACACCCTCCATAGATGGTTCATGCAAAGCTTCCAGCAAGAGAATCAGCAAACACTTTGGAATTAAGTTCTGCCAAACTGGTATTTTTAAATAGCATAGAACCCATTTTATAACATATTCATAAGGAAACAAAATAGTTTCCAAGGATGACAGGGTGGTAGATGGGCATTCTTTATATCTAGATGGCTATATGTGAAGTCAAATTTGCACATAGCTAATTAGGTTCTTCTAACCCAATCCTATAATAATCGAGCTACATATAACTGAACAAAGTAATTGAGATGAGAGATCATGTGATTTGAATGTAGACCACTATATTAAGAAAATTATCATGATTATTCAGTAATGGTATTATCAAATTATTATGTTTGCAAATTGAAATGTACCTTTCCATTATAATATTGAATCCTGAGATGAAGACGTCCCCATCAGCTGATCTCCTTCTTAAATACTCCCTCTGTTCTACAATATAAGCCTTTTTAGAAAGCTAAAACAGCTTGCTAAAAAGGCTTACATTGTGGAACAGAGGTAGTAACCGTCTGCGAGTAAACATCATTCTTGATTGCATGGAAAATCCAGATACAACTATGCCTGCTAGTAATATGATATGTTGCGAGAGTATGGGATTTCAAACACATAACTCATGAAGCTTAATATGATGGCAGTTGCACAAAAGTGTGTTAGGAAGCAATACAGAAAATTAATTATGAACTAATTACTTAAATCCTACAAAATAGTTTACCTTTTTCCAAAACTGATTCATATAGCTGGGTAGTCATCCAATAAGATAGGAAATTAGATTTTCTGACCAAGTAGTACCTTAATCTATCAACTAAATAGGAGCAACACACTATCAACTAAATGATTTCTCAAATCAGGTTCCCTTAGCAAAGGTTGGGAGAAAGCAAGTGATAGTTGACACTCTTTGCACTAAAACACAACATATCAGCCTGCAAATAGGAAAGTAAGATAAAAGTATAGACATATGTACAAAAAAATATTATCTATCAGTATATGTTTGTTAAATAAACAATTAAACATAATGTAACCGAGCTACTCCTTATATTGTACTAAAGCTAAGAACATCTCACATCCTCATTAATCAGGACTCAACTTTCTTAAAAGCACAATCTAAAATAAATTGCAAAGAAATTTGTGAAATAGAAAAACATTTTTCAATAGTAGCATAGTCTTCATCAGTATGACTGTATGTCAAGCAAACAGCCCGTTTGAGTTTATCGAAAATCATCCTGTTTACAAACAGAAACTACCAAAGGGAAAGAAAATGGAGTTAATTGCTCCAATCCAAGAACCTTCGGAGAAGACACTTTGCCTGCAGAATTCAAAAGTATAGGAGATATAATCAGATCTGCAAAGATCTTTGTAGTGCATCGGAAGTTTAGGATAGATGATTGAAAACCAAAATAATATTTTTTAGAAAATCCCGAATATATATGATCACCAATAGCGTCGCAAGAGACCTCGAATCAACTTGAATTGCTAGATCCTTCTACAAACTTGTTTGTTAAAATCAATACCTGCATAATGTTATAGGCAGGTCAGTCAAATGAAAAGATCAAGCAATTGAGCTCTAGGAAGCTCTAGAGTACTTTATTCAGGAAAAACAATCTTATTTTTGGAGAACTAATTGAATCAAACGATTCTAAGGAGGCTCTCCAAGTGATGAAAAATGAAAACATTTTCTAGAATCTAGACGACTGAAGTTCTAACGTTTCAGTTAGATTCCTTTCTCTATTTCTAGCACATCATTGAACATCATAACTCCAACCTTAGGGCTAGGAAATCAAATCATCCAATACCTGAAATATCTAAAATCAAAATATGATATGCCGTTGGCTTGTTCCGTGCCAAACTAAACGAACTATGCCTGGACTGAGATAAACAAAAGATCTGTTGTGGCAACAATCTGAACCCTCCTCCTGCTTACCTTCTAGCTGCAACTGCACTTCCTTCTAGAAGTTAGATGCTCACCAGGTGCGGCTATGGACTTGTTGGGACAGGCAGAGATAAAACAAAAACTTTTCCTCTAACGTGGTGATCCCAAGACCTAGCTGAGGTAGAAGGCCACGAGGTTTACCACTAGACGCGCGGTTGCAGATTACTGATGAAGCGCGTCGGTTGATGCAGTGCAGTCCTCACGATCCGATCGTCCTGGTGCTGATCGCACAACACCTCTGCTGGTATCCACACGTACAAGGAGGAGCGCCGGCGGCGAACTGCTAGGTTCGTTACGGCGGCTGGACTGCTGTGGAGCTAGGGTTTCCAACACATGGAATGACCTAACCAAACAACGATTAACCTTTACGGGTTCTGCTCCACTATATAGGAGTGAACGTGGGCTCGCTCGCGCGACCCATTCACTAAAGCCCATATAAAACTAGTCACCGTGAGTCCAACTCACTAACTCAGTCCCTAATCTGGTTTAGGTCCAACCCAACAGATTACATGATTCGGATCCAATCCGAACTTGCTCCGCTCTTAAGTGTGTGACCCAGGCTCATGGTTACTTGGACACGATTAGAGTCCAACTCACAATCGATCAATCGGCATCGGCTCCTAGCGTAACGTGCGATTCCCAAGTACCAAAGAGTCATGACGACTTGCCTTTCCAATGCGACTTACGTCCGAGTCCCTTTTGCCTCACGATATACCTTGTCAGACTATAGGCGAATATATGTCATCCCTTAAATAGTCCGACTCTCTTCTCGATCCGAGATAAGTGATTCTCCCGACTAACTCTTAGTCGATCGCCTCGGTTAACACTTAACCGAGTCGTGCATGGCCATGCTTTCCGAATCATATCTCACGAGAGGGCCCAGAGAATATCTCTCCGAGTGGAGGGGCAAAATCCCATCTTAGTTATTGTGACATCCCGCAAAACCACTACTAGAAAATCGCGTTGAATTTGTGCATTGCATCGTCATCATCATGCATTGTTTGCCAAAACTATTCTCGCAACACCCGTTTTGTTTTATAAAACGCCCCCTCTTGTTTCAAACATCAACATGCCGGTCGCCGTAATATTTTGTTTGCCCGATATCGGATTGCAAAAGTTTTGTTTGAAATAAATAAAATTTATATTTATTTTAGTAGGGGCAGTCGAACGGGCCAATCCGACCCGAACGACCGCCCCAGATTTTAAAACGGTCCACCTAACCCGCTCTGTAAAATCCTAGACCTACCCAGCTATCTACCCAACCCAAACAGCCACCTCGCCCTAGCCTATCAGACCTCGCCACCTCATCTCCCCTCTCACCCTCACCCAATCACCCCCTGCCACCTGCCCTCCCTCTCTCCTCTTTTCCCTCCACTCACACCACCCACCAACCCCAAACTTCCCCAGCCACACACGCAGCCCACCCCTGGCCCCACGCACGCACTCACCCGCACCCACCGCCTGGCCCACCCGATCGGCCCTCCACCCCCGCGCACGCACGCGACCCTCCACCCGCGTCGTCTTCTTCCTTCCCCAGCTCTCCCTGGCCCCAACGCTGCCTCTCCCTCTCTCGCCTCCGCGCGTGCTTCCCCCTGCCCCGTCGCTGCTCGCCTCGCCCCTCCTCCTCCACGTCAAGGCCCACCCGCCACACCCTCCTTCCTGGGTTCCTCCTGCTCTCAAGCCGCCTCCTCGGCGTGCTCCGGCCCAGGCCCCTGCCAGCCTCCCTTGGCGCTTTCCCCCAGCTCCGCGGCCCGCTACACTCACCCATGAGCCGACGGCCCGCCTCGGCCAGCTGGCCACGCCCACCTCCTCCGGCTGGCTCCGCCCCTCCCGAGCCAGCGCCGCCGCCTCCAGCCCAGCCCCGAGGCCACTGACCTCGCTGCTGGCCGCCTCACACACGCCCGCTGGCCGCCTTGCTCTCCGCTTCATGAGCCACCGACGCCTCCGCTCGCCCCTGCCCGGCCTCCCATGAGCTTCCGCCGAGCGGCCTGCCCGCCATGGCTCGGCTGGGCCTCGCCCGCCCCCGTCCGTGCTCGTTTGCCCTACGCCGCCCGCCGCTGAGCCTCCCGGCCGCTGCCTCGCCGTCCGCCGAGCCGCCTCGCGGCGCCTGGCCGCCAAGGCTCGCCGGCCGAACCCGCCACGTCTGCCTCGCCCTCTCGCCTCCGTGCTCGGCCACAAGGCCTTCCGTGCATCGCCGCCTGGCTGACCAAGAAGACACCCGCTTCTCCTCAGCCGCGTTCCCCTCCTCGACCGGGCAGTCCCGCGCCGGCCGTCCTGCGCCGTTGGCCTGTGCTCCTGTGTGTTTGAGTGCTGTGGGCTTTCTAGAGCCAATAGATGGATGGGTGTCTTCTTCCCAAGAGGTGCCGACCACACCCTCGACAAGAACGACAGCGTGGCCAAGTAACCGCCAAGATCGCCACCCCGACCCGAAGGCCGACCCTGTTTGGTGAGACCCGAGGACCATCGACCAAGTTCGCCCTAACGCCAAGATCGCCCACACGGAGGCCGACCCATCGGTACGACAAGACCATCGACAGACGCCGAAGACCGATTCTGCCGACGCCAAGCGCTGCGGCGACATCGAACCGTCAAGTTTATCCGGACAAGACCGACATGAGGCCCGACAAGATTTGCTTCATGGATTCGGGACCCATCCGGAACGACAAGTACTTCCTCATGGACGCCAAGTACCCCCTCGAGAACGTCAGGTACTCCACCCCGGACACCGAGACCACGGCGACGACAAGATCGGCACCGACAAGTGAAGTCAGAAACATCAAGCCCTTCTTCCTGGAACGCAAGATCTACCCGCTCGAGAACGAGAACGACCGAATCCGAGAACGTTCCCGGACCAAGGTCCGTGAACCACGGACCCCGAGACCGACCCCGAACCCCGGAACCCCCAAGATCGTCGAGAACCCTAAAGTGTGACCCTTATCCGAGAACCCTATTTTAAAACATAATAACAACTTGTTGCATATTGAATTGCCATCCTTGCATGCATATCTGTGGTTTGGGGGCCTTATGCCGATTCACCTAATAATTAAATATGGGGCCCATATGCGGGCAAATCTAGCCTTATATTGGCCTCATTTAAACTTGTGTAACGAACCGGTGCTATCTTTTGTCTTGATAAACAACATTTAAATTGCGGGGTAGCTAAATAACTTGAACCATCTAACTATTCGTCGGGACCCCGGTTCCGCTTAATCTGACCTAATTGCATCGCACCTTTGCCATGTCATACAACATACATGCATCATGCCGATCTTCTGCCGGGTATTAAATATTGCATCCGGTGTTTATTCTAGTGTTTTGCTTCTTCGCGGATAAGGCCGTTGAGTTGATGTGAGCTTCGACCCGATCTTCGGTTGAACCTTCGACAATGTTTTCAGGCGAGCATCTCCCCCTTTCTACCTATCTTACTTTTATAGTATTTACTTCCCTCCTGTTGATCTATTGCTATCTGTGTTGCGATGCTTTAGTTTCGCACTGTGATACACCGTGCAGCCCTATATTGCCTTGGACACACCCTATTACCTGTTGTGTGGTAGATAGTTGGACTTGCGCGTCGTAGTTGCTTGCTCAAGTGCTGATGTGTGTCGTCAAATGCCACAGTTGCTGATGTATTGCCGCATGTTGCTATTGGAGATGATTCTAGTTTTACTTATCGTCACTTTAATTTCTGTTTAACAACTAAAATTGAAATAAGCAGAGGCATCGGTGGGTGATAGAAAATATTTGTTTTCCGAACGCCCACTTGTGTCCCGTAAGACCCAGTACTTGATACTGTTTCCTTGAGTTATCGCGCTATCCACATCCGGGAGGTATATGGGACCCCCCTGAGCCAGAGCTTGATTCAGTCTTATTTCTTGGGGCCACAAACTAGTTTGAGGTTTTATTTACGATCCTATACTTATGCCATGCTACTTTCTGTATTTAAATTGTGCGAGGAGCACACTGTACTGTTTAGGTAAGCGTAATGTTTTCGCGGTATCGACAAGCCCAGCCACACTTTCGGGTTCCTGCTTACACCATTGACGCAAACCTTGAGTCCGTCTCGAGCTTGCTTACTCCTATGGGATCTACTCAATGGGGTGGCCCCAAATATTTCTGAATCCTGTGATTGTTCAATGAAAGCCTCGTTGGGTTTTGATTTGGTTTTTCCGAGGTTGATCGGCGTGTTGCTATTGGTGCACCCGCCGGGTAAAACTTTCGAAAGCCGTGTCATGGATATGGACGACTTGGAGCACGATATCTCGATCATAGACAAGCATAACTAAAGTTTATTGTAAATTTGACTTATAATGACTAGTAATCAGCTTCACTATAATGGAATGGCTAATAATACTGCCCACAATTGCTTGTATGGATTGTCGCTTGCGACCATTGTACCTGACTAGTAAGTATGGCAACTACAACGGAATTGGCTGATTAAAAGTACCAACAACTGCTGGGTTTATGGGTTATCTCATGTTACATGTATCTGACTAGTAAGTGCTGCCACTATAACGGAATGGTTCACTAAAAGTGCCCACTGCTTACTTTATCAGGACGATTATCTAAACTTGACTAGTAAAGTGCCGCAACTATAACTGAATAAGTAAAACTGCCAACTGTGTGAGTTCCTCGGTTGACTTCCTCGTTTGGTATCGAGGGGGAAACACCAGGATGGGTTTGTTTGATGCTAGTATCAGGTTGGATCCGAATAGGTCTTTCTTACCCCCTCTGATTTCCGCCAGTTGTATCGAGTCTCTATAGGTTGTTTAGTGCATGCTGCCGCTGCCGCTCAGTCCACCATACCTATGCGGCGAGGACCGCCAATTCTAGCCTCGCTGTGTCTTGGCCTCGATCGACGCCTTCTTTTTTCCTTTGCCCTTTGTCGGCACCCCTTTGTTTAAGCAGTGCGAGATCGGCGTCGTTAGTGGTTACCTTCCTGCTTGGCCTGGGCAGGGTTATGGACGCCATTGGTTATTCTTCAGGGCTCTTAGCCCCATTTGCTTCTTGTCCGTAGTCGAACGCTCTACCGTTTTCAAGGTGATTTGGATCTTGTATATTATATCTGCATTCTTGACTCACGGAGTTATATATATCTGCTCTGTGGGTCCCATCGAGGACTGTGTAATGTTATTACCGTTTTCCACCCGCACGAAAGTGCTGGTGGCACCTTTGAATCGTTTCTATGCGGGTTTGGGAATTTTGCTCAAACTTGCATAGGTCCGATTCGAGGGTGTTCTGAGTGGTATCGAGCTCAGCGCTATGATACCCCACAAGTCCAAATCAGGATAACCTAGCTAACGGCAAGTAGAGTGTCAAAACTATTTTGAAAATCGGTTGGGCAGTTACGATTAGGTCTGATTTTACTCCTTACCCTCCGCTTTTCTCCTCTCGCCTCACGCTTTTGAATCCGCTCATCTCTCTCTCTTGAGTCCGGATTTCGTGGTTGGGTTTCCGTCGTACCTTCAGGGTTTCGTTTTCTTCCTCTTGTAACGGAGGTGCTACGATCATCAATCTGCAACCGGTCTGTTGTGCCTTCATCCGATCTTTTGTTCTTGAGCTCTTTATCCATATGTGCTCCTTGTTGGTTATCTGTGTCGTTGAAAAACATATGAGAAGGACGAGCTTTGGTGAAGTTGGGGTTAACCTTGAGCATGTGTTGTTCATGCCAATGGAACCACCGCGAAACCTAATCAGTGTGTCTTTCATACGATTTCTGCTGGCAACATTCCTTTGTTCCTGAACCTCGCTTGTCGAGATCTTCAGTCTAATTCCGAGAGTTGGATGCTTAATCCGCTTATTCGTGTGCAGAGTAATGGTTTGAGTGCGGGATGGAGTAGCTACCCTACCACTGCTCTTATCATTCGCTCTTGTACGTTGAATCAGTGGATCCAGCAGTTTAACTCTATCCATGGAAGTTAGAGGTGGCCATACCTTCAACTTCGTCCTTTGTTCCCCGGAGTGTTCACTCAACGATCAGGAGCAACGAACCTTTGTTGGTGGTGTCGCCGATTTCAAGATGGAGGATGAACCATCGTTAGTGGTGTCGCGAGGATCTACACGAAGTGAGATGATGCAGATCGCCGACCTTCCTTCCGGTACCATGAGGTGGATCTCGAGGGCGAGATCCATTGTTAGTGGTGTCGAATTGTGGCATCCCGCAAAACCACTACTAGAAAATTGCGTTGAATTTGTGCATTGCATCGTCATCATCATGCATTGTTTGCCAAAACTATTCTCGCAACACCCGTTTTGTTTTATAAAACGCCCCCTCTTGTTTCAAACATCAACATGCGGGTCGCCGTAATATTTTGTTTGCCCGATATCGGATTGCAAAAGTTTTGTTTGAAATAAATAAAATTTATATTTATTTTAGTAGGGGCAGTCGAACGGGCCAATCCGACCCGAACGACCGCCCCAGATTTTAAAACGGTCCACCTAACCCGCTCTGTAAAATCCTAGACCTACCCAGCTATCTACCCAACCCAAACAGCCACCTCACCCTAGCCTATCAGACCTCGCCACCTCATCTCCCCTCTCACCCTCACCCAATCACCCCTGCCACCTGCCCTCCCTCTCTCCTCTTTTCCCTCCACTCACACCACCCACCAACCCCAAACTTCCCCAGCCACACACGCAGCCCACCCCTGGCCCCACGCACGCACTCACCCGCACCCACCGCCAACCGCCTGTCCCACCCGATCGGCCCTCCACCCCCGCGCACGCACGCGACCCTCCACCCGCGTCGTCTTCTTCCTTCCCCAGCTCTCCCTGGCCCCAACGCTGCCTCTCCCTCTCTCGCCTCCGCGCGTGCTTCCCCTGCCATTGCTGCTTCGCCCCCTCCTCCTCCGCAAGGCGTCCACCCGCCACACCCCGCAGCCTCCTTCCCAGGTTCCTCCCTGCTCTCTCCGGCCGCCTCCTCCGCGTGCTTGCCCAGGCGCCTGCCTTGGCCACCGCCGGGCGCCGCTTCTCCCCAAGCCGCCACACACCCGCCCGCCTGCCCCACCCGCAGCCTCGGCAGCCCGCCGCCCGCCTTGGCCACCGCCCACCTCCTCCGTCAGCGTCCGGCCGGGCTCCACTCCGAGCCAGCGCCTCTGAGCCCGGCCGCCGACCCGCTTCTCCCGACCGCCAAAGCCGCCAGCCTTTGCTCTCCGTTCCGTGAGCCACCGACGCCCTCCGCCTGGCCCGCCCCGGCTCTCCATGACAGCCCCCCGAGCCGTCTGGCTCCGCGCTGCCCGGCCGGCCTCGCCCGCCCGCCCGCCTGGCCGCTCGGCGCCGCCTGAGCTCTGGCCCGGCTGGCGCCTCGCCGCCGAACCCGCCACCGTCGCCTCGCCCTCTCGCCTCCGTGCTCCGGCCCGCCAAGGCCCGTGCACGTCGCCCCGCCGCCGGACCCGCAGCACACCCGCCTTCTCCCCGCGCAGCGGCCGCGTTCCCCTCCTCCACCGGGCAGTCCCGCGCCGGCCGTCCTGCGCCGTTGGCCTGTGCTCCTGTGTGTTTGAGTGCTGTGGGCTTTCTAGAGCCAATAGATGGATGGGTGTCTTCTTCCCAAGAGGTGCCGACCCGACCACACCCTCGACAAGAACGACAGCGTGGCCAAGTAACCGCCAAGATCGCCACCCCGACCCGAAGGCCGACCCTGTTTGGTGAGACCCGAGGACCATCGACCAAGTTCGCCCTAACGCCAAGATCGCCCACACGGAGGCCGACCCATCGGTACGACAAGACCATCGACAGACGCCGAAGACCGATTCTGCCGACGCCAAGCGCTGCGGCGACATCGAACCGTCAAGTCAAGTTTATCCGCGGACAAGACCGACATGAGGCCCCGACAAGATTTGCTTCATGGATTCGGGACCCATCCGGAACGACAAGTACTTCCTCATGGACGCCAAGTACTCCCTCGAGAACGTCAGGTACTCCACCCCGGACACCGAGACCACGGCGACGACAAGATCGGCACCGACAAGTGAAGTCAGAAACATCAAGCCCTTCTTCCTGGAACGCAAGATCTACCCCGCTACCGAGAACGAGAGAACGACCCCGGAATCCGAGAACGTTCCCCGGACCAAGGCCGTCGAACCCTGGACCCCGAGACCGACCCCGAACCCCGGAACCCCCAAGATCGTCGAGAACCCTAAAGTGTGACCCTTATCCGAGAACCCTATTTTAAAACATAATAACAACTTGTTGCATATTGAATTGCCATCCTTGCATGCATATCTGTGGTTTGGGGGCCTTATGCCGATTCACCTAATAATTAAATATGGGGCCCATATGCGGGCAAATCTAGCCTTATATTGGCCTCATTTAAACTTGTGTAACGAACCGGTGCTATCTTTTGTCTTGATAAACAACATTTAAATTGCGGGGTAGCTAAATAACTTGAACCATCTAACTATTCGTCGGGACCCTGGTTCCGCTTAATCTGACCTAATTGCATCGCACCTTTGCCATGTCATACAACATACATGCATCATGCCGATCTTCTGCCGGGTATTAAATATTGCATCCGGTGTTTATTCTAGTGTTTTGCTTCTTCGCGGATAAGGCCGTTGAGTTGATGTGAGCTTCGACCCGATCTTCGGTTGAACCTTCGACAATGTTTTCAGGCGAGCATCTCCCCCTTTCTACCTATCTTACTTTTATAGTATTTACTTCCCTCCTGTTGATCTATTGCTATCTGTGTTGCGATGCTTTAGTTTCCGTACCTGTGATACACCGTGCAGCCCTATATTGCCTTGGACACACCCTATTACCTGTTGTGTGGTAGATAGTTGGACTTGCGCGTCGTAGTTGCTTGCTCAAGTGCTGATGTGTGTCGTCAAATGCCACAGTTGCTGATGTATTGCCGCATGTTGCTGTTGGAGATGATTCTAGTTTTACTTATCGTCACTTTAATTTCTGTTTAACAACTAAAATTGAAATAAGCAGAGGCATCGGTGGGTGATAGAAAATATTTGTTTTCCGAACGCCCACTTGTGTCCCGTAAGACCCCGAGTACTTGATACCTGTTCCTTGATTTATCGCGCTATCCACATCCGGGAGGTATATGGGACCCCCCTGAGCCAGAGCTTGATTCATTCTTATTTCTTGGGGCCACAAACTAGTTTGAGGTTTTATTTACGATCCTGTACTTATGCCATGCTACTTTCTGTATTTAAATTGTGCGAGGAGCACACTGTACTGTTTAGGTAAGCGGAATGTTTTCGCGGTATCGACAAGCCCAGCCACACTTTCGGGTTCCCGATGCTTACAGCCATTGACGCAAACCTTGAGTCCGTCTCGAGCTTGCTTACTCCGTGCGGATCTACTCAATGGGTGGCCCTGAAATATTTCGAATCCTGTGATTGTTCATCGTGAAAGCCTCGTTGGGTTTTGATTTGGTTTTTCCGAGGTTGATCGGTGTGTTGCTATTGGTGCACCCGCCGGGTAAAACTTTCTGAAAGCCGTGTCCGCGGATATGGATGACTTGGAGCACAGTATCTCGATCATAGACAAGCATAACTAAAGTTTATTGCTGTAAATTTGACTTATAATGACTAGTAATCAGCTTCACTATAATGGAATGGCTAATAATACTGCCCACAATTGCTTGTATGGATTGTCGCTTGCGACCATTGTACCTGACTAGTAAGTATGGCAACTACAACGGAATTGGCTGATTAAAAGTACCAACAACTGCTGGGTTTATGGGTTATCTCATGTTACATGTATCTGACTAGTAAGTGCTGCCACTATAACGGAATGGTTAACTAAAAGTGCCCACTGCTTACTTTATCGACGATTATCTAAACTTGACTAGTAAAGTGCCGCAACTATAAGCGAATAAGTAAACCGCCAACTGTGAGTTCCTCGGTTGACTTCCTCGTTTGGTATCGAGGGGAAACACCAGGATGGGTTTGTTTGATGCTAGTATCGGTTGGATCCGAATAGGTCTTTCTTACCCCTCCGATTTCCGCCATTGTATCGAGTCTCTATAGGTTGTTTAGTGCATGCCGCTGCCGCCGATCCACCATACCTATGTAGGCGAGGACCGCCAATTCTAGCCTCGCTGGTAATCGGCCTCGATCGACGCTCCTTCTTTTCCTTTGCCCTTGTCGGCACCCCTTTGTTTAAGCAGGTGCGAGATCGACGTCGTTAGCGTGGTTACCCTTCCGCTTGGCTCGGGGTTATGGACGCCATTGGTTATTCTTCGTGGCTCTTAGCCCCATTTGCTTCTTGTCCGTAGTCGGACGCTCTACCGCTTTTCAAGGTGATTTGGATCTTGTATATTATATCGTATTCTTGACTCACGGAGTCATTGTTATATATATCTGCTGTGGGTCCCATCGAGGACTGTTGTGTAATGTTATTACTTCGCTTTTCCACCATTGCGAAAGTGCTGGTGGGCACCTTTGAATCGTTTCTATGCGGGTTTGGGAATTTTGCTCAAACTTGCATAGGTCCGATCGAGGGTGTTCTGATTATTCACATCACGCAGCTTGATTCTCGGTCGACCGAACCGCCTTTATAATTGCCCGATTCGGATCAGCGTTTGAAAGAACCTAAGTCGGTGATCCTCAACTCGGACTATGCAACAACCTCGGTCTAAGGATTACATTGATTGAGATATACAAATGACAGCTTAGTTCGTTGTACCTCAATATGGGTCAATCCGACTCGCTAAACTCTTTATCCTAGTCTGTAAGTTGGAATAGCATCTCCATGCCCATGACAAGTGGAACCGAGTCATCAAGCCAACTTTCACATTGGTCTAAGTTGTGTGTCCAGACAACCTCAATGACCAAGGATATTTAGTACAAACAACATGAATGCATAGTTCCACAACTGAATCACATATTCAATGATACACATCGATGTTTATACAAGGACTACTTAATAACTTTATGAATACAATGGAAATATCATCATACATGATTGCCTCTAGGGCATATTCCCAAATCTCCCACTTGCACTAGAGTCAATCTTCCAACATCACATGTCTAGGCATCTAATGCCCATGGCTCTCAGGTGCGCCTCATGCTTCGGCTGGGGTAACGGCTTTGTCAACGGATCCGCAATATTTGTATCCGTGTGTACCTTGCATAACTTGATATCACCACGATCCACAATGGCGAATTAGGTGGTACCGCATAAGTATGTGCTTGTTCTTCTGGTGTTGTCTAGGTTCCTTGGCTTGTGCAATAGCACCATTGTTGTCACAATACACGTCCAACGGATTGGACGAGCCCTGAACCACACCAAGATCCATGAGGAAATTCCTCATCCAAACAGCTTCCTTTGTGCCTCCGAGGCACAATATACTCGACCTCTGTAGACGCATACGCCTCTTGCTTGGAACTTTTCCACTCACAAAGACCTCCGTTTATAATAAACACGATCCGGATTGTAACGAGAATCATCAGTCGGTGAGATAACTCGCATCTGTGTAACCCTTTACACTAAGTTCATCTTCACCACCATAAACCAAGAACATATCCTTAGTCCTTCTCAAGTACTTTAGGATATTTTTAGCCGTTGTCGATGGATCTCTCAGATCAGCCTGGTATCTCACAACACTTAGAGCATAGGAAACATCCGCCTAGTACAAATCATGGCGTACATGATGGATCCAAGCTAGAAGCATATGGAATCGCACTCATCCTACTTCGCTCATCGGTTGTCGAAGGACACCGAGTCTTGCTAAGTTTTACACCATGGGACATCGGCAAGAACCCCTTCTTAGGCGATTCCATGTTGAACTTTTCAACACTTTGTCCAAATAAGTACTCGACTCAATCCAATGAGCCTCCTTGATCTATCGTATAGATCCGGATTCGAGGATGTATGTTGCCTCACCCAAGTCTTTCATTGAGAAACTCCTTTCCAATGATTCCTTGGTTTCTTGCAACATTCGGACATCATTTCCAATCAGTAATATGTCATCCACATATAAGATTAGAAAATTTACTTTGTTCCCACTAAACTTCTTGTACAAACAAGAATCATGATCACTCTTGATGAAGCCAAACGATTTGACTACCTCATCAAAGCGAATATTCCAACTCCGAGATGCTTGCTTCAACCCATAAATGGACTTAAGTTTGCATACCTTGTCAAGATTAGTCGGATCGACAAAACCCTCGGGCTGTATCATATACACGTCCTCGGTTAAATTTCCGTTAAGGAAAGCCGTTTGACATCCATCCGCCATATCTCATAGTCGAAATAGGCCGCTATAGCTAACATGATCCGAACTGATTTAAGCATCGCCATCTTGGCGAAAAAGTCTCGTCGTAATCAACTCCTTGAACTTGCCGGAACCCTTCGCGACAAGGCGTGCTTTATAGATTGAAACATTTCCATCCATATCAGTTTTCTTCTTAAAGACCCATTTGCACTCGACGGGTCTTGCACCGTTCGCGATCAACCAAGTTCCAAACTTGATTTTCATCCATGGACTTTATCTCGGATCTCATGGCTCCAAGCCATGACTCGAATTAGATCCCACCATCGCTTAGAATAATTTGCCGCTCATCAGCATCTAACAAGAACACATCACGAACACTTCGTAATCTTGCCGATCTCCGTAGTACAGTGTGTCTTGTCGGCTCACCGCCACGATCGGCTCAACCTCCAAGGTTTTTGCCGATTCGCTATTAGCCGATTCGCTATTAGCCGATTCCTCTCGAATTTCTTGAGTTGCACCGCTCCCACTTACTCCCCGACGAGAAACTCTTTCAAGGAAGACACCGTTCGAGCGACAAACACTTTGCCCTCTTCTCGGTTGTAGAAGTAGTAACCCAAGGTTTCCTTGGATACCCCACGAAAATACATTTATCCGACTTGGCCGTAAGCTTGTCCGAAGTCGCTTGACAAAAGCTTCACAACCCCAAATCTTAAGAAAAGACAAACTCGGCTTTTTGCTGTCCACATCTCATGCGGTGTCTTCTACCGATTTTGATGGTACTTTGTTTAGTGTGAACGCTTGTTGTTTCTAGACAATAACCCCAAAATGATAAAGGCAGATCTGTCTGACTCATCATTGATCGTACCATGTCCAACAAGGTCCGATTCCGCCTTTCAAAACACCATTCCTTTGTATGCGTTCTGGCGGAGTAAGTTGAGGAACTATTCCACAACTTTTCGATGGTCATCAAACTCATGGCTCATGTACTCGCCTCCTCGGTCAATCGAAGAAACTTTATTTTCTTGCCGAGTTGATTACGTACTTCATTCGGAATTCTTTGAACTTTTCAAAGGCTTCCGACTTATGTTTCATCAAGTAGATATATCCATACCTACTCAAATCATCGATGAAGGTAATGAAGTACTCATAACCACCCTCGGCGTCGTGCTCATTGGTCCACATACATCACTATGTACTAGTCCCAACAAGTCGGACGCCCTTTCGCAACTCTTTGCAAAAGGTGTCTTGGTCATTTTGCCGAGTAGGCAAGATTCGCATGCCTCGAACGACTCTAAGTCGAACGAAGTTAGGAGTCCATCATCATGGAGCTTCTTCATGCGTTTCCAACTTATATGACCAAGCCGACAGTGCCAAAAGTAAGTCATATTCAGATCATTTGGTTTCAACCTTTTAACATTTATGTTATAAACCGACTCACCATCAAGATTCAAAATAAATAACCCGTCCTGGACGGGTGCAAAGCCGTGAAACATATCATTCAAATACAAAGAACAACCATTATTCTTAATATTCGACTCATAGCCTTGCCTCATCAAACATGAAGCATAAATAATGTTTCGACTGAGCACTGGAACATAATAACAATTATTTAGTTCCATAATGAATCCGGAAGGTAAATGAAGTTGCATCGTGCCGACTTCCAACGCAGCAACTCTTGCTTTGTTGCACTCGAATATCAACCTCGCCTCTTGCTACGCTCCTAGTTCTTACGGTCCACGCAACGAGTTGCAGATGTGAATAACGATCCGTATCATATACCCAAGAACTATTAGGTGCATCGGCAAGATATATGTCTATAACATTGCAAACAAGTGTACCTGAGTCGGAAGTCATACCTCCACTCTTGGCTTTGTCGGCCAAGTACTTGTCAGATTCCTCTTCCAATGGCCATCCGCCTTGCAAGAGAAGCAAGTGGATCTGGTGAAGGAGATGGCTTAGTCCACGAGGAAGCGCTTGGGACATGGTCGTGAGCCCGCTTTCCTCGACTTAGCTCTTCTTAGTCCAAGAACTCTTCTTGAACTTAGCCTTATTCGCACCATCAACACTTGACTGGTGCCCTTCTTGAGATCCGCCTCTACCGCTTGAGCATCCCATGCAATTCGGTGAGCTTCTTATCCATACCATGCATGTGGTAGTTCAAATGAACCCATATGCACTAGGAAGAGAGTTAATTATATCCGTAGCGAACTCTTCGCTTATGGGGTAGCCAAGCCTTTCCAGAGACGCACGTAACCAACCATTTTGATCACATGCGGACTCGTGATCACCATCCTTAAGCTTGCAACTCAGCAAAGCACGAGAGACTTGATACCTCTCGCCTTCGCCGAGCTCGAACATACTTTTGAGGCTTTCGATCATATCGTAGGCCTCAACATGCTCGAACTGCTTTTGCAAGTCCGGTTCCATGTGAGCAAGCATAAGACAGCTAATATCCGTGGACTCATCTTTAGCCCGACGGTAGGCATTGGTGGCTGCGACAGTCGCATTCTCATTCGGCTCATCTGGAAGTGGGTTGTCTAGGACATGGTCCTTCTTTTCTTGTTTGAGAACAATTCTCAGATTTCGATACCAGTTGGTAAAATTAGTGTCGTTCAGTTTATCTTTCTCAAGAATAGTTCTCAACGCAAAACCGGATATCTGAGAGTGACTGCTACTTGGTGCCATGATCTACAACAGAAAATATGCAAAACACTTAATGTTGGAGATATGCCCAAGAGGCAATAATAAAGTGGTTATTATCATATCTTCACACTTATGATAAATGTTTACATACCATGCTAAAATTGTATTAACCGGAAACATTAATACTTGTGTGATTTGTAAACTAAAATAAGAGTCCCTAGTATAGCCTCTTGTTAAACTAGCTTGTTGGTTAATATATGATCATGATTTCCTGATCATGAACATAGAGATGTTATTAACAACAGGATCATATCATTAGGAGAATGATGTGATGGACATACTCCTATAAATAAGCGTAGCATAAAGATCAAGTCATTTCAATAGTTCAATTGCTATATGCTTTCTGATACATAGTAACCTAATTCCTTCGACCATTCATGCATATCACCTTTACTGGATGGATGCTTTGATGACATCAAACACCACACCGTAACTGGGTGGTTATAAAGGTGGCATTGAGTGTTCGGAAAGTATTGGTTGAGACACATGGATCAAGAATGGGATTTGTCCATCCATATGACGGATAGATATACTCTGGGCCCTCTCGGTGGAATGTCATCCAATTAGATTGCAAGCATGTGACTTGGTCACAAGGGATCACATATCACGGGAACGAGAAAAGAGTACTTATCAGTAACGAGGTTGAACTAGGTATGCAGAGATACCGACGATCATAACCTCGGATAAGTAACATATCGTGAGACAAAGGGAAATTGGTATCGTATGTAAGTGGTTCATTCGATCGCAAAGTAATCGTAGAAATATGTGGGAGCCATATGAATTTCCAGATTCCTCTATTGGTTATTGTTCGGAGAAGTGTCTCGATCATGTCCGCATAATTCACGAACCGTAGGGTGACACACTTAAGGATTCGACGTTGTTTGAGTAGTTATGGTATTATGAGAAAGAGACCGAATGTTGTTCGGAGTCTCGGATGGGATCCGGGATATCACGAGGTGATCCGGAATGGTCCGGAGAATAAGATTCATATAAGGAAAGTCCCGTTTCGGAGTTCGGGAATGATTCCGGTGTTTTCATCGGGAATGTTCTAGAAGGTTCCGGATTGTCCGGCACTCCAGGGGGGGAGGGTACATGAGTGTGTCATTGAATGATTGCATCATGTACTAAGTGTTCTTGCTGTTCCAAAAAACATGAAAGTCAAACGGCTAAAACAGGAAACTGTGGGAAACAGGAAACTGTGGGAAACAAGCAAGAGGAGTTGGAACCAACTTGGAGGAGGAGTCCCACTCCTCCAGGCCGGCGCCCAAGCCCTAGGCCGAGTTGGGGAGGACTCCTCCTCCCTGCTGGCCAAGGCCCCTCCACCCATAAAAGGAGGGGCAGGGCTCCTCCTTGAGACACACAAGTTCCTATCTTCTACCTCCGGTTTAGAGCCGTTTTGGTTTAGAGCTTCTAATTGCTTTAGCCAGCGGTTTAGAGCCTTCTAATTGGTTTAGAGCCTTCTAATTGGTGTGTCTAATTACTAGACCACTAATAGCCTCTCTCATAAGCTCCACCATGTTGGGCCACGCGGAGATAAAATAAAATTTTCCTCTAACGTGGTGATCCCAAGACCTAGCTGAGGTAGAAGGCCACGAGGTTTACCACTAGACGCGCGGTTGCGGATTACTGATGAAGCGCGTCAGTTGATGCAGTGCAGTCCTCACGATCCGATCGTCCTGGTGCTGATCATACAGCACCTCTGCTGGTATCCACACGTACAAGGAGGAGCACCGGCGGCGAACTGCTAGGTTCGTTACGGCGGCTGGACTGCTGTGGAGCTAGGGTTTCCAACACATGGAATAACCTAACCGAACAACGATTAACCTTTTCAGTTCGTGCTCCACTATATATAGGAGTGAACGTGGGCTCTGCTCATGACCCATTCACTAAAGCCCATATAAAACTAGTCACCGTGAGTCCAACTCACTAACTCACCCTAATCTGGTTTAGGTCCAACCCAACCAGATTATATGATTCGGATCCAATCCAACCTGCTCCGCTCTTAAGTGTGTGACCTCATGAGCTCATGGTTACTTGGACACGATTAGAGTCCAACTCACAATCGATCAATCGGCATCGGCTCCCAGCGTAACGCATCGATTCCCAAGTACCAAAGAGTCATGACGACTTGCCTTTTCAATGCGACTTACGCCGAGTCCCTTTTGCCTCACGATATACCTTGTCGACTATAGGCGAATATATGTCATCCTTAAATAGTCCAACTCTTCTCGATCCGAGATAAGTGATTCACCCGACTAACTTAGTCGATCGCCTCGATTAACACTTAACCGAGTCGCATGGCCATGCTTTCCAAATCATATCTCACGAGAGGGCCCAGAGAATATCTCTCCGAGTGGAGGGCAAATCCCATCTTGGTTATTCACATCACGCAGCTTGATTCTCATCGACCCGAACCACGCTTTATAAGCGCCCGATTACGGATCAGCGTTGATGTAACCTAAGTCGGTGATCCTCAACTCGACTATGCAACAACCTCGGTCTAAGGATTACATTGATTGAGATATACAAATGACGCTTAGTTCGTTGTACCTCAATATGGGTCAATCCGACTCGCTAAACTCTTTAGCCTAGTCTGTAAGTTGGAATAGCATCTCCATGCCCATGACAAGTGGAACCGAGTCATCAAGCCAACTTTCACATTGATCTAAGTTGTGTGTCCAGACAACCTCAATGACCAAGGATATTTAGTACAAACAACATGAATGCATAGTTCCACAACTGAATCACATATTCAATGATACACATCGATGTTTATACAAGGACTACTTAATAACTTTATGAATACAATGGGAAATATCATCATACATGATTGCCTCTAGGGCATATTCCCAACATCTCCCACTTGCACTAGAGTCAATCTTCCGACATCACATGTCTAGGCATCTAATGCCCATGGCTTCAGTGCGCCTCATGCTTCGCTGGGTAACGGCTTTGTCAACGGATTCGCAATATTTGCATCCGTGTGTACCTTGCATAACTTGATATCACCACGATCTACGAACTGGCGAATCAGATGGTACCGCATGAGTATGTGCTTGTTCTTCTCGTGTTGTCTAGGTTCCTTGGCTTGTGCAATAGCACCATTGTTGTCACAATACACGTCTAACGGATTGGACGAGCCCTGGACCACACCAAGATCCATGAGGAAATTACTCATCCAAAGCTTCCTTTGCTGCCTCCGAGGCAGCAATATACTCAGCCTCTGTTGTAGATGCAGACACAGTCTCTTGCTTGGAACTCTTCCAGCTCACAACACCTCCGTTTATAATAAACACGTATCCGGATTGTGAACGAGAATCATCAGAGTCGGTAAGATAACTCGCATCCGTGTAACCCTTTACACTGAGTTCATCTTCACCACCATAAACCAAAAATATATCCTTAGTCCTTCTTAAGTACTTTAGGATATTTTAGTCATTGTCCGATGGATTTCTCCAGATCAGCCTGGTATCCGCCACAACACTTAGAGCATAGGAAACATCCGCCTAGTACAAATCATGGCGTACATGATGGATCCAAGCTGTAAGCATATGGAATCACACTCATCCGACTTCGCTCATCAGTTGTCGAAGGACACTGAGTCTTGCTAAGTTTTACACCATGGGACATCGGTAAGAACCCCTTCTTAGACGATTCCATGTTGAACCTTTTCAACACTTTGTCCAAATAAGTACTATGACTCAATCCAATGAGCCTCCTTGATCTATCTCTATAGATCCGGATTCCGAGGATGTATGTTGCCTCACCCAAGTCTTTCATTGAGAAACTCCTTTCCAATGATTCCTTGGTTTCTTGCAACATCTGGACATCATTTCCAATCAGTAATATGTCATCCACATATAAGATTAGAAAATTTACTTTGTTCCCACTAAACTTCTTGTACAAACAAGAATCATGATCACTCTTGATGAAGCCAAACGATTTGACTACCTCATCAAAGCGAATATTCCAACTCCGAGATGCTTTCTTCAACCCATAAATGGAGTTCTGAAGTTTGCATACCTTGTCAGCATTAGCCGGATCGACAAAACCCTCGGGCTGTATCATATACACGTCCTCGGTTAAATTTCCGTTAAGGAAAGCCGTTTTGACATCCATCTGCCATATCTCATAGTCGAAATAGGCCGCTATAGCTAACATGATCCGAACTGATTTAAGCATCGCTACGGGCGAGAATGTCTCGTCGTAATCAACTCCTTGAACTTGTCGGAACCCCTTCGCGACAAGGCGTGCTTTATAGATTGAAACATTTCCATCCATATCAGTTTTCTTCTTAAAGACCCACTTGCACTCGACGGGTCTAGCACCGTCTGGCAGATCAACCAAGTTCCAAACTTGATTTTCATCCATGGACTTTATCTCGGATCTCATGGCTCCAAGCCATGACTCGGAATCAGATCCCACCATCGCTTTCGAATAATTTGCCGGCTCATCACTATCTAACAGTAACACATCACGAACACTTCGTAATCTTGCCGATCTTCGTAGTACAGATGCTACTATCGGCTCATCTGCCACGATCGGCTCATCCTCCAAGGTTTTTGCCGATTCGCTATAAGCCGATTCCTCTCGAATTTCTTCGAGTTGCACCGTGCTCCCACTTACTCCCCGACTGAGAAACTCTTTCTCAAGGAAGACACCGTTCCGAGCGACAAACACTTTGCCCTCTTCTCGGTTGTAGAAGTAGTAACCCAAGGTTTCCCTCGGATACCCCACGAAAATACATTTATCCGATTTGGCTGTAAGCTTGTCCGACTGAAGTCGCTTGACAAAAGCTTCACAACCCCAAATCTTAAGAAAAGACAAACTCGGCTTTTTGCCTGTCCACATCTCATGCGGTGTCTTCTCTACCGATTTTGATGGTACTTTGTTTAGTGTGAACGCCATTTGTTTCTAGACAATAACCCCAAAATGATAAAGGCAGATCTGTCCGACTCATCATTGATCGTACCATGTCCAACAAGGTCCGATTCCGCCTTTCCGAAACACCATTCCTTTGTGGCGTTCCTGGCGGAGTAAGTTGAGGAACTATTCCACAACTTTTCAGATGGTCATCAAACTCATGGCTCATGTACTCGCCTCCTCGGTCAATCGAAGAAACTTTATTTTCTTGCCGAGTTGATTACTGCTTCATTCGGAATTCTTTGAACTTTTCAAAGGCTTCCGACTTATGTTTCATCAAGTAGATATATCCATACCTACTCAAATCATCGCTGAAGGTAATGAAGTACTCATAACCACCCCGGTCGTCGTGCTCATTGGTCCACATACATCACTATGTACTAGTCCCAACAAGTCGGACAACCTTTCACAACTCTTTGCAAAAGGTGTCTTGGTAATTTCGCCGAGTAGGCAAGATTCGCATGTCTCGAACGACTCCAAGTCGAACGAAGTTAGGAGTCCATCATCATGGAGCTTCTTCATGCTTCCAACTTATATGACCAAGCCGACAAAGGCCAAAAGTAAGTCATATTCAGATCATTTGGTTTCAACCTTTTAGCATTTATGTTATAAACCGACTCACCATCAAGATTCAAAATAAATAACCTGCTACGAACGGGTGCAAAGCCGTGAAACATATCATTCAAATACAAAGAACAACCATTATTCTTGATATTCGACTCATAGCCTTGCCTCATCAAACATGAAGCGAAATAATGTTTCGACTAAGCTTTGGAACATAATAACAATTATTTAGTTCCATAATGAATCGGAAGGTAAATGAAGTTGCATCGTCGACTTCCAACGCAGAACTCTTGCTTTGTTGCCGACTCGAATATCAACCTCGCCTCTTGCTACGCCTCCTAGTTCTTACCTCGCAACGAGTTGCGTATGAATAATCGATCCGTATCATATACCCAAGAACTATTAGGTGCATCGCCAAGATATATGTCTATAACATTGCAAACAAGTGTACCGAGTCGGAAGTCATACCTCCACTCTTGGCTTTGTCGGCCAAGTACTTGCTGCAGTTCCTCTTCCAATGGCCATCCGCCTTGCAAGAGAAGCAAGTGGATCCGGTGAAGGAGATGGCTTAGTCCCGAGGAAGCGCTTGGGACAGGTCCCGAGCACGCTTTCCTCGACTTAGCCTTCTTCTTAGTCCAAGAACTCTTCTTGAACTTAGCCTTATTCGCACCATCAACACTTGGTGGTGCCCTTCTTGAGATCCGCCTGCCTGCTTGAGCATCCCATGCAATTCGGTGAGCTTCTTATCCATACCATGCATGTGGTAGTTCAAATGAACGCCCATATGCACTAGGAAGAGAGTTCAATTATATCCGTAGCGAACTCTTCGCTTATGGGGTAGCCAAGCCTCTCCAGACTGCACGTAACCAACCATTTTGATCACATGCGGACTCGTGGATCACCATCCTTAAGCAAACTCAGAGCTCGAGAGACTTGATACCTCGGCCTTCTCCCCGAGCTCGAACATACTTTTGAGGCTTTCGATCATATCGTAGGCCTCAACATGCTCGAACTTTTTTGCAAGTCCGGTTCCATGTGAGCAAGCATAAGACAGCTAATATCCGTGGACTCATCCTTAGCCCGTAGGCATTGGTGGCTCATGACAATCGCATTCTCATTCGGCTCATCTCGAAGTGGGTTGTCTAGGACATGGTCCTTCTTTTCTTGTTTGAGAAAATTCTCGATTTCGATACCAGTTGGTAAAATTAGTGTCGTCAGTTTATCTTTCTCAAGAATGGTTCTCAACGCAAAACCGGATATCCGAGAGTGACTGCTACTTGGTGCCATGATCTACAATGTAAAATATGCAAAACACTTAAGACATGTATTCATAAAAGAGCAAGCATATTAAACATTTTAATATTTTATGCTCCCACTAGAACCAACACCCTCCGATGGTTACTTAGTGATTCAGATCCTAAATAAGCAAGTCGGCTAGTGAGCTTTAGCATCACCGCTAGCCGCCAAGTGATCTAGGTAGACAACTCCTTGTCAATCGCATCTCATGCGACTCTGTTGGACGGTGGCATCACATGCCCCGCTCCCATCCGACCTTTCCCGAGTCCCACAACCGTTGTGATAGACCGTCTAGCTTACCAAGTGTTTCTGCAGAAGAGTCCGACTCGAACCCACCTAGTCGAAAAGAATTGGCAGCACCTCAATTTTATGAGCCCACTACCAAAATGTCCGACTTGTGATGGTGCAAACATCATGGAAAACCGACTAGACCTTCTTTGAGGGATTAAATTTTACCGACTATCTAATAGAGGTAAAGCGAGACATAACAATAACACAAAATAAAGCAATTATAATGCGAAATGGTATGGCTCTCTTCATGGCGATCTCCATCTCCACAAAGCTCGTAATCCGACTCGTGCCAACTCTTGTCACTTGCCGTCTTACTCCATGTCGCCGACATGTACAACGCCTGCATGCCTTCCGGTTCTCCAAACAGCTACACTAGCTTAGTAAAGTAAATTACATAGAGAATCCACCAGGTCGTTATACAATAAAATGACAGACCTAGGCTCCACCGGTCGACAAAACCGTGATTCGCAGATCACGTATGGATTACACACATACATCACATGCACATGAACCATACCATTCACAACTTCCTGCAAAACAAGTTATGCATAGATACAATATCTACCGCGTAGAAACTCTGAACGACATCTAAGGCGCCACGACGGTATGCAAGCGGTCCCGCTTAGCCGGATAGCGGGCGGGATCGAGGGCGGCGCCATGGTGGCTGGCGATTTTTCCAAAACGAGATCTCATCTACGATCCGAACATGGATTCGACCATCGTTCGATTCGATCAAACTTTTGATCTTCGATCACCGCTGGATTTACGTGTCGTCACCCCGATGGCGGAAGCCGACGGTAGGGTATGTCGTTCCCACCTCGCAGGTATGATCACGGAAATGATCTACCATTCCGAGTACAGTTGATCCAATCAACTTCATACAAAACCGATCTATCTCATAGATCGACCACCAAAACAGCACATAGATCTCATCTATAGCCTACCGCATATCATATATGCGAGATCTCGAGCCTAAAACCGAAGCTATCGCTCGATACCCTTTGTTGGGCCACGCGGAGATAAAATAAAATTTTCCTCTAACGTGGTGTTCCCAAGACCTAGCTGAGGTAGAAGGCCACGAGGTTTACCACTAGACGCGCGGTTGCGGATTCTGCGAAGCGCTCGATTGATGCAAGGCGATCCTCACGATCCGATCGTCCCGGTGCCGATCGTACAGCACCTCTCGCTGGTATCCACACGCATAAGGAGGAGCACCGGCGAACTGCTCGCTAGGTTCGTTACTGGGCCGGATTTGTGGAGCTAGGGTTTCCAACACATGGAATAACCTAACCGAACAACGATTAACCTTTTACGGGTTCTTGTGCTCCACTATATATAGGGAGTGAACGTGGGCTCTCGGCGCGACCCATTCACTAAAGCCCATATAAAACTAGTCACCGTGAGTCCAACTCACTAATCCTAATCTGGTTTAGGTCCAACCCAACCAGATTATATGATTCGGATCCAATCCGACCTGCTCCCGCTCTTAAGTGTGTGACAAGAGCTCATGGTTACTTGGACACGATTAGAGTCCAACTCACAATCGATCAATCGCATCGGCTCCCAGCGTAACGCCGATTCCCAAGTACCAAAGAGTCATGACGACTTGCCTTTTCAATGCGACTTACGCCCCGAGTCCCTTTTGCCTCACGATATACCTTGTCGACTATAGGCGAATATATGTCATCCCTTAAATAGTCCAACTCTTCTCGATCCGAGATAAGTGATTCACCCGACTAACTTAGTCGATCGCCTCGGTTAACACTTAACCGAGTCGCATGGCCATGCTTTCCAAATCATATCTCACGAGAGGGCCGAGAATATCTCTCCGAGGAGGGGCAAAATCCCATCTTGGTTATTCACATCACGCAGCTTGATTCTCAACGACCAACCACCGCTTTATAATCGCCGATTACGGATCAGCGTTTGAACCTAAGTCGGTGATCCTCAACTCGGACTATGCAACAACCTCAGGTCTAAGGATTACATTGATTGAGATATACAAATGACAGCTTAGTTCGTTGTACCTCAATATGGGTCAATCCGACTCGCTAAACTCTTTAGCCTAGTCTGTGTAAGTTGGAATAGCATCTCCATGCCCATGACAAGTGGAACCGAGTCATCAAGCCAACTTTCACATTGATCTAAGTTGTGTGTCCAGCACAACCTCAATGACCAAGGATATTTAGTACAAACAACATGAATGCATAGTTCCACAACTGAATCACATATTCAATGATACACATCAGATGTTTATACAAGGACTACTTAATAACTTTATGAATACAATGGGAAATATCATCATACATGATTGCCTCTAGGGCATATTCCCAACACACCATACTCGCACCGGCTTAAGACGAAGCCCTGCGGGATTTCCCCTCTACTTCCGGTACCACGCCGTTGTGCTGCCGGAATCGCGAGGAGAGTGCTACAACCTCCGCTGCCTGCTGGAACAAGGGAGAGGAAGGTCTTCGTCGAGTACCGAACGTGACCGATCGCGGGAGCGCCGTTTAACGGGCGCCGGAAGGATCGTCTACGATCTTGAGATCGGAAGTGTACGACTACATCACCCACGAATCGCTCTCGTTAACCGCTTTGGAATCTTCGAGGGTAAGTTATTCCAACGACTCGTTGCTAAAATCTAGTAGATAGATCTTGGCTTGTTTGTTTGTATGCGATAGAAAATTTTGTTTTCCATGCTACGAACCCCTACAAAGGGTATCGAGCCGTGTCTATATGTAGATCACAGACGAGTAGAACACAATGGTCATTGTGGGCGTTGATGCTTTTATTGTCGATTGCTTCTTGTGTACTTTGCATCTTGCGGTACGTTGGGATGAAGCGGCCCAGGCTAACCTTACATGACATCGTTCATGAGACTTGCTCCACGCTTGACATGCAACTTGTATTGCATAAGTGGCTTTGCGGGTGCCTGTTTCTCCTAGCATAGTTAAGATCCAATTTACAACGGGTGATTAACAATACTAGTATCAATGTTGTGGTTCTTGTTCGTAAGTTAGAACGACACTTATTGAAAGCCCCAAACCACGTAAAATATGCAAAGAAAGTAGAGGCGTCTAACTTTGTTTTGCAGGGGTGTGCTGTGATGTGATATGGCCATGATTGTGATTATATATGATGTATGCAATGTTCCTTATTGTAAGTTGGCAACCGGCAGGAGCCATATGGTTGTCTTTAATTTATGTTAAGACCCGCATGTCTATTCAAAGTAGTTGTAATAGTTGAAGTCGGTGGACGACAAACATGGAGAGGCGTCATTGACCTTCATGCAATGCCGGTGATGATGGAGATCATGTTCGTGCTGGAAGATGGAGATCGGAAGCACAAAGAAGAAAGGCCATATCATATCACATATTATGAATTGCATGTGATGTTAATCCTTTATGCATCTTGTATTGCTTAGTAGACGACGGTATCATTATAAGATGATCCCTCATGCACATGAATTTCAAGTCTTAAAGTGTTCACCCTTAGTTAGCACCGTTGCTAAAGCTTGTTGTTTCGAAGCACCACGTGATGATCGGTGTTAGATTACGCAAGTGTATACAACGTGAGCAAGCCAGATTTGCTCATGCGGAAACTAAGGTTTGATCTTGACGAGCCTAGCATGTACGACATGGCCTCGGGAACACGGATTAGAAAGGTAGAGCATGAGTCATATAGTAGATATGATGAACATGTTGATTGTTCGCCATTGAAGCTACATCAACTCTCGTGATGATCGGTTTTGATGTGGTGGATTTGGTTCTGTGATCACTAAAACAATGTGAGGGATATTGTTTTGAGTGGGAGTTCACCTAGATTAATTTAATTATTAATTAGAACTCAATTTATCATAAACTAAATCAAAGTGAATTTGCATAGTTGTTGTAGTCATTGGCATCCGTTTACCACCTTACGCTTAGTTATAATTGAGATGATAGAACTATAGAATTCTGTTAGTTACTTTAACTGGTATCGTATTGTTTTGAAGTGTTAATCTAAAGTTTAAAAGTCCTATTGCAAACTTTCAGTAAGTTCCGGTTACTCCATGAAGTTTAATAATTAGTATTAAATCAAGAGTAACAATTCCAAGTGTTAGTATATAAGTATCATGTTTGTCTCCATGATTCTTGATATTCAAAGGATTCTCCTAATATCAAGGTTATCTAAGGATCTGAAAGAGTTGTTTCAGAAACCATGATTTGTGGAAGATATTGTGATATCTGAAACGAAGTTTTGGTTGCAACATGATAGAGTATAATATGACTAAAGTCATGTTCTCATATTTGATGAGAATTTGCAAAAGGGTGGAGACACTAGTTGTCTTAAACCTCCAAAAGGTTTTGGATAGCAACATTATACTCATAATTCATCGTTATAAGCTAACAGTAGCTTGATCATGGACGATTCCATGATAAGGGTGAATATTTGATGTAGGTAAAATGTTTACTACACCAAGAGATTACTAAAGAAAGGAATTTGAAAGAACACCAAATATTTGATGATGGTGATATACTTCAAAGTGCAAGTCCAAAGACATTGGTATTTAATTATACACGCTTTGGACTATATGTCATATGTATGACTCCACTATTGATGTTGATAGATTCTTTCAAATGTAAAAGGAAATCTGAAAGAGAATCTCATAAATATATGGCAGAAAGGAAAAGACTAGAATTGTTCAGCTTAAGTATATAGATGATATACATGTTATGGCTATATTCTTTGCTTATTAAACAATGTGGTTCTCAAGTATTTGATACTGAATTTGTTGGTGTGAATCGTCATACGAAACAACACAATTCATGAACTACAATGGCCTAAGTAACTTGCAAAAGAATATGTGATGATGTTCATCGAGAACAAATAAAGGGTTATTGTGTTGCTCGTTAAACATCAAAGCTTGTCTTCAAGATTTGTTTTATCAGGTATTATGAGAACAAAAGGGTTGTTCAAATAATTGCTGTAATCCATAAAAGATGGATGATTCACAAATCTCGTTGGAGAAATCACATCCATAAAACTAGTGCTAAAAATGTCGAAAGACAAATTGATTGAAAAGATCACTTAGGAAGTGACATCGCCGTTTAAATTATAATGGAAAGAAAACATGAAGAAACTCCATGTGGATGGAATTTTGGAGTCTTCTGATTTTTGATCAAATGACGCTTGTGAAACTTTCCTAGAGATAATTGAAACTTCGTTCATAGGCCAAAAGGGAACGAAAGACTAGCTTATTGGAATTTGTACATATTGTTGTACGAAGTCCATTATGTGTAGTCAAGAGCGGTGGATTTCAACTTCATATGCCTTCTCCGAAAATTTGAGTGAATATATGAATATTTACTTAATAAGAATGAAGTGTGAAACATTTGAAAAGTTCAAAGACTTTCAAGATGAAGTGAAAAATCATTGTAACAAGAATATGAATAGTTTATGATAAGATCATAAAGGAAGATATTTGAGTTACAAGTTTAGCATAATACCTAAGATTTAAAGGAATCGTTCCGTGGATTTGCATTTTCCCGAAACACCATAAGAGTATGGAGTGTTCGAGATATGTAATTAAACCTTGTTTGACATGGTAAGATCAAAGGTGTAATTCATAAAACTGCCATTATATTTTAAAGATTAAAAGCTTTAGAGATTACCGTTTTTCCACTGAAAAGAGCTTCATCATAATCCGTTGAAATGACACCATATAAGGTTATGGTTTGGGATAAAACCCAAGTTGTCCTTTCTTAAACATTGGTATGCTATGCATAAGAAAGATGTGTGCAACCAAAGTCGGATGAACCTGTCTTTGTATAAACTGTTAAGTATTCCTCCATGAACACCGGAGACAAAAGTGTTTGTTGCTTAGAACGTCAAGTTTCTTTGAGAAGGAATTTTTCCGTGAAAAGTTAAGTGGGAGGACAATAGAACTTTGATAAGGTTAAAAGAACCTTAGCTATATGTGCAGAGTTGCGTAGCGCCGAAAAGTGTTCCGGAGGCAGCAACAATGCTCATGGCTCACGTGCCTCAAAGGTTGTGATCACGGAGATCTAAGTTCCTATTGAAACAAGTAGGTCGGGTAAACAATCAAATACCAAGATTTGAGGGTTAAATCATTATTTGAGAATAATGAACCGACTACATGCAAAGAAGCGATGATGGGCCCTGACTCCGTCAAATGGCTTGAAGCCATAAAATCCGTGATAGTTCCATACACGAGAAATCAAGTTTTGAACTTGAAGGACCCTCGAGAAAGGTGTAAGACCTTACAGTTGTGTTTGGATCTATAAAGAAATAGACATGGATGTTTCACATCTATGAAATAGTCGACATGTTGGGAAAGAGTTCACAACAATGTTCAAAGGTTGACTATGACAAGATTTGATCTGTCATAGTGATATTTAGTCTAGACGGATTAATGTAGCAACCACTACATATAATTTTTTATATGGTAGTTGAATAAACAAAACAAGTTCTTCTAATAGAATCGTTACCTAGGACATGTGCATAACACGGTCCATAGGGTTTTGTTAATTCAAAGGATGCTAAAAGCATATGCAAACTTCAATGGTTAAAGTGAGCATCGCGGAGTTGGAATCTTCACTATGATGAAACTGTTAAAGGAGTTTAAAAGTTCATTAGAGACAATGAAGATGCTTGCATTTGCAAGAAATTAAGTGGGAGCGCTAAGACATATTTCTAATACATTATGTGGAGGACATATTGTTGATTAGAAAAGATGTATCTTTTATTAACACATATTAGGAATTTCATCCCGATGAAAGACTTAGGCAAAACCCAAATATTAGGCATCAATAGACGCTAATATGGTTGTGCCAGAAGTACATAGACAAGATATTGAATGAGTTCAATATAGAAACTACAAGAGAGGTTCTTGTCGCACAGAAAGGATTGAATAAATTCAATGTTGATGATATATTCAAGTGTATTGACATTTGGTAAAGTGAAACAAATAATCAAGTATAGATTGATACTTGATCACAAAGAGTATTTATATCATACTGTGATATGTACAAATCCAGATATGTCCTATGCTCTAAATGTTGTGAGCATATACCAGAATGATTCGTAAGATGATCATTGGACAATAGTAAGGATATTCTTATGATCTTTTGGAAGAACTAAGAGTATAATATTTGTAGAAGTGACAAATAGATGGTTAGTTCATTGTAAAAGTACTACATTAATACTAGCTTTGTCACAAAGTACAAATTAAGTTTATCTCAATCTAAACTAAGGGTGGCACAATATAATGGAAGGTGAGTTCCATAATGGATTTGGATGAGTTCCAAAGTTAAGACATTGTGATGATACTACAACAAAAGGCCAAGTATATAACTGCTATTTTAGCAAAGAAAGAGGGCATTTGTGTCAAGTAGTTTGTTATCAAACTAGGTGTAGTTCACAATGGGATAATACTATGAAGATATATTGCGACAATATTATCAACATGTTTTAACCCCAAAGAGCTAAAGGTCACACCGAAAGACCAAATTTATACAAAGCCATCTCATTAGAGAATGAGTGATGCGTAGAGACGCAAAGACATGTAATTACACACGGACCTGGAAGTGTCAGATCCGGAGATCGGTTGACCACTAGCAATCGTATACATACAACACCGGAAAGCCATAGGTGTTATATACACAAAGGTTTGAAACTAGATTATTGACTCTAGTGCAAGTGGGAGACTGTTGGAGATATGCCCAAGAGGCAATAATAAAGTGGTTATTATCATATCTTCACACTTATGATAAATGTTTACATACCATGCTAAAATTGTATTAACGGGAAACATTAATACTTGTGTGATTTGTAAACTAAAATAAGAGTCCCTAGTATAGCCTCTTGTTAAACTAGCTTGTTGGTTAATATATGATCATGATTTCCTGATCATGAACATAGAGATGTTATTAACAACAGGATCATATCATTAGGAGAATGATGTGATGGACATACTCCTATAAATAAGCGTAGCATAAAGATCAAGTCATTTCAATAGTTCAATTGCTATATGCTTTCTGATACATAGTAACCTAATTCCTTCGACCATGAGATCATGCATATCACCTTTACCGGATGGATGCTTTGATGACATCAAACACCACACCGTAATCGGGTGGTTATAAAGGTGGCGATGAGTGTTCGGAAAGTATTGGTTGAGACACATGGATCAAGAATGGGATTTGTCCATCCATATGACGGATAGATATACTGGGCCCTCTCGGAATGTCATCCAATTAGCTTGCAAGCATGTGACTTGGTCACAAGGGATCACATATCACGAACGAGAAAAGAGTACTTATCAAGAACGAGGTTGAACTAGGTATGCGAGATACAAGCGATCATAACCTCGGATAAGTAACATATCGTGAGACAAAGGGAAATTGATATCGTATGTAAGTGGTTCATTCGATCGCAAAGTAATCGTAGAAATATGTGGGAGCCATATGAATTTCCAGATTCCTCTATTGGTTATTGTTCGAGAAGTGTCTCGATCATGTCCGCATAATTCACGAACCGTAGGGAGACACACTTAAGGATTCGACGTTGTTTGAGTAGTTATGGTATTATGAGAAAGAGACGAATGTTGTCCGAGTCTCGGATGGGATCCGGATATCACGAGGTGATCCGAATGGTCCGGAGAATAAGATTCATATAAGGAAAGTCCCGTTTGAGTTCGGGAATGATTCCGTGTTTTCATCGGAATGTTCTAGAAGGTTCGGATTGTCAAGACCGGGGGAGGTACATGAGTGTGTCATTGAATGATTGCATCATGTACTAAGTGTTCTTGCTGTTCCAAAAACATGAAAGTCAAATTGCAGTTTGAAAGTCAAACGGCTAAAACAGAAACGTGGGAAACAGAAACTGTGGAACAAGCAAGAGGAGTTGGAACCAACTTGGAGGAGGAGTCCCACCTCCTCAGCCGCGCCAATCCCTAGGCCGAGTTGGGGATGGACTCCTCCTCCTGGCCGCCAAGGCCCTCCACCCATAAAAGGAGGGGGGCTCCTCCTTGAGACACACAAGTTCCTATCTTCTACCTCCGTTAGAGCCGCTTTTGGTTTAGAGCTTCTAATTGCTTTAGCCGGTTTATAGACTTCTAATTGGTTTAGAGCCTTCTAATTGGTGTGTCTAATTACTAGACCACTAATAGCCTCTCATAAGCTCCACCATACTGCACCGGCTTAAGACCAGCCTGGATTTCCCTCTACTTACGGTACCACGTTGTCAGCCGGGAATCGCGAGGAGAGTGCTACAACCTCCGCTGCTGGAACAAGGAGAGGAAGGTCTTCACGAGTACCGAACGTGTGACCGATCATGAGCGCTGCCGGAACGTGGCGCCGGAAGGATCGTCTACACGATCTTGAGATCGGAAGTGTACGACTACATCACCCACGAGAATCTGCTCTCGTTAACCGCTTTGGAATCTTCGAGGGTAAGTTATTCCAAACGACTCGTTGCTACAATCTAGTAGATAGATCTTGGCTTGTTTGTTTGTATGCAATAGAAAATTTTTGTTTTCCATGCTACGAACCCCTATAATTAAGACATGTATTCATAAAAGAGCAAGCATATTAAACATTTTAATATTTTATGCTCCCACTAGAACCAACACCCCTCCGATGGTTACTTAGTGATTCAGGATCCTAAATAATCAAGTCGGCTAGTGAGCTTTAGCATCACCGCTAGCCTCCAAGTGATCTAGGTAGACAACTCCTTGTCAATCGCATCTCATGCGACTCCTGTTGGATGGGTGGCATCACATGCCCCGGCTCCCATCCGACCTTTCCCCGAGTCCCACAACCGTTGTGATAGACCCGTCTAGCTTACCAAGTGTTTCTGCAGAGAGTCCGACTCGAACCCACCTAGTCGGGAAAGAATTGGCAGCACCTCAATTTTATGAGCCCACTACCAAAAATGTCCGACTTGTGATGGTGCAAACATCATGCGGAAAACCGACTAGACCTTCTTTGAGGGATTAAATTTTACCGACTTTCTAATAGAGGTAAAACGAGACATAACAATAACACAAAATAAAGCAATTATAATGTGAAATGGTATGGCTCTCATGGCGATCTCCATCTCCACAAAGCCTGTAATCCACTCGCTGCAACTCTTGTCACTTGCCGTCTTACTCCATGTCGCCGACATGTACAACGCCTTGCATGCCTTCCGGTTCTCAAACAGCTACACTAGCTTAGTAAAATAAATTACATAGAGAATCCGACACGCAGGTCGTTATACAATAAAATGACAAAGACCTAGGCTCCGTACCACGACAAAAAATCCGTGATTCGCAGATCACGTATGGATTACACATACATCACATGCACATGAACCATACCATTCACAACTTCTGCAAAAACAAGTTATGCATAGATACAATATCTACCGCGTTGTGGAAACTCGCAGCGACATCTAAGGCGCTACGACGTATGAGCGCGGTCCCGCTAGCCGGATAGCGGGCGGGATCAAGGGGCGCCGACGATTTTCCGAAAACGTAGATCTCATCTACGATCCGAACATGGATTCCGACCATCGTTCGATTCGATCAAACTTTTGATCTTCGATCACCGCTTACGGATTTACGTGTCACGCCACCCGATGGCGGAAGCCGACCGGTAGGGGTATATCGTTCCACGACCTCAGCAGTATGATCACGGAATTCAGATCTACCATTCCCCGAGTACAGTTGATCCAATCAAATTCATACAAAACCGATCTATCTCATAGATCGACCACCAAAACAGGACATAGATCTCATCTATAGCCTACCGCATATCACATATGCGAGATCTCGAGCCTAAAACCAGAAGCTATGGATCTGATACCCTTTGGGGCCACGGAGATAAAACAAAATCTTTTCCTCTAATGTGGTGATCCCAAGACCTAGCCGAGGTAGAAGGCCACGAGGTTTACCACTAGACGCGGTTGCGGATTATCGATGAAGCGCGTCGGTTGATGCAAAGGTCCTCACGATCCGATCGTCTCCGGTGTTGATCAGACAAGACCTCTGCCGGTATCCACACGCATGAGGAGGAGGCGAATCGCTAGGTTCGTTATGGCCGGATCGTCAGGAGCTAGGTTTCCAACACATGGAATGACCTAACCAAACAACGATTAACCTTCGGGTTACCGTGCTCCACTATATAGGAGTGAACGTGGGCTTCGCTCGCGACCCATTCACTAAAGCCCATATAAACTAGTCACCGTGAGTCCAACTCACTAACTCGATCCTAATACGGTTTAGGTCCAACCCAACCAGATTATTCGGATCCAATCCGAACTTGCTTCCGCTCTTAAGTGTGTGACCCGCGGGCTCATGGTTACTTGGACACGATTAGAGTCCAACTCACAATCGATCAATCGGCTCCTAGCGTAACGGCCGATTCCCAAGTACCAAAGAGTCATGACGACTTGCCTTTCCAATGCGACTTACGTCCGAGTCCTTTGCCTCACGATATACCTTGTCGACTATAGGCGAATATATGTCATCCCTTAAATAGTCCGACTCTTCTCGATCCGAGATAAGTGATTCTCCGACTAACTCTTAGTCGATCGCCTCGCTAACACTTAACCGAGTCGCATGGCCATGCTTTCGAATCATATCTCACGAGAGGGCCCAGAGAATATCTCTCCGAGTGGAGGGCAAATCCCATCTTAGTTATTCACATCACGCCTTGATTCTCACGACGAACCTCGCCTTTATAAGCGCCATTCACGGATCGGTGTTTGACAGAACCTAAGTCGGTGATCCTCAACTCGGACTAGGCAACAACCGCAGTGCTAAGGAGTACATTGAATGAGATATACCAATGACAGATAGTTAGTTGTACCTCCATATGGGTCAATCCGACTCGCTAAACTCTTTAGCCTAGTCTGTGTAAGTTGGAATAGCATCTCCATGCCCATGACAAGTGGAACCGAGTCATCAAGCCAACTTTCACATTGGTCTAAGTTGTGTGTCCAGCACAACCTCAATGACCAAGGATATTTAGTACAAACAACATGAATGCATAGTTCCACAACTGAATCACATATTCAATGATACACATCAGATGTTTATACAAGGACTACTTAATAACTTTATGAATACAATGGGAAATATCATCATACATGATTGCCTCTAGGGCATATTCCCAACAGGACTGTCCTAACCAAGAAAACCAAAAAAACACTTCAGCTTCTGATTCCAAGAGAAGAATGAGAAATTTTGATGTGGTGGTGGATTTGTAGGGCTCTTACAGTCCAACTGCATGTAAAGTATTGATGCGTCGTCGCGTAGGGAGGCGATACCTTTGCCGGAATTGCAGAAGCTGACGCTCTAGGCGGATTCCTTGATAACTCCAATCGCAGGGAAAGGAACTTCTAACCTCACCTTGACTTCTCCGATGTAGGGCACTCGAGAGAAAATAGAAGCATGATACCACTGTTGGAGATATGCCCAAGAGGCAATAATAAAGTGGTCATTATCATATCTTCACACTTATAATAAATGTTTACATACCATGCTATAATTGTATTAAACCGGAAACATTAATACTTGTGTGATTTGTAAACTAAAATAAGAGTCCCTAGTAAAGCCTCTTGTTAAACTAGCTTGTTGGTTAATATATGATCATGGTTTCCTGATCATGAACATAGAGATGTTATTAACAACAGGATCATATTGTTAGGAGAATGATATGGTGGACATACTCCATGTACAACGCCTTGCATGCCTTCCGGGTTCTCAAACAGCTACACTAGCTTAGTAAAATAAATTACATAGAGAATCCGACACGCAGGTCGTTATACAATAAAATGATGACACCTAGGCTCCAAAATGGGTGACAAAAATCCGTGATTCGCAGATCACGTATGGATTACACACATACATCACATGCACATGAACCATACCATTCACAACTTCTGCAAAACAAGTTATGCATAGATACAATATCTACCGCGTTGTGAAACTGCGCGACATCTAAGGCGCTACGACGTATGAAGGTACGGTCCCGCTTAGCCGGATAGCGGCGGGATCGAAGGCGCGCGCTACGATTTTTTCCAAAAACGTAGATCTCATCTACGATCCGAACATGGATTCCGACCATCGCTCCGATTCGATCAAACTTTTGATCTTCGATCACCGCTCGGATTTACGTGTCGCGATCTACCCCGATGGCGCGTATATCGCGGTATATCCACGACCTCAAAGAGTATGATCACGGAATTCAGATCTACCATTCCCCGAGTACAGTTGATCCAATCAAATTCATACAAAACCGATCTATCTCATAGATCGACCACCAAAACAGGACATAGATCTCATCTATAGCCTACCGCATATCACATATGCGAGATCTCGAGCCTAAAACCAGAAGCTATGGATCTGATACCACTGTTGGGCCACACAGAGATAAAACAAAATCTTTTCCTCTAATGTGGTGATCCCAAGACCTAGCTGAGGTAGAAGGCCACGAGGTTTACCACTAGACGCGCGGTTGCGGATTACTGATGAAGCGCGTCGGTTGATGCAGTGCAGTCCTCACGATCCGATCGTCTCCGGTGCCGATCGTGACAAGACCTCCGGGTATCCACACGCATAAGGAGGAGCGGCCATGAATCGCTAGGTTCGTGGCGGCTGGACTCTGTGGAGCTAGGTTTCCAAACACATGGAATGACCTAACCAAACAACGATTAACCTTTCGGGTTCTCGTGCTCCACTATATATAGGAGTGAACGTGGGCTTCGCCACTGACCCATTCACTAAAGCCCATATAAAACTAGTCACCGTGAGTCCAACTCAAATCTCAGTCCTAATCTGGTTAGGTCCAACCCAACCAGATTACAGATTCGGATCCAATCCAACTTGCTTCCGCTCTAAGTGTGTGACCTCGCAGGCTCATGGTTACTTGGACACGATTAGAGTCCAACTCACAATCGATCAATCCAAGGCTCCTAGCAGAACGTACCGATTCCCAAGTACCAAAGAGTCATGACGACTTGCCTTTCCAATGCGACTTACGTCCGAGTCCCTTTTGCCTCACGATATACCTTGTCGGACTATAGGCGAATATATGTCATCCCTTAAATAGTCCGACTCTCTTCTCGATCCGAGATAAGTGATTCTCCGACTAACTCTTAGTCGATCGCCTCGTTAACACTTAACCGAGTCGTGCATGGCCATGCTTTCAATCATATCTCACGAGAGGGCCCAGAATATCTCTCCGGTGGAGGGCAAAATCCCATCTTAGTTATTCACATCACGCAGCTTGATTCTCAATCGACCCTCGCCTTTATAACCGCCGCCACGGATCAGTGTTTGATGTAACCTAAGTCGGTGATCCTCAACTCGGACTATGCAACAACCCTAGGTCTAAGGATTACATTGATTGAGATATACAAATGAGCCTTAGTTCGTTGTACCTCAATATGGGTCAATCCGACTCGCTAAACTTTAGCCTAGTCTGTAAGTTGGAATAGCATCTCCATGCCCATGACAAGTGGAACCGAGTCATCAAGCCAACTTTCACATTGGTCTAAGTTGTGTGTCCAAAGACAACCTCAATGACCAAGGATATTTAGTACAAACAACATGAATGCATAGTTCCACAACTGAATCACATATTCAATGATACACATCAGATGTTTATACAAGGACTACTTAATAACTTTATGAATACAATGGGAAATATCATCATACATGATTGCCTCTAGGGCATATTCCCAACAGGACTGTCCTAACCAAGAAAACCAAAAAAACACTTCAGCTTCTGATTCCAAGAGAAGAATGAGAAATTTTGATGTGGTGGTGGATTTGTAGGGCTCTTACAGTCCAACTGCATGTAAAGTATTGATGCTGTCAGAGGGAGGCGATACCTTGCCGGAATTGCAGATTTCGACGCCTAGGTGATTCCTTGATAACTCCAATCGCAGGGAAAGGAACTTCTAACCTCACCTTGACTTCTCCGATGTAGGGCACTCGAGAGAAAATAGAAGCATGATACCACTGTTGGAGATATGCCCAAGAGGCAATAATAAAGTGGTCATTATCATATCTTCACACTTATAATAAATGTTTACATACCATGCTATAATTGTATTAAACCGGAAACATTAATACTTGTGTGATTTGTAAACTAAAATAAGAGTCCCTAGTAAAGCCTCTTGTTAAACTAGCTTGTTGGTTAATATATGATCATGGTTTCCTGATCATGAACATAGAGATGTTATTAACAACAGGATCATATTGTTAGGAGAATGATATGGTGGACATACTCCTATAGATAAGCGTAGCATAAAGATCAAGTCATTTCAATAGTTCAATTGCTATATGCTTTCTGATACATAGTAACCTAATTCCTTCGACCATGAGATCATGCATATCACCTTTACCGGATGGATGCTTTGATGACATCAAACACCACACCGTAACCGGGTGGCTATAAAGGTGGCATTGAGTGTTCGGAAAGTATTGGTTGAAACACATGGATCAAGAGTGGGATTTGTCCATCCATATGACGGATAGATATACTCTGGGCCCTCTCGGTGGAATGTCATCCAATTAGCTTGCAAGCATGTGACTGGGTCACAAGGGATCATATATCACGGAACGAAAGAGTACTTATCGAACGAGGTTGAACTAGGTATGCGAGATACCGACGATCATAACCTCGGATAAGTAAACTATCGTGAGACAAAGGGAAATTGGTATCGTATGTAAGTGGTTCATTCGATCGCAGTAATCGTAGAAATATGTGGGAGCCATATGAATTTCCAGATTCCTCTATTGGTTATTGTTCAAGAAGTGTCTCGATCATGTCCGCATAATTCACGAACCGTAGGGAGACACTTAAGGATTCGACGTTGTTTGAGTAGTTATGGTATTATGAGAAAGAGACCGAATGTTGTTCGGAGTCTCGGATAGGATCCGGGATATCACGAGGTGATCCGGAATGGTCCGGAGAATAAGATTCATATAAGGAAAGTCCCGTTTGGAGTTCGGGAATGATTTGTTTTCATCGAATGTTCTAGAAGGTTCGGATTGTCCCAAGACTGGGGAGGGTACATGAATGTGTCACTACATATTGAATGATTGCATCATGTACTAAGTGTTCTCGCTGTTCCAAATAAAGGATTAAATTGAATCCTAAAACTGAAAAGTCAAATGGCCAGTTTGAAAGTCAAACGGCTAAAACAGGAAACTGAGGGAAACAAGCAAGAGGAGGTTGAAACCGACTTGGGGAGGAGTCCCTCTCTCCAAGCCGGGCGCCACCAAGGCCGACTTGGGAGGGACTCCTCCCTTGTCCGCCCCTCCCACCTATAAAAGGAGGCGGGCCTCCTCCTCTGACACACAAGTTCCTATCCTCTAATCTCCGGTTTAGAGCCGTTTTGGTTTAGAGCTTCTAATTGCCCTAGCCTTCGGTTTAGAGCCTTCTAATTGGTGTGTCTAATCTCTAGACCACTAATAGCTCTCTCATACTCCACCATACTGCCTCCGGCTTAAGGCGGCTCATGGATCTCCCTCTACTTAGGTACCACGCCTTTGCCGGGAATCGCGAGGAGAGTGCTACAACCTCCGCGCCTTTGGAACAAGGGAGAGGAAGGTCTTCGTCGAGTACCGAACGTGTGACCGACTGCGGGAGCGCTGCCGGAACGTGGCGCCGGAAGGATCGTCTACGCGATCTTGAGATCGTAAAGAGTACGACTACATCACCCACGAGAATCTGCTCTCGTTAACCGCTTTGGAATCTTCGAGGGTAAGTTATTCCATCGACTCGTTGCTACAATCTAGTAGATAGATCTTGGCTTGTTTGTTTGTATGCGATAGAATTTTTTTGTTTTCCATGCTACGAACCCCTACAACCACCAGGACGACGACAAGCGTGAAGAAATCCCTGGGCGCCAGGGCCTATTGTCGTGGTAGACGATGGCAACCATGCTGCAGGGCCTGTTGCCCTATTGACGAGGGTTGATTTCGTTAATACCCCATTATTTGGCGTTGGTGCGACTGGCGGCTGCGATGGTCCGACAGGTGGTGGTGGAGGAGCTCCGTGGGCGACGTCACCTGGTACTATTGTGGGCCCAAACCCAGGGTTCACGGTCTGGCGCTGCATTTGGGTGAGGCCCTCGCTAAGCTTTTGGAACTCGCGCATGTGGCTGGCTTTCTTCTTATTATCTTGTTTGTCGATGTAGAAGTGGATGGTGCAGGGACCAGACAACTTGTCGTATGCCGAAGGTTCGTCGTCGCGGCTGCGATGTTGCCATGCTTGCGTGGGTCGCCCGTCGTCGCGGTAGTTTCCTCCGCGGTATCCGCTGCTGCGGTTGCCGTCATTGCATCGGTCGGCGTATCTAGCCGCGACCATGTCGACTCCGTCGCGATCGTCATAGACGCACGATCTTCTCTTGATGCGGCGCTCGCGCCTGTGGCCGTAGTCGTCTTCGTCATCCGAATGCACTCGGTTGACGAAATCCTTGCCATTTGTCCATCGGTTGAGGATGTACATGAGGTGGTCGAGCGTCTTGGGCTTGACGCGCCCGAGCTCCTCTTTGAAATCCAGGCGCCTGAAACCATCCTTGAAGGCGTCGATTGCTCTTTCCTTGGAGATATGCGTAGCGGAATTCTTGATGTGGGAACATCGGAGTATGTATGAGCGGATGACTCGCTGGTACGTTGGGTGCAGGCCTGCAGCTCCTCGATTGAGGCTGGCCTCTTGCTGGTGCCCTTGAAGTTGTGGATGAAGTTTTATGCCAGCTCTTCCCAACTTCTGATGGAGCCGGAAGATAGGCTGCTAAGCCAGACCCTGGCTGCGCCTGTCAACTATAGGTGAAGGCATTGTAAGGCGGTGTTCTTGTTCCCGTTGTGGAGCTTGACCGACGACATGTGATCATCGAGCCAAGCCTTTAGCTCCTGTGTGCCGTCGAACTTCGGGTTATCCGAAGGAAGCTTGAAATTTTTTGGCATCCGCGTTCGCCGAACGGATCTGCTGAAGCATCAAGATCCGCACAGCTCTCTGTCGTCTTCTTCTTTGGACTCAGTTGGGCATGCGCGTTTGGCACGTGCCTTGTCGATCTTGCGCTAGGTGAGCTCGTTGCGAGCGTCGTAGTTGCTGCTGCGGAGCCGTGGGCTCTTGTGGCGCCGGGGCAGGTCATGCTCGTCTTCCTCAGATGAGGGTGTAGGGCTCCGGGTGAAGTTGACCGTAGCCTTTTTCTTCGGCTCCGCAGGAGCATCATCGTGGAGCGCAGCTCCAACGAGTCCGAGACCTGCTAGCAAAGACTTGTGCATGGCGCTCTTCGGGTCGCCCGCCGGAGGCGGATGAGATGCGAGGTAGGTGGTGGTTGCCATGATCGCAGCCTGCGGCGTCTTCGGCATGACGTTGTCGTGCGAGTCCATCGTCATGAAGGATGTGTTGAGGGCCTTGGTGACCTCGCGTCGCGCCTCGGGATCCATGCGCGGGAGCGGTACTTGTTGGCTTTGTTGCCATGCGAACCGGAGCGCTAGCGGTGGAGAGCGCAGCTCGCCGCGCGCTGGATTCTGCAGCTTCCTTCTTTCGCTTGTCAAGCTCCTCCATCAGATTCACCTGCCGATTACGCTCATCGATAAGGAGGAGGTGGTAGGCCATCAGTAGATCTCTGGAGGCGTTTACTGGTAGGATTATGTTGCCTGCCACAGCATGGCGTGCTTGGCGCCAGCCTTCCTCGTTGAGGTTGATCTGGTTGTAGGCGTGAGCGTCGCCTTCGTTGGGCCTGTTAGGCGGATCTCCCCCATTTCCTCCGTTCCTAGTTTGTGGGTTGGGAGGGGTATGGTGTGTTTGCTGCGCACTCAAACCTGGTGGCGGGTCCATTATGTTTTTGATGACGACGGCGCATAGGTAGCGCCCGCGGATTGGATCGCTGCTGCCGCAGCTTTCGGATCCGGAACCATAGGTCCTTCATCCGAAGGGAGGCCACACAGATCGGAGTTGCAGCTGTTGCTATCATCCGAGTCATCTGTCAGCGTCGACGCATGCAATGCGCCGATGGGTGGGCCCCAAAAAGCGGGCCTGATGGATGGTGGTGGCACCCGCTTTGGGAGGCGGAGGGTGCCGGTTTACCCCACCTGAAAGCAGAAGCTTCCGAACAGCATCTCGAGCCCGTTGCCGACGGACTCGAAATCCCTCAGGGTGGCCGGCGAGTGGCGGTGAAGTCGAAGGCGCCGAAGAGGAGGTGACTCTCCGCTGTCGATGAGTTGTAGATCGCTCCGGATGGAACCGTCACGACCGCACGATCAGCGTCCCCGTTTCACACAGACGACGCCAAATGACGAGGGTTGATTTCTTCAATGCCCATTGTTATGGCTTGGGTTTTGGAGAAGATGGGGATGCTGGAAGTCGCGGAACGGTTAACATACAAGAAACACGGGACACAAGATTTATCCAGGTTCAGGCCCCCGGAGAGAAAACCCTACTCCTGCTTGTCTGCTCTTGATTATGGCGGAACCAAAGGTTACAGGGGTGCGCAGATGCAATCTGGCGTGAGGTGCGTATGCGGTGGTTGGAAGAGATCCTTCTCGCGGTACCCTCCTGGCCTTTATATAGATAGGCAGATCACGGGTTAGGTCGAGTCGGTTACAAATTAGGGTTGGTACCCTTTGAAATTCTATCTAATCTAGACTTGTCCTCCAAGGAGTCGAAAACGTCATGGGCTTGGGCCACCCAAAATCTTCATGGGCTGCGTGTCCTGACGTTGGCTTTTCTTGGGCTGGACCAGGTATACCAATGTCATGTACCATGGGGTATATCCATGTCAGCTATAGCACCGACGCCAATTCCGCCAGAACCGGCTGCTGGCACTCATGCCCCCCTCCCCTGGCGACGACAACGCCATGGTTGAAGTACAATCGAAGAGTGTGTGTGCCGTATGCCAGAGATCTATCCCCTGCAGCAACCACGCCGCCATCTCCTCTGGGCTCCAACACGTCGCCATTGCCTCGCCGCAATAGAGGGGGAGAGAGGGGTTTTGTACTGTCGTGTGCCCGTCTGGTGCAACGCACCGATGCCGCTCTTCCTGTCGTCTGCTCCTATCCACTGTGCGAAACCGACATCAATTGGATCCATGTGTTACAAACCGCCTCGCTTCATACAAATATGCCCTACCTAGCACTAAGCGGCCAAAGCAAGAACATGCCTCCAAAATCAGGGAGCTTAGAGCTCCTTAGTGATTGCAATAATATCATGGCAACGAGAAATCCTAGAGAGTTCCAATACCCGCAAGAGCAAGTAAAATTATCGAAGTTCATTGTAAATGTCCTATATTGTCCTTCTTGAATTTCAAATCCATCTTTTCCATTCCATTAAACTTGGCAAACAGTTTATCTGTTGATGTTGAGCTTCAACTCAAATCGTACCATGTGAATTGTCGAAAGACTCACAAAGATTATTCTCCACCGAATCATAGTTAGACTGTAACCTAAAGAAAGCTCTGCTCCAATATCCAAGTGATGTTTTCATCATGTCTTTCACACCTTGTCAAATAGGAAGTTCTAGACCGAATCCATGGAGCACGCTGCTTAAGCTGCCCACAACCTAACATAGGAGTGGAGGAGGGTCGGAGGGATCCTCTGAGAGGGGCTAGAGGGCCATGGCGGCGACGGAGCATTGATGTGAATGTGGCGGGTGAGTCTGTATTAAAACTTCCAATTTCGAAATTGGTTGTATTTTCATGCCGTCAATCATTACAAGAAAACTTTAGATGACTACAAGCCGACAATACAATAGTAGTAGTGTAGTACATAGTTACATACGACTTGCTGCCATTTCAATGGTTGAGCTTCATAATTTTGTATGAAGAAATCAAACGAAACATCTACGGAGTATATCTGTACTTCACAAATCAGTATCCAAAACACGAAACCTATGTTGATGTCCGCGTGTCTCGCTAGTTTTGAAGGTCCATCAAACCGAGAAGCGGTGCGGATGGATCGGCGACGTGCTGACGTGCGAGCTCACCAAGGACGCCGGGCTCTTGGGCGTGAGATTCAGTTCTTGCAACCGCATCGTCATCCCTCCGTCGGCATCCTGCAGGTCCTGATCACCCCGCTCGCCCTCGTTCTCCTCCAGGGACCTCCCCATTGTCTCCGGCGTGAATAGGTAGGTGACGGCGAGCCCGATGAGGCAGATGGCGCCAAGAATGATGAGCGCGTTCATCATCCCTATCCCGGGCTCGTACCCGGCCTGCACCTCCCCCCTGTTCTGCGCCTGCGAGGCCCACAGGAACCCCACGGTGCCGACGAGCGCGCCGGCCTTCCCCGCGGCGGCCGATATCCCGTGGCAGGTGGACCGTAGCCTCGCCGGGAAGAGCTCGGCCGGCAGGATGAACGTGGTGGTGTTGGGCCCGAGGTTGGCGGAGAAGAAGGTGAGCGCGTAGAGCACGATGTACCAGGCGTTCTTGGCGTTGCCGCGCCAGTAGTGGTCGTAGGGGCCAGCCAGCGCGAAGAGGAAAGAGGCCATGAGGAAGAACCCGGCCATCTGCAGGCGGCGCCGGCCGGCGCGGTCGATGAGCAGGACTGCGGCGAAGTAGCCCGGGATGGTGGAGGCGACGGCGATGATGGCCTGGAACCTCGCCACGTCGTACGCCTCCCGGAACACGTTCTGCTGGCTCGCCGGCGGGAACCACGGGCGGTAGATCTGGGACTGGAACAGCGTGCTGCTGTAGTAGGGGATGTCGAGCAGGAACCAAGCCGAGGCGCACCCGAGCAGGTCGCGGCCGTGCCGCCGGAGGAACGCGAGCGAGAAGAGGCCGTACTGGGACGCCGGCGGCGCCCACGGCGGGGTCCGGGGGATCGCCGCCGCGTCCTCGTCGTCATCTATGCCGTTCAGGTCAAGGTCGGTCAGGACACGGCCGATGTCGTTGGTGGCCTTGAGCACGTCGTGCTGTACCAGCGCCGTAAACCTGCAGGTACAAGTGGCCAGCAGGCAGAGTAGTTAGTTTAGTTAGTTACCACCTTTAGTTGGTTACATACTTATTACTTCTGCACTTTACCTTTTATTTTTCTTAAACTATACAGTACTCCACCTTAGCTTTTATGGTACCTTCACCGGATAACTTTTTATATATTGCCAAAAAATAACAAAAGTGTGACATATTAAATGGCACTCCAATTTTGCCAATTCGACGGCGCCTGACGTGTGGTGTGCGAGTGACAGAGCCAATCCAATTAAGATACAGATTGATCCAGATATGGATGTATGCAAGTGGTTCAAAGTATGCTTCAAATAGGCAGCTAGATGCCTGACTAGTAGCAAGGTCAGAGCTAGTAGGCAAGTTAACGATAAGATATAGTAATACTGAACGACCTAGAAAAACATAACCAATAATAATCTTATGATCGTGTGAAGGGACAGGCACTTGAGCCTCCAATATTATTGAACTCTTCGTGGTGCAGTATTGGGCGCACAGCGAAAAGAAGTGTGCAAATTGCCCAGGTCCGTGTCTGGGGAACAAAACTGAATTTCTTGGCTCGTCAGCAGAAAGCAGTTTCTACTTCGGATCGCAAGTATCCCAGGGTATATTCTTCTCCAGATACTAGTCAGTATACAGCACCGATCGTCATCACATTTTAATTTAATCCCCTTGTACAAACTACTCTACAGAAGCCCTAGCTAGGCAATATGCAGCCCACATCGTACTAAAATTTCATGTTAAGGAAATACGTGGTCGAAAGCTGGTTGTGCACCAGTCAAAGTTAGGACGTACGTACGACCTACCTGGCTGTTTCCGGCATGGCCATCCTCCAGTAGAAGGTGAGACCGGCGGGGACGGCGCCGGCCATGAGTATGACACGCCAGGCGATGTCGGCGGCCTCGGGAGTGTCGAGCGGGGCCGGGTGGCCCGTGAACCGGTCGAACGCGGCGGCGACGACCATGGTGACCCCGGAGCTGGCCAGTATCCCGAACCCCTGCATGGAGAAGACGGCGGCGATGAACGCGCCGCGCGTGCGCTTGTTGGCGAACTCCGACATGATGGTGGCCGATAGCGGGTAGTCCCCCCCGACGCCGACCCCGAGGAGGAAGCGGAAGAGGCAGAGGCTGGTGAGCGCGCAGCCGCGCGTCCGGCAGATGGAGAAGCCGCTGCCCACGGAGCTGCACACCAGGAGAAGGAGGCACGACCCGTACACGCGGCCCCGGCCGACGCGGTCGCCGAGCACCCCGAACAGGAGGTTCCCGAACACCGCGCCCAGCAGGGCGATGCTGACGATGGCGGAGACGACGGCAGGCGGCGTCACGCCAGGCCTCCCGTCGTCGCCGGCGGAAGGCGGGTAGTAGACCCTCCCGATGATCTTCATGACGGGCACGATGCAGAAGAGGTCGTACGAGTCGGTGAAGAGCCCCATTCCGGCGATGATGATGGCCTTGAAATGGTAGTACTGCGTGCGCGCGTGGTCCAGCGCCGTCAGCACCCGTATAGGCGCCATATCTCCCGATCGATCGAGAGCGAGCGCGCGGAGAAAAGATTGGAACTGGCCGGGTTCGGAGGATGGTACTGACAAGAACTTGTTAGATTTCGCTTTGTTTTATCAGGCGCGAGGTAGATGATGGCCGTACCAGTGATGGATACGTGCGTGCTGTATTAAAGAAATGGCCGTGCGCGTTGACATGGGCGAGTATGTGCCGCGCGGAACTGAGATGCCAAGGAAGATGCTAGCTGCTTGCGCGCGCGCTCTCTCTGTGACGCTCCTAAAATGTAGACGCGGAGCGAAACCACGGTGGACATGGGCACAAGTGAACCTAAATTTAATTTTGAAGCGAACCACGGAGAAATTCAAAGATTTAGAAAGGTTAAAATAAATCACACTTACATATGTTTATATACATTAACATGGAACCAAGAAAACAAAAGTATTGCTACTTTTCCAAATTGTAGTATTTAAAATATTTTAACTCTTAAACCATGAAGCCGATTTAAGATCCATCTTAGTTGTGGACTTTGTCATAAGTGTATGAGTATGATTTGTATATTTTTGGCCTTCTTGAGACGATATACACCGGATAGGGTAAAATTATCTTATCAATCATTGTACATGTCCTAAGATGACGCCACATCCATCCTAGAATGTAAATCATATATGTTTCATTTTGTTAAGAATTTTTTTTCATCAACAAGAAACATGTTATAAAAAGGAATCACTAAAATTCATTGTTGTGATTATTTTTAAGTATCCATCGTTTTTTTGTTTAGTTGTGTTTGAGCCTCTTTTGTGAAGTTTTAGTAACTTTCTGAAGCTTCTGTCACTCTTTTTTTTTCACTCACACTTTTTACTTCTGCTTGGAACATTTTTTTGGGTACCATTGCACTTTCAATCTTTGTTTCTATTTTTTTAATTTAACTATGCTTTCGTGCGTTTGCACTTTTTGTCTAACGAAATGCACTTTAATGGTGTCAGCGGTATATGGGGTCAGCTCGGATACCTATGGCTTATAATCCTAACACATCCAGCCTGCTATGACTAACGTCAAGATATGGAAGGAGATAAATCAAGACTAGGCGTACATATTAAGAAGATCTTCACGTACAAGATGAAGACACCAAATATCTACACCTATATAAGGGGAAGATGATGACGAAGAAGGGGATTCATTCATTTATCCTTTCATGCATTGCACCCATGTCATCGCGGAGATGCACTATATGTCCTTGAACCCTAGATAGTTATGTACCCGACTAATTCCTTCAAACCAAGAAGCACTTGCTTGGTGTAAGATTACTTCGAACAAGCCTTTGAGTGTTTGTAGAATCTTTGTTTATCGGACCAACTCTTATCTTTTGTGACATTTTATCAATGGATGGAAATCCGCCAGGACTAAGGTCACCTATAGTTTTGCACATGCAAATGAAACATAAAACATAAAATGAATAATTGTTAGTGAAAAATGTAAATTTGCATTCAGGGTATATGTGGGCCATGCATCCTCATAATCCCATAGGCTCTAATCATAGCACCATGGATTAATTTTTCCAATAGTGGTCCTATCCTTCTAGCAGGGTTGCCGTGATTAATAAGATAATCATACCAAAACACGAAGATCAAATTTCAGGTTACCTACACCCTACATAGAGGCTCACTTACAACATGTTGCTTCCAATGATGTGTCATAAGATGATTTTTATGACCTCTATCTTTATGTGATATGTGCACAATGTTACTTTTACAACTACTTCCTAATTATATAATGCAGTTCTTATGATAGTTCTTATTTATATGTTCATCACTGACTTAATATTTTAGGATCCTGCAAAAACAAGCATAAAAGATGCGCGCAAGCGTGGTAAAATGCCAAAATCCTATCACTATACATGCGAAAACAACAGGTAAAAATGCTTCAAATATGCACTCATCAACTTCCCCAAGCTTAGACTCTTGCTCGTCCCCAAGCAAGATGGTAGGTTAATGGACCAAGTCATTATATTCATGAAGCATGAGTCGTTAAAATACACGAGGCATTTGAAGTAACAATTATAATATCTGATATAGAATCACAACATGAGCTCCATTACACTCTCACAAATAAAATTACTTAGAGTCTTCCACACCTTTTGTGCTAATAGCTCATATGAATATTAATTACTTAGCATATCATACAACCATGAAGTTCGACTGGACGAGTTTGTGAGGTGACCTCAAACATGTTTAGGCCTTCACACATCTACTTGGGATTTAAGACCATGAATGGTCTATCTCAATTCCTCTCATGATCATGCACATGTCGATTACTCTTTGCACTAAGCTAGCTACTTATTTATTTTATCTTTCTTTTTTTATTGAGCTTGTGCAAAGGAGCTAGACATATTCTTTATCTCATGAAAAGATTCAAATTAGAACAATACGGGATACCATCACCCAAGACAGGTATGAAGTGATTCACGGTTGTGTTTGAGTATCCAGCTTGGATTGTACTCATTCTAATAGTTTTCTTGATCGAATCATTTATTTCATAGTTCTTCAAATTTGAATTCATTTTTTGTAATCAAACAAATGACTATAACATGCTATCAAGAATTCTTCTCATATTCTATTAGTAATATTAGTATGTAAGACCCTAAATTCATTGCAAAGTACACGTATAATAGTACGCATCCTAATTCATATATCTAATACAATAATCGTAAAACTATGAATACGCCAAATATCATAAATTCTCGAAAATTCATTGGATAAAACTCATTGATGAGGGTTCAACTCGTCAATGCTCATTGTTATGGACTTGGGTTTTGGAGAAGATGGGGATGCTGGAAGTCACGAGATGGTTAACAGGCAAGTAACACGGGGACATGAGGTTTACCCAGGTTCAGGCCTTCGGAGGGAAAATCCTACTCCTGCTTGTCTGTTCTTGATTACGGCGGAATCAAAGGTTACAGTGGTGCGCAAATGCGAGGCATGAGGTGTGTGTACGGGGTGGAGTTGGTCCTTCTCGCCATGCCCTCCTGGCCTTTATATAGACAGACCAAGTCCCGGGGGTAGGTCGAGTCGGTTACAGATTAGGGTTGAACCCTTTGAGATTCTATCTACAACTAGACTTGTTCTCCAAGGAGTCGTGCTTGTAGTGGGCTTGGGCCACCCGAAATATCCTTGGGCTGCAAGTCTTCACGTGGGCCTTCTCTAGGCTGGACCGGGTATACTAGTGGATGCACCCGTGGGGTATATCCTTGTCAGTAGCCCCCGAGTGTTAGGTCGTAGATTCGACTGGAGACTCTATAATCTTTCAAGCGCTTCTCACTCGAACCTGTCTTTCGAATGATCATATTAGCTCATAGGGATTGTTGATACGTGTGCCTGACTCACCCGACGGATCAGGGCCAGTTAACTGTCTTAGGACAAAAAAACACGATCTTCTTCAGACTCGAGTCCCCGGACTCGAATTCGGAACAAATGCTGGTGTAATTCGACTCAGGCCGTTGAGGTCTTATAGGAGTCAAATTCTAGTGATTTTCAAGGGATGTACCCAACGCGTCATCGGGATTTTCATCGTGCATGTTGACACGGGAGTTTACTGGTAGAGCGCAGTCTGGTGCTTTACCAGGCCATCAGACGATATCTGTAGGGCTTATCTTTGCGTCATAGACACAACATCCAAAGTTTTATCACCGCGGAGGTGTTTTGGGTGGCCAAGAAGACTGCTTCTCACTTAGTGTTGATTAAGGAAAATTTGCCAAAAAGTTTTTGTTATTTTGATCCAAAGGATCTCATTCGAATAATTCATAGGGTGCGCGACCAGCGCTTCCTATGGGAGTAGCCCTCGAGTGTTTGTTCGAGTCATAGACTCGAGTAGAGACTTTAGTTCAGGCATTTACAATTTGCTTCAATTATCTGTCTGAAGGACGCATTTTTTCGAATGCTCGACCAGCGCTCCCTATGGGAGTAGTCCTAGAGTCCGTAGTGGAGTCGCAGACTCGACGTAGGACTCGAAGATTTCTTTGAGGTGTTGTGGCAATTGTAGTTTCTCAGGTGCGCGGCCAGCGCTCCTGAGAGGAGTAGCCCCCGAGTAGTTGGTTGAGTCGTAGACTCGAGTAAGTATTTTATGCTCAGTCGAAATCTTCGAGCCGTTACTGGCTTTGTTTTGATGACATCATTGCTGACGATTGGTGAGTTCAACCATTCTGTGGCAGCAGAGACGATGTGACAGGGTGATTGCGGGTCCCACCGCCTGACTTGAATTTGACTAGTCATGCGTAATCATGGCGAAAATTACGGCGTCTCCTCTATTTTCGTGTGTAGTGGACAGCATGTTGGCGACGATTTAGTTTAGTAATGGCATGTGGACTATGAGATCTAAGGCACGCGTTAGGGCTTCTTTATCAATGGTTCTGCTTCAGCGTCCTCGACCCTTTTATACCGTGGGGTAAACAGAGAAGTTTACCCCTTCGCCAGTTGCATCTGCTTTCACCATTGCTGCCATTTCTTGTGCGCACTGTACATGTTCCGCGTATTTCCTTCCTCCTTTCTCCGCGTGCACCTCCACGCTCGCCACTCCTCAATGGGCAAGCCAAATAAGAGCTCATCCAAGAAAGCTGCTGCTTCGAGCCAAACCACCGATGGCGGGTGGCGGCGCACAGAGATGCACGAGTAGGACTTGCGCAAATTGCGTGAGGCCGGCTTGATTTCGAAGGCCAAGGAAGACACCCTCCTACCGGGCCAAGAGGTAATCCCACGCCCACCCAAAGGGTTTCGGGTTATGTTCTACGCCTTTGTCATCTGCGACCTTTCTTTGCATGCCCACAAATTTCTTCTTGGGCTTCTTTTTCTTTCTGGGATTCATTTGCATCATTTGTCTCCCAATTATATTCTCCACATCTGTGGCATCCCGCAAAACCACTACTAGAAAATCGCGTTGAATTTGTGCATTGCATCGTCATCATCATGTGTTGTTTGTCTACAACTATTTTCGCAAAGCCCGTTTTGTTTTCTAAAACGCCCCACCTTTATTCAAATATCAAAACCGGGTCGCCGGAATATTTTACTTTGTCTGCTATTAGTTTGCAAAAGGCTTGTTGGAATTAAATAAAACATTTAATTGTTTTTAGTGAAGCGATCGAGGCGAATCGACCCGAACGACCACCCCCAGGAAACTAAAACGGTCCACCTAACCGCCCTTCTAAATCCTACAGCTACCAGCTAAACCTACCCAGCCCCCCCCTCCACCTCCCCCCCCCCAAAACCAACCTGCCACCTCACCCTCTCCCCTCCCCCTAGCCTACCAGACGCTGCCACATCACCACCCCACTCCCCCTCCCTCACATGCACTCACACACACAAGCACACATGCACGCACGCCGCACCCAGACAACACGCGTCCCTGCCCAGATCCCCACGCCGCGGGACCCACCCCCTGGCGCGCCCCACCTCTTTCCTCCTCCCCGCACGCGTCCACCATCCCGCACCCTTCCTCCCCGCCGTGCCCGTCCCGCCTCTCTCTTCCACCTCCGGCCGCCGGCGGCGACCCTCCCCGCTCGCCGACGCGGCCGCTCCCCTAGCCGCCAGGCCTCTCCAACCACCATCCCTCCCCCGCTCGCCCTCCGCTCCTCTCAGCTGCCCGCCTCCCTGCCCGCTCTCCCGGCTACCTCACGCCATGCCCCAACCTCGGAGCTCCCGCCTCCAGCCGCCTCCCTGAGGCCGCCTCATGAGCAGCCCGACCTGGCCTCTCCGCCTCTTCTCCTCGGGCCGACCCTGCTCGCCTGAGTCCGCCTCTCCCGGCCACCTTTCCCCACCACTGACGCGCGGCCACCACCTCTCTGCGTCCGCCTCCACCGACCTCGCTGCTCACGCCGCCGCGGCAGGCGTCCTCCTCTCCGCCGCTCCTCGATGTCGCCTGCGCCCAACCTCCGGCTCCACCCGTCGTCGTCCTCGCCCAGCCTCATGAAGCTCGCCACTGCCTTCCTCAGCTCCACGGCTGCGCTCTCCGCCCGCGTCGCCACGGCGCCGTGCCTCCCCAGCCCGATCCTCCTTCGCCCGGGCCGCCTCGCCGGAGCCGCCTCCGCGGCGCGTCCTCGCCGACTCGAGCCGCGTGCCTGCAAGCTCGCTGTCCTCCTCGCTGCCGCTGCCCCGCCGAGCTCGCTCGTCCAGCCGAGCTCGCCAAGACGGGAACCTCGGCTCGCCGCAGCAGCCGACCTCAACCGCCGCTCGCGGCGGCGCGGCCGCCCTTCGCCGCTGGAACCTCCCGCTCGTCGCCGGGCCGCCTCTGCCTTCTCCTCGTGGCCCGCGTCGTCGCCTCGCGAGCCTGCCGCCATGACCCTCCTGCGTGTGGACCCTCGGTGACGCCGTACCTCCGGCCCATGAGTTGACAAAGTGCGCCGAGGCCCGTCAAGTTCTGCAACAAGTCGGACAAGTTGTGTAGAGACGCCACGACACATCATGAGCGCCACGAGAACGACAAGTGTTGATAGCCGAGCACCAGGCCGATCCGATGCCGACCCAAGTTCGCCTCCCGGAACCGGAGATCTCCGTCACCGGACCCTCGAGGCCTTCCACACGGAGCGGCGATGCATGATCTGGAGAAGGCCGACAAGATCCAAGATCCCCGACTCGAAGATCCCCGGAACGCCAAGACCGCCACCGATACGACAAGTACCCCGTCCCGAACGCCATGACCGACAACATGACCCGGAGACCGCGAATGCGACAAGATCTACCCCAGTAATCCGAGAACGCTTCCGTCGAACCCTGGACCCTGTCGAACCCCGAACCCCGGAACCCCAAGTTCGTCGAGAACCCTAATGTGTGAACCCCTTATCCGAGAACCCTATTTTATAATATAATAACTACTTGTTGCATCTTAAATTGTCATCTCGCATGCATATCATTGGTTTGGGGGCCTTATGCCGAATCACCTAATAATTAATATGGGGCCCATATGCGGGCAAATCTGGTCTCATATTGGCCTCATTTAAATTTGTGTAGCGAACCGGTAACTTATCTTGCCTTGTTAAACACCATTTAATTGCGGGGGTTCGCTAAACAACATGAACCGTTTAATTAATTGTCGGGACCCCGGTTCCGCTTAATCTGACCTAATTGCATTGCACCTTAGCCATGTCATGCATCATACATGCATCATGCCGATCTTTTGCCGTAGTATTAAATATTGCATCCGGTGTTTCTTCTAGTGTTTTGCTTCTTCGCGGAAAAGGCCGTTGAGTTGATGTGAGCTTCGCCCCGTTCTTCGGTTGAACCCTTCGACAATGTTTTTCAGGCGAGCATCTCCCCCTTTCTACCTATCTTACTTTTATAGTCTTTATTCCCTCCTGTTGATCTATTGCTATCTGTGTTGCGATGCTCTAGTTTCCGTACCCTTGACATTACTTGCAGCATTATATTGCCTTGGACACATCCTATTACCTGTTGTTTTGGTAGCTAGTTGGACTTGCGCGTCGTAGTCGCTTGCTCAAGTGCTGTTGCGTGTCGTTCAGTGCCACAGTTGTTGATGTATTGCCGCAAGTTGATGTTGGAGATGATTCTAGTTTTACTTACCGTTCATTTTAATTCCTGTTTAACAACTAAAATTGAAGTAAGCAGAGGCATCGGTGGGTGATAGATAACATCTGGTTTCCGAACGCCCACTTGTGTCCCGTAGGACCCCGAGTACTTGATACCTGTTCCTTGATTTATCGCGCTATCCACATCCGGGAGGTATATGGGACCCCCTGAGCCAGAGCTTGATTCAGTCTTATTTCTTGGGGCCACAAACTAGTTTGAGGTTTTATTTACTATCCTGTACTTATGCCATGCTACTTCTGTATTTACGTTTGTGCGAGGAGCACACTGTACTGTTTAGGTAAGCGGAATGTTTTCGCGGTATCGACAGTCCCCGATTGGGGATCTGCTGTCGTTTACAGCCATTGACGCAAACCTTGAGTCCGTCTCGGAGCTTGCTTACTTCGTTGCGGGTGTACTCCAAGGGGTGGCCCCCTGAAATATTTCTGAATCCTGTGATTGTTCAGTCGTGAAAGCCTCGTTGGGTGTTGTTTTGGTTTTTCCGAGGTTGATCGAGCGTGTGTTGCTATTGGTGCACCCCGGCCGGGTAAAACTTTCTGAAAGCCGTGTCCGCGGATATGGACGACTTGGAGCACAGTATCTCGACCATAGACAAGCATAACTAAAGTTTATTGCTATAAATTTGACTTTATAATGACTAGTAATCAGCTTCACTATAACGGAATGGCTAAATAATACTGCCCACAATTGCTTGTTTGGAGTGTCGCTCGCGACCATTGTACCTGATTAGTAAGTATTGCAACTACAACGGAATGGCTAAATGAAAGTGTCAACAACTGCTGGGTTTTTGGGTTTATCTCATGCTATCTGTATCTGCTTAGCAATCGATGCGACCACAACAGAATGAATAACTAAAAGTGCCCACTGCTTATTTTATCAGGATGATTATCTATACTTGACTAGTAATTGCCGCAACGATAACCGAATAAATAAAACTGCCAACGGTGTGAGTTCCTCGGTTGACTTCCTCGTTTGGTCTCGAGGGGGAAACACCAGGATGGGTTTGTTTGGTGTTAGCTTCAGGTTGGATCCGGATAGGTCTTTCTTACCCCTCTCTGATAGTCGCCAGTTGTATCGAGTCTCTATAGGTTGTTTAGTGCATGCTGCCGCTACCGCTTCAGTCCACCATACCTTTGTAGGCGAGGACCGCCGAATTCTAGCCTCGCCGTGTACTGGCCTCGATCGACGCCTCTTTTTCCTTTGCCCTTTGTCGGCACCCTTTGTTTAAGCAGGTTTTGAGATCGACGCCGTTAGGTGGTTACCCTTCCGCTTGGCCTGGGCAGGGTTATGGACGCCATTGGTTATTCTTCGGCTCTTAGCCCCATTTGCATCTTTGTCTGTAGGACGCTCTATCGTTTTCAAGGGTGATTTGGATCTTTGTATATTATATCTGTATTCTTGACTCTTTGAGTCGTGTTGTATATATATCTGTTCTGTGGGTCCCATCGAGGACTGTTGTGTAATGTTATTACTTCGTTTTCCACCCGCACGAAAGTGCCTGGTGGGCACCTTTGAATCGTTTCTATGCGGGTTTCGCTAAAACTTGCATAGGGCCGATTCGGAGGGTGTTACAGAGTGGTATCAGAGCTCAGCAGTTGCGATACCCCACAAGTCCAGCCTGTAGGATAACCTAGCTAACGGCCGAAGTAGAGTGTCAAAACTATTTTCGAAAAATCGGTTGGATAGTTCTGATTAGGTCTGATTTTACTTCTTACCCCTCTGCTATTCTCCTCTTATCCCGACGTGTTTTGAATCCGCTCTCTTCTCTTTCTTCGAGTCCAGGACTTCTCGTGGTTGGGTTTTCCGTCGTACCTTCAGGGTTTCGCTTCCTCCTCTGATAACGGTGTTCTACCATCCGGTGTTCAAGCTGCCTGATGAATCCGTCTACGGTGTTACCATTCTTTGTTCCTTGCTTGTGCCTTCCGGTGTTTTCCGACGCGACGACATCATCTACGTCAGGTCCGAGGCAGAGTCTGCATCGCTCCTTTGTTTCCGAACCTCGAGAGTCGAGATCTTCAGTCTGATTCCGAGAGTTGGTTGCATAATCCGCCTATTCGTGTGCAGAGTAATGGTTTGGGTGCGCGATGGACTGATCACCATCCGACTACTCTTATCATTCGCTCTTGTACATCGAATCAGTGGATCCAGCGGTTTTACTCCGTCCACGGAAGTTAGAGGTGGCTTTATTTGTTGATACCTCTACCTTCGACCTTTTGTTTCCGGAGTGTTCTCCCGACGATCACTGACAACGACCTCTTGTTAGTGGTGTCGCGAGGATCTACACGAAGTGAGAAGACGCAGATCGCCGACCTTCGTTCCGGTACCATGAGGCGGATCTCGAGGGCGAGATCCATTGTTAGTGGTGTCGAATTGTGGCATCCCGCAAAACCACTACTAGAAAATCGCGTTGAATTTGTGCATTGCATCGTCATCATCATGTGTTGTTTGTCTACAACTATTTTCGCAAAGCCCGTTTTGTTTTCTAAAACGCCCCACCTTTATTCAAATATCAAAACCGGGTCGCCGGAATATTTTACTTTGTCTGCTATTAGTTTGCAAAAGGCTTGTTGGAATTAAATAAAACATTTAATTGTTTTTAGTGGGGGCAGTCGAACGGGCCGAATCGACCCGAACGACCACCCCCAGGAAACTAAAACGGTCCACCTAACCGCCCTTCTAAATCCTACAGCTACCAGCTAAACCTACCCAGCCCTCCCCTCCACATCACCCCACCCAATAGCAACCTGCCACCTCACCCTCTCCCCTCCCCCTAGCCTACCAGACGCTGCCACATCACCACCCCACTCCCCCTCCCTCACATGCACTCACACACACAAGCACACATGCACGCACGCCGCACCAGACAAAGACGTCCCCCCGAGATCCCATGGGACCCACCCCTGGGCGCGCCCCACCTCTTTCCTCCTCCCCGCACGCGTCCACCATCCCGCACCCTTCCTCCCCGCCGTGCCCGTCCCGCCTCTCTCTTCCACCTCCGGCCGCCGGCGGCGACCCTCCCCGCTCGCCGACGCGGCCGCTCCCCTAGCCGCCAGGCCTCTCCAACCACCGTCCCTCCCCGCCGCTCGCTCCTCTCTACAGTCTTTGCCGCCCCGCTGCCGCTTCTCCTCCGGCTACCTCACCTGGCGTTCCCCAACCTCGAGCTCCCGCCTCATGAGCCGCCCTGCTGAGCGCGCCCCCACGAGCAGCTGCCCCGACCTGGCCTCCGCCCGCCTCTTGCCCTGGGCCTTTCAGCCCGCTGCCCGGCTGCCACCTTTCCCACCACTGCGGCCACCTCCGCCTCTCACTCCGCCTCCCGCGCGCCCGCCACAGGCGTCTCCTCCGCTGCCGCCTCCTCGCCGCCGCCCAACCTCCCGGCTCCACCCGTCTGCTGCCCTCGGCCAGCCTCGCCATGAGCCACACCTGCCTTCCTCCTCCGCTCACTGACGCTGCCTCGTCCGCCCGGCCCGCGTCTGCCGGCGCTGCCTCCCCAGCCGATCCTCCTCGCCCGGGCGCCTCGCCGGAGCCGCCTCCGCAAGGCGTCCTCGCCGACCTCGAGCCGCGTGCCGCAGCTCGCTGTCCCTCCGCTGCCGCTGGCGTCCCTGCCGGAGCTCGTCGCCCAGTTCGAAGCTTCGCAAGACGGAACCTCGGCTCCGCCGCAGCGACCTCAACCGCCTCGCTCGCTGGCTGGCCCGGTCGCTTTCGCCGGAACCTCCCGCTTCGTCGCCGGGCCGCCTCGCTTTCTCCTCGTGGCCCGTCGTGCGCCATGAGCCTGCCGCCATGACCCTCCTGCGTGTGGACCCTCGGTGACGCCGTACCTCCCGCCCATGAGTTGACAAAGTGCGCCGCGGCCCGTCAAGTTCTGCAACAAGTCGGACAAGTTGTGTAGAGACGCCACGACACATCATGAGCGCCACGAGAACGACAAGTGTTGATAGCCGAGCACCAGGCCGATCCGATGCCGACCCAAGTTCGCCTCCCGGAACCGGAGATCTCCGTCACCGGACCCTCGAGGCCTTCCACACGGAGCGGCGATGCATGATCTGGAGAAGGCCGACAAGATCCAAGATCCCGACTCAAGATCCCGAACGCCAAGACCGCCACCGATACGACAAGTACCCGTCCAACGCCATGACCGACAACATGACCCGGAGACCGCGAATGCGACAAGATCTACCCCAGTAATCCGAGAACGCTTCCGTCGAACCCTGGACCCTGTCGAACCCCGAACCCCGGAACCCCAAGTTCGTCGAGAACCCTAATGTGTGAACCCCTTATCCGAGAACCCTATTTTATAATATAATAACTACTTGTTGCATCTTAAATTGTCATCTCGCATGCATATCATTGGTTTGGGGGCCTTATGCCGAATCACCTAATAATTAATATGGGGCCCATATGCTGGCAAATCTGGTCTCATATTGGCCTCATTTAAATTTGTGTAGCGAACCGGTAACTTATCTTACCTTGTTAAACAACATTTAATTGCGGGGGTTCGCTAAACAACATGAACCGTTTAATTAATTGTCGGGACCCCGGTTCCGCTTAATCTGACCTAATTGCATTGCACCTTAGCCATGTCATGCATCATACATGCATCATGCCGATCTTTTGCCGTAGTATTAAATATTGCATCCGGTGTTTCTTCTAGTGTTTTGCTTCTTCGCGGAAAAGGCCGTTGAGTTGATGTGAGCTTCGCCCCGTTCTTCGGTTGAACCCTTCGACAATGTTTTTCAGGCGAGCATCTCCCCCTTTCTACCTATCTTACTTTTATAGTCTTTATTCCCTCCTGTTGATCTATTGCTATCTGTGTTGCGATGCTCTAGTTTCCGTACCCTTGACATTACTTGCAGCCTTATATTGCCTTGGACACATCCTATTACCTGTTGTTTTGGTAGCTAGTTGGACTTGCGCGTCGTAGTCGCTTGCTCAAGTGCTGTTGCGTCGCTCAAAGGCCACGATTGTTGATGTATTGCCGCAAGTTGATGTTGGAGATGATTCTAGTTTTACTTACCGCTCATTTTAATTCTGTTTAACAACTAAAATTGAAGTAAGCAGAGGCATCGGGTGATAGATAACATGTGGTTTCGAACGCCCACTTGTGTCCCGTGAGGACCCCGAGTACTTGATACTGTTCCTTGATTTATCACGCTATCCACATCCGGAGGTATATGGGACCCCGAGCGAGCTTGATTCAGTCTTATTTCTTGGGGCCACAAACTAGTTTGAGGTTTTATTTACTATCCTGTACTTATGCCATGCTACTTCTGTATTTACGTTTGTGCGAGGAGCACACTGTACTGTTTAGGTAAGCGGAATGTTTTCGCGGTATCGACAGTCCCCGATTGGGGATCTGCTGTCGTTTACAACCATTGACGCAAACCTTGAGTCCGTCTTGGAGCTTGCTTACTTCGTTGCGGGTGTACTCCAAGGGGTGGCCCCCTGAAATATTTCTGAATCCTGTGATTGTTCAGTCGTGAAAGCCTCGTTGGGTGTTGTTTTGGTTTTTCCGAGGTTGATCGAGCGTGTGTTGCTATTGGTGCACCCGCCGTAAAACTTTCGAAAGCCGTGTCATGGATATGGACGACTTGGAGCACGATTCTCGACCATAGACAAGCATAACTAAAGTTTATTGCTATAAATTTGACTTTATAATGACTAGTAATCAGCTTCACTATAACGGAATGGCTAAATAATACTGCCCACAATTGCTTGTTTGAGTGTCGCTCGCGACCATTGTACTGACTAGTAAGTATTGCAACTACAACGGAATGGATAAATGAAAGTGTCAACAAGCTTGGTTTTGGTTTATCTCATGCTATCAGACCGCTAGCAATCGATCGACCACAATGTAATGAATAACTAAAAGTGCCCATCGCTTATTTTATCGGATGATTATCTATACTTGACTAGTAATTGCCTAGCGATAACCGAATAAATAAAACGCCAACGGTGAGTTCCTCGGTTGACTTCCTCGTTTGGTCTCGAGGGGAAACACCGGATGGGTTTGTTTGGTGTTAGCTTCGTGTTGGATCCGGATAGGTCTTTCTTACCTCTCTCGATAGTCGCCATTGTATCGAGTCTCTATAGGTTGTTTAGTGCATGCCGCTACCGCTGATCCACCATACCTTTGTGGCGAGCCGAATTCTAGCCTCGCCGTGCTTGGCCTCGATCGACGCCTCTTTTTCCTTTGCCCTTTGTCGGCACCCCTTTTGTTTAAGCAGGTTTTGAGATCGACGCCGTTAGCAGGGTTACCCTTCCGTCTTGGCCTGGGCAGGGTTATGGACGCCATTGGTTATTCTTCAGGGCTCTTAGCCCCATTTGCATCTTGTCCGTAGCTGGACGCTCTATCGTTTTCAAGGTGATTTGGATCTTTGTATATTATATCTGTATTCTTGACTCTTTGAGTCGTGTTGTATATATATATCTGTTCTGTGGGTCCCATCGAGGACTGTTGTGTAATGTTATTACTTCGTTTTCCACCCGCACGAAAGTGCCTGGTGGGCACCTTTGAATCGTTTCTATGCGGGTTTGGCGGGTTTCGCTAAAACTTGCATAGGGCCGATTCGGAGGGTGTTACAACATCGCCTGCTTTATTACCCTCTATGAGTGCTGGCTCGATATCGAGCCGCACTTTGGACTCTTCCGGAGACTCTACTCCGTGAAGAGGCAATCTGGCACCGTGGTGTTTATCCACTGGGAGGCTGTGGAATTTCTATCTGCTCCTCTGTCCAGTTATTCTCTTTCTACCTTTGCGAGTCCATCCAGCAGTGGCAGAGGAAGTGGTTCTACGTTCGCGGCGTCAAGCTGGACGGTCAGCACTACGGCACGGCCCCTTCAACTCCACCCAGAAGATCACCCAAAAGCGTTTGTGGTCGAACGACATTTTGGAGGGTGAGTCTGAAGAAGTGGAGAAGCTCTACCAACGGGTGGAAGCTCTTCAACTGGTGCCAGGCAAAGAGTTCAACGATGTCGACATCATTCGCACCTTCCTCAAGCATCGTGTGCAGCCTCTCCAAGCGAGGGCATACCCGATGTTCCTATATGCTGGCGTCAGCGACCCGACAAGGGTATTGCCGGAGGAGATGTCTTCGGCTGACCTTGATAGGGCGCTTCGGCCTTTGATGAAGTACAAGGCCGATGAGGACCTTCCGGGAAGTCCTTGACTGCCCCTTTAAGCACCAAGAAAACAGTTCCCCAGGTCAAACTTGTAGTTGTGCCTAATGCTTTTTCGAGTGCTTTGTTTGTTTGAGTATCAGTACTTATCTCTTCTTTTGTCTTCAATTTGCGGGACTTCAAGGTAGCGGGTATGATGCCCCCTCTACCTGAAAAGTATACGGATGCACCGGACAACGAGGAGGCGGAATCTAACTCCGAGCTCCCCCCGCGCGGTCTCCTTCCCTGGAATCCCCTGAGTCGAGTGAAGGGCGGACCCGAAAGAGGTCTCAGAGCGAAACTTTGGATGGGGCGATGCCACCAACGCCAAAGGGTCCCTCCTTCCTCGAGCAACATGTCGGGGATGAGGGTGCGACCTCCACTCCCATTGCCGCTGTGCCTATTCGGGCGGCAGCCCCGTAGCCGTCAGCGAAGAAGAAGAAGAAGAAGAAGAAGAAGAAGAAGAAGAAGAAGAAGAAGAAGAAGAAGGAGGAGGAGGATCCTGTCTTCAACTTGTCAGACATACCATCGTAGGTTGTTATGGCTGAGCCTTGTTAATCCTTTGATATACTAAATTTAGCCTGTTGTTGATTTCGTTCTTCGTAAGTGCTAGTAGCAATCATTCAGAGGAGTCCCTCGATGAGGAACCCGAATAAATGTTCGTGGAGTCGAAGCCAGTGTCTTCACCTCCCCAGATGGTGGCCAACTCCAACAATGATCATTCGAGCTCCTTGAGGGAAGGGGCTCGTGCACTCATCGCTCGGAAGTTCAATCAAAACCTTCGGAGTCCACATCTGACCACGTAAGTTTTTTTCCTTCTTATGCATGGGGGAAGGAGCCCTCGAGCCCTTTTATTCATCAGGTTTGATGTTTTCTTCGCAGCCCTTTGTGCGTGATGCCAACCTCCTGATCGAGCAGCACCTTTCGTTGGAAGGCGAATTCAAGCAGCTCCGAGGTGCGTAAGTTTCTTTTTGCTTGATTTCGAGTGCTCCATAATTTTCCTTGTGTTCATCCTTTATTGCCCAATGCTACAGATGAGAACAACGATGCTCTCCGCAAGCTGAACGCACTCGAAAAGAGTCTCAGCAAAGTGGAGAAGCAGGCCAAGGATGCTGCAGAGGCCCTCCAGCGTCAGCAGAAGGAGGATAAAGACCGTTAGCAGCAGCTGATGTCTATGCACGCTTCTATTCTTGTAGGCAGTGTTGGGCCTCCAAGTGCAGAGGTTTGTAGAACAACAACAAGTTTCCCTTAAGTGGATCACCCAAGGTTTATCGAACTTAGGGAGTAAGAGGTCAAAGGTATCCCTCTCAATCAACCCTGCAATCAACATACAAGAAGTCTCGTGTCCCCAACACACCCAATACACTTGTCAGGTGTATAGGTGCACTAGTTCAGTGAAGAGATAGTGAAATAAAAGTAATATGGATGATTATAAGTGGTAATTGCAATCTAAAATAAAAATGGCAGCAAGCAAACATGTAGCAGGACTGATTGTAAACGGTGTTTCAATGCTTAGAAACAAGGCCTAGGGATCATACTTTCACTAGTGGACACTCTCATATAAATATCTTCTCTTCATTATGATACTCTAAACTACTCTCCGGTTGGACCGTGTAGGGCTATAACAACACACCTTGAAGTTCGTATTCCCCATCTAGATAACCCCATTGTCACCTCGAGTGCTAGATTGTTACAACAAACACCACAAACTCATAGAGACATCCAACTCAAATTATAACTCATGAAAAGTATATCTGTAATCTTTAGCCTAAGTGCCACACGGTGTGCACACTGTTAACTTCACACACATGGGGACAAGTAGAGATTAATTAAAACACTTGAGTAGCAGAGTAGATCTACTTGATTACAAAGCTCATGATCACAATAAGATCACGCATAGATAGAGATGAACACATAGCTATCGGTAGAGCCCTTAGCCTCGAGGGAGAACTACTCCCTCCTCATCATGGGAGTCAGCAACGGCGATGGAGATGGCGGTGGAATCATTGGAGATGGCTTTGGGGGCAATTCCCTGTCTCGGCCGGGTGCCGGAACAGAGACTTCTGCTCCCCGAATCTCCTCTTCGGTGGTGGCGGCGCTGCAGAATTTTTGTAGATTTCTGATCTGCGTAGGGTTTACGTCTCGGGGAGACGTATATGTAGGCGAAAGGTCAAGGTCGATGGAGCCTCAAGGGGACCACACCATAGGCTGGCGCGCCATAGGGTGGGCCCGTGCCACCCTATGGTGTGGCCGCCTCGTGGCTCTTCTTCGTCTCCCCTTTGGTCTCCGTGTCGTGTAGGGTAAAATATTGACTTTGGCTTTTGTTCCATCCAATTTCGAGAATATTTCCTTACTAGATTTTCTAAAACCAAAAACAGCAGAAAACAGGCAACTGGCACTGCGGCATCTTGTCAATAGTTTAGTTCTAGAAAATGTATAAAATTGTCTCAAAGTGTAGACAAAACATAAGATAGTTGATACAAAACAAGCATGGAGTATAAAAAATTATAGATACGTTTACTACGTATCAATCATCCCCAAGCTTAACTCCTGCTCGTCCTCGAGTAGGTAAGTGATAAAAATAATAATTTTTGAGGTGACATGCACCATCACAATCCTGATCAAAATATTGTAAAGCATTGATAGCTGGGATCATAGTACTCTTAACATGAGCATGCAAGATGTAGTTCTAACAATAAGACATAGCAACTAAGATGTAACATGAAAAAGGTACAAACAAAAGATCATGAATAACAATGCATTGAAAGACATTTGTTTCTTTCACATATAGAAAACATAGCAATAGTGGTATTCAGCTTGTCCCTCATGGAATATCAAAACATAAATTCATAGGACACCTTAAAAGTTCATAAGGGTGACTAGATACAAATAATTTAAGAACAAGCAATACCAACATTATGAATCAATCAATAAGTTTTGGGACAATGCACATTGAACTAAGAATGACAACTATGCTCTCGTAATTGGTGCATAAAGATAGAAGATGGAGACTCAACATAATAGTAAAAAGAAAGGCCCTTCATAGAGGGAAGCAGGGATTTCAACTTTCATAAAAATCTTCCAAAAATTATGGTACTGATTAGCTTTCAGCTCTCATTGCCCCTATCATTGGCATCTTGAAGTGATTAAGGTTAAAGTGACACAAATATGAGTATATGCTTGACAAGTTATAAGTTGAAAATCTCATGCTCCTTGTGTACGATTACCGAACCTCATGCTACTCAACTTTGTTCACATGCAAGTTCTTGTCATTGTAAGTATATGTGTATCATAGAGAACCGCCAACGGGGTACCCCTTGCCCCATGACACAGGAGCTATCCCATATCAAAATGACAAGGCAATAGACAATGAGCATATCAGCGATCTTTTTATTTTCTATTTGCATAGGTTTTTATTGAGGATGCTTCACAGAATTCTCATTATGGTTACACTATAAGTTTGCACCATGATTAGGCATGGCTTAGGCTAGCCACCCAGGCGTTTCTCTAACACATATACAAACTCCATGAGCTTACAAGCTCCCCTTTTATTTCACATAGTCGGGATCCATAAAGAAAAGAACATGATATCAACTAAATAAAATAAGTGCAATGTTGAAAGCGTTCCCCATGACAACATGGTTCTGCTAATTCACAACTTATAATTTGCAAGCATATAAGAAACATAGATGGGCACAATGGTTCAACTTTATTAAGTGCAAGAAATAAACTGTGCCATCAAGTTTGTGAGAGCTTTAATCACTATTTTTCACATAACAAAGTTTAATCTGGAAGATAGATAAACACATGAATTTACTTGGAATGGTGTAACACACCGTGCATAGGAATTTATAGTGAACTCTTTGGAATAACTTGGTTTCTTGGGAGTTGGATGCACGAGTAGAGCTCATACTCATTACAAGTGGAGGCTAGCAAAAGACTGGAAGCGACCAACTAAGAGAGCAATAATGGCCATAATCATGCAAAGCAACAAAACATTATTAATTAAAGCATAAAGTGATACCACAAGTCAAAAACTAAATGATCATAGAGGATAAGGTGACTGGTTCATAGTCTTAATATGGTGGAAGCATGTGCCAAGTCAACACAAATAAGGCATCAAAGGAGAATACCATAATATTATGCTTTTGTATGCTAAAACAACGCATGATTCTTTCAAGGCACATTAAGCAATCTCAATTGTTTGCAACAAGTCATGCTACAGCAATAATCACTAAGCATATGGTCAAAGGAACATATAACATGACATGATAAAGTCTAAGCCACCGTCAAAACAAGCTTCCTTTTGTACCACTATAAGCATGAAGCTTTCTACTCTTTTCCAACACCAATCAACTTATTTGAAACAACTAACAAAGATAATAATCAATAAAGACTAGAGAGCTTGTCTCACAAATTTACAAAGAAGAACTAAAAAGTTCTAAGCATAAAGCATGAGAAAACTAAAGCTAAATGCAGTGCTAGCAAAAGTGAACACTCACAGGATAATAAGAGTGCAAACTAGAGTGTTCTAAACAATGAAAATGGAGCGTGTCTCTCTCCAAAAGAAGTGTGTTGTGATCCAACCAACTTATTGCAGAAAACCAAACAAAATAGAACTAAAAACAAAAACAAAGACGCTCCAAGAACAACACAATAGTGCATGAAGCAATAAAAATAAAGTGTCTAGAAAGAAGACCTGAGATTTTTATTGATGAAGAAGGGGATACCTTGGGCATCCCCAAGCTTTGATGCTTGTACCTCTTGATCATTTCTTAGGGTTACACGGGTGGAATCCTCAAGCTTGAGCTTTTGTCCATTCTTCATATCATCATATCATTCTTCCCCTACACTTGAAAATTTCCTTCATACAAAACTTCACACAATTCTTCATTAGCAACATTAGTCTATTAAAGATAATAAGCCCTTGGGTTTAGTTTCAACACAAATAAAAATTCCATTAAAACACAAGCTACTATTGCAATTACTTTTAAAATCTCAAGTGATCAAAGAGAACTCAAAATAAACCGATTAAGAGGCAAATGCAAATAAAGGCAAAAATCTGTCAAAACAGACCAATAGGTAAAAACTAATTTTTTCAAAGACCTTCTGTTTCTCAAATCGAAAAGTGTTAAGCTAACTAAAGTTATATAATAGCCTGGGGCATATGCACATAAAATTACAGCTCAATCCGACGTACTGGGGGTTTTCACGATTTTTTACAGCGAAGTATAGAAATCTGTTTCGGGATAGCAACTTCCCCAAATATTACTTCCCTCTCATTAGAGGCTATTCTTGGCACAAAAATCACACAAAAAGGATAAGTAGAGGTTATTACACAGCCAATAACTTCCAAGACTCAACAAAACAAAAAATAAATTGAAAGAAAAAATATAGCCATTAAGATGATGCTCACATAATAGGCATTAAAAAAATAGCCATTAACAAAAATAAAGCTCTTTCTTTATAGCCATTAAGATAGGCATGATAATGTCGATGATGCTCACATAATAAATATGAATTGAAGTAAAATAGAGCATCAAGAAGCAATAAAACAAATTTAAGTCTAACCTACTTCCTATGAAAAATAATCTTGTAAAGAAACAAGTCATGAAAGCACAATGCAACAAGCATAGGCAAGCGAAACAAGTGCAACTTCAAAATTTTCAACATAAAGAGGGGAAACTTAATACTATTGAGATGCATAAAACCATGTTTCCCTCTCTCATAATAACTTTCAGTAGCATCATGAATAAAATTAACAATATAACTATCACGTAAAACATTCTTATCATGAGCCACATGCATAAAATAATTATTACTCTCCATATAAGCATAGTCATTCTTATTAATTGTAGTGGGAGAAAATTCAACAAAATAGCTATATTCCAAAGTGTGTTCATTTGTAAACATATCATGATTGGAAGGAACATGGATAGTACTAATAGTACAACAATTATTAATATCATCATTTTCAGAATTGGTACCAAAGAGATTTTCAATATCAAAGGTAGTGTGCTTTTCCCAATCATGATCACTACTATAGGCAACAGGCATAGGAACATCATCGAGTTAAGACTCATTAGCAAAAACTATAATAGGAGCAACATACTTAGGGGAAAATACCGTTTCCTCTCTCCTTCTACTCCTCCTTTTCTTCTTCTTCTTCTTCCCCTCTTTAGGAGGGATAGGATTGAAAGGGAGCTTCTCCACATACCCTGGTTTATTGTTAGAGACAGTAGAAGAAACTTTGGAGGATTCCTCCCTTTCATAAATAAGAACAAAACACATATTAGTGCTGTCATATTTTGGTAAAATATCATCTTTTATAATATGTTGTATGTAAGTATTTGCGTCGCAATTATCAACACAATAAAGACGACAACCACGCAGGACGCTATTCATATCAAAAGCACTCATATCTACCAAAGAAGTTTTTCTTGATAGCTCTTCACACCCCAAAACTAATGAAAGTTCATCATGCTGATTAGGAGTGATCATGTCATCACAATACAAACTTGCAGTACTCATTGGATTAGAACAGTCATTATTATGGCCTGCGGAATGAAAACTGAAATGACCCACTTCAAAGCAAAGTTCCCAAATAAAAGGATAAAGGGCACAATTTTTTTACCAAGATCATTTAGAGCCCTATACCACGTTCTAGTTTTTTCATTCCTGTGGGTGATACAATATTCAATTTGATTCTTTTTATAAGGTCTATGTACTCCACAAAAATTAACATGCTTATAAGAAATAGTACTTTCACAGGTTTGAGCATGTTTATTGCTATCATTAATAACAATTTCATTTTTCATGCAAGTGTCTTTAAAAGGTTCATGATACATGTTACAATTTTCTTTAGGATCATTTATATGAGAAGCAAAGGCTCCACAACAATCAACAAGGATTTGAGTATCAAGACCATATTTAGCACTAAGCTCTTGAAAATCAGCAGTTTCAGCAAAAGACTTAATGCAATCATACTCAAAGTTTATACCTGGTTCTTTACCTTTGTCGTTATCCCAATCTTTGGTATTGGTTTGAATTGTTTCAAGAAGATCCCACTTAGCTTTGACCTCCTTACTTGTGAAGGATCCATCTAAACAGGTATCTAGATAGTCCTTATAATGTCCTAAAAGCCGTGCATAAAAATTATTAATAATAATATTACTGGGGAGCTCATGAATGGGACATTTGAGCATTAGTGACTTCAATCTACCCCATGATTGGGCAATACTTTCTCCATCATGAGGATGAAAAATATAAATGTAATTCCCATCTTTATGAATTTCACGAGGAGGATAAAATTTAGAGTAAAAGAGAGATTCAAGTTCCTTCCATTCCAAATAATGAGGATCATCTAGTAGCTTATACCACTCCCTTTCTTTGTCCCTAAGTGATAAAGAGAATAGATTCATCTTAACTTGGTCCACTGAAATACCTGCACACTTGAACAACTCGCATAATTCATGTATAAGGAGTAAATGATCACCAGGATGGACAGTTCCATCTCCAAAATAGCAGTTATTCATAACACGTCAACAATTTCCATAGGTATTTCAAAATGCACACTTTCAGTATGTGGATTTAAAATATCACAAGTATCATTAGAATTACCACATATGGGAGATAAAGTATCATCATAGCAATTTTTCTCCTCTAAAGCTGGGGAACTAAAAAGATCATTTTCATAAAAACTAGCTTCCCCAAGCTTAGACGTTTCCATAGCATTAGTAACAAAGGTGTTCAAAAAATTCATACTAATAACATTTCTATTAGCATGCAAAGAAAGTTCCATGAGTTTTTTAATCTTCTCTCCAAACCATTTATGTTCTAACTTAGGAAAAATACTAAAAAGCTCTCTAATTTTGTTATTGTTTTCCATTAAGCCTAACTAGTGAAAATAAAAACAAGAAACAAAAATATATAATTGCAGAATCTAAAGGAAATAACTTCGAGCACTCACACACCAGCAACAGTACTAGAAGATAGCTTAGTAGCCAGAGGATGTGAGTACCTTTAACCTTACCTCCCCAGCAACGGCGCCAGAAAAGAGCTTGAATCTATGCACGCTTCTATTCATGTCGACAGTGTTGGGCTGTAAGACCCCACCTTTATAAAGGTAAAGGTCCCTGTGATTGCAATGATAGTCCCTGGATCAATTGCTAGCATCAACATTTTAAGCTGAAGTACACAGAAACAAAGGTCATTACTACATTGTCATTTCAGAGATAACATAGTCTTTTACAACTCCATAGCCATAGGCTAGTACAAGAGTTTAACTTAACAATATAAGTAAAAGTCTTCATCTTCATGTGCCACAGGCAAGCATGTTGAGTGTAGACTCATAACCCTAATCTTCATCAGAGTAACCTACAACATCACAAGTTACAGCCACAGTGGGTCAATACATTGGAATAGTATTGGCAAGTGATACCTTAGTAGAATAATATTATCTATCTTCTACATGAATTTGGCTAAGAGTAGCTTAGGCTTGCTTTGCTCAAAATAGGTTTTACCTATTAGTTGAAAAACACTAAGTTTTTGTTTGGAAAAAACTCCCAAGGAACCACCAATAGACATTGGTGAACCTTTACCCTTGTTCAACCACAAGTTTTTAACTTAGAAATTGGGATGAGGAGATTCTTGATAGCTTCCATGTCTTGATGCTCAATTTGTCCATTTCCGGGGATACGGCTAAGTACTTAGATTCTTCCTTCTGCAGAGGTGGTGCACTTTCCCCACAAGACTTGACTTTCATCAAGACATGACCTTTCAGAAGCCTTCCCTTAGACCAAAATGGACGCGCTCCAAACCTATCACCCCTACCACCAACTGTCCATTTGGCTAAGTTATTGCAACCTATATGATCCAGGCAGAGCCCATAATGCCATGTGGCTGCACTAGAAGCTTCTTAACATATGCCATCTCAAATCCCTTTGTTCCTGGGTGGCTTTCCACAAGTGTGATACACAAGGTAGACCATAGATATGGGCCTTGTGTAACCACTCAACATAACCCAAACAACCATTCCACCCAGGTGTTTCATTCACTTAGTTGTTTTATTAAGCAAAACACAAGTCAAAGACTTAGCAATAATTTTTCCATAGCATATGTATATAATCCACCCTTGGTTGCTACTAGCTAGGCTAAGCATGGCAATAGCAAGTATCTTAACTTAGAGAAAATTCTAACAATTCTACAACTACTAGGATTTCCCAAGCATAGCATATAGATACTTAGCAAAAATTATCATGCAAGCCCTATACAAAATATTTCTAATGCATAGTCAAAATATTGGGACAAAAATATGAAGCACCACTTTCCTTGGTAGTTGGGGGAGTAACAACAATCCTCACAGTCACAATCGCCACTAGCACCAAAATCTACACATAAAATGATAGCACCAAATTCATATTTCAAAGAATCAAACAAAATTATATGAATGCATGCAAATGCCATGTGATGATTTTTATAAACCAACCAAGACAAGTAAAACAATACTGATGAATAAACTAAACATTTATACATCAAATAAACTTTATTTGGCCTTTAAAACATTTTCCAATAAATTTTTATACACAAAATTGGCCTACAAATGTCTCTGTATAAAATTCTATTTTAACAGAAACAAAATACAAAACTAAGCCCACATATGTGTAGGATTTATTTTTTTGATTCCAATGGTATATTATTTGTATTTTTTTGGATAAACAGAACAAAAGTTATTGAATTTACAAGTTTGAATATCTAATAGTTTCAAAAACAGATTTAAATCAAAATCCTAGACACGTGGGCGTGTCTGATTGACCCGTACCGGTTCGAACAGATCGATCAACGAGGGCCGCACAATCTAAATAAAATCGCACGGGCTAGATCTACTCGTACCCCTTCGATAAGTGAACTAATCTTACGCGCTAGATCTAGATCCAACGACTGATGAGCACGCAACCATGGATGGGCGGCGCAAATGGGCACTGGCGGCGGCGCTACTAGCGGTGATGGTCCGGAGATTCTAGCGAGGGCTGGGGGTGGTGATGTTGCTTACCAGACTCGCACGTGCATGAGGAAGCTCAACGTGGTCGCGGTTGGGACGGGGGCGTGCTGTAGCGGTGGCTAGGGGTCGTCGGAGTTGCGGGCGGCATCGGGTTCGTGTGGACGGAGACGTTGCCGATGTTCTGGATCACCCTAGCACAAACTAGGAGCATCAATAGATGCACAAGGACATGGCGAACCTAGTCGTATGCAAGAGAGGTCAAGGGGCGTTCGATAATTACCGTGATTGCTCGACGGAGTTGAGAGGCGGCTCTGTCACTTGTAGAGGTAGATGGGGATGGCGACCTAGGTCATGTTAAGGCAAACCAAAGGTGTCTGAGGATGCGCAGGGACAAGAGGAAGACGCTCGTTTGAACCAGAAGGAAAGGGACGGTCAGAGTTCACCGTAATCGCTTGCTGGAGTTCGTCGGGCAGTGACGGTGCGGTGCGAAATACTGGCAGCCTGGTGGCGGAGTGAGTGAGCTGAGTGAGGGGAAATGACCGTGGGGTGCAGGGGTTTAAGTAGGCGGCAACGCGACAGGAAACACCTGCAGATTCAAGGCCAATTACATCGCGCCATTATCTGCAGCAACGGCAGCGGCGATGCAGTCTGCGGGCGAGATTTGGGGAAGAAAGCTGAGGTGGTAGTGGGGTCACGCTGTCAGGAGTGTGCGTAGAGTTCTGTAGAGCTGCGCGCGTGAGAGAGAGAGAGAGAGAGCAGAGGAAAAATGCCCCGGATGGGCTTAGTGGGCTGGATCCAGTGCTGGGCCTGATTGGCAACGCCGGCCTTTTCTGTTTTCTTTTCTCCTTTTCTATTTCTATTTTGATTTTCAGAAATCATTTTCAAATATTATTCAAATGAGTTTGAATTCAAACTTTCTATGGATTTTTGTAAAGTGAACCATGCACATATTTGAGTATAAAACATTGCTGTTCACTCAAAAATACATTGGCCCATTGAAATTAAAATATAACCATGCATTAATTATTTATTTATATTAGGCATTGAAATTGGTCTTAATTTAGAATCTTGTCTTGAAAATTTGAGCAAGCTTTGAAATCAACATTCAAAACTACATTCAAACCTTTCTGGTTGAAACAAAGTATTCTCATAATTTGGGAGTGAAAAATAAAGCCATTGCCTTTCCTACATAAAATAATAGGCAACAAATTGCTTCTGTTTTGAAATCTTATTTGAAAATGATCCAAATGCTTATGGTTGCACTGGAAGCTTCTCAACACTAAACATCTCAAATCTCTTTGTTCCTGGGTGGCCATCCACAAGTTGATACATAGGGTAAACCATATAAATGATCCCTGTGTAACCACTCAACACAAACCATACAAGTCCCATTCCACCCAGGTGTTTCATTAACAAGTTGTTTTCTTAGTCAAAAACATATAGGCATAATCTTTCCATAATATCATAACATGAATTTTCCACTCACTATTTCTAATATCAAGTCTAAGCATTCTAGCATACGAAGTCTCTTATCCTAGGAAAATTCTACCAAGTTATATTCTATAGGATCTACCATAGCATTGCTTTATACTTGAAAAACTACCATGCAAGTCCTACCAAAAATATCACTAGTGCAATAGGTAAAAAATAATAGGACAAAAGATGAAGTATCACTTGCCTAGGTAGCTAGGGGAATAGGTAGAATTCTCACAATCACACACTTCACAATCCACAAAATCTACATAACAAAATATATACAAATCAATATAACACTCAAAAATAATATGAATGCATGAAAAAATGCAATGAAGTGCATAATACATTTTTAAAACCAAACTCTATAGTACACACGATAAAGTATACAATTTAAATTCTAAATAACACAAAAACCACCTAAAAATAATTTACCTAAAAATTTTTATAGCCAAAATAGTCTTATAAATGTTTCTGCACAAAACTCTAATTTTATAGAATTAAAAATCCAAAGTAAGGCCATAGGTGCAAAGTTCACATTTTTACGAATCCATAGACACCTAATTTGTAATTTTCTGAATTACAGATCAAAAGTTATGAATTTTACAAGTTAAATCATCAAATAGATCAAATTTGGATTTTAAATCTAAAACACAAACACGTGGCAGGCTCTGATTGGCCGGTACCGGTTCGCGCGGATCACACTCATGCGCTGTTAGAGCTAAGTTGCATCCTACGTATCATATATGGCCATACCCTTTCACCTAAACTTCTAATCGTAGCCACTGGATCTAGATCCAGCAGATCAAAACGCTCTGACCAAAAGCTAGCGGCGAAAATGGCAAGCGCGGCGACGCGCGTCTGTCGACGGTGTTCCGGCGAGGCCAGGGGTAAGGGAGGGGCTTAGGGGCTTACTGCGGTCGCATTGAAGTGGTGGTTTCCGTGGCGGTCGTGGACGAAGGAGGGGCGCACAGACACGGCGAGGATTCCTCGTCGGAGTTGTGCTGAGCGTCGAGTGTCTGTAGTTGTCGACGGAGGCGAGTTCCTGGGCCACGAGAAAACAAACGACAATCATGAGAAGGTGCGCAAGACAATGGCGAGCAAGACCATGTGAACCAGAGACCAAAGCACACACGAGGCTTACCGCAATCGGTCGCCGGAGCACGTCGGAGCAGCGGCGATGCGAGGTGCAATACGAGTAGCCTGGCGGCGCTCAGGGGTGGTTGAGTGGGGGGAAATGGAGCAGAGGCCGAGCGGGTTAAGTATCCGGGACGAGGGATGGAACCATGCCGGCAATCAATGGTAATTAAGCACGAATTGATTCGGCTTTGAAAGGGGGAAACGGAAGCGATGAGCAGGTCGTCGCGCGGAGTTTGGGGACGAAGGGGTGAGGTGGCAGTGGGGGCCATCTGTCAGTGAGGGGGTGCGGCTGCGCGTGGTGAGAAACATAGGGGGAGAGGGGGAAATCCCGGGTGGGCTAGATGGGCCGCGGGTGGGCTGCACCAGTTGGTTGGTCTGCTTCTATTTTTTTTCTTCAAAGCTTTTTCTTTTTCTGATTTGATTTTCCAAATGAGATTTGAATGACCAAATCAACTCCAAATCATTTCAAATTTTCACCACATTTTTGTGGGATGATCCTAGTATATAAAAGTGTCCTAAACACAATAAACCACTCCAAAACCACTTGGGGTATAAATACAAAAATAAAATACATGCCCCATACATGCAAATAAGAGGGGTTTAAAATTAGGGTTTGCTAGGTTTTTGAAGTTTGAAAATTTGTGCAATGCTCTCATATGCTATGCTGATATGAATGCCATGAGAATGATTTGGTTTAATGAAAATTGGGATGTTACAATATAACCCTCTTAAGATGAATCTCGTCTTCGAGATTCGCATTGGCTAGCAAATATGTGAGGGTGATCTTTCCGAAGCTCATCTTCTCTTTCCCAAGTTGCTTCTTCCTCGGTATGATGATGCCACTATACTTTGCAGAACTTGATGGTCTTAGTACGAGTGACTCTGTATGCTGTCTCGAGAATCTTGATAGGTTTCTCTTCATAAGTGAGATCATCCTCTAGCTGAACTTCCTCTAGTGGTATAGTGTCTTTTAACGAACTTTCTTCCATCTCTAGATGACACCTTTTCAACTGGCTTACATGAAACACATTGTGAACTGCTGACAGAGATTTTGGTAATTCTAGCTCATAGGTCACTTCTCCTTTACGTCTCAAAATCTTGAATGGTCCTACATAACGAGGCGCCAATTTCCCTTTAACTCCAAATCTCTTCACACCACGAAGTGGTGAGACTCTAAGATAAGCTCTATCACCTACCTCATAGGTGACCTCTCTATGTTTTGGATCTGCATAACTCCTTTGTCGGGATTGGGCTATCTTCAATCTGTCCTTTACCATTCTGACTTTCTCTTCGACTTCCTTGATCATGTCTGGTCCAAATAATTTTCTTTCTCCTACTCCATTCCATAATAATGGTGTAGTACACTTCCTTCCATAAAGGAATTCAAATGGAGCCATCTCTACGCTCGATTGATAACTATTATTTTAAGATAATTCAGCGTGTGGCAGACTTTCATCCCAACTAGATCCATAGTCTAGCGCACAAGCTCTCAACATATCTTCCAAAATCTGATTTGTCTCAGACTGTCTGTCCATCAGTCTTAGGATGAAAGGCTATGCTGAACTCTAGTCTAGTTCCCAATGACTCATGTAGTTGTTTCCAAAAATGCGAAGTGAACTGAGTTCCTCTATCTGACACAATACTCTTAGGTACTCCATGCAGACACACAATCCCGTTCATATAGATCTTGTCTAATTTAGCACTCGTATAAGTGGTCTTTATGGGTATGAAATGAGCCACCTTTGTTAAGCGATCCACAACAACCCATATAGAATCGTATCCGGATCTAGTCCTTGGCAATCCTGTGATAAAATCAATACCAAATTTATCCCACTTCCAATCCGGTATTGGCAGTGGTTGTAATAACCCTGCCAGTTTCTAATGTTCCGCCTTTACTCTACTACACATGTCACACAAAGCAATGTGCTCCACGATATCTTTCTTTAGATTATTCCACCAAAATCTTTCCTTCACATCCGTGTACATCTTGGTATTACCAGGATGAATAGATTATGGTGAATTATGAGCTTCCTGCGGGATTAATTTCCTTAGTTCAGGATCTTGTGGAATGCAGATACGCTTTCCATACCATAAGGTTCCTTGTTCATCTTCATGGAATCCCTTAGTCTTTTCTTTACCAATCTTACTCTTGTTCTCTTCTATTTCCTTGTCCAACTTTTGAGTTTCTTTTATTTTAACCAATAGAGTTGGTTATACTTCCAAAGGCATAAGATATCCCTCAGGCACTATCTCCAATCTTAGCTCTTTAAATTGAGCGCACAAATCATCTGGCAGTTCTCCTTTGGTGAGGCCATTCACATAAACCTTGCGGCTTAATGCATCAGCAACGCCATTTGCTTTCCCAGGATGGTATTGCAAACTTAAGTCATAAAATCCTTGATAAGTTCTAGCCATCTTCTTTGTCTCATGTTGAGTTCTTTCTGGGTGAAAATGTATTTGAGACTCTTCTGATCGGTGAACACTTCACAACGCTTTCCCAAAAGATAGTGTCTCCATGTTTTGAGTGCATGGACAAAAGAGGGCAACTCTAAGTCATGCGTAGGGTAGTTTACTTCATGAGTCTTGAGTTATCTCGAGGCATAATCTACTACTTTTCCTTCTTGCATTAGCACACCACCCAGTCCTTGGTGAGATGCATCACAATATATTTGAAAATCTTTCTCTAGATCTGGAAAGCATAACACTGGTGCTGACACCAATCTTTTCTTCAACTCCTGAAAACTGGTCTCACATGCTTCAGTCCATTCAAACTTATTTTCTTTCTTTAGTAACTCCATCATCGGCTTAGCTACTTTTGAGAAATTCTCGATGAATCTTCTATAGTATCCTGCCAAGCCTAAGAAACTACAGACTTCTTTAACTGTTTTGGGAGATTCCCACTCTGTTACAGCTGATACCTTTGCGGGATCGACAACTATACCATTCCTAGACACAATATGTCCAATAAATCCAACTTCATTCAACAAAAATTCACATTTACTGAACTTGGCATACAACTTGTGCTCCCTGAGTTTCTCAAGAATCAAGAGCAAATGTTCTTCATGCTCTTCATTGCTCTTGGAATAAATCAATATGTCATCTATGAATACCACAACAAACTTGTAAAGAAACCCCATGAACACTTTGTTCATCATATTCATGAAATAATCTGGTGCATTTGTTAATCCAAATGGCATCACTGTATACTCATAAAATCCATATCCTGTGGTAAAAGCAGTATTTGGTATATCTTGTTCTCTAATCTTTAGCTGAAAGTATCCTGATCGAAGATCAATTTTTTAGAACACACGATCTCCTTCTAGCTGATTAAAGAGATCATTTATTCTAGGTAGGGGATACCTATTCTTTATGGTCACTTCGTTAAGTGATCAATAATCTATGCATAGCCTCTGACTTCTGTATTTCTTCTCAACAAACAAAACTGGTGCACCCCAAGATGAAGAACTCGGTGGGATAAATCCTTTCTTTAACTGTTCTCCAAGCTATTTCTTGAGCTCTTTCAACTCATCAAATGACATCTTGTAGGGTCCAGATCCTGGCAATAAGTCAATCAAAAACTCCACATACCTATCTGGTGACATTCCTGGTAATTCCTCCGGAAACACATCAGGGTACTCCTTCACTACTGGTACACTGTCTAGGCTAACCCCCTTAAGATAATTTAACTTACTCCCTTTGGGTTCAAAGTTAGACTTGAACCTAATATGTTTCTTTTCCGGGGTTGTGAGTGTAACGGTTCATTTGGCACAATCTATTAATCCCTCATAATGGGTCATCCAATCCATGCCTAATATTACATCCAATCCTTGGGATTTTAGGATTATCAGACTAAGTGGAAACTTGTACTTTCCAAATTCTAGAACTAGTTGGTGACATCCAAAATTCACTATCATCTCTCCACCTGGGGAGCTTACTTTAATAGGACATCCAATTTTTTCTGTTGGGAGTCTATTTTTGTCTATAAATGCTATTGAAATGAATGAATGCGATGCGCCGGTATAAAAAATGATAAGTGCTAGAAAGGAATTAATATTGAACTTATCAACCATAGCATCAGACTCCTCTTGGATTTCCTCCACATTGATGTAGTTCACATGTCCCTTTCAAAAAGGATTTGGCTTCTTAGACCCATCAGTTTTCTTTTCTGGGCATTCATTAGCATAGTGCCCTGTTTTCTTGCACTTGAAGCATTCAACCTGACTGATGTCTCTCTTTGCTGGTTGATTTCCATTGCCATGTCCACTATGGTGACTCTTGAATCCACTCTTATTGTTTCGATGATCCCCATTGTTGTGTCCACGAAGTTTATTGCTATCGTGGTGACATTTACTGTTGTGGTGGTTGTTATGATTCCCGTGTTTGTGGGATCCATAACTTCCACTGCCTTCACCAAATGAATGTTTGTGAGATGATCCCGATCCATGCTTATCAAAATCATGCTTCCTCTTCCTATTCTCCACTTGCTTCATCTTGATTTCTAATATGGTAGCTTTGTCACACAGAGATTGATAAGTTGGAACATATGCAACAGATAGTTGCATGAACATCTCATCATTCAGTCCTTCAAGGAACCTTTCCTTCCTCTTTGCATCAGTGTCAACATCATTTGGTGCATAGCGTGACAAATTGTTGAACTCTTCAATATATTCAGCAACACTGCGATGGCGTTGTTTAAGGTTGTGAAATTCCTTCTTCTTCAACCCCATCACTCCTGAAGAAATATGAGTAGTGCGGAATCCATCCTCAAATATTTCCCAAGTCACTTCTTTAATAGGGTTAGTGACTTGAAAGTTATCCCACCAAGTAGCTCCTGGTCCTTCCAGTAAATGAGCTACAAACCTGACTTTCTCTACATCAGTGCAAACTGTGACCAAGTCCTTGTTCATAGAACATAGCCAATCATTTGCTACCATAGGATCAGTTGTACCAGAAAACTTAGCATGCCTCAATCTTACAAACCTTGTGAGCATATCAAAAGCTGGTGGGTTGTTGTTGTTGTTGTTGTTGTTGTTGTTGTTACTGTTGGCACGACGAGGAGGCATCTGTGGTTTCAATAAGGATAAGTAAGGATAAATAACCCCATGGATCCTATCACGCACAATACAACATATAACAACAATCACAAACAAGCAAGCACAATATAAACTTTAGGGTTCAAAACATCACAATCACAAGTTTACAAAGATAAACACACTAGCATAGTCATCCACAAGTTGGATGATCAATGCGACTCGATAATAAAGCGATAAGATAAATGGATAGATAGACATCTCTACTCCTCCATGTCGACTTCCTCCTCCACTAGAGCAAGTCCTGCGACATCAAATCCTGCCTTGTATTCCTCCAAGCTAGTGGTCAAAGCATCAACCTTCGCCTGAAGCTCTCTCTTCTGTGAACGCAACCTCTCTATCACCTCGTGATCTGCCTCTAGCTCAAGGTCCTTGAGCTCCATCTCATTCTTCATATCATTAATCTTCTTGTTCCTATCTTGGACTCTCTTCTCTTGGTTCTTGAACTTCTTATATTGCTTTTCAAACCTCATATCCATCTCCTTGATGCACTCCTCCTGCTCCTCGAAGGCCTTGTCCTTCTCCCTCAGCTGGACACGTAGCTCGTCATTGCTAAGCATGATGTTGGTCCTATTAGTATCAAGATGCCTAAGGAGACTCTCTAAGTCCTGGAAGTAGTGGCGCACAGGCTCAATGGTATCCTTAGTGGCCTCGTCCAACACTATAGCCTCTTCGTCCTCGTCACGTCTCCCAAAGGGATGGAAGTAGTGTCCCTTGAGCTCGGCGGAGTGACGTCCACATAGGCGTCCTATCAGCTCCTGCATGGTGATGTCGAGGACTCTCTCTTGATTATCATGGAGTATCTTGAAGGCAATTTCCTCCATTGGAGGCTCTGACTGGCGTCCTGGCTGAGTCACCCTGAATCCCCACAAGTCCTTCCTCTCAAACTTCCTGAGCTGGAGTCCCTTGATGGTAGGGATGGGAAGAGCGAGCACACTGACGAGCTGCAAAATGCGAGTCCCAAAGCGAGTTCCCTTGAACTCCTCGGCAGTGTTGTAAACAAAGCTAGGCATCTATTTCATAGGATGGAGTAAAGTTAGAAACAACACAATTAAAAATAAAAACATAAGGTAGCAAAACAAAAGCCAAAGTCATTCAACAAAACATTAATCCATACAAGTCATGGCATACATTATTCAATCACAACATCAAGGTTCAATTACAACTTAGACAAATTTTTGCCATACCACATAGGTTGGTATGATCAAATTATTAACGCGAGAAAAAGACAAGTGTGGTGGTCCAACTATAGGATACATGTCCTTCACTCACTAGTCAAGGTAGCTATCTGGGCATCCTTGGAGGCAATCTGTTTGTCTTGATCACAAGACTCCCATGCTAAGTCTATGATATCCCTCCTTAGCTGTTTATGTTGGTCTCCAACTCTCTGGTATGCTTCCTCTCCTCTCTAAGGTCATTTTGAGTATTGAGCATTCTACACTTAAGACTTTCTCCAAGTTCTTTAATGGCATTCCATGCTGCATTCCTTGCAGAGTCAAAGAATGACATATGTATTTCAGAGTTGGTGACCATGCAGAATCCTGACTCATTGTGGTTGTCCTCCTTGTTTTTATACAAGTGGAGTTGTAACCACCAATACTCTTCTCCTTCATCCATCATTGGAAATCCCTTGTACATGGCTTCACCATTTATCCCCAAGCTAATCATGAGGTTCTTGAGTGCCTTGGGAAACTCTGTCTCACATTCTAGGGTCATAGTCATCAGTGGTCCCTTCCTGACGGATTCGTTGATGGCGGCCATCTACAAATAGAGATGAGAAAGAAGATTAGAAGAGGTTTACGAGATGAAAAGAAACAAAGTGTGAAATTCATAGTGGTGTTGAATTTTTCCTAGTGGTTTTCTTAATCTAATCCATCTTAGGGTCACAAACCTATAGGCAACACAGTGCTATGATACCGTCTGTAAAACCTCACCCAATAAGGTAAAGGTCCCTGTGATTGCAGTGCTAGTCCCTGGATCGAATTGCTAGCACCCACAGTTTAAGATGAAGTACACAGATACAAAGATCATTATTACATCGAAATTCTAGGTGTACAATAGTTCTTACAACTCACGAGCCCAAGTATAACATACAAAGAGTTCTCATTACATAGAAAATAAATAAAGTCTTCATCTTCATGTGCCACATGCAAACATGTTGAGTGTAGACTCATAACCCTACTCACCATCAGAGTAACCCGCAACATAATAAGTTACAGCCACAAAGGGTCAATACAGTTGGAATTGTAATGCAAGTGATATCATAGTTATATAGTAGAGACTATCAACTACATGAATTTGGCTAAGTGAGCTTCAGGCTAGCTTTGCTCAAATAAGGTTTATCCTACTAGTTGGAAAATACTAAGTTTTTATTTACAAAAACACTAAGGATTCACCAATATACATTGGTGTACCTCTACCCTTGTTCACCCACCATTTTTAACTTAGATAAATTGGGATGAGGAGATTCTTGACCATTTCAATGTCTTTGAAGCTCAAAATTGTCCGTAACCGGGGACACGACTAAGTACTTAGGTTTACCCTCTCGAGAGGTGGTGCACATTCCCCATAAGACTCAACATGCATCAAGACAAGACTTTTCAGAATAAATCCCTCAGAACACCATGGACACGTTCCATCCTATCATCTCTACCACCATCTGTCCATCTGGCTGAGTTCTTGCAACTTAGTTGGTCAAGGTAGAGCCCATATTCCATGTGGTTGCATTGGAAGCTTCTCAACACTAAACATCTCAAATATCTTTGTTTCTGGGTGGCCATCCACAAGTTGATACATAGGGTAAACCATATAAATGATCCCTGTGTAACCACTCAACACAAACCATACAAGTCCCATTCCACCCAGGTGTTTCATTAACAAGTTGTTTTCTTAGTCAAAAACATATAGGCATAATCTTTCCATAATATCATAACATGAATTTTCCACTCACTATTTCTAATAGCAAGTCTAAGCATTCTAGCATATGAAGTCTCTTACCCTAGAAAAAATCTACCAAGTTATACTCTATAGGATTTACCATAGAACTGCTTTATACTTGAAAAACTACCATGCAAGTCCTACCAAAAATATCACTAGTGCAATAGGTAAAAAATAATAGGACAAAAGATGAAGTATACTTGCCTTGGTAGCTAGGGGAATAGGTAGAATCCTCATAATCACACACTTCACAATCCACAAAATCTACACAACAAAATTCAAACAAAATATATACAAATCAATATAACACTCAAAAATAATATGAATGCATGCAAAAATTCAATGAGGTGCATAATACATTTTTAAAACCAAACTCTACAGTACACAAGATAAAGTATACAATTTAAAGTCTAAATAACACAAAAACCACCTATAAATATTTACCTAATAATTTTTATAGCCAAAATAGTCCTACAAATGTTTCTGCACAAAACTCTAATTTTATAGAACTAAAAATCCAAAGTAAGGCCATAGGTGCAAAGTTCACATTTTTCTGAATCCAAAGACACCTAATTTGTATTTTTCTGAATTACAGATCAAAAGTTATGAATTTTACAAGTTAAATAATCAAATAGATCAAATATGGATTTTAAATCTAAAACACAGACACGCGGCAGGCTCTGATTGGCTGGTACAGGTTCACGCGGATCACACTCACGCGCCGTTAGATCTAAGTTGCATCCTACGGCTCAGATCTAGCCATACCATTTCACCTAAACTTCTAATCGTAGCCACTGGATCTAGATCCAGCGGATCAAAACGCTCTGACCAAAAGCTAGAGGCGATAATGGTGAGCGCGTCGGCACGCGTCTGTCGAAGGAGTTCCGGCGAGGCCAGGGGGTAAGGGAGGGGGCTTAGGGTCTTACTGCGGTTGCGGAGAAGGGGTGGTTGTAGTGGCGGTCGCGGATGAAGGAGGGGCGCACGGACACGACGAGGATTCCTCGTCGGAGTTGTGCTGAGCGTCGGGTATTTGCAGTCGTCGATGGAGGCGAGTTCCTGGGACACGACAGAACAAACGACAAGCATGAGAAAGTGCACAAGACGATGGCGAGCAAGATCATGCGAACCAGAGACCAAGGCATGCACAAGGCTTACCGCAATCGGTCATCGGAGCACATCGGAGCAACGACGATGCGAGATTCAATACAAGTGGCCTGGCAGCGCTCATGGGTGGTTGAGTAGGGGGAAATGGAGCAGAGGCCGAGGGGAGGGGGTGTGGCATCCCGCAAAACCACTACTAGAAAATCGCGTTGAATTTGTGCATTGCATCGTCATCATCATGCATTGTTTGCTAAAACTATGTTTGCAAAGCCCGTGTTGTTTTCTAAACGCCCCTCTTTATTTTCAAACATCAAAACCGGGTCCCCGGAATATTTTGTTTTGGCCGCTATCGGTTTGCCAACGGCCCGTTTAACACAAATAAAATTTATATTATTTTTAGCGGGGGCAGTCGAACGGGCCGTTTCGACCCGAACGACCACCCCCAGGTTTTACAAACGGTCCACCCTGCACCGCCCCTAAATCCTAAAGCTACCCACTATCCTACCCACACCCCTGGCCACCTCACTCCCCCCAATCAGAACATGCCAACTCCCCCTCCCCCAAATCCCCACCATTCCCATGCTGCCACCTAGACCAGCCTTCCCCCTCCTTTCTCTCTCTCCTCTCAACCCTCTCAGCCCCACACGCCCCACCCAACCTCCACACACGCAGTGCACGCATGCAGCCCCTCTTCCCTCTCTCTCTTTCTCACCCTACACTCTCTACCCCCCTCTCTCTGCGCCTGGGACCCACCCCCCGCGCGGCCCACGCTGCCAGACCTACCCCCACTCGTCTGTCCTCACCCAACGCACCTCTCCGACGCTGCCCACGCTGACCCACCTGCTCCTGTCCCCATTGCCTTCTTCCTCCACCTTCGCGCGGCAGCTCCCTCCGCTCCACCCTCCGCCTCTGCCGCACCATCGCTTTGCCGCTGCGCCGCTGCGCTTCCACCGCTGCGCCTCACTCGCAACCACCTCGCGCCTCCGTCCCTTCATGAAGCTCCGCCACTGGCCAGCCTGTCCGCCCAGCGCCTGCCCGGCGACCCGCCAGCGCTTCTCTGCCCGCCACGGCTTCTCCAAAGAGCAGCGTCGCCGCTTCTGCCTCCCACCGCACCCACGCCCCTGCCTGCCGGGGCTGTCCAGCGGCGCTGCCGCCGACCCCATCGCCCCAGAGCTCCTCCGCCTGAGCCGCCCGAGCGCCCCTGCCGCCCTCGGCATGACCCCGCATGCCGCCTCCGCCTGCTCTGCTGAGTCGCGCCCGCCTCCGCTGCTGGCGGCCGCCTCCCGCCCGCCGCCTGCAGCCTCGCGCTGCTCGCCTTCCGCAGCCCGCCAGAGTTCGCCCAGCACCCCGGCGACCCCGCAGCCCGCCAGGACCGCGCCCTCCTCCTCGGCGCCCGCCAAGCTCGCCCTGAGACCGGCCCCACCTCGCCTGGCCCGCCACCGTCCTCATGTGGGCCCTGCCTGCCGTGGCGCCGTGTGGTTTGCAGCGTGAGGCTTCCCTGTGCGCCTCAGGTTGTGCGTGGTTGTCCGGGAGTCCCGACAAGATCTCCGATGTTTGGGTACACTGGAAGACGCCCGATAAGAAACCAACGACAAGCGCTACCACACGGAAACAAGATCTTCATCGCCTTCCGAAGTAGGAGACCGTGCCATCAGACGCCAGGATCTGCCACGCGGAGCCAAAGGCCGCGGAACGCCAAGCTCTCCCGTAGGACCCCGAAGACGGATCCGAAGTCCCAAACTCCGAAACCCCGAAGCCGACCCCGGCGCCCGGAGCCGAGAACCCCGACAAGGACCACGCCATGGATACGCCGAGTTCGCCATCGAGGAGACCAAGGTCGTCGACATGGAACCGGTGGACGCCAAGTACTCCTTCCCGGAGTTGATGCCGAGAACCCGAGCGCCAAGGCCCGACCCTGAAGATCGCCAAGAACGCCCCCGGTACCGGACAAGTTCGCCATCGACCTCGAGGACGCCTACACGAGACGACAAGATCGACCTCACCTACGCCATGAACTCCCTCACGGAATCCGAAGCGCGGACCCGCCAAGACCTCGCAACGGCAAGATCGACCCCGTGGGACCCGACAAGGTCTTCCCGACGACAAGAACGACACCGACCAGAACGAACCCGACGAGCCCCCGACACCAATCCAAGTCCGGCTTCCCGGATGCGCCAAGATCTACCCCTGTAATTCGAGAACGACCCCGGATCCGAGAATGCTCCCGCCGAGACCGATCCCGTCGAACCCTGGACCCCGAGACCGGACCCTGGACCCTGTCGAACCCCGAACCCCGGTACCCCAAGATCGTCGAGACCCCTCAATGTGTGACCCCTTTCCGAGAACCCTATTTTTATAACATAATAACTTGTTGCATATTGAATTGTCATTCTCACATACATTCATGTGGTTTGGGGGCCTTATGCCGATTCACCTAATAATTAAGTATGGGGCCCATATGCGGGCAAATCTAGTCTCATATTGGCCTCATTTAAATTTGTGTAGCGCACCGATGATATATTTCGACCATGTTAATACAACATTTAATATGCGGGGTAGCTAAATAACTTGAACCACTTGATCAATTGTCGGGACCCCGGTTCCGCTTAATATGACCTAATTGCACCGCACCTTGCCATGCCATGCATCATACATGCATCATGCCGATCTTCTGCCGTTTTATTAAATATCGCATCCGGTGTTTATTCTAGTGTTTTGCTTCTTCGCGGATAAGGCCGTTGAGTTGATGTGAGCTTCGCCCCGATCTTCGGTTGAACCCTTCGACAATGTTTTCAGGCGAGCATCTCCCCCTTTCTACCTATCTTACTTTTATAGTATTTACTTCCCTCCTGTTGATCTATTGCTATCTGTGTTGCGATGCTTTAGTTTCCGTACCTGTGATACACCGTGCAGCCCTATATTGCCTTGGACACATCCTATTACCTGTGTTTGGTAGATAGTTGGACTTGCGCGTCGTAGTTGCTTGCTCAAGTGCTGATGTGTGTCGTCATATGCCACAGTTGCTGATGTATTGCCGCATGTTGATGTTGGAGATGATTCTAGTTTTACTTATTGTTCACTTTAATTTTCGTTTAACAACTAAAATTGAATAAGCAGAGGCATCGGTGGGTGATAGATAATATTTGGTTTCCGAACGCCCACTTGTGTCCCGTAAGACCCCGAGTACTTGATACCTGTTCCTTGATTTATCGCGCTATCCACATCCGGGAGGTATATGGGACCCCCCTGAGCCAGAGCTTGATTCATTCTTATTTCTTGGGGCCACAAACTAGTTTGAGGTTTTATTTACGATCCTGTACTTATGCCATGTTTTACCGCTTTATTTACGATTGCGAGGTCTTAATCTGCATCTTGTTAGGATCGGACCACGATTTCGGTGTCGACAAGCCCGCTTTGGGGTTCCCAAATGCTTCACCGCCTAGCCAAACCTTGAGGCCGTCTGAGCTTGCTTACGCTATGGATTCTACTTAAGGGTGGCCCCTGAAATATTTCTGAATCTGTGATTGTTCGTCGTGAAAGCCTCGTTGGGTTTTGATTTGGTTTTTCCGAGGTTGATCGGCGTGTGTTGCTATTGGTGCACCCCGGTAAAACTTTCGAAAGCCGTGTCCATGGATATGGACGACTTGGAGCACAAGATTCTCGATCATAGACAAGCATAACTAAAGTTTATCGCTATAAATTTGACTTATAATGACTAGTAATCAGCTTCACTATAATGGAATGGCTAATTAATACTGCCCACAATTGCTTGTTTGGTTGTCGCCATGCGACAATTGTATCTCGACTAGTAAGTATTGCAACTACAACAAAATGGCTGAATAAAAGTACCAACAAGCTTGGGTTTTGGGTTTATCTCATGCTACTGATCCGATTAGTAATTGACGCAACTATAACGGAATGGTTAATTAAAAGTGCCCATCGCTTATTTTATCGTGACGATTATCTAAACCTCGACTAGTAAAGTGCCGCAACTATACGAATAAGTAAAACGCCTTCGTGTGAGTTCCTCGGTTGACTTCCTCGATCGGTGTCGAGGGGGAAACGCCAGGATGGGTTTGTTTGATGATAGTATCAGGTTGGATTCGAATAGGTCTTTCTTACCCTCTCTGATAACCGCTAGTTGTATTGAGTCTCTATAGGTTGTTTAGTGCATGCTGCCGCTGCCGCTTCAGTCCACCATACCTATGTAGGCGAGGAACGCCGAATTCTAGCCTCGCCGTGTACTGGCCTCAGTACTGACGCTCCTTCTTTTTCCTTTGCCCTTTGTCGGCACCCCTTTTGTTTAAGCAGGTTTGAGATCGACGTCGTTAGCAGGGTTACCCTTCCGGCTTGGCCTGGGCAGGGTTATGGACGCCATTGGTTATTCTTCAGGGCTCTTAGCCCCAGTTGCATCTTGTCCGTAGTCGGACGCTCTATCATTTTTCAAGGTGATTTGGATCTTTGTCAGATATTCGTATTCTTGACTCATTGAGTCATATATATATCTCTGTTGTGGGTCCCATCGAGGACTGTTGTGTAATGTTATTACTGCTTTCCACCGCACGAAGTGCTGGGCACCTTTGAATCGCTTTCTATGCGGGTTTGGCGAATTTTGCTCAAACTTGCATAGGTCCGATTCTGAGGGTGTTACAGAGTGGTATCAGAGCTCAGCAGTTACGATACCCCACAAGTCCAGCCTGTAGGATAACCTAGCTAACGGCCGAAGTAGAGTGTCGAAACTATTTTGAAAAATCGGTTGGATAGTTCTGGTTAGGTCTGATTTTACTCCTTACCCCTCTGCTATTCTCCTCTCACCTCTACGCGTTTTGATTCCGCTCTCATCTCTCTCTTCGAGTCCAGGATTTCTCGTGGTTGGGTTTCCGTCGTACCTTCAGGGTTTCGCTTCCTCCTCTGTTAACGGTGTGTTACCATCCGGTGTTCAAGCTGCCTGATGAATCCATCTACGGTGTTACCATCCTTTGTTCCTTGTTTGTGCCTTCCGGTGTTTTCCGACGCGACGAAGTCTTCTACGCCAGATCCGATGCAGAGTCTGCATCACTCCGTTGTTCCGAACCTCGCTTGTCGAGATCTTCAGTCTGATTCCGAGAGTTGGTTGCATAATTCGCCTATTCGTGTGCAGAGTAATGGTTTGGGTGCGCGATGGACTGATCACCATCCGACTACTCTTATCATTCGCTCTTGTACATCGAATCGGTGGGTCCCGCGATTTTACTCCGTTCACGGAAGTTGGGGGTGGCTTTATTGTTGATGCCTCTGCCTTCGATCTCTTGTTCCAGAGAGTCCTCTCGACGATCACGGACAACGACCTCTTGTTAGTGGTGTCGTGAGGATCCACACGAAGCGAGAAGACGGAGAACGCCGACCTTCCTTCCGGTACCATGAGGCGGATCTCGAGGGCGAGATCCTTTGTTAGTGGTGTCGAATTGTGGCATCCCGCAAAACCACTACTAGAAAATCGCGTTGAATTTGTGCATTGCATCGTCATCATCATGCATTGTTTGCTAAAACTATGTTTGCAAAGCCCGTGTTGTTTTCTAAACGCCCCTCTTTATTTTCAAACATCAAAACCGGGTCCCCGGAATATTTTGTTTTGGCACATCGGTTTGCCAACGGCTGCTTAACACAAATAAAATTTATATTATTTTTAGCTGGGGCAGTCGAACGGGCCGTTTCGACCCGAACGACCACCCCCAGGTTTTACAAACGGTTCACCCTGCACCGCCCCTAAATCCTAAAGCTACCCACTATCCTACCCACACCCCTGGCCACCTCACTCCCCCCAATCAGAACATGCCAACTCCCCCTCCCCCAAATCCCCACCATTCCCATGCTGCCACCTAGACCAGCCTTCCCCCTCCTTTCTCTCTCTCCTCTCAACCCTCTCAGCCCCACACGCCCCACCCAACCTCCACACACGCAGTGCATGCATGCAGCCCCTCTTCCCTCTCTCTCTTTCTCACCCTACACTCTCTACCCCCCCTCTCTCTGCGCCTGGGACCCACCCCCCGCGCGGCCCACGCTGCCAGACCTACCCCCACTCGTCTGTCCTCACCCAACGCACCTCTCGCCGACGCGGCCCACGCGGGACCCACCTCTGTTCCTGTCCCCGCTCGTCTTCTTCCTCCACCTCTCGCTTGCTGGCAGCCTCCGCCTCCACCCTCCGCCTCTCTCTCTCCACCTGCGCCCGCCTGCCCGCTGCTCGCTTCCCACTGGCGTCGCCTCACCTCGCAACCACCCGCGCCCTCCGCGTCCCTCTCGCCTCCGCCGCGGCTCAGCCTCGCCGCCTGCCACCCGCCTGCCCGCATACCGGGCGCCCAAGCGCCTCCAGCTGCGTCACCCTTCTGCCTCCCTGCCACCGCACCACGCCCCGCCCGCTGCCAGCGCTATCGCCGACCCCATCGCCTCAGAGCTCCGCCTGAGCCGCCCGAGCGCGCGCCTTGGCCGCCCTCGACCCGCATGCCGCCTCCGCCTGCCTGCCGAGTCGCGCCCGCCTCCCGCTCGCCGGGCCGCCTCCGCTGCCGCCCGCCTGGCTTTCTCTCATGGGCGCTGCTTCGCAGCCCGCCCGCAGAAGTTCGCCTCAGCGCCCCGGCGACCCCGCAGCCCGCCAGGACCGCGCCCTCCTCCTCGGCGCCCGCCAAGCTCGCCCTGAGACCGGCCCCACCTCGCCTGGCCCGCCACCGTCCTCATGTGGGCCCTGCCTGCCGTGGCGCCGTGTGGTTTGCAGCGTGAGGCTTCCCTGTGCGCCTCAGGTTGTGCGTGGTTGTCCGGGAGTCCCGACAAGATCTCCGACGTTTGGGTACACTGGAAGACGCCCGATAAGAAACCAACGACAAGCGCTACCACACGGAAACAAGATCTTCATCGCCTTCCGAAGTAGGAGACCGTGCCATCAGACGCCAGGATCTGCCACGCGGAGCCAAAGGCCGCGGAACGCCAAGCTCTCCCGTAGGACCCCGAAGACGGATCCGAAGTCCCAAACTCCGAAACCCCGAAGCCGACCCCGGCGCCCGGAGCCGAGAACCCCGACAAGGACCACGCCATGGATACGCCGAGTTCGCCATCGAGGAGACCAAGGTCGTCGACATGGAACCGGTGGACGCCAAGTACTCCTTCCCGGAGTTGATGCCGAGAACCCGAGCGCCAAGGCCCGACCCTGAAGATCGCCAAGAACGCCCCCGGTACCGGACAAGTTCGCCATCGACCTCGAGGACGCCTACACGAGACGACAAGATCGACCTCACCGACGCCATGAACTCCCTCACGGAATCCGAAGCGCGGACCCGCCAAGACCTCAAGAACGGCAAGATCGACCCGTGGGACCCGAAGGTCTTCCCGACGACAAGAACGACACCGACGAACGAACCCGACGAGCCCCGACTAATCCAAGTCCGGCTTCCGGATGCGCCAAGATCTACCTCAATTCGAGAACGACCGATCCGAGGATGCTCCCGCCGAGACCGATCCGTCGAACCCTGGACCCCGAGACCGGACCCTGGACCCTGTCGAACCCCGAACCCCGGTACCCCAAGATCGTCGAGACCCCTCAATGTGTGACCCCTTTCCGAGAACCCTATTTTTATAACATAATAACTTGTTGCATATTGAATTGTCATTCTCGCATACATTCATGTGGTTTGGGGGCCTTATGCCGATTCACCTAATAATTAAGTATGGGGCCCATATGCGGGCAAATCTAGTCTCATATTGGCCTCATTTAAATTTGTGTAGCGCACCGATGATATATTTCGACCATGTTAATACAACATTTAATATGCGGGGTAGCTAAATAACTTGAACCACTTGATCAATTGTCGGGACCCCGGTTCCGCTTAATATGACCTAATTGCACCGCACCTTGCCATGCCATGCATCATACATGCATCATGCCGATCTTCTGCCGTTTTATTAAATATCGCATCCGGTGTTTATTCTAGTGTTTTGCTTCTTCGCGGATAAGGCCGTTGAGTTGATGTGAGTCACCGATCTTGGTTGAACCCTTCGACAATGTTTTCAAAGAGCATCTCCCTTTCTACCTATCTTACTTTTATAGTATTTACTTCCCTCCTGTTGATCTATTGCTATCTGTGTTGCGATGCTTTAGTTTCCGTACCTGTGATACACCGTGCAGCCCTATATTGCCTTGGACACATCCTATTACCTGTGTTTGGTAGATAGTTGGACTTGCGCGTAGTTGCTTGCTCAAGCGTTGATGTGTCGTCATATGCCACAGCTTTGATGTATTGCCGCATGTTGATGTTGGAGATGATTCTAGTTTTACTTATTGTTCACTTTAATTTTCGTTTAACAACTAAAATTGAATAAGCAGAGGCATCGATGGGTGATAGATAATATTTGGTTTCAACGCCACTTGTGTCCCGTAAGACCCCGAGTACTTGATACTGTTCCTTGATTTATCGCTATCCACATCCGGAGGTATATGGGACCCCCGAGCGAGCTTGATTCATTCTTATTTCTTGGGGCCACAAACTAGTTTGAGGTTTTATTTACGATCCTGTACTTATGCCATGTTTTACCGCTTTATTTGATTGACAGCGAGGTCGCACCTTGCATCTGTTAGGATCGGACCACGATTTCGCGGTGTCGACAAGCCCGCTTGGGGTTCCCAATGCTCACAGCCGTCTAGCCAAACCTTGAGGCCGTCTCGAGCTTGCTTACTCCGCTATGGATTCTACTTAAGGGTGGCCTGAAATATTTCTGAATCCTGTGATTGTTCAGTCGTGAAAGCCTCGTTGGGTTTTGATTTTGGTTTTTCCGAGGTTGATCGAGCGTGTGTTGCTATTGGTGCACCCCGGCCGGGTAAAACTTTCTGAAAGCCGTGTCCGCGGATATGGACGACTTGGAGCACAGTATCTCGATCATAGACAAGCATAACTAAAGTTTACTGCTATAAATTTGACTTATAATGACTAGTAATCAGCTTCACTATAATGGAATGGCTAATTAATACTGCCCACAATTGCTTGTTTGGTTGTCGCTTGCGACAATTGTATCTGACTAGTAAGTATTGCAACTACAACAAAATGGCTGAATAAAAGTACCAACAACTGCTGGGTTTTGGGTTTATCTCATGCTACCTGCATCTGATTAGTAATTGACGCAACTATAACGGAATGGTTAATTAAAAGTGCCCACTGCTTATTTTATCAGGACGATTATCTAAACCTGACTAGTAAAGTGCCGCAACTATAACTGAATAAGTAAAACTGCCCACTGTGTGAGTTCCTCGGTTGACTTCCTCGATCGGTGTCGAGGGGGAAACGCCAGGATGGGTTTGTTTGATGATAGTATCAGGTTGGATTCGAATAGGTCTTTCTTACCCTCTCTGATAACCGCTAGTTGTATTGAGTCTCTATAGGTTGTTTAGTGCATGCTGCCACGCCGCTCATCCACCATACCTATGTAGGCGGACCGCCAATTCTAGCCTCGCTGCATCGGCCTCGATCGACGCCTCCTTCTTTTTCCTTTGCCCTTTGTCGGCACCCCTTTTGTTTAAGCAGGTTTGAGATCGACGTCGTTAGGTGGTTACCCTTCCGCTTGGCACAGGCAGGGTTATGGACGCCATTGGTTATTCTTCAGGGCTCTTAGCCCCATTTGCATCTTGTCCGTAGTCGGACGCTCTATCATTTACAAGGTGATTTGGATCTTTGTACTGTATATCTGTATTCTTGACTCATTGAGTCGCTGTTATATATATCTGTGTTGTGGGTCCCATCGAGGACTGTTGTGTAATGTTATTACTTCGTTTTCCACCCGCACGAAAGTGCCTGGTGGGCACCTTTGAATCGTTTCTATGAGGGTTTGGCGAATTTTGCTCAAACTTGCATAGGTCCGATTCTGAGGGTGTTACAGGGGGAAACGGCAGCGGCGAGCAGGTCATCGCACGGAGTTTGGGGACGAAGGGGTGAGGTGGCAGTGGGGGCCATCTGTCAGTGAGGGGGTGCGGATGTGCGTGGTGAGAAACAGAGGGGGAGAGGGGAAAATATCGGGTCGGCTAGATGGGCCGCGGGTGGGCTACGCCACTTGGTTGGTCTTCTTCTATTTTTTTCTTCAAAGCTTTTTCTTTTTCTGATTTGATTTTCCAAATGAGATTTGAATGACCAACAACTCCAAATCATTTCAAATTTTCACCACATTTTTGTGGGATGATCCTAGTATATAAAAGTGTCCTAAACACAATAAACCACTCCAAAACCACTTGGGGTATAAAAACAAAAATAAAATACATGCCCCATACATGCAAATAAGAGGGGTTTAAAATTAGGGTTTGCTAGGTTTTTGAAGTTTGAAAATTTGTGCAATGCTCTCATATGCTATGATGATATGAATGCCACAAGAATGATTTGGTTTAATGAAAATTGGTATGTTACATCGGCATTGGGATGCATTCCTCCCTATCCTTAAATTTCTTCTTTATCAACACACGAAGGAGTGTTCTGAGGATTCAATTGACGACCTCGGTTTGGCCATCGGTTTGAGGATGCGAGGCAGACGAGAAGAGTAGCTTGATGCCGAGATTGGACATGCGTGTCTTCCAAAAGTACTCATGAATTTGATGTCTTGGTTAGAGACGATTGTTCGTGGTACACCGTGAAGGCGAATTATTTCCCTAAAAACAGATTTGCGATATGTGAAGCATCATCAGTCTTATGGCACGAAATGAAATTTGACATTTTGGAAAATCGATCCACTACGACAAATATAGAATCACAACCATGATTATACCTATGAAATCCTAACACAAATTCCATGCTAATGTCCGACCAAGGTGCATGAGGAATAGGAATGGCATATAAAGACCAAATGGGTTAGACTTAGACTTATCTTGGACACATGTAGTGCATCGTTGGACAGGGCGCTCCACGTCGCACTTAATCTTGGGCCAATAGCAGTGAGTGGAGAACATGTCATATGTCTTGTCACGGCCAAAGTGACTCATAAGGCCTCCACCATGGGACTCTTGAAGAAGCAAAATTTGGAGAGACGACTTTGGAATGCAAAGCTTGTTTTGTTGAAATATAAATCCCTTATGCAAGTAGAAATCATCAACCCCTTTATCTATTGAACAGTTTCCTAAAATCGGTCAAAAGAACGGGCCGAAAGCATACAAAGATTTGATGTCATCAAGACCCAACACGTTGACTTCGAGGCACATAAGAAGGCTTGTATTCTTGCGATACAAGGCGTTCGCAACTACATTTTCTTTGCGTTTCTTATAATTGATGATGTAAGGAAAAGAATCCATGAAATCAACCCACTTAGTGTGCCTTTTACTCAAGTTGGCTTGTCCCTTAAGATATTTCAATTAATCATGGTCAGAATGTATGATAAATTATTTAGGCCAAAGATAGTGTTGCCACACTTGAAGGACACATACTAAGGCAAAAAGCTCTTTGTTGTAAATCAGATACTTAAGGCGTGCGCCATCAAGTTTCTCACTATGGTATGCAATAGGACGCCCATTTTGCATAAAGACGCCTCCAATTCCAATACCACTAGCATCACACTCTATCTCAAAAGTTTTTGTGAAATCAGGTAAAGCAAGGATAGGTGCTTCAGTGAGCCTCTTTTTGAGCACATCAAAGGCCTTTTGTTGTGCTTTGCCCCGGATAAATGTGACATTATTTTTTGTAAACTCGTTGAGAGGGCAAGCAATAGTAGAGAAGTCTTTAACAAATCGACGTTAGAAACCGGCCAAACCATGGAAAACTACGAATTTCACTCACATGGGTAGGAATATGCCAATCTCGTATTTCTTTTACTTTGGAAACATCAACTTCAATACCATTTGAAGAAACAACAAATCCAATAAAAATCAATTTTGTCTTTAGCAAAAGTGCACTTTGGGAGATTAGCATATAGCTTTTCATTACGAAGGATTTTTAAAACCTCCTTAACATGTGTAACATGCTCCTATAGTGACTTGCTATATACAAGAATATCATCAAAGTAGACAACTACACTTTTTCCAATGAGAGATTGCAAAATCTGGTTCGTGAGGCGCATGAAGGTGGATGGGGCATTAGATAAGCCAAAAATCATAACCAACCATTCATGGAGACCAAGTTTGGTCTTGAAGGCAGTTTCCACTCATCACCTTTGGCCATGCGTATTGTATGGTAACCACTACAAAGATCAATTTTTGATAAAATAGTGGCTCCACACAACTCATCAAGCATGTCATCAAGATACGATATAGGATGTAGATAACGCATGGTGATAGCATTGATTGGATGACAATCCATGCATAACCACAACGTATCATCCATATTTGGGACAAGAATCACGGGTGCCACGCTTGGGCCAGTGCTTACTTGGATCAAACCTTTGGAGACGAGTTGATTGATTTGTCATTCAATATCATTTGTCTCCTCCGGGTTCTTGCCTTATGCGGTGCGGTTTGGGAGCGGTGTGACGGGTATGAGGTCGATGCGGTGCTCGATTCCGCAAAGAGGAGGTAGTCCATGAGGGAGCTCTTCGGGAAACACACATCCTTGAATTCCTGCAAAATAGCCATCAAAGAGGGAGGAACATTTGTCATGTCATTTGTTCCTTCCGCTAGTACCTTGAAAATAAGGACGTAGTGCAAGATGGATGGGTTGTTTCACACTTCTTCATATCACTTATGGTGGTAAGAAGAACACTCCTGTTTTTCCCACTCGAGTTTGGCTTGTGGCTCTCACTCTCTATATGGTAGTTCTCTCGCTCACCACTATTATCACAAGGTGATTTTGTGTTTTGCGCCCTCGCTAAAGCCTTTGCATTGTCCACAATTATTTGGCTAGGAGTCATCGGTTGAAAAACACATGTTTTATCAAGACATTTGAAGGTATATGTGTTTGAGCGTCCATCATGAAAAGCACCCTTGTCGTATTGCCACGACCTATGAAGCAACATATGGCAAACCGTCATTGGGACCACATCACACTCCACCGTGTTCTTGTATGGTCCAATGGAGAAAGTTACTGAAACGGTGTGCTTGATCTTCATGGACCCTTGGTCACTTAGCAATTGTATATGGTAGGGGTTCTTGTGTGGATGGAGGGTGAGGTTGAGCTTCTCACATAACTCGGTGCTTGCAAGATTGTGGCAACTCCCTCCATAAATGACAACTTTAATGAATTTTCCATTGATACTAACACGTGTTTGGAAGATGTTGGATCTTTGATATTCATGCTCATGGGCTTGTGTGGTCAAGACCCTTGTGACAACAAGCGATGGACTTGCGTCATGGTCACACATGAGTAGTTCTTTGTCATCTTCCATATGTTTCCTTGCCAATGCTTCTTTGGATCTTGCATCAAACTCATCTTCACTCAAGTATTCTTTGTCGCCATTGTCATGGACGAACAAAACTTTCTTGCTTCCACATGTGTCCGACTTGTTAACTTTGCCTCCACACTTGTATCATTCACCGTTGACTGGTGGGTCATCCTTTGTCTATTTGCCACTTGGGGTGGTTTTCCTTGAGGAAGTTTTGGTTTGAAGGGAAGCTTGGAGGTACTTGAGGAGCTTCCATTGAGGTTGGTTGGTCTATGGTGTTTTCTTGTAGGTGAAGTACGTCTTTGGCTTGTTATACTTGATGTCCTCTTGTACTTGACGCTCGGATTTTGTTGCGATGTGCACAAGCTCAACCATTTTGCTATACCTTTGTAACTCAGTGATGCGCTTGATTGAAAACACGCCAGTGTTTGCTCGTCGTGCTCTTTAATGTTGGCGCGAATCATGTTGAGATCCATTTGCTTGAAGTACTCTTCCACTGTCTTTGTCCCTTAGCTAAGCGTTTGAAGCTTGTTGAAGAGGTAACGCATGTAGTGTGAGGGAACAAAGCGGAATCTCATGTGAGTCTTCATATCTTGCCAAGTGGTGATCAGATGCTCTTCCCTTGCTTCATGAGCGAGTTGGATTTGTTCCACCAAAGGTTGGTGTAATCATCAAACTCTAGAGATGCCATGGCCAAAATCTTCTCGTTGTTATAGTTGTGCATGCAGAAGATCTTGTCAACCTTGAGTGCCCATGATAGATACTCTTCGGGATCATTCGAACCGGTGAACTTGTGCATGGTGAATTTGAGCTTGCCAAAATTTTCGTCCTCATTGCGGTTCCGGTGGCGGCAGTTGCCCTGATGTTGGTGGCAATATTCCTCATCTGATCTCTCATGTCTTGCTTGGTGATGGTGTTGTTGCCCTTGCGGTTGTTGTTGAACCGCATTTGGTGGTGGTGGAACTTGGTCCTCTCGAAGAGCTTGGGGATCTTGCTCTTGATGTTGGCACGGTTGTTGACGAGGTTGAGGCGCTTGGGCCTCACAAGGTTGGGTAGGCACTTGTCCGTCATGGTGACAAGCATGGTATTGAGCCACGTGATAAGGAGGACGTCGCGCCACATGTACAATTGAACGCTTCCTTTCTTCGTGTTGTGGGGGAGGTTCAACATGGTAACCATGTTGTCGGCATTGACGATCATGATGATGACGACATCTTGGTGGGTCTTCAAGTGCTTCAGGTCGACGGCGAGCTTGTTCTTCCAAGTCAGAGGCATCAATTGTTATTGAGAGAATGTCTTGTGGCCGTTGACGAGGAACTTGAGGTTCCACTTGAGGTCACTCACGTGTTTGCACTCTTGTTGGATCACTAGTGCCCTTGCATGGTGACGGTGTGCTTCTCGTCTTGGAGGTCGCGCGGAGAGGTCACCATCATAGCTTGACATTGCGGCGTGCCGAGGAAAGGGTACCGCTTGTGAAGAGCTCATGTAATGGAGTATGGATCCTAGCTAAGTAACTTTGAAACCCCAAAGCTCCTTCCTCTCAAACTTGGAAGCGTCATGATGCTAGGGAGCGGAAGGTTGAGCACACTAGTGAGCTCAATAAGACGAGTGCCAAACGAGTTCCCTTGAACTCTTCAGCCGTGCTGATAGTAACATTAGGCATCTATTTTATAAGATAGAGAAAAGTTAGAATCAACATCAATAGAGAAAAATCACAAGACAAGTATCACAAGCATAACTTTAGCAACAATCACACAAGTCATGGCATACATAAATCCATTACAAGCATCCAAGGTTCAACACAACTTAGATAATTTTTTTGTAAATAAAATGATAAGTGTGGTGGTCCAACTAACGAAGCACATTACAATCCCTTCTCACTTGCCAAGTTGGCTAACAGGGCATCCCTAGAGGCAATCTGTCGGTCCTAATCACATGACTCCATTGCTAAGTCTATGATGTCCTCTCTTAAACGTTGGTTGGTAGCCTCTAACTCTTGGGTATGCTTGTTTTCTTACCTATGGTCATTTTGGGTGTTAAGCATTCTGCACTTGAGTCTATCACCAAGCTTCTTGATGGCCTTCCAAGCTGCATCTCTTGCAGAGTCAAAGAATGTGGTGTGCATTACTGAGTTGGTGACCATGCAGAATCCTGATTCCTTGTGGTTGTCTTCCTTGTGTTTGTATAAGTGAAGTTGCACCCACCAGTATTCTACTCCTTCATCCATCACGGGAAAACCTTTGTACACAGCTGCACCATGTATTCCCATGGCAACCATGAGGTCCTTGAGGGCTTTGGGGAATTCAGTCTCACACTCCAAGGTCATAGTCATGAGTGGTCCCTTCCTCACGGCTTCGTTGATGGAGTTCATCTACAAATAGATATGAGAAAGAAGATTAGAAAAGTTTATGAGAAGAAAGGAAAAGTGTGGAAATTGTTGAAAATTTTACCTTAGTGGTTTCTAATCCAATCCTAGGGTCATAATCCTATAGGCAACACAGTGCTCTGATACCATCTGTAAGATCCCACCTTTATAAAGGTAAAGATCCCTTGATTGCAATGCTAGTCCCTGGATCAATTGATAGCATCCACAGTTTAAGATGAAGTACATAGAAACAAAAGTCATTATTACATCGTCATTCCAGAGATAACATAGTCTTTTACAACTCCATAGCCATAGGCTAGTACAAGAGTTTATCTCAACAATTTAAAATAGTAGTCTTCATCTTCATGTGCCATAGGCAAGCATGTTGAGTGTAGACTCATAACCCCTAATCATCATCAGATTAACCTGCAACATCACAAGTTACAGCCATAGTGGGTCAATACATTGGAATAGTACTGGCAAGTGATACCTTAGTAGAATATTAACATCTAGTTACTACATGAATTTGGCTAAGTGTAGCTTAGGCTTGCTTTGCTCAAAATAGGTTTTACCTATCAGTTGAAAACACTAAGTTTTTGTTTGGCAAAAACTTTCCCAAGGAACCACCAATAGAAATTGGTGAACCTTCACCCTTCTTCAAACACAAGTTTTAACTTAGAAAATTGGGATGAGGAGATTCTTGATAGCTTCCATGTCTTGATGCTCAAGTTGTCCATTACCGGGGACACGACTAAGTACTTAGTTTATTTCATCTTATGAGGTTGTGCACTTTCCCCACAAGACTTGATTTTCACCAAGTCAGGACCTTTCAGAAGCCTTCCCTTAGACCAAAATGGACGCGCTCCAACCTATCATTCCCCTACCACCAACTGTCCATTTGTCTAAGTTATTGCAACCTATATGATCCAGGCAGAGCCCATAATGCCATGTGGCTGCACTAGAAGCTTCTTAACATTTGGCATCTCAAATCCCTTTGTTCCTGGGTGGAAATCCACAAGTGAGATACACATGGTAAACCATAGAAATGGTCCTTGTGTAACCACTCAACCAAAAACCACCAAGCAATTACCATTCCACCCAGGTGTTTCTTTCACTTAGTTGTTTTATTAAGCAAAACCATAAGTCAAAGACTTAGCAATATTTTTTACATAACATGAATATATTCCACCCTTGGTTGCTACTAGCTAGGCTAAGCATGGCAATAACAAGTATCTTAACTTAGAGGAAATTCTAACATTTCTACAACTACTAGGATTTCCCAAGCATAGCATATAGATTCTTAGCAAAATATTCATGCAAGACCTATAGAAAACATTTCTAATGCATAGACAAAAATATTGGGACATAAATATGAAGCACCACTTGCCTTGGTAGTTGGGGGAGTAGCAAAAATCTTCACAACCACAAACACTACTAGCACCAAAATCTACACATAAAATGATAGCACCAAAATCACATATCAAAATATACAAGCAAAAATATATGAATGCATGCAAATTCCATGTGATGATTTTTTCCTAAATCCAACAAGACAAGTATACAATACTGAATCATAAACAAGACAAAAAGACACTAAATAAACTTTATTTAGTCTTTAAATCATTTTTCAAATAATTTCTATACTCAAATAAGCCTATAAATGTCTCTGCAAAAATAAACAATTTTACCGAAGCAAAACATTAAACACATTGCATAAATGGATAGAATTATTCCTCCTGATTCCAATGATATAAAATTTACAAAATTTGAACGTGTGGATCAAAAGTTATGAATTTTACAAGTTTGAACATCTAATAGATCTAAATTCTGTTTTTTAAATCTAAACACAGGCCACGCGGCAGCTCCTGATTGGCTGATACCGTTTCGGTTGGATTGATCAACGAGAGCCGCAGGATCTAAATGAAAACGCACGGGCCAAATCTATTTGTACCCCTTCGATAAGTGATCTATTCCTATGCGCTGGATCTAGATCCAACGGTTGCCAACCATGCGACCATGGATTGGCGGCGCGGCGGCGCGGCTCTGCCAGTGGTGTTCCGGCCAATGCAAGAGGCAAGAGAGATTGTGGGGTGGCTCACCAAGATCGCGTGACGATGCTGATGCTCAAGATGGTCCTTGTTGACGGTGGGGCGCTCGGAACCGTCAGGGATTCCTCGCCGGAGTTTGCAAAGGCGTCGGGTATGGCTGCTCATTGACGTTGGCGAGGATACAAATCATGCCAGGGCAAAATAAATAGTGCGTCAGATGCGCAAAGTGGTGCTGGTCATGCGAGTATCAAGGAGAGGGCAAGGCGCGGTCAGAACTAACCAGAAAAGCTTGCCGGAGTTGATGGTTTCCTCGGACTCGTGCTGCCGTCGATGTTGACGAGGCTCTGGATGATCCTATCATGCACCAGAGGGGTTATGAGATACGCAAAGTTGCAGTGACTATAGGGGAAAGGTTAGAAGTCAAGGGGCGCAGAGAGCTCACCGGAATTTACTGCCGGAGTTCGTCGGTACTGCGGCGGAGTTTGGTGAAATATGGGCAGCCTGGTGGCGACTGGGTGTGGGTGTTTGGGGGGAAAGGACCGCGGCGAGGTGGTGATTAAATAGCCAGAGCAGGGGAGAAAATCTAGCGGTTAATCAATGCAATTGATCACTGCAGTGAAGAGGAGGAAACGACCGGCGACGATGTGTTCATCGCGCGGGTTCTGGGGAGGACGACGACGATGTGGCGTTGGGGCCACTGGTCAGTGCCTGGTGGGTTGGTTCGACGCGGGTGAGAGAGAGAGGGGAAGGGAAATGGCCTGGGTGGGCTTGCTAGGCTGGGTCTGCTGATGGGCCGAAAGGCTGGCGCAGGCCTTTTACTAATTCTTTTATCTTTTTCATTTTTTGTTTGATTTTCCAGGAACCAAATTCAAATGAGTTTCAAATAAGTTTGAATTCATACCACTTCTGGATTTTTGTGAAGTAAAATTTGTACACAATTGGTTGCAGAACAATGTTGTACATTTGAAAATAATTTGGCACTTTGGAATTTTAAAATAAACAATGTTTTTACCAATTGCTTAATAAAGACATAAAAATGGTTTTAAATTTGTTTCTTTGTTTTGAAATCTTTGTCCAAGCTTTGGAAATTATCAAAAAAACTTAGGATCAAACATCTTTGGTTTAGAACAAATAATCTCTTACTAGAGAGTAGCATTGGGTCAATGCCTTGCTTACATAAAATAATAGGCATTCAAATGCTTCTGTTTTGAAATTTCATTTGAAAATGATCCTAAAATGATTATGAATGCATGAATGATATGCAAGATTTGAAAACATGATTTTAGGTATGTTACAAATCTAACCCCCTTAAGGTGAATCTCGCCCTCGAGATTCGGATTGGCTAGCAAATAGGTGAGGGTGGTCTTTCCGAAGGTCATCTTCTCTTTCCCATGTTGCTTCTTCTTCGGAATGATGGTTCCACTGTACTTTGCAGAATTTGATAGTCTTTGTCCGAGTAACTCTTTCTGCAGTCTCAAGAATCTTGATAGGTTTTTCCTCATAAGTGAGATCACTTTCCAATTGGACCTCCTCCAAAGGTATAGTATCCTTCAAAGAAGTCTCTTACATCTCTGGATGGCATTTCTTAAGCTGACTCACATGAAACACATTGTGAACGGCAGACAATGATTCCGGCAACTCAATCTCATAATCTACTTCTCCTTTACGACTCAGAATCTTGAATGGTCTAACATATCTTGGGGCCAATTTTCCTTTGACTCCAAATCTCTTCACTCCACGAAGTGGGGACACTCTAAGATAAGCTCTATCACCCACTTCATAGGTGACTTCTCTATGCTTAGGATCTGCATAGCTCTTCTGTCGGGATTGTGCTATCTTCAATCTGTCCTTTACTAGCTTGACTTTCTCTTCAACCTCCTTGATTAGTTCTGGTCCGAACAAATTTCTTTCTCCCACACCATTCCATAGCAATGGGGTAGTACACTTTCTCACATAGAGAAACTCAAACGGTGCCATCTCAATGTTGGCTTGATAGATGTTATTGTAAGAGAATTCTGCGTAAGGCAGACTTTTATCCCAACTAGCTCCATAGTCTAGGGCACATGCCCTCAACATATCTTCTAGAATCTGGTTGGTCCTTTCTGTCTGTCCATCAGTCTGAGGATGAAAAGCAGTGCTGAATTCCAATCTCGTTCCCAATGACTCATGTAGTTGCCTCCAAAAATGAGAAGTGAACTGAGTTCCTCTATCGGGCACAATACTCTTGGGTACTCCATGTAGACACACAATCCTATTCATATAGATCTTGTCCAATTTAGAACTTGTATAGGTTGTCTTCATGGGTATGAAATGAGCCACTTTAGTGAGGCGATCCACTACTACCCAAATAGAATCATATCCTGACCTGGTCCTTGGCAATCCGGTGATGAAGTCCATGCCAATCTTGTCCCACTTCCAATCAGGAATAGGTAGTGGTTGTAACAATCCTGCCGGTTTCTGATGTTCTGCTTTCACTCTACTACACACATCACACAAAGCAATATGTTCGGCGGTGTCCTTCTTGAGATTGTTCCACCAAAATCTTTCCTTCATATCCATGTACATTTTGTTGTTAACCGGATGAATGGAATATGGTGAGTTGTGTGCTTCCTGTAAAATCAGTTTCCGAAGCTCCGGATCTTGCGGAACGCAGATACGTTTTCCATACCATAAAGTACCTTGTTCGTCTTCATGGAATCCTTTGGCTTTTCCTTTTCCAATCTTTTCCTTAATCTCTTCGATTTCCTTGTCCATCTTTTGGGCTTCCTTGATCCTGTCCAACAAGGTGGGTTGAACATCCAATGACATGAGATGTCCTTCAGGCACAATCTCCAATCTGAGGTCTCTAAATTGGGCACACGGATCATCTGGCAACTCTCCCTTAGTAAGGCCATTCACAAATACTTTACGGCTTAGTGCATCCGCTACAACATTTGCTTTACCGGGGTGGTATTGCAAACTCAAGTCATAGTCCTTGATGAGTTCTAGCCATCTTCTTTGGCTCATGTTGATTTCCTTCTGAGTGAAGATATACTTCAAACTTTTGTGATCTGTGAACACTTCACAACGCTTTCCCAAAAGATAATGTCTCCATGTTTTGAGTGCACGAACAACAGAGGCTAACTCTAAATCATGAGTAGGGTAATTTACCTCATGAGTTTGAGCTGTCTCAAGGCATAAGCCACAACTTTCCCTTCTTGCATTCGAACTGCACCTAATCCATGATGAGATGCATCACAATACACTTGGAAATCCTTCTCTAAATCTGGCAGACATAGGACTGGTGCTGTCACTAGTCTCTTTTTCAATTCTTGGAAGCTGAGTTCACATCCTTCAGTCCAAGCAAACTTCTTGTCTTTCTTTAGTAACTTCGTCATTGTCTTAGCTACCTTGGAGAAATTCTCAATGAATCTTCTGTAGTATCCTGCCAAGCCAAGGAAACTACAAATTTCCTTTACTGACTTAGGTGATTCCCATTCAGTTATAGCTGATACTTTTGTGGGATCAACTGCTACACCATCTCCTGACACAACGTGTCCAAGAAATCCAACTTCATTCAACCAGAATTCACACTTGCTGAATTTGGCATACAACTTATGCTCTCTAAGCTTCTCAAGTATCAAACACAAATGTCCTTCATGCTCTTCTTTGATCTTGGAGTAGATCAAAATGTCATCGATAAAAATGACAACAAACTTGTCAAGGAACTCTATGAACACCTTGTTCATCGTATTCATGAAGTAAGCTGGTGCATTGGTCAAACCAAATGGCATCACTGTATACTCATACAATCCATACGTAGTGGTGAAAGTTGTCTTAGATATGTCTTGTTCCCTTATCTTAAGCTGAAAATAACCTGACCGGAGATCAATCTTTGAGAACACACAGGCTCCTTCTAGCTGATCAAACAAGTCATTAATTCTGGGCAAAGGATATTTGTTCTTGATAGTCACCTCATTGAGTGAACGATAATCTATGCATAACCTTTGACTTCTATCTTTCTTTTCCACAAACAAGACTGGTGCTCCCCAAGATGAAGAACTTGGTTGAATAAATCCTTCGCAATCGTTTCTCCAAGTTGTTTCTTGAGTTCTTTCAACTCATCAACTGACATCTTGTAAGGTCTCTTTGCTATTGGTCCTGATCCTGGCAGCAAGTCAATCAGAAATTCCACATCTCTATCTGGTGGCATTCCCGGCAATTCTTCCGGAAACTCATCCGGATATTCTCTCACAATTGACACACTGTCTATGCTAACCCCCTTAAGAGAATTTAGCTTACTCCCTTTTGATTCAAAGTTAGACTTGAATCTTATCCGTTTCTTTTCCGGGGTTGTGAGTGTGACAGTACGATTCGCACAATCTAGTACTACTTCATACTTGGTCATCCAGTCCATTCCCAATATTACATCCAGTCCTTGGGAATCTAGGATTATCAGGCTAACTGGAAACTTATGTTTTCCAAATTCTATCACTAGATCACGACATCCAAGACTTACTATCATGTCTCCACCGGGAGAACTAACTTTTATTGGACACCCAATATTTTCAGTTGGAAACCCATTTCTATCAACAAATTCTTTTGATATGAATGAATGTGATGCACCAATATAAAAAAGAACAAGTGCTAGAATAGAATTGAGTTTGAACTTACCAGCCACAGCATCGGACTCCTCATAAATCTCTTCCACATTGATGTGGTTCACTTGTCCCTTCTGGAAAGGGTTGGGCTTGTTGGTTCCTTCAACTTTCTTTTCGGGGCACTCATTTGCATAGTGCCCCAGCTTCTTACACTTGAAACATTCAACCTGACTGATATCTCTTTTTGCAGGCTGACTGCCACTTCCACTTCCACCTCCACTGTGGTGACTCTTGTGTCCACTCTTGTGGTTCTTATACTTGTCATTATCATGACTACGGTGATGCTTGTTGTCATGATGGCGGTTGTGTTTGTGGTGGCTGTTGTACTTTCCATATTTGTGGGATCCAGAACTCCCACTATCATCATGATGGGAACGCTTGTGAGATGATCCCGAGCTATGCTTGTCAGAGCTGTGCATCCTCTTTCTGCTTTCAACTTGATTCATCTTCTTCTCCAAGATGGTAGCCTTGTTACAAAGGGATTGGTAGGTGGGGACATAGGCCACAGATAACTGCAGATTCAGTTCATCGTTCAGTCCTTCGAGGAACTTCTCTTTCCTCTTGGCATCGGTATCAACTTCATCCGGTGCATAACGCGCCAGATTGTTGAACTCCTCAATATATTCAGCCACGCTGCGGTGGCGCTGCTTCAGTGTATGGAACTCCTTATTCTTCAAACTCATCACTCCGGATGAGATGTGAGATATACGGAAACCATCTTCAAAGATAGCCCATGTCACATCCTCAATGGGAGTGGTGATCTGGAAGTTATCCCACCAAATAGCTGCTGGTCCTTCCAACAGGTGTGCTGCAAACCTGACTTTATCCTCGTCGGTGCATCCAACAGTTACCAAATCCTTGTTCACCGAACATAGCCAATCATTGGCCACCATGGGATCAGTAGTTCCTGAGAACTTTGCAGGCCTCAGTCTTAGGAATCTGGTGAGCATGTCAAATCCTGGTGGATTGTTCTGATTGTTGTTGTTGTTGTTGTTGTTGTTGTTGTTGTTCTGGTTCTACATAAAAGTGGTCATCATCTGCATCAGCCGTGCCTATGCTGTCATCATCTGCTGCATCTAGGGTGTGACATTGTTGTTGTTTGGGTTGGGGTTGGCACGTCGAGGAGGCATCTGTGGTGTTCATAAGTATAATAATGAGATACCCATAGATGCTTAACATGCACAATACATCACATAGACAATCACCAAAACAAGCATCAAAATAACATAAAGTTCAACGACATAATTTTTTTTTTTGAAAAGCAAACACACCATAGTAAGCCATCCACATGTTGGATGGTCATTGCGACTCAATAATAATAAGCATGGTAAATGAAAGATAAATGAGTAGTCATCACTACTCCTCTGCATCAACCTCCTCATCAACAAGTGTAAGACCTGCATTCTCCATAGCGGTCTTGTATTCCTCGACATTGGTAGTCAAGGCCTCTATCTTGGCCTTAAGAGCCCTCTTCTGTGAACGAAGTCTCTCAATCACACCCTGCTGATGCTCGAGCTCTAAGTCCTTGGTCTCTAGCTCTTCCTTCATCTCCCGGATCTTCGTGTTCCGGTCTTGGACTCTCTTTTCCTGGCTCTTGAATTTCCTGTCCTGGCTCTCAAACTTGGCCTCCATTTCCTTGACTATCTCGTCTTGATCCGCGAAGAGCTTGTCCTTCTCACGAAGTTGCACTTGGAGTTCGTCATTGCTAAGCATGACGTTGGTCCTATCGGTATCTTGGTGCCTAATGAGAACCTCTAGGTCCTGAAGATACAGACGAATCGGCTCCACCATCTCTCTAGCAGCAACCTCGAACTTAATAGCCTCACCCTCCTCGTCGAGTCTTCCGAAGGCGTGAAAGTAAGTACCTCTAAGCTCCCTGGAGTGCCTTCCTACCAGACGCCCAAGTAAATCCTGCATGACTACCTCTAAGCCTCTCTCCTTGTCGTCATGCATTAGCTTGAAGGTGATAGCCTCCGTGGTTGCCTCAGTCTGGCGTCCTGGCTGAGTAACTTTGAAACCCCAAAGGTCCTTCCTCTCAAACTTGGTGAGGGGAAGCGTCATGATGCTAGGGAGCGGAAGGTTGAGCACACTAGTGAGCTCAATAATACGAGTGCCAAAACGAGTTCCCTTGAACTCTTCAGCCGTGCTGATAATAACATTAGGCATCTATTTTATAAGATAGAGAAAAGTAAGAATCAACATCAATAGAGAAAAATCACAAGACAAGTATCACAAGCATAACTTTAGCAACAATCACACAAGTCATGGCATACATAAATCCATTACAAGCATCCAAGGTTCAACACAACTTAGATATTTTTTTGGAAATAAAACGATAAGTGTGGTGGTCCAACTAACGAAGTACATTAAAATCCCATCTCACTTGCCAAGTTGGCTAATAGGGCATCCCTAGAGGCAATTTGTCGGTCCTAATCACATGACTCCATTGCTAAGTCTATGATGTCCTCTCTTAACCGTTGGTTGGTAGCCTCTAACTCTTGGGTATGCTTCTTTTCTTCCCTAAGGTCATTTTGGGTGTTAAGCATTCTGCACTTGAGTCTATCACCAAGCTCCTTGATGGCCTTCCAAGCTGCATCTCTTGCAGAGTCAAAGAATGTGGTGTGCATTACTGAGTTGGTGACCATGAAGAATCCTGATTCCTTGTGGTTGTCTTCCTTGTGTTTGTACAAGTGAAGTTGCACCCACCAGTATTCTACTCCTTCATCCATCACGGGAAAACCTTTGTACACAGCTGCACCATGTATTCCCATGGCAACCATGAGGTCCTTGAGGGCTTTGGGGAATTCTGTCTCACACTCCAAGGTCATAGTCATGAGTGGTCCCTTCCTCGCGGCTTCGTTGATGGAGTTCATCTACAAATAGATATGAGAAAGAAGATTAGAAAAGTTTACGAGAAGAAAGGACAAGTGTGGAAATTGTTGAAAATTTTACCTTAGTGGTTTCTAATCCAATCCTAGGGTCATAATCCTACAGGCAACACAGTGCTCTGATACCATCTGTAAGATCCCACCTTTATCAAGGTAAAGATCCATGTGATTGCAATGCTAGTCCTTGGATCAATTGCTAGCATCCACAGTTTATGATGAAGTACACAGAAACAAAGGTCATTATTACATCGTCATTCCAGAGATAACATAGTCTTTTACAACTCCATAGCCATAGGCTAGTACAAGAGTTTATCTTAACAATATAAAATAGTAGTCTTCATCTTCATGTGCCACAGGCAAGCATGTTGAGTGTAGACTCATAACCCCTAATCATCATCAAAGTAACCTGCAACACAAGTTACAGCCACAGTGGGTCAATACATTGGAATAGTATTGGCAAGTGATACCTTAGTATAATATTAACATCTAGTTACTACATGAATTTGGCTAAGTGTAGCTTAGGCTTGCTTTGCTCAAAATAGGTTTTACCTATCAGTTGAAAACACTAAGTTTTTGTTTGGCAAAAACTTTCCCAAGGAACCACTGTAACACCCTCAGAATCGGACCTATGCAAGTTTTAGCGAAACCCGCCAAACCTGCATAGAAACGATTCAAAGGTGCCCACCAGGCACTTTCGTGCGGGTGGAAAACGAAGTAATAACATTACACAACAATCCTCGATGGGACCCACAGAACAGATATACATAACAGCGACTCAAAGAGTCAAGAATACAGATATAATATACAAAGATCCAAATCACCTTAAAAATGATAGAGCGTCCGACTACGGACAAGATGCAAATGGGGCTAAGAGCCCTGAAGAATAACCAATGGCGTCCATAACCCTGCCCAGGCCAAACCGGAAGGGTAACCCTGCTAACGACGTCGATCTCAAAACCTGCTTAAACAAAAGGGGTGCCGACAAAGGGCAAACAAAAAAAGAGGAGCGCCAAGACGAGGCCAAGACAGCGAGGCTAGAATTCGGCGGTCCTCGCCTACAAAGGTATGGTGGACTGAAGCGGCAGCGGCATGATGCACTAAACAACCTATAGAGACTCGATACAACTGGCGGCTATCAGAGAGGGGTTAGAAAGACCTATCTGGAACCTACCTGATACTAACACCAAACAATCCCATCCTGGTGTTTCCCCCTCGACACCAAACGAGGAAGTCAACCGAGGAGCTCACACAGTTGGCAGTTTTATTTATTCAGTTATTGTTGCAGCAATTACTAGTCAGGCGTAGATAATCGTCCTGATAAAATAAACAGTGGGCCGTTTTATTTAACCATTCCGTTGTAGTTGCAATAATTACTAGGCAGATACAATTAGCATGAGATAACCCAAAACCCAGCAGTTGTTGGTACTTTTATTCAGCCATTCCGTTGTAGTTGCAATACTTACTAGTCAGATTCAATTGTCGCAAGCGACAAACCAAACAAGCAATTATTGGCAGTTTTATTTAGCCATTCCATTATAGTGAAGCTGATTCCTAGTCATTATAAAGTCAAATTTATAGCACTACTTTAGTTATAGTTGTCTATGATCGAGATACTGTGCTCCAAGTCATCCATAACCGCGGACACGGCTTTCAGAAAGTTTTACCCGGCCGGGGTGCACCAATAGCAACACACGCTCGATCAACCTCGGAAAAACCAAATCAAAACCCAACGAGGCCTTCACGACAAAGCAATCACAGGATTAAGAAATATTTCAGGGGGCCACCCCATTGATAGACCCGCAACGAAGCCAGCTGACTCCGAGACGGACTCAAGGTTTGCGACAATGGCTGTAAACGACGGGGAACCCAAAACTGGGCTTGTCGATACCGCGAAAACACTCCGCTTACCTAAATAGTACAGTGTGCTCCTCGCACAATTTAAATAAAGCAGTAAAGCATGGCATAGGTACAGGATAGTAAATAAACCCTCAAACTAGTTTGTGGCCCCAAGAAATAAGAATGAATCAAGCTCTGGCTCAGGGGGGTCCCATAATCCTCCCGGATGTGGATAGCGCGATAAATCAAGGAACGGGTATCAAGCACTCGGGGTCCTACGGGACACAAGTGGACGGTTAACAACCAAATAACATCTATTGCCCACATGTGCCTCTACTTACCTACTTCAATTTTAGTTGTTAAACAGGAATTAAAGTGAACGAAAAGTAAAGCCATGATCATCTCCAACATCAAACATGCGGCAATACTCCAACAACTGTGGTACTTGACGACACGCAACAGCACTTGAGCAAGCGACTACGACGCGCAGGTCCAACTATCTACCAAACAACAGGTAATAGAAGGTGTCCAAGGCAATATAAGGCTGCAAGGGATAACACGGGTACGAAAACTAGAACATCGCAACACAGATAGCAATAGATCAACAGGAGGGAATAAATACTATAAAAGTAATATAGGTAGAAAGGGGGAGGTGCTCGCCTGAAAACATTGCCGAAGGTTCATCCGAAGATCGGGGCGAAGCTCACATCAACTCATCGGCCTTATCCGTGAAGAAGCAAAACACTAGAATAAACACCGGATGCACTATTTAATACTACGGCAAAAGATCGGGCATGATGCATGTATGATGTATGGCATGGTAACTATGCGGTGCAATTAGGTCATATTAAGCGGAACCGGGGCCCCGACAATTAATTAAACGGTTAAAGTTATTTAACTACCCCGCAAATTAAATGTTGTATTAACAAGGCAAGATAAGTTGCCGGTTCGCTACACAAATTTAAATGAGGCCAATATGAGACTAGATTTGCCCGCATATGGGCCCCATATTTAATTATGAGGTGAATCGGCATAAGGCCCCCAAACCACAGACAAGTATGCATGCAAATATGACAATTTAATATGCAACAAGTATATAGGTGACATTTATAAAATAGGGCTCGGGAAAAGGTTCACACATTAGGGTTCGGCGATCTTGGGTTCCGGGGTTCGGGGTCGGTCTCAAGGTTCAGGGTTCGACGGGATCAGCGGGAGCGGATACAAGGCGGAGAACTTGGCGTGTCGGGACGGAGAGCTTGGTTACAAACGGTCGATCTTGCCGTCGCAAAGATCTTGTCGTGTCCTCGAACCGGGTCAGTCTTGGCGTTCGAGATGCAGAACTCGGCGTTCCGCAGCGAAGTGCTTGTCGTACCGGGGACGGTTATGTCGCATCCGCGGTCGTCGGTTCGTGTCGACGGTCTTGTCGTCTCTCGGCGGAGATCTTGGGATCCGGGGTCTTGGCGTCTTCGGGTCCGAGAGGGAGAACTTGGCGTCCGAGGGGAAGTTCTTGGCGTGCCGATGAAGAACTTGGCGTCTTGGGGTTCGGTCTTTGGATCTTGAAGGTTCCGCCTTCGGCTCCGGGAATGAGGCCTTGTCGTTCCGACTTTGTCATCAATGGCGACTCCCTCGGGTCGCATCGTCAGTAGTCGGTCTTGTCGGTGCCCGATCTTGTTGTGACATTTCACATCCTCATCACCTGTTGTACGGAGTTGGCGCTGCTTGTACCGCGCTCGGACGGCGACTTGGGCTACCACACACGGCTCCTTAGGACATGATGCACGAGGCGCGCCATGGGCGATTCACGGGGACGGCCGACGCGGTTCCGGGCGGCTGCGGTCGGGTCACTAGGGTGTCCAGGGCCGGCCGAGCCGGGGCCCCACCGAGAGGAGAGGGGTGCAGGGGTGCAGCTCGGGCGGAGGGGAGCAGGAGAGGAGGGTGGCGGCACGCCGGAGGCGGAGGAGGCGGGCGGCCGAGGAGGCGGGCGGCAGAGCCGGCCAGAGGGTAGGAGGCCATGGAGGGGCGAGCGAGGCAGGCGGTGGGAGGTTGGGGGGAGCGGGCGGGGCCGAGGGAGGGCATCGAGGAGCTCGACGGCGCGGGGGAGGCCCGAGGCCGGCGAGGGAGAGGAGGAGGCGGGGAGGGCGGCGCTCGCCGGAGCTGTGGGAGAAGGGGCGGGGCGCGGCGAGGTGGGGAGGCGAGGGCGGCGGGACGGTCGGAGGAGAAGGGCGGGGAGCGGAGGAGGAGGAGGAGGAGAGGGAGGGCGCGGTCCGGCGAGCGGCGGCCGCAGCTGGTGGCGGTGGCCGTCGGTGGCCCGAGGAGGAGGAAGGTGCGGGGCAGAGGAGGTGGGCGCGTGCGTGAGGGAGAGGAGGGAGCGGGCGGTGCGGGAGGTGGGGGTCGGGGCAGGGGACGTGGGGCCAGGGGGTGGGACCCAGGTGGGGTCCAGGCGGGGGGAGTGGGGCTGCGGTGGGGTCGGGGCGTAAGTGAGAGGTGGGCAGGCGGGTCGGTTGGTGAGAGAGAGAGGGTTGGGGAGTGGGGAGTGGGTCCAGGGAGGGTGTGGGCCAGGGGTGTAAGGGAGAGGAAGAGAGAGGGGGTAAGAAGGAGCTGGGTGAGAGAAGGAGGGGGTGAGGGAGAGGATTGGTGAGGTGGCAAGGTGGGTAGGAAATTGGGGGAGAGGTTGAGGTGGCGAGCTGTGAGTGGTGGGTAGATTAGGACTAGGTGGGAATAGGATTTCGGGTAGGCTGGTGTAGGTGGACCGTTTTAATACTGGGAGTGGTCGACTGGGTCGAATCGGCCCGTTCGACTGCCCCCACAAAAATAATTAAACAATTTTATTTGTTTCAAACGGACTTTTGCAAACCGATAGAAAACAAAACAAAATAATCCGGTGACCCGGGTTTTGCGTTTGAACAAAGACGGGGCGTTTAAAAAACAAAAATAGGTTTTTCCGCAATTAGTTTTATGCAAACAAAATGCAAGAAGACATGACGATGCTCAAATGCAATGTGGCATGATGACATGAGCATGCGGTCATGGTGATGCAATGCACAAAAACAACGCGATTTTCTAGTAGTGGTTTTGCGGGATGCCACAACCACCAATAGAAATTGGTGAACCTTCACCCTTGTTCAACCACAAGTTTTAACTTAGAAAATTGGGATGAGGAGATTCTTGATAGCTTCCATGTCTTGATGCTCAATTTGTCCATTACCTGGGAACGGCTAAGTACTTAGTTTATTCCATCTACAGAGGTTGTGCACTTTCCCCACAAGACTTGATTTTCACCAAGACAGGACCTTTCAGAAGCCTTCCCTTAAACCAAAATGGACGCGCTCCAACCTATCATTCCCCTACCACCTACTGTCCATTTGTCTAAGTTATTGCAACCTATATGATCCAGGCAGAGCCCATAATGCCATGTGGCTGCACTAGAAGCTTCTTAACATTTGGAATCTCAAATCCCTTTGTTCCTGGGTGGCAATCCACAAGTGAGATACACAAGTTAAACCATAGAAATGGGCCTTGTGTAAACACTCAACCAAAAACCACCAAGCAATTACCATTCCACCCAGGTGTTTCTTTCACTTAATTGTTTTATTAAGCAAAACCATAAGTCAAATACTTAGCAATATTTTTACATAACATGAATATATTCCACCCTTGGTTGCTACTAGCTAGGCTAAGCATGGCAATAACAAGTATCTTAACTTAGAGGAAATTCTAACATTTCTACAACTACTAGGATTTCCCAAGCATAGCATGTAGATTCTTGGCAAAATATTCATGCAAGACCTATACAAAACATTTCTAATGCATAGGCAAAAATATTGGGACATAAATATGAAGCACCACTTGCCTTGGTAGTTGGGGGAGTAGCAACAATCTTCACAACCACAATCACTACTAGCACCAAAATCTACACATAAAATGATAGCACCAAAATCACATATCAAAATATACAAGCAAAAATAAATGAATGCATGCAAATGCCATGTGATGATTTTTTCCTAAATCCAACAAGACAAGTATACAGTACTGAATCATAAACAAGACAAAAACACACTAAATAAACTTTATTTAATCTTTAAATCATTTTTCAAATAATTTATATACTCAAATAAGCCTATAAATGTCTCTACAAAAATAAACAATTTTATAGAAGAAAAACATTAAACACATTGCATAAATGGATATAATTCTTCCTCCTGATTCCAATGATATAAAATTTACAAAATTTGAACGTGTGGATCAAAAGTTATGAATTTTACAAGTTTGAACATCTAATCGATCTAAATTCTGTTTCTAAATCTAAACACGGGCCACGCGGCAGCTCCTGATTGGCTGATACCGTTTCGGTTGGATCGATCAACGAGAGCAGTAGGATCTAAATGAAAACACACTGGCCAGATCTATTCGTACCCCTTCGATAAGTGATCTATTCCTATGCGCTGGATCTAGATCCAACGGTTGCTAAGCATGCGACCATGGATGGGCGATGCTAGCGACGGCGGCGCAGCGGCGCGGCTCTGCCAGTGGTGTTCTGGCCAATACAGGAGGCGAGAGCGATTGTGGGGTGGCTCACCGAGATCGCGTGACGATGTTGATGCTCAAGGTGGTCCTCATTGACGGTGGGGCGCTCGGAACCGTCAGGGATTCCTCGCGGAGTTCGCGAAGGCGTCGGGTACGGCTGCTCGTTGACATTGGCGAGGATACAGATCATGCCAGGGCAAAATAAACAGTGTGTCAGATGCGCAAAGTGGTGCTGGTCATGCGAGTATCAAGGAGAGGACAAGGCGCGGTTAGAACTAACCAGAAAAGCTTGCCGGAGTTGATGGTTTCGACGGACTCATGCTGCCGTCGATTGACGAGGCTCTGGATGATCCTAGCATGCACCAGAGGGGTTAGGAGATACGCAAAGTTGTAGTGACTGTACTAGCAAGGTTATAAGTCAAGGGGCACGGAGAGCTCACCGGAATTTACTGCCGGAGTTCGTCGGTACCACGGCGGAGTTCGGTGAAATATGGGCAGCCTGGTGGCGACTGGGTGTGGGTGTTTGGGGGGAAAGGACCGCGGCGAGGTGGTGATTAAATAGCCAGAGCAGGGGCGAAAATCTCGCGGTGAATCAATGCAATTGATCACGGCAGTGAAGAGGAGGAAACGGCCGGCGATGACATGTTCATCGCGCGAGTTCTGGAGAGGACGATGACGATGTGGCGTTGGGGCCACTGGTCAGTGCCTGGTGGGTTGGTTCAATGCGGGTGAGAGAGAGGAGGAGGGAAATGTCCCGGGTGGGCTTGCTGGGTTGGGTCTGCTGATGGGCCGAAAGGCTAGCGCAGGCCTTTTACTAATTCTTTTATCTTTTTCATTTTCTATTTGATTTTCCAGGAACCAAATTCAAATGAGTTTCAAATAAGTTTGAATTCATACCACTTCTGGATTTTTGTAAAGTAAAATTTGTACACAATTGGTTGCAGAACAATGTTGTACATTTGAAAATAATTTGGCACTTTGGAATTTTAAAATAAACAATGTTTTTACCAATTTCTTAATAAAGACATAAAAATGGTTTTAAATTTGTTTCTTTGTTTTGAAATCTTTGTCCAAGCTTTGGAAATTATCAAACAAACTTAGGATCAAACATCTTTGGTTTAAAACAAATAATCTCTTACTAGAGAGTAGCATTGGGTCAATGCCTTGCTTACATAAAATAATAGGCATTCAAATGTTTTTTTTTGAAATTTCATTTGAAAATGATCCTAAAATGATTATGAATGCATGAATGATATGAAAGCTTTGAATACATGATTTTAGGGATGTTACAGTTGCGCCTTGGAGCCCGATGGTGCGAAGAGCTTGACGCACTCGAGGAGTGCCTTGAAGATCTCGATGCATGAGAACGCTGCGTTGCCAAACCATCAATGAGATGTTGGAGCTTATCATCATTTGTGGCGACATCACATTTAAGAGCTTCATTTTGATGCCTAATGTTGTATTGCATTTCATGCATTTGTCCTCGTATCTCCTCGAAGCGGTTGTCGATGCTCTTGAACTCCATTTGAGTTTCGCTAAATTGTTCATCTTGGCGCGTCTCAAGGCCATCGCAACGGTAGTTGAACTCTCCTAGAATCTTCCAATGATTTGCTCTTTTCATGTATTGTTCTTCATCCTCTTGAGGTGGAGGTAGTTGGTTTGTCTCACCGTTCCTATCCATGATGCAAAAGCAACAAGGATTTTATATGGAGAGTAGAGGGGGTTAGCCTTTTACCTCACCTTGGGGATACATATCAAACTAGTTGCCACACAACAGAACTAGAAGCTTGAAAAGTGAAATCGCAAAGAAACTCACACTAAAGGAAGAACTAAACTCTCAAAAGCTCTTGGTGGAAGGTTGGGATGGTGGAAAGATAAATAACATCCCAAACTAAAAGCATAATAAAAAGTGGGTAAAATCCAACAAAACGCAAGTCAAGGTAAAGGTCAACAACTCAAAAAGGTTATGGTAACCTACGACTATACACACACTGGAGAAAAATGGGATTTGCATGATTATGAAAGTGAGCACAAATAGTCCTAGCGAAGACTAAGCTCGGTTGTCGTGCCAATGCAAGAAGAGACAGTGGCTCATTTTCAAAGAGGAAAAATGAGCAACAAATTTGTGCACTTGCCTTGGGTGCTCTTCTTTCTCTATTGCTTACAAGCTTGAGACTCTTTTTATATGGGAGACTATTTTTCTTTTCCTTTGTATCCTTTTATTTCGTTTTTCTTTTGTTTATTTTCTATTTTTTTGCTCTCCCTTGATGCTACCAAGTCACTCTTGCTATTGCTTTTGCACTCTCACTATCCAAGGAAAAATGTACAATGCTCAAGCAAACACAAGATGAGCCACTCTTGTGGGATATGTACACACAAAGGAAGGAAGATAGGGGTTAACAAGGTGAAGCAAGTTATACCTTCGTTGGTGATGATGAAATTACGGTTGGTGGTGCGGGATGACGTTTGGGTGCCATGGTGTCGAGGAGCATGGATGATGTTGCGAAATCTTCTGTTATTTGATGACACACACATAGAACACAAACCAAAAGAGGAAGATTAGCCTATGCGAAATAAGAGGCAAAAGTCAAAATAGGCGTCAGGGCCGAAGATTCTGGTGTGGTAGGCCAGAAACTCCGGTGTGGGCCACAGACTCTGATCTCTGCTGACCAGAAACTCTGGTGTTAGGGAACAACTCAAACTGCTTGTGTTCTTGAGCGGAAATCCACGCCTTGGGTCCTCAAATCTGTGAAAACTTGGGCAAAATTGGGCTAGGAAACACAGGCAAAAGTAGACCAACACCTTAGACAATATTTGGTCGGATCAAAACCACAAATAACACTCCAAAACGAGATATCGGACCAAAGTCAAATTGGGGCTCTTTTTTTGGAAATTTTCAAATTTATGGTGGATAAGAGAAGTGGTGAAATTCGTGATCAACCTTGATCTTGATACAAATATGTTAGGGGTGAACCCTTAGGGTTGCCGATCTTTCACGAATCCTCGTGGAAATTGAGATGGATGCGAGTGGGAGGATGAAATCCAAGGACTCACACGTGAAGAACTCGATGAACACACACACAAATACACGAAGACACGATACAAGCCAATCGCTCATGCCCGCGGCAAGCGGTCCGGCATAATCCCTAGGATTGGTGACGGGCAAGACACTGTCCCACAACCAACAATGGGGGTGAGAGTATTGATGAGATCTTTGTAGGGTTCGTAGCTTGGAAAACAAAAAATTTCTATCGCATGAACACACAAAACCAAGATCTAATCTATGGCAAAGCCAAGATCTAATCTACGAGATCGGTGCAACAAGATTGTAGAGAACTAACCCTCGTATATCCAAAGCGTTTAACGAGATTCGGATCTTGTGGTTGATGTAGTCCCTCACTTTCCAATCTCAAGATCGCGTAGATGATCCTTCCGGCGCCACATTCCGGCAGCGCTTCCGCAGTCGGTCACACGTACGGTAGTTGATGAAGACCTTCCACTCCCTTGTTCCAGCAGGGCAGCGGAGGTTGTAGATCTCCTCGAATCCCAACAGCACAACGGTGTGGTGCTGGTGGTGGAGGAGGAGAGATTTCTCCAGGGCTTCGCCTAAGTTGGAGCAGGGTGGTGGATGAGAGAGAGGATGGGAAGCGGCTAGGGTTAGGCGCCAAGGGACAAGGGAGCCAAGAGGGGGCGCCCCTACCCCTCCATATATAGGTGGAGGGCCGGCGTCCAAGGGCCTACCTTCCCTAGACGAGTCCCCCTCCCCAATTCGGCTAGCAAGGGGAGAGACCCTCCACAACTGGGCTAGGAAGAGAAGAGTTGGAAACTTGCCTTTCAAGTTTTCCCTTTTCCTTCCCAAACTAGGATTTGACTTTTCAAACTAGGATTTGACTTTTCAAACTAGGGTTTAACCATTTATTCCTAGTCCTTGGCTAGTTTCCCTTGGGATTGGTGCGGTCAGACCCTTAGGGCATGTCGCATCCCAATTGACCCCTCCCGAGGTGGTGGACATTCTAGAACATTCTAGAAGCTTTCGGTCAAAACACTGAAAACCTTTCTAAACTCCGGAAATTGACTTTCCTTATATGAATCTTATTCTCCAAAACATTCTGGATCTCCTCGTGATGTCCTGGATCCAATCAGAGACTCCGAACAACATTCGATCTTCAAATCATATTCCATATCCACTTAAACAACATCGAATCCTTAAGTGTGTCCCCCTACGGTTTGTGAAATATACATACATGATTGACACACCTCTCCGATCAATAACCAATAGAGGGATCTAGAAATCCATATGGATCCCACTTATTTCTATGATGACTTCATGACTGAATGAACCATTTACATACGATACCGATTTCCTTTGTCGCGTGATACTTTACTTATCTGAGGTTTGATCGTCGGTATCTCTGTACCTAGTTCAACCTTGTTACTGATAAGTACTCTTTGCTCGTACTGTGATGTGACATCCCTTGTGATCTTGTCACATGCTTGCAAGACAATTGGATGACACTCCACCGGGGGGCCTAGAGTATATCTATTCGTCATATGGATGGACAAATCCCACTCTTGATCCATGTGCTTCAATCCATACTTTCATAATACCTAATGCCACCTTTATAAACACCCAGTTATGGAAGTAGTGTTTGATGTCATCAAAGCATCCATCTGGTGATGGTGATTAACATGATATCATGGTCGAAGGATTAGGTTACTATGTATTTGAAAGCTTGTAGCAAACAAACTCTGAATGACTTGATCTTATGCATGCTAACTATAGGAGTGTGTCCATCACATCATTCTCCTAATGACATGATATTGTTATTAATAACATCTAATGTCCATGATCAAGAAACCATGATCATCTATTAATAAACACACTAGTTTAACAAGAGGCTTACTAGGGACTCTTCTATGTTTACAAAACACACAATTATTAATGTTTCCTGTTAATACATTTATAGCATGTTATGCAAACATTCATCATAAACACAAAGATATAATAATAACCATTTTTATTATTGCCTCTTGGGCATATCTCCAATAGTCTCTCACTTGCACTAGAGTCAATAATCTATATTACATGGTAATATACCTAACGCCCATGGTGTCCTGGTGTTGGTGATGCTTTGCCTAGGGAGAGGTTTAGTCAATGAATCTGCCACATTCAGATCTATGTGTACTTTGCAAATCTTTATCTCACCATCTTGGACATGCTCGCGAATAGCATGAAAATGCAGCTTGATATGCTTCAGCTTCTTGTGTGACCTTGGCTCATGTGCATTGTCTATGTTACCCAAGTTCTCACAATAGATGGCCATCAGGTCCAACGCACTAGGAACCACACAAGCTCCATAATGAACTCCTTCATCCATATCGCTTCTTGTGAAGCCTCCGAAGCAGCTATGTATTTTTGATTTAGTTGAAAATCTCAACACAACGGCTTGCTTAGCACTCGTCCATCTCACTGCTACACCATTCAAAATAAATACGTATCCAAACTGTAACTTAGAGTCATCTAGATCGGTGCTCCAACTAGCATCGGTGTAACCGTTTACAATGAGCTCTTCGTCACCTCCATAAGAAAGAACCATATCCTTAGTCCTTCTCAAGTACTTTAGGATATTTTTGACCGCTATCTAGTGATCCACTCTTAGATCACTTTGATATCTTCTAGTCAAATTAACAGCATATGCAATATCTGGTCTTGTACATAGCATTCCATACATGTAGAACCTATGGCTAAGGCATAGGATTTTTTTCTCATCCTCTCTCTATCTTCTTCCTTAGCTGGACTTTGAGTTTTACTCAAGGTCGTATTGGACAACATGGGCAAGAACCCTTTCTTGCTTTATTCCATTCCAAACTTCTTTAGAAACTTGTCCAAGTATGTACTTTGTAAAAGCTCTATTAAGCGTCTTGATCTATCTCTATAAATCTTGATGCCCATAATGTATGCATCTTCAACAAGATCCTTCATTGAAAAACTATTATTCAAATAGTCTTTGACACTTTTAAGAAGTTCTATATCATTCCCAATCAACAATATGTCATCCACATAGAGTACTAGGAATTCTACTGTCGTGGTGGTGGCACGGCATATGCCATGGGTAGGCTTAAGTTGGGGGCCGAATGGGTGATTGTGGTCACCGGGAAGGGAGTGCACGGTCGAGCCATGCACGAAGAACAAGAAGAACTCTCCACACTTGACAATTTGATTGATACCCCAAAGATTACAAGTGCTCCTTGAGCTGTATTGGCTTGAGTACGCAGCACCTGTTCTCTACTTGGTCCAACCTCCTTCTGCTTTTGCTATGCCCTCCCTTATATGGGCAGTGCTAGCTAGCTAATACCCCTTTGGGTTCTAGGGTTTACTTTTTGAATCTTGGTCCCTGCAATATGGGTCGGGTTATGGGGTTGCCCTAAGCCCATAGGCCCGGTCCATAAAGCTTGACAGCTAACGGTCTTCTGGTACGCTGCTTCTTGTTCTTTTTGGCGTCATGTTGTTACTTTGTACGTTAGCGCTTGCTTTGGGCGTCACCCGGCGTCGCCCTTCTCTTTTAACCACGCTTTACCATGGTCCTTCCCGAACCTTACTCGGAAAGGTTCCACGTGTCCTTCTTGACTCGGCCCTTCCTCGGTTGACTCGGCTCGTTGGTACCTGCAAGGGTTACAACTTTGTCCTATTCGGTCCGAGATAGTCTGTATCTCGGCTTTCATGCTTATCTTACCTTGTCGTTCTTACCCGGCCTGGTTGTTTCTTTACTCGGAGACAAACCAGCTGCGCCATGTTTCCCCTATCGTGACCCTATAGGGGGTTATCCCCCCGACATTAGTCCTCGAAGATGGTGAGGTCTAGCAGTTCAAGCTGTTAGGAGTCTCCAGGTTCCTTTTGTGTGAATGGAACTTAGTTTTTGTCTTTATCCGTTGCAATTTCACACTTTGTCGGGTTAGTCTGATAATTTCGGGTCAATTCTTTTTCAAGCTGTTAGGAGTCTCCAGGTTCCTTTTGTGTGAATGGAACTTAGTTTTTGTCTTTATCCGTTGCAATTTCACACTTTGTCGGGTTAGTCTGATAATTTCGGGTCAATTCTTTGACTTCTTAGCTCATTCTTGCCTCGAGCCGGGTTACTTTGGCCAATTCCGAGTCATTTTCGGTGCACTTCAGTCACTGACAACTAGTAATCATGATTAATTGCCTCAATTTTTGTTCCAAGCTCTGGCGGCACAGTGACGGCTGCGCAGTTATTCCCCGTCACTATGGCTGTCCCATCGGTCTGTCCCTCTTGTCCTTCCTGCCGTGACGTGGCAATGGATTTTTCGTGTATCATTGGCTACGTGGCGCTCGCTGACTGGCTCACCCGGCATGGTACACGGCCACACGTTGGCCGCATGGCACAGTTAGATCCCACGACGGGGGGTTTTACTACCCTTAAGTAGGGGTTGGGGGTTTCCACTTCCCCCACGCCCGTTCAGTTTCCTTAGCCTTTCTTCCTCCTCGCGCCTGCAAGATCGAACTGCCCTCCTTGCGGTTCCTTCTCCCTCTTGCTCCTATGTTGTGATTGCCCCTGTCCTCCTTCGATTCCAACACGGGTCCTCGCTGTTCCAAGCCTCTCCTTACCGAGGAGGAGACAGACTCCGACGACCTCATGGATGCTCGTGACGGTGCTGATGGCGCTGAGGAGCAGGAGATTCTTGCCGGCGAGCGCGGCGGCTGGGAAGGCTCGGAGGTCTCCATCGAGGAAGTGGAGTGGCTCCGCTCCACCAGACGCATTCCGCTACAAGTGGATTGCCTCCTCCCTTCCGATGAGATCTCCCCCAAACCTCAAGATGGCGAGCGGGTAGTTTTCCTTTCCCACTTTGAACGTGGTTTTTCTCTTCCTGTGAGCACTTTATTTTCCTCGTTTCTTTCTACCTTTCATCTGCAAACCCACCATCTTCCTGCCAATGCGATTGGGTCTCTCTCTTGTTTCATCTCTGCCTGCGAGGCCTATCTTGGAATTTGGCCCATAGTTCCTTTGTGGGCCAAGTATTTTGGCTTTAAAGTTCAGGTTGTTCCCCAGCCCGGTGCTCCTCGATCCGAGAAGAGGCCGACCCGGTGTGGTGCTGCTAGCATCACCCCCAGGAGAGATTCTATCTTTCCTCGGGTTACCGGCATTGACTCCTGCAAGAAGTGGCATAGAACCTTTTTCTATGTCAAAAATAGCGGGTCCACCGATAACATCCAGCTCCCCCCTTTCTCGGATGAGGTTCCCCACAAGAAGCACTGGCATCTTGACCCGCGCGACCAAGACGCTGCGGTAAATGAGGCTAACGCAATCGTGGAAAGGTTGTTGTCGTCGGATGATAACTTCCATCTCGCCGACTTCGACCTCATGTGAACCTTTGTTTCTCGCCGGGTTAGCCCCATCCAAGCGAGGAGCCATAATATGTGCTTCATGAGTGGCTCTCACGATCCCACTCGGCACTCCACCAAGGATCTCACCCACGACTCCATTGCCCGCCAGGTAAGCTCAATCTTCAAATTGAACTTGGCGGATGATTGGGCTTGGAGCTTCCCACCGTTCATCCGGGTCAGGCCTGTTCCCTGGGTAAGTTTTCCGAATATCTTTCTTGCCGAGTTGGCTTTAGCTCTTTTGCCATTCTTAGTTTAGTTCTTGTTTCTCATTCTGTTTGTCTTTCGCAGAATCTCCTTCACTAGGTTGATGATAGTATTGTCCCTCCCGCTGGTTATCATGGGGATCGCTCTGACTCGGATGAGTTCGAGTATTACCTGGAGTGCTTCATGCCCATCCCGCACACTGTGGCCGCTTCGGCTTCGGGTAAGAGTCAATCTCGCAATCCCTTACAAGACTGGTCTGACGATGATGAGGATGATGATTGTACACTTTTGAAGGTATATGCCTTGTGAGCTTAATCTCTCTGCTTATCCGAGTAAGCCCGTTATTTACTTTTGCAGCTGGCCAGGTACATGACATTCCTCCTCTCGCCGTGGGCGGAATCGGCAAGATCCCCGTCGCTAAGCCGAAGCGACGCGGAACCTCCTCCAGCACTTAGCCGGCTAAGAAGAACAAGCCCAGTCCAACAACTCCTGCTGCTGCCAGCCTGGGTGAGACTCGTCAAGCCGCTGGGCACCGAGTCACGCGCCGAGTCATCCGCGACACGGTTGTCACCGGGTAAGTTTTTGCACCTTGCCTTTTCTGTTCTTTCCTTTCTCATCACTGTTGTTCTCTTATATTTGTCTTGTTATTTTCAGTGTTGCACCTTTGACAGCGAGTCAGGCTGCTTCTAGCATTGCCTCGCCGCTTAGGCATGCACCTCCTCCAGCTGACTCGGCGGCGCCGAGTCCCGTCCGGGTTGAGACTATCACTATTGAGGCTCACGCTTCTCAGTGTCAGTCAGACCCGGTGGGTCATTCGGCTAGCTCTCCTGACAATGGCTAGGAAAAACTTCCTGATCTTGGTGCCCACAAGTCTGGTGCCGAGAAACCCTCTGCCACCAGTTCCTCTGGCATCAGCCCTTAAGCTGATGTGAATGAACAACTTCCTGATCTTGGAGCCAGCAAAACTGCTGAGCCCAGTCAGGGGGCTCCACGTCCTTCTTAAAATCCTTCTGCTCGCTCTCCAGTTCTATTAAAAAGCCAGACCCAGCACAAGGCTTCTGGTTCTACTCGCCCCTCTTCTGGAAAATCCACCTCTTCCAAGCAAGCAACTCTAGTTTGTGCTCCGAGTTTTGCTCCTCAAATTCGGCCTCCTATGTCGGCGACCGTGTTCGCTTCAACGGGCAAGGGGGACGAATCCGCGGCTGCCGGGTCGGGTGATGGCTCCAAGGCTGTTACCCTCCATACCTCTACCGCTGCAACCCGTGCCACTATAGGAACCGCCCTGAAAACGGGTCGATTTCTCACTCGGACGCTCAGTGGGCAGAACCTTGGTTCGGCTAAGCCTTATGTTGTGGCATGGAATGCAGCAGGCGAGCAAGAGGTCAGCACTCACGCCGGGAAGAAGCTGAAGCTGGGCCCCAAGGTCGTCTCCGACATAACCCAGCAGGCCATTACTCTTATGGCCTGCGCCGACGAAATAAACGAGGTGACATAACTTACTCTTTTTTACTGTTGAGTATTTCCTTTATACATATCACCTAGTCCCCGAGGTTACAGTTGAGTAAGAGACTTACTCGGTTGTAAGCTCTTAAGCTCTTTTGATTTCTTTTATGACAAACTCATGTTAGAGTTTCAATCCCTAGCCCTCGAGGTTACCGCCGAGTAAGGAACTTACTCGGCTGTAAGCTCTTAAGATATTTTATTCGGCAGGTCTCCTAACTCGACTCTTTCTTTGTTATTTGTCTTCTTTGATTAGATTACGCATAAAGAGCACACCAAGGTGCACCAAGCTCTCGTCCTGGCGCATCGCAAGCTTGAACTTGCGTATGAGAAGCTACAGACTGACACCTTCGGCCAAGGTAATATCTTTGCTTTTACCTTTTCTATTTGGTGTAATTTTCCTTGGTTTATCTTCTCATTTTTCCTCGTGCTCTTGTTCCATAGCCACTGCTCAGGATACCATCAACGATCTTCACTCGCAAATCAGCGAGGTCGGGAGTAAATTTCCTGCCTTCTAAGCCAATAGTTGAAATTTTTCTGTTGGTACTGACAAATTTTTGTTCTCAATAAGCAGAGAAGCACCAAGCCAAACTCCAGAAGGAGCGCGATGAGGTGACTTGGCTGAAGAAATTGATGGCCGAGACGGAGGAGAAGAACTTGGCCGAGGTAAAAGGGCTAACGGAGGAGCTTGCCGAGAAGAACGAGCAGCAGGCTGCCAGCGCTGAGAAGACTAAGAGGCTGTTCGATGAGGCCGAGTCATTGGTCGAGTCGACAAATATGAACCTCGACGCCCTTGAATCCAAGACCAAGACTTGGCATAGCAAGCTCGCTGCCCTCAACTTCTTTCTCGGTAGTGAGTTCTTACTCTTTACGCATTGTCCAAGTCCGGCTGGATTTCTTCCATCTGCCCTTGCTATTTGCTAACTTTCTCTTTTTGCTTGCAGAGAACTTTCCTGGGGCCAACATGTTTGCCATCCGAGCCATGAAGAAAGTGAGAGCTGAGGCTGGTGCTCCTGCTGACGGCGAGGTGTCCATGGAGGAGTTGCTCGCAGCGGTGTCTGAACAGGTCAAGACCCTCAGATCCTACGGTGTGGACTTGCTCAAAGCGGCTATCCATGCATTTCGCATGCTCTGGCTGGATGAAGACCCACCCGAACTCATCGAGCCACTCGCCGATAGACCGCTCCTTACTGAAGACCGGCTGGATCAATGGCGCGAGTCGGCCGGCCAAGTTGCAGCGGACAAGGCTCTCTCCTTCGTGCTTTCATGGTATGAGGACATCAACCTCGACGTTCTTGCTCGTATAAGGGGATATGGCAAATGGCTGAACGACCCGCAGTTGATCAAGAAGCACCAGGAGCGAGCTTATGCTATGATCGAGTACACCATGGTGCACGCTTGCTGTGAAGGGCCTAGCTTCCTCGACCTTGGTGATCCGCTCGTCGAAGTTCCTGCTGAAGAAGGTGGCGACAACGAGGCGACCAAGTTAGATGATCCAAATGACTCGGCCGCAGATGCCCCTCACCCGGAAGATGCTCCAAGCACACCTGGTTCCGAGAATGCTCCTTCGAGTTCTCCTGCTCCTTGGGCCAAAAAATACTCGAACTTTTATTAGATCACCGGTATGACGGGTACAGATGTAACGTACATTGCACTTGAAGTTTGACTATGTGCCTTGTGATAGGCTTTATATATTTGTGTTATGCTTTGAGTGAGAATCACTCAAGGGCAAGTCCCCGAGTTTCATTTTGCCGTGTCACCTTTCCTTGCCTCTGGCCCTTGTCTACCTTTTTTGGTGTTCGACATTAGGATCTCAAAGTACAAAGGATATAGTTAGCGGGTATGAAACTTGGATAGCTTGGCCGAGACTACTCGACACGTAGTATAACAAGACCTGCAGAGAGTTAGGCAAAAACTAAAGCCGACTCGCGTTTCTCCCTTGTATTTATACGTCGTTCATGTTTACTCGTCTTAGATCCTTTTCTCTTGCTTGCCATGAAGCCGTGTTTTCGGAAAACAACATAGTCGAAGAGTTGATTTCTTCCGAGTAAACACTACTTGTTTCGAGATAAATTTCGGGTATCACGCCAGCCGACGTAAAATAATTGAAATGGAAAGCCTAAGGGGTAGTCCCCGAGTCAGTTTTTCGAATCATACCATTTTATTATTAGCACATAGCCGGAAAACACATCCGACATATGAGAGTTCGAGTGATACATGAACTGCTTCTCCTAAGTGTAGAAGGGACGAAGCAGTGCCACATTCCATGGCCTTTTGGTTTCATCTCCTGACCTGTTTGCCTTGTTCTTTTGCACTTCACGAGTGTCTATGAGATAATAGGAATCATTGTGAAATGCTTTGCTTACAATGAATGGACCTTCCCAAGGAGGCGATAATTTATTCATTCCGGTTGTGCGCTGCACCAGCCTTAGCACCATATCTCCTTCTCAGAAAACACGAGGTTGCACTTTCCGGCTATGGTAGCGTCGGAGATTTTGTTGATATATAGCAGATCTAGAGAATGTCAGTTCCCTTGCTTCTTCGAGTAAATCTACTCCATCTTCTCGGGCCTCTTTTACCTCGGCTTCCGAGTATTGCCTTATCCTTGGCGAGTCATATTCTATGTCGGTAGGCAAAACTGCTTCAGCCCCATATACAAGGAGAAATGGCGTATAACCAGTTGATCGATTCGGAGTCGTTCTTAAGCTCCACAGTACTGAGGGTAGTTCCTCTAGCCAACAACCAGGTGATCTCTGGAGTGGTTCCATTAAGCGGGGTTTTATCCCGGACAGAACTAAGCCATTAGCCCGTTCAACTTGTCCATTTGATTATGGATGGGCGACTGACGCTACATCGAGTCTTATTCGTTGTTCTCCACAGAAGCGAGCAAAAGCCCCTTCGGCAAAGTTTGTGCCATTGTCAGTGATCACACTATGCGGGTAACCGTATCTGAGGATTATATCCCTTAGGAATGTGACAGTTGTTTTACCGTCCAATTTCTTGATTGGCTTCACTTCTATCCACTTGGTGAACTTATCGATCATGACCAAGATATGAGTCATGCCTCCCCTTGTTGGTTTGAATGGTCCTACCATATCCAGTCACCACACTGCAAAAGGCCACGTGATTGGTATAATCTTCAATTCTGACGCTGGTAAATGTGACTTGGATGCATAGTGTTGACAACCACTGCATTTCCCGACTAACTCTTGCGCTTGTGCCAATGCGCTTGGCTACCAACGCTCTTGATGACGCATGGTGCCCGCACTCTCCCTGATGGATATCCAACAAAATCTCCTGGCCTTGCTCTGAGCTGATGCAACGCAGCAGTACACTTGTCACGCTTCGTTTGTATAGTTCCTTGTTGATTATGGTGTATGATTTTGTCCTTCGTGTTGTTTGCCTTGCCAGTGTTTCATCACTCAGCAAGGTTCCATCTTTCAAATAACTGAATATTGGTTGTGCCCACGTTGGTATTAGTGGTTTCGGGTCTAATTAAACATCAATGTCCATTGGTTCCGCCGACATATGCTCTGCCGAGATAACCTAAGGAGTCCCCGAGTGTGATTCGGCTACCCCTGAGGTGAACGGATCAGTCCCCGAGTGACTCGAACCTACCCCTGAGTCGATATCCATTGGTACTGCCTCTGATTCCTGACTCGCCGGGATGACCCTGATTGATTCGGACTCTGGTGACGGCTTGACCGATGGCTTCCTGCGATGCTCCAATGCTACCCCTGGTGGTATTGCTTGTCTAGATGATCCTATCTTGGACAACACATCTGCTGCCTCATTTTCTGCTCTAGGAATGTGATGAAATTCGCAACCGTCAAAATATCCCGAAATTTGCTGCACGTGGAAGCGATATAATGCCATGTTTGCGTCCAGTGCATCCCAATGTACAGACACTTGCTGAATCACCAAATCCAAATCGCCAAAACACATGATCCTTTTGATACCAATTTCCTTGGCTACTTTAATGCCATGGACGAGTGCTTCATACTCGGCAACATTGTTAGAAGCAGCAAAATGAATCTGCAAGACATACCTCAGTTGATCCCTCTTTGGAGATGTGAGCACTATCCCGGCGCCCAGACCCATTCTCGTCTTGGACCCGTCAAAATGCATTTTCTAGTAATTTGGATCTGGCAGTGGTGGCTCGTACTGCATCTCCATCCATTCTACAAAGAAATCTGCAACGGCTTGAGATTTTATTGCATCCCGCCTATCATATTGTAGAGTGTATGGTGCCAGTTCAATGGCCCATTTGGCTACTCGGCCGCTGGCATCTTTGCTGCCCAATATATCCAAGATAGGTGCCTCGCATATTACCCGGATTGGGTGTTCTTGAAAATAATGTTTCAGCTTCTTTGCTGCCATATATACCCCATATGTCATCTTCTGATAATGCGGGTAATTCTGTTTCGAGACAGAGAGCACTTCGCTCAAGTATTTTATACTGGTCTTTGGACTGATTTGCCCCCTTCTTCACGTTCAACCACTATTACTGCACTTACAACTCTGTTGGTTGCGGCGACATAGAGCAGCATTGGCTCCTTGGATAGTGGTGACGCTAATATTGGTGTTATTGCCAACATTTTATTTAATTCATGGAAAGCGCTATCAGCTTGCTGTGTCCATGTGAATTTGTCTGATTTCTTCATCAGCTGATATAGTGGTAGGGCTTTTTCGCCTAGCCGACTAACAAACCTGCTCAATGAAGCCAGGCATCCAGTAAACTTATGGACATCATTGAGGGTTTTTGGCAATTCCATTCTTTCGATGGCCCTGATATTTATCGGGTTAGCTTCGATTCCTCGGCTGGATACAAGGAATCCGAGTAATTTTCCAGCCGGGGCACCAAATGTACATTTTTTCGGGTTAAGTTTCATCCGGAATCTTCTCAAGTTTGCGAATGTTTGGCGCAAGTCCTGAATTAGAGTATGACTTTGTTTGGTTTTTATTACCACATCATCAACGTATACTTGAACTTTTTGTCAAATTGATCTTGCAAGCATTTTTGCATGCATCTTTGATATCTTGCGCCTACATTTCTCAATCCGAATGTCATGGTGTGATAGCAATAAGCCCCGTACGGGGTGATAAAAGCTGTCTTTATTTGATAATTTGGATTCAGTGGAATCTGATGGAATCCTGAATATGCATCCACAAATGAAAACAACTCACACCTAGTAGTAGAATCTATGACTTGATCAATCCGAGGCAAAGGAAATGGATCTTTTGGACACGCCTTATTGATATTCGTGTAATCAATACACATGCGCCATACCACTGCCACGTTCGGGTCATCTTTCTTCTTCTCGACCAGGACTTGATTTGACAACCTGTCCGGATGTAGCACTTCCATGATGAATCCAGTAGCTAGAAGTCTTGCAATCTCGGCCGCTATTACTTTCCTCCTATCTTCGGCGAAGCGGCGGAGGGGTTGCTTCACCAGCCTTGCATCTGGTCTTACATGAAGAGAGTGCTCAGCCAGCTCCCTCGGAACTCCTTGCAGATCTTGAGTGGACCATGCAAAGATATCCCGATTCTCACGGAGGAAGTTGGTGAGCTCGCTTTCCTATTTATCTGTAAGGCCAGCCCCAATGGTTCTGCGGCGCTCGGGAAAGTTTCATCCACCTGCACCTTCTTGGTTTCCTTGGTAGCTTGAAATGACACATTGCCATGCGGGTTGGTGAGTGCCGGCATGGACATTTGTGCTACTTTGGCCAATGCCGCCACCTCCAACATCTGACTTTTCTCTTGTGCTATGACGAGTGACTCGGCCAGTGAAGATCCGGCTGAGGCAGAAGCAATAGATCTTTTGTAATCTCCTTCAACTGTGATCACCCCACACGGGCCTGGCAGCTTCATCTTTAAGTAAGTGATGGGGATATGCCTACTGGGGTATCCTCAGCAGGACGTTTCCGACTGGCCCAAAGGCTGGCGAGTGGGCCTGCAGAACGGCGAGTGGATCAAGGCCCATCAGGGTACCAGGCGACTGGAGGTCGAAGGCCCAGGCGAGTAGATAGGCCCGGTCGTGCAGGTTAAGCGATTGACAAAGTTGTAACGAATCGGTTGAGATATGTAAACCCTAGGGAGGTAAGCCTATATAAACCTCCCTAAGGGGTGAGTAGAGAGACGTTCCCTCATACACCCAAGCAACTCGCCCTAGCCGCCGAGTTCGCCCATTGTAAACACCTCCATAATACAATCTAGCGAGTAGGTCTTTACCCTCCGGGGCGAACACAGGTAAACCACAGTCTCCGCCCTCATCTCGCACCGCAGATGGCTGGCCGCCCTTGCCCTTCGTTCTACTACTCGCTGCCGATTGCAGCATCTGCCGTGGTCATTCCCACGACAGTGGCGCCCATCGTGGGGCCTGGCCGGTCTGGCCGGTGTTCTGCGGCGAGATCCAATCTGCCCATCAACGAGACGGTCGCCACCGGCCGCATGATAGCGATTGGCGAGATGATCCAGATCTTGCCAAGCAGCTACGTCCCGGCGGCACGACCCGTCACGCACAGCGTGTGATCCCGGTCGGCACGATCGGCCTCTTCGGCTTCACCGGCGTCATCACCTCGGAGGACTCGGCTCGCATCCGCGAGTCGCCACCTGCGATCGGCTCTCCGAGCCAGATCCGCACGATCCACCGCCTCGCCTCCGATGCGACTCGGCCCACAACGTGGCGAGAATTCAGCGGCGGAAGACGCGACCCTCACCGGCGACGCCGACTCGGCGACCCGGCGTCACTCGCGGATCCATCACCGCGGCCTCGTCCGCGGGCTCCATCGCCAGGTCTCCAGCGGGAGATTTCGAGACCCTCCATCCTCGGGATCTTCGACTCGACTCGGTCGGAGAACTCCGCCGACCTCCACGGCGGTGCCGCCACGCCATGGCCTACATGGCTACCGGCAGCGATCCGCCGGAGGACCTTTCTCCACCCGATCCCCCTAACTCCCGCGGCGGCGGAGGTCGAGGAACTCCGCTGGCGCGGAGGCGATGCAGGAGCAGGCGGCGCGAAAAATTCGCCTCGGCAGGTGGCAAGCAGAGGCGTCGCGCTACCACCAGCGGCGGATCAGGTCACTGAACCCCACCGTTCAAGCGCGCCACGAACCCGGCAGCGAACGACCGGCTCGCATAGCGGCGCGCGATCTGCGAGAACGCGCCACCGGAGAAGCAACCGCCCCGCCAGATCAGCGATGGGTGCCCCACCACCACCAACCGCACCCCTCGAGGACCAGCGCGGATAGTCGTCTCCTCACGGGGCGCGGACGCGAACGGCCTTCCATTCTCCACCCGATGGACAACCTCGTGGCGAGCCGAGCGGCGACATCACGGCGGCGGCGGCGCCTTACAGATCCGATGCGTCGGGGCCCTACTCGCGAAGGCCGTGGAACAGCAAGCGGCGCCGACTGCGGGCGAGTGTACTCGCTCCTCCGGAAGCGGCGGCCTCGGCGGCCGTCGGCGGTGGCAAACACCCTCAATTGCCGCCGCCGAGCCTGCAGCTCAACGGCGACCAGCGAATGCGCACTCTCCTAAGCGATCCCGGGCGGCGACCAACCTCGTCGCCGCCAATGGAAACCAATCGGCGCTCGCACTCATATCGCCGCCAGCAGGCGGCGCGCCCAGCCCGGCGACTGCGGCACACCTAACTACTCGCGATGGCGAGCCTATGGGTCGCTCGATCGACTAGGGCCCAAGTGCTTCAGACCAATGATCCGGCGAAAAGTACCCACCCAACTTCAAGGCGCCAAGGAGATCGAAAAATCGACTCCTCGTCACGACCCGGATGCGGCTTGACACATACCTCATGGCAATGGGGATCGCGGGTCACAAACCTACTCGCCGCCCGTTACCTCCCGCGATGATGGAGGGCGTGCGGCAATGGATCAACACGCTCCCCGGGCGATGTCGACTCACGGGAGGAAATGCGAGACGTCGAGGCACTTCGAGTGCTCCTACACCGCGCCACCACCATCGAGGACACGGAGCGATCGTCCGGGGACCCCATGAGTCGACCGCGGCTGGGTCCAACGGTGGCAAGAGCTGCAGCGGTCGGCATCCACCGGACACCGCTATCCATTGCTTCAAGACCTCGTGCGCTCTGAGCCTCTAGTCGCCAAACTCAGCGACACGCCGCCGCTTCGACAACATCCCGACCTCCTCGAGATCGCCAAGCGATACGCCGAGGATCCCAATCAAGGCGTCGACGACGAGTCCGGGGACAACGACGCACGGCGGCAACAGCGGCGGCGCCGGCAGACCTACAGCGGCTTTTCGCCTCGGCAAGCGCGCAACGATGGGCGAGTCGACTTCGTAATGCTGGGCACGCTGACGCGACCCAAGAGCTACCGCGCGACGGAGGGCAGCGGCGACGGGAACTACAGAACAAGCCAGGTTCGATCGCGGCCCTCCTTAACCAACCATGTGCGTTTCACGGCAGGAAGGAAAGCCCGCCACGCACACCACCGCCGCCACACCCTCGGGGAGATCGAGAAGGCACGGCACGCTGGAGGACACCGACAACGACCCGCAAAATGGCGGAAAATTCGGCAAAGTGGCGGCTCGCTCCACACCTTCACGGCTTCAACACGGCGCGAAGAAGGTCATCGCCAGCGCGCGCCGTCAGCGGTGGCCCAGACAGCGTCCCCGGTTCAACTGGCGGTGAGCAACCTATCACCGAGCGGCAAGACCACTCGCCACGCGCCAGTACCGGGGCGAGTCGCCCGGTGGTCAAGCCCAAGGTCGGCGACTCGGCTCCCCAAGACTCGATGGGCGGCGGCAGCTCCATCAACATCCTCTACCTCGACACCTTGAGCGCTGCGGCTCCGCGATCGATGATCGAGACCACCCACACCACGTTCCACGGCATCGTCCCGGTCGGGCGTACCCCATCGGCAAGGTCACGCTACCCGTCACCTTCGGCACTCGGCGAACTTCCGCACGGCGGATCGTCTTGGTGGTGCCTTCGACGACCTTACCATTGCGTCTGGGCGCCATTCGCCAAATTCATGGCGGCACCCCTACGCGTCTAACGCGATGAAGCTCCGGGCGTGCGGCGTCATCACCATCAGCGACCACGACATGGCCGCCGAATGCGAGGCCAAAGGCGAACTTCGCCGACGCCGTGATCGCGGCGGAAGCTAGTCACGCCGATGAGCTCGCCAAATCTGGCGGCGGGGGGTCAACAACGACCCCACAATACTTAAGAAGCCCAACTCGGGCACAAACACCTCAACCTTTGAGGCCACGGCGCACACCCCCGTCGAGCTGGTCCCAGCGACCCGGCCCAGACGGTGACGATCGGGACGAGCATGAGCCCGGCGGAAGGCGCGCTCATCGAGTTCCTCCGTGAGAACAGGACATCTTCGCATGGAAACCCTCCGACATGCCTGGTGTCCCTAGGGAGCTCGTGAGCACAAATTAACGCCGACCCCAAAGTGCGACCGGTCAAGCGGTCGCTCGGCCATTCAGCGAAGAACGCCCGTCGGGCAATCGAGGAAGTGCAGCGTCTACTGCCGGCTTCATTCGCCAATCAAATACTCAAGTGGTGGCAAACCCAGTCCTGGTCGAAAAAGCAGGACACGGAGAATGTGTATCGACTACACAAACCTGAGCGCCTTGCCCAAAGGCGATTCGTCCTCCAGCGGATCGATCGGATCATCGACTCCACCGCGGGCTCGGGTCGTTGTGTTTCCTCGGCGCCTACTCGGGTATAACCAGATCAAAATGGCCGTCGAGGGCGAGGAAGACGGCGTTCATCACGCCATTCGAGCCTTCTACCGCCATGACCTTCGGCCTCAAACGCCGGAACAACGTACCAACGGTGCATGCAAGAATGCCTCGCGAGCCAAATTGGCGCAACATCCGTCTACATCGACGGCGTGGTCGTAAAATCCGCCGCCAAGGCGACCTACTCGCCGACCTCGCGAGACCTTCGCCAACTGCGAGGTACAAGATAAAGCTCAACCCGAGCAAGTGCACCTTGATTGTACCCGCGGGCAATTACTAGTGCGTCGTCTCCAAGCGAGGGATCGAGGCAAACCCGAAGATCGACACGATCGCCTCGGCAAACCCGAGTGCTGCGCGGCGTCTAGAAGCTGGCGGGCGGGTGGCGGCTCTCGATCGCTTCATCCCCTGGGCGAAAAGCGATGCCCTATACCGCTGATGCGCAGAATCCCACCTTCGAGTGGGACAAGGAGGCGGACAGCGCGCTCGCGACCTCAAAAAGGTGCTACTCGCCGCACCACTACCGCCGCACCCGTCGACAAGGAGCCCATGCTGGTTTACGTCGCGTCGTAGCGTCGTCGGTATTTGTAATGGTCGTCGAACGACGGAGGAAGGAAAAGAGCGCCCGATCCGGCGGCGGTATACTACATCGAGGTCTTAACCGAGTCGCCGTGACCACCGATACCAAAAGCTGGTATGCGGTCTTGAGCTCAGCGGCCGCACTACTTCGAGCACCCCATCACGGTCGTCTCCTCCGCTCCACTACAAGACATCATCCGCAATCGCGGCGACAGGCGGGTCGCCAAGTGGGCCGTCGAGATCGGCGTCCACAACATTAAGTCTGAGCCACGAACAATTAAGTCACGGCAGCGGCGATTTCCTCGCCCGGGAGGAGGCCCGGCAACCGGAGAAGCCGCCGTACCTCCATTCTGAGCACATGCCGACGGGCCCAAGAACGCAGGGCGCGGGAGGCGAGATAGTCTTGACCTCACCAAAGGCAACAAGCTCCGCTACATACTCTGCCAATTCACGCCTGCACCAACAACATGGCTGAATCGAGGCCCTACTCCGGCATGCGAGCCGCAAAGGAGATGGCGTCAATCGCTGCGATGCTACGGAGACTCCGACCTCGTTGCGGGTCAAGTCGCGGCACTGCGACGCCATCTCCCCACCATGGCGGCATACCGCCAAGAGGTGGACAAGGTGGGCGGCCACTTCACGGCTACTCGGTCGAGTGGATCGGCGGAGGAAAAGCGAGGAGGCGCCCTCTCTGCATCGGTCAAGGCGATCCGCACCACCCGGCGTGTTCCTCGACACCATCTTCACGCCTTCTCTCTCCTCCGAAGGAGATCGACATTGGAGTCCCGCTCCAACTAGAGGCAACCTTGGTCGCACTCGTCACCGAACCAGACGACTGGACCAAGCCCTACATCGCCTACCTGGAGACGGGCAACCTGCCCGCAGACGAGACAAGCGCTCGAATGATTGTTCGCCGATGCAAGTCCTACACCATCGTCGACGGCGAGCTACACAAGCCGCGTCACCGGCGTGTTCAACGCTGCGTCCAACCGGTGAAGGGCGCAAAATCTTACGACATCCACTCGGTATTGCGGCCACCTGTTGCCGCGCTCCTGGTCGCCAAAGCCATGCGACCACGGCTTCTCTTGGCCCACGCTGCGCGCCTTTGTCGATATCGTCCAGCGATGCGCCGGGTGCCGATACGCCAAGGGACGACGTTCAAGTGCGGCGCTCAAAACAATACCCATCACCTGGCCATTCGCCGTGTGGGGCATGGACATGGTCGGCCCCTTCAAGAAGGCCCCTTCTGGCTACACCCACCTGCTGGTCGCCGTCGACAAATTCACAAAGTGGATAGAAGCCAAGCCAGTCCGGAAATGCGACGGAAGACGCCACTAAGTTCCTCTGGCGAGCTCATAGACCGCTACGGTTTCCCCAACAGCATCATCACGGACAACGGCACAAACCGCCAAGGGAGCAATGGCGAGTTGCGAGGAGCACCACATCGGCTCGACCTCGTCGATCGCACCGAATCCAACGGCCGGAACGAGCCAACCAAAGCATCCTCCACGGCTGAAGCCGCGACTCCAAGTACCACTCGGCGCACGCCGGGTCTGGGTCGAAGAGCTTCCCCTCGTCTGGGAATCGCACCTCGGTCAACGGTCGACGGATTCACCCCTTCTTCATGGTCTACGGCGAAGCCGTCATGCCAACCGACCTCGAACACGACTGCGCGGATCGTCCACTATACGGAGGCCGCCAAGCGAACTGGCCCGCCAAGATGGGCTCGACCAACTCGGCAAGCGACCTCGCCCGATCGCGCACCGCTATCTATCGGCAAGGGCTCGTCGCTACCACAACCGACGGTGAAAACCCGCACCTTCGGGAAGGCGACTTGGTGCTACGCTTCATCCAGGACAAGAAGGGCATGCACAAGCTCTCCCTCCATGGGAAGGCCCGTTCGCTATCGGCCGCGTACTCGCAGCAGCGCCTACTACCGTCGGCGTCGCGGGGATGGTGAACTCGGCGTCAGCGGCCGTGGAATGTAAATCTCCTCCGGAAGTTCTATACCTAGAACCCCACATGTACTCTCCGGTCGCTATGAATAAAAAGCGGTTACCGCAAAAATTCGTCTACTCTCCATTCCTTGTGCCACTACTTTTCGTAATTAACAGCGTTATGCTAAAATACAAGTCAACCCTTGGTACAGCGGCACGGCTAAGTAGTGCGATGCAAAAGCTTTGAGTCATTCAGGTCTTGCAGTCCCACGCCAATCCGGAGCCCCATCGAGTCGCCTAGCTCGACTGGTTTTACGAACCAAGACATCATCCTCGCTTCCCATGACCACGGTCCTCCGCATCCTTGGCGAGCGACTCGAGCGGCTAAGTACCACGCTCGGGACTGGATACCGATTCGTCTCGATCGGACGGGAAAACGCCAAGTAAGGCGTGCCGGACTGCGCCGCGGTGACCCACGGGCAGGCGGGAGCGGCGCGCTAACACAAACGCTCGATCCTCAACCACCCTCGAGTCGCGCCTTGAACTACCAAGTACCACGCCGGGGACTCGGCCACCGCACCGTTCGCGTCTGGAAAGCGGTAAAGTATAGAGCACTCGAGGAGTCGCCTTCGTGGCTCTCGAGCTCGGACGTCGACTCAACCAACAACACACATGATAAACAGCAAAACATCATATTTAAGGTGAAACCGCAAAAGGCGGGCGCTCGGGACTCACCCAAAATCAATCAAAACACGCAAACAAATAGCAAAATGAACACAACGTTCCATTCAATCGCATATCGCATTGTCTTACATTACAAAATATGCCTACTCGGCAATTGTTACTAACACTATTCCGAGCCGAGGATGATGCACCAGCGTCCGGCTTCGGATGAATCGTGTCTGCGGGTTCGATGGATAAGTTGTCGGCTGGCCCGCCATTGCCGCGGAAGGGCTGCTCGACCTTGAAGTCGCGATCGGCGGCTCGGCGTCGTTATTGCGACGGCGTTTCTGTAATGCGGAAGAAGGTCGCCCATCGCCCAAACACGCTCCGAATCTGGCGGCACGCTCCTGCAGCTTAAGAACTTCAGACAGATCCACGCGCGACGATGAAGGATAACCACTGTCACGTCGTCGGTGAAATCTTGAAGTGGGCGAGTCCCGGACTCGAGCCGTCGGCGCTCCACGTCGAAAGCCGACGCGTCATGAACTCCACGACAATGGCGCCTTCTCCAAGTACTCCCACACCTCAATGAGGTCATTGGGAATAACCTCCGTGGCGACATCTCTTGAAGGTAGGCGGATGCAAGTCGGCAAGCGTCGCCGAAGTCGACGAGCATGCTCACGCACTCCCTCGCATCAAGAGAACTCGCTTCTTCATGGCTACCAATCATACGGCCTGCTAGATGGAAACAGTTGTGAGCACCGGAAACCACAAAAATACAACCACAAGGCGGGAAGGCGCACTCACCGATCAGCGGGCGGCGAGCTCGTAATGAAGCTTTGAGCGATGTCTTCTCGTCCGAAGCCCAACGATGAGGGCTTCCGACACTCGGTCTTCCTCGCGGCAGCGGCGGCCTTAGCTCGCCGTTCGCGAGCTTCGCTTCTTCTTCGCCTCCGCGATTCGCGCTCGGTCGGCAATCCTTTGCTCGGCGCTAACGCGAACCGCCGTCGGCTCGCCGGAGGACAAGCTCTTGGCGAGCCACCTCCGCTAGCAGCAATACCTGACTCCTTGTTTACTTCTTGAGCGCCTAACTCCTTCTCGACGCTGCCGCAGCCAATCGCTCTGCCGACTCCGTTGTAAACCCCGCAAAGTTTCAAAGTCAGTTCACACGAAAACAACTCGGTGCCCACCGCTACAATTTAGCGGAGTGCGCACTCGAGGTGGCGGCTCGAAAATTACTCGGTGCTCACCGCTACAATTTAGCGGAGTGCGCACTCGAGGCTGGCGGCTCGAAATTACTCGGTGCTCACCCGCTACAATTTAGCGAGTGCGCTCGAGGACAGTGGCTCGAAAATACTAAGTGCCCACCGCTACAATTTAGCGATGCGCACTTTCGGGGGCTGGACTCGAACGCATGAAACAAGTAATCATAAAGAATCAGGCTGCAAAACACCGACCTGATCCTCGGGGTCTGGAGGTACCTGGGTGGCCGCGCCAAGCATGTCGTGCAGTTGCGCTGCGTCCACGGACGCAAGCAGCGCCGGTGTGTGCCCGCGACGTTGGTCAATCTCAGCGTCGGCGGCCTCGGGCGGGTTCGAGTCGCAGCCTCACTTTCGCGGCCGCCTTGGTCATGAAGCGGGGAAGGTAGCACCGCCCAAAGGGCTCGCTTCTTCGGTCTAAACAGCAAGTGCCTCCCCGTGGATGCGTCGCTTCAACGGCGGGCCCGGTAGTGCGGCCCGCCGTGTCGAGAGGCGATGTGATGTCATCGCCTTTGGCCTTCTTGCTGCCCTCCATGGAAGCGGCGACCTCATCCACCTTCCTCTTACGGGAAGGGTCCTCCCCGCTAGTGGCGGAGGGCACCTTGGCCACCGTCGGGTGGCTCATCTTCTTCACTCCGGTCCTACGCGCCGAGACAATTCAGGAAAAACATTCAAAATACTAAGAGAGAAAGGCGAGTACACTCACTTGGCGGCGGGAATGAAACGCAGCCACGAAGGCGGCCGGTTTTCCAGCCAAGCGGCGTGAGCCTGGTCCAGTGCCAGGGGCCCAGGACACTGACGGTTTCTGTGATGTCGATGTAGTGGTCGGCACCTCCGGGGCGCCCTCGGCGGAGGTTTCCTTGCTAGGAGCTGCCGCGACCGGAGCCTCCTTGCGAGGCGAGACCGCTACGTTCGGGACCCCTTTGCGAAGTCGCCTCAGTTGGGCCTTCCTAGCCGGAGATCGGCACGAAGGCGGGGGTATCGAGGCCAGCGGTGCCTCCATGGATGGTGCGTCTAAGCGTGGTTGCCGGGGCGCCCTTCACCGGCGAGCTATGGGCATCGGGCTGCTGCTGGCCTTGGCGGTGAGGCCATCTTTGGCGGCTTCGCCCTCCTCCTTAGGGGCCCTCGCCTCTTTCTCCTTCTTCTTCTTGAGGAGTGGCTGCGGGCGGTGGTCTCCGAGTTCCTCGTCATCGTCATGGCCTCGAGGCTCTGCTACTCGAGTTGGCGGCGTTGCCAGGTCTTTCGGACCGGTGGGGCGATCTCCTCTTGATTCGTCCTCATCCTCATTGCCCTTGGCGAGGCGACTTCGCTTGTGTCTGGGCGGATGGCGGGCTTCGTCATCGGCGGGTGGAAGCCACCCTTCCACCACTTGGAATAGCTGCGTTAACACGGAACAAAGTTAGAATTACGCGGTTGCATATGCTGCGAATAAGATCAGGTTATTACCGTTGGGCGGACGCTTAGCGGTGTATGGAGGAGCGGCCTGCGCATCCGTGTATGCCGCTGGGTGATCCTCTTCGACGCCAGGAGGTAGTCCTCCGGCTTCCACTTTCGGCGAGGCCTTCGTCGAGTCTTCTCGGCTTTGTCTTGGTACATGTAGTGCTCATGTTGGGCTGGGCGGACGAGTCGCCGCCAAATAGCGGTTATGCAGGTTCACCGTCTGGAGCCTTCTTCTTCGGACCGCGAATGGTGGAGCATCTCGTCGACAACCATCCGGATCGTCGGGAAGCTTGGCGACTGAAGATTGCGGCTCGGGCAGTCGGCCGAGTACGTGGGATCGCCGCCTCGTCCTCCGGTCGCCTCGGTCACGTAAAACCAAGACTTTTCGGTCACTCGCTGCTTTGGCCGGCAGCATCAAGTCGAAGAAGGAGGCTTTGGATTTCAGCTGGAAGGTTAGGCCGCCCGCGGCTAGCATTGGGCCGCCCGCCTCCTCGCGGCTAATCCGTCCATGAAACAGATCTTGCCACAAGGGAAAATAGGGCCGGCAGCCCAAGTAGCACTTGAGCATACAAAGATGGCGAGCTGCTCGATACTATGGGGACCCAGATCTGAGGGCTGGATCCCGTAGTAGGCGCAGAAGCGCCGGAAGAACAGAGAAGTGGGAAACCCTAAACCCCGCTCGAGGTGACTAGTGAAGCAGATGAACTCTCTCGCGCGCGGGTTCGGGGTCGTTTCTCCGGCTGCGGGGATTCGCCAGCAGCCGGCCCGCAGGATTCCGGCCTCCTCGAAGGAGGCCAGTTGCGCCCTGGTGCACTTGGATCTACCCCAAGGTTCGGTGGAGAGGGCCATGGCTGAGGATTTGCTTGGAGGTCGGAGGATTGCGGGTCGCGAGATCAACGGGCGGAAGATGGGCGTACTCGGAAGAAATGGTGGGCGGTTGGCTTTCCGATGGCCAACCATTCCCTTATATAGCGAGCTGCCCGCCAAATTAGGGGCGTTAGCGCGATGATTACGCCGAAGTTACCGTTAAATTACCTTAGCTAGTTTGACCACGCGACGGTCCGCCTCCTGCCACTCGGTTCGCTGAGTTATTCGCGAGGCCACGATCCGTTGGTTGGTGCACTCAAAACGCGACTCGGTTCGCGGATTTTTCCTTTGTGCGAGAGCCGACGATTATTTGGATGCCAACTTGAAGCCGTATACTCCGGCCGGTGACCACCGCGCCTAATCGGCGGCGGCCTCGGGGACTCTGATGGGGATATGCCTCTTGGGGTATCCTCGGCGGACGTTCCGGCCAGCCCAAAGGCTGGCGAGTGGGCTGCGAGCGGCCGAGTGGATCAAGGCCCATCAGGTACCAGGTGGAGGTCGAAGGCCCGGCGAGTAGATAGGCCCGGTCGGTCTGAGTTAAGCGATTGACAAAGTTGTAACCGAATCGGTTGAGATATGTAAACCCTAGGGAGGTAAGCCTATATAAACCTCCCTAAGGGGTGAGTAGAGACGTTCCTCATACACCCAAGCAACTTTCGCCTAGCCGCCGAGTTCGCCCATTGTAAACACCTCCATAATACAATCTAGCAGGAGTAGGTCTTTACCCTCCGGGGGGCCGAACCTGGGTAAAACCCTGAGTCTCCGCCCTCATCTCGCACCGCAGATGGCTGGCCGCCCTTGCCCTTCGTTCTACTACTCGCTGCCGATTGCAGCATCTGCCGTGGTCATTCCCACGACAGTAAGCGATGTGAGGAGTAGCCATGAACTTTGCCATAGCCGGCCTACCGAGTAAGGCATGATATGAGCTGACCAGATCTACTACCTCGAAATCTATGGCTTCAGTGCGACAATTTTCTCTGTTGCCGAATAAGACGTCGACCCAGATCTTGCCAATTGGCTCACAGGACAATCCCGGCACAATCCCATGGAAAGTGGTCTTAGTCGGCTCCAGCATGTTCATGGTAATGCCTAACTTGATCATAGTATCCTTGTACATGATGTTGATGCTACTGCCATCATCGATTAACACCTTCAAAAATTTCACGTTGATATCTGGGCCCATGAACGTTGGATCCAGAACGAGAGCGTATCCTCCTAGGGTTGGCATGGTTTTGGGGTGATCCTTTATACTCCAAGTTATCTCTTGCTCAGACCAATGCATGTACTTGGGAATTGCCGGCATCGTGGCATCCACTTCCATCATTCGTCGCTGCTGGCTCTTCTTGTCATTTGGCTCTGTGACAAAGACAACATAGCTCTGGTGATGTTCTCTGTACTCATTTTTGGTTCCGTTGCCGACATGGGTATCGTCACCTCTTGGATTGTGCACTTGGTGCACAACTTCTCTTCTTTCTTGATTCTGATACCTCGGCTGCCTGTTTTCATATCTGTTATCTGCTCCTACTACATGAGCATTTCCTCCTGTAAGTGGAGGAGGGGGAGGTGGTGGAAGCTGCTTATTCGGCGAGCCCACTCTGTCTCCTTTCTGAAACCAAGTGCATTGCCTTGTTGAGTGATTTGCCGGCTTACTCGGACTCGGCGTGTGAAACTTACACGGCTGATCCAGCATCATCTCATAGGTGTATTTTTGTCGGTCTTGATATTGTTTCCTCTGATCGTATGGACTCTTGCCTTCATTCTTTGGCACTCATTATTGTTGACCATTTGTCCTTTGATGCTGACTGCTTCCAGCATCTGGATGATCCTGATTCACTGCTGCAACCTGAGCCGAACCATACCTGTAATCCGGCCTCTCGTCTCTTCTCTTGCTTCTGTATTCGGATCTCTCCTGGCGCCTTTGCGACCCGGCAACGTCATAGATCTGAGTCTCAGTCATCCCGTCTGCCGAGATGAGCAGCGGCTGAGTCGGATCTCCTAACGCGTATGAGTCGGTGATTCTTATCATCTCTGCTAGGCTTGCCGACATATCTCTTTGTAACCTTTGCCACAGCACACTCCCATGTCTACATCCTTGTGCAAACCATGCGATTGCTTGTGACTCGATTACCCCTTCACAAGAGTTACGTATCGTACACCACCTTGTGAGGAACTCCCTGTCTGTCTCATTCGGTCTTTGCTTGCACATTGCTAGTTGCTATGGGCAATTTAGCCTCTTGTAAGTTCTCGTGAAATTGCTCACGAAGGCGTCGTGAAAACCAATCCAACTGTTGATGCTTCCGGGTGGCAAATTGTTCAACCATACCCGAGCTGGTCCTTCCAGCATCTGCGGTACATAACGTACTGCCCATCTCAAGTTTCCTTGCGTGATCTTCACAGCGGTTCCATAATCTACGAGCCAATCCTCTGGCTTTGTGCTTCCATCATATGTTTTTGTCCCTCTGGCCAGTTGGAAATTTGGCACCGGTGGCTCCTTCATGATCCTTGGGCCAAAACATGGTGGACCCTGCGGACCTTGTGACTCAATTATATCTGCCATTTTATGTAGTCAAGCTTCAGCCTGGCATCATACGGCTGAAGGTTCCTACCTCCGTATCTCTCTCCTATTGCTTGATATGCATGATCCGGCAGCTCATACCCGACATCTACCATAGCCGAGTAACCATCATTATACTTATTCGCGTTCAGGTCAGCTGGCTGTTGAACTGCTTTTCCCGCTCTCTGCTGTCTTCTTTCCGGCTGAGCTGGTGCGTTATTTGGAGCTGGATTTCCTCCTCCTGCCAGTGAGTTCTTGCCCAGTATGAGGCAAAATTTTGCCTCCGTTGTCATTTATCATCCAATTTTTCCTGGTTTTCATTTTCGGGGATTATTTATTTTGCCCTTATGAGGGCCGGGTTTCCTTGAACTACTGCCGGATCATAGGCAACCATCTGCTTGTTTCTTCCAGAATCCACACTTTTTTCTTTTCTCAGCCTGGGTGCCGCTCCGGGTGAGGATGTCGTGTGCCCAGCCGATCTTGCCGGAATAGGAATTTCCGAGTGAACCAGCTGTGATCTCCCTGCTATACCCGGATTTGCTCTGTAATATGCCTCATTTAGCATGCTGGCTGCTTTTACTAACTCATTGACTCATTCTTGCTGCCTTTTCTTTGCTTCCCCCTCCAAGTGGGGTAATTCTGCCATTGCTGCTTCTGCTGCTCGTAGATTAGCTGCTGCTGTGTTGTACGTTGGACGCATGGCCGTCTCATTGCTGTTCTCTGGTGTTATCTTTGATGTCGCATTTGCCAGTTCTTCATTGAGGTTCCTTCCTCTCAATCTTGTTGCATCAAGCCGGGTTTGCCCTTGACTCGATTTGTCGAGTTAATTTCTCGGATAGTGATATCCACATCCTACTATAATTGTGCTAGCTCCTTTGCTTTCTCCAGGACTTTTATCCTAGCTTCTTCCAACTCGGCTTGCACACGCGCCGGGTCAGTTGCTTGTGCCACTGGCTCTGCCAACTTTTCTATCGCTTCCTGTAGCTCCTTAGCTCTTTTGCTCCTAGCTATGTTCTCTGGTTTCTCCAGCGGCACCTTTGCTGTTCTTGCAGCCGTTGGCGTTTCCTCATGATTTCCTCCTTCTGTGTTTTCATTTACCACTGGAACTACTGGGGGATCTACGGGGTTTGGGGCAGTCATCATTACCTCCATGGAGACGATTTGGAGAGGTTTCCCAGTGACTGGTGCCGTTGGGGGATCCGGCGCCAGGATGACATGCTCAGGAAATGCGCGCTCCACGCGCACCGTGACGTAGACCTGGTGCTCGCCGAATTTGATGAAGCGACCACCCCTAGGGAACGGCTTGGTCCCGAAGCAGCCCGCGTTGTCGCTGACGAAGTTGAGCGCTCCAAACCTCTGTATGAGGCCGGAGTAGACGCGCTCGCCGGTCTTGGCGATGATGTTGCCAGTCCGGATGAAGACTCCATCAAGCACCTGCTTCTGCCCCACGGTGGGTGCCAACTTTCGTGGTGGTGGCACGGCAGATGCCATGGGTAGGCTTAAGTTGGGGGCCGAATGGGTGCTTGTGGTCACCAGAGAGGGAGTGCACGGTCAAGCCATGCACGAAGAACATGAAGAACTCTCCACACTTGACAATTTGATTGATACCCCAAAGATTACAAGCGCTCCTTGAGCTGTATTGGCTTGAGTACGCAGAACCTGTTATCTACTTGGTCCAACCTCCTTCTACTTCTGCTATGCCCTCCCTTATATGGGCAGTGCTAGCTAGCTAATACCCCTTTGGGTTCTAGGGTTTACTGTTTGGATCTTGGTACCTATAATATGGGCCGAGTTATGGGCTTGCCCTAAGCCCATAGGCCCGGTCCATAAAGCTTGACAGCTAACGGTCTTCCAGTGCGGCACTCATCGGTTCTTTTGGCGTCACGTTACTTTGTCGTCGGTAGCTTGATTTGGGCGTCACCCGGCTCCTTTTGTGTCACCCGACGTCACCCTTCTCTTTTGACCACGCTTTACCATGGTCCTTCCCGAACCTTACTCGGAAAGGTGCCACGTGTCCTTCTTGACTCGGCCCTTCCTCGGTTGACTCGGCTCGTTGGTACCTACAAGGGTTACAACTTTGTCCTATTCGGGCCAAGATAGTCTGCATCTCATCTTTCATGCTTATCTTACCCGGCCTGGTTCTTTCTTTACTCGGAGCCAAACCAGATGCTCCATGTTTCCCCTCTCGTGACCCTACCGGGGGTTATCCCCCGACAGCTACAAAGATCTCACTCACTTTCTTGTAAATACAAGCTTCTCCATAAGTTTGTATAAGTCCAAAGATTTTGATCACCTTATCAAAATATTGATTCTAGATCCTGGATGCTTGCTTCAATCCATAAATGGACCACTGAAGTTTGCATACCTTGTTAGCATCTTTAGGGTCGACAAAACCTTTGGGTTGTACCATATACAACTCTTCTTCAATGTCACCTTTGAGGAACGCCGTTTTGACATCCATCTGCCATATCTCATAATCGTAATATGAAGCGATTACAAACAAAATCCTCATAGACTTTAGCTTCGCTACCGGTGAGAAAATATCATCGTAGTCAACTCCTTGAATTTTTCGGAACCCTTTTGCGACAAGTCGAACTTTATAGACGGTTACATTACCATCATCATCTATTTTCTTCTTGAAAATCCATTTGTTCTCTACAGCCTTGCGGCCATCTGGTAAGTCCACCAAAGTCCACACTTGGTTTTCGTACATGGATCCAATCTCAGATTTCATGGCTTCTTGCTGATACGTCATAAATGTTTCTATAATTTTTTATGCTCCATGCTTGCTTAGTATCAACTTTGTTATGTTTTGTCTACACTTTGAGGTATTTTTATACATTTTCTGGGACTAACCTATTAACAAGATGCCCTTGACCGATTGCTGTTTTTCTTGTTTTTGGTTTCAGAAAAGCTAGTAATGAAATATTCTCGGAATTGGACGGGACAAAAGCCAAAGTCAATATTTTACCGGAGAGAAGACGGAGTGAAAAGGGCAACTGAAGGGGGGCCACGAGGTGGCCACACCCTATGGCTGCATGGCCCAGGGGGGGCACCGCCACCAGGTGTGGGCCCCTTGGGCGCCCACCGACCTTGCCCTCTCGCCTATGAAAGCACCTCGATGCAGAAACCCTAAGTACCTGATCAAATATCCATGAAACAGTCTGTAGCCACCGCCACCATCGTACCTAGATCAGAGGGATCTGAAGCTCTTCCCGGCACCCTGCCAGAGGGGAGAGATCATCTCGGAGGCCTTCTTCATCACCATGCCAGCCTCCGGAGTGATGCGTGAGTAGTTCACCCTTGGACTATGGGTCCATACAGTAGCTAGATGGTTGTTTCTCCTCCTTTGTGATATCATGTTTAGATCTTGTGAGCTTCGTTCATGATCAAAATCATCTATTTTTAATTATACATGTTGTGTTTGTGGGGATCCGATGGATATTGAGATACTATGTCAGATTGATTATTGAGTCTGTCATGTCTGTGTTATTTGTGATCTTGCATGCTCTTCGTTGTTATTAGCTATCTTGGCCAAGTAGATGATTGCAACTCCAAGAGGGAGTATTTATGCTCGATAGTAGGTTCATGCCTCTAGTAATCTGGGGAAGTGACAGAAATCTCTAAGGTTGTAGATGTCTTGTTGCTACTAGGGAGAAAAAAACAATCTTTTGTTCATGCATGGAAAAATTGTACTCCCTGCGATCCTAAATAAGTTTCACGGTTTTGAACTAACTCTAGTTCAAAATGGCGACACTTATTTAGGATCGGAGGGAGTATTATTTTCTTTACACATATTGCTTAATGCAATTATCTGTTGCTTGCAACTTAATACTGGAGGAGGTTTGGATGATAACTTGAAGGTGGATTATTAGTCATATATGCAGTTGGATTATGGTCTATGTATATTGGTGTAATGCCCAATCAAATCTCATAGGAGTCAAGATGTCTAGTATATGCATTGTTATGCTTTCTCAATCTGTCAATTGTCCCGCTGTAATTTGTTCACCCAGCATGTTATCTATCTTAAGGAGAACACCTCTAGTGAACTATGGACCCCAGTACAATCTTTATCATTGATACATCATCTACTTTTACCATTTACTTTCTACAAGCAATTATTATCTTCCACACTATACATTTAATCCTTTGTTTTTAGCAAACCGATGAGATTGACAACCTCACTGTATGTTGGGGCAAAGTTTTGAGTTTGTTTTGTGAAGGTTTGATGTCTACGCACTTCTATTCTTGTAGACAGTTCTTGGGCTCCAAGTGCAGAGGTTTGTAGAACAGCAGCAAGTTTCCCTTAAGTGGATTACCCAAGGTTTATCGAACTCAGGGAGGAAGTGGTCAAAGGTATCCCTCTCAAGAAACCCTGTAATCAAGATACAAGAAGTCTCTTGTGTCCCCAACACACCCAATACACTTGTCAGGTGTATAGGTGCACTAGTTCGGCGAAGAGATAGTGAAATACAAGTGGTAACGGTGCCAGAAAAGAGCTTGATGGTGAGGTAAGGTAAAAGAACCAAAACCTCCCCGGCAAACATGCAACAGATCTAGATGCAAACGGTGTTTCAATGCTTAGAAACAAATCCTATGGATCATACTTTGACTAGTGAACACTCTCTCATATAAATATCCTCCCTTCATGATACTACCCTGAACTACTCTTCGATTGGACACTCTAATCCATGGTAGGGCTATAACAGCACTCCTCAAAGTCCGCCTTCCCCACTCTAGATAACCCCACATTGTCACCTTGAGCGCTAGATGGTTCCAACAAACACCACAATTTCATAAAGACATCCAACTCCAAATATAACTCATGATAAATATATGTAATCTAGCTTAAGTGCCACACATGGCGCGCACACTATCACTGTCACACACGTGGGGAAAAGCATAGATCTATTAAAGCACGATGAGTATTTATGTAACCTATAGCCTAAGTGCCACCACGGTATGCACGTTGTCACTTACACACACGTGGGGAGAGCTAGAGATCTATTAAAGCACTTGAGTAGCAGAGTAGATCTACTTGATTACAAAGCTCATGACCACAATATGATCACGCATAGAGAGAGATGAACACATAGCTACCGGTAGAGCCTTTAGCCTCGAGGAAGAACTACTCCCTCATCATCAACGGAATCAGCAACGGCGATGGAGATGGTGGTGATCAATGGAGATGGCTTCGGGGGCACTTCCCCATCCTGGCAGGGTGCCGGAACAGAGACTTTTTGTCCCCCGAATCTCCCCTTCGGTGGCTGCGGCGCTATGGAACTTTTCGTGGCTTTTTGGTTGACTATTTAGGACTTTTGAGTCGGGGGCTTCGTATAGGCGAAGGAGGCAAGGTCGGTGGAGGGCAAGAGGGCCCACACCCCCTGTGGGTGAGGCCAGGGTGGGCCCCGCGCCCACCTAGTGTGTGGCCACCCCGGTGTCCTCCTCCATCTCGTCTTCGATTTCTCATATCGTTCAGGGAAAATATGAACTTTGGCTTTTGTCCCGTCCAATTCCGAGAATATTCATTTTTTAGCATTCTGAAACCAAAAACAGCAGAAAACATGCAACTGGCATAGTGGCATCTTGTCAATAGGTTAGTTCTATAAAGTGTATAAAAATACCTCAAAGTGTAGACAAAACATAGCAAAGTAGATACTAAACAAGCATGGAACATCAAAAATTATAGATACGTTTCCGATGTATCAAGGTTCCAAGTTGTTAGCAACACCTTTGAGTTGTTTCCTTACTCCTACTGTTTCGATAACCTTGGTTTCATAACTGAGGGAAAACTTACTGTTGTGCTCATCACACCTTCCTCTTGGGGTATCCCAAAGAGGCTCTACAGTGAACTGAGCCACATCACTTGCCATTTGTTGGAATCTAGGCTCATCATTGCTTCCTCATACATCGCAGGGTGGTCGGTGTTGTCCACCAACATGACATTCATAATAGGGTCATACTAATCAGGAGTGGTATGAATCCTTGTCGACCTGCAAGGTTCAGTAGCAACTTCATTTGAAGTTTCATGATCATTATCATTAGCTTCCTCTCTTATTGGTGTAGGTGGAACATGAACATCTTCCAGTGTCGCGCTACTCTCAAATCCAAGAGAAGGTTCAACAACCTCGTCGAGTTCTACTTTACTTACAATCACTTCTTTCGAGAGAAACTCCTCAAGAAAGGATCCATTCTTGGCAACAAAAACTTTGCCTTCAGATCTATGATAGAAGGTATACCCAATTATTTCTTTAGGGTATCCTATGAAGACGCATTTCTCTGCTTTGGGTTCAAGCTTGTCGGGTTGTAACTTCTTTACATAAGCTTTAGAACCCCAAACTTTGATGAATGACAACTTAGGTTTCTTACCAAACCACAATTCATATGGTGTCGTTTCAACGGATTTAGATGGTTCCCTATTTAAAGTGAATGCGGCGGTTTCTAATGCATAACCCCAAAATTATAACAGTAAATCTGTAAGAGACATCATAGAATGAACCATATCTAAGAGAGTTCGATTACGATGTTCGGACACACCATTACGCTGGGGTGTTCCTGGCGGTGTCAACTGTGAAAGTATTCCACATTTGTTCAAATGCAGATGCCAAACTCATAACTTAGATACTCACATCCACGATCAGATCGCAGAAACTTGATCTTCTTGTTACGTTGATTTTCTACTTCAATTTTGAATTCCTTAAACTTTTAGAAAGTTTTGGACTTATGTTTCATAAAGTAGATATACCCATATCTACTCAAGTCATCCTTGAAAGTAAGAACATAATGATATCCACCGCGCGATGCCACACTCATTGGACCGCACACATCGTTATGTATGATCTCTAACAAGTTCGTAGCTCGCTCCATTATTCCAGAGAATGGTGTCTTAGTCATTTTTTCCATCAGACATGCTTCACATCTTTCAAGTGATTCAAGAAGTCCATTAGAATGGAGTTTCTTCATGCGCTTCACTCCAATGTGACCAAGGAGGAAGTGCCACATGTATGTGGAATTATCATTCAGTTTCATTCGTTTAGCATCTATATTATGAACATGTGTATCACTACTACCGAGATTCAATAAGAATAGACCATCCATCTCAAGTGCATGACCATAAAATATATTACTCATATAAATCAAACAACCATTATTCTCGGACTTAAAAGAGTAACCGTCTCGCAACAAACAAGATCCAAATATAATGTTCATGCTTAATGCAGGCACCAAATAACAATTATTTAGAATTAAAACTAATCCCGACGGTAGATAAAGAGGGAGCGTGCCGACGGCGATCACATCAAATTTGGAGCCATTTCCAACGCGCATCGTCACCTTGTCTCTCGCTAATCTTCGCTTATTCTGTAGCACCTGTTTCGAGTTACAAATATGAGTGACTAAACCAGTATCAAAATACCTAGGCACTACTACGATTACTAGTAAGATACACATCAGTAACATGTATATCATATATACCTTTCTTCTTGATGTTGCCATTCTTTAGATCTGCCAGGTACTTGGGGCAATTCCGCTTCCAGTGACCTTCACCCTTGCAGTAAAAGAACTCAGTATCAGGCTTAGGACTACCCTTGGGATTCTTAGAAGGCACGACAGCTTTCTTGCCGTCCTTCTTGAAGTTGCCCTTGTTCTTAGGATTTCCTTGCTTCTTAAAATTGGTGGTATTATTGACCATCAACACTTGGTTTTCTTTCTTGATCTCCACTTCCGCAGACTTCCACATGGAGAAGAGTTCAGGCAATGACTTATCCATGCACTCCTTGTTGTAGTTCATCACAAAGTTCTTGTAACTAGGTGGCAGTGATTGGAGGACACGATGAATACCCAACGCATTAGGAATCGTTATTCCTAAATCTGCAAGTTTATTCGCGTGCCCAAACATTTTAAGAACATGCTCGCTAATGGAGTTTCCCTCTTCCATCTTGCAATTAAAGAAATTCTCAGAGGCTTCATAGATTTCCACGACCTCGTGAGTCTCAAATATCATTTTGACCTCATTGATAATATCATGATGGTCGCGGTTCTCAAAGCGCTTCTGAAGCTCCGATTCCAAACCGTACAAGATGGCACACTGAACTGTGGAGTATTGATTCTTCTGAGTGAGGTAAACATTTTTCACCTCATCGGTAGCATCATCTGCAGGCGCGTCACTCAGCGGTGCATCCAGCAGATAGGTCAACTGACCAGCATTGAGGACAATCCTCAAGTTACGGAACCAGTCCGCGAAGTTGCTTCCATTGTTTTTCAACTTTCTTTCTCTAGGAACGCAATTAAAATTGATGGTAGGGGCCACCATGATCTACGACATATTTACAAAGAGTTTAGACTAAGTTTATGATAAATTGAGTTCATATTTAATTCTTAAATTAACTAGGTGAACTCCCACTCAAAACAATATCCCTCACATTGTTTTAGTGATCACAATAACCAAATCCACTACACCAAGTCTGATCATCATGAGAGATCAGACTATTACATGATATGGCCTTTCTTCTTGTGCCTTTGATCTTCATCTCCAAATCACGAACATGATCTTCATCATCACCGGTGTGGCGTCAAGTTCAATTGCGCCACTTCATGGTTGTCCATCACCAATAGCAACTATTACAACTACGTCATGAATAGACACACATGTCTTAACAAAATTTAAAGACAACCATAAGGTTCATGCCGGTTGCCAACTTACAATAAGGATCATTGCATACATCAAATATAATCACAATCATAGCATGGCCATATCACATCACATCACATGCCCTGCAAAAACAAGTTAGACGCCTCTAACTTTCTTTGCATGTTCTATGCGGCTAGGGGATTTCGAATAAAGAAACGTTCTTACCTACGAACAAGAACCACAACTTGATACAAGTATTATCAAGTGCCCATTGTAAACTGAATCTTAACTATGCTGGCAGATACAGAAACCTACAAAGCCACTCGTGCAATGCAAGTTGCACGTTGAGCATGGAGGAAGTCTCATGTATGATGGCATGTAAGGTTAGCCCGGGCCGCTTCATCCCACCATCCCGCAAGATGCAAAGTACACGAAAAGCAAGTGACAACAAAAGCATCAATGCCCAAAAATCCATTGTGTTCTACTCGTGCAACAGATCTACGCATAGAGTCGGCTCTAATACCAATTTAGTGTTCATAGCATGGAAAATAAAAAAATTTCTATCACATGAACACACAAAACCAAGATGTAATCTATGGCAAAGCCAAGACCTAATATACGAGAATGGTGCAACGAGATTGTAGAGAACTAAACCTCGTAGATCCAAAGCATTTAATGAGATTCGGATCTTGTGGTTGATGTAGTCGATCACTTGCCGATCTCAAGATTGTGTAGACGATCCTTCCGACGCCATGTTTCGGCAGCTCTTCCGCAGTCGGTCACACGTATGGTATTCTATGTAGACCTTCCTCTCCCTCATTCCAGCAGGGCAGCTGAGGTTGTAGATCTCCCTAGAATACCAATAACACGACGGTGTGGTGGTGGTGGAGGAGAGATTTCTACAGGGCTTCGCCTAAGCTGGAGCAGGGTGGTGGATGAGAGAGAAGAGAGGCGGCGACTAGGTTTAGGCGCCAAGGGACAAGGGAGCCAAGAGGGGGCACCCCTACCCCTCCTTATATAGGTGGGAGGCCGGCGGCCAAGGGCCTCCCTACCCTAGCCAAGTCCCCCCCAACTAGGCTAGCAAGGGGAGAGACCCTCCCCAACTCTGCTAGGAAGAGAAGAGTTGGAAACTTGCCTTTCAAGTTTTCCCTTTCCTTCCCAAACTAGGATTTGACTTTTCAAACTAGGATTTGACTTTTCAAACTAGGGTTTGACCCTTTCTTCCTAGTCCTTGGCGAGTTGCCCTTGGGATTGGTGCTACCAGCCCCTTAGGGCATGCCGCATCCCAAGTGACCCCTCCCGAGTTGGTGGACCTTCCAGAACATTCTAGAAGCTTCCGGTCAAAACATCGAAAACATTTCCAAACTCCGGAAATTGACTTTCCTTATATGAATCTTATTCTCCGGACCATTTCGGATCTCCTCGTGATGTCCTGGATCCAATCCGAGACTCTGAACAACATTCGGTCTCCAACTCATATTCCATATCTACTTAAACAATATCAAATCATGTAATGTGTCTCCCTACGGTTCGTGAACTATGCATACCTGATCGAGACACCTCTCTGATCAACAACCAATAGAGGGATCTGGAAATCCATAAGGCTCCCACATATTTCTATGATTACTTTGTGATCGAATGAACCATTTACATACGGTACCGATTCCCTTTAACGCGTGATACTTTACTTATTCGTGGTTTGATCGTCGGTATCTCTATACCTAGTTCAACTTTGTTACCGATAAGTACTCTTTACTCATACTGTGATGTGACATCCCTTGTGACCTTTTCACATGCTTGCAAGCCAATTGGATGACACTCCACCGAGAGGGCCCAGAGTATATCTATCCGTCATATGGATGGACAAATCCAACTCTTGATCCATGTGCTTCAATCCATACTTTTAGAATACCTAATTCCACCTTTATAACCACCTAGTTATGTAAGTGGTGTTTGATGTCATCAAAGCATCCATCCGATGATGGTGATTAACATGATCTCATGGTCGAAGGATTAGGTTACTATGTATTTGAAAGCTTGTAGCAAACAAACTCTAAATGACTTGATCTTATGCTATGCTAACTATAGGAGTGTGTCCATCACATCATTCTCCTAACGACATGATCTTGTTATTAATAACATCTAATGTCCATGATCAGGAAACCATGATCATCTATTAATCAACAAGCTAGTTTAATAAGAGGCTTACTAGGGACTCTTTTATGTTTACAAAACACACAAGTATTAATGTTTTCTGTTAACACAATTATAACATGTTATGCAAACATTCATCATAAACACAAAGATATAATAATAAACATTTTTATTATTGCCTCTTGGGCATATCTGCAAAAATATTCTCTACTTGGAGATAAGACACCGACTCCAAGGACTTGTACATCTTGAACGCACTAGGCAAAATCCAAGAGGTTGGGGGATAATTGGTGCTCCTTGTCAAGGAGCATGAGACTAGCAATAGATAGATCATCTAGTGTTTCTTCTATTACAATTATCCAAGTCTAGGGTTTACAATAGAGGGGTGGGGCTATTTATAGGCCATCCACTAAAACAGGGGTAGTTTTAGGATAAAATTGGAAGTTGGGGCGAATCTGGGGATTACATGGGCCAGGCCCCACATGCCTTTACATGCCTACTATCGTGTAGGCTGGAGATTTCGGTGGGACAGGCCGGAGACTCCGGTCCAGGACGGAGATTCCGGTCTATCTCCGGTTCGTCTCCGGAGGGGGTGACAGACTGTCCCAGGCCTCGGCCCAGGGGCTGGTCCAAAGGCCAGCCGGAGATTCTGGTGTGTCGGTCTAGAGATTCCGGTCCGCTAGACCGGAGATTCCGGTGTGTTTAGCTTCAGCAGCTTCTTCTTCTTGTCCTGCTTCTTATACTTCTTTCATGGGGGCTTGGTGATGCATTGGGGCTTCATATCTGAGGATGCATAGCGTATTTGTATGAAGTAGCAAACCATCCAAGGGTGTATCAAAGTCACACGAGGAAAGGATCGATTTAACCTTGATTGTAGGAATTTGGCTTGGGCGTGAGTCATTGCTCTGCTTGGGGGACTTGGTGGTCTAGATGTAGGGACGTCCATAGGACAGGCTGTATCAAATTGACAACGAGGTCATGTAGGGGTTCGTAGCATGGAAAACAAAAAATTTCTATCGCATACAAACAAACAAGCCAAGATCTATCTACTAAATTGTAGCAATGAGTCGATGGAATAACTTACCCTCGAAGATTCCAAAGTGTTTAACGAGAGCGGATTATCGTGGGTGATGTAGTCGTACTCTTCCCGATCTCAAGATCGTGTAGATGATCCTTCCGGCGTTCGTAAGAAGCGCTTTCATGATCGGTCACACGTCGGTACTTCGACGAAGACCTTCCTCTCCCTTGTTCCAGACGTGAAGGTTGTAGCACTTCTCCTCATGATTCCGAAGACAACGGCGTGGTACGAAGTAGAGGGAGATCCCTTGAGGCTTTAAGCCGGAGCGAGTATGGTGGAGTATGATAGAGAGATATTAGTGGTCTAGAGATTATACACACCAATTAGAAGGCTCTAAACCGCATGCTAGAGCAATTAGAAGCTCTAAACCAAAAGGCTCTAAACCGGAGATTAGAGGATAGGAACTTGTGTGTCAGAGGAGGAGGCCTACCCTCCTTTTATAGGTGGGAGGGCGTCCAAGGAGGAGTCCCTCCCAAGTCGGCCTTGGTTGGCTACGGCTTGGAGGAATCCTCCCAAGTCAGTTCCAACCACCTCTTGCTTGTTTCCCAGCTTCTTTTAGCCGTTTGACTTTTAAACTAGCCATTTGACTTTTCTGTTTAGGATTCAATTTAATCCTTTATTTGGAACAGCAAGAACACTTAGTACATGATGCAATCATTCAATATGTAATGACACATTCATGTACCTCCCCGGAGTCTTGGGACAATCCGGAACCTTCTAGAACATTCGATGAAAACAAGGAATCATTCCCGAACTCAAACGGGACTTTCCTTATATGAATCTTATTCTCGGACCATTCCGGATCACCTCGTGATATCCTGGATCCCATCCGAGACTCCGAACAACATTCGGTCTCTTTCTCATAATACCATAACTACTCAAACAACGTCAATCCTTAAGTGTGTCTCCCTACGGTTCGTGAATTATGCGACATGATCGAGACACTTCTCCGAACAATAACCAATAGAGGAATCTGAAATTCATATGGCTCCCACATATTTCTACGATTACTTTGAGATCGAATGAACCACTTACACGAAACCAATTTCCTTTGTCTCACGATAGTTTACTTATCCGAGGTTATGATCGTCGGTATCTCGCATACCTAGTTCAACCTCGTTACCGATAAGTACTCTTTTCTCGTTCGTGATATGTGATCCCTTGTGAGCCAGTCACATGCTTGCAAGCTAATTGGATGACATTCCACCGAGAGGGCCCAGAGTATATCTATCCGTCATATGGATGGACAAATCCCACTCTTGATCCATGTGTTTCAACCAATACTTTCCGAACACTCAATGCCACCTTTATAGCCACCCACAGTGTGGTGTTTGATGTCATCAAAGCATCCATCCGGTAAAGGTGATATGCATGATCTCATGGTCGAAGGAATTAGGTTACTATGTATTAGAAAGCATATAGCAATTGAACTATTGAAATGACTTGATCTTTATGCTACGCTTATCTATAGGAGTATGTCCACCATATCATTCTCCTAACGATATGATCTTGTTGTTGATAACATCTCAATGTTCATGATAGGGAAACCACAATCATTAATCAACCAACAAGCTAGTGAAGTATAGAGGCTATACTAGGGACTTCAAATTAAGTTTACAAATCACACAAGTATTAATGTTTCCTTGTGTTGCCTGCCAAAACCCACCGGCGAGCAGCGACTGGCAACACGGAGAGCCGGGAGGCTCCCAGGACTGCTGGTGGGCCCTGGTCCCTCGGGCGACGGCCCGCAAAAGCTCCGGCACACGTCCTGGCTTGGTTCGAGATGCCACCTGACCTATACCTGGTCGAAGGTGAAGGATTGCTCGATTGATTTCTGCATGATAAACAAGTATCGTAAAATTCGAGCCGTAATCGGCTCCTGTGTTCCAGAATCGGCTCCTAAAGCCGATTGCCCCATGGTTCTGCGTTAGATTTATGATAACATGGGGTTTTGCTTGATCGCTACAAGTTAAATCGATCTACGATAGTTTAACGTTTTCACCACGTAACTGGAACGTCCTACGCGTAATTGAGCCTAGTACGTACAAAAGATGAAGAATATCAACCCTAGAGGAGGCCTAATAACCAACATAAAGCCAATTACCGGAACATCCTCTCTAGAACGAATAAGCCACATCCTTATGCATTACCGGATCGTTCAACCCGTTTGTAAGGCCTGATTACGTAGATATTAAACTAAACCTTGACGAACAAGGCACAACTATAAGATCGAATAGACTAAATAAAGATCAGCAGGTGCTACCCTTGCACTTTGGGACACGGCAAGGGTAGCGAGATAGCTAGAGGTAGCATAACTTCGATATAATAATGAAACAGTCCGATGCTAGCCTCAAACAATCTATGATAATGGTATTACCGCCATCAACAACGCTTCAAGACGAGTAAAACCGGTAGAAATAAGTAGATACTGCCTAGATCGCAAGATGCGATCTAGGCAGCATGGCACTTACCCGAAAGAAACCCTAAGAACAAGGGGTGGCGATGCGCCGAGATTGTGTTTGTCGTGAACGTGGTTGTCCTTTTTTCTCAATAACCCTAGGTACATATTTATAGTCCGGAGACTCTCTACTTTTGGAATAACTCTACAACTCTATCTTTACCTAAACATAAACGGAACCTAAACAAACACGAATCCTACTATGATACAAGATACACGGGCAATTCAGCCCAAATCTACGCACTAGGCTGATCCAACAACACGTTGAATATATGTATCCTCCAAGCCCATCTTGATCACGGCCCATCCCCGCCTTTGGCCAAAATATGGTGATAACACATGCCCCCCATGTTTTGGCAATGATAATTCCAAAACCACTCGGTGTGTTTTTTTCCTCTTCTTCTCCTCTTTTTTTTTATCGAGGCGTCGGCGAATCGTGGCGTAACAACCACGCTACCCCTTCATCATGATGCCCTGTCTTCTCAACTCCTGCGCAGCGCGTGATTTGACGATTTTGGCAGTGCAATCTGGGAAACCGCCATGGCATTGAACCGTCTGTCCACTATTCCCTTATTTAAATCAGCCTGAACAGTTCGCAGTCCCCATCTTCCTCCAGTTGCCAGAAAACCGTTCTCCCATCACCGGAAAAACCCTCTTTCTTGCCATGGCCTCCTCTGCTTCCTCCGATGCGTCCTCCCACGCCTCCAACTCGATTAGCGACCGAGAACCAACGCCAGAGCATCCACCGATGGCGGCGTACCACACTCTCGCCCCACAATGGTGGGACGAGAGGGGTTGGGACTTTGCTGTCTGGTCGGAGGATGACGCCTCCATGACCGACGGCGAGGAGGACCTACAGTTCCTCGCCGATGGGGAACTGGAGGCGGACAGTGCTGATGACGCTATGTCCTGGGACGGCGTCGACTTCTCCGAAGAAGAAGAGGGGGAGGAGGAGGACACCTCCTCCGAAGAGTACCAGCCGGTGAAGTACTTCCGCACCGGGTCCAGCGAGACGGCACGGCGAGGCGAGGAGGCCCTCGACTTCTTCGGTGACAGTGAAGACGACGCCGTAGCAGTTGAGGATAGCGCACAAGGCGACGGCGGCGGAATGACGACCTCGGCCTTGATTAGGAATCGATAGTAGTAGCCGTAGTAGTGGTAGATCCCTTTGTAATCTATCACGTTTGTAAGCCATCCGCTTTTGAATGAATGAATGAAAAAGCCATTTCCAGAATCGTCTTTACGCCCAAATCTTGTCGATAACACAAATAAGTCGATTTTCCAGGAGCCGATAGCAACGCATCGGCTTTCACTTGGTCATGTTTCCACAGTCAATCAAACTACAACTCAAAGAGCCGATGCACATCGGCTTTCCCCAAATTGTTGACAAGGTCAACTCAGCCGCATATTTAGGCAAACCTAAACAGCCACCTCCTAGCCCCCAACGGTAACCTGCGGCTCTCTTCAAAAAGGGCATCCTAGACCCCCAACCGCCTATCGACCAGATCGAGCTCATAGCCACAAGAACCTTCGCTTCTCACCCCGCACAGATCCATCTCCGCCGGCCAACCAGATGGCAGAATCGTCCAACACCAATCCAGAGGTCTCCGGTCTGAAGGTACGCCTACCCTTCGATCAACGCATCAGTAAGAACTTGATGGCGAACATCTGAGTTAATGCCTTTATTCTGCTATTAAATTTTCTAGGTTTCAGACATCCTGCTGCCACATCCTTCTCTCCCAAATTCCCTCTGTCTCGGTCCTCGCACAGATTCCAGTCCTGCCCATCTGATTTCTTGCGAAGCAAATAGAATCCCCTTCGTAAGCCAAGACTTAGATCTGAACTCTTGGGCCGACTGTCTACGAGCCTGGCCTAATCCCCCTGAACATTGGGTTTCTTGGTTTAGTAGAGTAGCTAGAGCTTACCAATCCCAATGGGAAACTTTGGGAATAGCCGATGTCTTGCATCTATCGTTGTCTCCTCTTGAGAAACACGAGAATCTCCTCAAAACCATCGGCTACTTCTGGTCTGATGCTCTGAATTGCTTTATGTTCGGCCACGGCCCTATGTCACCAACCTTACTAGACGTGGTGATGATTACCGGTCTGGATGTTACATCACCCAGCCCTTCTGCTTTCAAACTGACCACAGTCCCCTACAAACTGTCCTCCAAAACAGACTGTACCAGTTGGGGTGCTTATCTCCACCGTCATATGAAAACAAAGGGCCCTGTTTCAGAGAAAGAACATACAACCTTCCTCAACTTCTGGCTAGAGCATTTCATCTTCTGTGGCCCTTCCCTGGCTCCCACCAAGAACTATCTCTCCTTGGCCTACGAACTAGCCAAAGGTACTCAACTTGGCGTCGGGAAACTGTTCCTTGGAGAGGTCTATCGGTATCTCCAGTTGATGTCCGCTGTCATTGTTTTCGCATAGCAATCGAACAGGTGGACCTTGGTGGTTCATCCGGTGTGGGCTCACTGTACTTCCAAAACCGTATCGGACTTTCCCTTACGGCGGCTGTTCCTTCCCGATGTTAAAGGGAAGCAAATCCGATGCACTAGCTATGGCCAAGCTTTATATCGACGCCACAAGAAGCGCGCCTCAAGAGGCGTCAAAATGGTTCGATATCTTTTCCAAGGCTCGACAACCCCAACTTCTTCCCTACATGGAAGAAGCGAACATTCGAGAATCCACTCTCCTTGGTTTGGACAATTTTGCCGATGACACTAGCACTCGGCAACTCTTTTCCATCGTTATTCGTCCCTGTTTCCTTCCAGTTGGCATGAGCACATCTAACCGGATAATCAAACCCGGGTACGAATTCTACCAACCAGTCGTGGTGACTCGTCAATTTGGCCTCGGACAAGTAGCTCCCCACTTTTTCCTTCATCATCTTACGGAGTGCAGAGCCGACCTGCCTGATCCTCTCACCAGTCAGAGGTGTTACTCCTTCTTTGATGCTCTGACCATCCCTATTCCGAATGACCTCACCTTCGCTTCGTCAACTGACGGCTTCGAGGACTGGTGGACAATGTGGAAAACCCATGTTTTCAGGAAAGCTCTGGGACCGCTCCTGAAACAACTTGATGCCGATTACGACGCTTCCGTGGAACAGGTACTACTACTTGCAAATTTTCTTGATGCAGCTTGCAATTGATCCTCTTATTAACTCACTCTTTCTCTTCGCAGCAACAAGATGGCCCTGAGCCTACGCACATCGATGGCTCCCCTTTCGAATTCTTCCCGCCAGCTCCTGTGGTTCTTTTCTGCAAAGACTCGCCACCTCTGAAAAAGGTCATAATGCAGAAACAGCCGATAACCCCACAATCGGCTTCCAAGAAACCAGAGCCCTAAGTCACCGCCTCGTTCGACTAAGACCGGACGACGGTGAGGAAGGTGGCTGCTAGGAAGACCCCGAGGCGCCCTCTCCATACAGCTCGCATGTAAGCTAATTCAGGCCTTGGTCGATCCTTATCATTCTTTATTCTTGCAGACATGCTCGCGCTTACTGTTTTTCCTCTTTTACAGGCTTCCGCCGAAGACACCTCCAGTGAGGACACCAGATCGATCGAGGAGAGCTAAGCCCAGCGGTTACGAGAGGACCAACACACCGAACCAGCCATTCACCATCATCGGCTTCAGAAAAGGTCGGCTCTGAACCCGCTGCCCCGAGCACCGGTAGGCGGGCCATCAGGGTCCCAAGAGAGCTCGCAAAGGTCAACAAGCTTCTTCGTCGAGCCAGAGGTTTCAAAAATCGCCGCCTTCATACTCCTCCTACTTGTTTCCTTTTGTACGCCGATTTATTGTTACTCACGAAGCTAAGAACATCCTTTATGCAGACGGTGATGTCTTCACGGACGGTGAGGCAAGATCAAGCCTTTGGATCTGGGAATCCCGAAGGTGTAGATGAAACGGCTACTACTCGCCAAGCCTCCAAAGAACCACACAAACCGATGGCCTCCTCATCGGCTACCCCTCGATCTTAGGAGAGGTATGTTTTAAGTTTCTTCTTGGTCCGGTCTTGTATGTTTAGACGCAACCGACGCCTCTGCCGAGTTGTGATCTTTCGGGCTTCTTGTCTTTTGACCTGAATCCATCGAACCAACTCCATCTGCTGCCCATGCTGATCCATAAACCGGGTTGCTCCACCTCAATTCCAGCGTCTTAGAACCTTCTTTGTCCTCCTCAATCGAGGAGTTGATCGAGGTTACGAGGAAGTGAAGAGCGTTCGCCGAGATTCATGATCATCTTCCAGAACACCGCAAGTGAAGCTTTTGTCGATTGCCAATCTATCCTTTTCGCCACGCAGTGCAGCTAGCCGTGAAAGGATCCATCTGCGCCACGCCCAACTTCCACCGAAGCCGATATTGCGAGAAAGATGTCGGACTTAATGAGAAAAAGGCGTCTCGATGCTAAACGACACCTCCGTCAACCGCCGAGCTCGCATCCTTGAAGCAGGAGCTGGAAGATCTTGAGGAGAAGGTCGGGTGACTAAACAGCTCATCCGTGACAAGGAAGAATCCATAGCCCGCTCCCAACACGAGGCGGAAGGCCTCAAAGCTCAGCGAGCGAAGACCGATCGGGGCATACGTGCCTTGAGCAAGCAGCTAGTGACGCGGGGATGAAGATGACGGCCGAGATCGCCGAGGTGGATCGTATCTGTTGACGCCCACGCCTTGAGGCATTCTTGATGAGTTCGTATGTAAACTGGCATCTGTTTGTAATGTGTGTGGACCACCAAAGCCGATGACCGTGCATTGGCTGTATATTTTTTCTTATTCGGCCGATTTTTGATATCGGCACCTACATTTTTGCTGTTCAATATCTCCCGTGCTTTTGTACCTTATCCGTTTAGGTGCCCCCCGAGCCGAATCTTTCAAGTAATTTGAAGATATCGGCTCTCAAGTCGTCCGCTTCCAGGAAATGTGCCTGAACGTCGGCACATCCTAGCCCATTCTTGCTGATAAATGTTGGTCGTGACTTATCCCCGGGACCAATGTCGATCTCTTCTAGCTCATCAGCGGATGTAAATCCGTACCCTAGCTTTCCGTCACCTGTCAAATCGACGCTAAACACAGGGCACACGGTGGGTGAGGACCACAAAAATAATCTGGGCCGATCGCCTAAATCGGCCCCCTTTTTGCTTGCATCTGTCAAGGACGGTTTACACCTTATTATTTTACAGTGGCAGGGCATCTCTCTGCTACGACTACATGAACTGCTTGTCGTATGATCGCTGCTTTTTATTTTTTGTGGCCGATCGCAGGGATCGGCCGTACCACGGATGATCGTGGGCTTTTCTACTCTGTAAGGCCAGTGGATAAGACCAGCCTCACCCGTTTTTGTAGCTTCAATACGCCGCCGTCTAGATTGATTCCAGATCGGCTCTTGGTCTTACGCCCCGCACGTTCATGCCAGCTATGGAGATCTCGATAGAATCGTCTGCGTGGATGACCTCGACTTCGTCTCCATCCCTTGGATCGAGCAGCGATGCATTGTGGACGGATGCGACAATTAGCGTGAATCCAATCCCTTCCTAGCAAGACAGTGTAAGTGCTCTTGCTGTCCACGACGAAGAATGACGTGGGTACGGTTTTCCTGCCCACTGTCAAGTCCACGTTCAGTACACCTTGTGTTCCCGAAGACTGACCGTTGAAATCGCTCAACGTGACGTTGGTTTTGATCAGATCTGCAGTGGAGCGTCCTAAACGTCGTAGCATGGAGTATGGCATTATGTTGACTGCCGCTCCGGTGTCCACCAACACCTTGTTGACAGGTTGCCCGTTGATGTAACCTCGCAGGTACAGGGCTTTCAGGTGTTTGTAACCCTTCTCACGTGGCTTCTCGAAGATAACCGGCCGCGGGCCGCAGTCAAACTGTGCCACGGGTAGCTCATCGGTTCTTGGTGCGCAGAATTCTGACGGGAGTACGAACACCATGTTTGTGCTAGCCGATGTCTTTGCATCGGCTCTTACCGGTTTGGGGCGCCACTCTTTCCTGGTCGGGCGGTCTTCCGTTTCCACATCCTGCCTTACTTTGACGGCCAGATCAGGTCGTGCTTTCTTCAAAGCGTGGAGATACTGCGCTTCAGCTTCCTCTAAGTTACGCAGCCGCTGCACTCTACGCTCGGTGTGTACGAGTCCGTCGGGCACCACCTTGGCGGTGATACCTGTCTTCGCCCTTGCCATCCTTTGGCTCCTCGAGGCCTTCGCTCGGCGGACTCCTGTGACGCCGTTGGGCTGAAGAGGCCCTAGACGTTTGAATACGACCTTTGGCCTCGTGTCTTCCTTTTCTGACCGCAGGCTCGGTTGTCGATTGTAGGCAATCGTCTCATTCTCGCCCTGACAATACGAAGAAAGGACAATCCCAATGCACTGCTGTGCCCTCCTTCTCTTCGACGGTCCCTTAGCAAGGTGCTCATGTCTTCCGTCGTCATCGTGATGGCGGCGTTGGTCATCTTGGCGCTCATACTTGTTAAGGAGATGCGGAATGTGGCTTCGATATCGCACTCTCCTCACTTTTCCTCTGCGGCATACCTTTGTCATTGTGGCATTTGGGCGGTCGCATGGACTAGCCTCTTTTCTTTCCTTGCCGGGAGCGACCACCGTTAACTTTGTACGTGTCATGGTGGTATCGAGACCGCCATGTTAACGCGAGCGAGAAATCCAGCTTACGCCATGAGCGCTCGAGTTCTACCAGGTTGACGCCGGAATGGGTTTGTGTCCACTTTCATGGCGAAGCGCCCAAGGATCGACGACCTTGTTCTATCGCCATTTGGATTTGGCGAATCTCCTTGCACTCGTTGGTGGTGTGAGTGAGCGAATGATGCCACTTGCGGTATGGTCTCCGTTCATCTCTCGAGGTAGGGATTTTGTGGCCTTGGTAATCTCACCGCTTCTCCTTCATGGTAGATCGAATATCTGCTCGGCTTTGCTCACATCAGTCGAACCCTTTCGCGGCCCTTGTTTCACCCATTTGCAGGCCACGGGATCGCCCCGAGCCCATTCATTCGGCCACCTCACGGTCTGCGTCGGATCTTCTTCTTACGCATCGACCGGGCTTATCGGACGTTTGAATTTGTCTTGGTACAACTCGTGGTGGCTGCTCATACATCGTCGATTTACGGGCCATGTGCCAATGAGTTGTATTCTACCAGAACGCCAAGTCCTTGATGGGTGCTGAGACCCAACACTGCCAGCTCGGCGGCTTCCTTCTCGATTAAGCGAGCGAGTAACATCGGTTCTTAGATCTGGCGGCTGGATGTACTCGGCTCTGATTTCTCGCTTACGCCGCTTTCGCCAGTGCGCAATGCCAGCCTCGGTAGCCTCGAATGGTCTTGGATGTGGAACTGCTCTTCGATTGCTTCGGTATGAATTGAATCGGTGGCGGTGGTGTACCACCCAAAGGCGGTCTGTCGAGATTGCGCAAAAGAATCTCACGCATCGATCCGATGCGAAATCATGCCTAGCATGCGGTATCGGCTTATGTGCTCGATCGAGCTTGACCCTTCCGACCAGCTGAATCTTGAAAACTTCGGGGAGCTTGTACTTGGGTGGCGCGGAATCAGATCAAACTTCGTTGAGTGCGGCTTTGAATAGCCGATTGTCCTCCTCTTGACCGAAGCGGCTAGTCCCTCAGATGGTACCGATTTGCTCCACTGTTTGAGCTGTAGGGGTTAGATTCTCATGACTTGCTCGATGGCATACTTGGCTAGCCGCCTGTTTGTCGGCGTCCATCCCAGCCATTCTTTGCTCGGACACGCTTTGCCCGGAAGATCCTGGCCCAAGGGTTCCCGCCGCAGAAACTCCTGCGGTTGCAATCTGTTTGGTGCGTGTCAGGTTATTGCAGTCCGGCACGTAGGCGCATATATATCCGTGTGGGATCTCCTTAGGTGGCTCGAATAGGAATTGGCATCGCTGGGTCGCCTCCGGCCTTGTAGACGACGTGGCCGCTGCCCGTGGTTACGGGCGGCAAGTGCGAGCGGGATCTGCGGCACGTGCAGCGGTCTTTCCCCTGGTGAGTCCCTAAAGTAGGTCCCGGCAGAATCTGATGCTTCATGATCTCTGGACTACGCGGACGCGACCCGCTCAGCGTTCACGGGCTCTCGAATGGCGGTGCAAAGAATGAGCCACCATGTAGTTGACTTCTGTCGTAGAGCCACAGTGCGCTCCTCCGAAAGCAGAGCAGATCCACCTCATTAAGAGCGCCCTCGGGAGAACCCTTTCCACGATGCCATGCGTCTGGGTCCTCTCAAAGAGCGATGAGGTCTTCCTCGAAGAGGGCCTTGATCTCGTCGTGCCAGCCTTGTGCTCGCCGAGCAGATCGTCATAAGTGCTGATGCATTCTCCATCGCCGTCGGTGTTGATGTAGGCGTTGTTGAAGGTCCCACTGGCGTGCGAATGTGTTGCCTGCCAAAACCCACCGGTGAGCAGCGGCAACACGGAGAGCCGGGAGGCTCCAGATGCTGGTGGGCCCTGGTCCCTCGGCGACGGCCATAAAAGCTCGACACACGTCTTGGCTTGGTTCGGCGTGCCACCTGACCTATACCGGTCGGGAAGGTGAAGGATTGCTCGATTGATTTCTGCATGATAAACAAGTATCGTAAAATTCGAGCCGTAATCGGCTCCCGGTTTCCACAGAATCAGCTCCTAAAGCCGATTGCCCCATGGTTCTGCGTTAGATTTATGATAACATGGGGTTTTGCTTGATCGCTACAAGTTAAATCGATCTACGATAGTTTAACGTTTTCACCACGTAATCTGGGCGTCCTACGCGTAATGAGCCTAAATGCGTACAAAAGATGAAGAATATCAACCCTAGAGGAGGCCTAATAACCAACATAAAGCCAATTACGGAACATCCTCTCTAGACGAATAAGCCACATCCTTATGCATTACCGGATCGTTCAACCCGTTTGTAAGGCCTGATTACGTAGATATTAAACTAAACCTTGACGAACAAGGCACAACTATAACAGATCGAATCGACTAAATAAAGATCAAGCAGGTGCTACCCTTGCACTTTGGGACACGGTGCAAGGGTAGCGAGATAGCTAGAGGTAGCATAACCGGCGATAATAATGAAACAGTCGATGCTAGCCTCAAACAATCTATGATAATGGTATTACTCGCCATCAACAACGCTTGATCTGAGTAAACCGGGTAACGAAATAAGTGAATCTTGCCTAGATCGCAAGATGCGATCTAGGCAGCATGACACTTACCCGAAAGAAACCCTAAGAACAAGGGGTGGCGATGCGCCGAGATTGTGTTTGTCATGAACGTGGTTGTCCTTTTTTCTCAATAACCCTAGGTACATATTTATAGTCCGGAGACTCTCTACTTTTGGAATAACTCTACAACTCTATCTTTACCTAAACATAAACGGAACCTAAACAAACACGAATCCTACTATGATACAAGATACACGGGCAATTCAGCCCAAATCTACGCACTAGGCCGATCCAACAACACGTTGAATATATGTATCCTCCAAGCCCATCTTGATCACGGCCCATCCCCGCCTTTGGCCAAAATATGGTGATAACACCTTGTTAATACTATTATAGCATGAATGTAAACATTTATCATAAACACAAAGATATAATAATAACTACATTTATTATTGCCTCTAGGGCATATCTCCAACAGTCTCCCACTTGCACTAGAGTCATCTAATCTAGATTACATGGTAATATACCGAACACCCATGGCAGTTTGGTGTTGGTCATGTTTTGCCCTCGGGAGAGGTTTAGTCAACGGATCCGCCACATTCAGATATGTGTGTACTTTGCAAATCTTTATATCCCCATCTTGGATATGTTCTCGAATAGCGTGAAAACGCAGCTTGATATCTTGACTTCTTGTGTGACCTTGGTTCTTGCGCATTGGCTATGGCGCCCATGTTATCACAGATGAATGAACCGGGTCCAGGCACTAGGAACCACACCCAGCTCTGTAATGAACTCTTTCATCCATATCGCTTCTTGTGAAGCCTCAAAAGCCATGTATTCCGATTCGGTTGAAGATCTCGCCACAATGCTTTGCTTTGCACTCCTCCACTAGCTGCTGCACCATTCAAAATAAATCATTATCCAGTTGTGATTTAGAATCATCCGGATCGGTGTTCCAACTAGCATCGGTGTAACCATTAACAACGATGTTCATCACCTCCATAAGAAAGAACCATATCCTTAGTTCTTCTCAAGTACTTAAGGATGTTTTTGATCATTGTCCAATGATCCACTCGGATCACTTTGATATCTGCTAGTTAAACTAACGGCATATGCAATGTCGGGTCTAGTACATAGCATGGCATACATTAGAGATCCTATGGCTGAGGCATGAGTCTTACTCATCCTTTCTCTATCTTACGCCGATGTCGGACTTTGAGTTTTACTCAAGGTCGTATTGGGCAACATGGGCAAGAACCCTTTCTTGCTTTCTTCCATTCCAAACCTCTTTAGAACTTTGTCCAAATATGTACTCTGTGACAATGATATTTGGCGTTTCGATCTATCTCTATAAATCTTTATGCCTAATATGTAAGCTGCTTTGCCAAGATCCTTCATTGAAAAACTATTATTCAAATATTCCTTGACACTATTAAGAAGGTCTACATCATTCCCAATCAACAATATGCCATCCACATATAGTATTAAGAATGCTACAGAGCTCCCACTCACTTTCTTGTAAATACAAGCTTCTCCATAAGTTTGTATAAAACCAAAACTTTTGATCACCTTATCAAAACATTGATTCCAACTTCGGGATGCTTGCTTCAATCCATAGATGGACCGTTGAAGTTTGCACACCTTGTTAGCATCTTTAGGATCGACAAAACCTTTGGGTTGCATCATATACAACTCTTCATCAATATCTCCATTGAGGAATGTTGTTTTGACATCCATCTGCCATATCTCATAATCATAATATGCAGCGATTGCTAACATAATAATCACAGACTTTAGCTTCGCTACTGGTGAGAAAGTCTCATCGTAGTCAACTCCTTGAATTTGTCGAAACCCTTTTGCGACAAGTCGAGCTTTATAGACAGTAACATTACCATCAGCATCTGTTTTCTTCTTGAAAATCCATTTGTTCTCGACAGCCTTTCGGCCATCCGGTAAGTCCACCAAAGTCCATACTTGGTTTTCGTACATGGATCCAATCTCGGATTTCATGGCTTATTGCCATTTATTGGAATCTGGGCTCATCATCGCTTCCTCATATGTCTCGGGGTCATCGGTGTTGTCTACCAACATGACACTCATAACGGGATCATACCAATGCAGGTGGTACGAGTTCTCGTTGACCTCCGAGGCTCAGAGTAACTTCAACCGAAGTTTCATGATCACCATCACTAGCTTCCTCTCTTATTGGTGCAGGCACCAGAACTTCTTCCGGTCTTTGCGCTACTGCAATTCGAGAAGGTTCGACAACCTCGTCGAGTTCTACTTTCCTTCCAGTCACTTCTTTCGAGAGAAATTCCTTCTCTAGAAAGGATCCATTCTTGGCAACAAAGATTTTGCCTTCAGATCTATGATAGAAGGTATACCCAATAGTTTCCTTCGGGTATCATATGAAGACGCATTTTTCCGCGTTGGGTTCAAGCTTGTCCTGCTGTAACTTCTTTACATAGGCTTCGCATCCCCAAACTTTAAGGAACGAAAATCTAGGTTTCTTCCCAAACCATAATTCATACGGTGTCGTTTCAACGGATTTAGACGGTGCCCTATTTAAAGTGAATGCGGCTGTTTCTAATGCATAACCCCAAAATGATAGCGGTAAATCTGTAAGTGACATCATAGAACGAACCATATCTAAGAGAGTTCGATTACGACGTTCGGACACACCATTACGCTGTGGTGTTCCCGGTGGTGTCAATTGTGAAAGTATTCCGCATTTCTTTAAATGCTCGCCAAACTCATAACTTAGATATTCACCTCCACGATCAGAACGTAGAAATTTAATCTTCTTGTTACGTTGATTCTCTACCTCACTTTGAAACTCCTTAAACTTCTCGAAAGTTTCGGACTTATGTTTCATGAAAATAGATATACCCATATCTACTCAAGTCATCCGTGAAGGTAAGAACATAACGATAACCACCGCGCGATGCTACACTCATTGGACCACACACATCGGTATGTATGATTTCCAATAAGTCCGTAGCTCGCTCCATCATACCAGAAAATGGAGTCTTAGTCATTTTTCCCATCAGACATGCTTCGCATCTTTTAAGTGATTCAAAATCAAGTGATTCAAGAAGTCCATCGGAATGGAGTTTCTTCATACGCTTCACTCCAATGTGACCAAGGCAGCGATGCCACATATAGGTCGAATTATCGCTTGATTTCAAACGTTTAGCCTCAATGTTGTTGATATGTGTATTTCCACTATCGAGATTCAATAAGAATAGACCATCTATCAAAGGTGCATGTGCATAAAACATATTACTCATATAAATCGAACAACCATTATTCTCGACTTAAACAAGTAAGTCTACTTAATAAACAAGATCACGATATAATGTTCATGCTCAACACGGGCACTAAATAACAATTATTTAAGTATAAAACTAATCCCGATGGTAGATGAAGAGGTAGCGTGCCAGCGATCACATCAACCTTTGATCCGTTTCCCACGCATCGTCACCTCGTTCTTCGCTAGCTTCCATTTATTCTGCAAAGACTGTTTGAGTTACAAATATGAGCAACCAAACCAGTATCAAATACCCAGGCACTACTACGAGTACTAGTGAGATACACATCAATAACATGTATATCAGATATACCTTTCTTCTTGATGTTGCCGTTCTTCAGATCCGCCAAGTACTTTGGGCAATTCCGCTTCCAATGACCTTCTCCCTTGCAGTAAAAGCACTCAGTATCAGGCTTGGGTCTAGCCTTGGTCTTCTTCGCCGGCGTGGTAACTTTCTTACCACCCTTCTTGAAGTGTCCCTTTTTCTTAGGCTTGCCTTTCTTGAATTTGGTGGTCTTATTGACCAACAACACTTGGTGCTCTTTCTTGATCTCCACTTCTGCAGACTTTAACATAGCAAACAGTTCTGGCAACTCTTTGTTTATGTTCTGCATGTTGTAGTTCATCACAAAGTTCTTGTAACTTGGTGGTAGTGATTGGAGGACACGGTAAATCCCCAAAGCATTAGGAATTACTATGCCCAAGCTTTGAAGTTTGTTTGTGTGCCCAGACATCTTAAGCACATGCTCACTCACGGAGCTGCCCTCTTCCATCTTGCAGTTAAAGAACTTTTCGGAAGCCTCATAGCTTTTAATTGCCACATGAGTCTCAAAAATCAATTTGAGATCCTCGACAATATCATATGGGTCTGAATTCTAAAACCTTTTCTGAAGCTCCGATTCCAAACCATACAAGATAGCACACTGAACTATGGAGTATTGATTCTTCCGAGCGAGGTAAACATTCTTTACTTCATCGGGAGCATCAGCTGCAGGTGGGTCACCCAGCGGTGCATCCAACACATAGGTCAAATTACCAGCTGTGAGGACAATCCTCAAATTGCGGAACCAATCCGCGAAGTTGCTTCCATTGTTTTTCAACTTTTCTTTCTCTAGGAACGCATTAAAATTGATGGTAGGGGTTGCCATTGATCTACAACATATTTGCAATAGTTTAGACTAAGTTTATGACAAATTGAGTTCAAATTAATTAAGTAATTAAACTAGGTGAACTCCCACTCAAAACAACATCCCTCACATTGTTTTAGTGATCACACGAACCAAATCCACTACATCAACACCGATCATCACGAGATAGTTTCAATGGCGAACAATCGTCATGTTCATCATATCTACTATATGATTCATGCTTTACCTTTCGGTGATCCGTGTTCCGAGACCATGTCTGTACATGCTAGGCTCGTCAAGATCAAACCTTAGTTTCTGCATGAGCAAATCTGGCTTGCTCACGTTGTATACACTTGCAGAATCTAACACACCCGATCATCACGTGGTGCTTCGAAACAACAAGCTTTAGCAACGGTGCTGACTAAGGGTGAACACTTTATGACTTGAAATTCATGTGCATGAGGGATCATCTTATAATGCTACCGTCGTCTACTAAGCAATACAAGATGCATAAAGGATTAACATCACATGCAATTCAATAATATGTGATATGATATGGCCTTTATTCTTTGTGCTTCCGATCTCCATCTTCAAGCACGAACATGATCTCCATCATCACCGGCATTGCATCAAGGTCAACGACGCTTCTCCATGGTTGTCTTCCACCGGCTTCAACTATTACAACTACTTTGAATAGACACGCGGGTCTTAACATAAATTAAAGACAACCATATGGCTCCTGCCGGTTGCCAACTTACAATAAGGAACATTGCATACATCAAATATAATCACAATCATGGCCATATCACATCACTGCACACCCTTGCAAAACAAAGTTAGACGCCTCTACTTTCTTTGCATATTTTACGTGGTTTGGGGCTTTCAATAAGTGTCGTTCTAACTTACGAACAAGAACCACAACATTGATACTAGCATTGTTGATCACCCGTTGTAAATTGGATCTTAACTATGCTAGGAAAGCAGCACCCACAAAGCCACTTATGCAATACAAGTTGCATGTCAAGCGTGGAGCAAGTCTCATGAGCGATGTCATGTAAGGTTAGCCGGGCCGCTTCATCCCAACATACCGCAAGATGCAAAGTACACAAGAAGCAATCGACAATAAAGCATCAACGCCCACAATGACCATTGTGTTCTACTCGCAACAGATCTACATATAGACACGGCTCGATACCCTTTGAGGAGTTCGTAGCATGGAAAACAAAATTTTCTATCGCATACAAACAAACAAGCCAAGATCTATCTACTAGATTGTAGCAACGAGTCGATGGAATAACTTACCTCGAAGATTCCAAAGTGTTTAACGAGGCGGATTCTCGTGGGTGATGTAGTCGTACTCTTCCGATCTCAAGATCGTGTGAGCGATCCTTCCACAAGGCTGCGTTCGGCGCTTCATGATCGGTCACTGCGTTCGGTGCTCGAAGACCTTCCTCTCCCTTGTTCCAGCAGGCGGAGGTTGTAGCACTCTCCTCGCGATTCCGGCAACTGGCGTGGTACAGGAAGTAGAGGAGATCCCATGAGCTTCGCCTTAAGCGGGCGAGTATGGTGGAGTATGAGAGAGAGAGCTATTAGTGTTCTAGAGATTAGACACACCAATTAGAAGGCTCTAAACCAGGCTAGAGCAATTAGAAGCTCTAAACCAAAGCGGCTCTAAACCGGAGATTAGAGGATAGGAACTTGTGTGTCTAGAGGAGGAGGCCCGCCTCCTTTTATAGGTGGGAGGGTGGCCAAGGGAGGAGTCCCTCCCAAGTCGGCCTTGGTTGGCGCGGCTTGGAGGACTCCTCCCCAAGTCGGTTCAACCACCTCTTGCTTGTTTCCCACAGTTTCTTGTTTTAGCCGTTTGACTTTTAAACTGGCCATTTGACTTTTGTGTTTTAGGATTCAATTTAATCCTTTATTTGGAACAGCAAGAACACTTAGTACATGATGCAATCATTCAATATGTAATGACACATTCATGTACCCTCCCGGTCTTGGGACAATCCGAACCTTCTAGAACATTCAGATGAAACACGGAATCATTCCCGAACTCCGAAAAGGGACTTTCCTTATATGAATCTTATTCTCCAGACCATTCCGGATCACCTCGTGATATCCCGGATCCCATTCGAGACTCCGAACAACATTCGGTCTCTTTCTCATAATACCATAACTACTCAAACAACGTCGAATCCTTAAGTGTGTCTCCCTACGGTTCGTGAATTATGCGGACATGATCGAGCCACTTCTCCGAACAATAACCAATAGAGGAATCTGGAAATTCATATGGCTCCCACATATTTCTATGATTACTTTGCGATCGAATGAACCACTTACATATGAAACCAATTTCCCTTTGCCTCACGATAGTTTACTTATCCGAGGTTATGATCGTCGGTATCTCTGCATACCTAGTTCAACCTCGTTACCGATAAGTACTCTTTTCTCGTTCCCGTGATATGTGATCCCTTGTGAGCCAGTCACATGCTTGCAAGCTAATTGGATGACATTCCACCGAGAGGGCCCAGAGTATATCTATCCGTCATATGGATGGACAAATCCCACTCTTGATCCATGTGTTTCAACCAATACTTTCCGAACACTCAATGCCACCTTTATAGCCACCCGATTCGGTGTGGTGTTTGATGTCATCAAAGCATCCATCCGGTAAAGGTGATATGCATGATCTCATGGTCGAAGGAATTAGGTTACTATGTATCAGAAAGCATATAGCAATTGAACTATTGAAATGACTTGATCTTTATGCTATGCTTATCTATAGGAGTATGTCCACCATATCATTCTCCTAACGATATGATCTTGTTGTTGATAACATCTCAATGTTCATGATAGGGAAACCACAATCATTAATCAACCAACAAGCTAGTGAAGTATAGAGGCTATACTAGGGACTTCAAATTAAGTTTACAAATCACACAAGTATTAATGTTTCCTTGTTAATACTATTATAGCATGAATGTAAACATTTATCATAAACACAAAGATATAATAATAACTACATTTATTATTGCCTCTAGGGCATATCTCCAACAGGTCATATCATTGGTGAATGATGTGATGGACATTAACCAAAGATTTCCACACGATAAAGTCACAAGGTTCATCGTTGCAATAGTTAGAAACGAAGTCTCCTTAGACAGTGCGATCATAACAATCACTATCCCCCAAGGCTGCTTGGACTGCATCAAACGCCACTTAGTGAAATGATGATTACAAAGATGTACATTGGGTACTTTGGAGAAACAGGTTGAGGCCTATGAATCAAGACCAGGATTTGTTCATCCGCGTGATGGGTAAGATACATAAGGCCGACTTGGTGAGATTACATCCATAATGTTGCAACATGTGACTAGGTCACGGGGATGTGATATCACAGTAATAAGTGAAACAGTACTTGTCGGTAACGATATTGAATAAGGTACGTGATACCAAATGGTCGGATCTCGGACAAGTCATATCAAAGAAACAAAGAGAATTGGACTCAGACGTTTACGGTTCAAATGACATCGTCATAGTGGAATGTATAGGGGTCATTATGGGCATCCCGGTCCCGCTATTGATCATTGATGGAGATCATGTTTGTGCCATTCCCGATCCCTGGGAGATACACTTAAGGTTATGATGAGCTAGAGATCATCTATAAGTTGGAATCATAGCATAGAAAGATGAAGCCAGAATTTTTCCACAGAGAGAGATCCGAAGATGTTCAGAGAAAGAAAGAGAAATCCGGAATTGTTCCGCGAAGAGAGATCCGAAGTTTTTCGAAGAAAGAAAAGGAAATCGGAAAATATTCGTGAGAGAGCTGAAATCGTTCCGGGAAGTTCCGAAGTCGTTCGAAGGAAATTTAAAGGGAACCAAAAGGTGTTTCGGGTCAAATCGGATTTTGTAATATGTATTTTCAAAATCGGACCCACTTCCTCACGATTCGGCACAAATTTTTCTTTTTGTCGGGGATGGACGAAAAGATTAGATAGTTGGGACATTGTCCATGTAATTTGGTCTAGTATTTTTGAAAAATAGGGTTGTACCATTTTGAATTATGAATTTGGTTGTTGCTTCACAAAACGAACTATTTTTGGCACTCGAAAAATGGGGCTTTTTCGTGCGAAAAAATAAAAACTTCCTCCTACAACATTGTTCGTCGTCTCAGGATGCACATGCATGCACAATATGAACACATTATCATAAACTATGTCATGATTCTGGCATGGAATTGAAAGCTGACTTATGGAGAATGTATATAAAATATACCTGGCATGTGGGACCGGTAGTTGGAAACTAATGATGACAGGTAGGACCCATTTGACATGTCGGACCTACGATAAATTTAAATGGTACAACGAAAATATTATGCCAAACAAAAAGCCACAGACCAAAAATATATGGGCTATTTTTTTTTGGCTTGGCCCACGAAATAAATGGACAGTAAAAGCCAGGCTTACGAAATAAAAGGTTAGAATTTTTAGGCTTGGCCCATATAAACCACCAAACTAGGCTGGGCTGAATTTGCTGCCACGTTAGGTTCCACATAAGATTGGCTGACATGGACTGGGCGGATAGCCTGTGACCAAATTGTTTGGTCATAGACACTATGATCATCAATTTTGGTCATAACCACCCATGACCAATTCAAAAAAGGTCATTAGCTATCTATAGTGACCATTGCTATGTGACCTACTGTTTTGGTCATAGATGAATTACTATGACCTTTCTATGACCAATATTTGGGGTCACCAGTTAGCATATTGCTTGTAGTATTGCTACACGATGATGGAGCAAGGGGTGACCAGCGAGGAGCTTCACGACCCTGAGGTCGGCTATGAGCACTACTTCAACCATGTTCCTCTCAAAATGTTAACCGCTTTCGGACTACAAAGGTATGTATCCAAAACCCCGGTTGTTACTGCATTACTAACAGATAGATCTTAGGCATTAGAGCGATCCAACGTAAAAAAAATTTATTTTCTACTGCAGAACCCCAACACCGTGCTCTTCGGAGACGCAAGGCATGAAGCAGAGCCGAATGTACACATACAAATACCATATGTGGGAGAATTTCTCCCACACGAACATGACACACCACACGATCTTGCCATCAGAACCTAGCAAAGTTTCCGATGCCACGTTGTTTGTTGACAGGCCCCACGATTCGGTGGGTGCAGAGCTCTCCCATTCGCCGAACGCCTATCATGCCCATATTGCCATCACCCACAACCACTGATCGTGTTGCCTAGGGGACAGTGTGCGTCCTACCACCTGACGATGCGGGGAAGGACAAGACACGCCCGAGATGTCTGCGGTAGGGAATCCCGGGTGGCAGGCCCGTCTCCTAGGAGAGGGGGCTCTGTTGCCACGGCGACACACGTCCTTCCCAGCGGCCATCCCACGGCCAGAAAAAATCGGGACGACATGGATAGCAGAATCAGCCAAAACTTTTACATGCTATTAATTTCTCTGATTTAAAAATTATCAATACACTTGTATCCAAAATACACCTTGAAAAAACCATCTATTCCCTCCGATCCATAATAAGTATCGCTGATTTAATTCAACTTTCTAATAAATAAACGACACTTATTATGGATTGAAGGGGGTAGTATATTCCCCAACCAATGACTTCCCCTATGCAAACTATTATGGGTAATCAGGGCCAAACTTTCGCCTCCATCACTGATTGGTGGGACGACATAATTGAGAGGAAGACCAAAGACGCCCAACGGCGACTTAGCGGCCGACTGCTCTACGTTCTTTGGAACGCCCAGAAGGAAAGAAACCGTAGACTCTTCGGCAGAAAATGCCTTACCTATATTAAGGTGGCCTCTATCGCTCGGGACGACATCCAACAGAGGGAAAGGGCTTTCGGCCGGCTATCCCAGCCGAATCGGATTAGGTTTTCTCCTTCTTTTTGTTTTTGGTGGTGGTTTCTGGCATTTTCTCACCTTAATTTTAAATAATGCCATCCTATACAGTGTTCGTAGTTATTTTTCTTTTCTAATAGAAAAGGCAGTGCTTCTGTTGTTTGGTTCAAATAAAATCTAAGCATAATTCACATCGTTCGCCTCCTGTTTCCGTGTGAGAGATGTTATATCATCGTACCTTAAATCCATTGTGTGAGGACGTTACATCCTTGTTTTGGGTAGTAGAGATGAAGGGTTTCATGAAAAGAACATGGCCAAGGAAACTGACCATGCGAGCAACGACTTGCTGCGACCGTCCGTAATACCGATCGAAGACCTGAATGGACATGCGTACATGCACCTAGGTAGGAGTACCGAGCAAATGGATGACGCGAATACAAATTACAACACCATAACTTTTCTACTCCAGCTTTTAACACATAATTATTACAAGTACTGCCATTAGCAGCCGAAGCCATGTTGATCTTGAACTTGGCTTTGCCTATTGTAAAGGCAAAGACAATTCAGTTTAACATTAGTACTAAATAATTTATGTTGTGCATATAGGTGTTGAACACTTTGTTGAATGTTGAAGCACAAGAATACAATAAACAGTAAAAGATAGAGAGACCTTGGACTTGGAGAGAGCTGACAGATGTTGAGCAACTCATACGAAAAGATGAAGCACAGATTGACAGTTGTCACATCTATGTCAAGATCGATTAGGTTTAGCTCGTATCGGGCTTCAAAGGAGCTGGCTCCTTTTCTTGTGTGTGTGCACCAATCTTAGCACTTATCTAGCAAAAAAAGGTTTTTATAGTCAGTGTAGTAATGTGCTACAATAATCAACAGGGTGCGGGCATCAAACAAAATTTTGATGTAGTCCTACCTGAACATAATCAAGGAATCAGCGGTAGAAATAATCATCTGAAGGAGGCATCGGCGAATATATTTAAACAACAAAGTGCAGGATCCTAATATGCTAACATGCATGTATTTTTGAACATAATCAGGTAAAATTAATCAGCTAAAGAAAATAATGGCACTAATAATTAATAGGCAACATCGAGTATACTAATATGACTTTAAACAACATAGTAGAGAAGACTACGAAAGGGGATCAATAAAAACCTGATATAGAGAGTGGACTAAAAAAGATCACGAGTGACCGTGAGTGTTGTAGATGTATCTCGGCCAGGCGGCCAGCACGGCTGGTGCCAGCAGGAGAGATGGGTCTCGACCGACGGGGACTTCAGATTTTTCCAATGAGGTGGTCTCAAGGCGAAATCCGTTGAATCTCATGGAGGCGGGCTTCAGGTGTCAGAGGATGGAAGCATAGTAGCTCTCGAGTTGAGGCACAAGCACCGCACAGTTCATTGAATAGCAATCAGGGGCGGTCTTCAGGTGTCGAGCGGACGGGAAAAAACTCTGTAGCAGGGCATGAGTCAGGGTGCATGTGGGTCTGGCCCGGCGTTCGGTCCGTTCGGCCCGGTCTATTCGGTCATTGCAAATTTCGGTCATCCAAAAATGCTACCCGAATTACCTACGGTCTTTTGGTCTTTATGTATTTGGTCTTCGGTCTTTTCGGTCCGGTCTTCGGTCATGACCATATTACCCAAATAGATAAAGCATGGCAACAATTTTATAGTTCTAAGCAAATAACAACTTACAATTAACAACTCGCTGGACGTTCACATTTTGTTCAGGACCATATTACCCAAATATATGCGGCACTGCCAACTGAACTTGACAAATAACGGTCTCACAACTCACAAGTCACAACTACAGAGTCTCACAAAAAACAAGCACACAAGTCTGGATGAAGACACAGACAAACAGAAGTACACAATTAGAGTCACAAATCACAAGCACACATGTCTGGCCGGAGACATAGTATAGATTCTGGACATGCTGTAGAGTGTAGACCATGCTGAACGTTCACATCCTCAAGAACATACTGTCTGTGCCCATCCTCAAATTCTGAATCCATCTACAAAAAAACAGCAAAAATATCCATTCATCACTGGACAAGTACATCCCCATCTATACAAAATAAATCTACAGCACCCATTATAGCACCCAAATAGCCCTTATTTACTACTAACAAGTTAAAAAAGCTGGCAAATAACCATTATTTACAACCTAGCAGATCAAATGTTTGCCCCAAATCCCCTTATGTACAAGTTACAACTAGCAGATCAAATCACTATCCAAATCACAGAACGTAAGAGGAGGAAGGGAGGGTTTCTTACTGCAAGTTGATGCGCTAGGAGCCTGGGACCTGGCAGGGCAGTGGCGGCGTTCGTCGGGATTTGGTGGGTCGTGCTCGTGGCCACCGAGATGGAGAAGAGCGGCAGGCTGATGACGGGGTGGTGTCTGGTGTGGCTGGCGAGTAGCGACATGGTGGTGCGGACCTTGTTACTTCCGGCGAGGCGGCCACCAAGATGGAGAAGAGCGGCGGCGAGGAGGCCACCGGCGGCGACGAGGCGGCCACCAGGATGGAGAAGAGCGGCGACGGCGCGGCGCTAGGGCATGGCCGCTCTCCCCTGGCTGTCCTGGACTCGTGGCGGCTAGGTCGGGAAGAAGTTAGGCACTGAGGAGGGGAATAGGGAAAAAAAGTGAGGATAAGGGGCTTGCGTGCGGGATCCTGCCTGGCGCGATGGGAAGAAGATCGGTCCGTTCGGTCGCTTCGGTCTTCCGCCAATTATACCCGAGCAGACCGAAATAATTCCGGTCTTCTCATGTGCAAGACCGATTTACTAACCCAAGACCGAAATTTCGGTTATTTCGGGTTCGGTCCCGGTTATTTTAGGTTCGGGCTTCGGGTTTGGTTTTTTGTGCCCGGCCATACATGTGGGACTGTCTTGCGGGAGGGCCTGTGTATGTCCGCACGGTCCCGTAAAAGTTAGATGGACGTCCGACAGGATCCCGCTATATGTATATGGATGCTTACCATTCCACTTATACTCATATATGCCCGCAAAATTATATACTTTTACAAAAAACAAAATGGTGCTTCTTCCGTCTCAAAATAGATATCAAAATTTATCAAATTTAGATGAATCTAAACACTATTTAGTATATAGATTCATTCAAATTTTAATAAACCCGTGACATCTATTTTGAGACGTGCGGATGCTGAAACCTGTATACGCAGGTTCATGTACACGCATAGGGTTCTGAGGCACCTGGACGGTAGCGCTGAGCACGTTGTTGTTCGACGATAATAGCAAGGTCCGTAGGCAGCGGTACAAGGTCATGTGCGACTGCAAGATTGACATCTACCGCGACGACATCATCTCCGTCATTTGCCAGAGGGTCCTCTACATGAAGAAGGGCGGGGTGAGGTTCACCATCAACGGCCATGACTACTTCGAGTTGGAGTTGCCCACCAACGTGGTTGCGGCAGGATCCAATATTAAGGCGGATGTCATGAGCTCCAAGTTCTAGGACTGGATGGAAATGGTGCGCAAATAGGGCACCATGTGGCAGTCACTGGCCTACCTCGCTGGAGCGAGCCATGATGGAGATGCAGGCGGCACACTAACTCGCGACTTGGGAACAATGCGGGATCGATGAGGGATGTGGGATGTGGGATAACCCACTTATTTTTCTGCTTACCCGTGCTTGGGAAGCGGGTCCCGTGGGCAGCCCACTCCCACCTACAGCCTGAGGCATGAGCACTGGGTGATGAGGGTGAAACGATGTTGTTGGCTGCTTAAATTGGAGAGGAACCCTCCATGGTTGGAGAGAACTGGCAGGTCCTTGGTGCATAAGATGAAGGTGAAGAGGGGAGAGGGAAAAAATAATTGGGGGTGTTAAAAGAAGAAGGTTGCGCTGCTGTCAAGATGGAAGAGGTTTCGTAGGGAAGGTGATAGGAATGCAACGCTAAAAAGGAAACCAAGCCAAGCTAGGATCGTTGTCCCTAGGATGAGTGGTCAAAAGCCGCATGAGATGGAGGCCGTATATTTGGGATCTGACCAATAGAAATAATTGGGGTAATGTGGCTTCACTAGGTTTGAGATTGCAAACATTAAATGAACCTTTGTGAGGATGATCTTTATAGATATTATTATAGATTTGGATATGATTCCCGTGAAATATATGGTTATTGTCAAGAACCTTGATATGCGATCACCATAAGATTATTGGCATTGTGTTTTTGAGTCATGATGCAAAAATATAGGATTTTGTTTTATTGTGTATTTCTCGTCGTCAACTTGTACAATGGTGCTCTCCATCAAGAATCAAATAAAAGAACTAATAACTTTACATAAAGCTTGTATTCTCATCTTGGTAGTATTGCATTTGAAACTTTTTGTTTGTGCAATTCATCCTTGAGATTGTTTTGCTTATGCGCTCTAATTATATCTATTGTTTGCTCATCAATGACCTTATATTGATGAACCTATATGAAGATAAAACTAATTTTTTTATCTTGCACTCATTGTAATTACACCTCGTTCTTCTAATGGTGTCAATATTAAGATTTCTACACCAATTAAACATCTTTATGAAAACTAACATGATGGTTGCTTTAAACACTAACTATTTATTTGGAGTGTAGAATAGGAAAGCACAAAACATGAACTTAATGCATGGCTTACTGTATAGAAAAGGAAACAGATCAACCAAATGATTGCTCCAATCAGTTGTTTGGGTCGATCGTCTACTCTCCTCTTCTTACCCCATGTTCGCTCCATGTTCCTTGTACCTCTCTTCTCTCACCAACATGTAGCGCCCAACCCCTACTCATCGATCCTTCTCCTCATGAGGTCCACATCTCCTTCACTGCTCTTATTCCTTTGGGATATCCATTACATGCCCTAGGTAGAGCTCGTGGCCTCGGATGTGGTAGCACATGGAGTAATGGTGAACCTTGATTTGGTTCCATAGAAATTCGGAACAGAACAATACTATAGGGAATGGATTCGTGGTCACCGGACCCAGTGGTGATGAGACTCTTGCAAGAAGTGGATTCATTGTTGGGGTCGGGTGGCAATCGTGGTGCTCCAAAATGAAGGGTAGTTATTTGAAATTTTCAAATGATTACACCATAGGGGCTTCCCCTACGGTAAATGTGTTAAAAAAAATTAAATGTCCCATATATTATTTTTATATGCTATAAACTCATGTGTGTTTTCCTGCAAACACTCGGGTAAAAGACATGATACAACGAATCTAAGGTTTATTGCGAACGTCGTGTTCTTGCTATAAGTTTTTTTTTCTGATTTTTCTCCAATTGATACTTGCAATATTCGTATATGAATGTCAACATAAGCATTGCTAATAGCTATACCAAAAAATTAACATGTCCTTCATTTTTGGCACTGCAAAGGTATACTGCAACTCATATAGATTCATAGGTAACAAGAGTGTTGCAATATAGCAACATATAACATCGGATTTTAGGTACACTTTTGTATGATGGTGCTTATACTACCCGAATGAATTACATTTTGGTATGCACCAAATATAAATAAAAAAATTCAACACTAGAAAGAGTTAGTACGGATAACATGCATAATTTTATTTTGCATACTGGTAAGAACTATAATTGGGTCCACATAGACATATGTGAGGTGAGAATAAATAAATAATATCATTATATACACAATAGAAACATATCACTTATGAGATAAAAATCTTCGCACAATAGAGGAAGAATATCCACATGATAACATGATACATGGTATAAATAGTTTTTCACAACATTTGTGCTCGACACTTTTATCTGCAATACAAAGGAATAAGGAAAGATCATCCGGGCAACAACATTGTAAACCTTGCATTCGATGAATCAATGTGTCACCCATATCATCCTCCATTTATCTTTTGAATCTGCAAAAAACTATTAACAAAACATTTAAAGAAACAACATCACATTAAGAAAATGTGAGCTAATAGAATAGTGACCTACAAATGTTGATGGCCATACTTTTTTGTTCCATCAGTATTATCAAGTGTGATGCAAATTTTGTGTTTTTGCACCACTCTTCAGTATTCGCAAATGCAGGATACATGCACCAACCAAAATTATATTCTAGTGAGAGTGAAACACTTGTTTTAGATTATTACTCTCTTCAAGCGTACTTCAGTGCATTCGGTTAGACAAAAATTTAGTTAGGATGGGGTGGCTCATTCCCATCATCCACAAACAAACTAATACAAAATAAAATTTATTTTAACACATTTAATCATACGTAAATTGATGTCAAATGGGTATCTTTCACATCAAATGACTCTATAATAAAGGGACCAACATGAGGAATAATTTATAGGAAAATTTATTTCCAAGTAGTCACGCATGAAATAAAGTTGAGAACTCTTACTACTATTGAGATGCTACCAAACACACTTAGTGAACCATTCTGTTTTTTCAATAGAAGATATCATTTATATGGTTAGTGTACAATCAAAGAAAAAAATAGAAACCATATATTTGGATGGCAAGTGTTTACATTAAAGCATGTATGCGTTGCCTCCTTTTGAGATTCTTTTAATATGGACATCACGCTAAAACTAAAATTATGAAATAGACATGAGAAGACTACATATTTGTCATTAACAAGAGCTTGGTTTGCTAAAATTCCATGCAAAAAATTTAGTATGCAAATGAATTAACAGTTGTGGATGGTCAGATGGCAGCGCCCTATCTGCATCGGTATCCCTAGCCATTCTCTAGTGATTCTTGAAGCTGTGAGGGACGACATGTAACCAACCAAATTTGAAGATAAAATTTATGCTTATTATATGAAATGGAGGTTAATTTAGTTCACCTACTATTAACATCGCAATCTTCCTTGCATAGATTATAAACTAAGACAAAGGAGGGATTAGGACAAGAGAGCAGTGACCTAATGAACTCACTGGATGCTGCTAACATCAGCCTATTGTTCCTAGGACGAGACTCGTCTGAATTGAGTTAGAGAAGTGTACTAGAGTTGAGGTATCAATAGAATAAGAATAAGAAGAAGAAGAAGAAGAAGAAGAAGAAGAAGAATAAGAATAAGAAGAAGAAGAAGAAGAATTCAAGAGATGCTCGAACATGATGAACTTGTAGGGGAGCTGAAAACACCAACCAAATGTGACTATGATGATTATTTGAGTTATAAGAGGAATCAAGAGATGATGGATTGAGGGAGGAATCAAGATATAATGACACAATCCTGATGAACTCGTTGGTCCTTATGACACAATCAACTCGTTGGGGGAGATAGTGACAACAATCCAGAGGAATTTTCCTAGGATGAATCCATCCAAATTGAGATAGGAAGGGGATCAAGGGATCAATAACAGAAAAAACGAGATGATTTATTGCCTTACAAAATCACAAAATGATAATAGCTGAGTTAGCAACATTCCTAGATTAAGGTTTTGCTCCACTAAATCGAGGTACATGGTTTGGTACCATGACGTTGTATTTTTCATTTATTTTTCATTATTTTGCAAAATTGGTCTCTTTATATAGAAAATCTAGACAACGTCAATTTTGTTATGTATAAAAGCTGCAGTGCATAATATTGCAATGCATTGTACCAGTTGTTGTATCTGTAGTGGACAACGAATATGGTTGGAAACGCATCATATAGGTTGTTATTTGTATATTGGATACATATATGCTCAACAACACGTTCATTTATATCTATAAAAATAAATTGCAACACACATATTTAAATCATTGCAAATTATGTGTATTACTATACTATAGGTTCTCTTGTAGTGATTAGATTAGACAATAAATTCTTATTTGCAATTTATATTTGATTCCTAATTAGGTTTTAGAATTTCCTATTTAATCCAAATGCTAGTTTGATGCAAAATCCAATTTTCTTCTTTGCGTTGAACTAAAAAATTTCTAGCACAACAAAACAAAGTCATCATGTAATTTGTTGCATCCGGTTCAGCAACTGTAGCAATAACAACAATCGTGCTAGCCGTATGTTTTTTTATCATACATATTTACATAAGAATTTATCTACCATTCACGAGTTAAATCATGCTTCATGCTTTTATTATCTCGTACATGCATTTTTGTCTTTATCCACTTCCTCGTTGATTGATATAATCATGAAAAATTCCCGTAGCCACATATTCATACATGTGCTCTTTTATCTTTATGAATATTTTCTTGACTTTTTCCTACACATTTGATATCATGGTCATTTATTTATATATTGTTGATACATATAATCAGATATGATAATATTTTGTGTACTATCTACAATGAAGTTAAAAAATGTGACCACTAGATGTAATTTTCTGACAATAAGGAAGAACATCTTATGTTAAGTACTATAAGATAAGGCACACACAATTTTTTCATTTGTATGTTTTCAATGAATCATTTATGCGACATAATTTTCTGACAATAAGGAAGAATCCGATCACTGCATTTTACATGCCTCACATCCACTACCACTCCTCTCTTGATACACATGTTTACTAACTATGTTACAAATGTTCATCCCATAAACATTGTCTCCGGACCATTCTCCACAAGCCACATCACGTCATCCCGCATGACATACTATTATTTTGATCCATTTTAACATCAAGGTTTGAATTTCCCAACCATTATTCATTGTACTATGTTCACTGAACATGGGTCGGGTGCATCTCATTGATGGCGGAGCTGAAGTAAACTATGTGGCCATTATGATTTTATGCACTTTACTAGGCCTTTGGCCGGTTTTAGCACCACAACAAGGCTCAACTTTATAGTTTGTGGAGCATCAAGTTGTGGTCTTGAAAATTCATTTGAGCACCCGAAGATGACATAATTGTATGTTTTGTTACACTCATTCATAAAATTCGTTACATGGTAGTAATTAATCGTAATTTAATATTTAAATTTTTTTGGTACTCGTTAAATGTTAGTAGTTAGTCAATGTTAACGATATGGCCTTTTCATACAAAGGTTAATTACTGTAAATATGGTATATTATATGTATGTCATGTTCTAGTTCCTCTCACGGAAAAAATATAAGGTGTATGCATGTGCTTCTCGTAGTATAATTGCTCTTGTTAAAAGCTTAATAACTGAAATGTTAAATTGTCTCAATGCAAATAGATTCCAACATGGGAACATATCGATACCTTTGTTCCACACTACCTAGACCATAACATGTGTTGAGTCTGTACAGTTGCATTTGAAGACTATAACTAATCTCTAAAACATTGTCATTGTACCCAACATAATTGGGTGGTGCAGACATTTAGCTATGTGAACGAATGGCGTGGCCTCACATTCATTAACGCTCATATCCTAATATCTACCTTTCCGATTTCCACAACTAACAAATTTAGGAATTTCACCACTTACATAAACTTTTTCATCTCCCCTTTCCCACATGCCCTATTACGACATCACCCATTATATTCTATTATTTTAATGTGCTCAACATTGTATATTACAATTGCCTTACTATCTTGACTTACACTTCTCACTGAACATCAGTTAGGATCCTAAGCATCTCACCATCAAACATCAAAGATAAATGTGTGGTCATTTTGAAATTTGTACTTTGGTTGCAGCTTTGGAGTGCCCTAGCACCGTGCCGAGAATTAGAACACTTGATACAGGATGCATCGGGCATTGTTTGTTTCATGATATACTCATCAACAAGATGTTCACAAAACATTATGAATTTTTTTGTAAGATCCAATAATAGAATTATTTCCTTAGAACTTAATTAGTATTTCATCTAATGTTAGTTATTTTTGGAACTCATTAAACGATGGTACATGTTAAAGATAGTACTTAGTCAATGGGAGTGATATGGGCTTCTCTCACGCCAAAGTTCAATCACACATTTTAAATGTGGTATAGTATAGTTATCCAGTTCCAATTACTTTCATCTACTTTAATTTTTATTCTAATTGTTCTTGTAAAAATTTTAACAATGAAAACTGAAAGTGCTCAATGCAAAACAATTCTAATACTTGAATGTATTAATTGCTTTGTTCTATGTTGACAGGCCCTTACTTCTTGTCCATATGATTGTATTTCGAGATTTTTATATGTACACAATAAATCTTTACTAGTATAACAAGGACAAAATGTATTTCTATGAAATAAAATTTGTGTTGTGTCCTGAAATGCCATGTTGTACAACATCTAATCTCAAAATCGCCCTACCATTTTTCCTTCTACTCCGCTCACTCAACGCGAGTTAGTCTCCTATGCATCTCATTGTAGGCAACAATAGTCATTATGAACTCCATATACTTGGATTGCATCTTTTAGGTGTGCAGTAGCGTGAGATTGAAAATCTCCAGATATGGGGTGCATATGATTGCACTAGATGTTCACAAAATTGTAGGTTCTCAAGATCCGGACAAAGAATTTGTTCGTTGATGCTAATTAATATTTCATTTAATGTTACCATTTTTTGGAGCTCATTAAATGTGAATGATATGGCTTATCATACTACCAAAGTTTGATTGTAGTAAATATGGTGTATTATAGGCGTTCTATTCCAATTACTTTCGCAAAAAAAGAGTTTGCATGTGCTTGGTAAAAAAAATTCTTGCCAAAATATTAACCGTTGAAACCTAAAAGTGCTCGATGCAAACCATTTCTAACACTTGAACATGTTCATTGCTTTGTTCTGTATTATGATCCATATTATGTGCTATGAGACTTATATATGCATGTAGTTGATCTCCATGGTTAAAATCTAGACCCAGCATGATTGGGCGATGCAGAGTTTTTAGCTATATGGACGCATGTGAAAGCTTTATCATCTCTTCTTTTAATAATAAAATAATAGTAATTAGATTACTGGATAGTTGATAAATTTTGAGTTCATCAAAATATACCAATGGAAATATGAGTTGGGAATAGGATTATCAGAAATATACGTAAAATTGTTTGTTCCGGCCCATTGAGCTCTTGCACACATTATTCCATGTCGAAAAGAGGAAATGTATGGCTTCAAATTCTTGAATGATATCTCAAAGAAAAAAAGGTTCTTGAATCATGCTATCTTTACCGTGCCAATGTAGTACTAGTACTAGGATCTCTTGATATGTATGCTCGGTCAAGTTGGACACGACAAATGGGTCACATTAATCGGTACTACTACTCCATATCATTATCCATTTGCTACTCTCAATTAATTAGTGATAAAACTATCATTAGGCACTCATAAGGCGCATTACTTGTTTTCGTATCCTAAAGAATAGCAATAAATGAACTTTTATGAGGTTCCTTGTATTCCTAGCCATTAATATCCGAAACTCCTTTAAAAGGGTCTACCAGGCCTCTCCTCTACAACACACAGATCTCCAACTATCTTGTAGCTAGTCGCCAGATTTCGTTAAGGCTCATAGCATAGCAAGATCATGGCCTCTGGCTCCAACGGGTCAAGGCGATGGGACTTGGTCCCAGTGATTCCTGGCCCGATCTACAATTGCTCCTACTGCCCTAGAACTTTCACAAACCTCCATGCTCGTGGCGGCCACATGACAAAGCACCGTCGAGAGATTTTAGAGGCTAGGAGGAAGCACGAGGAATTCATGAGCAAAAGGGCCAACGACTTGATCGCCATGGATCCACTCCAACCGGACAGGGCTTTCTGGAGAAGGTATTACAGGGGCCAGGAAAGGCTCATACTTTTTCCTATACTTGAGTATAGGGATTTAGCTGATGTTAATGGTGGACCTAGCCATGACCCCATGCTATCTGAGAGCATGAATACCAAGGATAAGGAGAAACGAGGGAAGCTGCAGATCCAGAGCGTTGATCTTACCTTGAAGATGTAGTTTGCTTAGGCACTAGGACCTGGCTGATATTTCAGTGAGGATCTATGTGCCCATTTCACTCTTATCATGAAGCATTGATCTATCTGTTAGTTAAATTATATTTTCAAATTCCTCGTTAAAATGTTTGTTTGAAACTCTTCAGTTATAATATTTTATTGTAATTCTTATTGTGGCCGGCTTGTATGATCAATTCTTATGTTTAAGTTATATATAAAAGAAGCCATATCATGAATGACTGTTCTCGAATTTGTGATGTAGACCCTGAGTCCCTGACCGTTGATTTTACCTTCAAGCTATGGTTTGTGTTAGTCAGTACCGTTTGGCTGAACTTTTGCAGTACAGATCTGATCTATGTTTTAGTTAACACGACCTATTGTTGCTCGATCTTATAGTGTTTGCATGATCAAGAATTGTGTTTTAGCTATATGAAACAAATCGTATCAATTGATTTGATGGATCTAGATGCTATCAGACTTTTTTTCCGATTTATAATTCAGCTTTATTTTTTCTGGTATGAGAACGAAATATTCTTTGAGTATATTGACACTAATAGAAAATTCTGCTGAGGTTGTAAAAATTGTCAGTATGCCAAATTGTGGGGGGTCTTAAATTTTGCATGGCTCTTTCTCCTTTATTTGGCACTTATTTTTTGGAGGATATATATTTAAATAGTGCAATTAATTACTTTTAGATAAGAAACGTGATTGTTATGCTTTCATGAAGTTCCGTAAAACACCATCAGATAAGTGAAATGCGAGACGTTGACCAAAAATTAGGAACTCGAGATTGCATTTTCAAGTCAGATACGTTTGCTTCGATTTCCAATGGTTGTTTTTCTGCCATAGATCCATAGCACCAATGATTTTTCGTTTCTGAGACCGATCGAGGCAAAAGCTTTTCCTATCTCGTTAATTAAGAAGAAGGTTGCCCGTTAATTAGCAGAAACCAGGCTAAAACTGATACAACCGGGGGCAAGCCACATAACACCAAACCACATCACACAATCATGGCCAAGACCAAACACCACTCCACCGAAAACAGACGGCCTGCCACCAAAGCCGGAGCGAAAACACCGGTAGTACTATGCGAGGAGCAGACACGAGACACTACTACAAAGGTGAAGAAGCCGACCCTTGAGAAGAGATGCACCACCGTGGCGGCGCCGACCCACCAACCTCGTCGCCCACCCAACACGAGGTCGACGCAAGCACACCACCTTCCGGGACCGTCACACTGACATAACAACACTCACCCTCGATATGCAACGCCGCACGATGTGGATGCCCAAAGCCCAAGCTACACAGGGCAGCCACCCGCATACCACGGCCGTCGCACAACATCCTGGCCGCTTCCCTGACATACCGTCCCCGATGCCCACATCCCAAGCTACACAGGGCAGCTACCGGGTACGACGTCGAAGTCGCCGCCGCCGCCCGATCTAGCGAGCCAAATCTGGGGTTTTCACCCGAAACCTGACGCCCTAGGCGAGGGAAGGTGCCGAAGCTCCTCGATGACGCCTCAACAAGACACGACACCCACAGGCATCGCCATCACCGGCCCAAAGGCAGAGCTTTCGCCCGAAGCTTGGTACCTTGTTCCCGCAACCGAGCACCATGTTCTTCACATGGAGACCCCGCGCTGGCCCTTGGAGGAATCACCGGCAGGTTTGCACACAGCCACCTCAAAGAAGCATCGTCGGTCACCCAACACCGCCAACCCCGCCGCCGGTATCACAAAACGCCTCGAGCCGCCACACCAAGAAGGCGCTGGGCTCCACTTGACCCGGCCAAAGCAGCAACATCCCTGCGCTTGGGGCCAGGAAGGACGACCAAGGGGAAGTGGGGGGAGGTGCACCTGGCCGCTGGCGTCGTCGCCGTTGCCAGTAGCGTCGCCCAGATAAACCAACCTACGCGGAGCAGGCTCACGCGCACACCCAGCACAAGGGCCAGCAGGCTAGGGCCCGTACAACCAAGATCGAGCCCAAATAGGCCCAGATCTAGGCCGGACGGCCCGCTCCGCCCGCTGCCGCCTCCCTGCCTCCACCACGGCCGCCGTCTAGGGCCAACGCCCTCCACCAGTCGGCCGGCAGCCCGAGGGGGGCGCCGCTAGACCAGCTCTGGCCGCCGCCCGCCGGAGGAAGGATGGGGAGTCACGCATGGCCCCCGCGTCAAGGCCCGACCGCCACACGCGACGCCGGCCACCACGCGCCGAGCTCTCCACGTGCAGCACCGACCGCCGCCACCTTCCTTGGGCCACGCACGGCTTCGCCGGCGCTCCCTCCGGCAGCGGTGACGCAGGGGAGAGGGGGCGGTGCCCTAAGCGCCGGTGGCGGCTAGGGTTCCCCCGTGCCGCCAGAGGCAGGCGACATGGGGGAGGGGAGCGGAGTTCATTAATTTTTGATTTGGTACACTTATAATAAATTATTGTGTTGAATTTTATGTTTAATTTGATTTATTTGTTCTTTGTATATCTACATAAAAAATGTATTAAGGGGACGAATAGGGTGAGCGGCTGGGCGCCGTCCCCTCCCCATGTCGCCATCCGCACCGCACATCGGATAGAGGGAGGTGAGTGGAGATGCTGTGACGATTTGGTGTTGTAGTAACAAAACCAATGTCGCTTATACGAAAATCCAATGGAGTATATATCTGCACCCACATATTTATATGTGTGCCGTAAGGCCGCGCACGATTAATTTAGCTCCATGGTGTACAGCTCGTGATTGTACATCTATATCCTACTTGTAGTGACTAATAAAGCTCTGTTTTCTCCCCCGAAAAAAATGATATGCGTGCATACGTTATAGACTGACAGCTCACGCTTCACACGTGTACACGCAGCTAGAGGAGGTTCATCGATCTGAAAAAGAGTACCGTGGAGGTTCGCCTCGGCCGGGTTGTCTCGGTGCAGCACCATCGCCATTTCACATGACACGTACGCTTCACAAGTCACGAACCCCACGCGCTCCTTGCCCTAGCCCCCCTTCCTATAAGAAACAGCGACGCCGGCCGCCAAGCAAAGCGTCATCACCAGCCATGGGTTCGAAGGATGGACCACATCAGTTGAAGGCCGGCCTCCGCTACGGCGCCACCGGCGCGACGTGGTCGTCCTCGTGCTCGTCCTCCGCGGTGTGGCCGGAAGTGAAGGAGGACAAGAAGAAGAAGCCAGCTGCTCGCGCTCGCGCCCGCAAGCCGAAGCGCACCTCCTTCGCGTGCCTGGAGTGCAGCAAGACGTTCCCGACCCAGCAGGCCATGGCCGGCCACTGCAGCGCCCACACCCGGGCCGGCGCCAGCGCCAGGAGGGTGCCGGCAGTCAGGCTTGCCAGCCATCTCCCGGCCACCGCTCCCGTGGCCGTCGTCGCCGCGCCCTCCAACCCGCTGCCGCAGGCGCACCATCATTATCATCATCATAGCCTCAATGCCGTTCAGTACTGGACTCCACAGCCGTTGCAGGTCGCACCAAGCACCAGCCCCATGCCGCCGCCGCTCGCTATAAGGTACGTGCCGTACGCTCGCCCTGCCAGCAACCAGATGATGGTGAGGCTGCCGTACCTCGACCCGCACGGGCGCCGCAGCGTCAGGAGGCTGGCGACGACGACTGGTCCAGCAACGAACCCCGCGTTCCAGCCTGCGGCTTGGCCGGTGCCCACCGTGCCGGCAGCATCCGGCCGGCTTGGCTGGAGAGCCTTTGTTCCATTCTACGTCGCGCCACCACCCTTCAGCGCGAATGGTGGTCCGCCCAGCGACGCCGCGTCCTCGACGGATCGTCCGGGGCGCACGCCGGCGGCTGATCCCACGCTACGGTTGGGCTCCGGCCGTGAGCACGCGCAGAAGACGACGCTGCCTTTGCTCAGGTCACTAGTGGTGGCGTCGGACGGCCAGAGTGACGATCGTAAATGCAAGCTGGTAACTACAGACGATGGTGGTGATCGAGGGAGCAACGGGGGCAAAGATCAGATTCAGATGGGCGGCTTGGATCTGGAGCTGCGCCTGTGTCGCTGATTGCTAACTGATGAGATGGAGCTTAATAAGTAGGCCGGGACGCGCGCCGAACCGTGTCTGGTTGTGATGCAAATATGAGATCAATCAACCTGCTCGTGCTGATAAATTTCGTGCAAATTGATGGTTTTCAGGCCTGATCACACACGCGATTCACCTGGAAAACACACGATCGGACTCTGTTATGAACACACCCGTGGAGAACCACGTACACACGACAGAGACAGAGGGAGTTTTGGCGACGCGCTTTACAGCGTCTTTTCTGTTGTTCTTGCTTTTATTCTTTCTGTCCGGGGAAAGACAACCACTAGCCCCTGAAGATGCGCCGTGATCCAATCTCAAACGCGCCATCCCACGTTCTGGATCACAGCCCGCTTCTCTCGCCTAGCTACTCGGTCGCAACGTGGACTGCGCACGCTTCTGACCGTTTACAACGACAGTCTCGTCAGTGTAACAAAAACTACGACTGACAGCTAACAGACTAGCTGCCTTATTGGGTGCAACAAGATCTAACTCCAACACTCACCTCCTTAGGCTTGTGGCACCTTTCTTCACCAGGGTCATCCCAATCTTCTCTCGCATCTCCATGAACTTGAGCTTTGCAAGAGGCTTGGTCAGGATATCTGCTAGCTGATCGTTAGTGCCAACGTACTCCACAGCAACCACGCCTTCTTCCACTTTCTCCCTAATGAAATGGTACCTTGTGTCAATATGTTTACTTCTGTCATGAAACACAGGGTTTTTGCAGAGTGCAATGGCTGACTGATTGTCAATGTTCAGTGTCACTTGTTCAAAATCAAGATCCACCAGTTCTGCCAACAAACGACCAAGCCAAATTCCCTGACAGGCTGCAGCAGTAGCAGCAATATATTCAGCTTCACAAGATGATAGTGCCACAACCTTTTGCTTCTGAGACACCCAGCTTACTGGGCTTAATCCGAGATAGAAGACAACTCCTGTTGTACTCTTCCGATCATCTACATCTCCAGCCATGTCACTGTCACTAAATCCACACAACTGCAAGTTCTTTGTTCCTCCTTTCTGATACTTAATTCCCAGATTCAGTGTGCCACTCACATATCTGAGAATATGCTTTACTGCAGACAAGTGTTCACTTGTAGGATTCTCCATGTACCTGCTCACTATCCCCACTGAGTAAGTGATGTCAGGTCTAGTGTGAATGAGATATCTGAGACTCCCCACAATACTCCTGTACTGTGTGGTATCTACAGCTGGATATTTACTGTCTTTGCTGAGATGCAGCCTTGCCTCCATTGGAGTTTGGACTGAATTGCAGTCCCTCATCCCACTCTTTTCTAACAGCTTTGCAGCATAGCCTGACTGACAGAGAGAGATTCCACTTGCTGATTGTGTCACTTCGATTCCAAGATAATAGTTCAGAAGACCCAAGTCACTCATACTGAACATGGACTTCATCTGGTCCTTGAACTGAATGATGGTTTGGACACTTGTCCCAGTCACTATCAGATCATCAACATACACACCAACTAGCAAACTCTCTCCATTTGTGTTCCTTTTGTATACTGCATGCTCCAAGGGACACTTCACAAAACCAAGATCAGTGAGGGTTTTGTCCAGCTTTACATTCCATGCTCTTGGAGCCTGTCTCAACCCATACAATGCCTTCTGTAATTTGAGGACCTTGCTGTCTTGTCCTGCCTTGGCAAAACCTGGTGGCTAAGACACATACACATTCTCATGCAGCTCCCCATTTAGGAATGCTGATTTAACATCCAAATGATGTACTTCCCACCCCATCTGTGCAGCAACTGCTAGAAACAATCTCACTGTCTCCATTCTTGCTCTGAGGGCATACACCTCCTCAAAGTCGATGCCTGACATTTGGACATACCCTTTTGCCACCAACCTGGCTTTGTACTTGACAATATTTCCTTCAGAGTCCTTTTTAATTTTGTAGACCCATTTGAGCCCAATTGGCTTCTGTCCTGGTGGTAATGGAGCAAGTTCCCATGTTCCATTTGCTTCAATGGAGTCAAGCTCTTCCATCATTGCTCTTCTCCAATGCTCTTCTGCATTTGCCTCTTGAAATGTGCTGGGTTCCTCCATTCCCAGAAGGCAGAGTGCAGAGCTGGCCTCGACCTCCTCAGTTTCATCCATCAGATGCTCTATCAACCGATATCGCCGAGGTGCTTCTTCTGAGGGTTGTGATGCGTTACTGGGTGGCGTCACGAAGTATCTGCAGGAGGGTGTTTCAGATCCTGTTTCTGCAGTGGTGATGGGCGTCATGGCCGACTTCGATGCCGCGGTAGGCGACTGCTCTGTCGTGGTGGAGTTTGGTACCGTGATAGCAGGTTGCACCTGCACCTCCTGATGCAAGTCCTCATAATGTATAGTGAAGATGTCTGAGGAGACCTGCTTACATGGTTCTGCCCTGGCTTTCCACTCCCACCGCTTGTCCTCTTCGAACACCACATCTCTTGAAACATGCAACCTTTTAGTTTCAGGGTCATACATCCTGTAAGCTTTACTGTCAGGTTCATAGCCGATGAACACCATGACAGTGCTTCTGTCAGCAAGCTTTGGGAGATGTACGCCAACCTTCTTGACATACCCTAAGCAACCAAACACTTTCAGGTAGTGCACATCTGGCTTGACACCATATATGACTTCATACGGCGTTTTTCCCTTTACAGCCTTAGTAGGTGCCCTGTTCAGTAGGAAAACAGAGGTTGCAACTGCTTCTCCCCAGAAGATTCCTGGCAGACTTTTGCTCTTCAACAGACTTCTTGCCATGCTCACCACAGTTTGGTTTCGCCTCTCGACTACTCCATTCTGCTGGGGTGAATAAGGTGCAGTGAGAAAGTGTCTAATACCAGCTCCATCACAGAACCGCAAATTCTCTTGAAGTGAATTCCCTCCCTATGCTTACGATGGCTTTAACTGTCAGGCTTAGTTGTTTCTCAGTTGAGTTCTTGATCTTGATTAGTGCAGTGAGGGCCTCATTCTTGCTCTTGATAAGCACCACCCACATGTACCGGCGGTCGTCCACCACTAACAGGAAGTACTTCTTCCCACTGAAAGTTTCTGGTGAAATTGGGCCACACAAGTCACCATGTATCAGTTCCAATGGGTCACTGGCTCGAAATTCTGTGGCTGCAGGAAATGGTGCACGACGATGCTTTGCTATCATGCAGCCGTCACAAACCTGGTTGACATGATCCAGGCGTGGGAGTCCTCTCACCATATCCTTCTCTGACAGCATGCGGAGTGAGTGAAAGTTGATATGGCCATACCTCGCATGCCACACCCATGGGGCCTCTGCAGTTCTAGCTAGGAGACACTCAGGCGTTGCTGGTTCAATCTTCAGCATATATAGCCTGTTCCTGCTCCTTTTGACTCTGGCCAGAACCTTCTTCTCGCGATCCCACACTGTCATCATGCCGCTGTCAGCGGCATACCTGCAACCATTCTCATCGAGCTGTCCTAGGCTGACTATGTTGCTCTTCAGCTTGGGAATGTGATAAACTTGTCAAGATTACTGTGCTCACCAGTTCTGCGATGAAAGCACCGACCCTCTCCCCTCGATTCTAACTAAGGAGCCATCCCCAAACTTCACCGAACCCTTAACAGTTCTGTCTAGTTCAGTGAATTTGTCTTCACACCCAGTCATGTGATTACTTGCTCCAGTATCCAAATACCAAAGTTTGTTCTTCTCCCCTGACAGCTTGGGCAGAACCTTCTCTTCGTGCAGCAACACTGTGTCAGTCTGAATTTCGGCGGTATGGACCACCTCACAAACCTCTGTCATGAGCAGTGCGGAATCCTCTTCTTCCTCCTGCACTAGGTTAGCCTGCTGTTTTTTGGGTGGCTCGGGACAATCAGAGGCAAAATGTCCTGTCTCATTGCAGTTGAAACACCTTACTTTTGTGATGTCAAACTTACGATGTTTTTTCTTCTTGCCTTTGTCCTTGCCACCGTTCTTCGCAGCTGGGCCGCGTTCATCAGCTCGGCCGCCGCCCTTCTTGCCGCTGCCAGAGCTCCCCGCACCATCGGGAAGTTTCTTGCCCTTCATGAGCTGCTCCAGGGCGCGCGTGACGAGCATCAGTTGCTCGTTGCTTCCACCACGATCGCGATCGCGGCGCCGGTTGTTCTGCTCGTACGCGGCGAGTCGCCCGACGGCCTCCTCCACCGACATGGTGGAGAGGTCGCCCCATTGCTCAATGGTGTTGACGATGTCGGCGAAGCGGCTTGGGACGGCGTTGAAGAGGGTCTCGATCACTTCCTCGTCGCTGATCTTCTCGCCGAGAGACTCGATCTCAGCTGCGAGGGCGGTGAGTTTTTGTGCGAACACGATGCACTCACCGTCATCCATCTCCATGCGATCCATCCGCCGCTTTAGCTTCAGCGAGCCTTCCTGACGCGGTCCTCGCCGACGCGCATGCGCCGGATGGCTTCCCAAGCCTCACGGGCGGTCGTGTACCCGGCGATAGCCATCATCACCGAGTCTGGCACCGACTGTGAGAGCGCCGCGAATGCGCCCTCATCCTTCTGCTCGTCGTAGTCGCCGTCGCCTTCGACCGCGGACCAGACGCCGAGTGGCCGCATGATGATCTTCATCTTTACGGCCCACAGATTGTAGTTAGTCTCCGTCAGCATCGGGTACTGGACGGGGACGTTCGTCGCCCTCAAGGGCGCCCGCGTGGCGAGAGCGCGGTCATCTGCACCGCTGCTGCCGCCCACCTCTGTTCTTCTGGCGCCGCCCGAACTTCGCCTCTGCCGGGTAGCGTAGGGGTCAGATCTTCCTCCCCTTCCCGCCGCCGGTGTTCTGTCACCCATCGATGATCACCGCCGCCTCACGTACGCCTCCAAAATATAGAACCCTAAGGCTCTGATACCAAGTGATGGTTTTCAGGCCTGATCACACACGCGATTCACACGAAAAACACGATCGGACTCTGTATGAACACACCGTGGAGAACCACGTACACGGCGAGACAGAGGAGTTTTGGCGGCGCGCGCTACAGCGTCTTTTCATTGTTCTTGCTTTTATTCTTTCTCGGGAAAGACAACCACTAGCCCCTGAAGATGCGCCGTGATCCAATCTCAAACGCGCCATCCCACGTTCTGGATCACAGCCCGCTTCTCTCGCCTAGCTACTCGGTCGCAACGTGGACTGCGCACGCTTCTGACCGTTTACAACGACAGTCTCGTCAGTGTAACAAAAACTACGACTGACAGCTAACAGACTAGCTGCCTTATTGGGTGCAACAAGATCTAACTCCAACACAAATTACTTCGTCCGAGAATATGTTCTCCGTTTCTGCTCAAATAAAGGAAGCTCTACAGTTAGCTTGCAAGGTTGCAATATCGATTCGCGACTATATCTCTGTCGGATTATAGGGTTTTCTTTTGGTTCGAAAGGCTACTGCCAAATATTTTGAGATAAAGTTCAGGAAATGAAAGCTATTAGAGGAAGTGCATGGGAAGGTGTGGGGGTGGGGGTGGGGGGGGGGAGCATACGAGGCAGGGGCGGTATTGACGTTGTAAGGCCAATGACAACCAGGGTACCATAGCCCATCTCCTACTAGGACCTGGCAACAGTACAACTACACAATACCATGGGGAGACCCTTCACAAAGTCCGACGCTTCAAAAGGAGCAACCCTCACAGAGCCTCGAGGGGGTTCCCTTTGCGAGGCTCCCACGCGAAGCAACACCTCCTGAAGCCCTTCACAAGGAAAGGGCGCCCTCGGGGAGGCCTCCCCTGTGAGGGATTTATGCGAAGCACACCAACACCGTAGCGCCTAAGTCCTAGATATCATGTGGGACCACGCGCGGGATGAAGACGAAGATAAGGATGGCCACAGCTGGCATAGCTGTCCCGGCTTGCACCCACAGCGCAAGGAAGGCATCTTCTGCTTCCGCAAGAAAGGAGTGTTCGGCAACTGCTAGCACCAAGGCGGGACCACCCCCTTCCGGTGTGTGCAGAAAGTGGAGGGAACAAAGAGGAGGACGTTAGTGGCGTGATCAACGACAGCCTTCCATATGGACCGTGCCCATGGTCAAAACTAGATTTAGCCCACCAGCTCACTCTCTTGTCTCCATGTGGCAACCCTTCCCACCAAGATAATTCGGGAAGAGGACCGGGACGCCTATAAAAGTGATAGTGTGGCAACTTAGAGAAGAATCCAATCTTCTTCTACCCTAGGAATCCTAGCTTCATCTTCTAGCTAGGAACCCCAGATCTGATCGCCTGATCACCACCTTGTACTGTAAACCTCGCCAAACAGTATGAGAAATCCAGACATGCGGGAGTAGGATTTTACAATGAAAGGTGGCTTGAACCTGAGTAAATTCCCCGTGTCCCTCTGTCGTGCTTGTTGCTTGTTCCTCACCGAGATCGCCGAGGGCTTTTAGAGATCGTGTTCATCCCCCAGTGTTCGATTCACCCTACTTCGTGAGGTACCATAATTCGTTTGCAGAGACAATCTCCAATAGACGTGATGAAGATGCCCAACATTGGATGGTGAGACATGATTGAAGGAGGAGGAGCATAAAAACATGTTCATGGAGTCCAAAAAGGTTAAAAACAAATAACATAAAAACTTATGAAAATAACTAAAAATAATAATTAACATGTAAAACATAAAATAATATAAAATAAATGTGAAATGATAGGAAAATTAAATAGAGAAAAGGGAAACAACAAAAGGAGAAACTAAAAGCATAAATACCTCTCGTCCTTATTGGGCCAAGCCCATTTAAACCGATGACGAGTGGTGAATCTCTATTTTTTGCAATAGAGCGAGAAAGGAAAGTTTGGAGACAACCCATTATACGCTTACAAATAGTCACAACAGTCGGCCACTCACTTAATGGATGAGCGTAATCTACCGAGGTGAATTTAGCCAAGGAACGGTCGGGGCGGAAAAAAGCATGAATGGAGTAGAAGGAGGTTAGACCATTTTTAGCAGAGTCCAAGAAATGTCCTCACCCTTACAATCCTGTAAACGGGATTTCGTACAACTTTATAAATAAAGCCCATACAAAGTGGTGAGCACAAACTCTTGCAAGACTGGGGCCTTATTGCTCGTCTGAAGTTCGTTGGTGACGAGATGACGTCAGGAGCGATTTTGAACTACACCCGCGCGGCCGTGGTCGGCCCTCAGGCGGCGCGCCTCACCGGACGCTAGACGCCGAAGCCTGACCCTGACTGACCGCCCCTCCCCCTACCCCCTCCTCCCGGCGCGACCGAACCCCTCCCCTGCGCTGGAGGGCGTCGGTGTCCTCGCTGTTCAGCGGGTGCCGGCCTGGGGCCTCCCCGTTCGTGCTTCTCCTTTGGGTCAAGGACTGCCGCCTGGTGCTCCTCAGAGTGGCGGAGGTGGTGATTGACACCCGCGACCTCCGGCGTGTCGAGTTCTTCGGTGAGGGCAGGGAGGTGCTCTTCCCCACGCATCGGGTCCAGGTAGGCCGACAGGTACGCACCCCCCGCCCACCTCCCTTGTGCAGCTCTTCCCCTGCAGCATCACGGCGCTCCCCCGCGGTGGTGCCGCCGGTCCACCTGCCCCCGTTGTTCCCGGCCGAGCTGGCGGCGGCGTGCGACCTTCAGGGGCGCAGCTGGGCCGACGTGGCCGACGAGGAGCCGGGCCCGGCTCTGGTGGCGGCGCCCTCCCCCTGGCATGGTTACCTCGTCCCTTCTGCCCAGCGGGGCGACCGCAGTCGTGCAGGAACTCCCGCCGCCGTCATCCCGTGTCCTAGAGGCTTGGACCTGCGTCCGGCCGGATCGTGGCGTGGCTACCCCCTCCCTGCTGCCTCTCCGTCTTGCGTCGTCCTGTGTTGGGGGAGTTCATCTCCTCGACGCGGCCAACGAGGGATGGTAGGCGGAAGAGGGCGGCTCGCACCTTTGCGGAGCGGAGAATCTCGCTGTCGGTGCTCAACCAGGCAGCGACGCGGCGCAGGAAGGAAGATGGAAACTGCCCGCTGCGTATGGCGTCTTGGTGGGCCCTCCAGTCGCCAGGTCCGCAGGCCTTCGGGCCGCATCAACGCCCAAGCAGCCTAGGATCTGGGCTAGGGTTGGGCTCGAAGGCCCAATTTCCGGCCTTGACCCCTGATACTTCGGAAATGTATCTATAATTTTTTATGCTCCATGCTTGTTTAGTATCTACTTTGCTTTACTTGTCTACACTTTGAGGTGTTTTTTACAGGTTTTCTGGTACTAACCTATTAACAAGTTGCAACGGTGTCAGATACATGTTTTCTGCTGTTTTCGGTTTCAGAAAAGTTAGTAAAGAAATATTCTCGAAATTGGACGGGACAAACGTCAAAGTCAATTACTTTCCGTGGGGAACAAGAAGTCCAGAGGGGAGCCAGAGAGGCAAGCCAGGGTGGCGAGACCCACCCTAGGCGCGGGTGGGCCCTGCCCGCGCCTGGGAGGGGTGTGGGTCCCTGGCCGCCGCCTCGGCCACCCCCTTCGCCTATAAGAATCCCCCGATTCAGAAACCCTAAGCACCCGATCAAATCTCCAAGAAACCGTCTGTAGCCGCTGCCAACATCGTCCCTAGATCGGGGGGATCTGAAGTCCTTCCCGGCACCCTACCAGAGGGGAGATCATCCCGGAGGCCTTCTCTTTGGTATGATGCGTGAGTAGTTCCACCTTGGACTATGGGTCCATATAGTAGCTAGATGGTTGTATCTCCTCCTTTGTGCTTTCATGTTTAGATCTTGTGAGCTCTGTTCATGATCAAGATCTAATCTATTTGTAATCATACATGTTGTGTTTGCGGGGATCCGATGGATATTGAGATTATTATGTTGGTTTCATTAATGGTTTTGTCTTTATGATTCTATCATGTCTGTGTTGTTTGTGATCTTGCATGCTCTCCGTTGTTAGTAGCTATCTTGGCCAAGTAGTTGCTAGTGACTCCAAGAGGGGGTATTTATGATCGATAGTGGGTTCATGCCTCTAGTTTCCAAGGGAAGTGACAATAATCTCTTCAGTTGTAGATGTGTTGTTGCTACTAGGGAGAAAACAACGGTCTCTTGTTCATAGAACATGTGGACTGTTTACCATACACACTTTGCTTAAAGCAGTTGTCTATTGCTTGCAACTTAATGCTGGAGGGGGTTCGGATGATAACCTGAAGGTGGACTTCTAGTCATAGATGCAGTTGGATGGCGGTCTATGTATCTTGTTGTATTGCCCAATCGAATCTCATAGGATCTTTCTGACTATAGTAATTGCATTGTTATGTCTTGCTCAGTTCCTGTCAATTGCCCTGCTGTAATTTGTTTACCCTTCATGCCATGTTGTTTATCTAAGGAAAGCACCTCTATTGAACTATGGACACCGGTCCAATCTTTACCATTGATACACCTTCCATTGTTACATGTTTACTTGTTGCAAACGACCATTACCTTCCACACGGTACGTTTAATCCTTTCTTACAGCAAACCGGTGAGCTTGACAACCTCACTGATTCGTTGAGGAAAAGTCTTGAGTTTGTGTTGTGAAGGTCTCCTCATTGCTTGCAACACATGTGTGACATTTCCTTCCTCCTACTGTTTCGATAACCTCGGTTTCTTACTGAGGGAAAACTTGCTGCTGTGCTGCTTTAGACCTTGCCCTTGGGGTTCCCAACGAAGCGCTCCTACATCAACTCAGCACTGCATCAGGAAGCTCTTACAATAATGCTAGAATTGCCCCTTCTGAACTTGAAGTCATGCTCAAGGACTTTATTAGTAAACAAACCACTTTCAATAAGACTATAGAGGAAAAGCTTTTAACTGTTGAGAAAAATATATCCTCTTTGTCTGAAGCTCAATCTTCCATGATTAATAAAATGGCTGCTAAACCTGAAACTATGGAAAACACCTTTGCTGCTGCTCATGCCATACAAGTTACTATTGATGAAAATGTTAGGCTTTTAGCTCAACTCCATGCTAGGTGGGAAAGGGAAGCTGAAATTGATAGAAAAAATAGTGTGTGCACCATCACCACTAAACCACAAGTAGTCCCTATTCCTCCTCCTACTATACCTAAGCCTATTGAGCCTACTACTAGTGATACTTTGTTTGATTTTGATATTGATGGTTGCAATATTTCTGAAGTGATTATGTTCCTACAAAATCTTGCTAGAAGTCCTGATGCTAGTGATATGCATGTTGCCTTTACCAAACACATTACAGATGCTCTTGTTAAGATTAAGGAAGAGAAGCTAAAACACAAAGCTTCTATTCCTAGGAAAGTAGAAGATAGTTGGGAACCCATTATTAATATGCAAGTGAATGACTTTGATCTCAAAGCTTCATATGATCTTGGTTCTAGTGTCTCTATTATGCCTAGGACGATTTATGAAATGCTTGATTTGCCACCATTGGAAGACTTTTATTTGGATGTCCCACTCAATGATAATGCTAAGAAGAAACTCATGGGGAGTATTAATGATGTTCTCATTATAGTTAACAATGCTTATATCCCTGTTGATTTCTATGTTTTGGATGTTGAATACAATGCTTCTTGTTCTATTACTTTGGGAAGACCTTTTCTTAGAATAGTTGGTGCCATCCTTTATATGAAAGAAGGCACCATTAAATATCAATTTCCATTCAATAAAGGTATTGAACACTTCCCTATGAGGAGATAGCAGTTGCTTTTTTCTCCTCCTTTGAAAGCAAGATTTGATGTTAATGCTTCTTCATTTGAAAATACTTGATTCTTCTTGCTTCTTGTGCCTAACTTAAAGGCGTTAAAGAAAAGTACTTGTTGGGAGATAACCCAAGAGTTTCCTTGAGTCTTGTAAGTTATTACTTCAGTAATAACCTCTCCTTATCCTTTTTGTTTGCTTTTTGTGCCAAGAATGACCTCTAATGAGAGGAAAGTAAGATTTGAGGAGTTGCTGTCCCGAAACAGTTCGTGAGGAGGCTCTGTAACTCGGATTGAGCTCAAAATTTACGAATAAATCCCCCAATATGTTGGCTAACTTTAGTTAGTTCAACACTTTTTTATTTGAGCAACAGAAGATGTTAGAAAAAATTTGTTTCTATCTGCTGGTCTATTTTGACAGATTTCTACCATTATTTGCATTTGCTTCTTATTGATTCCTTTTTGAGCTCTCTTCAGGTAAATTGAGTTTCTTTGAAGGAGTTACTTAAGTATTGTGTTTTTAATAAAAATCCTTTCTGTTCCAAAGCTTTTCCAGTGGTCTAATATCTTTTAAATAAGCTAATATTGCTAATGAAGATTGTATCAAGTTTTGTATGAAGGAAAAATTTCAGGTGTAGAGAGAGAATGATGCAATGAGATGAAGGATGGACAAAAGCTCAAACTTGGGTATGCCACCATGGTGTCACCCCAAGAAATATCCAAGAGGTACAAGCGTCAAAGCTTGGGAATGCCCAAGGCATCCCCTTCTTCATCAATAAAAAACTCAGGTCTATCTAGACACTTCACTTTTATTGTTTCATGCACAATTGTGTTGTTCTTGGAGCGTCTTAGTTTTTGTTTGCTTTGCTTAGTTTGTTTAGTTTGCTTTAGTAGTTTGGACCCCCGTTCTCGCTGTGTTGTTTTGCAAATAAGTTTGCTTGGTGTTTGGAAAGGAGTAGTAAGTTTTGCTTGAAGTGTAAGAGGAGCTTGCATTGAGTGTGACTTAGACTTTAGCATGACATGCTAGGTTTTTTTAGCATTATGCTTAGTGATTATTGCTGTAGCATGTCTTGTTCCAAACAATTGGGATTGCTTAGTGTGCCTTGAAGAAATTATGCGTTCTTTTAGCATGCAAAAGCATAGTATTGTGGTATTCTCCTTTGATGTTTTGCTTGGGTTGACTTGACACATGCTTGCACCATGTTATGACTATGACAAGTCACCATTAGCATCTATGATCATTTAGTCCTTGACTTTTAGTACCACTCTTTGCTTTGATTAGTTTTCTTTGTTGCATTGCATAATTATGGCCATTATTGCTCTCTTAGTTGGTTGATCCCAGTCTTTTGCTAGCCTCCACTTGTATGAGTAAGTTCTACTCATGCTTCCAACTCCCAAGAAACCAAGTTATTCCAAAGTGTCGACTATAAACTCCTATGCATGGTGTGTTACACCATTCCAAGTATATTCTTTGAAAGAACATGTTGGGCCCCCATGTGTGGTTTTGGTAATTAATGACAATCTTTATGGACTAATGTGTGTATTAAGTTATACTTGTAGGATTTGTAGGTTGGTCCATTAGCATCGCTTGGAGCATGTGTTGGCTTCAAGGTTGATGAAATGAGAAGAAGATGTCTTGTGCAAGCTCAAAATGCGGCATCTATAGAAGATATCATGTTTGATGCTTGCCATCCTCGGTGATCATGGATCGATGATGAAGAATCAAGAAAGGCGTTCAATCTTGAGAAGGGCAAGATCGTCTACATCGAACTCAAGTAGAATGCTCAAGGCAAAGGTATAATCTTGATAGGTTTTCCCTTTTGCCGGTCTCATGTTGTTAGTGTGAGACCGGGTTTAGGATAGATAGCCGTACTATCAAGAGGGGCTCTCGAATGAGTAACTCGGTCACATTGTTCGGAGAGAGATCAAACCTTTGCATAATTGCATCATCATATTTGGTTGTTATTTGGTCTTATCCATGTGAGGATATAGAGCTTGTGGTAATCTCCATAACAAGCTCTAGTTCATCAAAAACGGATTTCCCTTTTATATCTTATTGCGTTTTGATCTTGGAGGTTTTATCGGTTTGTATTTTAGAGATAGGTAAAACCTTCCATTATTTGGTTCTTACTCATGTGAGTATTTAGAGATTGTGTTAATCTCCATGACAAGCTCTAGTTCATCGAAAACGGATTTCATATGCATTTTCTATTACGTTTTTGATGTTGGAGGTTTTATCGGTTTGTCTTTTTGATAGAGGTTAAACCTTTCGTCATTTGGATCTATCCTCCCTTTCTGGACTATAATGTTTCTTTGCATGATCTTTTAGAGCTTGTTGTCCTCTTCGAAACGAGTCCAAGATCATCAAAATCGGAGTCCGGATGCGAAAGTTATGGCCGTTTTTGTTTAGGGATGACCGGTCGTACCGGACCAGGGTCCGGTAGTACCGGAGGTCCGGTAGTACCGCCCCTTAGTACCGGTCGGTACTGAATAAGGTGCGTTTGGCGACCTGGGATCCCCAGGGAATGTCCGGTAGTACCGGGAATGTCCGGTAGTACCGGGAAAAAGTCCGGTAGTACCGGGATTCGCGTTTTTGGGCTTCAACGGTTGGATTTTGGGGGGACCTATTTAAGAGGCATTCTTCCCCAATAGTTCCACAACCATTCTTGCAAGTTTTCCCCTCCATTGTTGACCTTCTTGAGCTTGCTTTCTCTCAATCCCTCCGATGATTCTTGCATATTCTTGAGGGATTTGAAGAAGGAGATCTAGATCTACAATCCCACCAATCAATCTCTCCTCTAAGTGAGGGGAACATATTGGGATCTAGATCTTGAAGTCTTTTGTGGATTTCCTCCATTGTTCTTCCTCTCTTATTCCCCCATAAGCTTTTGTAGATTTGGTGGAATTTGGTAAAGAAGGATTTGAACATCTTTGTGGTGTTCTTGCCATTTGCATTCGGTGCATCGGTTTGTGTTCTCCTCGGAGGATTTGGTTTGAGTTACTCATTGGAGCTTGTCCCTCTTGGGTTCTTGGAACCCTAGACGGTTTTTTGGCCTTGGTGGCATTGTGGCCTTTTGTGGCATTTGTTGGGAGCCTCCAATTAAGTTATGGAGAAGTGCCCCAACCTTGTGAGAGGTTCCGGTTGCCACCGACAAGTGCACCTATAGTGGAAGCGTGGATCGATCCCATTGGGGTGAGATTCACCGGAGAATAAGGGAGGCCTTTTGTGGCGTTGGTGGTTTGATATCACCCCCTCTCCAAACGAGACGTACTCCATGTTGGGAGGAACTCGGTAAAATATCGGTATCCCCGCGTGCCTTGGTTATCTCTATACCCGAGCTCTTTACTTATGCACTTTACATTGTGATAGCCTTCGTGCTTGAAGTAATATATATCTTTCTATCACTTTGTTGCTTGTATTGCTTAGCATAAGTTGTCGGTGCACATAGGTGAACCTTGGTTGTTCTAGGTTGTGCTTAACAAAGTAAACACTAGTTTTATTCCGCCTTTGTTGAGCCACTATAGGAAAAGTTTTCATCGCCTATTCAACCCACCCCCCTCTAGGCGACATCCATATCCTTTCATTCTTGTTTTCAACTATCTTCCAATTAAAAACTATTTTGTTATGTGAAAACTTAGTGATTAAAGCCCTCACGAACTTGATAGCACATTTTATTCTTTGCCCCTAATAAACTTGAACTATTGAGGCAACTTTGTTGTATATGGTTGCACTTATAAGTTGGGATTAGCAGAACCGTGTAGTCACAGGGAACGTTTTCAACATTGCACTTGTACTTTTTGTACTCCGTTGATATCATGCTCTTTTGTATATGGATGTTCCGGTGTGAAATGAAGTGGGAACTTGTAATTCCATGGAGTTTGTATTCTGTGCTAGATAAACGCCTGGACCGCTAGCCTAAGCCATGCCTAATCATGGTGGAAACTTGCACCATCACCATAGTGACATCTATGAAGCATTCTTCTTATAAAAAAAGAGAGACACATTGAGAAAAGAGGAAAGATAAAAAAGCACCATATTCCCATGGTACATAAGAAGAATTGCTGAGATGCTTATTGTCTGCTTGCCTTGTCATTTTGGTTATGGGAAAGCTCCTGTACCATATCCAAGGGTTACCCCGTTGGCGGTTCTCAATGATATGCAAATACTTATAGTGACAAGAACTTGCCTGGGCCCTAAGTTGAGTATCCATGAGATGTAGCCCTCATAGTCAAGGGACTTGAGATTGCCAACTTATACTTTTTCAAGCATATATTCTAGCTTTGCCACTTTAATCTTAACTGTAGGGGTTCGTAGCATGGAAAACAAAAATTTTCTATCGCATACAAACAAACAAGCCAAGATCTATCTACTAGATTGTAGCAACGAGTCGATGGAATAACTTACCCTCGAAGATTCCAAAGCGTTTAACGAGAGCGGATTCTCGTGGGTGATGTAGTCGTACTCTTTCCGATCTCAAGATCGCGTAGACGATCCTTCCAGGTATACGTTAAAGCGCCTCCATGATCGGTCACCGTTCGGTACTCGGAAGACCTTCCTCTCCCTTGTTCCAGGTGAATGGAGGTTGTAGCACTCTCCTCGCGATTCCAAAGACTGTGGCGTGGTGCAGGAAGTAGAGGGAGATCCCGCTTAAGCCGGTGCAGTATGGTGGAGCTTATGAGATAGGCTATTAGTGGTCTAGTAATTAGACACACCAATTAGAAGGCTCTAAACCAATTAGAAGGCTCTAAACATTGGCTAAAGCAATTAGAAGCTCTAAACCAAAACGGCTCTAAACACGGAAATCTAGAGGTGAAACTTGTGTGTCTAGGAGGGAGCCTGCCCTCCTTTATAGGTGGGGAGGCGCCGGAGGGAGTCCCTCCCAAGTCGGCCTTGGGTGGTGGCTTGGGGAGAGACTCCTCCTCAAGTCGGATTCAACACCTCTTTCTTGTTTCCCACAGTTTCTTGTTTTGGTTTGACTTTCAAACTGGACATTTGACTTTTCTGTTTTAGGATTCAAATTAATCCTTTATTTGGGACAGCAAGAACACTTAGTACATGATGCAATCATTCCATTAAGTAATGACACATTCATGTACCCCTCCCCCGGTCTTGGGACAATCCGGATCCTTCCAGAACATTCCCGATGAAAACACCGGAATCATTCCCGAACTCCGAAGCGGGACTTTCCTTATATGAATCTTATTCTCCGGACCATTCCGGATCACCTCGTGATATCCCGGATCCCATCCGAGACTCCGAACAACATTCGGTCTCTTTCTCATAATACCATAACTACTCAAACAACGTCGAATCCTTAAGTGTGTCTCCCTACGGTTCGTGAATTATGCGGACATGATCGAGACACTTCTCCGAACAATAACCAATAGAGGAATCTTGAAATTCATATGGCTCCCACATATTTCTATGCTTACTTTGCGATCGAATGAACCACTTACATACGATACCAATTTCCCTTTGTCTCACGATATGTTACTTATCCGAGGTTATGATCGTCGGTATCTCTGCATACCTAGTTCAACCTCGTTACTGATAAGTACTCTTTTCTCGTTCCCGTGATATGTGATCCCTTGTGACCAAGTCACATGCTTGCAAGCTAATTGGATGACATTCCACCGAGAGGGCCCAGAGTATATCTATCTGTCATGTGGATGGACAAATCCCACTCTTGATCCATGTGTTTCAACCAATACTTTCCGAACACTTAATGCCACTTTTATAGCCACCCAGTTACGGTGTGGTGTTTGATGTCATCAAAGCATCCATCCGGTAAAGGTGATATGCATGATCTCATGGTCGAAGGAATTAGGTTACTATGTATCAGAAAGCATATAACAATTGAACTATTGAAATGACTTGATATTTATGCTACGCTTATCTATAGGAGTATGTCCACCATATCATTCTCCTAACGATATGATCTTGTTGTTGATAACATCTCAATGTTCATGATATGGAAACCACAATCATTAATCAACCAACAAGCTAGTTAAGTATAGAGGCTATACTAGGGACTTCAAATTAAGTTTACAAATCAAACAAGTATTAATGGTTTCTTTGTTAATACTATTATAGCATGAATGTAAACATTTATCATAAACACAAAGATATAATAATAACTACATTTATTATTGCCTCTAGGGCATATCTCCAACAGTCTCCCACTTGCACTAGAGTCATCTAATCTAGATTACATGGTAATATACCGAACACCCATGGCAGTTTGGTGTTGGTCTTGTTTTGCCCTCGGGAGAGGTTTAGTCAACGGATCCGCCACATTCAGATCTGTGTGTACTTTGCAAATCTTTATATCCCCATCCTGGATATGTTCTCGAATAGCGTGAAAACGCAGCTTGATATGCTTCAGCTTCTTGTGTGACCTTGGTTCTTGCGCATTGGCTATGGCGCCCATGTTATCACAGTAGATAGACATTGGTTCCGGTAGCACTTGGAACCACACCCAGCTCTGTAATGAACTCTTTCATCCATATCGCTTCTTGTGAAGCTTCCGAAGCAGCCATGTATTCCGATTCAGTTGAAGATCTCGCCACAACGCTTTGCTTTGCACTCCTCCAGCTAACTGCTGCACCATTCAAAATAAATACGTATCCGGGTTGTGATTTAGAATCATCTGGATCGGTGTTCCAACTAGCATCGGTGTAACCATTAACAACGAGCTGTTCATCACCTCCATAAGAAAGAACCATATCCTTAGTTCTTCTCAAGTACTTAAGGATGTTTTTGACCGCCGTCCAATGATCCACTCCTGGATCACTTTGATATCTGCTAGTTAAACTAACAGCATATGCAATGTCGGGTCTAGTACATAGCATGGCATACATTAGAGATCCTATGGCTGAGGCATAGGGAGTCTTACTCATCCTTTCTCTATCTTTTGCCGATGACGGACTTTGAGTTTTACTAAAGGTCGTATTGGGCAACATGGGCAAGAACCCTTTCTTGCTTTCTTCCATTCCAAATCTCTTTAGAACTTTGTCCAAATATGTACTCTGTGACAATGATATTTGGCGTTTCGATCTATCTCTATAAATCTTTATGCCTAATATGTAAGCTTGCCAAGATCCTTCATTGAAAAACTATTATTCAAATATTCCTTGACACTATTAAGAAGGTCTACATCATTCCCAATCAACAATATGTCATCCACATACGATATTAAGAATGCTCTGAGCTCCCACTCACTTTCTTGTAAATACAAGCTTCTCCATAAGTTTGTATAAAACCAAAACTTTGATTACCTTATCAAACGTTGATTCCAACTTCGGATGCTGCTTCAATCCATAGATGGACCGTTGAAGTTTGCATACCTTGTTAGCATCTTTAGGATCGACAAAACCTTTGGGTTGCATCATATACAACTCTTCATCAATGTCTCCATTGAGGAATCTGTTTTGACATCCATCGCCATATCTCATAATCATAATATGCAGCGATTGGTAACATAATCCTCACGGACTTTAGCTTCGCCGGTGAGAAAGTCTCATCGTAGTCAACTCCTTGAATTTGTCGAAACCCTTTTGCGACAAGTCGAGCTTTATAAACGATAACATTACCATCAGCATCTGTTTTCTTCTTGAAAATCCATTTGTTCTCGACAGCCTTCCGGCCATCCGGTAAGTCCACCAAAGTCCATACTTGGTTTTCGTACATGGATCCAATCTCGGATTTCATGGCTTCTTGCCATTTATTGGAATCTGGTCTCATCATCGCTTCCTCATATGTCTCGGGGTCATCGGTGTTGTCCACCACCATGACATTCATAACGGAATCATACCAATCTGGAGTGGTACGAGTTCTCGTTGACCTCCGAGGCTCTGTAGCAACTTCAACCGAAGTTACATGATCATCATCATTAGCTTCCTCTCTTATTGATGCAGGCACCACAGGAACTTCTTAGGTCTTGCGCTACTCGCAATTCGAGAGAAGGTTCGACAACCTCGTCGAGTTCTACTTTCCTTCAGTCACTTCTTTGAGAGAAATTCCTTCTCTAGAAAGGATCCATTCTTGGCAACGAATGTTTTGCCTTCGGATCTATGATAGAAGGTATACCCAATAGTTTCCTTGGGTATCCTATGAAGACGCATTTTCCGCTTTGGGTTCAAGCTTGTCCATTTGTAACTTATTTACATAGGCTTCGCATCCCCAAACTTTAAGGAGCGACAATTTAGGTTTCTTCCCAAACCATAATTCATACGGTGTCGTTTCAACGGATTTAGATGGTGCCCTATTTAAAGTGAATGCGTGTTTCTAATGCATAACCCCAAAATGATAGCGGTAAATCTGTAAGTGACATCATAGAGCGAACCATATCTAAGAGAGTTCGATTCGACGTTCGGACACACCATTACTGTGGTGTTCCCGGTGTCAATTGTGAAAGTTTGCCGTACTTCTTTAAATGCTCGCCAAACTCGTAACTTAGATATTCACCTCCACGATCAGAACGTAGAAATTTAATCTTCTTGTTACGTTGATTCTCTACCTCACTTTGAAACTCCTTAAACTTCTCGAAAGTTTCGGACTTATGTTTCATGAAATAGATATACCCATATCTACTCAAGTCATCTGTGAAGGTAAGAACATAACGATAACCATCAGCGATGCTACACTCATTGGACCACACACATCGGTATGTATGATTTCCAATAAGTCCGTAGCTCGCTCCATCATACCAGAAAATGGAGTCTTAGTCATTTTACCCATCAGACATGCTTCGCATCTTTCAAGTGATTCAAAATCAAGTGATTCAAGAAGTCCATCGGAATGGAGTTTCTTCATACGTTTCACTCCGATGTGACCAAGACGACAGTGCCACATATAGGTCGAATTATCTCTTGATTTCAAACGTTTAGCCTCAATGTTGTTGATATGTGTATTTCCACTATCGAGATTCAATAAGAATAGACCATCTATCAAAGGTGCATGTGCATAAAACATATTACTCATATAAATAGAACAACCATTATTCTCGGATTTAAACAAGTAACCGTCTACAATAAACAAGATCCCGATATAATGTTCATGCTCAACGCAGGCACCAAATAACAATTATTTAAGTATAAAACTAATCCCGATGGTAGATGAAGGGGTAGCGTGCCGACCGCGATCACATCAACCTTTGATCCGTTTCCCACGCGCATCGTCACCTCGTTCTTCGCTAGCTTCCGTTTATTCTGCAAAGACTTTTGTTTCGAGTTACAAATATGAGCAACCAAACCAGTATCAAATACCCAGGCACTACTACGAGTACTAGTGAGATACACATCAATAACATGTATATCAGATATACCTTTCTTCTTGATGTTGCCGTTCTTCAAATCCGCCAAGTACTTTGGGCAATTCCGCTTCCAGTGACCTTCTCCCTTGCAGTAAAAACACTCGATTCGGACTTAGGTCCAGCCTGGTCTTCTTCGTGGCGTGGTAGCTTTCTTACCACCCTTCTTGAAGTGTCCCTTTTGCTTAGACTTGCCTTTCTTGAATTTGGTGGTCTTATTGACCAACAACACTTGGTGCTCTTTCTTGATCTCCACTTACAGATTTCAACATGGCAAAGAGTTACGCAACGTCTTGTTCATGTTACGCATGTTGTAGTTCATCACAAAGTTCTTGTAACTTGGTGGTAGTGATTGGAGGACACGGTAAATCCCCAAAGCATTAGGAATCACTATACCCAAGCTTTGAAGTTTGTTTGCGTGCCCGGACATCTTAAGCACATGCTCACCGACGGATCTGCCCTCTTCCATCTTGCGTTAAAGAACTTTTCGGAAGCCTCATAGCTTTCAATTGCGCATGAGTCTCAAAATCAATTTGAGATCCTCGACAATATCATATGGGTCGACTCTTCAAACCTTTTACAAGCTCCGATTCTAAACCATACAAGATAGCACACTGAACTATGGAGTCTTGATTCTTAGAGCGAGGTAAACATTCTTTACTTCATCGGAGCGGTGGCTGCGGTGGGTCACCCAATGGTGCATCCAACACATAGGTCAAATTACCATTGAGGACAATCCTCAAATTGCGGAACCAATCCATGAAGTTGCTTCCATTGTTTTTCAACTTTTCTTTCTCTAGGAACGCATTAAAATTGATGGTAGGGGCTGCCATTGATCTACAACATATTTGCAATAGTTTAGACTAAGTTTATGACAAATTGAGTTCAAATTAATTAATGAAATTATACTAGGTGAACTCCCACTCAAAACAATATCCCTCACATTGTTTTAGTGATCACACGAACCAAATCCACCATATCAACACCGATCATCACGAGAGTTGACATAGTTTCAATGGCGAACAATCGACATGTTCATCACATCTACTATATGATTCATGCTTTACCTTTCGGTGATACGTGTTCGAGACCATGCGTACATGCTAGGCTCGTCAAGATCAAACCTTAGTTTCGCATGAGCAAATCTGGCTTGCTCACGTTGTATACACTTGCGAATCTAGCACACCCGATCATCACGTGGTGCTTGAAACAACAAGCTTTAGCGGTGCTAACTAAGGGTGAACACTTTATGATTTGAAATTGATGTGCATGAGGATCATCTTATAATGCTACCGTCGTCTACTAAGCAATACAAGATGCATAAAGGATTAACATCACATGCAATTCAATATATATGTGATATGATATGGCCTTTCTTCTTCGTGCCTCCGATCTCCATCTTCAAGCACGAACATGATCTCCATCATCACCGGCATTGCATCAAGGTCAATGACGCTTCTCCATGGTTGTCGCCCACGGCTTCAACTATTACAACTAATTTGAATAGACACGCGGGTCTTAACATAAATTAAAGACAACCATATGGCTCCGCCGTTGCCGACTTACAATAAGGAACATTGCATACATCAAATATAATCACAATCATGGCCATATCACATCATTGCACACCTGCAAAACAAAGTTAGACGCCTCTACTTTCTTTGCATATTTTACGTGGTTTGGGGCTTTCAATAAGTGTCGTTCTAACTTACGAACAAGAACCACAACATTGATACTAGCATTGTTCATCACCCGTTGTAAATTGGATCTTAACTATGCTAGGAGAAACAGACACCCGCAAAGCCACTTATGCAATACAAGTTGCATGTCAAGCGTGGAGCAAGTCTCATGAACGATGTCATGTAAGGTTAGCCCGGGCCGCTTCATCCCAACATACCGCAAGATGCAAAGTACACAAAAATCAATCTACAATAAAAGCATCAACGCCCACAATGACCATTGTGTTCTACTCGTGCAACAGATCTACATATAGACACGGCTCTGATACCACTGTAGGGGTTCGTAGCATGGAAAACAAAAAATTTCTATCGCATACAAACAAACAAGCCAAGATCTATCTACTAGATTGTAGCAACGAGTCGATGGAATAACTTACCCTCGAAGATTCCAAAGCGTTTAACGAGAGCGGATTCTCGTGGGTGATGTAGTCGTACTCTTTCCGATCTCAAGATCGTGTAGACGATCCTTCCAGCGCCACGTTCCGGCAGCGCTCCCGCAGTCGGTCACACGTTCGGTACTCGACGAAGACCTTCCTCTCCCTTGTTCCAGGTGATGGAGCTTGTAGCACTCTCCTCGCGATTCGGCAAGACTGGCGTGGTACCTAAGTAGAGGGAGATCCATGAGGCCTTTAAGCCGGTGCGAGTATGGTGGAGCTTATGAGAGAGGCTATTAGTGGTCTAGTAATTAGACACACCAATTAGAAGGCTCTAAACCAATTAGAAGGCTCTAAACCGCTGGCTAAAGCAATTAGAAGCTCTAAACCAAAACGGCTCTAAACCTGGAAATCTAGAGGTGAAACTTGTGTGTCTAGGAGGGGAGCCCTGCCCCTCCTTTTATAGGTGGGGAGGCGTGGCCAGGGGAGGGGAGTCCCTCCCCAAGTCGGCCTTGGGTGGCGCGCCGGCTTGGGGAGGAGACTCCTCCCTCAAGTCGGATTCCAACACCTCTTTCTTGTTTCCCACAGTTTCTTGTTTTGGCAGTTTGACTTTCAAACTGGACATTTGACTTTTCTGTTTTAGGATTCAAATTAATCCTTTATTTGGGACAGCAAGAACACTTAGTACATGATGCAATCATTCCATTAAGTAATGACACATTCATGTACCCCTTCCCCGAGTCTTGGGACAATCCGGATCCTTCGAGAACTTTCCCTATGAAAACACCGGAATCATTCCCGAACTCCGAAGCGGGACTTTCCTTATATGAATCTTATTCTCCGGACCATTCCGGATCACCTCGTGATATCCCGGATCCCATCCGAGACTCCGAACAACATTCGGTCTCTTTCTCATAATACCATAACTACTCAAACAACGTCGAATCCTTAAGTGTGTCTCCCTACGGTTCGTGAATTATGCGGACATGATTGAGACACTTCTTCGAACAATAACCAATAGAGGAATCTGGAAATTCATATGGCTCTACATATTTCTACGATTACTTTGCGATCGAATGAACCACTTACATACGATACCAATTTCCCTTTGTCTCACGATATGTTACTTATCCGAGGTTATGATCGTTGCATACCTAGTTCAACCTCGTTACTGATAAGTACTCTTTTCTCGTTCCCGTGATATGTGATCCCTTGTGACCAAGTCACATGCTTGCAAGCTAATTGGATGACATTCCACCGAGAGGGCCCAGAGTATATCTATCCGTCATGTGGATGGACAAATCCCACTCTTGATCCATGTGTTTCAACCAATACTTTCCGAACACTTAATGCCACTTTTATAGCCACCCGATTCGGTGTGGTGTTTGATGTCATCAAAGCATCCATCCGGTAAAGGTGATATGCATGATCTCATGGTCGAAGGAATTAGGTTACTATGTATCAGAAAGCATATAGCAATTGAACTATTGAAATGACTTGATCTTTATGCTACGCTTATCTATAGGAGTATGTCCACCATATCATTCTCCTAACGATATGATCTTGTTGTTGATAACATCTCAATGTTCATGATATGGAAACCACAATCATTAATCAACCAACAAGCTAGTGAAGTATAGAGGCTATACTAGGGACTTCAAATTAAGTTTACAAATCACACAAGTATTAATGGTTTCTTTGTTAATACTATTATAGCATGAATGTAAACATTTATCATAAACACAAAGATATAATAATAACTACATTTATTATTGCCTCTAGGGCATATCTCCAACATTAACCACTTCAAGATGCTTATGATAGGGGCAATGAGGGCTGAAAGCTAATAAGTACCATAACTTTTGGAAGCTATTTTTGAAACTTGTAATCCCTGCTTCCTTTACAAAAAGTCCTTTCTTCCATCATTATTGAGTCTCCACCTTCTACCTTTAGGCACCATTAAGAGAGCATAGTTGTCATTCTATATGCAGTGTTCCAAAGCTTATTAATTGATGAATATTGTGTTATTACTTGTTCTTGTGCTACTTGTTTTTAGTCACCCTTGTGAACTTTGAACGTGTCCTATGCATCTATATTGCTACTCTATGAGGGACAAGCTGATTGCCACTATGCTACGTTTTTCAATGCATGTTATCATGATCTTTGTTTATAGCTTGCCATGTTGCATGCATAATTACTATGTCCTATTGTTAGAACTCCATCTTTCATGCACATGTTTAGAGTTCTTTGATCCCAGCTTTCAATGCTTGCAAATGGTTGGATCTTTATTGTGAGGGTGCATGTCACCTCAAAAATTATTATTTTTATCACTTACCTACTCGAGGACAAGCAGGAGTTAAGCTTGGGGATGCTGATATGTTGGAAACGTATCTATAATTTTTGATGCTCCATGCTTGTTTAGTATCTACTTTGCTTTACTTGTCTACACTTTGAGGTGCTTTTTACATGTTTTTTGGTACTAACCTATTAACACGTTGCAACAGTGCCATATGCCTATTTTCTGCTGTTTTGGGTTTCATAAAAGTTAGTAAAGAAATATTCTCAGAATTGGACGGGACGAAGGACAAAGTCAATAACTTTCTGTGGGGAACAAGAAGTCCATATGAGAGCCCGAGGGGCCGGCCAGAGGGGCCAGACCCCCCCCCCTCCCCCAAGCACGGGTGGGCCCTAGACCGCGATTGGCTAGGGTTTGCCCCCCTGGCGACCGCCTAGGTCTCCCCCTTCGCCTATATGAAGCCCCTGATGCATAAACTCCCAGTACCCGATCAGAAATCCATGAAACCGTCTATAGCCGTCGCCACCATCATCCCTAGATCGGGGGATTTGAAGCTCTTCCCGGCTCCCTGCCGGAGGGGAGATCATCCCGGAGGCCTTCTCTCTGATATGATTTGTGAGTAGTTCCACCTTGGACTATGGGTCCATGTAGTAGCTAGATGGTTGTATCTCCTCCTTTGTGCTTTCATGTATAGATATTGTGAGCTCCGTTCATGATCAAGATCTAATCTATTTGTAATCATACATGTTGTGTTTGTGGGGATTCGATGGATATTGAGATTATTATGTTGGTTTGATTAATGGTTCTATCTTTATGATTCTATCATGTCTGTGTTGTTTGTCATCTTGCATGCTCTCCGTTGCTGGTGGTTATCTTGGCCAAGTAGTTGCTAGTGACTCAAAGAGGGAGTATTTATGCTCGATAGTGGGTTCATGCCTCTAGTTTCCAAGGGAAGTGACAATAATCTCTTCGGTTGTAGATGTGTTGTTGCTACTAGGGAGAAAGCAACGGTCTCTTATTCATGGAACATGTGGACTGTTTACCTTACACACTTTGCTTAAAGCAGTTGTTTGTTGCTTGCAACTTAATACTGGAGGGGGTTCAAATGATAACCTGAAGGTGGACTTCTAGTCATAGATGCAGTTGGATTACGGTCTATGTATAATGTTGTATTTCCCAATCAACCTCATAGGATCTTTCTGGCTAGTAATTGCATTGTTATGCCTTGCTCAGTTCCTGTCAATTGCCTCGCTGTAATTTGTTTACCCTTCATGCCATGTTGTTTATCTAAGGAGAGCACCTCTCGTGAACTATGCACCCCGGTCCAATCTTTACCATTGATACATCCTCCACTGTTACTTGTTTACTTGCTGCAAACCATTACCTTCCACACCATACGTTTAATCCTTTGTTACAGCAAACCGGTGAGCTTGACAACCTCACTGATTCGTTGGGATAGAGTCTTGGGTTTGTGTTGTGCAGGTCTCCACGTTGGTTCCAACACATGTGTGACGTTTTCTTCCTCCTTCTGGTTCGATAACCTTGGTTTCTATTGAGGGAAATCTTGTTGTTGTGCTCTTCATACCTTGCTCTTGGGGTTTCCAACGAAGCACTCTTCCTCCCTGTTGAGTATAGCATCAGTGGGCCTTTCGTCTGATGCCTGGGCCCATAGTTATTCCCTTGAGACCTCCATTATGGAGATCTATAAAGGTGAGGAGGCTTTCTGGAAGCAGCGGAGCCGCCAGAACTGGACTATCTAGGGGGAGTCAAACACGGCCTACTTCCATGCCATAGCGAATGGCAGGAGGAGGAAGTGCTCGATCCCCTGCCTCTGGGCAGCAGATTCTCTTCTGGAGGACAAAAGAGACATCTCAGCCCATATTTATACTTTCTATTGGGACCTATTCTCGGCCTCCCCGAGATCGGGGTTGGCGCTGGGGGTGGACTTTTTGCCTGAGGATGCCAGGGTAACCGTAGAGGATAATAGGGAGCATACCCTCCCCTTTATCCAATCTGAGGTCTCCGAGGCGATCAACTCGATGAAGTCCAACTCGGCGCCGGGGCCGGACGGATTACCGGTAGTGTTCTTCCAGTCGTTCTGGGCCCAGTTGAGCCCGGTGATCATGCGCATGTTTCAGGAGTTCTACACTGGGACCCTTGTCATGTAGCGGCTCAATTTTGGTGTGATTACGCTGATCCCCAAGGTAGTGGGGTCCATGGATATCCGCCAATTTAGGCCGATCACAGTGATCAATGTCATCCAGCGGATTTTCGCGAAGGTCTGCGCCATCCGCCTCGCACCTATCATGGAACACTTGAACCACCCACTTCAGTTTGCCTTCCTTAAGGGCCGCCTAATTCATGATGGTATACTTGGTCTTCATGAAATCATTCATGAGGTGAAGGTATCCCATCAAAAAGGGGTGTTCCTTAAGCTAGATTTTCAGAAGGCTTACGATAAGCTGGATTGGGCGTTCCTGAGGCAGGTCCTCGAGCGTAGAGGTTTTGAGGACAGGGTGATCTCGTGGATTATGCAATTCGTGATGAGTGGGAGCACAGCGATAAACGTAAATGGGGAGGTGGGTCCTTATTTTAGACCCTCTTGCAGCGTTAGACAAGGGGACCCGATCTCGCCCCTGCTCTTTAACGCCGCGGTGGATGACCTGGCAGAAATCTTGGACAAACCCAAGGTTGCTGGCCACCTATCAGGGGTGGTGGGGCATCTTATCCCCGGAGGTGGTATCACCCACCTCCAGTATGTGGACGATACTATGATCATGGTTCTGGGATCGGAGTCGGACATCATTAACCTCAAATTCATGTTGCTATGTTTTGAGTCCATGTCTGGACTCAAGATCAACTTCGACAAGAGTGAGGTCATGGTCCTGGGTTTTCCTGAGGACGAGCAACAGTTGATTGCCGACCGGCTTAACTGTAGGTTGGCGGACTTCCCCAACACCTACCTAGGGATGCCCATGCGGGACTCTCGGGTCCTGATTAGGTACCTGACCCCCATGGTCATGAAGGTTCGGTACAAAGCTGAGTCGTGGCGCACTCGCCTTATGTAACACCCTCAGAATCGGACCTATGCAAGTTTGGGCAAAATTCACCAAACCCGCATAGAAACGATTCAAAGGTGCCCACCAGGCACTTTCGTGCGGGTGGAAAACGAAGTAATAACATTACACAACAGTCCTCGATGGGACCCACAGAACAGATATATATAACAGCGACTCAAGGAGTCAAGAATACAGATATAATATACAAGATCCAAATCACCTTGAAAACGGTAGAGCGTCCGACTACGGACAAGAAGCAAATGGGACTAAGAGCCCTGAAGAATAACCAATGGCGTCCATAACCCTGCCCAGGCCAAGCCGGAAGGGTAACCCTGCTAACGGCGTCGATCTCAAAACCTGCTTAACAAAAAGGGGTGCCGACAGAGGGCAAAGCAGAAACAAAGAAGGAGCGTCAAGATCTTGAGGCCAGTACACGGCGAGGCTAGAATTCGGCGGTCCTCGCCTACATAGGTATGGTGGACTGAAGCGGCAGCATGCACTAAACAACCTATAGAGACTCGATACAACTGGCGGTTATTAGAGAGGGGTGAGAAAGACCTATTCGGATCCAACCTGAAGCTATCACCAGACAAACCCATCCTGGCGTTTCCCCCTCGAAACCAAACGAGGAAGTCAACCGAGGAACTCACACCGTTGGCAGTTTTACTTGTTCAGTTATAGTTGCGGCACTTTACTAGTCAGGTATAGATAATCGTCCTGATAAAGTAAGCAGTGGGCACTTTTAATTAACCATTCCGTGATAGTTGCAGCAATTACTAATCAGATACAGATAGCATGAGATAAACCCAAAACCCAGCAGTTGTTGGTGCTTTTATTCAGCCATTTCGTTGTAGTTGCAAAACTTACTAGTCAGGTACAATTGTCGCAAGCGACAAGCCAAACAAGCAATGGTGGGCAGTATTAATTAGCCATTCCATTATAGTGAAGCTGATTACTAGTCATTATAAGTCAAATTTATAGCAATAAACTTTAGTTATGCTTGTCTATGATCAAGAAACTGTGCTCCAAGTCGTCCATATCCGCGGACACGGCTTTCAGAAAGTTTTACCCGGCCGGGGTGCACCAATAGCAACACACGCTCGATCGACCTCGGAAAAACCAAATCAAAACCCAACGAGGCTTTCACGACTGAACAATCACAGGATTCAGAAATATTTCAGGGGGCCACCCCATTAAGCTACCCGCAACGGAGTAAGCAAGCTCCGAGACGGACTCAAGGTCTGCGTCGATGGTCAGAACGCAATGAGTCCCCAATCGGGACTGTCGATATCATGAAAACATCCCGCTTACCTAAGCGATGCAATGCACCTCGCACAATCGTAAATAAAGCGGTAAACATGGCATAAGTAGGATAGTAAAAACACCTCAAACTAGTTTGTGGCCCCAAGAAATAAGACGGAATCAAGCTCGGCTCGGGGGTCCCATATACCTCCCGGATGTGGATAGCGCAAAAAAGGAACAGAATCAAGTACTCGGGGTCTTACGGGACACAAGTGCGTTCGGAAACCAAATATTATCTATCACCCACCGATGCCTCCGCTTATTCAATTTTAGTTGTTAAACAGAAATTAAAGTGACGATAAGTAAAACTAGAATCATCTCCATCATCAACATGCGGCAAAACATCAAGAATCGTGGCATATGGCGACACACATCACACTTGAGCAAGCAACTACGACGCAAGTCCAACTATCTACCAAACAACAGGTAATAGGATGTGTCCAAGGCAATATAGGGCTGCAAGGGATTTCCGCACGAAATCTAGAGCATCGCAACACAGATAGCAATAGATCAACGAAGGAGTAAATTACTATAAAAGTAAGATAGGTAGAAAGAGGAGATGCTACTTTGAAAACATTGTCGAAGATTCAACCAAGATCGGTAAGCTCACATCAACTCAACGGCCTTATCCGCGAAGAACCAAAACACTAGAAGAAACACCGGATGCGATATTTACAACGGCAGAAGATCGGCATGATGCATGTATGATGCATGACATGGCAAGGTGCGATGCAATTAGGTCATATTAGGCGGAACCGGGGTCCCGACATTAATTAGGTGGTTCAAGTTATTTGTCTACCCCGCAAATTAAATGTTGTTTAGCAATACAACAGATGGATCCGGTTCGCTACACATGTTTAAATGAGGCCAATATAAGGCTAGATTTGCCCGCATATGGGCCCCATATTTAATTATTAGGTGAATCGGCATAAGGCCCCCAAACCACAGATATGCATGCGAGATGACAATTAAGATGCAACAATTTGTTATGTTATAAAATAGGGTCCGAGGAAAAGGGGTCACACATCAGAGGGGGCTCGACGATCTTGGGTTCCGGGGTTCGGGGTCGGTCTCAGGGTCCAGGGTTCGACGGGATCGACGAGGTCCGACGGAAGCGTTCTCGGACTCCGGGGTCGTTCTCGGATCGGGGTAGATCTTGCGTTCCGGGAAGAAGTACTTGGCGGTCTCCGGTTTCGGGGGTCTCGACGTTCCATGAAGGCGAACTTGAGGGTCCAACGTCTCGGTGTCCTCGGATCCGCGCGGAAGAACTTGTCGGCCCGGTTGCGGTCTTCGGGGTCTGGCATCTTATCCTTGATGGAGATCTTGTCGGTGACGGTGGTCTTGAGCCAGTTCAGGAGGACTTGGTGCCCGGTGGTAGATCTTGTCGATCTCGCTCCAACGGCCTTGTCGTTCGGCGGCGAGGATCATGGGGTCACCGGGGTCCGAGGAGAAGGTCTTGGGGGTGGACTTCGCCGTCTTCGGGTGTCGTGTCGAAGATCTTGTCGCCCGTGAGGGACACTTGCGGATCCCTCTTGGTTTGACGGTGACGCACTTGGGTCGGCATCGTGGAGCACCGCCGCCACATCTTGTGAACGGTCCAACAACCAAGACGTCCATGGGATAGGCACCCGTGAAGGTCCAAAACATACGGATAGACCAAGGTGGTTGTCGGTATTGCGGGCGGCGAAGTGCGACAGCCGAGCTTAGTGTTCGGCCCACTGGCGACAAAGGCGACGGCGAAGCGACAAAGTGGCGCTAACCGACGCGGCAGCATGGTCGAACAGAGCGGTTTGGGAGGGCCGCGGTCGGAGCAGACGGCCGGGCGCTGCCGTGGCCAATGAGGTCGCCGGCGCCACGGCCGCCGAGGAGGAGGCCAGCGCTCGAGGCGACGCACGGCGCCGCAGCGGCAGAGGCGGGGCGGCTCGCGGGTGGCCGGAGACAAGGCGGAGGCGGAGGCCGACGGAGGGGTGGCGGCTAGAGGAGCGGGGCGAGGTGGCGGGTTGGCGTGGCGCCTTGGCAGAAGGCGGCCTTGGGTGACAGGGCCGAGGAGAGAGCGGTGGGAGAGGAGGAGGAGAGAAGCCGGGCTCGCGGAGGTGGTCGCCGAGGAGGGAGGCGTGGCGAACGGCGGTGGGGAAGGAGGACGTGGCGGAGGAGGACGGCGAGGAGGACTGGAGGCGGCGAGCGGAGGGGAGAGAGGAGGCGAGAGGCGGGCAGCGTCTTTGAGGCGCGGTGGTGGGGGAGAAGAGGCTGCGGAGGACGCGGAGAGGGAGGGCCGGGGCGGCGCTGCGCGTGTGGGAGGAGGGAGAGGCGTGGGGAGGAAGAAGAGGTGGGGCCGGGGCTGCGTGGGCCAGGGCGGTGTGTGCGTCGTGTGCGGTTGTGGTGTGCGTGGGGCTGGGGAGGGTGTGGTGTGAGTGGGGAGTGTGGCAGGCGGGGGCCGGGTCTGGCAGCTGGTGTGAGGTGGGGGCCCAGTGGTCGGGGGTTGGTCCGGTGAGTCTGGATGGCGTGGGGTGGGTCAGATGAGGCCGGCGTGCCTGTGTGTGCTGGGAGAGTTTTGAGGGGGGTTGGTGGGGTGAGAGGGAGAGGAGAGAGAGGAAGGGCTGGGGTTAGGCCAAGTGGCAGGTTGTGAGTGGTTGAGGGGTGAGGGAAGGCGAGGTGGCGCGTCGCTATAGGGCGGGGTGATGTGGCTGGGAAGGTTGGGTAGGATTCTGGGTAGTTTTAGGATTAGCAGGGGCATGATGGATGGACCGATTAATTTTTCTGGGGCGGTCGTTCGGGTCGGGTTGGCCCGTTCGACTGCCCCTACTAAAATAAACAAATCTTTTATTTAATTTAATTGGGCCGTTTGCAACCCGATAGCAACAAAACAAAATTATTCCGGAGACCCGGTGTTTGACATTTGAATAGAGATGGGGCGTCTGGAAAACAAATCGGGGTTTGAAAAATAGTTTTATGCAAACTATGCATGATGATGACGATGCAATGCACAAATTCAACGCGATTTTCTAGTAGTGGTTTTGCGGGATGCCACACCTTATGTCCAAGGGGTCCAAGACGGTACTGATCAATTCCTGCTTGTCCAGCCTCACCATGTATCAAATGGGTCTATACCTGCTGCCCAAAGGAGTCCATGCAGACTTTGCGAAAGAGCTGTCTCGATTCTTTTGGGTGGCAGGCGACGGGCACCAGAAATATCATATGGTGAAATGGGATGATATTTGTACCCCCAAGATTCTTGGGGGTTTAGGTATTTTGGACTCTCGCCTCTTTAAGGTGGCCATGTTGCTTAAATGGGTCTGGTGTATCCTCCGGGATGAGGAAGGTTTGTGGCTCAAACTGATCAAGGCCTAGTACCTTCGAGGCTGACCCCTGCTGGCTTGCGAATGCCGAGAGGGGTCCTAGTTTTGGAGGGCTCTTTAGGACATCAAGCACCTCATCTGCCGAGGGTCAGTCTTTGCGGTCGGGGACGGCCAGGGCGTCCTGTTTTGGGAAGACCCCTGGTTGAAGGAGGTCCCCCTCAAGCAGGAATTTCCGGCTCTCTTTGCTATATGCGAGGCCCCTATGATGTTAGTGGAGGAGGCTATGCAGGAGGATCAATGGAACATCCTGTTCGGGAGGACCTTCAATGTAGCCGAGGCGGCGGACTTCATGAGGCTGCGGGGTTCCCTGCCCCTATCCCTCTCTGGGGAGAGGGACACAGTGTCATGGAACCAGGCTCCTCGGGAGCCTTCTCGGTTAGCTCGGCTTATCGGACCCTCTTCCAGGGTCCGGAGCTTCCTTGGATGTCGCACCTGTGGAAGTCCCCTATTCCCCTGAGCGTACGCATCTTTCTGTGGCAGTTACTCCGGGACCGCCTCCCCTCCGGGTTGGAGGTCACGAAACGTAACGTCCCGGTCAATGGTCTTTGTCCATTATGCGGGACCCCAGAATCTAGCTCCCACATAATGTTCACTTGCTCTACCTCTCAGTTTCTATGGAACTTTATCCTGAAGGCCCTGGGCCCGGCTTGGCTGGCCCAGGAGCTCGGTGAGTTCTGGAAACTGAGGCAAACAGCACCAGAAGTGGGCGCCACCTCTTCTGGTTGGTGGTTGTGGCCATCACTTGGACGTTGTGGAAGATTAGGAATAAGATGGTGATTGAGCGAATTTTTCTCTGCCGGGCTTCTGACTCTGTTTTTTCTTTGCTTGCGCATCTCCAGCAGTGGTACCCTCTCTCCAAACAGCAGCGTGACGGGTGCGCATGGACGGCATCATGCAGGCGATCCAGACGTCGGCGCAACGCTTCGCAACTCCTGCTAGTGCGGCCGCGACCCCGTAGGGGTGCTTCTTGCCCCTACGGCTGCTCTTTTTTCTTCTTTGTTGGGCCTGTTGTGCTGGTGCCCCAGCGGACGCTTTTTATTTTTCGTTTGACGCCTAGGCGTTGTTGACTTTGTACTCTGGATGGTTATTGTTTTATTTATAAAGCTAGGAGTGAAGCCTGTTTTGAGAAAACTCTTGCAAAGCATAGCAAAGGCTAAGGCTAAATGTTTTGGGATAAAGTTCACGAAACAAAATCTCTACCGTTATTAGATGGTGCGAGATTAGTGGAAGTGCAAGAGAGGAGGAGGAGGATAGGAGGCTTTGGCGAAGCCTAGACTTTGATAATTTGAACAAACCTCGGCTACTACGGGAACATGCAGAAACAGAGACCAAAATTGAAGCGCGACTCCACTAAATATCTTGAAAAATATCATATGCCAAAGTTTTAAAAAGTAACTCGACTGCACTAATTAATGTTAGCGCAGCAGACACGGTACAAGGCAGTCGATGTCGTCTGCTTGCTAAAACAATGGATCCCCATTTCAGAGCATATGCTTTTTTTAACCATTTTAGAGCATATGCTTACTTTGTGCCGTGATAATAAATGCTTCAGAGATAAATAGAAAGGGACAATTGACATTCTGGGCCAACCCTATATATTGAAGTGCATAGGTGTAAAACAAATTAGTCAACATGGGCCAGCCCATTAATCTGCCATATTTTTCATTTTCTTATTTATTTTATTTTTCTTTACATTTTAATATTATAAACATTTTTTACTTTTGTTCATTTATATTTTGAGTCTGCTTCAGTATATAAAAAGAATATTTTCACAAAATTAAAACATATTCGTGTATCTCAGAAAAACTATTGATGTACTTTACCACAAAAATTAAATAGAAGGAAAAACTAAAAGATAAAACAATTATATAGTTAAACTAAACAGAAAAAAATATAAACATGGTCATGGAGCCCCGAAAAGTTGTTCAAGAATTTATCAAGAATAAGAGTAAACACAAATAAAATGAAAATTTATGAAAATAATTAATAAGTAAAACAAAAAACTAATGAAAAAAATAAAGGAAAACGATATGTATCCCCTGGAATCATTCCATCGTCCGGGTTTGACCACGCGCTTCGCGTCACGCGTCTAGGTCGCATTATGGTGGCCCCCATCTGATCCCATCTTCTTTCATTATCCTCCCCTGCAGCCAAAACCAACGGTTACCTTTCGCGCGCATGTGCTTTCAGTGCTAGCGCCGCCGTCCCCGGCTGCTCCCTCGTGCGTTGTGCGCTTGCCGCGCCAGTAGGTGCCTCTTCTGTCGCTCCCTCCTCTGATCCCGCCACCTCCTCCTCCAATCTTCTTGCATGCCTCCTCCGTTGCTCTCGCGTGGTGGTTGTGGCCGGCACCACCGCACACCTCCACCCGCGCCCTCCTCCGTCCCTGCTATCCTTTGCACCCTCCTTTACACTTGATGTCGAGCGGGAGAGAGGTCACAAAAGGGCGGCCATGTCCATCGAGGCCTATGTTGTTGCCCTCCTTCGCCCGTATTTTTCGGATTTTGCTACCGACGGTGGGTGGATTTGCTACTGGCGGCATGGGTCGTTGCTACCGAATTTTGCTACTTATTCTTAACCTTTGTGCGACATTTGTTTTGTACTTTTGCTACACGCTTGTTCTCAAAGTGCAACGATATTTCTATACAATTTTTTGACTGAATTCTAGCGAGATTCTCGGTGATGTCTTCGGCTAGGTTTCGTTTTTTGCTACACTATTGTAACTTTTTTGCTATATTTGTTCTCCGATTTTGCTTTAATAGCACAATTTTTTTGCCACGACATCCTGGTGAGGTCTTCAACAAGGTGCCCTGAAAAGTCTCCGACGAGGTCTCCGTTGAAGTAGGTTTTTTGCTACATTAGCAAAAAAAAGTGCTACCACCGTTTACTGGGTTTGCTACAATAGGTTAAAAAAAAATTCTATGTCGTCTCCGGCGAGGTTTTCCTGGCAAGTTTTCTAGGCCAAATTGTTTCTTGCTACTACAGCAAAAGCGGGATTGGGGGCAGTTTTCTTTTTTCTTGACCGAACCATGTTTTGCTACTGCAGCAAAAACGGGATTTGGAACGACTTTGATAGACACGTGGCACATGGGGAAGCGGGACGATGGGAAGCTCCCATCGTCCAGGGGACGCCTAGCGTTGTCCAAAAATAAATGTGTAAATGATAAATTAGAGAATAAGAAACGACAAAAAGAGAAACTAAAAGAAAATATCCCTCTTGTACTTATTGAGCCAGGCCCATTTGAACTAGGGATGAGTCATGAATCTCTATTTTTTACAATAGGGCGAGATAGGAAAAGTTCAGAAATTTGCTCAAAAAAGGAAAAGTTTAGAGACAACCTTGTCGGCATGAGTCATGATGTCATCTGCCACACCATTCCGTCCAATGCGGGAGATTGCGGTCCATCATTCGTTCTACCATCAACTCACCTCAGCCACAGCCATGGATCCATCATGGAGCTCCACCACAGGCCCTGCAGTGCTCGGAACCACCCTCGTCGATCGTTCTAGAGCAAATACGTCGATGTCGCAGCCACCATGTTGTCGCTCTTATCTTGAATCAACGGGGAAATCATTTGACCTCTCGTTGAGGGATAAGCCCCCTCTGCCACTATTTCTTATTCCGACTCGTCATTCGCGAACATCTCTGGTCCGATTTACCGAAGTCCTTTCTGACCCAAAGGTAAATTTAGGCTATTTGTTCTTTTCATTTATGGATCGTGCACAAATTTGTTTGTAACAGAGGAATCCATCTTTGTAGATGAGTTCATCCATGATCTCTCTCTCTCGAATCAGGCTCGCGCCCCGCTTTATAAATAAAGCACAATCCAAGTACAAAAAGGGACCGACACACAACCAACACGGCCAAGGCCAAAGAAGCGAAAAAAGGTCGCACCAAAGCTGGGGCCACAGCACATCAAAGCCCAAAGAAGAAACCAAAAAAGGAGGGAAACCAGGGGAGACGGTGTCCATCAGGTCGACAGTGACGCCTTGAAGTCGGCAGCGGTGCTGAAGGAGGGTCAGCATGGCCGGAGCGAAGACTCGAACGTGGAGCGATCACGCGAGCGCACCAAGGGGGACCACTGCTGGAGGAAGGCAAGCAAAGAAAAAACTGAGTCAGACGCCCGGGTGGGGAAAATCCGTTCGATCACCATCTTGTTGCGCACATTCCACAACGTCCAGGATAGGGCTGCGAAGAGGAGCCAGAAAAGGCGGCGTCCTCCTCCGGTCCGATTTGCCTGGGCCTGCAGGAACTCCCCCAGTTCCTGTGCCTGCCAAGTCGGACCTAGCGCCTCCTGAACAAAGTTCCATAAGAACCGTGCCGCCAAGCAAGAGAACATGATATGGGAGCACGACTCCGGAGTCCCACATAGGGGGCACCGGCCGTCACCGGGACCGTTACGCTTGGAGACTTCCACCCCCGACGGTAACCTATCCCTGAGGAGCTGCCAAACGAAGATGCGGATACTAAGGGGCAGTGGCGCCTCCCAAAGGGGGCCCGACCACGTCCTAGCCGGGCCCTGGAAAAGGGCCTTATAGGCCGAACTCACCGAGAACTCACCCGAGGGGAGGAGCAGCCAGGCGGCCACATCCCTCCCCTGGGAGAGGGCCATAGGCAAGGCCCCCATCAAGGATTGGAGTTCGGCAGCCTCCACCTCGTTGAAGGTGCGGCGAAACAGGGGATTCCATAACCCATCCCGAAAATTCTCCGCGACCAGCGATGATGGAGAGGCCGATATGGCAAAGAGAGCGGGGAACCGGATCCCCAACGGGACCGGGAACAGCCAGGGGTCAAGCCAAAAGCGGATCCCCTGGCCATCCCCAGCTACGAAGGAGATGCCACGGCCAATGTAGTGCTTAATGTCCTGAATAGATCTCCAGAACTGCGACCCCTCCCGCCGGTCGCAGGCCAAGAGGGGCCGGCCGCGGAGGTATTTAGCCTTGATAAGTTGCAGCCAAAGCCCCCCGTCGTCTCGCAGAATGCGCCACACCCACTTCAGCATCAGGGCCACGTTGAAGCGCCGGGAGTCCAGGATACCTATGCCCCCAAAGCATTTGGGGGCGCAAACGTCCGCCCACTTCACCATATGGTATTTTTGATGTCCGTCCCTAGCCGCCCAGAAGAATCGCGACAATTCTTTAGCAAAGTCGGCATGGATTCCCTCGGGCAGTAGGTACAGACCCATCTGATACATGGGAAGGCTCGAGAGACAGGAGTTGATCAGGACCGTTTTGCTCCCCTTCGACGTGAGCCGCGCTCGCCAAGGCTCGGCCCTCGAGCGCACACGCGTGACCAGGGGAGCAAGATCCTTGATCAACACCCGAGACTCTCGCATGGGGAACCCCAGGTAGGAAATGGGGAATTCCGCCAGGGAGCAGTTGAGATTGTCGGCTATACGCTGCCGGTCGACGTCATCAAACCCTAGGACCATAACCTCACTTTTGTCGAAGTTGATCTTGAGCCCTGACATGGTCTCGAAGCAGAGCAGCAAGAATTTCAAATTCCTGATGTCTAGGTCCGAGCCCTGCACCATGATCATGGTATCATCCGCGTACTGCAGATGAAATACCCCTCCGGGATCAGATGCCCTACCACACCAGTAATGTGTCCAGCGACTTTGGCTCTATCCAAAATCTCTGCAAGGGCATCCACCGCGGAGTTAAAGAGGAGGGGGGAGATCGGATCCCCTTGCCTCACCCCACAGGAGGGGTAAAGTAGGGTCCAATCTCCCCATTGATATTGATCGCCGTCCTACCACTCGTCACAAACTGCATAATCCAGCAAATCATGCGATCATCGAACCCCCTCCGCTCTAGGACAAGTCGCAGGAAAGCCCAGTCCAGCCGATCATAGGCTTTCTGGAAGTCCAGCTTGAGGAACACCCCTTTCTGATGGTGTACCTTGACCTCATGAATAATCTCATGGAGGGCAAGGACATCATCATGAATGAGGCGCCCCTTCAAGAACGCGAACTGGAGGGGGTGCGTGAGTCTCTCTAAGACCGGCGCCAACCGGATAGCACATACTTTCGCAAAGAGGCGCTGAATGACATTGATCACTGTGATGGGACGGAATTGGCGGATGTCTGTGGCCCCCACAACCTTGGGGATCAAAGAAATCACACCAAAGTTCAGACGCGCCATCACCAGAGTCCCAGTATAGAATTCCTGGAACATCTGCAAGATCACCGGTTGGAGTTGATCCCAGAACGTTTGCAAAAAGCTCACCGGCAGGCCATCGGGGCCCGGCGCCGACCCCGTCTTCATAGATTTCAGGGCCGCCGCCACCTCGTCCGCGAGAAACGGCCGTGTGAGGCGCGTTCTCGACGGGTAACAGGCTCCCCATCCGGAAGGCGGGGCAAGCGAGATGCCGATGAGGGCGCCACCGAGAAGAGGGACTTGTAGAAGCTATAAATATGGGAGGAAAGTGCCTGGAGACTCCAACAGCGCCCTCCCTCCCGGAGGCAAGGATCGAGCACTTCCTCCTCCGCCCATTGGCGATGGCATGGAAGTAGGCCGTGTTCGACTCCCCTGGCAGTCCATTCTGGCGACTCACGGCCTTGAACGCCTCCTCAGAGATTTCCATAATGGAGGTCTCTGGGGCATACCTATGGGACCAAGCTTCACCGACAAGCCCGAAGATCAGCCTCGGTCCAAAGCACGGATCTCCATAAGATGGACTCCTTCGTGACTGAGCTCAGCCCCAGTTGGCCCCCCACCGCAAGATGGCGGGATATCTTAGTGCAATGATGCGAGATATCCACCGCGAGTGTGCCCGGGGAGAAGCGGCCGCCAGCCACGGCCCGAATCGCCTCCACGAATCCTTGCTTCGGAGCCGAAGGATTCAAAGTGGAAGCGGTTCGATTTAGACGGCCCCTCCCGAGCGAAGGAGGGGGTATGGTCGAGCCGATCCTAGTCACAGCCGAAGAGAACAGAGAGAACATCACTTCCCAGTCAACCGAGACAAAGGCGCGATCAAGGACGCTGCGAATCGGGGCAAGTTGTTTATTGGTCCACGTATATCTAGCTCCCACCCGCGCAATCTCGCGCAGCGCAAGATCCGCAATGCAGTCATTGAACATACGCATCCTAGGGAGGTCCACGTTCGCCGAGCTCTTGTCCTCCACCGTGCGGATCAGGTTGAAATCACCGGCAACAACCATCGGGATCTCAGCCCGTTCCACTTTCAGCTCGGCGAAATTGTGGACCTCCGATGGTCCATGGGGCCATAGACAATGATCATCTCCCATTTGAAACGAGATTGTCTATGGGTGAGGACATGCTCAAAAGAAGTCCCTGTCCATATCATCCACCTCAAAGGTGTCCTCCTTGACCCCAAGGAGGATGCCCCCAGAGTGCCCACTAGCCGGAAGCCAGGACCAGCAGAACTTGTGGCGAGAGAGGCCCTCGAGTTCAGCAATAGAGAAGTCCTGGCGGATCGTTTCCTGAAGGCCGACAATATCCGGCGCTTCCAAGCGAAGATACTCTTTGATCTGGCGGCGACGACCCTCGTGCCCGAACCCACGGATGTTCCAAATGAACACCCGAAAGGCCCGGCTGAGATCCATAGGGAACCTCAAGCCTCCAGGGTCCCCTGAGCGGGGACCGACAGGGCACGACAGGCGAGGGATCGGGCAGCGGCAGCCTTGGGAGGTCTACCCCGAGGTCTACCCCTCGGGGTAGACTCCCGAAGGACCTCCCTCCCATCAGGCGCAGGGGGGGATCCGTGCTGGGACCAGGTCCAGAGGACCTAGCCACGGCCAGGATCTGGGCGCGTTCACGCTCCCGAGCATCACGCGCTCGAGCAGCCGCGATCGCACCCGCGTACCCCTCCCGCGCCTTAATGGCGGCCAGCTGCTCAACCCGGGGGCCCTTCTCACCACGGAACACGATGCCACAATCATCAGCCACCTCACCCAGGTGGGCCAGCGAAACCTCAGACAAGACACAGAACGACGAGCCAGGAAAACCAGATGGGTCAGGGTCAGAAAGACGAACAGGGGGGCAGGGGAAGTACCTGAGAACTCATCCCTAGCCGCGACACGAATAGCAGCCCGCTCGGCCACTGTCGGCTCCGGCCCAGAGAGGCCCACCCTTGCCCCAGCCAGGCGGACACTGTGGCGGGACGGCGGAGGCGGGGGAGGCCTGGGAGTCTTGTGTCGACGGAGCGTGAGGGCCACCTCAGGGGAGGGAGGAGGCACCTCTCTGGCGGCAGCCGAAGAGGGGTCCGGAGTATCCGGGGCGAGGGAGTAGCAGACCACCCCAGGGGAACGGGGCGACTGGGGGGAGCAAACCACCAGCCCCACACTCCCCGAGGTCTCCCCATCAGAGGACATGAGCGTAGACGGGGGGGCGCCGGAGATCAGGGCCAAGTCCGCGTCCAGGTTGGAGCCGTACTGGGTGATGGGGAGGTCGATGGAGAACGTCGGATCGGATCGGAAGCAGCGGGGGACATCGACCGGGGCCAGCTTGGCAGGAGCACTCAGCGACTGACTGGGAGACCCCGGGCGACAGGGGGGCACATCCTGGATAGCGTCCGCGCGAAGCAGGGCCATGGGGCCCCCGGTACCTCCATCCTGAGGCCGTGGGGGGCCGGTGGCGAGGCGTCAGCGGTCAGGGGCGACTCGGGGTCAGACCCAGAATCGGAGTCCTCGGATCCCCCACCCCCGGGCTCCGCGTCGTCAGCGGGGTTCGGGGCTGGAGGGGGGGAGAGAGAGCCTCCATGGGCCGGCATCTCCTCGTCCAGCTCCACCAGGAGGTCTCTGCCCACCCGGTCAAAGAAGGCGGGGAGGAGACCGAACACGGAGATCGCCGGACGGAGCGACGAGGCGAATGGGGCCGTGGCAGGGAGCTCATGTCCATCTCCGTGAGCTTGCCCACTGGGACAACAGGCCACCACCTCGGACGCCGAGCCTCATGGGGATCCCGAGATCCGCACCCAAACCTCCGAGAGAGTAGCCACGGTCTCCTGCGCGGCCGAAGATGGTTGGATGGAGACCCGCAGCTGGTGGAGAGGCAGGGTGAAGGACGAACCACAGGCACACATGCGGAGGATCGCCACCGAGGGAAAGTGGACCGCGGGACGTGGAGACTCGGTGGACCGGCCACTCGTGGCCAGGCAGGACAGCGCGGAGATCCTCCTGGATCAGGTCCTCTGTGACCAACAGCGCCGGGAGGAGGTCCTGATCAGGGAGGATGGAAACCATGGCCAGGGTCTCCGGAACGGTCATCTGCACGCCGCCCATGTCGATGACGTAGAAGCCGCCATCAACCCCATGGCCATAATACTCCAAGGCCTCCCGGAGCAGGATGGGCAGTGGGAGAAGACCAGGCAGGCGGGAGGAGCCCTGGGTGGGGGCCAGGACCCCGGCGCGGCCTGCCATGGCCCGGCCCACCCGCCCGGCAAGACGCCACCTTCTTCTTCTTCTTGGACTTTCTTTTCTTCTTCTTGGGAGCCGACGACTCGGCAATCACCCCCTCTTGGAAGCCCGAAGTGCCCCGGGGCTGCTGGCCAGGGACTCGCTCCTCGCGCCAGGACGGAGCGTCAGCCCGACTCCCTCCCTGCCGCGACACGGCAGCCGCTGCCCGGGACTGGAGCGCCGCATCCCGCAGGAGCTCCTCGCGCGCCAGATCAGGCTGTTGGGGCGACGGGCGGCGGGGGAGGTCCTCGATGCGCCGACGGGCCCGGGGAGGGGAGCTGGACGGGCGCCGGTCCTGCAGGTCGCGGGGGGGAGGGGGCGACCTCCACCCAGGGTGGCGGTAAGTACCCGCCTGCCCGCGGGCAGGAGGATGGCGGGAGCCCCGCGGCGGGGAGGAGGCCCCACGGGCAGGCGACGACCGGCGTGGGGAGGGGCGTCTGCGCACCGGAGGAGGCCGGCAGGGGAGCGTCGCAGGGGAGAGGGCACGACGGGAGCGGTGGCGGGGGACCCTGACGGAGGCGGAGCTTCTAGGCCGTTGGCCATGGCGGCCGGCAGTAGGCCAGGCGAGGCCGGGGGCGATGTCGGGGCCGAAAGTCGCTGGGGCAGTGTGAGCCAGAGGTGGCGGGGAGTGGGGCGGGGAGAAGGGAGCAGAGAGGTTAGGCCAGGGTCCAACACGCCCGCTGCCTCGTGGGCGAAGGGTCAGGCTGCGAGCTACCCAGGGGGCCTCCAGAGACAGCGGCCCCAACATCCAGACCGCTTGAACTCCAGGCCAGCCACCGCCCGACTCCACCCCACCCCACCCCTGTTGAGGGGAGGTCGCCCAGAGGCAACCCGCGCGTGCGGCAGGAAGTCCGCCAGGCAGGGGCGGAGGAGGTGTGAGGCGGCGCGAGCCGTCGGGACCCCCTGCTCCTCCTCGGAGACGCCACCGTCGCCGCCCGGAGGCCACGCCATGGAGAGCAGCTCCGGTTCCGCTTCCGGCGGGAGGCCCTCATCGGCCGGCTCCTCCTCCTCCACATCGCCCCACGCGAGGCCATGGAGGTCCGCCAGAGCCGCGACACGCGCCGGCGACAGCGGTCTCGGCGGCCTCGAGACGGGTCGCGAGGAGGAGCGGGAAGAGGTGGGCGCCGCCGCCGGGAGGCACCGAGCCCCGACCTTGACGGCGTGCGCAGGGAAGGACAAGGAGCCAGCTTGCCGGACGAATTCCCCGGCGACGCTCGAGCATCCACGACCGGACGGAGAGCAGGGAGCGGCCGTCCGCCGCGGAGAACGACGGCGGCAGGAACCAGCCTCGCCGGCGAGCCGCGAGGAAGCCGAGGCCAGCCAGGGGTGGGGAAGGAGACGGCGGAGACCACCACGGAGGGGCATGCCGGCTCGCCGCCGAGCGGAAGGAGGCAGAGGATCCGCCGCCCGCCGTCTTCCCGCAACGGCTCGACAGACAGAAGCGGCTTCCGCCAGAGAGGGGCGTACCTTGGCGGAAGGGGCAGCCTTGAGCCGCGCCGGGCGGTCAGGCGGGACCCCTGGCCGGGCTGGCAGCCCGGCAATGAAGCGAGCGCAGCAGGTTCAAAAATGCCATCTCCATCGGCTCGGCACTGGGCCGTACTGCTTTTACTTACGAGAACTTCCAACCATAGGAATAAAATATCTCATCCATGATCCCGTTTGTGCAATTCTTTTTGGAGGACTCATCAAAGTTGGATGATTTAGACATAGTCGAATTTATTTAGGATGATGACGCCAAGAATCCCATTTTGATTCTCGTCATGAAGGAACTTGAGGAAAACAAGAAAAGGAAGCATCGGGCGAGGCTCGATGGTTGGCCTTCTTCATTGTGGCATCCCGCAAAACCACTACTGGAAAATCGCGTTGAATTCGTGCATTGCATCGTCATCATCATATGTTGTTTGTCTAAAATTATTTTCGCAAAGCCCGTTTTGTTTTCTAAAACGCCCCATCTTTAATCAAATATCAAACCCCGGGTCTCCGGAATATTTTTGTTTGCCTGCTATCGATTTGCAAATGGTGCATTTAGAATCAAATAAAATATTTTTTTTTAGTGGGGCAGTCGAACGGGCCGAACGACCCGAACGTCCACCCCCGGAATTAATCGGGCCACCTAAAACAGCCTCTCTAAATCCTAAAGCTACCAACAAACTAACCCACACCCCTTTGGCCACCTCACCCTAGCCAATCACCATGTGCCACCTCGCCCTCTCCCTATCCCCCAACCAACCAGATGTTGCCACCTCACCCTCATCTCTCTCCCCCTCTCTCTACCTGCCCACACACCCACACACACACTCACACCAACCCACACCACGCCAGCCCACCCTGACCACCCACTCGACCGACCCCATTCCCACACCCCGCGTGACCCCTGGGCCACGACCTGCCCCGCCCTGGGCCCCACACGTGCCCCACGCGGCGTGCCCCGCTCCCTCCCTGGCCGTCTTCCTCCTCACGTCGCACCCCCGCGCGCGCCTCCCTCCTCTCTAGCTCCCCCTGGCGCCGTCCTTCTCCCGCCACGCTCCTCCCGGGACCCTCGGCCGCCCTCCCGCCTCCGCCTCGCCCGCCTTGCACCACGCCCGCTGGCCAAGGCCTCTCCTCCTCCGTCGCTCCCAGGCCCGCCTGGCCACACGGTAACCCGCCACCCGGCCTCCTCCATGCAGCCTCCCACGGCCGCCTCGGCCGGCCTCCCCCAGACTCCTCGGCCGCCCCTTGCCCGGCACTGCCGGCCCGAGCGTCCCCGTCGCCCCGCCCCGCAGACTGCAGACCCTCCCAACCTGCTCGGCCGCCACCGCCTCGTCGGCCCTCCGCCTCACTTCCTTCCCCGCAGCCCTCCAGTGGCGCCGCCACCACCGCCTTCCCGTGATCGCCGCCCAGCGTCGCCGCCTCGCCCGTCCCTCCTCCGCGGTCGCCTCTGCCGCCGCCTGCGCCGCCTCTGGCGGGCCAGCCTCGCTTTCAGACGGTCGCCCGCCGCCAGCGAGCCTCCTCACCACCTCCTCGCCCTCCTCCGGCGAAGCTCCGCCAAGCGCCTCTGCGGCCGCTCGCCCGCCCAGGCTCGCTGTCTCTGCGCGTCCGCATCGTCTCCGCCACCGCCGCCGCGCCCGCCAGCACCACCCGCCGCCGCCGCAACGCAGTCGCGCCTCCTTGAGCCCGCGGCCGCCGCGTGGTCTTGGCCTGTCCCGCGCCTCTCCTCCGTGGCCCTGCAGGCTCCTTCCCCGCTGTGCCCCGACTCCCTGCTCGCGTGCGCCTCCCGACGGTGCTACCCACGGGCTCCCTCGTCTATGAACTCCAGCCGCATGCCGACCAAGCCAAGTACCACAACGTGGCATAGCTGCTTAATACCATGCAAGAGAACCTCTCGACCCAAAGCTCATCGCGACAAGATCTTCGGAACATCCTGGCACTCAAGATCGACATCAATCGAGATAAACCCGTAGGACCCCCGGCATCGAGCCCAAGTTCGCCATCGACACTGAAGACGGAACGCTAAGACCGTGGCCGGATCCGGAGACCGAAACCGATACCGCCAAGGCCGCCGACACGGAAACGCCGAGTGCCCTTCACTTACACCAAGTTCTTCGACCCCGGATCCATAGAACGTCCCGCCGAAGCCACGGACCTCGGGATGACAAGTTCTTCACCGAAGGGGGACAAGGCCTTCTTCACGGATTTCAAGACCCCGACATCGAAGCGACGAGATCATCGTCATGGAGCTCGAAGACCACATGTGCGACAAGTACTCCCTCGGGGGCGCCGAGTACTTCACCCCGGACCTCAAGACCCTGAACGACAAGTTCTCCGTCCCGGAAGCATCGACGCTCGCGCTACAAGATCTACTACCCCGATATCCGAGAACGATCTCGGAGTCCGAGAACGTTCCGCCGAGACCGATCCGTCGAACCCTGGACCCTGCCGAACCCCGAACCCCGGAACCCCAAGTTCGTCGAACCCTAATGTGTGAACCCCTTCCCGAAACCCTATTTTATAATATAACACAACTTGTTGCATATAAACTTGCCATGCATGCATCCATGTCATGTGGTTTGGGGGCCTCATGCCGATTCACCTTATAATTAAATATGGGGCCCATATGCGGGCAAATCTAGTCTCATATTGGCCTCATTTAAATTTGTGTAGCGAACCGGTACTATCTTTTGCCATGCTAAAACAACATTTAATTTGCGGGGGTTCTAAACAACTTGAACCATCTAACTAATTGTCGGGACCCCGGTTCCACTTAATATTGACCTAATTGCATCGCACCCTTGCCATGCCATACATCATACATGCATCATGCCGATCTTCTGCCGTTGTATTAAATAGTGCATCCGGTGTTCCTTCTAGTGTTTTGGTTCTTCGCGGATAAGGCCGTTGAGTTGATGTGAGCTTCGCCCCGATCTTCGGTTGAACCTTCGACAATGTTTTCAGGCGAGCATCTCCCCCTTTCTACCTATCTTACTTTTCTAGTATTTATTCCCTCCTGTTGATCTATTGCTATCTGTGTTGCGGTGATTTAGTTTCCGTACCTGTGATATACCGTGCAGCCCTATATGGCCTTGGACACACCCTATTACCTGTTGTTTGGTAGATAGTTGGACCTGCGCGTCTTAGTCGCTTGCTCAAGTGTTGTTGCGTGTTGTCAAATGCCACAGTTGTTGGAGCCTTGCCACATGCTGTTGTTGGAGATGATCATAGTTTTACTTATCGTTCACTTTAATTCCTGCTTAACAACTAAAATTTGAAATAAGCAGAGGCATCGGTGGGTGGTAGATAATATTTGGTTTCCGAACGCCCACTTGTGTCCCGTAGGACCCCGAGTACTTGATACCTGTTCCTTGATTTATCGCGCTATCCACATCCGGGAGGTATATGGGACCCCCCTGAGCCAGAGCTTGATTCAGTCCTATTTCTTGGGGCCACAAACTAGTTTGAGGTTTTATTTACTATCTTGTACTTATGCCATGCTACTTATGTATTTACGATTGTGCGAGGAGCACACTGTACTGTTTAGGATCGGGACACGATTCCGCGGTGTCGACAAGCCCAGTTTTGGGTTCCCAGTCGTTCACAGCCGTATACCCAAACCTTGAGTCCGTCTCGGAGCTTGCTTACTTCGTTGCGGGGAGACTCCAAGGGGTGGCCCCCTGAAATATTTCTGAATCCTGTGATTGTTCAGTCGTGAAAGCCTCGTTGGGTTTTGTTTTGGTTTTTCCGAGGTCGATCGAGCGTGTGTTGCTATTGGTGCACCCCGGCCGGGTAAAACTTTCTGAAAGCCGTGTCCGCGGTTATGGACGACTTGGAGCACAGTATCTCGACCATAGACAAGCATAACTAAAGTTTATTGCTATAAATCTGACTTTATGATGACTAGTAATCAGCTTCACTATAATGGAATGGCTAATAATACTGCCCACAATTGCTTGTTTGGATTGTCGCTTGCGACCATTGTACCTGACTAGTAAGTATTGCAACTACAACGGAATGGCTGAATAAAAGTACCAACGACTGCTGGGTTTTTGGGTTATCTCATGTTAAATGTATCTGACTAGTAAGTGATGTCACTATAACGGAATGATTAACTAAAAGGGCCCACTGCTTATTTTATCAGGACGACTATCTTTAACCTGACTAGTAATTGCTGCAACGATAACCGAATAAATAAAACGCGCCTGTGTGAGTTCCTCGGTTGACTTCCTCGTTTGGTCTCGAGGGGGAAACGCCAGGATGGGTTTGTTTGATGATAGTATCAGGTTGGTTCCGGATAGGTCATTCTTACCCCTCTCTGATAACCGCCAGTTGTATCGAGTCTCTATAGGTTGTTCAGTGCATGCTGCCGCTGCCGCTCAGTCCACCATACCTATGTAGGCGAGGACCGCCGAATTCTAGTCTCGCTGCTTTGGCCTCGATCGACGCTCCTTCTTTTCCTTTGCCCTTCGGCACCTTTTGTTTAAGCAGGTTTTGAGATCGACGTCGTTAGCAGGGTTACCCTTCCGGCTTGGCCTGGGCAGGGTTATGGACGCCATTGGTTATTCTTCAGGGCTCTTAGCCCCATTTGCATCTTGTCCGTAGTCGGACGCTCCATCATTTCAAGGTGATTTGGATCTTTGTATATTATATCTGTATTCTTGACTCTTTGAGTCGCTGTTATATATATCTGTTCTGTGGGTCCCATCGAGGACTGTTGTGTAATGTTATTACTTCGTTTTCCACCCGCACGAAAGTGCCTGGTGGGCACCTTTGAATCGTTTCTATGCGGGTTTGGCGGGTTTCGCTAAAACTTGCATAGGTCCGATTCTGAGGGTGTTACATTCATGCTCCTCAAAATCAAGCTCTCAGTCATGCCATGCCATGACATGCTCACGAAGGAATACTTATTTAAGGTTTGCACCTATCCACCTCATCTCTTTATTTGACGTTATCAAATGAAGAGAGCTTTTTATCGAAATGAGGAATCTTACGAGGCAAACTCTCATTTTTTTTTCACCTGCCAAAAGAATGTTGCCGGTCTCCTTGGTTTTAGCTCATATCAAAAGATATCGGCCACAATGAGAGTGATCAGATACGACATTCCGTAGATTACACCGATGAGTATCTTTGAATTGGAGAAGATATCACACTCAAGTGGGTGTGGTTGTTTGCCAACGAGCTAATTAGGTTTTTTGTCTTGAATACCTCTGAGCTTCCAATGGGAAGGATACAAAGAGGTTGATGGAAATGGATGAAGCAAGAGGGTGGTCGGGCAATGCTTGGGAGTATGGATTGCATTTACTAAAGAAAAAATATCTGCCATCCTGCTTGATATTGGCGTACACAGGCCATCATTGTGATCCTACTATTTTGCTTGAAGCGATGGCGTCCGTGGACTTGTTGATTTGGCATTTTTTTCTTTAGGTTTTCGGGTTCATTGGATGATATAGGCTTGCTAGCGGAGATGCTCTGTCTTGCAACTGCACCATCAATGGGCATGAGTATACTGTGGGGTTGTTCCATATGTTGTTGCCAAAGCTCAATAAGCACGCCGAAAGAAAATCGAGAGAGCTTTTGGTGTGTTGCAATCTCTGTTTGCTATTGTTTAAGGTCCTTCTCATTTATGTGATAAGAAACCCCTCTCAAATATCATGATAAAATGTATGATTCTACTTATCATCGAGGATGAAAGACAAATGAATTTGAAATTTTTCTTTGACAATGTTGGTATCCGTGTCAAACATCAAAGGAACCAGGACCTGATCCAAGCTTTCTTTACACGTACCAGCATATTTAAAACAATAGTACACACATATCCAATTTCGTGATGATCTTATTGAGCACCAGTAGCAGTTAAATGGGAGATTGTTGGCCACTTTATTTATATTTATTCATGTGTGATTGAACCATTCTTTGCCTTCCAGACAATTCTTATTTTCTTTTAATTGTTTGATTTGAACAATTATCGTAATTTGGATCAATGTTGTATTTTTATGTTAAAACATTAATAATTTTGATTTACATTGTTGTTGCATTGATATTCTTTTGTTCAAAATTACAACGATGGATTAAACCCAAAACACATTTTGCGTTAGCGCGCAGGTTTCGGTTGAAACAGATCCTGAGCTTATACCATAAATCAATTTATTGTTCAAGTTATGTTTCAGCCAATCCCAGCACTACAAAAGATTCTCTTGATGAATATAAGAGGGAAAGAGGAACAAGTCACGGTCCAGATACGAGAAAAATGTACCATGCGACACACGTCACGTCCTAGCCATTTCCTTGTATGTCTATATTAAAATGCATGTTTACTTAATAGTCTAGGAGAAGAAAGCAATCTTTTATCAACTTCGGTGGGTTACATTTTACACACAGTCCCTAAGAAAAATAAGAAGATAACACATTGTCCTAGAAATCTGTACTGATGGCTCTAAAATCAAATCAGGAAAATCAATCAAGTCCTTGGTCCTCTCCACCGGATCTAAGGGCAGCCACATCGTTGCCATAGCCAAATTTGGCATGTATCAGAATTTGGTATCAAATGAAATTTGAAAAGAGCTCTACAATGTTGCTATGGCCAAATATATCTGTATTGTGAATCCTGACAACGTATAAAACATGGTAAAAGAAAAGATATCATCTCTTACTACCTCAAGCCATAATATATAGAACTACCCTCGTAGTGTAAGGAACTAGTTTCAAAGCAAAAAAGAAAAAATCTGGCACAGGAAGAAGAAGTTGCTTTGGTTCCTAATTTTAATGGTTTTGGAAGTAGTTTCACAGTGTAGAAAACTAGTTCCACGGTATAAAAAGCTAAATAAATACACTTTCAACACAATGTTGTGGCTGCCTTAGCTTCACTTCACTGGCGCGCCACGGGGGACACACCTCTTGGTAACAATAAGAAAGTAACTCGCTCACTACTTTGTTCGGTCTGGAGCACGACTTGAAATTTGAACTGTATTAACCCTCTTAGAGAATCCACATTGTAGAGCGCTTAGACAGACGCTTATGTAATAAAAATAAACATTAGAAAATTAAATATATAGTGAAGCGGTTCATCCCTCCGGTGCCAAACTCTTATTTGAGACGCTAATAAAACTAGCACATGCCTATGTTTGAATGCCAGGAACGAGAAAAAGAAAGTAGCGACGGGGACAGATTTTGCGTCGGTCGCCCAGGATTGATGGCACCGGCTGATAAGCGCCGCGCTGCGGCTGCTCTTATAAGTATATTTTACTTGAAAAATGCACTCAATATCCTAGAACCATCTAAAAGTTATCGTGCCATAACTTGAAATTTTGTAAATTGGTGCACCTAATTCCTTGCAATTTAATGCTAATATTGTTGTGCTTCTATGTACTCGTGGTATAGAAAACTTTAACCTCGTGGTATAGAAAACCTCCCATTTAAATTGCAAGGAATTAGGTGCAAAACAATAGTAGCATTAAATTGCAAGGAATTAGGTGCAAAACAAAATATTGCAACACCAAATTATATGAAACTTTAACCTCGTGGTATAGAAAACCTAAGTGCTAGACGGTTCGATCCACTATTGGGAAAATTTTCTATGGATAAAATCATTTGTTTGATTGTCAACCCATTCATGTCTAACTCGTGTTCTGGGTTTTGTCAAAGTTAAATTTTGTACATTTTGACCTTATACTTAGAAAAAATGGCAACATCAATAATGTAAAATTTGTTGTATGAGAATTGTCATAAAATATATTTTCATATTATATGCTTTGGAATTATGGATGTCAATACTTTTCTACAGTTTTTTATCAAACTTTGCAAAGTTTGACTTTAATTAAACTTAGAATATGACATAAATCATGAAGGTGAAGGGAGAGAGTAAAATAAAGCATCTTCATGTCTATGTAAGCACATCATACTCTTCCAGAGTGGAGATTTTTGGCTCCTGAGCACAAGTACTCATGCTGTTTGACAAAAATCGAAAATCATATTTGTCAGCTCTAAAATTTGAAAAAACACATTCAGATGTATCAATAATTTTTCTCACAAACGTGTAAAATATCAAATTCAAATAATGTATATTTTAAGCTAAAAATGACAAAAGTGTGGATGTATACATGTATTTTTCAAATCCACAAACTTTATCATATTTTGTTATTTTTCTATAGCCCACAATACCTATAATTTGGTGTTGCAATTGTGCATGGTTATGGCATACAACATTGACTATGTATAGAGTTATTTTTAATTTTTAACTTATAAAAAAAATTATATTTTTTTTTAATGAAAGGAACACCGGTGCTAGGGAGACAAAGGGTGTGTTTGTTTGGGCTGCAGCTGTTGAAAAATCAGTTGTAGGAAGCAGCTACTGAAATAGAGATTTAATGTTTGGCAAGAGTGCTATGGCTACTATTGCTGGTTTTAGGATTGAAATGTCTGAATTATCCCTGAGTGTAGATGATATTTGTATAAGTGTTGATTAGAAATGAATTGGCTCTTTATGACGGTTTTTACATAAGTATGGTGCTTAAGAGCTAAATTGTATTATTTTACCTATTTTTCTAAAATAAACGTTTTACCATCTAAATCGTAAACTGGCTTTATTTTGGCCTCTAGCTTTATTTACACCCTTTTCTAATTATGTACAACTTTTTATTTGGGATAATCATATTTGTGTACACATCAAACTTGTTGTATAATGGCCCTGATCCAATTTTAGCACCACATGTTGGACACGCACGAACACCACCACAAGATCAAGCCCAGGGGATGGCGACTTGGTTCCTGATGGCGAGGAGGAAGCAGTCGAGTTCGATGGTTGTGGGGAACGGGGAACAGGGAACAACGACGACGAGCCCAGGGGAGGGTGGTGCTGCAGCAGGTAATGGCGGAGGCGAGGATGGCGTCGGGAGGGTGGTGCTACAGTCGGTAACGGCGGAGGCGAGGATGACATCGAGGAGGGGTGGCGTTGCGGAGGTGATGGTGACCGGTGAAATGGCGACTGGCGGAGGGGAAGGAAGGCGGCGGGAAGGACAACGGCGATGGAAAGGATGGCCGTGGGGAACCCTAATCCTCTACGTCCATGGTGATGGGAGGGGACAAATCGATGGGTCGGGGACGGAGGCTATGGTCAGGACTCGAGTTTGGTCTCGGTGTTTTGAAATATAGGGAGCAATTTCGGCAGTTACAACCTGAGAAGCGGACAAGAAGCCCTGAAAGCGACCCTCACCCCGCTTTTGGCCGATTGCGCTTGGTAGTGCGATTTCTGGTCCCGCTTCTCGCCGAAAATTTATAGTTTAGAAAAGAGTATATATTAATATCACAGGGATACCAATTACACCCAGTCTTGCAACAACGCATGCCCTAGCGGCCCTACGGATGCATATAACCTAGAAAAAAAGAATTATAAAAAAGAAAAATCCCGCTACAGAGAACTAATCCTCGAAGCAACGACACTGACAACACCAAAACAACACCAGTAGTCCTCCACTCCAATAACAACGCCTTTAAGAAGGAAACAGTGCCCAAGCACCGTTGTTGTCCGATCAAAGATCATAGGTTTTCACTCTGAAGAAAGTCCTCGCTCACAAAACAATGTCTTCAACAAGATCATTGTCAGACACAACCAGTTAAGACCAGACCTTGGATTTTCATTCTGCAAGGTAAGACCGGAAACTCTTCCTATGTTGTCTTTTCGCACCGAGTCCCAGATCACGCAGCCAGTTCTCCGTCGCTACAAGAACTAAAATCACCATCGCTGTCCTCATATTTCCGCTTTCCTGACATTCTCCGCATCTGACTTTATCATGGCTCTAAGGATGACACTTGGTGGGGACAAACAACAGAGCTTCACGACGCTCCAGCTGAAACCAAACGGCCAGAAAAATAAGGTACGCACGGCCGAATACCTTTCGATCCAGTAAACTTCAAGCATGATATGCCCATAAAAGTTTGCCGGCGGAGCCTTCTAAAACCCGCCTCTCCAAACCAGATTAACGAGGATAGACATCAAGCAAATCTTCGTTTCCGTGCGAAAAAACCAAAAATTTCTTGTATAGATTCTGAATCCCACGAGCCCTAAAATCTAAAGCTCAGGCGGAAACAAATAGAACCGACACAGTTTCAGTAGTCTTCCAGCACGTTCTGCAGAATCCGCGAGGACGTTGCCCTAGGCTTGTCATCACAGATGCGCGATGTCCAAATCGTATCGTACCACCTATGTAAGCGAGCAGGCAGGCAGTTACGTGGGCTAACACGCGTCCGGAGAGCAGAGCACGCAGGAGCCAGGTGGCATGGTTGCTTGCACCTGGCGAGCCGTGCGTCGTGCCACGCGACGGTCCGGCTGTTCGGGCATCGAATAGATCGTTCTATATACCACCCGCCCTGTCCAGCTAGCTACACAAGCTACAACCGCATCATTCAGCCAGATCGATCGAGTGCAAGCAAGCGGATCTAGTGGTAAGAGCAAAAGAGTGAGCACACATTCCTCAAGGATATGGCGACCATCAAAGCGAAGGTCCAGGACGCCGCTTCCTCAGCCAAGGCCGGCATCGACAAGGTCAAGGCCACCGCCGGCGAGAAGGTTCGTCCTCCGAGACCACACAGCTAAGCTTCTACAGTACAGTACTTACTAGCCGCTCTGTCATGTTATCTAATGCCCGACGCGTGTGTGCACTGTGCAGGTGGAGAAGGCGACGACGACGGACCCGATGAAGAAGCGCGACGCCGAAGAGAGCAAGGAGGACCGCATGCTCAAGGTCGACTCCGACGAGCGCGACGAGAAAGAGGACCACGCCGCCGAGAGGTCCGGGAGGCGCACCATCGTCACCGGTACCTAGCCTGCCTACCTGGTAGCTAGGCATGAGATGAGGGCTTGTACTAACTAGCCGCTAGTTACTAGCGTAAGATCGGTTCTTTTTAGCTGAATCAATCAATCAGAATAAGGGCCATGCATGTGTACTTTGATCCTTGATTACTCATGGGTGTTGCAAGCTGAAGTCAATACTTGAAATACTCCAGTTTGCAGTTTGACTCACGCGGAATCTATAGTTTTTAGTACCGGTGATAAATACGAAAGCAAATTTACAAAACCATAGTTGTATGATAGTAGTACACGGTTTCACAAGGGCGCGTGCTAGGGAAAAAGGTCCCCTGGCAGCACGGACGCCGCGCCACCGGATCCAGGGAAAGGTATGTCGTCCCTCGATCCTTCCTGATTCACCATGCCGATTCACCAGAATACCCGTGGATTTCTCCTCTCTATAAGTATTTCCATCCCAGCGGCTGGATGCCGCCCACTACAGGCCGTCGGCATAGCCCGCTCGGTCGGCACAGTTTCATGGCCGTCAGCACAGTCCTCCTCCCTCTCGGCATAGCGTCTCCAGTAGGCCCCGTGAAAAATTTAAATTGTTTGACGTTTTAATCATTTTTAACAATATTTATACTTAATAATTGATCAAATTGTAGTCTTAGTCAAACTTCTCGGTTCTATCTTAACACTAGTTCAGCTCTAGCACATTTAAACTCCTCGTTTCTTTACCGCTTTAGCACATTTACGTTTCTTAGAATTTCTTTCCGCAAAGCAATTTACATATTATTATCAATACTATGATATCAATTCAATTAACTCTTATATCATCATAACTCTTATATCATCATGTCACATGGTTATATTTTTTAAACTTACAAACAATGATTTAAGTAAATAACAATGAATAATTAAAAATATTATTGAATTCAAATAAAAATATAATAATTTCATTTTTTTTGTATTTTTTATTTAATATGGAATAATTAATATCTTTAAATATGTAAATCAGAATTTGGCAAATAATATGTCTAAATTGATTAAAAAATAAGAGGAATTTAAATATTATATCAATATCAATTTATCACAAATTATGTCATGATTCTTATTATAATTTCATTTGCCCGTTTAAAACGACACGCATAAAGATTATTAGCTTGGGGCCGAGACTCGCTAAACTTAAAGTGGATCTCTGATGAAACAGCATGTTTTAAACCTAAAATTGATTTTTGTAAAAAATCATGAGCATCTCATTATGTACCTGTAGTTCATATCTGACCCACTTCCTGCCGATCGGCAGGAATTTGTCTTTTCACCTGGGATAAACGAAAAGGTTTGAGATCCTCTGTTATGACATTATCCATGTAAGATGGTCTAGTATTTTTAAAAAATATGATGGTAGCATTTTGAAATTAGTTGCTTCACAAAATCGTTAGTTTTTTTGCACTTGAAAAATTAAAAACGGCTTTTTGGTGCGACGAAAAGAAATTTTTTCTTCTGAAACATTGTTCTCCATTTCATGATGCATATGTATGCAAAATATGAACACATTAACACAAAATATGCCATTCTAGCCATAATATTGGTCATTTGACCCGAAAGTCAAGAAACCTCGAACGAGATAGGTCATTTTGTGAAGGTTTTTTAAGACATAATCAATATACCAAGTTTGATATTTTTCCTTCTAAATATGTCACATAATATAACACCACGCAAAGCTTTCACATTATTTGGATCGTTTTTTAATTTCTAATGCCTGTTTAAACTATCGTTAAACTTTGTCGAAGGGCGGGTATGAAGATTCTTAGCTTGGGGCTGAGACTCGCTAAACTTAAAGTAGATCTCTAATGAAACAATATATTGTGAACCTAAAAATTATTTTTGTTCATGAGCATCTAATCATGTACATTTAGTTTATATCTGACCCACTTCCTGCCGATTCGGCAGGAATTTGTGTTTTCCACCAGGAATAGACGGAAAGGTTTGAGATCTCCCTATTATGACATTATCTATGTAAGATGGTCTAGTATTTTTTTAAAAAATGTTACGGTAGCATTTTGAATTAGCCATTTGGTGGTTGCTTCACAAAACCGTCCGTTTTTTGCACTCAGAAAATGGAAAACGGCGTTTTGGTGCAACGAAAAGGAAAACTTCCTCCTGAAACATTATTCTTCATTCCATGATGCACATGTATGCACAATATGGACACATTATCACAAACTGTGCCTTCATTCTAGCCATAACATTGGTCATTGGCCTGAAAGCCAAGAAACCTCGAATGAGATAGGTCATTTTATGAAGTTATTTTTGAGACATAATCAATATACCAATTTTGATATTTTTACTTATAACTATGTCACATAATATGACATCACGCGAAGTTTTCGCATTGTTTGGATCGTTTTTGAATTTCTAATGCATGTTTTAAACTATCGTTAAACTTTGTCGAAGGGCAGGTATGAAGATTCTTAGCTCGGGGCTGAGACTCGCTAAACTTATAGTGGATCTCTGATGAAATAACATATTATGAACCTAAAAATGATTTTTGTAAAAAATCATGAGCATCCGATCATGTATCTTTAGTTCATATTTGACCCACTTCCTACCGATTCGGTAGGAATTTGTCTTTTTCATCAGGGATAGACGTAAAGGTTTGAGATCCTCCTGTTATGACATTATATATGTAAGATGTTCTAGTATTTTTGAAAAATATGATGGTAGCATTTTGAATTATCCATTTGGTGGTTGCTTCACAAATCCGTCCATTTTTGCACTCGGAAAATAGAAAACAGCTTTTTGGTGCGACGAAAAGGAAAACTTCCTTCTGAAACATTGTTCTCCATTCCATGATACACATGTATGCATAATATGGACACATTATGACAAACTATACCTTCATTTTAGCCATAACATTGGTCATTTGACCCGAAAGCCAAGAAACCTCGAATGAGATAGGTCATTTTGTGAAGTCTTTTTTGAGACATAATCAATATACCAAGTTTGATATTTTTCCTTCTAACTATGTCACATAATATGACACCACGCGAAGGTTTCACATTGTTTAGATTGTTTTGAATTTCTAGTGCTTGTTTTAAACTATATATAACGTTTTATGTTTCACTTATTTTTTGTTTATAAATGTGTAATATTTGAGTGTAGATAGATAGATCTTATTTTTCTACAAATTTTTATATATTATTTGTATTTTTCTGAATTAGAATAATTAGTTATGATTTTTCTAAAATTAATGAGATAAAAGGAAAATTCTGGAGGCCTACGCCGACGGCCTAGCCATCAGCACAAACCAAACAATTGGCTATCTAACGTCGTTTCTGTCACTGTGTCTAAACTGGGGCTACTCCGAGGGCTATACCTACGCCGAGGGTCCCCGTCAGCACAACCCTCTCTACTACATAGACGGCCACGCTACACCGAGGGCTACCCTCGGCAAAGTTATCTACGCCGATGGCCGTCCCTACACCGACGACCGGGCTGATCGGCTGGCCGAGGGAGGCAGCTACGCCGACAGCCCCGACATTTGGCTGTCGGCGCCTCAGTTCTTTCCTGTAGTGCGTCGGCAGCCGTCAATCTATGATTAATTCTCTTCTCTGTTTTGCATCGTCCCATACACCTAGGACGTGTTTGGTTATTTGTGTCTTTTACTCGCATCTGAAGATCATGGCTCCATGGAAGCTGCACGCGGCAATGCAACCTTCCATGTCAAAGGGCCATTCGTTTGGTGAAAGGATCGTATGGGCACCTAGAGGGGGGTGAATAGGTGCTACTTCAAATTTTCTTATTTTTCAAATTAAGGTTTGACAATAAGGTAAATTCTCTAGATAACGCAAATAAGGTGAATTTACCTATATGACAATTATGCAAGAGCTACCGCAATACAAAGTAAGAACAAGTAAGTAAAGTGCGGTAAAGGATAGAAGTAACCAAAGTGGTGGATGCGGAAATACAAGAATTTGTTTCCCGTAGTTCCTTCCTTTTGAGGGGAAGTACGTCTACGTTTGGAGAGGGGGTGGTTTCAAACCACCAACGCCACGAAAGGCCTCCCTTGTTCTCCGATGAATCTCACCCCAACGAGATCGATTCACCTTCCACTATATCGGCAACCTTCAAGGTGGAAGCCGACACCTTTACAAGTTTGGGGCACACATCCACAACTTAATCGGAGGCTCCCAAATACAAGCAAGCTGACAAAGCAATCAAAGACAAGCTTGTAAGAACCAAAACAAGAACTAGGGTTTCCAAGAAAACACTAGAGCAAAGGGGCCCTCAATGAAATGAGGGGGAAATGAAGATCTCTTTTGGTAAAGTAGTAGATCGGGGCCTCCTCCTTCGATTCCCCAAAGATCGAATACTTTGGGTGGTGGATTGAGGAGATCTTGAAGATTTGGTGGCTCCAATGGTGGTCTTGACTTTAATGTGGATGAGCACTTTTTCCCAAGGTAGGTACCCCTCCAAGAGATCTAGCCGTTGGAGCCATTAATGCAGCGGTAGTACCGATAGTTCAAGCGGTACTACCGGAAAACTACGGTACTACCGGACCTGGTACCGGAAGACCCACCTCCAAAGTTCATATCCCCTGGCCACAGCGGTACCATAGTGTGATGCTACCGTAAAGCAGTAGTACTGCTTGTGGTAAGCGGTACTACCGGACTGGCAATGGAGACTACAACTTGGTCGAAAAACTTACTATCACGCAAGGTAGCAAAATGTGGTACTACCGCATTTTGCTACCTAGGCTGCCAGTGACTTTTGCCAACATACAAAAGGCTACTACCACGCTAGGTACTAAAACGCGGTACCGGGGCGAGCAGTGGCCTTTTATAGATTGGAAAAAGCCTCTGTCGTGTACTACCGCATTTTAGTACTGGAGCGGGCAGTAGCTTTTGACAAATGGTCAAAAAGCTACCATCGCGCTAGGTACTAAAATGCGGTACTACCGCTTTTTAGTACCTAGCCCGGCAGTGGCTTTTTGGCAACAGATCACAATCTACTGCCGCGTCCGGTAGCAAAAAGCGGTACTACCGTTTTTTGGTACCACGCCAGGCAGAGAGTTTCTGGACGGTTGTTTAACCATTGCAAAGCCTTTTTCAATGCACCTGCGATACACTTGGCAAATAATTAGTCCAAAATGTGTGTTGTTATAAAACACCAAAATCACTAGGGATAGGAAATGCTCTTTCAATCTCCCCCTTTTTGGTGTTTGATGACAACACACATTTTGCAGGGTAATCCAATGACGACAAGATAGAGATGGGGATCCCCTGGATATGTAGAATCAAGCCCCATTCTATCTAATAAGTTACCTGGGAGTAGAAGTCACACATAGAGCACATACCTTTGCTAAATAACATGTGATGACCAATATTGATTAGGAATGGGAAGGTCGTCACATACACCACATAAGATGGATCCAAATGAGAATAGCCATATTACACACAAGATGGATCCATACGATAACCACATAGTCTCACCATACATAGCACAAATAGTTAGTTCACACATAATAAGTCACACATAATAAGAGGCAAGTAAATAAAGTTCACAAGCGAATAAGAATCAATGGAAAGAACGAGCTTGTGACTTTTACCTCGCAAATCCCGCATACCTAATGTGCAACTTCTCCCCCTTTGGCATCAAGACGCCAAAAAGGGTACAAGAGCAACACTAACGTCCCGGATATCACTCGTCATCATAATCAGCCCATGCATCATCATGAGTTGGCGGGGCACGGAAGGAGGAGGTGGCATCATCATCCCAGTGGCTGTGCTTGGAGATCCATTTGTCTTCTGGGGTAACGTTGTTCTTGGAGCCCTTGGAGACGGTCAAACCTTGAGCCTCCATCATTTCCTTCTGTCGAGCACATGACTTCTTTGCATAGACATGGGCCTCGTACATGCGTTTCTGATTGTCCACTTGGAAGCAGAATACCTTCTTGAGTTTGGCCTCAATCCTCTTGGCCCGAGATGGCTGAGCAGGCTTGCGACGTGACACCACAAAGTCAGCATCCTTCTGGACATCATCAGCATCACCGGATCCCTCCTCAACAGGGTTCCCATCCTCATCATCAATCTGACCATCGGCATTGTGTGGTTTGAGATGGGTCTTGATCAACAGATTCTTGTGGAGGTGAGTGACAAGGTGAAGAGAAGGCATGTCACGGGCAATCACGGGGCACTTGCTAATAATGAGAGCCATGATATACAGAGCAAAATGAGGCACCCTCCTTTGAAAAGTGGCACAGACCATTTCATTCCAAATAACATCCATCACATCCATAGGTTGGCCGGAGTCACGGTGGTGAAAGGTGGCGAGCATGATATCCACCATGAAGGCATGTATCTCATCAACATTCCCAGCTCGGGGGGTGACAGTCTCACGAAAGATGCGATGCAAGATGTCATATGTAGGTAGAAGCCCTTTGATCTTTCCAGGGATACCGTTCCCCCGGATGTACAGTGGTGCAAGAGCATCCTTCTTCATGGGGCGATCATTATCGTGGCACCGAAAGCCAACGGGAATGTCCTTGTCATGGTCTTCGTACCCGAGAATAGCCGCGAACTCAGCCAACGTTGCTTGCTTGACAACACCCGCCAACGTTGCTTGCTTGACAACACCCTCGGTCATCCAGGTGAGTGTCCGAGTCTGATTCTTGGCAAAGTGAACGGTTGCATAGAACTGAGTAATGATCATTGGGTCATAGTTGCACCGGAACTCCATGATGGGAAGCAAGCCAATGTTGGTGCAAATCTCAAGAGCTTCACCAAAGTATTGCGGATTCTTCCTCACATGATTCATCTTGATCCACTTTTGAGGGACCACAAGTTTGTCATCTTTCATGAGAATCTCATGGAACACCCGCTCCTGGAAATCCGTATAGAAAAGGCTATCTTGCCGAGCTCGAGATTGAGCAGACACATATGGATTGACAGTCCGCAGTTCATGAAAATCTGTCTCAGACAATTCAGATAGCAGCTTTGGCCCAGATGGCCCTGAACTGTGGCTCTTGCGAGGACCGGAGGGAGGAGGAGATGGAGGAGCCTTACCACGACCAGCACTTTCCTTGACCCACCCCCCACCCGACGACCACGAGTTGTTTGCAGTTTCAGATGGGCGCTAGGTTGAGGCATGACCTCCTCTTCTGACTCAGTCTCTGACTCTGACTCATAGTCCTCGATCTCATGGTGAGCTTTGGAGCGTTTGCGCGATCCCCGGGAACCCCCTGCACCTGTGAAAGAACGAGGGAGACATCATAGGGGTAAGGGCACAAGAACCCGAGACAAACAGAGGATGGAACTCTTGGTTTAAAAAAATTGCTATCAGTACATGGCGGTAGTCCGGACCTGCACCGGCGGTAGTACCGGAAAAAGATTCCCGGTACTACCGGCCCGCGACCACAGTGCAGATCTAAGACATAAATCCATGTACGGGCAGTAAATTTGTTGTAAAACCAGAATTCCATCGGACAAAGTGGTAGATCTAGTAGATAGCACACGGTAAAACCTCAAAAATACGTGTTTTAGCCAAGAATCAAAGTTACCCTAGATTCAATGGAGAAAACAAGTGAGAAGAGGAGGAGGGCGGTAGTACCGGTGTCCATGGCGGTGGAGAATAAGGAGGAGCCCGCGAGGAGGCCGGATCCGGTGTGGATCCGGGAAAAGGAGAAGGGGGGCGGGGCTCCGGTGGCATTCTTGTGCTCCGGCGGTGGCGCTGGTGAGGAGTGGAGACGGGGGTAATGAGGCACTGAGAGGTGCCTCTCCCACGTCTCCAATCTTAACCGACACGCACTGGTAGTACTGAGCCACGGTAGTAGTCAGAGACAACTACGGTAATCACACTGGAAGTTTCAGACAGACCACAGGCTGATCCGATGTAGTACCGCTAGTCATTTACGGTAGTACCGTTTGGCGGTAGTACCACTGGTGAGAACCGGTAGTACCGTAACCATCAGGACAGAGAGCCAAGATACATAGAATGCAAGGTTCTTGTGCAGAGTAGATGAGTTTTGTCGGGGGATAAGAATGGCATGGGTTTAGAGAGTCACACTGATATGGGCCAATGCACTCAAAAATTACTACATATGGAGAGCCAAATGTGAGTGCACGACCAAAAGAGCAAAACTAACTAGAGGATGATAAACACGAGTAAGAGCCAATCCAAAAGTGACAAACACGAGTAAGCACATCAACCTCTCGATTGAGAGGGGTCGATGGCCTAGGCCACCATGTTTGATTATACTCGGCTTGGCACCATGAAGATATATCTTGGGTCAATTACCGAAACTCATCATTAAGCTCACATATCACAAAATGATATTAAGAGGGATGATTTTGTTTACTTTACGCATAAAGGGGGAGGGATGGTCCAATCAATTAGGACCGCACTCCCCATATGTCCATGCCTACACCTAAACCAAATATGGGTCGAATATTAGGTGAGAGTACAAGATAATCAAGTCAAGCTCCTTGAATCTACGATATTTAGTTCATTCCTCAAATAACAAAACCTTTCTTCATCAAGTGGCTTCGTGAAGATATAGGCAAGTTGATCTTTCGTTGACACATAGTATAGATCAATATCACCTCGAGCAACATGATCTCTAATGAAGTGATGACGAATCTCAATATGCTTTGTCCTTGTGTGATCCACCGGGTTGTATGCAATTTTGATGGCACTTTCATTGTCACATAGAAGAGGCACTTTTTCACAATGGACACCGTATTACTTTAAAGTTTGCCTCATTCATAGCAATTGAGTGCAAGAACTAGCGGCAGCGACATACTCGGCTTCGACGGTAGAGAGAGATATACAATTTTGCTTCTTAGAAGACCAACATACCAATGACCTACCAAGAAATTGGTAAGCCCCGGATGTTGATTTTCTATCATCCTTATCACCCGCCCAATCCGAATCCGTGTATCCACAAAGAGCAAATGTTGAGCCTCGAGGATACCAAAGACCATAAAATGGGGTATGAACTAAATATCGAAAGATTCTCTTGACCGCCATTAAATGGCTTTCCTTAGGAGCCGCTTGATATCTTGCACACACACCTACACTCAACACAATATCGGGTCTAGATGCACAAAGGTAAAGCAAAGAACCAATCATGGACCGGTATACCTTTTGATCCACATCTTTACCATTTGGATTTTGTTCTAGATGAGTCTTTGTAGCCGTGGGAGTAGGAGCTCCATTTAAATCTTGCATTTTGAATCTTTTGAGCATATCTTGAGTATACTTGCCACTACAAGGAATCTGGCTATATATGACCCTCAATTTTTTTCACAGAATCGTCATAATAGTCCGTTTATGACAATTATATTCACGATTTTGAGATCGTCAAAAGCTGGGTGTCGCAAATGAACTATAATGACGTTTTTGGTAAAATCGTCATAACCGTCTATGACGATATTGAATCGGCATAACGTCTATGACGATCCAATATCGTCATGTCCATTTAGCCAGGCCAGCTCAGATCCTACGTGGCAAAATTGTGACGAAATGAAATCGTCTTAAATCAAAATAAGCCCAATCCATTTTAGTGATCTAAATGGGCTAGCCCAATAATTATAGCCTTTTATTTGCTAGGCCTTGGCCTGTTTAGGTTTGTCTCTTTTGGGCCTTGCCTTCTTACCGTCCACTTATTTATTTTCATATTTGTTACAATATATTTTGGGCCACAACCTTTTTAGAGCCCAAATACATTTCATCCAGTCCAGATTTCTTCTATTTTTTAACTAGAATTTTCATTTTCATTTCTAGAATTGCTCCAGCCATGCAATAAATTGATAAAATACATGAGAGTTTTCAAATACATCAAGAAAATACACCATTTTCAGCAAATACACAACATGCAGATAATTTATCAGCAAATTGCAGGCTCACAAATGCACATCCAAGATTACAATTCAGTATTTACATTAACTTATTAGCAAATATCACCAATTGCAACATCTGCTAGGCAACAATAAGTTAACCAAGGAATACACCACGTCCAAGCTCCAGGATTATTTCCTACCAAAATCCCTCCCAGAATCAATCACCATCACCGACCAGAGGTGACACATGTAGGCTGCCCCTGCTCCCTTCCTCATTGCACCACCTAGCACAGATCACTGCGATATCCATTGGCCGCCAGCCCCACCCAAGAGGTTCACGGCACTGGCCCTCACCCAGCAGGAGTAGGCCAGTTAGCTCCCCGGCAGCACTATCTCCTCTCCTCGGCATTGTCCCCTTCCCGCCTCATCCTCTTGACCACCAGCACCTAGGTTCTTCCTCACGCAGCTCCCAGGTTCTTCCTCACCAGCGCCTTGACGCCAGGTGTTCCTTGCACAGAGAGCAGCAGCAGACCATACCTAAACAAAGACCAGCAGTCACAACAACAGCAACCTCATGTCTAAATAAGGAGAAGCAGCACATCACAACAGCAGTAGACCCATACCTAAACAAAGAGCAGCAAAAAGACGTCAGATTAACAAAGTAGAAACAATGAAATTGTTGTACAAGCAGAAACAACTCTGGAGTAGCATAAATAAAACAGTCAATTTCTACTAAAACAGTTTGTACTACTCCTACTATGAAACAAGTTTGTACTACTACTGTGAAACAAGTTTAAAATGCAGGTTCAAGTTCAATTTCAGTGAGTAAGTAGAAACTGAATGTCTATGTACTCATTTTAGCATGAGAAACAATTGAGTCTCAGTGTTGTACTAAATTCAGTGTGGTTATATGGAGTAATAAAGTTTCAGTATTTACAGTACATCTACAAGCACTACTTGGAGTATAGACTCTACACAGACTGGATAAATAGGAGTAGACTAGGCATAGAAAAGAAATGCAATAGAAGTAACTAATCACAGAACCATGATTAATTAGACGTAGACATGAAAAATGATAGAGGAAGATACAATACTTTTCTAAATGCTTGGATGCTTTTCTATGTCCTACCAGCAACAACTAGTCCTCTCACCCAAAACCATGTACCACATGTGAAACAAATAGCCCGACAACCATATATACCTATAGTTACAAATAACATCAGAGATTCAAATGAGGACTAAAATTATGCACATCTTATGATGTAGCAACCGAGAGTTTAACCTTCCATTATCTAAGGAAAAAGGAGCGGAACTTCTAGAAAGAATTAAAAGAATCCAAACCATGCCACTTTATCTAAAGAAAAACGAGAGGAAGTACTACCATCTGCATTTCACTACTGCCATATTACTGTAACGTAATAGTGTGATTAGCATGTACTCACCATGTTCTGAACAGGGATGTAAGGTTGTGTGGTCGGGAATAAATAACACATTGCAAATGGATCTCTTCCAGATATGTAAGAATGCAAAAGGAGGGAACAGGGAATTTTGGTTTTGGCTCAATAAAGCAACCACAAAAGGATTCATCAGGATCCAGGCTTCCATCAGGATTAGAATGACCTGAAGAATGCAAGTATGCTATAGTTCTTATGATGTATGTTAGAATGACCAGCAGCTTCCATCAGGATTCAGGGCTAAGCAAGCTACCACTACATGCATACATCGAGCACATCGCCATGTAGTGGTAGCTTGCTTAGCTGAAGCCTGAATCCTGATGGCAGCTGCTGGTCATTCTAACATACATGGTCCTGTAGAATTCAACTCAAAGGAACCTAACATCTTTGTTGAACTATTGTCCAGAGTACCATCAGGAATGAGTTTGAGCACCCAAACATGTACTTACCCAAGAAATTCATGACTTCAACATTGCATTAATAAAATATATAACCAACTAATGTAATTATACTTGACCTAGTTGATGAATACATGAAAATAAGCTCCTGGTACAGCCACCTCTACCCTTTCACCATTAGCTATTGATAGAATAAGCTGCTTCATATAGTAAAAATGCATATACTCGCTTAACGAGATAGAACTACTATCTTTCATCACAATAACCTAATGAACTGAGCCAACTATAATTTATTGACTGCATCATAGAGAGCATGAAGAAAGGGGGAGCCGGTGACTTTCCTGCATCATAGAGATCATGAAGAAGAGGGGCAACAGGGGTGATGATCAGGTCGATCTGGTGTTGTCACGTGCGAGGTGATGCAGCAGTGGAGGTGGAATAGGACGTCGGGATTGGTCTTGGAGTGTGCGAACTACCGTCCACAAACCAAATCCAAATCAGAACGAAGCACAAATCTTGTGTGCTGAAACATCTCGAACGGGATCCGCCGAGCCAGTACAACATCAGCAAGTGAAGGTGGATTTGATCTAGGTAGTTTTTTGGTTAGAGGAGACCATACCTCTTTGGATTCGAACTGGGTAGTTTGTGGGACGAAGAGGCAGGGAGCAGGTCGGCGACGAAGAGGCAATGAGCAGGTCGACGAAGAGGCGGGGAGCGTGTGATGAGCAGGTCGATTTGATCTGGCGGTGATCCTGGGGAAGTGCCACATCGTTGAGGGCGCCTTCGGCTGCACGGTGTCGTGCAGCACTACGAGTGGGGCAGAAGTGGGATGCCTCCATCATCGAGCACATCGCCATACAGATAGAGGCCAGCACCCTCCTTGATGAAGGCCAGCACCTCCTTCCTCTCCAAATCAGACAAGGCACCTCCTTCCTCTCCAAATTAGACGCACAATATGTTGTTTCTTCAGAAATCCAATGCAAGTTTAGCGAGGCTCAGCCCCTAGCTAAGAACCTTCATGCCCGTCGTTTTGACCATAGTTTGAAACGGGCATAAAAATATAAAAAATGGTCCGATCAACGCAAATCCTTCGCGTGGTGTCTTATTATGTGACATAATTTCAAGGAAAAATACCAAACTTGGTAAATTGAGTATGTCACAAAAAACCCTTCACAAAATGACCTATCATGTTCGAGGTTTCGTGGCTTTCGGGTCAAATGACCAATGTTATGGCTAGAATCAGGGCATATTTTGTGATAATGTGCCCATATTGTGCACAAATATGTATCATGGCATGGAGAACAATGTTGTAGGAGAAAGTTTTCCTTTTTGACGCACGGAAAATCCATTTTTTATTTTCCGAACGCAAAAAAGGGGCGTTTTGTGAAGCAACCACCAAATGACAGTTTTAGAATGGTACCGACACATTTTGTAGAAATATTAGACCACCTTACATGGACAATGTCCCAACCGGGGTATCTCAAACCTTTCCGTTCACCCCTGGCGAAAAATACAAATTCCTGCCGAATCAGTAGGAAGTGGGTCCGGTTTGAACTACAGGTACATGATCCGATGCTCATGATTTTTGGTAAAAATCATTTTTAGACTCACAATATGCTGTTTCTTCAGATATCCAATGCAAGTTTAGCGAGGCTCAACCCCTAGATAAGAACCTTCATGCCCGCCGTTTTGACCATAGTTTAAAACGGGCATAAAAAATAAAAAACGGCCCGATCAACGCAAATCCTTCGTGTGGTGTCTTATTATGTGACATAATTGCAAGGAAAAATATCAAACTTGGTAAATTGAGTATGTCTCAAAAAACCCTTCACAAAATGACCTATCATGTTCGAGGTTTCGTGGCTTTCGGGTCAAATGAGCAATGTTATGGCTAGAATCAGGGCATATTTTGTGATAATGTGCCCATATTGTGCACACATATGTATCATGGCATGGAGAACAATGTTGAAGGAGAAAGTTTTCCTTTTCGACGCACGGAAAATCCATTTTCCATTTTCCGAACGCAAAAAACGGGGCGTTTTGTGAAACAACCACCAAATGATAGTTTTAGAATGGTACCGCCACATTTTGTAAAAATATTAGACCACCTTACATGGACAATGTCCCAACTGGGGTATCTCAAACCTTTTCGTCCACCCCTGGCGAAAAAGACAAATTCCTGCCGAATCAGTAGGAAGTGGGTCCAATTTGAACTACAGGTACATGATCCGATGCCCATTGTTTTTTTGAAAAAAATGATTTTTATAATCATAATATCATGTTTCTTCAGAGATACAATGCAAGGTTAGCGAGGCTCGGCCCCTAGCTAAGAACCTTCAAAACCCTAGTTTCAAAATTATATTTTGAATTATGATATTATCCCTACTATGGAGTAATATGGGATTAGTACATCCACCATTTAAAGTAATCATACTATTCATAATTAACATCCTAGTATGAAATGATGAAATTTATAAAAATTTAGAGACAAAAATCAATTATTTTGGAGTTCTTAGAAAAAAGATACACAAGAATTATGAAAACATAAAAAGAAAAACGAAAAAAACCTAACCGGACCTAATCTACCGTGCCCCAAGGTGAAAGGCAGCCCAAATATACCTTCCCAGCGAGGCCCATTAGGAGAACATGGGCGCCAGGCCCATTTTCAATCGCGGGTTGTAGTTAAATGACGTTAGCGCGGATATATGTCAACTAAGATGTGTTGGTCTGGTGGTTAGGTTCCTTATATCCGTGGAGAGGTCTTAGGTTCGAGTTCCCCACTGGCCCTTTTTTGCTTATTATTTCAGAGGGGTGCACGAGGTCAGTTTGTGGGGCCTGACACATAGGTATGCCACGTATGCAAAAACTAATACATAGACATGCCACATAGATGAAAATTCTAGGGAAAATGCTTACTCATTTCAACTTTATTCTATTTTTAACGTTATGACCAATTTAAATCGTCGTAATCAGCTATAATAAATGTTGTATGCTAAATACGTCATATTATGACGATTTTAGCTAGTGCAAATATGACGTTTTGGAGTCAAAACATCTTAATTTTTCAAGGTTTTGACCCCTTCGAACGGCTTATGACTTTCTGGTGCAAAATCGTCATAGATCTATGACGATTTTGTTCACGGTCACTATCAGAAGGTCATAGTTTGCCACATTTCTTGTTGGCTTGATTGAAGAATGTCCCTCCTCTAACTTGCTTGATCTCAAAGCCAAGAAATACTCTCAACTCTCCCATCAAAGACATCCGGAACCTACTAGTCATAAGCTTTGAGAATTCATCATTAAAAGCTTTGTTAGATGAGCCAAAGATAATATCATCAACATATATTTGGCATACAAAAAGCTCCCCATTGACCCTCTTAGTAAAAAGAGTGGGATCGATTTTCCCAACCTCAAATCCACGGTCAAACAATAATTCTCTTAGGTGCTCATACCACGTATGTGGGGCTTGCTTGAGCCCATAGAGCGCCTTATCAAGTTTGTAGACATGGTTTGGAAAGTTGGGGTCCTCAAATCCCGGGGGTTGCTTAACATATACTAATTCATTTAATGGGCCATAAAGAAATGCACTTTCTACATCCATTTGTTGCAACTTGAAGTTATGATGTGCCACATAAGCAAGAAGGATACAGATGGACTCAAGGCGAGCCACAGGTGCATAAGTCTCTCCATAGTCAATTCCTTAAATTTGAAATACCCTTGTGCAACCAATCTAGCCTTGTTCCTTACTATAATTCCATGCTCATCTTGCTTGTCCTTGAATATCCACTTTGTTCCAATAACATTGTGGCAATCCTTTGGCTTCTCAACTAACTTCCATAATTTGTTTCTCTCAAAGTTGTTGAGCTCTTTGTGCATAGCTTCCAACCAATCCGAATCTTCAAGAGCCTCCCACACTTTCTTAGGTTCAATCATGGAGATGTGATCTTGATGTGTGCTCTTGTGGAAATGCCTTTTGTTAGGTCACCAACAACATTTTGTAGAGTGTGGTCTCTTAATTCCAACATTCTTTCCTTTATAGCTTCACGACGAGCATGGATCTCTGTGTTGTTTCTTGGGGGACCCTCTTCATCATTTTGATCCTCTTCTTAACCATCATCTTGACCTTGATCATCATCCTCTACATTGGGAGACAAAGATTGACCTTAGTCTTGATCAAGTGCTCTTCTGGCATCAATTTGAGCTTGTCTCAAAGCAGTTTGTACGGATCTTCCTTGAGTAATTGTCTTGGCACCACCTGACATCCTGGCGAATGAATCAAGCTCCCCTTGACTAGAGTTGTCACTTTGATCACCATGTTGAGGGTCCACATCTTGTATTTGTCTTGAGTCAATGTACTCTTCGGTGGATGGAGCATGTTGAGGTTGTGAAGATGAGGGCTCCACTTGAGTGGAGCATAGTTCTTTTCGATCCGCCATAAGGGGTTCCTCAACGGGGCGGATAAATCCCACACCGATTCTTCCTATGGCATCCTGAGGCATTTCATCATATGCATCACAAGCATCAACACGCCCCCCTTGGGGACCATCATATTCTTCGAATGTCACACTACAAGATTCTATGACGGCTCCGGAGAGCTTATCATAGATTCTATAAGTGTGAGATTCTAGGCCATAGCCAACAAAAATACCCTCTAATGCTTTAGACTCGAATTTAGACAAGCGAACACCTTTTATGAGATAGAAACACTTACAACCGAACACCCAGAAGTAAGATATGTTGGGCTTGTTACCGGTAAGAATTTCATATGGATTCTTGTTGATTTCTTTGCGGAGGTAGAGCCGGTTTGAAGCATGGCAAGCGGTGGAGATGGCTTCGGCCCAAAAGTTGTATGGAGATTTAAACTCCGCCAACATGGTCCTAGCCATCTCAATAAGAGTCTGGTTCTTCCTTTCGGCTACACCATTTTGTTGAGGGGTGTATGCATCGGAATATTGATGTTTTATCCCCTCATCACTAAGAAAATCATTCAAGGTGTAGTTCTTGAACTCGGTGCCGTTGTCACTCCTTATGATCAACACGGGAAGATTGTATTGTCGTTGGACCATGTTGATGAAGTCGATGAAGGTCTTTTGGGTCTCACTTTTCAACTTGAAGAAGTATACCCATGAGTATCTTGAAAAATCATCAACGATCACCAAACAATATTTCTTCCCACCAATACTTGCATGAGATGGAGGACCAAAGAGATCCACATGGAGGAGTTCCAAGATCTTGGTAGACTTGATACGGTTCTTAGGCTTGTGAGGAGTGTCATGCATTTTGCCTAGAACACATGCCCTGCAAACACGATCTTTGGCAAAGGAAACATTTTCTTTTAGTCCAACAATATGGCCCTCATTATGGAGACTTTGCAAAGTTCTCATGTTGACATGGGCTAGTCGGCGATGCCATAGACAACCCACTTTGGCCTTTCCGAATAAGCACATCGGACCTGTAGTGGTTTGCTCCGAAAAGTCCATCACATACAAGTCATGTTCAATGTACCCAACGAAAGCGACCTTGAGAGACTTGCTCCACAAGAGGACCACAATATCAACATCAATAAAGACGGCAAAGCCCATATTTCCAAGAGCAAGGACTGAAAGTAAATTGTATCCAAGGGTCTCAACAAGCATGATGTTCACGAGTGTAATGTCGTGAGCAACCACAACCTTGCCGAAACCCATACCTTAGACTTTGATTTGTTGGCATATGTCACGGTGATTTGATCATCATTTGGCTTTAACTCCTTGACAATAGACGAGCTTCCGGTCATATTACTTGTGCAACCACTATCAAGCACCCACTTTGACCCTCCAGAAGCATAAGTCTACAAAAGATCAAGCTAATTTTTTAGGTACCCATTTTTCAATGGGTCCTCTTTTGTTAGCAACAAGGGTCTTGGGAACCCAAATAGACTAAGCAATATACCCATCATAAGGGCCAACATATTGCGCATACACATCACCATAATAATCACGCATTAGAACATAGTGAGGATTAGCACTTCCCGCAAAGTCATCATGTGACATAGTTTTACCACTTGTGGTCTTACTATCCACAATGGTCTTGTTGGTCTCTTGTGCGGGCTTGGCCTTCTTCTTCTTGTTGTTCTTCTTATTCTTAGTATTGGAGACAAAACCAATGCCCCCTTTATCACCACTAGGCCTTTGCTTGCTCAAAAGATCATCAATGTACTTGTTGCCTTGTGGAAATGTGGCCTTAGCAAGCTCCCCCTTCAACCTAGCATTATCTTCAAGAATAGTTGTACTACTAGATGGAATGAAGTTACTAGGTGAAGGAATATTGGCTAATTGAGTTTGAAGCGTTTCATGGGACTTTGTGAGTGACAAGAGTTCACTCTCCAAAGCCTTGTGGGCCTTGTTAAGCAACCTAAAGTCCTCGCCAAGTTTTTCATGAACCACACCAAACTCAATCTTGTCCTTTTTAGCCCTTTTGTATTTAGCAATAGCATGATCACACTCTTTGATGAGTTTTTTAACAATAATGTCATTGGCCTCATCAAGCCCTTCAAGTTTTAATTCAAGTGATAACGTAGTTTCTTGTTCTTCTTCTAGAGCATTGTTTAAAGCCTCTAGCTCAATCAAGTGTTCATGCCCAAGTTTACATCTTACATCTAGAAGCTCTTGAGTATGTGAAAGTTGATCTAAGATGTTTCCAAAATGTAACTTAGCATCTCCTTCTAGGTTAGTCATAAACTCATCAAAGGCAATTAATTCCTTTTTAACATCAAGAGACATCTCATTATCAATTTCATCATTATCTAAGGGAGTAGAGCGGGATGATGAGGATACCTCCGTTCCTCTTGCCATAAGGCAAGTGACGTTCTTGGTGGGAGAGTTCTCATTTGGAGAATCGAAGAGTGAGAATGTCGGAGTAGAAGTGGTGGCTAAAGCAGCCACACCATTAGAAGTTTCCTCTTCCTCATCTTCATCATGTTCATTGTCGGAGGAGTATTCTTCATGAGTGATCAAGACGATTTCTCCCGACTTCTTGTTGATGGGATTCTTCTTGATGAAAGGTTTCTTGTAAGGTGCCTTGAGAGTCTTCTTCAACACAAGTTTACCACCATGATCTTCTCTCTTCTCATAGGGGCAACTTGCCACAAAGTGATAGCGGTCACCACAATTGAAGCAAGTTCTCAACCTAGTGGTATTCTCTCTTTTCCCATTTGGGTTGCTTCTCCGTTGCATTTCCATCTTGGACTTGGCGGGGTTCTTCCAAAATTTCTTTGCATATAAGGCCATATATTGACCATGAGCAATATTGACTTCATCGGGATGGTCCATGGAGAGGCCTTCATCACTATCATCTTCATCCCCATGATCCACAACTTTGGCATTCAATGCAACATATTTCCTTGTAGGCTCTTCAAGTCGTTGTGCTCAAAAGGCATGAGTGCACTCACATATTTCCTTTTTATCCATTCATCATCCACATGTGAGGCACCCACATTTCTAAAAGCGGTGGCGGTGGTCTTGAGCCTTCGGTACATGTCTTCGTGATCTTCACCTTCTTTCATGTAGAAGCCTTAGGCTTCATTTCTTAGAGCATCATATCGGTTCCTCCTCATACTCTGATTTCCAACAAACAATACGGTGAGGTCATCCCAATCTTCCTTGGCAATGCTAAAGTGCTCAGTGTGTGGATAATCCTTTGTCCCCAATCCTTGTTGAATCATATGCAAAGCAGTGGCATTGAGTTGACTATTGACAACCTCTATTCTTGTCAAGTTGTTTGGATCCCCAATAAAGAGTCCATTCTTGATGATGTTCCATAGTTCAATGCAACAGCTGCTCACATGAGTTCTCATTAGTGATTGCCATTGAGCAAAAGTAGCAGACTCTTCAAGCTTAGGTGGGTCAACTCTATTGTACACATGAGGGTGGGGGACGGGAGGATCGGGAGAGTACCAAGAATCACAGTGCTCACCCTTCCCCCCATCAAGTTGTGTGGAGGAATTAGCGTTGTCTTTTTTCCCCCCCCCCCCCCCCCACCATCATACCCTCGGGGGATACCGACGTATTCCCTTTAGGTAAAACGGATGGTTGATCCTCTTGAGGAGATGGGGGTGATGAGCCTTCTTTGTCTTTAAGAAGTTGCTCAAGCATCTTCTTGACTTCGTTGACCAAGGAAGATCTCAATCTTGTTTCCAAGTTTTTGAGATCTTCCATGGTCACCGGGGTCGGCTCACCACCACCATCCCCATCGTTGCTACCCATATTATCTTAGGCGGTAAATCCCAAATAAAGAGCCGAGGCTCTGATAACAATTGAAAGGATCGTATGGGCACCTAGAGGGGGGTGAATAGGTGCTACTTCAAATTTTCTTCTTTTTCAAATTAAGGTTTGGCAATAAGGTAAATTCTCTAGATAATGCAACTAAGGTGACTTTACCTATATGACAATTATGCAAGAGCTACCGCAACACAAAGTAAGAACAAGTAAGTAAAGTGCGGTAAAGGATAGAAGTAACCAAAGTGGTGGACGCGGAGACACAAGGATTTGTTTCCTGTAGTTCCTTCCTTTTGAGGGGAAGTACGTCTACGTTTGGAGAGGGGGTGGTTTCAAACCACCAACGCCACGAAAGGCCTCCCTTGTCCTCCAATGAATCTCACCCCAACGGGATCGATTCACCTTCCACTATATCAACAACCTTCAAGGTGGAAGCCGACACCTTTACAAGTTTGGGGCACACATCCACAACTTAATCGGAGGCTCCCAAATACAAGCAAGCTGTCAAAGCAATCAAAGACAAGCTTGTAAGAACCAAAACAAGAACTAGGGTTTCCAAGAAAACACTAGAGCAAAGGGGCCCTCAATGAAATGAGGGGGAAATGAAGATCTCTTTTGGTGAAGTAGTAGATCGGGGCCTCCTCCTTCGATTCCCTAAAGATCAAAGACTTTGGGTGGTGGATTGATGAGATCTTGAAGATTTGGTGGCTCCAATGGTGGTCTTGACTTTAATGTGGATGAGCAATTTGTCCCAAGGTAGGTGGAGGCCCTCGAAGAGATCTAGCAGTTGGAGCCATTAATGCAGTGGTAGTACCGATAGTTCAAGCGGTACTACCGGAAAACTCCGGTACTACCAGACCTGGTACCGGAAGAGCCACCTGCAAAGTTCATATCCCCTGGCCACATCGGTACCATAGTGTGATGCTACCATAAAGCGGTAGTACCGCTTGTGGTAAGCGGTACTACCGGACTGGCAATGGAGACTACAACTTGGTCGAAAAACTTACTATCACGCAAGGTAACAAATTGCGGTACTATCGCATTTTGCTACCTAGGCTGCCAGTGACTTTTGCCAACATACAAAAGGCTACTGCCACGCTAGGTACTAAAATGCGGTACCGGGGCGAGCAGTGGCCTTTTATAGATTGGAAAAAGCCTCTGCCGCGTACGGTACTAAAATGCGGTACTACCGCATTTTAGTACCGGAGCGGGCAGTAGCTTTTGACAAATGGTCAAAAAGCTACTATCGCGCTAGGTACTAAAATGCGGTACTACCTCTTTTTAGTACCTGGTCCGGCAGTGGCTTTTTGGCAACAGATCACAATATACTGTCGCGTCCGGTAGCAAAAAGCGATACTACCGTTTTTTGGTACCGCGCCAGGCAGAGAGTTTCTAGACGGTTGTTTCACCATTGCAAAGCCTTTTTCAATGCACCTGCGATACACTTGGAAAATAATTAGTCCGAAATGTGTGTTGTTATAAACCACCAAAATCACTAGGGATAGGAAATGCTCTTTCATTTGGTTTCTTGTATTTTAATTTTTCTAGGGGTTGAGAAGCCAAGCCCCAGTCGTTTGGTTTCTTGGATTTCGGCAAAATAGTGCTTATTTGGAGAGTCGTATTGTTTCGGATAGCCTTACCTCTTGGCTAGTGAGGTGATATTACCCAATACCATAAAACAAAGAAAACAAAGTTCAGAAAAATATAATTTAGAGAACTACCAGCTTATATTAACACAAGTTCGACGTAATAAGTCGTGGCATATGCGTTGCAGCACGAGTTAACGAGCAATTATCCGTGTTGAAGCACTAGTTTATCACATACGGAGATGTTATAACTGAATACCACCTTTCAAAATATACAGACCAAAGTTCAGGGGTCACCTTATAACTGAATACCATCTCCTAAAATATACCTACCAAAGTTCAGAAGTCACCACAACCATAATTTATCGGTCTAGCTACTCCCAGAATACACATCACAACCATCATCACTAACACCAGTACATCATCACTACTGCTAGCACATCAATAGTGCTTGTTCAGAAAAACCGTGAACCAGTTCAACCTGCGCTAAAAGTCCTGCTCGTTTGTCCGCTGTGCTCCATCAGGTGGGCAAGAGCACGGTGTATCGCGGTCATAGAGACGGGTGCATCTAGAATGCGAGCACCATAGATGATCTTCGTCTAAGCATAGTTCTCAGTGGGTTTGTTGATCATCTCGGTGTCCAATGGCTGAGCCTACATGAGAATCACAGTTAGTTCATGACATGTAGTTCATATGTGAGCATTACAAAAACCGATGCAAGTGCAAATATAGTATATCTTAATGTGCTCATAGTAATCTTCATCGTCCATCATGATGGCAGAGATCTCCTCAACCCAGCGCATGTTCTCAAGCCTCCTGAGCTTCATCACCCTAATCCAGCGCACTCTCTAGTGCCTCATGTGGTTGTACACCTGGTTCGCAGTGACTGTCCGATCATAGAACTTGAATACATCCTCTACAACCAAGCTCATTGTTTGACTGTCTAAATCCCCGGACTACTGAACCCTTTTTCTCGATCAACTGAACCACCCGATTCAGGACGAAGGTGAATAGAGATGCTGACCATGACATGGCCTGCTTCCTCGTGGCCACCACATCAGGCATCGGCACATAACACAGATGAAGCACAAAGGTTGCGGACAGATCAGGGGATGCAACCTTCTCCTACGGCAACACGGATAATAATGTGTTTAGTTCTATGGAAAAACTCTACTTATACCACTAATCCTACCTACATCACATGGAAATCCTCATAGAACAAGATGCTCAGGTCCAGAACTAGAATACGAACTCACACCTTACGATTGTGAAGTAGTACATGGCAACTGATCTAAGCTGCGAGAGCTAGGGTTAGATGTTTCTTACCACGATCATGATCTCGCTTGAAGAGGATGACATGTCCGACATAGCCAAGGAGGAAGACTTGCCGGAGACGACCTAGACCCGCCGGAGTAGGAGGCGTCGCTTACCTACTCGTCAGTGAGGAAGAGAATTTGGAGGGAGAGCTCGAAATTAGAGGAAATGGAGGCGGGGATTTTGGAGCCGGCGGAGGGGCGGTGTAAATAGGCACGGCGATTCGGCGGGCGGTAACCCCAATTTCTCCCGCCGGATTCCATGAGCTCCCGACCTTGCACGAGCGCGTGCATCTTCTTCCCCCGCGAGCGCAAGAAGAAGTTGGCTCCATGGAAACGCTCAATTTCGACATTCCTCCAGAGCCTGGCTGAGGGATGCTTTAAAAATCGTGCGATGCAAAGATTCCATCCTCCGCGCGGAACTAGACACCCTTATTTCTTCCCGCCCCATGCGAGAAACGGGGTCAGGGTAACCAAACACGCCCCTAGGGGTTCATGTCCACGGTACCGTACGGGAGTCGTCGTCCCGAAAATTGATTGGATCACGTCTCCCCTTCAAAAAAATCATTTCAGAGATGTATACCCCCAGAAATATGGCAACTATGGCCGGCTCTTTCAGTAGTAGGATCGTCTTCTAGCATTTGTGACGCTTCTTGCAACATCAACATTTTTTATGGATGCTTGAAACATGGACAACAACCGGCTTGCGGCAGCAGATTCGTCGGTAGCTTCCAATAGTTCTAGCAGTCGCTTGTAGCATCGGCTTTGATGGTGGACGATTTTGCAGCATCCGCTAAGAAGATTCCCCGCTTCTAGCCGTTTGCAACATGAGCATCATCGATGACCGGCTTGCAGCAGAGTTGGCTGACCCTTGCAGTAGATTCGTGAGTGGCTTGCCAATGAGTGGGTGGGTTGGACGAACTCTATAAAAATGATGCAGAAGACAAAAAAAAATACTCGAGTAACTTAATTAATGAGTGCAATAAAAATAAAAAGTAGTTAATGTAGGTATTAAAATACAGTATCAAAATGATTCTCTATAGTTCTCAATTCTTCAGTATATGAATAATCAATAGATCAAGATTTGACTATATATGTTCATTAATATCTTATATATGCTTATCTTCATATAATAAGAGAAAATTTTATAATAAATATTTTTAAGACGAGCAATCGTATTCCCATTGAATAAAAAATGAGTCTCTCTATTGCCATACGAGAGAGAGTTAGTGAGGCAACTCTAGCGATATACTCTCTATGTTCAGAAATATAAAATGTTTTAGCTTTACGAAATAAATGTATCTAGACGTATTTTAATGTATAGACGCGTTTTAATATATAGGTTCACTCGAATCTATACACTAAAAGATGTTTAAATATATTTGATTCATAAAGCTAAAACGTCTAATATTTCTAAACGCATCAAGAACAGTAGTAATAGAGTCTATCAAGATCGATAGTAATAGTCTATTGTATCGTACAAGACGGCTTAGAAATAGTCAACAATGACCTCATATTTTCCTCATTTTCTTGATACTAGAAAAAGTGTCCTTGCGTTACAACAGAGAAAAAAACTGCTTCTCAGGTACGTTTGCATAATCAGTGTCTCCCACCTTCCTGACAACCTCAAGATTGACATGGTTCTCACCTCGTAGTCGCTCCAACGGTAACCGGGGAGCAAGCTTTCGCCAAGTCCGACGGAACAAAAAATTGCACCAATTATTGACCTACCAAGTCCAATGGAACAAAATTTTGCACCAATTATTGACCTATCCATGATGGATATATTGCAGTAAATTAAAATATCATACATGTTTATGGAATTATTTTCAAGTTTAGGAAACATGATAAATATAATATGACTTGAAGATGGCATATGCAAAACTATAACATGCAACTCATATCGCCCTCCAACCTGAGCCACCTTGATCGCCCGCTAGTTTAATTGAAATTTCTTCTGTTAGTCACCCATACAATCAATATCATATCCATGATTTCTCTAAAATCAGGAGGAATCCTAGCCCCAAAAAATTCTTCCAGACCAAAAAATAAAAGGGTAATCGTAGTTCATCCATCCATAGAGACTAAAAGAGAGGATCGTGGAGATGGATTGGGTCGGGAAGCAGCGGCGCAACTTTCCAGAGCCCTTGCCCTAAGCCGGTGGGTAATCAACATGTCCCATGGCGATCTTGTCGAAGACTTTCTACTTGAGGCTCGTGTTTGATCGTATCCATCCTCGCCCCGTTTCCATGTTGGGGGAGACCATTGTAGCCGGCGGTTATGTTATAATTGCGACAAGTAAATAACGAAGAACGAAAACAAAATCACAGCAAGGGGACACAGATTTAACGTGGAAAATCTCTCCAACAAAGAGAGGAAAAAACCACGGGTGCCAGCCAGCGAAACTTCACTATATCGGGGAGTGTTTACAAACGTCGGGGCTTTCACAGATGCAACTCATCCCAACCGGCGGGTTACAAGAGGTTTATATATTGGTGGAAAACTAGGTCTTCGACGATCCGTATCGTTACACTCGGCCCAAGCCTCCGGCGACAGGCCTCGCTCCACTCGTCAGAAGTTGGTCTATACTTTGTAGAATTTGGATCAATGTATAACAAACTCCACCTTGAGACAAATTTCTTCTTGTAGCATCAACATCAATCATCTCCCTGAACAAACAAAGCAAATACTTTCGGTGCCAATGACCACTTGGGCTAATCAGTTAAACCAACTAAGTTCGATCAAAGCTCAAACTTAGCAACAGAAACAAGTTTAGTCATCATATCAACAGGATTATCATGAGTGTTGATCTTGCATACCTTTAATTTACCTTGAGCAACAATGTCTCTAACAAAATGGTACTTGACATCAATGTGCTTAGTTCTCTCATGGAACATCTGATCTTTTGTAAGGTATATGGCACTTTGAATGTCATAAAACAAAGTAATGCAAGAATCATCTCCACAAAGCTCAGCAAACAAACCTTTCAACCAAACAGATTATTTGCAAGCTTCAGCAATAGCCATGTATTCGGCCTCAGTAGTATATTGTGCAACAACAGTCTGCAACGTAGCCTTTCAGCTAACAGCACAACCACCAACATTGAACACATAACCTGTGAGGGATCTTCTCTTATCCAAATCGGCAGCAAAATCTGAATCCACATAGCCAACGAGTCCCTCGCCGGTCCTGCCAAACTTCAAACAATCATTGGAAGTGCCAAGAAGGTACCTGAAAACCCACTGAACAGCCTTCCAATGTTCTTTACCAGGATTAGACATGTATCTACTTATCAAACTTATAGCATATGATAAATCGGGACGAGAACAAACCATGGCATACATCAAAGAACCAACATCACTAGAATATGACACCTTTTACATGTACTCAAACTCGTCATCGGTAGTAGGACATTGAGAAACTGACAATTTAAAATGAGGAGCAATAGGACTACTAACTGATTTGGCACCATCCATATTAAAACGATGAAGAACTTTCTTAATGTAATTTTGCCGACTAAGAAATAACAAACCAGATTTTCTATCTCGGGTAATCTTCATATCTAAGATCTTCTTAGCAGCACCAAGATCCTTCATCTCAAACTCACTACTTAGGTGTGCCTTCAAAGTAGTGATTTATTTCATGCTCTTGCCAGCAATTAACATATCATAAACATATAGCAGCAAGTATATACTTGATCTATCGACAAACTTAATATAAACACAACTATCATATTTAGACCTCTCAAAGCCATGTGAAATCATAAATGAATCAGACCTTTTATACCACTATCTTGGAGATTGCTTTAAGCCATAAAGAGACTTATTTAATTTGCACACAAAATCCTTTTTACCAGGCACTATGAACCCTTCTGGTTGGCATGTAATTTTCTCATCAAGCTCTCCATGCAGAAAAGCAGTCTTGACATCTAACTGCTCAAGCTCAAGATCATGCATAACCACAATACTAAATAAAGTGTGAATGGAACTATGCTTCACAACTGGGGAGAACACATCATTGTAATCAATACCTGAAATCTGGCTGAACCCTTTTGCTACTAACCTTGCCTTGTACCTTCAAGGCTCTTTGGGAGACAAACCTTCCTTTTTCTTGAAGATTCACTTGCAGCGGACCACCTTCTTTTGTTTGGGAAAGCGCACAACATTCCATATGCCATTTTTCTCAAGCGATTGCATCTCTTCTTGCATAGCAGAAACCCACTTCTCGCGGTCAACGGATGCAATGGCTTCATTATATGTAGCAGGTTCAGAATCGTTCTCCACCTGTTCAGAATCATTATCAAGCCTCTAGCGACGGGCCTCGCTCCACTCGTCAGAAGTTGGCCTATACTTTGTAGAATTTGGATCAACATATAACAGGTTCGACCTGCCACTCGGCGAGCTCCTTCTACAACTGGTCGTGGGCGATCTTGCTCAGCGCCTGTGACCATGCAAAAAACTGAAATTTTTATCCTAGTCACGCGAGGTGAATTCGGCATATTGAATCACGGCGTGAACCGTGGGATCGATGAAGAAGTCCCTCTTGAGCCTGTATAGTCTTCGATTTAATCTAGATAGTTTCAGAAAACAAAGGTAATGATGACCCCAAGGAAGAGGCGTTTCACTCTATCGTGACGTCTCTTCCTTGAACTCTCTGTACTTCTTGTTGCTGACTTGCTGAGAGCCTTGATTAGAGACGTGTAGATTACCTAATGTCACCTACAGAGGTAGCAAAGACGCCGGGTTTGGTTTGTTTATGTATGGGAGGTCGCCGGTGATGTCGCCGGGTGTAACGCTTCTATAAAGACGGCCCTTTCCTTTCATCTCCCTCGTATTGGTTGCCGGGCTGATTGAGAAACCCATTCATGTCTAACTCGTGTTCTGGGTTTTGTCAAAGTTAAATTTTGTAAATTTTGACCTTATAGTTAGAAAAATGGCAATATCAATAATGTAAAATTTGTTGTATGAGAATCGTCATAAAATATATTTTCATATCACATGCTTTGAAATTATGGATATGAATACTTTTCTATAGTTTTTTATCAAACTTTGCAAAGTTTGACTTTAATCAAACTTAGAACACGACATAAATCATAAAGGTGAAGGGAGGGAGTAAAATAAAGCATCTTCATGTCTATGTAAGGACATCATAGTCTTCCAGAGTGGAGATTTTTGGCTCCCGAGCACCAACGCTCATGCTATTTGAAAAAAAATCAAAAACCATATTTGTAAGCTCTAAAAGTTGAAAAAACACATTCGGATGTAGCAATAATTTTTATCATAAACATGTAAAATATCAAATTCAAATAATGTATAATTTAAGCTAAAAAATGACAAAAGTGCGGATGTATCTATGTATTTTTCAAATCCCCAAATATTTTGTTATTTTTCAATAGCCCACAATACCAATAATTTGGTGTTGCAATTTTGCATGCTTATGGCATACAACATTGACTATGTATAGAATCATTTTTATTTTTTCTAACTTATAAATATAATTTTTAATTTTTGTTTAAATGAAAGGAACACCGGTGCTCGGGAGACAAAGTATGTGTTTGTTTGGGCTAGAGCTGTTGAAAAGCAACCGTAAAAAGCAGCTGTGAAAAATCAGTTGTAGGAAGAAGTTGCTGAAATGGAGATTTGGTGTTTGGTATGAGTGCTTTTGATGGCTGATGTTGCTGGTTTTAGGATTTAAATGTCTGAATTGTCCCTCGGTGCAGACGATATTTGTGTAAGTGTTGATTTGAAGTGAATTATCTCTTTATGACGGTTTTTACATAAATATCGTACTTAAGAGCTAAATTATATTTTTTTACCTATTTTATAAAATAACTTTTTACCAGCTAAATTGTATTTTGGCTTCTAGCTTTATTTACATCTTTTTCTAATTATGTACAAATTTTTATTTGAGATAATTATATTGTAGGATTCGCAGCATGGAAAACAAAAAAATTCTATCGCGGGAACATACAAAAGCCAAGATCTAATCTACGAGATCGATGTAACGAGTTTGTAGAGAACTAACCCTCGTAGATCCAAAGCGTTTAACAAGATCAGATGCTCGTGGTTGATGTAGTCGATCACTTGCCGATCTCAAGATCGCGTAGACGATCCCGACGCCACGTTCCGGCAGCGCTTTCGCAGTCGGTCACACGTACGATAGTCGATGAAGACCTTCCTCTTCCTTATTCCAGCAGGGCATCGAATCTTGTAGATCTCCTTGGAATCCCAAAAACATGACGGTGTGGTGGTGGTGGAGGAGGAGGAGATATTTCTGCAAGGCTTCGCCTAAGTCGGAGCAGCTGTATGGAGGAGAGAGGGGAGTCGCTGGCGGCTAGGGTTTGGGTTGAGGGAGTAGGGAGCGCCCCCACCCCTCCTTATATGGGTGGAGGGGTGGCGACCAGGGTTACCAGCCCAAGCCGAGTCCCAACCCAACTCCTCATGGCCGGCGGCAAGGAGAGGGAAAGGGAAACCTTGTCCCTCAAGGTTTCTTTTTCTTCCTACACTAGGACTTTGACTTCCAAACTAGGATTTGACTTTTCAAACTAGGATTTGACTTTTCAAACTAGAGTTTGTGTCTCTCTTCCTTGTCCTTGGACGACTTGACCTAGGGTTCCATGCGCCTAGCCCATTAGGGTATGGTGCATTCCAAGTACCCCCTCCTCGGGTGGTGGACCTTCCAGAACATTCTAGAAGCTTCCGGTCAAAATACCAAAAACATTTATGAACCCCGAAAATTGACTTTCCTTATATGAGTCTTATTATCTGGACCATTTCGGATCTCCTCGCGATGTCCTAGATCCAGTCTGAGGCTTCGAACAACATTCGGTCTCCAACTCATATTCCATATCTACTAAACAACATCGAATCATTAAGTGTGTCTCCCTATGGTTTATAAACTATGCAGACATGATCAAGACACCTCTCTGATCAATAACCAATAGAGGGATCTGGAAATTCACAATGGCTCCCACATATTTCTATGATTACTTCGTGATCGAATGAATCATTTACATACGATACCAATTCCTTTTATCGCGTGATACTTTACTTATCTAAGGTTTGATCGTTGGTATTTCTATATCTAGTTCAACCTCATTACCGATAAGTACTCTTTACTCGTTCCATGATATGACATCCCTTGTTACCTAGTCACATGCTTGCAAGCCAATTGGATGACATTCCTTGTGACCAATTATTGACCTACCCATGATGGATATGTTGCAGTAAATTAAAATATCATACATGTTTATGGAATTATTTTCAGGTTTAGGAAACATGAGAAATATAATATGACTTGGAGATGGCATCTCCAAAACTATAACATGCAACTCATATCGCCCGCCAACCTGAGACACCTTGATCGCCCGCTAGTTTAATTAAAATTTCTTCTGTTAGTCACCCATACAATCAATATCATATCCATGATTTCTCTAAAATCATGAAGAATCCTAGCCCCAAAAAATTCTTCTAGGCCAAAAAAATAAAAGGGTAATCGTAGTTCATCCATCCATAGAGACTAAAAGAGAGGATCGTGGAGATGGATTGGGCCAGGAAGCAGCGGCGCAACTTTGCAGAGCCCTTGCCCTAAGCCGGTGGGTAATCAACATGTCCCATGGCGATCTTGTCGGAGACTTTCTACTTGAGGATCGTGTTTGATCGTATCCATCTCGCCCCGTTTCCATGTTGGGGGAGACCATTGTAGCCGGCGGTTCGACCTGCCACTCGGCGATCTCCTTCTACAACCGGTTGCAGGCGATCTTGCTCAGCGCTTGTGACCATGCAAAAACTGAAATTTTATCCTAGTCACGTGTGGTGAATTCAGCATGTCTAATCACGTCCTGAACCATGGGATCGATGAAGAAGTCCCTCTTGAGCCTGTATAGTCTTCGATTTACTCCAGATAGTTTCAGAAACAAAGGTAATGATGACCACAAGGAAGAGGCGTTTGGCTCTATCGTGACGTCTCTTCGTCTCTTCCTTGAACTCTCTGTGCTTCTTGTTGCTGAACTTGCAGAGAGCCTTGATTAGAGACGTGTAGATTACCTAATGTCACCTACAGAGGTAGCAAAGACGCTGGGTTTGGTTTGTCTATGTACTGGTGGTCGCTGGTGATGTCGTCGGGTGCAACGCTTCTGTAAAGACGACCCCTTTCCTTTCATCTCTCTCGTGTTGGTCGCCGGGCTGATTGAGAAACTTTCATTCCTTTATTATTAGATATAGATTTATTTTTTTAGAAACACAGTACAAATGCAGACACTCACAATACGTACATACACTCACCCATATGAACACATGCACGCACACCCTACCCCTATGAGCACCTCCGAGAGACCGAGCCGACGGATCTTGAGATTGACGACGTCACCTATGGATGGCAATGGGTACCCGCCACCCGTTAACCCGACGGATACCCGCATCAAATGGAGGAGGGTTTGGTTGAAAAAGAAACCCATGGGTCTGCTTAGTGGTAAAAATCCAGACCCATCGGGTCTAGCGGGTGCGGGTCTGGAGGTGGTAAACCCATACCCACTAACCCGCAGACCCGCCAATTACATGTGGACCCCGCATGTCAGTGCTTGGGAGAAACCCTAAGTAGCTAACCTAAATTCTAATTTCACATCCCCGCGTCCTACCAACACTCCCACCCCGCGCCGCCACTTGCCCCTGGCCCCTGTCGCCCCGCCTCTTCTTCCGCTCGCTCCCTGGAGGCCCGGACCGCGCCACCACCACCAAGGCTCCAAGCGACGGACTCCGAGGATGGCACTCGAGGTCGAGAGGGCGACCTCTCCGGCGATGAACCGCGCCAGCAAGCATAAGCACAACCCACAGCTCCACACCGCTGCCTCCTATCGAGGAGTTCACGAAGATCCCGCTCCATGGGAGGGTGGCATGGCTTGGCTTCCTCCTTGGCGTGCGGCCCTCGCCGTCGAGCTGCAGGGGAGCACAAGGAGGCGGCCAGCAGCGCGCCAATTTGCCGCCGGTGACTAGGTGAGAGGCCGGTTTGTGCACCTTGGTGGGTACCCATCGGGTCGTGGGTACCCAATGGGTGGCGGGTCTGGTGGAGACGTGGACCCGGCGGCGGGTATGGAGGCGGGTGGTGGTGGAGGGGAGAGGTGGCGGAGGCGGGTATGGAGGTGCCATACCCGCCTCCATACCCGGCGGGTGCCATCCAAAACGTCACCACATGTGCCTCGCTATCGACGGGAACGTCGCCTCCCACTGAAAGAATATTCCGCCTTTATGAGACAGCAAAGCGTCAAACCTGGGGTTTGAACTCTGGTGGGCTGGGGGTACCACTGTCCTCCTAACCATCCAACTACGGGTTGGTTCTTAGATATAGATTTCTTTGTTGGTAAGTTGATTAGGAATCGTACGTCTACCCGACAAGATAGACAGAGGAAGAGAGAATTTGACTCGTATTGGACTCCGGTCGAAAGGGTGCGAATTACGAACGAGAAGACGCGCACTACGACAAACCGAGAGAGAAATCTTTCTTCCTTTATTATTAGTATAGATATAGATATATTTCCTTTTTATTACCCTTTCATTCATACATGGGTTTCTGTGCAAACCGACATCATCCAAGAGGCTCTCAACCATCATTTCTTCTTTCTTAATCAAAGATATTGACCGAAATAATACAATTAGAATTTTATATTAAGAAAATATGCAACTCTAAAGTAGAACCATAAACATATTTACTAAATTTACTAAACTAATAAAATTATAATTATTGCTCAATAAATTACACAAAGCTAATGTAGAACCATAAAGGTAACTAACATGTGTGCGGCGTTCTCTATCCAATTCCTGTCAACGGGTGATCCATCATCCATCGACGTACTGCAAATTTGTTTTGCATATAAATGATTGGATGTTACTCTCATACAAGAAATGCCATATGCCATAAAACATAATCCACTGCATACCTAGAGTGGGTTTTGGGTTTTGGCCATAGCCCATAAACAGGCCAAAATACTCTATAGTCATCCTTAAATACCCCACCTAGCTAGCACATTGTTTAGAGACGTGTATTGTTATATTGAGAATTAGCTATTGCCTATTGGAAAGAAAGAATTGGTTTCTGACTAGACTAGGCATGCTCCATTTTTTTTAGCTCGGAACTAGTTTTGCGCAGTGTTCAATAAAACAATCATAACTTTCTCATACTATGTCTTTTTTGAACATATGACCAGTCAGATTGTTCAGGAAAAACACATGTATATAATAGTTTACCAAAATTCAAGGTATGGTGCCTGGACTACCTTTCCCTACTGGGAGCTTTGGCTCATTCCCTACTGGGAGCTTTGGCCCAGCGGCAGCATAGACGGGAGCAATGACGTTGGAGGCTTGTAGAAGTACCAGAAATTCTGCAAGGATTGCAACAACTACACCAATGTCACTGTGTAGGCCGCTGGCATGCGAAAAGAGGCATCAGCCTGCAACAACATAGGGTTTGTGGACACTTACTGCAGTGACCCTACACACTACTATATGATGTAGTATTTTAGTATTTGACATAACACTCATAAAACAACTTTATATATATATTACATTCTTTATAGTAGTATAATAGAAACATCGTAGGTGCAGTGCAGAACTATAGAATTACAAATCAGATCCATATAAAAGATCTTCAAAACTTCCTCCGTAGAATGAGGTAAGAGCATCTCCAACAGAAGCCCAATACTAGGGAACCTATTTTTAGTTTTGGGCACCACATTTGTATTTTTTGGACACATAATGTTGGGCTGCCATTTCAGATGATGAAGATAACTACTTAAATTTCAAATGCCCTAATATAGGGCACCGTCCCACGCATTCAAACCAAAACTTGAAAATTTTAACCATATTTAAACATGATACTTTGAAAGTTTGACATATTTAAAACTAAAACATGATACTTCGAAAACTAGACATTCATACTAGAGTTCAAACATGATACTAGACTTCAAACCAAATATCTACTCCTCATCATTGGGATAGAGGCTTCCGAAGTAGTAATTGAGCCACCCATTGGAGTTGTTGGAGTCCACAAGCATCGGGCGTGACGAGGAGCCAGGACCGTCTTACTCCTTGTTCTTGTTCTAATTTATAACACCCCGAGATTTATTAACCTAAGATAAATCACTTAGGGAGTGTGATTGTGCATGATCACATTCTAAGCATCTACGTAAAACGAGGGAATTTCAAACTTTATTTTAGAAGGGAAAGTAGACGATGTTTCTTTCGATAGAATGAATGTTCACATGAAGCATTATTTGTTGTGACATGGTTGTCTTAAACAACGCTCGATCATATGACCAACAGATCGATCGTGTGATAGTGTCAAAAGGTTATTGAATGATCACTTGTGTGCCTTGATAATTGTCTGTGAGAGGTTGATTGAGTCCTTGTTTGTGTGTTAGAATTCCGACATGAACTTTGTTGATTTTTGGATAATTTAACAATTAAAAATATATAAGCAATATATATAGACAATAAGATGCAAAGGCATCAACAGATGATCATAATAAACAAACTTCAAACTTTGGAATATTAACGTCCAAAGCAACCATCCAACATATATCTAAAATACACCATATATAATAAGGAACAATACAGGTCCATTACATCAAATTCAAATCCACAAAAGATTATTACAAGTCCAAATTCGTATTACAAACTACCAAATGGATCTTACAAGCAATCCTTACACTGTCAGAACATGAACACACAAAAATTAGAAACTTGCAAATGGATAAATAAGAAAAGAAAATCCTAAGATGATCTGATGTTGGTGGAATCTTGGTCTTCATTGATCATCTTCCATCAACACTTCTTATCCTTTCTTTCCTTCTTCACCTACAAAACAGACAATTAGATAGTCAGTATGGGAACAAGGATATTATCATTAGGCAACATTTAGAAAATTGCCCCAATATATCCAAAATTTAAAAGAAATAAAAATAAATAGGGATGTTATCGGATGAAGTCTAGAAGTGCACATGTTAACTTGCAAAACACCAAAATTTACTAAACAAAATATAAACTAGGAAGTTGCACAAGATTGAGCAAATGATCTAGTAATAGGAACTAGATGCTTATGCAACCTGAAACAATTAGAGAGTAACCAGGACCTATCAAGCTAGCACCATATTTACAACATAGCCAACAAAGTCACCACAAAGAAATCTATCAGTACCAAAAAAAACTTAACCTTATAATTCTATGCATCTCTAGCCGGTACACATTACTCCCTACAATATAAACCTAGATACTAATAGATAAAAGGTAAAGTACAAACTAGAAGTAGATCATGCTTGAGAAGTAGATCAAACATGTAACCATAGGTATGATCATCTAGATGCTATGAGACATTAATCCAACAAATCTAAACAATAGTAGGAAACCCTAGAGCATATACCAAACCTCAAGATTTTAACATGAAAAATTATCTATAGTAAAAACTAACAGTAACAAAGCATTCACAAATTAGATTCTTTAGGAGAGGAATAAAACTTTAATAAATTAAAACCTAATGCTTATTGGCACTATCCAAATTGATCTTCGGGACAAGCAGATAAAACAGGAACATCTACTTGGAAATGTCCAAGATAAACTAACAAAACAAAAGTTGATCCTTGTCAAAATACAAACTACACTAAAGTTGAGCTGGACCACCGAAAGTGATCATGCCACCTGCACTAAAAACAACCTAGAAAGACGGTTCACACAAACCCAAGCTGCTCATTCACAGATTAAATGGAGATTGAATAGTTCTCTGAATCAAGTTATAAAGTTATGGTTTTCAAACAAAATCCTCAGAATATGTTTCTCAAAACAAATTTTCTTTAGAGAGTAACATTTCATGTTGGAGTTGACCATACACAGAAACGTTGTGTCATTAACCATGTTTAGCGAGCGACCTATTTCAAATTTAAATTTTTTTTTACTCTCTAACATATTCCATTTACCAAGGGATTTTGAACTATATTTTACTTATACATGTTTTGTCTAGTTCCCTAATTTATAGTATTAGTGTAAGTATAACAAAGAGTTATTTGGTTGTTTACAAGTAATTATATGCCTATCTAAAAACTAGATCACAAGCATGTTTCTAGCAGGTAGTTCTCGCCTGGTAAGGAGTCTCATACCATTAACAGTGTGTTGTTCTCTGCGATAGCTTCAAGACGAAACTCGAGTATTACTTGATCTATCTAAAAATTTACACATATTTATCGGACACAAACAAAATGATATCCAACTATGGACAGCTGGATAACTACACCCTACAGTGTTGTTGTGTTGATATCTGCAAGATGAAAGTGGAGTAACTGCGTCAGTGACATGGCGGCAACTATTGTTAGGACAACTATCAGTAAGCGGTAACTTACTTGGACAATTAATAAGGTAAAATGATGTAACATTTCTTAGGACGTTTGTCCAACAATTTCTGACATACCAAGATATCAATCACTGACCCGTAGACATTCAGAATAAACTATTTGAGACAAATTTAAGCATATGATTTGAATGTTCTCAAATTTTTAATATTTGAAATATTACTTATAGTTAAAATTTAAAAGATTGACATCTTTTACGATATGAAGAGAGTAAGCCACTCCCTCATATTCAAAATATAAGATGTTTTAGGTTTGTGAAGAAAATGTATCTAGACTTATTTTAGTGTGTAGATTCACTCTAAATCTGAATGAACCTGCACATTAAAAGTAGTCTAGATATATTTGCTTCACAAACCTAAAACATCTTATATTTTGAAACGGATGGAGTAGAATCGTGCGGGACAACGATAAAACTGTACCTCTCGGCCTTGAGAAAACCAATAGAAGTACAAATGCAGCAAAACTGAAGACACTAGCTCACTATGTCGACACATATACCCCCACAAAACACATCACAGATTATTCTGCATGAGAAGTACAAGTGACAGAACGATTCCTACAAAATTTTCTTGTTCAAGGTATTAGCATGCCATTAAGTGTTTCGCAAAAAATTTAAAAAGGCATGCCATTAAGTGGCATCTTCTGCTAGACTCGATGGGGAATATATTCCATCATTCTACATATTCTACATGCGTGCAGACGTGACACAGATAACGACTACTTCCTCTGTTTCAAATTACAAGATGGTTTGGTAGGCTAAAATGGCCTACTAAAACGTCTTATAATTTAAAACGGAAGTAGTATATACGAGTAACCTGTTGCTCCAAAAATTTATCTTTTTGCATTGTCCGAGTGTTCATGCAAGTCACCTCACGAGAATCATATATACCAGATCAATGAAAAAATGTTCCTGTTCAGGGAGAGGCTAAGTACATCTCATCCAATCCAAGATATTAGCATTGCCAATAAGTGGCATCTTCAGATACACGCGATGGGGAACATATTCCACCATTCTTCGTGCGTGCAGACGTGACACAGACAACGACTCTACACGAGCAACGTGTTGCGCCCAAAATTTCTCTTTTTGCATTGTCTGATTGTTTATGCATATCACCTCAGGAGAGTTGTACATATCAATGAAAAAAGGGGGAAGGGACAAATGCACCGAAGAACATTGAAACAATCCTCAGATGATTAATTGTACACGCCTTCTATATATTCGACAAGATCATATCTGTACTCTATATCGTTGGAACATTGGCATTGATAACATATGGAAACAAGAATCATATGATCGATAATTCCATTAATTTAATTGAACAAAACAGACAGAACAACCACAACATACTAGCTCAATATTTTGGCCACGTAAATTATAACACACATGCTCAACAATTGAAACAGAGCCATTTAGTCTATCATTCATCGTGCGTGCGGACGTGACACAGATAAGGACTCTACACGAGCAATGTGTTGCGCCGAAAATTTATTGTCTGAATGTTTATGCATATCACCTCATGAGAGTTGTACAAATCGATGAAAAGAAAGGGGAAAATGGACAAATGCACTGAAGAACAGTGAAACAACCCCTCAGATGATTAATTTGTACAAGCCTTCTATATATATTCGACAAGATCATATCTATACTCTATATCATTGGAACATTGGCATTGATAACATATGGGAACAAGAAGCATAAGATCGATAATTCCATTGATTTACTTGAACAGAACAGACAGAACAACCACAGCATACCATCCTAGCTCAATATTTCGGCCATGTAAATTATAACACACACATGCTCAACAAGTGAAACAGAGCCATTTCGTTGCTCACCTGATCATCGACCCGCGTGATTTTGTCTGATACTTGCGATCATCCTCGCCGCCATGGCTACTAGCACGGTCGAACTGGCTGCTGGCAGCAGGAGGGACGTCGTCGTCGTCTCCTGCCCGACGAGCTAACTGCGATGCCGAAGCTTGCCTCGTCTTGTAGCCCTCCACCGGCCGTGAAGCAGCCACCGCGACCGGCGGCGCATGGTGATGGCCACCGGCAGGAACGTACTCCCTGTGATTAGACTCAGGATGCGCTGGTCCGTCAATCCTCTCGCCTCCTGCATTTGATACCGGGAAAGCTCCGATGTTTGTCTCATGGCTCCTCCCTGCAGCGTGTCCGTGGTAGGCCGCCGGTCCTGAGATCGGTTGTTTCACGGCTGGATCTTCGTGTTGAAGTGCATGGCGCCCAAGCTGCGGTGACGGGGACCGATGGTGCCGCCGGCCAGATCGCCCGTGATCATCCCGGCCGCCGCAGAGGAACGGGAGACACATCGCCGAGGTAGGCCTGAGGTAGGAGCTATCTAGCAGTAGGTGAAAGGATTAAAGGCTACCAACCGGGAAGTGGAGGCAGAGAGAAGCGAAATGCTAGCAAAAAAGCACTATGAGCTTAGGCATCGTGAGCTCGTACGACTTAAGCTAACGAGAACCTCAAGCACAGGAACCAGCGTATGAAGCAACAGAAAGACGCCAAGCTGGCCCTCAATGATTATGGAATTTATGCTGGTGGGTTTAACATAACTACAGCTAGCAAGTGCTTACCGCGGGATTCCGGACAAGTCACAAGAGAGAAACTTTGAGTATTTTTTACTATATATAAGAGCATCTCTAAGGGGACCCCCTAATTTTATCTGAATTTATTCTAGTTTTGTCCGATTTCGGGGGTGGCGGCATGTGTCCACGCCTTATCCGCGCCCCACACACCCAAGCGTGGCCTCCAAAGGTAGAATCACATGTACGGGTTTGGCTATTTCATTCAAATGAAAACACGTATACTTGATTTAAAATTGTTTAAATAAATAACATAAATCGCAAGATTCAAGGTTTAATAGATAAAAGACAAGTTAGCCCAATAAAATTCAAACTTACAAATTAAAAATCCGACAATTGATAGCACAAGACATCAAATGAGGAGGTCTACTGGTTTTCTTTGAAGATCTACATGTGCTCAACCAAATCTTTTTAGAGTTGAGCATGAGTACCTCGGTCACGGATTCCACAATGCACCTGCAGGAAATTTTCAAACTCTTGTGGAGCTTGCTCCAGCCCAATCAAAGGCCCATGAAAGTCTAACCCTCCTAGTTCATTTGCTCCCTCACGCTTATCCTCCACATTTTTGTTGTACATGGTCACACACACGCAGTTATCATCGCCCGCATTGTGTCGAGACTCCATGCTCTTGCAGAGTGCGGAACAATAGCCCACCGAGTTTGGAGTACAACAAATGTCTGCGTCACATACTTCTTACAACCTTATTGCTCTTTTGTAAATGTAACTCGGTTGGTTACCAAGGAGGACAAGAGCAAGGGCAGCCCTAAGAAACATATCATCGTCATCATTGGAGGAATCATCAGATGACCTATCAATAAATTCATTGGTGAAAAACACTTCAAGACCATCTGCATTACCTATGAAGCAGAAGAGTGCAACAACAATTACCAAATGAGCTCAACAAAATAATTGAAGGGAGTTACGATTTGATCTTACCTAACAAATCTGTTTGGGCAATAGAACAGGCACCTTGTGGGCGCAACGATGTGTGGTGCAGCTGAGGTGGCCGAACACCCGATAGGCCTCAAAATGGGCCTGTGAGATTTGAGAACGAGGTTGTGAAGCTTGAGGTGGTCTAAATTCTTCAAAATGGGAAGCGATAATAAGCTGAACTATGTAGCGCCAACAATATACTACTAGCATCCGAGATCATAAGCGGCCAAATAATGGGGGAACTACGGCGACAAACTACATTTTTTATTTTCCAACGTGGGCACGGGACAGAGACGCTAGTAAAGGCGGTGGCGGTCGAGCATAGGTGTTCTCAGAGAGTTCGCAAGTGCTAGGTGTGGAGAGAGGTAGGAGGGGATGTGACCGGTGTCTAGCTGATAGCTAGGCCGAGGAGGACACAAGAGGACAATGAACAATACCTGTTTGGCCCGAAACCGACCCCAAACTTGGCGCCAGTCTGGGGGCAAGTGGGTTGTCCGCAAACATTTCGTTGGTTTGGGGGTTACCAGTGGCTGTTGGATTTCCATCTTTCGTGTACGCATGGCCCAAAATGGACCTCCCTTGGAGAAGCACTAAGGACGTGTTTTGCTGCCCACGCAAACATAAAAGGCTATAGTGGCCCAAAAAATCTGTCTGTTTGGTTGCCCACGGTCAAAGGAATCTTTGCGTTACACGGTTTTTATAGTAGTTGCTACCTTCAATCCGAATTACAGATTTAGTATAATAGATTTTTCTCTAAAAAAGTCCTTGGTTTATCGAACGTTGAGAAACACTTGCTAAAAGGAATTGAGAAACTTCTATAAGACTTGCTGACTAATTTTATTTTTTATTTATCGGATCTTTCCAGTTTACTTTGTATCTTTTAGTTGTTTTTAATGATGAAGACGAGTCAGAGTTAAAGATTCACATGCATCTATGCATATAAATAGAATAAAAATAAAAATAAGCATAGTCATGTGTAAAATGATCTAATAGTGATAGGAATTGTGGATAGTACAACCTCAACTACTAGAGCCCCTGAAATCCAAGTGACAATAGTCTCTTGGTACAACGGGCATAACACGAAACCACGGGTTACAACGATTATTAAGTAAAACAGACCAAATCCTTAAGATTAGTGATGTTATAGTTAACCCTAAACGGATCACTAAGTGAATACCATACTCGTCCTCTCTATCACTGGGATTCACGTGTCAGACCGTCGTTCTTCACTTATCTCACCTCGCACCTTGATCAATCTGTCGGGTCTTAGATACCCACAAGTCCTTGAATCGAGATAGAGACAATAATACAAGATAACAGAGCTCATATTCAACCACTACATAATATTCTCATAGAATTAGATGCACATAGACACTGCGAGGCTTCACCCCAACCCGCAGCCCGTGAGAACTACTCACTCATAATAATAAGATCAAGAATATATACTATTGGCAAAATACTTAAATTGAAATCAAATATTTTTACAATGGTCGCCAATTCGCAAGAATATATCCATTATAAGATAATGGTTGTGGCTATGAAGGAGGTAGGAGATGGAAGTGATGAACTATGGTTGTGTGATGGATGAGATCCAAATGGCGGATGGGTCCTGTGGCGGCTGGAGGGTACGACTCTACTCGAATGATTTCGCTTACTCCACATAAGTATCTTGGTTTGATCTAAGGAAGGCACCCGTGTGCAGTACGGGCGGACAGTACGGACAGGACTCGCCCGGTACACCTCTTGGAAACGCGTTTTCGCTCCGCCCATTACACCTCCGGGAAATGTCTTTTCTTTCCTGGTTGATTTGATTGTGTTGGTAATGACATAAAGATATGATTTTCTACGTATCACAAATTAAGAGAATGATTTGCACTTTGCAATAACTAGTTATTAGTAGCAAGGCTAAAGAGTTATTTAGTCAATTTATTAATTTAAAATTATACTATAGCTTAATCTTGGTGACATGCATGAGTAATAAGGGCACTTGCGCATCATGTGTCAATGGAGTGTGGGCCCGGACAGGCTCCATGGATGATTTGTTTTAAAATTTTCAAATTTAAATATTTAAAAAAATTCAGTAAAAATATTAGGATACAAATAATGATTTATAATACACGTGTATAAAATCTTATGTAAAAATAGTTTGTATTCTGGTCTCTAAAAAAAAAAAAATTTGGATCAGTGCAATTTTAAATGCATCTCCCTTTTTCTAAAAAAAATCATATTTGTCTCTTTTGTTGGTGCCCCAAATATAAGATATTTTCCATTAAATTTTTGTAGATATGTATTTTATACTGTTTGCTACACGTAGGTATTTTTTCTAAAATATTTGATGAATTTTAAAAAATTTCTAAAACGGGCTCCATGGAGCCCGTGCTATAAAGTGATTTTCCGTGGAGTTGACCCTCTCTATTCGTTCTTCTCGATAGCTCTGGGATAGGGTTCTAGATGCCGCCTACGATTCTACGACTGCTATCACACTGAGCCCGTTCAGCCGCAACTCCTTTAGGCTTCCTCCTCCGGCCTTATCTTGACCACCGTGCGGCCATGTGCGAGGAGGGGTGCCCAAAATCGTTGCTCCAGGCAGAGGTGTCGCGCAGGAGGACGAACTCACTACTAGGAAAACGGCTATAGGTAATCAGCACATCCGTGGCTCACATGGTTGAAGTGCCCCACGGCTAAAACAGGCGTGGCTCACCTGTGGGCAGTGCCCTACTAATAACTAGAACATCCGTGGCGCACATGACCATAGTGCGCCACAGATGTGTGGGCGGCTGTGGCCCTACGCCAAACTTCTGTAGCGCACTACAGCCATGTGCGCCACGGTTGTTAGGGTCATCTGTGGCGCACGTGTGCATGGTGCGCTACGACTGAGCGCATGCCCACCTCTGCTCTGAAACGGCCACAAACTTCTGTGGCGCACTCCGCCTAGTGCGCCACAGGGACTAGAAACATCTGTGTGGCGCACTCCTAGTGCGCCACAGTTTGTACTCCCATGGCGCCTGGGCCGTGTGCGCCACGGATGTGTTGATTTTTAGGACAGCACTTTATGTGCACATGTGTGACCACATCCACCACCCCACACTTCACTTTCCCTTCTTCTTCCTCCTTAGATCTAGTCGGGATCTTCTCCTTCCCACCTCAATTTCTCCACACATTCACCATTTTTAGCATGTAAAACTTGCTTTGGATGTTACATAAGTAATAGAGGAGGTCTCCGGTCTCTCATCTATCCGTCTCCGGTCGACGCGCGCACCTCTCCTTTCCATCTTTCTCGCGATCGGTCTCTCATCTCGTTAAGTTGTCCATGTAAGGATGTGTTCATGTGTATATGGATGATGCATGTGCTCATATGTATGTAGATGATCGATGCTCATGATGTGTGTATGTGTGGAGAGGATCGATGGTCATATGTGTGTGTATATGGAGAGTATCGATGATGCTCATGCATGTGTGTATGGAGAGGATAATGATATGTTCATGTGTGTATGGATCGGTCTCTCTCTCTCTCTCTTGTGTTTGTATGTGAACAAGTTGCCATTTGTTTTGCCAAAATGTTGATTCATTTCCATTTTGGCAAGACTTTGGCATTTCGCAAAGGTCCTAATTTTAGGATAGGTCATGCCGAAATTTTCTATCGACCATTGCATGCATGCATTCATTATGTGGTTCTAATAGACTTCAAAATTGTACCGTGTACATCGTGCAGGCAAAAATGGTCCGCATAATGAGCGAAGGCATTGTGGCTAGATTTTTGAAATGTGCGACGGCCGACATGATACGAAATAACAAGACAGATATAAGATGTCCGTGCAGAAGATGCAAACTCAATTGGGTGATCGACCCAGATTCCAGGAATCTGCGCACTGCTCCGCCATGGTTTCATGGATGGATACACTCGTTGGATAAGCGATGGCGTAGATGATGGAGAGTGATCATCATCACGGCGGCGAACGCGAGATGATGAAGAGGCTCTCGGAGATGGTGAAGGTGCAGGCGAAGCCGGATGATGATGATCTAGATGCGGAGGAGCGACGGCGATGGAACAACGTCAGTGGTGCGGGACCCTTATGTGCAAGAGCTGCTTCTCAAGCGCATTTAGTAACGCCAGGCTGCCGCTAGAGAAAGCCAAGCTTGCAACTTGAGAAAGACGCGGTTACTCCATTGTATGAAGGATGCAGGCCCGATGATACCCGGTTGAATGTAACGCTCAAGGCTATGGAGATGAAGGCAAAGCACAAATTGAGCGACGCAAGCTTCGACGATATGATGGCATTCGCACGATCGTCTCCGGAGGGAACACATGTCCAACTAGTATCGAGGATGCCAAGAAAATCGTCATCCTCTCGATCTACCGCACGTTAGATATCACGTATGCATCAACGATTGCATCATTTATCGGGCGAGGCGGAGAAAACCACATGTCCGTGTGCGGCGTGAGTCGATACAAGAAAGGGAATAAAGCACCTCGAAAAGTGGTATGGTACTTTCCTATCACCCTCGTCTGCAGCGCTATTTCGAACCCTAAGGAAGCGAAGCTCATGCGATGGCATGCGGAAAGGAAGAAGCCGAGATGATGATGACCCGAAAAGGATGAGCTGGCGCACCCTTCGGATGCTAGCCGCTGAAAGCATTGGACCTCGAATTCTGCAATTCGGTGGAGATTCGAGGAACATCAGGCTTGGTGCGAGCACCGATGGACTCAATCTGTTCGGTAGCTGAGCAAACGCGACAAGACTTGGCCTGTGTTTGTATGGATGTACAACCTCCTCCATGGTTGTGCATGAAGAAGAAGTACATACAAATGAGTATGCTAATTCAAGGGCCGAAACAACCTGGTACCGACATCAATCTGTATCTCGGCTGTTGAAAGAGGAGCTAGCCACGTTATGGGAATCGAGCCAATACTTACGCCGTCGCACAAGATTATTTCACTATGAGAGCCGCGTTGGTCACTACGGTGCAAGACTATCCAGTTGCGGGTATATCTCGGGCAGGTTATCCAAGGATTCCACGCATGCGTTAGGTGCATGGATAACACAAGCTATCTCCAACTAGAGAAAGATCCAGGTCATCGAAAACCGTGTTCATGGCGCACCGGAGGTGGCTCGCAAGAATGATCCATGGAGAAAACGTGGAGACCTGTTCGATGGCAAATCGAGACCCGAGGAATCCCAGGCGTAGGGAGCGAAGAAGTGGAAGAGTTCTGAAAACCGAAAGATTGTCCTAAGCACGAAAGAAGCGAAAGAGGCAGCAACAAGACAAGCCGATGAAGGTATGGAAAACAAGGTCTGTTTTCGGGAGTTGCCATCTTGGAAGTTTCTCCGCGCCTCATAGCCTCGACATCATGCATATCACGAAAACGGTGCGAGTCCGGTCGCCACCATAATCAACATGCCGATAGGACGAAAGATGGTCCGAAAGCAAGGCACGACTGATATGCTTGGGTATCCGGAAGGAGCTTCACGGAGGACGACTACTCCGATGATCGAAGATGACGATGATCATGAGTCGGAGACGACACAAGGTCGTCGGAAGGGTAAAAAGTTCAAGAAGAACGAATATTACGCCTCCTTCTTGCTTCACTCTAAGCCGTGATGAGATCAAACAGCTTTTTCAAGTGCCTTCTAGGAGTCAAATTTCCTTACGGCACGCGGGCAAGATAAGCGACCTAGACGAAGCAGAGGTTCATGGCATGAAGTCTCACGACGTGCCGTGCTAATGACGCAGTACTTCCGTCGCACTAAGAGGGATAATGGACGAGCACGTCCGTGAAACGTTATTTGGCTTATGCAAGTTTTCGGCGTCATCTCTAGGAAGTCGATTGGCTTGAATCAGCTCGGAAGGCTACAGGAGGAGATCGTGGTGATACTATGTGAGCTTGAGGTCTACTTCCCACCGCATTCTTCGACATTATGGTGCATCCGCTGGTCCATGTCGTGGAGGACATCGTACAACTCGGGCCGATGTTTCTCCGCAGCATGATGGCGTTCGAAAGGATGAACGGACACATCAAAGGATACGTTATAGCAGGTCCCGTCGGATGGAAGCATAGCCAAGGGCTTTACGGCAAGAGTGCATCTCTTTCTGCACGAATTATCTAGACATCGAGAACCCTGTCGGTCTTCCCGTCAACAGACACCTTGGCAAGCTCGACGGATCTGGTCACCGAGAGGGTCGTCGCATACTGCATGCAGACTTCGATTTTCGACGCGCAGACTTTGATCGAGCAAACCTCGTCGCGCTACAGCATTTAGAACTGGTCGATCCTTGGGTAGAGAAGCATAAAAGGTTAATCGAGAAGAAGTACAGTGACCGGGGCATACAGAGGACGCAGGGAGAAATAATCAAAGAGCACAACTCAGATTTCACGCGTTGGTTTAGGCAGACGCTCCTTGATAATCCCCCGCGATCGCATTCTTCTGACACGGAAAGATCATATTCACCTTGTCGCAGGGACCGATGCAAAACCTGGTGACCTATCAGGCGTATGATATCAACGGCTACACATTCTACACGGAGGAAAAGGACAACAAGTGTGATTATCAGAACTCAGGCGTAACGTCGGAATTCTACACCGATGACAACGTGAAGGAAAGATTCTACGGAAGAATCGAGGAGATCTGGGAGCTCGACTCTGTGGATAAAAGGTGCCGATGTTCCGTGTCGGATGGGCAAAGAACGTCGAAGAGAAGACCGGTATTTCACAACCATGGTTATACCCGGCAGCCAAATCCAAGGCCACGGTGCAAACGTGGCGAAAAATGAACCGTGGACTGCGGCTACCAAAGTGGACCAATGTTTTTTCATTACCGACCCGACAAAGCCTAGCCGTGTTGTCGTGAGGAGAGGAAAAAGGAACATCATCGGAATGGATGGAGTCGCCAATGAGCAAGACTTCGACCAGTACGGCGATCCAAATATTGAAGATGACGACTATGATGCAAAGAACATACATCACAAGAAGAAAAAGGACAACCCTACCCAAAAAAGGTAGCCCGTTCGAAAGAAGAAACATTAAAGTGCCGGGGCTAAATTATTCAACCGCGACAAAGAAGGGAAAAAAGATTGTAAAACGCTAGCTCAAAAAAATATTGTAAAACGCGTGGTCGAACAAGATTGTAATATTTATGGACAAATTATTATGACATATTTGAAGCATATTTAATTTGTACCACTTTTATGACATATATTATCACTTTTGGGCATTTTTGGAATATATAAAAGTATTTTAAAAACAAAACAAAACTTGTGTAGCATATATCAGCACTTTTGGGCATTTTTTGGAATATTTAAAAATATTTTAAAAATATTTTAAAAAAAGGTGGGCACCAGGATTCGAACCTGGGTGCTCACAGGTTTAGATTAGAGCAGTTGGTGGAACCAGTGGGATAGGGCAATGTTAGTTGTCTATAGGGTGGCCGCGCCTTCTTATGTGACTAGTAGCACCGAGTTAGGCGTAGCGCACCAAGTGCGCACTTGGCTGGTGCGCGCGCCTAACTCGGTGCTATTAGTCATCCGTGCCACGCCGAATTCTACGCTGCCAGATCATCTCAAACAGTGGGCCGAAGCAAAGGCCAAGATCAATGATTCGGATATTAGACAAGAGATGTATCGCATCCAGCAGCAGTTTGGGGCAATCATCTTTCGTGATGTCATGACTTCGGGGGGGATCTTCTACGGAGGAAATATCCCGAATAACCGTGACATAGAAGATCACCTAGAGATGCAGGGTGACTATAGGAAGTTCATGACGAGGCAGGGCGTCCTCCCGTTCCCTAAGCCGAGCCAGAAGGCTTGATGTTGGCCTAGTTGTAGTTGCAAACTATAGATGACCTTTGTGTGTGTGTGGACGACAAGTGTACTTATCTTATTAGGTTTATGAATCACCACTTACTTATTTTGCTTATTATTATTATATATCAATCAATGCTTGGTTTTTTTGCTTACTCTTTGGTTTTTTTGCTTACTCTTTGGTTCTCGGACGACAAGTGTGAGTTATTTTTGTCTTTTCGAGAATATGCCGATGATTGAAATGTCGTGGCACAATATATATGAATGTGCTATGACGGGATTGTCGACCTTGTGATATGCACAAGTCCAGAATTGTGCATCCTACTTGGCTCACAGTCCGTCATAAGCAATTCTCGTGTCCAACGACCTAGCTAGTTATATATGAGGCATGCTTTTCGAGTTATTTTTGTCTTTTCGAGAATATGCCGATGATTGAAATGTCGTGGCACAATATATATGTGAATGTGCTATGACGGGATTGTGAGCCTTGTATGCACAAGTCCAGGAATTGTGCATCCTACTTGGCTCACAGTCCGCCATAAGCAATTCGTGTCCAACGACCTAGCTAGTTATATATGAGGCATGCTTTTGAGTTATTTTTGTCTTTTCGAGAATATGCCGATGATTGAAATGTCGTGGCACAATATATGTGAATGTGCTATATGACGGGATTGTGAGCCTTGTGATATGCACAAGTCCAGAATTGTGCATCCTACTTGGCTCACGGTCCGTCATAAGCAATTCTGTGTCCAACGACCTAGCTAGTTATATATGAGGCATGCTTTTGAGTTATTTTTGTCTTTTCGAGAATATGCCGATGATTGAAATGTCGTGGCACAATATATATGTGAATGTGCTATGACGGGATTGTGAGCCTTGTGATATGCACAAGTCCGGAATTGTGCATCCTACTTGGCTCACAGTCCGCCATAAGCAATTCTGTGTCCAACGACCTAGCTAGTTATATATGAGGCATGCTTTTGAGTTATTTTTGTCTTTTCGAGAATATGCCGATGATTGAAATGTCGTGGCACAATATATGTGAATGTGCTATGACGGGATTGTGAGCCTTGTGATATGCACAAGTCCAGGAATTGTGCATCCTACTTGGCTCACAGTCCCGTCATAAGCAATTCTGTGTCCAACGACCTAGCTAGTTATATATGAGGCATGCTTTTCGAGTTATTTTGTCTTTTCGAGAATATGCCGATGATTGAAATGTCGTGGCACAATATATATGTGAATGTGCTATGACGGGATTGTTAGCCTTGTGATATGCACAAGTCCAGGAATTGTGCATCCTACTTGGCTAGCAGTCCCGTCATAAGCAATTCCTGTGTCCAACGACCTAGCTAGTTATATATGAGGCATGCTTTTCGAGTTATTTTTGTCTTTTTCGAGAATATGTCGATGATTGAAATGTCGTGGCACAATATATATGTGAATGTGCTATGACGGGATTGTTAGCCTTGTGATATGCACAAGTCCAGGAATTGTGCATCCTACTTGGCTAACAGTCCCGTCATAAGCAATTCCTGTGTCCAACGACCTAGCTAGTTATATATGAGGCATGCTTTTTGAGTTTGCTCTTTTTGATTTAAGAGTACTTTCTATAAGTGTATCTTCATATGCGACTTTAATTATACATGTTTTTCAATCACCGGTTAGTTATTATTGTCAACTTGTAGATGACGTGGTACGTCGTGTACAAGGGGACGGGTTCCCTGAGTCTCGATGATTGGGAAGATGCGGAGACAGTGCACCGTTTCAGCGGCAATAGCTACAAAGGGTACAACACTATGGCGGAGGCGGAAGATAGATACACGCTATCTAGCGGGAGTTAGGACAAGGAACCGGATGAAGACCTACACCTTCGTCGGTGATCATGCTTATCTTCTTTGGTTATTTATCCCGTTTGTGTCTAGCTAGCTAGTTTAGATGTCTAGGCGAGCTTAGAGCTCTAACTTGTCCGATCGACACATGTATTCGCATGTCACCAACTACTACTTTGTAACATGATCAAAACAATGTAACTTGGACTATGTATTCATGTATGAGACTTATCTATATGTATTTGTTTCAATCTTGTTTTTCATATCGAGTATTTATATATATAATTGTATATCTTGTATCTGTGTGTGTATATCTGCTGTAATATTGTATATAATCTGTATTGCATATAATCTGGCTTGGAAATTAAAAAAACAAAAATACATCTGGCGCACATGTTCTACCTTCTGTGGCGCACTACACCTAAAGCGCACCATGGATGTTTAGTGGCGCACTAGGTAGTGCGCCACAGAAGATCCAAGGGGTAGCGCACCATGCCAAACTTCTGTGTTTTTTAATGATACGGCGACCACCGAGATCTACACAACCGTGGCGCACTAGGCAGTGCGCCACGGCTGAGAGATAGCCGTAGCGCAAGGCCCGTGGCGCACTACTGGTGCGCCACGGATGGGCCTTTCAGGTGCGCCACAAACGACCATTTTCCTAGTAGTGACTGGCGGTGATGTAGCACTGCAAGAGGTACTGGTTAGGCGGGGGACTTGTAGACACATCTCGAGGTAGGGTCTTTGATGTGGAGTTGAGCCTGCAGAGGAGACGTGAGAACATCGACTCTGGGGCAACATTGCATGGGAGAGGGAGGCGTCTGGGCGGGTCACTCTGCCTAAGCCTTTCTGCACGTCCTTGCCTAGAGACGCGGAAAGGCGCTTCCTCCTCAGGTCGTCCATCCCTCTCATCTGCTCCACTCCTCCACTCTCAGCTCTCTCTTCTCCTTCGACTTGTAGTAACAAGCATATATCTTGAGTCGGTGTAGTTGTGAATCTGGTGAGTGCAGAATCCACCCCGGGTTGAGCTGACATTTCCTTCTCCTCAACTCTTTTTTTTTCTTCTTCTTCTTCTCAATTTGCAAAATTTACTACATATGGGCGTAATTGTTTCTGAATTTTGTATCCCGATCCTTCATGTGTTAATTTATTGGTTAGAGAAATCAAGTGGCTTAGAGAAAGGAAATAAACATTTATTGTTTTTAACCTAGAAATATCTATTTATATTCTAATAATAAGATTGGGTCCAGGTGCTAACAACACTCCACCAATTAATCGTGTATGCACTATTAGTGTATTTAAGGGCGGCACCGAAAACTCGCGTGCTCGCTCTAACGCGATATAAGCGGCGAGGTGAAGCTCGCATGCCCACCTAGTAATATTTAAACCCAATAGAGATGGCTATTTTTCACGTCCATCAACATCCCCAAGTGTAAACCTTAATCGCTTAAGAAAACAAAGATCATAAAAAACTTTGCGTTTAAACTAAAATAAGGAGAATATAAATTCAGTTGATAGCTTCATTATTTTGGAGAAAAACTTGTATTACTCATAACAACATTAAGGGATTACATTCTCGACGACATATGCTCAGTAGACCATCAGGTCCGGACCCAAGCCATACAGCCATTCGAGCCTTAGATCTAGTCAAATTTGCCATAAAATAACTACTATTAATTTGGCTTCTCCTAATATGAGTAATACTCATCTGACGAACCTTCATCAAGGTTTTGATCTCCTCTATCATTGTTGAAAATATAGACTAACCCATCTCTCCATTCTTTAGTGCATTAACCATCTCCATGTAGTCCACTTCAATAATCAAAGACTGGATAGACCAATGCAGGGCCAGGGAAATACCTTCCAACAGCGCTCCAAGTTCAGCTTCAAGAGCATCATGGCAACATGACAGTTGATGACAAAACGATATGATAATTTCTCCATTGTTGTCACGAAGGAAAATACCAACACCTGCACCGCCACTGCTCCCGAAAGAATCATCAGTATTCAGCTTAGCCCATCCTTCAAGTGGCGGACTCCAACCCGGCAGGATGACAGGTTGCTGAACTGTGTGCACCAGTTGCTCATCGGGGTCCATAATAAACTTGCCTTTGATAATATTTTCAAACAGACGATGCTTTATTTGAAAAATAGAATGTAGATAGCTCACCAGAAATCGCTTGGAGACATCCAACGGAGGTGGTGTCTTATCCTGAACAATTTCATTGCGGGCGTGCCATATTCTCTATAAAGTCATCAAAACTTTGCTGATCATTGCATGTGGAAAGTTGGTCAAAAAATCCAGAAGCCAATATGTACCTGTATTGATGATGGAGACAGGCGATGGAAGGTGCCAGAGTTGCGCCATATATGTCCACAGCTGCATACCAATATTACACCTAAGGAATGGGTGGAAATTATCCTTTGGCTCTCGACCACAAACAAGGCAATAATCAAAGATCTCCAAGTTGCGAATGTGCTTATTTTTTCAAGTTGGCAGAGTCTGTAACCAGCCGCCAAGCGAAGTGATGCACCTTAGGAAGTACGGATGATTTCCAAACAAGATTCCATATCTTCCTCGAACCATCTGGTGCAGAGCTAGTAGTAACAACAGAGGCTCTTCAAGACTCCTCCATACCAAATCTGTACGCGCTTCCAATAGTGAAGAGGCCATGTTTGGAGGGCGCCCAAGCCAGATGATCGTCCAACAATCTTGGTGATGGGGTTATTTTTAGTATCTCTGACACATCAGCTGGAATGAAGTATTGGTTTAAGAGATCAGTTCACCAAAGACCATATTGATCAATCAACTCATTAACAAATCAAAGCTGGCATCTATTTTTCTGCGATATTGGGCGGAAGGAGGGAGGCCTAGGTAACCAGGGATCTCTCCAAATCCTTATTTGTTGTCCATTACCAATGCGCAAATCAGGCCCTTCTTCAACAAATCTAGTCCATACGATATCGCCTGCCATGTGGAGGAAGCGTTACCCGCGAAGACTGTATCTTCTAATCTTCCATTAGGGTAATACTTTGCCTTGAGCACTCTAGCACAAAGGCTAATCGTCTTCGTAATTAATCTCCACGCTTGCCTAGCAAGGAGTACTTGATTGAACATACGGAAATCACGAAAACCAAGGCCTCCTTGATTATTTGGCCTTTGCATCTTATCCCATGAATGCCAATGTGTCTTCCTTTTACCGTCCTTTGATCCCCAATAAAAGTTCCTCGCCATTTTTGTGAGGTCATCACACACAGAAAAGGGTAGCTTAAAGACTCCCATAGTGTAAATTGGAAGAGCTTGAGCAACTACCTTAATGAAAACCTCCCTTCTAGCTTGAGCAAGGTTACCATCACACCACAACACCAAACGCTTGGCCAATTGCGCTTCGATATTCTATAGTTTACCCCTAGACATACGCCCATCTGGTGTAGGAAGACCCAAGTACTTTTCATCAAAAATCTGAGTTGTAACTTGGAGAGCTAGCCGAATACCCTCCTGCACTTCAGCCACACATGAGTCTCGAAATAGCAAGGAGCATTTTGCAGGGTTTATAAGTTGACCAGTAGAGGAGGCATAAACATCCAAGGCTTGCTTAATAGCGCCTGCTTGGGCAACATTAGCTTTGAAGAAAAGCAATGTATCATCAGCGAAAACCAAGTGTGAAATACCAGGGCCCTCCGGCACACTTTGATAGGAGATATGGCATTCTCGACAATTCCTTTATTTAGGAGAGCGGACAAACCATCAACAACAAAAAGGAATAAGAATAGAGATAAAGGGTCACCTTGCCGTAGCCCACGCGACGGTGCAAATGAATCCAAGAAGGTCCCATTAAATTTTACGGAATACCTCACCGACGTTACACATGACATAATCCAATCAACGAACCGGTGAGAGAAACCCAACTTTTGCATCACTTGCCTAAAAAATGACCAATCAACCCGATCATACGCCTTAGAGAGATCAAGCTTATATGCACAAAAGCTCTTTGTAGGATCCTTTTCTTGTTTGATATCATGAATACATTCAAAAGCAAGAAGGGCATTGTCTGTAATCATCCTCCCAGGAACAAAAACATTTTGGGATGGCAAAATAATATCATCGAGGAGGGGCCTTAGACGGTTAACCAAGCATTTTAAAACAACTTTATAGACAACGCTTGCACAAACTGATTGGACGATATTCAGATAACTTAGTTGGATTGGATACCTTAGGAATCAAAACAATAGAAGTATTATTTACTCCTTCCGGCATGATACCTGTTTTGAAAAACTCCTAGACAACACCAATGACTTTCTCCTTCAACGTCCCCCAATTTCGTTGGAAAAACCTAGCTGGAAAACCATCAGGGCCGGTGCCTTTAATGGACCAATCTGAAAGAGCGAATCAGATATTTCTTTCTCGGAGAAACCGTTGCACACCATGTCATTGGATTCATCCGAGATATGCCTCTCGACCACATCAACCACCGGTTTTGGATCCAACTCAACATCCGCAGAAAACAGGGAAGAAAAGTACCCATTGACCATGGCGTGCATAATAGTGACGTCATCATGAGCAACGCCAAGGTCGTCCTGCAATTTGCGGATTTTATTTTTTCGTGCTCTCCAGAATGCTTTATTATGGAAAAATTTGGTGTTTCTATCACCCTCCTTTAACCAGGCAAGCCGAGATCTCTGCAGCCACATCATCTCCTCACGATAAATTAACTCGTTCATTCTATCAATAACTTGTCGTATTTCTTGCCTGTCCGCATTCATAAGCATAAGCTGCTCCAGTTGCTCGCGGGACTTATGCAGCTCTAATTTGACATTACCAAATTTGGCTTTACTCCATTCTTGTAATTTGGACATAGTACTGCCAAGAGCTGAACCAATATCACCCAAGTCCTTTACCTATCCAAAGGAATCCCAGGAGTTTTTTATCACCTCGGGAAGAGAGCACTCACGTTCCCACATTACTTCATATTGTTTGCATCGCTTCCCACCATGTTGTATTTCTTCCCTTTAACCAGAAACCAATAGCGCAACATGGTCAGGCATGGAGTCACAATGTGCTTAACTGAATAATGAGGGAACAAGTTAGGCCACGAGTTTGATGCAAGAGCTCGATCCAAGTGCACTTTAACATTAGCAGCACTAGCCCTCTTGTTATCGCATGTGTAGGGAACTCCCGAAAAACCCAAGTCAACTAGTTCACATGCTTCAACAACATCCCTGAAAGCAGCCATTTGAGCCTCTGACCTAGGTGAGTTCGAGAAGTGTTCGAAACTCCAAAGGCATTCGTTGAAATCTCCTACAACAAGCCATGGAAGATCATGGTGTGTGTTTAACTGAAGCATTTTTTCCCCACATATGATGACGATGTTCAGTTCTAGGCTCCTCATAAATACAAGTAAGCCTCCATTGGGGAGTATCCTCATCCGATCTATTAATGGTAAGATCAATGAACCGGTCCTCCACATCCTCAATGGTAACCCGCAACGGTTCATGCCAGTACACCTCCGAACCACCACCGAAACCTTCGCTGTCTTTACCAGCAAACCCTCGCAAACCAAAGCGACCATGGAAACTTATCATCTTATCAGCTTTTTGCCGTGTCTCACACAAAAACACCATATAAGGGGAATGCGAATGGATTAGTGTCGCAACCTCTCGAACTGTCCGATCCCCCTTCAACAGTTCAGGCCTAATAGATTCATTGGGACGGGCAGTGCCCCGTCATGGAGCCCACCAAATTTACATTAACATTATCGAAGTCAGTTGACTTCAGATTATTAAAACGTCCAACACCATCCATGTTTCCAGCAGTGGAATCATTATTCATGCTTTGCTTTGGATCCCTCTTGGGCGGAGGGCTCGCAGGGATAACTGGCGGTTCTTTCTAAAACTATTGTACCAGCGCATTCACCCCAGGCACGATCGGTAAGTTCTCAGAGTTAACAACATACTGCTGATCCGAGCGGGCAAGGTATAGATTCATAGGATCCATATAATCGCCTATGTCATCCTTCCCGTACTGAGTTGAATCAAAGTCATCATAACCTGTCTCATCTGTGCTTACTCTGCCACGACCACTACCAACTCCTCTTCCACGGCCACCGCCCCTTCCAGAACCACGAATATCCCATGAAGCTTTCAGATCTTTGTAGATTAAGGTTTCAGGGGCGTGAACCCCATCCCCATGTTCTGTGTCCAGGTGACCAATCATGCCACAAAAGGCGCACCAGTCCGGCAGGCACTCATACTTCACAAGAAATAGTTGGCGTTTACCTTCTCTGATCATTGAAACAACAATTTTCAGTTGTTTCCTAACATCATACTTGATCCTCACACGGTAGAAATTTCCTATGAAATCAGACGAAATCGGCTCTACTCCAACAACAGAACCAACTTTAGCTGCTAGCACTTCAAGCATGGGCCGAAACCCTATCGGCAGATCATGAATTTGGATCCAAATATTAAAAGTATGGAGATCAATCAACGATGGTTTAGTAAAGCCATCATACTCAGCCATTAGGACAGGATGCCCTCTGAACGTCCATGGTCCTCCCTCCATCACTTTGTCCCAATCGCCCAGGCATGAAAATTGCATAGTATACATGTTGTTATCCAGTGCTCGAAAGTTCACCTCCTGCGCAAGATCCCAAGTTGTTCTCATGTTCTTGAAGAACCAAAAGTCACTGAACTCCCGATCTGTATAAACCCTAGCGATCGCCAACCACCTGGTGGCTTCCTCTGGCGAAGGGTTTTGGTCCTCGTAAACAACATCATCAAGATCATCCTCATGCAGACAGAGACGCTTGTCGGGGGGATAACCCCCGGGTGGGGAAATCCAGGCACAAGCAGGCCGGCTCTAGAAGATGCAGGCCGCCTGGCCTCCAGTAAAGACAACTCTAGCTGACTGGCGATCACACCCGGCTGGGCTTATAACCTTCCCGACTGGCCCGTCTAGCCGGTGGCCAAAAGAACTGGCCGGGTGGCCGTTTCCACCCGGCTCACCTCGGATTCGATGGAGAGCACGGAAGGGCTGACGCTCCATGCGGGGTACGCCTCTGGCTCTCCCTCGTCATCGGGCAAGATGGCATGCTGTCATGGCCAGCGCTACCCGACGAAGATAAAGCAAGCGGTCGGCTCGTACTGGCGAAAGCAGTCCGGGTGACCATTAAAGAGAAGGATGACGCCCCCAAAGGAATCCCGGGTGACCACTAAAGAGAAGGATGACGCTAAAAGAAGGGCGGACTGGGTCCTGGCCCACCGGCTGGGCCCTGCAACCGGCCCTGCCCTGTAAACCCATATCCAAATAGCAAACCCTAGGAACCAATCTGTAATATGCCCCCCAGACCAATATATAAGGGAGGGCAGAGCTAGGGTTCTTGGTAGAGGCAACAATAGAAGGATAGAAGTGTTAGCATCAAGTTCCCATCTTCCTCTAGCCTTCGATAGTAGCTAAAGAAACAGCTCAAGGAGCATCTGTACTGAGCATCAGCTCCCACACATAGTTCATCTTGCAGGAGTAGGGGTGTTACCTCGCCAAGAGGGCCCCGAACCTGGGTATGTCCCTGTGTTTGCATTGCACCGTTCCCAACCCGTTGCGTGAGCCACCGAATGCATCCGTGTGTCCCTTCTTTGCCATCCCCGATGGCACTGCCGTGTTCCACACCATGACAGTTGGCGCCCACCGTGGGGCACAGCGCTTCGGCTGGGATCATCTTCTGCACGGGACTTCCGCTCGTCGCCGGCGAACGCGTGGCCACTGGCCTCGTTCTCACGCTGGGTGCCTTCGATTGCGTCATCGACAACGCAGCCTGCTTCGCCGGGAACACCTTCCCCGCTGACGGCTCCATCGTGCATTTTGGAGACGTCCGCGTCTACGTCGCCACTGTCGCTGAGTTTTTCCCCAGCATGGTCACCCCCGTCCTCAACGTGCCCCTCACCCGCGTCCCGGCCGTAGGGAGTGGACGCGTCGAGGTCATGATGGTGAACACTCGTGAAAACCATCGACCGCCTCAAGAACGTCGGGCAAGAGGAGAAAACTCCACGCCTGAGCAAGAGCAAGACCCGCTCACCGCCTCCATCCAGCACTTGCACGCTCCGGTCGGTGTCGAGACGGATCCAGCAACTACAGCGGCAGCACTCGAAGCTACGCGCCAAAAACTCTTGGAGGAAGCCACCAAGGTCACGGCTAACCAGCGTCGACTGAACGCCACCGTGCACGAGTACAACGCGGCCCACGGCTTCGCTAGGAAGATCCAGCACCGGGGGCGTGACCTGGCGTCGGAACTAGACCGCGCCGCCGACTCGCATGCAGGTGTGGCACAACCCGTCTACATCACTCCTGCCAAGAACATGAGGGCAGCCGAGGCAGCAGCCGTGGAGCTAAAACACCTTGAGGGCGAGGAACTTCGCCGCCAGCAGGAGCGCGTGCAGCTCCTCATGGCCACTACAAACAAGCAGCAAGCCGAGGGCGTCCCCAGCCAGGTGGGCAAGTCCCGCGACATCGTCGTTCGCGAAGGCGCGGACCAGACGGCGCACGGAGGAAGCAAGCGTCAACAAGCCTCTTCTCCAGGAGGGGTTGGGAAAAACAGCCGCCCGCGTGGCGAATCTGGCAATCGCGGTCGCCACAACCGAGAAGCCACCGCCGCCAGCATAAGCCGCGCCCCGGCAGGCGGAGCTTCCCAGGGGAAAAAGACGCGAGCACCGGAGGAGGGAGCAGACGCGAACAAGGACCCGCCTGCGTCGCGCTTGAAGGGCCGGCTCGGCCCCCGAGAACCGGCTGACGCGCGGGAGCGCATCGACCTCCTGGTGCAGTTGCGCACACTAGAGGAGGAAAGTCCGGCTGGCCCGAAGTGTTTCGGCCCGCGCATTCGGAACGAGCCATTTCCAAAGGGATTTTCGCTCCCAAGGGACACGCCAAAGTACAACGGAACCGTCAAGCCTAAGGATTGGTTGGTCGATTACACCACCGCGGTGGGAATCGCCAATGGCAATCTCCGCCTGGCCGTCCGCTACGTCCCCCTCATGCTCGTCGACTTGGCAAGGACATGGCTTAACAGCCAGCCCGACAACAGCATCAACGCATGGCTGGACTTTGAAGAAGCGTTCATCCGCAACTTCACCGGAACGTACAAGCGACCGGGTCGGCCTCGCGAGCTTGCCCTCTGCGTAAAAGGCAAGGACGAGTCGGATCACGCCTACCTCACCCGGTGGACCAGCATGCACAATTCGTGCGAAGGGGTGCGTGAGCACCAAACGATAGACTTCTTCACCAACGGCTGCCGAGATGGCACCATGCTAAAGCACAAGCTCAGCCGGGCAGACCCGCAAACCATGTCCCAGGTCATGGCCATCGCGGACAAGTACGCTACCGCGGACGCAGCAATGAAGAAGCCCATCGTGGTGGACAACCAAGGCCAAATCGTCACGGACGAGCAGGCAGAGCGACGCCAGCCGGGTGATCATCATCCCAGATGGCACGGTCATGATAAGCGCCAGGGCAAGAGGAAAGACGACCAACGGGATAGCCGGTACGGCCCAAACAAGTGGCCGCGGTACATGAAGATCCGGCTGCAGGAGGCAACCGGAGGCAGAGGCCGGACGATAGGCCGCCTTGGCCTAAGTACACGATGGAGTCCATGCTTGATGGACCATGCAAGTTTCACAGTGGCGGCAACAATACCGCGAATCACACGACGCGCCAATGCAGCTGGACAAAGAAAATGGCCGAAGCCGGTGGACTCCTACCTCTACCTCCACCACCAGCCGGAGGCCCACCGGACAACAGGGAACGACGCAACCGCCACGAGGATGACGAGGATGGTTACCCGCGGCAGGTGGGTAATTACCACATATTCCTGGCGGAGCCGGAAACGAAGCACGCCAAGCGGAGACGCGAGGCGGAGGTGAATGCAATTGTCCCACCCGTCCCCCAGTACCTGCACTGGTCCGACCAGGCGATCACCTGGAGCAAGGAGGATCGGACGGTCGTGTTTCCAAGCCATGGCAGCTACGCGTTGGTCCTGGACCCCATCATCATCTCCAAGAAGCACTCATGCCGCTTCTCTCGGGTGCTGATCGATGGAGGAAGCAGCATCAACCTCCTCTACCGGAGCAGCCTCGAGAGGCTAGGCATCAGCGAGTCCCAGCTGCAACCCTCGAGCACTTCGTTCCACGGAGCAGTACCAGGACCATCGCACTCCCCAATCGGCAAGATCCGGCTGGACGTCATCTTCGGCAGCAAGAACAATTTCCGCCGCGAGCCAATTTGGTTCGAGGTCGTGAACCTCTCCAGTGCCTACCACGCCATACTAGGGCGCCCAGCCCTGACCAAGTTCATGGGAGTACCGCACTACGCATACCTCAAAATGAAGCTGCCGGGCCCAAAGGGAGTGATCACTGTTGATGGATGCTACAAGCATTCGATCGAATTCGCTTCAGACGACTCCAAGCTCTGTAGAAGGATAGAAGGATATGCCGTCTGGAGAGTCCAAACTGGCTGGAGAATCACAGTTCAAGCCCTCGCAGGGAACAAGGAAGATCCTGCCGAACGAGGAAGACCCAAGCAAGTTCGTCCTGGTCGGAGACGACCTGGACAACAAATAGGAAAGCGCGCTCGTCAATTTCCTCCATGAGAATCGGGACATTTTTTCATGGTGCCCCAAAGACATGCCAGGTGTCCCGAGGGAACTCGCCGAGCACTCCCTTCATGTTCGACCGGACGCAAAGCCGGTCAAACAATATTTACGCCGCTTCTCAGAAGAAAAAAGAACCATTGATGAGGAGATCACACGGCTGCTCGCAGCTGGCTTCATCATGGAAGTTTTCCACCCGGAATGGCTCGCCAACTCGGTGTCGAAGAAGAACAAGACATATGACAAGGCCGACTATACCAGTCTCAACAAAGCCTGCCCCAAAGATCCTTTCGCTCTGCCGCGGATTGATCAAGTCATCGACTCCACCGCCGGGTGCGATTTGTTGTCTTTTTTGGACGCTTACTCGGGCTACCATCAGATCAAGCTCAATGTAACCGATCAAATAAAGACATCATTCATAACCCCATATGGAGCATACTGCTACACCACCATGCCCTTCGGGTTGAAGAACACAGGCGCAACCTACCAGCGCTGCATGCAGAAATGCCTGCAGACGCATATCGGAAAGAACGTGCACGCCTACGTCGATGAAGTCGTCATCAATACCAAGGAACAACACACACTCCTTGAGGATCTGAAGGAATCATTCGACAACCTTCGTTGTTTCCAGATCAATCTAAACCCGGAGAAGTGCGTGTTCGGCGTCCCAGCCGGCAAGCTCCTAGGCTTTCTCGTCTCCGAGCAAGGAATCGAGGCGAACCCGGAGAAGATCGGAGCCATCGAACGCATGGAGCTGCCTTAGAACCTGCGCGACATGCAGAAGTTCACCGGGTGCCTCGCCTCCCTCAGCCGGTTCGTCAGCCGGCTGGAGAGAAGTCCCTTCCCCTGTACCAATTGATGAAGAAGACAGATAAGTTTGTCTGGACAGCCTAGGCAGACGAAGCTTTCCGAGACCTCAAGCGCATGCTCACCTCGCCACCCGTCCTGGCAGCACCGGCAGCAAAGGAGCCCATGCTGATGTATATCGTTGCCACAAACAGAGTGGTTAGCGTGGTATTGGTAGTGGAACAACCAGAGGAAGGAAAGGCTCAGATGGTCCAGCGCTCCGTATACTACCTAAGTGAGGTGCTATCGCTATCCAAGCAGAACTACCCCCACTACCAGAAGCTAGTGTACGGCATCTACATGGCCGCCAAGAAACTCAAGCACTACTTCCAGGAGCACTCCATCGGGGTGGTAGCATTGGCCCCACTCGCAGAAATCATTGGAAACAAAGACGCCACTGGCCCCACTCGCAGAAAATGGGCCATCGAACTCGCCACGCACAACATCCAGTACGAGCCGCGAACCGCAATCAACTCGCAAGCATTGTCTGATTTCATCGTTGATTGGGCGGAGACACAATACATGCCTCTAGTGCCGGATTCAACCTACTGGAAGCTACACTTCGACGGATCGAAAATGAGGGGAGGACTCGGATCCGGAATCGTGATAACCTCGCCCAAAGGCGACCGGCTGGAGTACGTTCTCCAGATCCACTTCAAAGCTTCCAACAACGCCGCCGAGTACGAAGCACTAATCCATGGGCTCAAGATGTCCAAGCAGATAGGCATCCAGAGGGTGCTATGCTTCGGAGATTCGGACTTGGTGGTGCAACAAGTATCTGGCGAGTGGGACGCCAGGGACGCGAACATGGCCCTTTACCGTTTCTTCGTCCAGCAGTTGTGTGCCTATTTCGAAGGATGTGAGTTTCACCATGTGCCCAGAGCCAACAACGAAGCTGCCGACGCCTTGGCCAGGGTCGGGTCAACAAGACAATCCATACCGCCGGGGGTCTCCCTCGAGCACTTGCGCAATCCCTTCATCACCCCCTCACCAGAGTCCGAATCCATCATGCTCAGCGCGGACCCAGGAACGGTCGGTGCCTCGCCGCACCCGAGGACTGCCCGTCGCACCTGGGGACTTCCGCGTCGCACCCGGGGACTACCGCGCCGCACCCGGGGACTGCCTCGCCACACCCGGGACTGCTTCGCCGCACCCGGGTGCTACCACAATGCGGCCCATGGTTGACATCAGCACGCTTCCACCCGGCAGGCCTCCCGATGTTCCGAAGCCGACCGTCCACGAGGAGATCAAGCTCATCATTCAGACGGTGCACACCATACGGGAGGCACCCGACTGGGCAAAGCCGTACAAGGACTTCCTAGCCAAGGGTGAACTCCCGACAGAAGAGGTGGCAGCACGACAAGTGCGAAGAAGGGCAAGCGCCTACACCATCATCAACAACGAGTTGTACAAGCGCAGCGTCGGGGGCATCTATCAACGATGCATCAGTCAGGAGGAAGGAGCCAAGCTTCTAACGTACATACACCAGGGTGAGTGTGGCCACCACGCCTCGTCAAGGGAAATAGCAGCCAAGGCCCTTCGGCATGGTTTCTACTGGCCGACGGTGCTGAAGGACGCCAAAGAGATAGTCAAGACATGCAACGACTGTCAGCGATTCAGCCAGTTGAAGCACACACCGTTTGCGGCACTCAAGACAATACCAATCACCTGGACGTTCGCGGTCTGGGGCCTGGACATGGTTGGGCCATTCAAGACAGGTCAATCCGGTATGACACACCTGCTCGTAGCCGTGGACAAGTTCACCAAGTGGATCGAGGCGAAGCCAATCAAGAAGCTGGACGGAGCGACGGTGATCAAGTTCTTCACAGACATCATCATCCGGTTCGGCTACCCGCACAGCATAATTACTGACAATGGAACCAACTTCGCGAAAGGAATCTTCGCTCGCTTATGCGGGGAAAAAGGGATCCGCCTGGATCTGGCGTCAGTCGCACATCCATAGTCCAACAGACAGTGCGAGCGCGCTAACAGTCTAGTTCTAGCCGGAATCAAGCCAAGGCTCATCGAACCGCTCGTCAGATCACCCGGATGCTGGATAGAGGAGCTGCCAGCAGTGCTTTGGAGCCTACGCACCACGCCCAATCGCTCAACCGGCTTCACGCCGTTCTTCCTCGTCTATGGGGCAGAGGCCATTCTCCCCATAGACATCCAGTTCGACGCACCCGCAAGCAGCTCTACACGGAGAAGGAAGCCAAGGAGGCAAGGGAGGACATCGTGGACTTGCTCGAGGAGGCACGCGAGTTGACTCTGTCCAGATCAGCAATCTACCAGCAAGACTTGCGTCGATACCACGCCAACCGGATCCGGCCCACCTCTTTCCGCGAGGGAGACCTGGTGCTGCGCCTGGTCCAGAGCACCAAAGGAATGCACAAGCTGTCCCCGCCATGGGAAGCACCATTCATCGTTAGCCGAGCGCTCCACAACAATTCATACTATCTGATCGACGCACAACAACTGATGAAGAACAAGGAAGATCGCTCAGACGAGGAGACGGAATGCCCGTGGAACGCAAGCCTACTCCGGCCATTTTTCACTTAGGCAAAGAAAAGTGTATGTATCTTCCCTTTTCATGTAACAAGTGAACAAGATTGAAAGCCTTGGCACAACGCTAAGGACTTTGCCCCAATTCCACGCACCATCTACGTTTTCATACTGGCTGGCCTAGGCCCCCGCGATTTCTCCAGGCGACATAATATTGCACGCAGCGTCTAGAGTAACCTCTTCGGTTTCGGCTTCAGTACGCATGACGGCTGTCGACCCGGCAAGAGCAAAAACTCAAGGCGCACGAGACAAGAAATGCCAACGTAGAAAGCAAGGGCGTCCAGGCGAACCGGCCGCGCCCTACATGAGCTAGGCCAACAAACAGCGAACCGAAGTATCACGAGGCATGCCAACGTAGCCAATCCTTCGGTTCCAGCCGCAGACTGCAACCCGGCTATCAGCTGACAAGGAAAAATGCTCGAAATGCCAATACTCGCTGAGAAAAGGGGAGCTGCTAACGGCCTAACTCAAAGGGGCGCGTATCTATTTTCCTTCTACGATAAGTACCAACTAACGAATGAGCATATGTACAAGAAAACTAACCCAAAGCAACGCTTTGTCTCGCGCGTCCCGAGCCACAAATTGGCAGGAAACAAGGTAGCAAAAGAGCTTTGACCGGCTGGCTACCCCAGTCGGCCCAAACTTCGAGGACTACACCCAGTGGACGCGCTCCCGTGCACCCACAAACTCAAGTCAAGGTAGCCAAAAGAGCTTCGACCCGGCTGGCTACCCCAGCCGACCCGAACCTCGGGGACTACACCTAGTGGACACGCTCTCGCGCACCCACAAACTCAAGTCAAGGTAGCCAAAAGAGCTTCGACCCGGCTGGTTACCCCACCGGCCCGAACCCCGGGGACTACACCCAGTGGACGCGCTCCCGCGCACCCACAAACTCAAGTCAAGGTAGCCAAAGGAGCTTCGACCCGGCTGGTTACCCCAGCCGACCCGAGCCTCGGGGACTACACCCAGTGGAAGCGCTCCCGCGCACCCACAAACTCAAGTCAAGGTAGCCAAGAGAGCTTCAACCCGGTGGGTTACCCCAGCTGGCCCAAACCTCGGGGACTACACCCAGTAGATGCGCTCCCGCGCACCCACAAACTCAAGTCAAGGTAGCCAAAAGAGCTTCGACCCGGCTGGCTACCCCAGCCAGCCCGAACCTCGGGGACTACACCCAGTGGACGCGCTCCCGCGCACCCACAAACTCAAGTCAGGATGACAAAAGAGCCTCAACCCGGCTGGCTATCCCAGCCGGCCCGAGCATAAAAGACCGCAAAATGGCAGAGATATAAACAAAGAAACACCAAAGATAAGCAAAAGGCACCAAGCCATAAAGAGGAGCACGAAGGCTCCGTGCAGATTCAGAGTTCGGCGACAAAAATCAGCTGAAATGTAGCACCAACAAAATAACAAGTTTCACAAGTACACCCGGCATTCTGGGGATCAAGAGTATGGAACTAAAGAAGTGGAAGGAGCAAGAGCAGGATCTCGATCAGCAGGGGCGGCATCGGCATCAGTGGAAGGAGGCTGGCTGCTGGAGGCAACGTCAGTGCGATTCCAAGGCGCCGGGACCCAGTGGAATGGCCGTGGCTCTCTAGGGGCACTGAAGTCACGCTCCAAGTACACATAGGTGGCAATCTTCACCCCATAGGACTGGAGCGCCGAAGTGCTGACGTGAAGGCCCTCGTAGCTCGTCCCAAGACAGAAGCCACGAGCGAGCACGCTCAGGTCGACACCCAGATACCACGACTTCACGTGGGCCAGATCCATCTCCACTCCGCCTCGAGCAGCCCACTCCTTATGGATGTCCAACACGTCGATGCCTTTGGGCAGAGCCACGGCTAGGTTGGCGATTCCTTGCACCTCGCCCATGTGCGACCAGAGGTAGTGGAAGAGATCGTTGCCAACAGCACACAGGCCATTGCTCTCCTCCGCCAGCACCTTGACCAGATCGAGGGCAGTCAGGTCGCGTCCAACCTCATCCACGGGCAGCTTCTCCACGGCCATCTCGGTCGCCTCAGGATAATGAGCTGCAGCCAAGCACAAAGCAGAATAATCAGACAAGATCGAGCAAGTCATGACACAACGGAAGAAGTAAAATGAAGAACTTACTGATGACCATCCCCGAGATGTTCTGGAGATGCTGAGTAAGCTCCCCCTCCCGGGCGCGAAGAATCTTGATTGTCTCCTCCTGCTGGGTGGAGACCGTCTCAAAATTCTTCAGCGCTTCCGCCCGGATGTCAGCTGCCTTGTTGCCCCGCTCCACGCTAACCTCAAGCTGATGCTTGGCCGCAGCAAGTTGATCGAACTGCGCTTGTCGCGCCTTGTTCGATTCTTCCAGCTGGGCAACCTCAGGCTTGAGGCGTTCCACCTCCTTCTCCTTGTCCTGGATCATGGCTGTAGGAGGATACCCGATGGTCAACAAAAAGGGGAAAAGGGAGTCAATCGCCAAGACAGATCTGAAGAAGCAATCTTACAGCCAAGATCTCGGGTGTTCTTCATAGACTCCGCAAAATCTCTCTGCAGTAAGAAAACAAATGAGCAACAGAGAAGCAAACCGGCTGGAAGAACAGAAAAATGTGAAGGGCAACGACTTACCTCCATCAAAACAAATAAATTTTTGGCCTCGCCAAGGCCCTTTTCCATTCCCTCAACCAGGTGGCGAACCTGGCTGAGTGTGACGGGTGCCGAGCCCGAGAGCTGGGCAAGGATCGCATCCGGCGTCAGCATAGCCGGAGCTGGCCTTGAGCCGGTGAAGATAACCTAGTCATCATAGGCAGCCACACCCGAAGGCGCAGCCACCACCAACTCCCTCCCAGCCGGCTGGCCACCATCTAGCTGGTTGCCATCCATTGCAGCCGCCTGCGCCACCCCAGCCTCCTCCATCACCTCCGTAATCACGGGCCTGGCGGAACTGCTTGGGGCATCGCTCTAGGACGGGTTCACGCCAGCCCCGGGACGAAGGAGAGGGGTCTCCGGGTCCTGTGCAGCCGCAAACAGCTGCCCCAACCGTGAAGACGCAGCGCTGGCAAGCAACCCTATGGTCGGGAGCCCTCGGCCTGGCGGCGAGACGGCATGCCAAGAATGGTCGGCCACAGCCGTCCATGGCTCAGCGCAGCCAACGACCTCGCCACCTCTTCAACCGGCGGAGGAGGTGGAGGAGCACCGACGGCGGCACCACCATCGCCAAGCACCATGGCCTCGCTGCGCAGAGTGAGGAGTCAAAGGAGGAACCAACATAACCACATAGCGGCAAGCAAGGGCAAAGGAGATACTAACCCAGCGACGGACGGTGGAGCAACGACCTGACGCCCTCAGCGCGTCTTTTTCACTTCAACTGGAACATGAGCGGCAACAGGCACCGCCCTCTTTCCCCGGGCTCTCGCCGTGGGTTTCTCTCGTCCACCCTCCTCGTCGGTGACATCGAATGCGATACAAGCAAGGAATCAAAACCACAACCTCAAGAACAAAGGTGAAGGAAAGAGCTACGGTCAGCAACTTACCATGAGGATCCGAGGGGCCGTCATCCGCCCGGACGGGAAACCCTTCGGGCTCCGTCTGGGGGTACTTCTTTGGCTTCCTGTCCTCCAAGAAGGACGGAAGCGGGAAGTCACCCATACCGTCCTCGACTAGCTGCGCCGTGAACAACTAATCAAAAAGGAGATCATAAGGCACCCAAGGAAAGCTAGCGATGACAAGAAGCGAGACGCAAGACAACCAGAGAAAAACTTACCCGAGGCGGAAGACGGCCGCGATGATACGGGGGGCAGGAATACGCCCAGGTGGCCTCCATGCGGAACTTGGAGATCATGGAGACCCAGTTCCGCAGGTCCTGGTAGGGCACATCCTTCCGCGACGTCCTTGTCGGATCGTTGGCGGTCGAGAGGTGGCACATCTTGTGCGACCGCTTCTGCAGCGGAAGCACGCGACGCACCATCCACGACAAGGTGATGTCCCGAGCAGTGAGCCTCTCCGTCTCCACCATCGTCTCCAGCCGGGTGGCCATCCAGTCGAGGTCTGCCGCCGCACCCATACCCTTCGTCGTCTAGCCCTTCTGCGTCGAGGGCAAGTTGGCGAAGGGTGGAAGGCAGATCCAGTCAACCTCTGTGGCATTGCTTACATAGAAATATGAGCGCTGCCACAGCTTGACGGTGTCGGGGAGCTCAAACCGCGGCATCGGCGAGGAGGTCCGCGGGTAGATGGCGCAACAGCCCGTCTGCGTCAGCGAGCCACCCTTGGTGGTGTTCTGGTCCTTGAAGTGGAAGAACTTGAGAAAGTTCGCCACCTCGGGCCACACCCCAAGATATGACTCGCAGCAGGCCGCATGATGCGACAGCTGCGCCATGGCGTTGGCGCCCAAGTGATGAAGCTGGAGGTCGAAGAAGAGAAAGATCTGGAGGAGGAAAGGGCTGACGGGAAGGCCAAAGCCGCGGGCGAAATGCACAAGGAAGACGACGCGCTTCCCCGACTGAGGATTCGGCACCCGCTCCCCCTCCGGCGCGATCCGGTGCTTCACGAGCATCGACAAGGGAAGAAACCTCCCCCGTTGGTACTTGTTGACGAGCTCGTCGGTCACAAAGGACCAGCCGCTGTTCGGCAAAGATTTCGATAGGAGGTGGCCGTGGTGGATGGGTAAGAAGTGGCCGGCGACGGCAAGGAGAAGACGCGCAAGAGCAAAGGGCGCCGAAGCACGAGGGGAAGATGAGCCGGAGGATGGACAAGTGTGGGAACTGATCCCCCTCAAAGCTCTATTTATCCCCACGGGTGGCACCGTCGCCTCTTTGGCTTCTGCGCGACGCGTGGAGTTGCGGAACCACAGCCACACGACGCTTCGGCTCCAGATCCTCTGCGTCGTCGTAATCGCCACAGAAGATCTGCGGGCATTACCAGGAGACGAGGCGTGAGCGCCGCCGAGAAACCGGCCGCAAGTTGCGTCTTGCCAAAAATCGGCGCAATGACGCAAGTCAAACCGACGCGGCGTGTGCGAGCCGCGATGGAGTGACTACATCAACGACGTCATCACGCCAAACGTTTCATCTTCAGCTGCGCCAGCCGGTACCTGCCTTCGCTTTTCACACCCAGTGGACTGCCATCGATTTTGCATCCGGTTAAATCCAGCCGGAAAGAAAAAGCAAAAGCAAAAGCCGCAGCCAGATGCAACAAAACAACTCTCTCAGGACAAGAAGGATCATGGAAGATCTTGCCCACCGTCCAAGCCCATACGTGCTCGGGGACTAGTGTCGGGGGGATAACCCCCGGGTGGGGAAAGCCAGGCACAAGAGGGCCGGCTCCAGAAGATGCAGGCCGCCTGGCCTCTAGGAAAGACAACTCTAGCTGACTGGCGATCACACCCGGCTGGGCTTATAACCTTCCCGGCTGGCCCGTCTAGCAGGTGGCCAGAAGAACCGGCCGGGTGGCCGTTTCCACCCGGCTCACCTCGGATTGGATGGAGAGCACGGAAGGGCTGACGCTCCGTGCGGGGTACGCCTCTGGCTTTCCCTTGTCATCGGGCAAGCTGGCATGCTGTCATGGCCAGCGCTACCCGACGAAGATAAAGCAAGGCACTCGGCTCGTACTGGCGAAAGCAGTCCGGGTGACCGTTAAAGAGAAGGACGACGCCCCCAAAGAAAGCCCGGGTGACCACTAAAGAGAAGGATGATGCTAAAGAAGGGCGGACTAGGTCCTGGCCCACCGTCTGGGCCCTGCAGCCGGCCCTGCCATGTAAACCCATATCCAAACAGTAAACCCTAGGACCCGATATGTAATTTGCCCCCAGATCAATATATAAGGGAGGGCAGATCTAGGGTTCTAGGTAGAGGCAACAATAGAAGGATAGAAGTGTTAGCATCAAGTTCCCATCTTCCTCTAGCCTTCGATAGTAGCTAAAGAAATATCTCAAGGAGCATCTGTACTGAGCATCAGCTCCCACACATAGTTCATCTTGCAGGAGTAGGGGTGTTACTCGCCAAGAGGGCCCCGAACCTGGGTACGTCCCTGTGTTTGCAGTGCACCGTGCCCAACCCGTTGTGTGAGCCACCAGATGCATCCGTGTGTCCCTTCTTTGTCATCCCGATGGCACTGCCGTGTTCCACACCACGACAACGCTTCATCATCCCATCCAGATCATCACTGGACCCGCCCGCGTTCGACGCGGCAGCAGCCATCCGAGCCCTAGCACGTGCTTGGCACGCAAGCTTCCCCAGAGAAGTTTGCCCTAAACCCAGAACGAGGCGGCAGGACCGACAGGCGAGCCTAGCGCGATCGGTACAAGAGCGAGGGTAAGAGATTGGTACGAGATCTCGGTGCCGAGCGATGTCGGCAGGAGGAAAACGAGAACCCTAACGAGAGGGGATTTGATGATTTTTCTGGAAGTTGGTATTCAGTTGATAGCTTCATTCGAAAGTTGATCGCGCTTAGATCGAAGCATGCGGTGGGGTCGAAGTTGAACTGTCGAGCAGCTTCACGATGACACAAACTGACAATCCCGAGCCGCAGGCAGAGCGGTGGATGATGTCTCGCCTCGCCACGCCGACGTGTCTCTGCCTCCGCGACCCAAACCCAGCTCAGCCGGCCCGCCGGGCCAGCCTCAAGACGGTCCTCCTCGCGTGCTGCTGACCCCCCGCACAGCCACACCCCGGGCCACGCACGCCGTTCCACCCACCACAGCGCGCAGGCGAGCGACACGCCCGCATCTGATTGACCCGGAGAAGGATAGAGAGCGAAAGAAAGAAAAAAAAAAGGGCGCCGCCCGTAGCACGTAGGCGCCATGCCCCCACAGTTGCGCTTCCCGACCGCCCTCCCCAACCTATACCCCCACCTCCTCCCCCGCTTCCTCTCCTCCTCCCCCGCCCCCTCTCGCCGCCTCCGCCTCCCGCCGCCTCCCAGCCTGCGACCGCGCCAGCCCCACCTCCAGCCGATTCGCCGCCTGCTCTTCCGGGGCATGGCCTCCGTCACCGGCGAGGACGCGCCGGCCGCCGGGACGAGCGGCGCCGGAGAGGGCCCCGCGTGGCCGCGGCGCGCGCTGGAGGAGCTCGCGTGGGACGAGACCTTCGTCCGCGAGCTGCCCGGCGACCCGCGATCCGACAATATCCCGCGCCAGGTTCGCCGCTCGCTCCCTCCCTGCTTGCTCTCAGTTCAATCGCAACGATAGAAGCTTAAGGTTGATTTGTTGCTCAATATTAATCTGGGGCGAGGTTTGCTGTCGCAGGTCTTGCACGCCTGTTACACCAAGGTGTCCCCCTCGGCGCCCGTCGAGAACCCTAAGCTCGTGGCCTGGTCGGAATCCGTGGCTGACCTCCTCGATCTGGATCACAAAGAGTGAGTTCCACTTCTCTGATGAATCCCAGCTACTACCTACGCTCGTCGTCACTAGTTTTTTCTCTACTATCACTGCCATCACTTCTGACAACATTGTAGCGCCTTGCTTTGTTGAGTGGAACTAATCAGCTGTTGAAAAGATATGTTTAACTCAAGGCACCAAATCATTTTAGCTAGCAGTTGACAAGAACCCATCTGTCGTGGCAAAAAGAAAATCCAATTTAAATTGGAAAGAGATGCATACTTTGGGTACTTCCACATGAACTGTTGCAATTGCCATGAATTGCTTAAGTTACTGTATTGTTTGGCCAACAGTTCCTTTTCTTCCTCATGCCAAATCATAAGCAAAAAGGCTGTCACGTTCTGCACTGCTTCGTTTGCTACCGGATGTTTAAACGTTCTAATTAATTGATTTCATCAAGAGAGCAAATAAAAAGGTCTCAACAAAATGATAAATCAAGTTGCAGGATACATGTCTATGGGTTCCACCTTGCACTAGTTCTCGTCGTCTCTTCCCGCACACAATTGTCTTCATATTGTAACTCCCTGCCCTCCTGACCGATGGCATCCATTGCTCATCATCCTTTTCTGTATCCTTGCTGATATTGGATACTGAAAAATCGCAATGGCCCTCTATTTATTTCAGGTTTGAAAGGCCTGATTTTCCTCAGTTCTTCTCAGGAGCAACTCCGTTGGCCGGAAGGTGCGTGTTACCTGTACTTTGTATCTTTCTGTTTGGTTCTGTCACAGTTTGTTATCCACTCTAATCAACATCCTCTGCAGTGTGTCATATGCCCAGTGTTATGGTGGGCACCAATTTGGCTCATGGGCTGGTCAGTTGGGAGATGGTCGGGCAATAACTCTTGGAGAGGTTCTCAATTCTCGAGGTGAGAGGTGGGAGTTGCAGCTCAAGGGTGCTGGAAAGACTCCTTACAGCCGTTTTGCCGATGGCCTTGCTGTCCTACGCAGCAGCATCCGTGAATTCTTATGCAGTGAAGCTATGCATGGTCTAGGCATTCCTACAACTCGTGCCCTTTGTCTAGTTGAGACTGGAAAATCTGTTGTACGAGATATGTTCTACGAGTATGTCATGATATCTTCTGTTTCTAATCTACATTTTGCTGGATCTAGTCTTGCTTTTGAATTTCGGTTTTTATTTAAGGACTCGACTATAATCCCATATGAACATCAACAATATGTACTATTATTGAACTTTGCTGTCTAGTGCCCCATGTTTCTTCTATTTTCCCTACTTAACTAATCATAACTTCACCTTGTCATCCTTATTTTTCCTAAGCCTACTATCATGAAGAACAAAATGTCCTAATGTTCATTTATGATCATCCATTGAAACCCCCAGGGTTATTAAAAAAGTAAAAAAGCACGCCACCCCTACTATACCATAAGTATTCATCGTGCTGTTGAAAATACTTGTGTGCTTCTCATCCAGTATTTATTATCTGTAAAATATAGAAAGCTAGAACGTTTTGCCAAGATCTTTCTTTTGAACATTTTCAGTATATACAATGTTTATGTTGGCATTCCCTTCTATTTTAAAATTTTAATTGATTTTTTTGTTCATTATGCCAGTGGCAATTCAAAAGAGGAGCCAGGTGCAATTGTTTGCCGTGTAGCACCGTCATTTATACGTTTCGGTTCATACCAGATACATGCTTCAAGGGGCAAAGAGGACCTTGAAATTGTTCGAAATTTGGTAGACTACACAATACGTCATCACTACCCACATCTTGAAAATATTAAAAAGAGTGAAGGTTTATCTTTTGAGGCAGCTATGGGAGACTCTCCAGCCATAGATCTTACTTCCAACAAATATGCAGGTAAATTTTTATGTATGCTATTTTCTTTGATTGAGGACATTTATCTTGTGGATAACTAACTTTCTTCCTGTTCAATTCGTGATAACAGCCTGGGCAGTTGAGGTTGCGGAGCGTACTGCTTACTTGATAGCCAGGTGGCAAGGTGTTGGTTTCACCCATGGTGTACTGAACACTGATAATATGAGTGTGTTGGGCCTAACTATTGATTATGGACCCTTTGGTTTCTTAGATGCTTTTGACCCTAGCTTTACTCCGAATACCACTGACCTGCCTGGTAAGAGATATTGTTTTGCAAATCAACCTGATGTTGGTTTGTGGAATATTGCTCAGTTCACTGGACCATTATCTTCTGCTGGGCTTATTAGCAAAGATGAGGCAAATTATGTAATGGAGAGGTGAGTTTTCTCCCGATATATACAGTTATGGGCAAATAAAAAGAATACTTATGGTAACATTTCTATATTTTCTATATTGTAGGTATGGGACAAAGTTCATGGATGAATATCAATCTATAATGACAAAGAAGCTTGGTCTACCTAAATATAATAAGCAGCTTATTGGCAAGCTGCTGAACAACTTGGCTGTTGATAAAGTTGACTACACAAACTTTTTCCGTCTTCTTTCCAATGTCAAAGCAGATAGTGACATTCCAGAAAATGAGCTGCTTGTACCTATAAAAGCTGCACTACTGGATATTGGACAAGAAAGAAAGGAAGCATGGATTAGTTGGGTACAGACATACATTGAGGAGGTATGGTTTCCTTTTGCTAATTGCTCTTTTTCTCTAGTTGTTTACACACATAGATTTTAAGTGCCATGGTATGTCAATCATTATATCATTTGTCAATTTTTTGTCCTTGGGCTTATTTTTCTCAGCCCCAGTCATTTTTGTGAAGTTCATAGTTTTTGTTTAGAACAAGCTGGAATACTCTTTCATGGCCTTATGTTCTGTAGGGGTTTTCAGCATTGGCCCATTTGATGTTACTGTATGAATTGTGCATTTGATGCTATTATATGGGTCTCATCAATTACTTAACTATTGTCTTCTCTAAAACACCTTCACATTAAATTTGTCATCTGCTATGCAGAAGTTCTAAGAAGAACTTTGCTATTCACTGCCTCCTATTGCTACACTGTTTTCTAATATTCGACCCCCTCTTTAATTTCTTACTGCTTCACCCACCATCAACAATTTGTTCCACTATTTTGATTTAGACCTCTAGTCTTGCTTTTTTATTAGTTCAAATATAGCAACAGAACGTTAGGAGATTGTGTCTGAACATGCTTAGTCTAACGATATATCCATGCTCTCTGCAGCTGGTGGCAAGTGGCATTTCCGACGAAGAAAGGAAAGCTACAATGAACAAAGTCAATCCGAAGTACATTCTTCGGAACTATCTCTGCCAGACCGCGATTGACGCAGCTGATCTAGGTGACTACGAGGAAGTTCGTCGGCTACTGAAAGTGATGGAACATCCATACGACGAGCAGCCAGGAATGGAGAAATACGCGCGGTTGCCACCAGCATGGGCATACAGGCCTGGAGTGTGCATGCTATCCTGCTCGTCGTGAACCCAGTATCCAGCTACGACCAATACGCTGTGTTGTATAATCTTTTTTGGTTGTATAGGAGATTTGCCTGTAAGATCTAGTGTTTGAAGCACCACGTGTTGTTTTTAAAGGCGTGGTGCAGTGTCTGAGTGTCAGAAAACTTTGTTGTGCTCTTATCTTGATATATGAATAGCAGAGCGTTCAGCTATTCAGGAGCAGTTGGGAAATGGCGAGCACAGCCATTCAGTCCTGACTTTCTGAGATGGTGAGTCGTCACTTAAGTTTTACACACGAAACTGGACACGGGATAGTCTTGATCTGGTCCCATCTATGTTGTTGTAAGGAGCGTAGGCTCATTACCATTAAGCTGTTGTCGCGCACGGTTTACAGAACTATGGAAATATTAACTGTGGATCTGCACGAAGATGGATTTCCTGATTCTATGTTGGCTATCATCTGACGGTCATACGTTCCTAGTGAGCTGGTCGGTAAAACAAAAGGAGAGTCCACTATCTTCACTGACGGCTTGCACAAAATCTGTTGGGGAGGTGACCTCGGATAGGGTTATGACGGGGAAAGACAAAAGGAGTTTCCCCTGACATATGCCGAGTTACTGTCTATATTGACCGAATCATATAAAGGTCGGCCGAGGTAAGCACGATCATGACACGGCCGAGGTAAGCACGATCATGACACCTATGAGAGGAGCTGTACGTTACCTGTAAGGTGCCTAAATCCCACTTCTAGTTCATTTTTCAAAATTTGGTATAAATTTTTGTTTAAAATTTACACTAGAATTTGGCAAATGAACTAGAAGTGGGATTTAGGTGGGATCCCACTTGACACACTAGTTACCCGGCCGACATACGAGTTAAGTCGGCCGAGTAAGTCCGAATAACCTAAATGCAGGTGAAGGCCAAGTCGAGTTAAGCGAGACAGGGCCAAATGACATGAAGCTTGCATAAGAAGGAGGTGTCTATAGTCAAACCTAGCCACGGGCTAGGAAGAATCTGAACAGAGCCAAGCGCAAAGGACAAGGCACAGAGCAGCAGAAGGAGGTCACGGAGGTGACAGTCCTGGAGCCCGAGGCGTGCAGGTGGGGTTCTTTGGAACTTTGCCGTCATTAGAAGAGGGACATATAAAGGAGGTCGCCGAGTTACTATATTGGGACAATATGCTTGCCACATCAGCCCTAGAGGAGCCAAGGCCCCCCTTTATAAGGAGAGACATGGATTCCTGAGAAGGGAATCGATTCATTCTACACCGTTAGGCTCGTGAAGTTCTTCTCTTCTTCCTGCAAACAGCTCAAGGAACACTTGTAGCCCGAAAGAGGAGAAATAAAGATCTTTATGTTAGTCATTCGTGTGTAGAAGCATCTACATCTTCCCTCCCCGGATCCCACTAGCATCCATCGGCCCCAAACTTTAGCCTACCCATGGCATCTGCCGTGCCACCACCATGAAAGTTGGCGCCCACCGTGTGGCCAGCAGCGATGCTAGCTGGAGTAAAGATCCGGACGGAAAACTTCATCCACACTAGCGAGCGCGTTGTCTCTGGCCTAGTCCAGAGATTTGATCTCTGTGACTATGTCAGCGATAACGCAGACAACTTCAGGAGAAAAGCTCCTCCGCTCAACGGCGTCTTCATCAACTTGGGCATGCACCAGATCTACGTCGGCGTCGACACCACCTGCGTTTATCCTCACCAAGTTATTGTTGCAGGAGAGCCCCCCTCAGCGCGGCAAACGGTTCGCGTGGAGAACGCCCGTCGGCGTCGGTGATGGTCGCAATGCGGGTGCAAAGTGCGGCAGCGAGCACCAGATCAAGCAAGGACCCGACGACAGGAGGAGAGGTGACCACAAAGCAGGCAGCTCCACAGCCCACCGAGGTAGATCTTTCGGCAGCAAAGCCAGCCGAAGTGCAGGAGACGACCCCGAAGGCACCAAGGGTAAGATGGCCACCTCTGGAAAGACTAGAAAATATTCTCCAGGCAACTATAGATAATATGACTACGCCTGTAGCGCCGATACTTGATCCGGCTAATGCTCATGCAGAGTTAGAAGAGACCAGGCAAAAGGTACTGGTAGAGGCAAAAAAGGTGTCGGCATTGCGGGAGTCCCTAAACAGGACCCTGCGAGAATATGCTAAGGCAAATAAGCTAGATGTCGCCCCCGAGCGGGTTGATGAATTAAGACTAAGAGGGAAAAACCTCATGGATGATATCAATAAAGAGCATGAGACTCATAAGGCAGATTCAGTCGATCTAGGCTTGCCGAGGTATAGCACCCGACAAGAAGAACCTAAAAGCGGCAAATGCACACTAGAGTTAGAAGGACCGACCGTGAAACCCGAAGCGACAAGAAAGAGTGAATGAGTCAAGTGCGCGCATTGCGAACCAGCAGAATGAAGAAATGCTTAAGGCAGACCCGGCAAGACCTGGTGCCTCACGAATGGTTCATTCGGCTGGAGCAGCACCCGCCCTATCTGTGGAAGCAACATCTTCACCCGGAAACAATGCGCGAAAAGATAGAGCAGTAACTTCAGGAAAAAGAAACAAGCAGATTGTACCGTATGATCCAGCGGTAGCTGAAAAGATCAATGAGAACAGCGGCAATGGAAGCCGAGGTAACAGTGGCGAAAGAAACCCCCACCGTGCCAACAAAGGCAACGGAATCCGAGGTAATGGGGACCTCGGAAGAGGAAATCATGAGAACAATATCCCGGCAGAAGGAAGGAGGGATCCGCCGTCCAACCCTCAGCCGAGGTGTGAACCTCGGCAGGAAAGAGAGGTGAGACCAGCTCGCCATAATCAGGCAAATGAGAGGTACAATGATGGCTACTCAGATATGGAGTATGCAGTGCATGGTGGAAACGACCATTATGGAATGCAGGAGAGAGTCATGTACAGAAACTTGCCATCAGATGATGCAAGACAAAAACTGGACAGGTTGTACCGGTCCGAGTTGTTAGAGGAGCAAGGTCCGCCGGGTCCGGCATGTTTCGGACCCCGGATCATGGGCGAGCCGCCTGTGCCAAATTTTCAGCTGGCAAGGGGCACGGAGACATACAATGGAAGTACCAAACCACAAGATTGGTTAATTGACTATGCCACTGCAGTAAAAATAGCTAGCGGAAACTTGCGATGGGCAATAATCTGCCAGCGGGCAGTATCAACTGCTGGCTAGATTTTTAAGAGATGTTTGTCAGCAACTTCATCAGTACTTACAAGAGACCAAACAGGCCACAGCAGCTCGCAATGTGCAAGCAAAGGCCGAATGAGACAGGCAAAGAATTCTTGACTCGGTGGTGTAACCTCAGGAATTCCTGCGAGGGAGTTATAGAATCGCAAGCGATAGCTTGGTTCGCTCAAGGATGCCGATATGCCAGTGTCTTGTGGCAGCGACTGCAAAGATATATGCCAACCACTTTGGCAGAAACCATCATGATAACGGATTCTTATGCATCGGGAGATCGACGCAACTAGAACTAATGTCGGCAGACCATCGGGAGCATCAAGATCAATATGCAAGAGATATGGTTGGATCATCAAGGCGCAACGAGTTCAGAGGTAGAAGAAGAGAGGAAAGACCGGATTACAGATATGCCTCCAATCAGGTGGCAGCGGTAGTGCAAGATCAGCCGAGTCACGGAAACAGTCAGCAGCAGAAGAATGGTCCTCAGCAATGGACACCAAGGAATGAAGGGAAGATACAGTGGACACCAGAACAGAAGAAGCAATGTCAGGAAAGGCCGAAGTACACGTTTGAATCCATATTGGATCAACCGTGTAAGTTTCACACTCCAAACCCGTCTAAGCCGGCTAATCATACAACTCGGCAATGCGCCTGGATGAAAAATGCAATGGGGAACCCGGCGGGCATGCAAGCACCTTCCCATCAGGCACATCAGCAGCAGCAGCCGCAGTTGACTGGGGAAAATGCACAGCAGTTAATGTTACCCCCTCCTCCCTCGAGGTATGATAACTCGGACCGGAGAGATGCGGTGCATCAAGTGATAAATCAGGGTCAGGATGGGAGGACAAACCCAGGAAATAACGGACGCAATGATTACAGGGAACATCATCAATCATATTGCGTGTTCACAACAGAACAGCAAGACAGGCAAAGTGTACAACGCCGACATATGGAAGTGAATGCAGTTATGCCGGCAGTACCAAGATATCTGCCTTGGTCAGATCAAGAAGTAACTTGGAGCATAAAGGATCATCCCAAAAAAATGCCGAATCCGGGGTCGTACGCACTCGTACTAGATCCGACATTTGTCGGGCCCAACATTAATATGAAATTTTCAAAAGTACTCATTGACAATGGGAGCAGTATCAATATCATGTACAAAGATACAATGCATAAACTCGGAATATCACAGAATATGCTGCAATCCACGAGAACCACGTACCATGGAATAGTGCCGGGGCTTTCATGCGAACCCATTGGGAAGGTTCGAGTAGATGTATTATTCGGCACAAGGGATAACTGCAGAGCAGAAAATTTGGAGTTTGAGGTGGTGGATCTAGAAAGCTGCTATCATGCTTTACTCGAGCGGCCAGCATTGGCCAAATTCATGAGCAGCTGCCACATCACCTACTTGAAAATGAAGCTACCCGGACCACAAGGGGTGATAACAGTGGTAGGATATTACAAGAAGTCAATGGAATGTGCTTCGGCCGGATCAAACCTGGCCGAGTCATTGGTGATCGCAAGAGAAAAAAGAAGGATTCAAGAGGTAGCGGCTCTCGCTCAGTCGGCACAACTGAAAATGCCGGCATTGGACAACCCACATGGAAGTGTTTCTTTCCAGCCGACTAAAGAAACGAAAAAGGTCCAGATAGATGAGCAGTTCCCAGAACACACCATCACCATTGGTGTCGGCCTAGATGCCAAATAGGAAGGCGAGCTCACCAACTTCCTCCGTGAGAATCGGGATATCTTTGCATGGTCAACTCAAGACCTGCAAGGTGTGCCGAGGGAGTTGGCTGAGCACTCTTTGCATGTAAGGCCAGGAGCAAGGCCGGTGAAGCAACCTCTCCGCCGCTTCGCCGAAGACAGGAGAAAAATAATAGGGGATGAGATAGCTCGGCTCCTTGCGGCCGGGTTCATCATGAAAGTGCTTTATCCGGATTGGCTATCAAATCCGGTGTTAGTAGAAAAGAAAAAGGATGATCCAAATGTAGCCGTCGTATGGAGAATGTGTATTGATTACACGAACCTGGACAAGGCGTGTCCCAAAGATCCTTTTCCTTTACCTAGGATAGACCAAGTCATTGATTTGACCGCTGGTTGTGAGCTGTTATCATTTGTAGACGCGTATTCTGGTTTCCACCAGATACCGTTAAATCCGGCTGATCAAATAAAGACTGCGTTTATTACCTTGTACGAGGCTTATTGCTATCGCACCATGCCATTCGGCCTGCGTAACGCAGGAGCAACATACTAGAGATGTATGCAAAAATGTCTGCATGACCAGATAGGGAAAAATGTACAAGTATATGTAGATGATGTGGTTATCAAAACCAAAGAGAGGAAAACGCTACTGGATGATATTCGGCAGACATTCGCGAACTTGAGAAGGTTCCGAATGAAGCTTAACGTGGAAAAATGTACCTTCAGTGTACCGGCTGGGAAACTACTCGGTTTTCTCGTATCCAGCCGAGGTATAGAGGCCAATCCAACCAAAATAAGAGAGGTAGAAAGGATGGAATTGCCGAGATGTCTAAATGACGTACAGAAGTTCACGGGTTGGCTGGCCTCGCTTAGCCGATTCGTATGTCGGCTGGGAGAGAAGGCATTACCACTATATCAACTGATGAAAAAATCTGATAAATTCATTTGGACACCGCAGGCAGATAATGCATTTCATGAACTGAAAAAGATGTTGGTCACAGCACCAATCCTGGCTTCTCCATTGTCAAAAGAGCCTATGCTACTTTACATAACCTCCACAAACAGAGTGGTAAGTGCGGTGATCGTTGTGGAACGGAATGGAGATGATAAATCAATACAAAGGCCGGTATACTACCTAAGCGAGGTACTATCAGCCTCAAAACAAAACTACCCACACTACCAGAAGATGGCCTATGGATTATACATGTCGGCGAAGAAACTTAAACATTACTTCGAAGAACACCCGATCAAAGTGGTCTGTGAAGCGCCCATAGCCGACATATTGAGCAACAAAGATGCAAGCGGCCGAATAGCGAAATGGGCAATTGAATTGTCACCTTATGCTCCGCAATTCGATAGGCGAGATGCAATCAAATATCAGGCAGTGCCGATTTCTTTGTGGATTGGGCCGAGGTACAATATGAGCCGCCATTACCAGATCCGAATTATTGGACAATGCACTTTGACGGTTCCAAGCTGAGGAATGGCTTGGGGCAGAGATAGTGTTAACCTCGCCAAAAAGAGATCAGCTAAAATATGTGCTGCAAATACATTTTGCCGCATCAAACAATGTAGCCGAGTACGAAGCACTCGTCCATGGGTTAAATGTGGCAAAAGAGATTGGCATACGTCGGATTCTATGTTACGGGGATTCAGATCTAGTAGTACAGCAAGTATCAGGCAATTGGGACACGCTAGATGCGAATATGGCCCTATATAGACTCCATGTGCAAAATCAGCGGATACTTTGATGGATGTGAGTTTCATCATATACCTCGGGCAGAAAATGACGCTGCAGACACGCTGTCAAAACTCGGATCAAATAGGCAATCAATTCCCCCGGGTATCGCCCTAGAGCACCTGAGAAAACCATCAATAGTACCATCACCAGAGTCCGAGTCCATTTATATCTTGGCAGAATCAAGAGAATATAGTAGGCCAATGGAAATCGACAAAGAATGTAACCCGAAATTTCCGAAAATAAACCCGGACATCGCACGGATGGATATGAAAAAGTTCGAGGCCATTATGTCGGTAGAAAACATGGAAATAGATAGTGAAGTTATCCTAGAGAAAATCATGCCGACATGGGCGCAACCCATATTTTCCTTGCTTAAGGATGCCATTTTGCCGAGTAATGAGGTATTGGCTAGACAGACAGTGAGAAGAGCAAAAGCTTATACAATCATAAACAATGAGCTGTATAAAAGAAGCATCACAAGCGTATTGCAGAGATGTGTTGATTCGACAGAAGGCCAGGAAATCCTCCTAGATATACATCAGGGAGAATGCATGCATCACGCTTCGTCCAGAGCTTTAGTGGCCAAAGCATTCAGGCATGGATTTTATTGGCCAACGGCGTTGAAAGAGGCCAAAAAATTGGTAGAAAAATGTAATGGTTGCCAGAGATACGCTAGCAAGATACATATGCCGTCGTCCGAGTTAAAGACGATACCAATTACTTGGACATTTTCTGTATGGTGCTTTGATATGGTGGGACCATTCAAGCTGGCCCGGGGCGGGATGACCCAGATCTTAGTTATGGTGGATAAGTTCACAAAGTGGATTGAAGTAAAACCGATAAAAAAATGTGATGGACCAACAACAGTAAAATTCCTCAAAGATATTATCTTGAGATATGATTATCCACATAGTGTTATTACAGACAATGGCACAAACTTTGCTGAAGGTGCTTTTGCTAGATTCTGCCAGGAAAAACACATAAGACTTGATGTCGCCTCGGTGGCTCACCCAACATCAGATGGGCAAGTAGAAAGATCTAATGGACTAGTATTGTCCGGAATAAAACCACGACTGGTCGAGCCTCTACAAAGGTCGGTAAGATGCTGGATCGAGGAACTACCAGCAGTATTATGGAGCCTTAGAACTACCCCGAACAGGTCAACAGGATATACCCCATTTTTTCTGGTAAGCAGAAGCCGTGCTTCCAGCCGATATAATACATGATTCGCCAAGAGTAACCTAGTATACAACTACTGAGGTAAATGAGGTAGCTCGGCAAGATGATGTCGATTTGCTAGAAGAGGCCAGGGAGTTGGCACTATCAAGGTCAGCTATTTATTAGCAATACCTACGATGATATCACAGCAAGAAAGTCAATCCAAGAGTGTTTAAAGAAGGAGATTTGGTTCTTCGGCTAGTGTAACGCACAGCCGGCATGCACAAACTATCACCCCCATGGGAGGGACCATTCATCGTGAGTAAAGCATTACACAATGATGCATATTACCTAATCGATGCTCAGTCACCAGAAAAGAACAAGGCAAACAGAGCCGGCGAGGAATCCAAAAGACCATGAAACATTGCTTTACTTCGTCCATTTTACTCGTAGGAGCCATCTATGGCACATTGTAATATGACGCTTCAAGTCAAAGTATCAACTATGTATTAAACCTCGGGACCTTGAGCGGTGACTCGGGGACTGCCCTATGGTATTTATTATTTTTGAGTTACGTATTAAACCTCGGCACCTTGAGCAGTGACTCGGGGACTGCCCTATGTTATTTCTTATTTAGAGTTGTGCATTAAACCTCGGCATCTTGAGCGGTGACCCGGGGACTTCCCTATGGTATTTATTATTTTTGAGTTACGCATTAAACTTCGGCACCTTGAGCAACAACTCGGGGACTGCCCTGCGATTGTTGCTCGCTCATAAAATACTTCGGCGTTTCGAGCAACAACTCAGGGAATACTAGGTAGTATTCTCTGCATTAGCTCGGGGATTACCACATGGTCCAAAATAACTCCTTCGATCACGCAGAGAACTCGACGACCCAAGTAATAACTCGGGGACTAATTGATATAACCCACTGTTTTCAAAAATACAGACAGGTTACATGCCGAACGAAGTCCAGCCACATGGAGAAATACAATCCGAACCTAAGGAATGAAAGGTCGCCAAAACAAAGATATAAGGCAATGAGACCCGCTTAAACAAAGTCATAATAATTACCATCACCCATGCGTTAGCAGCAAAAGGCAAAAAGGTTCGCATTACACGACAAACGACTGATTCATAAGACATCATACACCTGGCATACCGGGGACTGAGAACAACTTAAGAGGTTTTTTAAGCATAAATAATGAAAACGGCCAGAGCACTTTCAAGGGGCAGCAGCATGACCCGGGGCATCAAGAATGGTTGTCTCAGATGACGGCGGCACGACCTCGGTCTCCTGTTGCAGGGGCATCTCCAGAAGGTGGGCGTGCCGAGGTAGACGGTGCCTTAGCCGAGGTTACTTCGCCTTCAATAGGGGCGATAGTAGCCTCGGGGGGCGTCCGGGGCTGCTGAGAGGCATTAGTTTGAGCTTGAGAATGCCCAGTCTCTTTAGAAGATGATCGCGCGTCGTCGTCCCCATCCGAGCTTGCGCTGGAATCACTAGAGCTGTCCGAGTCGCCCGCACCCTCCTCCGGGTCGGCCGAATTATCATCGGGGGCATCTTCGATTTCAAAGTCATCCGCTAGGTTGGGAAGAAAACTCGGCCCTTCAATCCAGTTATGCACATCAGTATACTCAACAAGCTGGAAGGCACGAGCTTGGAGGAGAGCGACGAACTCTGGATCTTCAACCCAACGGGAGCCGGTGCGCAAGTTTATCAAGGTGTCGAGCGAAATGTCCTCATACCAAGACATAATGACTGTGAGCGCCATATCATCACCAGCCCTTCCAGCGGATTCCCTCCAGAGATTTAACTGAGTCTGCGATGCCATTAACCTTAGTATCTTGATCTCGTCAATATCAGGAGTTCTAGAAGTATTCGGCCAGAGAACATGGTAGGCCCGAATGGCTGCTTGCACCAAATCCCTGCCCATAATCTTCATTGGCCCAATAGCAGCGCCAACGGCAACCAAGAAGTCTTCCATTGAATATTCTGGACTCGAATTAGCGGGGACACCTTGGCGCTGGCGAGCATTAATCACCACTCTAGAGATCACGGGCCTAGCTTCTGGAAAATGATCTACGCAAAATAAAAGTATATCAGTTAAAAGTAAGAAAGAGGAGAAGATAACTCGGCCACGGTCAGAAACTTACGATGAATATAGCTCAACATTTTATGGAGATCTTGAGTCCAATCAACCTTAGTCTTCTCAAAGCGAGTGATTTACTCGCTCATTGTCCGAGTCTTAAGTTCGGCAGCCTCGAGGAGTTCTTTATCCTTCTGCAATTGCAGACTTAGCCGGTTCTTTTCTTCGGAGAACTCCTGATCAACTTTCTCTAACTCGGATTTCTGAGAAAGCTTGAGGGACTCCACCTCGGCACGCAATCGGGTTATCTCGTCATCTTTTTCTTTTAGTTGTGCCGAATGAGTGGCGGCTTTCTCTAAAAATGCAGCATCATATCAGTCATGGGTATGCACTCTTGATGCGACGCTGCAAGAGTTTGTAACTCGGCTATACCAAATCCAGAAGGTTATAAGAAACCCAGGATAAGTTTTGAGTGAAAATTAATAGAGGAAAAGAATAACTAACCTTCCAGAGCCTTGACTTTCTTCTCAAGACAGATATTAAGATTATTGATATTACCTATTTACCAGCAAAATGAGTTAACACCTCAAGTCGAAAATATTAAGAGCTTAAGCAACAATACAAAAATTTGTTAAGCTACCAGCTTTCTTCACCACGGGAAGAACCTTCTCATAATTTTCTTGCAACTTCCTGTGCGTGAAAAGCAGCCTTTGGAATTCGGCTGTCCGCCGATCATGGGTAACCTAAGCGACAAAGTAAATTACAAAATCAGATACACGAAGCTAAGGAAGATCCGAATCAAGCAAAGCTAAACTCGGATCTAGGCGGCTGGATATTTAAAGCTAAGGCAGATCCGAATCAAGCAAAGCTTAACTCGGATCTAGGCGGCTGGATATTTAAAGCTAAGGCAGATCCGAATCAAGCAAAGTTTAAGTCGGACCTAGGCGGCTGGATATTTAAAGCTAAGGCAGATCCGAATCAAGCAAAGCTTAACTCGGATCTAGGCGGCTGGATATTTAAAGCTAAGACAGATCCGAATCAAGCAAAGCTTAACTCGGATCTAGGTGGCTGCATATTCGAAGCTAATACCAATCCAAATTAAGCAAAGCTTAACTTGGACCTAGGCGGCTGGATATTTAAAGCTAAGACAGACCCGAATCAAGCAAAGCTTAACTCGGATCTAGGTGGCTGCATATTCGAAGCTAAGACGAACAACAAAGCTAAGACAATGAGTCAAAATCATAGAGGAAACTTACTAGGCAAAATAATGCACTTAAAGCTTAACAAAGCTTCCAAACGAGCAACAAGTTATTCGGTTGCAAGCTTCGGGGACTAGAGTATATATATTATCATTCGAATAACTAACCAAATGTCAACAAAAGCAATTACCTCGTTCATCTTATTGCTGTCAAGCACGATCTTGGCATCCATATGCAAGCGACTGCTGATGTCAGAGAGTTGAAATGGCTGGTTGCTCGGATTGCCCTCAAGCTGATCAACATCGTTCCAATTATTGGCATACTCAACCAAGGAGCCGAGGCTGTTCCCACTCTTAGTACGAGTCAGGACTTTACCTCGGACACGTTGTGTAACCACCGCCGCCGCGGGACTCTTGTGGAGAGTAAGCTGAGTATCAGCGGCCGGGGTGACAACGGTCTTAGCAGAGGAAACCCCCTTGCGGAGCGCATCAGCAATGGTGGGTTGAGAGGAGCTGGAAAGTCCTTTCTGAGATGATGAAGGTCTGGTAACAACAACCTTCTTAGCCTTAGAAGAGATGTCGGTAGGGGCCGCAACCTCGGCACTTGGAGTGGCATTTTTGGGGGCTGGAGGAATTATGGTTTCCGAGGGTGCCGAGATGGTCATATCCTCGGCTGGAGTTGGAGTTGCGGTTGAAATTGTGGGGGTCAAAGGAATCTCGGGGGAAACTCCAGGGTTCACGACGGGCGATGGGTTCGAGAAGGATCTCTTGGCGAGTTATGTCGGCCTCAGCAGTGGAAACCACAGGTGCATCTTGCCGAGGTGATGTCTGATTCGGAGCAGGAGGAGAGTCTACGCGAGTAGGACTAGGAACTCTGGTATCTTCAGGAGGCGGAGGAGAAGGCGGCCGAGTTGTGTGACTCTTCATACTCGGACCACTGGGCTTAACAGAAAGAGGAGCGCTGCAAAAGCATAGAAAGTCAAATCAAAAGACAGAAAAAGAGAAACAAGAAATACAAATGAAAATGAACTCACCCAGTAACTCCGGGCATAGTTTTACGCTTCGGAAGGTGCTGGGCTGACTTCTTTGTTCGCTTCTTGGGAGCGGCTTCCGAGACACCTGCTGGAGCGGTACGCTTCCTCGAGGTAGCAGGAGGTTGGCAGGCGAGAGGCTCGGCGTCGTGCACCTGACCGGCCTGATTAGCTCAGGACGTAGAAGCCGGAAATGCGTAAGAGATAGGCATTGCGGCGACTACCTCAAGAACTTGGACGTCGTCCGAATCACCTTCCTCCCCGTGAGCCGAAGTCTTGCCACGGGAGCGAACCGGAGCAACGTCCGACTTAGGGACGAACTCCTCCGGGTCAGGCTCCCCGCTGTCCGGCGTGTTCCGATCTGCGGTCCACGAGAGGGCCAGAACCTCAGCATCCTCGATCTGTTGCTCCGCAAATCTCTACGAGGAAAGAGACAAAGGGGAATCAGCAAAAGGAATCGCAAACACAATTAGGAAACGAAGACACAAGTGCTTTAACTTACCTCGGGAGGGGGATTCCGGCGGGTGAATGGCTTCAGCCCCCAGGTCCAATCTTCCGGCATATCCTTCTTGAATATAGCTCGGACACGCTTGTAAATAAGATAATCCTCGAGCTCAACCGTTGAAACTCGGTTGGGATCAAGAGGACCGCTCATGAAACAGAGCTTGTGCGTGTGACGCTGAAAAGGGCAGACTCGGCTGCTGATGAAGGTGGTTATCAGATCCTCGCCACGTAGCCCGGCGCGGATCAGCTCCTTCAGCCGAATCTCGAAGGCCTCGGCCAGAGCGTGGCTCTTCCTAGGGTTGTAAGTCCAGTTCTTCTTGGAAGGGGGACCGATGGAGAAAACAGGGAGCCGAATCTTATCTTCCTTCCCAGTATTCTTGACATAGAAAAACGATCTATGCCATTTCTTGCAAGACTCGAGACCAGCAACACGAGGGAACTCGGATTTCCTCCGAGATGTTATGGACGCGGCACCACACTAGGTAAGCAACTTCTCGGAAGGTTGAAGGTATTTGTCTGGAACGACATTGGATCGGATCTGGAAGAATTTGGACCATACATGCACAGACGGCCAGAGGCCGAAGTATCCTTCCGAGGCCGAGATAAAAGCGGATAGGGAAGCAATGGCGTTAGCCGGAAGGTGATGCGGCTGCAAGCCGAAGTAATCAAGGAATTCCCTGTTGGAATTATTCCCTAGAGGCAATAATAAAGATGTTATTATTATAATTCTTGTTCATGATAAAGTTTATATTCCATGCTAGAATTGTATTAAGCGTAAACTTTAATACTTGTGTGGTTTGTGAACAACACCGTGTCCCTAGTATGCCTCTATGGACTAGCTCATTGATTAATGATGGTTAAGGTTTCCTAACCATAGACATGAGTTGTCGATTAATAATGAGATCATATCATTGGGAGAATGATATGATGGATGAGACCAAACTAAGCGAGCAATTAGATCGTGTCATCGTGTTCATCTTTGAAGCTTTTCTTATGTCAAATATTGTATTCCTTAGACCATGATATAATACAACTCCACGGTATCGGAAGAAAGCTTTGAGGTCATCAAACGTCATCCTATGAGAGGGTGATCATAAAGGTGTCTCTCGGTAATCGGAAAGTACATTGGGTTGTATGTATCGAGATGGCATTGTCCCTCCCAAGTCGGAGAGATATACTTGGGCCCACTCGTGTCGATATCAACACCTTGCAAGCACGTGGTTAAGGAGTTAATAACAAAGTGATATCGGATTACGGAGCAGTAAAGTACTTGCGTGAACGTGATTGAACTAGGTATGACGATGCAACGATCAAATCTCGGGCAAGTAAAATATCGCGAGACGAAGGAATATATATATGGGATTGATTGAATCACGGCATCGTGGTTCATCCGATATGATCATCGATGAATGTGTGGAGTCAATATGGGTTTTCGAGACCTTGTTGATTATTGATAGAAGATCATGTGCGCATGTTCTCGAACCGAAGGGTCACACACTTAACGTGTCTTGGCTAGGATAGATTGGATAATTGGTTTATGAGTTTTTGTTGGTCTCGGATGGGATCCGGTACTTCAAGAGAGGTTCGAATGGTCAGAGAATAAGATTCATATAAGCGTGCAGTTTTGGAGTTTGGAATTGTTTCGGGTTAATCAAGATAGTCTTGGAAGCTTCTAGAACCTTCCGAGGAGGGACCAACGTGGCCCCACCTGTCGGGAGGGGCATGGTCCTATGAGGGAGTGCCCTGGCTGCATTGGGCCAGGCACAAGGCCCATAGGGCCCGGCCAAGCCTAGGGAAACCCTAGGGAGCTTCTAGAAGGAGGGAACTTTCCCCACTCTTCCCTCCTTGGCCGGCCTAGGTTTGGGGAGGGCTAGGGTTGGCGCCCACCTCTATATAAAGAGGGCTAGGGTGCACCACCCCACACCTCCTCCTCAAGCCCTAGCCGCCTGCCGCCTCTCTCTCTTCCTCCCATTGCGTGGCGAAGCCCTGCTGCAGAAACTCTCCACCACTTGCACCGCGCCGTCGCGTTGTAGATCCAATCCGTCTCTCCACCATACTTGCTGGACCGAGGAAGGAGGAGACGTCTAGGTGCCGCACGTGTGCATCTCTCGGAGGCATCGCCACTTGCGGTGTTAAATCGGAGCGGATCGCGAGGAGGAGAAGCGAGTACGACTACATCACCCACGTTCCGATGAACGTTCCGCTGTGCGAATTTTCAAGGGTATGAAAATCTCATCTAATCCCTCTCGTTGTTTGCATCTCCTAGATTAGATCTTGGCTTTCCCGTTCGCATCCGTAGAATTTTTTTGATTTACTATGCTGCGAAACCCTTCAGTGGTATCAGAGCTAGATCTATGCATAGATGTGTTTCACGAGTAGAACGCAACATGGTTGTTGCGGGCATTGATGTTTTATGTTGCAAGCCTCTTGTTTGTGTTCTTCTTATGACGCGGGATAGTGAGATTGAAGCGGTCCAGGCCAACCTTACGCGACGTCGTTCGCGAGACCGGCTCCGCACTTGACGTGTGGCTTGTTCCACACATACGGCTGGTGGATGCCAGTTTCTCTCACTATAGTAGTCATGGGATTTATACCGGAGTTTGGCAACCATAATATCACCGTTGTGGCTTTCCGTAGGTAAGTCTTAGCTTGCTACTCCCATAAGCCACGTAAAACATGCAACAACAAAGTAGAGGCGTCTAACTTGTTTTTGCAGGGAGTGTTTTCTGTGATATGGTATGGCCCAAGATGTGATGTGTGTATTGTATGCAATGATCATGTTTTGTAATGTTTCACGACTTGCATGTCGATGAGTACACAACCGGCAGGAGCCATATGGTTGTCTTTATAATTGTGTATGACCTGTGAGTCAACTTCTTATACGCCATGTAATAGCTTTACTTTATCGCTAAGTAGTTAGCAATAGTTGTAGTTGCTATTCGTGGTGGAGGCAATCATGGTGGAGTGATGGAGATTATGCCGGCACGCACAAGATGGAGATCATTGCGCGAAGATTGGCTATACCATGTCACATAAAGTTATATGCATGTGATGTTTATCCTTTTATGTATCTTATTATGCTTAGATCGCGACGGTAGCATTATAAGATGATTCCTCACTTAAAGATCAAGATAAAACTATGTTCTCCCCATGTATGCACCGTTGCGAAAGTTCGTCGTGTCCAAGCATCACGTGATGATCGGGTGCTATAGACTCTACGTTCACATACAACGGGTGCAAGCCAATTTTGCACACGCGGAAATACTTGGGTTTGACTTGACGAGCCTAGCATGTACAGACATGGCCTCGGAACACATGAACCAAAAGGTTAAGCATGAGTCATATGAATGATATGATCGACACTTTGTTGTCCACCATTGAAGCCACATCTCTTCTCGCGAAGATCGGATTAGGTGTGGTGAATTTGGATCGTGTTCACTAAACAACTTGAGGGATGTTGAATTTAGTGGGAGTTCATCTAGTAATTTGATTAAGTTGAACTAGTTATCATGAACATAGTCTAATTTGTACTTGCAAACATTGTAGATCAAATGGCTAAGTCCAACTTCAACTTCAACGTTTTTGCTGAGAAGGAAAAGCTTAAAAACAATGGGTCTAACTTCACCAACTGGTTCCAATCGAGAATCATTCTCTCTGGCGATAAAAGGACTATGTCCTTGAGAATGCGTTAGGTGACGCCTTTGTAGATGCCCTACCGATGAGGAAGCTGTCTATCGATCAAGCAAAGATGATTATGGTGTGATTAAGAGCACCATGTTGTTTCCTATGGAATCGGACCTTCAAAATCGTTTTGAAGACTATCCCGCCCTTTGAGATTCTTGAGGAGCTAAAACTATGTTTCAGACTCAGCCCGTTAAGAGATATGAGATCTCCGAGAATTCTTTAAGCGCAAGATGGAGGAAGGGAGTTCCGTTAGTGAGCATGCCATTAAGATGTCGGGCTACACTCAACGCCTTGAGCAAGCGGATCGCAAGATTCCAGAGGAGCTCAAGATTGAAAGGATTCGCAATCACTCCTCCTAGCTACAAAAGTTTTGTAGTGACTCATAATCGATTGGTTCCATCGATACGATCACCGAGCTCTTCGCAGTGAAGGCTGCGGAGGTGGACATAAAAAGGATAATCATGTGTTGATGGTCAACAAGCCCCACCTTCAAGAAAGGTAAGGGTGCAAAGAAGCCCTTCAAGAAAGGCGGCGTAAGCGCGTTGCCCATCTTGAGAAGAAGCTCAAGTCGGACCCAAGCCGACATCGAGTGCTTCTATTGCAAGGACAAGGGTCATCGAAGCGAATCGTCCAAGTACTTAGCGGACAAGAAGGCGGCACCATTAAAGGTATATTTGATATACATGTTATTGATGTTTTCCTTACTATCCCTTGTTGTAGTGCTGGTTATTTGATCTTGGTTCGGTTGCTAATATTTGTAACTCAAACAGAGCTACGGAATAGACGGCTTGCGAGGATGTGGTGACGATGCGCGTGGCAACGGATCAAGAGTTGATGTGATGATCGTCGACGCTCTCCTTAGTTTTACCTTCGGATTAGTTTTAAACCTTAATAAGTGTTATTATGTGCCCGTGTTGAGCATGAACATTATTTCGGATCGTATTTATTGCAAGACGGTTATTCATTTAAATCGGAGAATAATGGTTGTTCTATTTATATGAGTAACATCTTTTATGGTCATGCACCTTTGTGAATGGTTTATTTCTTACGAATCTCGAAAAGGATGAAACACACATCCATAACATTGAGGCTAAGAGATGCAAAGTAGATAGTGATAATACTACTTATTTGTGGCACTGCTGCTCAGGTCATATTGGTGTAAAGCGCATGAAGAAACTCCATTCTGATGGACTTTTGGAGTCTCTTGATTTTGAATCATTTGACACATGCGAACCATGCCTCATGGGCAAGATGATCAAAACCCCGTTCTCCGGTATGATGGAGCGGGCAATAGACTTGTTGGAAATCATACATACCGATGTGTGCGGACCGATGAGTGTTTCGACGCGTGGTGGATATCGCTATTTTCTCACTTTTACCGATGACTTAAGTAGATATGGGTATATCTATTTGATGAAACATAAATCTGAAACATTTGAAAAGTTCAAGGAATTTCAGAATGAAGTGGAGAACCATCGTAACAGAAAAATTAAGTTTCTACGATCCGATCGTGGAGGTGAATATTTAAGTTATGATTTTCTCACGCATCTTAAAGCAAGCGGAATCGTTTCGCAACTCACGCCACCCAGAACACCACAACGCAATGGTGTGTCTAAACGCCGGAATCGAACTCTATTAGATATGGTCCGATCAATGATGTCTCTTACTGATTTGCCGTTATCATTTTGGGGTTATGCATTAGAAACCGCTGCATTCACTTTAAATAGGGCACCATCTAAATCCGTTGAGACGACACCGTATGAACTGTGGTTTGGTGCTAAACCTAAGTTGTCGTTTCTTAAAGTTTGGGGATGCGAAGCCTACGTCAAGAAGTTGATGCCGGACAAGCTCGAACCCAAAGCGGAGAAATGCATCTTCATAGGATACCCTAAGGAAACTATTGGGTATACCTTCTATCACAGAACCGAAGGCAAAGTGTTTGTCGCAAAGAACGGTTCCTTTCTTGAGAAGGAGTTTCTGTCGAAAGAAGTGAGTGGGAGGAAAGTAGAGCTAGACGAGGTTGTTGAACCTTCTCTTGAGTTGGAGAGTAGCGCAGCACCGGAAATTGTTCCAGTGCCGCCTGCACTAACAATAGAGGAAGCTAATGTAGGGGTTCGTAGCATGGAAAACAAAAATTTTCTATCGCATACAAACAATCAAGCCAAGATCTATCTACTAGATTGTAGCAACGAGTCGATGGAATAACTTACCCTCGAAGATTCCAAAGTGTTTAACGAGAGCAGATTCTCGTGGGTGATGTAGTCGTACTCTTTCCGATCTCAAGATCGTGTGGACGATCCTTCCGTACTGCGTTTAAGCGCCTTCATAATCAGTCATCGTTCGATTCGACGAAGACCTTCCTCTCCCTTGTTCCAGCAGGCAGCGGAGGTTGTAGCACTCTCCTCGCGATTCCGGCAGCACAACGGCGTGGTACCGGAAGTAGAGGGGAAATCCCGCAGGGCTTCGCCTTAAGCTGGAGCGAGTATGGTGGATTATGAGAGAGGGCTATTAGTGGTCTAGAGATTAGACACACCAATTAGAAGGCTCTAAACCGCAGGCTAAAGCAATTAGAAGCTCTAAACCAAACGGCTCTAAACCGGAGATTAGAGGTAGAAACTTGTGTGTCTCAAGGAGGAGGCCTGCCCCTCCTTTTATAGGTGGAGGGGCTAGGCGCGCCAGGGAGGGAGGGGAGTCCCTCCCCAACTCGGCCTAGGGCTGGCCGCCGGCTTGGAGGAGAGGAACTCCTCCTCCAAGTTGGTTTCAACCTCCTCTTGCTTGTTTCCCATAGTTTCCTGTTTCCCACAGTTTCCTGTTTTCCACAGTTTCCTGTTTTAGCCGTTTGACTTTCAAACTTTGACTTTCAAGTTTTGGAACAGCAAGAACACTTAGTACATGATGCAATCATTCAATGACACATTCATGTACCCTCCCCGGAGTTGGGACAATCCGGACCCTTCTAGAACATTCCCGATGAAAACAGGAATCATTCCCGAACTTGAACGGGACTTTCCTTATATGAATCTTATTCTCCGGACCATTCCGGATCACCTCGTGATATCCCGGATCCCATCCGAGACTCGAACAATATTCGGTCTCTTTCTCATAATACCATAACTACTCAAACAACGTCGAATCCTTAAGTGTGTCTCCTACGGTTCGTGAATTATGCGGACATGATCGAGACACTTCTCCGAACAATAACCAATAGAGGAATCTGAAATTCATATGGCTCACATATTTCTACGATTACTTTGCGATCGAATGAACCACTTACATACGATACCAATTTCCCTTTGTCTCATGATAGTTTACTTATCCGAGGTTATGATCGTCGGTATCTCGCATACCTAGTTCAACCTCGTACCGATAAGTACTCTTTTCGCTCCGTGATATGTGATCCCTTGTGACCCAGTCACATGCTTGCAAGCTAATTGGATGACATTCCACCGAGAGGGCCCAGAGTATATCTATCCGTCATATGGATGGACAAATCCCACTCTTGATCCATGTGTTTCAACCAATACTTTCCGAACACTCAATGCCACCTTTATATCCACCCAGTTACGGTGTGGTGTTTGATGTCATCAAAGCATCCATCCGGTAAAGGTGATATGCATGATCTCATGGTCGAAGGAATTAGGTTACTATGTATCAGAAAGCATATAGCAATTGAACTATTGAAATGACTTGATCTTTATGCTATGCTTATCTATAGGAGTATGTCCACCATATCATTCTCCTAATGATATGATCCTGTTGTTAATAACATCTCTATGTTCATGATCAGGAAACCATGATCATATATTAACCAACAAGCTAGTTTAACAAGAGGCTTTACTAGGGACTCTTATTTTAGTTTACAAATCACACAAGTATTAATGTTTCCGGTTAATACAATTATAGCATGGTATGTAAACATTTATCATAAGTGTGAAGATATGATAATAACCACTTTATTATTGCCTCTTGGGCATATCTCCAACAGTCTCCCACTTGCACTAGAGTCAATAATCTAGTTTCAAACCTTTGTGTATTCAACACCTATGGCTTTCCGTTGTTGTATGTACACGATTGCTAGTGGTCAATCGATCTCGGATCGACACTTTCGGTCCGTGTAATTGCATGTATTTGCCTCTACGCATCACTCATTCTCTAATGAGATGGCTTTGTATAAATTTGGTCTTTCGTGTGACCTTTAGCTCTTTGGGGTTAAAACATGTTGATAATATTGTCGCACAATATATCTTCATAGTATTATCCAGCTGTGAACTACACCTAGTTTGATAACAAACTACTTGACACAAATGCCCTCTTTTGTCGCTAAAATGCAGTCATATACTTAGCCTTTTGTTGTAGTATCTGTCACAATGTCTTAACTTTGGAACTCATCCAAATCCATTATGGAACTCACTTTCCATTATATTGTGCCACCCTTAGTTTAGATTGAGATAAACTTAATTTGTACTTTGTGACAAAGCTAGTATCAATGTAGTACTTTTATAGTGAACTAACCATCTATTTGTCACTTCTACAAATAATATACTCTTAGTTCTTCCAAAAGATCATAAGAATATCCTTACTATTGTCCAATGATCATCTTACGAATCATTCTGGTATATGCTCACAACATTTAGAGCATAGGACATATCTGGATTTGTACATATCACAGTATGATTGATATAAATACTATTTGTGATTTCATACATCAAGTATCAATCTATACTTGATTATTTGTTTCACTTTACCAAATGTCAATACACTTGAATATATATCATCAACATTGAACTCATTCAATCCTTTACGTATGCGACAAGAACCTCTCTTGTAGTTTCTATATTGAACTCATTCAATATCTTGTCTATGCACTTCTGGCACAACCATATTAGCGTCTATTGATGCCAAATATTTGGGTTTTGCCTAAGTCTTTCATCGGGATGAAATTCTTAATATGTGTTAATAAAAGATACATTATTTCCAATCAACAATATGTCTTCCACATAATGTATTAGAAACTTGTCTTAGCGCTCCCACTTAATTTCTTGCAAATGCAAGCATCTCCATTGTCTCTGATGAAATTAAACTCTTTTAAAAGTTTCATCATAGTGAAGATTCCAACTCCGCGATGCTCACTTCAACCATTGAAGTTTGCATATGCTTTTAGCATCCTTTGAATTAACAAAACCCTATGGACCGTGTCATGCACACGTCCTAGGTAACGATTCTATTAGAAGAACTTGTTTTGTTTATTCAACTACCATATAACAAATTATATGTAGTGGTTGCTACATTAATCCGTCTAGACTAAATATCGCTATGAAAGATCAGATCTTGTCATAGTCAACCTTTGAACATTGTTGTGAACTTTTTCCCAACATGTCGACTATTTCATAGATGTGCAACATCCATGTCTATTTATTTATAGATCCAAACACAACTGTAAGGTCTTACACCTTTCTCGAGGGTCCTTCAAGTTCAAAACTTGATTTCTCATGAATGGAACTATCACGGATTTTATGGCTTCAAGCCATTTGACGGAGTCAGGGCCCATCATCGCTTCTTTGCATGTAGTCTGTTCATTATTCTCAAATAATGATTCAACCCTCAAATCTTGGTATTTGATTGTTTACTTGACCTACTTGTTTCAATAGGAACTTAGATCTCCGTGACCACAACCTTTGAAGCACGTGAGCCATGAGCATTGTTGCTGCCTCCGAAACACTTTTCAAGGTAGGCATTCTGCACTTATAGCTAAGGTTCTTTTAACCTTATCAAAGTTCTATTGTCCTCCCACTTAACTTTTCACGAAAAATTCCTTCTCAAAGAAACTTGACGTTCTAAGCAACAAACACTTTTGTCTCCGGTGTTTATGGAGGATTACTTAACAGTTATTCAAAATAACATACAAAGACAGGTTCATCCGACTTTGGTTGCAAACATCTTTCTTATGCATAGCATACCAATGTTTAAGAAAGGACAACTTGGGTTTTATCCCAAACCATAACTTTATATGGTGTCATTTCAACGGATTATGATGGAGCTCTTTTCAGTGGAAAAACGGTAATCTCTAAAGCTTTTAATCTTTAAAATATAATGGCAGTTTTATGAATTATACCTTTGATCTTACCATGTCAAACAAGGTTTAATTACATATCTCGAACGTTCCATACTCTTATGGTGTTTCGGAAATGCAAATCCACGGAACGATTCCTTAAATCTTAGGTATTATGCTAAACTCTGTAACTCAAATATCTTCCTTTATGATCTTTATCATAAACTGTTTATATTCTTGTTACAATGATTTTGCACTTCATCTTGAAAGTCTTTGAACTTTTCAAATGTTTCACACTTCATCCTTATTAAGTAAATATTCATATATTCACTCAAATTTTCGGAGAAAGCATATGAAGTTGAAATCCATCGCTCTTGACTACACATAATGGACTTCGTACAATAATATGTACAAGTTCCAATAAGCTAGTCATTCGTTCCCTTTTGGCCTATGAACGAAGTTTCAATTATCTATAGGAAAGTTTCACAAGCGTCATTTGATCAAAAATCAGAAGACTTCAAAATTCCATCCACATGGAGTTTCTTCATGTTTTCTTTCCATTATAATTTAAACAGCGATGTCACTTCCTAAGTGATCTTTCAATCAATTTGTCTTTCAACATTTTTAGCACTAGTTTTATGGATGTGATTTCTCCAACGAGATTTGTGAATCATCCATCTTTTATGGATTACGGTAATTTATTTGAACAACCCTTTTGTTCTCATAATACCTGATAAAACAAATCTTGAAGGCAAGCTTTGATGTTTAACGAGCAACACAATAACCCTTTATTTGTTCTTGATGAACATCATCACATATTCTTTTGCTAGTTACTTAGGCCATTGTAGTTCATGAATTGTGTTGTTTCGTATGACGATTCACACCAACAAATTCAGTATCAAATACTTAATAATCCACATTGTTTAATAAGCAAAGAATATAGCCATAACATGTATATCATCTATATACTTAAACTGAACAATTCTAGTCTTTTCTTTTCTGCCATATATTTATGAGATTCTCTTTCAATATTTCCTTTTCTGTTTGAAAGAATCTATCAATATCAATAGTGGAGTCATACATATGACACATAATCCAAAGCGTGTATAATTAAATACCAATGTCTTTGGACTTGCACTTTGAAGTAGATCACCTATCATCAAATGTTTGGTGTTCTTTCAAATTCCTTTCTTTAGTAATCTCTTGGTGTAGTAAACATCTTACCTACATCAAATATTCACCCTCATCATGGATTTATCCATGATCAAGCTACTTTTAGCTTGTAGCGGTGAATCGCAAGTATAATGTTGCTCTCCAAAACCTTTTGGAGGATTAGGACAACTAGTGTCTCCAACCTTTTGCAAATTCTCATCAAATATGAGAACATTACTTTTGCCATATTATACTCTATCATGTTGTAACCAATACTTCGTTTCAGATATCACAATATCTTCCACACATCATGGTTTATGAAACAACTCTTTCAGATCCTAGATAACCTTGATATTAAGAGAATCCTTTGAATATCAAGAATCATGGAGACAAACATGATACTTATATACTAACACTTGGAATTGTTACTCTTGATTTAATACTAATTATTAAACTTCATGGAGTAACCGGAACTCACTGAAAGTTTGCAATAGGACTTTTAAACTTTAGATTAACACTTAAAACAATACGATACCAGTTCGTAAAGTATCTAACCAGAATTCTATAGTTCTATCATCTCAATTATAACTAAGCGCAAGGTGGTAAACGGATGCCAATGACTACAACAACTATGCAAATTCACTTTGATTTAGTTTATGATAAATTGAGTTCTAATTAATAATTAAATTAATCTAGGTGAACTCCCACTCAAAACAATATCCCTCACATTGTTTTAGTGATCACACGAACCAAATCCACCACATCAAAACCGATCATCACGAGAGTTGATATAGCTTCAATGGCGAACAATCAACATGTTCATCATATCTACTATATGACTCATGCTCTACCTTTCAGTAATCCGTGTTCCTGAGGCCATGTCTGTACATGCTAGGCTCGTCAAGATCAAACCTTAGTTTCCGCATGAGCAAATCTGGCTTGCTCACGTTGTATACACTTGTAGAATCTAACACACCCGATCATCACGTGGTGCTTCGAAACAACAAGCTTTAGCAACGGTGCTAACTAAGGGTGAACACTTTATGACTTGAAATTCATGTGCATGAGGGATCATCTTATAATGCTACCGTCGTCTATTAAGCAATACAAGATGCATAAAGGATTAACATCACATGCAATTCATAATATGTGATATGATATGGCCTTTCTTCTTTGTGCTTCCGATCTCCATCTTCTAGCACGAACATGATCTCCATCATCACCGACATTGCATCAAGGTCAATGATGCTTCTCCATGGTTGTCGCCCATCACGGCTTCAACTATTACAACTACTTTGAATAGACACGCGGGTCTTATGAAATTAAAGACAACCATATGGCTCACGCGATTCGACTTACAATAAGGAGCATTGCATACATCAAATATAATCACAATCATGGCCATATCACATCATCAGACACCCCCGCAAAACAAAGTTAGACGCCTCTACTTTCTTTGCATATTTTACGTGGTTTGGGGCTTTCAATAAGTGTCGTTCTAACTTACGAACAAGAACCACAACATTGATACTAGTATTGTCAATCACCCGTTGTAAATTGGATCTTAACTATGCTAGGAGAAACAGGCACCCGCAAAGCCACTTATGCAATACAAGTTGCATGTCAAGCGTGGAGCAAGTCTCATGAACGATGTCATGTAAGGTTAGCCCGGGCCGCTTCATCCCAACATACCGCAAGATGCAAAGTACACAAGAATCAATCGACAATAAAAGCATCAACGCCCACAATGACCATTGTGTTCTACTCGTGCAACAGATCTACAAATAGACACGGCTCTGATACCACTGTAGGGGGTTCGTAGCATGGAAAACAAAAATTTTCTATCGCATACAAACAATCAAGCCAAGATCTATCTACTAGATTGTAGCAACGAGTCGATGGAATAACTTACTCTCAAAGATTCCAAAGTGTTTAACGAGAGCGGATTCTCGTGGGTGATGTAGTCGTACTCTTTCCGATCTCAAGATCGTGTGACGCGATCCTTCCAGTAACGTTCGGCAGCGCTTCATGATCGGTCACACGTTACTCGTGAAGACCTTCCTCTCCCTTGTTCCAAAGGCGGAGGTTGTAGCACTCCTCGCGATTCCCGAACGGCGTGGTCTGGGAGTAGAGGGAAATCCCGAGGCTTCGCCTTAAGCCGGAGCGAGTATGGTGGATTATGAGAGAGGGCTATTAGTGGTCTAGAGATTAGACACACCAATTAGAAGGCTCTAAACCGCAGGCTAAAGCAATTAGAAGCTCTAAACCAAACGGCTCTAAGCCGGAGATTAGAGGTAGAAACTTGTGTGTCTCAAGGAGGAGGCCCTGCCCCTCCTTTTATAGGTGGAGGGGCTAGGCGCGCCAGGGAGGGAGGGGAGTCCCTCCCCAACTCGCCTAGGGCTGGCCGCTTGGAGGAGAGGGACTCCTCCTCCAAGTTGGTTTCAACCTCCTCTTGCTTGTTTCCCACAGTTTCCTGTTTCCCACAGTTTCCTGTTTTCCACAGTTTCCTGTTTTAGCTGTTTGACTTTCAAACTGGCAGTTTGACTTTCAAGTTTTGGAACAGCAAGAACACTTAGTACATGATGCAATCATTCAATGACACATTCATGTACCCTCCCGGAGTCTTGGGACAATCCGGACCCTTCTAGAACATTCCCGATGAAAACAGGAATCATTCCCGAACTCAAAGCGGGACTTTCCTTATATGAATCTTATTCTCCGGACCATTCCGGATCACCTCGTGATATCCGGATCCCATCCGAGACTCGAACAACATTCGGTCTCTTTCTCATAATACCATAACTACTCAAACAACGTCGAATCCTTAAGTGTGTCTCCCTACGGTTCGTGAATTATGCGGACATGATCGAGACACTTCTCCGAACAATAACCAATAGAGGAATCTGGAAATTCATATGGCTCCCACATATTTCTACGATTACTTTGCGATCGAATGAACCACTTACATACGATACCAATTTCCCTTTGTCTCACGATAGTTTACTTATCCGAGGTTATGATCGTCGGTATCTCTGCATACCTAGTTCAACCTCGTTTCCGATAAGTACTCTTTTCTCGTTCCCATGATATGTGATCCCTTGTGACCCAGTCACATGCTTGCAAGCTAATTGGATGACATTCCACCGAGAGGGCCCAGAGTATATCTATCCGTCATATGGATGGACAAATCCCACTCTTGATCCATGTGTTTCAACCAAGACTTTCGAACACTCAATTCCACCTTTATAGCCACCCGATTACGGTGTGGTGTTTGATGTCATCAAAGCATCCATCCGGTAAAGGTGATATGCATGATCTCATGGTCGAAGGAATTAGGTTACTATGTATCAGAAAGCATATAGCAATTGAACTATTGAAATGACTTGATCTTTATGCTATGCTTATCTATAGGAGTATGTCCACCATATCATTCTCCTAATGATATGATCCTGTTGTTAATAACATCTCTATGTTCATGATCAGGAAACCATGATCATATATTAACCAACAAGCTAGTTTAACAAGAGGCTTTACTAGGGACTCTTATTTTAGTTTACAAATCACACAAGTATTAATGTTTCCGGTTAATACAATTATAGCATGGTATGTAAACATTTATCATAAGTGTGAAGATATGATAATAACCACTTTATTATTGCCTCTTGGGCATATCTCCAACAGCTAATGACAAGGATCATGAAGCTTCGGACGATGCTGCTACTGAACGTCGCAGGTCGACAAGGTCGCGTGCCCCTCCTGAGTGGTACGGCAACCCTGTCTTGACTGTCTTGTTGGTAGAATACAGTGAACCTACGAACTATGAGGAAGCGATGATGGGCCCAGACTCTGAGAAATGGCTAGAGGCCATGAAATCCGAATTGGGATCCATGAGCGAAAACCAAGTATGGACTTTGGTGGACCCTCCTAGCGACCGAAAGGCCGTTGAGTGCAAATGGATTTTCAAGAAGAAAACGGACGCGGGTGGTAATGTTACCGTCTATAAAGCACGGCTTGTCGCGAAAGGTTTTCGACAAGTTCAAGGTGTTGACTACGATGAGACTTTCTCTCCCGTAGCGATGTTTAAGTCCATTCGGATTTTATTAGCAATTGTTGCGTTTCATGATTATGAAATATGGCAGATGGATGTCAAGACTGCGTTCTTCAATGGCAACATTGATGAAGAGTTGTATATGATGCAACCCGAAGGTTTTGTCGATCCTAAGGATGCTGATGAAGTGTGCAAACTTCAGTGTTCCATTTATGAACTGAAGCAAGCATCTCGGAGTTGGAACCTTCGTTTTGATCAAGTGACCAAGAGCTTTGGATTTGTTCCAAATTTCTACGAAGCTTGTATCTACAAGAAAGTGAGTGGGAGCTCAGTGACATTTCTGGTACTATATGTGGATGACATATTGATTATTGGAAATGACATTAACATGCTTAACGATGTGAAGAGTTATTTGAACAAGTGTTTTTCAATGAAAGACCTAGGGGAAGCTGCTTATATATTGGGCATCAAAATCTATAGAGATAGACAAAGACGCTTGATAGCTTTATGCCAGAGTACATACCTAGACAAAGTTCTGAAAAGGCTCAGAATGGATAAGGCAAAGAAAGGTTCAATGCCTATGTTGTCAGGTAAGATATTGAGCAAGGCTCAGTGTCCAGCTACGGTAAATGATAGAGAAGCTATGAGCAAAGTGCCATATGCCCCGGCCATAGGTTCTATCATGTATGCCATGATGCGTACTAGACCGGATGTGTCCAATGCTCTTAGTTTGACGAGCAGATATCAAAGTGATCCAGGAGTGGAACACTGGACATCCGTGAAGAACATCCTAAAGTACCTAAATAGGACTAAAGAAATGGTCTTAGTCTATGGAGGTGATGAGCAGCTCGTCGTAAAGGGTTACGTCGATGCTAGTTTCGACATCGACAAGGATGATTCTAAATCTCAGACAGGATATGTTTATATTTTGAATGGAGGAGCTATGAGCTGGAGAAGCTGCAAGCAAAGCGTGATCGCGGGATCTACAGTAGAAGCGGAATACATGGCTGCTGCAGAAGCGTCAAGTGAAGGAGTTTGGATCAGGAACTTCATCACTGAGCTTGGCGTGGTTCCAAGTGCAATGGACCCACTGGAGATATTGTGTGACAACACTGGCGCCATAGCACTCGCTAAGGAACCAAGATATCATCCAAAGACCAAGCATATCAACCGCAAGTTTCATATAATCCGAGATTATATAGCAGATGGAGATCTGAAGATTAGCAAAGTACATACAGATCTGAATGTCGCAGATCCATTGACTAAACCTCTTCCACGTATAAAACATGATCAGCACCTTAGTGCCATGGGTGTGAGATTGTTGCCAAATGTAAACTATATTATTGACTCTAGTGCAAGTGGCAGACTATTGGAATTATGCCCTAGAGGCAATAATAAAGATGTTATTATTATAAATCTTGTTCATGATAAAGTTTATATTCCATGCTAGAATTTTATTAAGCGGAAACTTTAATACTTGTGTGGTTTGTGAACAACACCGTGTCACTAGTATGCCTCTATGGACTAGCTCATTGATTAATGATGGTTAAGGTTTCCTAACCATAGACATGAGTTGTCGATTAATAATGAGATCATATCATTGGGAGAATGATATGATGGGCCATCCAAAGCGAGCGAACAATTATATCGTGTCACCGTGTTCATCTTTGCGAAGCTTTTCTTATGTCAAATATTGTATTCCTCAGACCATGAGATAATACAAATCCCTGGTATCGGAAGAAAGATTTGAGGTCATCAAACGTCATCCTATGAGAGGGTGATCATAAAGGTGTCTCTCAGGTAATCGGAAAGTACCTGTTGGGTTGTATGTATCGAGATGGGATTTGTCCCTCCCAAGTCGGAGAGATATACTTCAGGCCCACTCGGTAATCGATATCAACACCGCTTGCAAGCACGTGGTTAAGGAGTTAATCACAAAGTGATATCGGATTACGGAACGAGTAAAGTACTTGCTGTGAACGAGATTGAACTAGGTAATGATGCACGAGCGATCAAATCTCGGGCAAGTAAAATATCGCGAGACGAAGGGAATATATATATGGGATTGATTGAATCCTAGCATCGTGGTTCATCCGATATGATCATCGATGAATGTGTGGGAGTCAATATGGGTTTCCAGACCCCGCTGTTGATTATTGATAGAAGATCATGTCTGCATGTTCTCGAACCCGAAGGGTCACACACTTAACGTGTCTCGACGCTAGGATAGATTGGATAATTGGTTTATGAGTTTTTGTTCGGAGTCTCGGATGGGATACGGGACATCACGAGAGGTTCCGAAATGGTCCGGATAATAAGATTCATATAAGGCAGTGCAGTTTTTGGAGTTCGGAATTGTTTCGGGTTAATCGGTATTGTACCAGAAGCTTCTAGAACCTTCCGAAGGGGGACCAACGTGGCCCCACCTGTCGGGAGGGGGCATGGGCCTATGAGGGAGTGCCCTGGCCGCATTGGGCCAGGGGCAAAAGGCCCCAGAGGGACCAGCCGGCCAAGCCTAGGGGAAACCCTAGGGGAGCTTCTAGAAGGAGGGGGGGGGGGAACTTGCCTCCCCACTCTTCCCTCATTGGCCGCCGGCCTAGGCTTGGGGGAGGGGCTAGGGTTGGCGCCCACCCCTCTATATAAAGAGTTCTAGGGGCGCACCACCCCCCCACACCTCCTCCTCAAGCCCTAGCCGCCCTGCTGCCCTCCTCTCTCTCTCTCCCGACTGCACGTAGGCGAAGCCCTGCTGCAGAAACTCTCTACCACTTGCACCGCGCCGTCGCGTTGTAGATCCAATCCATCTCTCCACCATACTTGGTGGACCGAGGAAGGAGGATACGTCGAGGTGACACACGTGTGCATCTCTCGGAGGCATCGCCACTTGCGGTGTTAGATCGAAGCGGATCGCGAGGAGGAGAAGCGAGTACGACTACATCACCCATGTTCCGACGAACGTTCCGCTGTGCGAATCTTCAAGGGTATGAAGATCTCATCTAATCCCTCTCATTGTTTGCATCTCCTAGATTAGATCTTGGCTTTCCCGTTCGCATCCGTAGAATTTTTTTGATTTACTATGCTGCGAAACCCTTCATTCCCTAGCGAAATCGCTAAGGGAAAGACCAAATCCACGAGCAAAGTGGGACATGAAGATGACATACTCGCCCTCATTAAGAACGGGAGAAGATTCACTGCCGGGCAAGCAACAACCTACCTCGGCAGGAATCCGGCGAGTTCTAATTAACCACTCGATCTCTCGATGAGTAACGGTGGAACCCTGCCAGGATCCCCGCTCTGGACCAGACACCGTGTCGTCATCTTCGATGAGCGCGCCACTAACTGAACTCGACATAGGGTCGCCGGAGCAATCAACAGAAGAAAAACTAACGACGGAGCAAGGCTTAGAGGCACAGGGCCCCGTCGTGACTCTAAGCGAGGACGGCGGCGGATCAGAAAAGAACTACCACCCGAAGCCTAGAAAGCGGCAGATGCGTCTGGAGAGAGATATTAGCAGTGGTATCGCAGAAAAACTCACCGGTGACAGCGCCGAAGCAAGCGCGCGGGGACGACGACGGAGCAGAAGAACTGTGGCCTCACCGTCGAAGATTCCGACGAGGGCACAGCCGCAGAAGCACGAACATACGCATTGCCGCGAGGATGAAGAAGAGCAACGGTGAGCGAAGGAGGAAAGTGAACCCTCTAGCCCCGTGCCCCTCTTTATAACCGCGTGGCCCTGGCGGTAGTGGGATCGTGCGTGCGTGCATTAACCGTATAGATCGTTCCTGCGGCGGAACCGCTCGTGGCAGAGTGGAGCCACACCGGTGACCACACGATGCAGGAGACGATCAACCCCCCTGACCGATGCGGTGCGGATACCTCGAACAAGAGAAAGTAACTCGGAAATGAGGAGAAATGAATATTGGGAAACTGATATGGTCCGGCCGAGGTTACGGGCAGGACCACACCAGCTTCGGGGACTAATGTTGGGAAGGTGACCCCGGATAGGGTCATGACGGGGAAAGACAAAAGGAGTTTCCCCTGTCATATGCCGAGTTACTGTCTATATCGGCCGAATCATGTAAAGGTCGGCCGAGGTAAGCACGACCATGACACCTATGACAGGAGCTGTACGTTACCCGACCGACATACGAGTTAAGTCGGCCGAGTAAGTCCGAATAACCTAAATGCAGGTGAAGGCCAAGCCGAGTTAAGCGAGACAGGGCCGAATGACATGAAGCTTGCAGGAGAAGGAGGTGCCTATAGTCAAACCCTAGCCATGGGCTAGGAAGAATCTGAACAGAGCCAAGCGCAAAGGACAAGGCACAGAGCAGCAGAAGGGCAGAAGGAGGTAACGGAGGTGACAATCCTGGAGCCCGAGGCGTGCAGGTGGGGTTCTCTGGAACTTTGCCGTCATTAGAAGAGGGACACGGAAAGGAGGTCGCCGAGTTACTATATTGGGACAAGCATATTCTTCGAATATGCTTGACACGTCAGCCCTAGAGGAGCCAAGGCCCCTCTTTATAAGGATATGCATGGATTCCTGAGAAGGGGATCGATTCATTCTACACCGTTAGGCTCGTGAAGTTCTTCTCTTCTTCCTGCAAACAGCTCAAGGAGCACTTGTAGCCCGAAAGAGGAGAAATAAAGATCTGTATGTTAGTCATTCGTGTGTAGAAGCATCTACATCTTCCCTCCCCGGATCCCACTAGCATCCATCGGCCCCAAACATTAGCCTACCATGGTATCTGTCGTGCCACTGTTAGCACAGCCCCTGCCGCCGAGTACTTTCCGACGACACCGACGAGGAAATTCCGACGAGACGACACTCACGTATCCGATAACTTCTGCCGAGATACACGTGCTGCTAACCGATCGATTCTTTTGATCTAACTAGTACACTCACGCACGCACATGCAAAACAACTTTGATTGCCAAAGGCTCTTGTCAAGCCTTGCTTTCTCTCTTGTATTGCTCAACTCCATGGTCACAGTACAAGATTACAAGGCCAGGTGTGTGCATACATATATGCACTACTAGGACCTAATCAACTAGGAGTCGGTGTACTACTCCAAAACCTAGTCTAACACATATACGTATACTACCTGAACACTACACCTATTCGGACTGCAATTCCAATACGTGTAGGACACATGATTATCTAACAATCACCCCCTAATCACGATGTGCTTCTTTATATAGACCTGGGTCCCAAATGCGCCAGCTGCTTCTCGCAGGCGTCATCCTTGACATTTCTTTTGCCGCTCCAGGCGTCATCCTCCATGTCACCAACTTTACCTTTGTCGGCTTCTCCATGACTTGACGTCGACCCTTCTTGTTCGCGTCTTCGGTCTTCGTCGGTTCCTTGATGAACAATGGGTCCTTTTTGTGGTTCATCGTCACCGAATTATTTATCATCCGAAATTCCTTCTTCGGATAGTAGTCCAACACGCGTCTCATGCGTGCTCGCGTCGGTCGTAGTCGTCTCAGCTCTAGTGCAGTCGGAGGCTATACGACATACTCTTCTACGTCTGACCTTGCCCTTGTCTCTTTATCTTTCTAACTTCCACTCGCCAAACTGCTAGACTTCAATGCAACACACTTGAAGATCATGCATGGATTTGTTGTGCTGAATCTCCAAGCATCTTCTAGACTTCCATGTAGCGGTGTAAGCTAAAATAGTATGCTCCTTTCTTCTGACCTGATTGAACCAACACCAGTGATTCTTTCATCTGGCCAATTTGCTTCTTGCCTGTTTTCTGGGCAGGCTAGCCCTGGCTTGACTGGACCTACTTTTCTTGGTCCGTCAATTTCTTTTGGCGCTATAGCGCGCACGCTGTTTGGCCTACTTGTTTTTTCAGATCCAACTTCTGGGATGGATGTCCCTAGACCTCCTGACGGAGCTCCTTGAGGCAGGTATTTTCCTTTTAGCCCGCCTCCTTCTGGCGTTTCTGGGTGGCCAACCCCTAGACCATCCTCTGGTCTATTTTCTGGGTCTTCGTATGAAGCCCCTATCAGCGGATCACATACTTTTGGACCGCCTCTTTCTGGCGTTTCTGGGCCGCCAGCCCCTGGACCTTCCCTTGGCCCGGGCTCCACACGTGAAGCTCCTCCTCCTGGGATGCCGAGCAGAATACATGCGCCACGTCTGCCTACTATTGCTGGTGGCCATCCTGCCGTGCCATTGCCTTCATCATGCAACGCCACGTCTTCTCGATCACGGGCGTGTCCGGGATGTCGGTAATCCAGTACTCCGGTTGCGCTTCCGAGCTTGAGGTTAACTCCTTCTCAGAATTTGACATGTTCACACCGACTTCTTTTGACGCCTTGGTCGCCGTACTTGGCGTCGCCACACTTGACGAACCAACCAGGATCACTTCCGGTTCTACCAATGTCATCTCGTCGTTCAGGACAGTCTCCTGCTGCCCCACGTGAACCCTAGTGTCGTCGACACCTGCGCATACTACCTTGATCGCTCCCCACACATCCTTCGCCGATTTCTTTCCGACGAGGTGTCGTAGCATGTCCGTCGGCATAACCGAGTGGAGCGCCATCAATGCTTGGCTACCCTCTCGGTACTTCGCACCTCCCTTGACGTACTCATTGCCACCGGGATCGATGGCTTCCCAAATCTGCTGACCTTCCATGGCGCACTGCATCACAAACGTCCATAGGCCGTAGTGCTTGCGATCCAGACGCGGATACAACTCCGCGCCCACCGTCTCAAACGCTGGTGCCGAGCTCTCGCCAAACTTCACCATTGCCATGACCTCCTAGTACTTTCAGCAGATCACGAACGACAAACTTGGCTCTGATACCAATTGTTAGCACAGCCCCTGCCGCCGAGTACTTTCCGACGACACCGACGAGGAAATTCCGACGAGACGACACTCACGTATCCGATAACTTCTGCCGAGATACACGTCCTGCTAACCGATCGATTCTTTTGATCTAACTAGTACACTCACGCACGCACACGCAAAACAACTTTGATTGCCAAAGGCTCTTGTCAAGCCTTGCTTTCTCTTTTGTATTGCTCAACTCCACGGTCACGGTACAAGATTACAAGGCCAGGTGTGTGCATATATATATGCACTACTAGGACCTAATCAACTAGGAGTCGGTGTACTACTCTAAAACCTAGTCCAACACATATACGAATACTACCTAAACACTACACCTATTCGGACTGCAATTCCAATACATGTAGGACACATGATTATCTAACAGCCACCACCACAGCCACCACCACGACAAAATCTGTTGATTTCTTGAAGGGACGTTCATGCATCTGCGATTCTGTATGGTACCTGATGATTATTTTTCATGTCTACCTAGACGTACTACTGATTTTCTATCTGTGACACAAAATGTACTACAGTATTTGTTGTCGAGCTTTGATTTTATTTGTATGGGAGGGATGTGAAGAACGAAAAATCTTCGTATCAAGCATTTGGCGGACCTATATAATCTTTACTACTACATCCGATCCTAAATAAGTGTCGCCATTTTAAACTAGAGTTAGTTCAAAACCGTGACATTTATTTAGGATCGGAGGGAGTATATAATTTTGACTACGGTGGTTTACCTCGATCCCTTGAGCGTGAGACCTCTCCCTGTTAGTAACGTTATCGAGTCTGTAGCCCGGCACGGCATGACCGGCCTGCTTGGGTTCTTGGCCCATCACGATACTGCCCAACTTCAAAGCCCATCCATAAAGCCACGGTCTCCCTATAAAAAAGAATTCATGAAGGCACGGTCAACTAGAAAACAAAAAGAAATTCTCAAAAAAAAAAAAACTAGGAAACATACAGTGTTCTCATATAAAAAAACTAGAAAACATATAGCTAGCACAACTTAGGATCCGTCGCGAGGAGCAATCTTGCCATTGCGCCACCTCCAACTATGACACAAATCGACACACGAAGCCAGCCCTTTCTACCCTTCTCAATTGGCGTTGCGGCTAATTCTTGAGGAAACCATTGTTCAAATGATCTCCACGAGGGCATTCTTCCCATTCGTGTAGCCGATGCAAGGTAAAGCGACGACGATGACCTTACTGACGGTGTGGTAGCAGCTCTCAGTTATTCCCATGGTTGTACGATTTTTCATAAGGGCCACATTTCATGTTCTAGCAAAGCATGTTAAAATTGCAACAAGGGTGTGGAGTTCGTCGATAGAATAACTGTCACGGGAGTGTGGCTGCCAACCTTGACCAAGAGTCAAGGGCGGCGGTGCATGGGGTAGGAGATAGAGGAAAACTAGGGCAGTGTAGTATGTGGCGGCACACAGAAATATTATTAATGGAGGAGGAAGATATTCTTTTGTAATGACGGTTGATTGAAATTGCAATTGCTGGTATAAAAAGCAGGTTGCATTACTTATACATCAAAATGGAAAAATATTAACAGAGGTTTATTTGAATGAAACATGACAGTTCAAGAAAATGAAATAGGATGTTAGTAAAATAAATTTAGGAATATATATATATATATATATATATATATATATATATATATATATAATGATGTCATGATGATGCGAAAAACAAAACGAGCAAATACTACTATGAAACATTTTTTAGGACATTACAACTCGATACCACTAACAAATAAAAGGAGCTCGCGTGTGTACTGGCAGCGTGAGTTTCTTTTTAAAAAATGTTTGCTTTAAATATTTCAGTAAAAAGTAAAAAAGAGAAGAATGGTTTTTGGTAAAAGGAAAAGGAAAACGTTTTCCAAACCTATAACCAAATAAATGATCAGCGTTTATATAGCTGGAATAGTATGCAAATAGTGTTCGCATGTCCAACTAAGCAGCCGTGGCAACACACAGGTACTCTACTAGTAATCAATAATACCTTTAGGATGAGCAGTGGAAATTCAAAACAAAAGTGCTAGTACGCAATTAGCTGAAAGCGACGTGCCTAGAAGAATTTTATGCACCAGTTAAAGGATAATGCGAATAATTGGGTGGAAGGTACGAAAGCACTCAAACCTTTAGTGTTCCAGTATTTTCTAATCTCTTTGCTTCTAAGGTCCAGGGAGTTGATCCAGAGGTGTTGGATAACATCCAACCAAGAGTGACACAGAAGATGAATGAAAAACTTGTTGCTGCCTTCTCGGCTGAGGATGTGAAGAAGGCAGTATTCAGTATTGGTGACTTTAAAGCCCTAGGTTCGGATGGGCTTCATGCTATTTTCTATAAAAAATTCTGGACTGTGTGTGGGGAAGAAATTACACATGAGATATTACAGGATTTAAATACCGGGCTTATTCCTGAGGGGTGGAATGATACTACAGTGGTGCTAATTCCTAAAGTTGATGATCCAGAGATGGTAACATAATTCCGCCCAATAAGCTTGTGTAATGTGATATATAAGATCATTTCCAAAATGCTTGCTTTAAGACTAAAGGCAATATTACCGGATGTTATCTCACCCATGCAGAGTGCATTTGTCCCTGGTCGGCTTATTACAGATAATGTCCTAGTGGCATATGAAAGTATTCACGCAATTAAAAATAAGAGATCAGGGAGTAATGGGTGTTGTGCAGTCAAGTTGGACATGCACAAGGCATATGATAGAGTGGAGTGGGTGTTCCTGGAGAATATGATGAGGAAACTTGGATTCCCCGAGAGGTGGATTGGTTTGATGATGGCTTTTACTTCGGTAAGATATCATGTCATATTTAATTCTGAGGAGATAGAGATGTTTGTTCCTACTAGAGGTCTCCGTCAAGGGGATCCTCTCTCTACTTGTTCTTGTTATGTGCAGAGGGGCTTTTCAGTCTTTTGTTGTTTGAAGAAGAAGTTGGTGGTATTGATGGGGTAAGAGTGTGCAGAAATGCACCATCAGTTTCACAACTTTTATTTGCTGATGATTCTCTAATCCTCATGAAAGCGGATATGAACAATGCAACTTCCTTATAACGGGTATTGGACACGTACTGTGAAAATTCAGGACAGTTGGTGAGTTTAGCTAAATTAAGCATATTTTTCTCACCTAATAGTCATGTTCTCATGAGAGCGGAAATTTGTGAGGCTCTACATATTGATAATGAAGCTTTATCTGATAAATATTTGGGGCTCCCTGCCCTTGTGGGGGCTGACAAAAGTGAGTGCTTTGAGCAATTTATTAAAAGAATTATCAGTAGGATCAATGGTTGGAAGGAGAAGCTCCTATCCATTGGAGGCAAGGAGATTTTATTAAAGGTTGTTGCTCAAGCTATTTCTGTATATGCTATGTCTGTTTTCTTAATCCCTAAAAGTGTTTGCAAGAAGATGATGTGATTTCCAAATTTTGGTGGGGAGACGACGACAATAGTAACAAAATGCACTGGCTCGCATGGTGGAAATTGTGTTACCCAAAAAAAGAGGGAGGCATGGGATTCAAAGATCTTCACTCATTCAATCTTGCCATGCTAGCTAAACAGGTTTGGAGGCTTGTTAATGAGCCTGATTCTTTGTGTGCACGTGTTCTGAGTGCAAAATATTATCCTCATGGTGATATTCTTAAGGCTGGTCTAAAAAAAGGAGCTTCTTTCACATGGCAAAGTATCTGTGCGGGCATATCTACTTTCAAGAGAGGTTACTTGTGGAGAGTTGGAGATGGAGAGAAGATTGATATTTGGAATGACCCCTGGATTCCGAGCAGTCCAAATTATAGGATCCTTTCCACAAGAAATGTGGCTGTTTTGACTAAAGTCAGCGAACTAATTGATCCTAGTACGGATATGTGGGACGAACAACTACTTCATTATTTGTTTAGTCCTATTGAAGCTTGTCGTATTATGCAGATTCCTCTACATAGCAATTGGTTTGAGGATTTTGTAGCACGGGGAGCTACTAAGCATGGAAGGTACACAGTTCGATCGGGATATTATCTATAGTGGTGTCATCAGTTTGGTCCGTCTGCGAGTCAATTCTGGAGTGTTCTTTGGAAATTACAAATTCCTAGCAAAGTCAAAATCTTTATGTGGCGGGCTATGCATGGTATTATCCCCTTGAAATCCATCTTATTTAACCGCCATATTGGAAGCACGGGAGGGTGTCCCATCTGTAATCAGGGGCCGGAGGATGTTCTGCATCTATTATTCCAATGTCAAACAGCGACTGAGTTATGGTCTAGTCTAGGAATATCTGATATTATCTCTGAAGCTGTGGTGGTGGATCGTTCAGGATCTATGGTCTTGGAAGAAATTCTGCGCCGCCAAGACAATTCCCTGCCGGGCTTCAGCGAGATTGGGCTCAAAAGAAACAGTGTGGATCTGTTTTTGGTATCTATGGTGGATCAGACGCCGGCGTACCCATGACGAGTCGGTTCCGTCCATCTATCAATGCAAGCTGTCAATTCTTTCAATTACTGCTAACGCTTTAAAGTCCAAGCAGGTTTATGACCCAGGTCAAGCGAGGTGGTCTCGACCACCTCCTCGACATATGAAGATAAATGTGGACGCATCATTTCATGAGGATACTCGGGCAGGCTCAGCTGGTGCGATGATCAGAGATTATCAGGGCAAATTTGTGGTTGCATCTACTACTACTTTACCCCATGTTGCTACTGCTGCTCTGCGAGAGGCCATGGATATGAGAGAAGGGCTAAAGCTAGTTAACATGTTGGGTCTAAACTGTGTTATTGCCGAATCTGATTCGGTAGAGGTGATCGAAGCTTGCAATGGAGGTGACATTTGGTGGAGCGAAGCAACGACGATCTATGCGGATTGTATGGACTTGATGGTGAATATTGATAGCATCTCATTCAAGCACTGTCCAAGGGAAGCTAATATAGTGGCTCGCGAGCTAGCTAAATTTTCTTTTCATAATAATCTCTCATGTAATTGGGTCGATGAGCCCCCTAGTTTTCTTTTGAGCTACTTGATAAACGATGTAACGATTGTTTGATGGGTTGCAAGTTTTTGACGCACTCTTTTTCTTTATCAGGGTACCTAAGAGGACTGGAAGGTTTTAATGAGGCAGCTTGCATGTTTAATATATATGATGTTTCAAAAAAAAAATCTGAAAGCAACGTGCAATATTAGTATTGTTGGCACGAGCACTGCATGCGTGTGGAGCTACTCCTAGCTTATGTTGGAATTTTTGCCTAAATAGGCCCAGCCCATTTATTATATGCCAATAAATTCCTGAAATCCTAGAGGCCCATTTGGCCCATTCATGCAAGGCAAGAGCTGGGACAAATGTTTTAGTCCCACATTGCTAGTTGAGTGAAAGTTGGACCAGCTTATAAGGTGAGCTCTCCTACCACTTGGTAAAAGGATGAGAAGGAGAAGGAGAGAGTTCCACACGCGCACTCCTCCTCCTCGCTCGCCTCGCCACGCCACGCCTCGTCACGACGCGACGCGACGCGCGCGCGCCGCGGGTTGCGGGAATCTCGCCGAGCCGATCTCAGTTACACTGTCACACATCCTTTGCGCCTCCAGTTTCAGAGCACTGCGCTACCTAGATCTTCCCCATCCCGTCTTGCGGCGTGCACATGGCCGGACAGAAACCTCCGAGACCCCGCGCTTGAGTCTGTATGGGAGAAGGCGATAAGGTTTTGGGGCGCTATCGGTAGCGACCTCGGCTTCGTCACGGACTCCCTCACAGATAGCGACTGCGGCGACGTCTTCCCCGACGCGGACTTCTTCCCCGACATCAGCACCCTCTTCCTCGACGACATGGCCAATGACGGTTCCAACGCCGGTTCCTCTTACCTCTTGCCGTGTATATCTTCTGTCTCAATCTTGTTCTGATCATATCCAAAGTTTTATGCCTTGCAGTTTGTTTGGTTATATGCCTTAATATGTATTCGCTATTTCACATGATTAGTATATTGCCTATTATTCTAATCATGTTTTATCTAGCGTTTATTATGGATAATTCGCTTGGTAAATTGCTCTATTATTCAACAATCCAAAAACCTTATTTCAGGCAATTTGCCCCAAGTGGCTTTGTTGCTTCTATGAAGCCACCTGTGTTCGAAGGTGTGAATTACAAACGATGGCGTGCGAGAGCAGTGCTCTGGTTTCAGACCATGAGCTGCTATAACGCCATCTATGGCGCACCTGAGGGAGAACTTAATCCCGCTCAGGAAGAGGCGTTCCAAAAACTTGATACCACTTTCAAGGCTGCCTTGATCAGCATCCTTGGCGACAATATTGTCGATTCATATCTGTCATTTAGCAATGGCAAGGATATGTGGGATGCGCTCGAGAGAAAATTTGGAGTCTCCGATCTTTGGCGATGAACTGTATGTCATGGAACAATTCTATGACTATAAGATGGTTGATGACCGCTCCATTGTGGAGCATGCTCATGAGATACAGTCACTTGCCAGGGAGCTTGAGCACTTCACTTGTGTGTTACCGGACAAGTTTGTTGCCGGAGGCATCATTGCCAAACTTCCCCAGTCATGGAGGAATTTTGCTACTTATCTGAAGCACAAGAGACAAGAGTTCTCCGTGACGGATCTCATTGGGACTCTTGATGTGGAAGAGAAGGCGAGAGCAAAAGACACACATGCTCGAGGTACCGAGGGAGGTTCTAATGCCAATCTGGTACAGAAAAGGAACTTCCAGCCTCACAAGTTCAAGAACAAAGGCAAGTTTGACGACAAAGGAAAGTTTGATGGAAAGAACAAGGACTCTCAGTCCACCAGCTTCAAGAAGAAGACTGATAAGAGGAAAGGTGCTTGTCATGTGTGCGGTGATCCTAATCATTGGGCTCCTGCTTGTCCCAACCGCTTTGACAAGCGCCAAGATGAAGGGCAAGATCGCGCTAATGTTGTCATGGGCGATGTTGAAATGAAAGATGTTGTTGTATGGTATATTACCTACTGTTCTTTCATTATGTCATTCTCCTGATAGGTGGATTGACACGGGCGCTAATGTACATGTCTGTTCTGATATTTCCATGTTTTCTTCATATCAGGTCAGAGGGACTCAAACCGTGCTGATGGGGAACAGCTCGCATGCTTCTGTTCATGGTGTTGGTATGGTCGATCTGAAGTTCACTTCGGGAAAGACCGTGCGCCTGAAGAACGTGCATCATGTTCCCTCAATAAATAAAAATCTTGTTAGCGGATCTCTTCTGTGTCGAGATGGCTACAAGATTGTATTCGAGTCCAATAAATTTGTAATTTTGAAGTATGGAACCTTTGTTGGTAAAGGCTATGAGTGTGGAGGCTTGTTCCGCTTATCTCTGTCAGACATTTGTAATAAAGTTGTTAATATTTACACGAATTTTGAATCAAATGTCTGGAACTCTCGTCTTTGTCATATTGTTTTTGGTTGTATGACGCGGCTAGCCAAAATGAATTTAATCCCTGATTTTTCAATTGTTAAGGGATCTAAGTGCCAAGTCTGCGTGCAAACTAAACAACCTCGCAAGTCACATACGACTGGAGAAATGAGAAATTTAACACCACTAGAGCTCATACATTCTGATCTTTGTGAGATGAATGGTGACAAAAGGTGGAAAGAAATATTTCATGACTTTGATCGATGACTCTACGAGATATTGTCATGTGTATCTTCTGAAATCAAAAGATGAGGCTTTGAGTTTCTTCAAAATCTATAAAGCTGAGGCAGAAAATCAACTTGATCGAAAGATTAAGAGGCTTAGGTCTGATCGTGGTGGAGAGTATTTTTCCAACGAGTTTGATTCCTTTTGTGCGGAACATGGCATAATTCATGAGAGGACGCCTCCCTACTCACCCCAGTCAAATGGAGTAGCCGAAAGAAAGAACCGTACTCTAACAGATTTGGTTAACGCCATGTTAGACACATCGGGTCTTTCTAAGGAATGGTGGGGGGAGGCACTATTGACCGCGTGTCATGTCCTAAACCGAGTTTCCACAAAGAACAAAGAAATTACTCCATTCGAAGAATGGGAGAAGAAAAGATGAAAACTCTCTTACTTACGTACTTGGGGATGTTTGGCAAAGGTTAATGTACCAATCCCTAAGAAGTGCAAGCTTGGACCAAAAACTATTGATTGTGTTTTTCTGGGCTATGCTTTTCATAGCATTGGTTATAGATTCTTGATAGTAAAATCTGAAGTGCCTGACATTCATGTCGGTACAATCATGGAGTCGACTGATGCGACTTTCTTTGAGAATATCTTTCCAATGTAGGATAAACCTAACTCATCAAATCCGGAGATACCTAGTTCATCTAATCAGGAATTTGCTATATTCTCTGAACCTACCATTCCAATTGAACACTCTGAAAGTCCTAAGGAGGATGATAATGAAATTCCTAAAAGGAGCAAGAGACAAAGGACTGCAAAGTCTTTTGGTGATGATTTCATTGTGTACCTTGTCGATGACACTCCCACTTTCATTTCAGAAGCTTATGCATCTCCTGATGCTAACTACTGGAAGGAAGCTGTTCATAGTGAGATGAATTCCATCTTAGCTAATGAAACATGGGAGATCAGTGATCGCCCTTATGGGTGCAAACCTGTAGGATGTAAATGGGTGTTTAAGAAGAAACTAAGGCCTGATGTTACTATTGAGAAGTACAAGGCAAGGATTGTGGCCAAGGGTAATACCCAAAAGGAAGGTGAAGACTTCTTTGACACTTACTCACCTGTAGCAAGGTTGACCACCATTTGAGTACTACTTTCTCTGGCTGTCTCACACGGTCTTCTCGTTCATCAAATGGACGTTAAGACGGCTTTCCTAAATGGAGAGTTGGATGAGGAAATTTATATGGATCAACCAGATGGTTTTGTAGTAAATGGTCAAGAAAGAAAAGTGTGCAAGCTACTGAAGTCTTTATATGGTCTTAAACAAGCACCTAAGCGGTTACGAAAAATTTGATAAAACCTTAACGCTGCAGGCTTTGTTGTAAACGGTTGACAAGTGTGTATACTATCGCCATGGTGGGGTGAGGAGTCATCCTTTGTTTGTATGTTGATGACATACTGATTTTGGAACCAACCTTAATGCAATTAAGGAGGTCAAAGATTTCTTATCTCGTTCCTTTGAGATGAAGGATGCGGGAGTAGGCGATGTCATCTGAACATCAAGCTATTGAGAGATGATGATGGTGGGATTACATGCTTGGTCCCACTATGTGGAAAAGATCTTGAGTCGTTTCGGGTATAGCGACGTCAATTTTTCTCCTACACCGTATGATCCTAGTGTGTTGCTTCGAAAGAATCGAGGAAATGCTAGAGACCAACTAAGATACTCTCAAATCATTGGCTCGCTTATGTATTTAGCTAGTTCCAGGAGACCTGACATCGCCTTTGCTGTAAGCAAACTCAGTCAATTTGTTTCAAATCCAGGAGATGATCACTGGAATGCTCTTGAGAGAGTTATGCGGTATCTAAAAGGCACTGCGAGCTATGGCACACACTATACCGGGTATCCGAGGGTACTAGAGGGTTATAGTGATTCAAATTGGATATCTGATGCTGACGAGATAAAGGCCACGAGTGGATATGTTTTCACACTTGGTGGTGGCCCTGTTTCTTGGAAGTCTTGCAAGCAGACCATCTTAACGAGGTCAACTATGGAAGCAGAACTCACAGCACTAGACACGACCACTGTTGAAGCAGAGTGGCTTCGTGAACTCTTGATGGACTTACCTGTGGTTGAAAAACCTATACCCGCAATTCCAATGAACTATGATAATCAAACTATGATTATTAAGGTGAACAGTTCTAAGGATAATATGAAGTCCTCAAGACATGTAAAGAGGAGACTGAAATCTGTCAGGAAAATGAGAAACTCCGGAGTTATTGCATTGGATTATATCCAAACATCTAAAAACTTGGCAGATCCCTTCACAAAGGGTCTATCACGCAACGTGATAGAAAATGCATCGAAGGAGATGGGTATGAGACCCAAAATTTGAGATTTCCATAGTGGTAAACCACTCTATGTGATCGGAGATCCCGTGAATTAGAATTAGGAGACAAGCTGTTGGTTAGCTGAGAGGAAAGTATCCCTACTTTAATAAACACCACTCCATAAAGATGCAATACTTTACTATTCTGTACGGCAGGTTGATTTATTATCTTAATGTGTTCTAAGTGGCTTATCCTAAGCAAAGATGTTGTCCTGCAGAACATCTTTTGAAGAACACACCTATATGAGTCTGACTGTTAAAACGTCGCAGTCTATGAGAGTAGGGTGCTCTCTAATAAACTCATGAAAGGTCATGGAGTATGATGTATAAGCTCCACCCGCGGGGAAGTCCCACGGTAGTGTAGTATCGGTCAAGACTTTTTGTGAAGCTAGGTTCGCAGCAAACTTTCAGTTCAAGGCATAGTCCACTGTACAAGTTGCGGCCTAGTATAACATAAAGCTCTAGGTGGAAGTTCAACTTAACAGTCTCCACTACAGTACCGATATATAAACAATGTTTTGGAACTTGGTAAAAGGATGAGAAGGAGAAGGAGAGAGTTCCACACGCGCGCTCCTCCTCCTCGCCACACCACGCCACGCCTTGCCTTGCCTCGTCACGACGCGCGCGCCGCGGGTTGCGGGAATCTCGCTGAGCCGAGCTTTATTTTGCCACGCATGAATGGTATATAAACAGATGTACAGAAGCTGAAACGTTTGCTTTGAGTGGACTTTTAATACGAGTTAAATGAATAAGAATTGAGTGGAGGATGTCCGGTGGGCTGCCGCATGTTCGCTTCATCTTCCGTCCATTTGTTTCATCTTCTGTGCAGTCTGTCTACCTTCCCCTCTGTGCCTATAAGAGAGAGAGGTCGTGCCTCTTCTCAGTTACACTGTCACACATCCTTTGCGCCTCCAGTTCCAGAGCACTGCGCTACCTAGATCTTTCCCATCCCGTCTTGCGGCGTGCACCACGAGCCGGGACAGTAGGCCTCCGAGACCCCGCTGCTTCGAGTCCTGTACGGGAGAAGGGCGATAAGGTTTTTGGGGAGCGCTATCAGCGTGACTACTGGCTTCGTCACGGACTCCCTCACAGATAGCGACTGCGGCGACGTATTCCCCGACGAGGACTTCTTCCCCGACATCAGCACCCTCTTCCTCGACGACATGGCCAATGACGGTTCCAACGCCGGCGATTCCTCTTTTGCTACTGCCGTGTATATCTTCTGTCTCAATCTTGTTCTGATCATATCCAAAGTTTTATGCCTTGCAGTTTGTTTGGTTATATGCCTTAATATGTATTCGCTATTTGACATGATTAGTGTATTGCCTATTATTCTAATCATGTTTTATCTAGCGTTTATTATGGATAATTCGCTTGGTAAATTGCTCTATTATTCAACAGCTTATGCTCGTAGGAGCACGATATAACAAGCGTGCGCGCGTGTGGAGGAACGATACTTCATGATCACTTTGTGTAAAGGAATCAATCATATCATGACCAATAATGGTATGTATCCACCAAACCCTTTGGGGGAAAAATCAAGTCAGATGGTGCGAACCATCATCCGAATGGTGTACAGGCTATATCATAGTGGCCAGTGGAGGTGGGTACGGTGGTCACGAGCTCATCCCGGACTGTAGCAAGCTTAAATAGGGTCAGGCAGAGGGTGTAAGTAAAACCCATGCCATAGTTCTGCCAGCAACAAACCGCTCCTCCACCTCGATCGACATGGTCCACGACAGCAAGCGGCCACTACTCGAGTCGAAGAAGGTATGCGTCGTCGGAGCCGGCATGGCCGGGCTAGCCGCGGAGCGCGAGCTGCACCGGGAGGGCCACGACTGTTATATGTTGATCCAAATTCTACAAAGTATAAGCCAACTTCTGACGAGTGAAGCGAGGCCCGTACAGATCGTCGAAGAGCTAGGTTTCCACCGATATATAAACCCCTTGTAAGCCGCCGGTTGGGATGAGTTGCATTTGTGAAATCCCCGGCGTTTGTAAACACTCCTCAATATAGTGAAGTTTCGCTGGCTGGCACCCGTGGTTTTTTCCTCTCTTTGTTAGAGAGGTTTTTCCACGTTAAATATGTGTCCCCTTGCTGTGTTTTTCGTTTTCGTTCTTCGTTATCTTCTTGTCGCAATTGTAACAAGTGGTATCAGAGCCCCATGTTCTAATCTAGGGTTTGCGACATGTCGTCATTGAAGTTCGATCTACCACAGCTGGACTACACCACAAGATTCTCCTTGTGGCAGGTGAAGATGCGGTCGATTCTCGCCCAAACTTCTGATCTGGATGAAGCGCTGGATGGATTCGGTGAAAAGGATGCTAAGACCTGGTCCGCCGAAGAGAAGCGGAAGGACCGTTAGGCTTTGTTTTTGATTCAACTTCATCTATCCAAAATATTTTGCAGGAAGTACTAGAGATGAAATCTGCTGCTGCCCTATGGGAAAAACTGGAAACGATCTGTGTGTCAAAGGATCTAACCAGTAAGATGAACGTGAAGATGAAGTTGTTCTCGCACAGGCTGCAAGAAGGTGGATCGGTAATGAATCACATATCTGTTTTTAAAGAGATTGTTTCAGACTTGCAGTCTATGGAGGTAAAATATGATGATGAGGATTTAGCTCTTCTAATCTTATGCTCGTTCCCTAGTTCCTATACACATTTTCGTGATACAATATTGTTGAGCCGTGATGAACTAACCCTTGCCGAAGTACATGACGCCCTCAAATAGAGGGAAAAGATGAAAACTATGGTAGGGTCAGATGGGACGTCATCCAAGGCCGAGGCTCTACAGGTTCGTGGAAAGACCGAGCAGAGATACAACAACTATGGCAACAGAGATAAGAGCAAGGACGGTAGAAGTCGTTCAAAGTCCAAGGGAAAGGATAAATTCTACAGGTATTGTAAGAAATCTAATCATGTTATTGATGATTGTTGGAAGTTGCAGAATAAGGAGAAAAGAAACGGAACTTACCAACTGAAAGATAGGTCTGAAGGTTCTGGTAAGGCTGCTGTTGTTTCTGATAGTTCTGATGGTGAATGCTTAGCTGTTTTTGCTTCTTGTGCTTCTCGTGATGATGAATGGATACTTGATACTGCATGTTCGTTTCATATTTGTTGTAGCAAAGATTGGTTCAGTTCATATGAGTCTGTGCAGACTGGAGATTTTGTGCGTGTGGGGAATGACAACCCATGCCATATCGTTGGTGTTGCATATGTTAAGATTAGGACACATGATGGCGTGACACTCACGTTGAGTGAGGTGAAGCACATACCAAGCATGGCCAGAAATTTGATCTCCCTGAGTACCATGGACGTTGATGGATACAAGTATGCCGGTGGGCATCGAGTTCTGAAGGTATCAAAAGGTTCTCTTATTCACATGATAGGTGATATGAATTCTGCTAAGTTATATGATCTTAGAGGTAGCACTTTGCCTGGTATTGATGTTGTTGTTACTTCTAATGATTCTGATGATTGTGGTAAAACACATCTGTGGCATATGCGTCTTGGGCATATGAGCGAACAAGGCATGGCAGAGTTGGTCAAGAGAGAGATGATTGATGGTTGCAACTTGAGTAAGTTTGAGTTCTGTGAGCACTGCATCTTTGGTAAGCATAAAAGAGTTAAATTCAATGCTTCCGTTCATACCACCAAAGGCATATTAGATTATGTGCATGCTGATGTATGGGGTCCGTCCCGTAAGACTTCTATTGGTGGTGCTAATTACTTGCTTACTATTATTGATGATTACTCAAGAAAAGTGTGGCCTTATTTTCTGAAGCATAAATCTGATGTTTTTTATGCTTTTAAGAAGTGGAAAGTTATGGTTGAAAAGCAGACTGAGAAGAAGGTAAAGGTACTACGTACTGACAATGGTATGGAATTCTGTTCTAATGAGTTTGAGGAGTTTTGCAGTAATAATGGCATGATCAGACATCACACCATCCCATATACTCCTCAGCAGAATGGCGTGGCAGAGCGCATGCACAAAACCATCATCTCGAGGGCTCGTTGTATGTTGTCTAATGCAGGTATGCATAGGCGTTTCTGGGCTGAAGCAGCCAACACAGCGTGTTACCTCATCAACAAGTCACCTTCTATTCCACTTGAGAAGAAAACTCCCATTGAGGTATGGTCAGGTTCGCCTGCTGATTATTCACAGTTGAGAGTTTTTGGCTGCACTGCATATGCTCATGTTGATAATGGAAAGTTAGAGCCTAGGGCTGTTAAATTCATATTCCTTGGTTATGGTTCAGGAGTTAAGGCTTATAAACTATGGAATCCTGAAACTAAAAAGATTTTGCTAAGTAGAAATGTTGTTTTCAATGAGTACGTTATGTATCATGATAGCTTGCCATCAGATACCTCTCCTGTTGCTGTTGGAGAGGAGGGAATTAGTGTGCAGGTGGAGAACCTGCAGAAAACTGTTGATAATGATGCTATCATTGAAGATACACATGAGGAAAACATTGATGATATTGTTGTTCAGCACTCACCTACTGTTTTGCAGCAGCCACATGAGTCCATTGCTGCTGATAGACCGAGGCATAACTGTGGTCCTCGTCCTCGTTTAATTGAAGAGTGTAATCTTGTACATTATGCTTTGAGTTTTGCTGAACAGGTGGAGAATGATTCTGAACCTGCTACATATAATGAAGCCATTGCATCCGTTGACCGCGAGAAGTGGGTTTCTGCTAGGCAAGAAGAGATGCAATCGCTTGAGAAAAATGGCACATGGGATATTGTGCGCTTGCCTAAACAAAAGAAGGCGGTCCGCTGCAAGTGGATCTTCAAGAAAAAGGAAGGTCTATCTCCCAAAGAGCCTTCAAGGTACAAGGCAAGGTTAGTAGCAAAAGGGTTCAGCCAGACTCCAGGTATTGATTACAATCATGTGTTGTCTCCAGTTGTGAAGCATAGTTCCATTCGTACTTTCTTTAGTATTGTGGCTATGCGTGATCTTGAGCTTGAGCAGTTAGATGTCAAGACTGCTTTTCTGCATGGAGAGATTGATGAGGAAATATACATGGACCAACCAGAAGGGTTCATAGTGCCTGGTAAATAGGATTTTGTGTGCAAATTAAAGAAGTCTCTTTATGGCTTAAAGCAATCTCCAAGACAGTGGTATAAAAGGTTTGATTCATTTATGATCTCACATGGTTTTGAGAGGTCTAAATATGATAGTTGTGTTTATATCAAGTTTGTTGATGGGTCACCTATATACTTGCTGCTATATGTTGATGATATGTTAATTGCTGCTAAGGGCATGAAAGAAATCACTACTTTGAAGACACACCTAAGTAGTGAGTTTGAGATGAAGGATCTTGGTGCTGCTAAGAAGATCTTAGGTATGGAGATTACCGAGATAGAAAATCTGGTTTGTTATTTCTTAGTCAGCAAAGTTACATTAAGAAAGTTCTTCATCGTTTTAATATGGATGGTGCCAACTCAGTTAGTACTCCTATTGCTCCTCATTTTAAATTGTCAGTTTCTCAATGTCCTACTACTGATGAAGAGTTTGAGTACATGTCAAAGGTGCCATATTCTAGTGTTGTTGGTTCTTTGATGTATGCCATGGTTTGTTCTCGTCCTGATTTATCATATGCTATGAGTTTGATAAGTAGATACATGGTTAATCCTGGTAAAGAACATTGGAAGGCTGTTCAGTGGGTTTTCAGGTACCTTCTTGGCACTTCCAATGCTTGTTTGAAGTTTGGCAGGACCGGTGAGGGACTCGTTGGCTATGTGGATTCAGATTTTACTGCCGATTTGGATAAGAGAAGATCCCTCACAGGTTATGTGTTAAATGTTGGTGGTTGTGCTGTTAGCTGGAAGGCTATATTGCAGGTTGTTGTTGCACAATCTACTACTAAAGCTGAATACATGGCTATTGCTGAAGCTTGCAAAGAATCTGTTTGGTTGAAAGGTTTGTTTGCTAAGCTTTGTGGAGATGATTCTTGCATTACTTTGTTTTGTGACAGTCAAAGTGCCATATACCTTACAAAAGATCAGATGTTCCATGAGAGAACTAAGCACATTGATGTCAAGTACCATATTGTTAGAGACATTGTTGCTTAAGGTAAATTAAAGGTATGCAAGATCAGCACTCATGATAATCCTGATGATATGATGACTAAACCTGTTCCTGTTGCTAAGTTTGAGCTTTGCTCGAACTTAGTTGGTTTAACTGATTAGCCCAAGTGGCTATTGGCGCCGAAAGTATTTGCTTTGTTTCTTCAGGGAGATGGTTGTTGTTGATACTATAAGGAGAAATTTGTCTCAAGGTGGAGTTTGTTATATGTTGTTCCAAATTCTACAAAGTATAAGCCAACTTCTGACGAGTGGAGCGAGGCCCGTACGGATCGTCAAAGACCTAGGTTTCCACCGATATATAAACCCCTTGTAAGCCGCCAGTTGGGATGAGTTGCATTTGTGAAATCTCCGGCGTTTGTAAACACTCCTCGATATAGTGAAGTTTCGTTGGCTGGCGCCCATGGTTTTTTCCTCTCTTTTTTAGAGAGGTTTTTCCACGTTAAATCTGTGTCCCCTTGCTGTGTTTTCGTTTTCGTTCTTCGTTATCTTCTTTTCGCAATTGTAATAACGACGTGACGGTACTGGAGCAGAGCGGCGGCGTCGGCGGGCAGTGGCTGTACGACCCGAGGACCGACGGAGCGCACAGCAACAGCATCTACGCGTTGCTCCGGCTGATCAGACCCAGGCAGACCACGGGGTTCACCGACTTCCCTTTCTTCCCGAAGGACGGCCGCGACAACCGCCGCTTTCCGGACCATGGCGAGGTGCACCGGTACCTCACGGACTTCTGCGACACGTTCGAGGTCATGGAGGCTGTCAGGCTTCACACCAGGGTCCTGCGCGCCGCGATGACGCCGACGGGTCAATGGGAGGCGAGGTCCGTTGATCTGAGTGGGTGTGATACGGATGCCTTCGTGGACGAGGTGTTCGACGCAGTCGTTGTGGCCAGTGGCCACTACTCACAGCCAAGATTGCCAAGCATCAAAGGTAATCAAACCGTGTAACCACAACCCGCAGTCACGGACTCGGAAAGCTGGGTTCAGGAGAACAGTACAAAATCCAACGGTGAACAAGATGACTGAGAAATAACTATTTAAAATAGCAAAACCGTTAAAAAAACTCTTCTAATTATCTAAGTACTAATTTTTACATAAACAGATTAAACATACCCTTTAAATTTTTTAAGAAGTTGGAAATACACTTTTTCGTGGATCAAGGGAGTATATACAGTACTATTTGATTGACCGATAATAAATGTAGGCATGGAAGCATGGAGGGGGAGGCAAATGCACAGCCACTCGTACAGGGTGCCCGAGCCGTTCCGTGAAGAGGTGGTGGTGGTCGTCGGCTGCGGAGAGGGCGGGAGAGACATCGCCATGGAGATCCGCGGGGTCGCCGAGAAGGTGTACCTCGTGGCCAAGTCCATGGAGGAGGTTACCCCGGGCCTGTCCAAAGTGCTCGCCAAGCACAGCGCCAGCCTGCACCTACAACTCGGGGTCGAGCGTCTGTGCGAGGACGTGGTGGTGGTGTTCGGCGGCGGCGGCTCCGGCGTCGTCGCCGACACCGTCGTCTACTGCACCGGGTACAACTACTCGGTCCCTTTCCTGGACACGCGCGGAGCCGTCACCGTAGACGACAACCGCGTGGGGCCGCTGTTCGAGCACGTGTTCCCGCCGTCGCTGGCTCCGTCGCTCTCCTTCGTCGGCTTACCCAAGAAGGTGAGAAAATACTAGCCACCCAGCTACGTTCGGTCGCAGTACTCTAGACCGATCTCTCCTATCCTATGAAGGTGCATTGGTTTAATTTTGCAGGTATTCGCGCCTCGGTTCTTCGAGGCACAGGCGAGATGGGTGGCGCAGGTGCTGTCCGGCAAGAGGACGCTGCCGGCGGAGGAAGAGATGCTACGGTCCGTGGAGGAGTACTACCGCGCCAGGGAGACCGCCGGCGTGCCCAAGAAGTACACCCACGAAATCGGCAAATTCGACCCCACGGTAATTAATAGACAAACAAACAAGCCTGCTGCTGATAAACCTGGCGACGTGATCGATTACCGTAGTAGTATATCTGGCTAAAGCTAAGGGATTTTTGCGTTGCTTTGATGTGCAGTACATGGATGAGTTCGGGGACAGGTACTGCGACTTCCCTCGTGCGGAGAGATGGAAGCACGAGCTGATGGTTTCGTCCGTGCACGGCATGATGGACGACCTCGAGACCTTCCGCGATGACTACCAGGACAGCGACTCCATCCGCGACGGTGTCGAGGAGTGGCATTTGTCTGCACAGCACCAAGATGCTGCTGCTGCTACAAAAACAGTCGCTCGTCTCCACGAACAGGAACTATGATTGTCGTCAACGCACGTGAAGGCACTGCAATTGATCCTTTTTTTCTTCAATAATAGAGAATATTAACTTCAATATAAAGTTGCGCATTTGCCGGTTTTCCATCGATCTTACACCAAGATTTGTGCGGGTTGATTTTGGATTTATTTTATTTTGCACGGGCTGTTATTTCTGGTGTTATCTCTGGTTTCCAACACCGTTGACACATTGAGTGAGGCCAAAACTTGGCTTTTGGAAAAAAAATGCAGCACCGGAGAAAACGCTCTCTCCCTCAAGCTCCGTGTCGCCCCCTCGAGCGAGATGACCGGGGCGGCCCCCTTCCCCGTCTCATTTAGCCATAAGGATTTGTATTTTTTGGATGGGGTGCCATGTCACCAATGGGCATCCCACTAGATACGCCACTGCTCTTGCCCCTCTCCCTCGGGCCGTCCTTACCGGTGGCTGCCATCAGGCATTTCCTGCATGGTGCCATTGAGGGGCCGACAGTGGCAGCTCTTTCTTCTACTCGACACTGGAGGCTTGGCTTCGGATGGCCCGACCTGGCGGCAGTTTAGCAACGCCGGCGGTGCTCCGGCGCAGACCTGGATGGCGGCGGGGCGACGACGAAGCTACTTGGAGGTGATGATGACAAAGTTTTGGGATTGGCCGATGGCGCCCTTCCAGGCCCATATCTAGGACCTTTGGGCCCAATCTGGGTCAAGGCGTTTCGTAGCAGGCTGGGACTTGACGTCTTTGGTTGGACCGATGAGCAGCTCAGGATGGGTGGCAGCGATGGCGCCGCGTCTACTGCACCGTGGAGGCGGGAGCTTCACGAGCCCGATCTAGGACCGACCCGGCTTATGTTGGCCCAATGTGCTCCCGTTATCACATTTCTACTATCTATAGCGGCCGAGGTTGTTCTTTCTTGCGTGGTTGCAGTACTACCGGCCCTTCTATAAGATTGTTTCTTCTCGGTCTGTTAGACTCGCAACGTTTGTCATGGTGATACGTCGATGGTGAGAGAAAGACCGTGATGGAACATGTTGGTGGACGACAAGTTTGGTGGAGCGCAACGGATCCCCCTGGGTTGTGGTTTTCTAGGGTTCGGGAGAAATTCATGTCAGCTCAGTCGGCACCGACGCGGTGACGCTTGCGAGTGCCGTCGTTCCTTCTTGAAGGTCGTCAGGTCTACCCCTTCCCCACTCCTCTCCGTGTACCGGGAGAAATCCTAGGATCAATCCAGGTAGTTGCATCGTCGTCGCATTCCTTCCTGTAGGTGTTGCTTGGTACACGACGATTTAGAGGTACAAGAGTGTGGTGGAATTCTCCGGAAACATAACGGTTGCAGATCATCATCGCTTTCATCGATTTGGCATTGTTGACATTAGTTTCTCTTTCTTTCTCTTGTTTTTTGGGCTTGATTTACTACATGAAATCTGGTGATCAGTGACCTTTTCTTAACAATCATGGGTTTTTTGTCATTGATCTATGACCATTATGAACCAATTGGTTGTAGATAATTTGGGAGGGACAAAAAATCTTGAAAAATAATGACCATTTTTATTAAGAAGGTCACAATTTCCTAACATAAAATGGTCATAGAGGGATAACACGGGTTTAGAGCCATATATTTTTCTGATTACGACCAATTTAAATGGTCACCTCTACAATTTTATCTACGCGTCGTATCCATGTATCAACTTCTGATGAGTCCGCAAACGTGTCGTATATACGTACTTTGTCTGCGTGTTATATCCATGTGTCAACTTCCGCGCTGATGTGTTGTTTATATGTGTCAATTTTTTCTAAGTGTCGTATTCATGTGTCAACTTCTTCCGATGTGTTCGTAAAATATCAATTTTGTCTATGAGTCAGTATTCATGTATCAACTTCTGCTAATATGTCCGCACATGTGTCAATTTTGCTTACCACATATCATTAGGATGAACCTGATACTGACATAAGGGATCCACCACGCTGACTAAGGACCCAACACATGTGTCAATTTTCATGGATACTAATGTGAAGGTTTTCCATTTTTCGATTTTTTGACGAGTTATGCCGATGTCAAGACGCGGTCAAAACGGCGGGGATGACCCTCCTCGTCTTGGGATTGAGTCTTGCTAAATTTTAGTGAATCTATGAGGAAACATCATATTGTGAACATAGAAATGTTTTTTTAAAACCATGAGCATTAGATCATGTATTTGTAGTTCAAATCTGACCCACTTCGATTTGGGAGGTTGGTTTTTTTCACAAGGGATGGAAGAAAAGGTTTAAGATACCCCAGTTAGGACATATTTCATGCAACATGGTCTAATATTTTTGAAAAATAGGGCGATAGCATTTTGAAACTTTTATTTGGTGGTTGCTTTACAAAACACCCCATTTCTAGCACTCAATAAATGGAAAATGCCTTTTTGTGCGACGAAAATGAAAACATCCTCTGGCCACATTATTCACCATCCCAAGATGCATATGTATGCATAATATGGATACATTAATACAAACTATGCCACGATTATAGATATAACATTGGTCGTTTTGCCTGAAAGCCACGAAACTTCATACATGATAGCTCATTTCTGAGAACACTTTTTCAAAATATTCGTTATATTTCAAATTTGTTATTTTTTATGGAAACTATATCATATAAAATAACTCAACATGAAGGTTTTCCATTTTTTTCGATTTGTTAACGAGTTACTCTCATTTCAAGATGCGGTCAAAACAGTGGGCACGACCGTCCTCGTCTAGGGGTTGAGTCTTGATAAAATTTTGGTGAATATATGATGGAATAGTATATTATGAACCTAAAAATGATTTCTTCAAAAAATCATGAGCATTAGATCATGTACCTTTAGTTTAAATATGACTCACTTCATACCGATGTAGTAGGAATTTGTCTTTTTCACAAGGGGTGGACGGAAAGGTTTAAGATACCTGGTTGGGACGTTGTCCATGCAACGTGGTATAGTATTTTTGAAAAATAGGGAGGTAGTATTTTGAAAATTTTATTTGATGGTTGGTTCACAAAAAATACCTTGTTTTTGGCACTCGATAAATGGAAAATGGATTTTATGCGAAGAAAATGAAAACTTTCTCTGGCAACATTGTTCTCCATCCCAAGTTGCACATGTGTGCACAATATGGGAACATTATAATAAACTATACCGTGATCCTAGCCATAACATTGATCGTTTGTCTTAAAAGCCATGAAACTTCAAACACGATAGCTCATTTCTGAGAACACTTTTCCAAGATATCCGTGATATTTCAAGTTTGTTAATTTCCATGGATACTATATCATATAAATGAATCTACATGAAGGTTCTCTATTTTTTCGATTTTTTAATGAGTTGTGCCAATTTCAAGACCGGTCAAAACGAAGGGAATAACCATCCTCATCTAGGGGTTGAGTCTTGCTAAAATTTCGGTGGATCTGATGATGAAACAACATATTGTGAACCCAGAAATGATTTTTTTTCAAAAAATCATGAGCATTATATCATGTACATATAGTTCAAATCTGACCCACTTTCTATCGATTCGGTAGGAATTTATATTTTTCACAAAGGATGGATGGAAAGGTTTAAGATATCCTAGTTGGGGAATTGTCCATGCAACATGGGATAGTATTATTGAAAAATGGGGTGGTAGCATTTTGAAACTTTCATTTGGTGGTTGCTTCACAATATACCCCGTTTTTGGCACTCGGTAAATGGAAAATGCCTTTTTTGTGCGACAAAAATGAAAACTTCCTCCAACGACATTGGATGGGTCCTTGTTTGTTAGCCACAAGTATCTTAGGAACACAAATGTCCCAATGGTAATCATCATCATAAAATTTACTAACATATTTAGCAAATACATGACCATCATAAGATTTTATAAGGACATAGGATGGGTTATATTTTCCCCACAAAGTTATTACGAGAGGCTTCATCACCCTCCTTCACAAATATAACAATTTTAGAAGGGGAGTAGGCAAGCTCTTCTTCTTGTTCTTGCCCTTGCTCTTCTTCTTTGACTTGGGTATAAATCCAAGTCCTTCCTTAGCCACATTGTCCCTTTGATTACTCAAAATAAGGTAATTTAGGTTTTTCTCACCTTGTATGCAAGAGGCAAGGCTTTCAATCGTCGCCTTCAACCTAGTGTTATCCTCAATAATATCTCCATTCTCACAACACGGGTTAGTAGCACATGAGGAAACACTAGTTGACAAGGTGTAAACTTCATTTTTCACTTGAGTTTGAAGTTGTTCATGCGACTTTGAGACATTAGAGAATTTTCTCAATAGGGACTCATGGTCCTTCTTGAGTTTCTCAAGTTCTTCATTCAGTCTAGCATGACCAACCCCAAATTCGAGTTTTTCATTTTAAGGACTTTATTTAAAGTAAGAGCATGGTCACATTCTTTAACAAGTTTTGAGACATTCAAGTTAAAAGATTCTTCATAAGTAATATTGGTATCTTCGAGATAAACTCTTTTCCTTTTATTTTCCTCAAGATCATTTAACAAGGCGAAAATCTCCATGGAGGCCTCACGAGCATGTCCAAACATCTCCTATATGGTGTCATATCTTTCATCGATGATATATCGTGCTTCACCAAGTTGTCTCATGAGAGACTCATAACATATCATGGATTCTCCTTGCAAGTTAGTTAAGAAACTAGTGGACTCTACCACTTCCTTCTTAATATCAAGACTCATAACATCATCATATGAGGACGCATTAATAGAATGAGTTAGTGGGGATAGATAAGCTACCGATTTGTATTTATCCATGAAACACGTGGTGTTGGTGATGATCTTGTTCTCATTGGGAGAGTCGAAGAGAGATGTTAGTGAGGTGAACGCGGTAGAAATGGTGGAAATGGAGGCCACACCCACAATATATCCTTGATCTTCATCATCACTCTCATTCTCATCATTCTCTTTGTACATTTCATAAGCCACCAAAACATATTTTTATGGCTCCTTCTTGTTGGGGTAGTTCTTGTTGGCAGTGTTCTTGTTAAAGACTTTCTTGATGAAGTTCTCATTTGTAGTAGGCTTTTACTTGGACTTCAATACGAGTTGTCCTCCATGGTCTTCTCTCTTCTCATACGGGCACGCGGCAACAAAGTGGTTTGTTTCTTGAGAACTGTAGCATGATCTCAGCTTGGTTCTTGAACTACTTGTGGTGTTTCTTGAAGGATTAACCTTCCCTTGGTTCTTCCAAAAGGTCCGTGAGGCTAGAGACAAATGTTCATGAAAGGCACAGTTTATGTCTTCGGCGTCGCCTCCTATAACTTCGAAGTTTTCACATTCTTCTTCAAAGACATGCGCCTTGGCCTTCAATGAAATATTTGGATAATCCATTCTTAGAGCACGAGAAAGAGCATCAACGACGTTCTTGTTGATAATTCGAAGGGCCACGAACTCGCTCAGTACTTCATTTGATGACATGGCATAGAAGTTCGCCCTTGAGAGAATATTGTTGGTCGTTTGTCTTTGGAAAGGCAAGATGGCTTGCATGAACTTCCACTTGATCCACTTATCATCCAGATCCTTGCTCCCATGATCAAGCATCATAATTGTAAGAGTCGTGACCCTTTGATAGAGATATTCGAGAGTCTCATCTTCCTTGCCAACAAATGCATCGACTTCATAGTGCGTTTCTTCATACTTGGAGATTTTAATGCTTTTTTTACCAAGATAGACCCGCTCAAGAGAACTCCAAGCTTCCTTGGTGATGGTGTCTTAGATCATTGTAGAGCTTCATTGGGAAACCCCAAGAGGAAGGTATGATGAGCACAACAGCAAGTCTTCCCTCAGAAAGAAACCAAGGTTATCAAACCAGTAGGAGCAAGGAAACGACTCAAAGGTGTTGCTAGCAACTTGGAAACCCGCACAACACAAACTCAAGGCTTTGCCCCAATGAACAGTGAGGTTGTAAATCTCACCAGTTTGCTGAAAAGAAAGGATTATACATATGGTGTGGAAGGCAATGGTGGCTTTTAGAAAGTGAACAGTAATAGTGGAAGATGTATCAATGGTAAAAATTGGACCAGGGTCCACAGTTCGCTAGAGGTGTACTCCTTAAGATAAAAACATAACATGTCGGGTAAACAAATTACAGCGGGGCAATTGATAGGACAAAGCAAGGCATAACAATGCAATACTAGACGTTCATTATCCTATGAGATTTGATTGGGCATTACAATAATATACATAGACCTCCATCCAACTGCATCTATGACTAGTAATCCACATTTAGGTTATCATTCGAACCCCCTCCAGTATTAAGTTGCAAGCAACAGATAGCTGCTTTAAGCAAAGTGTGTAAAGTAAACAATACAATTATTCCATGAACAAGAGATTGTTGTTTTCTCCTAGTAGCAACAACACATCTACAACCTTAGAGATTTCTATCACTTCCCCAGATTCAATAGAGGCATGAACAAACTATCGAGCATAAATACTCCCTCTTGGAGTCACTAGCATCTACTTGGCCAAGATAGCTACTAGAAACGGAGAGCATGCAAGATCTCAATCAACACAGACATGATAGAATCAACAATATAGAATCATTAATCAATCTGACATAGTAATCTCAATATCCATCGGATCCCCGCAAACACAACATGCATGATTACAAATAAGATGATCTTGATCATGAACAGAGATCACAAGATCTAAACATGGTAGCACAAAGGAGGAGAAACAACCATCTAGCTACTGTATGGACCCATAGTCCAAGGTGGAACTACTCACACATCATACCGGAGGATGGCATGGTGATGAAGAAGGCCTCCGGGATGATCTCTCCTCTCCGACAGGGTGCCAGGAAGAGCTTTAGATCCCCCTGTTCTAGGGAAGATGGCGGCGGTGGCTACAGACTATTTCGTGGAAGATTGATCAGGCACTTAGGGTTTAGGTATCGGGGGCTTCTTATAGGCTAAGAGGGAGGCCGAGGGGGTGCCCGAGGCGGCTGCACCCCCAGGCGCGGGCCAGGCCTAGCCGTGCAGACAGGGGGTGTGTCCCCCTCTAGGCCCTCCTCCGTCTCATCTTATGGGTTTGTGTTCTCCTCAGTGAAATATTGACTTTGGCTTTGTCCCGTCCAATTCCGAGAATATTCATTTTCTGACTTTTCTGGAACCAAAAACAACAGAAAACATGCAACTGGCACTGTGGCATCTTGTCAATAGGTTAGTTCCAGAAAGTGTATAAACGTACCTCAAAGTGTATACAAAGCAAAACAAAGTAGATACTAAACAAGCATGGAACATCAAAAACTATAGATACATTTACGATGTATCAAGCATCCCCAAGCTTATCTCCTGCTCGTTCTCGAGTAGGTAAGTGATAAAAAGAATAATTTTTGAGGTGACATGCACCATAACAATCAAGATCAAAACATCTGCAAGCATTGAAAGCTAGGATCAAAGTACTCTAAGCATGAGCATGAAAGATGAAGTTCTAACAATAATACAAAGTAACTATGCATGCAACATGAAAGGATACAAACAAAGTGTTGGAATTATGCCCTAGAGGCAATAATAAAGATGTTATTATTATAATTCTTGTTCATGATAAAGTTTATATTCCATGCTAGAATTGTATTAAGCGGAAACTTTAATACTTGTGTGGTTTGTGAACAACACCGTGTCCCTAGTATGCCTCTATGGGCTAGCTCATTGATAAATGATGGTTAAGGTTTCCTAACCATAGAAATGAGTTGTCGATTAATAATGAGATCATATCATTGGGAGAATGACATGATGGACAGACCCAAACTAAGCGGAGCAATTAGATCGTGTCATCGTGTTCATCTTTGCGAAGCTTTTCTTATGTCAAATATTATATTCCTTAGACCATGAGATAATACAACTCCCTGGTATCGGAAGAAAGCTTTGAGGTCATCAAACGTCATCTATGAGAGGGTGATCATAAAGGTGTCTCTCAGGTGATCGGAAAGTACCTGTTGGGTTGTATGTATCGAGATGGGATTTGTCCCTCCCAAGTCGGAGAGATATACTTCGGGCCCACTCGGTAATCGATATCAACACCGCTTGCAAGCATGTGGTTAAGGAGTTAATCACAAAGTGATATCGAATTATGGAACGAGTAAAGTACTTGCTGTGAACGAGATTGAACTAGGTATGACGGTACCGACGATCAAATCTCGGGCAAGTAAAATATCGCGAGACGAAGGGAATATATATATATATATATGGGATTGATTGAATCCTGGCATCGTGGTTCATCCGATATGATCATCGATGAATGTGTGGGACTCAATATGGGTTTCCAGACCCGCTGTTGATTATTGATATAAGATCATGTCTACATATTCTCGAACCCGAAGGGTCACACACTTAACGTGTCTCGACGCTAGGATAGATTGGATAATTGGTTTATGAGTTTTTGTTCGGAGTTGTAGCATCCCAGTTGTCTAACACCTGTAATGCTACTTGTTATAATAATAAAAAGGGCCACTTCCAACATATAATTGTTGCATCATCATCATATCATGCTCATGTCATCATGCCACCTTGCATTTGAGCATCATATAAAACCTATTCTTGTTTGGTTCTTACCTCATGTGTACTATTAAATGTATTTGCCTCTTGATATTGTATTTGGCTCTTGATATGTTGTTAAATGCCCAAGTTGAGTTGGGGGCATATCTCTTTTAAACTCCACCACCTTTCTTTCACCACCTTTTTAATTCCACCATCCAATTAATATGAGCTTGGCATTTTAATTGAGTTTACCTCTAGCTCATGTTGGTTGGTTGGATTTCCACCATAATCTTTTGCTTGGCCTTATTCCAATTTTGGAGATGCAAAATACTAAGACCCTGATATTCTCTTTGACTTCACAAGAATTTAATTAGGGCATTTAATGTATTGCATGGGCCATGCAAAGCACCACCATTCCTTCTCCTCTGGTTTCTCTTTTGGTGTAGAGTGGAGCCTTTCTTGTGTGGGCTTTCTTTTCTCTCTCTTTCAAAACCCCATCATTTTTTTGATCTTGTGTTTGTATCTTGCTAACACCCTCACCACCTTTTGCTTTCTCTCTCTACTTCTTTGCTTGAGCTTGTTTAACCTTGCTATAAACCCTACCACCACATAATCATCTCTCCCCCTCTCTCTCTTTTCCCTTATCTTGATCTTGTGTGTTTTTGTCTAAGCATGCATGATCAAGTAAAGGACCACTCCCTCTATCCATACCCCCTCTTAGCTAAACCCTAAAACCTACCCCATGCCACCTCCCCATCCTAGCTAAACAAAACCTAAACTACACCTCCCCTAAACCAACCCTAAGTACCCCTCCTCTTCTCTCTACTTCCTAGCACACCACACCATACCATGCCCCCAGCTCTCCACCCCCTCTCTCTACCTGCTGGACCCACCTGGCCGCCCTACCCCACCTAGCTACCATCTACCCCAAACCCTAGCCCGAGCCGGCCACTCCCCCTCTCACCTTTCCCCCTCTTCTCTCCCTGCCCTAGGGCCCCTCCTACCTGCCTGGCCACGGGCTTCCCCAGGTCCACCTGCCAGCCTCCCCTCCCTAGCTCAACCAGCCTGCCGCGCTACCCCTGGCCCCTGCCATGCACGTGAGGAGAGAAAAGGTGGCACCGAGGCCACCTTCCCCTCCCCCACGCAAGCCCCCACCTGCCCGTTCTTATCTACACCCCAGCACCCCCCTCTGCTCTCCCCAGATCTGCCAGGGCTTCGCCCTCTTCTCCCCTTCCTCTCCTCGCCATCTTCCTCGCCTCGCCATACACCGCCAGACTACACCCTGCCCCCATCTATCTAGCCGGTGGCGTGCACGCTGCGTACGTCGAGGAAGCCCCGGAGGACCCCTGCATCGCCCCGTTTGCGTCGCCAAGGAGGAGAAGCCCCCAGGAGCCTGGACCACGCCGCGCACCGCAGAACCCTAGCTTCCCCAGAGCTTCTGCCTCGCCGATCAAGCGCCCTGCCAACCAATCGCACCAAAGCACACCCGCGGTGAGTCCCTCTCCTCCTGACCAGATCCCTCGCCGTCGCTTCCTAGCGCCGTGCGATCCGTCGAACAGCCTCAGTGCGCGGTGGACGACGCCGTTCACGCGTCGCTGCGTCGCGCAACGACCTAGCTAGTCCCCGTGTGCTCCCCTGACATCAGCCACACAACCACCGCAGCGGCTGCGCCACGCCGCGCACACGCCCGCGTCGCGGGTTCGATTCCCCCTCGCCGCGCCAGCCGTCGTGTTTTTGTTGTCCGTCAGTTAGTTCAGAGGGAAGAAAAATAGTAGCCGTCGCCTTTTTAGCACATAACCCCCTCCCCTTTTTGCCCAGCAACCCGCGGTTCAGCCAGGGCCACTGTCAGTGTCTTTGGCGTTTTTATAAAAAGGCTCACAGGGTTTCTGTGAATCAACCCGCGGTCCCTCACTCTCTCAGACGCTGGCGTGTGGGTCAAGAACACTGCCCCACATGTGCGACCGAACTAGAGTAGGCTGGGTATAAAACTTCCCAGAGACTGTTTAAAATTCAAATCTTGTTTAAATCATTTCAAATTCAAATATAATTCAGTTATAAATAACTTTTCCAATATTAATCCAAATAATACAAATGATATATGTTTTGAGATCAGGAAAATGAGAGGATTCCAAATATGCCATTCAATTTGCCTTTGGAACATTTAAAATTCCAAGTTGAATTAAATTACCACAATTGCCACTAGAACTTCAATAATTAATAACTTTTGTTTTATAATCCCAAATTGAACAAATGATATGTCTAAAATGATCAGCTCGACGAGACCTTTCTGTTTATGCTATCCATAACTTCAATTGCAGCATGCATCATATAAATATAGTGAACAGCAATTGTTATGACAACAAAATGTGATCCAAAACTCCATTAAAATGTTGTTACTTGTTTCCACACCTCACCATGCCATGCTACCTTATTGCCATGTAAATTGTGCATCATTCATCATGGCATAATTGTTTGCTTGACGCATCTTATTCATATGCTTGTGCTCTATATTCATGTTGGCCTTGTTTGTTTGGTTTTTCTCGGATAGACACTGAGCAGGGGTTATATCAAGAGAACCAGGAGCACTACCCAGATCCGTCCCTCGCTTCAACTGAGTTAACAGGCAAGCACTTCCACATGCTTGCATCCATACAGTACCTATTGCCTCTATCTTATTCTTGCATCATTGAGTCGCGATTGCATTAAATTGAATCCCAAGTATGCATAGCCTTTACTTTAAAACCCCACCGAGCTTGTTCCTCCATCCCATGAGCCTTACTACAGGAGTTGTTTGAGCCATGCGAGTCGTAGAACAGCATGTGTAGGGTTTGTGAGAGTCTGATGGATAACGAGGTACATAAACAACGTAACCTAAGTAGTAATGGGATAACTAAAGAAAGTGGCACCGGTGAGCAACATCTGCTATTTGGTTTTTCCTGCTCACTTGTGTCCCGTAAGACCCCGAGTACTTGATTCCTGTTCCTTGATTTATCGCGCTATCCACATCCGGGAGGTATATGGGACCCCCCCTGGGCCAGAGCTTGATTCCGTCTTATTTCTTGGGGCCACAAACTAGTTTGAGGTTTTGTTTACTATCCTGTACTTATGCCATGCTACGGTTTTATTTACGTTTGTGCGAGGAGCACACTGTACTGTTTAGGTAAGCGGAGTGTTTTCGCGGTATCGACAAGCCCAGCCACACTTTCGGGTTCCCAGTCGTTACGTACCAGCGCAAACCTTGAGTCCGTCTCGAGTAAGCTAACCGTTCTTGGATCTACTCAATGGGGTGGCCTTGAAATATTTCTGAATCCTGTGATTGTTCAATCGTGAAAGCCTCGTTGGGTTTTGATTTGGTTTTCCGAGGTTGATCGGCGTGTGTTGCTATTGGTGCACCCGGCGGGTAAAACTTTCGAAAGCCGTGTCCGCGGATATGGACGACTTGGAGCAGTTCTCGATCATAGACAAGCATAACTAAAGTACCGCTTTAATCTGACTAAGTAATTTGACTAGTAAATAGTGCAACACTCATGGAATGATTAATAAAATTGCCAACGGATGGGGAGGTTGTTCGTCCGCTTCCTTGTTGGTAAGCAGGGAGGAGGATGGATCTGATGAGATTACCATTATAACTGTTGTTTTAATTCACGGACATCCGTCTATCATTGGTTAGGCGGATGGTTAGCGTTTATCTGTAGAACTGCTAGGGTTTACTTTTCGCTGCAATTGCGTCACCCCAGGTTGTGTCCCCTTTAGAGGCATTAAGACTTGCTGAGTACCCTTAGGGTCTCACACGATAAATTATTGGTTCAGATGGACAGGTACCCTCACAGGACGGATACTGGGTGGAAGAAGCCGAAGATGTGGGCAACGATCGTTCGGTGTAGAGATTCCGGGGACGGGGATCCGTGAGACCTGTAGTGGGGATGTGCTTATTTCTATGGCATCTTATGCCGATTTGCTTCTTATCCGTACTCGGATTTTGTTTGCCGCTTCCGCATGATACTCTGATGTGTGTTGTATGAGGAAGTATCCTAAAATATAGATCTATCTAGGTCATTTGAATCTTGCCGTATGGCGTTGCTATATTTCCTTTCTTTCTAGATGGTTTGGCTCTGATGTACTCTTGTATGGTGGCTTGCATACATACCCACTTGTGTATGTAGTTGATCCCTTCGCCGATTCGCCTCTGACAGTCCCGTTGAGAGGGTAGTGGTTGGGACGTCTGAAAGGACTACCAGTGAGTGGCTTTTGGGGCCCCACCGTACTATTTCAACCACTACCACTCATCCAGGCTTGTATCTAGGAGCGTAATTCACCGAGGTAGTTACAATTGGTATCAGAGCCATCCCGACCTTCAGGGTTTCAGCCAAACAGTCGTTGTCAGTCTAGCAAATATTTTGGTAGTTATGTATATTAGGGAAAAACAAAACGCGAGAGTAGGACTGATTCCACTTTTCTTCTTACCCTCCCACCCACCCTTTTTCTGGTAAGGAAGTGCAACGTTTTCAATCCTCTTCTCAAGTTCAAACTAGGATTCACGTGTTCTGGGTTTCCGTAGTACCATAGGTTGTGTGTGTGTGTGTGTGTGTAATCCCTTGTCTATCTGTTGCATCCAAGTTGTTATCTTGTCTGCCTTTGGTTATCAACTGTTGGTACATTCCATACCGACAGGCCTTTGCAAACCGACACAATCTATCTTCCTCTTTGTATCCGACGCTATCTTGTTTGGGGTGTTCGTTTCCGTAGTTACCAATCTTTAGGTTTCGTCGTGAGAAGAAGGGGTTAGGATATGTGTTCCACTTGTTCATGTGCGGAGTAATGATTTGAGAGCGGGATGGAGTCGCGACCATACCACTACTCTTATCATTCGCTTTTGTATATTGAATCGGTAGAGTCACTAATCTTGATTCGTTAAGTAATTTTGCGCATATATTGGTATTCTAATGCCGAAATTTGTGGAAAAATTTTCTTTGATATATTTGTGTACCACACTCCTTTCCAGTCGTGTGCGATATGCTTAATATCTTTTAGGTGCTATGAACTTTATTGATATTTTAATATCATCTCAGTAATTGTATCCTTTAATCTTGGTTAATTCCATCTTGGTACTATTTTGGATTATTATCATCTTCCATTATAAATCGACTTGAGTTTTATATCAATGACAGGATGGCTCCACCACGCGGACTGAAGAGGACATACCTCGGGCTGGCTCATGTCAACATAGCTAATGCTTTGGCAGCAATGCAAGAGAACCAGCAGCGCTTTGAGGAGAGCGTCAGGAGAAACGAGTTTGCTCCACTTCCTCCACCTCCCAAGCGTGGAGACATCAAGAGCTTCCTCAAATTCAACCCTCGTCAGTTTGATGTTTCTGACCGACCTCACGGACGGATGATTGGCTGCGTGAGATCTCAAGGTTGCTCGAGGCTGCGATGTTCGGAGCGAGTGGGTCAAGTGTGCTACTCACCTTCTCAAGGGAGATGCAGCTCTTTGGTGAGAAAACTACTTGAAGGCAAGCTGCACTGGGTTCCAGCCAACTTGGGAGAGGTTCACTGCAGCTTTCAAGGAGCAGTTTCTGTCAGAGATTGTAATGGAAAGGATGAAGGAGGCTTTCCTCAACCTCAAGCAAGGAAACGATAACATCAACACCTACATCAGGAACTTCATGAATCTCTCTCGTTATGGTGGTAATGAGGTATCTGATGACAAGAAGAAGCAGAAAAGGTTCAGGCAAGGGCTCAATGCGTCGATCAAGTATGCAATCACGCATGCAAGACCGGCAACTTTCCTGGAACTCCAACACACAGCTCTGCAAGAGGAGGCAAGCAGGCAAATGTTTGAGGAGTCCAAGAAACACAACAGGGATGCATCAAGCTCTGCAGTTATGGCAGCTCCTTCTAAGCGGCGTGTCTGGGTTCCTAACACCCCACCGTCGCTCCCGGCTCCACCAAGACCTGCAAGCTTCGCGTCAAGGCCACCAAACTTCACCACTGCGGCTCCTGGGGCTACAACCACTACCTGAGCGCTGGCGGAGTCCCAGCTACTACGCTCCACGTCCACATGGTGCTTGTTTCACATGTGGAGATCATAGACATCCCAAGCTGAATCGCCCGATGAAGAACAAAGCTCCTCCACCCCGCCAAGATCTGCAACAAGCTCTCCTTGGTTCGTGCACCACCACCTCGGGCTCTCAACATCAACACCAAGCCGGGTCTCGGTTGCTCGTGCCAAGCTAACGCCGCTCAAGTGAGCATGCACTGAGTTGTGATGGGTATGCTATCCGTTAACTCAGTCCACACGAGTTTTGTTTGATTCTGGTGCATCGCATTCTTTTGTGTCTCACAAGTTTGCAAATGAGAATGAGTTAGTCATGGTTCCTCTCCAAAAGCGGTTAATGGTCCTTTCTCGGAGAGAAGATGGCGCTTCTAAGATCACCATGGCAATCAGTTGAGATTGGTGGTTCTTCATTCTTGGCTTCTTTAATTCTTCAGGCAACTCGACATTGATGTCATCTTGGGCATGGATTGGTTGACAAATGCAGCTGTGATTGATTGTGCTAAGCGCCGGTGTCTCGAAGATTCACGAAGGCCATATAGTCTTTTCTCCAAGTCGACTCCTGTCATCCGGCTCTTTTCCTTGGCGGCTCTGAATGATGATGTTATGGAAGCTATTCAGAGTGTACCAGTGGTCTGTGAGTTCCCAGATGTCTTTCCTGAAGAGTTGCCGGGTATGCCTCCGGATCGCGAGGTTGAATTCGTGATTGAGCTTGAACCTGGAACGGCTCCTATATCCAAGAGGCCATATAAAATGGGTCCTTCTGAGTTGGCTGAACTCAAACGACAACTTGATGAACAAGAGAAGTTGGGTTTCATTCAACACAGCACTTCTTCTTGGGGTAGCCCAACAATCTTTGTGAAGAAGCGTGACAGAACCGATAGGCTATGTGTTGACTACCGGGCTCTCAATGCTAAAACCATCAAGAACAAATATCCTCTTCCACGGATAAATGATCTTTTTGATCAGCTAGCAGGAGCTGTGGTGTTCTCTAAGCTGGACTTGAGAAGTGGTTATCACCAAATCAAGATTCGCAAAGAAGATGTGCCCAAAACAGCTTTCACCACCCGCTATGGCCTGTATGAGTACACGGTCACGTCTTTCGGTCTCACCAACGCACCTGCTACCTTCTCGAGGCTGATGAACTCCGTTTTCATGGAGTACCTGGATAAGTTTGTTGTGCTATATCTGGATGACATTCTGGTCTATTCCAAGTCTAAGGAAGAGCATGAAGAACACCTGCGGTGTGTCTTAAACAAGCTTCGTGAGAACCGCTTGTATGCAAAGTTCTCAAAGTGTGAGTTTTGGCTGCCTGAAGTAACATACCTGGGTCATGTTATCTCTGCCAAGGGCATTGCGTCAACCGAAACCGTGAAGACAATAGTTGAATGGCTTCCTCCGCTAATGTCAAGGAAGTGCGGAGTTTTCGGGTTTGGCTAGCTATTGCCGTCGTTCGTTCAGAACTTCTCAAGATAGCAAAGCCTCTTACCGATCTCCTCAAGAAAGGCAAGAAGTACTGTGGACTCACCTTGTCAAGAAAGTTTTGAGACACTCAAAGAGAAGCTCACTTCCACACCAGTCTTGGTTCCTCCGGACACATCTAAGCCTTTCCGGATATTCTGGACGCCTCTTTGCAAGGATTGGGTGCGGTCCTGATGCAAGAAAGCAGTGGTTGCTTATGCCTCTCGTCGATTGAAGACGCATGAGATCAACTATCCCACACATGACCTCGAGCTAGCGGCTTGTCTTTGCTTTGAAGCTATGGAGGCACTACTTGCTTGGTAACCGTTGTGAGATCTTCTCTGACCACAAGAGTTTGAAGTATATCTTCACACAGCCTGATCTCAACCTTCGGCAGAGGAGATGGATCGAAGCAATCAATGACTTTGATGTGACCATCAACTACACTCCAGGCAAAGCAAATGTCATGGCAGATGCGCTAAGCCGCAAAGCTTATGTCAACAACCTCATGGTGGAAGAGCAGCAACCTCTCTTGTGCGAGGAATTCCGTCAGCTCAACCTGGAAATTGTGGAACAAGGGCATCTCCTGAACCTTCTGGCTACTCCTCTCTTGGAAGAACAGATTCGCTCTCGTCAGCTTGGTGATCCGCACAACAAAAATCTCATCTCTAAGCTTGACCTTCCGAAGTATGAGTCCTTCCACGTTGATGATCAAGGCACGCTCTTCTTTGAACACCGGATGTTTGTTCCAAACTACCCGGGTCTGAGAGACCAAGTTCTTAAGGAGGCGCATGATTCGGTTCTTTCTATCCATCCTGGCAGCACAAAGATGTACATGGACTTGAAAACACAATACTGGTGGCCTGGGTTGAAACGGTATTGTGCCAAGTATGTCTCAGAATGTGATGTCTGTCGCAGAGTCAAGGCTGTCCATCAGAAACCATTTGGTCTTCTACAGCCATTGAAACCTCCGGAATGGAAATGGGAGAAAGTAGAGATGGACTTCATCACTGGCTTTCCAAGGTCGCAGAAGCAACAATGCAATTTTGTTGTCATCGACGGGCTTTCTAAAGTGGCTCATTTCTTCCCGATCAAAGAAACAATTTGGAATTCAGTTGGTGAGCTCTATATCAACAATTGTCTCTCTATGGGGTTCCACTTGAAATCAGTTCAGACCATGGGAGCATCTTCACCTCAAAGTTCGGGAGAGTTTCCAAAAGCTTTGGGAACAAAGTTAAACTTCAGACCTTACCACCCTCGATCGCAAGGACAACTGGAAAGAATCAATCAGTTGGAGGATATGCTTGAACTGCGTCATCTCTTTTGGCATGAAGTGGGAGGAATGCCTTCCTTATGCTGAATTCTCCTACAACAACAGCTTTCAGAAGAGTCTGAATATGGCACCATTTGAGGCTCTCTATGGTCGCAAGTGCAGAACTCCGATTGGTTGGTCAGGTGCAGGAGAAAGAATCTGGTTTGGCCCTGACATTGTAACTCAGCAGAGGAGAAGGTGCATATCATTCTCGAGAACACGAAGATTGCTCAAAGTCGTCGGAGAAACTATGACAGAAGCACACGGATATGGTATATGCCCCTGGTGATCTCGTCTACCTTCGTGTCACTCCCATGAGAGGAACACACCGCTTCGGTATCAAAGGAAAGTTGGCTCCTAGATACATCGGTCCTTTCAAGATACGTGGTAGAAGAGGAGAAGTTGCTTATGCCCTGGAGGTCCCGGAAAAACTCAAAGTCCATGATGTTTTCCACATCTCTCAGCTCAAGAAGTGCTTCAAAGATCCCGGCAGGACCGTGGATCATGAGCTAATCGATCTCCAAGAAGACTTGTCTTATCAAGAACACCCCACCAAAATCCTTGAGACCGCAGAACGAAGGACTCGCAACAAGTCCATCAAGTTCTGCAAGGTGCAGTGGTCACACCATTCTGTTGATGAAGCCACATGGGAGCGTGAAGATGAACTCCGTGCCAACCATCCTTCTCTCTTTGTATCTTCTTCTTCTTCCTAGAATCTCGGGGCGAGATTCCTGTTTAGTGGGGGAGAGTTGTAGCATCCCAGTTGTCTAACACCTGTAATGCTACTTGTTATAATAATAAAAAGGGCCACTTCCAACATATAATTGTTGCATCATCATCATATCATGCTCATGTCATCATGCCACCTTGCATTTGAGCATCATATAAAACCTATTCTTGTTTGGTTCTTACCTCATGTGTACTATTAAATGTATTTGCCTCTTGATATTGTATTTGGCTCTTGATATGTTGTTAAATGCCCAAGTTGAGTTGGGGGCATATCTCTTTTAAACTCCACCACCTTTCTTTCACCACCTTTTTAATTCCACCATCCAATTAATATGAGCTTGGCATTTTAATTGAGTTTACCTCTAGCTCATGTTGGTTGGTTGGATTTCCACCATAATCTTTTGCTTGGCCTTATGCCAATTTTGGAGATGCAAAATACTAAGACCCTGATATTCTCTTTGACTTCACAAGAATTTAATCAGGGCATTTAATGTATTGCATGGGCCATGCAAAGCACCACCATTCCTTCTCCTCTGGTTTCTCTTTTGGTGTAGAGTGGAGCCTTTCTTGTGTGGGCTTTCTTTTCTCTCTCTTTCAAAACCCCATCATTTTTTTGATCTTGTGTTTGTATCTTGCTAACACCCTCACCACCTTTTGCTTTCTCTCTCTACTTCTTTGCTTGAGCTTGTTTAACCTTGCTATAAACCCTACCACCACATAATCATCTCTCCCTCTCTCTCTCTTTTCCCTTATCTTGATCTTGTGTGTTTTTGTCTAAGCATGCATGATCAAGTAAAGGACCACTCCCTCTATCCATACCCCCTCTTAGCTAAACCCTAAAACCTACCCCATGCCACCTCCCCATCCTAGCTAAACAAAACCTAAACTACACCTCCCCTAAACCAACCCTAAGTACCCCTCCTCTTCTCTCTACTTCCTAGCACACCACACCATACCATGCCCCCAGCTCTCCACCCCCTCTCTCTACCTGCTGGACCCACCTGGCCGCCCTACCCCACCTAGCTACCGTCTACCCCAAACCCTAGCCCGAGCCGGCCACTCCCCCTCTCACCTTTCCCCCTCTTCTCTCCCTGCCCTAGGGCCCCTCCTACCTGCCTGGCCACGGGCTTCCCCAGGTCCACCTGCCAGCCTCCCCTCCCTAGCTCAACCAGCCTGCCCCCCTACCCCATGCACGTGAGGAGAAAAGGTGGCACCGAGGCCACCTTCCCTCCCCACGCAAGCCCCCCACCTGCCCGTTCTTATCTACACCCCAGCACCCCCCTCTGCTCTCCCCAGATCTGCCAGGGCTTCGCCCTCTTCTCCCCTTCCTCTCCTCGCCATCTTCCTCGCCTCGCCATACACCGCCAGACTACACCCTGCCCCCATCTATCTAGCCGGTGGCGTGCACGCTGCGTACGTCGAGGAAGCCCCGGAGGACCCCTGCATCGCCCCGTTTGCGTCGCCAAGGAGGAGAAGCCCCCAGGAGCCTGGACCACGCCGCGCACCGCAGAACCCTAGCTTCCCCAGAGCTTCTGCCTCGCCGCCGATCAAGCGCGCCCCTGCCCGAACCAACTGCACCAGCACACCCGCGGTGAGTCCCTCTCCCTCCCTGACCAGATCCCCCTCGCCGTCGCTTCCTAGCGCCGCCGTGCGATCCGTCGAACAGCCTCAGTGCGCGGTGGACGACGCCGTTCACGCGTCGCTGCGTCGCGCAACGACCTAGCTAGTCCCCGTGCGCTCCCCTGACATCAGCCACACAACCACCGCAGCGGCTGCGCCACGCCGCGCACACGCCCGCGTCGCGGGTTCGATTCCCCCTCGCCGCGCCAGCCGTCGTGTTTTTGTTGTCCGTCAGTTAGTTCAGAGGGAAGAAAAATAGTAGCCGTCGCCTTTTTAGCACATAACCCCCTCCCCTTTGCCCGACCAGCAGTTCGGCCAGGCCACCGCTGATGTCTTTGGCGTTTTTATAAAAAGGCTCACAGGGTTTCTGTGAATCAACCCGCGGTCCCTCACTCTCTCAGACGCTGGCGTGTGGGTCAGTAAACACCTGGCCCCACATGTCTGCGACCCGGGCTAGAGTAGGCTGGGTATAAAACTTCCCAGAGACTGTTTAAAATTCAAATCTTGTTTAAATCATTTCAAATTCAAATATAATTCAGTTATAAATAACTTTTCCAATATTAATCCAAATAATACAAATGATATATGTTTTGAGATCAGGAAAATGAGAGGATTCCAAATATGCCATTCAATTTGCCTTTGGCACATTTAAAATTCCAAGTTGAATTAAATTACCACAATTGCCACTAGAACTTCAATAATTAATAACTTTTGTTTTATAATCCCAAATTGAACAAATGATATGTCTAAAATGATCAGCTCGACGAGACCTTTCTGTTTATGCTATCCATAACTTCAATTGCAGCATGCATCATATAAATATAGTGAACAGCAATTGTTATGACAACAAAATGTGATCCAAAACTCCATTAAAATGTTGTTACTTGTTTCCACACCTCACCATGCCATGCTACCTTATTGCCATGTAAATTGTGCATCATTCATCATGGCATAATTGTTTGCTTGACGCATCTTATTCATATGCTTGTGCTCTATATTCATGTTGGCCTTGTTTGTTTGGTTTTTCTCGGATGACACCGGCGGGGGTTATATCAAGAGAACCGAGCACTACCAGATCCGTCCCTCGCTTCAATCGAGTTAATGCAAGCACTTCCACATGCTTGCATCCATACAGTACCTATTGCCTCTATCTTATTCTTGCATCATTGAGTCGCGATTGCATTAAATTGAATCCCAAGTATGCATAGCCTTTACTTTAAAACCCTACCGAGCGTGTTCCTCCATCCCATGAGCCTTACTACATGAGTTGTTTGAGCCATGCGAGTCGTAGAACAGCATGTGTAGGGTTTGTGAGAGTCTGATGGATAACGAGGTACATAAACAACGTAACCTGAGTAGTAATGGGATAACTAAAGAAAGTGGCACCGGTGAGCAACATCTGCTATTTGGTTTTTCCTGCTCACTTGTGTCCCGTAAGACCCCGAGTACTTGATTCCTGTTCCTTGATTTATCGCGCTATCCACATCCGGGAGGTATATGGGACCCCCAGGCGAGCTTGATTAGTCCGTCTTATTTCTTGGGGCCACAAACTAGTTTGAGGTTTTGTTTACTATCCTGTACTTATGCCATGCTACGGTTTTATTTACGTTTGTGCGAGGAGCACACTGTACTGTTTAGGTAAGCGGAGTGTTTTCGCGGTATCGACAAGCCCAGCCACACTTTCGGTTCCCGTCGTTACGACCAGCGACGCAAACCTTGAGTCCGTCTCGGAGTAAGCTAACTTCGTTGCGGATCTACTCAATGGGGTGGCCCCCTGAAATATTTCTGAATCCTGTGATTGTTCAGTCGTGAAAGCCTCGTTGGGTTTTGATTTGGTTTTTCCGAGGTTGATCGAGCGTGTGTTGCTATTGGTGCACCCCGGCCGGGTAAAACTTTCTGAAAGCCGTGTCCGCGGATATGGACGACTTGGAGCACAGTTTCTCGATCATAGACAAGCATAACTAAAGTACCGCTTTAATCTGACTAAGTAATTTGACTAGTAAATAGTGCAACACTCATGGAATGATTAATAAAATTGCCAACGGATGGGGAGGTTGTTCGTCCGCTTCCTTGTTGGTAAGCAGGGAGGAGGATGGATCTGATGAGATTACCATTATAACTGTTGTTTTAATTCACGGACATCCGTCTATCATTGGTTAGGCGGATGGTTAGCGTTTATCTGTAGAACTGCTAGGGTTTACTTTTCGCTGCAATTGCGTCACCCCAGGTTGTGTCCGCTTTAGAGGAATTAAGACTTGCTGAGTACCCTTAGGGTCTCACACGATAAATTATTGGTTCAGATGGACAGGTACCCTCACAGGACGGATACTGGGTGGAAGAAGCCGAAGATGTGGGCAACGATCGTTCGGTGTAGAGATTAGGGGCGGGATCCGTGAGACCTGTAGTGGGGATGTGCTTATTTCTATGGCATCTTATGCCGATTTGCTTCTTATCCATACTCGGATTTTGTTTGCCGCTTCCGCATGATACTCTGATGTGTGTTGTATGAGGAAGTATCCTAAAATATAGATCTATCTAGGTCATTTGAATCTTGCCGTATGGCGTTGCTATATTTCCTTTCTTTCTAGATGGTTTGGCTCTGATGTACTCTTGTATGGTGGCTTGCATACATACCCACTTGTGTATGTAGTTGATCCCTTCGCCTGCCGATTACGCCGCCCGTACAGGTCCCGTTGAGAGGGTAGTGGTTGGGACGTCTGAAAGGACTACCAGTGAGTGGCTTTTGGGGCCCCACCGTACTATTTCAACCACTACCACTCATCCAGGCTTGTATCTAGGAGCGTAATTCACCGAGGTAGTTACAGGAGTCTCAGATGAGATCCAGGACGTCACGAGAGGTTCCAGAATGGTCCGGAGAATAAGATTCATATAAGGCAATGCAGTTTTTGGAGTTCGGAATTGTTTCGGGTTAATCGGTATTGTACCGGAAGCTTCTAGAACCTTCCGGAGGGGGACCAACGTGGCCCCACCTGCTGGGAGGGGGCATGGGCCTATGTGGTAGTGTCCTGGTGCATTGGGCCAGGGGAACAAGCCCCATAGGGCCCAGCCGGCCAAGCCTAGGGCAAAACCCTAGGGGAGCTTCTAGAAGGGGGGGGGGGACTGGCCCCCACTCCTCCCTTCTTGGCCGCCGGCCTAGGGCTTGGGGGAGGGGCTAGGGCTGGCCGCCCACCCCTCTATATAAAGAGGGCTGGGGGCGCACCCCTCCCCACACCTCCTCCTCAAGCCCTAGCCGCCCTGCTGCCCTCCTCTCTCTCCCTCCCGACTGCGCGTTGGCGAAGCCCTGCTGCAGAAACTCTCCACCGCTTGCACCGCGCCGTCGCGTTGTAGATCCAATCCATATCTCCACCCCACTTGTTGTACCGATGAAGGAGGAGACGTCGAGGTTCCGCACGTGTGCATCTCTCGGAGGCATCGCCACTTGCGGTGTTAGATCGGATCGGATCGCGAGGAGGAGAAGCGAGTACGACTACATCACCCACGTTTCGTCGAACGTTCCGCTGTGCGAATCTTCAAGGTTATGAAGATCTCATCTATCCTCCCTCGTTGTTTGCATCTCCTATATTAGATCTTGGCTTTCCCGTTCGCATCCGTAGAATTTTTTTGATTTACTATGCTGCGAAACCCTTCAGTGGTATCAGAGCTAGATCTATGCGTAGATGTGTTTCACGAGTAGAACGCAACATGGTTGTTGCGGGCGTTGATGTTTTCTGTTGCAAGTCTCTTGTTTGGGTACTTCTTATGACGCGGGATAGTGAGATCGAAGCGGTCCAAGCCAACCTTACGCGACCTCGTTCGTGAGACCGGCTCCGCACTTGATGTGTGGCTTGTTCCACACATGCGGCTGGTGGATGTCAGTTTCTCTCACTATAGTTGTCATGGGATTTACACCGGAGTTTGGCAACCATAATATCACCGTTGTGGCTTTCCGTAGATAAGAATCGTTCTTAGCTTGCTACTCCCATAAGCCACGTAAAACATGCAACAACAAAGTAGAGGCATCTAACTTGTTTTTGCAGGGAGTGTTTTCTGTGATATGGTATGGCCCAAGATGTGATGTGTATGTTGTATGCGATGATCATGTTTTGTAATGTTTCACGACTTGCATGTCGATGAGTACACAACCGGCAGGATCCATATGGTTGTCTTTATAATTGTGTATGACCTGTGTGTCAACTTCTTATACGCCATGTAATAGCTTTACTTTATCGCTAAGTAGTTAGCAATAGTTGTAGTTGCTATTTGTGGTGGAGGCAATCATGGTGGAGTGATGGAGATCATGCCGACACGCACAAGATGGAGATCATTGCGCGAAGAATGGCTATACCATGTCACATAAAGTTATATGCATGTGATGTTTATCCTTTTATGTATCTTATTATGCTTAGATCGCGACGGTAGCATTATAAGATGATTCCTCACTTAAAGATCAAGATAAAACTGTGTTCTCCCCATGTATGCACAATTCCGAAAGTTCGTCGTGTTCAAGCATCACGTGATGATCGGGTGCTATAAACTCTATGTTCACATACAACAGGTGCAAGCCAGTTTTGCACACGCGGAAATACTTGGGTTTGACTTGACGAGCCTAGCATGTACAGACATGGCCTCGGAACACATGAACCGAAAGATTAAACATGAGTCATATGAATGATATGATCGACACTTCGTTGTCCACCATTGAAACCACATCTCTTCTCATGAAGATCGGATTAGGTGTGGTGAATTTGGATCATGTTCACTAAACAACTTGAGGGATGTTGAATTTAGTAGGAGTTCATCTAGTAATTTGATTAAGTTGAACTAGTTATCATGAACATAGTCTAATTTGTACTTGCAAATATTGTAGATCAAATGTCTAAGTCCAAGTTCAACTTCAACGTTTTTGCTGAGAAAGAAAAGCTTAAGAACAATGGGTCTAACTTCACCAACGGGTTCCGCAATCTGAGAATCATTCTCTCTGGCAGACAAAAGTACTATGTCCTTGAGAATGTGCTAGGTGACGCCCCTGCTGTAGATGCGCCGGCTGATGAGAAAGTTGTTTATCAGTCGCGCAAAGATGATTATGGTGTAATTAAGAGCACCATGTTGTTTGCTATGGAATCGGACCTTCAAAATCGTTTTGAAGATTATCCCGGGCCCTTTGATATTCTTGAGGAGCTGAAAACTATGTTTCAGACTCAGGCCCGTTCTGAGAGATATGAGATCTCTGAGAAATTCTTTAACTGCAAGATGGAGGAAGGGAGTTCCGTTAGTGAGCATGCCATAAAGATGTCGGGCTACACTCAATGCCTTGAGCAACTGGACTGCAAGATTCCAGAGGAGCTCAAGATTGACAGGGTTCTGCAATCACTCCCTCCTAGCTACAGAAGTTTTGTAGTGACTCATAATCAGATTGGTTCCACTGATACGATCACCGAGCTCTTCGCTAAGCTGCGAGGTGGACATCAAAAGGATAATCATGTGTTGATGGTCAACAAGCCCTGACTTTAAGAAAGGTAAGGGTGCAAAGAAGCCCTTCAAGAAAGGCGGCAAGCGCGTTGCCCTCGAGAAGAAGCTCAAATCTGGACCTAAGACGGACCTTTGAGTGCTTCTATTGCAAGGATAAGGTCCTTTGGCGTTAATCGTCCAAGTACTTAGCGGACAAGAAGGCTGGAACCATCAAAGGTATATTTGATATACATGTTATTGATGTTTTCCTTACTAGCCCTTGTTGTAGTGCACGGTATTTGATCTTCGGTTGCTAATATTTTTAACTCGAAACAGGAGCTACGGAATAGACGGCGGCTTGCGAGGGATGAGGTGACGATGCGCGTTGGCAACGGATCAAGAGTTGATGTGATTGCCGTCGGCACGCTCTCCTTAGTTTTACCTTCGGGATTAGTTTTAAACCTTAATAAATGTTATTATGTGCCTGCGTTGAGCATGAACATCATATTTGGGTCGTGTTTATTGCAAGACGGTTATTCATTTAAATCTGAAAATAATGGTTGTTCTATTTATATGAGTAACATCTTTTATGGTCATGCACCTGCTATGAATGGTTTATTTCTTCTGAATCTCGAAAGGTATGAAACACACATCCATAACATTGAGGCTAAGAGATGCATTGTAGATAGTGATAATACTACTTATTTGTGGCACTGTCGTCTAGGTCATATTGGTGTAAAACGCATGAAGAAACTCCATTCTGATGGAATTTTGGAGTCTCTTGATTTTGAATCATTTGACACATGCGAACCATGCCTCATGGGCAAGATGATCAAAACCCCGTTCTCCGGAATGATGGAGCGAGCAACGGACTTGTTGGAAATCATACATACCGATGTATGCGGACCGATGAGTGTTTCGACGCGCGGTGGATATCGCTATTTTCTCACTTTTACCGATGACTTAAGTAGATATGGTTATATCTATTTGATGAAACATAAATCTGAAACATTTGAAAAGTTCAAGGAATTTCAGAATGAAGTGGAGAACCATCGTAACAAAAAAATTAAGTTTCTACGATCTGATCGTGGAGGTGAATATTTGAGTTATGATTTTCTCACGCATCTTAACGCAAGCGGAATCGTTTCGCAACTCACGCCACCCGGAACACCACAGCGCAATGGTGTGTCTGAACGCCGGAATCGAACTCTATTAGATATGGTCCGATCAATGATGTCTCTTACTAATTTGCCGTTATCATTTTGGGGTTATGCATTAGAAACCGCTGCATTCACTTTAAATAGGGCACCATCTAAATCCGTTGAGACGACACCGTATGAACTGTGGTTTGGTGCTAAACCTAAGTTGTCGTTTCTTAAAGTTTGGGGATGCGAAGCTTACGTCAAGAAGTTGATGCCGGACAACCTCGAACCCCAAGCGGAGAAATGCATCTTCATAGGATACCCTAAGGAAACTATTGGGTATACCTTCTATCACAGAACCGAAGGCAAAGTGTTTGTCGCAAAGAACGGATCCTTTCTTGAGAAGAAGTTTCTCTTGAAAGAAGTGAGTGGGAGGAAAGTAGAGCTAGACGAGGTTGTTGAACCTTATCTTGAGTTGGAGAGTAGCGCAACACCTGAAATTGTTCCAGTGCCGCCTGCACCAACAATAGAGGAAGCTAATGACAAGGATCATGAAGCTTCGGACGATGCTACTACTGAACGTCGCAGTCGACAAGGTCGCGTGCCCCTCCTGAGTGGTTCGGCAACCTTGTCTTAACTGTCTTGTTAGTAGATGACAGTGAACCTGCGGACTATGAGGAAGCGATGATGAGCCCAGACTCTGAGAAATGGCTAGAGGCCATGAAATCCGAATTGGGATCCATGAGCGAAAACCAAGTATGGACTTTGGTGGACCCTCCTAGCGACCGAAAGGACGTTGAGTGCAAATGGATCTTCAAGAAGAAAACGGACGTGGATGGTAATGTTACCGTCTATAAAGCACGACTTGTCGCGAAAGGTTTTCGACAAGTTCAAGGTGTTGACTACGATGAGACCTTCTCTCCCGTAGCGATGTTTAAGTCCATTCGGATTTTATTAGCAATTGCTGCGTTTCATGATTTTGAAATATGGCAGATGGATGTCAAGACTGCGTTCCTCAATGGCAACATTGATGAAGAGTTGTATATGATGCAACCCGAAGGTTTTGTCGATCCTAAGGATGCTGATAAAGTGTGCAAACTTCAGCGTTCCATTTATGGACTGAAGCAAGCATCTCGGAGTTGGAACCTTCATTTTCATCAAGTGATCAAGAGCTTTGGATTTGTTCCAAATTGCTACGAAGCTTGTATCTACAAGAAAGTGAGTGGGAGCTCAGTGACATTTCTGGTACTATATGTGGATGACATATTGATTATTGTAAATGACATTAACATGCTTAACATTGTGAAGAGTTATTTGAAAAAATATTTTTCAATGAAAGACCTAGGGGAAGCTGCTTATATATTGGGCATTAAAATCTATAGAGATAGACAAAGACGCCTGATAGCTTTAAGTCAGAGTACATACCTAGAAAAAGTTCTGAAAAGGTTCAGAATGGATAAGGCAAAGAAAGGTTCAGTGCCTATGTTGTCAGGTAAGATATTGATCAAGGCTCAGTGTCCAGCTATGGTAAATGATAGAGAAGCTATGAGCAAAGTGCCTTATGCCTCGGCCATAGGTTCTATCATGTATGCCATGCTGTGTACTAGACCGGATGTGTCCAATGCTCTTAGTTTGATGAGCAGATACCAAAGTGATCCAGGAGTGGAACACTGGACAGCCGTGAAGAACATCCTAAAGTACCTAAATAGGACTAAAGAAATGTTCTTAGTCTATGGAGGTGATGAACAGCTCGTCGTAAAAGGTTACGTCGACGCTAGTTTCGACACCGACAAGGATGATTCTAAATCTCAGACAGGATACGTTTATATTTTGAATGGAGGAGCTGTCAGCTGGAGAAGCTGCAAGCAAAGCGTGATCGCGGGATCTACAATAGAAGCGGAATACATGGCTGCTGCAGAAGCGTCAAGTGAAGGAGTTTGGATCAGGAACTTCATCACTGAGCTTGGTGTGGTTCCAAGTGCCTTGGACCCACTGGAGATATTGTGTGACAACACTGGTGCCATAGCACTCGCTAAGGAACCAAGATATCATCCAAAGACCAAGCACATCAACCGCAAGTTTCATATAATCCAAGATTATATAGCAGATGGAGATCTGAAGATTAGCAAAGTACATACATATCTGAATGTCGCAGATCCATTGACTAAACCTCTTCCACGTGCAAAACATGATCAGCACCTTAGTGCCATGGGTGTTAGATTGTTGCTAGATGTAAACTAGATTATTGACTCTAGTGCAAGTGGGAGACTGTTGGAATTATGCCCTAGAGGCAATAATAAAGATGTTATTATTATAATTCTTGTTCATGATAAAGTTTATATTCCATGCTAGAATTTTATTAAGCGGAAACTTTAATACTTGTGTGGTTTGTGAACAACACCGTGTCACTAGTATGCCTCTATGGACTAGTTCATTGATTAATGATGGTTAAGGTTTCCTAACCATAGACATGAGTTGTCGATTAATAATGAGATCATATCATTGGGAGAATGACATAATGGATAGACCCAAACTAAGCGGGGCAATTAGATCGTGTCATTGTGTTCATCTTTGCGAAGCTTTTCTTATGTAAAATATTGTATTCCTTAGACCATGAGATAATACAACTCCCTGGTATCGGAAGAAAGCTTTGAGGTCATCAAACGTCATCCTATGAGAGGGTGATCATAAAGGTGTCTCTCAGGTGATCGGAAAGTACCTGTTGGGTTGTATGTATCGATATGGGATTTGTCCCTCCCAAGTCAGAGAGATATACTTCGGGCCCACTCGGTAATCGATATCAACACCGCTTGCAAGCATGTGGTTAAGGAGTTAATCACAAAGTGATATCGGATTACGGAACGAGTAAAGTACTTGCTGTGAACGAGATTGAACTAGGTATGATGGTACCGACGATCAAATCTCGGGCAAGTAAAATATCGCGAGACGGAGGGAATATATATATATGGGATTGATTGAATCCTGGCATCGTGGTTCATCCGATATGATCATCGATGAATGTGTGGGAGTTAATATGGGTTTCCAGACCCCGCTGTTTATTATTCATATAAGATCATGTCTGCATATTCTCGAACCTGAAGGTTCACACACTTAACGTGTCTCGATGCTAGGATAGATTGGATAATTGGTTTATGAGTTTTGGTTCGGAGTCTCGGATGAGATCCAGGACGTCACGAGAGGTTCCGGAATGGTCCGGAGAATAAGATTCATATAAGGCAATGCAGTTTTTGGAGTTCGGAATTGTTTCGGGTTAATCGGTATTGTACCGGAAGCTTCTAGAACCTTACGGAGGGGGACCAACGTGGCCCCACCTGCCGGGAGGGGGCATGGGCCTATGAGGGAGTGTCCTGTCCGCATTGGGCCAGGGGCACAAGCCCCATAGGGCCCAGCCAGCCAAGCCTAGGGCAAAACCCTAGGGGAGCTTCTAGAAGGGGGGGGGACTTGCCCCCCACTTCTCCCTCCTTGGCCGCCGGCCTAGGGATTGGGGGAGGGGCTAGGGCTGGCCGCCCACCCCTCTATATAAAGAGGGCTGGGGGCGCACCCCTCCCCACACCTCCTCCTCAAGCCCTAGCCGCCCTGCTGCCCTCCTCTCTCTCTCCCTCCCGACTGCGCTTAGGCGAAGCCCTGCCGCAGAAACTCTCCACCGCTTGCACCGCGCCGTCGCGTTATAGATCCAATCCATATCTCCACCCCACTTGCTTGACCGATGAAGGAGGATACGTCGAGCTGCCGCACGTGTGCATCTCTCGGAGGCATCGCCACTTGCGGTGTTAGATCGGATCGGATCGCGAGGAGGAGAAGCGAGTACGACTACATCACCCACGTTCCGTCGAACGTTCCACTGTGCGAATCTTCAAGGTATGAAGATCTCATCTATCCTCCTCGTTGTTTGCATCTCCTAGATTAGATCTTGGCTTTCCCGTTCGCATCCGTAGAATTTTTCTGATTTACTATGCTGTGAACCCTTCACAAAGATCATGAATAACAATGCATTGAAAGACGTTTGTTTGTTTCACATATAGAAAACATAGCACATTGGCATTCATCTTGTCCCACATGGAGTAGCATAAATGCATAGGACACCTTCAAAGTTCATAAGGGTGACTAGATACAAATAGTTCAAGAACAAGCAATATCAACAATATGAATCGATCAATAAGTTTTGGGACAATTCACATAGAACTAAGAATGGCAACTATGCTCTCTTAATTGGTGCCTAAGGATAGAAGGTGGAGACTCAATATAAAAGTGGAAGAAAGGCCCTTCATAAAGGGAAGCAGGGATTTCAAGTCTCATATAGAGCTTCCAAAAATTGTGGTACTTGTTAGCTTTCAGCTCTCATTGCCCCTATCATAAGCATCTTGAAGTGTTTAAGGTTAAAGTGAACAAACTATGGATTATATGCTTGACAAATCATAAGTTGGCAATCTCATGTCCCTTGAGTACGAGGGCTGTTCCACATGCTACTCAACTTTAGTCACCGGTAAGTTCTTGTCATAGTAAGTACATGTGTATCATAGAGAACCACCAATGGGGTACCCCTTGCACATGATACAGGATCTATCCCATATTAAAATGACAAGGCAAGCATACAATGGGCATCTCAACAATCTTCTTATTTACCATGGGAAAGTGGTGTTTTTTTCTCTCTTTCCTCTTTTCTCATATTTTTTTATTCTTTTTCTCACACTCTATCTCTTTTTTTATAAGAAGAATGCTTCATAGATCGCTCACTATGGTGATGCTGCAAATTTCCACCATGATTAGGCATGGCTTAGGCTAGCAGCCCAGACGTTTCTCTAACACACATACATAACTCCATGGACTTACAAGATCCCCTTTTATTTCACATCGACGACATCCACAGACAAAAGATCATGATATCAACTGGGTTCAATGTACAAGTGCAATGTTGAAAGCGTTCTTCATGAAAACACGGTTCTGCTAATTTCAACGTATAAGTTCAAGCATATACAACATAGATGACACAATGGTTCAAGTTTATTAGGGGCAAGAAAAATAAAGTGTGCCATCAAGTTTGTGAGAGCTTTAATCACTAACTTACACATAACAAGTTTAATTTGGAAGATACATAAAACAATAATATACTTGGAATGGTGTAACACACCATGCATAGGAATTTATAGTGTACACTTTGGAAAAACTTGGTTTCTTGGGAGTTGGATGCATGAATAGAGCTTAGTCATACAAGTGGAGGCTAGCAAAAGACTGGGAGCGACCAACTAAGAGAGAAATAATGGCCGTAATCATGTAGAGCGACAAAACATTACTAATCAAAGCATAAAGTGGTACCACAAGTCAAAAACTAAATGATCATAGAGGCTAAGGTGACTGGTTCATAGTCATAACATGGTGTGAGCATGTGCTAAGTCAACCCAAATAAAGCATCAAAGGAGAATACCACAATACTATGCTTTTGTATGCTAAAACAACGCATGATTCTTTAGGCACATTAAGCAATCCTAATTGTTTGGAACAAGTTTTGCTACAGAAATAATCACTAAGCTTCAGGTCAAAACAACATCTAGCATGACATGAAGTCAAAGCAAGCTCCTCTTGTACTGCTAAAGCAAGAATTTCCTACTCCTTTCCAACACCAATCAACTTTTATTTGAAACAACACAAGAAAAGCGGGGGTACAACTACTTTATTCAAGGAAAATAAGCAAACAAAAACCAAAAAAATGAAAACTAATATGATCCAAGAACAACACAACTGTGCATGAAACAATAAAAACAAAGTGTCTAGAAAGACCTGAGATTTTTATTGATGAAGAAAGGGATGCCTTGGGCATCCCCAAGCTTTGACGCTTGTACCTCTTGAATATTTCTTGGGGTGACATGGGGTGGCATCCCCAAGCTTGAGATTTTGTCCATTCTTCATCTCATTACATCATTCTTCCCTTACACCTGAAAATTTTCCTTCATACAAAACTTCACACAATCTTCATTAGCAACATTAGTGCACTCAAAAGATAATAGACCTTTGGGTTTAGTTTCAAAATAGAAAAAACTTTCACTAAAGACACAAGCTACTGTAGCAATTTCCTCAAAAAGCTCGATTTCCCAAAAAGAACCCAAAAAGGAATCAATAAGAAGCAAATGCAAATAATGGCAGAAATATGTCAAAACAGACCAGTAGGTAGAAACCGATTCTGTCGAAGACCTTCTATTGCTCAAATTAAAAAGTGTTGAACTAACTAAAGTTAGATAACAACCTGGGGGATTTATTCATAAAATTACAGCTCAATCCGACTTACAGAGATTTTTCAAGAATTTTTACAATGGAGCACAAAAATCTGTTTCGGGGCAGCAACTCCCCAAATCTTACTTCCCTCTCATTAGAGGTTATTCTTGGCACAAAAATCAAATAAAAAGGATAAGGAGAGGTTATTACAGAAGTAATAACTTCCAAGACTCAAGAAAACTATTCGGTTTTATCTCCCAAGAAGTACTTTTATTTAACGCCTTCAAGTTAGGCTTAGAAAGCTTGAGAAGATGCTCACAATAGAAATATGAATTGAAGTAAAAGAGAGCATCAAGAAGAAAATTCAAAACACCTTTAAGTCTAACCCACTTCATATGCATAGGAATTTTTTATGCAAATAATATCATGAAGAACAAAGTGACAAGCATAGGAAGGTAAAACAAGAGTAACTTCAAAACTTTCAGCACATAGAGAGGTGTTTCAGTACCATGAAAACTTCTACAACCATATTTTCCTCTCTCATAATAATTTTAAGTAGAATCATGAATAAACTCAACAATATAACTATCACATAAGGCATGCTTTTCATGATATATAAACACATAATTTCTATCAAGCTCAAAAATAGTGGGATTAAAACCTTCAAACCCACTTTTAACAATTTTATAACAAGGTGACTGATCATTCAATATAGGTCCATCATCTAGAGATTTATCATAAACATTTTGTAAGAAAAACTCTTTAGTACCAAGCATTTCTAAGTTAGGCACAAATATAGGATTATCATAGATAATGGGAGCATAACTATTATCACAGGTTTTACCCGAAATAGATATTTCAAAAGGATCCACAGGAACATAACATTCATCCTCCTTTGGTAAGAATGGGGGACAATTAAATAATGTAAGGGATAAAGAGATACTCTCATTAGAAGGTAGGCATGGGTAGCTAATCCATTCTTCCTCCTTTTGTTCATCACTCTCCTCATCTCTTTCATCTAATGAGCTTCCCATTTCAGCAATTTCTTCTTCCATAAGCTCCTGCAAGGCATTAGTCTCTTCCGTTTATGGAAAGCATCTATTAAAATGTTCAAGAATATAGCCATTTTCTTCCTTGTAATTATCAAAGAAAAATTTAAGTATATCATAAACCTCATATTCATAAGGTGAATCATCAGTATTTTCAAGCAAACTAGCAAGTTCAAATGCACCCTTCCAAGCAATAATTTCTTCAATTTTTTCCACATCATAAAAGTCATAATTTCACTTAACATAAGAAAATATGGTAACATTATTATCATACTCACATTGTATAGGAAGGTGTTTATACCTCCTACAACAACAAGATTTATCAAAGCAATAAGTAAAATTATAAGTAGAGCACACGTCTCTAGCAATAGTATTCAATTTATCAATTTGTTCCCATAAGTGTTTCCCTTTTTGTGACAAGTGGTGTTCCTTATAATAATACTTTTGTTCTTCCGTGAACCCACATCGCCAATAAGAACTAGTTTCAAAGAAACCAACCATTGATATAAAGCATGACAAAGCAAGGCAATAACAAACCAACAACTATAGTAGGAACTAAATTTGTTTTGTGTTTTTTGATAAAAAAAAGAAAACCAAACGAAACTATTTTTTTGGAGTTTTTGATAAAAATAAGCAAACAAAACAAAGTAAAGAGAAAGGTTGTGAAGGACTCCCCTTGTGAAGCCGTCCTTAGCCTCCCCGGCAACAGCGCCTGAAAACTCGTTGATGGCGGCTCAGATCACTGTAGAGCTTCGTTGGGAAACCCCAAGAGGAAGGTATGATGAGCACAGCAGCAAGTCTTCCCTCAAAAATAAACCAAGGTTATCGAGCCAGTAGGAGGAAGGAAATGACTCAAAGGTGTTGCTAGCAACTTGGAAACATGTGATACGTCGTAAACGTATCTATAATTTTTTGATGTTCCATGCTTGTTTAGTATCTACTTTTCTTTGCTTTGTCTACACTTTGAGGTATTTTTATATGATTTCTGGGACTAACCTATTAACAAGATGCCACAGTGCGGTTACTGTTTTACATTGTTTTTGGTTCCAGAAAAGTCAGAAAATGAATATTCTCGGAATTGGACGGGACAAAAGCCAAAGTCAATATTTTACCGTGGGGAACACGGAGCCAGAAGACGAGACAGAGGAGGGCCTTGAGGGGGCCACACCCCCTGGCCCTGCCTGGGAGGGGGTGCAGCCGCCTCGGTCACCCCCTCGTCCTCCCTCTTCGCCTATAACAATCCCCCGATACCTAAACCCTAAGTACTCGATCAATCTTCCACAAAACAGTCTATAGCCGCCGCCACCATTGTCCCTAGATCAGGGGGGATCTGAAGCTCTTTCCGGCACCCTGCCAGAGGGGAGATGTCATCCTGGAGGCCTTCTTCATCACCATGCCAGCCTCCGGTATGATGCATGAGTAGTTCCACCTTGGACTACGGGTCCATGTACTAGATAGATGGTTGTTTCTCCTACTTTGTGCTACCATGTTTAGATCTTGTGAGCTCCATTCATGAACAAGATCATCTATTTGTAATCATGCATGTTGTGTTTGCGGGGATCTGATGGATATTGAGATTACTATGTCAGATTGGTTAATGATTCTATCTTATAGATTCTATCATGTCTATATTGTTTGAGATCTTGCATGCTCTCCGTTTCTAGTAGCTATCTTGGCCAAGTAGATGCTAGTGAATCCAAGAGGGAGTATTTATACTCGATAGTGGGTTCATGCCTCTATTGAATCTAGGGAAGTGATAGAAATCGCTAAGGTTGTAGATGTGTTGTTGCTAATAGGGAGAAAACAACGATCTCTTATTCATGGAACAATTGTATTGTTTACTTTACACACTTTGCTTAAAGAAGTTATCCGTTGCTTGCAACTTAATACTGGAGGGGGTTCAGATGATAATCTGAAGGTGGATTACTAGTCATAGATGCAGTTGGATGTTGGTCTATGTATATTGTTGTAATGCCCAATCAAATCTCATAGGATCATGAATGTCTAGTATTGCATTGTTATGCCTTGATCTGTCCTGTCAATTTCCCTGCTGTAATTTGTTTACCCAGCATGTTATGTTGTTTATCTTAAGGAGAACACCTCTAGTGAACTATGGACCCCGGTCCAATCTTTACCATTGATACATCTTCAACAGTTAGTGTTTACTTTCTGCAAACCACCATTACCTTCCACACCATAAATTTAATCCTTTGTTTTCAACGAACCGGTGAGATTGAAAACCTCATTGTTCATTGGGGCAAAGTCTTGAGTTTGTGTTGTGTAGGTTTGCAAGGTGCTAGCAACACCTTTGGGTCGTTTCCTTCCTCCTACTGGTTCGATAACCTTGGTTTCTAACTGAGGGAAAACTTGCCGTTGTGCTCATCATACCTTCCTCTTGGGGTCTCCCAACGAAGCTCTATAGTGATCTGAGCTACACATCATTAACCTGCAAAACAAAAACTCAAGACTTTGCCCCAACGAACAGTGAGGTTGTCAATCTCACCGGTTTGCTAAAAACAAAGGATTAAATGTATGGTGTGGAAGGCAATGGTGGCTTGCAGAAAGTGAACAATAATAGTGGGAGATGTCTTAATGGTAAAGATTGGACCGGGGTCCACATTTCAATAGAGGTGTTCTCCTTAAGATAAACAACATAACATGCTGGGTAAACAAATTACAATGGAGCAATTGATAGGATAGATCAAGGCATAACAATGCAATTCTAGACATTCATGATCCTATGAGATTTGAATGGGCATTACAACAATATACATAGACCAACATCCAACTGCATCTATGACTAGTAATCCACCTTCAGATTATCATCCGAACCCCCTCCAGTATTAAGTTGCAAGCAACGGATAACTTCTTTAACAAAAGTGTGTAAAGTAAACAATACAATTGTTCCATGAATAAGAGATTGTTGTTTTCTCCCTAGTAGCAACAACACATCTACAACCTTAGCGATTTCTATCACTTCCCTAGATTCAATAGAGGCATGAACATGAACCACTGTATAAATACTCCTCTTGGATTCACTAGCTCTGGCCAAGATAGCTACTAGAAACGGAGAGCATGCAAGATCTCAAACAACACAGACATGATATAATCAACAAAATAAAATCATTAATCAATCTGACATAGTAATCTCAATATCCATCGCATTTCCGCAAAAACAACATGCATGATTACAAATAGATGATCTTGATCATGAACAGAGCTCACAAGATATAAACATGATACCACAAAGGAGGATAAACAACCATCTAGCTACTATATGGACCCATAGTCCAAGGTGGGACTACTCACGCATCATGCTGGCTGGAAGAATGATGCCGAGTGATCTCTCATGAATCCTCCGGGATGATATCTCTTCCGAGCCCTTTAGATTGAGGATACTGGGTGCGATGGGGGCGTTGTGGATGGTGGATGCTGATCGGGTGATCGGGGTTTAGGTGTAGGGGTATTAGAGGGGGGGGCTTAGAGAGGAGGAGGAGGCCGAGGGGTGGCCGAGGAGGCGAGGTGTGTGCGGCTGCCAGGCTTGCCAGGCCCCCCCGAGGCCCTCTCTGGCCCTGTCCCGTCTCCTCCTTTCTGTTCTCTCATTGTGAAATATTTTTTTTGATTTTGGAATTTGAGAATATTCATTTAATATTTTTCGAACCAAAAACAAAAAAAAAAAAAAAAAGCAAAGCAAGTGGCATCTTGTCTTAGGGTTAGTTCAAGAAGAAAGTAAAAAAATACCTCAATGTGTAGACAAAGCAAAGCAAAGTAGGTACTAAACAATCATGGAACATAAAATTAGATCGTTCACGTAATATAGTGATCTCATAGGGACGAATTTCGGTCATTTGCTCATGAGTCAAGGCATCTTGGAGAATGGTCATGGTGGTGACATTGCATTGATTGTTTATCTCCTTGGTGGGCGTCATGTGGAAGGGGTTGCAAGGGTTGAATCCATACTCCACAACCTTCCAAAGATGAATACTTGAGCTTTTTAAGTGAGAACACATTAGATATTGCCAATTGACAAAATTAGATTCATCAATCTTAGGGGTGGACCATGATGGTTTATATGAGGCGTAGGAAGGGGAGAATATTGATAGCTAGATGGTGGGGGTACATTTCCCATAGGTTTCCCTTGTCCCTTGTTGCCTTCTTTACCGGTGTTAGACTCCTTGGGAGGATCTTCCAACGGTTTGGTATTTGTTGGTTGAGTATCAATGGTTTTGGCAATGGGTACATCCTTTTTTGCCAAGGTAAAACTCAAACATGGCTCTCATCTCTTGAATGACCATATCAATAGATTCAAAAATTCACTCATACTCTCTTAGGTGGTTAAGCCAATGTAAGAGCTCGAGGCTCTAATACAAATTGAAAGATAGGTATAAGCGATTAGAGGGGGGTGATTAGGTGTTACTCAATTGTAGCTTCTTTTCATATGAAGTCTAGGGTTTCTCAACCTAAGAGTAACAATTAACTCGATGGAAAGTGAGGTGGGGGGGTCAATCCCTTCGGTGGAAGTGTAGATCTAGGTCTTCTCCCTTGATTCCCAAGATTGCATCAAGTTCTATTGGCTAGGGAAGGAGATCTAGGTGATTTCGAGCTCATCAACAATGGTGGAGAGAGAGTGGAAGGCGCCACCTGAGCTAGAGGTAGAAGATAGGTATTTATAGGCGCTACCAGAAATTAGACGATGGTGTCCACTTACACCGGAGTCTCAGGGTTCATGACTCGGGGTCCCGGAAGTCTCCGATTTACAAAAATTGGTTCTATAAACCAGGCCAGAGACTGAGCTGGATACTAGGCTCCAGTCTTCGTGGCTCGGACCTTGCAGTCTCTGAGGTAGTATCCACGATATAGGTATGTAGCTTATGTAAGCCAGTCCAGAAACTAGACCGAAGACCACACACAAGAGTCTCCGTGGTGTGCACCCCGGAGTATCCAGACTCACGGCACCTGGAGAAATTTCCTAGGAGGTTTCCATTGCTGCAAAAGTAGGAAGGCTGGAAGGGATTATTTGGGCCGTGAAAGAGGACAAAACAAATCACACACCGTCCATCGAGTAACCCCTCTTGATAGTTTGGGATCCCTAATAAACTAGTAAATTAAGCTAAGGAACCCTTAAACTAACCTTCAAGGATATTTTCGCCTTTTTGAGGGGTCGATCAATGTCTTGTGATTTTCACCATTCAACTAAAAACAAGCTTAGCACATGGTAATAAAATACTTGTGTTGAAAAAAAGAACCAAAATACAATTAGAGAGGGAAACTCCCTTTCACCTAGGTCCCAACAACAACTACAAATTAATCTCAAAATTAAACTCCGCTGCCGGTGCAGATGTTGGACTCTGGTTGGACATACTGCCAGAGGCAAGACGAGCATCCTTGTAGTTCGTTGTTCTCCTCACACACATAGGCTGTGCACATGTGATTAATCAAGAACATAGATAATTTTTTTGGTACATACCAATTCAAACTTTTTATGAGAAGAATCCGACTCTATTATAGAAGTTCACAAGAAGTAAAAAGCAATCGAAACATAATAAAAATTACATCGAGGTCCTTGTGCCACCTAGAAACTACTACCACCGCTAGAGCAAGCCATCAATGTTGTAGAACCCCCCGGTTTAGGGTTAAACTAAACTCAGATCACCATCTAAGATAAGTTCAACTCCAAACAAAAAGGATCATAGTATGATTTGGTAACATTACAGAACTCAGGGATTCAACATCATAAGTTTAAACTCTTAACGGAGTAAGATATTAGAGTTATTACAAACCAGAGGTCATAGACCCAACATTACATCACACAACAAAAGAAAATTATGTTGTTCTACACAACAACTTAGCAAAGGGCCTAAGATACCATAAACAAAAGTGACGTCCATCCCATAGTCCTCAGGCTACTACCTGGGACCCCCAAGTACTCGTCGATGTCAATGTAGAAGCCACCTTAAGTTGCAACTAGATCATCTGTAGAAAAACAACAACGGCGCAAGGCTGAGTACGAGAATGTACTCCGCAAGACTTAGATAACCTAGTATCTACATGCTCTGGATAGAAAGGCTTTCTCTTGATTTATTTTTGCGGAAAGCAATCTTTATTTGTAAACAAGAGGGAGAAGAGGCTCGTCTACTCAGAATTTTTTAAAAGGGATAAGATAGCGACTTCTTCATCTTGTTCACCACATATTGATAACCAAGGTATGATGAGCACAGCAGCAAGTCTTCCCTCAAAAAGAAACCAAGTTTATCGAGCCAGTAGGAGGAAGGAAATGACTCAAAGGTGTTGCTAGAAACTTGGAAACATGTGATACGTCGTAAACGTATCTATAATTTTTTGATGTTCCATGCTTGTTTAGTATCTACTTTTCTTTGCTTTGTCTACACTTTGAGGTATTTTTATATGATTTCTGGGACTAACCTATTAACAAGATGCCACAGTGCTAGTTGCCTGTTTTCTATTGTTTTTGGTTCCAGAAAAGTCAGAAAATGAATATTCTCGGAATTGGACGGGACAAAAGCCAAAGTCAATATTTTATCGTGGGGAACACGGAGCTAGAAGACGAGACGGAGGAGGGCCTCGAGGGGGCCACACCCCCTGGCCACGCGGCCTGGCCTGGCCCGTGCCTGGGGTGATGCAGCCGCCTCAGGCACCCCCTCCGCCTCCCTCTTCGCCTATAAGAAGCCCCCGATACCTAAACCCTAATTAGGCAATCAATCTTCCACGAAACAGTCTGTAGCCGCTGCCACCACCATCGTCCCTAGATCGGGGAGGAGGGATCTGAAGGTCTTCCCGACACCCTGCTAGAGGGGAGAGATCATCTCGGAGGCCTTCTTCATCACCATGCCAGCCTCCGGTATGATGCGTGAGTAGTTCCACCTTGGACTACGGGTCCATGTAGTAGCTAGATGGTTGTTTGTCCTCCTTTGTGCTACCATGTTTAGATCTTGTGAGCTCCGTTCATGATCAAGGTAATCTATTTGTAATCATGCATGTTGTGCTTGCGGGGATCCGATGGATATTTAGATTACTATGTCAGATTGGTTAATGATTCTATCTTATTGATTCTATCATGTATGTGTTGTTTGAGATCTTGCATGCTCTCTGTTTCTAGTGTCTATGTTGGCCAAGTAGATTCTAGTGACTCCAAGAGGGAGTATTTATGCTCGATAGTGGGTTCATGCCTCTATTTAATCTGGGGAAGTGACAGAAATCTCTAAGGTTGTAGATGTTCTGTTGCTACTAGGGAGAAAACAACGATCTCTTGTTCATGGAAAAAGTGGATTGTTTACTTTACACACCTTGCTTAAAGGAGTAATCTGTTGCTTGCAACTTAATACTGGAGGGGGTTCAGATGATAACCTGAAGGTGGATTACTAGTCATAGATGCAGTTGGATGGCGGTCTATGTATATTGTTGTAATGCCCAATCAAATCTCATAGGATCATGAATGTGTAGTATTGCATTGTTATGCCTTGCTCTGTCCTGTAAATTGCCCCGCTGTAATTTGTTTACCCAACATGGTATGTTGTTTATCTTAAGGAGAACACCTCTAGTGAACTGTGGACCCTGGTCCAATCTTTACCATTGAGACATCTTCCACTGTTACTGTTCACTTTCTGCAAGCCACCATTTCCTTCCACACCATACATTTAATCCTTTGTTTTTAGCAAACCATTGAGATTGACAACCTCACTGTTTGTTGGGGAAAAGTCTTGAGTTTTTGTTGTGCAGGTTTCCAAGTTGCTAGCAACACCTTTGGGTCGTTTCCTTCCTCCTACTGGTTCGATAACCTTGGTTTCTTACTAAAGGAAAACTTTCTATTGTGATCATCATACCTTCCTCTTGGGGTCTCCCAACGAATTCTACAGTGATCTGAGCTACACATCATCAAGCTATTTCTGGCGCCATTGCCGGGGAGGCTAAGGACGACTTCACAAGGGGAGTCCTTCACAACCTTTCTCTTTACTTTGTTTTTTTGCTTAGTTTATTTTGCCTTGTTTTGTTTGCTTTCTCTTATAAAAAACACAAAAAAATTAGTTCCTACTCTAGTTACCGCTGCTGTTGGTTTGCTCCTCCTTTGTGAAAATGAACTCATCTGAGAACACAAAGTTGTGTGACTTCACTAACACAAACAACAATGATTTCCTGAGTACACCTATTGCTCCACCTGCTCCTGATGCTATCTTTTATGAAATTAAGCCTGCTTTGTTGAATCTTGTGATGAAATAACAATTTTCTGGTGCTAGTTCTGATGCTGCTGCTACCCACCTAAATAACTTTGTTGAACTTTATGAGATGCAAAAATATAAGGATGTAGATGTAGATATTATTAAGTTCAAATTGTTTCCTTTCTCCTTGAGAGGAAAAGCTAAATAATGGTTGCTATCCTTGCCTATAAATAGTATTGATTCTTGGATTAAGTGAAAAGATGCTTTTATTGTAAAACACTATCCTCCTGCTAAGATTATATCTATGAGAAGTGAAATAATGAAATTTAAACAACTTGATAATGAACATGTTGATCAAGCTTGGGAAAGAATGAAATCTTTGGTTAAGAATTTTCCTACTCATGGACTTACTGCTTGGATGATTATCTAGACTTTTTATGCAGGTTTAAACTTCTCTTTCAGAAATCTATTGGATTCAGCTGCTGGAGGTACCTTTATGACCATTACCTTGGGCGCTGCAACAAAGCTCCTTGATAATATGATGGTCAACTATTCTGAATGGCACACTAAGAGAGCTCCACATGGTAAGAAGGTAAATTCTGTTGAAGAAACCTCCTCTTTGAGTGATAATATCGATGTTATCATGGCTATGCTTGTTAATGGAAAATCTCATATTGATCCAAATAATGTTCCCTTAGCCTCTTTGGTTGCTCAACAAGAGCAAGTTGATGTGAACTTCATTAGAAACAATAATTTTGGCAAAAATGCTTATGGTAACAATAACTACATGCCTTATCCTCCTAATAATGGCAATACCGATGGAAATTCCTATAACAATACTAGAAGTGCTCTCTCTGAACTTGAAGTCATGCTTAAAGACTTTATTACTAAACAAACCACTTTCAACAAAACTGTGGAGGAAAAGCTTATGAATGTTGAGAAAAATATTTACTCTTTGTCTGAAGCTCAGTCCTCTTTGATTAAGAAAATGGCTGCTAAACCTGAAACCTTGGAAAATACCTTTGTTGCTACTCATGCCATACAAGTTACTATTGATGAAAATGTTAGACTATTATCTCAACTACATGCTAAATGGGAAAGGGAAGCTGAAATTGCTAGAATAAATAGTGTGTGCACTATTACCACCACCAATATGGATGCCACTAAACCACGATAAGTCCCTATTCCTCCTACCACAATGCCTAAACCCAAGGAGTCTACTACTAGTGATGCTAAGTTTGATTTTGATCTTGATGGTTGCAATATCTCTAACGTGATTATGTTCCTACAAAAGCTTGCTAGAAGTCTTAATGCTAGTGATATGAATGTGTCTTTCACCAAACACATTACAGATGCTCCAAAATTAAGGAAGAAAGGTTAAAACACAAAGCCTCTATTCCTAGGAAAGTAGAAGATAGTTGGAAACCCATCATTAATATGCAAGTGAATGACTTTGATCTCAAAGCTTCATGTGACCTTGGTTCTAGTGTCTCTGTTATGCCTAGAAAGATTTATGAAATGCTTGATTTGCCACCTTTGGAAGATTGCTATTTGGATGTCCCACTTAATGATAATGCTAAAAAGAAACTCATGGGGAGTATTAATGATATTCTTATTATGGTTAACAATTCTTATGTCTCTGTTGATTTCTAAGTTTTGGATGTTGAATACAATGCTTCTTGTCCTATTACTTTGGGAAGACATTTTCTTAGAACTGTTGGTGCCATCATTGATATGAAAGAAGGCACCATTAAATATCAACTTACATTCAAGAAAGGTATTGAACACTTCCCTATGAGGAGAGAGAAGTTGCCTTTTTCTCCTCCTTTGAAAGCAAGGTTTGATGTTAATGCTTCTTCATTTGAAAATACTTGATTCTTGCTTCTTGTGCCTAACTTAAAGGCGTTAAAGAAAAGTACGTCTTGGGAGATAACCCAATAGTTTTCTTACGTCTTGGAAGTTATTACTTCTGTAATAACCTCTACTTATCCTTTTTGTTTGATTTTTGTGCCAAGAATAACCTCTAATGATAGGGAAGTAAGATTTGGGGAGTTGCTGTCCCGAAATAGATTTTTGTGCTCCACTATAAAAATTCGTGTAAAATCTCTGTAAGTCAGATTGAGCTGTAATTTTCTAAATAAATCCCCCATGTTGTTAGCTAAGTTTCGTTATTTAAACACTTTTTATTTGAGCAACATAAGGTTTTTGAAAAAACTGGTTTCTACTTGCTGGTCTATTTTGACAAATTTCTGCCATTATTTGCATTTGCTTCTTATTGATTCCTTTTTGGGTTCTTTTTGGTAAATTGAGATTTTTGAGGGAATTGATACAGTAGCTTTTGTCTTTAGTGAAAGTTTTTCTGTTTTAAAACTAAATCCCAAAGGTCGTTTATCTTCTGAATGCACTAATATTGCTAATGAAGATTGTGTGAAGTTTTGTATGAAGGAAAATTTGCAGGTGTAGAGAAATAATGACGCAATGAGACAAAGAATGGAAAAAATCTCAAGCTTGGGGATGCCACCCCGTGTCACCCCAAGAAATATTCAAGAGGTACAAGCGTAAAAGCTTGGGGATTCCCAAGGCATCCCCTTCTTCATCAATAAAAATCTCAGGGTCTTTCTAGACACTTCATTTTTATTGATTCATGCACAGTTGTGTTGTTCTTGGAGCGTCTTAGTTTTCATTTTTGGTTTTTGTTTTCTTAGTTTGCTTGAATAAAGTAGTTGGACCCCCGTTTTCGCTGTGTTGTCTCAAATAAGTTGATTGGTGTTGGAGGGGAGTAGAAAGTTCTTGCTTTAGTAGTACAAGAGGAGCTTACTTTGACTGTGACTTAAACTTTATCATGCCATGCTAGATGTTGTTTTGACCTTATGCTTAGTGATTATTACTATATCATGGATTGTTTCAAACAATTAGGATTTCTTAATGTGCCTTGAAAGAGTCATGCGTTGTTTTAGCATACAAAAGCATAGTGTTGTGGTATTCTCCTTTGATTCTTTGTTTGGGTTGACTTGGCTCATGCTCACACCATGTTATGACTATGAACCAGTCACCATAGCCTCTATTATCATTTAGTTTTTGACTTGTGGTACCACTTTATGCTTTGATTAGTAATGTTTTGTCGCTTTGTGTGATTATGGCTATTATTGCTCTCTTAGTTGGTCTCTCCCAGTCTTTTGCTAGCCTCCACTTGTATGAGTAAGCTCTACTCATGCATCCAACCCCCATGGAACCAAGTTATTCCAAAATGTCCACTATAAATACCCATGCATGGTGTGTTACACCATTCCAAGTATATTCTTGTTTTATCTATCTTCCAAATTAAACTTGTTATGTGAAACTTAGTGATTAAAGCTCTCAAAAACTTGATGGTACACTTTATTTTTGTTGCCCCTAAATAAATTTGAACCATTGTTTTATCTATGTTGTATATGCTTGCACTTATATGTTGGAATTAGCAGAACCATGTTGTCACGGGGAACGCTTTCAACATTGCACTTGTACATTGTACCCAGTTGATATCATGCTCTTTTGTTTCGGATGTCGTTGGTGTGAAATAAAAGGGAAGTTTGTAAGTCCATGGAGTTATGTATGTGTGTTAGAGAAACGCCTGGGCCGATAGCCTAAGCCATGCCTAATCATGGTGGAAACTTGCAGCATCACCATAGTGAGCAATCTATGAAGCTTTCTTCTTATAAAAAAAGAGAGACACATTGAAAAGAGGAAAGAGAGAAAAAAGCACCATTTTCCCATGGTAAATAAGAATATTGCTGAGATGCTCATTGTCTGCTTGCCTTGTCATTTTGATTATGGGATAGCTCCTGTATCATGTGCAAGGGGTACCCCGTTGGCGGTTCTCTATGATACACGTGTACTTATTATGACAAGAACTTACCGGTGACTAAAGTTGAGTAGCATGAGGAGCGGCCCTCGTACTCAAGGGACATGAGTTTTCCAACTTATACTTTCTCATTCATATACTCCATAGTTTGTTCACTTTAACCTTAATCACTTCAAGATGCTTATGATAGGGGCAATAAGAGCTGAAAGCTAACAAGTACCATAATTTTTGGAAGCTCTTTTTGAGACTTGAAATCACTTCTTCCCTTTTATGAAGGGCCTTTCTTCCACCTTTATATTGAGTCTCCACCTTCTATCCTTAGGCACCAATTAAGAGAGCATAGTTTCCATTCTTAGTTCTATGTGAATTGTCCCAAAACTTATTGATTGATTCATATTGTTGATATTGCTTGCTCTTAAACTATTTGTATCTAGTCACTCTTATGAACTTTGAAGGTATCCTATGCATTTATTGCTACTCCATGAGGGACAAGATGAATGCCATTATGCTATGTTTTCTATATGTGAAACAAACAAAAGTCTTTCAATGCATTGTTATTCATGATCTTTGTTTGTATCCTTTCATGTTGCTTGCATAGTTACTTTGTCTTATTGTTAGAACTTCTTATTTCATGCTCATGTTTAGAGTACTTTGATCCCGGCTTTCAATGCTTGCACATGGTTTGATCTTGATTTTGATGGTGCATGTCACCTAAAAAAATATTCTTTTTATCACTTACCTACTTGGGACGAGCAGGAGTTAAGCATGGGAATTCTTGATACGTCGTAAACGTATCTATAATTTTTGATGTTCCATACTTGTTTATTATCTACTTTTCTTTGGTTTGTCTACACTTTGAGGTATTTTTATATGATTTCTGGGACTAAACTATTAACAAGATGCCACAGTGCCAGTTGCCTGTTTTCTGTTGTTTTTGGTTCCAGAAAAGTCAGAAAATGAATATTCTCGAAATTGGACGGGACAAAAGCCAAAGTCAATATTTTACCGTGGGGAACACGGAGCCAGAAGACGAGACAGAGGAGGGCCTTGAGGGGGCCACACCCCGGCCTGCCAGGAGGAATGCGCCTCGGTCACCCCTCGCCTCCTCTTCGCCTATAACAATCCCCCGATACCTAAACCCTAAGTACTCGATCAATCTTCCACAAAACAGTCTGTAGCCGCCGCCACCATTGTCCCTAGATCGGGATGAAGCTCTTTTCACCTGCTTGGGAGAGGTCATCCCGGAGGCCATCTTCATCACCATGCCAGCCTCCGGTATGATGCATGAGTAGTTCCACCTTGGACTACGGGTCCATGTACTAGATAGATGGTTGTTTCTCCTACTTTGTGCTACCATGTTTAGATCTTGTGAGCTCCATTCATGAACAAGATCATCTATTTGTAATCATGCATGTTGTGTTTGCGGGGATCCGATGGATATTGAGATTACTATGTCAGATTGGTTAATGATTCTATCTTATTGATTCTATCATGTCTATATTGTTTGAGATCTTGCATGCTCTCCGTTTCTAGTAGCTATCTTGGCCAAGTAGATGCTAGTGAATCCAAGAGGGAGTATTTATACTCGATAGTGGGTTCATGCCTCTATTGAATCTAGGGAAGTGATAGAAATCGCTAAGGTTGTAGATGTGTTGTTGCTACTAGGGAGAAAACAACGATCTCTTATTCATGGAACAATTGTATTGTTTACTTTACACACTTTGCTTAAAGAAGTTATCCGTTGCTTGAGACTTAATACTGGAGGGGGTTCATATGATAATCTGAAGGTGGATTACTAGTCATAGATGCAGTTGGATGTTGGTCTATGTATATTGTTGTAATGCCCAATCAAATCTCATAGGATCATGAATGTCTAGTATTGCCTTGTTATGCCTTGATCTGTCCTGTCAATTGCCCCGCTGTAATTTGTTTACCCAGCATGTTATGTTGTCTATCTTAAGGAGAACATCTCTAGTGAACTATGGACCCCGGTCTAATCTTTACCATTGATACATCTTCCACAGTTAGTGTTTACTTTCTGCAAACCACCATTACCTTCCACACCATAAATTTAATCCTTTGTTTTCAACGAACCGGTGAGATTGAAAACCTCATTGTTCGTTGGGGCAAAGTCTTGAGTTTGTGTTGTGTAGGTTTGTAAGGTGCTAGCAACACCTTTGGGTCATTTCCTTCCTCCTACTGGTTGGATAACCTTGGTTTCTAACTGAGGGAAAACTTGCTGTTGTGCTCATCATACCTTCCTCTTGGGGTCTCCCAACGAAGCTCTATAGTGATCTGAGCTACACATCATTAACCTGCACAACACAAACTCAAGACTTTGCCCCAGCGAACAATGAGGTTGTCAATCTCACCGGTTTGCTAAAAACAAAGGATTAAATGTATGGTGTGGAAGGCAATGGTGGCTTGCAGAAAGTGAACAATAATAGTGGGAGATGTCTTAATGGTAAAGATTGGACCGGGGTCCACAGTTCAATACAGGTGTTCTCCTTAAGATAAACAACATAACATGCTGGGTAAACAAATTACAACGGGGCAATTGATAGGATAGATCAAGGCATAACAATGCAATTCTAGACATTCATGATCCTATGAGATTTGATTGGGCATTACAACAATATACATAGACCAACATCCAACTGCATCTATGACTAGTAATCCACCTTCAGATTATCATCCGAACCCCCTCCAGTATTAAGTTGCAAGCAACGGATAACTTCTTTAAGAAAAGTGTGTAAAGTAAACAATACAATTGTTCCATGAATAAGAGATTGTTGTTTTCTCCCTAGTAGCAACAACACATCTACAACCTTAGCGATTTCTATCACTTCCCTAGATTCAATAGAGGCATGAACCACTATCGAGTATAAATACTCCCTCTTGGATTCACTAGCATCTACTTGGACAAGATAGCTACTAGAAACGGAGAGCATGCAAGATCTCAAACATCACAGACATGATATAATCAACAAAATAAAATCATTAATCAATCTGACATAGTAATCTCAATATCCATCGGATTTCCGCAAACACAACATGCATGATTACAAATAGATGATCTTGATCATGAACAGAGCTCACAAGATCTAAACATGATAGCACAAAGGAGGATAAACAACCATCTAGCTACTATATGGACCCATAGTCCAAGGTGGGACTACTCATGCATCATACCAGAGGCTGGCTTGGTGATGAAGAAGGCCTCCGGGATGATATCTCCCTCAGGTGCCGAAGAGCTTTTAGATCCCGATCTAGGGACGACAGCGGTGGCTACTGACTGCTGCAAGATTGATCGGGGTTTAGGGTTTAGGTATCGGGGCTTTATAGGCGGGGAGGCGAGTGCCCGAGGGGTGCCTGGCGAGGCCAGTCTGGCCAGCGGACAGGTGTGGCCTCGAGGCCCTCCTGTGTCTCGTCTTCTGGCTCCGTGTTCTCCTCTGTGAAATATTGACTTTGATTTTGTCCCGTCCGAGAATATTCATTTCGACTTTTCCGAACCAAAACAATGTAAAACAGCAATCGCACTGTGGCATCTTGTCAATAGGTTAGTTCAAGAAAGTGTATAAAAATACCTCAATGTGTAGACAAAGCAAAGCAAAGTAGGTACTAAACAATCATGGAACATAAAAAATTATAGATACGTTTACGACGTATCACTTGGCGGTCTCATAGGGACGAATTTCGGTCATTTGCTCATGAGTCAAGGCATCTTGGAGAATGGTCATGGTGGTGACATTGCATTGATTGTTTATCTCCTTGGTGGGCGTCATGTGGAAGGGGTTGCAAGGGTTGAATCCATACTCCACAACCTTCCAAAGATGAATACTTGAGCTTTTTAAGTGAGAACACATTAGATATTGCCAATTGACAAAATTAGATTCATCAATCTTAGGGGTGGACCATGATGGTTTATATGAGGCGTAGTGAGGGGAGAATATTGATAGCTAGATGGTGGGGGTACATTTCCCATAGGTTTCCCTTGTCCCTTGTTGCCTTCTTTACCGGTGTTAGACTCCTTGGGAGGATCTTCCAACGGTTTGGTATTTGTTGGTTGAGTATCAATGGTTTTGGCAATGGGTACATCCTTTTTTGCCAAGGTAAAACTCAAACATGGCTCTCATCTCTTGAATGACCATATCAATAGATTCGAAAATTCACTCATACTCTCTTAGGTGGTTAAGCCAATGTAAGAGCTCGAGGCTCTAATACAAATTGAAAGATAGGTATAAGCGATTAGAGGGGGGTGATTAGGCGTTACTCAATTGTAGCTTCTTTTCATATGAAGTCTAGGGTTTCTCAACCTAAGAGTAACAATTAACTCGATGGAAAGTGGGGTTGGGGGGGTCAATCCCTTCGGTGGAAGTGTAGATCTAGGTCTTCTCCCTTGATTCCCAAGATTGCATCAAGTTCTATTGGCTAGGGAAGGAGATCTAGGTGATTTCGAGCTCATCAACAATGGTGGAGAGAGAGTGGAAGGTGCCACCTGAGCTAGAGGTAGAAGATAGGTATTTATAGGCGCTACCAGAAATTAGACGATGGTGTCCACTTACACCGGAGTCTCCAGGGTTCGCAGCTCAGGGTCCCCGGGAAGTCTCCGATTTACAAAAAATTGGTTCTATAAACCAGGCCAGAGACTGAGCTGGATACTAGGCTCCAGAGTCTTCGTGGCTCGGACCTTGCAGTCTCTGAGGTAGTATCCACGATATAGGTATGTAGCTTATGTAAGCCAGTCCAGAAACTAGACCGAAGACCACACACAAGAGTCTCCGTGGTGTGCACCCCGGAGTATCCAGACTCACGGCACCTGGAGAAATTTCCTAGGAGGTTTCCATTGCTGCAAAAGTAGGAAGGCTGGAAGGGATTATTTGGGCCGTGAAAGAGGACAAAACAAATCACACACCGTCCATCGAGTAACCCCTCTTGATAGTTTGGGATCCCTAATAAACTAGTAAATTAAGCTAAGGAACCCTTAAACTAACCTTCAAGGATATTTTCGCCTTTTTGAGGGGTCGATCAATGTCTTGTGATTTTCACCATTCAACTAAAAACAAGCTTAGCACATGGTAATAAAATACTTGTGTTGAAAAAAAGAACCAAAATACAATTAGAGAGGGAAACTCCCTTTCACCTAGGTCCCAACAACAACTACAAATTAATCTCAAAATTAAACTCCGCTGCCGGTGCAGATGTTGGACTCTGGTTGGACATACTGCCAGAGGCAAGACGAGCATCCTTGTAGTTCGTTGTTCTCCTCACACACATAGGCTGTGCACATGTGATTAATCAAGAACATAGATAATTTTTTTGGTACATACCAATTCAAACTTTTTATGAGAAGAATCCGAGTCTATTATAGAAGTTCACAAGAAGTAAAAAGCAATCTAAACATAATAAAAATTACATCGAGGTCCTTGTGCCACCTAGAAACTACTATCACCGCTAGAGCAAGCCATAAATGTTGTAGAACCCCCCGGTTTAGGGTTAAACTAAACTCAGATCACCATCTAAGATAAGTTCAACTCCAAACAAAAAGGATCATAGTATGATTCGGTAACATTACAGAACTCAGGGATTCAACATCATAAGTTTAAACTCTTAACGGAGTAAGATATTAGAGTTATTACAAACCAGAGGTCATAGACCCAACATTACATCACACAAAAAAAGCAAATTATGTTGTTCTACACAGCAACTTAGCAAAGGGCCTAAGATACCATAAACAAAAGTGACGTCCATTCCATAGTCCTCAGGCTGCTACCTGGGACCCCCAAGTACTCGTCGATGTCAACGTAGAAGCCACCTTAAGTTGCAACTAGATCATCTGTAGAAAAACAACAACGGCGCAAGGCTGAGTATGAGAATGTACTCCGCAAGGCTTAGATAACCTAGTATCTACATGCTCTGGATAGAAAGGCTTTCTCTTGATTTATTTTTGCGGAAAGCAATCTTTATTTGTAAACAATAGGGAGAAGAGGCTCGTCTACTCAGAATCTTTTAAAAGGGATAAGATAGCGACTTCTTCATCTTGTTCACCACATCTTGATAACCACCAGCTTCATCAGAACCTCCTATCTAGGATCACCCCCTCGACCCAGAGGAAGCATCCTTAAGAACTCGTGGATCAACAAGTTTTATCATGGTTAAAGTTATCAATGATATTAGAATCTGGTCACCGAGCGTTCATAACCGTGAACACGACTTTTCGAAAAGATTTAACCCTGCAGGGGTGTACAACTTTACCCACACGTACCAACCAACTCTTAATGCCAAATATTATTAGCCCTCTTCCTTGGAAGGCCAGCAGGGGGTGGTTGACCATGACCCTTACCTTGCTTTCGCTAAGACCATGAGTCACGCAATAAGTATGGTTCCGCCATAACGGGTCAAATTCCGAAGCCGGTACTTAAAGATGTGAGGCGAGGTTGGTTCACCAGGGGCTCCATCGACCCCAAGAAACCACGACCACGCTTCCCTACCTGTTATGATGCACCTCCTTCACCCCCTCTTTCGAAAACGTTTTCAATGCTTATGCCAAATGGAAAGCCCGAACTATGTGACTCATGGAATCTACTAGGCAAGTTAGTCAGTCGAGGGGTTCCCAAGTCCCGTGTGGTCGTACGCTCGTCTCGGTTCCAAAGGCAAGAACTCAGTTCCTAGTGGTGGCGAGCATGGGAGTACAAAAACCACACCCAACGTGGCCTCCCATACAAGCCTTAGCATGATTAGTTAACTCTTTCGATGATGTCACCATCTCCTACCTTTCCAGATTCTCTGGCATCTGATTCATCATTCGGACAGATCAGACGTTGTTACTATACATGGCTAAGCTGTCGATCTCAGAAGCTCTAGCAACGCTCAAATGCCAGACCTAGGTATGCTAGGAGCAGTGGATCAGGACTATAAGGCTACAAAAGGGAAATAGTGCATCAGATAGGTAACACTAGCTACCGACAAAAGACCACATTGGAGTCGTGTGCATCATAGCGATAAAGTAATATACTTTGTAAAAGTAGGTTCAGAATGAGAGGTTACGCTTGTCTTGTCCGTCAGTAGACATGTATGGATCTTCGGTGTCGTTGACTTCAGCCTCGGGCTCGGATCCTATCACGAAGAACCAATACCGGAAAGAAAGGCGAAAATCAAGACATGGCATCGATGCAATTCTCAAACAAGTATGATTATATGACAAGTTAAATTGCATTGAAATGAAACCCTAAGGCATGCTTGATAGTTTAAATGGGGCCCGAGAGGTCCAAACCCTAGAATAGGGGGATCCTCGGAATCACCTGTGGGGTTCAATTGGTTCTTCTAATTAAACTTGTCACGTGAGTTGCTTAACAATGCATGATTATAGTGTAATTAGATAGTTCTCATTTTTCTGAACATTTTGATATATTATTTGTATTTTTCTGACTTATAGATAATTAGTTATTGATTTTACAATATTTAAAACTTTTTTGAAATTATTAAAACAATTTAAATTGAATTATTGCATCAGGCTGACATCAGAACAGGCATCAGATACTTTTTACACACGGGCTAACCCTAGCCAGTGAGACTGACAGAGGGGCCCGAGGCCACCTCAGCAGCCATGTTGGCCAGGCGAGGTCGACGCTAGGGTGGGCTGATTTTCACCGGCGCAAAACCTAGCCCTAGAGGCTGACAGGTGGGGTCGGGCCATGTTGGCAAGCCACGCGAGCGCCACCTAGGCTCGCCGGAATCCGCGTCAGACGACGGCGGGAGACAACGCTACAGGGCACGGGAGGAGGCGTGCTACGGCTTGTTCGAAAGAGCGCATGGAGGCAAATCTAACTACGGCGATGCCTCCGATTCTTGGTCACCGGGGCTTGGTCAACATCGACGAACGGCGGCGGTGCTCTCTGATCTACGGCGCGGGCGCGTCATAGAGCACTAGAGAGGAAAAGGAGGGTGCCTTGAGCACCGTATGCTCACCTTGGTGCGATTGATGGTGACAGCAAGGCGAGACGGTGACCGGAGCAACGGCGAGGCAAGTGGCGGAGCACGTCGGTGTCGGTGAAGAAGACGATCTTCGCGACGATTCACGGCGCCCCTCTTCAATTCCTTCTGCAGGGAGATGGAGTGGAGCGAGGCGGAGCTCGAGGTGGTGTCGTATGGGCGAGGGGAGGCCGGAGACGGCGGCTAGCCGGCGGCCTTGGTGGCTAGGGTTCGGGCTTGCGCTATGCAGAGAGGGAGAGGAAGTGCGCGAGGGAGAGGATGAGATCTGGGGAGGGAGAGGCGTGCGGGGAAGCTCCTTATCCTCGTCCAGAGCGGCGACGAGGATCTTGACGCCTGTGAGCGGCGGCGCGGCGACACGCAGGAGCTTCCGAGATTGACGACGCCGATAGCGTGGACAAATCGGTACCGGGCCGGCTCCTGGGCCCTGGGTGGGCTGACCTGGGCTACTGGCTGCTGCTCACGGGCGAGAAAGAGGGAGAAAGGATATGGTCCACGGCCCAGCTGCGGCTGCTGCTGGTTTATTTTTTCCAAACTCTTTTCTTTTTCTGATTTCAGTTTTGTATTTTGTAAATTTCATTTGAAATCTGTTTTGCACAATTCAAAAATACGAGACTTTAGTAAAGTTTACAAAATATTCAGAGGCCCTTGTAAACCATTTGGGCTCCTTTATTTTGTAATTTTCATAATCCAAACACCATTTGAATGTGGTTTCAAAGAGAGGGGAAAATTAGGGTTTTGGATTTGCATTTAATTCAACACACTTTATCTTGTACATATTTTTCATCGATTTGAACAGATGCATACAATGCTTAAGTACTAATTACATATCTTACAAGCTTGGATCGTTACATCTCTACCCCCCTTACAAGAATCTCGACCCGAGATTCGTAAGTTTTAGAGAAGAAGGTAGGGTACTCAGATCGAATACGATCTTCTCATTCCCAGGTTGCTTCATCCTCAGAGTGATGAGACCACTGAACTTTCAGGAAATTGATGTTTTGACGACGAGTCTTACGCTCGATTTCATCAAGGATACGAACATGATACTCACGATAAGTCAAATCCTTCTAGAGATCAAGAGTTTGGTGATCAACACCACGGACAGGATCTTTGAAGCAATGCTTGAGTTGAGACACATGAAAGACGTCATGCACCTCAGGGAAGTTTGCAGGCAGCTCCAGTTTGTATGCTTGGTTACCTTGCCTGGAAAGAGCACGAAAATGACCAACATAGCGAGGAGCTAGTTTGCCTTTGATGCCGAAACGATGGACACCCTTCAAAGGAGTGACCCGAATATAAGCTTGATCACCAACTTCATATTCAACATGTTGATGGTGACGATCATGATAGCTTTTTTGGCGAGACTGAGCAGTTTTCAAATGATCTCGAATGATACGAACTTGATCTTCTGCTTCCTGGATCATATCCGGACCAAAGAACTTTCTTTCGCCGGTTTCTGACCAGTTCAAAGGAGTACGACAGGTTCTTCCATATAAGAACTGGAAAGGTGTCATTTCTATACTGGAATGATAACTATTGTTGTAGGAGAACTCAGCAAAAGGAAGGCATTTCTCCCAGTTCTTGCCAAAATATATGACACACGCTCTAAGCATGTCTTCAAGGATTTGATTCACTCTTTCGGTCTGGCCACCGGTGCTAGGATGATAAGTTGTACTGAAGTACAGAAGAATTCCCATAGCTTGTTGGAAACTTGTCCAGAACCTTGAGGTGAACAAACTCCCTCGATCAGAGACGATTTTCTTCGGAATCCCATGAAGAACAACTATTCGAGAGATATATAGATCTGCTAACTGACTAGCATTGATACTCTCGCGAATAGGTAGTAAGTGAGCAACCTTGGATAGATAGTCAACGATTACCCAGATGGCATCATTTACTTTCTAAGTCTTAGGAAGACCAGTAATGAAATCCATACCAACTTCATCCCATTTCCACTCAGGGATTTTATGTGGTTGCAGGAGACCAGCTGGTCTTTGGTGCTCAGCCTTGACGCGACGACAAATGTCACATTCAGCAACAAAACGAGCGATATCCTTTTTATACCAGACCAACCGAATCTTTGATGAAGATCCCGAGACATCTTGGCACCTCAATGTTGGATAGAAAGAAGTGATTCATGAGATTTGGTAAGATTATCTGCTTCAAGTCCTTTCCATTTGGTACTACCAAATGTGTACCGAAATATAGTACACCTTCCTCATTAACAAAGAAACATTTAGTAACTCCGCTAGCAATGTTCTCTTTAATTGAGTCCATCTCAGGATCTTGCCTTTGAGGAGCTTTGATCTAATCCTCTAGAGAAGACTTCACTTCAAGAGTAGAAAGGAATCCACGAGGAACTACTTCAAGATTCAATCGAGCAAATTCCTCATGAAGATAAGGTTGAGCTTGTTTGATCATCAGGGTGTTGTAGTAAGATTTATGGCTCAACGCATCAGCAACAACATTGGCTTTGACAGGTTGGTAGTTGAGACCCAAATCATAGTCCTTGATGAGTTCCAACCATCTTCTTTGCCTGAGATTCAGATAAGGTTGTGTGAAAAGATACTTCAGACTCTGATGATCCGATTATAACTCGCAATGACTACCGAGAAGGTAATGTCGCCATTGCTTAAGAGCATGAACAACAACTACAAGCTCAAGATCATGAGTTGGGTAGTTGTTTTCATGTGGTTTTAGCTGACGAGGGTGTAGAGGTCTCAACCTAATAAGGTAGATTCCTCCTGTGTTTACAATGCTAGTCCCCGGATCAATAGCTAGCATCCACAGTTAAGATGTAATATCAAGAAACAAAGGTCATAATATAACTTTATAACTAGGAATAACATAATTTTATTACATCTTTCATAGCTCATATGGCTATTACATTACATTGCAGCGGAATAACTATAAGCATGGGTCCTTCATCTTCAAAGTGCCACAGGCAGATGTTGGTTGTAGACTTTGTAATCCTAAACAATCCATCTTCACTAAAATCAATCAAACCTGCAACATTACAAGTTACAGCCACAAGGGTCAATACATTTGAATTGTATTGGCAAGTGATACTATGATAGTATAGTGGAATCTATCATCTATATGCATTTGGCTAAGTGGAGTTGAGGCTTGCATTGCTCAAAATAGTTTTTTCTTATCATTTTGAAAATACTAAGTTTTTGCTTGACAAAATCATTTTTCTCAATCAAAGACTGAAGATCCTTTCCAAGGCATCTACCAATCAAAGATTTAAGATTTCAAGAATTTACAAGAATTTACAGCGGCAGAAACGGCGAGGGGAGGAACTGGTCTGCGCGGGGGAAAGGGTGAAGGAGACGATGACGTGGCGTGGGGTCGTCTTGTCGGCGAGGAAAGACTGGGAAGATGGGGTCCGCGCGTCAGTGAGAGTGTGGGTTAGGTTTGCGGTGGAGAAAAACGGTTCGGGGAGGGAAGTCTGAAATGAAATGTTGGGCTAGGATAGTTGGGCCAGTCCGTTTCCACATTTTTTTTCTTCTGAATTCTTTTTCCTTTTCTATTTCTAATTTTCTGTTTTGAATTTTGAATCAATTATTCATTCACTCAAACTATTCAAACAATTCAAACGTATAATGAGTTTTTGGTTCTGTTTTTCAACATAAACCAAATCCCAAAAATAAAATAATATTTTATTCATTTTTAGGATCTATTTAATAATTAAATAAAATAGACCTTTAGTTATTTAATCAAATAGGGTTTGATTTATCTAATAATATCTCCATTTAAAATTCAAACATTTCAAAATCAAATCAGTAGGTTTAATAAAGAATACTTGGAAACTTGTTTAAAACAAAATAACATTTTTGCTATAGGGTCCATTAATAATTAATAAAAATGGGCCTTAGTTATTAAATCAAATATAGTTTGATTTTATTAATAAAATCTTTATTTGAAAACTAAATATTTTCAAAACCAAGTCAGTAGATTTTATTTGGAAATAAAGAATATTTGGAAACTTGTTTTAAAACAAAATAACATTTTATTTTAGAGTCCATTATTAAAATAGGATTTGTTTTATTGAGATATTTATTTTTAAATCTAAAATAAAGCCAAAACACTTTAGTAGGTTTTATTTGTGAATATCACATATTTGGGAAAACTTATTTTAAATAATTTAAAATGTTTTGATGTTTCAGTTAAATTGGTAAAACCTTTTATTTGAATAAAATTTGGATATTAATTCCTTATTATTTTATTTAAGCAATCCTTTATTATTTTTAAATAAACCTTTGCTATTTTATTTAAAATAAAATGTTTTAATTTTCAAAGGTTTGGCCAAGGTTTAATTTGGCTTTATAAAATAATCTTTATTTATAAAACTTTTATTTCTATTGAAAACCAAATACTTTTATTTTAAAAGATCCTATATAGTATTTCCAAAGTATTTTGTTTTCCTTTATTTAAAATGTTTATATTTTTAAATCCCTTTAGGTTTTATTTAATTCAAATGGGTTTGGAGTTCCAATTGAATTCAAAAAGTTTCTTCTGGCTCTAAAAATCAAACAAAGTTTTATTTTATTCATTTATTTTCACATTACAAGATTTGGAAAATCTTGGGATGTGACAGGCTACCACCCTTAAAATAAATCTCGTCCCGAGATTTGGGGAGGCTAGGGTTACAAGTAGGCTCAAAACAACTAGGGTACTACCACCCTTAAAATTTTCAAACAAAAATTACATATTGGCCTTCTTGGAATCCTGGGAAAATTTTTCTAAGAAAACATTTGTATTGAGTCCTTTGTTTCCATACTTGACTCATGGGCCAAGGTTGAGATCCTTCATAGACTTGTTCAACTTGTTCTCCATTCTTTCTGGACAATTGTTTTCATAGTGGCCTAGTTCCTTGCATTTGAAACATGTGACAAGGCTGAGATCCCTCATATGCTGGTTTATCTTATGCTTCATCTTTTCTGGACAGTTGCTTGCATAATGTCCTAACTCTTTGCAATGTTTGCACATCACTTGGCTAATATCTTCCTTTTTCTTTGGTATTACTGTCTCTTGTTTGTTTCCTTGGTTCTTCTTCTTTTCTGGGCACTCATTGGCATATTGTCCCATCTCTTTGCATTTGAAACATTGCACTTGTGTAATATCCTTCTAGCTAGTGTTGCGGAATTTCTTCTTCTTCTTGGGTCTCTCCAAAGCTAGGAGTTCTTCTAGTTCATGTTCTTCATGAGTGGGAGATCTTTCTCTCTTCTTGGGGCATTGATCTTCATGTTCCTTGGGTGCATGATCCTTGTCTCTAAAAATATTGCTAGCTTGGGTTCCTTCTAGATTAGCATCTTTGTCATCCTTGTTGTCATTAGCTTTTTGGGAAAAGTTTTCTCTCATGTTGATCATTTGAGTAACTAATCCTTGCAACATTTGGGATTGGAGTTTCAAAATCCTCTGTATGGCTGGGTCTAGTCCATTGTTGTTGGCTAAAAGTTGAGTTGTCTCTTGGCTCAACTGGTTTTGGTTTGCTATAAGTTCTCTCATGTTGTCCTCTTGGTTGTTGTTGGAGTTTCTTGGAGAAGTCATCTGTTTGGGTTGAAGGGAGTTTAGAATAGGCAAAATATTTCTAAGGAGATAATTCTAATCACACACATCACAATTCACACAAGCAATGTGCATGCAATCACAAACCAAACATTTCACTCAAACAATGTTCAAGCACATACTTAGGCAACAAAATACTTTTGTTACACCACATAAGTTGGTGTGTTTGACTTAACTATAAATGGTGGTCCATCTACATGGTTCACTTGTGATCTTTCCTTCCTTCTTGGTTGATTCTTCTTGCATGAGATCTTGGTTTCCTTGGAAAAACTTTTGGTCACAATACTTCAAGTGATGTAGGCTCCTTCTAACTTTTGCATTCCCTTAGTCTCTAAATTTTGAGCAAGATTTCCTTGTCTCACTTGTAATCCTTAGTAGTTCCCAAGTTGGAAGTCCTTGGTGAAAATGCTGAAGATGTTGAAGTCATTAGAGTTGAAGAAGTTGAAGAAGTCCTTTGCACATGGTGTAGTCTTTGGCCATGGGGTTGGTTTTCCATCAAGTTGAGTAGAAGAGAAGTAGAGTTGAAACCAAAATGGTTGAGGAAAGAGTTTACAAGTGTTTTTTGTAAATAAGTTTTTGGAATAAGACAACTCCTATTTTTCTAAGGGTTTTCGTCCAATCCTAGGGTTTACAAAATCCTATAGGCAACACAATGCTCTGATACCATCTGTAGAGGTCTCAACCTAATAAGGTAGATTCCTCTTGTGTTTACAATGCTAGTCCCTGGATCAATAGCTAGAATCCACAGTTAAGATGTAATATCAAGAAACAAAGGTCATAATATAACTTTATAACCAGGAATAACATAATTTTATTACATCTTTCATAGCTCATATGTCTATTACATTACATTGCAGCGGAATAACTATAAGCATGGGTCCTTCATCTTCAAAGTGCCACAGGCAGATGTTGGTTGTAGACTTTGTAATCCTAAACAATCCATCTTCACTAAAATCAATCAAACCTGCAACATTACAAGTTACAGCCACAAGGGTCAATACATTTGAATTGTATTGGCAAGTGATACTATGATAGTATAGTGGAATCTATCATCTATATGCATTTGGCTAAGTGGAGTTGAGGCTTGCATTGCTCAAAATATATTTTTCTTATCATTTTGAAAATACTAAGTTTTTGCTTGACAAAATCATTTTTCTCAATCAAAGACTGAAGATCCTTTCCAAGGCATCTACCAATCAAAGATTTAAGATTTCAAACAACCCTTGTTCAATCCACAAGTTTTAATTTAGAAATTGGAATGATGAGATTCTTGATTGCTTCCATGTCTGGATGCTCAAATTGTCCTTTACCAGGGACATGGCTAAGTACTTAGATTTTACACTCTGCAGAGGTGGTGCACTTTCCCCACAAGACTTGGTTTCCAAAGACAAGATCTTTCAGAAGCCTTCCCTTAGACCAAAATGGACGCGTTCCAACCTATCAAACACTACCACCCTCTGTCCATATGGATAAGTTCTTGCAACCTATATGATCATGGCAGAGCCCATATTGCCAAGTGGTTGCACTTGAAGCTTCTCAACATTTGACATCTCAAATCTCTTTGTTTCCTGGGTGGCCATCCACAAGTGAGATACACAATCCAAGTCCATGGCCTTGTGAACCACTCAACATATCCCAATCCTTCCATTCCACCTAGGAGGTTCATTAACTTAGTTGTTTTATTAAACAAAACCTAAGTCCTCAGACTTAGAATATTTTTCCATAGTGTGAATATATATTCCACCCATGTTTTCTATTAGCTAGACTAAGCTTGATAGTAGTAGGAATCTTTAACTTAGGAAAATCCTACTAAGGATTCATCTACTAGGTTTTCTTATAGTAAGGTCTATACTTAGCAAAATCTATGCAAGTTTTACTTAGCAAAATCACTAATGCATAGTGAAAGTAATGGGACAAAAAGTATGAAGCATCATTTGCCTTTTTGGTAGGGAATGGTGGTTCACTCCTTGATCTTGCTAGTCTCACACTTCACTACAAGTCAATCAAGCAAACACCAATTCAATTTACATTCCAAACCAATAATCACTCAAACAAATTCACACACACAAGACAATGGAAACCATTTCATGCATGGGAGCATGCACAAGATAGTTTTATTTTGCAAAGGGGTCTCTATGGGGTTTCTAAACTTTGTAAGATCCAAATTGGTCATTTACCAAAGTGGCGAAGTCTTTAGCAAGAGGGTTTTGTCCAAAAACTATTTTTAAATCCATTCATCATTTCATGTGGTGAAAAATGTTTTTATTAAGGCAAAACTCTTAAGTTGTTCACCAAATGAGTTGCTAATTTGCAAAACTTGGTGTTTTGGGTCAGTGGGTTTGATCAAACCATTTTCTTGAAGTTTTCTTTCCATAAATATTTTTATAACAAAAACCATTCTTTTTATTTGGCTAGAAAATGGCTAAGTCAAGTAATCCAACCTAAATCTTTTCAAAATCATTTTTAACACCAAGGGTTGGTTCCTAGGGTCAGTAAGGTCACAACAATCCAATTTGCAAAGGTTTTATCCTTAAATTCAATTTTAAACAATTTTTATACTCTAAACAAGCTCACAAAATAATCTGCAAAATCAAGCAAACTAAAAGATACTATTGGCTAAACTAATTCCACAGTTGGCTAGGGCTTGTTCTCCTGATTCATTGATATAAAATTTGTAATTTTTGGACGCGTGGTTTGAAAGTTACAGAAGTTTGAAGTTTGCAAATAAATCTGATTCAAATCTGCTTTTAAACAGAATAGGTGACACGCGGCACACTCTGGTTGGACGGTACCGGTTCGGCCGGATCGGCAACGCGGTGCGTTGGATCAAGTTAGATCGCATGGTCCAGATCACGTACCCCTTCGCGGTTAAGTCATTCTATCTTATCCATCAGATCTGGATCGGACGGCTCTCGCCGCCAAGGGCGGCGCGATGACAACGGGCGGCGGAGCGGCGATGGCGGCGGCGGCTGGCAGTGAAGCGAACGGGAGGAGTAAGCTTACCGTGATCGCAATGCAGCACTGATACTCAACGTGCTCTTGGTTGGTGGAGGGGCGCACGGGGACGGGCAGGATTCTTCGCCGGAGTTGGTTCTGGCGACGGACTCGCGCGGTCGAGGTAGAGGATGACGCTACAGATCACGCCAAGGCAAGCAGAAGGCAGGGTTAGCTGCGCAAGGTCGAGGCGGTGACGCGTGCATGAAAGAGAAGAGGAGGGGCGGTTGGTTTTACCGGGGAGACGTCGTCGGAGAAGAAGGCATACGCGGCGGCGTCGGGAGTTTGTCGTAGTCGATGCTTCGGGGCGTCCGCGATCGAACTAAGAGTGATGGGAGGTGCGTGCAGAGGAGATTGGCGACAGCCTAGGGGCAGAGAAGAAGTGTTACTTGGGGAAATGAGAGAGGAGGAATGGGCGTATAAGGACGCGTCATTGCTGCTAATAATAACTCGTGCATTCACGCGAATTTTCAAGAATTTACAGCGGCAGAAACGGCGAGGGGAGGAACTGGTCTGCGGGGGGAAAAGGGTGAAGGAGACGATGACGTGGCGTGGGGTCGTCTTGTCGGCGAGGAAAGACTGGGAAGATGGGGTCCGCGCGTCAGTGAGAGTGTGGGTTAGGTTTGCGGTGGAGAAAAACGGTTCGGGGAGGGAAGCTGGGCTGAAATGGGCTGTGTTGGGCTAGGATAGTTGGGCCAGTCCGTTTCCACATTTTTTTTCTTCTGAATTCTTTTTCCTTTTCTATTTCTAATTTTCTGTTTTGAATTTTGAATCAATTATTCATTCACTCAAACTATTCAAACAATTCAAACTTATAATGAGTTTTTGGTTATGTTTTTCAACATAAACCAAATCCCAAAAATAAAATAATATTTTATTCATTTTTAGGATCTATTTAATAATTAAATAAAATAGCCCTTTAGTTATTTAATCAAATATTGTTTGATTTATCTAATAATATCTCCATTTAAAATTCAAACATTTCAAAATCAAATCAGTAGGTTTAATAAAGAATACTTGGAAACTTGTTTAAAACAAAATAACATTTTTGCTATAGGGTCCATTAATAATTAATAAAAATTGGCCTTAGTTATTAAATCAAATATAGTTTGATTTTATTAATAAAATATTTATTTTAAAACTAAATATTTTCAAAACCAAGTCAGTAGATTTTATTTGGCAATAAAGAATATTTGGAAACTTGTTTTAAAACAAAATAACATTTTATTTTAGAGTCCATTATTAATTAAATATAATAGACTTTTATTAAAATAGGATTTGTTTTATTGAGATATTTATTTTTAAATCTAAAATAAAGCCAAAACACTTTAGTAGGTTTTATTTGTGAATATCACATATTTGGGAAAACTTATTTTAAATAATTTAAAATGTTTTGATGTTTCAATTAAATTGGTAAAACCTTTTATTTGAATAAAATTTGGATATTAATTCCTTATTATTTTATTTAAGCAATCCTTTATTATTTTTAAATAAACCTTTGCTATTTTATTTGAAATAAAATGTTTTAATTTTCAAAGGTTTGGCCAAGGTTTAATTTGGCTTTATAAAATAATCTTTATTTATAAAACTTTTATTTCTATTGAAAACCAAATACTTTTATTTTAAAAGATCCTATATAGTATTTCCAAAGTATTTTGTTTTCCTTTATTTAAAATGTTTATCTTTTTAAATCCCTTTAGGTTTTATTTAATTCAAATGGGTTTGGAGTTCCAATTGAATTCAAAAAGTTTCTTCTGGCTCTAAAAATCAAACAAAGTTTTATTTTATTCATTTATTTTCACATTACAAGATTTGGAAAATCATGGGATGTGACAATGTGGTTTTAGCTGACGAGGGGCATAAGCCACCGCATGTCCATATTGCATTAACACACATCCAAGACCTTGGTGGGAAGCATCGCAGAAGACAACAAAGTCTTTGCTAGTGTCCGGGAGGACTAACACCGGAGCAGTTGTTAACTTGGTTTTCAACATCTGGAAGCTTTCTTCAGCCTTGTCAGACCATTCGAACTTCTTATCCTTCTTAAGAAGATCAGTCATCGGCTTTGCAATCCTAGAGAAGTTCTCGATGAATCGACGGTAATAACTAGCCATCCCAAGAAAACTTCGGACATCCTTGACGGATTTAGGAGACTCCCAGTCAAGGATAGTTTGGACCTTATCAGGGATAACAGCAACCCCTTTTTCGGAAACAACATGACTAAGGAATACGAGCTCTTGTAACCAAAACTCACATTTAGAAAACTTGGCGTAGAGACGATGTTCTCGGAGTTTTGTTAACACCAAAAGAAGATGCTCAACGTGCTCTTCTTCAGTCTTGGAATAGACCAGAATATCATCAATGTAGACCACGACAAACTTGTCAAGATACTCCATGAAGACAGAGTTCATGAGCCGCATAAAAGTGGCTGGAGCATTGGTAAGACCAAAGGACATGACTGTATACTCATAAAGACCGTAACGAGTGGTGAAAGCAGTCTTTGGGATATCTTCCTTACGGATATTTATCTGGTGATACCCTAACCTCAAATCCATTTTGGAAAAGATAGTGGCACCACTTAACTGATCAAAGAGATCACTGATCCTAGGGAGAGGATACTTGTTCTTGATAGTCACAGCATTGAGTGGGCGATAATCCATAACCAGACGCGGTATGTTAGTATCCCGCTTCTTAACAAAGATGGTAGGACATCCCCAAGAAGAGGTGCTGGGCTGAATGTATTTTTTTCCTTATAACTCCTCTAATTGCTTCTTCAACTCCACAATCTCATGAGGAGGCATACGATATGGTCTTTTAGAAACAGGAGAAGTTCCAGGAACTAACTCTATGACAAACTCCACACTTCGATCAGGTGGCATGCTAGGCAACTCCTCGGGAAAGACATCCGGGAATTCACAGACCACTGAAACATCTTGGTTCTCTAACGGAGGTAGAACTTCAAGGGAATACAACTCTGCTTCAGGAATAGAAACAACTGAAGGAGATAGTGACCCTACGGTCCAATACTTGACTATTATGCCAGCAGGACTAGTCAGAGTCACAGACTTGGTTGTACAATCGAGGATAGCTTGATAGGGGGTCAACCAGTCCATGCCCAGAATGATGTCAATGTCAGTTGACTTGAGGGCAATCAAAGTAGTGGGGAAAAGTTGAAATGCAACTTCGATTAGATTCCCATGACTAACCATGGTGAAACGCCAACTATAACCAGGAGACTGAACTAGCAGAGGAACAGACAACCCCTCAAAACTTATCCCATGCATTTGAGCAAAAGCTTGTGACAGGAATGAATGCGATGCTCCAGAATCAAACAAAACTTTAGCTGGAATTTGATTGATACGAAGCGTACCCATAATGACGCTTGGATATTCCTGAGCCTCCTCGGCAGAGATATGGTTCAGGAGACCTCTTCCAACACCTTGGTACTTATCATTCTTCTTTGGTGGTGGTGCCTTCTCAGCGGCATTCTTTTGAGGACACTCCTTTGCATAATGACCAGGCTGACGGCAGTTAAAACATATAAAACTTGATACATTGCCAGCAGGAGGGTAGTTTGATCTACCGGCATTGTTTGAGGTAGCATTCATACGAGGAGCATATCCAGAAGACCTTGGAGTATAAGGAGCACATGGCACAACACTATAAGGCACGAAGACACGACGCTTCTTTTTGCTTGAACCAGCCTTGTTGTACCCCTCCTGAGGACGCTTACGGGTTTCTCCATACTCCACTTTTCCACTCTCGGCCTTCATAGCCTTGTTGACAAGACCTTCGAAGTTACCAAAGTCCATGAGGTGGATATCACGGCGAACCTCAGGATCCAGTCCCTTGCAGAACAGAGCTTGCTTCTTAGCAGCAGTGGAGACTTATTCAGTAGCATAGCAGGCAAGACGACTGAAGTTGCGCTGGTAATCACACACAGAACCAGTGCCCTGCTTCAGCTTGAGGAACTCCTCCCTCTTCTGATCCATCAGACCCTCCGGAATATGATAATATCGGAAGGCTTCAGTGAAATCTTGCCATGTAACAACATGTTGAGCTTCTTGCATAGCCAAGAAAATTTCCCACCAGGACTTAGCTGCTCCCTCCATATGATAGGCATCAAAAGTCACCCAATCAGCTTGAGAAACACGACCAACCTGAAGTTTGCGCTCCATGGTGCGAAGCCAATAGTCCGCATCAAGTGTCTCTGTGGAATAGCTGAAAACTGGCGGAGTGAGATGTGTGAAGTCCTTGATACCAACTTGATTGTTCTAGCGTTGAGCAGTGTTGCGCTCAATCCTTTCAAGGAGCCTCATATTGTCAGCACGGTTGGTTTCGTACATGGCCATGAGTTGAACCATGGACGGTGGTGGAGGAAGTTTGGAAGATTCACCCTCATTTCCAGCACCACGTGCATGAGCACGGGTACGGGCACGAGAGGTATCACCCATCCTGAAAGAACAAAGAAAAGGTTAGACAAGGGATTCAAAGGAACAAGACGGAAGGATGAACAAAGAGTACTTGATATAAACGTATCATCTTATAAAGCATGGTAGTATCAAAGCATACTAATGTATACACTAACCAGCTGACTTACAAACCATGACAATGGAATGCTAAGATGTTAGACACCAAGCAAAACTGAGATATCTTGAAACTCTGAGAATAAAAACCAAGTACGGAGTACTTTTAGAGAAACAACCCCAAAACCACGATCCTAAAAGTTTTGAGATATGAGGTAAGGAATGAAAACCTTTTCAAAGCAAATAAGGTAAGAAAAACTCCAGCATCAGAAACACACCAAGGAAGGAGTAAAAACGATCCTAGTCAGAGTTTCTGCAAATAGTTTTTAACTTTCAAATAGTGTTGTCAACTTCTAGATTCAACATCGACCAATAAAAGGGTTTCCTACAGGCAGTCCTACTCTGATACCAAAACCTGTAGCACCCCCGGATTAGGGTTAAACTAACCTCAGATCACCATCTAAGATAAGTTCAACTCCAAACACGGAGGATCACAGTATGATTCGGTAACATTACAGAACTTAGGGATTCAACAGCATAAGTTTAAACTCTTAATAGAGTAAGATATTAGAGTTATTACAAACCAGAGGTCATAGAACCAACATTACATCACACAGCGAAAGCAAATTATGTTGTTCTACACAACAACTCAGCAAAGGGACTAAGAGACCATAAACAAAAGTGATGTCCATCCCATAGTCCTCAGGCTGCTACCTGGGACCCCCAACTACTCATCGATGTCAACATAGAAGCCACCTTCAGTTGCAACTACATCATCTATAGAAAAACAACAACGGCGCAAGGCTGAGTACGAGAATGTACTCCGCAAGACTTAGATAACCTAGTATCTACATGCTCTGGATATAAAGGCTTTCTCTGGATTTATTTTTGCGGAAAGCAATCTTTATTTGTAAACAAGAGGGAGAAGAGGCTCGTCTACTCAGAATCTTTTAAAAGGGATAAGATAGCGACTTCTTCATCTTGTTCACCACATCTTGATAACCACCAGCTTCATCAGAACTTCCTATCTAGGATCACCCCCTCGACCCAAAGGAAGCATCCTTAGGAATTCGTGGGTCAACAAGTTTTTTCATGGTTAAAGTTATCTATGATCTTAGAATCTGGTCACCAAGCGTTGATAACCGTGAACACCGCTTTTCGAAAAGATTTAACCCTGCAGGGGTGTACAACTTTACCCACACGTACCAACCGACTCTTAATGCCAAATATTATTAGCCCTCTTCCTTGGAAAGCCGACAGAGGGTGGTTGACCACGACCCTTACCTTGATTTCACTGAGACCATGATTCACGCAATAAGTATGGTTCCGCCATAGCGGGTCAAATCCCGAAGCCGGTACTTAAAGATGTGAGGCGAGGTTGGTTCACCAGGGGCTCCATCGATCCCAAGCAACCGCGGCCACGCTTCCCTACCTGTTATGATACACCTCCTTCACCCCCTCTTACGAAAATGTTTTCAATGCGTATGCCAAATGGAAAGCCCGAACTATGTGACTCATGGAATCTACTAGGCAAGTTAGTCAGTCGAGGGGTTCCCAAGTCCCGTGTGGTTGTACGCTCGTCTCGGTTCCAAAGGCAAGAACTCAGTTCCTAGTGGTGGCGAGCATGGGACTATAAAAACCACAGCCAACATGGCCTCCCATACAAGCCTTAGCATGATTAATTAACTCTTTCGATGATGTTACCATCTCCTACCTTTCCAAATTCTCCGGCATCTCCGATTCATCATTCGGACAGATCAGACGTTGTTACTATGCATGGCTAAGCTGTCGATCTCAGAAGCTCTAGCAACACGCAAATGCCAGACCTAGGTATGCTAGGAGCAGTGGATCAGGAGTATAAGGCTACAAAAGGGGAATAGTGCAGCAGATAGGTAACACTAGCTACCGACAAAAGACCACATTGGAATCGTGTGCATCATAGCGAGAAAGTAATATACTTTGTAAAATTAGGTTCAGAATGAGAGGTCACGCTTGCCTTGTCCGTCAGTAGACAGGTATGGATCTTCGGTGTCGTTGACTTCAGCCTCGGGCTCGGATCCTATCACGAAGAATCAATACCGGAAAGAAAGGCGACAATCAAGACATGGCATCGATGCAATGCTCAAACAAGGATGATGATATGACAAGTTAAATTGCATTGAAATGAAACCCTAAGGCATGCTTGACAGTTTAAATGGGGTCCGAGAGGTCCAAACCCTAGAATAGGGGGATCCTCGGAATCACCTGTGGGGTTCAATTGGTTCTTCTAATTAAACTTATCATGTTAGTTGCTTAACAATGCATGATTATAGTGTAATTAGATAGTTCTCATTTTTCTGAACATTTTGATATATTATTTGTATTTTTCTGACTTATACATAATTAGTTATTGATTTTACAATATTTAAACCTTTTTTTGAAATTATTAAAACAATTTAAATTGAATTATTGCATCAGGCTGACATCAGCACAGGCATCAGATACTTTTTACACACGGGCTGACCCTAGCCAGTGAGACTGACAGAGGGGCCCGAGGCCACCTCAACAGCCACGTTGGCCAGGCGGGGTCGGCGCTAGGGTGGGCTGATTTTCACCGGGGCAAAACCTAGCCCCAGAGGCTGACAGGTGGGGTCGGGCCACATCGGCAAGCCACGCGAGCACCTCCTAGGCTCGCCAGAATCCGCGTCAGACAACGGCGGGAGACAACGCTACAGGGCACGGGAGGAAGCGTGCTACGACTTGTTCGAAAGAGCGCACGGAGGAAAACCTAACTACGGCGGCGACTCCGATTCTTGGTGACCGGAGCTTGGTCAACGTTGACAAACGGCAACGGTGCTCTCTGATCTACAGCGCGGGCGCGACACAAAGCGCTAGAGAGGAAAATGAGGGTGCCTTGAGCACCGTATGCTCACCCTGGTGCGATTGATGGTGACAACGAGGCGAGGCGGTGACCGGAGTGACGGCGAGGCAAGAAGTAGAGCACGTCGGTGTCGGGGAAGAAGATGACCTTGGCGACGATTCATGGCGCCCCTCTTCGATTCCTTTTGCATGGAGATGGAGTGGAGCGAGGCGGAGCTCGAGGTGGTGTCGGATGGGCGAGGGGAGGCCGAAGACGGCGGCTAGCCGGTGGCCATGGCGGCTAGGGTTCGGGCTTGCGTTGTGCAGAGAGGGAGAGGAAGCGCGTGAGGAAGAAGATGAGATCTGGGGAGGGAGAGGCGTGCGGGGCAGCTCCTTATCCTTGTCTAGTGCGGCGGAGAGGATCTTGACGCCGGCGAGCAGCGGCGCGGTGACACGCAGGAGCTTCCGAGCTTGACGACGCCGATAGCATGGAAAAACCTATACCGGGCCGTCTCCTGGCCCCCGGGTGGGCCGACCTGGGCTGCTGGCTGCTGCTCACGGGCGAGAAAGAGAGAGAAAGGAGATGGGCCATGGCCCAGCTGCGGCTGCTGCTGGTTTATTTTTTTCCAAACTCTTTTCTTTTTCTGATTTCAGTTTTGTATTTGTAAATTTCATTTGAAATCTGTTTTGCACAATTCAAAAATACGAGACTTTAGTAAAGTTTACAAAATATTTAGAGGCCCTTGTAAACCATTTGGGCTCCTTTATTTTGTAATTTTCAAAATCCAAACACAATATGGATGTGGTTTCAAAGAGAGGGGGAAATTAGGGTTTTGGATTTGCATTTAATTCAACACACTTGATCTTGTGCATATTTTTCATTGATTTGAACAGATGCATGCAATGCTTAAGTACTAATTACATATCTTACAAGCTTGGGCTATTACAAATGCGTTGATGTTGTTGCACTCCTGCTATAGTTGTCTTGACGTTGTTGATGATATTCCAAAAGTTTTTGTTCACGTGCCTCTGAGTACCAACATCCTAGAGCTAAAGTCATCGCTATTGAACCCTTCAATTGATCCAAATCTTATAACATCAAACTTGTAACATATGTAGACTTAATGAGATCCAACACTCCAAGGGAGACTAGGCGATTACCCACCCTCCTGAACACCATTGGAGAGACCACCGCCGATAAGGTGGGTAAGGATACATATCTACCTTATTATGTCACACACAACACTATCATAGACACCATAACGTTGATGTCGGTTGACTAAACCCTTACTTTAGGGATTTTACTATAATGTTGACCGTCTGCACCGCCTACCCTAGTGGAAATCATAGGATGCATGGCCTTGTCGATTCCCAGTCAAAGATGGAGGAGACGGATCAGATAGCGGTTGTGGTGTTGGAACCCTAAATCACTACCTTCTTCTTTCATGGGAGTAAAATGATAGGGATACTGTTTATTTAATTTAAATATGACTATAACTTTGAAGGAATTGCTTTCTACAAGTCAAGATATTTTCTTATTCAGCACACACATAGGGAGCAGGTCTCATCGTGTCATTGCAGCAAAAATAAATATCTAACACTCCGATAGAAAATCTACACTTCCAGATAATTTCCTCGCCTGGAGATGCCACCGTCACCACCACCGGCGCACTGGTGGATGCCCAGGGAGACGGTGTCATGGTCCTCTTCGTCTTGTCCATCGTTGTCCGGCGGGCCGACACGCTCCTCGCTTTCCTCCTCACATGCCTCCCTACCTTGCCCCAAAGTGCGAGGTGAAGGAGTAATTTGCCACGCCAACATGAAAGTGCAACCCCTCTCGTGGCTTTGCGATCCGCGAGCCGTGGCAACCGTCAATGCCTCTCCACGGGAGCAGGGGCATGCGCTGGCCCAAGCAGGAGGAGAAATAAGAGGCGAAGTTGTTAGATCTATTAGGATCGCTAGGCGTCGATCTAGTGAGTATGTGTGAGAGAATCATACCGTCGGCCTCCGTGGTTGACGAGGAGCTCTCCATCGAGCTCGACGGAGTGGTGGCGGCAGTGAGGTGGGTGCTTCCCGCCGCTGCAGCGCAAGCCGATCAGTGGCTCTAGGTTTCGGTGTTGTCGGTGGGGTGAGTGGGCACGACGAACCTTGGCGTGCGTGCCCCTAGCCCCCACCTCTTTATATGCGCCACGCGACAGGGGCCCACCAACGATAGCGACATTGGGCGCCCCCGATCAGGGCACGAGACCAATCCGCTCGGCCATTGGGACGAAACGTGAGGAGATCAAACTAACATTCTCCCCCTTGTTCTCATCTTTCATTCAAATTATACTTTAAACTTATACTTTGGCACCCATTTCATCACAGATCAACATATAGAGCATGTCTCGTCATAATGGTCAGTTATGCACCATAGATTCAACAACCACTATACACCTCTCTATTTTGAAACAGATTCTTGTTCTATGCCCATGATATCTAGGTATCATAGGCTTTCCCATGAACCCATGCCGGCTAAGTGTTCTCTGAACACACTGGCGGTACACCTTTTGTGAGCGGATCCGCGAGCATTTCTTTGTACTTATATGCTCTAAACTTATGGTATGATCCTGGATTCTTTCTTTCACAACATAAAACTTAATGTTAATGTGTTTGGCAGCAACACTTGACTTATTGTTGTGAGCATAGAATACTGCTGGCTCATTGTCGCAGTACATTCTAAGTGGTCTTTGAATGCTGTCCACCACTCTCAACCTGGGTATAAACTTATTTAACTATTTTGCCTTCCCCGTGGCCTCATAACATGCTACATACTCAGCTACCATCATGGACGATGACGTGATGGTTTTCTTGGAGCTTTTACATGATATAGCTCCACCTGCGAGAGTAAATATATATCCTGACGTGGATTTTCTTTCATCTACATCTCCCGCATAGTCTGCATCCGAATACCCTTCTATATCAAGGGAATCGGTTCTTATGTATGTTAACATGAGACCTTTGGTGCCTTTTGCATAATGCAATGCCTTCTTTACCATTTTCCAGTGATCTATCCCTGGATTACTTTGAAATCTGCCAAGTACCTCGGTAAAAAAAGCTAAGTCAGGGTGTGTACATACTTGAGCATACATCAAGCTTCTGACAGCAGAAGCATATGGAACCGCTTTCATTCGATCGATCTCATATTGGTTCCTGGGACACTGAAAATTCCCAAATCTATCGCCCTTGATTATGGGGGCAGGCATAGCATTACTCGCATGCATACTATACTTCTTCAGAATCTTCTCTAAGTATGCCTTCTGCGATAGCCCTAAAACCCCCTTTTCTCTATCTCGGAGAATTTCAATTCCTAGAACGAATGAAGCTTCACCAAGACTTTCATATCAAAGTTCGAGGACAAGAACTTTTTCGTCTCCAATAGTAGACTAACATCACTACTAGCGAGTAGAATGTCATCCACATACAGGGTAAGGAAAATAAATTTCCCAATCTTGAACTTTGCATATACGCAATTGTCCTCCTCATTCTCATCGAACCCAAACTTTCTTTTTGTTTCATGGAACTTTAAGTACCATTGCCTGGAGGCCTGTTTTAATCCATAAATGGATTTCTTCAGACGACATCCCATACATTATTTTCCTTCCACGACAAAACCCTTGGGTTGTTCCATGTAAACTTTTTCTTCCAAGTCTCCATTTAGGAAGGCCGTCTTTACATCCATCTGATGCAATTCTAAATCATAGTGTGCCACTAAAGCCATTATGATTCTAAAAGAATCCTTACTTGAGACTGGAGAAAATGTCTCATTATAATCCATTCCTTCTCTTTGGGTGAAGCCTTTACCAATAAGTTGTGCTTTATATCTTTCAATATTCCCTCTAGAGTCACATTTTGTTTTGTAGACCCATTTACAGCCTACTGTTTTGGATCCTTTAGGAATTTCTTCTAAATCCTAGACTTTGTTGCTACTCATGGATGTCATTTCATCTTACATGGCTTCAAGCCACTTCGATGAGTGAGCACTTTTAATGGCTTCTTCAAATGTGGTGGGATCACCCTCCATTTGAACTTCTTCACTGACATAGATTTCAAAATCGTTAGAAATAGCTGGCTTTCTAGTTCTTTGAGACCTTCTAAGGGTCTTGCCTTCTGGCACATTCTCTATGTGTGGCTATTTCAGATCTCCCTCATGTGTGGTAATAGGGTCTTCATTTTCATTCATTGTTGCCACATGAGAACTAACAACAGGTGTCACATCGACATTGTCCTGTGGCGGTGCAGCAACAAGTATCGATAAAAATGGTTCCTGAATCATCGGAGTGGGTGCATGCACCCGCTTCTCCTCAAGGTTGATTTCTCGGGATACCATGCCCCCCTGATCATCTGATCCTCCAGAAACACAGCATGTCTCGTTTCTAGAAACATAGTAATTCTGTCTGGAAAATAGAAAACAATAACCTTTCGACTTGTCTAGATAGCCAATGAAATGGCAATTTACTGTCTTAGGATCTAACTTCCCAAGGTCTGGGTTGAAGAGTTTGGCCTTAGTCGGACAGCCCCACACTCGCAAATAATTGAGTGAAGGTTCGCGACTAGTCTATAACTCATATGGTGTTTTAGATACCGACTTACTGGGAACTCGATTAAGTATGTGAATGGCAGTTTTTAACGCCTCCATCCACAAACCAACCGGTAAGGTGGAGTAACTTAACATGCTTCTCACCATATCCATCAAGGTACGATTACGTCTTTTAGCTACTCCATTCTGCAGAGGCTCGCCCGATGTTGAATACTGGGCAACTATACCATGTTCTTGTAGAAACTTTGCAAAGGGTCCAGAAACTTAGACATATGGGGTATGTCGATCGTAGTATTCGCCTACACGGTTGGACCTTACTACTTTAATCTTTAAACTATGATGATTTTCAACTTTATCCTTAAATATCTTGAATTTATCCAGTGCTTCTGAACGCTCTTTGATTGGATAAATATAACCATAACGTGAATAATCATCCGTGAATGTTATGGAGGAGTCATAGCCATCCACAGATGTCACAGGAAACAGACTGCATATATCCATATGAATTATTTCTAGAACTCATGTGCTTCTTTTGGCGCCCTTCTTAATATTCTTTACAAATTTTCCTTTAATGCAATCGATGCATTGCTCTAAATTTGAAAATTCTAGAGGCGGTAGAATTGATTCTTTTACTAAGCATTATCTTCTCCCCCTCGAAATATGGCCTAAACGACAGTGCCATAATTTCGAAGAGACATCATCAGTTATTTTCCTCTTCTTATTTCCATTCAGGGATGAGGAGGCATTCGCATTCTCAGCGCTTAATGCATTCACATTCTCACAAAGTGATAACAAATAAAGTTTGTCTTGTCTGAAGGCAAGACCAACAATCTCATTATTAAACTTGATCTTACATTGTCCGTCACCAAAATGGCAAGAAAAACCACAATAATCTAAGCGCGATACACTTGTTGAGTTTCGATGGAAAGAGGGTACATGTAACATCCCAGGATTAGCAGATAAAAATTTACAGGACACATGTGTGTGCATTGCATTCATGCATCAGAAAATCCATGGAATTTTCGCGCAAAAACTAAGAAGCTATAGAGGGATAGAGATCTCTCTTGTTCCGATCGAAACGTCAGGGCAGGTGCGATGGATTTCGACATGACATCTATTGAATCTTTGTGTTTTAGAGGAAGACAATTCAAAATTTGAATATTTAATCGATAGATTTGAATACTAAAAGAATTTGAAATAGAATAAGAATTGGAAATTAAATTGTAATAATAAATAAGAGGTGAACTCTTATTTCTGAAAAGATACACTAATTATAAGTCTCAATTAATAAAACAAAATTGAAAGAAATGAATGATAATAATAAATAAGAATGTTATTCTTATTTATAGGTAAGATGTAAATATTTATTTGGTTCCAAGAAAAATGAAACACTTGATTATATTATACAATTTTATATTAAAGTTACAATAAACGAGTAAAAGTAAATTTCTATACAACAAATAAATATAAAAAAGAATTACATAAATGAAATAACTAAAAGAATTCTTTATTATAAGCAGATACATATATTACAAAGTCTTACATTTTTTCAAATAGAAAAGAATATGTCAATATGAATAATACAAGAGAAAGAAAATTTAAACCCTATTATTATACCATATTACACTGACACTTACAATATTCAAAGTAAAAAAGAAAAAAAAGATTACAAGAATAATAGATAGAATCCTAAAATAAATCTTCATGACCTAAGGATTTCCTTCTTGATCTTGTATATCTGTAAAACAATTTAGAAGGACACAACAAAAGTAAAATAATAAGGGGGTTAGAGTATATATTGAGCCCTCAGATATCAACAGTGAAGTGCACTGTTTTGTCTCATCATAGAGCTTAATTTGAAGGGGCAAGTTTCACCAAATGAATAGTAACTGTTCTTATCAAATAATAGCCTCAGATCACCATCATTGGCCAGGGGCAATTTTTACCAAAGACAAATAAAAATGCAATTGGTAAAACATCAGATTTTCACTTGATCTGATCCATTTGGGTGAGGCAAGCCCACAGACATATCACACAACTCATGCAAATGTGTGTGTTATCAACATCTAGAGACATTAGGGAACTGATAAGGCAACCTACTGCCGCATAAGAAAATCCAACACTGCTCCATTTTTTTCCAAACCAATTCCTAACCACATCCATGCAGTTCTATCCACACAACATGTTCTTATCAAAGAACACCCATTCATTTCTTCACACCACCACCAAACCCACCACCCAATCAGCATATGGTTACTTATTTAAGCCATCCAAGAGGAGATCAAGTAGTAGAAGGAGGGGGAAAGGAGGCGTATCACAGGAGAGTAAGTAATCACAAGAAGCCAGTTCTATAGGATCCAGAAGGACAAGGTTCAGGAGCACAAGATTCACATGTGTAGGCTGATCAAGAGCAAGGCAACAGTATTAGAAGGAGCAAGCCAAGTGAGCAGTAAGGAGGAGCAGATCAAGAAGCATCCAGGAACAAGATCCACTAGGAACCACAAATCATAGCACAGAATCAGCAACAACAAAAGGTTGCTATACCACTAATCATGCATAGTATCTGTTCTTGTTCTATTTCACCATCATAAACAAGAGAATAAAAGGGGTTATTGCAAATCAATATCTAATCAACTACTCTGCAACTAGCATCTTTCTAGGAGAGTAGGAGAATAGTTTATCACTCAAAATTGCATAGAAGTGTTATGCGAATTCATCATAGAGAATAGAAGGCAACCAAGTAAGCATCTGTTTTTATCAAGATTTAGTGTCTCAGCCTTTGCATCATAGACTGGAACATATTGCACATAACCAAAAATCAAGGGCTAGTGATCCTTAACCATGTAAAATTCATTCCAGAGTTAATTAGCCTCAGACCATGCATCATGGGCAATCAAGTCATAAATTCTCATCCAATCAATTCACACCAGTCACAATACCAACTCATTTACCCTCACTGCTAGCAGCAGATTAACCAATAGATCCATATTGGTATTGGTTCTTATCATTTTAAGCAAGCAAATCATTTGAAAAGCAAGCTCTCAGTGAGCATCGAGTTTCTATGCTAATTTCATCCTAGAGCTAGAATAAGGCAACCACATTATTATCCTTAAGGGGAATCCAAGCCTCAGTCTTTTGCATCCTTAGCATTTGACTAAAGATTAGTCATAAAAGAAGCCATACAATAATTCATAGCTGTAGATCAAACTATCTGATCTATCACTATGCACACTCCAGCATTAGAGGCACCACAACAACAGCCAGGATATCAGGATCCATTAGAACAATCTTTCATACTGGCTAATCAACATTTACATTAAGCAGTTCAGTTTAAATCATTTCCTTAGGCTATAATTCAAAGGATCATCTGAACACTTCACTACCATATAAGAAACTCATATGTGATACACCATTCTATCCCATAAGCAACTGTTCAGAGAGGCCACCAGAATTATTAGCACATGATCAATCTAGTATCAAATATCATTGTCAGTCCTAAATCATGACTCAATCATCCATATTTAAGCATAAGAAATAGTAAAGCATCCTTAGTAATTGAACACCAAACTCACAGCACATGGATAACATGGATCAACAGGAGTCATAGGCACAATTACCACCATTAACCATAGAACCACCAACCCATACTGAACCAAATGGTTCAGTCAAGGATAGTTCTTTTGAATCAACAAAATAATGAACTATCCAAATAGACAGTTACAGAATTTAGTATACTGAATTTATTCCACAGTAGCCAATGTCTTATAGCAATATTCTATTAATAGATTGATTCAAAACTATAATCAGAGCTAGCATAACCAATGTCATAACACATGAGGACCATAGAACAATCAGTTATATTGCCACCACTAGCAGTAGATCATCACAGCACAACTGTGGATCAAAGCCATCAGCACGAAGGCTGGTCACAAAGAATTTGAGCTCATCGAGGGTGCCGAGAACCTGGAGCGTTGTCTTGACGAAGCCATGGAATATCCCCTGTTCAACACCATCACCGAATCAGATAAATCACTTGAGGCCAGGGTTACACTGGCAGCGCCGTCCCACGGGAATCAGGAGGGGAAAACGTCGGGGTTGCTCCTGCGAACCTTCCCGTTGGCGTCGAGCTGAGGAAGAGGAGGTCCAGGCCGATGAAGAGCACCACAGGACCACCGGCACACGACGACCCCAACACTGAACCCTAGCGCCAGGAGATGAGAGAGGGCGAGCTCGAGAAGGCCTCGGGGCCAAATCAAATCGAAGGACCCGATTGGCCAGGCGGCGATGGAGCTTCAATGGCCGGCAGCGGCAGCCGAAATGGCCGGCGTTCGCCGGAATTGAACCAGAGAGGGGCAGCAACCTCTGCATCGCCTGGGAGAGGACGATCGGCAAGGGAGAGGATAAGGTCGGGTCAACCAACCGAGTGGACCGAACCAGGTAGTCTAGCCCAACCTAGTGGGCTGGACTGACATATGGACCCAAACCTGAAAATAGAAAGGAAAATGGAAAAAAAATGGGTAAATCAAATTACTAAAATTCTCTTTAAACATTTTGAACCCTAGAAAAAAATATATATACATATGATAGATCAAAATAATCATAAAAATAAGATCTACCTAATAAAAATATAACCTTGTTTGTTAATATAAATAAAATGCAGATAAATATTAACACCATTATATCCTAAGTGAAATCTCATAAAATAAGGAAAAATCCTAAAAATAAATAAAAATCATTTTTGTGTATCAAAATAAATGCAATATTTTATAAAAATACTAACTCAACTCTTTTATAAATAAAATTTGAAGTAAATATTTAAATACATTTAATCCTTTATGGAATTTTATAAACATAAAAATAATACTTAAAAATTAAATAAAATTTATTTTAAGGTCTTGAATAAATTGAGTACACTAGAAAAATATTGAATATAATAATAGAGAAGTTTTTAATATTTTAAAGTAATAAATTTTTATCTATTATCTATTTTTTAAAAATTCTCTAAGAACATTTCTTAAGTAAGAAATAATTATATTTCTTCTGAAATATTAAAACCTTAAAAATCAAATTATTAAAGTTCTAAACTATAACCAAGGTTTATAATCAAACTTAAGTATAACTTTTAACTTTAAAATATTCTTTTAAAAATCTTATTAAAAACCCTTTTAAATAAACATTGGGTACCACTCATATATATAATATGGTGAATAATCATTATATATTAACCACTATTAACATAACTTAAAATTCTAACAAATTACTAAGATTATCTAATTATGCTTCCATTAAATAAATACATATGATTTTCATAATAGCAAAACAAATTTAATCTAACCATTCACTTAAATATAAGTGAATAATTCCACACCTTAGTTATACCTATCATAAATTTAAAACTTGGGAATAATTAAAACACATTACACCTTAAGTTTACTTACCCTTTTAATGTTAACTTTAGTCTCAAAGTTTATAAACATCATATCTAATAACTACTTATGTTTTTATAGTTAACTTTGGCCTATTTAACCTAAGACATAAAGCATCTCAAATCCAAACTAATCAATCAAACATCAAAAGATATTGATCATGTTCTATTAAACAATAAAGAATGTTTAACCCTTAGAAAGGAAATCTGTTCTTCAAATGTTATTCTTTTTTCCACTTCAAATAACAATCTTATAATAAGTTCTTCAACTCTTAACAACTCAATCCCAAGGACTTTTATCATAGTCACCAAATGATAACTAACCATAATCACATTATTTTATACTTTACTTGCATATTTTGGATTGTTGACACTTAAGTTCCTTTATAAAGGTCATTACTTATAAAGTAAAATTTGAAGATAAACCAACTCTTAAAAGAATTACCTAAACTCAATTCACTCAAAGTATTGGGGATTCACTTTGGGAGTTTTACAAAATTCATGGCATTACTTATGCATAACTGCATATTGCTTATTTAAACATTAGTCCTTACCAGACCAATGATGCTGATTTCAGATATTGGATCTTATATCGTCTCGAAGACCGTGAGTGCATAATCTTGCAATCACAAAAGGTAAGTTCACACTTGCTCATGTCCTTTGATTATTTTATGTAAAGTATTATGCAAATCCAGTGTTGTCATCACTTGCATTTGAAAAAGTTCAGAAAACACTATTTTCATAATAATATGATTATAGGTTATTTACCATGAGGTAATAACTTACTATGAAAGTTCTAGTGGTAAATGAACATACTATCTAGTACTTAACAACCAATGTCGCCACTGATTCTTGCGTCGTATATTACGCGTTAACCATGAGATTTGGAATGGGACGGAGAAGTCAGCTGGATCGGCTCTCTCTCGCATGCCAACGGATGACCGGGTCGTTGTCGCAACTCCTCTTGTAGAGGGTTAGCAGGTTATGGGTGGGATACCTCAATGTCCCACGACTTCTGGTATCTATGAGGGTTGTACATCTTAGGCTGATAATGGAAACAAGTTTTATCCTAGGCCTGATGTGCAATCCGTCGGGTATGCGGGGTCGCGGAGAAGGACAGTGATTGGCTTGGATCTTAGTCTAGGCCTCACACCAAGTAAGTGTGAATGAACCTGAAATTTGGATGTGCAACAAAGCTAAGATCTCTCATGGGAAAAGTAACGCACCTCTGCAGAGTGTAAGAACTGTAACTTGTTACTCCTTGTTCCGGGAAGGAGCTACGAACGCGGCGGGAAAGGAACTCCATGAAAGTTCTGGTAAACCCGTGAAGGCTGACGGACATAGCTTTTCAGAATAAAAACAACCTTTAAAGAAATGTTTACAAAAACTTGCATTGCCTATGACCTATGGTCTGTGGCTGTAGATATAGTGCATCAAACACTCCTTTTCTAGTGAACTTGCCGAGTACGCTCGTATTCAACGTATCTTCTTAACCCTTGCTAGGTTTTAAAGCCAGTACAGACTATGTCTACATCAAGTTATGATCCAGGAATCATCACCAAAAGCTAAAGTTCTTCAATGAAGTCAAAAAAGTCAACATATACATCAACTCAAGTGAAGACGAAGTTACTGATTAGATAGGAATATAATCTCTATCCATAGAACCTATTTTTGTAGTGTATTGCAATAGCAGCAATGCCAGATCAGTAATTCAGACACTAGTCTTATTAGTATGATAGTTTTTGGGTTGTTTATTTCTGATTCTTCTTTGTAAGAAGTTTCTTTCTCTCTCTTTAACCTAGAGTGTTCTCTAGATCTTGTGTAAAGAGTTGAGTTGTAACCTATAGTCGTGTCTTGGACCTGCTGTGCTTCTGTTGTACCACTCTGAGGGATGTGATACTAGTGAACGGTGTTTCATTGGTGTTATGTCAACGATAGTGTACTACATCATGCAGTGGTATGATGGGTCACCGCAGTACATAAAGCACATCTACTAGAAAAAGTACAAAGCCATTTGCTAACTCTAATGGGAGATCTCCAATGGCTTCGACTTCAGCTTGGACGCCCTTTGCAACTTTAATAATTCTTTCTCCTCTTTGCAGGGTCCTTCTCATACGGAATCCCTGTAATGAATTTTCAACAAAAACAGTCGCACCTGAGTCAATCTACCAAGTAGATTTTTCATAACTTAAAAATAGGATTCATCAACAAAAGTAATTAAATCCTCACCATTCTTGCATAGATGCTTCAGAAAAGCCACACAATCACTCATGTAGTGGCCCTTCTGCTTGCACCACTTGTAGGTGTCCTTGTCCACCTCTTGCACGTGGTGATCATGAGCCTTTCCATGCGGCTTAGAAGAAGATGGATGCCCCTGAGGTTTCCCTTGTGTCTTGGAACCCTGCAAGTTCCTCTTCTTGGTTGGGCTTAGGTAATTCAATGAATCACCAGATTGCCCCTTAAACCTCTCTTCTTCTTGTACGCACATGGCCATCATCTTCTCGATGCCCCACTTTTCTGGTTGTGCGTTGTAGTTCATAGCAAAAGCCTCAAATTGATTTGGCAGTGAGGCAAAAATCAGATGAATAATGATTTCATCTGGAAGCTCCATGCCCATGGGCTTAAGCTTGGAAGACATATTGCTCATTCCCAATATATGATCCCTTACTCCACCACTAGTGTATCTTGTAGTAACAAGTTTTTTAATTAGAGAGCTTGCATAGGCCTTTGAAGACCCAGTAAACTGACTCTATACCTTTTTCAGGTACTCACTGGCAGTTCTACCCTCTGGGATTGCTCCCATTATAGCTTCCATAATGGAGCTCTTAATCACCATCAATCACTTTCTATTGGACGAGTCTCACTTTGCACGATCAAGGTCGTACTTCATTTTTATTGGTGCATGGTCATGGACCCTTTTGTTAAAGTCAACTTCACTTTATTTTTCGCCCCTCACGGGGTCGACAGGTTCTATAGGACAAGTCTCAATCAGTGTCAAGTCAAGGTCAAGCATAGCCAGCTCCATCTCAACCTTCTCTCGCCATGAGCCGTACGTAGTTCCATCCATTGAGGGGCTCAATAGCTGAGATGAAACTCATAGGATTGCATAAAAGCAAAATATTATTAAAATGAGTTAATTCAACGTTGGTTAAATTAAACATGAAACTTCTCAATATTAATTCTACATCACCGTTGGGCAGAAATAGAACTAATAGTGATGAAAGTGACTATTCATAGTGAAAATTTTACTAATAACGCTTGGTCATCAAATAAAATCATCACTCTTTAAAAAAATAATTCTCACTTTATTACATTTAAGCAATTACTTTTGACTATTTGCAGCGGAAAAAGAATAAAATTCATCAACTTTACATTTTACAGAAACTTTACTGTTACTTTATTATTTTTCTACACAAAATTTTATTGGAAAAAATTTCTATAGAAAATCTGTGCAAAAAACACTATTAAAATAAATAATAAACCAGCAAAACAGCTTCTCTAAATAATAAAACTTAAAAATGGGCTCAACTGGGCGTAAAACAACAGCCAAACGCCTCTGCTGCACGTTGTGCGCGGCCAGCAGCCTTTCCTCTCTCTCTCTCTCTCTCTCTCTCTCTCTCTGGCGTTGCTCTTCATGCGCACCCGCGGCCCACGGCCTAGCCACGCGGACCACTTGGCCCGGCGCCGCCAGCACCGCTAGATCACGGTCGTCCATAGCATCTGACCTAGATATGACGGTCACGTGTGCGTTTCGGCGGAACAAAACGGCCAGCGGCCTCCCTAGCGAGAAACACTAGCGCATTTTCCCCCACTCCCCTCTCTGGCTCGCCTCTCTGGCGGCTGCGCCGCTATCTACGAGCAAGGCGAGGCGGCGATCCCCTCCCTCTTTCTAGATGCGACCCCCCTTCTCCTTTATTTCTATGTCCCTTCCACATCCCCCTCCACTAGTTGCAGAGAGGAAGTGGAGGTTGTGTGGTGGTGCCATCCACTGGCCCCTTTGCCGACGCGTGCGAGCACCGCGAGGGTGAACGCGTCGCCGTCAAACGGCTCGGTGGTGGTGCCGTTTGCCGGCGATCGGCCTATGACCCCTATCTCTTTCGGATTTATTCTCTGTTTGATTTGGGGTCGAGATCTGGGGCTCTTTTTGTTTGCTTTCTTTTCTGTGGGTTTCGATTCGGGGAGGAACTAGGGGATTTCTTTGCCCCAGATGGGGTTGTGTTCTTTGGGGTTAGGGTTTCGTGACTAATGGGGGGGTTTTCTTCCCGATGCCTCGGCTTGCCGATGCGCATCGGGATCGAGAGGAACGGCGCGGCCTCGCGGTCCGCTTCTGGAAACCCTAGCCCCGCTTCTTTTCTTTTTGTATTACTACTACCTCAACTAGACAACAAGACTAGCTTGCTCTGATACCATTGTTAGATCTATTAGGATCGCTAGGCGTCGATCTAGTGAGTATGTGTGAGAGAATCATACCGTCGGCATTCGTGGTTGACGAGGAGCTCGCCATCAAGCTCGACTGAGTGGTGGCGGCAGTGAGGTGGGTGCTTCCCTCTGCTGCAGCGCAAGCCGGTCGGTGGCTCTAGGGTTTGGTGTTGTCGCTGGGGTGAGTGGGCACGAGGAACCTTGACGTGTGTGCCCCCGGCCCCCACCTCTTTATGCGTTGCGCGATAGGGGTCCACCAACGATAGTGACGTTGGACGCCCCCCGATCAGGGTGCAAGACCAATCCGCTCGGCCGTTGGGACGAAACGTGAGGAGATCAAACTAACAGGAGTCGCAGCTAGAAGCAGTGTACCACCGACAAGAGAGCCTTCTTCAGAGCCCAAACGACCCCGACCAGCTCCTAGGATGAAGAAGGGCCATGATGGAGTCGATTAAGGACCACAATGAATTGGAGGCATCACCCTCTATCATGATTGAGCAGTCGATCCGCAACGCAGGACGACCTCACGAACGATGGCAGCATCGGCTGCAATGTGGCACCGGCGATAGCGTGTCAAGGACGAGCCAGAGGAGGAGAGCGGGACGACGGTGATAGCTACTTCCACTACTACTACCGTGGCGGCTGTGGATCTCGATCTCCGATGGATCTTACTTCACCTTCTACTTTGGAACCCCGGGTGGTACTCAAGAAATAAAAGGCAGTGCTTAGGATTTCCAGAAGCTTTTCTCAAAGAAATGGAACCACAATCTGTCAAGTGAATAAACAGAAATCTCCGTGATATTTTTTCGAAAAAAAGTTCACTGCTAGTATCCACCGTTTTCTATGCTGTCTAACCAGCCTTTGGCAATATAACGGTGAGCCTCCTCTGTGAAGTGTCCATCCCAAAACAAATAGGAAGACGGGTCATCGCACACCGTCGCGTCGGGCATGCCACAACCAGCGGTTATGTTGAAGTTATACTTTCCACCTCCACCACAACAACACCTCAGAACATCTCGGGTCAGTCCTACAAAAATTGCCAAAACCGCTTTATGTGAGGATAAAATATGCCATTTAGTTTCCACCGCTGCTAGAACGAACAAAATGGCAAGCGATGGACGAGGAGATCGATCAATAATCAGTGTGTCTACTAACCAAATTTTTCAGGAGACTCCACCATCTCGGGGCTTATAGCTCCTATGCGACGTCTTTACAAGGAATTGGAAGGAAATCGACATCGTTGCAAACAATAGCTGGCATGCGACGGTTGTGAGGCGGCAAATAGATCTCGTGCGACACTTCTACTTAACCCCACGAGACCGTCAACGAATTCGAATCAGCTGAGCACAGTAGGACCCACAGCCTCTCCACGTCACGGCGGAACTCACGTGATGTCCATCTCATATTGTGGGACCCACCCTGTGGTCGAAGAGAGCCATTGGCCCCGATCCGTCCCCGCACCCGAGCACTCCCGCCACCGTTCCAGCATCTCATCCCCTTCCGTTTTCTTCTCCGGCGAGCAAGTGCGGCAACGCCGGCGAGGGATGTCGAGCTCTGCTTCCTCCCACCGCTCATGGCCTCGGTATGGTGCGGTGCCGATGAGGAGGTGCCCCGATTGCCCCCGTACCGCGCCCTAAAGTGGCTTGTCACATCCACCGACAAGAACGACAACATTGGCCGGGAATTTGTGAAGTGTGAGAGCAAGCCCGAACCGGGAAAGGTGAGATCTGAGTGTTCCGAGCGCCAATTTCTCGCTTTTTCTTTCGAAATTTCATGTATTTCATCGAATTTGGGATTTAGGGTTCATCTCTGCGATTTCAGGAACTGCCAAAATGTGGGCATTTTGAGTGGCTTGATGAGTACATCGAGCGAATTGGGGTGGAGGTAGCATCCCGGGAGCTCGAAAACCCGTCCGTGGTGGAGCAATTGGGATGTGGCAACCCCATTTCCGCTGGTACTACGGTGGATGCGGAAGTGAAGGCCGAGCTAAAGAAGATGAACAAGCAGCTAAGGCAAATCATCGAATTGAAGAAGCAGGACAACTGATGGCGGTTTTTTATTTTGTGTAATTTCTCTCGGATTAGTTTATCTCCTCATCGTTCGTCATTAGACAGCATAGTCAGTGTTCGAGTGATGCTTTGTAATGGATGTAATGGTCTATGTCTTTGGCTTGAATAAAATGCAACACAAATTCGGGCTAGTTTTGAGTTGCTCTGTCAAATCGTGTTCCTTTAGTTTCGCCAGTCGGTGTTCCTTTTATCACAGTGGGGCCTGTGCGAGGGGAGGGTTGAAAAGTAAAAAACAATTGATTTAAGATTGAAAAAGGCCAGGCCCAAATATAACTTAGTCATGCCAAAATGGACGATATCCAGGCCCAATAGTAACTATATGTTGATTGGGCAAAAAATAGTACTCACGTTACAATCTAAATAGGGACGTGTGGATCAGAGATACTCACTCAGAGTTGCAATCTTTTTTTTTGCAAAAGTAAATATATAAATGAAGTCCAAGGACATCCATTTAACTAACATAACTTGGGCGCTCCTTTAACTTATGTAAATATGTAAATGTCTTATTTGAAAATGAACCATCTGTTGTATGAACTTGTTTTTGTGTCTTTTGTTTTATACACTTGTAAATATATAAATATTGCACGAGTATTATATGAACTTGTTTTTGTGTCTTTTGTTTTATACACTTGTTGTTTTGGGTGTTTTGACAAATGACAATACAATAAAACACAGATTACAATGAAACAAGGGGATAGATAATATTGGGATAACATTACTTATATTAGATAGGGGGGATCGATAACATTACAATAAAAAGAAAAAAGTACAATAATATAGAAGGGAATAGGCGCGCCTAAACCACAGGCTAGCCCTAAACCCTAACCCTAGCTACCCTACTCCATCGACGGAGGCGGTGCTTGCAGCCGCATTCCACGCCTTGACCTCTCCTGCTTGGTCCCGCTCACTCCTCCCGGAAGGCCCGGCCATTGGCCTCCCGTTGCTCCTCCTCCTGCCGTCTGCGCCTTTTCTTCAAGGCGCGCTGGGCCTGCTTCTCCTCCCACCTGGCGATAGAAGCCTCCTGCTTTGCTTCCTCCTTCGCCGTCTTAGCCCAGTAGGCTTCGGAGGGAAGGTCGCCGACGCCGGGGAGGTTGGGGACTCCCGGGTTGGTGACGATGGGGCCCTGATCCCCCCAGGGGCAGGGCGGGGACTTCTTCTTGCCACGCTTGGGGCGCGTGGGCGCCCCCTGCTCCCACCACTGCTTGTGTTCCGGGTGGTTGTCCTCGTCGCTTACTTCGGTGTCGGAAGGGAGGCGGAAGGGGGAGGTCGCCATGGTCGGAGTGTTTGGGGGCTGGGAGGAGGCAAAGGGACGGGCTCGAGGTTGAAGAGATGAGGGGCAAGATGAGATGAGGAGGCAAAGGCGTTTTGCCTATTTATTGAGGGCGGGGCGTGAAGGGCGGCGTGGGAATCCATCATCGCGTTGGCACAGACGCCGAGACAAGACGCGTGCGCTGCGTTGCGTGTGGGAAGCGGGCGTGATCAATGCGAAAGAGAGAAAAAAATAGCTAGGATGCGATGCCCCCGCCCCTGCATGCATGCATGCATTAATGCGAAAGAGAGAAAAAAACGTCCAAGGTAGTTGTTCATTGGCAGTAAAAAATAAAAGGGAAAATAGAATTTGTCCTTGATTTACTTCGGTAATAAATGCAGGAATCTAGTACCAAGGTACTCGTTCGTTTTTACATACGCAAGAAAAATCGGTGGGAGTAATATTGACTTTTTGTATGGCGCATGAACCAGATAGAAGTAAGTTTGACTGAAGAAAGTTGTTCGACGTACACTTATTTAATGGGGCAGCGTTGTTGCACGCAAAATAGCTAGATCGGACGCTAGGGCAGCTCTGCATGCATGGTGCAGCCCGCCCAACGCCCTCGCATGCCACGCTCGGTCCAGCGTCGCGTTGGCGCAGACGCCGAGACGAGACGCGTGCGCTGCGTTGCATGTGGGAAGCGGGCGTGATCAATGCGAAAGAGAGAAAAAAATAGCTAGGATGTGACGTACTGTAACCCCTGCCGCCCGCCCCGCATGCTGCATGCATGGTGCAGCCGCCCGCCAGCGCCCTCGCATGCCACGCTCGGTCCAACGGTCAATGGAGTGTGCCAACGCTGTACGTTATATTTATTACATATTTTAGATTTTGATATTTTTTCTTAGGCTGGTCATAGTGACATGCATACTCCCTCTGTCCACAAATAAGTGTACGTTTGGCTTCAAAATTTGTCCACAAAAAATGTACTTCTACCTTTCCAATGCACTTGGGCATCCACTATGTAGTCCATAAGGCTATCTACAAGCCAAAAAGTAGTCCATATGGCTATTCATATACATAGTGGAGGTTTACTTTAGAAGATTTTCCTTAAGGGTGACCTACAAGCTTATGGGTTGCCCACAAGCAATAAAAAGTTATTTTACTCTCTCCTCTCTCTCTCTTGCGTGTGTGTACTTTTAACAGACATGTGGGTCCCAACTTATGGTGAACTTGATCTTATAGCCATTTCCATAAGCTGTGTGGGTCCCATCTTATAGCAAAGGTTCCACCTTATACATAGGTGATGTGGTATCATGCATATGTTACTAGTCTAAGTTACTACTACATAGTGCAAAATAACATAGATGTGGTATCATGCAAAGTCTCATTTATTACAATGAACCTGAGGAGAGTAAGTTTGACTGAACAAAGTTGTTACACGTACACTTATTTAATGCGACGGAGGGAGTAAATACGCTGCTATTGCTGCGTAAAAAATAGCTAGATCATGACGCTTAGGGCATTGCATGCATGGTGCATCCCGCCCCGCCCAGCGCTCTCGCATGCCACGCTGTTGCACGTAAAAACGATGAAGCCAATCAGATTCCAGAATCATCCATCCCACGGATCGCCAAGAGCTAGCCACGAAATCCTTCTAAGAGACGCCAACCAATCAGGTTGCAAAACAAGCCCTTCCACGGATCGCCTAGAGCCACCCGCAGAATCTTTCTAGAAGACGTGATCGGACGGCCACAGTGTCGCGCTAGGGTTAGATCTACGGTCCTCATTCGGCCTTAGGGTTAGCGGGGTTTAGGATGCAGTCAACGGGGTTTCACAAGTTTGACCAAACATTCAAATGTGCATAACTAATTCGCATGGTGTCATGTTATGTGACATAGTTGTGAGGAAAATATCAAACTTGGTCTATTGATCATATTTCAAAAAACCCTTCACAAAATGAGCTATCTCCTCCGAGGTTTTCTGGCTTTCGGGTCAAATGACCAATGATATGGCTAGAATCAAGGCATAGTTTGTGATAATGTGCCCATATTTGGCATGCATGTCTATAATGGGATGACTAACAATGTTGTAGCACAAAGTTTTCCTTTTCGATTTACGAAAAATCATTTTCTATTTTACGAGTCCGAAAGAGGCGGATTTGTGAAGCAACCACCAAATTGAAGTTTCAAAATGGTAACATCCTATTTTTCAAAAATACTAGACCACCTAGAATGTACAATTTCCCAACTTGAGTATCTCAAACCTTTTATTCCATCCACGGTGAAAAGACAAATCCTGTAATCTACTGGAAGTGGGTAAGATATGAACTATGTACATGATTCCATCTTTGATTTTTTGTAAAACTAATTTTTAGGTTCACAACATGCTATTTCATCGATATCCAATGGTAGTTTTGAACCTCGGCCCTAGATAAGAATATTTATGAAAACCCTTCAAGTTTGACCAGACATTCAAATGTGCATAACTAATTAAAAAAATCAAAAAAATACAAAACCTTCGCATGGTGTCATGTTATGTGACATAGTTCTGAGGAAAAATATCTAACTTGGTTTTAGAAATGGTCGAAAAAAAACTTGCTTAGAAATGGGGTGGTTTACCCTAGCTTTGGAGCCCATTTCTACCCCATTTTGGGTGAGGGTGAGTTGTACTTCACAAAAGGGATCAGGGTGAGGATGAGTTGTATTGTACATATGAGAAAAACGTTGGAAGCACATACAAACATAGAAAAGTGACATAGCTACATATGTTGAAATTTAAATTTACCATCATATTTGAATTTTGTCCAAATTATCAACAAGTGACAAATTATTATAATAACAAATGTTTACAACAACAAGTGCCAAATTATTACAACAACAAGTGTCAAATGTTTACAACAATAACAAATGTTTACAATAACAAATGTCTATCTCTTTTGGCTCTTCTTACCCCTCGTTTTCTTCTCCTTCACAAGTTTCACACCACACAATAGGTTTATGCTCTTCTTTTTCTTACCATTACCATCTGGCCTCCCCACAGCACGTCCAAGAGTCTCCTTCACCTCTTGCACCTCCTCAACAACCTCATGATCATGATCCAGAGCCTCATCAACATGGTCACTTTGCACCAGAGCCTCAACAACATGGTCAGTTTGCACCAAAGCCTCAACAACTTGGTCAGTTTGCACCAGAGCCTCAACAACAGGATCATTTTGCACCAGAGCCTCAACAACAGGCTCATTTTGCACTAGAGCCTCAACAATAGGCTCATTTTGCCCCTCATTTTGCACCAGAGCTTCCAAATCAGAAACGGTGTGCCCTAAAGCCTCAACAGTTTGCACATCATCCTCCAAAACAAGTTCAGATTGCACCTCAGCAGCACCAAACATGATCTGGTTAGTTCTCTTCTTTCTTTGGCCATTGATTCTTGCCCTTTTCACTGGCCAGCATTCGTCAACAACAAGAGGTGGGCCTTTTTCTCCACGCTTCCTCCTGAAAACAAGCAAGTTAGTTGGGAGAAAATCATCAACAAGAAATGGGATAGATTTTGGATGAACATACTTTGGCTTTTCAGCAGTGTATCTGCACTTGGTAGAGCCAGCTCGGTGTCCAAGTTCTTCACAGAGTTTGCATCTATTCTTGTTACCTTTTTGGGCCCTTTTTGGCTTGGCATCTTTCTTTCCCTTCTTGCTGCTCCCACCTTTCTCAAACCAAGCCTTGAATCTACTCTGCTTGGGCCTGCCAGCCTTTCTTTTCATCAAAGGAGGACACAAGGAGAACTGAATGTCCACTTCAGGCCACTGAGACTGATCTGTAAGTGCTGGAATTGGTGTTCCATATGCAGCCTTGAATTTTGCTACAGAATAATACTCATGCAAATATGGGTGCATATTTAGCTTGTGTTTGGAGGCCAAGAAAAGTATGGCATGCTCACAAGGCTTCCCAGTGTGTTGCCACTCAAGGCATGTGCATTCATGCAATTGAGTGTCAACAACATGCCTCCTGCCAGTCTTTGTATCTCTGACTTCAGCACCCCACAATGAGGATTTCTCAACATGCAAATGTGCAAGATTTCTGCTCCTATTGTCCACCTGTTGCACAACATCAGGAAGCTTATATCCTTGAAGAACATCACCAAGCCTTCTTCTCAATTCCCACAACCTCATGATCATGATCCTGATCTAGTCAACCATGTCATGGACAGGCAAGTCTTTTAACTCCTTCACTTTGTTGTTGAAACTTTCTTCCAAATTATTGTTGATATGATCACATTTGATGGCAGTGTTAAAACCAGACCTGTACCATAAAAGAGAATGGTAGGTTTCCAACCATGTACAAAACTTGACCCTATCCTCCTTAGAGCATGCCGCCTTAATCTTCTCAAGGTGATATGAATGTGTCTGCCTGGTGTAAGATCTTGCTGCTGGCCACATGCGTCCAAAATCATCTCCTCTGAATTTTTTGATCAAATTCATCCACATATGGTCAAGCACTCCTCCGGCTCAAAGATGAGGGAAAACAATCTTCACTTGCATTTTCTAAATCTTTACATGCATCTGTGCATTGCCAATGGAGAGATCGGCCCTATGCATCTTTTCAATCGCATCATGAACCATGTCCATGATGCCTCTCTCAATCGAAACATGCCAATAGCTACAGGGAACATCCAATTGTGTCCATCTAAAGCATTGCATCGCTAGTTGACCATTCCACTTTCCAGTCAAGAAAGATGAGTCTATACTCAAATATGGACGGCAACCTGCTTTGAAGCCATCGATGCAAGGCTTTAAAGCCATGAAGAATTTAGAGAAGAAGACTTTCCCATCATTGTTACCTCGTATCTATCTCCACAACACCGCCAGTGACCTCTTCTCTACTTCTTGAAGTTATAAAGCATTGAAAGGTATTTGCCCAATCACCATATAGCTCTTTCATTGCCCTTTGCTTTGCCTTCCACACTGTAGTATAATTCAGCTTAATGGGGTACTGCTTTTCCAAGTCTATTTTCAGTCTCTTTGCAGTGATGTTTGGTGTTGTGGCTAAAATGGGCTTGATCTTTTCTGCAACCCATAATTGTGATGTCATCTTTGTAACTGTTTGAGAACTTGTAATGCAAGTATGAGGTTTTGGAATTTGATTCACTCTTATTTTCCTTCCATCAGGTTGGCGTCTAGCAGATATATACCACTTGCAAGGCTTGGCACCACCATCATAACCTATGCACTTTGCATAGAACTTCTTTTTAGCAGTCCACATAGTCTTGGTAGCAAACTCATGTTTGACTGCATCTGTCCTGAAACACATCCTGAATTCATCCATGCTTGGAAACAATCTCCCAACTTCAATAATTGGGTCCTCTTTGTCATAAACTGTTACTAGCTCATCATCATGTGCATCATCTACATGAACTGCAGCATTTTCCAACAACTCTAGATCTATATCTGCCTCTTCATCTCTTAAATGGTTGTCACCATCATTTGCAGCTTCATCCCTCTTCTTCTCCTTGTCTCTGTCATCTATAGGAATGTCAAAAAGCTTTGCCATTTCAATGTCATCTATTGGTGCAATGACCAAATCAGTGCGGTCATGTATCTCAACTGAATTCCAATCAACAGTTACAATCCTTTGTGCATTACCATCTAGCCTCCCTTGTGCATTAGCATCATCATCCTCCATTAACACTTCCAACTCGTAAGTATAGGAATTACTTGCCTTTGTGCAGCCCAATCATCCTCGACCATCCGAGCGACCTTTGAGGCCACATATCCAACCCTCGAATAAGGTTTCAGATCAATGAGCTCGCTAAAAAGAACAGTTTTGCTTGTCCAACCGTTTACTCATCGATTTCATCAACTATATGTTCCCTGTCTCAACCCTAACATAGTCACATTTGCAATCATCAAATCGTAACAAAGAAACTTCTTGCTCGCCCCCAAACCACACTATCCCCAATTTTTTCCACCATTTTCCTTACGCCTCCTCTCCCATGTTTATTAGCTCTTGGGGATCAACATGTTCTAATTCCACCTCCCATTTAACAACCGTGTCTCTCTCAATGATCTGCGTCGCCATCAACTAAAACAGCCCTAGAGGGAAAGAAATTGATGCGAAATTCGAAGGTTTGGCGCAAACATCGTCTCCCTGTTTTTGGCGGGCCTTTGTGAGCTAGAGGAAGCGAACAAAGAGCTCAACCTTAGAGAAATTAAGTGCGAGATACGGATATACCGATTAGAAGTCCCTCTCCATGCTCCATATCGTTCCCCTCGCCTGCTCAAGACACCCTCGCCTCCACAATCTAGCATCAATGGGCACGCTCAGATCTCGAATTGAGAAGAATGGGAGAGGAATTAGCTTTCAAATGGCACTCACCACCTTCGTCGTCGAACGAAAGCGCCGCCTCCTAAATTAATTGCCGTGACGCCGCCGCCGGCGCCGAGAACGATGGGTGAGGTCCGCCGCCGCCGTCGGGGAAGCTACAGTCAGTGTTACGCGCGCTCTCGGTCGGAAGCGGTTGGTTTGATTGGCTTGACTGGCTGTCCCAACCAACCGGTTTGGCCTAACCCTAATATTGGAACAAAGTTAAATGTGTCCTTACGACCGTTTTAAGGCCCGTGTGGCCCTGGGATATTAGCTGCCCCACAACCGTCGCATGCGAGCTATTCTTTTCAACGATGTCGCTTTCCTTCCAATTCCATGTAAAGACGTCGCATAGGAGCTATAAGCCCACCATCTCGATGACCGGGGTGAAGAAATCGGCGTAGATGATCACAACATTAGGGTGGTTCCTCCGGGCGTTCTCGAGGGAGTCCTGCAGCAGGGAGTTGTGGTGCACGGCTATCTCGTTGAGACCTTTGAGGCACCCGGTGCGAGGCTCGTAGTCCGCCGGGTCGGCGCTGGGGAAGAAAAACAAGTTCGGCGGCGTGCATCCCAGTGGCAGGATCCCGGGCACGACCACGGTCTTCGCCCCCTGCCTGATTACTGCCTGTTCATCGGTTTAGAGGCTAGCAAGTTTCAGAGTTTGGGCTGATAGATTGGGCATGATTATTGTAATGTTTCTTAAGGGCATGTAGAAGGCATGACTTCTCTTAGCTCTCCACATCATTTAGAGAAGACACAATATATAACTTGTACAATGCATTATCTCTTATTGCTATCTCTAGCAATTAATAGAATTAACTATTTTTAGTAAAAAAATGGTTGACTAAGAGAAGGCATATGGTACAATGGAGAAAAATAGTCTTCTCTTATTGCTAAGAGATCATCCCTTAGCTAAGGGAAGACAACTCTCTCTCTCTCTTGTTTCTCTCTCCTCTAACTAAGCAAAAATCCAACGTGGCGAGCATAAGGGAAGGCTGACGTCACCGCATCGTACGTGCCCTAATGAATGATATTTTTACAAATAGTAAAGGTCTTCATGATTAAGGAAGGCAATTTTACCCATGTGTACGGGTATCCGTCGGTACCGGACCCGCAGGTATGGGCATACTTTTATACCTATGGATAATACTCATACCCTACCCATTAAGTTACGGGTACGGGCACAGGTACAGACTTGTATCTATGGGTATACACATACCTTGCCCGTTTGAACCGACATGTCAAATTTATCCGTAGAGTGGCAACCTATGCAACCAAGAAGCCTAAATAAAAGTATACGATTACGAATTCTAAACTTCGATACTTTCATATACTCGTCTACCTGTTATTAAATAGATATAATTGTATTTTTCTCAAATATGTTATTGATAAACGTAAAATTGTGAATAACTTGTGTACTATTGGATCTATCCACTGGATACCTAATGGGCGTGGGTAACCGGCAGGCACGGGTACGGGTAAAGTTTTATACCGCGGGTACAGGTGTGAGTAAAAAAATTTACCCATTGACTAGCAGGTATGGGTATAGTATTGCTCTACCTTGTCCATACCCTGCCCATTGCCATCCTTATTCATAATTTAGCTAAACATTTATTTTTTATCGATTGTGTGAGAGAAATTATAAGTTGGATTTTTTGGGTATGTTTGATACTGGTAGACGTGATTTCTCCCAAAATCTACTTAATCGCCTTTCTGGTGGAGTGGATTTCACATCTGCCTCGTGATAGATCTGGAAGAATCCTATTAGGTGTAGAAGATGAGACTATAAAAGTTTTAGCCAGCTCGGTTGAAGATTTTTTACATCAAATTCCATATACGTAACAAGGCTGATGATTTCACATGGACTCTAGTCGGTGTTTATGGGGCCGACCAGAATGTTTATAAACCTGATTTTTTACGTGAGTTAGTTAATCTGGCGAAAGTCAATCCTTATCCTATCCTTATAGGTGGTGATTTCAATTTGCTAAGATTTCCTCACGAGAAAAATCGAGAGTATTTCGATAAACATTGGAATTTCTTGTTTAATGTTGTTATCTACAACTTAGACTTAAGAGAAGTAACTATGTTACGAACATAGTTTAATTGGGCTAACAGTCTTTCAGAGCCAATATACGAGAAACTAGATAGAATACTTATGGATGCCGAGTGAAAGAGAAGTTTTCTATAATAACTATTCGTGTTATAGAGCGTATTGAAGGTTTGTCGGATCGCGCTCCATTACTTTTATCTGTTACGAAAATTTAAGCATGAGTTCAAATTGGATTGGTTGGTTGCTACGTGATGGCTTTCATGCGATGGTGTAGGCCATTTGGGAAAAACATGTATGTGGTCAAATGCCTATACAACGATGGAATAATAAAATACGTTATATGTATAAATTCGATCGAGGTTGGGCTAGGAATACGAGTGGAGTCCTAAAAAAATGCGCTTTTCATCTATCATTAATAACTTAGAGGCTTCTGTGAAAGTCATGTCTTTACCTGTACAAGAAATTAAGCTAAAAAGCCAACGTAATGCGTAGATTGCGCGACTTCTGTGTGAGGAGGAACCCAAGTGGTATCGACGCTCTAAAACGAAATTCATTGTTGAGAGAGATGTGAATATAAGATACTTCCGTATTATGGCCAATAAAAAGCACAGAAAGAAATTTATTCACACTCTGACACAGGATGAGGGTACGATTGAGGGACATAAGCAACTTAAGTCATATATTACAAGTTACTATAAATGCTTGTTTATGACACCTTCGGAAAATACATTCTCTATGGACGAGTTCCAAACTATGGATATTCCTCAAGATTCTGTTGAGGAAAATAATTATCTAACCGCTCCATATACTGAGGAGGAGGTCAAGGAAGCCTCTTTTTCGAATGGAACATAACAAAATGCTTGGTCCTGATGGCTTTCCCACGAAAATTTATCAAAATTTCTAGGATGTCATCAAGGAGGATCTGATGAACTTGTTTGTGTTTTTGCAGGTTGGTCAACTTGACCTTTTTAGACTAAATTTTGGCAACACTATTTTATTACCCAAGGTTAACAACGCAGAACAAATACAACAGTATCATCCAATAAGTCTTCTTAACATTAGCTTTAAAATATTCACAAAAGTTGCCATAATTAGACTAAATTCAGTGGCTAACAATATTGTTTGTCCATCTGAAACTGCATTCATGCAAGAAAAAAACATCCTAGATGGTGTAGTAATTCTGTATGAAACAATTCAAGAACTACACTCCAAGAAATTAAATGGAGTTATGTTCAAGTTTGACTTTAAGGAGAAGTGTGATTAAATTAATTGGTCTTTCCTTCAGCAATCACTCTGGATAAAAAGGTTTCTCTGATGAGTGGCATGTTCTTATACTTTCTTTTGTGTCTAAAGATAGTGTTGCTATAAAAGTCAGTGGTGACACTGGCAATTAGTTCCAGACTAAGAAATGATTAAGACAAGGAGATCCACTATTGCCTATATTATTTAATATAGTGGTGGATATGTTGGCAATCCTGATCGAGAGAGCTAAGCCTGATGGCCAAATTGAAGAATTAGTTCCACATCTTGTTGATGGTGGACTTTCTATTCTTTAATATGATGACAATCCAATCTTATTTATGGAACACGATTTGGAGAACGAAGAATCTAGAATTAATTCTATTAGTATTCGAGAAATTTTCGAGATTGAAAATTAATTTCCATAAGAGTCATTTGTATAGTTTTGGCGAGGTCAAAACGAGGCACACCTATATGCTGATTTATTTTGTTGTGGTTAGGGGAAATTTCCAATCAACTATCTGAGAGTTTTGACTCACTATCAACGTCTCTCAAATGCTGAATGGAAGCTCGTAGAGGAAATATTATAAAAAAATCTCAAAAGTTGGAAAGATAAATTATTATCTCTCGGGGAAGACTTGTAGTCATAAATTAAGTACTCACTAATATGGTACTGTATATGATCTTGTTTTGCAACTATTGAAAGGAGTCTTGAAGAGAGTGGGTTATTTTTGATCAATTTTTTTGGAAAGGGAGATAGTGAAAAAAAACAAGTATCGCTGGCAAAATAGAATGTGGTTTATCGTCCAAAAGAAAAAGATGGACTAGGCATACATGATTTGTAAGTTAAGAATACTACACTTCTGGATATATGGTTGTTTAAGCTATTTACAGAAGATGTTGTTTGGCAAACCATTCCGTGAAAGAAATATATTGGCTCAGAAGTTGTATCTCAAGTGCTATGAAAACCCAGGGATTCACACTTTTAGGTTGGACTTATGGCATCCAAAAAACATTTCTTCTGATTTGGTGCTTTTAATATCAAGAATGGTTCATAGATACGCTTCTGAAAACATAGGTCACTTGGTCACACTATCCTAGCGAGCAGTATCCATCTCTATATTCTATTGTCAGACATAAATGGGATACACTGTCCACCATAATAGAATCGAATCCTCCGAATGTATCTTTCATAAGGGAACTCATCGACCCTCGATTAGTATCTTAAAATAATCTATTATTAAGATTGGGACTGTGCTACGTTTAGACCGGTCTAAAAAGGAACAAACCTGGCGGACGATTTTGACCGAAGCGGTACCATGGGAGCCTAGCGATTCCTGAGTTGCGTAATCACTAAACGACAAGATTTTGATTAGCCAACTCAATTCACATGCAAAAATTTAAAATGTTTTCTAGGTCAAACCTTTTGTCCGAGTTAAGATCCGTTTTCACCATTAAACTAGTCGCGACGAGATCTTCAAAACTAGATCCCATATTGATATATTCTGACAACATTTTTTTGACCAAAAATTATCCTCCGTAACACACGAGTTATACATATTTCAACACGTAAGTTATCCATCCAATAACATGTAAGTTATCCACTACTATAAAATTTACTCAGAGATCATGTATAAGAGATAAGTAACTTTTTTGTTTACCAACAAGTTATACATCAGTAACACGAGAGTTATTCAGGCTTCAACATGTAAGTTATCCACCAAATAAAATGTAAGTTATCCACCACTATAAAATTTTATTCACAGATAAAATATAAAATGTTTTTCTAACAACACGGCCTTGTCGTATGTCGCTCTCTCACAACATACGGACTACTCAACCTCAAAAGGCTACCGCGCCAAACATCAAACATAATTTTTTTAAAGGAAATAAATTTAAACTTCTTTTGCATAGCCCACCCACCACGCACAACCTGTAATCTAGCGACTCGACTTCGTCGACGTCCGTCGCCACAATCGTAGTGGACGAGTGCCAAAGCCTCAAAGGGTTTTAGGATACCGAGCCTTAATCGCTCGTCGACGCAAACATGTTTATGACAATAAAGTCTCAGTATCCTAACAATTAGTCTACCGCGTTTCAATTAAACTTGCTCAATAGATATGTTAGAACTACATCTTTCATGCTCATGTTTAGAGTACTTTGATCCCAGCTATCAATGCTTTGCAAATGGTTTGATCAAGATTGTGATGGTGCATGTCACCTCAAAAATTATTTTTTTATCACTTACCTACTCGAGGACGAGCAGGAGTTAAGCTTGGGGATGCTTGATACGTCGGAAACGTATCTATAATTTTTGATGCTCCATGCTTGTTTTGTATCATTTGTCTTATGTTTTGTCTACACTTTGAGGTATTTTTATACACTTTCTGGAACTAACCTATTGAGAAGATGCCACAGTGTTAGTTGTCTGTTTTCTTCTGTTTTTGGTTCCAGAAAGGCAGAAAATCAATATTCTCGGAATTGGACGGGACAAAAGCCAAAGTCATTATTTTTCCCGGAGCAACATGAAACCACGAAGCAGAGCCGGAGGGGGCCACAGGGTGGTCGCACCCCCCTAGGCGCGGGCAAGCCCTGGAGGCACCCACAGGGGTGTGGGCCCCCTGGACCCCCACCGACCTTGATTCATGCGCCTATAAGAAGCTTCCGACCCAAAAACCCTAGGGCATCCAGAAGAAATCCACGAAAACCTCCGTAGCGTCGCCTCCACTGAAGGGGAGATTCGGGGGACAGAAGTCTCTGTTCCGGCACCCTGCCGGGATGGGGAATTGCCCCCGGAGCCATCTCCATCTCCATCACCGTTGCTGATTCCCATGATGAGGAGGGAGTAGTTCTTCCTCTAGGCTAAGGGCACTACCGACGACTATGTGTTCATCTCCCTCTATGCATGATCTTGTGGTCATGAGAATTGTAATCAAGTAGATCTACCTTGCTACTCAAGTGCTTCATTAGATCTCTGCTCTCCCCATGTGTGTGAAAGTGACAGCGTGCACACCATGATGGCACTTACGTTTGAGTCTACATAAATACTCTTTGTGCTTTAATAGATCTATGCTTTTTCCCATGTGTGTGAAAGTGACAGCGGGCATACCGTGTGTGGCACTTTGGCTAGATTGAATATTTGTTATGAGTTATATTTGGAGTTGGATGTCTCTATGAAATTGTGGTGTTTGTTGGAACCATCTAGCACTCAAGGTGACAATGTGGGGTTATCTAGATTGGGGAAGGCAAACTTTGAGGTGTGTTGTTATAGCCCTACTATGGATTAGAGTGTCCAACCGAAGAGTAGTTAAAAGTAGTATCATGAAGAGAGGATATTTATATGAGAGAGTGTTCACTAGTGAAAGTATGATCCCTAGGCCTTGTTTCTAAACATTGAAACACTGTTTGCATCTAGATCTGTTGCATGTTTGCTTGCTTTAGTCTTTACCTCACCGTCAAGCTATTTTCTGGCACCGTTACCACTTGTATTTCACTATCTCTTCACCGAACTAGTGCACCTATACACCTGACAAGTGTATTGGGTGTGTTGGGGACATAACAGACTTCTTGTATCTTGATTGCAGGATTGCTTGAGAGGGAATACCTTTGAGCACTTCCTCCCTGAGTTCGATAAACCTTGGGTGATCCACTTAAGGGAAACTTGCTGCTGTTCTACAAACCTCCGCACTTGGAGGCCCAACAACTGTCTACAAGAATAGAAGTGCGTAGACATCAAGCTATTTTCTGGCGCCGTTGGCGGGGAGACAAGGTAAAAGGTACTCACATCCTCCGTTGTGAGTGCTCGAAGTTATTTCCTTTAGATTCTGCAATTTTGTCTTTTTGTTTCTTGTTTTCACTAGTTAGGCTTAATGAAAAACAACAACAAAATTAGAGAGCTTTTTAGTATTTTTCCTAAGTTAGAACTTGAGTGGTTTGAAAATAAAATTAAGAAACCTATGGAACTTTCTTTGCAATGCTAATAGCAATGGTATAGAAACATCTAAGCTTGGGGAAGCTAGTTTTTATGAAAAACATCTTTTTAGTTCCCCAGCTGTAGGGAAGAAAATTTTCTCTAATGATACTTTATCTCCCATATGTGGTAATTCTAATGATACTTGTGATATTTTAAATCCACATACTGAAAGTGTCCCTTTTAAAATACCTATTGAAATTGTTGAACGTGTTATGAATAACTGCTATTTTGGAGATGGAACTGTCCAACCTAGTGATCATTTACTCTTTATACATGAATTATGCGAGTTGTTCAAGTATGCAGGTATTTCAATGGACCAAGTTAAGAGGAAGTTATTCCCTTTCTCACTTAGGGGGTAAAGCAAGGGAGTGGTATGAGCTACTAGATGATCCTCATCATTTGGAGTGGAAGGAACTTGAATCTCTCTTTTATTCTAAATTTTATCCTCCTCATGAAATTCATAAAGATAGGAATTATATTTATAATTTTCATCCTCATGAGGGAGAAAGTATTTCCCAATCTTAGGGGAGATTGAAGTCACTAATGCTCAAATGTCCCATTCATGAGCTCCCCAGTAATGTTTTTATCAATAATTTTTATGCAAGGTTTTCAGGACATTACAAGGACTATCTGGATACCTATTTAGAGGGATCCTTCACAAGTAAGAAGGTCAAGGCTAAGTGGGATCTTATTGAAACAATTCAAAGCAATACCTAAGGTTGGGATAACGACAAAGGTAAAAAACCAGGTATAAACTATGAGTATGATTGCATTACGTGTTTTGCTGAAACTGCTAATTTTCAAGAGCTTAGTGCTAGATATGGTATTGATCCTCAAATTCTTGTTAAATATTATAGAGCCTTTGCTTCCCATATTAATGCTCCTAAAGAAAAGTGGGACATGTATCATGAACCTTTTAAAGACACTTGCATGGAAAATGAAAATGTTATTAATGATTGCAATAAACATGCTCAAACTTATGAAAGTACTATTTCTTATAAGCATGTTAATTTTTGTGGTATGCATAGACCTTATGAGAGGAATCAAATATAAGAAGAATATTGTATCACACACTGGAATGAAAAAACTAGAACATGGTATAAGGCTCTAAATGATCTTGGTAAAAAAATTGTGCCCTTTATCCTTTTATTTGGGAACTCTGCTATGAAGTGGGTCATTTCAATTTTCAATGCTCAGGTCGTACTGCTGATCTTTCTAATTCAATGAGTACTGCAAGCTTGTATTGTGATAACGCGATCACTTATAATCAACATGATGAACTTACATTGTTTTTGGGGTGTGAAGAGTTATCAAGAAAAACTTCTTTGGTAGACATGAGTGCTTTTGGTATGAATTGCATCCTGCATGGGTGTCATATTTATTGTGTTGATAATTTCCACGCGAATACTTACATACAAAATCTTATAAAAGATGATATTTTAGCAAAATATGACAGGACTAATATGAGTTTTGTTCTTATTAATGAAAAGGAGGAATCCTCCAAAGTTTCTTCTATTGTCTCTAACAATAAACCAGGGTATGTGGAGAAGCTTCCTTTCAAGCCTCTCCCTCCTAAAGAGGAGAATAAGAAGAAGAAGAGGAGTAGAAGGAGAGAGGAAACATTATCTTCCCCTAAGCATGTTGCTCCTATCATAGCTGATGAGTCTGAACTAGATGATGTTCCTATGCTTGTTACCTATATTAGTGATCATGATTGGGAAAAGCACACTACTTTTGATATTGAAAATCTCTTTGGCACCAATTCTGAAAATGGTAATATTAATAATTGTTGTGCTATTAGTGTTATCCATGTTCCTTCCAATGATGATATGTTTCCAAATAAACACACTTGGGAAGATAGCTATTTTGTTGAATTTGCTCCCACTACAATTAATAAGAATGGCTATTCTTATATGGAGAGTAATAATCATTTTATGCATGTGGCTCATGATAAGAATGTTTCTTGTGATATTTATATTATTAATGTTGTTCATGTTGCTAATGAAAGTTATTATGAGAGAGGGAAACATGGTTTTATGCATCTTAAGAATATTAAGTATCTCCTCTTTATGTTAAAAAATTTGAAGTTGCATTTGTTTTGCTTTCCTATGCTTGTTGCTTTGTGATTTCATGACTTGTTTCTTTAAAAGATTCCTATGCATAGGAAGTCAGTTAGACTTAAATGTTCTTTGAATTTTCTTCTTGACGCTCTCTTTTAAATCAATTCATATTTCCTATGTAAACATCTTTGAAACTATCATGCCTAACTTAAAGACGTTAAAGAAAAGTACTTGTTGGGAGATAACCCAAGAGTTTACTTGAGTCTTGGAAGTTATTACTTCAGTAATGACCTCTCCTTATCCTTTTTTTTTGCTTTTGTGCCAAGAATGACCTCTAATGAGAAATAAGTAAGATATGGGGAGTTGCTGTCCCGAAACAGATTTCTGTCCTCCACCATAAATATTATTGAGGAGTCTCTGTAACTCGGATTGAGCTGAAAATTTACTAATAAATCCCCCAGTATGTTATCTAACTTTTTTTAGTTAAACACTTTTTGATTTGAGCAACAGAAGATGCTCTAAAAAATCGGTTTATACCTGCTGGTCTGTTTTGACAGATTTCTGCCATTACTTGCATTTGCTTCTTATTGATTCATTATCTAACTTTTATTAGTTCAACACTTTTTGATTTGAGCAACAGAAGATACTCTAAAAAATCGGTTTATACCTGCTGGTATGTTTTGACAGATTTCTGCCATTACTTGCATTTGCTTCTTATTGATTCATTTTTGAGTTCTCTTTAGGTGAATAGAGCTTTTGGAAGTATCATGAGAGAGTGTTCACTAGTGAAAGTATGATCCCTAGGCCTTGTTTCTAAACATTGAAACACTATTTGCATCTAGATCTGTTACATGTTTGCTTGCTTTAGTCTTTACCTCACCATCAAGCTATTTTCTGGCACCATTACCACTTGTATTTCACTATCTCTTCGTCGAACTAGTGCACCTATACACCTGACAAGTGTATTGGGTGTGTTAGGGACACAAGAGACTTTTTGTATCTTGATTCAAGGATTGCTTGAGATGGAATACCTTTGACCACTTCCTCTCTGAGTTTGATACACCTTGGATAACCCACTTAAGGGAAACTTGCTGCTGTTCTACAAACCTCTACACTTGGAGGACCAACAACTGTGTACAAGAATAGAAGTGCGTAGACATCATGTGTCTCTCTCCAAAATAAATGTGCTGGGATCCAGCCAGATTATTGCAGCAAATAAGCAAAAGAAAACTAAAAACAAATACGCTCCAAGAACAACACAACAGTTAATGAAACAATAAAAATGAAGTGTCTAGAAAAAGACCTGAGATTTTTATTGATAAAGAAGGGGATGCCTTGGGCATCCCCAATCTTTGACGCTTGTACCTCTTGAATATTTCTTGGGGTGACATAGGGTGGTATCCCCAAGCTTGAACTTTTGTCCATTCTTCATCTCATTACATCATTCTTCCTCTACACTTGGAAATTTCCTTCATGCAAAACTTCACACATTCTACATTAGCAACATTAGTGCATTCAAAAGATAATAAACCTTTGGATTTAGTTTTAAAACGATAAAACTTTAATTAAAAACACAATCTATGTATCAATTCCTTCAAAAATCTCAATTCACCAAAAAGAACTAAAAAAGAAATCGATAAGGAGGCAAATGCAAATAATGGCAGAAATCTGTCAATACAGACCAGCAGGTAAAAACCATTTTTTTTAAGATCTTTTGTTGCTCAAATCAAAAAGTGTTGAACTAACAAAAGTTAGCTAACAACTTGGGAGATTTATTCAGAAAATTACAGCTCAATCCGACATACAGAGATTTTTCACGAATGTTTACAGTAAAGCACAAAAAATCTATTTTGGGATAGCACTTCCCCAAATCTTACTTCCCTCTCATTAGAGGTTATTTTTGGCACAAAAATCAAACAAAAAGGATAAGGAGAGATTATTACAGAAGTAATAACTTCCAAGACTGAATAAAACTATTGGGTTATCTCCCAAGAAGTACTTTTCTTTAATGCCTTTAAGTTAGGCTTGATAGTTTGAGAAGATGCTCTCATAAGAAATACGAATTGAAGTAAAAGAGAGCATCAAGAAGCAAATTCAAAACACATTTAAGTCTAACCCACTTCCTATGCATAGGAATCTTGTAAAGAAACAAGTCATGAAAGAACAAATCAACAAGCATAGGAAAGCAAAACAAGTGCAACTTCAAAATTTTCAACATAAAGAGGGGAAACTTAATATTGTTGAGATGCATAAGACCATGTTTCCCTCTCTCATAATAACTTTAGTAAAAACATGGATAAAATTAACAATATTACTATCACATAAAACATTCTTATCACGAAACACATGCATAAAATGATTATTACTCTCCACGTAAGCATAGTCATTCTTATTAATTATAGTGGGAGCAAATTCAACAAAATAGCTATCATTATTATTCTCATCACCATAGTCATCAAATATAGGAGGCATATTATAATCACAATAAATTTCCTCATCAATAGTGGATGGACTAAAAATATCATATTCATCATTGTAATCATCATAAATTGGAGATTTGGTATCATCATCAGCAATATAATAGCTATCTTCCAAAGCTGGGGAATTAAAAAGATCATTTTCATAAAAACTAGCTTCCCCAAGCTTAGACGTTTTCATAGCATTAGCAATAATGATTTTCAAAGAATTCATACTAATAACATTGCCATTAGCATGCAAATAAAGTTCCATAGGTTTTTTAATTTTCTCTTCAAACACTTCATGTCCTAACTCAAGATAAACACTATAAAGCTCTCTAATTTTGTTGTTGTTTTCCATTAAGCCTAACTAGTGAAAACAAAAAACAAAAAGACAAAATTACAGAATCTAAAGGAAATAATTTCGAGCACTCACACCGGAGGATGTGAGTACGTTTTACCTTACCTCCCCGACAACGGCGCCAGAAAAGAGCTTGATGTCTACGCACTTCTATTCTTATAGACACTTGTTGGGCCTCCAAGTGTAGAGGTTTATAGAACAACAACAAGTTTCCCTTAAGTGGATTACCCAAGGTTTATCGAACTCAGGGAGGAAGTGGTCAAAGGTCTCCCTCTCAAGAAACCTTCCAATCAAGATACAAGAAGTCTCTTGTGTCCCCAACACACCCAATACACTTGTCAGGTGTATATGTACACTAGTTCGGCGAAAAGATAATGAAATACAAGTGGTATGGATGATTATAAGTGGTAATGGTGCCATAAAAGAGCATCTGACGGGAGGAAAAGACTAAAGGCAAAAATATGGAAGCAAGCAAACGATGTTTCAATGCTTAGAAACAAGGCCTAGGGATCATACTTTCACTAGTCAACACTCTCTCATATAAATATATTCTCTTCATGATACTGCTCTTAACTACTCTCTGGTTAGACACTCTAATCCATGGTAGGGCTATAACAGTACACCTCAAAGTTTGCAATCTCCATCTAGATAACCCCACACTGTCACCTTGAGCGCTAGATGGTTTCTTCAAACACCACAACTTTATAGAGACAACCAACTCAAAATATAACTCATGACAAGGATTTATGAACTCTAGCCTAAGTGCCACCACGGTGTGCATGCTGTCACTTTCACACACGTGGGGAGAGCATAGATCTATTGAAGCACTTGAGTATTTATGTAAACTCTAGCCTAAGTGCCACCACAGTATGCACGCTGTCACTTTCACACACGTGGGGGGAGCCGGAGATCTATTAAAGCACTTGAGTATCAAGGTAGATCTACTTGATTACAAAACTCATGATCACAATATGACCATGCATAGAGAGAGATGAACACATAGCTACCGGTAGATCCCTTAGCCTCGAGGAAGAACTACTCCCTTCTTATCATGGGAATCAGCAACGGCGATGGAGATGGTGGTGGAGATCGATGGAGATGGTGGTGGAGATCGATGGAGATGGCTCTAGGGGCACTTCCCCGTCCCGGCAGGGTGCCGGAACAGAGACTTCTGTCTCCCAAATCTCTCCTTCGGTGGCGGCGGAGTTGTGGGACTGTTTCGTGGATTTCCGCCGCGTTAGGTTTTACATACCGAGGAGACGTATATATAGGCGAAAGGGCAAGGTCGGTGGAGCCTCGAGGGGCCCACACCTAGGGATGGCGCGTCCAGGGGACCCGCGCCACCCTAGGGTGTGGTCACCTCCTGGCCCCCCTTCGTCTGTCCTTCTGGCTCCGTGTTTGCTCCGGAAAAATAGTAACTTTGGCTTTTGTCCCGTCAAATTCCGAGAATATTTGTTTTTTAGCTTTTTTGAAACCAAAAACAGCATAAAACAAGCAACTGACACTATGGCATCTTGTCAGTAGGTTAATTTCAGAAGGTGTATAAAAATACCTCAAAGTGTAGACAAAACATAAAACAAATGATACAAAATAAGCATAGAGCATAAAAAATTATAGATACGTTTACGACGTATCAATCCTGACATAGTTTCGGTTGGTATAGTGTTAAAAAGTTACGATATATAATTAATTAGATGATAGAGATGTCATATTTGTATTCCTCTCGTTTTTCTGATCGATTTGGATACTCCCTCCGTCCAAGAATAGATGTCTTAGGTTTTTCAAATTTTAGATGAATCTATATACTAAATAGTGTTTAGATTCATTCAAATTTTCATAAATTTGAGACATCTATTTTGGGACGGAGGGAGTATATTATTTGTTGAATTAAAATTTACGGATTTATAGATATGAATTATTCAATATTAAATGGAAAAAGGCAAAATAAATAAAATTTATTTTATTTTTATTTGAATTCAAGATTATTGTTACTTATTCATTGTTGTTTCTTAAATAATTATATGGAATGTAAAAAAAATAAAGACGTCTAACATTATAGTCCAATGGTTAATAGGATTGATATCATAGTATGGACATCAAGTTCTAATTTCAATTTGACTTAAGATTAAGTGTAGTTAGAATTAAAAATGTTCCTATGAGATTAATGAGTTAAACAATTCAAAAAAATTGGAAAAAATTCTGAATTTTTTTTTGAAAAAATAATTAGAATAATTGGCGTAACCAAACGGCCATTAGTTATCTAGGTGGGACCCATATGGTCTACATCGACGGCAAAGTCGTTGGCGTAGCTATATACACCTACGGCGACAGGTAGAAGGGCTACGTCTACGGGCTAGTAGCCGATGACAGCCGTCGGCGCAGCCTACGCCAATAGGATTCTAGGGCTATGCCAATGGGGCCCGGCCGTCGGAGTATCATTCTTCTCACGTAGTGTGCACTGCAATTTGAGAAGATGAGAAATTCGTCAAGAATGCACAAACACATTCTTTCATACACCACTCTTCTTGGTTTCACTCTTAAATGATTTCTCGTTCAGGACCGGCCAATAACATGACCTAGATGTAAATTTTCTCGTGCAATACAGGAATTGAAATTTGCTCAGTCTTAATAGAACGCGACAATCCGTGTACTCCATCCGTTCCATAATAATTGTCCTGGTTCCATAATTCAAACTAAAACCACGAAAAGAATTGTGAAACTGAGGGATTAAGTTTTTCGGATTTGCTAGTTCTCATGCGTCTAAGAATTTCTTAAGTCTTAGTCGTCTCTTTCACCGTTTGATTTACCTCGTGATTCATGTAAAATGGACATTACACATGAGTTACAACTCAGGTGTAACTGAGAATTTAATGAGTTGCAACTAAGTTGTAACTGAGAATTAGTACAAATCTTATGAGTTGCAACTAGGTTGTAACTGAGAATTAGCACAAATATTAGGATGACATCAGCGATTTAGACATAGGGAATGTCTAAGACGCAGTTATGTCTCAGTCGAGTGACGTTGGCCTGTGCGTGATCCAGTTTTCTAGCTAAGATGTCTTAGTTGTCTCTATTGGCCTTTGTTTTTATTTTTGGGTTGTTGTGGTGTCTTGGTCTTTTAGTTGTTGGGCTTATTTGTTTATTTGATTGTTGTCTCTGATAGGCCGACTAACTTGTACACAAGGGCATATTGACCTGTGGATGACGTGGTTACATGAAATCTCAATAAAAATAGGCTGTATAGGGGCCGAATTAGTACGATAGGCATGCAGCTCTTAATCCGGATTACCCATTTACACATGGGCTGATTTTCGACTTTCTAAAAAAATTTCAAACAAATTCGAAAAAAATACCTACATGTAGACAACGAACTGCACTACACATCTGCAAAGTTTTAATCAAAACTTCCATTTATTTTTGGTGCAGAAAAAATAACAAATTTGACAAATTTCGCATGTGTATCGTTCGCGTCCCAAAATTTTATTTTTTTGTGCGAGTCCAAAAAACAATGTATTTGTACACGATTTTGGCAAGTGCGTAGCGTATATAATTGCATACATGCTATATTTATTTCGTATTTTTTTTAAATCTTCCAATTCAAAGTTTTCAAAGTTTCAAAGAAAATAAATAAAGGGCTCTGTATCACCCGACCGCCATAACGCCGACTCCTATTTAGTTATGAAAGATTACATAGACTGAAATCTATGATCACAAGATCACTAGAATATATTTTGAAGCATACTGTATTCTTTGTTTTCTAAATCACCCAATAAACCGCCGAACCTCTAGAGAGGATAACACCCGGTACGTTGAGACACGGTTAAAGAGTCAGTCCAGGTCCTAGCAAACTCTTGTACTTATCTATAGTTGCAACTCTCCACAAAAGAATCCAAAACTCCCCTTTCCCCGATGAGAAAATACAGTTGTGAGTCAAGTTGCAACTCGTAAATCAAGAAAGGACCTACACCTAAAAACAATCCTCAGTTTCATCTACGGTTGCAACTTCTCACAAGAATTCAGAACTCCTGCTTTCCCCCTGTGAGAAGTGTCATTTTCGCATCAAGTTACAACTCGAAGTCAAGGAAAGACATACGGCCAAAAAAAACCTCAGTTGCATCTATAGTTGCAACTTCTCACAAAAATTCAAAACTCCCCCTTTCCCCTATAAGAATAGCAGTTTCAAGTCAAGTTGTAACTCGAAGTCAAGGAAAGGACCCACATCCAAAAACAATCCACAATTGCATCTATATATAGTTGCAACTACCCACACTAATTCAAAACTCCCTATTCCCCCTATGAGAAAATCAATTGCGAGTCAAGTTGCAACTGGTAAGTCAAGAAAGGACTCACGGTCAGATGCAGCTACATTTGCAACTGCCCACAAGAATTCAAACTACCCGTTCCCCTGTGAGAAAAAGACAATTTCAAGTCAACGAAGGACCCACGGCTAAAAACAATCCTCAATTGCATCTATAGTTGCAACTACTCACAATAATTCAAAACCCCCATTTACCCATGTGAAAAAACTCAGTTTCAACTCAAGTTGCAACTCAAAGTCAAGGAAGGACCCACGGCCAAAAACAATCCTCAGTTGCATCTATATTTGCAACCACCCACGATAATTCAAAACTCTCCCTCCCCCATGAGAAAACCAATTGCGAGTCAAGTTGAAACTCGTAAGTCAAGGAAGGACTCACAACCAAAAACTATCCTCATTTGCAGCTAGGTTGCAAATTCCCACAAGAATTCAAAACTCCCCTTCCCCTTGTGAGAAAATCCATTTTCGAGTCAAGTTGCAACTCAAAGTCAAGAAAGGGCATACGGCCAGAATTAATCGTCAGTTGCATCTATAGTTGCAACTCCCCACAAGAATCCAAAACTCTCCCTTCCCCTGTGGGAAATCCCAGTTGCGAGTCAAGTTGCAACTGGTAAGTCAAGGAAGAACCCACAACCAAAAACAAATTCTCAGTTGCAGCTATGGTTGCAACTCGCCACAAGAATTCAAAACTCCCTTTCCCATGTGAGAAAAACCATTTTCACGTCAAGTTGCAAATCGAAGTCAAGGAAAGACAGAGACAGAAACAATCATCAGTTGCATATATAGTTGCAGCTCCCCACAATAATCTAAAACTCTCCTTCCCTCCTTATGGGAATAGCAAGTTGTGAGTCAAGCTGCAATTGGTAAATCAAGGAAGGACCCACAGCCAAAAACAATCCTCATTGCAACTATGGTTACAACTCCCCACAAATAATTCAAAACTTCCCCTCTGCTCCTGTTAGAAAAGCCAGTTGCGAGTCAACTTGCAACTGGTAATTCAAGGAAGGACCCACAACCAAAAATAATTCTGAGTTGCAGTAATTGCAATTGCCTACAAGAATTCAAAACTCTCCCTTCCTCTGTAAGAAAATCTAGTTGCGAGTCAAGTTGCAACTCGAAGTCAAGAAAGGACCCATGACTCGTGTGTCAATTTGTGAGTCCAGTTGAAACTTATTACAAACTTGCATTAATTTAGAGACAATCGCCCAATTGACAATGGTTGCAAACTCTCAGACGAAAAAACCTATCCTTAGTATGATTTCAGATACTCTAAAAAATAGTGTTGGACTACTAAACTACATCAAGTAAAGAATTCAAATAGATTAAAAACACAAACAACACACAACAAAAATAAAAATTATTACATTAAAAATATTACAAAACATAGTAAAAAACAACTTATTAAATGAAGAGAAAGAAAACAATTCTAAAAAAATATGATAGGATATTATCTTGTTGTTCTAATCCTAGCCATCAACTAGGGAGAAATCAAGGATGATCCATTCAAATCTAGTGAATATGTTAAAATCTTCATTCTTGATGTCTACCATTGCGACGACGAGATCCCCAACATTCAAGTTTACGATACTACGAAATTTATCCCAATTATCAGCAAATCTCACGTACTCTCCACGGCGTCCTAAATATGATCCTTCCAAGACATAATCATCATGAGGGTACTTAGCTATGCCTTTGATTGGAGCTTCATATTCAAAATAAAGAACGCCAATGGGTACATCTTGATGGAATAAAAAGAGGAACTAAAATTAAATTCACAAAACATTACTTATGTCATATAAAATACAAAATCATGCCAAAATATGCCTTCAAGAATTTTCCATCACCATTATTCGAGATAACGTGTATATCAAACAAATTTTCTTCTTCATTGAATGAAAATGTGATGATATCTTCCAGCTCTTCCTCAAAAGCTTCAATTGGAGATACCCAATATGGTCAACACAAAAAAATGTTGTTATGAAAACACGTAAAAAAATATGGTGGGTAGTTTCTAATTCCATTTCACCCAAAAACTGTATCGTAGTTAACCCTTAGTGTTCAACCATTTTTTAGGACATAATCTATCCAAGGTTGCATTGAAACTTCAAGGTGCATTCTGTAAAAAAATGGATATAAATGATAAAAAGATCTCCTATTTAAAACAAAAAAACATAATAAAAATGATTAAAATATGCACATACAACTCCGAGTTCAAAATTTGGTTTCGTTATCATCACAGAGAATTGTAGCCCGTTTTGCCTAGTACGACGACAAATATTGGAAGGTTGCGATCATACTACACATGGTTCAACATCCATGCCTTTTATATTATAAAGGAGCTCTCCTCTACTAGTATTTTATTTAAAGATCATGAACATGATAAACTATATCGTGAATTCCTATTTATCTCTCGTCCATTGAATCGATCGGAAAAATAGCTAAAACAAATGAATGGTTCAGAATAAGTCATTTGCATGGTTGTGGTTACATGAAGTACTAATTTATCCAATTTATAAAAATAGAAAGAGAACTATGAGATAAACAACACAAACCTATATATACTTCCACACGCCCATGGGGCCTGTCCTGAGATTTCGGGGGCCCGGGGCAAAACTAAAATTTTGTGCCTCTTATTATATTTTTTTGCATATATGAGATGATAAAAAATTAATATTATACGTATACTCCAACTATAATATTTATATAGAAATAAAAATGTTTACATGATACCTTAAAATTTTCTCCAAACATTTCTAGAAGCAAAGTCAGAAAATTACAATGGAACTTAAATGGAAAAAGTTTAAAAACATGAGAAAACAATCACGATTACTGCTGAAACACAATTTTAGTATGGAAAAAATCACAAGAGATATATTTTTTAGAATAAGCAGAAACAATGTTTAGAGACATGAGCAACAAAGTCATAAAAAATATAAATCCAATTTAAACATGATAAAAGGTAAAAAGAATAAAATTGAAAGGAAATGGCGTGAAAGAAATATACCAAAGAAAAAAATAGGAAAAATGGTGAAAGGGAATGAAACAGAAAGAAAATACGCAATGGAATTTATGTAAGAAAAATAAAAAAATAAAGAAAAGAGACATGCGTTGATATGTTGAAAAGAACCTGTCTCGTATGTCTCTGATCATTACTCCCTTCATCCGTAAATAAATATACTTCTAGCTTTTAACTAAGTCAAACTTTATCAAATTTAACCAATTTTATAGATAAATATAGCAACATATATTACATCAAATTAATATATTTTGAAATTAATTTGAAAACATTTCTATTGGTACCAATTTAGTGTCATAAATGTTGTTACATTTTGCTATAAATTTGGTCAAACTTTACTAATTTTGACTTAGGACAAAACTAGAAGTACACTTATTTGCGAACATAGGGAGTATGTCGATACATTTTTGAGTGGATGCGGGGATCGATAGTTTGATAACACCCAAAGCTACAGGCTCTAAACAGACCCAACCCACTACCGATTTTCTTTAGAAAAACTATACTAGAAAATGCTCGCACGTGACTCGGGAAGCGAACGGGAGATCGATGAATAAATCAATGTCTAGAACTGTTCACTGGCAGTCGAGCGTTGCCCACAAGTCTAATAAAAAAATCATTTTTATATATACACTAGGTTTATAATTTTTTGAGCCCCTAATTTTTTTAAGCCCGGGCGGCTGCCTCGCCGGTTCAGAAAACACACTCCTGTCAAGAAAAAAAAAACAAAAAAAGACAAACAAGTGGAAAAACCAGGCGACTGGCCAGACTACAATCGGACACATGCTGTAAAAACCAACCCAGCGGCCCTCCTCCTCTACGAACAGTAGCTCTAGTTGTAAAACAAGCCTACTATGGTCCAGCCTAGGACATCCGAGAGGCCATAAAACGAACGACGCAACAAACAACGATCAAACAACGCGAAGCAGTAAGACGCGACCACACCAATCTTTACTATCGCAACGAATCAATGGTTTAGGACCTAGCTGTGACGTAAGATATGTCAGAGCTAGCTGTGACTTGGTAAATCCGTTAGACATAACTACTCCCTCCGTCCAACAATAGATGTCTTAGGTTTTTCAAATTTTAGATGGATCTATATACTAAATAGTGTCTAGGTTCATCTAAATTTTAATAAATTTGAGACATCTATTTTAGGACGGAGGGAGTAGTTTTCATGCGCTTAAGTGTTTAACTAGACATGTGCTTTAGTTTCAACTTTTTGACACAGATTATATTGAGATGCGCATTCACAAGAGTAGCCGCTAGTTAAGCTTTACACATTACAAAGGTTGCCGGCATGAGAGCCGACGTTGTTGTACAGTTGCTGCACGCACGCATGGACGCGTGCTGCAGAGCCAAGATAATCAACCAACCGATCGATCGATCAGACACACACGCATGAAAACCACGCATATGCACTGCTAGGGCATCACACGTACGATCCCCTGCTCTCAACTCCGCTCAAGCCTCAAGGGCTGTAGATGTTCCTGGGGATGACGATGTCGCCGATGTTGTTGTGCCACGGGTCGGCCAGGTGCGAGCCCAGGTTCTCCAGCGGGCCGGTGCCGGGGTACGCCGACTGCTGCACCACGAACCCCACGAACGCCAGCATCGCCAGCCGCCCTGCATATCCACATTCCACAGAGATACATTACATCAGTCTGCGTCCAGATTTATTTGCCTATGATCTGTTCGGCAGAATGTATGGTGATGCTGGCACGTACCGTTCTTGATCTCCTTGAGCTTGAGCTCCTCGAACTTGACGGGGTCCTTGGAGAAGCCGAGCGGGTCGAAGGCGCCGCCGGGGTACTTCTTCTTCTCCGGGTCCTTCTCCATGGTGCGCTGCTGCTCCGCGAAGGCGATGGCCAGGAACTCGATCGCAAGGATGGTCGGCAGGTTGCCCCACGGCACCGGGTTGCCCAGGTAGGTCGCCTGACCGCCGGGGATCGCCGCCCACTCCTGAGCCTTCACCCAGTTGCCGAGACCCAGCGCCTCCGGCAACAACACCCCGGGCTGCACACGCACCGCACAACCATGTCAGTATTACTACCACTAGCGAACGACTTGAAAAGAAGGAACGGGCCGAGTACTGCTGTAGTGAAGCGGCCGGAGCACGTACCACGGCGAGCATGGCCCAGCGGCAGTGGTAGATCTCGGACTCCTTGAACCGCTCGAAGTTCGCCGGCACGGTGGCCAGGCCGAGGGGGTCGAACCCGAAGTCCCTGCAGGGAGAATCAATAAATCGCATGTCTCAGTTTGATGCCGATTGCTCGCACCTCGCTCAGCTAGGAGCTAGCTAGTTGACAATTACCCTGGCGAGGAACCGTCGAGGTGGGCGGGGCGGGGCTGGCCCGGGAACCACTCCGCGGACATGGTGACGCGGCCGGAGGTGGTGGTGGCGGAGGCGACGCAGAACCGGGACCGGGACGACGGAGCCAGCAGGCTCGGCACGCCCACGGCGCTGCAGCTCCTCAGCCCGCTCGACGCCATTGCTGCTCTCTCGATGCTGCTTCTTCCTGCGCTACCAACAAGAACAGGAAGGAAGAATAGGCGGCGGCGTGCGCTTTGAGTTGACAAGGGAATCTGAGGCTGCTAATAAGAGCACGGAGAGGCCGGAGACGAAGCGGGATGGGGATATCCAAATGCCGCCGGCCATTGGCTGCAATATCCGCACGACCACGAGCCATTGGGCCACGTCGGATCGTGGCATCTTTAGCTGTGCTACGTGGCATATCCCGCCTTCTCTCGTAGCTATCCGACGTGGCATCTCCCACGGGCTCTGATAGGCCGTCAGGTTGCGAACAGACTCGATCGATATGCCTGATCTGTGGTCCACATATCCATGCCTTTTGGTTGGGTATGGAAAATCTGAGACTAGGGCAATGCCTGTAAACATCTATCCACAAAATCCACATGATGATTAGGTGCAAATGTTTGTTTCTCAACTTGCTCTGCATAAATCACTATGTTCGTGTTCTTTAGCTTGATAATACTATTATAAGATATATATAGAAATGAAACAAAAACGAACAAATACTACTCCGTAAAAAACTTCTATAAAGCTTAACACTTCTCGTTGTTCCCCCATGTCTGATGAAACAAGAGAAAATTGTAAAATGCACATGCTAGATGAATATCGGAAGATTGACAAAGTCTCAGCAACCGCTCCACACAAGCGAGCTGTTTGCGGGGTAATCTCATAGAGAGTGTTCTGGCACAACATGAGAGTTGAGAAATTCATAAACTCATCTCAAGTGGAAGTGTTAGCATAGAAATCAACAATGCCTACAAGAATGGCAATGTCGTCGGATTGTTATTTCCAACTCTCTACAACCCTGATTTTTTTAAAGGAGGTTGAGACCCCTGACCTCTGTATCGAAAAGATGTATACTACCTTTATTTAAAATTTATTCAACAAAGTTTTGGCATAAACATACATCAAAACAATCGAAAGCAACCACGCAACACCTACAAACCGAAGAATGGGTGAAGATCAAGTTATAATAAGGGCCTTATGCGTTAAACACAAAGACCACCCCACTAGCTAGCTCGGTACCAAGGGAATCATCGGGCCACCTTATGGGCTTATGGCGAGCCAGGAGCACACATCTGGTCCAACAGACCCTCAACGAGCACCTCATGCACATGCTCTAGGGTATATCCCCATCGTCGATCTAGTGAGCATCTTCGGTTCAGAATCCGCATAATCCTCGCAAGATTGTCATCGACGCCACCACAGCGCAAGACAGTGCCCCCGTCTTGCGTGAGTACCCAGTATGGTGGCATTTTTTTATTGAGAGGCCTAAAGTAGATAGTTTAATTGGCGGGACAATATTGTACGTGGTTTACTATGGATTGTCTGTCCAACAACATGTGAACGACGTGATCCTCTTTATGGATTACGAAATCGAAAGAAAAAACTTGAAGCTCGTGCTAAACACTTTTTGTTAGACTCTTGGGGATAAAATGAACTTTTACAAAAGTAAAGTCTTAGTGTTGGAGAGGCACAAGAGACAACACACGAGTGCACCAGTATTTTCGGATGTGCACAAGCTGCTTTCCCATTGAAATATCTCCGGATCATGGGTGACATCTCCATAACTCAGATTGGAGAAATATAGAAGGGAAAACAAGAAAATGCTTAGTAACTTGAAAGGAAAAGAGTTGTCCACTCGGCGATCCTAATCAGTTCAGTACCGATCGAGTAACTTGCAGATAAATATGCATTTTGTTCCAAGCACTTGAAAATATACTTAAAAGGCTTTGAGTACTTCTAGTCCAAAAGAGCACTTCCTTGATATGGCTAAGGATAGTTACATAGTTTTCGATTCCGCGACTGGAACCCTGAAAGAACACTTGTCTCTCCTTTTGTGCCAAGGAACATGCCTAAGCCGTCTTAATTGAAGCCAAATCCAGGTTAAAGTTGTCTCAAACAGGCAAGGAGAATCAAAGATAAGAAGGATAATGAAGCATGCTTGGAGGGGTCTGATCCTGTTCATGCCTGTGACCGGGGCAAGGAGAATCAAAGATAAGAAGGTAAACCCTCTCACCCGCATGTCAAGCACACACAAAAAACAAAGAAGAGAACAAAAATCTCAAAAACTAACAACCCACCGAGCATGGGCCAAACAATTGTGTTCCTGATGATGAAGTGCCTTCTCCAGGACATCGGAGGGTTTGGCCCAAGCGGCCGTAACCCTTGAACGAATATACCCGGGCAGATAAAATGTTTATACGGTCGGTCTAAAAGAAACTATCAAGCTACATTCACTAATCAGCAACTCTGAAGCCTTGAAATTGGTGATTTGTTCCATCAGAGTTGGGTTTTAGCGTCAATGGCATTCAACGGAAATGCTCGTTGGCGTTGGTGATAACATGTTATAATGCCATTTTGTTAAGGTAGTACTCCCTCGGTTCAAAAATACAAGACATTTTAGCTTTGTAAAATAAATGTATCTAGACGTCTTTTTAGTGTATAGGTTTACTCCAAATCTTTACAAACCTATACACTAAAATATATTTAGATACATTTGATTCACGAAGCTAAAACATCTTATATGTAAAGGCACTCGTGTAAATGGTGGCAGAACTAAGTCCTTAGAAAGGGTTTTCTTCATAGGCCACTACGAATGTGGCCCAATAAAAATACTATCCTTTTTTATGTTTGTCATGTTTTTAAAGTAATAAAAATAGATTTTAAAAAATATTTAAATTTTAGAAATATTCAACTTTTAAAATGTTTAATTTAAAACATGTTCAAATTTAAAAAATATTCAAATAAAAAAATACTCAGATATGAAATAAAAGCTCATTTTGATAAATGGATGAAGTTAAAATGATTTAAATTTTAAAATATTCAAAATTTCTAAATTTTATATTGTTCACACGTAAGAAAAACAGAAAAAGAAAATAAAAAAAGAAATAGGAATTGAAAGGCTGATAGGAACCAGTTTAAGGAACCGAAAATAGCAAAACTATCATTCCAACCGGGAAATCTAGTCTACCTAAAAGAAAGCAAATGAAAGCAAGTAAACCAAAAAAAAAACACGAAAAACCTTCAGCAAACCACAAGGAAAGAGAAAATTTTCCATTCTTGTATTCCCTTTTACCCAAATTTATTGACTCAATTTTGTTATGATATGGATGTATCTAATACTAAATCATATCTAGGTACAATCAAATTTAGACAAATCAAAATTAACTAATTTGGGTCAAAAAAAGTAGCTGAAAACCACCAAAATGGGCAGACCGAACAACGCAAAGGGCAATAGCACATGCAATGGGTGGAAGATAGGATTTGAGGTTTTTTAGGAGTAGCAGGAAAAAGCAGGCTCTTTAGAACGCAAAACAAAACATTGAGCAGCGCTGAAGTTGGACGGTGGGCGCCGGCTTCGGTGATTACAGAAAAAAAATCATTTATATTTCTTGATTACTTATGATTTTTTAAGATTTCAGGATAATGAATTTATCCTAGTATGTCTTTTATTTTTTATGTGTTTTACTTCCTGTAACTTTATTTTTGATTAATGAAATATGTAGTTGCTTAAAAAACATTGAGCCCAACTGAATCGGCTCAGCGGTTATGCAGTAGTAATCCCCATTCAGTGTTGTAGGCAGCATAGACCGTAGTCGCTACGACCTAGTGGCTTGGGAGATATTCTGGATGTGGGATCCTAGGGCAGGTCTTAATAGCATTGATAGGATACTCACACCAATAAGTTGTAACTTCTTCTCTGAAAGCTTATCCCAAAGAACCTTCAGGTTAAGTGTGCTTTGTTTAGAGCAATTTGAGGATCGGTGACTGACCGAAAAGTTATTCGCGGGTGCCCACGAGTAATGAAAAAGTGCGTAGAAAACACCAATGTTGGTTGGTGGGATCAGTATAGAAATCTTAGAGAGCTGCCAGGGATAATAGCCGCTAGGCCTAGGGTGGTCGGGGTGTTACACTGTCCATTGCCGGTCCAGGAAGTGCAAATTCAAGTGGGGATGCCGATAGTGGCGACCGGATGACATTAGGCGAGCACGGCGGTGAAGCAGCAGGGCCTTGGCTATCCACTCGCTGTCGAGAACCTCCTCCCTAAAAGGAATATGCCCTAGAGTCAAATATTAGATGGCATATTTTATAAAGTTTATGATTAAGATTTATATCATGCTATAACCGTATTGATAGTGAAACATCAATATAGGTGTGATATACAAAAAAAGTAGTTCCTAGTGAAACTCTCATCACAGCATCATTGGTCAACTGATGCTCAAAGTTTTCCTGATTATGAAGGTGCCTCGGCCCCGAATTGACAATGAAATCATTTCATTGGGGAATTAGATGGTGAACTGTAGAGGTCCCAACCTGATAAGGTAGAGATCCATGTGTTTACAATGCTAGTCCATGGATCAATATCTAGCATCCAGTTTAAGATGTAATATCAAGAAACAAAGGTCATAATACAACTTTATAACCAGGAATAAAATAATTCATTACATCTTACATGGCTCATTTGGCTATCTCATTACAATGCAGCAGAAATAACTATATAGCATGGAGTCCTTCATCTTAAAAGTGCCACAGGCAATCATGTTGGTTGTAGACTTGTAATCCTATTCAACATACTTCACTAAATCAAACAAACCTGCAACATAATATGCTACAGCCACAAGGGTCAATACATTGGAATTGTATTGGCAAGTGATACTACTATGTGGAAATAAGTTAGAACCTATCAATATATGCATATTTGGATAAGTAGGGTTTAGCCTCATTTGCAGAAAACAATATGGTTTTATCCTATCTTTTCAAAATAGTTTTAATCTTTTAACAATCTTTCTGAACTCCTTGGAAAACTCCAAGTACTTCTAATCACTTGTTGACACCATCAAGTTTTACTTTGAGAAATTGGAATGTCGAGATCTTCTATAGCTTCAGGCCTTAGTTGCTCAGAGTTGTCAGTAACCGGGGATACGGCTAAGTACTTAGAATTTGATCTTTTGCAGAAGTTGTACATTTACCCACATGACACAATCTTGTCTTGACGCCATCAGTGGATGCTGGATAAGTACACACCAAATGGATTACCGGCAGATCGAGAATGTGACAAAGTATTTCCATAGAAGTCCTCCCAAGACATAATGCTAGCATGTCTACTAGGCACCAATGTAAGGATATATTTATAATACATAATTCTAGTTAACCTGAATAGGTACCAATGCAAGGGTCTTCCACTATGTAATTGACTAAGCCAGAGCCCATTTAGCATGTGGATGTACACGGAAGCCACTGTACGAGAAACATGTTCAATTTATAAGTCTCTGGGTGGTTTTCTTCTAGTGCACACACGAAAAATATATCCATATATATATGGTTCCCTTCGTTGCCACCTTATCCACAACTGAGTATCCACATTCCACCCAGGTGATTCATTGAGTACTTATTTTATTATATAAAACATATATTTCCCAACACTTCATATAATAATAACATGGTATTCCACCCCGAACCTATAGCAGGGATAAGCATACTACAACTGTGATATTTTCATTGAGAAAGATATAAAGGATATCCTAATAGGACATAGCATAGCATAGTAACATAATAACCCTATCATGCATACTACAAAAATTCCACTAAGTATAATGAAAATAGTAGGACATGGATGATAATGTCACTTGCCTTAGTAGTTGGTGGTGTTGGTACACTCTTCGCAATAACACACTTGACAATCAACATAATCTATCAAGCAAAACAACCAAGACAAAACATACACAAGATCAACACTAATGGCAACACAAAAAACATGCAAAGTATGCAAACATGCAAGATGGCAATTTTTATTGTACAAATTTTTATAACAAGTTTCTGGACATTACTAAGTGATTTCTGAACATTTTATATTTTCAAAATTACAAATACAACCATTTGTGCAATTGTAGCAATTAGCAATATTTTCTAACACTTGGAAATGTCATTCTCACTAAATAATTGCCACGGTCTTATTTATACTAGAATAAAATTATATTTTGGTCTTACTATACATAGGGTTCAATTTAAAACCATTTGTAAAAGGATTCACTTCAAAATAATTTACACGACAATTTTTATACTCAAAATACTCCACAAATGGTTCCGTATAAAACGTGATTTGAACAGACTCAAAAATACCGAATTATGGCTCCACTGTGTTCTACTCGTTTTTGTGAATCCATAGACATATTATTTGCTAAATTTGGATATACAAAACTAAAGATATAATTTTTGCAAGTTTATGTGTTTTTATGTCTAAAAATCCGAAAATAGGAATAGATATGACACTTGGCAGATTCTAAATTGGAGGATGCCCCTTTGTTTAAGTGATCTATGATGACCTTTAGATGAAGATCTAATGGCCTAGGATGGCTCACCGGAAAAGCTCGCCGGAGAAGTTCGCCGGATTTGCGGGCACGGGCTTGGCGTTGTCGTTCCCGTCGCTAGTGACATATTCGGAGTAGAAGAAGATGCGGACGGCGTAGAGGACGTCGAGGCGGTGCTACTAGACGTGATTTAGAGCTCGTTCATCTCCAATGATGACGACAATCCACGGCTAGAGCAACGTGCGACGTCGGCGACGCGGCCAACTACAACAATGTGATGAATAATCATGTCCTGGAGGTAGCCAACAACAAGAGTAGTCTTCTGGTAGAAGTAATTGCCAAGGGACTCACCGATGGCGACACGATCTGACGATGAACTCTGTTTTTGGGCTAATCTTGGCATGGTTCGTGTGTGTTCTATGTAGCTCCTCTCGAGAGAGTTTAGGAACGAAAGTGAAGGAGGGGGGCTAGAGGTACGCACTGGACTTTTAGGTTCGTCTTGATATGGTCTAGAGAGAGAGATCGGGATATGTATGCCGCCATATGACATTCGGTTCACCGGTTTGGTTTGATGTATTTACTCACCTAAATGCGAAATTTCTTCCCTGAAGGAATTCTCCATTAAATTTCCAATAACTTTTGTGTTTAACTTGACAAGAAACGGTTAACGGAATTGATGGGGGAGAAGAGGTATACTGTCATGGCAACGTTCACCTTTTGTAAGTGAAGTTATGTATAAACACCAGGAAGAAGAAGAGTCAATTGACTCAAACGGGCTAGGAAGTGCGGCCCAATATAGATAAGGAGGACAGAAAAAATAGAGAGGAAAGGGAGGCCACGGTGGGCTGGATTGCTTATGGGCTTTTTATTTTTATTTTTTTCTTCAACGTTTCTTCTTTTCTTTTTCTGTTTTATTTCTAGTTTCCAATTTGTCTCTTTAATTTGATTCAAATTTGTATCAAACTTTTTCAGAAAATTTTATATAAAATATAAGTTAATACTTTACTCTAATTAGAGTATTTGGAATATTTTTTTAATAAAGTATAATTCATTTTAAAAAAATTGAGCATGACACGTAGACCTATATAGTATATTTTTTTAATTCTTGTTTATTTCATATATTTTGATTTAGATCTTCAAAAATGGTCAAATAAGTTTGTAAACTTTTATAAAATAATTATTTATTATTATATATTATTTAAGTATACTTTTGTCAATTATGGAGTTCGTCAATGGCTTAAATTGACTTTGCAATATGTATTATTTCTTTTTCTTATCGTCTTATATAAATCATATCTATTGATCTAGATTCAAACAAATTCATATGGTTGCATTTAATTGTTCATTACTATTACGCATCATTTTAAAATATTTTGGTTCCATTTAAACACGGATTTTTCTACGAGTGTAAATTGACTTTGGGGATATTTTATTATTCCTTTTTATCTTATATGGTTCATAACTTTTCGTATCTAGGAACCCAAATAAGGTGAAATCAATTCCTATTGTCCTTTTAATATTGTTACTTACCATTATATCACTTAGGAATGACTTTTCTCACAAATAATTATATGAAACGTAGCCATAGATATGAATTGAAATTGATGTGATGATTTTCTTATTAGGCTTTGGGTTTTGGGTATGTTCCTTTTCCATTGGTTTAAAATGCAAGTTCTTAATGACGATGATGCATGACATGCATTTGATTTTTTTTTTTTGAAAACTTGTTTGTCACTTTCTCATTGAAAATTATTTTTTTGTTTAAGTAAGGTTTTGATGTTTCCATTTAGAAACAAAAAGTTTCTTTTCACCCTAAATTTTAACAATCATTTCTTTTGTTTATTTATTTTTCATATTTCAAAATTTGGAAAATTTTGGGATATGACATGAACATACCCTATCTATAGCATCGTATCATGATCATATCACGTATCACGATCATGTCAAAAAGTTTAGGTTATGATATTTAGGAAACATAGTGACTCCTTCCTTAGACTGTGAGACCATATCAAATCACTGTCACCCGAGGATGCTTTGATGGCACATAACATCACTCAGTAAAATGGTGATCATAAAGGTGACGTTGGGAATCCGGAGGAACATGTAGAGGAGACTGCGTCAAGAGCAAGATTTGTCCATCAGCATGGCGGAAGATACTCTTGGGCCCACTCAGATAAGTTATATCCGTAAGCTGCACAGCTTGTGACTAGGTCACGGGGATATCACTTATTAGATCGAGTAAAGAAGATATTGTCGCTAACGAGGTTGAACACTAACATAGGGATGTCACTTGGTCAAAACCTCGGACAATATAGTATCACAGAGACAAAGGAATAAGAGACAGTGTTTACGGTTCAACAACAAATATCGTTGAGTACACAGGTGGTCATTATGGATATCCAGATCCTCATCATTGGTCATAAAGGAGTCTTCGCCATGTCTGTAGTATTATCGAACTATTGGGTAGCACGCTTAAGGGCTTGACGAAGCTTGGAGATCATTAATGGCTAGTTTGAATCACTGAAGAAACGACAAGAGAGAAACCAAAAAAGTTCTAGGAAGATCCGAAGTCGTTCGGAGAAAGAATAAGGAAAAGAACCGGAAAAGGGTTTTCAGATAAATTGTTATTTAAATATTATTATTATATATTAATTATAAATTATTCTATTGTAAAAGAATATTTAAATAAAGATTTATAAAAGACATATTAATAGTTAGGCAAAGAAACGAATAGAAAAAGACTAAGGAATGTTGTTTTTGAAACATCCCACGTGGGCGGCAGATACTGCACGCCACATGTGGGCAACAGCTGCTTCTTGCCGCTCGGCCAGAGGGGCCCTGCCCTTGCTGGGCCACCGGGGATGGCACCGACCCACCCGGGCCACTGAGACCCTTTGCGCCCACGACGCTGGGTCATGGTTGGCGCCGGCCCACCCGGGCGCGGGGGGGCTACTGCTGGCTGCTAGGACACGGGGTGGCGCCCCGGCCCACCCGGATGGCACACCTCCTGGTCTATTTTTTGTTGCCTTAGGCCACAAGTTGGGCCACCAGTTTCGGCCCAACCGGTTGTGCGAATTTTCCTAATTATTTCTACTAGTTTTTAGTCCCACATGGAAACCAAAAGGTGGAGGGACCCAATCTCTTCGTCTATATAAAAAGGTACCTATGGGAGGATTAAAATACACTAATTTATACCTAGAAATCAATAAAAGGCATGTGTTTTCTGTAGGGTTCATAGCATAGAAAACAAAAAAAATCTACCGCAAAAACGAATAAAAGCAAGATCCAATCTATGAAAAGCCAAGATATAATCTATGAGATAGGTGCAACGAGATAGATGAGAACTAACCCTCGAAGATCCAAAGCCTTAATCAGATCTAATCTCGTGGTTGATGTAGTCGATCACTTGCTGATCTCAAGATCACGATGACAATCCTTCCGGCGCCGTGTTCCGGTAGCACTTCCACACTCGGTCACACGTACGAAGTCGATGAAGACCTTCCTATCTCCATTCTAGCGGGTAGCGAAGGTAGTGGATCCCCTCGGAATCCGAGCAGCATGATGGCGTGGTGGTGGTGGTGGAGAAGAAATCCTGCAGGGCTTCGCCTAAGCCGGAGCAGGAAGAAGGAGAAGGGGGAGAGGTGGCAACTAGGATTTGGTGAAGGGGCAAAGGGGGAGGCCACCCCTCCCCTCTATATATAGAGGGGGTGCGTCTAGGGTTTCGCTCCTTATCCCACTCCTCCTTTGGCCACCGTAGGGGGAGGGGGGAAGTCCCCTCCTCCCCCAAATCTTATCCCCTATTTTCTAGGGATTCTCCCTTATCCCTATGGGGCTGGTCGGTTGGGCTTCTTGGGCCTACTACGGCTGTCCCATGGGCCCCGCATCATTCCCTTAGCCCATGTATCCCCTCCTAGGGTGGTGGGCCCACTGGTGGCCCTCTAGAACCTTCTAGAAGCTCCGGCCAAAATACCGAAACTTTTCCCGAACCCCGAAAGATGACTTCCATTATATGAATCTTATTCTCTGGACTATTCTGAACCTCCTCGTGATCTACTGGATCCCATCCGAGACTCCGAACAAAATTTGGTCTCCAACTCACATTCCATATCTACTTAAACAACATCGAACATTGAGTGTGTCTCCCTATGGTTCGTGAACTATGCAGACATGATCGAGACACCTCTCCGATCAATAACCAATAGCGGGACCTGGAGATCCATAATGGATCCCACATATTCAACAATGAATTATTTATCTGAGGTTCGATCATCGGTATCTCCATACCTAGTTCAACCTCGTTACTGATAAGTACTCTTTACTTGTACCGTGATATGACATCCCTTGTGACCTAGTCACATGCTTGCAAGCCAATTAGATGACATTCCACAGAGAGGGCCCAAAGTATATCTATTTGTCATTAGGATGGACAAATCCCATTCTTGATCCATGTGCTTCAACATATACTTTCAGAATACCTAATGCCACCTTTATAACCACCTAGTTACGAAATGGCATTTGATGTCATCAAAGCACTCATCCGATGATGGTGATTAACATGATATCATGGTCGAAGGATTAGGTTACTATGTATTTTAAAGCTTGTAGCAAAACGAACTTAATGAGTTGATCTTATGCTATGCTTACTATGGGTGTGTTTCCATCACATCATTATCCTAATGATATGATCTTGTTATTAATAACATCCAATGCTCATGATCAGGAAACCATGATCATCTATTAATCAACAAGCTAGTTTAACAAGAGGCTTACTAGGAACTCTTTTATGTTTACAAAACACACAAGTATTAGTGTTTCCTATTAATACAATTATAGTATGGGATGTAAACATTTATCATAAACACAAAGATATAATAATAACCACTTTATTATTGCCTCTTGGGCACATCTCCAACAGTCTCCCACTTGCACTAGAGTCAATAATCTAGATTACATGGTAATATATCTAACACCCATGCTTTTTTGTGTTGGTCATGTTTAGCTCTAGGGAGAGGTTTAGTCATCAGATCTTCCACATTTAGATATGTGTGTACTTTGAAAATCTTTATGTCACCATCTTGGACATACTCGCGAATAGAATGAAAATGTAGCTTGATGTTCTTCAGCTTCTTGTGTGACCTTGGCTCCTTTGCATTAGCTATGGCACCCATGTTGTCACAATAGATGGCCGTCGGATCCAATGCACTAGTAACCACACCAAGCTGAGTAATGAACTCCTTCATCCATATCGCTTCTTGTGCAGCCTCCAAAGCAGCTATGTATTCTGATTCAGTTGAAGATTTCGCCACGACGCTTTGCTTGGCTCTCCTCTAGCTCACTGCTGCACCATTTAAAATAAATACGTATACAGATTGTGACTTTGAGTCCTCTGGATCGGTGTTCCAACTAGCATCAGTGTAACTATTTACAACAAGCTCTTCGTCACCTCCATAAGAAAGAACCATATTGACGAGGTTTAATCTCGTCAATGCCCATTGTTATGATCTTGGGTTTTGGAGAAGATGGGGATGCTGGAGATTGCAGAACGGTTAGCAAACAAGCAACACAGGGACACGAGGTTTACCCAGGTTCAGGCCCCCGGAGGGAAAACCCTACTCCTTCTTGTCTTCTCTTGATTACGGCGGAACCGAAAAGTACAGGGGTGCGCAGATGCAATCTGGCGTGGAGGTGTGTATGTGATGGTATGCGAAGTGCCCTCCTCGTCGTTCCCTCCTAGCCTTTATATAGAGATAGGCAGGTCTCAGGCAAAGATCGAGTCGGTTACAGGTTCTAGGGTTTGCCCCCTTGAATATTCTATCTACTCTAGTCTTGTTCTCCAAGGATCCGAAGGCGTCATGGGCCCTGGCCACCCGAAAGTCTTCATGGGCTGGCGCATGTTCTCGTGGGCCTTCCTTGGGATGGACTAGGTATGCTAAGATCGTGTACCCGCAGGGTATAACCATGTCAGGAGCCCCCGAGTGTTCAGTCGAATCGTAGATTCGGCTGAGGACTCTTTAATCCTTCGGGTGGCGCTATCTTTGTTTATCTAGAGAATGATTTGAGTGTGTAGGGATTGTTGATGCGTGTGCCTGACTCTCCCGACAGATCACGGTCAATTAACTGTCTTAGGACAAAACAACACGATCTTCTTCAGATTCGAGTCCCTCGACTCGAACCCGTAACATATGCTTGCGTAATTCGACTCATGTCGCGGAGGACTTACAGGAGTGGAATTCCAGTGAATTTTAAATGATGTACCCAACGCGTCCATCGGGATTTTTCATCGCGCCTGCTGGCACGGATTTTTACTAGCAGAGCGCAGTCGTGTGCGTTACCAGGCCATCAGATGGTATCTGTAGGTCTTATCTTTGTGTTGCAGACGCGGCATCTGAATGTTTATCACCGCGAAGGTGTTTCGGGTGGCCAAGGAGGATGTTGCTCACTTAGCATTAATTGGGGCAGAGTTTCCGAAAAAAATTGCATGTTGATCCGCAGGATCGCAGTCAAAGAATTCATAGGGTGCGCAACCAGCGCTCCCTATGGGAGTAGCCCCCGAGTGTCTGTTCGAGTCATAGACTCAAGTAGAGACTTTAATTCAGCAGTTGTTTGGCTTCAGGTCCGTAGGACACAAATTTTTCGGATGCTTGAATCCATCCTCCCTATGGGAGTAGCCCCCGAGTCCATAGTGGAGTCGCAGACTCGACATAGGACTCGAAGAATAGTTCCATGGTATAGTGCTTTGATTATGTTTCGGGTGCACGGACAACGCTCCTGATAGGAGTAGCCCCCGAGTAGTTAGTCGAATCGTAGATTCGAGTGAGTACTCTTAGCTGTGTAGCCGAAGATTTGTAACCGTTGCTAGTATAGCTTTTGATGACGTCAGTGCTGACGATCGGTGACCTCAATCGTCTGCAGCGCTAGAGATGACGTGACTGGACGAACATGGGTCCCACCTTCTGACTTTGAGTTGACCGGTCACGCGCGGCGTGGAGATAATTACGACATCGCCTCGATTTCCATGCGTAGTGGACGGCGTGTGAGCGACGGTTCGCTGTTGTGCTGACACGTGGACGGTCAGATCTTGATGTTGGCTCTAGGTCTTCCCAATGGACGGTCGTCGTGCATCGTCGTCGTCCTTATAATCATTGGGGAAAAGTTAGTTTGTTTTCACCGCAGCCATTCCTGTTTCACTGCTCCCATCTTCTTTGAGCTTTTCTCACTGCGCGCTGGAATTTCCTTGAACCTTTCCTTCCTTGTTTCTGCGTGCTCGTCGTTGTCTCTGTCGTACTGCGATGGGGAAGTCCAGGAAGGCCTCCACCTCAGTTGGTACCAGTGCTGCCGCCGGCGGCAAGAAGGGTTCCGCCGCCACTCGCGTCACCGATGGTGGCTGGCGGCGATCGGAGACGCGTGAGGGTGACCTCCGCAAGCTCCGTGAGCGGGGTCTTATCCCGCAGGATAGGGAGGCCGTCAGAGTTCCCGGCGACGAGGTAATTCCCCGTCCTCCCGCTGGGTTTCGGGTCATGTTCATCGCTTTTGTCCTTCGGGGCCTTTCTTTCCCAATCCACGATTTTCTCCGTGGATTGCTTTTCCTTTATGGCATCCAGCTTCATCATCTTTCACCAAACTCTCTTCTTCATGTCGCCTAGTTCATCACATTTTGTGAGTGCTGGCTCGGTATCGAGCCGCACTTTGGCCTCTTTCGGAAGCTCTATTCCGTGAAGAGGCAATCTGTCTCCGATGGTGTTTATCCCATCGGCGGATACATCATTTCCCTGAGATCCAACTTTCTTTTCTTCTCCTTTTCTATGTCTGAATCTGTCCAGTACTGGCGGAGGCGATGGTTTTACATCCGCGACTCCACAGTGGCCGGACAGAACTTTGGCCTTGCTCCTTTTGACCCCTCCTAGAAAATCGAGCCGAAAAGGTCCTAGAAGAACCACATCTTGGATGGCGAGGTGGCGGAGATAGAGGGGCTCTATCATCGGGTGGAGGATCTTTAGTTGATTCCGGATAAAGAGGTGAATGGTCCAGGCTAGGGCGCACCCGATGTTCCTTTATTCTGGTCGCCACGATCCGACTAGGGTTTTGGCTGAGGAGTTCTCCAGGGGGGATCTCGACAGGATTCTTCGGCCGCTACTGAAGTTCAAGGCTAGAGAGGATCTCCCGGGAAAGTCGCTGACTCCTCCATTCGCCACCTCTCATCCGGTTCCACAGGTGTAGATCTGGGGCGTGCGCGTAGCCCTTTTTTCGACTGTGTTTTTCTTGCACTTGGTTGTGTGCTGAAAGTTCGTATCTTTTGCGCAGGAGTTCAAGGTAAGCCCATGTCGCCGTGGATTCCATGTCCGAGCCTTCCTTTGGCACTGAGGTAATTCCATGTCCGAGCCTTCCTTGCAGTCTTGCGAGGAAACTTTGACTTAAAGCGCTAGGCGAAACTTTACAGCGACACGAGCGAAACGGCAGACAAGCCTCGTTCTAGGAAATCCTGAACTGGCGTGCCGAGCACCAATGGGTCATGATGGCTCTTCCTCTCCTATTCATGCGCCTCCTGCAGAAGGCAAGATTAAGCGGCTTTAAGAAGGAAGAGAAGAAAGAAGAGAAGAAGGAAGAGAAGAAGAAGAAGGACCTGGAGTCTGGAGGAGGATCTAGACTCGTAAGTTTATCATGAGCCTTCTACTCGTTTTTTTTTGCTGTTTTTTTGCTCTGTTGTTTTTTGCTTGCTTTGTTTTGTCTCCACTTTGTTTTTTGTGATGGCGCTTTGGAGATGGGATGGGAGTCTTCTCCTCCTCAGGTTGTTCCTCCTCCTCTCGGGCGCCCCTTCAGGAACCATTCAGGCTCCGCAGGAGGCTCGTGGTGTCCCCCAGACCTTGCCGGAGTCGCCGATCATGTAAGTCTTTGTTCTTCCGTGGGGGAGCCTCAACATTTTCGTATGATCTTCGACTTTGATTTTTTTTCGTGTCTCTGGCCCCCGAGAATCAGAGGATGATCTCACGATTTTTTTTGTGTCTCAAGGATCCCCGAGCATTTTTTTTTGTATGTTATGTCTTGCTTGTTCTTTGGCATAGCTTAGCTTTGATTTTTTAGTGTCTTTTCTTTTTCTTTTACTTTTTGTGCTAACTAACAAACCAAAGCAAAGAAGACGGTGTTGGAGGCCAGCTTCAAGCAATGCACGCTCATGAGTTGGTCTTTTTGTGTCTTCTTCTATTTCCTTTTTCTTTGATCTGATAAGTGTTCTGCCGTTTGCAGAGGAAAACAATACCACCCTCCACGAGCTTGATGCTCTCAAAAAGAGCCTTGGGCAAGCGGAGAAGAAGGCCGAGGACGCCGTTGGTGCGAAGGAGTGCCTCGAGCAGAAGCTAGCCAACGCAGCTGTGGCCAAGGAGCTCCTGCAGCAGGAGGCTACGAACCGCGAGGAGCAACTCACCACCGCTGCGGCCTCGCGTGAGAAGGAGGTAGCCGGCAAGCTGATGGCGGATGCCAAGGCTATTTCGGGTGAGTGATTTCGTATTTTCCTTTTAGGCTTCCTTGTCTTTTCTTGTTTTGATATTTATTCATGTTGCCTCTTCCGTTTGTTTAGATGCCGCAGGCATCGAGTTTGACTGCGGTGCTCTGGAGCACGGAAGTGCTCTGGATGATGCCACTGCGGCGGTCAAAGACCGCTGCAGTACCGTGGTCGTCTCACTCGCCAAGGCCAAGGAGGTTCTTGGGCGCTTCTACAAGGAGCTCGTCCCCAAGGGCGTCCCCCTTGAGGATGTCGACTCGTTGGCGGACACGCTGTCATCCGATGCGCCTGTAGCGTACAAGCGCAAGCAGAAAGGCATCGGTGCATCCGTGGGGCTGGCAATGGCCCTGGCGTCTGGAGCGGAGCTGGATCTTCATCAGGTCACCTCCCAGATGCCAACGGCTGCTGACGGATCCGAGGTAACCTTCTCCCCCTATGCTGCCCGTTGTAAAATTTATGGGCCGAATTTGATTGACTTGCTGGCTGAGTACGCGTTGAGGCAGCAGGGGGAGGCCAAGAGCAGGCAATCCGGCTCCGAGGCTACTCAGGATGCAGCTTCTTAGGCCTTGTAGTTGTAGGATAGCTTTTTTTTCTTTTGTTGTAATTATGTCTATGAACAGTCCTTGTGCCACGCAGTGGCTTTTTGCTGCATATAATGAATCTCCGAGCTCTTTGTCCATTCATGTGTTTGTTCATATCGCTGCCTTCTTTTCCCCTAGGGACCTTCGGGTGATGATCCCGTTGACACTTCGTCTGCGCCGCAGCTGCAGCCATCTTTGGATGGTGCGTCGCAGCTTGTGTTTCTTCGTGATTGCATCCGTAGTCTTGAGAAAGAATTGCTTGGAGTGCACGGCCATGATGATGTTTGGAAATCGAAGACAGAGTGAGGCGCTGCCAGAGAGGAGTATTTGATGGGGGAGTTGCGTCGTCTGGCCGAACAGCTTCAATGTAAGTTTTTCGAGCTGCTGCTCATTTGTTCGGATGCGGCTTCTGGCCTGTCATCTTACTTTGCCATTGTTGCAGGTGCTAACCTTGTTCCTAAGGAGGAAAAGGAGCGTGTTGCTGTTCGGATCAACTGCTTGACCCAGCAGGACATGGAGGCCAGCAACTTTTTCTGGATGGACCGCGATCATGTCATGGTCCTTGTGACTATGCAGGATCGTGTTCACCAGGTGTCACGGGTGCTGTGTCAAGCGAAGACTTCGTTGGCATCGATTTTGCACATGATGTTTCCCTTGGATGAGGCACCATCGACTCTCTGGGGCCTGCTGGCGAAGTTTTGAGATGTGCATCATGTTAGGGAGCTGGTGCGGCATCAGCTTGTTGCAGGTGTGAAGGCTGCGCTTTCCCTTGTTCGGCTACATCGTCCTGATGTAGATCTTGCTGATGTGGCAGCTGGGCCGCCTCTTCGGCCGGATGGTGGTGTGTGGGATATGCGTCCACATTATGCGGTTGTAAGGCAGTATACCGAACAAATTGTAGATCTCTTTGAGCAGCGTGCACAGGTGATTCTTCAGAATAGGTAGGACCTGTAAAAAGATAGATGTAAGTATGTATTCGACTGGGCGTGTTATGCCCTTTGTTGTAAAGGTTTGTTGTTGTTAGCACGTGGTGCTTTATTTTTATGCGTGCCCTTTTCGTTAGCCTGACGTGGTCAGCTACTCAGGTGTACACGCGTTATTCTCAGTCGACGAAGTCGTGAGGTGAGGGGAGCCCCCGAGTGTGTTGTAGTATGAAGAAAATGCAAATAATAGACAAAAAAATTGGGGCGAGACACTTAGATTTATTCATATCGTAAGGAGGAGGTACATTGTTCGGCTGAGTAGCCTTATTGAAAGTAAAAAGAGGGAGGTAGATAGGGGTAGAAGCGTCACAATTGTGCGACATTCCATGGGTTGGAGTATGCGACTCCAGAATCCACGTGCTTGAGGCGATAGGCGCCACCTAGGATGACTTCAGTGACGATGTAGGGTCCTTCCCAGGGCGACTCGAGTTTCTTCGGTCGCTCTTGCTTGAGTCGCAAGACTAGGTCTCCTTCAACGAAGGACCTTGGATGCAGCCGACAGCTGTGATAGTTGTGGAGGCTCTGTTGATAGACCGCCGATCGAGCCGCGGCGACGTCGCGTGCCTTGTCGAGTGTGTCGACGGCGTCTTCGAGTGCGGCCGTCGATTCGGCCTTGCTGTAGGCGACGACTCGTGGGGCCTTGTGGCGTACCTCTGCGGGCAGCACGACTTCGGCTCCGTGCACCATGAAGAAAGGCGTGTAGCCAGTTGAGCTATTTGGCGTCGTGCGGAAGCTCCAGAGAACGGAGGGTAGCTCTTGTGTCCAGGCTCCTGCGAGTCGCTGGAGTAGGCTCATGAGGCGCTTCTTAATGCCGCCACCGATGAGGCCGTTGGCCTTTTCCACCTGCCCGTTTTTTGCGGGTGTGCAACGGAAGCGTATGTGATGTTGATTCTGAGGTCTTCACAGAAGTCCTGGAATTCTTTGGAGATGAAGTTCGACCCATTATCGGTGATGATGCTGTGCAGCATGCCAAACCTGTAAATAATGGATTCAAAGAACTTGACGGCCGTTTTGCCCTTTTGGTTAGTAACGTGCATGGCCTCGACCCACTTGGTGAATTTGTCGACTGCGACCAGGAGGTAGACGTGGCCTCGTTTGGAGGACTTGGGCAGTTTGCCGATCATGTCGAGGCCCCATTGGGCGAAGGGCCAGGCCAGGGGTATGGGCCTGAGCTCCGATCCTGGTGCGTGTGGTTTATCTGCGAACCTCTGGCACTCGTTGCACCTTCGGACGATGTCCTTGGCGTCGTTCATGGCCGTTGGCCAGTAGAACCCAGCTCGTAGAGCTTTGGCGACAAGGGTGCGGCTGCCTGCATGATGGCCGCAGATGCCCTCGTGGATGTCTTGGAGGATGGTTTTGCCGTCGCCGATGGTGACGCACCTTTGGAGTACACCCGATATGCTGCGCTTGTACAGCTCGCCGTTGATAATGGTGAAGGCCTTGGACCGGCGAGATATGCGTCGGGCATCTGTCGGGCTGTCAGGCAGCTCTCCATCTATCAAGTACCTGAGGTACGGCCGTGTCCATGTTTCTTCGACTGCCATGACCTGCATCAGGTTGACCACTTCGACCTCTGTGTCGAGTTTTTCGGGTCCTTCCTGACCATCGGGTAGCGCGGACCCCGAGTGCTCTGCTTTTTCGGGTGATCCCTTTGGGAATTTACTTTTGATTGATGACACGCAGATCTGTTCGAGGAACACACCTGGTGGCACCCGTGCGCAGGTGGAGCCGGTGTTGGCGAGTATGTCGGCCTCTTCGTTGCTTTCTCTCCCAACGTGCCGAAGCTCGCAGCCATCGAAGTCTCCTTCGAGTGTGTTGTAGAGTGCGCGGTACACAATCATGTTGGCGGCGTGTGCGTCGCACTCGTTCATCGTCTGCTGGATGATATGAGGTTCGAGTCTCCGTAGATGACCAGGCGCGTCGCGCCGCAGATCTTGGCCATCCTCATGTCGTGGATGAGGGCTTCGTATTCGGCCTCGTTGTTAGAAGCTCGAAATTTCATCCGGAGGACGTACTTCATCTTGTCGCCCTGCGGGGAGGTCAGTATGACCCCGGCTCCTGCTCCAGCCTCGCGCTAGGAGCCATCGAAGTGCATCGTCCATGACTGTGTCATGTCCGGTGTGTCTAGCACCTGCAGTTCCATCCAGTGGACGAGGAAGTCCGGAAGGACTTGAGACTTGATCGTGTGGCGCTTCTCGTAGATGATGTCTAGAGGTGACAGCTCGATGCCCCACAGGGCCACACGTCCTGTGGCTTCCGGGTTGTTCAGGATGCCGTTCAGGGGTGCTTCGTTGACGACCATCACCTCATGCTCCTGGAAGTAATGGCTCAGCCGAAGATCCGTCATGAACATGTCGTAGGCGAGTTTCTGGTAGTGAGGGTACCTCTGCTTTGTCGGTGTCAATACCTCGCCGAGGTAGTAGATTGGGCGTTGGACCCCATGGGTCTTGCCTTCTTCAGGTCGCTCGACCACCACTACGGTGCTTACCACCTGGTGTGTGGCTACTATGTATGCAGTAAAGGCTCGCGCTCCTTTGGTGTGACCAAGACGGGCGAGGTAGAAAGCAGCCGCTTTAGATCTTCGAATGCGTCGTCCGCTTCTGGCGTCCACTTAAATTTGTCTGCTTGCGTAGCAGCTGATAGAACGGCAGAACCTTTTCGCCCATGCGGCTGATGAATCTGCTCAGCGCCGCGATTTGCCCATCGAGTTGCTGGACCCCCTTGAGGTTCTTTGGCTTCTCCATGGCCATTATGGCCCAGATTTTCTTCAGGTTCGCTTCGATTCCTTGCTGGGAGATGAAGTAGCCTAGCAGCTGACTAGATGGGACTCCGAAGGCGCACTTTTCTAGGTTTAGCTTGATCTTGTATCGATCAAGGTTATCGAACATCTCGCGGAGATCCTCGATTAGTGTCTTGGACTCCCTTGTTTTTATTACTATGTCATCGACATAGACTTGGATGTTGCGGCCGATCTGGTCCTTCAGGCACGCCTGCATGCACCGTTGGTACGTGGCGCCTGCGTTCTTCAGCCCGAAGGGCATTGTGTTGTAGCAGAACACTAAGAACAGCGTGATGAACGCCGTTTTCTCCTGATCTTCGACCTTCAGTTGAATTTGGTTGTAGCCTGAGTAGGCGTCGAGGAAGGAGAGCTTCTCGCATCCTGCAGTTGAATCGATGATCTGATCGATCTGAGGGAGAGGGAAGTGATCCTTCGGGCAGTGCTTGTTCAGCGATGTGAAGTCCACGCACATCCGCAGGATGTACGTGTCCTTTTTGAGGACCATAACGGTGTTGGCAAGCCACTCGCTCTCCTTGATCCCCCTGATGAAGTTTGCGTCGAGTAGTCTGTTGACTTTGACTCCGATTGCTTCGGCCCATGGTTCAGACAGTCGTCGGATGGACTGTTTGACGGGCTTGGCGTATGGAAAGACGTTGAGTGCATGCTCGGCGAATTCCCTAGGAACTCCTGGCATGTCCGTAGGACACCAGGCGAAGATTTCCCAACGCTCACGGAGGAATTCGACGAGCGCACTTTCCTATGCGGAGCTGAGGTCATTGGCAATCAGCGCCGTCTTGGAGGCATCCGTCGGATGGACCTGCACCTTTTTTGTGTTGACGGTGGATTCAAAGGACATGTCTGGTGCGTTCTGTCTTGCAACTGGGGGTGCCCCATTGTCTGTCACCTCGCGGAGTCTTATGAGCTCCTCCTGCATGCCGAATGACTGGGAGATTCTGTTGAAGTCCCTATCGCAGTGGTCCGATCGGGTGAAGCTCATGTGGACCGTGATGACGCCCTTGGGTCCTGGCATCTTGAGTAGCAGGTACGCGTAGTGCGGTACTGCCAGGAATCGTGTGAATGCCACACGCCCGAGGATGGCGTGGTATTGTGATGGCCAGTCCACCACTTCGAACTCGAGTCGCTCGCACCGGAAGTTATCCGTCTTGCGAAAGATTACGTCGAGCCATATCTTTCCCAAGGGGAATACGCCCTTCCCTGGGACGATGTCGTGGAACATTGTATCAGATTGTTCCAGGCTGCACAGCGGGATCCGCATTGCTGCTAAGGTACTTTTGAACATCAGATTGATGCCGCTGCCACAGTCCATGAAGACACGGCTCATGTCGAACCCTCCGATATACGCCTCAAGCACCAGGGCAGCATGACCTGGGCGAGGGACCTGGCAAGGGTGATCCGAACGGCTGAACGTGATGCAGGACTCCGATCCGCTGAGGTACTCAAGGATGGCAGGTGGAGCGGTCATAGCCAGATTAATCTGGCGGGTGATTTTCTTCTGCACCCTGTTCGTTGGGCACCCTTTTTGGATCATCAGTGATCCTTTCGGCGCGGGGTACCCGTGCCTACCGTTATTCTGCGCGGGTGCGATTGGGTGATTTGAAGGTCCCGCAGGTGGTGGTGGAGGAGCTCCGTGTGCGATCTCACCCGGTGCGGGTGCGTTCCCGTACCCAGGGTTTGGGGCTTGTTGCCTCATCTAAGCCATGCTTTCGCTGAGTTTCTGGAACTCGCGGCAGTCCTTGAGCATGTGGCTTGCCTTCTTTTTACCATCCTTCTTGTCGATGTAGAAGTGGATGGTGCATGGACCCGACAGTTTGTCGTATGCTGAGGGTCCGTCGTCACGACCGCTACGTTGCCATGACTGTGTTGGGCGTCCTCCGTCGCGAAAGTTGCCTCCGCGATATCCGCCGCTGCTGCGGTTGCTGTCGTTGCGGCGGTCAGCGTAGCCAGCCGCGACCATGTCGGGTCCCTCGCGATCGTTTTAGACGCGCGATCTTCTCTTGCTACGGCGTTCGCGTCGCCGGCTGTAGTCATCTTCCTCCTCCGAGTGCGCTCGATGGACGGAGTCCTCGTCATCGGCCCACCTGTTGGCGATGTCCATGAGGTGGTCGAGTGTCTTGGGCTTGACGCGCCCAAGTTCTTCCTTGAAGTCCTGGCGTTTGACGCAGTCCTTGAAGGCGTCGATAGCTCTCTCCTCAGAGATGTGCACCGCAGAGTTCTTGGTGTTGGACCAACGCAGTATGTACGAGCGAATGGATTCGCCCGTTCGTTGGGTGCAGGCCCTCAGCTCCTCGATCGAGGCTGGCCTCTTGCTGGTGCCTTTGAAGTTTCGGATGGCAGACGCGATTCCTCCCACGGATGGATCCCACGATAGGCTCTGAGCGGATCCAGTGCTTTGTCGATTTAGCTGAATGCATTGCAGGGCGGTGTCTTTGTTTCCTCCGTGTAGCTTGACGGATGACAGGTGGTCGCTGAGCCACGCCTTGGGGTCCTGTGTGCCGTCGAACTTCGGAGTGTCCGAAGGAAACTTGAAGTTCCACGGCATCCGTGTCTGCTGAACGGGTCTGCTGAAGCATCGGGCTCCGTAGAGTTCACCTTCACCATCATCCTCCTCGGATTCGGATGAGCATACATGCTTGGCGCGCGCTTTGTCGATCTTGCGCTGGGTTAGCTCACTTCGAGCGTCGTAATCGTGGTTGTGATGCCGCGAGCTCTTGTGCCTTCGAGGAAGGTCGTGCTCTTCCTCCTCGGATGAGGGCGTGGGGCTGCGGTTGAACCTGACCACAGCCTTCTTCTTTGGCTCCGCAGGAGCTTCTTCGTGGAGCGCAGCTCCAACGAGTCCGAGTCCGGTAAGCGCGGACTTGTGCATGGCCATTTTCGGGTCCCCCTCCGGAGGTGGATGGGATGCGAGGTACGCGGTGGCTGCCATGATCGCAGCTTGCGGCGTCTTCGGGATGACGTTGCCATCGGCATCCATCTCCATGAAGGACGCGTTGAGGGCCCGGGTCACGTCACGATGTGCCTTGGGATCCATGTTCTCCGTGCGAGAAGGGTGCTTGTTGCCATGGTTGCCGTGCGAGTTGGAGCCAATGCCCATGGCGGAGAGCGCAGCTCGCCGCGCACTGGACTCCGAGGCTGCTTGCTTGCGTTTGTCACGCACCTCTTGCATCTGCACCTGCTTCTTGTTCTCCTTGTTTAGGAGCATGTGGTATGCCATCAGAAGGTCCCGTGAGGCACCCACGGGCAAGATCTTGTTGCCTGCTACGGCTTCGCGTGCTTGAGCCCATCCTTCCTTGCTGAGGTAGATGACTCGATCGGTGTTGTCCCCGTTGGGCGAGGGACTAACTTCTTCTGTTCTCGCCGTTTCTACCCTATGGGTTGGGTGGTGGGTTGTGCTCCTGATCCACGTCACTCTGGATGACTGCGGCGCATTGGTAGCGCTCGTAGATTGGATCGCTGTTGCCTCAACTTTCGGATCCGGAACCGTAGGTCCCTTCCTCCGATGGTGGATCGCACAGATCTGAGTTGTAGCTGCTGCTGTCATAGAACTCATCTGTTGATGGCGATGTGCGTAGCACGGGGTGTGGGCCCCATGAAGCGTGCCTGATCGATGGCAAGGGCACCCGCTCTAGGAGGCGGAGAGTGCCGGTCTGCCCCACCTGGAAGCAAAAGCTCCCGAACAGGATCTCGAGTCCGTCGCCAACGGGATCGAAGTCCTTCAGGGTGGCTGGCAAGTGGGCGGTGAAGTCGAAGGCGCCGAAGAGGACATGACTCTCCGTCACCGCGGAGTTGTAGATCGCTTTGGTTGGGACCGTCACAATCGCACAATCAGCGCCCCTAGTTCCCACAGAAGGCGCCAATTGATGAGGTTTAATCTCGTCAATGCACATTGTTATAAGCTTGGGTTTTGGAGAAGATGGGGATGCTGGAGATCACGGAACGGTTAGCAAACAAGCAACATGGGGACACGAGGTTTACCCAGGTTCAGGCCCCCGAAGGGAAAACCCTACTCCTGCTTGTCTTCTCTTGATTACAGCGGAACCGAAAAGTACAGGGGTGTGCAGATGCAATCTAGCGTGGAGGTGTGTATGCGATGGTATGCGAAGTGCCCTCCTCGTCGTGCCCTCCTAGCCTTTATATAGAGATAGGCAGGTCTCAGGCACAGATCGAGTCGATTACAGGTTCTAGGGTTTGCCCCTTTGAATATTTTATCTACTCTAGTCTTGTTCTCCAAGGATCCGAAGGCGTCATGGCTCCTGGCCACCCGAAAGTCTTCATGGGCTAGCGCATGTTCTCATGGGCCTTCCTTGGGCTGGACTAGGTATGCTAAGATCGTGTACCCACAGAGTATAACCATGTCACATATCCTTAGTCCTCTTTAGGTACTTTAGGATATTTTTGACCATTGTCTAGTGTTCCACTCCTGGATCACTTTGATATCTGCTGGTAAAACTAACAGCATGTGCGATATCTGGTCTCGTACATAGCATGGCATACATGATAGAACCTATGGACAAGCATTATGGGATTTTACTCATCCTTTCTCTATCTTCTGTCATAGCTGGACTTTGAGTCTTACTCAAGGTCTCACCTAGCAACATGGGCAAGAACCCTTTCTTGCTTTCTTCCATTCTAAACCTCTTTAGAACCTTGTCCAGTATGTACTTTGTGAAAGCGCTATTAAGCATCTTGATCTATCTCTATAAATCTTGATGCCTAAAATATAAGCTGCTTCACCAAGATCCTTCATTGAAAAACTATTATTCAAATAGCATTTGACACTTTCAATAAGTTCTATATCTTTTCCTATCAACAATATGTCATCCACATATAGTACTAGTAATGCTACAGAGCTCCTACTCACTTTATTGTAAATACAAGTTTCTCAAAAAGTTTGTATAAATCCAAAGTTTTTGATCACCTTATCAAAACATTGATTCCAGCTCTGGGATGCTTGCTTCAGTCCATAAATGGAGCGCTGAGGTTTGCATACCTTGTCAACATCTTTAGGATCGACAAAACCCTTAGGTTGTACCATATACAACTCTTCCACAATGTCACCATTAAGGAACACCATTTTGACATCCATCTGCCAAATCTCATAATCAAAAAATGCAGCGATTGCTAAAAAAATCCTCACAGACTTTAGCTTCGCTATCAGTGAGAAAGTCTCATCGTAGTCAACTCCTTGAATTTGTCGGAACCCTTTCGCGAAAATTTGAGCTTTATAGATAGTAACATTACCATCAGCGTCTGTTTTATTTTTGAAAATCCATTTGTTCTCGACAGTCTTGCGGCCATCAGGTAGGTCCACCAAAGTCCACACTTAGTTTTCATACATGGATCCAATTTCGGATTTCATGGCCTCTTGCCATTTGTTGGAATCTGGGCTCATCATTGCTTCCTCATACGTCGCAGAGTCGTTGGTGTTGTCCACCAACATGACATTCAAGACAGAGTCATACCAATCAGGAGTGGTACAAACCCTTGTCGACCTGCGAGGTTCAGTAGCAATTTTGTTCGAAGTTTCATGATCATCATCATTACCTTCCTCTCTTATTGGTGCAGGCGGCACATAAACATATTTCGGTGTTGCGCTACTCTCAAATCAAAGAGAAGGTTCACCAACCTCGTCGAGTTCTACTTTCCTTCTAGTCACATCTTTCGGGAGAAACTCTTTTTCAAGAAAGGATCCATTCTTGGAAACGCAAACTTTGCCTTCGGATCTATGATAGAAGGTATACCCAATTGTTTCTTTAGGGTATCATATGAAGGCGAATTTTTCTGTTTTGGGTTCAAGCTTGTCGGGTTGTAACTTCTTTACATAAGCTTCGCAGCCCCAAACTTTAAGGAACGACAACTTAGGTTTCTTACCAGACCATAATTCGTGCAGTGTCGTTTCAAAGGATTTAGATGGTGCCCTATTTAAAGTGAATGAGGTTGTCTCTAATGCATAACCCCAAAATGATAATGGTAAATATAAAAGAGACATCATAGACCTAACCATATCTAAGAGAGTTTGATTACAATGTTCGGACACACCATTATGTTGTGGTGTTCCCGGCGGTGTAAATTGTGAAAGTATTCCGCATTTCTTTAAATGCATGCCAAACTTGTAACTTAGATATTCACCTCCATGATCAGATTGCAGAAACTTAATCTTCATATTGCGCTAATTTTCTACTTCAATTTGGAATTCCTTAAACTTCTCGAAAGTTTTGGATTATGTTTCATAAAGTAGATATACCCATATCTACTCAAATCATCCGTGAAAGTAAGGACATAACGATATCCATCGCGCGACGCTACACTCATTGGATCGCACACATTGGTAGGTATTATTTCCAATAAGTTTGTAACTCACTCCATTATCCCAGAGAATGGAGTCTTAGTCATTTTTCCTATTAGACATGCATCACATCTTTCAAGTGATTCAAGAAGTCCATCGAAATTGAGTTTCTTCATGCGCTTCACTCCAATGTGACCAAGACGACAGTGCCACAAGTATGTAGAATTATCATTCAATTTTATTTGTTTAGAATCTATGTTGTGAACATGTATATCACTACTATCGAGATTCAATAAGAATAAACCATTTATCTCAGGTGCATGACCATAAAATATATTACTCATATAAATCGAACAACCATTATTCTCAGACTGAAATGGGTAACCGTCTCACAATAAACAAGATCCAGATATAATGTTCATGCTTACCACAGGAACCAAATAACAATTATTCAAATTTAAAACTAATCCTGAAGGTAGATGAAGATGGAACGTGCCAACGGTGATCACATTAACCTTGGAGCCATTTCCAACGCACATCATCACCTCGTCTCTCGCTAGTCTTCGTTTATTCCATAGTTCCAGTTTCGAGTTACAAATATGAGCAACCGAACCAGTATCAAATACCCACACACTACTACAATTACTAGTAAAATACACATCAATAACATGTATATCAAATATATCATTCTTCTTGATGTTATCGTTCTTTAGATTTGCCAGGTACTTGGGAAAATTGCACTTCTAGTGCCCATCACCCTTGCAGTAAAAGCACTCAGTATCAGGCTAAAGGCCGGCCTTGGGCTTCTTAGGCGTGACATCTTTGTTGCCGCCCTTCTTGAAGTTTCCCTTGTTCTTAGGCTTGCCCTGCTTCTTGAAATTGTTGGTCTTATTGACCATCAACACTTGGTGCTCTTTCTTAATCTCCACTTCAGCAGTTTTCTGCATAGAGAAGAGTTCTGGCAATGTCTTATTCATGCACTGCATGTTGTAGTTCATCACAAAGTTCTTGTAACTAGGTGGCAGTGATTGGAGGACATGATGAATCCCCAACGCATTAGGAATCGTTATTCCCAAATCTTGGATTTTGTTCGCGTGCCTAGACATTTTGAGCACGTGCTTGCTAACGGAGCTTCCCTATTACATCTTATAGTTAAAGAATTTCTAGGAAGCTTCATAGCTTTCCATGGCCGCATGAGTTTCAAATATCATTTTGAGCTCATTGATAATATCACAAGGGTCGCGGTTCTCAAAGCGCTTCTAAAGCTCCGATTCTAGACCATACATGCTAGCACACTAAACTGTGGATTAGTCATTCTTCCGAGTGAGGTAAACATGTTTAACCTTATCGGTAGCATCTTCTGCAGGAGGGTCACCTAGCGGTGCATCGAGCACATAGGTCAAATGACCAACATTGAGGACAATCCTCATGTTACGGAACTAGTTCGTGAAGTTGCTTCCATTGTTTTTCAGCTTTTCTTTCTCTAGGAACGCATTAAAGTTGATGGAAGGGGTCACCATGATCTACAACATATTTTCAAAGAATTTATACTGAGTTTATGCTAAATTGAGTTCAAATTTAATTCTTAAATTAACTAGCTGAACTCCCAGTCAAAACAACATCCCTCATGTTGCCTTAGTGATTACACGAACCAAATCCACTACACTAAGTCCGATCTTCACAGGAGGAGATGTAGCTTCAAAGACGAAAAATCAACATGTTCATCATATCATTCATATGACTCATATTTTACCTTTCGGTATTCCGTGTTCCAAGTCCATGTATGTACATGCTAGGCTCGTAAAGTTTAACCTTAGTATCCACATGTGCAAATTTGGCTTGCACCCGTTGTATGCACACATAGAATATATAACACCCAATCATCACGTGGTGCTTCGAAATGACGAGTCTTAGAAACGGTGCCTACTAGGGACGAACACTTTATTACTTGATATTTAGTGAGAGGGATCATATTATAGTGCTACCTTCACGATCTAAGCAGCATAATATGCATAAAGGATTAACACCACATGCAATTCATAATATGTGATATGATATGGCCTTTCTTCTTGTGCCTTTGATCTCCATCTCCAAAGCACGGACATGATCTCCATCATCACCAGCAAGGCATCAAGGTCAGTGGGGTCGCTTCATGGTTGTCCATCACTAATAGCAACTACTATAACTACCTGGAATAAAGCTATTACATGATGAATAGACACGCATGTCTTAACAAATTTAAAAACAACCATTAGGCTCCTGCTGGTTGCCATATTACAATAAAGATCATCTCATACATCAAATATAATCACAATACCATCATGGCCATATCACATCACATGCCTCTACAAAAACAAGTTAGACGCCTCTAATTTTCTTTGCATATTTTGCGTGGCTTAGGGCTTTTGAATAAGAACGGTTCTTACCTACGAACAAGAACCACAACGCTGATACAAGTGTTGTCAGGTGAAGATTGTAAATTGGATCTTAACTATGGTGGGAGAGACAGACACCCGCAAAGACACTTGTGCAATACAAGTTGCACGTCAAGCATGGAGCAAGTTTCATGTGAGCTGACAGGTAAGGTTAGCTCGGTCCGCTTCATCCCACCATCCCGCAAGATGCAAAGTACACAGAAATAAAACGACAACAAAAGCATAAAATCCCACAAAACCATTGTTTTCTACTCATGCAACAGATCTACGCATAGACATTGCTCTGATACCACTATAGGGTTCGTAGCATAGAAATCAAAAAAATTCTATCGCAAGAACAAATAAAACCAAGATCCAATCTATGGAAAAGCCAAGATCAAATCTACAAGATAGGTGCAACATATAGATGAGAATTAACCCTCGAAGATCCAAAGCCTTAAAAAGATCTAATCTCTTGGTTGATGTAGTCGCTCACTTGTCGATCTCAAGATCCCGATGACGATCCTTCTGGCATCGCGTTCTGGCAGCGTTTCCGCACTCGGTCACACGTACGGAGTCGATGAAGACCTTCCTATCCCTATACCAGTGGGCATGATAGGTAGTAGATCCCCTCAAAATCCCAGCATCACGACGGTGTGGTGGTGGTGGAGGAGAAATCTTGCATGGCTTCGCCTAAGCTGGAGTAGGAAGAAGGAGGAGGGGGAGAGGTGGCATCTAGGGTTTGGTGAAGGGGAAAAGGAGGCGGCCACCCCTCCCCTATATATATAGAGGGGGCAGCTAGGGTTGCCCCCTTGGCCCACTCCTCCCAGGGTTGGCGCGAGGGGAGGGGGAGGTTTCCTCCCCCCAAGTCTTATCCCCTATTTTTTAGGGATTCTCCCTTATCCCTACGGGGTTGGCCGGTTGGGCTTCTTGGTCCTGGTGCAGCTGGCCCATGGGCCCCTGCATCATTCCCTCAGCCCATGTGGCCCCTCCCAGGGTGGTGGGCCCATTGGTGGCCCTCTAGAACCTTCTAGAAGCTCCAGCCAAAATACCGAAACTTTTCCCGAACCCCAGAAGATGACCTCCATTATATGAATCTTATTCTCCGAACTATTCTAGACCTCCTCATGATGTCCTAGATCCCAACCGAGACTCCGAACCTCTAACTCACATTCCATATATACTTAAACAACATTGAACATTAAGTGTGTCACCCTACGATTCGCAAACTATGCACGACATGATCGAGACACCTCTCTGATTAATAACCAATAGCGGTACCTGGAGATCCATAATGGCTCCCATATATTCAATGATGACTTCATGATCTAAAGAACCATTAACATACGATATTGATTCCCTTTGTCGTGTGATACTCTACTTATCCGAGGTCCGATCATCGGTATCTCCATACCTAGTTCAACCTTGTTACTGATAAGTAATCTTTACTTTTACGGTGATATGACCTCCCTTGTGACCTAGTCACATGCTTGCAAGCCAATTGGATGACATTCCATTGAGAGGGCCCATATTATATCTATCTGTCATTAGGATGGACAAATCCCATTCTTGATCCATGCGCTTCAACACATACTTTTAGAATACCTAATGCCACCTTTATAACCACCCAGTTATGAAGTGGCGTTTGATGTCATCAAAGCACTAATCCGGTGATGGTAATTAACATGATCTCATGGTCGAAGGATTAGGTTACTATGTATTTGAAAGTTTGTAGCAAAACAAACTTAATGAATTGATCGTATGCTATGCTTACTATGGGTGTGTGTGTCCATCACATCATTCTCCTAATCATATGATCTTTTTATTAATAACTTCCAATGTTCACGATTAGGAAACCATGATCATCTATGAATCAACAAGCTAGTTTAACAAGAGGATTACTAGGGACTCTTTTATGTTTACAAAACACATAAGTATTAGTGTTTCCTATTAATACAATTATAGCATGGGATGAAAACATTTATCATAAACACAAAGATATAATAATAACCACTTTATTATTGCCTCTTGGGAATATCTCCAACATTCTCTCTCTCTCTCTCTCTCTCTCTCTCTCTCTCTCTCGCAACTGCGGCCCCCTTGTCAGGTTTGTGCGAGCAAGGAGTTCTTCACCACGGAGTGCCGTCGCTCTATGGGATTCGGAGCCGGGAGATCTACTTCCGCAATATCGGCTGGATCGGGCAGAAGCAGAGGTCATCATAAAGCATCATACGTGTGTGACTCCCTCTGGCGGCACCGTGCTTTCGGTGCTAGGACTTGTCATGGAGCCGCAAAGACATCGTGACCTCGAGGTTAGCATCAGGGCATCTTATTCATCCATGTTCCTCGCGGTACGTTAACCGCGCTCGGTCTTCAAAGGTATGAATACCGTATTCCCTCCCGTTACTACATTACTAGTAGATAGATCTTGGGCTTTCGGGGTTTATTTCTGCATAGTAATTTTTTTTATTTTCTGCATCGAACCCCAACAGTGGTATTAGAGCCAATCTATGCGTAGTAATTCTAGTATGGGTAGAACACACGAGTTGTAACATGTGGACGTTGACTTTATGATTGTTACCTCCCACGTGTACTTGTTTATATCGCGGTATTGATTGATGAAGCAGCCCGGACCGACCTTACGCGTACTCTTACGCGAGACTGGTTCCACGCTCAACATACGACTTGTATCATATAAGGGCATGCGGGTGTCTGTCTCTCTTTCAATAATTGATATAGCATTTACAAAAGGATGGCCCCGAGAGGGGGTTAGTAGAAACAATCATTTAACCGGTGTTGTGGTTGAAGTTCATAGGTAAGAAATGGTTCTTATGCGAAAGCCCCTACAACCACATAAAATTTATAAAAGATAAAGTAGAGGCGTCTAACTTTGTTTTGCAGGGGGGGTTGTGATGTGATATGGTAATAGTCAAGGTAAAGGTAGTTTATTTTCTATTACTAAGTGGTATTAACGGTCATCATCGTGATGGTGGACTATGAATTCGCAGGCATGAGGGACATGGTGCAAGACCCAGTGGTGCCGGAACCCAGAGCGGCGTTCCCCTTGCGCCAGATCTGAGGCACCGAAATGGATATCACTACGCGAAGACCATATAGCATCGCACTTACATTTGTTGTATGATTGTTGTGTGTATCTTATTATGTGCTTAGTATTATATACTCGACCATAGCATTAATATGATGATCCATAAACAACTTAATTCCAATATTTGTGTTCCCCTTGTGTGTACACCACCAAGAAAGTTCTTCGATATGAGGCAGGACATGACGATCGGGTGTCAAACATACCTACTTTCACACACAGTGGGTGTAAGAAAGGTTACACTGCAATACACACAAGTTAGAGTTAGAGAGCCTAGCATGTGCATACATGGACTCAGAACACGGATGATCTAAAGATTGATCACGAGTCACATGAATGATGTGATCGACGTGCAGCATCCACTTTTGCAACTATATTACCGGCCGTGATGATCAGGGTGATGTAGTGAATAAGGATCGTGTAATCACTAAGACATTGGTTAGGGATAATGTTTTTAGTGGAGTTGTTTGAACTCATTTTTCATAAACTTAGTCTAAAACCATTAAAAAGTTTAAATGTAGATAATGGCATGCCGTGATGCCACCTTCGACATCACTGATTGGTTAGTCGTCGAGAAACTCAAGTTAGATGGATCCAACCTCCCAGATTGGCTAACTCGTCTAAACGACCTCCTTATTTAGAATGATGCGCCCTTGTACATTCACATCGTGACAGAGATGGATGAGCCAGTAGTAGAAGAATAAGAAACCCCACAGATGCGGGAAGGCCACATCTTTCATCGGGATAGATCCGCATTCATACAAGATTTAATGCGCAAAGGCATGATAGATGAACTGCATGAGCTCATGTTGATCTTGACCCAGTTGTGATGATAGAACACCTGAGAGAAGAGTTCATATCCCATGTGCGCATGTGGAAGTACGAGCTTGTCAATAACTTCCTATCTATAAAGATGGAGGAAAATACTTGTATGAATAGTCACTTGGACCACATACTTGATGCACAGGATATTGGTCCACTTGGTGGACTATTGTATGACGGAATACTTTGAAATAGGAGTACGCTTAGGTCACTTACTCCCAGCTTCAAAGGATACATCCGGACGTGCATCACAAGCAGTGATACAGAATGGATGGATTTCTATGATTTCACAGAACGTTTGAGAAATGTTGCGGTGGAACAAATAGCTGGAGAAGTCATCGATGATGAAGGTATATATGATATACAAAAGTTTATAAATCTTATAATCTTGCAAATACTTGTTGCAGTAACTAAGTATATGATGCTTATTCTGTTTTATGGAAAACAGGTCCTTCATGAGAGTTGGTTGCAAGAGAGGAGATGACGTTGCGTGTTGATGGCAAGCATGATGATGATGGCCGTCGACACTCTCGCTCAAGATTTTTCATATAGTTTACAGTCTTTTGAATAATTATTGTAATCATAGAATATGAACCTTTTATAGTGTGTCTTACATTTCGTGAGACGGTTATTCATACAAGTTTGTATCAAGTCAGTTGTTTTGCTTTTATGAATAATTTGTACTTATGTTCATATGTTATTTTCGATTATTTTTGAATTATTCAAAATAAAGAAACTAATTTATAAGTAATGAACATTTGTAAAATGCCCTAGTCGGCATAATGTGGGAAAGACATCTAGCAATAAACCAAATAGTTCATAGTGGCATTGTTAACAAACCATCAATTGTAAATAGCAAACACTCACCTAGAATAAAGTAATCCATCTAGAATTCATTGAAGCTTTTGGATTTATGTGATAAAACCAAAGTAATAACAAATAAGTCCTTGGACAAATTGTAAGAAAAATTTCATGACAAGAACCAAAGAAGGCAAAGCTAGTATTGCTAAAGAGTTGGTGCATTCTCGGGAAAGTGTGCTTCTCAACAATGGTGTTCATGAAATGAAAGTAGGAGCATGATAAAGTTCTATGACCATATATCGAAATGATTGAGAAGCGCAAGTGGAAAGTGTTCTAGAACGGATCTTCATGTTGTAATGAAAAGGAGTCAATGATTTGATCATTGTAGTTTTTAGTTATGCTTTTACATAAAGTAGTAGGATTCACAAATATTTCCTACATATGATGTAGAGATAAATGTGAATTGATTGTCGCATTAACAAGACATACCTACGAACTACAAGGAATGTGATGGTAAACTAAGGTTACAAGAAATCCTGAAATTAAAACTTCACTTGAGATTAGAAAGTAAAACTATTACTGAATCTCGACGAGTAAGGAGTTACTTGATATTTCTAAAGGACCGCAAGGTTATAAGAAATAAGTGGGATTCTTAAAAGGACAAAGAGCGATTCGTCAAGAAGGGTCTTGAGTGAATTTGAATGAATATGATTTAGAGTGCTGAATGTCTAATGGATTTTAGAATCTTGTAAAAAGGAAAGTCTCGAATTGATAATTGATCAAGGGATTTCGAATTGTTCGAAATGTCGAGATTGTATATGCAAAATGCATAAAGCTAAGTTGGAGCTAGGGAGTCTTCCTGGATTAATATGTGAATGACATATTTTTATGAGGAAGTATTATTAAGTTTAAGCTCACATATGTAGCTGACATATTTTGAGTGGGAGCTTAATAGGATTCATATGTGTGAGTGACACATTGTGAATAAAGACCAAAAGCCAATAAATAAATAAATAATGATTTATAGGAACATACGACATTGAAATCTAGGAGATTGAGATATGTCCTATGTCATTATATTGGAATGAATTCCTAAAAGATTCTGAATGGTTCAGAATATGAATTAATTTAGGAAAGGTCCTTAATAATTAAAAGGGGTTTAGGACAGATCATTAAGTGTGAAAGTCCATGATTTGAAGAATAGGATGTTTGGAAATCCACTATATTGTGACATAGGATTCTGAATTGAAATCATTATAAACACTCAACATAATTTGATCGATGTTCTTATTTGAAAGAACAAGTTCAGAAATGATAGGTGAATCATTGAATGATGAGTTAGGATTATCCACAACATCTGGAGAGATCTGTAGACATGTTTCCAGATCTATAAAGACAACATACTTAAAGTATAAAGTGTTATACTAGAAAGGATATATGTTGAATTTATTAAGATCGGAAGGTTACCTCATGCATAGTTGAAGCGTGATGGCTAAATATTCGAAATTGCACAGGGTGCATTTTTTAATTGGAAATCTATATTTAATAAAAAAAAGTATGTGAATACTATCATGTGATGTATAAACGTTGAAGTTTTGAGAAGAAATTTCTCATAGAGTGTGTTCCAAATACTTAGTGCCCATGAGAAAGTCCCCGAGACCTATCTAAAGTCACTGCCGGTATTTGGAACTTGAATAAACCCATTCTGTTGCTAAAACATGATACATGGCATATTTCATAAAGTTTATGAATACATTTTATATCATGTTATAACTGTATTGATAGAGAAACATCAACATACGTGTGATATACAAACAAACAAACAGTATTTCCTGGTGAAACTCTAGTCACTGGTTCACTGGTCAACTAATGATAAAAGGTTTCCTGGTCATAAAGGTGCCTTGGCCCCTAATTGGCAATGAGATCATTTCATCGGGGAATAAGATGGTGAACATACCCTATATATAGCATCATATCACGATCATGTCACGAAGTTTGGGTTATGATGTTAAGGAAACATAGTGACTCTTTCCTTAGACCGTGAGACCATATCAAATCACTGTCATCTGAGGATGCTTTGATGGCACATAATGTCACTTAGTAATATGGTGATCATAAAGGTGTTGTTGGGCATCCGGAGGAACATGTAGAGGATACTGGGTCAAGAGCGGTATTTGTCCATCCGCGTGGCGGAAGATACTCTTGGGCCCACTCGAATAAGTTATATCCATAAGCTGCGCAATGTATGACTAGGTCACGGGGATATCACTTATCGGATCGAGTAAAGAAGGTATTGTCGGTAACGAGGTTGAACACTGACATAGGGATGTCACTTGATTAAAACCTCAAACAATACAGTATCACAAAGACAAAAGGAATAATACATAGTGTTTACGGTTCAACGACAAATATCATTGAGTACACATGTGGTCATTATGCATATCTAGATCCCGATGTTGATCATTGGTCATAATGGAGCCTTGACCATGTCTATAGTATTCTCGAACTGTTGGGTAGCACGCTGTAACATCCCAACATTTAGGAACTAACGAAGGGTATATTTAGGAATTTGAAATGTTGCATGCATTCATTTGTGAAAATGTGGGTACATTTTTCGCCAAATAAAAAACCTAAAGTGATCAAGTTTTCTTTCATACTTTGAGATTAGGTATAGTATTGAAGGATGATTGTTATAGACTTTGATATGATCTTGGTGGACTTATGTGTTTTGGGAAATGAAATTTGAATTTAAAAAACTTGAGTATTTGAATTATAATTCAAAAGGATTTTTGAATGATGTTTGAGTATTTGATTTAATGAAGGTTAACCAATAATAACTCAAACTCTATATAAACAAAGCAATTAAGAATAAGAATCTCCATTTCATAATTTTATTCAATAAATAAGTTACAAAAATGTAACTTATGAAAATCATCCACAATCTTTACAATAGCAAATAAATAAAGAATAATATTTTTTTATTGATGATAAGTACAATCTTTATTACAAAATAATAAAATAAAGAGTACAAAAGAATAAATTAAAGATTACAATTTTATATGAGAGTTATTACAAGTGACTATTCTAAAAAAATAAAAAAAACTAAACTAAAGTCTTGATCTTCAAATCTGATACCTGCAAAATAAACATAAACAAAAGAAAGAAAGTTAAGGTTAAAAGAATATTACTCTCAGACTTGACAGTGAAGTGCACTAATCAAGGTTCATCATTGAGTAATCTTTTAAAAAGGGGCAAATTTCACCAATATGAAAGAATATATCTTTCATAATTTTAAGCCATAAGTCAAATAAACAGCAAGGAGGGGCAAATTTCACCAGCCAAGTAAAAGTAACCAGATAAAGGTAACTTCACAACCAGAACATATCCACAATCTGTGTAGCAGGCACACAAGCAGCACACACACCAAACTGCATGGTATGTGCTGTCAGCACCACAACAACAACACAGCCAAACAAAACCATTAGCACAACCGTGGGAATACAACCCCACATCACTTTCTTTTTCATACACACCAAGAATAGCAGCCAGCAGCTAAACCCAGCCAAAGCCAAGCTAAATCACACCAAACAAAACCTTGGATCACACCACCAAAATGGTGACATAAGGAGGGGGTGGATCAGGTGGATAGCAAGCCCAAGATCAAGCCATCAGGACCAGGAGCAGAAGGGCTAGATCAAGGACAAGCCAGGAGCTGGAAATACCAGGGGAGCATCAGATCAAGGTCAACCATAGGAAACCCCACATCAAGTGACACTGGTGAGTAAATAGACCATCACATGATCTATCTGTCTAAGATTAGACAAGCATACGTGATCTGTCTCTTATTCAAACTCTCAGAAAGCACCCAAGTGGGGTGAATCCCTCACTGAGGTTTTAAACTCTAAAAGCAATCAGAAAAGTATAAGTATCCAACTAAATCCCAAAACAACATCATTGATCTAGATATCAAGCTATATTTCAATTCAAGAATGAACATATCTAAGATTTAAACTTCTAGGCACATCTCTAAGACAAGAGTAGCACCTTAGAATTTAATCTTATGGATCTATACAAGTGATCAAGCCTACCATCATTTTTCCCAAACTTTGATTCAAGAAACAGTAGCTGGTATCACTACCAGAACCCATCCATGTGAATCAACAAGTTAAAGGATTAATCCCTAAACCTCAGACCAACATCATGGGTCTTAGGAATTTAAGAAAAGAAGTTTCTACTTATCTTTAATGCCAAACTCATTTTAAGCTTGAACCAAACCAAGAAATAGAATCTAATCTTGTGTGACATACAAAGATGGTGTCACAAGAACAGTTCTAAACTAATCAGATTAAGCATTCAATCTTCACAGATTCAACCAACCAACTACAAATCATTTTCCTGTCATCACAGGAATCATAATTAAGAAAATCCCTATGTATATCTTCACTGTTTGAAACCATTTGATCTCACACTACATATGCATTCTTAAAGCCAAAAATTGCTAATACAGTGACTTCATCACATAACACTCACTGTCATTAACCAAGTAATGACAATGGTGTGTTATTAAACCACTAGAATTCCAAGTATTTCTTCTAGAGAAATTTTATCATCTGACCATATCAAAATTAATCCATAGAATCATATGATAAACCACTAGCATCACCACAGCTAATTATCAGCAGTAAGCCACAACAAGTCACCACTTAACAGGTTCAAGGATCATTAACACATGATCCAATTCATCAGTTACTTAGTCAACAGCAGGGTATGAACCCTAAGCAGAACCAAGAACCCTAATCGGGGCAGATAACTGTGAAGGCCACTACCAACATCTAGCATGGGAGGGCCTAGCACAGAGAGCACGAGAGGAGAGGAAGCACTCACCGAAGGTCCTCGTTGTAGAATAGAAGAGGAAGCAGAGGGGCCGACGACCATGGTGGCACGGGGAGCACCCCAAAGGGGGCGCTGCGACCCATACAGTGCCACGGCGGCGACCATAGCCACGCTTGGGGGCGAGAAGCATCTCCATGGCACACGACAGCAGCGGCGGCATCAGATCAACGCCAACCCTAAACCCTAGGGTTCAGGACGGCATCGATCTGGCCACAGGAGGGCTCCAAGTCCAAATCCAGTTGGACGGGAGGGAAGAGCAGGGTCGACAACCTCTTTCTGCACCACGGCGGCGGCCAGGACGGTCCACGGCGGCGCGAATCGCCGGCGATAGCACCGCTAACCACGGGGTCAGGGAAGGAGAAGGAGAGAGGTGAGCTCGAGAGAGAGACAGGGAGTGATGGGCTAGGTTGGGCCAGGTACCCTTCGAGGTGGTTGTTTTGAATTTTCCTAATGGGCCACAAGGGCCCAATAAAAATAAGCCAGCCCAAATCATTTAGAATCTGTTTTAATAATTGGAAAAGACCAAAATGCCACTAAACCTAAATAAATTCTAGAAAATAAAATAAAAGTCCAAAAAATATAAATAAGATATTTTTGGATTTACAATAATCCAAACTATCCAAATAAATTAAGAGATAATTTTTTTTAGACATATAAATTTTATTAAGAATTTTGTAATTTATATATTCCTTATGGAATTTTACAAAATTATTGAAAGTTGATAAAAATAAATAAAAATCACTTTCATTACATATTAATATTGTAGTATTTTAGAAAAATATTTAATGTCAATTTTTGGTAATTAATGATAATTCTTAAAGGAATTATTAATTAAATAAAAGGCAGATAAATTAAAATAAAATAAAAATAATAAAATATTCAATAAATATTTATAAATTATTTCTCATTAAAAGAATGTTTATAATTTAAATCAATGGGGAAGAATACATATAAAGCTAAATGATGCATTACATTACTTTGCATAATTATTTTGCTTCTTTAAATATTGTCCTTGCCGAGCAATAATGATGTTTTTGTAGACATAGAAGCTCAAGGTCCAATGCAAGCATTAGACTTCACTACCTTGCCATCACACGGCAAGTTCATCACTTGCTCATATCCTTTGAAGAGTCTTTATCAAAGTATTTGCAAATTGTGTGTTATCATATATACCCCAAAGAAAGAAAATATTATTTTCACAATTAAAGAAATCATAGATATCATCCTAAGTGATGATATATTGGAGAAATAGAACTTAAGGTTATATTTGCAACAATGATGATCAATTAGGGACTTAATACCCCTGACACCAGTGATTCTAGCGCCATATATTACGCGTTAGCCATGACATTTGGAATGGGACAGAGAAGTCAGATGTATCTTCTTCCTCTCGCATGAAGCCAGATGTGCATGTCGTGTCTATTATCCTCGTAGCGTGCATATTAATTGGTAATTCGTAGAGGATATGCAACATATGGGTGGGAACCCTCAACGTCCCACGATAGTTCTGGCATCTAACGGTTTTTACAAACCATTGCCGTAATTCATTATGTTGGCATGGTGTACACCAAGGAGGCATGCGAGGTCGCGAAGTGGACAGTGATTGTCTTGGACCAACTACTAGGCCCCACATCATGGAATTGTGGACGGGAAAGTACGCCCAGTTGTGCAACAAGGAGTTGATCTCTCATGCGTAAAGTAACGCACCTCTGCAGAGTGTAAGAATTGTAACTTGTTACTCCCTGTTCCGGGAAGGAGCTACGAACGCGGCTGATGGTCATAAAAGTTCTGGTCAACCTGTGAAGGCTGATGGTCATAGATTTTTATAATAAAATCAATTTTTGAAGAAAGATTTACAAAAACTACATAGTGCCAAGGACTTATAGTCTGAGGTGGTAGTTAGAGCATCAAACTTCCCACCTTGCATATAATGAACTTGTTGGATAACGCTGTTACTCATCCTTTCCTTTGATCCCTTGCTTAGACTCTGAGGATCACGAAGATGTGCCAATGTATGCAGCCGAATGTCAAGAAGATGTGTTCTACGAGGAGCCTGACCTGTCAGGAGGTGTTGAAGAAGTGGATTACGAAATCCGCTATGTTGTTGATAATAACGAGTCCAACTAAGTATCCTAGTTAGTAGTAACCAACAGAGCCGAGCAGCATGAACTCTATAGAATAAGCTGTTGAGCTCAACTCATAGTTGGAGTTGCTACTTTTATATTCCGCTGAAACACTTTATATTTTGGTTTGTAAGTTGAAACCTTTTGAAGTCTTGAACTTCTGGTATTGTAATAATAATACTATGTAAATGTTTGTAATATGGACCCGCAATGTTTCTGTTGTACCACTCTCAGGGATGTGATATTTACGGAACAATGTTCTATGGGTATCATGTCAACGACTATAGTATACTACACATGCAGTGGTATGCTGGGTCACCGCACACGCTTAAGGGCTTGACGAATCTTGGAGATTGTTAATGTCTAGTTTGAATCACTAAAGAAATAAGAAGAGAGAAACCAGAATAGTTCTGGGGAGATCCGAAGTCATTCAGAGAAATAATAAGGAAAAGGACCAGAAAAGGGTTTTCATATAAATGGTTATTTAAATATGATTATTATATATTAATTATAAATTAATATATTATAAAATAATATTTAAATAAAGATTTATAAAAGGCGAGATTTTTCCTAAAAAGAAACAGACAGAAAAAGACTAAGGAATGCTGTTTTTGAAACAGCCCACATGGGCGGCAGATACTGCACGCCTTACCTGGGTAGCCGCTATTGTGTGCCGCTCGGCCAGAGGGGACCTACCCTTGCTAGGCCGTCGAGGATGGCACCGACCCACCCGGGCCATTCTTGTCGTGAGTGCGTCAGCGCACGTGGGTGGCCTCGGTTCGCCGCTGCCCGGCCATGGCGCTATTCTGGGTGTAGGCCACGGTGGCACCCACCCGGCTGGCACACCTCCTGGTCTATTTTTTCTGTTGCCTTAGGGTACAAGTTGGGCCGCCAGTTTCGGCCCAATCGGCTATGCGAATTTTCCTGATTATTTCCACTAGTTTTTAGTCCCACATGGGAACCTAAAGGTGGAGGGACCCTCTCCCTCCGCCTATATAAAGAGGTACCTTGGGAGGATTAAAATACACCAATTTCCACCTGAAAATCAATAAAAGGCATGTGTTGCCTCTCTCCCCTCTCTCTCTCTCTCTTTGTTGCGATTGCGGCAACCTTGTTAGGGTTGTGCAAGCAAGGAGTTATTCACCGCAGAGCGCCTTCGCTCTGCGGGATTCGAAGCCAGGAGATCTACTTCCGCAATCTCGGTTGGATCACGGAGAAGCGAGGGTCATCGTCAAGTATCGTACGTGTGTGAATCCCTCTGGCGGCACCGTGATTTTGGTGCTAGGAGTTTTCGTGGAGCCACAAGGACATCGTGACCTCGAGGTCAGCATCGGGACGCCTTCTTCATGCATGCTCCTCGCGATACGTTAACTTGCGTTTGGTCTTCAAAGGTATGAATACCGTATTCCCTCCCGTTACTGCATTACTAGTAGAAAGATCTTGGGCTTCCGGGGTTTCCGCGTAGTAATTTTTTTAATCTTTTGCACCGAACCTCAACAGTCCCCACAAACACACCCCTAATTCTCTCTTCGCCCTTCGCCTCCAAGACACCACCTATGTGTGTCCACGGTCAAATTCGGCACACGTTCCAGATATTGGTACCTATACACCTCAAACCTCTTGCCGCTGTTGTTTGGTCGCCTTGGTGCCACTACAGTAGCCAAGGCCATACTGCTTCACCATCGTGTTCACCTAATGTCGTCCCGTTCTTCACCGCCGTGCTCGCCTAACACCCCAACCACCCTAGTCCTAGGGAGGGACTAGGTCGAACAAGAGAGTGCGACGGGGACTCGAATGCATTCCGCTGGACTGCAAAAATAGCCCAAACTTGGGCTTGGATTGTGTCCATAAGGAACGGTCCGCATCCGTAAGGCCGTTAGGGCATGCATTGTTTCAGAGGCTGGGTGTAATTGGTATCCCTATGATATTAATATATACTCTTTTCCAAAAAAAAAAAAAAAGAACCGGTCTGCGGTGCACAATCAGTTTGCGGTGATCGTTAGGCCTAGCCTCTATCCGTGAGGATAATATTGAACGGTCTTGGGACACTTTTAGAGTTTCCCTTAGGGCATCTCCACCGGGCGGATCCATTTCAAACATGAGAGGTGTCCTAATCGGTCCGTTTGGTCAGCCCACGAACACGAAAATAGGCCATTTTAGTCTTGGTCCGTTTGGGTCGGGGGTGCCCCCAGCGGACACGACCCACTTTGGTCGGACATGGCTAGGACTCACTAGTTTTTTACATATTTCAACAAATTTACATAATAAGTAGGTCTCACAATTACATGAATTTAAATAGTTCACAACCAAATGTATAACACAATTCTAAAGAAAATATAGTTCACTATTAAACATAGCAAACAACAAGATGATATATGAGTCCATGCCTAGCGGTTGCCTATGTGCGCCCACATATGCTTGATCAAATCCGCTTGTAGTAGGTTGTGCATAGTGTGATCACGTATATCATGGTGCACATGGAGGAACTCATCGAAGGTTGCTGGCCCTAGCATCACCTCGACTAGGTCACCCTCAAAATCTCATCCATGGTCATGAAGTCCACCATCCCGCTCATCCTCAACGGTCATGTTGAAGCAGGGTGCGGAAAAATGGCCTACCTAGACTAGAGCACACCAAAGGACCGCTCCACATCCTTCCTAGCAACCACTTACTCTTTGGCAAACCTTGCACATTTCTCATCAACCGGCTCACGAATCGTCTTCACAAGGGTTCTCAATCTGGGTAGATGCCATCAGCAAGGTAATACCCTTTGTCATATGCATGATCCCGATCTCATAGTGAATCTATAGAGCATTGCCTTTCGCCAGCCTAGAGAATACCTGAGAGTGCTAGAGCATATTGATGTTATTGTTAGAACCTGCCATACAAAAAAAGAGTGTCATATCCATAGATCTTGAGATGCATCTGCCTCAAGAATCACTGTGCATCCATCCATATGCTCACTACAACTGCCCTGCCAAGCAAAAGAACAGTTCTTTCACTCCCAATGCATGCAATATGCTGCCCAACATCCCTGAAAATCTCGTCTTCTTATTGATGGACAACAGACGGGAAGTGTCTTCGATATTTGTCCCTCAGATAAACTTCACCAAAAAACCGCAATTACCGCTTTGTAGAACATGTGCATCGCCTCAAGGCAGGTTCTCTCGCTCGTGCGCATGTACTTATCGACAAGGCCAACGACCACTCCATATGCAAGCATTCCAATAACAGGGCAACATTTTTAATAAAAACTAAAGCCAATCTTATCAGTGTAGTCCTTCTTACACGCGAAGTAGCTCTTGTAGTCCCTGACACCATCAACAATTATCTCAAACAATTTCGTTGACATGTGAAACTGACGCTGAAATATGTGCTTCGGAAAGAGCGGTTGCGTCTGATGGAAGTAGTCCTTGAACAACCGACCATGCCCACCTTCTCGATCACGCGGAAAGTTCATCGGGCGTTCCTTTACCGAGCCCTGGTGGACAGGTTGCATGCTCTCGGTGTGGTCGGTGATGAGGGTCGTCCCCACAATCATGAACTCGGTATTGTCGTCGGAGTCGTTGTCGGACGACGTGTCCACGAAATTGTCGTAGAAGAATAATTTGATTGAGTTGGAGCTCGTTGCCATTACTTCGACCGTGCAAATAGCCGAATAGGTCGTGGCGCTGCGTATCGGGTACGATTCGAAGCCGAGTGCAAGCGAAATGGGGTTGGCGTGGACGGCTCCTCGGTAGGAAGCCGGTGCAGCAAAATAAACCGACGGCGTCCTGGTCTCTGGCACGCCGGAGACTCGGTTGAAGGTCGGGGATGCCAAGCTACTCCGGTGATGCCGACGCGTACCAACGCCAGACACAAGGTTGCCTGTGGAGGTGGAGAACTACGACAAGCTCAATAGGTGCTAGGTGGATGGAAAGACAACAACGGAGGCCGGCGGAGGCGTTGCGGCGGAGTGGCGGTGTGAGCTGGGTGGAGGTCGATTTTGGGGATGGAGGTTCAAGGCAGAGGAGGACGAGGACAAAAAGACGACGCGCGCGGACAAGCGTGTTGTTTGAACCGACACAAAAGCGGCACAAATTTAGATTGGAAATAGGTTGTCGTGGATCGGTCCATACCGCGCTAGTCAAATGGATCGTCCCACTAAATCGATCCACTGTCCACATAATGGTTGAATGAGTCGGTCCGCTGGAGATGGCATTATAGAAGTCCCCACTACTGAGTCAGCTTCAGCAGTCATGCAGTAATAATCCCAAGAACCAAATTATTCTGGGCGCTCTTTATTTACGCTAGTCATCACCTGCAAGATATGAACACATCCGTTATGGGGCAGAGCCACGCCGCACTGGTGGATCTTGGCTGTAGCCCTTGGTTTTCTCGTTCGTCAGTCTTGGGATCCTCCCTGCCTGCCTGCCCCTCTCCCCGAGCGAGCACATGATGAAACGCTAGCAGCGCTGCCTGCCATCCCATCACGCAGCGGCAACCACGCCGCGCTACGGCTGCGCGTACCAATAAACAAACATCGGTACTACTGTACTACTTTGTCAGGCCAGCTGCAGCAGCTCGTTTTCAACGGTTGGTAAACCGTAGTAAAACAAAGTGAAAACCAGCTCCACGGGAAAGCAACCCCCAGCAAAGCAAGCAAGCAGCTCTCTCTCCTGCGCGTGGTGTGCGCAGTCAGTGTGGACGCCGTCCCTGCAGCGGCTACAGCTGCTGTCTGGAGGAGAGGAGCTCCAGCAGTCGATTGCCCCAGTAGCACCACCACTGCCTGCTAGCGCCTACTACCCATTCAAAGAATCTCCTAGCTTTCCCCCAAGCTTCCAGACGCCTTCTTCTCGATCTGTTTGCTGTTCAATCCAAAGATCGCTGCTTTCCCTCCTCCGGCGCCACCGAAAATCCCATCTCTTCGCCTCTTGTGTTTTGGAGAAACAGGGATTTGCATGATATGCTGCTACCTGCTTATTGAACCAGATGCTGCTTTGATGCGAGGTCAGCTCCTTGATTCCTTCCTCCTCCTGTATTGTATGTTTCCTGAGTAGCAATTTCTTTGTTTCCTAGTATCTTCTCTTAACGCGTTTCAATCCGAGATTCAATGGTGATATTTGTTGCTTGAACCTCTTGATTGCTGTGGATCTCATTGCAACTCCTTGGTGTATTTCAATCTGAGTTGGTAGAAACCAGATACTGATTAACTTGAATCTATATCCCCCGATTAAATTGTAAGCTATTGGTCCTTTCTTGCAGATTTCTAGCTTGTTTTCTTATCAAGGTTTAGCAGTCAGAAATCTTGCTTTCACAAGTAACCAAAGTACCAGACAAACAGAAGCAGCCGCACCCAGCTGTTGAGCCTCTAGGTTTTCCGGTGATTCCCCAACACAGCTCCAGATAAGACAACTACCTGCATCGCATCAATGGGTAGGGGGAGAGGCAGAGGAAGGAAGATTATCCCCAGCAGCAGGGGCCATGAAGATAAGGGGAGCAGCGGCGAAGAGGTCGTGCCCGCGAGAAAGAGGAGAGGCAGGCCCCAAAAGCAGCGTCCTCCTGCCGAGAAACTCGATCCAGCACAGGCCAAGAATTCGGTAGAGGGTGTCGACGACTATCCCCAGGGAGGACTAGGAGAAGGAGACGACGCGAAGCTCAAGGAGAACTACCCTGAAGGCAACGGCAACAAGAGGAACAGGGCTCCCAAGGAGGAAGAGGGCTCGAATCCCGACATGGAGGAGAACAGCTCCAGCACCCGGTCTAGCAACGACGAGTCGACGACGAGGTCGAGCGGGTTCCGGCAGAACGGGAGCCGCCGGAAGAGCACGCCTCGGCGAGCGGCGGAGGCGGGCCTGTAGTCGCGATTGCAAGCAGCAGGTTCTTCTTGGGTTGTCAGTTAGGCGGCGGCTGCTCTTCAATTTTGGCATCTTTATTAATCTCTATTTTTTGCTCTGTCAGATTCATGTTTACTTGACTGGCTCTACATGAATGTAAACATATACTGATTGCAAACCATGGAAGTTTTGCTTATGGTGATGGGAAGCGTGTTGAAATCAACAGTCAGCTGTTCTAGGCTAAATAGTGAGTGCTGTTTTAGTACATCACATCAGCTGATGCTGCTATGAGCTCTTGCAACTTTAGACAGTCCATCTTCTGCATTTTCTTTGCTATTTCCTCGTTATGGCATTGGCAAGTATCTTGGTTCTTATAACAAATTAATATACCAACACTATTGACCTTGCTATCTATCACGACACTTTGCAATAAGAAAGTACAGTGTCTATCTTTGCTGAAATACGGAGATACTGGGTTTGGGTTTCAGATGATTTCGCTGCATGACATCCAATGCACTTTTCGCTGGCTCATTCAGGATAAGATGTGAGTATGTCCGTGCAAGACAACTGTTGAGATACCAAGACTATTTGGCTTTCGTGCGCACTTTGTGATAAGAATCTAGCAAACCGTTGCTGAAACATGGAGATACTGGATTTTTGTGATAAGAATCTAGCAAACCGTAGCTGAAACATGGAGATACTGGATTCAGACGAGATTTCTCTGCATGACATCCAGCGTGCCTTTTCACTGTGTGAGTACGTAGCATCCGAATCAACTCAGCACAGGCACAAGCACAACCAACAAAAACGATCCCGACACCATGATATCCTGTCCACGGACCTCGTGGGGGCATTCATCATTCTTCTGAAAATGCGTTTAACCACTGAATCTCCAAAGAGTGGACGGAGGCCAGACTTTAACCTGTCATTTCAAGCCCAAATTGCAGCCGCATCATGCCCTGATTTGGTAAGTCCCATGGGTCAGAAATCCAAAACCCTGGAAAATTGGATGAGAATGTCCATGGATGGATGGGTGGGGAGCTCACTCCCTGCTCCGGCAAGCCGTGGTGCCGGTGCCCTACTCTAGAACAGGAAAGATGGGCGCTGTTTGAGATTTGGATAGATTATTATACATAATAATCTGTGCAAGATCGTGCCTGGGTGCTGCTGCGATCGGAAGGACGCACTTTCTGCCTCCCCCACACCGGTGACTCCGGCGCCTGTGAATGGCTGATCATGCGAGGAATCGTATCCCCTATAAACCTTTTTTTTACCTGCTCTATAAACCTTTTTTTACATGGTGGCGCATAAACTCAGTGACCAGGATGTGATGCCTCGTGTTTTTTGTTCCATGATGAATATAGATTGCTAAGATAGTTGTTTAAGCATTTTCAAGGTGTCATTGCTCAGTCTCTTTGCTAATCTTTACTGATAGGCGTTAAACTGTCCGACTAAAATGTAGTGCGAGAAGCAGACTAGAACGTTCATCAAGCATTGGAAAAAAGAATACAACCTAATAGTCATATGGATTTAATGCTAAACCTATGAAGTGATAAACCCAGCTTCTCGAGCAGCCCATATCACCAGCAACTTGCTTCCCTTGTTCGCCAAAACTTATGGCGCTTAGCGAGCTTTCGTTTGTTGCATCCTGCTGAGTTGTTTCATATGTTCACCCAACGGCATCCTAATTCCCCCTTATCGAAACAGAACCTTGATCTAGCACAAGGAATATGTAGCATCTTTTGGACAAATAATGCAAACGGTTTGTCCAATCAAGTCCACGTTCCAACATCATTAGAAGAAACAGAGAGAATCTGAAAGACAAAAAGGTACTTTGGCACTAGTATACGACCAAAGAACAACTGATAGTACACCCGAACCACCAAACACAAGGCCATTTCTACCGGAGAAATACGGGGCCTCACACACACACGGACTATCACACACCAGCACGACGATTTCGCTGATGACTGTTCGTTCAGTGGCATCACTGCTGCTGGACATCATGTGATTCCCGTTTCTCTTTTGTTTGCCGTGCCAAGTTGCCTCTTCCCCCCCGAAACACGCTATATATATGGAAGCCCAGACGACCAGATTAGCACAAGGAAAGAAAGAAGCTACAAGCAGCACAGCCATGTCCCCGCTACTCATCATCTTGCTTTACCTGACGGTGTCGCAGGTTGGCGCAAAGCCAATCAACGTCACGAGGAGCCAATTCCCCAAGAACTTTTTCTTTGGCACAGCCTCTTCGGCCTACCAGGTAAGTTCTCTAGAACAATCCCGAGACTAGTGGAAGAAAAGCAGGAATGCTTTTGCACTAATGTGCCTTGTTACGCTGATGCAGTATGAAGGTGCTGTGAGGGAAGGTGGCAGAGGACCCAGCATCTGGGACGCCTTCACTCATAATCACCCAGGTCCTTAGCTCTACAAGTGCACAAGCCTACACAGGGTTTTCTGTTTCCTATCAGACTACCTTAGTTTGTCACAAACAGGCTAATGCGTCCTTATTCTATTGTTTGCCGTAGCACCGTGACTGCTACATGACAGGGTGACAAGATCACTGTACGTATTAAACTGTTGTCAAAATAGCACATAACTTTGGAACATATGATGGCAAAGAGTTGTCAACAAGAAAGAGCATGAAACAAATGTCGATGATCTCTAACTATAGTAGTCGCTATTTGGTTTATTATACTACCTGCCCTAGCTCGAGCCTGAATAGCATCAGACTGATAAATTAAAGAAGCTTCCTTAATCTCAGTGTCGATTCACTCATATTCAGAGTTTTCAGACTACCTATGGTGATTTGTAATCAAAGTTTCACCGATTTCTCCATTCAGAGAAGATAGCAAATGGAAGCAATGGAGATGTAGCAATAGATTCCTACCACCGGTACAAGGTAATGCTTATGCTGACTATATGCCAAATAGTGACCACCAATCTACATCCATATCAATGTCTAATATTATCAGATGACGTTCAACAAGTGCAGGACGATGTCGATATCATGAAGGATATGGGCTTTAATGCCCATAGATTTTCTCTTTCTTGGTCAAGAATTTTGCCTAGTAAGTGATTCTTATAGCCTTTTCTAGTTTTCTCAAAGCATGTAGAGCATATATCCTCAGCTAATGGTAAAAGAATCTTGATGACCTTATATAGTTAAAAACAATCCAGATGTGATGTGTGCAACTAATATGTCATCATATTTGAACAAAGCCCAGCCACCCACTTGTCTTTAGCTATGGCAAACTAACAAACCTTGTCCACTGATATGCACCAAAACACCGAGACACTTCTAGTTGAGAATCGGTCTAGATTAACAAGAAATATATATTGATCACAAGCGACTAGCTCATTCAATGCTAGCACGGATACAGGTGGAAAATTGAGTGGAGGGGTCAACATGGAAGGAATCAAATACTACAACAATTTCATTGACAAGCTCATTTCAGAAGGTAAAGATTATATGATTTTTTATATCACTATTATATCATCATGTTTCCGTCCTAATGCCTAACCAACAATCCAGGTGTTGAACCATTTGTGACCCTTTTTCACTGGGACTCCCCGCAAGTATTAGAACAGCAGTACGGTGGCTTCTTAAGCAAGCATATTGTGTAAGTAAACATGACCTATCAGCTCATGAATTTTCCTACACGACCCAAACTGATTACTCTGATCAATAACAAGAAACATGTTAATGTTATAAAAAACAAAGAACTGAACTTTACCAACTTGTGCCAACATTATCAGGGAAGATTTCCAGGACTATGCCAATATCTGCTTCAGGGAGTTTGGTGACAGGGTAAAATACTGGATAACATTCAACGAGCCTTGGAGTTTCAGTATTGGCGGATATTCCAGTGGTACATACGCACCTGGCAGATGCTCATCTTCGGAGAAGTCAAGCTGTAGCATGGGAGACTCTGGAACGGAACCTTATATAGTAGCTCACAATCAACTTCTGGCTCATGCAGCAGCAGTTCAAGTGTACAGAGACAAATACCAGGTACGGCTTAGATTTCTTCATTGTGGTTAATTAATTTCAGAAACAAAATACAGGTGAAAAACTATGGTAAATAGAATAAATTCACTATAGTACTGTATGTAAATAATATCTACAGTATTACCATAAATGCACTCAAACTTATGGCCATACAAAATTATAAGAACTTGCATGTACGAAGCTCCTCCAAGTAGAACCAAGACACCAGAGACATTGCTAACAATCTATGCTCAGAAGCATGCTCAAGCAGCTTCAATATATAATATATGGCACTGCCACAGATCTTCTAGATAAGTATCGACCATACAGAATACAACTGGCACACAAAAAATCCAAAAGGTGCATCTCAGACTAAAGGCATGATGGAGCGAAGGAAATATTTAAACATGGTATCTCCTAATAGAAACAAGGAATGATTAAGTAGTTTTTACTAGTAATAAACATCCATATTTTTTCCAGCTTGGTGTTTTACAAAGTTTAAATCAATTAATCATTAATCATGCAGATGGAGCAAAAAGGAAAAGTCAGTATTACAATAGTTAGTAATTGGATAATTCCCTACTCAAATTCCAAGGAAGACAAGGATGCTACAAAGCGTGCATTGGACTTCATGTATGGATGGTGAGTCCAACATATCCAGTATGTGGTTCAGGTTCATCCATTAAGTTTCAAGCCACTGCAATTGGCAAATTATTGTACGGAGTAACTATTTTATTCACATAGCTCAATAACAAATTGAACAGGTTCATGGATCCCTTAACCACAGGAGACTATCCACTCAGCATGAAAACACTGGTTGGTAATAGATTACCGAAATTCACAAGAGAGCAGGCAAAAGCTGTAAAAGGATCATTTGATTTCATTGGACTCAATTACTATTCAGCAAGATATGCTCGAAATACTAAACACAATAGCAATAGTAACAAAAGCTACAGCACTGATTCAAGAACTGATCAAACAGGTATATAAGCAATCTGATCCTTTTTCTGCATTCGAATACATTAGGTGGGCTAATAGTTTTCTCTCCATGAATAACAGTTGAAAGAAATGGAACATATATTGGCCCAAAGGTATGACTTGTACACAGGGATGTAATTTTGTTTCATGTATGGATAGTTGTAATCCAACCAAATAGTATAACTAACTCTGCATACCTTTTTTTTTCAAAAGCATGTCAAAAAGTAACTGAAATGAATTTTGTTTCCAGGCTGGCTCGTCTTGGCTCTACATCTATCCAAAGGGAATAGAAGAACTCTTGCTATATACCAAGAAGACATACAACAACCCCACTATCTACATCACAGAAAATGGTAGAGCAGCCTAACTGCAAACCATGACAATTTACTCCACTGCTTACTTGAAGAAACACATATTGCAGGTGTCGATGAAATTAACAATGAAAACTTACCACTTCGAGAAGCCTTAATTGACAATACAAGAATAGAATTCTACCGACAACATATATTCTATGTTCAAAGGGCCCTAAGGTAAGTTCAATTGCTCGACTGCCTGTAGATAACTAGATTAATTAACTAATATCTCAAAGCTTTAACTTGATTTATGTCAAAGCAATAAAGTGTCTATATGACATGGCAGGGAAGGAGTCAACGTACGAGGATATTTTGCATGGTCACTATTTGACAACTTCGAGTGGGTGGATGGTTTTAGTGTTCGATTTGGTCTTAACTACATCAACTACAAAGATGGCCTGAAAAGATATCCGAAGCGATCCAGCCGATGGTTTCAGAAGTTCCTTCATCACTAAAATTTGTAATGTATGTCAGGGTATGTTTGGAGTGTGACCAAAGTGTACCATACCAAGTTTTTGGTTATGACCAAAAAGTTGGTTCTTGCTTGGATAGCTGCCAATTTTTTGACATGCCAATGCACTCCACTACCAACTCGAGTTCACTTTTTTAGCCAAAGTTGGCCAACTTGTGGACAAGGAAAAACTCAACCAAAATTTTGGCTAGCCAGAGTTTGGCAGGGGAACCTTGGGAAAGAATCACACACCCTTAACATTTTCATGTAATAACAGTACCAGGTAATGTATACATTCTGTTTTGATAGCAATATTATTGTAATTTCTGGAAACATGCTAGTGTTTCCAACATAACATTCAGTTAAGACATTACCGATGTAGTCCATGTTGCTGGCTTATAATAATTTTAAAACTTGTTGGAATGACAAGCCATGGATTTTCCAATCTCTTCAGGGTAAATCACCGCGCAACAAACAGCAACAATTCAGACAACTGTAATCAAGGTTCTAAAAATCAACCAGTCTGTATCAATTGCCAGTTGTATTAATGCTAATGTTATGTGACTGATCAAATAACAGTTATTTTTCAGGAACTTGATTGAAAACATCAATAAAATGAAAATTATAAAACCACGTGACTTTCTTCATCAGTCATCTTCACTACATTCCATACCGCACTCGTTTTGTGTTTCTAGTGGCCTATAGTGTAGACTGTAGAGCATATTCATAAGATTGAGTCTGATACTCCACATGCAATTAAAGTCATACCAGTCATAGTTTAGGAACATCTGTTAGCACTTAGGAGCAACAACACGAGGACAAGGACCATAAGTTGAAAGAGTATATACCACAAGATAATAAGCCTGCTTTACATATCATTTATTTGGTTCAGAGACGGAAGGTACAATCACTCGATCATCCAGCTAGTTGACTAACACTTGAAGTCAGTAAAGTATTGATCTCTCCAATTATATGCACCGGCCTGCTATCAAACATAGATGAAAGTGTTGCCTCGCAGAGCTTCTTTAGTTCCCTTGTTTTTGTAATTGCTGCCTCCTATAGTATTAGAAAAGCAAAATCGTTAACATACACATTGGCTAGAAAGCAGAGTTTCTGCAGCGAGTAATAGTATTTTAGTTCATTAACACATGATGAACCAAAAACTAGTCCTTCAGTAAATTAAATTATAAGAACGAGAATGCAGTTGTTCATATCACCACAAAGTTAGACTCCAGCTTTTATGGTAATCAAAGACCATACGTTACATAACTGGAGTCCACTGAGAACAAGAATATACATGTAATCAAACACTACGATACAAATAGAAATCATCACTTACTTGCTTTGGCCAGGATGATGATAGAGCATTTTGCAGCTCCATGCGCTTAACTGATAAATCACCTAAGCCTTCTCGTAATTTCACCTCGTGATGTTTCTTTTCTTCTAAGGTTGACACCAGTCTGTCCAAAAATCTTCGGAACAGCAAAGGAAGTAATGTTCGGTTAAGGAAATGTTAGAAGGAACATGCATTTGTGAGGGAAAACTGCTGTGTTATGTAAGCTTTCGAGACAAAGAATAATAAGTGCACCACTGTAGCAACAATGGAAGACAAGGGTTGGTATCATTTGCTTAAGTACATAGGATAAGCAAAAACTAGACTTTCAGAATAAACCACTTACCTTTTAGAGTTGAGGATCATTATAAGGTCGAGAGTTTTCTGGTTAGTGAGCAAACAGATTGCTGACGAGACCTCGACAAGCATACTCTCCAAACTGCCAGGAGCATACTGCTGGAGAACAAACGGTGAGACAGCTTGCACCTGATGCTGTAGAGATGATGTATCACCATTTCCCATCTCCCCTAAGCGTAGGGTCAAAAATGATTTTACCTGTTTCAAGCGTCAGAAATTATGAGCTAATCTCACAACAACAAAAAGCTACATTATTAGTTTGTGTATTCCTTATTACTAAAAAGGGCCAGGTTGGCAAAGCAGCCATGTACAAGTACAAAAACAGAAGTATCATCTAGTGATCTTGAATACTTAAAAGGGAGAACTTGGATACAAAAAATCATAATAAGAACTTAGTATTGATAATAGTCAACATGCCACTAAAGTATTTGCAATTTTAAGATCTGAAAGGGGACATTAAAAATATCAAAATACCTCAAGTAAATCATCCAGAATATTATTTCTGTATTCCTTCTCCAGCAACTGACTTCTTTCTTCAGTCATACATTCATATTGTCCTGATTCAGTTGGAGCATTCTCAATAGTACCACTTTCTTCAGGATTATCAGTAGAGATGTCCCAGCAAATCTGCTGCTCAGATGTATCGCATGTTAGGCCTTCTTTGTCTGCAGATGGATAGACTGAAACACCAACACCATAATTTTCAGAGCCTGCCAACTCTATATTGGCGTCAATAATTTCGTAAGATCCAAAACCATTGCCAGATTCTTCAACAGGTTGTTCCACTTCACCAATGTCCCAGTCAATACCATTATTATCCACTGAAATGTCCCAATCAATATCATCTGCGAGAATATTAGAGTCCATGTGCTCTCCTCCATCCATATTAGACCCATGAGCCTTTGATGCGTCTCCAAGGGAATTCTGCACCTCTGTACATACTGAGACATGTAGGGAAGGAGGATTAGCCTGCAACTGTTTCAGATTGTGTGCCACCGACTTGTAGTTTTCCTAAATCAAGAAAAACACGGTCAAGATTCACAAGAGTCGTACATCAACTTCTACATTCAATATCTGATACTAGGCCACATAGTCTTGACTGTACCTTATCCTCTGTATGGCAGTCCCTGACAAAAGTTGTATAGTACTCAATGGCCTGTGAGACAGGATCACTGCTCAGAACTTCCAAGATTTTGCTAAATGTTGACGGAAGTGTTTTTGCAGACTCTATCAGCTCTTGCCTCACATCAATTCCCTACAGACAAAATTCAAAGCAAGCGGCACATCAGTACAAGACAGTAAGCAACATAATCATCAACAACATAAACCTAAAAGGTGTGCCTCAGATAGCAAAAGCTAACCTGCAAACCAAGCTCCTGGCAAGCTTCTGCGTACCTAGTTGCTGAGAGAGCAGCAAGACGCTTAATGTCGGCCTCCCTGCGGTCTAGTTCTGCAAGCTGCTGCTGAGTCTTCTGCATCTGCTTCCTCTGGTATGGTCTTGAAGCAGCCAAAAAAGGGATTAAAATTAGTCATGGAAACGCTAGGTCAAGCACAAGTATAGCGCAAGCGGGCTAGAGAGGGCAAGGAAAAGAGTCAGTACATGTCATAGTTGACATTCTGGACCATGATCTGAGCTGCCTCTCCAAGGAAGACATGGTCCTTCTCGTAGGCTTTCACGATCGATTCCCACTCGCCCTAAATATAGCATTTGCATCAAAGCGTATGTCAGTCCCCACACTCAACGGGACATTTATCTAAAAAAAAAGAACAGCAAATCGTACCCCGGATCCTGTCAGGCGGCCAAAAATGTTCCTACTCTCAGTGTTGGATTCCAGGAGTATGCTGTATATCTTCTTCGCTTCCAGGTACCCAATCTCTACCAAAACGAAAGGAGAACACAATTACGTAATTAGATGGATTGCAGAAGAAGTAAGGAGCCTCGTAGACGTGACCGAGCGGGTGTTTTACTTTTGCCGTGCGGATTTTAGCCAAATTTATTTATACAGATGCGGCGCCACCGAGGGCTAAGCCTGAGAGGAGAAGTTACCTTCGAGTTCGAGGGTTAGAAGGTCGGGGTGGAGGTCCCGCGGGAGGGAGGCGAAGGCGGCGGCGATGCGGGCGCGGATGGCGGCGAGTCGCTTCCTCCAGTCCTGCGGCACCCTCTTGCGATCGACCAGCCACTCCTGCAGGCGAGCGAAGGCGATGTCGATGGGGAGGCTGCGGATCTCCGACGGGTCCCGCATGCTGGGCACCGGGCCGGCGAATCCACGGCGGGGAAGGGAGTTGGAGTTGGACGCCGGCCAGAGCTGGTCAGGAAGATGGGGACGACGAAAGTATTGGACTGGGAGTCTGATTTGCAGAGCTGCGACTATGGTCGATCGAGCCCAAGTACACCGTTCCTGGACCGGGCCGAACAGAGGTTGCAGAAGGCCACATTCCGGTTCGCGTAAGGGCCACGCGTGTCGAGGAGTGGGTCCCATCCGTCAGTGACCGAAGAGACAAAAGAGAATCCCGTAGAGAACGGAAATAAAGAGTCGGCCGTCTTCTTCCCTTGGACTCCCCAAATCCCATCTGCAAGCTTCCTCCATTGCCTCTCGCTGCTCACCTTCCCCAAGGAAAATCGTTCGGGCAGGAGACCAGGCGGACAGCGATGACGGTGGAGAAGGTCGACGCGACCGTCGCCGGCTTCGACGGCCACTTCGAGAAGCTCTTCGCCGCCGCCGATGACGGTGGCAAGGTGAAGCTGCTGCTCTTCCTCGCCGACCGCGAGCCCTCCTCCTCCCTCACCTGGTGCCCCGGTAAATCCGACCTCCCATCTCCTTCCGACGTCAAATTAAACCCCGCGGGTCGCATCCGATGCTAACCCAGAGCGGATTTGGGCAGACTGTAACGTGGCGGAGCCGGTGATCTACGAGAAGCTCGAGTCCCTGGGCAAGGACGTGGTGCTCCTGCGCGCGTTCGTCGGCGACAAGCCCACCTGGAGGGACCTGGCGCACCCCTGGCGGGTGGACCCGCGGTTCGGCCTCAAGGGCGTGCCCACGCTGCTGCTCTGGGACGCTTCCAAGGGCGCCGCCAAGGGGAGGCTCGAGGACGACGAGGCCAACGTCGCCGACAAGATCGACGCCCTGCTCCGGCTCGACTGAAATCTTCCTGCTGCGCTATCGCGGGAGGGATTTGGGAGTAGCTAATGAGTAACCGATTCTCTGATCGAAAGCATGTGTAATCTTGTGTGTCACTCGTGAACCTACCTTCCGCAGAAATAAATAAAGACATGGAATAATCTGGTGATGATCAGCTTCAGTATGAAAATTACTCTTTTCATATACATTTGCTTTTGCTTCCTCTGGGACAGAACGAGGGAGGATTCAACGAGCCAGAAGCAATTTCTTGGCAAATGTTACAGCGAGTTACAAATTGACACACCAGCCAGACGAAATTTGAGGGAACTGAAGAGAAATCACTTTGATAATGAGCTCCGTTGTCTTAGTTTTGATCTGCACCTGTAACAAACCAACGTTTTTTTTTTGCTATTTCATTCAAGCTTGGGCACAACGAGATTTACTTCAACCCTTTCTCCTCTCATCTAATTATGCTTCAGATCCACGGCAAAGTCCTCGACGTCACTGTTGTCGTCGAGCAACTCGATCGACCTCTTGTAGATAAGTGTTGTCCTTATCTTGCTCGGCGACAACTTGTTTTCCCATAATGTTGTTGTCATCGGCGCATCGCCTCGTAGGTATCTCCTGGCACTTGTTGCACCCTGGATGTCGCTGCCGTCGCCCCCGTAGGTTCCTTCGGCCCCTCGTTACCCTCGAACGTTGCCATCATCATCCCCATATGTCTCTCCGGGCACTTGTTGACCATGGGCGTCGTTGTCATCGCCCCCGTAGATGTCTCGAGGCACTCTTTGCCCCTGAGTGTCACCAGCATCGCCTCCGTAGGTGTTTCTAGGCACTCGTTGGCCACGCACGTCGTACTCATCACCCTCACAGGTGTCTCTAGGCACTCCTTGCCCTTGGGCGGCAACATCATCACTCCCATAGGCTCCGGGCACTCATTGCCCCCGGACGTCACCGGCATCACCCATGTATGTGTCTCCGGGCACTCGTTACCCCATGACATCGCCCCCGTTGGTGTCTGCGGGCACTCGTTGCCCCAAGGCACTATCGTCATCGCAGCTAGTGTTGTCTCCGGGCACTCGTTGCCCTCGAGCGTCACCATAGGTGCCCTTGTAGGTGTGGTTGCGCACACATTGACCCTGGACGTTGTCGAGCGAGGCCACAAAGCACTCGTAGGTGCGGTTGTGCATATGTTGCTCATGGACGTTGTTGAGCGAGGGGACCCAACCTTAGTTGGTGTGATTGCGCACACATTGCCCCTAGATGTTGTTGAGCGAGGAGACCTAGCCCTGGTAGGTGTGACTGGGCACACGTTGCCCCTGGGTATCGGCGAGCGAGACGACCTATCCCTGGTAGGTGTGGTTGCGCACATGTTGGCCCCTGACGTCGCTATCATGATGCAAGGCAACAAAGCCCGGGAAGGTGGCACCACGCCCGGTGATCCCTGGCAAGTGTTGCCGATAGCGTTGAGCCCACCAAGCTTGCTCTCGTCGTTGTCGTGGTCGGTGTGGTTGTCGATCCCAGCCATTGATACATGCTTCTTGTGATCATCCTCGTTGCTCGACATTGCGCACTAGCATCCTATGGCCGCCACAAAAGAATTGTTCTAAGCAACCCCGTGGAGGCCTAAGTGGAATGTTGAGTCAAACAAAGAGAATACATATGTGAATCGCCTAAAAAGGCGAATAAATATACATTGCAAAAGGTATAGTACAAGATATGCCGAGTGAAATCAAGAGAATAAATGAGAAGATTATGGTCATAATTACCTTAATTGAATCGAATCAGTTTTTTTAGTCATGTCAATCCTCGACAATTATTTGCCGACGATTTACCTGACTAAACATAAATTAAATCTTAAATTCATGAATAACAATGACTACTAATTTCAATTTTATATATAGGCATAATGACCACGATTACCAAGGATTGATAAATCCTTTTTCTTATTTTGTGAATAACTATGACAAGTAATTTCTATCCTTGGTAATTCATAGTCATCTAAATCCGTGGTAATTATTTAATATGATCATATCCTTATTCTTTACATTTACTCTCTCTTGATTTGGTTTAGTAGGCATATCTGGCCAATACATATTGTCTAGCCGTGACATACCAATATTTGCACCTGCATTAACATGCCTCTTTATTAGTTTTGCATATAAGTACAAGATTTTACCCCACCCCTCATATCCCAAACAACACAAGAAAGTCTAGCTAGCAAGCATGTCATACCATGTTGACCGGGTTTGCCGCTCTCCTATTGGCCAATGCCGTAAGTTCTTGTATTCATGTTTCTTCAGCGTTTGTATGTATAAAGTTATCACTAGCAATTTGGTATTTTATATGATCATATTTTTTTCAGATATTCAAGTGCATTATTATTTATAAAATGCATGCACAAGTTCCTTCACTAAATGTTTGCATGTACTACAACAGAGGGCAAGTTGATCTGGCCAGAGTTACTGGGAAAGAAGGGCAAGGAAGCAAAATTTGTGATTGAGCAAGAGAGACAGGGCAGTGATGTGATTTATGTGCCTCAAGGCGTCATTGTTACTGGTGATTACTGTTGTAATCGTGTTCGGGTCTATGTGGATGCCAGTGCCAATGGTGACTATGGAAACGCCAAGGTGATCGTGGTTCCAAGGGTTGGGTGATCCATCCACATGCATGCTCTATATCGAGGATGCATCATGAACTGATAATAGTATGCAATATTTCTTGCAAGTTTCATGTTATAAGACACGAAAATAATGGCCTTAATATTAATAAATCATTCTCTCTTTTCCTACTTATGATCAGTAAGCTTTTCTTTACACTTTAAATTAATTACTAGTACAAAACTACTACTATAAATTTTAAGTCAAAGGGGATAATTGGTGTAAAAAAGAAAGAAAGATGAAGAGGGTAATAAGTACATCTGAGCAACATGTTAAAATCTTGCCCCACGCGATCCAACCCGGCCATGGACAAAAAAAATCTCGAAATTATGAAGTTTTTGAGAGTGAATTAAACATTGATAATTCAGCCTTCGGAATACTACTATTTATTAATTAGAAAGCTACAAAATCTACAAGAATGTTAGGTTGTCTACAGGCTCTTTAACTTTTTCGATAGAAATTTCTTAGTTCCATCTCTACTGCAAAATTGGACATGAGAGTTTCTTCTCATCCAGCTTCTCACGGATGAAAAGATAAAGCGTGCAAATTTCTCCAATTCCATAGTATTTAAAAATATTAGGGATAGATACATATTAATAGATCAATAATATAAGAAAACATGTGCTTTATATTTATTATTGAATTTGTTAAAATATAGAAATATATAGTTAAGAAATATGATCTAGAATATACCTAGATGTGTGTGTCTATTTATCTAAATTCTATATTTTATAGAGGATGTAATCCTTTAATGATCCAGTAACAGATAGTCAGACATAAAATCAAGAGAGACAAATCCGGGCAATGTTTCTCATGTGGGGTCCGCCTTTGAATATAAGCAAATTAAACATGTTCTGCTTGGGCGGGAGGAAGTGAATGAGGATCATAGCAGCATAGCGCTATTTAAAGATTTTGAATGGTGGCATTCATTGGTTGTCCAACAAATTAGTTTTTGTATTCTCGATTTTTCATATTAATCACTGGACCATCTGATATTTGCTAGATTGGTGAAGCTGGGAATAGGAAGGATTTCAACAATAATTATGCTGCAACAAACACTAGAAAGTATAAATCAATATAAAGCATAATTTAAACAAACAAACAAACAGATCACGATTAATTTCCAAATCTTATATATCCAAACAAATGAAATGTATGCCCCCTAATCTTCCATCGTTACATATATAGAGAGTTACAGATCAATACACATTACACATGGGTAAGAAAAGGCAAGCAAAATGACGATGAAATGAATGGATCGATTGACATGGTCAAGTGATCCAGTTTTATAAAACCAAATCAACGGGTAGAAAATCCAACGCACATCAGATTAACGAAAATGGCAGCAGCAGCAACAGTCGTCCTCTTTCCTCCTCGCTCCGACGTGCACACGCACGTCTCTTTTCCCTCTTATTTACTGCAGGTAGTAAGCGAAGAAGGAGACCACGGAGGCGCCGAGCACGGCGCCGACGGCCGGGAAGGCGCCGGTGGCCGCGGCGGTGACGCCTGCGGGAGAGGGGGCCGAGGGGGCCGGGGCTTCGGCTTCGGCGGCGAGGGCCACGGTCGCCGATGCGGCGATGAGGACGGCGCAAGCGATCTTCTTCATCTCCATGATCTCTTCTTCGGAGAAAAGTCGAAAACACGGAGATGAGGAAGAGGGAGGGCTTATTTAGCAACCTGTGAAGGGATTGCTTATTTCGCCCCTTGTTGCTTGCGTGGGGAAGGATGGGAGAATGGTGGGGGGCTCTTATAGCTGAGATTAGAGGGGCTAGCTAGCTAATCCTGGCCTGGGGATCACAGGTTGAAGAAGGGTTGGTGGTGGTGACCATGTCTGGTATGAGTGGGCGGGAAGTCTGTTGGTGGTGAACGAGTCTCTCGGCTAACTTTGAACACGTCCTAGATGTTTTAATTGGCGACCTTATTTTTAGGGAGATTCTAGTTAACCAATTGCTTTGTTTGGACAGTTCAGAAAACCAGCTGTTCTGACGGGAGAGATAATTTGGTAAACGAGAAATCAACCTTTTTTTATAAAGGAACTCCTGTGCTCGCCTAAACATGGTGGCGTGATATGTAATATTGAGCATTTCTCAGAATTGGTTATGATCACATGCTGGTATGTGTGGTGGGCAAGGAGGCAGATCAAAAATAAACAGCCTGCACCGGCACCGGGGAGAACTGTTATCAATATCCTAGGTATGTTGGCCAATAGTGTCAAAGTTAGGGGATCTGGCAATGTTATTCGAGATGGACAAGGCCGGCGTCTGGGGTTTACAAACTGAACGTGGATGCTGCGTTTAGCCCAGATTCTGGTCGGGGAGCTACTGGAGCGATTATTCGGGATGCCTCAGGGAACTTTATTGCGCCTCTTCTGATTTCACTGATACTGCGATTGATGTTGCAGCGATGGATGCTACGGCTTTGCTCCTAGGCCTGAAGCTTGCAGAACAATTTAGTGTCCAATCCCTGGTGGTGGAATCCGATTCAATGGAAGTGGTCCAAGCTGCTCTTAATCCATCTGAAATGGATCGTATGGGCACCTAGAGGGGGGGTGAATAGGTGCTAACCAATTTTTAATACTTTTTCAATTTTAGGCTTGACACAAAGTAAATTCTCTAGATATGCAACTACGAGAATTTCCCTATATGTAACCCTAACTACTAAGCACGTAAAAGAGGAGCGAGGAAACCGTAGTGGAGCACGCGGAGACACATGGGTTTGTTTTACCGCAGTTCCTTCCTTGTTAAGGGAAGTACATCTGCGTTGGAGGGGTGGGCGGTTCTAAGACCACCACGCCACAATAGGCCTCACCCTATTCTCCGGTGGATCTCGCCACGAGAGGCCTGATCCACCTTCTCCACTATTGGATCCCTTCGAGGCGGGAACCGGTGCCTTTTACAACACTATCAGGGAACACACCCACAACCGAATTGGGGGCTCCCGAGATGACAACAAGCTGCCACAAGAACAAGGGTTTATCAATATAAACAAAAACGAGGATCTAGATATTTGCAAGAAATACTAGATCGGAGGTTCTCCAAATGAATGGAGAGGAGATGAAGCGCTTGATTGCTGATGATGAAGATCGAGTTCTCCTCCTTCGATTCCCCAAGGGATGGGGCCTTTGGGTGGATCTAGGTGGAGCACTATTGGATGAAACTTTCGGATCTGATCTGTTCTTTTTCGAGATGAATCAAGAGTTACGGCGGGGAGGATGGCTGGCTTAAATACCCCCTCCCCAGATCTGGCTGTTGCACAACTTTGGGGGCGGATTATCCGCCCCTGGGAAAACTCCGCCCCAAGGGCGGATTCTCCGGGGGAAACTCCGCCCCCTCTCTGGGGCTTGCGCCTTGGTGAAACTTGGAGAAGATCTTGGGGGGCGGATTATTCGGCCCCCCTGAGGGGCGGATTATCCGGCCAAGCCGAAAAGTCCGGCCAAAACTCCGCCCCCTCTCTGGGGCTTGCGCCTTGGCGATGAGCAGGGGGCGGATTATCCGCCCCCCCTGAGGGGCGGATTATCCGGCGGGGCCGGAAAATCCGGCCAAAATTCCGCCCCCCCTTCTGGGGCTTGCGCCTTCTTGGGCAGAGGGAGGGGCGGATTATCCGCCCCTGGTGGGGGCCGGATTATCCGCCCCCAAAGGCAGAATTCTGAGCCGCAACACTTCAACACACATTAGATGATCCTTGGTATTGTTATCTAACACACAAAACACTAGGGATTAAGAAATGTTCTTTCAATCTCCCCCTTTTTGGTGTTAGATGACAATACTAGGATTTGCAATAAAACCGGCAAATGCCACCTTAAATAATGAAAGACGCTCCCCCTAGATGTGTGCATATTTAAGATTTGCATTTGAATACAAATACACACACTAGGTAGAGCACTACTTTAAGGTTTGGGAAAAAAGTCATACCACCGGAATATATAGCCAAGGCATACATAGATAATCCCATGAATCCATATGCCATCAAATAAGCTTCATACTTTCAGAATTCCATGGGGTCCATGATAGATAAATCCAGAAATCCATGAATACCAAACATAGTACCAAACTGTGGAGTACGACATAGTCTTACACAAACAACCACAAATAGCAAACAAGTTCACGCTAGAAAAGGCACAAGCAAGCAAATAAAAACGACTAAAATCAAAGAGCTTGTGCCCGACCCTTGCAAATCCACGAGACCTAATAGAACTACTTCTCCCCCTTTGGCATCGAAACGCCAAAAAGGAAGAAGAGTGATGCTAACGCCCCTGGAGATCACTCAGAATTCACACCCAAATTTGCAAGAATCAAATCAATCAAAAGCCAAATTTGAGTGTGTTTTCCATAAGAACCAGAGATATGCAAGAAAATCCAACGAGACCCATGAAAAACCAACTCTTCTCAAGGAAGAGGGCGGTGGCCGAAGCCACCATGTTGGAGCGCATGGCATGACACCGCGAAGATGTATCTTGAGTTCAAAACCAATGCTCATCGATGACCCACATATCACAAAATGATATTAAGGGAAATGATTTTACTTGCTTTCGACATTATGGGGGGAGGGTTGGCCCAATCAATTAGGACCACACTCCCCCTATGTCTATGCCCGCATCTAAACCAAATGCATGAATAAGAGCAAGTGAGTGTGCAAGGGTAGTCAAGCCAAGCTCCTTGAATCTATGATATTTAGCTCATTCCTCAAATAACAAAATCTTGCTTCATCAAGGGGCTTCGTGAAAATATCAACAAGTTGGTTCTTCGTGCTCACAAAGGATAGAGCAATATATCCACGAGCAACATGATCCCGAATAAAGTGGTTGCGAATCTCTATATGTTTTGTTCTTGTATGCTGCACGGGATTGTAAGCAATTTGGTAGCACTTTCATTGTCGCATAAAAGAGGCACTTTGTCACAATTGACACCATATTCCTTTAAAGTTTGCCTCATCCATAAAAATTGAGTACAAGCACTTACAGCAGCAACATATTCAGCTTCACGGTTGAGTGAAATACAATTCTGTTTCTTTGATGACCAACACACTAGAGACCTGCCCAAGAATTGGCATGCACCAGAGGTTGATTTCCTATCATCTTTGTCACCAGCCCAATCTGAATCAGTTTAACCACATAGAGAGAAACTTGAACCCTTGGGATACCATAACCCAAAATTTGGGGAATGAACCAAATATCGGAAGATTCGCTTGACTGTCACTAAGTGGCTTTCTTTAGGAGCGGCTTGGTACCTTGCACACACTCCTACACTTAACACGATATCGGGCCTAGATGCGCAAAGGTAAAGTAGAGAGTCGATCATGGATCGGTATACCTTTTGATCCACGTCTTTACCCTTGGGATTGAGCTCAAGATGACACTTTGTTTGCATAGGGGTATAGCGCCATTGAGATTAAATCATCTTGAACCTTTTGAGCATGTCTTGGATGTACTTCGCTTGATTAATAAAGGTTCCTCTCTAAGTTGTTTGATCTCAAATCCAAGAAAGAACTGAGCTCACCCATCATGGACATCTCAAACACATCGGTCATAAGCTTCGAAAATTCATCGTTAAACGCTTGGTTAGTAGAGCCAAAAATAATGTCATCTACATAAAGTTGGCATACAAAAAGCTCCCCATTAACCTTCTTAGTAAAAAGAGTGGGATCGATTTGCCCAACTTCGAATCCACGGTCTAGCAAAAGATCTTTAAGGTGCTCATACTATAGGGTTTCGTAGCATGGAAAACAAAAATTTTCTATCGCATACAACCAAACAAGCCAAGATCTATCTACTAGATTGTAGCAACGAGTCGATGGAATAACTTACCCTCGAAGATTCCAAAGCGTTTAACGAGAGCGGATTCTCGTGGGTGATGTAGTCGTACTCTTCCCGATCTCAAGATCGCGTAGACGATCCTTCCTGCGTTCCGGCGGCGCTCATGATCGTTCACACGTTCGATTTTCGACGAAGACCTTCCTCTCCTTTTCCAGCAGCGGAGGTTGTAGCACTCTCCTCGCGATTCCTAAGGCGTGGTACCTAAGTAGAGGGAGATCCCGAGGCTTCGCTTAAGCCGGGCGAGTATGGTGGAGTATGAGAGAGAGATATTAGTGGTCTAGGGTTTAGACACACCAATTAGAAGGCTCTAATCCAAGGCTAGGGCAATTAGAAGCTCTAAACCAAAACTTCTAAACCGGAGTCTAGGGCTAGGATTTAGATTAGAGGATAGGAACTTGTGTGTCTTGAGGAGGCCGCCCCTCCTTTTATAGGTGGGAGGCGGCCAAGGGAGGAGTCCCTCCCAAGTCGGCCTTGGGTGGCGTAGTCTTGGATAGGAGGGACTCCTCCCCAAGTCGTTTCAACCTCCTCTTGCTTGTTTCCCACAGTTTCTGTTTTAGCCGTTTGACTTTCAAACGGCCATTTGACTTTTCTGTTTAGGATTCAATTTAATCCTTTATTTGGAACAACAAGAACACTTAGTACATGATGCAATCATTCCAATATGTAATGACACATTCATGTACCCCTTCCCCGGTCTTGGGACATTCCGGAACCTTCTAGAACATTCGATGAAAACACGGAATCATTTCCGAACTCAAAGCAGGACTTTCCTTATATGAATCTTATTCTCCGGACCATTCGGATCACCTCGTGATATCCGGATCCCATCCGAGACTTGAACAACATTCGGTCTCTTTCTCATAATACCATAACTACTCAAAACAACATCGAATCCTTAAGTGTGTCTCCCTACGGTTCGTGAATTATGCGGACATGATCGAGACACTTCTCGAACAATAACCAATAGAGGAATCTGGAAATTCATATGGCTCCACATATTTCTACGATTACTTTGCGATCGAATGAACCACTTACATACGATACCAATTTCCCTTTGTCTCACGATAGTTTACTTATCCGAGGTTATGATCGTCGGTATCTCTGCATACCTAGTTCAACCTCGTTCGATAAGTACTCTTTTCTCGTTCGTGATATGTGATCCCTTGTGAGCCGGTCACATGCTTGCAAGCTAATTGGATGACATTCCACCGAGAGGGCCCAGAGTATATCTATCCGTCATATGGATGGACAAATCCCACTCTTGATCCATGTGTTTCAACCAATACTTTCCGAACACTCAATGCCACCTTTATAGCCACCCAGTTACGGTGTGGTATTTGATGTCATCAAAGCATCCATCCGGTAAAGGTGATATGCATGATCTCATGGTCGAAGGAATTAGGTTATTATGTATCAGAAAGCATATAGCAATTGAACTATTGAAATGACTTGATCTTTATGCTACGCTTATCTATAGGAGTATGTCCATCACATCATTCTCCTAATGATATGACCCTGTTGTTAATAACATCTCTATGTTCATGATCAGGAAACCATGATCATATATTAACCAACAAGCTAGTTTAACAAGAGGCTTTACTAGGGACTGTTTTATGTTTACAAATCACACAAGTATTAATGTTTCCAGTTAATACAATTATAGCATGGTATGTAAACATTTATCATAAGTATGAAGATATGATAATAACCACTTTATTATTGCCTCTTGGGCATATCTCCAACAGTCTCCCACTTGCACTAGAGTCAATAATCTAGTTTCAATCCTTTGTGTATACAACACCTATGGCTTTCCGGTGTTTGTATGTACACGATTGCTAGTGGTCAACTGATCTCCGGATCTGACACTTCCAGGTTCGTGTGTAATTGCATGTCTTTGCGTCTCTACGCATCACTCATTCTCTAATGAGATGGCTTCGTATAAATTTGGTCCTTTGGTGTGACCTTTAGTTCTTTGGGGTTAAAACATGTTGATAATATTGTCGTACAATATATCTTCATAGTATTATCCCGCTTTGAACTACACCTAGTTTGATAACAAACTACTTGACACAAATGCCCTCTTTTACTGCTATAATAGCAGTCATATACTTAGCCTTTTGTTGTAGTATCTGTCACAATGTCTTAACTTTGGAACTCATCCAAATCCATTATGGAACTCACTTTCCATTATATTGTGCCACCCTTAGTTTAGATTGAGATAAACTTAATTTGCACTTTGTGACAAAACTAGTATCAATGTAGTACTTTTACAATGAACTAACCATCTATTTGTCACTTCTACAAATAATATACTCTTAGTTCTTCCAAAAGATCATAAGAATATCCTTACTATTGTCCAATGATCATCTTACGAATCATTCTGGTATATACTCACAACATTTAGAGCATAGGACATATCTGGATTTGTACATATCACAGTATGATTGATATAAACACTCTTTGTGATTTCATACATCAAGTATCAATCTATACTTGAATCTTTGTTTCACTTACCAAATTTCAATACACTTGAATATATCATCAATATTGAACTCATTCAATCCTTTCTGTGCGACAAGAACCTTTCTTGTAGTTTCTATATTGAACTCATTCAATATCTCGTCTATGTACTTCTGGCACAACCATATTAGCGTCTATTGATGCCAAATATTTGGGTTTTGCCTAAGTCTTTCATCGGGATGAAATTCTTAATATGTGTTAATAAAAGATACATTATTTCCAATCAACAATATGTCTTCCACATAATGTATTAGAAACATGTCTTAGCGCTCCCACTTAATTTCTTGCAAATGCAAGCATCTTCATCGTCTCTAATGAACTTTTAAACTCCTTTAACAGTTTCATCACAGTGAAGATTCCAACTCCGCGATGCTCACTTTAACCATTGAAGTTTGCATATGCTTTTAGCATCCTTTGAATTAACAAAACCCTATGGACCGTGTTATGCACATGTCCTAGGTAACGATTCTATTAGAAGAACTTGTTTTGTTTATTCAACTACCATATAACAAATTATATGTAGTGGTTGCTACATTAATCCGTCTAGACTAAATATCACTATGAAAGATCAGATCTTGTCATAGTCAACCTTTGAACATTGTTGTGAACTCTTTCCCAACATGTCGACTATTTCATAGATGTGCAACATCCATGTCTATTTATTTATAGATCCAAACACAACTGTAAGGTCTTACACCTTTCTTGAGGGTCCTTCAAGTTCAAAACTTCATTTCTCATGAATGGAACTATCACGGATTTTATGGCTTCAAGCCATTTGACGGAGTCAGGGCCCATCATCGCTTCTTTGCATGTAGTCGGTTCATTATTCTTCAAATAATGATTCAACCCTCAAATCTTGGTATTTGATTGTTCATCCGACCTACTTGTTTCAATAGGAACTTGGATCTCCGTGACCATAACCTTTGAGTCGTGAGCCATGAGCTTTGTTCTTGCCTCCGGAACACTTTTCGTGACTGCGCAACTCTGCACATCTGACTAAGGTTCTTTTAACCTTATCAAAGTTCTATTGTCCTCCCACTTAACTTTTCACGAAAAATTCCTTCCCAAAGAAACTTGACGTTCTAAGCGACAAACACTTTTTCTCCGGTGTTATAGAGGAATACTTAACATTTATTGAAATAACATACAAAGGAGTTCATCCGACTTTGGTTGCAAACATCTTTCTTATGCAAAGCATACCAATGTTTTAAGAAAGGACAACTTGGGTTTTATCCCAAACCATAACTTTATATGGTGTCATTTCAACGGATTATGATGGAGCTCTTTTCAGTGGAAAAACGGTAATCTCTAAAGCTTTTAATCTTTAAAATATAATGGCAGTTTTATGAATTATACCTTTGATCTTACCATGTCAAACAAGGTTTAATTACATATCTCGAACGTTCCATACTCTTATGGTGTTTCGGAAATGCAAATCCACGGAACGATTCCTTAAATCTTAGGTATTATGCTAAACTTGTAACTCAAATATCTTCCTTTATGATCGTATCATAAACTATTTATATTCTTGTTACAATGATTTTGCACTTCATCTTGAAAATCTTTGAACTTTTCAAATATTTCATACTTCATCCTTATTAAGTAAATATTCATATATTCACTCAAATTTTCGGAGAAAGCATATGAAGTTGAAATCCATCGCTCTTGACTACACATAATGGATTTCGTACAACAATATGTACAAGTTCCAATAAGCTAGTCTTTCGTTCCCTTTTGGCCTATGAACGAAGTTTCAATTATCTCTAGGAAAGTTTCACAAGCGTCATTTGATCAAAATAAAAAAGACTCTAAAATTCCATCCACATGGAGTTTCTTCATGTTTTCTTTCCAATATAATTTAAACGGCGATGCCACTTCCTAAGTGATCTTTCAATCAATTTGTCTTTCGACATCTTTAGCACTAGTTTTATGGATGTGATTTTATCCAACGAGATTTGTGAATCATCCATCTTTTATAGATTACGGCAATTATTTGAACAACCCTTTTGTTCTCATAATACCTGATAAAACAAATCTTTGAAGGCAAGCTTTGATGTTTAACGAGCAACACAATAACCCTTTATTTGTTCTCGATGAACATCATCACATATTCTTTTGCTATTTACTTAGGCCACTGTAGTTCATGAATTCTGTTGTTTCGTATGACAATTCATACCAACAAATTCAGTACCAAATACTTAATAACTACATTGTTTAATAAGCAAAGAATATAGCCATAACATGTATATCATCTATATACTTAAACTGAACACTTCTAGTCTTTTCTTTTCTGCCATATATTTATGAGATTCTCTTTCAGTATTTCCTTTTCTGTTTGAAAGAATCTATCAACATCAATAGTGGAGTCATACATATGACACATAATCCAAAGCGTGTATAATTAAATACCAATGTCTTTGGACTTGCACTTTGAAGTAGATCACCATCATCAAATGTTTGGTGTTCTTTCAAATTCCTTTGTTTAGTAATCTCTTGGTGTAGTAAATATTTTACCTACATCAAATATTCACCCTTATCATGGAATTATCCATGATCGAGCTACTTTTAGCTTATAAAGATGAATCGTAAGTATAATGTTGCTATCCAAAACCTTTTGGTGGATTTAGGACAACTAGTGTCTCCAACCCTTTGCAAATTCTCATCAAATATGAGAACATGAATTTTGCCATATTATACTCTATCATGTTGCAACCAAAACTTTGTTTCAGATATCACAATATCTTCCACATATCATGGTTTCTGAAACAACTCTTTCAGCTCCTAGATAACCTTGATATTAAGACAATCCTTTGAATATCAAGAATCATGGAGACAAACATGATACTTATACACTAACACTTGGAATTGTCACTCTTGTTTTAATACCAATTATTAAACTTCACGGAGTAACCGGAACTCTACTGAAAGTTTGCAATAGGACTTTTAAACTTTAGATTAACACTTCAAAACAATACGATACCAGTTCGTAAAGTAACTAACCAGAATTCTATAGTTCTATCATCTCAATTATAACTAAGCGCAAGGTGGTAAACGGATGCCAATGACTACAACAACTATGCAAATTCACTTTGATTTAGTTTATGATAAATTGAGTTCTAATTAATAATTAAATTAATCTTGGTGAACTCCCACTCAAAACAACATCCCTCACATTGTTTTAGTGATCACACGAACCAAATCCACCACATCAAAACCGATCATCACGAGAGTTGATGTAGCTTCAATGGTGAACAATCAACATGTTCATCATATCTACTATATGACTCATGCTTTACCTTTCGGTGATCCGTGTTCCTGAGACCATGTTTGTACATGCTAGGCTCGTCAAGATCAAACCTTAGTTTCCGCATGAGCAAATATGGCTTGCTCACGTTGTATACACTTGCAGAATCTAACACACCCGATCATCACGTGGTGCTTCGAAACAACAAGCTTTAGCAACGGTGCTAACTAAGGGTGAACACTTTATGACTTGAAATTCATGTGCATGAGGGATCATCTTATAATGCTACCGTCGTCTACTAAGCAATACAAGATGCATAAAGGATAAACATCACATGCAATTCATAATATGTGATATCATATGGCCTTTCTTCTTTGTGCTTCCGATCTCCATCTTCAAGCACGAACATGATCTCCATCATCACCGGCATTGCATCAAGGTCAATGACGCTTCTCCATGGTTGTCGTCCACCGGCTTCAACTATTACAACTACTTTGAATAGACACGCGGGTCTTAACATAAATTAAAGACAACCATATGGCTCCTGCCGGTTGCCAACTTACAATAAGGAACATTGCATACATCAAATATAATCACAATCATGGCCATATCACATCACTGCACACCCCTGCAAAACAAAGTTAGACGCCTCTACTTTTTTTTGCATGTTTTACGTGGTTTGGGGCTTTCAATAAGTGTCGTTCTAACTTACGATCATGAACCACAACATTGATACTAGTATTGTTAATCACCCGTTGTAAATTGAATCTTAACTATGCTAGGAGAAACAGGCACCCGCAAAGCCACTTATGCAATACAAGTTGCATGTCAAGCGTGGAGCAAGTCTCATGAACGATGTCATGTAAGGTTAGCCCGGGCCGCTTCATCCCAACATACCGCAAGATGCAAAGTACACAAGAAGCAATCGACAATAAAAGCATCAACGCCCACAATGACCATTGTGTTCTACTCGTGCAACATATCTACATATAGACACGGCTCTGATACCACTGTAGGGTTTCGTAGCATGGAAAACAAAAAATTTCTATCGCATACAACCAAACAAGCCAAGATCTATCTACTATATTGTAGCAACGAGTCGATGGAATAACTTACCCTCGAAGATTCCAAAGCGTTTAACGAGAGCGGATTCTCGTGGGTGATGTAGTCGTACTCTTCCCAATCTCAAGATCGCGTAGACGATCCTTCCGCCATGCGTTCGGCGCTCCATGATCGGTCACTGCGTTAAATTTCGTGAAGACCTTCCTCTCCCTTGTTCCAGTGAGCGGAGGTTGTAGCACTCTCCTCGCGATTCCTGTGGCGTGGTACTAGGAAGTAGAGGGAGATCCATGAGCCTTAAGCCGGAGCGAGTATGGTGGAGTATGAGAGAGAGATATTAGTGGTCTAGGGTTTAGACACACCAATTAGAAGGCTCTAATCCAAGGCTAGGGCAATTAGAAGCTCTAAACCAAAACTGTTCTAAACCGGAGTCTAGGGCTAGGATTTAGATTAGAGGATAGGAACTTGTGTGTCTTGAGGAGGAGGCCCTGCCCCTCCTTTTATAGGTGGGAGGGGCGGCCAAGGGGAGGGAGTCCCTCCCCAAGTCGGCCTTGGGTGGCGCAGCTTGGAGAGGAGGACTCCTCCCAAGTCGGTTTCAACCTCCTCTTGCTTGTTTCCACAGTTTCTGTTTTAGCCGTTTGACTTTCAAACTGGCCATTTGACTTCTGTTTCGGATTCAATTTAATCCTTTATTTGGAACAGCAAGAACACTTAGTACATGATGCAATAATTCCAATATGTAATAACACATTCATGTACCCTTCCCCGAGTCTTGGGACATTAGGAACCTTCTAGAACATTCCCGATGAAAACACGGAATCATTTCCGAACTCAAAGCAGGACTTTCCTTATATGAATCTTATTATCCGGACCATTACGGATCACCTCGTGATATCCGGATCCCATCCGAGACTCGAACAACATTCGGTCTCTTTCTCATAATACCATAACTACTCAAAACAACATCGAATCCTTAAGTGTCTCCCTACGGTTCGTGAATTATGCGGACATGATCGAGACACTTCTCCGAACAATAACCAATAGAGGAATCTGGAAATTCATATGGCTCCACATATTTCTACGATTACTGCGATCGAATGAACCACTTACATACGATACCAATTTCCTTTGTCTCACGATAGTTTACTTATCCGAGGTTATGATCGTCGGTATCTCTGCATACCTAGTTCAACCTCGTTACGATAAGTACTCTTTCTCGTTCCGTGATATGTGATCCCTTGTGAGCCAGTCACATGCTTGCAAGCTAATTGGATGACATTCCACCGAGAGGGCCCAGTATATCTATCCGTCATATGGATGGACAAATCCACTCTTGATCCATGTGTTTCAACCAATACTTTCCGAACACTCAATGCCACCTTTATAGCCACCCGATTCTGATTGTGGTGTTTGATGTCATCAAAGCATCCATCCGGTAAAGGTGATATGCATGATCTCATGGTCGAAGGAATTAGGTTATTATGTATTAGAAAGCATATAGCAATTGAACTATTGAAATGACTTGGTCTTTATGCTACGCTTATCTATAGGAGTATGTCCATCACATCATTCTCCTAATGATATGACCCTGTTGTTAATAACATCTCTATGTTCATGATCAGGAAACCATGATCATATATTAACCAACAAGCTAGTTTAACAAGAGGCTTTACTAGGGACTGTTTTATGTTTACAAATCACACAAGTATTAATGTTTCCAGTTAATACAATTATAGCATGGTATGTAAACATTTATCATAAGTATGAAGATATGATAATAACCACTTTATTATTGCCTCTTGGGCATATCTCCAACACATACCACGCACGTGGGGCTTGTTTAAGGCCATAGAGCGCCTTATCGAGTTTGTAGACATGGTTCGGAAATTTGGGGTCCTCAAACCCTGGGGGCTGCTTGACGTATACTAACTCATGTAGAGGACCATTAATGAAAGCGCTCTTAACATCCATTTGTTGTAATTTAAAATTGTGATGGGCTGCATATGCAAGAAGGATACAGATGGACTCAAGGCGAGCTACAGGAGCGAAGGTCTCGCCAAAATCAATTCCTTCTACTTGAGAGAACCCTTGAGCCACTAGTCGTGCTTTATTCCTCACAACAATGCCATTTTCATCCTGTTTGTTCTTGAAGATCCACTTGGTGCCGATAACATTGCGGCAATCCTTTGGCTTTTCTACGAGCTTCCAAACTTTGTTGCGTTCGAAGTTGTTTAATTCTTCATGCATTGCAACAACCTAATCGGGGTCTTCAAGAGCATCAAAAACCTTCTTTGGTTCAACCATGGAAATGTGAGCTTGATGATCACAGAAGCTAGCAAGCTCTCTTCGAGTGGATACCCTTTGTCGTAGATCACCAACAACCTTGTCAAGAGTGTGACCTCTTAGTTCAAGGTTGCGATCAGCACGAGCCTTGCGACGAGCCTCAATGTCCTTATTGTTTCTAGGAGGAGTGGATTAAATTGTAGTATCCTTGTCTTGATTACTGCCTTGCCCTTGATCTTGGTCACCGTTACTGCCAGAAGATTGTTGCTGAACATTTTCTTCAGGCCCGGATAATCCGCCCCTTGGAGGGGCCGGACTATCCGGCCTAGGAGGTGAAGTACCAGAACCATCTTCCTGAGAAACTGGAGTTGGAGACCCAGGGCCGGATACTCCGCCCCTGGGGGCCGGAGATTCCGGCCTGGGAGTTTCAGAGATGTTGATTTCTCCTTCGGATCCCCTGGTACGAGTTGGAGTGCCAGGGGCGGATTGTCCGCCCCTTGGAGGGGGCGGATAGTCCGGCCTGGGACTACCAGCTTGTCCAGAGGACAGATGGTCTTCAGCAGATTGTGGTGTTGGTGCAGGATTGTCTCCAACAGTAGGGGCTTGTTGATCTTGTGTAGATGAGGGCTCCACATGTGTGGAGCATTGTCCTTCCCGATCCGCCACAAGGGGTTCCTCAATGGGACGGAAAAATCCCACGCCCATTCTTCTTATGGCATCTTGGGGTATTTCAACATCTGCATCACAAACATCAACTTGCCCTACAAAGGAGCCGTTATTTTCATCGAACTCCACACTACAAGATTCTACAACAATCCCAGTGAGCTTGTTGTAGACTCTATAAGTGTGGGATTCGGCACCGTAACCAACAAAAATACCTTCTAAAGCCTTGGATTCAAATTTTGACAAACGGACACCTTTAATAAGAAAGAAACACTTACACACGAATACCCTGAAGTATGAGATGTTGGGTTTGTTGCCGGTAAGTATTTCATATGGGGTCTTGTCCAAGATCTTCCGAAGGTAGAGCCGGTTTGACGAGTGACAAGCAGTGGATATGGCTTCAGCCCAAAAATTATAAGGAGACTTGAATTCAGCTAGCATAGATCTTGCCATATCCATCAAAGTCCGGTTTTTCCTCTCGGCTACACCATTTTGTTGAGGGGTGTACGCATCGGAATATTGGTGTATAATCCCCTCTTCGCTAAGAAACTCGTTTAAAGTGTAGTTCTTGAATTCTGTGTCGTTGTCACTTCTAATTGCCAAGATGGGAACATTGTGTTGACGTTGAACTTCATTGGCAAAGTCGATGACAGTTTGTTGAGTCTCACTTTTCAGCTTGAAGAAATATACCCATGTATATCTTGAGTAATCATCGATGATGACCAAGCAATATTTCTTCCCACCAAGACTTGCATGAGAAGGAGGACCAAATAAATCCACATGGAGTAATTCCAAGATCCTCTTTGATGACACAATATTCTTCCTCTTGTGGGGAGAATCATGCATTTTTCCTTCAACACAAGCCTTGCAAACACGATCTTTGGCAAAAGATACATTGTCTTTTAGTCCAAGTATGTGGCCACCCTTTTGGAGACTTTGCAAAGTTCTCATGTTGACATGGGCTAAACGGCGATGCCATAGCCAGCCCACGTCAGCCTTTCTGAATAGACACATCGGACCCGAAGTGGTTTTCCCCGAGAAGTCCACCACATACAGGTCATTTTCGACGTATCCAACGAAAGCGACCTTTAGAGACTTGCTCCATAAGAGTACCACCATATCATCATCGATAAAAACAGCAAAACCCATCTTGCCAAGGGCACGAACAGAAAGAAGATTGAAGCCAAGGGTCTCAACAAGCATGACGTCCACGAGAGAGATATCGTGGGCAACCACAACCTTGCCAAGACCCAATACCTGAGATTTAGACTTATCACCATAGGAGACTGTGATATTATCAAGATTTGGACGCATCTCCGTGAAGATCTCCTTGCTTCCTGTCATATGACTAGTGCAGCCACTATCCAGCACCCATTTCGACCCACCGGAAGCATAGTCCTGCAAGAAAATTACTTCTTGGTTTTAGGTACCCATTTTTCAATGGGTCCTTTCATGTTAGTAACAAGGGTCTTTGGGACCCAAATAGACCAAACAATATATTCATCAAAATGACCAACATAATAAGCATAAACATCGCCATAGTCATCACAAAAGAGTTCATTATTCGGATTGTGAGACCCTGCAAAACCAATATTATTAGTCTTGTCTTTCGTGACAACCTTCTCAGCAGTGCTTGTCTTTAATTGCACATTCTTGGTCTTGTTCTTCTTGGTTTTCTTCTTCTTGGACTTGGTGACATACCCAAGTCCCTCTTTACCATGATTTGACATTTGCTTGCCATGGACTTCATCAAGCACACATTTGTCTTTTGTAGTGATGTCCTTGATCACTTCTTTTTCCACACTAGCATTTTTCTTGTTACTATATGTGGAGTTGGACGAGCTAGGAGTATCATATTCGGCCAATCGACTTTCAAGCTGATCATGTGACTCATTGAGAATAGAGAACTCGTTTTTCAATGCCTTGTGAGCATTGTCAAGTTTCTCCAATTCCTCGGAGAGTCTATCATGAGCAGCCCCAAAGTCAATCCTTTCCTTCTTTAACTTCTTTGCCTTGGTGACAGCATTGTCACGTTCCTTAACGAGTTTAGTCACAATTTCTTCATGTGACTCTTCCATAGACTCAAGCCTCTCTTCAAGAGAGACCCGAGCTTCTTCTTCTTCTTCAAGAGCATTTTTTAGGGATGCAATTTCCATTGCATCCTCCCTTTCAATTCTGCCCTTTTCTTCGAGGAGTGCTTCGTTTTGGGCCAGCTGATCCATAAGAGCCTCAAAACAAACTTTGTGCTCACCTTACAAGTTAGTATAGAAATAATCCAAAGCAATAATCTCTTCTTTAACCCTAAGACTAGCAGAATCATCCATGTCTATCATAGCCTTGGGAAAAGAAGAGTTAGAAGAAGTTACCTCGGAGCTTCTTGCCATGAGGCAAGTAGCATTCTTGTTGATGATGTTTTCGTTCGGAGAGTCGAAGAGAGATGTTGATGTAGATGTGGTGGCTATAGCAGCCACCTCTTGAGAGCTATCGTCCTCGTCCTCATCTTCACTCCTCGATGAATATTCTTCTTGAGCCACTAGAACAATCTTTGGTTGCTTCTTGAAAGGAGCATTCTTCTTTACAAACTGTTTCTTACGTGGAGCTTTCGATTTGTCCTTGAAAATGAGTCTTCCTCCATTATCCTCTCTACTTTGATATGGACACTACCATTTCGAAGTGTAGCCGGTCACCACAATTAAAGCATGTTCTCAGCTTGGGACCATTTTCTTTTCTTCCATAGGCTCCACTCTTGCGATCTAGTTCAGCTTTAGCCTTGGCTGGATCTTTCCAAAAGTTTCTTGCATAAAGAGCCAAGTATTGTCTGTGGATCCTTTTTATATCTTCGGGACAGTCCATACCTTCTACCGCATATTCATCATGATCAATCACACTAGTCTTCAAAGCCATGTTGACCCCCTTTTGCATCCCCATAGCTCGAGCACGAGCATCTTCGGCATTCTTGGCAGCCACTTTGAAGGCGGCCATTTCTTGCATTACCTCATTGGATGACATGAGGTGATAATTATGCCTACCTTGGAGACTTTTCAAATCTGTGGGCTCAAATGGCATAAGAACACTGACATACTTGCGCTTGATCCAAGCATCATCAACATGAGTCTGCAAGTGGTTTCTGAAGGTTGTAGCTATTGCCTTGAGCCTCCTATACATGTCCTCGTGGTCTTCTCCATCCAGCATATAAAATCGTTCAGCTTCATTGCTCAAGGCATCATATCTATTCCTTCTCATACTTTCATTTCCGATGAAGAGCTCGGTGAGAGCATCCCAAGCTTCTTTAGCTGTGCTAAGATCTTTGAATATGTGGCATGTCTTTGTCACCCACACCAAGTCAGATCATGAGTAGAGTCTGTAGCATTGAGTTGGCTATCGACCACTTCTCTCCTTGTGAGATTGTTAGGATTTCCAACGTGAAGACCATTTTCGATGATCTTCCACAACTCTATGGAGGAACCGCACACATGAGATTTCATAAAAATTGCCATTGAGAGAAAGTAGATCTTTGAAAGTTTGGGTGGATCACCCCTATTATGTATATGTGGGTGAGGAATAGGCGGATCGGGAATACACATGAGAAACCTCATTGTATCCATCCTTACCGCTATCCTTTTCGAGGAGGAGCTCTTACTAGTATCATCACCTACCACTTCTATCTTTGGAAACAGTTTTACCTGCTTCCGAGGATTATGGAGTGGTATCCTCGAAGTTAGATGGAGGTGATGTCATGGATGTGGAGAGACGCATTATCAATTGACGCATCTCTTCCATCTCAGCCTCCATTGAACTCACCAAGGTTGTTTCCAACGCCTTGAGATCGCTCATGGTGACTACCTCGAGCATCACTCCCATCTCCTTGGAACCCATACTTCTCTTAGGCGGTTAAGCTCGAAATAAGAGCCGAGGCTCGATACCAATTGAAATGGATCGTATGGGCACCTAGAGGGGGTGAATAGGTGCTAACCAATTTTAATACCTTTTCAATTTTAGGCTTGACAAAGTAAATTCTCTAGATATGCAACTACGAGAATTTCCCTATATGTAACCCTAAATACTAAGCACGTAAAGAGGAGCGAGGAAACCGTAGTGGAGCACGCGGAGACAGGGGTTTGTTTATCAGTAGCCTTCCTTGTTAAGGGAAGTACATCTGCGTTGGAGGGGTGGGCGGTTCTAAGACCACCACGCCACAATAGGCCTCACCCTATTCTCCGATGGATCTCGCCACGAGAGGCCAGATCCACCTTCTCCACTATTGGATCCCTTCGAGGCGGGAACCGGTGCCTTTTACAACACTATCGGGGCACACACCCACAACCGAATTGGGGGATCCCGAGATGACAACAAGCTGCCACAAGAACAAGGTTTATCAATATAAACAAAAACGAGGATCTAGATATTTGAAAGAAATACTAGATCGGAGGTTCTCCAAATGAATGGAGAGGAGATGAAGAGCTTGATTGCTGATGATGAAGATCGAGTTCTCCTCATTCGATTCCCCAAGGGATGGGGCCTTTGGGTGGATCTAGGTGGAGCACTATTGGATGAAACTTTCAGATCTGATCTGTTCTTTTTCGAGATGAATCAAGAGTTCGCAGAGGGGATGGCTTAAATACCCTCCCGGATCTGGGTTGCACAACTTTGGGGCGGATTATCCGCCCACCACTTGGGCGGATTATCCGCCTGGGAAAACTCCGCCAAGGGCGGATCCGGGAAACTCCGCCTCTGCGGGCTTGCGCCTTGGTGAAACTTGGAGAAGATCTTGGGGCGGATTATCCGCCCCGAGGCGGATTATTCGCCAAGCCGAAAGTCCGGCCAAAACTCCGCCTCCTCGGGGGCTTGCGATGAGCAGGCGGATTATCCGCCTCGAGGCGGATTATCCGGCGGGGCCAGAAAATCCGGCCAAAATTCCGCCCCCTTCTGGGGCTTGCGCCTACTTGGGCAGAGGGAGGGGCGGATTATCCGCCCTTGGTCCCCAAAGGCAGAGTTCTGAGCTGCAACACTTCAACACACATTAGATGATCCTTGGTATTGTTATCTAACACACAAAACACTAGGGATTAAGAAATGTTCTTTCACCATCGGAGCATAGAGGTACAAGTGCGGTGGTGATTGATGATTGCCGACATCTACTGATGATGCTTGGCATGGTGACTATACATCATTGTCCTTAGAAGCAAATGTTGCCGCACATGAGTTGGCTCGTCATGGTTCTACCTTCAGCCTTAGGGAGTTTTGGTTTACTGATCCCCCTGATTTTCTGAAAACTGTAATTGTAGAGGACCGTGTTTTAATTCAGTAATAAAGTTGCCCTAAGTTCGAAAAAAACCTTTTTTTATAAAGGAGAAATCTACCATGTAAACATTCTCTCCTTCTGCTTACAAAACGAATATTCAGAACCAAACCGGACTTTGCATCTCCAACCTCGCCTCCCGGGTCGCTCGCGCGGTGGCTCCAGGGGATCCAAACCCTAAACCAAAAAAGCTCCTAGCCCCTTGCTCCCCTGGCCGCTGCCGTCGCCGGCGGCGGTGGCGGCACCCAGCCGTCGAAGACGCGGGGCAGAGGAGGCGCACCCGACGGCTATCTCTTCGCGCGGGGAGGCGGTCGCCTGGGGTCACGGTCGGCGCGCGGGAGCATGGTGGTCGGCGTGCTGCAGTGGGGCGTCACGGAGGAGCAGGCGCGCTGGCACTAGTCTGCAGGTGCCGTGACGAGGTTGTGCCTGCACGGTGGTGGAAGGGCTGTGGCGGGCGGGCGAGCGAGCCCGGTTCGGCCTGAAGGCCTGTGAGGCATGTTCGGGTGCGCTCTAGGCACCGGCTTCGGCGTGGAGTGCCCTGGAGCTGTGGAGTGTGAGGAGAGGTTCTGCCTGACCACGTTCTGCTGCAGGAGATGGGCGTGGAGGGGAAGGAGGTGCAGGTGTTTGCTTGGCGTCCGGTGCATTGGCATGCCCACGATGTCAATGGCAGGGGCTCGACCTGGACCGATCTGGGTCTAGGGGACAACAGCCATTGCACCCATCTCACTTGTTCGGGCATGCAGAAGCGTGAGATGAATGGCACCGGGTGAGGTGTTGCATCCTCCCGCCAGCTGCAGAGAAGAGGAATCTTGCTGCGAGTGGGGTAGCGCACCTAGCTATGTTGCGTCGGCAGGGCCATGAGGGAGCGGTCGCGGCATCCTGTGCAAGGCGGAGGAAGAGGAAGTTGAGCCAGCTGCTTTAGTTGGTCGTGGAGAGGTGGTAAGCCGTGGCAGGTGCAACGATATGGGTATGGAGGCTGATTGGTTCCTAATTGGGTTAGTGTAGGTGAGGTTTCTAGTGAAAGCCGTGCTCCGGACACAGCCAGAGCGGTCGATGGCGGCACCTTTAGGTGTCGTTTCCTTGTTGAAGGCATCGATTTAGCAGCTCTCACCTGCCTACCCCGACATACTCGGGGAAACCCCACATCCGATCTCTGGATGGAACGATGGCGATGCTACTTGGCATCGCGTTTCCTCTTGAGGGCATAGTTTTGGGGTTGGATCCTATTAGAGGGACCAGTGGCTCGCGAGGTTGTGTGGCGGTAGCATCCGGACCCCCCTTCACATGCTACGTGCATCAGATGAGCCCTTTGATCTTTGCTCGTGGCTTTAGAGAGACACTTGTTATCTTCTTGGCATGTCGTTTATTTCTAGCGTCGTCGAGGTTGGACCAAATGCTCATGTTTGGTGTCTTGTATGTGTTTGGTGTTTTAGGTGTGGCTCGATGTTGTTAGGGTTTTCGCATGGTTTTCCCTTAACAAACCAAGAAGTTCGATTTTCTATCTAATCAATGAATTTATTAGTTCTCATGCTAACATAAAAAAATGAATACTCAAAGGACCTTTGACTAGGATGAGAGCAAATCTAGCAAAACCGTAAACGCGTGAAACCTAGAAAAAATGTCGTCGAGCAGATCTCATAAATACGCCTGATGTCGTGGTATTCCCGATGAGTACGTTATGAGGAGGTCCTCACATACAGTTTAGAGAAGTGGGGGGTGAAAGGCGTCGAGCGTTCGAGAACGGAATGACACAGCTTACCTAGATTCACATCTCACGTCGGTGGTGAAATCCTACTCCTACTATAAATCACTATGTAGTCACAATGGCTACCGGTGTACCCCTCCCCCAAACTGTGTCGTTTGCACATGGTCTGGCATGCATCGCACCATGATGAAGGACTGACACGCAGCTTAGTCGGTCGGGTATTGCCGGGAGCAAGACCTGACCAGCCGCGTGGACAACAAGCCAAGGTAAGGCAAGCATATATACTAACCCTCTTTATGCAGGGAAGTGATCAGGTCCAGGAAGAGGCCAAGATGAGTGTAGAGACCTACAAAATCTACATATTGGGAGGCAGTCATAGCAGAATCGACAAGGGGCACTACCATGATGGAGCTTCTCGAAGATGTCTTAGGGTCCTTCTCTACAACATCTTCGAGGATCTCACCTTAGACGCCTCCCCGAGCCACACGGAGTCCCCCCAAAAGCAGTCCCGGCTCTGACCCATGGCCATCTTGGCAATGGGCCAAGGGCCCTGATGGTGGCTCAGATCAATGTAGAGCTTCGTTGGGAGTCCCCAAAAGGAAGGTGTGATGAGCACATCAGCAAGTCTTCCATTAGTAAGAAACCAAGGTTATCGAACCGGTAGGAGGAAGGAAATGACTCAAAGGTGTTGCTAGTAACTTGGAAACATGCACAACACAAACTCAAGACTTTTCCCCAACGAACAGTGAGGTTGTCAATCTCACCGGTTTGCTAAAAACAAAGGATTAACTATATGGTGTGAAAGGTAATGGCGGTTTGCAGAAAGGAAAACAATAACGGTGAAAGATGTATAAATGGTAAAGATTGTACCGGGGTCCATAGTTCACTAGAGATATTCTCCTTAAGATAAACAAACATGGCATGTTGGGCAAACAAATTACAGCAAGGCAATTGACAGGACTAAGCAAGGTATAAAAATGCAATACTAGACATTCATGATCCTATGAGATTTGATTGGGCAATACAACAAGATACATAGACTGACGACCCACAAGTATAGGGGGTGTATCGTAGTACTTTCGATAAATAGGAGTGTCGATCCCAACGAGGAGCAAAAGGTGTTGACTAGTGGTGTGGATTAGGAAATCTCTGTAAATATTTAGCAAATGGATTTTTAGGGGTTTTCTGATAAAGCAACAAAACAAAGTGCAAGTAATAAAGACAACGAACAACTACAGCAAGTGGCCCAATCCTTTCTTACCAAATGACAAGCCGGTGGAAATACTTATAAGGACCAAACGTTCTCGAGGACACATGGGAATTCTGTCAAATGATTTCGCTTGAAATAGCTGAGTACTCTTCTTTGTTGTTGTAAGTGTTGTGTGGGTGAACCTGTGATAATGTACCGACCTTACTTAGACTAATACATACTTGTGATTAAACCCCCTGCAAGCATCTACAACTACAGGAAAGCAATTAAGATATAAAGCTAACCACGGCCTTAAACTCTGAGATCCTATGCTCCCTTATGCAATGGTGTCCTAACGGGGGTTTAGGTTTATATCACTCCGGCAACCCCACAATTAGTAGCCAAATACACAATGCATTCTCCTAGGCCCATAAATGGTGAAGTATCATGTAGTCGACGTTCACATGACACCACTATAAGAATAGCACCACAACTTAAATACTAAACCATTGAATAATAACTCAACATAAATCCACTACTAACAACATGACTTCTCCCATGTCCTCAAGAACTAGACGAACTACTCACAAGACATCATATGGATCAAGATCAAAGATGATATGGTGATGGATAACAATCTAAACATAAACAATAATCCAATGGTTCCACTCACAAGCATCAACTACAATAGTAATTAACACCGTGAAAGTTTCCCCTAAGAACTAATGCAAGATCCAACACAATTTTTACAACGGGATGAAGTGGTGATGATGGTGCTGGTGGATATGATGGTGTGGATGATGATCCTGATCCCGATGAAGTCTAGCTTGATGATGGTGTTGATGGCGACTATATCCCCTCTTCGGAAAGGAATTTCCCCGACAGAAATCTGTCTGCCGGAGAGCTCTTTCTCTCCCAGTGTTTTCCGCCCCGTAGAGGCGACAGAAATCTTTCTGTGGTCGCTCCCTTTGTATTAGGGTTTCGAGAGGAAGATATAGGCGAGAGGGCGGAGTCGGGAGCCGTCCAGGTGGGCCACACCTGCCCTAGGGGCGGGGTAAGGTGGGCCCGCGCCTAGGGGGGTGTGGCCCCCTTGTGGCTCGGCTACGCCCCTCCTTCTGGCTTCATCCATCTTCTGGGAAAATATAATTTTCCAATATTTTTCTGGTATTTTTCTAATCTTCGCGAAATTGCATCAAAACACCTCTTTTTCCATTAGAAACCTGACTCCGGCAGTTCATCCACCAAGAATCATCCAACATGCAAAAACAGAGGAAAAGACATAAGTAACACCTCATAATAAGACATATATCAATGAATAGAGGAAAATTATGATATAGAATGGTGATGTAAATTGGACGTATCAACTCCCCCCAAGCTTAGACCTTCGTTTATACCCAAACGAAAACTGAGCTCAGTAAACATGTCCACAGGTTTATGGAGTGAAGTGTCGATAAAACAATACGGACAAGAAGCATCACACTTACCATTACACAATTCATTGAAGAAAGCAACTCACCATTATATAACTTAGCTTGCAACAAGTATAGGAGTCACAATTGAGATGCATAAAGATAAATCATAATTGGAATTGGCAAACTTTGTTCCTGGTCAGAGAACAGCTAGCAAACAGTTTCACAAAAAGCTTTTTGTAGAAATCTTCAAAAACAGGAGTACTCTTTGCTCAAAAAGGTTTTTCACAATGAAGTATTTCAAAGTAATACTCAATAGATAAGAGTCTTATGCAAACAAGGAAGATAAAGAACATGATTGAATAAATCACCATATAAATGCTTGCAACACAACAACTCAAATGCTTGCTGGCGATAGAGAGGAAGTAGGTTTACTGACTCAACTCATAAAATAAGAGAAAGATCCCTTCATAGAGGGCAGCAGGGATTTCAAGTCATAAAGAGCTTCCAAAAGATTATGGTAATTACTATCTTTGAGCCCTCATTGCCCCTACCATAGGCATCTTGAGATGATTAAGGTTAAATGAACAAGGATGGAGTATATTCTTGACGAAATATAAGTTGGCAATCTCATGTACCTTGAGTACGAGGGTCGCTCCTCATGCTACTCAACTTTAGTCACCGGTAAGTTCTTGTCATTGTAAGTACATGTGTATCATAAAGAACCACCAACGGGGTACCCCTTGCACATGGTACAAGAGCTATCCCATAACCAAAATGACAAGGCAAGCAAACAGTGAGCATCTCAGCGATCTTTTTATTTACTATGTGCATAGCTTTTTATTAAGGATGCTTCACAGAATACTCACTATGGTGATGCTGCAAGTTTCCACCATGATTAAGCATGGCTTAGGCTAGCGGCTCAGGCGTTTCTCTAACACACATACATCACTCCATGGACTTACAAGTTCCCTCTTTATTTCACACCGTCGACATCTTCAAACAAAAGAGCATGATATCAACCGTGAACAACGTACAGGTGCAATGTTGAAAGTGTTCCCCATGACAACACGGTTCTGCTAATCCCAACATATAGATGCAAGCATATACAACTTCGATGACACAATGGTTCAAGTCTATTAGGGGCAAGAAAAATAAGGTGTGCCATCAAGTTTGTGAGAGCTTTACTAACTAGTTTTCACATAACAAAATACTTTTTAATTCGAAAGATAGATGGGGCCTGAGAATTTGCTTGGAATAGCAATAGTGCTAATAGGTAGATATGGTGGACACAAATGACACATGTTTTGGTTCAAAGGGATTGGAAACATGAGAAGTATGCCTTCTCAAAATAGGTTTTTGGCTAGCAAGGCTGGGTAGCAAGCAAAAGAGTTGAAAGAAACAAGCAAACATACAAGTGATAAAGCTAAACATGCAATCTTCCTTGAAGACACAAAAGATCTTAAATAAAGAATACTAAGCTTATGAGCCAATAAGAAAGAAAATAAATGCTACAAAATACCTGTAAGCTTTTTCTCTTTTTCTTTCAAACCTCAAAAAGTGTTGCTACTGACCAGAGCTCAGGTTGCCAAAACCAATTTAGATATACTTGATGCTCCCAAAGTGATGCCAATACTGATCAACAAGATCAATCATATAATAGAGATTGCAAACTAAAATAAGAAGTGCAAAAAAGTAAAAGATGAAACTTCTCATTAATATTCCATAAAGGCACTCACACCAAGGGATACATAGATAATCAATTAAAGGAGAGATACTTCCACATGCAAACCAACCTATAAGATAACTTCTCTACCAAAGGTATGAATCTAAAAAGGTAAAAGATAAAAGATAATGGTGTGATACCGCGACACTCCCCCAAGCTTGGAACAAGCCAAGGGAATGCCAAACCTGATGAAAAATTAATCCTTCGGTGGTGGTGGTGTTCTCTTGATAAGCTCCTCAATCAGCTTCCTCAAATCCTCAATCTCAAAGGTCAGAGTACGAATCAACTCCGAATTTTGCTCAATGCTGTTCATGATCATATCGGACCGAGAGCCTCAGTCCTTACTATTCTTTCCCCACTCTTCCTTCTTAGTGTGTTCCTCCCCTGTATGATTAGAACGAGGAATATCCCACATCGAGGGCAAGTTCCCTTTGGGAACCTGTTGATATTGATGCTCATGTATAAGAGTATGGAAGGGTCTCTTGGTACGTGGAGGAGATGATCGTGGATTGTAGATAATACATGGAGGTTTCCCTCCTGTAGACATCCGTGATGTCCTCTTAAGCTTGATAGGTTTTGCCACCACTCAAATGCTTGCGATGGTAGCGCGGGTATCCGGATGCTTGTCCTCCTCCATGTCTTCTTCTTCACCTACCAAAATCTCCTCCTTGGGATCTTGAGGATCATCTTCCTCGGGCTTCTTGCCTTTGTCGTTGGCGGAGACCATGGTACTCTAAACTTGAGAAGATTTGCTGACAGAAACAGATCAAAACAAAAACACGACGAGAACACGATGCACGAACCTCGGGGGATCCAGGGGGTTATATATTATGAAGTTTCAATGCATAAGGAAGGTGCTGATACGAAAACGAGGCGGAGACGGAGCTCGGTGTGCTCACACCCCCTCCAGGCGCGACCAACTGGGGGCCCGCGCCTGGGGTGGGGTTGGCCACCCCAGCCTCCGTTTACTCCTCTGTTCCGTCTCATAACTTTCCTTATGTAATAAAAACATCAAAAATATAAAAAGATTAGGCTTTCACGAACCTTCTATTTTCACCACTTTTACCTATTCAAAGACGAACTCTGCAGACTCCTTTTCTCCTTCTCCTGGAAATTCCTTTTCTCACAAGGCAATACACAAACTTTAATGGCAACATTAGTGTAAGCAAAAACAATAACCCTTTAGGTACACACTTCAACTGAAATCCATCAAAACAAAGGCTTCTGTAAAAGGCAAATGCAAATGATGGCAGAAATCTATGAAAACAGACTAGCAGGTAAAGATTGATTTTTTCGAAAACCTTCTGTTGCTCAAATAAAAAAGTGCAAAACTAATGAAAGTTGGGAAACAACCTAGAGAACAAGATCAGAAAAATACAACTCTATCCGACGTACTGAGCTCCCTCACGATTTTTTACAATGCAGCACAAAAATTTGTCCCGGAACAGCCACTTTTCACAACCCCTCCACTTCTCAAAAGTAGTTAAACTTAACACAAAAACCAAAACAAAAAAGGATAAGGAGCGGTTTGATACGTCGGAAATGTATCTATAATTTTTTATGCTCCATTCTTGTTTTGTATCATTTGTCTTATGTTTTGTCTACACTTTGAGGTATTTTTATACACTTGCTGGAACTAACCTATTGACAAGATGTCACAGTGCCAGTTGCCTATTTTTTCTGTTTTTGGTTCCGGAAAGGCAAAAAATCAATATTCTCGGAATTGGACGGGACAAAAGCCAAAGTCATTATTTTCCCGGAGCAACACGGAACCACGAAGCAGAGCCCGAGGGGGACCATAGGGTGGCCGCACCCCCCTAGGCGCGGGCAAGCCCTGGAGGCACCCACAGGGGGTGTGGGCCCCTGGCTCCATCGACCTTGCTTCCTTCACCTATAATAAGCCTTCGACCCAAAAACGCTAAATCGTCTAGAAGAAATCCAAAAACCTCTCAGAAGGCCGCCAAGGGAGATTCGGGGACAAAAGTCTCTGCTCGCACTGCCGACGAAGTGCCCTGAGCCATCTCCATCGATATCCACCACCATATCCATCACCGTTGCTGATTCCCATCATGACGAGGGAGTAGTTCTTCCTCGAGGCTAAGGGATCTACCGGTAGCTATATGTTCATCTCTCTCTGTATGCGTGATCATGTTGTGGTCATGAGCTTTGTAATCAAGTAGATCTACCTTGCTACTCAAGTGCTTTAATAGATCTCTGCTCTCCCCATGTGTGTGAAAATGACAACGTGCATGCCATGGTGGCACTTAGGTTTGAGTCTACATAAATACTCTTTGTGCTTTAATAGATCTATGCTTTTCCCCACGTGTGTGAAAGTGACAGCGTGCATACCGTGTGTGGCACTTTGGCTAGATTGAATATTTGTTATAAGTTATATTTGGAGTTGGATGTCTCTATGAAATTTTGGTATTTGTTGGAACCATCTAGCGCTCAAGGTGACAATGTGGGGTTATCTATATTGGGGAAGGCTGACTTTGAGGAGTGTTGTTATAGCCCTACCGATGATTAGAGTGTCCAACCGGAGAGTAGTTAAGAGTAGTATCATGAAGAGAGGATATTTATATGAGAGAGTGTTCACTAGTAAAAGTATGATACCTAGGCCTTATTTCTAAACATTGAAACACCGTTTGCTTCTAGATCTGTTGCATGTTTGCTTTCTTTAGTCTTTACCTCACCGTCAAGCTATTTTCTGGCACCGTTACCACTTGTATTTCACTATCTCTTCGCCGAACTAGTGCACCTATATTGGGTGTGTTGGGGACACAAGAGACTTCTTGTATCTTGATTGCAGGGTTGCTTGAGAGGGGTAGCTTTGACCACTTCCTCCCTGAGTTCGATAAACCTTGGGTAATCCACTTAAGGGAAACTTGCTGCTGTTCTACAAACCTCTGCACTTGGAGGCCCAACAACTGTCTACAAGAATAGAAGTGCGTAGACATCATGGTTATTACAGAGGTAATAACTTCCAAGACTCAACCAAACTGGGTTATCTCCCAACAAGTACTTTTCTTTAATGCCTTTAAGTTAGGCTTGAGAGTTTCAAAGATGCTCACATAGGAGATATATATCTGGAGTGAAAGAGAGCATCAAGAAGCAAATAACCAACACATTTGAGTCTAACCCACTTCCTATGCCTGGGGGTATCATGAGAAAACAAATTGTTGAAACAAAAAGCCATTATCATAGGAAGACAAAACAAATGCAACTTCAAAGCTCTCATCATAAAATGGGGAAACTTAACATTATTGAGATGCATAAAACCATGTTTCCCTCTCTCATAATAACTTTCAGTAGCACCTTGAATAAATTTGATAATATAACTGTCACAGGAAACAACTTTATCATCAGAATGAACATACTTACAATCACCAAAAAGAGGTCAAGGTCATAAACTGGATCAATAGAAGCAAGTTGTTCCATCCTGAAATCTTTATTAGGCAAGCTGTTTTCACAAGGAGCTTTAGCAAATTTGGGAAATTTAAACTCATAAGAATCTCCATCAAACTTAGTTAAAACTTTCTCCTTCTTACAATCTATAATAGCTCCACAAGTGTTCAAGAAAGGTCTACCAAAAATAATAGGGCAAGTTTTGCTAGCTGCTGAATTAAGCACTAGAAAATCAGCAGGATACTAATATTACCACAAAGAACCTCCACATCTCTTACAATACCAATGGAGCAAATGGTTTCCTTATTAGCAAGGTGAATAACAACATTAATGTCCTCAAGCTCACAAGGACCAATTTCATGCATAATTTCCATGTAAAGCTCATAAGGAATAACACTAGAACTGGCACCAATATCACATAAGCCATAATAGCAATGATCACCAATTTTAACAGAAAGCACATGGACACTAGCTTTTCTAGCCTTACTAGGGTGAGAGATAATATTAGAAGCGTCTTCAAGAATACAATATGCTCATTCTCTATATTTCTAGCGTCAAGATCTTTCACAATAGCTACCACAGGTTCGGTATTCAATTTCTCATCAGGCTCCATAGTTTTCTTAGTACCTTTATTATCTGCACTAATCATCATAGAATAATCCTTTACCTTAGCTGGGAAAGGTATTTTCTCAACATAAGGTTCATGCACAATATGATTAGTAGTACAAACTTCAGTGCTTCTAACAGGAACATGACTAACAACATCTTTATAAGGTGCATGATACTTATTCCACTTCTTTTTGGGAATTTCTATGTAAGAGGCAAAGGCTTTAAGACAATTGGCAATGCTTTGGGAATCAAGACCATACTCATTTTTAATATCACGGAAGTCATTAGTTCCCATAAAAGACTTAATGCATTCATAATCATAGTTTATACCTGACTTTCTTCCTTTGTCATTCTCCCAAGCTTCAGTGTTCTCTTGAATACGGTCTAGGAGATCCCATTTAGCTTCTTCCTTCATATGTGTGAATGATCCAGCACAAGAAGCATCTAGTATATCTTTATCATGAAGAGAAAGACTAGCATAAAAGTTATTGATAGTAATATTGATAGGGAGTTCATGAATAGGAAATTTAAGCATTAGTAACTTCAATCTCCCCCAAGCTTGAGTTGTAACCTCTCCATCACGAGGCCAAAAGTTGTATATCTGATTTCTTTCCTTATGAATTTCACTGGAAGGATAGAATTTAGAATAGAAGAGAGATGTCATTTCCTCCCATTCCATGGATTGTCCATTCTTCAGCAGCTTATACCATTCTTCAGCTCTCCCTTTCATGGATATAGAGAGTAACTTCTTCTTCACATGTTCAGTTGTGATACCTGCACACTTAAACAACCCGTATAATTCATGGATAAAAAGCAAATGATCACTAGGATGGACAGTTCCATCCCCTAAATAATAATTATCCATAACACGATCAACAATACTTGTAGGTATCTTAAAAGGATCTATCTCAACAGTCGGTGGTTCATCTACTACCCTAACATTGGTAGTAGTTTTCCCAAACAGAAAACCAAGTGGGTTATCCATATTGGAAACAAAGTAACAAACAGAAACAAAAATAAATACTCATAGTAGAAGTTTCCTTTACCAGTGTCAATCCCAACGAGGAGCAGAAGCACTTCACTCCCTGGCAACAGCGCCAGAAAATAGTCTTGATGACCCACAAGTATAGGGGGTGTATCGTAGTACTTTCCATAAATAGGACTATCGATCCAAACGAGGAGCAGAAGCGTTGACTAGTGGTGTGGAGCAAGAAATCTCTGTAAATACTTAGCAAACGGATTTTTAGGGGTTTTCTGATAAAGCAAAAAAAAAAGTGCAAGTAATAAAGACAACGAACAACTGCAGCAAGTGGCCCAATCCTTTCTTAGCAAAGGACAAGCCGGTGGAAATACTTATAAGGACCAAACGTTCTCGAGGACACATGGGAATTCTGTCAAGTGCTTTTGCTTCAAATAGTTGAGTACTCTTCTTTGGTGTTGTAAGTGTTGTGTGGGTGAAGCTGTGCTAATTTACCGACCTTACTTGGACTAATACATACTTGTGATTAAACCCCCTGCAAGCATCTGCAACTACAGGAAAGCAATTAGTATATAAACCTAACCACAAACTTAAACTCTGAGATCCTACACTACCTTATGCAATGGTGTCCTAACGGGGGTTCATGTTTCTGTCACTCCGGCAACCCCACAATTAGTAGACAAATACACAATGCATTCCCCTAGGCCCATAAATGGTGAAGTATCATGTAGTCGACGTTCACATGACACCACTAGAAGAATAGCACCACAACTTAAATACTAAACCATTGAATAATAACTCAACACAAATCCACTACTAACAACATGACTTCTCCCATGTCCTCAAGAACTAGAGGAACTACTCACAAGACATCATATGGATCAAGATCAAAGATGATATTGTGATGGATAACAATCTGAACATAAACAATAATCCAATGGTTCCACTCACAAGCATCAACTACAATAGTAATTAACACCGGGAAAGTTTCCCCTAAGAACTAATGCAAGATCCAACACAATTGTTATAGCGGGATGAAGTGGTGATGATGGTGCTGGTGGAGATGATGGTGTGGATGATGATGATCCCGATGAAGTCTAGCTTGATGATGGTGTTGATGGCGACGATCTCCCCTCTCTGGGAAGGAATTTCCCTGGCAGAAATATGTCTACCGGAGAGCTCTTTCTCTCTCCGTGTTTCCGCCCCGCAGAGGCGGCGGAAATCTTTCTGTGGTTGCTCCCTTGGTATTAGGGTTCCGAGAGGAAGATATAGGCGAGAGGGCGGAGTCGGGAGCCGGCCAGGTGGGCCACACCTTCCCTAGGCGCGGGGTAAGGTGGGCCCACGCCTAGGGGGTGTGGGCCCCATGTGTACTGGTACGCCTCCCCTTCTGGCTTCCTCCATCTTCTGGGAAAATATAATTTTCCAATATTTTTCTGGTATTTTTCTGATCTTCGCGAAATTGCATCAAAACACCTCTTTTTTCCATCAGAAACCTAACTTCGGCAGTCCATCCTCCAAGAATCATCCAACATGCAAAAACAGAGGAAAAGACATAAGTAACACCTCATAATAAATCAATGAATAGAGGCAAATTATGATATAGAATGGTGATGCAAATTGGACGTTTCATAGACCGTTATCCAACTACATCTATGACTAGTAATCCACCTTCAGGTTATCATCCGACCCCCCTCCAGTATTAAGTTGCAAGCAACGGATAACTACTTTAAGCAAAGTGTGTAAGGTAAACAATCCACTTGTTCCATGAACAAGAGACCGTTGTTTTCCCCCTAGTAGCAACAACACATCTACAACCTTAGAGATTTCTGTCACTCCCCTTAGATTAAATAGAGGCATGAACCCACTATCGAGCATAAATACCCCCTCTTAGAGTCACTAGCATCTACTTGGCCAAGATAGCTACTAGAAACGGAGAGCATGCAAGATCACAAACAACACAGACATGATAGAATCAATAAGACAAAACCATTAAGCAATCTGACATAGCAATCTCAATATCCATCGGATCCTCGCAAATACAACATACATGATTACAAATAGATGATCTTGATCATGAACGAATCTCACAAGATCTAAACATGGTAGCACAAAGGAGGAGATACAACCATCTAGGTACTACATGGACCCGTAGTCCAAGGTGGAACTACTCACGCTTCATACCGGAGGCTGGCAAGATGAAGAAGAAGGCCTCCGGGATGATCTCCCCTTCGGCAGGGTGCCAGGAAGATCTTTAGATCTCCCCGATCTAGGGACGATGGTGGCGGCGGCTATGGACTATTTCATGGAAGATTGGTCGGGTACTTAGGGTTTTGGTATCGGGGGTTATCTATAGGCGAAGAGGCAAGGCGGGGGGTACCTAGGGCGGGCGCACCCCCAGGCGCGGGCCTATCCTGGCCGCGCATCCAGGGGGAGTGGCCCCCTGGTGGCTCCCCTCCGTCTCATATTCTGGCTCCGTTTTCCCCATGGTAAAATATTGACTTTGGCTTTTGTCCCGTCCAATTCCGAGAATATTGATTTTCTGCCTTTTCTGGAACCAAAAACAGAAGAAAACATGCAACTCGCAAAGTAGATACTAAACAAGCATGGAACATAAAAAATTATAGATATGTTTCCGACATATCATGCATCCCCAAGCTTAATTCCTGCTCGTCCTCGAGTAGGTAAGTGATAAAAATAATAATTTTTTAGGTGACATGCACCATCAAAATGAAGATCAAACCATTTGCAAGCATTGAAAGCCGGGATCAAAGAACTCTAAACATGAGCATGAAAGATGGAGTTCTAACAGTAAGACAAAGCAACTATGCATGCAACATGAAAGGTTACAAACAAAGATCATTAATAACAATGCATTGAAAGATGTTTGTTTCACATATAGAAAACATAGCATAGTGGCATTCAGCTTGTCCCAGATGGAGTAGCAAATAAATGCATAGGACACCTTCAAAGTTCATAAGAGTGACTAGATACACATAGTTCAAGAACAAGCAATATCAACAACATGAATCAATCAATAAGTTTTGGGACAATGCACATAGAACTAAGAATGGCAACTATGCTCTCTTAATTAGTTCCTAAGGATATAAGGTGGAGACTCAATATAAAGGTGGAAGAAAGGCCCTTCAAAAAAGGGAAGCAGGGATTTCAAGTCTCAAAAGGAGCTTCCAAAAATTATGGTACTTGTTAGCTTTCAGCTCTCATTGCCCATATCATAAGCATCTTGAAGTGATTAAGGTTAAAGTGAACAAACTATGGAGTATATGCTTGACAAAGTATCAGTTGGCAGTCTCATGTACCTTGAATACGAGGGCCGCTCCTCATGCTACTCAACTTTAGTCACCTGTAAGTTCTTCTCATAGTAAGTACATGTGTATCATAGAGAACCGCCAACGGGGTACCCCTTGCACATGATACAGGAGCTATCCCATAATCAAAATGACAAGGCAAGAAGACAATGAGCATCTCAGCAATCTTCTTATTTACCATGGGAAAATGGTGCTTTTTTCTCTCTTTTCTCTTTTCAATATTTATCTCTTTTTTATAATAAGAAAGCTTCATAGATTGCTCATTATAGTGATGTTGCAAGTTTCCACCATGATTAGGCATGGCTTAGGCTAGCGGCCCAGGCGTTTCTCTAACACACATACATAACTCCATGGACTTACAAGCTCCCCTTTTATTTCACACCGACGACATCCATAAACAAAAGAGCATGATATAAGTGCAATGTTGAAAGCGTCCCCGTGACAGCACGGTTCTGCTAATTCCAACGTATAAGTGTCAGCATATAAAACATAGATGACACAATGGTTCAAGTTTATTGGGGACAAGAAAAATAAAGTGTGCCATCAAGTTCATGGGAGCTTTAATCACTAAGTTTTCACATAACAAAATGACTCTTTAATTGGAAGATAGATAAAAACAAGAATATACTTGGAATGGTGTAACACACCATGCATAGACATTTATAGTGGACACTTTGGAATAACTTGGTTTCTTGGGAGTTGGATGCATGAGTATAGCTTACTCATACAAGTGGAGGCTAGCAAAAGACTGGGAGCGACAAACTAAGAGAGCAATAATGGCCATAATCATGTAGAGGGACAAAACATTACTAATCAAAGCATAAAGTGGTACTACAAGTCAAGGACTAAATGATCATAGAGGCTATGGTGACTTGTTCATAGTCATAACATGGTGTAATCATGTGCCAAGTCAACCTAAACAAAGCATCAAAGGAGAATACCACAATACTATGCTTTTGTATGCTAAAACAACGCATGATTCCTTCAAGGCACATTAAGCAATCCCAATTGTTTGGAACAAGTCATGCTACAGAAAATCACTAAGCATAAGGTCAAAACAACATCTAGCATGACATGATAAAGTCTAAGTCACAACCAAAGCAAGCTCCTCTTGTACTATTCAAGCAAGAACTTCCTACTCCTCTCTAACACCAATCAACTTATTTGAAACAACATAGCGAGAATGGGGGTCCAAACTACTTTATTCAAGTAAACTAAGCAAACTAAAAATAAAAACAAAAACTAAGGCGCTCCAAGAACAACACAACAGTGCATAAAACAATAAAAACAAAGTGTCTAGAAAGACCTGAGATTTTTATTGATGAAGAAGGGTATGACTTGGGCATCCCCAAGCTTTGACGCTTGTACCTCTTGAATATTTCTTGGGGTGAAACGGGGTGGCATCCCCAAGCTTGAGCTTTTGTCCATTATTCATCTCATTACATCATTCTTTCTCTACACCTGAAAATTTTCCTTCATACAAAACTTCACACAATCTTCATTAGCAACATTAGTGTATTCAAAAGATAATAGAGCTTTGGGTTTTAGTTTTAGAACAACAAAACTTTCACTAAAAACACAAGCTACTGTAGCAATTCCCTCAAAAGGCTCAATTTCCCAAAAAGAACCCAAAAAGGAATCAATAAGAAGCAAATGCAAATAATAGCAGAAATTTGTCAAAACATACCAGCAGGTAGAAACCGATTTTTTATAAGACCTTATGTTCCCAAATCAAAAAGTTTTGAACTAACAAAAGTTATCTAACATACTGGGGGATATATTCATAAAATTACATCTCAATCCGACTTACATAGATTTTACACGAATTTTTACGGTGGAGCACAAAAATCTGTTTCGGGACAACAACTCCCCAAATCTTACTTCCCTCTCATTAGAGGTTATTATTGGCACAAAAAGCAAATAAAAAGGATAAAGAGAGGTCATTATAGAGTTAATAACTTCCAAGACTCAAGAAAACTTTTGGGTTATCTCCCAATAAGTACTTTTCTTTAACGCCTTTAAGTTAGGCACAAGAAGCAAGAATCAAGTATTTTCAAATGAAGAAGCATTAACATCAAACCTTGCTTTCAAAGGAGGATCAAAAGGCAACTTCTCTCTCCTCACAGGGAAGTGTTCAATACCTTTCTTGAATGGAAATTGTTATTTAGTGGTGCCTTCTTTCATATCAATGATGGCACCAATAGTTCTAAGAAAAGGTCTTCCCAAAGTAATAGGACAAGAAGCATTGTATTCGACATCCAAAACATAGAAATAAATAGGGACATAAGCATTGTTAACCATAATAAGAACGTCATTAACACTCCCCATGAGTTTCTTTTTAGCATTATCATTAAGTGGGACATCCAAATAGCAATCTTCCAAAGGTGTCAAATCAAGCATTTCATAAATCTTTCTAGGCATAATAGAGACACTAGAACCAAGGTCACATGAAGCTTTGAGATCAAAGTCATTCACTTGCATATTAATGATGGGTTCCCAACTATCTTCTACTTTCCTAGGAATAGAGGATTTGTGTTTCAACTTTTCTTCCTTAATTTTAATGAGAGTATCTGTAATGTGTTTGGTGAAAGCCACATTCATATCACTAGCATCAGGACTTCTAGCAAGCTTTTGTAGGAACATAATCACTTCAGAAATATTGCAACCATCAAGATTAAAATCAAACTTAGCATCACTAGTAGTAGACTCATTGGGTTTAGGCATTGTGGTAGGAGAAGTAGGGACTTCTTGTGGTTGAGTGGCATCAATATTGGTGGTGGTGATAGTGTACACACTATTGTTTCTAGCAATTTAAACTTCTCTTTCCCATTTAGCATGTAGTTCGGGTAAAAGTCTAACATTTTAATCAATAGTAAATTGTATGGCATGAGTAGCAGCAAAGTTACTTTCCAAAGTTTCAAGTTTAGCAGCCATTTTATTAATCAAAGAGAACTGTGCTTGAGACAAAGAGGAAATATTTTTCTCAACATTCAAAAGCTTTTCCTCCATAGTTTTATTGAAAGTGGTTTGTTTAATAATAAAGTCTTTAAGCATGACTTCAAGTTTAGAGGGAGCACTCCTAGTATTGTTGTAGGAGTTTCCATAGGTATTGCCATTATTAGGAGGATAAGGCCTATAATTGTTGTTACTACCAAAATTATTCCTATAGGAATTATTGTTGAAATTATTGTTTCTAATGAAGTTCACATCAACTTGCTCTTCTTGAGCAACCAAAGAGGCTAAGGGAACATTATTACGATCTATAGGAGCTTTTCCATTAACAAGCATAGCCATGATAACATCAATCTTATCACTCAAAGAGGAGGTTTCTTTGTTGGAATTATGCCCTAGAGGCAATAATAAAGATGTTATTATTATAATTCTTATTCATGATAAAGTTTATATTCCATGCTAGAATTGTATTAAGCGGAAACTTTGATACCTGTGTGGTTTATGAACAACATCGTGTCCCTAGTACGCCTTATGGACTAGATCATTGATTAATGATGGTTAAGGTTTCCTAACCATAGACATGAGTTGTCGATTAATAATGAGATCATGTCATTAGGAGAATGATATGATGGACAGACCCAAATTAAGCAGAGCAATTAGATCGTGTCATCGTGTTCATCTTTGCGAAGCTTTTTCCTATGTCAAGTATTGTATTCCTTAGACCATGAGATAATACAACTCCCTGGTATCGGAAGAAAGCTTTGAGGTCATCAAACGTCATCCTATGTGAGGGTGATCATAAAGGTGTCTCTCAGGTGATCGGAAAGTACTTGTTGGGTTGTATGTATCGAGATGGAATTTGTCCCTCCCGAGTCGGAGAGATATACTTCGGGCCCACTCGGTAATCGCTATCAACACCTCTTGCAAGCACGTGGTTAAGGAGTTAATCACAAAGTGATATCGGATTACGGAACGAGTAAAGTACTTGCTGTGAACGAGATTGAACTAGGTATGCCGATACCAATGATCGAATCTCGGGCAAGTAAAATATCGCGTGACGAAGGGAATACATATATGGGATTAATTGAATCCTGGCATCGTGGTTCATCCGATATGATCATCGATGAATATGTGGAGTCAATATGGGTTTCCAGATCCCGCTGTTGATTATTGATAGAAGATCATGTCTGCATATTCTCGAACTCGTAGGGTCACACACTTAACGTGCATCGACGCTAGGATAGAATGGATAATTGGTTTATGAGTTTTTTTTCAGAGTCTTGGATGAGATCTAGGACATCACGAGAGGTTCCGGAATGGTCCGGAGAATAAGATTCATATAAAGGAAAGCAGTTTTTGGATTTCGGAATCGTTTCGGAGTTTATCGGTATTGTACCGGAAGGTTCTAGAAGCTTCCAGAGTGGGACCAACGTGGGCCCACTTGTCGGAGCCTACATGGGCCTAAGGGGGAGTGCCCTGGCCGCTTTGGGCCAGGGGCACAAGGCCCCATAGGCCCAGCCGGCCAAACCATATGGGAAACCCTAGGGAACCCTTCTAGAAGGAAGGGGGAAAACTTGCCCCCCACTCCACCCTTGGGGCCGCTGCCCTAGGGCTTGGAGGAGGGGCCAAGGGGGACGGCCAGCCCCCTATATAAGGTGGGCAGGGGCGCACCCTCCCCCTCCCCTACTTCTCATCCCTAGCCGCCAGCTGCTGCCCTTCCTCTCTCTCTCTCTCTCTCTCTCTCTCTCTCTCTCTCTCTCCCGACTGCGCGTAGGCGAAGCCCTGCCGCAAAAACTCTCCACCATAGCACCATGCCGTCATGCTGCAGATCCAATCCATCTCTCCACCCCACTTGCTGGACCAAGGAAGGAAGGAGGAGATGTCGCGGCACCGTACGTGTGAATCTCTCGGAGGCGCCGCCACTTGCGGCGTAGGATCAGATCACGAGGAGGAGACGACTAGTACGACTACATCAACCACGTTCTGTTGAACGTTTCTGCTGTGCGATTTCTTCAAGGTTATGAAGATCTCATCTATCTCTCTCGTTGATTGCATATCCTAGATTAGATCTTGGCTTTCTTGTTCGCATCCGTAGATTTTTTTGATTTACTATGCTACGAAACCCTTCATTCTTTAACAAAATTTACCTTCTTACCATGTGGAGCTCTCTCAGTGTGCCATTCAGAATAGTTGACCATCATATTATCAAGGAGCTTCGTTGCAGCACCCAAGGTAATGGTCATAAAGGTACCTCTAGCAGCTGAATCAAACAAGTTTCTTCAGGAGAAGTTTAAACCTGCATAAAAAGTCTGGATAATCCTCCAAGCGGTAAGTCCGTGAGTGGGACAATTCTTAACCAAAGATTTCATTCTTTCCCAAGATTGAGCAACATGTTCATTATCAAGTTGATTAAATTTCATTATTTCACTTCTCATAGATATAATCTTAGCAGGAGGATAGTACTTTCCAATAAAAGCATATTTGCACTTAATCCAAGAATCAATACTATTTCTAGGCAAGGAAAGCAACCATTCTTTAGCTTTTCCTCTCAAGGAGAAAGGAAACAACTTGAGCTTAATAATATCTCCATCTACATCCTTATATTTTTGCATCTCACAAAGATCAACAAAGTTATTGAGGTGGGAAGCAACATCATCAGAACTAGCACCAAAAAATTGCTCTTTCATCACAAGATTTAACAAAGCAGGCTTAATTTCATAAAAGTTAGCATCAAGAGCAGGTGGAGCAATAGGTGTACTTAGGAAATCATTTGTTGTTTGTGCTACTGAAGTCACACAACTTGGTGTTCTCAATAGAGTTCATTTTGGCGAAAGTGGAGCAAGCCAACAGCAACAACAACTAGAGCAGGAACTATTTTTTTTTGTGTTTTTGATAACAGCAAGCAAACCAAACTAAACTATTTGTTTTAGTTTTTATAAAAAGAGGCAAACAAAACCAAGCAAAAGAAACTAAGAAAAACAAAAACAAAGTAAAGAGAAAGGTTGTGAAGGACTCCCCTTGTGAAGCCGTCCTTAGCCTCCCCGGCAACGGCGCCAGAAAATCTTGATGGTGGCTCAGATCAATGTAGAGCTTCGTTGGGAGTTCCCAAGAGGAAGTGTGATGAGCACAACAACAATTCTTCCCTCAGTAAGAAACCAAGGTTATCGAACTAGTAGGAGGAAAGACTACGACTCAAAGGCGTTGCTAGCAACTTGGAAACCTGCACAATACAAATTCAAGACTTTGACCCAACGAACAGTGAGGTTGTCAATCTCACCGGTTTGCTGAAAACAACGGATTAATTGTATGGTGTGGAAGGTAATGGTGGTTTGCAGAAAGGTAAACAATAACAGTGAAAGATGTATCAATGGTAAAGATTAGACTGGGGTCCATAGTTCACTAGAGGTGTTCTCCTTAAGATAAAGAAACATGGCATGCTGGGTAAACAAATTACAGCAGGGCAATTGACAGGAATAAACAAGGCATAACAATGCAATACTAGACATTCATTATCCTATGAGATTTGATTGGGAAATACAACAAGATACATAGACCGCCATCCAACTGCATCTATGACTAGTAATCCACCTTCAGGTTATCATCCGAACCCTCTCCAGTATTAAATTGCAAGAAACGGATAACTGCTTTAACCAAAGTGTGTAAGATAAACAATCCACTTGTTCCATGAACAAGAGACCGTTGTTTTTCCCCTAGTAGCAACATCACATCTACAACCTTAGATATTTCTGGCACTTCCCTTAGATTAAATAGAGGCATGAACCCACTATCGAGCATAAATACCCCCTCTTAGAGTCACTAGCATCTACTTGGCCAAGATAACTACTAGAAACGAAGATCATGCAAGATCACAAACAACACAGACATGATAGAATCAATAAGACAAAACCATTAATCAATCTGACATAGTAATCTCAATATCCATCGGATCCCCGCAAACACAACATGCATGATTATAAATAGATGATCTTGATCATGAATGAAGCTCACAAGATCTAAACATGGTAGCACAAAGGACTAGCTACTACACGGACCCGTAGTCCAAGGTGGAACTACTCACGCTTCATACCGGAGGCTGACATGATGAAGAACAAGGCCTCCGGGATGATCTCCCCTCCGGCAGGGTGTCGGGAAGAGCTTCAGATCCCCCCGATCTAGGGACAATGGTGACGGCGGCTACGGACTGTTTCGTGGAAGATTGATCAGATACTTAGGGTTTTGATATCGAGGGGTCTTATAGGCAAAGATGCGAGGCGGGGGGTACCTAGGGCGGCCGCACCCCTAGGCATGGGCCTAGCCTGGCTGCGGCCTAGGGTGTGGCCCCCTGGTGGCTCCCCTCCGTCTCATATTCTGGCTCCTTATTTTTCACGGTAAAATATTGACTTTGGCTTTTGTCCCGTCCAATTTCAAGAATATTGATTTTCTGACTTTTCTGGAACCAAAAACAGAAGAAAATATGCAATTGGCACTGTGGCATCTAGTTAATAGGTTAGTACCATAAAATATATAAAAACATCTCAAAGTATAGACAAAGCAAAACAAAGTAGATACTAAATAAGCATGGAACATCAAAAACTATAGATATGTTTCCGACGTATCATGCCCTCGCCTGGTGGGGCCTAGTACCACATCCTTCTATGCATCTTATATCCCTGCCCAGCTGCTAATTCTGGTTTTTGTCACCCTAAAAAATGCTGGTTTTTGTTGGGATGAAAAACTTTTTGATTGCAATGCTCCAGCCAGAAAATTCACGCAGCCATCTATCGGGAGAGGAAACAAACACACTATAGGGCCCTGCGCAGCATCGCAGATTCGCAGCGATCGGGAGAAGAAACTGTGAAACACACACGCATCGATGTATCTAAAGAACCCCCTTCGACTCAACCAGTGGTTGGACTCGACACTGGCTCCGTCCCACCGTCTTCCCTTGTTGTTCGGCCTAATTGCCTTGTTCTCTCAGCCACGGTGAGATTGGCCAGAGCCCTGACCCGATTGGTGTTTCGGAATTGATCAATTTTGTTAAGGGATCGCATTTTTGCCTTGCTCCTCACGGCCCTTCTCACCCCGCCTACTGGTACGTACAATCAACCACAAATCCTTGTCCCTTTGACTCATTAGCCAATCATATAAGCGTCAAGAGTGTTAGATGTTAGATTAAAAGTTCAAGCTTCATTTATAATTTATCTGATTTATTCTTAATTCTAGGTGTTACAATGCTCAAACGTAAGTACGGTGCTGTGAAAATAATAAAAACAAATTGAATTGCCTGGCTATTGATGCATTGAGAAGGATATCTTATCTTGAAATTGTCCTCACTTATTTTATACATGCCCAAAGATGCTTTCTTTTTGTGAAACACTCAAGCATTATTGTTAATGGACTCGTTGGAATTTGGTTCTTATTTGAGGTAATCAAACTAGCATGATATATTACTTGTTTATTTTGCTACCATTTAAACCTTTTTCTCGTAATATAACATTGTTTAATTGCTTAACAATTAGTTATACAAATATCAAAATATGAATTTGTGGTTAGATGTTGACTTTTTTATTTTCAAATGAAAGTACTCCCTCTGTCTTAAAATATATGTCGCATATTTGTTAAAATTTGAATATAAATCTAGACACTATTTAGTATATGGATTCATCCATATTTTGACAAACATGCGACATCTATTTTGAAACGGAGTGATTAGATGACACGTCTATATATGCATATGTGTATATGACGAGGGGTAACCTCGGCAATGCCCATTATTATGGACTTAGGGTTTTATGAAAAAGAGAGCGTTGGAGATTTTGTCAGCTGATCAGACAAACAAGGAAGTCGATATAGTCTGATTATTGAAAAACTTGGTTACAAAGTCAACGGTTCGCTAGTTGCGGTCTAGCTCACAGCGGATTGCAGAGAAAGCTAAGGTGCCTTCTTCGTCTGGTCCTCCCAGCCTTTATATGAGAGGCTGGATCCTAGATCCGTAGCCGGAGAAGTTACAAGTTTATGTTTACAATATGAACTCTATGTCGGTTCCTGATTAATCCTTAACAGATAAGGAAAGTCTTTTATTCATCGGGTGCCTTATGGACTTTGTTGGTTCTTCGTGTGCCATAAGATTTTATGCACCTAGGGTAACTAATCATAGAGACCCGATAGGTCATACCCATGTCAATAGCCCCTAAGACTCTATATGAATCATAGATTTGGGTCGAGTCATAAAACTCTATTTAGTTGTTTAGCCAAAAAAAAATTATAAGCAGATGTTCTTTTTATTCAAGTATCATAGGGATTTGGTACAATGAGTTTTTTGCATCCGATGGATTGGAAATCAGATAACTGCACTTGAGAAAAAACAACGTGAACCTACATCAAATTCAAGTCCCCAGGCTTGAAATCGGTATTTGCTGGCGTAATTTAGTTTGGGTCGTGGAGGTCTTATCAAATACTGAATCCCAGTGCTTTTATTTCGGGTACACGACGTGCCCGTCGGTACTTTTCATCATATCGCAGATACGGATTTAATACAGACAGAGAGCCTTCATTTGCGATTACCAGGCCACACATGATAGATCCTAGGGTCTTACCTTCATGTCGTGACATGACATTCAGACATGTTATCACAGCAGATGCAATCTGAGAACATTTTATTGACTGTCTTGTTTGGCTGTTGGAATAGCTAAAGTTATCGACTTCTTTGATATTTTTATCGGGTGATCCCTATGGGAGTAGCCGTATGAGGATACAAGTTTGTAATACTCATAGGTTTGCTTCATATTATCTATTGGGTGTGCGACGACGCTCCCGATAGGAGTATCCCCCGAGGATACGGACGAATACTTGGATTCGAGTGCAGGCTCAAATTTTATGCTTTTTCCATCCTGAAATGTCAACTCCGTAGGAGGATTTGTTCTATCGGGTGCGCGACAGTGCTCCCGATAGGAGTAGCCCCTGAGTCTATATTCGGGTGCATGCATTAGAGTATAGACTCTAAGCTTTTTATTCGGATGAACTTTACCTTATAGCTTTTTGACCATTCATAACGTTATTGAGATGACGAAGATAGTGAGCCACAGTTCTGTCGATTGGACATGACAATAGTGGGTCCCACTTCTCCAGTGCATGTTGATGCATGGGCAGCATAGCGATGTTATTGTTGCCGCGTGGCCCCACGTCCAGCGCGAGAATCAAGGCGACGTGTGGCCACCGCCGGATTAACCGCGATATTTTTTAACTGCACGAGATTTTTCCCTTTCCTACTGTAGCCACGTGTCAACATCTTCTTTATTCCGGCGCTTCGTCACCCTCGATCAACGGCTCACATTCACCTCACATTTCTTCATATTGTGGGGGCTAGGGATTTTTACTGCCCTTCTCCTTCTTTGCCATCATTCTCCTTTGCTTGCCGCTCTAGCGCTCCATTGTTCTTGTGCCTCCCAGCTCCTTTATGTTCCTTTGCACCGCTCTCCTAGAGAACCACCATGGGTAAGTCTAAGGGAGCTTCCTCCGCTGCTGATACGACCTTGAAGAAGAAGTGGGCCCTCGGGTGGGTAGCCTCGAAGTGCACGGCACGCAATCTGCGCGGATCTCACAATGCCAATCTCTTGGAGGAGGGTATGTTCAAGATGCCCGGCGACGAGACCACGCCCATGCCTGAAGCGGTATGGCATGTAATGTTCCTCTCCTTCCTCCTTCGTGGCTTCTCTCTCCCTGCCAACGAATTTCTCCGTGGGCTTCTGTTTGTCTACAACGTGAAGCTTCATCAGCTCACGCAAAACTCCATCCTCCACATCGCTTTTTTCACCACTCTTTGCGAGTGTTACCTCATGCTTGATAGATTATCATCGCTTTTGTACCCATAAGGGACACTGATTTGTGATCCAGCAAAGTCCTAGGGATTTTGCTCTAGGTGATTCCCCCTTCTTGATTCCAGAATCGACGCTCTTTTCAACTTCATCAGGAATTGTGCTAGATGAACTTAGGCTGCGCTGCAACGTTGACTGGGAAATCGATCCGAAAGAGAGACTGTCATATAGATCGGCTAGATCTTCATGATCAGTGGAGTTTCTGTGTGTTTCTTCGACGTTCGTCGGATCAAAGACGACCCATCCTATTGAGCCGATGGATGATGTTGGTATCGCCATAGGCGATGCGGGTGTGGCCGACAGATCCGAGCTAGGCGGAGCCAAAAGTCAGAGATTCTCGGGTGCTCCCACACAAAAGATGAAACTTCCGATCATGAGATCGGTCTCCTGGTCAAGGTCGACAAGAACCGACAAAGGGGTGGGCGGGAACAGATCAGCAAGATCGTAATGGACCTCACCAACCTTCATCGTCAGGTTGCTGCTTGATGAAGGCGAAGCCGCCGAATCCATGGCTCCAACGCTCAAGTTTCCCATAGACGACGCCAATTGACGAGGGGTAACCTTGGCAATGCCCATTGTCATGGACTTAGGGTCTCGTGGAAAAGAGAGTGTTGGGTATTTCAATGGCTGATCAGACAAACAAGAAAGTCGATGTAGTCTAATTATTGAAAAAGCTCGGTTACAAAGTCACTTGTTCGCTAGTTGTGGTCTAGCTCACGGCGGATTGCAGAAAAAGCTAAGGTGCCTTCTCCGTCGGATCCTCCCAACCTTTATATGAGAGGCTGGGTCCTGGATTCGTAGCCGGAGAAGTTTCAAGTTTATGTTTACAGTATGAACTTTATGTTGGTTCCTGATTAATCCTTAATAGGTAAGGAAAGTCTTTTATTCATCAGGTGCCTTATAGACTCTATTAGGCCTTCGTGTGCCATAAGCTTTTTTGCTTCTAGGGTAACTAATCATAAGGACCTGATAGGTCATATCATGTCAGTATATTAACCTTAGGGACCCATATCATCTACTTCGCACTATGCCCCCGCAAAGTATAGAGCCGACCCTGCCCGAAAGGCATGCCCGAGAACAAGGAGAGAAGAAAGTAGCAACGTGGGGCCGATGTATCACCTGCGCGAGCCTGGGGGATTCCTGGCTAGTGCTACAGGGAACTCCAGCGGCCCCGGCTACCAATGCGGGGCAGGATCCCAAGTCAACAAACAGAGCAATATCAGCAGTGCGTGGGGCGGCATGAAGGACACCTGACACCCTCATCCATGTGGCCCTGCGCCCGCCATTAATAGTTCAGCACATGGGATAATACTAGAAAAGGTCGTCCTATCCAATCGTCATCAAGTGTAGCAGCACACCGCCTAGGACAGAGAGTTGGCGTGCAACACCGCCCCTGTCGTCCACACCACCTAGCATGCGAATTCAGACCCGAGAACCATACGGGGTGCACATGCTCGTGATTGGTTGTGGTATCCCCTTGTTCTATAAAAGGAGGGCCATCATCGTCTAGTAGGAAGGTTGTAAGGTTGGCTAGTTGGAAACTTTGGCTAGAGAGCGGGAGAGTATATCCCTCCCCCAAAGATCCAAGTAGAACTAGTTGAGTGAGTTGAGGAAGCCCGGGAAAACAAGGAGATTGGCTCGATAGTCTCCCGGCAAGACAGAAAGAGAGAGCTCATCCTATTGTGACCACCTTTACACCAATATTGAGTAAGATGTAGGACGTAGGGTTTGAGAACTCCGGAGTAATAACTATTACGTATATTCATACAGAAAAACCTGGCAGATCTCTTTACAAAGACACTATCATGAAATGTGATAAAAAGTGCATCGAGGGAGATGGGGTTGAGACCCATGAATGTTACACCATAATGATAACCCAACCTATGTAATCAGAGATCGAGTGAATTAGGACATGGGAAAAACAAACTAGTGGCTTGATCGAGGAGAGTATTTATAACCCTCTCCATGTGAAGATGCACAACTCTTAAAAAATCAGTAAGGCGGGTGGGAAACATGCCTTATTGTGTTTTTGTTGGCTATAACTAGTAAAGATGATGTCCTATATGGCATTTTTAAAACAACACGCCTATATGATCCCGACTGTTAAACATTGCAGTCTATGAGATTTGGGTGATATCTAGTAAACTCATGAAGAGACCAGGAAGTATGAAACATGTGCTCCACCCGCGGATTGGGCTACTGGCAACCGGGTACCAGTTACGACTTTGAATGAAACCTGTTCATGCAAAACTTGCAATTCAAGGCGTAGTCCACTATTCAAGTGTGAATGGATGTAGCTTAAAACTCTAGGCGGAAATTCAACTTAATAGTCTCTGCTGAAACATTGGTATAAACAAGTAGCGATGATTTAAAGATCTTCAAATGGGCATTTGAGTGGGGGGTTGTTAGAAATAATTGATAATCCATTTGGTCCATATCAGATTTCATATTTTTCCTAAATTTCCCATGTGTGTGGAAGCCTACATACGTGGCAGCCCAATTTGGTGGCGGCTCATATATGCGTGGCAAGATGAGTGAGAGCTAAAGTTTAATCCCACACAAAAAGTTGGGGGAGAGTTGCACCGTCTTATAAGGTGGAGTGTCTCACCACTTTGCAAGTGAGTGAGAATTGAAGTGGTACGCACACTACTCCCCTCCTTGCTTGCCCGCTTGTATCATCACGTCACGTCCCATCACGACATGTGCGCTGCGGTTTGCGGAATAAGCCTCAAGACGAGCTTATCTTTTGTTGTTGGTTTTTTTATATACGTATCAAAGTCGGTTTGGATCTCTCCTGAATCATGGGATGCTATAACCGACTTGGATGTACATGACATGGACTCGTCCCACATTTCCTCAGTTAGAAGTTTCCCGAACTGCTCTATATAAATGCCTGCGCGGTTTCCACCAATCGATATTAAAACCTATCTAGGGTTTTGCCAGCCTCTCTTCTTGCACCTCCATCGTAGTCTACACCATCACGCGCGCCGACGTTCTTAGGCGAATGGGAGGGCAGGTCTCCGGAACCACTCACCTTTGCAATCATGTACGCCATATGGCGGATAAGGTTTTAGGAAGCGCTCCGCACGACTGCTCAAGTTCGTCATCACGACTCGTCTTCCTAGCCGTCAAGCAAAACCGTGTGCATGTTGTAAGATCTAGGCACCTGGCTTAATAGGATTGATAGGATACTCATAGCAACAAGTTGCAACTTCTTTTCCAAAAGATCGTCTAAAAAGAACTCTAAGATTAAGCGTGTTTGCCCTAGAGCAATTTGAGGATGAGTGACCAACCGGAAAGTGGGTACCGGATGCACACGAGTGAGGACAAAGTGCGCAGAAAAGACTAGTGTTGGTCCGTGAGGCCAGTCTAGAGATCCTATTGAGCTGTCAGGAGTGGCATCCCTAGGGCCAAGAGGGAACGAGGTGCTACAAGTGGTATCAGAGCCGATCCTCGCGGTTACACGGGTGTGCGGGTCAGTGGCGGGATGTAACACCCTCAGAATCGGCCCTATGCAAGTTTCAGCGCTTCCCGCCAAACCCGCATAGAAACGATTCAAAGGTTCCCACCAGGCACTTTCGTGCGGGTGGAAAACGAAGTAATAACATTACACAACAGTCCTCGATGGGACCCACAGAACATATATATATATATATATATATATATATATATATAACAGCGACTCCACGAGTCAAGAATACAGATATAATGTACAAAGATCCAAATCACCTTGAAAATGATAGAGCGTCCGACTACGGACAAGATGCAAATGGGGCTAAGAGCCCTGAAGAATAACCAATGGCGTCCATAACCCTGCCCAGGCCAAGCCGGAAGGGTAACCCTGCTAACTACGTCGCATCTCAAAACCTGCTTAAACAAAAGGGGTGCCGACAAAGGGCAAAGGAAAAAGAGAGAGCGGTCAGTACTGAGGCCAGTACACGGCGAGGCTAGAATTCGGCGGTCCTCGCCTACATAGGTGTGGTGGACTGAAACGGCAGCGGCAGCATGCACTAAACAACCTATAGAGACTCGATATAACTGGCGGCTATCAGAGAGGGGTAAGAAAGACCTATTCGGAAGCATCCTGATACTACCATCAAACAAACCCATCCTGTTGTTTCCCCTCGATACCAAACGAGGAAGTCCACCGAGGAACTCACACAGTTGGCAGTTTTACTTATTCGGTTATCTTTACACCAATTACTAGTCAGGTATAGATAGTCATCCTGATATAATAAGCAGTAGGCAATTTTAGTTAACCATTCCGTTATAGTTGCATCACTTACTAGTCAGATACAATTAGCATGAGAGAACCCAAAACCCAGCAGTTGTTGGTACTTTTATTTAGCCATTCCGTTGTAGTTGCAATACTTACTAGTCAGATACAATGGTCGCAAGCGACCACCCAATCAAGCAGTTGTTGGCAGTTTTATTTAGCCATTCCATTATAGTGAAACTGATTACTAGTCATTATATAGTCAAATTTATAGCACTACTTTAGTTATAGTTGTCTATGATCGAGATACTGTGCTCCAAGTCGTCCATAACCGCGGACACGGCTTTCAGAAAGTTTTTACCCTGCAGGGGTGCACAAATAGCAACACACACTCGATCAACCTTGGAAAAACCAAATCAAAACCCAACGAGGATTTCACGACAAAGCAATCACAGGATTCAGAAATATTTCCGGGGGCCACCCCGTTGAGTACACCCGCAACGAAGTTAGCTGACTCCGATACGGACTCAAGGTTTGTGGGGCCGGCTGTAAACGACTGGGAACCCAAAACTGGGCTTGTCGATACCGCGAAAACGGGTCACAATCCTAAACAGTACAGTGTGCTCCTCGCACAATCGTAAATAAAGCAGTAAAGCATGGCATAGGTACAGGATAGTAAATAAAACCTTAAACTAGTTTGTGGCCCCAAGAAATAAGAATGAATCAAGCTCTAGCTCAGGGGGGTCCCATAATCCTCCCGGATGTGGATAGCGCGAATATTCAAGGAACAGGTATCAAGTACTCGGGGTCCTACGGGACACAAGTGGACGGTTAACAACCAAATAACATCTATTGCCCACTTGTGCCTCTGCTTACTTACTTCAATTTTAGTTGTTAAAGAGTAATTAAAGTTATGATCAACTCCAACAATAAACACACGGCAATACTCCAACAACTGTGGTACTTGGCGACACGCAACAACACTTGAGCAAGCGACTACGACGCGCAAGTCCAACTATCTACCAAACAACAGGTAATAGGATGTGTCCAAGGCAATATAGGGCTGCACGGAATATCATAGGTACGGAAACTAGAGCATCGCCACACAGATAGCAATAGATCAACAGGAGGGAATAAATACTATAAAAGTAAGATAGGTAGAAAGGGGGAGATGCTCGCCTGAAAAACATTGCCGAAGGTTCAACCGGAGATCGGGTCGACACTCGCATCAACTCAACGGCCTTATCCGCGAAGAAGCAAAACACTAGAATAAACACCGGATGCACTATTTAATACTACAACAAAAGATCGGGCATGATGCATGTATGATGTATGACATGGCAAGATGCGATGCAATTGGGCAATATTAAGCGGAACCGGGGGTCCCGACAATTAATTAGGTGACTTATGTTGTTTAGATACCCCGCAATTTAAATGTTGTTTTAACAAGGCAAAATAAGTTATCGGTTCGCTACACAAATTTAAATGGGGCCAATATAAGACTAGATTTGCCCGCATATGGATCCCATATTTAACTATGAGGTGAATCGGCATAAGGCCCCCAAACCACAGACAAATATGCATGCAAGTATGGCAAATTAATATGCAACAAGTTTATATATAGCATTTATAAAATAGGGGCTCGGCAAAAGGTTCACACATTAGGGTTCGGAAGATCTTGGTGTTCCGAGGGTTCGGGGTTCGGTCTCAGGGTTCAGGGTTCGACGGGATCGGTCTTCGAAGGTCGGATACAAGACGAAGAGCTTGGCGTTCCGGGAATGATGAACTTGGCGTTCTGCGGCGAAGTGCTTGTCGTTCCGGTGGCGCTCTTGGCGTCCGGGTTCGGTCTTCGGGGTCGGGGTCTTGACGCCCTTGAACCCGGGGACTTGGCGTCCACGGTCTTCGGTTCCGAGAGGACGAACTTGGCGTGTCGGGTAGAAGAACTTGTCGTTCTGACAGGTTCGGATTCCGTCTTCGGGGTTCCGTCGGGGTTATATCTTGTTGTCGCACTCCGGTGGCCTAGGTTGGGGTTGTTCCGAAGATCTTGCCATGCGGCGCATAGTCGATGTATTACCCACCCCATCGGTACAACATCGGGTAGATCTTGAAGAGCTCTTTATCACCAACATGACACCTTGATCTCATAGAACATGGTACCAACAGCTTTCGAGGTGGTCCCGTGAACGGCGGGCCCACGAGCAGCTCGAGACGGAGGCACGTAGAGAGGCGACTTTGTCGGGCGTTTGGCGGCGAGGCGGACCAGGGCCAGAGGTGGCGACTGACGACACGCTACGAGGCAGAGGAGGGCGCGGCCGGCCGGGCTCTGCTCGGGGACAGCGGAGGACGGCGAGGGCGCCAGGGGAACGGGGGGGGAGGCGCCTGCCGAGGGAGACGCGGACGCGGAGGGGACGCCGGCGGGAGAGGAGAGGGCGGACGGCGCGGGGCGGAGGGTCTCGGGGCGCTGACGGCGGCGGGGATGGCTCGCAGGAGCGAGCTGGGGAGAGGTCGCCACGCGCCCCGCGAGGAGGCGGCCAGGAGACGGGGAGGGAAGCAGGCGGGACGGCGACCACGCAGCCGGGCGAGATCGCTGGCCGAGGGGAAGGAGAGGCCGGGAGGCGGGAGAGCAGCCTTGGCAGGCGCCGGATGCGGCGGCGGGGCGGCACGAGGTCGGCCGGGGTCACGCTGCCAAGTGAGGTCGGCGAGGGAGCTCGGGAGGGAGAGGCTCTGGCGGCGGACGCGAGCAGAGAGGGCGTCTGGGGAGAGGACGCGGGAAGAGAGAGAGCGGGGCGGCGGGTCGGGGAGCGGGCCTTGGCAGGTGGGGCCGGGAACGGTGGGATGGGGAGGCGTGTCCAGGGGTGGTTGGCCAGGGGGGTGGGGGCTGTGGCCGTGGGCCAGGTGGCTACGTGTGTGAGGGAGTGGGGTGGGGTTTGGGTTGTGTGCGTGGTGTGTGTGCGTGTGTCCGGCGGGGGAGGGAGTGAGGGTTTGGGCTGGGATTGATGAGGTGGCAAGGTGGGTGGGGATTGGGGTCCAGGGGGTGAGGTGGCCTAGGGAGGTGAGGTGGAGGGCTGGGTAGGTTAGGATAGGGTAGAAAATGATTGGGGTAGGGTTTGGGTTAGGTAACGGGGTGGTAGGCTGCTGCTAGCTGGGCTTTTGGGCCTGGCCGGCGGCGGCCTTCCCCGATTTTATAAAACATTTAATTTTATTTAGATTTAAATATCGTTTTGTAAAATATTTTAGACAAATAGAAGATCCGGGCGGACCGAGGGTTTTATGTTTTAGAATAGGGAGGGGTATTTATAGAAAACAAAAATATGGCTTTTAGCAAAATTGGTTTCGACAAATTGATGCATGGTGATGTTATGATGATGCACAGAGACAAGACATGCGATTATGATGATGCAATGCACAAAACAACGCGATTTTCTAGTAGTGGTTTTAGCGGGATGCCACACGGGACATATGGAGGATGGCGCTTGTGGCCCAGAGTGGACACGGTATGGCACATGTGCCAGCACTGGACACACATATGTGTGCCAAGAGGGGACATTCCTGGGGTGTATGTGAAATCTAGGCACATGGCTTAATATGGTTGATAGAATACTCATACCAACAAATTGCAAATTCTTTTTTGGAAGCTCATCTATAAAGAACTCTAAGATTAAGCGTGCTTGGTCTAGAGCAATTTCAGGATGGATGACCGATCGGGAAGTAGGTATCGGATACGCACGAGTGAGGACAAAGTACACATAAAAGACTAATGTTGACCGGGCTAGTCTAGAGATCCTATTGAGTTGTTAGGAATTAGGATTCGCACCCTCGGGGCCAAGAAGGAACGGGGTGCTACACGCGTCGTCTTCTACCCGTCTTGTTCGACCGGTTACTACAACCTCTACACCAATGACTTCTCCATCTACAAGAAATCAGTACGTGTGTGATGTGTTCTAATATATTATTTTACTACGAATGTTATAGAATTTGCAATGCTACTGTTCATGTTGATTAGTACACCTAGCATGTTAGAATTTTACAAGATTGTAGCTATTGTAGTTATGAATTATATTTTGGAATTAATTGTGAAAATATTGCCTAATAATCCAACAGAAGTGTGGTTCGCCCGCGCCTCGTTGTCCCATTGAAGGAACTCCAACCAGAACGCAGTCTTGGGTTGGTACGTGAGGTTGTTCCGCCGGTTCGGAGGGAGTACATGGTGGTGGCGCTTGATCTCGGCTTCGCGTTGCGGCCCTTCCGATGGGACCAGAGTGACAAGAACCCTGTTCTGGTTGAGCTCTCACTCGTGTGGGATGTGCACGTCCCGGTGGTCGCAGGGAGTCCCCGATCGCCACTACGAGCGCGCCTCCTCCATGGTGACATAGTGGCCATCGCGTTTGACGCGAGGTGCCATGTGTGCCTCCGTCATGGCGGCGATGGCAACCACAACACAATAAAACCATGCGCTCTGGGAGGTGGTGAAAGTCGCCTACAGGTGACAACCTGCAATGGAGGAGGTGGTGGGGATGGCACGCAATGGTGACGCCAACCCGAGAATGAGACAATCTCGTGGTCATTCCTGCTCTTCCTTCATGGCCACATGTTGGGGGCGCAGGGAGCAAAGGAGGTCGGAAATGGTAGCTATAGGAGAGGTGGGCTCCCACGCGCCCCCTTATAAAGGTCGGCCATTAATGGCGCTATCTATTAGGAATATACCCTAGAGGCAATCATGTATGATGTAGTTTCCAATATATTCATAAAGTTATTAAATTGTTCTTGTATGAACATCTGATGTATATCATTAAATATGTGATTCAGTTGTGAAACTGTACATTCATGTTGTTAACACTAAATATCCTTGGTCATCGAGGTTCTGCTGGAACGCAACTTAGACTAATATGAAAGTCGGCTAATGACTCAGTTTCACTTGACATGGGCATGGTGCTGCTATTTCGACTTATACGGATTCAGCTAAAGAGTTTAGCGAGTCGGAGTTACCCATATTAAGATACAACGAAAAAGTCGTCATTTGTATGTCTCAATCAATGTAATCCTTAAACCCGAGGTTGTTGCACAATCCGAGTTGTGGATCACCGATTTAGGTTCTGTAAAACGTTGTTCCATCACAAGACAATTATAAATGTAGAGTTCAGATCGACTGAGAATCAAGCTGCGTGATGTGAATAACAAAGATGGGATTTTGTCCATTCAATTGGAGATATATTCTCTGGACCCTCTCATGTGATATGATTCGTAAAGTATGGCCATGCATGACTCTATTAAGTGTTAAGTGAGACGACCGACTAAGAGTTAGTCGGATGAATCATATATCACGGATCGAGAAGAGAGTCAGACTATTTTAAGGGATGACGATGATTCGTCTATAGTTTAACAAGATATATCGTAAGGTAAAAGGGACTCGGACGTAAGTCCCGTTGGAAGGCATGTCGTCATAACTCGTTGGTACACTTGGAAGTCAGCATGTTCTGCGAGGAGCCACTACCAATCGATTGATTGCGAGTCAGACTCCAATCATGTCCAAGTTGCCATGATCATGCGAGATCAAACACTATATATATATATATATATATATATATATATATATAGAGAGAGAGAGAGAGAGAGAGAGAGAGAGAGCAAGTTTAGGTTGGACCTAAACATGAAATCTATTTGGGTTGGATCCGAACCGGATACGGATTGATTCAGTGAGTCGAACTCACAGTAACATATGGGCTTTAGTGAATGGGCCATAAGTGAGTGGAGCCAACCTTTACTCCCTATATATACTGGGGCACAAACATCTAGATTGGCACGATTAGGTCATTCCGTGTGGTGAAAACCCTAGATCCACTGCAGTCGTGCTGCCGTACTGAACCTAGCAGTCCATCGCCGACGCTCCTCCTCGTACGTGTGGATATTAGGCAGATGTTGTGCACGATCAGCGCTTCGACAATCGTGGATTGGATTAGATCGTTAGGACTGTACTGCATTTAACCGACGCGCTTGGTATTTCTCGTGGCTTATCATCTCAGCTAGATCTTGGGATCACCTCGTAGGGATTTTTTTTTGTTTATCTCTAGCTGGCCCAACATCATCGTTGACACGGTTAGCGAGGTATCCCATATGACTGTGCATGTGCATGCCTCGACGGGTCAGTGAGAGGGCATGCCGACGCATGGCGGTTCAGCACAGCCATGGTCGCTACACTAGTGCAGAGCCCCCCCTTTAACTCCGGTTGGGAGGGCCCTCTAACAGCGGTTCCCCAACCGCTGTTGAGGGTTCGGTGTTAGAGGGGGGGCCCCTTTAACACCGGTTCTTATACGAACCGGTGTTAAAGGGTGGCGCACGTGGGCTGCCCAGGCTCAGTCCCCTTTAACACCGGTTCAGACCGAACCGATGTTAAAGGTTCTTCTGCTGGCAGATTTAGGCCTGCCGCCGCAGAGTTTTCCTGAATCCGCGCGGCAACTCTACCGCCCGCTCGGCGTATTTGCGGGAGGGGGGGAGCGAGGGGGAATCGATCGGGAGCGGTATACTTATAAATCGTCATCGGTACATACGAGTACATGAATAATTAAGCAACTATTATTATACACAAACATCGTCATCGGCACATACATCGTCATCGGCACATACATCGTTATCGTTCATTTTGGTGGATATCTAAAGAGATCTCCGCCAGGCGTGACGACCTCATCAAGTATGAACCCCGCCAATTCCTCTTGAATGGCTCGTATGCGTTCAAATGGTAGGAGTTGGTCCCGCATCCGTTCGATCTGAATATATATGAAGAATGGGCCATCAATATATATATAAGAATAAAACTCAACACAATTGATGGTAATAAAATAATGTTGTGGACTTTGTTTACTTACTCTAAGTTGTTCTAGTGCGGCTTGGCCTGTCGCACATATCGTGTTGCGAATGAATTCGCAAACATAGTACCCACATAAGTTATTGCCGTGTCCCTGATGCGCGCACTTTACGAGAATAGAGAGTTCAATCAAAATAATAATCAATAAAGCATGATATAATGGAATTGGAAGCTAGCTAGTATTACTTACATTTTGGTCTACAAATTTTAGTTCTTCTCGACCATTCACCCACGGCCTGCCCGTGAACATTTTCCAAACCCCGTCCGACAAAGAAAATGGATAAAGGAGTAATTAATTACTTATTGTCACGAAAGTTGTCGATCTAGTGCGATAATATGATTGAAATTACCTGGAGCATCTCTCTAAAGTCTGCCCATAGCTCTTTTTCTTTTCGTAACGAGTCCATGACAAGGACTTTTCTGAGTCGGGTTGAATGACTAGCAGAATAAAGTGGAACCTACGCACATAACTCATCATCAATTACACTTAACATCGAGTGTCAAACAGAATGTGTACAAGAGAGAGGGTAACCGTACTCACGAGAAGTTGTAAGGCAATAGTATTTCCCTTTTGGTTTGTTGTCTCAGTAAAGACTTTAGCAAGTAATCTTCTGTTTGCCCGGGTTTGTCTCTTACCACTTCTTCATGAACTCTATTTGGGTCAACGAACCCAATGTCAAAAGGGCCTCCTTTCATGCATTCCATAACCTTTTTCCTGCATAATAGTATATACATATATGGTGAGCATATATACATGCAATTAATGAAGTGAATGAGATGAGATAAAAATTACAGAAATAGTACTTACACACAATAAAGGCTGATGGCAGATTTTTCGAGTTCCTTCTGATTGAATAGAAAATGCAAGTCTTGAATGTTGAAGTCGATCGCGTCGTCTCCGCACAAGAAAATCTGATCTCTTATATGCGCCGTGATCCATTCTTATTTTCTCGTCTTGCAGAAATGAAGGTACCACTTGTGCAATTTTCGCATCTTTGTTGGTAGATTCTTGAGCTCCTCTTTCTTGACTAGATTCTTCCCATACTTCCATGGCTGTATGGGGTTGACATCGCATTTGGGCAAGTTTTCTCCCATGACGTTCAAGTATGCAATGTAAGTCATCCCCATCTCATTGGCCTTTCTTTGTAGCTCTGCCTCGTAATCATCTACGGGAGGAGCGTCCCGTTTGTCAAACATTTGGAGCGGGGCGCATGATTGGTTTTCCTGCTCCGAGCATGGGAACTGTTTTCAGGGTGCCTCACGATCGCTACTTTCAGTCTCCCTACGGCGCCTTGCATCCGCCTTCAAAATCTGGCGTCGTAGTCCCAAGCACAAGTGGGGTTTCAGGTTTCAAAAGATTTTTGTAAAACTTCTCCACCACCGCCGATCTATTTTCTCCTTTGGCTCGGCCCGTCTAGGTGCAAAGAATTTCTTGACCTGTTCTCCCGAGATCCTATTGGTCTCCTCGTCGCTGCGATTCCACGGTAAAACCGCAATGGCTTGGCGGAAGGCTGGACGTAGTTTTTGAACTCTTTGGTACGGTTTCCTGGATTTCTTTGTGGCGGCTACTCGATGCTCCTCGTGGCAGTGCTCTTCCGCCACGAGGAGAGATGGCTGAAGCACCGGAGATGGCCGACGGGCGGAGATGGCTGCCAGCAGAGATGGCTAACGCCGGAGATGGCTGCCACAGAGATAGTCAAGGCTCAGATGGGCTGACAACAAGGAGACGGCGGGGGTGCAGTGACCTCCAATTTGGAAGCACAATGTGTTCCTTCTTCCAAAGAATGGTTGTTTTCACGCAAATTTGAGTTGAGTTTCCTTCACCGTAGCATGGTCAAGCTGTGCTTCCTCATATTCCTTCACAACCTCATCCACCCGGACAATAGCATAGCCATCTGAATCGGTCGGTGGTAAGTTCCACCAGCTGAGGAGGTAAGGCATAGCCGATACCACCTTAATGGATAAGCCCATTAATCTCACATGCAGCTCAACGTGTTCGCTCCGTGATCTCATCAACGGGTATCGAGGACCCGTCATTTCAAGCGTGGGCACGTTCTCCGTGGAAGCCACACGCTTCCACGCAGAGTCCGGCTGGCAGCTTCCAATGCAGGCTCTTCATGCCGCTGAGATGGGCCGGTAGCTTGATGGTTTCATAGGCATTCACTTGCGTCTGCCGCAGCCGCAAGTGCATGTTCTATCTGTCATCCGCTCAGACGCTCTTTTTCTTTTCGCCGCGCCATCTATAAGAGTCGCTTCGGCAAACCCATCCTTCCACGCCATACCCCCGTGCCTCGTGCATGTCCAGGTGTTCTTTTTACCGATGGCGCGTGTGAGCTGGTCATTCTCTGTCGGGATGGAAGGTCTGGCGGATGTTTCCTCGTATGCCGTGATGAGTTCAAGACGGGTTTGGCAAGGATGGTTGGGAAGATACACAATCTGCTTACGGGTCCAACCTTGCCCCGATTCCGTAGAACCAAGTCTTTGCACGTAGGTCCCACCCATCCGTCTCGGGTGTGATCCTCTCTCGCAGGCCCTCTCAGCTTCCTCCCACTTAGGCCTCTCGAGATATGTAGCCACCGACCCGTCCTCTGGTGATATTCCTTCTTCGGGCATTAAGCGTATTGGTTTCAATCTTTTTAGCTATAGCACTTCTTTATATGTCTCAAATTCGGGCGTTGAGGTCTTATCTTCGCATAATATGCGTCTTGAAATCTGAGTCTCATGAGCTTTGACAAATTTGTTCAATTTTGTCTTCCGCCATGGAAAGCCTCAGCCATCTTCTTTAGAGTCCACTCTTTGACCTTTTTCTTTATAACCGGTTGTTTTCATCCTCCTCTGGCGGAAGGGTGAAATTTACCAACAACGAATTCCAAAGTGTTTCTTTGGATCTCACATCGACAAAGGTACCGCCGCCTTCTTTGGCTTATTCCAATATTCAATTATGATTGGGATTTGGTCCCTAACAAGAACTCCACTGACGATAAATTTGTCTGCGCCTTCTTGGGCTCCATCGGCCTTCCATCAACACGACCGCTTCGATCGTGAACTTTGCACGATCTTTCAACCGCTGGCTCGCTTGCTCTTTTCGTAGAAGAAGATGGTTGCTGGTTGGTCGATCCAGAGGGCTAAAAGAAGAAAGAAGCGTTAATTAATACATGTAGAAGAAGATTGTTGGTGAAAGTCAGCAGAGGCTTAATCAATGCATATACCTCGCCGGACTTTGTAACCATTAAATTATGCGTTCACCGAGTCTTCATCTTCTCCATGACTAGTACTTGAGTCGTCCGTCATGTCCCTCCAAGTTCAGATATTGTGAGGTGTCCTCATCAATAATGTTCTCCATTATTTCTTCTTCTTCAAGGTTTCTACTAAGTGGATCCATAGTTTCTAAAACAATAATATTATCTAGAGTAAGAGTGTAAACATTCAAGTGGACTTGGATTCATACACAAATATACATATTATTCATACCAAAATACACAAATAAATACACAAATGAGTCAGAGGTCCAATTTGTATACAAGTTTTAATCTATGCATGTAGTACAATTTATCGAGCAAACAAGTTTTAATCAGATGAGTCACAATCACACATGTGGCGTACACGTGGCGCCACCGTGGGTGACGTTGGTCTCGTCGGGCGGCGGTGCTCGTCGGACGGATGCGGCGGTCTCGTCGGGCGGCGGTGCTAGCGGCGGGCTCGTCGGGCGGCGGGTGGCGTCGACGTTGAGGCATGGCCTACGAGCTCCGAAGCGGCGGCGGCGAGACGCTCCTGCACGGGGAAGAGAGCGAGATGGTCAGGGCTCCTCGAAATAGGCTTGCGCCCCGCTATATTAATATAGCAATCACAAGATACAACGACAATGTTGGAGGAATGTAAAGGGAAGGTGAAATAAGTTATGGGTCCCAAATTATCTAAAGGAATCAGCGGAGCGCCTGCAATCGCCCCGATCCGTTTCTTCGCCACCGACGCTGCTCGCCATCGCCATTACCTCTGCTCCCAAGCTCCCCGCCCTTGTCGATGTCACTCACGTCCAAGGGTGATCTCACGATCCTCTAGGACCTCTCCAATCCTCCCATCTCTCTCTGGTTCGAGCCGCACCGAGAGCCTCCCATTGCCGCTGCCGGCCGTCAGGCACCTGGACGGAGCCCCACCGTGTTCTTGGATCCATGAGGTAGACCTTAGCATCTCGGCGTGGTTCTGGGTTTGTCCCTCTCAACAACAGCCATGAGCGCCTCGTCCGCCGCTTCTCTCCTCCTCCTCCTTGCCGCCGCCGCATCTCCCTCTTCTTCGCGGTTCCCACCTCCGAGCGCCACCCGCACCTCCCATCGAACTCCCTGCATCCACCCTCCGCCAAAGCCGACCCACCCCGCCTCCCTAGTTGCCCGTGCCGGGCGAGCTGCCTCCTCCGCTCGCCGTCCTCGCTTCGCTTCTACCTCCGTCGCCACTCGATGAGCTCGCTGGGCCGAAGGCCGCGCGCTTGCCTCGCCTCGCCGCTCGTCCTCAGCCGCAACCTCCGCTGGCCTCCCCACCTCTTCTGCGACGCCGCCACCGGGCCGACGGCGCCAAGCACTTCCTCGACGCCAAGCCCGACCACGGCCTCGCCACGCCAACCTTGCGCCGCCAATCGCTGCGAGTCCACGGCTCGGCCAGGTGCTGCGCTTGTCGGTCTTGCCCTCCAGCCGCATCGCCGCTCGCGAGGTCGACCAACACGCCACGGCCGCCGCTGCGCCTGCGTCGTCTCCGCCGGCCTCCCCTCGGTACTCGCCGCAATGACCTTCGCCACCGTCGTGGAGACATAGAGGAGGGGAAGGATGCGGGAAGAGAGGGTCGGGGCGGCGACCTCGAGCTCAAGCGCGGCGAGACGGCGGTCGGGGCGGCGACCTCGAGCTCAAGCGGCGGCGAGACGGTCGGGGCGGCGAGACGGAGGACCTCGATCGATCGGCTCAGTGGGGAAGAAAGGAAGGAAGGAAGGTGAATAATATACACCCTTTAACACCGGTTCGTGGATGGAACCGGTGTTAAAGCGTTCACAAGATGATATTTCTTTAACACCGTTCGTGGTCGAACCGTGTTAAAGTGGGTGGGAACGACGAATGTTTCTTTAACACCGGTTCGACAGAACCGTGTTAAAGGGGGGCATTTATTTCATGCATTAAAGGGCTTTTTAATTAAAAATATGATATGAATTTAGAAAATTCATATCTTTTCATTTCAACTCGTAAAAATATGAATAATATATCATAATTTTCAGAAAAATAATATCTATCCATTCATGTAAATCATTTTATATTTACTTTACATGAAATTTTTAAAATAATTAAAACACTTATTTCATGCATTAAAGGGCTTTTTAATTCAAAATTATGATATGAATTTAGAAAATTCATATCTTTTTCATTTCAACTCAGAAAAATATGAATAATATATCATAATTTTCAGAAAATAATATCTATCCATTCATGTAAATCATTTTATATTTACTTTACATGAAATTTTTAAAATAATTAAAACACTTATTTCATGCATTAAAGGGCTTTTTAATTCAAAAATATGATATGAATTTAGAAAATTCATATCTTTTTCATTTCAACTCAGAAATATGAATAATATATCATAATTTTCAAAAATAATATCTATCCATTCATGTAAATGATTTTTATTAGATCAAATCATATTTTAATGCCGCATCTTTTGTATTAACATTTTTGAATTGATTGGATATTTAAATGTCGCATCTTTTGTATACACTTGAATCTCACCAAGCCTCTCTCAACTTGCATTGTTTTTGATCAATGTGTTGGTGGTTTTTGAATTAGCCATTTGGTGGTTGCTTCACAAAACCGTCTGCTTTTTATGCTCAAAATGGAAAATGCCTTTTGGTGCGATAAAAGGAAAACTCCTCTTGCAAACTATGCCTTGATTCTAGCCATAACATTGGTCATTTGACCAATGAGATAGGTCATTTTGAGACGCTTACATAAAGTCAACTGAACTGAAAATTAAGATACATAAAAGAACTGAAAATTAAGATACATAAAAAAACTGAAAATTAAGATACATGGCCAGATTAAGTAACAATCGTCCGAACTGGAACTGAAAATTAAGCTACATAAAAGAACTGAAAATTAAGATACATGGCAGATTAAGTAACAATCACCAAACTTGTTTCGAATGTTGGAGTGATTCACCATGCTCCGCCTACACTGTAATACTCGCCATCGTAGTCGTCAGATTGCCGCCGCCGTCATCTGCTGCCGTCACCGTAATTGAACCTTTGGAGAGTACGCTGGGCTGGACTTGAGGGTAGCGTGGGCTGGACTTGAGGGTAGCGCAGACGGGGTTAGAGTCGGCGGCAATGTCACAGGCCATGACGCCTGGAGAGTCCGAACGCCACCATAGCCGACGGCCGGCCTTGAAGTTAGGAGGTGGGCCGTCCTCCTCGTGGCGAAGCCCCTCTCATGCCGATCCACGAAGAAGGCTTCCCAAGTAGGGAAATAGTGGGATGCCATCTGGGATTCCTCCGCTGCCCGGCGTGAGCTCAAGTAGTAGTGGTTCGTGATGGCCATCTCGCGCCACACCTAGAGGGACAGAGGAACTGCACACCTCCGACGCCAAAGATCCAGCCGACGGGACACAGAGTCCGGCAGGGGTAGTTCGAGGCGCAAAGCGCCTCCGCCTCCCTGGGGGTTAGTGCTACGGTGGAAGCCATGGGAAAGAGTGATGAAGTTGCAGATATGAGTCTAGAGATGTGCAATGACAATGGAGGCCAACCCTACATATATATATAGTGAACTAGCGGAAGAACTGGAGGGAAGAGTCAAGGGAATAAAAATGGCGGGAAGAAAAATGGCGGGAAGAATGGCAAGGGAAGAAAAATGGCGGAAAAATGGCGGATGAAACTTTAGTCGGTTGGAGACACCAACCGGGACTAAAGATGAACTTAGTCCCGGTTGGAGACACCAACCGACAAAACACGAGTCAGCACTAATAATAGGTGAGTGCATGTCGACATTATGTCGTATGGCGTGTACCTTGTCGGATGGTGTCACCAACCGACTAAAGATGAATTTAGTCCCGGTTGGAGACACCAACCGACTAATAATAGGGTGAGTGTCGACATTATTTTGTAAGTGTCAACACTATGTCGAGCTGTTTGTACTATAAATAGGCATCCTTGTGAGTCCAGTCCTCCGCCCAGCTTTGAGGCAGGACACCACTACGGCCAGTTCCAGTGGAGATGCCGACGGAGCGGGCCTCCGGCAAGATCTCCGAGAACTGGTCATAGAGGCACTCCTAATATGTGAAATTAGTTAGCTCCCGGTGTATTGATCTAGTTAGAGAAGTTACAAAGCTGCAAGATGGTTTTGAGCAGGGACACCACTACGGCCAGTTCGGGGAGATGCCGATTTGAGCCTAGTCCTCCCAAGCATCTCCAAGAAACTAGTCATAGAGGCACTCCTAATATGTGACCGCGTTTGGAGATCAGATCTTAATGATAAGTATGAATCTGGACAACTTCTTCTCATAGTCCCGGTCCATCCACAAAACAAGACTAACACTCAAGACATGTATTAATATTAAAAACATGAACTAGAGTTACATAATATGAGCATGAACTTCTTGGCATATGCCCTTCCTTATGATCGCCTCAGACGTAACCATGGAGCATCTTCTTTACTTAACGGAATGCTTGGGTCAGTTTTCACTGTGAAGGGCGGAATTTCATCAAACTTATTATAATCTTCTGACATGTCTGTCTTGTCCTCGATTCCCACGATGTTTCTTTTCCCTGAAAGAACTATGTGACGCTTTGGCTCATCATATGATGTATTCGTTTGCATATTTTTCTTTTTTTGGTCCGGAGGACATGTCCTTCACATAGAAAACCTGAGCCACATCATTGGCTAGGACGAATGGTTCGTCTAAGTTCTTCATAAGATTGTTGAGATCCACCGTTGTCATTCCGTACTTCTTGTCTACCTCAACCCCTCCTCCTGTTAGCTTGACCCATTTGCATCGAAACAAGGGGACCTTAAAATTAGGTCCATAGTCAAGTTCCCATATCCCCTCTATGAACCCATAATACGTGGTCTTTTGCCCATTGTCTTCTGCATCGAAGCGGACACCACTGCTTTTGGTTGGTGCTCTTTTATCTTGGCCTATCGTGTAAAATGTATTCCCATTTATCTCGCACTTGGAAAGTACATACATCGAAGACGGTGTCCCGCCAACAAGTACAATTGATCCCCAACAGTGGTGTTATTCGTGAGAAGTCTTTGCACCACCGCCAAAACTCGCCATGTGTTCACTTATAATCCATTCATCGACCGCCGGGTGTTTGAGGCGTATTAAATTCTTGTGTTCATTGATATACGGGCAACCAAGATAGATCTTTGTAAAACCGTGTAGTGTGCTTGATTGAGAGAATGCCCGTCCCTACATATCATTGCTTTACATCCTAGGGTGCCTTTTCCACGCAGTCTCCCCTCATGTCGTGATTCTGGAACACCAATCGCCTTAAGGTCAAGAATAAAATCAACACAGAACTCAATGACCTCCTCTGTTACATAGCCCTTGGAGATGCTTCCTTCTGGCCTAGCACGGTTATGAACATATTTCTTTAAGACTCCCATGTACCTCTCAAAGGGGAACATATTGTGTAGAAATACAGGACCGAGAATGGCAATCTCTTCTACTAGGTGAACCAGGAGATGCGTCATAATATTGAAGAAGGATGGTGGGAACACCAACTCAAAGCTGACAAGACATTGGGCCACATCTGTTTGTAACACTGGTAGGCTTTACGGATCGATTACCTTCCGAGATATTGCATTGAGGAATGCACATAGCTTCACAATGGGTACTCGAACATTTTCGGTAGAAGCCCCTCAATGCAATCGGAAGCAATTGTGTCATAATCACGTGGCGGTCATGAGACTTGTGTTTTGGAATTTTTTCTCGCCATATTTATTATTCCCTTTATATTCGACGAAGCCGACGGGACCTTGATACGCTTTCGGACATTCAAAAAAGATTTCCTTCCCTGCTTTGGTAAGAGCGTAGCTAGCAGGAGTTAAGTGGCATCGTTTACCCTTCTCGTTCTCAGGATGCATAGGCTCTTCCGGGGCCTTCAAACGTTGCTGTTCCTGTCTGCAGCTTCCGTGTATATTTTGTCTTCCCATACACTCCTAGAAAGCCTAGCAGGTTCACGCAAACATTCTTCGTCACGTGCATCACGTCGATTGAAGAGCGGACCTCTAAGACTTTCCAATAGGGTAGGTCCCAAAATATAGATTGCTTCTTCCACATGGGCACGTGTCCGCATCGTCATTCGTAATGATAGACCGCCAGACCTTTTCCAAAGATTACTTCTAGGTCCTTGACCATACCAAATACCTCCTCACCGTGCAGAGGACAGGCTTCCTCTAGGGTTACGCCAGACGTTTGAAATGCTTGCCTTTCTTTCTTCTTGGATGCGTGTTCGGAAGAAATCGGCGATACCCTAGGTACACAACCTTCTTACATTTATCCAAATATACACTTTCGGATCATCTAAACAGGTGTGCATGCATTGTATCCCTTGTTTGTCCGCCTACGAAATGTTACTAAGAGCAGGCCAATCATTGATGGTTACGAAAAGCAATGCTCGTAGAGGTCAAATGTCTCCCCTTTGTGCTCATCCCACATACGTACACCTGGTTTGGCCCACAGTAAAAGTTCTTCAACTAATGGCCTTAGGTACACATCAATGTCGTTGCCGGGTTGCCTCGGCCTTGGATGAGAACCGGCATCATAATGAACTTCCTCTTCATACACAACCAAGGAGGAAGGTTATAGATACATAGGGTCACGTGCCGGTGTCAGATCGCAGCTCGCTCACCAAAAGGATTCATGCCGTCAGATTTTAGACCAAACCTTAAGTTCCTTGCGCCACGTGCAAAGTCCGGTACTCGCTCGACATTTCTCCACTGTGACCCATCGGGTGTCTCAACATCGCGTCTTTCTTACGGTCTTCCATGTGCCATCGCAACAACTTGGCATGCTCTTTATTTCTGAAGAGACGCTTTAACCGTGGTATTATAGGAGCATACCACATAACCTTAGCGGAACCTTCTTCCTAGGGGCCTCGCCTCAACATCGCCAGATCGTCTCGTCGATCTTATACCAGCAAAGTGCATACCGGCATGCATCCAAATTCTCGTACTTCTCACATGTAGAGGATGCAATCATTAATGCAGCATGTATCTTCTGACGCCTAATCCTAGAGGGCGACATAACCTTCTTTGCTTGGTATGTACCGTCAGGGCAACTCATTATTTCTTGGAAGAAGATTCTTCATTTTACCAACAACTTTGAAAATGCTACCGTCACACCATTCTCTGCCTTCCATTGCAAAGAAATCCATGTGGCACCTAGCTTTTGTGGCCATCTTCGCAAGTTGGATACAACAATGTTTTGTGATCCTTTAACATCTGCTCCTTTCTCCTTCTCCTTTTCAGTTTCACATTCTTCCTTTGCATCAAGAATGGCCCGACCAAGATCGTCATCGGGCCCATCCGCTCCCTCTTTATCTTCATTATCTACCTCCGTTGCATTATCATCATATTCAGGATACATATTATGATAGTTTTCATCATCATCTTCTTCTTCGTTGTCTTCCATCACAACCCCTTTTTCTCCGTGCTTGGTCCAACAATTATAGCTGGGCATGAAACCAGATCAAGGTGGGCGTGAATGGTTCTGGTATTTGAGTAGTCTTTCTTGTTCTGAGAGTGAACACACGGACAACACATAAAACCATTGTGACCACGGTTTGCATTAGCCACAACGATGAAATTTTGGAGGCCCGTAATGTACTCGGAAGTGCGGCGGTCACCGTACATCCATTGCCGATTCATCTGCATTAATATGTAGTATATATCAAAAATAATAGGAGATGACCATTTATATATAGTACATCAATGACACATGAAACTATAGTTGCCGACCTCGAGACGGAAAGAGCAACAAGAAAGCTTATTTTGAGCTCTCGGGCATTTCACCGAACACCTCTAGTGCATATGAAAAAAACACAAACTAGCACTCTTCACACCCTCTTGCTAGGCTCCAAAATGTGAAAGAATGGAAGAGTGAGGTGTGTGTGGGCTGGGGTGGTTTCTTTAACACCGGTTCGTGCCACGAACCGTTAAAGTAAAAGCGTGAACATCGGTAGGATTTTAACACCAGTTCGTGCCACGAACCGGTGTTAAAGGGGGGGCTCCTTTAATGCCGCAGAGGCCACGCTGGTACGGCCCCCCCTTAACACCGGTTCGTAGAAGAACCGGTGTTAAAGCCCATTTTCGGGATCAACAAAAGCCCTCGTTTCCACTAGTGCTACAATGCTGGTGCAGGAGCCCTACAATGGTCGCTGCCTTGTGGGGCCGCGCGCACGGGAGGACACTTGTGCTATCCTCGTGAACACAGACTATCGCATTCACGAGCCATATTTGGTCCGTGAATGTGCCGCTCTAAGGACCGCAGACAATTTGTGATGCCATCTTAGGGGCTGGTTTTCGGGCTCTCTTGTCTGTGGATAGACAAACGGACAACGTTGCATCTCTAGCAGATATCACGTATATTTGATCAAACCCACAAAATTTGCAGTGCTAGTCTAAAAATGACCAAAAAATAGCTTGAATAGATCCCGTAAAAGTGGTTAAACCGTAAATTTTTTGCAGCCCCATATCAGTTTTCGTGTACTGTATACCGTGTATATTCTGTTTTTATAGTAAACTGCAAAGCGGTGCACGCTTTCTTTCACCGAAAATACACCACCAACTGCTCTCGTTCGGCTCCTGTGGCGCCGCCGCCACCCTCCGAGCTCAATTCGATGGCGACGAGTCTCGATTAGGGCATCAATTTTCTATTCGTGACTAGTCTATTTAATTCCAAGGGCTAGCTAGCTTTGTCTAGCTCTAATCGATCGAGCATCCTGCCTAGTCGCTTAGCTTGGCCGGCAGTGTGCGCACAGCGAGAGCAGAGCGAGGGGCAGCTTGGACGGCGGCCGGCACAAGGGCGAAGGACTACAACAGAAACAACAGGGGCGCGCGCCACGGCGGTGGCCGGGCATGGGTCGATCTAGTGCCATGGCCAGTGTGTAGGATCTACCGAATATTCCGATTTATAATACTGTACGAGTTTGCAGGATCTAGTCGGTCGTTGGAGTACAGTTTAGCCAAAAAAATGGGTTTACAGTTTACCCCATACAATCGTTCGTAGTATCAACTGTACTAGAGATGATTTTACCGCTGGAAGAGCATTTCTATGCTTCGATGCCTCGTAAGTTTTCCTTTCCTTTTCTGTTTTGCAAAAAGGTAAGTTTTTCTTTTCAGTAGTGCGTCCCTGCTATTGCTGTCTGAGGCTTTATTATCAGGCTTAGTGCCTTCGTTTTTTTAAAAGTATGTGATGTGAACCCATATTGTGCACAACATTTGGCACTCGCTAAGCCACAAACCTACTTAGCATCCACGACGCGCGTGTCACCCCTTCGGTGGAGTCGGGCCAAAGTCACTGATCACGCGTCCGCCCACCACTACTGATCACGCGGAATCCCGAGCCACCTCGCCTTCCCAATTCCCACGCCCCGCGACCAAAACGCGTGGCGCACGTCCCGCCGTGTGCCAGCCGCCCGCATTGCGTGCACACCAGGGAACCCACCACGCGACCAACAAACCGACGGCCCAGCCCAGGCCGCCACGCCGCATCTATATAAACCCTACGCCCTCCCCTTCCATCCCAACCCATTCCACTTTCCCACCCTACCGCCTCCCCCCCGCAGATCAATCTCCATCTCCTCGACTCGCGCCGCCAAGTCCCCGAGATCTCTCTCTCTATACCTTCGCCTACGTTTCTTCCCAGCACCTCGAAGGTCGATCATCGTGATGGCTCCCCGCTTCGCCGCCGTGCTGCTCGTCGCCATGGCCGTCTTCTTCGCCTCCGCGTCGGCGCAGGAGTTCATGGCCCCTTCGTCGGCGCCTGCCCCGGCGCCGGACGCCGGCGCGGCCGCCGGTCTTGCCCCGCTATCCGCCCTGGCCGTGGTGTCCTCCGCTCTGGTGTCTCTGCTCGCGGCGACTCTCCTGCAGTAGATTCGTTGCTTTTTGCTTGGATGGATGGATGGATGGATGTAGTTTGATGAGTTCTGCTACTAGCTTTTGATGATCAGTTGATCTTGTTGGGCATTTTTTTGTATCTTTCGATCCATAATTAATATATGTCTACATCTTTGAGATTATTATTACTTATAAAGATTGATTGGCCCTGTGATGTGATCTCGTATGCAATACTCGCAAAAGCTACTAATTTTGTGTGAAGATGATTTTTCTTGCTTTAGAGTGTGGAAGTCTCCCATGAAATTAACCTGCAGCGCCTGCTGAGTTCACTAAATCACACCCCGCGGCTCGATAAGCCACACTTATGTGACGTATCCACGCCGTGGATACGAGCAAAATAGACAATATTCCAGAAGATTAAGCTATGTTTCTTGAGATAAAACTCAGCGAATAGTTAGAAATCTTCTTGTCTGTTTGGATCGGACTTTGTGCTGCTGTCCATTCATGACCGGCAATGTGTGATAAAAAAAAATGACCCCAGAGCTAGTAGCGCAGTCTAGCCTGCGCAGCGTGAAGAACTCGGATGCAAATTGTGTTTTATCTCCTACTATATCCCGTTAATCTCAAGACATAACAAACTGCAGGATTCATTTCTGTTCACGAAAACACAGTTCGAGGTTGAGACAAGGAAATAAAAAACAAGCAAACAAAACAGAGAAGTTTCTCGAGAAACCGTGCCTAGCACAACAAGATATTTGGTACTCTGCAAGTTAAGTCCCCACTATGCTTTCCACCTTCCAGAAGGTGCGTGAGACCACGCTGGTGGGTTTGGGCAAACCACTGCGCGTCATGTCCACCCAACGGCGTCGCCTCCTGCGCCAGCTGTGAACTATATGTGGAAAATACAGCTACGAGGCTGTTGGCGCTAATCCGTATGGAGTAACCGCTTAGTAAGCTACTCCCTCCGTTCCAAAATATAAGACGTTTTAGAACGTCTTATATTTTGGAACGGAGGGAGTACTAGATTAGAGCATTTCCACTCGGGCTTTCTGAAAGGTTATCTAGGCGTTGGTGCTGAAAATTACGCCTAGCCCACCCTTCTCACTCTCACCAATTTTTTTTTTTTGACGTCGATGTAGGCCGATTTGTTATCCGCGTCTGCAGACCAAACCCCAACCACAGGAGGTCTAACGGATGCGTCGGCACTGGAAATCACATCTAGCCCTGCTCTGGTAATTCTTTTTTTATGTAGACGCATCCCGTTTGGGCGTCCTCAGACCAAACCCAAACCACAGGGCTCCTCAAACTTAGCCTTGCGGGCCAGCCCTAGCCTTTTCCTTTTCGAGATGAATCCTCCGCTCCTCAAGCTCAGTCTTGTGCTTCTCATCTTCACGAGTTGCAAGCCATATTTTCATCTTGTTATCTTCTCTCTTCTCACCCAACTTGATCTTGGCTTCCAATTGTTGCTGCGCTACTAGCACCATGTGGTTCATCGTGTCGTCGATCTTGTCCGTCAACTTTGTGTTCTCAGCCTTTCTCTTCAACTCTTCCTTCACCTTCTTTGTACCATATGGCCTTATTCTTTTGCCTTTCGGTTGATCGTCTTCCTCTTCATCTTCTTCATCCAAGTTTATTGTTGAACCGGTTCTTGGAGGTGATGCCTCTTGATCCCGTAACCTCCACTTCTCACTTTCCTTGAGCAATTCCCAGTAGTGATGCAGAGCGAATGGTTTGTTTCTCGATGCCATGTCCTTGTACCTGAATTGTGCAATCTTGTCATATTCATCAATGATGGCGCCGCTTGGGGGATGAGTCTTCACTTGCTCATAGGCGGTACTCCAACGACTACAAAATTGTTTGATTGTATCCCATCGACCTTGGAGAGATCTCAATATGCGAGTGCTTCCTTTCTGCACAAGCTTGAAAAATTTATCCTCAATCCGCTGCCAATACTTCTTTCGAGATTGGTAACTCCCAGTGATAGCATCCATGGACACACCCTCCCAAGCCCGGATCAATGCCTCGTCTTCGTCCATGGTGTAGTTGGCAGATCTCTTCGATTTCACCTTCTCTTTGGTAGCATCGAATGCCTTCTTGTCCACCTCTTGTAGTTCACCATCTTCCCATTCATCGGTGTCTCGCTCTCCTTCCTCCTCGTCGTCGTCGCCGAAAGCAACAGTACCAGTCTCATCAGGTAGGGGCGGACCACCGTTGACGTTCACCCCGACGTCGGCCAGCATGTCAACGAACGAACAAGGAACCGAGAGAAGATCCTCGCTACGAACACACAAATATCTGATGATGCAATTACACATCAAGAGGTGGAATTACAAGCAGATTTGACATATGTTGAGAAACCCTGTAAAATTATGGAAGAGAACTAGAAAAGGTTGAAAAACAGGGCAATCAAGTACTGCAAAGTACAGTGGGAGCATCACCCCGAGAGAGAAGCCACCTGCGAGAAAGAGGATGACTTAAGAGAAGCCTATACAGAACTATTCAGGTACACTTCAGCAAACTCCGGGACGAATTTAATTTAAGGGGGGAAGTCTGTAACATCCCAGCATTTAGGAACCAATGAAGGGTAGATTTAGGAATTTGTGCATATGCATGCATTCATCTGTAAAATGCGGGTAAATTTTTTCGTCAAACTAAAAACCTAAAGTGATCAGAGTTTCTTTCACTCTCTATTTGTAGGGATAGCTATTGGGAGTGATCGTTATAAATTCTGACATGATCTTTTTGAATAAGTGTGTTTTGGAGGGGAGAATTTGAATTCAAATTTGAAATTTGAATTTATATTTAAAGATTAAGAATTGTTATTAAGAAATGAATTATAAACTAATTTAGTAATCTCATTTGATTATAATGTTAAGAGATAATAAATAAAATGGAATTGAATATAAAGAAATTCAAATAAGAAATGAATCTTTATTTCTTATCTTTATTCCATATACATTCTTCTTTTACAATAATAAACTCATAAAGGGTTCAGTACAATAGGGGAATTACAACAAATGAAATTTCAATAATAAATTATTACAAGAATGTTACAAAAAGAATAAGTAGGATATTACAAAATATTTATAAAAGAATTAATAAAAAAAATTACAATATATCTATCTGATCCTATACTAGAATCCTGAATATCCAAATCTTGTACCTGCAACAGAATACGAAAATCAAACAAAAAGGAAAATAAAGGTTAGTGGTTAAAATACTCTTAGTAGAGAGCAGTGAGGTGCACTGCTCATGATTCATCATTGAGTATTGTTATAAAAAGGGGCAAGTTTCACCAATATGAAAGAATTAATTCTTTCATAAACCAATATGCCACAACACAGCTCTCAACAACAAGTAAAAGGGACTAGTTTCACTAGGAGAGTAAAAGGTGAAAAGATCAAAAGGTAAAGACACCTCATTGATCTGATCCAAATGGTGTACCAAACACACAGGAAACACACTCACCTAAATGCATGGTGAGAGCTGTCAACACAACAGCAGTAGCCACACAAGCAAAAGGAGTAGCATAGCCGTGGAATAACTTCTAGCAGCTAACTCTTTCATCTCAAACAGCACACCAAGAACACACCAAGCCTGTCAAAGCCTAGACAAATCACTAGCCAAACCACACACACACAAGATCATCCTAGTATTATCAGATGGTGACATAAGGAGGGGGTGGATCAGGTGGACAGCAAGGCCAAGTTGCGGGAGCTAGGAGGTGAAGGGCAGATCAAGGCCAAGCTTCCAGGAGCCAAAAGTAGCAAGAGAAGCACCAGGAGGAGAAGCATCAGATCAACCAGCAACCACAACAATAACCAACTGTTGTGGTAAGTATTATAAAACCCTCACATGATATGTCTATCTTATTCAATAGAGATTCATGTGTTGTTCTATATTTAACCTCTCAGTATGTTGGGCCACATAGAGATAAAATAAAACTTTTTCCTCTAATGTGGTTATCCCAAGAACTAGCTGAGGTAGAAGACCACGAGGTTTACCACTGGACACCCAGTTGCGGATTATTAATGAAGCGCGTCAATTGAATACAATGCAGTCCTTTGCGATCCGATCTGATCGTCCTGGTGCTGATCGTATAGCACCTCTGTTGGTATCCACACGTACAAGGAGGAGCGCCAATGGTGAACTGCTAGGTTCAGAACGTCGGCAGGACTGCTGTGGAGCTAGGGTTTCCAACTCATGGAATGACCTAACCGATCAACCCCCCTGGATTTCTGCGCCCCACTATATATAGGGAGTAAACGTGGGCTCCAATCACTTGTGGCACATTCACTAAATCCGATATAACATTAGTCATTGTGAGTCCGACTCACTGACTCAGTCCAAATCCGGCTTGGGTCCAACGCAACCAGATTTCGGTTCAGATCTAATCCAAACTTGCTCCCGCTCTTAAGTGTGTGACCCCGCAGGCTCATGGCTACTTGGACACGTTTGGAGTCCGACTCTCAATCGATCAGTCGGCAGAGGATCCTAGCAGAACGTGCCGACTCCCAAGTACCAAAGAGTCATGACGACTTGCCTTTCCAATGCGACTTGCATTCGAATCCCTTTTGCCTCACGATATACCTTGTCAGACTATAGGCGAAGATTTGCCATCCCTTAAATAGTCTGACTCTCTTCTCGATCCGAGATAAGTGATTCATCCGACGAACTCTTAGTCGATCGCCTCGGTTAACACTTAACTAAGTCGTGCATGGCCATGCTTTCTGAATCATATCATCCGAGAGGACCCAGATAATATCTCTCCAAGTGGAGGGGCAAAATCTCATCTTGGTTATTCACATCACGCAGCTTGATTCTCAGTCGACCCGAACTATGCCTTTATAACTGCCCAGTTACGGATCAACGTTTGATAGAACCTAAGTCGGTGATCCTTAACTCTTACTGTTCAACAATCTTAGGTATAAGGATTACACTGATTGAGATATACAAATGACAACTTGTTCGTTGTACCTCAATATGGGCCAATCCGACTCGCTAAACTCTTTAGCCGGATCTGTGTAAGTCGGAATGGCATCTCCATGCCCATGACAAGTGGAACCGAGTCATCAAGCCGACTTTCACATTGGTCTAAGTTGTGTGTCCAGATAACCTCAATGACCAAGTATATTTAGTACAAACAACATGAATGTATAATTCCACAACCGAATCACATATTCAATGATATACATCAGATGCTCATACAAGGACAACTTAATAACTTTATGAATACAATGGGAAATAGCATCATACATGATTGCCTCTAGGGCATATTCCCAACACAGTAATCACCCAAGTGGGGTGAATCTATCACAGAGGATTTTGGAATATAAAAGCTATAAGTAAATCCTACCAAATCAACCAGGATCTCAGACCAGCATCATAGATCCTGGAGGTGACAAACAATTTATATATTCCCACATGTTTTCATATAGCTAATAAAATTCTGGGCACATCTCCTAATAGAGTAGCACCTCCGATTTCATAAACTCTATGAATCAATATAAAGCTATGAGCAAACAAAACATCTTAGCCAATTAGGATCCATGATCTAGAACCCACAATATTACTTAAACATTTTTGTTAGGGACAATAATATAGGAAATTAGTTCCTATGCCTCAGACCAACATCACAGGCAGAATAGTTAAGTAGAAGATTCCCATTTAACTTGATTTAATCCAATCATAAGCTCAACAGAATCAAGTCAATTGTAGAAACCAATAGCTTGTGTGTTGTTGGGCCACGTAGAGATAAAACAAAAACTTTTTCCCTCTAACGTGGTGATCCCAAGATCCAGCTGATGTAGAAGCCCATGAGGTTTACCACTAGACGCGCAGCTGCGGATTACTGATGTAGCACGTCTGTTGAATGCGGTGCAGTCCTTACGATCCGATCGTCCTGGTACTGATCGTACAACACCTCTGCTAGTATCCACACATACAAGGAGGAGCACCGGAGGCGAACTAATAGATTCATTACGACGACAGGACTGTTGTGGAGCTAGGGTTTCCAACACATGGAATGATCTAACCGATCAACGATTAACCCTTCTGGGTTACTGTGCTTCACTATATATAGGGAGTGAACGTGGGATCCATTTACGTGGCCCATTCACTAAAGCCCATATAATATTAGTCCCTGTGAGTCTGACTCACTGACTCAGTCCAAATCCGGCTCGGGTCCAACCTAACCAGATTTCCAGTTCAGATCCAATCCGAACTTGCTCCCGCTCTTAAGTGTGTGACCCCTTAGGCTCATGGCTACTTGGACACGATTGGAGTTCGACTCTCAATTGATCAGTCGGTAGCGGATCCTATCAGAACATGCCGACTCCTAAGTACCAAAGAGTCATGAAGACTTTCCTTTCCAATGCGACTTACGTCCGAGTCCCTTTTGCCTCACTATATACCTTATCAGACTATAGGCGAATATTTGTCATCCCTTAAATAGTCTGACTCTCTTCTCGATCCGAGATAAGTGATTCATCCGACTAACTCTTAGTCGATCGCCTTGGTTAACACTTAACCGAGTCGCGCATGGCCATGCTTTCTGAATCATATCATTCGAGAGGGCCCAGAGAATATCTCTCCTAGTGGAGGGGCAAAATCCCATCTTGGTTATTCACATCACGCAACTTGATTCTTAGTCGACCCAAACTCTGCCTTTATAACTGCCCAGTTACGGATCAGCGTTTGATAGAATCTAAGTCGATGATCCTCAACTCGGACTATGCAACAACCTTAGGTCTAAGGATTACATTGATTGAGATATACAAATGACAACTTGTTCGTTGTACCTCAATATGGGTCAATACGACTCGCTAAAATCTTTAGCCAAATCTGTGTAAGTCAGAATAGCATCACCATGCCCATGACAAGTGGAACCAAGTCATGAAGCCTACTTTCACATTGGTCTAAGTTGTGTGTCCAACACAACCTCAATGTCTAAGGACACTGAGTACAAACAACATGAATGTATAGTTCCACAACCGAATCACATATTCAATGATACACATCAGATGTTTATACAAGGACAAATTAATATCTTTATGAATACAATGGGAAATATCATCATACATGATTGCCTCTAGGGCATATTCCCAACATGTGCCATAGTTAAATGGTGTCACAAGAACAGGTTCTATCAGCCAAATAAAATCATCATTAACAAACCACAAAGAAAGTGGCAAGCCATTGGATATCATTTTCCTGAGACTACACTCAGAAATCATCAAGGTTATCCATATATATTCAGAGCATCACTAAAGTAAAATGATTAAGCTCAGTCTATTTATAACCATACAAGCCAATATTTACTGATGCAGTGAGTAGTCACTGACAGTGCTACTGTCAGTACACTACTGACAGTAGATGAACACACCAATCATCAACACAACCAGTCAAATTTCATAGCAATACCATTAGCTTAACCAAGCTCAACTACCAATTGGAGGCAACACTATAGATCCACTAGCATAAGATAACCACTAGCATCAGATAATCAAATCAAGACAGTAAGCACTAAAGTGCAATTGATCACAATCCTCACTAGGCACCACTACCAGTCCAATTCATCATTTAAAATTAAACAGAGGGATGAACCGTAGAACCAGGGAGGAACCCTAGAATAGATATGAACCCTAATCAGAGATACAAGGAAGAGTCACACATCCTAGCTCAAGAGGGGCAGAGAACAAACAACCACAAGGGGGAAGCCAAATCAACTCACCATAGGTCCTCGCTTTAACTTAGAAGAGGAAGCAGAGAGGCCGACGAACACACGGCAGCACGGGGAGCACCCAAGGGGCGCTACAACCCGCACCAAGCCGAGGCAGCGGCCACAACAACATCAGAAGATGAACAACACCACCACTGCAACTAAAGCACCACTGGGGGCAGCGGCGAAGGCATCACCAGCACCACCCTAAACCCTAGGGTTCGGAACGGGGCTAGCCTGTCCGCAGGAGGGCTCCAAATCCAAATCGAATTGGACCAAACCTTGGATCATGGTTGGAATCTACACCATGCACCACGGCGGTAGCCAGGGCAGACCACGGCGGCAGGAATCGCACTATGGCGGTGTTAGCGACCACATGTCAAGGAGGAGAAAGGGGTGAGGTCGAGCGAAGGAGAGGCAGAGGACTGGGCCAATAGGGCAAGTACCCCTTCGAGGAGACCCTTTGACCAGGCCAATTGGGCCAAGATGGGCCCAATGGGTTGTCCCAAAACTCTAAAAGGAACTTCAATAATTAAATAAAAGACCAAAATACCCTAGAACTCAATAAATTCTAAAAAAATAAAATAGAAGTCTAAAAAATACAAATAATATATTTTTAGACTCATAATAAATCAACCTATTTAATTAAATTAAGAAATCATTTTTAATAAATGAATTTTTGGTTAAGGATTTTATAATATATATATTCTGTATGGAATTTTATAAAATTATAGAAAATAGATAAAAATCAATAAAAATAACTTTTATTATATTTTGTTATTATAGTATTTTATAAAAATACTAAATAAATATTTAGAGTTACCAAAATAGATTCTCTTTTATTTAAATGCTAATTCTTAAAAGGAATTATTAAATAAATAAATATAAGATTTTATATTAAATAAAAATTTAGCCTTTAACTCTATTTAAAATATATATTACATTATAAAATAGTGAAAATAATATTTATCAAATATTCATATTATCTTTTAAAAATGAAGTTCTTAAGTTCCTAAAGATATTTTAGGAAACTAAAATATTGGGTAAAACACATAAAGAAAGTAAATCACAAGTAATGCATTACATTACTATGCATGTTCATTTTTGCTTCTTTAAATATTGTCCTTACCGGGCAATAATGATGTTTTGTAGACATAGAAGCTTAGGATCCAGTGCAAGCATCCGACTTCACTACCTTGCAATCACAAGGCAAGTTCATCACTTGCTCATGTCCTTTGAAGAGTCTTTACCAAAGTATTTATAAATTGTGTGTTATCATCTATGTTTCAAGGAAAGAAAATATTATTTTCTTAAATAAACAAAATATTGATATCATCCTAAGTGATGATATAGTGGAGCAATAGAACTTAGGTTTCTATTTGCAACAATGGTAATAACCTAGGAATTTAACAACCCATGATATCAGTGATTCTAGCGTCGTATATAACGCGTTAACCATGAGATTTGGAATGGGACGAAGAAGTCAACTGTATCCTTTTCCTTTCGTATGGAGGCAAGACGACCTTAACGTGACATTGTGATTCCTTATGCGGATCCAACATATGGGTGGGCACCCTTAGGCCCCATATTTTTGGTGTCTAGATTATCTATGAGTGGCTATCGGAGGTATAGCCGGACCTATATGGTACTTGCCAGGGGCATCACCAGCTCATAGAGTCTTCGGAAACTCATCAGGGTTTCAGCCTGCCCGAAAGGGGGCTTAACGAAGGTGATCTAGCCCAGAAGGATCGTGCAGACATATGGGGTCGCGGAAAGGGCAGTGATTGGCTTGGATCATCTACTAGGCCCCACATCATGAAATTGTGGACGGGAATGTACGCCCGGTTGTGTAACAAGGAGTTGATCTATCATGGGTAAAGTAACTCACCTATGTAGAGTGTAAGAACTGTAACTTGTTACTCCGTGTTCCGGGAAGGAGCTACGAACACGGCAAGAAAAGAACTCCATGAAAGTTCTGGTAAACTTGTGAAGGCTTATGGGCATAGTTTTAACAATAAAATCAATCTTTATAGAAATATTTATGAAAACTGCATAGTGCCAAGGACTTATAGTCTGAGGTGGTAGATAGAGCATCAAACTTCCCACCTTGTATATAATGAACTTGCTGGGTAACGCTGTTACTCACCTTTTCCTTTGATCCCCTGCTTAGACTCTGAGGATTCAGAAGATACCCCAATGTATGCAACTGAAAGCCAAGAGGAGGTCTTCTATGAAGAGCCCGATCTGTACGGTGTTGTAGAGGGGGTGGACTACGACGTCGTCTATGGAGGAGAGCACCATGAGTCAGAATAATTACCTTAGTATAAGTAACCAGTTGAGCCGAACAACATGGACCTTATATAAGAATAAGTTGCTGAGCTCAATTCGGAGATGAAGTTGTACTTTAAAACTTCCATCGAAACACTTTATATTTGGTTTGTAAGTTGAATCTTTTGAAGTCTTGAACTTCTGATATTGTAATAATAATAATGTATGTATGTTTGTAATATGGACCCGCAATATTTCTATTGTACCACTCTGAGGGATGTGATATTTATGGAACGATGTTCTATAAATGTCATGTCAATGACTATAATATACTACACATGCAGTGGTATGCTGGGTCACCGCAGCTGGGGAGGGTTCATGGAGGCAGCGGTGGGCGCGATGCCGTGGGAAAAGGCTAGAGGCGCGACGGCAAGGAGATCGGAAAATGACGATGGAGGCGGCGAAGGCAGAAATGTTCCTGGCGCCAAACGAAAGACAGGATGCGGTCCACAGTATCCATAGCCCTTGATACGGGAAATATGCGGCATGAAAATAATGTTTTGCAATGAACTTCAAAAATATTTCGAATGAGGTACAGTTTAGGGTATATAGAATAACCGTTTTTAGCTTTGTACCATAAACAAGACGTTTACTTTGCGGGACAGGATCAGATATGGAATCTGATGCTGTTAGAGTGGGAGTCTCCCGCTGGGTTCAGCTAATCACGCCGAGGATCCGCGCAAAACGGACAATATATCACAAGATGAAATTACCAAGCGTTTCTCAGTTACCGGTTCTGTACCTTGAGATAAATTTCAGCGCATAGTTAGAATCTTGTTGTGTTTGTTGAGTTCGCCGGCCGAAACATCCATAGCCATTCATGACCGACAATGTGTTTGCTACAAATCGACTTTGTGCTGCTGGTCATTCATGAACGACAATGTGTAATAATAAAGAAAACAAAATGACCCGAAAATGGCACAATCTAGCAGCTACTGTGAAGAATTCAGAAGCAAACTCTCCTATATACTCCCTCCGTTTTAAAATATTTTTGCTTTGTGAATAATATATATCTAGACATTTTTTAATGTATAGGTTTATTTAAATTTAGAATAAACCTAGAAAAAAGATACATTTTATTCATAAATCTAAAATATATTATATTTTAAAATAGAGGGAGTATATATCCCATCCATTTCAAGACATAACAACCGCAGGATTCATTTTTGTTCACGAAAGCACAGTTCAAGGTTGAGACAAGAAAACCACCTGTGCGTAGCACAACGTAACATTTACTCCCTCCATTTAGAAATATAACATGTTTTAGGTTAGTGAAGGAGATGTATCTAAACACCTTTTAGTGTATAGGTTTAAACGAATCTAGACAATAAAATGTGTCTAGATACATCTCATTCATAAACCTAAAACATCTTATATTTTCAAACGGAGGTAGCAGTACTCTGCTCCGCACTTTACTTTCCATCCCTCGGAAGGTGTGTGTGACCACGCTAGCTGGTGGTTTCGGCCAAACGACTGCGTGCTCGTCATGTCCACCCAACGACGGAGTCAAGCACTACGCGCCGAACCAAAGTTAATCATTTTCCACGTCTCGCGGTCAACTAGTTACGCGTCGTGTCGGACTCGGAGACTTCTGCGTAAGCGTGCTGTACCCCCTACCAGCATGCACTGACATTTGGTTTAGACCATTTTTTCCAAAATATTCATCTGATCTATTAATAATCAAACAATGGATGGTACAAAGACAACTAAAAGTAATAAAAATTAAAATAGGTCACCAGACCACCTAACGACAACTATAGAAACTAACCTGAGCCGAAGGCGTGCCGTCATCCTCGTCCCTCCATCACCGAAGCCGGTCAAGACTTGTAGTTGAAGAGCTTGTACGTTGTAGTAGACTCACAGTAAGTCGTTGTACTAAGACCCAAAGGGCTAGCTCATCAGAGCAGCAACCATGATAATGTAGATCAAAAGAGACTAACCTTAAACCATACCAACGAATATAAAAAACGAGCAGATTCCAAGAGATCCGTTGAACAAACGACTCTGTGCTCCTTCCGTTGGCACTAGATGCACCATAAGAACGAGGATAGGACAGAGAGGGACTTACTCTAACTTCAAGATGTAGCCGCCACCTCAGCATCTCGAAGAAGACAATGAAAAATAACCTAAACAAAGTATGGGAACCCACCCACCAGCGAGAGGTCATGGCCCGTGACGCTTCCAAGGCCCTAAAGCCACCAAAGGGGCAGATCAGCAGTGTCACCCGTGAGGGGAAGAAACTCTATATGGGTTTTAGGCGGCGGCTCCCCCAATCGCCTCTCTTCTAGATCGTTGACCATATTTAATACCCATATTTTGGATACTCTCTGTTTTAGGTAGAGGAAGGATACCCAAATTTTCTCTAAAAAAACTATAACTAAAACTCGGGTCAGAGGGTCTCCCGCCCTCTCTCTCTCTCTCTCTCTCCATCATTCCCCCACCATCTTGGTCGTCGTTGGTCTCGCATCAACCTATCCATTTTGGCCGCTGTCGGGCCAGCACCTCCCCACAGCCATGGTTTCCACATGTTCCCCACCTCATCTCCCCATATGGTTTTGGCATCTCCATCTCCCCGTGAATGGTTGTTGTTGCTTTTCATATAAGAGCAACTCTAACGGGTGATGTATAATAGGACGTTTTCTAGGTGATGTATAATAATAGGGCATGATTGTCGTAGCAGGCGATGTAAAATAGTTCACCTATTTCAATTTCACCTCCACAATTTTAACTATGAATGATCATCACAAACATATGAACAACCAAATAAAATGAAATTGTCACCAAAATCATCATTCACATAAAAATAATTTTCAAATCCACATATCATAGCATATACTAATTCACAATCGACATAGTTCAACGCAAACACAAAGGAAATGCATAGTTAAAAGCATAGCATAAACTATTTCACCATTGACATAGTTCGACACAAACACAAGCTCTCATGCATTATTGCCATCATTGGCATCTCCTTGTTGCTCCTCATTGTATTTGGAAACATTGTTGTTGTTTGAAGACACACTCAAACTGCTGGCCATGCCACCTCCCATAGCCCCACCCAAGCTGACGGCCATGCCACCTTCCATAGCTCCACCCATGGCTCCTCCCATAACACCCATGAACCCTCTGCCAAAACATCCCATAGCATGATTCATGGCTCCCATGTAGCCACCTCCCATGCCTCGTCCAATAACACCATTCACGATGCCCATTTAGCCACATCCCATCCTCCCATTGCACCCATTGCACCCTCCTCCAAAGGTTACCATCATTTGTTTCTTCACAAACACTTGGTCGCGATGAAGCTCTAGATATGCCTTTTGCTTCTCGTCCATACCACTCGTGTCCATTAACATAATTTTTTTCTCTTGATCCATTGCTCAGGCATTATCTTCCATAGACACCTTTCTCTCCTCCGTGTCCGCCTTGAGCTCCTCGGTCGCCATCCTCCTCTCCTCGGCCATGGCCTTGCATTGCTTAGCCTCCTTGATCTCTTCTAGTTCCTTAATCTTCATAGCCTTTCTCTCCACATTCATCACCTACAATGATTCATCGTCACCTACAATGAATCTTTTGATTCCATTATATTTGGTCTTGTTTCTCTTCTCCTTTGTCGCCTTTATAACTAAAGGCTTCTTGGTTCTAGCAACCGAGTTGGGAATTTTCCTTCTTTTCCCTTCATCACTTGACGTTTCATCATCATATTCATCGCTACCATCTACAATGGTTGCATCTCCCACTGAGGTATTCTTTTTTGGAACCTCATTGTGGTGACCTAGCATACCATTGCATGATGTAGTATACTATAGTCGTTGACATAACACTAATGAAACACCGTTCACCAGTATTATATCCCTCAGAGTGGTACAATAGAAACACAGTAGGTCCAACACATGGCTAAGGTTACAACTCACTTTGTACACAAGATCCAAAGAACACTCTAAGTTAAAGAGAGAGAAAGAAACTTCTTACAAAGAAGAATCAGAAATAAACAACTCAAAAACTATCATACTATTAAGACTAGTATTTTAACTATTGGTCTGGCATTGCTGCTATTGCAATACACTATAGAAATAGGTTCTATGGCTAGAGATTATATTCCTAGCTAATCAGTAACTTCGTCTTCACTTGAGTTGATGTATATGTTGACTTTCTTGACTTCATTGAAGAACTTAGCTTCTGGTGATGATTCTTGGAGCATAATTTGATGTAGACATCGTCTGTACTATCTTTAGAATCTAGCAAGGGTTAAGAATATACTTTGAGTACGAGCGTACTTAGCAATTTCACTAGAAAAGGGGTGTTTGATGCACTATATCTACAACCACAGACCGTAGGTCATAGGCAATGCAAGCTTTCGTAAACATTTCTTCAAAGGTTTCTTTTATTTTGAAAAGCTATGTCCGTCATCCTTCACGGGTTTACCAGAACTTTCATGGAGTTCCTTTCCCGCCGCGTTCGTAGCTCCTTCCCGGAACAGGGAGTAACAAGTTACAGTTCTTACACTCTACAGAGGTGCGTCACTTTACCCATGAGAGATCTTAGCTTTGTTGCACATCCGAGTTATAGGATCGTTCACTGCCTTATCCCTTGCTAGATTCTAAAGATAGTACAGACGATGTGAGGCCCGGACTAAGGGCACATTTGTTTTAATTTGTGGTGGTAATTTGTGGTGTCTTGTTGTCTTGAGGAAAAGTCTTGTCAGAGAAGCTACTTTTCTGAGTTTGACTGTTTGGCAACTTGGCTGGCTGTCTGGCTGTGTGCTAAGGAATTGTCTGTAATGCCCCTGTAATTAATATAACACGTAAACTTCACTATTGAAGTACATAAACGCATATGTTTATATTACATACCATATGTCACATATTGGTTTGTCCAAAATACATATCCAACCATTAAACAAATAAAGATAGTCGCATAATGAATATAGATACATCCACACCGATCAAACCGATCATCTTCTTCTAGCATTGTACAATGCAGTAGCGATGCGTTCACGCGTTGAGTTCATGTCTACCGTGTGTAGTCCACTCGGAGCAGTATCACCGACTGATGTTACTGGTTGCCTTTAGACCTTAGGAAGGTAGTCCTCATCTGCATCACACCGATCAAACTGCTTGTCGCGTAAGTTGGAGTCTCTAATAAAATTATGAAGTGCTATGCAAGCAAGAATAATTCTTTTCTGAGTAACCAGACCGTAAGAAGGAATATAATTCAATATGCTCCACTTGTTTTTCAAGATACCGAAGACACGCTCGATAGCATTCCGGAGTGATGAGTGTAGATAGTTGAAAATCTCTTCCCTATTTGTTGGTCTCCCTTCTCGACGAAAATCCGGTATGTGGTATGTCTTCTGCTTGTAAGGAGCTAAGAACCCTTTTCTATTTGGATAACCAGAATCAACAAGGTAATATGTATCTGCACATGAACCAAAAAAAATCAAACATCAACAACAATGCATTTGTAACTATGTGTGTACCATGTAGACAAAGATATAGAATATTACCACCAGGAGGGGTCGGAAACTCTATTGGATACTTCTCAATGGAGTGTTGTAGAATGCGTGTATCATGCGCCGAACCAGCCATCCGGCAACAACAAAGGTGAATCTCAAATCAAGTCACATATCGCTAGAATATTCGTGATGTGTAACCATGCCTTCCTGTATGGTTAACCACCTCTTCTGCAGGTACTTCAACTGGAATATGCGAGCCATCTATGGCGCCAATGGCATCTTTGAAATGAGGCCAGAAGCGTGCATCTTGAAGTCTTGGATGCACATCCTTGAACTCTCGATCTACTGGCTTTATGTTATCCTTACCCAACTTGTACAAGCAATCCAAAACCATGTGAAACTTCCTATGAATGGTTTTAGTTGAACGACAAAAATGGTTCTCAACTTGGCTAAATGACTGTGGTCCTCCAACCATCCATAGAAACATAGCTACGCATTCAACAGATGACATGTCTCTTGTTGACTTCAACCCATAGCTTGAAACTAGAAGATCGTGCAATGCATGAAACACATCAGGATACATTCTAAGCATTTTGTAGCATATTTTCCTATTTCCAAGTTGTTTATTCACCCATTCAAGACCAGTTTGTTCCAGAACCCTCCTAGGTTCTTTATTCAAGTACTTCTGACTATAGAGATTACCATAATATCCCAACACGGCAAGGTCATGCACCATTCCGAGCAACTGCAGTGTCTTTTCTAGTTCATAGTCACGATCATCACCACCACCATCCATCTACAAAATAATTAGAACATTTCAAAATCAGCAAATGCTTCACAAAATAATTACTAGACATGCAACAATCAGCAAATGCTTCACAAAATAATGACTAGACATGCAACAATCATCAAATGTTTCACACAACAATCAGCAAATGTTTTACAATGATCATAAATAGTCTCGACAAAAATAGAGAAAGAATAATAACAAGTAGTCTCCAATGGATACATAGTAGCCAAAAGCTCTGTAATGACAACAAAGCAATTATACATCTACTTGTTCATCTCATCATGTGTCCTCTGGAGCCAATCGAGCCTCCCATGATTGTTGCAAATCTGCGAACACCTCTCTATGATCCTTGTTCATAGCTAGCTTGCCGGTGTGTACATGATAGCAGTTCCTTCACTCACTCCACAATCTCGAACCATTCCTAAAAACTCTTTCATAGTTGGGACCTGATCATCCTTACGCTAGAACTTCCTTGTGTGCCTTGATACAATTGTGTTCGATGCATTGTTGTAAGCCAAGAAAAATCCGAGCCCACATGCTTGCGTTTCCAGTTCCCATTTCATTATCTACATGCTTGCGTTTCGCTATTGCATTGTTGGAAGCGGTATCATCATCAAGCATTATTGGAGCCTCATTGCCATTTCCTTCTTAGCGACTGCAATGGCGGTGATTGTCTGTGACATGTGCCTTCCTAAACATAACATCCTGTTGTTCCAAGTTGGGAGGTGGCCCATTCCTAAATTTTGCATGGTCGACGAATACGTAAATAAGAACATAATAGAGATCAGTCCGATGATCATAATACCAAATACAAAGGAAAGACGAGTATAAAAGATAGTAACTTACAGCTATGTGATTCTTCCACCAATCATCATCTGCATCCATAGTTTTTGTTATAGGATCCCAACCAAGCCCGGTCGCATTTTGCAGTTCCATCCACCCCGTGTAATCCTTCTTTAAAGAATCCCATTTGTTCTTGAATTGTTTTTGCGTTAATCTTTCCCCTGTTTTTTCGGCAAATTTGTCTTCAAGATTTTTGTACCCCTTTCTACTCAAGCAACCCCTATCCCTATTGTTGCCGTTCACTTCCTCCATACAAATCTCACAGAAAACTCTAGTATGGTATGGATCCCAAATCATCTTCGACATTTCAGCAAGACCAACACGTAGCAATACTACAACAAGCAACATAATTTCAGCAAGACCAACACATTATTAGCAGCAAATAACCTCACATTACTAGCAACAAACATCATCAAATTGTACATCAGTACCACAAGTGACATCAAATTTTCATGCAGCACCACATCAAGAAATACATGTATGAAATTATATTGTACATCAGTACCACAAGATATTTTGTTTCTTGCTAAGTAAGAGAAGATGATCCGGAAATAATGGAATTCATGTTGCCTCCCAATCCTATGAATAAAACAGGCCAGTCTATGGTGGCGATTCATCCACAACATGATCTGTGGTGGCAATAGAGTACACGATGGCTTTTCTATGGAGTAACTATGACAGATCCCCTTATACATGAACGAGGATGCAAAACCTATCTATGAGCAAAGCTATATATAATGTGTCTATCTGTCATTGTCTAGCATGCACTATATGGTAGTAGTTGACGTAATTAGTAGCAGTACATATGTCTGCCATTTCCTGTTGCTGTGCTATTTATTTTTCCACTGACTGATTCTTGTTTCGACATTAAACGATCCTCTATGACGACAAACCATTTGCAAAATGAAATTTTTGGAACAAATCAACAAAAACCATCTGCACAATGTAATATGTCCGCTCTCTGCTCCACAGGTGCTAAATCTTCTACATTGAATTTCGCTAAGTATGTACTACCTGAGAAGGTCAGCGGGACCGATGACTCTGTGGCTTTTAATCTCCCAGTTTTATCTCCTGCATGTATCATAAAAGAATATCCGTGCAAGGAGAACCAATGAGAGACATCACATCTCATATGTATCTGCAAACTATATTCGACCTATTAACAAAGCACTAATTAATTAGTACTACTAACCTAATTAGCTAGCTAGAGGCCGAACACGGGCTACCCTCCATCATTTCCAATCTAATATCATATTAGTCATGTTCTGTGATCCACCAATTAAGACGGCGAGCGTCCAAACGGCCCTTCCTTTACAAGAGGGTTTACAGTTGTACAAGCTGAACCACATCAACAGTGGTTGCTTCAGTAACTAGTGTTGTAGAACTAAAACTTAAGAGGATAATCATGGATTCATGGTTTCCATTGCAAATCACCGGAACAGACCACCATTCTTCTATGGTGCTCGAAATAATCGCGAATCAGATTGTCAATTGAAACAAGCTAATTATTGCAATAGTGGCCATAATAAACCCATGAACTCGGTGAAGATGAACCCGCCCATAGTAAACGACAGCACAAGCATTGGAACACACATATCTGGACCGGAACTGTGGCCTCACCTCTGGACCGGAAGAAGTCGGCCGGGGCGAGATATGGCGTCTTGGCGGACGTCACGAGGTCCGGCGGTCACAGGTCGGCGGGCAGCAAGTCCAGCAGCGGTCGGCGGTGGCCACGGAACGTGTGAGACGAAGCGGCGAGGTCCGTCGGCGGGAGGTGGGCAGCGAGCGGGTGGCGGGGAGGAGGCGGGAGGGTCGGGCTGGCGGCTGTGATTCCTCGCGCGAGAACCCTATCCTATCGCTGGGAACGGAGGATACCGGGTCGGCGGGGCTTTTTTTTTTACCGGGGTATGTTGGGCTGTTGACCGGGTGGCATTGTGCTGTAAATATCACTCATCCATATGTCCAAACTAGAAAACGGTTCGCTGGCCTTTGCGGGAAGCTGCGGGAAGCACCTAGCGACGTGCTTTGCCCGCGACGCCTGTTTCGTATAAGTACTTTGGCAAAAGCCTAACGCACAGCTGGCCGTTTGTTTCGTTTTTCTGGCTTTTTCCAGTGGGGAAGTGGTCAAAATCCCAAACAAACACCCCCTAAGATCCAAGCCAATCACTGCCTTATCCGCGACCCCACATGTCTCCTTGGTGTACGCCAGCCCACCTATTGAATTACGGTAATTGGCAGTACAGACCTTTCAGATGCCGAAACTATCGTGGGATGTTGAGGGTTCCCACCAATATGATGCATATCCTCTACGGATTACCAATTAATATGCACGCTACGAGTGATAACATCCACGACCGCACATTCGGCTCCATGCGAGAGGGAAAAGATACAGCTGACTTCTCCGTCCCATTCGAAATCTCATGGTCAACGCGTAATATACGCCGCAAGAATCACTGGCAACATTGGTTGTTAAGTCCTAGGTGATATAGTCCTATGCAGTGGTATTCCAACTGCCAGACTTAATAGATTAGCTGATCACCCTGGATTAGTAACCAATAATTCACATTATCATAAAAATAGTGTTTTCTGACCTTTTTGAAATGCAGGTGATGACAACACTGGATTTGCAAAATACTTGATATAAAATAATCAAAGGACATGAGCAAGTGTGAACTTGCCTTTTTGTGATTGCAAGATTATGCTCTCACGGTGTTTAAGACAATATAAGATCCAATATCTGAAAACAGCATCATTGGTCCGGTAAGGACTAATGTTTAAATAAGCAAGATGCTTTTATGCATAAGTAACGTAATGCAATTTCGTAAACTCGAATCCCGGGAATAACGTTGTTCTAGGGTTTGGATATTGGAATTGGTTTCTTTAGAATGTGTTTCCTTTTTAGATTAGTTTCTTATTTGTGCTTCTTATTAAGGCTTGTAAGTGTGTGTGAACCATCATGCAATTATAATATCATAAAACAATGAGGTACACACAAAGGTGAAATGCTACTAAAGATTGCTTACACTATAAGTGTTTATCTTCAAATTTTACTTTACAAGTAATGCCACTTATAAAGATCTTAAATGTTATTAATTCTAGTATACAAGTAAAGTATAAAGTAATGTGATTACGATTAATTGTTATCTATTGACCGAAGCGGCAAAATGAATAACTTTTGAAGAAAAGATTCATTTTCTAAGGTCTAAACAATCTTTGGGGTTAATCAAATGTGGTCGATGTTGTTTGTGCTTGCTGGAATAGTTTGGTTTTGAGATGCTTTATAACTTAATTATAACAGACCAAAGTTAACTATAAAACACATAACAAAGTCTTTAGCATAGTATGTAAAGTATTGTAGACTAAAGTTAACTTTAAAGACATAGATGGATTTAAGGGATATTGCTTATGATAATTGTACTTTGTTCTCTTCAAAAGGTTCCTTTAAAGTTAACTAGGAATGGTATTACTTTTATTTGGTACAGTAGGTTTTTTCAGATTATAATGGAATAGAATCATTTATGTTTTTATAAATGAGTGGTTATGGTTTCTAATCAAGGTAATAATATTAACTACTTATGAATTCACTATAGTGTTTTGGTATGTTGATAAACCTTTTGTTGAAGTAAAGGAATAGGTTTAATTTAGTCACAAATTATTCTTGGAGATTTTATATTGGATAAGGAACCTTTTTTAAAAATCTACACTTATGGGTGAAGGATAATTCAATAAAATTGTTTTTAAGGTGTGTTGAACCATTTTGACTACATAATATCAATATTTAAGACTAATACTATTTACTAGACTTAATTGGTAATTTTAGAAATATTAGCAAATTTTTATTTACTTTTATATGAATTATCAACTAAGGACATATGTTTAAATTTAAGTTATTAAAGTGTTTAACTTTTTATTTAACTCAAAAGTGGAACATTATATTTTTAACATGTAGTTATTATTTTTTTGATCATTTTGGTGTATTATATGTATTTTTATGATTTTTAAATAATAAAATATGATTTTTATAAGGTTTATTACTTTATAAATATTAATAAATAATAGATATTTAATTAAGTGAAATAATAATGCATGATTATAGTTCTTATTTTTCTAAGATTTTTGGTATTTTATTTGTATTTTTATTATTTACCATTATTTAATTATGAATTATCAAAGTGCTATTACTTATAAAACTTTTATTAAATAATTTTTATTTAAATAATTAACATAATAATGTTTGATAATAGTTTAATGTTATAGATTTTATTTTTCTGAAAATTTTCATATATTAAACATATTTTTCTGAATTATAAAACAAAAGTTATTGATTTTATAAGATTGATTTTTTTTGGAATTAATAAACTAAATAGTTTATGATGTAATGCTGATGTCAGCATGAGGTGAAAGGTCTTTCTCACCAGGTCTATTATTACCCCTAGTCACTAATTAGTGGGGTCTATTCCATGTCATATCTAATGTTTTGATTTATTATAGAAAATATTAACACAATTTTTAAAATGATAAAAAAATAGAAATATGACATCAGCATGATGTCACGCTGACATCATCCCTGGATGATCCTCAGATCATGGTTGAATCCGCAAATCGGGTGCATGCGCGGGTTAATGCTTGGGCTTATCGGAAAGAGGAGGCAGAGGCGACTCTAGTGGTGGTAGCGGCGCCCGTATTTGGTCGCCGGAGCACAGTGGGCGACGACGGCCAGCGGCGGTGGTTGCCGGCGAACGTGGAAACGGAGTTACATATGGATAGGAGCAAATCGAAGAGGACTATCAGAAGCAGAAGCTCACCAGGAAGCTTGTAGTGGCGACGGCGAGGAGAGGCGAGCTCAGACAATGTCGCCATGGTCGACGACGAGCGGCGGACAGACGAACTCGATGCACATGATTTCAGGATTCCTGGCTCGATTCCTCCTCCGAGCAGACGAATTCCACTACGGGGGATCTTGTGGCATCTCCAGTTGGTCTTGGGGTGGTCTCAAACGACGGCGATAAGCGACCCCGGTGGTTAGGTTTTCGGTGTTCTATGCGAGAGATAGAGAGAGAGAGAGGGTACGAGAGAAGATGAGATAAGTATGACAGGATAGAGGAGGATGTGGTGGTCTTATATACACCTCTCAGGGTCGGCGGCGAGCATCACGGCGGTCTAATTTTGATGACGACGGCGGACAGCATCGACGGTACGCATGCAGGTGCATGTGTGCGTGAGGGTGACGACGACGATAATTTTGCAGAAACCCCCCGACCTTCTTAGAAATAAACCCACGGTCCCTGGAAATGTCCCACCTGTCAGTCATAGAGCGAGATAAGCCGGGCTGGTTCCTGGGCCGAAGTGGGCTGCTATGGGCTGCACGTGAGTAGCAGATAAAGAGAAGGAAGGATGGGTTGTGTCCAGAAACTGTTTTTTTTTGGTATTTGTTTTTTTTTGTTTTGCTTTTCAGATTTGTATTTTAATATTTGATTTGCACCTTTCTTATAGAAATTTACCTGCTAGATAATTGTATCAATACTAAAATGTATTTAGTATCATTTTGTGAGCTTTGATTGTATAATGTGACTATTTCTTTATTTTCTTTATATATATACCTTTCCATTTAGTATTTGTAAGGGCCTTTGACATAAATTTTATTTTATCTAATATCCATAAACTTATTAAAGAATGTATTATTATTAACTCATGAGATTTTATTCTCATTAACTTATATTATTAAAGAAATTTTTATATATATAGTGATCCATCATTATTATTTGATACATAAGGTTTTTAAGGAATTTAATATGATTAATATTATCTTCACAAATTTAAGAAATATCAATGTAAATATTTTATTATAATTAATAATTAAGGTTTGAAGTTATAAATACTTACCATAAGTTCTTAGGAGATTTAATATTCTCATATTTCTTTTATTTACATGAATAAAGATTATTGGTTAAGACATATTGTTTTTATGTTGGTGATCAAGAATGATATCACCCTTTTAAAATATAAATTTATTTTCTGGAGTGACTTAAGGAAAAGAATTGATAAAGATAACTCCTAAGCACACATGGTTATGATAATTGGAAATGCCAAAGATGTGCTTAAGTGATTTGCTATAGGAAATATTCCTATATTGTGGAAACAAGATGATAGATCAATCAGATGAAATGGATATTATGTTTGTTTAAAGATTTAGGGTTTAGTGTTTACCAAGAATTCCTATCTTCCATAATTCCCAATCCTAGACTTCTAATTAAGGGATTTCTTTCCTAGATATACTACTTCTTCCTATACATCATCATGTGTTAACATGATGGGATTTACTTCACAAAAATAATCTTATTCCTAACATATATCTCTACTTGGATCCAATAACTTATATTCAACTTCACATTGTATCATGGTGATTGGTCATAGCTAACCAAGGATAACATATCTATACTAGGTTCAATCATGTTCTTTCCACCAATGTCACTTATACATGATATAAGCATTCAATCTTGGTGTCTAAAGCATAATCATTATAATCCTTTGATCCTTTATGGTTTAGGTTTCAAGTTGGCTAATCAAGGCCTTCATCAATACAACATTAGAGTTGTATTATAATTATATTCTTAGTATCTCTACTTGACTAAGAAATACTATTCATTGATTATGCCTACTTAATCCAATAGGACTACTCCTTGGTAACTATCTTCAATATTCATCCTTGTAATCTTCTTTGTTACCTTACAAATATATACTCAAGATAACTCTTTTATCCACTCAGGAGTGAGTTAAATCCATCAATTATCATATTGATCCTATTCTCTCCCAACACCCCCATCATATAGATGATATCTAAAGCTAGCATTACTATTTACCTCTCCTTACTTCTCTCTTTATAGGCCTTAAGTTAATGCTATGATATGGACAAGAGTTGATAGATTAATAATTAACAGATTAAGAATTGGTGAATCGATAGTTGATTACTCAACATTGATGAACAATAGATATGATAATAAGGTTCAATAGAGATGCTAAAGATTGATATGGGAAGAAAGATATATGTGAATGATCTTGCCTTGGTTTCTTTCCTACTCAATATTACTAAAGAAGTAAGGTTAGGTATTACCATGATACTCATGGTAGAACTAGATGAGATTAAGATAGATCAAGATTTAGTTGTTACATTCCTATTACTTAAGTTATATTTATAACTTGGTATCCATGAGTTGTTTAATGAATATTAGGATATGATTACTTAAGGATCAAATGTTAATCATTAAGCAATGTATTATGGTTTTAATTTTATTACATTTGATCTACCCTTAGATCAAATCTTCCTTACCCAAAATAAGGTCTTAACAAATATCATATTGAAACTTATCGCAGTCAACTTGATGATCTACTTCAATTCCATCAAGTTAAGAGAAACTTCAATCACTTTGACAAGTATTGTTCAAAAGCGCGAAAATTATTCGGATTTTCTATGCATGAATGCAATGCACACAACTGTGTTCAGCTTATTTCTAAGCTCCAATGCTGGGATGTTACACTCATACTACGCATGGTTCTTCCACTTTTCATCATTTTCAAGATCCACCCAACAACGATGCAAAGTGAATGATTTGCTCATGTTGATCGTCTTGCCCTTCTTCCCCTTCTACCCTTTCCCCTAAACACGCTTTGAGCAATGTTTTTATATATGACAATAAATACACCTCATTATCCACTAACAAGATAATGAAAATATAATTTGATGAAGAAATAGGATGCAAACACTCACCCAGTCACCTCCATTGGTGCCACATGGGTTCAAGTGATCCACTTTTTCCAAGCATGCGCTCCACTTTTCACAATCGGTGGAGATTGTGCCCCATCGATGATGAATAGAAGTCATCATTCGCACATGGCCCATCTTGTTTCGCACATCGAAGAAATACTTCATACTTCTCCAATAGGTGCCCTTTAGTTTCTCCATGCGCACGGCCGGATCTAGCCCCACCTTCTTCCACTCCAACATAATCAAGTTTTCTTCCTATGTGGTGTAGTTTGTCGTTCTTCTCCTTGGAGCCTCATCCAAGAAACCCTCATAGTAAGAATCATGATTGTCTTCATCATAATTTGTCTCATATTCTTTCAATTGGGTTTCAAAGTCTTGATATCCAACATTCATTTGTTGCAAGAATGCATCATCATCAACGCTATATACATCAACGATATATCAAACACAATAAGTTGTGTACTACAAGTAAAAGGTCAATCGAATTAAAAAACAAAAAAGATATAGAAATTACCTTTGGACAATTCGTTGAGCAAGTGGGAAGCAACTAGGGGTGGCGTCGGCAGAGGCTCCTCTTCTACCACAAGCGGTGGCGGGGGCGACATTAGCAGAGGCATCTTGACGACAGTGGCCTCGGGATGGTTGTTGTCTTTGGTCTGTGGGGTGGCAGCGGCCTTGATCTTTCTTTGCCTTCTCATCATTGCTGCAGCATGCTGCCTTTTCCCTATGGCGTCGGTGGCCCTCTTACGCCCTTTTGTCGGTTGTTTTCCTATCTTGGGGATGGACTCTCTACCTTCTCCAACCTCTCCACCATCATCACCATGATGAAGAGGGAGTAGTCCACCTCTGGACTATGGTTTTGTGGAAGTAGCTTGATCAATCTCTCTCTCTCTCTTGTTCTTCATAGATCTAGTACCATATGAGCTGCCCAACATGATTATGCTCATATTTGTAATTCCTATGTTGTGGATCTTTATTCTATAATTTGATATATGAGACTGGAACCTATTATGTGTAAGATGTATTGATAGATGCATATCCTGTACCCCATTATTAAGTACTTGTTCTGATCCCACTTTTATGCAAGATCATGTGTGGGGGTAAGTGTGTATTAGATGGAGTAGCATGGTGGTAGTGATTGAATAGTGAAAACAAATTCAAAATCTACTATGATTTTTACCTTTCTTTTGCTGCCTCACTAGGGATAAAGTGAATCCAGGTGTTATAATTATCTTGTGACAGCTAGATAATATTGTTTGGTCAAGGTAGCGTATTTGTGATTCAAACATCATGTCAAAATACTTAAGTCTATACTATGTTGATTCTTAATTCAAGATTGCTTGGAGTTTTCCCTTTCTTGAGGAGTATAAAATAGATGTGTTGCATGATCAATATGTTAGGACATGACGCCCATATGAATGCTTATCAAACACATATTGAAGTTCCACCAATATTATGTCATTGCTGAATTGTTTGTGTCCATTGCAATCCAAAAAGAGAGTAGACAAGTGAACCCATGAAACTTGGTTCCATTTTAAACCATTAGAAACACCTTTCCAACACAACTGTCACACTTTATATTTTATGCAATCTATTATTTCAAAAATACAAAAAATACTTTCTTCACTTGGAAACACACACACACACACATAAAACCCCAAAACAACTATATTTTATTGCAATTGTCTTGCTTTCCTAGTTTTTATTTGTTTTACTTTACATTATTTATATTGTTGTTTCATATTACTAATACAAAACCTTGTGCTTGACAACCACACGTGGATTTGGGAACACAAGACAAAAACTTTACTTTGTAGGTTGCTTGAAGAGGAGGAGGAGAATACTCTCTGAGCCAATTCCCCAAGAGTTCAATATAAACCCTCGACTCACCCTTGTGAGCAAAAGACGCTTGCTACAACACTATGTACTTGCAGTACCAACGAGTTGGTACACATGGGGTTGTTGCCATCAGTGTCATCCTTGTCTTACAGGTTGTTCCCTCCTAGTGAGCCTACCCGGATTGACATATCTCTGATAGGCCTCATCTACGGCCACTGACACCGATGGCCTAGTGTATTTGATGATGTGGCAAGTTGGAGGACCCAGTGTCAGGTAATTTAATAGGAAGGTACAAAATACACACATAGAGGAGGGATTTTTTTTGCAATATCACAACCCCCTCTCTGGCTCTCTATGTATCTCGCTCCATCCCGCCTCGGCCCCAACAAGAATCTAACGTTGCCGCCTTTGGAGCACACTAGTGTGCTCCTCACTTGGCCTCGTCCTCTCCATGCATGGTGCGCCTGATCGCTCCTCCTCCTGCGCTCGTGTGCAGTGGTCCAGTCCTTCCACAAAGTGATAGATGGCATCATCATTGGGGTAATTGGCCAGGTCGGCCCGTATACGGAGCCACCTGGCGAGGTAGTCGCGGGGGTTTTCGCCCTCTCTCTGAATGCAGCGCGCCAGATCGAAGGTAACCATGCCAACGAACTTGGATCTCTGCTGTCCAGACGCACAGGCGAAGCCGGCGGATTTGCAGTGATCTTCCACCTTTATATCCTGCACAGGGGCGGTTTGGGAGGGTCTTGAATTTTTCTGATCTTTGTCGGCAGACTCCGAAGAGAGATCTGACATCGATCATTCCGCGAACGTATCCTGCCCGTAGGCGTTCCGTGCGGGTCTTGATGCTCCTCCGAATCCCAGGGAACTAGTGCCCGAGTCGGTTTCGCCGATGAAGAGGTGGATGTCTCTGATAGGAACGATCAAACACCGCGTAGGGTTCGTCTTCGCCGGGATCCAGAACTCGTCGGGGACGATCGGGCGTTGCGGAGAAGAGAACGCGACCGATGGCTACGGTTCGCCGATTCGCGAAGATCTTGGTCCTCGCCATGAAGAGCTGGCGCCTCTTGCCCCACGGTGGCGCCAAGTCGTGGTATTGCGGCGAGTACGCCATGGAGGGTCCTCACGGTGTGTGTTTAGAGGCGTGAGGTAAGGCGGATGGTTGGCAGTGCGGTAACGGCTTACCGGTTGAGATCCCACAACGGTGGCGAATCCTACTCTGCTATAAATCACTATAATGGCACGCGATTCTGAGAGATTAGGTTATTGTGCGGTGACTAGAAAGTCAAGTTATCGTCCCTAAAGGCTCCCATAGGCCCGGCTTATATAGTCGTCGGTCCTAGGGTTCTGAGGAAAAGTCCTAGCGAACAGTTCTGAGTTCTACACCGTCTATTACTAGTCTTGTGTATCTTGCACTCCAAGGCTCGGATGCTGGTGACTCCAGTAGACTTCCTTTATCCGGCATGGGCCTCCATGGATCCACCTAAGCGGGCCGCCCTGAGCCATAGGCCATGCTACCGACTATGGGCCACCCGGGTTAGTTGGATAAGAGACATGCTATGAGGATACCCATATAGCATATCCCCAACAGTAGCCCCCGGAGAACTCCGAGATCTTGCGCCGTCTTGCCTCTTCTCGTGGAATGCTCCGTCTAGATGGATGTCGGCAAATTGTCAAGCAATATCTTGTAGTCCCCCCAAAGAACCCTGCAAGGTTTTCTCCGTCTTCTATGAGTAAGTCGGAGAAATGTTGAATCTTCCATCGTACGCTCCCTTTGTCGGATTAAATCCGTCTATGCCGGAATCTTCGATGGGACGGCTCATCTACCATGTCAGTTATGACGACGTAGGCTGTAGGTCAGCGACGCCTCGTAACTCACACATGCAGAGAACATAATCATATCCGATTTTCCCACGCGTCTGAACCGTTGGCGGCGGCGGTTGGAGGCGTGGTGAAATTACCACATGCGTTCCGCGAAACGTCGTCTACGCGGCAACCGTCACGATTAGATGTACGAATCTTGGCGAGTAAGATAAATAGTGACCGTGGGACACTTGCCACTTTTTTCACCCCATTCTCTCGCGTCGCCGTCTTCTTCCTCCAGCCGCGCCTCCTCGAGCTCTCCGCGAAAACCTCGAAAACCCTAGCCTCTTGCACGATCGTGTCCTTTTCCTTCCTCCATGGCCAGCAGCTCATCCCCTTCAATGGCGGCGTCGGCGAAGCGCGGCGGCCGGAGCTCCGTCGTCATGCCCCGGAGGCCTAGTCATCCCGCGCGGTGATAGAAACCATCGGCAGCGACCATAACTTGGCGCTGGAGCCCTGGAAGAGCAGACTTCGCACAAAGCGGCCAGCGGCTCGGACATCACCGGCCGCGACCTCCAAGAGATGGTCGGCGAGGTTATCTCCCTCTGACGGAGGGGCTACTTTGTGGCGGTGCCGGTGAGGTGACCCTCTCCCCAAGCCGGAGAAAAGTATACCTCAAGGCGGCCCAGTGCAGTGGCGTTTCTGCCCATCTCCCACTTCTTCCTGTCCGTCTTGAATCACTTCAAGGTCCAACCCCACAACCTCTCCCCCAATAGTATCCTAGTTCTTAGCAACTTCGCAGCACTTTGCGAGGGTTACCTAGGGATTAGTCCTAGGTTAGATCTGTTCGTGTACTTCTTCACTGTCAAACGTGAAGCCGGACACAGCAAGGAGGAGCTTAGAAACTGCGGCACCATAAGTTTCAAGATCCGACCTGGCCGGCGGTTCCCCGACATCGTCGGCCACGAGTCGTGCAAGAATTGGCAGCGGACGTACTTCTAAGGCCCCGACATTCCTTTGTCGGGCCGAGAAGTAACGTACCCGGACTTCGTGGATGGAGCCGCCGCCGAAGTTCCCACATGGCGGTCCCATGCCTCCCTTCCCTCCAACCTCAACGCTTCTCGCGTAATAAGGCGGATCGAATGGTTTGTAGATACGGGTCTGACCGGCTTGGACCTAGCCATGTGCTGGTTCATCAGGCGGATCCAACCTCTACAGCACCATATGAAGCTTATGCATGAGTACACCGGCGACCGAAGGGATACCCTCCGGATCTCCGAGGACAACTTCTCGAGCGACTCCATCAAGTTCTGCCTCAAGGACATCGTCAAGGTGAAGGACAAAAAGCGTGGCTTCACCCTCACCTACGACATGTTCGTAGAGGGAAAGTGCCCAAAGGTAGGTGTTTATTTTCCGTGTATGACATTGCTCCAGTTTTTCCGTCTTGCTAATACCATCTTGTCTAACACGGTGATTTCTCACTTAACAGCTTAGCGATCTAGAGGAGGGCAACCTGGCCGCCCAAATCTATGATCCCAAGATGAAGGAAGTCACGGTCGTGTCCGACGATGATGCCCCGTTGGCGTGAAAGCGGAAGAGCTCCACCTCGGCTGCGGAGGCAAGAAAAAAAGAAGGCGGAGGTGGAGCCTCCAAAGAGTATTGCCCTAGAGGGAAGAAGAAATCACCGGGATGTTTGCCAAAGCGCCCCCTAGTGTAAGCTTCTCATTCTCCGACATTGTCTTGTTTATTTGTCTTATTCCTACTTATGCATTTTGCGTTTTAGGAAAAAGCCACAACCAGCCTCAAGAAGTCCTCCAAGACTCTTGGGGCTTCTAGAAATATTAAAGATATCTGCATCGTGACTCTTCCCCGCCATCGCCCTACTCCTGCCGTCAAGCCTCCTCTCCGACAAGCTCCCAAGCCGGAGGCACAGGGCCCTTCCGCCATGGAAGGGATTACAGCGCCTCTACCGAACTCGCTTGGTTGTCGGCGGCGACGCAGAGAGCCTTGCTCTTCAAATGGCTAAAGCTTGACTAAGGATGCCATCGGTAGCGGCAAGGCGGTGGTGGTTCTTGGGTACATCTGCGGAAGGCCTCTGCTCCCCAGAAACCCTTAGAACTGCCAAAGATTATCTTCCCGGTGCTTACGCCGGGTAGCACAACTACGGTTCCTAGAGGAGTGCCGTCATCTCCGACGTGTGGTCTTGAGGAGATACTCCGACAAGCAGACATCTTGCGAAGCAACAGCGTTTCTTTTGGCAAGCTGTTGGCCGAGAGTGCTACAAACCTCAAGATCATCGCACTTGTAAGTTTTACTTTAACTTCTGCATTTCATATGAGTATCCCACTGTAGCCCCCGAGGATGTAGACGGAAAACCATTGGTTTTGCATCTATATGCTCTAAGAGTGACTAAGTTAGAAAAAACTCTCACTGTAGCCCCTAAGCATTTAGATGGAATGAATTATTCCGACTAGATGCTCTAAGAGTAGCATACACAGTGTTCATAATTTTAAGTGTTGTAGCCCCCAAGCTTCTAGTTGTAACTGAATCAGTTCCGACTAGATACTTAAAGAAAAGCTAAGCATTTTCCGAGTTAAAACTTTATACTGTAGCTCCCAAGCTTCTAGTTGAGAACTGAATTAGCTCCGACTATATGCTTAAAGAAAAGCTAAGCATATTGCTAAGTTAAAAACTCTCGTTGTAGCCCCCGAGCACCTAGATGGAAAACCTCCGACTAGGGGATCCAAGTAGACCGAACGACTTGACTTTGTATTTGTTTCCACAGAACGAGAATGCTCAGAGGGGCATGGCCAATGATAAGTACCAGAAGATGCGCGCGGACCTTGAAGCTGAAAAGGGTAAAACCGCCATCTTGCAGGAACAGATCATCAAAAACAAGAGTTTGTTTTCTTTTTGCGCATTTCCGTCTTACTTTTGTGCCTTCCTTCTTCGGGTACTCACGGTGTAATTTGTTTTCTCCGACTTGCAGAGCATGTAGCCAAGGACAAGGATATTGTCGAGGAGTCCAAGCACATCCAGCAGCTGGACAGCGAGAACAAGATCCTTAAGAAGGAGAGGGAAGAAATGCTGAAGATGCACGAGGATTCCATGAAAGCCCTGCAGGACTCCGCCTCCGCTGATATCAATCGCTTGAAGGAGGAGTTTGTGATCCTAAAGGATCAGAAGCAAGCTGCCGATGAGCAAAACCTTCTTCATAGCGAGGCGTTTAAGATCCTTCAACAAGAGAAAGAATCCTTGGCAGACGTCGTCTGGCAGGCTAAGGCCAGCATCTTTAGTAAGTATCCTCCGCCTTGTGGCTCTGTAGTCTGGGTACTTAGAATTTCTGAACTCATGCAATCGTTGTCGGAATTTTCAGCGCCCCTGGGTTTAACCCGCTCGCCTCCTTCGAACAAGGAATGCATGATTCTTGCCGGCAACTTCATCAATACCGCCATCACCTAGGCCAAGGAGATCGCCACGCCCCTGCAGATTTACATCAAGGCCTCGGACTCCATGGTGAAGTACTCGGAGATTCTGCGCCGAGCCCCCGAGCGTGTCGCAAGCTGGAAAGATTTATGTGCACGGGCTGGCGCAAGGATGGCGTTGTCCATGGCGAAGGCACACTATGAAGGTGCCGACATCGACACGGTGACATCTGGTATCCCCGACGTGGATGATGACAGCAAAGAAATCAATCACGAAGGCATCCTGTCATCACTCGCGGGCTATGACACCAGGGTTGCCGAGTTGGTGGACGTCGACGTCTTCGTGCCCAGGAACTTTCTTGACAACGCCGAGACTGAATCCTCCGAGTCTCCTCACAGTGGCGACGCTGAGGGTGAATCTCCGGCTGGTGATGATGCGGCCTCCAAGTCCCCTGCACCCAAGGAGTGAAAAACACTTTGTAATTCTTGTTTCACCTCTGGAGTGTGCATTGAAAAAACTTGGTGATGTAATCTTAAGGCGGAAAACAATGGTTGTCATATCCTGCTACTTAAGAATTAATGCCCAGTATGTATATATTTTTTAAGCAAGTGCTGGCTTATGCATTACTCTGGTTTTTAATCTTGACTTTTCGTGAGTCGGAAGACTCGTTGTCGGAACCATGCGCTTAGGCGATGATACCCAATGGCACCGTCAATAACCTTAGCACAAAATCGCCGATAATAAGTGACAAAAGTCACTACTCCAGAATCCACATAAAAACAACAAAGAACGTGTGACCAGAAAACTTAAGATAACGCCCGTAGGTGGAATTTTCACAAGTGCAATCTCAAAGCTTGTGCATAAAGGTTTATATGATCCAAAAATGAACACTAAAGGAGGTAAAAGACTCAGCAATATGAGTGAACCAAAGAGCTTTATTTCATTGATCATATAAGAGGTACACGATTAGATAAAAAATGCTAAGTGTAGAAAGGGCGTGGGCATGCTATGTTCCGTGGCCGATCAAGCTCCGGGTAGTCATCATCCGGGTCACGTCGCTTACGCTTATGATCCTCGTTGGGTCTATCCTTGAGTTCACGATTGTCGACAAGGTAGTAAGACCCATTGAGCAGCGCCTTGCTTATGATGAACGGTCCTTCCCATGGCGGGGATAATTTGTGTGACTTCTTCTGCTTAAGTCGGAGCACCAAATCCCCCTCTTTAAACGAGCGATGCCGGACGCGGCGACTATGGTAGTTGTGTAGCTTATGCTGGTAGATGGAGGATCTTTGGCATGCCAAAACGCGCTCCTCCTCGAGAAGGTCCACATCTAGGCATCTGGATTCTTCAGCATCATCTTCGTCGTAGGCGGCAACTCTTGGTGCATCGTGGAGGATGTCGGAAGGTAGGATAGCTTCTTCTCCATATAGCATGAAATAAGGGATGTAGCCGGTGGATCTGTTGGGTGTAGTTCGTAAACTCCACAGCATAGATGGCAATTCTTCCGCCCAGGCTCCAACTGCTCTATGTAGCGATGCCTCAAGACGTGGCTTGATTCCCTGCAGAATTAATCCATTGGCTCGCTCAACTTGACCATTGGATTGTGGGTGTGCCACAGATGCAAGGTCAAGTCGGATGCCTTTGTCCCAGCAATAGGCCTCCACTTCTCCGAGTGACAAGTTGCTTCCATTGTCGGTGATGATGTTATGTGGGAGACCAAATCTCACCACCAGATCCCGGACAAACGAGGCGTTGCCCCATCAAGCTTTCTAATGGGTTTAGCTTCTATCCATTTGGTGAATTTGCCATTGCTACAAGCGGATGCATAAACCCACACGGTGCCGTTGTAATGGCCCCATGTCTAGTCCCAGGCGCAAGCGGCTAAGTTATTGGTATTGTTCGCAATTCTTGGAGGAACATGTGGTTGTCGGGCATATCTTGGCATCTGCATGTCTCAACCAGCTTGTCGGTGTCGCCAGCGGTCATTGAGAGAATCCTTGCCGGAAGGATTTCGTGACCAACGATCGAGGAGAGGCATGATGCCCGCACTCTCCGAGATGGATCTCGCGTAGGATTTCCATACCTTCTAGTTGGGAAACACACTTTAGGTATACACCGGTAGTGCTCCTTTTGTAGAGTTGCCCATTGATTATGGTATAACCCTTTGCTCGTCGTACTATTTGCCATCTTTCAACCTTGTCGTCGGGCAAAGTTCCATTTTCAAGATATTCCATGAACGGTTTTGTCCAAGCCGAAGGGATCTTTGTCACCATGTTGACGAAAGAATCAACTCTATCCGGGTTGTCGATGTCTGCGCCCTTCACGGATGGTGTGCGTAGATGCTCTAGGAAAACTCCTGGCGGAATTTGCTTGCCGCCTGATCCAAGTTTAGACAATAGATCAGCCGCCTTGTTTTGCTCCCTAGGTACATACTTGACTTCGTAGCCCAAGAAGCTGTTGGCTATCTCGTCCACTTAGTCTCGATATGCCGCCATCATAGGGTTCCGCGCATTCCAGGTTCCAGCCACCTGTTGGGCAACCAATTCAGAATCTCCACAGCAAACTATGCGCTTGATGCCAATATCCTTGGCTACACATAGTCCGTGAATGAGTGCTTCATACTCCGCCATGTTGTTTGTAGCCTCGAAGTGGATCTGCATAACGTAGTGTAGCTTGTCTCCTTTTGGTGACTGCAGCAATACACCAGCCCCCGAGTCATTGATAAGCTTTTATCCGTCAAAGTGCATCACCCAGTACTCTAGTTCCGGAAACGGAGTGGCATCCGGCATCTCCATCCAATCTGCAATAAAATCCGCCAAGGCTTGTGACTTGATAGCGTCGCGTCTTTTGTAGGTGATCTCGAAGGCGGCAAGTTCAATGCCCCACTTCGCGACCCTTCCCGTAGCGTCACTGTTGTTGATAATGTCGGACGGTGGAGTCTTGCTCACTACTATGATTGGGTGCTCCTGAAAGTAATGCCTCAACTTCCGTGAAGCGAGGAATACTCCATAAGCTATCTTTTGATAGTGCGGGTAACGCTGCTTGGACTCCGTCAAGACCTCGCTTACATAGTAAACTGGTCGTTGAACTCCGTGCTCATATCCTGGTTCCTTCCGCTCTACCACGACGACGATGCTGATAACCCGGTTGGTTGCCGCCATGTAAATCAACAGGGGCTCGCCAGGCTCGGGTGCTGCAAGGATGGGCGTTGAGGAAAGAATCTCCTTGAGCTACTTCAATGCTGCATCTGCTTCGTCTGTCCATGTGAATTTGTCCGTCTTCTTTAGCAACTTGTACAACGGCAGAGCCTTCTCTCCAAGTCGGCTGATGAACCGACTAACTGCTGCAAAACAACCTGTTAGTCATTGGATGTCCTTTAGGCATGTCGGACGGTTTATGTTTAAGATGGCCTTGATTTTCTCCGGGTTGACCTCGATTCCGCGCTGGGAAACAATGAAGCCCAACAATTTGCCAGCTAGAACCCCGAAGACGCACTTCTTAGGGTTGAGCATCATGTTGTATTTCCGGAGATTATCAAAGGTTTCTTTTAAGTCAGAGATTAAGTCATTTGACTTTTTAGACATCACCGCGATATCGTCCACATAGGTGGGAACATTCCAACCAATTTGATCGTGAAGGCAACGTTGCATTGTCCGCTGGTAGGTAGCACCTACGTTTTTCAGCCCAAAGGGCATCGTGACATAGCAAAACGTGTCGTAAGGGGTAGTGAACGAAGTGGCCAATTGGTCCTACTTCCTCATCTTGATTTGGTGGTATCCTGAGTATGCATCGAGAAAACACAAAAGTTCCAAGCCATCCGTCGAGTCAATGACTTGGTCAATGCGAGGCAAAGCAAACGGATCTTTGGGACATGCTTTGTTCAAGACGGTGTAATCAACGCACATTCTTAATTCATTGGTTCCCTTTTTGGGGACAAGTACAGGATTGGCCACCCATCGGGTGTGAAGGACTTCTCGGATAAAATCAGCCTTAAGTAACCTAGCTATCTCTTTGCCAATGGCGCGTCTCTTCTCATCTTCGAAGCGTCGTAGAGGTTGTTTCACTCGTTTACATTTTGGATCTATGTTTAAGCTGTGCTCGGAAAGTTCCCTAGGTACACCTTTCATGTCGGCAGGTTGCCATGCAAAGATGTCCCTATTCTCACGGAGGAACTCGACGAGTGCGCTTTCCAATTTGGGATCCAGGTTCATCCCAATGGCGGTGACCTTGGAGGAATCGCCTACCACAAGTTCCACCGGCTTGGTCTCGATGGCGGCCTTGAACGCAGGAGCGGAGTCGGAGATTTGCTTCTTCGACGCGGGCATCTCTGAGTCATTGACCTTGCTCTGGATATCCTTGGATTCTTCGCTGTAGAGGACAGCTTCTGCAACGGCTGCTTCATTGATCTCGCAGTCCCTTGCCTTGGTAAAGCTTCCGGATACGGTGATGACACCGTTCGATCCGGGTATCTTGAGCTTGTTGTAGACGAAGCATGGCTTGGCCATGAATGTGTGGAATATGTCGCGGCCGAATATGACATGGTACACGCTCTTGAAGGGGACCACCTCAAAGGTCATGCGCTCTTGGCGGTAATTATTAACGTCGCCAAAGGCTACCTGAAGTGTGATGCACCCAAGGGACCGAGCCTCCCGACCAGGCACTACGCCATGGAAAACAGTGTTGGTCCGCCTTAGTTTAGCCTCCGTCAAGTTCATCTTCTGCAGTGTATCTAGGTACATAATGTTGATGCTGATTCCACTATCCACCATGCACTTGGTGAACTCCACGCCGTCAATCAATGGGTTGATGACCATGGCGTACTGGTTCTCCGTGGGCACAAGGTCTGGGTGGTCCGTCCTGTCCCAAGTGATTGGAACTTCCGACCAGCGCAGGTATTGGGGAACTGGGGGTAGAGTGGCCATCAGGATCCTTAGAGAGGTCTTCTGTTGTCATACGGTGGGGGTGCCAAGGAAAGTGTGGTAGACTAGGGCCTTCTTTGCGAAGGGGTTATTGCCTTTGTCGTCTCTCTTGGCGGCGTTCTTGGGGTCAACGTCCTCGTCCATGTCACTTGAATCCTTGGACTCCTCCTCCTTCTTCTTCCCCTTGCCCTTGCCTCGTGGTCTGTTCTTCCGACTTTGCTTGTAGCCGGACTCCGGGTCTTTCTTGAGGTCGTTGACGAACTTGTAGTGTCGATTGGTATGGGTGGCCTTGCCGTTGGCGTCGAGGTGTACGAGGAACGACATATCGCGGTACTCTTCGTAGGTTTGGGGAACGCGGAGCGGCGCCGAGTTGCTTTCACTTCCTCGCTGCTGCCCACGGCCTGCTCCCCTTCCTCGGCCACGTTGTTCGCCTTCTCCTCGTCCTGCAAAAGTCATGGCGACCATGTCGGTAGATTGCTTTTCTTCTAGAGCGGTTTTCCGCTTTGTACTGCTGTTTCTCCGAGCTTGAGTTGGAACGGCCATTGCCGGCAAAGAGCCAGGAGCATCATCGTCGGCAGCTGCGAACTCACTAGCTAACTGAATCATCTGATTCAAGTCAAGCTGATGGTTGTCCTGCAAGCGCTTTAGCTTATGTCGGAGTAACGTGCCTCTTTCCAACCCATCGATGAAGGCGTCCATGGCGGTCTGGGCGTGCACTCCTGCGCAGGAATTCTTCATATCCAGCCAGCGGGAGAGGTAGGCGCGAGATGTCTCGTCTTTCTCTTGCAGGGACGCTTGTATGTACCCTCAAAGTTCTTGGTGAATGCTTCTTGCATGTCCAGCCAGGTGTAGATAGATTTCTCCGGCAAGTCGTCTATCCATTGACGGGCCGTGCCCGCCAACATTAACGGGAGGTACTTGACGGCGACGTTGGGGTTGCCTCCAGCAATCTCCACTGTGTTGTCGTAGTCCTGCAACCATGTGGCAGGCTTGGCGGTGCCGTCATAGGGCTTGATGGTCTTGTCAATCCGGAAACCTTTGGGGTAAGTTGTGGTCCGTATTGCAGGTCCAAAGAAACATGGTCCCAGGTATGGTCCTTCCCGGGCTTCGTGAATCTTATCGATCCGCGAACGTGCATCGTATGGCTCCGGGTTCTTCTTCTTTTTGTCAACAGGGGATGGGCTGCGCGAACGACGCGGGCCTCCTCCGCCATGGTGACTGCTTGGTGGTGACGGAGGCGGAGGTGGCGGTGGGTTAGCCTTCTTGCTGTTACCCTCCTGCGACGCTTCACGCTTGTCACGGTTGCTTGTTGGACGTGGAGGGTCATGGCGCGACCTGCTCTTGTGTCCTTCGTTGTGCTTTCCGTCATGATGGGTCTTCTCCGCGTTGTCGCGGATGACGATGCCACACTGCTTTGGTGGGGGCATATACGTACGATGGTGAGCCTTGTAGTGTTCCTGACGTCGGGGGGATCGGGGCGGTGGCGATGGGCGGCGAGGTTGGGCTCTTTCTCCATGGTCGGAGGATATGGGGATAGCATCCTTCCTGTTGCGCGCATCCCTCCGTCTTCGTTCTGATGAACCCGTCCGTGATCCGACATCCTGAGGAGATCTGTCCCTTGGCGGTTTGTACTGGCTAGATCGGTAGAGCGCTGGGTCAGACTCAAGCCTCTGAGAGGTGGCCTTTTCCTGCTGCTTTACCGCCTTGGCCACTAAGTCATAGACCTGTTCCACTGCCTCAGGTGATCTATCCTGCTCCAGAAGGGTCTTGGCGACGGCGAGGTTGAGGAGTGGGGTGGGCATCACCTGCTTGCCTTCACTGTCAATGTATGGCTTGGCTTGTGCCAGCTTCGAGGGAGCCCATCCTAGGTTGCGCCGTACACCATGATCGTTGATGACGCGAGCTGGAGCTTTCTTAGCCTTCTGCTGTTGCAGCAGAGTCTTGTACTCGGCCTCCATTGCTCTTGCTTTCTCTATGGACTTCTGCGCGTTGACCAGATCTCGATCTAGTTTAGCGCCTTGCTCCGCGATGGCTTGCGCTTCCTCCAGTATTTGTTGGCGCTTCTCGTCAAGCTGAGTCACGTTCCGGATATGATCAACAGTTAGTGGCTCAACGAGGAGGTTGCCGTACATCACCCTACCAGCTGGGGTAACATGTGCTGCTGCCGACGTAGATGCTGGAGGCATCAAGTTTGCGGTGTTGTTGTTGCTCGGACCGGTGCCGATTTCCTGCGGCTGCTGCACTGGTTTAGGCGGAGGAGGCATGACTCTTGCGCGATCATCGTCGGCAGCAATAAGTGGCCTCTTCCCCTTATCCAGTGCCATAGGTGGAGCTTTCCCGGGCTGGTCTTCATCCATCATTGTCCCAATGGTGACGAACACCCCTCGGGACATGGCGGTGTTATTAGCTTGTTCGTCGCGCGAGTACTCCTCCTCCATCTCCTGCATAGCGGAGTCTAGCTCTTCTGGACTGAAGTCTATTTCCTCAGAATCTGCACTGAAATCAGCATAAAGCGCGTCAATGACAGAGTCGGAGGGTGCCAGGACTTCCTCGATGACGGGCGGTGAAGGTGCAATGGCCTCGACGATGACTGGAGGTGGTGGTGCTGCTGCGACGATGGCGGCCGGAGGCGGTGGTGGTGGCTGAATCGGAGGTGCTCCGTCAATGAGCGCAAGCGCTATCTGAGATGCCGCTTCAGTCTCCGCGTAGTTGTTGACGGTATTCACCATGCCTTCGAAGGTGAGGCGTCCTGATGCCTGTTGCCGTCTTAGAGAATGACGGAGAAGCGTGCCGTGGTCCAGTCCTTCCACAAAGTGATAGATGGCATCATCATTGGGGTAATTGGCCATGTCAGCCCGTATACGGAGCCACCTGGCGAGGTAGTCGCGGGGGTTTTCGCCCTCTCTCTGAACGCAGCGCGCCAGATCGAAGGTAACCACGCCGATGAACTTGGATCTCTGCTATCCAGACGCACGGGCGAAGTCGGCGGATTTGCAGTGATCTTCCACCTTTATATCCTACACGGGGGCGGTTTGGGTGGGTCTTGAATTTTTCTGATCTTTGCCGGCAGACTCCAAAGAGAGATCCGACATTGATCCTTCCGCGAACGTATCATGCCCGTAGGCGGTCCGTGCGGGTCTTGATGCTCCTCCGACTCCTAGGGAACTAGTGCCCGAGTCGGTTTCGACGATGAAGAGGTGGATGTCTCCGATAGGAACGATCGAACACCGCGTAGGGTTCGTCTTCGCCGGGATCCAGAACTCGTCGGGGGGGGGGGGACGATCGGAACGTTGCCGGAGAAGAGAACGCGACCGATGGCTACCGCTGAAGAGCCTGAAGCGCCTCTTGCCCCACGGTGGGCGCCAACTATCGTGGTATTGCCGACGAGTACGCCATGGAGGGGTCCTCACAGTGCGTGTTTAGAGACGTGGGGTAAGGCGGATGGTTGACGGGTACGAGGTAACACAGCTTACCCAGTTCGAGATCCTAGCGGTGGCGTAATCCTACTCCTGCTATAAATCACTATAATGGCAATCTTGAGTTACAGAGATTAGGTTCATTGTGCGGTGACTAGAAAGTCAAGTTATCGTCCCTAAAGGCTCCCATAGGCCCGGCTTATATAGTCGAGGTCCTAGGGTTCTGAGGAAAAGTCCTAGCCGAACAGTTCTGAGTTCTACAATCTATTACTAGTCTTGTGTATCTTGCACTCCAAGGCTCCGATGCGCTAGTGACTCCACCGTAGCCTTCCTTTATCCGGCATGGGCCTCCCTTACGGATCCACCTAATCGGGCCGCCCAGCGTGAGGCCATGCTACCGACTATGGGCCACCCAGGTTAGTCGGATAAGAGACATGCTATGAGGATACCCATATAGCATATCCCCAACACACACCATATAGGTAATCCTTTGTTTTCAGCAACCAGTGAGATTGACAACCTCACTGTTAGTTGGGGCAAAGTCTTGAATTTGTGTTGTGCAGGTCTCCACGTTGCTTGCAACACCTTTGAGGCGTTTCCTTCCTCCTACTGGTTCGATAACCTTGGTTTCTTACTGAGGGAAAACTTGTTGTTGTACTGCATCATACCTTCCTCTTGGGGTCTCCCAACGAAGTGCTGCTTCACACAACAAGACTTTTTCTGGCGCCGTTGCCGGGGAGACTAACGATGTCTTCACAAGGGGAGTCCTCCTCAACCTTTATCTTTAATTTCTTTTTATTTTCCTTAGTTTCTTTTGCTTGGTTTTGTTTGCCTATTTTTATCAAAAAAAATTAGTTTAGTTTGGTTTGCTTTCTCTTATCAAAAACACAAAAAGTAGTTTCTGCTCTAGTTGTTGCTGCTATTTTGGCTTGCTTCACTTTTTCCAAAATAAACTCTGTTGAGAACACCAAGTTGTGTGACTTCACTGGCACAAACAACAATGATTTCCTTAGCACTCCTATTGCTCCACCTGGTCCTGATGCTACCATTTATGAAATTAAGCCTGCTTTGTTGAATCTTGTGATGAGAGAGCAATTTTCTGGTGCTAGTTCTGATGATGCTACGGCCCATCTTAATAGCTTTGTTGAACTTTGTGAGATGCAAAAGTATAAGGATGTAGATGGAGATATTATTAAGCTCAAGCTGTTTCCTTTCTCCTTGAGAGGAAAAGCTAAAGAATGGTTGCTATCCTTGCCTAGAAATAGTATTGATTCTTGGATTAAATGCAAATATGTTTTTATTGGAAAGTAATACCCTCCTGCTAAGATTATATCTATGAGAAGTGATATTATGAAATTTAAACAACTTGATAATGAACATGTTGCTCAAGCTTGGTAAAGAATGAAATCTTTGGTTAAGAATTGGCCCACTCATGGACTTACTGCTTGGATGATTATCCAGACTTTTTATGCAGGTTTGAACTTCTCTTCAAGAAACCTGTTGGATTCAGCTGCTGGAGGTACCTTTATGACCATTACCTTGGGTGCTGCAACAAAGCTCCTTGATAATATGATAGTTAATTATTTTGAATGGCACACTAAGAGAGCTCCACATGGTAAGAAGACCTTTTCTTAGAACTGTTGGTGCCATCATTGATATGAAAGAAGGCACCATTAAATATCAATTTCTATTCAAGAAAGGTATTGAACACTTCCCTATGAGGAGAGATAAGTTGCCTTTTGCTCCTCCTTTGAAAGCAAGGTTTGATGTTAATGCTTCCTCATTTAAAAATACTTGATTTCTTGCTTCTTGTGCCTAACTTAAAGGCATTAAAGAAAAGTACTTGTTGGGAGATAATCCAAGAGTTTCCTTGAGTCTTGGAAGTTATTACTTCAGTAATGACCTCTCCTTGTCCTTTTTGTTTGCTTTTTGTGCCAAGAATAACCTCTAATGAGAGGGAAGTAAGATTTGGGGAGTTGTTGTCCCGAAACAGATTTCTATCCTCCATTCGTGAGGAGTCTCTGTAGGTAGGATTGAGCTAAAACTTTATGAATAAATCCCCCAGTATGTTATATAACTTTCGTTAGATTGACACTTTTTTATTTGAGCAATATAAGGTCTTCGAAAAAATGGGTTTCTACCTGCTGGTCTGTTTTGACAGATTTCTACCATTATTTGCATTTGCTTCTTATTGATTTCTTTTGGGGTTCTTTTTGGGAAATTGAGCTTTTTGAAGGAGTTGCTATAGTAGCTTGTGTTTTTAGTGAAAGTTTCACTATTCTAAAGCTAAACCCAAGGGTCTATTATCTTTTGAATACACTAATGTTGCTAATGAAGATTGTGTGAAGTTTTGTATGAAGGAAAAATTTCAGGTGTAGAGAGAGAATGATGTAATAAGATGAATAATGGACAAAAGCTCAAGATTGGGGATTCCACCCCGGTGTCACCCCAAGAAATATCCAAGAGATACAAGCATCAAAGCTTGGGGATGCCCAAGGCATCCCCTTCTTCATCAATAAAAAGCTCAGGTCTTTCTAGACACTTCGTTTTTATTGTTTCATGCACTATTGTGTTGTTCTTGGAGCGTCTTAGTTTTCGTTTGCTTTGCTTAGTTTGTTTAGTTTGCTTAAATAAAGTAGTTTGGACCCCCATTCTCTCCGTGTTGTTTCAAATAAGTCGATTGGTGTTGGAAAGGAGTAGAAAGTTCTTGCTTAAGAGGTGCAAGAGGAGCTTGCATTGACTGTGACTTAGACTTTAGCATGTCATGCTAGGCGTTGTTTTGACCTTATGCTTAGTGATTATTGCCATAGCATGACTTGTTCCAAACAATTGGGATTGCTTAGTGTGCCTTGAAAGAATCATGCGTTGTTTTAGCATACAAAAGCATAGTATTGTGGTTTTTTCCTTTGATGCTTTGTTTGGGTCGACATGGCACATGATCACACCATGTTATGACTATAAACAAGTCACCATAGCCTCTATGATCATTTAGTCCTTGACTTGAAGTACCACTCTATGCTTTGATTAGTAATGTTTTGTTGCTCTGCATGATTATGGCCATTATTGCTCTCTTAGTTGGTTGCTCCCAGTCTTTTCTAGCCTTCACTTGTATGAGTAAGTTCTACTCATGCTTCCAAATCCCAAGAAACCAAGTTATTCCAAAGTGTGCACTATAAACTCCTATGCATGGTATGTTACACCATTCCAAGTATATTCTTGTTTTCAACGATCTTCCAATTAAAAAGTATTTTGTTATGTGAAAACTTAGTGATTAAAGCCCTCACAAACTTGATGTCACACTTTATTTTCCTTGAACCTAATAAACTTGAACCATTGTGTCATCTAAGTTGTATATGCTTGTACTTATACGCTGGAATTAGCAGAACCATGATGACATGGGGAAAGTTTTCAACATTGCACTTGTACTTTGTACATAGTTGATAGCATGCTCTTTTGTCTATGGATGTCGCTGGTGTGAAATAAAAAGGGAGCTTGTAAGTCCATGGAGTTATGTATATTGTGTTAGAGAAACGCCTGGGCCGCTAGCCTAAGCCATGCCTAATCATGGTGGAAACTTGCAGCATCACCATAATGATCAATCTGTGAAGCATCCTCAATAAAAACCTATGCAAATAGCAAATAAAAATATTGTTGAGATGCTCATTGTATGCTTGCCTTGTCATTTTGGTTATGGGATAGCTCCTGTACCATGTGTTGGAATTATGCCCTAGAGGCAATAATAAAGGTGTTATTATTATAATTCTTGTTCATGAAAAAGTTTATATTCCATGCTAGAATTGTATTAAGCGGAAACTTTAATACTTGTGTGGTTTGTGAACAACAACGTGTCCCTAGTATGCCTCTATGGACTAGCTCATTGATTAATGATGGTTAAGGTTTCCTAACCATAGACATGAGTTGTCGATTAATAATGAGATCATATCATTGGGAGAATGATATGATGGACAGACCCAAACTAAGCGAAGCAATTAGATCGTGTCATCGTGTTCATCTTTGCGAAGCTTTTATTATGTCAAATATTGTATTCCTTATACCATGAGATAATACAACTCCCGGGTATCGGAAGAAAGCTTTGAGGTCATCAAACGTCATCCTATGAGAGGGTGATCATAAAGGTGTCTCTCAGGTGATTGGAAAGTACCTGTTGGCTTGTATGTATCGAGATGGGATTTGTCCCTCCCAAGTCAGAGAGGTATACTTCGGGCCCACTCGGTAATCGATATAAACACCTCTTGCAAGCATGTGGTTAAGGAGTTAATCACAAAGTGATATTGGATTACGGAACGAGTAAAGTACTTGCTGTGAACGAGATTGAACTAGGTATGACGGTACCGACGATCAAATCTCGGGCAAGTAAAATATCGCGAGACGAAGGGAATATATATGGGATTGATTGAATCCTGGCATCGTGGTTCATCCGATATGATCATCGATGAATGTGTGGGAGTCAATATGGGTTTCCAGACCCCGCTGTTGATTATTGATATAAGATCATGTCTGCATATTCTCGAACCCGAAGGGTCACACACTTAACGTGTCTCGACGCTAGGATAGAATGGATAATTGGTTTATGAGTTTTTGTTCGGAGTCTCGAATGATATCCATGATGTCACGAGAGGTTCCGGAATGGTCCGTAGAATAAGATTCATATAAGGCAATGCAGTTTTTGGAGTTCGGAATTGTTTTGGGTTAATCGGTATTGTACCGGAAGCTTCTAGAACCTTCCAGAGGTGGACCAACGTGTCCCCACCTGCCGGGAGGTGGCATGGGGATATGAGGGAGTGCCCTGGCCGCATTGGGCCAGGGGCACAAGGCCCCATAGGGCCCAGCCGGCCAAAACCTAGGGAAACCCTAGGGGAGCTTCTAGAAGGGGGGAAACGTGCCCCCCACTCCTCCCTCCTTGGCCGCTGGCCCTAGGGCTTGGGGGAGGGGCAAGGGATGGCCGCCCACCCCTATATATAAAGAGGGCTGGGGGCACACCCCTCCCACATCTCCTCCTCAAGCCCTAGCCGCCCTGCTGCCCTCCTCTCTATCTCCCTCCCGACTGCGTGTAGGCAAAGCCCTGCTGCAGAAACTCTCCACCACTTGCACCGCGCCGTCGTGTTGTAGATCCAATCCATCTCTCCACCATAGTTGCTGGACCGAGGAAGGAGTAGACGTCTAGGTGCCGCACGTGTGCATCTCTCGGAGGCATCGCCACTTGCGGTGTTAGATCGGATCAGATCGCGAGGAGGAGAAGCGAGTACGACTACATCACCCACATTCCGTCGAACGTTCCGCTGTGCAAATCTTCAAGGGTATATCTCATCTATCCCCCCTCGTTGTTTTCATATCCTAGATTAGATCTTGGCTTTCCCGTTCGCATCCGTAGAAAAAAATTGATTTACTATGTTGTGAAACCCTTCAGTGGTATCAGAGCTAGATCTATGCGTAGATGTGTTTCACGAGTAGAACGCAACATGGTTGTTGAGGGAGTTGATGTTTTCTTTTGCAAGACTCTTGTTTGTGTACTTATTATGGCTCGGGATAGTAAGATCGAAGCGGTCCAGGCCAACCTTACGCGGCATCGTTCGCGAGACCGGCTCCGCACTTGACGTGTGGCTTGTTCCACACATGCGGCTGGTGGATGCCAGTTTCTCTCACTATATTTGTCATGGGATTTACACCGGAGTTTGGCAACCATAATATCACCGTTGTGGCTTTCCGTAGGTAAGAATCGTTCTTAGCTTGCTACTCCCATAAGCCACGTAAAACATGCAACAACAAAGTAGAGGCGTCTAACTTGTTTTTGCAGGGAGTGTTTTCTGTGATATGGTATGGCCCAAGATGTGATGTGTATGTTGTATGCGATGATCATGTTTTGTAATGTTTCACGACTTGCATGTCGATGAGTACACAACCGGCAGGAGCCATATGGTTGTCTTTATAATTGTGTATGACCTGTGTGTCAACTTCTTATACGCCATGTAATAGTTTTACTTTATCGCTAAGTAGTTAGCAATAGTTTTAGTTGCTATTCGTGGTGGAGGCAATCATGGTGGAGTGATGGAGATCATGTCGGCACGCACAAGATGGAGATCATTGCACGAAGATTGGCTATACCATGTCACATAAATTTATATGCATGTGATTTTTATCCTTTTATGTATCTTATTATGCTTAGATCGCGATGGTAGCATTATAAGATGATTCCTCACTTAAAGATCAAGATAAAACTGTGTTCTCCCCATGTATGCACCGTTTAAAGTTAAATCGTGTTCAAGCATCACGTGATGATCGGGTGCTATAAACTCTCGTTCACATACAAGGTGCAAGCAGTTGCACTGTGAAATACTTGGGTTTAACTTGACGAGCCTAGCATGTACAGACATGGCCTCGGAACGCATGAACCGAAAGGTTAAGCATGAGTCATATGAATTATATGATCGACACTTCGTTGTCCACCATCGAAACCACATCTCTTCTTGTGAAGATCGGATTAGGTGTGGTGAATTTGGATCATGTTCACTAAACAAATTGAGGGATGTTGAATTTAGTGGGAGTTCATCTAGTAATTTGATTAAGTTGAACTAGTTGTCATGAACATAGTCTAATTTGTACTTGCAAATATTGTAGATCAAATGGATAAGTCCAACTTCAACTTCAACGTTTTTGCTGAGAAAGAAAAGCTAAAGAACAATGGGTCTAACTTCACCAACTGGTACCGCAATCTGAGAATCATTCTCTCTGGCGGACAAAAGGACTATGTCCTTGAGAATGCGCTAGGTGACGCCCCTGCTGTAGATGCGCCGGCTGATGAGAAAGTTCTTTATCAGTCGCGCAAGGATGATTATGGTGTGATTAAGAGCACCATGTTGTTTGCTATGGAATCGGACCTTCAAAATCGTTTTGAAGATTATCCCGGGCCCTTTGATATTCTTGAGGAGCTGAAAACTATGTTTCAGACTCAGGCCCGTTCTGAGAGATATGACATCTCTGAGAAATTCTTTAACTGCAAGATGGAGGAAGGGAGTTCCGTTAGTGAGCACGCCATAAAGATGTCGGGCTACACTCAACGCCTTGAGCAACTGGACTGCAAGATTCCAGAGGAGCTCAAGATTGACAGGGTTCTGCAATCACTCCCTCCCAACTACAATAGTTTTGTAGTGACTCATAATCAGATTGGTTCCGCTGATACATGTTGGAGATATGCCCTAGAGGCAATAATAAATGTAGTTATTATTATATCTTTGTGTTTATGATAAATGTTTACATTCATGCTATAATATTATTAACAAGGAAACATTAATACTTGTGTGATTTGTAAACTTAATTTGAAGTCCCTAGTATAGCCTCTATACTTCACTAGCTTGTTGGTTGATTAAATGATTGTGGTTTCCCTATCATGAACATTGAGATGTTATCAACAACAAGATCATATCATTAGGAGAATGATATGGTGGACATACTCCTATAGACAAGCATAGCATAAAGATCAAGTCATTTCAATAGTTCAATTGCTATATGCTTTCTGATACATAGTAACCTAATTCCTTCGACCATGAGATCATGCATATCACCTTTATCGGATGGATGCTTTGATGACATCAAACACCACACCGTAACTAGGTGGCTATAAAGGTGGCATTGAGTGTTCGGAAAGTATTGGTTGAAACACATGGATCAAGAGTGGGATTTGTCCATCCATATGAAGGATAGATATACTCTGGGCCCTCTCGGTGGAATGTCATCCAATTAGCTTGCAAGCATGTGACTAGGTCACAAGGGATCACATATCACGGGAACGAGAAAAGAGTACTTATCTAGTGAGGTTAAACTAGGTATGCGAGAGATCATAACCTCGATCATAAGTAAACTAAGTACAAATCGTGAGGGGAAATTAATCGTATGTAAGTGTGGTTCATCGCAAAGTAATCGAGAAATATGTGGAGCCATATGAATTTTCCGATTCCTCTATTGGTTATTGTTCGGAGAAGTGTCTCGATCATGTCCGCAATTAATTCACGCCGGGGGAGACACACTTAAGATTCGACGTTGTTTTGAGTAGTTATGGTATTATGAGAAAGAGGAATGTTGTTCAGAGTCTCGGATGGGATCCGGATATCACGAGGTGATTCGGAATGGTGAGAATAAGATTCATATAAGGAAAGTCCCGAGGAGTTAGATCGGTGATTCATGAGAATGAATTCTAGAAGGTTATTGTAAGGCACTCGAGGGAGGTACATGAATGTGTCATTGAATGATTGCATCATGTACTAAGTGTTGCTGTTCCAAAACTGAAAAGTCATGCCAGTTTGAAAGTCAAGCAGCTGCTAAAAGGAAAGCTGGGAAGCGAGGGAAGCTATGGGAAACAAGCAAGGAGGTTGAAACCAACTTGGAGGAGGATTCCTCTCCCCAAAGCGGCGGCCAGCCTAGGCGAGTTGGGAGGGACTCCCTTCCCGGCGCGCCAGCCCCTCCACCTATAAAAGGAGGCGGCCTCCTCCTCTAGACACAAGTTCCTATCCTCTAATCTCCGGTTTAGAGCCGTTTTGGTTTAGAGCTTCTAATTGCTTTAGCCTGCGTTTAGAGCCTTCTAATTGGTGTGTCTAATCTCTAGACCACCAATAGCCCTCTCTCATACTCCACCATACTCGGCAAGCCCGCTGATTTCCCTCTACTTAGGTACCACGCCGTTGTGTTGCGGATCGAAGAGTGCTACTACAACCTCCCTTTCTTTGGAACAAGGAAGAGGAAGGTCTTGAAAGTACCGCAGCGATGTGACCATTTGAGCGCTGCGGAGCATGGCGCTGGAAGGATCGTCTACGATCTTGAGATCGGAAGAAATACGACTACATCACCCACGAGAATCCGCTCTCGTTAAACACTTTGGAATCTTCGAGGGTAAGTTATTCCATCGACTCGTTGCTACAATCTAGTAGATAGATCTTGGCTTGTTTGTTTGTATGCGATAGAAAATTTTTGTTTTCCATGCTACGAACCCCTACGATGGTATCGAGCCGTGTCTATATGTAGATCATTGCAGTAGAACACAATGGTCATTGTGGGCGTTGATGCTTTTATTGTCGATTGCTTTTTGTGTACTTTGCATCTTGCGGTATGTTGGGATGAAGCGGCCTAGGCTAACCTTACATGACATCGTTCATGAGACTTGCTCCACGCTTAACATGCAACTTGTATTGCATAAGTGGCTTTATGGTGCTGTTTCTCCTAGCATAGTTAAGATCCAATTTACAACGGGTGATCAACAATGCTAGTATCAATGTTGTGGTTCTTGTTCGTAAGTTAGAACGACACTTATTGAAAGCCCCAAACCACGTAAAATATGCAAAGAAAGTAGAGGCGTCTAACTTTGTTTTGCGGGGTGTCTGATGATGTGATATGGCCATGATTGTGATTATATTTGATGTATGCAATGTTCCTTATTGTAAGTTGGCAATCGGCAGGAGCCATATGGTTGTCTTTAATTTATGTTAAGACCCGTGTGTCTATTCAAAGTAGTTGTAATAGTTGAAGCCGGTGGACGACAACCATGGTGAAGCGTCATTGACCTTGATGCAATGCCGGTGATGATGGAGATCATGTTCGTGCTTGAAGATGGAGATCGGAAGCACAAAGAAGAAAGGCCATATCATATCACATATTATGAATTGCATGTGATGTTAATCCTTTATGCATCTTGTATTGCTTAGTAGACGACGGTAGCATTATAAGATGATCCCTCATGCACATGAATTTCAAATCATAAAGTGTTCACCCTTAGTTAGCACCGTTGCTAAAGCTTGTTGTTTCGAAGCACCACGTGATGATCGGGTGTGTTAGATTACGCAAGTGTATACAACATGAGCAAGCCATTTGCTCATGCGAAACTAAGGTTTGATCTTGACGAGCCTAGCATGTACGGACATGGTCTCGGAACACGGATCGTGAAAGGTAAAGCATGAATCGTATAGTAGATATGATGAACATGACAATTGTTCGCCATTGAAACTATATCAACTCTCGTGATGATCGGTGTTGATGTAGTGGATTTGGTTCGTGTGATCACTAAAACAATGTGAGGGATGTTGTTTTGGTGGGAGTTCACCTAGTTTAATTTCATTAATTAATTTGAACTCAATTTGTCATAAACTTAGTCTAAACTATTGCAAATATGTTGTAGATCAATGGCAGCCCTACCATCAATTTTAATGCGTTCCTAGAAAGAAAAATTGAAAACAATGGAAGCAACTTCGCGGATTGGTTCCGCAATTTGAGGATTGTCCTCACGGTGGTAATTTGACCTATGTTCGGATGCACATTGGGTGACCCACTGCGGTGATGCTTCCGATGAAGTAAAGAATGTTTACCTCGCCGGAAGAATCAAGACTCCATAGTTTAGTGTGCTATCTTGTATGGTTTAGAATCGGAGCTTGAGAAAGGTTTGAAGAGTCGGACCCATATGATATTGTCGAGGATCTCAAATTGATTTTTTGAGACTCATGCGACAATTGAAAGCTATGAGGCTTACGAAAGTTCTTTAGCGCAAGATGGAAGAGGGCTCCGTCGGTGAGCATGTGCTTAAGATGTGCAGGCACGCAAACAAACTTCAAAGCTTGGGTATAGTGATTCCTAATGCTTTGGGGATTTACCGTGTCCTCCATCACTACCACCAAGTTACAGGAACTTTGTGATGAACTACAACATGCGAGAACATGAACAAAGAGTTGCGAACTGTTTGCTATGTTAAAATCTGCGAAGTGGAGATCAAGAAAGAGCACCAAGTGTTGATGGTCAATAAGACCACCAAATTCAAGAAAGGCAAGTCTAAGCAAAGGACACTTCAAGAAGGGTGGTAAGAAAGTTACCACGTAGCGAAGAAAACCAAGGCTGGACCCAAGCACGAAACCGAGTGCTTTCTTGCAAGGAGAAGGTCCTTTGAGCGGAATTGCCCAAAGTACTTGGCGGATCGAAGAACGGCAACATCAAGAAGAAAGGTATATCGATATACATGTTATTGATGTGTATCTCACTAGTACCGTAGTAGTGCACAGGTATTTAATCTTGGTTCGGTTGCTCATATTTGTAACTCAAAGCGGTCTTTGCGAATAAGGAAGCTAGCGAAGAACGAGGTGATGATGCGCGTGGGAAACGGATCAAAGGTTGATGTGATCGCGGTCGGCATGCTACCCCTTCATCTACCATCGGGATTAGTTCTATACTTAAATAATTGTTATTTAGTGCCTGTGTTGAGCATGAACATTATATCGGGATCTTGTTTATTTCGAGACGGTTACTTGTTTAAATCAGAGAATAATGGTTGTTCGATTTATATGAGTAATATGTTTTATGCACATGCACCTTTGATAGATGGTCTATTCTTATTGAATCTCGATAGTGGAAATACACATATCAACAACATTGAGGCTAAACGTTTGAAATCAAGCGATAATTTGACCTATATGTGGCACTGTCGTCTTGGTCACATTGGAGTGAAGCGTATGAAGAAACTCCATTCCGATGGACTTCTTGAATCACTTGATTTTGAATCACTTGAAAGATGCGAAGCATGTCTGATGGGAAAAATGACTAAGACTCCATTTTACGGTATGATGGAGCGAGCTACGGACTTATTGGAAATCATACATACCGATGTGTGTGGACCAATGAGTGTAGCATCATGTGATGGTTATCGTTATGTTCTTACCTTCACGGATGACTTGAGTAGATATGGGTATATCTATTTCATGAAACATAAGTCAAAACTTTCGAGAAGTTTAAGGAGTTTCAAAGTGAGGTAGAGAATCAACGTAACAAGAAGATTAAATTTCTACGTTACGATCGTGGAGGTGAATATCTAAGTTACGAGTTTAGCGAGCATTTGAAGAAATGCGGAATACTTTCACTGATTGACACCGGGAACACCACGCGTAATGGTGTGTCCGAGCGTAATGTCGAACTCTCTTAGATATGGTTCGTTCTATGATGTCACTTACAGATTTACCGCTATCATTTTGGGGTTATGCATTAGAAACACGCATTCACTTTAAATAGGGCACCGTCTAAATCCGTTGAAACGACACCGTATGAATTATGGTTTGGGAAGAAACCTAAATTGTCGTTCCTTAAAGTTTGGGGATCTGAAGCCTATGTAAAGAAGTTACTGAGGACAAGCTTGAACCCAAAGCGGAAAAATGCGTCTTCATAGGATACGAAGGAAACTATTGGGTATACCTTCTATCATAGATCCGAAGGCAAAATCTTCATTGCCAGAATGGATCCTTTCTAGAAGAATTTCTCTCGAAAGAAGTGACTGGAAGGAAAGTAGAACTCGACGAGGTTGTCGAACCTTCTCTCGAAATTGCGAGTAGCGCAGAACCGGAAGAAGTTCCTGTGGTGCCTGCACCAATTAGAGAGGAAGATAATGATGATGATCATGAAACTTCGGTTGAAGTTGCTACAGAGCCTCGGAGGTCAACGAGAACTCGTACCACTCCAGATTGGTATGATCCCGTTATGAGTGTCATGTTGGTGGACAACACCGATGACCCCGAGACATATGAGGAAGCGATGATGAGCCCAGATTCCAATAAATGGAAAGAAGCCATGAAATCCGAGATTGGATCCATGTACGAAAACCAAGTATGGACTTTGGTGGACTTACCGGATGGCCGGAAGGCTGTCGAGAACAAATGGATTTTCAAGAAGAAAATAGATGCTGATGGTAATGTTACTGCATATAAAGCTCGACTTGTCGCAAAAGGGTTTCGACAAATTCAAGGAGTTGACTACGATGAGACTTTCTCACCAGTAGCGAAGCTAAAGTCTGTGAGGATTATGTTAGCAATCGCTACATATTATGATTATGAGATATGGCAGATGGATGTCAAAACAGCATTCCTCAATGGAGATATTGATGAAGAGTTGTATATGATGCAACCCAAAGGTTTTGTCGATCCTAAAGATGCTAACAAGGTATGCAAACTTCAACGGTCCATCTATGGATTGAAGCAAGCATCCCGAAGTTGGAATCAACGTTTTGATAAGGTGATCAAAAGTTTTGGTTTACACAAACTTATGGAGAAGATTTTATTTACAAGAAAGTGAGTGGGAGCTCTGTAGCATTCTTAATACTATATGTGGATGACATATTGTTGATTGGGAATGATGTAGACCTTCTTAATAGTGTCAAGGAATATTTGAATAATAGTTTTTCAATGAAGGATCTTGGCGAAGCAGCTTACATATTAGGCATAAAGATTTACAGAGATAGATCGAAACGCCAAATATCATTGTCACAGAGTACATATTTGGACAAAGTTCTAAAGAGGTTTGGAATGGAAGAAAGCAAGAAAGGGTTCTTGCCCATGTTGCCCAATACGACCTTGAGTAAAACTCAAAGTCCGACATCGGCAGAAGATAGAGAAAGGATGAGTAAGACTCCCTATGCCTCAGCCATAGGATCTCTAATGTATGCCATGCTATGTACTAGACCCGACATTGCATATTATGTTAGTCTAAATAGCAGATATCAAAGTGATTCAGGAGTGGATCATTGGACAGCGGTCAAAAACATCCTTAAGTACTTGAGAAGAACTAAGGATATGGTTCTTTCTTATGGAGGTGATGAACAGCTCGTTGTTAATGGTTACACCGATGCTAGTTGGAACACTGATCCGGATGATTCTAAATCACAATCTGGATCGTATTTATTTTGAATGGTGTAGCGATTATGGAGGAGTGCAAAGCAAAGCGTTGTGGCGAGATCTTCAACTGAATCGGAGTACATGGCTGCCGGAGGCTTCACAAGCGATATGGATGAAAGAGTTCATTACAGCTGGGTGTGGTTCCTAGTCTGTTGGACCTAATGTCTATCTTGTGATAACATGGGAGCCATAGCCAATGCGCAAGAACCAAGGTCACACAAGAAGTGAAGCATATCAAGCTGCGTTTTCACGCTATTCGAGAACATATCCAGGATGGGGATATAAAGATTTGCAAAGTACACACAGATCTGAATGTGGCGGATCCGTTGACTAAACCTCTCCCGAGGGCAAAACATGACCAACACCAAACTGCCATGGGTGTTCGGTATATTACCATGTAATCTAGATTAGATGACTCTAGTGCAAGTGGGAGACTGTTGGAGATATGCCCTAGAGGCAATAAAAAATGTAGTTATTATTATATCTTTGTGTTTATGATAAATGTTTACATTCATGCTATAATAGTATTAACAAGGAAACATTAATACTTGTGTGATTTGTAAACTTAATTTGAAGTCCCTAGTATAGCCTCTATACTTCACTAGCTTGTTGGTTGATTAAATGATTGTGGTTTCCCTATCATGAACATTGAGATGTTATCAACAACAAGATCATATCATTAGGAGAATGATATGGTGGACATACTCCTATAGACAAGCATAGCATAAAGATCAAGTCATTTCAATAGTTCAATTGCTATATGCTTTCTGATACATAGTAACCTAATTCCTTCGACCATGAGATCATGCATATCACCTTTACCGGATGGATGCTTTGATGACATCAAACACCACACCGTGGCGGGTGGCTATAAAGGTGGCATTTAGTGTTGGAAAGTATTGGTTGAAACACATGGATCAAGAGTGGGATTTGTCCATCCATATGACGGATAGATATACTCTGGGCCCTCTCGGTGGAATGTCATCCAATTAGCTTGCAAGCATGTGACTAGGTCAAGGGATCACATATCAGGAACGAGAAAAGAGTACTTATCGGTAACGAGGTTGAACTAGGTATGCAGAGATACAAGCGATCATAACCTCGGATAAGTAAACTATCGTGAGACAAAGGAAATTGGTATCGTATGTAAGTGGTTCATTCGATCGCAAAGTAATTGTAGAAATATGTGGGAGCCATATGAATTTCCAGATTCCTCTATTGGTTATTGTTAGGAAGTGTCTCGATCATGTCCGCATAATTCACGAGTAGGAGACACACTTAAGGATTGACGTTGTTTTGAGTAGTTATGGTATTATGAGAAAGAGACGAATGTTGTTGGAGTCTCGGATGGGATCCGGGATATCACGAGGTGATCCGGAATGGTCCGGAGAATAAGATTCATATAAGGAAAGTCCGTTTGAGTTCGGGAATGATTAGGTGTTTTCATCGGGAATGTTCTAGAAGGTTCGGATTGTCCGGCACTCCGCGGGGAGGAGGGTACATGAATGCGCGTCATTGAATGATTGCATCATGTACTAAGTGTTCTTGCTGTTCCAAAACTGAAAATTCAACTGCGGTTTGAAAGTCAAACGGCTAAAACATGAAAGCATGGAAACAGAAAGCTGTGGGAAGCAGGAAGCGAGCTGTGGGAAACAAGCAAGAGCAAGAGGAGGTTGAAACCAACTTGGAGGAGAGTCCCTCTCCTCCAAGCGGCCAGAACTAGGTGTAACACCCTCGAGAATCGACCCTATGCAAGTTTTAGCGCTTCCCGCCAAACCCGCAGGAACGATTCAAAGTGTGCTCACCAGCACTTTCGTGCGGGTGGAAAGAAGTAATAACATTACACAACAGTCCTCGATGGGACCCCAGAGCGAGATATATATACAACACGACTCCATGAGTCAAGAATAGAATATAATATTCAAAGATCCAAATCACCTTGAAGCGATATAGCGTCCGACTACGGACAAGATGCAAATGGGGCTAAGAGCCTGAAGAAGAATAACCAATGGCGTCCATAACCCTGCCTGTGCCAAGCCGGAAGGTAACCGCTAACGACGTCGATCCCAAAACTGCTTAAACAAAGGGTGCCGACAAAGGGCAAAGGAAAAAGAAGGGCGTCAAGATCGAGGCCAAGACACTGCGAGCTAGAATTGGCGGTCCTCGCCTACAAAGGTATGGTGGATTTGCGGCGGCAGCATGCACTAAACGACCTATAGAGACTCGATACACTGGCGTCAATCAGAGAGGGGTAAGAAGGACCTATCCGGATCCAACCTGATACTACCATCAAACAAACCCATCCTGGTGTTTCCCCCTCGATACCACACGAGAAAGTCAACCGAGGAACTCACACGGTTGGCAGTTTTACTTATTCGGTTATCATTGCAGCAATTACTACTCAGGTTTTGATAATTGTCCTGATAAAAGAAGCAGTGGGCCCTTTTAGTTATTCATTCCGTTGTAGTTCTGGCAATTACTAATCGAATCTGAGATAACATGATATAAACCCAAACCCAGCAGTTGTTGGTACTTTTATTCATCCATTCCGTTGTAGTTGCAATAATTACTAGGCAGGTACAATGGTCGCAATTGACACTCCAAACAAGCAATTGTGGGCAGTATTATTTAGCCATTCCGTTATAGTGAAGCTGATTACTAGTCATTATAAAGTCAAATTTATAGCAATAAACTTTAGTGATGCTTGTCTATGATCGAGATACTGTGCTCCAAGTCGTCCATATCCGCGGACACGGCTTTCAGAAAGTTTTACCCGGCGGTGCACCAATAGCAACACGCTCGATCAACCTCGGAAAAACCAAATCAAAACCCAACGAGGCTTTCACGGTGAACAATCACAGGATTGAAATATTTCAGGCCACCCATTGAGTAGACCTAGCAGTAAGCAAGCTTGAGACGGACTCAAGGTTTGCGACAATGGTAAACGATCGGGAACCCGAAAGTGTGGCTGGGCTTGTCGATACCGCGAAACATTACGTACCTAAGCGATGCAGTGTGCTCCTCGCACAAACGTAAATACATAAGTAGCATGGCATAAGTACAGGATCGTAAATAAAACCTCAAACTAGTTTGTGGCCCCAAGAAATAAGACCGAATCAAGCTCGGCTCGGGGTCCCATATACCTCCGGATGTGGATAGCGATAAATCAAGAGCAATTATCAAGTACTCGGGGTCCCACGGGACACAAGTGGGCGTTCGAAACCAAATATTTTCTATCACCCACCGATGCCTCCTTATTCCAATTTTAGTTGTTAAACAGAATTAAAGTGAACGATAAGTAAAACTATGATCATCTCCATCATCAACATGCGGCAATACATCAACAAGCGTGGCACTTGACAACACGCACACGAGCAAGCGACTATGACGCCATAAGTCCAACTATCTACCAAACAACAGGTAATAGGATGTGTCAAGGCAATATAAGGCCGGGGATATCAATACGGAAACTAGAGCATCGCATAACGGATAGCAATAGATCAACGAGGGAAATAAATACTATAAAAGTAAGATAGGTAGAAAGGGAGATGCTGCTTTGAAAACATTGTCGAAGGTTCAACGAAGATCGGTAAGCTCACATCAACTCAACGGCCTTATCCGCGAAGAAGCAAAACACTAGAAGAAACACCGGATGCACTATTTAATACAACGGCAGAAGATCGGCATGATGCATGTATGATGTATGGCATGGCAAGGTGCGATGCGATTAGGTCATATTAAGCGGAACCGGGGTCCCGACAATTAATTATATGGTTCAAGTTGTTTAGCTACCCCGCAATTTAAATGTTGTTTTAACAAGGCAGCAGATAGCACCGGTTCGCTACACAAGTTTAAATGAGGCCGATATGAGACTGGATTTGCCCGCATGTGGGCCCCATATTTAATTATTAGGTGAATCGGCATAAGGCCCCAAACCACAGACAAGGATGCATGCATGGACAATTCAATATGCAACAATTGTATTATATTATAAAATTAGGGTTTCGGGGAGGGGTTCACACATTTAGGGGGTCGCGACGAACTTGGGGTTCCGGGGTTCGGGGTCGGTCTCAGGGTCCAGGGTTCGACGGAAACGTTCTCGGATAGGGGAGGTAGGTCTTGGCGTTCCGGAAGGAAGCACTTGGTCTGGCGTCGGGCATCGGAATCGCCCCGATCGGTGTCGTTCTTGTCGCATTCGCGGTCTCCTGGTCATGTTGTCGGTCATGGCGTTCGGGACGAGGTGCTTGTCGTATCGGTGGCGGTCTTGGCGTTCCGGGGATCTTCGAGTCGGGGATCTTGGATCGTGTCGGCCTTCTCCAGATCATGCATCGCCGCTCCGTGTGGAAGGCCTCGAGGGTCCGGTGACGGAGAGCTTGACGGCCCGAGAGGAGAACTTGGTGCCCGGGAAGGAGATCGTGGAGGTATCGACTTCATTTGTCGGTGCCAGACTCAGGTTGCAGCACCGGTGGTTCATCGAGTTTGTCTTGGTCGGTGTCGATCATAACCGAGGTAATCGAAGCTAGGCGTAAATACACCATCCTCACTGCCCATATGCAACCTTGCCAGAGCACGTCTGTCCTTGATGGCCTTAGGCGGCAGCTTGACGATCTGACGGCAGACGCTTCGGACGGCCAGCGAGGTTGGCGTCGTGGGGCCCGGCGAGGCAGTTGCCTGAGGCCGGACGAGGCGGAGATGTGCTGGTCGCAGGAGAACAACGCGGAGACGCTGCATGGCAGGGCGGTGTCGCGTCGGGCACCACGGATGGCGACGCCGTGGCGCAGAAACTCGCGGCGGCGGGTCGGCTCGCTGGTGGCTCCGTGGCCAGCGTGATCGCTGGAGAGAGGCGGCGGCCAGCTGAGCGAAGCGGTCGGCGAGTCAACGGGAGGCGAGGCGTGGTCATGGTCGGCAGCAGCGTGGTTGAGCGAGAGTGGCGCTTGTGGCCTTCGAAGCGGCCGACCTTGGCGCCAGGCAGGTGGCGAGCAAGCCGTGAGGCGGTGGCGAAACATGGAGGCGGAGGGGGCAGTGGTGGTGAGTGGAAGCAGTGGCGAAGGGCGCATGAGGCCGGAGAGAGGAGAGGAGCACCTTGGCGAGGGAGACGCCTGTGATGGAGGCGAGAAGAGGAGGCTGGGTCGAGGCGGAGGAGGCAGTGGCGGCAGCGGGTTCTGGTCCGCTCGAGAGGCGGCGCTGGCCGGGAGGGAGAGAGGAGGCGTCGGCGTCTTGAGGAGGCGTCGGGGTGGGCTGCTCGGGGAGGGAGGTTCTTGAGGGTGGGGGGCGGGGCCTTGAGGTCTCCGCGTGGGTCCCGTGTGAGAGGCGTGTCACGTGTGGCCAGGGCAAAGGGATGGGCTGCGGTTGGGGCTTGGGGACGTGGGGCCCAGGGGTCAGGGAACGAGTGTGGTGGTGGGGCGTGCGTGTGTGGCTGGTTGGTGAGAAGAGGGAGTGTGTGGTGGTGAGGGAGTGGGATGGGCTTAGTCTAGGTGGCACTGACCGTTGGTTGGGGATAGGGAGAGGCGGTGGCACATGGTGATTGGCCGGTGAGGTGGAGGCTGGGTGTGGGTAGGTAGTTTGGTAGGAATAGGATTAGAGGTGGACCGTTGTAAAATCCTGGGGTGGTCGTTGGGTCATTCGCCCGCTCGATTGCCCCAAAAATAATATAAATTTTATTTGTTTTAATAACACCGTTTGCAAACTGATAGCGGCCAAAACAAAATATTCCGGAGAACCGGGCTTTGCGTTTGAATAAAGATGGGGCATTTTAGAAAACAAAACGGGCTTGCGAAAATAGTTTTATGCGAACAATGCATGATGATGACGATGCAATGCACAAATTCAACGCGATTTTCTAGTAGTGGTTTTTGCGGGATGCCACAATTCGACACCACTAACAAGGGATCTCGCCCTCGAGATCCGCCTCATGGTACCGGAAAGAAGGTCGGTGATCTGAATCTTCTCGCTTCGTGTAGATCCTCGCGACACCACTAACAAGAGGTCGTTGTCCGTGATCGCCGAGAGAACACTCCGGAAACAAAAGGTCGAAGGTAGAGGCATCAACAAATAAAGCCACCTCTAGCTTCCGTGGACGGAGTAAAACTGCTGGATCCACTGATTCGACGCACAAGAGCGAATGATAAGAGTAGTGGTATGGTAGCTACTCCATCCCGCACTCAAACCATTACTCTGCACACGAATAGGCGGATTATGCAACCAACTCTCGGAATCAGACTGAAGATCTCGACAAGCGAGGTTCGGATCAACGGAGTGATGCAGACTCTGCATTGGATCTGGCGTAGAGGAGGTCGTCGCGTTGGAAAACACCGGAAGGCACAAACAAGGAACAAAGGATGGTACCACAGACGAAGGATTCCTCGGACAGCTTGATCACCGGATGGTAGAACACCGTTATCATAGAAGGAAGCGAAACCCTGAAGGTACGACAGAACCCAACCACGAGAATTCCTGGACTCGAAGAAAGAGAAGAGAGCAGATCCAAAACACGTAGGGATAAGAGGAGAACAGCAGAGGGGTAAGGAGTAAAATCAGACCTAATCAGAACTATCCAACCGGTTTTGCAAAAATAGTTTTGACACTCTACTTCGGCCGTTAGCTAGGTTATCCTACATTTGGACTTGTGGTATCGCAAGCTGAGCTCGATACCACTCTGTAACACCCTCGAATCGACCTATGCAAGTTTTAGCGCTTCCGCCAAACCCGCATAGGAGCGATTCAAAGGTGCCACCAGCACTTTCGCGGGTGGAAAGCAGTAATAACATTACACAGTCCTCGATGGGACCCACGAGCAGATATATACAACACGACTCCATGAGTCAAGAATACGAGATATAATATTCAAAGATCCAAATCACCTTGAAGCGATATAGCGTCCTACGGACAAGATGCAAATGGGGCTAAGAGCCACGAAGAATAACCAATGGCGTCCATAACCCTGCCAGGCCAAGCGGAAGGGTAACCTCGCTAACGACGTCGATCCCAAAACCTGCTTAAACAAAGGGTGCCGAAGGGCAAAGGAAAAAGAAGGAGCGTCGATCGAGGCCAAGACAGCGAGGCTAGAATTCGGCGGTCCTCGCCTACAAAGGTATGGTGGACTGAAGCGGCAGCGGCAGCATGCACTAAACGACCTATAGAGACTCGATACACTGGCGTCAATCAGAGAGGGGTAAGAAGGACCTATCCGGATCCAACCTGATACTACCATCAAACAAACCCATCCTGGTGTTTCCCCCTCGATACCACACGAGAAAGTCAACCGAGGAACTCACACGGTTGGCAGTTTTACTTATTCGGTTATCATTGCAGCAATTACTACTCAGGTTTTGATAATTGTCCTGATAAAAGAAGCAGTGGGCCCTTTTAGTTATTCATTCCGTTGTAGTTACAGCAATTACTAATCAGATACAGATAACATGATATAAACCCAAACCCAGCAGTTGTTGGTACTTTTATTCATCCATTCCGTTGTAGTTGCAATAATTACTAGGCAGGTACAATGGTCGCAATTGACACTCCAAACAAGCAATTGTGGGCAGTATTATTTAGCCATTCCGTTATAGTGAAGCTGATTACTAGTCATTATAAAGTCAAATTTATAGCAATAAACTTTAGTGATGCTTGTCTATGATCGAGATACTGTGCTCCAAGTCGTCCATATCCGCGGACACGGCTTTCAGAAAGTTTTACCCGGCCGGGGTGCACCAATAGCAACACACGCTCGATCAACCTCGGAAAAACCAAATCAAAACCCAACGAGGCTTTCACATTGAACAATCACGAGATTCAGAAATATTTCAGGCCACCCCATTGAGTAGACCATAGCAAGTAAGCAAGCTTGAGACGGACTCAAGGTTTGCGACAATGGCTGTAAGCATCGGGAACCCGAAAGTGTGGCTGGGCTTGTCGATACCGCGAAAACATTACGCTAAGCGATGCAGTGTGCTCCTCGCACAAACGTAAATACATAAGTAGCATGGCATAAGTAGGATCGTAAATAAAACCTCAAACTAGTTTGTGGCCCCAAGAAATAAGATGAATCAAGCTCGCTCGGGGGTCCCATATACCTCCCGGATGTGGATAGCGCGATAAATCAAGGAACAGGTATCAAGTACTCGGGGTCCTACGGGACACAAGTGGGCGTTCGGAAACCAAATATTTTCTATCACCCACCGATGCCTCTGCTTATTCCAATTTTAGTTGTTAAACAGGAATTAAAGTGAACGATAAGTAAAACTATGATCATCTCCATCATCAACATGCGGCAATACATCAACAACTGTGGCACTTGACAACACGCAACAGCACCTGAGCAAGCGACTATGACGCGCAAGTCCAACTATCTACCAAACAACAGGTAATAGGATGTGTCCAAGGCAATATAAGGCTCAGGATATCACGAATGCGGAAACTAGAGCATCGCATAACGTATAGCAATAGATCAACAGGAGGAAATAAATACTATAAAAGTAAGATAGGTAGAAAGGGAGATGCTACTTGAAAACATTGTCGAAGGTTCAACCGAAGATCGGGGCGAAGCTCACATCAACTCAACGGCCTTATCCGCGAAGAAGCAAAACACTAGAAGAAACACCGGATGCACTATTTAATACAACGGCAGAAGATCGGCATGATGCATGTATGATGTATGGCATGGCAAGGTGCGATGCGATTAGGTCATATTAAGCGGAACCGGGGTCCCGACAATTAATTATATGGTTCAAGTTGTTTAGCTACCCCGCAATTTAAATGTTGTTTTAACAAGGCAGTAGATAGCACCGGTTCGCTACACAAGTTTAAATGAGGCCGATATGAGACTGGATTTGCCCGCATGTGGGCCCCATATTTAATTATTAGGTGAATCGGCATAAGGCCCCAAACCACAGACAAGGATGCATGCATGGACAATTCAATATGCAACAATTGTATTATATTATAAAATTAGGGTTTCGGGGAGGGGTTCACACATTTAGGGGGTCGCGACGAACTTGGGGTTCCGGGGTTCGGGGTCGGTCTCAGGGTCCAGGGTTCGACGGAAACGTTCTCGGATAGGGGAGGTAGGTCTTGGCGTTCCGGAAGGAAGCACTTGGTCTGGCGTCGGGGCATCGGAATCGCCCCGATCGGTGTCGTTCTTGTCGCATTCGCGGTCTCCTGGTCATGTTGTCGGTCATGGCGTTCGGGACGGGGTGCTTGTCGTATCGGTGGCGGTCTTGGCGTTCCGGGGATCTTCGAGTCGGGGATCTTGGATCGTGTCGGCCTTCTCCAGATCATGCATCGTCGCTCCGTGTGGAAGGCCTCGAGGGTCCGGTGACGGAGAGCTTGACGGCCCGAGAGGAGAACTTGGTGCCCGGGAAGGAGATCGTGGAGGTATCGACTTCATTTGTCGGTGCGGACTCAAGTTGCGCACCGGTGGTTCATCGAGTTTGTCTTGGTCGGTGTCGATCATAACCGAGGTAATCGAAGCTAGGCTCAAATACACCATCCTCACTGCCCATATGTAAGCACCTTGAGAACACGTCATCCTTGATGGCCTTAGCGAGCAACGATGCAGCCCGGCAGACGGCTCGGCCGACGGCGAGGTTGGCGTCGTGGGGCAGCGGCGATTGCCGGAGGCCGGACAGCGGAGATGTGCTGTCGCAGCGAACAACGCGGAGACGCTTTCGCGGCGGAGTCGCGTCGGGCACACGGATGGCTACGCCGGCGGCGCAGAAACTCTGCGGCGGGGGGTCGGGGCTTCGCTGGGTGGCTCCGTGGCGGGCGATCATGGAGAGCGGCGCAGCAGGCTTGAGGTGGGGCGGTCGGCGAGGAGTCAACGGGGCAGGCGTGGTCATGGTCGGCAGCGGCCGGCGGCGGTTGAGCGAGGTGGCGCGGTGGCCTTGGCGCGGCAGCGAGCGAGGTGGCGCGGTAGCGCGTGGCCTCCGAGCGGAGGGGTAGAGGTGGTGAGCGGCGGTGGCGGCGGGACGGAGGCCGGAGAGAGGGAGGGAGCACCTTGGCGAGGCGCCTGTGGTGGAGCGAGAGGAAGAGGGAGGCCGGTCGAGCGGAGGTGGGAAGCGCGGTGGCGAGCAGCAGGGTTCTGTGGTCCGCTCGAGGCGGCGGCAGCGCTGGAGGGGAGAGGGAGAGGAGCGTCGGCGTGCGGGGTGGAGGAGGCGTCGGGGTGGGCTGCTCGGGGGAGGGAGGTTGCGCGCGGGGGTGGGGGACGGGGCCGCGCGGGGTCTCCGCGTGGGTCCCGCGTGAGAGGCGTGTCACGTGTGGCCAGGGCAAAGGGATGGGCTGCGGTTGGGGCTTGGGGACGTGGGGCCCAGGGGTCAGGGAACGGGTGTGGTGGTGGGGCGTGCGTGTGTGGCTGGTTGGTGAGAAGAGGGAGTGTGTGGTGGTGAGGGAGTGGGATGGGCTTAGTCTAGGTGGCACAGACTGGTTGGTTGGGGGATAGGGAGAGGGCGAGGTGGCACATGGTGATTGGCCAGGGTGAGGTGGAGGCTGGGTGTGGGTAGGTAGTTTGGTAGGAATAGGATTAGAGGTGGACCGTTTGTAAAATCCTGGGGTGGTCGTTCGGGTCATTCGGCCCGTTCGACTGCCCCACCAAAAATAATATAAATTTTATTTGTTTTAATAACACCGTTTGCAAACTAATAGCGGCCAAAACAAAATATTCCGGAGAACCGGGCTTTGCGTTTGAATAAAGATGGGACGTTTTAGAAAACAAAACGGGCTTGCGAAAATAGTTTTATGCGAACAATGCATGATGATGACGATGCAATGCACAAATTCAACGCGATTTTCTAGTAGTGGTTTTTGCGGGATGCCACACTAGGCCGAGTTGGGGAGGGACTCCCCTCCCCTTCCCTGGCACGCCAGCCCCTCCACCTATAAAAGGAGGGGCAGGGCCTCCTCCTCTAGACACAAGTTCCTATCCTCTAATCTCCGGTTTAGAGCCGTTTTGGTTTAGAGCTTCTAATTTCTTTAGCCTGTGGTTTAGAGCCTTCTAATTGGTGTGTCTAATCTCTAGACCACTAATAGCCCTCTCTCATACTCCACCATACTCGCTCCGGCTTAAGGCGAAGCCCTGCGGGATTTCCCCTCTACTTCCGGTACCACGCCGTTATGCTGCCGGAATCGCGAGGAGAGTGCTACAACCTCCGCTGCCTGCTGGAACAAGGGAGAGGAAGGTGTTCGTCGAGTACCGAACGTGTGACCGATCATGAGCTGCTTGAGCATGGCCGGAAGGATCGTCTACACGATCTTGAGATCGGAAAGAGTACGACTACATCACCCACGAGAATCCGCTCTCGTTAAACACTTTGGAATCGTCGAGGGTAAGTTATTCCATCGACTCGTTGCTACAATCTAGTAGATAGATCTTGGCTTGTTTGTTTGTATGCGATAGAAATTTTTTGTTTTCCATGCTACGAACCCCAACAATACAATCACCGAGCTCTTCGCTAAGCTGAAAGTTGCGGAGGTGGACATCAAAAAGGATAATCATGTGTTGATGGTCAATAAGCCCCCCAGCTTTAAGAAAGGTAAGGGTGCAAAGAAGACCTTCAAGAAAGGCAGCGGCAAGCGCGTTGCCCCTGCTGAGAAGAAGCTCAAGTCTGGACCTAAGCCGGACACTGAGTACTTATATTGCAAGGACAAGGGTCACTGGAAGCGCAACTGTCTGAAGTACTTAGCGGACAAGAAGGCTGGCACCATCAAAGGTATATTTGATATACATGTTATTGATGTTTTCCTTACTAGCCCTCGTTGTAGTGCCTGGATATTTGATACTGGTTCAGTTGCTAATATTTGTAACTCGAAACAGGAGCTACGGAATAGGCTGACTGCGAGGATGAGGTGACGATCTGGCGTTGCAACGGATCAAGAGTTGATGTGATGGCCGTCGGCATGCTCTCCTTAGTTTTACCTTCGAGATTAGTTTTAAACCTTAATAAATGTTATTATGTGCCTGCGTTGAGCATGAACATCATATCTGGATCATGTTTATTGCAAGACGGTTATTCATTTAAATCTGAGAATAATGGTTGTTCTATTTATATGAGTAACATATTTTATGGTCATGCACCTGCTGTGAATGGTTTATTTCTTCTGGATCTCGAAAGGGATGAAACACACATCCATAACATTGAGGCTAAGAGCTGCAAAGTAGATAGTGATAATACTACTTATTTGTGGCACTGTCGTCTAGGTCATATTGGTGTAAAACGCATGAAGAAACTCCATTCTGATGGACTTTTGGAGTCTCTTGATTTTGAATCAATTGACACATGCGAACCATGCCTCATGGGCAAGATGATCAAAACCCCGTTCTCCGGAATGATGGAGCGAGCAACGGACTTGCTGGAAATCATACATACCGATGTATGCGGACCGATGAGTGTTTCGACGCGCGGTGGATATCGCTACTTTCTCACTTTTACCGATGAGTTAAGTAGATATGGGTATATCTATTTGATGAAACATAAATCTGAAACATTTGAAAAGTTCAAGGAATTTCAGAATGAAGTGGAGAACCATCGTAACAGAAAAATTAAGTTTCTACGATCCGATCGTGGAGGTGAATATTTGAGTTATGATTTTATCACGCATCTTAAAGCAAGCAGAATCGTTTCGCAACTCACGCCACCCGGAACACCACAGCGCAATGGTGTGTCTGAACACCGGAATCGAACTCTATTAGATATGGTCCGATCAATGATGTCTCTTATAGATTTTCCATTATCATTTTGGGGTTATGCATTAGAAACTGCTGCATTCACTTTAAATAGGTCACCATCTAAATCCGTTGAGACGACACCGTATGAACTGTGGTTTGGTGCTAAACCTAAGTTGCCATTTCTTAAAGTTTGGGGATGCGAAGCTTACGTCAAGAAGTTGATGCCGGACAAGCTCGAACCCAAAGCGGAGAAATGCGTCTTCATAGGATACCCTAAGGAAACTATTGGGTATACCTTCTATCACAGAACCGAAGGCAAAGTGTTTGTCGCAAAGAACGGATCCTTTCTTGAGAAGGATTTTCTCTCGAAAGAAGTGAGTGGGAGGAAAGTAGAGCTAGATGAGGTTGTTGAACCTTCTCTTGAGTTGGAGAGTAGCGCAGCACCTGAAATTGTTCCAGTTCCACCTGCACCAACAATAGAGGAAGCTAATGACAAGGATCATGAAGCTTCGGACGATGCTGGTACTGAACGTCACATGTCGACAAGGTCGCGTGCCCCTCCTGAGTGGTATGGCAACCCTGTCTTAACTGTCTTGTTAGTAGATGACAGTGAACCTGCGAACTATGAGGAAGCGATGATGAGCCCAGACTCTGAGAAATGGCTAGAGGCCATGAAATCCGAATTGGGATCCATGAGCGAAAACTAAGTATGGACTTTGGTGGACCCTCCTAGCGACCAAAAGGCCGTTGAGTGCAAATGGATCTTCAAGAATAAAACGGACGCGGATGGTAACGTTACCGTCTATAAAGCACGACTTGTTGCGAAAGGTTTTCGACAAGTTCAAGGTGTTGACTACGATGCGACTTTCTCTCCCGTAGCGATGTTTAAGTCCATTCAGATTTTATTAGCAATTGTTGCGTTTCATGATTATGAAATATGGCAGATGGATGTCAAGACTGCGTTCCTCAATGGCAACATTGATGAAGAGTTGTATATGATGCAACCCGAAGGTTTTGTCGATCCTAAGGATGCTGATAAAGTGTGCAAACTTCAGCGTTCCATTTATGGACTGAAGCAAGCATATCGGAGTTGGAACCTTCGTTTTGATCAAGTGATCAAGAGCTTTGGATTTGTTCCAAATTGCTACGAATCTTGTATCTACAAGAAAGTGAGTGGGAGCTCAGTGACATTTACTATATGTGGATGACATATTGATTATTGGAAATGACATTGACATGCTTAACGATGTGAAGAGTTATTTGAACAAATGTTTTTCAATGAAATACCTAGGTGAAGCTGCTTATATATTGGGCATCAAAATCTATAGAGATAGACAAAGACGCCTGATAGCTTTAAGCCAGAGTACATACCTAGACAAAGTTCTGAAAAGGTTCAGAATGGATAAGGTAAAGAAAGGTTCAGTGCCTATGTTGTCAGGTAAGATATTGAGCAAGGCTCAGTGTACAACTACGGTAAATGATAGAGAAGCTATGAGCAAAGTGCCTTATGCCTCGGCCATAGGTTCTATCATGTATGCCAGGCTGTGTACTAGACCGGATGTGTCCAATGCTCTTAGTTTGACGAGCAGGTACCGAAGTGATCCAGGAGTGGAACACTGGACAGCCGTGAAGAACATCCTAAAGTACTTGAATATGACTAAAGAAATGTTCTTGGTCTATGGAGGTGATGAACAGCTCGTCGTAAAAGGTTACGTCGACGCTAGTTTCGACACCGACAAGGATGATTCTAAATCTCAGACAAGATACGTTTATATTTTGAATGGAGGAGCTGTGGAGAAGCGCAAGCAAAGCGTGATCGCGGGATCTAAAGATGAAGCGGAATACATGGTTCTGCAGCGTCAAGTGAAGGAGTCTGGATCAGAACTTCATCATCGAGCTTGGCGTGGTTCAACGCCTTGGACCCATTGGAGATATTGTGACAACACCGGGCGCCATAGCACTCGCTAAGGAACCAAGATATCATCCAAAGACCAAGCATATCAACCGCAAGTTTCATATAATCCGAGATTATATAGCAGATGGAGATCTGAAGATTAGCAAAGTACATACAGATCTGAATGTCGCAGATCCATTGACTAAACCTCTTCCACATGCAAAACATGATCAGCACTTTAGTGCCATGGATGCTAGATTGTTTCTAGATGTAAACTATATTATTGACTCTAGTGCAAGTGGGAGACTGTTGGAATTATGCCCTAGAGGCAATAATAAAGGTGTTATTATTATAATTCTTGTTCATGATAAAGTTTATATTCCATGCTAGAATTGTATTAAGCGGAAACTTTAATACTTGTGAGGTTTGTGAACAACACCGTGTCCCTAGTATGCCTCTATGGACTAGCTCATTGATTAATGATGGTTAAGGTTTCCTAACCATAGACATGAGTTGTTGATTAATAATGAGATCATATCATTGGGAGAATGATATGATGGACAGGCCCAAACTAAGCGAAGCAATTAGATCGTGTCATCGTGTTCATCTTTGCGAAGCTTTTCTTATGTCAAATATTGTATTCCTTAGACCATGAGATAATACAACTCCCTGGTATCGGAAGAAAGCTTTGAGGTCATCAAATGTCATCCTATGAGAGGGTGATCATAAAGGTGTCTCTCAGGTGATCAGAAAGTACCTGTTGGGTTGTATGTATCGAGATGGAATTTGTCCCTCCCAAGTCGGAGAGATATACTTCGGGCCCACTCGGTAATCGATATCAACACCACTTGCAAGCATGTGGTTAAGGAGTTAATCACAAAGTGATATTAGATTACGGAACGAGTAAAGTACTTGCTGTGAACGAGATTGAACTAGGTATGACGGTACCGACGATCAAATCTCGGGCAAGTAAAATATCGCGAGACAAAGGGAATATATATATGGGATTGATTGAATCCTGGCATCGTGGTTCATCCGATATGATCATCGATGAATGTGTGGGAGTCAATATGGGTTTCCAGACCCCACTGTTGATTATTGATATAAGATCATGTCTGCATATTCTCGAACCCGAAGGGTCACACACTTAACGTGTCTCGACGCTAGGATATATTGGATAATTGGTTTATGAGTTTTTGTTCGGAGTCTCGGATGAGATCCATGACGTCACGAGAGGTTCCGGAATGGTCCGTAGAATAAGATTCATATAAGGCAATGCAGTTTTTGGAGTTCGGAATTGTTTCGGGATAATCGGTATTGTACCGGAAGCTTCTAGAACCTTCTAGAGGGGGACCAACGTGTCCCCACCTGCCGGGAGGTGGCATGGGCCTATGAGGGAGTGCCCTGGACGCATTGGGCCAGGGGCACAAGGCCCCATAGGGCCCAGTCGGCAAAACCCTAGGGAAACCCTAGGGGAGCTTCTAGAAGGGGGGACTTGCCCCCCACTCCTCCCTCCTTGGCCGACGGCCCTAGGGCTTGGGGGAGGGGCAAGGGCTGGCCGCCCACCCCTCTATATAAAGAGGGTTGGGGGCGCACCCCTCCCACATCTCCTCCTCAAGCCCTAGCCTCCCTGCTGCCCTCCTCTCTCTCTCTCCCTCCCGACTGCGTGTAGGTGAAGCCCTGCTGCAGAAACTCTCCACCACTTGCACCGCGCCATCGCGTTGTAGATCCAATCCATCTCTCCACCATACTTGCTGGATCGAGGAAGGGGGATACGTCGATGTGCCGCACATGTGCATCTCTCGGAGGCATCGCCACTTGCGGTGTTAGATCGGATCAGATCGCGAGGAGGAGAAGCGAGTACGACTACATCACCCACGTTCCGTCGAACGTTTCACTGTGCGAATCTTCAAGGGTATGAAGATCTCATCTATCCCCCCTCGTTGTTTGCATCTCCTAGATTATATCTTGGCTTTTCGGTTCGCATCCGTAGAATTTTTTTGATTTACTATGTTGCGAAACCCTTCACCATGTGCAAGGGGTACCCCGTTGGCGGTTCTCTATGATACACATGTACTTACTATGACAAGAACTTACAGGTGACTAAAGTTGAGTAGCATGTGGTGCGGCCCTCGTATTCAAGGGACATGAGATTTTCAACTTATTCTTTGTCAAGCATATACTCCATAGTTTGTTCACTTTAACCTTAATCACTTCAAGATGCTTATGATAGGGGCAATGAGAGCTGAAAGCTAACAAGTACCATAATTTTTGGAAGCTCTTTTTGAAACTTGAAATCCCTGCTTCCCTTATGAAGGGCCTTTCTTCCACTATTATATTGAGTCTCTACCTTCTACCTTTAGGCACCAGTTAAGAGAGCATAGTTGTCATTCTTAGTTCTATGTGCATTGTGCCAAAACTTATTGATTGATGCATATTGTTGATATTGCTTGTTCTTGTGCTATTTGTATCTAGTCACTCTTATGAACTTTGAAGGTGTCCTATGCATCTATTTGCTAATCCATGAGGGACAAGCTGAATGACATTATGCCATGTTTTATATATGTGAAACAAACAAACGTTTTTCAATGCATGTTATCTGTGATCTTTGTTTGTAGCCTTTCATGTTGCATGCATAGTTACTTTGTCTTATTGTTAGAACTCCATATTTCATGCACATGTTTAGAGTTCTTTGATCCCAGCTTTCAATGCTTGCAAATGGTTTGATCTTGGTTTTTATGGTGCATGTCACCTCAACAATTATTCTTTTATCACTTACCTACTCGAGGATGATCAGAAGTTAAGCTTGGGGATGCTTGATACGTTGGAAACGTATCTATAATTTTTGATGTTCCATGCTTGTTTAGTATCTACTTTTCTTTGCTTTGTCCACACTTTGAGGTGTTTTTATATGTTTTCTCGTACTAACCTATTAACAAGATGTCACAGTGCCACTTGCCTGTTTTCTTGTGTTTTTGGTTCCAGAAAGGCAGAAAATCAATATTCTCGGAATTGGACGGGACAAAAGCCAAAGTCAATATTTTGTCATGGGGAACACGAAGGCGAAGTACGAGACGGAGGGGACCCACCAGGGGGCCACACCCCCTGGCCGCGCGGGTGGGCCCACCCCATGCCTGGGAGGGTGTAGCCGCCCTGGTGGCCCTCCTGCCTCGCCTCTTCGCCTATAAGAAGCCCCCGATGCAGAAACCCTAGACACCCGATCAATATTCCTAGAAACCTTCTGTAGCCGCCGCCACCATCGTCCCTAGATAGGGGGTATGAAGCTCTTCCCGGCACCTTGCCGGAGGGGAGATCATCTCGGAGGCCTTCCTCTTCATCATGCCAGACTCCGGTATGAAGCGTGAGTAGTTTCACCTTGGACTACGGGTCCATGTAGTAGCTAGATGGTTGTATCTCCTCCTTGTGCTTTCATGTCTAGATCTTGTGAGCTCCGTTCATGATCAAGATCTAATCTATTTGTAATCATGCATGTTGTGTTTGCGGGGATCCAATGGATATTGAGATTACTATGTTAGATTGATTAATGGTTTTGTCTTATTGATTCTATCATGTCTGTGTTGTTTGTGATCTTGCATGCTCTCCGTTGTTAGTAGCTATCTTGGCCAAGTAGTTGCTAGTGACTCCAAGAGGGGGTATTTATGCTCGATAGTGGGTTCATGCCTCTACTTAATCAAGGGAAGTGACAGAAATCTCTACGGTTGTAGATGTGTTGTTGCCACTAGGGACAAAACAACGGTCTCTTGTTCATGAAACAAGTGGATTGTTTACCTTACACACTTTGCTTAAAGCAGTTGTCTGTTGCTTGCAACTTAATACTGGAGGGGATTCGGATGATAACCCAAAGGTGGACTTCTAGTCATAGATGCAGTTGGATGGCAGTCTATGTATATTGTTGTATTGCCCAATCGAATCTTATAGGATCTTTTTGTCTAGTATTGCATTGTTATGTCTTGATCAGTCATGTCAATTATCCTGCTGTAATTTGTTTACCCAGCATACCATGTTTGTTTATCTAAGGAGAACACCTCTAGTGAACTATGGACCCCGGTCCAATCTTTACCATTGATACATCTTCCGCTATTACTGTTTACTTGCTGCAAACCATCTTCACCTTCCACACCATACAGTTAATCCTTTGTTTTCAGCAACCAGTGAGATTGACAACCTCACTATTAGTTGGGGCAAAGTCTTGAGTTTGCGTTGTGCAGGTTTCCACGTTGCTTGCAACACCTTTGAGGCGTTTCCTTCCTCCTATTGGTTGGATAACCTTGGTTTCTTACTGAGGAAAAACTTGTTGTTGTACTGCATCATACCTTCCTCTTGGGGTCTCCCAACGAAGTGCTGCTGCACGCAACAGGGTCATCTAGTGCGTGTGAGCACAATGAATAGAATGGGCCTAGACACGGGCTTGACCTCAGTCTTACTTCACCGGAATCAAGGACGAGGAGGCGGTGGATGGCGTTGTTCTTCTACTGGAACAATTTGGTAGCGTTGTGGCGTGAGATGGTGTGATGCAAAGGAGAAGAGAGAGGGAGTGGGGATTAAATAGGGGGCTCGGTGCTGGCTCATGCGAGTGGGGGAGGAGAGCTGACGTGGGGGTGAGGGTGTGTGAGGAACCATCGAGGGGTTGGGAATGATCCCAACATGTGGGCCCCATTACCACCTCTACGACACCTGCAGCAGGGTAGAGCTGACCTAGACCAATGGTGTGCAGTTGTATAGCTAGGGTGAGCTCGTCGGCGGAAGCTGAGAGGCCATGGAAAGGGAGGTGCGGAGGGGAGTCGGGTGGGGAAGATAGAAAGACAGGGTGGGGAAGATAGAAAGACAGAGTAGGAGAGTGTGTGAGTGAGACTAAGCGGTGGGATATATTAGATGTAGTACTAGATATCTAGAGAGTCGATTTGGAGGACGTCCTCTTTTATGGAGGATTTTTTTTTAGAAATTCAAAAAAATCTGAAAAAACAACAAGATATAGATAATGATTTATAATACATGTATGCAAAAACTTATATGAAAATGCTTTGTATTATGGTCAAAGAGAAAAATTTAGATCTGAAAGTGAAATGTGCAATTTTAAATGGGCCTATGTTTTTCCAAAATCTGTCACATTTTTTACTATACCTGTAATACAAGATATTTTTCATTAAAAATTTGCATACATGTATTTCATATTGTTAAAAAAATATTTAATGAATTTTTATTTAAAAAAAAGGCTCTATGAAGCCTGTCCTCTAAAGCGATTTTCGGTAGATGTCTACTTTCTTCGTTCCAATGAATAAGGCCTATATTATCTTTTAGAAGTCAAGCTAAGTAAAGTTTGACAAAAGTTTTAGAAAAAATATCAAAAACTATAATATTATATAGATATCATATAAAAATATACTTCATCATTCTTGAATTTTTTTCATCATATACAATGTTAATATTGGATTGTACATATTAATGTTTTTTCTAAAAGATTTGATTAAACTTTTAGTAGTTTGACTTGGAAAAAATGTAAAGTCTTATTCATTGGAATGGAGGTATGCCATAATTCAGGACAGGGAGTATATGTCTCGTGGTCTTTTCAGAGTTGATTGGGCAGCAAATTTTTTTTAATTAATACATTTTTTAATTCAGTTTTATAAATAATACACGAAACGATGAATTTACAAATCTAACGAACCGTCTTCTTTTTAAAAGACGACGGTCTAGGTTCTTTAATTCAAAAGACGACCAGCATGTCGTCTTTATTTCAAAAGCAGATCGCGGCCTTCTTTATTTGAACAGACGACCGGCGTTGACAGCGGGCTCCGTCTGGCCGCGCTATCGACCGATAAGGAGAGTGCAGCCCGGGCTCGTCTTTTGGAAAGACGATGGCGCCTTTGTCTTTTGAACGGACGACAGACTCCACGTCTTCGTCTTTTGAACAGACGACAGACTCCTAAAATGTATTTGGACGTGCTAAACAGCACGTAGCGTGCATGATCATGCCGCCTTCTTCATTTCGAAAGACGACCACCTCCATCGTCTTTCCAAAAGATGACGCCCTCCATCGTCTTTCCAAAAGACAACAGCCGGGCTAATCTCGTACTACCATCGGCCAGGGCAGCCCGTCGTCTTTTCAACCAAAGAAGCAGCGCGTCGTCTTTTCAAAAGAAGACCAGCTCCCGTCATCTTTTCAAAAGCAAACGGCCCCTTAGATTTGCAAATTTTTCATTTCATGTATTATTTAATTAAATTAAAAAAATGTATTATTTAAAAAAATAGCGATTGGGCAGGTGTCGGACATAATGCGACAAGTTATTTGGAAACTCTACTTCAGCTTCTTCGTATGCAAGTTATAGTGCAGACATTTTGTACCGAGAAAGGCCAGTTTTGCTTCCAAAACCCAAAACTGGAGATAAGCTTCCAGATCCCATGCATTACAGAAGAAATACAGAAGTGGGGTTACAAAAGTATGGCCAAAAACAGCTGCGAAATTGACGGTGCAGGAAGAAAGCACGGATTAAATTTCATAGGCTGTCTACAGAGAACGGATCAAATTTCACAGGCAGTCCATGGAACATCTGACCCTCAGCTTATTTACTCATTCTACACCGTGCAGTATCAAGAGTATCCCTTGTTTCTTTTCTTTCCCCTTTTCCTCCTGCATACAAGTTATACAACCAAACATTCTCAATTCACCAGTAGTTGGTGCGGCGGCCTTCCTCAACAAGGGAACGGCAGTTTGGAAATGAAAGTATTATACATCTACCATCCGCACGATGGCCAGGGAATGTTGTCCTCCGAATCACTGATGACCCATGAAGCAACACTACGTGCGTACAGCAAAAGCGGTTCAACAGTTCTAATTTTTGTGTTTTTCAATTTTCGAGCAGATTCACGACAATACTTCTTTTCCATTGTTCCACGGGCCAACATTGCTTCTATATAATTATAAGGTCATCGAGGCGTCCCACGGTGAACTTCAAAATTTCTGTATTGGGAGCAGGGTAAACGTTAGGCACAAATGGTAGTGTAAGAGTTCATGCATGGCAGAAGGAATGACAGTTTTTAGCACAAAGAATTGCCTTTTTATGACTGGCGACAATGCAACCACCAATAAACTGGAGACAAAGCAGCAGATTTCGAAGATGTCTCAAATTAAACCGATGTCTTCAGAATACTGCAAATATTTGGTAGACAGCGAAATCCCAGAATGCCTGGATGAAAATTTTCCAGTTCACCAGGTTAAATGATGCAAGGAGTAGTTTTGGTAGGAATGAAACAACGGAAAAGCAAAAGAATGGGCGCAATGTTGTTAATGGATGTCAGGGTTAGTAACAGCATGAGAAATTACATTAATTTTATTCAAAAAGTGGAAATATGAACAAAACTGTGAACATTGCAATTGATCAGTGGAACAGCACCATGACCATATCTCCCAGTAGAGCAAATAAATGACATGCACAAGAGATAACTGAGCATTACTTGGAATTGACCAAAATAGTAAAATTGAGTTGGGTCACATACCCCCCAAAAGATCTTGATATTTATATATACAGCCACTGGTCCCTAAAGATGCAGCCGACTGAGGAAGTCTGACAACCTGGATGTTAACAGGACAGCAATAGAGGAGAATAATGAGAAAATGTAAAATATACACATTGCATAAGCCAGATAGACAATACATACCTAATGTTTTTAGCGATAAGTGTACTTCCATCATCACAATCAAGATGCCGCAGTATGACCTCTTCCAAGCGGCCATCTCTGTAAGCATGCTGCAAAATACACAAGCTACAAGAGTGAGCTAAACATAAGAGGGAAAATGAGGGGAAAGACCGGTCAGTGAACATTGCAATCTACCATAACCATCTCCATAGTTTATATACCAATGTAAGCTGTCTAGGAAAATAATAAGCAAGAAATAAAATATGATGTCCCTTACAACCCATGGATAATTGTCGCATGGAAACTTGAACATAACATAAACTCCCAACCATGGTCTATATATCTAATCTTTATCCACCAAATAACTAACAACAGACTACCAGGCGGTGTAATCTGAAGAACGTAGAACTGATGAAGCACGAGATAGAAAACAAAACACCCTTGAAATCAAAACAAGTAAATTGGGCTTTCCAGTAGACTAACCGCGTTTATAGAATGTAAGAAGTATGTTTACCTTGTAGAAACAGCTTGTCCCAAAAGGACAAGTGCCCGTTCCAAAATCGAAATACTTGCAATCTATAGACCTGCAATCGTATAGTTTCAGGTTAGACAGTAGAATGTTAATAAAGTACTTAGGTGCACAGTATATTCATCTTAAATCACTTCTCGCGAAATATATCAGCTGGAATATTTCTTTTAAAGGAAGTATGAAGATATGTTTAATGCCTAAACGCAACAACTGAAATATCTGTACCATTCTAATTTTACTTCCAGAAGTTAGGGCAGAGAACACATGAAAAAGACAAAGAATAACAATCTTACTTGAGCTTAGATTTGTAGTTTTCAATGATCTCCAGCTTTTCCTCTTTTGAGAAGTACCAAAGAACACTTGGAATGACATAGTATGATAGTTTGCGGCATATTGGGCAAGCCCTCAGTGCTGAGTTCACATCCATACCAGACGTAGGAGAGTTGCCACGCCAATTTCTAATGCATGAAACACAGAAGGGGTGATCACATTCAGATAACAGTCCAAATTTTCTTTCAGCAGCAGTAGGCTTCGAGAGCACACGGTCCAAGCAGACACTGCATTCTATTTCTTGGCTACGTTTCAAAGCTTCAAGACGCTTGTGGTTCTTTTCACACAGCTTAGTATGTTCTTGCCTCTCATCAGGACGATAAGGATGCAAGCACATTTTCCCACAGAATGCACACAAATCTCCATGCATGTGAGGGCACTCTTCCCCGTATGGACAGTTACCAGCAGCAGCAAAAGAACAAATTGGCATATCAGCAAGTTTCATGGTAGTTTGATTTTGCTCACTTCGATTGGATGACCAGTCAATCCCATCCTCTAATACACTGTCAAGTTGGACCTCAGTCCTCCAGGCAGGTTTGCTTCCAGAAAGTGCTAGCGTATCAGTAGATACCTGTTGTCTTTGCTTGCTTGAATCTGTTTGGTGTCCCAAGTGAAGAGGACGCCCAGGACTTAGGAGTTGTAGAGAAGTAGATGCAACACGGGTTGCAGTACTTGATGATGGTGGCTGAGGCACTGGGGAATTACGTGTTACAGTACTTGATGATGGCAGCGTAGGCACTCGGTTGTTACGGGAAACTTTGACATGATCATATCTGCAACGGCTACCATATGAGCATGAGCCTTTCTGATAAAAGGTGCAAACCTGAACAAACAAGCATCACAGTAAGGAACATTACAAGATATACAGTGAAGTCTAAGTCTGCCACTAAAAATAGACCAAGACCCAATGTTTAGTAATACATTACATTATTTGATTGATCACTCCAGTCATGGGAGAACTCACAGTACTCTCCTTTCAAGCAAGCACCATGCATGAAGAACTTGCAAAGAACCCTGAAAGAAGACAAGTCAAAGAACAAAAGGCATGTAAGCTACCTACCATATTGCTAATTTCATCTCAAGGCGGAAAACATTCTGAAAGGAGAGAATAATGAGATTTATGGAGCTATTTCCTGCCACAATATTGCTTATCGAATAAAGAAAGGAAAATGTAAACTAACTGTCAAGACTATAGGAACAGTTGCTGGATAGATAGTTAACTGAGTTAAGAATCTGAGGAAAAGATTGAGTTACATCTTCATATTTGTTAACCTTCTTTTAATTAACAGCAGTTAGATTATGCTACGCAGAACAAGAGGACAAGGTCCAAGGAGAATAGACCTTACAAGTTAAAATGCAGAGCATAACATGAATGTGTGTCCATGAAGAAATTTGCAACTAAAGACCTGATGCCCATATCTATGCGAAAAGATAGTTATCGCTCAACCCAAGTTTCCTTTGTCTGCTCCAAGTTCGTACACTCATCTTTTTCAGCATACTTACAAGATGACTGCAACTACTTAATAATCCAAGACAATAGCAGTTGTTTTGTGTCTATATTGAGGAAGTTCCCACAAAATTTCTCTCGCCAACGTCAGAATTCACACGCCATAAGGTACGCACAACATAGAACCAGGTACATCTCAATGCGACAGGCGCTGGACAGATCAGAGATTCATATTACAAAAGGGCACGAGAAAGAAGGCTGCATATGAACATCTCAATGCGACAAAATCACACCATCTACATGAACCAACCGGAGGCAGGACTGTGACTACGGACGGTATATGATTTTGCTGCCAATAAACATCTAGTCCATCTACACGAAATCGACTCCAAATCGTGAGCATAGTAGGCATCTTCTCAGCTCCCCATGCCCTAACACGCGGTACAGGCTAGCTCAAGGCACCCCAATCCGGAACCCGCGCCTAAAAATCGCACGAAATAGGGGGGCACCCAATCCAATCCAGTCCAGTCCAACCGGAGGGCGATGGGGAATAATCGGATTACCTCTTGGTGGACATGGCCGAACCGGGTCGACGGGATGAACCCGAATCCGGGGACGGGGTGGCTTCGCCGGCGGGGCCGTAGTCGCGTCGCCTAGGGCTTGCTTGGCCGGTTCCTCGCGCCTTGTCCTCTCGCGCCGTCTCGCTTTTTTGGGGGAGCAATGCCTTTCTGGCACCGAGCGAGGAAGGGGTATCGCAGATTGGATGATCCCTAAAACGGGAGGCGTGTTGAATGACGGATTTGGCCTTCCAGGGAGACAGAGACAGAGGCAACGTTATTTGGCCGACCGCGTCCAAAGACCACTGCTCTTCATGCTGGGTGGGAGTGCGCATTTTGATCAGAAAAATATGTAAAAGAAAACTACTCCCTCAGGCCCATATTAGTTGACTCAAATTTATCTAGATTTGGATGAATCTAGACACTATTTAGTACATAGGTTCATCCAAATTTTAACAAATCCAAGTCAACTAATATGGATCGGAGAGAGTATTTTATTTGACCGATCGCATTCGGAGACCGCTCACTGCTCTTCACGCTTGGTGGGAGTACGCATTTTGACCGGAAAAATATGCAAAAAAAAACTACAAAAAGGAACGTTAAAAAATAAAATGTCTAACACAAATAAAACAGTACTTTCTAGGTTTTGGTCTATTGATTTTTTTTATACTCCCTCCTGTCCATATTAATAGTCTCGACTTTATATAGATTTGTATGTATCTGATTAGTTAAGTATTTAAACTAGATGCATTCGTATTTAGGCAAGTTGAGAACATTAATATGGAGCGAAGAGATTAGTCATCTTACTAGACGTATGATCTGACTCAAGTGGTGATTCCGAGGTATGCAACCAATGCAATAGAAAACAGGTCAACATAGCATTTGAAGTATGTCCGGGCAATATTAAATTTAGAGCATGTAACACCTATCACAAAAGACATATGCATGCAACCGCCACGTTTGCCACACAAAAATTGACCCTTCATATCAAACATACAAGATCGTTGTGGCGTCTTCCCGGAACTCAGTGGCATGACCTCAAGCTTTAGTGTGATGGTGGTTGGAAGGAGGAACCGAAGATGGTAGGTGTGAGATTTCCTCCACCGATACAAAGGCCGATAATTTATGTTAATAAATAATGTTCAATCGGGACACACCATTTTGACTCTCGTGTTCAAATTATGTGAATGCAATGTTAACTTATTTCCTTATTTTTATTGCTTAATTCTATGTTTTTTGCGGGTAACATGATAGCTAAACTTGATATGCTTGCTTGTGTAGAGGAAAGGGGTTTCCCTGTCTTCATTAAATTAACAATAGCTAGAATATTTAGCAGCCTCCTCTCTCAGCCACACCCCCCTCCCAACCTTATCCTCTCCGCCCCTACAGTTCCTTGATTTTCTCCGCGCCACAAGCCTCGCTTCTTGGCTCTTGGCCAGGTGGAGTGGGCGTTGGTCGCTGTAGTAGTAGTAGGGTGTTTTGGGGCTTGTCCCTGTGTTTGGTGGCCGGGTGCCGCCGGGAGGCCGTCTCCATCCTTGGTCGGGATGTGGCGGCGGCGCGCCCCCCTTGCCCCCTTGCCTCGCTGGTGAGGGTTGTGTTGGGGTGGGGCTCGCATCTCCTCCAATAAAGGCTTCTTGGCCGAAGGCTGCTGGAGTTTGGATGCTCCCTTTGGTCCGCCATGGTGGCGGGGATGGGGAGCTTCTTATGACGGCTTTGTGCTCCAGCTTTGTTTGCCTCTTCTTTCCCGTGTTGATGACCTGCTAGTTCTCCCTCTGCCGGTCGGCCGTGGTGGCGAGGGGAAGAGGGATGCTAGCGGGGCTGCGACCACTAGAGGAAGAGGTAATGGATTTTGTCTCCTGACGCATCTGCGCGGCGGGGAGGCCGATGGTGATTCTCGATGACCTTGAGGAGGAAGGCGTCGGTGATGTTGCTCCATGCGAATCCTCGTAATAAGCGTGTCGATGCTCGGGCTCGTTCGCGGTGGTGCTCGACTCGGGAGCCCTTCATCAGGCTGGTGTGTTTGGTCGCGAAGGTTGGCTTTGAGGTCCTGCTCTTCTCCGGCCGCCGTGGTGGCGAGGAGAGAAGGTGGCGTTCCTCAAGCTCGGCCTACGTGATTCCAAGCACGCTTCATATGGGTGCTATGGTTTGCTGCGAGCTGCGCCTCGAGATCTTTTTTCGCAGTGGTCCTTTGGTGGCGGGGCTGCGGGCCGCTGCCGGAACGAAGGCGGCCAAGGGTTTCAACCTCCATTGGAGGCCCTGCTTGAAGCCAGAGCTCGACGACTTGGCACTGACAAGTGGTTTGTCCCCGTCGCTGTCAAGAAGGCTGGCGGTTTGCTTCTTCTCCGGTTCGGAAGGCGTAACGAGCAAGAGACCTCGACCTCGCCATGGCTGGAGGTCGCCGGAGACTGGTGGCGGAGGCCCCCGAGGACTCGATTGCTTTCTATGTTTTAGTCCTAGGATGCTTTTTGTAAGTGTTAGGCCCTTCTCTTTTTTGTCTAGCCTGGCTAGAGTTCTTAATGCTAAGGGCCAAACCGTAATTTGTACCTGCCACGTTTATTAATTTGCAGCTTCTCGGGTCCTCTGGGCTCTTTTACCGTTCAAAAAAAAAAGCTAGAATATTTAGCTCAACACATAACTTCTCCAAGGTTTTCAACAAAACAAATAATATGACTCAATAAAGAACTATGGAAGTTTCACACAATATTGCTCGGAGGCAGAAAAAGAAAATTTGGCACCCTTTTCATTCTTCCTCCACAATCAACCAATCTGTTTTTTCCCCTCTATTACCCTTTTTTTGAAGAAAATTGTTTAGCCTTTCAGAGTCACAACTTAAATACCCATAGCGCCCAACTAAATTTATCCACAATCCCCTCCAACAACTTAGCGCACCAGGCGAGCTTGTCATATGCGTCGTATCTCACTTGCAGGGATCTCCACTAATAATCTAGTAGCAATGTTGAATATGACTGAAGTTAGTTAAGCTAGCCACTAATTTTCAGATCACACAAAGATCCTCGCTTTTTAAACCCCCATAACAATGCAAAGATCCCAACTACACTAATATTTTTGTCAAAAATCCAATCCGGCTCACGGGTGTAGATGAATCCATTGTTTAAAAACATATTTTGAAATATCAAAAAATAGAAAAATATATAAGCATGTACATCTAGATATTCTATGTTCACACATCATTTTTTGGGGAAAAGGAACATTTTGTGACCTATGTAAAAACACACATTTCCGGATGCTACAACATGATTATTCTTGGACATGTTTTGTTTTTTATACAAGTCACATAAAATATCTTTTTCCCTGAAAATTTGTGTCTGAACACAAAATGTTCGGATGTACGCATGGAATTTTCTTTTAGAAATTCTTTATATTTTAGAATTAGTTGTTTATGTATTTTTATAATAGATTTATTTGCACCCGCGAGCCAAAACACCAACTCACTTGCTTTTCATGGTTCTCATCTTTACAACTCGCGATTTTCGGGAGAGAATCAAATACAAGTTGGTGAAGATCGTGATTTAGGCTGGCATATCAGTTATTACCTTTGCAATTGCGGTCCCAATCTATCTAACCTTTATCTCTTTGCTCAAAGAATGAATGAGGCCCCTTATCGAAGCCCTTTATGATTGTATTCTTCACATACCTTTTCAGCCATATAGTTACACATTAATAAGCAATTGGCAAACTGAAAATTAACATCAAATACGCAACTAATGGAATCCTAGACATAACAAGCTAAAAGGCACATGAACAATAGATGTGAGATTGTTTAATATTTCGCACAAAACAAACATTTTGATTCACATGTCCCCTATGTGCACCACCACGTCCATGGTCAGAATACTTTGCTATTGGTATTTTCACTTTCCAAATAGAATATATGAATAGTCCTACAAGATTGCATCGTATTGTCAAAAGGATTGAGTGAGAAAAAGCAGAACTTGTAAATATCCAAATAAGTATGTCAAGATCACACCTACAGCTTCAGCTTGGAGAGACAAGACCAGTGCTCCCCAAGAACTCCCACCAAATCCCTCTTAAATCTAAGCGATACAGTATCATATCTACACAGTTCTTGCATACCACCAGAACTGGTTAAAAAAGGGCACACCTTGGAGTGCGTTTAAGCATGCCTAGGAGCTGGATGACAACAAAACACATTGCGTCTAAACATTTTACACGTGCACCTAAGCGTGTCTAGACGTGCGCTTAGGCTAGGCAGAGACGAAACTTGGCCTAGAACATTTTTTAAACCTAGCGATAATTCTCCCATAAGCTACTCATATCTCATTTTCTCAATTTTGTATCTTACAAAAAGACAAAAAAGATGTTTAATATACACTAAACTTAGGCAGAAGTGAGAGTGGTGTTGTAATCTTGTTGATACTTCCTTGTCAGTAGTATGTTCTAAATTCCTTACTATTTCAAAAGAGAAGGACACAAATCCTATGATGTAGAGTCACTCAAAGTCACATGACTTCAAGTCAGAGAATCTGAAGAGTGGGGCAACGTTAATAACATAAATGTCTAAAAATATTAGTCTCCCTTGATCTTTTGGTAGATACATAGGTTTTAACTAGATGACATTACTTTTTGTGTTTGTCTAGACTCCAGAGAAATCTTGCACTTTGCTCCAAGAGGGAGTCTATAAAAGGACACCATGTATAGAAGGGTTTTTGACAAAGAAGAGTTGATTAAAACCTCCCCCCACTCAATTGCCAGCATTTTCCCTTGCCAAAGTTCCAACCAATTATCCATTTTCCCTTAGTTGGTTGGCAATCACTAAATTTAATTTTCATGGAGCATAACCTAGAGAAAGTTTTGAACATGAAATTAGTTCTTTGCAACTCTCTGGACTAAAAAGTAACTTTCACAAGAGTGAAATTTTGGCGATTTTTTTAAAATAATACACATTTTTTAATTATTTCTGAAAGTATTGCACGAATTTCACAATTTACAAATCTAGCATATTGTCGGTCTGGGCCGAGCCGAATGGACCATTCGATCTGGTCCTGGCCGATTCAACTCCATTTGGCGAGGAGCAGGCCGATTGCATGTGGAATGCTCCACTCGGCCACGGCCTGGCCGAGTGGCCGAATCGGTTAGGGACTGACCGAGTGCATGTGAATATGCATGCGTGGTCTAACTCATAACATCTCATTGCACATATGTAGCATCCCATTTGTCTAACAATTGTAATGCTATTTGGTCTAGTAATATAACGGCTACTTCATATATACAATTGTTGCATCATCATTATATCATGCTCATGTCATCATGCCACCTTGCATTTGAGCATCATGTAAAACCCTTTTTGTGTTGGTTCTTCTCTCATATGCATTGTTAATTGTATTTGCCTCTTGATATTGTATTTGGTTCTTGATATATTGTTAAATGCCCAAGTTGAGTTGGGGGCATATCTTTTATTCAACTCCACCACCTTTCTTTGGCTTTATCTAAATTCCACCACCCTAGTCAGATATGAGCCATTGCTTTCTTTTGCTATTTTGATTATAGCTCATATGTGTTTGGGAGGATCCACTTCTACTTCTATCATGCTCCCAGATATGATATTATATTGTTTTCACAATATTTCTTATGGAAGTCTACTTGACCATCTTTGCATGCCAAGTAGTGGTAGATTCTATTTAATTTCACTTCAGGGGTTATTCTATTTGAGGTGGTATTAGAATTGAGGGGCCATATTAGAACCTAGTGGTACATACACACTATACTTGGTCTTCTCAATTCCAATATAACCATCAACTATCTTTAACCATGGTGGAGTTTGAATGAATTTCAAATAGGATGCCACTCTTCTTCTAGAGGGTTTGTAGTTGTTTTCACAACCTCATCATGCTTGCATGCATGGGCCATCCAAACCTAGTCTACCCCATCTTTCTCTCTCTCTTTTCTTCAACTCATCTCTTCAACCTTCTTGCCCCGTGCTTTTATTTTGGCTTGCAAACAACACTTGTTTCAATTTGAAAACAAATCTTTCCATCTTTTGAATATAAATCAAAAACAGCAAAATCTATCTTACTTGGGCCTTTCCTGGCCACCGCAGCAGCCTACCCGGAGCTTCTCCCTTACTCCTTTATTTGGGCCAGCCCAGCTTGCCACCTAGCTCGTACCCCTTCACGCCGTCCTGTTCACCGTCGTTGTCCATCGCCTTCCTCCTCTCTGCAGCAGACAACAGAGGAGGCAGGTGACCGTCTTCCCTCGTCAGCCTCGTCACCACCCGAACCCTCACCCCCTTCTTATCCTCATGCCCTGGAGCCTCTATCCCAGAACCCTAGCTTCCTCCCCTCCCACGCCGCCATCCCCATCCCTCTACCCTGCTCCCATCTGTCTTCCCTTGCCTGAGGGCAACGTCGAGGAGAGCGGCATCGCGTCGACTCCATGATCTTCCTCTAGAGCCGGTGAGCGCAGGAGGCCGGTCTACGTCGTCCACCGCGTCAAGCTGCAGGGCCAGGAGGAGCTGGGCGCATCTGTACGCTGTCCCCTTCATCGCCTCACCAACACGAGAAGGTTCTTTGTTTTCCTCACCTTGCCGTCGCCTCCTACCGTCCCCGACCCCGATTCCAGTGGGAATTGGCGGAGGTGAGATTCCCCATCCCTTTCCCTTGATGGATGCATCTTCTCCGCCTCCCTGTGCACGCCCGTCACCGGCTTTTTTTTCCCATTGCCATCAAGACGCAGCTTAGCGACAAGATCGACGCGTCGACTGTTATCTCCCTCTGTTCCCAGAGTGCTCGCGACCTCTATAGATCGGCTCCGGCGCCAAATCTCTTACTCACGCGTAGAGTGTTCATCCAGCTACCTGTAGGCGGAAACGACGCTCCAATCCAAGCATTGTAGCTCTCCTTTTCTTCTGCCAAAGTTCGAGCAAAATTCATTCGCGTGTGTTCGGTTGTCGTTTGATCATATGCATCCCCTCTGTTTCTCGGTGAGTACCGGTCTCTGTTGCCCTCCTCTGTAAAAACGTCCTAAACGAAACTTGTAGATCTAGGCTTTCTCTCCAACTTTTCTTTTTGCATCATCGTAAGTTTCGTAGCGGTTAAGTCGCCATCGTCGTTGCAAGATCGCATCAGCTGGCAATTTTTCGCGCACCCTTCTTCAGTTCGTCAGAGTCTAGATCGAACCACTCCGGCAGATTTGCACATAGGCCCCTGTGGTTTTCTCCTTCCCAACCCGCGGTCCCCCAAACCAACACAGCGAGAAGTTTTGTAGGATAGACCCTGAGCTTTCCTTTTCCTAACCCGCGGTCCTACCCCACCCAGTCCTCTATGCCCAACAAGATCAAGCTGCCCACCTGTCATCCTCCTTGGGTAGAATCCTGCGAGTAGCAAAAGTCCAGCACCTTTTCTGGTTTCAAATTCAAATTTTCAAATCTGTTTAAATCTAAATTAATTCATAACTTTCAAATGGTTTGGAATTTGAATTCAAACCTTATATGAAAAATGTTTTGTTTTTGAATGTTAATTCAAATCTTTAATCAAATATTTTCAGAATTGATTTCAAATAGTCAAACCTTTGACTTTGACCCCATTTGACTAATTTTGACTTTAAAATAAATTTAAATTCATAAATCCAAATAATACAAATAATATATGTTTTTGACTCAGAAAAATGTGAGGAATTCAAATATGCCATCCAAAATATATTTTGAACACTTTGAATTTCAAGTTGATTAAAATTACAATAAAATGCCCTTTTCTTAATTAATTAATAACTTTTGATTTATAACTCCAAATTTAACAAATGATATGTCTAAAATGATCAGCTCGACGAGACCTTTCTGTTTATGCATTCATGGTCTGTTTTGCAGCATGCATCATATAAATATAATGCAAACAGCAACTAATATGAGGATAAAATGTGGCCAAAACTCAATAAAATGTTTATTTCTTGTAATCTACACCTCACCCATGCCATGCTACTTTAATGCCATGCAAATTGTGCATCATTCATCATGGCATGATTGTTTGCTTGTCGCATTTTATTCATATGCTTGTGCACTTTATTTATGTTGGCCCTTGTTTGTTTGGTTCTTCTTCGAATAGACGCTGAGCAGGGGATATATCAAGAGACCCAGGAGCACTATCCAGATCCTTCTCTCGCTTCAACTGAGCTGCCAGGCAAGCTCTACCACATGCTTGCATACATATAGTACCTATTGCCTCTATCTTATTCTTGCATCATTGAGTCACGATTGCATTAAATTGAATCCCAAGTATTGCATAGCCTTTACTTTTAAACCCCACCGAAGCTTGTTCCTCCATCCCATGAGCCATTACTATAGGAGTTGTTTGAGCCATGCGAGTCGTAGAACAGCATGTGTAGGGTATGTGAGAGTCTGATGGATAACGAGGTACCTAAACAACTTAACCTGAGTAGTAATGGGATAACTAATGAAAGTGGCATCGGTGAGCAATATCTGCTATTTGGTTTTTCCTGCTCACTTGTGTCCCGTAGAACCCCGAGTACTTGATTCATGTTCCTTGAATATTCGCGCTATCCACATCCGGGAGGCTTATGGGACCCCCCTGAGCCAGAGCTTGATTTATTCTTATTTCTTGGGGCCACAAACTAGTTTGAGGTTTTAATTACTATCCTGTACCTATGCCATGCTTTACTGCTTTATTTACGATTGTGCGAGGAGCACTGTCTTGCTTAGGTAAGCGGAGTGTTTTCGGTATCGACAAGCCAGCCACATTTTCGGTTTCGATCGTTTACCATGGCGCAAACCTTGAGTCTCTCGAGTCGGCTAACTTGCTATGGTGTACTCAATGGGGTGGCCTCAAATAATTCTCAACTGTGATTGCTTTGTCGTGAAGGCCTCGTTGGGTTTTGATTTGGTTTTTCCGAGGTTGATCGAGTGTGTGTTGCTATTTGTGCACCCTCAGGTAAAACTTTCAAAAGCCGTGTCCGCGGTTATGGACGACTTGGAGCACAGTTTCTCGATCATAGACAAGCATAACTAAAGTACCGCTTTTAACTTGACTAAAGAACTGACTAGTAAATAGTGCAACACTCATGGAATGGATAATAAAACTGCCAACGGATGGGGGGTTGTTCGTCCGCTTCCTCGTTGGTAAGCGAGGAGGAGGATAGATCTGTTGATCTTACTGTTATCACTGTTGTTATTAATTCACGGACATCCGTCTATCATTGGTTAGGCGGATGGTTAGCGAGTTTTTATAGAACTGCTAGGGTTTATCTTTTGCTGCAATTGCGTCACCCCAGGTTGTGTCCCCTTTAGAGGCATAAAGACTTGCTGAGTACCCCTAGGGTCTCACACAATAAATTGTTTGAATCAGATGAACAGGTACACTCACGAGATGGATACTGGGTGGAGGAGACGGACGATGTGGGCAACGATCATTCGGTGTAGAGATTCCGGGAACGGGGATCCGTGAGATCTGTGAGCGGGATGTGTTTATTTATGGGGCATCTTATGCCGATTTGCTTCTTATCCGTACTCGGACCTTGTTTGCCGCTTCCGCCTAATACTCTGATGTTTGATGTATGAGGAGATATCCTAAACTATTATATCTATCTAGGACATTTGAATCTTGCCGTATGGCGTTTCTATATTTCCTTTCTTTCTAGATGGAATGGCTCTGATGTACTGTTGTATGGTGGCTTGCATACATACTCATTTGTGTATGTAGTTGATCCCTTCGCCGATTCGCCGCCCGTTCTTGTCCCGATGTTTGGAAATGGTTGGGACGGCCGAAAGGTCTACCTGTGAGTGGCATTTGGGCCCCACCGTACTATTTCAACCATTTTCGCTCATCCAGGCTTGTAACTAGGAGCGTAATTCACCGAGGTAGTTACAACATATACATGCATTTTTCTTAAGGTAAGATGCTAGACATCACTAACTGCAAACAAGCATTACACAATAACACAACTACAACCCTTTCAAACTAACCGATGCATGCTTCCAAAAAGAACCGAAGGCATTGCTGCAATTTCTCACCCAAAACAAAGAGAAACACAATATAAAGAGTTATTCAGATGTCAATCTAGATCCCTCCCTTATAGATACTCAGAGCTCCAATTCATTTCAAAAAACTCAAGTATGGAGAATGGAAACCAGTAAAAGATCACTTTGAAAAAATTGGCATGTTGGTTGGGTAAATTAGTACCATACAATGATCACTTGGTTCTGATCAAGTCGGTTCTTACTAGCTTGCCAATGTTCCTGCTATCTTTATTGGAAGTACCTAGAGGGGTGCGGAAGAGATTATATTTTTTAGATCATGTTTCTTTTGGCAGAGTGATGACCACAAAATAAAATATAGATTGACTAAGTGGAGTATCATTTATAGACCAAAGGACCAAGCGATCTAGGAGTAGAGGTCCTAGACATAAAAACAAATGTTTACTTAGAAAGTGGTTGTTTAAACTTCTAAATAGGGAAGGATTATGGCAAGATCTATTAACGAACAAATATCTTCACTCTAAATAGTTATCACAAGTGCAAACAAAACCTACCGACTCATCTTTTTAAAAAGAATCGATGAGAGTGAAGGACAATTTATTTTCTTAGGGATCTTTTGTAGTAGAAGATGGACAAGATTATAGGAAGGTGACTCTCCTTCGTCCCATCAATATCCTATGTTGCATAACATTGTTGAACAAAAAGAGTTTAGGTGGCCAATGTCATGGCGCAAGCACCTCTAAATAAGGTTTTAGGATGGCCTTAACTAGGAATAAATGGTCAAGATGGCTTCACTTAGTTCAAAGGTTAATGGATATTCAATTATCTCAAACCCTGGATAGTTTTAGATGGGATTGAACCACTTTGGGTTTCTACTCAGCTAAATGGATATATTGTGATCTTATAACGAACACACTAGGTTCCTACGAAGTATATTTGGATAATGAAGTGCCACTAAAAAACAAGATCTTCATGTGGTTCCTTAATCGAAAAGTGTTTTAAATAAAATAATTTGGCAAACAGAAATTGGCAGGGCAATCAGAAAATGCTGCTTTTGTGACAAAAAGGAGACAATACAACATATATTAATATCACTCCTCTTTGCTAAAATTGTATGGCATATCTATACAGGCAGCCAATGTGCTGTACGTACAACAATACACTTTACAAATCCGAAACCCAAACCCATGAACTATGAAGCCCCATCACCTACAAATCTAACATCAGAGATTATATCAGCCTATACATTTGTTACAACACTATTGGGTCGTCTATACTATGGAATATATACACTGCATGCAATGCAGGATACATCAATATACATATGGAGCATGTAGCTAACATGCCGAGGGTCTCACTCTGGCTATCAGTAAAACCTTCCCTACGAAACGGATCCCTTCGACTGTTGAATCTCCAGCGCCTGCTCCGCCACCATGATACACGAGTCCATCTCCAGACTCGTGGCGGCCTCGCTGTTCTCGCTGAGGGGAGGCACTCTCGGCAAAGATAGCATGTCCGGGGTGCACTGTATGTCAGGCTGGATCCCGATGTGGTCGATCTCATGCAGCGCCGGAGACAGGTACTTTGCAACCGTGATGAACAGAGCAGACCCGTCATCCAGCTCCGTCACACTCTGCACACAAGGGATGTATGTCAGCCATCATAAGGTTCAGCTATACATGTATCCAAAGTAAAGCATACCAAGATCCAAACATTTAACATTAACATGAGTGTCAAGAAAAATCGATGGTCTTGCCTGTATTCTTCCTTTGCCGAATGTTTTGTGGCCTACCAGAATTGCACGGCCGTTGTCATGCAACGCTCCAGCCAAGATCTCGCTTGCGCTGGCACTTTCTTCGTTGACCTACATGTTGACATGCATGGACATGAGCAGGCATCACGCAGAGAAGACAAAAGTAATTCATTTCATTTTATTTTATTATAAATGAAAGTATGTGCAGAAATATTTATGTGGTGCAGGTATTAGGGGAAAACATATATTGCAGTACCGAAACAAAAAGTATCAGCAAATGCCTAACTTGTACATGGGGAAAAATATATCTTTTTGGAGATGTTGGTATGATAAACTTCATCCTATGTTGTCACTACTAATAGTCAAATTTATATCTGTGCATTCAAAGCGCTCTCACTGTCTGAGAAATAAGTACCTTCTGTGAGGTATTGCAACTCTGTGGTTTCACTCTTTTCTCTTAAGAGAACTAAAACGACATGATTAAAACTGAAATAGCAGCAAAGCATGACCTCTGTTCTGCTTGCCCGTTCAAAAGGGTAAATATGATTAAAGGAAAAAAGCAACAAAATGGGAACTCACAAGCACCACAAGAGGATCATGTGTTAAAGATTGGCCCTGGACCATATTTATTGCCCGCACATTGCCCTCCCGATCAACGGTGTTCACTAGAGTTTCATCTCCATCTAACCAAATTTGAGCCACGTCAAGACCAGCTTTTACTAAACCGCCCTGTTACGAACAATACCATTAATATTGAAAAAAACAATTATAAATACATTTTCTGATAAGAAAAGACTGACTGGATTGTTCCGCAGATCTAAAATATATGACTGGACACCTTCATCCTCCATCCTTTGGACGGCACTTTCCATTTCAGCAGCAGCAGTCTGGATTGAAACACAGATGGAACATGACACAACGGAGATAAAATATTATTAACAATATTTTCATCTTCAGCAAAATTCATTAGTATCAAGACATCCGGTCAATACTAGTTTTATAGTGTAAATGGTCAGGGTTTTGCAATAATAATATCTTGAAGATAGACAATAGAATTTAGACTTGGAGAGGATACAAGTGCTGGACTAGTTTGGTGGATCAGGGGTGTGAATACATGATATAAACATAACATGCGGATCAAGAATAAAACATAACATGAGCATGCACATTGACATGGAACAATCTATCACTTTCCATTCTTCAGTATAACTGGTTGCTTTTTTGTTTGGAAATTCAGTATATGACTGGCTACTGGAATCGTCGAAGCACTAGGCATGTATTTAGTAATATTGTCTCGTATAGAAAGCAACGAAAGATCTTGTTATTTATTTTCGTACTAAGAACTATTAAAGCTTTGTTTATCGATAATAAGATTCAGATATCAAATAAAACAAAGATTGGTATTTACCTGAGAAAAGGCAGCTAACCTAACATACCCAGTCTTGCCCTCAAGGCCATCACCCGACCTATGAGAGATGATTGCAGTTGACAGAGGTGAAATATTGATAACTTCACGAGATAGCTGGACCTTTTGGAACAAAGTGTGTACATGTTACAATAAAATAAGATATATAATATACTTAAAGAGGGACTAAATACATGTCGGATTAAATTGAACAAAATGCAACATTTTCCGAATTGCATGGATGGAAAATCTTGATCATAAATGTTCAAATAGGGGAAAGTCGGAAAGACTTCTTATTATGGGGGAAAGGGAATTTAAATAATATTTATGTACCACCTATCGTTTTGGACAGGTGTTCTATCACACAATGCAAAGAAGCCATGCATATACCTCTTTTTGCTTTGTCCTGCCGCTTCTTTCAATTTCAGTACCCTGGAGACATGATGATGGTGCATCAGTTAGTAATCAAATACAGGAAGACGAGAAAATTATCTCTGCATATAAGCAAGTTAACAAAAGTATTTTTTTTCTTTTTCGCAAAGGAAGTTCAAACCACCAGCCTCTGCATCAAAATGATACACACAGCCATTTTTATTAATTGAGTAATTGAGAATTTGGGATGCAATTATTATGCAAATAAGAGTTCGGTAAGAGATTGAGATATGTTGCACTTCTTAAATACAGATAAAAAGACATTAACAAGTACTTCTCATGTTACAGCTAAGGATAAGGACATACATCCAATAGTTTCACTTGCACTGTCGTTCCAGCACGACCTCGAAGTCTCTGAGCCACAGCTTCTCCGTCCAACCCCAAAACACTATTCCCTGCATAATGCCAAAAATCAGCCAAGATTAAGGTAACATAGAAAACAAGGAAAAAATAGGAAAGTAGTTAGCACGAGCAAACCATCATTCTCTGAATTATCACCACATACGAAGGTTAAATTGCACAAGAGACAGTTCAACTTCTGAAAAGACATCCTTCTGCCTTAAATGTCCAGAGACACAAGCGTGGCTCGTATTATTTAGACACACCATAGAGGCCACACCTCTACCAATATTTTCTTTAGTTTCGACCAATATGGACGGATAAAAAGGCCAAGTAAACTAATACGGATAATTGACTAACCTCCTACAAAAACAGACAATTAGAAGAGAAAGTTAAATACCATCAATCTCAACAAGCTCATCGCCTTCATGTATGCCCGCTCGATCGGCTGGTCCTCCCTGAACGCAGTTCATAACAAGCTGCAACAGGTTTCAGAGTTAGATTGTAACACTCTGGTCCTATTGCGGTGTCCTCTTATACAGAGAAAGAGAGAAAAAAAGTGAATCACCAAGCGTCCGGAGCCAGGTTCCGTGTTTATGAATATGCCGACCCCTTGCAGGTTTCCGTCGCTTCCGATCCTGAAACTCTGGTATTCCTGCATCTCACCAACCATATATACATTGGCCAATTCAATATATGTGGGAACAAGCCTGAACCCTGACAGTGCACATCGTCACTGTACCTTGGGGCTGATGATCTTTGTGAAGGGGTCGCCCAGCGTAGATACCATCCCGCTGATTTTGCCGTAGGCGGCGTCCGCCGATTTCAGCGGGAACATCTCCACCATCGTCTGCTGAAGTTTCTGGTCCCAGTCTGCCATGCACACCAGAGCAGAATCACATACCACACCAATTTTTTTTTGAAACGGGATACCACACCAAATTGGTAACATCACAATTAAGCAACAACAGAAAATCAAACACTGCTCCAAATTTACACCACTTACAGTTCTACCTTTCCAAGTTATTAATTCAGAACAGCACCGAGACCAAGTAGTGTGTGCAATCATGTATTACCTTGGTGGTTGAAGGTGGGGTCGACGAAGGTCTCACGGATGAGGCCCCATGCCTCCACCAACGTCCTCTGTACCCGGTTCACCTCTCGGGCCTTGGATACGGGGAAGGCGACGGTGAGCGACTCGGCCCAGGCCGGCGGCGGGGTGATGATGTCCCCGGCGAATCCGGTCAGCGAAACAACGGCTGCGGCCGCAAGCCCCGCCGCCAACTTCCCCAGCGCCCTGCCGACGTGCTCCGGCGGTGAGGAAGTCCTGATAACCGGCGGAGGCTGCTCCAGCCCCTCGGACCTCACCCGGAGCCTGGCTCTCCCGATGCCAAGAACCGCCGGTGGGGTCTTGGGGAGCATGCGCCGCGGGGCACGCGCGGCGACGAATGAGCACTCTACCATTTCCATGGAATCACGCAATGTGGCAACAGGGCCGGGTGGGCTCGGGGTCGTTGCGAGATATAACCCGCCGGCCGCCGGAGTCCACACCAGCGGGTGGGAGGAGTGAGCAGGCGGAAGAATCTTTTGGTGGACAGGAGGAGATCCGTGTGGGAGATCTCCGCGCGCTGAGACGTGGCCCATTCTGGCATGTACACGTATATCCCTCAACTTCATGTGGCCGTGCGCGCAACAAATATGCAGCCGCATATAAAACCCAAAGGGGAATCGATAAAGAAACAAGTGAGAAATACTGCATTTTTTTTGCGGTGAAGGGAAATACTGCATATAAGTAGTGCACATATTTTTATTACTAGTACTTCCTTCTACCCATATTAGTTGATTTGGATTTATCAAAATTTGAATAAACCTATGTACTAAATAGTGTCTAGATTCATCCAAATTTAGATAAATTTAAGTCAACTAATATAGGTCGGAGAGAGTATTAAAAATCAATGAAAATTCCATGCATATATCCGAGGCCGTTCGTTCAACAGATGATGCAAAACTTAGGCAATCGATATTTTCCTCTGTTTATCAATTTTTCCAAAAATTCTAAACTTGTAGTAATTCGCTATTTTCGCTACACTTAGACACCTCAAAAGATAATAACACAAACATCGAGAAACTAATGATGACAACACTTATATGCACAAACAATTTTCCATATATAGGACTATAGCTTGCCTTTCTAATAGAAAAAAATAGTTTTCGCTCAAAATAATTCACAACACCATTCCACTCCTTATTCAAGGGTTTGTGATGGTGGATGGGATGGCAAGATATCTAAAAGGGAAACACCCTGCTTCACAGTCAATTGTTTATACTAACCTTTGATTTTTTTTAGCATGACTAAATCAATATACTTTACTCTTTTAAAAGCTGATTTTGAGGCTAAAAATATGTTCAATATATGCATTAAATCGTTAGGTGACTTAAAGAAGAATTCGAAGAAAAAGAGGGATTGAAACATGTACCTAGGTGGACCTGCATATTTAACGGTTTACTCCCCTTCCTACTCCCAGCATGCCATCTTGCTTTAGCTCAACACACCTTTTCCATTCATGGCCCCTAGTACCAAAGCCAGTGAGGAGCTCCACCATTTGTTCTTCCTCTCATCATGCATCATGGCCCACGAAGCATCACCCCATGAGTCATTTTCTAGAGAAGGTCGACCTGATGGTTTTAGAATAATATGGACACACATGCGATATACTGTTCATCGCGTTACTCCTGTTGGTCCTAACCGATAGATTTTGGAGACAAACGGCTAGGATTGATACTCTAAATCCAGTTCAAATAGACTAGTACAGAATAAACTACTAGTGGCGTGGTAAAATATCTTTGTGTGGCATGTATTTGGAACGACACTGGTACTTAATGTCGGTGGCGTGTTTGGGATGGACCACCGGTAGTTGACATACTGATGGCATGTCTAGTGTGAAGTTGTGGCCACGCCACTAACATGGTTTCGAGAATTAAAAAATATGTTGGTTTTATTGAATTTGATAGCAAGATTATGTAACAGAGAAAGAATATAATAAAATACTAGTAGTAAGAACAATAGAAGCAGTCTCATATTTCAATAACAAGACCAGCACCAATAATAACACAAGTTTAACTTATTGACAATAGCACTAGCTAGTACCATCTCTTATGCATTGTATCTCTAGTACCATCTCCTTATAGTCCATAATCGTTGTACTCCACATTGATCCTTGGATGATCAACTTCATGAAGATATAACCACAACCTTTTCACCATATCGAACCCCCTTCTTTTCAGCAAATTCTCTCTAACTAGTGCAACTAAAATAGGTTTGGTTTGCATTCGTTTGTGACAACGACATTGTGGACTACCTGCCCTCATGCATTGTCAACTAGGCTACACATGCGGCATCCTCGTAAATGTTAATGTTGAGCTTCTACATGACTTCGCGTTACTAGTTAGGGGGTGTAATGAGCAAGATCTAAGGAACAATAATTAGACATTTTAATTTGGATGCAACTATATGAGTTTCTCCGGAAGAACAAAGAAGCCCCTGGATCCACCCCTTAGGCACATGAACCCGATGATTGGATTTTATGTACACTTTTAAGCATACTTTATGTTTATAAAATCACCCATCTCATACTTCATCTAGCTATTACTATACCTATTACATGATTACTTGTTTATATTTATTTCCATGTGAGCTTTTCACAACTAGTAGTTTTAGTAGGATTTTATTAGTTTTTCTTGGCTTTGGTTTGTGTATAGGTGTAAAGGAGGATAAAAGAATAAATCTTGATGAAAGAAGTCAAAATGATGCAATATGGAGGGGTTCTAGACACTTGACTTAGCCATATGAAAAATGAAAAAAGTAATATTTTCCCATCAACACAAGATAAAGATATAAGACTATGGTGTTGTAGCTCTTGTTCATACCAATCCAACTAGAGAAAGAACACCTCTGTGTGATTTGGCAAAACCAGTGTACCTAGGATCCACTAACGGTGGCCTTCTACGCTCCGTGCCACGCATAAACCAAGCTAAACTTTCTTTATTCTTTATTGTGTTAAAACTTTGTTGTCGTTTTGAGCCTGAGGTTGTGTTTAAACTTAAGTTGGTATCCGAGGATGTGTTGCTACCATTTGAGCTATGGGTTTTATTAATTTAAAGTTGGACTGTGTGTCTTCCATCTAAATAAACCAAGCTAAACTTAACAATGTTTTAAATTTATCCAATCCTATAATACAAAAGGAAATAAATGAAGTTGTCGGCATTAAATATGTTTCACGTACTGGTCGATGAGGGGTTCCAGACACCTAACTTAGCCATATGAAAAATGAAAAAAGGAATATTTTACATCAACACAAGATAAAGATATAAGACTATGGTGTTGTATCTCTTGTTCATACCAATCCAACGAGATAAAAAACACCTCTATCAGATTTGGCAAAACCAGTGTACCTAGGATCCACTAACGGTGAGCCTCTGCGCTCTGTGTCCGTTGATGCATGTAAAATGCATACATGAACTTTGTAGTTTGTTGCTATGAATTCACACATATTTGGTACATATATGATGTTATATTCATATTTTACATTGATTTATGGGGATTTACTAATGACCCCTTTATTTTTTTTATAACTCTGCAGGAAAGGAAAATCCTGTTTGTATTTTTGCCTTTGAGGGACCTAAACAAAGTCAAATGAAGTCGGGCTTTCGGAAGCATCAATATTTCATCAACAGAAGCACCATGAGCACTTGGACCTCACCAGATGATCCAAGAGAGCCAAATGAGCCCTAGTGGCTCGCCTAGTAAGGGTGGGCGCGCCAGTCATGCCCTTTTCCTCCTCGATCGTCGTTTCACTTTAATCTTTCGTCCACCACCTTCGTATGACCTAAAAACCACTATAAAAGGGGGCCATCGAGAGTTCCTGGAGGGAGGCACCACCGAAACACCAAAACACACAAAAAATAGCCAGAACCATCAAAGATTGGAGGGGGAACTCTTCCCGAGCCACCGCTGGAGGGATCTCTACCTTCTCCACCATCATCACCATGATGAAGAGGGAGTAGTCCACCTCTAGACTATGGGTTTATGGCAGTAGCTTGATCTCTCTCTCTCTCTCTCTCTCTCTCTCTCTCTCTCTCTTATTCTTCATAGATCTAGTACCATATGAGCTGCCTAACATGTTTATGGTCATATTTGTAATTCATATGTGGTGGATATTTATTCTATGATTTGATATATGATATTGGAACCTATTATGTGTAAGATGTATTAATAGATGCATATCATGTAACCTATTCTTAATTACTTGTTCTGATCCAGCTTGTATGCAAGAGAATGTGTGAGGAGACGTGTGTATTAGATGGAGTAGCATGGTGGTAGTGATTGAATAGTGACAACAAATTATGAGACATACTATGGTATTTAACTTTCTTTTGTTGCCTCACTAGGGATCGGATAAAGTGAATTCATGTGCTATAATTATGTTGTGATAGCTATAATTCTCTAGCATATTTTTGATTCAAACATCATGTCAAAATACCTAAGGCTATACTTTGTTGATTCTTAATTCAAGATTGCTTGGAGTTTCCCCTTTCTTGAGGAGTATAAGAGAGATGTGTTGCATCGTCTCTATGTTAGGATGTGATGCCCATTTAAATGCTTATCAAACACATGTAGAAGTTTCACCAATATTATGTCTTTGATGAATTGTTTGTGTCCATTGCAACCCAAAAAGAGAGTAGACAAGTGAACCCATGTAGCCCGGTCTATTTTAAACCATAATAAACACCTCCGCAACACAACTATCACACTTTATATTTTTTGCTATTTATTATTTCGAAAATACAAAAATACTTTCTTCACTTGCACACACACAAAACCCCAAAACAACTATCTTTTATTGCTATTGTCTTGTTTGCCTAGTTTTTGTTTGTTTATTTTACTTTATTATTGTTATTTCATATAACTAATACGAAACATTGTGCTTGAAAACCACATAGTGGAGTTGGGGACACAAGACAAAACTTTGCCTTGTAGGTTGCTTGAAGAGGAGAAGAAGAATATATCTCTAAGCCAATTCCCCGAGAATTTGATATAAACCCTCGAGTCATCCTTGTGGGGAAAAGACGCTTGCTACAACACTCTACACTTGGAGTCCCAACAAATTGGTACACAGAGTTGTTGCCATCAAGAACATTTTCTAGCGCCATTGCTGGGGAGTTGCAAGAGACAAATCATGAGAGCATCTTCATCAAGTTTGGGAGCACAAGACAATTTTCATGGCAACGGCCAGAACCTTTTCTAGCGCCGTTGTTGGGGAATTGCTAGAGAGATTTCACGGTGGGAAGTGCCTGTATAATTTCCACTGCAACTTCTAGAACATTTTATGGCACCGTCAACACCATGTTTGTTCAAACACCGAAGCTTGGGGAGGTTGCACCGCTGTGAGTTTTTCCTTCTCCTTTAGATTTTCAAAGTATTTTTCTTTGTTCTTGTTTTTAGTCTTTTTATTTTTAATTTTCCTTTAAAACATATAAAATTTAGTATCAACTCTATTAGTATAACTACAAGTATACCCTCTACTTTTTAAGAAACATACAATGGATTAATGAACTATAATGATCTTTTTGAACCACTCTTATTACAATATGGAATCCCTATAAAATAACCAATGAAAAAAGAGAAAGAAACCACTATGCTTGATCCACCAATAATCACAAATGATAAAAAATAGAGAAAGTTAAAATGCTAAGTGAAACAAAAGAACCTCTACTAGACCTTGACAAATGCAGCTTGTATGAACTTATCAATATCTTGCAAACGTTTTCTAATGACCCATCTATTAATATTCATCAAGCAGGTTTTGTCTCGTTTATAGAAAACCATGTCATCAAAGAAAAGATAAAAAGATACAATATGAAGCCATGATACCACCAAAGCTTGGGGATGCTTGGATCCCCAAGATATTAATCACTATTGGCAAAGAGACCCATCATGCTATTCTAGATCTAGGATCTAGTGTCTTTGTGTTATCCAAAGAACTATATGATCAATTAGAACTCAAAACCATGGAAAAATGCTCAATGGATATTTTGCTTGCTAATGACTCAACTAAACATGCTTTAAGAAAAGTAAATGATATAACGGTTGAGTCACATATGACTTTCGTGCCTTTAAATTTTGTTGCAATGGACATGGGGAGAAAGACCTCTAGTCCTATAATTCTTGGAAGACCTTTTTTGAGAACTACATGTGCAATTATTGATTCAAAGGAAGAGAGTGTGAAGTTTCAGTTCCCACATAAGAAATGCATGTAACACTTCCCAAGGAAGAAGGAGGTAGCACCAAGGTACAAGCTACCACATGGTATCCACATCACTTGAAACAAGTAAGTAAGCCTAGCTATATGGCTATAAATAAAGCGTTTTACGGGAGGCAACCCGGTTTGTTTTCTTTTGAATTTTATTTTTGCAATTTTGCTATAGCAAGAGAGTTTTATTTTGGTTTTATTTCGTGAGTTTTCAATAAAGTACCAAGTTGAACCTATTTGGATGTTTTAAAGTTGACAAAACATATGGAGCAGAAGATTCCTGCACAAACTCTTTTTAGTAAAAAAAACTCTAATTTTTATGTAACTCCGATTGCTCTCATATTTATAGTGTAGTTGAAACTTTTCATCCTATATATGCCCAAAAATTGGAAAAAATTCCTGACATGCTTAAGTGAGCGAAATAAATGTGTTTTGCAACTACTGTTTTTCTAGACATAATCTATCTTTTGTTGCAAGAGTGGTCTTTTTGGATCTTGATTTGATTCTTTTTGAGTCTTTTGATACCTTATGGATATTAGACACTTAAGTAACTCTCTGAAAATTTAAATCCAAATGTTATTTGGATGTTTTATCACAGCTAGCTTGACATCTTCATACCCACTAATGTCACCCCATAGAAAAAATGGGAGAAAGTTTTGTGTTGAAGTTTTTTGGCACGGAATGGAGGAACACCACGCTAAGAGCTATCCAAGAATGGTGAATACCATAAGCTTGGGGATGCCCAGGGCACCCCACTATGCCTATTAAACTCTCGGTTTGCAAACTTCTAAACTTTGTTTTTTGAGCAACATAGAATGATCATAAAAACTTGGAACGTCTTTGTTTAGTGTTATGTTTAATTTTGCCTGATATGTTTGGAAATAAATAGTACCACCATGATAGATATTTTTCATGCTTAGTAAATAGCTACTGAAATAAACTATCCCATGAATGAATGCCATGCTTGAATGAATTCCTTGCTTGAAGTAGAAAGGGGGGAACCAAACTATGCATGTTATTGCTTTAAGTTGGAATGTTCATATGCTTTAAGGAGTGATGGCTTATAAGGGTATCATCTTGTGTTAGTTCTTATATTCAACATAAATGATGCTCAATGCTTATATTGTCTTCTAGAAATGACTTAGTACTATGGGCACTTTGCATTCTTGTAAAAGGTCAAATGGTTATCACTGCTAGCCCCACCATATTGAAAAAACCTCCTTTAGCAAAACAAACTTAGTATTTATATAGGAAACACCTACCCAAATAGATCAACCTATATCCCAAAGTATACTATCATGTGTGAGTCATTATTTACTTTCCAAATACTATTGTTATGGGTATGGGTGACACAGAGAAGTTAGTCGTGGGGTGACCACGAACTCATTGGGCATAGGGTACCCCTTCCCAAAAAGCAACAAGAGGATGCATACGCTAAAAGATTAAGGCAAAAATCCTCCATAGAAGGGGTACCACCTCTAAGATGAGTACAAAAACATTCAAGTATTTATATGATATGAAAAGGTGACGGAGTTAGTATGTAGAGGCTAGGACTTCCCAAAAATTAAAACAAGCAAAAAGTGGCATAAAAAGAAAAAAGAGAGGAAAGAAGCACAAAGTGCCAAAACAAGAATGCCAAAAATAATCAGCTAATGAGGGGCAATGGAACCAAACACTAATGATAAACTATGCTTCAACTATAAACTTAATGATAGTTGATGCGTGCACCCAGTGTTGACGTGGGACACTTCGTTGGAACCCCAAGAGCAAGGCGTGATGAGCATAGTAGCAAGTTTCCCTCAGTAGAGACCGAGGTTATCGAACCTGAAGGAGGAAGGGAACGTATCAAAGGTGTTGCAAGCAACGTGGAGACCTGCACAACACAAACTCAAGACTTTGTCCCAACGAATCAGTGAGATTGTCAAGCTCACCGGTTTGCTGTAACAAAGGATTAAACATATGGTGTGGAAGGTAATGATTTGCAGCAAGTAAACAAGTAACAGTGGAAGATGTATCAATGGTAAAGATTGGACTAGGGTCCATAGTTCACTAGAGGTGCTTTCCTTAGATAAACAACATGGCATGAAGGGTAAACAAATTACAATAGGGCAATTGATAGGAACTGAGCAAGGCATAACAATGCATTACTAGTCAGAAAGATCCTATGAGATTCGATTGGGCAATACAACAAGATACATAGACCGCCATCCAACTGCATCTATGACTAGAAGTCCACCTTCAGGTTATCATCCGAACCCCCTCCAGTATTAAGTTGCAAGCAACAGACAACTGCTTTAAGCAAAGTGTGTAAGGTAAACAGTCCACATGTTCCATGAACAAGAGACCGTTATTTTCTCTCTAGTAGCAACAACACATCTACAATCGAAGAGATTATTGTCACTTCCCTTGGAAACTAGAGGCATGAACCCACTATCGAGCATAAATACCCCCTCTTGGAGTAACTAGCAACTACTTGACCAAGATAGCTACTCACAACAGAGAACATGCAAGATCAAAAACAACACAGACATGATATAATCATAAATACAAAACCATTAATCAAACCAACATAATAATATCAATATCCATCGGATCCCCGCAAACACAACATGCATGATTACAAATAGATTAGATCTTGATCATGAACGGAGCTCACAAGATCTTTACATGAAAGCACAAGGGAGGAGATACAACCATCTAGCTACTACATGGACTCATAGTCCAAGGTGGAACTACTCACGCATCATATCGGAGAGAAGGCCTCCGGGATGATCTCCCCTCCGGTAGGGTGCTAGGAAGAACTTTAGATCCCCCAATATAGGGACGATGGTGGCGGCGGCTACAGACGGTTTCGTGGAGATTTGATCGGGTGCTTAGGGTTTCTGCATCGGGAGCTTCTTATAGGCGAAGGGGGGGCCGAGGAGGTGACCAGGGGGGTCAAACCCTACCTAGGTGCGGACCTACCCCTGGCCGCTCCTAGGGGGTTTGGCCACCCTGGCACGCTTCCTCGTCTCCCCTCTGGAATTCTTGTTCATCACAAAAAGTAATTGACTTTGACGTTTTTCCCGTCCAATTCCGAGAATATTTCTTTACTAACTTTTCTGAAACCAAAAACAGCAGAAAACAGGCATCTGGCACTGTTGCAACTTGTTAGTAGGTTAGTACCAGAAAACATGTAAAAAGAATCTCAAAGTGTAGACAAGCAAAGCAAAGTGGATACTAAACAAGCATGGAGCATCAAAAATTATAGATACGTTTCCAAACGTATCAGCATCCCCAATCTTAACTCCCGCTCGTCCTCGAGTAGGTAAGTGATAAAAGAATAATTTTTGAGGTGACATGCACCCTCACAATAAAGATCCAACCATTTGCAAGCATTGAAAGATGGGATCAAAGAACTCTAAACATGTGCATGAAAGATGGAGTTCTAACAATAAGACATAATAACTATGCATGCAACATGACAAGCTACAAACAAAGATCATGGATAATATGCAATAAAAATGTTTGTTTGTTTCACATACAGAAAACATAGCATAGTGGCAACAGCTTGTCCCTCATAGAGTAGCAATATAGATGCATAGGACACCTTCAAAGTTCACAAGGGTGACTAGAAACAAATAGTACAAGAACAAGTAATATCATAATATGCATCAATCAATAACCTTTGGAACACTGCACACAGAATGACAACTATGCTCTCTTAATGGTGCCTAAAGGTAGAAGGTGGAGACTCAAATAAGGAAGCAGGGATTACAAGTTTCAAAAAGAGATTCCAAAAATTATGGTACTTGTTAGCTTTCAGCCCTCATTGCCCCTATCATAAGCATCTTGAAGTGGTTAAGGTTAAAGTGTCAAAGATGGAGTATATGCTTGACGAAGTATAAGTCAATCTCAAGTCCCTTGAATACGAGGGCCACACCTCATGCATACTCAACTTTGGGCCCAGGTAAGTTCTTGTCATTGTAAGTGTTTGCATATCATTGAGAACCGCCAACGGGGTACCCCTTGCACATGGTACAGGAGCTTTCCCATAACCAAAATGATAAGGCAAGCAGATAATGAGCATCTCAGCAATCTTTTTATTTACCATATGCATAGCTTTTTATTGAGGATGCTTCATAGATATCTCATTATGATGATGTCGCAAGTTTCCACCATGATTAGGCATTGCTTAGGCTAGCGGCCCAGGCGTTTCTCTAACACAGGATACAAACTCCATGGACTTACAAGTTCCCTCTTTATTTCACACCGGTGACATCCATAGATAAAAGAGCATGATCTCAACTGACTACAAAGTACAAGTGCAATGTTGAAAACGTTCCCCGTGACAGCACGGTTTTGTTAATTCCAAAGTATAAGTGCAAGCATATACAACATAGTTGTCACAATGGTTCAAGTTTGTCAGGGAAAAATAATATAAAGTGTGCCATCAAGTTCGTGAGGGCTTTAATCACTAAATTTTCACATAACAAAATAGTTTTTAATTGGAAGATAGTTGAAAACAAGAATATACTTGGAATGGTGTAACACACCATGCATAGGAGTTTATAGTGGAAACTTTGGAATAACTTAGTTTCTTGGGAGTTGGAGGCATGAGTATAACTTACTCATACAAGTGGAGGCTATCAAAAGACTGGGAGCAACCAACTAAGATAGCATAATGGCCATAATCATGTAGAGCAACAAGGCATACTAATCAAAGCAAAGAGTGGTACTACAAGTCAAGGACTAAATAATCATAGAGGCTATGGTGACTTGTCATAGTCATAACATGGTGTGAGCATGTGCCAAGTCAACCCAAGCAAAACATCAAAGGAGAATACCACAATACTATGCTTTTGCATGCTAATACAACGCATAATTTCTTCAAGGCACACTAAGCAATCCCAATTGTTTGGAACAAGACATGCTACAGCAATAATCACTAAGAAAAAGGTCAAAGAATCACCTAGCATGTCATGCTAAAGTCTAAGTCACAGTCAATGCAAGCTCCTCTTGCACTTCAAGCAAGAACTTACTACTCCTTTCCAACACCAAGCAACTTATTTGCAAAACAACACAGCGAGAACGGGGGTCCAAACTACTTTATTCAAGAAAACTAAACAAACTAAGCAAAGCAAACAAAAACTAAGATGCTCCAAGAACAACACAACTGTGCATGAAACAATAAAAACGAAGTGTCTAGACAGACCTGAGCTTTTTTATTAATGTAGAAGGGGATGCCTTGGGCATCCCCAAGCTTTGACGCTTGTACCTCTTGGATATTTTTTTGGGGTGAAACGATGGTGACATCCCCAATCTTGAGCTTTTATCCATTCTTCATCTCATTGCATCATTCTCTCTCTACACCTAAAATTGTTTTCCTTCATACAAAACTTCACACAATCTTCATTAGCAACATTATTGTATTCAAAAGATATTAGACCTATAGAAAAGCTTTGGAACAGCAAGGCTTTTACTAAAAAACAAGCTACTATAGTAACTCCTTCAAAAATCTCAATTCATCTAAAGAGAACTCAAAAAGGAATCAATAAGAAGCAAATGCAAATAATGACAGAAATCTGTCAAAACAGACCACCAGGTAAAAACCGATTTTTTCGAACATATTTTGTTGCTCCAATCAAAAAGTGTTGAACTAACGAAAGGTAGCTAACATACTGGGGGATTTATTTGTAACTTTTAAGCTCAATCCGAGTTACAGAGACTCCTCACGAATTTTTTTGCGGAGGAAAGAAATCTGTTTCGGGACAGTAACTCCCCAAATCTTACTTCCCTCTCATTAAGGTCATTCTTGGCACAAAAAGCAAACAAAAAGGATAAGGAGAGGTCATTACTGAAGTAATAGCTTCCAAGACTCAAGGAAACTCTTGGGTTATCTCCCAACAAGTACTTTTCTTTAACGTCTTTAAGTTAGGCACAAGAAGCAAGAAGAATCAAGTATTTTCAAATGAAGAAACATTAACATCAAATCTTGCTTTTAAAGGAGGAGCAAAAAGCAACTTATCTATCCTCATAGGGAAGTGTTCAATACCTTTCTTGAATGGAAAATGATATTTTATGGTGCCTTCTTTCATATCAATGATAGCACCAAATTTTCTAAGAAAAGGTCTTTCCAAAGTAATAAGACAAGAAGCATTGTATTCAACATCCAAAACATAGAAATCCACAGGGACATAAGCATTATTAACCATAATGAGAACATCATTAATATTCCCCATGAGTTTCTTTTTAGCATTATCATTGAGTGGGACATCTAAATAACAATCTTCCAATGGTGGAAAATCAAGCATTTCATAAATCTTCCTAGGCATAATAGAGACACTAGAACCAAGATCACATGAAGCTTTGAGATGAAAGTCATTCACTTGCATATTAATAATTGGTTCCCAACTATCTTCTACTTTCCTAGGAATAGAAGCTTTGTGTCTTAGCTTCTCTTCCTTAATTTTCACAAGAGCATCTGTAATGTGTTTGGTAAAGGCAACATGCATATTACTAGCATCAGGACTTCTAGCAAGCTTTTGCAAGAACATGATCACTTCAGAAATATTGCAACCATCAATATCAAAGTCAAACTTATCATCACTAGTAGTAGGCTCAATAGGCTTAGGCATAGTAGGAGGAGGAGGAACATGAACTACTTGTGGTTTAGTGGTGATGGTGCACACACTATTGTTTCTATCAATTTCAGCTTCCCTTTCCCACTTAGCATGAAGTTGAGCTAACAGCCTAACATTTTCATCAATAGGAACTTGTATGGCATGAGCATTAGCAAAGGTGTTTTCCATAGTTTCAGGTTTAGCAGCCATTTTATTAATCAAGGAAGAATGAGCTTCAGACAAAGAGGATATATTTTTCTCAGCACTCAAATTTTTTGATTGTAAACTAGGAATTTCTCTATTCAGATTCTCAAGCTGATGGCTAATGTTTTTCAAGATGATAGACTGTTCCTCCATAGTTTTAGTGAAAATCTTATTTTGCTCATATTGCATCTGCATAAAATTCTTAGTGGATCTCTCTACTTCTAGAATCCTTTCTTCACTAGGCATAACATTTCCACTAGGAGGATAAGGCCTATAATTACCATAAGTATTGTTGCCAAAATTGTTGTTTCTAATGAAGTTCACATCAACTTGCTCTTCTTGAGCAACCAAAGAGGCTAAAGGAACACTATTAGGATCTAAAGGAGCTTCCCATTAACAAGCATAGCCATAATAACATCAATATTTTCACTCAAAGAGGAAGTTTCCTCAACAGAATTTACCTTCTTACCATGTGGAGCTCTCTCAACATGCCATTCAGACTAGTTAACCATCATATTATCAAGGAGCCTTGTTGCAGCACCCAAAGTGAGGCCCATAAAGGTACCTCCAGCAGCTGAATCCAACAGATTTCTTGAGGAGAAGTTCAAACCTGCATAAGAAGTCTGGATAATCATCCAAGCAGTGAGTCCATGAGTAGGGAAATTTTTAACCAAAGATTTCATTCTTTCCCAAGATGGAGCAACATGTTCACTATCAAGTTGTTTAAATTTCATAATGTCACTTCTCATAGATATAATCTTAGCAGGAGGATAGTAATTTCCAATAAGCGCATATTTGCACTTAGTCCAAGAATCAATACTATTTTTAGGCAAAGAAAGCAACCATTCTTTAGCTTTTCCCCTCAAGGAGAAAGGAAAAAGCTTGAGCTTAATAATATCTCCATCTACATCCTTATACTTTTGCATCTCACAAAGTTCAACAAAGCTATTGAGATGGACAACAAGATCATTAGAACCAGCACTAGAAAATTGCTCTCTCATCACAAGATTCAACAAAGCAGGCTTAATTTCATAAAAGGTAGCATCAGGAGCAGGTGGAGCAATAGGAGTGCTTATGAAATCATTGTTGTTGGTGCTAGTGAAGTCACACAACTTAGTGTTCTCAGCATAGTTCATTTTGGCAAAGGTGGGCAAGCCAAAAACAACAGCAACAGCTAGAGCAGGAACTAATTTTTTTGTGTTTTTGAATAAAGCAAGCAAGCCAAACTAGACTATTTTTTTGGGTTTTTTTTGGAAAGAGGCAAAAAAAAACCAAGCAAGAGAAACAAAGCAAACTAAAAACAAAGTAAAGAGAAAGGAAGTGAAGGACTCCCCTTGTGAAGATGTCCTTAGCCTCCCCGGCAACGGCGCTAGAAATATTGATGCGTGCACCTAGTGTTGACGTGGGACACTTCGTTGGAACCCCAAGAGCAAGGTGTGATGAGCATAGCAGCAAGTTTCCCTTAGTAGAGACCGAGGTTATCGAACCTGAAGGAGGAAGGAAACGTCTCAAAGGTGTTGCAAGCAACGTGGATACCTGCACAACACAAACTCAAGGCTTTGTCCCAATGAATCAGTGAGGTTATCAAGCTCACCGGTTTGCTGTAACAAGGGATTAAACGTATGGTGTGGAAGGTAATGGTTTGCAGCAAGTAAACAAGTAACAATGGAAGATGTATCAATGGTAAATATTGGACCAGGGTCCATAGTTCACTAGAGGTGCTCTCCTTAGATAAACAACATGGCATGAAGGTTAAACAAATTACAGCAGGACAATTTAGAGGAACTGAGCAAGGCATAACAATGCATTACTAGTCAGAAAGATCCTATGAGATTCGATTGGGCAATACAACAAGATACATAGACCGCCATCCAACTGCATCTATGACTAGAAGTCCACCTTCAGGTTATCATCCAAACCCCCTCCAGTATTAAGTTGCAAGCAACATACAACTGCTTTAAGCAAAGTGTGTAAGGTAAAAAGTCCACATGTTCCATGAACAAGAGACCGTTGTTTTCTCCCTAGTAGCAACAGCACATCTACAACTGAAAATATTCTTGTCACTTCCCTTGGAAACTAGAGGCATGGACCCATTATCGAGCATAAATACCCCCTCTTGGAGTCACTAGCAACTACTTGGCCAAGATAGCCACTAACAACGGAGAGCATGCAAGATCACAAACAACACAGACATGATAGAATCATAAAGACAAAACCATTAATCAAACCAACATAATAATCTCAATATCCATCGGATCCCCGCAAACACAACATGCATGATTACAAATAGATTAGATCTTGATCATGGACGAAACTCACAAGATCTATACATGAAAGAACAAGGGAGGAGATACAACCATCTAGCTACTACATGGATCCATAGTCCAAGGTGGAACTACTCACGCATCATACCAGAGAGAAGGCCTCCGGGATGATCTCCCATCCGGCAGGGTGCCGGGAAGAACTTCAGATCCCCCGATCTAGGGACGATGGTGGCGGCGGCTACAGACGGTTTCGTGGAGATTTGATCGGGTGCTTAGGGTTTCTGCATCAGGGGCTTCTTATAGGCGAAGGGGGAGGCCGAGGAGGCGAACAGGGGGTCAAACCCTACCCAGGCGCGGGCCCACCCCTGGCACGCTTCCTCGTCTCCCCTCTGGACTTCTTGTTCCTCACGGAAAGTAATTTACTTTGACGTTTGTCCCGTCCAATTCCGAGAATATTTCTTTACTAACTTTTCTGAAACCAAAAACAACAAAAAACAGGCATCTGACACTGTTGCAACTTGTTAGTAGGATAGTACCAAAAAACATGTAAAAAGCACCTCAAAGTGTAGACAAGCAAAGCAAAGTAGATACTAAACAAGCATGTAGCATCAAAAATTATAGATATTTTTCCAACGTATCAATAGTGTTTGGAAGATAGATGGTGTCTCACATATGAAATATCCTAGTTGCCAGCCATACACTCATTCCAACCTCCTTTGCCAAATATTCTAACCATAGGACCACCACTATATATATATATACTTTTCTCTATGCGAAGAATGCACTAGTTCCTCATATTACTATATGTGTTTATGTTAGATATTATAAACATTGTGTTGTCAAGTATGATATTATAAGGAGTATCACTTTATGCTATGCTTACTTGTTGTTATTCTCTTAAAGAAATGGACTGTTTAACTTTTTGCGATACTTGCTAGTGAAAAGAAGCACCAAACTCTAAACCCCATGTTAGTTTCATCACCTTCATGTTCAAGGACGAGCATAGGTTAAGCCTGGGGATGTTGATCCATGTAAAATGTATACATGAACTTTGTAGTTTGTTGCTATGAATTCCCACATATTTGCTACATATATGATGTTATATTCATGTTTTACATTGATTTATGGGGATTTACCAATGATACCCTTTATTTTGTTTATAACTCAGTAGGACAAGAAAACCCTGTTTGTGTATTTTTGCCTTTCAGGGACTCAAACAAAGTCAAATGGAGCTGGCTTTTAGGAGCGTCAATATTTCATCAAGAGAAGCACCTTTTGCACTTTGATTACCCACAAGTATAGGGGGTGTATCATAGTACTTTCGATAAATAGGAGTGTCGATCCCAATGTGGAGCAGAAGGTGTTAACTAGTGGTATGGAGCGGGAAATCTCTGTAAATACTTAGCAAACAGATTTTTAGGTTTTTTTTGATAAAGAAACAAGACAAAGTGCAAGTAATAAAGACAACGAACAAACACAGCAAGTGGCCCAATCCTTTCTTAGCAAAGGACAAGCCGGTGGAAATACTTATAAGGACCAAACATTCTCGAGGACACATGAGAATTCTGTCAAGTGCTTTGGCTCCAAATAGCTGAGTACTCTTCTTTGGTGTTGTAAGTGTTGTGTGGGTGAACCTGTGCTAATGTACCGACCTTACTTGGACTAATACATACTTGTGATTAAACCCCCTGCAAGCATCTGCAACTATAGGAAAGTAATTAAGATATAAACCTAACCACAGCCTTAAACTCTGAGATCCTACGCTCCCTTGTGCAAATGTGTCCTAACAGGGGTTCAGGTTTCTATCACTTCGGCAACCCCACAATTAGTAGCCAAATACACAATGCATTCCCCTAGGCCCATAAATGGTGAAGTATCATGTAGTCGACGTTCACATGACACCACTATAAGAATAGAACCACAACTTAAATACTAAACCATTGAATAATAACCCAACACAAATCCACTACTAACAGCATGACTTCTCCCATGTCCTCAAGAACTAGACGAACTACTCAGAAGACATCATATGGATCAAGATCAAGGATGACATGGTAATGGATAACAATCTGAACATAAACAATAATCCAATGGTTCCACTCACAAGCATCAACTACAATAGTAATCAACACCGGGAAAGTTTCCCCTCAGAACTAAAGCAATATCCAACACGATTGTTATAGCGGGATGGAGTGGTGATGATGGTGCTGGTGGAAATGATGGTGTGGATGATGATGATGATCCCGATGAAGCCTAGCTTGATGACGGTGTTGATGGCGACGATCTCCCCTCTCTGGGAAGGAATTTCCCCGGCAGAAATCTGTCTGCCGGAGAGCTCTTTCTCTCTCGGAGTTTTCCGCCCCACAGAGGCGGCAGAAATATTTCTATGGTCGCTCCCCTCATATTAGGGTTCCGAGAGGAAGATATAGGCGAGAGCCAGGTGGGCACACCTGCCCTAGGCACGACCTAGGGGGGACCCGCGCCTAGGGGGTGTGGGCCCCCTGTGGCCCAGCTACACCTCCCCTTCCGGCTTCCTTCGTCTTCTGGGAAAATATAATTTTCCAATATTTTTCTGGTATTTTTCTGATCTTCGCGAAATTGCATCAAAGCACCTTCTTTTGCCTTCTTTTGTTGTCTCACTAGGAATAAAGTGAATTCATGTGCTATAATTATCTTGTGACAACTAGAAAATGCTTGGTCAAGGTAGCATATTTGTGATTTAAACATCATGTCAAAATACATAAGGCTATACTTTGTTGATTCTTAATTCAAGATTTCTTGGAGTTTTCCCTTTCTTGAAGAGTATAAGAGAGATGTGTTGCATCTTCTCTATGTTAGGACATGATGCCCATATGAATGCTTATCAAACATATATAGAAGTTTTACCAATATTTTGTCTTTGATGAATTGTTTGTGTCCATTGCAACCCAAAAATAAAGTAGACAAGTGAACCCATTAACCCGGGTCCATTTTAAACCATAAGAAACACCTTTCCAATACCACTATCACACTTTATATTTTCTGCTATTTATTATTTCGAAAATACAAAAATATTTTCTTCACTTGCACACACACAAAACCCCAAAACAACTATCTTTTATTGCTATTGTCTTGTTTGACTAGTTTTTATTTGTTTGCTTTGCTTTACTTTATTTATTATTTTTATTTCATATTAATACGAAACCTTGTGCTTGACAACCACATGATAGAGTTAGGGACATAAGACAAAACTTTGCTTTATAGGTTGCTTAAAGAGAAGAAGAAGAAATCTCTAAGTCAATTCCCTAAGAGTTCAATATAAACCCTCGAGTCATCCTTGTGGAGAAAAGACGCTTCTATAACAGTCTGTACTTGAAGTCCCAACGAATTGGTACACGGAGTTGTTGCCATCACCCGCGCATAAACCAAGCTAAACTTTCTTTATTCTTTATTGTGTTAAAACTCTGGTGTCATTTTCGGTATGAGGTTGTGCTATAAAACTTAAGCCGATATGCATGTGTTGCTACCGTTTAAGCTATGGGACTTTATTAATTTAAAGCTGAATACGCTATGTGCGTTCATTCTAAAAAACCAAACTAAACTTAACAATGATTTAAATTTATCTAATCCCGTTATACGAAAGGAAATAAATGAAGTTGTCGGCATTCATGTAGTGGTCAATTCTCAGGTACTGTACAATGACATACTCCCTCTGGTCCATTTTAATGTTTTTAACTTTTTCTAAATATAAATGCATCTAGTCTAAATATTTAATTAAATATATATAAAATTCAGATAAAGTTAAGGTCATATTAGGGGGTACATAATCGCTTTTCTATCAGAAACCACAATTTGATCACGTGCGTAGTAGACCACAACAGGTCCTGGTTTGAATACTTTATGGTCAATGTTGTCTACTACTTCTAACCAACAAGTAAAGGAAAGCTAAAGAGGGAGACCCGGACCAGAACCTTCTGAACAAAGTGAAGCTAAAGGTTACTTCTCAAATGAATGAGTCTCTCCTAGCTCCATTTATGGCTGAAGTGGTAAAAAAGTCCTTTTTTTTCGACAGGTGACATGAAGGCACCAGGGCCTGATGGATTGCATGTATTTTTTATAAGAGATTCTGGCCCATGGTTGAGGATGACTTGGTTGTAGAAGTTTTACAAGCTCTAAACTCTGAAAAAATTCCAGATGGATGGAATGATACTGTAATCGTTCTTATTCCAAAAAATGAGGATCCAAAGAAGATTACTGAGTATAGGCCAATTAGCTTGTGCAACGTGGTCTATAAAATTATCAGTAAGGTACTAGCAAACCGTTTGAAAGGTATACTACCAGAGGTGATTGGTGAACAACAAAGTGCCTTTGTGCCAGGAAGGATGATAACGGACAATGTCTTGGTGGCCTGTGAATGTATGCATACAATAAAGAAGAAAGGAGGGAAGAAAGGCCTATGTGCCGTAAAACTTGACATGCATAAAGCATATGATAGGGTTGAATGGCATTTTCTGAAGGCAATGATGTTGAAGTTGGGTTTTGATATCAGATGGGTGGACCTGATGATGGAGTGTGTCTCTTCGGTAAGATATCGGGTCCCGTTTTAACTCTTGTGAGACGGATCATTTTACTCCTACTAGGGGTCTTAGACAGGGATATCCCCTTTCTCCTTACCTTTTCTTGATCTGCTCGGAAGGATTGTCACGTTTACTTTCTCATGCGGAGGATACTGGACTTCTGGCAGGGGTGAAGGTTTGTCGAGATGCACCCTCGGTCTCGCATATTCTCTTTGTTGATGATTCGTTGATTTTGATGAGGGGTGATGAAGATAATGCAAACTGTCTAAAACAAATTCTGGATACATATTGTGCCTCCTCGGGGCAATTGGTGAGTGTTGGGAAGTCTAGTATTTTTTTTCAGCCCTAACACTGATGTGAATATGAAAGTGCAGGTGTGCACTATATTGGACATAATGACTGAGGCTCTTACAGATCGTTATCTGGGCCTACCGCTTCTAGTAGGTATGGATAGGAGCAACTGCTTCAAATACCTGGTTGAAAGAGTTCTGAAAATTATTAGTGGGTGGAAGGAAAAAATTCTCTCAATGGGAGGGAAAGAAGCTCTTCGCAAGGTAGTGTCACAAGCAATACCAGCATATGGAATGTCTGTATTCAAGATTCCGAAGAATATATGCAAAGGAATCGCGGATGCAGTAGTGTAGTTCTGGTGGGGTGATGATGTTAGTGACAAGAAGATGCATTGGTGTGCGTGGTGGAAATTATGTGTCCCAAAGATGAGAGGTGGAATGGGTTTTAGTGATCCTCACTATTTTAACCTGGCAATGTTGGCAAAACAAGTATGGCGTCTTCTGCGGGAACCTGAATCTTTATGTGCTAGGGTTCTGCCAGCGAAGTATTATCCTAATGGTCAATTTCTACAAGCAAAAATGAAGATGATCTTCCTTCACGTGGCAAAGCATACTTGCTGGTATACAAACTTTCAATAGAGGTTGTATATGGCGGGTGGGAGATGGTACCCAAATTGACATCTGGGGAGACTCTTGGATACCAAACAACTGGGATGGGAAGGTAATCACGCCGAGAGGTAACATTATTTTGTCGAAGGTTGCTGATCTCATTAGCCCTATCACCGGATGCTGGGATGAAGAATTGATAAGAGAAATTTTCTTCTCAATAGATGCAAACCGAATACTTGCTATACCTCTATCAGTTCATGGTTTGGAGGATTTTGTTGCCTGGAGATACACGAAAAACTCCTTATTCACGGTTAGATCGGCCTATCATGGTGAGTGGAAACACCAATTTGCTATGAAGGAGAACAATGCTCGTTTTTCGGGACAATCGTCAAGTAGAAAGGTTTGGGAGATACTATGTAAGTGCTCGGTACCAGCAAAGATAAAGATTTTTGCTTGGAAATCTTTACATGGAATTCTTCCGTGTTTTGGTGTCTTAGCTAATAGATATATCCCTGTATCAAGTCAATGCCCATGCTGTTCAGTATTTTGTGAGGATATAGCACATGTTTTATTCAACTGTGAGTATGCTAGGAACATTTGGAGAAGGCTTGGCCTCATAGAGAAGATTTATGAGGCTCTTCTTATTGATAGGGCATGTAGTGCGGTGCTTGAGGAGATTATTTTGAAGAATAAAGATGGGGACGTGAGAGAATTAGTCTTGACAGCTGCATGGTATATTTGGTGGATGCGAAGACAGCTTGTTCATGGAGAGAAGATTCCAACCGATCCAATTGCGAGTATGTCAATTCGTACTATCACATCAAGGTATATAAAGGCTTTAAGGAAGAATGTAGCGCCAAGAATTAGCACCTGGGAGAAACCAAGAGAGGGCTTTGTTATGATAAATGTTGATGCCAGTTTCAACCCGGATAATTTTACAGGTGGACTAGGTGTGGTTATCAGAGATGATATGGGTAATTTCATTGCAGCTTGCAATAACCCAATTGATTATGGTATTGACTCAAACACTTTGGAAGCACAGGCTATCTGTAGAGGATTATGTTTAGCAAACGAGGTGGGGTGCTCGAAGATCGTTATCCAATCTGACTGCTTACAAGTCATTGAAGCTCTTCAATCGGGAGACTTTACGTCAACGGCAACGGTGGCATACTATGATGATATATATGTTCAAGCATCAACTTTTTCTGCTAATAGTGTGGCTGATAGCCTCTCTAGAGTTTTGGATACACAACCAAATGTTTGGGTTGATGATCCATCTAGTTTTATCCTTTCCCTGTTATTGGATGATATATCTGTGCTTTGATTAATAAAGTCTGCAACAGGGCGGAGTTTCCCTAAAAAAACAAGTAAAGGAAAACATATGGTTGGGCCAACAACGATTCTGGATCGGCCGGGCTAGTTGAAACCACACCGTAAATATGCGACCATCAAAGCGTGGAATCAACAAGGCACATGACTAATTGACTATTGGATCATGTACTCACTCCGTTTCGTATTACTTGCATATAATATTTGGTCAAAGTCAAACAATATAATGTTTGAGCAAGAATATAAGTGAAAAGATGTAAACTTATACAATACTACATTTTTACTTCATAAAGATATATGTTATTACTGCTCTAATGATATTAATTTAATATTGTAAATGATTATGTTAATCAAATTTTTCGATGTTTGAAATTGACTAAATCTTTAGATGCTGAGTAATATGAAAGAGACTAGCAGAGGAAACAACAAAAAAGAGAAAAACCCAGGCATCCATGAAGCGCATCACTAGTACACAACCCTCGGTCGCTCTCCATCAAGCGACTTCGGAGGCGATCTTCCCCTCACCTCCCGTCCCCCCATCTAGCGGACCCTGGCCGATGCCGCCGCCAACATCGTCGACGGTGTCGGCCCCCCTCTCTGCAAAGGACGGATGGGATGAGAGGGTATCGCGGCTGTAGCTCCACATGCGGTTGGTGGGGCGGCGACTGTACTTGGTGGCGCGGCCTTGATGGTCGGGGCCTGTATCGGGGGTGGTGGCTAGGCAGCGGACCGCACGAAGTTTTGGCCAGATCCTTCGGCGGCGAGTCAATGATCTGGGTCTTAGGGCCCGATCTGGGTTGGCCACTGTCATGGATGAATTTTTTGAATGCTTGTGTGTTGCCTCCTTCTCTAATGCTCCGTCTGGCAGCGTGGGGTCCTACTACCGCTGGTGTGTGCTCGAATAGGGAGGCGATCCTAATGTTCTTCTCACGCCAAGATGGTGTTCTGGTTGAAGCCTTCCCTCATTGACCTGGCCGGTGACGAGTTCTGAAAGGCTTTAGCAGGCGATCTCCCTTGGGCGCCTCATGCCATATTGCTAGATCGGATGGGATTCGATCGTGCACACCTTTGTTTTTTTTGATTGTTCAATTTCAGGAGGGAGCACCGTGAAGCTTCGTTGTCTATTTCCATCATGTGACATGTCTTTTGAGTTCCATGGCGAAGTCATAAACGAAGAGTGTCATCGAGACTAGGATATTAGGACTGACAATGGTGGTTTGAGTCTTCGTGGCGATGAGGAACTTTCTTGGTGATTCATGATCGTAGTAGCAGTATCGACAAGTGAAGGCCACAACACAAGAGAATTACCAAGTATTATCTTTCAGGGTAAAAATTCAATATATGTGCTTAATTGGTTGTGCCTCGCAATGACCTTGTTAGAGGCATTATGTTGAGAGCGCAAACAGTGCGAAAACCCATGATGTATGATCGGGCGATGATGGAGCTTATGCGTTGTTTTTTCTTGCAGACGTTGCTTTTAAAGAATTTGGACTTCAGGTGATGTTTTGGTGGTGTTTATAGTGCTGCTATAAGAAAATAAATAGCTAGACTTTTTCTTCTTCTGCCTCTCTTTGTTTATAGAGCATCAGTACTGTTTTAGAGCACTGTATTGTGCATAGAAAAATGAAGCGCATGCATTCACGGCCCGTTCATGGTTGTTTCGATGATTGTGCGTACCTACGGATGCGGTGACATCATGCCATCCAGTCCTCTCATGCAACAATCGCGAGCGAGCTTCCGGGAAAAGCCAACAGGTTCCTCCACGGTTCAATTCTGAATATTCCGCGCCATACCGTGGAGTATATAGAAGTTCCTCTCCTCAAGGCTTGTACGAACTGATACCGATTGCAAATGACAGACCATCCTACCACATGCTCAATGGTGGCGGCTTGCGCTGTAAGGTTCCCAACCTTTAATAAGGTAGAGATCCCTGTGTTTACAATGCTAGTCCCTGGATCAATAGCTAGCATCCATAGTTAAGATGTAATATCAAGAAACAAAGGTCATATTACAACTTTATAACCAGGAATAAAATAAATCATTACATCTTTCATAGCTCATTTGGCTATCACATTACATTGCAGCAGAATATCTACAAGCATGGGGTCCTTCATCTTCAAAGTGCCACAGGCAAACATGTTGGTTGTAGACTTGTAATCCTAATCAACACACTTAACATCAAACAAACCTGCAACATAATAAGTTGCAGCCATAAGGGTCAATACATTTGAATTGTATTGGCAAGTTTCACTACTATGTAGAAATAAGTGGATCCCATCATTATATGCATATTTGGCTAAGTAGAGTTTAGGATCATTTGCAGAAAGCAATATAGTTTTGTCCTATCTTTTCAAAATAGTTTTGATCATTTGTCAAATCTTTCTGAACTTCTTGGAAAACTCCAAGTGCTTCAAATCCCTTGTTGTCACCCTCAAGTTTTAACTTTGAGAAATTGGAATGTCGAGATCTTCCATAGCTTCAGGCCTTAGTTGCTCAGTATTGTCCATAACCGGGGACACGGCTAAGTACTTAGAATTTTGATCTTCTGCAGAAGTTGTACACTTTACCCACATGACACAATCTCATCTTGATGCCACCAGTGGCCGCTGGATAAGTACTCACCAAGATGGAGTACTGGCAGATTGAGAATATGACAAAGTCTTTCCATAGAATTCCTCCCAATACACAATGCTAGCTTGTCTACCAGGCACCAATGTAGGGTTCCAAGTTCCCGAGCACAAATCTAGTTAACCTGAAGATGCCAATGCATGGGTCTTCCACTATGTAGTTGACTAAGCCAGAGCCCATTTAGCATGTGGCTGTACATGGAAGCCATTGTACGAGAAACATGTTCAATCTCTAAGTCCCTGGGTGGTTTTCTTCTAGTGCACAACAAAAAGAGATTGCCATATAAACATGGTTCCTCTTGTTGCCACCTTGTCCAACCTTGAGTATCCTTGTCCACCCAGGTGGTTCATTGAGTACTTGTTTTATTATATAAAACTTATAACTTTTCAACTCTTCATATAATTCATAACATGTATCCCATCCCAATATATAGATGGGCTAAGTATACTACAACTACAATGTTTCCACTAAGGAATATATAAGGGTATCCTATTAGGATTTAGCATAGCATAAAATATAGAAATCATTATCATGCATGTTTCAAAAATCCACTAAGTATGATGAAAATAATAGGACTTGGATGATAGTGTCACTTGCCTTTTTGGTAGAGAATGTTGGTTCACTTCTTGATCTTGCTAATATCACACTCTTCTAACTTCACTACAAATCAATCAAGCAAACATAGATTCAACTAGCATTCCAACCAATATTCAAACAATTCATCACACATAAAATAATAGAACAAAGTCATGCATGCATGCAAAAGATAGTTTTATTTGCAAAGGTGGTTTCTACTAGGCTCTAAACATTATAAGGTTCAAAGTGGTCATTTACTAAAGTGGTAAAACCATTTGCAAAAGGTTTTATCTATAAACCATTTTTAAGTCATTTCATTATTTTATGTGGTTGAAAAATGCTTTTAGCAAAGCAATAATTTTATATTGTTCATCAAATAAGTTGTTAATTCACAAAACTTGGTGTTTAGGGTCAGAAGGTTTGAATCAAAACATTTCCCAAAGATTTTACTCAAAAATCATTTCCATATCAAAATTAGTATTTTTATTTGACTAGAAATGAGCTAATTCAAGTATTTATTACTAAACTTCACAAAATTCATTTTTAAATCCATGAGTTGGTTCCTAGGGTCAGTAAGTTCACAACAAACCATTTTCCAAAGATTTCACATTAAAATTTTATCTAGAATAATTTTTATATTCAAAATAAGCCTACACATGTTTATGTAAATTCAACCAATTTACCAGAAGAAAATCATTAAAAAAATTGCATGGTTGCAAAGTACTTGTTCTACTGATTCCATTGATATAAAATTTGCAAAATTTGTACGTGTAGATTTTAAGTTATGAATTTTACAAGTTTACATAAAATTCAGATTCAGAATTTTGTTTTAAATCAAACCAGTGCCACGCGGTGCAATCTTATTGGCCGGTACCGCTTCGGGTGGATCCGCCTCCGTGGATCATTGGATCTAACTTAAAACGAATGGATCAGATGGGCGCGTACCCCTTCGTCTAGTTCTAATCGCAGCCAGACACTTTGCATCTAACGGTTCACAGCAGCTCGACCACGATCTGGCGGCGCTGGCGGCGGCGACTGGCGGCGCACGCTCGGGATGCGGCGGTGCTGGCGGTACAGGAAGAAAGGGAAGAAGCGAAGGTTCTCACCGTGCTCGCGAGGTCGAGGTGAAGCTCAAGTTGGCGCTGGCTTGGCGAGGGGTGCTCAGGGACGGCGACGATTGCTCGTCGGAGTGGGTGGCGGCGTCAGGCGGCTCTTGAGGTCGTCGAGGGCGACGCTGCAGTTCACCCCAAGGCAAAACAAAGGCGTGGTTAGACGCGGGCGAGTGTGGCGAGTGCAGGAGTGTCATCGGGAAGGAGAGGGGAGGACGGCTGCTTACGGGGATACTTCGCCGGAGCGTCAGCAGACGGCGGTGGCACTCAGATGATGTCGAAGCCGAGGTTGTGGGGCACTCGCGGGCGAGTTCGAGGCACTGGCAGATGCGCCTGGGGGTGGGGAACAAACTCGTGTGCAGTGGGAGGCGAGAGGTGGCGGAATGTGGCCGGAATTGCTCGCATAGCTCGTCGGAGACGGCGGTGGTTGAGCTCAAAATCGGAGCAGCCTAGGGGTAGAGGGGAGGCGCTGTTTTGGGGGAAAGGTAGAGGAGGCGTGGGCGGTTTTGTACGCGTGGTCAGGGGCGAGAATAACGCCGGCAGTAACTCGCATTCATCGCCGCATTCAAAGCCAGCAATGGCGAGGAAGAACGGTCGCGAGGGAGATGACGTGGGGTCATGCTGTCAGCGAAAGAGAGAGAGTGGGAGTGGGTCCTCTGCGTCAGTGACTGTGTGGGTTCTTTTCCGGGTGAAAACGTTTCGCATGTGGTTGGGGGGTTAGTTGGGCTTGCTGGTCCGGATTAGTGGGTTGAGTCTGTTTCTATTTTTTTTCATTCTGATTGCTTTTTTTTCTATTTGATTTTCTATTTTGATTTTCAAACGAACAATTCATACTCCAAAAAAATTCAAACTTCCACCAAACTTTGTATAATTTTTAGTTCTGTTTAACAACACAAACCAAGGTTCAAAATAAAATAATACTTTTATTCATTTAGGATTTATGTAATAATTAAATAAAATAGTCCTTAGTTATTAATTCAAATAGGATTTAATTTATTTTAAATCATTATTTGAAATCTAAAACAATACCAAAATAATTTCAGTAGGTTTTATTTGAATAAACAAAACACTTGGAAAACTTATTTAAAATAAATTAACAAGTTTTTGTGTTTACTTAAAATGGAAAACCCTTTACTTAAATAAAATTGGTTATTAAATCCTCATTATTTTATTTAATTAAACCTTTACTCTTTTTATCAAATAGGAATGTTTTATTTCAAAATCTTAGCCAAGATTTTAATTTGGCTTTAGGAAATAATCTTTATTTATAATTCTACCTTTTGCTTTTGAAAAAAATCCTTTTATTAAAAGATCTAAAATAGTAATTCCAACTATCAAAACTTTCTTTATTAATTGTTTATCTTTTTAAATCCCTTTAGGATTTATTGATCAAAATAGGTTTGAAAGTTTCCAATTGGATTCAAAAAGTTTCTTCTCACCCTGAATTTCAACAAAGTTTTATTTTGTTTATTTATTTTTCACATTTCAAAATTTGGAAAATTTTGGGATGTGACATGCGCCCACGCTGGAGCCTTCCGCTCCAATCCAACCACCTGATCTCAACACAGACCTACATCCCTCGAACCCTATGGAGCGCTTCGACGCCACTTGGGTGCGGCGGCTTGATGCACGTCGCTGCCGATTCACCGGTGAAAACTGGATTTGAGGAGAGGTCTGCAGTTACCTTCTTCCCGAAGGAAATCAAGCATCATATGCTAGGTGCGGTAGAGTTTAAGGTGGAACATATTAGGCGCGAGAAAATTTTGATTAGCCATGCTCTCGTAGACATTGGCCGAATGTATGCTAGAACCGCTGTTTGGTTACGATCTGGTCCACTAGATATACTTGAACTCTGAGCTGAGGATTGTACTTTAGGTGTTTAATTAATATAAATTCCCATTCGCAAAAAGAGAATCTGTTGGGGAGGTGACCCCGGATAGGGTCAAGACAGGGGAAGATAAAAGGAGTTTCCCCTGTCATATGCCGAGTTACTGTTTATATCGGCCGAGTCCTGTAAAAGTCGGCCGAGATAAGCACGGCCATGATACCTACGACGGGAGCAATACCTGATCCGACCTACATACGAGTTAAGTCGGCCGAGTATTTATGTACAACTTGAATGCAGGTAAAGGTCGAGCCGAGTTATCCAAGACAAGGCCGAGTAACATGAAGCTTGCGGGAGAAGGAAGTGCCTAAGGTCAAACCCTAGCTGCTATAGGAGGAATCTAGACAGAGCCAAGCGCTAAGGACAAAGAGCAGAGATGCAGAGGGGCAGACAGGCGTCACGGAGGTGACAGTGAGGAAGCCCGAGGCGTACATGTGAGGCCCTCTAGAACCTTGCCGCCGATAGAAGGGAGACACGGAAAGGAGCTCGCCGAGTTACCACTTTGGGACAAGCATATTTCAAGAATATGCTTGCCACGTCAGCTCTAGAAGGAGCCAAGGAACCCCTTTATAAGAGGAGGCATGGACTCCTGAGAGGGGGATCGATTCATTCAACACCATAAGTGTGGCATCCCGCAAAAACCACTACTAGAAAATCACAGTGTTTTTTTGTGTTGCGCATCATCATGACCGCATGCTCATGTCATCATGCCACCTTGCATTAATGCATCGTCATGTCATCTTGCATTTGTTTGCATAAAACCATTTTCGGAAAAACCTATTTTGTTTTCTAAATACCCCGTCTTTAATTCAAATTAAAACTCGGTCTCGTTATTTTTATTTTGTCTATCAACGGATTTCATAAGCCCGTTTTAAATATTAAAACGTTTATTTTCTTTATTTTTGGGAGGCAGCCTTGAGACCCGAAAACCCCGGCCACCTCTAAAACCCTAGTCAAAAATATCTAATCCTAAAACTACCCAATCCTATTCTACCCAGCCCCCTCCACATCACCCCGGCCAACCACAGCTCGCCACATCAGCCTGACCCAAATCCCCACCAATCGCCGCCTGCCACCTCACCCCCCAGCCACCACCTACTCCCTTCCCTTACCCAAACACCCACCACACCGGACCACTCACACCGCCACGTCGCCCTCCCACGCGCCCCACACACCCGCCCACTTGACTGGCCCCGCTCCCCTCGTGCCCTCAACCCCACCAACCGCCACCGCGACCCCGCTCCTACCCAGGTCCTGTACCGCCGCCGCCAGGGACCGCGAGCCCCACCTCCCTCAACCGCCGCCACCGCAGGAAAACCCGCCTCCCTCTCTCCGGTAGTGGCCCCCGCCTCGACCCTGTCGTCCAGCGCTCTCCTCCATCCTCGCCTGCGCCCGAGCACCCCTCCCTGCGTGTGGCCCTTCCTCCGTCGTCGTCAAGCACCTTCCGGCCCCGCGCCGCCTTCTCGCATCGTCGACGGCTTCGCCCGCCTCGACACCCGCCGGCGTCCTTCACCAAGCGCCCGCCTCGCCACCGCTCGGGCCACCACCATCCCGACCGCGACCTCCTGCGTACACGCCACCGCCATCCTCTCTGCTAGGCGCCGGGCTCCATGCTCCTCGAGCTCGCCCCCCCCATCGGCCTCTTCCCCGTGCCACCGCTTTGGTCCGCACCGCCGCCAGGAGGCCACCTCCCCCGACCTCGCCGGCCTCCTCCTCCGGTAGGCAGGAGCTCATCCGAGCGGGTGCCGCCGTCGCCACTCGCGAACGTCCTCCGGCCCGGCCTCGCTGTGTGCCTCCTCTGCCGTTCGCCGGCGTCGCCCCTCTCCATCCTCGAGCCGGTGCCGCTCGGCTCCCCCGCCCTGAACCCTCTGCCTGCAAGCGCACGCGCGCCCTGCCGCTTCAGGACGAGCTTTGTATCGCGCGCATCTCGAACAGTGGCAGTGGTGTCCCGGCCCCAATCCGAGGAGATGTAGTTGTCAGATACCAAGGCGAGCATTGTACCGTGGAACACCATGACCTTCCGAAGATAATTGATGCAAGTTTGATGCGACAAGGCTTCATGGTTGAGAAGCAACCTGAGACCGACACCAGCGATCGAAGTGGGAACCCAAGTGCTCTATCATGGAAACCGGGGGCGATGACGCCATATCGACAAGATCTTTGAAACGGACCATCATGACCTTCTTCCCGGAGTCGATGATCGAGACCCCGGCCTCATGTACTCCTTCACGGACCCGAAGACCGCTGAGACCGAACTCGGACGCCAAGTTCTTCCTCTCGTATCCGAAGACGCCGAGACCCGGACGCCAAGATCTCCGCCGTGAGACGACAAGACCAACGACATGGCCCGACGACCGCGGATGCGACAGGATCGTCTCTCGGACGCCAAGTTCTTCGACCCCGGGGACCGATCCATCGGAAAGCCAAGCCCTTCTTCCGAACCCGAGTTCTTCGTCACAGGCGTCAAGATCTTCTTCCCGGACTCGAAGACCCCGGTACCCGATCCACTCAAGTCCGCCATCGACGACAAGATCGACACCGACTAGGGCAAATCCGATGCCCCCCCGACGCCAAACCAAGTCCTCCTTTTCGGATGCGACAAGTTCGACTTCCCGTTGTCCGAGACCGATCCCGTCGAACCGTTCTCCCCGTCGCCCCTGAGTCCGAACCCCGAACCCCGGAACCAAGATCTTCGACCCTAATGTGTGACCCCTTTCTGCACCCCTATTTTTATAAATGAAATACAAACTTGTTGCATATTAAATTGTCCATACTCGCTTACATATTGTGGATGTTGGGGGTATTTTGGCGATTCACCTAAATTAAATATGGAGTCCATCTGCGGGATATCGTTGTCTTATTCGGACTCCATTTAAATTGGTGTGAACCGATGCCATGTTCATACATTAATCCAACACTTAATTTGCGGGGTAGATAAATAACTCGAACCTAATAATAAATGTCGGGACCCCGGTTTCCGCTTAATATTGCCTTAATGCATCGCACCTTTGCCATGTCATACATCATACATGCATCATGCCCGATTTTCTACCGTAGTATTAAATAGTCCATCCGGTGTTTCTTCTAGTGCTTTGCTTCTTCATGGATTAGGCCGATGAGTTGATGTGAGTGTCAACCCGATCTTCGGATGAACCTTCGGCAATGTTTTCAGGCGAGCATCCCTTCCCCTTCTACCTATTTTGCATTTATAGTCTTTATTTCCTCCTGTTGATCTATTGCTATCTGTGTTGCGATGCTCTAGTTTCCGTACCCGTGATATCCCTTGCGGCCTTATATTGCCTTAGACACATCCTATTACCTGTTGTTTGGTAGATAGTTGGACCTGCGCGTCGTAGTCGCTTGCTCAAGTGCTGTTGCGTGTCGTCAAGTACCACAGTTGTTGGAGTATTGCCGCATGTTTAATGTTGGAGATGATCATGGCTTTAATTATTGTTTAATAACTAAAATTGAAAGTAGGTAAATCAGAGGCACCGTGGGTAATAGACAATATTTGGATTTTAACGCTCCTTTGGTGTCCCGTGGGACCCAGTTCTTGACACTGTTAGAGATCGAGCGCGCTAACCACAGGTGGGGTGTGTGGGCACCCCCATCGATTAGTACCTGATTTCAAAGTATTGTACCGGGGGTCACAAGTAGTTTGGGGCTTTATTACTATCCTGTACTTATGCCATGTTTTACTGCTTTATTTAAGATTGTGCGTGGAGCACCTGTACTGTTTAGGACCGTGACACGTTTTCGCTGTATCGACAAGCCCAGTCACACTTTCGGGTTCCCAGTCGTTTACAGCCGTCTACACAAACCCTGGGTCCGTTTCGGAGCCGGCCAACTTCGTTGCGGGTAGCTTAGTGGGGTGGCCCCCATGTACTTGCTTTGGGTCTGGGAAACGTCATGACTTAGGCCCCGCCGACATACCGATGGGTGTATGTTAACTGATCTGGCAAAAAGGGTCGAAGTGCGTGTGGATACTTTGGTGCACCCCTGCAGGGTTAAATCTTTTCGAAAAGCCGTGTCCGCGGTTATGGACGACTTGGAGCACAGTTCTCGATCATAGACAACTATAACTAAAGTTTACTGCTATAATTTGACTTGTATCCGATATGACTAGTAATCAGCTTCTTTCAGCGGAATGGCTAAATAAAAGTACCAACAAGCTGGGTTTGGGGATATCTCATGCTAATTGTATCTGACTAGTAAGTGTTGCAACTACAACGGAATGGTTAACTAAAAGTGCCCACTGCTTATTCTATCAGGATGACTATCTATACCTGACTAGTAATTGCTGCAACGATAACTGAATAAATAAAACTGCCAACGGTGTGAGTTCCTCGGTTGACTTCCTCGTTTGGTCTCGAGGGGGAAACACCAGGATGGGTATGTTTGGTGGTAGTATCAGGTTGGATCCGGATAGGTCTTTCTTGCCCCTCTCCGATAGCCGCCAGTTGTATCGAGTCTCTATCGGTTGTTTAGTGCATGCTGCGCTGCCGCTTCAGTCCACCATACCTATGTAGGCGAGGACCGCCGAATTCTAGTCTCGCCGTGTACTGGCCTCAGTACTGACCGCTCTCTCTTTTTCCTTTGCCCTTTGTCGGCACCCCTTTTGTTTAAGCAGGTTTTGAGATCGACGTCGTTAGCAGGGTTACCCTTCCGGCTTGGCCTGGGCAGGGTTATGGACGCCATTGGTTATCATTTTAGGGCTCTTAGCTCAATTTGCATCTTGTTCGTACTCGGACGCTATATCATTTTAAAGGTGATTTGGATATTTGTATTGTATATCTGTATTCTTAACTCTTTGAGTCGCTGTTGTATATATATATGTTTTGTGGGTTCCATCGAGGACTATTGTGTAATGATATTACTTCATTTTCCACCCGCACGCAAGTTCCTGGTGGGCACCTTTGAATCGTTTCTATGCGGGTTTGGCGGGAAGCGCTGAAACTTGCATAGGGCCGATTCTGAGGGTGTTACAGAGTGGTATCAGAGCTCAGCAGTTGCGATACCCCACAAGTCCAGCCTGTAGGATAACCTAGCTAACGGCCGAAGTAGAGTGTCAAAACTATTTTTGCAAAATCGGTTGGATAGTTCTGATTAGGTCTGATTTTCTCCTTACCCCTCTGCTGCTCTCCTCTCACCTCTACGTGTTTTGAATCCACTCTCTTCTCCCTCTCCGAGTCCAGGATTTCTCGTGGTTGGGTTCCATCGTACCTTCAGGGTTTCGCTTCCTCCTTTGGTAATGGTGTTGCTACATCTGGCCTTCATGCTATCCGAGGAATCCTTCGTCTGGTGGACTTCTCTTTGTTCCTTCTTGTGCCTTCCGGTGCTTTCTGACGCGACGACATCATCTACACCAGATCCGATGCAGAGTCAGCATCACTCCTTTGTTCCTGAACCTCGATTGTCGAGATCTTCTGTCTGATTCCGAGAATGGTTGCACGCTTTTCTACTGATTGTGCAGAGTAATAGTTTGGGTGCGTGATGGATTGGCCCCCATGCCGACTACTCACTCTATTCGCTTGTGTACATTGAAGTGGATGAGAATGCATCGGTTCCCTCTTTCCATCGAAGCTAGAGGTGGCTTTATTTGTTGATACCTCTACCTTCGACCTTTTGTTCCCGGAGTGTTCTCTCGACGATCACGGACAACGACCTCTTGTTAGTGGTGTCGCGAGGATCTACACGATGCGAGAAGATTCAGATCGCCGCCCTTCTTCCCGGTACCATGAGGCGGATCTCGAGGGCGAGATCCATTGTTAGTGGTGTCGAATTGTGGCATCCCGCAAAAACCACTACTAGAAAATCGCGGTGTTTTTGTGTTGCGCATCATCATGACCGCATGCTCATGTCATCATGCCACCTTGCATTAATGCATCGTCATGTCATCTTGCATTTGTTTGCATAAAACCATTTTCGGAAAAACCTATTTTGTTTTCTAAATACCCCGTCTTTAATTCAAATTAAAACTCGGGTCTCCGGGTTATTTTTTATTTTGTCTATCGACGGATTTCATAAGCCCCGTTTTAAATATTAAAACGTTTATTTTCTTTATTTTTGGGAGGCAGCCCACCAGACCCGAAAACCCGGCCGGCCACCTCTAAAACCCTAGTCAAAAATATCTAATCCTAAAACTACTCAATCCTATTCTACCCAGCCCCCTCCACATCACCCCGGCCAACCACAGCTCGCCACATCATCCTGACCCAAATCCCCACCAATCGCCGCCTGCCACCTCACCCCCCAGCCACCACCTACTCCCTTCCCTTACCCACCACCACCCCACCGGACCACTCGCCCAGCCCCACGCGCCCCACACCCGCCTCACTTGACTGACCGCAGCCCGCTCCTCGTGCCCTCAACCCCACCTACCGCCACCGCGACCCGCTCCTCCCAGGTCTGTCTGCCGCCGCCAGACCATGAGCCCCACCTCCTCAACCGCCACCGCAGAAAACCGCCTCCTCTCTTGGTCGTGGCCCCGCCTCGACCACCGTCAGCGCTCTCCTCCACCTCGCTGCCGAGCACCCTCGTGCGGCCCTTCCTCCGTCGTCGTCAAGCACCTTCCGGCCGCCTTCTCGCATCGTCGACGGCTTCGCCCGCCTCGACCCCCGCCGGCGTCCTTCACCAAGCGCCCGCCTCGCCGCCGCTCGGGCCACCACCACCCCGACCGCGACCTCCTGCGTTCACGCCACCACCATCCTCTCTGCTAGGCGCCGGGATCCATGCTCCTCGAGCTCGCCCCCCATCGGCCTCTTCCCCGTGCCACCGCTTCGGTCCGCACCGCCGCCAGGAGGCCACCTCCCCCGACCTCGCCGGCCTCCTCCTCCGGTAGGCAGGAGCTCATCCGAGCGGGTGCCGCCATCGCCACTTCATGACGTCGTCGCCCGCCTGCTGTGCCTCCTCTGCCGTTCGCCGGCGTCGCCCCTCTCCATCCTCGAGCCGGTGCCGCTCGGCTCCCCCCGCCCTGAACCCTCTGCCTGCAAGCACACGCGCGCCCTGTCGCTTCAGGACGAGCTTTGTATCACGCGCATCTCAAACAGTGGCAGTGGTGTCCCGGCCCCAATCCGAGGAGATGTAGTTGTCAGATACCAAGGCGAGCATTGTACCGTGGAACACCATGACCTTCCGAAGATAATTGATGCAAGTTTGATGCGACAAGGCTTCATGGTTGAGAAGCAACCTGAGACCGACACCAACGATCGAAGTGGGAACCCAAGTGCTCTATCATGGAAACCGGGGGCGATGACTCCATATCGACAAGATCTTTGACACGGACCATCAAGACCTTCTTCCCGGAGTCGATGATCGAGACCCCGGCCTCATGTACTCCTTCACGGACCCAAAGACCGCTGAGACCGAACTCGGACGCCAAGTTCTTCCTCTCGTATCCGAAGACGCCGAGACCCGGACGCCAAGATCTCCGCCGTGAGACGACAAGACCAACGACATGGCCCGACGACCGCGGATGCGACAGGATCGTCTCTCGGACGCCAAGTTCTTCGACCCCGGGGACCGAACCATCGGAACGCCAAGCCCTTCTTCCAAACCCGAGTTCTTCGTCACAGGCGTCAAGATCTTCTTCCCGGACTCGAAGACCCCGGTACTCGATCCACTCAAGTCCGCCATCGACGACAAGATCGACACCGACCAGGGCGAATCCGATGCCCCCCCGATGCCAAACCAAGTCCTCCTTTTCAGATGCGACAAGTTCGACTTCCCGTTGTCCGAGACCGATCCCGTCGAACCGTTCTCCCCGTCGCCCCTGAGTCCGAACCCCGAACCCCGGAACCAAGATCTTCGACCCTAATGTGTGACCCCTTTCTGCGCCCCTATTTTTATAAATGAAATACAAACTTGTTGCATATTAAATTGTCCATACTCGCATACATATTGTGGATGTTGGGGGTATTTTGGCGATTCACCTAAATTAAATATGGAGTCCATCTGCGGGATATCGTTGTCTTATTCCGGACTCCATTTAAATTGGTGTAGCGAACCGATGCCATGTTATACATTAACCAAACACTTAATTTGCGGGGTAGATAAATAACTCGAACCTAATAATAAATGTCGGGACCCCGGTTTCCGCTTAATATTGCCTTAATGCATCGCACCTTTGCCATGTCATACATCATACATGCATCATGCCCGATTTTCTACCGTAGTATTAAATAGTCCATCCGGTGTTTCTTCTAGTGCTTTGCTTCTTCATGGATTAGGCCGATGAGTTGATGTGAGTGTCAACCCGATCTTCGGATGAACCTTCGGCAATGTTTTCAGGCGAGCATCCCTTCCCCTTCTACCTATTTTGCATTTATAGTCTTTATTTCCTCCTGTTGATCTATTGCTATCTGTGTTGCGATGCTCTTGTTTCCGTGCCGTGATATCCCTTGCGGCCTTATATTGCCTTGGACACATCCTATTACATTGTTTGGTAGATAGTTGGACTGCTGCGTAGTCGCTTGCTCAAGTGCTGTTGCGTGTCGTCAAGTACCACAGTTGTTGGAGTATTGCCGCATGTTTAATGTTGGAGATGATCATGGCTTTAATTATTGTTTAATAACTAAAATTGAAAGTAGGTAAATGCAGAGGCACCGGTGGGTAATAGACAATATTTGGATTTTAACCGCTCACTGGTGTCCCGTAGGACCCCGAGTTCTTGACACCTGTTCCGAGATCGAGCGCGCTAACCACAGGTGGGGTGTGTGGGCACCCCCATCGATTAGTACCTGATTTCAAAGCATTGTACCGGGGGCCACAAGTAGTTTGGGGCTTTATTACTATCCTGTACTTATGCCATGTTTTACTGCTTTATTTAAGATTGTGCGTGGAGCACCAGATCTTTATTTAGGACCGTGACACGTTTTATTTGTATCGACAAGCCAGTCACACTTTCGGGTTCCCGATCGTTTCTGATCTACAAACCCCGGTCCGTTTGAGCCGGCCAACTCGTTGCGGGTAGCTTAGTGGGTGGCCCCATGTACTTGCTTTGGGTGCAGGAAGCGTCATGACTTAGGCCCCACGACATACCGATGGGTGTATGTTAACGATCGGCAAAAGGGTCGAAGTGCGTGTGGATACTTTGGTGCACCCTGGGTTAAATCTTTTCGAAAAGCCATGTCGCGGTTATGGGCGACTTGGAGCACAGTTCTCGATCATAGACAACTATAACTAAAGTTCTTGCTATAATTTGACTTGTATCCGATATGACTAGTAATAAGCATCACCGAACGGAATGGCTAAATAAAAGTACCAACAAGCTGCTGGGTTTGGGGATATCTCATGCTAATTGTATCGACTAGTAAGTGTTGCAACTTCTAGCGGTATGGTTAACTAAAAGTGACCCGCTTATTCTATCGGGATGACTATCTATACGACTAGTAATTGCTGCAACGATAATCGAATAAATAAAACTGCCAACGGTGTGAGTTCCTCGGTTGACTTCCTCGTTTGGTCTCGAGGGGGAAACACCAGGATGGGTATGTTTGGTGGTAGTATCAAGTTGGATCCGGATAGGTCTTTCTTGCCCCTCTCCGATAGCCGCCAGTTGTATCGAGTCTCTATCAGTTGTTTAGTGCATCTTTGTGCCGCTTGATCCACCATACCTATGTGGCGAGGACCGCGAATTCTAGTCTCGCCGTGTATTGGCCTCGTATTGACGCTCTCTCTTTTCCTTTGCCTTTGTCGGCACCTTTTTGTTTAAGTAGGTTTTGAGATCGGCGTTGTTAGCAGGGTTACCCTTACGGCTTGGCACAGGCGGTTATGGGCGCCATTGGTTATCATTTTAGGGCTCTTAGCTCAATTTGCATCTTGTCCGCATCGGACGCTATATCGTTTAAAGGTGATTTGGATATTTTATTGTATATCTGTATTCTTGACTCTTTGAGTCATTGTTGTATATATGTTTTGTGGGTTCCATCGAGGACTATTGTGTAATGATATTACTTCGTTTTCCACCCGCACGCAAGTGCCTGGTGGGCACCTTTGAATCGTTTCTATGCGGGTTTGGCGGGAAGCGCTGAAACTTGCATAGGGCCGATTCTGAGGGTGTTACAATAAGGCTCGTCTAGTTCTTCTCTTCTTCCTGCAAACAGCTCGAGGAGCACTTGTAGCCCAAGAGAGGAGAAATAAAGATCTGTATGTTAGTCATTTGTGTGTAGAAGTAACTACATCTACCCTCCCCGGATCCCTCTAGCATCCATAGGCCCTATACTTTAGCCTACCTATGGCATCTGTCGTGCCACCACCACGACAGTTGGCTGAAGGGAATATGCCCGAGAGGCAATAATAAAGTGGTTATTATCGTATTCCTTTTTCATGATAAATGTTTATTTTGCATGCTATAATTGTATTAATACGGAAACATTAATACATGTGTGTTTAATAAACAAACAGAAAGTTCCTAGTTATGCCTCTCTCATAAACTAGCTCGTTGATTAACAAGATGGTCAAGGTTTCCTGATCATGGACATTGGATGTTGTTAATAACGGGATGACAACATTAGTGTAATGGTGTGATGAACATTCATCCGAAGTATAGCATTACGATCAAAGTCATTGAGTTTATATTTCTATAACAACTTACGAAGTGATCCTAATCCTTATACCATGAGATCATGTCAATCACTAACACCGGAAGAGTTTCTTGATAACATCAAATGTCACACCGTAACAGGGTGATTATAAAGATGGATTCAGAACTAATAAAGTGTTATGTTGAGGCCCATGGATCGAGAGTGGAATTTGTTCATCCCGATGATGGATAGATATACTCTGGGCCCTCTCGGTGATATCACATTGGTTAGCTTGCAAGCAACTGATTTGATCACTAGAATGTTATATCACGGGAACGAGAAAAGAGTACATGTTAGTAACGAGATCAAACTAGGTATGGAGATACCGATGATCGAATCTCGGACATGTAATATATCGCGAAACAAAAGGATTAAGATACTAGTGTAAAAGGTTCCGACGATCACAAGAAAGTCATCGTTGAATGTGTGGGAGTCAGTATGGGTCTCCAGATCCCGCTTCTGATTATTGATCTGAGAGGGGTCTCAATCATGTCCACATTATTCACGAACCATAGGGTGACACACTTAAGAGACACCGACATCCATTTGGAGCAAAAGTTTCATGCCGAAAAGAATAACAAGCGCAGGAATTTATTTCACTAGATACCGTAACGGGTTTTCGGGTGAAATTGCAGAAAGTGTTTCTGCATGTGAAATGAAATACTAGCAAGGGGTTATATGTGAATGTTTGTCATTAAAGTAATTGACAAAATTCTGAATAAATAAAAGGAGTTTTATTTAATGAGAGTTTGCATTAAATTTGGTGGAAATTTAATGGGAATTTGAGTGGGTTTTTGAGTGGAGGGAATTGAAAGGCATTTGAGTGAGTGGAGTGTCCACCCACATGAATGTGGAAGAGGTGGGGGCAGCCCCATGGCTGGGCACATGGCCCCTTGGGTGCCCCCCTCTCCCTATAAAAGTAGCCCCTCCCTCTCTCTCACTCACACCTCCTCGTGAAGGATCTCTCTCCCCCTCTAGAATTTATCCCCCATGGTCTCGGACTAGCGAGATACATGTTCCCGGTGGCTATTCGGCAAGAAAGAGTTGTGCTTTCACTGCATCGCTGGAGCGAGGAGGCGGAGGTTGCTCGGTGCCTCGAACGTGTGTGCGAGCACGGATGCGCTGCTGTTTTGCGCTAGGACTTCCTCTCGATCTTGAGATCGGCAATAGATCGTCTACATCAACCACGAGTTTGGACTCGTTAAGCTTTGTCGGTCTTCAAGGGTATGTTCTCTACGTATATACATCCGTCCGTTGTTTGTATCTAGTAGATAGATCTTGGTACATAGTTGTTCCCATCGTAGGAAAAATTTTGTTTTCTATGATGCGAACCCTACAGTGGTATCAGAGCCGGATCTATGCGTAGATGCTTTGCACGGGTAGTACACATATGAGTATGTGGGCGATGATGATCATTTTATTGCTTCTTAGTTGTACTTTGGATATTGGTGGCATAGTGGGATGAAGCGGCCCGGACAAACTTTACATGTCCTCGCACATGAATCCTGTTCCACGCTTGACATGCAACTAGTTTTGCATAAGTGGCTAGCGGGTGTCTGTCTCTCTTACTATAGTCAATATCTAATTTTCAACGAGTTGTCAACAATTTGGTTATCCTCGTTGTGGTTCATGTTCGTAGGTAAGAACGGTTCTATCTTCGAAAGCCCTAAGCCACGTAAAACTTGCAATGGATAAATTAGAGGCGTCTAGTTTAGATTGTTGCTGGGCTAGTGTTATGATATGGTGATGTTGTAAGTAGAAGTATAAGATGATACTCTTACAACACACATAACGTGTAGGTTCCATAGACCTTGGCCTTACACATAGAGGTATGATAGAGATCATACCACGATGCACATGATAGAGATCAAGTGCGGGAACCATATCATTTCACTTATTAACATGTGATGTTTATTGCATCTTATATTGCTTGTTTGGCGTTTTATTAGCATAATAAGATGATCCCTCATTTAGATATCAAGATAAGAATGTGTTCTTCCTTAAGTATGCACCGACAATGTTTCGTCGCTTCAAGACATCACGTGATGATCGGGTGTACTTGAATCCACGAGCATATCTCGGGTGTAAGAGCGATTACACCTTGAATACTAAGGTTCTTACTTGGCGAGCCTAGCATGTACAGACATGGCCTCGGAACACGGACCGAAAGGTTAAGCATGAGTCATATGTTTTGATATGATGACCATATGAATGATCGCCTTTGAAGCTACACCGACTCACGTGATGATCGGACTTGGTGTAGTGGATTTGGTTCATGTAATCACCAAAAAGACACGAGGGATGTCGTTTTTGAGTGGGATTTCATTTCTAATTTGGATTAGTAGAACTCAATTTATCATAAATTAAATCAAAGTAAATTTGCATAATTTGTTGTAGTCATTGGCATTCGTTCACCACCTTATGCTTAGTTATAACTGAGATAATAGAACTATAGAATTCTGGATATATACTTTACGAACTGGTATCGTATTGTGTTGAGTGTCAATCTAAAGTTTAAAGTCCTATTGCAAACTTTCAGCAAACTCTGTTTACTCCGTGAAATTTAATAATTGGTATTAAATTGAGAGTAATAATTCCAGTGTTAGTATCTTAAGTATCATGTTTGCCTCCATGATTCTTGATTGTTTTAATATCAAGTTTATCTAGGAGCTGAAAGAATTATTTCAGAAACCATCATGTGTGGAAGATATAACGATATCTGAAACAATGTTTTGGTTGCAATATGATAGAGTATAATATATGTTCTCATATTGGATGAGAATTTACGAAGGTTGGAGATGCTAGACATCCTAATCATCCAAAAGGGTTTTGGAAAGTAATGTTATACTCACGATTCGTCTTTATAAGCTACAATAGCTTGATCATGAAAGTCGTCATGATAAGGATGAATAGAAGATGTATGTAAAGTGTTTACTACACTAAAAGATTACTAAAGAATGGGTTTTGAAAGAATACCGATCGTTTTGATGATGGTGATCTACTTCAATGTGCAAGTCCAAAGGTATTATTATTTGAATATACACGCTTTGGACTATGTGTCATGTATATGGCGCCACTTTTGATGTTGATAGATTCTTTTAAAAAGGAAAAGGAAATGCTGAAAGAGAATCTATGAAATATATTTGGCAGAAAAGAAAAGATTGGAAATATCCAATTTAGGTATATGGATGATATACATGTTATGGTTGTATTCTTTGCTTGTTAAACAATGTGGTTCTTGGGTATTGGATACCGAATTGGTTGGTATGAAATTTTATATGGAACAACGCAATTCATGAACCACAATGGCCTAAGTAACTAGCAAGAGAATATGTGATGATGTTCATCGAAAACAAACAAACCGTTGTTTGTATTTCTCGTTGACATCAAGATTTGTTTTAATAATTGTTATTTGAATCAGGTATTATGAGAACAAAGGTTGTTCAAATAATTACCGTATTCCATATAAGATGGATGATTTACAAATCTAGTTGGAGAAATCACATCCATAAAACCTAATGCTAAAATGTCGCAAGACAAATGATTGAAAGATCACTTACGAAGTGACATCGCTGTTTAAATTATATTGGAAAGAAAACATGAAGAATATCCATATTCATGGATTTTTGGAGTCTTTGATTTGATCAAGTGACGCTTGTGAGACTTTCCACGTGATAATTAAAACTTCGTTCAAAGGCCAAAGAAGAACGAACGACTAAATTATTGGAATTTATACATATCGATGTATGTAGTCCATTATGTATAGTCGTAAGCGATGGATTTGAACTTCATAAGCTTTCTCCAAAAATTTGAGTGAATGTTCACTTAATGAGAAAGAAGTGTGAAATATTTGAAAACGTTCAAAGACTTTCAAGATGAAGTGAAAATCATTGTGACAAGAAAATAAATGGTTTATGATTTTATCATAAGGGATTTATTTGAGTTACAAGTGTAACAAGAAAATAAATGAATTATGATTTTATCATAAATGGATTTATTTGTGTTGCAAGTTTAGCAAAACACCTAGATTTACATCTCCCAAAACACCATAGGAGTATGGAGTGTTTGAGATTTTTAATGAAACCTTGTTTGACATGGTTGGATCAAAGGTGTTATTTATAAAACTGCCATTATGTTTTAAAAGATTAAAGCTTTAGAGACTTCCGCTTTTACACTGAAAAGAGCTCCATCTTGATCCGTTGAAATGACACAGGGAAGTTATGGTTTGGGGTAAAACCCAAGTTGTCATTTCTTTAATTTTGGTATGCTAAACATAAGTAAGATGTTTACAACCGAAGTCGGATGAGCATGTCTTTGTAGGTTATTTCGAATAACAATTGGTTATTCCTCCATAACACCAAGGACAAAAGGGTTTGTCGCTTGAAACGTGAAGTTTCTTGAAGAAGGAATTTTTCATAAATATTAAGTGGGAGGACAATAGAACTTTGATAAGGTTAACGAACCTTAGCTATATGTGCTGAGTTGTGCAGCACCAGAAAGTGTTCCGGAGGCATCCAGAATGCTCATGGATTACGTGCCTCAAAGGTTGCGGTCACGGAGGTCTAAAGTTCCTATTGAACCAAGAAGGTCGGATAAACAATCAAATGATTAAGATTCGAGAGTAAATCATTATTGTTTGACAATTATGAACCGACTATATGCAAAGAAGCGATGATGGGCCCTGACTCCGTCAAATGGCTTGAAGCCATAAAATCCGTGATAGTTCCATACACGAGAAATCAAGTTTTGAACTTGGAAGACCCTCCGTAAAGGTGTAAAAACCTATCGGTCGTATTTGGATCTATAAAGAAACAGACATGGATGTTTCACATCTATGAAATAGTCGACATGTCGTAATGTATTTTACGACAATGTTCAAGGAGCTGACTATGAAAAGATTTGATCTTTCATAGCGATATTTAGTCTGGACGGATTAAAGTAGCAACCACTAGATATAATTTGTTATATGATAGATGAATAAACAAAACAAAGTTCTTCTAATAGAATGGTTACCTAGGACGTGTACATGACACGATCCAAAGGGTTTTGTTAATTCAAAGGATGCTAAAAAGGGCATGCAAACTTCAATGGTTGAAGTAAGCATCGCGGAGTTGGAATCTTCACCGTGATGAAAAGGAGTTTTCATCTGGAGACGATGAAGATGCTTGCATTTGCAAGAAATTAAGTGGGAGCGCTGAGACATATTTCTAATACATTATGTGGAGGACATCTTGTTGATTAGAAATGATGTATATTTTATTGACAAAGGTTAAGAATTTTATTTCGATGAAATACTTAGGCAAAACCCGAATATTTAGCATGAATGTCTGTAGTGGATAGACTATGACGCTAATATGTTTGTGCCAAACATACATATATGAGATATTGAAGGAGTTCAATATAGAAACAACAAGAAACAGTTCTTGTCGCATGGAAAGGAATTGAATCAAGATTCAAGTGTATTGACACTTGATAAGTGAAACAAGATTCAAGTGCTTTGACACTTCATGAGTGAAATCACAAGGATGTTTTGATCAATCATACCATGATATGTACACATCCAGATATGTCCTATGCTCTAAGTGTTATGAGCATATACCAGAATGAATCATAAAATGATCATTGGACGATAGTGAGGATATTCTTATGATCTTTTGGAAGAACTAAGAATATATTTGTGTAGAGGTGACAAACAATTATAAATAGTTCATTGTAAAGCGTTACATTGATACTAGTTTTGTCACAAGATACAAATTAATTTTATATCAATTTAAACTATGGGTGGCACAATGAAATGGAAAGATAGATTCCATGATGGATTTGGATGAAATCCATAGTTAAGAAATTGTGATGAATACTACAACAAAAAGGCTAAGTATATGACTGCTATAGTAGCAGCAAAGGAGGGAATTTGTGTCAAGAAGTTTGTTATCAAACTAAGGTGTGGTTCGCAACGGGCTAACACTAAAGATATATTGTATGACAATAGTATCGACATGATTTAACCCCAAGAAACTAAAGGTCTCACAAAAAGACCAAATTTATACAATTCCATCTCATTGGAGAATGAGTGATGCGTGGAGACGCAAAGACATGCAAATACACACGGACCTGAAAGCGTCAGATCCGTAGATTATGTTAACCACCTGCAATTGCGTATATGGAACACCAGAAAGCCATAGGTGTTCAATACGCAAAGTTTTCAAACTAGATTATTGTCTCTAGTGCAAGTGGGAGACTAAAGGGAATATGCCCTAGAGGCAATAATAAAGTGGTTATTATCGTATTCCTTGTTTATGATAAATGTTTATTTTGCATGCTATAATTGTATTAATATGGAAACGTTAATACATGTGTGTTTAATAAACAAACAGAAAGTTCCTAGTTATGCCTCTCTCTCATAAACTAGCTCGTTGATTAACAAGATGATCAAGGTTTCCTGATCATGGACATTGGATGTTGTTAATAACGGGATCACAACATTAGTGTAATGGTGTGATGAACATTCATCCGAAGTATAGCATTACGATCAAAGTCATTGAGTTTATATTGCTATAACAACTTACAAAGTGATCATAATCCTTAGACCATGAGATCATGTCAATCACTAACACCGAAAGAGATTCTTGATAACATCAAACGTCACACCGTAACAGGGTGATTAAAAAGATGGATTCAGAACTAATAAAGTGTTATGTTGAGGCCCATGGATCGAGAGTGAAATTTTTTCATCCCGATGACGGATAGATATACTCTGGGCCCTCTCGGTGATATCACATTGGTTAGCTTGCAAGCAAGTGATTTGATCACTAGAATGTTATATCACGGGAACGAGAAAAGAGTACATGTCAGTAACGAGATCAAACTAGGTATGGAGATACTGATGATCGAATCTCGGACATGTAATATATCGCGAAACAAAAGGATTAAGATACTAGTGTAAAAGGTTCCGACGATCACAAGAAAGTCATCGTTGAATGTGTGGGAGTCAATATGGGTCTCCAGATCCCGCTTCTGATTATTGATCTGAGAGGGGTCTCGATCATGTCCGCATTATTCACGAACCGTAGGGTGACACACTTAAGAGACACCGACATCCATTTGGAGCAGAAGTTTCATGCTGAAAAGAATAACAAGCGCGGGAATTTATTTCACTAGCTACCGAAACGGGTTTTCGGGTGAAATTGCAGAAAGTGTTTCTGCATGTGAAATGAAATACTAGCAAGAGGTTATATGTGAATGTTTGTCATTAAAGTAATTGACCAAATTCTGAATAAATAAAAGGAGTTTTATTTAATGAGAGTTTGCATTAAATTTGGTGGAAATTTAATGGGAATTTGAGTGGGTTTTTTAGTGGAGGGAATTGAAAGGCATTTGAGTGAGTGGAGTGTCCACCCACATGAATGTGGAAGAGGTGGGGGAAGCCCCATGGCTGGGCGCATGGCCCCTTGGGTGCCCCCCCCTCTCCCTATAAAAGGAGCCCCCCTCCCTCTCTCTCACTCACACCTCCTCGTGAAGGATCTCTCTCCCCCTCTAGAATTTATCCCCCATGGTCTCGGACTAGCGAGATACATGTTCCCGGTGACTATTCGGCAAGAAAGAGTTGTGCTTCCGCTGCATCGCTGGAGCGAGGAGGCGGAGGTTGCTCGGTGCCTCGAACGTGTGTGCGAGCATGGATGCGCTTTGCTTGGCTTAGGACTTCCTCTCGATCTTGAGATCGACAAGAGATCGTCTACATCAACCACGAGTTTGGACTCGTTAAGCTTTGTCGGTCTTCAAGGGTATGTTCTCTACAGATATACATCCGCCCGTTGTTTGTATCTTGGTACATAGTTGTTCCCATCGTAGGAAATTTTTTGTTTTCTATGTTGCGAACCCTACATTGGCGCCCACCGTGGGGCCAGCAGCGGTGCTAGCTGGAGTCAAGATCCGGACGGGAAACTTCATCCACACTGGCGAGCGCGTTGTCTCTGGCTTAGTCCAGAGATTTAATCTCTGTGACTATGTCAGCGATAACGCAGGCAGCTTCAGGAGAAAAGCTCCTCCGCGCAACGGCATCTTCATCAACTTGGGCATGCACCAGATCTACGTCGGCGTCGACACCTCCTGCGTTTATCCTCATCGAGTTATTGTTGCAGGAGAGCCCCCCTCAACGCCACAAATGGTCCGCGTGGAGAACGCCCCGCTAGCACCGTCGAGGTGATGGTCGCAGCCGGGGTACAGGCAGCAGCAGGAGGCGCCGGATCAAGCAAGGACCCGACGACGGGAGGACAGGTGACCACAAAGCAAGCAGCTCACAGCCCACCGAGGTAGATCCTTCAGCAGCCAAGCCAGCCGAGGTGCAGGAGACAACCCCGAAGGCACCATGGGTAAGATGGCCACCTCTGGAAAGACCAAAAAATATTCTCCAAACAACTATAGATAATTTGACCACACCTGTAGCGCCGATACTTGATCTGGCTAATGCTCAGGAAGAGTTAGAACAGACTAGGCAAAAAGTACTGGTAGAGGCAGAAAAGGTGTCGGCCTTGCGGGAGTCCCTGAACAGGACCCTTCGAGAATATGCCAAGGCAAATAAGCTAGATATTGCCCCAGAGCGAGTAGATGAGTTAAGATTGAGAGGAATAAATATCATGAATGATATCAACAAAGAACATGAGACTCACAAGGCAGACTCAGTAGACCTAGGCTTGCCGAGGTATAGCACCCCGGCAAAGAACCTAAGGGCGGCTAATGCCGCTGCATTAGAATTGGAAGGACTAACCGGCGAAGCCCGACAAAAGCAACATGAAAGAGTGAATGAGCTGGTACGCATTGCGAACCAGCAAAATGAAGAAATGCTTAGGGATGACCCGGCGAGACCGGGAGCCTCGCGCATGGTTCATTCGGCTGGAGCAGCACCTGCCCTATCAATGGCAGCAGCATCCTCACCCGGAAACAACGGGCGAAAAGATAAAGAAGCAACTTCAGGAAAAACAAATAAGCAAATTGTACCGTATGATCTAGCGGTAGCTGAAAAGGTCAATGAGAACAGAGGCAATGGAAGCCGAGGTAACGGTGGCGAAAGAAACCACGGTCGTGCCAATAAAGGCAACGGAAGCCGAGGTAATGGAGATCTCGGAAGAAGAAATCATGAGAATGAAATCCCGGCGGAAGGAATAAGGGACCCGCCGCCCAATCCTCAGCCGAGGTATGAACCTCGGCAAGAACGAGAAGTGAGACCAGCTCACCATAATCACGCAAATGAGAGGTACAACGATGGTTACTCAGATATGGAGTATGCAGGGCATGGTGGAAATAACTATTATGGAATGCAAGAGAGAATCATGTACAAAGACTTACCATCAAATGATGCAAGATTAAAACTGGACAGGTTGTATCGGTCCAAGTTGTTAGAAGAGCAGGGTCCGCCTGGTCCGGCGTGTTTGGACCTCGGATCATGGGCGAACCACCAGTGCCGAACTTTCAGCTGGAAAGGGGCACGAAAACATACAATGGGATCACCAAACCACAGGATTGGTTGATTGACTATGCTACTACAGTAAAGATAGCTGGTGGGAACTTGCGATGGGCAGTAAGATATGTCCCGCAAATGCTGGAAGGACCAGCCAGAGTATGGCTGAATAATCTGCCAGCGGGAAGTATCAACTGCTGGCTAGACTTTGAAGAGATGTTTGTCAGCAACTTCACCAGTACTTACAAGAGACCAAACATGCCACATCAGCTTGCAATGTGCAAGCAGAGACTGAATGAGACAGACAGAGAATTCTTAACTCGATGGTGTAACCTTAGGAACTCATGCGAGGGAGTTATAGAATCTCAAGCGATAGCTTGGTTCGCTCAAGGATGCCGATATGCCAGTGTCTTGTGGCAGAGACTGCAAAGAGATATGCCAACCACTTTGGCAGAAACCATCGGGATAGCGGATTCGTATGCATTGGGTGATCCGACGCAACCAGAACTGATGTCGGCGGAGCATCGGGAGCATCAAGATCGGTATGCAAGAGATGCGGCCGGATCATCGAGGCGCAATGAGTTCAGAGGTATAAGAAGAGAGGAAAGACCGGATTACAGATATACCTCCAATCAGGTGGCAGCGGTAGTGCAAGATCAGCCGAGTCACTAAACAAATGGCGGTAAGAATGGTCCTCAAGAATGGACACCAAGGAATGAAGGGAAGAGACAGTGGACACCGTAATGTAAAGAAGTGGCATGAAGGTCAAGTACACGTTTGAATCCATGTTGGACCAACCGTGTAAGTTTCACACTCCAAAACCGGCCAAGCCGGATAATCATACAACTCGGCAATGCGCCTGGATGAAAAATGCAAAGGGGAACCCAACGGGCATGCAAGAACCTTCTCATCAGGCACATCAGCAGCAACCGCAATTGACTGGGGCAAACGCACAACAATTAATGTTACCCCCTCCTCCCTCGAGGTATGATAACTCGGACCGGAGAGATACGGTGCATCAAGTGATAAATCAGGGTCTGGATGGAAGGACAAACCCCAGAAATAATGGACGCAATGATTACAGGGAACATCATCAATCATATTGCGTGTTCACAATAGAACAGCAAGACAGGCAAAGTATACACCGTCGGCATATGGAAGTGAATGCGGTTATGCCGGCAGTACCAAGATATGTACCTTGGTCAGATCAAGAAGTAACTTGGAGCATAAAAGGATCACCCCAAAATAATGCTGAATCCACGGTCGTACGCACTCGTACTAGATCCGAATTTTGTCGGGCCCAACATTAATGTGAAATTTTCAAAAGAAATCATTAATAATGGGAGCAGTATCAATATCATGTACAAAGATACAATGCATAAACTCGGAATATCGCAGAATATGCTGCAATCCACGAGAACCACGTTCCATGGAATAGTGTCGGGACTTTCATGCGAACCCATTGGGAAGGTTCGAGAAGATGTATTATTCGGCACAAGGGATAACTGTAGAGCGGAAAATTTGGAGTTTGAGGTGGTGGATCTAGAAAGTTGCTATCATGCCTTACTCGGGTGGTCGGCATTGGCCAAATTCATGAGCAGCTGCCACATCACTTACTTGAAAATGAAGTTACCCGGACCACAAGGGGTGATAACAGTAGCAAGAGATTACAGGAAGTCGATGGAATGTGCTTCGGCCGAATCAAACCTGGCCGAGTCATTGGTGATCGCAAGAGAAAAAAGAAGGATTCAAGAAGTAGCGGCTCTCGCTCAGTCGGCACAGCTGAATATTCCAGCATTAGCCAACCCACATGGAAGTGTTTCTTTACAGCCGACTAAAGAAACGAAAAAGGTCCAGATAGATGAACAGTTCCCGGAGTGCACCATCACCATTGGTGCCGGCCTAGATGCCAAATACGAAGGCGAGCTCACCAACTTCCTCTGTGAGAACCGGGATATCTTTGCATGGTCAACTCAAGATCTGCAAGGTGTGCCGAGGGAGTTGGCTGAGCACTCTCTGCATGTAAGGCCAGGAGCAAGGCCGATGAAGCAACCTCTCCGCCGCTTCGCCGAAGACAGGAGAAAAATAATAGGGGATGAGATAGCTCGGCTTCTGGCGGCCGGGTTCATCATGGAAGTGCTTCATCCGGATTGGCTATCAAATCCAGTATTGGTAGAAAAGAAAAAGGATGACCCAAATGTAGCCGTCGTATGGCGAATGTATATTGATTACACGAACCTAAACAAGGCGTGTCCCAAAGATCCTTTTCCTTTACCTAGGATAGACCAAGTCATTCATTCGACCGCTGGTTATGGGCTGTTGTAATTTGTAGACGCGTATTCTGGTTCCCACCAGATACCGTTCAATCCGGCCGATCAAATAAAGACTGCGTTTATTACCCCGTATGGGGCTTATTGCTATCGCACCATGCCATTCGGCCTGCGCAACGCAGGAGCAACATACCAGAGATGCATGCAAAAGTGTCTACATGACCAGATAGGGAAAAATGTGCAAGTATATGTGGATGATGTGGTTATAAAAACCAAAGAAAGTAAAACACTCCTGGAGGATATTCGGCAGACATTCGCAAACCTGAGAAGATTCCGAATGAAGCTTAACCCGGAAAAATGTACCTTCGGTGTCCCGGCTGGGAAATTACTCGGTTTTCTCGTGTCCAGCCGAGGTATAGAGGCAAATCCAACTAAAATACAAGCAGTTGAAAGAATGGAATTGCCGAGGTGTCTAAATCATGTACAAAAATTCACAGGTTGCCTGGCCTCGCTTAGTCGATTTGTATGTCGGTGGGGGAAAAGGCATTACCTCTATATCAACTGATGAAAAAATTTGATAAGTTCATTTGGACACCGCAAGCAGATAACGCATTTCATGAATTAAAAAAGATGTTGGTCACGACACCAATTCTGGCCTCTCCATTATCAAAGGAGCCTATGTTACTTTATGTAGCTGCCACTAACAGAGTAGTAAGCGCGGTGGTTGTCGTGGAACGGAATGAAGATGATAAGTCGGTACAAAGGCCGGTATATTACCTAAGAGAGGTACTATTAGCCTCAAAACAGAATTACCCGCACTACCAAAAGATGTCTTATGGAGTATACATGTCGGCGAAAAAAACTTAAACATTACTTCGAGGAACATCCGATAAAAGTGATTTGTGAAGCACCCATAGCCGAGATATTGAGCAATAAAGATGCCAGTGGTTGAATAGCAAAATGGGCAATCGAGTTATCACCTTATGCCCCGCAATTCGATAGGCAAGATGTAATCAAATCTCAGGCGGTGGCAGACTTCTTTGTGGATTGGGCCGAGGTGCAATATGAGCCGCCATTACCAGATCCGAATTATTGGACAATGCACTTTGACGGTTCCAAGCTGAGGAATGGCTTGGGGGCTGGGATAGTGTTAACCTCGCCAAAAAGAGATCAGCTGAAATATGTGCCGAAAATACATTTCGATGCGTCAAATAATGTAGCCGAGTACGAAGCACTCGTCCATGGGTTAAAGGTGGCAAAAGAGATTGGCATACGTCAGATCCTATGTTACGGGGATTCTGATCTAGTAGTACAGCAAGTATCAGGCAATTGGGATGCGCTAGATGCGAATATGGCCTTATATAGATTCCATGTGCAAAAAATCAGTGGATACTTCGATGGATGTGAGTTTCATCATATACCTCGGGCAGAAAATGATGCTGCAGACACGCTGTCAAAACTTGGATCAACTAGGCAATCAATTCCCTCGGGTATCGCCCTAGAGCACCTGAGAAAACCATCAATAGCACCATCACCAGAGTCCGAATCCATTTATATCTCGGAAGAATCAAGAGAAGATAGTATGCCAATGGAAATTGACAAAAAATGTAACCCGAAATTTCCGAAAGTGAACCCGGCCATCGCACGAATGGATATGGAAAAATCCAAGGCTGTTATGTCGGCGGAAAATATGGAAATAGATAGTAAAATTATCCCAGAGAAAATCATGCCAACATGGGCACAACCCATATTTTCCTTCCTTAAGGATGCAATTTTGCCGAGTAATGAGGTACTGGCTAGACAGACAGTGAGAAGAGCAAAAGCTTATACAATCATAAACAATGAGCTGTATAAAAGAAGCGTCACAAGCGTGCTGCAAAGATGTGTTGACTTGGCGGAAGGCCAGGAAATCCTCCTAGATATACATCAGGGAGAATGCGGGCATCACACCTCGTCCAGAGCTTTAGTGGCCAAAGCATTCAGGCATGGATTTTATTGGCCGACGGCGTTGAAAGAGGCCAAAGAATTGGTAGAAAAATGTAATGGTTGCCAGAGATACGCCAGCAAGATACATATGCCATCGTCCGAGTTAAAGACGATACCAATTACTTGGCCATTTTCTGTATGGTGCTTGGATATGGTGGGACCATTCAAGACAGCCCGGGGCGGGATAACTCATATTTTAGTCATGGTGGATAAGTTCACAAAGTGGATTGAAGTAAAACCAATAAAAAAATGTGATGGACCAACAACAGTAAAATTCCTTAAAGATATTATCTTGAGATATGGTTATCCACATAGTGTTATTACAGACAATGGCACAAACTTTGCTGAAGGGGCTTTTGCTAGATTCTGCCAAGAAAAACACATAAGACTAGATGTCGCCTCGGTGGCTCACCCAACATAAAATGGGCAAGTAGAAAGATCTAATGGACTAGTATTGTCCGGAATAAAACCCCGACTCGTCGAACCTCTGCAAAGGTCAGCAGGATGCTGGATCGAGGAACTACCAGCAGTACTATGGAGCCTCAGAACTACCCCAAACAGGTCAACAGGGTGTACCCCATTTTTTCTGGTATATGGGGCAGAGCCGTGCTTCCAGCCGACATAATACATGATTCGCCAAGAGTAACCCAGTATACAACTGCTGAGGTAAATGAGGTAGCTCGGCAAGATGATGTCGATTTGCTAGAAGAGGCCAGGGAGTTGGCACTATCAAGGTCGGCTATTTATCAGCAAGACCTACGACGATATCATAGCAAGAAAGTCAATCCAAGAGTGTTTAAAGAAGGAGATTTGGTTCTTCGACTAGTGCAACACACAGCCGGCATGCCCAAACTATCACCCCCATGGGAGGGGCCATTCATCGTGAGTAAAGCATTGCACAATGATGGATATTACCTAATCGATGATCAGTCACCAGAAACTAACAAGGCAAACAAAGCCGGCGAAGAATCTAAAAGACTATGGAACATAGCTTTACTTCGTCCATTTTACTCGTAGGATCCATCTATGGTACATTGTAATATGACGCTTCAAGTCGAAGTATCAACTATGTATTAAACCTCGGCACCTTGAGCAGTGACTCGGGGACTGCCCTATGTTATTTCTTATTTTGAGTTATGTATTAAACGTCGGCACCTCGAGCAGTAACTCGGGGACTGCCCTATGTTATTTCTTATTCTGAGTTACGTATTGTACCCCGGCGCCTCGAGCAGGGACTCGGGAAATGTGCCGTGTTATCTCTTATTCACGAATCACATGTTAAGTTTCAAGACCTCGGGCAGGGACTCGCAGACTGTGTCGTATTATCCCTTATCTAGAGTCATGCATTAAACCCCGCCGCCTTGAGCAATGACTCAGGGGTTACCCCGTAAGATTCTCTGCATTAACCCATGAAATATATTTCGGCAATTAGGTTTGCAACTCGGAGACGACCACACGGTCCAAGGTAATTCTTTGAGCACACGCAAGAACTCGATAGCCCAAGTGATAACTCGGGGAATAATGGGTTTAATCGATTATTTGTCGCCAGACACATAAAAGTTCCACAACTCAGCAAACAAAGATCTCTAAGAATGATGCAAAAAGAGTAACACTCCGAGCGAAACGAAGTATGATAAGGGATGCAACTTATTGTTTCACTTTGCCAGATATGGGCTTCGGGCTTTATATCTCGGATAGAGGTCAAGAACACAATGGCCAAGACGTCGAATTTATAAAGGCCAGGCAATATAAGCGCCGGACTAAGGTCAACCACATGAAAACATACGATCCGAGCTTATGAGATTGAAGGTCGCCAAAGCAAAAATATAAAGCAACAAGATCTGTTTAGACAAACTAATAATGATCACCATCACCCATGCCTCTGCAGCAAAAGGAAAAAAGGGTTCGTACCACACAGAAAGTCGGACAATTGTTTCAAACACATCATACGCCCGGCATACCAGGGACTGGAAATAATTTAAGAAGTTTTTTGAACCTAAGAGGCAGCGGCATGACGAGGCACTGGGCGCTCCGAGGTAGACGACGCCTCGGACGAAGTAACTTCACCTTCCACAGAAGCAATGGTAACTTCGGGGGAAGTCCTGGGCTGCTGAGAAATATTAGTTTGAGCTTGAGAGTGCCCAGTCCCTTTGGAAGATGATCGCGCATAGCCGTCCCCATCCGAACTTGCGCTAGAATCACCAGAGTTGTCCGAGTCGCCCTCACCCTCATACTAGTCGGCCGAATCATTATCAGAGGCATCTTCGATTTCGACATCATCCGCTGGGTTGGGAAGAAAGCTCGGCCCTTTAATCCAGTTATGCACATCAGCATACTCAACAAGCTGGAAGGCACGAGCTTGGCAGCGAGCGACGAATTCTGGATCCTCAACCCAACGGGAGCCAATGCGCGAGTTTATCAAAGTGTCGAGCGAAATGTCCTCGTACCAAGACATAATGACTGTGAGCGCCATATCAGCACCAGCCCTTCCAGCGGATTCCCTCCAGATATTTAACTCGGACTGGGATGCCATTAGTCTTTCCACAAGTATCTTGATCTCGTCAATATCAGGAGTTCCAGAAGTATTCGACCAGAGAACATGGTAGGCCCGGATGGCTGTTTGCACCAAATCCCTGCCCATAATCTTCATTGGCCCAATAGCAGCGCCAACGGCAACCAAGAAGTCTTCCATTGAATATTTTGGACTCGAATTTGCGGGGACACCTCAGCGCTGGCGAGCAGAAATCACCGCTCTAGAGCTCACGGGCCTATCTTCCGAAAATGATCTACGCAAAATAAAAGTATATCAGTTAAAAGTAAGAAAGAGAAGAAGATAACTCGGCCACGGTCAGAAACTTACGATGAATATAGCTCAACATTTTCTGGAGATCCTGAGTCCAGTCAACCTTAGTCTTCTCAAAGCGAGTGATTTCCTCGCTCATCGTCCGATTCTAAAGTTCGGCAGCCTCGAGGAGTTCTTTATCTTTCTGAAGTTGCAGACTTAGCCGATTCTTTTCTTCGGAGAACTCCTGATAAACTTTCTCTAACTCGGATTTCTGAGAAAGCTTGAGGGACTCCACCTCGACACGCAACCGGGTTATCTCGTCATCTTTCTCTTTCAATTGCGCCGAATGAGTGGCGGCTTGCTCTAAAAAATGCAGCATCATATCCGGCATGGGCATGCATTCTTGATGCGACGCTGCAAGAGTTTGTAACTCGGCTATACCAAAGCCAGAAGGTTATAAGAAACCCAGGATAAGTCTCGAACGAAAATAATAGAGGAAAAGAATAACTGACCTTCCAGAGCTTTGACTTTCTTCTCAAGACGGATATTAAGATTATTGATATTACCTGTTTACCAGCAAAATGGGTTAGCACCTCAAGTCGAAAATATTAAGAACTTAAGGGACAATACAAAGATTTGTTAAGTTACCAGCTTTCTGCACCACGTGAAGAACTTTCTCATACTTCTCTTGCAATTTCTTGTGCGCGAAAAGCAGCCTTTGGAATTCGGCTGTCCGCCGATCATGGGCAACCTAAGCGACAAAATAAATTACATAGTCAGATATTCAAAGCTAAAACAGATCCGAATCAAGCAAAGCTTAACTCAGATCTAGGTGGCTGGATATTCGAAGCTAAGACAGATCCGAATCAAGCAAAGCTTAACTCGGATCTAGGTGGCTGGATATTCGAAGCTAAGACAGATCCGAATCAAGCAAAGCTTAACTCGGATCTAGGTGGCTGGATATTCGAAGCTAAGACAAATCCGAATCAAGCAAAGCTTAACTCGGACCTAGGTGGCTAGATATTCAAAGCTAAACAGATCCGAATCGAGCTAAACCTATCTCGAACCTAAATGACTGGATAATCAAAGGCGAAATAGATCCGGATTCAGCAAACGCTTAATATGGAATACAAATGAACCACGATGAGTCAAAGTCATACAGGAAATTTACTCGACGAATAACGCACTTTAAGCTTAATAAAGTTTCCAAACGAACAACAAGTTATTCGGTTGCAAGCTTCGGGGACTAGGGTATATATACTACCATTTGAATAACTAACCAAATATCAACGAAAGCAATTACCTCATTCATCTTATCACTGTCAAGAACGATCTTGGCAACCATATGCAAACGACTGCTGATGTCGGAAAGCTGAAATGGCTGATTGCTCGGATTGCCCTCAAGCTTATCAGCAGCGTTCCAATTATTGGCGTACTCCACCAAGGAGCCAAGGCTGTTCCCGCTCTCAGTACGGGTTAGCACCTTACCTCGGACCTGTTGTGTAACCACTGCCGCCGCGGGGCTCTTGTGAAGAGCGAGCTGAGTATCTGCGGCCGGGGTGACAACAGGTTTAGCAGAAGAAATCCCCTTGCGAAACGCATCAGCAATGTTGGGTTGAGAAGAGCTAGCCGGCCCCTTCTGAGATGATGAAGGTCTGGTAACAACAACCTTCTTAGCCTTAGAAGGTATGTCGGAAGGGACCGCAACCTCGACACTCAGAGTGGCATCTTTGGGGGGCAGAGGAATTATGGTTTCCGAGGGCGTCGAGATGGTAATATCCTCTGTTGGAGTTGGAGTCGTGGTTGGAATTGTGGGGGTCAAAGAAATCTCGGGGGAAACTTCGGGGTTCGCAACAGAGGCAACGGGTTCGGTAGGAGGATCTACTGGCGGGGTTATATCGACATCAGCAATGGAGACCGCGGGTACATCTTGTGGAGGTGATGTCTGAGTCAGCGCAGGAGGAGAGTAAATGCGAGCAGGACTAGGAGCTCTAGTATCTTCAGGAGGTGGAGGAGAAGGCAGCCGAGTTGTATGACTCGTCATACTCGGACCACTCGGCTTAACAGAAAGAGGAGCGCTGCAAAAGCACATAAAGTTAAATCAAAAGACAGAAAGAGAGAAACAAGAAATACAAATGAAAATGAACTCACCCAGTAACTCCGGGTTTTACGCTTCGGAAGGTGCTGGGCTGACTTCTTTGTTCGCTTCATGGGAGCGGTTTCGGAGGCACCTGCTGGAGAGGTACACTTCCTCGAAGTAGCAGGAGGTTGGGAGGCGAGAGGCTCAGCGTCGTGCACCTGACCGGCCTGATTAGCTGGGGAAGTAGAAGCCGGAAATGCAAAAGAGATAGGCATTGCGGCGACTACCTCAAGAATTTGGACGTCGTCCGAATCACCTTCCTCCCCGTGGGCTGAGGTCTTTCCACGGGCGCGAGCCGGAGCGACGTCTGACTTGGGAACAAACTCCTCCGAGTCAGGCTCCCCGCTGTCTAGGGTGTTCCGATCTGTGGTCCACGGGAGGGCCAGAACCTCGGCGTCCTCGATCTTTTGCTCCGCAAATCTCTACAAGAAAAGAGACGAAGGGGAATCAGCAAAAGGAGTCACAAATGCGATTAGGAAACAAAACACAAATACGTTAACTTACCTTGGGAGGGGGATTCCCACGGGTGAACGGCTTCAGCCCCCAGGTCCAGTCCTCCGGCATATCAGTCTTGAAGATAGCTCGGACACGCTTGAAAATAAGATAATCCTCGAGCTCAACCGTTGAGACCCGGTTGGGATTGAGAGGACCGCTCATGTAACAGAGCTTGTGCGTGTGACGCTGGAAAGGGCAGATTCGGCTGCTGGCGAAGGTGATCATCAGATCCTCGCCGCGTAGCCCGGCGCGGATCAGCTCCTTCAGCCAAATCTCGAAGGTCTCGGCCAAACCATGGCTCTTCCTGGAGTTGTAGGTCCAGTTCTTCTTGGAAGGGGGGCCGATGGAGAAGGCAGGGAGCCGGATCTTGTCTTCCTTTCCAGTGTTCTTAACATAGAAAAACGATCTATGCCATTTCTTGCAAGACTCGAGACCAGCAACACGAGGGAACTCGGATTTTCTCCCAGGTGTGATGGACGCGGCTCCACACTGGGTAAGCAACTTCTCAAAGGGCTGAAGGGATTTGTCTGGAACGATGCTAGATCAGATCTAGAAGAATTTGGACCATACATGCACAGACGTCCAGAGGCCAAAGTATCCTTCCGAGGCCGAGATAAAAGCGGATAGGGAGGCGATGGCATTAGCCGGAAGGTGATGCGGCTGAAGGCCGAAGTAATCGAGGAAATCCCTAGCGAAATCTCTAAGGGAAAGACCGAAACCACGAGCAAGTGGGACATGAAGACGACATACTCGCCGTCGTTGAGTACAGGAGAAGATTCGTTGCCGGGTAAGCGACAGCCTACCTCGGCAGGAATCCAGCGAGTCCTAATTAGCCACTCGATCTCACGACGAGTGACGGAGGAACCCTGCCAGGAGCCCCGCTCTGGACCAGACACTACGTCGTCGTCTTCGACGAGCGCGCCACTAACCGAACTCGACATAGGGTCGCCGTAGGAATCAACGGAAGAAGAACTAACGGCGGAGCTAGGCTTAGAGGCGCAGGGCCCCGTCGTGGTTCTAAGCGAAGACGGCAACGGAGCGGAAAAGAGCCGCATGGGAAATCTGGAGAACGGCGGATGCGTCTAGGGAAAGAGCCTAGCAGCGGGACCGTAGAAAAACTCACCGGCAACGACGCCGGAGCAGGCGCACGGCGATGGGGTCAACGGAGCAGAGGAATTGTGGCCTCGCCGTCGAAGATGTCAACGATGGCGCAACCGCAGGAGCACGAGCAGACGCACGGGCGCAAGGAGGAAGAAGAACAACGGTAAGCGAAGGGGGAAAGTGAACCCTCTATAACCGCGCGACCCTAGCAGTAGTGGGATCGTGCGTGCGAGCGTTAACCGTGTAGATCGTGCGTGTGGCAGAACCGCTCGCGGATGAGTGGAGCCACACCGAAGACCACACGACGCAGGAGAGGATCAGGCCTCCTGACCGATGCGATGCGCGAGGCGTCGCAGCGCCGACGCGACATACACAGTAATCACTGTAGCTTGTCACTGGGCACTGTAGAGGAACAAAAAACTAGAAAAATAATGATGAGTGTTACACGTAGGACGAGGCGTGCACGAGAAGCAGCACTGATACCTCGAACAGGAAAAAGTAACTCGTAGATGAGGAGAAATGAATATAGGGAAACTGATGTGGCCCGGCCGAGGTTACGGGCAGGACCACACCAGCTTCGGGGACTAATGTTGGGGAGGTGACCCCGGATAGGGTCAAGACAGGGGAAAATAAAAGGAGTTTTCCCTATCATATGCCGAGTTACTGTTTATATCGGCCGAGTCCTGTAAAAGTCGGCCGAGATAAGCACGGCCATGATACCTACGAAGGGAGAGATACCTGATCCGGCCGACATACGAGTTAAGTCGGCCGAGTATGTATGTACAACTTGAATGCAGGTAAAGGTCGAGCCGAGTTATCCAAGACAAGGCCGAGTAACATGAATCTTGCGGGAGAAGGAGGTGCCTAAGGTCAAACCCAAGCTGCTATAGGAGGAATCTAGACAGAGCCAAGCGCTAAGGACAAAGAGCAGAGATGCAGAGGGGCAGACAGGCGTCACGGAGGTGACAGTGAGGAAGCCTGAGGCGTACATGTGAGGCCCTCTGAAACCTTGCCGCCGATAGAAGGGAGACACAGAAAGGAGTTCGCCGAGTTACCACTTTGGGACAAGCATATTCCAAGAATATGCTTGCCACGTGAGCCTTAGAAGGAGCCAAGTAACCCCTTTATAAGGAGAGGCATGGACTCCTGAGAGGGGGATCGATTCATTCAACACCGTAAGGCTCGTGTAGTTCTTCTCTTCTTCCAGCAAACATCTCGAGGAGCACTTGTAGCCCAAGAGAGGAGAAATAAAGATCTGTATGTTAGTCATTTGTGTGTAGAAGTAACTACATCTACCCTTCCCGGATCCCTCTAGCATCCATAGGCCTCATACTTTAGCCTACCCATGGCATCTGCCGTGCCACCACCACGATAGAATTACAACATCTATATCTATATCTATATTTATATCTAATAATAAAGGAATGAGTGTTTCTTGTAGTACTTATACTTTTTTGAATGACTTTATGACTTTACCCTTTGACCAAAAAATAAATTACCCACCAAGGCCACCGGTAAGTGAAAAAAAAATTACCCACCAATGCCACCGGTAAGTGAAAAAGAAAAAAAGTATTTTTTTGACATGTTGACTCCTAGGAGTTGGTTCTTTTCGGGGAATTCCACCGTTCGTTTTCTACAGATAGAATTCATTCGCTTTCTCACGTTCGTCCTCGGGTCCTCACAATGAGCATAGCATATGCATGTGCGTATGACCAATCCCGCCAATGTTTTCATCTCTAGTAACGCATGGCTGACGAGACTGCAACTATAAGTAAAATATCGGACCACTAGACCTGGATGTGGACCATGGCCGGAATCGACGACGATGCCACGGACGGAGGCTCGGACGCCCAACACGAGCCCGAGTTGACACCTTACCTCCAGCGGACAAACACGGTGGCGTGTCCTCTGGTCTGACACGTACCGTCCCTAGCTGAAATCATACGGTTGTGTCAATCCGGGTTTACAAAATAAAAAAAATGCATGCGCCCCTATTAAACTCTAACTAATGAATACGTCTGTCCGTTTATGTGAAATCCCTATGACTGTTAGAGGATATTATATTTTGAAGTATGCTTTATCTAACAAATCATCTGAGTATAGATAGTGGAAATAATTTTTAAATTGTGGCATAACTCTGTGAATAAGTTCGTCCAAGATAAGAAAACGTTCAACTTGATCGAGACAGGTGTCATGAGGCAAGACAAAAGTTTTTTCATGCGAATTAGATTGGTCTTTCCGGTGCAACGCACGATCACTTCTACTAGTTAATATAAATTCCTATTCGCAAAAAGAGAATCACAACAAAAATCATGCGTGTGGACTGTGGAGTAGTACAATTTTTATAAAGTAGAGCAAATTTGCTATACTTTTACTCAAAATTTTGCAAGAGTAAAGTCTTACCATTTACCTACATGCGTAATTTTCAAAGCCTGAAATACGATTAATTTTTGGACGCTTTTCCAAAACCTGGCCCGGGGCTGCTGTCGATGATTCTTGGGTAAACGGTACAATGTGTGAGAGGACTGGATGGCATGACGTCACGGTGTCCGTAGGCACGCAGATCGTGGAAACGACCATGAGGGAGCCGTGCATGCATGCGATTGATTCATGGATGCATGGACTTTACTCTTTTTAGTTATTCCTCCGCTTTCTATTTATTTTGTGTTCTGACTTTAGTTAAGGTTAAACTTTATATTCTCTCGGTTTTAAAATAGATGTATCAGATTTGATAAAATTTTGATAAATCTAAACACTATTTAGTATATAGATTCATCTAAATTTTGATAAATATGTGACGTCTATTTTTAGACGAAGTGAGTATACGACACTCATTATACTTAATGCATACAATATAAAAATATACTAAAAATTCTAATGCTACAGATTTATACTGTAGATGTTGATATTTTCTTTAAAAAAAATAACATTTTTTAAACTTAGAACGCAAAGTACTACTAGTTGTGAAAGGAGAGGCTAGTCAATTAGTCATATGCCTTATTGACTGCACTTTGATTGATGGTCGCATATTTATGGGCGGGGGCGGCTTCAACTAGCCCGGCCGATCTAGAGGACTAGAACAGCAGCCAACATTGACCGAAAAGTTTACAGAGAGTATACTTCCACTGGTTTTCAACTACGCACGTGACCAAGTTAGACAGTTTCAGACATCTGGGAAGCGAGCGAGCTTCCGGGAAAGCCAACACGCTCTGAATATTCCAAGCCATACGGTGGAGTATATACAAGTTCCTTAATTTCCTAAAGCTTGCACGAACTGTTATCGATTGCAAATGGCAGACCACCCCACCACCGGCGTTAATGGCGGCGGCTTGCGCCCACGCTGGAGCCTCCCGCTCCAGTCTCACCACCTGACCGCAACGCAGACCTACATGCCTCGAACCCTATGGAGCGCTTCGGCGCCGCTCGGCTGCGGCCCGATGCACACCGCCGCAGCATCACCGGCGGTATTCGCGTCGGCGCCCGCGGAGAAGAACAACAACAGCAGCAGCAGCAAGAAGAGCTTCGCGGCCGACTTCCTCCTGGGCGGCGTGTCGTCGTCGGTGTCTAAGACCCTGGCGGCACCCATCGAGCGGGTGAAGATGCTGCTGCAGAACCAGGACGCGATCATCCGTTCGGGCAGACTGTCGGAGCCGTACAAGGGCATCGGGGACTGCTTCGCGCGCACCGTTAGGGACGAAGGGTTTCTCTCGCTCTGGAGAGGGAACACCACCAACGTCATCCGCTACTTCCCCACTCAGGTAATTTAGACATCGCCCGTCGAGTTCTTGCATTCCATGGATGGTTCATTTCTTGCCTCCAGGATTTATTTAAAAAAAACAGAGTGTACAACAATATAAGAAACATTGAAAATCAATTCAGAATTATTCGGACTAAATTTTAGCGATTCTGACTAATTTTGAATATTATTTAAATCTGGTTGGAATACATTTTGGTACCTGCAGAAATTTCCAAAATTTCAAAAATTTGAAACCTCCCTAGGACTCCGCAAAAATTTCGTTCCTTGCAGTATTTTTGTATTTCCATTTTTTAGTTCTTATAGTCAGTTCAGTTCTTGTTGCAACTTCCAGTCAACAAGAATTTTGCATGACTTAGACTAATGTGTGGATTGTTGTTGTACATTGAAAAAACAATGGCGAGGCTAGGAGGAGGTTCTTTTTCTTCTAAAGAAAACTTAGACTAAGATTTATGGCATTATTGAGAACCAAAGTGCTGCCTTGGTGGCTTGACCTTTTCGAGCAGGGCAGGCTTCTGGCCGGGCTAGAAAAAGCCCGACGGCAAATCCAAGGCCCGAGCCTGACCCGGCTATCTGGCCGAAAAAGCAGGCCTAGGGCCGACCTGGACCTGTAGAAAATCTAGGGGTGGTGGGCCAGGCCTTTTCTATTTTTGATATTCTCTAGAATCGAGCCCGACCTAGCTGTCGGGCCGAAATATCCGGCCTAGACCTGACTTGAACCTGCAGAAAATCACCAGGCCGTTAGGCCGGAACTTTTCTAATTTCGACATTCTTTAGGCCCGAGCCTGGCCCGAGTTGTACACCAGTCCACAGTTCCTAGTCCTAGGCCTAGCCTGTCGGGATCTTTTCGGGCTAGGCCGGGTTTCCTATGTCCAGGTATACCTTATGGTGGTAAACTCGCCCGTCCGGTTTCGAGATGGCCGAATTAAATAGGATGATATCCTTGTTTTTGAGGAGGAGGAGGGGGGGGGGGATAGGATGTTATCTAGCATGCATAAATCTGTTGCTAGAGAGGTCTTGAATTTTACCTAACACTAAAAGATTTATGGCATTAATTTTTGCAAGTTTGGGAAAGACAAACTTGCATGTGAAATTAGTAGGGTGACCATGAATAATTATTTATTATCTAAACAGTAAAGGCGATTAAGTCATATTAAAGTATTTCCTCTGATCCATATTAATAACCTTAACTTTATCTACATACGAATGCATCTAGTTTAAATACTTAACTAGATATATATGTAAATTTAGATAAAGTTTATACCATTATTAATACGAGGGAGTAGTAAGAAAGAAAATGTCCAAGTCTGCTGGTCTCCCTCGAGTCTAATAATACTAACAGCTCATTTTTGACACTTAGGTGATCTGACATTATCAAGTCTTCAGTTCATACTAGCAGCAGCTCCTAGTTAACTGTCAATCTGACATTGAGGGGCGATTTGACATTATCAAGTCTTGAGCTCATATATACTACTAGTAGCAGCTAGCAGCTCCTAGCAGTTAACTGTCAATCTGTCATGACTCCTCTTATATGTCGGCTTGCAGGCACTGAACTTTGCTTTCAAAGACTATTTCAAGGGTCTGTTCAACTTCAAGCGAGACAAGGACGGATACCTGAAGTGGTTCGCCGGGAACATCGCGTCCGGCAGCGGCGCCGGCGCGACGTCCCTGCTGTTCGTCTACTCCCTGGACTACGCGAGGACACGTCTCACCAACGACTACAAGTCCGCGGCGAGCAAGCAGGGCGGCGGGCGGCAGTTCACGGGCCTCGTGGACGTCTACCGCAAGACGCTCCGCTCCGACGGCGTCGCGGGTCTCTACCGCGGGTTCAACGTCTCCTGCGTGGGCATCATCGTCTACCGCGGCCTCTACTTCGGGATGTACGACTCCTTCAAGCCGCTGCTCCTCACGGGGGCGCTGCAGGAGAGCTTCTTCGCGAGCCTGGCGCTCGGATGGATGATCACCACGGGCGCCAACCTGGCGTCGTACCCGCTGGACACCGTCCGGAGGAGGATGATGATGACCTCCGGCGAGGCTGTCAAGTACAGGAGCTCCGTGGACGCGTTTGCTCAGATCGTCAGGAAGGAGGGCGCCAGGTCGCTGTTCAAAGGCGCCGGCGCCAATGTGCTCCGTGCCATCGCCGGCGCCGGCGCGCTCGCGGGATACGACAAGCTGCAGGTCGTCTTCTTCGGGAGCAATAAGTATGGCGCGTCCGGTGCCGGTGCATAGACAGGTCGAGAGACTCGAGAGCATACGTGCTAGTTGATGATGACGACAAGGAGTGTGATTGGTTGTTTATTTGTTGCTCGGTATATTCTTTCTGGATTTGGTGATGTTTGTAGGTTTTTTCTTGTTGTTGACAATAAAAACACTCAGTGTGCCTACATATGCATACTTCCATATTTTAACACATTTGATTCCAAATTTGAATTTGTGCAAAACTGTTCGACGTTACAATAATGTTAAGTTTCAGAAATACGATTACAAACATTATATTTACCCCTGGTAGAACGGATACATAAGCAGGTATAATTTAGCTTCAGATTACATATGGAAGAAGTAGCCAGCTAGCTAGCTTGAAGAAGCCTTGTCAATTTTTCTTGTGCAGGTTTCTGGCCGCCGCGTGGAGTACCATTGTCTCAATGGTGAACCCAGGTCCAAATCCCATCATCACGCCCCACTCAGCGCCCGTCTCTCCCTCGTCCTCCTCCAGCATTCGCCTCCGCTGCTCGTCCAGCACGAAGATGATGGTCGCGCCGAGCATGTTCCCGTACTCTCTCAGCACGGTCCGGCTCGCCGCCAGCTTCCCGGGGTCCAACCCGAGAGCCCCGTCGATGTGGTCCAGTATTCCACGCAAGCCGGGGTGAACCACCCAGAAGAGACCGTTCCATTTGGCGCCGCCACCACCCGCCATCCCTCCAAGTCCAAGCGGCTGGAACGCGTCCGTGAGACATTGCTCAATGTGCTTCCCCGCTAAAGGGAGGAGCTCCCTGGTAAAGATGTGCCCGTCGAGGCCGGCTTCCGAGAGGTGCATGGTGAGCACGCCGTCGGTTCCCGGTACCACTGTCTGCGAGGCAGACACGATCTCGAAGAGTGGGCGCTCGTCATCAGGGGCGGCGGCACCGACGATGACCGCGCCGGCACCGTCCCCGAAACCCGCCTGGCCGATGAGCGTGTGTGCTTCCTCGGGGCCGCGGAAGGCCACGACGGTGAGCTCGACGCAGACCACCAGGACGCACGCGCCGCGGTTGTTCTCGGCCATGTCCTTGGCGAGGCGAAGCGAGGCGGCACCAGCGGAGCAGCCATTGAGATGGAGCATGGTGCGGCGGACGGACGCGGAGAGGCCGAGGAGAGAAGCGAGGCGGAGGTCAATGGCAGGGGCGTGGGCGCCGGAGTTGGTGCTGACGATGAGGTGGGTGATGTCGGTGGCCGGATGGCCCCACTTGGCTATGGCCTTGGCCGCCGCTGATGCCGCGAGGTCTGGAGCAGCGGCAGCCGCGATAGCGAGCCGGGCGTCAAGGGAAGGCTTGCCGCGGCAGAGGAAATCGGGGTGGTCGTTCAGGACCTGCTCCGTGTGGTGGAAGTAACGCTTCTCCGTGGTTGTCATCTCACCTGAACGATCATTCAAGTTAATTTTGCTGGATATGATTTCTACTAGCTGACTAACGTAGCTAGCGATCGATCTAGTACTAGTAGTAGCGAGAGAGCTTACACATTGCCTTGAACTTTTGCTTAAGTTCAGTGAGGTGTTGGGTCTTGGAGACGCGGAAGTACAAGTCCGGGTACTCCTCCTGGGACACGCAGTTGGGCGGGTTCGCCGTGCCGATGGCCAGGATCGCCGCCGGCCCGTCAGCACGCTGCGAACGCCGGATCTCGTGCACCGTGGGATGCAGGGTGCTCCTGTCGGCCATGGTCCTCTCCTCTCCTGGACCCTGTAGCAAAGCATGCATGGGGATGCATCCATGCATGGAACAGAAAGACTTTGATAAGTCAACGGAAGAAGTTTATTGCTCCAGGCCTCTGCAGATAATGAGGATGCACTGCACGCAGCTTTTTTATTGGGAGTGCCTAGATCTCAGGCGCCTGAGAAATAGTTATGTCTAAGTTGCTGATGTCATCTTAATATTTGTGCTAATTCTCAGTTGCAACCTAGTTGCAACTCCTAAGATTTGATTACCGATTCTCGGTTAAACCTAGTTGCAACTCATTAAATTCTCAGTTACACCCGAGTTGCAACTCATGTATAGCACGAATCACGAGGTAAATCAAACGGTGAAAGAGGCGACTGAGAAATAACTATTTCTCAGGCGCCTGAGAAATAGCAAAACCGTTTTTTATTATACAAAAGAAAACAAAGGCTCATTTGAGAAAATAAAGAAAAACAAGCCATCTGTCATGGACAAACTGAGAAACTAGCACCTGAGAAGCTTGCAGTCTCATGCAAAAGAAGAAGAGATGGATGAGCAAAGAGGGCGAGACAACTGATTCAAGCTGTTTGCTTTACTAGATGGAAAGATAGAAGAAGCAGGTGCCAACTATTTAATAAGGGAGGGAAGGTATGGTGTTGGGAGGCTGTGGAAAGGGACAAACATAACCCTTGAGCCAAACAATTCCGGCTAAAACTAATTCTTCTCTGTAACGTCCGTGTGTAACTACATTCTAACGGGCGTTACACAACCTATCAACGTAGCATGGTGGGTCCCCGTGGCCCCCATTCTGGCAGTGTAACGAAGTTACACTACACAGTGTAACGTCTTTGAGAAGGGAGATACACTATGACTTCTCATAAACGTCAAAGCGGCTACCCCATCCCTACCTAGCCATTCCACTCTTCCTTCCGGCCCGCGAGAAAGAACATAGAAGAAGGTGGTGGCTCCCCTCTCATACCCTTCTCTCAAATCCTCCAAATCTCAAGGTTTTCTTCATGGATTTCGAGTTCTCGACCCCTCAATTGCATAGAGGTACCCTTCACCATTTCCCTTGGTTTTGCCCAATTGAAATCTTGTATTTTGGTGCGATTTTCCAAAATCTTGAAACCCTAGCATTTGAACATGAAACAAAATGCATGTTTTTTTTGTTGAATTGACCTATGTTAGTTGTTATGATGGACATGAAGCATTATGCTTTAGATTTATAGGTTAGGGTTCTTTTTAGGTTAGGGTTAAGGTTATTGTTAGATTTGTAGGCTAGGGTTAGAGTTCTTGTAAGTTTATGTGACTATGATTTTATTGAATAGTTAGATGTTATTGTTTTCTAGAGCATAGTTAGTGAATATATTTGCCATTGAACTATTGTAATTATTTTAGTTATGGCAAGATTTTTTAATTTTCATCATGTGGACAAGGAGGCCTTTTTGAGGCAATATTGAGCCGGACCCGGATGAAGTTGACTTGGTGTGTGAGCATAGTCCAAACTATGTCGAGGTTTTGGAACAAGTGAAGATTTATTTGAATTGGAATGACCCAACTGATGTTGTTGAGCTGGAGGGAGAGCATAATGTGGAGTTTGGAATGCACATCCATTAGAAGACAATGCGTATCCACTGTGGGCAATGATGGGTTGCATATAAGGAGATTGTGGACAAATCACTAGACAAGGCTCCCGAGTTATTTTCCACCAAAAATGTTGATGCTCGTTTGCACCCTGACTTGAACCTGCGTGCCTCCCCACTCAATGCTAGGAGTACACCACCCATGAACCAAGATGAAGCAAGTGAACCTCCCATGGCCCAACATGAAGCCAGCCAAACCCTGAGCTCCATTGCAATGAACCAAGATGAAGCATTGGAAAAGGAGAATGATGAGTATGAGTATGATGAGAATTATATTGATCTTGATTGTATGGTCCAGGTCGGGTTCCTTTAGCTTTCTTAGCCTTGTATATGTGCTGCTAAAACTTGGTGATGTAGTTGGAATGATACGTGTCCCAATTCTCCTCATTTCTCTACTTCTTCCTGTCCAAGCTACACATTAACAAAGCACAAGTTTAGTACCATCTTAAAGTACATCACAATGCCTAATAGTTGTAATATGCACTCTTACTCATCCGTGACCTTCAAATCTAGCTGGACAATCTGAAATAAACCAAACTAGGACATCACATGCTGCGACAAATGATGTTCCCACAAGCATATCAATGGGAAATGCATTAGCCAAAGCCGTTTTTCAGCACATCGGGTTAAGCATGAAGTCGACAGGTCCCCATCACCATATGGCTCACATGTTACCTACAACATATCACAAACGTGTCAATGGGGAGTCTATATGCAAAAGATGCAATTTTTACCTGATTAGGGGTAAGCGTATCAAACTCGTTGGTGTGGGTCTTGTAGGCCTTGTTTGGGTCATTCGTGGACTCCAAGACCACGACCCACTTGTAAGACCATGTGGGTAGCCGCAACGTGTTACCATGATCTTCATATGACTCGTAAGGAAATACTCTTGGATGGCCAACTAGGAGGTGTTCCCAGCTCCAGACCGAAAGGAGCAATGAACCACCAACGCCGATGTCAATTAGGATATGTTTGGAAAGGTAATATAGAGATGGACAAAATAAATACAATTTATTACTTAGAGGCCAACGCTGCCAAACTGTTGGAATTATGCCCTAGAGGAAATAATAAAGATGTTATTATTATAATTCTTGTTCATGATAAAGTTTATATTCCATGCTAGAATTGTATTAAGCGGAAACATTAATACTTGTGTGGTTTGTGAACAACACCGTGTCCCTGGTACGCCTCTAAGGACTAGCTCATTGATCAATGATGGTTAAGGTTTCCTAACCATAGACATGAGTTGTCAATTGATAATGAGATCATATCATTGGGAGAATGATATGATGGACAAACCCAAACTAAGCGAAGCAATTAGATCGTTTCATCGTGTTCATCTTTGCGAAGCTTTTCCTATGTCAAATATTGTATTCCTTAGACCATGAGATAATACAACTCCCTGGTATCGGAAGAAAGCTTTGAGGTCATCAAACGTCATCCTATGAGAGGGTGATCATAAAGGTGTCTCTCAGGTGATCGGAAAGTATCTGTTGGGTTGTATGTATCGAGATGGAATTTGTCCCTCCCAAGTCGGAGAGATATACTTCGGGCCCACTCGTGTCGATATCAACACCGCTTGCAAGCATGTGGTTAAGGAGTTAATCACAAAGTGATATCGGATTACGGAGCAGTAAAGTACTTGCCGTGAACGAGATTGAACTAGGTATGACGGCATCGACGATCGAATCTCGCAAGTAAAATATCGCGAGAGAAGGGAATATATATATGGGATTGATTGAATCGACATCGTGGTTCATCCGATATGATCATCGATGAATGTGTGGAGTCAATATGGGTGCCCAGACCCTGTTGATTATTGATAGAAGATCATATGCATATTCTCGAACCCGAGGTCACACACTTAACGTATCTTGGCGCTAGGATAGATTGGATAATTGGTTTATGAATTTTTGTTGAGTCTCGGATGGGATCCGGGACATCACGAGAGGTTCCGGAATGGTCGGAGAATAAGATTCATATAAGGCGGTGCAGTTTTGGAGTTGAATTGTTAGGGTTAATCGGTATTGTACGGAAGCTTCTAGAACCTTCGGAAGGGACCAACGTGGCCCCACCTTCCGGGAGGGGGCATGGGCCTATGAGGGAGTGTCCTGGCCGCATTGGGACAGGGGCACGAGGCCCCATAGGGCCCAGCCGATCCTAGAGAGTTTAAATCGTTTAAACTAGAGATAGGGTTTCTAGAAGAGGGGAGAGTCCATGCCCCCCACTCCTTATCCTTTGGGCTTGGGGGAGGGGCTAGGGCTGCGCCCCCCCTCTATATAAAGAGGGGTGGGGGCACCCCAACCCCCTACACCCCCCCTCCAAACCCTAGCCGCCTTGCTAGCTTTCCTCTCTCCCTCCCGACTGTTGTAGGAAGCCTGCCGAAATTCTCCACCATATACACCACGTCGTGTTGTAGATCCAATCTATCTCTCCACCATACTTGCTGGTCCGAGGAAGGAGGAGACGTCGAGGTGCTGCACGTGTGCATCTCACGGAGGCACCGCCACTTGTGGTGCTAGATCGGATCGGATCGCGAGGAGGAGAAGCGAGTACGACTACATCACCCACGTTAACGCGAGCGTTCAGTCGCGAATCTTCAAGGGTATGAAGATCTAATCCAATCTCTCTCGTTGATTGCATCTCCTAGATTAGATCTTGGCTTTCCCTCTGTTCGCATCCGTAGAAAATTTTGATTTACTATGCCGCGAAACCCTTCAGTGGTATCAGAGCTAGATCTATGCGTAGATGTGTTTCACGAACGCAACATGGTTGTTGCGGGCGTTGATGTTTTCTGTTGCAAGCCTCTTATTTGTGTTCTTCTTATGACGCGGGATAGTGAGATTGAAGCGGTCCAGGCCAACCTTACGCGACGTCGTTCGCGAGACCGGCTCCGCACTTGACGTGTGGCTTGTTCCACACATGCGCTGGTGGATGTCAGTTTCTCTCACTATAGTTGTCATGGGATTAACACCGGAGTTTGGCAACCATAATATCACCGTTGTGGATTTCCGTAGGTAAGAATCGTTCTTAGCATCTACTCCCATAAGCCACGTAAAACATGCAACAACAAAGTAGAGGCGTCTAACTTGTTTTTGCAGGGAGTGTTTTCTGTGATATGGTATGGCCCAAGATGTGATGTGTATATTGTATGCGATGATCATGTTTTGTAATGTTTCACGACTTGCATGTCGATGAGTACACAACCGGCAGGAGCCATATGGTTGTCTTTATAATTGTGTATGGCCTGCGAGTCAACTTCTTATACGCCATGTAATAGCTTTACTTTATCGCTAAGTAGTTAGCAATAGTTGTAGTTGCTATTCGTGGTGGAGGCAATCATGGTGGAGTGATGGAGATCATGCCGGAACGCACAATATGGAGATCATTGCGCGAGGATTGGCTATACCATGTCACATAAAGTTATATGCATGTGATGTTTATCCCTTTATGTATCTTATTATGCTTAGATCGTGACGGTAGCATTATAAGATGATTCCTCACTTAAAGATCAAGATAAAACGTGTTCTCCCCAAGTATGCACCGAAGTTCGTCGTGTCCAAGCATCACATGATGATCGGGTGCTATAGACTCTACTCACATACAACGGGTGCAAGCCAGTTTTACTGCAGAAATACTTGGGTCTACCTTGACGAGCCTAGCATGTACAGACATGGCCTCGGAACACAAGAACCGAAAGGTTAAGCATGAGTCATATGAGTGATATGATCGACACTTTGTTGTCCACCATTGAAACCACATCTCTTCTCGTGATGATCGGATTAGGTGTGGTGAATTTGGATCGTGTTCACTAAACAACTTGAGGGATGTTGAATTTAGTGGGAGTTCATTTAGTAATTTGATTAAATTGAACTATTTATCATGAACATAGTCTAAATTGTACTTGCAAATACTGTAGATCACATGGCCAAGTCCAACTTCAACTTCAACGTTTTTGATGAGAAAGAAAAGCTTAGAAACAATGGGTCTAACTTCACCAATTGGTTCCGCAATCTAAGAATCATTCATGCGGCGGACAAAGGACTATGTCCTTGGGAAAGCGTTAGGTGACCCCTAAGCAAGCTACTGGTGATGAGAAAGCTGTCTATCGGCGCAAAGATGATTATGGTGTGATTAAGAGCACCATGTTGTTTTCTATGGAACCGGAGCTTCAAAATCGTTTTGAAGAGTATCCCGGGCCCTTCGAGATTCTCGAGGAGCTGAAAACCATGTTTCAGACTCAGGCCCGTTCTGAGAGATATGAGATCTCCGAGAAGTTCTTTAACTGCAAGATGGAGGAAGGGAGTTCCGTTAGTGAGCACGCCATAAAGATGTCGGGCTACACTCAACGTCTTGAGCAACTGGAATGCACGATTCCAGAGGAGCTCAAGATTGACAGTGTTCTGCAATCACTCCCTCCCAGCTACAAAAGTTTTGTAGTGACTCATAATCAGATTGGTTCCATCGATCACCGAGCTCTTCGCAAAGTGAAGGCTGCAGGTGGACATCAAGAAGGATAATCATGTGTTGATGGTCAACAAGCCCTCCTTTAAGAAAGGTAAGGAGCAAAGAAACCCTTCAAGAAGGCGGCGACAAGCGCAATGCCCTCGCCGAGAAGAAGCTCAAGTCGGTCCTAAGCCCGATCGAGTGCTTCTATTGCAAGGACAAGGGTCCTTTGGGCGCAACTTTCAAAGTACTTAGCGGACAAGAAGGCTGGCACCATCAAAGGTATATTTGATATACATGTTATTGATGTTTTCCTTACTAGCCCTCGTTGTAGTGCCCGGGTATTTGATACCGGTTGGCTAATATTTGTAACTCAAAACAGAGCTACGGAATGACGGCGGCTTGCGAGGGATGAGGTGACGATGCTGGCGTTAGCGGATCAAGAGTTGATGTGATGGCCGTCAGACGCCTCCTTAGTTTTACCTTCGGGATTAGTTTTAAACCTTAATAAATGTTATTATGTGCCTGCGTTGAGCATGAACATCATTTCCAGATCGTGTTTATTGCAAGACGGTTATTCATTTAAATCGGAGAATAATGGTTGTTCTATTTATATGAGTAACATCTTTTATGGTCATGCACCTCTTGTGAATGGTTTATTTCTTGTAAATCTCGAAAGGGATGAAACACACATCCATAACATTGAGGCTAAGAGATGCAAAGTAGATAGTGATAATACTACTTATTTGTGGCACTGTCGTCTAGGTCATATTGGTGTAAAGCGCATGAAGAAACTCCATTCTGATGGACTTTTGGAGTCTCTTGATTTTGAATCATTTGACACATGCGAACCATGCCTCATGGGAAAGATGATCAAAACCCCGTTCTCCGGTATGATGGAGCGAGCAACGAACTTGTTGGAAATCATACATACTGATGTATGCGGACCGATGAGTGTTTCGACGCGCGGTGGATATCGCTATTTCCTCACTTTTACCGACGACTTAAGTAGATATGGGTATATCTATTTAATGAAACATAAATCTGAAACATTTGAAAAGTTCAAGGAATTTCAGAATGAAGTGGAGAACCATCGTAACAGAAAAATTAAGTTTCTACGATCCGATCGTGGAGGTGAATATTTGAGTTATGATTTTCTCACGCATCTTAAAGCAAGTGGAATCGTTTCACAACTCATACGGAACACCACAGTAGCAATGGTGTTTACGAGCAGGAATCGAACCCTATTAGATATGGTCCGATCAATGATGTCTCTTACTGATTTGCCGTTATCATTTTGGGTTATGCATTAGAAACCGCTGCATTCACTTTAAATAGGGCTCCATCTAAATCCGTTGAGACGACACCGTATGAACTGTGGTTTGGTGCTAAACCTAAGTTGTCGTTTCTTAAAGTTTGGGGATGCGAAGCTTACGTCAAGAAGTTGATGCCGGACAAGCTCGAACCCAAAGCGGAGAAATGCGTCTTCATAGGATACCCTAAGGAAACTATTGGGTATACCTTCTATCACAGAACCGAAGGCAAAGTGTTTGTCGCAAAGAACGGTTCCTTTCTTGAGAAGGAGTTTCTCTCGAAAGAAGTGAGTGGGAGGAAAGTAGAGCTAGACGAGGTTATTGAACCATCTATTGAATTGGAGAGTACCGCAGCACCTGAAATTGTTCCAGTGCCGCCTGCACCAACAATAGAGGAAGCTAATGACAAGGATCATGAAGCTTCGGACAATGCTGCTACTGAACGTCGCAGGTCGACAAGGTCGCGTGCCCCTCCTGAGTGGTACGGCAACCCTGTCTTGACTGTCTTGTTGGTAGAAGACAGTGAACCTACGAACTATGAGGAAGCGATGATGAGCCCAGACTCTGAGAAATGGCTGGAAGCCATGAAATCCGAATTGGGATCCATGAGCAAAAACCAAGTATGGACTTTGGTGGATCCTCCTAGCGACCGAAAGGCCGTTGAGTGCAAATGGATATTCAAGAAGAAAACGGACGCGGATGGTAATGTTACCGTCTATAAAGCACGGCTTGTCGCAAAAGGTTTTCGACAAGTTCAAGGTGTTGACTACGATGAGACTTTCTCTCCGTAGCGATGTTTAAGTCCATTCGGATTTTATTAGCAATTGCTGCGTTTCATGGTTATGAAATATGGCGAGATGGATGTCAAGATCGCATTCCTCAATGGCAACATTGATGAAGAGTTGTATATGATGCAACCCGAAGGTTTTGTCGATCCTAAGGATGCTAGTAAAGTATGCAAACTTCAGCGTTCCATTTATGGATGAAGCAAGCATCTCGGAGTTGGAACCTTCGTTTTGATCAAGTGATCAAGAGCTTTGGATTTGTTCCAAATTGCTCTGAAGCTTGTATCTACAAGAAAGTGAGTGGGAGCTCGGTGACATTTACGGTACTATATGTGGATGACATATTGATTATTGGAAATGACATCAACATGCTTAACGATGTGAAGAGTTATTTGAACAAGTGTTTTCAATGAAAGACCTAGGTGAAGCTGCTTATATATTGGGCATCAAAATCTATAGAGATAGACAAAGACGCTGATAGCTTTAAGCCGAGTACATACCTAGACAAAGTTACGAAAAGGTTCGAATGGATAAGGCAAAGAAAGGTTCGGTGCCTATGTTGTCGGGTAAGATATTGAGCAAGGCTCGGTGTCCATCTGATGAAATGATAGGGAAGCTATGAGCAAAGTGCCTTATGCCTCGGCCATAGGTTCCATCATGTATGCCATGCTGTGTACTAGACCGGATGTGTCCAATGCTCTTAGTTTGACGAGCAGATATCAAAGTGATCCAGGAGTGGAACACTGGACAGCCGTGAAGAACATCCTAAAGTACCTAAATAGAACTAAAGATATGTTCTTAGTCTATGGGGGTGATGAACAGCTTGTCGTAAAAGGTTACGTCGATGCTAGTTTCGACACCGACAAGGATGATTCCAAATCTCAGACAGGATACGGTTGAATGGAGGAGCTGTGAGCTGGAGAAGCTGCAAGCAAAGCGTGATCGCGGGATCTATAGTGGAAGCGGAATACATGGCTGCTGCAGAAGCGTCAAGTGAAGGAGTTTGGATCAGAAACTTCATCACTGAGCTTGGCGTGGTTCCAAGTGCATTGGACCCACTGGAGATATTGTGTGACAACACTGGCGCCATAGCACTCGCTAAGGAACCAAGATATCATCCAAAGACCAAGCATATCAACCGCAAGTTTCATATAATCCGAGATTATATAGCAGATGGAGATCTGAAGATTAGCAAAGTACATACGGATTTGAATGTCGCAGATCCATTGACTAAACCTCTTCCACGTGTAAAACATGATCAACACCTCGATTGCCATGGGTGTGAGATTGTTGCCGATGTAAACTAGATTATTGACTCTAGTGCAAGTGGGAGACTGTTGGAATTATGCCCTAGAGGCAATAATAAAGATGTTATTATTATAATTCTTGTTCATGATAAAGTTTATATTCCATGCTAGAATTGTATTAAGCGGAAACATTAATACTTGTGTGGTTTGTGAACAACACCGTGTCCCTAATGCGCCTCTAAGGACTAGCTCATTGATCAATGATGGTTAAGGTTTCCTAACCATAGACATGAGTTGTCAATTGATAATGAGATCATATCATTGGGAGAATGATATGATGGATGCAGACCAAACTAAGCGAAGCAATTAGATCGTTTCATCGTGTTCATCTTTGCGAAGCTTTTCCTATGTCAAATATTGTATTCCTTAGACCATGAGATAATGCAACTCCACGTACCGGAAGAAAGCTTTGAGGTCATCAAACGTCATCCTATGAGAGGGTGATCATAAAGGTGTCTCTCAGGTGATCGGAAAGTATCTGTTGGGTTGTATGTATCGAGATGGAATTTGTCCCTCCCAAGTCGGAGAGATATACTTTGGGCCCACTCGTGTCGATATCAACACCGCTTGCAAGCATGTGGTTAAGGAGTTAATCACAAAGTGATATCGGATTACGAACAGTAAAGTACTTGCGTGAACGATATTGAACTAGGTATGATGCATCGACGATCGAATCTCGGGCAAGTAAAATATCGCGAGACGAAGGGAATATATATATGGGATTGATTGAATCCTGACATCGTGGTTCATCCGATATGATCATTGATGAATGTGTGGGAGTCAATATGGGTGCCTGACCCGCTTGATTATTGATAGAAGATCATGTCCGCATATTCTCGAACTCGCAGGTCACACACTTAACGTATCTCGACGCTAGGATAGATTGGATAATTGGTTTATGAATTTTTGTTCGAGTCTCGGATGGGATCCGGGACATCACGAGAGGTTCGGAATGGTCCAAGAATAAGATTCATATAAGCAAGGCAGTTTTGGAGTTCGGAATTGTTCCGGTTAATCGGTATTGTACGGAAGCTTCTAGAACCTTCGGAAGGGACCAACGTGGCCCCACCTTCCGGGAGGGGCATGGGCCTATGAGGGAGTGTCCTGGCCGCATTGGGAAGGGGCACGAGGCCCCATAGGGCCCAGCCGATCCTAGAGAGTTTAAATCGTTTAAACTAGAGATAGGGTTTCTAGAAGGGAGAGTCCATGCCCCCACTCCTTATCCTTTGGGCTTGGGGAGGGCTAGGGCTGCCTCTATATAAAGAGGGGTGGGCACCAACCCCCACATCTCTCCTCCAAACCCTAGCCGCCTTGCTAGCTTTCTCTCTCCCTCCCGATTTTGTAGGCGAAGCCTGCTGAAATTCTCCACCATATACACCACGCCGCGTGTTGTAGATCCAATCTATCTCTCCACCATACTTGCTGGTCCGAGGAAGGAGGAGACGTTGAGGTGCTGCGTGTGCATCTCACGGGCACCACCACTTGTGGTGCTAGATCGGATCGGATCGCGAGGAGGAGAAGCGAGCACGACTACATCACCCACGTTAAACGAACGTTCATCTTGAATCTTCAAGGGTATGAAGATCTAATCCAATCTCTCTCGTTGATTGCATCTCCTAGATTAGATCTTGGCTTTCCCTCTGTTCGCATCCGTAGAAAATTTTGATTTACTATGCCGCGAAACCCTTCACAAACCACAACCCCATTTAGCGGAAAGATTGGTTAACGCCTTGAGATAGTGTCACTGAGTGTTCTTTCCACTGTTGTCAGGAAACAAATTTCTTCTTACAACGTACCACATATATACACGAGTGTACATCATAATCTCATCTTCACCAACCTACGAGGGATATGTACTAAAATTATATGTGATCCAAGTGTAAGCAGCCCTCTTCACCAACCTCCACGGGATATGTACTAAAATTATATGTGATCCAAGTGTAAGAAGCCCCGACATGGCAACTTATTCTTTCTCCCCTTCTTGTTTAGATGATCCTTGAGAACCAAACCAATAGGAGCGGCCATTTGCCCGTGCCACCCATCATAATTTGTGCTGATACAAAGAGGCTTTCCCTCGGCATGATCCTGAAGTGTCACGTTCATCTCCCTGGTCCGGAGGTGGAAAGTGTGTGCGTCCGGCCTCCACCGGTCGATAAGCGCAGTGGTCACAGAAGGTTTCAAGTTCGGTTTCAACTGGGTGACCATATGAATGAATGGGAGGAGTCCAAGCTGCTAGATGTACATAGTGCACCGCTCATCGTAGCGCGTATTCTATGATGAGGCCTCGTGACACCTTAGCCCCAGGGGTCCATGGACCTGCAAACATACAAGTTAGAATATTGCATATCCATTGTAACACAACAAACAATATGAAGTTCTAAATTAATTTGTACTACCATGTTTTTCTCCGACAAGAAGTCTTGGTGTTGAACATCTTAGTGAGGATCGAGAATTTCCATCCTACATATTCCAAACATGAGAAACAATAAGAACTTAAACTACATTGGAACTGTATGATCACATATCCAAAACAACTACAATATGACCATTGACATGGCATTGAAACATACAAGGACATAATCTTTCTACAAGGAAGCGTCAGTTCCAAATAAATTCCAAGTAAAAACAAATGAACAAATATCACTAGTAAAAAACGGGCCTTTCGTTCGGGCCATTAGTCCCGGCTGTGGCTGGGGCCGGGACTAATGGTCCAGACCCAACGGTTCGAAGCGGCGCACATCACTAGTCCCGGGCCTATTGGGGCCATTAGTCCTGGTTTGAGATAAATATACACAACAATGGGTAAATATACACGTGCCATGGCATGGAATAATACAAATGAACAAATATCACCCCACATACATATGAACAAATTGTTGGATATATGCCCTAGAGGCAATAATAAAAGTGGTTATTATTATATCTTTGTGTTTATGATAAATGTTTACATTCATGCTATAACAGTATTAACCGGAAACATTAATACTCGTGTGATTTGTAAACTAAATTAGAGTCCCTAGTAAAGCCTCTTTGTAATACTAGCTTGTTGGTTAATAGATGATCGTGGTTTCCCGATCATGAACATTGACATGTTGTTAACAACAAGATCATATCATTAGGAGAATGATATGATGGACATACTCCTATAGATAAGCGTAGCATAAAGATCAAGTCATTTCAATAGTTCATTTGCTATAAGCTTTCTGATACATAGTAACCTAATTCCTTCGACCATGAGATCATGCTAATCACCATCACCGGAAGCATGCTTTGATGACATCAAACACCACACCGTAACTGGGTGGCTATAAAGGTGGCATTGAGTGTTCGGAAAGTATGTGTTGAGGCACATGGATCAAGAGTGGGATTTGTCCATCCATATGACGGATATATATACTCTGGGCCCTCTCGGTGGATCCAATTGGCTTGCAATCATGTGACTGGCTCACAAGGGATCACATATCACGGGAACAAGAAAAGAGTACTTACCATTAACGAGGTTGAACTAGGTATGCAGAGATACCAACGATCAAAACCTCGGATAAGTAAACTATCGTGAGACAAAGGGAAATTGGTATCGTATGTAAGTAGTTCATTCGATCGCAAAGTAATCGTAGAAATATGTGGGAGCCATATGAATTTCCAGATTCCTCTATTGGTTATTGATCGGAGAAGTGTCTCGGTCATGTCCGCATAATTCACGAACCGTAGGGAGACACACTTGAGGATTCGATGTTGTTTAGTCGATATGGAATGTTAGTAGGGATACCAAATGTTGTTTGGAGTCTCGGATGGGATCCGGGATATCACGAGGAGATCCAGAATGGTCTGGAGAATAAGATTCATATAAGGAAAGTCTGATTCCGGAGTTCGGGAAAGATTTCGATGTTTTAATCGGAGAGGTTCTTGAAGGTTCTAGAAGGTTCACCGGATCGGAAGGGGAATGGACCATGAATGTGTCATGTATAAGTGGAATGATTGGATCATATCCTAGGTCACTTGGTTTTGGCATTTGCAAGAGATAATTAAAGCTCTAAATTGAAAGTCAAACGGGTAGTTTGAAAAATCAAACTGGAACAATGGTTTCCTAGTGGAAGAAGGAAAGAGTCCTTCTCTCAATCCAACTTGGGTTTGGGTTTGGATTCAAACCCACCCCTCCCAAGGCTTCCCCCCTCTCATAAATAGAGGGGGAGGGCTGCCCCAAAGGCCAAGCCCTAGCCCTCCCAACACCCGTGCACCGCCGCCGCCGCACGCCGCCGCCATGCCGCCTCGTCGCCGCCGCCCTAGCCACCGCTGACACCTCCTCCTCCTCCCGGTCTTCTAAAACCTAGATCACCGGGAAACCCTATATCCACCATAACTTTCACCGGCTTAGGCGAATCCCTGCGGGATCTTCCCTCTACTTCCGACACCACGCCGTCGTGCTGGCGGAATTGCGAGGGGAGAACTACAACTTCCGCTACCTGCTGGAACAAGGGAGAGTAAGGTATTCATCGAGTACCGAACATGTGACCGACTGTGGAAGCACTGCCGGAACGCAGCTCCGGAAGGATCGTCTACACGATCTTGAGATCGGCAAGTGTACAACTACATCACCCACGAGAATTTGATCTCGTTAACCGCTTTGGAATCTTCGAGGGTGAGTGCTTCTATCGACTCGTTTCTACAATCTAGTAGATAGATCTTGTCTTGTTTGTGTGCATGCGATAGAATTTTTTTGTTTTCCATGCTACGACCCCCTATAGTGGTATCAGAGCCGTGTCTATATGTAGATCTATTGCACGGGTAGAACACAATGGTCATTGTGGGCGGTGGTGCTTTTATTATCAATTGCTTTTTGTGTACTTTGCATCTTGCGGTATGATGGGATGAAGCGGCCCGGGCTAACCTTACATGACATCGTTCATGAGACTTGCTCCACGCTCAACATGCAACTTGTATTGCATAAGTGGCTTTATGGTGTCTGCCTCCCATCATAGTATAGATTCAATTTACAACGGGCACTTGATAGTTCAAACATCAACGTTGTGGTTCTTGTTCGTAAGTTAGATCGACACTTATTGAAAGCCCCAAACCACGTAAAATATGCAAAGAAAATTAGAGGCGTCTAACTTTGTTTTGTAGGGGTGTGCTGTGATGTGATATGGCCATGATTGTGATTATATATGATGTATGCAATGTTCCTTATTGTAAGTCGGCAACCGGCAGTAGCCATATGGTTGTCTTTTAATTCCGTTAAGACCTGCGTGTCTATTCAATGTAGTTGTAATAGTTGATGCTGGTGGACGACAACCATGAAGCGGCGCCATTGACCTTGACGCTATACCGGTGATGGTGGAGATCATGTTCGTGCTTGAAGATGGAGATCGGAAGCACAAGAAGATAGGCCATATCATATCACATATTATGAATTGCATGTGATGGTAATCCTTTTATGCATCTTGTATTGCTTAGTTTGGGACGGTAACATTATAAGATGATCCCTCAAGCACAAAAATTTCAAGTTATAAAGTGTTCATCCTTAGTAAGCACTGTTGCTAAAGCTCGTTGTTTCGAAGCACCACGTGATGATCGGGTGTGTTAGATTCTGTGAGTGTATACAACGTGAGCAAGCCAGATTTGCTCATGCGGAAGATAAGGTTTGATCTTGACGAGTCTAGCATGTACAGACATGGTCTCGGAACACAGATCACCAAAAGGTAAAGCATGAGTCATATAGTAGATATGATGAACATGTTGATTGTTCGCCATTTAAGCTACATCAAATCTCGTGATGATCGGTTTTGATGTGGTGGATTTGGTTCGTGTGATCACTAAAGCAATGTGAGGGATATTGTTTTGAGTGGGAGTTCACCTAGATTAATTTAACTATTAATTAGAACTCATTTTGTCATAAACTTAGTCTAAACTATTGCAAATATGTTGTAGATCAATGGCGGCTCCTACCATCAATTTTAATGCGTTCCTAGAGAAATAAAAGTTGAAAAAATGGAAGCAACTTCGCGGATTGGTTCCGCAATTTGAGGATTGTCCTCAATGCTGGTAATTTGACCTATGTGCTGGATGCACCGCTGGGTGACCCGCCTGCAGCTGATGCTACCGATGAGGTAATGAATGTTTTCTCGCTCGGAAGAATCAATACTCCACTGTTCAGTGTGCTATCTTGTATGGTTTGGAATCGGAGCTTCAGAAAAGGTTTGAAAACATGACCCACATGACATTGTTAGTGAACTCAAAATGATATTTGAGGCTCACGCGGCAGTTGAGAGTTATGAGGCTTCTGAAAAGTTCTTTAACTGCAAGATGGAAGAGGGCAGCTCCGTCAGTGAGCACGTGCTTAAGATGTCTGGGCACGCAAGCAAGCTTCAAAGCTTGGGTATAGTGATTCCTAATGCTTTGGGGATTCACCGTGTCCTCCAATCACTACCACCAAGTTACAAGAAATTTGTGATGAACTACAATATGAAAAACATGGACAAGTCGTTGCCCGAACTCTTCTCCATGTTAAAGTCTGCGAAAGTGGAGATCAAGAAAGAGCACCAAGTGTTGATGGTCAATAAGACCACCAAATGCAAGAATCAAGGCAAGTCTAAGAAAAAGGGAAACTTCAAGAAGGGCGGTAAGAAAGTTACCGCGCCGACGAAGAAGACCAAGGCTGGGACTAAGCCTGATACTGAGTGCTTTTACTGCAAGGGAGAAGGTCACTGGAAGCGGAATTGCCCTAAGTACTTGGCGGATTTGAAGAACGGCAACATCAAGAAGAAAGGTATATCCGATATACATGTTATTGATGTGTATCTCACTAGTACTCGTAGTAGTGCCTGGGTATTTGATACTGGTTCGGTTGCTCATATTTTTAACTCGAAACAGGTGCTGCAGAATAGACGGAAGCTAGCGAAGAACGAGGTGACGATGCACGTTGGAAATGCATGGATCAAAGGTTGATGTGATCGCGGTCGGCACGCTACCTCTTCATCTACCATCGGGAATATTTTTATACTTAAATAATAATTATTTGGTGCCTGTGTTGAGCATGAAAATTATATTTAGATCATGTTTATTGCAATACGGTTACTTGTTTAAGTCCGAGAATAATGGTTGTTCAATTTATATGAGTAATATGTTTTATGAACATGCACCTTTGATAGATGGTATATTCTTATTGAATCTCGATTGTGGAAATACACACATTAATAACATTGAAGCTAAACATTTGAAATTGAGTGATAACTCGACCTATATGTGGCACTATCGTCTTGGTCATATTGGAGTGAAGCGTATGAAGAAACCCCATTCTGATGGACTTCTTGAATCACTTGATTTCGAATCACTTGAAAGATGCGAAGCATGTCTGATGGGTAAAATGACTAAGATTCCATTTTCTGGTATGATGGAGCGAGCTACGGACTTATTGGAAATCATACATACCGATGAGCGTAGCATCGCGCAGTGGTTATCGTTATGTTCTTACCTTCACGGATGATTTGAGTAGATATGGGTATATCTATTTCATGAAACATAAGTCCGAAACTTTCGAGAAGTTTATGGAATTTCAAAGTGAAGTAGAGAATCAACGTAACAAGAAGATTAAATTTTTATGATCTGATCGTGGAGGTGAATATCTAATTTACGAGTTTGGCGAGCATTTGAAGAAATACGGAATACTTTCACAATTGACACCGTCGGGAACACCACAACATAATGGTGTGTCCAAACATCGTAATCGAACTCTCTTAGATATGGTTCGTTCTATGATGTCACTTAAAGATTTACCGCTATCGTTTTGGGGTTATGCATTAGAAACAGCCGCATTCGCTTTAAATAGGGCACCATCTAAATCTGTTGAAACGACACCGTATGAATTATGGTTTGGGAAGAAACCTAAATTGTCGTTCCTTAAAGTTTGGGGTTGCGAAGATTATGTAAAGAAGTTACAGCCCGACAAGCTTGAACCCAAAGCGGAAAAATGCGTCTTCATAGGATACCCTAAGGAAACTATTGGGTATACCTTCTATCATAGATCCGAGGAAAAAATCTTCGTTGACAAGAATGGATCCTTTCCAGAGAAGGAGTTTCTCTCGAAAGAAGTGACTGGAAGGAAAGTAGAACTCGATGAGGTGTTGAACCTTCTCTCGAACTTGCGAGTAGCGCAGCACCGGAAGTAGTTCCTGTGGCGCCTGCACCAATAAGAGAGGAAGCTAATGATGTTGATCATGAAACTTCGGTTCAAGTTACTACGGAACCTCACAGGTCAACGAGAACTCGTACAACTCCTGATTGGTATGATCCCGTTATGAGTGTCATGTTGGTGGACAACACCGATGACCCTACGACATATGAGGAAGCGATGATGAGCCTAGATTCCAATAAATGGCAAGAAGCCATGAAATCCGAGATTGGATCCATGTATGAAAACCAAGTATGGACTTTGGTGGACTTACCGGATGGCCGAAAGGCTATCGAGAACAAATGGATTTTCAAGAAGAAAACAGATGTTGATGGTAATGTTACTGGCTATAAAGCTCGACTTGTCGCAAAAGGGTTTCGAAAAATTCAAGGAGTTGACTACGATGTGACTTCTCACCAGTAGCGAAGCTAAAGTCTGAGGATTATGTTAGCAATCACTGCATATTATGATTATGAGATATGGCAGATGGATGTCAAAACAACGTTCCTCAATGGAGACATTGATGAAGAGTTGTATATGATGCAACCCAAAGGTTTTGTCGATCCTAAATATGCTAACAAGGTATGCAAACTTCAACGGTCCATATATGGATTAAAGCAAGCATCCCGAAGTTGGAATCAATGTTTTTGATAAGGTAATCAAAAGCTTTGGTTTTATACAAACTTATGGAGAAGCTTGTATTTACAAGAAAGTGAGTGGGAGCTCTGTAGCATTCTTAATACTATATGTAGATGACATATTGTTGATTGGGAATGATGTAGACCTTCTTAATAGTGTCAAGGATTATTTGAATAATAGTTATTTAATGAAAGATCTTGGCGAAGCAGCTTACATGTTAGGCATAAAGATTTATAGATATAGATCGAGACGCCTAATATCATTGTCACAGAGTAGATATTTGGACAAAGTTCTAAAGAGTTTTGGAATGGAAGATAGCAAGAAAGGGTTCTTGCCCATGTTGCCCAATACGACCTTGAGTAAAACTCAAAGGCCTGCAACGGCATAAGATAGAGAAAGGATGAGTAAGACTCCCTATGCCTCAGCCATAGGATCTCTTATGTATGCCATGCTATGTACTAGACCCGACATTGCATATGCGGTTAGTTTGACTAGCAGATATCAAAGTGATCCAGGAGTGGATCATTGGACAGCAGTCAAAAACATCCTTAAGTACTTGAGAAGAACTAAGGATATGGTTCTTTCTTATGGAGGTCATGAACAGCTCGTTGTTAATGGTTACACCGATGCTAGTTGGAACACCGATCCGGATGATTTTAAATCTCAATCTGGATACTTATTTACTTTGAATGGTGCAGCAGTTAGCTGGAGGAGTGCAAATCAAAGCGTTGTGGCGAGATCTTCAACTGAATCTGAATACATAGCTGCTTCAGAGGCTTCACAAGAGGCGATATGGATGAAGGAGTTCATTACAAAGCTTGGTGTGGTTCCAAGTGCGCTAGACCCAATGTCTATCTACTGTGATAACATGGGCGCCATAGCCAATGCGCAAGAACCAAGGTCACACAAGAAGCTGAAGCACATCAAGCTACGTTTTCACACTATTCGAGAGCATGTCCAAGATGGTGACATAAAGATTTGCAAAGTACGCATAGATCTGAATGTGGCGGATCCATTGACTAAACCTCTCCAGAGGGCAAAACATGACCAACACCAAACCGCCATGGGAGACTGTTGACTCTAGTGCAAGTGGGAGACTATTGGAGATATACCCTAGAGGCAATAATAAAAGTGGTTATTATTATATCTTTGTGTTTATGATAAATGTTTACATTCATGCTATAACAGTATTAATTGGAAACATTAATACTTATGCGATTTGTAAACTAAATTAGAGTCCCTAGTAAAGCCTCTTTGTAATACTAGATTGTTGGTTAATAGATGATCGTGGTTTCCCGATCATGAACATTGAGATGTTGTTAACAACAAGATCATATCATTAGGAGAATGGTATGATGGACATACTCCTATAGATAAGCGTAGCATAAAGATCAAGTCATTTCAATAGTTCATTAAGCTTTCTGATACATAGTAACCTAATTCCTTCGACCATGAGATCATGCTAATAACCATCACCGGAAGGATGCTTTGATGACATCAAACACCACACCGTAACTGGGTGGCTATAAAGGTGGCATTGAGTGTTCGGAAAGTATGTGTTGAGGCACATGGATCAAGAGTGGGATTTGTCCATCCATATGACGGATAGATATACTCTGGGCCCTCTCGGTGGAATGTCATCCAATTGGCTTGCAAGCATGTGACTGGCTCACAAGGGATCACATATCACGGGAACGAGAAAAGAGTACTTAGCGGTAACGAGGTTGAACTAGGTATGCAGAGATACCGACGATCAAAACCTCGGATAAGTAAACTATCGTGAGACAAAGGGAAATTGGTATCGTATGTAAGTGGTTCATTCGATCGCAAAGTAATCTTAGAAATATGTGGGAGCCATATGAATTTCCAGATTCCTCTATTGGTTATTGATCGGAGAAGTGTCTTGGTCATGTCCGCATAATTCATGAACCGTAGGGAGACACACTTAAGGATTCGATGTTGTTTAGTAGATATGGAATGCTAGTAGGGATACCGAATGTTGTTTGGAGTCTCGGATGTGATCGGGGATATCACGAGGAGATCCTAAATGGTCCGGAGAATAAGATTCATATAAGGAAAGTCCGATTTCGGAGTTCGGGAAAGATTCCGATGTTTTCATCGGAGAGGTTCTAGAAGGTTCTAGAAGGTTCACCGGACCGGAATGGGAATGGACCATGAATGTGTCATGGATAAGTGGAATGATTGGATCATATCCTAGGTCACTTCGTTTGGGCATTTGCAAGAGATAATTAAAGCTCTAAATTGAAAGTCAAACGGGTAGTTTAAAAAGTCAAACTGGAACAATGGTTTCCTAGTGGAAGAAGGAAAGAGTCCTTCTCTCAATCCAACTTGGGTTTGGGTTTGGATTCAAACCCACCCCTCCCAAGGCTGCCCCCTCTCATAAATAGAGGGGGAGGGCTGCCCCAAAGGCCAATCCCTATCCCTCCCAACACCCGTGCGCCGCCGCCACCGCCAAGCCGCCGTCGCCGCCTCGTCGCCGCCGCCCTAGCCGCCGCTGACACCTCCTCCTCCTCCCGGTCTTCTAAACCCTAGATCACCGGGAAACCCTAGATCCACCATAATTCGCACCGACTTAGGCGAAGCCCTGCGGGATCTTCCCTCTACTTCCGACACCACGCCGTCGTGCTGCCGGAATCGCGAGGGGAGAACTATAACCTCCGCTGCCTGCTGGAACAAGGGAGAGGAAGGTCTTCATCGAAAATCGAACGCAGACCGATCATGAAGCGCTGCCGGAACGCAGCGCCGGAAAGATCGTCTACGCGATCTTGAGATCGGCAAGTGTATGACTACATCACCCACGAGAATCTGCTCTCGTTAACCGCTTTGGAATCTTTGAGGGTGAGTGCTTCTATCGACTCGTTGCTACAATCTAGTAGATAGATCTTGGCTTGTTTGTGTGCATGCGGTAGAAATTTTTGTTTTCCATGCTACAAACCCCTACACAAATGAACATAAGCACGGACAAAAACAAATGTACACATTGAACACAAGACTGAACACATATCACCCCACATACAGATGTAAAAATATCACGAGCACACATGTTCCCGATGATTACTAGACCTACATAGATGCTAAATCACCCCAGATAATTATGATGGTCCGTAAAAGTGAGAAATCCATGAATAGGGTTTTATGTAAACTAGAAAACTAGTGGTAAATTGGACTAAAATTTCTACTTAAATTGGACGGTTCAGGGATAATACCTGGGGAAAGGGATTGGAATCAGGATCCCATGTGTATTTCTTCATATATGGGTGTTTTTCATGGACGATTTGAGAGATGGAGGAAGAGCTCTGCCACCACCCTCTCTGTTTGTGGCTTGGGGGAAGAGTGTACGTTGGGTCAGGGTAAGGTGGTCGCGTTGACATTTATGCTAAGCCATAGTATAAAACCTTTCCCAAAGACGTTAAACTATATTGTGTAACTCCATTCGGGAGGGTGTTACACCGCCAAGAGGGGACCCAGTGGGACCCACCGTGCCACGCTGGTAGGATGTGAATGTCCGTGAGAATGGTGTTACACTATGGAGTGTAAAGCCTTGATGACATGTGTTACACAGAAGGATTAGTTTTGTTAATTTGTTTCGGCGAGAGTTTATTTTTTTAGAATTTTTTGGTCCAGGGGTTATTTTGTCCATTTTCACGGGGACGGGGCTGGTATTCTGTGTAATAAGTTGTTGGTCAGGATTTGACTATAGGAGGAACAATAATTTTATAATATAAGTAATGAAGTATATATCAAAAAATTACTCTCCATGACTAATGTATATAAATATAGACAAATCCAAGTCCGGTATATATGATTTGCCAAAGAAATTTATAGTTGTTGGTGGTGTATATCTGCCTACCTTAGACATAAACAATTAAAATGAAGATAAAGTACATTTATTTTGGTGGTGTTTTCCTCTTTATCCTTAGACATAAATAATTAAAAATATAGATATGTTTGATGTTTCACCTAAGTAGTAAGGTATACATCATCTCATAAGCAAAGTATGTTATCCCTATGTCCGGAAATAAATGACATGAATTTACTTAGATTCACACGTACCTATATACTAAAACATGTCTAATGCATACAAATTTAGACAAATCCAAGTCACTTTTTCAGACCGGAGTGAGTTGATTTTTTTCAAAAAGAACAACAAACCCAAAACTAACTAGATTAGCATACTATAAACGAATTTGTCATGATCTATATGGAAGAGGTAACAAATATTAATGGCGGCACCTGCATACGGGTACTGGATTGGCTTAGAATTGAGGACTTAATCATGTAATTCAGCCAGTACGAACTAGGATCGATGGTTTGAGAAAGGCGACACCACCTTAAAAAACCCGCGTCGATCTCCTCTTGCCCCCGAGGGTGACGGGGCGCCGCCACCCTCCTCCGCCCAACGCCCAACCCCTTTCTCTCCCCCGTCGCCACCGCCAGCCAGGGACGCCGGGCACTGCCAGTGTGGCGCCGGCGGCGGTGGCGGCTCGTCCTTCCTCACCTATTGGAGGTGGGATCGGGGTCCCTTCCCTCCTAGCGGCGGTGCTACCTGGGCGGAGGAGGTCTGACAATGACTGGTTCATGGCGGAGCGGCGGTGGGGCAACACAACACAACATTGGCAGGAAGCGGCGAGAAGCTGGTAGCGCCATGGCGGCCCAGATCGGTGCCCATAGGGCCCCATCTAGGTAGTGGGAGGGCCGACATGATTTGCTCAGTTTGCTTTGTAGATTGCCGTGGGGTAGTCCGAACATGATCGGCGGAGACTACGATCAGCCTATTGCAACATGGTTGCAGACTTTACGGGCCCCAAGGGGCCCGGCCGAACCGCCATGGGATTGTGTGACTCCGCAGATGCTTTATAGGCTCGCTAGGCCCGACAGGACCCAACGGGGACTGGTGTGTTTGTGGCCGCGTCCGGTCGAATACTGTCTCTGGTGTGGAGGCAGTTCCCTCCCGCACGGCCACGGTAATGCGGGCCCAGTTTCATTTCTACCCTTTTCCTATATCTTGCAGACCTCACGAAGGTTGCTCGATGAGACGATGATGGCAGGTTCATGACCGTAGTGACACATGCTCGTGGATGACAAACTTGGTGGTGACAAGGCCTCATCTTCGCGAGGCTCCTTGTCGGCCAAGGGTTGTGGGTAGGGTTCTTTCCAGATAAATCCTTGTCAGCCCGACTGACAACGACGCAGTGCAGCCCTTGGGTGGCAGCATACCTTCCTACAGGGTGTCATGGCTACCCTTCAGGAACTTGGTGTGAGGATAGGGTCATGAATGTTGCTAATTACACCATTTCAAAGAGATGATGCAAAATATAGGGCACCAATGTAAAGTTTTACATCATCAAGATTGATATTTTACATCACCTGTTCACTTTTTGGTTTCCATATGAGCACGACTAGCGGAATCGCGCCCTCCAGGAAGCGTGCGTTTCGGCCGCAGCGCACGTTTCCGGCCGCTTGGCAGCGCACGTGTTTCCGGCCGCACGGCAGCCCGACACGTGTTGTGTGAAAGTTTACCCGCGCTGGCTAGCTGCTCATGCAGTGCAAGCGAGCGACTCTGTTTACCTGGCTAGATAGTGCAAGATATCCGCTCCCTAGCTGCTCGCTCGCATGTTTTTTTTTTGATTTTTTCACGTAAAACACGAGTAGAAAATACAGTGCCAAAAGGAGAAAAAATGCACCTAGAAAAGAAACAGTTTACCGCGAGGCAGTGCAACGCGGTACCAGCAAGGAAGTGCATAGATCGTGCACTACCAGAACACCGCGCAATGCACTACAACCGAAGGCAGTGCAACGCAGTACTGTGCAGTGCACTGCGACCTTAGATAGTGCAAAGAAGTACAACGAGGCAGAACACCGCGTGCACGGGCAGTGCACTGCCAGGACACCGCGCAGTGCACTGCGAACTAAGGCAGTGCAACACAATACAACGCGACAATACACCACCTGCACGGACAGTGCACTGCTAGGACACCGCGCAGTGCACTGCGACCTATGGCAGTGCAAAGCAGAACAACAAGGCAGTACACCGCCTGCACTTGTAGTGCACTGCCAAGACATCGCACAGTACACTGCGACCTTAGGCAGTGCAAAATAGTACAACAAGGAAGTGCATGGGCGGTACACTGCTAGGACAATTAGACGTGCATTGCAAACCGAAGGCACCGTGCACTAGACCAAATGGCAGCGCAACCTACACATCAAAGGAAGTACGAGAAAAAAGTTCGACGAAACATATCAACAATGAATCTAGTTTTGAAGATCTGGACATGAGTAGCAAGACTGTGAAAACGGATATCGATTTGGACGCTCTATTTGAAAAATATCGCATTTTTGTGTTCAAAACTACAAAAAGGAAGTGAAAAAGGACCAGCGACCCTCTCCGCATCCACCACATGTCGCACAGAAAAAGTCCGGGACAATTCGTGAGGCAATCCGCGCCCGCCACGTGCAAGCAAGAGGAGTGATGCAGCGCGGCCTCCTAGGAGCGTGCCCTTTTTATAGCCTTTTCCAATTCGCGATCATAGAGTCTCATGGAATTTTGGTCTAGGAAGTGAAGGCAGCACATAAATAGATCATGAATGTATTCATGACTATAATAAAAAGGGCCATATTAATGAATTATCTAAAAAGCTTTTTTTAGATTCAGATCTTGTGTTGCAAGTTGTTAAAACTTTTACAGAACACATCGAAGCTCCAAAAGAAGGTCCGGTCAAGTTTGATCCAGCACCTGAACCTAAGAAGAAAAGAGAAGTTAAAACAACACTGGCTTCCCTAGAACCAATGTATGAGATACATTTCCCTAACACTGCACAAAAGCATATTTTGAAATATGAACAGGTCAAGGCAGTACAGGAGGTGAATGAAGAGGAAAGTGTGCCAATAATTGAAGAACATCTTGATGAAACCAAAGATGAAGAGGTAACCGAGGAAGCAATCATGGCTATGTATGCACATTGTAACATAGTTGAACTTGATGAAGAGACCTCTATATTGGTTGAAGGTAAAATTAAGGTAAAGATGTGGGTAAGCCTATTCTTCCCTGCATATTTAAAGAAATCTCGTATTACAGTTTATGTGATCTTGGCACCGAAGTTAATGTTATATCCTGTGACTTTTGTTTAGAAATAAAACAAGATATAGCACCGGCTACAATAGAAAATACTGATATGACAATCATGTTAGCCAATAAAAATCTTAGAATTCCATTAGGAGTAGTTGAAGATGCAATTATCACAATTAAAAATAAAAATTTCCTTATTGATTTTGTAGTTGTTTATATGCCAATTGACACTCTTTGCCCAATTATATTTGGAGGGAACTTTTTGAGTGATATAGGTGCCACAATTGACTTCAAAAAGGAGGTTGTATCCCTTAAGCTTGGGAAAGCGAAAAAAGAATTCCACTTTTCCAAATTTAAAGACAGCCCTCTATTCATAAAAGAAGAAGAGAAAGAGAAAACTATTAAAGAAATGACGGCTCTTTTCTTAAATAATCAAGATGAAGAAATAAATGAAGATCCAAATTGTGAAGAAATAATTATGGAGGATATAACTTTAGTAGAACTAGAAATTGAATTTGATTCATTTCCCATTGAAGAATCTCCAACTGATGAAGCTTTTGAAGAGCCAGAAAAGAGAGGGATGAAGAATCGCCGCCCCTAAAATTAAAAACTCTACCAGATAATCTTAAGTATAGGTTCTTATATGATACTAATAAATTTCCTGTTATTATTAGTGCTAAACTTTTAGGGGAAGAAGAAGAACTCATGAAGGTACTAAAGGAGCACTACAAGGCCTTTAGGTACTCAATGGATGACTTGAAGGGTATTAGTTCCATAATAGCCTCCCATCGGATATTCATGGAAGAAGGTGCCAAACCAGTTGCAGAATTTAATAGAAGAATAAAACCTAAAAATGAAGGAAGTGGTAAGAAAGGAAATAGTACACCTACTTGATGCAGGTATAATCTATCTTGTAAAAGAAAGTGAATGGGTAAGTCCTATTCATTGTGTTCCTAAGAAAGGCGGCTTTACTATTGTTTCTAATGAAAACAATGAATTGATACCTACTAGAACTGTTGTTGGACATAGGATGTGCATATATTTCAAGAAATTGAATAAGGAAACAAGGAAATATCATTACCCTTTACCTTTCATAGATCAAACTTTAGATAGGTTAGCAAACCACACTCATTTTTGCTACTTGGACAGATACTCTGGTTTTTCTCAAATAGTTGTTCATCTTGATGACCAAATTAAAACAAATTTCATTAGTCCTTATGGTTTACATGCTTAACGACGTATGCCTTTTGGTTTATGTAATGCTCCAGATACTTTTCAAAGATGCATGACTGTTATATTTGCAGATTTTATAGAACTGATAATGGAAGTATTTATGGATGATTTTTCTGTCCATGGAACTTTGTTTACTAGTTTCTTGGATAATCTCAATATAATCTTGTAGCGTTGCGAAGCAACTAATCTTGTCTTAAACTAGGAGAAGTGCCAATTTATGGTCAAATAAGGCATAGTCCTTAGACATAAGATATTAGGTAAGGGTCTTGAAGTAGATAGGGCTAAAGTTGAAGCAATAGAAATAATGCCACAACCAAGGGATGTAAAAGGTGTAAGAAGTTTTATTGGTCATGTAGGCTTTTATAGAAGGTTCATTAGGAATTTTTCTAGAATTTATAAACCTTTGACTAATCTATTGCAAAAAGGAGTAAGATTCAATTTTGATAAGTGCCTTATTGCCTTTGATAAACTTAAATATGCTTTATCTCGTGCTCCCGTCATTAAACCACCTATATGGGATATGACTTTTGATTTAATATGTGAATCTAGTGATGATGATGTAGGAGTAACTCTAGGACAACACATAGGTCGCAGGTTTAATATTATACATCATGCTAGTAGAACTCTCAATAGTGCTCAAAAGAATTATCCTAAGGAAGAAAGAGAACTCTTTGCTGTATTTTTCTCTTGTGATAAGTTTTGTTCTTATATTGTTGATGCAAAAGTAAGAGTTCATACAGATCGTGATGGTTTAAAAGAACTCCTCGAGAGGAAGTTTCATAAGCCAAGACTGATCCGTTGGATCCTTTTACTTCAAGAATTTGAGTGGCAGATTATGCAGAGACAAGAAGCAAAGGTAGTAGACACATCATCTATATTTACCCAACAAGACATCTGTCGTGGTGGTGTCACGACAGATGCCATGGGTAGGCTTAAGTTGGGGGTGAATGGACGCTTGAGGTAACCGGGGAGGGTGTGCACGGTCCAGCCGCACACGATGAACACGATGAACTCTCCAGACTTGTGATTTTATTTCTCCTTAGTGTTTACAAGTGCTCCTTAATCTGTTTTGGCATAGCCCTATGGCACTAGTTGCCTCTTGTTCGATCCCTCTAAACCCTAGCTATGCCCCTTCTTATATAGGCAACGGGAATAGCTAGGTTACACTTTGGGCCCTAGGGTTTACTATTTGGATCTTTGTCCTTACTATGCGGGTCGGGTCATGGGGCCAGCCCTAGGCCCCTGACCCAGTCAATAAAGTTGTATAGCCATTGGTCCTTCCGTATGTAGACGCCAACTCTACAACGCCATACAGTGCTTTATATGTCACTTCTTGCTTTTAGCGTCACCCGGCTCCTTTGTTGTCACCTGGTGGCGCCCTTATATTTTGATTGGACCTTACTCGGAAAGGGGCAATGCGTCCTTCCTGACTTGGCTTGCCCTTGTGAGATCCGGCTTGTCGTTTCCTCCAAGTTGAACTTCCTTGTCCTGTGCGGGCCAACATACTTCCTATGTCGGCCTTACACAGGCTTCATATCCCGACCGGTAAGATTCGGTTGTTGGTTTCTTGACTCGGCCTAAGCTAAGCTGGGGAATGTTTTACCCTTATGACCCTACCGGGGGTTATCCCCCTGACATTAGTCCCCGAAGCTGGTGAGGCCTAACAGGTTTAGTTGTTAGGCATCTCCAGGTTCCTTTAATGATCTTGGAACTTATCTTTTTTCCTTCTGCATTTCATACGTGGAATGGCCTATTTGGCCTTGAACTTGATCTTTGCCGAGTCTTGACAAACCTTTGCTGAGTCTCTTTTGGACTTAGAAGGTTTATCTTATGCTTAGCTAGGTTATTTGTCCTGTGCCGAGTCATTGTTTGTTTTTATATTAGCCTTAGTCACTGACAGATTGTAATTATAGAGGTTTGTCGGGTTTTCTATATTAGCCTTAGCACAGTGACAACAGTGCAGTAACACTGGTCACTGTGGCAGTCCCATTGCGCAGCGCCCCGAATCCTTCTTGTTTTATTTCTGCCTGCAAGGGATATCTTGGTCTTTGGCCCACTGTTCTTCTTTGGGCCAAGTATTTTAATTTCCGTATCCAAGTTGTTCCTGAGCCGGGTGTTCCCTCTTCGGAGAAACGACCCACTCAGTGTGGTGCTGCCAGCATCACACCCAGGAAAAGCTTCGTCTTTCCCCAGGTCACTGGGCCGGATTCATGCAAGAAGTGGCATAGAACCTTTTTCTATGTCAAGAACATCGGAAACAACGATTTCATCCATCTTGCCCCTTCAAAGACAAAGTCCCTAACAAGGAATTTTGGAAGCTTGACCTGCGGGACAAGTAACCGGCGGTGAATGAGGCTCACAATGTCATTAAGAGGTTGCTTGACCCGAAGGAGGGGTTCAACTTGACTGAGGCGGATTTGATGTGCACCTTCATCAGCCGCCGAGTCAGCCCCATCCAAGCCAGGTGTCACAAGATCTGCTTTATGAGCGGTCCGCGTGATCCCACTCGCCACTCTACCCTTGAGTTTCCCAATGATGTCGCTCACCGAGTCATCTCTATCTTCAAGTTGACGCTGGAGGACAACTAGGCTTGGAGCTGTCCCCCTTCAACCGTGATAGACTCGTTTCATGGGTAATATTCCGAGTAATTGAATATTGCCGACATATCTTACTCATCATTCATTTGTCATCTGTTTCTTGTATTGACTTTGTACTCTTTGCCTTTCGTAGAATCTTGTGCACCAGGTTGACGGCAGTACCGTTCCTCGTATTGGCTATTACAGCGATCGGCCTGATGCAGATGATGAGGAATTTGACTTGGAATGCTTCATGCCTATTCCACATGCCGCTGCTGCACCGACTCCGGGTAAAAACTCCTACCCGAACTTATTTGAGGGATTGGACAGACGATGATGACGATGAATGTGAGATTCTTGAGGTACTTGACCTTCGCTTTACACTTTTGGCTTATCCCCTTGAATTTTGCATTTGATGATGTAGCTGGTCAGGTACATGAGGTTGCTCCTCTCGCTACCGGTGGTTGCGGCAAGATCCCCGCTACCAAGCTGAGTAAGCGGCGTGGAGCCTCCTCCAGTGATGCCCCACCATCTAAAAATACCGGGTCGACGCTGCCACGGCCCCTGATGTCGGGTCTTCGAAATCCTGCAAGCCTCGCCAAGCTGGTCGACGCGCGCCAGGCGACCCCGTTGTTTCCGGGCAAGTCTCGCTACCTGATATTCCTCCTTTTTCTCAGGGGCTTCCCTTATGAGCTTTTGCTTTTGTTTTCAGTGCTGCCATGTCTGTGAACCAGTCTGCCACTTATATGGCATCCTCTATTTCCAAACATGTCTCCCCTGATCATGCCGTTGACAAGCCACAAAGCCCTATTCCGGTCTCTACTTCTACGATTGAGGCTTCCGAGCCTCAGCCTGAAGCTGACCCGGCAGCTCAATCTGCAGCGGAGACTCGGCCTGCATCGTCAGTTTCCTCTGATAGTTTGAACTTGGGATCCTACGCCAGCAACATCGGCGCCGAGCCCGCCCAGAATGTGTTTGTTATAGCTCCCCTTTACAGTGAACCAAAGGAAAAATCTACCTCTTCTCCCCAGCCAATTACTCAGCCTTCTCAACCGGCATCTCCTTCGCATCAACAACACAGGAGACCTACATCACCGCCAGCAGCAAAGGGCCAGACCCGGCCTGTTTCGGCTGGCCAGACTTAGACTCCGCTCGTCAAATCGACTGGTTCCAAGCAGCAGACCCTGAGTTTTGGCCTCGGGACAGTTCAGCAGAACAAGCCAACCACATCAACAAAGACACCTGCTTCGGCGGGTCTGTTGGGTAAATCAGCGGATGCTCCTGGATTCAGCGACGCTCCTTGCGCCAGCACTTTGCACGCTAGCCCCGCTGCCAATCGTGCCACTGTAGGAGCAGTTCTGAAGAAGGGCAAAGTCCTTACTCGGGCGCTTAGCGGGCTTAGCCTTGGTTCTGCCGAGCCCTTTGCTCTGGAGTGGAACGCTGCGGGTGATCACAAGGTGAATTATGGCCTTCCTTCGGGTTCTGGTCAGCAGTAGGCGCAGCTAGGCCCCAAGACTGTTTCGGAGATGATCCATCAATCCATTGAGATCATGACGCAGGTCCATCGGGTGAATGATGTATGCAACTGTTTTACTCTTTTACGTTCTGAGTATTTTTATATATAGGTATTCCCTAGTCCCCGAGGTAATTGCCGAGTAAAGCATTTATTAGGCCGTAAGCTCATAATTAGGATATGTCCTTTCATTTTGTTTGTCATGAACTTGTTTCAAAAATCAGATCCCTAGCCCCCGAGGTTACTGCTGAGTAAAGAAGTTACTCGGCTGTAAGCTTATAGCTAAGGCATGTGTTTTTCTTCTGTTTGCCAGAGTCTTGTGTCAAAAATCTGATCCCTAGCCCCCGAGGTTACTGCTGAGTAAAGCAGTTACTCGGCTGTAAGATCCAAACTAAAATGCATATTTTTCTGTTTTCTGCCGGGATTGAATATCTTGACTCATTATGGATCTCTTGCTAACGTCTCTTTTCACATCTCACGCACAATAAGCGCACCAAGGTACACCAGGGCCTGATGTGGAAGTACCAGAAGCTTGCTGCTGATCACCGCGATCTCATAGCTGAGAATCAAGGCCGAGGTATATCATCTTACTCTTTTTTACTTTGATTAGCCGTTTTTGCTCTTTTATATTAACTTTTTGTTGCTACCCCTTTTCCATAGCTACTGCTCAATGTACCGTGGACACACTGCATAAGCAAATCTCTGACGCTGAAGGTAGTGCTATTTTCCTTAGAAACTCTATAGCTACTTAGCCTTAGTCTTTCCTTGTCCATTTGTAGCGGAGAAACTTTTGCTTCGTAGAATAACTCCGGGATATCATTTTTATGCCGAAACTAATGGAGTACTATCTCGAATAAGCAAGGAAGCACCAGATCGAGCTCCAAAAGGAGCGATATGAGGTGACCCGGCTCAAACAGCAGATAGCAGAGATGGAGTAGAAGCATCGGTCTAAACTTGAGGGACTGTGCCAGGAGCTTGCTGAGAAGGAAGGGCAATTCTCCGATAAAACTGAGAAGATGAATGAGTTTCTCAAGCAGGCCGAGTCAGCTCTAGACTCGGCTCACCAAGACCTAGACGCTCTCCGCGCCAAGTCAAAAACCTGGCAGTCCAAACTTGGCTGCAGCAATTCTTTCATCGGTAGTGAGTCCTTACTCTTTTCACTATGTTCTTGCTCTTATTTCTATATTTTTGTCCTTTGATAATTTCTCCTTTTCCTGCAGAAAACTTCCCCGAAGCCAATATGTTTGATCTAAGGGCCATGAAGAAGGTGTGGTCCGAGTCTGGTGACCCGACAGACGGCTAGGTGACCATCGACGAGCACTTGGCTGCACTCTCCGAGCGAGTAACCACTTTCAAGTCTTGTGGAGTTGATCTGCTCAAATCAGCCATTCACGTCTTCAGGATGCTTTGGCCGGATGAATATCCTCCTCAACTTATTGAACCGCTCGCAGCCAGTCTACTTCTTGATGACCCACAAGTATAGGGGATCGCAACAGTCTTCGAGGAAAGTAAAGCCCAAATTTATTGATTCGACACAAGGAGAGCCAAAGAATATTTATAAGCCTTAACAGATGCGTTGTCCATTCAGCTGCACCTAGAAACAGTCTTGCTCGCAATAGTTTACCAGTAGCAATAGTTTTGTAGTAGCAATAGCAAAATAACAGCAGTAATAAAATAAAGACAACAATAGCAATTGTCGTAAACAACAAGATTAAAGTGCGGTAGGCATATGGATGGATGGACGGGCATTGCATGGACAAGATAATTCATGTAACAATCAAGACATGGGAATTGCATATATATATAAATATAAAGCATCCAAGTACTAAGTAACCATAGGCATGTGTTTTGTATATAGTCATACGTGCTTGTAATGAGAACTTGCACAACATCTTTTGTCCTGCCAGCCAGTTGCAGCGGGGCCTCAAGGGAATCTACTGGAAATTAAGGCGCTCCTTTTAATATAACAGTGGAGGAAAGCATTAACACTCCGTGAACACACGTAATCCTCACATCACAGCCATCCCCTCCGGTTATCCCGATTTCTGTCACTTCGGGGCCTCGGGTTCCGGACAACGATATGTGTACACAACTTGCAGGTAAGATCACAAACAATAATATTATCATGAATCAATAACTTGTTCAGATCTAAGATCATGGCACTCGGGCCCTAGTGACAAGCATTAAGCACAACAAGTTGCAGCAATGTCAAAAAGCACTAACAATAGATACTAGGTTGATAGATCTCATCCAACCCCTACCATCCCCATAGCCTACAACGGAGGATTACTCACACATGGATGGGGGAATCATGAATGGTTGATGGAGAGGTGTTGGTGATGATGATGGCGATGATATCCTCCAATTCCCCGTCCCGACAGGGTGCCAGAGCAGAGTTTCTGGTTACGAATCACAATTTCTGGTGGTGGTGGCGCAGCGGAACTCTTCTCTGGAAAATTGTCGTACCCCCAGTGTTTTTAGGTCAGAGGGTATATGTAGGTAAAAGGAGAGGTCGAGGCAGAGTCAGAGGTGGTCACACCATGCCTAGGTGCGCTAGGCCTGGCCCACGCCTAGGGGTGGTGTGGGCCCCTCCGGCCTCTTCTCACCTCCATCTTCTGGCTCCATGAGTCTTTTGGGAAAATAGGAATTTTGGCATATTTTCTGGGATTTTTCCTAAAAGTTGATTTTCTACACAAAAACGAGACACCAAAGCAATTCTGCTGAAAACAGCGTCAGTCCGTGTTAGTTGTATTGTCACATCCCAAAATTCTCCTAATTTTGGAATATGAAATAAATAAATAAGTTTGATTGATTGTTTAACTATGTTGAAAATTCTCAATGAGAAGAAACTTTTTGAATAGAAAATCCTCTCAACCTTAAATTCAAAATCTTATATTCTTTTGTTATGACTTAAGTAGCCATATAGACAAAAGGGTATGGATTGATTATGGATTGTAGAATTAGTGTGCAAGATTTCAAAATGAAAATCATGAAGCATTCATAAGCATTTCATTACATCCATGCAAAGATCTCACAAACTAAATCCAAATCCTGGTATCTAAATCCTATAGTTGATTTGCCCAAATGTTTCTAAAGGAATTAAATTGACTTTATTAAACCCACTGTTGCTAAGGCAGCGATTATTGCTAAATTATAGCCTAAAAATATCCAATTAACATTACAAAATTTTAGAAACAAAATTGAGCTTATTTAGAGCTAGTATGAAAAAGTTATGAAATAAATACAAGCACATAAAGATATAAATAAATGAAATATACAAGGATTTGTAAATCCACTACTTCCAAACTAGTAAAAAGATTAAAATTTCGATCCTATAATAATCTATTCGATTTTAGAAAAATTTAGAAACAAGAATCATGTCATTTGGAGTTCGTATGCAAAAGATATGAGGGAAACAAGTAAATAGAAAAAGAAAAAGAAAAAAAAAAGAGAATTTTTTTTTTTAACGGGCCGACCCACCTGGACCGACCAGCCAGAGGCACGTACGTGAAGAACGATCCCATTGCTTTAAAATTCGTGCAAAAAAATCTGTTTTCTAGACCTATCTCTATTCAAACTGCTATAACTTTTTATCTACAATTCCGAATTGACTTCCGTTTTTTTCTACTTGTTCCGTACTCCAAGGCCTATCTCTACACTGTCTCAAACCTCCATATAAACTCGTGGAGGCATAGCTGTAGGAGTTTTTCTTCTCGAAATCCCGAATCTACATATGCCTGAATCTTATTTCGCTTTTTAACCCATCTAGACTTCGTCGTTTGCCTTCGGTCAAAAAAAGAAAGTTGTAGGGATCGTCGAAATATTTCAATCCCGACAAACCGCACCTCTTTTCATCCACCATAGCTGGAGAATTTTGTATCGCAATATTTCAGATCTTACGGTGTAAATCCAAGATCTACTCGCGCTCGTTTCTTCAAATCCAAATTCCTTTGGTGAGAAGGTAGGAATAATGATTCCCCACAACTTTCATGTTCTAAGTTTTTCGATTTGACCTACGGATTTATCTCTCTAACACAGATCTATTTCTTGTCTATTCTGAGCCAAAATCGGGTCAATCTTTTCTTCTAGCCACCGGATCCTATCCAGACGGTCGAGATCCAATCAAACCGGTGCCTGCCATGTCATCATTCCGGTCATCTTCCTCATCAACGCCACGTCAACGTAAGGTCAACATCTAGTCCCAGTCAGCATGCAAAGTCAACTTGTCCAGTCAGCGGAATATTCCCTGGAATATTCCGTTCGAATTTAGAATTGCATATTATAGATCTAACTTGTAAAATTCATTAGAAATACATACCATGTCCAAAAATTACGTATAATATATCAAATTGAAGATAATTTCACGTAGAATCATCTTATCAGAATAGATCCAACTTTTACTGTACGTGGTTACTGCAGTAATTTAATTAGTTTTAATGGTCTTTTAGGTTAATAAATTCATAAGAAATTATCTGTAACTCTGAAAAATATGAACAATATATCAAATTGAAGCTACTGTAATGTACTTTAATAATATCTGGTTGGATATAGCCTTTGCAGATTATTTAACCCGTAGAAATTTAATTAGTTTTAATGGCCTTATAAATCATTAGATTCATAGTAAATTAATTTCTTGTCACAAAAATATAAATGATATACCGTTGGAAAGCTAGTTCCATGTAGATCATCAATATGCAATTAGTTCAGCATTTTACTGTAAGGTTTTTCTGTGAAGATTTAAATGGTTTAATGGCCTATTTAGAGTAATAAATTCATAAGAAAATAAATACTATTCAGATACAAATATTATGTCCCTGAAATCACAATTCCGTGGAGATTACAGATATAATTTTAGTTTGATTTCTAGACAACAGAAACTATAGGAATCATTTAAAACCATTAAACACTATTTAAATCATACAAAAAATCTATAACTCCAATTAAGGTGAATCCAAGTGCTAAGGTTTTGTATTGACAATATCTATACAGAGAAATTGCATGACAAATTATTTGGTACTGTTAAAACAGAAATTCATACAGAAATATTTAAACCCATTGAAATAGTGTTTTAAACATAGGAAGATATCTATAACTCCTTTTTAGGTGATTCTAATTGCCACTGTCTCTAAATTGCATTATCTATCCAGTAGCATCTAGTTCACAATTTAATACGACATAAACATATTTAGTTCAATTAAAGTGGTATACACCATATTAAATCGATACAACTTTAGTAATAAAATCTTTAGTGCAATAAATGACTTTCCACATGCATCATGTAATCTAACTATGTTCATAACACTAAATGCAACCATTGTGACTCATTAAATCGTCATGCATGCATCTGTTCATCATTGTTTTCTTGTAATGTTGCACTGTTGTATGTTTGCAATGTTTTGAATGGTGTTTGTTGTGTTTGCTTCAAACGTTATATTGCGAGGAGTGCAACTACTGTGATTGCAACTACTATGATTGCAAGTATTGTGGTTATTACGAAAGAGGCCATTATAATTGTGAGGATTATCTAATAGACTACATCTACAAAGAAGGCAAGTGGTGCTATCTTGGTCATGAATGTCCTATTGTTTTCCTATGCATTGCAGATGTTTTTGTAGAATTGCATCTGTAGGAATTTATGTGTATATGCTATGCTATATCCCATATTATTCCCTAGTATTCCTTGTTTATGAGCCATCGTATTGGTAGATTGCTTAGCTATGCTATTTAGATGAGGAAGGGAATCACATCATGAAAAGTTAAATGTTTTGAAAGGCTTATGTTTTGCTAAATGACAAACCAATATGTTTTAATGAACCACCTGGGCGGAATGGCATTGATTGGGTCATCGAGTGTATTTATGGTGGGGAATGCCGCCCAGGACACTGAGAAATGATTGGTTTCTTTGTTTGGAAGCTTTCGTGTGCAACCATGTGCCAATAATGAAATGGGAGGTTGGTTGAACTCAGTAGGTTGTGGTAACTCGAACCCGCGTATCCAGAGATGTAGATAGTGTAGGTTGGACCGATGCGCGTCGGGATTGGGGAGCTACTTCCCGAACGGTTCCTTCTTGGACTTCTCCCTATCATCACCCAATATGAGAGTGGTGGTACGAGCTTGGCTGGCCAAGTCACATGGGTAAAGTGTACTAACCCCTGCAGGATGTATAAACTAAGTGCTTACCGTGTCCCCGGTTATGGACAATTTGAGCGACCTGATACTGATGCTATGATATTTCTCACTCATCCTTATTTCTTAATTACTTAAAACTTGTTGGGTGAACATAATTGGGTAGGAGCACCTGGGAGTGAGAACAGTGTCCTATTTATCGTATTGGAAAACTACTTTGTTACAAATGTTAGGATAAAACTGTTGCTTTATGCAAATGAGCCTGAACTCCACTTGGCCAAATAAGCATGTAGTTGATAGATCTGTTGTTAACCACTTTAGCCTACTTGCCATACATTTAATGTATTGACCATTCGTGGCTGCAACGTTTCATGTTGCAGGTTATATCGTATCTGAGTGATCGTTCATAGGTCGCGAGACTCCACTCAACATTTGTTCGCCTGTGGCACATTTTAAGGATGGAGATCTACCTTGTATTCATTTTCCGCTGTGTACTTGAATGAATAATGTAAATTCTGGATCATATTCGTTGTATTTATGATGCACAGTTATATTTGGTATCATTTTGTACTGTGTGTGAAAGTGAACCGATCCAGGGATTGGCACTATACACATGAACTTAGCCTTATCAGGCGAGGGTGTTACAAGATGGTATCAGAGCTGTGTGTTGACTGTAGGATCGTGACCTTAGAAATGGATTAGCAATAGAAGACCTCTATTAGGAGAACTATCATATTTTATACTTAATAGAGTTCTTATATTCCTTGTCTATCTTTTCTAGAACCTCTTCCTATTCAAACATTTATAGTTGTCCATTCTTATGATACTTATATGAGAGTTTTCTAAGTAAAAGAACAAATAGTATGACATAAATGAACATCTCATCAAGTTTGTTTAGGTCTGGACCACCATATTTTATCTCTTTAGGAGATCATCGCTATCGTGTTAGCATATTGTTCTTACCAACTTATGTGGTATGGCAATATAGGTTGTTTGCTTGGTTGTATTAAGCTATTTTGTGTGATGCCTTGTTTGGGATCTGTTGTTTTGAAACTCTAAAGTTGCTGGAGTTTTCGTGTGGTTTTAAAATTATTTTAATGGTGTGAATTGATTGAAATTCGTGGGATTACTGCTGTAGTTTTCTGCCTGACCTGTTGTACCGCGCGAATTTACATATTTTATTGGTAACTCAGAAAAATCTAAACAAATAGGATCTGGAGCGTAATTACCTGTAGTACATGCACAAAAATTGGCTAAAATTTCTGACGAGTTTAAGGTGCCCATAAAAATTCGTTAAACCTACTGTACCGTTTTGACAGATTTAGTTTATTGCTTATACGTTACTCTATTTTACTCTAGTATTGTTCCCAATGCTTTCAAACTTTTTTTTTGGTTATATACTAATAAGTTTATACCCTTGTAATGTTATTATACAAGTGTTTGATTGTGTGTTGATCGCCTATGATTGTTTCCTTGTTTGTGACATTGATTGCTTCATATAGTTATGGGTAGGATTATTTCCTTAGTCGTTTCTTTCCTATAGAATCTATTCTTCCCTATCTTGAACCCTTGGAGATATAATGATGTGGTAAGTGGAAGGTTTGACAACACAATGCATTTAGGAAGGAGAATGCTTTATATAATGGAAAAAAAGATGTGGGAGTATGAAGTGTTGAAATGATGTTATGTAGTTTACCCAACATGAAAGTTGAAGTATCTATAGCTTAGTTTTAGTAGTAGCTTTATTGATTGAATACATGGGAGTCTACATAGAGCATTAGTTCATGCCCATGGAAACATTCTTCAAGGCAAGTGAGAATGCCCGAGTGATAGAAAAATGTGATTCACCTATCCTCATACAGGGTAATGATTTGGGTGCAGGATGGATTGATCATCATTCCTACTAATCTTATTATTCGCTCTTGTACTGTTGGCTTTGCGAATCTTGAGTGCCCTTTTCAACCTTACCAGAGAGTCGACGTTGAGCCTAAACCCTAGAATGGTATATTGTTACACCCTTCTAAAAGCATCCATTGCTAAGCATAGGATGTACGGTAAGGATGAATCCCAACCGTGAATTATGGGCACCGTGAAGTAAACGTTCCCTATTTGCCCACCATGAGAGTTTTGCTAGTTTAAAAAGTACTTTTTCGGAAACTATCAATCATGATATTTAGAATGTGCAAGAGACATTGTGTCCATAAATGTCTAGAGGAGAATTTACCTTAGCCAAGTGAACCCTCAAGAAGTGACCTAGTCAATTTTCTTTTAAGGGTGGTAGCATCCTAATGGATCCCCGAACCTTTCTTTCTTTCTAGCCTTCCCAAATCTCGGGACGAGATTTCTTTTAAGGGTGGTAGTCTTTCACATCCCAAAATTGTCCTAATTTTGGAATGTGAAATAAATAAATAAGTTTGATTGATTGTTTAACTATGTTGAAAATTCTCAATGAGAAGAAACTTTTTGAATAGAAAATCCTCTCAACCTTGAATTCAAAATCTTATATTCTTTTGTTATGACCTAAGTATACATATAGGCAAAAGGGTATGGATTGATTATGGATTGTAGAATTAGTGTGCAAGATTTCAAAATGAAAATCATGAAGCATTCATAAGCATTTCATTACATCCATGCAAAGATCTCACAAACTGAATCCAAATCCTGGTATCTAAATCCTATAGTTGATTTGCCCAAATGTTTCTAAAGGAATTAAATTGACTTTATAAAACCCACTGTTGCTAAATTATAGCCTAAAAATATCCAATTAACATTACAAAATTTTAGAAACAAAATTGAGCTTATTTAGAGCTAGTATGAAAAAGTTATGAAATAAATACAAGCACATAAAGATATAAATAAAATGAAATATACAAGGATTTGTAAATCCACTACTTCCAAACTAGTAAAAATATTAAAATTTTAATCCTATAATAATCTATTCGATTTTAGAAAAATTTAGAAACAAGAATCATGTCATTTGGAGTTCGTATGCAAAAGATATGAGGAAAACAAGTAAATAGAAAAGAATTTTTTTTTCTAACGGGCCGACCCACCTGGACCGACCAGCCAGAGGCAAAGAACGATCCCATTGCTTTAAAATTCGTGCAAAAAAATCTGTTTTCTAGACCTATCTCTATTCAAACTGCTATAACTTTTTATCTACAACTCCGAATTGACTTCCGTTTGTTTCTACTTGTTCCCTACTCCAAGGCCTATATCTACACTGTCTCAAACCTCAATATAAACTCGTGGAGGCATAGCTGTAGGAGTTTTTCTTCTCGAAATCCCGAATCTACATATGCCCGAATCTTATTTCGCTTTTTAACACATCTAGACTTCGTCGTTTGCCTTCGGTCAAAAAAAAAAAGTTGTAGGGATCATCGAAATCTTTCAATCTCGACAAACCGCACCTCTTTTCATCCACCACAGCCGGAGAATTTCGTATCGCAATATTTCAGATCTTATGGTGTAAATCCAAGATCTACTCGCGCTCGTTTCTTCAAATCCAAATTCCTTTGGTGAGAAAGTAGGAATAATGATTCCCCACAACTTTCATGTTCTGAATTTTTCGATTTGACCTACGGATTTATCTCTCTAACACAGATCTATTTCTTGTCTATTCTGAGCCAAAATCGGGTCAATCTTTTCTTCTAGCCACCGGATCCTATCCAGACGGTCGAGATCCAATCAAACCGGTGCGTGCCATGTCGTCATCCCGGTCATCTTCCTCATCAACGCCACGTTAACGTAAGGTCAACATCTAGTCCCAACAAGATGCAAAGTCAACTGTCGGTCGGAATATTCCCTGGAATATTCCGTTCGAATTTAGAATTGCATATTATAGATCTAACTTGTAAAATTCATTAGAAATTGTCCAAAAATTACGTATAATATATCAAATTGAAGATAATTTCACGTAGAATCATCTTATCAGAATATATCCAACTTTTACTGTACGTGGTTACCGCAGTAATTTAATTAGTTTTAATGGTCTTTTAGGTTAATAAATTCATAAGAAATTAGCTGTAACTCCGAAAAATATGAACAATATATCAAATTGAAGCTACTGTAATGTACTTTAATAATATCTGGTTGGATCTAGCCTTCGCTGATTATTTAACCCGTAGCAATTTAATTAGTTTTAATGGCCTTATAAATCATTAAATTCATAGTAAATTAATTGCTTGTCACAAAAATATAAATGATATACCGTTGGAAAGCTGGTTCCATGTAGATCATCAATATGCAATTAGTTCAGCATTTTACTGTAAGGTTTTTCCGTGAAGATTTAAATGGTTTAATGGCCTATTTAGAGTAATAAATTCATAAGAAAATAAATACTATTCAGAAAATTACAAATAACATGTCCCTGAAATCACAATTCCGTGGAGATTACAGATATAATTTTAGTTTGATTTCTAGACAACAGAAACTATAGGAATCATTTAAAACCATTAAACACTATTTAAATCATACCAAAAGATCTATAACTCCAATTAGGGTGAATCCAAGTGCTAAGGTTTTGTATTGACAATATCTATACAGAGAAATTGCATGACAAATTATTTGGTACTGTTAAAACAGAAATTCATACAGAAATATTTAAACCCATTGAAATAGTGTTTTAAACATAGGAAAATATCTATAACTCCTTTTTAGGTGATTCAAATTGCCACTGTCTCTAAATTGCATTATCTATCCAGTAGCATCTAGTTCACAATTTAATACGACATAAACATATTTAGTTCAATTAAAGTGGTATACACCATATTAAATCGATACAACTTTAGTAATAAAATCTTTAGTGCAATAAATGACTTTCCACATGCATCATGTAATCTAACTATGTTCAGAACACTAAATGCAACCATTGTTACTCATTAAATCGTCATGCATGCATCTGTTCATCATTGTTTTCTTGTAATGTTGCACTGTTGTATGTTTGCAATGTTTTGAATGGTGTTTGTTGTGTTTGCTTCAAACGTTAGATTGCGAGGAGTGCAACTACTGTGATTGCAACTACTATGATTGCAAGTATTGTGGTTATTACGAAAGAGGCCATTATAATTGTGAGGATTATCTAATCGACTACATCTACAACAAAGGCAAGTGGTGCTATCTTGGTCATAAATGTCCTATTGTTTTCCTATGCATTGCAAATGTTTTTGTAGAATTGCATCTGTAGGAATTGATGTGTATATGCTATGCTATATCCCATATTATTCCCTAGTATTCCTTGTTTATGAGCCATCGTATTGGTAGATTGCTTAGCTATGCTATTTAGATGAGGAAGGGAATCACATCATGAAAAGTTAAATGTTTTGAAAGGCTTATGTTTTGCTAAATGACAAACCAATATGTTTTAATGAACCACCTGGGCGGAATGGCATTGATTGGGTCATCGAGTGTATTTATGGCGGGGAATGCCGCCCAGGACACTGAGAAATGATTGGTTTCTTTGTTTGGAAGCTTTCGTGTGCAACCATGTGCCAATAATGAAATGGGCGGTTGGTTGAACTCAGTAGGTTGTGGTAACTCGAACCCGCGTATCCAGAGATGTAGATAGTGTAGGTTGGACCGGTGCGCGTCGGGATTGGGGAGCTACTTCCCGAACGGTTCCTTGTTGGACTTCTCCCTATCATCACCCAATATGAGAGTGGTGGCAATGAGCTGGCCAAGTCACATGGGTAAGTGTACTAACCCTGCAGGTGTATAAACTAAGTGTTTAGCCGTGTCCCGGTTATGGACAATTTGAGCGACACGATGCTATGATATTTCTCACTCATCCTTATTTCTTAATTACTTAAAACTTGTTGGGTGAACATAATTGGGTAGAAGCACCGGGAGTGAACCAGAGTGTCCTATTTATCGTATTGAAAACTACTTTGTTACAAATGTTAGGATAAAGCTGCTTTATGCAAATGAGCATGAACTCCACTTGGCCTAATAAGCATGTAGTTGATAGATCTGTTGTTAACCACTTTAGCCTACTTTCCATACATTCAATGTATTGACCATTCGTGGCTGCAACGCTTTCATGTTGCGGTTATATCATATCGAGTGATCGTTCATAGGTCGCGACTCCACTCAACATTTGTTCTTGATGGCACATTTGAAGGATGGAGATCTACCTTGTATTCGTTTTCGCTGTGTACTTGAATGAATAATGTAAATTCTAGATCATATTCATTGTATTTATGATGCACAGTTATATTTGGTATCATTTTGTACTTGTGTGTGCAAAGTGAACCGATCCAGGATTGGCACTATACATAAACTCAGCCTTATCAAAGTAGGGTGTTACAAGATGGTATCGAGCTGTGTTGATCAGTAGGATCGTGACCTTAGAAATGTATTAGCAATAGAAGACCTCTATTAGGAGAACTATCATATTTTATACTTAATAGAGTTCTTATATTCCTTGTCTATCTTTTCTAGAACCTCTTCCTATTCAAACATTTATAGTTGTCCATTCTTATGATACTTATATGAGAGTTTTCTAAGTAAAAGAACAAATAGTATGACATAAATGAACATCTCATCAAGTTTGTTTAGGTCTGGACCACCATATTTTATCTCTTTAGGAGATCATCGCTATCGTGTTAGCATATTGTTCTTACCAACTTATGTGGTATGGCAATATAGGTTGTTTGCTTGGTTGTATTAAGCTATTTTGTGTGATGCCTTGTTTGGGATCTGTTGTTTTGAAACTCTAAAGTTGCTGGAGTTTTCGTGTGGTTTTAAAATTATTTTAATGGTGTGAATTGATTGAAATTCGTGGGATTACTGCTGTAGTTTTCTGCCTGACCTGTTGTACCGCGCGAATTTACATATTTTATTGGTAACTCAGAAAAATCTAAACAAATAGGATCTGGAGCGTAATTACCTGTAGTACATGCACAAAAATTGGCTAAAATTTCTGACGAGTTTAAGGTGCCCATAAAAATTCGTTAAACCCTCTGACTGCTTTTGACAGATTTAGTTTATTGCTTATACGTTACTCTATTTTACTCTAGTATTGTTCCCAATGCTTTCAAACTTTTTTTTTGGTTATATACTAATAAGTTTATACCCTTGTAATGTTATTATACAAGTGTTTGATTGTGTGTTGATCGCCTATGATTGTTTCCTTGTTTGTGACATTGATTGCTTCATATAGTTATGGGTAGGATTATTTCCTTAGTCGTTTCTTTCCTATAGAATCTATTCTTCCCTATCTTGAACCCTTGGAGATATAATGATGTGGTAAGTGGAAGGTTTGACAACACAATGCATTTAGGAAGGAGAATGCTTTATATAATGGAAAAAAAGATGTGGGAGTATGAAGTGTTGAAATGATGTTATGTAGTAGTTTACCCAACATGAAAGTTGAAGTATCTATAGCTTAGTTTTAGTAGTAGCTTTATTGATTGAATACATGGGAGTCTACATAGAGCATTAGTTCATGCCCATGGAAACATTCTTCAAGGCAAGTGAGAATGCCCGAGTGATAGAAAAATGTGATTCACCTATCCTCATACAGGTTAATGATTTGGGTGCAGGATGGATTGATCATCATTCCTACTACTCTTATTATTCGCTCTTGTACTGTTGGCTTTGCGAATCTTGAGTGCCCTTTTCAACCTTAGCAGAGAGTCGACGTTGAGCCTAAACCCTAGAATGGTATATTGTTACACCCTTCTAAAAGCATCCATTGCTAAGCATAGGATGTACGGTAAGGATGAATCCCAACCGTGAATTATGGGCACTGTGAAGTAAACGTTCCCTATTTGCCCACCATGAGAGTTTTGCTAGTTTAAAAAGTACTTTTTCGGAAACTATCAATCACGATATTTAGAATGTGCAAGAGACATTGTGTCCATAAATGTCTAGAGGAGAATTTACCTTAGCCAAGTGAACCCTCAAGAAGTGACCTAGTCAATTTTCTTTTAAGGGTGGTAGCATCCTAATGGATCCCCGAACCTTTCTTTCTTTCTAGCCTTCCCAAATCTCGGGACGAGATTTATTTTAAGGGTGGTAGTCTTTCACATCCCAAAATTCTCCTAATTTTGGAATGTGAAATAAATAAATAAGTTTGATTGATTGTTTAACTACGTTGAAAATTCTCAATGAGAAGAAACTTTTTGAATAGAAAATCCTCTCAACCTTGAATTCAAAATATTATATTATTTTGTTATGACCTAAGTAGACATATAGGCAAAAGGGTATGGATTGATTATGGATTGTAGAATTAGTGTGCAAGATTTCAAAATGAAAATCATGAAACATTCATAAGCATTTCATTACATCCATGCAAAGATCTCACAAACTGAATCCAAATCCTGGTATCTAAATCCTATAGTTGATTTGCCCAAATGTTTCTAAAGGAATTAAATTGACTTTATAAAACCCACTGTTGCTAAAATATAGCCTAAAAATATCCAATTAACATTACAAAATTTTAGAAACAAAATTGAGCTTATTTAGAGCTAGTATGAAAAAGTTATGAAATAAATATAAGCACATAAAGATATAAATAAAATGAAATATATAAGGATTTGTAAATCCATTACTTCCAAACTAGTAAAAAGATTAAAATTTTGATCCTATAATAATCTATTCGATTTTAGAAAAATTTAGAAACAAGAATCATGTCATTTGGAGTTCGTATGCAAAAGATATGAGGGAAACAAGTAAATAGAAAAAAAAAAAGAGAATTTTTTTTCTAACGGGCCGACCCACCTGGACCGACCAGCCAGAGGCACCTAAGTGAAGAACGATCCCGTTGCTTTAAAATTCGTGCAAAAAAAATCTGTTTTCTAGACCTATCTCTATTCAAACTGCTATAACTTTTTATCTATAACTCCGAATTGACTTCCGTTTGTTTCTACCTGTTCCCTACTCCAAGGCCTATCTCTACACTGTCTCAAACCTCCATATAAACTCGTGGAGGCATAGCTGTAGGAGTTTTTCTTCTCGAAATCCCGAATCTACATATGCCCGAATCTTATTTCGCTTTTTAACCCTTCTAGACTTCGTCGTTTGCCTTCGGTCAAAAAAAGAAAGTTGTAGGGATCGTCGAAATCTTTCAATCCAGACAAACCGCACCTCTTTTCATCCACCACAGCCGGAGAATTTCGTATCGCAATATTTCAGATCTTACGGTGTAAATCCAAGATCTACTCGCGCTCGTTTCTTCAAATCCAAATTCCTTTGGTGAGAAGGTAGGAATAATGATTCCCCACAACTTTCATGTTCTGAGTTTTTCGATTTGACCTACGGATTTATCTCTCTAACACAGATCTATTTCTTGTCTATTCTGAGCCAAAATCGGATCAATCTTTTCTTCTAGCCACCGGATCCTATCCAGACGGTCGAGATCCAATCAAACCGGTGCGTGCCATGTGGTCATCCCGGTCATCTTCCTCATCAACGCCACGTCAACGTAAGGTCAACATCTAGTCCCAACAAGATGCAAAGTCAACTCCGTCGGAATGAATATTCCCTGGAATATTCCGTTCGAATTTAGAATTGCATATTATAGATCTAACTTGTAAAATTCATTAGAAATTGTCCAAAAATTACGTATAATATATCAAATTGAAGATAATTTCACGTAGAATCATCTTATCGGAATATATCCAACTTTTACTGTACGTGGTTACCGCAGTAATTTAATTAGTTTTAATGGTCTTTTAGGTTAATAAATTCATAAGAAATTAGCTGTAACTCCGAAAAATATGAACAATATATCAAATTGAAGCTACTGTAATGTACTTTAATAATATCTGGTTGGATCTAGCCTTGCTGATTATTTAACCCGTAGCAATTTAATTAGTTTTAATGGCCTTATAAATCATTAAATTCATAGTAAATTAATTGCTTGTCACAAAAATATAAATGATATACCGTTGGAAAGCTGGTTCCATGTAGATCATCAATATGCAATTAGTTCAGCATTTTACTGTAAGGTTTTTCCGTGAAGATTTAAATGGTTTAATGGCCTATTTAGAGTAATAAATTCATAAGAAAATAAATACTATTCAGAAAATTACAAATAACATGTCCCTGAAATCACAATTCCGTGGAGATTACAGATATAATTTTAGTTTGATTTCTAGACAACAGAAACTATAGGAATCATTTAAAACCATTAAACACTATTTAAATCATACCAAAAGATCTATAACTCCAATTAGGGTGAATCCAAGTGCTAAGGTTTTGTATTGACAATATCTATACAGAGAAATTGCATGACAAATTATTTGGTCGTTAAAAGAAATTCATACAGAAATATTTAAACCCATTGAAATAGTGTTTTAAACATAGGAAAATATCTATAACTCCTTTTTAGGTGATTCAAATTGCCACTGTCTCTAAATTGCATTATCTATCCAGTAGCATCTAGTTCACAATTTAATACGACATAAACATATTTAGTTCAATTAAAGTGGTATACACCATATTAAATCGATACAACTTTAGTAATAAAATCTTTAGTGCAATAAATGACTTTCCACATGTATCATGTAATCTAACTATGTTCAGAACACTAAATGCAACCATTGTGACTCGTTAAATCGTCATGCATGCATCTGTTCATCATTGTTTTCTTGTAATGTTGCACTGTTGTATGTTTGCAATGTTTTGAATGGTGTTTATTGTGTTTGCTTCAAACGTTAGATTGCGAGGAGTGCAACTACTGTGATTGCAACTACTATGATTGCAAGTATTGTGGTTATTACGAAAGAGGCCATTATAATTGTGAGGATTATCTAATCGACTACATCTACAACAAAGGCAAGTGGTGCTATCTTGGTCATAAATGTCCTATTGTTTTTCTATGCATTGCAGATGTTTTTGTAGAATTGCATCTGTAGAAATTGATGTGTATATGCTATGCTATATCCCATATTATTCCCTAGTATTCCTTGTTTATGAGCCATCGTATTGGTAGATTGCTTAGCTATGCTATTTAGATGAGGAAGGGAATCACATCATGAAAAGTTAAATGTTTTGAAAGGCTTATGTTTGCTAAATGACAAACCAATATGTTTTAATGAACCACCTGGGCGGAATGGCATTGATTGGGTCATCGAGTGTATTTATGGTGGGGAATGCCTCCCAGGACACTGAGAAATGATTGGTTTCTTTGTTTGGAAGCTTTCGTGTGCAACCATGTGCCAATAATGAAATGGGCGGTTGGTTGAACTCAGTAGGTTGTGGTAACTCGAACCCGCGTATCCAGAGATGTAGATAGTGTAGGTTGGACCGGTCTTGGCGTCGGATTGGGGAGCTACTTCTGAACGTTCCTTCTTGGACTTCTCCCTATCATCACCCAATATGAGAGTGGTGGTAATGGGCTGGCCAAGTCACATGGGTAAGTGTACTAACCTGCAGGTGTATAAACTAAGTGCTTAGCCGTGTCCCGGTTATGGACAATTTGAGCGACACGACATCGATGCTATGATATTTCTCACTCATCCTTATTTCTTAATTACTTAAAACTTGTTGGGTGAACATAATTGGGTAGGAGCACCTGGGAGTGAACCAGAGTGTCCTATTTATCGTATTGGAAAAGTACTTTGTTACAAATGTTAGGATAAAACTGTTGCTTTATGCAAATGAGCCTGAACTCCACTTGGCCAAATAAGCATGTAGTTGATAGATCTGTTGTTAACCACTTTAGCCTAATTGCCATACATTCAATGTATTGACCATTCGTGGATGCAACGTTTCATGTTGCAGGTTATATCGTATCTGAGTGATCGTTCATAGGTCGCGAGACTCCACTCAACATTTGTTCGCCTGTGGCACATTTGAAGGATGGAGATCTACCTTGTATTCGTTTTCCGCTGTGTACTTGAATGGATAATGTAAATTCTGGATCATATTCGTTGTATTTATGATGCACAGTTATATTTGGTATCATTTTGTACTGTGTGTGCCAGTGAACCGATCCAGGGATTGGCACTATACACATGAACTCAGCCTTATCAGGCGAGGGTGTTACATGTATCCAAATCACACAAATTAGAGGATAAACAATAGCAAAAGTGTTCAGGAAAGTAGATACGTTTTGGACGTATCAACTCCCCCAAGCTTAGCTTATTGCTTGCCATCAAGCAATTCAGTTGAAAATTGAGTGCAATAAAAGAAACTTTCACGAACACATTTGCTTCATAAGATGTATATATTCTCAGCATATGAGCAAATACTTATCCAATAGTCATGCAAGCTATGAAGAGATTCCAACACAATAATAATAAGCAACATGAAACATAAGCATATGCAAGACTATAATGCTCATAAGATATGATAAAGTGGTATCTCGCTTGCCTTTCTTTTTGGAGAAAAACATAAATGCCAAGGAACCTCTGAAGTTCAAGTGAAGACTAGAAGTAAAAAATATCAAAGATACAAGTGTCAAAGTTATGTCACAATCAGCCGTGTTCTGGGACAAGCACATTACACTAAGAATGACAGCTATGCTCTCGGGGAGGTGCTCATATAATAAATGGTGACTCAACATAAAAAGTGAAAGAAAAGATTAAAAAGTTTGAAATGCTTCTAAATGCTGAAAGTGTGGTACTCATTAGCTTTGAGCTCTCATTGCCCCTATCATAAGCATCTTTAAATGGATAAGGTTAAAGTGAGGTCAAATATGAGTTATATGCTTACAGATCATAAGTTGAAAATCTCATGCCCCTTGAGTACGAGTACCGAAACCTCATGCTACTCAACTCTGGTCTCACGTAAGTTCTTGTCATTGTAAGTATGTATGTATCATAGAGAACAGCCAACGGGGTACCCCTTGCCCCATGATACAGGAGCGATCCCATATCAAAATGACAAGGCAACAGACAATGAGCATCCCAACGATCTTTTTATTTGCTTTTGCATAGGTTTTTATTGAGGATGCTTCACAGAATGCTCATTATGGTTATGCTGCAAGTTTCCACCATGATTAGGCATGGCTTAGGCTAGCCGCCCAGGCGTTTCTCTAACACATATACAAACTCCATGGACTTACAAGCTCCCATTTTATTTCACATCGCGGGATCCATAAACAAAAGTACATGATATCAACTAAATAGAATAAGTGCAAAGTTGAAAGCGTTACCCATGATAGCATGGTTCTGCTAATTCCCAACTTGTAATTTGCAAGCATATAACTACATAGACAGTCACAATGATTCAGGTTTATTAAGTGCAAGAAATAAAATGTGCCATCAAGTTCGTGAGAGATTTACTAACTAATTTTCGCATAACAAGCAAACATTTTTATTTGGAAGAAAACAATGCATAATAAGTATGCAAGGAATATCAGTAATGCTAATAGGTAGATATGGTGGACACTTTTTGACAATTTTGGTTTTGGGGAGTTGGATGCACGAGTAGAGCTCATACTCAGTACAAGTGAAGGCTAGCAATAGAAGGGAGCGACAATCGAGAGAGTAGTAACTGTCATAATCATGCTTGCGACAAAACAAATTAATTGTGGCATAAAAGTGACACAAGAACTCTAAGGAAAAATAAATCATCGAGGCTTAACTGACTTTTTGTTTAGTCAAATGCATGCATGTGTATGTGCCAAGTCGATTCAAATAAAATAGTCAAAGGTTATAAATAAAACAATGCAAGCAAATATTTATATGACATGCTACAGACTATTAGCAAGTTGGAACTAATCATAAGAGATCAAGAACTACTAAGCATCCATTAAATAAAATACACCTTACATGAACAGACTAAGCATGCCCACAATGATGAGTATATGTACAAAAATGAAAACAAAGAGTTCATACCAGCCTCTTACCACACCTCGAATTGTCATGAATAATCATTATTGCCTTTCACTTGTGTGGCTTGAATAATAATATGAAAACCAAACTCCAAAGGAGTCACTAAGGACTGCTGAACCCTGCAACGAACTTACAAAACCAGAGAAGAACAACAAATATTTTTGGGTTTTTCGAATAACAAACCAAAGCTAAAAAAGGGCAAATAAACTAAAGATAACAGCTAAAGGAGCAAACAAAGAGAAACAACAAAAATATTTTTGGTCTTTTGTGTTTTGGAAAGTAGAAACAAAACAAGAACAAAAACGAAAAAGAAAGAAAGTGAAACATGGATATGCAAAGTACCGACACAATATGATATGTAGATGAGTGTGATGTCGGTATACCCTCCCCCCCCCAAGATTAGGCTTTTGGACTAAGTGGATATCAATCCCATGCTGGCCAAAAAGTGACACCTCCATAGTGTAACAAAGAAGTGCCTTTGTCATGATACGAACTCGAGGATGCCCCGACGTAGTGAGGAGAGTATTCATAAGAGGGCAAGTCCCTCTCCTGCTGCTTGTGGAACCCAAGCAAGCGGAGCTTCTCGTCCAACTCCTCCTTGGAACGCGACCATGACCTCCTGGAAATACTGAACAAAGTAGGTTGTGGCAAGGAATTTCCCTCTCATCTCCATCAGTAAATAGTATCCTATAAACTAAACTATCTATACGAGAGTTAGCAGTAACAAAGTGATGTGCTTTCATAGCCGCAAGATCAAGTCTCTATGGGGCCAACACTGTATCATTAGGATCAACAGAAAGGTCCAAAGCAGCAACTATGCGTGCAACAATAATACCCCCATAAATGGGTCCTCTAGCAGCTAGGCGGCGACAAATGAGAGAACCGAGATTTTACTTAGTTTCATTATTAAGTGCAGCAGCAAGAAAAGCTAAATGATAGTTATAAATATTACTAGTGTTCTCCCTACCAAGAACGCTAGTAGCAAAATAGTAATCAAAATATCTAAGAGCCGGGAGATGAATGTTTCTTATCTTGCCGCGCTGGGCTGTGCGGTCATCATCATTTGTTACACCTCGATAGAGCTCCAGTAAATCAGCGGGTCGACTTTGGATCTTCTTTGCCGTCCCAGCCATGCCAATACCTATAATGCTGCAAAATCTTTCCAAGTTCATGGTAATAGGCATATCATAGATTTTAAATGAAATAGTTGGCCTATAAGAAGTGTTAGTAAAAGTGAAGCTCTCAACAAAAGTTTTGGTGAGCAAAGCATATTGCTCACTCTCAACCTGCATGTAAGCGGTTAGACCAACCCTTTGAACAAGGAGCAATCATCGAGGATCCCTGCAGTTCTCAACAAGTCAAAAGAAAGGAAGGTAGATGGATGCACATCTCCATCATCTCCCTCATTACGAAAGCATGGCGCAATAAGATCTTCATTATATGATGGCCTAAATCGAGAAGTTGATCTCGAAGGCCTTGCCACCCTTGGTGTGTCTCTCTCAAACACTTCTCCAAAAGTATGATTGTCCATCTCTTTTTTCTGAAATTTTAAGACAATCATCACAAAGGGTAATTTAAAAGCTACCAAATGAAGGGAACTACTATAGGGACTTGAAATTCGCTGGTGACGAACAGAAAGAACGCGAGTTTGAGAAATTTTCCGGTGTTTTCTCGGGAGAGAGAGTGTAGTGGTAGGTGGTTGGGTAAGTGGAGGGCCAGTGTAGCCCACGCCATAGCCAGGCGCGCCCTTGGGGTGGCCGCACCACTAGGTGGTGTGCCTGCCTGGTGGTCCCCCTGGTTCACTCTAGGTGCCTCTCTATCCCTTTTTTGACATAAAAATTTAATATGAATTTTTCGAGAAACTATATTTTCGAGCAATTTTCAAGACTTAATAAATGATTTTCTCGCAGAAAAATGATTTTGGAATGATGGAAAAACACAACAAAACTAAAACTACAGAAGCTCTAAAACACTCAAATATGCAAGCAGGTAGCAATACAAATATGAGTAAGGTGAAAGTAGGAATTAAAATAAAGAAAATAGTTGTAAACAAGGGTAATCATGGTGAAATCATTGCTTTGTTCATCAAAATCCCTTTGTTAATAAGGTTGATCAGGTCTTCTTATCAAAGAAATTTTATATGAAGCAAAACTTTGCATTTCATTAAATGATTATGTTACCTCAACCTTGATAGGAATAGTCCCAATCATTATAGTTTCATAATCTTCTTGTGGAATGGGACAATATATTTCTCCAACTTTGATACCCTCAATATTCTCAACTGAATTTAGGCCATATTTCTTATCAATCTTCTTGGGGAAATAAAAAATATGCTCCTTGTCATTAACATTAAAAGTTACCTTTCCTTGATTACAATCAATGACAGCACCTGCAGTATTAAGAAAAGGTCTCCCAAGAATAATGGACATATTGTCATCTTCAGGAATTTCAAGCACAACAAAATCAGTTAATATCAAAAAATTATGAGCCACTTGAACAGGAACATCCTCACATATACCAACAGGAATAGTAGTAGACTTATCAGCCATTTGCAAATATATATATCAGTTGGTATCAATTTTTCTAGGTTAAGTCTCTTGTAGAGAGAAAAAGGCATACCACTAACTCCTGCTCCCAAATCACACAAAGCAGTTCTAACATAATTATTTTTGATAGAGCAAGGAATAGTTGGGATACCTGGATCTTCAAGTTTCTTTGGAACCTTATCATTGAAGGAATAATTAACAAGCAAAGTGGAAATTTCCTCATTAGAAATCTTCCTTTTATTAGAAACAATATCCTTCATATACTTTGAATAAGGAGGCAATCTAATAGCATCAGTCAAAGGAATTTGCAAAAACAAAGGTTTCATACACTCGCAAAACTTGTTATAGTCTTCTTCCTTTGACTTGTGTTTCTTATCAGGAAAAGGCATTGGTTTTTGCACCCAAGGCTCTCTTTCACTACCATGTTTATTAGCAACAAAATCTTCCTTAGTGTACTTGGTATTCTTAGTGTGCCTTTCAGGTTCTTCTTCAGTTTCTTCTTTATCAAGAACATCATTCTTATCATTACTACTTTTAGTTTCAGCATCAGAGACAGATATACTATTAGGATCTTTAGTAGGTTTAGAAGATTCTACAATTGTTTTATGTCTCTTTTTCTTTTTCTTAGAAGGAGTATCACTATTTTTAGCTTGTTGAGAATCTTGCTCAATTCTTTTAGGGTGTCCTTCAGGATAAAGAGGATCCTGAGTAGAGGCACCACTTCTAGTTCTAATTTCATAAGCATGTTTTCCTCTAGAAGCATTAACTAGCAAATCGTTTTGCACTTTAGTAAGCTGATCAATTTGAGTTTGAACCATTTGGAAATGTTTAACAAGCATTTTAACATCATTGGAGGTTCTATCCATAATATCATGGAACTTATCAATAGCTCTAGATTTTTCCATTTGATGATTCTGCACTCTCTTATTAAAATTATCTTGCTTAACAACATAAATATCAAATTATTCTAAGCATTGATCAGGAGGTTTAGAGTAAGGAATATCACCATCATAAAAATGCTAGAGAGTGTGTACCTAAATAGTGGATGAGTGAGATATTGGCTTACATAATTCTTCTATAGGAGGTAAATTCTTCACATCTTCAGATTTAATACCCTTCTCCTTAAGATATTTCTTAGCTTCCTTCATCACTTCATCATTTAATTCAATCATTCCCCTCTTCTTTGCTATTGATATTGGGGTTGGCTCAGGTGTAGTTAGCTCAGGTATAGTCCAATCATCATAATTCTTGCTTATTTTAGCCATTAATTCCTCAGCTTCCTCTAGAGTCCTTTTCCTGAAAACACAACCATTACAACTATCCAGGTATGTCTTAGATTCATCAGTTAGTCCATTAAAATATATATCAATAAGTTCATTTTGGGTACTGGATATCTAGGCTGTGCTTTAATTAAAGCACAAAACCTTGCCCATGATTCGGGCAATTTCTCTTCTTTTCCCTACTTAAAATCAAAAGGTTCCTGCAAAATAGCATGTTGAGCACTAGGAGGGAAATATTCTGAAAGAAAGTATTAACCATGCCAATAGGACTATCAATAGATCCATGAGGTAAACTATTAAACCAAGCTTTAGATTCACCTTTCAATGAAAAAGAGAAAATTTTAGCAACAAAGTAGGTGTGTTTCTTCATATCATCAGAAAATAAGCCACTCAAAATAGAGAGCTCTTGCATATGTGCCACATCACTTTCATTTTCAGTCCCACAAAAAGGTTCTTACTCCACAATGGTTATATAAGATAAATCAAGAGAGAAATCATAATCCTTATCTTTAATGTGTATGGGAGATGTGGCAAACTTAGCATCAGGAAATAATTTAGGTCTAACAGTACGTGTCTCAATAAGACTCTTAATAGCACTTGTACCATGAGTGTTTTGACATTTCAATATAACCGTCATCAAGATCATAGCTAGGATACTCTCTAGACTCAGGTGAACTAACATGTGTAGCAATATCTTGATTAGGAGTTTCAGTGTTTTCAACTATAGTTCTAGAAATTGTAGAATCTAGGAAAGGACCTAATGAACCACTCTCATCAATCACAGTAGAAGTAGCATCATAAGTATCAGAAGCATTTTCAGATTCAACAAAAGTAGCAGTATGTGTAACATATGTATGTGGTGGTGGTGTAAGGAGCTTACTTATCACATATGGTGAATCAAGAGCAACAGAGGTGTTCCAAATTGTACCTCTTCTTGTAGTGGATGGCAATATAGGAACTTTTCCATCACGAGTTTTACCCATGATGAATGGATAGCAGCGAACAATAATGATTCCAAGTGAACTTACAAATAAAGTTATGCTCCTCGGCAACAGCGCCAGAAAATAGTCTTGATGACCCACAAGTATAGGGGATCGCAACAGTCTTCGAGGGAAGTAAAGCCCAAATTTATTGATTGGACACAAGGGGAGCCAAAGAATATTTATAAGCCTTAACAGATGAGTTGTCAATTCAGCTGCACCTGGAAACAGTCTTGCTCGCAATAGTTTATCAATAGCAACAGTTTTATAGTAGCAATAGAAAAATAACAGAAGTAATAAAATAAAGACAGTAGTAGCAATTGTAGTAAACAACATGATTAAAGTGCGGTAGGCATAGGGATGGATGGACGGGCATTGCATGGAAAAAATAATTCATGTAACAATCAATACATGGGCATTGCAGATAAATAAAGATAAATCATCCAAGTACTAAGTAACCATAAGCATGTGTTTCATGTATAATCATACGTGCTCGCAATGAGAACTTGCACAACATCTTTTGTCCTACCAACCCGTTGCAGCGGGGCCTCAAGGGAATCTACTGGCAATTAAGGTGCTCCTTTCAATAGTGGACCGGAGCAAAGAATTAACACTCCATGAACACACATGATCCTCACATCACAGTCATCCCCTCCGGTTATCCTGATTTCTGTCACTTCGGGGACTCGGGTTCCGGACAATGATATATGTACACAACTTGCAGGTAAGATCACACACAATAATATCATCATGAATCAATAACTTGTTTAGATCTGAGATCATGGCACTCGGGCCCTAATGACAAGCATTAATCACAACAAGTTGCAACAATGTCAAAAATCACTAACAATAGATACTAGGCACCATGCCCTAACAATCTTATGCAATTACATGATAGATCTTAGCCAATCCCTACCATCCCCATAGCCTACATCAACAAATTACTCACACATGGATGGGGGAATCATGGATGGTTGATGTAGAGGTGTTGGTGATTATGATGGCGATGATCTCCTCCAATTACCCATCCCGGCAGGGTGCTAGAACGGAGTTTCTGGTTTCAAATCACGGTTTCTGGTGGTGGCGGCGCAACAGAACTCTTCTCTGGAAATTGTTGTACCCTTAGTGTTTTTAGGTCAGAGGGTATATGTAGGCGAAAGGAGAGGTCGAGGCAGAGTACAAGGCGGTCACACCATGACCCGCGCCTAGGGGTGGTGTGGGCTCCTCTGGCCTCTTCTCCCCTCGGTCTTCTGGCTTCCCGAGTCTTCTAGGAAAATAGGAATTTCGGCATGTTCTTCCTGAAAGTTGATTTTCTGCACAAAAACGAGACACCAAAGCAATTCTGCTGAAAACAGCGTCAGTCCGCATTAGTTGTATCCAAATCACACAAATTAGAGGAGAAACAATAGCAAAAGTGTTCAGGAAAGTAGATACGTTTTGGACGTATCATTTCTCTCTAAGGACCGGCTGGATGAATGGCGTGAGTCAGCTGGCCATGCTGCCGCAGATAAGGCCTTGTCCTTCGTGTTGTCTTGGTATGAAGACATCAACCTTGATGTTCTTCGGAACATGAGAGCCGAAGGCAAGTGGACCCATGATCCAGAGCTTATCAAGAAGCACCAGGAGCGAGCTTATGCCATGGTTGAATATGCCCTTGTTCATGCTTGGTGCGATGGGCCGAGTTTTCTCGATGTTGCCGAGCCTGCCACCAAAGTTGCCAAAGAAGGTGCTGCTAACAGCAAAGCGAACGAGTCCGATGTGGCTGCCTCGGCTGACATTCATGACTCAGCTGAGGCTGATGACGCGCCAAGCTCTAAACCTGTTGACGCCCCTCCGAGTCTAGCTGCCTCTTAAGCTGGATAAAAAACTCTTAAGTTTCACGACATCCCCAGTATGTCAGGTGCAGATGTAATAAATACTGTTGTTTTGGTTTTGTGGCTTTGTGAAGGTGAAAACTTATATTTTGGCTGGAATGCTAATCACTCAGGGGCAAGTCCCCAAGTTTCATTTGTCGTTTTCCTTATCCCTTGACTTTGGCTCTTGTCTACCTTTTTTGGCGCTCGACATTAGAGTCTCAAAATCATAAGGATCAAGTTAGTGGTTATGAAACTAGGCAACTTGACATAGAGTCATTCGACATATAGGCCGACATATCCTGCTATGGGTTAGTTATACACATATACATAGGGTTGGCTCGCATTTTTCCTTTCCTTATCCGTTGTTCATGTTTACCCGTCCTTGGTCTTTTTCTATTGCTTGCCATGAAGTCGTGTTTTTGGAAAATAGCTAAGTCGAAGAGTTGACCTTAGGCGTGTATACATTACTATTCCGAGATAAGTTTAGGCGACCGCGCCAGCCGACATAAGGATGGAAAACCATAAGCATGAGGGGTAGTCCCCGAGTCAATTTTTTGAGTCATACCATTTTTTATTAGCACACAGCCGGCATAAGTGTCCGACATATGAGAGTTTGAGAGATACATACATTGCTTTCCCTAGGTATAGAAAGGACGAAGCAATGCCACACTCCAAGACCTTTTGGTTTCATCACCTAACTTGTCCGCCTTGTTCTTTTGTGCCTCGCGGGCATCTATTAGATAGTATGAATCATCGTGCAGTGCTTTGCTTACAATGAAAGGACCTTCCCATGGGGGTGATAACTTGTGCATTCCAGCTGTGCGTTGCACTAGTCTGAGCACCAAATCCCCTTCTCTGAATACACGAGGGTGAACTTTCCGGCTATGATAGCGTCGCAGATTTTGTTGGTATATGGCGGATCTGGACAACGCCAGTTCTCGAGCTTCTTCGAGTAAATCAACTCCATCTTGTCGAGCTTCTTTTACCTCAGCTTATGTGTATTGCCTTACTCTTGGCGAGTCATGCTCTATGTCGGCAGGAAAAACTGTTTCTGCCCCATAAACAAGGAAGAATGCCGTATAGCCAGTTGATCGATTCGGAGTTGTTCTTAATCTCCATAATACTGAGGGTAGTTCCTCTATCCAATAGCCAGGTGTTCTCTGGAGTGGTTCCATGAGCCGAGGTTTTATCCCGGATAGTACTATCCCATTAGCTCGCTCAACTTACCCATCTGGGTGGGAGACTGATGCTATGTCAAGTCTTATTCATTTGTCCATACATAACGAGCAAAATCTCCTTCGGCAAAGTTTGTGCCATTATCTGTAATTACGCTATGAGGGTAGCCATATCTTAGGATTATATCGCTCAGGAATGTGATAGATGTTTTCCCATCAAGCTTTTTGATGGGTTTCACGTCTATCTATTTCGTGAATTTGTTAACCATCACAAGTATGTGAGTCATTCCGCCGAGCGCGGGTTTAAATGGTCCCACCATATCCAGGCACCATACTGCAAACGACCAAGTGATTGGTATAGTTTTTAGATCTGATGCCGACAAGTGTGTTTTTGCCACGTATCGTTGACACCCATTGCATTTTATTACTAACTCATGTTCCTCCACGAGTGCACTTGGCCAATAGAATCCATGTCAGAATGCCTTGGCTACCAATGATCTAGATGAAGCATGATGCCCACATTCCCCTTGGTGGATATCCAACAATATCTCTTGTCCTTGCTCTGAGCTGACACAACATTGTAAAACATTTGTCACGCTCCTCTTGTAGAGCTCCTTGTTAATTATGGTGTATTCTTTTGCCCTTCTGTCTGTTTGTCTTGCTAATATCTCATCATCCGACAAGGTTCCATCTTTCAAGTAGTGAAATATTGATTGCGCCCAAATTGGTATCACTGGTGCTGAGTGAGGAGTCCCCGAGTTTTATTAGGCAGTCCCTGGGTTCTGTGGAACAGTCCCCGGTGAAAGAACATGTGGGCCCCCATGTGTGGTTTTGGTAATTAATGACAATATCTATGGACTAATGCTTGTATCAAGTTGTACGTGTAGGAATTGTCCATAGGCAATGCTTGAACCATATGTTAGCTTCAAGGTTTGGAGAAGAAGTGAAGAGGATCATGTGGTGACCAAGGTGTTCAAAGAATGATCTCATGTGGTGACCAAGGTGTTCAAAGAATGATCCACATATTGGTCATGTGAGAGTTAAACCTATGGCAAGTATTTCTTGAAGAATAAGATGGAGTAATATCTCCGGTGTACCTTGAGGCATCAACACAATGAAGAAAAGAAGAAATGATGTGCAAGATAAAGATGTGCAATATCTAGAAGATCTCATGGTTGAAGCTTTCCATCCTCGATGATCGTGGATCGATGAAGACAAGGTCAAAGTAAAGGTTTCCCCATGTTGTATGGAGGAGTAACTTGCAAGTCTTCATCAAGAAAGTGCGTACAAGAGCAATCAAGAAAGGTGTTCCATCTTGAGAAGGACAAGACCGTCTACATCATAATCAAGTGGAATATGTGCAAGGCAAAGGTATGATTTTGATAGGGTTTCTCTCTTACCGGTCTCGGGATGTTAGTTGGGGAGACCGGTTTATAGGATAGACAACCGTACTATCAAGAGGGGCTCTCAAGTGAGTAACTCGATCATATCTTTCATAGAGAGCTCAAACCTTTGCATACTTTGCATCATCCTTTCTTGGTTGTTATTTGGATCTTATCCATGTGAGGTTCTAGAGCTTGTGGCAATATTCATAACAAGCCCTAGTTCATCAAAAACGGATTTCCCCTTTATATCTTATTGCGTTTTTGATCTTTGAGGTTTTCTCGTTTCTCACCAAGAGAGGTATCTCACTTTATAATACATGAAATGTTCTATCTTGGTGGTATCCAATATTTTCACTTTTTGTTGGGTACCTCTTGTTGTCCTCTTTCCAACAAAATTGGTTTCGGGTCAATCGGAGTTTCCAAACTCTAGATATCGCCATTTGAAGTTTGCCTCTTATTTGGTCCTGACCGGAGTCTCCGGTCTGTGTGGACCGGAGTCTCCGGTGTAGTCCGGAGTTTCCGGTTGCGTCTCTGGTGGTGACTTTAGAATCAGGGCTAGGACATACTGTATGGGGGTTCGGAGCCAGGTCCGGAGGCTACCCCGGAGTCTCCGGTGTTTCCTCTGTTCGGAGTCTCCGGTGTTGGATGACCGGAGTCTCCGGTCTTGTTGGGTCTTGGATGGCCCAGGTCATTCAGATGGTCGGTCTGGATGCTAGTCCGGTGGTTGGGGCGGAATCTCCGGTGTAGACCGGAGTCTCCGGACTGACTTTTCCCCAACGGGCAGAAAACGGTCAGAAATCTGTGGGCCTATAAAAAGGGGCCCTTCTTCCCCAATGCAACTGCTCGAGTTTTACAGGCTTTCTCCTCCATTCTTGACCCTCTTGATCTTTCTCCCCCTTCAATCCCTCCCTTGATTCTTTCATATACTTTAGGGATTTGAAAGAGGAGATCTAGATCTACAATCCCACCAATCCATCTCTCCTCTAAGTGAGGGGAACATCTTGGGATCTAGATCTTGGAGTCTTTTGTGGATTTCCTCCATTGTTCTTCCTCTCTTATCCCCCCCACAAGCTTTTGTAGCTTTGGTGGAATTTGGGAGATAATGATTTGAGCACTACTTGTGTTCTTGCCATTGCATTTGGTGCATCGGTTTGAGTTCCCTCGGAGGATTTGGTGAGTGAAAGTTGAGAAGCTTTTTTACTCTTGGGTTCTTGGAACCCTAGATGGTTTGTTGGTGTTGCAAGTTGTGGCCTTGGTGTCATTGTGGCCTTGGTGGCGTTTGTTGGGAGCCTCCAATTAAGTTGTGGAGAAGTGCCTCAACCTTGTGAGAGGTTTCGGTTGCCACCGACAAGTGCACCGATAGTGGAAGCGTGGATCAATCCCATTGGGGTGAGATTCACCGGAGAATAAGGAAGTCCTTTTGTGGCGTTGGTGGTTTGATACCACCCCCTCTCCAAACGAGACGTACTCCATGTTGGGAGGAACTCGGTAAAATATCGTCGTCCCCGCGTGCCTCGGTTATCTCTATACCCGAGCTCTTTACTTATGCACTTTACATTGTGATAGCCTTCGTGCTTGAAGTAATCTATATCTTGCTATCACATTGTTGCTTGTATTGCTTAGCATAAGTTGTTGGTGCACATAGGTGAACCTTAGTTGTTCTAGGTTGTGCTTAACAAAGTAAACACTAGTTTTATTCCGCCTTTGTTGAGCCACTCTAGGAAAAGTTTTAATCGCCTATTCACCCCCCCTCTAGGCGACATCTGTATCCTTTCACCCGGGTTACTCGAACCTGCCCCTATGTCAATGTCCATTGGCGTAGCATCCGACTGTTGGCTTGCCGGGATGAAGATTGACTCAGATTCAGGTGACGGTTTGATCGATGGTTTTCTGATATGTTCCAGTGCTACTCCTAGGGGGGATTGCTTGCCGAGATGACCCTAATTTTGACAACACATCCGCTGCCTCATTTTATGCTCTGGGTATGTAGTGAAACTCACATCCATCGAAGTATCCCAAAATTTGCTAAACAAGCAAACGGTATAGTGCCATATTCGCATCTAGCGCGTCCCAATGCCCATATACTTTCTGAATAATCAAATCCGAGTCACCAAAGCACATGATCCTCTTGAGGCCAATTTCCTTGGACACTTTTATCCCACGAACAAGTGCTTCATACTTGGCAACATTGTTGGATGCAACGAAGTGAATTTGCAACACATACTTGAGATGGTTCTTCTTTGGTGAGGTGAGAACTATCCCGGCACCCAGACCCATCTTTGTTTTGGACCCGTCAAAGTGCATCTTCTAGTAATTCAGGTCTGGTAATGGCGGTTCATATTGCATCTCCATCCAATCCACGAAAAAGTCTGCCACAACTTGAGATTTAATGGCATCTCGCCTATTGTACTGTGGAGTGTATGGTGCTAGTTCTATGGCCCATTTTCCACTCTACCGTTGGCGTCTTTACTGCCCAGTATGTCCGAGATAGGTGCCTCGCATATTACCCGGATTGGGTGCTCCTGAAAATAATGCTTCAGCTTCTTGGCTGCCATATACACCCCATATGTCATTTTCTGATAATGAGGGTAATTCTGTTTCGACTTAGAGAGCACTTCTCTCAAGTAATAAACTGGTCTTTGGACTAATTTGCCCTCCTCTTCACGCTCTACCACTATTACTGCGCTAACAACTCTATTGGTTGCTGCAACATAGAGCAACATTGGCTCATTGGATAGTGGTGAGGCTAATATTGGTGTTGTTGTCAACATCTTATTAAGTTCATGGAAAGCGCTATCATCTTGCTGTGTCCATATGAACTTATCTGATTTTTTCATCAACTGATATAATGGTAAGGCTTTTTCACCTAGCCGAATCACAACCTACTCAATGAGGCCATGCATCCTGTGAAATTCTGGACACCATTGAGGGTTTTCTGCAATTCCATTCTTTCGATGGCTCTAATCTTTGTCGGGTTAGCCTCAATTCCTTCGCTGGATGCAGGGAATCCGAGTAATTTTCCAGCCGGGAAACTAGAGGTGCATTTTTCTGGGTTAAGTTTCATCCAGAATCTTCTTAAGTTTGCGAATGTTTGATGCAGGTCCTTGATTAGAGTGTGACTTTGTTTGGTTTTTATTACCACATCGTCGACGTATACTTGAAATTTTTTTCAAGCTTATCTTGCAAGCATTTTTGCATGCATCTTTGGTATGTTGCACCTGCGTTTCTCAATCCAAACAGCATACTACGATAGCAATAAGCCCCATACGGGGTGATAAAAGTTGTCTTTATTTGATCATTCAGATTCAGTGGTATCTAGTGAAAGCCAGAATACATATCTAAAAATGACAACAACTCACACCCGACAGTGGAATCAATGACTTGATCGATCCATGGCAGTGGAAATGGATATTTTGGACACGCCTTATTGAGGTTCGTGTAATCAATACACATGCGCCATACCACTGCCACGTTCGGGTCATCCTTCTTTTTCTCGACCAAGACTGGATTTGACAACCAATCCAGATGTAGCACCTCCATAATGAACCCAGCAGCTAAAAGCCTGGCTATCTTGGCAGCTATTACTTTCCTCCTATCTTCAACGAAGCAGCGGAGGGGTTGCTTCACCGGCTTGGCATCTGGCCTTACATGCAGAGAGTGCTTAGCCAACTCCCTCGGAACACCTTGTAAATCCTGTGTGGACCATGCAAAGATATTTCGATTATCACAAAGGAAGTTGGTGAGCTCGCTTTCCTATTTGAAAGATAACCGGGCTCTAATAGTCACTATGCGCTTCGAGAAAGCCTCATAAATCTATATCTTTTGTGTTTCCTTAGTAGCTTGGAAAGACAAACTGCCATGCGGGTTAGTAAGTGCCGACATAGACAACTGTGCTGCTTTAGCCAATGCTGCAACCTCCATCATTTGCTGCTTTTCTTGTGCTATCACCAGAGATTCGGCCAGCAAAGAGCCGACTGAGGAGCACGCTATAGATCGCTTGTAGTCACCCTCAACTGTAATAACTCCACATGGACCCGACAATTTCATCTTTAGATAAGCAATGTGAGGGTGGCCATAAAATTTGCCATAGTTGTTCTGCCGAGTAACGCATGGTATGAGCTGACAAGGTCTACCACTTCGAACTCTATGGCCTCAGTGCGACAGTTCTCCCTGTTGCCGAATAATACATCAACCCAAATTTTCCCAATTGGCTCACATGACAGTCCCGACACAATTCCATGGAACGTTGTCTTAGTTGGCTCCAGCATATTCATGGTGATGCCTAATTTGAGCATTGTATCTTGTACATGATATTGATGCTATGGCCATCATCTATCAGTACCTTAGAGAATTTAACATTGATATCTAGGCCCATGAAAGTTGGGTCCAACACCAGGGCGTAGCCCCTGGAGTCGGCATGATTTTGTGGTGATCCTTTATGCTCCATGTTATCTCCTGCTCAGACCAATGCATATACTTTGGTATTGCTGGCATTGTGGCGTTCACTTCCATCATCCGTCTCTGCTGAATTTTCTTATCATTTGGCTCTATGACAAACACAACGTAACTCTGGTGATGCTCTCTATACTCGTTTATACCTCCATGGCCGGCATTAGCGCCATCGTTCCTTGGATCGTGTACTTGATGCACTGCTTTTCTTCTTTCTTGGTTATGGTATCTCAGCTGTTGATTATCGTATCTCTGCTCGGTACCAACAACTTGAGCAGCTGTTGAGTTGGTGAGTCTACCCTATCACCCTTCTGGAACCAAGTACATTGTCGAGTTGTGTGGTTTGCCGGCTTACTTCGACTCAACATATGAAACTTGCATGGTTAATCCAACATCATCTCGTAAGTGTACTTTTGCCTTTCTTGCCAAGGCTTTTTATGTTCGTATGGCTTTTGGCCATCGTTCTTTGGTACCCACTGTTGTTGTCCACTTGTCCTTTGACGCTGACTCCTTCCAGCATCAGGATGGTCTTGACTTACAGAGGCCACCTGAGTTGAACCATATCTGTAATCTGGCCTCTCATCTCGCCTTTTGCTTCTGTATTCACTTTGCTCTTGGTGCCTTTGTGACCCGACTGCATCGTAGATTTGAGTCTCAGTGTTCCCATCTGCCGACATGAGTAGAGGCTGAGTCGGATCCCCTAGCGCAAATGAGTCGGCAATTTTTTATTGTTTCTGCTAAGCTCGCATGCATATCCCTCTGCAATCTTAGCATAGTACACTTCCATGTATGCATCCTTATGCAAACCACGCAATGGCCTAAGACTCACTCCTTCGCAAGAATTGCGCATAGTGCACCACCTAGTGAGAAACTCCCTGTCTGTCTCATTCGGCCGTTGTTTGCACATAGCTAATTGTTGTGGGCGATTCAGCCTCTTGTAGGTGCTTGTGAAATTACTCACAAAAGCTTCTTGAAAATCAATCCAGCTATTAATGCTTCCGGTTGGCAAGTTATTCAGCCACACCCTCGCTGGTCCTTCTAGCATCTGCGACACGTACCGCACTGCCCATCTCAGGTTACACTGCACAATTTTTACTATTGTTCCGTAATCGATAAGCCAATCCTCTGGTTTGGTGCTGCCATCGTATGTTTTTGTTCCTCTTGCCAGCTGAAAGTTTGGCACTGGTGGCTCTCTCATGATCCTTGGGCCAAAACATGGTGGAACCTGTGGACCTTGTGACTCGACAAGTTCTGCCATTTTTATCCGGTCAAGCTTTAGTCTTGTGTCATCTGGTTGGAGATTCCTTCCTCCTAGCCTAGATCACATTGCATGGTACACGTGATCCGGCATTTCATACCCGTCATTCACCATTGTCGAGTAACCATCATTATATCTGTTATGTTATCATTTGGATCTGCAGGTTGCTGCACTGCTCGTCCTGCGCTCTGCTGCCGTCTTTCGGGTTGCGCCTGATTTAGAGGGGGGTTTCTTCCTCCTGCCGAGTGAGTTTCATGCCTATGTTGGGGCGCATAGTTCTGGCCTCCATTATCGTTTCTTTGTCCGACATGCCTTTCTCGGCCAACATTTTCTTGGTTTTCGTTTCCCTGGCCAGCATTTCTTCTCGTGCCTTGGGCATGACCTGGGTTTCCTTGAGCTACTGCCGGATCATAGGATACCATCTGTTTGTTTTTTCCTGAGTCCACACTCTTCTCTTTTCTCTGTCTCGGTGCATCCCCTGGCGAAGAGGCTGTATGCCTAGCGGACCTGGCTGGGATTGGTTTTGCTGAGTGAACTACTTGTGACCTACCAGCTATACCCGGATTCGCCCTGTAATGGGCCTCGTTCAGCTTTCCCGCTGCTCTCACCAGCTAATTTACTCTCTCTGGTTGTTTTATCTTTGACTCACACTTCACGTGAGGTAACTCAGCCATTGCTGCTTTTGCAGCCCTCAGGTTTGCCGCTGTAGTATTGTATGTCAGCCGTATGGCTGTTTCGTGACCACACTCTAGGGTTATTTTGGACGTGGCATCCGCCAGCTCCTCGTTGAGGTTCCTTTCTCTTATCCTCGTCGCTCCAGTGGTACCTATGCAGTTCTTGCTGCCCTTGGTGTGGCATTCGGGTCTTCTTCCTCGGCTGCCTCGTTTACCACTGGGACTACTAGAGGTGCCGGGGGACGAGAAGGATCAGGTGCAGTCATCATTACCTTAGCAGAAGCGACCTGGTGAAGCTTTCCCGCGGAATGGACCGCGGGTGGATCCGGCGCCAAGACGACACGCTCTGGATATGCGCGCTTGATACGTCGGAAAAGTACCTATACTTTTTGATGCTCCATGCTTGTTTTGTATCTACTTTGCTTTGCTTTGTCTATACTTTGAGGTGTTTTTATATCTTTTCTGGAACTAACCTATTAACAAGTAGCCATAGTGCCAGTTGCCTGTTTTCTTCTGTTTTTGGTTCCAGAAAGGCGGAAAATCAATATTCTCGGAATTGGACGGGACAAAAGCCAAATTCATTATTTTCCCGGAGCAACATGGAACCACGAAGTAGAGCCGAAGGGGGGGGCATAGGGTGGCCGCACCTCCCCTAGGCGCGGGCAAGCCCTAGAGGCACCCACAGGGGGTGTGGGCCCCCTGGACCCCCACCGACCTTGATTCCTGCGCCTATAAGAAGCCTCCGACCCAAAAACCCTAGGGCATCCAAAAGAAATCCACGAAAACCTCCATAGTCCTGCCGCCACCGAAAGGGATATTCGGGGGACAGAAAGTCTCTGTTCCGGCACCCTGCCGGGACGGGGAAGTGCCCCCGGAGCCATCTCCATCGATATCTATCGCCATCTTCATCACCGTTCCTGATTCCCATGATGAGTAGGGAGTAGTTCTTCCTCGAGGCTAAGGGCTCTACAGGTAGCTATGTGTTCATCTCTCTCTCTATGCATGATCTTGTTGTGGTCATGAGCTTTGTAATCAAGTAGATCTACCTTGCTACTCAAGTGCTTCAATAGATATCTACTCTCCCCATGTGTGTGAAAGTGACAGCGTGCACACCATGGTGGCACTTAGGTTTGAGTCTACATAAATACTCCTTGTGCTTTAATAGATCTATGCTTTTCCCCACGTGTGTGAAAGTGACAGCGTGCATACCGTGTGTGGCACTTTGGCTAGATTGAATATTTGTTATGAGTTATATTTGAGTTGGATGTCTCTATGAAATTGTGGTGTTTTTTGGAACCATCTAGCGCTCAAGGTGACAGTGTGGGGTTATATAGATTGGGGAAGGCGGACTTTGAGGAGTGTTGTTATAGCCCTACCGATGATTAGAGTGTCCAACCGGAGAGTAGTTAAGAGTAGTATCATGAAGAGAGGATATTTATATGAGAGAGTGTTCCCTAGTGAAAGTATGATCCCTAGGCCTTGTTTCTAAACATTGAAATACCGTTTGCTACTAGATCAGTTGCATGTTTGCTTGCTTACATCTTAATTTCAGTTTGCACTCACACACATTCTCCCACGTCAACAACAAGTCAGAAGCTATTTTCTCGCACCGTTACCACTTGTATTTCACTTTCTCTTCGCCGAACTAGTGCACCTATACACCTAACAAGTGTATTGGGTGTGTTGGGGACACAAGAGACTTCTTGTATCTTTATTGCAGGGTTGCTTGAGAGGAATACCTTTGACCACTTCCTCCCTGAGTTCGATAAACCTTGGGTAATCCACTTAAGGGAAACTTGATGCTGTTCTATAAACCTCTGCACTTGGAGGCCCAAAAACTGTCTACAAGAATAGAACTGCGTAGACATCAAGCTCTTTTCTGGGGTCGTTGCCGGGGAGGTAAGGTAAAAGGTACTAACATCCTCCGATGTGAGTGCTCGAAGTTATTTCCTTTAGATTCTGTAGTTTTGTCTTTTTGTTTCTTGTTTTCACTAATTAGGCTTAATGGAAAACAACAACAAAATTAGAGAGCTTTATAGTATCTATCTTGAGTTAGGACATGAAGTGTTTGAAGAGAAAATTAAAAATCCTATGGAGCTTTATTTGCATGCTAATAGCAATGTTATTAGTATGAAATCTCCTTATTTCTAATGCTATGGAAACGTCTAAGCTTGGGGAAGCTAGTTTTTATGAAAATGATCTTTTTAGTTCCCCAACTTTGGAAGATAGCTATTCTATTGCTTATGATGATACCAAACCTCCAATATATGATGATTATGGTGATGAATATGATATTTTCAGTCCACCTACTATTGAGGAGAAAATTGATTATGATTACAATATGCCTCCTATATTTGATGATGAGAATAATAGTGATAGCTATTTTGTTGAATTTGCTCCCACTACAATTAATAAGAATGACTATGCTTATGTGGAGAGTAATAATTATTTTATGCATGTGGCTCATAATAAGAATGTTTTATGTCATAGTTATATTGTTAATTTTGTTCATGTTGCTACTGAAAGTTATTATGAGAGAGGTAAACAAGGTTTTGTGCATCTAAAAAATATTAAGTTTCCCCTCTATGTGCTGAAAATTTTGAAGTTGCACTTGTTTTACTTTCCTATGCTTGTTGCTTTGTGTTTTCATGACTTGTTTCTTTACAAGATTCCTATGCATAGGAAGTGGGTTATACTTAAATGTGTTTCGAATTTGCTTCTTGATGCTCTCTTTTACTCCAAATCATATGTCTTATGTGAGCATCTTCTCAACCTATCAAGCCTAACTTAAAGGCGTTAAAGAAAAGTACTTGTTGGGAGATAACCCAAGAGTTTCCTTGAGTCTTGGAAGTTATTACTTCAGTAATGACCTCTCCTTATCCTTTTTGTTTGCTTTTTGTGCCAAAAATGACGTCTAATGAGAGGGAAGTAAGATTTGGAGAGTTGCTGTCCCGAAACTGATTTCTGTCCTCCACTATAAAAATTCATGAGGAGTCTCTGTAACTCGGATTGAGCTCAAAATTTACGAATAAATCCACCAGTATGTAAGCTAACTTTCGTTAGTTCAACGCTTTTTTATTTGAGCAACATAAGGTCTTCGAATCAATCGGTTTTTACCTGCTGGTCTGTTTTGACAGATTTCTGCCATTATTTGCATTTGCTTCTTATTGATTTATTTTTCGGTTCTTTTTGGGAAACTGAGCTTTTTGAAGGATTTGCTACAGTAGCTTGTGTTTTTAGTGAAAAGTCTTGTTGTTCCAAAGCTTTTCCCAAAGGTCTATTATCTTTTGAATACACTAATGTTGCTAATGAAGATTGTGTGAAGTTTTGTATGAAGGAAAATTTGCAGGTGTAGAGAAAGAATGATGTAATGAGATGAAGAATGGACAAAAGCTCAAGCTTGGGGATGCCACCCCGTGTCACCCCAAGAAATATTTAAGAGGTACAAGCGTCAAAGCTTGGGGATGCCCAAGGCATCCCCTTCTTCATCAATAAAAATCTCACGTGTTTCTAAACACTTTGTTTTTATTGTTTTATGCATTGTTGTGTTGTTTTTGGAGCGTCTTAGTTTTCGTTTTTGGTTTTCGTTTGCTTGAGTAAGTTGGTTGGTTACACCTCACTTCTTTTGGAGAGAGACACACTTTGTTTCCATTGCCCAGAACACTCTAGTTTTCACTCTTATTGTTTTGTGAGTGTTCACTTTTTCTAGCACTATGTTTAGCCTTAGTTTTCTTGTGCTTTCAGCTTAAAACTTTTTAGTTCTTCTTTGTGAATTTGTGAGACAAGATCACTGATCTTTATTGATTATTATCTTTGGGAGTTGTTTTAAGTAAGTTGTTTGGTGTTGGAAAAGAGTAGAAAGTTTCATGCTTATAGTGGTACAAAAGGGAGCTTGCATTGACTGTGACTTAGACTTTAGCATGACATGCTAGGCGTTGTTTTGACCTTATGCTTAGTGATTATTGCTGTATCATGTCTTGTTCCAAACAATTGGGATTTCTTAGTGTGCCTTGAACAAATTATGCGTTGTCTTAGCATGCAAAAGCATAGTATTGTGGTATTCTCCTTTGAGGTTTGTTTGGGTTGACTTGGCACATTCTCACACCATGTTATGACTCTCACAAGTCACCATTAGCCTCTATGATCATTTAGTCCTTGACTTGTAGTAGCACTCTATGCCTTTATTAGTAATGTTTTTTCGCTCTACATGATTATGGCCATTATTGCTCTCTTAGTTGGTTGCTCCCAGTCCTTTGGTAGCCTCCACTTGTATGAGTAAGTTCTACTCATGCCTCCAACTCCCAAGAAACCAAGTTTTTCCAAAGTGTCCACTATAAACTCCTATGCATGGTGTGTTACACCATTCCAAGTATATTCTTGTTTTCAGCTTTCTTCTAATTAAAAAGTATTCTGTTATGTGAAAACTTAGTGATTAAATATCTCATGAACTTGATGGAACACTTTATATTCTTTGCCCTTAATAAACTTGAACCATTGTGTCATCTATGTTGTATATGCTTGCACTTATACGTTGGAATTAGCAGAACTGTGCTGTAACGGGGAACGTTTTCAACATTGCACTTGTACTTTGTACTTAGTTGATATCATGCTATTTTGTCTATGGATTTCACCGGTGTGAAATAAAGAGGGAACTTGTAAGTCCATGGAGTTTGCATCCTGTGTTAGAGAAATGCCTGGGCCGCTAGCCTAAGCCATGCCTAATCATGGTGGAAACTTGCAGCATCACCATAGTGACATGTATGAAGCATTCTTCTTATAAAAAAAGAGACACATTAAGAAAAGAGGAAAGAGATAAAAAAGCACCATATTCCCATGGTAAATAAGAAGATTGCTGAGATGCTGATCGTCTGCTTGCCTTATCATTTTGGTTATGGGATAGCTCCTGTACCATGTGCAAGGGGTACCCCGTTGGCGGTTCTCAATGATATGCAAATACTTACAATGACAAGAACTTACAGGTGACTAAAGTTGAGTAGCATGAGGTGTGGCCCTCGTAATGAAGGGACTTGAGATTGCTAACTTATACTTCGTCAAGCATATACTCCATCTTTGTTCACTTTAACCTTAATCACTTCAAGATGCTTATGATAGGGGCAATGAGGGATGAAACCTAACAAGTACCATAATTTTTGGAAGCTCGTTTTGAAACTTGAAATCCCTGCTTCCTTTATAAAAGGCTTTTCTTTCACCATTATTGAGTCTCCACATTCTACCTTTAGGCACCATTAAGAGAGCATAGTTGTCATTCTGTGTGCAGTGTCCCAAAGCTTATTGATTGATGCATATTGTGATATTACTTGTTCTTGTGCTATTTGTTTCTAGTCACCCTTGTGAACTTTGAAGGTGTCCTATGCATTTATGTTGCTACTCTATGAGGGACAAGCTGATTGCCACTATGCTATATTTTCTGTATGTGAAACAAACAAATGTTTTTCAATGCATGTTATTCATGATCTTTATTTGTAGCCTTTCATTATGCATGCATAGTTAATATGTCCTATTGTTTGAACACCATCTTTCATGCACATGTTTAGAGTTCTTTGATCCCAGCTTTCAATGCTTGCAAATGGTTTGATCTTGGTTTTGATGGTGCATGTCACCTAAAAAATTATTCTTTTTATCACTTACCTACTCAAGGACGAGCAGGAGTTAAGCTTGGGATGCTTGATACGTCGAAAACGTATCTATAATTTTTGATGCTCCATGCTTGTTTTGTATCTACTTTGCTTTGCTTTGTCTATACTTTGAGGTGTTTTATATATTTTCTAGAACTAACCTATTTACAAGTTGCCATAGTGCTAGTTCCATGCTTTCTTCTGGTTTTGGTTCCAGAAAGGCAGAATATCAATATCCTCGGAATTGGACGGGACAAAAGCCAAATTCATTATTTTTTCTGGAGCAACAAGGAACCACGAAGCAGAGCCGGAGGGGGGCCACAGGGTGGCCGCACCTCCCCTAGGCGCGGGCAAGCCCTTGAGGCGCCCATAGGGGGTGTGGGCCCCCTGGATCCCCCACCGACCTTGATTCATGCGCCTATAAGAAGCCCCCAACCCAAAAGCCTTAGGGCATCCAGAAGAAATCAACGAAAACCTCCGTAGCGCCACCACCACCGAAAGGGAGATTCGGGGGATAGAAAGTCTCTGTTCCGGCACCCTGCCGAGACGAGGAAGTGCCCCCGGAGCCATCTCCATCGATCTCCATCGCCATCTTCATCACCGTTCCTGATTCCCATGATGAGGAGGGAGTAGTTCTTCCTCGAGGCTAAGGGCTCTACCGGTAGCTATGTGTTCATCTCTCTCTCTCTCTATGCATGATCTTGTTGTGGTCATGAGCTTTGTAATCAAGTAGATCTACCTTGCTACTCAAGTGCTTCAATAGATCTCTACTCTCCCCATGTTTGTGAAAGTGACAGCGTGCACACCATGGTGGCACTTAGGTTTGAGTCTACATAAATACTCCTTGTGCTTTAATAGATCTATGATTTTCCCCACGTGTGTGAAAGTGATAGCGTGCATACCGTGTGTGGCACTTTAGCTAGATTGAATATTTGTTATGAGTTATATTTGGAGTTGGATGTCTCTATGAAATTGTGGTGTTTTTTGGAACCGTCTAGCGCTCAAGGTGACAGTGTGGGGTTTATCTAGATTGGGGAAGGCGGACTTTGAGGAGTGCTGTTATAGCCCTACCGATGATTAGAGTGTCCAACCGGAGAGTAGTTAAGAGTAGTATCATGAAGAGAGGATATTTATATGAGAGAGTGTTCACTAGTGAAAGTATGATCCCTAGGCCTTGTTTCTAAACATTGAAACATCGTCCGCTACTAGATCTATTGCATGTTTGCTTGCTTCCATCTTTATTTCAGTTTGCACTCACACACGTTCTCCCACGTCAACAACAAGTCAGAAGCTATTTTCTGGCACCGTTACCACTTGTATTTCACTATCTCTTCGCCGAACTAGTGCACCTATACACCTGACAAGTGTATTGGGTGTGTTGGGGACACAAGAGACTCCTTGTATCTTGATTGTAGGGTTGCTTGAGAGGGATACCTTTGACCACTTCCTCCTTGAGTTCGATAAACCTTGGGTAATCCACTTAAGGGAAACTTGCTGATGTTCTACAAACCTCTACACTTGGAGTCCCAACAACTGTCTACAAGAATAGAAGTGCGTAGACATCAGCGCTCCACGCGTACTGCGACGTAGACTTGGTGCTCGCCGAACTTGATGAAGCTACCGCCCATGGGGAACAACTTGGTCCCGAAGCACCCCGCATTGTCGTTGATGAAGTTGAGCACTCCAAACCTCTGGATGAGGCCGGAGTAGACGCGTACGCCCGTTGAAGCGATGATGTTGCCCGTCTGGATGAAGACTCTAGCAAGCGCCGCTGATTGCTAATACGTCGGAAACGTATCTATAATTTTTTATGCTCCATGCTTGTTTAGTATCTACTTTGCTTTGCTTTGTCTACACTTTGAGGTGCTTTTTACATGTTTTCTGGTACTAACCTATTAAGAAGTTGCCACAGTGCCAGTTGCATGTTTTCTGCTGTTTTTGGTTCCTGAAAAGTTAGTAAAGAAATATTCTCGGAATTGGACGGGACAAACGTCAAAGTCAATTACTTTCTGTGGGGAACAAGAAGTCCAGAGGGGAGACGAAGAGGCGTGCCAGGGCAGCCATAACCCCCTAGGTGCGGGTAGGACCTGCCCCGCGCCTGGGAGGGGTGTGGCCTCTCTGGCCATCGCCTCGGCCTCCCCTTCGCCTATAAGAATCCCCCTATGCAGAAACCCTATGAACCCGATCAAATCTCCAAGAAACAATCTGTAGCCGCCGCCACCATCATCCCTAGATCGGGGGGATCTGAAGTTCTTCCCGGCACCCTGCCAGAGGGGAGATCATCCTGGAGGCCTTCTCTCCGGTATGATGCGTGAGTAGTTCCACTTGGACTATGGGTCCATGTAGTAGCTAGATGGTTGTATCTCCTCCTTTGTGCTTTCATGTATAGATCTTGTGAGCTCCGTTCATGATCAAGATCTAATTTATTTGTAATCATGCATTGTGTTTGCGGGGATTCGATGGATATTGAGATTATTATGTTGGTTTTATTAATGGTTTTGTCTTTATTATTCTATCATGTTTTTGTTGTTTGTGATCTTGCATGCTCTCCGTTGTTAGTAGCTATCTTGGCCAAGTAGTTGCTAGTGACTCCAAGAGGGAGTATTTATGCTCGATAGTGGGTTCATGCCTCTAGTTTCCAAGGGAAGTGACAATAATCTCTTCAGTTTTAGATGTGTTGTTGCTACTAGGGAGAAAACAACGGTCTCTTGTTCATGGAACATGTGGACTGTTTACCTTACACACTTTGCTTAAAGCAGTTGTCTGTTGCTTGCAACTTAATACTAGAGGGGGTTCGGATGATAACCTGAAGGTGGACTTATAGTCATAGATGCAGTTGGATGGCGGTCTATGTATCTTGTTGTATTGCCCAATCGAATCTCATAGGATCTTTCTGACTAGTAATTTCATTGTTATTCCTTACTCAGTTCCTGTTAGTTGCCCTGCTATAATTTGTTTACCCTTCATGCCATGTTGTTTATCTAAGGAGAGCACCTCTAGTGAACTATGGACCCCGGTCCAATCTTTACAATTGATACATCTTCCACTGTTACTTGATTACTTGTTGCAAACCATTACCTTCCACACCATACGTTTAATCCTTTGTTATAGAAAACTGGTGAGCTTGACAACCTCACTGATTCGTTGGGGCAAAGTCTTGAGTCTGTGTTGTGTAGGTCTCCGTGTTGCTTGCAACACCTGTGTGACGTTTCCTTCCTCATTCTGGTTCGATAACCTCGGGCTCTACTGAGGGAAAACTTGCTGCTGTGCTCATCACACCTTGCTCTTGGGGTTTCCAACGAAGTCCTCTCTGACAGGCAACAATTGCCCCATGGTGGGCGCCAACTTTCGTGGTGGTGTCACGGTAGATGCCATGGGTAGGCTTAAGTTGGGGGGCCGAATGGATGCTTGAGGTAACCGGGGAGGGTGTGCACAGTCCAGCCGCACACGATGAACACGATGAACTCTCCAGACTTGTGATTTTATTTCTCCTTGGTGTTAACAAGTGCTCCTTGATCTGTTTTGGCATAGCCCCATGGCACTAGTTGCCTCTTGTTCGATCCCTATAAACCCTAGCTATGCCCCTCCTTAAATAGGCAACGGAAATAGCTAGGTTACACTTTAGGACCTAGGGTTTACTGTTTGGATCTTTGTCCTTACTATGCGGGCCGGGTCATGGGGCCAGCCCTAGGCCCCTGACCCAGTCAATAAAGCTGTACAGCCAATGGTCCTTCTGTATATAGACGCTAGCTCTACAGTGCCATACGATACTTTATACGTCACTTCTTTCTTTTAGCGTCACCCAGCTCCTTTGTTGTCACTGGTGGAGCCCTTCTCTTTTGACCATGCTTTAACATGGTCCCTCCTGGACCTTACTCGGAAAGGGGCCACGCGTCTTTCCTGACTCGGCTTGCCCTCATGAGATCCGCCTTGTCGTTTCCCGCAAGTTGAACTTCCTTGTCCTATGCGGGCCGACATACTTCCTATGTCGGCCTTATAGAGGCTTCATATCCCGGCCTTTAAGATCCGGTTGTTGGTTTCATGACTCAGCCTAAGCCAAGCTGGGCAATGTTTTACTCCTTATGACCCTACCGGGGGTTATCCCCCCGACATTAGTCTCGTTGAGTGGAGCTTTAGTCTCAGTGCTTTTTGTTTTCAAGAATTACTGTATGAGCTAAGGTCAAATCCTTCTAAGTAGAAGAAGTCCTTGTTGTTGGAGGAGCTTGTTACTCCCGACTAAATAAGAGGTAAGTGGAAGGTAAGTTTTCTAACTCTAATAAGTGCTTTGTTTTCACAGTTTCTACTATTAAATTTTTTCCCTTGAATTCCTCTTGTTTTTCTGAAGTTTTTAAGGAGTTTCTGTAACTATACGGTCGCAACTATACGGCCGAAGAAAAATCTCCCGCCGTATAGTTGGTCGTTAAACGTTATGTATTCCCCTCATGAAATAATTTTTGGGATGAAGCATCTATATGACCGCAACTATACGGCCGGAGAGAAATATCCCGCCGTATAGTTGGTTGTTAAACGTTCTGTATCCATTTACAAAAGAATTTTCGAGGTGCGGTATCTATACGGCTGGAGAAAACTCTACTGCCGTATAGTTGGTCGTTAAAGCTTCAGTACCCTCGATCCGTTTATGTTATTTTCAATTAAAAAACCTCTTTGTCTGTTCCTAGTCGGTCATCTAACTGAACTGGGCTCGAGATATTTGGAAATATCTGCTCGGAACCAACTATACGACCGCAACTATATGGGCCGCGACCGTATAGTTAGTCGTTACGACACATGACTCCTCCAAATCCACGATTTCTTTTCCTAATTGGTTTGGATTGTCTTCTTGGATGACAATTTGATGTTTATCGCGAGTTTTACCGACCTCTGACCCCTCTTATCTATTGCCCTTGTGTCTCTCTCCAATCACAAATCACCAGGAACAAATCCAGCTATGCGTTATCCTGTCCCAGGCCGTGGAAAACCTATGGGGCTCATTTCTCCTAGGGACCTTTCTAGCAGCCCGTCGATGGAGGACGGTGATGAGGAGGTGGAGAGGTTTAGCCCGGGGTACAAAGAGTACATCGATCCAAGCTTCTACAACAGCGACCCCGATGAAGGTTGGGGCGACGTTTACATCTGCTGCGACATCTATGACCCCCTGGAGGTCGACTGGACGGCGATGAAAAGAACTCAAGAAGAGAGACAAGGCCGCAAGACGCATGTAAAAGGACGTGTGGAGATGCTCAAGTTCATCACTACATCTCCAAGGACGCATAAGCGTAAGGAAATACCTAAAATTGGTGCAGGTGCTAGCAAGGAACCGGCGTTGCCCTGCTCGAGGCCTACCACTGGCGCTCGTATGAGGGTGAAGCCCTAAGAGGAGTGGAGGAGCAGCTTCTACTTCCCCGATTCATCAATAATGGATCAGGAAGAGGAAGTTGATTGCATGCAGGCACTGGAAGTATATCAGAAGCAGGAGCTACTCCATCGCGTGAAAGTCCGTCACCGCCTCAAGGAGATAGAGGAGACGGGTGATATTCTCCCGATGGTGACCAAGCTCGTTGATAGGGTGGATACTCTGCAATCTGATTTGTGCAGGTGCTACAGCCGCATCACCGCCTTGGAGGATACCAACAAGAAGCTACGCATCGTGGTTCTACACGCCATGGCACCACAATGACCTTCAATAAATAACGGTATCAAATAATCGCAAGGGATTATTTGATCCCGCCTGGCTTGATTCTAAGCTTGGGGAGATCTTTAAGACCTTGTAATCTATCTTACAACTTTTTATTTCTATTCTAGTTTTGCATTAGTTCGAGATCATAAATAAAGTTTGCATCGTTAGATTCCCTTCAGGAATAGTTGATCCCTCTTATGAAATTTTGAGTTTATTATAATATATGGAGCATTATTGAGTTTGAGTTTGTCTTATTGGATATATGAATGGCTTGAGTATGATTTTACTTGCACTTGATGGTAGCAATAGGATCCTTCCACACCATTGGTATTAATGGAACATATAAAGATTGTTTGATTAATATGTTGTAGGTCAATGATTGGATTTACAAAAAGGAGAAATATCTAATTAATTAAGATGAAAAAGAAAAACCTTGAACAAAGGAGAAATTATAAGTGCTATCAAATAATAGTGAGAACAAGTTTGAGGTAGAATACTCAAGTTATAAATATGCTTTATATATTTGGAATTTGATAATTGAGATTGTTAAACTTTGAAATTCCTACATGAAGTGGAATATATGGCTAGCTCCTTTGCACAACACTTAAAAAAAGTGTGAGCACCAATATATATAGAAAAAGAAAAAAAGGAAAGATGAAGAAAAAGAGCGAATGTGCAAAGAGCAAGTAGGCATATACCACTATATTGTACTAAGACAAAGAGACGTTTGAGATTTTGAATCTCAAGTGAATATGTTAATCCTAAAAACACTTGGGACTACCTCATTAACTCATTCGGTCGAACCAGATACTTCTACATCATGTCGAGAATAATCCTTTGTGAATTATTAATTGCTAAGGTGTGGAAGCCTGCTAATATTATTCGAATGGTTCGAGTAAGATACTATTCATAAACTTATTTATATGTATCCTTTATGATCAACACATGATGCAACTGCCTCATTTATTTTATCGACTCAGCTTCATGAATATGGGGATCACATCCATTAAGCTACACTTGCTCGGGATGAGCAATAATCTAAGCTTGGGGAAGTTGATGGGTGCATATTTGCATCATGTTTTAGATTATTATTTTGTATTGTAGATGTAGGATTTTGGTATTTTACGGCGTTCGCATGCACTTTTTATGTTTATTTTCACCAGGATCATATCAGATGATGGATCCAATGGACACAATTCTTGGAGCAGTTGTACTGGAGAGAAAAGGAGCCAAAAACTACGTAAATCGCTTATTTGGAAAATATTAATAATACCAGAAGAAAGCCCGAAGCGAGAAACAGAGACAGAAGAGTTGACGACCAACTGTACGGGCGGCCACCGTATAGTTGCCGCCGTATATTTGGCGTCGGCTCCACCTCCTCAAATAGTTTCACCCCGTGCAACTGGTTCGGGGAGATGACATACAGAACACCTAGAAATCGCCGAAACCTAACCTCCGGAAGGCATCTAGAGGGGGAACTTGCCATAGGGATCCATCTTCGCCCTACGTAGATCCGGGAGGCCAAGGCATCGATCTCCATCTTTATTAACCGCCGCATCTTCATCAGCACCATCATCTCCATCCATCCCATCTATATCTTGTTGTAATTCTTGCACTAGTTGTAGATTTATACAAGTACTATTCATCGATAATTGTTTCCATTACCATTGCCATGATGTTGTTTGCCTCCATGTCTGAGTGGATCATTAGTTCTTAGGAAGATGGAGAAACCCTAGTATGAGATTGGAATAAGATAAAGTTTATTATGATATTGATCGCTATGACCATGTGTTAGATTGTCTACATCTTGATGTTGGGAGAAGTCGGCCTCTCCAATATTTGCCTCTTGTGGGGACTTGATGTAGGGAACTACTTGTTGGTAGACAGAGGAATGTTAGCACTTATAGTGACTATAAAGTTGTTGGCACTCCTTACGTATTAACTTAGGAATCGAGGAAACTTAAAAAACACTATCCATGCCATGGGATACGTCCTGCGGGACTCCATCCCTTAATAGCGTAGTAATTCAATTGATGTTGATTGCTGTCTGTTGTGGTTATGATGATGATTTGAGCAGTGATTGCTGCCTCTTTGTCCAACTACGGAGTTCCTCCCACACATACATAATTGAGAATGTTCATGATGATAATCTTTACCTTAGCCATTTATAATGCTAATGATGTATCCGCTAATCCCGGAGAACGCTTTTTCTCACTGAAGTTTCAAATCTCTTTTACATATGCGATATTTATTTTCTGTATTCAGTTTTGTTTACTTATACCAAAAACCCCGAAACACCTTTTTACACATTACTCGCATTTTATCTTGTCACTTAGAACTTTATTTAGCAATTCTATTTTCAGTATTTACTTCAATAATTCTTAGACTTCGGACTCCTGCTCCCTGTGGGATCGATATCTTTATTTCGAAACTATCTACATCCAATTTGTGCACTTGCAGTCATCAGTCACCGGGTTCGCTACAGGAGGCATGAGCCTCAAAATCTATCTTCAATTCTAATCTAATAATGCTTCCCGGTTTGGTCATTGCCATGGACAGCATCGAGTGACACATCCGACCATGCCCGGCACAAGCAAGTCTCCTCGATATTGGTGTATTTCACGGTCCTCCTCTTCTTTTCTTTCGCCTCATCATAGGCGGCTTGATCAACCTCTTCCAATGCATCCTCTTCACCATCCTCTTCCAATGCATCCTCTTCGCCGTCCTCCACCTCATCATCATATCCATCCAAATCATATGCAGCGAGTGGTGGTTCGGTGATGCACACCTCACTATCCTTGAGTAATTGCTCGAATGAGACCGGGGAAAATCCCTCTTCGTACCTTGATGGAAATTGGCCGAACGCGCTGTGGGCGCCAACCACGAGGCCTTCAGGTGAGGCGATTCCGGCCAACGGTGGGGCATGCTACAGTGGAACGGGGCAGGACTGCTTCTCGGCGCCGCCACCCACCGCCTCCTTCTTTGGACCGTTGGGCTTCTTCCAATGGGCGGCCACATTCTTGGGTTGTACGACGGGTACCGGGACGGAGAAATGCCTGGTGTGAGCACCGCCGGTCATGGAAGCAGCGGCCGGTGAGACAACCTGCCTGGCCGCGCGCTTCCTCTTCTTTATGGCTGACGTGGCGGCGGCCGGCGAGCCCGCGTGGACTGCCGCAGCGATAGAGGACGGTTGTTGCGTGTGCGAAACGTTATCAGCTATCGGTGGGAGCTGTGTGGGGTTCCATGGTGTCGATTCCATGCGGCGGCAAGGGCGGGGAGCGGCGGGGGAGGTAGATCGACGGGGACGGAGAAGCGGAAGCGGGAAGGGAGGTGGAGGAAAATTTCGTCCCGCCAAAAAAGAAGAGGAGTGCGGGTTGGCGCTCGGTTCGGCCGCGGAAACCAGATATGCTCGGTTCCGCGGGCGATATTTGGCGCCCCGTAAACTTTTTTCGGGCTAGGTGTGTTTACACGCACTGATCGACATACGATTTTTCCGAGGCACTGATAAACGACGGTTATTTTATGGTTTTTGGGTGTTTACGGGAACCGCTAAATATGCACTTCAACATCTGAGGTAGAACGAGCTGTAGGCATACGAGCACCGTGTGCATGATAGATGACGTGTTCAAAAAAGGTTCATGGTTCCTCCAGTGCTCCGGTGAAACCGTGAAGTGCCAGGTTTGTCCTAGCGTCAACCAGCTTTTAAATTACGAACATAGAGTATTATTTTGTTTTATTATTTGACACAATATCCAGAAAATAGAAGTTCGAGGGGACATCAGTGGTGACTCAAAGGTAATCAAGAGGCTGTTGGCGGCCTGAAAAGTAGTTACTATAAGTATGAGTTCGCGTTTTCAGCTCTCCGTGGCCCGCAACGGATATTTGTTCGCCTAAAGAAAAGGTATATCTCTAGGTAAATACTATCTATCATAGTCCGATGGCAAGCAAATCATCGGGCCTCCCTGATTCCATCGATCTTGTATAAATCAAACGTTTACCATGGCATCATATTACCCCGTCCCCACCACCCATAACGCCTCCCCCTAATCTAGCTAAACATAGAAACTCCATCTCCTACCCCGCATGCCCCGTATCCCCCGCAAAGCGCCGCAATACTCGCATTCCTCCATCACATGTGCTTCCTCCACCATGCCTCGCCTCGCTCTTCTGCCATTCGATACAGCCCTTCCCATCCCCTCTCCATCTAGTGCACCGGCACGCATGTCATTCCGCTGTGGGGAAAAGATGTCAGAACAGAACTGACCGTCGGCCGGTATATCTAGGTATTGGAGGCTGCTCTACCGGTCCGACCAGACTATACGCGGCGTAAGAAGCCGACCGCAATCTACTTCCACTAGTCCTCTATATCCATTCCAGGACTACACGATCTGGTTATAGGTAACTACAACTGAATTTTAGGTTCCTAATCATAGAACCGGTGGTCGTGGAGAACAACTGGAGATGTAATTTGTGTGCTTATACATACTGTTTGTAATGTTGTCTTAATGTTGTCTACACAGCGATGTCTATGTTGAAGTATCCATGCTTCACATGTATCTGCTAAATCGATTGATCCCAGAATTTGAGGCAACCATAGTTGTACTTTAATTTTTAAATTTCCCTGCTTCTACACAGTACTTATTAGGCTGGTTCTAGTGGGAGTATCATAATACTAGTATCATGCATATGATACTAGTGTATGATACTATGTCTCTAGTGCATTGTATCATATAGTAGTATCATAGTAGTGATATATTTATTGATTTGTAGAATCTCTATGTAAAATGTGTGTACAAGATTTACTTGCCATTATGATTTCTAGTTTTACGTGCTATGATACGATATCTACCTATGATGCATTAACATCCTCTCTCTTCATTAATTATGACGCCACATCAGATTTTTGCCAAGTTGGCATGCATGATACACCTTATGATACTAGCACTAGGACCAACCTTATGCTTCATTACCACGAACCTTGTGATTTCCTTTGCCCGTGCTTCCCAACTAGTATACAATTGTTTCATTAGTCATGCAATTGTGGATCAACACTCGCATGATTTATCATATGCTCATATTCTTTTTCTAAAGGAAAATATAGTCTATGCTTCCCTTATTTATGATCCATCATCTATGTTATTAATGACTATTGATATTTCTACCATTTTATTTTGCAGCCAACAGATCGAGGCACACTCGTTGTGTTGCTGGCTGCATCAACAACACCCGCCCATGATGAGCAAGTCAACTTTTAAGTCATGGATGACGAGGCCAAGGTTATACTTGTCAACATCCCCTTTCTTTTTGAACATGAGCATCTCATGTTTCAAGGAAGCATATCAGTGTACTGGGATACAACACTGATGCCGCCTGCTGTGTCTCAGAGGTTGCGAGCGAAGACATCGGTGACTCTTTGACGGTGTTGTTATGGGTTGTACGGAATTAGAAAGCAACTATCAATTTGTTTGAAGCGCATGCATGAAATCAAGAATTGTGTATTCGTGGGATCAGAATTCTTTGTACATGGAAGAAAACAAATTCTACATTAAAGTTTGAAGCGCAAAGCTCATTCGTATTTCTTTGAGGCGCAAAGCTCACTTATATTTCTTGGAAGCACATTCCTACTCCCTCTGTTAGGGATTATAAGGCCTATGGACCATTTTGATAGGATTAAGAAAATCAATAACTCACCCTCTTGATTACTACATGCACCAATAGTTACACATGCATGAGAGAAGATAGAGAAAAAGAAGAACATGCATTGGAGGAGAGAGACTAATAAATGGGAGAGGACTTATAATTCCTAACATTTTTAAAAAGCTCTTGGGCCTTATAATCCCTAACGGAGGGAGTACTTCTTTTGAATTATGTGTACTTATGGTTGTAGTTCTTTCCGGTGCAAAAAAACACTACTTTCTTAGAAGCAATTCTAGTCAATGGTTGTTTTTGAAAGAAAAATAACTGATAAGCATCTATTAAAATGAAGGATGTTCAATTCACGATCAAAGAAAATTTGTGGGTAGAAGGAAGCATGAATTTTCTGAAAACAGAACAAAACCCTACACTAGAAACATAACAAAATTTATCATGTGAAGCAAATTTTGTTGCACTCGAAGCACTGTTGAAATAAAATCGAAAATAAGTTCAATACCTAAGGAAGAACACCAAAATGATTTGCTTCTAAGGAAGCATGCCGCGTGAATTTGTTATCTTAATATCCGAAAATTGTTTCCTAAAATAACATGCTGAGTTCAAATAGAAGCAAATTTCGAGTAATTAGTTTTCCACCTAATTACTAGCTTTGACGTAATTAATCATAAGCATGCATTTGGATGGGAGCATTATATCAAGGGGAACATACAGCCACACGCACGCTTCGGGAGCCATCACAAATCAACGGCCCAACTACTCACAATCCTACGGGTATTTCTTTTTTTTTGAGGGTAAAAACCCCACTGCAATTTTTTTTATATATCAAGTAGAGTTACAAAAGATTATTTACAAACATATTCCACCTCAAAAAGAGGGATAACATTCTAAGCAGCTATCTCCTGTCTACATTGGTTTCAATCCAATCCTTAAGGCCCTGATAATACTTCTTCTTAATTCTATAAAGGACCCATCTTAATTCCTGGGCTATAATAGCCTTCTAGGTTTCCACCGACGTATGCTGATTGTTGAAAATTTCATTATTTCTGCAAATCCAGATGCTCCAAGTTCCAAGTATCAGAATTTCCATTGCAAAAGGGACCTTGAGGTCTTTTTTAATACTGGCTAGAACTTCAAAGATGCTTTGATCACCATATTGACTGAGATTTCAGCCCAAAGAAGCTCTTGCAAATGGGCATTCCCAAAACAAATGTAAACTAGTTTCCTCACTATGGCGATTACGAAGACACGGTCATAAGATGCTAGAGAAAACATTTCCTTTCAGAAGATTCCTTGTGTTGAGTCTATCAAGCAGAAGGAGCCAGAAGAAGAATTTGTGCTTTTGTTGACAAGAAGATTTCAAATCCAAGAGAAATGTGGCTGAACCGGTTGGTAGCCGACTAACGAGCAGTAAGCCTTTTTTACCGAAAAATTACTGCCCCAAATGTAAGACCAACAATCAGATTCCCCTTCCCTGCTAGAATTGAGTATTTGTTCAAGACTTTGATATTCCTGATACGCTTGTTGGGACAAAGGAAGATAAAAGAGATCCTGAGTATTTGCAGTATGCAGGAACTCACTATCCTGCGGGTATTTCTTGGTCCGATGAAAAGCCTGAATCGTCATCCGATTCCTAGCGTCACCCATATCTCTGTCTACTAATTTACGTTGAGATAGGTTCGTCCTCCTTCTGATTTTTCACTAGACGCTTTTGCCCCTGGCTGTTTAAGGGTATTACATTAACTACCACCGCCCCGTCCCCCTTCCTTCGCCTCGTCCTCCCGTTCCCTCCGCCCCTTCTTCCTGCCCCATCGACCGGTTTCAACCTATGCCACCTCTGAGTCAATACCACCACCATGTAAACGGTGGCGTGCCCCATCCCTCCGCACCGACACGGTTCCGCCGCTCGTATTTCCCCTTCCTCTCCCTTGAATCGGCAACATCACGGCTCAATCCGCAACACCAAGATCGGCGTAGCTGGACAATGCACCCTGGGTTTGGCGTGGTCGACGGCCAGAGGCAGACCTTGGAGGGAGGACAGCAACCGAGGCGAGAAGGAGGATGCATGTAGAGATCGGGGAGGCGGAACCTTGCTGTCAACAGCGCAGGAACGCGAAAGCTGGAGGAGGTGATGCTGTGGAGCTCACAAGTGAGGGGAGAGGTGGTTGATGAACTGGTCTCTAGCGGAGGCGAGGTGAGACAGCTGCGGAGGCCGAGGTCTCCCCGTACGATGTTGTGGTTCAAGATCGATCTGGGGCGGCAAGCGGCTCACCATCCTCTTCCAGTTCCAGGTACAGGTACTCCAATTCTAATTCCAGGAACAACCTCACCTTCAGATAGGAGTAACACAAGGCAAAATAGTAAATATCTATTTCAGATGTGCCATGGCCGGAAGTGGAGACGTTCTAGTTTATTTTGAGATTTCTAATATAATTTTTTTGTCGGTGGGATCCCACTTGACACCCTAGGAGACGTTATCTCCGTTGAAAATCTGCAGGCTGTAGCTTTCCCAAGAGCACACGAGGACACTCGCGCCGATGCGGCCCGGACGCACGGTAGTTTCCCGTGCAGCGAAACGAGAGCCCGGGCGAACGCGGAGCAGGACGGAGGCATACACATGAACCTCGGAGCAAGAACAATGTGGCACCCTGCCCCCGCCGTGGTCACCCCTCATTTCCTCCTATCGCTACCCAAATCCCCTCCCGTCCCAGCGTCCCCACCCCCGACCCACTCCCAACTTGGCAATTTTGGTGAGATGTTGGCTATTTTTGCTTCGGTGGACTCAGACAGAAATTCATAGGGGGAGTGAGAGTGGGTTAATTCGGTACTGCTGAATATCCGTAGATACGAGGCTAGTCATAGTGGGAGTAACTTGGGTAGTAACATAGTCCTACATGTATTGTCAACTAAGCATTTAGATGACATGGCATGCAATTAAATAATGAGAGAGAGGCTTGTGGTAACTACTCCCTCCGTCCCGGTTTAAAGGACACAATTTGCAATTCTCTGAGCCCTAGGTGTCATCTAATTGGTCCATTTAATAGTATGGAGTAGAACATGCATAAGGAGAAAAAGAGTTAGGAAAGTGTTCACATTTGTTCACACATGTGCATGCAAGCATTTTATTGCTTTCACACAGGAGTAATTACAGAGATTAAATACTTTTGTGTCTAAGTATTTCGGGATTGCATGGTTTGCAAATTGTGTCCTTTAAACCGGGATGGAGGGAGTAGCTATGTTACTATAACATCACACATTTCTAGACAAAATGAGTCTATATTGTAATAAATGAGGATTTGCATGATACTACACCTATGTTATTTTGCACTATCAAGATAGCATGTTACTACTCTAAGTTACTCCCCACTATGACCAGCCTGAGGCTCATTGCTGAAGTTTGCTGCTGCTAGCAGAATTTTGCAACTTCTTGTTTTCTAAATTTTATTACTGACTGTTGAATTGTAATACTTATTGCTCTCTGAATTTTACATAGATGTTGGGGGATAACCCCAGGTAGGGTCAAGATAGTGGAAAGAAGGAAGGAACCTCTCTTACTATATTCCGAGCTATAAGCTGATTCAGCAAAGTTATGCAAGGCTCTGCCGAATAAGGCATGGCTGTAACACCCTCAGAATCGGCCCTATGCAAGTTTCAGCGCTTCCCGCGAAACCCGCATAGAAACGATTCGAAGGTGCCCACCAGGCACTTGCGTGCGGGTGGAAAACGAAGTAATATCATTACACAATAGTCCTTGATGGAACCCACAAAACATATATATACAACAGCGACTCAAAGAGTCAAGAATACAGATATACAATACAAAGATCCAAATCACCTTTAAAACGATATAGCGTCCGAGTACGGACAAGATGCAAATTGAGCTAAGAGCTCTGAAGAATAACCAATGGCGTCCATAACCTGCCAGCCAAGCCGGAAGGGTAACCACGCTAACGACGTCGATCTCAAAACCTGCTTAAACAAAAGGGTGCCGACAAAGGGCAAAGGAAAAAGAGAGCGGTCGATCGAGGCCAAGACACAGCGAGGCTAGAATTGGCGGTCCTCGCCTACATAGGTATGGTGGATGAAGCGCAACATGCACTAAACAACCTATAGAGACTCGATATAGCGCCGGCTACCAGAGAGGGATAAGAAAGACCTATCCGGATCCAACCCGATACTACCACCAAACATACCCATCCTGGTATTTCCCCCTCGAGACCAAACGAGGAAGTCAACCGAGGAACTCACACAGTTGGCAGTTTTATTTATACAGTTATCGTTGCAGCAATTACTAGTCAGGTATAGATAGTCATCCTGATATAATAAGCAGTGGGCAATTTTAGTTAACCATTCCGTTGTAGTTGCAACACTTACTAGTCAGATACAATAAGCATGAGATATCCCAAAACCCAGCAGTTGTTGGTACTTTTATTTAGCCATTCCGTTGTAGTGGAGCTGATTACTAGTCATATCGGATACAAGTCAAATTATAGCAGTAAACTTTAGTTATGGTTGTCTATGATCAAGAACTGTGCTCCAAGTCGTCTATAACCGCGGACACGACTTCTCGAAAAGATTTAACCCTGCAGGGGTGCACCAAAGTTCCCACATGCACCTACACCCTTGTTGTCGGATCAGGTAGGTACAAGATCACAAAACATACACCCAACGGTATGTCGACGGGGTTTCGGACACGACGTTTCCCAGACCCAAAGCAAGCACGGGAGGCCACCCCACTAAGCTACCCGCAACGAAGTCGGCCGGTCTCCGAGACGGACTCAGGGTTTAGGAGACGTCAGAACGGAACCCGAAACTCTCGGGCTTGTCGATACAAAACGTCACGATCCTAACAAGACAGTGCTCCTCGCACAATCGTAAATAAAGCAGTAAAGCATGGCATAAGTACAGAATAGTAATAAAGCCCCAAACTAATTGTGGCCCCCAGTACAGTACTTGGAATCAGGTACTAAATCGATGGGGGTGCCCATACACCCCACCTGTGGTTAGCGCGCTCGATCTCGGAACAGGTGTCAAGAACTCGGGGTACTACGGGACACAAGTGGACGGTTAACAACCAAATAACATCTATTGCCCACCTGTGCCTCTGCATTTACCTACTTCAATTTTAGTTATTAAACAATAATTAAAGTTATAACCATCTTCAGCATTAAACATGCGGCAAAACTCCAACAACTGTGGTACTTGACGACACGCAACAACACTTGAGTAAGCAACTACGACACGCAAGTCCCACTATCTACCAAACAACAGGTAATAGGATGTGTCCAAGGCAATATGAGGCTGCAAGGGATATCACAATGCGAAAACTAGAGCATCGCATACGAGATAGCAATAGATCAACAGGAGGAAATAAATACTATAAACGTAAGATAGGTAGATAGGGGGAGATGCTCGCCTGAAAACATTGCCGAAGGTTCATCCGAAGATTGGGTCGACACTCGCATCAACTCATCGGCCTAATCCGTGAAGTAGAAAAGCACTAGAAGAAACACCGGATGCACTATTTAATACTACGGCAAAAGATCGGGCATGATGCATGTATGATGTATGACATGGCAAGCATGCGATGCAATTAGGCCATATTAAGCGGAACCGAGGTCCCGGAAAATATTTAAGTGGTTCAAGTTGTTTAGATACCCTGCAATTTAAATGTTGTCTTAACATGGCAAAATATATCACCGGTTCGCAACACAAATTTAAATGGAACCAATATGAGACCAGAAATGTCCGCATATGGGCCCCATATTTAATTATATGGTGAATCGACATAAGGCCCCCAAACCACATGATATGTGTGCAAATATGAACAATTTAATATGCAACAAGTTTGTATTTCATTTATAAAAATAGGGCTCGAGAAAGGGGTCACACATTAGGGTCGAAGATATTGGGTTAGATGGGGTGCGGGGTTCGGTCTCAGGGTTTGACGGGATCGGTCTCGGCAGAAACATTCTCGGACAACGGAGTAGATCTTGTCGCATCCGGGAAGAAGGACTTGGTTCGGCGTCGAGGCGCATCGGATTCGCCCTGGTCGATGTCGTGCTTGTCGTCGTGAAGACCTTGTCGGGTCGTCGGTCTTGTCGTTTCACGGCGGAGGTCTTGGTGTCCCGGGTCTCGGCGTCTTCGGATCCGAGAGGAAGAACTTGACGTGCCGGGATGAAGAACTTGTCGTCCTTTGGTTCCATGTCGACGGTCTTGGTGTCCTAGATGGAGAACTCGGTGTAACCGTGTTGGCGGCCTTGGCGGTTATCGGGTTCGGTCTTCGAATCCGTGTAGATGGTCATCAAGTTTCCTGTCGGTGGCCTTGGGATTTTCAAGTTGAGTTGCTCGAGGTTTCCGGTCTTCATGTCGATAACGGACTTGGTCGGACATCGGAATCTCGGAGCGGAAACACACACGCAATAGCGCCAAGGACGTGTCTCGGCCGTGAGGATGCAGGTGCTCACACGGCTGCCGACAGAGGGAGTCTCGGACGCGTACGGACGCGAGAGAGCAGCGTCATCCTGTGGAGAGGCGGCGGTGGCCGGAAGAGGCGCAGGCGCCGGCCTTGGCGACGAACAAGACGGGGCCGTTGCGGGGTGAAGGTGGAGAGGAGGGCGGCCGGGGGAGCTCCGCGTCGGGTAGGGGGTGCTCGAAAAAGGCATGGGGCAGAGGAGGGCGGTGCTCGGGCTCTGCTCGCGGACAGGAGGGAGGCGAGAGCGAGGCGAGGAGGAGCATGCCGGCGAGCTCGGCCAGGGTGGAGGCGAGGAGCACAGCGGAGGGGTCCGGGCAGAGAGAGAGAGGCAGGCCGGCGAGGCGGGCCTCTGGCCGGAGCAGAGCGGGGCCCGGGACGACGGGAGCCGAGCAGGGCAGGCATGGTCGCGTGTAGCATCCCATTTGTCTAACAACTGTAATGCTACTTGGTCTAGTAATATAATGGCTACTTAATATATATAATTGTTGCATCATCATTATATCATGCTCATGTCATCATGCCACCTTGCATTTGGGCATCATATAAAACCCTTTTGTTTTGGTTCTTCTCTCATATGCATTGTAAATTGTATTTGTCTCTTGATATTGTATTTGTTTCTTGATATATTGTTTAAATGCCCAAGTTGAGTTGGGGGCATATCTTTTATTCCACTCCACCACCCTTTCTTTCACCACCTTATAATTCCACCATTCCATTATCCATGAGCTTGTATTCTATTTTCTTTTGGTATTTTAATCTAGCTCATGGGAGATAGGATGGATCTACTTCTATAAATTCTTTTGCTTGGCCTTACTCCACATTTTGGGTAATGCATAGGAATAATGCCATGCTTATTATTTTGTTTTCACAAGATTAAGACATGGCATTTAATACCCTTGAATGGGCCATGCAACCATCTCCATCTTTTGACCTCCTTTGTTTTTATTTGATCTTTCGAGTGAATCTCCCATTTATCTCTCTACCTCATTTCATGCTTGATCTTGTTTGGATCATGTCAAAACCCTACACCCATCCCCATCCATGCAAGCCATGTGTGAGCATTTTCCCCTTTATCTCTAAAAACCCTAATACCTCTCCCTACCCCTCTCTCCTCTCTTTTGACACCTCTTGGTTTGGTCATGTTTCAAACCATAGCTACCACCACACCTCTCTCTCTAATCCCCCTCCTTTCTCTAACCTAGTTAACCCTAAACCTAGTCTTCCTCTAACCTAACCCTAGTTACACCATCTCCCCCTCTCACCTCACCTCTCCTCTCACCAACCCGAGCTACCCTACCCCATCCCTAGCAAGACCCTAACCGAGCCTCCTCTCTCTCACTCCCTCTCTTCTCTCCCTGCCATGAGGGCCTCCTAACCCGAGCCCTCTAGCTCCAACCCTAGCTACACCCGACCCTAGCTCCATGCCACTCCCCTCCCTCTATCTTCTCTCTCTCCCACAGCAGCCCCACCCGATCTCCCTCACCCGCCTGGCCCCACCTGGACGTCCCTGACCACCCCTGCCCTGCCCTGCCCGAGCAAGAACGTGAGGAGGAGGGAAAAAGGTGGCACCCGAGCCACCTTATCTACCCCTGCCTCGGCTGCTCCTCCTCTCTCTCCCTCCCTTTTCCTCCTTCCCCACGTCTCCTCTGGCCTCTCCAGATCTACCCCAGACCGCCCCCTTCCTCTCCGTCTACCCCTACCACCGGCTACACCATCGCCGGCCACCGTCGGTGTCCACCACCGAACCCTCGAACCAGCAGGCGGGCGTGGCGTGGAGGTTGTCGAGGAAGCCGAGGAGGTCCCTCTGCGTCGCCCCGTACCCGCCAGCGAGGAGGAGGAGGCCTGTACCCGCTGCACGCCGACGCGTCCCGACGAAAACCCTAGCCGCCGTTCGTGAGCCTCGTCACCGATCCGAAGCTCCCCGCTCCGATCCGAGCCTTCCGCCGAGCCCGCGGTGAGCGCCTTGACCTCCCTGACATGCTCCGCCTCGCTGTCGCCGTCTAGATCCGTAGTTCGTTTTGTCGAACGCCCTCAGTGCACCGCCGCTCGCTGTGTCGGCTCGGGCCCGCGCCGCGTAGTGCCTCAACTAGCCGCCCATCCCCCTCCTAGCAACCTCCCCTCACCAGCCGCACTGGTTCCCGCCCTCGTCGCGCACCCCGCAGGTCGCGCGTTCGATCCCCGCCTCGCTGCGCCGCGCACCGCGCGCGCCAGACGGTGGAGAAGAACAACAGTACGCGTCGCCTTTTTGCAGATAGCCCCTCCGTGTTTCTCTCGCTCAAACCGCGGTACACGCTAGCCCCACCTGTCTGTGCCTGTGGAGTTTTACAAAAAGAGGCCTGGATTTTGTAAACCTTAACCCGCGCTCCAGTCCCACTGCCGGTTCCTATCCTCTCCCCACTGTCGTGGGCTCATGACCACTGGGCCGCTTGTCATACAGCGGGCTGGCGAGCCGGTGTGAAAGCTTTTCTTCGCGTGTGCCGCCAACAAGAACGGTCCCACCCGTCTGTGACTGCGGCTAGGTCTGTCTGTGTGAGAAAAGGATTTCCGTTTTCTGTTTTAATTTAAACCTTTTTCAAATTAATTCAAATTCAAATCAGTTTTATAATAACTTTTAAAATACAAATCCAAATCATACAAATGATATATGTTTTGAAATCAGAAAAATGTGAGGATTTCAAATATGCTATCCAAAATATATTTTGAACACTTAAAATTTCAAGTTGATTTAAATTACATTAAAATGCCCTTTTGCATTAATTAATTAATAACTTTTGTTTTATAACTCCAAATTTAACAAATGATATGTCTAAAATGATTATCTCGACGAGACCTTTCTGTTTATGCATTCCTTGTTCTGTTTTGCAGCATGCATCATATAAATATAATGTAAACAGCAACTAATATGAGGATAAAATGTGGCCAAAACTCAATAAAATACTTATTTCTTGTATTCCACACCTCACCCATGCCATTCTACTTTATTGCCATGCAAATTGTGCATCATTCATCATGGCATGATTGTTTGCTTGTCGCATCTTATTCATATGCTTGTGCACTTTATTTATGTTGGCCCTTGTTTGTTTGGTTCTTCTTCGAATAGACGCTGAGCAGGGGATATATCAAGAAACCAAGGAGCACTACCCATATCCTTCTCTCGCTTCAACTGAGCTGCCAGGCAAGCACTACCACATGCTTGCATACATATAGTACCTATTGCCTCTATCTTATTCTTGCATCATTGAGTCGCGATTCCATTAAATTGAATCCCAAGTATTGCATAGCCTTTACTTTTAAACCCCACCGAAGCTTGTTCCTCCATCCCATGAGCCATTACTACAGGAGTTGTTTGAGCCATGCGAGTCGTAGAACAGCATGTGTAGGGTATGTGAGTGTCTGATGGATAACGAGGTACCTAAACAACTTAACCTGAGTAGTATGGGATAACTAATGAAAGTGGCACCGGTGAGCAATATCTGCTATTTGGTTTTTCATGCTCACTTGTGTACCGTAGGACCCCGAGTACTTGATTCCTGTTCCTTGAATATTCGCGCTATCCACATCCGGGAGGATTATGGGACCCCGAGCGAGCTTGATTCATTCTTATTTCTTGGGGCCACAAACTAGTTTGAGGTTTTATTTACTATCCTGTACTTATGCCATGCTTTCTTGTTTCATTTAAATTGTGCAGGTGCACTTTGTCTTGTTAGGGAAGCGAAGTGTTTGTGGTATCGATAAGCCTACCACATTTTCGGGTTCCAGTCATTTCTGACCATTGGCGCAAACCTTGAGTCTGTCTCGAGCCAGTTCCGTTCTTTGGTAGCTTAATGGGGTGGCCCCAAAATATTCTGAATCCTGTGATTGCTTTGTCGTGAATGCCTCGTTGGGTTTTGATTTGGTTTTCCGAGGTTGATCGAGTGTGTGTTGCTATTTGTGCACCCTAGGTAAAAACTTTCAAAGCCGTGTCATGGGTTATGGATGACTTGGAGCACAGTATCTCGATCATAGACAACTATAACTAAAGTAGTGCTATAAATTTGACTTTATAATGACTAGTAATCAGCTTCACTATAATGGAATGGCTAAATAAAATTGCCAACAATTGCTTGTTTGGGTTGACGCTTGCTACCATTGTATCTGACTAGTAAGTATTGCAACTACAACGGAATGGCTAAATAAAAGTACCAAAAACTTCTGGGTTTGGGATGTCTCATGCTAATCGTATTTGACTAGTAAGTGTTGCAACTACAACGGAATGTTTAACTAAAACTGCCCACTGCTTATTATATCAGGAGGAATCATGCTATCTATATTTGACTAGTAATTGCCGCCACTATAACGGAATGAATAAAACTGCCAACTGTGTGAGTTCCTCGGTTGACTTCCTCGTTTGGACCCGAGGGGGAAATGCCAGGATGGGTATGTTTGGTGGTAGTATCAGGATGGTTCCGAATAGGTCTTTCTTACCCCTCTCTGATAGCCGCCAGTTATACCGAGTCTCTACAGGTTGTTTAGTGCATGCTGCGCTGCCGCTTCAGTCCACTATACCTATGTAGGCGAGGACCGCCGAATTCTAGCCTCGCCGTGTACTGGCCTCAGTACTGACCGCTCTCTCTTTTTCCTTTGCCCTTTGTCGGCACCCCTCTGGTTTAAGCAGGTTTTGAGATCGACGTCGTTAGCATGGTTACCCTTCCGGCTTGGCCTGGGCAAGGTTATGGACGCCATTGGTTCTTCTTCAGGGCTCTTAGCCCCATTTGCATCTTTTCCGTAGTCGGACGCTCTATCGTTTTCAAGGTGATTTGGATGTTTGTACTGTATATCTGTATTCTTGACTCATGGAGTCGTGTTGTATATATATCTGTTCTGTGGGTCCCATCGAGGACTGTTGTGTAATGTTATTACTTCGTTTTCCACCCGCACGCAAGTGCCTGGTGGGCACCTTTGAATCGTTTCTATGCGGGTTTGGCGGGAAGCGTTGAAACTTGCATAGGGCCGATTCTTGGGAGCGTGAAGATGAGCTCCGTGCCAACTATCCTACCCTCTTTGAGTCTTCTTCTTCTTCCTAGAATCTCGGGGCGAGATTCCTGTTTGGTGGGGGAGAGTTGTAGCATCCCATTTGTCTAACAACTATAATGCTACTTGGTCTAGTAATATAATGGCTACTTCATATATATAATTGTTGCATCATCATTATATCATGCTCATGTCATCATGCCACCTTGCATTTGGGCATCATATAAAACCCTTTTGTTTTGGTTCTTCTCTCATATGCATTGTAAATTGTATTTGTCTCTTGATATTGTATTTGGTTCTTGATATATTGTTTAAATGCCCAAGTTGAGTTGGGGGCATATCTTTTATTCCACTCCACCACCCTTTCTTTCACCACCTTATAATTCCACCATTCCATTATCCATGAGCTTGTATTCTATTTTCTTTTGGTATTTTAATCTAGCTCATGGGAGATAGGATGGATCTACTTCTATAAATTCTTTTGCTTGGCCTTATTCCACATTTTGGGTAATGCATAGGAATAATGCCATGCTTATTATTTTGTTTTCACAAGATTAAGACATGGCATTTAATACCCTTGCATGGGCCATGCAACCATCTCCATCTTTTGACCTCCTTTGTTTTTATTTGATCTTTCGAGTGAATCTCCCATTTATCTCTCTACCTCATTTCATGCTTGATCTTGTTTGGATCATGACAAAACCCTACACCCATCCCCATCCATGCAAGCCATGTGTGAGCATTTTCCCCTTTATCTCTAAAACCCCTAATCCCTCTCCCTACCCCTCTCTCCTCTCTTTTGACACCTCTTGTTTTGGTCATGTTTCAAACCATAGCTACCACCACACCTCTCTCTCTAATCCCCCTCCTTTCTCTAACCTAGTTAACCCTAAACCTAGTATTCCTCTAACCTAACCCTAGTTACACCATCTCCCCCTCTCACCTCACCTCTCCTCTCACCAACCCGAGCTACCCTACCCCATCCCTAGCAAGACCCTAACCGAGCCACCTCTCTCTCTCCCTCTCTTCTCTCCCTGCCATGAGGGCCCCCTAACCCGAGCCCTCTAGCTCCAACCCTATCTACACCCGACCCTAGCTCCATGCCACTCCCCTCCCTCTCTCTTCTCTCTCTGCCACAGCAGCCCCACCCGAGCTCCCTCACCCGCCTGGCCCCACCTGGACGTCCCTGACCACCCCTGCCCTGCCCTGCCCGAGCAAGCACGTGAGGAGGAGGGAAAAAGGTGGCACCCGAGCCACCTTATCTACCCCTGCCTCGGCTGCTCCTCCTCTCTCTCCCTCCCTTTTCCTCCTTCCCCACGTCTCCTCTGGCCTCTCCAGATCTACCCCAGACCGCCCCCTTCCTCTCCGTCTACCCCTACCACCGGCTACACCATCGCCGGCCACCGTCGGTGTCCACCACCGATCCCTCGAACCAGCAGGCGGGCGTGGCGTGGAGGTTGTCGAGGAAGCCGAGGAGGTCCCTCTGCGTCGCCCCGTACCCGCCAGCGAGGAGGAGGCACCTGCCAGCCGCCCGGCCCGTCCGAAAACCCTAGCCGTTCGTGAGCCTCGTCACCGATCCAAGCTCCTGCTCGATCCGAGCCTTCCGCCCGCGGTGGCGCTTGACCTCCTGACATGCTCCGCCATTGTCGCCGTCTAGATCCGTAGTTCGTTTTGTCGAGCGCCCTCGGTCTGCCGCTTCTTTGTCGGCTCGGGCCCGCGCTGGTAGTGCCTCAACTAGCCCATCCCTCCTAGCAACCTCCTTACCGCAGACTGGTTCCCGCCCTCGTCGCGCACCCCGCAGGTCGCGCGTTCGATCCCCGCCTCGCTGCACCGCGCGCGCCAAACGGTGGAGAAGAACAACAGTACGCGTCGCCTTTTTGCAGATAGCCCCTCCGCGTTTCTCTCGCTCAAACCGCGGTACACGCTAGCCCCACCTGTCTGTGCCTGTGGAGTTTTACAAAAAGAGGCCTGGCTTTTGTAAACCTTAACCCGCGCTCCAGCCCCAGCCCCACCTGTCAGTTCCTATCCCTCTCCCCACTGTCTCGTGGGCCCGCAGCCACTGGGCCCGCTTGTCATCCACGCGGGCTAGGCAGAGCCCCGGTGTGAAAGCTTTTCTCGCGCGTGTGCCCGCCCAGTCAGCAATGGTCCCACCCGTCTGTGACTGCGGCTAGGTCTGTCTATGTGAGAAAAGGATTTCTGTTTTCTGTTTTAATTTAAACCTTTTTCAAATTAATTCAAATTCAAATTCAAATCAGTTTTATAATAACTTTTAAAATACAAATCCAAATCATACAAATGATATATGTTTTGATATCAGAAAAATGTGAGGATTTCAAATATGCTATCCAAAATATATTTTGAACACTTAAAATTTCAAGTTGATTTAAATTACATTAAAATGCCCTTTTGCATTAATTAATTAATAACTTTTGTTTTATAACTCCAAATTTAACAAATGATATGTCTAAAATGATTAGCTCGACGAGACCTTTCTGTTTATGCATTCCTTGTTCTGTTTTGCAGCATGCATCATATAAATATAATGTAAACAGCAACTAATATGAGGATAAAATGTGGCCAAAACTCAATAAAATGCTTATTTCTTGTATTCCACACCTCACCCATGCCATGCTACTTTATTGCCATGCAAATTGTGCATCATTCATCATGGCATGATTGTTTGCTTGTCGCATCTTATTCATATGCTTGTGCACTTTATTTATGTTGGCCCTTGTTTGTTTGGTTCTTCTTCGAATAGACGCTGAGCAGGGGATATATCAAGAAACCCAGGAGCACTACCTAGATCCTTCTCTCGCTTCAACTGAGCTGCCAGGCAAGCACTACCACATGATTGCATACATATAGCACAGTATCTCGATCATTGACAACTATAACTAAAGTAGTGCTATAAATTTGACTTTATAATGACTAGTAATCAGCTTCACTATAATGGAATGGCTAAATAAAATTGCCAACAATTGCTTGTTTGGGTTGACGCTTGCTACCATTGTATCTGACTAGTAAGTATTGCAACTACAACGGAATGGCTAAATAAAAGTACCAACAACTGTTGGGTTTGGGATGTCTCATGCTAATCGTATCTGACTAGTAAGTGTTGCAACTACAACGGAATGTTTAACTAAAACTGCCCACTGCTTATTATATCAGGAGGAATCATGCTATCTATATTTGACTAGTAATTGCCGCCACTATAACGGAATGAATAAAACTGCCAACTGTGTGAGTTCCTCGGTTGACTTCCTCGTTTGGACCTGAGGGGGAAATGCCAGGATGGGTATTGTGGCATCCCGCAAAACCACTACTAGAAAATCGCGTTGTTTTTGTGCATTGCATCATCATGACCGCATGCTCATGTCATCATGCCACATTGCATTTGAGCATCGTCATCATCATGCATTTGTTTGATAAAAACTAATTTACAAAGGTCTATTTTGTTTTTGCAAACACCCCCGTCTTAATTCAATTCAAACTTCGGTTGTCCAGATATTTTGTTTTGACTAAATGATTTACAAAAGTTCTTTAAAATAAATGTGTAAAGAAAACCTGAACCAAATATCTAGTCTTAAATCCTTTTCCTACCTAACCCTAACCTACCCCGCCCCCCTCCACCTCACCCTGACCAATCCCCTCTCGCCACCTCATCTCTCATCTCTCCCCCACCCAATCACACGCCGCCACCTCACCTACCCCCACCTCTCTCACCCCCACTCCCCTCCACCTCACCCGCTGGCCCCTCCCACACCACAGTACACACACGCACCTAACACACAACACACCCACGCCACCACTCCCTGGAACCGGCCCCACCCCATAGACCCGATCCCCACTAGCGCCCCACTCCCCCCCGTTCCCCGACCCCGCCTGCGTCCCTGGACCCACCCCGTCGCCCCGCTCCCTCTCTCTACCTCAGCCCCTTTCCCCACCAACCACCAAACCACAACCCGCTGCTCGCCTCCTCTCTGCCCAAGATCCGGCCGCCGCCGGCCTCCTCAGGCGAAGCTCCCGCCTCCTGGGACCAGTGACAGCGCCAGGCCGACCACCCAAGGTGCCCCATCCGCCGCCACCAGGGTTCCCTCCGCCCGCGTCCCTGCCCTCCTCCCGCGAGTTCTCCCTCCTCCCTGACCTGCGTCCGGCCTCCTTCACGACGTCGTGCCTGCAAGGTCGCCAGGCGCCGCCGCCGCTGTTTCCCCCGGCCTCGCTCGCCACCCTTCCTCCGCCCCAAGGACGGCGCCGTCAACCCCGCCCTGGCCGTCTTCCGGCTCGTCGCCGGCCCGCGCCTCCTCGCACCGCTGGTCGCCTCCGCCCCGTCGACCGCGTCAGGTCGACCCCGCTCGAGCCCGCCACCCTGCCGCCCTAGCTCCTCGCCGCGTCACCGAGCCAGCACCGCCTGCCGAGCCCTTTCGGCCTCCGTTCTGCCCGCGTCGACGCCCTCGGCCCCACCGCTTTCCCTCTGTCCCATCTCTGGCGCGACCTCGGCCTCCTCTCCTCCAGCACCGCCCGAGCGCCCCTCGTTGCGTCGCCCTGGCCTCCCCTGCATCTCGAGCTCCGGCACCATGGACCGGTACCTCGCTGCCATCAGCCGCAGTGTTGCCGTTCTTTGATCCCATGCCCGAGGTCGTCACCTCGTGCCCTCTCTGCGGGCACGCGTAGCTCGTGGTCACCTCGAACAACCTGTCAACTGATCGACAACAAGTGCCACTGCAACCCGGAACATCAAGATTGACCACGTCAAGTACGCGCTACCACAAGGTTTTCGGTTTACTTGACGCCCGAAGGCCACCGACGCAAGTTCCACTTTGCTGACGCCAGACGCCAACACTGAAGACCGTTCCTGGACGCTGAAGACCTTCGAACCCAAGATCTCCTTCATAGATCTGATGACCGAGACCCCGAAGCCCGATCCCGGTGATCCAAAGGCCACGCCAAGACCCGGATCCGAGACCGCCAAGATCGCCACACGAAACGACAAGAGCTCCATCTCGGAGCATCAAATCCTTCTTCACCGGAACGCCAAGGTCTTCTTCATGGATGCGGATCCGTTGGCGACCCCCGGAGACCGAACCCCGAAACCCCAAGATCTGCCGTACCCCGATGTGTGAACCCAAACCCGAGACCTTATTTTATTAAATGATATATTACTTGTTGCATATAAAATTTCCATGCTTGCCTACATATTGTCGTGTGGGTTGGGGGCCTTATGCCGATTCACCTTATAATTAAATATGGGATCCATATGCGGTCAAATCTAGTCGTATATTGGTCCCATTTAAATTTGTGTAGCGAACCGGTGTTATCTTTTGCCTTGTTAAGACAACCTTTAATTTGCGGGGTAGATAAACAACATGAACCTAATAACTAATTGTCGGAACCCCGGTTTCACTTAATATTGCCGAATTGCATCGCAGCTTTGCCATGTCATACATCATACATGCATCATGCCCGATCTTTTACCGTAGTATTAAATATTGCATCCGGTGTTTATTCTAGTGTTTTGGTTCTTCGCGTATAAGGCCGTTGAGTTGATGCGAGTGTCGACCCGATCTTCGGTTGAACCTTTGGAAATGTTTATCAGGCGAGCATCTCCCCCTTTCTACCTATCTTACTTTTATAGTATTTATTCCCTCCTGTTGATCTATTGCTATCTGTGTTGCGATGCTCTAGTTTTCGTACCCGTGGTATCCCTTGCAGCCTTATATTGCCTTGGACACCTCCTATTACCTGTTGTTTGGTAGATAGTTGGACCTGCGCGTCGTAGTCGCTTTCTCAAGTGTTGTTGCGTGTCGTCAAGTACCACAGTTGTTGGAGTATTGACGTGTGTTTATTGTTGGAGATGATCAAGACTTTAATTATTGTTTAACAACTAAAATTGAAGTAGGTAAATGCAGAGGCACAGGTGGGCAATAGATGTTATTTGGTTGTTAACCGTCCACTTGTGTCCCGTAGGACCCCGAGTACTTGATACTTGTTCCTTGAATATTCGCGCTATCCACATCCGGGAGGATTATGGGACCCCTGAGCGAGCTTGATTCATTCTTATTTCTTGGGGCCACAAACTAGTTTGAGGTTTTATTTACTATCCTGTACTTATGCCATGCTTCTTTGTTTCATTTAAATTGTGCAGTCTTGCTGTCTTGTTAGGAAGCGGAGTGTTTCGCGGTATCGATAAGCCCAGTCACATTTTCGGGTTCCCAGTCATTTACAGCCATTGGCGCAAACCTTGAGTCTGTCTCGGAGCCGGCCAGTTCCGTTGCTGGTAGCTTAATGGGGTGGCCCCCTGAAATATTTCTGAATCCTGTGATTGCTTTGTCGTGAATGCCTCGTTGGGTTTTGATTTGGTTTTTCCGAGGTTGATCGAGTGTGTGTTGCTATTTGTGCACCCCTGCAGGGTAAAACTTTCTGAAAGCCGTGTCCGCGGTTATGGACGACTTGGAGCACAGTATCTCGATCATAGACAACTATAACTAAAGTAGTGCTATAAATTTGACTTTATAATGACTAGTAATCAGCTTCACTATGATGGAATGGCTAAATAAAACTGCCAACAATTGCTTGTTTGGGGTGTCGCTTGCTACCATTGTATCTGACTAGTAAGTATTGCAACTAAATAAAAGTACCAACAACTACTGGGTTTGGGATATCTCATGCTAATTGTATTTGACTAGTAAGTGTCGCAACTACAACGGAATGGTTAACTAAAACTGCTCACTGCTTATTTATCAGGATGACTAGCTATACCTGACTAGTAATTGGTGCAACGATAACTGAATAAATAAAACTGCCAACTGTGTGAGTTCCTCGGTTGACTTCCTCGTTTGGTCTCGAGGGGGAAATACTAGGATGGGTTTGTTTGGTGTTAGAATCAGGTTGGATCTGAATAGGTCTTTCTTATCCCTCTCTGATAGCCGACAGTTATATCGAGTCTCTATAGGTTGTTTAGTGCATGTTGCGCTGCCACTGCAGTCCACCATACCTGTGTAGGCGAGGACCGCCGAATTCTAGCCTCGCCGTGTACTGGCCTCAGTACTGACCGCTCTCTCTTTTTCCTTTGCCCTTTGCCGGCACCCGTTTTGGTTAAGCAGGTTTTGAGATCGACGTCGTTAGCAGGGTTACCCTTCTTGGCACAGGCGAGTTATGGGCGCCATTGGTTATTCTTGAGGCTCTTAGCCCCATTTGCATCTTGTCCGTAGTTGGATGCTCTATCGTTTTCAAGGTGAATTGGATCTTTGTTCTGTATATCTGTATTCTGGACTCATGGAGTCGTGTTGTATATATATATATATATATATATATATATATATCTGTTCTGTGGGTCCCATTGAGGACTGTTGTGTAATGGTATTACTTCGTTTTCCACCCGCACGCAAGTGCCTGGTGGGCACCTTTGAATCGTTTCTATGCGGGTTTGGCGGGAATCGCTGAAACTTGCATAGGGCCGATTCTGAGGGTGTTACAGGTATGTTTGGTGGTAGTATCAGGATGGTTCCGAATAGGTATTTCTTACCCCTCTCTGATAGCCGCCAGTTATACTGAGTCTCTATAGGTTGTTTAGTGCATGCTGCGCTGCCGCTTCAGTCCACTATACCTATGTAGGCGAGGACCGCTGAATTCTAGCCTCGCCGTGTACTGGCCTCAGTATTGACCGCTCTCTCTTTTTCATTTGCCCTTTGTCGGCACCCCTTTGGTTTAAGCAGGTTTTGAGATCGACGTCGTTAGCAGGGTTACCCTTCCGGCTTGGCCTGGGCAGGGTTATGGACGCCATTGGTTCTTCTTCAGGGCTCTTATCCCCATTTGCATCTTGTCCATAGTCGGACGCTCTATCGTTTTCAAGGTGATTTGGATCTTTGTACTGTATATCTGTATTCTTGACTCATGGAGTCGTGTTGTATATATATCTGTTCTGTGGGTCCCATCGAGGACTGTTGTGTAATGTTATTACTTCGTTTTCCACCCGCACGCAAGTGCCTGGTGGGCACCTTTGAATCGTTTCTATGCGGGTTTGGCGGGAAGCGCTGAAACTTGCATAGGGCCGATTCTGAGGGTGTTACAGGTGGTCCAGGGTGTCGGGAAGTGTGGTGAGAGGGGTCAGCGAGGTGGTATTGGGGCAGGAGGTGGACCTAGAGAGTGGGCCAGGGGTGGTTAGGTGGCAAGAGCTGAGTGGATGGCATGGAGGAAGTGGTGAGGTGGCGGGCTCCGATTGGCCGGGGTGAGGTGGAGGCAGAGTGGGTAGATTAGGTTTAGGTAGAAAAAGGTTTGGGGAGATCTGGGTTAGATAGGGTTTTTGTCTGGAGGTGGCCGGCTGGGCTGTCGGGCCTGGCTGGCTGCCTCCCAAAATAATTTAAATATTTTATTTATTAAAAACGAGGCGTTTGTGAACCGTTGGCAGACAAACAAAACATTCCGGAGACCCAGGTTTTAATTTGAAATCAAGACGAGGCGTTTAGCAAACAAAAACAGGCTTTTCGAAAATAGTTTTATGCAAACAAATGCAAGACGACATGACGATGCTCAAATGCAATGTGGCATGATGACATGAGCATGAGTTCATGATGATGCAATGCACAAAAACAACGCGATTTTCTAGTAGTGGTTTGCGGGGCGCCACAATTCGACACCACTAACAATGGATCTCGCCCTCGAGATCCGCCTCATGGTACCGGGGAGAAGGGCGGCGGTCTGAAACTTCTCGCATCGTGTAGATCCTCGCGACACCACTAACAAGAGGTCGTTGTCCGTGATCGTCGAGGGAACACTCCGGGAACAAAAGGTCGAAGGTAGAGGTATCAACAAACAAAGCCACCTCTAACTCCGATAGAAAGAGAGAACCGATGCATTCTCATCCACTTCAATGTACACAAGCGAATAGAGTGAGTAGTCGGCATGGGGGCCAGTCCATCACGCACCCAAACTATTACTCTACACAATCAGTAGAAAAGCGTGCAACCATTCTCAGAATCAGACTGAAGATTCCGACAATCGAGGTTCAGGAACAAAGGAGTGATGCAGACTCTGCATCGGATCTGGCGTAGATGATGTCGTCGCGTCAGAAAGCACCGGAAGGCACAAGAAGGAACAAAGAATGGTACCACAGTAGATGGATTCCTCAGACATCATGAACACCAGATGGTAGAACACCGTTATCAAAGGAGGAAGCGAAACCCTGAAGGTACGACGGAACCCAACCACGAGAAATCCTAGACTCGGAGAGGGAGAAGAGAGCGGATTCAAAACACGCAGAGGTGAGAGGAGAGCAGCAGAGGGGTAAGGAGTAAAATCAGACCTAATCAGAACTATCCAACCGATTTTGCAAAAATAGTTTTGACACTCTACTTCGGCCGTTAGCTAGGTTATCCTAATTTGGACTTGTGGGTATCGCAATCGCTGAGCTCGATACCACTCAGAATCGTAGGGGTTCGTAGCATGGAAAACAAAATTTTCTATCGCATACAAACAAACAAGCCAAGATCTATCTACTAGATTGTAGCAACGAGTCGATGGTATAACTTACCTCGAAGATTCCAAAGCGTTTAACGAGAGCGGATTCTCGTGGGTGATGTAGTCGTTCTTTCCGATCTCAAGATCGTGTAGACGATCCTTCCGCCACGCTCCTTGCGATCGGTCACACGTTTGGTACTCGACGAAGACCTTCCTCTCCCTTGTTCCAGCAGGAAGCGGAGGTTGTAGCACTCTCCTCGCGATTTCGGCAGCACAACGGCGTGGTACCGGAAGTAGAGGGAAGATCTTGTAGGGCTTCGCCTTAAGCCGTGCAGTATGGTGGAGCTTATGAGAGGCTATTAGTGGTCTAGTAATTAGACACACCAATTAGAAGGCTCTAAACCAATTAGAAGGCTCTAAACCGCTGGCTAAAGCAATTAGAAGCTCTAAACCAAAACGGCTCTAAACTGGAGATTTAGAGGTAGAAAGTTGTGTGTCTAGGAGGAGCCCTGCCCCTCCTTATATAGGTGGAGGGGCCTTGGCGCGCCAGGGGAGGGAGGGAGTCCCTCCCCAACTCGGCCTAGGGCTGAGCGCCGGCCTGGAGGAGTCCAACTCCTCCTCCAGGTTGGTTCCAACTCCTCTTGCTTGTTTCCCACAGTTTCCTGTTTCCCACCGTTTCCTGTTTTAGCCGTTTGACTTTCCAACTGGCAATTTGACTTTCATGTTTTTGGAACAGCAAGAACACTTAGTACATGATGCAATCATTCCAATATGTAATGACACATTCATGTACCCCTCCCCAGTCGGGACAATCCGGAACCTTCTAGAACATTCAGATGAAAACACGGAATCATTCCCGAACTCCGAAGCGGGACTTTCCTTATATGAATCTTATTCTCGGACCATTCCGGATCACCTCGTGATATCCGGATCCCATCCGAGACTCGAACAACATTCGGTCTCTTTCTCATAATACCATAACTACTCAAACAACGTCGAATCCTTAAGTGTGTCTCCCTACGGTTCGTGAATTATGCGGACATGATCGAGACACTTCTCGAACAATAACCAATAGAGGAATCTGGAAATTCATATGGCTCCCACATATTTCTACGATTACTTTGCGATCGAATGAACCACTTACATACGATACCAATTTCCCTTTGTCTCACGATAGTTTACTTATCCGAGGTTATGATCGCGGTATCTCGCATACCTAGTTCAACCTCGTTACCGATAAGTACTCTTTTCTCGTTCGTGATATGTGATCCCTTGTGACCAAGTCACATGCTTGCAAGCCAATTGGATGACATTCCACCGAGAGGGCCCAGTATATCTATCCGTCATGTGGATGGACAAATCCCACTCTTGATCCATGTGTTTCAACCAATACTTTCCGAACACTTAATGCCACCTTTATAGCCACCCGATTCGGTGGTGTTTGATGTCATCAAAGCATCCATCCGGTAAAGGTGATATGCATGATCTCATGGTCGAAGGAATTAGGTTACTATGTATCAGAAAGCATATAGCAATTGAACTATTGAAATGACTTTGATCTTTATGCTACGCTTATCTATAGGAGTATGTCCACCATATCATTCTCCTAACGATATGATCTTGTTGTTGATAACATCTCAATGTTCATGATAGGGAAACCACAATCATTAATCAACTAACAAGCTAGTGAAGTATAGAGGCTATACTAGGGACTTCAAATTAAGTTTACAAATCACACAAGTATTAATGGTTTCCTTGTTAATACTATTATAGCATGAATGTAAACATTTATCATAAACACAAAGATATAATAATAACTACATTTATTATTGCCTCTGGGGCATATCTCCAACAGTAACACCCTCAGAATCGGCCCTATGCAAGTTTCAGTGCTTCCCGCCAAACCCGCATAGAAACGATTCGAAGGTGCCCACCAGGCACTTGCGTGCGGATGGAAAACGAAGTAATATCATTACACAATAGTCCTTGATGGAACCCACAAAACATATATATACAACAGCGACTCAAAGAGTCAAGAATACAGATATACAATACAAAGATCCAAATCACCTTTAAAACGATTGAGCGTCTGAGTACGGACAAGATGCAAATTGAGCTAAGAGCCCTGAAGAATAACCAATGGCGTCCATAACCCTGCCTAGGCCAAGCCGGAAGGGTAACCCTGCTAACGACGTCGATCTCAAAATCTGCTTAAACAAAAGGGGTGCCGACAAAGGGCAAAGGAAAAATAGAGAGCGGTCAGTACTGAGGCCAGTACACGGCGAGGCTAGAATTCGGCGGTCCTCGCCTACATAGGTATGGTGGACTGAAGCGGCAGCGCAGCATGCACTAAACAACCTATAGAGACTCGATATAACTGTCGGCTACCAGAGAGGGATAAGAAAGACCTATCCGGATCCAACCCGATACTACCACCAAACATACCCATCCTGGTATTTCCCCCTCGAGACCAAACGAGGAAGTCAACCGAGGAACTCACACCGTTGGCAGTTTTATTTATACAGTTATCATTGCAGCAATTACTAGTCAGGTATAGATATTCATCCTGATATAATAAGCAGTGGGCAATTTTAGTTAACCATTCCGTTGTAGTTACAACACTTACTAGTCAGATACAATAAGCACGAGATATCCCAAAACCCAGCAGTTGTTGGTACTTTTATTTAGCCATTCCGTTGTAGTGGAGCTGATTACTAGTCATATCGGATACAAGTCAAATTATAGCAGTAAACTTTAGTTATGGTTGTCTATGATCAAGAACTGTGCTCCAAGTCGTCCATAACCGCGCGGCTTCTCGAAAAGATTTAACCCTGCAGGGGTGCACCAAAGTTCCCACATGCACCTACACCCTTGTTGTCGGATCAGGTAGGTACAAGATCACAAAACATACACCCAACGGTATGTCGACGGGGTTTCGGACACGACGTTTCCCAGACCCAAAGCAAGCACGGGAGGCCACCCCACTAAGCTACCCGCAACGAAGTCGGCCGGTCTCCGAGACGGACTCAGGGTTTGTGGAGACGGTCAGAATCGGGAACCCGAAACTCTCGGGCTTGTCGATACAGCGAAAACGTGTCACGATCCTAAACAGTACAGGTGCTCCTCGCACAATCGTAAACAAAGCAGTAAAGCATGGAATAAGTACAGAATAGTAATAAAGCCCCAAACTAATTGTGGCCCCAAAGATGATTTGGAATCAGGTACTAAATCGATGGGGGTGCCCATACATCCCACCTGTGGTTAGCGCGCTCGATCTCGGAACAGGTGTCAAGAACTCGGGGTCCTACGGGACACAAGTGGACGGTTAACAACCAAATAACATCTATTTCCCACCTTTGCCTCTGCATTTACCTACTTCAATTTTAGTTATTAAACAATAATTAAAGTTATAACCATCTTCAACATTAAACATGCGGCAAAACTCCAACAACTATGGTACTTGACGACACGCAACAGCACTTGAGTAAGCAACTACGACACGCAAGTCCCACTATCTACCAAACAACAGGTAATAGGATGTGTCCAAGGCAATATGAGGCTGCAAGGGATATCACGGGTACGAAAACTAGAGCATCGCAACACAGATAGCAATAGATCAACAGGAGGAAATAAATACTATAAACGTAAGATAGGTAGAAAGGGGGAGATGCTCGCCTGAAAACATTGCCGAAGGTTCATCCGAAGATTGGGTCGACACTCGCATCAACTCATCGGCCTAATCCGTGAAGAAGCAAAGCACTAGAAGAAACACCGGATGCACTATTTAATACTACGGCAAAAGATCGGGCATGATGCATGTATGATGTATGACATGGCAAGCATGCGATGCAATTAGGCCATATTAAGCGGAACCGAGGTCCCGGCAAATATTTAAGTGGTTCAAGTTGTTTAGATATCCTGCAATTTAAATGTTGTCTTAACATGGCAAAATATATCACCGGTTCGCTACACAAATTTAAATGGAACCAATATGAGACCAGAAATGTCCGCATATGGGCCCCATATTTAATTATATGGTGAATCGGCATAAGGCCCCCAAACCGCATGATATGTGTGCAAATATGAACAATTTAATATGCAACAAGTTTGTATTTCATTTATAAAAATAGGGCTCGAGAAAGGGGTCACACATTAGGGTCGAAGATCTTGGGTTAGATGGGGTGCGGGGTTCGGTCTCAGGGTTTGACGGGATCGGTCTCGGCAGAAACATTCTCGGACAACGGAGTAGATCTTGTCGCATCCGGGAAGAAGGACTTGGTTCGGCGTCGAGGCGCATCGGATTCATACAGGCGATGTCGTGCTTGTCGTCGTGAAGACCTTGTCGGGTCGTCGGTCTTGTCGTTTCACGGCGGAGGTCTTGGTGTCCCGGGTCTCGGCGTCTTCGGATCCGAGAGGAAGAACTTGACGTGCCAGGATGAAGAACTTGTCGTCCTTCGGTTCCATGTCGACGGTCTTGGTGTCCTAGATGGAGAACTCGATGTAACCGTGTTGGCGGCCTTGGCGGTTATCGGGTTCGGTCTTCGAATCCGTGTAGATGGTCATCAAGTTTCCTGTCGGTGGCCTTGGGATTTTCAAGTTGAGTTGCTCGAGGTTTCCAGTCTTCATGTCGATAACGGACTTGGTCGGACATCGGAATCTCGGAGCGGAAACACACACGCAATAGCGCCAAGGACGTGTCTCGGCCATGAGGATGCAGGTGCTCACACGGCTGCCGACAGAGGGAGTCTCGGACGCGTACGGACGCGAGAGAGAAGCGTCATCCTGTGGAGAGGCGGCGGTGGCCGGAAGAGGCGCAGGCGCCGGCCTTGGCGACGAACAAGACAGGGCCGTTGCGGGGTGAAGGTGGAGAGGAGGGCGGCCGGGGGAGCTCCGCGTCGGGTAGGGGGTGCTCGAAAAAGGCATGGGGCAGAGGAGGGCGGTGCTCGGGCTCTGCTCGCGGACAGGAGGGAGGAGAGAGCGAGGCGAGGAGGAGCATGCCGTCGAGCTCGGCCAGGATGGAGGCGAGGAGGACGACGGAGGGGTCCGGGCAGAGAGAGAGAGGCAGGCCGGCGAGGCGGGCCTCCTGCCGGAGCAGAGCGGGGCCCGGGACGACGGGAGCCGAGCAGGGCAGGCATGGTCGCGTGTTGGAGCCGAGGACGACGGGCGGTGGCGCCATGGCCGGGGCGAGCTCGAGGGGAGGTGGTCGAGAGGAGGCGCTCGGGAGGCGGGCTGGCGGCGCCGGCTCGGGCGACGGAGGGAGGCGAGGAACCACCATGGCGGGCTCATGGAGGAGGCTCGCGAGAGGGGATAGGTGGGATCGACGGCGCGGTGGCCTGGCGCAGAGGAGGGACCGGCTGTGGCGGCTCGAGAAGATCAAGGGCGCGGCGCAGCTAGGGAAGGAGGGCTCGGTGGCGGCGACGGAGGAGCTCTCTGAGGAAGGAGGGCGAGGCGGTGGCCGCTTGCGGAGAGGGGCGCGTAGGTGGGGTCGGGGAGGAAGAGAGAGAGGTAGGGACAGGGACGGGTGGTGGGGGCCGAGGTGGGCTAGGGTGTCGGGAGTGTGGTGAGAGGGTCAGTGGGGTGGTGTTGGGGGAGGTGGACTGGAGAGTGGGCCGGGGTGGTTAGGTGGCAAGAGCTGAGTGGATGGCATGGAGGAAGTGGTGAGGTGGCGGGCTCCGATTGGCGGGTGAGGTGGAGGCAGAGTGGGTAGATTAGGTTTAGGTAGAAAAGGTTTGGGAGATCTGGATAGATAGGGTTTTGTGCGGAGGTGGTCGGCTGTCTGCGGCCGGTGGCTGCCTCCCAAAATAATTTAAATATTTTATTTATTAAAAACGAGGCGTTTGTGAACCGTTGGCAGACAAACAAAACATTCCGGAGACCCGGGTTTTAATTTGAAATCAAGACGGGGCGTTTAGCAAACAAAAACAGGCTTTTCGAAAATAGTTTTATGCAAACAAATGCAAGACGACATGACGATGCTCAAATGCAATGTGGCATGATGACATGAGCATGAGGTCATGATGATGCAATGCACAAAAACAACGCGATTTTCTAGTAGTGGTTTGCGGGGCACCACAATGGCTTAGCCAAAATCGAGTGACTAATGTCAAGCTTCATGCACTAGCCAACGCAACCAAAAGTCCGAACTGATGGAAAGGGCTAGTGCAATCCACTTATACACTTCAACACCCCCTCTCACGTGTGACGGACAGAGAGAAGTCAGCACGTGCAACCGAAAGAAAGCGACGGCGCGTGAAAACTCACGTATGACTCAAGAGGCCTATACGTGGACATAGAGGGGTTAACAACAATTTCAGGATAAATTGCGAAAGCCAGGACTCGAACTCGAGACCTTAGGCTCTGATACCATGTCAAGCTTCATGCACTAGCCAACGCAACCAAAAGTCCGAACTGATGGAAAGGGCTAGTGCAATCCACTTATACACTTCAACAACTAATACCTTACTCGGCCATAGGTAAAGGTCGAGCCGAGTTATGCAAGGCGAGGCTGAGTAACAGGAAGCTTGCAGGAGAAGGAGAAGGATCCCAGAGTTAAACCCTAGCTACTAACTAGGAGGAATCTGCACAGAACCAAGTGCTAGAGACAAAGAGCAGAGCCACAGAGGGGCAGACAAGTGTCACGGAGGTGACAGTGGGTAAGCCCGAGGCTCACATGTGGGGGTTATGGGTCTTTGCCGTCGATAGAATGGGGACACGGAAAGAGGTCAGCCGAGTTACCACTTTGGGCAAACATATTTCAAAAATATGATTGTCCACGTCAGCCCTAGAAGGAACCAAGAGACCCCTTTAAAAGGAGGGGGCACGGCTTCCTGGAGAGGGGATCGATTCATTGAACACTAGAGGGCTCATGTTGCGATCTTCTTCCTCCTCTCTCTGATACAGCTCAAGGAGCACTTGTAACTTTGTTGAGGAGAAATAAAGATCTGTGTTCTAGCTAGTTGTGTGTAGAAATCACTACATCTTCCATCCTCAGATTCCACTAGCATCCATTGGCTCCATACTTTAGCCTATCCATGGCATATGTCGTGCCACCACCACGACAATAGATGTGAAGAAGCTTTTTGCTAAAATTTTACATATATTTCAATGTGCTCGTGACGCCAGCTGCCTGGGCCGCCATGGTGGGCGGCGCATTCCTCAGCGTCCAAGTCTTCCCTTGACGGCAGCTGCAGTGTCTTGCTTATCGGGAAGCTCAGGTGACCTGTTTGCGTTCTCGTCATTTCAGCAATACTAGCTCTGTTTAGTTGTTTAATTTGTCCTTGGTGTTTTGTTTTAATGTGTAAATAGCAATGCCACTCTTGTATACTGCAAATGATATGGAGTATGTCGCAGTCTTTCTCATTGTCTTTAAGATTGTCAAATACTCTACTACCCTACCTTTCTCTCTATAAAATAATCATGTCATTCTCACCGCAAGATCAACAACGAAATGGAGGGACATGAGCAACGACATGATATATTGGAGTACTGGACCACATGCCCGGCGGCTTGGATGTATAGAAAAGAAGTAAGTTTCATGCTCTATATTTTCAAGGTTTTAATAATACTTATGACGTCAATTCCTTCACTGTACTAATCAAGTTGGAATTATCATATGGTTATGGTGTGTGCATAATAAAATTAATTGCTTGGGATGTAGTCTTAATCAAGCATTTGTGTTTTGGAGTCCACTATATTCTGTGAATAATCCTAGAACCAAATGAGATGCTATGCTAATTGCACGATCATGCATGATAATTATATAATTCTACTAGCTTAATTTATTAAGGCAAATTCTACTACACATTGAGAGAAGAATACATATTTTGATAAAAAGAACATATTATACAATTTTCATCAAGCTAATTTGTTTTTAAAATATTGTGTGGCTCTCTTGACATGAATGTTCATGCGTATATTTATATTTGCGGCAAAAAAAGTTTAACCGACATGAATATTTATATTTGCGTAAGAAATTTTAACGAACCGTAGCAACGCACGGACACTCTGCTAGTAAGCATATTGTTTCTCCTATCGTCGCCAACACGCGGGCATTTTGCTAATTTAAGCTAAAAACTAATTTGCCCCCACTTAGCAAAGATATTTGCACCACTTAGCATATTTTTGCATCCATCCCGGGTCCCCCCCCCCCCCCCCTATTCCTCTTAGTATTTATTTTTTGCGAAAATATCCCTCTTAGTAGTTGTTAGGGAGAGAAAACGATCACCAATTAATTAGGGAGGCTTTCGTCGACAACTGAGACGGTAGGTGTTATGATCATGGTAGTGGACGATAGTCGTTAGGGCGAGAGACGTCTCGTCCTGGGCGAGGACGATTACCTAGTACTACCGTCTTCTGTTAAGGAAGATTAATTAGTACCATTCGTCCACGGTGTGGACCACTATGTATTCCCTTTGTCAAGAAATAACTAAGTTTGTTTAGATACAAGTATATTTATATATTAAAATATGTTTAAATATATTTAAATTTAGATAGATCTAAATTAGTTATTTCTGGACAGAGAAAATATTATATTTAAAAATTACTCAATTTTTCCCTTTTCTATTTGATAATTTTCCTTCCCTTTTCTAAAAAATAAGGAAAATTGCCATGCAACCCTGCACCTCTTAATTAGGGAGAGAAAACGATCACCAATTAATTAGGGAGGCTTTCAGCGACAACTGAGAAGTTAGGTGTTACGATGCGTTACGGGCGAGCGACTTGGATTGTACCTCGTATCGTCTTCTCTTAATGGCATGTTCAACCCTGGGCCCCTTACATGGAAGTTTAGGTAACCAAAAACAATTATCATTATTAGGCTGATACTGCATATGATACTAGTATATGATACTATATCTTTAGTGCATTGTATCGTGTAATAGTATCATAGTAGTGATATATTTATTGATTTGTGAAATCTTTACTACCTCCTTCACGGTTTGCAGGCGTCTAATCAAATTTGGGTTTTCCAAAACTACAATGTTCCTAAGCGCATAAGAATTAATTGTTAATTAATGTGACACCTTTTCTTCCAACTTCCTATGCATGCAACAGTCTCCCACCAATGCATGCGCCTTAACCGCTCACTAATAGGCCTAATTTTTAGCCAATACATTCACGCCTAGATCCGTGAGATTTTTATAGAGCGTCCTGCAAACCGTGAAGGAGGGAGTATGTAAAATGTGTGTACAAGATTTATTTGCCATTATGATTTCTAGTTTTACGTGCTATGATAATCTAACAATCGCTCTCTTTATTAATTGTGATGTCACATCAGATTTTTGCCAAGTTAGCATGCATGATACACCTTAGACTAGTCACAATGGAGAGTATCATATGTTAGTATCATGCATATGATACTAGTGTATAATACTATATCTATAATACATGGTATCATGTATTAGTATCATAGTCTTATAGTATTTATTGTTTTGTAGAATCTCAATGCAAATTCGTGTACAAGATTTTTTTGACACTAAGTTTTATATTTTTATGTGCTATGATACCGTATGTACCTATGATACTACTAGCATCTCTCTCATCATTAATTGTAGTGACACATAAGGCTGGTCCTAGTGCTAGTATCATAAGGTGTATCATGCATGCCAACTTGGTAAAAATCTGATGTGGCGTGATAATTAATGAAGAGAGAGGTGGTTAGTGTATCATAAGTAGATACCGTATCATAGCACGTAAATTTAGAAATCATAATGACAAGTAAATCTTGTACACATATTTTACATAGAGATTCTATAAATCAATAAATATACCACTACTATGATACTACTATATGATACAATGCACTAGAGACATAGTATCATGCACTAGTATCATATGCATGATACTAGTAGTATGATACTACCACTAGGACCAGCCTAAGCATTTTGCATGCATGTAGGATACTACATATGATACTCTCATTGGGGCTAGTCTTATGATACTAGCACTAGGACCAGCCTACGATAGTATCATACATGTCAAGTTGGCAAAAATATGATGTGGCGTAGCAATTAATGAGGAGAAAAGTGATTCTAGTGTCATTATGATACCGTATCGTAGCACGTAAAACTAGATTATTTAATTATAAGTAGATCATGTACACTAATTTGCATTGAGATTCTAAAATTAATTAAATACAAGCCAATTATGATACTACTATATGATACTATGCATTATATAAGTAGTATCATACATCAGTATTATACGCATGATACTAGATATATGATACTCTCACTATGAGAAGCCTTAATTATAAAGCTAAGAGTCTGTATCCTCCTTAAAACAGGTATGAGCCCAGCAATATTAACATAACAACCACGTTTAAGACAGCTGCTGGGCCAGATAGTACAATGCTCAAAGAAACAACAAAAAAAAAAGAAAAAAAAAAGAGAAAACAAAGGCGACAACAGTGACTTGACGAAAACGAGGATGACCCGCAACCGCTACGCCCTCCGGAGAAATTCGACCACGCTCGTAGCACTCTAAAGCGTCGCGTATCAAGCAATACCTCCGAGAAGGAAAACAACGACAACTACGCTGATGCTCGGACTGGTCCTAGGGTTTCCCCCGATATGCTACGGGAGGTGGGGAAGAGATTCACCCGACACCCTTGAGGAAGGACGGCAACACCCGCAGGCGTCACCAAGTCGGTGTCTAGATGACAAGGATTTCTCCCGACCTCTAAAAAACCACACTCCCGGACGCTTCGCATTGCTCCACCAAACACATCGTCCACTAGCACACGCCACCACGGTCTTGCAGTCACCATCACCATCTCACTGTGACTCACAATGTGATATTGGTACGACCAAGAAGAGGAAACTCCGACAGGGGTCAACGGTACAGTAAGACGTGGGAGGAAACTACCTCCACCGTCGGAGAGTGATAGCCAATTGGATGTAGCAGCAAGGGCAAACCAAGCCCTCTCTGGCCCGGTCGAGCCCCAACGGACTCGTGCCCTGCCGCCACACTACAGCAAGCGTGTAACCGTAGCCACCAACCCTAGCACTAGTTCCTACTCCATCGTCCCCTAGTGGATTCTGTTGGAGATATGCCCTAGAGGCAATAATAAATGTAGTTATTATTATATCTTTGTGTTTATGATAAATGTTTACATTCATGCTATAATAGTATTAACAAGGAAACATTGATACTTGTGTGATTTGTAAACTTAATTTGAAGTCCCTAGTATAGCCTCTATACATCACTAGCTTGTTGGTTGATAAATGATTGTGGTTTCCCTATCATGAACATTGAGATGTTATCAACAACAAGATCATATCGTTAGGAGAATGATATGGTGGACATACTCATATAGATAAGCGTAGCATAAAGATCAAGTCATTTCAATAGTTCAATTGCTATATGCTTTCTGATACATAGTAACCTAATTCCTTCGACCATGAGATCATGCATATCATCTTTACCGGATGGATGCTTTGATGACATCAAACACCACACCGTAACTGGGTGGCTATAAAGGTGGCATTGAGTGTTCGGAAAGTATTGGTTGAGACACATGGATCAAGAGTGGGATTTGTCCATCCATATGACGGATAGATATACTCTGGGCCCTCTCGGTGGAATGTCATCCAATTAGCTTGCAAGCATGTGACTGGCTCACAAGGGATCACATATCACGGGAACGAGAAAAGAGTACTTATCGGTAATGAGGTTGAACTAGGTATGCATAGATACCGACGATCATAACCTCGGATAAGTAAACTATCGTGAGACAAAGGGAAATTGGTATCGTATGTAAGTGGTTCATTCGATCGCAAAGTAATCGTAGAAATATGTGGGAGCCATATGAATTTCTAGATTCCTCTATTGGTTATTGTTCGGAGAAGTGTCTCGATCATGTCCGCATAATTCATGAACCGTAGGGAGACACACTTAAGGATTCGACGTTGTTTGAGTAGTTATGGTATTATGAGAAAGAGACCGAATGTTGTTCGGAGTCTCGGATGGGATCCGGGATATCACGAGGTGATCCGGAATGGTCCGGAGAATAAGATTCATATAAGGAAAGTCCCGTTTCGGAGTTCGGTAATGATTCCGGTGTTTTCATCAGGAATGTTCTAGAAGATTCCGGAATGTCCGGCACTCCGGAGGGGAAGGGGTACATGAATGTGTCATTGCATATTGGAATGATTGCATCATGTACTAAGTGTTCTCGCTGTTCCAAATAAAGGATTAAATTGAATCCTAAATTGAAAAGTCAAATAGCAAGTTTGAAAAGTCAAACGGCTAAAATTGGAAAGAGGGAAAGAGGAAGGAGAGGGAAACCGAGTTGGGGAGGGAATCCCTCCTCCAACCGGCGGCGCCTCCTCCAAGCCGAGTTGGGGAGGGACTCCCCTCCCTCCCCTTGGCCGCCGGCCCCTCCACCTATATAAGGAGGGGCAGGGCTCCCTCCTCTAGACACACAAGTCCCTCACCTCAAACCCTAGAAAGCTACAGCCCTCCATAGCCGCCGCCACCACCTAGGGTTTTGCCCTAGCCGCCGACTTGGGGGTCCCCAGAACCCTAGACTCCGGCTCTAGCCCCTCCTCCTTGGTGTGTCTAAACCCTAGATCGCCGAGGAGCTCTCTCATACTCCACCATACTCGCTCCGGCTTAAGGCGAAGCCCTGCGAGATCTCCCCTCTACTTTCGGTACCACGCCTGTCTTGCGGAATCACGAGGAGAGTGCTACAACCTCCATTGCCTTTGGAACAAGGGAGAGGAAGGTCTTCGTCGAGTCCGAACGTGACCGATCATGGGAGCGCCTTGGAACGCAATACCGAAAGGATTGTCTACACGATCTTGAGATCGGGAAGAGTACGACTACATCACCCACGAGAATCCGCTCTTGTTAAACACTTTCGAATCTTCAAGGGTAAGTTATTCCATCGACTCGTTGCTACAATCTAGTAGATAGATCTTGGCTTGGTTGTTTGTATGCGATAGAAATTTTTTGTTTTCCATGCTACGAAACCCTACAGTGGTATCAGAGCTGTGTCTATATGTAGATCTGTTGCACGAGTAGAACACAATGGTCATTGTGGGCGTTGATGCTTTTATTGTCGATTACTTCTTGTGTACTTTGCATCTTGCGGTATGTTGGGATGAAGCGGCCCGGGCTAACCTTACATGACATCGTTCATGAGACTTGCTCCACGCTTGACATGCAACTTGTATTGCATAAGTGGCTTTGCGGGTGCCTGTTTCTCCCAGCATAGTTAAGATCCAATTTACAACGGGTGATCAACAATGCTAGTATCAATGTTGTGGTTCTTGTTCGTAAGTTAGAACGACACTTATTGAAAGCCCCAAACCACGTAAAATATGCAAAGAAAGTAGAGGCGTCTAACTTTGTTTTGCAGGGGTGTCTGATGATGTGATATGGCCATGATTGTGATTATATTTGATGTATGCAATGTTCCTTATTGTAAGTTGGCAACCGGCAGGAGCCAGATGGTTGTCTTTAATTTATGTTAAGACCCGCGTGTCTATTCAAAGTAGTTGTAATAGTTGAAGCCGGTGGACGACAACCATGGAGGAGCGTCATTGACCTTGATGCAATGCCGGTGATGATGGAGATCATGTTCGTGCTTGAAGATGGAGATCGGAAGCACAAAGAAGAAAGTGTTAGAATTATGCCCTAGAGGCAATAATAAATATGTTATTATTATAATTCTTGTTCATGATAAAGTTTATATTCCATGCTAGAATTGTATTAAGCGGAAACATTAATACTTGTGTGGTTTGTGAACAACACCGTGTCCCTAGTACGCCTCTATGGACTAGCTCATTGATCAATGATGGTTAAGGTTTCCTAACCATAGACATGAGTTGTCAATTGATAGTGAGATCATATCATTGGGAGAATGATATGGTGGATAGACCCAAACAAAGCAGAGCAATTAGATCGTGTCATCGTGTTCGTCTTTGCGAAGCTTTTCCTATGTCAAATATTGTATTCCTTAGACCATGAGATAATGCAACTCCCTGGTATCGGAAGAAAGCTTTGAGGTCATCAAACGTCATCCTATGAGAGGGTGATCATAAAGGTGTCTCTCAGGTGATCGGAAAGTATCTGTTGGGTTGTATGTATCGAGATGGAATTTGTCCCTCCCAAGTCGGAGAGATATACTTCGGGCCCACGGTAATCGATATCAACACCACTTGCAAGCATGTGGTTAAGGAGTTAATCACAAAGTGATATCGGATTACGGAACGAGTAAAGTACTTGCTGTGAACGAGATTGAACTAGGTATGACGATACCGACGATCGAATCTCGAGCAAGTAAAATATCGCGAGACGAAGGGAATATATATATGATTGATTGAATCCTGGCATCGTGGTTCATCCGATATGATCATCTATGAATGTGTGGGAGTCAATATGGGTGCCCAGACCCCGCTGTTGATTATTGATAGAAGATCATGTCTGCATATTCTTGAACCCGCAGGGTCACACACTTAACGTATCTCGACGCTAGGATAGATTGGATAATTGGTTTATGAATTTTTGTTCAGAGTCTCGGATGGGATCCGGGATATCACGAGGTTCCGGAATGGTCCGGAGAATAAGATTCATATAAGGCAGTGCAGGTTTTGGAGTTCGGAATTGTTCCGGGTTAATCGGTATTGTACCGGCAGCTTCTAGAACCTTCCGGAAGGGGACCAACGTGGCCCCACCTCCCGGGAGGGGGCATGGGCCTATGAGGGAGTGTCCTGGCCGCATTGGGCCAGGGGCACAAGGCCCCATAGGGCCCAGCCGATCCTAGATAAGTTTAAACTCGTTTAAACTAGAGATAGGATTTCTAGATAAGGGAGAGTTTAAATCGTTTAAACTAGAGATAGGATTTCTAGATAAGGGAGAGTTTAAATTGTTTAAACTAGAGATAGGCTTAGAGGAGGGGCAAGAGCTGGCCGCCCCGCCCCTCTATATATAGAGGGGTGGTGCGCCCCCTCCCCCCTACTACTCCACACCTTCCTCCAAGCCCTAGCTGCCTTGCTACCTTCCTCTCTCCCTCCCGACTGTTTGTAGGCGAAGCCCTGCAGCAGAAATTCTCCACCATATACACCACGCCGTCGTGTTGTAGATCCAATCTATCTCTCCACCATACTTGCTGGTCCGAGGAAGGAGGATACGTCGAGGTGCTGCACGTGTGCATCTCACGGAGGCACCGCCACTTGTGGTGCTAGATCGAATCGGATCGCGAGGAGGAGAAGCGAGTACGACTACATCACCCACGCCCGATTTAACGCTCATGGCGAATCTTCAAGGGTATGAAGATCTAATCCAATCTCTCGTTGTTTGCATCTCCTAGATTAGATCTTGGCTTTCCCTCTGTTCGCTCCGTAGAAAATTTTGATTTACTATGCCGTGAAACCCTTCAGTGGTATCAGAGCTAGATCTATGCGTAGATGTGTTTCACGAGTAGAACGCAACATGGTTGTTGCGGGCGTTGATGTTTTCTGTTGCAAGCCTCTTGTTTGTGTTCTTCTTATGACAGGATAGTAAGATTGAACCGGTCCAGGCCAACCTTACGCGACGTCGTTCATGAGACCGCCCGCACTTGACGTGTGGCTTGTACCACACATGCGGCTGGTGGATGTCAGTTTCTCTCACTATAGTTGTCATGGGATTAACACCGAAGTTTGGCAACCATAATATCACCGTTGTGGCTTACCGTAGGTAAGAATCGTTCTTAGCATCTACTCCCATAAGCCACGTAAAACATGCAACAACAAAGTATAGGCGTCTAACTTGTTCTTGGGAGTGTTTTACGTGATGTGGTATGGCCCAAGATGTGATGTGTATATTGTATGCGATGATCATGTTTTGTAATGTTTCACGACTTGCATGTCGATGAGTACACAACCGGGGAGCCATATGGTTGTCTTTATAATTGTGTATGACCCGAGTCAACTTCTTATACGCCATGTAATAGCTTTACTTTATCGCTAAGTAGTTAACAATAGTTGTAGTTGCTATTCGTGGTGGAGGCAATCATGGTGGAGTGATGGAGATCATGCTTAGGAGCACAAGATGGAGATCATTGCGAGGATTGGATATACCATGTCACATAAAGTTATATGCATGTGATGTTTATCCCTTTATGTATCTTATTATGCTTAGATCGACGGTAGCATTATAAGATGATTCCTCACTTAAAGATCAAGATAAAAACTGTTCTCCCAAGTATGCACCGCGAAAAGTTCGTCGTGTCCAAGCATCACGTGATGATCGGGTGCTATAGACTCTACGCTCACATACAACGGGTGCAAGCCAGTTTTGCACACGTAAATACTTGGTCTAGCTTGACGAGCCTAGCATGTATGCAGACATGGCCTCGGAACACAAGAACCGAAAGGTTAAGCATGAGTCATATGAATGATATGATCGACACTTTGTTGTCCACCATTGAAACCACATCTCTTCTCGTGATGATCGGATTAGGTGTGGTGAATTTGGATCGTGTTCACTAAACAACTTGAGGGATGTTGAATTTAGTGGGAGTTCATCTAGTAATTTGATTAAGTTGAACTATTTATCATGAACATAGTCTAAATTGTACTTGCAAATACTGTAGATCACATGGCCAAATCCAACTTCAACTTCAACGTTTTTGCTGAGAAGGAAAAGCTTAGAAACAATGGGTCTAACTTCACCAATTGGTTCCGCAATCTAAGAATCATTCTGTCTGGCGGACAAAAGGACTATGTCCTTGAGAAAGCGCTAGGTGACGCCCCTGCTGTAGATGCGCTGGCTGATGAAAAAGCTGTTTATCAGTCACGCAAGGATGATTATGATTTGATTAAGATCGCCATGTTGTATGCTATGGAATCGGATCTTCAAAATCATTTTGAGGAGTTCGCCGGGCCCTTTGAGATTCTTGAAGAGCTGAAAAACATGTTTCAGACTCAAGCCCGTTCTGAGAGATATGAGATCTCTAAGAAATTCCTTAACTACAAGATGGAGGAAGGGAGTTCCGTTAGTGAGCACGCCATTAAGATGTCGGGCTACACTCAACGCCTTGAGCAACTGGACTACAAGATTCTAGAGGAGCTCAAGATAGACACTCCTAGCTACAAAAGTTTTGTAGTAGATCACAATCAGATTGGTTCCACCGATATGATCACTGAGCTCTTCACTAAGATGAAAGTAGCGGAGGTGAACATCAAAAGGAATAATCATGTGTTGATGGTCAACAAGCCCTCCTTTAAGAAAGGTAAGGGAGCAAAGAAACCCTTCAAGAAGGGCGGCGGCAAGCGCAATGCCCCTGCTTAGAAGAAGCTTAGGTCTGGTCCCAAGCCAGACACTGAGTGCTTCTTGCAGCAAGGACAGGGTCCTGGGAAGAATTGTCCAAGTACTTAGCGGACAAGAAGGCTGGCACCATCAAAGGTATATTTGATATACATGTTATTGATGTTTTCCTTACTAGCCCTCGTTGTAGTGCACGGGTATTTGATACCGGTTCGCTTAATATTTGTAACTCAAACAGAGCTACGAATAGACGGCGGCTTGCGAGGGATGAGGTGACGATGCGTTGCAACAGATCAAGAGTTGATGTGATGGCCGTCAGACGCTCTCCTTAGTTTTACCTTCGGATTAGTTTTAAACCTTAATAAATGTTATTATGTACTGCGTTGAGCATGAACATTATTTCGGATCATGTTTATTGCAAGACGGTTATTCATTTAAATCGGAGAATAATGGTTGTTCTATTTATATGAGTAACATCTTTTATGGGCATGCACCTCTTGTAAATGGTTTATTTCTTCTAAATCTCGAAAGGGATGAAACACACATCCATAACATTGAGGCTAAGAGATGCAAAGTAGATAGTGATAATACTACTTATTTGTGGCACTGCGTCTAGGTCATATTGGTGTAAAGCATGAAGAAACTCCATTCGATGGACTTTTGGAGTCTCTTGATTTTGAATCATTTGACACATGCGAACCATGCCTCATGGGCAAGATGATCAAAACCCCGTTCTCCAAAGATGATGGAGCGAGCAACGGACTTGTTGGAAATCATACATACCGATGTATGCGGACCGATGAGTGTTTCGACCTTGGTGGATATCGCTATTTTCTCACTTTTATCGATGACTTAAGTAGATATGGGTATATCTATTTAATGAAACATAAATCAAACGCTTTGAAAAGTTCAAAGAATTTCAGAATGAAGTGGAGAACCATCGTAATGTAAAGATTAAGTTTCTACGATCCGACCGTGGAGGTGAATATTTGAGTTATGATTTTCTCACGCATCTTAAAGCAAGTGGAATCGTTTCACAACTCACGCCACCCGAACACCACAGCAATGGTGTGTCTGAGCGGAATCGAACCCTATTAGATATGGTCCGATCGATGATGTCTCTTCTTGATTTGCCGTTATCATTTTGGGGTTATGAATTAGAAACCATGCATTCACTTTAAATAGGGCTCCATCTAAATCCGTTGAGACGACACCGTATGAACTGTGGTTTGGTGCTAAACCTAAGTTGTCGTTTCTTAAAGTTTGGGGATGCGAAGCTTCGTCAAGAAGTTGATGCTTGACAAGCTCGAACCCAAAGCGAGAAATGCGTCTTCATAGGATACCCTAAGGAAACCATTGGGTATACCTTCTATCACGTAACAAGGCAAAGTGTTTGTCGCAAATACGGTTCCTTTCTTGAGAAGGAGTTTCTCTCGAAAGAAGTGAGTGGGAGGAAAGTAGAGCTAGACGAGGTTATTGAACCTTCTCTTGAATTGGAGAGTAGCAAGCACCTGAAATTGTTCCAGGTACTTTGCACCAACAATAGAGGAAGCTAATGACAAGGATCATGAAGCTTGGACGATCTTGCCATCTTGAACGTCGCAGTCGACAAGGTCGCGTGCCTCCCGAGTGGTACGGCAACCTGCCTGTCTTGACTGTCTTGTTAGTAGAAGACAGTGAACCGACGAACTATGAGGAAGCGATGATGAGCCCAGACTCGAGAAATGGCCGGAAGCCATGAAATCAATTGGGATCCATGAGCGAAAACCAAGTATGGACTTTGGTGGATCCTCCTAGCGACGAAAGGCCGTTGAGTGCAAATGGATATTCAAGAAGAAAGCGGACGCGGATGGTAATGTTACCGTCTATAAAGCACGGCTTGTCGCAAAGGTTTTCGACAAGTTCAAGGTTGACTACGATGAGACTTTCTCCGTAGCGATGTTTAAGTCCATTCGGATTTTATTAGCAATTGCTGCGTTTCATGATTATGAAATATGGCGATGGATGTCAAGATCGCTTTCCTCAATGGGAACATTGATGAAGAGTTGTATATGATGCAACCCGAAGGTTTTGTCGATCCTAAGGATGCTAGTAAAGTATGCAAACTTCAGCGTTCCATTTATGGACTGAAGCAAGCATCTCGGAGTTGGAACCTTCGTTTTGATCAAGTGATCAAGAGCTTTGGATTTGTTCCAAATTGCTACGAAGCTTGTATCTACAAGAAAGTGAGTGGGAGCTTGGTGACGTTTCTGTTACTATATGTGGATGACATATTGATTATTGGAAATGACATCAACATGCTTAACGATGTGAAGAGTTATTTGAACAAGTGTTTTTCAATGAAAGACCTAGGTAAAGCTGCTTATATATTGGGCATCAAAATCTATAGAGATAGACAAAGACGCCTGATAGCTTTAAGCCAGAGTACATACCTAGACAAAGTTCTGAAAAGGTTCAGAATGGATAAGGCAAAGAAAGGTTCAAAGGCCTATGTTGTCGGGTAAGATATTGAGCAAGGCTCGGTGTCCATACGGTAAATGATAGGAAGCTATGAGCAAAGTGCCTTATGCCTCGCCATAGGTTCCATCATGTATGCCATGTTGTGTACTAGACCGATGTGTCCAATGCTCTTAGTTTGAAAGCAGATATCAAAGTGATCCAGAGGAACACTGGACAGCCGTGAAGAACATCCTAAAGTACCTAAATATAACTAAAGAAATGTTCTTAGTCTATGGGGTGATGAACAGCGACTTGTCGTAAAGGTTACGTCGATGCTAGTTTCGAACCGACAAGGATGATTCCAAATCTCGCAGGATATACATTTATATTTTGAATGGAGGAGCTGAGATGGAGAAGTGCAAGCAAAGCGTGATCGCTGGATATACATGAGAAGCGGAATACATGGCTGCCGCAAGCGTCAAGTGAAGGAGTTTGGATCGAAACTTCATCATCGAGCTTGGCGTGGTTCCAAGTGCATTGGACCCACTTGGAGATATTGTGTGACAACACCGGCGCCATAGCACTCGCTAAGGAACCAAGATATCATCCAAAGACCAAGCATATCAATCAAGTTTCATATAATCCGAGATTATATAGCGATGGAGATCTGAAGATTAGCAAAGTACATACGGATCTGAATGTCGCAGATCCATTGACTAAACCTCTTCCACGTGTAAAACATGATCAACACCTCAGTGCCATGGGTGTGAGATTGTTGCCAGATGTAAACTAGATTATTGACTCTAGTGAAAGTGGGAGACTGTTGGAATTATGCCCTAGAGGCAATAATAAAGATGTTATTATTATAATTCTTGTTCATGATAAAGTTTATATTCCATGCTAGAATTGTATTAAGCGGAAACATTAATACTTGTGTGGTTTGTGAACAACACCGTGTCCCTAGTACGCCTCTATGGACTAGCTCATTGATCAATGATGGTTAAGGTTTCCTAACCATAGACATGAGTTGTCAATTGATAATGAGATCATATCATTGGGAGAATAATATGGTGGATAGACCCAAACAAAGCATAGCAATTAGATCGTGTCATCGTGTTCGTCTTTGCGAAGCTTTTCCTATGTCAAATATTGTATTCCTTAGACCATGAGATAATGCAACTCCCTGGTATCGGAAGAAAGCTTTGAGGTCATCAAACGTCATCCTATGATAGGGTGATCATAAAGGTGTCTCTCGTGATCGGAAAGTATCATTGGGTTGTATGTATCGAGATGGAATTTGTCCCTCCCAAGTCGGAGATATACTTGGGCCCACTCGAATCGATATCAACACCGCTTGCAAGCATGTGGTTAAGGAGTTAATCACAAAGTGATATCGGATTACGGAACAGTAAAGTACTTGCGTGAACGAGATTGAACTAGGTATGACGACATCGACGATCGAATCTCGAGCAAGTAAAATATCACGAGACGAAGGGAATATATATATGGGATTGATTGAATCCGGCATCGTGGTTCATCCGATATGATCATCGATGAATGTGTGGGAGTCAATATGGGTGCCTGCACCCGTTGTTGATTATTGATAGAAGATCATGTCGCATATTCTCGAACCCGCAGGTCACACATAACGATCTTGACGCTAGGATAGATTGGATAATTGGTTTATGAATTTTGTTCGAGTCTCGGATGGGATCCGGGATATCACGAGGTTCGGAATGGTCCGGAGAATAAGATTCATATAAGGCGGTGCAGTTTTGGAGTTGAAATTGTTCCGTTAATCGGTATTGTGCGGAAGCTTCTAGAACCTTCGGAAGGGGACCAACGTGGCCCCACCTCCGGGAGGGGCATGGGCCTATGAGGGAGTGTCCTGGCCGCATTGGGGCGGGGCACAAGGCCCCATAGGGCCCAGCCGATCCTAGATAAGTTTAAACTCGTTTAAACTAGAGATAGGATTTCTAGATAAGGAGAGTTTAAATCGTTTAAACTAGAGATAGGATTTCTAGATAAGGAGAGTTTAAATTGTTTAAACTAGAGATAGGCTTGGAGGAGGGCAAGAGCTGGCCGCCCTCTATATATAGAGGTGGTGCGCCTCCCCTACTACTCCACACCTTCCTCCAAGCCCTAGCGCCTTGCTACCTTCCTCTCTCCTCCCATGTTTGTAGGCGAAGCCCTGCAGCAGAAATTCTCCACCATATACACCACGCCGTCGTGTTGTAAATCCAATCTATCTCTCCACCATACTCGCTGGTCCGAGGAAGGAGGAGACGTCGAGGTGCTGCACGTGTGCATCTCACGGAGGCACCGCCACTTGTGGTGCTAGATCGGATCGCGAGGAGGAGAAGCGAGTACGACTACATCACCCACGTTCCGACGAACGTTCCGCTGTGCGAATCTTCAAGGGTATGAAGATCTAATCCAATCTCTCTCGTTGTTTGCATCTCCTAGATTAGATCTTGGCTTTCCCTCTGTTCGCTCCATAGAAAATTTTGATTTACTATGCCGCGAAACCCTTCAGAAAGGCCATATCATATCACATATTATTGAATTGCATGTGATGTTAATCCTTTATACATCTTGTATTGCTTAGTAGATGACGGTAGCATTATAATATGATCCCTCAAGCACATGAATTTCAAGTCATAAAGTGTTCACCCTTAGTTAGCACCGTTGCTAAAGCTTGTTGTTTCGAAGCACCACGTGATGATCGGGTGTGTTAGATTCCGCAAGTGTATACAACGTGAGCAAGCCAGATTTGCTCATGCGGAAACTAAGGTTTGATCTTGACGAGCCTAGCATGTACAGACATGGTCTCGGAACACGGATCACCGAAAGGTAAAGCATGAATCATATAGTAGATATGATGAACATGTCGATTGTTCGCCATTGAAACTATATCAACTCTCGTGATGATCGGTGTTGATGTGGTGGATTTGGTTCGTGTGATCACTAAAACAATGTGAGGGATGTTGTTTTGAGTGGGAGTTCACCTAGTTTAATTTCATTATTAATTTGAACTCAATTTGTCATAAACTTAGTCTAAACTATTGCAAATATGTTGTAGATCAATGGCAGCCCCTACCATCAATTTTAATGCGTACCTAGAGAAAGAAAAGTTGAAAAACAATGGAAGCAACTTCGCGGATTGGTTCCGCAATTTGAGGATTGTCCTCACAGCTGGTAATTTGACCTATGTGCTAGATGCACATTGGTGACCCACCGGCAATGATCTTGCCGATGAAGTAAAGAATGTTTACCTCGTCGGAAGAATCGGTACTCCATAGTTCAAGGTGCTATCTTGTATGGTTTGGAATCGAGCTTGTAAAAAGGTTTGAGAATTGACCCATATGATATTGTCGAGGATCTCAAATTGATCTTTGAGACTCATGCGGCAATTGAAAGCTATGAGGCTTCAAAAGTTCTTTAACGCAAGATGGAAGAGGGCAGCCCGTTAGTGAGCATGTGCTTAAGATGTGCAGGCACGCAAACAAACTTCAAAGCTTGGGTATAGTGATTCCTAATGCTTTGGGGATTTATCGTGTCCTCCAATCACTACCACCAAGTTACAAGAACTTTGTGATGAACTACAACATGCGAACATGAACAAAGAGTTGCCGTAACTGTTTGCTATGTTAAAGTCTGCGAAGTGGAGATCAAGAAAGAGCACCAAGTGTTGTTGGTCAATAAGACCACCAAATTCAAGAAAGGCAAGTCTAAGCAGGGACACTTCAAGAAGGGTGGTAAGAAAGTTACCACGCCGAAGAAGACCAAGGCTGGACCCAAGCCCGATCTTGAGTGCTTTTACCGCAAGGAGAAGGTCCTTGAAGCGGAATTGCCCAAAGTACTTGGCGGATCAAGAACGGCAACATCAAGAAGAAAGGTATATCGATATACATGTTATTGATGTGTATCTCACTAGTACTCGTAGTAGTGCCTGGTATTTGATCTTGGTTTGGTTGCTCATATTTGTAACTCAAACAAAACGCAGAATAAACGGAAGCTAGCGAAGAACGAGGTGACGATGTGCGTGGGAAACGGATCAAAGGTTGATGTGATCGCGGTCGGCACGCTACCCCTTCATCTACCATCGGGATTAGTTTTATACTTAAATAATTGTTATTTGGTGCCTGCGTTGAGCATGAACATTATATCGGGATCTTGTTTATTGCAAGACGGTTACTTGTTTAAGTCCGAGAATAATGGTTGTTCGATTTATATGAGTAATATGTTTTATGCACATGCACCTTTGATAGATAGTCTATTCTTATTGAATCTCGATAGTGGAAATACACATATCAACAACATTGAGGCTAAACGTTTGAAATCAAGCGATAATTCGACCTATATGTGGCAATCGCTGCCTTGGTCACATTGGAGTGAAGCGTATGAAGAAACTCCATTCGATGGACTTCTTGAATCACTTGATTTTGAATCACTTGAAAGATGCGAAGCATGTCGATGGGAAAATGACTAAGACTCCATTTTGCAGTGCGATGGAGCGAGCTACGGACTTGTTGGAAATCATACATACCGATGTGTGTGGCCCAATGAGTGTAGCATCGTGCGGTGGTTATCGTTATGTTCTTACCTTCACGGATGACTTGAGTAGATATGGGTATATCTATTTCATGAAACATAAGTCCGAAACTTTCGAGAAGTTTAAGGAGTTTCAAAGTGAGGTAGAGAATCAACGTAACAAGAAGATTAAATTTCTACGTTATGATCGTGGAGGTGAATATCTAAGTTACGAGTTTGGCGAGCATTTGAAGAAATGCGGAATACTTTCACAGTTGACACCGCCGGGAACACCACAGCATAATGGTGTGTCCGAACGTCGTAATCGAACTCTCTTAGATATGGTTCGTTCTATGATGTCACTTACAGATTTACCGCTATCATTTTGGGGTTATGCATTAGAAACAGCCGCATTCACTTTAAATAGGGCACCGTCTAAATCCGTTGAAACGACACCGTATGAATTATGGTTTGGAAAGAAACCTAGATTGTCGTTCCTTAAAGTTTGGGGATGCGAAGCCTATGTAAAGAAGTTACAGCCGGACAAGCTTGAACCCAAAGCGGAAAAATGCGTCTTCATAGGATACCCAAAGGAAACTATTGGGGATACCTACTATCATAGATCCGAAGGCAAAATCTTCGTTTCCAAGAATGGATCCTTTCTAGAGAAGGAATTTCTCTCGAAAGAAGTGACTGGAAGGAAAGTAGAACTCGATGAGGTTGTCGAACCTTCTCTCGAAATTGCGAGTAGCGCAGCACCGGAAGAAGTTCCTGTGGTGCATGCACCAATTAGAGAGGAAGCTAATGATGGTGATCATGAAACTTTGGTTGAAGTTGCTACAGAGCCTCGGAGGTCAACGAGAACTCGTACCACTCCAGATTGGTATGATACCGTTATGAGTGTCATGTTGGTGGACAACACCGATGACCCCGAGACATATGAGGAAGCGATGATGAGCCCAGATTCCAATAAATGGCAAGAAGCCATGAAATCCGAGATTGGATCCATGTACGAAAACCAAGTATGGACTTTGGTGGACTTACTGGGATGCCAGGAAGGCTGTCGAGAACAAATGGATTTTCAAGAAGAAAGCAGATCTTGATGGTAATGTTACTGTCTATAAAGCTCGACTTGTCGCAAAAGGGTTTCGACAAATTCAAGGAGTTGACTACGATGAGACTTTCTCACCAGTAGCGAAGCTAAAGTCTGTAAGGATTATGTTAGCGATCGCTGCATATTATGATTATGAGATATGGCAGATGGATGTCAAAACAGCATTCCTCAATGGAGATATTGATGAAGAGTTGTATATGATGCAACCCAAAGGTTTTGTCGATCCTAAAGATGCTAACAAGGTATGCAAGCTTCAACGGTCCATATATGGATTGAAGCAAGCATCCCGAAGTTGGAATCAACGTTTTGATAAGGTGATCAAAAGTTTTGGTTTTATACAAACTTATGGATAAGCTTGTATTTACAAGAAAGTGAGTGGGAGCTCTGTAGCATTCTTAATACTATATGTAGATGACATATTGTTGATTGGGAATGATGTAGACCTTCTTAATAGTGTCAAGGAATATTTGAATAATAGTTTTTTAATGAAGGATCTTGGCGAAGCAGCTCACATATTAGGCATAAAGATTTATAGAGATAGATCGAAACGCCAAATATCATTGTCACAGAGTAAATATTTGGACAAAGTTCTAAAGAGGTTTGGAATGGAAGAAAGCAAGAAAGGGTTTTTGCCCATGTTGCCCAATACGACCTTGAGTAAAACTCAAAGTCCGACATCGGCAGAAGATAGAGAAAGGATGAGTAAGACTCCCTATGCCTCAGCCATAGGATCTCTAATGTATGCCATGCTATGTACTATACCCGACATTGCATATGCTGTTAGTTTAACTAGTAGATATCAAAGTGATCCAGGAGTGGATCATTGGACAGCGGTCAAAAACATCCTTAAGTACTTGAGAAGAACTAAGGATATGGTTGTTTCTTATGGAGGTGATGAACAGCTCGTTGTTAACGGTTACACCGATGCTAGTTGGAACACCGATCCGGATGATTCTAAATCACAATCTGGATACGTATTTATTTTGAATGGTGCAGCGATTAGTCGGAGGAGTGCAAAGCAAAGCGTTGTGGCGAGATCTTCAACTGAATCGAATACATGGCTGCTGGAGGCTTCATAGGAAGCGATATGGATGAAAGAGTTCATTCTGAGCTAGGTGTGGTTCCTAGTGCTATTGGACCCAATGTCTATCTCTTGTGATAACATGGGCGCCATAGCCAATGCGCAAGAACCAAGGTCACACAAGAAGTCAAGCACATCAAGTCGTTTTCACGCTATTCGAGAACATATCCGGATGGGGATATAAAGATTTGCAAAGTACACAGATCTGAATGTGGCGGATCCGTTGACTAAACCTCCCGAGGGCAAAACATGACCAACACCAAACTGCCATGGGTGTTCGGTATATTACCATGTAATCTAGATTAGATGACTCTAGTGCAAGTGGGAGACTGTTGGAGATATGCCCTAGAGGCAATAATAAATGTAGTTATTATTATATCTTTGTGTTTATGATAAATGTTTACATTCATGCTATAATAGTATTAACAAGGAAACATTGAAACTTGTGTGATTTGTAAACTTAATTTGAAGTCCCTAGTATAGCCTTTATACATCACTAGCTTGTTGGTTGATAAATGATTGTGGTTTCCCTATCATGAACATTGAGATGTTATCAACAACAAGATCATATCGTTAGGAGAATGATATGGTGGACATACTCCTATAGATAAGCGTAGCATAAAGATCAAGTAATTTCAATAGTTCAATTGCTATATGCTTTCTGATACATAGTAACCTAATTCCTTCGACCATGAGATCATGCATATCACCTTTACCGGATGGATGCTTTGATGACATCAAACACCACACCGTGAATCGGGTGGCTATAAAGGTGGCATTGAGTGTTCGGAAAGTATTGGTTGAGACACATGGATCAAGAGTGGGATTTGTCCATCCATATGACGGATAGATATACTGGGCCCTCGATGGAATGTCAACCAATTAGCTTGCAAGCATGTGACTGCTCACAAGGGATCACATATCACGGGAACGAGAAAAGAGTACTTATCGTAACGAGGTTGAACTAGGTATGCGAGATACCGACGATCATAACCTCGGATAAGTAAACTATCGTGAGACAAAGGGAAATTGGTATCGTATGTAAGTGGTTCATTCGATCGCAAAGTAATCGTAGAAATATGTGGAGCCATATGAATTTCCGATTCCTCTATTGGTTATTGTTCGGAGAAGTGTCTCGATCATGTCCGCATAATTCACGAACCGTAGGAGACACACTTAAGGATTCGACGTTGTTTGAGTAGTTATGGTATTATGAGAAAGAGATCGAATGTTGTTGAGTCTCGGATGGGATCCGGATATCACGAGGTGATCCGGAATGGTCCGAGAATAAGATTCATATAAGGAAAGTCCCGTTTGGAGTTCGGAATGATTCCGATGTTTTCATCAGAATGTTCTAGAAGGTTCCGAATGTCAAGACTCCGGAGGGAAGGGTACATGAATGTGTCATTGCATATTGGAATGATTGCATCATGTACTAAGTGTTCTCATTGTTCCAAATAAAGGATTAAATTGAATCCTAAATTGAAAAGTCAAATAGCAAGTTTGAAAAGTCAAACGGCTAAAATTGGAAAGAGGAAAGGAAGGAGAGGAAACCGAGTTGGGAGGAATCCTCCTCCAACCGCGGCCTCCTCCAAGCCAAGTTGGGAGGGACTCCTCCCTCCCTTGGCCGCCCTCCACCTATATAAGGAGGCGGGGCCCTCCTCTAGACACACAAGTCCCTCACCTCAAACCCTAGAAAGCTGCAGCCCTCCATAGCCGCCGCCACCCCCTAGGGTTTTTGCCCTAGCCGCCGACTTGGGGTCCCCGGAACCCTATCCGTCGGCTCTAGCCCCTCCTCCTTGGTGTGTCTAAACCCTAGATCGCCGAGGAGCTCTCTCATACTCCACCATACTCGCTTCGGCTTAAGGCGAAGCCCTGCGGGATTTCCCCTCTACTTAGGTACCACGTCGTTGTCGCCGTAATCACGAGGAGAGTGCTACAACCTCCGTTGCCTGCTGGAATAAGGAGAGGAAGGTCTTCGTCAGCACCGAACGTGTGACCATTGCGGAGCTGCCGAACGAGCCTACTGGGAAGGATCGTCTACACGATCTTGAGATCAGGAAGAGTACGACTACATCACCCACGAGAATCCGCTCTCGTTAAACACTTTGGAATCTTCAAGGGTAAGTTATTCCATCGACTCGTTGCTACAATCTAGTAGATAGATCTTGGCTTGTTTGTTTGTATGCGATAGAATTTTTTTGTTTTCCATGCTACGAAACCCTACAGATTCGTCGCCACCGCAGATCCCTGCCGCCACGCAGCAGCGCCACCGCCATCGTGGTCACCCGGGCCTGCCGAACCACCGTCGGTCTGAGAAGCACAACCTGCACGGCGAAAGCTACAAGCATGACAAGGCCGACAACCTAGACCAGGTAATCTAGTCTGAGCCTGCACTCGGCAGAAGAGGTGCGACGGGTAAGGCCGCCACGTCATCTCTGGGCTACTTACCCTCATACCTCGCAAACCCTAGCCGGATTTGCTAGACCAGCACCAGATCAAGCCCGCCCGGCATGGATCTGGCCCCCAGCCACCGCCAGGGAGTAGGGATAGCCGCCTGGTCCAAGCCAAGGACGTGGCGACCAAGGCCCGCAAGGCCCAGATTGGGCCCTCACTTGCCTAGATCTAGCCAGCCTTGCCTGACCGCTGTTGCGCCTACTGCCGCCTACCGCAACTCCATGTCACGTCGCCCCGGTCCCCCATCACCGTCGCCACGCCACCATCGCCCTCACAACTCACCACCGCCGCCAGGTTGGGGAACGCCACCGCCTGCGCAATGCACCCCACAGCACGCGCCGCCCAAACGGCCGGCCACCACTATAAGAACAGCGCAGCAGGCCACACAACCCTTCGCGCAGCCCTGAAGACTCGTTGCCACGCCACTGCCACTCAGCGCCTAGGATCTATGACGTCGGCCGGCGCTAGACCCAACCGCTCGGGAGGGAGAGAGATCCCTGCCGCCACCGCTGCCAGCGACGGAGGAGTAGGGGAGCGGTGGGGGAGAGGCTACCGGCGGCTAGGGTTCCTCCCGGTAGCTCATGGGAGCGACGCGGGAGGGTCGGGTGTGGTTTCCCCGCTCACAATTTCTCTTGCACTCAAGTTACAATGAATGGGAGCTATCTACAAGACTACAACAGGTTCTTGTTTTCGTTCTGCCAGATGACCACACAGAGTGCGCTTATGCACTAGCAAATCACAAATGGTCACTCGGAAAAGAGAACCCTAAGAGAGGGCTGGTGTCATGGCCATGGCGCCATGGCTGTGGGCTGGTGCAGCCCAGATCTGGGCCCGTTTGGGCCCAATATGGGTTGGCCGAACCTGGCCCTTGCACTATGTCGTCCTGGGCAGGCGGGCTTCCGTCCAGGGGCCTACCCTCCCGCCAGTGGCGTGGTAGGGTAGCCGGAGTTGAGCCAGGCGGGCTTGATCTTGGTGTTCCCCGGTCTGCAGGCTGCGACTTGTCGGCAGCCTTTGCTGTTCAGGTTGCATCCCTGTTGCTCGTGTGTTTGAGTGATCCGAGCCAGACGGGCTTGGATTTTGCGCCGACATCCGTTGTCCATTCAGTTCGCAGCCCGCAGACCGGGGAACACCGAGATCAAGCCCGCCATGGCTTAAGGGCTGCTGTGACGTCAGTCTTTCCTTATGGTTGCCACGTTAAATTTTTGCTTTAGTCGGAGGAGAGAGAGAGACAAGAAAGAGAAGGTTGTCTTCTCTTAGCTAAGGGATGGTCTCTTAAAAATAAGAGAATATTATTTTCTCCATTGTACTATATGTCTTCTCTTAGCTAACCAATTTTTTACTAAAAATAATTAATTCTCGTTAACTGCTAGAGATAATAATAAAAGAAAATGTATTATATAAGTTATGTATTATTTCTTCTCGATGATGTGGAAAGATAAGAGAAAGCATGTCTTCAGTAGAATTGTACATGTCTTCAGTAGAATTGTACATGTCCTAAGAGTCTGTATCATGCAATGCAACGCTGAGCGCTTATTTAGGACGTTTACCTTAACTAGCAAAATGCCTGCGCGTTGCAAAGGTTGTTGATTTCTTAGGTTCTTTTTCACCAATATAGAGTTTAGTGTTTTACCAGATAATTTTATAGGAAACATGCATAAGAAAATTAATATTTTAAATATAAAATACGGGAAGGCAAGGGAATTACCATCACAGTTTGTCGACGGTACACCCACATAGGGAAGTAAATTTTATGTATATAGTCTTGGTGTATATGATGTTATCAAATTTTATTTACCGCCACAACATACATATGTAGTTTTTCGACTAACTAAATTTTTTTGAGCCCAGACTTTATTTTCATTCTATCAATTATCCCGCTTGCCAGCTCACATCGTTGCTCACCCACCATCATCTCGTTAATCATGTGCCTAGAATCCGTCAGCCCAACAACCGTTCGTATTTACTCCTTTGCCCAGCCTTATCTTATTCATTCATCAAGCCAAACACACAACCGTTTCCAATTAATCCTTCTTTTCCTATCATCAGCACACATGCATATTTTTATTCCGACTTGGCCATTAGATTTCACACTATCCATATTGTTGATTTCGAGGCAGCTTGCTGATGCTCCAGAGTAGTTTTAAAGCGTTTATAAACCGGTGATACTCGTTTTAATCAAACGAGATGGGACTAATTTACGCCAAAACATGTGATTTAAGATGGCGAGAGTAGCCCAGCCGTGTACCATGACCTCCTAGCCTTTCGGTCTGCTCCAGCCCATCAAAACTTCGATCACGTGGTCCATCTCTCGTAGGGAATGATGCGGTACGATACGATAGATACCAAAAAAGAACCGGTACTTGACTTGGGGATGGCAGATAGTAGTAATATTTTCAAATTTAAGGGATAAATCTGTTCAAAAAAGTGTTGGATCGGAAAAAACACTTCGTCCTTTATTATTATATACTCCGCCGCAAAGTAGATAGCAAGCGGCCGTCGCTCCGGCGCAAAGTCGCTACCGATATAAAAATAGCAAGGGGTCGTACAAGTCTCCAACTTATTTTCTGGGCCAGATCCCCGGGTGACCTCCTTGACACATGTTCTCAAATAAGCCTTTAAAACCTATTTTTCTACAAACGCTACGGTTTTACTACAAAATGCTCCATTTTTATTATATAGTACGTAGCAAAAAGGGTTCGTCTAAAATATAAAAAAGAATATCTCGTCGAAAACCTCGTCGAAGACTGTGTAGCAAAAACGTTATGCTAATATACCAAATTCGACCTCGTCGAAGATTTTCGCTCGCTAGAGACCTTGTTACAGAACTTTATGCTATAGTAACAAACCATAAAATAGGTGTAGCAAATAAAATGTTCTACTGTAGAAAATCTAACTTTACGGAAGCCTCGTAGCAAAATCTATATACTGTTGTCGCAAATCAACATAACTTTTGTAGCAAAAAATGTAGCAAAATCCGACGCTGCACGTAGCACCGCCAAAGGTCTCGTAGCGCCACAGTCGACTGTATGTAGCAAATCCAACACCCGCTTGTAGCACGGCCACCGATCACATGTAGCAAAAACCGACACAGCTTGTTGCACCGCTGCCGAGTGCACGTAGCGGTGCCATCGGCCCCATGTAGCAACCCTTGACGTTGTAAGTAGCAGTGCCGATACACCAGTGTCCTTCGGTTGCAACGTCGGTGTCCTTGCAGCACATCATCTCCTACCTCCTTGAGAAGCTACAAAGATGTTGCGGCGAGCACCATGAGAAGGTACAAAAAGGGGTTGGTGCCATGTAAGGCAGTGGAGTTGGCAGGCTCCATGGGGAGGCATCCTTCGTCATCGCCAGTAGCAAGCATTCCTGCTTGTAGCAGCCATCGAGGACACTTGAAGCATGGCGGGCGCCATTAGCACCTGCGGGGGAGCACGGCGGCTCCGGCTTGTAGGTCGCCTGGTGCACCTCGCTACTCCTATGTACTCGCCACACACTTATGGGGAAGGAGCATGGCAGACGTCGTGCAACGCTCCGGCGAGGGAGCACAGTCAACCAACACGCTGGTGGGGCGAGGAGCATGGCCTGGGTCGTTGCAGCACTCCGACGGCGGACAGGCGACGACGAGACGGGCAGCAGGACGGCATCAGCCGGAAAGCTTTATCTAGGCAGCGGGCAACGCAGGTGTCGGCTGACGAGCTTTATCTGGGCAGTGACGCGGCGCTGGCTTCGGCAGCCGAGCCTCGGAAACGAACCAGCGGTGCAAGGGGAAGAGATAAGGTTGACGGCGCGTGGTGGGACCAGGGATGGAGCTGGGTTCGATCTTTTTTCTATGCATGGACTCATGTCACGCGACAGACCAGGACTATACAAACACAGTATCCCCAGAGGGAGTGTATCATTTTCCTTAATTTTTTCCTAGCGCACGCCGCTCTTTGTTCCAGAATCGTGCTGAAAAAAGGGATAAGCGCCCGACTCAACTTTTCTCGCCGACGCTAGCCAGAATCCCTAGATCCACTGGGAATTGAAGAAAACAGCCAAGATAAAGAGCATAGCTCCCACTCTAAGATAAGAGTCCCCGTTGCACGTGTCCTAAGACCTTATTTGGTACTACTAAGTATTTATGGGATTAGAGGGGATAATCTTCACCAAACTCGAAATCCCCACTTATCTTCAAATACTAATATGTTTGGTTCTAGAGTTTTTGACTAATTCATTCCATTTAATCCTCAAATTCTAGTGTATTTTTCTCCATGTAAATACACTACCACTACCCATTGAATTGGTGGGGATCAGAGTTTTGTGGGGATTAGAAAGGTTTGGACATAGGTGAGGGTTTTACTCTAATCCCCTTAGGGATTATTCCCTCTAATTCCTACTAAAACACTAGTATCAAACAAGACATAAAGGAGATTACTACGTTTCGTCCACAACATGGATCACCATGTATTATATATTTATAAATTACTAAACTTTTCTTTCTTTTTCCTCTAATAAGAAGGGAGAATTTTCAAGCGTCCTTGCACCTCTTAATTAGGGGGTGAAAAAGATCACCAATTAATTAGAGAGACTTTCGTCGACAACTCAGACGGTAGGTGTTATGGTTATGGCAGTGCATCATGGGCGTTAGGGGCGAGCGACTTCTCGTCCTGGGCAAGGACGATTACCTCGTATCCATCAATGGTACTCATTTTTATGAATTTCTCGTTGTGTACATGTTTGGTGCCTATGGTGATACGTGCGCACGCGCTTTGTGCCTCATGATTCGTGCTGCCATTTGGCTCAATTCACGACGGTTTACCATGAGCGTTATTTATTTTTGCAAGAACTTCTTTCGTCCATAGATCATTAGCTTAACGCAAACAAAAGAACTGCCTTGTTTAAAAAAGGAAGTAGGATCGCCGTTTTATTTTTTCTATCTCGCACAACCAAAAACCATTACTCTTTTTCATTGACAAAGAATGGCACAACTCTTTTTTTGTTAATTAGCTATGGACACAACTATTGTTCGTTGATGTATTTGTGTATATTTTCTTGGGAGTGAACAAATCATGCATGAAACTAAACAACTGTTTCTCTTTTTTTTTAGACAAAGAACCCCAAAGTTCTTTTTTGGTTAATTAGAGACAGACCATGCTACATTTCGTTGATGGATTTGTGTATTTTTTTTATCGGTAGTGAACTAATTGTGCAAGAAACTAAATAACCATTGCTTTTTTTTCGTTGACAAAGAATGGTACAACTGTTTTTTCGTTATTTGGGAACGGACAGTCCTACTTTTCGTTGATGGGAATGGTTACACTAACGCCGTTAACTGAAATATAAGGTTAGAAAGAAGATCCAATGGCTAAATAGGGGTGCACACCTATCCCCCATGGCACCCCACTATTTTGTATAATTAATCCCATAAGAAAGTTATAAGAGTAACATATTCATATGCATGTGGAAAATGGTAGAAGAGTAGACATATTAGACACTAAATTAATAGGAAGGCGAAATAGTCTATCAAACATTGATGCTAGGGACAAGTAAAACCGTTGGAAATTGGAGGAGACTGGTTGCAAAATAATATAGGTATACGAGTGTCGTTAGTCTCCACTAATAAATACTCACAACCTTGTTAAGGCACACAAAAGCCGGTGTTGTTTCGCACAATTAGAGTGGCCAAACAAATCATGGCATCGAGAAAAAACATTCAAATATACAAAAAATGTTAGATTATTTTTTGACAAAGAGGAGTCAAAACAGAGGCATGATAGGATATAGCTTGGGACAATTGTATGTTCCATAATTATTCTATACTTTTAGGCAACAAGAATAAAAAACTAATATGGGTATAGCCGGGCCCTTACCTCATGGGCCCTGGGCGAGCATCCCTCTGCCCCGCCAGAGAGTCATTTTTTAAGTTAACTTCACATGCAAGAGTCTTATCTACCGTCCCTTTCTGCTTTGAGATTGGTGCGTTCCTTGATTTTTCAGCCCGTATATGGATGATGTCATGCTAACATCACTAATTGAAACAGAGTTGAAATCGACTAAAACAACGTTGAAACCGTCTCTAAACAGTAAAAAATGTTTTATCATTTTTATTTTTTTTAATTATTTCAATTTTTAGGCAGCACGTGGCTGACGTCACGCCGACGACATGATGATGTCAAGCACTCCGCCAATGAAGTTAATTCATTTTAGAAAATCCGTGTTCTCTGCACCGTCTGCCGAGACAATCGCCACCGCCTCATTCCCTCGCGCCCACCACGATGGTGTCACGCTGCCACATGCGGGCGGAGACGTCGGCGACGGGCTCGTCGGGCCTGTGACCGGAGGTCTAAATCAAAGAGCTAGCTAAACGGTCGCAAGGGCCTTTTTTTTTCACGCTCTGTTGACCTGGTTTTTGACTTAGGAAGAGTGCTCTAACCTGGACTGGACTCTACCTTTTTCCTTTCCTCTCTGGACTCGTGGGCGGTAGGAATAGAAAACCTTTTCAGCCATCGATCAATTTTTTTTTGACGAGCGACAAACGAAGACGTACCGAGAGACAGACAAAAAAGTATAACTGCCACTGACCGCCTCTAGAGCGTCTCCACTCAGCCCCAAGGATTGTGGTCAAGTGGGATCCCATGTTTATTTTAAAATTTCTAGCCTTTCGACTCATATTAATTGACTCACCAGTGGGTCGGAGAAAAGTATAAAATTTTGACAAAATTTTTACATTAAACTCATAATGAACTAGAAATGATATGTAGACACGATTTCACTTGACACCCTACCCACAGACACACTAGGTCAGCTTTTGCCTAAATCCAGCAAAACACTCTCCAGCCACGCCTCTAGGAGCCCGAAATTTTTCGGATTGGGCCCAAAAACCATCTGGCGAACTCAGGCGCCGGGGTTCGCCTAGGGGTGACGAGGTTTCGACTCGTCAATGCCCATTGTTATGGACTTGGGTTTTGGAGAAGATGGGGATGCTGGAGATCGTGGAACGGTTAACAGACAAGCAACCAGGGGACACGAGATTTACCTGAGTTCAGCCCCGGAGGGAAAACCCTACTCCTTGTATGCGCTCTTGATTACGGGGAACCGAAGTTCTGAGGATGCGCAGATTCGATCTGGCGTGGAGGTGCGTATGCGAAAGTATGAGTCGAGAGATCTAGGTCGTGCCCTCCTGGCCTTTATATAGACTTAGGCGGGTCCCGGGCACAGTCCTAGTCGGTTACAAGTTCTAGGGTTTTACCCCTTTGAATTTCCTATCTACTCTATTCTTGCTCTCCAAGGATCCGAAGGCGTCATGGGCCTGGGCCACCCGAAAGTCTTCATGGGCCGGCGTACATCCGCCGTGGGCCTTCCTTGGGCTGGACTAGGTATGCTGAGGTCACGCACCCGTAGAGTACAACCATGTCAGTAGCCCCCGAGTGATCAGTCGAATCGTTGATTCGGCTGAGGACTCTTCAATCCTTCGGGTGTAACTATGTGTTAATAGTATGTGTGTAGGGATTGTTGATGCGTGTGCCTGACTCACCCGGCGGATCGGTCGATTAACTCTTAGGACGAAACAACACGACCTTCCTCAGGTTCGAGTCCCTCAACTCGAAACTGGAACATATGCTGGCGTAATTCGACTCAGGCCGCGGAGGACTTACAGGAGTGGAATTCCAATGATTTTAATTGATGTACCTAACGCGTCCGTCAGGATTTTTCATCGCACCTGTTAGCACGGGTTTTTACTAGCAGATCGCAGTCGTGTGCGTTGCCAGGCCATCAGATGATATCTGTAGGTCTTATCTTTGTGTCGCAGACACAGCATCCGAACGTTTGTCACCGCGGAGGTGTTTCGGGTGGTCAGGGATCGTTGCTCACTCAACGTTTTATTGGGGCCGAGTTGCCGAAAAGTTTTTGCATGTTGATCCGAAAGATCGCAGTCTAAGATTTCATAGGGTGCGCGACCAGCGCTCCCTATGGGAGTAGCCCCCGAGTGTCTGTTCGAGTCGTAGACTCAAGCGGAGACTTTATCTCAAAACATTGTTCAGTTGTTAAGTCCGTAGGACACAAAAATTTTCGGATGCTTAAATCCATCCTCCCTATGGGAGTAGCCCCCGAGTCCGCAGTGGAGTCGCAGACTCGACGTAGGACTCGAAGAAATATTTTGTCTTTATACGTCTTTCGGGTGTGCGGCCAGCGCTCCTGATAGGAGTAGCCCCCGAGTATTTAGTCAAATCGAAGATTCGAGTGAGTACTCTTAGCTGTGGAGCCGAAGAATTGTAGTTGGTGCTAGTATAGCTTTTGATGACATCAGTGCTGACGATCGGTGACCTCAAGCGTCTACGCCAGAGATGATTTGACTGGACGAACGTGGGTCCACTTGCTGACCTTGAATTGACCGGTCACGCGCGGCGTGGAGATAATTACGGCGTCTCCTCGATTTCCGCGCGTAGTGGACAGCGTGGTAACGACGGTTCGTTGTGATGCTGACACGTGTATGGCCAGATCTACCGTTGGCGTTAGGTCTCCTGGATGGACGGCTGTCGTGCGTCGTCTTCGTCGTTATAATCATTGGGGAAAGCTACAGGTTGTTTTCACCGCATCAGTTCTTGTTTTCACTGCCTCCTTGTGCTCTAGCGATTCTTGCTGCGCGCTGGGTTTTCCTTCCACATTTCCATCTTCCCTTCTGCGCTTTCACCGCCGGCGCCGCCGTAGCGCGATGGGGAAGCCAAAGAAATCGTCATCTGTAGTTGGAACCAGCGCCGCCGGAGTAAAGAAAGGCGCCACCGCCACCCGTGTCACTGACGGTGGTTGGCGGCGATCCGAGACGCGGGAGAGCGATATCCGCAAGCTTCGTGAGCGTGGTTTTATCCCGCAAGATAGGGAGGCCGTCAGACTTCCCGGTAATGAGGTAATCCCCCGTCCCCCAGCTGGGTATCGGGTTATGTTTCTCGCCTTCGTTATGCGTGGGTTTTCTTTTCTAGTCCACAACTTTCTCCGTGGACTGCTTTTTCTCTATGGCATTCAGCTTCATCATCTGTCTCCCAATTCGCTTCTCCACATTGCTTGCTTCATCACTTTTGCGAGTGCTAGCTCGGCATTGAGCCGCACTTTGGCCTCTTCCGGAAACTTTATTCCGTGAAGAGGCAGTCTGGTTCGGATGGTGTGTATCCCATTCGGGGTTACATCATCTCCCTTAGTCCCAATCTTCTTTTCATTTCCTTTTCCATGTCCGAATATGTCCAGTACTGGCGGAGGCGATGGTTTTACATCCGCGACTCCGTAGTGCCTGGGCAAGATTTTGGTCTTGTTCCTTTTGACCCCTCCCAGATAATCGAGCCAAAAAGATCCTAGAAAAACCAGATTTTGGATGGCGAGACAGAGCAGATAGAGGCCCTTTACCGTCGGGTGGAGGATCTCCAGCTGATTCCGGAGAAGGAAGTGAACGGCGTGGACATCATCCGGACGTTTCTTGAGCGTCGGGTGCAGCCTCTCCAAGCGAGGGCGCACCCGATGTTTCTTTATTCTGGGCGCCGTGATCTGACGAGGGTTTCGGCTGAGAAAATCTCCGAGGGGGATCTTGACAGGACCCTTCGCGCGCTGCTGAATTTCAAGGCCGGAGAGGAGATCCCGGGGAAGTCGCTGACTCCTCCGTTTTCTTCGACGCTGGCCGTTCCGCAGGTGTAGATTCGTGCGCGTAGCGCTTTTTTGTCGACTGCATATTTGTTTTCCTTGGTTTGCTAACAGAGTAACGTCTTTTTGCAGAGCTTCAAGGTGCCGGGCATGGTGCCGCCATTGCCTGAGTTATTTCCGAATGCTCCGCATAATGACGTGGTGGATTCCGTGTCCGAGCTGCCGTCGGCACGATCTCCGGCGGAATATGCCGACGAGTCGAGTGAGGATCAGACGCGCAAACGATCACGGAGCTCCAGCGAGTCTTCGGATGCCTCGACTCCTCCGACTCCCAGAAACCCTTTGTGCCTTGAACGTCATAGTGACGGGCATGGAGGCTCTTCCTCTCCTATTCCTGCCATTCCTGTGCGGGCTATAGCGCCACACCCGCCAGCGAAGCGGAAGAAGGAAGAAAAGAAGGAAGAGAAGAAGGAAGAGAAGAAGGTGGAGAAGAGAGCCCGAAGGACTCCTCCCGTCTTTGACTTGAGCTCGCTGGACTCTTAAGTTTCTTGTCTTATTGATGTCCTTTTTCCTTCTTGATTTTGCACTTGTACTGATTGCTTCGTATGCAGGCATTCCTCCCATGACTCCTCCAGCGATGGTGCGCGGGAGATGATGGGGGAGTCGAAAGTTGCATCTCCTCCTCCTCAAACGGTGGCAACGTCAGGGGGTGCCGCTCCGGATCCTCCGTTGCAGGAGGTGCAGGTGGTTGCGCCTCAGAATTTCGCCAACGGGTCTTCGGAGTCGCCATCAGAGCATGTAAGTACCTCTGCTTCGTACCACGGGGGGAGCCCCCGGGTGTCTGAAAAATTTCGTGTCTTGTTCTTTTTTCGAATCTTCGGGGGTAGAGCCCCCGAGTGTCTTCATGCTCGAGTTTTGCCTTTATTCCTTAATTTGGGCACAGCCCCCAAGTCCTTTTCCTTACTGGTGTTTCTTTTCCTGCAGCCTTTTGTGGAGGAGGCCAAGCGGCTGGTGCAGGAGCGCCTGATGCTAGAGGCTAACCTCCGACAGCTTCAAGGTACCTGTTTGTTTCTGGTGCTTCTTTCATTTATTCCGGTCTTGCTCTCTGACGTTTTCTTGTTTCGAATGCAGAGGAGCATAATACTTCTCTCCGTGAGGTCGATGCTCTCAAGAAGAGCCTTGGTCAATCGGAGAAGAAGGCTGAGGCCGCCGTTGGTGCGAAGGAACGCCTCGAGCTAGAGCTGACTAAGGCAGCCGAAGCGAAGGAGCGTCTGCAGCAGGAGGCCGCGGACCGTGAGGAGCAGCTGTCCACTGTTGAGGCTGCTCGTGAGAGAGAGGTGGCGGGCAAGCTCATGGCTGCTGCCAAGGCTGTTTCGGGTAAGTGTTGTATTTGTGCTTGTTTCTTCGTGTTTATTGTCTTCTTCTATGCTGCTTTTCTTCATGTCTTCCCCCCCTTTTTTTGTCTCAGATGCCGCAGGCATCGAGTTTGACCGCAGCGCTCTAGAGCACGGTAGTGCTTTAGATGATGCTACTATAGCGGTCGAAGATCGCTGCAGCACCGTCATCAGCTCCCTTGCCAAGGCGAAGGAGGTCCTTGGCCTCGATGATGTGGATGCTCTGGCGGAGGCCTTATCAGCCGAAGAGCCTGCGGCGTACAAGCGCAAGCAGAAGGGCATCGGTGCGTCCGTCGGGCTGGCGATGTCCTTGGTGGCTGGAGCGGAGCTGGACCTGCCCAAGATCACCTCCCGGATGCCGATGACCGCAGATGGATCCGAGGTAGCTTTTGCTGCCTACTCTGCTCGCTGCAAGCGATATGGGCCAAAGCTCATTGATTTGCTGTCTGAGTATGCGCTGCGGCAGCAGGGGGAGGCCAAGGCTAGGAAGTCCGGCTCCGAGGCAACGTAGGGTGCCCCGTCTTAGGCATTGTAGATGTAGGATAATTTGTAGTCTGCTTTTGCTGTAAATTTTTTGAGGAACACAGTCCTTGTGCCACGTAGTGGCCTTATATGCTTTAATGAATTCTTCCGAGTTGTGCTCTACCATTGTCTGAATGTTTGTGTCCCTTTCTTTTTCTGCTGCTCTAGGTTCCTTCGGGAGCTGACCCTGTTGACACCTCGCCCGCAGTGCCGCTGCGGCCATCTTTGGATGATTCCTCGTAACTCGCTTTTCTTCGAGATCGTGTGCGTAGTCTTGAGAGGGAGTTGCTCGGGTTGCGAGGTCATGACGATGTTTGGATGTCCAAGGCGGATCGCGGCGCAGCCAGACAGGAGTACTTGATAGCGGAACTGCTTCGGCTGTCTGAGCAGCTTCAATGTGAGTTGTTCTTTGTTTCGAGCTGTAGCTCAATTCTTCGGATGAGCCTGCTGGCCTTGCTTCTTATTTTGTGCAATTGTCGCAGGTGCTAACCTTGCTCCGAGGGAAGAGAAGGAGCGTGTCGCTGTTCGGGTCAATTGCTTGACTCAACAGGACATGGAGGCCGGTGGCTTCTTCTGGATGGATCGTGACCGTGCCATGGCTCTGGTGACGGTGCAGGATCGTTTGCACCAGGTTTCGCGAGTTCTTCGCCAGGTGCAGACGTCGCTTGCCTCGGTGTTGCACGTCATGTTTCCTTTGGATGCCGTACCGACGAGCCTTGCGGGTCTTCTGTCGAAGTTTCGGAACGTGAGCAATGTCAAGGAGTTGGTGCGGCAACAGCTCGTTGCAGGAGTGAAGGCTGCTTTGTCTCTTATGAGGCTGCACCGGCCTGATGTAGATTTGGCTGCTGTGGCAGCTGGGCCACCTCCTCGTCCGGATGGTGATGAGTGGGACATGCGTCCATATTACGCAGCTGTAAGGCAGTATGCTGAACAGGTCGTAGATTTGTTTGAGCAGCGTGCTCAGGTTATTCTTCAGAATAGATAGTACATGTAAAAGAGATAGATGTAAAATTTGTATATTTCGACTGGGCGTGTTGTTCCCTTTGTTGTAAAGGTTTGTTTGCTGTAAGCACGCAGTGCTTTGTTTGAGTACGTGTCCTTTTCGTTTGCCTGACGTTGTCAGCTACTCAGGTGTACACGCGTGATCCTTAGTCGACGAAATCGTGAGGTGGGGGGAGCCCCCGAGTGCGTTTGTAACATAAAATAAAGTTGCAAATATGGAACGGAAGTTTGGGGCGAGACACTTAGATTTATTTATATCGTAATGGAGGAAGTACATTGTTTGGCTGAATAGCCTTGGCTGAAAAGCCTTATTGAAAGTAAAGGGGTATGCGACTCCAGACTCCACGTGCTTGAGGCGATAGGCGCCACCTGGGATGACTTCGGTGATGACGTAGGGTCCTTCCCATGGTGACTCGAATTTTGTCGGTCGCTCTTGCTTGAGTCGCAAGACGAGGTCTCCTTCGACGAAGGACCTGGGGCGTAGCCGGCGGCTGTGGTAGTTGCGGAGACTCTGCTGGTACACCGCTGATCGAGCTGCTGCTATGTCTCTTGCTTCGTCGAGTGTGTCGACGGCGTGTTCGAGTGCAGCCGTGGATTCGGCTTCGCTGTATGCGACGACCCGGGGGGCCTGGTGGCGTACTTCGGCTGGTAGCACGGCCTCGGCTCTGTGCACCATGAAGAACGGTGTGTAGCCCGTGGAGCTGTTTGGCGTAGTTAGCAAGCTCCATAGGACGGATGGTAGCTCTTTCGTCAAGGCTCCTGCTTTATGTTCAAGTGGACTCATGAGGCGCTTCTTGATGCCAGCGCCAATTAGGCCGTTGGCCTTTTCCACTTGCCCGTTCGTTTGCGGGTGTGCCACTGAGGCGTACGTGATGTTGATCCCAAGGCCTTCGCAGAAGTCCTGAAACTCCTTGGAGATAAAGTTCGATCTGTTGTCGGTGATGATGCTGTGCGGTACACCGAACCTGTAGACAATGGACTCAAAGAACTTGACGGCAGTTTTGCCTTTCTGGTTGGTAACCGGTATGGCCTCAATCCACTTGGTGAATTTGTCGACTGCGACCAGGAGGTAAACGTGTCCCCCTTTCGAGGACTTTGGCAGTTTGCCGATCATGTCGAGGCCCCATTGAGCAAAAGGCCAGGCTATAGGTATGGGTCTGAGCTCCGACCCGGGTGCGTGCGGTTTGTCGGCGAACCGTTGGCATCCGTTGCATCTTCGAACGATGTCCTTTGCATCGCTCATGGCCGTTGGCCAGTAGAATCCGGCTCGTAGAGCTTTGGCGACAAGGGAGCGGCTGCCTGCGTGATGGCCGCAGATGCCCTCGTGGATGTCTTGGAGGATAGCTTTCCCGTCATCGATGGTGACGCACCTATGTAGTACACCCGTAATACTGTGCTTGTACAGCTCGCCATTGATGGTGGTGAAGGCTTTTGACCGACGAGATATGCGTCGGGCATCTGTCGGGCTGTCAGGCAGTTTTCTGTTTAACAAGAACTGGAGGTATGGTTGCGTCCAAGTTTCTTCGACTGCCATGACCTGCATTAGGTTTACCATGGCGACCTCTGTGTCCAGTTTCTTGGGTCCTTCATGTCCTTCGGGCAGCGTAGCCCCCGAGTGTTCTGCTTCTTCGGGTGATCCCTTGGGGAATTTCCGTTTGATGGATGGCACGCAGATCTGTTAGAGGAACACACCCGGTGGCACCTTGGCGCAGGTGGAGCCGATGTTGGCGAGTCTGTCGGCCTCCTCGTTGCTTTATCTTCCAACGTGCCGAAGCTCGCAACCGTCGAATTCTCCTTCGAGTGCGTTGTAGAGCGCGCGGTACGCGATCATGTTTTCGGCGTGTGCGTCGCACTCATTCATCGTCTGCTGGACGACGAGGTTGGAGTCACCGTAGATGACCAGGCGCGTTGCGCCGCAGATCTTTTCCATCCTCATGCCGTGGATGAGGGCTTCGTATTCGGCCTCGTTGTTGGAGGCTCGGAATTTCATCCGTAGGACGTACTTCATCTGGTCGCCTGCTGGAGGTCGATATGACCTCGCCCTGCTCGACGGCGCTTGGAGCCGTCAAAGTGCATCGTCCATGATCGCGACATGTGCGGGTGTCCGGCAGCTGCAGCTCCATCAATGTACCAGGAAGTCCGGAAGGACTTGAGATTTGATTGCGAGTCTCTTCTCGTAGACGATGTCCAAGGGTGACAGTTCGATGCCCCACAGGGCCACGCGTCCTGTGGCCTCTGGATTATTCAGGATGCTGTTCAGGGGTGCTTCGTTGACGACCATCACCTGGTGCTCCTGGAAGTAATGGCTCAGCCGTCGAGCCGTCATGAACACGCCGTAGGCGAGCTTCTAGTAGTGAGGGTACCTCTGCTTTGTTGGTGTCAGTACCTCGCTGAGGTAGTAGATTGGGCGCTGGACCCCGTGGGTCTTGGCTTCTTCGGGTCGTTCGACCACTAGCACGGTGCTGACCACTTGGTGTGTGTCTGCTATGTACAGCAGCAGAGGCTCACGTTCCTTTGGCATGACCAAGACGGGCGAGGTGGAGAGGAGCCGCTTGAGACTTTCGAATGCATCGTTGGCTTCTGGCGTCCACTCGAACTTGTCTGCCTTGTGTAGCATCTGGTAGAATGGCAGGGCCTTCTCGCCCATGCGGCTGATGAATCTTCTTAGCGCCGCTATTCGTCCTGCGAGCTGCTGGACGCCTTTGAGGTTTTTCGGCTTCTCCATCGTCATGATGGCTCTGATTTTCATCGGGTTCGCCTCGATCCCTCGCTGAGAGATGAAGTATCCAAGCAGCTGACCCGATGGGACGCCGAAGGCGCACTTTTCGGGGTTTAGCTTAATCCTGTAGCGGTCAAGGTTTTCGAACGTCTCGCGGAGATCGTCGATAAGTGTCCTTGCCTCCCTGGTTTTTATGACTATGTCGTCAACGTAGACTTGGACGTTGCGACCGATCTGGTCCTTGAGGCAGGCCTGCATGCATCGCTGGTACGTGGCACCTGCGTTCTTTAGCCCAAAAGGCATTGTGTTGTAGCAGAATACTCCGAACGGTGTGATAAACGCCGTTTTCTCCTGATCTTTGACCTTGAGTAGAATCTGGTTATAGCCTGAGTAGGCATCGAGGAAGGAGAGTTTCTCACAACCTGCAGTCGAATCGATGATCTGATCGATCCGAGGAAGAGGGAAGTGGTCCTTTGGGCAATGCTTGTTTAGTGACGTGAAATCCACGCACATCCACAGGATGTCCGTGTCCTTCTTTGGGACCATCACTGTATTTGCAAGCCACTCGCTTTCATTGATTTCCCTGATGAAGTCTGCAGCGAGTAGTCTATTGATTTCCTTGCCGATAGCTTCTCGTGGCTCGGACAGTCTCCGGATGGACTGCTTGACTGGCTTGGTGTCTGGAAAGACGTTGAGTGCGTGCTCGGCGAATTCCACGAACTCTGGCATGTCCGCGGACACCAGGTAATTTCCGGCAAGACTCACGGAGGATTTCGACGAGCGCGCCTTCCTATGCGGGGCTGAGGTCGTTGGCGATCAGCGCCGTTTTGGAGGCATCCGTCGGATGGACCTGCACCTTCTTTGTGTTGACGGTGGAGTCGAAAGGCATGTCAGGTGCGTTTTGCCTTTTGACTGGGGGTGCCCCATTGTCCGTCACCTCACGGAGTCTTACGAGCTCGTCTTGCATGCCGAAAGACTGGGAGATTTTGTTGAAATCCCTGTTGCATTGGTCCGACCGGGTGATTCTCCCGTGGACTGTGATGACGCCCTTCGGACCTGGCATCTTGAGTAGCAGGTATGCGTAGTGTGAGACAGCCAGGAACCTTGCGAATGCTACACGCCCAAGGATGGCGTGGTATTGTGACGGCCAGTCCACCACTTCAAATTCGAGTCGCTCCTGCTGGAAGTTGTCCGGCTTCTCGAAGATGACGTCGAGCCCTATTTTTCCCAGGGGAAATATTCCCTTCCCTGGAACGATGTCGTGGAACATTGTGTCTGACTGTTCTAGGCTGCATTGCGGGATCCGCATTGCTGCTAGAGTGCTTGCGAACATTAGGTTGATGTCGCTGCCGCCGTCCATGAAGACGCGACTCATCTCGAAACCTCCGATCTGCGCCTCCAAAGACTGTGGCAGCATGACTGGGCGAGGATCTGCAAGGGTGATCCGCACGTGAATGTGATGCAGGACTCCGATCCGAGGTACTCGGGGATGGCGGTGGGGTTGCCACGGCGAGTTGATTTGTCGGGTGATTTTCTTACGCCCTATTAGGGGCGTCTGTAACACCCGCAGAATCGGCCCTATGCAAGTTTCAGCTTCCGCCAAACCCGCATAAACGATTCAAAGGTGCCCACCAGCACTTTCGTGCGGGTGGTGGAAAGCGAGTAATAACATTACACAACAGTCCTCGATGGGACCCACAGAGCATATATATACAACACGACTCCAAGAGTCAAGAATACAGATATACAGGACAAAGATCCAAATCACCTTGAAAATGTTAGAGCGTCCGACTACGGACAAGATGCAAATGGGGCTAAGAGCCCTGAAGAATAACCAATGGCGTCCATAACCCTGCCTGAGCCAAGCGGAAGGGTAACCCATAACGACGTCGATCTCAAAACCTGCTTAAACAAAAGGTGCCGACAAAGGGCAAAGGAAAAAGAGAGCGGTCGATCTTGAGGCGGTGCAGCGATGCTAGAATTCGGCGGTCCTCGCCTACATAGGTATGGTGGACTGAGCGGCAGCGCAGCATGCACTAAACAACCTATAGAGACTCGATACAACTGTCGGCTATCAGAGAGGGATAAGAAAGACCTATTCGGAACCAACCTAATACTATCACCAAGCATACCCATCCTGGTATTTCCCCCTCGAGACCAAACGAGGAAGTCAACCGAGGAACTCACACCGTTGGAAGTTTTATTCATTCAGTTATCGTTGCAGCAATTACTAGTCAGATATAGATAATCATCCTGATATAATAAGCAGTGGGCAATTTTAGTTAACCATTCCGTTGTAGTTGCAACACTTACTAGTCAGATACAATTAGCATGAGATATCCCCAAACCCAGCGGTTGTTGGAACTTTTATTTAGCCATTTCGTGGTAGTGGAGTTGATTACTAGTCATATCGGATACAAGTCAAATTATAACAGCAAACTTTAGTTATAGTTGTCTATGATCGAGACCTGTGCTCCAAGTCGTCCATAACCGCGGACACGGCTTCTCGAAAAGATTTGACCCTGCAGGGGTGCACCAAAGTTTCCACACGCACCTACACCCTTGTTGTCGGATCAGGTAGGTACAAGATCACAAAACATACACCCAACGGTATGTCGACGGGGTTTCGGACACGACGTTTCCCAGACCCAAAGCAAGCACGGGGGGCCACCCCACTAAGTACACCGCAACAAAGTCGGCCGGCTCGAGACGGACTCGGGGTTTGTGGAGCCAGAACGATGGGAACCCGAAACTCGGGCTTGTCGATACACAAAACGGTCACGATCCTAATAGTACAGTGCTCCTCGCACAATCGTAAATAAAGCGAAAGCATGGCATAAGTACATAATAGTAATAAAGCCCCAAACTAATTGTGGCCCCAAAGACAGATGCTTGGAATCGGTACTAAATCGATGGGGTGCCCATACATCCCACATGTGGTTAGCGCTCGATCTCGGCAGTGTCAAGAACTCGGGGTCCACGGACACCGAGTGATCGGAAACCAAATATTATCTATCACCCACGGTGCCTCTGCATTTACCTACTTCAGTTTTAGTTATTAAACAATAATTAAAGTTATGATCATCTCCAACATTAAACATGCGGCAATACTCCAACAAGCTGTGGTCTTGGGCGACCACACGCACTTGAGCAAGCGACTACGACGCGCAAGTCCAACTATCTACCAAACAACAGGTACTAGGATGTGTCCAAGGCAATATATGGCTGCAAGGGATATCACGGGTACGGAAACTAGAGCATCGCAACACAGATAGCAATAGGTCAACAGGAGGAAATAAATACTATAAAAGTAAGATAGGTAGAAAGGGGGGAGGTGCTCGCCTGAAAACATTGTCGAAGGTTCATTCGAAGATCGGGTCGACACTCGCATCAACTCATCGGCCTAGTCCGCGAAGAAGCAAAACACTAGAAGAAACACCGGATGGACTATTTAATACTACGGCAAAAGATCGGGCATGATGCATGTATGATGTATGACATGGCAAAGATGCGATGCAACTAGGCAATATTAAGCGGAACCGGGGTCCCGATAATTAGTTAGATGGTTCATGTTGTTTAGATACCCTGCAATTTAAATGTTGCATTAACATGGCAAGATAAGTTACCGGTTCGCTACACAAATTTAAATGGGACCAATATACGACTAGATTTGCCCGCATATGGGCCCCATATTTAATTATGAGGTGAATCGGCATAATGCCCCCAAACCACATGAGATGTATGCGAGCATGCTCAATTAATATGCAACAATTTATATAGTTGGCAATTTATAAAATAGGGGCTCGGAAAAGGGGTCACACATTGGGTTCGGCGATCTTGGTTCCGGGGGTTCGGGGTTCGGTCTCAGGGTTCAGGGTTCGACGGGATCGGTCTTCGAAGGTCGGATACAAGATGAAGAACTTGGCGTTCCGGGAAGAAGGACTTGGCGTTCCGCAGTGAAGTGCTTGTCGTTCCGGTGGCGATCTTGGCGTCCGGGTTCTCGGTCATCGGTAGATCTTGTCATCGCTTTGGTGTTGGACTCGACACATACGATGGAGATCTTGGGGTACCATCTTGATCATCGGAGGCGAACTTGGGGCTCGACACCGGGGTCTTCAGTTTTCCGTGAGGAAGAACTTGACATCTTCGGGTTCGGGACGGAGACCTTGGCGTTACGTGTAGAAGATCTTGTTCGGTTCCCTGTCGTTGGCGTTGTGGTACTTGTTTCGTTCCTTGATGGTGGCTTGGATTGGCACCGATCTGGTAGTTGGATCCTCGGAAAATCTTGGGACGGCCTCGTGATGCTAGCACACAGAGACTGGACAAAACAGACACATACACAGGCACATGCACCCTCTTTACACACGCGCACAGGGGATCATCAAGACCAAAAGCTGGGCCAGCTTCACTGCAGAGGAACAGCAACACACGAGGCACGGGCGAGCTCGGGCGCAACCAGCGACGGCCCCACGATTGCAGAGGCGGCGAGGTTCAGGGCGAGAGGAGGCCAAGGCGGTCGGAGCGATCATGGAAAATGGCTCCGATCTGCAGGCGGCAGACGGCGAGAGAAAGCGGGCGGCGGCGGGAGGCCGAGCGGCGATGGAGGCCAAGGTGGCGACGGGTCCGCAGGCGGCGAGCTCGGCGGGCAGGACTCGGCGAGATCGTCGGTGTGGGAGGAGACGCGGACGCGAGGCCGGAGCGAGATGCAGAGAGGCGAGGCGAGCGACGCGGAGGTGTCGCGAGCCACAGTGGCGTGGGCGACGGGCGGCTCCGGCGGAGGCCGAGCTTCATGCGGAGGCACGTGAGGTGGGGCCGTCGAGGCCGAGGTGGCGACGGCGGGGAGGAGCCCGGCGGCAGACTCGGGGAGGCATGGCGCCGGCGAGGAAAGGTGGAAGGCGGGGGCCGTCGGCGCTGCAGGGAAAGACCGGAGGCGGCTCGCGGTGGGGTCCTTGGCGACATCCACAGCGGAGCTCGGCCAGAGTGGTCGAGGCCGCGTGGCAGCGGAGGAGTCGGCGGCGGCCGGGACGTGTCGGGGAGGCGGCGGGGTCGGGCTCGCGAGGGCAGCTGGCGCTGCCGCAGCAGGAGGAGGGAGGAGAAGACGCGAGCGGGTTCAGGGAGGGTGCGTGCGGCCAGGGAGAGAGAGGGTGGTGGGGAGGTGGGGAGCGGGGCGGTGGACAGGTGGGGCTGCGAGGTGGGCCAGGAGCGGGGCCGGGGAGCGGGGCGTGTCGCTGCTGTGGTCAGCGTGGTTGGCGTGGTGTGTTGCGTGTGTGGCGTGGGTGAGGGAGTGGTGTGGGTGGGGCCAGCGAGTGAGGTGGAGGGGAGTGGGGTGAGAGAGGTGGGGTAGGATGAGGTGGCGGGCTGGGATTGGTTAGGGGGAAGGGAGGGGTGAGGTGGAGGTAGGCTATTGGGTGGGGTGAGGTGGCTGGAAGGGTGGGTAGATAGGATTGGGTAGAAAAAGGTCTAGGTCTTAGGTTTATTATTTTGTAAGATATTTATTTGTTTTGTTTTGTTTTAAATCTGTTTAGCAAATAATTTTTAGTTAAATAGTTTAGCAGATAATTATGAGACTTGTTTCGAAATAAAAGAAGGTTAATTTTAGAAAACAAAAATAGGCTTTTTGAAAATAGTTTCAGACAAACAAATGCATGATGATGACGATGCTCAAAAGCAATGTGGCATGATGACATGAGCATGAGGTCATGATGATGCAATGCACAAAAATAACGCGATTTTCTAGTAGTGGTTTTTGCGGGATGCCACACGTCCCTTCTGGATCATCATTAGTGCTCCTTTTGGTGGGGGGTACCCGTTCCCAGCGTTGTTCTGTGCGGGTGCGACTAGTTGGTTTCCGAATGCAGGGATTGGGGCTTGTTGCCTCATCTGCACCATGCTTTCGCTGAGTTTCTGGAACTCGTGGCAGTCCTTGAGCATGTGGCTCGCCTTCTTTTTGCCATCCTGCTTGTCGATGTAGAAGTGGATGGTGCATGGTCCCGAAAGCTTTTCGTATGTTGAGGGCCCGTTATCGCGGTCGCGGCGTTGCCACGACTGCGTTGGGCGTCCTCTATCGCGGAAGTTTCCTCCGCGGTATCCTCCGCTGTTGCGGTTGGTGTCGTTGCGGCGATCGGCGTAGCCAGCCGCGACCATGTCGGGTCCGTCGCGATCCTCGTAGACGCGCGATCTCCTCTTGCTGCGGTGTTCCCGCCTTTGGCCGTAGTCGTCCTCTTCATCCGATTATGCTCGGTGAATGAAATCTTCGCCGTCGGCCCACCTATTGGCGACGTCCATGAGGTGGTCGAGTGTTTTGGGCTTGACGCGCCCGAGTTCCTCCTTGAAGTCTGTGCGTTTGACGCCGTCCCTGAAGGCGTCGATGGCCCTCTCTTCGGATATGTGTGCTACGGAGTTCTTGGTGTTAGACCAGCGTAGTATGTACGAACGAATAGATTCGCCCGTTTTCTGAGTGCAGGCTCGCAACTCTTCGATTGAGGCGGGCCTCTTGCTGGTGCCCTTGAAATTTCGGATGAAGCTGTAAGCTAGCTCCTCCCAGCTTCGGATGGACCCTGATGATAGGCTGCTGAGCCAGACCCGCGCCGCGCCTGTCAGCTGTAGCTGAAGGCATTGCATGGCGGTTTCTTTGTTACCGCCGTGCAGCTTGACGGATGACAGATGGTCACTGAGCCAGGCTTTTGGATCTTGCGTGCCGTTGAATTTCGGAGTATCCGAAGGAAGCTTGAAGTTGCGTGGCATCTGTGTTCGCCGAACAGATCTGCTGAAGCATCTGGCTCCACAGAGTTCTCCTTCGTCTTCGTCCATCTCGGATTCAGACGAACATGCACGTTTGGCTCGCGCTTTGTCGATTTTGCGCTGTGTAAGCGCGTCTCTGGCGTCGTAGTCGCGTTTATGGCGACGCGAGCTCTTCTTCCTTCGAGGAAGGTCGTGTTCCTCTTCCTCTTCGGATGAAGGTGTGGGGCTCCGGTCGCGCCTAGCCGGAGCTTTCTTATTCGGCTCCGCGGGAGCGTCTTCGTGGAGCGCAGCTCCGACAAGTCCGAGTCCGGTGAGTGCGGACTTATGCATGGCTCTTTTCGGATCCCCCTCCGGAGGTGGGTGGGCCGCGAGATACGCAGTGGCTGCCATTATCGCAGCTTGCGGTGTCTTCGGGATGATGTTGCCGTCGGCGTCCATCTCCATGAACGATGTGTGGAGAGTTCGGGTCACATCACGGCGCTCCTTGGGATCCATGTTCTCCACCCGCGAGCGGTGCTTGTTTCCTTGGTTTCCGTCCGTGCTAGAGCCGGGGGCCATGGCGGAGAGCGCAGCTCGTCGCGCGCTAGACTCAGAGGCTGCTTGCTTGCGTTTGTCAAGTGTTTCCTGCATCTTGACTTGCTTCTTGTGATCCTCGATGAGGAGGAAGTGGTATGCCATCAGCAGTTCACGTGAGGCGTCTGTAGGAAGGACTATGTCGCCTGCTACGGCGCGGCGTGCCTGGACCCATCCTTCTTTGCTAAGTTGGATGACGTGGCCGTTGTTTTCCTCATTGGGTGGGGGGACTGGCTTCTTCTGTTCCCGCCGTTTCCGCCGTTTCTGTCCTGCGGGTTGGGGTTCGGGTTGGGCGGCGGGTTAGGCGTTTACTGCTCCTGGATGACTGCGGCACATTGGTAGCGCTTGTAGATCGGTCTGCTGCTGCCGCAGCTTTCAGATCCGGAATCGTAGGTCCCTGCATCTGATGGCGGATCGCACAGATTGGAGTTGCAGCTGCTGCTGTCATAGGAATCATCTGCTGATGATGTCGTGCGTAGCACGGGGTGTGGGGCCCATGAAGCGGGCTTGATTGATGGTAGGGGCACCCGCTCAGGGAGGCGGAGGGTGCCAGTTTGCCCCACTTGGAAGCAGAAGCTCCCGAACAGGATTTCAAGTCCGTCGCCTACGGGCTCGAAGTCCTTCATGGTGGCCGGCGAGTGGGTGGTGAAGTCGAAAGCGCCGAAGAGGAGGTGACTCTCCGTTGCCGCAGAGTTGTAGATCGATCGGGTCGGGACCGTCACGACCGCACAATCAGCAGCCCCGTTTCCCACATACGGCGCCAATTGACGAGGTTTCGACTCGTCAATGCCCATTGTTATGGACTTGGGTTTTGGAGAAGATGGGGATGCTGGAGATCGTGGAACGGTTAACAGAAAAGCAACCAGGGGACACGATATTTACCCAGGTTCAGGCCCCCGGAGGAAAAACCCTACTCCTGCTTGTCTGCTCTTGATTACGGCGGAACTGAAATTTACAGGGATGCGCAGATTCGATCTGGCGTGGAGGTGCGTATGCGAAAGTATGAGTCGAGAGATCTAGGTCGTGCCCTCCTGGCCTTTATATAGACTTAGGCAGGTCCCGGGCACAGTCCTAGTCGGTTACAGGTTCTAGAGTTTTACCCCTTTGAATTTCCTATCTACTCTAGTCTTGCTCTCCAAGGATCCGAAGGCGTCATGGGCCTGGGCCACCCGAAAGTCTTCATGGACCGGCGTACATCCGCCGTGGCCTTCCTTGGACTGGACTAGGTATGCTGAGGTCACGCACCCGTAGGGTACAACCATGTCAAGGGGCGCCGGATGGAGAGGAATTAGCAGGAAGCAGCATAACCGCCAAGTAGGGCCAAGTTGTTGGCAAGAGAGGCCATTAGTCCTCATCGCCTCGGCTCCCGCGCGAATAAATGCGCCGCCAGTGGTCAGCCTTCCTCTAGAGACGTCAGGGCGACGTCCAATCGCCGTCCACGTGGCGCATTTACGGTGAGCCAGCGCCTCAGCTTCTACATCCCTCCCGCCATTTCTCCCCGCACGGCTACACCCCTCCCACCTTGCCGCCGTCGACAAATAGGCCCCTCTTCACTGTCAGTTGCACCGAAAATCTCTAGCACATCTCTCCCTCCTCGAGCACCGGCGCATCTCCCCTCCTAGGCTCCTCGAACACCATGGCGGAGCGCTTTCCCGGCAAACGGAACGAGTGGGAGGGCCGCCTCATCTATAAAACCGAGGAGCAGCATCATACCCAGACAACATACATGCATAACAGACAGCACAAAAGAATAAAAGGTAGATAGATTTTAAACCTAGCTCCTTGAGTCGAGTGTGATTATTGCTGTCAGCACACACGACTGCTAACTAGGTCGATCACAATATGCATCCAAACAATGCTACTTCTCCAGCAGCAAATAACGAGTCTGATGTCGAGGACATCACCGTCGACCTCTATCCATTCATACGCGAGTACAAGGGTGGCCGTATCAAGCGCTTTCTGCGCAGCCCACTCGTGGCAGCGTCGGAATGCGCGGCTGCTAACCGTGGAGTGGCGACAAAGGACGTGGTCGTCGACGAGGCCACCGGCGTGTCCGCACGCCTATTCCTCCCCTCCGTCGCCGCCGCGGCTGGTGGTGGCGGCGAGAGGCTTCCCGTCATCATGTACGTCCATGGTGGGTCCTTCTGCACGGAGAGCGCCTTCGGCCGCACGTACCATAACTACGCCAGGTCCCTCGCCGCGCACGCCGGGGCGCTCGTCGTGTCCGTGGAGTACCGTCTAGCGCCGGAGAATCCCGTGCCCGCCGCCTACGACGACGCATGGGGCGCGCTCCGGTGGGTGACGTCCCTCTCCGACTCCTGGCTTTCCTCCTACGGCGACCCCGGACGGACGTTCCTTGCTGGCGACAGCGCCGGTGGCAACATCGCCTACAACACGGCGGTGCGCGCCAGCCGTGGTAGCGGCATCGACATCGAGGGGCTTGTCATCGTGCACCCCTACTTCTGGGGGGTGGACCGGCTGTCGAGCTCCGAGACGACCTGGGACGGCGTCGCCATGTTCACGCCTGAACGCATTGACCGGCTCTGGCCTTTCGTCACGGCTGGCAAGCTTTGCGACGACGATCCCCGGGTCAACCCTGTCGACGAGGAGATCTCCTCGCTGGCATGCCGGCGTGTGCTGGTCGCCGTCGCTGGGAAGGACAGCTTGCGTGACCGCGGGCGCCAGTTAGCGGCTCGTATGCGCCACCGCCGTGCTTCGGCCGATGCAGTGACATTGCTGGAGTCGGAAGGTGAAGACCATGTCTTCCACCTGCACAACCCGCTACGGGCGGCCAGCAAGATTCTCATGGAGAGCATAGTGGAGTTCGTAAACCAGCCGACGGTGGCCTCGCCGCTGCCGGCCGCTTTGCTCCCGGAGCTGCACGCATATGCATGCCAAGGTAAGGAGCCGTCGGCTGGTGAGACGATGAACTGTCGCGGCCAGCCTATTACTCTAGGCGTGCCTACGAGGCCGTATGTTGATGTCTTTGGTTATGGCCCGAGGAATATGACGCGCAACAGTTGTTTACAAATTGGACAGGGAAGAACACCCAAGACTACTAAATACGGGTCCTTTTTAGGCCAAGTGAGGCATACGACCCAGACCAACGGTCTCTCGCCATCGGCAACAGTTGCCGGGGGCTATGTTTTCCGGAACTTCGTCTAGCGGGCGGTAGCGGTACTCCGTTTTAAAATATAATATATTTTAGCTTTGTAAAATTACTAGACTCTTTTTAGTATGTATATTTGGAGAGATCGGAGTAAATCTACACACTAAAAATGTCTAGATTCGTTAGCTTTACAAAACTAAAACATCTTATATTTTGAAATGGATGGAGTATTATATAAGAATCAAATAATTATAATTTTTTTGCAGGTACACAAATAATTATAATTAATTGTGCCTCCCAAAACAAACATGTGAGTCAGAAGGTCGGGGATTTATGGGATGTAAGTTTAGTAAGAATTTCTATTTTATTTTTTCTTGTGAACTAAATATTTAAGATCATCTCTTTTTTTAATGTCAAAAGAGTATTTATATCTTTATCATCTGGCTACAATCGATCAGAACAGAGGGCATGACTTGTTCAGGAACAGACTGATGCCAAGTACCTATTACTCCCTCTACTCTAGATAATTTCTCTAAATCAACACGATTACAATCTCTCTTAACTAAGGACAAAGAAAAATTACAAACTTCTGTTCTCCAACTCTGACTTCTCTATATATGTGGCATAGTCTTGACAGGTCTTGACGTCGATAGTTAACTACATTTGCCACACCTGCACAATCGGTTTCAACAACAGCAGGTTGAGTATCCAACTCAGCACATTGTTTCAGGCCTAACATCAATGCAGTAGTTTCCGCTTCCTCTGCATCCGAACAATTGTGTAACACGGCATTCATAGACCAAATAACAGATCCTTCACAGTTCCTGACAACCCCACCCATGGTGGCTTTACCAGAATCTTGAAGGAATGAAGCATCTACATTCAATTTTAAATCATCCTGTTCTGGAGTGCTCCAACAAACCATAGAGCTAGGCGGGGAGTAATCATCCCAGCCACTTTGTCTTGCTGTGGCTAAAGCGTCTCCTTTTTCTTTTCCTATGTCAAAGGGGGAGCCAGTATACAAGTAATTTTGCAAATAAACCAATGAGACTTCAATGGAACCTGTTCCGTTTTCATGGATAATGTTGTTTCTCAGGTGTCAAGCACGCCATAAGAGGAGAAGGATCATTGGGTGTTGTTATGCTGGGGTACTACACAAAAGAATTTGAAGTCAATCAGGTCTAGAATATCCGAACATATTTTCATTGGACAGATTCCAGGATTCTCTCATTTTTTTTCCTGAGCGCTTTAGCTCTGGTGCACAAGACTATGGCATGGTCAGTGGCGGAGCCACCATGTAAGGATTGGGTTCAAGTGAACCCAATGGATTTGTGCTAATCTTCACTAAATTGCTACACCGTACTATTTGTCACTTAGTTAGACTACAAAGTTTAGTAGAGATGAACACATTGGTTTATTTTGTTGGCTTCGCCCCTGGGCATGGTAGCTTCTCTCCTCGCTCGTGCCATAGAGATTACAGGTGCTGTCGAGCTCCAGATTTCTGCGCCACTTATTCCTCTTAGTAGGGAGGTTGTCACACACGCACCTCCACGCAAAAATGTGAATCCTGTTTGGAACATGGGATTTCCATATCAACTTCCATATGTTTCTAAAATCATCCCCCGTGTCACTACTTCCACTATTGAGATGAGCATCTCTTGCCAGGTCATGAGCTAGCTTGTAAGCACTTTTAACCGAAAAAATACCTGAATTTTCGAAATGCCATGCTGGAACATCTTCTCCTTTTTGCAAAGTTTTCACTTTCATAATGTCACTTGCATCATGTGGGAGAAAGATTTCCCTCACCTTAGCCTCGTTCCAAGTTCTAGTGCCTGGGATAAACAGGTCCTTTACTTTCCTGTTTCTAGTACTGTGTCGTGTGTTGGTGATCCTCATTGGCATCCTCCGGAGGATCCAATTGCACCTTTGGAACTCCACTGTGGTGTTGGAATTATGCCCTAGAGGCAATAATAAAGATGTTATTATTATAATTCTTGTTCATGATAATGTTTATATTCCATGCTAGAATTGTATTAAGCGGAAACTTTAATACTTGTGTGGTTTGTGAACAACACCGTGTCCCTAGTACGCCTCTATGGACTAGATCATTGATTAATGATGGTTAAGGTTTCCTAACCATGGACATGAGTTGTCGATTAATAATGAGATCATATCATTGGGAGAATGATATGATGGACAGACCCAAACTAAGCGAAGCAATTAGATCGTGTCATCGTGTTCATCTTTGCGAAGCTTTTCTTATGTCAAATATTGTATTCCTTAGACCATGAGATAATACAACTCCCTGGTATCGGAAGAAAGCTTTGAGGTCATCAAATGTCATCCTATGAGAGGGTGATCATAAAGGTGTCTCTCAGGTGATCGGAAAGGGTTGTATGTATCGAGATGGGATTTGTCCCTCCCAAGTCGGAGAGATATGCTTCGGGCCCACTCGGTAATCGATATCAACAACGCTTGCAAGCATGTGGTTAAGGAGTTAATCACAAAGTGATATCGGATTGCGGAACGAGTAAAGTACTTGCTGTGAACGAGATTGAACTAGGTATGACGGTACCGATGATCAAATCTTGGGCAAGTAAAATATCGCGAGACGAAGGGAATATATATATATGGGATTGATTGAATCCTGGCATCGTGGTTCATACGATATGATCATCGATGAATGTGTGGGAGTCAATATGGGTTTCCAGACCCCGCTGTTGATTATTGATAGAAGATCATGTCCGCATATTCTCGAACCCGAAGGGTCACACACTTAACGTGTCTCGACGCTAGGATAGATTGGATAATTGGTTTATGAGTTTTTGTTCGGAGTCTCGGATGGGATCCAGGACATCACGAGAGGTTCCGGAATGGTTCGGAGAATAAGATTCATATAAGGCAGTGCAGTTTTTGGAGTTCGGAATTGTTCCGGGTTAATCGGTATTGTACCGGAAGCTTCTAGAACCTTCCGGAAGGGGGCCAACGTGGTCCCACCTGTCGGGAGGGGGCATGGGCCTATGAGGGAGTGCCCTGGCCGCATTGGTCCAGGGGCACAAGGCCCCATAGGGCCTAGCCGGCCAAACAAGGGGAAACCCTAGTTTGGAGCTTCTAGAAGGGGGGGGGTTTCCTTGCCCCCCACTCCTCCCTCCTTTGGCCGCCGGCCTAGGCTTGGGGGAGGGGCTAGTGCTGGCGCCCACCCCTCTATATATAGAGGGCTGGGGCGCACCACCCCCCACACCTTCCCCTCAAGCCTAGTCGCCCTGCTGCCCTCCTCTCTCTCTCCCTCCTGACTGCGTGTAGGCGAAGCCCTGCTGCAGAAACTCTCCACCACTTACACCGCGCCGTCGGGTCGTAGATCCAATCCATATCTCCACCATACTTGTTGGACCAAGGAAGAAGGAGACGTCGAGGTGCTGCACGTGTGCATCTCACAGAGGCATCGCCACTTGCGGTGCTAGATCGGATCGGATCGCGAGGAGGAGAAGCGAGTACGACTACATCACCCACGTTCCGACGAACGTTCCGCTGTGCGAATCTTCAAGGGTATGAAGATCTAATACAATCTCTCTCGTTGTTTGCATCTCCTAGATTAGATCTTGGCTTCCCTCTGTTCGCATCCGTAGAAAATTTTGATTTACTATGCCGCGAAACCCTTCAGTGGTATCAGAGCTAGATCTATGCATAGATGTGTTTCACGAGTAGAACGCAACATGGTTGTTGCGGGCGTTGATGTTTTCTGTTGCAAGCCTCTTGTGTGTGTTCTTCTTATGATGCGGGATAGTGAGATTGAACCGGTCCAGGCCAACCTTACGCGACGTCGTTCGCGAGACCGGCTCTGCACTTGATGTGTGGCTTGTTCCACACTTACGGCTGGTGGATGTCAGTTTCTCTCACTATAGTTGTCATGGGATTTACACCGGAGTTTGGCAACCATAATATCACCGTTGTGGCTTTCCGTAGGTAAGAATCGTTCTTAGCATGCTACTCCCATAAGCCACGTAAAACATGCAACAACAAAGTAGAGGCGTCTAACTTGTTTTTGCAGGGAGTGTTTTCTGTGATATGGTATGGCCCAAGATGTGATGTGTATAATGTATGCGATGATCATGTTTTGTAATGTTTCAGGACTTGCATGTCGATGAGTACACAACCGGAAGGAGCCATATGGTTGTCTTTATAATTGTGTATGACATGTGTGTCAACTTCTTATACGCCATGTAATAGTTTCACTTTATCGCTAAGTAGTTAGCAATAGTTGTAGTTGCTATTCGTGGTGGAGGCAATCATGGTGGAGTGATGGAGATCATGCCGGCACGCACAAGATGGAGATCAGTGCGCGAAGATTGGCTATACCATGTCACATAAAGTTATATGCATGTGATGTTTATCCTTTTATGTATCTTATTATGCTTAGATCGCGAAGGTAGCATTATAAGATGATTCCTCACTGAAAGATCAAGATAAAAACTGTGTTCTCCCCAAGTATGCACCGTTGCGAAAGTTCGTCGTGTCCAAGCATCACGTGACGATCGGGTGCTATAGACTCTACGTTCACATACAACGGGTGCAAGCCAGTTTTGCACACGCGGAAATACTTGGGTCTAACTTGACGAGCCTAGCATGTATAGACATGGCCTCGGAACACATGAACCGAAAGGTTAAGCATGAGTCATATGAATGATATGATCGACACTTCGTTGTGCACCATTGAAACCACATCTTTTCTCATGAAGATCGGATTAGGTGTGGTGAATTTGGATCGTGTTCACTAAACAACTTGAGGGATGTTGAATTTAGTGGGAGTTCATCTAGTAATTTGATTAAAAGTTGAACTAGTTATCATGAACATAGTCTAATTTGTACTTGCAAATATTGTAGATCAAATGGCTAAGTCCAACTTCAACTTCAACGTTTTTGCTGAGAAGGAAAAGCTTAAAAACAATGGGTCTAACTTCACCAACTGGTTCCGCAATCTGAGAATCATTCTCTCTGGTCAAAAGGACTATGTCCTTGAGAATGCGTTAGGTGACGCCTGCTACATCTACGCCGATGAGAAAGCTGTCTATCACCACGCAAAGATGATTATGGTGTGATTAAGAGCACCATGTTGTTTGCTATGGAATCGGACCTTCAAAATCGTTTTGAAGACTATCCGCCCTTTGAGATTCTCGAGGAGCTGAAACCAATATTCAGACTTGCCTGCTCGAGAGATATGATATCTCCGAGAAGTTCTTTAAGCGCAAGATGGAGGAAGGAGTTCCGTTAGTGAGCATGCCATTAAGATGTTGGGCTACACTCAACGCCTTGAGCAACTGGACGAAGATTCAGAGGAGCTCAAGATTGACAGGGTTCTGCAATCACTCCCTCCCAGCTACAAAAGTTTTGTAGTGACTCACAATCAGATTGGTTCCACTGATATGATCACCGAGCTCTTCGCAAAGCTGAAGTCTGCGGAGGTGGACATCAAAAAGGATAATCATGTGTTGATGGTCAACAAGCCCCCCACCTTCAAGAAAGGTAAGGGTGCAAAGAAGCCCTTCAAGAAAGGCGGCGGCAACCGCGTTGCCCCTGCTGAGAAGAAGCTCAGGTCTAGTCCTAAGCCGGACACTGAGTGCTTCTATTGCAAGGACAAGGTGTAGGGGTTCGTAGCATGGAAAACAAAAAATTTCTACCGCATGCACACAAACAAGCCAAGATCTATCTACTAGATTGTAGCAACGAGTCGATAGAGGAACTTACCCTCGAAGATTCCAAAGCGGTTAACGAGAGCAGATTCTCGTGGGTGATGTAGTCGTACACTTGCCGATCTCAAGATCGCGTAGATGATCCTTCCGGCGCTGCGTTAAGCGCTCCGCAATCGGTCACATGTTCGATCGACGAAGACCTTCCTCTTCCTTGTTCCAAAGAAAATGGAGGTTGTAGCACTCTCCTCGTGATTCCGGCAGCACAACGGCGTGGTACCGGAAGTAGAGGGGAGATCTCGCAGGGCTTCGCCTTAAGCCGGAGCGAGTATGGTGGACTATGAGAGAGCCCTCGACGATCTAGGGTTTAGACACGCAGAGGAAGAGGTGCTAGGCCGGCGGCTAGGGCTTGGGGTTTGCCCAAGTCGGCGGCTAGAGGAGCCCTAGGAGGTGGCGACACCAAATTAGGGTTTAGAGGAGAGGATCTTGTGTGTCTTGGAGGGGCAGCCCTGCCCCTCCCTTTATAGGTGGGAGGTGCGGGAGGGGGAGTCCCTCCCAACTCGCCTTGAGGTGGGCCGCGGTTGGAGGAGGAACTCTCCCCAACTCGGTTTCAAACTTCCTTCTCCTCTTTCCAAAAACTGTCGTTTGACTTTTCAAACTAGCCGTTTGACTTTTCAAACTAGGATTTGAATAAACCCTTTATTTTGGACAGCGATGACACCTAGTACATGATGCAATCATTCCAACTTGTAATGACACATTCATGTACCCTTCCTCCGGTCTGGGACATTCCGAACCTTCTAGAACATTCCCGATGAAAACACCTAATCATTCCCCAACTCAAACAGGACTTTCCTTATATGAATCTTATTCTCCGGACCATTCCGGATCTCCTCGTGATATCCGGATCCCATCCGAGACCAACAACATTCGGTCTCTTTACTCATCATTCCATAACTACTCAACAACATCGAATCCTTAAGTGTGTCTCCCTACGGTTCGTGAATTATGCGGACATGATCGAGACACTTCTCCGATCAATAACCAATAGAGGAATCTGGAAATTCATATGGCTCCCACATATTTCTACGATTACTTTGCGATCGAATGAACCACTTACATACGATACCAATTTCCCTTTGTCTCACGATATTTTACTTATCCGAGGTTTTGATCGTCGGTATCCCTGCATACCTAGTTCAACCTCGTTACCGATAAGTACTCTTTTCTCGTTCCCGTGGTATGTGATCCCTTGTGAGCCAGTCACATGCTTGCAAGCTAATTGGATGACATTCCACCGAGAGGGCCCAGAGTATATCTATCCGTCATATGGATGGACAAATCCCACTCTTGATCCATGTGCCTCAACACATACTTTCCGAACACTCAATGCCACCTTTATAGCCACCCGCCACGGTGTGGTGTTTGATGTCATCAAAGCATCCTTCCGTGAAGGTGATAAGCATGATCTCATGGTCGAAGGAATTAGGTTACTATGTATCAGAAAGCATATAGCAATTGAACTATTAAAATGACTTGATCTTTATGCTACGCTTATCTATAGGAGTATGTCCATCACATCATTCTCCTAATGATATGACCCTGTTGTCAATAACATCTCTATGCTCATGATCAGGAAACCATGATCATATATTAACCAACAAGCTAGTTTAACAAGAGGCTTTACTAGGGACTCTTTTATGTTTACAAATCACACAAGTATTAATGTTTCCTGTTAATACAATTATAGCATGGTATGTAAACATTTATCATAAGTATGAAGATATGATAATAACCCACTTTATTATTGCCTCTTGGGCATATCTCCAACAGTCTCCCACTTGCACTAGAGTTAATAATCTAGTTTCAAACCTTTGTGTATTCAACACCTATGGCTTTCTGGTGTTGTAAGTACACGTTCGCTAGTGGTCAACTGATCTCCGGATCTGACACTTCCAGGTCCGTGTGTAATTGCATGTATTTGCGTCTCTATGCATCACTCATTCTCTAATGAGATGGCTTTGTATAAATTTGGTCCTTTGGTGAGACCTTTAGTTCTTTGGGGTTAAAACATGTTTATAATATTGTCGTACAATATATCTTCATAGTATTATCCCGCTATGAACTACACCTAGTTTTATAACAAACTACTTGACCCAAATGCCCTCTTTAGCTGCTATAATAGCAGTCATATACTTAGCCTTTTGTTGTAGTATCTGTCACAATGTCTTAACTTTGGAACTCATCCAAATCCATTATGGAACTTACTTTCCATTATATTGTGCCACCCTTAGTTTAGATTGAGATAAACTTAATTTGTACTTTGTGACAAAACTAGTATCAATGTAGTACTTTTACAATGAACTAACCATCTATTTGTCACTTCTACAAACAATATATTCTTAGTTCTTCCAAAAGATCATAAGAATATCCTTACTATTGTCCAATGATCATCATATGAATCATTCTGGTATATGCTCACATCATTTAGCATAGGACATATCCGGATTTTTACATATCACAAAGATAATTGATAAAAATACTCTTTGTGATTTCATACATCAAGTATCAATCTATACTTGAATCTTTGTTTCACTTACCAAGTGTCAATACACTTGAATATATCATCAATATTGAACTCATTCAATACTTTACGTAAGCAAGAACCTTTCTTGTAGTTTCTATATTGAACTCATTCAATACATCATCTACGTTTCGGCACAACCATATTAGCCTATTGATGCTAAATATTTGGGTTTTGCCTAAGCCTTTCATCGAGATGAAATTCTTATCTTGTGTTAATAAAAGATACATCATTTCCAATCAACAATATGTCTTCCACATAATGTATTAGAAACATGTCTTAGCGCTCCCACTTAATTTCTTGCAAATGCAAGCATCTTCATTATCTCCGACGAATTTAAACTCCTTTAACAGTTTCATCATAGTGAAGATTTCAACTCCGTAATGCTTACTTCAACCATTGAAGTTTGCATATGCATTTAGCATCCTTTGAACTAACAAAACCCTTTGGATCGTGTCATGCACACATCCTAGGTAACCCTTCTATTAGAAGAATTTGTTTTGTTTATCCAACACATAACAAAATTATATGTCGTGGTTGCTACATTAATCCGTCTAGACTAAATATCGCTATGAAAGATCAAATCTTGTCATAGTCAACCCTTGAACATTGTTGTGAACTCTTTCCCAACATGTCGACCATATTCATGTCTATTTCTTTATAGATCCAAACACAACTGTAAGGTCTTACACCTTTCTCGAGGGTCCTTCAAGTTCAAAACTTGATTTCTCATGTATGGAACTATCACGGATTTTATGGCTTCAAGCCATTTGACGGAGTCAGGGCCCATCATCGCTTATTTGCATGTAGTCGGTTCATTATTCTTCAAATAATGATTCAACCCTCAAATCTTGGTATTTGATTGTTTACCCGACCTACTTGTTTCAATAGGAACTTAGATCTCCGTGACCACAACCTTTGAGGCACGTGAGCCATGAGCATTGTTGCTGCCTCCGGAACACTTTTTGGCGCTGCGCAACTCTGCACCTATAGCTAAGGTTCTTTTAACCTTATCAAAGTTCTATTGTCCTCCCACTTTACTTTTCACGAAAAATTCCTTCTCAAGGAAACTTGACATTCTAAGCGACAAACACTTTTGTCTCTAGTGTTATGGAGGAATATTTAACAGTTATTCGAAATAACATACAAAGACAGGTTCATCCGACTTTGGTTGCAAACATCTTTCTTATGCAAAGCATACCAATGTTTTAATAAAGGACAACTTGGGTTTTATCCCAAACCATAACTTTATATGGTGTCATTTCAACGGATTATGATGAAGCTCTTTTCAGTGGAAAACGGTAGTCTCTCAAGCTTTTAATCTTTAAAATATAATGGCATTTTATGAATTACACCTTTGATCTCACCATGTCAAACAAGGTTTAATTACATATCTCGAATGCTCCATACTCTTATGGTGTTTCGGGACATGCAAATCCACAGAACGATTCCTTAAATCTTAGGTATTATGCTAAACTTGTAACTCAAATATCTTCCTTTATGATTTTATCATAAACTATTTATATTCTTGTTACAATGATCTTGCACTTCATCTTGAAAGTCTTTGAACTTTTCAAATGTTTCATACTTCATCCTTATTAAGTAAATATTCATATATTCACTCAAATTTTCGGAGAAAGCATATGAAGTTGAAACCCATCGCTCTTGACTACACATAATGGACTTCGTACAACAATATGTACAAGTTCCAATAGGCTAGTCATTCGTTCCCTTTTGGCCTATGAACGAAGTTTTAATTATCTCTAGGAAAGTTTCACAAGTGTCATGTGATCAAAATCAAAAGACTCCAAAATTCCATCCACATGGAGTTTCTTCATGTTTTCTTTCAAATATAATTTAAACGACGATGTCACTTCCTAAGTGATCTATCAATCAATTTGTCTTTCGACATTTTTAGCACTAGTTTTATGGATGTGATTTCTCCAACGAGATTTGTGAATCATCCATCTTTTATGGATTACGACAATTATTTGAACAACCCTTTTGTTCTCATAATACCTGATAAAACAAATCTTGAAGGCAAACTTTGATGTTTAACGAGCAACACAATAACCCTTTATTTGTTCTCGATGAACATCATCACATATTATTTTGCTAGTTACTTAGGCCATTGTAGTTCATGAATTGTGTTGTTTCGTATGACGATTCACACCAACAAATTCAGTATCAAATACTTAAGAACCACATTGTTTAATAAGCAAAGAATATAGCCATAACATGTATATCATCTATATACTTAAACTGAACAATTCTAGTCTTTTCTTTTCTGCCACATATTTATGAGATTCTCTTTCAGTATTTCCTTTTCTGTTTGCAAGAATCTATCAACATCAATAGTGGAGTCATACATATGACACATAATCCAAAGCGTGTATAATTAAATACCAATGTCTTTGGACTTGCACTTTGAAGTAGATCACCATCATCAAATGTTTGGTGTTCTTCCAAATTCCTTTCTTTAGTAATCTCTTGGTGTAGTAAATATTTTACCTACATCAAATATTCACCCTTATCATGGAATTATCCGTGATCAAGCTACTTTTAGCTTATAAATATGAATCGTGAGTATAATGTTGCTATCCAAAACCTTTTGGTGGATTAGGACAACTAGTGTCTCCAACCCTTTGCAAATTCTCATCAAATATGAGAACATGACTTTTGCCATATTATACTCTGTCATGTTGCAACCAAAACTTCGTTTCAGATATCACAATATCTTCCACACATCATGGTTTCTGAAACAACTCTTTCAGATCCTAGATAACCTTGATATTAAGATAATCCTTTGAATATCAAGAATCATGGAGACAAACATGATACTCATACACTAACACTTGGAATTATCACTCTTGATTTAATACCAATTATTAAACTTCATGGAGTGACCGGAACTTACTAAAAGTTTGCAATAGGACTTTTAAACTTTAGATTAACACTTCAAAACAATACGATACCAGTTCGTAAAGCAACTAACCAGAATTCTATAGTTCTATCATCTCAATTAAAACTAAGCGCAAGGTGGTAAACGGATGCCAATGACTACAACAATTATGCAAATTCACTTTGATTTAATTTATGATAAATAGTGTTCAACTTTTAATCATATTGCCGTTGAACTCCCACTCAAAACAATATCCCTCACATTGTTTTAGTGATCACACGAACCAAATCCACCACATCAAAACCGATCATCACGAGAGTTGATGTAGCTTCAATGGCGAACAATCAACATGTTCATCATATCTACTATATGACTCATGCTTTACCTTTCGGTGATCCGTGTTCCGAGACCATGTCTGTACATGCTAGGCTCGTCAAGATCAAACCTTAGCTTCTGCATGAGCAAATCTGGCTTGCTCACGTTGTATACACTCGCAGAATCTAACACACCCGATCATCACGTGGTGCTTCGAAACAACAAGCTTTAGCAACGGTGCTAACTAAGGGTGAACACTTTATGATTTTAAATTCATGTGCATGAGGGATCATCTTATAATGCTACCGTCGTCTACTAATCAATACAAGATGCATAAAGGATTAACATCACATGCAATTCATAATATGTGATATGATATGGCCTTTCTTCTTTGTGCTTCTGATCTCCATCTTCTAGCACGAACATGATCTCCATCATCACCGGCATTGCATCAAGGTCAATGACGCTTATCCATGGTTGAGGTCCACCAGCTTCAACTATTACAACTACTTTGAATAGACACGCGGGTCTTAACAGAATTTAAAGACAACCATATGGTTCCTGCCGGTTGCTTAACTTACAATTAGGAACATTGCATACATCATATATAATCACAATCATGGCCATATCACATCACTGCACACCCCTGCAAAACAAAGTTAGACGCCTCTACTTTCTTTGCATATTTTACGTGGTTTGGGGCTTTCAATAAGTGTCGTTCTAACTTACGAACAAGAACCACAACATTGATACTAGTATTGTTAATCACCCGTTGTAAATTGGATCTTAACTATGCTAGGAGAAACAGCACCAAGAAAGCCACTTATGCAATACAAGTTGCATGTCAAGCGTGGAGCAAGTCTCATGAACGATGTCATGTAAGGTTAGCCCGGCCGCTTCATCCCAACATACCGCAAGATGCAAAGTACACAAGAAGCAATCGACAATAAAGCATCAAAGCCCACAATGACCATTGTGTTCTACTGCAAACAGATCTACATATAGACACGGCTCGATACCATCAGGGGTTCGTAGCATGGCAAACAAAAAATTTCTACCGCATGCACACAAACAAGCCAAGATCTATCTACTAGATTGTAGCAACGAGTCGATAGAGGAACTTACCCCCGAAGATTCCAAAGTGGTTAACGAGAGTAGATTCTCGTGGGTGATGTAGTCGTACACTTGCCGATCTCAAGATCACATAGATGATCCTTCCGGCAATGCTCCGTAAGCGCTCCGCAATCGGTCACATGTTCGATCGACGAAGACCTTCCTCTCCTTGTTCCAAAGGCGGAGGTTGTAGCACTCTCGCGATTCCCAAAGACAACGGCGTGGTACCGGAAGTAGAGGGGAGATCTCGCAGGGCTTCGCCTTAAGCCGGAGCGAGTATGGTGGACTATGAGAGAGCCCTCGACGATCTAGGGTTTAGACACGCCGAGGAAGAGGTGCTAGGCCGGCGTCTAGGGCTTGGGGTTTGCCCAAGTCGGTGTCTAGAGGAGCCCAAGGAGGTGGCGGCAGCTGCAGGAGGTGGCGGCACCAAATTAGGGTTTAGAGGAGAGGATCTTGTGTGTCTTGGAGGGGCAGCCCTGCCCCTCCCTTTATAGGTGGGAGGTGCGGCCAAGGGGAGGGGAGTCCCTCCCCAACTCGGCTTGGAGGTGGGCCGCCGGTTGGAGGAGGGAACTCCTCCCCAACTCGGTTTCAAACTTCCTTCTCCTCTTTCCAAAAACTGTCGTTTGACTTTTCAAACTAGCCGTTTGACTTTTCAAACTAGGATTTGAATAAACCCTTTATTTTGGACAGCGATGACACCTAGTACATGATGCAATCATTCCAACTTGTAATGACACATTCATGTACCCCTTCCCCTCCGGAGTGCCGGACATTTCGGAACCTTCTAGAACATTCCCGATGAAAACACCGGAATCATTCCCCAACTCCGAAACAGGACTTTCCTTATATGAATCTTATTCTCCGGACCATTCAGGATCTCCTCGTGATATCCCGGATCCCATCCGAGACTCCGAACAACATTCAGTCTTTTTACTCATCATTCCATAACTACTCAACAACATCGAATCCTTAAGTGTGTCTCCCTACGGTTCGTGAATTATGCGGACATGATCAAGACACTTCTCCGATCAATAACCAATAGAGGAATCTGGAAATTCATATGGCTCCCACATATTTCTACGATTACTTTGCGATCGAATGAACCACTTACATGCGATACCAATTTCCCTTTGTCTCACGATATTTTACTTATCCGAGGTTTTGATCGTCAGTATCTCTGCATACCTAGTTCAACCTCGTTACCGATAAGTACTCTTTTCTCGTTCCCGTGGTATGTGATCCCTTGTGAGCCAGTCACATGCTTGCAAGCTAATTGGATGACATTCCACCGAGAGGGCCCAGAGTATATCTATCCGTCATATGGATGGACAAATCCCACTCTTGATCCATGTGCCTCAACACATACTTTCCTAACACTCAATGCCACCTTTATAGCCACCCAGTTACGGTGTGGTGTTTGATGTCATCAAAGCATCCTTCCGGTGAAGGTGATATGCATGATCTCATGGTCGAAGGAATTAGGTTACTATGTATCAGAAAGCATATAGCAATTGAACTATTAAAATGACTTGATCTTTATGCTACGCTTATCTATAGGAGTATGTCCATCACATCATTCTCCTAATGATATGACCCTGTTGTCAATAACATCTCTATGTTCATGATCAGGAAACCATGATCATATATTAACCAACAAGCTAGTTTAACAAGAGGCTTTACTAGGGACTCTTTTATGTTTACAAATCACACAAGTATTAATGTTTCCTGTTAATACAATTATAGCATGGTATGTAAACATTTATCATAAGTATGAAGATATGATAATAACCCACTTTATTATTGCCTCTTGGGCATATCTCCAACACAAGGGTCACTGGAAGCGCAACTGTCCGAAATACTTAGCGGACGAGAAGGCTGGCACCATCAAAGGTATATTTGATATACATGTTATTGATGTTTTCCTTACTATCCCTCGTTGTAGTGCCTGGGTATTTGATACTGGTTCAGTTGCTAATATTTGTAACTCGAAACATGAGCTACGGAATACACGGCGGCTTGCGAGGGATGAGGTGACGATGTGCGTTGGCAACGGATCAAGAGTTGATGTGATGGCCGTCGGCACGCTCTCCTTAGTTTTACCTTCGGGATTAGTTTTAAACCTCAATAAATGTTATTATGTGCCTGCGTTGAGCATGAACATTATTTCTGGATCTTGTTTATTGCAAGACGGTTATTCATTTAAATCGGAGAATAATGGTTGTTCTATTTATATGAGTAACATCTTTTATGGTCATGCACCTATTGTGAATGGTTTATTTCTTCTAAATCTCGAAAGGGACAAAACACACATCCATAACATTGAAGCTAAGAGATGCAAAGTAGATAGTGATAATACTACTTATTTGTGGCACTGTCGTCTAGGTCATATTGGTGTAAAACGCATGAAGAAACTCCATTCTGATGGACTTTTGGAGTCTCTTGATTTTGAATCATTTGACACATGTGAACCATGCCTCATGGGCAAGATGATCAAAACCCCGTTCTCCGGTATGATGGAGCGAGCAACGAACTTGTTGGAAATCATACATACCGATGTATGCAGACCGATGAGTGTTTCGACGCGCGGTGGATATCGCTATTTTCTCACTTTTACCGATAACTTAAGTAGATATGGGTATATCTATTTAATGAAACATAAATCTGAAACATTTGAAAAGTTCAAAGAATTTCAGAATGAAGTGGAGAACCATCGTAACAGAAAGATTAACTTTCTACGATCCGATCGTGGAGGTGAATATTTGAGTTATGATTTTCTCACACATCTTAAAGCAAGCGGAATCGTTTCGCAACTCACGCCACCCAGAACACCACAGCGCAATGGTGTGTCTGAACGCCGGAATTGAACCCTATTAGATATGGTCCGATCGATGATGTCTCTTACTGATTTGCCGTTATCATTTTGGGGTTATGCATTAGAAACCGCTGCATTCACTTTAAATAGGGCACCATCTAAATCCGTTGAGACGACACCGTATGAACTGTGGTTTGGTGCTAAACCTAAGTTGTCGTTTCTTAAAGTTTGGGGATGCGAAGCTTATGTCAAGAAGTTGATGCCGGACAAGCTCGAACCCAAAGCGGAGAAATGCGTCTTCATAGGATACCCTAAGGAAACTATTGGGTATACCTTCTATCACAGAACCGAAGGCAAAGTGTTTGTCGCAAAGAACGGTTCCTTTCTTGAGAAGGAGTTTCTCTCGAAAGAAGTGAGTGGGAGGAAAGTAGAGCTAGACGAGGTTATTGAACCTTCTCTTGAATTGGAGAGTAGCGCAGCACCTGAAATTGTTCCAGTGCCGCCTGCACCAACAATAGAGGAAGCTAATGACAAGGATCATGAAGCTTCGAACGATGCTTTGCATCGTGATCGCCGCAGTCGAAGGTCGCGCCTCCCGAGTCGGCAACCTGTCTTGACTGTCTTGTTAGTAGAAGACGGTGAACCTCGAACTATGAGGAAGCGATGATGAGCCCAGACTCGAGAAATGGCTAGAAGCCATGAAATCCATTGGGATCCATGAGAAAACCAAGTATGGACTTTGGTGGACCCTCCTAGCGACCGAAAGGCCGTTGAGTGCAAATGGATCTTCAAGAAGAAAACGGACGCGGATGGTAATGTTACCGTCTATAAAGCACGGCTTGTCGCGAAAGGTTTTCGACAAGTTCAAGGTGTTGACTACGATGAGATTTTCTCTCCCGTAGCGATGTTTAAGTCCATTCGGATTTTATTAGCAATTGCTGCGTTTCATGATTATGAAATATGGCAGATGGATGTCAAGACTGCGTTCCTCAATGGCAAGATTGATGAAGAGTTGTATATGATGCAACCCGAAGGTTTTGTCGATCCTAAGGATGCTGATAAAGTATGCAAACTTCAGCGTTCTATTTATGGACTGAAGCAAGCATCTCGGAGTTGGAACCTTCGTTTTGATCAAGTGATCAAGAGCTTTGGATTTGTTCCAAATTGCTATGAAGCTTGTATCTACAAGAAAGTGAGTGGGAGCTCGGTGACATTTTTGGTACTATATGTGGATGACATATTGATTATTGGAAATGACATTAACATGCTTAACGATGTGAAGAGTTATTTGAACAAGTGTTTTTCAATGAAAGATCTAGGTGAAGCTGCTTATATATTGGGAATCAAAATCTATAGAGATAGACAAAGACGCCTGATAGCTTTAAGCCAGAGTACATACCTAGACAAAGTTCTGAAAAGGTTCAGAATGGATAAGGAAAAGAAAGGTTCAGTGCCTATGTTGTCAGGTAAGATATTGAGCAAGGCTCAGTGTCCAGCTATGGTAAATGATAGGGAAGCTATGAGCAAAGTGCCTTATGCCTCGGCCATAGGTTCTATCATGTATGCCATGCTGTGTACTAGACCGGATGTGTCCAATGCTCTTAGTTTGACGAGCAGATATCAAAGTGATCCAGGAGTGGAACACTGGACAACCGTGAAGAACATCCTAAAGTACCTAAATAGGACTAAAGAAATGTTCTTAGTCTATGAGGGTGATGAACAACTCGTCGTAAAAGGTTACGTCGATGCTAGTTTCGACACCGACAAGGATGATTCTAAATCTCGAGATGGGATACGTGTATATTTTGAATGGAGGAGCTGTGAGTGGTGAAGCCGCAAGCAAAGCGTGATTACGGGATCTCATGAGAAGCGGAATACATGGCTGCAGAAGCGTCAAGTGAAGGAGTTTGGATCGAAACTTCATCATCGAGCTTGGCGTGGTTCCAAGTGCATTGGACCCACCGGAGATATTGTGTGACAACACTAGCGCCATAGCACTCGCTAAGGAACCAAGATATCATCCAAAGACCAAGCATATCAACTGCAAGTTTCATATAATCCGAGATTATATAGCGGATGGAGATCGAAGATTAGCAAAGTACATACATATCTCGAATGTCGCATATCCATTGACTAAACCTCTTCCACGTGTAAAACATGATCAACACCTCGATTGCCATGGGTGTGAGATTTTGCCAAATGTAAACTAGATTATTGACTCTAGTGCAAGTGGGAGACTGTTGGAATTATGCCCTAGAGGCAATAATAAAGATGTTATTATTATAATTCTTGTTCATGATAATGTTTATATTCCATGCTAGAATTGTATTAAGCGGAAACTTTAATACTTGTGTGGTTTGTGAACAACACCGTGTCCCTAGTACGCCTCTATGGACTAGCTCATTGATTAATGATGGTTAAGGTTTCCTAACCATGGACATGAGTTGTCGATTAATAATGAGATTATATCATTGGGAGAATGATATGATGGACAGACCCAAACTAAGCGAAGCAATTAGATCGTATCATCGTGTCCATCTTTGCGAAGCTTTTCTTATGTCAAATATTGTATTCCTTAAACCATGAGATAATACAACTTCCTGGTATCGGAAGAAAGCTTTGAGGTCATCAAACGTCATCCTATGAGAGGGTGATCATAAAGGTGTCTCTCAGGTGATCGGAAAGTATCTGTTGGGTTGTATGTATCGAGATGGGATTTGTCCCTCCCAAGTCGGAGAGATATACTTCGGGCCCACTCGGTAATCGATATCAACAACGCTTGCAAGCATGTGGTTAAGGAGTTAATCACAAAGTGATATCGGATTATGGAACGAGTAAAGTACTTGCTGTGAACGAGATTAAACTAGGTATGACGGTACCGACGATCAAATCTTGGGCAAGTAAAATATCGCGAGACGAAGGGAATATATATATGGGATTGATTGAATCCCTGCATCGTTGTTCATCCGATATGATCATCGATGAATGTGTGGGAGTCAATATGGGTTTCTGCACCATTTGTTGATTATTGATAGAAGATCATGTCCGCATATTCTCGAACCCGAAGGGTCACACACTTAACGTGTCTCGACGCTAGGATAGATTGGATAATTGGTTTATGAGTTTTTGTTCGGAGTCTCGGATGGGATCCAGGACATCACGAGAGGTTCCGGAATGGTCCGGAGAATAAGATTCATATTAGGCGATTGCAGTTTTGGAGTTGAATTGTTCGGGTTAATCGGTATTGTACGGAAGCTTCTAGAACCTTCGGAAGGGGACAACGTGGTCCCACCTTTCGGGAGGGTGCATGGGCCTATGAGGGAGTGCCCTGGCCGCATTGGGCCAGGGGCACAAGGCCCCATAGGGCCAAACAAGGGAAACCCTAGTTTGGAGCTTCTAGAAGGGGTTCCTTGCCCCTACTCCTCCTCCTTTGGCCGCCGGCTAGGCTTGGGGAGGGCTGGGCTGGCCCACCTCTATATATAGAGGGCTGGGCGCACCACCCCCACCACACCTTCCCCTCAAGCCTAGTCGCCCTGCTGCCCTCCTCTCTCTCTCCCTCCCGACTGCGTGTAGGCGAAGCCCTGCTGCAGAAAATCTCCACCACTTACACCGCGCCGTCGCGTTGTAGATCCAATCCATCTCTCCACCATACTTGCTGGACCAAGGAAGAAGGAGACGTCGAGGTGCTGCACGTGTGCATCTCACGGAGGCATCGCCACTTGCGGTGCTAGATCGGATCGGATCGCGAGGAGGAGAAGCGAGTACGACTACATCACCCACGTTCCGACGAACGTTCACTGTCTTGAATCTTCAAGGGTATGAAGATCTAATCCAATCTCTCTCGTTGTTTGCATCTCCTAGATTAGATCTTGGCTTCCCTCTGTTCGCATCCGTAGAAAATTTTGATTTAGTATGCCGCGAAACCCTTCATGTGGACCCATCTCCGATTCTCCAAATGATACTTTTTTTTGAGGAGTTCTATACCATGTTCTATTCCTCTCCAAGCCGGTGAGGCATCCGAGGTGAAGACCGTGTCCAGAAAATTACCATGGGGAAAATATCTGGCTTTCAATAACCTGGCATACAAACTATTTGGGTTGTGGAGAATACGCCAATCCTGTTTAGCAAGTAAAGCTTGATTGAAAAGGTGTGTGTCCCTAAACCCCATACCGCATTGATTTTTTTGTAGGGGTTTGTAGCATGGAAAACAAAAATTTTCTATCGCATACAAACAAACAAGCCAAGATCTATCTATTAGATTGTAGCAACGAGTCGATGGAATAATTACCCTCGAAGATTCCAAAGCGGTTAACGAGAGCAGATTCTCGTGGGTGATGTAGTCGTACTCTTTCCGATCTCAAGATCGTGTGGACGATCCTTCCGGCGCTACGTTCGCAGCGCCACGATCGGTCACGCTGCTCGATTTTCGACGAAGACCTTCCTCTCCTTGTTCCAAAGAAACGGAGGTTGTAGCACTCTCCTCGATTCCGGAAGACAACGGCGTGGTACCTAAGTAGAGGAGATCCGAGGCTTCGCCTTAAGCGAGTATGGTGGATTATGAGAGAGGGCTATTAGTGGTCTAGAGATTAGACACACCAATTAGAAAGCTCTAAACCGCAGGCTAAAGCAATTAGAAGCTCTAAACCAAACGGCTCTAAACCTGAGATTAGAGGTAGAAACTTGTGTGTCTCAAGGAGGAGCCCCGCCTCCTTTTATAGGTGGAGGGGCTAGGCGCGCCAGGGAGGGAGGGAGTCCCTCCCCAACTCGGCCTAGGGCTGGGCGCCGGCCAAGGAGGAGAGGAACTCCTCCTCCAAGTTGGATTCAACCTCCTCTTGCTTGTTTCCCACAGTTTCGCTTCCACGTTTCTGTTTTCCACAGTTTCCTGTTTTAGCCGTTTGACTTTCAAACTGGCAATTTGACTTTCATGTTTTCGGAACAGCAAGAACACTTAGTACATGATGCAATCATTCAATGAAACACTCATGTACCCTCCCCCCCGGAGTGCCGGACAATCCGGACCCTTCTAGAACGTTCCCGATGAAAACACCGGAATCATTCCCGAACTCCGAAACGGGACTTTCCTTATATGAATCTTATTCTCCGGACCATTCCGGATCACCTCGTGATATCCCGGATCCCATCCGAGACTCTGAACAACATTCGGTCTCTTTCTCATAATACCATAACTACTCAAAACAACGTCGAATCCTTAAGTGTGTCTCCCTACGGTTCGTGAACTATGCGGACATGATCGAGACACTTCTCCGAACAATAACCAATAGAGGAATCTAGAAATTCATATGTCTCCCACATATTTCTACGATTACTTTGCGATCGAATGAACCACTTACATACGATACCAATTTCCCTTTGTCTCACGATAGTTTACTTATCCGAGGTTATGATCGTCGGTATCTCTGCATACCTAGTTCAACCTCATTACCGATAAGTACTATTTTCTCGTTCCCGTGAAATGTGATCCCTTGTGACCAAGTCACATGCTTGCAAGCTAATTGGATGACATTCCACCGAGAGGGCGCAGAGTATATCTATCCGTCATGTGGATGGACAAATCCCACTCTTGATCCATGTGTTTCAACCAATACTTTCCGAACACTCAATGCCACCTTTATAGCCACCCAGTTACGGTGTGGTGTTTGATGTCATCAAAGCATCCATCCGGTAAAGGTGATATGCATGATCTCATGGTCGAAGGAATTAGGTTACTATGTATCAGAAAGCATATAGCAATTGAACTATTGAAATGACTTGATCTTTATGCTACGCTTATCTATAGGAGTATGTCCATCACATCATTCTCCTAATGATATGATCCTGTTGTTAATAACATCTCTATGTTCATGATCAGGAAACCATGATCATATATTAACCAACAAGCTAGTTTGACAAGAGGCTTTACTAGGGACTCTTATTTTAGTTTACAAATCACACAAGTATTAATGTTTCCGGTTAATACAATTATAGCATGGTATGTAAACATTTATCATAAGTGTGAAGATATGATAATAACCACTTTATTATTGCCTCTTGGGAATATCTCCAACAGTCTCCCACTTGCACTAGAGTCAATAATCTAGTTTCAAACCTTTGTGTATTCAACACCTATGGCTTTCTGGTGTTGAATGTACACGATTGCTAGTGGTCAACTGATCTCCGGATCTGACACTTCCAAGTCCGTGTGTAATTGCATGTCTTTGCGTCTTTACGCATCACTCATTCTCTAATGAGATGGCTTTGTATAATTTTGGTCTTTCGGTGTGACCTTTAGTTCTTTGGGGTTAAAACATGTTGATAATATTGTCGCACAATATATCTTTATAGTATTATCCCACTGTGAACTACACCTAGTTTGATAACAAACTACTTGACACAAATGCCCTCTTTTGCTGCTAAAATAGCAGTCATATACTTAGCCTTTTGTTGTAGTATCTGTCACAATGTCTTAACTTTGGAACTCATCCAAATCCATTATGGAACTCACTTTCCATTATATTGTGCCACCCTTAGTTTAGATTGAGATAAACTTAATTTGTACTTTGTGACAAAACTAGTATCAATGTAGTACTTTTACAATGAACTAACCATCTATTTGTCACTTCTACAAATAATATACTCTTAGTTCTTCCAAAAGATCATAAGAATATCCTTACTATTGTCCAATGACCATCTTACGAATCATTCTGGTATATGCTCACAATATTTAGAGCATAGGACATATCTGGATTTGTACATATCACAGTATGATTGATATAAATATTCTTTGTGATTTCATACATCAAGTATCAATCTATACTTGATTATTTGTTTCACTTTACCAAATGTCAATACACTTGAATATATCATCAATATTGAACTCATTCAATCCTTTCTGTGCGACAAGAACCTTTCTTGTAGTTTCTATATTGAACTCATTCAATATCTCGTCTATGTACTTCTGGCACAACCATATTAGCACCTATTGATGCCACATATTTAGGTTTTGCCTAAGTCTTTCATCGAGATGAAATTCTTAATATGTGTTAATAAAAGATACATTATTTCCAATCAACAATATGTCTTCCACATAATGTATTAGAAACATGTCTTAGCGCTCCCACTTAATTTCTTGCAAACGCAAGCATCTTCATTGTCTCTGATGAATTAAAACTCTTTTAACAATTTCATCATAGTGAAGATTCCAACTCCACTATGCTTACTTCAACCATTGAAGTTTGCATATGTTTTTAGCATCCCTTGAAATTAACAAAACCCTATGGACCGTGTTATGCACACGTCCTAGGTAACGATTCTATCAGAAGAACTTGTTTTGTTTATTCAACTATCATATAACAAATTATATGTAGTGGTTGCTACATCAATCCGTTTAGACTAAATATCGCTATGAAAGATCAGATCTTGTCATAGTTAACCTTTGAACATTGTTGTGAACTCTTTCTCAACATGTCGACTATTTCATAGATGTGCAACATCCATGTCTATTTATTTATAGATCCAAACACAACTGTAAGGTCTTACACCTTTCTCGAGGGTCCTTCAAGTTCAAAACTTGATTTCTCATGAATGGAACTATCACGGATTTTATGGCTTCAAGCCATTTGACGGAGTCAGGGCCCATCATCGCTTCTTTGCATGTAGTCGGTTCATTATTCTCAAATAATGATTCAACCCTCAAATCTTGGTATTTGATTGTTTACCCGATCTACTTGTTTCAATAGGAACTTAGATCTCTGTGACCACAACCTTTGAGGCACGTGAGCCATGAGCATTGTTGCCGCCCAAACACTTTTCAATTGCGCAACTCTGCACATATAGCTAAGGTTCTTTTAACCTTATCAAAGTTCTATTGTCCTCCCACTTAACTTTTCACGAAAAATTCCTTCTCAAAGAAACTTGACGTTCTAAGCAACAAACAATTTTTGTCTCCGGTGTTTATGGAGGAATACTTAACAGTTTATACAAAGACAGGTTCATCCGACTTAGGTTGCACACATCTTTCTTATGCATAGAATACCAATGTTTAAGAAAGGACAACTTGGGTTTTATCCCAAACCATAACATATGGTGTCATTTCAACGGATTATGATGGAGCTCTTTTCAGTGGAAAAACGGTAATCTCTAAAGCTTTTAATCTTTAAAATATAATGGCAGTTTAATGAATTACACCTTCGATCTTACCATGTCAAACAAGGTTTAATTACATATCTCGAACGCTCCATACCCTTATGGTGTTTCGGGAAATGCAAATCCACGGAACGATTCCTTTAAATCTTAGGTATTATGCTAAACTCTGTAACTCAAATATCTTCCTTTATGATCTTTATCATAAACTGTTTATATTCTTGTTACAATGATTTTGCACTTCATCTTGAAAGTCCTTGAACTTTTCAAATGTTTCACACTTCATCCTTATTAAGTAAATATTCATATATTCACTCAAATTTTCGGAGAAAGCACATGAAGTTGAAATCCACCGCTCTTGACTATACATAATGGACTTCATACAACAATATGTACAAGTTCCAATAAGTTAGTCTATCGTTCCCTTTTGGCCTATGAACGAAGTTTTAATTATCTCTAGGAAAGTTTCACAAGCGTCATTTGATCAAAATCAAATAGACTCCAAAATTCCATCCATATGGATTTTCTTCATGTTTTCTTTCCAATATAATTTAAACGGCGATGTCACTTCCTAAGTGATCTTTCAATCAATTTGTCTTTCGACATCTTTAGCACTAGTTTTATGGATGTGATATCTCCAACGAGATTTGTGAATCATCCATCTTTTATGGATTACGGCAATTATTTGAACAACCCTTTTGTTCTCATAATACCTGATAAAACAAATCTTGAAGGCAAGCTTTGATGTTTAACGAGCAACACAATAACCCTTTATTTTGTTCTCGATGAACATCATCACATATTCTTTTGCTAGTTACTTAGGCCATTGTAGTTCATGAATTGTGTTGTTTCGTATGACGATTCACACCAACAAATTCAGTATCAAATACTTAAGAACCACATTGTTTAATAAGCAAAGAATATAGCCATAACATGTATATCATCTATATACTTAAACTGAACAATTCTAGTCTTTTCTTTTCTGCCATATACTTATGAGATTCTCTTTCAAGATTTCCTTCGCTTGAAAGAATCTATCAACATCAATTAGTGGAGTCATTAATATGACACATAGTCCAAAGCGTGTATAGTTAAATACCAATGTCTTTGGACTTGCACTTTGAAGTAGATCACCATCATCAAATGTTTGGTGTTCTTTCAAATTCCTTTATTTAGTAATCTCTTGGTGTAGTAAACATTTTACCTACATCAAATATTCACCCTTATCATGGAATCGTCCATGATCAAGCTACTTTTAGCTTATAACGATGAATTATGAGTATAATGTTGCTATCCAAAACCTTTTGGAGGATTAGGACAACAAGTGTCTCCAACCTTTTGCAAATTCTCATCAAATATGAGAACATGACTTTAGCCATATTATACTCTATCATGTTGCAACCAAAACTTCGTTTCAGATATCACAATATCTTCCACAAATCATGGTTTCTGAAATAACTCTTTCAGATCCTAGATAACCTTGATATTAAGAGAATCCTTTGAATATCAAGAATCATGGAGACAAACATGATACTTATATACTAACACTTGGAATTGTTACTCTTGATTTAATACTAATTATTAAACTTCATGGAGTAACCGGAACTTACTGAAAGTTTGCAATAGGACTTTAAATTTTAGATTAACACTTCAAAAACAATACGATACCAGTTCGTAAAGTAACTAACCAGAATTCTATAGTTCTATCATCTTAATTATAACTAAGCGCAAGGTGGTAAACGGATGCCAATGACTACAACAACTATGCAAATTCACTTTGATTTAGTTTATGATAAATTGAGTTCTAATTAATAATTAAATTAATCTAGGTGAACTCCCACTCAAAACAATATCCCTCACATTGTTTTAGTGATCACACGAACCAAATTCATCACATCAAAACCGATCATCACGAGAGTTGATATAGCTTCAATGGCGAACAATCAACATGTTCATCATATCTACTATATGACTCATGCTTTACCTTTCGGTAATCCGTGTTCCTGAGGCCATGTCTGTACATGCTAGGCTCGTCAGGATCAAACCTTAGTTTCCGCATGAGCAAATCTGGCTTGCTCACGTTGTATACACTTGTAGAATCTAACACACCCGATCATCACGTGGTGCTTCGAAACAACAAGCTTTAGCAACGGTGCTAACTAAGGGTGAACACTTTATGACTTGAAATTCATGTGCATGAGGGATCATCTTATAATGCTACCGTCGTCTACTAAGTAATACAAGATGCAAAAAGGATTAACATCACATGCAATTCATAATATGTGATATGATATGGCCTTTCTTCTTTGTGCTTCCGATCTCCATCTTCAAGCATGAACATGATCTCCATCATCACCGGCATTGCATCAAGGTCAATGACGCTTCACCATGGTTGTCGTCCACCGGCTTCAACTATTACAACTACTTTGAATAGACACGCGGGTCTTAACATAAATTAAAGACAACCATATATTTCCCGGTTGCCAACTTACAATAAGGAACATTGCATACATCAAATATAATCACAATCATGGCCATATCACATCACTGCACACCCCTGCAAAACAAAGTTAGACGCCTCTAATTTTCTTTGCATGTTTTTACATGGTTTGGGGCTTTCAAATAGTGTCGTTCTAACTTACGAACAAGAAACACAACATTGATACTAGTATTGTCAATCACCCGTTGTAAATTGAATCTTAACTATGCTAGGAGAAACAGGCACCCGCAAAGCCACTTATGCAATACAAGTTGCATGTCAAGCGTGGAGCAAGTCTCATGAACGATGTCATGTAAGGTTAGCCCGGGCCGCTTCATCCCAACATACCGCAAGATGCAAAGTACACAAGAAGCAATCGACAATAAAAGCATCAACGCCCACAATGACCATTGTGTTCTACTCGTGCAACAGATCTACATATAGACACGACTCTGATACCACTGTAGGGGTTCGTAGCATGGAAAACAAAAATTTTCTATCGCATATAAACAAACAAGCCAAGATCTATCTATTAGATTGTAGCAACGAGTCGATGGAATAACTTACCCTCGAAGATTCCAAAGCGGTTAACGAGAGCAGATTCTCGTGGGTGATGTAGTCGTACTCTTTCCGATCTCAAGATCGTGTGGACGATCCTTCCGGCGCTGCGTTCCGGCAGCGCTTCCGCAGTCGGTCACACGTTCGGTACTCGACGAAGACCTTCCTCTCCCTTGTTCCAGCAGGCAGTGGAGGTTGTAGCACTCTCCTCGCGATTCCGGCAGCACAACGGCGTGGTACCAAAAGTAGAGGGGAGATCCCGCAGGGCTTCGCCTTAAGCCGGAGCGAGTATGGTGGATTATGAGAGAGGTCTATTAGTGGTCTAGAGATTAGACACACCAATTAGAAAGCTCTAAACCGCTGGCTAAAGCAATTAGAAGCTCTAAACCAAACGGCTCTAAACCTGAGATTAGAGGTAGAAACTTGTGTGTCTCAAGGAGGAGCCCTGCCCCTCCTTTTATAGGTGGAGGGGCTAGGTGCGCCAGGGAGGGAGGGAGTCCCTCCCCAACTCGGCCTAGGGCTGGGCGCCGGCCAAGGAGGAGAGGAACTCCTCCTCCAAGTTGGATTCAACCTCCTCTTGCTTGTTTCCCACAGTTTCCTGTTTCCCACAGTTTCGTGTTTTCCACAGTTTCCTGTTTTAGCTGTTTGACTTTCAAACTGGCAATTTGACTTTCATGTTTTTGGAACAGCAAGAACACTTAGTACATGATGCAATCGTTCAATGACACACTCATGTACCTCCCCGAGTCTTGGGACAATCCGGACCCTTCTAGAACGTTCGATGAAAACAGAATCATTCCCGAACTCAAAGCGGACTTTCCTTATATGAATCTTATTCTCCGGACCATTCCGGATCACCTCGTGATATCCCGGATCCCATCCGAGACTCTGAACAACATTCGGTCTCTTTCTCATAATACCATAACTACTCAAAACAACGTCGAATCCTTAAGTGTGTCTCCCTACGGTTCGTGAACTATGCGGACATGATCGAGAAACTTCTCCGAACAATAACCAATAGAGGAATCTGGAAATTCATATGGCTCCCACATATTTCTACGATTACTTTGCGATCGAATGAACCACTTACATACGATACCAATTTCCCTTTGTCTCACGATAGTTTACTTATCCGAGGTTATGATCGTCGGTATCTCTGCATACCTAGTTCAACCTCGTTACCGATAAGTACTCTTTTCTCGTTCCCGTGAAATGTGATCCCTTGTGACCAAGTCACATGCTTGCAAGCTAATTGGATGACATTCCACCGAGAGGGCCCAGAGTATATCTATCTGTCATGTGGATGGACAAATCCCACTCTTGATCCATGTGTTTCAACCAATACTTTCCGAACACTCAATGCCACCTTTATAGCCACCCAGTTACGGTGTGGTGTTTGATGTCATCAAAGCATCCATCCGGTAAAGGTGATATGCATGATCTCATGGTCGAAGGAATTAGGTTACTATGTATCAGAAAGCATATAGCAATTGAACTATTGAAATGACTTGATCTTTATGCTACGCTTATCTATAGGAGTATGTCCATCACATCATTCTCCTAATGATATGATCCTGTTGTTAATAACATCTCTATGTTCATGATCAGGAAACCATGATCATATATTAACCAACAAGCTAGTTTAACAAGAGGCTTTACTAGAGACTCTTATTTTAGTTTACAAATCACACAAGTATTAATGTTTCCGGTTAATACAATTATAGCATGGTATGTAAACATTTATCATAAGTGTGAAGATATGATAATAACCACTTTATTATTGCCTCTTGGGCATATCTCCAACATTTTTGGCAGGGTCAGGTTGTCCCATGAAGTCTAGTGCACCTTCGTGTGCTCTTCGTCTTCTCCCCACCAGAATTTCCGGATGATCTTCATGTAATCTTCATGGAAGCCCACCGGCAAAATAAAAATGCTCATGATGAAGGTCATCAAAGCTTGGGCAACTGATTTAGTCAGAATCTCCTTAGCTCCCATGGCCACATGGTTCTCATTCCATCCCCCAAGTCTTTTGGAGAATTTTTCTTTGACTGGTTGGAATTTGTTTGCCTTCATTCTTCCTTTCGGAGTTGGAAAGCCCAAATATTTCTCTTCGAAAGTGATATGTTGTACACCTAACAAGCTTTTTATTTCTTCCTGTCTTTCTTCGGTGCTACTACTAGGGAAGAGGATGGAGCATTTTCCTGCACTCACTAACTGTCCCGAGCATCTCTCATAGAGGCTGAGTGCTTCCTTAATGACTCCAGCTTGCTGCACATTTTCTTAAAATAACAATAAATTGTTATCAGCAAAGAGAAGGTGTGAAATATCAGGCGCACTTCTGCATATTTTTAGAGATCTCGGCTCATCCAAATACACAGCTTTGTGAAGAATCTTTGTATAACTTATGTACCATCTTTGTACTTATATTCTATACAAGATTTATACGAACTAATCCATCTTTGCACCCGGGCACAACTGTTAGGCTGAACGCATCGATGTACCGAAGGAGGTAGAGAGACAAACATTGAGCGTGTTCGATGCTCTAAAAAAGAAAGAGCATCTTTTTCTACATTCTCAGATATATAATGAGGTACTTCCTCCGACTTATATTAGTTGACTCAACTTTATCTAGATACTACACTAGATACATATGAATCTAAATAAACTTGAGTCAACTAATATGGGTTGGAGGGAGTAGCATAGTTCAGTTTATAAACATGTCCAAAACATTCTAAACCGGTGAATAGCGGCAAGCGCCCCTTCTAACATCCCCCCCCCCTCCCCGCCTCCCTCTCGTACTAGGTAGGTGTGCATATGTGGCGGGGAAGGATCTCCAAATATGTAAGATCATCGTTGTATAACTTATGTACGGTCTTATATTTGTAGAACAATAGAGAGAGATTGACGGAATATGATGAATATATTATTAAGTCTTTTTTTTTTTTGAAAAAGGGAGCAAGGCTCCGGCCTCTGCATCCTAGGATGCACACAACCTTTATTAAGATCCAAAAAGTATCATCATAGCATTACAGTTTAAGGATCTGATAGGGTTAATACATACACCAACCATCTGAATAAAGCTAAAAAACTCACAAGAGAGCAATTGCAAAAGCTAGACATCTGTCAATCTACTAGAATGACGCCATGAAGCCTAGCCGAAGAATTCCAAAGTAACCGCCACAAGACGGATGCACCTAGAAACCATGGATTGTCGCTGATGCCCGGGGAACAGGAAAACCCAGAGCTGAATCCAATACGCAGCCATATAAATAACCTGAAAAAAAGGAAGAAAATTGGCCACACGTACCAAGCTGTGGTGGCTGTGCCACCCTGCGGCCCGACCGAACGGGCGCGGCTAGCTCAGCCCGCAGGCGAGCGGCGGTCTTATCGGTGGCATCGCTTGGCGGTGTTGCAGTTTTCTCAACCAGGGTGAAAGGAGGAATATTCTATAGAAAAAGGAATATTCTATTTTACGGACTCTGTTCTTCCGCGCAACCTGTTTTTGAACTTGCAGTTTTCTCAACCAGATTGGAAGGAGGAATATTCTATAAAAAAGAAATATTCTATTTTACGGACTCCATTCTTCCGCTCGCCTGTTTTTGAACTGCAAATGTCCTTTACCATGAACTGTAAACATGATTTATAGCTCGAGTTTTTACAGACCATGTTAGAGCTGCTCTAACTCTATTGTAACAAAGTTCTACAGGTAAAACTGCATGTACTTATCAAGAAGCTTCTTTGTAGCTTCAGTGTGGACTTCACCATTGCAATGTAGCTTGGGGGTCTTTCGGGACCCCATTTCAGTTAAAAAAAAACTACTGTAATGTGCACTAACCTGTCTCCCGTAGTATACCACTAAAATCTTTTGAGCTTTCAGAAAAAAAGTGATACAACTCTGTTGGCAGGGCTACGTACAGCTTGGGACTGTTCAATGTTACGAAATTTACACCGACAGTAACTTTCAGAAACACATAGTTCAGTTCAGATATATTATTATACAAATTAAATTATCTTGCCGAACTTGATTAGTTATACTCCAGCTTGTAGTAATGGGCCAATTATTCCAAGACAGGAAAGAGAGCTGTCAGTGAGACCGTGGTCCGCCGAAGATCGGTCTCATGAACCTGTCGTCGAACTTCCTCCAGTGGACGTGCACCGTGTGCACAGGTCTCTCCAGCATCATTGATATGCTCCTCTTGGCTTGCATGAAGCCGCTTCCACTTGCCGAAGCGTCTTCGTCCGAAAGAAACGGGAGGATGAAATCATCCTTCGGGGAGTTGCTTCCCGTGCTGCGGCCTCCTGTCGCCTCCTCCTGGTGCCGATGATGCGGGAGCATAGCGCTTATCAGAGGCCTTGTCAGGAAACCAAACACCTGAAAAATGATGAGAATGTCTATCTCGGCTTATGGGCGCCCGCGAAAATTGTGGGGGGTTTGGCAAGATACTTTACCAGAGTTGTGAAGAATACTACAACAATCGTACTGGTGATGATGGTTGCATGAACTGGATCTAGTGTTACGCCTGAAAACGTGAACTGAAAACATGCACATGGAGGTTCAGTGAATCAATATTAACACCATCTCGTGTATCGAAAGGCACCCGGATGATGACTAGACATACCTGATTATATGCTAGCGCGATTGAAACGGCACCTCTCATGAGCCCAGCCCACCAAATCACAACCTGCACATGATGAAAGAATTTCGAGTAGGACATTCAGTGGGTGTTCGAACCGCTTTCCAGTTGAAAAGCGGACGAGGCAAAATAATTGGTGCTGAAGCAACCTGATGCTTGAATGTGATTGGGGCTTTCTCAGAGTTTCCACTCATAGAATTTGATAGAATCGACAGAGGGAAAACAAACGCGGCCCGTCCCAACAAAATGAGTGAGATTAAGATGCCAAATATACCAGCCGATGTCTTGAAGCTGGCAAAAAACAAAATTAGGCTTTCAAGGTAACTAGTGAGAAATGATAAATATTTCGGCACTCCAAAAGCCAGCCAGCTTTGTTGCTCACCCTGCCTTTGATGTCTTCCATTTATCGATGTCAAGGGCATCCATTCCGACATAGAGAAAGATAAATGTCTCAGCAATGAATGACAATGTCGCGAATATGTGCCTGCAGTTACATCCATTACACTGTAATTATTTCTAAAGACATAAGTTCTGCAAAAAAAATATTATCCAACATAAAACATACATGTAACTGTTAAAGTGATACAGATAATTCAGAGACACATAAACAACAGTGTGGTAGTACCTCGTCGTGATTCGGGAGCTCTCTGTTACATTATGCCATGCATAATGGGACATGACGATGCCGCAAAAGAAAACAGTCAAAATCCCACTCAGATTTAGCAACTGCCAGATGAACGTATCGTCAGGTGCATTGCTGAAGAACATACTACACCGTCAAAACTTTAAATTTTTCATGGCCTTACCTCTGCCAGCATATATGATAAATAAGCCATAAGAGCCATTAGGGCTACCTCCCGATCAGTCGAGTGCCTGCAAAATAAGGGAAGCATTTCAATATAATGAGCAGAAGATGAACCGAATCATGACTTATAGTACCTTGCTACTCACCTACCAAAATACAGTGCTCTGAGAACATACGCGGTGGATAGCCCAATCTGACATCATTCGGAAAATAAAAGTATGAAAAGCAATTTAGATCCATGATTCTGAAAAACATGTACATCAGTGATTACAGATATCAACGAATCAAGATGTTAAAAAACAGTGTCCTTACTGTAGCTCCAAGGATGGTACTAGTTGCGAACAGATAGAGGAAATCTGCGATTACTTTTAGCACCACCCCTCCTTTGAGTCTAGTGATATCAATGTTTTTTATAGCGTTGAATAGGACCACTGATGTTGCATCGTTGACGACTCCTTCTCCGAATACCAAGCTGTACAACCTGGGTGTCTCATCTTGGCTTATGACCTGAATTTCAGCTCAAGAGATTGTCGAAAACCAAATAGTGGGGAACGCACTCAGAAGTTAGAAATTAACGGACCTGGAGCGTGCACACAGTGTCTGTTGATGAGAATATGACTCCCAGTGCTGCAGTTGTAAATCAGAGCCGGATTAATTAATTCGAAGCAAAATGGCAGAAGTGGCAAGGAAGTCATAAGAAAATAAATGCATACCTAGATAATCCACAGCGTCAAGTTTTCCGAATCCAACTTTTGGGAAGAGCCAGTAGCAACCTGGTATCAATAAGTATGCTAATTAGCAACACATTGCTAATGTAGTGCAGAAACATCTACCTTTAAAGTGAAAATCATCTAACAGTGCAGAAAGAGGGACAACTATAAACACATGGAATCGGCCCTTTGATGTACGAACTAGCAAATCTTTTGATATGCTCTTCACCCATGTAAAATTGGTTTGTTTGCACTCAATTTAGCAGCATACTATTTTTTTTTTTTTTGATAATCTGGCATCTTAGTAGTCTATTAGTTCATCTTATGGGGTGAAGGAAGCAATAGCAGCACTGTTGTTTTATTTCCACTCAGTATACTCTACAAGCTTGCAAATTGATCTTGTTGTAAAACCTGCTGTACACATGCATGCTGAAGTAACGTATGCAAAGAAGGTGGGAAAATGCGCAAAGAGTACCTGCAGAAACAATTGCAACTGAGATGAAAACCCCGAATACCCCAAAGGACATGATGGTGAGGAAATTATGGAAGAACTGCTTCTTCTTCACCTGGAACCTGCAAATTGAGAAGAATAACCATGAACTAGCTGCTCAATTATTACTACATACTTGAATTCATGCCACAAGGAATGAAGGTGCTGGAGATAGATAGGTACCCGGCGTTGAAGATGATGGGCGGAAGAACGTAGATGAAGAAGAGCTGCTCGTCGAACGTGAGGATGCGGGAGTTCTTGCCTTTGCTCAGCAGGAATATGAAAGCCCCGACAATGCACCCCTGCGTAAAGAAAACCAGACAAATCAGTACTCTGACAGTCCGACTATGGCGATCCCTCGCGCTGGAATATGGTGTGGTAAGCTAGGTACGGTACGATGATGAGGGCGGTGATGGACTCGTTGACCCATTTGTTCTCCTCCAGGAGGTGGCCGGCGACGAGGCACAGGCAGAGCACCGCCGTGAACACGCAGATGGAGAACACCGTGCTGCTGTCGCCGCCCGTCGACACCGCCACCACCGCCGCCTCCCACAGCGCTGCCGCCATAAGCGCCCACCCCTGCTGCAGTCTCGATCTCTCGCTTCAGGTCGGATGGTTCCAGAATTCCGATCAGCGCCTGCTCTGTTCTGTTGTGCCTGCACGAGAAACCTGGCGTGGCACCTCCTCTGTTTCTTTGTGTGTGTAGTCGTACTACCGCTGCGGCTCTGTGTAACTGACGCGTGAATTTGGCGGGACGCGGCAGCGGCGCTAGCTTGGTGGGTGCGGAGTTTGAGGGGGGAGAGAGGCACGCGTGGCGGCCGGGTGCTTGCGTGGCAGGTGAGCTGGTGCTGGTAGGGGCTGCCACGCCAGGGGTCTGGATGGAGATGAATGACCCTGACGCCACTATTTTGTGCTTCGGCTGCCTGGTCTCACTGCTGTGCTGTAGCAAAAGGTTCAATGCATGCATCCTCTGTGAAGAATTAACAGGAGGGACCCGACTTGACCCAGTCTTATCCCCTTTCCTGTTCCCTTCCTCCACCCCGGGCTTGCACGTTGACCGGTGGCGACCGGGCCAATCCCGAGCTGTCTCCGGCGGCTTGGCCGGCCGAAGATGGCAGCGGGGCGGCGCCGGTGTAGATCTTAGGGTTAGATGTAGGAGTTTCAGCGAGATGTCGTGTGATAGGAGTGGGGTGTCGGAGTTGGACCGGCCTTGGTGCCTCCAGTGGTGGTGCTGCGGCGGTAGGGACCTCCGGCGGTCGGAGGCGGTAGCTACGTATCTTGCTGCTGATTTCTCCTCTAATAAGGTCTTGGCCTTCTCACGTTCTTGTGCTTCCCCTCTACTTCTCTCCTCTTTGCTGGCCGGCCATGGCGGCGAGGGGCAGGGAGTTGCGAGGTGGTCGGGGCGTAGGTGGGGAGGGAGATGGGAGGGTCTTCTTGCTAGGCTGTTCGAGCGTGACACCGACAAGTTTCTGCTAAGCTTCTTCGTCAAGCCTCCATGGGGGAGGAGGGCGAGTTTCTCGGTGGTGGGCTTCCCAAATAAGCGCCTCCGCCGCCTTCACTGTGGTGTGGATGTCGATCTCAACCTCTTGGCCGGCCATGGCGGCGAGGGACAGGGCGAGGTTGACATCTCCGCTGATGGCTTTTGGAGGTGTTTTCGAGTGTGGTTGGAAACTGCGCACTTTGCAGCAATCTCCAAGCGGCGGGGCGACTTTGCTATTTTCGGCCACAAGATTGGCCTTGTTGCGCTCGACCGGGTGGTGTTGAGCATACAAATCCTCGATGTGAGGATCCTCTTCGGCTTAGATGCGGTGGAGTCCGCTGTCTCCGGCATCCCAAGTGGTTTCGTCCCCAGTGGCGTTTGGAGCAGCCACATCTAGAGGCACGACAGCAGAGATCAAGGACTCGGTTGCGTCCAGCGGGCCGGCGCAATTTCTTCTGTATTATTAAGGACTTGTGTACACATAGAGGGTACCGCTCATGTCCTTTCTGTCAAATTGTATCCACCGTCTTATTAATGCAGTTTCCAAGCCTCTCGAGACCTTTACCGTTCAAAACAATTCCTTCCCCTGTGAAGAATTGGATTTCCGGTTCAAAATATACTCCCTCCTTTTCAAAATACAAGATGTTTTAGCTTTTTGAAGCAAATATATCTAGACTTCACTTAGGTTTGGAGTAAATCTACATATTAAAACAAGCCTGTGATTCAGTTTATTTTTGTGGCTTCTCCGAGAAGCTGCTTACCCAGCTTTCTGGGGAAGCTGGTTTCAAAATTTTATGAGTCTTCTAAATTAGTATATCTTTAACTATTTTAGAAGCCTCATAATTTTTTTAACCGATTTTCCCAGAAATCTGGGGTAGAAAACCTTCTCGGAGAAGTCACAAAAAAACTAGACCTTTTTTCGAAAAGGGGAACAAAGCCCCGGCCTCTGCATCGAAAAGATGCACACAACCCGTTTATTTCAAGAGTGCGAGAATTACAAAGTAAACAAACCCGAGGCCAAAGCCTCACGACAGTAACTTCACCAGACTACCACTAACCCTATGGCAAAGATTACAACAAAGAGAAAAATACACAACTTCTAGACAAAGCCTTCAAGAAGGAAAAGCCGCACACGCGCCGATAGTGACGAGTCCAACCAACGGTCGAGCTCAGGATTTTCATCCCCGAAGACGAGCTTCAGGACACCACCTTCATCAAGGACACGGCGCGAGCATACGTCCACAATGCCATCAATGTTTCCACCGAAGTGTGTAGACTCGATGAAGAAGCTTATACCATCATCACCTGCCCGGCAACGACAACTCGCTGACTAGATACCGCTAGAGAAGAGACTGGAAACGAGACGTCCCATACCGCCACGCCTCCAGCACTGTCGCACCACCTTCGATCGACCAAACAGGCATGACTTGACGCCCTAGAGGAGATGTCGTGCGTAGCACCCGTCGGGATCAGGCCTATCGCCACCGCCGGTCAGGCATGACTTGACACCTCCTCTAGGACCATCGTGCGTAGCACCTGTTGAGTCGAAATGAACCCGATCTCGAAGTGAAAACCACTAGCGAAGATCCAGCCTTCGCGTCATCCACATGACCACAGAGGCTGCCGTCGTCGAAAAAGCCGGGCCGCCGCCCCATGTCCAAACTCCTGCGACACCATGAGACGTTGTAGCGAGCAAAGTGCGGCCAGCGCGCTGCCGCTAGACCGACTGCAGGTTGTTGCCTGTAACCACCACCTCCCCGCCGCAAGTTGTTGCAGATCTCGCACTCGAAGCCCAGCGACGCGAAGAAATGAGGCCACCGCAACCTCGGCACCACTGTCGCTGGTCCCTATAGCCGGTGAAAAGTCCAAAAGCGATGCCCTCAAGAGGGAAACGATGCACAGGACACCACCATCGCTCGATCCCGTGGGATCTGAGGTTTCCCCGGGAGTTTTCTTGGCTAGAGGGACGAGGGGCATCAGATCGTCGTCCACCACGTCACTGCTCCTCCAGCCATGCCGCTGCCGCCACACACCAGAGATGCCACGCCGCTGGGGTGCCCGACGCGCACACCATCCGCAACGAGGATTGGCGTCCCGTGCCGCCGATCTACGCCGGGGAAGACGAGAGATCCCCCCCGTCGCCGGCAGCGCCCAGGCTTTGCCTGGCCACGACCAAGATGGCAGCGGGGGAGAGAGGAGGGAGGGGAGTTGGGGGCTGAGGCGGCGGCTAGGGTTGCCCCCCTGTCGCCGCACGGGGGCGAGAGGGAGGGGCGATCAGGCGATCTTCACAAAAAAACTAGACCTAAATATGTTTTCTTCATAAATATAAAACATCCTATATTTTGAAACAGAAGGAGAACCTTTTAGTTGCGTATACTGTCCATGGACCATCGAAGGGCCAAGGAGAAACGAAGCAGTTTTCAAGGCAGTGGCCGAGCAGCCGAGTGACGATGTACTATTGTTGTACCAAGGGCATCTACAGCGATGTTTAAAATAGCTTGTTTGAATTGGTAGACACATAGAAAATGAGTTGTTGGAGTGCTAGGCCAGTTGCCTCGAGCGTCCGGACCCTGGTTTGAGATTGTTTCTCACATATCTTTATTAAATTCAAACATAATTTACATAAAGAAAAAATAAAAATAAAACGATAAACTAGCTATGACTCTGCTATCGGCTCCTGCGGCGACACCGGCACTGTCTACTCGTCCTTGTCCTGAGAGAGGTCGATGTACAGTTGCGGTGTTTAGGGCACGTGATGTTGCGATTGCTGTCTAGGCCACGCGGCGGAGGCGGCGGGGCGATCTCCTGCCCATGTCACGCGGGCCATCTGCCCTACGGTGGAGGCAGAATATCCTCCTAGGCCACGCGGCCTACGACGGGAACAACGCCATGTGTGTCACCACCATACCGGAGAGCCGGACGGTCTCCTCCAAACCCTTCTACTGTCAGAGCATCTTGTCACCCGCCCTGGATTTCTCCAAGGCACATCGGGTGGCGTACTCCTCATCATAGTCTAGCGGTACGAGGGCCGACTCCTGCTCCTACTTCATAGCGCCGACCATGCCGTCCTTCTTCTCCTCCTCCTCAGTGGCCGCGGGGAGCTCCTCGTAGTCGATCTCTGACCAAAAGTCGTCCCTAAATGGGCACGTCGCTTTGCGTTGTGCTCCTAGGCGAGGAAGGCTCACCAGAAATCCATCTGGAGGTACGCTCGCTCATGCCGCAGTGCGCGACATCGTTGGATCTCCCCCTCCAGCACTGCCCTGCGGGTCGGCGGGGGAGGGACCGACATCCTGTCGACATTGAGGTGCCAGCCGCCATGTGAAGGGGTTCACAACAAAAAACAATAATTTTTCTAGCTAGCATACGCCAATGGACAAGATCTATATATGAGTTAATGCTGTAACAGAGAGAGATTTCGGTGGCATACCCTTGTAAATCGAAAGAGTTAACGTTCACGATGAACGTGGATGATGTAGCCGACCTCAAGGTCGCGTTAATCCTCACTCAACGATCAGGTGCCACAACTGGCAGCATCCCATGGTTTCGCAAACGTTCGGTGCTCAACAATGACTCTCGATTTCTTTGATCTAGCCGAGATTATGAAAGTAGATCTTTCATATCAGGGATCCAGCAACGCGACGGCGTGCCAAAGAGGAAGTCGTATCTCATGAGCGCAATTCTTTTTAGAACCACAAGCACGAGAGCCAATGATAGGGAGAGAGAAAACCCCAAAGGAATTAATGCCTTGGGATTTGTGGTGTTCTCCCCTCCCCCACGTGTCCCCTCCTTATATAGGGGGATGGGAGGAGAGTAAGCTTGGAGGAGGGGGTGGTGGCCAGGAGGTGGAGGCGGCGGCCAGGGCTAGTCCCACCCCGCACGCCTCCCCAAACCCTAGGCCAGTCGGTCCCATGTTCTTTTGGGGCGGCGACCCCACTTGGGCCTTCCTTCAGGAAAAGGACCATTTAGGTGGTGCTCGGAAAATATAATTTAATTTAGATTTCAATGGTTAATTCCTATAAATATTAAAATCATATTTATTTAATTCCCTATGATCCAAAACTCCTTTTCGACCACTCCTAATTACCTTTGGATTCTCTCGGAATGCTTCCGGTTCTCTCGTCTTTTTCTTCCATCCCGACGATTCCAAAACGATCTCCGAGCATCATAGAACCCTTAAGTGTGTTACCCTATGGTTCGGGAACATAAGAGACATGATCAAGACACCTCTAAGATCAATAATCATCAGTGTGATCTGGATACCCATAATGACCCATGCGCATTCCACGATTATATTTCGTTTGAACCATAAACGTCGAGTCCAATTCCTTTTGTTTTTTCGATACATGGCTTGTTCGATATCTGATCATCATACCTAGTTTGATATCATTATCGATAAGTGCTACTTAACTCGGTCCCGTGATATTGCATCCTCATGACCTAGTCATACGCTGCAGCTTCTTGGATGTAATCTCATCGAGTGGGCCTAGTGTATCTTCCCATAAGCGGGAGAACAAATCCCGATCTCGATAAATATGCCCCTACCTATCCCTTCGGAATACCTGATATGTACCTTCATGATTACCCTGTTACCGTGTTACGGTTGATGCATTCAAGACAGCCTCAGATGATAGTGATTAGATATGATCTCACGGTCTAAGGACTAGGATACTTTGTGTTTTAATTATTGCAACGATAAACTTTATAACTTGATCGTGTTCCAATACTTATGTTAGGTATAGTGTTTATCATATCATTTATCTAATGATATGACCTTATTATCAATTGACATAAATATCTATGATTAGAAAACATCGATCATCAGTTGACCAATGAACTAGTTGAATAGAGGCTACTAGGAACTTGGTTTATTTACATACCACACGTGTACCAATGTTTCTGATTGATATAATTATATCATGGTATAAAATCTATTATAAACTAATGATATATGATAATAAACATCCGTTATAATTTTCCTCTAGGGCATATATCCAACACCAGGAAGGGTGACATCCCTATAATTGCAGGGACCCCCTCCTCCCACCACCTCTTGCACAACGGCATATACACGCGATCATGGTGTCTTCAACGGGACGCTAGAACCCGTGCCGCGGCCGCAATTCCTTGCGACCCAACACAATCTGCCGCCAGTTGAGGTGGCTACAGCGTGCGGCGACTAGCATAGGGAGGCGATGGCGAACGTCGAGGGCGGCACCGGCTCTAGGACGAGCCAGTCTCGTGGTCGTTGACCATCTTATTGAGACAAGATGACATCTTCATGGATGCTAGGGCGCGGGGAAAGGTGCTTGGCTAGAACGAGAAATCCTGCACACATAATGTGGAGGAGAGAGGGACGCTCAAGGAAGGTATAAAAAGCCATGGCCATCAATGTCGGCGCAGGTCCAGCGCCAACGACATTGATGTTGGCGCAGGAGGCCAGGCGACATCACAGGTGCAAGAGGCGAAGCGGCGTCGCACGAGGTCAGCGATAGCATTGCTTGCTAGGGACCTTCCCGCGTCCAGCCATCATGGGGGTATGGTACATTGGATGCTGTTAGAGTATTTTGGTCTTCGTCATGCCGCGTCTTCGTCATGCCGCCGGGTTCTTCTTCGCCTACTTTGAGTACCGCCGCCGCACCTCTATAGGCGTCCAACATGACCACTTTAGGTCGCCGTTGGTTTCGCCGCCTTCTATGTCTTCTCCACATTGAACTCGTCGGCGTCGTCATACGATACTGGCGTACAGGTTCATGATGGCAACTACCCCTGCACACCTGGTACTAGCAACACCGGTGCGTGCCTTCATCCTCGACGTGTTCCCAAGTCTGGCAAACTCGCGCCGGACGCCTCGTATTCGTCGGCATGATAACGTCTTCTTCGGCATCGACACCTTCCTCTACGACTGCCTCGACCGCATCAGCAACGCATTCTTCTTGGCATACTAGGTTTTGGCAGAACCAAGATGTGCCTTCGTCCCCAACGTGCGCCTAGTTCCGGCAAAATTTTGGCGCCGATCGTACCCGACGACTCGGACTGCATCGACTCCGGCATTGATCGACACCTTCGACCTGCCTCGACGCGTCTCCGTCATCCTCTTCGCGCACTATGCGCTTGCGGCTTCATGTGCGGCTACATCGACACTGGCAACCCCGACCACGACATCGACCACGGCGACCCCTCGCGCGGCTACCTCGACCATGGCACCGTATCACGCTCTCGGCTCCCTCGACATCGGCACAAGGGCTACCACCTCGCTTGAGCATCATTATCTCCTTCTACGGTCCAAGCTACCACGATGCGACACCGTCCACGACGTTCCCGCTCCTACCGCGGGGGGATGTCAGCCCACTGGTTCTACTTCGGTTTATATCCGGTCTGACCGTCCGCGATGTTACATTTGTTCACGATGCTACCGTTACGACTACGGGGGATGTTAGAGTATTGTACGTATACGGTTGTTATGATAATTTAGGATAATTAGAACTCTAGCCTAACTGACATGTACTTCAACATGATCCTTATACGTCTATATATATTCTCCCATGAGGCTTAATAATAAACATATTCCGTCAATCTCATACTTTTACAGATGCTGCCATGCAGGGCCCAACGGTTAGACGCCTGGACACGTGGGATGTCCACGGCGCGTCTGGCCAGACACATTCGCAGACAAAAATTTGGTGAAGGAATATGTCGTGTTGGACATGTCGGTCCGTTTGGGTTGTTCCGCTGGAGCGTGGTATCCTCCTCTCCTCCTGTAGATTGACTCGAACGTTTGGGTCGCGTCACTAGAGATGCTCTAATATTGAACGAGGATGACCATCGGTACAGTACCGGTACTAAGCTCAATGGGTCAAATAAAGACTACAATATAGTACACCATTTCAAAATATAATATGTTTAAGTATTTTTCTAAAATACATATATCTAGACATCTTTTAGTGTTTTACTTATTTTTTAAGAACTTACACATGAAAAAAAAAGTCCGAATACAAGTGTTTTAAAAAAAGAAAACATTTTATATTTCAAAACAGAGAAAGTAATAGAAAAAGGTGTCGATGAGACTCTTCTAATTTATAAGTATCCCTTTTCTGATGTCTCATGTTCTCATGCTAGCTTTAATTGTCTCTCTCTTCTCTCCTATTGTACATGGAAAACGATACTATATCCCCGGGGATCCCGTGATTTTATCCCCTAGGTAGCTCGAAGCCGTGGGACTCGTGGGGCCGCATCCTATCTTCAACCTCCTGTCCAACTCCCGTACGTCTCCCGCCACCGTTCCCTTTAATGCCGTGAGCCTCCTGCTGCCGCGCACCGCCGGCAAGCTCCGTTCCTCCAGGATACGTCGTTGTCGTCCAAGCTCCCTGCAGGCCGCCATCCCCTAGCTCCCGGGCGCTCGCCGTCGCTAGAGATACAGGTCGCCGTTGGTCTTGCTCCCTCCAATAACTCTCCCTGTCGTTCACCTCCGCCACATCCATATCTGTTGCAGTCGTGTAGCAGGGTCCTCCTCCGCCAAGCTCTTCCACGACGCCTATGTGCAGCAGTGGATTTGCTATATACATGTATTTGTTTTTCTATGATTGTTCTATGGGTTCACTAAAATATTGTAAAATTTTTGCTACAAGATGTCCGGCGAAGTATATTTTGCTATGGTAGCAAATTATTTTGCTACAAAGTCCTAGAAATGTCTCCGGCGAAATGGATTTTTGCTACATTTTGCTATTTTTTCGCTATAATATTTTTGTGATTTTGCTACACTAGCGCAAAGTTTTTGCTACAAGGTTTCCGGCGAAAGTCTCCGGTGAGGTCTTCGGCGAGTCTCCAGTGAGATTATGTTTGCTACATTAGCACAACTTTTTGCTACACGGACGTCGGCGAGGTCTTCGGCGAAAGGTCCGGTCTGTTTTTCTATTTTCTAGACCGAACCGTTTTCTGTTACATATAGCAAAAAATGGACTATTTAAGCAAAAACGGGTTTATAGCAAAAGCGAAATTTAAGAACTTTTTAAGGAATACGTGTCGGGCCCGGGAGATTTTAAAAATTATTCCCCGGGAGACGCGTAGTACGCTCCATTGTACACATAACCTGTTAGAAACTCTTGAAACATAATGAGAACACACCGTGTCGGTGTTTCATATATATATGGAGATCCATAGCCAAGCATGGAGTAGAGTTGTTGGACGCATTCATTTTGAATCAATTTCGTTTGGATTATATAAAAGGTTTTGTAAATAATAGACGCTTTCAAGTTATAAGATATTTTAGTCTTTTTTGAAACACATGTGCTACTGTGTAGTTTGGAGCAAAATGAGTAAACCTACACTAAAAGTGTCTAAATACATATGTTTTAGAAAGAAGTAAACATATATTTTAGAACGAAGGAAGTACTTACTTTCTAAAACAACCCAAATTTTTTCCCTCGAGATTTTTCCGGATCTTGAGACCCCAGTTGATTTTTGGTTTCTTTTTGAAAGATTTCCATTTGGTTCTTCCCTTGCAACCTTTCAAGCCATAGACAAGTTTGAAAATGTTGCACTTGACCTCACACTTGAGCAAGTGATGTGATCAATGATCTCTACTATCTTTTTCACACCCTAACCCCCCCTTTTTTTTCTTCTTTTCCTTACTAATAAAGAAAAACCCTAAAAGCTAACTTTTTAGAGGAAGTACTTTTAATATATCTCTAAAAATTTACCAAAAATTAGGGAGTGATCCCTAATACATATCTAGACTAAATATAAGAAAATATTTCCATACTACTTTGTACCATGATCCTCTAAAACCCTAATTAATTTTCTGCTCAAATATATCTTTTATTTAATATGACCTCAAGATGATTTTTCTTAAATGAACCAATACCCCTAATAGATGCCCAACATGATCACCTACAACATACTAAGATCCCATTTCATGATCACCTCTCTAACCCCACTAAAACACGAAGAAACCATTTATGTCTGTTTTGTATTTTTAAAATTCTACATACGTGAAGTTTGAAATTTGATAAAACACTTAAAATATATAAGTGGAGCATTGAAAAGATACATCCAGTGGAGAAAACCCCAAGTCATTTGGATCACCTACAATCTTTTTCTGAATGTTCTGATCCTATGTGTCTAAACTACATTTCTTAATACAGTTAATTGAATTTTGGATTTTCTAGATACACAAACTTTTGAATCTGGCAAGCCTTGAAACATTAAAGTTTAACATCTTTGAATCCTTCATCCACTTCAACAAACCTCACTCCATTTGGTCCTTAGATTTCTGGCAAACTTCCACTGAATCCCCACTGTCTATTTAGTGTTAACTGAACATCTGCTTGAGCTGTCAGAGATAGTGCAGGCGGTGCCGCCACTTCCTGGTCATCGCCGGTGAGCTCCCCCTATCACCCCTAAACTTGCTCCCACTCTAGCTATCCCTCTCCCGCCCTCTGGAACCGGCGCCACGGCAACCCACTCGCTCAGTGCCGCTCGCAAGGAGACAAGCCACCATACATGCCCTCCTCTCCTCTCCGCCGCCACGCCACGCCCACCTGAGAGCCACCTTCACCATTACAGCTGATACACCGCCACCAATGAACCTTCCAGCTCTCTGTCCCTATCCAGAATCGGCCCTCCGTCGGAATCGTCGTGCTCGACGAGCTCCCTGGCCGCTCTGCCGTCGGAGACCACCGTCGTCTCCACCCCCACGTTCCCTTGTCCGAGAACCCATGGACGGTAAGATCGAGATCAAGCCAAGCCCCTAGCCATCATCCTCGCTTCCCAGATCACCGCCGAGCGCGCCGGGACCTCGCCGGTGAGTCACGCCGCCTCGCCGGAACAGTGCGCGGGGAGATTAGAATCGCGTACCGCTTCAGTTTAAGTTAAATCCGGCTCCACCTGTCAGCAATTTAACAATTATCCAAACGTGTTTCCGGATAAAAATCTATTCAAATTTTCAGAACATTTGTCTGCCTTTGGGATTCATACCTTTTGAAAATAAGAGTCCAAATGACCTGATTCTTTTTGTTGGTTCACAAATAAAAATATCTTTTGAATAACACTGGTTTCATAAATTTTTGGAGTTCATTTGCTAGCACTTTTATTCAGTGGATTAAAAGGGGTATTAATGCATCGTTAATAATTTTGATAGATTAGAACCTTCACCAAGCACTTGGAATTCCTTTTGCCAAGTACCCTATCACCTGAGGCAAGACATCAACCCCTTCTTTGTGTTAGAATATATTGTAGCTGACGTAATCATGTAAGTCTCTAATCACTACAGCACGCGACGGCTACGCCGACGGCTAAAAGCCCTCGGCGTAGCCAGCATTGCCGTCGGCATAAGCTACGCCGAGGGCTGCCGTCGGCGTAGCCCCCTCGGCGAAGGTCTCCCTCGGCGGAGCAAAAACGGCCGTCGGCGTAGCGGAAAACCGTCGGCGTAGCTCTACGCCGACGGCCGAGGCGGGTCCGTCGGCGTAACGGCCGTCGGCGAACGGTGGCGCTGCCGTTAGACGGCCGCTAACGGCGCACCGTATACGCCGACGGCCGTACCCTCGGCGTATGGTGGCCACGTGGCACGCTGGCGGGCCTCCCAGAGGGCTACGCCCGGCATCGCCCTCGGCGTGTGGAGCGTGTCCACCGCTGAGCCTTCGGTGGCGCTAGGCGACGGCCTGCCCTCGGCGTGGGAGCGGTGCTACGCCGGCGGTGCCCTCGGCGTAGCCTGACCATATGGCACATGGCGAGGGCTACGCCGAGGGCATTGCCGTCGTATCACATACACAGTTTTTTGAATTTTCTCAAGGCACTCACAGCAGCCATACATCATCCATGCATACATCCATATATCATCCATGCATACATCCATACAACCATACATCATCCATACATCCATGCAATATATATTCCACACATTAGTCATACATCATCCATACAGCCACACATGTATCAACATCAGTCATACAAGATCATCCATACATTAGTCATACAAGATCATCGACATCATCACACATCCCTACAACTCTGGAGGAGACGGGGTGTACCCGAGATCTCCCCTGGTGAAAAATGGCGACCTCTGCCGAGGGTTGCGTCCAGTAGAAGCAGCAGAAGAGCCACCTGGCGAGGAGTAGGAGAAGTGTGAAGCTCGGGAGAACCACTGCAGAATGGCGGAGATGGACCATCGTCATGAAGCGGTGTGATCGGCGCCCATCCGGCGTGGCCAAAGTGCCGGTTTCGAGCTCCGTTCCTACATGTTGCCTACATGTTAGCAACTTGCGAGGCAAAGTAAGCGATAACCGGTGGGTTCGCAAAGAACTTACGGTGTCGATGCGTAGTAGGTCCTAGCGAAGCTTTCGCCCTTGATTGCCAAAATGGCATCGGACACAGCATGGGAGGCACGGGCCCTAAATCTCTATTCGGCCAGTTTGAATATTCACCATCATGGCACAAGATAGTTTAGAAGTCGGGCCGAGTACAACAAGCGGGGAAGTGGGACTTGTATCTTTTGCAAAAATAAAGGTTCGGACTTACATTTACGTATTGCATGTAGATCGCATTCGCCTCACGATCTTTAGAAAGGCCACGATATTCCTCATAAGCGGCCGTGAGCGCGTCTAACTCGAACTACAATTTCAAATACAAGGAATCTCGTCGGTTAGCCATGCAGGAACAAAAGTCATAAAGATGATGAAAAGAGAAAACTTACATCCTCGGCGGAGCGACGAGGGCAGCCCTGGCGGGATAGGGGGCCGTCGCGGGGTAGGTAGCCTTGAGACGGCTAAAGCTCGTGCTGAGGGTAGGCTTGACCTTCTTATTCAGAATCTTGAGGCGTCCATGCTGCAATCCGTGCCCCGACAGGACCAACGACTCCTCGTCGATCTCCGCGTGAATGGGGTCATCCACATGGGGTGACGAGCCTTCACCATCGTCTTGTAGTTCCCCAAGTCGTTACGGCGGTGCGAAGTACGGGCAACGAGGTTGAGGCTCGAGTAATTGGGCTTCTTTCGCGCGCATCATCTCATAGGCGGCGTCATGAATCACCTCCCGGGTTGTGCCTCGGCCACTGTGTCGCGAAAAGAAAATATTATGCATATGAAGTACAAACATAAGCGAAATGCACGCAGTCGTTCCATGTATATCGTACCACCTTCCCTTGAAGCGGTCAAAGTTGCGGTTTCCCGCGGTCGTTCCACCATCGCCTCGGTTATCCGCGTTCGCCTCGACAAGGCTGCAAACTCCTCGTCTTCTCGAGCCACCTCGTCTAACCAGCTCCTCCCATGCGGTCGATGCGGCTCATTGTCGAGATAACCTGAAAATGCAATACTCAACTCCAGACAATGCAATGGCAACTTAGAAGTAATGTAGAATCTCATTGACATTTTACTCACCGACATGTACTCTTCTGGCGTCATCGAGTACTCAGGATTAGGGTTCCTCGACAATGTCTTCCTTCGACCCTCACGCCCTGTCATTGAAGTGGCTAGCGGCCGTGACCTTACGGTTGTACCACACAGGGGTCAACTTCACACAAGCCCCAAGCAAAGTCCTCTGCGCCTTCTCTGGTCCTCCTCGGCCACAGTAAAAGCACTTCAATCATGCATAAGAGTCATGAGTTAGCACGGTGGGGTCATCAAGTATGAACATAACTCGAGAAATATGCCTTACCCAAAACTTGGTGATGACAGCATCGGTTGTCGGAAAGCCCGGGACACGGGTAGTCTGGTAGTCCGCCCAAGTGGTAGCTAGCTTCCTGTCACCCTCGTGGGTAATGTGATAGCCCGGCCAGAACTTCCTAATCAGAGCTCCAACAAGGCTGTTAGGAAGGCGAGGCTTCGTCCCCGGAGGAAATGTCCAATTGCTGCACAATAATAAACGTTAGTACACAATAATTATTTATGACCAACATGAAATAAAATGTTTTAAATTGCCAAATTAGTACACTTACTCAAGGCCATCTGGAATAATAAGGGCTTTCGCCTCCTGAGTCCTAGGCTCAAACTTCTCGTCAGGGACTCCCGATTCCCCACGATTCCGCAATTTCTTCGGCCCCACCAACTCGCGGCTAGTGTCCGCCTCCGTATCGGTCCCCGCCTCCCTCTCGGTCCTCGCCTCCCTCTCAGACTCTGCCTCCCTCTCGGACTCTGCCTCCCTCTCGGCCCTGAAAGGCTGCTCTGTCAGGAACAACTCAGGAGCCACGTCGCCAGAAGCAGAGGGTGGTGGGTCAAAGTCCACGCCTCCTCCCGTGGCACCTCGTCCTCGTCCTCCTCGACCTCGGCCTCGACCCCGTCCTCCGCCAGCAGGAGCAAGATCGAGAATGCGGATTGGGATTTGGCTGTCTCCCACTCCGTAGCACTTTTCTTCTTGCTTCAAGCATTAAGCAAGACGAACTGGTTGCCTTGCCACTGCTCATATTGTTCAATCACCTGCATTAAGTAAGAGAAAACAGTTAAGCACAAAGACATAATAAAATGTATACATAAAGAATAAAGGCATAATGCAATTAAGAAAACAGTTAAGCACAAAGACAAAATAAAATGCATTAAAAATAAATACTCCCTATCATTTTCATTCTCATTCTCATTCTCACTATCACTATCTTTTGAGTAGAAATCTGGATTCTCATCGAAGGGTGTAGGCTCATCATCGTTGTCATTCTCGGTATGGAGCTTCTCGAGCATACTTATGTCATGTAGATTCTGTGACTCACCCCGAGTTTCTACATCATTCCCAAGATCCTCAAGATCAACGGTTCTAAATCAAAGTGTCCAAGTCCTCTTGCTCTTGATAGAAAATTCCTAAATGCGTTAAAGGGTTAATGTTGTTGTAATCGTCCTCGGAGGAATCGGTAGGTTACCATGTGGCGATACGGAACACGACTTCCAGCCACAGGTTCCGCTTTACGGCATGGGTAGGGCAAATAATAAACTTGGTTGGCTTGGTGAGCAACAACAAAGACGTCGGCTCCTATAGGTGGTTGAAGGCCTAACTTCAACTAACCCAATGGAAGGGTACTTCTCGGTCCACCCTTGGGTCAAACCAGTGGCACTTGAACACAACAAGATTGAGTTCGACATTAAATGCGATTGAAGGTCACTCGTATACATTCTCTAACCTTCCGTAGTAATCAAGGGAATCGGCTCCTTTGGTGAACACCCAGTATTTACCGTTTTGCATTGATGCGCCCTTTCAGTGCGTCTACGTATGGAAGCGAAACCCATTCACATCATACTTCTCATACTTCATGGCGACACTATTACAACCTTGGGAAACACATTTCAGCTCATCGACATCTCAATGTTGGGATCAGCTCCCTACGGTACAAGAGGAATTTGTTGCCGTTCGGTGAGTTACGTGGAATAAGAGCGACAAGTCACATATTGCAAGGTAAGAGGGACAGTTAGAAATTACTTTTCCATAAACCAGACACAAAGTTTTTTTATTTCCGGAGCACCCTCTTTCGGTAGAGTGTCCAACTCCATGGGAGAGGGATCGATCGGTCCCGACCCTTTGTTCATCCGTGAAATCGCTAAGAAGGAGAAAATAAGCATTGACGGAGACGAGTTACTAGCTGCATAGAGAAATAGGGTGTTCACCATTTTACCTAATGAAATCGACCACTTCCTTCATGTTCATAAGCACATAGAGCATTATGCAATCCTTATCTTCCTTGACAACCTATATTTTAGTCCTTTACGGCCTTGCCACGGAAATTGGAATAGTTCGAGATTGGGGTCATTCTTGGGCAGGTCGACATTGTAACGAAACCGGGTTATGCATAGTGGGAACATCATCGGGCGATGGGTTGTCATGGCGTACGCCATCTCCCGAAGGCATGTTGCTTCACTATGCATGCTTCAATCTTGGCTTTGTTTCGATTATCTTTCGAATATACTTAAACTCTCTCTCAATACAAAATTGCCAGCGAAATTGCAGCCCCCAATAGTGCCTCGTTCGCGAGGTGCACAATGAGATGTGCCATCGGAGTAAAGAAGCTGGCGGAAAGATCATCTCCAAATTGCATAGCAACTCCGGCTGAACTTGCAGCTTCTCAATCACCGGAGGACATATCTGCTTAGCACAGGGTGCGGAAGAAATGGCTCAACTCAAGCACTCGCCATAATTTTTGGGAGATACCCTCGAACCATCACCGGCATCAGCCGCTCAATCCATATATGATAGTCATGACTCTTGAGCCCGGTGCCTTGTCCTGTCGAAAGATTGACTCCCTTACTTATATTCGAACAATAACCGTCAGGGAACATCACGACGTATTTGAGCCACCTAAATGACTCCTTATTTTGGACATTATCAAGGCAGTAGTAGGCATGCGGCTTGAACCAATTCTTTCGACGGACAGTAGGAGGTTGCATGTGTAATCTCTTCCTATCACAAAGCTTCTCAACATCAACTCTAGCCTTGACATTATCCTTTGACTTCCCAGGAATGTTCAGGACTGTGTGAAAAAGGGACTCCCCGACATTCTTTTCGGTGTGCATCACATCGATGTTATGGGGAAGTTTGAGGTCCTTGTAATACACGAGATTCGTTAAGGCTGCCACGTGAGTCCAATTATGCGTTACACCATATCCCGCAAATTGATGGCAGTTCGGTAGCTTGGCACGAGAGCACGTATCTCGGCATCAACAAGCGCACCCTCGAACTTTGGTACCTCTTTTACTTCATGCACAACTTTGCCCTTCTTAAAGTTCTTTCTATCTTCTACGAGCGAATGATTTCTTTTGAGGTAATTGTCGATTCGTGTCAAACTCAACATATTTGCGACCCGACTTTAGCCAAAGGAACTCAAGTCGGTGCAGACACTGGTCATGGCCACTTACCATGTACACCATCCGCACGTTAGGGCGCAGGCATGTCATGCATAGTATATTATAACCAAACTTTCATCAAAAGTTTCTCTTTGATGCTCGGTCGTATGCCAACGTCCCGTATCCAAGAGTGGTTCAAATCATCCACAATCGGTGCATGTAGACACTCAAGTTCTTCCCGGATACTCAGTCCTGGAATTATCGCGACAAAAACATGGTCTTCCGTTGCATTAATACTCCGGAGGGAGATTGAGCGAATAACATACACCGCCAGCATGACGAGGCCGTCGACATACCATATGGGTTGAAGCCATCTGTTGCTATCGCAATTCTAACATTCGAGCCTCTTCGCCCACCGAGTATTTGTCATCGAAGTTCTTCCATGCCTTACCATCGATGGATGTCCCATCTTCTTCCGTCCGTGCCGTCCTCGTATCTTTTCCCTTCTTGTGCCACGTCATACATTTGGCGGTCTCCTCGCTCAAGTAAAGCATTTGGATTCTTTTTATGAATGGGAGATACAAGTATCTTCTTAGCGACCTTCGACTGCCTCACCTGACCATCCTTCCCCTTTATCTCTTCATATCTAGAGGCCTTACAAATGGAGCAGTACTTATCACCCTCAAACTGTTTCCAAAACAAAAGGCAGCCTTTTGGACAACAATCTATCTTTTCATAATCCATGTTGAGCTCCTTCATGAGTTTCTTCGTTTCGTGAAAGGTTTTGGGACATAATGCCCTTGGGCAACTTATGTTACCACATGTTCTCAGATTAGCTTCAAAGTGAGAACGGGTGGCGGAGTACTGGCACTTGTCGGCTAGACACTGAGAGATGGCATCGAGCTGAGAAATCTTTGCACCCTCGTACAGAGGCCTCTTAGCCGCGACCATCATATCAAGGAAGGCCTTCGCGGTTGGCTCCGGTTCCTCCGGTTCTAGCGGTTCCTCGGTTACGTGATTCCTCCCGTGGAGGTGGCGAATTCGGCTGGTCGGCATCGATAAGATCATCTAGCATGTTTCTAATCCCATCGTGCTCATTGCCATTGAGCCGCTGACGCATCACCTCACCTCTATCACGTTCGTACCGAGCAAAGTCGACTTGCGTGACATAGTTAGACATGTACCCATATTGCAGAAGGTGTTTGTACATGTCATCCTTTCCCTGACGATGACGCTTAGTGCAATGAGCGCAGGGACAAAGTGCCCGAACAATTGCCTTCGAACCACGCGCTAACTCATTCACTAACAAATGAGTGTTCCGTACCCAATCGTCTGTTTTATTAGTCGCACTAATACGGCCACTGTACATCCACCCATTATCAGCCATCCTCTTCTGCTTTGTTGGGAGACAAACAACAAATATAACATTTTATATCAAACAGGAGATTAAATGCTTCATATTTTTACGCATTCATCAACCTACATGTCCAATAGGAAAAGAGGGTCCTAACCAGCCGCCGGATCCGTAGATTGGGTAAGTTCTCCTGGTTCTACCCGATCCAGCGAATTTCGGCACCTCCCGCTGCTCTCGATACACGTCTCGACAAAAGCCAAGAGGATGTGCATCCGGAGAACAACGAGGCGCCACGAAATCTGTCTCGAATCGAGGTAGAGCCGAGAACAAACAACTATGAATCCGCCGACTACCGATAAAAGCCATAAGCGTTACGGTCCAAAATATGCGAGACCACTAATGCATATTAAGTCGGCAGCAGCTTACGGTCGAGATGACGCCTAGGTGACGCGACATACTTGGTGATCTAGACACGAAAATAAACCTAGGTACAAGAGAGGCGAGTTCTCACCCTCGAAGCGTGATCAAATCGTCGAAGATGATCCGGGACCCCGCCGTCGAAACACTCCCCCGCTCACCCTCCGGTAACTGCAAAAAACATGAGAAGATGGTTAAATATCCAACAAATGCCATTATTGTCTAATATACAATATACAATGCACATATGCACCTAAATAAATATAACTAAGTACATCTAACAATACACCTAAATAAATATAACTAAGTACATCTAACAATATACCTAAAATTAACTACATCTAACAATACTAACAATACACCTAAATAAATATAACTAACTACATCTAACAATACACCTAAAATTAACTAAATTACCAATACTAACCTAATGGGGGAGGGTGTGCTCGGTCGAGGTGGCGGTGGGGAGGCGGGCGGTGGGGGCGGCAGGCGGTGGGGGTGGCCAAGGCGGTGAGGCGGTGGGGAGGGTGAGGCGGTGGGGGTAGTGGGGACAGTGGGAAGGCGGGCGGTGGGGAGGCGAGAGGCAAGGGGGTGGCGGCGGGATAGTGGGAGGAGGTTCTTGGCGGTGGCTTGGGGAGGGAGTCTTGGCGGCTCGAGGAGGCTGACAGGTGGCGACTCGGGAGGCAGCGGAGAGGAGGCGGCTGGGAGGCCGAGGCGGGTGGCTGAGGGGAGGCCGAGGGGAGGGCGGCGGAGGAGGCGGGAGGCTGAGGGGCGGAGGTGGGGGGTGGAGCGGGAGGTTGGGGATGGGGGCAGGAGTGGGCGAGTGGCCCGGGTGGGCCGCTCGGGCAGCACTTAACGGATAGTGCTACGCCGAGGGCCAGGCGTACGCCGAGGGCTGCCCTCGGCGTAGCTAGTTTTTTTTTTAATTTTTGTTATTAATAAAAAATTATACAAAAACATTATTAATATAACAAATGAATAAACAATAGAAGAAACAATAATATATTATTTTGTGTATACTATTATAGAAGAAACAATTGATGTTTACTAATATCCATGATCTCTCTTTTCGGATCGTACCCCTAGGCGTTCCTCCGACAGAGGTAGCCGGTAGCTCTCTCTTGTTTTGTGTTTGTTTAGGTCATAGGGTGATGTCAAACCATGTTGGTTCACAAGTTGGGGCACTATCCTACCGGTTTCACCTCGACGGGAGATTCCACCGTCCCACGGCCGCCCGAACCTTCGCCTCTAGGTTAGGCGCATGCATGCGAGGGGACACATGCAATCACCTATATATACCAACCTCTAACCACACCCACACACATATATGCTAGGGGCACATGCAAGTTTTCATCTCATTCCGATGTTCTCGTGGTCTTCCTCGTGAAACCACGATCTCTCTGCACACTCGGATCGTCTACCCCCTAGGCGTTCCTCCCGAGGTAGCCAGTAGCTCTCTCTTTTTTGTGTTTGTTTAGGTCATAGGGTGATGTCAAACCATGTTGGTTCACAAGTTGGGGCACTATCCTACCGGTTTCACCTCGACGGGAGATTCCACCGCCCTCTGGCCGGAACCTTCGCCTCTAGGTTAGGCGCATGCATGCGAGGGGGACACATGCAAGCACCTATATATACCAACCTCTAACCACACCCACACACACATATGCTAGGGGCACATGCAAGTTTTCATCTCATTCCGATGTTCTCGTGGTCTTCCTCCGTGAAACCACGATCTCTGCACACTCGGATCGTCTACCCCTAGGCGTTCCTCCCGACAGGTAGCCCGGCGTAGCTCTCTCTTGTTTTGTGTTTGTTTAGGTCATAGGGTGATGTCAAACCATGTTGGCTCACAAGTTGGAGCACTATCCTACCGGTTTCACCTCGATGGGAGATTCCACCCTCATCTGGTCCGGAACCTTCGCCTCTAGGTTAGGCGCATGCATGCGAGGGGGACACATGCAAGCACCTATATATACCAACCTCTCACCACACCCACACACACATATGCTAGGGGCACATGCAAGTTTTCATCTCATTCCGATGTTCTCGTGGTCTTCCTCCGTGAAACCACGATCTCTGTGCACACTCGGATCGTCTACCCCTAGGCGTTCCTCGGAGGTAGCCCGGGTAGCTCTCTCATGTTTTGTGTTTTTTAGGTCATAGGGTGATGTCAAACCATGTTGGATCACAAGTTGGGGCACTATCCTACCGCTTTCACCTCGACGGAGATTCCACCCTCATACTGGTCCGGAACCTTCGCCTCTAGGTTAGGCGCATGCATGCGAGGGGACACATGCAAGCACCTATATACCAACCTCTAACCACACCCACACACACATATGCTAGGGGCACATGCAAGTTTTCATCTCATTCCGATGTTCTCGTGGTCTTCCTCGTGAAACCACGATCTCTGTGCACACTCGGATCGTCTACCCCCTAGGCGTTCCTCGGCAGGGTAGCCAGCGTAGCTCTCTCTTGTTTTGTGTTTGTTTAGGTCATAGGGTGATGTCAAACCATGTTGTCTCACAAGTTGGGGCACTATCCTACAGGTTTCACCTCGACGGGAGATTCCACCCTCATCTGGTCGAAACCTTCGCTTCTAGGTTAGTGTGCATGCATGCGAGGGGGACACATGCAAGCACCTATACCAACCTCTCACCACACTCACACACATATTCTAGGGACACATGCAATTTTTCATCTGATTCCGGTGTTCTCGTGGTCTTCCTCCGGCGAAACCCTGATCTGTGCACACTCGGATCGTCTACCCCCTAGACGTTCCTCTGACAGAGGTAGACCGGCGTAGCTCTCTCTTGTTTTATGTTTTTTTGGGTCATAGGGTGATGTAAAACCATGTTGGTTCACAAGTTGGGGCACTATCCTACCCGGTTTCACCTAAACGGGGAGATTCCACCCTCCTACGGGCCGGAACCTTCGCCTCTAGGTTAGGCGCATGCATGCGAGGGGCACACATGCAAGCACCTATATACCAACCTCTAACCACACCCACACACACATATATGCTAGGGGCACATGCAAGTTTTCATCTCATTCCGATGTTCTCGTGGTCTTCCTCCGTGAAACCACGATCTCTGTGCACACTCGGATCGTCTACCCCCTAGGCGTTCCTCGACAGGGTAGCCAGGTAGCTCTCTCTTGTTTTGTGTTTGTTTAGGTCATAGGGTGATGTCAAACCATGTTGGCTCACAAGTTGGGGCACTATCCTACCGGTTTCACCTCGACGGGAGATTCCACCTCTCTGGGCGGAACCTGCGCCTCTAGGTTAGGCGCATGCATGCGAGGGACACATGCAAGCACCTATATATACCAACCTCTAACCACACCACACACACATATGCTAGGGGCACATGCAAGTTTTCATCTCATTCCGATGTTCTCGTGGTCTTCCTCCGTGAAACCACGATCTCTGTGCACACTCGGATCGTCACCCCCCTAGGCGTTCCTCGGCGAGGGTAGCCGGGTAGCTCTCTCTTGTTTTGTGTTTGTTTAGGTCATAGGGTGATGTCAAACCATGTTGGCTCACAAGTTGGGGCACTATCCTACCGCTTTCACCTCGACGGGGAGATTCCACCCTCATCTGGTCAGAACCTTCGCCTCTAGGTTAGGCGCATGCATGCGAGGGGGACACATGCAAGCACCTATATATACCAAACTCTAACCACACCCACACACATATGCTAGGGGCACATGCAAGTTTTCATCTCATTCCGATGTTCTCGTGGTCTTCCTCCGTGAAACCACGATCTCTGTGCACACTCGGATCGTCTACCCCCTAGGCGTTCCTCGACAGAGGTAGCCAGCGTAGCTCTCTCTTGTTTTGTGTTTGTTTAGGTCATAGGGTTATGTCAAACCATGTTGGCTCACAAGTTGGGGCACTATCCTACCGGTTTCACCTCGTGGGAGATTCCACCCTCATCGGGTGGAACCTTCGCCTCTAGGTTAGGCGCATGCATGCGAGGGGACACATGCAAGCACCTATATATACCAAACTCTAACCACACCCACACACATATGCTAGGGGCACATGCAAGTTTTCATCTCATTCCGATGTTCTCGTGGTCTTCCTCCGTGAAACCACGATCTATGCACACTCGGATCGTCCCCCCTAGGCGTTCCTCACAGGAGTAGCCAGTAGCTCTCTCTTGTTTTGTGTTTGTTTAGGTCATAGGGTGATGTCAAACCATGTTGTCTCACAAGTTGGGGCACTATCCTACCGGTTTCACCTCGACGGGAGATTCCACCCTCACGGGCGGAACCTTCGCCTCTAGGTTAGAGCGCATGCATGCGAGGGGGGACACATGCAAGCACCTATATATACCAACCTCTAACCACACCCACACACACATATATGCTAGGGGCACATGCAAGTTTTCATCTCATTCCGATGTTCTCGTGGTCTTCCTCCGGCGAAACCCTGATCTCTCTGCACACTCGGATCGTCTACCCCCCTAGACGTTCCTCTGACAGGGGTAGCCCGGCGTAGCTCTCTCTTGTTTTGTGTTTGTTTAGGTCATAGGGTGATGTCAAACCATGTTGGCTCACAAGTTGGGGCACTATCCTACCCGGTTTCACCTCGACGGGGAGATTCCACCCTCCTACGGGCCCGGAACCTTCGCCTCTAGGTTAGAGCGCATGCATGCGAGGGGGGACACATGCAAGCACCTATATATACCAACCTCTAACCACACCCACACACACATATGCTAGGGGCACATGCAAGTTTTCATCTCATTCCGATGTTCTCGTGGTCTTCCTCGTGAAACCACGATCTCTGCACACTCGGATCGTCTACCCCCTAGGCGTTCCTCGGCGAGTAGCCAGGCGTAGCTCTCTCTTGTTTTGTGTTTGTTTAGGTCATAGGGTGATGTCAAACCATGTTGGCTCACAAGTTGGGGCACTATCCTACCGGTTTCACCTCGACGGAGATTCCACCCCTCACGGGCCGGAACCTGCGCCTCTAGGTTAGGCGCATGCATGCGAGGGGACACATGCAAGCACCTATATATACCAACCTCTAACCACACCCACACACACATATATGCTAGGGGCACATGCAAGTTTTCATCTCATTCCGATGTTCTCGTGGTCTTCCTCGTGAAACCACGATCTCTGTGCACACTCGGATCGTCTACCCCCTAGGCGTTCCTCGGCGAGGTAGCCCGGGTAGCTCTCTCTTGTTTTGTGTTTGTTTAGGTCATAGGGTGATGTCAAACCATGTTGGCTCACAAGTTGGGGCACTATCCTACCGCTTTCACCTCGACGGGAGATTCCACCCTCATCTGGTCGGAACCTTCGCCTCTAGGTTAGAGCGCATGCATGCGAGGGGACACATGCAAGCACCTATATATACCAACCTCTAACCACACCCACACACACATATGCTAGGGGCACATGCAAGTTTTCATCTCATTCCGATGTTCTCGTGGTCTTCCTCCGTGAAACCACGATCTCTGTGCACACTCGGATCGTCACCCCCCTAGGCGTTCCTCGGCGAGGTAGCCAGTAGCTCTCTCTTGTTTTGTGTTTGTTTAGGTCATAGGGTGATGTCAAACCATGTTGGCTCACAAGTTGGGGCACTATCCTACCCGGTTTCACCTCGACGGGGAGATTCCACCCTCATACGGGTCCGGAACCTTCGCCTCTAGGTTAGAGCGCATGCATGCGAGGGGGGACACATGCAAGCACCTATATATACCAAACTCTAACCACACCCACACACACATATGCTAGGGGCACATGCAAGTTTTCATCTCATTCTGATGTTCTCGTGGTCTTCCTCCGTCGAAACCCTGATCTATGTGCACACTCGGATCGTCTACCCCCCTAGACGTTCCTCTGACAGGGGTAGCCCGGCGTAGCTCTCTCTTGTTTTGTGTTTGTTTAGGTCATAGGGTGATGTCAAACCATGTTGTCTCACAAGTTGGGGCACTATCCTACCCGGTTTCACCTCGACGGGGAGATTCCACCCTCCTACGGGCCCGATACCTTCGCCTCTAGGTTAGAGCGCATGCATGCGAGGGGGGACACATGCAAGCACCTATATATACCAACCTCTAACCACACCCACACACACATATATGCTAGGGGCACATGCAAGTTTTCATCTCATTCCGATGTTCTCGTGGTCTTCCTCCGACGAAACCCTGATCTCTGTGCACACTCGGATCGTCTACCCCCCTAGACGTTCCTCTGACAGGGGTAGCCCGGCGTAGCTCTCTCTTGTTTTGTGTTTGTTTAGGTCATAGGGTGATGTCAAACCATTTTGGCTCACAAGTTGGGGCAGTATCCTACCCGCTTTCACCTCGACGGGGAGATTCCACCCTCATACGGGTCCGGAACCTTCGCCTCTAGGTTAGAGCGCATGCATGCGAGGGGGGACACATGCAAGCACCTATATATACCAACCTCTAACCACACCCACACACACATATGCTAGGGGCACATGCAAGTTTTCATCTCATTCCGATGTTCTCGTGGTCTTCCTCCGTGACCACGATCTCTGTGCACACTCGGATCGTCTACCCCTAGGCGTTCCTCCGGCGAGTAGCCCGGCGTAGCTCTCTCTTGTTTTGTGTTTGTTTAGGTCATAGGGTGATGTCAAACCATGTTGGCTCACAAGTTGGGGCACTATCCTACCCGGTTTCACCTCGAAGGGGAGATTCCACCCTCATACGGTGTAGCATCCCAGTTGTCTAACCCCTGTAATGCTACATGTTTTAATAATAAAAAGGGCCACTTCCAACATATAATTGTTGCATCATCATCATATCATGCTCATGTCATCATGTCACCTTGCATTTGAGCATCATATAAAACCCTTTCTTGTTTGGTTCTTCTCTCATGTGCATGATTAATTGTATTTGCCTCTTGATATTGTATTTGGCTCTTGATATATTGTTAAATGCCCAAGTTGAGTTGAGGGCATCTCTCTTATTGACTCCACCACGTTTCTTTCACCACCTTTAATTCCACCACCCAATTAATATGAGCTTGGCATTTTAATTTGGGTTATCTCTAGCTCATGTTGGTTGGTTGGATTCCACCCATAATCTTTGCTTGGCCTTGCCCACCTTTTGGGAATGCATATGAATAATGCCATATTAATCTTATTGTTCTCACAAAGATAAATTGGCATTAATTATTTTGCATGGGCCATGCAAGTGCCACCTTTTATAGTATTTGGCTTTTACTTGTTTTCTAAGTGGATCATCTTCCCTTTGGTTTAATCTTGTTTTGGGCTTGTAGTTTTCTTCATCAAATCATCTCCCTCTCTTCTTCCCTTTAGCTAAACCCCTACCCCCATGCCCCATGCACATACATGTGCTCATGAGGCATGCACAACCCTAAAACCCTCCTTGTTTCTTGGATCTTGCTTGGCCAATTTTGGATCATGCATGGACCAAAGAAGCACCCCTCCATCACATGGCCATCATCTCTCTTCCTCTCTCTCTTTTTCTTGCCTTGTTCTAGTTAAGGTTAGTTGGGAGCAAGCATGATCAAGTGCTAAGAGCCACCCTTCTACCTTTCCCCTCTCTTAGCTAAACCCTAAGATCTACCATGACACCTCCCCATCCTAGCTAAAACAAACACCTAATCTACACCTTCCTCTAAACCAACCCTAAGCACCCTTCTCTTCTCCCTCTTCCCACCATGGTCACCCCATGCCCCACTCGATCTCTCCCCCCCTCTCTTCCATGCAGGCCCCACCCCAGCACCCTCTACCAGCTAACCTGCCCCCCACACGACCAGGGACCCCCTAACCCTAGCCCTAGCCCGAGACGGCCCCTCTTCCCTTCCCTCTTTTTCTCACCCTCTCTGCCTCACCTGCCCTCGAGCTTCCTGGCCCTGCGCTCTGGCCCCTGGCCGGCCAGTTCGAGCACCTGCCCGGCCCCCCCTCTAGTGCCCTGCCTTGCCACCTGGCCGAGCCGAGCACGTGAGAGGAAAAGGTGGCGCCGGCCACCTCCCTCCCACACGCAAGCCCCACCTCGCCTCGTTCTTATCCTCTCCTTTCCCTCTCGGCCTCCCAGATCCCATCCCAGGCCTTCCTCGCCCTCTCTTTCCCCCCTCGCCCGTCTGCCTCGGCCGTCGTCGGCCTCCTCGTCGCCCGTCGAACCGGGAGGCGCTGATCTTCTTGGTGTCGGGGAAGGTCCAGCCTTCTGCGTCGCCCGTGCCAGCGAGGAGGAGGACCGGACCGCCAGACCGACGCGCTCATGGAAACCCTAGCTTCGCCCGACGTCAGCCTCGCCGTGGATCGCCTGCACCCCGAGCCTCGCCACCGTCACCGACAGCCTCACGGTGAGCCTACCTACCCCCCAGACAACCTCGTCGTCGCCGTCTTGCCCTGTTCGAGCAGATCATTATGTCGAGCGCTCTCTGTGCGTCGGCGGCGTGCTCGTATCTGCTAGCTCCCAGTCGCGGCCATCTTATCCAGCAAGCGCTCGTCTCTCTGTCAGCTAATCTAACCCACCCCAGGTGGCCAGAACCTAGCGAGCGAAGGCGTGAGATCGATCCCCGCCAGCGCTTGCATATGCGCGGTCGCCGTCAGGTTTCAGGGAAGAAATACAGTACCAGTGGGTCGTTTTGCGAATACCCCCTCCCCTTTTTGCCACGCCAACCCGCGGTCCAGCCTGGCCCATTTGTCTCTGTCTTGGCAGTTTTGCAAAAAGGCTCCTGACGTTACCTAGTATAAACCCGCGGTCCTCTGCTCCTCAGCCGCTGGCGCGTGGGGCCACAGAACCCCTGGCCCCACCTGTCTGCGACCCAGACTAGTTTTGGATAGGTATAAAACGTCCCAGAGCCTGTTTAAAATTCAAATCTAGTTTAAATTATTTCAAAATTCAAATTCAATTCAGTTTCAAATAACTTTTCCATACTAAATCCAAATTTGGCAAATAATATATGTTTGGATATCAGAAAAATGAGAGGATTCCAAATATGCCATCCATATTGCCTTTTGCACAAGTAAAATTCCAAGTTTAATTAAATTACAACTAATGCCACTAGAATTTAAATAATTAATAACTTTTGTTTTATAATTCCAAATTAAGCAAATGATATGTCTAAAATGATCAGCTCGACGAGACCTTTCTGTTTATGATATCCATAACTTCAATTGCAGCATGCATCATATAAATATATAGGGAACAACAACTGTTATGGCAACAAATGTGATTCCAAAACCCCATTAAAAATGTTATTATTTGTCTTTCACACCTCACCATGCCATGCTACCTTACTTGCCATGTAAATTGTGCATCATTCATCATGGCATGATTGTTTGCTTGACGCATCTTATTCATATGCTTGTGCTCTATATTCATGTTGGCCTTGTTTGTTTGGTTTTCTCGGATAGAACCTTTGGCGGGGTTATATCAAGAGAACCAGGAGCACTACCCAGATCCGTCCCTTTCTACGACTGAGTTGACAGGCAAGCACTTCCACATGCTTGCATACATACAGTACCTATTGCCTCTATCTTATTCTTGCATCATTGAGTCGCGAATTGCATTAAATTGAATCCCAAGTATGCATAGCCTTTACTTTTAAACCCAACCAAGCTTGTCCCTCCATCCCATGAGCCACTACTATAGGAGTTGCTTGAGCCATGCGAGTCGTAGAACAACATGTGTAGGGTATGTGAGTGTCTGTTGGATAATGAGGTACCTAAACAACTTAACCTGAGTAGTATGGGATAACTAAAGAAAGTGGCACCGGTGAGCAACATCTGCTATTTGGTTTTTCCTGCTCACTTGTGTCCGTAAGACCCAGTACTTGATTCTGTTCCTTGATTTATCGCTACCCACATCCGGGAGGTATATGGGACCCCGAGGCGAGCTTGATTAGTCTTATTTCTTGGGGCCACAAACTAGTTTGAGGTTTTATTTACTATCCTGTACTTATGCCATGCTACTTTACGTATTTAACTTGCGAGGAGCACACTGTACTGTTTAGGATCGTGGCACGATTCCGCGGTGTCGACAAGCCCAGTTTTGGGTTCCCAGTCGTTCACAGCCGTCCCCACAACCTTGAGTCCGTCTCGGAGCTTGCTTACTTCGTTGCGGGTGTACTTCAAGGGGTGGCCCCCTGAAATATTTCTGAATTCTGCGATTGTTCAGTCGTGAAAGCCTCGTTGGGTTTTGATTTGGTTTTTCCGAGGTTGATCGAGCGTGTGTTGCTATTGGTGCACCCCGGCCGGGTAAAACTTTCTGAAAGCCGTGTCCGCGGATATGGACGACTTGGAGCACAGTTTCTCGATCATAGACAAGCATAACTAAAGTACCGCTTCTAATTTGACTAAGTAATTTGACTAGTAAATAGCGCAATACTCATGGAATGGTTAATAAAATTGCCAACGGATGGGGGGTTGTTCGTCCGCTTCCTTGTTGGTAAGCAGGGAGGAGGATGGATCGGATGAGATTACCATTATAACTGTTGTTCTTAATTCACGGACATCCGTCTATCATTGGTTAGGCGGATGGTTAGCGTTTATCTGTAGAACTGCTAGGGTTTATCTTTCGCTGCAATTGCGTCACCCAGGTTGTGTCCCTTTAGAGGCATTAAGACTTGCCGAGTACCCTTAGGGTCTCACACGATAAATTATTGGTTCAGATGGACAGGTACCTCCACGGTGACGGATCTTGGGTGGAAGAAGCGAAGATGTGGGCAACGATCGTTCGTGTAGAGATTCCGGAACGGGATCCGTGAGACCTGTAGTTGGGATGTGCTTATTTCTATGGCATCTTATGCCGATTTGCTTCTTATCCGTACTGGATTTTGTTTGCCGCTCGCATGATGATACCGATGTGTGTTGTATGAGGAGTTATCCTAAAATATAGATTTATCTAGGTCATTTGAATCTTGCCGTATGGCGTTGCTATATTTCCTTTCTTTCTAGATGGTATGGCTCTGATGTACTCTTGTATGGTGGCTTGCGTACATACCCACTTGTGTACGTAGTTGATCCCTTCGCCGACCACGCCCGTCTGGGTCCCGTTGAGAGGGTAGTGGTTGGGACGTCTGAAAGGACTACCAGTGAGTGGCTTTTGGGGCCCCACCGTACTATTTCAACCACTACCACTCATCCAGGCTTGTATCTAGGAGCGTAGTTCACCGAGGTAGTTACAATTGGTATCAGAGCCATCCCGACCTTGAGGTTTCAAAAGCAGTCGTTGTCAGTCTAGCAAATATTTTGGGTAGTTATGTATATTAGGGAAAAACAAAACGCGAGAGTAGGAATGCTTCCACTTTTCTTCTTACCCTCCCACCCCCCTTTTCTGGTAAGGAAGTGCAACGTTTTCAATTCTCTCCTGAAAGTTCAAACTAGGATTCACGTGTTCTGGGTTTCCGTAGTACCATAGGTTGTGTGTGTGTGTGTGTGAGTGTGTGTAATCCCTTGTCTATCTGTTGCATCCAAGTTGTTATCTTATCTGTCTTTGGTTATCAACTGTTGGTACATTCCATACCGACAGGCTTTTGTAAACCGACGCATCTATCTTCCTCTTTGTATCCGACGCTATCTTGTTTGGGGTGTTCGTTTCCGTAGTTACCAATCTTTAGGTTTCGTCGTGAGAAGAAGGGGTTAGGATATGTGTTCCACTTGTTCATGTGCGGAGTAATGATTTGAGTGCGGGATGGAGTCGCGACCATACCACTACTTTTATCATTCGCTTTTGTATATTGAATCGGTAGAGTCACTAATCTTGATTCGTTAAGTAATTTTGCGCATCTATTGGTATTTTAATGCCGAAATTTGTGGAATTTTTTTTTCTTTGATATATTTGTGTACCACACTTTTCACCGTGTAATGCGATATGCTTAATATCTTTTAGGTGCTATGGACTTTGTTGATATTTTAATATCATCTCAGTAAATTGTATCCTTTAATCATGGTTAATTCCATCTTGGTACTATGTTGGATTATTATCATTCTCCATTATAGTACTGACTTGAGTTTTATATCAATGACAGGATGGCTCCCCCACGCCGGACTGAGGAGGACATACCTCCGGAACTGGGCTCAGCGCTGTCAAACATTGCAAATGCTTTGGCAGCCATGCAAGAGAACCAGCAGCGCTTTGAGGAGAGCGTCAGAAGAAATGAGTTTGCTCCACTTCCTCCACCTCCCAAGCGTGGTGACATCAAGAGCTTCCTCAAGTTCAACCCTCGTCAGTTTGATGTGTCTGACCGACCTCTTGACGCGGATGATTGGCTGCGCGAGATCTCAAGGTTGCTAGAGACCGATGTTCGAGCAGGAGTGGGTCAAGTGTGCGACTCACCTTCTCAAGGGAGATGCGGCTCTTTGGTGGGAAAACTACTTGAAGGCAAGCCGCACTGGGTTCCAGCCAACTTGGGAGAGGTTCATTGCAGCTTTCAAGGAGCAGTTTCTCTCAGAGATTGTGATGGAAAGGATGAAGGAGGCTTTCCTCAACCTGAAGCAGGGAAATGATAACGTCAACACCTACATCAGGAACTTCATGAACCTATCTCGCTATGGTGGTGATGAGGTATCGATGACAAGAAGAAGCGAAAAGGTTCGTGCAAGGGCTCAATGCGTCGATCAAGTATGCAATCACGCATGCAAGACCGAAACCTTCTGGAACTACTGACACAAAGACTGCAAGAGGAGGCAAGGTGCAAATGTTTGAGGAGTCCAAGAAACACAACAGGATGCATCAAGCTCTGCAGTATGGCAACTCCTTCTAAGCGGCGTGCGGGTTCCTAACACCCCACCGTCGCTCCCGGCTCCACCAAAACCTGCGAGTTTCACGCCAAGGCCATCAAACTTCACCACTGCGGCTCCCAGGGGCTACAACCACCACTACCCTGGAGCGCCTGGCGGAGTCCCTGGCTACTCTACTCCACGTCCGGTGGTGCTTGCCCGTGTGTGGAGATCCTGGACATCAAACTGAACTCCAATGAAGAACAAAGCTCTCCTCCACCCCGCCAAGATCTGCAACAAGCTCTCCTTCGGTTCGTGCACCACCGCCTCGGGCTCTCAACATCAACACCAAGCCCGGTCTGCGGTTGTTCGGGCCAATCGCCAACGCCTCTCAAAGTGAGCTCGCACTTTGGAGTTGTAATGGGTATGCTTCCGTTAACTCACCCCTGCACGAGTTCTCTTTGATTCGTGCATCGCATTCTTTTGTGTCTCACAAGTTTGCATATGAGAATGTGTTAACTCTGGATCCTCTCCGTAAGAAGCTAATGGTCTTATCTCCGGGTCCAACATGAGGGCTGAGTATATCGCCATGGCAATCGATTGAGATTGGGGGTTCTTCATTCTTGGCTTCTTTGATTTTTCCGGGCAACTCGACATTGATGTCATCTTGGGCATGGATTGGTTGACAAGAAATTCATTGTGATTGATTGTCTTTGAACGCTTCGGTGTCTCAAGATTCCTGAAGGCCATATAGTCTTTTCTCCAAGTCGACTCCGCTTTGTCCAGCTCTATTCCTTGGCGACTCTGAATGATGATGCTATGGAAGCTATTCAGAGGGTACCAGTGGTCTGTGAGTTCCCAGATGTCTTTCCTGAAGAGTTGCCAGGTATGCCTCCGGATCGCGAGGTTGAATTCGTGATTGAGCTTGAACCTGGAACGGCTCCTATCTCCAAGAGGCCATACAAAATGGGTCCTTCTGAGTTGGCTGAACTCAAACGACAACTTGATGAACAAGAGAAGCTGGGTTTCATTCAACATAGCACTTCTTCTTGGGGTAGCCCAACAATCTTTGTGAAGAAGCGTGACAGAACCGATAGGCTCTGTGTTGACTACCGGGCTCTCAATGCTAAAACCATCAAGAACAAATATCCTCTCCCACGGATAAATGATCTTTTTGATCAGCTGGCAGGAGCTGTGGTGTTCTCTAAGCTGGATTTGAGAAGTGGTTATCACCAAATCAAAATTCGCAAAGAAGATGTGCCCAAAACAGATTTCACCACCCGCTATGGCCTGTATGAGTACACGGTCATGTCTTTCGGTCTCACCAACGCACCTGCTACCTTCTCGAGGCTGATGAACTCCGTTTTCATGGAGTACCTGGACAAGTTTGTGGTGGTATATCTGGATGACATTCTGGTCTATTCCAAGTCCAAGGAGGAGCATGAAGAACACCTGCGTTGTGTCCTGAACAAGCTTCGTGAGAACCGCTTGTATGCAAAGTTCTCTAAGTGTGAGTTTTGGCTGCCTGAAGTAACATATCTGGGTCATGTTATCTCTGCCAAGGGCATTGCAGTCAACCCGGAAACCGTGAAGACAATAGTTGAATGGCTTCCTCCTGCTAATGTCAAGGAAGTGCGGAGTTTTCTCGGCTTGGCTAGCTATTGCCGTCGCTTTGTGCAGAACTTCTCGTAGATAGCAAAGCCTCTTACCGATCTCCTCAAGAAAGGCAAGAAGTACCTGTGGACTCCTGCTTGTCAAGAAAGTTTTGAGACACTCAAAGAGAAGCTCACTTCCACACCAGTCTTGGTTCCTCCGGATACATCTAAGCCTTTCCAGATCTTCTGTGACGCCTCTTTGCAAGGATTGGGTGCGGTCCTTATGCAAGAGAGACAGGTGGTTTCTTACGCCTCTTGTCAGTTGAAGACGCATGAGATCAACTATCCCACACATGACCTCGAGCTAGCAGCAGTTGTCTTTGCTTTGAAGCTATGGAGGCACTACTTGCTTGGTAACCGTTGTGAGATCTTCTCGGACCACAAGAGTTTGAAGTATATCTTCACTCAACCGGATCTCAACCTTCGGAAGAGGAGATGGATCGAAGCAATCAATGACTTTGATGTGACCATCAACTACACTCCGGGCAAAGCAAATGTCATGGCAGATGCGCTTAGCCGTAAAGCTTATGTCAACAACCTCATGGTGGAAGAGCAACAGCCTCTCTTGTGCGAGGAATTCCGTCGGTGAACCTCGAAATTGTGGAACAAGGGCATCTCCTGAACCTTCCGCTACTCCTCTCTTGGAAGAACAGATTCGCTCGTCAGCTTGGTGATCCGCACACCAAAAAGCTCATCGCTAAGCTTGACCTTCTGAAGTACGAGTCCTTCCATGTTGATGATCAAGGCACGCTCTTCTTTGAACACCGGATGTTTGTTCCAAACTATCCGGGTCTGAGAGACCAAGTTCTCAAGGAGGCACATGATTCGGTCCTTTCTATCCATCCCGGCAAAGACAAAGATGTACATGGACCTGAAAACACAATACTGGTGGCCTGGGTTGAAACGGTATTGCGCCAAGTACGTCTCAGAATGTGATGTCTGTCGCAGAGTCAAGGCTGTCCATCAGAAACCATTTGGTCTTCTACAGCCATTGAAACCTCCGGAATGGAAATGGGAGAAAGTAGAGATGGATTTCATCACTGGCTTTCCAAGGTCGCAGAAGGGCAACAATGCAATTTTTGTTGTCATCGACAGGCTTTCTAAAGTGGCTCATTTCTTCCCAGTCAAAGAAACAATTTCTGGAATTCAGTTGGCTGAGCTCTATATCAACAGGATTGTCTCTTTGTATGGGGTTCCACTTGAAATCAGTTCAGACCGTGGGAGCATCTTCACCTCAAAGTTCTGGGAGAGCTTCCAAAAAGCTTTGGGAACAAAGTTGAACTTCAGCACTGCTTACCACCCTCAGTCGCAAGGACAAGTGGAGAGGATCAATCAGATTCTGGAGGATATGCTTTGGGCTTGCGTCATCTCGTTTGGCATGAAATGGGAGGAATGCCTTCCATATGCTGAATTCTCCTACAACAACAGCTTCCAGAAGAGTCTGAAGATGGCACCATTCGAGGCTCTCTATGGTCGCAAGTGCAGAACTCCAATTGGTTGGTCAGGTGCAGGAGAAAGAATCTGGTTTGGCCCTGACATTGTAACCCAAGCAGAGGAGAAGGTGCATATCATTCTGGAGAACCTGAAGGTTGCTCAAAGTCGTCAGAAGAGCAACTATGACAGGAAGCACACAGATATGGTGTATGCCCCTGGTGATCTCGTCTACCTTCGTGTCACTCCCATGAGAGGAACACACCGCTTCGGTATCAAAGGAAAGTTGGCTCCTAGATACATCGGTCCTTTCAAGATACGTGGTAGAAGAGGAGAAGTTGCTTATGCACTTGAGCTTCCGGAAAAACTCAAAGTCCATGATGTTTTCCACATCTCTCAGCTCTAGAAATGCTTCAAAGATCCCGGCAGGACCGTGGACCATGAGCTAATCGACCTCAAAGAAGATCTGTCTTATCAAGAACACCCCACAAAAATCCTTGAGACCGCAGAACGAAGGACTCTCAACAAGTCCATCAGGTTTTGCAAGGTGCAGTGGTCACACCATTCTGTTGATGAAGCCACATGGGAGCGTGAAGATGAACTCCGTGCAAACCATCCTTCTCTCTTTGTATCTGCTTCTTCTTCCCAGAATCTCGGGGCGAGATTCCTGTTTAGTGGGGGAGAGTTGTAGCATCCCAGTTGTCTAACCCCTGTAATGCTACATGTTTTAATAATAAAAAGGGCCACTTCCAACATATAATTGTTGCATCATCATCATATCATGCTCATGTCATCATGTCACCTTGCATTTGAGCATCATATAAAACCCTTTCTTGTTTGGTTCTTCTCTCATGTGCATGATTAATTGTATTTGCCTCTTGATATTGTATTTGGCTCTTGATATATTGTTAAATGCCCAAGTTGAGTTGAGGGCATCTCTCTTATTGACTCCACCACCTTTCTTTCACCACCTTTAATTCCACCACCCAATTAATATGAGCTTGGCATTTTAATTTGGGTTATCTCTAGCTCATGTTGGTTGGTTGGATTCCACCCATAATCTTTGCTTGGCCTTGCCCACCTTTTGGGAATGCATATGAATAATGCCATATTAATCTTATTGTTCTCACAAAGATAAATTGGCATTAATTATTTTGCATGGGCCATGCAAGTGCCACCTTTTATAGTATTTGGCTTTTACTTGTTTTCTAAGTGGATCATCTTCCCTTTGGTTTAATCTTGTTTTGGGCTTGTAGTTTTCTTCATCAAATCATCTCCCTCTCTTCTTCCCTTTAGCTAAACCCCTACCCCCATGCCCCATGCACATACATGTGCTCATGAGGCATGCACAACCCTAAAACCCTCCTTGTTTCTTGGATCTTGCTTGGCCAATTTTGGATCATGCATGGACCAAAGAAGCACCCCTCCATCACATGGCCATCATCTCTCTTCCTCTCTCTCTTTTTCTTGCCTTGTTCTAGTTAAGGTTAGTTGGGAGCAAGCATGATCAAGTGCTAAGAGCCACCCTTCTACCTTTCCCCTCTCTTAGCTAAACCCTAAGATCTACCATGACACCTCCCCATCCTAGCTAAAACAAACACCTAATCTACACCTTCCTCTAAACCAACCCTAAGCACCCTTCTCTTCTCCCTCTTCCCACCATGGTCACCCCATGCCCCACTCGATCTCTCCCCCTCTCTCTTCCATGCAGGCCCCACCCCAGCACCCTCTACCAGCTAACCTGCCCCCCACATGACCAGGGACCCCCTAACCCTAGCCCTAGCCCGAGACGGCCCCTCTTCCCTTCCCTCTTTTTCTCACCCTCTCTGCCTCACCTGCCCTCGAGCTTCCCTGGCCCACCTGCAGCTCTGGCCCCACCTGGCAGCCGGCCAGTTCGAGCACGCCTGCCAGCCCCCCTCTAGTGCCCTGCCTTGCCCTGGCCTGGCCGAGCCGAGCACGTGAGAGGGAAAAGGTGGCGCCCTGGCCAGCCTCCCCTCCCACACGCAAGCCCCCACCTCGCCTCGTTCTTATCCTCTCCCTTTCCCTCTCTGGCCTCCCCAGATCCCATCCCAGAGGCCTGCCTCGCCTCCCCTCTTTCCCCCCCTCGCCACCGTCTGCCTCGACGCCGTCGTCGGCCTCCCCTCGTCGCCGTCGAACCAGGAGGCAAGCGCATCTGCTTGGTGTCGGGAAGGTCCGTAGCTTCTGCGTCGCCGTGCCCAGCAGCGAGGAGAAGGACCGAGCGCCAGACCGACGCTTCCGCGGAAACCCTAGCTTCGATGTCGGCCTCGCCGTGGATCGCCTGCACCGAGCCTCGCCACCGTCCACCGACCTCGCGGTGAGCCTACCTACCCCAGACAACCTCGTCGCCGTCTTGCCTGCTCGAGCAGATCGTTATGTCGAGCGCTCTATGCGTCGGCGTGTTCACGTATCTAGCTCGATCGCGGCCATCTTATCCAGCAAGCGCCCGTCTCTCTGTCAGCTAATCTAACCCACCCGGTGTAGCAGAACCTGCGCGAGCGAGGCGTGAGATCGATGCCCGCTGCAAAGCCTTCGTAGCCGCCGTCAGGTTTCAGGGAAGAAATACAGTACCAGTGGGTCGTTTTGCGAATACCCCCCTCCCCTTTTTGCCACGCCAACCCGCGGTCCAGCCTGGCCCATTTGTCTGTGTCTTGGCAGTTTTGCAAAAAGGCTCCTGGCGTTACCTAGTATAAACCCGCGGTCCTCTGTTCCTCAGCCGCTGGCGCGTGGGGCCACAGAACCCCTGGCCCCACCTGTCTGCGACCCAGACTAGTTTTGGATAGGTATAAAACGTCCCAGAGCCTGTTTAAAATTCAAATCTAGTTTAAATTATTTCAAAATTCAAATTCAATTCAGTTTCAAATAACTTTTCCATACTAAATCCAAATTTGGCAAATAATATATGTTTGGATATCAGAAAAATGAGAGGATTCCAAATATGCCATCCATATTGCCTTTTGCACAAGTAAAATTCCAAGTTTAATTAAATTACAACTAATGCCACTAGAATTTAAATAATTAATAACTTTTGTTTTATAATTCCAAATTAAGCAAATGATATGTCTAAAATGATCAGCTCGACGAGACCTTTCTGTTTATGATATCCATAACTTCAATTGCAACATGCATCATATAAATATATAGGGAACAACAACTGTTATGGCAACAAATGTGATTCCAAAACCCCATTAAAAATGTTATTATTTGTCTTTCACACCTCACCATGCCATGCTACCTTACTTGCCATGTAAATTGTGCATCATTCATCATGGCATGATTGTTTGCTTGACGCATCTTATTCATATGCTTGTGCTCTATATTCATGTTGGCCTTGTTTGTTTGGTTTTTCTCGGATAGACACTGAGCAGGGGTTATATCAAGAGAACCAGGAGCACTACCCAGATCCGTCCCTTGCTACGACTGAGTTGACAGGCAAGCACTTCCACATGCTTGCATACATACAGTACCTATTGCCTCTATCTTATTCTTGCATCATTGAGTCGCGAATTGCATTAAATTGAATCCCAAGTATGCATAGCCTTTACTTTTAAACCCCACCAAGCTTGTCCCTCCATCCCATGAGCCACTACTATAGGAGTTGCTTGAGCCATGCGAGTCGTAGAACATCATGTGTAGGGTATGTGAGTGTCTGTTGGATAATGAGGTACCTAAACAACTTAACCTGAGTAGTATGGGATAACTAAAGAAAGTGGCACCGGTGAGCAACATCTGCTATTTGGTTTTTCCTGCTCACTTGTGTCCCGTAAGACCCCGAGTACTTGATTCCTGTTCCTTGATTTATCGCTATCCACATCCGGAGGTATATGGGACCCCCAGCGAGCTTGATTCCGTCTTATTTCTTGGGGCCACAAACTAGTTTGAGGTTTTATTTACTATCCTGTACTTATGCCATGCTACTACAGTATTTAACTTGTGCGAGGAGCACATTGTCTTATTTTGGATCGTGGCACGATTCCGCGGTGTCGACAAGCCCAGTTTGGGTTCCCAGTCGTTCTGACCATCCCCACAACCTTGAGTCCGTCTCGGCTTGCTTACCGTTCTTGGGTGTACTTCAAGGGGTGGCCCCCTGAAATATTTCTGAATTCTGCGATTGTTCAGTCGTGAAAGCCTCGTTGGGTTTTGATTTGGTTTTTCCGAGGTTGATCGAGCGTGTGTTGCTATTGGTGCACCCCGGCCGGGTAAAACTTTCTGAAAGCCGTGTCCGCGGATATGGACGACTTGGAGCACAGTTTCTCGATCATAGACAAGCATAACTAAAGTACCGCTTCTAATTTGACTAAGTAATTTGACTAGTAAATAGCGCAATACTCATGGAATGGTTAATAAAATTGCCAACGGATGGGGGGTTGTTCGTCCGCTTCCTTGTTGGTAAGCAGGGAGGAGGATGGATCGGATGAGATTACCATTATAACTGTTGTTCTTAATTCACGGACATCCGTCTATCATTGGTTAGGCGGATGGTTAGCGTTTATCTGTAGAACTGCTAGGGTTTATCTTTCGCTGCAATTGCGTCACCCCAGGTTGTGTCCCCTTTAGAGGCATTAAGACTTGTTGAGTACCCTTAGGGTCTCACACGATAAATTATTGGTTCAGATGGATGGTACCTCCACGGGACGGATCTTTGGGTGGAAGAAGTCAAGATGTGGGCAACGATCGCTCGTGTAGAGATTCCGGAACGGGATCCGTGAGACCTGTAGTTGGGATGTGCTTATTTCTATGGCATCTTATGCCGATTTGCTTCTTATACGTACTCGGATTTTGTTTGCCGATTCAGCAAGCTCCTATGATGTGTGTTGTATGAGGAGTAATCCAAAAATATAGATTTATCTAGGTCATTTGAATCTTGCCGTATGGCGTTGCTATATTTCTTTTCTTTCTAGATGGTATGGCTCGATGTACTCTTGTATGGTGGCTTGCGTACATACCCACTTGTGTACGTAGTTGATCCTTCACCGCCGCCACGCCTGCATGTGTCCCGTTGAGAGGGTAGTGGTTGGGACGTCTGAAAGGACTACCGGTGAGTGGCTTTTGGGGCCCCAGTACTATTTCAACCACTACCACTCATCCAGGCTTGTATCTAGGGCGTAGTTCACCGAGGTAGTTACAATTGGTATCGAGCCATCCCGACCTTCGTGGTTTCAAAAGCAGTCGTTGTCGGTCTAGCAAATATTTTGGGTAGTTATGTATATTAGGGAAAAACAAAGCGAGTAGGAATGCTTCCACTTTTCTTCTTACCCTCCCACCCTTTTACGGTAAGGAAGTGCAACGTTTTCAATTCTCTCCGAAAGTTCAAACTAGGATTCACGTGTTGGGTTTCCGTAGTACCATAGGTTGTGTGTGTGTGTGTGTGTGTGTGTAATCCCTTGTCTATCTGTTGCATCCAAGTTGTTATCTTATCATCTTTGGTTATCAACTGTTGGTACATTCCATACCGGCTGTGCTTTGTAAACCGACGCATCTATCTTCCTCTTTGTATCCGACGCTATCTTGTTTGGGGTGTTCGTTTCCGTAGTTACCAATCTTTAGGTTTCGTCGTGAGAAGAAGGGGTTAGGATATGTGTTCCACTTGTTCATGTGCGGAGTAATGATTTGAGTGCGGGATGGAGTCGCGACCATACCACTACTTTTATCATTCGCTTTTGTATATTGAATCGGTAGAGTCACTAATCTTGATTCGTTAAGTAATTTTGCGCATCTATTGGTATTTTAATGCCGAAATTTGTGGAATTTTTTTTTCTTTGATATATTTGTGTACCACACTCCTTTTCAGTCGTGTGCGATATGCTTAATATCTTTTAGGTGCTATGGACTTTGTTGATATTTTAATATCATCTCAGTAAATTGTATCCTTTAATCATGGTTAATTCCATCTTGGTACTATGTTGGATTATTATCATTCTCCATTATAGTACTGACTTGAGTTTTATATCAATGACAGGATGGCTCCCCCACGCCGGACTGAGGAGGACATACCTCGGGCCCGGGCTCGTATTTGTCAAACATTGCAAATGCTTTGGCAGCCATGCAAGAGAACCATGACGCTTTGAGGAGAGCGTCAGAAGAAATGAGTTTGCTCCACTTCCTCCACCTCCCAAGCGTGGTGACATCAAGAGCTTCCTCAAGTTCAACCCTCGTCAGTTTGATGTGTCTGACCGACCTCTTGACGCGGATGATTGGCTGCGCGAGATCTCAAGGTTGCTAGAGGCTGCGATGTTCCGCAAGGAGTGGGTCAAGTGTGCGACTCACCTTCTCAAGGGAGATGCGGCTCTTTGGTGGAAAACTACTTGAAGGCAAGCTGACTTTGGGTTCCAGCCAACTTGGGAGAGGTTCACTGCAGCTTTCAAGGAGCAGTTTCTCTCGAGATTGTGATGGAAAGGATGAAGGAGGCTTTCCTCAACTCAAGCAGGAAATGATAACGTCAACACCTACATCAGGAACTTCATGAACCTATCTCGCTATGGTGGTGATGAGGTATCTGATGACAAGAAGAAGCAGAAAAGGTTCAGGCAAGGGCTCAATGCGTCGATCAAGTATGCAATCACGCATGCAAGACCGGAAACCTTCCTGGAACTACAGCACACAGCACTGCAAGAGGAGGCAAGCAGGCAAATGTTTGAGGAGTCCAAGAAACACAACAGGGATGCATCAAGCTCTGCAGTTATGGCAACTCCTTCTAAGCGGCGTGTCTGGGTTCCTAACACCCCACCGTCGCTCCCGGCTCCACCAAGACCTGCGAGTTTCACGTCAAGGCCACCAAACTTCACCATCGGCTCCGGGGCTACAACCACCACTACCTGGGCGCTGGCGGAGTCCCTGGCTACTCTACTCCACGTCCAGCTGGTGCTTGCTTCGTGTGTGGAGATCCTGGACATCAAAACTGGAACTGTCCAATGAAGAACAAAGCTCTCCCTCCACCCCCGCCAAGATCTGCAACAAGCTCTCCTTCGGTTCGTGCACCACCGCCTCGGGCTCTCAACATCAACACCAAGCCCGGGTCTGCGGTTGTTCGGGCCAACTGCGTCAACGCCTCTCAAGCTGAGCTCGCACCTGGAGTTGTAATGGGTATGCTTCCCGTTAACTCAGTCCCTGCACGAGTTCTCTTTGATTCTGGTGCATCGCATTCTTTTGTGTCTCACAAGTTTGCATATGAGAATGTGTTAACTCTGGATCCTCTCCGTAAGAAGCTAATGGTCTTATCTCCTGGGTCCAACATGAGGGCTGAGTATATCAGCCATGGCAATCAGATTGAGATTGGGGGTTCTTCATTCTTGGCTTCTTTGATTTTTCTGGGCAACTCTAACATTGATGTCATCTTGGGCATGGATTGGTTGACAGCAAATTCAGCTGTGATTGATTGTGCTGAACGCTCAGTGTCTCTGAAGATTCCTGAAGGCCATATAGTCTTTTCTCCAAGTCTGACTCCTGCTGTCCAGCTCTATTCCTTGGCGACTCTGAATGATGATGCTATGGAAGCTATTCAGAGGGTACCAGTGGTCTGTGAGTTCCCAGATGTCTTTCCTGAAGAGTTGCCAGGTATGCCTCCGGATCGCGAGGTTAAATTCGTGATTGAGCTTGAACCTGGAACGGCTCCTATCTCCAAGAGGCCATACAAAATGGGTCCTTCTGAGTTGGCTGAACTCAAACGACAACTTGATGAACAAGAGAAGCTGGGTTTCATTCAACATAGCACTTCTTCTTGGGGTAGCCCAACAATCTTTGTGAAGAAGCGTGACAGAACCGATAGGCTCTGTGTTGACTACCGGGCTCTCAATGCTAAAACCATCAAGAACAAATATCCTCTCCCACGGATAAATGATCTTTTTGATCAGCTGGCAGGAGCTGTGGTGTTCTCTAAGCTGGATTTGAGAAGTGGTTATCACCAAATCAAAATTCGCAAAGAAGATGTGCCCAAAACAGATTTCACCACCGCTATGGCTGTATGAGTACCTGTCATGTCTTCGGTCTCACCAACGCTTTGCTACCTTCTCGAGGCTGATGAACTCCGTTTTCATGGAGTACTGGACAAGTTTGTGGTGGTATATCGGATGACATTCGGTCTATTCCAAGTCCAAGGAGGAGCATGAAGAACACTGCGTTGTGTCTGAACAAGCTTCGTGAGAACCGCTTGTATGCAAAGTTCTCTAAGTGTGAGTTTTGGCTCAAGTAACATATCTGGGTCATGTTATCTCGCCTAAGGGCATTGCAGTCAACCCGAAACCGTGAAGACAATAGTTGAATGGCTTCCTCCCGCTAATGTCAAGGAAGTGCGGAGTTTTCTCGGCTAGCTATTGCCGTCGCTTTGTGCAGAACTTCTCGTAGATAGCAAAGCCTCTTACCGATCTCCTCAAGAAAGGCAAGAAGTACCTGTGGACTCCTGCTTGTCAAGAAAGTTTTGAGACACTCAAAGAGAAGCTCACTTCCACACCAGTCTTGGTTCCTCCGGATACATCTAAGCCTTTCCAGATCTTCTGTGACGCCTCTTTGCAAGGATTGGGTGCGGTCCTTATGCAAGAGAGACAGGTGGTTTCTTACGCCTCTTCTCAGTTGAAGACGCATGAGATCAACTATCCCACACATGACTTCGAGCTAGCAGCAGTTGTCTTTGCTTTGAAGCTATGGAGGCACTACTTGCTTGGTAACCGTTGTGAGATCTTCTCGGACCACAAGAGTTTGAAGTATATCTTCACTCAACCGGATCTTCTCGGATACATCTAAGCTCTCTCTTGTTTTGTGTTTGTTTAGGTCATAGGGTGATGTCAAACCATGTTGGCTCACAAGTTGGGGCACTATCCTACCCGGTTTCACCTCGACGGGGAGATTCCACCCTCCTACGGGCCCGGAACCTTCGCCTCTAGGTTAGAGCGCATGCATGCGAGGGGGGACACATGCAAGCACCTATATATACCAACCTCTAACCACACCCACACACACATATATGCTAGGGGCACATGCAAGTTTTCATCTCATTCCGATGTTCTCGTGGTCTTCCTCTGGCGAAACCCTGATCTCTGTGCACACTCGGATCGTCTACCCCCCTAGACGTTCCTCCCGACAGTAGCCAGGCGTAGCTCTCTCTTGTTTTGTGTTTGTTTAGGTCATAGGGTGATGTCAAACCATGTTGGCTCACAAGTTGGGGCACTATCCTACCCGGTTTCACCTCGACGGGGAGATTCCACCCTCATACGGGTCCGGAACCTTCGCCTCTAGGTTAGAGCGCATGCATATGAGGGGGGACACATGCAAGCACCTATATATACCAACCTCTAACCACACCCACACACACATATGCTAGGGGCACATGCAAGTTTTCATCTCATTCCGATGTTCTCGTGGTCTTCCTCCGTCGAAACCCTGATCTATGTGCACACTCGGATCGTCTACCCCCCTAGACGTTCCTCTGACAGGGGTAGCCCGGCGTAGCTCTCTCTTGTTTTGTGTTTGTTTAGGTCATAGGGTGATGTCAAACCATGTTGGCTCACAAGTTGGGGCACTATCCTACCCGCTTTCACCTCGACGGGGAGATTCCACCCTCCTACGGGCCCGGAACCTTCGCCTCTAGGTTAGAGCGCATGCATGCGAGGGGGGACACATGCAAGCACCTATATATACCAACCTCTAACCACACCCACACACACATATATGCTAGGGGCACATGCAAGTTTTCATCTCATTCCGATGTTCTCGTGGTCTTCCTCCGGCGAAACCCTGATCTCTGTGCACACTCGGATCGTCTACCCCCCTAGACGTTCCTCTGACAGGGGTAGCCCGGGGTAGCTCTCTCTTGTTTTGTGTTTGTTTAGGTCATAGGGTGATGTCAAACCATGTTGGCTCACAAGTTGGGGCACTATCCTACCCGGTTTCACCTCGACGGTGCAATCACTTCATGTGGTCGTGGTGAGTGCTATTGAGAACCACATGCGATAATAACACTTACAAACATATAGAAATTTCTCGGGGTGTGAGAAGATTCGCAACGACATTTCATGTGGACGTGTAGACTGCTATTCAGAGGGTACGAAATTATCCAATTAATAAAAAAATATATAAATAATTGATGCAAATACAAAATATATGAAAAATAGAGAAGGCTACGCCGAGGGTGACCGTCGACGCTCTGCGTTTCACGAGGTGGCCGTTGGCGTATGCTATGCCGAGGGTCGCCGTCGGCTAAATCGACAACACCGTTAGCGCGTCGTCGTCTTTGCCGGCATGTGCCGCGTCCGCTTAGCTACGCCGAGGGCCGCCACACGAGGGTGACCGTCGGTGTAGTGTCACGCCGACGGCAGCTACCGAGGGCTGGCCAGTTGGGCTGGCTCGGTGCGGTGCTACGCCGATGGCCCCGACGTTTGGCCGTCGGCGTAGTCGGCGGCCGTCGGCGCATCTGGCCATTCCTGTAGTGAATATAGTCTGTTTGTATCTAAACAACTAGATAGAGATAGAATTAGATAAGAACTAGAGTTGTTGTATAGTTCTGCCATACGTGCTGCTGTATGCGTGTTGTACAAGATGTAAACTATCTGATCTATATAAAAGCAACGAAGCCGGCCCTTGAGAGCTGCGCACTTGCCTCCAATTCTTCTTCTTGTGTTTTCTTTCATGGTATCAGAGCAAAACTGATCTACTCCACGCTTCGCCCTAGATGTCTTCCTCCTCATCAGTCTCCGATGCCGCCTCGAGCATCTTCTCCAGCGGCCTTGGTGTGGCCAGCAACACCTCCGACTCCGGCGTGCCGACGCTCGCGCCGCTCTTCAACTTCACCAACGTCAAGACCGTCAGCCTGTCGGCGGAGAACTACCTCCTCTGGCGCGTGCAGGTTCTCCCTGTGCTCAAAAGCCATCTCCTCCTCGGCTACGTCAACGGGCGGCTGCCATGCCCGTCCCAGCTCATCCCCAACCCAAAGGCGGCCGAAGCGGGCGCACCAAAGGACATCCCCAACCAAGCGGATCAAGCCTGGATGCAGCAGGACCAGGCAATCCTGTCCTTCATCCTCACCAACGCATCCGAGGGTGTCGTCGGGATGCTCATGACGGCCATCACGTCTGAGGAGGCGTGGACCGTCCTGGAGAACGCCTTCGCGTCGCAGTCGACGACACGCTCCATGCAGCTTCGCTTCCAGCTGTCGCGGATCCAGAAGAGCGACACGCCGATGTCCATCTACTTCACCCGCGTCAAGAGACTCACCGACACCATGGCTTCCATCGGTAAGCCCCTTGAAGATGAGGAAATTATTTCTTATCTTCTTGCAGGCCTCGATAGCGACTACGATGCTCTTGTTGAGGTGGTGACGGCGCGCACGACGCCGATGCCACTCAGGGATCTCTACTCCCAGCTGCTCAGCACCGAGTACCGCGTCGAGGGACGCAAGGCGGACATCGGCGGCCCCATGAACCTTCACTCCGCCAACCTCTCCTTCAGCTCCAAGCAACCTGGGGGTGGCGACAAGTTCTACCGCGACGGGCGCTCTCTCCCACCAATCAACGGTGGTGGCGGTGGCGGCTACTCTCGTGCCCCTACTGCTGCTCCGCCGTCACCCTCCTTCAACAATGGTGGCGGTGGTGGTGGCGGCTACTCCGGGCCCAGCAACAACAATCGCCCATGTGCCAACTCTGCGGCAAGGTGGGGCACATCGCTGCCAAGTGCTTTAAGCGCTTCAAGAAGGATTTCCTCGGCATGGGGAACAATGGAGGTGGCGGTGGTGCACCTCGCCAAGCTGCTGGTGCCACGCATGTGCCGCAAGGGCACACTCCCTCCTTCCCAGTGGATCCAGCCTGGTACGCCGACACCGGCGCAACGGACCATCTCACAAACGACCTCGCCAAGCTCGTCGTGAGGGAGCACTACCAGGGAAACGATCAAGTGCACGCCGCAAACGGTGCAGGTATGCAAATTCATCATGTTGGCCAAGGCATTCTCCCCACTCCATCTCATAATCTTCGCCTCAATGATGTCCTACATGTCCCTTCCGTTACTCGAAGTCTTCTCTCCGTTAAGAAACTTACTAGTGACAATCCTGTTTTTGTGGAATTTCACCCAAATAATATTTTTGTGAAAGATCGAGCCACTCGGAAGATTCTGCTTAGAGGGAAGTGTCGTGGTGGCCTCTACCCTTTGGAGCCACCCATCATCAAGCAAGTGTTCGGGAGTGTCAAGGTGTCTCGCGAGAAATGGCATTGTCGTTTAGGTCATCCTGCTTCACAGGTCGTCCAACATGTTTTACATCATAGTGATCTTCCTTCGAAGTCTAGTCGCAATAATGCAATTTGTGATGCATGTCAACAAGGAAAAAGTCATCAATTGCCTTTCCCTATTTCGAGTCATGTAATAAAAGCTCCTCTTGAGCTAATTATTTCAGATGTATGGGGCCCTGCCCAAATTTCTGTTAGTGGACACAAATACTATGTTAGTTTCATTGATGCTCATAGTCGTTTTACATGGATTTATCTGCTTAAACAAAAATCTGATGTGTTCCAAGTGTTCCTTCAATTCCAACGACATGTCGAGCGTCTCTTAAATCACAAAATTATCCATGTTCAAACGGATTGGGGTGGAGAATATATTAAGCTCAACAAGTTTTTTCTGATATTGGCATTGCACATAGAGTATCTTGCCCGCACACCCATCAACAAAATGGGGCAGCTGAGCGTAAATACCGCCATATAGTCGAAACCGGACTTACACTTTTAGCTCATGCCTCGGTTCCTTTTCGTTTTTGGAGTGATGCATTCTCCACTACATGTTTAATCATCAATAGACTTCCCACCCGAGTCATTAACATGCAAACTCCGTTAGAACGTCTCTTAGGCGAAATTCCCGACTATACGTTTCTCAAAGTATTTGGGTGTGCATGTTGGCCTCATCTTAGACCATACAACAATCATAAGCTTGAGTTTAGATCCAAAAAATGTGTGTTTCTTGGATATAGCACTCTCCACAAAGGATATAAATGTCTCCATATTCCCACTAACCGTGTCTATATTTCTCGCATGTCGTTTTTGACGAGGCGAGTTTTCCCTTTGCTGGTTCTCCATCGATAGACACAAATATTCCTAAATCATCTATTCCTGCCGAGCCTGGCCAATTTAATGATTTTGCATATGCTCCTTTGCTACTCCCTAATCATGGTGCAGGAACAGGTCGCTGTACACAACTTTTCGTTGATACTGCACCTGTGCATGGACACGTCTCGGAATCCAGCAACTACATGCACGTTGATCAGGAAAAGGATGGCCTCGCTTCTCCTGCAGCGCGCGACACGGCTTCGTCACATGTCCCGGACGGCAGCCCAGGATCTGCTACCGGCTCGTCTCACCCGGGCGGGCCTCCGTCGCCTGGCGGGCCTCATTCACCGAGCGGCCCGCTCAGACGCCTCCGCTTCAGGCGCAATCACCAGCGCCCCCTGCACCACCTGGGCCTGTGACGCGGCTCCGGAACAATATTCATCGGCCGCTCACGCGCACGGACGGCACCGTCGCGTGGCCCACACGCTGCATGGCGCATGCAGTGTCTTCTGAGAGCGCTGAGCCGCGTGACTACCGTGTTGCACTTGGTTTGCCTCAATGGCGTGCGGCGATGGACGCAGAATTCAGCGCGTTACTTCATAATCAGACATGGCGCCTGGTTCCACGTCCCCCGGGTGTCAACGTCATCGATTGTAAATGGGTGTTCAAGGTCAAGCATCACGCCGATGGGTCTATCGAGCGGTACAAGGCTCGTTTGGTGGCCAAAGGGTTCAAGCAACGGCAGGGCTTGGACTATGACGACACATTCAGCCCGGTGGTAAAGCCAATGACAATTCGCTTATTATTGTCTCTGGCTGTTTCGCGAGGTTGGCATCTTCGCCAACTAGACATCCAGAATGCTTTTCTTCATGGAGTACTTGAAGAGGAGGTATACATGCGTCAGCCACCTGGTTATGAAGATCACTCTCATCCTCATCATCTGTGTCGTCTTGAGAAGGCTCTATATGGCCTCAAACAGGCACCTCGTGCATGGCATGCGAGGCTTAGCTCTGTTCTTCAAACTCTTGGTTTTATCGCATCAGCTGCCGATTCATCCTTGTTCATCTATCGGCGTTCTGAGGTGGTCACTTTTCTGCTCGTTTATGTGGATGATATTATTGTCATCAGCTCTTCGCCTACTGCGCCTAATCAGCTTGTACAGGACCTGAGGACAAAGTTTGCAGTTAAGGACCTTGGTGCACTTCACTTCTTTCTTGGTATTGAGGTTCTTCATCCTTCTGCTGGTGGACTGTTGTTATCTCAGCGAAAGTATGCCTCTGAGCTTCTTCGGCGCTCTGGTATGCTCAAATGCAAGCCGGCTCACACACCTATGTCTGCATCAGATAAGATCTCTGCTCTGGATGGTGATATTCTTTCTCCTGATGATGCCACTTTATACCGTAGCATAGTTGGTGGTCTTCAGTACCTCACAGTCACACGGACTGATCTCTCATATGTGGTAAATCGTGTGTGTCAGTATCTTCATGCCCCTCGAGACAGTCATTGGTCCGCTGTTAAGAGGTTTCTTCGATATATCCGGTTCACATTGTCTACTGGTCTGTCATTCGGTTCTGCCTCCACTGATTTGTTATCTGCCTTTTCTGATGCTGACTGGGCGGGAAATGTTGATGATCGGCGATCAACCGGGGGATATGCTATCTTCTTTGGAGGTAATTTGATCGCCTGGAGTGCTCGCAAACAGAATACAGTTTCGCGATCCAGCACTGAGTCTGAGTATAAGGCACTTGCCAATGCCACTACTGAACTTATATGGGTGCAGTCTCTTCTTGGTGAGTTAGGCATTCAACAGTCTCGGACTCCTATATTATGGTGTGACAATCTTGGTGCCACATTTTTGTCTGCGAATCCAGTGTTCCATGCACGTACTAAACATATTGAGGTTGATTTTCATTTTGTACGAGAGAGAGAGAGTTTCACAGAAGCAACTAGAGATCAAATTCATATCATCTAATGATCAAGTAGCAGACATCTTTACCAAGCCTCTTCCTGATCCAGCTTTTCAGTGGTGTAAGCGCAATCTCAATCTGCTAGACAGTTGAGATTGAGGGAGGGTGTTAGAATATATTGTAGCTGACGTAATCTCTGATGTAAGTCTCTAGTATAGTCTGTTTGTATCTAAACAACTAGATAGAGATAGAATTAGATAAGGACTAGAGTTGTTGTATAGTTCTGCCATACGCGCTGCCGTATGCGTGTTGTACAAGATGTAAACTATCTGATCTATATAAGAGCAAAGAAGCCAGCCCTTGAGAGCTGCGCACTTGCCTCCAATTCTTCTTCTTGTGTTTTCTTTCACTTCGAACTTTTACGAGCTCGTACATGGTTACACTTGTATGTGCATTTGCATGTCATATGCATGGTGGCCATCACATTTAGTGATCTAACTATGCCATGAACTAAACGAGTTTCCTATCGGTGTTTGGTTCTCCTCCTACGGGGTGACACAAGACTCTCATCTGTCCACTCCCCATTCCCGTAACACTTTGGCTAGGGGAACCGTCTTGGAATGGAGGATCTGCACATATGGTATCGTTATGTCACTCAGAGGTTATTGCCTTTTCTTGGTTCTTCCTCTTCATCGAGGTTAGGTGCGGACGAATGTCGACCGACGATCCTCAAGGTTAGGGGCATTTGACAAAATGGTTATTTGCTTCTTGTTCCTCCATCCTCATGGAGCACATGGACCATTTGGTTTTATTGTGTGTGCTTTCGGTTTATCTGATGATGCTTTCTCTCTCTATGGTGGTATTTAAAGGATTTATGCACTAGCCAATTATTTTAAAAGACCGATCTGATGAAAAGGGCTAGGCGGTGTATTTATATTCAACACTTCCCCTCACGTCTAGGCTATTTTAATCTTTAGCGTGGGATAAGAGTAGTCCACATAATCTTTTTTTCCTTTTTTTTTAATTCTGCGTGAGCAGGTCTTGAACTCAAGACCTCTTGGCTCTGATACCATAAAGAATTTATGCACTAGCCAATTATCCCAAAAGACCGATCTGATGAAAAGGGCTAGGCGGTGTATTTAGGGTGTGTTTGGTAGCCTGGGTGGTCTATCTCAGCTCATACAAGCTGAGTTCAGCTATGTCCACTCCATACAAGTGTGTTTTATTTCCTGTGTTTGGTAGGTTGCATGTGCTGAGATGTGTTCAGTTGAGATCCTGTTTGGTTGATTGTATGAGTTGAGCCATGTCAGCTATTTATAAAAAGCAATCGGGTCCCTGAATACAAAATGAAAAAGCAATCAGGTCCTTGGGAGGGTCCAGCTTGGGCTCCGGCGCCGTCGCCAGTGAGAGGAGGAGCCGCCATGCTCCGGCGCTACGCGCTGCCACCTCAGGCTAGTCGGAGCGCCACTGCCCGCGTGAGGAGAGACGGTGGCCGGCAGGGGTGGAGCTGTGCTGCAGGGACGGGGCTGTGCCTCGGGCATGCAGTTCAACGTCCCTGGATGAGCTCCGCGTGAGGAGAGACGGTGGTCGGCAAGGGCGGGGTTGTGCTGCGGGGCAGATGCAGTGCTGTGCGGCGGAGAACACACGGCGGCAGACGGGGTCGGGCAGGAAGATAGCGAGAGCGGAGAGATAGCAGGGGAGCGGGGCAGGAAAATGAGACACACGACGGGTTACGGGGCCGTGACCCCTAGCGCTGGGTCGCACACGCGGATGGACTCGGCACTGCCGAGTTGCGAAGCTGGATTTGAGCTTCGCAACCGGGCAGGGCTGAGGGGCCTTTTTTGTATGAGGTGGGCACTGTCGGATATGGCCGACCCGATCTACCAAACAATAAAACGTGGGATGAGGTGAGAATATTTAGGTCGCCCCCGGGCTACCAAACACACCCTTATATTCAACAGCATTTGCCGGCATATTCTGGAGACTACGATGCCCTTTTTTTTTTTGAACGGGACGATGCCCTTACTCCCTACTTCCTTGTCAAAGGCTGGACGATAATTGCCGCCACAGACTTGTGTGTGAGGAAACGGGACTCGAGTCAATGACTCCACTAACAAATGCGCTAACTTGGTTACTCTCGATTACAGTCTCGTACTTATTCTTGAAGCTAGAATGATAACTTTTCTCGACCATAGAACCATTAGTTCTACTTTTACCATGTACTTTTGTCATGTTGCATTCATTAAATGGAGTTGCATTAATCTTGACTAAAGAATATACTCACCTCCGTCGGCTTTACTGAGTAGTAGTGCCACTCCCCGAACAAACAAGCACAACCATGAGTTGTTGTGGGTGAACCATAATTTAGTAGCCTAACCAGCCTAGGATCTTTTCTTTTTTCGAGTTGCATTGCTATAACTTTTTTTCCAAAAACCTATAAACAGGAGATTTCCTAATATCAGTGCAAGCTAATGAAAAAGAAATGCATATCCTTGTCCCAGCGTCTCCACCCCGGCCCCCACAAATCCCGGAAACAAGAGAGAAAATTTGGCGCAAAGCAAGCAAGAACACCATCTCGCTCCCACCAATTCGACCACCACCTACATGTCATCGATTCGATCCCCGCAGATGGGCGCGTCAACGAGACGATCCCCTCCTCCTCCTCCTCCTCCTCATCCGCGTCACCTCTTTTGATTGATCCGAATTAGCGCGCGGCGTTCTTCGTCGCTAGGGCGTGTTCGTGGGGGTTCCATAAATCCGATTGATGGCCGGGTTCGTGGGGGTGGTCGTCTCCGACCCCTCCTTGCAGGGCCAGTTCACCCAGGTCGAGCTCCGATCGTTCAAGGCCAAGGTCACGCCCAAATCCACTTGCATTTTCCGCTCCAAAATCCTAATTCCTAATAATCGTGTGTTTCGTTATGCCAAATGAATGCGTCGTGTGGTCGCAGTTCTTGTCTCTGAAGAGGGACTCCGGCGGCCATGTCACAACCAAGAACCTGCCGGGGATGATGAAGAAGCTGAGGGGCCTCAACGAGGTTGTTTCTGAGGATGACATTGCTGCATTCCTCTCCGAGGTTTACCCCGACCCCGACCAAGAGATCGAGTTCGAGTCCTTCCTTCGGGTACACACACCATTATTTTAGTGCACATTATTTGACAACATTGAGGAAAGTAACTGGGGATGTTGTGCTGCAGGAGTACCTGAACCTGCTTTCGAGGGTGAGCTCCGACGATGGCGCGAGCGGGAGCAGGAGCATGCCGTCATCGTTCCTCAAGTCGAGCACCACCACGCTAATCCACAACCCCAACCAGGCCGAGAAGTCGTCCTATGTTGCGCACATCAACGCTTATCTTGGTGATGATCCTTTTCTGAAGAAGTATTTGCCAATAGACCCCGCGGGTGACGACCTCTTCAACCTCGTCAAAGACGGAGTCGTGCTCTGGTGAGATGATAGATGATGCTATGATTGAGTTTCCACTTGCATTATAGATGATGCATTACAATGCATCCACTTGTATGGATACCATGGTTTGAGGACAGTAGCCTGATACTTGCTTTGGTCAGTAAATTGATCAACTTAGCGGTGCCGGGGACAATTGATGAGAGAGCCATCAATAAGAAGAGAATCCTTAACCCATGGGAGAGGAATGAGAACCATACACTCTGCCTCAACTCTGCCAAGGCTATTGGATGTACCGTTGTCAATCTTGGTGCTCAAGACTTGGTAGAAGGAAGGGTATTTATCTCTTACCCCTCATTGTACTTTTATGTTTTAATAACTCTTTTTTTAGGACAAATTTTAACTCTAACTGGTAAGCGGGTTCAAGTGATGTCAATATCTTCCTTTTCGGTAGTATGCGAGTGCTGTCACTGAAATTGTTTAAACATCAATATCATGCTCAGTGCAAGAATAATGACTGACTCTAGACTACATTCCTTAATATTTCAGCCCCATCTAGTTCTTGGGTTGATATCTCAAATCATAAAGGTATATCCTGTAAGTTCCAACCGATGCTACTACAATCCAGACTACTCAGTACAAGTGTAGAACTGTCTTATGACCTTTCTTAATTTTTTTTGTAAGTAAACAGATACAACTTTTGGCTGATCTAAATCTTAAGAAGACACCACAGCTGGTGGAAATCTTTGATGACAGCAAGGTATATAGTACTACGTACTTTTGTCATTCTGTAAATGTTTTGTTGACATGATATATGTCACATTTATGATTATACTTTGCTCATTACTGTACAGGATATAGACGAAGTGCTGAGCTTATCACCCGAAAAGTTGCTACTTCAGTGGATGAACTATCATCTCAAGAGAGCTGGCTACAAGAAAACTGTTAGCAACTTCTCTTCAGATGTCAAGGTTCACACAGTCTTATCTCTTCAAGAAATTAGGAACATATTTTTCCTGTATCCCACCCATAAAATATATCTTCATCATTTCTTACCACATTAGTCTGTTAGATGCTCAACAAGCAATTATCTTACAAGCTAGGACTGGACAGGATGGTGAAGCCTATGCCTATCTTATCAAAGCTCTTGCTCCGGAGCATTCCTCTGAAACTGCATTTGAGACGAAGGATCCTACGGTAAGGGCAAATATGATACTTGAACAAGCAGAGAAGTTAGACTGCAAAAGATACTTGAGCCCAAAGGATATTACCGAGGGCTCTCCAAATCTTAACCTTGCATTTGTTGCACAAATATTCCAACAAAGGTGAGAATCATTTGTATTCTGTTTGAAGAAATTTTAATTTGACGGCTTGTCTACTTAAATATTGCAGAAAGTAATTTATGCTCACCAAAGGGCAATGTATTTTTGCATGCAGAAATGGCTTGACTACTGACAACAAACAGATCAAGCTCACAAAATCAGCGTCGCGAGATGATGTTATATTATCTCGAGATGAAAGAGCTTTCCGGATGTGGATCAACAGCCTCGGAGTCGCGACATACGTGAACAATGTGTTTGAAGATGTTCGAAACGGGTAAGCTTTTGACAGAGGCGGGCCATGTTTATCCGTAAACGGATGAGTGATGTAAATGCCTGTGCAGGTGGGTTCTTCTAGAAGTATTCGACAAAGTCTATCCAGGGTCTGTCAATTGGAAGCTAGCAACAAAACCTCCAATTAAAATGCCATTTAGAAAACTGGAGAACTGCAATCAAGTTATAAATATCGGGAAGCAGCTAAAGTTTTCCTTGGTGAATTTAGCTGGAAATGATATTGTTCAGGGAAACAAGAAGTTGATTGTCGGTGAGTTTTTTTAACTAAAATTATTGATTAATGCACATGGCCATTCTTTTTTTGAAATTCATCTTACTCGCTCATAAATGTATCTATTTAAACACTTTTAAATATATACCATCAAGTGGCTATGTATGTTTGCAATGTTCATTGATCCTAGAGTGAGGAATTATGGTGGATTACTGAACTGTTCAAATGTCATACAGATAGAAAATGGATTTTTTATTATAATACATCATACCTTCTTTTATTTTCTGTGTTCCAGATGGAGTTTTCATTTTAAATATCATCTCACGTGTTATTTCAGCGCTTCTATGGCAACTGATGAGATTCGATATACTTCAGTTGTTAAACAAACTGAGATTCCACTCTCAAGGGTCACAAGGAAAAGAAATAACTGATGCTGATATCTTGAGTTGGGCGAACAGCAAAGTGAAGGCTTCCAGGAGAAATTCTCGAATTGAAAGTTTTAAGGTGATTCTTTCGATTGCACATTGCGTTTCAGCAACGATGGATGGAGCTTGGGAATAAACTAAGTGAGGGTCAATATGCAAATTAGAAAACTTCATAAAGCTACTTTGTTTCTTAATTACCAAAATCACCCTCAACAATACTACTACAGAATAATGTAACTGGATAAACCGAAGGACACCTACACCCTTGGTTCAGTTGCCATTCCTCTCCAGAAAATCATATCTGCTCATAATTCTATGTTTGGTCAGGACAAGAACATATCAAGTGGAATTTTTTTCCTTGAGCTTCTCAGTGCTGTACAGCCCAGGGTTGTAAACTGGAAGGTTGTATCGAAGGGTGTTGATGGTGCGTTCTTTGTTCATGAGTGCATCGGTTTTATTTTTCCTGTCAACTTTCTGACCTTAAGTTATGTGTATTTACTTTTGGAGAACCATGCCCTGTCTTTCTTCATTTTATTGCATTTCCTTTGTCCTAACTCCCACATACACTTATACTGTTGCAGATGATGAGAAGAAGTTAAATGCTACATACATCATCAGTATCGCACGGAAGCTTGGGTGTTCTGTTTTTCTGCTACCAGATGACATCATTGAGGTAGCGGATGTATACCTCTAAATAAACAAATAATGTGATGCTTTCACATAATAAAATAAAATAAATAAATAGTGTGATGTATGTCACTAAAGATCAAAAAAATTTCTCCGACAGGTGAATCAGAAAATGATCCTAACACTGACTGCGAGCATCATGTACTGGAGTCTGCAGAAACCCCAACAGCCTGAAACATCCGAACAGCCAGAACCATCTTGTGAGGCTTCAGATGCGGCTTCCGATATCGCGTCTGAGGATTCCACTTCGCTAGTAGCACCATCAGAAGAAGAAGAGGTTAACTCATGGCCTGATAAGAGTGTCCAACATGCCAACGGATGATCCATTGGTTGATGTTGTCAGACATGTTTTGTGACTGCAGACCAATGATTTAGAATAGTACTTATCCTCCCGTTCGTTTTTGTGTGCTATCTGACACACAGAATAGAGCTGAGCAAATTTGTAACTTTTTTAGTTAGTGCACATAGAAATATGCTCTGTCTAGGGTATGCTCAGCGTGGGTGATAATTGTTCATTGAGTTTTGATCTTACAATGTAGAAGAAGTATAAAGAGGGCATTCTTTTGAACAATTTATATCCAATAGTACTTTGTATAGATCAAAGGGCATCTTTTAACCTGCCAGCACTCGTGCAGTTCAAAGCCTTGCTGTAAAGGTTTGTTGCCAATTGTGTATTGTAAACATTTATTGTCATCTAGAACTGTTTTTTTTTATGGAAAGTACGTGGTATTACTGTTTTCATACTGTAAATTAGTCGATTGAGTTTCCAGTGTGTATGATCATGTCACATCAATGATTCATTTTTTTCGTAATGGATTATTTGACAAGAGGGTTATGAAAGACTGGGAAAAAATCATTGTTCTTTTTGTTCTGTTGCTTTTGATGTAAATACATAAAAATTGGACAATATGTTGTGAACTATGGATCCCAAAACACATACAGTAATTTTTTTTGTAGTGGTTCCTTTGGATGGTTTGGAATGAAGAAACATGGTGGAGGCAGATACAGAGAAGATCACTGCGTTTGTCGAAGGAAAATAAAACGAGATGAAAACTATGTAGTAGAAGAATCACTGCGTTTGTCGAAGGAAAATAAAACGAGATGAAAACTATGTAGTAGAAGAAAACAGCGAGACTGAAAACCATGCTGGTTTTCCTCTAGAATTGTGGCGATAAGAAAGCCTAGGGATTACACAACCGTGATCCTATGATCTAGAGGGTTCTTACAGGAAAAATTAAGTTGTTGTTGCAATAAAGCAATACCTGATGACGGTTCATGCAGCTGGATCGTATAACTCTGGCCAAAACACTGATTTTCTTGTCTTCAATATCGGCTATTGACATTCAGATGATACTGTGCAATAAGTACATGCTGAATCTCCGGAAGTTCTATTCCAGTGAAAGGATCATATGTTCAGAAAACAAAGGTGAAACATGTAATTTACAAACACTACATCGCTCCATTCAGAGAAGACTACAAAAAACAGAGCTATAAACAACAGTTCCAGTTTTCACTGGAGTCCAGTATCGTCATCATCAGCTTCTCGCTCAGCAACAGACATAAGCACCTCCAGTCGCTTGTCAAATAGCGCCGCGCTCTGATCTCTCTTGTCTAGCTCAGCAGCCTCTGCCTCCAACCATTTCTCGCGCAAATCATCGAGAACATTACCTTGCTCAGTGTTTCCTGTACCACCGGGCGCGCTGGGACGAGTAGTTCGCAGCGCATCGTCTGCAGATGGCGGTGGGAGTGTCAAGAGCAAAGCCCGGAACTCTCTTGTGTGCGCAAACATCTCGAAATTGCAGGCAATGATATCCAGACAATACTCCCTTATTTTCACAACACCATAGCTGCATTTGGTTAACATCTCAAACTCAGGAACACGTAAAAAGTACTAATCATATACAGACATCAAGCATGACGAGCACGTACATGTCTGACAACATCAGCCAATGGCACAGTTCTGCGGGTGAAACATGTGCCAGGTTTGGTAACAGTAGATCAGCTACAACTCGCTTAAGGGGAAACAACAAGTATCTTGACGCGACATCAAAAAGTTCTTCAGCCTGGGAGAGGTTTACTTCAGTTTAGTTCCACAGCAAATTGAAGTAACTTTATTTTTGTAAGAAAGGTGACTGAATACTGTTTTTATATCTTACCAGGATTGGGTCCATATGTTCTACCTTATCAGTATACCTAAAATTAACAGAAGCAGGAAATAAGCCAGCCAGTAGCTCTTTAATATAATTTTTTTACTGTCGGGGCCTCCCCTACAGTTTTCAGATCAAAAAAAAAAGCCAGCCAGTAGCAGTAACGATAATAGTAATAGTCAAGCAAGAAAGAGTGTAAAGGGATCTTACATGTATTCAAGCATCTTTTCAAATGCTTCTACACTCAAGTCATGCGCCTCAAGAAATGGGAGACCCAGAGATCCATTGTTACCTTCAAGAAAATCCACCATTCGAGATATCCTGGCTTTGAAGTACTCTGACCTTGAGGCCAAAATCACCTGATGGCAACGAAAGACCCTATCATCTACCTTCACAATGAGATCAGCATGATCATCATCCTCTGAGTTTCTGTGTGTCTCGTTCGGTACATTGTTGCAATAATCTTCTTGTCTTGAGTTAGCTAGACAGTTGTCTAGAAGACGTTGCAATGCTGATGGAAGACGATCTTCCGGTGGCAATGACTGCCCTTGCAAAACAAACCGTGTCTGCGACTCGACCAAATCCAACTTTCTGGTTGCCTTATATGGTGCAAATCTATGATGCACTATCTCTTTATCAACTAGCTTGCGCAGCTCCTCACACTTGCAAACTTTGCAAATGAGTGACAAACTTTCCATGTCGTCGACAGGCGCCTCGAGTCTATCGGCATAGAAGGAATGGATAAGGTTGTACAGGGCACTAAAAGATAATCTCTTTTCAGAAAACCTCAGTTCCTTCCTATCTTTCCAGTCTCCATTGAATTTCTTCTCAAAGAAGGGCGATCGGGCACAGAGGATGGCCCTATGAGCTTCAATAGGTTTTCCACCCACGTAGAATGTGATATCCGGCGGGACCAAATGAGCACTCGATGCAGCATCCGTTGGCCCAAATCCTGCAGAAAATAAAGGTGCAAACACAAAACCTGTCAATTGCGTACACCCTTCCCTAAAATCATATGGCATTGGGAATTCTAGTATAAATTAGATGATTTGTTGACGCTAAAGCATGTGTGTGAAGCCTAGATGCCAATTCCGCCCTAGACTAATCAACCATTCGGTATGTAATCCATGTGCACAGAAAGCAGTAGAAGGAGATAAGACCTGCGGCCTCGGCGAGTGCAGCGGCTTCAGCGGTGGCGCTGCCCTGGAGCATCATGTCGAGAAAGGCGTTGCGGTTGGCGGGGCAGGTGAGGAAGGTGGTCCGGAGCGCGGCGGGCAGCGGGGCGAGCGGGGGAGGGCGCGCCTCGAAGGACTTGAGGAGGCTGCGGAGGTCGAGGTTGAGGGCGGCGTAGTGGCATCGGTCGCCGTCGAAGGTGCGCTCGGCGCAGACGGCCCCGGCCTGGAGCAGCATCCGCGCGGCGTCGGCGTGGCCGGCGAGGCAGGCGTAGTAGAGCGGGACGGAGTCCCAGCGGTCGCGCGCGTTCACGTTGGCGCCGGCCTCGAGGAGGAGGGCGAGGCGGGAGCAGTCACCGGCGCGCGCCGCCTCGAAGATGTCGCCCGCGGGGACCTTCTTCAGGGGCACCGTCGGATGGAGGTCCTCTGGGTCCAGTTCTAGGTCGATCTCCATGTGCATGTCCATCACCTCCGCCGGCGGCGAGAAAACCATTTTCTTTCTTTGGGGAATTTTTCTGCGGCGGCGGCGGGCGGCGGGCGGCGGTGAATCCAAAGAATAAGGAACGAACGTGTGACACACACGATTGCTCGGACCTCGGCCGTTGATTTTGCTTCTGCCAACGGTGGATATTCTTCATTTTCTAATGTCCTTTATTTACGGTATTTCTATTGTCCTGTTTTTGGATTCCCAAATCTATCTTCCGACTGATCACAAATTCAGTCTTATCTCATGTTCAACGTGCACACCGTGGCTAATGTGGAAAGAGACCTAATGCTACCAAGGCCTCTACCACCGGAATCCGTCCCGAAGTGGAGTTCCTATCTTGCCTAATCTATACTTAGCCGGACCACGGTATCTTGCCCTGCGTCCTGTAGCTGTGTTGGGAACCCTACTTTCTCTAGGTTTTTAGAGTCTCGGCAGCGTCATCATGGCAGCGCGATCTAAAGAAAGATCATCACGTCTGTGTGGTGGTTCGAGTGGAAAAAAACATGAGGACCTGGATGATCTGCTGTAGAGGTTGGGGATCGGTGAAGATGAAATTGATGATTTTCGAGGAGGAAGCAGCGATGCCAAAGGAGGGTAGGAAGTGGCCGCTTGCAAGGGTGCACACAACTAACTACTTCAGCCCCGTAACTTTTGAGCAGCATATACGCACGACATGGAGCCTTGCTAGAGAGGTGATCATAAAACCGCCGGAAGAAAATTTGTTCGGAATTCAATGTCACTGCCTGGGGGATTGGTTGACAGTTGAACATAGAGGGTCATGGCTCTTTCGATAGAATGGGGTTATCACCAAACCATATGATGGGTTGGCTGCACCGGAATCGACTGATCTAAATTACATAGATGTTTGGATTCAAATCCATAGGCTACCGATTGGATATAGGGATAAAACCTTGATTACCAATCTTGTTCAGAAGAAGGTAGGATCTGTCATGGCTATTGAAACAAATATACCTGGCATAAATAATTTTGTCCAGGTGAGGGTGAAGCTGGATGTGAGGGAGGTGCTTGCTCGTTTAGTTACTATTGTAAGGGATGTAAAACATCAATTTTATCACATTAAATTTGAGAAGATGCCGAAGTGAGATGGTACTAAAGCAGCTTTGGCTGATACTTCTACTAGTCCATTAAAACAAACTGGTATGAAGGTAGAAGAAAGTGAGATATCCAACTCAGGTGCAAAGAAGAATTTAATGGATGAGTGTGATCAAGAGGATGCTGGTAAGAATAAAAACAACCTAGTTACTATGATTACCGATGGGATGGTTCCTCCAATTAAGGAGACTGATGCTGATGCGGATAGGATTAAGTGCACAAAGAAGGATGGAGCTGACACCCCTTTACTAGGATCGGCGGGTTCCTTTAAGGAGTTCGTACGGTTGCAATGAAAAACATAAGCTGGAACTGTCAAGGGTTACTTAAATCCTTGATAGTTTGTGCGCTTCTGGAGCTCTAGGCGCGGTTAAAACCAGATGTTCTTTTCTTGTTTGATACATGTCTGAGTAGAGAAAGGAAAAATATTAAGGAAAAGTTTACTTTTTGATCCAATGATTGTGTCACGGAGTGATGGGCGTAGTGGCGGCTTAATTCTCTTTTAGAGGAATAATCTGAATATCACATCTTTTGAAGAGCACAAAAACTATCCAGTCATCAGAATTGAGGAAAATAGCAATAATCCCTAGAGGATTACCGGCTTTGTACGATGAGCTAAGTGGGAGTAGAAAACACTAGACTTGAGACTATGGACTCTTTTGCATGCTTCTAGATGGTTGATTTTCTCCACTTGCCATCCCAAATATTCAAACAAGCACCGACTTGTGCATCAAAACCCTTAAAACCAAGTTATTCAGCAGTGTACATCATACCTACCTATATAGCACTTGCTATTTTAAGTATATTATATGTGCTATATCTTTGAATATTTCAAAATTATATCTTTTGTGTAGTTTAAAGATCATGGGAAAGTAAGATGGGTGAAACCATTAGTGCACAACTTCTTTAAATAAGACTAAATAATGATTAAACTCGACCAATTGTGACTAGAATTATATAAGTTATGTCTATTGATATTATGTATTCTTTTGGTTATGGGTGCGTACGATGTGAAATAAGAGAGGACCACTTTGGATTTTTCTGGAGTTTGCATATGTGTCAGAGGGTTGGACGAGTCGCCAATCTAAGCCATGCTATGCATCATGGTGGAAATTTACAGTATGGACACCAATGCAACGTTTTAAATAAAAATATATGCAAATAGTAAATAAAAAGAAGCATCAAGGGGTTAATTTTTATGTTTGTCTTGTCATCTGATAATGGGTACCCCTCATAAAGGGACTCCCTGTACAAGGGCAAGAGGTACCTTGGTTGCCACCCTCGTTTGTAACTATATGCTTACGATGACAAAGTTATTTGAGGCCCATTGAGTAACATGTGGACTTGGTGTCTGTGGTCAACATGCATGAGGCATTCAACTTGTAATGGGTCAAACATATAAATCACACTTATTTTAAATTTAATCATAACCATAAAGGATTCCTAGAGCCCAACTCTTATAATTACTGTTGATATGAGCTACATATCCCAAAACTTTACTTTATTTTATCTTATAAAATTTTATTTTCTCCAAGATCTAGCACATGTATTCCCTGCTTACTTTCCGTTACTGAAGTCTCTAGGAATGAAGAAAAAATAAGTGAAAGGATCATTCTAAATGACCAATATAGGATTTACTTTTATTTTGCACTTTATGTGCTTAATGGTCTAGAGTACTTTCATTTGTTTTATGCAAGTTAACATATTGTTAAGCATAGGTGCAAGTACATAAGAGATATCACTTAATACCTCATTTTCTTGCCGCTATTCCTTAAAGAATGAACCATTTAACTAAGTGTAGCACTGATCATGACTTATGATATTTAACACAACAAAAAACTTCAAAGTCCATGTTTAGTTTTATGACCTTTATGCTCGAGGACGACCATATGTTAAGCTTGGGGATGTTGGTGCATGTAAAATGTATACATAAACTTGTAGTTTATTGACACATATTCCCATGCATTTGTATCTTATAGAATGTTCCATTGTGTTTTACATTGATTTATGTGAATTTACCAATGACCCCCTTTTATTTGGTTCATAACTCTAAAGGACAGGAAAATCTTGTTTTGTGTATTTTTATCTTCTAGGGACCTAAACAAATTTAAATTGACCTAGGATTTTTTGAGGATTATTTTTATGCGAGGACAACAACTTGGAGCACTAGAACCTCGGGAGGGGAGCCCGAAGGCCCAAAAGAGGCCCAATGGCGCAACCCACCTTGTTGGCCACTAGGGATCTTTCCCTCCTCGAGCCTCCACACCCATCAACCTTCATCTCAACCTCGAAGTATTGACCTAAACAGGTCTATAAAAATACCCCCAGGTCGATCTCGAAAGAGGTAGAGCAGAAACACGAAAACACAAAACAGAGCCAGAACCAGCATAGATTAGAGGGGGAAATGCCATCGGAGCCACCGTAGGTTGGTTCTCTACCTTCTCCAACATCAGATACAACTGTCTCTATGATGATAAGGGATTAGTCCACCTCTGGACTATGGGTTTGTGGTAGTAGCTTGATCTCTCTCTCTCCCCCTTGTGCTATCATTGTTCTAGTATTGTATGAGCTGCCCTACATGATTATGGTCATCTATATAACTCCTATGTGGTGGATCTTTGTTTTATGATTTGATATTTGAGATTGGAATTATGTTATGTGTAAGATGTATTGATAGATGCATATTATGTACCCCGTTTTTAAGTACTTGTGATGATCAAACTTGTATGGATAAACATGTGTATTAAATGGAGTAACATGATGGTGGTGATTGGGTAGTGATAGAAAACCCGAGATCCACTATGGTTTCTACCTTTCTTTTGTTACCTCACTAGGGAAAAAGTGAGTGCATGTGTTACAATCATCTGGTGACAACCAAGATAACCTTATTTATTCAAGGTAGCATATTGTAACACCCTCGAATCTCCGTGCCCAGGCTGTCACTCCTGGTAGCTTATTAGGATTTCTAGACTGGCCTCACAGACCAACACTAGTCTTTTCTGTGCACTTTGTCCTCACTCCTACGCACTCGGTACCAACTTCCCGGTCGGTCACCATCCTCAAATTTCTCTAGGCCAAGCACGCTTAACCTCAGTGTTCTTTCTGGATGAGCTTCAAGAAAAGAAGCTGTAACTTTTTTGATATGGGTATCATATCAATCCTATTAAGCCATGCGCAAGGGTCTCACATACATCCACCCTTAGAATATCGACGCCCTCATTGATCAACCACAAGCCTAGAATGCCCCCTCTACTTGGCACACGGTTGTGCATCCAGTGCCGGCACATGTGTTATGTTGTGTCCACTCTGGTCCACACGCGTTGTGCTCCACATGTCTGCCACTGACCCGCACACGCCCATGTAACCGCGAGGATCGACTCTGATACCACTTGTAACACCCTCGAATCTCCACGCCTGGGTTGTCACTCCTGGCAGCTTATTAGGATCTCTAGACTGGCCCCATAGACCAACACTAGTATTTTCTATGCATTTTGTCCTCACTCGTGCATAACCGGTACCCACTTCCCAGTCGGTCACCCATCCTCAAACTTCTCTAGGACAAGCACGCTTAACCTCAGAGTTCTTTTTGTATGAGCTTTCGGAAAATAAGTTGCAACTTGTTGATATAGGTATTCTATCAATCATATTAAGCCATGAGCCAGGGTCTCACACATATTTGATATTCAAACATCATGTCAAAGTACCTAAGACTATACTTTGTTTATTCTTAATTCTAGATTTCACGGACTTTTCCCTTCCTTGAAGAGTATAAGTGAGATGTGTTGCATCATATTTATAATAGGACATGATGCTCATATGAATGCTAATCAAACATATAACAAATTTTCACAAATTTGATGTCTTTTCTAAACAATTTTATGTCAATTACACCTTATGAGAGAGTAGTTAAGTGAACACATGAACCCTGGTCCATATAATAAACCACTTTCCATAACTTTTATTGCATTTTATATTTTTTTTGCACTAATTAAATCCAAAAATACAAAAATATTTTTACTGTTAGCAAACAAAAACAAAAACCCAAAAAGAACTTTACTTTCCTACTCATATATTATTTAATTTTATTTATTTATAGTTTTACTAATACAACATTGTGCTTGGCAACCACACAATGGAGTTGGGACACAAGGCAAATACTTTGTTTTGTAGGTTGCTGAAAGAAGAAAAGAGGAGAAGTTTCTAGCCAATTCCCTGAGGGTTCGATATAAACCCCCGAGACACCCTTATGGAGAAAAGATGCTTGCTATAACACCTTGCACTTGGAGTACCAACAAGTTGGTACACACGGAGTTGTTGCCATCAGTCGCTCAGGTATGTCCTATGTTTGAGAAGTATTTTCTCTATCACTAACTACCTTTCAGGGCCTATCGTAAGCCTGTTATCCCAGGACATTTGAGATAGAGAAATCACCAGCCCTGATTTGTCAAGTCGACGACACCCGAAGGACCATATTACTAGGTCAAGGGTACGCGTTAGCAACCTATCATTTGAGTCCCATACGTTGTCTAGACCGGTTAGATAAAGTCCCTAAAGTCTTTGAGCTCATCGGTCCAAGGTCTTGCACAAGAGATGGGTAATTGCGTCAACCTATCATGAAGGATGGTTGTGGGTGTTGGGGTTTAGTGCCTGAAAACAAAAAAATCCTATGCAAACAACCCTAATGCCAGGATCTATCTATTAGTAATGCAGTAACGGGAGGGGTTTTCCGCGAACTTACCAAGTTGAAGACCGAAAAGCTTTGTCAATGTTCCGGAGAATGTGGTTGATGTAGTTGTACCGGTGCCAACCTCTGGGTTGTAGTGAACTCCGATGGCTCCGACGACTCTGACAACTCCAGGTGCCACAAGTGCAGCACTGCCCGAGGGAGTCTGATGGCTGCAAGTGCACAAATCGTTTGTAGATAGTTTCGAAGTTAAGATGTAGATCCCATAGGGAGCCTAAAGGTAAGTGTTTATGGGTGAAGTCTTTGTCACACTCAAAGTTGTCACAGGTCTTCGAGTGAATTGACTGCAAGTGTTGAAATAAGAATAATATTTGGATTAAAGAGATTGTATTTAAATAAAACTAAAACGTAAACTTCAGAAATAAAAAACATAAAAGTAAATAACGATTTGTTTGTTGTTTTCTGCACAAGGAAAAATAGCGGGGAGATTCAGTTCATGGTGATAGTAAATGTGCCAGGTGGATGAGTGGTAAGTGTAAGAATTATAATCTTATAAGTATATGTGTAGGCGATCAACCCAAAATTAGCAGGAACTCCTCTTGGTAGATTTCATCCCAACTTCAATAATCCTACTAACCTGTTACCATAACCATGGTCAGTCACTAGACAATTAAGATCCTTCAGGTTGCTTAGCAATTAAGCTCCTTGGATCGGACTAATGCAATAAGCATGGTGGTTCCTCATGATCCTTGAGTCAAACTAGTTTCCCATTGATATCCCTGTGTCATCCGGGGGTCACCGGTCTGCTAGCGAACAAGATCTTATCTATGTAGAACGAGGTATCATGTTTTCTGGGCCCTTAATTGGACAACAAGCATTAAGCATCACACAGATAGTCAATCACACATAATATAGTAATTAAAATCAACCACAAACTTAATGGAAATTATATAGGCACATCACATCTCACCAATCCCTTACATATTCCACGCCCAATGGAACTTACTCACACATGAGAGAAGAAATCATCATCGATAGAATTAAATAAAGGGAGTTCTTCTTGATATTACCATGGAGATCCACAATAAGAATAGAAATAAATCCAACACAATTCAATATGGGAAGAACAATCTCAAACCCTAGTCTTGCAAGGTGGTGGTCTCTCTCTCTCAAGTAAAAGTAATGGCTATGGAGGTGTGGTGGCTAGGAGATCGAAGATCGTGGAGCAAGATGAAGAACGTCTTCCCCTTCTTCTCCGGATCTCTTCTTTCTCCCTTCTGGATGGGATGGCAGCTCATGTGTTCTATTTTCGACCTTGACCTCTTCATGAAAGTTGTCCCTTTTAATAAGATGGAGGCGATGGCAGCTATACGGCCAGAAAATATTCCCGCCGTATAGTTGCTCGCTAAAGCTTCTATATACTCCCTTAATTTCTTCCAAAAAGTGACTTTCTTGTTTTCATCTGAATATTGTGTTTTTGTTGTTAAATCCCTTTCTATATGTCCAGAACCTGAAACACACATTACAAACCAAGTTTTATTTGGTACCAAAGTATTAGCGTTTGATACGCCCAATTTGCATCACCTTTCTATGTCATAATTTACCTCTATTCATTGATATTTGTCTTATTATGATGTATTACTTATGGATTTTCATCTGTTTATGCATGTTGGATGATTCCTAGAGGATGGACTGTCGGAGTATGGATTCTGATGAAAAAGAGGGCGTTTCGGTGCAATTTTGCGAAGATTAGAAAAATACCAGAAAAATATGGAAACATATTATTTTACCAGAAGACGAATGAAGCTAGAAGGAGGGACGAAGTGGGGCCTCAGGGGGACCACACCCCCCTAGGCGCAGGCCCACCTAACCCCGCGCCTAGGGCAGGTGTGGCCCACCTGCCCGGCCTCCGACTTCGCCCCTTCGCCTATATCTTCCCTTCGAAACCCTAAGGCTCGGGGAGAGACCACAGATAGATTTCCGCCGCCTCTAGGGGCGGAAAACACCGAGAGAGAAAGATCTCTCTGGCAGACATATTTCTGCCGGGGGAATTCCTTCTCGGAGAGGGGAGACCGTCGCCATCAACACCGTCATCAAGCTAGACTTCATCGGGATCATCATCATCCACACCATCATCTCCACCAGCACCATCATCACCACTCCGTCCTGCTATAACAATTGTGTTGGATCTTGCATTAGTTCATAGGGGAAACTTTCCCGGTGTTGATTACTATTGTAGTTGATGCTTGTGAGTGGAACCATTGGATTATTGTTTATGTTCAGATTGTTATCCATTACCATATCATCTTTGATCTTGATCCATATGATGTATTGTGAGTAGTTCGTTTAGTTCTTGAGGACATGGGAGAAGTCATGTTGATAGTAGTGAATCTGTGATGAGTTATTATTCAATGGTTTAGTATTTAAGTTGTGGTGCTATTCTTCTAGTGGTGTCATGTGAACGCCGACTACATGATACTTCACCATTTATGGGCCTAGGGGAATGCATTGTGTATTTGGCTACTAATTGTGGGGTTGCCAGAGTGACAGAAACCTGAACCCCCGTTAGGACACCTTTCCACAAGGGAGCATAGGATCTCAGAGTTTAAGGCTGTGGTTAGATTTATATCTTAATTACTTTCCTGTAGTTATGGAAGTTTGCAGGGGGTTTAATCACAAGTATGTATTAGTCCTAGGAAGGGCGGTATGTTAGCACAGGTTAACCCACACAACACTTACAAACACCAGAGAAGAGTACTCAGCTATTTGAAGCGAAAGCACTTGACAGAATTCCCATGTGTCCTCGAGAACGTTTGGTCCTTATAAGTATTTCCACCAACTTGTCCTTTGCTAAGAAAGGATTGGTACACTTGATCCATTTGTTCGTTACTTCTGTTACTTGCTCCTTGTTTTGTTGCCTTGTCAGAAAACCACTAAAAATCTGTTTGCTAAGTGTTCACAGGGATTTCCTGCTCCACACCACTGTTCAGCACCTTCTGCTCCTCGTTGGGATCGACACTCCTATTTATCGAAAGTACTACGATACACCCCCTATACTTGTGGGTCATCAAGACTATTTTCTGGCGCCATTGCTAGGGAGTGAAGTGCTATTGAAGAGTGGAACTGGTAAGGGAAACTTTCACTATGAGTATTGCTCTTGTTACTGCTTATTACTTTGTTTCCAATATGGATAACCCACTTGGTTTTCTGTTTGGGAAAACTACTACCACTGCTAGGGTAGTAGATGAACCACCTCCTATTGACATAGGTCCTTTTAAGATACCTACAAGTATTGTTAATCGTGTTATGGATAATTATTATTTTGGGGATGGAACTGTCCATCCCGGTGATCACTTGCTTTTTATACATGAATTATGCGGGTTGTTTAAGTGTGCAGGTATCACAACTGAACAGGTGAAGAAGAAGTTACTATCCATATCCTTGAAAGGGAGAGCTGAAGAACGGTATAAGCTGCTGAAGAATGGACAATCCATGGAATGGGAGGAGATGTCATCTCTCTTTTACTCTAAATTTTATCCTCCTAGTGAGATTCATAAGGATAGAAATCTTATATATAAATTTTGGCCTCTTGATGGAGAGAGTACAACTCAAGCTTGGGGGATATTGAAGTTACTAATGCTTAAATGTCCTATTCATGAACTCCCTAATAGTATTATTCTCAATAACTTTTATGCCAGGCTTTCTCTTCATGATAAAGATTTACTAGATGCTTCTTGTGCTGGATCATTCACACGTATGAAGGAAGAAGCTAAATGGGATCTTCTATACCCTATTCAAGAGAACACTGAAGCTTAGGAGAATGACAAAGGAAGAAAGTCAGGTATAAACTATGATTATGAATGCATCAAATCTTTTATGGGAACTGATAACTTCCGTGATATTAGCAATGAGTTTGGTCTTGATTCCCAAAGTATTGCCAACTGTTTTAAGGCCTTTTCCTCTTACATATAAATTCCCAAGAAGAAGTGGAATAAGTACCATGCTCCTTATAAAGATGTTGTTAGTCATGTTCCTATTAGAAGTACTCAAGTTTGTACTACTAATCATATTGTGCCTGAACCTCATGTTGAGAAAATGCCTTTCCCAGCTAAGGTAAAGGAGTATTCTATGATTATTAGTGCAAATAACAAAGGTACAATGAAAACTGTGGAGCCTGGTAAGCAATTGAATATTGAACCTAAGGTAGCTATTGTGAAAGACACTGTCACTAGAAATATAGAGGATGAGCATATTGTCTTCTGTGAAGACGCTTCTAATATTATTTCTCATCCTTGTAAGGCTAGAAAAGCTAGTGTTCCTGTGCTTTCTGTTAAAATTGGTGATCATTGCTACTATGGTTTATGTGATATTGGTGCTAGTGCTAGTGCTATTCCTTATGAGCTTTAAAAGGAAATTATGCATGAGATTGGTCCTTGTGAGCTTGAGGACATTGATGTGGTTATTCACCTTGCTAACAAGGAGAACATTTGCCCCATTGGTATTATAAGAGATTTGGAGGTTATCTCTGTGGTAAGATTAAGTATCCTACTGATTTTCTAGTGCTTAATTCAGCAGCTAGCAAAACGTGTCCTATCATTTTTGGTAGACCTTTCTTAAACACTTGTGGAGCTATTATTGATTGTAAGAAGGAAAAGGTTTTAACTAGGTTTGATGGAGATTCCTATGAGTTTAACTTTTCTAGATTTGCTAAAGCTACTTGTGAAAATAGCTTGCCTAATAAAGATTTCAGGATGGAACAACTTGCTTCTATTGATCCAGTTTATGACCTTGGACCTCTTTTTGGTGACTGTAAGTATGATTATTCTGATGATAAAGTTGTTTCCAGTGATAGTTATATTATCAACTTTATTCAAAGTTCTACTGAAAGTTATTTTGAGAGAGGGAAACATGGTTTTATGCATCTCAATGATGTTAAGTTTCCCTGTTTTATGTTAAAAGCTTTAAAGTTGCATCTGTTTTGTCTTCCTATGCTAGTGGCTTTTCGTTTCAACAATTCGTTTTCTCATGATACCCCCATGCATAGGAAGTGCTTTAGACTCAAGTGTGTTGGTTATTTTCTTCTTGATGCTCTCTTTCATTACAGATATATATATATCCTATGTGAGCATCTTTGAAAGTTTCAAGCCTAACTTAAAGGCATTAAAGAAAAGTACTTGTTGGGAGATAACCCAAGGGTTTGGTCGAGTCTTGGAAGTTATTACCTCTTTAATAGCCGATCCTTATCCTTTTTGTTTTGGTTTTTATGTCAAGTTCAACTACTTTTGTGAAGTAGAGGAGCTGTGAAAAGTGGCTGTCTTGGGACAAATGTTTGTGCTGTATTGTAAAAATTAGTGAGGAAGCTCAGTACTTCGGATGGAGCTGAATTTTTCTGAGTTTGTTATCCAAGTTGTTACCCAACTTTCATCAGTTCTGCACTTTTTGATTTGAGCAACAAAAGGTCTTCTAAAAAATCAATATTTACCTGCTTGTCTGTTTTGACAGATTTCTGCCACCATTTGCATTTTCCTCTTACAGAAGCTTTTGTTTTGATGGGTTTTCAGTTGATGTGTTTACCAAAGGTTTATTGTTTTTTATTACACTAATGTTGTCATTGAGTTTGTGCAAGGGTTTTGTAAAAAGGAAATTCTCTGGAGAAAGGGAGAAGGAATCTGCAGAGTTCGTCTTTGAATAGGTAAAAGTGGTGAAAGCAGAAGGTTCGTGAAACCCCAATATTTTTATATTTTTGCTGTTTTTAATACATAAGGGAAGTTACGAGACGAAAGGCGAAGAGGAACAGAGCGGGGTGGCAAACCCACCCGTGAACGGGCCCACTGGCGCGCTGAGGGGGTGTTCCCTCCTCGAACTCCGTCTCTGCCTTGTTTCCGTGTCAAAAACTTCCTTATGCATTGAAATTTTGTAATATATAACCCCCCGGATCTCCCAAGGTTCGTGCATCGTGTTCTTGTCATGTTTTCGTTTCGATCTGTTTTTGTCAGGAAATCTTCTCAAGTTTAGAGCACCATAGCCTCCGCCAACGACAAAGGCAAGGAGCCCGAGGAAGAATAACCTCAAGTCCCCAAGCAGGAGGAGATTTCAATAGGGTATGAAGGTGACATGGAGGAGGACAAGCAACCGGAAACTCGCGCTACCGTCACAAGAATTGGTTTGGTGGCACGACCTACCAAGCTTAAGAGGACAGCACGGATGTCTACAGGAGGGAAATCTCGACGTCATACTCTCTCTCTCTACGATCATCTCCTCCATGTAACAAGAGACCTTTTCATACACTTATACATGAATATCAATATCAACATGTGGCCAAAGGGAATTTTCCCTCAGTTTGGGATATGCCTCGTTCTAACAATGCATAGAAGGATTGTGAAGAGTGGGGAAAGAATAACAAGAACTGGGATTCTCGGACTGACATGATCATGAACCGTATAGAGCAAAACTCAGAGCTAATCCATACTATTACTTTTGAGTTCGAGGAGTTGAGGAAACTTACTAAGGAGCTTATCAAGAGAACACCACCACCACCGAAGGAGTAATTCGTCATCAGGTTTGGCATCCCCTTGGCTTGTTCCAAGCTTGGGGGAGTTCTGGTCTCATCTTTTACTTTTTGCACTTCTTATTTTTAGTTTGCAATCTCTGTTATATGATGGATATTGTTGATCAGTATTGGCACCACTTTGGAATCATCAAGTGGATCTAAATTGGTTTTGGCAAACCGAGTTCTGGTCAGTGGCATTAGTTTGAAAGTAAAAGAAAGAAAGAGCTTACATGTATTTGGTATTATTTGTTTTATTTCTTGTTGGCTCATAAGCTTAGTATTCTTTATTTAAGATTCTTTTGTGTCGTCAAGGAAGATTGCATGTTCGGCTTTATTACTTGTATGTTTGCTTGTTTATTTCAACTCTCTTTCTTGCTACCCAGCCTTGCTAGCCAAAAACTTGTTTTGAGAAGGCATACTTCTCATGTTTCCAAAATCCTTTAAACCCAAATATTTTGGCACTTGTGTCGACCATATCTACCTAGTAGCTTTTGCTATTACAAGCAAATTCTCAAGCTTCATCTACCTTTTGAATTAAAAAGTATTTTGTTATTTGAAAACTAGTTAGTAAAGCTCTTACGAACTTGATGGCACACTTTATTTACTTACCCCTAATAGACTTGAACCATTGTGGACATCGAAGTTGTATATGCTTGCATCTATACGTTGGGATTAGCAGAATCGTGCTGTCACGGGGAACGTTTTCAAAATTTCACTTGTACCTTGGTGTACATAGTTGATATCGTTCTCTTTTGTCTATGGATGTCAACGGTGTGAAATAAAGAGGGAACTTGTAAGTCCATGGAGTTTGTATTTTGTGTTAGAGAAACGCTTGGGCCGCTAGCCTAAGCCATGCTTAATCATGGTGGAAACTTGTAGCATCATCATAGTGAGTCATCTATGAAGCATCCTCAATAAAAAGCTATACACATAGTAAATAAAAAGATCGCTAAGATGCTCATTGTCTCCTTGCCTTATCATTTTGGTCATGGGAAAGCTCCTGTACCATGTGCAAGGGGTACCTAGTTGGCGGTTCTCAGTGATATGCAAATATTTATAATGAAAAGAACTTACCTGGACCCAAAGTTGAGTATGCATGAGGAGTGGCCCTCATATTCAAGGGGCATGAGATTGCCAACTTATATTTCGTCAAGCATATACTCCATCTTTGTTCACTTTAACCTTAATCATCTCAAGATGCTTATGATAGGGGCAATGAGGGCTCAAAGCTAGTAAGTACCATAATCTTTTGTAAGCTCTTTATGACTTGTAATCCCTGCTACCCTCTAAGAAGGGACCTTTCTCCTAGTTACTAGTTTGAGTCAGTAAACCTACTTCCTCTCTATCTCCAGCAAGCATTTGAGTTGTTGTGTTTCAAGCATTCATGTGGTGATTTATTCAGTCATGTTCTTTATCTTCCTTGTTTGCATAAAACTCTTATCTATTGAGTATTACTCTGAAATCCTTCACCTGTGAAAAACCTTTTTGAGCAAAGTGTGCTCCTGTTTTGAAACTTATACAAAAAGCTTTTGTGAAACTGTTTATCAGGTGCTCTCTGAACAAGAACAAGTTTGCCAATTCCAATTATGATTTATCTTTATGTATCTCTATTGTGACTGCTGTACTTGGTTTCAAGCTAAGTTATATAATGGTGAGTTGCTTTCTTCTATGAGTTGTGCAATGGTAAGTGTGATGCTTCTTGTTCGTATTCTTTTATCGACACTTCACTCCATAAACCCGTGGACATGTTTACTGAGCTCAGTATTCGCTTGGGGACAAACGAAGTCTAAGCTTGGGGGAGTTGATACGCCCAATTTGCATCATATTTCTATATCATAATTTACCTCTATTCATTGATATTTGTTTTATTATGAGGTATTACTTATGGATTTTTATCTGTTTATGCATGTTGGATGATTCCTGGAGGATGGACTGCAGGAGTCTGGATTCTGATGGAAAAGAGGGCGTTTCGGTGCAATTTCGTGAAGATCAGAAAATACCAGAAAAATATGGAAACATATTATTTTACCAGAACACAAAGGAAGCCAGAAGGAGGGACGAAGTGGGAACTCAGGGTGCCCACACCCCCTAGGCGCAGGCCCACCTGACCCCGCGCCTAGGGAAGGTGTGGCCCACCTGCCCGGCCTCCGACTCCACCCCTTCGCCTATATCTTCCCTTCGAAACCCTAAGGCTCAGGGAGAGACCACAGATAGATTTCCACCGCCCCTGGGGGCGGAAAACACCGAGAGAGAAATATCTCTCTGGCAGACTGGTTGAGCTGCAGAAAATCTTCATAGGGGACATTGTTGAACCCCTATTGCTGTTGCTGCTGATTGGGCCATGGGTCCGAAGGTCCCTCTTGCTGCTGCTGTCCTCCCCAAGCAGGGTTGTCCTGCTCCTGCCGCTGCTCCTGCTCATCATGCTATTCTCCTTCTTCCTCTTCCTCAAAGTCAGGATAGAGTGCTGCCATGATCTCCGTCACTTGATCCTTGGTGATGATCTAGTTGTTCCTCCCCTAAACCACGAAGGCTTGTGGGTAAGGCAATGGCACCTGCTCATCCTGCACAACATCAAGATAACCAAATTGATAGGCTCGGAGCCTCCTGTTAACTCGGTAAACAGCGAGGAAATCACAATCAGTTATATATTTGACATCCATAAGTATGGAGACATCAACATGTTGCATAATAGGCATATGAATTCCACGGGCTTGGCATAGGTGGGTTACCAATCCACCAATGCAAATATCACCTTTCTTTTTGTTGCTCTGGTGGCGGAGGTGCTGGAGGAATAGAGCTACAGGAGTGGGACTCTGCGGTGCATCAGGGAAGAGCGCCTTGGTGATCATGGCCATGTCTGCATTGGCCATAGAATCGGTATCTCATCTTCCCAACAAGGTGTTAGCAACAAACATAGCGAAGTAGCGGATGGTTGGGTTTTGAATGGTGGACATCTTCTTCTGGTAGAAGTCCCTGCCACCGTTAACAAAAATAACCTCCCAAGCTTCTCCACTTGAGACGCTATACAAGTTTGTAACAGTTGATTCCCCTTCTTGAGGGAATCCAAAAGCTTCACAATTTCTTTGAAAATTGATTTGATACGCCCGCTGGTTGATGGTGAAACTCATCACGCATGCATTACCTTTCTCCTTGTAGTCGTCATAGAAGGAGGCGAGGAAATCATGGGTGAGCTCAACATAGGTGTAGTGGCTTGCATAGGCAAGGTTAGATAGCCCCACATTCGCACACATATGGTGGAAGTCCGCCCTCAACCCTGATGCATTGAGAAGGCCATCATCGGCCCAACGTGTGGGAAACACCTTCCTTGTTAAGACCATGGTGTAATTGTTGCCGAGCTCAGCCCGGAGCCCCGAGACTTCACCATGTTGGCGCTTGCTCTTGCAAAAAATACTACCAAGCTTGTTCATCTTGATGCACTGAGAAATTTCAACATAAAACCTTAGGCATATAGTTTCTACATGATATATAAACGATTCTACATGGAGGAATTCAATCCTAACATGAGAAATCAAAAGACAAAATCAATCATGCTTGAGTTCATCCACTAATTCAATGAGAGGATTTTAACCATGGAATTCTGAAAATAAAGCATGGATAGGGAGATAAACATACCGATCTGTTGATTCCCCCACTCAAAAAAAGAAATCTGCGAAGAATCAAGAGTTCTAGGTGGATTTTGAGAGGTTTGGAGAGAGAATATGAGAGAAATAATGTGGTGGAGGAGAAGCCCTAGCTGCCCCGAGGGGTTTAAGTTGTCGGGGCAAACTATACGGCGGGAGCTATACGACCGGGTTAGGTAGCTCCCACCATATAGTTGCGGCGACGACGAGGGTTAGGGTTTTCTCACGCCAGATCACAACTATACGAACACAACTATACGAACACAACTATACAACCAGACAAAACCTTCTGTATCTGAGACCTCTTTTTTGAGAATTTTATCGATAACTATACTGCCGCAACAATACGGCTGGAATATATATTCCTACCGTATAGTTGGTCATTACGACTCCTGGAACATGCTTTTTCTCCCAAATTTTCAGAGATTCACTTTTTAATATGGACAATATGATTAAGCTAGTTTCTACACATAAAACTCAAACTTTATTTTCTACACTAAATCTATGTTTATTCGGTCGATATTTCTACTACTTTTTGACAACTACATCTTCACGGGCGCGCTTCCGCAAAAATGTCTGTGAAAAAGTTGTAGGAATGGGATGAACATTTTTATTATTTAACTTTATTTTCTTATTGTGATGGGTTGACTCCCATTAAGCATTTATTAAGAATGGTTGAGTATCTCAACCTTTTCTCTGTTCTCGAATTCTTACCTTGGGTTGTCCTTTATAAAAGGCACTTACCACATGAACTCGTTTTGCCAGTGGAGTATACCTTTCTCCCGATTCTAGTTTCTTTGGAAAATACCGGATGATTTCAGCATCATAAACTTTGAAGATTATTTTTCCTTCAGCACAATCAACTCATGCTCCTGCAGTGCTAATAAAAGGTCTTCCAAGTATTATAGATAGTTTTTCATCCTTTGGAATTTCAAGAATAATAAAGTTAGTGGGAATAACATGCTCATCTATTCTAAGTAGAACATCCACAATCATACCAGTAGGCTGTTTAGTGGATTTGTCAGCCATCTATAAAGTGATATAAGTGGGGGAATACTCCCCTAATCCTAACCTTCTATAGAGGGAATATGGCATTACACTAACTCCTGCACCTAAATCACATAAGGCATTATGAATATCAGTTTTGCCTATTGAACATGAAATGGTTGGTATTCCGGGATCTCCCAACTTAGATAATAACTTCCATTAGCAGGATAACTAGTCACCATGGCAACAGTTTCAATTATTTCTTTCTTTATATTAAGGATATCACAGAGAAATTTAGAATAGGTAGGAAATTTTATTGCATTCGCAAATGGAATTTCTATACAAAGGTCACTGAACGCTTTTGTGAAAGAGTCATATATTACCTGATCCGATGCTTTCTTTTTACGATATGTATACGGTAGCTTTTTCTCACCTTTCTTATTCTTATATTTTACCTTTTGTGGGGGATCGGGCTCTTTAGTTTCTTTCTTTTGTTGTTGCTTATCAGTTTTCTTCTTTTCTATTGCAACAATATCGTCTTCTTTGCTTGTTTCTTTTTCTTCTCTTAGATCACCAGTCTCTGCATCAGAGTCATAACTGTCATCCTGTGCATCATTTTGCTCCTCCAAGGTTTGGTCGTGTGTTTCTTGAGCAGTTTCATCCCGAGGATATACATCTTCTTGTAGGGTTCGCAACATAGAAAACAAAAATTTTCCTACGATGGGAACAACTACGTACCAAGATCTATCTACTAGATACAAGCAACATGTGGATATACATCCATAGAGAACATACCCTTGTAGATTGATAAAGTTTAACGAGGTTGTACTCGTGGATGATGTAGATGAGCGCTTGCCGATCTCAAGATCGAGAAGAAGTCCAGCGCCGCGAATCAGTAGCACATCCGTGCTCGCACACACGTCCAAGCCACCGAACAACCTCCGCCTCCTCGCTCCAACGATGCAGCGGAAGCAATAACTTTTTCTCAATGAAAATCCACCAGGCATATGTATCTCGCTAGTCCAAGACCATGGGGGATAAACTAGAGGGGGAGAGAGATCCTTCATGAGGAGGTGTGAGTGAGATGGAGTGAGAGGGGGGCCTTATATAGGAGGAGGGGGAACCCCAAGGGGGTGGCCGGCGCATGGGGCTGCCCCTTGCCCTCCCTCCATTCATGTGGGTGGAGCTTCCACTCACAAAATGCCTCTTCACTTCTTTACTCAAAAAATCCCATTAAATTTCCACCAAATTTAATGCAATCTCTCTTTAAATAAAACTCCTTTTATTTATTTATTAAGAATTTTTTCAATTACATTAATGGAAAAACATTCACATAAAACCCCTTGCTAGTATTTTATTTCACATGTAGAAACACTTTCAACAATTTCACGCAATTTCATGCAAAATCAATTCCGGTGTCTAGTGAAATAAATTCCTGCCCTTTGTAAATCTTTTCGTCTAGAAACTATTTTTTCCAAAAGGTGTTGGTGTCTCTTATGTGTGTCACCCTACGGTTCGTGAATAATGCAGACATGATCGATACCCCTCTCAGATAATTAATCAGAAGTGGGACCTAGAGATCCATACTGACTCCCACACATTCAACGATGACTTCTTGTGATCATGAGAACCTTTTACGCTAGAATCTTAATCCCTTTGTCTCGCGATATATTACATGTCCGAGATTCAATCATCGGTATCTCCATACCTAGTTTTATCTCGTTACCGACATGTACTCTTTTCTCGTTCCCGTGATATAACATTCTAGTGATCAAATCACTTGCTTGCAAGCTAACTAATGTGATATCACCGAGAGGGCCCAGAGTATATATCTCCTTCATCGGAATGGAAAAATTCCACTCTTGATCCATGAGCCTCAACATAACACCTTTGTAGCACTGAACCCATCTTTATAGTGCGGCGACCCAGCATACCACTGCATGTGTAGTACACTATAGTCGTTGACATGACATCCACAGAACACCGTTCCGTACATATCACATCCCTCAGAGTGGTACAACAGAAACACTGCGGGTCCATATTACAAAAGTACACACATTATTATTATTACAATACCGGAAGTTTAAGACTTCCAAAAGATCCAACTTACAAACCAAAATATAAAGTGTTCAGCGGAATTTAAAAGTAGCAACTCCGACTAGGAGTTGAGCTCAGCAGCTTATTCTATAGAGTTCATGCTGCTCGGCTCCGTTAGTTACTACTAACTAGGTACTTAGTTGGAATCGTTCTCATCGACACCGTAGCGGATATCGTAATCCACTCCTTCAACTCCTCCGGACAGATTAGGTTCCTCGTAGAACACATCTTCTTGACATTCAGCTGCATACATTGGCACGTCTTCGGGATCCTCGGAGTCTAAGCAAGGGATCAAAGGAAAGAATGAGTAACAACGTTACCCAAAAAGTTCATTATATGCAAGGTGGGAAGTTTGATGCTCTAACTACCACCTCGGATTATAAATCCTTGGCACTATGCAGTTTTTGTAAATCTTTCTTTAAAGATTGATTTTATTATGAAAATCAATGACCATCAGCCTTCACAGGTTGACCAGAACTTTCATGAAGTTCCTTTCCTACCACGTTCGTAGCTCCTTCCCGTAACAGGGAGTAACAAGTTACAGTTCTTACACTCTGCAGAGGTGCGTTACTTTACCCATGAGAGATCAACTCCTTGTTGCACAACCGGGCGTACTTTCCCGTCCACAATTCCATGATGTGGGTCCCAGTAATTGGTCCAAGCCAATCACTGCCCCCTTCGTGACCCCACATGCCTCCTTGGTGTACACCATGCCCACATAATGAATTACGACAATGGTTTGTTACAAACCGTTAGATGGCAGAACTATCGTGGGACGATGAGGGTTCCCACCCATATGCTACATATCCTCTACGAATTACCAATTAATATGCATGCTAAGAGGATAACAGCCACGACCTGCACATCCGGCTTCATGCGAGAGGAAGAAGATACATATGACTTCTCTGTCCCATTCCAAATCTCATGGCTAACGTGTAATATACGGTGCTAGAATCACTGATGTCAGGGGTTATTAAGTCCCTACTTGATTATCATCATTGCAATTAGAACACTAAGTTGTATTGATCCATTATATCATCACCTAGGATGATATCTATGATTTATTTATTTGTAAAAATAATATTTTCTTTCTTTTATAGCATATATGATAACACACAATTTGCAAATACTTTGATAAAGGCTCTTCAAAGGACATGAGCAAGTGATGAACTTGCCTTGTGATGGCAAGGTAGTGAAGTCTGATGCTTGCACTGGACCTTGAGCTTCTAGTTCTACAAAACATCATTATTGCAAGGTAAGGACAATATTTAAAGAAGCAAAATGATTATGCAAGTAATGTAATGCATTATTTAATTCTATATGCATTTTCCCTATATAAGGTGCCTTTTAATAAAGTATTTATAAATATTAATTTATAATATTTATAACATATATCGAATTAGTTTATTTTATTTCCTTTTTATTTGACTTTTATTGATTTAATAATTCTTTTAGGAATTATAAAGTATACATTAAAAATGGTGATTAAATATTTATTTAGTATTTTTATAAAATACTACAATATTAATAAATAACGAAAGTGATTTTTATCATCTTTCAATAATTTTGTAAAATTCCATAAGGAATATATAAATTACAAAATTCTTATAAAAATTTAAATGTCCAAAATTTTATATCTTATTTTATTTGGATAGAGTGGATTATTGTGAATCTAAAATTATTTCATTTATAATTTTTGGACTTATATTTTATTTTCTAGAATTTATTTAAGTGAAGGGTATTTTGATCTTTTCCTGTTTATTAAAACAGGCCTGGAATTGTTTCTGGGCTGATTATTCTTATTGGGCCCTAGTGGCCCATTTAGTTTTAGACAAAAGGACCACCCCGAAGGGTTTGGCCTAGCTCGGCCCACTCCTCACTGCCTCTCTCTCTCTCCCTCGACCTTATCCTCTCCTCCTCTGACCCCGACCCTGTGGTCGGCGATGCCGCCACCGTCGATTCCCGCCGCCGTCGTCCATTCTAGTCGCCGCCGTGGTGCAATTGGGGGTTGTTGATGATGCTCATTCGATCAATCCAATTGGATTTGAGCCTGGGGCTCTCCTGCAATGGATCGATGCCTCTCTGAACCCTAGGGTTTGGGGTTTGGCATGTGTTCAAGTGCTTCCACTGCCGTCGTGGTCTCGCCTATGGTGGTGTGGTGGATTCGTGTGCTGCTGTGGCTGCCGTGGCAGTGTTGCAGGTTACCGGTGCTCCCTGTGTCGCCGTGGGTTCGTTGGCCAATCTGCTTCCTCTTCAATTTCATCAGCGAGGACCTACGGTGAGTTTGATTCCTTCCCCCTAGTGCTTTCTGTGCTTGTTGATTCGATGCTAGAGGCTGGCAGTGTCCTCTCTGTCTATTGTCTGATTCAGATTAAGATGATCATCCATTTAGGGTTACTGCTATGTGCTTGTTCATGTACTGGATGATTTGAATCATGATTGGTTAATCTGTATTCATGCTAAATGATTATTGGCCTGAGGCTTGTTGTTTAAAATGATAGATGATGTTTCTGGTGGCTTGCTAGATGTTTTGATGCTTGGATTGCATCTGATTCAGATGATGTAGTTGTTTGGGAAATATGCTTGGTAAAGCCAATGACTTGATAGCTTTCCACTGTTTATTTGATTCATGGTCATGATTATGATAAGATACAACTACCGTCTTAGTGCTGTTACCTTGGGAATTAACATGTGGTTTGAGATCATCATGATCTCAAACAATGAAGTGTAACATAGGAATCTCCTAGTTATGATTCCTGTGCTAACAGGAAGATGATTAGTTAGTTGATTGTCTAAATTTATGATGATTTACTATCTTTCCTGATTCATATTTGACTGTTCTTGTGACACCATCATGGTATGGCACACAAGTTTGATTCTAAACCATGGATTTGGTTAGTTTATGTTTAAGACAATCTTGGCTTTGAAAGATAAATAAAAATGCTTTTATCTGAATTCCCTAAGACCAATGATGTTGGTCTGAGGCTTAGGGATTTAGATGTTATCTAATTGTTTCATCTAGATAGTCCTGGTAGTGGTCCTAGTTATTCTTGATTGAATCAAAGCTTGGAAAAAATGATAGTGAGCTTGATCATGTTATGGACCCTAAGGATTTGTTCCTAAGGTGCTACCCTTCCTTTAGGAATGTGCCTAAGAATAGATCATATGTATATGTATGATTGAATTCCAGAATATAGTTTGACAACCAGAGCAAGGATGTTGCTCTGAGCTCTGGTTGGATCTTGGTACTTTGTTGTTTGCGTTTAGAGTTTCATAAATCCCTATGATGGATTCACCCCACTCGGGTGGTTTCTGAGGGTTTGTTTTATAAAACAACACATGCTTCTCTCTGAATAAGATGATTAGATCATGTGAAGGTTTTATGGAACTCACCACAAAATCTTGCTGTGTGTGGAATAAGTTGGTGATGATCTTGATCTTGATCTGCTGGATTCATGTGCTTGCTCTTAAGCTAGACTGCTCCTCCTAGCTCCTGGGCTTGGCCTTGCCGTCCACCTTATTCTTCCCCCTCCTTATGTCACCATCCTGGTGATGTTTGGTTGATTTGGGGTGGTTTGATTTGGCTGCTGTTCTTGGTTTAGCTGCTGTCTACACTGGATGTTCTTGTGTGTTGTGTAGTGGAGAGATGCACTAGTGTGCTCCTCCACGGCTATGCTTGTGGTTTTGTGAGATTGAGTTGCTCTGTGAGCTTGACAACACACCACATGCATGCTGGTGTGTGTCCTGCCTGTGTGCTTGCTATGCACTTGTGGATATGTTCAGAATTTTTGAACTTTCTCTTACCATATTACTTTCGCCTGGCTGGTGAATTTGACCCTCTTGGCTGTCATTTGCCTTCTGGCTTTGAATTTATGAAAGATGAATTCTTTCATATTGGTGAAACTTCCCCTTTTTTAAATGTCTCAATGATGAATTAGTCAAGTGCATTTCACTGACATGTCTGAGAGAAATAATACTAACACTAATCTTCTTTTGTTTTTATTTACTCTTTGTTTTGCAGGTACAAAGATAAAGATGAAGATTTAGTTTAGATTTAGATATAGGATAGTTAGTAAATATTCCAATGTAATTTTCTTATTCTTTTGTAATTTTCTTTATTATTCTTGTAATCTTTATTTTATTCAATTGTAATAAATATTATATTATTATTAATAAAGAATATTCCTATTCTTTGTATATTTACTTTTGTAAGTTATGTGGATGATTCAAATAGGTTATAATTTTATAACTTGATTATATATATTGATGATAAGAAATAAACTTTATATTCATTATTGTTTTTCTTTGGATAGAATTCAAGTTGTAATATTTATATCTTAATTGAATTAAGATTCAAAACTTATATCTAATTCATTTGAATTATAATTCAAACACTCAAGTCTAATATTTCAAATCCATTTGAAAACACATAACTCCTTAAGATGATCTCAAAGTTTATAACAATCATCCTTTAAGACTAAACCTAATCTCAAAGTATGAAATAAACATTGATCACTTAGGTTTTTATTTGGCGAAAATTTTACCCACATTTTCACAAATTGATGCATGCAACATTCCATATTCCTTAATCTACCCTTCATTAGGTCCTAAATGCTAGGATGTTACATATAGTCACCCTGTTATGGTGTGACGCTTGATTTTATCAAGATACTCTTCTAGTGTTAGTGATTGACATGATCTCATGGGCTAAGGATTAGGATTACTTCGTATGATGTTATAGAAATATAAACTCAATGACTTTGATCATAATGCTATACTTCAGATGAATGTTCATCACACCATTCCAATAATGTTGTGACCTTGTTATTAACAACATCCAATGTCTATGATCAGGAAACCTTGATCATCTTGTTAATCAACAAGCTAGTTTATAAGAGAGGCATAACTAGAAACTTTCAGTTTGTTTATTAAACACACATGTATTAATGTTTCCGTATTAATACAATTATAGCATGCAAAATAAACATCTATCATATACTTGGAATATACATAATAACAGCTTATTATTGCCTCTCACAGCATATTCCCTTCACTTCTTGGCTTGCTTTAAGCAAGACTTTTTCCCTTTGCTCTTTTTCAGCTTCATATTCTGGTGGTCCTAGTGGCCCTTTAACAACTACACCTCTCCTTGTAACAACGTTAGTAGACACAAGACTATTTATATCATCTTGAAGAAAAATTTGATAAACATATGCTATTTTTTCACATTGGGTTTCAATCATACTAAGGTACTTGTTAAATAATTTTATTTTTTGGCCAATATCATCGTAATTTTTGTTTAGTTCTGCCAAAATCTTCTTCTGTCTTTGAAATTGCTTATGCAAGTTACTATGAGATTTAGCCTGTCGATGTTTTAATCCTTGAAATTTCTAGTTTCATATTCTTCAGAAAAACTTGTAATAAATCTACTTTGTGCCAAAATCAGGAGTTATACAAAGTATTCCTTTTTCCATCTTAGTGCCAAAATCAGGATTATATAAAGAATCATTCTTATCCCTAGTAGACATCAATTCCAAACATTCTTTCCTAGTCCAACCCGAAGGAAGGCCCACTGTAAGATATGCGGCCTGCAGAGACTCCGGGTGGTCCAGGACCATGACGCCTTCGGATGCTTGGAGAACAAGGCTAGTGTAGATAGAATTTCAAAGGGCAAACCCTAATCTATAACCGACTTGACCTACGTCCGCGACCTGCCTATCTATATAAAGGCTAGGAGGGCATGGAGAGGAGGGCACCTCTCACCGCATACACAACTCCACGCCAGATTGCATCTGCGCACCCCTATAATTTTCGGGTCCGCCGTAATCAAGAGCAGACAAGAAGGAGTAGGGTTTTCCCACCGGGAGCCTGAACCTGGGTAAACTTCGTGTCCCCATGTTGCTTGTTTGCTAACCGTTCCACGATCTCTAGCATCCCCACCTTCTCCAAAACCCAAGCTCATAACAATGGGCATTGGCGAGATCAAACCTTGTCAATTGGCGGCGTCTGTGGGAAACGGGGGCGCTGATTGTGTGATCGTGATGGTCCCATCGGAAGCGATCTACAACTCCTCGATGACGGAGAGCCACCTGATGGGGATATGCCCACCGGGGTATACCCGGCAGGACGTTTCCGACTGGCCCAGGAACTGGCGAGTGGGCCTGCAAGACGGCGACTGGATCAGGGGCCGGTGTGGATCCAAGTGACTGGAAGCTGAAGGCCCAGACGAGTAGATAGGCCCAGTCGGATTAGGTTAAATAAGTACCGAAGCCTTAATTGATTCGGTTCAGATATGTAAACCCTGGGGGAGGTGAGCCTATATAAACCTCCCTGCAGGGCGTGTAGAGATACGTTCCATCATACACCCAAGCGACTCGCCGCCTGGCCGCCGAGCTCGCCCATTGTACCACCCTCATAATACAATCTAGCAGGAGTAGGTCTTTACCCTTCGGGGGGCCGAACCTGGGTAAAACTCTATGTCTCCGCCCTCATCTCGCACCGCAGATGGCTGGCCGCCCTTGCCCCTCGTTCTACTACTCGCTGCCGATTGAAACATCTGCCGTGACCATTCCCACGACAGTGGCGCCCACCGTGGGGCCTGGCCGGTCTGGCCGGTGTTCTGCGGCGAGATCCAATCTGCCCATCAACGAGACGGTCGCCACCGGCCGCATGATAGCGATCGGCGAGATGCTCCAAACTTGCCGATCAGCTACGTCCCGGCGGCGTGACCCGTCACACACAGCGTGATCCTGCTGGTCGGCACGATCAGCCTCTTCGTCGGCCTCACCGACGTCATCGCCTCGGAGGACTCGGCTCGCATCCGCGAGTCTCCGCCACGCGATCGGCTCTCCGAGATCCAGATCCGCACGATCCATCGCCTTGCCTCCGAGTACAACTCGGCCCACAGTAACGTGGACGAAAACTCAGCGGCCACAGAAGACGCGGCCCTCAACGACGACGCCGACTCGGCGACCCCGGCGTCACTCGCCGGATCCATCACCACGGCTTCACCCGTGGGCTCCATCACCCAGGTCTCCAACATGGGAGACTTCGAGGACCCCTCCATCCTCGGGATCTTCGACTTCGACTCCGGGTCGGAAAATTCCGCCGACCTCCGCGACGGAACTAGTCGCCACGCCGCGACCTACATGGCAACCGACACCGAGCCGCCGGAGGATCCCTTCTCCACCCCGATCCCTCCTAACTCCATGGCAACGGAGGTCGAGGAACTCCGCCTAAAACTGGCGGAAGCAGTGCGCAAGGAGCAAGCCGAGCGCGAAAAATTTCGCCTCGAGCAGGTGACGGCGCAGGAGCTATCACGCTACCACCAGCAGCGAATCAGGTCGCGCCTGAACCCCACCGTCCAGGGGCGCGCCCTGAACTTGAACGACGAAAACGACCCGGCCCGCGTTGCCGAGCGCGCGATCTGCGAGAACGCGCCACCAGGAGGAAGCGCCCGGCCCCCGCCAGGGTCGACGGCGATGGGCGCCCCACCTCCACCCAACCGCACACCCCCTAGGGACCAGCCGCGGATAGTAGTCTCCTCACGGGAGCGAGACGCAAACGGCCTCCCACTGTTCTCCACCCCGATGGACAACCTCGTGGCGGGCCGAGAAGCAGCCGACAACATCACGGCCACCGGCGACGGCGCCCTACAGATCCAGTACGTCAGGGCCCTGCTCGCAAAGGCCGTCGAGCAGCAAAACGCAGACGCCGACTTGCAGGGTCGAGTGTACTCGCGTTCTTCGGGAAGTAGAGCGGCCTCGAGCGGCCGCCCAATGGCGGCAAACACCCTCAACTGCCCGCCACCAGAGCCACTACAGCTCCAACACCGACCCGCGAACGCGGCACTCTCCACCAACGACCCTAGGCCAGCGACCAACTTCGTCGCCGCCAACGGTCATCCCATCGACGCCCGCACCCACATCATCAACAACCAAAGCTGGCGCGCACGCCAGCCCGACGACCTGCAACACACCCTAACCAATCGCCGCGACGGCGAGCCAATGGGGTCGCTAAGTCGACTCGGCCCCAAGTGCTTCGGACCGATGATCCGAGGCGAGAAGTACCCACCGAACTTCAAGGCGCCGAAGGAGATAGAAAAGTACGACCCCGCCGTCTGGCTCGATACATACCTCATGGCGATGGGGATCGCAGGCCACCCTCCCCCTGATGATGGAGGGGACGTGCATGCAGTGGATCAACACCCTCCCCCAGGATAGTATCGACACCTGGGAGGAGATGCGCGACGCCTTTGTCAGGCACTTCAAGTGCTCCTACACCCGCGCCACCACCATCGAGGACCTGGAGCGTTGCGTCCAGGGATCTCGCGAGTCGACCCGCAACTGGGTCTAGCGGTGGCAAGAACTCTGGTACAACGCGGTCGGCATCCACCCGGACACCGCGATCCATTGCTTCAAGACCTCGTGCCGCTACGAGCCTTTGGTCGCCAAGCTCAAGCGACATTCTCGCACACTCGACAACATACCGGACCTCCTCGAGATCGCCAAACGGTACGCGGAGGAAGATCCAAACCAGGAAACCGACGACGAGTCGGGAGGTCAACACCGCACGAGCGGCAACGACAACGGACGACGGTCCGACCTACGCTACAGCAACACTCGCCTCACCGGCAAACGCCGTAGTGACGGGCGAGTCGATTTCGTCGCCAACGCTGGGCACGCACAACGCGAGCCCAAAAGCTTCCGCCGCGACGGAGGACAACGCCGCGACGGCGGCAACTACAAGGCCAAGCCAAGATTCGACCCTGCGGCCCTCCTTAACCAACCTTGTGCGTTGCATAGCAGGGAAGGGAAGCCCGCAACGCACACAACCGCCGACTGCCACACCCTTAGGGAGATCGAGAAGGCACGGAGAGCACGGGAGGACCCTGACAACGACCTGCCAAACGGCGGAAAATTCGGCAAAGTGGCCGGCTCGTTCCATACCTTCACCGGCTTCAACACGAAGCGCGAGAAGAAGGTCATCACCTGCGCCGTCGCCGTCAACGCGGTGACCTGTGGACGCGTTGCCCGTTCCTCAACGGTCGGAGCAGCCCATCACCGAGTCGCCAGACCACTCGCCCGCGACGAGTACCCGAGTCGCCGGTGGTCAAGCCAAAGGTGGCGACCATCGGATCCCCAAGACATTGATGGACGGCGGCAGCTCCATCAACATCCTGACCGACACCTTCAGCGGCTCCCGCAGTCGATGATCGAGACAACCCACACCACGTTCCACGGCATCGTCCCCGGTCGGAAGGCATACCCGATCGGCAAGGTCACGCTGCCAGTCACCTTCGGCACACCAGCAAACTTCCGCACCGAGCGGATCGTCTTCGAGCTGGTGCCCTTCGACAGCCCCTACCATTGCGTCCTGGGGCGCCAGGCGTTCGCCAAGTTCATGGCAGCGCCACACTACGCGTACAACGCGATGAAGCTCCCTGGGCCGTGCGGCATCATCACCATCAACGGTGACCCAGACATGGCCGCCGAGTGCGAGGCCAAAGGAGCCGAACTCGCCGATGCCATCATCGCGGCAGAAGCCAACCACGCCGACGAGCTCGCCAAGTACGCGAGCGGGGTGAACAATGAAGACCCCACCATACTCAAGAAGCCCAATTCGGAGGGCGCAAACACCTCAGCCTTCGAGGCAACGACGCACATCCGCACCGTCGAGCTGGTCCCGGGCGACTCCAGCCAGACGGTGACGATCCGAACAGGGATGAGCCCAACCTAGGAAGGTGCGCTCATCGAGTTCCTCCGTGAGAACAGGGACATCTTCGCATGGAAGCCCTCCGACATGCCTGGTGTCCCTAGGGAGCTCGCTGAGCACAAGCTAAACGCCGACCCCAAAGTGTGACCTGTCAAACAGTCGCTGCGGCCCTTCAATGAAGAGCGCCGCCGAGCAATCGCCGAGGAGGCGCAGCGCCTACTCACTGCAGGCTTCATCCGGCCAATCAAGTACTCCAAATGGCTGGCAAACCCAGTCCTGGTCGAGAAGAAGAACGGGACCTGGAGGATGTGTATCGACTACACAAACTTGAACAGCGCCTGCCCAAAGGAGCAGTTTGTCCTCCCGCGGATCGACCAAATAATCGACCCCACAGTGGGCTCGGAGTCGCTATGTTTCCTCGACGCCTACTCTGGATACAACCAGATCAAAATGGCTGTCGAGGAAGAGGAGAAGACGGCGTTCATCACGCCATTCGGAGCCTTCTGCTACACCGCCATGACCTTCGGCCTCAAGAACGCCGGGGCGACCTACCAGCGGTGCATGCAAGAGTGCCTCGCGAGCCATATTGGCCGCAACATCCACGTCTATATCGATGACGTGGTCGTAAAGTCCGCTCGCCAGGGCGATCTACTCGCCGACCTGGTGGAAATGTTTGCCAACTTGCGAAAATACAATATAAAGCTTAACCCAGGCAAATGCACCTTCGGTGTACCAGCAGGACAACTGCTGGGGTACGTCGTCTCCAAGCGAGGGATCGAGGCGAACCCCACCAAGATCGATACGATCGCCCGACTCGGCAAACCCGAGTGCTGCGCCGCGTCGGCTGGGCGAGTAGCGGCTCTCAGTCGCTTCATCCCCCGCCTGGGCAAAAAGGCGATGCCCCTATACCGTCTGATGCGCAAGAACCCCACCTTCCAGTGGGACAATGAGGCGGATGACACGCTTCGCGACCTCAAGAAGGTGCTACTCGCCGCACCACTACTCGCCGCCCCCGCCGACAAAGAACCCATGCTGGTGTTATCGCCGTATTTTGGCCAAAGACGGAGATGGGCCGTGATCAAGATGGGCTTGGAAGATACGTATATTCAACGTGTGGTTGGATCGGCCTAGTGTGTGGATTTGGGCTAAATTGCCCGTGTATCTTGTATCATAGTAGGTTTCGTATTTGTTTAGGTTCCGTTTATGTTTAGGTAAAGATAGAGTTGTAGAGTTATTCCAAAAGTAGAGAGTCTCCGGACTATAAATATGTACCCAAGGTTATCGAAAAAAGGAGGACAACCACGTTCACAACAAACACAATCTCGGCGCATCGCCACCCCTTGTTTCTAGGGTTTCTTTCGGGTAAGTGTCATGCTGCCTAGATCGCATCTTGCGATCTAGGCAGTATCTACTTATGCGTTACCTAGTTTTACTCGTACTGAAGCGTTATTGATGGCGAGTAATACTATTATCATAGATTGTCTGAGGCTAGCATCAGTGTTTTTTCACTATTATCGTTGAAGTTATGCTACCTCTAGTTACCTCGCTACCTTTGCACTATTTCCCAAGTGCGAGGGTAGCATCTTGCTTGATCTTTATTTAGTCGATTCGATCTGTTATAGTTGTGCCTTGTTTACCAAGGTTTAGTTTAATATCTACGTAATCAGGCCTTACAAACGGGTTGAACGATCCAGTAGTACATAGGGACGTGGCTTATTCGTTCTAGAGAAGTTGTTCCGGTAATTGACTTTACGTTGGTTATTAGGCCTCCTCTAGGGTTAATATTCTTCATCTTTTGTACGTACCAGGCTCAATTACGTGTAGGACGTTCCAGTTACGTGGTGAAAACATTAAACTGTCGTAGATCGATTTAACTTGTAGTGATCAAGCAAAACCCCATGTTATCGTGAATCTAATGCAGAACCATGGGGCAATCGGCTCTAGGAGAGAATTTACAGGGAAACCTGGGAGCCGGTCACGGCTCGAATTTTACGTATACTTGTTTACCATGCAGGAAATCAATCGGAGCAATCCTTCACCTTCCTGACCAGGTATAGGTCAGGTGGCACGCCCTCGAACCAAGCCAGGGTGTGCGGAGTTTTTGCGCGTCGCCGAGGGACCAGGCCACCTGATCCTGGAGCCTCCTCTCCGTGTTGCCCGTTGCTCGCCGGTGGGTTTTGGCAACACATTCTGGCACGCCCGGTGGGACATTCAACAACGTCTACATCAACATCCGACGCTGCAATGGAGAACATACCAGTCACTTACGACGATCTACCTGACGAGCACAAGGCCAAGTATGACGAGATCAAAGCTCTCTTCGAAGAAGACCTCATCGGCTCTTTTGAGAGGACCCGCAAGCATGGCGTCAAGTGGAAGGGATTCTCGCCTGATGGTGCTCTTGATGAGGTGGACCTGTCTGTTCCTTCAGAGGAACGCACCAGAGCTCTGCGACAGGAAGTCAACTACATGGTGGCTCATTCTCTTCACCGCCATTCTGAGAGCCTGGTGAACGCTTTTGAGCGGATCGCAATTCACGTGGTTCAGGAGATCATGAAACATCAGTATTCTCCAACGGGGCCTACTCTGGGGACTCACCAGGGAGAAAGACCGCTCCAGACCAGGCCACAGCAGCCATTCACACTTGCAGCTCCGGAGCCGCTAGGAGCAGCGGCTTATGTCGTCTACAAGGCTGGAGGCGACCCAGGCGATTGCCAATTCCTGTTTGAGCCACCTAAGGAAATCCCACACGGGTATATATGCGCCTACGTGCCGGACTGCAATAACCTGACACACACCAAACAGATGGCAACCGCAGGAGTTTCGGCGGCAGGAGTTCTTGGGGCAGGATCTGCAGGGGCGTTCCGAGCGGCGATGCTGGGCTGGGCCGACAAACAGCGTGGCTAGCCAAGTATGCCACTGGAACAAGTCATGAGAATCTAGCCCCTACAGCTCAAACAGTGGAGCAAATCGGTACCATCCTGAGGGACCAGTTCGGCTTCGTGCCGAAGAGAAGGACAATCGGCTATTCAAAGCCGTACCCCAACGAGTTTGATCTGATTCCGCTGCCACCCAAGTATAAGCTCCCTGAGTTCTCAAGATTCAACGGGTCAGAAGGGTCAAGCTCGATCGAGCACATAAGCCGATACCTGGCACAACTAGGCATGATTTCGGCATCGGATCAGATGCGCGTAAGATTTTTTGCGCAATCTCTGACAGGACCAGCCTTTGGGTGGTACACCTCGCTGCCACCCGATTCGATCCATACCTGGAAGCAACTGGAAGAGCAGTTCCACATCCAGTACCATTCAGGGGCTACTGAGGCCGGCATTGCAGACCTGGCTCAGGTGCGGCAGAAACGAGGAGAAAGTACATCCGGTAACCGGCCAGACCGTCAAGAACCGATGTTACTCAGCTCGTTTAACTGAGAAGGAAGCAGTCGAGCTGGCAGTATTGGGTCTCTTAGCACCCATCAAGGATCTGGCTTTCCAAGTGGAGTACAACTCATTGGCGCACATGGCCCAGAAACTGACGATGTATGAACAGCGCCACCCTGAGTTGTACCAGGACAAATTCAAACGTCCGATAGGCCTGGTCGATACAGAAGAGGGTGATCCTGCGCAAGACCAGGAGGTGGCCGTGGCTGAATGGGCTCGGGGGGCAGATCCTGTGGCCTGCAAATGGGTGAAACAGCAAGGGCCTGCGAAAGGGTTCGACTTCGATGTGAGCAAAGCCGAGCAGATATTCGATTTGCTGCTGAAGGAGAAGCAGCTGAGGTTACCCGAAGGCCACAAAATCCCTACGGCTCAGGAAATGAACGAGAGGCCGTACTGCAAGTGGCATCACTCGTTCACCCATACCACCAATGAGTGCAAAGAGCTTCGCCGCCAAATCCAAATGGCAATAGAACAAGGCCGCCTGATCCTCGGGCAGTTCGCCATGAAAGTGGACACGAACCCATTTCCCGGCGTCAACATGGTAGAACTCAGTCGCTCCGCGAGGCGTCAGCTGGATTTCTCGTTCGGCGTTAATATGGCAGGGTCAGGGTACCACCATGACACGTACAAGGAGGAAGGTGGTCGCTCTCGGGGCAAGGAAAGAAAGGAGGCTAGTCCATGCGACCGGCCCAGCCACCATGACAGGCGGTACTTAACAGAGGAACAAGTGAGGAGAGTGCGATATCAGAAACCACATTCCACGCATCTCCTTAACAAGTATGAGCGCCAGTATGACCAACGTCGCCGGCGCAACAGAGACGACGAAGGATATGAGCACCTTGCTAGGGGACCGTCAAAGGAAAAGGAAGGCGCCAACAGACATTGGGATTGTCCTTTCTTCAAGTATTACTGGGACGCGGGAATGAGCCGATTGCCTACAGTCGACAACTGCCCGGAATGTGGACGGCAGAAGGAGGACACGGGGCCAGTTTCAGTGTTCAAACGGCTAGGGCCGCTCCCACCTCAGAGCCATGGCAGGGAGTCCGGTCGAGCAACAGACCTCGCGAAGCCAAGGGACGACAAAGAAGAAGACAGGTATCACCGTCCAAGGTGGTGTCCCGACGGACTCAGACACACCCAAAAGCGCAGAGTACAGCGGCTACGTAACTTAGAGGAAGCCGAAGCGCAGTATCTCCACGCTTTAAAGAAGGCACGGCCTGATCTGGCCGTCAAAGTGAGGCAGACTCTGGAAACAGAAGATCGCCCGGGAAAGAAGGAATGGCGCCCCAAACCGGTAAAAGCCGATGCAAAGACATCGGCTGCCACAAACATGGTGTTCATACTTCCGCCAGAATTCTGCGCGCCAAGAACCAATGAGCTACCAGTGGCACAGTTCGACTGCGGCCCACGGCCGGTTATCTTTGAGAAGCCACGGGAGAAGGGTTACAAACATCTGAAAGCCCTGTACCTACGAGGTTACATCAATGGGCAACCTGTCAGCAAGATGTTGGTGGACACCGGAGCGGCAGTCAATATCATGCCATACTCCATGCTACGGCGTTTGGGACGCTCCACTGCAGATTTGATCAAAACCAACGTCACGTTAAGCGACTTCAACGGTCAGACTTCGGAAACGCAAGGCGTACTGAACGTAGACCTGACCGTGGGCAGAAAGACCATCCCCACGTCATTCTTCGTCGTGGACAGCAAAAGCACTTACACTGTCTTGCTAGGAAGGGATTGGATTCACGCTAATTGCTGCATCCCGTCCACAATGCACCAGTGCCTGATCCAGTGGGATGGAGATGAAGTGGAGGTCATCCACGCAGATGATTCTATCGAGATCTCCATAGCTGGCATGAAGCGAACTGGGAAGACCAAGAGCCGATCTCCGGAATCAGTCTAGACGCTGTGCGTATTGAAGCTACAAAAAACGGGGTGAGGCTGGTCTTATCCACTGGCCTTACAGAGTAGAAAAGCCCACGATCATCCGTGGTACGGCCGATCCCTGCGATCGGCCACAAAAAATAAAAAGCAGCGATCATACGACAAGCAGATCATGCAGTCGTGGCAGAGAGATGCTCTACCACTGTAAAACAATAAGGTGTAAACCGTCCTCGACTAATGCAAGCAAAGAGGGGGCCGATTCAAGCAATCGGCCCAAATTATTTTTGTTTTCCTCACCTACCGCTTGCCCTGTGTTTAGCATCGATTTGACAGGTGACGGGAAGCTAGGGTACGGGTTCACATCCGCTGATGAACTAGAAGAAATCGACATTGGTCCTGGGGATAAGCCACGACCAACATTTATCAGCAAAAAGTTAGATCCGAGTCTGCGGGGTCCGATGATAGCCCTGTTGAAACAATATCCGCATCGCTTTGGGACTACAGAGATGCAGGTTAGACAGAGCATCATTGAACATCGACTCCGCTAAGGATTTCGCCATTTCAGCGAGCACGATGATGAAGGCGAAATTCGAAGAGGTCAAGAAGGAGGTCGAGAAAATGTTGACACCAAGTTGATCAGGGCCATGCGTGCGTTGAGTGGATTTCTAGTATCGCACTGTAGAGAGAAGAAGAATGGCCGTTGGCGTGTCGCCATAGATTTTCGAGATCTCAACAGAGCCACCCCAAAGGATGAGTATCCAATGCCGGTGGCAGAGACGTTAATCAACGCAGCGGCTGGTCACAAGATCTTGAGCTTCATGGACGGCAATGCCGGTTACAACCAAATTTTTATGGCTCCGGAAGACATACACAAGACTGCATTCAGAGTCCCAGGTTCGGTGGGGTTGTTTGAGTATGTAGTCATGACGTTCGGACTCAAGAATGCCGGCGCCACGTACCAAAGGGCCATGAATTATATTTTCCATGATCTGATCGGCAAACTGGTGGAAATTTACATCGACGACGTGGTGGTCAAGTCTGCTTCAGCGCACGGACACTTGGACGATCTGCAACGCGTCTGGACCGAACAAGGAAATTGCCACGGATGAATCCAAAGAAGTGTGCCTTGAGGTCACGGCCGGTCAGTTCTTGGGTTTTTTGGTCCATGAACGCGGAATTGAAATCGGCCTGAAAAGTCAGGAGGCAGTGCGAACAATGAAGCCACCCACCACGAAGAAAGAACTGCAGTCCCTCATCGGCAAGATCAACTTCGTCAGAAGATTCATCTCTGTCAGGAAGGATAGAGCCGTTCATGGGACTAGTAAAAATCAAATCTGACGAGGAATTCCGCTGGGGGGCAGAACAACAACGTGCCTTCGACGAGATCAAAGATTATTTGACGAAGCCGCCAGTGTTAGTTCCACCGCAGCCTGACAGGCCGTTCTACATTTACTTATCAGTAGCTGACACGTCCATCGCCTCGGTGGTGGTGCAAATTTATGATGGGCTGGAGCGAGTCGTCTTTTACATAAGCAGAAGGATGCTGGACGCAGAGACAAGGTACCCTGATATCGATAAGTTGTGCCTCTGCCTGTTTTTCACCTGCACCAAGCTGCGCCATATCTTGCTGTCAGCAGAGATTGTCATCATATGCAAGTCAGACGTCATAAAGCACATGCTGTCGGCTCCTATGTTGAAAGGCCGATTGGGCAAATGGATGTTTGCATTATCGGAGTTTGACATCCGGTACCAACCCGCAAAAGCAGTTAAGGGACAAGCGTTGGCCGATCTTATCGCCGAAAGAATCAACACGAATATAGCAGCACTGCAGATCCGAGCGTGGGCTATGTTTTTCGATGGATCGGTCTGTGACGATGGGAGCGGCATCGGCATGCTACTCGTGTCGCCCCGGGGGGCAACATTCTCTTTCTCCATCAGGTTATCTGCACCCCGCACCAACAACGTCGCTGAGTATGAGGCGATACGCAAGGGAATGGAGTTGCTCATCGAAGCTGGAGCAGAAGCGGTGGAAATTTTTGGGGACTCCAAGTTGGTGATCTCCCAGCTCACGGAGGACTACAAGTGCGAGAGCGAGTCCCTCTTCCCATTATGGCTGCACTGCCGCGAGCTGATGGCGCAATTCCGGTACATAAACTTCACTTGGATCCCACGATCACAGTATCACCGAGGCGAACGATCTTGCAGATGGCTTGTGCTACAAGGACGCAGAAGGAGCCGATGTTCGTGCATTCACGGAAGCAGATCGAGAGCCGATATCTTCAATTGAAGGATCCGGCTGGGGGCACCTAAACGGATAAGATACAAGGCCATGAAGTACGTCTTGATTGGCGATGACATGTTCTACAGACTGGAAGGACTATTGCTCAAATGCTCGGGACAGCGAGGCCAATCGGCTCCTACACGAGGTACACGAAGGCACTGTGGAACTCACCAATCAGCTCATAAGATGAAATGGTTGATCAGCGATCAGGATTTTATTGGCCCACCATGCTTGAGGACTGTTTCAAGTACTACAAAGGGTGTCGCATGTCGAATTCGGAAAATTCAGATGGTACCAGATCGAATGAACCCCATCATCAAGCCTTGGCCATTCCGAGGTTGGGGCATGGACATGATCGGCAAAATCAATCCCCATCAAGCAAAGGCCACATGTGGATTTTGGCCATCACCGATTATTTCACTAAATGGGTGGAGGCTGTCCCGATGAAATCGTAAACTCAAGGATGTTATCAATTTTGTGAAAGAACATGTCATCCATAGATTCGGATTCCCAAACTATCACGACCGATGGAGGTTCGGTCTTTATTTCTCAAGAGTTTAGAAAGTTTTGCGAGGACACGGGATCAAGCTGATCAGGTCATCTCCATACTATGCTCAGCGAATGGGCAAGTCAAGCGTCAACGAGCCTCATCAAGCTAATCAAGAGAAAATCGATGAGCACCCTAGGCGCTGCACGAGGTTTTGTCGAGGCATTGTGGGCTTATCGCATGTCATGCCATGGGGCGATTAAAACCTCGCGTACCATCTAGTATATGGACAAGAAGCCGTATTGCCTTGGGAAATTACGGTTGGGTCGAGACGGTCACTTTTCGTGACGATCTAACAACAAGAATATACAACCCCGATGAGTGACAAGGTGGAGGACTTAACCGAGCTCATTTGTGGTCACTGGAGAAAATCAAAGAGAACAAGGCCAAAGTAGCTCGTGCATACAACAAGAAAGTGAAGCCAAAGGAGTTCCACGTTGGTGATCTGGTATGGGAAGCCGTGTTGCCCTTGGGGACTAAGGATGCAGCATATGGTAAATGGTCTCCAAATTGGCATGGACCATACAGGGTCGATCAAGTTTTAAGAGGAAACGCATACATGCTCGAGCAGCTGGATGGCGTAAAGTTCCCAGTAGCGGTCAACGGTCAACATCCCAAGAAATATTTCCCAAGCATGTGGGATGTTGGACAGTAAAGCTTGAGGGGCCGATACATGAAATCGGCTAAGTAAAGCACGTGAGACGATGGACATTAAAAATGTGGGGGCCGATTCTGAAAATCGGCCGAATAAAAGAAAAAATACATAGCTGATGCACGGTCATCGACTCTGGAGGTTCACACATGTTACGAACAGATGCTAGTTCGCGCATACGAGCTTCTGAAGAAATGCTTCGAAGGCATGGAGGGTGTCAGCACGAACACGATCCACCTCAGCGATCCCAGCTTCGTGGCTTGTCGCTAGTTGTTTGTTCAGGGCACGTTTTCCGATGGGCAATTGGAGGTTTGGGTCGTCCGTTTTGAAAAAGGTTGCAGGTTACCATTGGAACCAAGAGGTGGCCGTATTAATGGGCCTAAAGATGCGACCAAGTTTTGACCCTGTCAACGTTTTTGGGGAAAAGCCGATGGGTAGTCATCGGCTCTTTGCGATTTGACTTGTCTGACTGTATGCGTGCAGTATGTTGAAAGCCGATACAGTGTCATCGACTTCTGGAGCATCGACCTATTTCGGCTATCGGCAAAATTGAAGCGAAGAGGGACAATATTTGGGAAGCGGATTTTCATTCATTCAAGATGATTGCTTACAAAGGGTGATTGATTACAAAGGAAGCCTACTACCATTGCTGCTACTAATTCCTAATCTAAAGGCGAGATCATCGCCGCTGCCGCCGCCGCCTTCTTCATTGTCTTGGTTCGCAAGGCGTCTTCACCGCTGTCTGAAGAAGCCAGCGGGGCCTCCTCATCCTCGCCGTCATCTTCGTGTCTTCGCTGGACCCGCGCTGAAGCGCTTCGTCGTGGTACTGCGGAGGAGGTTTCTCCTCCGATTCCTCGTCGGAGGACTCGACGCCGTCCCAAGACCAGGCGTCATCGCTGCTCTTCGCCTCCAGTTCCCCGTCAACGAGGAACTGTAGGCTCTCCTCGCCGTCGGTCATGGACGCATCGTCCTCCGACCAGACAGCGAAGTCCCAACCCCTCTCGTCCCACCATTGTGGGGCGAGAGTGTTGTACGCCGCCATCGGCGGTGTTCAAGGCTCTCGCCGCCATCGAGTTGGAGTGGGAAGACACACCGGAGGAAGCGGAGGCCATGGCAAGAAAGAGGGTTTTTTCGGAGGAAGAAGGGTTTTCGCAACGGGAGGAAGATGGGACCGAACTGCAAAGCGGATTTAAATAAGGGAATAGTGGAGAGACGGTTCAATGCCATAGCGGTTTCCCAGTTACCGCCAAAATCGCCAAATCATGCACTGCAGAGTTGAGAAGACAGGCATCATGATGAAGGGGTAGCGTGATTTATTCTCGCCACGCATTACGACGCCAGCCCGATAAAAAAGAGGAGAAGAAAAAAACACATGAGTGGTTTTGGAATTATCATTGCCAAAACCAGGGGCATGTGTTATCGCCAGATTTTGGCCAAAGACGGAGATGGGCCGTGATCAAGATGGGCTTGGAAGATACGTATATTCAACGTGTGGTTGGATCGGCCTAGTGTGTGGATTTGGGCTAAATTGCCCGTGTATCTTGTATCATAGTAGGTTTCGTATTTGTTTAGGTTCCGTTTATGTTTAGGTAAAGATAGAGTTGTAGAGTTATTCCAAAAGTAGAGAGTCTCCGGACTATAAATATGTACCCAAGGTTATCGAAAAAAGGAGGACAACCACGTTCACAACAAACACAATCTCGGCGCATCGCCACCCCTTGTTTCTAGGGTTTCTTTCGGTAGTAAGTGTCATGCCTAGATCGCATCTTGCGATCTAGGCAAGATTATCTATCGTTACCTAGTTTTACTCGCATCAAGCGTTATTGATGGCGAGTAATACTATTATCATAGATTCTCTGAGGCTAGCATCAGTGTTTTTTTTCACTATTATCGTTGAAGTTATGCTACCTCTAGTTACCTCGCTACCTTTGCACTATTTCCCAAGTGCGAGGGTAGCATCTTTGATCTTTATTTAGTCGATTCGATCTGTTATAGTTGTGCCTTGTTTACCAAGGTTTAGTTTAATATCTACGTAATCAGGCCTTACAAACGGGTTGAACGATCCAAGAGTACATAGGGACGTGGCTTATTCGTTCTAGAGAAGTTGTTCCGTAATTGACTTTACGTTGGTTATTAGGCCTCCTCTAGGGTTAATATTCTTCATCTTTGTACATACCAGGCTCAATTACGTGTAGGACGTTCGATTACGTGGTGAAAACATTAAACCGTCAGAGATCGATTTAACTTGTAGTGATCAAGCAAAACCCCATGTTATCATGAATCTAATGAAGAACCATAGCAATCGGCTCTAGCCGATTCTGGAAACCTGGGAGCCGGTCACGGCTCGAATTTTACGATACTTGTTTACCATGCAGAAATCAATCGAGCAATCCTTCACCTTCGACCAGGTATAGGTCGGTGCATCTCGAACCAAGCCAGACGTGTGCGGAGTTTTTGCGGGCCGTCGCCGAGGACCAGGCCCACGATCTCGGAGCCTCCCGGCTCTCCGTGTTGCCCGTTGCTGCTCGCCGGTGGGTTTTGGCAGGCAACACATTCTGGCACGCCCGGTGGGACATTCAACAACGTCTACATCAACATCCGACGCTGCAATGGAGAACAGACCAGTCACTTACGACGATCTACCTGACGAGCACAAGGCCAAGTATGACGAGATCAAAGCTCTCTTCGAAGAAGACCTCATCGGCTCTTTTGAGAGGACCCGCAAGCATGGCGTCAAGTGGAAGGGATTCTCGCCTGATGGTGCTCTTGATGAGGTGGACCTGTCTGTTCCTTCAGAGGAACGCACCAGAGCTCTGCGACAGGAAGTCAACTACATGGTGGCTCATTCTCTTCACCGCCATTCTGAGAGCCTGGTGAACGCTTTTGAGCGGATCGCAATTCACGTGGTTCAGGAGATCATGAAACATCAGTATTCTCCGACGGGCCTACTGGGACTCACCAGGAGAAAGACCGCCTGCACAGGCCACACTGCCATTCACACTTGCAGCCCGGAGCCAGGAGCAGCGGCTTATGTCGCCTACAAGGTGGGCGACCAGCGATTGCCAATTCCTGTTTGAGCCACCTAAGGAAATCCCACACGGGTATATATGCGCCTACGTGCCGGACTGCAATAACCTGACACACACCAAACAGATGGCAACCGCAGGAGTTTCGGCGGCAGGAGTTCTTGGGGCAGGATCTGCAGGGGCAGGCGTGTCTGGAGCGGCGATGTCTGGGCTGGACGCTGACAAACAGGCGTGGCTAGCCAAGTATGCCACTGGAACAAGTCATGAGAATCTAGCCCCTACAGCTCAAACAGTGGAGCAAATCAGTACCATCCTGAGGGACCAGTTCGGCCAGGTCAAGAGAAGGACAATCGGCTATTCAAAGCCGCACTTCAACGAAGTTTGATCCGATTCCGCTGCCACCCAAGTATAAGCTCCCGAGTTCTCAAGATTCAACGGTCAAGGGTCAAGCTCGATCGAGCACATAAGCCGATACCTGGCACAACTAGGCATGATTTCGGCATCGGATCAGATGCGCGTAAGATTTTTTGCGCAATCTCTGACAGGACCAGCCTTTGGGTGGTACACCTCGCTGCCACCCGATTCGATCCATACCTGGAAGCAACTGGAAGAGCAGTTCCACATCCAGTACCATTCAGGGGCTACTGAGGCCGGCATTGCAGACCTGGCTCAGGTGCGGCAGAAACGAGGAGAAACTGTAGCCGAGTACATCCAGCGCTTCAGGACCGTCAAGAACCGATGTTACTCAGCTCGTTTAACTGAGAAGGAAGCAGTCGAGCTGGCAGTATTGGGTCTCTTAGCACCCATCAAGGATCTGGCTTTCCAAGTGGAGTACAACTCATTGGCGCACATGGCCCAGAAACTGACGATGTATGAACAGCCACCACGAGTTGTACCAGACAAATTCAAACGTCCGATAGGCCTGGTCGACTGAAGAGGGTGATCCTGCGAAGACCGTGAGGTGGCCGTGGCTGAATGGGCTCGGGCGATCTCGTGGCTGCAAATGGGTGAAACAGAAGGGCTGCGAAGGGTTCGACGATGTGAGCAAAGCCGAGCAGATATTCGATTTCTGTCAAGGAGAAGCGGTGAGGTTACCCAAGGCCACAAAATCCCTACGGCTCAGAAATGAACGAGAGGTCTTGCAAGTGGCATCACTCGTTCACCCATACCACCAATGAGTGCAAAGAGCTTCGCCGCCAAATCCAAATGGCAATAGAACAAGGCCGCCTGATCCTCGGGCAGTTCTCCATGAAAGTGGACACGAACCCATTTCCAAGGCCAACATGGTAGAACTCGCTGCTCATGGCGCCACTGGATTTCTCGCTCGCGTTAATATCGCAGGGTCGGATACCACCATGACACGCATAAGGAGGAAGGTGGTCGCCTCGGGCAAGGAAAGAAAGGAGGCTAGTCCATGCGATCGCCCACCATGACATGATGTACTTAACAGAGGAACAAGTGAGGAGAGTGCGATATCGAACCACATTCCACGCATCTCCTTAACAAGTATGAGCGCCAGTATGACCAACGTCGCCGGCGCAACAGAGACGACGAAGGATATGAGCACCTTGCTAGGGGACCGTCAAAGGAAAAGGAAGGCGCCAACAGACATTGGGATTGTACTTTCTTCAAGTATTACTGGGACGCGGGAATGAGCCGATTGCCTACAGTCGACAACTGCCCGGAATGTGGACGGCAGAAGGAGGACACGGGGCCAGTTTCAGTGTTCAAACGGCTAGGGCCGCTCCCACCTCAGAGCCATGGCAGGGAGTCCGGTCGAGCAACAGACCTCGCGAAGCCAAGGGACGACAAAGAAGAAGACATGTATCACCGTCCAAGGTGGTGTCCCGACGGACTCAGACACACCCAAAAGCGCAGAGTACAGCGGCTACGTAACTTAGAGGAAGCCGAAGCGCAGTATCTCCACGCTTTAAAGAAGGCACGGCCTGATCTGGCCGTCAAAGTGAGGCAGACTCTGGAAACAGAAGATCGCCCGGGAAAGAAGGAATGGCGCCCCAAACCGGTAAAAGCCGATGCAAAGACATCGGCCACAAACATGGTGTTCATACTTCCGCGAATTCTGCGCCAAGAACCAATGAGCTACCAAGGGCATGGCTCGATCGCGCCCGGCGTTATCTTTGAGAAGCCACGGAGAAGGGTTACAAACATATGAAAGCCCTGCCTACGAGGTTACATCAATGGGCAACCTGTTAGCAAGATGTTGGTGGACACCGAGCGGCAATATCATGCCATACTCCATGCTACGGCGCTTGGGACGCCCACGCAGATTTGATCAAAACCAACGCCACGTTAAACGACTTCAACGGTCGACTTGGAAACGCATAGGCGTCGAACGTAGACCGACTGGGCGAAAGACCATCCCCACGCCATTCTTCATCGTGGACAGCAAAAGCACTTACACTGTCTTGCTAGGAAGGGATTGGATTCACGCTAATTGCTGCATCCCGTCCACAATGCACCAGTGCCTGATCCAGTGGGATGGAGATGAAGTGGAGGTCATCCACGCAGATGATTCTATCGAGATCTCCATAGCTGGCATGAACGTCTGGGAAGCAGAAGACCAAGAGCCGATCTCTGGAATCAGTCTAGACGGCTGTGAGCGTATTGAAGCTACAAAAAACGGTGTGAGGCTGGTCTTATCCACTGGCCTTACAGAGTAGAAAAGCCCACGATCATCCGTGGTACGGCCGATCCCTGCGATTGGCCACAAAAAATAAAAAGCAGCGATCATACGACAAGCAGATCATGCAGTCGTGGCAGAGAGATGCTCTACCACTGTAAAACAATAAGGTGTAAACCGTCCTCGACTAATGCAAGCAAAGAGGGGGCCGATTCAAGCAATCGGCCCAAATTATTTTTGTTTTCCTCACCTACCGCTTGCCCTGTGTTTAGCATCGATTTGACAGGTGACGGGAAGCTAGGGTACGGGTTCACATCCGCTGATGAACTAGAAGAAATCGACATTGGTCCTGGGGATAAGCCACGACCAACATTTATCAGCAAAAAGTTAGATCCGAGTCTGCGGGGTCCGATGATAGCCCTGTTGAAACAATATCCGCATCGCTTTGCTCGGGACTACACAGAGATGCTCGGGTTAGACAGAGCATCATTGAACATCGACTCCGCTTAAAAGGATTTCGCCATTTCAAAGTGAAAGCACGGCGGATGAAGGCCGAAATTCGGAAGAGGTCAAGAAGGAGGTCGAGAAAATGTTGACACCAAGTTGATCGGGCCATGCAGTACCGAGTGGATTTCTAGTATCGCACTGTAGAGAAGAAGGATGGCCGTTGGCGTGTCGCCATAGATTTTCGAGATCTCAACAGAGCCACCCCAAAGGATGAGTATCCAATGCCGTGGCGAGACGTTAATCAACGCGGCTGGTCACAAGATCTTGAGCTTCATGGGCAATGCGGTTACAACCAAATTTTTATGGCTCCGGAAGACATACACAAGACTGCATTCAGAGTCCCAGGTTCGGTGGGGTTGTTTGAGTATGTAGTCATGACGTTCGGACTCAAGAATGCCGGCGCCACGTACCAAAGGGCCATGAATTATATTTTTCACGATCTGATCGGCAAACTGGTGGAAATTTACATCGACGACGTGGTGGTCAAGTCTGCTTCAGCGCACGGACACTTGGACGATGCACGGCGTCTGGACCGAACAAGGAAATTGCCTGGATGAATCCAAAGAAGTGTGCCTTCGGGGTCACGGCCGGTCAGTTCTTGGGTTTTTTGGTCCATGAACGCGGAATTGAAATCGGCCTGAAAAGTCAGGAGGCAGTGCGAACAATGAAGCCACCCACCACGAAGAAAGAACTGCAGTCCCTCATCGGCAAGATCAACTTCGGAAGATTCATCTCTAACTGGGAAGGATAGAGCCGCTCATGGGACTAGTAAAAATCAAATCGACGAGGAATTCATTGGGGGCGTAACAACAACGTGCCTCGACGAGATCAAAGATTATTTGACGAAGCCGCAGTTGTTAGTTCCACCGCAGCTCGACAGCCATTCTACATTTACTTATCAAGAGTCGACACGCCCATCGCCTCGGTGGTGGTGCAAATTTATGATGGGCTGGAGAGTCGCCTTTTTACATAAGCGTAAGGATGCCGGACGCAGACAAGGTACCGATATCGATAAGTTGTGCCTCGCTGTTTTCACTCGCACTAAGCTGCCATATCTTGTCAGCGCAGAGATTGTCATCATATGCAAGTCGACGTCATAAAGCACATGCCGGCTCCTATGTTGAAAGGCCGATTGGGCAAATGGATGTTTGCATTATCGGAGTTTGACATCCGGTACCAACCCGCAAAAGCAGTTAAGGGACAAGCGTTGGCCGATCTTATCGCCGAAAGAATCAATACGAATATAGCAGCACTGCAGATCCGAGCGTGGGCTATGTTTTTCGATGGATCGGTTCGTGATGGGAGCGGCATCGGCATGCTACTCGTGTCGCCCCGGGGGGCAACATTCTCTTTCTCCATCAGGTTATCTGCACCCCGCACCAACAACGTCGCTGAGTATGAGGCGATACGCAAGGGAATGGAGTTGCTCATCGAAGCTAGAGCGTATGTGGAAATTTTGGGGACTCCAAGTTGGTGATCTCCCGGCTCACGGAGGACTACAAGTGCGAGAGAGTCCCTCTTCCCATTATGGCTGCCCGGCGAAATGATGGCGCAATTCCGGTACATAAACTTCACTTGGATCCCACGATCACGTATCACCGAGGCGAACGATCTTGCGCAGATGGCTTCGTGCTACAAGGACGCCGCAGAAGGAGCCGATGTTCGTGCATGCCTCAAGCAGACGATCGAGAGCCGATATCTTCAATTACTTGAAGGATCCGCTGGGGCACCTAAACGGATAAGATACAAGGCCATGAAGTACGTGCTGATTGGCGATGACATGTTCTACAGGACTCTGGAAGGACTATTGCTCAAATGCCTGGGGACAGCCGAGGCCAATCGGCTCCTACACGAGGTACACGAAGGCACCCGTGGAACTCACCAATCAGCTCATAAGATGAAATGGTTGATCAGGCGATCAGGATTTTATTGGCCCACCATGCTTGAGGACTGTTTCAAGTACTACAAAGGGTGTCAGGCATGTCGAAATTGGAAAATTCAGATGGTACCAGATCAGCAATGAACCCCATCATCAAGCCTTGGCCATTCCGAGGTTGGGGCATGGACATGATCGGCAAAATCAATCCCCCATCAAGCAAAGGCCACATGTGGATTTTGGCCATCACTGATTATTTCACTAAATGGGTGGAGGCTGTCCCGATGAAATCAGTAAACTCGAAGGATGTTATCAATTTTGTGAAAGAACATGTCATCCATAGATTCGATTCCCCAAACTATCACGACCGATGGAGGTTCGGTCTTTATTTCTCAAGAGTTTAGAAAGTTTTGCGAGGACACGGGGATCAAGTCGATCGTGTCATCTCCATACTATGCTCAGAATGGGCAAGTCAAGCGTCAACCGAGCCTCATCAAGCTAATCAAGAGAAAATCGATGAGCACCCTAGGCGGCACGAGGTTTTGTCGAGGCATTGTGGGCTTATCGCATGTCATGCCATGGGCGATTAAAACCTCGCTGCACCATCTAGTATATGGACAAGAAGTATTGCCTTGGGAAATTACGGCTGGTCGACGGGTCACTTTTCGTGACGATCTAACAATCAAGAATATACAACCGATGAGTGACAGTGTGGAGGACTTAACCGAGCTCAGTGTGGTCACCGGAGAAAATCAAAGAGAACAAGGCCAAAGTAGCTCGTGCATACAACAAGAAAGTGAAGCCAAAGGAGTTCCACGTTGGTGATCCGTATCGGAAGCCGTGTTGCCCTTGGGACTAAGGATGCACATATGGTAAATGGTCTCCAAATTGGCATGGACCGCATGCAGGTCGATCAAGTTTTAAGAGGAAACGCATACATGCTCGAGCAGCTGGATGGCGTAAAGTTCCCAGTAGCGGTCAACGGTCAACATCTCAAGAAATATTTCCCAAGCATGTGGGATGTTGGACAGTAAAGCTTGAGGGGCCGATACATGAAATCGGCTAAGTAAAGCACGTGAGACGATGGACAGTAAAAATGTGGGGGCCGATTCTGAAAATCGGCCGAATAAAAGCAAAAATACATAGCCGATGCACGGTCATCGACTCTGGAGGTTCACACATGTTACGAACAGATGCTAGTTCGCGCATACGAGCTTCTGAAGAAATGCTTCGAAGGCATGGAGGGTGTCAGCACGAACACGATCCACCTCAGCGATCCCAGCTTCGTGGCTTGTCGCTAGTTGTTTGTTCAGGGCACGTTTTCCGATGGGCAATTGGAGGTTTGGGTCGTCCGTTTTGAAAAAGGTTGCAGGTTACCATTGGAACCAATAGGTGGCCGTATTAATGGGCCTAAAGATGCGACCAAGTTTTGACCCTGTCAACGTTTTTGGGGAAAAGCCGATGGGTAGTCATCGGCTCTTTGCGATTTGACTTGTCTGACTGTATGCGTGCAGTATGTTGAAAGCCGATACAGTGTCATCGACTTCTGGAGCATCGACCTATTTCGGCTATCGGCAAAATTGAAGCGAAGAGGGACAATATTTGGGAAGCGGATTTTCATTCATTCGAAGATGATTGCTTACAAAAGGGTGATTGATTACAAAAGGAAGCCTACTACTACTGTTGCTGCTACTAATTCCTAATCTAAAGGGCGAGATCATCGCCGCTGTCGTCGCCGCCGTCTTCTTCGCTGTCTTCGGCGCTGCTGCCGGCGTCGTCTTCACTGCTGCTGCTGAAGAAGCCAGCGGGGGCCTCCTCATCCTCGTCGTCATCTTCGGTGTCTTCGCTGGACCCGGCGCGGAAGCGCTTCGTCGGCGGGTACTCGTCGGAGGAGGTTTCCTCCTCCGATTCCTCCTCCTCGTCGGAGGACTCGACGCCGTCCCAAGACCAAGCGTCATCGCTGCTCTTCGCCTCCAGTTCCCCGTCAACGAGGAACTGTAGGCTCTCCTCGCCGTCGGTCATGGACGCGTCGTCCTCCGACCAGACAATGTCCAACCTCTCGTCCCACCATTGTGGGCGAGTGTTGTCTGCCGCCATCGGCGGTGTTAGCGTCGGCTCGGTCGCTCATCGAGTTGGGCGTGGGAAGACACCGGAGGAAGCGAGGAGGCCATGGCAAGAAAGAGGGTTTTTCGGCGGAGGAAGAAGGGTTTTCGCAACTGGAGGAAGATGGGGATGCGGCTGCTCAAAGCGGATTTAAATAAGGGAATAGTGGAGACGGTTCAATGCCATAGCGGTTTCCCAGATTGCACTGCCAAAATCGTCAAATCATGCACTGCGCAGGAGTTGAGAAGACAGGGCATCATGATGAAGGGGTAGCGTGACGATTCTTACGCCCGCGCGTGCAGCGCGAGCCCGATAAAAAAAGAGGAGAAGAAGAAAAAAAAAACACACAGAGTGGTTTTGGAATTATCATTGCCAAAACCAGGGGGGCATGTGTTATCGCCGTATTTTGGCCAAAGACGGAGATGGGCCGTGATCAAGATGGGCTTGGAAGATACGTATATTCAACGTGTGGTTGGATCGGCCTAGTGTGTGGATTTGGGCTAAATTGCCCGTGTATCTTGTATCATAGTAGGTTTCGTATTTGTTTAGGTTCCGTTTATGTTTAGGTAAAGATAGAGTTGTAGAGTTATTCCAAAAGTAGAGAGTCTCCGGACTATAAATATGTACCCAAGGTTATCGAAAAAAGGAGGACAACCACGTTCACAACAAACACAATCTCGGCGCATCGCCACCCCTTGTTTCTAGGGTTTCTTTCGGGTAAGTGTCATGCTGCCTAGATCGCATCTTGCGATCTAGGCAGTATCTACTTATGCGTTACCTAGTTTTACTCGTACTGAAGCGTTATTGATGGCGAGTAATACTATTATCATAGATTGTCTGAGGCTAGCATCAGTGTTTTTTTTCACTATTATCGTTGAAGTTATGCTACCTCTAGTTACCTCGCTACCTTTGCACTATTTCCCAAGTGCGAGGGTAGCATCTTGCTTGATCTTTATTTAGTCGATTCGATCTGTTATAGTTGTGCCTTGTTTACCAAGGTTTAGTTTAATATCTACGTAATCAGGCCTTACAAACGGGTTGAACGATCCAGTAGTACATAGGGACGTGGCTTATTCGTTCTAGAGAAGTTGTTCCGGTAATTGACTTTACGTTGGTTATTAGGCCTCCTCTAGGGTTAATATTCTTCATCTTTTGTACGTACCAGGCTCAATTACGTGTAGGACGTTCGATTACGTGGTGAAAACATTAAACTGTCAGAGATCGATTTAACTTGTAGTGATCAAGCAAAACCCCATGTTATCGTGAATCTAATGAACCATGGGGCAATCGGCTCTAGGAGCCGATTCTGTGAAACACAGGGAGCCGGTCACGGCTCGAATTTTACGATACTTGTTTACCATGCAGAAATCAATCGAATCCTTCACCTTCCGACCAGGTATAGGTCAGGTGGCGCCTCGAACCAAGCCGGGGCGTGTGCGGAGTTTTTGCGGGCCGTCGCCGAGGACCAGGCCCACCATCAGTCAGGAGCCTCCCTCTCCGTGTTGCCCGTTGCTGCCGCGGTGGGTTTTGGCAGCAACAGCTGGTCACGTCGCGGCCTCATCGCGCATCGTCATGGTCGCCGAACCGCCAAGGAAGGAAAGGCGCCCAAAGGTCTGACGGTGTACTACATCAGCGAGGTCTCACCGAGTCGCCAATGATACCCGCAGCGTAAACTGGTATACGCGGTCTTCAGAGCACGGCGGCGCCTGCCGCACTACTTCCACGAGCACCCGATCACTGTCGTCTCCTCGGCACCGTTGCAGGACATCATCCGCAACCGTGAGGCGACTGGGCGAGTCGCCAAGTGGGCCGTCGATATCGGCGTCCACAACATCAAATACGAGCCACGGAAGGCGATCAAGTCACAGGCTCTAGCGGACTTCATCGCCGACTGGGAGGAGGCCCAGCAGCCAGAGAAGCTGCCATACCTCCATTACTGGAGCCTGCACTTCGACGGCTCCAAGAACGCGGACGGCGCAGGAGCAGGGATCGTGCTAACTTCACCGAAGGGCGACAAGCTCCGCTATGTCCTCTGCCTCGACTTCACCCCCTGCACCAACAACATAGCCGAGTACGAGGCCTTACTCCACGGCATGCGAGCTGCCAGGGAGATTAACGTCAACCGCCTACGCTGCTACGGAGACTCCGACCTCGTCACTGGGCAAGTCGCTGGCACCTGCGACGCCGTCTCCCCCACCATGGCAGCATATCGCCAAGCAGTGGACAAGTTGGGCGGACACTTCGCAGGCTACTCCGTCGAGTGGATTGACAGGCGGAAGAACGAGGAGGCCGACGCACTCTCTCGCATTGGGTCGGCTCGACTCGCACCACCCGCCGGCGTCTTCCTCGACACGATAAACAAGCCATCAGTCTCCCCCCGAGGGAGATCGACATTGGAGTCCCGTTACAACCTGTGGCATCCCGCAAAACCACTACCAGAAAATCGCGTTGTTTTTGTGCATTGCATCGCCATCATCTTGCATTGTTTGTCTGCATTAATTTCGAAAAGCCTAGTTCTGTTTGTACAAACACCCCTTTTTATTTTAAAGGCAAAACCCCGAGTGTATCGGATATTTTATTTTCCCTAAAAACTATTTGCAAAGTGGCTTTGTTTTAAATTAAACAGAACCAAACAAACACACATTTTAAATCAGCCACCTCTAATCCTATCCCCACCCAAATCTGTCCTACCCACCAACCGCAGGCCGCCACCTCACCCTCTCACCCAATCTCCACCCACCTGCCACCTCATCAATCCTCCACTTTTTCTCCCCCTTCTCTCTCTTTTTCACACAGTTTTCTACCCCACACCCACTTACAGCCTGGTCCCACCCTCCTGGCCACCTCCTCTCTCTCTTCCCCTGGCCCCACCCGCAGCACACAAAACACACACACAACACCACCCCGCACCAGCCGCTGGGTCCCACCCTGGGACCCACGTGGCCCCACCTCCCTCTCCTCTCCCCGAGACCCCTGTCCCGCTCCTCCTGTTCTTCTTCCCACTTTGGACCACCCTCCTCCTCCCTCCTCACGGCTGGCGCCCGGTCTCCCTCGCCGCTCCGCCGCGCCTCACCCGCCAGCACCATCCCCACCCGACGCAGCCCCCGCTCCCCTTCCTCCCACGAGCTCCTCCCTCCCTCACCTTCGCGCGCCTGCCCCTCCCCCGACCCTCTGCTCCACCGCCGCTCGCCGGAGCTCCCTCTCCCCTCCCCCTCCTCCTCTCTCCCAGCCCCGGCGGCACCTTCCCCTTCCCCAACCTCGCTCGCCTCGCCCGAGGCAGAGCTCGCCCTTGGCCTCCCTTCCGCCTCTCAGCGCCTCCCCGACCCCGTTCTCCCTCCTCCTCCGGTCCAGCCTCCCTCGACCGCCTCAAGCACCGCCCGAGGCCCCGCGTCTCCCTCCCGCCCGGCGCTCCCGTCGACCCCCGCGACCCTCTGCCTCCTCCGCTCCCGCCGCCCGGTCCTGGCGCTCCCGCCGCCGGCAGCCTCCCTCTGCTGCTTCTCTCCCCAACCCCAGGTCGCCCCGACTCTCGCCCAAGCCCGCGCCTGCTCCGGCCTCCCAGTCGTCCGCGGCCACCTCTTCCACTCCGCCGGAGACGGTTCGCCGGCGAACCCTCTGCACCGCGTCGACCCTGCAGGCACCCCTCTTTTTCCCCTGGCGCGCTGGACAAGCCTCCGTCGGCCTTCCTCGGCCCTGCAACGCTATAGTAACAAAGTGAGGATGTGAATGTCGTGTGGCCATGGCACAAACAAGTGCACAAACACCGAAGCCGTTCAAGTTCGCCACTCGATCACTCGTTGAAGCGTCCAAATGAGGACCAAGTCCGTAATGCCAAGATCTCCCGAGAAGCCATGTACCATGTGCCGACGTCTAACCAAGCTCGTCCGCGAGACTGTTGTCGTCAAGGACTCGCAACCCCGGTACGACAAGAACTCCTTCCCGCACTGATGCCCGAGGACCGTACGCCAAGGTCGCCTACACGGAACGCTAAGTTCTCCCCCTTGAACGCCATGACCGTCGACATGGCCCGACGACCGCGAATGCGATAAGAACGACATCGACCAGGGCGGACCCAATGCGCCCCGACATCGAACCAAGTACTCCCTCGAGGACGCCGAGTACTTCACCCCGGACACCGAGACCCTGGACGACAAGTTCTCCTTTCCGGAAATACCGACGCTCGCGCGAGAAGATCTACTTCCCCGATCCGAGAACGATCCCGTCGAACCCCAGATCCGAACCCTGAGACCGACCCCGAACCCCGGAACCCCAAGATCTGCCGAACCCTAATGTGTGACCCTTATCCGAACCCCTATTTTTATAAATGCTAAACATAAAACCTGTTGCATAATAGTCATTCATCTCGCATGCATATTTCTGTGGGTTGGGGGCCTTATGCCGATTCACCATATAATTAAACATGGGGCCCATATGCGGACAAATCTAGTCTTATATTGGCCTCATTTAAATTTGTGAAGCGAACCCGGTGCTATCTTTTGCCATGTTCAAACAACATTTAAATTGCGGGGGATCTAAACAACTTGAACCGTTTAATAAATTGTCGGGACCCCCGGTTCCGCTTAATATGACATAATTGCATCGCACCTTTGCCATGCCATACATCATACATGCATCATGCCCGATCTTCTGCCGTAATCTTAAATACTGCATCCGGTGTTTATTCTAGTGTTTCGCTTCTTCGCGGATAAGGCCGTTGAGTTGATGCGAGTGTCGACCCGATCTTCGGTTGAATCTTCGACAATGTTTTCAGGCGAGCATCTCCCCTTTTCTACCTATCTTACTTTTATAGTATTTATTCCCTCCTGTTGATCTATTGCTATCTGTGTTGCGATGCTCTAGTTTTCGTACCGTGTTATCCCTTGCAGCCTTATATTTGCCTTGGACACATCCTATTACCTGTTGATTGGTAGATAGTTGGACTTGCGCGTCGTAGTCGCTTGCTCAAGTGCTGTTGCGTGTCGTCAAGTACCACAGTTGTTGGAGTATTGCCGCATGTTGATGTTGGAGATGATTATGGTTTTACTTATCGTACACTTTAATTCCTGTTTAATAACTAAAATTGAAGTAAGCAGAGGCATCGGTGGGTGATAGATAATATTTGGTTTCCGAACGCCCACTTGTGTCCCGTAGGACCCCGAGTACTTGATACCTGTTCCTTGTTTTATCGCGCTATCCACATCCGGGAGGATTATGGGACCCCCCTGAGCCAGAGCTCGATTCAGTCTTATTTCTTGGGGCCACAAACTAGTTTGAGGTTTTATTTACTATCCTGTACTTATGCCATGCTACTTCTGTATTTACTATTGTGCGAGGAGCACACTGTACTGTTTAGGAATTGTGACCCGTTTACGCGGTATCGACAAGCCCAGTTTTGGGTTCCCAGTCGCTTACAGCCGGCCCCACAAACCTTGAGTCCGTCTCGGAGCTAGCTTACTTCGTTATGGTAAGACTCAAGGGTGGCCCCCTCAAATATTTCTGAATCATGTGATTGCTTTGTCGTGAAAGCCTCGTTGGGTTTTGATTTGGTTTTTCCGAGGTTGATCGAGCGTGTGTTGCTATTGGTGCACCCCGGCCGGGTAAAACTTTCTGAAAGTCGTGTCCATGTTATGGACGACTTGGAGCCGATATCTCGACCATAGACAAGCATAACTAAAGTAGTGCTATAAATTTGACTTTATAATGACTAGTAATCAGCTTCACTATAATGGAATGGCTAAATAATACTGCCCACAATTGCTTGTTTGGTTTGTCGCTTGCGACAATTGTATCTGACTAGTAAGTATTGCAACTACAACGGAATGGCTGAATAAAAGTACCAACAACTGCTGGGTTTTGGGTTTATCTCATGCTATCGGTACCTGATTAGTAATTGTTGCAACTACAACGGAATGATTAACTAAAAGGGCCCACTGTTCCTTTTATCAGGACGATTATCTATACCTGACTAGTAATTGCCGCAACGATAACCGAATAAGTAAAACTGCCAACGGTGTGAGTTCCTCGGTTGACTTCCTCGATTGGTCTCGAGGGGGAAACGCCAGGATGGGTTTGTTTGATGGTAGTACCAGGTTGAATCCGAATAGGTCTTTCTTACCCCTCTCTGATAGTCGCCAGTTGTATCGAGTCTCTATAGGTTGTTTAGTGCTTGCTGCCGCTGCCGCTTCAGTCCACCATACCTATGTAGGCGAGGACCGCCGAATTCTAGCCTCGCCGTGTACTGGCCTCAGTACTGACGCTCCTCTTTTTCCTTTGCCCTTGTCGGCACCCCTTTTGTTTAAGCAGGTTTTGAGATCGACGCCGTTAGCAGGGTTACCCTTCCGGCTTGGCCTGGGCAGGGTTATGGACGCCATTGGTTATTCTTCAGGGCTCTTAGCCCCATTTGCATCTTGTCCGTAGTCGGACGCTCCATCGTTTTCGAGGTGATTTGGATCTTTGTACCGTATATCTGTATTCTTGACTCTTTGAGTCGCTGTTATATATATATCTGTTCTGTGGGTCCCATCGAGGACTGTTGTGTAATGTTATTACTTCGTTTTCCACCCGCACAAAAGTGCATGGTGGGCACCTTTGAATCGTTTCTATGCGGGTTTGGCGGGTTTCGCTAAAACTTGCATAGGTCCGATTCTGAGGGTGTTACACAACCGGAGGCAGCCCTGGTCGCACTCTTCACCGAGCCAGACGACTGGACCAAGCCCTACGCCGCCTACCTGGAGGCCGGCACCTTGCTGACAGACGAGACGGACGCTTGGATGATCGCACGCCGATGCAAATCCTTCACCATCATCGACGGCGAGCTCCACAAGCGAAGCGTCACCGGCGTGTTCCAACGCTGCGTCCAACCAGCCGAAGGACGCAAGATCCTCCACGACATCCACTCCGGCGACTGTGGCCACCACGCCGGCGCCCGCTCTCTAGTCGCCAAGGCTATGCGGCATGGATTCTACTGGCCCACCGCACACGCCGATGCCGTCGACATTGTCCAGCGCTGCGCCGGGTGCCAGAAGTACGCCAACCAGATGCACGTGCCGAGCTCGGCGCTAAAGACAATCCCCATCACCTAGCCATTCGCCGTGTGGGGTATGGATATGGTAGGCCCCTTCAAAAAGGCCCCCTCCGGCTACACCCACCTCCTGGTCGCGGTCGACAAATTCACAAAGTGGGTGGAGGCCAAGCCAGTCCGGAAATGCGACGGGAAGACCGCCACTAAATTCCTACGCGAGCTCATATATCGCTACGGGTTCCCAAACAGCATCATCACGGACAATGGCACCAACTTCGCCAAAGGTGCCATGGCAGAATTCTGCGAAGAACACCACATCCGTCTCGACCTCGCGTCAGTCGCCCACCCGGAATCCAACGGCCAGGCGGAACGGGCCAATCAAAGCATCCTCCACGGCCTGAAGCCGCGAATCCAAGTACCACTCGAGCGCACTGCCGGGTGCTGGGTCGAGGAGCTACCCTCCGTCATCTGGGGCATCCACACCTCGGTCAACAGGTCGACAGGATTCACCCCCTTCTTCATGGTGTACGGCGCCGAGGCAGTCATGCCCACCGACCTTGAGAACGACTCGTCGAGGGTCGTCCATTACACGGAGGCTGCGAACGAACTCGCATGACAGGATGGAGTCGATCAACTCGACGAGGCACGCGACGTAGCTCGCTCGCGCACCGCCATCTACCAACAAGGACTCCGCCGCTACCACATCCGGCGGGTGAAAACTCGCACCTTCCAAGGAGGCGACCTGGTGTTGCGCCTCATCCAGGACAAGAAGGGCATGCACAAGCTTTCCCCTCCGTGGGAGGGACCATTCGCCATCGGGCGAGTTCTCGGCAACGACGCCTACTACCTCATCGACGTCTGCGGGGACGGCAAACTCGACATCAAGCGACCTTGGAATGTAAACCTCCTACGGAAGTTCTACTCCTAGAACCCCACATATGTACCCTCCAGTCGCTATGAAATAAAAGAATTGGTTACCGCAAATTGTGCCTACTCTCCGTGTCTTGTGCCACTCGCACTCATAATAACAGCGTCAAGCTAACCGCAGAAGTCAACCTCTGGTACAGCGATCGGCACGGCTAAGTAGTACGGTGCAAAACCTTTGGGTCACCTCGGTCTCGTGATCGTCCACAAAAACGCCTACCCGGAGCCCCATTGAGTCGCTTACTGACCGGCTCTGAGCCAAGACAATCGCCGCGTCTTCGGCGACCATGATCCTCCGCATCCTCGACATAGCGACTCGAGCGGCCAAGTACCACGCTCGGGGCGACCGATTCAGTTCAGCGGCTCGAAAACTCCAAGTATGAGAGCATGCCCAGGACTCGCCATGCGACTGACCCACCGGGCCAGGCAGGAGTGATGCGCTCGAACTAACGCGCCAAGTCCTCACCCACCCTCGAGTTGCGCCTAGAACAACCAAGTACCACGTTCGGGGGCTCGGCTACCCGACCTCGCTTGCGCAAGGGAAAACGGTGAAGTATAGAGCGCTCAAGGGAGTCACCTTGCGACTGGCTCTCCGAGTCCGGGCGAGTCGACCGTAATAACAAAACATCCAAAAACCGCAAACACATTACAAACGAGGTCAACCCCATAAAAAGGGCGGACGCGCCCGGGGACTCGTTCAACCCTCAATCAAAAAAACACATGACAAATCACAAAACAAACACAATATCTCATTCAATAGCATGTCGCATTGTCTCAAATTACATAGTATGCCGAATGGCAGAACTGCTACTAACGCCTCAGGGCAACCTAGTTACTCTGCAGGCTTCGATGACGACTCGCCAGCACCCTTGCGATTGCGGATGAAGGGAGTGTACGGGTTCGACGGATACGTCGTCAGCTCACCCGCCATCGCCGCACGGAAAGGCTGCTCGACATTGAAGTCCCGGTGCTGCGGCTCGGGGTCGTTGGGTGCGACGACCGTCTCCTAGTACGGAAGGAGGTCGCCCATCGCCCAGACGCGCTCGGAGTACACCGTGGCGCGGTCCGTCAGCTTGAGCACCTCGGAGATCTCCACCGCACCAGTCGACGACGGGTAGCCACTCGTCACGTCGTCGAGGTCGAAGTCCTCCGGGAAGTGCAAGCCTGGCTAAGCACCGTCGCCGCTCCGCGCCAGAACGCCGATCGCGTCATGAACTCAACGACCAAGGGCGCTTTATCCAAGTACTTCCACACCTCGACGAGGTCGCTGGGAATTACTTCCGTGGGCGATATCTCCTGGAGGTAGGCTCGGATGCATGTCGCCGACAACGTCGCCGAGTAAACGAGTGTGGCCACACATTGCCGCGCGTCGAACGAGCTCGCCTCTTCCGCGCTGTCAAGGATCCGACCTGCGAATAGAAGACAACAGTGAGTACGTTGGATATCACAAAAAGGCACATGCGATAGGCAGAGGCAAATACACTCACCAATCAAGGGACGAGAGAGATCCGTGATGAAGCTCTGAAGAGAAGTGTAATCATCCTGAAGCCCAGCAACAAGGGCATCAGAAACCTTACGTTCTTCCGCGGCGGCCATAACGGCGGCCTTGGCTCGACCATCCGCCGAACTCGCTTCTTCTTTCGCCTCCCTCAGCTCGCGCTCGAGGTCGGTGATCCGCTTCTCAGCCAAGCTCAATGCTGATTGGGCCACTGCCAATTCACCCGCTGGGACAAGCCCCTGGCGAGCCTCCTCTCGCGGCAAGCTCAAGCCCCTATTCGGCTCTTGACGGTGGCGGCCTTCTCCGCGGTGTTTCGCTGCCAATCGGTCAGCTGACTCACGTTGCAAACCCTGCACATAATTCAAACAGTTAACCAAAGCGAAATACTAAGTGCCCACCCACTGAAATTCAGCGAGTGCGCACTCGGGGACTGGCAATCAAAAATCCTAAGTGCCCACACGCTGAAATTCAGCGAGTGCGCACTCGGGGACTGCCAATCAAAAATCCTAAGTGCCCACCCGCTGAAATTCAGCGAGCGCGCACTCGAGGACTGGACGCGAAAAATAACAACAAGACACTAAAAGAATCAGACCGCTGCAATACACCGACCTGATCCTCGGGGACTGGACATACCTGGATGGCTGCGCCAAGCATGCCGTGGAGTTGTATCACATCCTCGGACGCGAGGAGAGCCTGCATGTGCCCACGACGCTGCTCGACCTCCGCGTCGGCGACCCCAGGTGCACGGCTCGAGGGCAAGGTCCCACTCGCTGTAGCCGATCTGGCCATGAAGCGCGGGAACGTTGCGATAGAGGCACCGGCACCAAAGGAAGCCGGCTCGACCGCCCCAGGCGAGGGAGCACCCTCCTTCGTGGGTACGGCCACCTCCGCTGCGGGTTCAATCGGAGCGACCGCCGTGTCGTCGGAGATCGTGACGACATCGTCGCCCTTGGCCTTCTTGGCGCCATCTGCAGGGACGACGACTTCGTCCGCCTTCCTCTTGTGGGAAGGATCCTCCTCGCTGTCGACGGGTGGCACCTTAGCCACGGTCGGGTGGCCTATCTTCTTCGCTCCGGTCCTGTAAATCGATCGTGTGAGAAAGATAATTCAAGTTGCTATGAAAGACAAAAGTAGGTGAGCGAACTCACTTGGCGACTGGAATGAAGCGTAGCCCCGTGCGGATGCCGGCCGGCTTCTCCAGTTCGGGGCCCAGTCGGCGGCTGAGGCCCATCTCCAGAACGTCGCGTGCCCAAGACATGGACGGCTTCTTCGTCGTCGAGGCTGCAACGGGAGTTCCTGGGACATCTTCAGCAGGAGCTTCCCTGCGAGGTGAAGCCGCTGCGGCCGGAGCGGCCCCTTGCCCAGAGACTGGGGCGAATGGCGGAGGCATCGAGGCCAGTGGCACCTCGACGGTGGCCGTGTCCAGCGCGGCTGCCATCGGCGGCGCCTCGTCCTTGGCCGGGCTGGGCTGAGCGTCGCCGAGTGCGGTGGCGAGGCCGGCCTCATCGGCTTCGTCTTCTTCTTCGGAGGGGCCTTCGCCTCCTTCTCCTTCTTCTTCTTCTTCTTCTTCTTCTTCTTCTTCTTCTTCTTCTTCTTCTTCTTCTTCTTCTTCTTCTTCTTCTTCTTCTTCTTCGACGGAGTAGCCTGGCGGCGCGAGGTGGTCTCCGAAAGTTTGTCGTCGTCATCATGACGCTCGAGGCTTTTACTCGCTTCAAGCTCACGATGACGTTGCCCGCGGGTCTTGCGGACCAGCGGGGCGAACTCCTCCTCGGATTCGTCGTCGCCGTTGCTCTCGCGCTCTCGGTGTCGCCCTTGGCGGGAGGCGACTCGCCCATGTCCTGGACGGACGAGCTCGAGTTCTCGTCGTCTGAAGGCGGGAGCCATCCTTCCACCACTTAGAATAGCTGCAATGAACACAAAATGAAATTAGAATGACCGCGACTGCAAAAACTGCGACTGCGAATGATGCGAGGTGATTTACCGTTGGGGCTGGATGCTTTGCGGTGTAGGGGGCGACCCCAGCCTTTGCGTCCAGGTACATCGCCTGGGTGATCTTCTTCAGTGCTGGGGTGTATTCCTCGAGCTTCCACTCGGCGAGGCAGGACTTCGTCGAGTCCTCCCGGCCCGTGTGTTGATACATGTAGTGGTCGCGCCGAGCCAGAGGGACGAGCCGCCGCCCGAGCCAGCAGTTGTATAAGTTAATTGTCTGGAGGCCTTTCTTCTTCAGACTGCGGATGGTTTGGAGCATTTCGTCCACGACCATCCGCTGGTCGGTAGGGAGCTTGCCGACTTGGAGACGGCGCGGTCCGGACCGGTTGGCGGAGTATCGTGGGATCGCCGCCTCGCCCTCCGGGGTCGCCTCGGCAACATAGAACCAAGACTTTTTCCAGTTGCTCGCCGCCTTGGCGGGCAGCATCAAGTCAAAGAACGAAGACTTCGACTTCAGTTGGAATGTCAGGCCGCCCGCGGCAAGCATTGGGCCGCCCGCTTCCTCGCGGCTGATCCGTCCGTGGAACAGATCTTGCCATAGAGGGAAGTAGGGCCGGCAACCCAGGTAGCATTCGCAGAACGCCACGAAGATGGTGAGCTGCTCGATGCTGTGTGGACCCAGGTCCGACGGTTGGATCCCGTAGTAGGCGCAGAAGCGCCGGAACAACAGGGACGTAGGGAATCCTAGCCCCCGTTCTAGGTGGCTGGTGAAGCAGATGAATTCCCCCTCGCGCCGGTTCGGGGTCACCTCTCCGGCCGCGGGAATGCGCCAACAGCCGGCGCGCAGGATCCCGGCCTCCTCAAAGGACGGCAGTTGCGCCCTTGTACACTTAGATCAACCCCAAGGCTCGGTGGAGAGGGCCATGGCGGAAGGATTTGTGGGGGATCGGAGGATTTCGGGTCGGTTGGATCGCGATGCGAAGGAAGGCTAGTGTGCGTGCAATCGGAGGAAATGGCGAGAAGATGGTTCTATGATCGCCTGCCATTCCCCTTATATAGCGGTTGTTACCCGCCAAATCAGGGAGCCGTTACTACGCGGTGATTACGCCAAAAGTTACTGTTGGATTACCCCAACGGCTAGTTTGACCACGTTTAAATGGTCCAACTTCAGCCACTCGGCTCGCCGACCCGATCACTACGACAGTGTTTCGCTGACTCGACTCGCCAAAGCTGCGATCAGGATGACTAGTGGTTTCCTTCGTGTAGGAGCCCGCCGAAGATTCGACTGGATGCTTGCTTTGAAGCCGTATACTCCGACTGCCAGCAACCACCTGCGCCCAATCAACGACGGCCTCGGGGACTACTAATGGGGATATGCCCATCGGGGTATATACCCGGCAGGACGTTTCCGACTGGCCCAGGAACTGGCGAGTGGGCCTGCAAGACGGCGACTGGATCAGGGCCCGGTGTGGATCCAAGAGACTGAAGCTGAAGGCCCAGGCGAGTAGATAGGCCCAGTCGGATTAGGTTAAATAAGTACCGAAGCCTTAATTGATTCGGTTGAGATATGTAAACCCTGGGGGAGGTGAGCCTATAAACCTCCCTACAGGGCGTGTAGAGATACGTTCCATCATACACCCAAGCGACTCGCCGCCTGGCCGCCGAGCTCGCCCATTGTACCACCCTCATAATAGAATCTAGCAGGAGTAGGTCTTTACCCTTCGGGGGGCCGAACCTGGGTAAAACTCTGTGTCTCCGCCCTCATCTCGCACCGCAGATGGCTGGCCGCCCTTGCCCCTCGTTCTACTACTCGCTGCCGATTGCAGCATCTGCCGTGACCATTCCCACGACACCTCCTCCTCTTAGGCGCTTTCACTTCACCGCCCACTCGCCAGCCACCATGAAGGATTTCGAGCCCGTAGGCGATGGGCTCGAGATTCTGTTTGGGAGCTTCTGTTTCCAAGTGGGGCAGACCGACACTCTTCGCTCCCAGAGCTGGTGCCAGCACCGTCCATCAGGCCCGCTTCATGGGTACCACCCATCGGCGGGCTGCGCATGTCGACGCTGACATATGAGTCCTATGATAGTAGCAGCTGCAACTCAGATCTGTGTGGCCCTCCATCAGACGAAGGAGCCAATGATTCCGGATCCGAAAGCTGCGGCAGCAGCGATCCAATCTGCAGACGATATCAATGCGCTGTAGTCATCCATGGTGAAACAGAAGGGCAACCAAATTCGACTAAGCCCAACCCACCACCAAATCCACCGCCCAATCCGTAGGTTGTGAATGGAGGAAATGGAGGGCAGCCGCCCCTCTAGCCCAACGAGGGCGACGCTACCGCCTACACTACTAGAGAAAAGGCTATAGGAGACATGCTTATGCGAGGCACATTTAGACCATATGCGCGTCCTATAAAATAGGCGAGGCGCACTCCTTATCCATGCGCCTCTAGTATAAAAATAGGCGAGGCGCATATGATAAGAATGCGCCTCCTATAATCCCTGTACGGACGGAATCTAGCAGCCCCATATTATGCGAGGCGCATTCTAGTCATATGCGCCTCCTATATATCAGATAGGCGAGGCGCATATGGACAGAATGCGCCTCGCATAATCTGTGTGGGCTCGCGTGTTGGTAGGTGCACGAATATGCAAGGCGCATATGGTTATATGCACCTCCTATATACGAGGCGCATATGATCATATGCGCCTCAAGTAACTCATGCGGGCCCGGACGGTGGTAGGTGGCCGCATATGCGAGGCGCATACTCCTATAGTTTGAATTATAGGAGACGCATATTATGCAATATGCGCCTCGCATAACCTGGCTTCACTTTTTTCCCCTCCGGCACCGCAACCGCAAGTATTTCCCACGCACAAACCACACGGCCGTCTTGGTCTCGCTCACCCCCGCCTCCGCTCTCTGTCCTCCGCTCCGCCGCCTGCCGCCCTCGAGGTGAGAGCTCTGTGGCATCTTCCGCCTCTACCATTGCGCCTCCCCGTTGCTGCTCCATATCCTGCTTAGTTATCTGCTTTGGGTTCTCTCCTTGCGCGTGCAGATGGGCTCCTCCGGCTACGGCTCCCCCTGCTCACCTACGCCAAGTACCTCGCCTTCTCTAAGAAGACCGTTTCCTGCGCCGGCGGCGCAACCGTCACGCCGCAGCGCCATTGCCAGGCGCCAGGTCAGACACACCGCCTTGCCCTTGCCTTGCCTGCCATGATTAATTAATTTGGATCATCGTCCCTCCTCAGCGACTTGGATCATGTACGTATGTTCGTTCCAGGTTGACTACTTGCTAGGGAGCAACCCGATGGGCATGTGCATGTCCTACATGGTGGGGTACGGAGCCAAGTACCCGAGGAAGCTCCACCACAGGGCCTCCTCCCTCCCCTCCGTCGCGGCGCACCCGGGCAAGATCGGCTGCTCGCAGGGCTTCACCGGCCTCTACTCCGCCGCTGCCAACCCCAACGTGCACGTCGGCGCCGTCGTCGGCGGGCCCAACCAGAACGACCAGTTCCCCGACCAGCGCACCGACTACGAGCACTCCGAGCCGGCAACCTACATCAACGCGCCGCTCGTAGGAGCGCTCGCCTACCTCGCCCACTCCTCCGGCCAGCTCTAGCTACTGTACCAACATTGTTCCAGCGACGATTAACTCATAGCTAGTAGTTAATTCTGATTAGTTATTTGCGGACGGACGGACCCCAGTGCAAGCAAAACTAGAGCACTAGCGGGTCTCTCTTGGTTTTATCCCTACCACTTTGTTGTGGGTGTTTACTACTAGTACGCCCGACTGTGATTCCTGCACCGTGTTTGCTGCAACTCGCAGCTCAATTGTGAAATTAAGGTGCTTCCGTTAAGAAATTATGTTAGCATTACTGCTACATTTGTCACCTACGAATCTTTGAGTAGTTAAATAGAGTAATCATACGAGTAAAACCATGAATTATCCTGCTTAATATACGAGGCGCATTGTAAAACATATGCGAGGCGCATATCGATATGCGCCTCACATATGTGAAGTATAGGAGGCGTATATCATATGCGCCTCGCATAAAAAATACCCGAGACTTGAAGTTAGAGGCGCATATGATATGATATGCGCCTCGCATAAGCTTTTAGGTGCGCCTTTGCATAGGATTTTCTCTAGTAGTGCTACCAGCGGATCAACCTCAATGAGGACGGCTGGCACCAGGCACGCAAAGCTGTGGCGGGCAACAAGATCCTACCCGTGAATTCTTCACGGGACCTGCTGATGGCATACCACCTCCTCCTCATCGGCGAGCACAACAGACAGGTGAAGCTGCAAGAGGAGCTCGACAAACGCAAGCAAGCAGCTTCAGAGTGTAGTGCACGGCGAGCTGCGCTCTCCCCGCTGGCGGCTCCAGCTCGCACGGCAATCACGCCAACAAGCATAGCTCTCTCACGGATAACATGGACCCCGCCACGCGACGTAAGGTCACCAAAACCCTCAACACGTCCTTCATAGAGATGGACGTCAACGACAACGTCATACCGAAGACACCTCAGGCTGCGATCATGGCAGCTACCACGTACCTCGCGTCCCATCCACCTCCGGTGGGGGACCCGAAGAGTGCCATGCACAAGTACGCACTAGCCGGACTCGGACTCGTCAGAGCTGCGCTCCATGAAGAAACTCCTACGGAGCCAAAGAAAAAGGATACGGTCAGATTCAACCGTAGCCCCACACCCTCATCTGACGAGGAGGAGGACGAGCACAATCGACCTCGACGACGCAAGATCCCAAGACATCACAGCCGCGACTACGACGCTCAAAACGACCTTGCCCAGTGCAAGGTCGACAAGGCACGTGCCAAACGCGCGTGCTCAACCGAATCCGAAGAAGATGACGACGGAGAACTGTGCGGAGATCGATGCTTCAGCAGATCTGTTTGGCGCATGCGGATGCCGAAAAATTTCAAGCTTCCTTTGGACACTCCGAAGTTCGACAGAACGCAGGATGCGAAGGCGTGGCTCAGCGACCACCTCTCGTCCGTCAAGCTGCATGGTGGCAACAAGAACTCCTGCAATGCCTTCAACTTTAGCTGACAGGCGCAGCCCGGATCTGGCTCAGCAGCCTGTCTTCAGGCTCCATCCGAAGCTGGGAGGAACTGGCGTACAGTTTCATCCGAAACTTTAAAGGCACTAGCAAGAGGGCGGCCTCGATCGAGGAGCTGTGGGCCTGCACTCAATGTACGGGCGAATCCATTCGCTCATACATCTTGCGCTGGTCCAACAGCAAGAACTCCACGACACACATCTCCAAGGAGAGAACGATCGATGCCTTCAAGGATGGCGTCAAGCGCCCGGACTTCAAGCCCAATACACTCGACCATCTCATGGGCATCGCCAACATGTGGGCAGATGGCGAGGATTCCCTCCACCGAGCGCATTCGGATGAGGAGGATGAATACGGCCACATGCACGAGCGCCATAGCAAGCGAAGATCGCGCATCTACGACGATCGCGACGGACCCAACATGGTTGCGGCTGGCTACCCGAACGCCGCAACGAAAACAACCGCAGCAGCGGAGGATACCGCGGAAGAAACTTCCGCGATGGAGGACGCCCAACACAAACGTGGCAGCGCCGCGACCGTGACGATGAACCCTCGGCATATGACAAGTTTTCAGGCCCGTGCACCATCCACTTCTACATAGACAAGCAGGATGGCAAAAATAAGGCCAACCACATGCTTAAGGACTGCCGCGAGTTCCAGAAACTCAGCGAGGGCCTCACCCAAATGCGACGCCAGATTGTGAACCCTGGGTTCAGACCCGCAGTTGCACCAGGTGACATAGCCCATGGAGTTCCTCCACCACCACCCGTGGGACCGTCGAATCCTGCAATCGAACCTACGCCAAACAAAGGCACAGGTGGATACCCACTTCCAAAAGGGTCTCTCATGATCCAGAAGGGACTCCCTACCAATAGGGTGCAAAAGAAGATCACTCGACAGGTCAGCCTCGCTATAACCGCTTCGCCAGCCATCCCTGAGTACCTCAGTGGCTCGGAGTCCAACATCACATTCGATTGTTCGTACCATCCCCACCATATCCCTCGCCCAGGTCATGCCGCCCTGGTGCTCGAGGAGTAGATCGGAGGATTCGAGATGAGCCGCATCTTCATGGACGGCGGCAACAACATCAACCTGATGTTCGCCAGCACCCTAGCAGCGATGCGGATCCCGCTGTGCAGCCTGGAACAATCTGATACAATGTTCCACGGCGTAGTCCCAGGGAAGGGCATATATCCCCTGGGAAAAATATGGCTTGACGTCATCTTTGGCAAGCCCGAAAACTTTTGATGTGAGCAGCTCGAGTTCGAAGTGGTGGATTGGCCATCATAGTACCATGCCATCCTCGGGCGTGTAGCGTTCGCAAGGTTCCTAGCAGTACCACACTATGCGTACCTGCTGCTCAAAATGCCTGGGCCCAAAGGTGTCATCACAGTCCAGGGAAGATTCACCCGATCGGACCACTGCGATAGAGACTTCAACAGAATATCCTAGTCGTTCGGCATTCAAGAGGATCTCACGAGGCTCCGAGAGGTGAAAGATAACGGGGTACCCCCAGTCACCAGACAAAACTCACCTGACACGTCGTTCGACTCCACAGTCAACACGAAAAAGGTGCAGGTCCACCCAACCGACGCATCCAAGACGACGCTGATTACCAACGACCTTATCTCCGCATAGGAAAGCGCGCTCATCGAATTCCCCCGTGAGAGCTGGGAAATCTTCGCTTGGTGTCCTGCGGACATGCCAGGAGTTCCCAGGGAATTCATCGAGCACGTACTCAAGGTGTTCCCGGATGCAAGGCCGGTCAAGCAGTCGATCCGACGACTGTCCAAACCACGAGCAACAATAGTTGGAATCGAAGTCAAAAGACTCCTGGACGCCAACTTCATCTGATAAATCAAGGAGAGCGAGTGGCTAGCCAACACCATGCTGGTCCCAAAGAAAGACACGGACATCCTGCGGATGTGCGTGGACTTCACGTCGCTCAACAAGCACTGCCCAAGGACCACTTCCCCTTCCTCGGATTGATCAGATCATCGATTCGACTGCAGGAAGCGAGAAACTCTCCTTCCTTGACGCCTACTCAGGCTACAATCAGATTCGGCTGAAGGTCGAAGATCAGGAGAAAACGGCGTTCATCATGCCGTTCGGGGTATTATGTTACAACACCATGCCCTTCGGGCTGAAGAACGCAGGTTCCACAGACCAGAGGTGCATGCAGGCATGTTTGAAGAACCAGATCGGTCGCAACATTCAAGTCTATGTCGACGACATAGTCATCAAGACCAGGGAAGCCAAGACAATGATCGACAATCTCCGCGAGATGTTCGATAACCTGGATCACTACAAGATCAAGTTGAATCCAGAAAAATGCTCCTTCGCTATCCCATCTGGAAAACTACTCGGCTACTTCATCTCCTAGTGAGGAATCAAAGCGAATCCAAAGAAAATTCGGGCCATACTAACCATGGGGAAGCCGAAGAACATCAAAGGTGTCCAGCAACTAGCTGGGCGCATTGCGGCGCTAAGCAGGTTCATCAGCCGCATGGGTGAGAAGGCCCTGCCTTTTTACCAACTGCTACGCAAAACTGACAAATTCGAGTGGACACCCAAAGCAGATGAAGCATTCGAAGCACTCAAGCGGATGCTCTCCACCTCGCCTGTCTTGGTCACGCCCAAGGAGCAAGAGCCACTGCTGCTATACATCGCAGCCACGCACCAGGTGGTAAGTACTGTACTCATGGTCGAACGACCCGAAGATGGCAAGACCCACGGGGTCCAACGCCAATCTAGTAACTCAGCGAGGTACTGACGCCAACAAAACAGAGGTACCCTCACTACCAGAAACTCGCCTACGGCGTGTTCATAACGGCTCGTCGGCTGAGCCACTACTTCCAGGAGCATCAGATAATGGTCGTCAACGAGGCGCCACTATACAACATCCTGAACAACCCCGAAGCCACAGGACGCGTAGCCCTTTGGGGCATCGAGCTATCTCCTCTAGACATAGTCTATGAGCGACGCCATGCGATCAAATCTCAGGTCCTCCCTAACTTATTCGTCCATTGGATGGATCTCCAGCTACCGGACACCCCAGACATGACACAGTCATGGACGATGAACTTCGACGGATCCAAGCGCGAGGCTGGAGCAGGTCCTGGCGTTATACTGACGTCCCCGCAATGCGATAAGATGAAATACGTCCTTCAGATGAAATTTTGTGCCTCCAACAACAAGGTCGAATACGAGGCCCTCATCCACGGCATGAGGATGGACAAGATCTGCGGTGCAAAGCGCCTAGTCATCTACGGTGACTCAAATCTCGTCGTCCAGCAGGCGATGAATGAGTGCGACGCCCACGCCGCCAACATGATCGCATACCGTGCACTCTACACCTCACTCGAAGGAGACTTCGACGGCTGAGAGCTTCGCCACGTCGGAAGGGAAAGCATCTAGGAGGACGATAGACTCGCCAACATCGGCTCCACCTGCACACGGGTTCCACCAGGTGTTCTCCTCGAACAAATCCGCATACCTTCCATCAAAAGGAAATTGCCCAAGGGATCACCCGAAGAAGCAGAGCACTCGGGGGCTGCGCTACCCGAAGGACAAGAAGGAACTGAAAAGCTCGACATGGAGGTCGAGTTGGTCAGCCTGATGTAGGTCATGGAAATCGAAGAAACATGGACATAGCCGTACCTTCGATACCTAATAAACAGAGAACTACCTGATGACCCGACAGACGCCCGACGTATATCTCGCTGGTCCAAGGCCTGCACCATCATCAATGGCAAACTATACAAGCGCAGCATTTCGGATGTACTCCAATGGTGTGTCACCATCGGTGACGGCAAAACCATTCTCCAAGACATCCACGAGGGCATCTGCGGCCATCACGCGGGCAGCCGTGCCCTCGTCGCCAAAGCTTTACGAGCTGGATTCTATTGGCCAATGGCCAGAACGACGCCAAGGACATCGTTCGAAGATGCAACTACTTCCAGAGGTTTGCGGACAAGCCACACACACAAAGGTCGGATCTTAGGCCCATACCCTTGGCCTGGCCCTTCGCCCAATGGGGCCTCGACATGATCGGCAAACTGCCCAAATCTTCGAAAGGAGGCCACATCTACCTCCTGTTCGCAGTCGACAAGTTCACCAAGTGGATCCAGGCCATGCCCGTCACCAACCAAAAGGGCAAAACGGCCGTCAAGTTCTTTGAGTTCATAGTCTACAGGTTCGGCGGGCCACACTACATCATCACGGACAACGGGTCGAACTTCATCTCCAAAGAATTCCAGGACTTCTGCGTAGGCCTTGGCATCAACATATCATACGCCTCCATGGCACACCCGCAAACCAACGGGCATGTCGAAAAGGCCAACGGTCTCGTAGGCGGTGGCATCAAGATGCACCTACTTAGCCCACTCGAATGACTTGCGGGAGCCTGTGCAGAAGAGCTACCCTCCGTCCTCTGGAGCTTGCGCACAACGCCAAACAGCTCAACTGGCTACACGCCCTTCTTCATGGTGCACGTAGCCGAAGCCGTGCTACCTGCAGAAGTACGCCATTGTTGGGCCACACGGAGATAAAACAAAAATTTTCCTCTAACATGGTGATCCCAAGATTCAGCTGAGGTAGAAGGCCACGAGGTTTACCACTAGACGCGATTGCAGACATCGATGAAGCGCGTCGATTGATGCAAGGCAAAGATGCTGCGATCCAATCGTCCTGGTGCTGATCGTACAACACCTCTGCTAGTATCCACACGTACAAGGATGAGCACCGACGGCGAACTGCTAGGTTTGATACGACGGCAGGACTGCTGTGGAGCTAGGGTTTCCAACACATGGAATGACCTAACCGAACAACGATTAACCCTTCACGGTTGGTGTGCTCCACTATATATAGGGAGTGAACGTGGGCTCCACTCTCGTGGCCCATTCACTTAAACCCATATAACACTAGTCACCGCGAGTCCAACTCACTGACTCAGTCCTAATCCGGCTCGGGTCCAACCCAACCAGATTTCCAGTTCAGTTCTAATCCGAACTTGCTCCTGCTCTTAAGTGTGTGACCCGACAGGCTCTTGGTTACTCGGACACGATTCGAGTCCGACTCACAATCGATCAGTCGGCAGCGGCTCCTAGTAGAACGTGCTGACTCCCAAGTACCAATGAGTCATGACGACTTTCCTTTCCAATGCGACTTACGTCCGAGTCCCTTTTGCCTCACGATATACCTTGTCAGACTATAGGCGAATAATTGTCATCCCTTAAATAGTCTGACTCTCTTCTTGATTCGAGATAAGTGATTCACCCGACTAACTCTTAGTCGACCGCCTCGGTTAACACTTAAGCAAGTCGTGCATGGCCATGCTTTCCGAATCATATCATCCGAGAGGGCCCAGAGAATATCTCTCTGAGTGGAGGGGCAAAATCCCATCTTGGTTATTCACATCATGCAGCTTGATTCTCAGTCGACCCGAACTCTGCCTTTATGACTGCCCAGTTACAGATCAACGTTTGGCAGAACCTAAGTCGGTGATCCTCAACTCGGACTATGCAACAACTGTAGGGGTTCATAGCATGAAAAAAAATTTCTACCGCATGCAAACAAACAAGCCAAGATCTATCTACTAGATTGTAGAAACGAGTCGATAGAGGAACTCACCCTTGAAGATTCCAAAGTGGTTAACGAGAGCAGATTCTCGTGGGTGATGTAGTCGTACTCTTGCCGATCGCAAGATCACATAGACGATCCTTCCGGCGCTGCGTTCCGGCAGCGCTTCCGCAGTCGGTCACACGTTCGGTACTCGATGAAGACCTTCCTCTCCCTTGTTCCAGCAAGCATCGAATGTTGTAGCACTCTTCTCGTGATTCCGGCAGCACGACGACATGGTGTCCAAAGTAGAGGGGAGATCTCGCAGGGCTTCGCCTTAAGCCGGAGAGAGTATGGTGGACTATGAGAGAGGCCTTGGTGATCTAGGGTTTAGAGGACACCAAGGGGAGGGTGTGGCCGGCGGCTAGGGCTTGGAGAAGCCCCAACTCGCCGAGTTGGAGGGGGAAACACTAGGCGGCGGCTACACTTGGAGGTGGAGGCGCGTAGGAGCTAGGGTTTTAGGTGTGAGGGGTAGGGGGCGCCCTTCCCCTCCTTATATAGGTGGAGGGTGGCCGGTTGGGAGTCCTCCCCCAACTCGGCCTCCTTGGCCGGCGGGTGGAGGGAGGGTAACTCCTCCCCAAGTAGGTTACCTACTCTCCCTCCACCAAGCAAACTTGCTGTTTGAGTTTTTCAAATTGGCGTTTGACTTTCAAACTAGGATTTGATTTCCCCCTTTATTTTGCCCAGCCAAGTGACCTAGTACATGATGCAACCATTCCATATTGTCATGACACATTCATGTACCCTTCCCCTCCAGAGTGCCGGACCTTTCGGACCCTCACTACTAGGAAAATGGTCGTTTGTGGCGCACCTGAAAGGCCCATCCGTGGAGCACCAGTAGTGCGCCACGGGCCTTGCACTACGGCTATCTCTCAGCCGTGGCGCACTGCCTAGTGCGCCACGGTTGTGTAGAGATATAGCACACACCAACTAGTGCGCCGAAGTTTGGCATGGTGCGCTACCTTGGATCTTCGTGGCGCACTACCCGGCGCCACTAAACATCCATGGTGCGCTTTAGGGGTAGTGCACGGAAGGTAGAACATGTATGCATACGATGTATTTTTGTTTTTTAATTTCCAAGCCAGATTATATGCAATACAGATTATATACAATATTACGGCAGATATACACACAGATACAAGATATACAATTATATATATAAATACTTGATATGAAAAACAAGATTGAAACAAATACATATAGATAAGTCTCATACATGAATACATAGTCCAAGTTACATTGTTTTGATCATGTTACAAAGTAGTAGTTGGTGACATGCGAATACATGTGTCGATCGAACAAGTTAGAGCTCGGAAGCTCGCTAGACATCTAAACTAGCTAGCTAGACACAAACGGGATAAATAACCAAAGAAGATAAGCATGATCACCGCCATGACGAAGGTGTAGGTCTTCATCCGGTTCCTTGTCCTAACTCCCGCTAGATAGCTGTATCTATCTTCCGCCTCCGCCATAGTGTTGTACCTTTGTAGCTATTGCCTGAAACGGTGCACTGTCTCCGCAGTCTTCCCAATCATCGAGACTCAGGAACCCGTCCCTTGTACACGACGTACCACGTCATCTACAAGTTGACAATAATAACTAACCGGTGATTGAAAAAACATGTATAATTAAAGTCGCATATGAAGATACACTTATAGAAAGTACTCTTAAATCAAAAAGAGCAAACTCAAAAGCATGCCTCATATATAACTAGCTAGGTCGTTGGACACGAATTGCTTATGACGGAATTAGCCAAGTAGGATGCACAATTCCTGGACTTGTGCATATCACAAGGCTGACAATCCCGTCATAGCACATTCACATATATATTGTGCCACGACATTTCAATCATCGGCATATTCTCGAAAAAGACAAAAATAACTCGAAAATCATGCCTCATATATAACTATCTAGGTCGTTGGACACAGGAATTGCTTATGATGGGATGTTAGCCAAGTAGGATGCACAATTCACGGACTTGTGCATATCACAAGGCTAACAATCCCGCCATAGCACATTCACATATATATTGTGCCACGACATTTCAATCATCGGCATATTCTCGAAAAGACAAAAATAACTCAAAAGCATGCCTCATATATAACTAGCTAGGTCGTTGGACACAGAATTGCTTATGACGGACATTAGCCAAGTAGGATGCACAATTCTGGACTTGTGCATATCACAAGGCTAACAATCCCGTCATAGCACATTCACATATATATTGTGCCACGACATTTCAATCATCGGCATATTCTCGAAAAGACAAAATAACTCGAAAAGCATGCCTCATATATAACTAGCTAGGTCGTTGGACACAGGAATTGCTTATGACGGGACTGCTAGCCAAGTATGATGCATAATTCCTGGACTTGTGCATATCACAAGGCTAACAATCCCGTCATAGCACATTCACATATATATTGTGCCACGACATTTCAATCATCGGCATATTCTCGAAAAAGACAAAAATAACTCGAAAAGCATGCCTCATATATAACTAGCTAGGTCGTTGGACACAGGAATTGCTTATGACGAGACTGTGAGCCAAGTAGGATGCACAATTCCTGGACTTGTGCATATCACAAGGCTCACAATCCCGTCATAGCACATTCACATATATATTGTGCCACGACATTTCAATCATCGGCATATTCTCGAAAAAGACAAAAATAACTCGAAAGCATGCCTCATATATAACTAGCTAGGTCGTTGGACACAGATTGCTTATGATGGGACTGTCAAGTAGGATGCACAATTCCGGACTTGTGCATATCACAAGGTGACAATCCCGTCATAGCACATTCACATATATATTGTGCCACGACATTTCAATCATCGGCATATTCTCGAAAAGACAAAAATAACTCGAAAAGCATGCCTCATATATAACTAGCTAGGTCGTTGGACACAGAATTGCTTATGACGGACTGTCAAGCGGCAGATGCACAATTCCGGACTTGTGCATATCACAAGGTCGACAATCCCGTCATAGCACATTCACATATATATTGTGCCACGACATTTCAATCATCGGCATATTCTCGAAAAGACAAAATAACTCACACTTGTCGTCCGAGAACCAAAGAGTAAGCAAAAACCAAAGAGTAAGCAAAAAACCAAGCATTGATTGATATATAATAATAATAAGCAAAATAAGTAAGCGGTGATTCATAAACCTAATAAGATAAGTACACTTGTCGTCCACACACACAAGGTCATCTATAGTTTGCAACTACAACTAGGCCAACATCAAGCCTTCTCGGCTTAGGGAGGGAGGACGCCTCGTCATGAACTTCCTATAGTCACCTGCATCATCTCTAGGCGATCTTCTATGTCACGGTTATTCGGGATATTTCCTCCGTAGAAGATCCCCAAGTCATGACATCACGAAGATGATTGCCCCAGCTGCTTTGGATGCGATACATCTCTTGTCTAATATCCGAATCATTGATCTTGGCCTTTGCTTCGCCCATCGCTGTTTGAGATGATCCGGCAACAGAATTCTGGTCAAGTAGGAACGCCCTCATGTGATGGAGTGCGTAGTAGGCTTCCTTCTTACTGTTTTCCGGCTGCTTCACGCAGGGGAACTCTGTTACGTGGTTGAAGACGTGCCTGCCGAACTTGACCTTCTTACGCACGAAGCTGGCTTTGCACAATAGTATGGACAACAGCTTTGCACAATAGTATATAGCAATAAAAAAAGGAAACTGTTGTTCAGTAGAAAAAAAATTAGTTAACTTGACCTTTATTTCAGAGAAGTAGCACCACTACTCTAGTGCATATTCACTTTTCAACAACAGAACTTGCTGAAACCTGTACTTCAATCGCTTTTCTGGATTTATTTCAAACCTGTACTTTATTTCAGACAACAGAACAACAGAACTACTCTAGTGTTCCATGCAATTTCTTGACTAGTTTCCATGTACTTGCTGGCTGTTTTCTGGATTTTAGTTGTGCTTGTAGGATATATGTCATTGTCAACTAGCTCCAGTAACAAAAAGGAATAAACTAACCAATTACACAGAATAAACCTAACCTGAAGCTGCACACCTTGGTATATTGACCAATTACAGTAACAGAGCCTTGCCAATCATATACTGAACCAAATGTTCAGAATTTCAGAAATCTAAAGAGCAGTTGAGAGAGGGAGAGAGGAAGAGAGGGAGAGAGAGGGAGAGAGGGAACATCTAGATCATGATTAAATGACTCTGCTGATGTGCACACTCCAAATTCAACAAAAGAATTGAACTTGAACATCTAGAAGGATAAGCACGTGCTTATCCTTCTCTTCCTTCCCCTCTCTGAATTTATCAGATTATATGGATCAGGTGTTTGTTTAGGAGATGTTAGCTGGCTGGAACAGGACACTTGAAAAAAATAAGGGGGAGAGAGAGGGGGAGAAGGATAGAGGGGAGGGGCAGGGATGCAAGTTTGATATGATTATAATTTCTCAAGGTATGACATTGTTATTCATAGTACTCTGCGACTGCTAGTACACCGTGTTGAATCAGGTTTTTGGTACTCCTATATCCGATCGTTGTTGGTTAGCAATAGAACTACATGTTTAATGCCAAGAGTTCAGAATTGAACTCAACCATACTACTCCATGCAAACCGGTAGCTTCTCTATCTTCAGCTTTTGAGAGCACTATATCAACCCAATATCTTTTGAAGTGTGAATACATTCAATTCTGATTTTTTAATTAGCCATAATGCCTAGGCACACTAGACTTCAATTCAAACTTGTCTATTTATCTGAAACTTATAAGTCGATGTCTTGGTGGATATATAGATCAACTAGGAGTAAGTAAACATGCAAGAAATTTTCCATGGCAATGTTATCTTGATTCAACACCATTATTTCCTTCACTAGTTTAGCCTCTTATAGGTGTTGTCGATCCTATCCATCCATCCATTTCGGTGCAAACAATGGAACTTTAGTCGATCCTATCGGTCCATTTCAAAGACATTTTTGTCTAACCCTAACCCTCCGAGGAGAGAGAGGAGAAGGATAGAGGGAGGCGAGCTCACCTCCGAGATTGCTCGAGAGAGAGGGAGATGAGCGACGAGGCTGGCGGATGCGTGGCGTGGCGGCCTCCTCTGGCGTGGCGGCGGCCTCCTCCTCCTGGCGTTATGGCGGCCTCCTCCTCTGGCGTGGCGTGGCCTCCTCCTCCTCTTGGCGTGGCGTGGCGGCCTCCTCTGGCGTGGCGGCGGCCTCCTCTGGCGTGGCGGCCTCCTCCTGGCGTGGCGGCGCGGCGCCGATCGCGGGATGGGGATGGGGATGGACGGTGTGTCCGGGCGACGATGGTAGGAGCGCACATGATTGATGACTAGTCCAACCCACACGCGTAGCGCACTCAGCTAAGTGCTACGGATAACCGTAGCGCACTTAGCTGTGCGCTACGCGTGTGGTTGGACTATCGATCAAGTACTTGGTCGTCCCACTAGTTAACACTAATCTTGTCTTACCCCACCGGTTCGCCCTTAGCTCTAGTCTAACGATGAGCACCTGTGTTCGAATCTGTGCTCCACTTTTTATTTTTACTTTAAAAATACTTTAAAATGTTCCAAAAAATACTTTAAAATGTTCCAAAAGTGGTGATACATGCCATACAAATTTTGTTTTGTTTTAAAATACTTTTAAATATTCCAAAATGCCCAAAGTGGTGATATATGACATAGAAGTTTTATTTTGATTTTAAAATACTTTTAAATATTCCAAAAATGCCCAAAAGTAATAATATTCCAAAATGCCCAAAATATGATTTAAAGTATAACTAAATTTCATAATAATTTGTCCATGAATATTACAATCTTTTTCGACCACGCGTTTACAATATTTTTTGAGCTAGCGTTTTACAATCTTTTTCCCTTCTTTGTCGCGGTTGAATAATTTAGCCCGGCACTTTAATGTTTCTTCTTTCGAGCGGGCTACCTTTTTTGGGTAGGGTTGTCCTTTTTCTTCTTGTGATGTATGTTCTGCATCGTAGTCGCCGTCATCTTCAATCTTTGGATCGCCGTCTTGGTCAAGTCTTGCTCATTGGCGACTCCATCCATTCCGATGATGTTCCTTTTCCTCTCCTCACGACAACACGGCTAGGCTTTGTCGGGTCGGTAATGAAAAACATTGGTCCACTTTGGTAGCCAGACCACACGGTTCATTTTTCGGCCACGTTTGCACCGTGACCTTGGATTTGGCTTCGGGTATAACCATGGTTGTGAAATACCGGTCTTCTCTTTCGACGTTCTTTGCCCATCGACACGGAACATCGGCACCTTTTCTCCACAGTAGTCGAGCTCCCAGATCTCCTCGATTCTTCCGTAGAATCTTTCCTTCACGTTGTCATCGGTGTAGAATTCCGACGTTACGCCTGAGTTCTGATAATCACACTTGTTGTCCTTTTCCTCCGTGTAGAATGTGTAGCCGTTGATATCATACGCCTGATAGGTCACCAGGTTTTTCATCGGTCCCTGCGACAAGGTGAATATGATCTTTTCCGTGTCAGAAGAATGCGAGCGCGGGGGATTATCAAGGAGCGTCTGCCTAAACCAACGCGTGAAATCTGAGTTGTGCTCTTTGTTTTCCATACCTTCATCAGCGGCTTGTCTTGTTGCTGCCTCTTTCGCTTCTTTCCAGGCTTAGGACAATCTTTCCAGTTTTTCAGCAACTCTTCCACTTCTTCGCTGCTCCTACGCTCTGGGATTCCTCGGGTCTCTGATTTGCCATCGAACAGGTCTCCACGTTTTCTCCATGGATCATTCTTGCCGAGCCACCTCCGGTGCGCCATGAACACGGTTTTCGATGACCCTGGATCTTTCTCTAGTTGGAGATAGCTTGTGTTATCCATGCACCTAACGCATGCGTGGAATCCTTGGATAACCTGCCCCGAGATATACCCGCAACCTGGATAGTCTTGCACCGTAGTGACCAACGCGGCTCTCATAGTGAAATAATCTTGTGCGACGGCGTCGTAAGTATTGGCTCTAGATTCCCATAACGTGGCTAGCTCCTCTTTCAACAGCCCGAGATACAGATTGATGTCGGTACCAGGTTGTTTCGGCCCTTGAATTAGCATACTCATTTGTATGTACTTCTTCTTCATGCACAACCATGGAGGGAGGTTGTACATCCATACAAACACGTGCCAAGTCTTTGCGTCTTTCTGTCTACGAACGGATTGAGTCCATCGGTGCTCGCACCAAGCCTGATGTTCCTCGAATCTCCACCGAATTCTGGAATTCGAGGTCCAATGCTTTCCACTGGCTAGCATCTGAAGGGTGCGTCAGCAGCTCATCCTTTTCGGGGTCATCATCATCTCCTGGCTTCTTCCTTTCCGCATGCCATCGCATGAGCTTCGCTTCCTTAGGGTCCGCGAAATAGCGCTGCAGACGAGGGTGATAGGAAAGTACCATACCACTTTTCGAGGTGCTTTCTTCCCTTTCTTGTATCGACTCACGCCGCACACCGGACATGTGGTTTTCTCCGCGTCCTCGCCCCGATAAATGATGCAATCGTTGATGCATACGTGATATCTAACGTGCGGTAGATCGAGAGGACAGACGATTTTCTTGGCATCCTCGATACTAGTTGGACATGTGTTCCCCTCCGGGAGACGATCGTGCGTAATGCCATCATATCGTCGAAGCTTTCGCTCAATTTGTGCTTTGCCTTCATCTCCATAGCCTTGAGCGTTACATTCAACCGGTATCATCGGGCTGCATCCTTCATACAATGGAGTAACGCGTCTTTCTCAAGTTGCAAGCAGCTTTCTCTCTAGCGGCAGCCTGGCGTTACTAAATGCCTTGAGAAGCAGCTCTTGCACATAAGGGTCCCGCACCCAGCTGACGTTGTTCCATCGTAAATGCGCTCCTCCGGCATCTAGATCATCATCATCGATGCCTTCCGTACCTTCACCATCTCCAGGAGCCTCTTCATCATCTCGCCCGTTCTTGCCGTGATGATGATCACCGTCTCCATCATCTACGCCATCGCTTATCCAACGAGTGTATCCATCCATGAAACCATGGCGGAGCAGGTGCGCCTGCAGATTCCCGGAATCTGGGTCGATCACCCAGTTGAGTTTGCATCTTCTGCACGGACATCTTATATCTGTCTTGTTATTTCGTATCATGTCGTCGCACATTTCAAAAATCTAGCCACAATGCCTTCGCTCATTATGCGGACCATTTTTGCACCGCGATGTACACGGTACAATTTTGAAGTCTATTAGAACCACATAATGAATGCATGCATGCAATGGTCGATAGAAAATTTCGCATGACCTATCCTAAAATTAGGACCTTTGAATGCCAAAGTCTTGCCAAAATGGAAATGAATCAACATTTTGGCAAAACAAATGGCAACTTGTTCACATACAAACACAAGAGAGAGAGAGACCGATCCATACACACATGAACATATCATTATCCTCTCCATACACACATGCATGAGCATCATCGATACTCTCCATATACACACATATGACCATCGATCCTCTCCACATACACACATCATGAGCATCGATCATCTACATACATATGAGCACATGCATCATCCATATACACATGAACACATCCTTACATGGACAACTTACCGAGATGAGAGACCGATCGCGAGAAAGATGGAAAGGAGAGGTGCGCGCGTCGACCGGAGACGGATAGATCAGAGACCGGAGACCTCCTCTATTACTTATGTAACATCCAAAGCAAGTTTTACATGCTAAAAATGGTGAATGTATGGAGAAATTGAGGTGGGAAGGAGAAGATCCCGACTAGATCTAAGGAGGAAGAAGGGGAAAGTGAAGTGTGGGGTGGTGGATGTGGTCACACATGTGCACATAAAGTGCTGTCCTAAAGAAATCGACACATCCGTGGCGCACACGGCCTGATGCGCCACTGTGAGTACAAACTGTGGCGCACTAGGGGAGTGCGCCACAAATGTTTTAGTCCCTGTGGCGCACTAGGCGGAGTGCGCCACAGTTAACCCGTTTGTGGCAGAGGTGGGCATGCGCTCGTCGTGGCGCACCATGCACGTGCGCCACAGATGACCCTAACAACCGTGGCGCACATGGCTGTAGTGCGCTACAGAAGTTTGGCGTGTGGCCAACAGGGCCCTGGCCCACACATATCTGTGGCGCACTAGGGTCATGTGCGCCACGGATGTTCTAGTTATTAGTAGGGCACTGCCCACAGGTGAGCAACGCCTGTTTTAGCCGTGGGGCACTTCAACCATGTGAGCCACGGATGTGCTGATTACCTATAGCCGTTTTCCTAGTAGTGCCTTGTAGAACATTCCTGGTGAAAACACCGGAATCATTCCCCAACTCCGAAACAGGACTTTCCTTATATGAATCTTATTCTCCGGACCATTCTGGATCTCCTCGTGATATCTCGAATCCCATCCGAAACTCCGAACAACATTAGGTCTCTTACTCATCATTCCAAAACTACTCAACAACATTGAATCCTTAAGTGTGTCTCCCTACGGTACGTGAATTATGCGGACATGAACTACAAGAAATGTGTCAACTTATGACGTTCTCATTTTGACGATTGCAAAAATCGTCATAAATTTTATGACGATTTGTACCAGATCGTCGCTAGCCACTTCAGGAGGGCCAAACCCCTTCAAAATTATGACGATTGGATAAGAATCATTGTAATTTTGTTAGTTAAAATCGTCATAATGTGGTAGATCGAACCAAAAATAAGGTGTTGTGTGAACCAACCAATCAAAGCACACCATACAGCCTCTCACGGATCAGATTATCGGCCTGATCTGGACCGTTCATTCCCAATCCAATGCCATGTGATTCACCCGAAGAAACACAACACACACCCCGCCGCGCCCATAGCCTCACAAACCCTAACCCCACCAACTCCAGACCGCCTCCCCTCGCGCCGCCCTTCCTTCCCACCCTCTCCAGCCGCCGATTCTCTTCTCTTGCCGATCCACCCTCTCCCAGGTTCGCCTCCCACTGGCGCAGCCTTGGCGAACCCTAGTTTGCTGCCCCCATGGAGAGGAGGAGTAGCGGGAAGGCGCAGCCGTCATCGTGGAGGAGCAGCGGGAAGATGGCGCCGTCGTCATGGAGGAGGGCGAGCGCCACCGAACTCCGTCGTCGGTCAATCGTTGGCTAGGCTTCGACCCGCCCCGATCTGCTCCCCCACGCCTCCTTCCTCAACGCCGGCACGCCAGCAAGCCGGTGCTCCCCCATGCCTCCTTCCATAACCAGATTCGTGCGTCGTCGCCTAATCCCCCTTCCTTCTCCTTACTCTGTCGGGGTGGCTCTTGCAGGTGGGTGTCGGTGACATCTTCGCCGTCGCTGGGGACATCAACGTCATGCTGCTCGACATCGAGGCCTTCACAGTGGCGACAACGCGAGCACCACTCCCTCCTCTCTCTGCCGCCACCCCCACCCCATCACTTCCGATCCCATCTTGCATCAGTGGGCACTAGGTGTTGGAGATATGCCCAAGAGGCAATAATAAAGTGGTTATTATCATATCTTCACACTTATGATAAATGTTTACATACCATGCTATAATTGTATTAACCGGAAACATTAATACTTGTGTGATTTGTAAACTAAAATAAGAGTCCCTAGTAAAGCCTCTTGTTAAACTAGCTTGTTGGTTAATATATGATCATGATTTCCTAATCATGAACATAGAGATGTTATTAACAACAGGATCATATCATTAGGAGAATGATGTGATGGACATACTCCTATAGATAAGCGTAGCATAAAGATCAAGTCATTTCAATAGTTCAATTGCTATATGCTTTCTGATACATAGTAACCTAATTCCTTCGACCATGAGATCATGCATATCACCTTTACCGGATGGATGCTTTGATGACATCAAACACCACACCGTGGCGGGTGGCTATAAAGGTGGCATTAAGTGTTCGGAAAGTATTGGTTGAAACACATGGATCAAGAGTGGGATTTGTCCATCCTCATGACGGATAGATATACTTTGGGCCCTCTCGGTGGAATGTCATCCAATTAGCTTGCAAGCATGTGACTTGGTCACAAGGGATCACATATCACGGGAACGAGAAAAGAGTACTTATCGATGTGAGGTTGAACTAGGTATGCAGAGATCTAAGCGATCATAACCTCGGATAAGTAAACTATCGTGAGACAAAGGGAAATTGGTATCGTATGTAAGTGGTTCATTCGATCGCAAAGTAATCGTAGAAATATGTGGGAGCCATATGAATTTCCAGATTCCTCTATTGGTTATTGTTCGGAGAAGTGTCTCGATCATGTCCGCATAATTCACGAACCGTAGGGAGACACACTTAAGGATTCGACGTTGTTTGAGTAGTTATGATATTATGAGAAAGAGACCGAATGTTGTTCGGAGTCTCGGATGGGATCCGGGATATCACGAGGTGATCAGGAATGGTCCGGAGAATAAGATTCATATAAGGAAAGTCCGTTTTGAGTTCGGGAATGATTCCGGTGGTTTCATCGGGAATGTTCTAGAAGGTTCCGGATTGTCCGGCACTCGGGGGGGAAGGGGTACATGAATGTGTCATTACATATTGGAATGATTGCATCATGTACTAAGTGTTCTTGCTGTTCCAAAAACATGAAAGTCAAATTGGAAGTTTGAAAGTCAAACGGCTAAAACAGGAAACTGTGGGAAACAGGAAACTGTGGGAAACAAGCAAGAGGAGTTGGAACCAACCTGGAGGAGGAGTTGGACTCCTCCAGGCCGGCGCCCAGCCCTAGGCCGAGTTGGGGAGGGACTCCCTCCCTCCCCTGGCGCGCCAAGACCCCCCTCCCATAAAAGGAGGGGCAGGGCTCCTCCTAGAGACACACAAGTTCCTACCTCTAATCTCCGGTTTAGAGCCGTTCTGGTTTAGAGCTTCTAATTGCTTTAGCCTGCGGTTTAGAGCCTTCTAATTGGTGTGTCTAATCTCTAGACCACTAATAGCCCTCTCTCTCATAATCCACCATACTCGCTCCGGCTTAAGGCGAAGCCCTGCGGGATCTCCCCTCTACTTCCGGTACCACGCCGTTGTGCTGCCGGAATCGCGAGGAGAGTGCTACAACCTCCGCTGCCTGCTGGAACAAGGGAGAGGAAGGTCTTCGTCGAACGAACGATGTGACCATTGTGAGCGCTGCGAGAGCCGGAAGGATCGTCTACGCGATCTTGAGATCGGAAGTGTACGACTACATCACCCACGAGAATCTGCTCTCGTTAACCGCTTTGGAATCTTCGAGGGTGAGTTCCTCTATCGACTCGTTGCTACAATCTAGTAGATAGATCTTGGCTTGTTTGTTTGTATGAGATAGAAAAATTTTGTTTTCCATGCTACGAACCCCTACAGTGGTATCAGAGCCGTGTCTATATGTAGATCTGTTGCACGAGTAGAACACAATGATCATTGTGGGCGTTGATGCTTTTATTGTCGATTGCTTCTTGTGTACTTTGCATCTTGCGGTATGTTGGGATGAAGCGGCCCGGGCTAACCTTACATGACATCGTTCATGAGACTTGCTCCACACTTGACATGCAACTTGTATTGCATAAGTGGCTTTGCGGGTGCCTGTTTCTCCTAGCATAGTTAAGATTCAATTTACAACGGGTGATTGACAATACTAGTATCAATGTTGTGGTTCTTGTTCGTAAGTTAGAACGACACTTATTGAAATCCCCAAACCACGTAAAATATGCAAAGAAAGTAGAGGTCTAACTTTATTTTGCGGGTGTCTTGTGATGTGATGTGGCCATGATTGTGATTATATATGATGTATGCAATGTTCCTTATTGTAAGTTGGCAACGGCGGGAGCCATATGGTTGTCATTAAATTCTGTTAAGACCCGCGTGTCTATTCAAAGTAGTTGTAATAGTTAAAGCGGTGGGCGACAACCATGGAGAAGCATCATTGACCTTGATGCAATGTCGGTGATGATGGAGATCATGTTCGTGCTTGAAGATGGAGATCGGAAGCACAAAGAAGAAAGGCCATATCATATCACATATTATGAATTGCATGTGATGTTAATCCTTTATGCATCTTGTATTGCTTAGTAGACGGTAGCATTATAAGATGATCCCTCATGCACATGAATTTCAAGTCATAAAGTGTTCACCCTTAGTTAGCACCGTTGCTAAAGCTTGTTGTTTGAAGCACCACGTGATGATCGGTGTGTTAGATTCTACAAGTGTATACAACGTGAGCAAGCCAGATTTGCTCATGCGGAAACTAAGGTTTGATCTTGAGCCTGGCATGTACAGACATGGCCTCGGGAACACGGATTACCGAAAGGTAGAGCATGAGTCATATAGTAGATATGATGAACATGTTGATTGTTCGCCATTGAAGCTATATCAACTCTCGTGATGATCGGTTTTGATGTGGTGGATTTGGTTCGTGTGATCACTAAAACAATGTGAGGGATATTGTTTTGAGTGGGAGTTCACCAAGATTAATTTAATTATTAATTAGAACTCAATTTATCATAAACTAAATCAAAGTGAATTTGCATAGTTGTTGTAGTCATTGGCATCCGTTTACCACCTTGCGCTTAGTTATAATTGAGATGATAGAACTATAGAATTCTGGTTAGATACTTTCTGAACTGGTATCGTATTGTTTTAAGTGTTAATCTAAAGTTTAAAAGTCCTATTGCAAACTTTCAAGAAGTTAGTTACTCCATGAAGTTTAATAATTAGTATTAAATCAAGAGTAACAACTCCAAGTGTTAGTATATAAGTATCATGTTTGTCTCCATGATTCTTGATATTCAAAGGATTCTCTTAATATCAAGGTTATCTAGGATCTGAAAGATTTGTTTGAAACCATGATATGTGGAAGATATTGTGATATCTGAAACAAAGTATTGGTTACAACATGATAGAGTATAATATGGCAAAAGTCATGTTCTCATATTTGATGAGAATTTGCAAAAGGTTGGAGACACTAGTTGTCCTAATCCTCCAAGAGGTTTTGGAGCAACATTATACTTGCGATTCACCGTTACAAGCTAAAGTAGTTTGATCATGGACGATTCCATGATAAGGATGAATATTTGATGTAGGTAAAATGTTTACTACACCAAGAGATTACTAAATAAAGGAATTTGAAAGAACACCAAACATTTGATGATGGTGATCTACTTCAAGTGCAAGTCCAAAGACATTGGTATTTAACTATACACGCTTTGGACTATGTGTCATATGTATGACTCCACTATTGATATTGATAGATTCTTTCAAGCAGAAGGAAATCTTGAAAGAGAATCTCATAAATATATGGCAGAAAAGAAAAGATTAGAATTGTTCAATTTAAGTATATAGATGATATACATGTTATGGCTATATTCTTTGCTTATTAAACAATGTGGTTCTTAAGTATTTGATACTGAATTTGTTGGTATGAATCGTCATACAAAACAATAGAATTCATGAACTACAGTGGCCTAAGTAACTAGCAAAAGAATATGTGATGATGTTCATCGAGAACAAAATAAAGGGTTATTGTGTTGCTCGTTAAACATCAAAGCTTGCCTTCAAGATTTGTTTTATCAGGTATTATGAGAACAAAAGGGTTGTTCAAATAATTGCCGTAATCTATAAAAGATGGATGATTTGCAAATCTCGTTGGAGATATCACATCCATAAAACTAGTGCTAAAGATGTCGAAAGACAAATTGATTGAAAGATCACTTAGGAAGTGACATCGCCGTTTAAATTATATTGGAAGAAAACATGAAGAAAATCCATATGGATGGAATTTTGGAGTCTATTTGATTTTGATCAAATGACGCTTGTGAAACTTTCCTAGAGATAATTAAAACTTCGTTCATAGGCCAAAAGGGAACGATAGACTAGCTTATTGGAACTTGTACATATTGTTGTATGAAGTCCATTATGTATAGTCAAGAGCGATGGATTTCAACTTCATGTGCTTTCTCAAAATTTGAGTGAATATATGAATATTTACTTAATAAGGATGAAGTGTGAAACATTTGAAAAGTTCAAGGACTTTCAAGATGAAGTGCAAAATCATTGTAACAAGAATATAAATAGTTTATGATAAGATCATAAAGGAAGATATTTGAGTTACAAGTTTAGCATAATACCTAAGATTTAAAGGAATCGTTAGTGGATTTGCATTTTCCCGAAACACCATAAGAGTATGGAGTGTTCGAGATATGTAATTAAACCTTGTTTGACATGGTAAGATCGAAGGTGTAATTCATAAACTGCCATTATATTTTAAAGATTAAAAGCTTTAGAGATTACCGTTTTCCACCGAAAAGAGCTTCATCATAATCCGTTGAAATGACACCATATAAGGTTATGGTTTGGGATAAAACCCAAGTAGTCCTTTCTTAAACATTGGTATGCTATACATAAGAAAGATGTTTGCAACCAAAGTCGGATGAATCATCTTTGTTAAGTATTTCTCCATAACACCGAGACAAAAGTGTTTGTCGCTTAGAACGCCAAGTTTCTTTAAGAAGGAATTTTCGTGAAAAGTTAAGTGGGAGGACAATAGAACTTTGATAAGGTTGAAAGAACCTTAGCTATATGTGCAGAGTCGCAAAGACCGAAAAGTGTTTTGAGGCAAAGAATAATGCTCATGGCTCACGATGCCTCAAAAGGTTGTGGTCACGGAGATCTAAGTTCCTATTGAAACAAGTAGGTCGGGTAAACAATCAAATACCAAGATTTGAGGGTTGAATCATTATTTGAGAATAATGAACCGACTACATGCAAAGAAGCGATGATGGGCCCTGACTCCGTCTAATGGCTTGAAAGCCATAAAATCCGTGATAGTTCCATACACGAAAAATCAAGTATTGAACTTGAAGGACCCTCAAGAAAGGTGTAAGACCTTACAGTTGTGGTTTGGATCTGTAAAGAAATAGACATGGATGTTTTACATCTATGAAATAGTCGACATGTTGGGAAAGAGTTCACAACAATGTTCAAATGTTGACTATGATAAGATTTGATCTTTCATAGTGATATTTAGTCTAGACGGATTAATGTAGCAACCACTACATATAATTTTGTTATATGGTAGTAGAATAAACAAAACAAGTTCTTCTAATAGAATCGTTACCTAGGACATGTGCATAACACGGTCCATAGGGTTTTGTTAATTCAAAGGATGCTAAAAGCATATGCGAACTTCAATGGTTAAAGTAAGCATAAGCGGAGTTGGAATCTTCACTATGATGAAACTGTTAAAAGAGTTTAATTTCATCGAGACAATGAAGATGCTTGCATTTGCAAGAAATTAAGTGGGAGCGCTAAGACATGTTTCTAATACATTATGTGGAAGACATATTGTTGATTGGAAATAATGTATCTTTTATTAACACATATTAAGAATTTCATCGATGAAAGACTTAGGCAAAACCCAAATATTTGGCATCAATAGATGCTAATATGGTTGTGCCGTATACATAGACAAGATATTGAATGAGTTCAATATAGAAACTATAAGAGAGGTTCTTGTCATGTAAAGGATTGAACAAGTTCAATGTTGATGATATATTCAAGTGTATTGACATTTGGCAAGTGAAACAAAATTCAAGTATAGATTGATACTTGATCACAAAGAGTATTTATATCAATCATCTTTGTGATGTGTACAAATCTAGATATGTCCTATGCTCTAAATGTTATGAGCATATACCAGAATGATTCATAAGATGATCATTGGACAATAGTAAGGATATTCTTATGATCTTTTGGAAGAACTAAGAATATATTGTTTGTAGAAGTGACAAATAGATGGTTAGTTCATTGTAGAAGTACTACATTGATACTAGTTTTGTCACAAAGTGCAAATTAAGTTTATCTCAATCTAAATTAAGGGTGGCACAATATAATGGAAAGTAAGTTCCATAATGGATTTGGATGAGTTCCAAAGTTAAGACATTGTGACAGATACTACAACAAAAGGCTAAGTATATGACTGCTATTTTAGCAAGCAAAAGAGGGCATTTGTGTCAAGTAGTTTGTTATCAAACTAGGTGTAGTTCACAGTGGGATAATACTATGAAGATATATTGTGCGACAATATTATCAACATGTTTTAACCCCAAAGAACTAAAGGTCACACCGAAAGACCAAATTTATACAAAGCCATCTCATTAGAGAATGAGTGATGCGTGAAGACGCAAAGACATGCAATTACACACGGACCTGGAAGTGTCAGATCCGGAGATCAGTGACCACTAGCAATCGTGTACATACAACACCGTAAAGCCATAGGTGTTGAATACACAAAGGTTTGAAACTAGATTATTGACTCTAGTGCAAGTGGGAGACTGTTGGAGATATGCCCAAGAGGCAATAATAAAGTGGTTATTATCATATCTTCACAATTATGATAAATGTTTACATACCATGCTATAATTGTATTAACCGGAAACATTAATACTTGTGTGATTTGTAAACTAAAATAAGAGTCCCTAGTAAAGCCTCTTGTTAAACTAGCTTGTTGGTTAATATATGATCATGGTTTCCTGATCATGAACATAGAGATGTTATTAACAACATGATCATATCATTAGGAGAATGATGTGATGGACATACTCCTATAGATAAGCGTAGCATAAAGATCAAGTCATTTCAATAGTTCAATTGCTATATGCTTTACGATACATAGTAACCTAATTCCTTCGACCATGAGATCATGCATATCACCTTTACGGATGGATGCTTTGATGACATCAAACACCACACCGTAATCGGGTGGCTATAAAGGTGGCATTAAGTGTTCGGAAAGTATTGGTTGAAACACATGGATCAAGAGTGGGATTTGTCCATCCTCATGACGGCGGATAGATATACTCTGGGCCCTCTCGGTGGAATGTCATCCAATTAGCTTGCAAGCATGTGACTTGGTCACAAGGGATCACATATCACCGGAACGAGAAAAGAGTACTTATCAGTAACGAGGTTGAACTAGGTATGCAGAGATACCGACGATCATAACCTCGGATAAGTAAACTATCGTGAGACAAAGGGAAATTGGTATCGTATGTAAGTGGTTCATTCGATCGCAAAGTAATCGTAGAAATATGTGGGAGCCATATGAATTTCCAGATTCCTCTATTGGTTATTGTTCGGAGAAGTGTCTCGATCATGTCCGCATAATTCACGAACCGTAGGGAGACACACTTAAGGATTCGACGTTGTTTGAGTAGTTATGATATTATGAGACCGAATGTTGTTCGGAGTCTCGGATGGGATCCGGGATATCACGAGGTGATCCGGAATGGTCCGGAGAATAAGATTCATATAAGGAAAGTCCCGTTTCGGAGTTCGGGAATGATTCCGGTGTTTTCATCGGGAATGTTCTAGAAGGTTCCGGATTGTCCGGCACTCCGGGGGGGAAGGGGTACATGAATATGTCATTACATATTGGAATGATTGCATCATATACTAAGTGTTCTTTCTGTTCCAAAAACATGAAAGTCAAATTGGCAGTTTGAAAGTCAAACGGCTAAAACAGGAAACTGTGGGAAGCAGGAAACTGTGGGAAACAAGCAAGAGGATTTGGAACCAACCAGGAGGAGGAGTTGGACTCCTCCAGGCCGGCGCCCAGCCCTAGGCCGAGTTGGGGAGGGACTCCCTCCCTCCCCTGGCGCGCCAAGACCCCCCTCCCATAAAAGGAGGGGCAGGGCTCCTCCTAGAGACACACAAGTTCCTACCTCTAATCTCCGGTTTAGAGCCGTTCTGGTTTAGAGCTTCTAATTGCTTTAGCCTGCGGTTTAGAGCCTTCTAATTGGTGTGTCTAATCTCTAGACCACTAATAGCCCTCTCTCTCATAATCCACCATACTCGCTCCGGCTTAAGGCGAAGGCCTGCGGGATCTCCCTCTACTTCGGTACCACGCCAGTTTGCCGGAATCGCGAGGAGAGTGCTACAACCTCCGCCTTTCTTTGGAACAAGGGAGAGGAAGGTCTTCGTCGTAACCGAACGTGTGACCGATCATGAAGCGCCCGCTTAACGCGCCGGAAGGATCGTCTACGCGATCTTGAGATCGGAAGTGTACGACTACATCACCCACGAGAATCTGCTCTCGTTAACCGCTTTGGAATCTTCGAGGGTGAGTTCCTCTATCGACTCGTTGCTACAATCTAGTAGATAGATCTTGGCTTGTTTGTTTGTATGCGATAGAAAATTTTGTTTTCCATGCTACGAACCCCTACAATGGTATCAGAGCCGTGTCTATATGTAGATCTGTTGCACGAGTAGAACACAATGATCATTGTGGGCGTTGATGCTTTTATTGTCGATTGCTTCTTGTGTACTTTGCATCTTGCGGTATGTTGGGATGAAGCGGCCCGGGCTAACCTTACATGACATCGTTCATGAGACTTGCTCCACACTTGACATGCAACTTGTATTGCATAAGTGGCTTTGCGGGTGCCTGTTTCTCCTAGCATAGTTAAGATTCAATTTACAACGGGTGATTGACAATACTAGTATCAATGTTGTGGTTCTTGTTCGTAAGTTAGAACGACACTTATTGAAAGCCCCAAACCACGTAAAATATGCAAAGAAAGTAGAGGCGTCTAACTTTATTTTGCAGGGGTGTGCTGGGATGTGATGTGGCCATGATTGTGATTATATATGATGTATGCAATGTTCCTTATTGTAAGTTGGCAACCGGCAGGAGCCATATGGTTGTCATTAAATTCTGTTAAGACCCGCGTGTCTATTCAAAGTAGTTGTAATAGTTAAAGCCGGTGGACGACAACCATGGAGAAGCATCATTGACCTTGATGCAATGTCGGTGATGATGGAGATCATGTTCGTGCTTGAAGATGGAGATCGGAAGCACAAAGAAGAAAGGCCATATCATATCACATATTATGAATTGCATGTGATGTTAATCCTTTATGCATCTTGTATTGCTTAGTAGACGACGGTAGCATTATAAGATGATCCCTCATGCACATGAATTTCAAGTCATAAAGTGTTCACCCTTAGTTAGCACCGTTGCTAAAGCTTGTTGTTTCGAAGCACCACGTGATGATCGGGTGTGTTAGATTCTACAAGTGTATACAACGTGAGCAAGCCATATTTGCTCATGCGGAAACTAAGGTTTGATCTTGACGAGCCTGGCATGTACAGACATGGCCTCAGGAACACGGATTACCGAAAGGTAGAGCATGAGTCATATAGTAGATATGATGAACATGTTGATTGTCGCCATTGAAGCTATATCAACTCTCGTGATGATCGGTTTTGATGTGGTGGATTTGGTTCGTGTGATCACTAAAACAATGTGAGGGATATTGTTTTGAGTGGGAGTTCACCAAGATTAATTTAATTATTAATTAGAACTCAATTTATCATAAACTAAATCAAAGTGAATTTGCATAGTTGTTGTAGTCATTGGCATCCGTTTACCACCTTGCGCTTAGTTATAATTGAGATGATAGAACTATAGAATTCTGGTTAGATACTTTACTTAACTGGTATCGTATTGTTTTAAGTGTTAATCTAAAGTTTAAAAGTCCTATTGCAAACTTTCAAGAAGTTCGGTTACTCCATGAAGTTTAATAATTAGTATTAAATCAAGAGTAACAACTCCAAGTGTTAGTATATAAGTATCATGTTTGTCTCCATGATTCTTGATATTCAAAGGATTCTCTTAATATCAAGGTTATCTAGGATCTGAAAGATTTGTTTCAGAAACCATGATATGTGGAAGATATTGTGATATCTGAAACAAAGTATTGGTTACAACATGATAGAGTATAATATGGCAAAAGTCATGTTCTCATATTTGATGAGAATTTGCAAAAGGTTGGAGACACTAGTTGTCCTAATCCTCCAAGAGGTTTTGGAGAGCAACATTATACTTGCGATTCACCGTTACAAGCTAAAAGTAGTTTGATCATGGACGATTCCATGATAAGGATGAATATTTGATGTAGGTAAAATGTTTACTACACCAAGAGATTACTAAATAAAGGAATTTGAAAGAACACCAAACATTTGATGATGGTGATCTACTTCAAGGTGCAAGTCCAAAGACATTGGTATTTAACTATACACGCTTTGGACTATGTGTCATATGTATGACTCCACTATTGATATTGATAGATTCTTTCAAACAGAAAAGGAAATACTGAAAGAGAATCTCATAAATATATGGCAGAAAAGAAAAGATTAGAATTGTTCAATTTAAGTATATAGATGATATACATGTTATGGCTATATTCTTTGCTTATTAAACAATGTGGTTCTTAAGTATTTGATACTGAATTTGTTGGTATGAATCGTCATACAAAACAAATGTAATTCATGAACTACAGTGGCCTAAGTAACTAGAAAAAAAATATGTGATGATGTTCATCGAGAACAAAATAAAGGGTTATTGTGTTGCTCGTTAAACATCAAAGCTTGCCTTCAAGATTTGTTTTATCAGGTATTATGAGAACAAAAGGGTTGTTCAAATAATTGCCGTAATCTATAAAAGATGGATGATTTGCAAATCTCGTTGGAGATATCACATCCATAAAACTAGTGCTAAAGATGTCGAAGACAAATTGATTGAAAGATCACTTAGGAAGTGACATCGCCGTTTAAATTATATTGAAAGAAAACATGAAGAAAATCCATATGGATGGAATTTTGGAGTCTATTTGATTTTGATCAAATGACGCCTTGAAACTTTCCTAGAGATAATTAAAACTTCGTTCATAGGCCAAAAGGGAACGATAGACTAGCTTATTGGAACTTGTACATATTGTTGTATGAAGTCCATTATGTATAGTCAAGAGCGATGGATTTCAACTTCATGTGCTTTCTCCAAAAATTTGAGTGAATATATGAATATTTACTTAATAAGGATGAAGTGTGAAACATTTGAAAAGTTCAAGGACTTTCAAGATGAAGTGCAAAATCATTGTAACAAGAATATAAATAGTTTATGATAAGATCATAAAGGAAGATATTTGAGTTACAAGTTTAGCATAATACCTAAGATTTAAAGGAATCGTTAGTGGATTTGCATTTTCCCGAAACACCATAAGAGTATGGAGTGTTCAAGATATGTAATTAAACCTTGTTTGACATGGTAAGATCAAAGGTGTAATTCATAAAACTGCCATTATATTTTAAAGATTAAAAGCTTTAGAGATTACCGTTTTCCAATCGAAAAGAGCTTCATCATAATCCGTTGAAATGACACCATATAAGGTTATGGTTTGGGATAAAACCCAAGTAGTCCTTTCTTAAACATTGGTATGCTATACATAAGAAAGATGTTTGCAACCAAAGTCGGATGAATCTGTCTTTGTTAAGTATTTCTCCATAACACCGGAGACAAAAGTGTTTGTCGCTTAGAACGTCAAGTTTCTTTAAGAAGGAATTTTTCGTGAAAAGTTAAGTGGGAGGACAATAGAACTTTGATAAGGTTGAAAGAACCTTAGCTATATGTGCAGAGTTGCGCAGCACCGAAAAGTGTTTCGGAGGCAGCAACAATGCTCATGGCTCACGTGCCTCAAAAGGTTGTGGTCACGGAGATCTAAGTTCCTATTGAAACAAGTAGGTCGGGTAAACAATCAAATACCAAGATTTGAGGGTTGAATCATTATTTGAGAATAATGAACCGACTACATGCAAAGAAGCGATGATGGGCCCTGACTCCGTCTAATGGCTTGAAAGCCATAAAATCCGTGATAGTTCCATACACGAAAAATCAAGTTTTGAACTTGAAGGACCCTCAAGAAAGGTGTAAGACCTTACAGTTGTGTTTGGATCTATAAAGAAATAGACATGGATGTTTTACATCTATGAAATAGTCGACATGTTGGGAAAGAGTTCACAACAATGTTCAAATGTTGACTATGATAAGATTTGATCTTTCATAGTGATATTTAGTCTAGACGGATTAATGTAGCAACCACTACATATAATTTTGTTATATGGTAGTAGAATAAACAAAACAAGTTCTTCTAATAGAATCGTTACCTAGGACATGTGCATAACACGGTCCATAGGGTTTTGTTAATTCAAAGGATGCTAAAAGCATATGCGAACTTCAATGGTTAAAGTAAGCATAGCGGAGTTGGAATCTTCACTATGATGAAACTGTTAAAAGAGTTTAATTTCATCAGAGACAATGAAGATGCTTGCATTTGCAAGAAATTAAGGGAGCGCTAAGACATGTTTCTAATACATTATGTGGAAGACATATTGTTGATTGGAAATAATGTATCTTTTATTAACACATATTAAGAATTTCATCCTGATGAAAGACTTAGGCAAAACCCAAATATTTGGCATCAATAGACGCTAATATGGTTGTGCCAGAAGTACATAGACAAGATATTGAATGAGTTCAATATAGAAACTATAAGAGAGGTTCTTGTCAAGATGTAAAGGATTGAACAAGTTCAATGTTGATGATATATTCAAGTGTATTGACATTTGGCAAGTGAAACAAAATTCAAGTATAGATTGATACTTGATCACAAAGAGTATTTATATCAATCATGCTGTGATGTGTACAAATCTAGATATGTCCTATGCTCTAAATGTTATGAGCATATACCAGAATGATTCATAAGATGATCATTGGACAATAGTAAGGATATTCTTATGATCTTTTGGAAGAACTAAGAATATATTGTTTGTAGAAGTGACAAATAGATGGTTAGTTCATTGTAGAAGTACTACATTGATACTAGTTTTGTCACAAAGTGCAAATTAAGTTTATCTCAATCTAAATTAAGGGTGGCACAATATAATGGAAAGTAAGTTCCATAATGGATTTGGATGAGTTCCAAAGTTAAGACATTGTGACAGATACTACAACAAAAGGCTAAGTATATGACTGCTATTTTAGCAAGCAAAAGAGGGCATTTGTGTCAAGTAGTTTGTTATCAAACTAGGTGTAGTTCAAGTGGATAATACTATGAAGATATATTGTGCGACAATATTATCAACATGTTTTAACCCCAAAGAACTAAAGGTCACACCGAAAGACCAAATTTATACAAAGCCATCTCATTAGAGAATGAGTGATGCGTGAAGACGCAAAGACATGCAATTACACACGGACCTGGAAGTGTCAGATCCGAGATCAGTTGACCACTAGCAATCGTGGTACATACAACACCGTAAAGCCATAGGTGTTGAATACACAAAGGTTTGAAACTAGATTATTGACTCTAGTGCAAGTGGGAGACTGTTGGAGATATGCCCAAGAGGCAATAATAAAGTGGTTATTCTAATATCTTAACAATTATGATAAATGTTTACATACCATGCTATAATTGTATTAACCGAAACATTAATACTTGTGTGATTTGTAAACTAAAATAAGAGTCCCTAGTAAAGCCTCTTGTTTAACGAGGTTGTTGGTTGATATAGGGTCGTGGTGGTGTGATCATGAGCATAGAGATGTTATTAACAACAGGATCATATCATTAGGAGAATGATGTGATGGACATACTCCTATAGATAAGCGTAGCATAAAGATCAAGTCATTTCAATAGTTCAATTGCTATATGCTTTCGATACATAGTAACCTAATTCCTTCGACCATGAGATCATGCATATCACCTTTACCGATGGATGCTTTGATGACATCAAACACCACACCGTGAATCGGGTGGCTATAAAGGTGGCATTAAGTGTTCGGAAAGTATTGGTTGAAACACATGGATCAAGAGTGGGATTTGTCCATCCTCATGACGGATAGATATACTGGGCCCTCTCGGAATGTCATCCAATTAGCTTGCAAGCATGTGACTTGGTCACAAGGGATCACATATCACGGAACGAGAAAAGAGTACTTATCAAGAACGAGGTTGAACTAGGTATGCAGAGATACCGACGATCATAACCTCGGATAAGTAAACTATCGTGAGACAAAGGGAAATTGGTATCGTATGTAAGTGGTTCATTCGATCGCAAAGTAATCGTAGAAATATGTGGGAGCCATATGAATTTCCAGATTCCTCTATTGGTTATTGTTCGGAGAAGTGTCTCGATCATGTCCGCATAATTCACGAACCGTAGGGAGACACACTTAAGGATTCGACGTTGTTTGAGTAGTTATGATATTATGAGACCGAATGTTGTTCGGAGTCTCGGATGGGATCCGGGATATCACGAGGTGATCCGGAATGGTCCGGAGAATAAGATTCATATAAGGGAAGTCCTGCTGGAGTTCGGGAATGATTCCGTGTTTTCATGGAATGTTCTAGAAGGTTCCGGATTGTCCCAAGACTCCGGGGAAGGGTACATGAATATGTCATTACATATTGGAATGATTGCATCATGTACTAAGTGTTCTTCTGTTCCAAAACATGAAAGTCAAATTGCGCTTTGAAAGTCAAACTAAAACAGAAACTGTGGAAGCAGAACCGTGGGAAACAAGCAAGAGGATTTGAACCAACCAGAGGAGGAGTTGGACTCCAGGCCGGCGCCCAGCCCTAGGCCGAGTTGGGGAGGGACTCCCTCCCTCCCATGGCGCGCCAAGACCCCCTCCCATAAAAGGAGGGGCAGGGCTCCTCCTAGAGACACACAAGTTCCTACCTCTAATCTCCGGTTTAGAGCCGTTCTGGTTTAGAGCTTCTAATTGCTTTAGCCTGCGGTTTAGAGCCTTCTAATTGGTGTGTCTAATCTCTAGACCACTAATAGCCCTCTCTCATAATCCACCATACTCGCTCCGGCTTAAGGCGAAGCTCATGGGATCTCCCTCTACTTCCAGACCACACGCCAGTTGCCGGAATCGCGAGGAGAGTGCTACAACCTCCGCCCGCTTTGGAACAAGGGAGAGGAAGGTCTTCGTGTACCGAACGTGTGACCGATCATGAAGCGCTGCCGAACGCAGCGCGGAAGGATCGCTCACGCGATCTTGAGATCGGAAGTGTACGACTACATCACCCACGAGAATCGCTCGTTAACCGCTTTGGAATCTTCGAGGGTGAGTTCCTCTATCGACTCGTTGCTACAATCTAGTAGATAGATCTTGGCTTGTTTGTTTGTATGCGATAGAAAATTTTGTTTTCCATGCTACGAACCCCACAAAGGGTATCGAGCCGTGTCTATATGTAGATCTGTTGCACGAGTAGAACACAATGATCATTGTGGGCGTTGATGCTTTTATTGTCGATTGCTTCTTGTGTACTTTGCATCTTGCGGTATGTTGGGATGAAGCGGCCCGGGCTAACCTTACATGACATCGTTCATGAGACTTGCTCCACACTTGACATGCAACTTGTATTGCATAAGTGGCTTTATGGTGCCTGCTTTCTCCTAGCATAGTTAAGATTCAATTTACAACGGGTGATTGACAATACTAGTATCAATGTTGTGGTTCTTGTTCGTAAGTTAGAACGACACTTATTGAAAGCCCCAAACCACGTAAAATATGCAAAGAAAGTAGAGGCGTCTAACTTTATTTTGCAGGGGTGTGCTGGGATGTGATGTGGCCATGATTGTGATTATATATGATGTATGCAATGTTCCTTATTGTAAGTTGGCAACCGGCAGGAGCCATATGGTTGTCATTAAATTCTGTTAAGACCCGCGTGTCTATTCAAAGTAGTTGTAATAGTTAAAGCCGGTGGACGACAACCATGGAGAAGCATCATTGACCTTGATGCAATGTCGGTGATGATGGAGATCATGTTCGTGCTTGAAGATGGAGATCGGAAGCACAAAGAAGAAAGGCCATATCATATCACATATTATGAATTGCATGTGATGTTAATCCTTTATGCATCTTGTATTGCTTAGTAGACGGTAGCATTATAAGATGATCCCTCATGCACATGAATTTCAAGTCATAAAGTGTTCACCCTTAGTTAGCACCGTTGCTAAAGCTTGTTGTTTCGAAGCACCACGTGATGATCGGGTGTGTTAGATTCTACAAGTGTATACAACGTGAGCAAGCCAGATTTGCTCATGCGGAAACTAAGGTTTGATCTTGACGAGCCTGGCATGTACGCATGGCCTCGTGAACACGGATTACCGAAAGGTAGAGCATGAGTCATATAGTAGATATGATGAACATGTTGATTGTTCGCCATTGAAGCTATATCAACTCTCGTGATGATCGGTTTTGATGTGGTGGATTTGGTTCGTGTGATCACTAAAACAATGTGAGGGATATTGTTTTGAGTGGGAGTTCACCAAGATTAATTTAATTATTAATTAGAACTCAATTTATCATAAACTAAATCAAAGTGAATTTGCATAGTTGTTGTAGTCATTGGCATCCGTTTACCACCTTGCGCTTAGTTATAATTGAGATGATAGAACTATAGAATTCGTTAGATACTTTCTTAACTGGTATCGTATTGTTTTAAGTGTTAATCTAAAGTTTAAAAGTCCTATTGCAAACTTTCAAGAAGTTAAGTTACTCCATGAAGTTTAATAATTAGTATTAAATCAAGAGTAACAACTCCAAGTGTTAGTATATAAGTATCATGTTTGTCTCCATGATTCTTGATATTCAAAGGATTCTCTTAATATCAAGGTTATCTAGGATCTGAAAGATTTGTTTGAAACCATGATATGTGGAAGATATTGTGATATCTCAAACAAAGTATTGGTTACAACATGATAGAGTATAATATGGCAAAAGTCATGTTCTCATATTTGATGAGAATTTGCAAAAGGTTGGAGACACTAGTTGTCCTAATCCTCCAAGAGGTTTTGAGAGCAACATTATACTTGCGATTCACCGTTACAAGCTAAAGTAGTTTGATCATGGACGATTCCATGATAAGGATGAATATTTGATGTAGGTAAAATGTTTACTACACCAAGAGATTACTAAATAAAGGAATTTGAAAGAACACCAAACATTTGATGATGGTGATCTACTTCAAGGTGCAAGTCCAAAGACATTGGTATTTAACTATACACGCTTTGGACTATGTGTCATATGTATGACTCCACTATTGATATTGATAGATTCTTTCAAACAGAAAAGGAAATACTGAAAGAGAATCTCATAAATATATGGCAGAAAAGAAAAGATTAGAATTGTTCAATTTAAGTATATAGATGATATACATGTTATGGCTATATTCTTTGCTTATTAAACAATGTGGTTCTTAAGTATTTGATACTGAATTTGTTGGTATGAATCGTCATACAAAACAACAGAATTCATGAACTACAGTGGCCTAAGTAACTAGCAAAAGAATATGTGATGATGTTCATCGAGAACAAAATAAAGGGTTATTGTGTTGCTCGTTAAACATCAAAGCTTGCCTTCAAGATTTGTTTTATCAGGTATTATGAGAACAAAAGGGTTGTTCAAATAATTGCCGTAATCTATAAAAGATGGATGATTTGCAAATCTCGTTGGAGATATCACATCCATAAAACTAGTGCTAAAGATGTCGAAAGACAAATTGATTGAAAGATCACTTAGGAAGTGACATCGCCGTTTAAATTATATTGGAAAGAAAACATGAAGAAAATCCATATGGATGGAATTTTGGAGTCTATTTGATTTTGATCAAATGACGCTTGTGAAACTTTCCTAGAGATAATTAAAACTTCGTTCATAGGCCAAAAGGAACGATAGACTAGCTTATTGGAACTTGCACATATTGTTGTATGAAGTCCATTATGTATAGTCAAGAGCGATGGATTTCAACTTCATGTGCTTTCTCCAAAATTTGAGTGAATATATGAATATTTACTTAATAAGGATGAAGTGTGAAACATTTGAAAAGTTCAAGGACTTTCAAGATGAAGTGCAAAATCATTGTAACAAGAATATAAATAGTTTATGATAAGATCATAAAGGAAGATATTTGAGTTACAAGTTTAGCATAATACCTAAGATTTAAAGGAATCGTTCCGTGGATTTGCATTTTCGAAACACCATAAGAGTATGGAGTGTTCGAGATATGTAATTAAACCTTGTTTGACATGGTAAGATCAAGGTGTAATTCATAAACTGCCATTATATTTTAAAGATTAAAAGCTTTAGAGATTACCGCTTTTCCAACGAAAAGAGCTTCATCATAATCCGCTGAAATGACACCATATAAGGTTATGGTTTGGGATAAAACCCAAGTAGTCCTTTCTTAAACATTGGTATGCTATACATAAGAAAGATGTTTGCAACCAAAGTCGGATGAATCTGTCTTTGTTAAGTATTTCTCCATAACACCGGAGACAAAAGTGTTTGTCGCTTAGAACGCCAAGTTTCTTTAAGAAGGAATTTTTCGTGAAAAGTTAAGTGGGAGGACAATAGAACTTTGATAAGGTTGAAAGAACCTTAGCTATATGTGCAGAGTTGCGCAGCACCGAAAAGTGTTTCGGAGGCAGCAACAATGCTCATGGCTCACGTGCCTCAAAAGGTTGTGGTCACGGAGATCTAAGTTCCTATTGAAACAAGTAGGTCGGGTAAACAATCAAATACCAAGATTTGAGGGTTGAATCATTATTTGAGAATAATGAAACGACTACATGCAAAGAAGCGATGATGGGCCCTGACTCCGTCTAATGGCTTGAAATCCATAAAATCCGTGATAGTTCCATACACGAAAAATCAAGTTTTGAACTTGAAGGACCCTCAAGAAAGGTGTAAGACCTTACAGTTGTGTTTGGATCTATAAAGAAATAGACATGGATGTTTTACATCTATGAAATAGTCGACATGTTGGGAAAGAGTTCACAACAATGTTCAAATGTTGACTATGATAAGATTTGATCTTTCATAGTGATATTTAGTCTAGACGGATTAATGTAGCAACCACTACATATAATTTTGTTATATGGTAGTAGAATAAACAAAACAAGTTCTTCTAATAGAATCGTTACCTAGGACATGTGCATAACACGGTCCATAGGGTTTTGTTAATTCAAAGGATGCTAAAAGCATATGCGAACTTCAATGGTTAAAGTAAGCATAGCGGAGTTGGAATCTTCACTATGATGAAACTGTAAAGAGTTTAATTTCATCGAGAGACAATGAAGATGCTTGCATTTGCAAGAAATTAAGTGGGAGCGCTTAAGACATGTTTCTAATACATTATGTGGAAGACATATTGTTGATTGGAAATAATGTATCTTTTATTAACACATATTAAGAATTTCATCCCGATGAAAGACTTAGGCAAAACCCAAATATTTGGCATCAATAGACGCTAATATGGTTGTGCCAGAAGTACATAGACAAGATATTGAATGAGTTCAATATAGAAACTATAAGAGAGGTTCTTGTCACACAGAAAGGATTGAACAAATTCAATGTTGATGATATATTCAAGTGTATTGACATTTGGCAAGTGAAACAAAATTCAAGTATAGATTGATACTTGATCACAAAGAGTATTTATATCAATCATGCTGTGATGTGTACAAATCCAGATATGTCCTATGCTCTAAATGTTATGAGCATATACCGGAATGATTCATAAGATGATCATTGGACAATAGTAAGGATATTATTATGATCTTTTGGAAGAACTAAGAATATATTGTTTGTAGAAGTGACAAATAGATGGTTAGTTCATTGTAGAAGTACTACATTGATACTAGTTTTGTCACAAAGTGCAAATTAAGTTTATCTCAATCTAAATTAAGGGTGGCACAATATAATGGAAAGTAAGTTCCATAATGGATTTGGATGAGTTCCAAAGTTAAGACATTGTGACAGATACTACAACAAAAGGCTAAGTATATGACTGCTATTTTAGCAAGCAAAGAGGGCATTTGTGTCAAGTAGTTTGTTATCAAACTAGGTGTAGTTCACAGTGGATAATACTATGAAGATATATTGTGCGATAATATTATCAACATGTTTTAACCCCAAAGAACTAAAGGTCACACCGAAAGACCAAATTTATACAAAGCCATCTCATTAGAGAATGAGTGATGCGTGAAGACGCAAAGACATGCAATTACACACGACCGGAAGTGTCGATCCGAGATCGATTGACCACTAGCAATCGTGGTACATACAACACCGAAAGCCATAGGTGTTGAATACACAAAGGTTTGAAACTAGATTATTGACTCTAGTGCAAGTGGGAGACTGTTGGAGATATGCCCAAGAGGCAATAATAAAGTGGTTATTATCATATCTTCACAATTATGATAAATGTTTACATACCATGCTATAATTGTATTAACCGGAAACATTAATACTTGTGTGATTTGTAAACTAAAATAAGAGTCCCTAGTAAAGCCTCTTGTTAAACTAGCTTGTTGGTTAATATATGATCATGGTTTCCTGATCATGAACATAGAGATGTTATTAACAACAGGATCATATCATTAGGAGAATGATGTGATGGACATACTCCTATAGATAAGCGTAGCATAAAGATCAAGTCATTTCAATAGTTCAATTGCTATATGCTTTCTGATACATAGTAACCTAATTCCTTCGACCATGAGATCATGCATATCACCTTTACCGGATGGATGCTTTGATGACATCAAACACCACACCGTGAATCGGGTGGCTATAAAGGTGGCATTAAGTGTTCGGAAAGTATTGGTTGAAACACATGGATCAAGAGTGGGATTTGTCCATCCTCATGACGGATAGATATACTCTGGGCCCTCTCGGTGGAATGTCATCCAATTAGCTTGCAAGCATGTGACTTGGTCACAAGGGATCACATATCACGAACGAGAAAAGAGTACTTATCAAGAACGAGGTTGAACTAGGTATGCAGAGATACCGACGATCATAACCTCGGATAAGTAAACTATCGTGAGACAAAGGGAAATTGGTATCGTATGTAAGTGGTTCATTCGATCACAAAGTAATCGTAGAAATATGTGGAGCCATATGAATTTCCAGATTCCTCTATTGGTTATTGTTCGAGAAGTGTCTCGATCATGTCCGCATAATTCACGAACCGTAGGGAGACACACTTAAGGATTCGACGTTGTTTGAGTAGTTATGATATTATGAGAAAGAGACCGAATGTTGTTCGAGTCTCGATGGGATCCGGATATCACGAGGTGATCCGGAATGGTCCGAGAATAAGATTCATATAAGGAAAGTCCCGTTTGAGTTCGGAATGATTCCGGTGTTTTCATCGGAATGTTCTAGAAGGTTCGGATTGTCCCAAGACTCCGGGGGAAGGGGTACATGAATGTGTCATTACATATTGGAATGATTGCATCATGTACTAAGTGTTCTTCTGTTCCAAAACATGAAAGTCGAATTGGCGGTTTGAAAGTCAAACGGCTAAAACAGAAACTGTGGGAAACAGAAACTGTGGGAAACAAGCAAGAGGAGTTGGAACCAACCCGGAGGAGGAGTTGGACTCCTCCGGGCGCCCAGCCCTAGGCCGAGTTGGGGAGGGACTCCTCCTTCCCTGGCGCCAAGACCCTCCCATAAAAGGAGGGGCTCCTCCTAGAGACACACAAGTTCCTACCTCTAATCTCCGGTTTAGAGCCGCTCGGTTTAGAGCTTCTAATTGCTTTAGCCTGCGGTTTAGAGCCTTCTAATTGGTGTGTCTAATCTCTAGACCACTAATAGCCCTCTCTCTCATAATCCACCATACTCGCCCGGCTTAAGGCGAAGCCTCGGATCTCCCTCTACTTCGGTACCACGCCACGTTGCCGGAATCGCGAGAGTGCTACAACCTCCATTTTGCTGGAACAAGGGAGAGGAAGGTCTTCGTCGAAAATTTAACGTGTGACCGATCATGAAGCGCTGCGGAATGCAGCGCGGAAGGATCGTCTACGCGATCTTGAGATCGGAAGTGTACGACTACATCACCCACGAGAATCGCTCGTTAACCGCTTTGGAATCTTCGAGGGTGAGTTCCTCTATCGACTCGTTGCTACAATCTAGTAGATAGATCTTGGCTTGTTTGTTTGTATGCGATAGAAAAATTTTGTTTTCCATGCTACGAACCCCTACACTAGGCCCATAACGTCAAGGGAGGCCATCGGGCCAGCGTCTTCAACCGCCTTGAGGGGATCAATGACAAGGTAAACCCTCGGCCTTCTCCCTCTCGCCCCGATCTTGCTGCTGCCTCATACGCCTATTTTGCCATGCGTCTAGGTGCCTTCTGTACCTGTTCCTGCTTGATCTGTTCCGTGATTTTGGTACCACATGTTTCCTGTAACATTTAGAAGGGATTATTAAGTCATTTTCTCTGTCAATGTTCATTTGTTTCATATTTGGGAAACTTGGAAACTTGGACAGTAGCTGTGATGACATAGATGCTTACCACCACTAGATGTTTTGATTTCTATCGTGACTTATATGCTTATGAGCAGAAGCATGTGTTCTGAATTTTATTTATGTACCCTGAAACTCATTGTATGCTAGACCTACCCTAAAACTCATTGCATGTTGCATGTACTTGTGTTTAGCATCCTTACACTAACCATATTTATGCTAGATGTACCTGTACTTTGATCTCGTGTTGTTCATGTCTGATAAATGAGATCTTGGAGCACTCATGTGTTGCCTTGGTAGCATCACTGTCTTGCCAGGAATTTTTGATGATCTCTAAATTGTTCTTTTATATCTAGTTTAGCTAAGACTAACTTGATTTTTCTGCATTTACTGATGCATGTACACACGAGGACGGTTTGGCTGTATGATCTGCACTTGCTAGTGATTACTGAACAGAGGCATTTGGGGATCAGAATTATTATACAAAAGCTCTATTGTTGCCAAATTGATGATGCTTGAGGTGGTATCAGTGTAGATGAAAATTCGGGTAGCCTCAACATTCTGTCTAAGTGATATTGATTTATAAACATGCATGTTCACTTGAGAAGATAAAATATTAGTATTATGAACTAATTCAATTGGATGATAGTCCAACAGAAATAGGTCTATAGGTTCTTATTAATCTGAGTTTCATATTTGTGAAGGGACTTGTGTGTACTAGGATGTCGGTGCTTGGCTACTTGCATCTGATGATTCATTAGGTTTTTATCTTGTTACTTTGATTCATCATTCATGTTTTGCTTGCCTTCCTTGCCACCAACAATCACTGTCTAGGATAGCAGCAGCACCTAGCAGCGCTGGTGAGTACTACTTCTTTGCATGGTGTTTTCTTCCTGCGTCTAGCTATTGTGTTAGTGTAGTAGGTATAAGAAGTATTGGCTGTAAATAGAAAATGTTTCTTTCAGATAAATGACTGACTGTGTTTACAGTTTTTAAGCCTGATAATCTTTACATTCAATGAAGGAAGCCGGAAGGTTCTTCATCCATATGCACTGCCGCTGGTTGAAGAAGGTCGACAACCTACTGGACTTGTGGCTGCTCTCCTCCAACGCCACTCTACACCAACCCGATACTGCTGCTTCCTGTCCAAACCGGAGGCTTGGTCGTGATCTGGAGAGCAAGGCGAAGGAGGCTACAGGCTACAGAGCAAACCGAATCTGGCTGCTCCTGACGTCTCCAGCACCGTCGAACTGGTGGGTGACATGGCTACAGGTGAGACCCAATCTAGCTTATATAGATCATCCTATTTCTGTCTTGCTGATAGCATTACTAGTTGATCTTGCCTTTTAAAGTCCAACTGAACCTAGTTGTTCCTACTCCTAAATTTTTCTTGCTGAAATCTTCAATGTAGCAATGCTCTGAAGTAATAAATACAACCTTGTAAAAACATTGCTAGCTATTCACGAATCGATCATAATGTCGCTATGTAATCGCCACCTTCCTTGTAAAACTATGGACAAACCTGAGATTTCTGTTCTTAGAAATGGCTTCTGGGATGTCACTAAAGTCCCAGGTTTCATTAGAAAAATCTGTAGACGTTGTTTCATATATATGTTCTAGAAGCCTAGGCATGTTCGATTCATGGTTACCTATATAAAACTACATGGTTTGAATAATTTGCTAGAGATTTTTCATGAGATGATTCCTGAAAGAAATGGCTTCTGGGATGTCACTAAAGGTCTATATGTACTGTTGTAAAAGATTCATAGAGGTAGATCTGGCATATTTGTTGCACTCTACTATGCATCTTGTAAAAGATTGATAGAGGTAGATTGATGGTGGCCGTTGCTTTTGTATATACAGTAAAGATATTGTTATATGCTGATATTTTGGGATCTCTCTTTCCATATTCTGCTTAAAACAGTTGTGTGCAATTGTTATCCTATTTTCCATCAGTTCTGCACCTTAGTTCATCGTACTTCGTGAAGTAACATTAGAAGATTACAACTGAAAGCAGGTTACAACATTGTTGCTGCTAGTAAGATAGTTATATTGATGATTCTGTTCTAGGGAGGGGTTCAGGAAGGACAAGAACTAATAAGTGTAATTGAAGAACCATGTTTTCCTTCTAGTTTAAGTAATAGAATTTACGAGCTGCAGTAGCTTCTGTTGTATTTATCTGATTGTTCTTACTGTCCCTGAGTTCTATCATGTTTATATCTGATTGTTCTTGATTAGAACACTTTGTTCAGCCATGACTCATAGCTTCAAACATTCTAGACTTCCTTACAAGTGTATTACTATGTTATGCAAATGTACTTACCATGAGCAAATGGTGTAATAGTATAACAGAAACTGTCTAGTAATTATTATATCAGGCATTATTTTTACTACTTAATGTTATCGCTGCATGCAATGGCTGTTTCTTTTGCACCTTATTTTCTACTGGTCGTGAACTCATAATATTGACCTTGAATAGTTTGTGTTTTTCCAGTTTGATCATTCTTCTCTTTTATTGAAACTAAATGGATGTTGGATGATCTATGCTTGCTGTTTTTTTTGACATGGATCTATGCTTGTTGTTGGTCGGCTGATCTGGGTTGTTTGTGGTTGTAGGAAGAGCTGCAGCGGAACACCCTTAAGCAAGATCAAGAACCCAGAGAAGATCAAGTTCAAAGGTTGGTTGTGCACTTTTAGTTATTTATAGGTGCTTTTTTGTTGAAATTCAAAATCTTTATCTGATGCAAAGCACTGTAAAAGAATTCAGTTCTATACTTTTGCGCTATACTAATGAACCATTGTAAGTATATTTTCGTTACTGTAGTACTGGTTCTATAGATCTTCTTGTAAATAAATTTCTCGGATCTAATTTGTAGCCTTTGTCTGTTTTCATATGTTTTGCTTTTTGTTCATTTGCTAAAAATACCTACTTCCTTAATTTGCTATATTTTGTGTTTTACTCTTTGAGCTGACCTGTAGGTACACCGAGAGGAATTCTGGGCCAGCAGATATTGATTTCATCTACTTTTACGAAGTTTATGTGAAATGTGAATGGCCTAACAGGAAGAAAGCTGTAGTATATTATTGGAACCATGTAACTGTTGTAATTTGAAGTGTGTGAGTGCTGGGATATTATTGTATAATGTGACTTGAAGTGTGAGTGCTGGGACATATATTGTATAGTATGTGATTTGAACCTATTGTAATTTGAAGTGTATGTCTATTGTCAAAATATTCTTGCATTTATGAATAAATTAATAGTTGATCAATTATTGTCAAATCTTGGGAGGTTTAACACCTGTGAAAAATAAAATTAACAAGTGGGACCTGCTGAAAATAAAAGGGCGGAAATAAAAAGAAATAAAATGTCAAAAATAAAAAAGAGTAACTATAAAACGCCTAGACTAGAAAATAAAAAGGCCTTCATGTTGGGCCTGGCCCATATAGTTGGACGGAATTGATATAAAAAAACATAAACTGAATTATTGGGCTTGGCCCATACAAACGATAGAAATGGACCGGGCTGATTATGTGCCACGTCGGACTGGCCACGTATGATCTGACGTGGCTAGGCCTTATTGCCCATGACGATATTGAATCGTCATAGAGGTTATGACGATCCAAGATCGTCATAGACAGTTATGACGATTTCATCAAAATCGTCGTTATAGTTCATTTGCGACGCCCAGCTTTTGACGATCTCAAAATCGTCATAAACAGAATACTATGACGATTCTATGACGAAAATGGAGGGTCATATATAGCCATATTCCTTGTAGTGTGATCGAGACACTTCTCCGATCAATAAACAAAAGAGGAATATAGAAATTCATATTGCTTCCACATATTTCTACGATTACTTTGCGATCGCATGAACCACTTACATATGATACCAATTTCCCTTTGTCTCACGATAGTTTACTTATCCGAGGTTTTGATCATCGGTATCTCTGCATACCTAGTTCAATCTCGTTACTGATAAGTACTCTTTCTCGTTACCGTGGTATGTGATCCCTTGTGAGCCAGTCACATGCTTGCAAGCCAATTGGATGACATTCCACCGAGAGGGCCCAGAGTATATCTATCCGTCATATGGATGGACAAATCCCACTCTTGATCCATGTGTCTCAACCCATACTTTCCGAACACTCAATGCCATCTTTATAGCCACCCAGTTACGGTGTGGTGTTTGATGTCATCAAAGCATCCTTCTAGTGATGGTGATTAGCATGATCTCATGGTTGAAGGAATTAGCTTACTATGTATCAGAAAGCTTATAGCAATTGAACTATTAAAATGACTTGATCTTTATGCTACGCTTATCTATAGGAGTATGTCCATCATACCATTATCCTAATGATATGATCTTGTTATTAACAACATCTCAAATGTTCATGATCATCTATTAATCAACAAGCTAGTATTATAAAGAGGCTTTACCAGGGACTCTAAATTAGTTTACAAATCACACAAGTATTAATGTTTCTGGTTAATACTGTTATAGCATGAATGTAAACATTTATCATAAACACAAAGATATAATAATAACTACATTTATTATTGCCTCTAGGGAATATCTCCAATAGTCTCCCACTTGCACTAGAGTCAACTAATCTAGATTACATGGTAATTTACCGAACACCCATGGCAGTTTGGTGTTGGTCATGTTTTTCCCTTGGGAGAGGTTTAGTCAACGGATCCGCCACATTTAGATCTGTGTGTACTTTGCAAACTTTTATCGTGACATGTCGGACATGTTCTCGAATAGCGTGAAAACGTATCTTGATGTGCTTCAGCTTCTTGTGTGACCTTGGTTCTTGCGCATTGGCTATGGCGCCCATGTTATCACAGTAGATAGACATTGGTTCCAGCACACTTGGAACCACACCGAGCTCTGTAATGAACTCCTTCATCCATATCGCTTCTTGTGAAGCCTCCGAAGCAGCTATGTATTCCGATTCAGTTGAAGATCTCGCCACAACGCTTTGCTTTGCACTCCTCTAGCTAACTGATGTACCATTCAAAGTAAATACGTATCCAGATTGAGATTTAGAATCATCTGGATTAGTGTTCCAACTAGCATTGGTGTAACCATTAACAACGAGTTGTTCATCACCTCCATAAGAAAGAACCATATCCTTAGTTCTTCTCAAGTACTTAAGGATGTATTTGACCGCTGTCCAATGATCCACTCCTGGATCACTTTGATACCTGCTAGTCAAACTAACAACATATGCAATGTTGGGTCTAGTACATAGCATGGCATACATTAGAGATCCTATGGCTGAGGCATAGGGAGTCTTACTCATCCTTACTCTATCTTCTGCCGTTGCTGGACTTTGAGTTTTACTCAAGGTCGTATTGGGCAACATGGGCAAGAATCCTTTCTTGCTATCTTCCATTCCAAACCGCTTTAGAAAATTTTCCAAATATGTACTTTGTGACAATGATATTAGGCGTCTCGATCTATCTCTATAAATCTTTATGCCTAATATGTAAGCTGCTTTGCCAAGATCTTTCACTGAAAAACTATTATTCAAATAATCTTTAACCCTATTAAGAAGGTCTACATCATTCCCAATCAACAATATGTCATCTACATATAGTATTAAGAATGCTACAGAGCTCCCACTCACTTTCTTGTAAATACAAGCTTCTCCATAAGTTTGTATAAAACCAAAACTTTTGATTACCTTATCAAAATGTTGATTCCAACTTCGGGATGATTGCTTCAATCCATATATGGACCGTTGAAGTTTGCATACCTTTTTAGCATCTTTAGGATCGACAAAACCGTTGGGTTGCATCATATACAACTCTTCATCAATGTATCCATTGAGGAACGCCGTTTTGACATCCATATGCCATATTTCATAATCGTAATATGCAGCGATTGCTAACATAATCCTCAGAGACTTTAGCTTCGCTACTGGTGAGAAAGTCTCATCGTAGTCAACTCCTTGAATTTGTCGAAACCCTTTTGCGACAAGTCGATCTTTATAGACAGTAACATTACCATCAGCATCTGTTTTCTTCTTGAAAATCCATTTGTTCTCGACAGCCTTTCGGCCATCCGGTAAGTCCACCAAAGTCCATACTTGGTTTTCATACATGGATCCAATCTCGGATTCCATGGCATCTTGCCATTTATTGGAATCTGGGCTCATCATCGCTTTTTCATATGTCGCAAGGTCATCGGTGTTGTCCACCAACATGACACTCATAACGGGATCATACCAATCAGGAGTGGTACGAGTTCTCGTGGACCTGCGAGGTTCTGTAGCAACTTCAACCGAAGTTTCATGATCATCATCATTAGCTTCCTCTCTTATTGGTGTAGGCGCCACAGGAACTACTTTCGGTGCTGCGCTATTAGCAAGTTCGAGAGAAGGTTCAACAACCTCGTCGAGTTCTACTTTCTTTCCAGTCACTTCTTTCGAGAGAAATTCTTTTTCTAGAAAGGATCCATTCTTAGCAACAAAGATTTTGCCCTCGGATCTATGATAGAAGGTATACCCAATAGTTTCCTTCGGGTATCCTATGAAGACGCATTTTTCCGCTTTGGGTTCAAGCTTGTCCGGCTGTAACTTCTTTACATTAGCTTCGCAACCTCAAACTTTAAGTAACGACAATTTAGGTTTCCTCCCAAACCATAATTCATACGGTGTCGTTTCAACGGATTTAGATGGTTCCCTATTTAAAGTGAATGCGGCTGTTTCTAATGCATAACCCCAAAACGATAGCGGTAAATCTGTAAGTGACATCATAGAACGAACCATATCTAAGAGAGTTCGATTACGACGTTCGGACACACCATTACGCTGTGGTGTTCCCGGCGGTGTCAATTGTGAAAGTATTCCGCATTTCTTCAAATGCTCGCCAAACTCGTAACTTAGATATTCACCTCCACGATCAGATCGTAGAAATTTAATCTTCTTGTTAAATTGATTCTCTACATCACTTTGAAATTCCTTAAACTTCTCGAAAGTTTCGGACTTATGTTTCATGAAATAGATATACCCATATCTACTCAAGTCATCCGTGAAGGTAAGAACATAACGATAACCACCGCGCGATGCTACACTCATTGGGCAACACACATCGGTATGTATGATTTCCAATAAGTCCGTAGCTCGCTCCATCATCCCAGAAAATGGAGTCTTAGTCATTTTACCCATCAGACATGCTTCGCATCTTTCAAGTGATTCAAAATCAAGTGATTCAAGAGTCCATCGGAATGGAGTTTCTTCACACTACAAGGAATGTGTTATTCTATGACCTTCTAATAGTGACCGTGAACAAAATCGTCATAGAGTTATGACGATTTTGCATGAGATGGTCGTAAGCAGTTCAAGAGGGCCTATACCCTGGAAAATTACGACGATTTTGCCAAAAATTGTCATAGTTACTTTAGATGAAATCGTCATAATTTGATGGAAGCAGCCTATGGTGTTACTTGTAGCTCACTATGACGATTTTAAATCGTCATATTGTCCAAATTAGCATAAATTGACATGAGTTGTCTGCCACCTCATCATGAACCAACCAATCAAAACAGAGGAAAGATGTCTCCCACGGATCAGCCTCATCTGCCTGATCCGACCGCTCGGCCGATCCAATGCCTGGTAGGTCACCCGAAGAAGCACACCACTCCATCTGTCAAACAAAAACCTAGATCGCGTCGAGTGCCCTCCCGTCGCCCCCTTCCTTGCCCTATCTTGTGCTCATCCTCCCTACCGCCGCCGTTGTCGACGCCGTGCCGCACCCAAATCCATCTCCACCTCTCCCTGCGTTGTCGACGTCACGCCGTACCCCACCCGGATCTCTCGCCCCACCTCCAACCCCTTCGTTTCCCCTCAGATCGCCTCGCCACACCCTCTGTTTCCTCTCAGATCGCCTCGCCCATCGCTGCCCCCGATAGAACGAATCCTCTGCCGGCGCCACCCTCGACCCCCCTAGCCAGCTGGACTAGTCCTTCCTCCTTCTCCACCAACACAAGATCCATCACGGTTGCAAAGAAACACGGAAACCCCATCTTCTAGGGTTTGAGACGGCATGACAATGGGGGGGGGAGAGGTGTGGCGTCGACCCCTGGCCGGGTCAACGCGGCGAGCTTCATGTTGATCCGATCGGTACACACCGGTGAGAAGGTGCTCGGTGATTGGGAGGTGCTCATGAGCGTCTACATCAAGGTATACCGCCCGCCCTCAATCACTATTCGTCCATCAAGGTTTCATATTCCTCACCTCTTCTCACACCGCCTCCTCCTCTTCCATTGTCCGAGCCGCATCGAGCACGTGTAAGCCCGCCGATGGAGCCCGCAAGGAGGATCCAAGGTCGGGCTGATCCGCCGTCCCCATCCTTGCGTTCCTCGGATCTGGCAGCCCGAGCCTCAAGCAGGGCTCGCGCCATGGAGGTCATCAAGCCCTCCGCCAAGTAGGGCTCGCACCATGGGCATGCGTCGCCTCCGCCTGATCCACATGATGTCCTCGCTGCCAACGAGCACGCCTCCAACTAGGGGCGTATTCTGCCGTCAACAAAGCCGTCGTCACCCTCGCGACCTCAACGCCGAGGGCCGCCGACTCCACCGCCTCACGCATAAGGTACCAGTATATCCTCCTTTGTCCTCCTTCTTCTCGCAAATTGAATCATTGGGTGGCCTGTGTTGTGTGTTTGACTAAACAGACCATATTCTAATGATGCAAAGAAACAATTTATGTACATGTATTACCTACTCATGTAAGTGATTTTCCAAAGGTTTGATTGTTCAGCTACAAGACATGTTTTGTTGTAGACTTGTAGTAGATCCATGTTGTGTTGTGCCATGTAGTTTATATCCATGGGCTCAATCATTTGGCTGTTGTAATTTATACCCGGAAAGTTACTTTAAGTATATTTTCAACTGTTTGATTGTTCAACTACAAGTACAGGTAAGATAGTCTAATAACTTTGTGACATTGAGCTACTGATTTTAGTACAAAATAAGCCAGTCACATAATGTGGTACATGTATACGAAATGGAGCTGCTCAATCGTATTATTTATTTGTTTGCTACCTATTATGCATAGGCAATGCTTAGTCTTGTACACTATCGGGTTTTTTGATTTTTTCTGCTTATGCATAGATTGTTATATAGGCAATCAATTTGTACGGTTATAGTGCAAAGCTTCTTTTTTTGTTTCTTCATACTACTACTTACTAGTAGTTTCTGCTCCAATTTTCACTAAGGTTTGCTTGCTAACATATTGCAGCTATCCGTGCCCGTGGCTTTCTGGTGCCTTCATGCTGCGAACCGAGACTTGGGGTTTCTAGACTGGTGGTGCTCCGGCTGTTGGGACAGCTTCCCTTGCATCTTGTCTGTTATTTATTTGTGCAACTTGCTCCTGCAGTTTTAGAGATCTGTAGCTTCATATCATTGTATGGAAAACGCAGCGAGAATGGTTTGGTCCAAGTCATATCCTTGATGTGCAAACTAGGTCATTTTAGTTAAGTATGCTTCATAGAGGAAGTGCCAACATAACTTTGCCCTGTGTTATTCTATCATTGTTGCGGACATATCTACATTTGCTATGCTATATGCAACTTTTTCTATAACAACTACTAGTTGCTAGGTAAAGCAAGATCTTAATAAATTTATACTTGAAACACTCTCTTCTTCATATGTCTTTATCCTAGACCTGAATATGTCCTATGGATCATTTAATCCTTTGGTAGTGGTATTACTCCAATAAAATGGTCACTTTCTTTATTTCCCTTTTAACCTGTACCTCACTTGTTTAGGTTAATAAAATGGTATTACTCCGATAAAATGGACCTACTGTTCCATATTCAGCATAACAATTTTTTATAAAGCATGCATTCTCACATTGGCTCGATGTTAAGATTGCACCGCCTCTGCTCTGTACTTTTCTTTGGTCAGGATGGCTGAAGCTTTTGGTTATGCTCTGTATTATTGATTGCCACAAATTATACTTGACTTGCTTAATGTGACTTATCAGTAGTTGTTCCGATGAATAGAAACTTTGTTCCTCCTAGTATAGTTTTATCTGCGACATGTTTCATACCTGCAGTTTGTTTAATGAAGGCTTAACTTATAACCTTTATTTTTTTGCTTTACTAGATACTATCATCTTCATTTATCACCTTGCGCCTCAGGGGCCTCCTTTACTAGATCCTCTTCGGCTACTTCCTCGACAAGTACGTGTAGTAAGATGCCTGCCACAGTAGTGCCTCGACAAGTATGCATTCCTGTAGACACATGGTTGATGCACTGGTTGCTTTTACTAATTTCGATGCCCTGCATCCTTCCCTGCAATCATGCTACAATACCTGTGCACCTTTCCCTTCCTTCTCTCTTATGCACATTTTGTACCTGGTGCATAAAAGAAACTAAATCAAGAAATTTCAGATTCTGTAATAATCTATACCTAGTTTTCTCATGTGTAATTGATCAGATTCTCTCTGCATTGGTCTTTCTCAAACATATATGGGCCTTATGCTTGATGCATGCATCATGTGTTGCCTATGGATATGTCTGCATTCGTTAAGTTTGTTTTGCACATGCTATGGCCTCTCACTTATGTTATACTATTTTGTTCATACATAAGCATATTTCGTATCACCTTCTGTCAATATATCCATTTATATGAACCTAGTCCTTATTTTTTGGATGAATGTGATGTTTTACAGGTTGTTGATGCCAAGGCTTAATAAGTTGGACAAAGTGGAAGCGTGAAGAAGTTCTGAAATATCAAAAAGAGCTAGCTTGTATCATGCGAATGTTTGGTTGTATTTTGGTTGCTCCACCTAATGTGAACTGTGTGTGATTGTAATGTTTCGATGTTATCTAAAATATTATTCGTGAATGTGAAATGTTTGAATCAAATTAATTTCGTGTATTATGTTGGTATTGGTTAAATTATTATCATGGGACCAGCCCAAAATAAGAAGGCCCAAAGTAAGAATCTATCCATATAAAAGGCCCATGCAAAAGAAATAAAAATGCTAGAATGTTGGGCTTGGCCCATGTAGCTGACCAGATTTGACATGAAAAACAATCCAGAATAGTATAAAAAACAATCTAGAATAGTTGGGCCGAGCCCATGTGGAACCTAGAAATGGGCTGGGCTGATTTTAATTTAAGACGATTTAATTTCGTCACAATTCTGCCACGTAGGATCGGCCACGTAAGATCTGACTTGGCCAGGCTAGATGGCCCGTGACGATATTGGATCGTCATAGACTTTATGACGATTCAATATCGTCATGGACAGTTATGACGATTTTATCAAAAACGTCGTTATAGTTCATTTGCGACGCCCAGCTTTCGACGATCTCAAAATCGTCATAGAATCGTCATAAAAGGACTATTATGACGATTCTGTGACGAAAATGGAGGGTCATATATAGCCAGATTCCTTGTAGTGTCATACGCTTCACTCCAATATGACCAAGACGACGGTGCCACATATAGGTCGAGTTATCGCTTAATTTCAAACGTTTAGCTTCAATGTTATTAATATGTGTATTTCCACGATCGAGATTCAATAAGAATAGACCATCTATCAAAGGTGCATGTGCATAAAACATATTACTCATATAAATCGAGCAACCATTATTCTCGGAATTAACCAAGTAACCGTCTCGCAACAAACATGATCCAGATATAATGTTCATGCTCAACGCAGACACCAAATAACAATTATTTAAGTATAAAACTAATCCCGATGGTAGATGAAGAGGTAGCGTGCCGACCGCGATCACATCAACCTTTGATCCATTTCCAACGCGCATCGTCGCCTCGTTCTTCGCTAGCTTTGGTTTATTCTGCAGTACCTGTTTCGAGTTACAAATATGAGCAACAGAACCAGTATCAAATACCCAGGCACTACTACGAGTACTAGTGAGATACACATCAATAACATGTATATCGGATATACCTTTCTTCTTGATATTGCCGTTCTTCAAATCCTCCAAGTACTTTGGGCAATTCTGCTTCCAGTGACCTTCTCCCTTGCAGTAAAAGCACTCAGTATCAAGCTTAGGCCCAGCCTTGGTCTTCTTCGTCGTTGCGACAACTTTCTTACCACCCTTCTTGAAGTTTCCCTTTTGCTTAGACTTGCCTTTCTTGAATTTGGTGGTCTTATTGACCAACAACACTTGATGCTCTTTCTTGATCTCCACTTCTTCAGATTTCAACATGGAGAAGAGTTCTGGCAACGTCTTGTTCATGTTTTGCATATTGTAGTTCATCACAAAGTTCTTGTAAATTGGTGGCAGTGATTCGAGGACACGGTAAATCCCCAAAGCATTAGGAATCACTATACCCGAGTTTTTTTGCGTGCCCAGACATCTTAAGCACATGCTCAATGAAGGAGCTGCCCTCTTCCATCTTGCAGTTAAAGAACTTTTCAGAAGCCTCATAACTCTCAACTGCCGCGTGAGCCTCAAATATAATTTTGAGTTCATGGACAATATCATGTGGGTCTTGGTTCTCAAACCTTTTCTGAAGCTCCGATTCCAAACCATACAAGATAGAACACTGAACTGTGGAGTACTGATTCTTTCGAGTGAGGTAAACATTCTTTACTTCATAGGTAGCGGTAGCTGCAGGCGGTTCACCCAGCGGTGCATCAAGCACATAGGTCAAATTACCAGCATTGAGGAAAATCCTCAAATTGCGGAACCAATCTGCGAAGTTGCTTCCATTGTTTTTCAACTTTTCTTTCTCTAGGAACGCATTAAAATTGATGGTAGGGGCCGCCATTGATCTACAACATATTTGCAATAGTTTAGACTAAGTTTATGACAAATTGAGTTCTAATTAATGGTTAAATTAATCTAGGTGAACTCGCACTCAAAACAATATCCCTCACATTGTTTTAGTGATCCCATGAACCAAATCCACCACATAAAAACCCATCATCACGAGAGTTGATGTAGCTTCAATGGCTGTCGTGGTATTGCACGGCAGATGCTACTGGGGGTAGCTTACGTAGAGGGAGCAAGGCGACGTAGGAGAATCTGGGAGCGAGATTGGAACACGATGTACCCAGGTTCACGTCCCCTCGGTGGAGGATCGCTACGTCCTTCTATCAATCCAGTATATGATCATAGATTGGTTTACAATGGAGTCGCCGTAGGGGTAGGGAGAGAATAGATCTAATCTAATATGGGAGAGCCTCTAATATGATGTCCCCGTGGGGGTGCCCCTGGTGGCTTTATATATGCAGCCAGTTAGGGTTTACAAGTATTTGGTGGGCTTTGTATTGAACTCGCCGTCTTGGGCCTCCAGTCGGAGCCACTCGTCTAGGTCCAGCATGCACCAGTCGCCGTTTTAGGCGAGTCGACCCGCTCTGGGCTTGGCTTCAGTCGGCTCGATCCATCTGGCGAATCCGCTTCGTGGGTATACCCCGATTGGTATTCCCCCATCAGTAGTCCCCGAGCGCGTTGTCGATTCGACGCGGGCTTGAGGCAGGGTGCGGAGAGTCTTGATGATGGGTCGTAGCAAATCGGCGACGAGCTCCTGAACAGAGAAAAGAACCGTGAAGCGGTAGGCGGTCGGCGTGAGCCAGTCGGTGATGGCCAGTTGGCGAAATACGCAGAGGGTCGGTGAAGCTGCCAGCTGCGGCGAGTCCTCGAACGTGGAGCGTGCCGAGTCCCGATCATGGCGAGTGGCGAGGTCAAGCGACCGGAGAGTGCCGAGTCCCCGAGCACGCCGAGTGGCGAGGTTGGGCGACCGGCGAGTGGCGCTGTCCGTAGCGCACCGAGTACTCAAGCGCATTGAGTATGCGAGGGCGAGTCCGCGGTGGCGAGTCCCTGAGCGTGTTGAGTACGCGAGGGCGAGTCCATGGTGGCGAGCCCCTGAGCGTGTTGAATACGCGAGGGTGAGTCTGCGGTGGTGAGTCCCCGAGCGTGTTACACGAGGGCGAGTGTCCGCGGCGGCAAGTCGACGAGGGCGAGCCACGGTCGTGGAACCACGCGTACACGCAGCATGCCTAGGAGTAGTCCCCGAGGCTTGAGTTGGCTTGTAGAGGCGACTTGAGGCTCTTTAGAGATGCATAATCTGAAAATAGTAGTGGTTGTTGCCGAGCATGGCGAGTGGAGAGGTCGATTGACCGACGAGTGCCGAGTCCCCGAGCGCGGCGAGTGACGAGGTCGAGCGACCGACGAGTGCTGAGTCCCCGAGCGCGGCGAGTGGGGAGGTCGAGCGACCGGCGAGCGCCGAGTCCCCGAGCGCGGCGAGTGACGAAGTCGAGTGACCGAAGAGTGCCGAGTCCCCGAGCGCGGCGAGTCCGCGATGATAGCGAGTCCGCGACGGGAGAATCCCCGAATGTGGCGAGTCCGCGATGATTGCGAGTCCGCGATTATGTTGATTGCGCTGTTTTTGTTAGCGAGTCTCTCGTCTTGGCCCGGGGGGCCAGTCGCATGGCGACTCCAAAGATGGATCTTGACTTGGCGTTCTTCTTGGACGATCCGAGGTTCGGTTTGCGAGTCCTCGTCCGCAGTACTTGGCCATGCGAGTCGCTCTGTCTAAGGTTTAGGAGGACATGGTGCTGTTTGTCTAGCACTACCATTTGTCTTGGCCCGGAAGGCCAGTCGAGCAAGGCGACTCCAATGATGGCTCTCGGTTAGCGTTTTTCGTGGACGATCCGAGGCTCTATTTGTGAGTCCTCGTCCGCACTACTTGGCCATTGCGAGTCACTCTTTCAAAGGTTGACAAAGGCGAATAGATTTTTCCCGGGGGGAAGAGACACCCAGTGGTGAGTCCATGCAGCGTGGCATGCGACCCTCTCTGGCGCCTCGGACGATGAAAGTCCCTTAGTAGGCACAAAATGCCTCTTCACTTGTCCACTCAAAAAATGTGGGTGGAGCTTCCACTCACAAAATGCCTCTTCACTTCTCCACTCAAAAAATCCCATTAAATTTCCACCAAATTTAATGCAATCTCTCTTTAAACAAAACTCCTTTTATTTATTTATTCAGAATTTTTTCAATTACATTAATGGAAAAACATTCACATAAAACCCCTTGCTAGTATTTTATTTCACATGTAGAAATACTTTCAACAATTTCACGCAATTTCATGCAAAATCAATTCCGGTGTCTAGTGAAATAAATTCCTGCCCTTTGTAAATCTTTTCGTCTAGAAACTATTTTTTCCAAAAGGTGTTGGTGTCTCTTATGTGTGTCACCCTACGGTTTGTGAATAATGCAGACATGATCGATACCCCTCTTAGATAATTAATCAGAAGTGGGACCTAGAGATCCATACTGACTCCCACACATTCAACGATGACTTCTTGTGATCATGAGAACCTTTTACGCTAGAATCTTAATCCCTTTGTCTCGCGATATATTACATGTCCGAGATTCGATCATCGGTATCTCCATACCTAGTTTTATCTCGTTACCGACATGTACTCTTTTCTCGTTCCCGTGATATAACATTCTAGTGATCAAATCACTTGCTTGCAAGCTAACTAATGTGATATCACCGAGAGGGCCCAGAGTATATATCTCCTTCATCGGAATGGAAAAATTCCACTCTTGATCCATGAGCCTCAACATAACACCTTTGTAGCACTGAACCCATCTTTATAGTGCGTGACCAAAGATACCACTTGCATGTGTAGTACACTATAGTCGTTGACATGACATCCACGTAACACCGCTCGTATATATCACATCCTCGAGTGGTACAATGAAAACAGCGGGTCCATATTACAAAAGTACACACATTATTATTATTACAATACCGGAAGTTTAAGACTTCCAAAAGATCCAACTTACAAACCAAAATATAAAGTGTTCAGCGGAATTTAAAAGTAGCAACTCCGACTAGGAGTTGAGCTCAGCAGCTTATTCTATAGAGTTCATGCTGCTCGGCTCCGTTAGTTACTAATAACTAGGTACTTAGTTGGAATCGTTCTCATCGACACCGTAGCGGATATCGTAATCCACTCCTTCAACTCCTCCGGACAGATTAGGTTCCTCGTAGAACACATCTTCTTGACATTCAGCTGCATACATTGGCACGTCTTCGGGATCCTCGGAGTCTAAGCAAGGGATCAAAGGAAAGAATGAGTAACATCGTTACCCAAAAAGTTCATTATATGCAAGGTGGGAAGTTTGATGCTCTAACTACCACCTCGGATTATAAATCCTTGGCACTATGCAGTTTTTGTAAATCTTTCTTCAAAGATTGATTTTATTATGAAAATCAATGACCATCAGCCTTCACAGGTTGACCAGAACTTTCATGAAGTTCCTTTCCTACCACGTTCGTAGCTCCTTCCCGTAACAGGGAGTAACAAGTTACAGTTCTTACACTCTGCAGAGGTGCGTTACTTTACCCATGAGAGATCAACTCCTTGTTGCACAACCGTATTTTCCGTCCACAATTCCATGATGTGGGGCCCAGTAATTGGTCCAAGCCAATCACTGCCCCCTTCGTGACCCCGCATGCCTCCTTGGTGTACACCATGCCCACATAATGAATTACGACAATGGTTTGTTACAAACCGTTAGATGGCAGAACTATCGTGGGACGATGAGGGTTCCCACCCATATGCTGCATATCCTCTACGAATTACCAATTAATATGCATGCTAAGAGGATAACAGCCACGACCTGCACATCCGGCTTCATGCGAGAGGAAGAAGATACATATGACTTCTCTGTCCCATTCCAAATCTCATGGCTAACGCGTAATATACGGTGCTAGAATCACTGATGTCAGGGGTTATTAAGTCTCTACTTGATTATCATCATTGCAATTAGAACACTAAGTTGTATTGATCCATTATATCATCACCTAGGATGATATCTATGATTTATTTATTTGTAAAAATAATATTTTCTTTCTTTTATAGCATATATGATAACACACAATTTGCAAATACTTTGATAAAGGCTCTTCAAAGGACATGAGCAAGTGATGAACTTGCCTTGTGATGGCAAGGTAGTGAAGTCTGATGCTTGCACTGGACCTTGAGCTTCTAGTTCTACAAAACATCATTATTGCAAGGTAAGGACAATATTTAAAGAAGCAAAATGATTATGCAAGTAATGTAATGCATTATTTAATTATATATGCATTTTCCCTATATAAGGTGCCTTTTAATAAAGTATTTATAAATATTAATTTATAATATTTATAACATATATTGAATTAGTTTATTTTATTTCCTTTTTATTTGACTTTTATTGATTTAATAATTCTTTTAGGAATTATAAAGTATACATTAAAAATGGTGATTAAATATTTATTTAGTATTTTTATAAAATACTACAATATTAATAAATAACTAAAGTGATTTTTATTTATTTTTATCATCTTTCAATAATTTTGTAAAATTCCATAAGGAATATATAAATTACAAAATTCTTATAAAAATTTAAATGTCCAAAATTTTATATCTTATTTTATTTGGATAGAGTGGATTATTGTGAATCTAAAATTATTTCATTTATAATTTTTGGACTTATATTTTATTTTCTAGAATTTATTTAAGTGAAGGGTATTTTGATCTTTTCCTGTTTATTAAAACAGGCCTGGAATTGTTTCTGGGCTGATTATTCTTATTGGGCCCTAGTGGCCCATTTAGTTTTAGACAAAAGGACCACCCCGAAGGGTTTGGCCTAGCTCGGCCCACTCCTCACTGCCTCTCTCTCTCTCCCTCGACCTTATCCTCTCCTCCTCTGACCTCGTGGTCATGATGCCGCCACCGTCGATTCCCGCCGCCGTCGTCCATTCTAGTCGCCGCCGTGGTGCAATTTGGGGTTGTTGATGATGCTCATTCGATCAATCCAATTGGATTTGAGCCTGGGGCTCTCCTGCAATGGATCGATGCCTCTCTGAACCCTAGGGTTTGGGGTTTGGCATGTGTTCAAGTGCTGCCACCGCCGTCGTGGTCTCGCCTATGGTGGTGTGGTGGATTCGTGTGCTGCTGTGGCTGCCGCCGTGGCCGGTGCAGGTTGCAGCGCCCCCTGGGTTCTCCCTGTGTCGCCGTGGGTTCGTTTGCCAAATCTGCTTCCTCTTCAATTTCTTCAGCGAGGACCTACGGTGAGTTTGATTCCTTCCCCCTAGTGCTTTCTGTGCTTGTTGATTCGATGCTAGAGGCTGGCAGTGTCCTCTCTGTCTATTGTCTGATTCAGATTAAGATGATCATCCATTTAGGTTTACTGCTATGTGCTTGTTCATGTACTGGATGATTTGAATCATGATTGGTTAATCTGTATTCATGCTAAATGATTATTGGCCTGAGGCTTGTTGTTTAAAATGATAGATGATGTTTTTGGTGGCTTGCTAGATGTTTTGATGCTTGGATTGCATCTGATTCAGATGATGTAGTTGTTTGGGAAATATGCTTGGTAAAGCCAATGACTTGATAGTTTTCCACTGTTTATTTGATTCATGGTCATGATTATGATAAGATACAACTACCGTCTTAGTGCTGTTAGCTTGGGAATTAACATGTGGTTTGAGATCATCATGATCTCAAACAATGAAGTGTAACATAGGAATCTCCTAGTTATGATTCCTGTGCTAACAGGAAGATGATTAGTTAGTTGATTGTCTAAATTTATGATGATTTACTATCTTTCCTGATTCATATTTGACTGTTCTTGTGACACCATCATGGTATGGCACACAAGTTTGATTCTAAACCATGGATTTGGTTAGTTTATGTTTAAGATAATCTTGGCTTTGAAAGATAAATAAAAATGCTTTTATCTGAATTCCCTAAGACCAATGATGTTGGTCTAAGGCTTAGGGATATAGATGTTATCTAATTGTTTCATCTAGATAGTCCTGGTAGTGGTCCTAGTTATTCTTGATTGAATCAAAGCTTGGAAAAAATGATAGTGAGCTTGATCATGTTATGGACCCTAAGGATTTGTTCCTAAGGTGCTACCCTTCCTTTAGGAATGTGCCTAAGAATAGATCATATGTATATGTATGATTGAATTGCAGAATATAGTTTGACAACCAGAGCAAGGATGTTGCTCTGAGCTCTGGTTGGATCTTGGTACTTTGTTGTTTGCCTTTAGAGTTTCAGAAATCCCTATGATGGATTCACCCCACTCGGGTGGTTTCTGAGGGTTTGTTTTATAAAACAACACATGCTTCTCTCTGAATAAGATGATTAGATCATGTGAAGGTTTTATGAAACTCACCACAAAATCTTGCTGTGTGTGGAATAAGTTGGTGATGATCTTGATCTTGATCTGCTGGATTCATGTGCTTGATCTTAAGCTAGACTGCTCCTCCTAGCTCCTGGGCTTGGCCTTGCTGTCCACCTGATTCTTCCCCCTCCTTATGTCACCATCCTGGTGATGTTTGGTTGATTTGGGGTGGTTTGATTTGGCTGATGTTCTTGGTTTAGCTGCTGTCTACACTGGATGTTCTTGTGTGTTGTGTAGTGGAGAGATGCACTAGTGTGCTCCTCCACGGCTATGCTTGTGGTTTTGTGAGATTGAGTTGCTCTGTGAGCTTGACAACACACCACATGCATGCTGGTGTGTGTCCTGCCTGTGTGCTTGCTATGCACTTGTGGATATGTTCAGAATTTTTGAACTTTCTCTTACCAGATTACTTTCACCTGGCTGGTGAATTTGACCCTCTTGGCTGTCATTTGCCTTCTGGCTTTGAATTTATGAAAGATGAATTCTTTCATATTGGTGAAACTTCCCCTTTTTTAAATGTCTCAATGATGAATTTGTCAAGTGCATTTCACTGACATGTCTAAGAGAAATAATACTAACACTAATCTTCTTTTGTTTTTATTTACTCTTTGTTTTGCAGGTACAAAGATAAAGATGAAGATTTAGTTTAGATTTAGATATAGGATAGTTAGTAAATATTCCAATGTAATTTTCTTATTCTTTTGTAATTTTCTTTATTATTCTTGTAATCTTTATTTTATTCAATTGTAATAAATATTATATTATTATTAATAAAGAATATTCCTATTCTTTGTATATTTACTTTTGTAAGTTATGTGGATGATTCAAATAGGTTATAATTTTATAACTTGATTATATATATTGATGATAAGAAATAAACTTTATATTCATTATTGTTTTTCTTTGGATAGAATTCAAGTTGTAATATTTATATCTTAATTGAATTAAGATTCAAAACTTATATCTAATTCATTTGAATTATAATTCAAACACTCAAGTCTAATATTTCAAATCCATTTGAAAACACATAACTCCTTAAGATGATCTCAAAGTTTATAACAATCATCCTTTAAGACTAAACCTAATCTCAAAGTATGAAATAAACATTGATCACTTAGGTTTTTATTTGGCGAAAATTTTACCCACATTTTCACAAATTGATGCATGCAACATTCCATATTCCTTAATCTACCCTTCATTAGGTCCTAAATGCTAGGATGTTACATATAGTCACCCTGTTATGGTGTGACGCTTGATTTTATCAAGATACTCTTCTAGTGTTAGTGATTGACATGATCTCATGGGCTAAGGATTAGGATTACTTCATATGATGTTATAGAAATATAAACTCAATGACTTTGATCATAATGCTATACTTCAGATGAATGTTCATCACACCATTCCAATAATGTTGTGACCTTGTTATTAACAACATCCAATGTCTATGATCAGGAAACCTTGATCATCTTGTTAATCAACGAGCTAGTTTATAAGAGAGGCATAACTAGAAACTTTCTGTTTGTTTATTAAACACACATGTATTAATGTTTCCGTATTAATACAATTATAGCATGCAAAATAAACATCTATCATATACTTGGAATATACATAATAACAGCTTATTATTGCCTCTCACAGCATATTCCCTTCACTTCTTGGCTTGCTTTAAGCAAGACTTTTTCCCTTTGCTCTTTTTCAGCTTCATATTCTGGTGGTCCTAGTGGCCCTTTAACAACTACACCTCTCCTTGTAACAATGTTAGTAGACACAAGACTATTTATATCATCTTGAAGAAAAATTTGATAAACATATGCTATTTTTTCACATTGGGTTTCAATCATACTAAGGTACTTGTTAAATAATTTTATTTTTTGGCCAATATCATCGTAATTTTTGTTTAGTTCTGCCAAAATCTTCTTCTGTCTTTGAAATTGCTTATGCAAGTTACTATGAGATTTAGCCTGTCGATGTTTTAATCCTTGAAATTTCTAGTTTCATATTCTTCAGAAAAACTTGTAATAAATCTACTTTGTGCCAAAATCAGGAGTTATACAAAGTATTCCTTTTTCCATCTTAGTGCCAAAATCAGGATTATATAAAGAATCATTCTTATCCCTAGTAGACATCAATTCCAAACATTCTTTCCTAGTCCAACCCGAAGGAAGGCCCATCAGAAGATATGCCTGCAGAGACTCCGGGTGGTCCAGGACCATGACGCCTTCGGATGCTTGGAGAACAAGGCTAGTGTAGATAGAATTTCAAAGGGCAAACCCTAATCTATAACCGACTTGACCTACGTCCGCGACCTGCCTATCTATATAAAGGCTAGGAGGGCATGGAGAGGAGGGCACCTCTCACCGCATACACAACTCCACGCCAGATTGCATCTGCGCACCCCTGTAATTTTCGGGTCCGCCGTAATCAAGAGCAGACAAGAAGGAGTAGGGTTTTCCCACCGGGAGCCTGAACCTGGGTAAACTTCGTGTCCCCATGTTGCTTGTTTGCTAACCGTTCCACGATCTCTAGCATCCCCACCTTCTCCAAAACCCAAGCTCATAACAATGGGCATTGGCGAGATCAAACCTTGTCAATTGGCGGCGTCTGTGGGAAACGGGGCGCTGATTGTGTGATCGTGATGGTCCCATCGGAAGCGATCTACAACTCCTCGATGACGGAGAGCCACCTGATGGGGATATGCCCACCGGGGTATACCCGCAGACGTTCGATCGCCCAGAACCGGGCGAGTGGGCTGCAAGACGGCATCGGATCGGGGCGGTGGATCCAAGTGATTTGGAAGTGAAGGCCCGCAGTAGATAGGCCCAGTCGGATTAGGTTAAATAAGTACCGAAGCCTTAATTGATTCGGTTCAGATATGTAAACCCTGGGGGAGGTGAGCCTATATAAACCTTCCTGCAGGGCGTGTAGAGATACGTTCCATCATACACCCAAGCGACTCGCCGCCTGGCCGCCGAGCTCGCCCATTGTACCACCCTCATAATACAATCTAGCAGGAGTAGGTCTTTACCCTTCGGGGGCTATGTCTCCGCCCTCATCTCGCACCGCAGATGGCTGGCCGCCCTTGCCCCTCGTTCTACTACTCGCTGCCGATTGAAACATCTGCCGTGACCATTCCCACGACAGTGGCGCCCACCGTGGGGCCTGGCCGGTCTGGCCGGTGTTCTGCGGCGAGATCCAATCTGCCCATCAACGAGACGGTCGCCACCGGCCGCATGATAGCGATCGGCGAGATGCTCCAAATCTTGCCGATCAGCTACGTCCCGGCGGCGCGACCCGTCACCCACAGCGTGATCCTGCTGGTCGGCACGATCAGCCTCTTCGTCGGCCTCACCGACGTCATCGCCTCGGAGGACTCGGCTCGCATCCGCGAGTCTCCGCCACGCGATCGGCTCTCCGCCGCACGATCCATCGCCTCGCCTCCGAGTACAACTCGCCCATGCGTGGGCGAAACTCCGCCACGAAGACGGCCCTCAATGACGACGCCGACTCGGCGACCCCGGCGTCACTCGCCGGATCCATCACCACGGCTTCACCCGCGGGCTCCATCACCCAGGTCTCCAACATGGGAGACTTCGAGGACCCCTCCATCCTCGGGATCTTCGACTTCGACTCCGGGTCGGAAAATTCCGCCGACCTCCGCGACGGAACCAGTCGCCACGCCGCGACCTACATGGCAACCGACACCGAGCCGCCAGAGGATCCCTTCTCCACCCCGATCCCTCCTAACTCCATGGCAACGGAGGTCGAGGAACTCCGCCTAAAACTGGCGGAAGCAGTGCGCAAGGAGCAAGCCGAGCGCGAAATTTTTTTCCTCGAGCAGGTGACGGCGCAGGAGCTATCACGCTACCACCAGCAGCGAATCAGGTCGCGCCTGAACCCCACCGTCCAGGCGCCTTTGAACGAGCAGCGATAACGACGCCCGCGTGGCCGAGCGCGATCTGCGAGAACGCGCCACCAGGAGGAAGCGCCCGGCCCCCGCCAGGGTCGACGGCGATGGGCGCCCCACCTCCACCCAACCGCACACCCCCAGGGACCAGCCGCGGATAGTAGTCTCCTCACGGGAGCGAGACGCAAACGGCCTCCCACTGTTCTCCACCCCGATGGACAACCTCGTGGCGGGCCGAGCAGCAGCCGACAACATCACGGCCACCGGCGACGGCGCCCTACAGATCCAGTACGTCAGGTCCCTGCTCGCAAAGGCCGTCGAGCAGCAAAACGCAGGCGCCGACTTGCAGGGTCGAGTGTACTCGCGTTCTTCGGGAAGTAGAGCGGCCTCGAGCGGCCGCCCAATGGCGGCAAACACCCTCAACTGCCCGCCACCAGAGCCACTGCAGCTCCAACACCGACCAACGCGCACTTCCACCAACGACCCCAGGCCAGCGACCAACCGTCGCCGCCAACGGTCATCCCATCGACGCCCGCACCCACATCATCAACAAAGGCGGCGCGCCGCCCGACGACCGCAACACACCTAACCACCGCCGCGACGGCGAGCCAATGGGGTCGCTAAGTCGACTCGGCCCCAAGTGCTTCGGACCGATGATCCGAGGCGAGAAGTACCCACCGAACTTCAAGGCGCCGAAGGAGATAGAAAAGTACGACCCCGCCGTCTGGCTCGATACATACCTCATGGCGATGGGGATCGCAGGCCACACTGACCTGCTAGCTGCCCGTTACCTCCCCCTCATGATGGAGGGGACGTGCATGCAGTGGATCAATACCCTCCCCCAGGATAGTATCGACACCTGGGAGGAGATGCGCGACGCCTTCGTCAGGCACTTCAAGTGCTCCTACACCCGCGCCACCACCATCGAGGACCTGGAGCGATGCGTCCAGGGACCTCGCGAGTCGACCCGCAACTGGGTCTAGCGGTGGCAAGAACTCTGGTACAACGCGGTCGGCATCCACCCGGACACCGCGATCCATTGCTTCAAGACCTCGTGCCGCTACGAGCCTTTGGTCGCCAAGCTCAAGCGACATTCTCGCACACTCGACATCATACCGGACCTCCTCGAGATCGCCAAACGGTACGCGGAGGAAGATCCAAACCAGGAAACCGACGACGAGTCGGGAGGTCAACACCGCACGAGCGGCAACGACAACGGACGACGGTCCGACCTACGCTACAGCAACACTCGCCTCACCGGCAAACGCCGTAGTGACGGGCGAGTCGATTTCGTCGCCAACGCTGGGCACGCAGAACGCGAGCCCAAAAGCTTCCGCCGCGACGGAGGACAACGCCGCGACGGCGGCAACTACAAGGCCAAGCCAAGATTCGACCCTGCGCCCTCCTTAACCAACCTTGTGCGTTGCATAGCAGGGAAGGGAAGCCCGCAACGCACACAACCGCCGACTGCCACACCCTTAGGGAGATCGAGAAGGCACGGAGAGCACGGGAGGACCCCGACAACGACCCGCCAAAAGGCGGAAAATTCGGCAAAGTGGCCGGCTCGTTCCATACCTTCACCGGCTTCAACACGAAGCGCGAGAAGAAGGTCATCACCTGCGCCGTCGCCGTCAACGCGGTGGCCCAGGTAGACGTTGCCCAGTTCCTCAACTGGTCGGAGCAGCTCATCACCTGGAGTCGCCAGGACCACTCGCCGCGCATCGAGTACCCAGGCCGAGTCGCCCTGGTGGTCAAGCCAAAGGTGGGCGACTATTGGATCCCCAAGACATTGATGGACGGCGGCAGCTCCATCAACATCCTGTACCTGGACACCTTCAGGCGGCTGCGGCTCCCGCAGTCGATGATCGAGACAACCCACACCACGTTCCATGGCATCGTCCCCGGTCGGAAGGCATACCCGATCGGCAAGGTCACGCTGCCAGTCACCTTCGGCACACCAGCAAACTTCTGCACCGAGCGGATCGTCTTCGAGCTAGTGCCCTTCGACAGCCCCTACCATTGCGTCCTGGGGCGCCAGGCGTTCGCCAAGTTCATGGCAGCGCCACACTACGCGTACAACGCGATGAAGCTCCCTGGGCCGTGCGGCATCATCACCATCAACGGTGACCCAGACATGGCCGCCGAGTGCGAGGCCAAAGGAGCCGAACTCGCCGATGCCATCATCGCGGCAGAAGCCAACCACGCCGACGAGCTCGCCAAGTACGCGAGCGGGGTGAACAATGAAGACCCCACCATACTCAAGAAGCCCAATTCGGAGGGCGCAAACACCTCAGCCTTCGAGGCAACGACGCACATCCGCACCGTCGAGCTGGTCCCGGGCGACTCCAGCCAGACGGTGACGATCCGAACAGGGATGAGCCCAACCTAGGAAGGCGCGCTCATCGAGTTCCTCCGTGAGAACAGGAACATCTTCGCATGGAAGCCCTCCGACATGCCTGGTGTCCCTAGGGAGCTCGCTGAGCACAAGCTAAACGCTGACCCCAAAGTGTGACCCGTCAAACAGTCGCTGCGGCCCTTCAATGAAGAGCGCCGCCGAGCAATCGCCGAGGAGGCGCAGCGCCTACTCACTGCAGGCTTCATCCGGCCAATCAAGTACTCCAAATGGCTGGCAAACCCAGTCCTGGTCGAGAAGAAGAACGGGACCTGGAGGATGTGTATCGACTACACAAACTTGAACAGCGCCTGCCCAAAGGAGCAGTTTGTCCTCCCGCGGATCGACCAAATAATCGACCCCACAGTGGGCTCGCTATGTTTCCTCGACGCCTACTCTGGATACAACCAGATCAAAATGGCTGTCGAGGAAGAGGAGAAGACGACGTTCATCACGCCATTCGGAGCCTTCTGCTACACCGCCATGACCTTCGGCCTCAAGAACGCCGGGGCGACCTACCAGCGGTGCATGCAAGAGTGCCTCGCGAGCCAAATTGGCCGCAACATCCACGTCTATATCGATGACGTGGTCGTAAAGTCCGCTCGCCAGGGCGATCTACTCGCCGACCTGGTGGAAATGTTTGCCAACTTGCGAAAATACAATATAAAGCTTAACCCAGGCAAATGCACCTTCGGTGTACCAGCAGGACAACTGCTGGGGTAAGTCGTCTCCAAGCGAGGGATCGAGGCGAACCCCACCAAGATAGATACGATCGCCCGACTCGGCAAACCCGAGTGCCTGCGCAACGTCCAGAAGCTGGCTGGGCGAGTAGCGGCTCTCAGTCGCTTCATCCCCCGCCTGGGCAAAAAGGCGATGCCCCTATACCGTCTGATGCGCAAGAACCCCACCTTCCAGTGGGACAAGGAGGCGGATGACGCGCTTCGCGACCTCAAGAAGGTGCTACTCGCCGCACCACTACTCGCCGCCCCCGCCGACAAAGAACCCATGCTGGTCTACGTCGCGGCCTCCGAGCGCGTCGTCAGCGCCGTCATGGTCGTCGACCGGCCGAAGGAAGGAAAGGCGCCCGATAAATGACGGTGTACTACATCAGCGAGGTCCTCACCGAAGTCGCGCCGGTGATACCCGCGATACGAAACTGGTATACGGTCTTGAGCAGCGGCGCTGCGCACTACTTCCACGAGCACCGATCGCATCGTCTCCTCGGCACCGTTGCAGGACATCATCCGCAACCGTGAGGCGACTGGGCGAGTCGCCAAGTGGGCCGTCGATATCGGCGTCCACAACATCAAATACGAGCCACGGAAGGCGATCAAGTCGCAGGCTCTAGCGGACTTCATCACCGATCGAGGAGGCCCGGCAGAGAAGCTGCCATACCTCCATTCGGAGCACGCCCGACGGCTCCAAGAACGCGGACGGCGCAGAGCAGGATCGTGCTAACTTCACAAGGGCGACAAGCTCCGCTCGTCCTCCGCCTCGACTTCACCCCTGCACCAACAACATAGCCGAGCACGAGGCCTTACTCACGCATGCGAGCTGCCAGGGAGATTAACGTCAACCGCCTACGCTGCTACGGAGACTCCGACCTCGTCACTGGGCAAGTCGCTGGCACCTGCGACGCCGTCTCCCCCACCATGGCAGCATATCGCCAAGCAGTGGACAAGCTGGGCGGACACTTCGCAGGCTACTCCGTCGAGTGGATTGACAGGCGGAAGAACGAGGAGGCCGACGCACTCTCTCGCATTGGGTCGGCTCGACTCGCACCACCCGCCGACGTCTTCCTCGACACGATAAACAAGCCATCAGTCTCCCCCCGAGGGAGATCGACATTGGAGTCCCGTTACAACCTGTGGCATCCCGCAAAACCACTACCAGAAAATCGCGTTGTTTTTGTGCATTGCATCGCCATCATCTTGCATTGTTTGTCTGCATTAATTTCGAAAAGCCTAGTTCTGTTTGTACAAACACCCCTTTTTATTTTAAAGGCAAAACCCCGAGTGTATCGGATATTTTATTTTCCCTAAAAACTATTTGCAAAGTGGCTTTGTTTTAAATTAAACAGAACCAAACAAACACACATTTTAAATCAGCCACCTCTAATCCTATCCCCACCCAAATCTGTCCTACCCACCAACCGCAGGCCGCCACCTCACCCTCTCACCCAATCTCCACCCACCTGCCACCTCATCAATCCTCCACTTTTTCTCCCCCTTCTCTCTCTTTTTCACACAGTTTTCTACCCCACACCCACTTACAGCCTGGTCCCACCCTCCTGGCCACCTCCTCTCTCTCTTCCCCTGGCCCCACCCGCAGCACACAAAACACACACACAACACCACCCCGCACCAGCCCCTGCCGCCTGGGTCCCACCCCGCGGGACCCACGCCTTGGCCCCACCACTCCCTCTCCTCTCCCCCGAGACCCCCTGTCCCCGCTCCTCCCCTGTTCTTCTTCCCCGCCCCATGACCACCCTCCTCCTCTCCCTCTCCGACGCCGGCGTGGTCTCCCTCAGCCTCACCCGCCAAAGCCATCCCACCCGACGCAGCCCCCGCTCCCCTTCCTCCCACGAGCTCCTCCCTTCCTCACCTTCGCACGCCTGCCCCTCCCCCGACCCTCTGCTCCACCGCCGCTCGCCGGAGCTCCCTCTCCCCTCCCCCTCCTCCTCTCTCCCAGCCCCGGCGGCACCTTCACCTTCCCCAACCTCCGCTCGCCCGCCTCGCCCCGAGGCAGAGCTCGCCCCCGCCGGCCACCCTTCCGCCTCTCCGGCACCCTCCCCGACCCCACGTTCTCCCTCCTCCTCCGGTCCAGTCGCCTCCCTCCTCGACCGCCTCAAGCACCGCCCGAGCCCTGCCCGCGTCTCCCCATCCCCGCCGGTCGCCGGCCGCTCCCCGTCGACCTCCCGCGCACCCTCTCGCTGCCTCCTCCGCTCCCCGCCGCCGCCAGTCCCTGGCGCTCCCGCCGCCGGCAGCCTCCCTCTGCTGCTTCTCTCCCCAACCCCAGGTCGCCCCGACTCTCGCCCAAGCCCGCGCCTGCTCCGGCCTCCCAGTCGTCCGCGGCCACCTCTTCCACTCCGCCGGAGACGGTTCGCCGGCGAACCCTCTGCACCGCGTCGACCCTGCAGGCACCCCTCTTTTTCCCCTGGCGCGCTGGACAAGCCTCCGTCGGCCTTCCTCGGCCCTGCAGCGCTACAGTAACAAAGTGAGGATGTGAATGTCGTGTGGCCATGGCACAAACAAGTGCACAAACACCGAAGCCGTTCAAGTTCGCCACTCGATCACTCGTTGAAGCGTCCAAATGAGGACCAAGTCAGTAACGCCAAGATCTCCCGAGAAGCCATGTACCATGTGCCGACGTCTAACCAAGCTCGTCCGCGAGACTGTTGTCGTCAAGGACTCGCAACCCCGGTACGACAAGAATTCCTTCCCGCACTGATGCCCGAGGACCGTACGCCAAGGTCGCCTACACGGAACGCCAAGTTCTCCCCCTTGAACGCCATGACCGTCGACATGGCCCGACGACCGCGAATGCGACAAGAACGACATCGACCAGGGCGGACCCAATGCGCCCCGACATCGAACCAAGTACTCCCTCGAGGACGCCGAGTACTTCACCCCGGACACGAGACCACGACGACAAGTTCTCCTTTCCGTAAATACCGACGCTCGCGCGACAAGATCTACTTCCCCGATCCGAGAACGATCCCGTCGAACCCCAGATCCGAACCATGAGACCGACCCCGAACCCCGGAACCCCAAGATCTGCCGAACCCTAATGTGTGACCCTTATCCGAACCCCTATTTTTATAAATGCTAAACATAAAACCTGTTGCATAATAGTCATTCATCTCGCATGCATATTTCTGTGGGTTGGGGGCCTTATGCCGATTCACCATATAATTAAACATGGGGCCCATATGCGGACAAATCTAGTCTTATATTGGCCTCATTTAAATTTGTGAAGCGAACCCGGTGCTATCTTTTGCCATGTTCAAACAACATTTAAATTGCGGGGGATCTAAACAACTTGAACCGTTTAATAAATTGTCGGGACCCCCGGTTCCGCTTAATATGACCTAATTGCATCGCACCTTTGCCATGCCATACATCATACATGCATCATGCCCGATCTTCTGCCGTAATCTTAAATACGAGTGTCGCGGATAAGGCCGTTGAGTTGATGCGAGTGTCGACCCGATCTTCGGTTGAATCTTCGACAATGTTTTCAGGCGAGCATCTCCCCTTTTCTACCTATCTTACTTTTATAGTATTTATTCCCTCCTGTTGATCTATTGCTATCTGTGTTGCGATGCTCTAGTTTTCGTACCGTGTTATCCCTTGCAGCCTTATATTTGCCTTGGACACATCCTATTACCTGTTGATTGGTAGATAGTTGGACTTGCGCGTCGTAGTCGCTTGCTCAAGTGCGTGTCGTCAAGTACCACATTGTTGGAGTATTGCCGCATGTTGATGTTGGAGATGATTATGGTTTTACTTATCGTACACTTTAATTCCTGTTTAATAACTAAAATTGAAGTAAGCGAGGCATCGGTGGGTGATAGATAATATTTGGTTTCGAGCATACTTGTGTCCCATAGGACCCAGTACTTGATACTGTTCCTTGTTTTATCGCTATCCACATCCGGAGGATTATGGGACCCCGAGCGAGCTCGATTAGGTCTTATTTCTTGGGGCCACAAACTAGTTTGAGGTTTTATTTACTATCTGTACTTATGCCATGCTACTACGTATTTACTATTGTGCGAGGAGCACCTTTGCTTTGTTAGGAATTGTGACCCGTTACGGTATCGACAAGCCAGTTTTGGGTTCCCGATTACCGCCCCACAAACCTTGAGTCCATCTCGGAGCTAGCTTACTTCGTTGCGGGTAAGACTCCAAGGGGTGGCCCCCTAAAATATTTCTGAATCCTGTGATTGCTTTGTCGTGAAAGCCTCGTTGGGTTTTGATTTGATTTTTCCGAGGTTGATCGAGCGTATGTTGCTATTGGTGCACCCCGGCCGGGTAAAACTTTCTGAAAGCCGTGTCCGCGGTTATGGACGACTTGGAGCACAGTATCTCGACCATAGACAAGCATAACTAAAGTAGTGCTATAAATTTGACTTTATAATGACTAGTAATCAGCTTCACTATAATGGAATGGCTAAATAATACTGCCCACAATTGCTTGTTTGGTTTGTCGCTTGCGACAATTGTATCTGACTAGTAAGTATTGCAACTACAACGGAATGGCTGAATAAAAGTACCAACAACTGCTGGGTTTTGGGTTTATCTCATGCTATCGGTACCTGATTAGTAATTGTTGCAACTACAACGGAATGATTAACTAAAAGGGCCCACTGTTCCTTTTATCAGGACGATTATCTATACCTGACTAGTAATTACATAGCGATAACCGAATAAGTAAAGCGCCAGCGGTGTGAGTTCCTCGGTTGACTTTCTCGATTGGTCTCGAGGGGGAAACGCCAGGATGGGTTTGTTTGATGGTAGTACCAGGTTGAATCCGAATAGGTCTTTCTTACCCCTCTCTGATAGTCACCAGTTGTATCGAGTCTCTATAGGTTGTTTAGTGCGCTGCCGCCGCTTGATCCACCATACCTATGTAGGCGAGGACCGCGAATTCTAGCCTCGCTGTCTTGGCCTCGATCGACGCTCCTCTTTTTCCTTTGCCCTTGTCGGCACCCTTTGTTTAAGGGTTTTGAGATCGGCCGTTAAGGTTACCCTTCCGCTTGGCACGGGCGGTTATGGGCGCCATTGGTTATTCTTGAGGCTCTTAGCCCCATTTGCATCTTGTCCGTAGTCGGACTCCATCGTTCGGTGATTTGGATCTTTGTACCGTATATCTGTATTCTTGACTCTTTGAGTATTGTTATATATATATATCATTACGTGGGTCCCATCGAGGACTGTTGTGTAATGTTATTACTTCGTTTTCCACCCGCACGAAAGTGCCTGGTGGGCACCTTTGAATCGTTTCTATGCGGGTTTGGCGGGTTTCGCTAAAACTTGCATAGGTCCGATTCTGAGGGTGTTACAGAGTGGTATCAGAGCTCAGCAGTTGCGATACCCCACAAGTCCAGCCTGTAGGATAACCTAGCTAACGGCCGTAGTAGAGTGTCCAAAACTATTTTTGCAAAATCGTTTGGACAGTTCTGATTAGGTCTGATTTTACTCCTTACCCCTCTGCTGTCCCTCTCTTACCTCTGCGCGTTTTGAATCCGCTCTCTTCTCTTTCTTCGAGTCCAGGATTTCTCGTGGTTGGGTTCCGTCGTACCTTCAGGGTTTCGCTTCCTCCTTTGGTAACGGTGCTGCTACATCTGGTCCTCATGCTATCCGAGGAATCCTTTATCTGTGGTACCATCCTTTGTTCCTTGTTTGTGCCTTCCGGTGTTCTCCGACGCGACGACATCCTCTATGCCAGATCCGATGCAGAGTCTGCATCACTCCGTTGTTCCGAACCTCGCTTGTCGAGATCTTCAGTCTAATTCCGAGAATGGTTGCACGCTTTTCTACTGATTGTGCAGAGTAATAGTTTGGGTGCGTGATGGATTGGCCCCCATGCCGACTACCCCTTCTATTCGCTTTTGTACATTGAAGTGGATGAGAATGCATCGGTTCCCCCTTTCCATCGGAGCTAGAGGTGGCTTTATTTGTTGATACCTCTACCTTCGACCTTTTGTTTCCGGAGTGTTCTCTCGACGATCACGGACAACGACCTCTTGTTAGTGGTGTCGCGGAGATCTACACGAAGCGAGAAGATGCAGATCCCCGACCTTCTATCCGGTACCATGAGGCGGATCTCGAGGGCGAGATCCATTGTTAGTGGTGTCGAATTGTGGCATCCCACAAAACCACTACCAGAAAATCGCGTTGTTTTTGTGCATTGCATCGCCATCATCTTGCATTGTTTGTCTGCATTAATTTCGAAAAGCCTAGTTCTGTTTGTACAAACACCCCTTTTTATTTTAAAGGCAAAATCCCGAGTGTATCGGATATTTTATTTTCCCTAAAAACTATTTGCAAAGTGGCTTTGTTTTAAATTAAACAGAACCAAACAAACACACATTTTAAATCAGCCACCTCTAATCCTATCCCCACCCAAATCTGTCCTACCCACCAACCGCAGGCCGCCACCTCACCCTCTCACCCAATCTCCACCCACCTGCCACCTTATCAATCCTCCAATTTTTCTCCCCCTTCTCTCTCTTTTTCACACAGTTTTCTACCCCACACCCACTTACAGCCTGGTCCCACCCTCCTGGCCACCTCCTCTCTCTCTTCCCCTGGCCCCACCCGCAGCACACAAAACACACACACAACACCACCCCGCACCAGCCCCTGCCGCCTGGGTCCCACCCATGGGACCCATGTAGCCCCACTCCTCTCCTCTCCCGAGACCCCTGTCCCCGCCTCCCCCTTCTTCTTCCCTTTGCCCCGCATGACCACCCTCCTCCCCCCCCCTCCTGGCCGACGCCGGCGCCGGTCTCCCTCGCCGCTCCGCCGTGCCTCACCCGCCAGCACCATCCCCACCCGACGCAGCCCCCGCTCCCCTTCCTCCCACGAGCTCCTCCTCCTCACCTTGGCCTTTGCCCTCCCCGACCCTCTGCTCCACCGCCGCTCGCCGGAGCTCCCTCTCCCCTCTCCCTCCTCCTCTCTCCCAGCCCCGGCGGCACCTTCCCCTTCCCCAACCTCCGCTCGCCCGCCTCGCCCCGAGGCAGAGCTCGCCCCCGCCGGCCTCCCTTCCGCCTCTCCGGCGCCCTCCCCGACCCCACGTTCTCCCTCCTCCTCTGGTCCAGTCGCCTCCCTCCTCGACCGCCTCAAGCACAGCCCGAGCCCCGCCCGCGTCTCCCCATCCCCGCCGGTCGTCGGCCGCTCCCCGTCGACCTCCCGCGCACCCTCTCGCTGCCTCCTCCGCTCCCCTTGCCGCCGGTCCTGGCCTCCGCCCGCAGCCTCCTCTTTGCTTCTCTCAACCCCAGTCGCCCGACTCTCGCCCAAGCCCGCGCCTGCTCCGGCCTCCCAGTCGTCCGCGGCCACCTCTTCCACTCCGCCGGAGACGGTTCGCCGGCGAACCCTCTGCACCGCGTCGACCCTGCAGGCACCCCTCTTTTTCCCCTGGCGCGCTGGACAAGCCTCCGTCGGCCTTCCTCGGCCCTGCAGCGCTACAGTAACAAAGTGAGGATGTGAATGTCGTGTGGCCATGGCACAAACAAGTGCACAAACACCGAAGCCGTTCAAGTTCGCCACTCGATCACTCGTTGAAGCGTCCAAACGAGGACCAAGTCCGTAACGCCAAGATCTCCCGAGAAGCCATGTACCATGTGCCGACGTCTAACCAAGCTCGTCCGCAAGACTGTTGTCGTCAAGGACTCGCAACCCCGGTACGACAAGAACTCCTTCCCGCACTGATGCCCGAGGACCGTACGCCAAGGTCGCCTACACGGAACGCCAAGTTCTCCCCCTTGAACGCCATGACCGTCGACATGGCCCGACGACCGCGAATGCGACAAGAACAACATCGACCAGGGCGGACCCAATGCGCCCCGACATCGAACCAAGTACTCCCTCGAGGACGCCGAGTACTTCACCCCGGACACCGAGACCCTGGACGACAAGTTCTCCTTTCCGGAAATACCGACGCTCGCGCGACAAGATCTACTTCCCCGATCCGAGAACGATCCCGTCGAACCCCAGATCCGAACCCTGAGACCGACCCCGAACCCCGGAACCCCAAGATCTGCCGAACCCTAATGTGTGACCCTTATCCGAACCCCTATTTTTATAAATGCTAAACATAAAACCTGTTGCATAATAGTCATTCATCTAGCATGCATATTTCTGTGGGTTGGGGGCCTTATGCCGATTCACCATATAATTAAACATGGGGCCCATATGTGGACAAATCTAGTCTTATATTGGCCTCATTTAAATTTGTGAAGCGAACCCGGTGCTATCTTTTGCCATGTTCAAACAACATTTAAATTGCGGGGGATCTAAACAACTTGAACCGTTTAATAAATTGTCGGGACCCCCGGTTCAGCTTCCTATGACCTAATTGCATCGCACCTTTGCCATGCCATACATCATACATGCATCATGCCCGATCTTCTGCCGTAATCTTAAATACTGCATCCGGTGTTTATTCTAGTGTTTCGCTTCTTCGCGGATAAGGCCGTTGAGTTGATGCGAGTGTCGACCCGATCTTCGGTTGAATCTTCGACAATGTTTTCAGGCGAGCATCTCCCCTTTTCTACCTATCTTACTTTTATAGTATTTATTCCCTCCTGTTGATATATTGCTATCTGTGTTGCGATGCTCTAGTTTTCGTACCGTGTTATCCCTTGCAGCCTTATATTTGCCTTGGACACATCCTATTACCTGTTGATTGGTAGATAGTTGGACTTGCGCATCGTAGTCGCTTGCTCAAGTGTTGTTGCGTGTCGTCAAGTACCACAGTTGTTGGAGTATTGCCGCATGTTGATGTTGGAGATGATTATGGTTTTGCTTATCGTACACTTTAATTCCTGTTTAATAACTAAAATTGAAGTAAGCAGAGGCATCGGTGGGTGATAGATAATATTTGGTTTCGAGCCCACTTGTGTCCGTGGGACCCGAGTACTTGATACTGTTCCTTGTTTTATCGCTATCCACATCCGGAGGATTATGGGACCCCCAGCGAGCTCGATTCAGTCTTATTTCTTGGGGCCACAAACTAGTTTGAGGTTTTATTTACTATCCTGTACTTATGCCATGCTACTTGTATTTACTATTGTGCGAGGAGCACTGCATCTTGTTAGGAATTGTGACCCGTTTACGGTATCGACAAGCCAGTTTTGGGTTCCCGATCGCTTCTGACGGCCCACAAACCTTGAGTCCGTCTCGGCTAGCTTACTTAGTTGGGTAAGACTCCAAGGGTGGCCCCTGAAATATTTCTGAATCCTGTGATTGCTTTGTCGTGAAAGCCTCGTTGGGTTTTGATTTGGTTTTTCCGAGGTTGATCGAGCGTGTGTTGCTATTGGTGCACCCCGGCCGGGTAAAACTTTCTGAAAGCCGTGTCCGCGGTTATGGACGACTTGGAGCACAGTATCTCGACCATAGACAAGCATAACTAAAGTAGTGCTATAAATTTGACTGTATAATGACTAGTAATCAGCTTCACTATAATGGAATGGCTAAATAATACTGCCCACAATTGCTTGTTTGGTTTGTCGCTTGCGACAATTGTATCTGACTAGTAAGTATTGCAACTACAACGGAATGGCTGAATAAAAGTACCAACAACTGCTGGGTTTTGGGTTTATCTCATGCTATCGGTACCTGATTAGTAATTGTTGCAACTACAACGGAATGATTAACTAAAAGGGCCCACTGTTCCTTTTATCAGGACGATTATCTATACCTGACTAGTAATTGCCGCAACGATAACCGAATAAGTAAAACTACCAATGGTGTGAGTTCCTCGGTTGACTTCCTCGATTGGTCTCGAGGGGGAAACGCCAGGATGGGTTTGTTTGATGGTAGTACCAGGTTGAATCCGAATAGGTCTTTCTTACCCCTCTCTGATAGTCGCCAGTTGTATCGAGTCTCTATAGGTTGTTTAGTGCTTGCGCTGCCGCTTGATCCACCATACCTATGTGGCGAGGAGGCCGAATTCTAGCCTCGGTGTCTTGGCCTCGATCTTGGCGCTCCTCTTTTTCCTTTGCCCTTGTCGGCACCTTTGTTTAAGCAGGTTTTGAGATCGGCGCGTTAGCAGGGTTACCCTTCCGGCTTGGCCTGGGCAGGGTTATGGACGCCATTGGTTATTCTTCAGGGCTCTTAGCCCCATTTGCATCTTGTCCGTAGTCGGACGCTCCATCGTTTTCGAGGTGATTTGGATCTTTGTACCGTATATCTGTATTCTTGACTCTTTGAGTCGCTGTTATATATATATCTGTTCTGTGGGTCCCATCGAGGACTGTTGTGTAATGTTATTACTTTGTTTTCCACCCGCACGAAAGTGCCTGGTGGGCACCTTTGAATCGTTTCTATGCGGGTTTGGCGGGTTTCGCTAAAACTTGCATAGGTTCGATTCTGAGGGTGTTACACAACCGGAGGCAGCCCTGGTCGCACTCTTCACCGAGCCAGACGACTGGACCAAGCCCTACGCCGCCTACCTGGAGGCACCTTTCGACAGAGGCGGACGCTTGGATGATGTGCGCCGATGCAAATCCTTCACCATCATCGTGGCGAGCTCCTGGCGGCGTCACGGCGTGTTCAGCAGCTGCGTCCAACCAGCCAAAGGGCGCAAGATCCTCCGACATCCACTCGGCGGTGTGGCCTGCGCTGCGCCCGCTCTCTAGTCGCCAAGGCTATGCGGCATGGATTCTCTTGGCCACCGCACACGCCGATGCGTCGACATTGTCGGTGACTGCGCCGGGTGCGAAATCGCCAACGGATGCGTCGAGCTCGGCGCTAAGACAATCCCCATCACCTAGCCATTCGCCGTGTGGGGTATGGATATGGTAGGCCCTTCAAAAAGGCCCCTCGGCTACCCACCTCACTGGTCGCGGTCGACAAATTCACAAAGTGGGTGGAGGCCAAGCCGTCGAAATGCGACGGAAGACCGCCACTAAATTCCTCTGGAGCTCATATATCGCTCACGGGTTCCCAAACAGCATCATCACGGACAATGGCACCAACCGCCAAAGGTGCCATGGCGAATTGCGAAGAACACCACATCCGGCTCGACCTCGCGTCAGTCGCCCACCCGGAATCCAACGGCCAGGCGGAACAGGCCAATCAAAGCATCCTCCACGGCCTGAAGCCGCGAATCCATGTACCACTCGAGCGCACCGCCGGGTGCTGGGTCGGCTACCCTCCGTCATCGGGCATCCACACCTCGGTCAGCAGGTCGGAGATTCACCCCTTCTTCATGGTGTGCGGCGCGGCGGTCATGCCCACCGACCTTGAGCGACTTCGCCAAGGGTCGTCCATTACCGGAGGCTGCGAGCGAACTGCGCAGCGGGATGGAGTCGATCAACTCGGCGAGGCACGCGACGTAGCTTCGCTCGCGCACGCCATCTACCAACAAGGACTCCGCCGCTACCACATCCGGCGGTGAAAACTCGCACCTTCCAAGGAGGCGACACGGTGTTGCGCCTCATCCGGGACAAGAAGGGCATGCACAAGCTTTCCCCTCCGTGGGAGGACCATTCGCCATCGGGCGAGAGTTCTCGGCAGCGCCTACTACCTCATCGGCGTCGCGGGGGCGGCAAACTCGACATCAGCGACCGTGGAATGTAAACCTCCTACGGAAGTTCTACTCCTAGAACCCCACATATGTACCCTCCAGTCGCTATGAAATAAAAAAGAATTGGTTACCGCAAATTGCGCCTACTCTCCGTGTCTTGTGCCACTCGCACTCATAATAACGTCAAGCTAACGCAGAAGTCAACCTCTGGTACAGCGATCGGCACGGCTAAGTAATGCGGTGCAAAGCACTGGTCACCTCAGGTCTCGTCGTCCACGCCTACCCGGAGCCCCATTGGAGTCGCCCAGCCCGACTGGCTCTACGAGCCAAGACAACTGCCTTCGCGTCTTACAGCGACCATGATCCTCCGCATCCTCTACATAGCGACTCGAACGGCCAAGTACCACGCTCGGGGACTGACGACCAGTTCAGCGCAAGCGGCTCGGGAAAACGCCAAGTATGAGAGCATGCCCAGGACTCGCCATGCGACTGACCCACCGGGCCAGGCAGGAGTGATGCGCTCGAACTAACGCGCCAAGTCCTCACCCACCCTCGAGTTGCGCCTAGAACAACCAAGTACCACGTTCGGGGACTCGGCTACCCGACCTCGCTTGCGCAAGGGAAAACGGTGAAGTATAGAGCGCTCAAGGGAGTCGCCTTGCGACTGGCTCTCCGAGTCCGGGCGAGTCGACCGTATTAACAAAACATCCAAAAACCACAAACACATTACAAACGAGGTCAACCCCATAAAAAGGGCGGACGCGCCCGGGGACTCGTTCAACCCTCAATCAAAAAAACACATGACAAATCACAAAACAAACACAATATCTCATTCAATAGCATGTCTCATTGTCTCAAATTACATAGTATGCCGAATGGCAGAACTGCTACTAACGCCTCAGGGCAACCTAGTTACTCTGCAGGCTTCGATGACGACTCGCCAGCACCCTTGCGGTTGCGGATGAAGGGAGTGTACGGGTTCGACGGATACATCGTCAGCTCACCCGCCATCGCCGCACGGAAAGGCTGCTCGACATTGAAGTCCCGGTGCTGCGGCTCGGGGTCGTTGGGTGCGACGACCGTCTCCTGGTACGGAAGGAGGTCGCCCATCGCCCAGACGCGCTCGGAGTACACCGTGGCGCGGTCCGTCAGCTTGAGCACCTCGGAGATCTCCACCGCACCAGTCGACGACGGGTAGCCACTCGTCACGTCGTCGAGGTCGAAGTCCTCCGGGAAGTGCGCAAGCCCAAGGCTAAGCACCGTCGCCGCTCCGCGCCAGAACGCCGATCGCGTCATGAACTCAACGACCAAGGGCGCTTTCTCCAAGTACTTCCACACCTCGACGAGGTCGCTGGGAATTACTTCCGTGGGCGATATCTCCTGGAGGTAGGCTCGGATGCATGTCGCCGACAACGTCGCCGAGTCAACGAGTGTGGCCACACATTGCCGCGCGTCGAACGAGCTCGCCTCTTCCGCGCTGTCAAGGATCCGACCTGCGAATAGAAGACAACAGTGAGTACGTTGGATATCACAAAAAGGCACATGCGATAGGCAGAGGCAAATACACTCACCAATCAAGGGACGAGAGAGATCCGTGATGAAGCTCTGACGAGAAGTGTTATCATCCTGAAGCCCAGCAACAAGGGCATCAGAAACCTTACGTTCTTCCGCGGCGGCCATAACGGAGGCCTTGGCTCGACCATCCGCCGAACTCGCTTCTTCTTTCGCCTCCCTCAGCTCGCGCTCGAGGTCGGTGATCCGCTTCTCAGCCAAGCTCAATGCTGATTGGGCCACTGCCAATTCACCCGCTGGGACAAGCCCCTGGCGAGCCTCCTCTGCCTTCGCGGCAACTGCCTGAAGCCCCCTATTCGGCTCTTGGACGGTGGCCAGTTCCTTCTCCGCGCGGTGTTTCGCTGCCAATCGGTCAGCTGACTCACGTTGCAAACCCTGCACACAATTCAAACAGTTAACCAAAGCGAAATACTAAGTGCCCACCCGCTGAAATTCAGCGAGTGCGCACTCGGGGACTGGCAATCAAAAATCCTAAGTGCCCACACACTGAAATTCAGCGAGTGCGCGCTCGGGGACTGCCAATCAAAAATCCTAAGTGCCCACCCGCTGAAATTCAGCGAGCGCGCACTCGAGGACTGGACGCGAAAAATAACAACAAGACACTAAAAGAATCAGACCGCTGCAATACACCGACCTGATCCTCGGGGACTGGACATACCTGGATGGCTGCGCCAAGCATGCCGTGGAGTTGTATCGCATCCACGGACGCGAGGAGAGCCTGCATGTGCCCACGACCCTGCTCGACCTCCGCGTCGGCGACCCCAGGTGCACGGCTCGAGGGCAAGGTCCCACTCGTAGCCGATGGCCGCCATGAAGCGAGCGTTGCGATAGAGGCACCGGCACCAAAGGAAGCCGGCTCGACCGCCCCAGGCGAGGGAGCACCCTCCTTCGTGGGTACGGCCACCTCCGCTGCGGGTTCAATCGGAGCGACCGCCGTGTCGTCGGAGATCGTGACGACATCGTCGCCCTTGGCCTTCTTGGCGCCATCTGCAGGGACGACGACTTCGTCCGCCTTCCTCTTGTGGGAAGGATCCTCCTCACTGTCGACGGGTGGCACCTTAGCCACGGTCGGGTGGCCTATCTTCTTCGCTCCGGTCCTGTAAATCGATCGTGTGAGAAAGATAATTCAAGTTGCTATGAAAGACAAAAGTAGGTGAGCGAACTCACTTGGCGACTGGAATGAAGCGTAGCCCCGTGCGGATGCCGGCCGGCTTCTCCAGTTCGGGGCCCAGTCGGCGGCTGAGGCCCATCTCCAGAACGTCGCGTGCCCAAGACATGGACGGCTTCTTCGTCGTCGAGGCTGCAATGGGAGTTTCTGGGACATCTTCAGCAGGAGCTTCCCTGCGAGGTGAAGCCGCTGCGGCCGGCGGCCTTGCCCGAGGCGGGCGAATGGCAGAGGCATCGAGGCCAGTGGCACCTCGACGGTGGCCGTGTCCAGCGCGGCTGCCATCGGCGGCGCCTCGTCCTTGGCCGGGCTGGGGGCGTCGGAGCTGCTCGCCGAGTGCGGTGGCGAGGCCGGCCTCATCGGCTTCGTCTTCTTCTTCGGAGGGGCCTTCGCCTCCTTGTCCTTTTTCTTCTTCTTCTTCTTCTTCTTCTTCTTCTTCTTCTTCTTCTTCTTCTTCTTCTTCTTCTTCGACGGAGTAGCCTGGCGGCGCGAGGTGGTCTCCGTAAGTTTGTCGTCGTCATCATGACGCTCGAGGCTTTTACTCGCTTCAAGCTCACGCTGACGTTGCCCGCGGGTCTTGCAGACCAGCGGGGCGACCTCCTCCTCGGATTCGTCGTCGCCGTTGCTCTCGCGCTCTCGGTGTCGCCCTTGGCGGGAGGCGACTCGCCCATGTCCTGGACGGACGAGCTCGAGTTCTCGTCGTCTGAAGGCGGGAGCCATCCTTCCACCACTTAGAATAGCTGCAATGAACACAAAATGAAATTAGAATGACCGCGACTGCAAAAACTGCGACTGCGAATGATGCGAGGTGATTTACCGTTGGGGCTGGATGCTTTGCGGTGTAGGGGGCGACCCCAGCCTTTGCGTCCAGGTACACGCTGGTGATCTTCTTGATCTTTGGGGTGTAGTCCTCGAGCTTCCACTCGGCGAGGCAGGACTTTGTCGAGTCCTCCCGGCCCGTGTGTTGATACATGTAGTGGTCGCGCCGAGCCAGAGGGACGAGCCGCCGCCCGAGCTAGCAGTTGTATAAGTTAATTGTCTGGAGGCCTTTCTTCTTCAGACTGCGGATGGTTTGGAGCATTTCGTCCACGACCATCTGCTGGTCGGTAGGGAGCTTGCCGACTTGGAGACGGCGCGGTCCGGACCGGTTGGCGGAGTATCATGGGATCGCCGCCTCGCCCTCCGGGGTCGCCTCGGCAACATAGAACCAAGACTTTCTCCAGTTTCTCGCCGCCTTGGCGGGCAGCATCAAGTCAAAGAACGAAGACTTCGACTTCAGTTGGAATGTCAGGCCGCCCGCGGCAAGCATTGGGCCGCCCGCTTCTTCGCGGCTGATCCGTCCGTGGAACAGATCTTGCCATAGAGGGAAGTAGGGCCGGCAACCCAGGTAGCATTCGCAGAACGCCACGAAGATGGTGAGCTGCTCGATGCTGTGTGGACCCAGGTCCGACGGTTGGATCCCGTAGTAGGCGCAGAAGCGCTGGAACAACAGGGACGTAGGGAATCCTAGCCCCCGTTCTAGGTGGCTGGTGAAGCAGATGAATTCCCCCTCGCGCGGGTTCGGGGTCACCTCTCCGGCCGCGGGAATGCGCCAACAGCAGGCGTGCAGGATCCCGGCCTCCTCAAAGGACGACAGTTGCGCCCTCGTACACTTAGATCTACCCCAAGGCTCGGTGGAGAGGGCCATGGCGGAAGGATTTGTGCGGGATCGGAGGATTTCGGGTCGGTTGGATCGCGATGCGAAGGAAGGCTAGTGTGCGTGCAATCGGAGGAAATGGCGAGAAGATGGTTCTCTGATCGCCTGCCATTCCCCTTATATAGCGGTTGTTACCCGCCAAATCAGGGAGACGTTACTACGCGGTGATTACGCCAAAAGTTACTGTTGGATTACCCCAACGGCTAGTTTGACCACGTTTAAATGGTCCAACTTCAGCCACTCGGCTCACCGACCCGATCACTACGACAGTGTTTCGCTGACTCGACTCGCCAAAGCTGCGATCAGGATGACTAGTGGTTTCCTTCGTGTAGGAGCCCGCCGACGATTCGACAGGATGCTTGCTTTGAAGCCGTATACTCCGACTGCCAACAACCACCTGCGCCCAATCAACGACGGCCTCGGGGACTACTAATGGGGATATGCCCATCGGGGTATACCCGGCAGGACGTTTCCGACTGGCCCAGGAACTGGCGAGTGGGCCTGCAAGACGGCGACTGGATCAGGACCCGGTGTGGATCCAAGCGACTGGAAGCTGAAGGCCCAGGCGAGTAGATAGGCCCAGTCGGATTAGGTTAAATAAGTACCGAAGCCTTAATTGATTCGGTTGAGATATGTAAACCCTGGGAAAGGTGAGCCTATATAAACCTCCCTACAGGGCGTGTAGAGATACGTTCCATCATACACCCAAGCGACTCGCCGCCTGGCCGCCGAGCTCGCCCATTGTACCACCCTCATAATAGAATCTAGCAGGAGTAGGTCTTTACCCTTCGGGGGGCCGAACCTGGGTAAAACTCTGTGTCTCCGCCCTCATCTCGCACCGCAGATGGCTGGCCGCCCTTGCCCCTCGTTCTACTACTCGCTGCCGATTGCAGCATCTGTCGTGACCATTCCCACGACACCTCCTCCTCTTAGGCGCTTTCACTTCACCGCCCACTCGCCAGCCACCATGAAGGATTTCGAGCCCGTAGGCGATGGGCTCGAGATTCTGTTTGGGAGCTTGTGCTTCCAAGTGGGGCAGACCGTCACTCTTCGCTCCCAGAGCTGGTGCCAGCACCGTCCATCAGGCCCGCTTCATGGGTACCACCCATCGGCGGGCTGCGCATGTCGACGCTGACATATGAGTCCTATGATAGTAGCAGCTGCAACTCAGATCTGTGTGGCCCTCCATCAGACGAAGGAGCCAACGATTCCGGATCCGAAAGCTGCGGCAGCAGCGATCCAATCTGCAGGCGATATCAATGCGCTGTAGTCATCCATGGTGAAACAGAAGGGAAACCAAATTCGACTAAGCCCAACCCACCACCAAATCCACCGCCCAATCCGTAGGTTGTGAATGGAGGAAATGGAGGGCAGCCGCCCCTCTAGCCCAACGAGGGCGACGCTACCGCCTACACTACTAGAGAAAAGGCTATAGGAGACATGCTTATGCGAGGCACATTTATACCATATGCGCGTCCTATAAAATAGGCGAGGCGCACTCCTTATTCATGCGCCTCTAGTATAAAAATAGGCGAGGCGCATATGATAAGAATGCGCCTCCTATAATCCTATGCAGACGGAATCTAGCAGCCCCATATTATGCGAGGCGCATTCTAGTCATATGCGCCTCCTATATATCAGATAGGCGAGGCGCATATGGACAGAATGCGCCTCGCATAAACTGTGTGGGCTCGCGTGTTGGTAGGTGCACGAATATGCGAGGCACATATGGTTATATGCACCTCCTATATACGAGGCGCATATGATCATATGCGCCTCAAGTAACTCATGCGGGCCCGGACGGTGGTAGGTGGCCGCATATGCGAGGTGCATATTAATATGCGCCTCCTATAGTTTGAATTATAGGAGACGCATATTATGCAATATGCGCCTCGCATAACCTGGCTTCACTTTTTCCCCTCCGGCACCGCAACCGCAAGTATTTCCCACGCACAAACCACACGGCCGTCTTGGTCTCGCTCACCCCCACCTCCGCTCTCTGTCCTCCTCTCCGCCGCCTACCGCCCTCGAGGTGAGAGCTCTGTGGCATCTTCCGCCTCTACCATTGCGCCTCCCCATTGCTGCTCCATATCCTGCTTAGTTATCTGCTTTGGGTTCTCTCCTTGCGCGTGCAGATGGGCTCCTGCGGCTACGGCTCCCCCTGCTCACCTACGCCAAGTACCTCGCCTTCTCTAAGAAGACCGTTTCCTACGCCGGCGGCGCAACCGTCACGCCGCAGCGCCATTGCCAGGCGCCAGGTCAGACACACCGCCTTGCCCTTGTCTTGCCTGCCATGATTAATTAATTTGGATCATCGTCCCTCCTCAGTGACTTGGATCATGTACGTATGTTCGTTCCAGGTTGACTACTTGCTAGGGAGCGACCCGATGGGCATGTGCATGTCCTACATGGTGGGGTACGGAGCCAAGTACCCGAGGAAGCTCCACCACAGGGCCTCCTCCCTCCCCTCCGTCGCGGCGCACCCGGGCAAGATCGGCTGCTCGCAGGGCTTCACCGGCCTCTACTCCGCCGCTGCCAACCCCAACGTGCACGTCGGCGCCGTCGTCGGCGGGCCCAACCAGAACGACCAGTTCCCCGACCAGCGCACCGACTACGAGCACTCCGAGCCGGCAACCTACATCAACGCGCCGCTCGTAGGAGCGCTCGCCTACCTCGCCCACTCCTCCGGCCAGCTCTAGCTACTGTACCAACATTGTTCCAGCGACGATTAACTCATAGCTAGTAGTTAATTCTGATTAGTTATTTGCGGACGGACGGACCCCAGTGCAAGCAAAACTAGAGCACTAGCGGGTCTCTCTTGGTTTTATCCCTACCACTTTGTTGTGGGTGTTTACTACTAGTACGCCCGACTGTGATTCCTGCACCGTGTTTGCTGCAACTCGCAGCTCAATTGTGAAATTAAGGTGCTTCCGTTAAGAAATTATGTTAGCATTACTGCTACATTTGTCACCTACGAATCTTTGAGTAGTTAAATAGAGTAATCATACGAGTAAAACCATGAATTATCCTGCTTAATATACGAGGCGCATTGTAAAACATATGCGAGGCGCATATGATATGCGCCTGCGAGGCGCATATCGATATGCTCCTCACATATGTGAAGTATAGGAGGCATATATCATATGCGCCTCGCATAAAAAATACCCGAGACTTGAAGCTAGAGACGCATATGATATGATATGCGTCTCGCATAAGCTTTTAGGTGCGCCTTGCATAGGATTTTCTCTAGTAGTGCTACCAGCGGATCAACCTCAATGAGGACTGCTGGCACCATGCACGCAAAGCTGTGGCGGGCAACAAGATCCTACCCGTGAATTCTTCACGGGACCTGCTGATGGCATACCACCTCCTCCTCATCGGCGAGCACAACAGACAGGTGAAGCTGCAAGAGGAGCTCGACAAACGCAAGCAAGCAGCTTCAGAGTGTAGTCCACGGCGAGCTGCGCTCTCCCCGCTGGCGGCTCCAGCTCGCACGGCAATCACGCCAACAAGCATAGCTCTCTCACGGATAACATGGACCCCGCCACGCGACGTAAGGTCACCAAAACCCTCAACACGTCCTTCATAGAGATGGACGTCAACGACAACGTCATACCGAAGACACCTCAGGCTGCGATCATGGCAACTACCACGTACCTCGCGTCCCATCCACCTCCGGTGGGGGACCCGAAGAGTGCCATGCACAAGTACGCACTAGCCGGACTCGGACTCGTCAGAGCTGCGCTCCATGAAGAAACTCCTACGGAGCCAAAGAAAAAGGATACGGTCAGATTCAACCGTAGCCCCACACCCTCATCGGCGAGGAGGACGAGCACAATCGACCTCGACGACGCAAGAGCCCAAGACATCACAGCCGCGACTACGACGCTCAAAACGACCTTGCCCAGTGCAAGGTCGACAAGGCACGTGCCAAACGCGCGTGCTCAACCGAATCCGAAGAAGATGACGACGGAGAACTGTGCGGAGATCGATGCCTCAGCAGATCTGTTTGGCGCATGCGGATGCCGAAAAATTTCAAGCTTCCTTTGGACACTCCGAAGTTCGACAGAACGCAGGATGCGAAGGCGTGGCTCAGCGACCACCTCTCGTCCGTCAAGCTGCATGGTGGCAACAAGAACTCCTGCAATGCCTTCAACTTCAGCTGACAGGCGCAGCCCGGATCTGGCTCAGCAGCCTGTCTTCAGGCTCCATCCGAAGCTGGGAGGAACTGGCGTACAGTTTCATCCGAAACTTTAAAGGCACTAGCAAGAGGGCGGCCTCGATCGAGGAGCTGTGGGCCTGCACTCAATGTACGGGCGAATCCATTCGCTCATACATCTTGCGCTGGTCCAACAGCAAGAACTCCACGACACACATCTCCAAGGAGAGAACGATCGATGCCTTCAAGGATGGCGTCAAGCGCCCGGACTTCAAGCCCAATACACTCGACCATCTCATGGACATCGCCAACATGTGGGCAGATGGCGAGGATTCCCTCCACCGAGCGCATTCGGATGAGGAGGATGAATACGGCCACATGCACGAGCGCCATAGCAAGCGAAGATCGCGCATCTACGACGATCGCGACGGACCCAACATGATTGCGGCTGGCTACGCCGAACGCCGCAACGAAAACAACCGCAGCAGCGGAGGATACCGCGGAAGAAACTTCCGCGATGGAGGACGCCCAACACAAACGTGGCAGCGCCGCGACCGTGACGATGATCCCTCAGCATATGACAAGTTTTCAGGCCCGTGCACCATCCACTTCTACATCGACAAGCAGGATGGCAAAAATAAGGCCAACCACATGCTTAAGGACTGCCGCGAGTTCCAGAAACTCAGCGAGGGCCTCACCCAAATGCGACGCCAGATTGTGAACCCTGGGTTCAGACCCGCAGTTGCACCAGGTGACATTGCCCATGGAGTTCCTCCACCACCACCCGTGGGACCGTCGAATCCTGCAATCGAACCTACGCCAAACAAAGGCACAAGTGGATACCCACTGCCAAAAGGGTCTCTCATGATCCAGAAGGGACTCCCTACCAATAGGGTGCAAAAGAAGATCACTCGACAGGTCAGCCTCGCTATAACCGCTTCGCCAGCCATCCCTGAGTACCTCAGTGGCTCAGAGTCGAACATCACATTCGATCGTTCGTACCATCCCCACCAGATCCCTTGCCCAGGTCATGCCACCCTGGTGCTCGAGGAGTAGATCGGAGGATTCGAGATGAGCCGCGTCTTCATGGACGGCGGCAACAGCATTAACCTGATGTTCGCCAGCACCCTAGCAGCGATGCGGATCCCGCTGTGCAGCCTGGAACAATCTGATACAATGTTCCACGGCGTAGTCCCAGGGAAGGGCATATATCCCCTGGGAAAAATATGGCTTGACGTCATCTTTGGCAAGCCCGAAAACTTTTGATGTGAGCATCTCGAGTTCGAAGTGGTGGATTGGCCATCATAGTACCATGCCATCCTCGGGCGTGTAGCGTTCGCAAGGTTCCTAGCAGTACCACACTATGCGTACCTTCTGCTCAAAATGCCTGGGCCCAAAGGTGTCATCACAGTCCAGGGAAGCTTCACCCGATCAGACCACTGCGATAGAGACTTCAACAGAATCTCCTAGTCGTTCGGCATTCAAGAGGATCTCACGAGGCTCCGAGAGGTGAAAGACAACGGGGTACCCCCGGTCACCAGACAAAACTCACCTGACACGTCGTTAGACTCCACAGTCAACACGAAAAAGGTGCAGGTCCACCCAACCGACGCATCCAAGATGACGCTGATGGCCAACGACCTTATCTCCGCATAGGAAAGCGTGCTCATCGAATTCCCCCGTGAGAGCTGGGAAATCTTCGCTTGGTGTCCTGCGGACATGCCAGGAGTTCCCAGGGAATTCATCGAGCACGTACTCAAGGTGTTCCCGGATGCAAGGCCGGTCAAGCAGTCGATCCGACGACTGTCCAAACCACGAGCAACAATAGTTGGAATCGAAGTCAAAAGACTCCTGGACGCCAACTTCATCTGATAAATCAAGGAGAGCGAGTGGCTAGCCAACACCATGCTGGTCCCAAAGAAAGACACGGACATCCTGCGGATGTGCGTGGACTTCACGTCGCTCAACAAGCAGTGCCCAAGGACCACTTCCCCTTCCTCGGATTGATCAGATCATCGATTCGACTGCAGGATGCGAGAAACTCTCCTTCCTGACGCCTACTCAGGCTACAATCAGATTCGGCTGAAGGTCGAAGATCAGGAGAAAACGGCGTTCATCATGCCGTTCGGGGTATTATGTTACAACACCATGCCCTTCGGGCTGAAGAACGCAGGTTCCACAGACCAGAGGTGCATGCAGGCATGTTTGAAGAACCAGATCGGTCGCAACATTCAAGTCTATGTCGAAGACATAGTCATCAAGACCAGGGAAGCCAAGACAATGATCGACGATCTCCGCGAGATGTTCGATAACCTGGATCACTACAAGATCAAGTTGAATCCAGAAAAATGCTCCTTCGGTGTCCCATCTAGAAAACTACTCAGCTACTTCATCTCCTAGTGAGGAATCAAAGCGAATCCAAAGAAAATCCGGGCCATACTAACCATGGGGAAGCCGAAGAACATCAAAGGTGTCCAGCAACTAGCTGGGCGCATTGCGGCGCTAAGCAGGTTCATCAGCCGCATGGGTGAGAAGGCCCTGCCTTTTTACCAACTGCTACGCAAAACTGACAAATTCGAGTGGACACCCAAAGCAGATGAAGCATTCGAAGCACTCAAGCGGATGCTCTCCACCTCGCCTGTCTTGGTCACGCCCAAGGAGCAAGAGCCACTGCTGCTATACATCGCAGCCACGCACCAGGTGGTAAGTACTGTACTCATGGTCGAACGACCCGAAGATGGCAAGACCCACGGGGTCCAACGCCAATCTACTAACTCAGCGAGGTACTGACGCCAACAAAACAGAGGTACCCTCACTACCAGAAACTCGCCTACGGCGTGTTCATAACGGCTCATCGGCTGAGCCACTACTTCCAGGAGCATCAGATAATGGTCGTCAACGAGGCGCCACTATACAACATCCTGAACAACCCCGAAGCCACAGGACGCGTAGCCCTTTGGGGCATCGAGCTATCTCCTCTAGACATAGTCTACGAGCGACGCCATGCGATCAAATCTCAGGTCCTCCCTAACTTATTCGTCCATTGGATGGATCTCCAGCTACCGGACACCCCAGACATGACACAGTCATGGACAATGAACTTCGACGGATCCAAGCGCGAGGCTGGAGCAGGTGCTGGCGTTATACTGACGTCCCCGCAATGCGATAAGATGAAATACGTCCTTCAGATGAAATTTTGTGCCTCCAACAACAAGGTCGAATACGAGGCCCTCATCCACGGCATGAGGATGGACAAGATCTGCGGTGCAAAGCGCCTAGTCATCTACGGTGACTCAAATCCCGTCGTCCAGCAGGCGATGAATGAGTGCGACGCCCACGCCGCCAACATGATCGCATACCGTGCACTCTACACCTCACTCGAAGGAGACTTCGACGGCTGAGAGCTTCGCCACGTCGGAAGGGAAAGCATCTAGGAGGCCGATAGACTCGCCAACATCGGCTCCACCTGCACACGGGTTCCACCAGGGTGTTCTCCTCGAACAAATCCGCATACCTTCCATCAAAAGGAAATTGCCCAAGGGATCACCCGAAGAAGCAGAGCACTCGGGGGCTGCGATACCCGAAGGACAAGAAGGAACTGAAAAGCTCGACATGGAGGTCGAGTTGGTCAGCCTGATGTAGGTCATGGAAATCGAAGAAACATGGACATAGCCGTACCTTCGATACCTAATAAACAGAGAACTACCTGATGACCCGACAGACGCCCGGCGTATATCTCGCCGGTCCAAGGCCTGCACCATCATCAATGGCAAACTATACAAGCGCATCATTTCGGATGTACTCCAATGGTGTGTCACCATCGGTGACGGCAAAACCATTCTCCAAGACATCCACGAGGGCATCTGCGGCCATCACGCGGGCAGCCGTGCCCTCGTCGCCAAAGCTTTACGAGCTGGATTCTATTGGCCAACGGCTAGAACGACGCCAAGGACATCGTTCGAAGATGCAACTACTTCCAGAGGTTTGCGGACAAGCCACACACACAAAGGTCGGATCTTAGGCCCATACCCTTGGCCTGGCCCTTCGCCCAATGGGGCCTCGACATGATCGGCAAACTGCCCAAATCTTCGAAAGGAGGCCACATCTACCTCCTGTTCGCAGTCGACAAGTTCACCAAGTGGATCCAGGCCATGCCCGTCACCAACCAAAAGGGCAAAACGGCCGTCAAGTTCTTCGAGTTCATAGTCTACAGGTTCGGCGGGCCACACTACATCATCACGGACAACGGGTCGAACTTCATCTCCAAAGAATTCCAGGACTTCTGCGTAGGCCTTGGCATCAACATATCATACGCCTCCATGGCACACCCGCAAACCAACGGGCATGTCGAAAAGGCCAACGGTCTCGTAGGCGGTGGCATCAAGATGCAACTACTTAGCCCACTCGAATGACTTGCGGGAGCCTGTGCAGAAGAGCTACCCTCCGTCCTCTGGAGCTTGCGCACAACGCCCAAACAGCTCAACTGGCTATACGCCCTTCTTCATGGTGCACGTAGCCGAAGCCGTGCTACCTGCAGAAGTACGCCATTGTTGGGCCACACGGAGATAAAACAAAAATTTTCCTCTAACGTGGTGATCCCAAGATTCAGCTGAGGTAGAAGGCCACGAGGTTTACCACTAGACGCAGCGATTGATTCGATGAAGCGCGTCGGTTGATCTGATCAAGATGCTGCGATCCAATCGTCCTGGTGCTGATCGTACAACACCTCTGCTAGTATCCACACGTACAAGGAGGAGCACCGATGGCGAACTGCTAGGTTTGATACGACGGCAGGACTTCTGTGGAGCTAGGGTTTCCAACACATGGAATGACCTAACCGAACAACGATTAACCCTTCACGGTTGGTGTGCTCCACTATATATAGGGAGTGAACGTGGGCTCCACTCTCGTGGCCCATTCACTTAAACCCATATAACACTAGTCACCACGAGTCCAACTCACTGACTCAGTCCTAATCCGGCTCGGGTCCAACCCAACCAGATTTCCAGTTCAGTTCTAATCCGAACTTGCTCCTGCTCTTAAGTGTGTGACCCGACAGGCTCTTGGTTACTCGGACACGATTCGAGTCCGACTCACAATCGATCAGTCAGCAGCGGCTCCTAGTAGAACGTGCTGACTCCCAAGTACCAATGAGTCATGACGACTTTCCTTTCCAATGCGACTTACGTCCGAGTCCCTTTTGCCTCACGATATACCTTGTCAGACTATAGGAGAATAATTGTCATCCCTTAAATAGTCTGACTCTCTTCTAGATCCGAGATAAGTGATTCACCCGGCTAACTCTTAGTCGACCGCCTCGGTTAACCCTTAAGCAAGTCGTGCATGGCCATGCTTTCCGAATCATATCATCCAAGAGGGCCCAGAGAATATCTCTCTGAGTGGAGGGGCAAAATCCCATCTTGGTTATTCACATCATGCAGCTTGATTCTCAGTCGACCCGAACTCTGCCTTTATGGCGCGATTCTGAGATCAACGTTTGACAGAACCTAAGTCGGTGATCCTCAACTCGGACTATGCAACAACTGTAGGGGTTCATAGCATGAAATTTTTTTTCTACCGCATGCAAACAAACAAGCCAAGATCTATCTACTAGATTGTAGAAACGAGTCGATAGAGGAACTCACCCTTGAAGATTCCAAAGTGGTTAACGAGAGCAGATTCTCGTGGGTGATGTAGTCGTACTCTTGCCGATCGCAAGATCACGTAGACGATCCTTCGCTGCGTTCGGCGCTTCATGATCGGTCACCGTTAAATTTTCGATGAAGACCTTCCTCTCCCTTGTTCCAGCAGGCAGCGAATGTTGTAGCACTCTCCTCGTGATTCCGGCAGCACGACGACATGGTGTCCAAAGTAGAGGGGAGATCTCGCAGGGCTTCGCCTTAAGCCGGAGAGAGTATGGTGGACTATGAGAGAGGCCTTGGTGATCTAGGGTTTAGAGGACACTAAGGGGAGGGTGTGGCCGGCGGCTAGGGCTTGGAGAAGCCCCAACTCGCCGAGTTGGAGGGGGAAACACTAGGCGGCGGCTACACTTGGAGGTGGAGGCGCGCAGGAGCTAGGGTTTTAGGTGTGAGGGGTAGGGGGTGCCCTTCCCCTCCTTATATAGGTGGAGGGTGGCCGGTTGGGAGGAGGGAGTCCTCCCCCAACTCGTCCTCCTTGGCCGGCGGGTGGAGGGAGGGTAACTCCTCCCCAAGTAGGTTACCTACTCTCCCTCCACCAAGCAAACTTGCCGTTTGACTTTTTCAAATTGGCGTTTGACTTTCAAACTAGGATTTGATTTCCCCCTTTATTTTGCCCAGCCAAGTGACCTAGTACATGATGCAACCATTCCATATTGTCATGACACATTCATGTACCCTTCCCCTCCAGAGTGCCGGACCTTTCGGACCCTTGTAGAACATTCCTGGTGAAAACACCGGAATCATTCCCCAACTCCGAAACAGGACTTTCCTTATATGAATCTTATTCTCCGGACCATTCTGGATCTCCTCGTGATATCTCGAATCCCATCCGAAACTCCGAACAACATTCGGTCTCTTACTCATCATTCCATAACTACTCAACAACATTGAATCCTTAAGTGTGTCTCCCTACGGTTCGTGAATTATGCGGACATGAACTACAAGAAATGTGTCAATTTATGACGTTCTCATTTTGACGATTGCAAAAATCGTCATAAATTTTATGACGATTTGTACCAGATCGTCGCTAGACACTTCAGGAGGGCCAAACCCCTTCAAAATTATGACGATTGGATAAGAATCATTGTAATTTTGTTAGTTAAAATCGTCATAATGTGGTAGATCGAACCAAAAATAAGGTGTTGTGTGAACCAACCAATCAAAGCACACCATACAGCCTCTCACGGATCAGATTATCGGCCTGATCTGGACCGTTCATTCCCAATCCAATGCCATGTGATTCACCCGAAGAAACACAACACACACCCCGCCGCGCCCATAGCCTCACAAACCCTAACCCCACCAACTCCAGACCGCCTCCCCTCGCGCCGCCCTTCCTTCCCACCCTCTCCAGCCGCCGATTCTCTTCTCTTGCCGATCCACCCTCTCCCAGGTTCGCCTCCCACTGGCGCAGCCTTGGCGAACCCTAGTTTGATGCCCCCATGGAGAGGAGGAGTAGCGGGAAGGCGCAGCCGTCATCGTGGAGTAGCGGGAAGATGGCGCCGTCATCACGGAGGAGGGAGAGCGCCACCAAACTCCGTCGTCGGTCAATCGTTGGCTAGTCTTCGACCCTCCCCGATCTGCTCACCCACGCCTCCTTCCTCAACGCCGGCACGCCAGCAAGCTGGTGCTCCCCCATGCCTCCTTCCATAACCAGATTCGTGCGTCGTCGCCTAATCCCCCTTCCTTCTCCTTACTCTGTCGGGGTGGCTCTTGCAGGTGGGTGTCGGTGACATCTTCGCCGTCGCTGGGGACATCAACGTCATGCTGCTCGACATCGAGGCCTTCACAGTGGCGACAACGCGAGCACCACTCCCTCCTCTCTCTGCCGCCACCCCCACCCCATCACTTCCGATCCCATCTTGCATCAGTGGGCACTAGGCCCATAACGTCAAGGGAGGCCATCGGGCCAGCGTCTTCAACCGCCTTGAGGGTATAAATGACAAGGTAAACCCTCGGCCTTCTCCCTCTCGCCCCGATCTTGCTGCTGCCTCATACGCCTGTTTTGCCATGCGTCTAGGTGCCTTCTGTACCTGTTCCTGCTTGATCTGTTCCGTGATTTTGGTACCACATGTTTCCTGTAACATCTAGAAGGGATTATTAAGTCATTTTCTCTGTCAATGTTCATTTGTTTCATATTTGGGAAACTTGGAAACTTGGACAGTAGCTGTGATGACATAGATGCTTACCACCACTAGATGTTCTGATTTCTATCGTGACTTAGATGCTTATGAGCAGAAGCATGTGTTCTGAATTTTATTTATGTACCCTGAAACTCATTGTATGCTAGACCTACCCTGAAACTCATTGCATGTTGCATGTACTTGTGTTTAGCATCCTTACACTAACCATATTTATGCTAGATGTACACACTTTGATCTCGTGTTGTTCATGTCGATAAATGAGATCTTGGAGCACTCATGTGTTGCCTTGGTAGCATCACCGTCTTGCCGAAATTTTGATGATCTCGAATTGTTCTTTTATATCTAGTTTAGCTAAGACTAACTTGATTTTCTGCATTTATTGATGCATGTACACACGAGGACGGTTTGGTGTATCATCCGCACTTGCTAGTGATTCTTGAGCAGGCATTTGGGGATCAATTATTATACAAAAGCTCTATTGTTGCCAAATTGATGATGGTTGAGGTGGTATCGTGTAGATGAAAATTCGTAGCCTCAACATTACATCTAAGTGATATTGATTTATAAACATGCATGTTCACTTGAGAAGATAAAATATTAGTAGTATGAACTAATTCAATTGGATGATAGTCCAATGAAATAGGTCTATAGGTTCTTATTAATCTGAGTTTCATATTTGTGTCGGGACTTGTGTGTACTAGGATGTCGGTGCTTGGCTACTTGCATCTGATGATTCATTAGGTTTTTATCTTGTTACTGTGATTCATCATTCATGTTTTGCTTGCCTTCCTTGCCACCAACAATCACTGTCTAGGATAGCAGCAACACCTAGCAGCGCTGGTGAGTACTACTTCTTTGCATGGTGTTTTCTTCCTGCGTCTAGCTATTGTGTTAGTGTAGTAGGTATAAGAAGTATTGGCTGTAAATAGAAAATGTTTCTTTCAGATAAATGACTGACTATGTTTACAGTTTTTAAGCCTGATAATCTTTACATTCAAGGAAGGAAGCCGGCAGGTTCTTCATCCATATGCACTGCCGCTGGTTGAAGAAGGTCGACAACCTACTGGACTTGTGGCTGCTCTCCTCCAACGCCACTCTACACCAACCCGATACTGCTGCTTCCTGTCCAAACCGGAGGCTTGGTCGTGATCTGGAGAGCAAGGCGAAGGAGGCTACAGGCTACAGAGCAAACCGAATCTGGCTGCTCCTAACGTCTCCATCACCGTCTAACTGGTGGGTGACATGGCTACAGGTGAGACCCAATCTAGCTTATATAGATCATCCTATTTCTGTCTTGCTGATAGCATTACTAGTTGATCTTGCCTTTTAAAGTCCAACTGAACCTAGTTGTTCCTACTCCTAAATTTTTCTTGCTGAAATCTTCAATGTAGCAATGCTCTGAAGTAATAAATACAACCGAACCTTGTAAAAACATTGCTAGCTATTCCTGAATTCTGATCATATTGTGCTGCTATGTAATCTGCCACCTTCCTTGTAAAACTATGGACAAACCTGATATTTCTGTTCTTAGAAATGGCTTCTGGGATGTCACTAAAGTCCCAGGTTTCATTAGAAAAATCTGTAGACGTTGTTTCATATATATGTTCTAGAAGCCTAGGCATGTTCGATTCATGGTTACCTATATAAAACTACATGGTTTGAATAATTTGCTAGAGATTTTTCATGAGATGATTCCTGAAAGAAATGGCTTCTGGGATGTCACTAAAGGTCTATATGTACTGTTGTAAAAGATTCATAGAGGTAGATCTGGCATATTTGTTGCACTCTACTATGCATCTTGTAAAAGATTGATAGAGGTAGATTGATGGTGGCCGTTGCTTTTGTATATACAGTAAAGATATTGTTATATGCTGATATTTTGGGATCTCTCTTTCCATATTCTGCTTACAACAGTTGTGTGCAATTGTTATCCTATTTTCCATCAGTTCTGCACCTTAGTTCATCGTACTTCGTGAAGTAACATTAGAAGATTACAACTGAAAGCAGGTTACAACATTGTTGCTGCTAGTAAGATAGTTATATTGATGATTACATTGTAGGAGGGTTCGGAAGGACAAGAACTAATAAGTGTAATTGAAGAACCATGTTTTCCTTCTAGTTTAAGTAATAGAATTTACGAGCTGCAGTAGCTTATGTTGTATTTATCTGATTGTTCTTACTGTCCCTGAGTTCTATCATGTTTATATCTGATTGTTCTTGATTAGAACACTTTGTTCACCATGACTCATAGCTTCAAACATTCTAGACTTCCTTACAAGTGTATTACTATGTTATGCAAATGTACTTACCATGAGCAAATGGTGTAATAGTATAACAGAAACTGTCTAGTAATTATTATATCAGGCATTATTTTTACTACTTAATGTTGTCGCAGCATGCAAGGTCTGTTTCTTTGCACCTTATTTTCTCGGTCGTGAACTCATAATATTGACCTTGAATAGTTTGTGTTTTTCCAGTTTGATCATTCTTCTCTTTTATTGAAACTAAATGGATGTTGGATGATCTATGCTTGCTGTTTTTTTTGACATGGATCTATGCTTGTTGTTGGTCGGCTGATCTGGGTTGTTTGTGGTTGTAGGAAGAGCTGCAGCGGAACACCCTTAAGCAAGATCAAGAACCCAGAGAAGATCAAGTTCAAAGGTTGGTTGTGCACTTTTAGTTCTTTATAGGTGCTTTTTTGTTGAAATTCAAAATCTTTATCTGATGCAAAGCACTGTAAAAGAATTCAGTTCTATACTTTTGCGCTATACTAATGAACCATTGTAAGTATATTTTCGTTACTGTAGTATTGGTTCTATAGATCTTCTTGTAAATAAATTTCTCGGATCTAATTTGTAGCCTTTGTCTGTTTTTATATGTTTTGCTTTTTGTTCTTTTGCTAAAAATACCTACTTCCTTAATTTGCTATATTTTGTGTTTTACTCTTTGAGCTGACCTGTAGGTACACCGAGAGGAATTCTGGGCCAGCAGATATTGATTTCATCTACTTTTACGAAGTTTATGTGAAATGTGAATGGCCTAACAGGAAGAAAGCTGTAGTATATTATTGGAACCATGTAACTGTTGTAATTTGAAGTGTGTGAGTGCTGGGATATTATTGTATAATGTGACTTGAAGTGTGAGTGCTGGGACATATATTGTATAGTATGTGATTTGAACCTATTGTAATTTGAAGTGTATGTCTATTGTCAAAATATTCTTGCATTTATGAATAAATTAATAGTTGATCAATTATTGTCAAATCTTGGGAGGTTTAACACCTGTGAAAAATAAAATTAACAAGTGGGACCTGCTGAAAATAAAAGGGCGGAAATAAAAAGATATAAAATGTCAAAAATAAAAAAGAGTAACTATAAAACGCCTAGACTAGAAAATAAAAAGGCCTTCATGTTGGGCCTGGCCCATATAGTTGGACGGAATTGATATAAAAAAACATAAACTGAATTATTGGGCTTGGCCCATACAAACGATAGAAATGGACCGGCTGATTATGTGCCACGTCGGATGACCCACGATGATCCGACGTGGCTAGGCCTTATTGCCCATGACGATATTGAATCGTCATAGAGGTTATGACGATCCAAGATCGTCATAGATGCTATGATTTCATCAAAATCGTCGTTATAGTTCATTTGCGGCCTTGACTTTTGGCGATCTCAAAATCGTCATAAACAGAATACTATGACGATTCTATGACGAAAATGGAGGGTCATATATAGCCATATTCCTTGTAGTGTGATCGAGACACTTCTCCGATCAATAAACAAAAGAGGAATATAGAAATTCATATTGCTTCCACATATTTCTACGATTACTTTGCGATCGCATGAACCACTTACATATGATACCAATTTCCCTTTGTCTCACGATAGTTTACTTATCCGAGGTTTTGATCATCGGTATCTCTGCATACCTAGTTCAATCTCGTTACTGATAAGTACTCTTTCTCGTTAACGTGGTATGTGATCCCTTGTGAGCCAGTCACATGCTTGCAAGCCAATTGGATGACATTCCACCGAGAGGGCCCAGAGTATATCTATCCGTCATATGGATGGACAAATCCCACTCTTGATCCATGTGTCTCAACCCATACTTTCCGAACACTCAATGCCATCTTTATAGCCACCCAGTTACGGTGTGGTGTTTGATGTCATCAAAGCATCCTTCTAGTGATGGTGATTAGCATGATCTCATGGTTGAAGGAATTAGCTTACTATGTATCAGAAAGCTTATAGCAATTGAACTATTAAAATGACTTGATCTTTATGCTACGCTTATCTATAGGAGTATGTCCATCATACCATTATCCTAATGATATGATCTTGTTATTAACAACATCTCAAATGTTCATGATCAAGAAACCATGATCATCTATTAATCAACAAGCTAGTATTATAAAGAGGCTTTACCAGGGACTCTAAATTAGTTTACAAATCACACAAGTATTAATGTTTCTGGTTAATACTGTTATAGCATGAATGTAAACATTTATCATAAACACAAAGATATAATAATAACTACATTTATTATTGCCTCTAGGGAATATCTCCAATAGTCTCCCACTTGCACTAGAGTCAACTAATCTAGATTACATGGTAATATACCGAACACCCATGGCAGTTTGGTGTTGGTCATGTTTTTCCCTCGGGAGAGGTTTAGTCAACGGATCCGCCACATTTAGATCTGTGTGTACTTTGCAAACTTTTATCGTGACATGTCGGACATGTTCTCGAATAGCGTGAAAACGTATCTTGATGTGCTTCAGCTTCTTGTGTGACCTTGGTTCTTGCTCATTGGCTATGGCGCCCATGTTATCACAGTAGATAGACATTGGTTCCAGCGCACTTGGAACCACACCGAGCTCTGTAATGAACTCCTTCATCCATGTCGCTTCCTGTGAAGCCTCCGAAGTAGCTATGTATTCCGATTCAGTTGAAGATCTCGCCACAACGCTTTGCTTTGCACTCCTCTAGCTAACTGATGTACCATTCAAAGTAAATACGTATCCAGATTGAGATTTAGAATCATCTGGATTAGTGTTCCAACTAGCATTGGTGTAACCATTAACAACGAGTTGTTCATCACCTCCATAAGAAAGAACCATATCCTTAGTTCTTCTCAAGTACTTAAGGATGTATTTGACCGCTGTCCAATGATCCACTCCTGGATCACTTTGATACCTAGTCAAACTAACAAAGATATGCAATGTTGGGTCTAGTACATAGCATGGCATACATTAGAGATCCTATGGTCGAGGCATAGGAGTCTTACTCATCCTTACTCTATCTTCTGTGTTCTTTGGACTTTGAGTTTTACTCAAGGTCGTATTGGGCAACATGGGCAAGAATCCTTTCTTGCTATCTTCCATTCCAAATCGCTTTAGAAATTTTTCCAAATATGTACTTTGTGACAATGATATTAGGCGTCTCGATCTATCTCTATAAATCTTTATGCCTAATATGTAAGCTGCTTTGCCAAGATCTTTCATTGAAAAACTATTATTCAAATAATCTTTAACACTATTAAGAAGGTCTACATCATTCCCAATCAACAATATGTCATCTACATATAGTATTAAGAATGCTACAGAGCTCCCACTCACTTTCTTGTAAATACAAGCTTCTCCATAAGTTTGTATAAAACCAAAACTTTTGATTACCTTATCAAAATGTTGATTCCAACTTCGGGATGATTGCTTCAATCCATATATGGACCGTTGAAGTTTGCATACCTTTTTAGCATCTTTAGGATCGACAAAACCGTTGGGTTGCATCATATACAACTCTTCATCAATGTATCCATTGAGGAACGCCGTTTTGACATCCATCTGCCATATTTCATAATCGTAATATGCAGCGATTGCTAACATAATCCTCAGAGACTTTAGGTTCGCTACTGGTGAGAAAGTCTCATCGTAGTCAACTCCTTGAATTTGTCGAAACCCTTTTGCGACAAGTCGATCTTTATAGACAGTAACATTACCATCAGCATCTGTTTTCTTCTTGAAAATCCATTTGTTCTCGTGACCTTTCGCCATCCTAAGTCCACCAAAGTCCATACTTGGTTTTCATACATGGATCCAATCTCGGATTCCATGGCATCTTGCAATTTATTGGAATCTGGGCTCATCATCGCTTTCTCATATGTCGCAAGGTCATCGGTGTTGTCCACCAACATGACACTCATAACGGGATCATACCAATCAGGAGTGGTACGAGTTCTCGTTGACCTGCGAGGTTCTATAGCAACTTCAACCGAAGTTTCATGATCATCATCATTAGCTTCCTCTCTTATTGGTGTAGGCGCCACAGGAACTACTTTCGGTGCTGCGCTACTCGCAAGTTCGAGAGAAGGTTCAACAACCTCGTCGAGTTCTACTTTCTTTCCAGTCACTTCTTTCGAGAGAAATTCTTTTTCTAGAAAGGATCCATTCTTAGCAACGAAGATTTTGCCCTCGGATCTATGATAGAAGGTATACCCAATAGTTTCCTTCGGGTATCCTATGAAGACGCATTTTTCCGCTTTGGGTTCAAGCTTGTCCGGCTGTAACTTCTTTACATTAGCTTCGCAACCTCAAACTTTAAGTAACGACAATTTAGGTTTCCTCCCAAACCATAATTCATACGGTGTCGTTTCAACGGATTTAGATGGTTCCCTATTTAAAGTGAATGCGGCTGTTTCTAATGCATAACCCCAAAACGATAGCGGTAAATCTGTAAGTGACATCATAGAACGAACCATATCTAAGAGAGTTCGATTACGACGTTCGGACACACCATTACGCTGTGGTGTTCCCGGTGGTGTCAATTGTGAAAGTATTCCGCATTTCTTCAAATGCTCCCCAAACTCGTAACTTAGATATTCACCTCCACGATTAGATCGTAGAAATTTAATCTTCTTGTTAAATTGATTCTCTACATCACTTTGAAATTCCTTAAACTTCTCGAAAGTTTCGGACTTATGTTTCATGAAATAGATATACCCATATCTACTCAAGTCATCCGTGAAGGTAAGAACATAACGATAACCACCGCGCGATGCTACACTCATTGGGCCACACACATCGGTATGTATGATTTCCAATAAGTCCGTAGCTCGCTCCATCATCCCAGAAAATGGAGTCTTAGTCATTTTACCCATCAGACATGCTTCGCATCTTTCAAGTGATTCAAAATCAAGTGATTCAAGAGTCCATCGGAATGGAGTTTCTTCATACGCTTCACTCTAATATGACCAAGACGACGGTGCCACATATAGGTCGAGTTATCGCTCAATTTCAAACGTTTAGCTTCAATGTTATTAATATGTGTATTTCCACGATCAAGATTCAATAAGAATAGACCATCTATCAAAGGTGCATGTGCATAAAACATATTACTCATATAAATCGAGCAACCATTATTCTCGGAATTAAACAAGTAACCGTCTCGCAACAAACATGATCCAGATATAATGTTCATGCTCAACACAGACACCAAATAACAATTATTTAAGTATAAAACTAATCCCGATGGTAGATGAAGAGGTAGCGTGCCCACCGCGATCACATCAACCTTTGATCCATTTCCAACGCGCATCGTCGCCTCGTTCTTCGCTAGCTTTGGTTTATTCTCAAGACTGCTTACATTTGAGTTACAAATATGAGCAGAACCAAGATTCAAATACCCAGGCACTACTACGAGTACTAGTGAGATACACATCAATAACATGTATATCGGATATACCTTTCTTCTTGATATTGCCGTTCTTCAAATCCTCCAAGTACTTTGGGCAATTCTGCTTCCAGTGACCTTCTCCCTTGCAGTAAAAGCACTCAGTATCAAGCTTAGGCCCAGCCTTGGTCTTCTTCGTCGTTGCTGCAACTTTCTTACCACCCTTCTTGAAGTTTCCCTTTTGCTTAGACTTGCCTTTCTTGAATTTGGTGGTCTTATTGACCAACAACACTTGATGCTCTTTCTTGATCTCCACTTCTTCAGATTTCAACATGGAGAAGAGTTCTGGCAACGTCTTGTTCATGTTTTGCATATTGTAGTTCATCACAAAGTTCTTGTAAATTGGTGGCAGTGATTCGAGGACACGGTAAATCCCCAAAGCATTAGGAATCACTATACCCGAGTTTTTTTGCGTGCCCAGACATCTTAAGCACATGCTCAATGAAGGAGCTGCCCTCTTCCATCTTGCAGTTAAAGAACTTTTCAGAAGCCTCATAACTCTCAACTGCCGCGTGAGCCTCAAATATAATTTTGAGTTCATGGACAATATCATGTGGGTCTTGGTTCTCAAACCTTTTCTGAAGCTCCGATTCCAAACCATACAAGATAGAACACTGAACTGTGGAGTACTGATTCTTTCGAGTGAGGTAAACATTCTTTACTTCATAGGTAGCAGTAGCTGCAGGCGGTTCACCCAGCGGTGCATCAAGCACATAGGTCAAATTACCAGCATTGAGGAAAATCCTCAAATTGCGGAACCAATCTGCGAAGTTGCTTCCATTGTTTTTCAACTTTTATTTCTCTAGGAACGCATTAAAATTGATGGTAGGGGCCGCCATTGATCTACAACATATTTGCAATAGTTTAGACTAAGTTTATGACAAATTGAGTTCTAATTAATGGTTATATTAATCTAGGTGAACTCCCACTCAAAACAATATCCCTCACATTGTTTGAGTGATCCCATGAACCAAATCCACCACATAAAAACCCATCATCACGAGAGTTGATGTAGCTTCAATGGCTGTCGTGGTATTGCACGGCAGATGCTACTGGGGGTAGCTTACGAGAGGAGCAAGGCGTGAGGAGAATCCGGGAGCGAGATTGGAACACGATGTACCCAGGTTCACGTCCCCTCGGTGGAGGATCGCTACGTCCTGCTATCAATCCAGTATATGATCATAGATTGGTTTACAATGGAGTCGCCGTAGGGGTAGGGAGAGAATAGATCTAATCTAATATGGGAGAGCCTCTAATATGATGTCCCCGTGGGGGTGCCCCTGGTGGCTTTATATATGCAGCCAGTTAGGGTTTACAAGTATTTGGTGGGCTTTGTATTGAACTCGCCGTCTTGGGCCTCCAGTCGGAGCCACTCGTCTAGGTCCAGCATGCGCCAGTCGCCGTTTTAGGCGAGTCGACCCGCTCTGGGTTGGCTTCAGTCGGCTCGATCCATCTGGCGAATCCGCTTCGTGGGTATACCCCGATTGGTATTCCCCCATCAGTAGTCCCCGAGCGCGTTGTCGATTCGACGCGGGCTTGAGGCAGGGCGCGGAGAGTCTTGACGATGGGTCGTAGCAAATCGGCGACGAGCTCCTGAACAGAGAAAAGAACCGTGAAGCGGTAGGCGGTCGGCGTGAGCCAGTCGGTGATGGCTAGTTGGCGAAATACGCAGAGGCTCGGTGAAGCTGCCAGCTGCGGCGAGTCCCCGAACGTGGAGCGTGCCGAGTCCCGATCATGGCGAGTGGCGAGGTCGAGCGACCGGAGAGTGCCGAGTCCCCGAGCACGCCGAGTGGCGAGGTTGGGCGACCGGCGAGTGGCGCTGTCCGTAGCGCGCCGAGTACTCAAGCGCATTGAGTATGCGAGGGCGAGTCCGCGGTGGCGAGTCCCTGAGCGTGTTGAGTACGCGAGGGCGAGTCCATGGTGGCGAGTCCCTAAGCGTGTTGAATACGCGAGGGCGAGTCTGCGGTGGTGAGTACCCGAGCGTGTTACACGAGGGCGAGTGTTCGCGGCGGCAAGTCGACGAGGGCGAGCCACGGTCGTGGAACCACGCGTACACGCAGCATGCCTAGGAGTAGTCCCCGATGCTTGAGTTGGCTTGTAGAGGCGACTTGAGGATCTTTAGAGATGCATATTCTGAAAATAGTAGTGGTTGTTGCCGAGCATGGCGAGTGGCGAGGTCGAGTGACCGAAGAGTGCCGAGTCCCCGAGCGCGGCGAGTGACGAGGTCGAGCGACCGACGAGTGCTAAGTCCCCGAGCGCGGCGAGTGGGGAGGCCGAGCGACCGGCGAGCGCCGAGTCCCCAAGCGCGGCGAGTGACAAAGTCGAGTGACCGACGAGTGCCGAGTCCCCGAGCACGGCGAGTCCGCGATGATAGCGAGTCCGCGATGATAGCCAGTCGCATGGCGACTTCAAAGATGGATCTTGACTTGGCGTTCTTCTTGGACGATCCGAGGTTAGGTTTGAGAGTCCTCATCCGCAGTACTTGGCCGTGCGAGTCGCTCTGTCTAAGGTTTAGGAGGACATGGTGCTGTTTGTCTAGCACTACCATTTGTCTTGGCCCGGAAGGCCAGTCGAGCAAGGCGACTCCAATGATGGCTCTCGGTTAGCGTTTTTCGTGGACGATCCGAGGCTCTGTTTGTGAGTCCTCGTCCGCACTACTTGGCCATTGCGAGTCACTCTTTCAAAGGTTGACAAAGGCGAATAGATTTTTCCCGGGGGGAAGAGACACCCAGTGGTGAGTCCATGCAGCGTGGCATGCGAACCTCTCTGGCGACTCGGAAGATGAAAGTCCCTTAGCAGGCACGTCGTATGCAATCGACCTAGCCGGAAGTCGACGCGGCGGACACAGGGCCAACGCGGCGGACGGGGGTCGCGCTATGGCAAAGTCGACGCGGCGGACACGGGGTCGACGCGGCGGATGGAGGTCGCGCTGTGGAGATGTCGACGCGGCGGACACGGGGTCGACACGGCGGACGGAGGTCGTGCTATGGCGATGTCAACGACGGCGGGGCCGTGAGGGCGAGGTCGCGATGGCGATCCCGCGACTGGCGAGTCTTCGAGCGTAGCGAGTTCGCGTTTATGCGTCTCCGCGTTTAAGCAAGTTCCGGAGCATGGCGAGTCGGCGAGCCGGTAGATTGGAGAGTCTGAAGGGTTTCGCGGCATAGTAAATCAAAATTTTCTACGGATGCGAACAGAGGGAAAGCCAAGATCTAATCTAGGAGATGCAATCAACGAGAGAGATTGGATTAGATCTTCATACCCTTGAAGATTCGCACAGCGGAACGTTGATCGGAACGTGGGTGATGTAGTCGTACTCGCTTCTCCTCCTCGCGATCCGATCCGATCTAGCACCACAAGTGGCGGTGCCTCCGTGAGATGCACACGTGCAGCACCTCGACGTCTCCTCCTTCCTCAGACCAGCGACTATGGTGGAGAGATAGATTGGATCTACAACACGACGGCGTGGTGTATATGGTGGAGAATTTCTGCTGCAGGGCTTCGCCTACAAACAGTCGGGAGGGAGAGAGGAAGTTAGCAAGGCTGCTAGGGCTTGGAGGAAGGTGTGTGTAGGGGGAGGGGGCGCACCACCCCTCTATATATATAGGGGGGGCGGCCAGCCCTTGCCCCTCCTCCAAGCCTATCTCTAGTTTAAACAATTTAAACTCTCCCTTATCTAGAAATCCTATCTCTAGTTTAAACGATTTAAACTCTCCCTTATCTAGAAATTCTATCCCGAGATTTAAAGGAGTCAAATCTCTCTAGAATCGGCTGGGCCCTATGGGGCCTTGTGCCCCTGGCCAAATGCGGCCAGGACACTCCCTCATAGGCCCATTCCCCCTCCCGGAAGGTGGGGCCACGTTGGTCCCCTTCCAGAAGGTTCTAGAAGCTTCCGGTACAATACCGATTAACCCGGAACAATTCTGAACTCCAAAAACTTCACTGCCTTATATGAATCTTATTCTCCGGACCATTCCGGAACCTCTCGTGATATCCCGGATCCCATCCGAGACTCCGAACAAAAATTCATAATCCAATTATCCAATCTATCCTAGCGTCAAGATACGTTAAGTGTGTGACCCTGCGGGTTCGAGAATATGCAGACATGATCTTCTATCAATAATCAACAACGGGGTCTGGGCACCCATATTGACTCCCACACATTCATCGATGATCATATCGGATGAACCACGATGCCAGGATTCAATCAATCCCATATATATATTCCCTTCGTCTCGCGATATTTTACTTGCCCGAGATTCGATCGTCGGTACCGTCATACCTAGTTCAATCTCGTTCACGGCAAAGTACTTTACTCGTAATCCGGTATCACTTTGTGATTAACTCCTTAACCACATGCTTGCAAGCGGTGTTGATATCGACACCGAGTGGGCCCAAGTATATCTCTCCGACCTAGGAGGGACAAATTCCATCTCGATACATACAACCCAAGATACTTTCCGATCACCGAGACACCTTTATGATCACCCTCTCATAGGATGACGTTTGATGACCTCAAAGCTTTCTTCGGTACCAGGAGTTGCATTATCTCATGGTCTAAGTAATACAATATTTGACATAAGAAAAGCTTCGCAAAGATGAACAGGATGAAACGATCTAATTGCTTCGCTTAGTTTGATTCCATCCATCATATCATTCTCCCAATGATATGATCTCATTATCAATTGACAACTCATGTCTATGGTTAGGAAACCTTAACCATCATTGATCAATGAACTAGTCCTTAGAGGCGTGCGTGGACACGGTGTTGTTCACAAACCACACAAGTATTAAAGTTTCCGCTAATACAATTCTAGCATGGAATATAAACTTTATCATGAACAAGAATTATAATAATAACATCTTTATTATTGCCTCTAGGGCATAATTCCAACAGTCTCCCACTTGCACTAGAGTCAATAATCTAGTTTACATCCGCAACAATCTCACACCCATGGCACGAGGTGTTGATCATGTTTTACACGTGGAAGAGGTTTAGTCAATGGATCTGCGACATTCATATCCGTATGTACTTTGCTAATCTTCAGATCTCCATCGCTATATAATCTCGGATTATATGAAACTTATGTTGATATGCTTGGTCTTTGGATGATATCTTGGTTCCTTAGCGAGTGCTATGGCGCGTTGTTGTCACACAATATCTCCAGTGGGTCCAATGCACTTGGAACCACGCCAAGCTCGATGATGAAGTTTTGATCCAAACTCCTTCACTTGACGCTTCTGCGGCAGCCATGTATTCCGCTTCTCATGTAGATCCCGATCACGCTTTGCTTGCGACTTCTCCTCCTGACTCCTCCATTCAAAATATACACGTATCCCGCCCGAGATTTAGAAGCATCCTTGTCGGTGTCGAAACTAGCATCGACGTAACCTTTTACGACAAGTTTTTCATCACCCCCATAGACTAAGAACATTTCTTTAGTTCTATTTAGGTACTTTAGGATGTTCTTCACGGCTGTCCAGTGTTCCACTCCTGGATCACTTTGATATCTGCTCGTCAAACTAAGAGCATTGGACACATCCGGTCTAGTACACAGCATGGCATACATGATGGAACCTATGGCCGAGGCATAAGGCACTTTGCTCATAGCTTCCCTATCATTTATCGTAGCTGGACACTGAGCCTTGCTCAATATCTTACCTGACAACATAGGCACTGAACCTTTCTTTGCCTTATCCATTCTGAACCTTTTCAGAACTTTGTCTAGGTATGTACTCTGGCTTAAAGCTATCAGGCGTCTTTGTCTATCTCTATAGATTTTGATGCCCAATATATAAGCAGCTTCACCTAGGTCTTTCATTGAAAAACACTTGTTCAAATAACTCTTCACATCGTTAAGCATGTTGATGTCATTTCCGATAATCAATATGTCATCCACATACACTGTAAACGTCACCGAGCTCCCACTCACTTTCTTGTAGATGCAAGCTTCGTAGCAATTTGGAACAAATCCAAAGCTCTTGATCACTTGATAAAAACGAAGGTTCCAACTCCGAGATGCTTGCTTCAGTCCATAAATGGAACGCTGAAGTTTGCATACTTTACTAGCATCCTTAGGATCGACAAAACCTTCGGGTTGCCTCATATACAACTCTTCATCAATGTTGCCATTGAGGAAAGCAGTCTTGACATCCATCTGCCATATTGGAGTTGTGATTTGCTAATAAAATCCGAATGGACTTAAACATCGCTACGGGAGAGAAAGTCTCATCGTAGTCAACACCTTGAACTTGTCGAAAACCTTTTGCGACAAGCCATGCTTTATAGACGGTAACATTACCATCCGCGTCCGTTTTCTTCTTGAAAATCCATTTGCACTCAACGGCCTTTCGGTCGCTAGGAGGATCCACCAAAGTCCATACTTGGTTTTCGCTCATGGATCCCAATTCGGATTTCATGGCTTCCAGCCATTTCTCAGAGTCTGGGCTCATCATCGCTTCCTCATAATTCGTAGGTTCACCTCTTCTACCAACAAGACAGTCAAGGCGGTTGCCGTACCACTCGGGAGGGGCACGCGACCTTGTCGACTGCGACGCTCAAGAGCAAGATCGTCCAAGCTTCATGATCCTTGTCATTAGCTTCCTCTATTGTTGGTGCGGTGACTGGAACAATTTCAGGTCTTCGCTACTCTCCAATTCAATAGAAGGTTCAATAACCTCGCCTAGCTCTACTTTCCTCCCACTCACTTCTTTCGAGAGAAACTCCTTCTCAAGAAAGGAACCGTTCTTCATGACAAACACTTTGCCTTGGTTACGTGATAGAAGGTATACCCAATAGTTTCCTTAGGGTATCCTATGAAGACGCATTTCTCGCTCTGGGATCAAGCTTGTCGGCATCAACTTCTTGACGAAGCTTCACATCCCCAAACTTTAAGAAACGACAACTTAGGTTTAGCACCAAACCACAGTTCATACGGTGTCGTCTCAACGGATTTAGATGGAGACCTATTTAAAGTGAATGCAGCGGTTTCTAATGCATAACCCCAAAATGATAACGGCAAATCAGTAAGAGACATCATTGATCGGACCATATCTAATAGGGTTCGATTCCGGTGTTCAGACACACCATTGCGCTGTGGTGTTCCGGGTGGCGTGAGTTGTGAAACGATTCCACTTGCTTTAAGATGCGTGAGAAAATCATAACTCAAATATTCACCTCCACGATCGGATCGTAGAAACTTAATCTTTCTGTTACGATGGTTCTCCACTTCATTCTGAAATTCCTTGAACTTTTCAAATGTTTCAGATTTATGTTTCATTAAATAGATATACCCATATCTACTTAAGTCATCGGTAAAAGTGAGGAAATAGCGATATCCACCTCGCGTCGGAACACTCATCGGTCCACATACATCGGTATGTATGATTTCCAACAAGTCCGTTGCTCGCTCCATCATACCGGAGAACGGGGTTTTGATCATCTTGCCCATGAGGAATGGTTCGCATGTGTCAAATGATTCAAAATCAAGAGACTCCAAAAGTCCTTCAGAATGGAGTTTCTTCATGCGCTTTACACAATTATGACCTAGACGACAGTGCCACAAATAAGTAGTATTATCACTATCTACTTTACATATCTTAGCCTCAATGTTATGGATGTGTGGTTCATCCCTTTCGAGATTTAGAAGAAATAAACCATTCACAAGAGGTGCATGACCATAAAAGATGTTACTCATATAAATAGAACAACCATTATTCTCCGATTTAAATGAATAACCGTCTTGCAATAAACACGATCCAGAAATAATGTTCATGCTCAACGCAGGCACATAATAACACTTATTAAGGTTTAAAACTAATCCCGAAGGTAAAACTAAGGAGAGCGTCTTGGCCATCACATCAACTCTTGATCCGTTGCCAACGCCAAGATCGTCACCTCATCCCTTGCAAGCCGCTCATTCCGTAGCTCTGCTTCGAGTTACAAATATTAGCAACCGGTATCAAATACCCGTGCACTACAACGAGGGCTAGTAAGGAAAACATCAATAACATGTATATCAAATATACCTTTGATGGTGCCATCCTTCTTGTTCCAAGTACTTGGACGATTCGCTTCCAATGACCCTTGTCCTTGCAATAGAAGCACTCGATGTCGGCTTGGGATCAGACTGAGCTTCTTCTCAGCAGGGGCATTGCGCTTGCAGACGCCCTTCTTGAAGGGCTTCTTTGATCCCTTACCTTTCTTAAAGGAGGGCTTGTTGACCATCAACACATGATTATCCTTCTTGATGTCCACTTCCGCAGCCTTCAGCTTTGCGAAGAGCTCGGTGATCGTATCAGTGGAACCAATCTGATTATGAGTCACTACAAAACTTTTGTAGCCGGGAGGGAGTGATTGCAGAACCCTGTCAATCTTGAGCTCCTCTGGAATCGTGCATTCCAGTTGCTCAAGGCGTTGAGTGTAGCCCGACATCTTTATGGCGTGCTCACTAACGGAACTCCCTTCCTCCATCTTGTAGTTAAAGAACTTCTCAGAGATCTCATATCTCTCGTAAGCGGGCTTGAGTAAAACATGGTTTTCGGCTCCTCGAGAATCTCAAAGGGCCGGATAGGTTTCAAAACGATTTTGAAGTTCGGTTCCATAGCAAACAACATGGTGCTCTTAATCACACCATAATCATCTTTGCTTGGATCGATAGACAACTTTCTCATCGGTAGCGATTGCGGGAGGGTCACCTAACGCTTTACCAAGGACATAGTCCTTTGTCCGCGAACAGAATGATTCTTAGATTGCGGAACCAGTTGGTGAAGTTAGACCCATTGTTTCTAAGCTTTTCTTTCTCGCAAAAACGTTGAAGTTGAAGTTGGACTTGGCCATTGGATCTACTGATTTGCAAGTACAATTTAGACTATGTTCATGATAAATAGTTCAACTTAATCAAATTACTAGATGAACTCCCACTAAATTCAACATCCCTCAAGTTGTTTAGTGAACACGATCCAAATTCACCACACCTAATCCGATCATCACGAGAAGAGATGTGGTTTCAATGGTGGACAACGAAGTGTCGATCATATCATTCATATGACTCATGCTTAACCTTTCGGTTCTTGTGTTCCGAGGCCATGTCTGTACATGCTAGGCTCGTCAAGTTAGACCCAAGTATTTCCGCGTGTGCAAAACTGGCTTGCACCCGTTGTATGTGAACGTAGAGTCTATAGCACCCGATCATCACGTGATGCTTGTAAACGAAGAACTTTCGCAACGGTGCATACTTGGGGAGAACACAGTTTTTATCTTGATCTTTAAGTGAGGAATCATCTTATAATGCTACCGTCGCGATCTAAGCATAATAAGATACATAAAGGGATAAACATCACATGCATATAACTTTATGTGACATGGTATAGCCAATCCTCGCGCAATGATCTCCATCTTGTGCGTTCCGGCATGATCTCCATCACTCCACCATGATTGCCTCCACCACGAATAGCAACTACAACTATTGCTAATTACTTAGCGATAAAGTAAAGCTATTACATGGCGTATAAGAAGTTGACTCGCAGGTCATACACAATTATAAAGACAACCATATGGCTCCTGTCGGTTGTGTACTCATCGACATGCAAGTCGTGAAACATTACAAAACATGATCATCACATACAATATACACATCACATCTTGGGCCATACCATATCACAGAAAACACTCCCTGCAAAAAACAAGTTAGACGCCTCTACTTTGTTGTTGCATGTTTTACATGGCTTATGGGAGTAGATGCTAAGAACGATTCTTACCTACGGAAAGCCACAACGGTGATATTATGGTTGCCAAACTCCGGTGTTAATCCCATGACAACTATAGTGAGAGAAACTGACATCCACCAGCCGCATGTGGGGAACAAGCCACACGTCAAGTGCGAGCGGTCTCATGACGTCGGCGTGGGTTGGCCTGACCGACGCTTCAATCTCACTATCCCGCGTCATAAGAAGAACACAAACAAGAGGCTTGCAACAGAAAACATCAACGCCGCAACAACCATGTTGCGTTCTACTCGTGAAACACATCTACGCATAGATCTAGCTCGATACCATCAAGGGTTTGGCGGCATAGTAAATCAAAATTTTCTACGGATGCGAGCGGAGGAAAGCCAAGATCTAATCTAGGAGATGCAATCAACGAGAGATTGGATTAGATCTTCATACCCTTGAAGATTACCGCAGTGGAACGTTCGTCGGAACGTGGGTGATGTAGTCGTACTCGCTTCTCCTCCTCGCGATCCGATCCGATCTAGCACCACAAGTGGCGGTGCCTCCGTGAGATGCACACGTGCAGCACCTCGACGTCTCCTCCTTCCTCAGACCAGCGAGTATGGTGGAGAGATAGATTGGATCTACAACACGACGGCGTGGTGTATATGGTGGAGAATTTCTGCTGCAGGGCTTCGCCTACAAACAGTCGGGAGGGAGAGAGGAAGGTAGCAAGGCTGCTAGGGCTTGGAGGAAGGTGTGTGTAGTGGGAGGGGGCGCACCACCCCTCTATATATAGAGGGGGGGCCAGCCCTTGCCACTCCTCCAAGCCTATCTCTATTTTAAACAATTTAAACTCTCCCTTATCTAGAAATCCTATCTCTAGTTTAAACGATTTAAACTCTCCCTTATCTAGAAATTCTATCCCGAGATTTAAAGGAGTCAAATCTCTCTAGAATCGGCTGGGCCCTATGGGGCCTTGTGCCCCTGGCCCAATGCGGCCAGGACACTCCCTCATAGGCCCATGCCCCCTCCCGGAAGGTGGGGCCACGTTGGTCCCCTTCCGGAAGGTTCTAGAAGCTTAAGTACAATACCGATTAACCGGAACAATTCGAACTCCAAAACTGCACCTTTGCCTTATATGAATCTTATTCTCGGACCATTCGGAACCTCTCGTGATATCCCGGATCCCATCCGAGACTCGAACAAAAATTCATAAACCAATTATCCAATCTATCCTAGCGTCAAGATACGTTAAGTGTGTGACCTGCGGGTTCGAGAATATGCGACATGATCTTCTATCAATAATCAACAGAGTGCAGGCACCCATATTGACTCCACACATTCATCGATGATCATATAGGATGAACCGCGATGCCAGGATTCAATCAATCCCATATATATATTCCCTTCGTCTCGCGATATTTTACTTGCGAGATTCGATCGTCGCATGGCCATACCTAGTTCAATCTCGTTCACACAAGTACTTTACCGTTCCGTAATCCGATATCACTTTGTGATTAACTCCTTAACCACATGCTTGCAAGCGGTGTTGATATCGATTACGAGTGGGCCCAGTATATCTCTCCGACTGGGAGGACAAATTCCATCTCGATACATACAACCCAACAGATACTTTCCGATCACCGAGAGACACCTTTATGATCACCCTCTCATAGGATGACGTTTAATGACCTCAAAGCTTTCTTCCGGTACCGGGAGTTGCATTATCTCATGGTCTAAGGAATACAATATTTGACATAAGAAAAGCTTCGCAAAGATGAACACGATGAAACGATCTAATTGCTTCGCTTAGTTTGGTCATCCATCATATCATTCTCCCAATGATATGATCTCATTATCAATTGACAACTCATGTCTATGGTTAGGAAACCTTAACCATCATTGATCAATGAGCTAGTCCTTAGAGGCGTACCAGGGACACGGTGTTGTTCACAAACCACACAAGTATTAAAGTTTCCGCTTAATACAATTCTAGCATGGAATATAAACTTTATCATGAACAAGAATTATAATAATAACATCTTTATTATTGCCTCTAGGGCATAATTCCAACAGAGTCGGCGATGGACGAGGCCGTGAGAGGCGAGTCCGCGGCGAACAAGTCGGCTGAACGTGGAGAGTCCATGAGGGCAGCGAGTCGCGAGTCCCGTGATATCTGGCGTTTAGCTCAAGGAGTGGGCGGATGGAGGTCGCTATGGGCGAGTCCCGAGCCTAGCGAGTCAGCTGCGTTAAGCGTTTAGCGAGGACCGGAGTGTGGCGATGCCTGCCTCGAGCGCCGAGTCCCCGAGCATGCTGGGTACGCGAGGGCGAGTCCGTGGTGGTGAGTTCATGACCGTGTCGAACTCACGGCAGGCGAGTCCTCGAGCCTAGGGAGTCCGAGCATGACGAGTCCACGCTGGACGAGTCCCCGACCATGACGTCTGTGCGGCGGGTGAGTCGCCGAGCCTGGCGAATCGCGAGGAGCGAGTCCGTGGCAGATGTAAACCAGCATGTCAACTCGTCTCCATAGATTGATTCTCAGCAGTATGTACATGAAAAACATGTAGGAAAAATTAGTCTAATCTTAATTAAATAATAAATCAATGAAATAACCAGTGACAGGTATTTAGATTAAATATAGACACTCGCGGACACATGGCCATATGTGTCTTGTTCTCTGACGACATCGCTTCATCTCCTTGCTGATGAGGCCGACTAGTACGGCACGAGTTGTTTTCAACAGACGTGTGTAGCAAAATTCTCGGCGATTGCTCTTGTCATGCAGTATACGGAGATCATTAGTTAATGTATAATAATCAATAAGCAATGATAATAAGAGAGAGAGAAATTGTTGGGCGCTTCGGTGACTCCAGGTCGCCGCCATGAAGATACCGTCTGATGTAGACAGCCTTGACAGATGCAATCTGGTCGCCGGCGATGAAGAGGGATCCTGCCCAGATTATCACCCTCCAAGCATCGCTTGCCCCACGGTGGGCGCCAACTGTCGTGGTATTGCACGGCAGATTCTACTGGGGGTAGCTTACGTAGAGGGAGCAAGGTGACGTAGGAGAATCCGGGAGCGAGATTGGCACACGATGTACCCAGGTTCACGTCCCCTCGGTGGAGGATCGCTACGTCCTGCTATCAATCCAGTATATGATCATAGATTGGTTTACAATGGAGTCGCCGTACGGGTAGGGAGAGAATAGATCTAATCTAATATGGGAGAGCCTCTAATATGATGTCCCCGTGGGGGTGCCCCTGGTGGCTTTATATATGCAACCAGTTAGGGTTTACAAGTATTTGGTGCGCTTTGTATTGAACTCGCCGTCTTGGGCCTCCAGTCGGAGCCACTCTTCTAGGTCCAGCATGCGCCAGTCGCCGTATTAGGCGAGTCGACCCGCTGTGGGCTTGGCTTTAGTCGGCTCGATCCATCTGGCGAATCCGCTTCGTGGGTATACCCCGATTGGTATTCCCCCATCAATGGCGAACAATCAACATTTTCATCATATCTACTATATGACTCATGCTTTACCTTTCGGTGATCCGTGTTCCAAGACCATGTCTGTACATGCTAGGCTCGTCAAGATCAAACCTTAGCTTCCGCATGAGCAAATCTGGCTTGCTCATGTTGTATACACCCGCAGAATCTAACACACCCGGTCATCACGTGGTGCTTCGAAACAAAAAGCTTTAGGAACGGTGCTTACTAAGGATGAACACTTTAAAACTTGAAATTTGTGTGCTTGAGGGATCATCTTATAATGCTACCGTCGTTATCTAAGCAATACAAGATGCATAAAGGATTAACATCACATGCAATTCATAATATGTGATATGATATGGCCTTTCTTCTTGTGCTTCCGATCTCCATCTTCAAGCACGACCATGATCTCCATCATCACCGGTATGGCGTAAAGGTCAATGGCGTCGCTTCATGGTTGTCGTCCACCAGCTTCAACTATTAAAACTACTTTGAATAGACATACGGGTCTTAACAGAAATTAAAGACAACCATATGGCTCCTACCGGTTTCCAACTTACAATAAGGAACATTGCATACATCAAATATAATCACAATCATGGCCATGCATATCACATCACAGCACACCCCTGCAAAACAAAGTTAGACGCCTCTAATTTCTTTGCATATTTTACGTGTTTTGGGGCATTCAATAAGTGTCGATCTAACTTACGAACAAGAACCACAACGTTGATGTTTGAACTATCAAGTGCCCGTTGTAAATTGGATCTATACTATAATGGGAGAGACAGACACCCGCAAAGACACTTATGCAATACAAGTTGCATGTTAAGCGTGGAGCAGGTCTCATGAACGATGTCATGTAAGGTTAGACCGGGCCGCTTCATCCCATCATACCGCAAGATGCAAAGTACACAAAAAGCAATTGATAATAAAAGCACCACCGCCCACAATGACCATTGTGTTCTACTCGTGCAATAGATCTACATATAAACACGGCTCTGATACCACTGTAGGGGTTCGTAGTATGGAAAACAAAAAATTTCTACCGCATGCAAACAAACAAGCCAATATCTATCTACTAGATTACAGCAACGAGTCGATAGAGGAACTCACCCTCGAAGATTCCAAAGCGGTTAACGAGAGTAGATTCTCGTGGGTGATGTAGTCGTACTCTTGCCGATCTCAAGATCGCGTGGCAGCGCTTCCGCAGTCGGTCACACGTTCGGTACTTGATGAAGACCTTCCTCTCCCTTGTTCCAGTAGGCAGCGGAGGTTGTAGCACTCTCCTCATGATTCCGGCAGAACGACGGCGTGGTGTCAGAAGTAGAGGGGAGATCTTGCAGGGCTTCGCCTTAAGCCGGAGCGAGTATGGTGGACTATGAGAGAGGCCTTGGTGATCTAGGGTTTAGAGGGAACCAAGGGGAGGGTGTGGCTGGCGTCTAGGGCTTGGAGAAGCCCCAACTCGCCGAGTTGGAGGGGAAACCCTAGGCGACGGCTGCACTTGGAGGTGGAGGCGCGCAGGAGCTAGGGTTTTAGGTGTGAGGGGTAGGGGGCGCCCTTCCCATCCTTATATAGGTGGAGGGTGGCCGGTTGGGAGGAGGGAGTCCTCCCCCAACTCGGCCTCCTTGGCCGGCGGTTGGAGGGAGGGGAACTCCTCCCCAAGTAGGTTTCCTACTCTTCCTCCACCAAGCAAACTTGCCGTTTGACTTTTTCAAATTGGTGTTTGACTTTCAAACTAGGATTTTATTTCTCCCTTTATTTTGCCCAGCCAAGTGACCTATTATATGATGCAACCATTCTATATTGTCATGACACATTCATGTACCCTTCCCCTCCGGAGTGCCGGACCTTCCGGACCCTTCTAGAACATTCCTGGTGAAAACATCGGAATCATCTCCCAACTCCGAAACAGGACTTTCCTTATATGAATCTTGATGGGGGAATACCAATCGGGGTATACCCACGAAGCGGATTCGCCAGCTGGATCGAGCCGACTGAAGCCTAGCCCTGAGCGGGTCGACTCGCCCAACTCGGCGACTGGCGCATGCTGGACCGAGACGAGTGGCGCCGACTGAGGCCCAAGACGGTGACTCCAATACAAAGCCCATTAGTGCACTTGTAAACCCTAGGTGACTGCATATATAAAGCCACCAGGGGCACCCCCACGGGGTATCCTATCTCACAATAGATTAGATCTAGTCTCTCCCTCCGCCTACGGCGCCTCCCATGTAAACCAATCTATGATCATATACTGGATTGATAGCAGGGCGTAGCGATCCTCCACCGAGGGAACGTGAACCTGGGTACATCGTGTGCCAATCTCGCTCCCGAATTCTCCTACGTCGCCTTGCTCCCTCTACATAAGCTACCCCCAGTATCATCTGTCGTGCAATACCACGAAAAATCTTATTCTTCGGACCATTCCGGATCTCCTCGTGATATCTCGAATCCCATCCGAGACTCCGACTAACATTCGGTCTCTTACTCATCATTCCATAACTACTCAACAACATCGAATCCTTAAGTGTGTCTCCCTACGGTTTGTGAATTATGAGTACATGATCGAGACACTTCTCCGATGAATAACCAATAGAGGAATCTGGAAATTCATATGGCTCCCACATATTTCTACGATTACTTTGCGATCGAATGAACCACTTACATATGATACCAATTTCCCTTTGTCTCACGATAGTTTACTTATCCGAGGTTTTGATCGTCGGTATCTCTGCATACCTAGTTCAACCTCGTTACCGATAAGTACTCTTTTGTCGTTCTCGTGGTATGTGATCCCTTGTGAGACAGTCACATGCTTGCAAGCCAATTGGATGACATTCCACCGAGAGGGCCCAGAGTATATCTATCCGTCATATGGATGGACAAATCCCACTCTTGATCCATGTGTCTCAACCCATACTTTCCGAACACTCAATGCCATCTTTATGGCCACCCAGTTACGGTGTGGTGTTTGATGTCATCAAAGCATCCTTCCGGTGATGGTGATTAGCATGATCTCATAGTCGAAGGAATTAGGTTACTATGTATCATAAAGCTTATAGCAATTGAACTACTAAAATGACTTGATCTTTATGCTACGCTTATCTATAGGAGTATGTCCATCATACCATTCTCCTAATGATATGATCTTGTTATTAACAACATCTCAAATGTTCATGATCAAGAAACCATGATCATCTATTAATCAACAAGCTAGTATTATAAAGAGGCTTTACCAGGGACTCTAATTTAGTTTACCAAACACAAGTATTAATGTTTCTGGTTAATACTGTTATAGCATGAATGTAAACATTTATCATAAACACAAAGATATAATAATAACTACATTTATTATTGCCTCTAGGGCATATCTCCAACTACCTCAGGTCTAAGGATTACATTTATTGAGATATACAAATGACAACGTGTTCGTTGTACCTCAATATGGGTCAATCTGAATCGCTAAACTCTTTCGCCGAATCTGTGTAAGTCGGAATGGCATCACCATGCCCATGACAAGTGGAACCGAGTCATCAAGCCCACTTTCACATTGGTATAAGTTGTGTGTCCAGCACAACCTCAATGATCAAGGACATTTAGTAAAAATAACATGAATGCATAGTTCCACAACCGAATCACATATTCAATGATACACATCAAATGTTTATGCAAGGAAAACTTTATATCTTTATGAATACAATGGGAAATCTCATCATACATGATTGCCTCTAGGGCATATTCCCAACAGCCATAAGCCCCACGGGTTGTCGCCTACAGCAAAGCCGAATCGACGGCCGCACTCGAAGACGCTGTCAACACACTCGACGAAGCACGCGACATCGCCGTGGCTCGCTCGGCGGTCTACCAGCAGATCCTCCACAACTATCACAGCCGTCGGCTGCGCCCAAGGTCCTTCGTCGAAGGAGACCTCATCCTATGACTCAGGCAAGAGCAGCCGAAGAAGTTCGAGTCACCCTGGGAAGGAACCTACATCGTCACCGAAGTCATCCCAGGTGGAGCCTACCGCCTCAAGGACGTCAAGTAAGGAGTTGCATACTCCAACACATGGAATGTCGCACAATTGCGACACTTCTACCCCTAGCTATCCCTCTTTACTTTCAATAAGGATACTCAGCCAAGGCTACTCAGCCGAACAATGTACCTCCTCGTTACGATATGAATAAAAGCTAAGTCCCTAGTCCGAAAATCTCTTTTCCTTCCATTACTTTATGTTACAAAACACACTCAAGGGCTCTGCCTCACCTCACGACTTCGTCATCCAAAAAAAAACGCATGTAAACCTGAGTCGCTGACCACGTCAGGCTAACGAAAAGGACATGCATACAACAAAGCAGCACGTTCTAACACAACAAATCTTTACAACAAAGGGCACATCAAGCCTAGTCAAAATATATACAAGTTTTACATCTATCTTTTTATAGGACCTACCTATTCTGAAGGATCACGTGTGCCCGATGCTCAAAAAGATCTACAATCTCTTCGGCATACTGCCTAACAGCCGCATTATGCGGGTGCATATCCCAAAGGCCACCATCTGGTCGAAGGGGCGGCCCAGCCGCCACTGCCGCATGATCAACATCAGGGCGATGTAGGCGAACAAGCGAAAGGGCAGCTTTAACCCCTGCCACCAACTGGTGCCTTCTGGCATCCCGCAAAACCACTACTAGAAAATCGCGTTGAATTTGTGCATTGCATCGTCATCATCATGCATTGTTTGCCAAAACTATTTTCGCAAAGCCCGTTTTGTTTTCTAAAACGCCCCATCTTTATTCAAACGCCAAACCCCGGGGCTCCGGAGTATTTTGCTTTGTTGCTATCGGTTTGCATATGGTCCAATTAAATTAAATAAAAAGTTAAATTATTTTAGCGGGGCAGTCGAACGGGCCGATTGACCCGAACGACCGCCCCAGAAATTAAACGGTCCAACTGTACCCGCCCTTCTAAATCCTATTCCTACCAGAAAATCTACCCACCCTTCCCCAGCCACATCACCCTGGCCACTCCCCTCTCGCCACCTCAGCTCCCCTCTCCCCTCACCCACTCAAAACCTGCCACTTGGCCAGATCCCTCACCCCTCTTTCTCTCCTCTCTCTCTCCAGCCCCACCAACCCAACACCACGCACACACCCTGGCCACACAACCCTCCGCACACCGAATCCCCTGACCCCACTTCGCCCTGGGTCCCACCGCCAGCCCCTGCCCACGCGATGCCTCCCTCTCTCCCCTGTTCTTCTCCCCCACGGCCGCACGCCTCACCCCACCTCCTGCTCACCTCCGGCGCTCGCCACCGCCCCCTCACCTCGCCTCCCACCGGCCGCCTCGACCCCGCCGCCTCCAACCTCGCCTGCAGAGCCGCCCAACCCCGCCCCCGCGACGCGACAACCTCCACCCTCAACCTCCCCCGCGCCCGAGCCTCCCAGCATCCTCGCCGCCGTCGCCCGCTCGCTCCCTCTCCTCCCTCCTCCCAAGATCCTCGCCCGCCGTGCTCCTACCACACCGCTTGCCACAGGCCACAGATGCTCCCAGCACCGCCGCCCGCTACCTCCGCCAACCTGCTGCGCCTCCTCTTCCTCTCCAAGCCGCCAGAGCCCGACCTGCTCCGCCGTCTCGCATGGCTGCCCCGCCCGCCGCTCACTTGCCTCGCGGGACGCCCTCCTCCTCTCGCCCGCGTCCGCCTCCGCCCCGCGCCCTCGCGGCAGCTCCTCAAGCCGTCGTTCGCCTCCGGCGCGCCGTGCCTCCCGTCTGTCCGCGCGAGCCGCCTCCGGCCGCCCAGCGTCCTGGCCGTGCCCGTCCGCCGGCGCGCGTCCCCGACGTCCCAGGCCGTCCTCGCCGCCTCTGCGCCGCCCGGCGATCGTCTGTCCCCGTCTGCCCCGGCGCCCTCCGCCTCGCGCCTGCCCTTCTCCGGCCGTCCCCGTCCGAGCCCTCCGTGCGCCGGCCGCGTTCCCCAGCGAGCGTCGCCACTTCGCCGACCTCCGCGACAGGGCCCTGACACATGATGCCAAGGTAGGGAGTAGTGGTACTGCCGGTGGTTTGGTTTTGTCCAGAAGACGGTGAGGCTCCGAAGTCTATTCGAAGAGCCATGATTTGCTACACGAGTTCAAGATCTCCCGGAGGCCTTCGTCTAAGACACCAAGAACTCCTACACGGACGCCAAGACCTGGATCCGAAGACCGATCCCCAGGCCGAACCCGCCGAACGCCAAGATCTCCTATCGGAACCCGGAGGTCGACACAGGACTGAAGCACCAAGGCCTTAATGGAATCGACAAGATCCACCGGCGCCAAACCCTAGACCGATCCCGGCGCCCGAAGCCGAGAACCCCGACAAGAACCACGTCACGGATACTCCGAGTTCGCCATCGTGGAAACCAAGGCCTTCGACAAGACAAGGGACGCCAAGCATTTCTTCCCGGACACCGAGACCCTGAACGACTAGTATCCCGACCGGACACCAAGTTCTGCTCCCGATCGCCAAGACCGACCAGCACACGGTACCGACAAGATCTGCATGCGACAAGAACAACCCCGACCCGGAAGAACCCGACGCGGCCGACAACATGACCCGAAGACCCCGGAAGCACCAAGATCTACCCCTTTCCGAGAACGATCCCGTCGAACCCAGATCCGAACCTCGCCGAACCGCCGAACCCTGGACCCTGTCGAGCCCCGAACCCCGGAACCCAAGATCGTCGAGACCCTAAAATGTGTGAACCCTCTCCCGCAAACCCTATTTTATAATTGAAATACAACTTGTCGCATATTAAATTGTCATACTTGCATGCATAATCATGTGGTTTGGGGGCCTTATGCCGATTCACCTAATAATTAAATATGGGGCCCATATGCGGGCAAATCTAGTCTCATATTGGCCTCATTTAAACATGTGTAGCGAACCGTTGCCATCTATTGTCTTGCTATATGACATTTAATTTGCGGGGGTTCTAAATAACTTGAACCATTTAAGTAATTGTCGGGACCCCGGTTCCGCTTAATATGACCTAATTGCACCACACCTTGCCATGCCATGCATCATACATGCATCATGCCGATCTTCTGCCGTTGTATTAAATATTGCATCCGGTGTTTCTTCTAGTGTTTTGCTTCTTCGCGGATAAGGCCGTTGAGTTGATGTGAGCTTCGACCCGATCTTCGGTTGAACCTTCGACAATGTTTTCAGGCGAGCATCTCCCTCTTTCTACCTATCTTACTTTTATAGTATTTACTTCTCTCCTGTTGATCTATTGCTATCTGTGTTGCGATGCTTTAGTTTCCGTACCCGTGATATACCGTGCAGCCCTATATTTCCTTGGACACACCCTATTACCTGTTGTTTGGTAGATAGTTGGACTTGCGCGTCGTAGTTGCTGGCTCAAGTGCTGATGTGTGTCGTCATATGCCACAGTCGCTGATGTATTGCCGCATGATGTTGATGTTGGAGATGATTCTAGTTTTACTTATCGTCACTTTAATTTCTGTTTAACAACTAAAATTGAAATAAGCAGAGGCATCGGTGGGTGATAGAAAATATTTGGTTTCCGAACGCCCACTTGTGTCCCGTAAGACCCCGAGTACTTGATACCTGTTCCTTGATTTTTGCGCGCTATCCACATCCGGGAGGTATATGGGACCCCCCTGAACCAGAGCTTGATTCATTCTTATTTCTTGGGGCCACAAACTAGTTTGAGGTTTTATTTACGATCCTGTACTTATGCCATGCTACTTTCTGTATTTAAATTGTGCGAGGAGCACACTGTACTGTTTAGGAAGGCGGAGTGATTACGCGGTATCGACAAGCCCAGCCACACTTTCGGGTTCCCAGTCGCCATACCATTGGCGCTAACCTTGAGGCCGTCTCGAGCTAGCTTACTGCTATGGGTTCTACTCAAAGGGTGGCCCTCAAATATTTCTGAATCTGTGATTGTTCATCGTGAAAGCCTCGTTGGGTTTTGATTTGGTTTTCGAGGTTGATCGAGCGTGTGTTGCTATTGGTGCACCCCGGCCGGGTAAAACTTTCTGAAAGCCGTGTCCGCGGATATGGACGACTTGGAGCACAGTATCTCGATCATAGACAAGCATAACTAAAGTTTACTGCTATTAATTTGACTTTATAATGACTAGTAATCAGCTTCACTATAATGGAATGGCTAATTAATACTGCCCACCATTGCTTGTTTGGTTGTCGCTTGCGACAAGTGTATCTGACTAGTAAGTATTGCAACTACAACAGAATGGCTGAATAAAAGTACCAACAACTGCTGGGTTTTGGGTTTATCTCATGCTATCTGTATCTGATTAGTAATTGTTGCAACTACAACGGAATGATTAAATAAAAGTGCCCACTGCTTACTTTATCAGGACGATTATCTAAATCTGACTAGTAAAGTGCCACAACTATAACTGAATAAGTAAAACTGCCAACTGTGTGAGTTCCTCGGTTGACTTCCTCGTTTGGTCTCGAGGGGGAAACACCAGGATGGGTTTGTTTGGTGTTAGCTTCAGGTTGGTTCCGGATAGGTCCTTCTTACCCCCTCTGAATTGCCGCCAGTTGTGTCGAGTCTCTATAGGTTGTTTAGTGCATGCTGCCGCTGCCGCTCAGTCCACCATACCTATGTAGGCGAGGACCGCCGAATTCTAGCCTCGCCGTGTACTGGCCTCAGTACTGACGCTCCCTCTTTGTTTTCTGCTTTGCCCTTTGTCGGCACCCCTTTTGTTAAGCAGGTTTTGAGATCGACGCCGTTAGCAGGGTTACCCTTCCGGCTTGGCCTGGGCAGGGTTATGGACGCCATTGGTTATTCTTCAGGGATCTTAGCCCCATTTGCATCTTGTCCATAGCTGGACGCTCTATCGTTTTCAAGGTGATTTGGATCTTTGTATATTATATCTGTATTCTTGACTCCTTGAGTCGCTGTTATATATATCTGTCATGGGTCCCATCGAGGACTGTTGTGTAATGTTATTACTTCGTTTTCCACCCGCACGAAAGTGCCTGGTGGGCACCTTTGACTCGTTTCTATGCGGGTTTGGTGAATTTTGCCCAAACTTGCATAGGTCCGATTCTGAGGGTGTTACAGAGTGGTATCAGAGCTCAGCAGTTGCGATACCCCACAAGTCCAGCCTGTAGGATAACCTAGCTAACGGCCGAAGTAGAGTATCAAAACTATTTTGCAAAAATCGGTTGGATAGTTCTGGTTAGGTCTGATTTTACTCCTTACCCCTCCGCTATTCCTCTCTTACCTCTACGTGTTTTGGATCTGCTCTCTTCTCTCTCTTCGAGTCCAGGAATTCTCGTGGTTGGGTTTCCGTCGTACCTTTAGGGCTTCGCTTTCTTCCTTTTGTAACGGAGGTGCTACGATCATCAATCTGCAGCTGTTCTGTTGTGCCTTCATCCGATCTTTTGTTCTTGAGATCTTTATCCATATGTGTTCCTTGCTGGATATCAGTGTCGTTGAAAAAGATATGAGAAGGACGAGCTTTGGTGAAGTTGGGGTTAACCTTGAGCATGTGTTGTTCATGCCAATGGAACCATCGCGAAAACCTAATCACGGTGTCTTTCATACGATTTCCGCTGGCATCATCCCTTTGTTCCGGATACCGCCTATGAAGATCTTCAGTCTAAATCTCGAGAGTTGAGTTGCCTGATTCACCTACCCGTGTATAGAGTTGAAAGTTTGGGTCCGGGATGGACTGATCACCCTACCCGACTCTTACTGTTCGCTCTGTACATCGAACGGGTGGATCAATGTAACTTTTCCCTCTTCTTATGGAAGTTAGGGGTGGCCTCATTTGTTGATACCTCTACCTTCGACCCTTTTGTTCCCGGAGTGTTCCCTCGACGATCACGGACGACGACCTCTTGTTAGTGGTGTCGCGAGGAACTACCCGAAGCGAGAAGACGCAGATCGCCGACCTTCCTTCCGGTACCATGAGGCGGATCTCGAGGGCGAGATCCCTTGTTAGTGGTGTCGAATTGTGGCATCCCGCAAAACCACTACTATAAAATCGCGTTGAATTTGTGCATTGCATCGTCATCATCATGCATTGTTTGCCAAAACTATTTTCGCAAAGCCCGTTTTGTTTTCTAAAACGCCCCATCTTTATTCAAACGCCAAACCCCGGGGCTCCGGAGTATTTTGCTTTGTTGCTATCGGTTTGCATATGGTCCAATTAAATTAAATAAAAAGTTAAATTATTTTAGCGGGGCAGTCGAACGGGCCGATTGACCCGAACGACCGCCCCAGAAATTAAACGGTCCAACTGTACCCGCCCTTCTAAATCCTATTCCTACCAGAAAATCTACCCACCCTTCCCCAGCCACATCACCCTGGCCACTCCCCTCTCGCCACCTCAGCTCCCCTCTCCCCTCACCCACTCAAAACCTGCCACTTGGCCAGATCCCTCACCCCTCTTTCTCTCCTCTCTCTCTCCAGCCCCACCAACCCAACACCACGCACACCCGCCGACAACCCTTCCCCACGAATCCTGACCCCACCCGCCTGGGTCCCACCGCCAGCCCACGCTTGATGCCTCCCTCTCTCTGTTCTTCTCCCCACCGGCCGCCGCGCCTCACCCCTCCTGCTCACCTCCGGCGCCGCCACCGCCTCACTCCTCGCCTCGGCCCGCCTCGACCCCGCCGCCTCCAACCTCGCTGCAGCCGCCCAACCCGCCCGCGACAACCTCCACCCTCAACCTCCCCCGCGCCCGAGCCTCCCAGCATCCTCGCCGCCGTCGCCCGCTCGCTCACGCGTCGCTCCCTCTCCTCCCCCTCCTCCCAGCATCCTCGCCGCCCCGCCGTGCTCCTACCACACCGCCCGCCAGAGCCGCCGCGCGCGCCGCCGCATGCTCCTAGCACCGGCCGCCCGCTACCTCCGCCAACCACCGCTGCGCGCCTCCCCTCTTCCTCTCCAAGCCGCCCGCGCCGCCAGAGCCCGACCTCCGCCCGTCTCAGCGCGCCCGCCGCTCCGCCTGCCTCGCGCGCCTCCTCCCTCTGCCCCAGCGTCGCCCGCCTCCGCGCCCCGCCAGCCTCGCCAGCTCCTCCAAGCCGTCGTTCGCCTCCGGCACGCCCGTGCCTCCCAGCGTCTGTCGCTGGCCAGCCGCCTCCGGCGCCCCGCGCGTCCTGCCGTGCCGTCCGCCCGGCGCCCGCGTCCCCAGCGTCGCCGTCCTCGCCGCCTCTGCCGCCCGGCGGCGTCATCCCGTCGCCCAGCGCCTCCGCCTCGCGCTGCCCTTCTCCGGCCGTCCCGTCCGAGCCCTCCGTCTTGGCGCGTTCCCCAGCGGCGTCGCCGCCCGCCGACCTCATGGCGAGGCGACACATGATGCCAAGGTAGGGAGTAGTGGTACTGCCCGGTGGTTTGGTGTTGTCCAGAAACGGTGAGGCTCAAGTCTATTCAAGAGCCATGATTTGCTACGAGTTCAAGATCTCCCGGAGGCCTTCGTCTAAGACACCAAGAACTCCTACACGGACGCCAAGACCTGGATCCGAAGACCGATCCCCAGGCCGAACCCGCCGAACGCCAAGATCTCCTATCGGAACCCGGAGGTCGACACAGGACTGAAGCACCAAGGCCTTCATGGAATCGACAAGATCCACCGGCGCCAAACCCTAGACCAATCCCGGCGCCCGAAGCCGAGAACCCCGACAAGAACCACGTCACGGATACTCCGAGTTCGCCATCGTGGAAACCAAGGCCTTCGACAAGACAAGGGACGCCAAGCATTTCTTCCCGGACACCGAGACCCTGAACGACTAGTATCCCGACCGGACACCAAGTTCTGCTCCCGATCGCCAAGACCGGCTGCACACTGCCGACAAGATCTGCATGCGACAAGAACAACCCCGACCCGGAAGAACTCGACGCGGCCGACAACATGACCCGAAGACCCCGGAAGCACCAAGATCTACCCCTTTCCAAGAACGATCCCGTCGAACCCAGATTCGAACCTCGCCGAACCGCCGAACCCTGGACCCTGTCGAGCCCCGAACCCCGGAACCCAAGATCGTTGAGACCCTAAAATGTGTGAACCCTCTCCCGCAAACCCTATTTTATAATTGAAATACAACTTGTCGCATATTAAATTGTCATACTTGCATGCATAATCATGTGGTTTGGGGGCCTTATGCTGATTCACCTAATAATTAAATATGGGGCCCATATGCGGGCAAATCTAGTCTCATATTGGCCTCATTTAAACATGTGTAGCGAACCGTTGCCATCTATTGTCTTGCTATATGACATTTAATTTGCGGGGGTTCTAAATAACTTGAACCATTTAAGTAATTGTCGGGACCCCGGTTCCGCTTAATATGACCTAATTGCACCGCACCTTGCCATGCCATGCATCATACATGCATCATGCCGATCTTCTGCCGTTGTATTAAATATTGCATCCGGTGTTTCTTCTAGTGTTTTGCTTCTTCGCGGATAAGGCCGTTGAGTTGATGTGAGCTTCGACCCGATCTTCGGTTGAACCTTCGATAATGTTTTCAGGCGAGCATCTCCCTCTTTCTACCTATCTTACTTTTATAGTATTTACTTCTCTCCTGTTGATCTATTGCTATCTGTGTTGCGATGCTTTAGTTTCCGTACCCGTGATATACCGTGCAGCCCTATATTGCCTTGGACACACCCTATTACCTGTTGTTTGGTAGATAGTTGGACTTTGGCGTCGTGATTCTGGCTCAAGTCTTGATGTGTGTCGTCATATGCCTGATCATTGATGTATTGCCGCATGATGTTGATGTTGGAGATGATTCTAGTTTTACTTATCGTCACTTTAATTTTGTTTAACAACTAAAATTGAAATAAGCAAAGGCATCGGTGGGTGATAGAAAATATTTGGTTTCGACGCCCACTTGTGTCCCGTAAGACCCCAGTACTTGATACTGTTCCTTGATTTTTGCGCTATCCACATCCGGGAGGTATATGGGACCCCCACAGACGAGCTTGATTCATTCTTATTTCTTGGGGCCACAAACTAGTTTGAGGTTTTATTTACGATCCTGTACTTATGCCATGCTACTTTACGTATTTAAATTGCGAGGAGCACCTTTGTACTATTAGGAAGGCGGAGTGATTACGCGGTATCGATAAGCCCAGCCACACTTTCGGGTTCCCATCGCTTCTGACCATTGGCGCTAACCTTGAGGCCGTCTGAAGCTAGCTTACGTTCTATGGTTCTACTCAAAGGGGTGGCCCCCTGAAATATTTCTGAATCCTGTGATTGTTCAGTCGTGAAAGCCTCGTTGGGTTTTGATTTGGTTTTTCCGAGGTTGATCGAGCGTGTGTTGCTAATGGTGCACCCCGGCCGGGTAAAACTTTCTGAAAGCCGTGTCCGCGGATATGGACGACTTGGAGCACAGTATCTCGATCATAGACAAGCATAACTAAAGTTTACTGCTATTAATTTGACTTTATAATGACTAGTAATCAGCTTCACTATAATGGAATGGCTAATTAATACTGCCCACCAGTGCTTGTTTGGTTGTCGCTTGCGACAAGTGTATCTGACTAGTAACTATTGCAACTACAACAGAATGGCTGAATAAAAGTACCAACAACTGCTGGGTTTTGGGTTTATCTCATGCTATCTGTATCTGATTAGTAATTGTTGCAACTACAACGGAATGATTAAATAAAAGTGCCCATCGCTACTTTATCGGGACGATTATCTAAATCGACTAGTAAAGTGCCACAACTATAATGAATAAGTAAAACTGCCAACGTGTGAGTTCCTCGGTTGACTTCCTCGTTTGGTCTCGAGGGGAAACACCAGATGGGTTTGTTTGGTGTTAGCTTGGGTTGGTTCGGATAGGTCCTTCTTACCCCTCTGAATTGCCGCCCGGTTGTGTCGAGTCTCTATAGGTTGTTTAGTGCATCTTTTGCCGCTCGATCCACCATACCTATGTGGCGAGGACCGCAATTCTAGCCTCGCTGTGTCTTGGCCTCGATCTTGGCCTCCTCTTTGTTTTCTGCTTTGCCCTTTGCGGCACCTTTTGTTAAGCAGGTTTTGAGATCGGCGTCGTTAGCGTGGTTACCCTTCCGGCTTGGCCAGGGTTATGGACGCCATTGGTTATTCTTCAGGGCTCTTAGCCCCATTTGCATCTTGTCTGTAGCTGGACGCTCTATCGTTTTCAAGGTGATTTGGATCTTTGTATATTATATCTGTATTCTTGACTCCTTGAGTCGCTGTTATATATATCTGTTCTGTGGGTCCCATCGAGGACTGTTGTGTAATGTTATTACTTCGTTTTCCACCCGCACGAAAGTGCCTGGTGGGCACCTTTGACTCGTTTCTATGCGGGTTTGGTGAATTTTGCCCAAACTTGCATAGGTCCGATTCTGAGGGTGTTACATGCCTCACCAACTCCCTCACATGATTCACGTCCCGAAACTTCGACAATAAACCCCAAATTATGGACTTGTTGGAATTATGCCCTAGAGGCAATAATAAAGATGTTATTATTATAATTCTTGTTCATGATTAAGTTTATATTCCATGCTAGAATTGTATTAAGAGGAAACTTTGATACTTGTGTGGTTTATGAACAACACCGTGTCCCTAGTACGCCTCTATGGACTAGCTCATTGATTAATGATGGTTAAGGTTTCCTAACCATAGACATGAGTTGTCGATTAATAATGAGATCATTTCATTAGGAGAATGATAAGATGGACATACCCAAATTAACAGAGCAATTAGATCATGTCATCGTGTTCATCTTTGCGAAGCTTTTTCCTATGTCAAGTATTGTATTCCTTAGACCATGAGATAATACAACTCCCTGGTATCGGAAGAAATCTTTGAGGTCATCAAACGTCATCCTATGTGAGGGTGATCATAAAGGTGTCTCTCGGGTGATCGGAAAGTACTTGTTGGGTTGTATGTATCGAGATGGAATTTGTCCCTCCCGAGTCGGAGAGATATACTTCGGGCCCACTCGATAATCGATATCAACACCGCTTGCAAGCACGTGGTTAAGGAGCTAATCACAAAGTGATATCGAATTACGAAACAAGTAAAGTAATTGCTGTGAACGAGATTGAACTAGGTATGCCGATACCAACGATCGAATCTCGGGCAAGTAAAATATCGCGTGACGAAGGGAATACAAATATGGGATTAATTGAATCCTGGCATTGTGGTTCATCCGATATGATAATCGATGAATATGTGGGAGTCAATATGGGTTTCCAGATCCCGCAGTTGATTATTGATAGAAGATCATGTCTGCATATTATCGAACACATAGGGTCACACACTTAACGTGCATCGACGCTAGGATAGAATGGATAATTGGTTTATGATTTTTTTGTTCGTAGTCTCAGATGATATCCAGGACATCAGGAGAGGTTCCGGAATGGTCCGGAGAATAAGATTCATATAAAGTAAAGCAGTTTTTGGATTTTGGAATCGTTTCGAAGTTTATCGGTATTGTACCGGAAGGTTCTAGAAGCTTCCGGAGTGGGACCAATGTGGGCCCACTTGTCGGAGGCCTGCGTGGGCCAAAAGGTGAGTGCCCTGGCCGCTTTGGGCCAGGGGCACATGGCCCCATAGGCCCAGCCGGCCAAACCCTAGGGAACCCTTCTAGAAGGAAAGGGGAAAACTTGCCCTCCACTCCACCCTTGGGGCCGCCGCCCTAGGGATTGGAGGAGGGGCCAAGGGGGACGGCCAGCCCCCTATATAAGGTGGGCAGGGGCGCACCCTCCCCCTCCCCTACTCCTCAACCCTAGACGCCAGTTGCTGCCCTTCCTCTCTCTCTCTCTCTCTCTCTCTCTCTCTCTCTCTCTCTCTCTCTCTCTCTCTCTCTCTCTCTCTCTCTCTCTCCCGACTGCGCGTAGGCGAAGCCCTGCCGCAGAAACTCTCCACCATAGCACCATGCCGTCGTGCTACAGATCCAATCCATCTCTCCACCCAACTTGCTAGACCAAGGAAGGAGGAGACGTCGCGGCACCGTACGTGTGCATCTCTCGAAGGCGCCGCCACTTGCGGCGTAGGATCGGATCGGATCACGAGGAGGAGACGGCTAATACGACTACATCAACCACGTTCTATTGAGCGTTTCCGCTATGCGATTTCTTCAAGGGTATGAAGATCTAATCTATCTATCTCGTTGATTGCATCTCCTAGATTAGATCTTGGATTTCTTGTTCGCATCCGTAGAATTTTTGATTTACTATGCTGCGAAACCCTTCAGTGGTATCAGAGCTAGATCTATGCGTAGATGTGTTTCACGGGTAGAGCGCAACATGCTTGTTATGGGGGTTGATGTTTTCTATTGCAAGCCTCTTGTTGTGTATTTCTTATGGCGCGGCATAGTGAGATCGAAGCGGTCCAGGCCAACTTTACGCGACCTCGTTCGCGAGACCGGCTCCGCACTTGACGTGTGGCTTATTCCACACATGCGGCTGGTGGATGCCAGTTTCTCTCACTATAGTAGTCATGGGATTTACACAGGATGTTAGCAACCATAATATCACCATTGTGGCTTTCCGTAGGTAAGAATCGTTCTTACCTTGTTACTCCCATAAGCCACGTAAAACATGCAACAACAAAGTAGAGGCGTCTAACTTGTTCTTGCAGGGAGTGTTTTGTGGTATGGTATGGCCCAAGACATGATGTGTATGCAATGATCATGTTTTGTAATATTTCACGACTTGCATGTCGAGGAGTTCACAACCGGCAGGAGCCATATGGTTGTCTTTATAATTGTGTATGACCTGTGTGTCAACTTCTTATACGCCATGTAATAGCTTTATTTTATCGCTAAGTATTTAGCAATAGTTGTTTGTTGCTATTCGTGGTGGAGGCAATCATGGTGGAGTGATGGAGATCATGCTGGCGCGCACAAGATGGAGATCATTGCGCGGAGATTGGCTATACCATGTCACATAAAATTATATGCATGTGATGTTTAACCTTTTATGTATCTTATTATGCTTAAATCGCGACGGTAGAATTATAAGATGATTCATCACTTAAAGATCAAGATAAAATTGTGTTCTCCCCATGTATGCACCGTTGCGAAAGTTCGTCGTTTTCAACCACCTCGTGATGATCGGGTGCTATAAAATCGACGTTCACATACAACGGGTGCAAGCCAGTTTTGCACACGCGGAAATACTTGGGTTTGACTTGACGAGCCTAGCATGTACAGACATGGCCTCGGAACACACGAACCGAAAGGTTAAACATGAGTCATATGAATGATATGATCGACACTTTGTTGTCCACCATTGAAACCACATCTCTTCTCGTGAAGATCGGATTAGCTGTGGTGAATTTGGATCATCTTCACTAAAACAACTTGAGGGATGTTGAATTTAGTGGGATTTCATCTAGTAATTTGATTAAGTTGAACTAGTTATCATGAACATAGTCTAAATTGTACTTGCAAATTTTGTAGATCAAATGGCTAAGTCCAACTTCAATTTCTCGCTGGCGGACAAAAGGACTATGTACTAGAGAAATCGCTAGGTGACGCCCCTGCTACTGATGCGCTGGCTGATGAAAAGGCTGTTTATCAGTCACGCAAAGATGATTATGGAGTTATTAAGAGTACCATGTTGTTTGCTATGGAACCGGACCTTCAAAATCGTTTTGAGGAGTTCGCCGGGCCCTTTGAGATACTTGAGGAACTGAAAACCATGTTTCAGAATCAGGCCCGTTCTGATAGATATGAGATCTCTAAGAAGTTCTTTAACTGCAAGATGGAGGAAGGGAGTTCCGTTAGTGAGCACACCATTAAGATGTCGGGCTACACTCAACGTCTTGAGCAACTGGACTGCAAGATTCCAGAAGAGATCAAGATTGACAGAGTTCTGCAATCACTCCCTCCTAGCTACAAAGGTTTTGTAGTTACTCACAATCAAATTGGTTCCACTGATACGATCACTGAGCTCTTCGCTAAACTGAAAGTTGCGGAGGTGGATATCAAGAAAGATAATCATGTGTTGATGGTCAACAAGACCCCTAGCTTTAAGAAAGGTAAGGGTGCAAATAAATCCTTCAAGAAAGGAAGCAGCAAGCACGTTGCCCCTGCCGAGAAGAAGCTCAAGTCTAGACCTAAGCCAGATACTGAGTGCTTCTATTGCAAGGACAAGGGTCACTGGAAGCGCAAATGTCTGAAGTACTTAGCGGACAAGAAGGCTGGCACCATCAAAGGTATATTTGATATACATGTTATTGATGTTTACCTTACTAGCGCTCGTTGTAGTGTCTGGGTATATGATAATGGTTCAGTTGCTAATATTTGTAACTCGAAACAGGAGCTACAGAATAGATGGCGGCTAGCAAGGGATGAGGTGACGATGCGCGTTGGCAATGGATCAAAAGTTGATGTGATGGTCGTCGGCACGCTCTCCTTAGTTTTACCTTCGAGATTAGTTTTAAACCTTAATAAGTGTTATTATGTGCCTGCGTTGAGCATGAACATTATATATGGATCGTGTTTATTGCAAGACGGTTATTCATTTAAATCGGAGAATAATGGTTGCTCTATTTATATGAATAACAACTTTTATGGTCATGCACCTGTTATGAATGGTTTATTTCTTCTGAATCTCGAAAAAAATGAAACGCACATCCATAACATTGAGGCTAAGAGATGCAAAGTAGATAGTGATAATCCAACTTATTTGTGGCACTGCCGTCTAGGTCATATTGGTGTAAAACGCATGAAGAAACTCCATACTGATGGACTTTTGGAGTCTCTTGATTTTGAATCATTTGACACGTGCGAGCCGTGCCTCATGGGCAAGATGATCAAAACCCCGTTCTCTAGAATAATGGAGCGAGCAACGGACTTGTTGGAAATCATACATACCGATGTATGCGGACCAATGAGTGTTTCGACGCGCGGTGGATATTGCTATTTTCTCACTTTTACTGATGACTTAAGTAGATATGGGTATATCTATTTAATGAAACATAAATCTGAAACGTTTGAAAAGTTCAAAGAATTTCAGAACGAAGTGGAAAACCATCATAACAGGAAAATTAAATTTCTACGATACGATCATGGAGGTGAATATTTGAGTTATGATTTTCTCACGCATCTTAAAGCAAGCGGAATCGTTTCGCAACTCACGCCACCCGGAACACCACAGCGCAATGGTGTGTCTGAACACCGGAATCAAACTCTATTAGATATGGTGCGATCAATGATGTCTCTTACAGATTTGCCGTTATCATTTTGGGGTTATGCATTAGAAACCGCTGCATTCACTTTAAATAGGGCACCATCTAAATCCGTTGAGATGACACCGTATGAACTGTGGTTTGGTGCTAAACCTAAGTTGTCGTTTCTTAAAGTTTGGGGATGCGAAGCTTACGTCAAGAAGTTGATGCCGGACAAGCTCGAACCCAAAGCGGAGAAATGCGTCTTCATAGGATACCCTAAGGAAACGATTGGGTATACCTTCTACCACAGATCCGAAGGCAAAGTGTTTGTTGCAAAGAACGGATCCTTTATTGAGAAGGAGTTTCTCTCGAAAGAAGTGAGTGGGAGGAAGGTAGAGCTAGACGAGGTTATTGAACCTTCTATCGAGTTGGAGAGTAGCCCAGCACCTAAAATTGTTCCAGTGCCGTCTGCACCAACAAGAGAGGAAGTTAATGACGAGGATCATGAAACTTCGAACGATGCTACTACTGAACTTCGCAGGTCGACAAGGTCACGTGCCACTCCTGAATGGTACGGCAACCCTGTCTTACCCGTCTTGTTGTTAGACAACAGTGAACCTGCGAACTATGAGGAAGCAATGATGAGCCCAGACTCTGAGAAATGGATAGAGGCCATGAAATCCGAATTGGGATCTATGAGCGAAAACCAAGTATGGACTTTGGTGGACCCTCCTATCGACCGTAAGGCCATTGAGTGCAAATGGATTTTCAAGAAGAAAACAGACGCGGATGGTAATGTTACTGTCTATAAATATCGGCTTGTCGCAAAAGGGTTTCGACAAGTTCAAGGTGTTGACTACGATGAGACTTTCTCTCCCATAGCGATGTTTAAGTCCATTCGGATTTTATTAGCAATTGCTGCATTTCATGATTATGAAATATGGCAGATGGATGTCAAGACTGTGTTCCTCAATGGCAACATTGATGAAGAGTTGTATATGATGCATCCCAAAGGTTTTGTCGATCCTAAGGATGCTAATAAGGTGTGCAAACTTCAGTGTTCCATTTATGGACTGAAGCAATCATCTCGGAGTTGGAACCTTCGTTTTGATCAAGTGATCAAGAGCTTTGGATTTGTTCCAAATTGCTACGAAGCTTGTATCTAGAAGAAAGTGAGTGGGAGCTCGGTGACATTTTTAGTACTATATGTGGATGACATATTGATTATTGGAAATGACATTGGTATGCTTAACGATGTGAAGAGTTATTTGAATAAATGTTTTTCAATGAAAGACCTAGGAGAAGCTGCTTATATATTAGGCATCAAAATCTATAGAGATAGACAAAGATGCCTAATAGCTTTAAGCCAAAGTACATACCTAGACAAAGTTCTGAAAAGGTTCAGAATGGATAAAGCAAAGAAAGGTTCATTGCCCATGTTGTCAGGTAAGATATTGAGCAAGGCTCGTGTCCACCACTGAACGATAGAGACACTATGAGCAAAGTGCCATATGCCTCGGCCATAGGTTCTATCATGTATGCCATGATGTGTACTAGACCGGATGTGTCCAATGCTCTTAGTTTGACGAGCAGATACCAAAGTGATCCAGGAGTGGAACACTGGACAACCGTAAAGAACATCCTAAAGTATTTAAATAGGAATAAATAAATGTTCTTAGTCTATGGACATGATGAGCAGCTCGTCGTAAAAGGTTACGTCGATGCTAGTTTCGACACCGACCCGGATGATTCTAAATCTCAGACAGGATACGTTTATATTTTGAATGGAGGAGCTGTGAGCTGGAGAAGCTGCAAGCAAAGCGTGATCGCGGGATGTACAACAAAAGCGGAATACATGGCTGCTTCTGAAGCGTCAAGTGAAGGAGTTTGGATCAGGAACTTCATCACCGAGCTTGGTGTGGTTCCAAGTGCCTTGGACCCACTGGAGATATCGTGTGACATCCAAAGACCAAGCACATCAACCGCCGTTTTCATATAATTTGAGATTATATATCAGATGGAGATCTGAAGATTAGCAAAGTACATACGGATCTGAATGTCGCAGATCCGTTGACTAAACCACTTCCACAAGCAAAACATGATCAACACCTTAATGCCATGGGTGTTAGATTTTTGCCAGATGTAAACTAGATTATTGACTCTAGTGCAAGTGGGAGACTGTTGGAATTATGCCCTAGAGGCAATAATAAAGATGTTATTATTATAATTCTTGTTCATGATAAAGTTTATATTCCATGCTAGAATTGTATTAAGCGGAAACTTTGATACTTATGTGGTTTATGAACAACACCGTGTCCCTAGTACGCCTCTATGGAATAGCTCATTGATAATGATGGTTAAGGTTTCCTAACCATAGACATGAGTTGTCAATTAATAATGAGATCATTTCATTAGGAGAATGATATGATGTACAGACCCAAATTAATAGAGCAATTAGATCATGTCATCGTGTTCATCTTTGTGAAGCTTTGAGGTCATCAAACGTCATCCTATGTGAGGGTGATCATAAAGGTGTCTCTCAGGTGATCGAAAAGTACTTGTTGGGTTGTATGTATCGAGATGGAATTTGTCCCTCCCGAGTCGGAGAGATATACTTAGGGCCCACTCGGTAACCTAAATCAACACCGCTTGCAAGCACGTGGTTAAGGAGTTAATCACAAAGTGATATCGGATTACGGAACGAGTAAAATACTTGCTGTGGACGAGATTGAACTAGGTATGCCGATACCAACGATTGAATCTCGGGCAAGTAAAATATGGCGTGACGAAGGGAATACATATATGGGATTAATTGAATCCTGGCATCATGGTTCATCCGATATGATCATCGATGAATATGTGGGAGTCAATATGGGTTGCAGATCCCGCTGTTGATTATTGGTAGAAGATCATGTCTGCATATTCTCGAACCCGTAGGGTCACACACTTAACGTGCATCAACGCTAGGATAGAATGGATAATTGGTTTATGAGTTTTTTGTTCGGAGTCTCGGATGAGATCCAGGACATCACGAGAGGTTCCGAAATGGTCCGGACAATAAGATTCATATAAAGGAAAGCAGTTTTTTGATTTCAGAATCGTTTTGGAGTTTATCGGTATTGTACCGGAAGGTTCTAGAATCTTCCAGAGTGGGACCAACGTGGGCCCACTTGTAGGAGGCCTGCGTGGGCCTAAAGGGGAGTGTCCTGGCCGCTTTGGGCTAGGGGCACAAGGCCCCATAGGCCCACTCGGCCAAACCCTAGGGGAAACCCTATGGGACCCTTCTAGAAGGAAAGGGGAAAACTTGCCCCCCACTCCACCCTTGGGGCCGTCGCCCTAGGGCTTTGAGGAGGGGCCAAGGGGGCCGGCCAGCCCCCTATATAAGGTGGGAAGGGGTGCACCCTCCCCCTCCCCTACTCCTCAACCCTAGCCGCCAGTTGCTGCCCTTCCTCTCTCTCCCGACTACGCGTAGGCGAAGCCCTGCCACAGAAACTCTCCACCATAGCACCACGCCGTCGTGCTGCAGATCCAATCCATCTCTCCACCCCACTTGCTGGATCAAGGAAGGAGGAGACTTCGCGGCACCATACGTGTGCATCTCTCGGAGGCGCCGCCACTTGTGGCGTAGGATTGGATCGGATCGCGAGGAGGAGACGGGTAGTACGACTACATCAACCACGTTCTGTTGAATGTTTCCGCTGTGCGATTTCTTCAAGGGTATGAAGATCTCATCTATCTCTCTCGTTGATTGCATCTCCTAGATTAGATCTTGGCTTTCTTGTTCGCATCCGTAGATTTTTTTTGATTTACTATGCTGCGAAACCCTTCAGGACTGTGCTTCATCCAGAGGAAACATGACGTACATAATCGACGCCAGGGAAGTCTTCACCTGCCTTAACACCCGTGACACCTGATGAACACGATCCTGCATAGTCGCAAGGACGGTGGCCCGATCATGGTCCATCCATAAAAATCCTCCAGCTTCCATGTGCTGTTGGGTCAAGCAGTTGATCCGAACTGCAATGTGCTCCTTCTCCTTCCTCGGAACAAGGTTGGCACCAGCAGAACATTTAGGATAAGGTGGCATGCAAACAAGGCGCACCTGAAAACGAGCAGAAAAGAATACTTACATTGCAGCTGTTCGCTCAATTGCCACAACTCCCCCATCAGATACTCCTCCCTGGCGGTAGCCCACTCAGTTTTCGACTTCCACATGTCCGCATGGCCTCGAACGCCAAGGATCTCCTTCTCTAGGCTGCGGACGCAGTCACGAAGAAAAACTAGCTACGATGCATCATCCAACGATGGTCGTGGATCTGGCGAAGTCGAAGTACCAACCGGTGCACCACCTGAAGGACCCTAAAAGGCAAAACAGGCAAGGAGATAAACATCACAAACATCTCTGAAGATAGCTCGCCAAAGTAACTTATATACATTAATGACCACCGCGTGGCGCAAAGGACTGATTGGTCATCAACAAAAGAATACATTACAAAAGAGGATACACTTTCCTAAAACTACAACAAAGAAGCCTAAGCACCCACATACGGAGTGGCCTCAGAGCTAGAGTGCATGCTCTTGGCCTCCCCTGCTTCTTCGCAACATAGTCTGCCAGCAGGTCGATAAGCTTCGGACCATAACGCTTACAACAAGAGGAGAAGAGAGCAAATGCTACCTCTAAGCCGTCTGGCATCGTTGGCATCTGGGAGGTGACGTGGTGAATATCCAGCTCCGCTCCGGATGCCATGGCCATTGCTTGCGCTTGCGCTTGTAGGCCGCAGGGGCATCCTCTGACAGCACATCCACCAGAGAATCAACATCCTCAAGGGAAGCGCCCTTGGGTATGATCTCCTTGTAGAAATGCTGGAGAACCTCCTTGGCCTTAGCAAGGGAACCAGCAGCAGTGCCGCAGCGATCTTCGACCGCTACGGTGGCATCATCGAGAGCGCTCCCGTGCTCCAAGAAATTGTGATCAAATGCAATGCCTGAGGCATCTGGCGCAAAGAAGAACAGGCAGGAGCCGAATAAGGACATGAAGAAAAGATCAGTAGAAAATCCAAAAGAACAAGTCGCATGCAAGACACTTACCGGAGAACGCCTTGGCCGCAGCCATCAGCTTCTCAGCCACCTCCTCGCGTGCAGCCGCAACAGTTGCGAGCTTCTATTCGCGATCCAAAGCCTCCCGCTGCAGGCACTCCCTAGCCTCGGCAGCATCAGCCAACTCCTGTTGTAGGCGCTTCTTCGCCTCCACGGCATTAGTAGCCTCCTTCTCCGCACGACCAAGGCTCTTTTGAAGAGCGTCCAGCCGGCAAATGGCCGCATTATTCTCATATACAAAGCATCAAGGACACACATGAGCAACACAAACTACATTCAGGCAACAGGTGAAAAAGACAAGAGCAAGCAAGAAACGTACCTCAAAGCTGCTGCATACTGGCCTCCAGCGCCAGATGCTGCTGAATGAGCAAGTTCGCGCTGTGCACAAAGCGCCGTGGAAAGAAGCATAAGTGAACAATCAAGAAAGCATCAAGAAAAGGGCTCGGGGGCTGCACCTCGAAATGATCAAAAACATCGAACAAAATGACCCTAAAAAAGTCTCGGGGCTCCCCCCAGGACAAAAGGAAAAATAACTTACATGCTCAGACGGGGACTCCGAAGGTCCAGGTGTAGTCTTCTGAGTAACGACTACTTCAGCCTCCTGCGGAGAGGGGTTCGGAGCATCGCCCCAGAGTTGGACACCGTCTGAGAGGGATGGGCCGTCGGCTTCGACTCCCCTACGGCTTCCTTGGAGCCTTCACTAAGAGAGCCCTCCAAAGAGTGGCTTCAAGGAAAACATTCATCAAAGCAAGAAGAAAAGTGCACATGCAAAAAAAACAAGAACGAATAGCATCCGAAGGTAATTACGAGTCGATGTCGCTCAAATCAAAGACGGGCAGCGCCTTTTCCTTTTTCTTCTTCTTGGCCGATGGCTACGGCTCCATAGCCCGTAGAGGCACGACCGGGAACGGTGAGGAGGAAGCGCCGTCATCCCTGCCGTGGCGCACAAGGAAAAATGGGTCCCTAGGCATTGGCTGAGTCGAGGCATCCGAAGACTTGCTCGAACTCCATGCCCGCTTACGGGTCTGCCCCTCGCTCGCCTCAGGGGCTTCATGAGTTGGCGACTGCGCCAGTGGAAGCTCGGACTCCGAGTCCACAACTTTGTTGTCCAGCGCAATCGGAGACTTTTCGGGAAGTGGAGGCACCATGCCAGCCACCTTGAACTCCTGCATAATCAAAACATCAAAGATCAGTATAAACAATCATAAGGAAAAGCACTCGAAAAAGGCACAACGCGCACGTCGCAAATCTACACCTGCAGAACTGATTTCGTGGCACTGAAGGGGGACGTCTCCCCAGAAGATCCTCGTCGGACTTGTACTTCAGCAGCGGCCGAAGAACTCTATCGAGGTCGCCTCGGGATAACTCCTCGGCTGAGACCCTCGTCGTGTCATTGCAGCCAGCATAAAGAAACATCGGATGGGCCCTTAAGCATCCGACATTTGAGGAAGGTGCAGATTATATCCACACCATTGACCTCCTTCCTAGGCTCCATCTGGAGCGCCTCCACCTGATGGTAGAGCTCCTCTACCTCAGCCACCTCGCCCTCCAGGATATGGTTCTTCCAGGATCTCTTCGACAGGATCTCCTGGGCAGAGTCGAAGGGGGCAAGGCCGAAATTTTTCCCATCCACTTTGGAGTCGCGGATATAAAAACACTTCTTTCGCCAGTATTGGACGGACTCAGACATAGAAAAGGAAAAGAGGAGAACAGAAGATCAAAGGGAAATAATGCAGCCGCTGAGCGGGTAGACCCCGCTGGTGCCAGAGTGCCTCTTCACGGAATAGAGCTTCCGGAAGAGACCAAAGTGTGGCTCGATATCGAGCCAGCACTCGCAAAAAGTAATGAAGCAGGAGATGTGGAGAAGAGAATTGGGCGAAAGATGATGGAGTTGGATGCCATAGAAAAACAAAAGTCCACGAAGAAAATCGTGGACTGGGAGATAAAGGCCGCGAATAACGAAGGCGACAAACATCACCCGAAACCCTACGGGTGGATGGGGAATTACCTCATCGCCGGGGAGTTTGACGGCCTCCTTGTCTTGAGGGATTAAACCCGCATCGCGCAGCTTGCGTAGGTCACCCTCGCGCGTCTCCATGCGCCTCCACCCGCCATCGATGATGCAAGCGGCGGTGGTGCTTTTCTTGCCGCCGCCAGCAGCACTCGAGCCCGCTCCGACGGAGGCCTTCTTTGACTTCACCATCGCGGCGCGTCGACGATGGTGGTGTGCGCGCAAGAACGAAGAAGGAAAATATCGAAGAGCGTCAAGTGCGCGCGAGGACGAGCTTGTGAAAATGGAGGCAGTTAAAGCAAATGACAAAGGGTGCAAACAAAACACTGTTTTCCCCACGGTTATAAGGATGAAGACGACGAATGGGAACCGTTCATCCAGAATCCCTAACGCTAGGGTCAAATCCAACCAACCATGTGTCAACACAGAAGCGAACCGTCGCCCGCACGCCATCCACTATGCACGGAAATCGAGGAGACGCCATAATTCTCGCCACGACGCGCATGACTAGTCAACTCCAAGTAAAAAAGTGGGACCCACTTTCGTCCTATTATGTCACCTCTGGAGCCATAGACGGTTGAGGTCACCGATCGTTAGCACTGACGTCATCAAAACAAAGTTAGCAACGGTTGGAAATCTTCGGCTATAACTAAAAGTACTCACTCGAATCTACGATTCGAGCAACTACTCGGGGGCTACTCCTATCAGGAGCGCTGGCCACGCACCCGAGGCATGATTCAGGTACTATACCACTCGATCTTTTCGAAGCCCTACGTCGAGTCTACAACTCTACTAAGGACTCAGGGGCTACTCCCATAGGGAGGATTGATCAAGCATCCAAAAAAATTGTGTCCTAAGGACCTGGAGCTCAACTAACTGAACTAAAGTCTCTGCTCGAGTCTACGACTCGACCAAACACTCGGGGGCTACTCCCATAGGGAGCGCTAGCCGCACACCCTATGAATTATTCGACTGCAATACTTCGGATCAAACATGACAAAATCCGTACAGGCAACTTTGCCCAAATCAATGCTAAGTGATAAGCATCCTCCTTGGCCACCCGAAACACCTCCGCGGTGATAAACTTTCGGATGTTGTGTCTACGATGCAAAGATAAGACCTACAGATATCATCTGATGGCCTGGTAACCCACCTGACTGCGCTCTCTCAGTAAAAACCTGTGTCAACAAACGCGATGAAAATCCTGACGGACGCGTTGGGTACATCACTCGACAATTATTGGGATTTGACTACTGTAAGACCTTAGAGGACTGAGTCGAATTACACCAGCATCAGTTCTAGGTTCGAGTGTAGGGACTCGAATCTGAAGAAGATCGTGTTGTTTTATCCTATGACAGTTAATTGGCCCTGATCCGTCAGGAGAGTCAGGCACACGCATCATCAATCCTTACAAACTAAAACACCATTCTCTTATAAACATGCATAAACCTGCACCCGAAAGATTGAAGAGTCCCCATCCGAATCTACGATTCAACTGAGCATACCTATTCCAGCCCGAAGGAAGGCCCACTACAAGATATGCGGCCCACGGAGACTCTGGGTGGTCTAGGCCCATGACGCCTTCGGATGCTTGGAGAACAAGGCTAGTGTAGATAGAATTTCAAAGGGAAAACCCTAATCTATAACCGACTCGACCTACGACCGAGACCTGCCTATCTATATAAAGGCTAGGAGGGCACGGCGAGGAGGGAACCTCTCACTGCATACACAACTCCACGCTAGATGGCATCTGCGCACCCCTGTAATTTTCGGTTCCGCCATAATAAAGAGCAGACAAGCACGAGTAGGGTTTTCCCTCCGGGGGCCTTGTAGGGGTCCCAACCTGATAAGGTTGATCCCTCCTGTGTTTTACAATGCTAGTCCCTGGATCAATAGCTAGCATCCACAGTTAAGATGTAATATCAAGAAACAAAGGTCATAATATAACTTTATAACCAGGAAAACATAATTTTATTACATCATATATAGCTCATATGGCTATTACATTACATTGCAGCGGAATAACTAGGGTCAAGTGGTCCTTCATCTTCAAAGTGCCATGCAGTGTATGTTGGTTGTAGACTTTGTAATCCTAAACAATCAATCTTCAATAAAATCAGTCAAACCGCAACATACAAGTTACAGCCACAAAGGGTCAATACATTTGAATTGTATTGGCAAGTGATACTATGGTAGTATAGTGGAATCTATCATGTACATGCATTTGGCTAAGTGGAGTTGAGGCTTGCATTGCTCAAAATATATTTTCCTTAACATTTTGAAAATACTAAGTTTTTGCTTGACAAAATCATTTCCTCAATCAAAGATTTCAAGATCCTTGTACCAAGCCATCTCTCCATCAATGATTGAAGAATTCAAACAACCCTTGTTCAAACCACAAGATTTTAATTTAGAAATTGGAATGATGAGATTCTTGATTGCTTCCATGTCTTGATGCTCAAATTGTCCTTTTCCAGGGACATGGCTAAGTACTTAGGTTTTACACTCTGCAGAGGTTGTGCACTTTCCCCACAAGACTTGGTTTCCCAAGACAAGATCTTTCAGAAGCTTTCCTTAGACCAAAATGGACGCTGCTCCAACCTATCAAACACTACCACCCACTGTCCATATGGCTAAGTTCTTGCAACCTATATGATCATGGCAGAGCCCATATTGCCAAGTGGTTGCACTTGAAGCTTCTCAACATTTGACATCTCAAATCTCTTTGTGCCTGGGTGGCATACCACAAGTGAGATACACAACCCAAGTCCATGGCCTTGTGTAACCACTCAACATATCCCAATCCTTCCATTCCACCCAGGAGGTTCATTAACTTAGTTGTTTTATTAAACAAAACTTAAGTCCTCAGACTTAGAATATTTTTCAATAGTGTGAATATATATTCACCCATGTTTTCTATTAGCTAGGCTAAGCTTGGTAGTAGTAGGAATCTTAGCTTAGGAAAATCCTACTAAGGATTCATCTACTAGATTTCCTATAGCAAGGTTTATACTTAGCAAAATCCATGCAAGTTTTACTTAGCAAAATCACTAATGCATAGTGAAAGTATTGGGATAGAAAGTATGAAGCATCACTTGCCTTTTTGGTAGAGTATAGGTTCACTTCTTGATCTTTGCAACAATCACATCTCTTCAAGTCACTACAAATCAATCAAGCAAGGCACAAACTCAATCTACCAATCAAGCAAAACAACACACATAAATAACAAAGTCAAAGAAATGCATGCAAGCATGCCAAGCTTTGTTTTGTTTGAAAAAGTGGTCCCTAGTGGGTCATAGTCATTTGGGTACATTTAATGGTCATTACCTAAAGTGGCCAAGTCATTTGCAAAAGGTTTCACTTTTAAACCATTTTCAAAACAAGGTGTTATTTTATGTGGTGTAGAAATATTTTTACTAAGGCATTAGCCCATAGGGTTCACCAAATGAGTTGCTATTGCAAAACTTGGTGTTTTTGGGTCAGTAGGTTTGGTCCAAACCATCTACTCAAAGTTTTATTCCCCTAAATATTTCCATAATAAAATCACAATTTTATTTGGCTAGAAATGGACTAAACTAATTATTTCAATCCAAACTTTTCCAAAATTTATTTTCCAAACCATGGGTTGGTTCCTAGGGTCAGTAAGGTCATAACAAACCAATTTGCAAAGGTTTTATCCTTAAATTCAATTTTAAACAATTTTTATACTCTAAACAAGCATACAAATGAATCTGTAAATTAAAACAAGCTAACAGCTACTATTTGCCAAACTAAGGGCATGGTTGGCTAAGGCTTGTTCTCCTGAATTCATTGATATAAAATTTGTCAAATTTGGACGTGTGGTTTGAAAGTTATAGGGGTTTGAAGTTTGCAATTCAATCTGATTTCAAATTCAGTTTTAAAACAGATCCTGCCACGCGTCGTTGTTTCATTGGCCGATACCGGCTGCGGATCACGCCTGCGCGTTGGATTAAGTCTAATCGTGCGGCTCTGAACGCATACCCTTTCGGTTTTAAGTGATCCTATCCGAGCCTTAGGATCCATATCCAACGGTCCTCATCTAATGACCTAAGACTGGCGGCGCTTAGCGGCAGCGCGCGGCGGCGATGGGCAGACGGTGGCGGCGTTGGCGAGGCAGGAAGCGAGGAAGAGAGGGAGGAAGCTCACCGGGTTCGTGGAGCGACGCTGATGCTCAACGTGGTTTCGAGGAGGCGAGGGGTGCACTGGGGCGATACTAATCGCTCGCCGGAGTTCGCTCGGCGTCGGGCGCGTTCAGGCGTCGCTGGGGATGTTGCTACAAGGCACGGGAGAGGGAACGGAGAATGGGGTTAGCTTCGTGCGCGGTTCCCTGACAAGTTAGCATCAACGCGAGGAAAGGGGGTGGTCTAGCTTACCGGGGAGGGATTCGTCGGAGAAACCAGATGGTGGCGATGACGGTTGTCGTCGTTGCCGATGTTCTGGGGCTTCCGCGGGTGAGTGGGAAGCGCCGGGAGAAGCTCCAAGGCTAGGAGAGTGTGTGAGTGTGCTTAGGGAGGCAAGGGGCGGTGTCGTGTTGCCGGAATCGATGAGGAAGGTCGTCGGAGACGAGGGTGCTCAGCGAATCGAGGCGCTGGGGCGGTCTGGGAAGAAGGCGAGGGAAAGCGGAGAGGGAGGCGCTTTAAGGTGTGCGATCACTGCGAGTAAAGGTCGTCGTTAAGGCGTAATCAAGCCGAGAATTTATTTCAACGTGAGGAGAGGGGAAGAACCAGTCATGGGGTGGGAAGAAGAGCAAGTGTGGGGTCCATTGTCGGTGAGAAAAGGAGAGAAGGGAGGTCCACCGGTCTTGGTGTGGGTTAGTTATTTGATGCGAATCGTTTTCTTCGGGGTGAGGGGAAACTGGGCTGTGGGACTGTTGGGCTGGGCCTTGTTGGGCTGGTCTGTTTCCTCTATTTTTTTCTGTCTATTTGTTTTATTCTTTTCTAATTCTTTTTCTGTTTTGAAATTCAAACAACCAAACATATTCAAAAGATTCAAACAATCATCAAGCTTTTCAAATATGAATTTGATTCTGCTTAACCTCATAATTCACACTCTAAAATAAAATATTATTTTAAATCTTTTTAGGTTCCATTTATCAATTAAATAAATGGATCATTAGTTAAATAAAATAGGGTTTGTTTTATTTAATAAAATCTTCATTTAAAATCCAAATATTTTCAAAACCCAATCAGTAGGTGTTATTTGGAAATAAAGAATATTTGGATACTTGTTTAAAATAAAATAATCCTTTTACTTTAGGGTCCATTAATAATTATATATAATGGGCCTTAGTTATTAAATCAAATAGAGTTTGATTTTATTAATAAAATCTTTATTTGAAACTAAATATATTCAAAACCAAATTAGTGGGTTTTATTTGGGAAATATAGAATACTTGGAGATTTGTTTTAAAATAAAATAACATTTTATTTTAGGGTCCATTATTAATTAATATAATAGACTTTCATTATTAGTTCAAATAGGATTTATTTTATTTGAGATATTTATTTTGAATCTAAAATAAAGCCAAAACACTTTAGTAGGTTTTATTAGAGAATATAAAATACTTGGAAAACCTATTTTAAACAATTTAATAAGTCTTGATGTTTTAATTAAAATAGTAAAACTTTTCATAATAAATTTTGATATTAATTCCTTATTTTTTTTATTTTAAATAAACCTTTGTTATTTTTATTCAAAACTAAATGTTTTAATTCCCAAAGTTTGGTCAAGGTTTAATTTGCCTTTATTAAATAATCTTTATTTATAAAACTTCTATTTCTTTTGAAAATGAATCTTTTCATTTAATTGTTTCAAAATAGTATTTCCAAATATTTTTATTTTCCTTTGATCAAATGTTTTTTTTTAAATCCCTTTAGGTTATTTTAATTCAATGGGTTTGAAGTTCCAATTTAATTCAAAAAGTTTCTTCTGGTTCTGAAAATCAAACAAAGTTTTATTTTATTAATTTATTTTCACATTTACAAGATTTGGAAAATCTTGGGATGTGACAGGCTACCACCCTTAAAATAAATCTCGTCCCGAGATTTGGGGAGGATAGGGTTACAAGCATGTTCAAACAACTAGGGTACTACCACCCTTAAAAATTTTCAAACAAAAATTACACATTGGCCTTCTTGGGCTCCTGGGAAAACTTTCTCTAAGCAAACTTTTGCATTGTGTCCTTGGTTTCCATTCTTGACTCATGGGCCAAGGTTGAGATCCTTCATAGACTTGTTTAACTTGTTCTCCATCCTTTCTGGACAATTGTTTGCATAGTGGCCTAGTTCCTTGCATTTGAAACATGTGACAAGGCTGATATCTCTCATAGGCTGGTTTATCTTATGTTTCATCTTTTCTGGACAGTAGTTTGCATAATGTACTAACTCTTTGCAGTGTTTTCATATCACTTGGCTAAAATCCTTCCTTATCTTGGGTTTCACTAGCTTTTGTTTGTCTTCTTGTCTCTTCTTCTTTTCTGGGCATTCATTGTAATAGTGTCCCATCTCCTTGCAAGTGTAACATTGCTCTTGAGTAATATCCTTCTTGTTTGGGTTGGGGCATTTCTTCTTCTTCTTGGGTCTCTCCAAAGCTAGGAGTTCTTCCAGTTCATATTCTTCATAGGTGGGAGATCTTTCTCTCTTCTTGGGGCATTGATCTTCATGTTCCTTGGATGCATGATCCTTGTCTCTAAAACTATTGCTGGCTTGGATTCCTTCTAGAATAACATCTTTGTCATCCTTGTTGTCATTAGCTCTTTGGAAAGAGTTTTCTCCCATGTTGATCATTTGAGTAACCAATCCTTGCAACAGTTGGGATTGAAGTTTCAAAATCCTTTGTATGGCAGGGTCTAATCCATTGTTGTTGGATAAAAGTTGAGTTGTCTCTTGGCTCAACTGGTTTTGGGTTATTATAAGTTCTCTCATGTTGTCTTCTTGGTTGGTGTTGATGTCTCTTGGAGTAGTCATCTGTTTGGGTTGAAGGGAGATTAGAATAGGCAAGATATTTCTAAGGAAATATTTCTAATCACACACATCACAATTCACACAAACAATGTGCATGCAAACACAAACCAAACATTCACAAACAACTTTGCACCCAAACAACCAAGTTGAAGCACATACTTAGGCAACAAAATATTTTTGGTTACACCACATAAGTTGGTGTGTTTGTCTTAGCTAAAATTTGGTGGTCCATCTATATGGTTCACTTGTGATCTTTCCTTCCTTTATGATTCTTCTTGTATGAGATCATGGTTTCCTTGAGAAAAACACTTGGTTGCAACACTTCAAATGATGTAGGCTCCTTCTAATTTTTTGCATTCCCTCAGTCTCTAAATCTTGAGCAAGATTTCCTTGTCTTACTTGTAGTCCTTAGTGGTATCCAAGTTGGAGGTCCTTGGTGAATATGCTGAAGATGTTGAAGTCATTAGAGTTGAAGAAGTTGAAGTCATTAGAGTTGAAGTAGTTGAAGATGTCCTTTGCACATGGTGTAGTCTTTGGCCATGGGGTTGGTTTTTCCATCAAGTTTAAAATAGAAGAGTGTAGAGTTGAAACCAAAATAGTTGGGGAAAGAGTTTACAAGTGTTTTTGTAAATAAGTTTTTGGAATAAGACAACTCCTATTTTTTTTTCTAAGGGTTTTTGTCCAACCCTAGGGTTTACAAATCCTACAGGCAACACAATGCTCTGATACCATCTGTAGGGGTCCCAACCTGATAAGGTTGATCCCTCCTGTGTTTTACAATGCTAGTCCCTGGATCAATAGCTAGCATCCACAGTTAAGATGTAATATCAAGAAACAAAGGTCATAATATAACTTTATAACCAGGAAAACATAATTTTATTACATCATATATAGCTCATATGGCTATTACATTACATTGCAGCGGAATAACTAGGGTCAAGTGGTCCTTCATCTTCAAAGTGCCACAGGCAGATGTTGGTTGTAGACTTTGTAATCCTAAACAATCAATCTTCACTAAAATCAGTCAAACCTGCAACATACAAGTTACAGCCACAAAGGGTCAATACATTTGAATTGTATTGGCAAGTGATACTATGGTAGTATAGTGGAATCTATCATGTACATGCATTTGGCTAAGTGGAGTTGAGGCTTGCATTGCTCAAAATATATTTTCCTTAACATTTTGAAAATACTAAGTTTTTGCTTGACAAAATCATTTCCTCAATCAAAGATTTCAAGATCCTTGTACCAAGACATCTCTCCATCAATGATTGAAGAATTCAAACAACCCTTGTTCAAACCACAAGATTTTAATTTAGAAATTGGAATGATGAGATTCTTGATTGCTTCCATGTCTTGATGCTCAAATTGTCCTTTTCCAGGGACATGGCTAAGTACTTAGGTTTTACACTCTGCAGAGGTTGTGCACTTTCCCCACAAGACTTGGTTTCCCAAGACAAGATCTTTCAGAAGCTTTCCCTTAGACCAAAATGGACGCGTTCCAACCTATCAAACACTACCACCCACTGTCCATATGGCTAAGTTCTTGCAACCTATATGATCATGGCAGAGCCCATATTGCCAAGTGGTTGCACTTGAAGCTTCTCAACATTTGACATCTCAAATCTCTTTGTGCCTGGGTGGCATACCACAAGTGAGATACACAACCCAAGTCCATGGCCTTGTGTAACCACTCAACATATCCCAATCCTTCCATTCCATCCAGGAGGTTCATTAACTTAGTTGTTTTATTAAACAAAACTTAAGTCCTCAGACTTAGAATATTTTTCAATAGTGTGAATATATATTCACCCATGTTTTCTATTAGCTAGGCTAAGCTTGGTAGTAGTAGGAATCTTAGCTTAGGAAAATCCTACTAAGGATTCATCTACTAGATTTCCTATAGCAAGGTTTATACTTAGCAAAATCCATGCAAGTTTTACTTAGCAAAATCACTAATGCACAGTGAAAGTATTGGGATAGAAAGTATGAAGCATCACTTGCCTTTTTGGTAGAGTATAGGTTCACTTCTTGATCTTTGCAACAATCGCATCTCTTCAAGTCACTACAAATCAATCAAGCAAGGCACAAACTCAATCTACCAATCAAGCAAAACAACACACATAAATAACAAAGTCAAAGAAATGCATGCAAGCATGCCAAGCTTTGTTTTGTTTGAAAAAGTGGTCCCTAGTGGGTCATAGTCATTTGGGTACATTTAATGGTCATTACCTAAAGTGGCCAAGTCATTTGCAAAAGGTTTCACTTTTAAACCATTTTCAAAACAAGGTGTTATTTTATGTGGTGTAGAAATATTTTTACTAAGGCATTAGCCCATAGGGTTCACCAAATGAGTTGCTATTGCAAAACTTGGTGTTTTTGGGTCAGTAGGTTTGGTCCAAACCATCTACTCAAAGTTTTATTCCCCTAAATATTTCCATAATAAAATCACAATTTTATTTGGCTAGAAATGGACTAAACTAATTATTTCAATCCAAACTTTTCCAAAATTTATTTTCCAAACCATGGGTTGGTTCCTAGGGTCAGTAAGGTCATAACAAACCAATTTGCAAAGGTTTTATCCTTAAATTCAATTTTAAACAATTTTTATACTCTAAACAAGCATACAAATGAATCTGTAAATTCAAACAAGCTAACAGCTACTATTTGCCAAACTAAGGGCATGGTTGGCTAAGGCTTGTTCTCCTGAATTCATTGATATAAAATTTGTCAAATTTGGACGTGTGGTTTGAAAGTTACAGGGGTTTGAAGTTTGCAATTCAATCTGATTTCAAATTCAGTTTTAAAACAGATCCTGCCACGCGTCGTTGTTTCATTGGCCGATACCGGTTCGCTGCGGATCACGCTCTGGTGCGTTGGATTAAGTCTAATCGTGCGGCTCTGAACGCATACCCTTTCGGTTTTAAGTGATCCTATCCGAGCCTTAGGATCCATATCCAACGGTCCTCATCTAATGACCTAAGACTGGCGGCGCTTAGCGGCAGCGCGCGGCGGCGATGGGCAGACGGTGGAGGCGTTGGCGAGGCAGGAAGCGAGGAAGAGAGGGAGGAAGCTCACCGGGTTCGTGGAGCGACGCTGATGCTCAACGTGGTTTCGAGGAGGCGAGGGTGCACAAGGCGATACTAATCGCTCACGGAGTTCGCTTCGGGCGTTCAGGTCGGCCGGGATGTTGCTACAAGGCACGGGAGAGGGAACGGAGAATGGGGTTAGCTTCGTGCGCGGTTCCCTGACAAGTTAGCATCAACGCGAGGAAAGGGGGTGGTCTAGCTTACCGGGGAGGGATTCGTCGGAGAAACCAGATGGTGGCGATGACGGTTGTCGTCGTTGCCGATGTTCTGGGGCTTCCGCGGGTGAGTGGGAAGCGCCGGGAGAAGCTCCAAGGCTAGGAGAGTGTGTGAGTGTGCTTAGGGAGGCAAGGGGCAGTGTCGTGTTGCCGGAATCGATGAGGAAGGTCGTCGGAGACGAGGGTGCTCAGAGCGTAATCGAGGCGGCCTGGGGGCGTGTCTGGGGAAGAAGGCAGAGGGAAAACGGAGAGGGGAGACTGGCGCTTTAAGGTGTGCGATCACTGCGAGTAAAGGTCGTCGCGTTAAGGCGTAATCAAGCCGAGAATTTATTTCTGCAACGGCGAGGAGAGGGGAAGAACCAGTCCGCGGGGTGGGGAAGAAGAGCAGTAGGTGTGGGGTCCGCTGTCAGTGAGAAAAGGAGAGAAGGGGGAGGTCCACCAGTCAGTCTTGGTGTGGGTTAGTTATTTGGTGCGAATCGTTTTTCTTCGGGGTGAGGGGAAACTGGGCTGTGGGACTGTTGGGCTGGGCCTTGTTGGGCTGGTCTGTTTCCTCTATTTTTTTCTGTCTATTTGTTTTATTCTTTTCTAATTCTTTTTCTGTTTTGAAATTCAAACAACCAAACATATTCAAAAGATTCAAACAATCATCAAGCTTTTCAAATATGAATTTGATTCTGCTTAACCTCATAATTCACACTCTAAAATAAAATATTATTTTAAATCTTTTTAGGTTCCATTTATCAATTAAATAAATGGATCATTAGTTAAATAAAATAGGGTTTGTTTTATTTAATAAAATCTTCATTTAAAATCCAAATATTTTCAAAACCCAATCAGAGGGTGTTATTTGGAAATAAAGAATATTTGGATACTTGTTTAAAATAAAATAATCCTTTTACTTTAGGGTCCATTAATAATTATATATAATGGGCCTTAGTTATTAAATCAAATAGAGTTTGATTTTATTAATAAAATCTTTATTTGAAACTAAATATATTCAAAACCAAATTAGTGGGTTTTATTTGGGAAATATAGAATACTTGGAGATTTGTTTTAAAATAAAATAACATTTTATTTTAGGGTCCATTATTAATTAATATAATAGACTTTCATTATTAGTTCAAATAGGATTTATTTTATTTGAGATATTTATTTTGAATCTAAAATAAAGCCAAAACACTTTAGTAGGTTTTATTAGAGAATATAAAATACTTGGAAAACCTATTTTAAACAATTTAATAAGTCTTGATGTTTTAATTAAAATAGTAAAACTTTTCATAATAAATTTTGATATTAATTCCTTATTTTTTTTATTTTAAATAAACCTTTGTTATTTTTATTCAAAACTAAATGTTTTAATTCCCAAAGTTTGGTCATGGTTTAATTTTCCTTTATTAAATAATCTTTATTTATAAAACTTCTATTTCTTTTGAAAATGAATCTTTTCATTTAATTGTTTCAAAATAGTATTTCCAAATATTTTTATTTTCCTTTGATCAAATGTTTTTTTAATCCCTTTAGGTTATTTTAATTCAATGGGTTTGAAGTTCCAATTGAATTCAAAAAGTTTCTTCTGGTTCTGAAAATCAAACAAAGTTTTATTTTATTAATTTATTTTCACATTTACAAGATTTGGAAAATCTTGGGATGTGACAGGCCTGAACCTGGGTAAACTTTGTGTCCCCATGTTGCTTGTTTGCTAACCGTTCTGTGATCTCCAGCATCCCCACCTTCTCCAAAACCCGAGCTCATAACAATGGGCATTTACGAGATCAAACCTCGTCACTAGTAGACATCAATTCTAAACATGCTTTAACAGTTAAAGTATTTATCGATCCTCCTGCTGATAAGTCAACCAACTCTCTGCATTGAGTATTAAGACCGTGTAAAATGAATGGAAAATAGTTGATTCAGAATAGCCATGATTAGGAATACTATTGATCATTCCAAAGAATCTATCCCAGGCTTGTGGGTATTTTTATCTCACGTTCTTACTGAAGTTGCGTATATTCTTTGTAATTTTAGTTAAATTTTAAAAGGATTAAATCTGTTTATCAATTTAACAATACAGTTTTCCCATCATTTAATGTAATGACGAGGGAGAGAATATAACCAATCTAGAGCCTTACCTTTGAGAGACCAACAAAATAATTTTAGGCGAGAGAAATCTCTAGGCAAACCTTTTGGTCCAAGTGATGTTCCAAGTGATGTTATCACGTCGTTGAACCCTATAAGATGTCTTCCTGGGTCTTCATCTTCCCTTCCGCTGAAAGCCTTTTCCTGCAAAATTTTAATAATTTAACCATCAAATCGATATTCTATAACTCCAGGATTAGGAAATTCTATTGGTTATTTAATAAAAGTAGAATTTGGAGCATTGTATTCTCTGAGAGTTTTCTCAGGTTTCTTGGGAGTTGTCATGTGAATGAACATAATTTCCATGAAGTCACTCAGGTTCTCAACTTCAACCTTATTTGATCTCAAAAGTTTTTCAATAATTTCCTCGCGCCTTTGAGAAGGTACGCGATCAAGATAATCCGATAGATAGGTACTACTAGAGCGTATAGACCCTTTATCTCCTAGGGAGACCATTTTGTAGTGGTAACACCTAAAATGTCAAGAGACAAAACACTTAGCGCTTAGCTCCCTGGAAACGCCGCCACAAAATAGCTTGATGGCTGCAAGTGCATAGATCGTTTGTAGCTAGTTTCGAAGTTAAGATATCGATCCCAGATGAAGCCCAAAGGTAAGTGTTTATGGGTGAAGTCTCTGTCACAATCAAAGTTGTCACAGGTCTTCGAGTTAATTTACTGCAAGTGTTGAAATAAGAATGAGATTTGGATTAAAGCGATTGTATTTAAATAAAATAAAATGCAAACTTCAGAAATAAAAAGCATAAAAGTAAAGAACGATTTGTTTGTTGTTTTCTTCATACGACAAAATAGGCGCGGGGAGATTCATTTCATGGTGATAGTGAATGTGCCAGGTGGATGAGTGATACGTGTAAAAATTATAATCTTATAAGTATATGTGTAGGCGAGCAACCCAAAATTAGCCGGAACTCTTGATAGATTTCATCCCAACTTCAATAATCGTACTAACCTGTTACCACAACCATGGTCAGTCACTAGACGATTAAGATCCTTTAGGTTGCTTAGGAATTAAGCTCCTTGGATCGGACTAATGCAATAAGCACAGTGGCTCCTCATGATCCTTGAGTCAAACTAGTTTCCCATTGATATCTCCGTGTCACTCGGGGGTCGCCGGTCTTCTAGAGAATAAGATCTTATCTATGTAGAACAAGGTATCATGTTGTCTAGGCCCTTAATTGGACAACAAGCATTAAGCATCCCACAAATAGTCAAGCACACATAATATAGTAATTAAAATCAACCAAAAACTTAATGGAAATTATATAGGCACATCACATCTCACTAATCCCTTACATCTCCCATGCCCAATGGAACTTACTCACACATGAGAGAAGAAAGCATCATCAATATAATTAAATAAATGGAGTTCGTCTTGATATTACCTTGGAGATCCACAATAAGAGTAGAAATAAATCCAACACAATTCAATATGGGAAGAACAATCTCAAACCCTAGTATTGCAAGGTGGATATATCTATCTGTCAAGTACAAGTAACGTCTATGGAGGTATGGTGGCTAGGAGATCGAAGATCGTGGAGCGAGATGAAGAACGTCTTCCCCTTCTTCTCCGGATCTCTTCTTTCTCCCTTCTAGATGGGATGGTGGCTCGTGTGTTCTGTTTTCGACCTTGACCTCTTCATGAAAGTTGTCCCTTTTAATAAGACGGAGGCGATGGTAGCTATAGGGCGGGAACTATACGGCCGGCCGCCATACAGCCAGAAAAATATTCCCGTCGTATAGTTGCTCGTTGACGCTTCTTTATACTCCCTTCGATTCCTTCCAAAAAGAGACTTGCTTGTTTTCGTCTTTATATTGTCTTTTTGCTGTTAAATCCCTCTGTTGATGTTCAGAACCTGAAACACACATTAAAAACCAAGTTTTCTTTGCTACCGAAGTATTAGCATTAGGTAAAGCTAGAAAACCAACAAATGTAAATGAAAACCATCAATAAAACCATCAAAAATGTGTTGAATATCACAGCTATCAGAGTCACACACTTCTGATGCTTGATGATGACTCCTCCTCCTCTGATCCAGCAGAGATTGCGGAAATAGATCTATTAGATCTCGAATCCCGCAGCGCGACGGTGCTCTGCGGTGAAGAAGTCCCCATTCACGCAGTACTAACAATGGGGCCGCGGTCATGAGAGAGAGAGGCGGCTGGAAGCAATTTCCAAAGCTAGGAATCTTTTATTTATTTTTTGATGATTTAATTGCGTCCATATGCCTCTTCTTATATAGGGTAAGGGGAAACCCAAAACTCAATAGCCAAGCCATGTGGGACTAAACAAAGGATAGGAGAGAGGCAAGGCTTGGCCGTCGGCCAAGGCCCCTATGGGCCCTAAGAGGGTGCCCTAGGGCCCTTGCGGCCACCCCTCCCTATCCTCCCTTTTGCCTTTCTCCTCATGGGCCCTTTTCCCTTAGGGATTAAGCCCAATATGGAATTTGACCATTTAAATTCCTTTTTTTATTAAATAAATATAAATAAACAATAAAATCAATATTTAATATTTATTTACATATTATTTAATTCCCATGGCTATGGAACTCCTTCCATCCCACTCCGGACATACTCTGGACCTTCCCGGAACCCTTTCGGTTTCTCCCTCTCTTGTCTTCGGTGATTACGATGATATCGAAATGATCTCGGAGCTTCGTCAATTAAGCATGCTACCCAATTATTCAGAAACTTATAGACATGGTTGAGACCCCTCTCGATCCAATTATCATTAGCGGGACCTGGATGCCCATAATGACCCATGTGCATTCCACAAAACTTTGTCGTTGAACCTTCAACACTATGTCATATTCCTTTTGTATCTTCGATACTTGCATTTTCCAAGATTTAATCAACAACATCATCATGTCGGGTTCAACCTCGTTACCAAAAATTTCTACTTTACTCGTTACGATAAGTGATATCCCTATGACCTAGTCACGTGCTGCACAGATTATGGATATAACTTATCCGAGTGGGCCCAAAGTATCTTCCGTCACGCGGATGGAATAATCCTCCTCTTGACACATATGCATCAACCTTCCCCCTTTGAAGTACCCGATCACACCTTTATGATCACCATTTTATCGAGTGATGTTTGATGCTCTCAAGGCACTCTTGAGTGACAATGATTAAATATGGTCTCACGGTCTGAGGAACAAGTCACTATGCTTTCTAACAACCGCAACTTGAAATTTGTGACATGATCGCGTTAAAGATACTTAGTTTGGGTATGTTCACCAACTCATTCTACCAATGAGGTGACTCCATTGTCAACTAGCTTGAATACCACATGATCAGGAAACCTTGATCATCTGTTGACCAATAATCCAGTGACTAGAGATTCACTGGGAGCCTCTGGTTGTTTACATATGACATGTGTGTTGACGTTTCCTATCAATACAATTATAGAATGATATAAAACCTAATCATAAATTTCATGAAATATGATAATAATCCATACTATTATTTGTGTCTAGGACATATTTCCAATAGTCTCCCACTTGCACTAGAGTACACATAAACTAGCTGCATTTTTATCTAATCATTAGCACCAGACAACTTGCCACTTCTGGTCATGCTTTCTCAAGGAAGAGGTTGAGTCTAGGGTATGGAATTTACATCCCCTTTTATCCTTTGCAACTTACTAATGTCATTTTAAATGACATTAATACTTTATCACCCCTATGATAACATCTTGTGTATGCATAATAGTTTTGAAAATAGAGTGAGGTCTCTGGTTTTAGATGTCTGTAGTGATGTTAGATCAGTCATCGCGAACTTTCTCATAGGCACTATGCACTAAAACACACTCTGTGAGAAGATGAACTTCCCTAGCCTTAACATTATACATATCACAAATTAGTATCCATATACTTATATTTTAAATGTAGATATCAAATTCAAAATGCACCATGTTCTACTTTGAACATTTATCTCCACGCTTCTTTTGATTCAAGGAAATCCTTTAATGTATATATTTCCAATCCTTTAAGGTTAACATGTATCCTTGTATCATAACATTTTATACTTCAGGCATGTCATCCTTCACAGATCTAGAAACATGTCTATAGTTCTCACTAGACTCTGTGGACAAGTTTAACTCATTATTCAGTGATTTACACTTAATCACTTATAAAATTGTTCCTCTCTCTAAGAACTTTGACCATATTATATTGAGTATTTATCATGATTTTTAAGACAACCTATGTCAAAACATAGTGGATGTCGCACATCATATTGCTTTCTTTCAACCATCGATTCTTATACTTAATGATTTTCCTAATTTGAATGATCTAGGACTGCTCCTTAGTGATACGTCGGAAATGTATCTATAATTTTTGATGTTCCATGCTTGTTTAGTATCTACTTTGCTTTGCTTTGTCCACACTTTTAGGTGCTTTTCATATGTTTTCTGGTACTAACCTATTAACAAATTGCCAAAGTGCCAGTTGCCTGTTTTCTGTTGTTTTTGGTTCCAGAAAAGCTAGTAAGGAAATATTCTCGGAATTGGACGGGACAAAAGCCAAAGTCAATATTTCACCGAGGAGAACACGGAGTCCAGAGGAGAGACGGAGGGGCACCATAGGTCGGCTGCACCCTCCTAGGTGCGGCCTAGGGTGGGCCCGAGCCTGGGCAGGGTGTGGGCCCCCTGGCCGCCTCCTAGCCTCGCCTCTTCGCCCATAAGAAGCCCCCGATGCCTAAACCCTAAGCACCCGATCAATATTCCACCAAACTGTCTGTAGCCGCCTCCACCATCGTCCCTAGATCAGGGGGATCTGAAGCTCTTCCCGGCACCCTGCCGGAGGGGAGATCATCCCGGAGGCCTTCTCTCCGGTATGATGCGTGAGTAGTTCCACCATGGACTACGGGTCCATGTAGTAGATAGATAGTTGTATCTCCTCCTTTGTGCTTTCATGTATAGATCTTGTGAGCTCCGTTCATGATTAAGATCTCATTTATTTGTAATCATGCATGTTGTGTTTGTGGGGATCCGATGGATATTGAGATTACTATGTCAGATTGATTAATGGTTTTGTCTATTTGATTCTATCATGTCTGTGTTGTTTGTGATCTTGCATGCTCTCCGTTTTTAGTAGCTATCTTGGCCGAGTAGTTGCTAGTGACTCCAAGAGGGGGTATTTATGATTGATAGTGGGTTCATGCCTCTACTCAATAAAGGGAAGTGACATAAATCTCTACGATTGTAGATGTGTTGTTGCCACTAGGGAGAAAACAACGGTCTCTTGTTCATGGAACAAGTGGATTTTTTACCTTACACACTTTGCTTAAAGAAGTTGTCTGTTGCTTGCAACTTAATACTGGAGGGGGTTCAGATGATAACCCAAAGGTGGACTTGTAGTCATAGATGGAGTTGGATGGAAATCTATGTATATTTTTGTATTGCCCAATCGAATCTCATAGGATCTTTATGTCTACTATTGAATTGTTATGCCTTTCTCAGTCCTGGCAATTGCCCTGTTGTAATTTGTTTACCCAGCATGTCATGTTTGTTTATCTTAGGAGAACACCTCTAGTGAACTATGGACCCCGGTCCAATCTCTACCATTGTTACATCTTCCAGTGTTACTGTTTACTTGCTACAAACCATCATCACCTTCCACACAATACAATTAATCCTTTGTTACAACAACCGGTGAGATTGACAACCTCATTGTTAGTTGGGCAAAGTCTTGAGTTTGTGTTGTGCAGGTTTCCACGTTGCTTGCAAAACCTTTGAGATGTTTCCTTCCTCCTACTAGTTCGATAACCTCGGTTTCTTACTGAGGGAAGACTTGCTGATTTGCTGCATCATACCTTGCTCTTGGGGTTTCCCGACGAAGCGCTGCCACATCAACAAAGCGCCAACACTTAGTAGTTCCTATTCTAAACTCTTCAGAATCTCTTTCAGGAAAATATTACAACATAATGTTATATGGCATTTAATAATCTCCTAAGATTTCAATGTCCAATATACTTTCAACTTTACCCTTACAAATCAACATTTATTGGCTCTTATGTCCTCATTCATAATGTGTCACATACACATACAAATTATGTTATGCTCCCACTCAAAATATGTCACTCACATATATGAGTTTGAAACTTACATTGCTCCCACTAAAAATATGTCAAATATTATTTTAAGAAGACTCTTTAGATCCCACTCATTTATGCAAATTGCATATCTTCTAAATATTTCGAACAACTTCAAAATATCTTAATCAATTATTAGATTGAGAATTTCTAGTACTTTACTAGTATTAAATCGACAATAATTCAGCACTTCTGAATCAAATTAATTTGAATTCGTCCAATACATCTTTTGGCGAATCTTGCTTTATCTTTCAAGACTCCCACTTTTTTCGTATGACTTTGCGGCCCTTTGGAAATACCAGGCAACTCCTTTACTTGACAATATTCAGTAACAATTTACTTTCTAATCTTAAGTGAAATTTACTTCTAAGATTTCTTGTAATTTTATTTTACCATAAATTACTTTGATGTTTGTCCCGTCCAATTCTGAGAATATTTCTTTACTAACTTTTCTGAAACCAAAAACAGCAGAAAACAGGCATCTGGCACTGTTGCAACTTGTTAGTAGGTTAGTACTAGAAAACATGTAAAAAGCACATCAAAGTGTAGACAAGCAAAGCAAAGTAGATAATAAACAAGCATGGAGCATAAAAAATTATAGATACATTTCCGACGTATCAAGAACGTACCAAACTTTAGCAATACTAGTTTTGCCTCATTTTGATTTCAGTCATGGATATTGTATTTCAAATTTTCCAATGAATACTCTACAAGGATTTGTTCACTGTAGTTTTAGTTTTTATCAAATAAATCCAAAAACTTTCATGACACTCCATATCATATATGGTGTCGTTTCTCATGAATTCTAGATGGTTTACTTTATTCTAATTAAGTGTTCACTATTTCCAACTAATGATCTTTACACTAACATTACCTCATTTTATTTGGCGCCACCTTTTTCCCACTTAATATCAAATATTATATTGTGATGTTTTGCAATTCAATGTATTTGAAAATCAAATACATCACAATTTTGTGAAATGCTTTTCACAATTTCTTATGCCAATAACGTCGAATTTCATTACTATTGATCGCATCATAGTATCTTGATTCTATTTTATTTTCAATACCCTTTGATGCTAAAACCTTTGACCGAATCAAATAGTTTCACGCTCATGGTTCATTTGATAAACTCTTTTACTTAAATCAACAATTACTAAATGGAAATCACCACTTTCGTTGAAACACGGTACATCGAACATGTATTTTCTTTCAACAATTCATCAAACACTTTGTATTCTATACACGGTGTTTCACTTATCTTGCCAAACATGGGCCTGATGTGTATGTGATAAGAGATCAAATATCTACAATTTTCACATATTATCATGATAACCTTTGAATTTTAAACATTGGTTTCATTCAAAATGAATATATCATTTAGTTGAGTATTTCAAGGCATTTAATGTTATACAAATGTACATGCATTATCAATTAGTTTTACAACTTGAATAATTCACACATAATCGTAAAAACATATGAACATGAATAGAAGTCATTCATAAAAGTAGAACAATTGTTTTGTTAAAAACTCATATAAATAACCGTCTCGTGAAGTGCAAGACACACTAATAAAGTTCATATTCCATCGATTACAATAATTATCCAAAATTGATAAACTAAATGATAAATATCGAGAGAGAGTGTCGTTGGCCATCATCATCATGCTTTCCATCAACACACAACGTCACCTCCTCTCGAGCAAGCATCTCTCATGCAGTAGGACATGTTTTCATAAAACATAACAAGTATCAGATACTTCAATGCCACAATAAGTGTTTGCAAGATTATAACATTTATAAAACTATATATCATATATACCTTCATCGTCGATGATCTTTCCGGCAATGGGTTCAACCTTTACATTTCTGATACGTGATATGAAATCATGGTAATTATGTGTTTCCCCATCACCTCTCCTGACGCAGATCCAGATGTGTCCTTGGTAGCTGGGAGGCAGCGACCATAGCAATACGTCTATTGCAAAGGCATCAGTCATCTAGTAGTCCACTAAATGAACCAATCTCATTTACACATCATGCATGTGCTCCAAGTGACTCTCTAGGCAAGCGTGTTCCTCCATCTTTATGGAAACAAAATCTTCAAGCAGCTCGTGCTTTCACATGTGCACCTGGTCCACGAACTCTGCCCACAGCTGATCCACCATCGAATATGGGTCAAGATCACCCATGAAGGATGCAGTTTGTCCACTATCCCGTCGCGCATTATCACTTGAATGAAGGTGGACATCTCATGACAATAATCACGGTCTTCTAGCTGCTATGGGGTCTCATAGTATGATGACTCATCCAAATCTATTGGGTAGCGTATGTAATCGACCATAATGTTCTCACTAAGGAGGACATTCAGACGCACAAGGCGCCATTCAGGGAAATTGGATCCATATACTTTGAGCTTCTCAGCAACTACCTAATCAGCAATCTCAAAAGAAGCTTCACCGTGAACCATATTCTACAATTTTTAGACTAAGTTTATAATTATGTGAGTTTAATAACTCCACTAAAACTATTATCCCCAAAAGGTTTTAGTGATAACACGATCCCAATTCACTAGACCGCCCGCGATCGTCATGGTCGACGATATAGTTGCAAATATGGACGCTGAAACATGGATCACATCATTCATACGACTCGTGCGCGATCTTTCAATCATATCGTGTTCCAAGGACATGTCTTTAAATGCCAGGCTCACCAATTCAACCTTACGTGTATAGATGTGCAACATGGCTTACACCCACCATATGTGAACGCAGATATGTCTGACACCCGATCGTCACAGCTTGTCTCATGACAAAGAAATTTCTTGGTGGTGCACACTAAGTGAGAACACTTTCATTGGTATTATGTTTTAGGGATCATCTTATTAATGCTACCGTTGAGTATCTAATACTAGCACCTCTAGGTCCGATATAGTCCTTCGCGCTGTGATCTCCATCCTGCACCTCTAGGTCTGACGCAATGGCACTGGGGTACCGACGCTTCCGGCTTATAGTCCACCATCATGATGACTGTTACTACCACTTAGCAAAAGAAAATTTACTATATTATCTTGACTATGACCATATCACACCACTACGCTCCTGCAAAATAAAGTTTAGACGCTTCTACTTTATATTTGCAAGTTTTACGTGGCTATTAGGGCTTTCGTGCAAGAACCATTCTTACCTACGAACTTCAACCAAAACAATGATTAAATAATTATCTATACTACACCCCTCTTGGGGACCTCCATTGTAAATGGCATACCAACTAATGCGAGAGAGACAGACATCCCCGAAAGCCACTTACACTTGTGGCACAGTCTCGCGAATTAAATTATAAAATCAATGCCCACACGCTACAACTCGTGTGTTCTACCCGTACTAGCAAAACTGCACATAGATCTAGCTCTGATACAACTTTTGGGGTTTAGGGCCTGAAAATAATATTTTTTCCTACGCAAAAAACCATAATGCCAGGATCTATCTATTAGTACTGCAGTAATGGGAGGGGATTTCCGTGAACTTACCAAATTGAAGACCGAAAAGCTTTGTCAATGTTTAGGAGAAATGCTTGATGTAGTTGTACCGACGCCGACCTCAGGGTCGTAGTGAACTCCAATGGCTCTGACGGCTCCGACAACTCTAGGTGCCACAAGTACAACACCGCCCGAGGGAGTCACACACGTCTGGTGCTTGATGATGACTCCTGCTCCTCTGATTCAGCAAATATCGTGGAAGTAGATCTTTTGGATCCTGAATCCTGCTGCGCGACGGAGCTCCACGGTGAAGAAGTCCCCGCTCATGCAACCCTAATAATGGGGCCGCGGTCACAAGAGAGAGATAAGGGACAGAGGCGACTAAAATCAATTTGCAAAACTAGGAAGCTTTTATTTATTTTCTAATGATTTAATTGCCTCCATATGCCTCTTCTCATAAAGGGAAAGGGGAACCCCAAAACTCAATAGCCAAGCCATATGAACTAAACAAAGGAGAGGAGAGAGGGGGAGTCTTGGCCGCCGGCAAATGACCCTATGGTCCCCACAAGGGTTCCCTAGGGCCCATGCGGCCACCCCTCCCTCTCCTCCCTTTTGTCTTTCTCCTCATGGGCCTTTTTCCCTTAGGGGTTTGGCCCAATAGGAAATGTGAACATTTTAATTCCTTTTATTTTATTAAACAAATATAAGTAAACAATTAAATCAATATTTAAGTTTTTTACATATTATTTAATTCCTGTGGCTATGGAACTCCTTTCATCCCACTTCGGACATCCTTCGGACCTTCCTGGAACCCTTCCGATTTCTTCCTCTCGTTTCTTCGGTAATTCCTATGATATAAAAACGACCTCTAAGCTTCGTCAAACCCTTAAGCATGCTACCCAACGATTCTGGTACACATAGACATGGTTCATGAGTGCATATTTGCAATCATGTTTTACATTGTTATTTTGCATTGTAGATGTAGGATTTTGGTATTTTACGGCGTTCGCACGCCCTTTTTATGTTTATTTTTGCCAGGATAAGATCAGATGATGAATCCAAAGAACACAATTCTTGGAGCAGTTGTACTGGAGAGAAAAGGAGCCAAAAACTACGTAAATTATTTATTTAGGAAATATTAATAATACCAGAAGAAAACCCGAAGGAGAGGCGGAGACATAAGAGTTGACGACCAACTATACAGCGGTCCACCATATAGTTCCCGCCGTATAGTTGGCGTCGCCTCCGCCTCCTCAAATAGTTTCACCCCGTGCAACTGGTTCACAAAGACGATATACAGAACACCTAGAAATCGCTCAAACCTAACCTCCGGAAGGCATCTGGAGGGGGAACTTGCCCTAGGAATCCATCTTTGCCCTACGTAGATCTGGGAGGCCAAGGCATCGATCTCCATCTTTATCAACCACTGCATCTTCATCACCACCATCATCTCCATCCATCCCATCTAGATCTTGTTGTAATTCTTGCACTAGTTGTGGATTTATACAAGTACTATTCATCAATAATCGTTTCCTTTACCATTGCCATGCTGCTGTTTGCCTCCATTACTGAGTAGATCATTAGTTCTTAGGAAGATGGATAAACCCTAGTATAAGATTGAAATAAGACAAAGTTTATTATAATATTCATCGTTGTGACCATGTGTTAGATTGTCTACATCTTGATGTTGGGAGAAGTCGACCTCTCAAATATTTACCTTTTGTGGGGACTTGATGTAGGGAACTACTTGTTGGTAGACGGAGGATGTTAGCACTTACGGTGACTATAAAGCTGTTGTTACCCTTTACTTTAAAGCTGTTGACTATAAAGCTGTTGGTAGAACATTTTAATTCCTTTTATTTTATTAAACAAATATAAGTAAACAATTAAATCAATATTTAAGTTTTTTACATATTATTTAATTCCTGTGGCTATGGAACTCCTTTCATCCCACTTCGGACATCCTTCGGACCTTCCTGGAACCCTTCCGATTTCTTCCTCTCGTTTCTTCGGTAATTCCTATGATATAAAAACGACCTCTAAGCTTCGTCAAACCCTTAAGCATGCTACCCAACGATTCTGGTACACATAGACATGGTTCATGAGTGCATATTTGCAATCATGTTTTACATTGTTATTTTGCATTGTAGATGTAGGATTTTGGTATTTTACGGCGTTCGCACGCCCTTTTTATGTTTATTTTTGCCAGGATAAGATCAGATGATGAATCCAAAGAACACAATTCTTGGAGCAGTTGTACTGGAGAGAAAAGGAGCCAAAAACTACGTAAATTATTTATTTAGGAAATATTAATAATACCAGAAGAAAACCCGAAGGAGAGGCGGAGACATAAGAGTTGACGACCAACTATACAGCGGTCCACCATATAGTTCCCGCCGTATAGTTGGCGTCGCCTCCGCCTCCTCAAATAGTTTCACCCCGTGCAACTGGTTCACAAAGACGATATACAGAACACCTAGAAATCGCTCAAACCTAACCTCCGGAAGGCATCTGGAGGGGGAACTTGCCCTAGGAATCCATCTTTGCCCTACGTAGATCTGGGAGGCCAAGGCATCGATCTCCATCTTTATCAACCACTGCATCTTCATCACCACCATCATCTCCATCCATCCCATCTAGATCTTGTTGTAATTCTTGCACTAGTTGTGGATTTATACAAGTACTATTCATCAATAATCGTTTCCTTTACCATTGCCATGCTGCTGTTTGCCTCCATTACTGAGTAGATCATTAGTTCTTAGGAAGATGGATAAACCCTAGTATAAGATTGAAATAAGACAAAGTTTATTATAATATTCATCGTTGTGACCATGTGTTAGATTGTCTACATCTTGATGTTGGGAGAAGTCGACCTCTCAAATATTTACCTTTTGTGGGGACTTGATGTAGGGAACTACTTGTTGGTAGACGGAGGATGTTAGCACTTACGGTGACTATAAAGCTGTTGTTACCCTTTACGTATCAACTTGGGAATCGAGGAAACTCACAAAACACTATCCATGCCATGGGATACGTCCTGCGGGATTACGTCCCTTAATAGCAAGGTAATTCAATTGATGTTGATTACTGTCTGTTGTGGTTATGAGGATGATTTGAGCAGTGGTTGATGCCTCTTTGTCCAAATACGGAGTTCCTCCCATACATACATAGTTGAGGATGTTCATGATGATAATATTTACCTTAGCCCTTTATAATTCCAGTGGTGGATCCGCCAATCCCTAAGAACGCTGTCTTCCACTAAAGTTTCAAATCTCTTTTACATACACGATAATTACTTTCTGTATTCAGTTTTAGTTACTTTACTCGTTGTTCTCTTATATCAAAAACCCAAAAAAACCTTTTTACACATTACTCGCATTTTATCTTGTCACTTAGAACTATTCTTAGCATTTCTATTTTCAGTATTTACTTCAAGAATTCTTATACTTCAGACTCCTGCTCCTTATGAGATTGATATCTTTATTTTGAAACTAGCTACATCCGATCTGTGCACTTGCATTCATCAATGGTCAAGACCCCTCTCGGTCCAGTGATCATTAGCGGGACCTGGATGCCCATAATGACCCATGTGCATTCCACGAAACTTTGTCGTTGAGCCATCAACGTTGTGTCCTATTCCTTTTGTCTATTTGATACTCCGTCCGTTCATGATTAGATTGCATTCTGGGTTTAGTAAAATTCAAACTTTTAAAGTTTAACCAAATATTTAGCAAAAAATAAAAGTATATACGATGTAAAACTTATAGTGTTAGAATCTTTGTAAGTAATATTTTTATAATATATGCATTTGGAATAATGAATGTTGATATATTTTTCTATTTTCTAGGTCAAAGTTGACAAAGTTTGACTCAAAAAAAATCCTAAAACACGAAGTAATAAAAAATGGAGGGAGTACTTGCATTGTCCGAGATTTGATCAACGATATCATCATGTCGAGTTCAACCTCGTTATCGACAATTTCTACTTTACTTGTTACGACAAGTGATATCCCCGTGACCTACTCACATGCTATGCATCTTATGGATATAACTTATGTGAATGGGCCTAGAGTATCTTCCATCACAAACGATGGACAAATCTCACTCTTGACACATACGCCTCAACCTGACCCTTTGAAGTATCCGATCAAACCTTTATGATCACCATTTTACCGAGTGACATTTGATGCTCTCAAGGCACTCTCGGGTGACAATAATTAAATATGGTCTCACGGTCTGAGGAACAAGTCACTATATTTCCTAAAACTCGTAACTTGAACTTTGTGACATGAGTGCGTTAATGATACTTAGTTTAGGTATGTTCACCAACTCATTCTCCCAATGAGGTGACTCCATTGTCAACCGGCGTGAATACCACGTGATCAGGAAACCTTGATCATATGTTGACCAATGAATCAGTGACTAGAGATTTACTAGGAAGTTCTGTTTGTTTACATATGACCACGTGTATTGACGTTTCCTATCAATACAATTATAGCATGATATAAAAACTAATCATAAACTTCGTGAAATATGATAATAATCCATATTATTATTTGTCTCTAGGGCATATTTCTAACAGTGGGCTTGCCGAGGATCAGCGGATTAAGGCATGTAATTATCACTACACGTGTGTTATCCCACTTTTATGCCCACGAAGACCTCAACGTCTGTGACTTGGAGGCCTATATCCAGGAGCTCTACGTCTGTGACTTGGAGGCCTACGTCCTTTGTGACATATGATTCATATTTCGTTGATCAAATTTATAGTCAAACATAATTCTTGAACTTCATGTTAGGCTAATAAACCGGTATGGAGGGATTACTGTCGTCAGGTGTCTTTATAAATCTACCGAGATCCATCTTGTAATCACTTGTATGATCTTTCGATCACACCATGAATAAAGTTTGAGGGAACTCCATTATGATAATGTTTATCTCTTTGATTCAAACATATTGATCCGAGCTGTTTGCCGGTAAAATAATCTCGATTTCAATCTTTGTAAGTAAGACTACTGTTGGATCGTGAAAACTATACTTCTTCAATATCATTTTTACAAAGTTTGGTAGTTGGATACAAGAAGAGGAAGGGGGTCAGTTCTTAGGTGAGAAGAAATAAGTTGTTACCTCATTGCATTTGTCATCATATATGCAGTTCTTATGTTGCTAGAATAACGAAGGACTATCAAACAAGAGTAATATGCAACCGAAGCATGAGGTCCCTAAAATGTGTTTTGTCGCTAGTTCTCGTGGTGGTCATGACCAAGATGCAACACAATCATGAGGTCCTAAACAACAACATATCCTAAATGCAATTTTCTTACTCTCCACTTTTTTGAGAACCTCTTATTCTCCGCTTACTATGGTTAATATGGATACTTTGTCACCCTTGCAATGGGCCTTGCACATAGGCTAAGTATGTTTTATTTTTATTTTTTTGCATTTTTTATTTTTAATTTCAATATATTTTCCCCTTTTTCTTATATCCTAATTTTAGTTTATTAGTTTCAATTAATTTTTCATATTTGTTATATTTTCTTTTCATTTATTATTCAACTAATTTTATTTATTTCATATTTTTGTTTGTTTGATTATGATTTTTATTTTATATACATGAACATTGTCTTGAAAGTTAAGAAGACATATTTTCAAATTCTTGAACATTGTGTTTGAAATACATGAATATCACTTTTGAAATACTTGGACAATTTCATATAGAAATGAACATTACTTTTGAATACATGACCATTTTCAATAGAATCAACCTAAATTCATGTTCTACATGTGGCATAATTTTTTGTGATATAAAGAAAACAATTTCACGATTAAAATGAAGATTTAATTAACATGCATGAAGAAATCCCATGACTATATGAAAATCTAAAAACCAGGTAAACTATGTTTCGCTAAGTAATTCTTCCATATATTTTAATTATATTTATTGTTGGAAGTAATTTTAGTTAAAGATTTAAAAATGGAAAAGATGGTCTACCTTCACCTTATCTTGGAACAGGAGTACTCCCACAAACGTGTGGACCCCAACTTTCTAAATAGTTTCTAGCAGTAAGCCACGCCACGAACTGTCATTTCTTAGTGTTTTCGTAATATTAGTCACAATGTTCATTTTTTCAGAACACACTGAGTAAAATGCAGAAGCGCACATGCACACACGCATGCCACTACCACATTGCACACACCCTCACAATGCAAACAGAAAAATAAAGCCATGGAACTCAAATATTGATGAAGTTACCATAGACTACTAGATTACTAGCCATAAACGATTGTGTGGTTGTCCCTCAATGAAAGTATATTTCTTGTTTTTCAAAAACCCTAAGAGTAACTATAGCAGATACGCAAAATGGGCGCACTGAAAATGGCATTTTCAGGGCATTAAGAAAGCAGTTCTCGGTCTCAAATTCCTCGCGGCAGATCAGATATTAAAAATAGAACTGAAGATTTAAAAAAAGAATAATTCACGCGAAATTTGCTCATTGTTCGCGCCAGTTCATATTCTCCACCACTGGATCGTGCCCAAAAAAATTTACAGAAGGCGGCGGCACCGCATTTTCTACCACTACGCTGTCCAAAAGTATCCGGAAGACCTCACCTGAGCTAGGGGCAGCAGGCGAGGGCGACCTTACTCAGAGTCGCTGGAGAGCTCAGTGAGCTCCGCGGCCGGCTTGACGACCTCCGGCTCCTTCTTCACGCGGGAAAGCCCCTCCCGCTGCGTCGTCACCAACGCTGCATGTTGGCTGCGAAGACACCATGCCTCCAGTCGGGCCTTGCGCCGCTCCTTCCGACGGGCCTTCTCCTCCGCACCCTCCACAGAGATGAGTGCCCAACGCAGATCCTCGGCTTCCCGCTTCGTCCAAGCTCGAGCAGTGCGGATTGAATGGTGCTCCGCCTTTGCAAGGGCCGCGCGCTCGGCCTCCTCATCGGTGACAAAATCCCGATCGACGATATGCTCGCCGTCGGATTCGTCGCTGGAGGGGATGTAGGTCTTCGACGAAGAAGGGGGCGCGTCGGAGTCTAAGATGATGGCAGAAGAGGGGGAGATCGAGCGCATCGATGACAAAAGGAACGACCCACGCGAGCTACCTGCCTCCGCGCCGTTGTGGGTGCGGCGGAGGAAGCGTGCCGGGACCGGAAGGCGAAGGGGCGCGCTTGCGACGGTGGGCCATGCTTCCATGCTCGGCGTCCTCGGCCTCGCGCACCTGCAGTGTCTCCGGGACCGACGCCCGGTTATGGATTTAGCGGAGGGAGGCGACCTTCCGGGCAATGTCCGCGATGATGTGGTGCCGGTGTTCCGCCTCGTCGATGACTGGCATAGCACGCGAAGCTTCCGCATGGCCCACCTAGCCTCCCCTAGCTCCGATTGAGCGGCGTCGGGGTGCCATGGGGTGCTGAATGGGGTTGATCTGCGGTGGCGTGCCCTAATTTGTGGCGGCTGGGGCGGAATCGGCCGGGAGGGGAGAGGACGAATTTGTTCTCGGGCTGCGCCCCGAGAACTGGCTCATGAACCCTACTGATACGTCGGAAACATATCTATAATTTTTGAAGCTCCATGCTTGTTTAGTATCTACTTTGCTTTGCTTTGTCTACACTTTGAGGTGCTTTTTACATGTTTTCTGGTACTAACCTATTAACAAGTTGCCACAGTGCTAGTTGCCTGTTTTCTGCTGTTTTTGGTTCCAGAAAAGTTAATAAACAAATATTCTCGGAATTGGACGGGACAAACGTCAAAGTCAATAGCTTTCCGTGGGGAACAAGAAGTCCAGAGGGGAGCTGGAGAGGCGGTCTAGGGCGCCCATACCCCCCTAGGCGCGGGTGGGCCCAACCCCACGCCTAAGCAGGGTGTGGGGCCTCTGGCCACCGCCTCGGCCTCCCCCTTCGCCTATAAGAAGCCCCGATGCAGAAACCCTAAGCACCTGATCAAATCTCCAAGAAACCTTCTGTAGCCGCCGCCACTGTCGCCCCAGATCGGGGGGATCTGAAGTTCTTCCCGGCACCCTACCAGAGGGGAGATCATCCCGGAGGCCTTCTCCCTGTTATGATGCATGATTAGTTCCACCTTGGACTATGGGTCAATGTAGTAGCTAGATGGTTGTATCTCCTCCTTGTGCTTTCATGTATAGATCTTGTGAGCTCCGTTCATGATCAAGATCTAATCTATTTGTAATCATGCATGTTGTGTTTGCGGGGATCTGATGGATATTGAGATTATTATGTTGGTTTGATTAATGGTTTTGTCTTTATGATTCTATCATGTCTGTGTTGTTTGTGATCTTGCATGCTCTCTGTTGTTAGTACCTATCTTGGCCAAGTAGTTGCTAGTGACTCCAAGAGGGAGTATTTATGCTCGATAGTGGGTTCATCCCTCTAGTTTCCAAGGGAAGTGACAGAAATATCTTCGGTTGTAGATGTACTATTGCTACTAGGGAGAAAACAATGGTCTCTTGTTCATGGAACATGTGGACTGTTTACCTTACACACTTGGCTTAAAGCAGTTGTCTGTTGCTTGCAACTTAATAATGGAGGGGGTTCGGAAGTCATAGATGCAGTTGGATGGCGGTCTATGTATATTGATGTATTGCCCAATCGAATCTCATAGGATCTTTCTGACTAGTAATTGCATTGTTATGCCTTGCTTAGTTCCTATCAATTGCCCTGCTGTAATTTGTTTACCCTTCATGCCATGTTATTTATCTAAGGAGAGCACCTCTAGTGAACTATGGAACCCGGTCCACTGTTACTTGTTTACTTGCTGCAAACTATTACCTTCCACACCATACGTTTAATCCTTTGTTATAGCAAATCGGTGAGCTTGACAACCTCACTGATTCGTTGGGGCAAAGTCTTGAGTTTGTGTTGTGCAGGTCTCCGTGTTGCTAACAACACATGTGTGACGTTTCCTTCCTCCTACTGGTTCGATAACCTCGGTTTCTTACTGAGGGAAAACTTGCTACTATGATGCTTAACACCTTGCTCTTGGGGTTCCCAACAAGCGCTCCTGCATCAACTCAGCGCTGCATCAAGATTTCCTAGCGCCGTTGTCGGGGAGGCTAAGGACGTCTTCACTAGGGGAGTCCTCCACTTCCTTTCTCTTTACTTTGTTTTTAGTTTGCTTTGTTTCTTTTGCTTGGTTTTGTTTGCCTCTTTCCAAAAACCCCCAAAAAAATTAGTCTAGCTTGGTTTGCTTTCTTTATTCAAAAACCCAAAATAATAGTTCCTACTCTAGTTACCACCTCGTTCTAGCTCAACAATGTTACTCCCTAAGTTCACCCTGAAGAACCTTTCTATAGGTAGTGGCTCCATAATTGGGAAAGATAATATTGAAGAATTCTTTAATTATGTTAGCAAGCATGAGGATATTGAGGATAAATCTATAGCAGAGCTTGATCCTAATTATGAAATTGCTTCAGATTCTTTAGTTCATATTATGGAGGCTAGGTTTGTTAGCCTTAACCCCATGATGCAAATTTTGTTCTTAAAAATAAAAGAAGAAAAGAATGCTGAAAAGAGAGATTTTATTCTTGAAACTTTACTCAAAGAGTTTCATGATGTTGCTAGGGAAGCCAAAAAGGTCTTTGAGTGTTTCAATATGCTAGGCTCATGTGTATATGTTGTGGGTACTTTAGATAAAACAAAGCCTAGAGATGAATTTAAGATACACATACCCTTTAAGCTTGTTGGAATGCATGAGGCCTTTGAAAACAAAATTGATTGGATTATTCCTGAAAATCCTTTTGATGAAAGTAGTAAACCAAAGAGAGATGAGAAAGGATCCTCCAAAACCCATTTGGATGAGATACCTTTCATAGTTGAAGACTTTGCAAGTATTGATCTCAATTCTTCATTTGAAAATACTTGATTCTTCTTGCTTCTTGTGCCTAACTTAAAGGCGTTAAAGAAAAGTACTTGTTGGGAGATAACCCAAGAGTTTCCTTGAGTCTTGGAAGTTATTAATTCAGTAATGACCTCTCCTTATCCTTGTTGTTTAATTTTTGTGCCAAGAATGACCTCTAATGAGAGGGAAGTAAGATTTGGGGAGTTACTGTCCCAAAACAGATTTTTGTCCTCCACCAAAAAATTTCGTGAGGAGTCTCTATAACTAGGATTGAGCTCAAAATTTATGAATAAATCCCCCTATTTTTGAAGGATTTACTACAGTAGCTTGTGTTTTTAGTGAAAAGCCTTGCCGTTCCAAAGCTTTGCCATAGGTCTAATATCTTTTGAATAAACTAATGTTGCTAATGAAGATTGTGTGAAGTTTTGTATGAAGGAAAAATTTCAGGTGTAGAGAGAGAATGATGCAATGAGATGAAGAATGGACAAAAGTGATGACCCACAAGTGTAGGGGATCGCAACAGTCTTCGCGGGTAGCATTACCCAATTTATTGATTCGGCATAAGGGGAGCCAAAGAATACTTGCAAGCCTTAACAACTGAGTTGTCAATTCAGCTGCACCTGGAAATAGTTCTTGCTCACAGAAGTTTATTAGTAGCAACATTTTGTAGTAGCAACAGCAAAGCAACATCAGCAGCAAAACAGGAGCAATTGTAACAGTAATAGTAACAGTGGGATTCGAGTGCGGTAGGCATAGAGATGGATGGACGAGCGTTGCATGGACGAGTCTAAACATGTAACTTCAAGATCTAGGGCATTGCAGATAAATAATAACAAGCATCCAAGTACTAAACAATCCTAGGCATGTGCTCCAAATATAGTCATACGTGCTCGCAATGAGAACATGCACAGCATCTTCTGTCTAGCCAGCCCGTGGCATGGGCCTCGTGGAACTATCGGAAATTAAGGTGCTCCTTTTAATAGAGCACCGGAGCAAAGCATTAACACTCCGTGAACACATGTGATCCTCACACCATAGCCATCCCCTCCGGTTGTCCCAATTATTGTCACTTTCGGTCCTTTGGATCCAGACAATGATATGTGTACACAACTTGCACATAAGATCACAAACAATACTATCATAATGATTCAATAATAAGTTCAGATCTGAGATCATGGCACTTGGGCCCTAGTGACAAGCATTAAGCACAACAAGTTGCAACAAAGTCAAATAGCACTAATAGAGATACTAGGCACTATGCCCTAACAGATTTTATTCGATTACATGATAGAACTCATCCAATCCCTACCATCCCCAAGGCTACAGCGGGGGATTACTCACTCATGGATGAGGGAAACATCGGTGGTTGATGGAGATGCGTTGGTGATGACGATGACGATGATCCTCTGCAAATTCCCTGTCCCGACAGGGTGCCAGAACGGAGTTTCTGGATCTAAATCTTGGTTTCTGGTGGCGGCGATGGAGAGGAACTCTTTCTGGAAAACTATCGAACCCTCCCTCTGTTTTTAGGTCGAAAAGCAACTTATAGGCGCAGAGGGAACCTGAGGGGGAGCCTGGGGTGGCCGCACCCCCTAGGCACGGGGCAGGGCTCACCCGCGCCTAGCAGGGGTGTGGGCCCAACAAGCCTCCACTCCGTTTCGTCTTCTGGCTCCGTAGATCTTCTGGTGAAATATAATTTTTGGCATATTTTTCGGGATTTTTCCTGACAGTTCATTTTCCGCACACAAACAAGACACCAAGGTAATTCTGCTGAAAATAGCGTCAGTCCGTGTTAGTTGTATCCAAATCACACAAGTTTAGAGGAGAAACAATAGCAAAAGTTTTTGGGAAAGTAGATACGTTTTGGACGTATCAACTCCCCCAAGCTTAGCTTATTTCTTGTCCTCAAGAAATTCAGTTTAAAACTGAGTGCGATAAACGAACTTTCACGAACACATTTTTTTCATATGATGTAAATATTCTCAGGACAGGAGTAGATGCTTAGACAATTCATAATAAAGAGTATGCAACTAAGTCTACTCAATAGTCATTGCAAGCTATGAGAGAAACTGACTCAATAATAATAAGTATCATGGAACATAAACATGAGCAACATTGCAATGCTCATAGTAAGGTATGATAGAGTGGTATCTCGCTTGCCTTTTGTAGAGAACAATATAAATGCCAAGGCACGTCTGAAGTTCAAGTGAAGACTAGAAGTAAAAATATCAGAGATACAAACATCAAAGTCATGACATAATTAACCAAGTTTTGGAACAAACACAAGAATGACAACTATGCTCTCAAGAAGGTGCTCATAGAATAAGTGATGACTCAACAAGGTTGTGAAAATGGTTTTGAAAAGTTTGAAAGGCTTCCTAATGTTGAAAGGAAGGTACTCATTAGCTTTGAGCTCTCATTGCCCCTATCATAGGCATCTTCATATGGTTATGGTGAAAGTGAGGTCCAATATGAGCTATATGCTTGACAGACCATAAAATGGAAATCCCAAGTCCCTTGAGTACGAGTGCAGCTCCGCATGCTACTCAACTTTGGTTATCTGCAAGTTCTTGTCATTGTAAATACATGCATATCATAGAGAACCGCCAACGAGGTATCCCTTGCACATGATACATGAGCTATCCCATGATCAAAATGACAAGGCAAGCAGACAATGAGCATCTCAGCGATCTTTTTATTTACTATATGCATAGCTTTTTATTGAGGATGCTTCATAAATGCTCATTATGGTGATGCTGTAAGTTTCCACCATGATTAGGCATGGCTTAGGCTAGCAGCCTAAGCGTTTCTCTAACACAATGTTTAAACTCCATGAACTCACAAGCTCCCCTTTTATTTCACATCATCGACATCCGTAAACAAAAGAGCAAAGTATCAACTAGATAGGATATCCAAAAAGTGTTGAAAGTGTTCCCCGTGACAGCACGGTTCTGCTGACTCCCAGCATATAATTTGCAAGCATATAACTTTCATGGACTAGTCACAATGGTTCGGGATTATTAAGTGCAAGGAATAAAGTGTGCCATCAAGCTCGTGAGAGCTTTACTAACTAACTTTCTCAAAACAGACAAATATTTTATTTTGGAAGAAAACAAGGCATATTGAATATGCACTGAAGTAGAAAACGATGCTAATAGGTAGATGTGGTGGACACAACTGGTAATATTGGTTTTGGGGAGTTGGAAGCATAGGTAGAACTCATACTCAGTGCAAGTGAAGGCTAGCAAAAGAGAGGGAGCGACAAATGAGAGAGCAATAATTGTCATAATCATGCTTGCAAAAAAAAAGGGCTAATTATGGCATGAAAGTGCTACAAGAACTCTGAGGAAAAATAAATTATCGAGGCTTACTGACTATCGATTAGTCATATGCATGCGTGAGCATGTGCCAAGTCGATTCATATGAATAGTCAGAGGAGGATACCACAATATCATACCAAAATATGAATAAAACAATGCAAGCAAACATTCATATGACATGCTACAAACTATTATCAAGCTGGAGCTAATCATAGACAAGAAAGAACTACTAAGCATCCATAATGACATACACCTTATGCAAACAGGCTAAGCATGCTCACAATGATGAGTATATGTAAAAAAATGAAACAATAGAGTTCGTTACTATCCTCTTACGACACCTCGAGTTGTCTTAATCTTCATTATTTCCCTTCACTGGTGTGACTTGAATAATAACATGAAACCAAAATCCACTGAGGACGGCTGAACCCTACAAAGAACTTACAAAACCAAAGAAGAAGAACAAATATTTTTGGTGTTTTCGATTTTTTAAAGAAAGCAAACAAAGGAAAAACAAAGAAAGAAAAATCAAACCAAACAAAGCAAAATATTTTTGGATTTTTCTTAAGGCAAACCAAAGAAAAGGAACAAATAAACAAACCAAGAGAAACAACAAAAATATTTTTGGTATTTTTGTGTTTTTGAGAAAGAAGCAACAAGAACCAAAAAGAAAGCGAAAGAATGGATATACAAAGAACCGACCGAACATGTTATATATATATGAGTGTGACGTCGGTATACCTCCCCCCAAGCTTAGGCTTTTGGCCTAAGTGGGGCTCAATCCCATGGTGCCCAAAAAGATGTACCTCCGTAGTATGACGAGGAGGCTCCCTCGTCCTGGTACGAGCTCGAGGACTCCCCTGTGTAGTGTACCGCGGGGTCATATGAGGGCGCTTCCTCCTGATAGTGCCCATGGAAGTTCAGAGAGCGCAACAACTCATCCATCTCCTCCTTGGAGCGTGAAAAAGGTCCCTGAGAAATACTGAACAAAGTGGTTTGGGGGAGAGGGATCTCTCTCTCTCTTCTCCGTCAATAAACAACATTCTATAAACCAAATTCTCAAGGGTAGAGCTAGTGGTGACAAAGTGATGCACCTTCATGGCAGAAAGATCAAGCCTCTCAGGATCCGAGATTGTATCATTTGGATCAATAGCAATGTCCAAGGCAGCAACAACACGTGTAGCAATAATTCCCCCATAAATGGGTCCCTTAGCTGTTAAGCGACGAGCAATGAGAGAACCAAGATTATACTTGGTATCATTGTTGAGCACAGCAGCTAAGAAAGCCAAATGATAGATGGAAATATTACTAGTGCTCTCCCTACCAAGGACACTAGTGGCAAGATAGTAAGCGAAGTACCCGATGGCTTGAAGCTGAATGTTTCTTATCTTTCCCTGTTGAGCTCTACGGCTATCATCATTGGTTATTCCTTGGTAAAGTTCCAAAAAATCAGCGGGATGAGCTGGAATATTCTCTGTTGACCCAGCTGTACCAAGTCCAAGAGCTCCACAAAATTTCTTCAATGTCATATGGTAAGACCTGCCATAAACTTTGAAAGAAACATCTGGATGGAACACACTATTAGTAAAACTCTCCACAAATGTTTTGGTGAGCGTAGCATATTGCACGCTCTCATCCTGCATAAGGCTCGTTAATCTAGCCCTCCGAACCAAGGTCATAAAATCATTAAGAATCCCAGCAGCCCGCAAGAAAGTTTGGCAAGGAAAGGCGGAGGGATGCGCATCACCCTCATCTCCCTCGTCACCAAATCACGGAGTGAGGAGATCCTCATTGTATGAGGGCCTGACACTGGTGGATGATCTAGGAAGCCTTGCCCTTCTAGGTGCATCACCCTCAAATATTTCACCAAATGTGTGGTGGTCCATGAATCCCCTTTTCTAAAATTTTAGACAAGCATCAAACCAAGTGATTTCCAAGTTGATAAATGATGAGAAACTACTATAGGAATTTGCTAGAGGGCTACACATGCATGAAAATAAAGTTTCTAAGCATAGAACAAGCATGCAAGTTCAAACAACCTGACACCTATACCAGCAAAATACTCAGGATATAATCTACCAATCACAAATCTAATTGGAGAAGTGGAGGAGGCACATAGCAAGGAGCAATCCCTCCAAAAATCAGCAGCAAAGAGGGGCTGAGCAAGGAGATCGAAAATCACGAGCAAGAACAGCAAGAACTCGAGCTTGAGCAACTTTTCCAGTGTTTTTCAGGAGAGAGAAAGAAGATGGCTTTGAGGAGGCATCCTGGAGTGGCCTAGGTGGGCCAGACCCCCTAGGCACCGCCCATAGGTAGGTCACGTCTACCATGGGTGTGGTGGCCCGGGGTGGCCCCCTGGGTCATTTCAGGTGTCTCTCTGTCCTTTTTTTCGAGGAAAAATTTATTTTGAATTTTCTCGGATTTTTTGGGAAACTTTATTTTTGGCCAATTTTCAGGTTATGAAAATTGATTTTCTCGCAGAAACAATTTTTCAGAAGAATCAAAAAGCAAACCAAAAGCCAAACTACTGGAGCTCTAAGACAGACTAACAAGCAAACAACTAGCAAAACCAAAGCTAGCAAAAGAAAGACAAAGACTAGGAAGGAGAAAAGTAAAAGAAAGCAAGTATAACCACAGTGAACATTATTTTGTTCATTAAAATCCTTTTGTTAATAAGGTTGATCAAGTATTGTTACCAAAACAATCTTATATGAAACAAAAAATTGCATTCCACAAGGTGATTATGTGACCTCATACTTGATAGCAATGGTCCCAATCATAATAGTTTCAAAATTTTCTTGTGGAATGGGACAATATATTTCTCCAACCTTGATGCTCTCAATATTTTCAATGGAATTCAAGCAATAGCTTTTAGCAATCTTCTTGGGGAAATAAATAGTATGCTCTTTGTCATTAATATTGAATGTTACTTTTCCTTGATTGCAATTGATGACACCACCTGCAGTATTAAGAAAAGGTCTCCCAAGAATAATAGACATATTATCATCTTCAGGCATTTCAAGCACAAAAAAATCAGTTAAAACCATGCAATTATGAGCTACTTGAACAGGAACATCCTCACATATACCAACAGGAATAGTAGTTGACTTATCAGCCATTTGCAAAGTTATATCAGTTGGTATCAACTTTTCTAGCCGGAGTGTCTTGTAGAGAGAAAAAGGCATAACAGTAACTCCAGCTCCCAAATCACATAATGCAGTTCTAACATAATTATTATTAATAGAGCAAGGAATAGTTGCTATAACTGGATCACCAAGTTTATTTGGAACCTTACCATTGAAGGAGTTATTAGCAAGCAAAGTAGAAATTTCCTCATTAGGAATCTTCCTTTTATTAGAAACAATATCCTTCATATACTTTGAATCAGGAGGAAATTTAATAGCATCATTCAAAGGAATTTGCAAAAATAAAGGTTTCATCCACTCACAAAACTTGTTGTAGTGTTCTTCCTCCTTTGACTTGTGTTTCTTACCTGGAAAAGGCATAGGTTTGTGCATCCAAGGTTCTCTCTCTTTACCATGTTCATTAGCAATAAAATCTCCCTTAGTGTACCTAGTGTTCTTAGTGTGCTTCTCAGGTTCTTCCTCAACTTACTCCTTATCAGGAGCATCATTATTACCATTACCACTCTCAGTTTCAGCATCAGAGACAGATATACTATTAGGATCTATAGCAGGTTCAAGTAGTTCCTCAACTACTTTATGTTTCTTTTTCTTTCTCTTACGAGGACTACCACTATTCTCACCTTGTTCAGAATCCTGCTCAATTATTTTAGGGTGTCCCTCAGGATATAAAAGATCTTGAGTAGCTATACCACTCCTAGTTCTAATTCCATAAGCATGTTTATGCCTTGAGGCATCAACTAGCATATCCTTTTGTACCTTAGAAAGTTGATCAAGTTGGGTTTGAACCATTTGAAAGTGTTTACAAAGCATTTTAATATCATTGGAAGTTCTTTCCACAATATCTTTCAACTCATGGATAGCTCTAGAGTTTTCCAATAAATGATTCTGAACTTGTTTATTAAAATTACCTTGTTTAACAATAAATGTGTCAAGTTCCTCTAAACATTGATCAGGATGCTTACCATAAGGAATATCACCTTCATTAAAGTGGAGAGAGTGTACCTCAATCGTAGATGACTGGGGAATTGGCTTACATAATTCTTCTATAGGAGGTAGATTCTTGACATCTTCAGCTCTAATACCTTTCTCCTTTAGACACTTCTTAGCTTCCTTCAACACTTAATCATTTAATGCAATAACTCCCCTCTTCTTTGGTGTTGGTGTTGGAATTGGTTTAGGCACAATTGGTTCAGGTGTATTTAGCTCAGTTGAAGTCCAATCATCATAATTCTTGCTTATCTTAGCCATTAATTTTTCAGCATCTCTAGGAGTCCTTTTCCTGAAAACACAATCAGCAAAGCTATCTAGGTAGGTCCTAGAATCATCAGTTAGTCCATTATAATAAATATCAAGAAGCTCATTCTTAGGTAATGGACATCCAGGATGTGCATGAATCAAAGAACAAAACCTTGTCCATGACTCATGCAATTTCTCTTCTTCTCCCTGTTTAAAATCAAAAAGTCTCTACAAAGCAGCATGTCTAGCACTCGGAGGAAAATATTTTTGGAAGAAAGAAGCAATCAAGCAATCAGGGCTATCAATTGAACCAGGAGGTATCGATTAAACCAAGCCCTAGCTTCTCCTTTTAGTGAAAAAGGGAAGATCTTAGTAACAAAGTACTTGCGCATCTTAAAATCATCAGAGAATAAAGCACTCATAGTAGAAACCTCATTCATATGAGCCACAACACTCTCATTTTCAGTCCCACATAAAGGTTCTTTCTCAACAATATCTAAATAGGATAAATTAAGAGAGAAATCATAGTCTTCATCTTTAATATCTATGGGAGAGGTGGCAAACTTAGGATAAGAGGACAGCTTAGGCATAATGGTGCGTCTAGCAAGGAGACTCTTAATAGCACTAGTACCATGTGTGTTTTGGCACTCTTAAAAAAAATCATCAGTGAACTCAATGTAACCATCATTAATATCATAACTCTCACTAGACTCAGGTGAGCTAACAGGTGTAACAGTGTCTTCACTAGGAGTTTAGGTATTTCCTAGACTAGCCATAGTAGCATCTAGAAAAGGACCTAATGAACCACTCGCATCAAGCACAGTAGAAGTAACGTCATGAGCATCAAAAGCAGTTTCAGATTCAGCAGTAGTAGCAGTGTGTGTAGCATGAGTATGTGGTGGTGGTGTGACAAGCTTACTTATAACAGATGGTGAATCAAGAGCAGTAGAGGTGTTTAGGACTGTACCTCTTCTTGTAGTGGATGGTAAAATAGGAAACTTTCCATCACGAGACTTCCCCATGATGAAAGGAGTAGCAGTGAATAATAATAGATCCAAGTGAACTTACAAATAAAGCTATGCTCCTCGGCAACGGCGCCAGAATATAGTCTTGATGACCGACAAGTGTAGGGGATCGCAACAGTCTTCGCGGGTAGTATTACCCAATTTATTGATTCGACACAAGGGGATCCAAAGAATATTTGCAAGCCTTAACAACTGAGTTGTCAATTCAGCTACACCTGGAAATATTTATTGCTCACAAAAGTTTATCAGTAGCAACAGTTTGTAGTAGCAACAGCAGCAGCAAAACATGAGCAATAGTAACAGTAACAGTGGGATTCGAGTTCGGTAGGCATAGGGATGGATGGACGGGCGTTGCATGGACGAGTCTAAACATGTAACTTGAAGATCTAGGGCATTGCAGATAAATAATAACAAGCATCCAAGTACTAAACAATCCTAGGCATGTGCTCCAAATATAGTCATACGTGCTCGCAATGAGAACTTGCACAACATCTTCTGTCCAGCTAGCCCGTGGCAGCGGGGCCTCTAGGGAACTACTGGCAATTAAAGTGCTCCTTTTAATAGAGCACCGGAGCAAAGCATTAACACTCCGTGAACACATGTGATCCTCACACCACAACCATCCCCTCCGTTTGTCCCAATTATTGTCACTTTTGGGCCTTTGGATCCGGACAATGATATGTGTACACAACTTGCATATAAGATCACAAACAATACTATCATAATGATTCAATAATAAGTTCAGATCTAAGATCATGGCACTCGGGCCCTAGTGACAAGCATTAAGAACAACAAGTTGCAACAAAGTCAAATAGAACTAATAGAGATACTAGGCATTATGCCCTAACAGATCTTATTCGATTACATGATAGAACTCATCCAGTCCCTACCATCCCCAAGCCTACAGCGGGGGATTACTAACTCATGGATGAGGGAAACATCGGTGGTTGATGGAGATGCGTTGGTAATGACGATGGCGATGATCCTCTCCAAATTCTCCGTCCCGGCAGGGTGCCAGAACAGAGTTTCTAGATCTGAATCCGGGTTTCTGGTGGCGGCGGCGGAGCGGAACTCTTTCTAGAAAACTATCAAACCCCCCTGTATTTTTAGGTCGAAAGGAAACTTATAGGCGCAGAGGGAACCCGAGGGGGTGCCTGGCGTGGCCGCACCCCCTAGGCGCGAGGCAGGGCCCACCTGTGCCTGGCAGGGGTGTGGGCCCCCCAGGCCTCCACACCGTTTCGTCTTCTGGCTCCGTGGATCTTCTGGTGAAATATAATTTTTGGCATATTTTCCGAGATTTTCCGATAGTTCATTTTCTGCACAAAAACAAGACAGCAAGGTAATTCTGCTGAAAACAGCGTCAGTCCGTGTTAGTTGTATCCAAATCACACAAGTTTAGAGGAGAAGAAATAGAAAAATTGTTTGGGAAAGTAGATACATTTTGGATGTATCAAAAAGCTCAAGCTTGGGGATGCCACCGCGGTGTCACCCCAAGAAATATCCAAGAGGTACAAGCGTCAAAGCTTGGGGATGCCCAAGGCATCCCCTTCTTCATCAATAAAAAGCTCAGGTCTGTCTAGACACTTCGTTTTTATTGTTTCATGCACAGTTGTGTTGTTCTTGGAGCATCTTAGTTTTAGTTTGCTTTGCTTAGTTTGTTTAGTTTGCTTGAGTAGTTTGGATCCCCGTTCTCGCTGTGTTATTTTGCAAATAATTTGCTTAGTGTTGTAAATGAGTAGTAAGTTCTTTCTTATAAGTGCAAGAGGAGCTTGCATTGACTGTGACTTAGACTTTAGCATGACATGCTAGGTGTTGTTTTGGCATTATGCTTAGTGATTATTGCTGTAGCATGTCTTGTTCCAAACAATTGGGATTTCTTAGTGTGCCTTGAAGAAATTATGCGTTGTTTTAGCATGCAAAAGCATAGTATGGTGGTATTCTCCTTTGATGCTTTGTTTGGGTTGACTTGACACATGCTCACACCATGTTATGACTTCCACAAGTCACCATAGCCTCTATGATCATTTAGTCCTTGACTTGTAGTACCACTCTATGCTTTGATTAGTAATGCTTCGTTGCACTGCATGATTATGACCATTATTGCTCTCTTAGTTGGTTGCTCCAGTCTTTGTCTAGCCTCCACTTGTATGAGTAAGTTATACTCATGCTTCCAACTCCCAAGAAACCAAGTTTTTTAAAGTGTCCACTATAAACTCCTATGCATGGTGTGTTACACCATTCCAAGTATATTCTTGTTTTCAGCTATCTTCTAGTTAAAAAGTCTCTTTCTTATGTGAAAACTTAGTGATTAAAGACCTCAAAAACTTGATGGCACACTTTATATTCCTTGCCCCTAATAAACTTGAACCATTGTGTCATCTATGTTGTATATTCTTGCACTTATACGTTGGAATTAGCAGAACCGTGTTGTCACGGGGAACGTTTTCAACATTGCACTTGTACTTTTTACTCAGTTGATATCATGCTCTTTTGTCTATGGATGTCACCGGTGTGAAATAAAGAGGTAACATGTAAGTCCATGGAGTTTGTATCACGTGTTAGAGAAACGCCTGGGCCGCTAGCCTAAGCCATGCCTAATCATGGTGGAAACTTGCAACATCACCATAGTGACATCTATGAAGCATTCTTCTTATAAAAAAGAGACACATTGAGAAAAGAGGAAAGACAGAAAAAAGCACCATATTCCCATGGTAAATAAGAAGATTGCCGAGATGCTCATTGTCTGCTTGCCTTGTCATTTTGGTTATGGGATAGCTCATGTACCATGTGCAAGGGGTACCCCATTGGCAGTTCTCAATGATATGCAAATACTTACAATGACAAGAACTTACAGGTGACTAAAGTTGAGTAGCATGAGGTGTGGCCCTCGTATTCAAGGGACTTGAGATTGCCAACTTATACTTCGTCAAGCATATACTCCATCGTTGTTCACTTTAACCTTAATCACTTCAAGATGCTTATGATAGGGGCAATGAGGGATGGAAGCTAACAAGTTCCATAATTTTTGGAAGCTCTTTTTGAAACTTGAAATCCCTGCTTCCTTTATAAAAGGCCTTTCTTCCACCACTATTGAGTCTCCACCTTCCACCTTTAGGCACCATTAAGAGAGCATAATTGTCATTCTGTGTGTAGTGTTCCAAAGCTTATTGATTGATGCATATTGTGATATTACTTGTTCTTGTGCTATTTTTTTCTAGTCACCCTTGTTAAATTTGAAGGTGTCCTATGCATCTATTTGCTACTCTATGAGGGACAAGCTGATTGCCACTATGCTATGTTTTCTGTATGTGAAACAAACAAACATTTTTCAATGAATGTTATTCATGATATTTGTTTGTAGCTTGTCATGTTGCATGCATAGTTACTATGTCCTATTGTTAGAACTCCATCTTTCATGCACATTTTAGAGTTCTTTGATCCCAGCTTTCAATGCTTGCAAATGGTTGAATCTTTATTATGAGGGTGCATGTCACCTCAAAAATTATTATTTTTATCACTTACCTACTCGAGGACGAGCAAGAGTTAAGCTTGGGGATGCTTGATACGTCGGAAACGTATCTATAATTTTTGATGCTCCATGCTTGTTTAGTATCTATTTTGCTTTTCTTTGCCTACACTTTGAGGTGCTTTTTACATGTTTTCTGGTACTAACCTATTAACAAGTTGCCACAGTGCCAGTTGCATGTTTTCTGCTGTTTTTGGTTCTAGAAAAGTTAGTAAAGAAATATTCTCGGAATTGGACGGGACAAACGTCAAAGTCAAGAACTTTCCATGGGGAACAAGAAGTCCAGAGGGGAGCCGGAGAGGCGGGCTAGGGCGCCCAGACCCCCCTAGGCGCGGGTGGGCCCTGCCCCGCACCTAGGCAGGGTGTGGGGCCCCTGGTCACCGCCTCGGCCTCCCCCTTCGCTTATAAGAAGCCCCCGATGCAGAAACCCTAAGCACCCGATAAAATCTCCACGAAACCTTCTGTAGACACCGCCACCATCGTCCCTAGATCGGGGGGATCTGAAGTTCTTCCGGCACCCTGCCGGAGGGGAGATCATCCCGGAAGCCTTCTCTCCGGTATGATGCATGAGTAGTTCCACCTTGGACTATATATGGGTCCATGTAGTAGCTATATGGTTGTATCTCCTTGTGTTTTCATGTATAGATCTTATGAGCTCCATTCATGATCAAGATCTAATCTATTTATAATCATGCATGTTGTGTTTGTGGGGATCCGATGGATATTGAGATTATTATGTTGGTTTGATTAATGGTTTTGTTTTTATGATTCTATCATGTCTGTGTTGTTTGTGATCTTGCATGCTCTCCGTTGTTAGTAGCTATCTTGGCCAAGTAGTTTCTAGTGACTCCAAGTGGGGGTATTTATGCTCGATAGTGGGTTCATCCTTCTAGTTTCCAAGGGAAATGACAGAAATCTCTTCGGTTGTAGATGTCTTGTTGATACTAGGGAGAAAACAACGGTCTCTTGTTCATGAAACATGTGGACTGTTTACCTTACACACTTTGCTTAAAGCAGTTGTCTGTTGCTTTGAACTTAATACTGGAGGGGGTTCGGATGATAACCTGAAGGTGGAATTCTAGTCGTAGATGCAGTTGGATGGCGGTCTATGTATATTGATGTATTGCCCAATCGAATCTTATAGGATCTTCCTGACTAGTAATTGCATTGTTATGCCTTGCTCAGTTCCTGTTAATTGCCCTACTGTAATTTGTTTACCCTTCATGCCATATTGTTTATCTAAGGAGAGCACCTCTAGTGAACTATGGACCCTGGTCCAATCTTTACCATTGATACATCTTCCACTGTTACTTGTTTACTTGCTGCAAACCATTACCTTTCACACCATACTTTAATCCTTTGTTACAGCAAACCGGTGAGCTTGACAACCTCACTGATTCGTTGGGGCAAAGTCTTGACTTTGTGTTGTGCAGGTCTCCGTGTTGCTAGCAACATTTGTGTGACGTTTCCTTCCTCCTACTGGTTCGATAACCTTGGTTTCTTACTGAGAGAAAATTTGCTGCTGTACTGCTTCACACCTTGCTCTTGGGGTTCCCAACGAAGCACTCCTACATCAACTCAGCGCTGCATCACCTAAATACCCGGAAGTGAGGCGCACATTCACGGGGGCCCGAGAAAAGTTTTTGGCCTGAGCCCGGTTTTTAGTATCTTCTCTCACCGTTTTTTGCGCTGAATCTCGAAAACTCGCCAGTTTTTTGCGCCGAAACCCGAAAACTCACCAAAAATTTTCAGTTTTTGCCCATTTTGCGTATATGCTAGAGTTGCTCTAAGTTGATCTTGCCCGGCCCAAACTGGGTAGGAGTACCCTCGCCCAATAATACGTTACAAATTGGCATGACATTTAATGCGTCCAGCGGCCACTTTTGCCGACCATTTCATGGATCACGCTCTCGTAGCAGCGCACGGGAAAGTGAACACTCTCTATCAGAAGTGCTGAGTCAGCCCAAGCAAACTAATGGCCACGGCTACTTGCTTCAGGCCAAGGTATATATACATATATGAAACATATAACTAGTCGTTCCTTATAGGTATGAAACATATAAGTACGTATGTACTTTGTTTATGGCAGCCTGTGGTTTACTTTGTTAATACTGGAGTAGATGATAAACTCTCGACCACACGTAAATCCGTGGATGAATGTGAATTCCCGGCTCCAAGGGCTAAACCCTAATCAAGTCTGACAACGAGATATACCAACATGCAACCGTATCAGGGCATGCAACTTACTCAAGCTTTAGCTCGCATCCATAATCATCTCCTAGTGCATGCATGCTAGTTGGTGCCCCCTGTTCTCTGCTATAAATAGGGGATCACTGGAAGTTATATCATCTCATCCCAAGCTCTTGTTAGCTAGCTCATCGAGCGGTCATATCATCTACAATGGCTGTCAAGTCTCTACTTCTGCTTGGTGTCGTACTTGCTTCTTTCCTGCTTCTCTGCCAGGATGTAGCGGATGCTAGAGAGCTCACTGAAGCTAAAGGTATGTCAGACTCTCCCTCTCTCTCTCTCTCTAAATTTTTTATTTGCACATACAACGTACGAATGGTACCTCACGTGTTGACCACGAAATGATATTGTCTTGTATGCAAGAAGAATCTGAGGGGAAGAACGTGAAACCGGAAGGAGGGCACGGTGGAGGATATGGAAATAACGGAGGGCATGGAAATAACGGCGGAGGATATGGCAACAACGGAGGATATGGAAACAATGGAGGGTACGGGAATAACGGTGGAGGATATGGCAACAACGGAGGATACGGTAACAACGGTGGAGGGTATGGCAATGGTGGTGGAAACCAACACGGTGGTGGATATGGAAACAATAATGGTGGTGGAAACGGTGGAGGATATGGTGGAAATTATGGTCCTGGCTATGGAGGTGGAGGCTATGGACCGGGATATGGTGGCAGGAATGGTAACCAGGGACGTGGTGCTGGGAACGGCAATCCTGGCTATGGTGGTGGAAACAATGGTGGATATGGTGGTGGCTCTGGCGGAGGATATGGTGGTGGCGGCGGATACGGTGGGGGTGGAGGTTACGGTGGAGGATCTGGTGAAGGAGGAGGCCAAGATGGTGGATGGCACTAAGAGGACATATATTGTGCTAAATAAGACATCTTCGATGTGCTTGAATAAAATTTGGTCCTTAATTATGCTCTCATATAGAAGCAAGGTCGACAAGTGCAAGAGATCATAGGATCAAGGTAGTATCTTGTGCGGATTCATGTGTATGAATCATAGGCTATATGTCCTATAGTATACTAGACCTCTCTTTGCATCCCTGGGCGCCGTCCCAGTTGTTAGGCGGAATGTTTGATTATACGCCAACAATAGATTAATAAAATAAAATAAGTAAACGCTTATCTTTATTCTTGTCCTTTTATAATATAGTGGCCATTTTTGCGTTCCGTGGGGTTCTAGCATAATGGGATTTTTGTATATTTGCCACATTTTTTATCTAAAATTTGGATATTTTCCACATAACCGCCACCACATGTCAGTGACATAGATTGTGGCAAATATGCATGTTGCAAACAAAAGTGTGAAAAATCTGCAATCCTTTGCTTTGAAGGATAAAAGTCACGTCTTGGGAATTTTCCATAGGGACCACTACTCGAAAAACCCTTTTCGGTTCGACGTGAACAACCCCAGCGGTCCCCGCCTGTCACAGCCCGCGACTAGTGGGAGCACTAGTCCCGGGCCCTGAGCCCTCTAACGGCTAGAAACGGCCGTAGTCACTAATCCCGGGCCGGACCAGATCTTTAGTCCCGGTCCATATTACGGACTGGGACTAATGACCTGGAGCAGGCCAACTGGTCTTTTCGTAGACTATTAGTCCCGGGTCGTATCACGGTCCGGGACTAGTTGTCCACCACTATATATTCTGCTTCCTGTCCTGCTGCCCTAAAGCATATGTTGGCCATTTTTCTCAAAAAAGCAAGAGAGTTCATGCCATTTTTTTCTCAAGGTTTGTCAAGATTTAGTTTGAAACCTCTAAATCCAAAGCTTTAAAAGGTTAGAACTTCATTCTTTCATCTCATATTGCTACTTTAGCTCTATAATGCTCTAGAAGTATAGAGATATGGATCAATGCATGCATGCTCTAGAAGTAGAAGGATTTTGATATATATGTGTAACAAATTTTGATTAGGCACATAGTTAATGAAAATTGAAATGTGTAATTTTAGAGTTTCAGAGCTTACAATGGAATGAGATTTTTACTGATAGAACAATAATAAAAAACTCCATATTTATCATGTTGATTGTTTTCTCCAATTCACAAATTGGTGCATGTAAATTTTTCAAAATTCAAAATTAATGCTCTAGAAGCTCTCAATATATAACTTGTAATAATTTTATCATGTTGTGCAATGGTTTTTGATATACTTTTACTATAATGCAGATGGTCCGGGAATGGATGTACGGTACTGACCGACGCTCTAGCGAGTTTATTAATGGCGTGCATGAATTCATCTGTGTTGCTGATGCAAACAAGCGCAATGGTTTTGTATTCTGTCCATGTAGTGGATGTAGGAATCAGAAGGATTACTCTGACTCAAAAACCCTTCACAGCCACCTGTTGAAGTCCGGCTTCATGCCCAGTTATAATTGTTGGACCAAGCATGGAGAGAGAGGAGTTATAATGGAAGACAATAAAGAAGAGGAGGAGGATGACAACTATCATGGTTTCCCTGAGTACTGAGATACTTTCATGGGGGATGCTAAAGGGGAGGATGAAGAAGAGACACATGATGAACCCGCTGATGATCTTGGTTGGACCATTGCCGATGCACGAAGAGATTGTGAAACTGAAAAGGATAGGGAGAAGTTCAATCATATGTTAGAGGATCACAAAAAGTTGTTGTACCCAAATTGCGAAAATGGTCTGAAAAAGCTGGGCAGCACACTGGAATTGCTGCGATGGAATGCTGAGTGTGCTATACCTGACTCCTCATTTGAAAAGTTGTTGAAAATGATGAAGAGTATGCTTCCAAAAGATAACGTATTGTCCGCTAGTACGTACGAAGCAAAGAAGGTTGTCTTCCCTCTAGGTTTAGAGGTTCATAAGATACATGCATGCCCTAATGACTACATCCTCTACCGCGGTGAGGAGTACGAGAATTTGGATGCATGCCCGATATGCACTTCACTTCGGTATAAGAATAGACGAGATGACCCTGGTGACATTGAGGGCGAGCCCCCCCGGAAGAGGGTTCTTGCCAAGGTGTGATGTGGTATGCTCCTATAATACCACGGTTGAAACGCTTATTCAGAAACGAAGAGCACGCCAAGTTGTTGCGATGGCATAAAGAGGAACGTAAGTCAGACGGGATGTTGAGACACCCCGCTGATGGGTCGCAATGGAGAAAAATCGATAGAAAATACCCGGACTTTGCAGATGACGCAAGGAGTTTAAGGTTTGGTCTAAGTACAGATGGAATGAATCCCTTTGGGGAGCAGAGCTCCAGTCACAGCATCTGGCCCGTGACTCTATGCATCTATAACCTTCCTCCTTGGTTGTGCATGAAGCAGAAGTTCATTATGATGCCAGTGTTAATCCAAGGTCCGAAGTAACCCGGCAACGACATTGATGTGTACCTAAGGCCATTAGTGGAAAAAAATTACAGTTGTGGCACAAACCCGGCATACGCGTGTGGGATGAGCACAAGAAGGAAGAATTTAACCTCCGAGCATTGCTTTTCATAACAATCAATGATTGGCCTGCTCTTAGTAACCTTTCAGGACAGTCCAACAATGGATACAATGCATGCACACACTGTTTAGATGATATTAAAAGTATATATTTAGAATATTGTAAGAAGAATGTGTACAATGAGAATCGTCGATTTCTTTTGGCCAAGCATCCCTTAAGAAAGAAAGTAAAGTATTTCAACGGTCTGGCATGTCACCAGACGAAGCCTAAGGAGCGTATTGATGCTGATATATTTGATATGGTCAAAGATTTGGATCAAATGGTAACCTTTGGAAAGGGTCCTGGCGGAAAATCTGTTCCGAAGGACGCAGAAGGACACGCACCCATATGGAAGAAGAAATCTATATTTTGGGAGCTACCATATTGGAAATTCTTAGAGGTCCGCTCTGCAATCGATGTGATGCATGTGACGAAGCATTTTTGCGTGAACCTTCTAGGCTTCTTGGGTGTGTATGCGAAGACAAAATATACACCGGAAGCACGAAAGGACCATCAACGTATGAAAGACCCAGATGGCCTGCATCCAGAATGGTTTCAAGGTCATGCCAGCTATGCTCTTACCAAACAAGAGAAGGAAATATTTTTTGAATGCCTAAGTAGTATTAAGGTCCCGTCTGGCTTCTCGTCGAATATAAAGGGAATATTAAATATGGCAGAAAAAAAGTTCCAAAACCTAAAGTCTCATGACTGCCATGTGATTATGACGCAGATGCTTCCGATTGCATTGAGGGGGCTTCTACCAGATAATGTTCGAGTACCCATTGTGAAGCTATGTGCATTTCTCAATGCAATCTCTCAGAAGATAATCAATCCTGAAGATCTACCATGATTACAGAATGATGTGGTACAATGTCTTGTCAGTTTTGAGTTGGTGTTTCCACCATCCTTCTTCAATATTATGACGCACCTGTTGGTTCACCTAGTCGAAGAGATTTCCATTCTCGGTCCTGTATTTCTACACAATATGTTTCCCTTTGAGAGGTTCATGGGAATCTTAAAGAAATATGTTCGTAACCGTGCTAGGCTAGAAGGAAGCATCTCCAAGGGCTATGGAACAAAGGAGGTCATTGAATTTTGTGTTGACTTCGTTCCTGACCTTAGGCCGATTGGTCTTCCTCAATCGCGGTATGAGGGGAGACTGAGTGGAAAGGTTACTCTAGGAAGGAAATCAATAATATGTAGGGACGAACATTCTTACACTGAAGCACATTACACTATTCTACAGAATTCTATCTTTGCAGCCCCATATATCGAGGAACACAAGAAAATCTTACGCTCCAACAACCCTGGAAAGCATGACTCTTGGATTAGAGATGAACACATGAAGAGTTTCGGCGGTTGGTTGCAACATCTCATCAAAAACAACACTTTTGGAGATCAGCTATACTTGTTGTCTAGGTCACCATCTTTGACTATATCGACTTTCCAAGGGTACGAGATAAATGGGTATACATTTTACACGATAGCCCAAGATAAAAAGAGCACCAACCAAAATAGTGGTGTCCGCTTTGATGCAACAGACAACATTGTGTCAAAGACCACACATTATGGTTACATAGAGGAGATATGGGAACTTGACTATGGACCTACTTTTAAGGTCCCCTTGTTTCGGTGCAAATGGGTCAAGCTGACAGGAGGAGGGGTTGAGGTAGACAAGAAATACAGAATGACATCGTTGGATCTCAACAATCTTGGGTACTTAGACGAACCATTCATCCTATCCAATGATGTGGCTCATGTTTTCTATGTGAAGGACATGTCTACCAAACCTAGAAAAAGAAAAAATAAGAAAAAGAATACATCAGACGATGAGCCAAAGCGGCACATAGTTCTTTCAGGAAAAATAAACATCGTGGGAGTGGAGGACAAGACAGACATGTCAGAAGATTGTGATAAGTTTCATGAAATTCTGCCCTTCGCGGTGAAGGATGACCCAAGCATCATGTTAATGAATGAAGATGCTCCATGGATACGGCGGGATCAGAAAGGAACACACGCGAAGAAATGATGTGTAATAATTGTAACATTTTATGAGTGAAGATGTTCCATGTGTCCATTTTTATAGTGTTGTCTGCAAACAATCTTGATTGTGTTAGTCCCGTTTTGTGGCTGGACCGGGACTAAAGGGGGGCCTTTATTCCCGATTCATACTTACCATTAAGATCTGATCTCCAGACGCGTGAGGTCACATATTCGGGAGTGCCTCTATGACCAGTTTCTTGGAGATGCCGGAGGGCTGGGCTTCGGCGGCATATCCCTGAAACTGGCCATAGTGGAGTCCCTATTCTCGAAAACCATCTTGCAGCTTGTAACTTCTCTAACTATATCAATACGATTGGGAGCTAACTAATTTCACATATTAGGGAGTGCCTCTATGACCAGTTTCTTGGAGATGCCGAAGGACTGGGCTCCGGCGTCATCTCCCTGAAACTGACCGTAGTGGTGTTCCTGCTCTCGAAAACCATCTTGGATATGCCTCAAACTGGCTGGAGGACTGGACTCACAAGGATGCCTATTTATAGTACAAGAAGCTCGGCATAATGTCGACACTCATGACATAATGTCAACACTCACCCCTATTATTAGTGCTGACTCATGTTTTGTCCCGGTTAGTGTCTCCAACCGGGACTAAAGGTTCATCTTTAGTCCCGGTTGGTGACACCATCCGGGACAAGGTACAAGCCGCACGACATAATGTCGGCACTCACCCCTATTATTAGTGCTGCCTGGCCCAGTCTGCCGCAATCCCTTCAGTCGCGGTTGGTTTCTCCAACTGGGACTAAAGATAAACCCTCTCTTTATAGGCATTTCCCACTATTTATAGGCTGCTCGATCCAGCCTGCTCTATTTCCTCTATTTATAGGCTGCTCTATTTATAGGCCTTTTCCTCTATTTATAGGCTGCTCTATTTATAGGCATTTTCCTCTAAATACAACATCTTCATATTTAGGTAACACTCAAGATATTTATTAATATTAAAAACCGGGACAAATCGGGACTAGCTAACACTCAGGACTAAAGCCCCCCCTTTAGTCATAATCATGCCTAGTCCTATAGTACGCAGATTCAGGGTCTTCTTCGTCATCATCATCATCGTCACCTGCCACTCCGGGGATCCTCAGCCCAGCCATGGCATATACCAGGGGCCACTCCGGCCTCGGATTCACGGTGGGCGAGGGATGGGTCTCCTAGAAGACGATGCCGCTACCGCCGTGCGGGGGAGGGGCCTTCTTGTGGCTCTGTGGCGGGTGGACTTGTGGGCACCGCAGGCGAGGATAGTCTCCCCCGGCATGTAGCGCATCACTCCGATGATAGTACAGTTCGCCCACCAAAGACGGCGGCCAGCTTCGTTATGGTTCACCGGGGGCGGGCCATCACCCTCGTACCTGGCGAGCTCCCTTTCCCGCCTATTAGCGAAGAAGGCATTCCAGGTGTCGTAGTTGTCGGGATCCCACTGGGGATCCATCCGCTGCTCCGGCGTGAGATTGTGGTAGAAGTGGTTCATGATGGCCGCCTGGCATGCGGAACCTTGAGGGACAGGAGGGACAGGAACCCCTCCAGCGCTCAGCATCCAGCCAGCGGGCGGCCGATAGCCCGACGGACAAGGGTAGCTGGAGGCGCACAGCGCCTCGGTCTCCTCGAGGGTCAGAATGGCCCAGTAGGCGATGTCCATTGTTCTAAGAGAGGAAGGTGTGGATGTGTGGATAGCCATGGCGCGATCGCCCTAGATATAGAGGGAAAGGGCGGAAAAACTTGGCGGGAAGCTTTGCGAAATGGCGGGAAATATCTTTAGTCCCGATTAGTGACTACAACCGGGACTAAATACTCTCGTAAAAAGGAAAGGGAGGGAAAACTTGGCGGGAAGCGGTGGAAAATGGCGGGAAATATCTTTAGTCCCGGTTTGTGACTACAACCGGGACTAAATGGATATTATATCTGATTTGAATTAAAAAAGAAAATTTACAAATGAAATAATTTATAAATGATGCAAACAGATATATGGATATTATATTAAGATTCTTTATACTTTTTTGATAACAATAGACATATTATTTGTTTTATTTGGATTTTTACAATAAAATATATGATTTTCCAAAGTTTTATATTTGATTTAAATTAAAAAAAGAAAATTTACAAATGAAATAATTTATAAATGACGCAAACAGATATATGGATATTACATTAAGCTTCTTTATATTTTTCTGATAATAATAGACATTTTTTATTTGGATTTTTACAATAAAAGATGTGATTTTCCAAAGTTTTATATTTAATTTGAATTATAAATTTTTTCATTTGTGGCGGGCCGTGGCTTAACCCGCGACTAAAGACCCCCCTTTAGTCCGGGCGGTGGCTTAGCTCGGGACTAAGGGGGGTCCGTATATATTCCGCGTGCCAGGAGGTGTTGCCCCAACACTTAACATTTCTCGACGAAGACGAAGACGAAGCACAGACGAAGAAAAAGCACACGCATGGGAGGTGCTGTCCGATTTCGCCGCCGCTCCACCATGCATGCTCCGTCGTGTCGCCGCTATACCGCGTGCCGCCTCGCCGCTAGCCGCTCCGGCGCCGTGCTCTTCGCGCCTTATCTCGTGCCGCCGCGCGTCGCGCGCCTCGTGCCAAGACGCCGCCCCGCCTTGCGTCACGTCTTACTGGCGTCGATCGGTGCTCGAGGGAGGGGTACGGGCGGGTGTTTTTTTTGTAATTATTAGTTAGCTAGGGTTGTTAATTAGCATTATTGTTTTTGTTATTAGGATTAGGATTATATTATTATCTAGGGTTATTTTAATTATAATTAGCTAGGGTTATTTTTTAATTATAATTAGCTAGGGTTATTTTTTAATTATTCTTTTAAATATAATTAGCTAGGATTAGGATTATATTGTTATCTAAGGTTATTTTAATTATAATTAGCTATAGTTATTTTTTAAATTATAATTAGCTAGGGTAATTTTTTTATTATTTGTTTTAATTATAATTAGCTAGGATTAGGATTATATTGTTAGCTAGGGTTATTTTAATTATAATTAGCTAGAGTTATTTTTTAATTATAATTAGCTGGGTTATTTTTTTTAGTTATTAGCTAGGATTATATTGTTTTACCATAATTAATATTAGGATTATTGTTTTACCACAAGTAATATTAGGGTTATTGTTTTTTTAGTTATTAGGATTATTGTTTTACCAATAATAATATTAGGGTTATTGTTTTTTGTTTTAGTTATTAAGATTATTGTTTTATCAGGTTATTGTTTTTTGTATTAGTTATTAGGATTATTGTTTTACCGCAAATAATATTAGGGTTATTAATTTGTGTTATTAGGGTTATTGTTTTTTCTAACCTGTTTAACTCTCTTTTTGTTATAGATAATTAAGTCATGGATCCATCCGAAGATCCTGGTCGCATCGGTGAAAGTTTTCTTCAGGGCATGATAAGAGGTGAAATTCCTCTTAATATTACTACCAGCAAAGATATTTTCCTCGAGGAAGAGATATCCTCCTATCTGAATCCATCTGGTGATGGACTAGAGGAAAACCTAATGTACCAAGGGGAAGACCGGATGGACGAAGGGCAAACAAATAATAACAATAATGATGGCCCCTCGACAGGATCCGGCGAGGTATATATATATATAAAGCCGCGTGTTACCTATATTCATTAACTGATCTAGATATATATTAATCACTCTCTCTTCTTTTTTTAGCCCACCGGATCAAAGCAATCGACAGCTCGAACGAAACGAGGGCCAAACAGAAAGTTGGATGGTAATCAGAGGTTCACCATCGAAGAAATAGATGATGATGGTGAACCGATTGCTCCAGAGAAGCACCGAAGGATGTTTATAAATCAATGCGGGGTGCTTGTTAGGGACAATCTGCCGATCACCATCCAAGAATGGACCAGTCAAAGAAACCCGGTGAAGAATCCAACAGCTATGTCACCGATAATGCCAAAGATGACCTTTGGTAGAAGCTCATAGCGCATTTCATACTACCTCTAGAGTACGAAGAATTTGAGGTAGATGGTATTACCCCAAGGCCGGGTGGGCTTGAAAATAGAGCGAAATTCAAGGAGTAGGCTTTGAGCAAGATGGCTGAACTGTACTGGAACCACAAGAAAAGTTTATACGCGAAATATGTCGCGAAAAAGAAAACTCCAGACTTCAAAGGAGTAAACGAGAAGTTGAGAGAACAGTGGCCCGATTTTGTACAGTACAAGCAATCTGATAAAGCAAAGACAAAGTCGGCAAAGAACGTGTTAAATGCTGCCCAAAAGAAATACCATCATAAAATGGGGGATAGGTGGCTACAAGAGTGTCGTCCCTAAGTGGGAAACTATGGAGAAGAAAATGAGGGCTAGAGGCGTCACTCCTGGTACAGATGGATGGCCTGAGAGGTCAAAGCACTGGTGGTACGGGCACGGGGGATCGTTGGACCTAGAAACAGGGAAGACATTATTTCATGAAAAAATTCTAAAACCCTCCCAAGACCTTATTCAAGCAATGAACGATGCTCAATTGGGATTGTTCCGTCCCGAGAGAGAGAATGACGAGCTGACACGCGCCCTAGGGAATCCTGAAAAGGGAGGATGAACACGAGGCAAAGGCGCCGGTGTCTCGTGGAAGAAAGGGTTTCCTCGATGCGATGCCTGAAGCCATGTCGCCGAGAAAGAAGGACCGAGAGGCGACGGATCTCGTGGTAGAGCAGCACCTAGCTGATCTGAAGAATCTCATGCATGAAATTATCCAAAGGCCGCCGTCATCAAATCACCCACGGGCTGATGATCCTGCATTGGATCTTAACCAGCGGAGAAGCAGCGTGGCTTCCATGGAGGTCTGGGCTGATGATCAAGCACTGCTGGATGATGCACCGGCTCCTCACTACCCCGTGGATGATGTCAGAGAGATGACACAATGTGAGCTACATCAGCCAATGAACAACCTGTCCTTCAAGGTGGCGATCGGCACTGCTTTACCTTGTCTACCTGGAGAACTCCACCTTTCACTTCCGATTCCACCAGGCTATGCTCGTGTCACGGTGGATGACATAGTGGAGGATTTTGCGGACCTAGAGATTGAAATCGCTATGCCTGAAGGCCTTACGAAACTAGGAGATGTCAAGCACAACATTATTCTATGGAATAAGTACATCAAGTTTCCAGGCTCGGCGCCAAGGCCACCGACTCCGAGGAATCCAAGTCCACCCCGCATCGAATATCATCAACCTCCAAGTGCACCCCAACCCGATTATCGCCAACCTCCAAGTCCACCCCGCCCCGCTGACGATCGCCGCAGCAGGAGTACATCAACTCGATCTCCGCCTCTGCTCAGTACTCGATATCCGCCTCCGTGCAATACTAATACCTCGTCGAAGAAACAGAAGTTTGACGCTCCCCCGCGCCCCACATCGAAGACAGGTCAAACGACGAAGATAGTCGACATCCCGCCGGCTCTTCCAAAGAGACCTTATGACAAGACCGATGAGGAAACTAACGCGGATGTGGCTGCCCAAGTTAAGGCACATTTTGCACCCAAAAATCCTGAGCCAAAGCCGGTATATGATGAAAAAACCCAAAAGTGGGCTAAGTCCTTTCTTGAGCAACCATCCCAGATATCGATGAATCTGAAATCAGACTATGACCGGGAGATTATTAAGCAAGCATAGAAGAAAAAAAATCACAAGTGCAAAAATCGGGAAGCAAGTTGCCCAGCTCGGAGCATAGAAGAATCAATCGATCGCCCTGCTCAAAGCCATTTCATACCTCGACAAGGCCTTCATCAGAGCTGAAATGGATATGTACATGCAAATAATGGACCCTAGAGCCCGTAATAATGTTGCACTAACGGGAGTCACTATATCGCAGGCCAAAACACTTGCTACCAAAGCAAATATGTTTCTTGGTCAATATTTAGGCTATGAAGATACGCCAGTGGGTCAGATAGTACGGCAGTATGTCCAAGAGGAACCTCTAGTCAGTAATGAGGAGCTCGCGCGTCTATCCACACATATGCGAAATCTGCATGAATGGTACATGTCGCAAGCAGAAAAAACATCAGAAAGATTGGTTTTCGGTGGACGTTAGAAAGGAGCATCACTTCAAACCATACTCGATACAGGTTCAAATGACCGAACTGTTTCAGTTATACAACCAGCGCGCCCTCGACAAATCTATCATTGGTTGCTACTGTTTGTAAGTGATTTATTTTTATAATTAAGTTTGTAGCTCAGCTCGTTCATTGCATTTAATATATTATCCTAACTATATATCCTTTTGTATGATGATATTATATTCTGCAGAATAAAGATACTTGAATATAAAAGAGCTAGAAGATATGACGTTGGGTTCATTGACCCATATATCGTTAATGAATATACGTTAAAGAATCGCCCCAAAGACGTAGAGGAAGACCTGTGCAGGTTCTTAACCGAGAATAATTTTGTTAAGGAAATACTATTTCCTTACAACTTCAAGTGAGTGTTTATATCTTGTACATATTTTATTTTTGCTTACTCGATGAGCTATGCATGTATGCTTATGTAAACGTTCGCAGATTCCACTGGATCTTGCTAAACATTCAAGTTGACAACTCCCTAGTTGAAGTCCACGACTCATTAAGTTGGGACCAAGAGAAGTGGAGCGACATGAAAGCAATGCTCCATAAGTAATTTCAATCATTATCACATTATATCGTCCTCTTTTATTTATTTCCTGATATCAAGTAACTAATAACTCCTTTGTTCATTTTCTTTGCCAAGCAGGTGTTGGACACGGTTCAGACAGAAAATACCAGGTCCATTCAAAGAGGAGCTAATTTATAAAATGGTGAAGAGTTTACAGCAGCCACCGGGAACTCATTTATGTGGATACTACGTCTGCGAGTACATCCGCGAGTTGACCAGTGAGCAAAAATTTGACTCACATTATATTTATGATTTGCGGGAGAAACTAGAGCCAGACCAGGGCATAAGAGCAATTCAAGAGGAGCTGGCGGGATTTATGATGAAGGAAGTCCTTGATGTACATGGAGAGCATTATGCGGATGACGTGGAACTCGATTTGTCTTAGTGATCTCCATGTAGCTGATATGATATATATATATTCATTAATGACCATGTAATTTCAAAACATTTCTTCCTTTTGCTATATATCATCAATATATGCTTGCAAGGGATCGATTAATTATATAGATGCATCAACGTGTACTGTATGTACTAGCGTAGAATATGTGTACTTAAATATATGTTTGAAATTATAGGGAAACACAAAAACAAAAAAGAAACGAAATGGCAAAAAAAAATACACAACCTCTGCCGCGGCAGGAAACCTTATAATCTCGGGTGGTGTTACGGCCCGGGACTAAAGGGTTTCCGCCCCTCGTGGCGCTGAAACAACCACGTGGCTGTTATCAGCCGCGGGCCATAGCGAGCCGGGACTAGGGGGCTCTAGTCCCGTTTTCGCAGTCTCAGGCCCAAAACCGAAACTAAAGCCAGTTGCGGCCCGGAACTGCAGGCCCTTTTTCCACCGGTGGACTCGTAAGTCCTAAGGGCATGTCTTAATATATGGCTAACTCGAGATGTGCCTTTTATATTATATAAGACCAGCACAAAACCCGTGCGTTGCAACGGATAAAAAATAAAACAAATAATGTTTGGTATGTTCGAACATCTCCTCAACATCTCCTCCGCCGCCTCACATCTGTGGCCCTGACCAAGCTTCTTGTTTGTTGGTCGTAGGCGCATCGACGCCCATGCCTGTGTCCTCGCTGCCCCTTCCTCGCCACCATGGCCTGATCCCTTTTGCTTGACGCACGCAAGCCCATGCTGCTCGCCCCGTGCCGGCAGCCAACCCCGAACACTCCTCCTGCCAGGAGCTTCCTTCTCCCTTGACGCAGCTCCGCCATGGAGGCCGGATCTTACCCGAAACTGCCACCATATATGCCTACAAGGTCGAGTGAGCGTCGCCCCTTGGTTCTTGCTGCCCGCTTGTCTCAAGCCCCTCCACCGACCGGCTGCACTCATGCTTCTCCTCTCCCCGAGGTTCTTGTTGCCGCTTGTGTGAAGCCCCTCCACCGACCGGTGGCACTCATGCTCCGCCTCTCCCCGAGTGTGTCTGTCGTTCCGTCTTTATCTCAGCATGCTCTTTTGATTAGCTCGCTGATTCCAGGCCACCTACAAAAGTATATAAACAGGTGAAACTCGCGTAAGCAGCAAGGTGGTATTATTTAAATCGACTATTTGCTACGACGACGGATGAATAGATTTATGGGGTTGCGAGTCCTGAACACCGGAGTCAATTGGGCCGTAGATATTTGTCCTCGCCGTCAGACGTTTATCACATCCCGCTACGCCGCATGCAACCGGACCGAACCGTGGAGGTATCGCGTGGTGGGTAATATTTTCGATCTAATTGGGAAATATACCCGTGCACTGCAACGGGAGGGGAAAATGCATGTGTATATACCTTGTTCCCAGAGCTAAATTGCAGCACCATTGGCCATCGCAAACCTCGTTGAGCTAAAATCATGTGTTAAGGCCGCCATCGTTATAGTAAGCGATTACCCGCATAGCTACTATTTTCAATGTCATCGGCCATCTTCCCGATTACCTTTGGATCACCATGTCTGTCACCTCATGGTTGTTCGGTGCCAGCGATAGAGGAGCTGACAGCACTACAAAAAGATATGAAATAATTTAGAAGTTTTCATATCCATATACTGATATACCGCTAATAAGATGGTTATGGCAATTTTTGTATTTTACTTTGAAGAAACTAATCATAATTACAGAAAAGAAATAGACATGGAGCTAGCACTTCACGTAATTAAAAAAAAGTTCCTACAAAGCTAGAGCTCATTCGGCACAAACAAACTTGGAGCCAAAAAAATTTATAGCGAAGGCACCAAAAATCTTGGACCGTACTGGGGCCAGACCTGATCGATCCTAATGTTTGGCCAAAAATTACTGATCGAGGAGCTAAGCCATGGTCAAGAAGCCTTCCTGAACTTGTCAATCTCCACGTTACTATGATAGTTGCCGGCAGCGATGGTCTAGGTAGTGGAGAGTCGGAAACAGAACGCACGGCGGCCGGCTCGGCGTAATCAGCGAGAACTAATCTAGCCAGAAACATAAGCAGGTGGAGAGGAAAAACACATCTCATGCTGGAACAGATCGCAGCTGAATTCGGCGGGCGGCGGGACGCACCTTGAGGCCCCGTGGGATGTACTTCATTGCGACACCGAAGATGTTGGCGTCATGTATCAGCTCGTACCGGCCAGCGCCTCTGTCTGGATGGGGATCGAGGAACGGTACGGCGTAATCAGGAACAAACCCTCGGCAGACTGGTTCCACGTGAATCCTTACTTACCGGTGGCATTCATGGTAATATATGTTTTGGTGGGAGGACAAAGACGTCTAAAAAATATAAGATGGTCCAAAGCACTGTGAAGGTTTTGAAGATTTGAACAAACAAGAGTAGGAGAATTTACAGCAACCAGAGTTTGGAGGACCTGGGTTCTTTAGCGGCTAGTCCCGGACCTTGTTCTCGGGGAGAGGTGCGAGACTTGGAGGAAAAAATTTATGACCGGAAAGAATTCCCAGAGTAAAGATAGAATGGGTTTGTAATTACCTCGTGGAGTGAATTCTTCTGGTGCTAGAGCGCTAAGCGGAAACTTCCGCTGACTTAGAATTCTGCCACAACTTTCGTCATGAATTATTTTATAGCTTAAACGTGAGTGTCTACCCGCCTCCTGATGGCATTCATGTAGCAAGCATTTTCAGCCGTTCGATTTTATATAGAAGTGATGTGAGTGGTCCGTTTAGGCTGGCAAACTTGGTAATTTTGTTACATTGAGTGGCGCCTCTTCTGTCATTCCAACGGGCCCTACTCATGAGTCCGGCCCACATCACAGCGTACGTTCGACGGTGAAAAAATACCTTCCCGTTCATTCCCGTAGGTGCTCGACCTAGCCTCCTCCTCTCGGCCTGATTTCACGCCGCCGTCACCTCGGATCACGTTGCTGCCCTCGCTCCTGTAGCATCCACCTCCCCCGTCACTGACAACCCTTGTTCGCACAGCATCCGGCGTTTCCGCGACCAACTGCCCTAGACCGTGGGGCATTCGGTGCCGTCTCCACACACAACCAGCGCCCCTGCCGCTGCCCTCTCGCTTGCGAATGAAGGGGAGGGAGCGGCATCTTTCTTGGACGGCAAAACACCTGATGGGGTTTGGAAATCTCTCCATGCTGTTGGCAAGGCAGGGATTTCGGGGAGGGAGAGAGATGCAAGGACGGGGTGGAGGGCTGGAGGGCTGGAGGAAGCGTTGCCGATGTTTGTGCCCAAGTGTAGCGCCACCCACTCACCTCAACACCGTCAAAATTTCCCTGCAATTGCTGCTCCAGAGCCAGTGAGAAGTTCATTCTCACGGTTGTAAAGCACATATATTATTGACTTGGTGTTGTCCGTGGCCGATGTCTGATGAGAGATTGCTAACAAGTTCCATAGTTATTTGATAATGGCTTTGACTGATTACAGTGCCAGAAAACATTGATCCATTCCATATAATGATGAGTCCACCTGAATTTCCTATGGATGGTTGATAGGCAAATTGGTTGAGTCTTCTAGGACAAAATTTTCTGATGAAAGTACTATCAAAATGTTCTTTCTTTGTTTCTTGCAGGCATATGATATTGCAGTTGCTTTGGCTAATATTTCATTGTCATATCTTGACATTTTTTAGGTGTCGTTCATTGCCAACCAAGAGTTAGGTTTGTTACCACGGAATTAGCTCAATGTTAATATAATTTACTACATCTGAACTTACTACTATGAATCTGGAAGCTAATATATAATCAAAGCTTCAATCTAAATTTCTGGTGTAGGTGTTGTGCAAAATTTGGTCTTCTTCGTAGTTCTTGATATTGTAGTGCTTCATATTCCACATGTCATCATACGTTTTGTCTCAAGCAAAAGGATTGAAGAAAAAGTTTCTATTCGAGAAGATTTCAATGATAATTGTTTGACTAATTACCATGGCATGATCAAGGTGTGATAGGTTGCACAGGATACAAAGTGTTTATAGCAAAAGAATTTGCAAATATGCTTCCTTATGATGTAGCCTTGCAGGATATATATCGGTTTGGACAGAAATAAAAATTTCTGGTATTACGTTATTAATCAGCTCATGCTTAGTAGTCTGTACTATTATTTTTTCTTCCATGTGATTGAAGGATAACACTTGCCTAACTCATTGGCTTCAAGGTTTACCATGTATATATGCAGCTTCGAATAAGACCGTGTAACCATTACAAAATTTTCTTTTCTTTTGTATAACAAATTGGGTTAAGGATCAGTTTTAGTTTTTGTTGTTTTATCTGAAGGAACTAAGTTTTGCTATCAACACTGAACAAGTCATCGCCAAATTATCTAACGGTTTAAGTGTGGTGATTGACCCACCTGACGAGGACTCTCTCGACGCGAGCTTTGTCGGCCGGTGGATTCAGGATAGGAACTATCTTGGCCATTGATTCGGGCCAGTTGACAAACTTTTTTCTTACTGCGAGCTGAGACTGTCCGTGCGATCTGTGAAAGGTCCCACGACGCGGCGATTGTGTGCTTTACATACAGTGCAAAGAAACCAGCCACCGGTATAAACAAAATCCATTTTTTATTTGTCGTGAGCCACCGCCTCTCTTCTCTAGATTTCATGTCGCCGTCATCGTCGTCGCTGCATATGGAAACCAATCGCTTTTTCCAGTGGCCCCTTCATTCCTAACCACGCCGCTACCCCTCTTTCTAGCATCGGCTGTGGCGGTGTCCTGCGTGCCACCGCAGATAACCACCTCCGCCGCCACCGCTGGCCTCTATATTTGTTCCTTCCTGCCCCATCACCTCCTCTCGTGCAGCCTTCTGGCCCATGTCATCTCCTCCACAACTCTGCCTTCCAATCATTCTCTTTTGCTTGCCCTTTCTACCCTGTTCCAGTTTATCTCCATCAAATGTGGAATTGATCTGGTATGCGCAGGTTCTTAAATTGGAGTGTGGAGTTGTGCTTGCAGTGTGGTATCTCTACTAAGGCTGGGCTAGATTTGGATTGAATTTCCAATATCATTTCGGGTTGAAAATGTGTGTTCAGGATCTACCATAATTCTATGTTAGTTTATGATAGACTTTCTTGGTTTACACTTTAGTATTCATAATTTAGGTGGAAAGGATATATCTGAACAAAATATCCTTTCTATGTGAAGTAATCACCACATGTGTATTTCTATTCGAATGATATTCTGGAGTTTTTGCAAGTGGATGCTTATGAGAAACCGTTTCAGGTTTTATTTGTGAGATTGCAACATGTTCTTCTTATACTACATTATATGGAGACTCACATTTTGTTGTTTCACATTGTAGGGATTATATTCTCAAGCTTTTCCTTATTGGAGACCTAGGTGTTGGGCAAATCATCTTCTCTGTAAACAATTGCATTAATAAACTTCATCTCAAATATGAGTCAGTTTACTATGACTACAATTTGATTTGAGAGGAGTACTATGTGAGGAATGTGGTATGCATTCTCTCCTGCTACTGGCATTCATCATCCATCTCTAAATATTACAATTTTATATTTTATAGCTTAAACGTGAGTGTCTACCCGCCTCCTGATGGCATTCCTGCAGCAAGCATTTCCAGCCGTTCGATTTTATATAGAAGTGATGTGAGTGATCCGTTTAGGCTGGCAAACTTGGTAATTTTGTTACATTGAGCGGCGCCTCTTCTGTCGTTCCAACGGGCCCTACTCACGAGTCCGGCCCACATCACAGCGTACGTTCGACGGTGAAAAAATACCTTCCCGTTCATTCCCGTGGGTGCTCGACCTAGCCTCCTCCTCTCGGCCTGATTTCACGCCGCCGTCACCTCGGATCATGTTGCTGCCCTCGCTCCCGTAGCATCCACCTCCCCCGTCACTGACAACCCTTGTCCGCGCGGCATCCGGCGTCTCTGCGACCAACTGCCCTAGACCGTGGGGCATTCGGTGCCGTCTCCACACACAACCAGCGCCCCTGTCGCTGCCCTCTCGCTTGCGAATGAAGGGGAGGGAGTGGCATCTTTCTTGGACGGCAAAACACCTGATGGGGTTTGGAAATCTCTCCATGCTGTTGGCAAGGCAGGGATTTCGGGAAGGGAGAGAGATGCAAGGACGGGGTGGAGGGCTAGAGGGCTGGAGGAAGCGTTGCCGATGTTTGTGCCCAAGTGTAGCGCCACCCACTCACCTCAACGCCGTCAAAATTTCCCTGCAATTGCTGCTCCAGAGCCAGTGAGAAGTTCATTCTCACGGTTGTAAAGCACATATATTATTGACTTGGTGTTGTCCGTGGCAGAATAGGATTAGGCGAGTAGGGCACATACAGGTATGTACCGTTTATTTAATTTTTTTTGATTTAGCTGCCTAAACCATGGATATTTAGACTTATATAATGTTGAAGGAATCGACTTATTGCAGGAACCGTGTGTACTAAATCAGTGTTGATACAATGCCATGTGAAACCCAGTCTGTGTAACATATGCAATTATTTGGGGTACACATCATCAAGAGCTTCATAATCAGTTGTATAATCAATCCATCGATGTTGAATCATTTTTGGGTAGTAGATAAACATTACATCGTGCTTCAAAACGTTCAAGAATTCAATCTGGTGGATGTGAAAACGAACTCTATTCTTCCTTATTGGAACAACCTGATGCTACGTGATGTTGTTTCAGAAGACAGGGGGAGACAACACAGTTTCAATCTTGCAGTTTATAAATGACAATCAGTTGTTGTATGTGGTCTCAGATTTATCGGATACCCTTTACCAAGAAGCCTAACAATAGATGCACTATTGGAAAAACCATCTTCGGTTCGATCACTAGAAGCCCAGCAGTCCTGGCCCGTCACGAACCGTGACTAGTGCTAGCACTAGTCCCGGTCCGTGAGGCCTCCAACGGCTAGAAATGGCCATAAGAATTAGTCCCGGGCCGGACCAGAGCATTAGTCCCGGTCCGTAATACTGCCCGGGACTAATAAGCTGGAGCGGGGCAACAGCTCTTTTCGGGGACTATTAGTCCCGGGTCGTATCACGGCCCGGGACTAATTGTCCATCACTATATATACAACTCCCTGGCCAGCTGCCCTAAAGCATATGGTGGCCATTTTTCTCAAAGAAAGCAAGAGAGTTCATGCCATTTTTTTCTCAAGATTTGTCAAGATTTAGTTTGCAACACCTAAATCCAAAGCTTTAAAAGGTTAGAACTTCATTCTTTCATCTCTTATTGCTACTTTAGCTCTATATAATGCTCTAGAAGTATAGAGATATGGATCAAATGCATGCATGCTCTAGAAGTAGCTAGAAGGATTTTGATATATATGTGTAACAAATTTTGATTAGGCACATAGTTACTGAAAATTGAAATGTGTAATTTTAGAGTTTCAGAGTTTAGAATGGAATGAGGTTTTCACTGATGGAACAATAATAAAAAAACTCCACATTTATCATGTTGATTATTTTCTCCAATTCACAAATTGGTGCATGTAAATTTTTCAAAATTCAAAATTAATGCTCTAGAAGCTCTCAATATAACTTGTAATAATTTTATCATGTTGTGTAGTGGTTTTTGATATACTTTTACTATAATGCAGATGGTCTGGGAATGGATGTACGGTACTGACCGACGCTCTGGCGAGTTCATTAATGGCGTGCATGAATTCATCTGTGTTGCTGATGCAAACAAGCACAATGGTTTTGTATTCTGTCCATGTAATGGATGTAGGAATCAGAAGGATTATTCTGACTTAAAAACCCTTCACAGCCACCTGTTGAAATCCGGCTTCATGCCCAATTATAATTGTTGGACCAAGCATGGAGAGAGAGGGGTTATAATGGAAGACAATGAAGAAGAGGAGGAGGATGACAACTATCATGGTTTCCCTGAGTACGGAGATACTTCCATGGGGGATGCTGAAGGGGAGGATGAAGAAGAGACAATTGATGAACCCGCTGATGATCTTGGTCGGACCATTGCCGATGCACGAAGAGATTGTGAAACTGAAAAGGATAGGGAGAAGTTCAATCATATGTTAGAGGATCACAAAAAGTTGTTGTACCCAAATTGCGAAAATGGTCTGAAAAAGTCAAAGACTGCTGGAATTGCTGCGATGGAAGGCGGAGTGTGCTATACCTGACTCCTCATTTGAAAAGTTGCTGAAAATGATGAAGAATATGCTTCCAAAAGATAATGTATTGCCCGCCAGTACATACGAAGCAAAAAAGGTTGTCTGCCCTCTAGGTTTAGAGGTTCAGAAGATACATGCATGCCCTAATGACTGCATCCTCTACCGCGGTGAGGAGTATGAGAATTTAGATGCATGCCCGGTATGCACTTCACTTCAGTATAAGATTAGACGAGATGACCCTGGTGACGTTGAGGGCGAGCCCCCCCCGGAAGAGGGTTCCTGCGAAGGTGATGTGGTATGCTCCTATAACACCATGGTTGAAACGCTTATTCAGAAACAAAGAGCACGCCAAGTTGTTGCGATGGCATAAAGAGGAACGTAAGTCAGACGGGATATTGAGACACCCCGCTGATGGGTCGCAATGGAGAAAAATCGATAAAAAGTACCCGGACTTTGAAGATGACGCAAGGAGTTTAAGGTTTGGTCTAAGTACAGATGGCATGAATCCCTTTGGGGAGCAGATCTCCAGTCACAGCACCTGGCCCGTGACTCTATGCATCTATAACCTTCCTCCTTGGGTGTGCATGAAGCAGAAGTTCATTATGATGCCAGTGTTGATCCAAGGTCCGAAGCAACCCGGCAACGACATTGACGTGTACCTAAGGCCATTAGTGGAAAAACTGTTACAGTTGTGGCACGAACCCGGGATACGCGTGTGGGATGAGCACAAGCAGGAAGAATTTAACCTCCGAGCATTGCTTTTCGTAACAATCAATGATTGGCCTGCTCTTAGTAACCTTCCAGGACAGTCAAACTAGGGATACAATGCATGCACACACTGTTTAGATGAGACTGCAAGTATATATTTGGAACATTGTAAGAAGAATGTATACAATGAGCATCGTCGATTTCTTTTGGCCAAGCATCCCTTAAGAAAGAAAGGCAAGCATTTCAACATGCGGCATGTCACCGAAGCCTAAGGAGCGTACTGGTGCTGATATATTTGATATGGTCAAAGATTTGGATCAACTGGTAACCTTTGGAAAGGGTCCTGGAGGAAAATCTGTTCCGAAAGACGCTGAAGGACACGCACCCATGTGGAAGAAGAAATCTATATTTTGGGGTCTCCTGGAAGACGATGCCGCTACCGCCGGGACGGTGTGGGGCCTGTGCCGGGTGGACTCATGGGCATCGTAGGCGAGGATGGTCTCCCCCGGCGATGTAGCGCATCACTCCGATGATAGTACGGTTCTCCCACCACAGACGACGGCCGGCTTCGTTGTGGTTCACCGGTGGCGGGCCATCACCCTCGTACCTGGCGAGCTCCCTTTCCCGCCTATTAGCGAAGAAGGCATTCTAGGTGTCGTAGTTGTCGGGATCCCAGTGGGGATCCATCCGCTGCTCCGGCGTGAGCTCATGGTAGAAGTGGTTTGTGATGGCCGCCTGGCGTGCGGAACCTTGAGGGACAGGAGAGACATGAACCCCTCCAGCGCTCAGCATCCAAGGCCCCAGAGTCCGTGAGGACAAGGGTAATTGGGCGCCTGATGCCTCGGTCCTCGAGGGTCAGAATGGCCCAGTAGGCGTTGTCCATTGTTCTAAGAGAGGAATGTGTGGATGTGTGGATAGCCATGGCACGATCACCCTAAATATAGAGGGAAAGGGCGGGAAAACTTGGCGTGAAGCTTTGGGAAATGGCGGGAAATATCTTTAGTCCCGGTTAGTGACTACATCCGGGACTAAAAGTTCTCGTAGAAAGGAAATGGCGGGAAAACTTGGCGGGAAGAGGTGGGAAATGGCGGAAAATATCTTTAGTCCCGGTTTGTGACTACATCCGGGACTAAATGGATAATATATTAAGATTCATTATATTTTTATGATAATAATAGACATATTATTTGTTTTATTTGGATTATTACAATAAAAGATATGATTTTTCAAAGTTTTTATATTTGATTTGAATTAAAAAAAGAAAATTTACAAATGAAATAATTTATAAATTATGCAAAAATATAAATGGATATTATATTAAGATTCATTATATTTTTCTGATAATAATAGACATATTATTTGTTTTATTTGGATTATTACAATAAAAGATATGATTTTCCAAAGTTTTTATATTAGTTTTGAATTAAAAAAGAAAAATTACAAATGAAATAATTTATAAATGATGCAAACAGATAAATGGATATTATATTAAAATTCTTTTTATTTTTCTAATAATAATAGACATATTATTTGTTTTATTTGGATTATTACAATAAAAGATATGATTTTCAAAGTTTTTATATTAGTTTTGAATTAAAAAAGAAAATTTACAAATGAAATAATTTATAAATGATGCAAACAAATAAATGGATATTATATTAAAATTCTTTATATTTTTCTGATAATAATAGACATATTATTTGTTTTATTTGGATTATTACAATAAAATATATGATTTTTTAAAGTTTTTATATTAGTTTTGAATTAAAAAAGGAAATTTACAAATGAAATAATTTATAAATGATGCAAACATATAAATGGATATTATATTAAAATTCTTTATATTTTTCTGATAATAATAGACATATTATTTGTTTTATTTGGATTATTACAATAAAAGATATGATTTTTCAAAGTTTTTATATTAGTTTTGAATTAAAAAAGAAAATTTACAAATGAAATAATTTATAAATGATGCAAACAGATAAATGTATATTATATTAAAATTGTTTATATTTTTCTGATAATAATAGACATATTATTTGTTTTATTTGGATTATTACAATAAAAGATATGATTTTTCAAAGTTTTTATATTAGTTTTGAATTAAAAAAGAAAATTTACAAAAAAACAAACAGTCGCGGGTCGTGGATGGACCCGAGACTAAAGGGTCAATTGTGTAGCAAACGAACTGAAAAGACCTTTAGTCCCGGTAGTGGCTTAGCTCATGATTAAAGGGGTCTTTAGTCGGGTGAAGCCACAACCATGATTAAAGACCCTTTAGTCGCGGTGGCTTAGCCCGACTAAAGGGTGGGGTAGTAACTTGCGCCCACCCCTGGCCTCCCCCACCTAGCACTTGGCGAAATCGACGAGGAGACGCGCGCAGACGACGGCGAGAGCTCGACGCAGGGGAGGTGTTGCCGGATTCCACCGCGTCGCCGCCCTCGTCTCTGGCCAGCACCCCGCCGTGCCGCCACGTGCCGTACCGCAGAGCCTCACCGAAGGAATCGAAGCCCCGCGCCCCCAGTCGAGCTCCCCGTCCGCTCCTTCCCCGTCTCCGGCCGCCGCGTCCGTCGCCGATTCCGGCCACTGCACCCTCGACCTCCCTCGACCTCCCTCGGCCTCGCTGACCTCAGGCACCCTCCTGCTTCCTTCCTCTTCCCAGGCCAGTTCGCCGTCCCGCGCCGCCGTCAATCGCCGTCCCGCGCGCGCCGCCGTCACTGGCTCGTGAAAATAATCAACCCCCCCGGTCCCTCTTCCTTGCGTGGCATGCTGAGGTGGCCAGTACCCCGGCCCACTGGTCAGTCATAGTGGCTAGGCTTAGTAGCGGTACAAAAAGTTTAACCCCCTCTGCTGATGTCATAATGATGAAATAACCCTTTTTAGTAATTCCAGAATTTGATTAAATATTGTAAATTCAATAACTTTTAATTTATAAGTCAGAAAAATACAAATAATATATCAAAATGTTTAGAAAATTGAAACCTATCTATTTAACCTATAAGCATGAATTGTTATACAACTTAAATGACAAGTATAATTAGAAGAACAAATGCACCCCTCTCATATGTTCCGGAGTTTTCCCGAGTTAGGGTTTTCACCCCTCGGAACCCCGATTAATTTGCCGAGCATGTTTTAGGGTTTCAATTCAATGCAATTCAACTTGTCATATAATCATACTTGCTTGCGCATTGCATCGATGCCATGTGTTGATTGTTTCCCCTTTATTTTTTTCTGGTGTTTGGTGCTTCTCGGTAGAATACGATATCGAGATCGAAGTCCTTTAGGATTAGGGTTAATTTTTTTTTTAAGTTATTATAATTAGGATTATATTGTTTTAGTTATTAGGATTATTTTTTTTCTAACCTGTTTAACTCTCTTTTTGTTATAGATAATTAAGTCATGGATCCATCCGAAGATCCTGGTCGCATCGGTGAAGGTTTTCTTTAGGGAATGATAAGAGGTGAAATTCCTCTTATTACGGGCACGGCCGAAGATATTTTGCTCGAGGAAGAGATATCCTCATATCTGAATCCATCCGGTGATGGACTAGAGGAAAACTAAGGGGAAGACCAGATGGACGAAGGGCAAACAAATGACAACAATAATGATGGCCCCTCGACAGGATACGGCGAGGTACATATATATATATAAAGTCTCGTGTTACCTCTATTCACTAACTGATCTAGATATATATTAATCACTCTCTCTTCTTCTTTTTGTAGGGGTTTCATAGCATGGAAAACAAAATATTTCTATCGCATACAAACAAACAAGCCAAGATCTATCTATTAGATTGTAGCAACGAGTCGATGGAATAACTTACCCTCGAAGATTCCAAAGTGTTTAACGAGAGCGGATTCTCGTGGGTGATGTAGTCGTACTCTTCCCAATCTCAAGATCGCGTAGACGATGTAGGGTTTCGTAGCATGGAAAACAAAAAATTTCTATCGCATACAAACAAACAAGCCAAGATTTATCTACTAGATTGTAGCAACGAGTCGATGGAATAACTTACCCTCGAAGATTCCAAAGTGTTTAACGAGAGCGGATTCTAGTGGGTAATGTAGTCGTACTCTTTCCGATCTCAAGATCGCGTAGACGATCCTTCCGGTGCTGCGTTCCGACAGCGCTCCCGCAGTCGGTCACACGTTTGGTACTCGACGAATACCTTCCTCTCCCTTGTTCCAGCAGGCAGCGGAGGTTGTAGTACTCTCCTCGCGATTCCGGCAGCACAACGGCGTGGTACCGGAAGTAGAGGGGAGATCTCGCAGGGCTGCGCCTTAAGCCGGAGCAAGTATGGTGGAGTATGAGAGAGCTCCTCGGCGATCTAGGTTTTAGACACACCAAGGAGGGGGTGCTAGAACCGGCGGCTAGGGTTTGGGGCACCCCAAGTTGGCGGCTAGGGCAAAAACCCTAGGGGGTGGCGGCGGCTATGGTGGTAGGCGCCAAGCTAGGGTTTGAGGAGAGGTACTTGTGTGTGCTAGGAGGGAGCCCTGCCCCTCCTTATATAGGTGGAGGGGCCGGCCGGCCAAGGGGAGGGAGGGGAGTCCCTCCCCAACTCGGCTTGGGTGGTGCGCCGGCTTGGGGAGGAGGACTCCCTCCCCAACTCGGTTTCACCTTCCTCCTCTTTTCCTCTTTCCAAAACTTGTCGTTTGACTTTCAAACTAGCCGTTTGACTTTTCAATTTAGGATTTGAATAAACCCTTTATTTTGGACAGCGAAGACACTAAGTACATGATGAAATCATTCCAAATTACAATGACACATTCATGTACCCCTTCCCCTCCGGAGTACCGGACATTCCGGAACCTTCTAGAACATTCCCGATGAAAACACCGGAACCATTCCCCAACTCCGAAACGGGACTTTGCTTATATGAATCTTATTCTCCAGACCATTCCGGATCTCCTCGTGATATCCCGGATCCCATCTGAGACTCCGAACAACATTCGGTCTCTTTCTCATTCATTCCATAACTAGTCAAACAACGTCGAATCCTTAAGTGTGTCTCCCTACGGTTCGTGAATTATGCGGACATGATCGAGACACTTCTTCGAACAATAACCAATAGAGGAATCTGGAAATTCATATGGCTCCTACATATTTCTACGATTACTTTGCGATCGAATGAACCACTTACATACGATACCAATTTCCCTTTGTCTCACGATAGTTTACTTATCCGAGGTTATGATCGTCGGTATCTCTGCATACCTAGTTCAACCTCGTTACCGATAAGTACTCTTTTCTCGTTCCCGTGATATGTGATCCCTTGTGAGCCAGTCACATGCTTGCAAGCTAATTGGATGACATTCCACCGAGAGGGCCCAGAGTATATCTATCCGTCATATGGATGGACAAATCCCACTCTTGATCCATGTGTTTCAACCAATACTTTCCGAACACTCAATGCCACCTTTATAGCCACCCGATTCACGGTGTGGTGTTTGATGTCATCAAAGCATCCATCCGGTAAAGGTGATATGCATGATCTCATGGCCGAAGGAATTAGGTTACTATGTATCAGAAAGCATATAGCATTTGAACTATTAAAATGACTTGATCTTTATGCTACGCTTATCTATAGGAGTATGTCCACCATATCATTCTCCTAATGATATGATCTTGTTGTTGATAACATCTCAATGTTCATGATAGGGAAACCACAATCATTTATCAACCAACAGGCTAGTGATGTATAGAGGCTTTACTAGGGACTTCAAATTGAGTTTACAAATCACACAAGTATTAATGTTTCCTTGTTAATACTATTATAGCATGAATGTAAACATTTATCATAAACACAAAGATATAATAATAACTACATTTATTATTGCCTCTAGGGCATATCTCCAACAGTCTCCCACTTGCACTAGAGTCATCTAATCTAGATTACATGGTAATATACCGAACACCCATGGCAGTTTGGTGCTGGTCATGTTTTGCCCTCGGGAGAGGTTTAGTCAACGGATCCGCCACATTCAGATCTGTGTGTACTTTGCAAATCTTTATATCCCCATCTTGGATATGTTCTCGAATAGCGTGAAAACGTAGCTTGATGTGCTTCAGCTTCTTGTGTGACCTTGGTTCTTGCGCATTGGCTATGGCGCCCATATTATCACAGTAGATAGACATTGGGTCCAGCGCACTAGGAACCACACCCACCTCTGTAATGAACTCTTTCATCCATATCGCTTCTTGTGAAGCCTCCGAAGCAGCCATGTATTCCGATTCAGTTGAAGATCTCGCCACAACGCTTTGCTTTGTACTCCTCCAGCTAATTGCTGCACCATTCAAAATAAATACGTATCCAGATTGTGATTTAGAATCATCCGGATCGGTGTTCCAACTAGCATCGGTGTAACCATTAACAACGAGCTGTTCATCACCTCCATAAGTAAGAACCATATCCTTAGTTCTTCTCAAGTACTTAAGGACGTTTTTGACCGCTGTCCAATGATCCACTCCTGGATCACTTTGATATCTGCTAGTCAAACTAACAGCATATGCAATGTCGGGTCTAGTACATAGCATGGCATACATTAGAGATCCTATGGCTGAGGCATAGGGAGTCTTACTCATCCTTTCTCTATCTTCTTCCGATGTCGGACTTTGAGTTTTACTCAAGGTCGTATTGGGCAACATGGGCAAGAACCCTTTCTTGCTATCTTCCATTCCAAATCTCTTTAGAACTTTGTCCAAATATGTACTCTGTGACAATGATATTTGGCGTTTCAATCTATCTCTATAAATCTTTATGCCTAATATGTAAGCTGCTTCGCCAAGATCCTTCATTGAAAAACTATTATTCAAATATTCCTTGACACTATTAAGAAGGTCTACATCATTCCCAATCAATAATATGTCATCCACATATAGTATTAAGAATGCTATAGAGCTCCCACTCACTTTCTTGTAAATACAAGATTCTCCATAAGTTTGTATAAAACCAAAACTTTTGATCACCTTATCAAAACGTTGATTCCAACTTCAGGATGCTTGCTTCAATCTATAAATGGACCGTTGAAGTTTGCATACCTTGTTAGCATCTTTAGGATCGACAAAACGTTTGGGTTGCATCATATACAACTCTTTATCAATATCTCCATTGAGGAATGCTGTTTTGACATCCATCTGCCATATCTCATAATCATAATATGCAGCGATTGCTAACATAATCCTCACAGACTTTAGCTTTGCTACTGGTGAGAAAGTCTCATCGTAGTCAACTCTTTGAATTTGTCGAAACCCTTTTGCGAAAAGTCGAGCTTTATAGACAGTAACATTACCATCAGCATCTGTTTTCTTCTTGAAGATCCATTTGTTCTCGACAGCCTTCCGGCCATCCGGTAAGTCCACCAAAGTCCATACTTGGTTTTCGTACATGGATCCAATCTCGGATTTCATGGCTTCTTGCCATTTATTGGAATCTGGGCTCATCATTGCTTCCTCATATGTCTCAGGGTCATCGGTGTTGTCCACCAACATGACACTCATAACGGGATCATACCAATCTGGAGTGGTACGAGTTCTCGTTGACCTCCGAGGCTCTGTAGCAACTTCAACCGAAGTTTCATGATCATCATCATTAGCTTCCTCTCTAATTGGTGCAGGCACCACAGGAACTTCTTCCGGTGCTGCGCTACTTGCAATTTTTAGAGAAGGTTCGACAACCTCGTCGAGTTCTACTTTCCTTCCAGTCACTTCTTTCGAGAGAAATTCCTTCTCTAGAAAGTATCCATTCTTGGCAACGAAGATTTTGCCTTCGGATCTATGATAGAAGGTATACCCAATAGTTTCCTTTGGGTATCCTATGAAGACGCATTTTTCCGCTTTGGGTTCAAGCTTGTCCGGCTGTAACTTCTTTACATAGGCTTCGCAACCCCAAACTTTAAGGAACAACAATTTAGGTTTCTTCCCAAACCATAATTCATACGGTGTCGTTTCAACGGATTTAGACGGTTCCCTATTTAAAGTGAATGCGGCTGTTTCTAATGCATAACCCCAAAATGATAGCGGTAAATCTGTAAGTGACATCATAGAACGAACCATATCTAAGAGAGTTCGATTACGACGTTCAGACACACCATTACGCTGTGGTGTTCCCGGCGGTGTCAACTGTGAAAGTATTCCGCATTTCTTCAAATGCTCGCCAAACTCGTAACTTAGATATTCACCTCCACGATCAGAACGTAGAAATTTAATCTTCTTGTTACGTTGATTCTCTACCTCACTTTGAAACTCCTTAAACTTCTCGAAAGTTTCGGACTTATGTTTCATGAAATAGATATACCCATATCTACTCAAATCATCTGTGAAGGTAAGAACATAACGATAACCACCGCGCGATGCTACACTCATTGGACCACACACATCGGTATGTATGATTTCTAACAAGTCCGTAGCTCGCTCCATCATACCAGAAAATGGAGTCTTAGTCATTTTACCCATCAGACATGCTTCGCATCTATCAAGTGTTTCGAAATCAAGTGATTCAAGAAGTCCATCGGAATGGAGTTTCTTCATACGCTTCACTCCAATGTGACCAAGACAACAGTGCCACATATAGGTCAAATTATCGCTTGATTTCAAACATTTAGCCTCAATGTTGTTGATATGTGTATTTCCACTATCGAGATTCAATAAGAATAGACCATCTATCAAAGGTGCATGTGCATAAAACATATTACTCATATAAATCGAACAACCATTATTCTCGGACTTAAACAAGTAACTGTCTCGCAATAAACAAGATCCCGATATAATGTTCATGCTCAACGCAGGCACCAAATAACAATTATTTAAGTATAAAACTAATCCCGATGGTAGATGAAGGGTAGCGTGTCACCGCGATCACATCAACCTTTGATCCGTTTCCAGCGCATCGTCACCTCGTTCTTCGCTAGCTTCCGTTTATTCAGAGCACCTTTGTTTGAGTTACAAATATGAGCAACCGAACCAAGATTCAAATACCGTGCACTACTACGAGTACTAGTGAGATACACATCAATAACATGTATATCGATATACCTTTCTTCTTGATGTTGCCGTTCTTCAAATCCGCCAAGTACTTTGGGCAATTCCGTTCGATGACCTTCTCCCTTGTAGTAAAACACTCAAGATCGTGCTTAGGTCCAGTCTTGGTCTTCTTCGCCGGCGTGGTAACTTTCTTACCACCCTTCTTGAAGTGTCCCTTCTGCTTAGACTTGCCTTTCTTGAATTTGGTGGTCTTATTGACCAACAACACTTGGTGCTCTTTCTTGATCTCCACTTCTGCAGACTTTAACATAGCAAACAGTTCTGGCAACTGCTTGTTCATGTTCTGCATGTTGTAGTTCATCACAAAGTTCTTGTAACTTGGTGGTAGTGATTGGAGGACACGGTAAATCCCGAAAGCATTAGGAATCACTATACCCAAGCTTTGAAGTTTGTTTGTGTGCCCAGACATCTTAAGCACATTCTCACTGACGGAGCTGCCTTCTTCCATCTTGCAGTTAAAGAACTTTTCAGAAGCCTCATAACTTTCAATTGCCGCATGAGTCTCAAAGATCAATTTGAGATCCTCGACAATATCATATGGGTCTGAATTCTCAAACCTTTTCTGAAGCTCCGATTCCAAACCATACAAGATAGCACACTGAACTATGGAGTACTGATTCTTCCGAGCGAGGTAAGCATTCTTTACTTCATCGGAAGCATCAGCTGCAGGTGGGTCACCCAGCGGTGCATCCAGCACATAGGTCAAATTACCAGCTGTGAGGACAATCCTCAAATTGCGGAACCAATCCATGAAGTTGCTTCCATTGTTTTTTCAACTTTTCTTTCTCTAGGAACGCATTAAAATTGATGGTAGGGGCTGCCATTGATCTACAACATATTTGCAATAGTTTAGACTAAGTTTATGACAAATTGAGTTCAAATTAATAATAAAGTTAATATAGGTGAACTCCCACTCAAAACAACATCCCTCACATTGTTTTAGTGATCACACGAACCAAATCCACTACATCAACACCGATCATCACGAGAGTTGATATAGTTTCAATGGCGAACAATCGACATGTTCATCATATCTACTATATGATTCATGCTTTACCTTTCGGTGATCCGTGTTCGAGACCATGTGCGTACATGCTAGGCTCGTCAAGATCAAACCTCGGTTTCGCATGAGCAAATCTGGCTTGCTCACGTTGTATACACTTGTAGAATCTAACACCCGATCATCACGTGGTGCTTCGAAACAACAAGCTTTAGCAACGGTGCTAACTAAGGGTGAACACTTTATGACTTGAAATTCATGTGCATGAGGGATCATCTTATAATGCTACCATCGTCTACTAAGCAATACAAGATGCATAAAGGATAAACATCACATGCAATTCATAATATGTGATATGATATGGCCTTTCTTCTTTGTGCTTCCGATCTCCATCTTCAAGCACGAACATGATCTCCATCATCACCGGCATTGCATCAAGGTCAATGACGCTTCTCCATGGTTGTCGTCCACCGGCTTCAACTATTACAACTACTTTGAATAGACACGCGGGTCTTAACATAAATTAAAGACAACCATATGGCTCCTGCCGGTTGCCAACTTACAATAAGGAACATTGCATACATCAAATATAATCACAATCATGGCCATATCACATCACTGCACACCCCTGCAAAACAAAGTTAGACGCCTCTACTTTCTTTGCATGTTTTACGTGGTTTGGGGCTTTCACTAAGTGTCGTTCTAACTTACGAACATGAACCACAACATTGATACTAGTATTGTTAATCACCCGTTGTAAATTGGATCTTAACTATGCTAGGAGAAACAGGCACCCGCAAAGCCACTTATGCAATACAAGCTGCATGTCGAGCGTGGAGCAAGTCTCATGAACGATGTCATGTAAGGTTAGCCCGGGCCGCTTCATCCCAACATACCGCAAGATGCAAAGTACACAAGAAGCAATCGACAATAAAAGCATCAACGCCCACAATGACCATTGTGTTCTCGTACAGATCTACATATAGACACGGCTCGATACCCTTTGTAGGGTTTCGTAGCATGGAAAACAAAAAATTTCTATCGCATACAAACAAACAAGCCAAGATCTATATACTAGATTGTAGCAACGAGTCGATGGAATAACTCACCCTCGAAGATTCCAAAGTGTTTAACGAGAGCAGATTCTCGTGGGTGATTTAGTCGTACTCTTCCCGATCTCAAGATCGCGTAGACGATCCTTCCAGCGCTGCGTTTCGGCAGCGCTCCCGCAGTCGGTCACACGTTCGGTACTTGACGAAGACCTTCCTCTCCCTTTTTCCAGTGAGCGGAGGTTGTACTCTCCTCGCAATTCCAAGGCAACGACGTGGTACGGAAGTAGAGGAGATCTCATGAGGCCGCCTTAAGCCGGAGCGAGTATGGTGGAGTATGAGAGAGATCCTCGGCGATCTAGGTTTTAGACACACCAAGGAGGGGGTGCTAGAGCCGGCGGCTAGGGTTTGGGGCACCCCAAGTCGGCGGCTAGGGCAAAAACCCTAGGGGGCGGCGGCGGCTATGGTGGTAGGCGCCAAGCTATGGTTTGAGGAGAGGTACTTGTGTGTGCTAGGAGGGAGCCCTGCCCCTCCTTATATAGGTGGAGGGGCCGGCCGGCCAAGGGGAGGGAGGGGAGTCCCTCCCCAACTCGGCCCTGGTGGTGCGCCGTCTTGGGGAGGAGGACTCCCTCCCCAACTCGGTTTCACCTTCCTCCTCTTTTCCTCTTTCCAAAACTTGCCGTTTGACTTTCAAACTAGCCGTTTGACTTTTCAATATAGGATTTGAATAAACCCTTTATTTTGGACAGCAAAGACACTAAGTACATGATGCAATCATTCCAACTTACAATGACACATTCATGTACCCCTTCCCCTCCGGAGTACCGGACATTCCAGAACCTTCTAGAACATTCCCGATGAAAACACCGGAACCATTCCCCAACTCCGAAACGGGACTTTCCTTATATGAATCTTATTCTCCGGACCATTCCGGATCTCCTCGTGATATCCCGGATCCCATCCGAGACTCCGAACAACATTCGGTCTCTTTCTCATTCATTCCATAACTACTCAAACAACGTCGAATCCTTAAGTGTGTCTCCCTATGGTTCGTGAATTATGCGGACATGATCGAGACACTTCTCCGAACAATAACCAATAGAGGAATCTGGAAATTCATATGGCTCCCACATATTTCTATGATTACTTTGCGATCGAATGAACCACTTACATACGATACCAATTTCCCTTTGTCTCACGATAGTTTACTTATCCGAGGTTATGATCGTCGGTATCTCTGCATACCTAGTTCAACCTCGTTACCGATAAGTACTCTTTTCTTCGTGATATGTGATCCCTTGTGAGCCAGTCACATGCTTGTAAGCTAATTGGATGAAATTCCACCGAGAGGGCCCGAGTATATCTATCCGTCATATGGATGGACAAATCCCTCTTGATCCATGTGTTTCAACCAATACTTTCCGAACACTCAATGCCACCTTTATAGCCACCCGATTCTGGTGTGGTGTTTGATGTCATCAAAGAATCCATCCGGTAAAGGTGATATGCATGATCTCATGGTCGAAGGAATTAGGTTACTATGTATCAGAAAGCATATAGCAATTGAACTATTAAAATGACTTGATCTTTATGCTACGCTTATCTATAGGAGTATGTCCACCATATCATTCTCCTAATGATATGATCTTGTTGTTGATAACATCTCAATGTTCATGATAGGGAAACCACAATCATTTATCAACCAACAGGCTAGTGATGTATAGAGGCTTTACTAGGGACATCAAATTGAGTTTACAAATCACACAAGTATTAATGTTTCCTTGTTAATACTATTATAGCATGAATGTAAACATTTATCCTAAACACAAAGATATAATAATAACTACATTTATTATTGCCTCTAGGGCATATCTCCAACAGACGATCCTTCCAGCGTTGCATTAAAGCAGCTCCTTGATCGGTCACACGTTCAGATTGACGAAGACCTTCCTCTCCCTTGTTCCAAAGAAAATGGAGGTTGTAGCACTCTCCTCGTGATTCCGGCAGCACAACGGCGTGGTACCGGAAGTAGAGGGGAGATCTCGCAGGGCTTCGCCTTAAGCCGGAGCGAGTATGGTGGAGTATGAGAGAGCTCCTCGGTGATCTAGGTTTTAGACACACCAAGGAGGAGAGGCTAGAGCCGGCGGCTAGGGTTTGGGGCACCCCAAGTCGGCGGCTAGGGCAAAACCCTAGGGGGCGGCGACGGCTATGGTGGTAGGCGCCAAGCTAGGGTTTGGAGGAGAGGTACTTGTGTGTACTAGGAGGGAGCCCTGCCCCTCCTTATATAGGTGGAGGGGCCGGCGGCCTAGGGGAGGGAGTGGAGTCCCTCCCCAACTCGACTTGGGTGGTGCACCGGCTTGGGGAGGAGGACTCCCTCCCCAACTCGGTTTCACCTCCTCCTCTTTTCCACTTCCCAAATTTAGCCGTTTGACTTTTTAATTTAGCTATTTGACTTTTCAAACTAGGATTCGATTAATCCTTTATTTGGAACAGCGATGACACTTAGTACATGATGCAATCATTCCATCTTTCAATGACACATTCATGTACCCCTTCCCCTCCGGAGCGCCAGACATTCTGGAAGCTTCTAGAACATTCCCGATGAAAACAGCGGAACCATTCCCCAACTCCGAAACGGGACTTTCCTTATATGAATCTTATTCTCCAGACTATTCCGGATCTCCTCGTGATATCCCGGATCCCATCCGAGACTCCGAACAACATTCGGTCTCTTTCTCATCATACCATAACTACTCAAACAACGTCGAATCCTTAAGTGTGTCTCCCTACAGTTCGTGAATTATGCGTACATGATCGAGACACTTCTCCGAACAATAACCAATAGAGGAATCTGGAAATTCATATGGCTCCCACATATTTCTACGATTACTTTGCGATCGAATGAACCACTTACATACGATACCAATTTCCCTTTGTCTCACGATAGTTTACTTATCCGAGGTTATGATCGTCGGTATCTCTGCATACCTAGTTCAACCTCGTTACCGATAAGTACTCTTTTCTCGTTCCCGTGATATGTGATCCCTTGTGAGCCAGTCACATGCTTGCAAGCTAATTGGATGACATTCCACCGAGAGGGCCCAGAGTATATCTATCCGTTATATGGATGGACAAATCCCACTCTTGATCCATGTGTCTCAACCAATACTTTCTGAACACTCAATGCCACCTTTATAGCCACCCAGTTACGGTGTGGTGTTTGATGTCATCAAAGCATCCATCCGGCAAAGGTGATATGCATGATCTCATGGTCGAAGGAATTAGGTTACTATGTATCAGAAAGCATATAGCAATTGAACTATTGAAATGACTTGATCTTTATGCTACGCTTATCTATAGGAGTATGTCCATCATATCATTCTCCTAACGATATGATCTTGTTGTTAATAACATCTCAATGTTCATGATAGAGAAACCACAATCATCTATTAACCAACAAGCTAGTATTATATAGAGGCTTTACTAGGGACTTCAAATTAGGTTTACAAATCACACAAGTATTAATGTTTCCTTGTTAATACTATTATAGCATGAATGCAAACATTTATCATAAACACAAAGATATAATAATAACTACATTTATTATTGCCTCTAGGGCATATCTCCAACAGTCTCCCACTTGCACTAGAGTCATCTAATCTAGATTACACGGTAATATACCGAACACCCATGGCAGTTTGGTGCTGGTCATGTTTTGCCCTCGGGAGAGGTTTAGTCAACGGATCCGCCACATTCAGATCTGTGTGTACTTTGCAAATCTTTATATCCCCATCTTGGATATGTTCTCGAATAGCGTGAAAACGTAGCTTGATATGTGACTTCTTTTGTGACCTTGGTTCTTGCGCATTGGCTATGGCGCCCATGTTATCACAGTAGATAGACATTGGGTCCAGCACACTAGGAACCACACCCAGCTCTGTAATGAACTCTTTCATCCATATCGCTTCTTGTGAAGCCTCCGAAGCAGCCATGTATACCGATTCAGTTGAAGATCTTGCCACAACGCTTTGCTTTGCACTCCTCCAGCTAACTGCTGCACCATTCAAAATAAATACGTATCCAGATTGTGATTTAGAATCATCCGGATCGGTGTTCCAACTAGCATTGGTGTAACCATTGACAACGAGCTGTTCATCACCTCCATAAGAAAGAACCATATACTTAGTTCTTCTCAAGTACTTAAGGATGTTTTTGACTGCTGTCCAATGATCCACTCCTGGATCACTTTGATAGCTGCTAGTTAAACTAACATCATATGCAATGTCGGGTCTAGTACATAGCATGGCATACATTAGAGATCCTATGGCTGAGGCATAGGGAGTCTTACTCATCCTTTCTCTATCTTCTGCCGATGTCGGACTTTGAGTTTTACTCAAGGTCGTATTGGGCAACATGGGCAAGAACCCTTTCTTGCTATCTTCCATTCCAAACCTCTTTAGAACTTTGTCCAAATATGTACTCTGTGACAATGATCTTTGGCGTTTCGATCTATCTCTATAAATCTTTATGCCTAATATGTAAGCTGCTTCGCCAAGATCCTTCATTGAAAAACTATTATTCAAATATTCCTTGACACTATTAAGAAGGTCTACATCATTCCCAATCAACAATATGTCATCCACATATAGTATTAAGAATGCTGCAGAGCTCTCACTCACTTTCTTGTAAATACAAGCTTCTCCATAAGTTTGTATAAAACCAAAACTTTTGATCACCTTATCAAAACGTTGATTCCAACTTCGGGATGCTTGCTTCAATCCATAAATGGACCGTTGAAGTTTGCATACCTTGTTAGCATCTTTAGGATCGACAAAACCTTTGGGTTGCATCATATACAACTCTTCATCAATATCTCCATTGAGGAATGCTGTTTTGACATCCATCTGCCATATCTCATAATCGTAATATGCAGCGATTGCTAACATAATCGTCACAGACTTTAGGTTCGCTACTGGTGAGAAAGTCTCATTGTAGTCAACTCCTTGAATTTGTCGAAACCCTTTTGCGACAAGTCGAGCTTTATAGACAGTAACATTACCATCAGCATCTGTTTTCTTCTTGAAAATCCATTTATTCTCGACAGCCTTCCGGCCATCCGGTAAGTCCACCAAAGTCCATACTTGGTTTTCGTACATGGATCCAATCTCGAATTTCATGGCTTCTTGCCATTTATTGGAATCTGGGCTCATCATCGCTTCCTTATATGTCTCAGGGTCATCGGTGTTGTCCACCAACATGACATTCATTACGGGATCATACCAATCTGGAGTGGTACGAGTTCTCGTTGACCTCCGAGGCTCTGTGTGGCATCCCGCAAAACCACTACTAGAAAATCGCGTTGTTTTTGTGCATTGCATCGTCATCATCATACATTGTTTGTCTGAAACTATTTCGAAACGCCTAGTTTTGTTTTCTAAATAACCCCCGTCTTTATCTCAAATTAAAACATCGGTCTATTCAGATCTTTTATTTTGTCTAAAAAGTATTTACAAAAATGTTTTACAAATAAAATTAAAACAATAAAATATTTTTGTGAGGAGGCGGTCCAGGGTCAGGCCAGAGGCCCAATCGGTCCAGACTACCTACAATTCGGTCCACCTAAAACTTTTCCTACCCGAACCTAGTCTACCCAGCCCCCTCCACCTTCCCCCAACCTATCCTAGCCTGCCACCTCACCTTTCCCTCCACCTCATCACACCCACCGCCACCTCACCAATCCACCAACCATCCCCACCTTCCCCAGGCCCACCTGGGCGTGTCCCCACACCCCCTCTCTCTCACACCCACCTACCCCTCTCTCTCCCTCTGCCTGGCCCCACCCCACTCCCGCCCTGGCCCCAGCACACACACCCACCCGCGCACTCACGCCCCTGGGTCCCACCTCGCAGCCCCACCCACCCCCTGTTCCTCTTCCCCACCGCGTCCTCTCCCCCCACCCCGCGCGTCCTCTTTCTCCTTCCCTCGCGCTCGCCCCGCCCTTCTTCCTCTCCGGCGCCGGCCACCGCTCCCAGCCCACGGCCGCCTCGCCCTCCTCGGCCTCCAGCACCTCCTCGACGTCCTCGCCCTGCTGTGCCAACTTCCACCGGCGCCGCGGCGACCTCGCCCGCAAGCCGCCGTCCTCCCCTGCATCCACCCTCCGCCGGCCACCATTCCGCGCCCGCGCTCGCCGATGGAGCCCTCGCCTCCGGCCGGCCCGGCGCCGCGACCCGTCCCGCCTCGCCCGTGCTCTCGGCCGCCTCCGGCGCAGCCGCCGACGTCGGCCTCTAGCCGGCGCCGCCGCTGGCCTCGCCGTCGTCATCTTCCTCGTCGATAACCGCCACCTCCCCGTCTCTCCTCCCTCACCCGGAGCTCCTCCGGCCGCCCCTCCCCGACAGCGCCTCCACGCCGCGTCCCGCTCCGCCATCGCTGCACCTCACCAGACCCCTGCAGCGCCATTCCTCCTCCCGCCAAGCTCCGCCCGGCCTCCAGGACGCCTTCGTTCGCCGCAGACCTTGCGTCCTCCCGGCGTCCCCGAGCGTCGCCCCGCCAGCGAGGCCCTGCATCCTCTATCCTCCACCCGCCTTGGCCGCCATCTGTTGGAGCTCGACTCCGTCGCCCTCGTCGTCGACGGCGTGCTTTTCGCGCCTCTGCCCCGTCACCTGTGCTGCCCGAGCCGCCCAGGTCAACATCAGCCGCTCGCGCGCAGCAAGGCCTCGGCCTCCTTCTTCGCCAACCTGCGCGTCCTATCCGCTTTCCTCGGCCGCAGACGCCGCTCACAGTGGCCCCCTCGCTCAGCTCCAGGCAGCGTCGTGCTTCCCGTGCTCGCTGCCTCGCGTTGTGGGTACCCCTTGTTGTGACCACCTGTTGCCTTCCCTGTGCGTGCCCCTTGTGCTACCGATGTTGTATGTGTGGTGATGGTTTCTGTAACGAGAAGGTGCATTGTGTTGATATTGTTGCGGCTCGGGTACGACAAGGTCGCCAAGATCTTCGATGCGGAGACCCCCGTACCGGTACCGACGTAAGAGATGGAACCCGAAGGTCACCATCCTGGATCCGAGATCGACCCGGAATGCCAAGTACTTCCTCGGACGCCAAAACCCGAACCCGAAGACCGCCAAGATCGCCACCGAAACGCGAAGATCTTCATTCCGGCACGTCAAGTACTTCCTTTCGGATCCCAAGACGCCGAGACCCGGAACACCAAGATCTCCGTCGTGGAACGACACGACCCGACGACCGCGGACCCGACAAGATCTTCTCGACGACAAGATCGACCGCTTGGAACCAAGATCTCCGGCACGTCACGACAAGTTCTCCATCTTGTATCCGCTCCCGCTGATCCCGTCGAACCCTGAACCCCGAGACCGAACCCCGAACCCCGGAACCCCAAGATCGTCGGACCCATGTGTGATTCCCTTTCCGAGCCCTATTTTATAAAATGAAATATAAATTGTTGCATATTAAATTGTTCATGCATGCATACTTGTCTGTGGTTTGGGGGCCTTATGCCGATTCACCTAATAATTAAATATGGGGCCCATGTGCGGGCAAATCTAGTCTTATATTGGCCTCATTTAAATTTTTGTAGCGAACCGGTGCTATCTTTTGCCATGTTAAGACAACATTTAAAAATGCGGGGTATCTAAACCACTAGAACCATATATTTAATTGCCGGGACCCCGGTTCCGCTTAATATTGCCCAATTGCATCGCACCTTTGCCATGTCATACATCATACATGCATCATGCCCGATCTTCTGCCATAGTATTAAATAGTGCATCCGGTGTTTCTTTTAGTGTTTTGCTTCTTCGCGGATAAGGCCGTTGAGTTGATGCGAGTGTCGACCCGATCTTCGGATGAACCTTCGACAATGTTTTTCAGGCGAGCACCTCCCCCTTTCTACCTATCTTACTTTTATAGTATTTATTCCTTCCTGTTGATCTATTGCTATCCGTATTTGCGGTGCTCGAGTTTCGTACCGTGATATCCCTGCAGCCTTATATTGCCTTGGACACATCCTATTACCTGTTGTTTGGTAGATAGTTGGACTTGCGTCGTGATCGCTTGCTCAAGTGCTGTTGCGTGTCGCCAAGTACCACAGTTGTTGGAGTATTGCCGTATGTTAAATGTTGGAGATGATCATGGCTTTAATTATCGTTCACTTTAATTACTGTTTAACAACTAAAATTGAAGTAGGTAAGCAGAGGCACAGGTGGGCAATAGATGTTATTTGGTTGTTAACCGTCCACTTGTGTCCCGTAGGACCCTGAGTACTTGATACCTGTTCCTTGAATTTTCGCTATCCACATCCGGAGGATTATGGGACCCCAGGCGAGCTTGATTCAGTCTTATTTCTTGGGGCCACAAACTAGTTTGAGGTTTTATTTACTATCCTATACTTATGCCATGCTTTACTGCTTTATTTACGATTGTGCGAGGAGCACACTGTACTGTTTAGGATCGGGACACGATTTGTGTGTCGACAAGCCCAGTTTTGGGTTCCCAGTCGTTCACAGCCGTCCACCCAAACCTTGGGTCCGTCTCGGAGTCAACTAACTTCGTTGCGGGTGTACTCAATGGGGTGGCCCCCTGAAATATTTCTGAATCCTGTGATTGCTTTGTCGTGAAAGCCTCGTTGGGTTTTGATTTGGTTTTTCCAAGGTTGATCAAGTGTGTGTTGCTATTTGTGCACCCCTGCAGGGTAAAACTTTCTGAAAGCCGTGTCATGATTATGGATGACTTGGAGCACAGTATCTCGATCATAGACAACTATAACTAAAGTAGTGCTATAAATTTGACTTTATAATGACTAGTAATCAGCTTCACTATAATGGAATGGCTAAATAAAACTGCCAACAATTGCTTGTTTGGGTTGTCGCTGGCGACCATTGTATCTGACTAGTAATTATTGCAACTTCTAGCGGAATGGCTAAATAAAAGTACCAACAAGCTGCTGGGTTTTGGGATATCTCATGCTATTTGTATGTCGACTAGTAAGTGCCGCAACTTCTGACGGAATGGTTAACTAAAATGGCCTTGCTTATTTTATCGGGATGATTATCTATACGACTAGTAATTCTGCAACGATAGCGAATAAATAAAGCGCCAGCGGTGTGAGTTCCTCGGTTGACTTCCTCGTTTGGTCTCGAGGAAACACGGGATGGGTTTGTTTGATGGTAGCATCAGGTTGGTTCGGATAGGTCATTCTTGCCCTCTCGGTAGCCTTGATTATCAGTCTCTATAGGTTGTTTAGTGCATCTTTGCTGCGCTCGATCCACCATACCTATGTGGCGAGGACCGAATTCTAGCCTCGCTGTCTTGGCCTCGATCTTGGCTCCTCTTTCTCCTTTGCCCTTTGTCGGCACCCCTTTTGTTTTAGCGGTTTCGGCGTCGTTAGCAGGTTACCCTTGGCTTGGCACAGGCGGGGTTATGGACGCCATTGGTTATTCTTCAGGGCTCTTAGCCCCATTTGCATCTTGTCCGTAGCTGGACGCTCTATCGTTTTCAAGGTGATTTGGATCTTTGTATATTATCTCTGTATTCTTGACTCATGGAGTCGTGTTGTATATATATCTGTTCTGTGGGTCCCATCGAGGACTGTTGTGTAATGTTATTACCCGTTTTCCACCCTTGCAAGTGCTGGTGGCACCTTTGAATCGTTTCTATGCGGGTTTGGCGGGAATCGCTAAAACTTGCATAGGTCCGATTCGAGGTGTTACAGTGGTATCGAGCTCGGTTGCGATACCCCACAAGTCCAGCCTGTAGGATAACCTAGCTAACGGCCGAAGTAGAGTGTCAAAACTATTTTCGAAAATCGGTTGGATAGTTCTGATTAGGTATGATTTACTCCTTACCCCTCTGCTGCTCTCCTCTCACCTCTGCGTGTTTTGAATCTGCTCTCTTATCTTTTCTTCGAGTCCAGGAATTCTCGTGGTGGGGTTTTCCGTCGTACCTTCAGGGTTTCGTTTCCTCCTCTTATAACGGAGCTTCGACATCTGGTCTTCCTGCTATCCGAGGAATCCTTCATCTAGTGGCCTTCTCTTTGTTCCTTCCGTGCCTTCCGGTGTTTTCCGACGCGACGACATCATCTACGCCAGATCCGATGCAGAGTCTGCATCACTCCTCTGTTCCGAACCTCGCTTGTCGAGATCTACAATCTGAATTCCGAGAGTTGGTTGCATACTCCGCCTATTCGTGTGCAGAGTAATGGTTAGGGTGCGCGATGGACTGATCACCATCGGACTACTCTTATCATTCGCTCTTGTACGTCGAATTGGTGGATCCAGCAATTTTACTCCGTCCACGGAAGCTAGAGGTGGCTTTAATTGTTGATACCTCTACCTTCGACCTTTTGTTCCCGGAGTGTTCTCTTGACGATCACGGACAACGACCCTTGTTAGTGGTGTCGCGAGGATCTACACGAAGCGAGAAGACGCATATCGTCGACCTTCTTTCCGGTACCATGAGGCGGATCTCGAGGGCGAGATCCATTGTTAGTGGTGTCGAATTGTGGCATCCCGCAAAACCACTACTAGAAAATCGTGTTGTTTTTGTGCATTGCATCGTCATCATCATACATTGTTTGTCTCAAACTATTTCGAAACGCCTAGTTTTGTTTTCTAAATAACCCCCGTCTTTATCTCAAATTAAAACATCGGTCTATTCAGATCTTTTATTTTGTCTAAAAAGTATTTACAAAAATGTTTTACAAATAAAATTAAAACAATAAAATATTTTTGTCCGGAGAGGCAGTCCGACCGGTCAGGCCAGAGGCCCAATCGGTCCAGACTACCTACAATTCGGTCCACCTAAAACTTTTCCTACCCGAACCTAGTCTACCCAGCCCCCTCCACCTTCCCCCAACCTATCCTAGCCTGCCACCTCACCTTTCCCTCCACCTCATCACACCCACCGCCACCTCACCAATCCACCAGCCATGCCCACCTTCCCCAGGCCCACCTGGGCGCGTCCCCATACTCCCTCTCTCTCACACAGCCCCCACCTACCCCCCCTCTCTCTCTCCCTCTGCCAGCCTGGCCCCACCCCAGGCCCCACTCCCGCCTGCCCCAAAGACACACACACCCACCACGCCTCACGCCTGGGTCCCACCTCGCAGCCCCACCCACCCCTGTTCCTCTTCCCCACCGCGTCCTCTCCCCCCGACCCCGCGCATCCCCTTTCTCCTTCCCTCGCGCTCGTCCCGCCCTTCTTCCTCTCCGGCGCCGGCCACCGCTACCAGCCCGCGGCCGCCTCGCCATCCTCGGCCTCCAGCACCTCCTCGCCGTCCTTGCCCTGCTGTGCCGCCTTCCACCGGCGCCGCGGCGACCTCGCCCGCAAGCCGCCGTCCTCCCCTGCATCCACCTCCGCCGCCACCATTCCGCTTCGCCGATGGAGTTTCGCCCTGCCCTCGGCTGCCCCGGCCATGACCCCTGCCCAGCCTCGCTCGCCGCCCGGCGCAGCCGCCGACGTTGGCCTCTAGCCGGCGCCGCCGCTGGCCTCGCCGTCGTCATCTTCCTCCTCGGCAACCGCCGCCTCCCCGTCTCTCCTCCCTCGCCCTGAGCTCCTCCGGCCGCCCCTCCCCGACAGCGCCTCCACGCCTCGTCCCGCTCCATCGTCGCTGCACCTCACCAGACCCCTGCAGCGCCTTTCCTCCTCCCGCCAAGCTCCTCCCGGCCTCCAGGACGCCTCCGTTCGCCGCAGACCTTGCGTCCTCCCGGCGTCCCCGAGCGTCGCCCCGCCAACGAGGCCCTGCATCCTTTGTCCTCCACCCGCCTTGGCCGCCATCTGTTGGAGATCGACTCCGTCGCCCTCGTCGTCGATGGCGTGCTTGTCGCGCCTCTGCCCCGTCACCTGTGCTGCCCGAGCCGCCCAGGTCGACATCAGCCGCTCGCGCGCAGCAAGGCCTCGACCTCCTTCTTCGCCGACCTGCGCATCCTATCCGCTCTCCTCGGCCGCAGACGCCGCTCACGGTGGCCCCCTCGCTCAGCTCCAGGCAGCGTCGTGCTTCCCGTGCTCGCTGCCTCGCGTTGTGGGTACCCCTTGTTGTGACCACCTGTTGCCTTCCCTGTGCGTGCCCCTTGTGCTACCGATGTTGTATGTGTGGTGATGGTTTCTGTAACGGGAAGGTGCATTGTGTTGATATTGTTGTGGCTCGGGTACGACAAGGTCGCCAAGATCTTCGATGCGGAGACCCCTGTACCGGTACCGATGTAAGAGATGGAACCCGAAGGTCACCATCCTGGATCCGAGACCGACCCGGAACGCCAAGTACTTCCTCGGACGCCAAAACCCGAACCCGAAGACCGCCAAGATCGCCACCGAAACGCGAAGTTCTTCATTCCGGCACGTCAAGTACTTCCTTTCGGATCCCAAGACGCCGAGACCCGGAACACCAAGATCTCCGCCGTGGAACGACACGACCCGACGACCGCGGACCCAACAAGATCTTCTCGACGACAAGATCGACCGCTTGGAACCAAGATCTCCGGCACGTCACGACAAGTTCTCCGTCTTGTATCCGCTCCCGCTGATCCCGTCGAACCCTGAACCCCGAGACCGAACCCCGAACCCCGGAACCCCAAGATCGTCGGACCCATGTGTGATTCCCTTTCCGAGCCCTATTTTATAAAATGAAATATAAATTGTTGCATATTTAATTGTTCATGCATGCATACTTGTCTGTGGTTTGGGGGCCTTATGCTGATTCACCTAATAATTAAATATGGGGCCCATGTGCGGGCAAATCTAGTCTTATATTGGCCTCATTTAAATTTGTGTAGCGAACCGGTGCTATCTTTTGCCATGTTAAGACAACATTTAAAAATGCGGGGTATCTAAACCACTAGAACCATATATTTAATTGCCAGGACCCCGGTTCCGCTTAATATTGCCCAATTGCATCGCACCTTTGCCATGTCATACATCATACATGCATCATGCCCGATCTTCTGCCATAGTATTAAATAGTGCATCCGGTGTTTCTTTTAGTGTTTTGCTTCTTCGCGGATAAGGCCGTTGAGTTGATGCGAGTGTCGACCCGATCTTCGGATGAACCTTCGACAATGTTTTTCAGGCGAGCACCTCCCCCTTTCTACCTATCTTACTTTTATAGTATTTATTCCCTCCTGTTGATCTATTGCTATCTGTGTTGTGGTGCTCGAGTTTTCGTACCCGTGATATCCCCTGCAGCCTTATATTGCCTTGGACACATCCTATTACCTGTTGTTTGGTAGATAGTTGGACTTGCGCGTCGTAGTCGCTTGCTCAAGTGCTGTTGCGTGTCGCCAAGTACCACGGTTGTTGGAGTATTGCCGTATGTTAAATGTTGGAGATGATCATGGCTTTAATTATCGTTCACTTTAATTACTGTTTAACAACTAAAATTGAAGTAAGTAAGCAGAGGCACAGGTGGGCAATAGATGTTATTTGGTTGTTAACCGTCCACTTGTGTCCCGTAGGACCCCGAGTACTTGATACCTGTTCCTTGAATTTTCGCGCTATCCACATCCGGGAGGATTATGGGACCCCCCTGAGCCAGAGCTTGATTCAGTCTTATTTCTTGGGGCCACAAACTAGTTTGAGGTTTTATTTACTATCCTGTACTTATGCCATGCTTTATCTTATTTACGATTGTCGAGGAGCACTGTCTTGTTAGGATCGGGACACGATTTGGCGGTGTCGACAAGCCCAGTTTTGGGTTCCCAGTCGTTCACAGCCGTCCACCCAAACCTTGGGTCCGTCTCGGAGTCAGCTAACTTCGTTGCGGGTGTACTCAATGGGGTGGCCCCAGAAATATTTGAATCCTGTGATTGCTTTGTCGTGAAAGCCTCGTTGGGTTTTGATTTTGTTTTCCGAGGTTGATCGAGTGTGTGTTGCTATTTGTGCACCTCGCAGGTAAAACTTTCAAAGCCGTGTCCATGTTATGGACGACTTGGAGCATGATCTCGATCATAGACAACTATAACTAAAGTAGTGCTATAAATTTGACTTTATAATGACTAGTAATCAGCTTCACTATAATGGAATGGCTAAATAAAACTGCCAACAATTGCTTGTTTGGGTTGTCGCCTGCGACCATTGTATCTGACTAGTAATTATTGCAACTACAACGGAATGGCTAAATAAAAGTACCAACAACTGCCGGGTTTTGGGATATCTCATGCTATTTGTATCTGACTAGTAAGTGCCGCAACTACGACGGAATGGTTAACTAAAATGGCCCACTGCTTATTTTATCAGGATGATTATCTATACCTGACTAGTAATTACTGCAACGATAACTGAATAAATAAAACTGCCAACGGTGTGAGTTCCTCGGTTGACTTCCTCGTTTGGTCTCGAGAAACACCAGATGGGTTTGTTTGATGGTAGCATCGTTGGTTCGGATAGGTCATTCTTGCCCTCTCTGTAGCCTTGATTATATTCTCTCTATAGGTTGTTTAGTGCATGCTCGCTGCCGCTCGATCCACCATACCTATGTAGGCGAGGACCGCCGAATTCTAGCCTCGCCGTGTCTGCCTCGATCGACGCCTCTTTCTCCTTTGCCCTTTGTCGGCACCCCTTTTGTTTTAGCAGGTTTCGACGTCGTTAGCAGGGTTACCCTTCCGGCTTGGCCTGGGCAGGGTTATGGACGCCATTGGTTATTCTTCAGGGCTCTTAGCCCCATTTGCATCTTGTCCGTAGCTGGACGCTCTATCGTTTTCAAGGTGATTTGGATCTTTGTATATTATCTCTGTATTCTTGTCTCATGGAGTCGTGTTGTATATATATCTGTTCTGTGGGTCCCATCGAGGACTGTTGTGTAATGTTATTACTTCGTTTTCCACCCGCACGCAAGTGCCTGGTGGGCACCTTTGAATCGTTTCTATGCGGGTTTGGCGGGAATCGCTAAAACTTGCATAGGTCCGATTCTGAGGGTGTTACACTCTGTAGCAACTTCAACCGAAGTTTCATGATCATCATCATTAGCTTCCTCTCTAATTGGTGCAGGCACCACAGGAACTTCTTCCGGCGCTGCGCTACTCGCAATTTCGAGAGAAGGTTCGACAACCTCGTCGAGTTCTACTTTCCTTCCAGTCACTTCTTTCGAGAGAAATTCCTTCTCTAGAAAGGATCCATTCTTGGCAACGAAGATTTTGCCTTCGGATCTATGATAGAAGGTATACCCAATAGTTTCCTTTCGGTATCCTATGAAGACGCATTTTTCCGCTTTGGGTTCAAGCTTGTCCGGCTGTAACTTCTTTACATAGGCTTCGCAACCCCAAACTTTAAGGAACGACAATCTAGGTTTCTTCCCAAACCATAATTCATACGGTGTCGTTTCAACGGATTTAGACGGTGCCCTATTTAAAGTGAATGCGGCTGTTTCTAATGCATAACCCCAAAATGATAGCGGTAAATCTGTAAGTGACATCATAGAACGAACCATATCTAAGAGAGTTCGATTACGATGTACGGACACACCATTACGCTGTGGTGTTCCCGGCGGTGTCAATTGTGAAAGTATTCCGCATTTCTTCAAATGCTCGCCAAAATCGTAACTTAGATATTCACCTCCACGATCAAATCGTAGAAATTAAATCTTGTTGTTACGTTGATTCTCTACCTCACTTTGAAACTCCTTAAACTTCTCGAAAGTTTCGGACTTATGTTTCATGAAATAGATATATCCATATCTACTCAAGTCATCCGTGAAGGTAAGAACATAACGATAACCACCGCGTGATGCTACACTCATTGGACCACACACATCGGTATGTATGATTTCTAATAAGTCCGTAGCTCGCTCCATCATACCAGAAAATGGAGTCTTAGTCATTTTACCCATCAGACATGCTTCGCATCTATCAAGTGATTCAAAATCAAGTGATTCAAGAAGTCCATCGGAATGGAGTTTCTTCATACGTTTCACTCCAATGTGGCCAAGACGACAGTGCCACATATAGGTCGAATTATCGCTTGATTTCAAACGTTTAGCCTCAATGTTGTTGATATGTGTATTTCCACTATCGAGATTCAATAAGAATAGACCATCTATCAAAGGTGCATGTGCATAAAACATATTACTCATATAAATCGAACAACCATTATTATCGGACTTAAACAAGTAACCGTCTCGCAATAAACAAGATCCCGATATAATGTTCATGCTCAACGCAGGCACCAAATAACAATTATTTAAGTATAAAACTAATCTCGATGGTAGATGAAGGGGTAGCGTGCCGACCGCGATCACATCAACCTTTGATCTGTTTCCCACGCGCATCGTCACCTCGTTCTTTGCTAGCTTCCGTTTATTCTGCAAAGACTGTTTGAGTTACAAATATGAGCAACCGAACCAAGATCAAATACCCGTGCACTACTACAGTACTAGTGAGATACACATCAATAACATGTATATCGGATATACCTTTCTTCTTGATGTTTCCGTTCTTCAAATCCGCCAAGTACTTTGGGCGGTTCCGCTTCGATGACCTTCTCCCTTGCAAGAAAAGCACTCAAGATCGAGCTTAGGTCCAGCCTTGGTCTTCTTCGTCGGCGTGGTAACTTTCTTACCACCCTTCTTGAAGTGTCCCTTCTGCTTAGACTTGCCTTTCTTGAATTTGGTGGTCTTATTGACCAACAACACTTGGTGCTCTTTCTTGATATCCACTTCTGCAGACTTTAACATAGCAAACAGTTCTGGCAACTGCTTGTTCATGTTCTGCATGTTGTAGTTCATCAGAAAGTTCTTGTAACTTGGTGGTAGTGATTGGAGGACACGGTAAATCCCCAAAGCATTAGGAATCACTATACCCAAGCTTTGAAGTTTGTTTGCGTGCCCAGACATCTTAAGCACATGCTCACTGACGGAGCTGCCTTCTCCCATCTTGCAGTTAAAGAACTTTTCAGAAGACTCATAACTTTCAATTGCCGCATGAGTCTCAAAGATCAATTTGAGATCCTCGACAATATCATATGGGTCTGAATTCTCAAACCTTTTCTGAAGCTCCGATTCCAAACCAAACAAGATAGCACACTAAACTATGGAGTACTGATTCTTCCGAGCGAGGTAAACATTCTTTACTTCATCGGAAGCATCAGCTACAGGTGGGTCACCCAGCGGTGCATCCAGCACATAGGTTAAATTACCAGCTGTGAGGACAATCCTCAAATTGAGGAACCAATCCGCGAAGTTGCTTCCATTGTTCTTCAACTTTTCTTTCTATAGGAACGCATTAAAATTGATGGTAGGGGTTGCCATTGATCTACAAAATATTTGCAATAGTTTGGACTAAGTTTATGACAAATTGAGTTCAAATTAATAATAAAGTTAATCTAGGTGAACTCCCACTCAAAAAAACATCCCTCACATTGTTTTAGTGATCACACGAACCAAATCCACTACATCAACACCGATCATCACGAGAGTTGATATAGTTTCAATGGCGAACAATCGACATGTTCATCATATCTACTATATGATTCATGCTTTACCTTTCGGTGATCCGTGTTCCGAGACCATGTCTGTACATGCTAGGATCGTCAAGATCAAACCTCAGTTTCCGCATGAGCAAATCTGGCTTGCTCACGTTGTATACACTTGTAGAATCTAACACACCCGATCATCACGTGGTGCTTCGAAACAACAAGCTTTAGCAACGGTGCTAACTAAGGGTGAACACTTTATGACTTGAAATTCATGTGCATGAGGGATCATCTTATAATGCTACCGTCGTCTACTAAGCAATACAAGATGCATAAAGGATAAACATCACATGCAATTCATAATATGTGATATGATATGGCCTTTCTTCTTTGTGCTTCCGATCTCCATCTTCAAGCACGAACATGATCTCCATCATCACCAGCATTGCATCAAGGTCAATGACGCTTCTCCATGGTTGTCGTCCACCGGCTTCAACTATTACAACTACTTTGAATAGACACGCGGGTCTTAACATAAATTAAAGACAACCATATGGCTCCTGCCGGTTGCCAACTTACAATAAGGAACATTGCATACATCAAATATAATCACAATCATGGCCATATCACATCATTTGCACACCGCAAAACAAAGTTAGACGCCTCTACTTTCTTTGCATGTTTTACGTGGTTTGGGGCTTTCAATAAGTGTCGTTCTAACTTACGAACATGAACCACAACATTGATACTAGTATTGTTAATCACCCGCTGTAAATTGGATCTTAACTATGCTAGGAGAAACAGCACCATAAAGCCACTTATGCAATACAAGTTGCATGTCGGCGTGGAGCAAGTCTCATGAACGATGTCATGTAAGGTTAGCCCGGCCGCTTCATCCCAACATACCGCAAGATGCAAAGTACACAAGAAGCAATCGACAATAAAGCATCAACGCCCACAATGACCATTGTGTTCTACTCGGCAACAGATCTACATATAGTCACGGCTCGATACCCTTTGTAGGGTTTCAGAGGATGGAAAACAAAAATTTTCTATCGCATACAAACAAACAAGCCAAGATCTATCTACTAGATTGTAGCAACGAGTCGATGGAATAACTTACCCTCGAAGATTCCAAAGTGTTTAACGAGAGCGGATTCTCGTGGGTGATGTAGTCGTACTCTTCCCGATCTCAAGATCGCGTAGACGATCCTTCCGGCGCTGCGTTCCGGCAGCGCTCCCGCAGTCGGTCACACGTTCGGTACTCGACGAAGACCTTCCTCTCCCTTGTTCCAAAGAAAATGGAGGTTGTAGTACTCTCCTCGCGATTCCGGCAAGACAACGGCAGGAAGTAGAGGGAGATCTCATGAGGCTTCGCCTTAAGCCGGAGCGAGTATGGTGGAGTATGAGAGAGCTCCTCGGCGATCTAGGTTTTAGACACACCAAGGAGGGGGGTGCTAGAGCCGGCGGCTAGGGTTTGGGCACCCCAAGTCGGCGGCTAGGGCAAAAACCCTAGGGGGCGGCGGCGGCTATGGTGGTAGGCGCCAAGCTAGGGTTTGAGGAGAGGTAATTGTGTGTGCTAGGAGGGAGCCCTGCCCCTCCTTATATAGGTGGAGGGGCCGGCCGGCCAAGGGGAGGGAGGGGAGTCCCTCCCCAACTCAGCTGGGGTGGTGCGCCGGCTTGGGGAGGAGGACTCCTTCCCCAACTCGGTTTCACCTTCCTCCTCTTTTCCTCTTTCCAAAACTTGCCGTTTGACTTTCAAACTAGCCGGTTGACTTTTCAATTTAGGATTTGAATAAACCCTTTATTTTGTACAGAGAAGACACTAAGTACATGATGCAATCATTCCAACTTACAATGACACATTCATGTACCCCTTCCCCTCCGGAGTACCGGACATTCCGGAACCTTCTAGAACATTCCCGATGAAAACACCGGAACCATTCCCAAACTCCGAAACGGGACTTTCCTTATATGAATATTATTATCCGGACTATTCCGGATCTCCTCGTGATATCCCGGATCCCATCCGAGACTCCGAACAACATTCGGTCTCTTTCTCATTCATTCCATAACTACTCAAACAACGTCGAATCCTTAAGTGTGTCTCCCTACGGTTCGTGAATTAGGCGGACATGATCGAGACACTTCTCCGAACAATAACCAATAGAGGAATCTGGAAATTCATATGGCTCCCACATATTTCTACGATTACTTTGCGATCGAATGAACCACTTACATACGATACCAATTTCCCTTTGTCTCACGATAGTTTACTTATCGGAGGTTATGATCGTCGGTATCTCTGCATACCTAGTTCAACCTCGTTACCGATAAGTACTCTTTTCTCGTTCCCGTGATATGTGATCCCTTGTGAGCCAGTCACATGCTTGCAAGCTAATTGGATGACATTCCACCGAGAGGGCCCAGAGTATATCTATCCGTCATATGGATGGACAAATCCCACTCTTGATCCATGTGTTTCAACCAATACTTTCCGAACACTCAATGCCACCTTTATAGCCACCCAGTTATGGTGTGGTGTTTGATGTCATCAAAGCATCCATCCGGTAAAGGTGATATGCATGATCTCATGGTCGAAAGAATTAGGTTACTATGTATCAGAAAGCATATAGCAATTGAACTATTAAAATGACTTGATCTTTATGCTACACTTATCTATAGGAGTATGTCCACCATATCATTCTCGTAATGATATGATCTTGTTGTTGATAACATCTCAATGTTCATGATAGGGAAACCACAATCATTTATCAACCAACAGGCTATTGATGTATAGAGGCTTTACTAGGGACTTCAAATTGAGTTTACAAATCACACAAGTATTAATGTTTCCTTGTTAATATTATTATAGCATGAATGTAAACATTTATCATAAACACAAAGATATAATAATAACTACATTTATTATTGCCTCTAGGGCATATCTCCAACAGACGATCCTTCCAGCGTTGCATTCCGGCAGCGCTCCCGCAGTCGGTCACACGTTCGGTACTCGACGAAGACCTTCCTCTCCCTTGTTCCAGCAGGCAGCGGAGGTTGTAGCACTCTTCTCGTGATTCCGGCCTGGCAGTGGTACCAGGAGTAGAGGGAGATCTCATGAGCTTCGCCTTAAGCCGGAGCGAGTATGGTGGAGTATGAGAGAGCTCCTCGGTGATCTAGGTTTTAGACACACCAAGGAGGAGAGGCTAGAGTCGGCGGCTAGGGTTTGGGGCACCCCAAGTCGGCGGCTAGGGCAAAACCCTAGGGGCCGGCGACGGCTATGGTGGTAGGCGCCAAGCTAGGGTTTGGAGGAGAGGTACTTGTGTGTACTAGGAGGGAGCCCTGCCCCTCCTTATATAGGTGGAGGGGCCGGCGGCCAAGGGGAGGGAGTGGAGTCCCTCCCCAACTCGGCTTGGGTGGTGCGCCGGCTTGGGGAGGAGGAATCCCTCCCCAACTCGGTTTCACCTCCTCCTCTTTTCCACTTTCCAAATTTAGCCGTTTGACTTTTTAATTTAGCTATTTGACTTTTCAAACTAGGATTCGATTAATCCTTTATTTGGAACAGCGATGACACTTTGTACATGATGCAATCATTCCAATTTGCAATGACACATTCATCTACCCCTTCCCCTCCGGAGTGCCGGACATTCCGGAAGCTTCTAGAACATTCCCGATGAAAACACCGGAACCATTCCCCAACTCCGAAACGGGACTTTCCTTATATGAATCTTATTCTCCGGACTATTCCGGATCTCCTCATGATATCCCGGATCCCATCCGAGACTCCAAACAACATTCGGTCTCTTTCTCATCATACCATAACTACTCAAACAACGTCGAATCCTTAAGTGTGTCTCCCTACGGTTCGTGAATTATGTGGACATGATCGAGACACTTCTCCGAACAATAACCAATAGAGGAATCTGGAAATTCATATGGCTCCCACATATTTCTACGATTACTTTGCGATCGAATGAACCACTTACATACGATACCAATTTCCCTTTGTCTCACGATAGTTTACTTATCCGAGGTTATGATCGTCGTATCTCTGCATACCTAGTTCAACCTCGTTACCGATAAGTACTCTTTTCTCGTTCCCGTGATATGTGATCCCTTGTGAGCCAGTCACATGCTTGCAAGCTAATTGGATGACATTCCACCGAGAGGGCCCAGAGTATATCTATCCATCATATGGATGGACAAATCCCACTCTTGATCCATGTGTCTCAACCAATACTTTCCGAACACTCAATGCCACCTTTATAGCCACCCAGTTACGGTGTGGTGTTTGATTTCATTAAAGCATCCATCCGGCAAAGGTGATATGCATGATCTCATGGTCGAAGGAATCAGGTTACTATGTATCAGAAAGCATATAGCAATTGAACTATTGAAATGACTTGATCTTTATGCTACGCTTATCTATAGGAGTATGTCCATCATATCATTCTCCTAACGATATGTTCTTGTTGTTAATAACATCTCAATGTTCATGATAGAGAAACCACAATCATCTATTAACCAACAAGATAGTATTATATAGAGGCTTTACAAGGGACTTCAAATTAGGTTTAAAAATCACACAAGTATTAATGTTTCCTTGTTAATACTATTATAGCATGAATGCAAAAATTTATCATAAACACAAAGATATAATAATAACTAAATTTATTATTGCCTCTAGGGCATATGTCCAACACTTTTAGCCCACCAGATCGAAGCAATCGACAGCTCAAACGAAACTAGGGCCGAACAAAAAGTTGGATGGTAATCAGAGGTTCACCATCGAAGAAATAGCTGATGATGGTGAACCGATTTCTCCAGAGAAGCACCAGAGGATGTTTATAAATCAATGCGGGGTGCTGGTTAGGGACAACCTGCCGATCACCATCCAAGAATGGAATAAGTCAAAGAAACCCGGTGAAGAATCCAACAGCTATGTCACCGATGATGCCAAAGATGACCTTTGGCAGAAGCTCATAGCGCATTTCATACTACCTCCAGAGTATGAGGAATTTGAGGTAGATGGTATTACACCAAGGCCGGTTGGGCTTGAAAATAGAGCGAAAGTCAAGGAGTGGGCACTAAGGAAGATGGCTGAACTGTACCGGAACCACAAGAAATATTTATACGCGAAATATGTCGCGAAAAAGAAAACTCCAGACTTCACAGGAGTAAACGAGAAGTTGAGAGAACAGTGTCCCAATTTTGTACAGTACAAGCAATCTGATAAAGCAAAGGCAAAGTCTGCAAAGAACGCGTTAAATGCTGACAACAAGAAATACCATCATAAAATGGGGACAGGTGGCTACAAGAGTGCCATCCCTAAGTGGGAAACTATGGAGAAGGATATGAGGGCTAGAGGCATCACTCCTGGTACAGATGGATGTCCTGAGAGGTCAAAGCACTGGTGGTACGGGCACGGGGGATCTTTGGACCAAGAAACAGGGAAGACATTATTTCATGATAAAATTCTAAAACCCTCCCAAGACCTTATTCAAGAAATGAACGATGCTCAATTGGGATTGTTCCGTCCCGAGAGAGAGAACGACGAGCTGACACGCGCCCTAGGGAATCCTGAAAAGGGAGGACGAACACGAGGCAAAGGCGCCGGTGTTTCGTGGAAGAAAAGGTTTCCTCTGTATGATGCCAGTTACAGAAGCCGTCAGAGAAAGAAGGACCGGGAGGCAGACCGGATCTCCAGGGAAGAGCAGGACCTAGCTGATCTGAAGAACCTCATGCATGAAATTAGCCAAAGGCCGCCGTCGTCATCTCACCCGCGGTCTGATGATCCTGCATTGGATCTTAGCCAACGGAGAAGCAACCACTACTAGGAAAACGGCTATAGGTAATCAGCACATCCGTGGCTCACATGGTTGAAGTGCCCCACGGCTAAAACAGGCATGGCTCACCTGTGGGCAGTGCCCTACTAATAACTAGAACAACCGTGGCGCACATGACTATAGTGCGCCACAGATGTGTGGGCGAGGCCTTATTACACGCCAAACATCATGGCGCACTATAGTCATGTGCGCCACGGTTGTTGGGTCATCTGTGGCGACGTGTGCTGGTGAGCTACGCCTAGCGCATGCCCCTGCGCTCAAACGGCCACAAACTTACGTGGCGCACTCCGCCTAGTGCGCCACATGGACTAGAGCATCTGGCGCACTCGGCCTAGTGCGCCACAGTTTGTACTCCTGTGGCGCCTGGGCCGTGTGCACCACGGATGTGTCGATTCTTTTAGGACAGCACTTTATGTGCACATGTGTGCCACACATCCACCACCCACACTTCACTTCCCCTTCTTCTTCCTCCTTAGATCTAGTCGGGATCTTCTCCTTCCCACCTCAATTTCTCCATACATTCACCATTTTTAGCATGTAAAACTTGCTTTGGATGTTACATAAGTAATAGAGGAGGTCTCCGGTCTCTCATCTATCCGTCTCCGGTCGACGCGCGCACCTCTCCTTTCCATCTTTCTCGCGATCGGTCTCTCATCTCGGTAAGTTGTCCATGTAAGGATGTGTTCATGTGTATATGTATGATGCATGTGCTCATATGTATGTAGATGATCGATGCTCATGATGTGTGTACGTGTGGAGAGGATCGATGGTCATATGTGTGTGTATATGGAGAGTATCGATGATGCTCATGCATGTGTGTATGGAGAGGATAATGATATGTTCATGTGTGTATGGATGGTCTCTCTCTCTCTCTTGTGTTTGTATGTGAACAAGTTGCCATTTGTTTTGCCAAAATGTTGATTCATTTCCATTTTGGCAAGACTTTGGCATTTCGCAAAGGTCCTAATTTTAGGATAGGTCATGCCGAAATTTTCTATCGACCATTGCATGCATTTATTCATTATGTGGTTCTAATAGACTTCAAAGTTGTACCGTGTACATCGTGCAGGCAAAAATGGTCCGCATAATGAGCGAAGGCATTGTGGCTAGATTTTTGAAATGTGCGACGGCCGACATGATACGAAATAACAAGACAGATATAAGATGTCCGTGCAGAAGATGCAAACTCAACTGGGTGATCGACCCAGATTCCGGGAATCTGCAGGCGCATCTGCTCCGCCATGGTTTCATGGATGGATACACTCGTTGGATAAGCGATGGCGTAGATGATGGAGACGGTGAAGAAGGTGGCCAACATGACGATGATCATCATCACGGCGAGAACGGGCGAGATGATGAAGAGGCTCCTGGAGATGGTGAAGGTGCGAGCGATCGGGATGATGATGATCTAGATGCGGAGGAGCGGGCAGCGATGGAACAACGTCAGCTGGGTGCGGGACCCTTATGTGCAAGAGCGCTTCTCAAGCGGCATTTAGTAACGCCAGGGCTGCCGCTAGAGAGAAAGCCAAGCTTGCGCAACTTGAGAAAGACGCGGTTACTCCATTGTATGAAGGATGCAGCCCGATGATACCGGTTGAATGTAACGCTCAAGGCTATGGAGATGAAGGCAAAGCACAAATTGAGCGACGCAAGCTTGACGATATGATGGCATTACAGCACGATCGTCTCCGGAGGGGAACACATGTCCAACTAGTATCGAGGATGCCAAGAAAATCGTCATCCTCTCGATATACCGCACGTTAGATATCACGTATGCATCAATGATTGCATCATTTATCGGGGCGAGGACGCGGAGAAAACCACATGTCCGGTGTGCGGCGTGAGTCGATACAAGAAAGGGAAGAAAGCACCTCGAAAAGTGGTATGGTACTTTCCTATCACCCTCAAATGCTGCGCTATTTCGCGGACCCTAAGGAAGCGAAGCTCATGCGATGGCATGCGGAAAGGAAGAAGCCGGAGATGATGATGACCCGAAAAGGATGAGCTGGCGCACCTTTAGATGCTAGCGATGGAAAGCATTGGACCTCGAATTCCCAGTCGGTGGAGATTCGAGGAACATCGGGCTTGGTGCGAGCACCAATGGACTCAATCCGTTCGGTAGCAGCATGCGCGACACTTGGCCCGTGTTTGTATGGATGTACAACCTCCCTCCATGGTTGTGCATGAAGAAGAAGTACATACAAATGAGTATGCTAATTCAAGGGCCGAAACAACCTGGTACCGACATCAATCTGTATCTCGGGCTGTTGAAAGAGGAGCTAGCCACGTTATGGGAATCTGGAGCCAATACTTACGACGCCGTCGCACAATATTATTTCACTATGAGAGCCGCGTTGGTCACTACGGTGCAAGACTATCCAGGTTGCGGGTATATCTCGGGGCAGGTTATCCAAGGTTGAAGGTATGGAAAACAAGGTCTGTTTTCTGGGAGTTGCCATACTGGAAGTTTCTCCGCACGCCTCATAGCCTCGACATCATGCATATCACGAAAAACGTGTGCGAGAGTCTGGTCGCCACCATAATCAACATGCCAGATAGGACGAAAGATGGTCGAAAAGCAAGGCACGACGATATGCTTGGGTATCCGGAAGGAGATTCACGGAGGGCCTTTTCTCGATGATCGGGAAGATGACGATGATCATGAGTCGGAGGCGACACAAGGTCGTCGGAAGGGTAAAAAGTTCAAGAAGAACGAATATTACTGCCCTCCTTCTTGCTTCACTCTAAGCCGTGATGAGATCAAACAGTTTTCAAGTGCCTTCTAGGAGTCAAATTTCCTTACTCTGGCGGGCAAGATAAGCGAGATACCTAGACGGCGGCGAGAGGTTCGATGGCATGAAGTCTCACGGTATGTCTTTGTGCTAATGACGCAGGTACTTCCGGTCGCACTAAGAGGGATAATGGACGAGCACGTCCGTGAAACGTTATTTGGCCTATGCAAGTTTTTCGACATCATCTCTAGGAAGTCGATTGGCTTGAATCAGCTCGGAAGGCTACAGGAGGAGATCGTGGTGATACTATGTGAGCTTGAGGTCTACTTCCCACCCGCATTCTTCGACATTATGGTGTGCATCTGCTGGTCCATGTCGTGGAGGACATCGTACAACTCGGGCCGATGTTTCTCCGCAGCATGATGGCGTTCGAAAGGATGAACGGACACATCAAAGGATACGTTCGCAACAGGTCCCGTCCAGATGGAAGCATAGCCAAGGGCTTTCTGGCTGAAGAGTGCATCTCTTTCTGCACGAATTATCTAGACATCGAGAACCCTGTCGGTCTTCCCGTCAACAGACACCTTGGCAAGCTCGACGGATCTGGTCACCGAGAGGGTCGTCGCATACTGCATGCAGACTTCGATTTTCGACGCGCAGACTTTGATCGAGCAAACCTCGTCGTGCTACAGCATTTAGAACTGGTCGATCCTTGGGTACAGAAGCACAAAAGGTTAATCGAGAAGAAGTACAGTGACCGGGGCATACAGAGGACGCAGGGAGAAATAATCAAAGAGCACAACTCAGATTTCACGCGTTGGTTTAGGCAGACGCTCCTTGATAATCCCTCGCGATCGCATTCTTCTGACACGGAAAAGATCATATTCACCTTGTCGCAGGGACCGATGCAAAACCTGGTGACCTATCGGTATGATATCAACGGCACATTCTACGGAGAAAAGGACAACAAGTGTGATTATCGAACTCAGGCGTAACGTCGAATTCTACACCGATGACAACGTGAAGGAAAGATTCTACCGAAGAATCGAGGAGATCCGGGAGCTCGACTACTGTGGAGAAAAGGTGCGATGTTCCGTGTCGGATGGGCAAAGAGCGTCGAAGAGAAGACCGGTTTCACAACCATGGTTATACCGAAGCAGCCAAATCCAAGGCCGGTGCAAAGCGTGGCGAAAAATGAACCGTGGTCTGGCTACCAAAGTGGACCAATGTTTTTCATTACCGACCCGACAAAGCCTAGCCGTGTTGTCGTGAGGAGAAAAAGAAACATCATCGGAATGGATGGAGTCGCCAACGAGCAAGACTTGACCGATCTGCGATCCAAAGATTGAAGATGACGGCGACTACGATGCGCAACATACATCACAAGAAGAAAATGACAACCCTACCCAAAAAGGTAGCCCGCTCGAAGAAGAAACATTAAAGTCTGGGGCTAAATTATTCAACCGCGACAAAGAAGGATAAAAAGATTGTAAAACGCTAGCTCAAAAAATATTGTAAACGCGTGGTCAAAAAAGATTGTAATATTCATGAACAAAGTATTATGAAATTTAGTTATACTTTAAATCATATTTTTGGGCATTTTTGGAATATTATTACTTTTGGGCATTTTTGGAATATTTAAAAGTATTTTAAAATCAAAATAAAACTTCTATGGCATATATCACCACTTTTGGGCATTTTTTGGAATATTTAAAAGTGTTTTTAAAATCAAAACAAAAAATTGGGGCACCAGGATTCGAACCTGGGTGCTCTCAGGTTTAGAATAGAGTAGTGGGCAGAACCAGTGGGATAGGCTAGTATAGTTGTTAGCTAGTGGGTCTGTAGTTCTCTTATCCAGTAGTTAGAAGCCGATAGGCGTAGCGCACTAGCCCGTGGTGCTTCTGAGATATCCGTAGCGCACTATGCCCAAGTGCGCTATGCCTAACTGGCTTTATCCACTCGATCGAGCCGCCTCTCTCATCCCCATCGCTCCATCTCAGCCCGAGCCCCCTCTCTCATCCCCATCGACGTGCCGCCGCCGCATCCCATCTGCATCAGCCAGGAGGAGCGTCGCCCGCGCACCAGCCAGGAGGAGGTGGAGGTGGAGCGTCGCCAGCCAGGAGGAGGTGGAGGAGGAGCGTCGCCCGCTCGCTCGCCTCGCCAGTGGACTCGACCGTCTACAGCCCTGCCTCGCCAGCCACCTCACCCGCAGGCTCGTCCTTGTCCTCGTATCAGAGAGGTGAGTCTTCTCCCCTCTCTCCATCTCCCCCTCTCTCCATCTCACCCGCGGGCATTGATTTAGAATTAGATTTAGGTTTAGGTTGACAGTGAGGTTTAGGTTGATTTAGGATTAGGTTGACAGTGAGGTTTAGGTTGATTGAGGATTAGATTTAGGTTTAGGTTTAGGTAGTAGCAGTAGCTTGATTTAGGTTGATTTAGCAGTAGATTTAGTGCTGAAATGATGCAAGCTGTTAATCTGAAATGGTTTACCATTTCGATCTGAATTCGATATTTTTTTCTCATAGTGATCTGAATTCGACTTTAATGTTTGTAGTATAAACAGTTTTGGCTTGAAATGGGCTAGTTAAACCAGTGCAGTAGTTTTTTAAGCAATAAATGGATACTTTTCTAACCTCTCCATGTTCTGTTAATAAATCAGTCAATCATGTCACTAGATGGTTTTCCTGTAGCTTCTATTTTTATCCCTTCCCTCTTACTGTTCCCATCAATTCTAGTGCTCACCTCAGTTACCAGTACAACCTATGCCAGTGCAACCTATGCCAGTGCTCACCTCAGTTACCTGCATCACTTCTCACTCTTCTCATGCAATGCAGCAGTAGATTAATATAGGACTAGATATGTGCAGTAGATGGCCAATGTCCTTATCATGGTGATAACAGTCATGAATTTTTTTAACCCAAGCACTAGATTAATATAGCACTAGATATGTGCAGTAGATTAATATAGCACTAGATTAATATGGCATTGATGTCCTTATCATGGTGATAGAATATATGCGTGAGATTAATATAGCACTAGATGGTCATATATTCTTTAACCCAAGCATGAAATAAAACATCACGCATGCATCAAGTCCACTAACTTCTTGCAAGTCCAGTAGATGAATATAGCAGTAAGATGGTCATATTTTATCAAGTCCAGTAATAATAGACAGGGAGCCTGAGCCATTGGTTGATCAGATTAGGAAAAACTTGTGGACTATGTAAGTGTTGAATGCATCTGCCGGTGGACTGTGTAAGTGTTGATCAGATTAGACAGAGAGCCTTTGTAACCTGTGGACTGTGTTGTTGTCAAGTTAGATGTAGTTGCTGTCAAGTTAGATGTCTGCATTGCACCTGTAGTTGCTGTCAAGTTGCTGTCAAGTTAGATGTCTGCATTGCACCTGTAGTTGCTGTCAAGTTAGATGTAGTTGATGTCAAGTTAGATGCCTGCATTGCACCTGTAGTTGCTGTCAAATTAAAACAAGTCTGCATTGCACCTGTAGTTGCTGTCAAGTTAGATGTCGAGCTTGTGCTTGCCAAGGTGAACTGAATTGAACTGTGTATACTTGTCATTTGCTATTATTTGCTGTCATTTGTTCACAGAACTAAAAATTATGTTGCCGTCATTTTCTTGCTAAACTTGTGCTTGTTATGGTGTATGGTGTATTCTCATTTTCTTATTGCAAGCAAATGACAGCAAGGATTGTTGTTATTGTTGTAGCACTTGAAATTATTCTTGTGCTTGTATGATGCACTTTATTATGTCCCGTATGCACGTTCTTGTATGAAATGAGTCCTGATTTTTGCCGAAATGTTGATTAACTTCCGTTTCGGCAGAAATCGGGCACTCCTAGTTTAAGAAAATTAGCAAAGGTCATGCCGGATTTTTCCGTGCATTTAACCAATTATTTGTTTTTTATTAGTGCAAAGATGTGAGACAACGACGAGGCTGGATGTTCTAAGCGCATCAGCGCTGAAGGAGAACTCAGACCTCCGAATAAACAATTGACATTCTGGGAGGCGGCCAATGCCTAGAAGACGACGAAGAATACCATCCTTCGGAGAGCGAGGATGATGAGATGGAAGACACGGAGGAAGAATCCGAAGGAACGGCGGACGATGAAACCACTGATGGCGGCGAGGGCACAGGGAGTGGTAGCAACCCTCCTAAGAAGAAGAAGCCGAAGGACGGCGCCGAACACGGTCGGCGCAGTCAGGAGGAAATTACCAAGTGAGCCCATCAGGGGTTCCTTTGGAGCCCGCCCTTGTCGTCAAAGTGCGGTGGGCAAGTGGCGGCGATCACCGGACAACCATCTCGATCAACACCGAGAATCTCCGGCATAAAGATAATGGCCACTTGCGCACTCCTCTTCGAGAAGCTGACGCAAGATACAAGTTCCCGCTAAGTATCGAACACAAATTATCATGGGAGCAAGTAAACAAATCCGCCCTCACAAAGATGAGCACCGCCTGGCCATTGGAGAACCGGATAAAGAAGAAGATCTATAAAGAAGGCAAAAGTCTCGAGGAGATCCAGAAGATTGACCCGAGATAATCAAGATCGATTCGGGAGTTCAAGGAGAGGTGTGAATCCGAAGAGCCACGGCCAATAGTAATCGGGAAAGGTGCTGCAGCGATGAATATAGGTCATCACCATCTCGGATCTGGTGGATCTGAGATCATGGAGGCCAAATGGAATAAGGAGGACGAAGAGTATAGATCCAAGGGATAGAAAACCCTTTGCTAAATTCGAACCGGGCAGGTTCGAAACTTCATCGAGGCCGTTACCATGTGGACCCAAAACCAAACAACTCACCGCGGATCCTGCGGTGAAGGAATTCAAGAAATTGTGGTAAGTATAATCTAATTACATGATCAACACGATTGCAATCTAATCGATGATCTAAATGATTCACTTTATTACTTCTTCGGGAGGAGGAAATTGTTGCTAGTCATGGATCCTGGGTTCCTCATCCTGTGGGTCGACGGCGCCACCGGTGGGATAACCCTTTTCAGGCGATGAACCGGGCCAAGAAAATAGAGCCGATTCTGAAGAAGCCGTCGTCTGGCCGTCTGGCGCCTCGGGTAAGAATTGGGTGGATCATTTTGGTCCACCGCCGAGGACGCATGTGGCGCCGTCGGGAAGGAGCGAGGAGGAAAAGCGAGAGGTCAAGAACTTAAGGCACAAGTGGCGCGGATCCCATATCGTCCAAGACAACTGGCAATCACCCTTACGTCCTTCCTGCCTACCTTGGTGGAGTCAATAGCGAACGGAGTGCGGGTGGTCGAGTAGGGCGTGCGATTCCAAGCATGGTCGCAGCCACTCGAACAACGCGGCGCCGACGAATCAGGCGAACTACGTGTTCGTGACTCCGCCAGCACCGCGACGCCGCAAGTGTTGGTGACTCCGCCATCACCGCGGCGCCGGAGTACATGTTGGTGCCCCCCTGCCATCGTCGCGGCGGCACCGGAGCTCCAAGCACCCGTCGGTAGGGAGAATACACCGGCGGCCAGCACCGCGCCATCAAGCATCCCTTCCGTCTCTTGCACGCCCGTCGCCGTATGCGGTGCGTCGACATTAGCCGATCTCGACGCCATCACGGTAAACAAATTGCTTTAATTACCGCCTTTCATGCCATCTATATATTACTCTTGTGGCATCTCGCTCTGACGACGCCGTACATGTTTTCTGCAGACGGATGTTCCTTGCACTCTCTTATGCTACGTGAACAACGAGCTGAGGGATGTTGCCAAGGGTACCATCGTTCAACCCTTGCAGCGCACGTTCCACTCAAAGCCGATGCCAGATAGCGTGCACAGGGTTAAAATTAGTCGGGTGCTAAGGGGCTGCGACGACCTGGAACCTCCCATTCAACCCCCAGGAGCGGATGAAGAAGAGTCGTCTGTCCTCAGAAGTTGCTTCGGCTTGTTCTTGCTATGGCCAAAGAGCATGATCCGTTTGGGACGGAGGGGGCCATCACGCCACAGACAACAGCACCGCCTGTCGTGCCAGCGACAAGCGGTGGCAAGGCCCCCTTACCGCCCTCGCCGTCACCTCCACGCGGTGGGTCGGATGATCATGTTGATGATATGCACATGGCGCAGGATCCGGCCGAGGACTTCGAAGACTGGAATGATCACTTCTCAAAGACTCGGTTTGGCAACGAAGACCTAGCTGGTGGCCCCACAGAAAGCCACTATCACCAAGCGTCTGTTTGGTTCTCGAGACGCCTCAGCTTGCGCCTTCTGAGCCGGTGATACAACCAACCGGCCCTTTATTCTAAGCCCGACACACTACATAGGGAGGCGGTGCTCGATTATGTGCTGCCCGCTCTCCAAAAGGAAAAAGGCAGAAAAGAAAATCTAGCAGCTCGAGCCGGTAGTGGCGTCAACAATCGCGAATCCGATCAGGTTTGGGACGGGCCACCAAGACCCGAGGGTATTATGTGGAGGATTCATGTGGCGGTGAGCCCATGCTACCTAAGAATTTGCGGAAGCTTCGCCGATTCGGAACTGCAGAGTGTGCATGACGGCGTCTTGACGATAGAGACGCCTTCTATCGGAGAAAGATCCTCGCACCCGGTATTCGTGGTTAAGGTGCCACCAGGCTTGGGCTTCGACACCGCTCGCTGGATCTGTTCTTCCTGCGGTTCGAGGACATCTTCAATATGTTCCACCTATACCGCTGCACTATACCATGGTCCGTCTCTTTTCTCATCCCGCCACGCAGATCATTAGAGAGAACACAGGGCATCGCTATAGTGGACCCCTACTACATGCGTGACTGCTTGGGTTCCCCGAACGACGTATCGTGGCCTCGTACCTAAAAAGAATCCTCGTGGCGAACAAGACAAAGGAATACATTCTCGTGCCTTACTTTCCCGAGTAAGTCGTTATTCACCGCCACCGTCGATTGGCTTTATTAGATCATCATCATTCTTTTTCAACACATTCCATTTGAATTTTTTGCAGAGATGAACACCGCGCTCATCTCCTTATCGCCAAGCATTCCCGCCACGTATTTCGACTCGGGAGTCTAGAAAAGAAGAAAAACTACGACAAGATCAAGGAAGTTCGGATGATGCTCTCACCGGCTTTGCCTCGACGGAAGGCACCAGCTTTGCGTAAGAAGGTCAAGTTCGGCAGCACGTCTTCAACCACGTATGTGAGTTCCCTGCGTGAAGCACCGGAAAACAAGAAGAAGGAAGCCTACTCGCACTCCATCACATGAGGCGTTCCTACTTGACCAGCAGAATTCTACTTGCGGATCATCTCAAGCAGTGGGCGAAGCAAAGGCCAAGATCAATGATTCGGATATTAGACAAGAGATGTATCGCATCCAAAGCAGCTTGGGGCAATCATCTTCGTGATGTCATGACTTGGGGATCTTCTACGGAGGAAATATCCCGAATAACCGTGACATAGAAGATCGCCTAGAGATGCAGGGTGACTATAGGAAGTTCATGACGAGGCAGGGCGTCCTCCCGTTCCCTAAGCCGAGCCAGAAGGCTTGATGTTGGCCTAGTTGTAGTTGCAAACTATAGATGACCCTTGTGTGTGTGTGGACGACAAGTGTACTTATCTTATTAGGTTTATGAATCACCGCTTACTTATTTTGCTTATTATTATTATATATCAATCAATGCTTGGTTTTTTTGCTTACTCTTTGGTTTTTTTGCTTACTCTTTGGTTCTCGGACGACAACTGTGAGTTTTTTTTGTCTTTTTCGAGAATATGCCGATGATTGAAATGTCGTGGCACAATATATATGTGAATGTGCTATGACGGGATTGTTAGCCTTGTGATATGCACAAGTCCAGGTGTGCATCCTACTTGGCTATGGTCCGTCATAAGCATATTCCCGTGTCCAACGACCTAGCTAGTTATATATGAGGCATTCTTTTGAGTTATTTTTGTCTTTTCGAGAATATGCCGATGATTGAAATGTCGTGGCACAATATATATGTGAATGTGCTATGACGGGATTGTTAGCCTTGTGATATGCATAAGTCCGGAATTGTGCATCCTACTTGGCTAACCTGGTCCGTCATAAGCATATTCCTGTGTCCAACGACCTAGCTAGTTATATATGAGGCATTCTTTTGAGTTATTTTGTCTTTTAGAGAATATGCCGATGATTGAAATGTGGCACAATATATATGTGAATGTGCTATGACGGGATTGTTAGCCATGTTATATGCACAAGTCCAGGATTTGCGCATCCTACTGTGCTAACAGTCCCGTCATAAGCATATTCCTGTGTCCAACAACATAGTTATATATGAGGCATGCTTTTCGAGTTATTTTTGTCTTTTCGAGAATATGCCGATGATTGAAATGTCGTGGCACAATATATATGTGAATGTGCTATGACGGATTGTTATCCTTGTGATATGCACAAGTCCGTGAATTGTGCATCCTACTTGGCTAACAGTCCGTCATAAGCATATTCCCGTGTCCAACAACCTAGTTATATATGAGGCATGCTTTTGAGTTTGCTCTTTTGATTTAAGAGTACTTTCTATAAGTGTATCTTCATATGCGACTTTAATTATACATGTTTTTCAATCACCGGTTAGTTATTATTGTCAACTTGTAGATGACGTGGTACGTCGTGTACAAGGGACGGGTTCGAGTCTACGATGATTGGGAAGACTGGGAGACAGTGCACCGTTCAGCGGCAATAGCTACAAAGGGTACAACACTATGGCGGAAGCTAGATACACGCGCTATCTAGCGGTAGTTAGGACAAGGAACGGATGAAGACCTACACCTTCGTCGGCGGTGATCATGCTTATCTTCTTTGGTTATTTATCCCGCGTTTGTGTCTAGCTAGCTAGTTTAGATGTCTAGGCGAGCTTCCGAGCTCTAACTTGTTCGATCGACACATGTATTCGCATGTCACCAACTACTACTTTGTAACATGATCAAAACAATGTAACTTGGACTATGTATTTATGTATGAGACTTATCTATATGTATTTGTTTCAATCTTGTTTTTCATATTGAGTATTTATATATATAATTGTATATCTTGTATCTGTGTGTGTATATCTGCTATAATATTGTATATAATCTGGCTTGGAAATTAAAAAAAACAAAAAATACATCTGTGGCGCACATGGTCTACCTTCTGTGGCGCACTACACCTAAAGCGCACCATGGATGTTTAGTGGCGCACTAGGTAGTGCGCCACAGAAGATCCAAGGGGTAGCGTACCACGCCAAACTTCTGTGGCGCACTAGGAGGTGCGCTACGCCTATCTCTACACAACCGTGGCACACTAGGCAGTGCGCCACGGCTGAGAGATAGCCTTAGCGCAAGGCCCGTGGCGCACTGCAGGTGCGCCACAGATGATGGTTTCAGGTGCGCCACTAAAGGCCGTTTTCCTAGTAGTGAGTGTGGCTTCCACGGAGGTCCGTGCTGATGATCAAGCACTGCTGGATGATGCACCGGCTCCTCACTACCCCGTGGATGATGTCAGAGAGATGGCACAATGTGAGCTACATCAGCCAATGAACAACATGTCCTTCAAGGTGGCGATCGGCACTGCTTTACCTTATCTACCTGGAGCACTCCATCATTCACTTCCGATTCCACCAGGCTATGCTCATGTCACGGTGGATGACATAGTGGAGGATTTTGCGGACCTAGAGATTGAAATCGCTACGCCTGAAGGCCTTACCAAACTAGGAGATGTCAAGCGCAACATCATTCTATGGAATAAGAAGTACATCAAGTTTCCAGGCTCGGCGCCAAGGCCACCGACTCCAAGGAATCCAAATCCACCCCGCATCGAATATCGTCAACCTCCAAGTCCACCCCAACCCGATTATCGCCAACCTCCAAGTCCACCCCGCCCCGCTGACGATCGCCGCAGCAGGAGTACATCAACTCGATCTCCGCCTCCGTCTCCATGCAATACTACTACCTCGTCGAAGAAACGGAAGTTCGACGGTCCCCCGCGCCCCACATCGAAGAAAGGTCAAACGCCGAAGATAGTCGATATCCCGCCGGCTCTTCCAAAGAGACCTTATGACAAGACCGACGATGTGGCTGCCCAAGTTAAGGCGCATTTTTCACCCAAAAAGCCTGAGCCAAAGCCGGTATATAATGAAAAAACAAAAAGTGGGCTAAGTCCTTTCTTGAGCAACCATCCCAGATATCGATGAATCTGGAATCAGACTATGACCGGGAGATTATGAAGCAAGCACAGAAGAAAAAAATCACAAGTGCAAAAGGCGGGAAGCAAGTTGCCCATTTCGAATGTGAAGAATCAATTGGTCGCCCCGCTCAAAGTCATTTCAGACCTCGACAAGTCCTTCAGAGCTGAAATGGATATGGACATGCAAATAATGGACCCTAGAGCCCGTAATAATGTTGCACTTATGGGAATCACTGTATCGGAGGCCAAAGCACTTGCTAACGAAGCAAATATGTCTCTTGGTCAATATTTAGGCTATGAAGATACGCCAGGTGGAGTAGATAAAGGCGGTATGTCCAAGGCAGCCTCTAGTCAAGAATGAGGAGCTCGCGTCTATCCACACATATCACGAAATCTGCATGAATGGTACATGTCATAAGTAGAAAAAAGCATCATAAAGATTGGTTTCGGTGGACGTTAGAAAGGAGGATCACTTCAAACCATACTCGATACAGGTTCAAATGACCGAACTGTTTCAGTTATACAACCAGCGCACCCTCGACAAATCTATCATTGGTTGCTACTGTCTGTAAGTTATTTATTTCTATAATTAAGTTTGTAGCTTTAGCTCGTTCATTGCATTTAATATATTATCCTAACTATATATCCTTTTGTATGATGATATTATATTCCGCAGAATGAAGATGCTTGAATGCAAAAGAGCTAGAAGATACGACGTTGGGTTCATTGACCCATATATCATTAATGAATATACGTTAAAGAATCACCCCAAAGACGTGGAGGAAGACATGTCCAGGTTCTTAACCGAGCATAATTTTGTTAAGGAAATACTATTTCCTTATAACTTCAAGTGAGTGTTTATATCTTGTAAACATTTTATTTTGCTTACTGGATGAGCTATGCATGTACACTTATGTAAATGTCCACATATTCCACTGGATCTTGCTAAACATTCAAGTTGACAAGTCCCTAGTCGAAGTCCACGACTCATTAAGTTGGGACCAAGAGAAGTGGAGCGACATGAAAGCAATGCTCCATAAGTAATTTCAATCATTATCGCATTATCACTACAAGGAATCTGGGCTTCTATGACCCTCCATTTTCGTCACTGAATCGTCACGGTAGTTCATCTATGACGATTCTATGACGAAAATGAAATCGTCGAAAGCTGGGCGTCGCAAATGAACTATAACGACGATTTTGGTAAAATCGTCATAACCGTTTGTGACGATATTAGATCGTCATAAAAATTATGACGATCCAATATCGTCATGGCTAAATTGGCCTCGCCAGATCAGATCCTACGTGGCCAATCCGACGTGGCAAGAAATCAGCCCAGTCCATTTTGATGGTCTACATGGGCCAAGCCCAAATAATTTCAGCCTTTTATTAACTGGACCTTGGCCTTTGCAATGCTCGTCTTTTAGTCCTAGGCCTTTTGTAATCCATTTAATCATTGGGCTTTGGCCATTTTCGGTGCTTCTAAGTTTTGGGCTTCGGCCTATTCACAGTACATTTTTTTCCTTTATTCGCCTTTATATTATTTTTTTCTGAATGGTACACTGTTCCGAATCAGAATTTGTTTAGAGCCCAAATACGATCTATTTCACTGGTACAACGGACAATCAAAACAAATAATCCACAAAGAAATCAAATTACAATCGCAACATTTAACCAAACATAAGTCTCATATGTTGATAATCAACACAGTTAAGATGCATTTCAAACACCAAGCACATATAAAAATAAGAGAACACACGCTCTGACTAAGCAGGTACAAAGCGATCTCTCAGGGAGAGAGCGGCAAGATGATCAGCTGAGCATCAGGCGACTCAATAATTTGTCTGGTCCATCTCAATATTTAACCAAATACCAAGCACGCTTTTGGGTGATCGACTTCTAAATCGCGGATAATAGCTCCATAGCTTCTGTCACCTTGGCCTTCAAAGCATCAGTCAGAATCAATAAGATGAAGAACATGCCTGGTCCATCTCAACAAGCATTCCAGTAAAACCTTAGCAAGATCATGATCCAGCCGATCAACGGTGGGTACAAGCTTTCACCAAGCATGCACAAATTATACAAGTTATGTCCGGCTCTTTAACACAATCATCGATTGAATTAAACTCTACTATGAGATGGTATAATGGTAACAACAGATGCTCAAAGCCCAGTTTACAAGTACAATGTATTACTTAAATAAAATAACTATACAATGTATTTATATACTCCTAACATTTAACTACAGCTGGTATTTATGATACAAGGCTCCATTAGAATAGTTGGTTGATCAATTTGTTGACCATGGAAGTGGTTGACATGGACCGTTATCCATATGGTTGTCCATGCAATCATAGCCTACTGTAAACTAGAACTTGTGTAATTTAGCAAGATGAATTTGTTCAGTTAGTATGGTAGTACCAACCTAGTATGTCAGTGGCCATGTCCGTGAAGCGGAGATGGCGACAGCCTTGCTGCACTTGGTGCTCCAGGACACGGGAGATGAGATTGTGAGTAGAAGGTGATCACAGCGCCCACGACAAGGCAGATCATCCCGGTCGACCACCCCAGCGAACGTGAATGGCAGGCTCAGCAGCGGCAGTGCCACTATGGACATCATCAGGTGGTACCTGCAGTGCAGCCATGAACCTGCAGCCTACATGGCGACATGCTAGTTATGGACTTATGGTTCCAGGCTTCCAGCTAATTGACTATAAGGAATTAATCAGGATATATAGTAGTATAAGGCTAAATATAGAAGGACAAGGCTAAGTAAACAATTAATCGAGGATCATACTTGACTAATAATGGAGTATATTATGTGGTGATTGGATAATTGAGGAGACTCGTGATTAAGAAAAACGAAGTGCACATGGAGGACTAGGTATACTATGGCTTCTATGGATAGTCAAGTTGACTAACAATGTCTAACAACGTAGGTGTACAAAACTGTGTGCTTTTGGATAGTCAAGTAGAATGACCTTAAGAAATTTCAGATTCATAACCACTATAAACTATGGTAGCCAGATTTATTAAGATATGTTTACAACTTTACATACTTGAGCCACTGTTAACATATAAACATATGAGCAACAGTAAGAAAGAATAATATGTTCTATGTTTACTAAGTACGGTATGAATTAAAGGCAAGTTTTCCGTGACTCCATTTCTATGAAGTAAACTACTGAGATCTTTGTGTGATATCATTTAAGCAGTCAATTTCAAGAAGTGAACACAAACTCTATGAAGTAAATTACTTCAGTGATCATAGTAGAATAGTCAAAAAGAACAAGCAATACATGAAACACAGTAATAAGATAGGTGATACAACTACCATTAGAGCTAAGAAGCTGGCCATGAAATTATATACATGGTTAATGAGGCATTTATACTACTACTATTTAGTAACAGTAATGTGCCTGGACTATGTTTACTAAAAGTTTCCTACTCGGTATACAGGAACAATTTTGTGTGTGGTAGTAATGAGCGATATATGATATTCGTACGATAGAACAATATAAGAATAAGCTGGCGAGGAAGTGAAGGATACTCCTTTTGACCAGCTCCTTGAAATGCAGGATTCACGTCCCTCATTGAAACTGCCATGGGTTTTGGCGGACTAGTCTTGAGTGACTTTTGCATCAAGAGCAAAGAGAAGATGTGCTGAAAGCAGAAAAAACCATGAATAAGTTGGTGCAGATTCCATTTGCAGCGACAAAGGATTTGCAGGTAAGGGCAAGCACACATTTCTTGGAGCAGAATATACATTACATTAGCAAGTGAAAAACATAGACGGGATAAACATAAGATGGACACACAAATGTTTGTTTTAATACACTAGCATCTGATCACTAACAAATATTCTCTATGATTTCTCAGGCACAACTAAGATCAAGAATCTAGACTCCAACATTGACTATGTGAAGTTAAAGTGGAAGATAAGCTGGAAAAAATCAGTGACTCGATACAAGAAGATGTGACCAGACACACCTATAAGAAGTAAGTGCAAAATATTATAGACACTAATGTGTGCAGACAAAACAACCTTGGCATGCTATGTACTACTGCACTGAAAGGTGTTGCCTGTATCTTGTGAATGTCACGTGTTAACTAAATAATGTATTATGAATACAAATGAGTGTGCAGTCTCTAGGAAGCATGTAAATTTATATCTTCTTGCATATCATAAGAGTGAGATTGTACTAGCTAGTACTATCAGGGACGGAGCTAGGATTTCACCATGATGGGGGTGAAGAGGATAACGATTGTACATGAGTTATTTTTTTCCCTGACATGCACCTAAATGAATGTTTGTTGTTTTGTAGTAGAAACAACGCGCAAATAAAACATCATAATATAAGAAGTGTCATATATTAGCTTAATTTTCAAAATTAGACTTTCTTCTGATTTAATAACATCATTGCACGCCTAAGAGTCCAGAACACTATCATACCTGGATATGGCGCTTCCTTGTCGGCCACCACACACACGTCGTGTTGTCGGGGAGGAGCTCATCTGGCGTGGGCTTGTTGGGGATAAGAAGATCTGGTTGCTGCATGACCAGGACGAGGGGATCTGGCGGTGCCCTGGTTGTGGACGAGGAGATCTGGCGGCGCCCTGGTTGGTGGCCGTCCCTATGGTGGAAAGATATCAGAACAAAATCTGATAAGGATGAAAGTTAAAAGCAGAACAAAATCTTCATTTAGACTTAGGAAAGCAATTTCCCAAACATTTTAGTCAATGAACCAACAGAAAGCTATCAATGGTAGTAGTTGCAAGTTTTAGTTACAAGTAAACAAAACATTGTGCAGCATTGGTCTCACAAAGCATTTAATTTGCTATCTACTGCAGTTGTGCTCCTTCAAGATTACTAAAAGAGGAAAAAACAAATAATCTAGTGCAGTCAGGAATACATGCACAAGCAATTGTTCTACCCTAATATGCGCCAAGAACCAGGAATCCCCACCCCGCAAAAAACATGAATCTACGCGGTCGATCTTCCTACAGGTTACGTTCGTGTAAGTCTAGTTCCCAACTCAGAACCCCAGGAGAGCAGGCTTCGGTCTTACCTGACAGCGTGGTCTGAATGGGGTGTTCTTGAAGAGGAGAACGGTGACGTGCTCGTCGGCCTGCAACTTCTGTGGTGTGTCGAAGAACACGGAAGACCGAGCCAGAGGGGATCTGGTGGAGGAGGCCTCTGAGGAAGGGAGCATCTCTGCAGGGAGATCGACATCGTGGGATCCTGTTTCAACAAATACAAAGGATTAGAGGAGGATGGGCAGAAGGTGATGGGGAGAGAGCGAGATGGGTGGTACTTCTTCCTGTTCTTGGCATCGAGGAGGGGAGAAGAAGATGGAGGGGGAGATCTGGGCGCAACGAGGGGAGAAGAAGATGGAGAGGGAGATCTTGCCGTCGAGCAGGGAGGCGGACGAGGTGCTCCAGGGCAGCCGAAGTACAGATCGCGCGGGGTAGTCCGGGCTAGAGGGAGCTGTAGAACGTGGCCATCGAGGCGCTGCCGTCCATAGCGAGGGAGGTCAGGGCTTCATCGTCATCGCCAGAGGAGAAGCTAGGGTTCGCTCGATATGGATGGGGTTGGGCGCAGGGGGAAATCCAGTGAGGGGAGATGGGGGCCGAGGGTGAGGGGGCGGAGGTGGTGGGGAGGGGGAGGAGGGGCGCCAGTGATATGGGTGGCCGACGAGGTGGTCAGGAGGGGAAGGAGGGGCGCCAGGGATCTTGGTGGCCGACGCGGTGTGGCGGCGGCCGGAGGTGAGAGGGATAAGGGTTAGGGTTAGAATTTAGAGGATGGACGGGGTCTGGGCGACGGGGGATTTGGCATGTGCGCGGTGTGTGCGGATGAAATTTTGGCACTGTACGCGCGCGATGTATGCCAGGTCATCGATCCACGCCAATTTTTCACAGACCACCATCCCACCGTTCATCAAGTTCACATCAACGGCTGATATTTGTTCTTCTCTTATATCTCGGTATGCCTAGCGATTATGACGATTCCTTCTATAGAAATTATGACATTTTTTAGCGAAATCGTCATAGTTTACTTAGAATTTGGTTTTGTCAAATAGTGTATGACCATCATATGTGGAATCGTCATAAATCTATGACGATTTCGTTCATGGTCACTACCAAAACGTCATAGGCTGACACATTTCTTGTAGTGTATATCGTCCTCTTTCATTCATTTCCTGATATCAAGTAACTAATAACTCCTTGGTTCATTTTCTTTGTCGAGCACGTGTTGGACACGGTTCAGACAGAAAATACCAGGTCCATTCAAAGAGCATCTAACTTATAAAATGGCGAAGAGTTTACAGCAGCCACCGGGAACTCATTTATGTGGATACTACGTCTGCGAGTACATCCGCGAGTTGACCAGTGAGCAAACATTTGACTCACATTATATTTATGATTTGCGGGAGACACTAGAGCCAGACCAGCGCATAAGAGCAATTCAAGAGGAGCTGGCGGGATTTATGATGAAGGAAGTCCTTGATGTACATGGAGAGCATTATGCGGATGACGTGGAACTCGATTTGCCTTAGTCATCTCCATGTAGCTCATATGATATATATATTCATTAATGACCATGTAATTTTCAAAAAATTTCTTCCTTTTGATATGATTGATTATATATATGCTTGCAAGGGATCGATCTTATATAAATGCATCGACGTGTAGTGTGTATGTAGTAGCGTATAATATGTCTACTGAAATATATGTTTGTTATAGTGAAACACAAAACGAAAAAGGAACAAAATGGCAAAAAAAAAGGAAATACACAATCTACATGGCAGAGAAATGTCTTGTTCTGCCTGCAGAAACCTTTAGTCCCGGTGGTGTTACAGCCGGGACTAGAGGGTTCCGCCCATGCCTGAAACAACCACGCTGTCGATCGCGGGCCTTTGCGATCCGGGACTAGAGGGGGGAGCCTCTAGTCCCGTTTTCGCAGTCCCGGGCCCAAAACCGGGACTAGAGCCCGTTGCGTCCCGGGACTAGAGCCCCTTTTTCCACCAGTGATGGTGTTTTATGTGTGCTTTGGTGCAGAAAAAAATGACTCCCCATTTAATTTGTTTATTGATTCATCACACAATTGGCCTTCTTTTTACACTAGATAATGGGTGTCAATTGATCTGGGTGGTTTACTTTGTTCGGGTTCTAATGATAGCCAACTTTTCTAATTTTCATGAGGACCCAATATTCTAAATAAAATGCATACGGTGCGAGGGGGGGGGGGGGGAACAACCTACGAACCGGGACAAATAAGCTTCTGCCGCGGCAGAGATTTGACACATTTCTCTGCCGCGACAGAGAATTCATTTTGGCAACTTTTGTTGCCGCAGCAGCATTTTGGCCACTTTTTGTGCCGCGGCAGAGAATTCATTTATGTTGTTTTATTGTTTATTTAGTGTTTTGCACTCATCAACGAAGGAACCATTATATTACACAAGATCATCATGACAATATTATATTCGATACACGGATCGAGTTCATGCACTACATACAAAAGTTGCTCTTTGTACAGTCCCTATTGTCTATACACAGCCGAATAGTATTCCCCTTTTGGGTTTAGAACTTCTGTATCCAAGAATCCCGCCAATTCCTCCTGAATTGCTCGTACGCGATCCTTTGGCAGAAGACCGTCCCGTAGACGTTCGATCTGATTTAAAAAAGGAGTCAGCCTATATGAATGAAACTAAAAGCTATAGAAATTGTTTACATACGTGGAGTTGCTCTAAATTTCTTCCATTCTCATCGCACGTCTGCCGGATGAACTCACAAATATAGTATCCACATATGTTACCTGGTCCCTGCGTCAGGCACTTTACGAGAACATAGTTCAATCAAAATAATAATCAAGCATGATAATAACTGTATCAAAACTAGAATCAAAGAGATGCGCGGATATAGCTAGTGGTGCTTACATCTAGTGCTTGAAATGTAAGCTCCACTTTCCAAACACCCCTAGCCTTGTTGGTGAACCGTTTCCAAGCGCTGCCCGGCGAAGAAAACGAATAAAATAAGTTATTAATTACTTGATATCATAAAATTCACGAACGTTGCCGATATAGTGTCGTAATGATTAGAATTACCGCTGGAGAAGCATATGCATGTCCTTCCACTGCTCAAGGGGTTTATGTTTCGAGTCCATGACTAGTACACGTCCTTTGTCAAGTTGAATGATTAACAGAATATAGTGGAAGTTGCGAATGCATAACTAATCAATTATATACTTAACATCAAGTAAGCGAAATAGAAAGTGTATATAAGACAATAACACTCACTCGAAGTTGTAAGGAAAAAGTATTTCCCTTTTGGTTTCTTGAAACCTTAACGCGTGTACTATATTATCCTCCGTATCCTGGGGGCTTGTTTTGAGATTAGCTTGATGATCCCAATATGGGTCAATGAAGCCAATGTCATAGATTTGTCCTCTGCTGCATTCGAGAATCTTCATTCTGCATATTACAGTATGATTATATACATGCAATAAACAAGGTGAGATAGCTAGAGACTAAATTAATTACAGAATTAGTACTTACAGACAATAGGCACTAATGATCGATTTGTCCAAGGCGTCTTGATTAAATAATTGAAATAGTTCATCAAATTCAATGGATATCATGTCATCCATTTATTTCCCATAATGCTTTTTTGTAACCTTCAGCACTATCCAGTTAGCCCCGGCCTTTGTGGCATGCATGTACCAGTTATGCAATCTTCGTATTTTTGTTGGAAGACTATTTACTTCTATGTCCTTGACCATACCAAATACATCATCACCAGCAGGGATTTCAGGCTTCTTCCGGTGATCTGCCTCACCTTTGAAATGCTTGCCTTTCTTTCTTACGGGATGATTGGTCGGAAGAAATCGTCGATTCGCCAGGTACACAACCTTCTTGCATTTATGCAAATATGTACCTTCAGTCTTATCTAAATAGTGTGTGCATGCCTTATATCCCTTGTTTGTCTATCCTGAAAGGTTACTAAGAGCAGGCCAATCATTGATGGTTATGAATAGCAACCCTCGTAGATCAAATGGCTCCTGTTTGTTCTCATCCCACGCACGTACACCTGTTTTGCCCCACAACTGTAAGAGTTCTTCAACTAATGGCCTAAGGTACACATCAATGTCGTTGCCCGGTTGCTTCGGGCCTTGGATGAGCACTGGCATCATAATGAACTTACGCTTCATGCACAACCAAGGAGGCAGGTTGTAGATACATAGAGTCACGAGCCAGATGCTGTGACTGCAGCTCTGCTGCCCAAAAGGATTCATGCCATCCGTACTAGACCAAACCATAAGTTCCTTGCGTCACCTGCAAAGTCTGGGAAGTCTTTCTCGATTTTTCTCCACTGTGACCCATCAGCAGCGTGTCTCAACTTCCCGTCTTTCTTACAGTCTTCTTTGTGTCATCGCAACAACCTGACATGCTCTTTTTTTCTGAACATGCGTTTCAACCTTGGTATTATAGGAGCATACCACATAACCTTGTATGCGCCGGTCACCATACATCCATTCCCGACCGTTCATCTGCATCATATAAGTAAGTTTATCAAAAAACAGGACATCATAAATAGTGAAATGACCAATTCACATCGACACATGCATTGTATCAATGACAGAGAAAAGATAAGATTGCTAACCTCGATCGAGGAAAATAAAGAGGAGAAAGCTCAAGTGCGTCCCGGACACCTTCTATATTTTTGTTCTATGAGAAATTGAACGGGATCATTCACTCAAACATTTCATCAAACACCTTGAATGCATGCATAGGGGAAAAAAACTAGCACACCCCTCACACCTTCCACCAAGAAAAAACGCAGAGGGTTGGGGCGTTGCATTTATAGAGGGCGGGATCATACGTCCCGGTTTGTAACATAAACCGGGACTAAAGGTGTGTGCCACGCCACGTGGCTGACGCCCAACCTTTAGTCCCGGTTTGTGTTACAAAACAGGACGCATGACCCTTTACCAACCGGGATGCATGCCTTCGGGCCCCGTGCCCGCTCGAACCAGGACGCGTGCCAGCATTACTCTCGGTTCGTGGCGCAACCGGGACTAATGCTCTTAGGGGCGCGAACGGATGGCCTGTTTTCTACTAGTGTATGATCCAATTTGATTTGAGCGGAGTACTATGTGAGGAATGTGGTATACATTCTCTCCTGCTACTGGCATTCATCATCCATCTCTAAATATTACAATTTTATGCTTGCCACTAGATATAAATCTATAGTTACCTCCTTTACAATGATCTTTTGTACCCAGTTTACTAAAATGGACAAATAACTTTATAATTGATGTAAATCAGATGATTCTGAAGCAGCTGAGACAAGCATCTCTACTCAACTGATTTTTACCACACACACGGTGGATATGATGATTGAACTGAAGAGGTATGTATCCTACTTTATTGCAAATTTATTTCTCTATATGTTTTTACACTAGAATTTCTCTATGTTTATTGGAAATACATGTATCTATCAGCATTAGCTGCTGCCAGTATGATCATCTATAAATATGACATCACATGTAGTATATGAACTTCAGTTATGTGCTACCAGTAATCAAGATATGACCTTTTTGTGTTAAATAAGCTTTATAGGAGGTGTGAAGGTAGTTAGGTAGACTATAGAGGTCTCTTTGAACAGATGTAAGAAGTGCCTATGGTTATCACAAACTACTTTTGTGGTTCATTCATGACAACCTACATAATGGCTATTAGATCTTTTTTAAAACTGATGGAAAGGCTGACCAGTAGCATGCATAACTAAAGAGCAAGAAGGCAAACTAAAATTGCAAAAAGATGGAGAAAATATATTACAAGTCCATTTCTTGTGAAAGTGTGTGATCAAATATTTGAAGTCATGTCTATCAGTATTTTTATTATATCATGTACATATCCTGCTCATATGAATAAAATAAATGATGCTCTTGTTGTTTGATAGAAACCGTTCTTTTTTCCGCTTTGCACTATTTACTGTGGCTACTTTATATCTAGCATTGATGCATATCGTAACACTCAAAACACATGCAAGTCCACCTCACAATGCCGAAATGAAGTGTAGGCGGCGGGGTGAAGCACGCCTCTCCACCTATAAATTGTTATGTTGGTTTAGTTCTCTTTTGGTTGGTGTTATTTCACTTCTTATTTTGTAGGACATGAATTCAGTGTACAACAATTATAGTTGCGATATTCTGGGGTGGATTAGGCTCAATGACCATGAGAGGTGGCATCGCAAACCATCAGGAACTGTGGCTCTGGCTGTCATCGGGGAGGTAGAGGCAAAAAATTCCCTCGGCTCTTGCATGCGTTTTGTGACCTTAGGGGTTGAGTCATGTGCTGGTGCACTACATTTTCCCTCCATCCCTGGCTTCCTTTTTCATGAAGGGGTTGTGGAGGCATGTAGAAGTAGGCTGCCTGCACGTCTAAAGGAAGGATCAATGCTGCAGGGTGTGTATAGTCTTTTCAATCCTCCAATTTTGTTTCTGATTTTATATGGCATTCTATTTTGGTGCTCTAAGCTAATTGTTCCTTTGGCGGTGTTCTCAGTCTGATCAGGGATCATATTTTTCTGCTCTGTGCTATTTGTATATTGGCAGCATCTTGGTTTGATTGTTGTGAGTAATTTCAATAGTTGGGATGGTGGTGACGATTGCACCCCTCGGTATCGTACTAATCTTTGATGGTGAAATTAGCACATTAATATCATTTCTGATTGTTCTATATGGCTCGAGGATGGAAGCATGCATGCCATAATTAATTTTCTAATATCATTAGCATGGGATTGCGTTCGGTGTCTTGATGTAGACAGGAATATTTCTATATCTGGGTTTCCATTTGTTAGCATTTTTATTTTGTTAATATATGCAGCCTATGCTTATTGCAATGGTCAGTTTGTTTTTTTGCTTGAGCCTGCATTCGGTTTACATAGGTTAAGTGACTCTCCATCCAGGCACCCTTCCAACCATGCTTTACCTCCTCCCATACTTCCATGTTCATAGTAACTAGAATTGCATGATTGGAACTATTTTGTGGTCCTCTCTTGGATCTTTAAACAATTTTTCTATAAGTTGCTAGAAATGTATTATTATCTCCAAAAGAATTTTTGATATTTATACTGCTTGCTGTGACAATTGACAACCTAACTTTTTCTATGTCATCAACTCACTATGCAGTTTGTTAGATATATGAAGTTGGTACTTGGTAGTGTAGAAAGAAATAATGTTTTAAATGTTATTTCACTTGGCACCATTATTGACTGTTGATAAATCCTACTAAAAATCGGGAAAAGTATAGGTGTCGGTACATACCTACATATAGATCAACATTGCCAGATATTAAGTGAGATATTTTTCTTTTGATCAGCAATCTTCCTAGGGTGCTAATAGCCTCCCAACTCCTCCCCACTAAGTTTTTCCTATCTCTTATGGTCTTCATCTGAACTTTTATACATAGAGTTATCATAAATCATGCTAATAAGTTCATATATTCTCCCAGTTATGGTTAGACAAGATATATGTTATATCTAAGCAGGGACCTAACTTCATTTAAATGAATAAATATTTATATTTATCAAGATTAGCTTATTTTTTCTAACCATGTCAATTTCCTCTTTTACAATGTTTACTGATAGAGCCTGTGTTCTTTTAAAATTGTTAAAAATGTCTACTTAGTAGAGAATGATATTGGTATGACCGTAAGGTCTGTTGTAACTTTTTTTGCTGCTGGCCAGTGGCAGTAGATTGCTACATTATCTCCAATGATCTAAGCCTTGCCATGGAAAATGTTGAATTGGCCTTGCATCAGCCCATCAGGTAGTGCTTCATGTGTTCTAGCGATTTATTTTCTTATTATTACCATTCTCCTTGCTCTAAGTGGGTCATGCTTGGTGCCCTTCTTAGGCTCTTGCATGTTTTCCTTATAGTTGTAGGTGTATGCTATGCTCCATTTTCTTTTCTGATTACCCAGATGTTTGCATCTCACAACATGCATGTTACATCCATATTTACTCCATTATACTGATATAAGATATTAGCCGATGATACTCCCAATCGGAATATAACTATAGAAAGATAAACTGTTAATTGTTTAATAAAAAACCTTTCTGAAGGAGATTGTAAAGAGCCGTACAAGTTCAATGCTAATATATATCTTTGCCATTCCTATTTTCCTCTCCTTAGTATACTTGGTTCAGATCATTATCACCGATGTAAGTTTATGTTGTGCTGCAGAATAATCGGAGAACCATATTTAGGTTGGACTATCACAACATTAACAAACCCTATGGTTTATTTTTTCTTATAGTTGGAGGTGTGTAGCTTCCTCTAGGTCTACCGATGTTAGCACTTGTGTATGCAGTATGCATCGTGAATTGCACTACTCCCTACTCATGTATGTTGAAATCACTACCTTTTAGGCAAAATCTTATGAGTTAGCCTTTTAGGAAAAATTTGAAGAGTATCAGATTAAATTGAGCAAATCTATGATAACCACTCACCCTAAGAAACAATGATAGCCCGGAACATGTGTGGACCATGCATGCACACCACATTGGCTACCTTTTAACTGGATGGATCACGCTATGTTCGAACACCATGTAGATAGCGCGACAAAGCGCGCTTATTCACCTAGTACTCCTTATGCTTGCATAGTGCTGATACTATTAGAAGCTTCTGGGATTCGGCGCTTGCAGTATATGGCAAGGTCCAACTGGTGGTGGAGACTGGAGACAACCGTAATATTGGAGAAAAGAGGGTATGGCTTACCGGCGGCACCAATCAACCACCTGTCCCTGGGCCATTCCAAGATTCTTTTATGGCAAGGGGGGTGTAGGAGTCAACGGACTCCGGATGAAGGAAAAAGTACATACTAACTCACAATTTTCCGTTATTATTATCGATGGATTTGAGTTGATGATAGTTGAGGAGCATATCTAGTGATGGTTCAACCCTCATGCGGGACAGACATAGTTGCTGTGCCAAGAAGCAAGAAGGATAGTATGATGACAAAATTGGGTGAAAGATGGAAGAATTGGATCTATAAATAAATGATTAAAAATATCAAGCACTTACAGAGAAAGGGGATAAGAATCTCCTCAATAGAGGTGACTGAGAAGGATTATTGATTCTCCTTCCTAGATATCTGGTGTGGCACCACCTGTGCAAGCTCTCTAACCATGTTCCGGAGGGATTCTCCCATCGACGAGATCTTCTATTTGTTCGGGGGATGACAAGAACGCCAACCACCTCTCTGACCTTCCCTCTTCAGGTTTAGGGGTCAGGGAAATCATTGATGAAGACCCACCTCTATGATAAGAAGGTGGCCCTCACAAATACGAGGGCATCATCTCAATTAAAATGTCGAAGTTTTAAATTTTTCATCTTCTATTAGTAGACATTTCTCCCTTCTATTTTACCTATCTTGATTGCAAAATACACGATCGACTTAATATATGGATATATATTTATACATGTTTTCATATAGTTTTATTGTAATGACATTTCTTATTTGAAATAACTTCAAAATGACTTTAATTTATCAAAAACATTTACGAACCAAAATGAAGGACATTTGGACAAACTTTAGGCACATGAACAGAGACATCCTTGACACATGGATAACAATTTGTTATACAAATATGTGATATCTTAATGCAAAATGAGTATTAGTTACCGGATCTTTCCTTCACCAAAGATGGCGCATATTACTTAACTATTGCACATTAAAGAATATGAAAACCAAAACAACCCAATGCAAACACTACAGGAACACATCACTACGCCGACAGCCAGTTGCCGTCGGCAAAGGGCCATTATGCCATCGGTGTAGCGTTTGGCCGTCAGCGCCTTAATTTGTTCCTGTAGTGAAAGTCTCAAAAGTTCAATGTTTGCACAATCTAATGATGACTAGAGAGGTAATTCCTAATATAGAGAACAAACTTGGTTGAATTTTTTAGTTCCATGAAGCCGAATAGATAAATATACAAAATATCTATGAAATGCTACAACCAAAATCATTTTCCAATACTTGGTTGAATGATGACCAGAGAGGTAATTCCTAATATAGAGAACAAACTTGGTTGAATGTTTTAGTTCCATGAAGCCGAATAGATAAATATACAAAATATCTATGAAATGCTACAACCAAAATCATTTTCCAATACTACGATGAGTCAATCAAATATATTCTCTATTAATTTGTTAATGATGCCGTAAATATGTTGATATAACCATAAACTCAACAACACAAGAAATACGTGAAGTTACGTCGAGTGAAAACGGGTGATCACAATTCAGAAAGAACAGGAACACTTAGATGCTTAGCCTCGTAGTCTCACAAAGGTTTGTATAGTTCTATGGCTCTAGGCATAAAACACCATCCACTAGTATTACCTATCGATCAACACATAAAACCATAGAACATGTAGACATGTATAACATTCCACATCACAAATATTTGGAAGTTGTGTCAGATACCTCTAATATGGTCTAATAATAACAAATTTGTCTCTAGAAAGTATTTGTCCTAAATGTGAGTATTGGCAGACTAAACTACAGTGTTGCAAAACAGGAAGGTGCGGCAAAGTCAGAGATTCCTAGCAGGGAGACTCTCATTATGATTATTTCCGTTGTTATATAAAGTATTTAAATCCTTCTAGAGTATTAAATAAACCAAATGTATACATGAAAAATACGGCTAATCAAGCATACTCCCGCAATTCCCTTTTATGAAGCTATTATTTAAAAATTTGGAAGTATATATCTTTGACCATGTTTATAAAAAACTTCAATGATAGTATTGAGATGTAGATGGTGATGGTTCTTTATTGAAATTTGATCAAGGATAGTAAAGTTTCAGTTTTCAGAAAAAATTGTTGACACACCTGATAAAAAGGAACAAATGGAATATCGTTGTACATGAGAAGGTAAATTTGAGCTAAGGTAAAAAACAACACAAGCAACTGTACTTTCGACATTCAGCATCCACATTAACTACACCCATAACCTATGTAGGATCACATAGGATGTTCGAACGCATGCTATGTATCTAACACAACAATTTTCATATACCAATATGAATCGATGAGAATTTCAGCAGCCTATGGTAACCTCATAAAACATATTGTGGGGGTGGCTTCTTAATTATTTTAGAACGTGAATAAGGATTTATACATCCAGGCATTTATTACAAACATACTTGTGTTTGGTCTCTATCCTCCAAACAAAGACCCCTTTAGTTCTGCAAGAAAATAGTACAGTACACTAGTAAAAAAAGGGGGCTTCGGTTCCGTCCAGAGTCTAATACTAGTCCCGGTCTGTTACGGATCGGGACTAGTATGAGCATTAGTCCCGTTTCGTAACATTTTTAGTGGCTAGGAGCCCAAGAAAACTCTAGTTCTGGGTCATTTCGGACCTTTAGTCTCAGGTCGTAATACGGCCCGGGACTAAAGGAGTGCGGGCGTGGGCAACACCCTTTAGTCCCGGGTCGTGATACGGCCTGGGACTAAAAGGGTGCGGACGCGGGCAACTTAAAATGGCTATAACTTTTGCGTACGATATCGAAAAAAAGTACAACCATCAAAATGTGTGGAAAAGAATTTTAATGTCAATTTTAACATCCTTATGCCGTTTGAGATTCTTTTAGATTTTTAAAATTCAAAAAGGAAAAAAGTTATTTTAAAAAATTAATCTTTTTAGCTATTTTTATGTCATATTTGGATTCCTCACATTTTTCTGATAACAATGGATATATTATTTGTCGAATTTTGATTAACAGATTTAAACATATTATTTATGCCATATTAAATGAATAAGTGGCAAAAAATGAATAAAACATTATTTTATTTAGTTTTTTTAGTTTATTAGATTAATATATGATTATTACTTATTTATTTTTGTTTACTTAAATAGTTGTTTGTAATTTCAAAAAATAAAGATGTATGACATATTGATATGGGCCAATAGGATTGATATGGTAATGTTGACAACAAGGTACAAATGGGCTTTGCGCAAGAACATCCTGATGAAACAGAGAATTTAAGCGTACTGGGGTTGGAGTAGTGCTACGATGGTGACCGACCGGGAAGTTTGACCACAAGTAATTTGACCTAAGATTAAGTATAGTTAGTGTTAAAAATGTTCAAAGTGAGAGGATTAATGAGTCAAACAATTCAAAAGTTCAGAAAAACTTGAGTCCCGATTTCAAAAATTCAAAAGGTAGGGGCCTTTAGTCCCGATTTCATAGTCCCTACCTTTAGTCCCGATTTCATAGTCCCGATTTCGTAGTCCCGGATGAAAAGGAACTAAAGGCCCTACAACCCGGAACTATAGGCCTTTTTTCCACTAGTGGTATAACATAAGAATGAACTTTTGGGTTCACTTCTCGTGAGGAGAAAACCAGCAGTTCAGCACATGATTTGTATAAACAAAGAATGAAAACCTGGGTATTACTTTAATTTTTACCCACCTACCTTCCATCGTGACCAGCTGCATGCCATTGGAATTTTTCTTTTCGTCGCACCAAAAACGTATTTTCTATTTTTCAAGTGCCCAAAACGAGGTGTTTTATAAAGCAATCACTAAATTAAAGTTTTAAAATGGTACCACCACATTTTTGAAAAATACTAGACCACCTTGTATGGAAAATGTTTCAACCGGGATATCTTAAACCTTTCCGTCCACCCCTCGTGAAAAAGACAAATTCCAGCCGAATCGGTATGAAATGGGTCAAATTTGAACTATAGATATATAATAATCTGAGGCTCCTGATTTGTTGTAAATATCATTTTTAGGTTCACAATGTACTATTTCATCGGAGATCGATAGATTGATATTTTTTCCATGTGGCAAGCATAACCTGAAACACACGACAAGTCATGAGTTGCACCATTGTGAAGGCAACCGATTGGGCCATCACTCATCAGCGAGGATGCGCGCGCCTCAAAGAACGCCACATCCTCTAGTTTGATTCAAGTTCATCTTCACAACAAAACACATATGCAAGTATGCATACATATACATATATGTGACTCGGTTATCTCTCAACAAAAAATACATATAGAGTGGACTGCAAAAGGAAAAAAAGTAAAGCAGTTTGGCAGATCCTCATGAGAGTAGGCATCATGGGCGTCCTCCATAGGAGTCTGACCAGCCACCACCGTAATTGCCTCTACCACCACGTCTAGCTCTGTTAACTGCAACGATTGTAGTGCAATATTATTAGAAATATTAGAAAAATATTATATCATTTCGGATATATTACACCCAATCCATGTGCATACACGTTCCTCTGTTTTTTTCTTCAATGTAAATAGAATTTTTTGTAACTCAGAAATCACATCAACACTATATAATCGAGTGATTTACCCCCACCCTCTGCATAATAGGATGCACATATCCTAGAAAGAAGAATAATAAAAATGTGACATGACTCACAACATCGGACAAGTTTTTCTGTATGAGCAGAAGAACAATACTAAATTTAACATAAACGAGATGAGAAAGAACCATTACCATGTGCAAGATCCCTAGCAGCAACAACCCCTTGTGAGATGATGACCATGAAGGCGAACAACACACACAGGAAGGCCAGAGACTTCGAAGCCATTTTAGCTAATAAGGTTTGTATGCTTCGACATGCTGACTTGACCATCTTATAAAGGGGGCTTGGATGGATGTTGATGGTTCAATATGCCACCGGTTAACTAACAAATCCATGTGACACAGCTGGCTAAGGATTATGATTGATCTTATTTCCTAACCGTGATCTTAGGACTTAGTCTTAGTTCAAAGTGGCGGCTTGTGAAAGTCAAATGGCAAATGATGTGGGTACGTATCCAATCAGGTTACATCTAATTTAATCTTCTTGACAACGATATTAGTTGTATGATTAGTCTTGCTTTTTGTCCTGCCTTATAGATGGACAAGTAAAGTTTTCACTATTGAAATATGTTTAACCTGACTAAGGAACAATTTATTTCCATCAGTACATATGTTGAAGAAAGATTATACCGGCTTCCGAGGACACTGGTGCAGGAAATGCATTGTACCTTCTCAATTTTGAGTACGTGTTTCATTGTAGCAATTTTTTTTGCTGAAATTCACTTTGGCTCCTAAGTGTGGATGCACCAACCACGGAAATGACGTACTTCAAAATATTTAAAAATTTATTAAAAATACCTAGGTGTACATGCCAATATTCTAGGTTCGTGCAAGAAATTTCATGAAGAAAAGACATTTTATGTGGCTTCTATAAAAAAACAATTTCGTATGTTGTAAAATAGTTTTTGCACAATTCATATTTTTTCCTTTTTTAATTACGCAGACCACAAAAAATGTCTTTTCTTCGCAAAAACTTTGTGTGAGAACATAGCATGTCCAGATGTACATCCAGGATTTTGTTTCGGATATTTTCAACATTATGAATTCATATAAAATATTTTTTTGATAATAGGTTTATGGTAGACCTAGGATCCAAAAACATTCAATGTGCATCTCCGTGAAGAAGTTATTTCATCTTCTTCTCTTCACTGTGAGTATTTAGAGCCACGTGTAGTAATGACTATGAGGAATATATTTTTCTTGGGAGGGCTGCTATGAGGAATCATGATGGGATATTTTTTTAATTTGTTTGGATGATTGAGATTGCAAAGTACTTCAATCATATGGCTATAAGACACTGTCATGTTATCTATAGGCAACACTATAGCCAAGATATATAATAACTAGTTCTAAAAATATGCTATTTTATTAACATATGACCCACCTTCCAATCTGATTCAATCTGACAAGCTGTCTAGAAGAACATGCAAAGGCTGACTGTTGCATGAGAGACCACTGTTTTTATCTCTCTTATCTATTCTATCTGCCAACTTAGCATAAATATAATATTTTAATTTTTATAGTCAGCTGACTATTCCTTATTGTATTAATTTGCGCTTATAGCGAGAGGATACGATAATTTGATAGCTGATGTCGATCTCAAACTTGTAGCGTGTATTACAAGTTAATGCACTAATCAATTTGGATGCTTCACGCTGCGCCGAGAAAATTTTGCGAATACGATTGTTCGTATATATGTAGTAATGACAGTACCAAATACGCTTGTACTAGAATATATATTTGTTGCTCTGCATAATCGGGTTGTTCGGATGATTGAAACAGCCAAGTGCTTAATTTAGTCGAATTGCTGCGAAATTTCATGAGTTTCAATCTCCAAACAAAGACAATGGTTCGTATATTATAGTGTCACAATTGATTTCGCTACAAAATATATGAGAATAAACTCAGATCCAAAAAAGGTACTCTTTCATCAGGTGGGGAACTAACAACGCTCAACTCCAACTCTAAAACGCTCTCGTCCCCGTGTGACACCACCGCGCACTCACCGGGCGCCTCCGACTCCCTCGCTACAGGCCACCCCCTCCTCCCTATCCTGCCGCTATCTGGGAAGACGCGAGGGCAAAGCCTGAGCGGCCGGTGGCGGGGGCTTCTCTTCAAATCGACGAGGAGGTCCTATGACGGTGTGGGCTTTTCTCAAGACCTTGCCGGCCATGAGGGCAGGAAACAGCGGCAGATCTTTGATTCCCGGTTGTGGTTGTCCAATGGTAGCTAGCAGGAGGCGGTGGAGCTAGGGCGGAGCCCGCTGGGGCCTGTCCTGGAGGCGATCGCACCAGCTTGTCTCAGCCTAGCAATGGTGCTTCGCATAGGAGGTCCTGGTTCGGCTCCGTTTCACGAGGATGCCCAGTAGAGATGGCAGTTTGGAATCTTCAGGGAACCCTCTTTTTTAGTCTACTACAACCAAATTAACTAGATTTCTCAAAAAATTATGATTTGTGAAAAATTTGTTATTTGTACTAAAGAGGGTAGAGGGTACCATAAAGGTTACCCACTTCCATCCATAATGCCCGGGGCGGCAGGCTTGGCAGTGGTGGTCTCTTCCTTCGCCGAAAGTGGTCCGCCGGGATTCGCTGCTAGATTGACGGATCTCTTTCCATTCATCTAGTCCCAACTAAGAGTCGGGAAGACATAGTTGACAATGAAAATCGAGCCGACTATGGTATTTGGCGGGTGATGGACACTGGTAGAAAACGCCCCATGCGTCCCGGTTGGTAAGGGCCATTAGTCCCGGTTGCCCAACCGGGACGGGGCAATCGGGACTAAAGCTCTAACCTTTAGTCCCGGTTGCCCCACCAACCGGGACAAATGGGGCACACGTGGCGGCATCAGAGCGCGAGGGGGGTGGAGCACGAACCGGGACTAATAACCTGCTGCCGCGGCAGAGATTTGGCCCATTTCTCTGCCGCGGCAGAGAATTCATTTTGGCACATTTTGTTGCCGCGGCAGCATTTTCGCCACTTTTTGTGCCGCGGCAGAGAATTCATTTAGGTTGTTTTATTGTTTATTTAGTGTTTTGCACTTATCAATGAAGGAACCTTATATTACACAAGATCATCATGACAACATTACATTCAATACACGGATCGAGTTCATGCACTACATACAAAAGTTGCTATTCGATGCTACCGGCCAATTTCTTGAAAGTTGCTATTTTTACAATTCCTATTGTCTATACACAGCCGAGTAGTATTCCCCTTGTGTGTTTAGGACTTCTGCATCCAAGAATCCAACCAATTCCTCCTATATTGCTCGTATGCGATCCTTTGGCAGAAGACCGTCCCGTAGACGTTCGATCTGATTTAAAAAAGGAGTCAGTCTATATGAATATGAAACTAAACACAATTTGATTGTAATTAAAACTATAAAAATTGTTTACGTACGTGGAGTTGCTCTAAATTTCTGCCCTTCTCATCACACGTCTGCCGGATGAACTCGCATACATAGTATCCACATAGATTGTTACCTGGTCCCTGCGTCAGGCACTTTACGACAACAGAGTTCAATCAAAATAATAATCAAGCATGATAATAACTGTATCAAAACTAGAATCAAAGAGATGCACGGATATAGCTAGTGGTGCTTACATCTAGTGGTTGAAATGTAAGCTCCTCTTTCCAAACACCCCTAGCCTTCTTGGTGAACCGTTTCCAAGCGCTGCCCGGCGTAGAAAACGAATAAAATAAGTTATTAAGTACTTGATATCATAAAATTCACGAACGTTGCCGATATAGTGTCGTAATGATTAGAATTACCGCTAGAGAAGTATCTGCATGTCCTTCCACGTCTCAAGGGGTTTATGTTTCGAGTCCATGACTAGTACACGCCCTTTGTCAAGTTGAATGATTAACAGAATATAGTGGTACCTGCGAATGCAGAACTAATCAATTATATACTTAACATCGAGTAAGCGAAATAGAAAGTGTATACAAGACAATAACACTCACTGGAAGTTGTAAGGAAATAGTATTTCCCTTTTGGTTTCTTGAAACCTTAACGCGTGTACTATATTATCCTCCATATCCTGGGGGCTTATTTTGAGATTAGCTTCATGAACCCAATATGGGTCAATGAATCCAATGTCATAGATTTGTCCTCTGCTGCATTCGAGAATCTTCATTCTGCATATTAAAGTATGATTATATACATGCAATAAACAAAATATTATAGATGGAGACTAAATTAATTACAGAATTAGTACTTACAGATAATAGGCACTCATGATCGATTTGTCCAAGGCGTCTTGATTGAATAATTGAAATAGTTCATCAAATTCAATGGATATCATGTCATCCTTATCTTTCCCATGATGCTTTTTTGTAACCCTCAGCATTATCCAGTTAGCCCCGGCCCTTGTGGCATGCATGTACCAGTTATGCAATCTTCGCATTTTTGTTGGAAGATTGTTTACCTCCTCAGGTTTGACGAGAGGTTTTCCGTACTGGTATTGGTATGCTACTTCACTCACGGGGAAGAACTCTAATCGGGATAAGTCTTGGGCAATACTCATACCTTGAGCAGCGCAGCTTCTCCAGACAGTGCAACTACCTACGGATCATACTGCTTCGCCCCATATTTGCTCGACCCACATTGGTTTGAGAAATCACCTTGAGAGGGGCGCAAGTCTGTTTTGCTTGTTCTCCGAGCTGGGCAACAGATTTCCGCTTGCATCGATCTTGCTCTTGAGGCTTTTTGTGCTGCATGTGACTTGAGAATAGAACGCTCATAGTCTGATGATAGCTTTGGCTCGGGTTGATGAAGAGTCTTTAGCATTTTCAACACTTTGGCTTTTTCTTCTTTGGTGTTGGGGAACTCTGGCTCTTTCGGCCGCCTCAGCTTAGCGAAAAATGATGTCGTTTCCGCATCAACAATCGTCGATCTCCTCTCAAGATGATCATAAGCTCTCTTGGGAGGAACCGTTGGTACTTTTGGAAGAGGCTCTTTTTTCGCGATCGCTACGACGACAAGAGCGACGCCACGCTTTTATCCCGAGGCGCGATGGCTGCACCGGAGATTGGTGAGGAGACGGAGCCGGGTGAGGCGACGAAGACGGCCATGGCGGCGACCTCTGGAGACGGGTGAGGCGGGGCGAAGATGGCCTTGGCGTGTGATTTGAAGCACGATACAATCCTTCGCCATAGAATGGTGATGTTTTTCGTCACCAAGACATCACATCCCCTTCACCGCGGGTAGTGAAGATCCAAAACCTCAAAGGTGGGCATGATTTCATCCACGCCGACAACAGCGTAGCCCTCCGAACCGGACGATTGTGGTAAGTTGGTGTGGGTCCAATTGGTAAGGCATAGCCGCCACCTTCATTGATATGTTCACAACTTTGACATGTAGCTCGCAGGTGTCATCTACGTGATATCATCCTTTGGTAGCCAACAGAGCCATCGTCGGTGCATCATCGGCATCGCCATTGTCATCACCGGGACCTCGGTGGAAGCCACCGCTTTTCGATTATTCGATAGGCGGTAGCATCGAATGCAGTGTGCTGCTGAGATGGGCCGGTATTACTTTGTTCTTTAAGTGAGTTAATTTCATCTTGTTGTTGCTTTAATCGTTCTTCAATTAAACGCATTCGCTCTTTCTGACTTTCTGCTTCAACTGCCGCCTTGTCCTTACTCCTCCGACGGCTTCTATCGATATTTCTTCCTCTCTTGAAACCAGTCCTCCATGATTGGGAGCCTATTGTGCCTCGTGTTCGTCCATCATGTTCCTTATTTCCAAGGCGAGTGTGAGCTCATCATTCTCTCTATCGGAATGAAGTCCCCATCTTTAACAGCCTTCTTTGCTTTTCTCATCCTCTCGATTGGCAAGGGGTCTTATTTATGTCGTATGTTATATATACACCTCCCTTAGAGTCCAACATTCCCCATGCCCGTAAAACCAATTCCTTGCACGTTCTACCCAATCGTACATCTGCAGGGGTGATATTTTTATCACGCATTCTGCTCAAGTTTCTCCCACTTAGGAATGCCAACCTTGTAGCCACCTTGCCCCATAGTATGGTGATACTTCTTCTTAGCGACATTCAGCTTATTCGTTTGACATTTTCTTAGCTTTTCTGATTTCTTGTATTCCACAAACTCATCCCGAATGGTTTTATCTTCTCAAACTGAATATTCTTGAAATCGAGTCTTCTCTTTCACGACATAGTCAAGGTGCAATCTTTTCTTCCAGTTGGTGAAACTCTTGGGCCATCTTCTTCAAAGCCCACTCCACGACCTTAGCCTCCATGGCTCTCCCATGTTGTAAGGCGTCCTCAACTGGATCCTCCGCATTTGGATCCAGCTCTATCTTCGTAGTTTGAAATTAACCATGAGCCTCTTCCACAAGAAATCTTTGGCGTGGTTAGGGACAAATAAACATGTTCCTCTTCATCCGTATTAGCAGGCCTATTCCAATTTCTAATGGTGATCGGGATTAAGTACCTAACGACTCCGCATTGTGCCACAAATTTGGTTGCGACAACTTCAGAGTTGTCGATCTGCCAATCTACGACATCTTGATCTGAACCTCTCATGGTCTTGCAACTTTTTGGTTGGGCCTCGTTTGCTCTTTTCAAGAGATTCCTTCGATCCGAGGGCTAAAAGAAGAAAGATCGTCGTTACTATTTCTATATAGATAGCGATGATTAATTAATGAATTGATTTATATTACATGCACCTTGCCGAGCGGCGTCTTCTCGATTACAAGGCATCGCCTTCTCCCTCATGGAAGGAAACACCTTCAACCTCAAACAAGTTGTCTACTCCGGTAAAAGAGGATCACCCTCACGGAGTTGTTCGTAAACGTTGATACGTCTAAATTATCTTCCCACGCATCACACCTTGGATCAACTCTTCCTTTTCTTCGTCTCGACGTGGGTCCATATTTTCGCATAGGTGGAAAAGCGAATAAGTCAAAGCGGCTAAAGGAGAAAGTTAAATGCGGTGTTGAGAGATATAAACCCTAATTCGGAGAAACCCTAATATATACATACACAATAATAAAATGAAGAGAAAGGGAAACCGTAGTAGATAGGCACATCGTCGAACCTACATGCACCTAAGTTGCTTGAAAATGTGAATCGGGTCTGGGGCTACCCACAGTGACTGACCAGTGGGGACGAAGACCAATAATACCAAACTAATTAATAAACCTAATAATACCTAACTAATAATAAACCTAATAATCCAAACACAAAAAGAAAGGGAAACAATCAACACATGGCATCTATGCAATGCTCAAGCAAGTATGATGATATGACAAGTTAATTTGCATTGGAATGTAACCCTAAGAAATGCTCGATTTAATCGGGGTTCCGAGGTGAAAACCCTAACTCGGAGAAACTCCTAACATGAGAGGGTGGATTTGTTCTTCTAATTAAACTTGTAATTTAAGTTGTTGAACAATGCATGATTATAGCTTAGATAGCTAGATTTCATTTTTCTGAACATTTTGATATATTATTCATATTTTTATGACTTATAGATTAAAAGTTATTGAATTTATAAGATTATAATTATTTCTGAAATTATTAAAAGCTGGTTAAACTTTTTACACATGAGCAAACCTACCCAAAGGATCGACAGAGGGGCCCGGAGCCACCTCAGCAGCCACACAAGCAAAAGTGGCTCCCTGGCTGGGTCGCGCTGATGCACGGGTGACGTCACGCCGGCGGTGGCTTGCAGGACGGTGATCGGGAACGGGGTTAGGGGGCGATCTAGGGCGTGTGCGTGCGCGCGTTAGAGAGAGGAGGTTGAGGCGAGCCAAAGAGTAGCGGTGCCGCCTCCAAAAGGTCAGCGGAGAGAGAGCACGACGACGGTGAGTGGCGGTGGTGGCAGGTGGTCGACGGGGAGGATGAACCAGAGCGAGAGGGGGCGAGAGAGAGGGTCCACGAGGACCAGAAGCATACCAAGTGTGCGGTGGTGGTGTCGGGGAGGCGAGGCGAGGTCGGGAGCCGACGAATCAACGGCGGCGATCGTCGGGCTCGAGGGTCGTTGGCGACGATTGGGAGCGAGCGGGGCCGATTCCTTCAGGGAGAAGCCTCGGGGCGACGAGGCGAAGCTTCACTGCGCTTCGGGCGAGGGGCGGTAGGCGTGCACGGCGGGCAGCTGACGTCGTCGCGAGAAGAGAAGAGAGGAGGAGATGGGGAAGAAGAAGAGGGCACCCGATTATAACCAAGGACCTTTAGTCGGTTGGTGGCTCCAACCGGGACTAAAGGATATACGTTCCGTTGGAGCCACCAACCGGGACCTATCTCAATATTTTCAAGCCCAAGGGTTGGTAGGGTCTTTAGTCCCGGTTGGTGGCTCCAACCGGGACATATTCCCCTATTTTCAAAAAATTTCGTATTTTCTCTCTTCCGCTTTATTTTTTATTTTGGGGTTTAAATTTGTATTGTTTTTAAATGATAATTAATTTGGAATTTAGAAAACTTTAAACATAAGAAGTGTTTGGATTTGAATAAATAATTCAAAAACATATTCTATTTTAAAAATAATTAATGTAACCTTTTAAAATGAATTACCTTATATTTTTGAATATTAATTTGGAATTTAGAAAACTTTAAACATAAAAAGTGTTTGGATTTAAATAAATAATTCAAAAACATTTTCGCTTTTAAAAATAATTAATGTAACCATTTAAAATATGAACCATTTACAATTAAAATGAATTAACTTATATTTTTTAATATCAATTTGGAATTTAGAAAAACTTTAAACATAAGAAGTGTATGGATTTGAATAAATAATTCAAAAACATATTCTATTTTTAAAAATAATTAATGTTACCTTTTAAAATGAATTAACTTATATTTTTTAATATTAATTTGGAATTTAGAAAACTTTAAACATAAAAAGTGTTTGGATTTAAATAAATAATTCAAAAACATTTTCTGTTTTAAAAATAATTAATGTAACCATTTAAAATATGAACCATTTACAATTAAAATGAATTAACTTATATTTTTTAATATCAAATTGGAATTTAGAAAAACTTTAAACATAAGAAGTGTATGGATTTGAATAAATAATTCAAAAACATATTCTATTTTAAAAAATAATTAATGTAACCTTTTAAAATGAATTAACTTATATTTTTGAATATTAATTTGGAATTTAGAAAAACTTTAAACATAAAAAGTGTTTGGATTTAAATAAATAATTCAAAAACATTTTCTGTTTTAAAAAATAATTAATGTAACCATTTAAAATATGAACCATTTACAATTAAAAATGAATTAACTTATATTTTTTAATATCAATTTGGAATTTAGAAAAACTTTAAACATAAGAAGTGATAGGGGACGACCATGAAACCTTGAACATGATAGGTCATTTTGTGAAGGTTTTTGAAACATGATCAATATACCAAGTCCGTATTTTTCCTTTCAACTATGTAACATAATATGACACCACGAAGGATTTTCAATGTTGGATTTTTTGAATTTATTATGCCCGTTTGAATTATCTGAATTTCTAACTATGGTCGAACCGGTGTGCATGAAGATAGGGACGGGCATTGTTAGAACTTGCATTGGATCTCTGAAGAAACCACATATTGTGAGTCTAAAATGATTTTTCAAAAATCACGGGCGGTAGATCATGTACTGTAGTACAAACCGACCCACTTCCACGATTCCAGACATTTGTCCTTTTACCGGGATGGACGAAAAGGTTTGAGATGTACCGGTTGGGATATAGTCCATGTAAGGTGGTCTAGTATTTTAGGAAAATAGGACGGTAGCATTCGAACCGGGACTAAAATATTTTCCGCCATTTCCCACCTCTTCCGCCAAGTTTTCCGCCTTTCCTTTCTACTAGAGCTTTTAGTCCGGATGTAGTCACTAACCGAATAAAGATATTTCCGCCATTTCCCAAAGCTTCACTCCAAGTTTTCCGCTTTCCTCTATATTTAGGGTGATCGTGTCATGGCTATCCACACATCATCACCTTCCTCTATTAGAACAATGGACAACGCCTACTGGGCCATTCTGACCCTCGAGGAGACCGAGGCGCTATGCGCCTCCAACTACCCTTGTCCATCGGTAGGGCCGCCCGCCCGGATGTCGAATTTGGCCGAGGGTTCTGTCCCTCCTGTCCCTCAAGGTTCCGCACGTCAGGCGGACATCACAAACCACTTCTACCACGAGCTCACGCCGAGCGGATGGATCCCAGTGGGATCCCGACAACTATGACACTGGAATGCCTTCTTCGCTAATAGGCGGAAAGGGAGCTCACCAGTGCGAGGGTGATGGCCCGCCGGTGAACCACAAGTCGGCCGTCGTCTGTGGTGGAGAACCGCATTATCATCAGTGATGCGCTACATCGCCGGGAGATCATCCTCGCCACGGTGCACGAGTCCACCCGCCACAGCCCCACACTGTCCGTGATGGCGGCATCGTCTTCAGAGACCCTCTCCCACCCGCTGTGAATCCGAGGCTGAATGGCCCCGGTATATGCCATGGATGGGCCGAGGATCCCGGAGTGGCGGTGGCGATGGCGATGATGATGACGGCGACGATGAAGACCAAGCTGCGTACTATAGGACTAGGCATGATTATGACTAAAGGCGGCTTTAGGCCTGAGTGTTAGCTAGTCCCGATTTGTCGGTTTTAATATTAATAAATGTCTTAAGTGTTACCTAATAAATAGAGGGAAATGCCTATATAAAGAGAGGGTTCATATTTAGTCTCGGTTGGAGAAACCAACGCATGTTGAAGGGATTGCGCAGTGGGCGACAACACTAATAATAGGGGTGAGTGTCGACATTATGTCGCGGCATGTACCTTGTCCCGATGGTGTCACCAACCGACTAAAGATGAACTTAGTCCCGGTTGGAGACACCAACCAGAGACTAAAGATGAGTCACACTAATAATAGGGGTGAGTGTCGACATTATGTCGTGAGTGTCGACATTATGCCGAGCTGCTTGTACTATAAATATGCATCCTTGTGAGTCCAGTCCTCCAGCCTTTGAGGCATCTCCAAGATGGTTTTAGAGCGAGGACACCACTACGTCGATTTGGGAGATGCGATGGAGCCCAGTCCTCCGGCATCTCCGAGAAACTGGTCATAGGCACTCTAATATGTGAAATTAGTTAGCTCGAGGCGTATTGATCTAGTTAGTGAAGTTACAAGCTGCAAGATGGTTTTCGAGAGAAGGGACACCATCTGCGGCCATTGAGGAGATGCCGACGGAGCCCAGTCCTCCGGCATCTCCGAGAAACTGGTCATAGAGGCACTCCCTAATATGTGAAATTACTTAGCTAGGAGGCGTATTGATCTAGTTAGTGAAGTTACAAGCTGCAAGATGGTTTTCGAGAGCAGGGACACCACTGCGGCCAGTTTCAGGGAGATGCCGACGGAGCCCAGTCCTCCGGCATCTCCGAGAAATTGGTCATAGAGGCACTCCCTAATATGTGAAATTAGTTAGCTCCGAGGCGTATTGATCTAGTTAGTGAAGTTACAAGCTGCGAGATGGTTTTCGAGAGCAGGGACACCACTACGACCAGTTTCAGGGAGATGCCGACGGAGCCCAGTCCTCCGGAATCTCCAAGAAACTGGTCATAGAGGCACTCCCGGTCCAGCCACAAAATGGGACTAACACTCAAGACATTTATTAATATTAAAAACTGAGACTACAAAACCGGGACTAAAGGCCACAAACCGCGAAAGATATCCTTCGGTCAAGCCACAAACCGCGAAAGACATGAACTAGAGTTACATAATATGAGCATGAACTTCTTGGCATATGTCATTCCTTATGACCGCTTCAGACGTAACCATGGAGCATCTTGTTTACTTAACGGAATGCTTGGGTCGGTTTTCTTTGTGAAGGGCGGAATTTCATCAAACTTATTATAATCTTGACATGTACATCTTGTCCTCGATTCCCACGATGTTTCTTTTTCCCTGAAAGAACTATGTGACGCTTTGGCTCATCATATGATGTATTCGTTTGCATATTTTTTTTTTTTGATGCTGGAGGACATGTCCTTCACATAGAAAACCTGAGACACATCATTGGCTAGGACGAATGGTTCATCTCTATAACCAAGATTGTTGAGATCCTTTGTTGTCATTCCGCATAACTGGTCTATCTTTACCCCTTCCCCATTCAGTTGACCCATTTGCGGTGAAACAAAGGGACCTTAAAAGAGACTCCATAGTCTAGTTCCCATATCTCCTCTATGTAACCATAATATGTGTCCTTTTGTCCATTCTCGTCTATTGCATCAAAGCGGACACCACTATTTTGGTTGGTGCTCTTTTATCTTGGCGATCGTGTAGAATGTATTCCCATTTATTTCGTACCCTTGGAAATTCAATATAGTAGAAGATGGTGACGCGCCAACAAGTATAGCTGATCTCCAACGTGGTGTCATTCAAGAGATGTGTCGCATCCAACCACCGAAGACTTCATGTGTTCATCGTAATCCATGATTCGAGGCTTCCCGGGTTTTGGGCGTACAATATTCTTGTGTTCCTCGATATCTGAGCTGCCAAGGTGGAATTATGTAGAAGCGTAGTGTGCTTTAGTGAAAGAATCCCGTCCCTACATATCATTGCTTTCTTTCCCGTGCCTTTTCCACTTAGTCTTCCCTCATGCCGCGAGTCGAAACACCAATCGGCTTAAGGTCGGGAATAAAGTCAACACAAAACTCAATGACCTCCTCTGTTCCATATCCCTTGGAGATGCTTCCTTACAGTCTAGCACGGTTATGAACATATTTCTTTAAGACTCCCATGAACCTCTCAAAGGGGAACATATTGTGCAGAAATACCGGACCGAGAATGGCAATCTCTTCCACTAGATGAACCAGGAGATGCGTCATAATATTGAAGAAGGATGGTGGGAACACCAATTCAAAACTAACAAGACATTGTACCACATCCTTCTGTAACCTTGGCAGAATATCTGGATTGATTACCTTATGAGATATTGCATTGAGGAATGCACACAGCTTCACAATGGGTACTCGAACATTTTCTGGTAGAAGCCCCCTCAATGCAATCGGAAGCAACTGCGTCATAATCACGTGACAGTCATGAGACTTCAGGTTTTGGAACTTTTTCTCTGCCATATTTATTATCCCCTTTATATTAGATGAGAAGCCCGACGACACCTTGATACTGTAAAGGACTTCAAAAAAGATTTCATAATTTGTTGGTCCTCCCGTGCTTCAGGTGTATCTTTTGTCTTCCCATACACGCCTAGGAATCCTAGCAGGTTCACACAGAGATTATTCGTCACGTGCATCACGTCGATTGAAGAGCGGACACGCAGGACTTTCCAATATGGCAGCTCCCAAAATATAGATTTCTTCTTCCACATGGGTGCGTGTCCTGTAGCGACGTCGTTCGGAACTTATTGACCGCCGGGACCCTTTCCAAAGATTACTTCTATGTCCTTGACCATACCAAATACATCATCACCAGCAGGGAGTTCAGGCTTCTTCCGGTGATCTGCCTCACCTTTGAAATGCTTGCCTTTCTTTCTTACGGGATGATTGGTCGGAAGAAATCGTCGATTCGCTAGGTACACAACCTTCTTGCATTTATGCAAATATGTACCTTCAGTCTTATCTAAACAGTGGGTGCATGCCTTATATCCTTTGTTTGTACATCACGAAAGGTTACTAAGAGCGAGCCAATCATTGATGGTTCTGAATAACAACCCTCGTAGAGTAAATGTCTCCTGTTTTTTCTCTTCCCACTCACAGGCACCTGGTTTGCCCCACAACTGTAAGAGTTCTTCAACTAATGGCCTAAGGTACACATCAATGTCGTTGCCCGGTTGCTTTGGGCCTTGGATGAGCATTGGCATCATAATGAACTTACGCTTCATGCACAACCAAGGAGGCAGGTTGTAGATACATAGAGTCACGGGCAGTCTTTGTGCTGCAGCTCTGCTCCCCAAAAGGATTCATGCCATCCGTGCTTAGACCAACCATAAGTTCCTTGCGTCACCGCAAAGTGCAGGAAGTCTCTGTCGATTTTTCTCCTTTGTGACCCATCGCCAGGTGTCTCAACTCCCGTCTTTCTTACGGTCTTCTTTGTGCCATCGCAACAACACGGCATGCTCTTTGTTTATGAACATGCGTTTCAACCTTGGTATTATAGGAGCATACCACATAACCTTAGGAACCCTCTTAGGAGGGTCTCTCCTCAACATCACCAGGTCATCTCGTGCGATCTTATACTGCAACGCTGCATACGGGCATTTATCTAAATTCTCATACTCCTTACATGTAGAGGATGCGATCATTAATGCATGCATGTATCTTTTGCACATCTAATCCCAGAGGAGAGTCTTCTTTGCTTCGTAGGTACTCTCGGGAAGTTCGTTATGTTTTGCAAACTTCGTCTTCATTATTTTCAGCATCTTTTCAAATGAGGAGTCGGTTAGACCACACTCGCCTTCCATCGCAACAATTCCAGGTGGTACCAAGCTTTGTGCTGCCATCTTCACAATTTGGGTACAACAATTTCTTGTGATCTTCTAACATGCCTCTAACTTCAACTTCTCATTTTCTGTTTCACGGTCTCGCTTTGCATCGAAATGACCTACCAAGTTCATCGGTAGGCTCATCGATGCCCGTTCTTCACCTTTTTCCTCTCCATTGTCTTCCATTGCGATCATCAGTATTCAGGAAACATATGATGATAGTTGTTATCATCATCTTCTTCTTCACCATCTTCCATCATAACCCCTCTTTCCCGTGCTTGGTCCAGCAATTATAGTTGGGCATGAAACCTTTCATAATCGTGGCGCGAATGATTTTCGAGGAAGAGTACTCCTTGTTGTTCGACATTGAACACATGGACAACGATAAATCCATTCTCTTTGTTTGCCGTAGCCACATCGATAAATTTATCCACGCTTTGATATACCCGGCTACCCGCCGTTACCGTACATCCATTCCCGATCGTTCATACGCATCATATAAGTAAGTTTATCAAAAACAGGACATCATAAATAGTGAAATAACCAATTCACACCGACACATGAATTGTATCAATGACCTAGAAAAGATAAGATTGCTAACCTCGATCGAGGGAAATAAAGAGGAGAAAGCTCAAGTGCGTCTCGGACACCTTCTATATTTTTGTTCTATGAGAAATTCAACGATTTTTCACTCAAACATTTCAACAAACACCTTCAATGCATGCATGAAAAAACTAGCACACACCCTCACACCTTACACCATTGAAAAACAGAGTGGAGCGAGGGGCGTTGCATTTATAGACAAGGGGTCTTTAGTCGGTTGAAGCCAGCAACCGGGACTAAAGGTGCGTGCACGCCACGGCTGTGGCAACCTTTAGTCCCGGTTGGCTGGCTCCAACCGACGCATGCCCCTTTCAACCGGGACCCATGCTCCTCGGCCCGTGCCCGCTCAACCGGGCAGCCAAGATTAGTCCCGGTTGGTGGCGCAACCGGGACTAATGCTCAGGTCGCGAACGGATGGCCCTTTTGCTCTAGTGGGGCGTTCACTAGTGCGAGCCCCCTTTAACTCCGGTTGGGAGGGCCTCTAACAGCGTTCCCCAACCGTTGAGGGTTCGGTGTTATCGGGGCCCTTTAACACCGGTTCTTATACGAACCGGTGTTAAAGGGTGGCGACGTGGGCTGCAGTTCAGCTCTTTAACACCGTCAGACCGGAACCGGTGTTAAAGGATCTTCTAAGCGTAGATTTAGCTGCCGCGAGAACTCTGCAGAAAACGCCTAAATCTCGCCGCATTCGCCTGCCTCTGCCCGTTAAGGCGTATTTCTGCGGGAGGGGGGGAGCGAGGGGGAATCGATCGGGAGCGGTATACTTATAAATCGTCATCGGTACATACGAGTACATGAATAATTAAGCAACTATTATTATACACAAACATCGTCATCGGCACATACATCGTCATCGGCACATACATCGTCATCGTTCATTTTGGTGGATATCTAAAGAGATCTCCGCCAGGCGTGACGACCTCATCAAGTATGAACCCCACCAATTCCTCTTGAATGGCTCGTATGCGTTCAAATGGTAGGAGTTGGTCCCGCATCCGTTCGATCTGAATATATATGAAGAATGGGCCGTCAATATATATATAAGAATAAAACTCAACACAATTGATGGTAATAAAATAATGTTGTGGACTTTGTTTACTTACTCTAAGTTGTTCTAGTGCGGCTTGGCACATGTCACATATCGTGTTGCGAATGAATTCGCAAACATAGTACCCACATAAGTTATTGTCGTGTCCCTGATGCGCGCACTTTACGAGAATAGAGAGTTCAATCAAAATAATAATCAATAAAGCATGATATAATGGAATTGGAAGCTAGCTAGTATTACTTACATTTTGGTCTACAAATTTTAGTTCTTCTGACCATTCACCCACGGACCTGCCCGTGAACATTTTCCAAACCCTGTCCGACAAAGAAAATGGATAAAGGAGTAATTAATTACTTATTGTCACGAAAATTGCCGATCTAGTGCGATAATATGATTGAAATTACATCTAGAGCATCTCTCTAAAGTCTGCCCATAGCTCTTTTTATTTTCTTAACGAGTCCATGACAAGGACTTTTCCTGAGTCGGGTTGAATGACTAGCAGAATAAAGTGGAACCTACGCACGCATAACTCATCATCAATTACACTTAACATCGAGTAAGCCGAAACAGAATGTGTACAAGAGAGAGGGTAACAGTACTCACGAGAAGTTGTAAGGCAATAGTATTTCCCTTTTGGTTTGTTGTCTCAGTAAAGACTTTAGCAAGTAATCTTCTGTTTGGCCGGGTTTGTCTCTTACCACTTCTTCATGAACTCTATTTGGGTCAACGAACCCAATGTCAAAAGGGCCTCCTTTCATGCATTCCATAACCTTTTTCCTGCATAATAGTATATACATATATGGTGAGCATATATATATACATGCAATTAATGAAGTGAATGAGATGAGATAAAAATTACAGAAATAGTACTTACACACAATAAAGGCTGATGGCAGATTTGTCGAGTTCCTTCTGATTGAATAGAAAATGCAAGTCTTGAATGTTGAAGTCGATCGCGTCGTCTCCGCACAAGAAAATCTGATCTCTTATATGTGCCGTGATCCATTCTTCTTTTCTCGTCTTGCAGAAATGAAGGTACCACTTGTGCAATTTTCGCATCTTTGTTGGTAGATTCTTGAGCTCCTCTTTCTTGACTAGATTCTTCCCATACTTCCATGGTTGTATGGGGTTGACATCGCATTTGGGCAAGTTGTCTCCCATGACGTTCAAGTATGCAATGTAAGTCATCCCCATCTCATTGGCCTTTCTTTGTAGCTCGCCTCGTAATCATCTACGGAGGAGCGTCCCGTTTGTCAAACATTTGGAGTGGGCGCATGATTGGTTTTCCTGCTCTCCGAGCATGGGAACTGTTTTACAGGGTGCCTCACATTGCTACTTCAGTCTCCCTACGGCGCCTTGCATCCTCCTTCAAAATCTGGCGCTCGTAGTCCGGCACAAGTGGGGTTTCAGGTTTCAAAAGATTTTTGTAAAACTTCTCCACCACCTCCGGATCTATTTTATCCTTTGGCTCGGCCCGTCTAGGTGCAAAGAATTTCTTGACCTGTTCTTCCGAGATCCTATTGGTCTCCTCGTCGCTGCGATTCCACGGTAAAACCGGCAATGGCTTGGCGGAAGGCTGCAGGACGTAGTTTTTTGAACTCTTTGGCGTACGGTTTCCTGCGGATTTCTTTGTGGCGTGCTCGATGCTCCTCGTGGCGGTGCTCTTCCGCTTCTGTTGAGGAGATGGATGAAGCACCGGAGATGGTGACGGCGAAGATGGCTGCCTTGCAGAGATGGTGACGTAGGAGATGGCTGCCAGCAGAGATGAGATGGGCGAAAGATGGCTGCCGCGCCGGAGATGGCTGCCATGCAGGAGATAGCTGAAGCAGCTCAGACTACTGACGCTGCGGAGACGGCGGGGGTGCTAGTGACCTCCAATTTGGAAGCACAATGTGTTCTTCCAAAGAATGGTTGTTTTCACTGCAAATTTGAGTTGAGTTTCCCCTTCACCTGTAGCATGGTCAAGCTGTGCTTCCTCATATTCCTTCACAACCTCATCCACCCCGACAATAGCATAGCCATCTGGAATCGGTCGGCAGTGGTAAGTTCCACCAGCTACAGGAGGTAAGGCATAGCCGACAGCCACCTTAATGGATAAGCCCATTAATCTCACATGCAGCTCAGCGTGTTCGCTCTCCGTGATCTCATCCACGGGGTATCGAGGACCCGTCATTTCAAGCGTGGGCTACACGTTCTCCGTGGAAGCCACCTTTGCTTCCGCAGAGTCCGGCGGGCAGCTTCCAATGCAGCTCTTCGTGCCGCTGAGATGGGCCGGTAGCTTGATGGCTTGTTGTGCATTCACTTGCGCTGCAGCGCCGCAAGTGCATGTTCTATCTGTGTCATCCGCTCAGACGCTTTTTTCTTTTCTGCGCGCCATCTGTAGAGTCGCTCCGTCGGCAAACCCATCCTTCCATGTCATACCCCGTGCCTCGTGCATGTCCAGTGTTCTTTTTACCGATGGCGCGTGAGCTGGTCATTCTCTCTGTCGGGATGGAAGGTCCCGGATGTTTCCTCGTATGCCGTGATGAGTTCAAGGACGGGTTTGGCAAGGATGGTTGGGAAGATACACAATCCTTTACGGGTCCAACCTTGCCCCGATTCCGTAGAACCAAGTCTTTGCACGTAGGTCCCACCCATCTGTCTGGGTGTGATCCTCTCTCGCAGGGCCTCTCAGCTTCCTCCCACTTAGGCCTCGAGATATGTAGCCACGACCCCGTCCTCTGGTGATATTCCTTCTTCAGGGCATTAAGCGTATTGGTTTCTGACCTCTTTTTAGCTATAGCACTTTTTTTATATGTCTCAAATTCGGGCCAGTGAGGTCTTATCTTCGCATAATATGCGTCTTCGAAATCTAGAGTCACGCGAGCTTTGACAAATTTGTTCAATTTTGTCTTCCAGTTGCGGAAAGCCTCAGCCATCTTCTTTAGAGTCCACTCTTTGACCTTTTTCTTTATAACCGGGTTGTTTTCATCCTCCTCTGGCGGAAGGGTGAAATTTACCAACAACGAATTCCAAAGCGTTTCTTTGGATCTTTCAACGACAAAGGTACCGTCGCCCTTCTTTGGCTTATTCCAATATTCAATTATGATTGGGATTTGGTCCCTAACAAGAACTCCAGCCTGACGTATAAATTTGTCTGTGGCCTTCTTGGGCTCCATAGGCCTGCCATCAACACGGACTGCTTCGATTGTGAACTTTGCACGATCTTTCAACCGCTGGCTCGCGCCTCGCTTGCTCTTTTTCGTAGAAGAAGATGGTTGATGGCTGGTCGATCCAGAGGGCTAAAAGAAGAAAGAAGCGTTAATTAATACATGTAGAAGAAGATTGTTGGTGGAAGTCAGCTGAGGCTTAATCAATGCATATACCTCGCCGGACTTTGTAACCATTAAATTGCGTTCACCGGAGTCTTCATCTTCTCCATGACTAGTACTTGAGCTGTCGTCGTCATGTCCCTCCAAGTTCAGATATTGTGAGGTGTCCTCATCAATAATGTTCTCCATTATTTCTTCTTCTTCAAGGTTTCTACTAAGTGGATCCATAGTTTCTAAAACAATAATATTATCTAGAGTGCTAGCGGCGGGCTCGTCGGGCGGCGGGCGGCGTCGGCGTTTAGGCGTGGCCTATGAGCTCCGAAGCGGCGGCGGCGGTGCTAGCGGCGGGCGGCGTCGGCGTTTAGGCGTGGCCTATGAGCTCCGAAGCGGCGGCGGCGAGACGCTCCTGCACGGGGAAGAGAGCGAGGTGGTCAATTAGGGTTTAGGCGTGGCCTATTATAATATCTTTGCTATAAGCTATTTTATATCGTTCCGAGGCGTCGGCGTTTAGGCGTCGGCGTTTAGACGTGGCAGAGCGACAACGGTGACGTCGTGAGCAGCTGCAAAGGCGCGGCGGCGTGGCGAGAAGCGAGCCTGTGATAGCCCCCTTTAACACCGGTTCGTAGAAGAACGGTGTTAAAGCCTTCGGGATCAACAAAGCCCTCGTTTCCACTAGTGCTCGTGGTAGTACTACACAGTTGTCGTCTGTAACACCTCAGTTTTAGATAAACATTATTTAGGGTTTTTTTGTGCATCATGTTTAAATTGTGCATTAAAGAACGTAATGAAAAACTCTAAACCCTACTCTCTCCCTCTATTTGAAATCAATTCAAAATGACACATGACCACCGGCCGAGCACACTATGGGTAACGACAGTAGCACTAAAATTTAACGGGCATGACACCGAACTTGTGAGCAGGCTAGGCTGTAGAGGAGGGCCTCACAGGATCCGGCGAGGCGAGGCGGCGGCTCCGACGTCTGGCGGCGGTGGCTCGGCGTCGGAGAGGCGAGCCGGCTCGATGTCTGGCGAGCGGCGGCTCCGGCGTCTGGCGGCGGCTCCGGCGTCTGGCGGCAGCGGCTCCGGCGAGGCGGCGGCCGGATGCGCGCGATGCGATGGCGGTCTTCTTTGGCGCGGCGGCTAGCTCCGGCGAGGCGGCTAGCTCGACGGCAATGGGCTGCAGCGTGGCGTACTGCTCGCTCTCTGCAAGCGGGCGGTGGTTCGATCGCACTGGGGAAGAAAGGGCGAAGGCATTTAATACCCCCTTTAACACCGGTTCGTGGCGGGAACGGTGTTAAAGGGGAATCATTCTTGGCGTGTTATTACCCCCTTTAACATCGGTTCACCACGAACCGGTGTTAAAGAAGCGAATGAATGCAGGAAGCGAAATAAATGCCCCCTTTAACACGGTTCTGTCTGGAACACTGTGTTAAAGGGGGCATTATTCATGCATTAAAGGGCTTTTTAATTCAAAAATATGATATGAATTTAGAAAATTCATATCTTTTCATTCAACTCAGAAAAATATGAATAATATATCATAATTTTCGAAAAATAATATCTATCCATTCATGTAAATCATTTTATATTTACTTTACATGAATTTTTTAAAATAATTAAAACACTTATTTCATGCATTAAAGGGGCTTTTTAATTCAAAAATATGATATGAATTTAGAAAATTCATATCTTTTTCATTCAACTCAGAAAAATATGAATAATATATCATAATTTTTAGAAAAATAATATCTATCCATTCATGTAAATGATTTTATTAGATCAAATCATATTTTAATGCCGCATCTTTTGTATTAACATTTTGAATTGATTGGATATTTAAATGTCGAATCTTTTGTATACACTTGAATCTCACCAAGCCTCTCTCAACTTGCATTGTTTTTGATCAATGTGTTGGTGGTTTTGAATTAGCCATTTGGTGGTTGCTTCACAAAACCGTCCGTTTTATCTTTCGGAAAATGGAAAATGCCTTTTGGTGCGATACAAAGGAAAACTCCTCTTGCAAACTATGCCTTGATTCTAGCCATAACATTGGTCATTTGACCCGAAAGCCAAGAAACCTCGAATGAAAATTAAGATACATGGCCAGATTAAGTAACAATCGGTAGAATGGGCTGAAAATTAAGATACATAAAAGCGAAAATTAAGATACATGGCAGATTAAGTAACAATCGGCGAACTTGTTCGGAATGTTGGAGTGATTGATCATGCTCCTGCCTACACTGTAATACTACGCCACCGTAGTCGTACTTCCGCCGTCATCATTGTCGTCGTCGGTCGTAGTAATTGAACCTCTGGAAATGCGTGGGCTGGACTTGAGGGTAGCGTGGGCTGGACTTGAGGGTAGCGCAGACGGGGTTAGAGTCGGCGGCGGTGTCATAGGCCATGGCCTGGGAGAGTCCGACCGCGCCACCATAGCCGACGGCGGCCTCGTTGAAGTTAGGAGGAGGTGGGCGTCCTCCTCGTGCTGGCGGCCCTCTCATGCCGATCCACGAAGAAGGCTTCCCAAGTAGGGAAATAGTCGGGATGCCATCTGGATTCCTCCGCTGCTCGGCGTGAGCTCGAGTAGTAGTGGTTCGTGATGGCCATCCGTGGCGCCACACCTAGAGGGACAGGAGGAAGGCACGCCTCCGACACTCGGCATCCGACACGGGGACACAAGTGGCCCGGGCGGGGTAGTTCGGCGAAAGCGCCTCCGCCTCCTGAGGGGTTAGTGCTACGGTGGAAGCCATGGGAAAGAGTGATGAGGTTGCGAGATATGAGTCTAGAGATGTGCAATGACAATGGAGGCCAACCCCTACATATATATATAGTGAACTAGCGGGAAGAAGCTGGAGGAAGAAGCTGGCGGGAAGAAAAATGGCGGGAAAAAATTTTGGGATGAACCTTTAGTCCGGTTGGAGACACCAACCGGGACAAAACAATCAGCACTAATAATAGGGGTGAGTGCATGTCGACATTATGTCGTGCGTGTACCTTGTCCGGATGGTGTCACCAACCGGGACTAAAGATGAACCTTTAGTCGGTTGGAGACACCAACCGACTAATAATAGGGTGAGTGTCGACATTATTTTGTAAGTGTCAACACTATGTCGAGCTGCTTGTACTATAAATAGGCATCCTTGTGAGTCCATCCTCCAGCCGGTTTGAGGCGGGGACACCACTACGGCCAGTTCGGGGAGATGCCGACGAGCCTGATCCTCCGCATCTCCGAGAAGCTGGTCATAGAGGCACTCCTAATATGTGAAATTAGTTAGCTCCTGGTGTATTGATCTAGTTAGAGAAGTTACAAAGCTGCAAGATGGTTTTCGAGCAGGGACACCACTACGGCCAGTTTCGGGGAGATGCCGACGAGCCTAGTCCTCCGCATCTCCAAGAAACTGGTCATAGAGGCACTCCCTAATATGTGACCGCGCGCGTTTGGAGATCAGATCTTAATGGTAAGTACGAATCGGGACAACTTATTCTCATAGTCCCGGTCCATCCACAAAACATGAATAACACTCAAGACATGTATTAATATTAAAAACATGAACTAGAGTTACATAATATGAGCATGAACTTCTTGGCATATGCCCTTCCTTATGATCGCTTCAGATGTAACCATGGAGCATCTTCTTTACTTAACGGAATGCTTGGGTCAGTTTTCACTGTGAAGGGCGGAATTTCATCAAACTTCTTATAATCTTCTGACATGTCTGTCTTGTCCTCGATTCCCACGATGTTTCTTTTCCCTGAAAGAACTATGTGACGCTTTGGCTCATCATATGATGTATTCGTTTGCATATGTTTTCTTTTTTTTGGTCTGGAGGACATGTCCTTCACATAGAAAACCTGAGCCACATCATTGGCTAGGACGAATGGTTCGTCTAAGTTCTTCATAAGATTGTTGAGATCCACCGTTGTCATTCCGTACTTCTTGTCTACCTCAACCCCTCCTCCTGTTAGCTTGACCCATTTGCATCGAAACAAGGGGACCTTAAAATTAGGTCCATAGTCAAGTTCCCATATCTCCTCTCTGAACCCATAATACGTGGTCTTTTGCCCATTGTCTTCTGCATCGAGCGGACACCACTGCTTTTGGTTGGTGCTCTTTTATCTTGGCCTATCGTGTAAAATGTATTCCCATTTACCTCGTACCCTTGGAAAGTACATACATCGAAGGCGGTGTCACAGCCAACAAGTACGGTGATCCCCAACAGTGGTGTTATTCGTGAGAAGTCTTTGCGACCGCCAAAACTTCGCCATGTGTTCACTTATAATCCATTCATCGACCGCCCGGTGTTTGAGGCGTATTAAATTCTTGTGTTCATTGATATACGGGGCAACCAAGATAGATCTTTGTAAAACCGTGTAGTGTGCTTGATTGAGAGAATGCCCGTCCCTACATATCATTGCTTTACATCCTAGGGTGCCTTTTCCACGCTGTCTCCCCTCATGTCGTGATTCTGGAACACCAATCGCCTTAAGGTCGAATAAAATCAACACGTAATTCAATGACCTCCTACATTACATAGCCCTTGGAGATGCTTCCTTCGGCCTAGCGGTTATGAACATATTTCTTTAAGACTCCATGTACCTCTCAAAGGGAACATATTGTGTAGAAATACAGGACCGAGAATGGCAATCTCTTCTACTAGGTGAACCAGGAGATGTGTCATAATATTGAAGAAGGATGGTGGGAACACCAACTCAAAGTGACAAGACATTGGGCCACATCTGCTTGTAACCTGGTAGGCTTTCGGATCGATTACCTTGATATATTGCATTGAGGAATGCACATAGCTTCACAATGGGTACTCGAACATTTTCGGTAGAAGCCCCTCAATGCAATCGGAAGCAATTGTGTCATAATCACGTGGCGATCATGAGACTTGAGGTTTTGGAATTTTTCTGCCATATTTATTATTCCCTTTATATTGACGAGAAGCAGACGGGACCTTGATCGCTCGAGACATTCAAAAGATTTCCTTCTACGCTTTGGTAAGAGTGTAGTGGCAGAGTTAAGTGGCATCCTTTACCCTTCTCGTTCTCGGGATGCATAGGCTCTTGAGGGCCTTGAGCGTTCTGGTCCTGTCGTGCTTCCGGTGTATCTTTTGTCTTCCCATACACTCCTAGAAAGCCTAGCAGGTTCACGCAAACATTCTTCGTCACGTGCATCACGTCGATTGAAGAGCGGACCTCTAAGACTTTCCAATAGGGTAGGTCCCAAAATATAGATTGCTTCTTCCACATGGGCGCGTGTCCGGCATCGTCATTCGGAACAGATAGACGCGGGACCTTTTCCAAAGATTACTTCTAGGTCCTTGACCATACCAAATACCTCCTCACGGCACGGAGGGAGGCTTCCTCAGGGGTTACGCCAGACGTTTGAAATGCTTGCCTTTCTTTCTTCTTGGATGCAGTTCGGAAGAAATCGGCGATACCCTAGGTACACAACCTTCTTACATTTATCCAAATATACACTTTCAGTATCATCTAAACGTGTGTGCATGCATTGTATCCCTTGTTTGTCTGCCTGAAATGTTACTAAGAGCGAGCCAATCATTGATGGTTACGAAAAGCAATGCTCGTAGGTCAAATGGCTCCCCTTTGTGCTCATCCCACATCGTACACCTGGTTTGGCCCACAGCTGTAAAGTTCTTCAACTAATGGCCTTAGGTACACATCAATGTCGTTGCCGGGTTGCCTCGGGCCTTGGATGAGCACTTTGGAATCATAATGAACTTCCTCTTCATACACAACCAAGGAGGAAGGTTATAGATACATAGGGTCACAGGGCCAGTCTGTTGCAGCTCTGCTCACCAAAAGGATTCATGCCGTCTGATTAGACCAAACCTTAAGTTCCTTGCGTCACGTGCGAAGTCCGGGTACTCTCGCTCGACTTTTCTCCACTGACCCATCGGTAGGTGTCTCAACATCGCGTCTTTCTTACGGTCTTCCATGTGCCATCGCAACAACTTGGCATGCTCTTTATTTCTGAAGAGACGTTTTAACCATGGTATTATAGGAGCATACCACATAACCTTGGAGGGAACCTTCTTCCTAGGGGCTTCGCCCTCAACATCGCCAGGATCGTCTCGTCTGATCTTATACCGCAGTGCAGTGCATACCGGGCATGCATCCAAATTCTCGTACTTCTCACCGCGGTAGAGGATGTAGTCATTAATGCAGGCATGTATCTTCTGCACGTCTAATCCTAGAGGGCAGACAACCTTCTTTTCTTGGTATGTACTGTCAGGCAACTCATTATTTCTTGGAAGAAGATTCTTCATTTTTACCAACAACTTTGAAAATGCGCTGTCAGTCACACCATTCTCTGCCTTCCATTGCAGCAAATCCAGTGTGGCACCTAGCTTTTTGTGGCCATCTTCGCAAGTTGGATACAACAATGTTTTGTGATCCTTTAACATCTGCTCCAGCTTCTCCTTCTCCTTTTCAGTTTCACATTCTTCCTTTGCATCAGTAATGGCCCGACCAAGTTCGTCATCAGCAGTCCCATCTGCTCCCTCTTGATCTTCATTATCTACCTCCGTTGCATTATCATCATATTCAGGATACATATTATGATAGTTTTCATCATCCTCTTCTTCTTCGTTGTCTTCCATCACAACCCCTTTTTCTCCGTGCTTGGTCCAACAATTATAGCTGGGCATGAAACCGGATCGGCGGTGGGCGTGAATGGTTACGGTATTTGAGTAGTCTTTCTTGTTCGACGGTGAACACACGGACATAAAACCATTGTGACCACGGTTTGCATTAGCCAACGATGAAATTTTGGAGGCCGTAATGTACTCGGAAGTCGGCGGTCACCGTACATCCATTGCCGATTCATCTGCATTAATATGTAGTATATATCAAAAATAATAGGGAGATGACCATTTATATATATAGTACATCAATGACACATGAAACTATAGTTCTTGACCTCGTAGAGACAGAAATAGCAACAAGAAAGCTTATTTTGAGCTCTCGGGCATTTCACCGAACACCTCTAGTGCATATAAAAACACAAACTAGCACTCTTCACACCCTCTTGCTAGGCTCCAAAATGTGAAAGAATGGAAGAGTGGGGTGTGTGTGGGCTAGGGTGGTGTCTTATATAGCCCCCCCCCCTTTAACACCGGTTCATGCCACGAACCGGTGTTAAAGGAATGTTGAGCAGTGCAGGGACCTTTAACACCGGTTCGTGCCACGAACGGTGTTAAAGGAACTCCTTTAATGCCGCAGAGGCCACGCTGGTACGCCCCCCCCCCTTTAACACCGGTTCGTAGAAGAACCGGTGTTAAAGCCCATTTTCGGGATCAACAAAAGCCCTCGTTTCCACTAGTGGTTCTACCATTACCTTGATGAAGTCATCGTCGTGCAACAGTTGTCGCCTCATTCGTTCTACTCCGGGGGAAGCTACTCGATAGCCAAACCATGATTCGCTCTATATAGAGAAGGCCACTCAAATCCTGTTAGATACAACCCTAGGATTTGGCTTCTAAATCGGGCGATGCCGGCACTGCTTTCTCTCTTATGAGCATCATTTGTGGAGTGGCGCCGAATGATAGAGGCTAGAGGTGGAGCGGCTTTGTCTTGCATGAAAAATTGGCGGCGATGTCAAGTCATGCCTGACCGATAGGTGTTATGCACGACACAAATCCTCTAGAGACTTCAAGTTCTGTTCACTAGTAGGAGAAAGATCATTGGTGGCGTTCGGAAAATGAGGTTAGTGGCGTTGAACCCACTCTCCACTAACTTCACTCCATTGGTAGCTACTAGTGGTGATGTGTGGCTCGAACGCCACTAGGAAAACCTGTACTGATGGTTTGTCTTCTAAACGGCACAAACAACATTCATACTGGTGGCTTGTGGGTCAATCTCCACTAGTAAGTAAATCACCCATGGTGTTCCAATGTATTTAACCACCACTAATAAAAATACAATAATTAAAAAAACAACATAATTTAGAGAACACAACAACAATAATATCGAAAATAGCAAAAACAGCTAGTTATTTCATCATATGAAGTTGCATAGCAGAAAACAAACAGGTTGGTTCACTGCATGTTCTTAACATCCTATATATGAAGTTGCATCGCTACGACTAGTTATTATGAATAATGATTTCAATGACGAACATCATATGAAGGTCATGGCGTGAGGTGGTCCTCCCAATGACAAGAATGTCTTGCCCAATATGCAGGTCTTGAGAGTCCCTGCTTTTTGAAGACAATGATAGAGGTTCTAAAAGGGAGTCCCTGCCGGTGACGAGACCTCTAAAAGGGAGCTAGAGGTTCTTCCATCCCTGCTTGTTGAATACAATGTGACCATCTTTCATTGTCTTGTACAAAACGATGCTAACGCCACCTCCTGCTCTAACCGGCACTCCAACCATGCCTTTGATACATTCGATCCGGATTACAGATGTAGGATAGCTCTTTTTCCCTAGTAGACGTAGGTTTATCGAATCCTCGGGAAGAATAAAGCAAAGTGAGATTACTTAAAAGGACCTTCGAGAGTTTTAGAATTCCTTTTGTGTTTTTCCGGGACCAAGAGTTTGCGATCTTTTTGTTGTTGTTGACGATCGAGAGAGGGAGAGCCTAGGGCCTTTGGTTTCACCAGTAGTTGTGAAAAATCTCTAATGGGTATAAAAGATAATAATAATAAAGTATGCATGTAATCGTTAGAGCAAGATAATTATATGTGGGAAGTGCATCCATAATTTTTATTGCCTCCGCAACCACTTATTGCAATAACCTACTAGTCTCATCCATAAAAGAAAGAGAGCTAATGATATGCATAGTGATGTCACCATTAATCCCAAGTAAATCCCTCATATATAGCCATACTACCCCTTCTGTCACTAGGGTTCCCAACCTGTACATCAGTCATTACTCACACTCCCTATATCTGGATCAATCCTTGGGGTCTTGGGTACCTGAAAAGTCCTTAGATTGAGGCAAGAGAGGGCACTATAATCGTTATGTCATACACACTAATACATGATCCCATCTATGATAAACAACATGCACAAAAATCTACATGGCTAGGCCGAATGCCTTATCCCAAGGAGAATTACTCACACATGGAGATGAAATCAACAATCATAAACATTATAATAGAGATCATAAGATTGATAGAAAATAGCTTTACAATGTCGCCAATTGGAGAAGATATATACTATTACAAGTGGTGGAAGATGGCTATGGTGGTGGAGAAGGGTTTGGAGATTTAGATCTAGATTTATTCCTCTGGCGTGGCGGCTTCTGGTGGCAGGGAGAGTTGAGGTCGAAAAGAAGCGTTGTTTTCTCGTCACCCGAAGCCTCTTTCTATAGGGGCCCCTTCACGAAAGGTGTTCTATTTGACCTAATGGAGTCGATGGCAACTATACAGCCGAAACTATACGGTCAGAATAAATTTCCTGCCGTATAGTTGGTCGTTAAGTTGTCCGGATCTACCTCACGGCTCCTGGTTTCTTTGACGTGTTGGAAATCTTGTATCTTTGGCATTTATGTTGTGATTCCCATCATCATACGTCATTATCTTCATAGGGAAAAATAGCAAGAAAGGATTGTATACCCCTTTGATCATTAGGTATTAGTGGCAGGGTTTAGATAGATATTTCATCAAATATATGAATAATATCTAGTTTAAATGCGGACGTGTATGACTATATATCACAGCCATCAACCTCCCCAAGCTTAAACTTTATCGTCCTAGAGCCAGAAAACCAAAATAAAAAAGTAATTCAACATTTAAACCGAAATAACGAGATGATGATCTTATTCATGATTGGTAGTCTCATGTTTCCTCCACTTTATTAATTTGAAAAACTGCAGCATAGATAGAGTAATGACAAGCATATCATACGGGTTTCATGAATCCTTATAGCGTAGCAAAATTATTGTAAGAATGGATGATTCAAAAGAGTAAACTTTATTCCATGTCATGTAATCAACTCATAAGCTTGCCTTTGAACAATAAAGTATAATGATGACCCACAAGTATAGGGGGTGTATCGTAGTACTTTCGATAAATAGGAGTTTCGATCCCAACGAGGATCAGAAGGTGTTGACTAGTGGTATGGAGCATGAAATCTCTGTAAATACTTAGCAAACGGATTTTTGGGGGTTTTCTGATAAAGCAACAAAAAAAAGTGCAAGTAATAAAGAACAAACGCAGCAAGTGGCCCAATCCATTCTTAGCAAAGGACAAGCCGGTGGAAATATTTATAAGGACCAAACTTTCTCGAGGACACATGGGAATTCTGTCAAGTGCTTTCGCTTCAAATAGCTGAGTACTCTTCTTTGGTGTTGTAAGTGTTGTGTGGGTGAACCTGTGCTAATGTACCGACCTTACTTGGACTAATACATACTTGTGATTAAACCCCCTGCAAGCATCCGCAACTACAGGAAAGTAATTAAGATATAAACCTAACCACAACCTTATGCAAAGGTGTCCTAACGGGGGTTCAGGTTTTTGTCACTCCGGCAACCCTACAATTAGTAGCCAAATACACAATGCATTCCCCTAGGCCCATAAATGGTGAAGTATCATGTAGTCGACGTTCACATGACACCACTAGAAGAATAGCACCACAACTTAAATACTAAACCATTGAATAATAACTCAACACAAATCCACTACTAACAACATGAATTCTCCCATGTCCTCATGAACTAGACGAACTACTCTCAAGACATCATATGGATCAAGATCAAAGATAATATGGTGATGAATAACAATCTGAACATAAACAATAATCCAATGGTTCCAGTCACAAGCATCAACTACAATAGTAATTAACACCAGGAAAGTTTCCCCTAAGAACTAAAGAAATATCCAACACAAATGTTACAACGGGATGGAGTGGTGATGATGGTGCTGGTGGAGATGATGGTGTGGATGATGATGATGATCCCGATGAAGCCTAGCTTGATGACAGTGTTGATGGTGATGATCTCGCCTCTCCAGGAAGGAGTTTCCCCGGTAGAAATCTATCTGCTGGAGAGATATTTCTCTCTCGGTGTTTTCCGCCCCGCAGAGGCGGCGGAAATCTATCTGTGGTCGCTCCCCTAGTGTTAGGGTTCTGTAAGGAAGATATAGGCGAGAGTTCGGAGTCGGGAGCCGAGCAGGTGGGCCACACCTGCCCTAGGCGCGGCCCAGGGGGACCCACGCCTAGGGGGTGTGGGCCCCCTGTGGCCCTTATACGCCTCCCCTTCTGGCTTCCTTGGTCTTTCGGGAAAATATAGTTTTCCCATATTTTTCTGGTATTTTTATGTCTTTGTGAAATTGCATCAAAACACCTATTTTTTCATCAGAATCCAGACTCCGGCAGTCCATCCTCCAAGAATCATCCAACATGCAAAAACAGTGGAAAAGACATAATTAATACCTCATAATAAGACATATATCAATGAATAGAGGCAAATTATGATATAGAATGGTGATGCAAATTGGACGTATCAACTCCCCCCAAGCTCAGTAAATATGTCCACAAGTTTATGGAGTGAAGTGTCGATAAAAGAATACGGACAAGAAGCATCACACTTACCATTACACAACTCATAGAAGAAAGCAACTCACCATTATATAACTTAGCTAGCAACAAGTACAGGAGTCACAATAGAGATGCATAAAGATAAATCATAATTGGATTGGCAAACTCTTGTTCCTGGTCAGAGATCAGCTGGCAAACAGTTTCACAAAAAGATTTTTGTAGAAGTTTTATAACAGGAGCACTCTTTGCTCAAAAAGTTTTTTCATAATGAAGGCTTTCAAATTAATACTCAATAGATAAGAGTTTTGTGCAAACAAGGAAGATAAATATAACATCCCAGCATTTAGGAACCAACAAAGGGTAGATTTAGGAATATGTGCAATTGCATGTATTCATCTGTAAAAAAAATGTGGGTAATTTTTTCGCCAAATAAAAACCTAGGGTGTTCAAAGTATCTTTCACTCTTTAAGTTTAGGAATAGCCTTGAAGGATGATTGTTATAAACTTTGACATGGTCTTTATGGATTAAAGTGTTTTTGGGAAAGGAATTTGAATTCAAACTTGAGATTTGGATTTATATTTTTAAAAAGATTAGGATTATGTGTGAGAATATTATTTAATCAAGAAATAATATTTACTAACTCAAACTTTAAATAATATAACATAATTGAGTAAATGAATATTTATTTCATATATTTATTCAATGAATAAGTTACAAAATGTAACTTTTGAATATAATAAAGAAACAATATATAGTAACCAGAAACTTTATATAAGATTGATAATTAAATAAATGAATATACATTTTATTTAATCAATTCATCAATAAGTTACAAAATGAAAATTACAAAACTAATAAAGAATCTTTACAAGAGTAGAATTACATCCTTATTTATCTAGTACATTTTATTTACAAAAGAATAAAATAAATATTACAAGGGGACTATTCTATAAATAAAAAGAAAACCTAATCTAAATCTTGAATCTTCAAGTCTTGTACCTGCAAAACATAAAATAAACAAAAAAAAGAAAGAAAATGAAGGTTAAGATATTAATTTTACTCTCAGTAGTGACAGTGAGGTGCACTGTTCCACTTTACATCATTGAGTAAATCTTTAGGGGCAAGTTTCACCAATATGAAAGAACTACATCTTTCATAATTAATAAGCCATAAGTCAAACAATTCCAACCAGTAAGAGGGGAAAGTTTCACCAGGCAGGTAAATGTAATCAGATAAAAAGGTAAATCACCCATGAGCATATACATAAGGATGCAACAGACACACAGACAACTTACACACCTAAATGCATGGTGTGTGCTGTCACCACAGCCACAACTGTGTAAACAATCAAAACAACTCAACACAGCCGTGGGCAAGCACCCCAGGACCAGTTCCTTTGCACATACACCACAAGCATCAGTAGTTTATCCACAGCAAGCCCAGCCAAACCAAAGCACCACCAAAGATCAACTAAACATCACCATATGGTGACATAAGGAGGGGGAAGGATCAGGTGGACAGCAAGGCCAAGTCCAGGAGCTAGGAGCAGCAGGCTAGCTCAAGGTCAAGCACAGGAGCTCAGCAAAACAAGAACAACATCAGAGGTGAAGGACAAGATCCAATCAGCAAGATCAACATTGCCCCCCAACTCCATAATCATCAGTTTTTGTGGTGAGTATCATAAAACCATCACATGATCTAATCATATTATCTAGACAGAAGCATGTGTTGTTTTATGAAACAATCTCTGAATAATCATGCAAGTGAGATGAATCTATCCTAGAGATTTTGAGTATAAATATTTTAAATCAAACCAAGCCAAAAGCACCAATCTCTCAGACCAGCCTCACAGAGTTTGGTGTTAAAACATGCAAGCTAAATAATTCCTCATTTGTTCTTACCAGACCAGGGCACATCTCCCAGAGGGAGTAGCACCTCTAATCTTGCAAGTTACAAACAAACCATTTACTTAACTAACTAGGACTTAAATCCTAGAGCCTCAGACCAACATCATAGGCATAAACAGAAAGGGAGTTTTCACTTTATTAAGCATCTAACAAGTCTCAGGTACTAACTATAAGTAAAGCCAACAACCAGATCCACTTGTGTACCATTCCAGGATGGTTTCACAAGAAATGATCTTACAGGTAAGCCAACTTGATAGCCTAGCTTACAGAAATAAAATAGAAGACCAATATACATCATTTCCCTGAGACCAATCAGAGATCATTCAATATACCCATTCCTTCTCAAAGAATCATCAGATTCTATTGAATAAATTTAGGCTATAGATAAACATACAAGCCAATAAACACTGGTGCAGTGAATCATTACTGACAGTGTTACTGTCAGTATCAAGATACTGACAAAAGATGAACATACCAAATAACAACATCACCCAATCAGAGACAAAACTATGAACCACTAGCATCAGATTACCACTAGCATCAGATCAACCCCAATATCTCATAATCAGAGGATAACAACAAACACTAAGCGCAGAAAACACAATCTTCACTAAGCATCAATATCAGACCATAGCATCATCTCACAAGCACCAGGGATGAACCCTAGACATCAGTGCAAATCCTAAATATAAATTGGTCACCAGATGCACATAGAGGGACTCGAGGTAGCCAGAGGTATGAGTGATCACAGAAACATTACTCACCGGTGGTCCTCGCTGAAAGATTGAAGAGGAAACAGAGGGGCCGACGAGCTCGCAGCGGCATGGGGAGCACCCTAGAGGGCGCTGCAACCCGCACCAGCCACAGTGGCGACCACAACAGTGCACGAGCACCGCACCTCACCACGGGAGGATCAGCGGCGGCGGTGGCATCACCATCCCCAAACCCTAGGGTTCGGGAAGGGGGCTAGACTGGCCATAGAAGGGCCCCAGGATCAAATCGAACTGGACCAGGCGGATGAGCGTGGTCGACAACCTCGCCCTGCACCACGACAGTGGTCAGGGAGGACCACGGCGGCGAGCAGCGCACGGCGGCGACGCCATCGACCACGGGGCCGAGGAGGAGAAGAGGAGAGGTCGAGAGAGAGAGAGAGAGTGAGTGAGTGGGCCGATAGGGCTAGAACCCCTTCGGGGAGCCCTTTTGGTCATAACCACTTGGGTTAGAACGGCCCAATAAGCACAACAAGGCCAGCCCAATCACCCAAGGAAAATTTTAATAATTAAGAAAAGACAAAAATGCCCTTGAATTTAAATAAATTCTAAAAAATCAAATAAAAATCCAAAAATTATAAATAAAATATTTTTGGATTCACAATAATTCAATCTATCTAAATAAATTTCAAAAATAAAATTTTAGGCATATAATTTTTATTAAGAATTTTATAATATATATTCCTTATGGAATTTTATAAAATAATGAAAGATGTTAAAAATAAATAAAAATCACTTTCATTTTAGTAATAAATACTAAATAAATATTTAATATCAATTTTTTTGTATTTAAATGATAATTCTTAAAGGAATTATTAAATAAATAAATTCAAATAAAACGAAAGAATACAATATTGAATAAATATTAAATATTAATATTTATAAATTATTTATTACTAAAATGAATTTTTGTAATTGAAATAATGGGGGAGAATATACAAAAATAAATAATGCATTACATTACTTTGCATAATCATTTTGCTTCTTTAAATATTGTCCTTACCGGGCAATAATGATGTTTTGTAGACATAGAAGCTCAAGGTCCAGTGCAAGCATCCGACTTCACTACCTTGCAATCATAAGGCAAGTTCATCACTTGCTCATGTCCTTTTAAGAGTCTTTATCAAAGTATTTGCAAATTGTGTGTTGTCATCTATATTCTAGAGAAAGAAAATATTATTTTCTCAAAATAAATAAATCTTAGGTATCATCCTAAGTGGTGATATAATGGAGCAATAGAACTTAGGTTTCTACTTGCAACAATAATGATCAGTTAGGGATTAATAACCCATGACATCAGTGATTCTAGCATCGTATATCATGCGTTAACCATGAGATTTAGAATGGGACGTAGGAGTCAGCTGTATCCTTTTCCTCTGGTATTGAGGCAAGAAGACCTTAACGTGACGTTGTGATTCCTTCTGCGGATCCAACATATGGGTGGGCACCCTTACGCCCCACACTTTTGGTGTCTAGATTATCTAAGAATGGTGTTTAGGGGTATAGTCCATTTAAAGGGTACTTGTCCGGGCATCATCAGGTCATAGAGTCTTCGGGAACTCATCAGGGTTTTAGCCTGCCCAAAAGGGGGCTTAAGGGAGGTGAGCCGGCCCCGAAGGATCGTGCAGACATATGAGGTCGCGGAGAGGGAAGTGATTGGCTCGGACCAACTACTGGGCCCCACATCATGGAATTGCGGACGGGAAAGTACGCCAGGTTGTGCAACAAGGAAGTTGATCTCTCATGGGTAAAGTAACGCACCTCTGGAGAGTGTAAAAATGGTAACTTGTTACTCCCTGTTCCGGAAAGGAGCTACGAACGCGGCATGAAAGGAACTCTATGAAAGTTCTGGTCAACCTGTGAAGGCTGATGGTCATAGATTTTCATAATAAAATAAATCTTTGAAGAAAGATTTACAAAAACTGCATAGTGCCAAGGACTTATAGTCCGAGGTGGTAGATAGAGCATACAACTTCCCACCTTGCATATAATGAACTTGATGGGTAACGCTGTTACTCACCCTTTCCTTTGAATCCTTGCTTAGACTCTCAGGATCCCGAAGAGACTCCAATGTATGCAACTGAGAGCCAAGAGGAGGTCTTCTATGAAGATCCCAACTTGTATGGAGCCGTAGAAGGGAAGGACTACGATATCGTATACGGAGGAGAGTACCAAGAGTCAGAATAATTACTATAGTTCTAGGAGCCACTTGAGCCGAGCAACATGAACAATATATAGCGATAAGTTGTTGAGCTCAATTTGGAGTTTACGTTATCACTTTGAAACTTCCGCTAAAACACTTATATTTTGGTTTGTAAGTTGAATATTTTGGAAGTCTTGAACTTCTGGTATTGTAATAATAATAACGTGTGTATGTTTGTAATATGGACCCGCAATGTTTCTGTTGTACCACTCTAAGGGATGTGATATTTACAGAATGGTGTTCTGCGCATGTCATATCAACGACTATAGTGTACTACACATGCAGTGGTATGCTGGGTCACCTATCATAGGCATATTGAGATGATTAAGGTTAAAGTGCACAAAGATGGAGTATATGCTTGACGAAATATAAGTTGGCAATCTCATGTCCCTTGAGTACGAGGGCCGCTCCTCATGCTACTCAACTTTGGTCACCGGTAAGTTCTTGTCATTGTAAGTACATGTGTATCATAAAGAACCGCCAACGGGGTACCCCTTGCACATGGTACAGGAGCTATCCCATAACCAAAATGACAAGGCAAGAAGACAATGAGCATCTCAGCGATATTTTTATTTACTATGTGCATATATTTTTATTGAGGATGCTTCATAGAATGCTCACTATAGTGATGCTGCAAGTTTCCACCATGATTATGAATGGCTTAGGCTAGCGTGAAGGGTTTCACAGCAAAGTAAATCAAAATTTTCTACGGATGCGAACAAGAAAGCCAAGATCTAATCTAGGAGATGCAATCAACGAGAGGGATAGATGAGATCTTCATACCCTCGCCGTCTCCTCCTCGCGATCCGATCCGATCCTACGCCGCAAGTGGCGGCGCCTCCGAGAGATGCAAACGTACGGTGCCGCGGCGTCTACTCCTTCCTTGGTCCAGCAAGTGGGGTGGAGAGATAGATTGGATCTACAACACGACGGCGTGGTGCAAAGGTGGAGAGTTTCTGCGACAGGGATTCGCCAACGGACAGTCGGGAGAGAGAGAGAGAGAGAGAGAGAGAGAAAGAGAGATCTGGAGGGCAGCAGGTAGGCGGCTAGGGTTCAAGGAGGTGTGGGGGGAGGGTGCGCCCCTGCCCTCTTTATATAGAGGGCTGGCCGGCCCCCTTGCCCCTCCTCCAAGCCCTAGGGTCGGCGGCCACAAGGGTGGAGTTGGGGGCAAGTCTCCCCCCCTTCTAGAAGATCCCCTAGGGTTTTGGCTGGATGGGACTATGGAGCCTTGTGCCCCTGGCCCAATGCGGCCAGGGCACTCCCTCGTAGGCCCACGCCCCCCTCCAACAAGTGGGGCCACGTTGGTCCCACTCCGGAAGCTTCTAGGACCTTCCGGTACAATACAGAACATTCCGAAACAATTCCGAAATCCAAAAAAGCTTTCCTTTATATGAATCTTATTCTCCGGACCATTACAGAACCTCTCGTGATGTCCTGGATCTCATCCGAGACTCCGAAAAAACTCATAAACCAATTATCCATTCTATCCTAGCATCGAGACACGTTAAGTGTGTGACCCTACGGGTTCGAGAATATGCGGACATGATCTTCTATCAATAATCAACAACGGGATCTGGAAACCCATATTGACTCCCACATATTCATCGATGGTCATATCGGATGAACCACGATGCCAGGATTCAATTAATCCCATATTTATATTCCCTTCGTCACGCGATATTTTACTTGCCCGAGATTCGATCGTTGGTATCGGCATACCTAGTTTAATCCCGTTCACCACAAGTACTTTAATCATTCTATAATCCGATATCACTTTGTGATTAACTCCTTAATCACGTGCTTGCAAGAGGCGTTGATATCGATTACCGAGTGGGCCCGAAGTATATCTCTCCAACTTGGGAGGGACAAATCCCATCTCGATACATACAACCCAACAAGTACTTTCCGATCACTTGAGAGACACCTTTATGATCACCCTCTCATAGGATGACGTTTGATGACCTTAAAGCTTTCTTCCGATACCAGGGAGTTGCATTATCTCATGGTCTAAGGAATACAATATTTGACATAAGAAAAAGCTTCGCAAAGATGAACACGATGACACGATCTAATTGCTCTGCTTGATTTGGGTCTGTCCATCACATCATTCTCCCAATGACATGATCTCATTATTAATCGACAACTCATGTCTATGGTTAGGAAACCTTAACCATCATTAATCAATGAGATAGTCCATAGAGGCGTACTAGGGACACGGTGTTGTTCATAAACCACACAAGTATCAAAGTTTCCGCTTAATACAATTCTAGCATGGAATATAAACTTTATCATTAACAAGAATTATAATAATAACATCTTTATTAGTGCCTCTAGGGCATAATTCTAACAGTATCCCACTTGCACTAGAGTCAATAATCTAGTTTTCGTCTGGTAACAATCTAACACCCATGGCATTAAGGTGCTGATCATGTTTTGCTCGTGGAAGAGGTTTAGTCAACGGATCTGCGACATTCAGATTCGTATGTACTTTGCTAATCTTCAGATCTCCATCTGTTATATTATCTCGAATTATATGAAATCGGCGGTTGATGTGCTTGGTCTTTGGATGATATCTTGGTTCCTTAGCCAGTGCTATGGCTCCAGTGTTGTCGCATAATATCTCCAGTGGGTCCAAGGCACTTGGAACCACACCAAGCTCAGTGATGAAGTTCCTGATCCAAACTCCTTCACTTGACGCTTCTGCAGCAGCCATGTATTCTGATTCTACTGTAGATCCCGCGATCACGCTTTGCTTGCAGCTTCTCCAGCTCACAGCTCCTCCATTCAAAATATAAACATATCCTGCCTGAGATTTAGAATCATCCGGGTCGGTGTCGAAACTAGCGTCGACGTAACCTTTTATGACGAGCTGCTCATCACCTCCATAGACCAAGAACATTTCTTTAGTCCTATTTAAATACTTTAGGATGTTCTTTACGGTTGTCCAGTGTTCCACTCCTAGATCACTTTGGTATCTGCTCGTCAAACTAAGAGCATTGGACACATCCGGTCTAGTACACAACATGGCATACATGATAGAACCTATGGCCGAGGCATATGGCACTTTGCTCATGGTTTCTCTATCGTTTACCGTAGCTGGACACTGAGCCTTGCTCAATATCTTACCTGACAACATGGGCACTGAACCTTCCTTTGCCTCATCCATTCTGAATCTTTTCAGAACTTTGTCTAGATATGTACTTTGGCTTCAAGCTATTAGGCGTCTTTGTCTATCTCTATAGATTTTGATGCCTAATATATAAGCAGCTTCTCCTAGGTCTTTCATTGAAAAACATTTATTCAAATAACTCTTCACATCGTTAAGCATACCAATGTCATTTCCAATAATCAATATGTCATACACATATAGTACAAAAAATGTCACTGAGCTCCCACTCACTTTCTTGTAGATACAAGCTTCGTAGCAATTTGGAACAAATCCAAAGATCTTGATCACTTGATCAAAACGAAGGTTCCAACTCCGAGATGCTTGCTTCAGTCCATAAATGGAACACTGAAGTTTGCACACCTTATCAACATCCTTAGGATCGATAAAATCTTCGGGTTGCATCATATACAACTCTTCATCAATGTTTCCATTGAGGAACGCAGTCTTGACATCCATCTGCCATATTTCATAATCATGAAACACAACAATTGCTAATAAAATCCGAATGGACTTAAACATCGCTACGGGAGAGAAAGTCTCATCGTAGTCAACACCTTGAACTTGTCGAAAACCTTTCGCGACAAGCCGTGCTTTATAGACAGTAACATTACCATCTGCGTCCATTTTCCTTTTGAAAATCCATTTGCACTCAACGGCCTTTCGGTCGCTAGGACGGTCCACCAAAGTCCATACTTGGTTTTTTCTCATGGATCCCAATTCGTATTTCATGGCCTCTAGCCATTTCTTAGAGTCTGGGCTCATCATTGTTTCCTCACAGTTCGCAGGTTCACAGTTGTCTACCAACAAGACAGTTAAGACAGGGTTACCGTACCACTCAGGAGGGGAACGTGACCTTGTCGACCTATGACGTTCAGTAGTAGCATCGTCTGAAGCTTCATGATCCTCGTCATTAGCTTCCTCTATTGTTGGTGCAGACGGCACTGGAACAATTTCAGGTGCTGCGCTACTCTCCAACTCAAGAGAAGGTTCAATAACCTCGTCTAGCTCTACTTTCCTCCCACTCACTTCTTTCGAGAGAAACTCCTTCTCAAGAAAGGATCCGTTCTTTGTGAAAAACACTTTGCCTTCGGATATGTGGTAGAAGGTATACCCAATCGTTTCCTTAGGGTATCCTATGAAGACGCATTTCTCCGCTTTGGGTTCGAGATTGTCCGGCATCAACTTCTTGACGTAAGCTTCGCATCCCCAAACTTTAAAAAATGACAACTTAGGTTTAGCACCAAACCACAGTTCATACGGTGTCGTCTCAACGGATTTATATGGTGCCCTATTTAAAGTGAATGCAGCGGTTTCTAATGCATAACCCCAAAATGATAACGGCAAATCTGTAAGAGACATCATCGATCACACCATATCTAATAGAGTTCGATTCCGGCGTTCAGACACACCATTGCGCTGTGGTGTTCCGGGTGGCGTGAGTTGCGAAACGATTCCGCTTGCTTTAAGATGCGTGAGAAAATCATAACTCAAATATTCACCTCCACGATCGGATCATAGAAATTTAATTTTCCTGTTACGATGGTTTTCCACTTCGTTGTGAAATTCTTTGAACTTTTCAAATGTTTCAGATTTATGTTTCATTAAATAGATATACCCATATCTACTTAAGTCATCAGTAAAAGTGAGAAAATAGCGATATCCACCGCGCGTCGAAACACTCATTGGTCCGCATACATCGGTATGTATATTTTCAACAAGTCCGTTGCTTGCTCCATTATTCCGGAGAACGGTGTTTTGATCATCTTGCCCATGAGGCACGGCTCGCACGTGTCAAATGATTCAAAATCAAGAGACTCCAAAAGTCCATCAGAATGGAGTTTCTTCATGCGTTTTACACCAATATGACCTAGACAGTAGTGCCACAAATAGGTTGAATTATCATTATCTACTTTGCATCTCTTAGCCTCAATGTAATGGATGTATGTTTCATTGCTTTCGAGATTCAGAAGAAATAAACCATTCATAGCAGGTGCATGACCATAAAATATGTTACTCATATAAATAGAACAACCATTATTCTCCGATTTAAAATGAATAACCGTCTTGCAATAAACACGATCCAGTTATGATGTTCATGCTCAACGCAGGCACATAATAACATTTATTAAGGTTTAAAACTAATCCCGAAGGTAAAACTAAGGAGAGCGTGCCGACGGACATCACATCAACTCTTGATCCGTTGCCAACGCGCATCGTCACCTCATCCGTCGCTAGCCGCCGTCTATTCCGTAGCTCCTGTTTCGAGTTACAAATATTAGCAACTGAACCAGTATCAAATACCCAGGCACTACAACGAGCGCTAGTAAGGTAAACATAAATAACATGTATATCAAATATACCTTTAATGGTGCCATCCTTCTTGTCCGCTAAGTACTTCGGACAATTGCGCTTCCAGTGACCCTTGTCCTTACAATAGAAGCACTCAGTGTCCGGCTTAGGTCCAGACTTGAGCTTCTTCTCAGCAGGCGCAATGCGCTTGCCGCTGCCTTTCTTGAAGGACTTCTTTGCACCCTTACCTTTCTTAAAGCTGGGGGGCTTGTTGACCATCAACACATGATTATCTTTCTTGATGTCCACCTCCGCAGCCTTCAGCTTAGCGAAGAGCTCAGTGATCGTATCGGTGGAACCAATCTGATTATGAGTAACTACAAAACCTTTGTAGCTAGGAGGGAGTGATTGTAGAACTCTGTCAATCTTGAGCTCTTCTGGAATCTTGCAGTCCAGTTGCTCAAGACGTTGAGTGTAGCCCGACATCTTAATGGCGTGCTCACTAACGGAACTCCCTTCCTCCATCTTGCAGTTAAAGAACTTCTCGAAGATCTCATATCTCTCAGAACGGGCCTGAGTCTGAAACATGGTTTTCAGTTCCTCAAGTATCTCAAAGGGCTCGGCGAACTCGTCAAAACGATTTTGAAGGTCCGATTCCATAGCAAACAACATGGTACTCTTAATCACTCCATAATCATCTTTGCGTGACTGATAAACAGCTTTTTCATCAGCCGGTGCATCAATAGCAGGGGCGTCACCTAGCGCTTTCTCAAGGACATAGTCCTTTTGTCCGCCAGCGAGAATGATTCTCAGATTGCGGAACCAGTTGGTGAAGTTAGACCCATTATTCTTAAGCTTTTCTTTCTCAGCAAAAACGTTGAAGTTGAAGTTGGACTTAGCCATTTGATCTACAAAATTTGCAAATACAATTTAGACTATGTTCATGATAACTAGTTCAACTTAATCAAATTACTAGATGAACTCCCACTAAATTCAACATCCCTCAAGTTGTTTAGTGAACACGATCCAAATTCACCACACCTAATCCGATCTTCACGAGAAGAGATGTGGTTTCAATGGTGGACAACAAAGTGTCGATCATATCATTCATATGACTCATGCTTAACCTTTAGGTTCGTATGTTTCGAGGCCATGTCTGTACATGCTAGGCTCGTCAAGTTAAACCCAGGTATTTCCGCGTGTGCAAAACTGGCTTGCACCCGTTGTATGTGAACGTAGATTTTATAGCACCCGATCATCACGAGGTGCTTGAACACGACGAACTTTCTCAACGGTGCATACATGGGGAGAACACAATTTTATCTTGATCTTTAAGTGAGGAATCATCTTATAATGCTACCGTCGCGATCTAAGCATAATAAGATTGCCTCCACCACGAATAGCAACTACAACTATTGCTAACTACTTATAATGCAATCATCTTATAATGCATATAATTTTATGTGACATGGTATAGCCAATCTCCACGCAATGATCTCCATCTTTTGCGCGCCAGCATGATCTCCATCACTCCACCATGATTGCCTCCACCACGAATAGCAACTAAAACTATTGCTAACTACTTAGCGATAAAGTAAAGCTATTACATGGCGTATAAGAAGTTGACACACATGTCATACAAAATTATAAAGACAACCATATGGCTCCTGCCGGTTGTGTACTCATCGACATGCAAGTCATGAAATATTACAAAACATGATCATTGCATACAACATACACATCATATCTTGGGCCATACCATATCACAAACCACTCCCTGCAAAAACAAGTTAGACGCCTCTACTTTGTTGTTGCATGTTTTACGTGGCTTTTGGGAGTAACAAGCTAAGAACTATTCTTACCTACGGAAAGCCACAACGGTGATATTATGGTTGCTAACATCCGGTGTAAATCCCATGACTACTATAGTGAGAGAAACTGTCATCCACCAGCCGCATGTGTGGAACAAGCCACACGTCAAGTGCAGACTCGCGAACGAGGTCGTGTAAAGTTGGCCTGGACCGCTTCGATCTCACTATGCCGCGCCATAAGAAGTACACAACAGGAGGCTTGCAACAGAAAACATCAACACCCGCAACAAGCATGTTGCATTCTACTCGTGAAACACATCTACGCATAGATCTAGCTCTGATACCATTGAAGGGTTTCACAGCATAGTAAATCAAAAATTTCTACGGATGCGAACAAGAAAGCCAAGATCTAATCTAGGAGATGCAATCAACGAGAGGGATAGATGAGATCTTCATACCCTTGAAGAAATCACACAGCGGAAACGTTCAATAGAACGTGGTTGGTGTAGTCGTACTCGTCGTCTCCTCCTCGCGATCTGATCCGATCCTACGCCGCAAGTGGCGGCGCCTCCGATAGATGCACACGTACGGTGCCGCGACGTCTCCTCCTTCCTCGGTCCAGCAAGTGGGGTGGAGAGATAGATTGGATCTACAGCACGGCGGCGTGGTGCAAAGGTGGAGAGTCTCTGCGGCAGGGCTTCGCCTACGCGCAGTCGGGAGAGAGAGAGATCTGGAGGGCAGCAGGTAGGCGGCTAGGGTTCAAGGAGGTGTGGGGGGTGCGCCGCTGCCCTCTTTATATAGAGGGCTGGACGGCCCCCTTTCCCCTCCTCCAAGCCCTAGGGCTGGTGGCCACAAGGGTGGAGTGGGGGGCAAGTCTTCCCCCCCCCTTCTAGACGATCCCCTAGGTTTTTGGACGGCTGGGCCTATGGGGCCTTGTGCCCCTGGCCCAATGCGTCCAGGGCACTCCCTCGTAGGCCCACGCCCCCCTTCGACAAGTGGGGCCACGTTGGTCCCACTCCGGAAGCTTCTAGAACCCTTCCGGTACAATACCGAACATTCCGAAACAATTCCAAAATCCAAAAAAATCTTTCCTTTATATGAATCTTATTCTACGGACCATTTCGGAACCTCTCGTGATGTCCTGGATCTCATCCGAGACTCCGAAAAAACCCATAAACCAATTATCCATTCTATCCTAGCGTCGGGACACGTTAAGTGTGTGACCCTACAGGTTCGAGAATATGCGGACATGATCTTCTATCAATAATCAACAGAGGGATCTGGAAACCCATATTGACTCCCACATATTCATCGATGATCATATCGGATGAACCACGATGTCAGGATTCAATTAATCCCATATTTATATTCCCTTCGTCACGCGATATTTCATTTGCCCGAGATTCGATCGTTGGTATCGGCATACCTAGTTCAATCTCGTTCAAAGCAAGTACTTTACTCGTTCCGTAATCCGATATCACTTTGTGATTAACTCCTTAATCACGTGCTTGCAAGCGGCGTTGATATCGATTACCGAGTGGGCCCGAGGTATATCTCTCCAACTTGGGAGGGACAAATCCCATCTCCATACATACAACCCAACAAGTACTTTCCGATCACTTGAGAGACACCTTTATGATCACCCTCTCATAGGATGACGTTTGATGACCTCAAAGCTTTCTTCCGATACCAGGGAGTTGCATTATCTCATGGTCTAAGGAATACAATATTTGACATAAGAAAAAGCTTCGCAAAGATGAACACGATGACACGATCTAATTGCTCTGCTTGATTTGGGTCTGTCCATCACATCATTCTCCCAATGACATGATCTCATTATTAATCGACAACTCATGTCTATGGTTAGGAAACCTTAACCATCATTAATCAATGAGCTATTCCATAGAGGCGTACTAGGGACTCGGTGTTGTTCATAAACCACACAAGTATCAAAGTTTCCACTTAATACAATTCTAGCATGGAATATAAACTTTATCATGAACAAGAATTATAATAATAACATCTTTATTATTGCCTCTAGGGCATAATTCCAACATAGCGGCCCAAACGTTTCTCTAACACATATACGTCACTCCATGGACTTACAAGTTCCCTCTTTATTTCACATTGTCGACACCCGTAAACAAAAGATCATGATATCAATTGTGTACTATGTACAGGTACAATGTTGAAAGCGTTCCCCGTGACAGCACAGTTCTGCTAATTCCAACGTATAGATGCAATCATATACAACTTTGATGACACAATGGTTCATGTCTATTAGGGTCAAGAAAATAAGGTGTGCCATAAAGTTCGTGAGAGCTTTACTAACTAGTTTTCACATAACAAAATACTTTTTAATTTGAATGATAGATGAAGCTTGAGAACTTGCTTGGAATAGCAATAATGCTAATAGGTAGGTATGGTGGACACAAATGGCAAAGGTTTTGGTTCAAATGGATTGGACACATGAGAAGTATGCCTTCTCAAAACAGGTTTTTGGCTAGCAAGGTTGGGTAGCAAGCAAAAGGGTTGAAAGAAACAAGCAAACCTACAAGTGATAAAGCCAAACATGCAATCTTCCTTGAAGACACAAAAGACCTTAAATAAAGAATACTAAGCTTATGAAGAAACAAGAAAGAAAATAAATGATACAAAATACCTGTAAGCTTTTCTCTTTTTCTTTCGAACCTCAAAAAGTGTTGCTACTGAACAGAACTCGGTTTGCCAAAACCAATTTAGTTCCACTTGATGCTCCCAAAGTGATGCCAATACTGATCAACAAGATCCATCATATTATAGAGATTGAAAACTAAAATAAGAAGTGCAAAAAGTAAAAGATGAAACTTCTCATTAATATTCCATAAAGGCACTCACACCAAGGGATACATAGATAATCAACTAAAGGAGAGATAATTCCACATGCAAACAAAACTATAAGATAACACCTCTACCAAAGATATGAATCCACTAAAAAGGTAAAAGATAAAAGATAATGATGGTGATACCACGACACTCCCCCAAAGCTTCGAACAAGCCAAGGGGATGCCAAACCTGATGACGAAATACTCCTTCGGTGGTGGTGGTGTTCTCTTGTCATCATAAAACTTCCAAGGCAAAGGTTCCCCATCCAAAAAGGATGTCCTTGTCTCTGCAATCCTGAAACTAGCAGCAGAGCTTATGCGATCAAATCTAGCCTCATACTCACAGTTTTGATTTTGTATGTCGTAGAGTTGTGGTTGTAATTGGTTGGTGGTCTGATGGGGCGAGAAGATTTATTCTCGGAGCTCAGCCACCTCCTCCTCGTGTTTGGCGATGAGTTCTAAACTTATCTTGTGAATAACATCCACTTCACGTTCTGCCATCTTCTTATACCTGAAAACCTCCTGCTCCAATGCTTCCATCCTGTCTTCCAGACTTCCTTCTCCCTTGGGGCCTTGAACTTCTTTCATCTGTACCTTCTCATCTTTGAGAATCAACTCCTTGGGATGGATCCTCAACTCATACATGTATGGGTTGAGGACATCCACAGAGGAATCCTCCATGGGTGATCCAGAGGAAGACATTATAGCTCCAAAACTGGGAATTTGCCTGACTAAAATAGATCGAAACAAAAACACGACGAGAACTCGATGCAAGAACCTCGGGGAATCCCGGGGGTTATATATTACGAAGTTTCAAAGCATAAGGAATGTTTTGATACGAAAACGAGGTGGAGACGGAGCTCGGGGTGGTCTCACCCCCTCCAGGAATGGCCAGCTGGGGCTCGCGCCTAGGGTGGTTTGGCCACCCCGGCCTCCGGATCCTCCTATGTTCCGTTTCGTAACTTCCCTTATATATTAAAAACATCAAAAATATAAAAAGATTGGGGTTTCACAAACCTTCTATTTTCACCAGTTTTACCTATTCAAAGACGAACTCTGCAGTTTCTGGTGTTTGGTTTCTAATAAATTCTTCTGGAGTCACAATTTGAATAACATCAACATATTCATTATAAGAAACTCCAGAAATATAATTTTTTAGTGTTTGACCATTCACCACTTGTGTTGTGTCATCCTTCAAAGAAGATATTTTGATAGCACCTGAATGGTATACTTCCTCAATAACAAAAGGTCCTTCCCATTGTGAGAGTAGTTTCCCTGCAAAAAATCTGAGACGAGACCTATACAAAAGGACTTTCTCACCAACATGGAACTCCCTTTTGAGAATCCTCCTATCATGCCATATTTTTACTTTTTCCTTAAGGAGTCTAGCATTTTCATAAGCTTCACTTCTCCACTCATCTAAGGTACTCATGTCAAGCAATCTTTTCTCACCAGCAAGTTTAAAATCTCTATTCAATTCTTTCACTGCCTAAAAAGTTTTGTGTTATAATTCTAAAGGCAAGTGACAAGCTTTCCCATAGACCATTTTGTAAGGAGACATCCCCATAGGATTTTTGTAAGCAGTTCTATAAGCCCACAAAGCGTCATTCAACTTCTTAGCCCAATTTTTCCTAGATCTATTAACAGTCTTTTGCAAGATAGACTTAATTTCTCTATTGGAAAGTTCTACTTGCCCACTGGTTGGGGGTGATAAGATGAAGAAATTCGATGGTTTACATAATACTTAGCGAGAGTTTTTCTAAAACCCCCACGAATAAAATGAGAGCCTCCATCAGTCATGAGATATCTAGGCACGCCAAACCTAGGAAAAATAACATCCTTAAGCATTTTCAAAGAGATCTTACCATCAGAGCTGTTTGTAGGTATGGCTTCTACCTACTTTGTAACATAGTCAACAACAACAAGAATATGAGTATACCCTTTTGAAGGAGGAAAAGGACCCATAAAGTCAAATCCTCAATAATCAAAAGGTTCAATGACAAGAGAATAATTCATAGGCATTTCATTGCGTCTAGAAATGTTACCAACTCGTTGACATTCGTCACATGATAAGACAAACTTATTTGCGTCCTTGAAAAGGGTAGGCCAATAAAATCCAGATTGGAAAACCTTTTATGCAGTCCTATCCCCAGCATGATGTCCTCCGTAAGCACTGCCGTGACATTTTCTCAGTATCTCTTGTTGTTCAAATTCTGGAACACATCTTCGCATAATGCCATCTACTCCTTCTTTATATAGATGTGGGTCATCCCAGAAGTAATTCCTTAGATCATAAAACAATTTTCTTCTTTGCTAGGCTGTAAAAGTCGGAGGCAAATACTTGGAAATAATAAAGTTAGCATAATCAGCATACCAAGGACTTTCATGCAGACTTACCCTTATTGCAGCCAACTGCTCATTCGGAAAACTATCATTAACAGGCAGAGGGTCAAAATAAATATTTTCCAAACGAGATAAATTGTCAGCAACAGGATTTTCAACACCTTTCCTATCTACAATATGCAGATCAAACTCTTGTAAAAGCAACGACCATCTAATAAGCGTAGGCTTAGCATCCTTCTTTGTCATATCGTACTTAATATCAGTATGATTAGTATGAATAGTGACCTTTGAATCAACAATGTAGGGTCTAAACTTATGACAGGCAAAGATTACAGCTAAGAACTCTTTTTCAATAGTAGCATAATTCTTTTGAGCAACATCTAGAGTCATACTAGCATAATGAATAACGTTCAACTTCTTATCAACATGTTGCCCAAGGACAACACCAATAGCAAAATCACTAGCATCACACATAATTTTAAAAGGTAAACTCTAATTAGGTGGTTGAACAATAGGAGAAGTAGTCAAAGCTTTCTTCAAAGTTTCAAAATCTTCCTTACAATCATCATAAAAAACAAAAGGTACATATTTTTGAAGAAGATTAGTAAGAGGCTTTGAAATTTTGGAGAAATCTTTAATAAACCTCCTATAGAAACCAACATGACCAAGGATACTACGAATAACTTTTATGTCTCTAGGGCAGGGCATCTTCTCAATTGCTTCAATTTTGGTTCTTTCAACTTCAATACCTCTTTCAGAAATTTTGTGTCCAAGAACAATCCCTTCATTAACCATGAAATGGCATTTCTCCCAATTAAGATCAAGGTTGGTTTCTTCACGTCTCTGCAAAACTTTATCAAGGTTGTGCAAACAGTTATCAAAAGAAGTTCCATAGACGGAGAAATCGTCCATGAAAACCTCCACAATTTCTTCACAAAAACCATGAAAGATAGTAGACATGCATCTTTGAAAGGTAGCAGGAGCATTACATAAACAAAAGGCATATGCTTATAAGCATAAGTACCATAAGGACAAGTGAAAGTGGTTTTCTCTTGATCTTGTGCTTTCACAGCAATTTGAGAATACCCAGAATAACCATCAAGAAAACAAAAGTGAGTCTTTTTGGACAACCTCTCAAGCATTTGATCAATAAAGGGCAAAGGATAATGATATGTCTTAGTAACTTTATTGATCTTTCTAAAATCAATGCACATTCTATACCCAACCACTACTCTTTGGGGTATAATCTCATTATCTTCATTAGGCACAATAGTTATCCCCCTTTCTTGGGGACACAATGAACAGGGATAACCCATTGGCTATCAACAATAGGGTAAATAATACCAGCATCAAGGAGTTTTAATACCTCATTTCTTACCACATCCTTCGTCCTGGGATTTAGACGGCGCTGGTGCTCAACAACTGGTTTTGCATCAGGTTCTATATTAATAGCATGCTGACATATAGTAGGACAAATCCCTTTTAAATCATCAAGGGTATAGCCCATAGCTCCCCGGTGTTTCTTCAGTATTTCCAGTAACCTTTCTTCTTCCTTTCCTGAAAGTTTAGAACTAATAATAACGGGATATACTTTATTATCATCAAGATAAGCATATTTAAGATCATCAGGTAAACGTTTTAATTCGAAAATAGGGTCCCCTTTAGGTGGTAGTGTGGTTCCCAAGTCTTCCATAGGTAGATTATGCTTAAGTTGCTCCGGTTGACAAAGGAAAACCTCGTCATTCTCATTTCTTTCCTTCATGAAGACATCACTTTCATGATCTTCCATAAACCGCTGCAAGGCATTGTTAGGAGCAAGAGAAATAGCAGAAAGTTGTTCAACCCTGAAATCATCATTATGCAGTTCATTTTCATAATGAGTTTTGGCAAATTTGGAAAAATTAAACTCATAATACTCTCCATCAAACTGAGTCAAAACTCTTTCCTTCCTACAATCTATAATAGCCCACAAGTATTCAGGAAGGGTCTACCAAAGAAAATAGGATAGGTTTTACTAGCTTCTTTACCAAGTACTACAAAATTAGCAGGATATTTAATCTTACCACAAAGGACCTCCACATCTCTTACAATGCCAATTGGGCAAAGTTGATCTCTATTAGCAAGGTGAATAACCACATCAATGTCCTCAAGCTCACAAGGACCAATTTCATGCATAATTTCCCTAGAAAGCTCATAAGGAATAACACTAGAACTAGCACCAATATCACATAAACCATAATAGCAATGATCACCAATTTTAACAGAAAGCACAGGAACACTAGCTTTTGTAAATTTTCCAGGATGAGAGACAATATTAGAAGCATCTTCATAGAAGACAATATGCTCATCCTCTATATTCCTAGTGACAAGGACTTTCACAATAGCTACCGCGGGCTCAATACTAATTTGCTCATCGGGCTCCATAGTTTTCTTTGCACTTTTGCTAACCACATTAGCTATAATGGAATGTTCCCTTACCTTATCAGGAAAAGGGATTTTCTCAACATAAGGTTCAGGAAAAATAGGATCAACAGTACAAACCTCTATGCTAGAAGGAACATGGGTAACAATGTATTTATAAGGAGCATGGTACTTGTACCACTCTTTCTTTGGAATTTCAATATAAGATTCAAAGGCATTAAATTTTTTTGCAATAACTTGAGGATCAAGACCAAACTCATTGCTAATATCACGAAAGTCATTAGTTCCCATAAAGGAAAATGCATTAATAATCATAGTTTATACCTAACTTTCTTCCTTTCTCATTCTCCCAAGCTTCAGTGTTCTCTTGAATACGGTCTAGGAGATCCCATTTAGCTTCTTCCTTCATACGTGTGAATGATCCAGCATAAGAAGCACCTAATAAATCTTTATCATGAAGATAAAGCGTAGCATAAAAGTTATTGATAATAATATTGTTAGGGAGTTCATGAATAGGACATTTAAGCATTAGTAACTTCAATCTCCCCAAGCTTGAGCTGTACTTTCTCCATCACGAGGCCAAAAGTTATAAATCAGATTTCTATCCTTATGGATCTCACTGGGAGGATAGAATTTAGAATAAAAGAGAGATGCCATTTCCTCCTATTCCATGGATTGTCCATTCTTCAGCAGCTTATACCATTCTTCAACTCTCCCTTTCAAGGATATGGAGAGTAACTTCTTCTTCACCTGTTCACTTGTGATACCTGCACACTTAAACAGCCCGCATAATTCATGGATAAAAAGCAAGTGATCACCAGGATGAACAGTTCCATCCCCTAAATAATAATTATCCATAACACGATCAACAATACTTATAGGTATCTTAAAAGTATCTATCTCAACAGGTGGTGGTTCATCTACTACCCTAACAGTGGTACTAGTTTCCTCAAATAGAAAACCAAGTGGGTTATCCATATTGGAAACAAAGTAACAAAAAGAAACAAAAAGCAATACTCACAGTAGAAGTTTCCTTCACCAGTTCCACTCTTCAATAGCGCTTCACTCCCCGGCAACGGCGCCCAAAAATTTTCTTGATGACCCACAAGTATAGGGGGTGTATCGTAATACTTTTGATAAATAGGAGTGTCGATCCCAACGAGGAGTAGAAGGTGTTGAATAGTGGTATGGAGAAGGAAATCTCTGTAAATACTTAGCAAACGGATTTTTAGGGGTTTTCTAATAAATCAACAAAACAAAGTACAAGTAATAAAGAACAAACGCATCAACTGGCCCAATCATTTCTTAGCAAAGGACAAGCCGATGGAAATACCAAACGTTCTCAAGGACACATGGGAATTCTGTCAAGTGCCTTCGCTTCAAATAGCTGAGTACACTTGTTTGGTGTTGTAAGTGTTGTGTGGTTGAACCTTTGCTAATGTACCAACCTTACTTGGACTAATACATACTTGTGATGAAACCCCCTGCAAGCATCCACAACTACAGGAAAGTAATTAAGATATAAACCTAACCACAACCTTAAACTCTGAGATCCAGCGCTCCCTTGTGCAAAGGTGTCCTAACGGTGGTTCAGGTTTCTGTCACTTAGGCAACCCCACAATTAGTATCCAAATACACAATGCAGTCCCCTAGGCCCATAAATGGTGAAGTATCATGTAGTCGACGTTCACATGACACCACTAGAAGAATAGCACCACAACTTAAATACTAAACCATTGAATAATAACTCAACACAAATCCACTACTAACAACATGACTTCTCCCATGTCGTTAAGAACCATACGAACTACTCACAAGACATCATATGGATCAAGATCAAAGATGATATGGTGATGAATAACAATCTGAACATAAACAATAATCCAATGGTTCCACTCACAAGCATCAACTACAATAGTAATTATGACCGGGAAAGTTTCCCCTAAGAACTAAAGCAATATCCAACACAATTGTTACAATGGGATGGTGTTGTGGGAATGACCACGGCAGATGCTGCAATCGACAGGGAGTAGTAGAACGTAGGGCAAGGGTGGCCAGCCATCTGCGGTGCGAGATGAGGGCGGAGACACAGGGTTTTACCTAGGTTTGGCCCCCCGGAGGGTAAAGACCTACTCCTGCTAGATTGTATTATGATGAAGGTACAATGGGGCGAGCTCGACGGCTAGGCGGCGAGTCGCTTGGGTGGATGATGGAACGTATCCTCTACACTCCCTGTAGGGAGGTTTATATAGACTCACCCCCTAGGGTTTACATATCTCAACCGAATCAGTTAAGGTTTCGGTACTCGTTTAACCTAATCCGACTGGGCCTATCTACTCGCCTGGGCCTTCAGCTTCCAGTCGCTTGGATCCACGCCAGGCCTTGATCCAGTCGCCGTCCTGCAGGCCCACTCGCCAGTTCCTGGGCCAGTCGGAAACGTCCTGCTGGGTATACCCCGGTAGGCATATCCCCATCAGTAGTCCCCGAGGCCGTCGTCGATTGGGCGCAGGTGGTTGCTGGCAGTCGGAGCATTCGGGTCCAATGCGGACATCTAGTCGAATCGGTGGAGGGCTCTTGAATAAAGGAAAAAACTAGTCATTCTGGTCGCAGCTTGGCGAACGGGTCGGCGAAATATTTAGTCACTGTTGTAGTGGTCGGGTCGGCGAGCCGAGTGGCTGATGTTGGACCGTCAAACACAGTCAAAACTAGCCGTTGGGGTAATCCAATGGTAACTTTTGGTGTAATCACCGCGTAGTAACGGCTTCCTGATTTGGCGGGTAACAACCGCTATATAAAGGGAATGGTAGGCGATCGGAGAACCGCCTCCTCGTCATTTCCTCCGATTGCACGCACCTCCGTTTTCCTCCGCATCGCGATCCAGCCGATCCAAAATCCTTCGACCTCCATGAACCCTTCCGCCAATGGCCCCCTCCACCGAACCATGGGGCAGGTCCAAGTGTACGAGAGCGCTACTGGCGTCTTTCGAGGAGGCCGGGATCCTGCGCGCCGGCAGGTGGCGCATCCCTGCGGCCGGAGAGGTGACTCCGGACCCGCGCGAGGGAGAATTCGTCTGCTTCACCAGCCACCTGGAACGGGGGCTGGGATTCCCCACATCTCTCTTCTTCTGGCGCTTCTGCGCCTTCTACGGGATCCAGCCATCGGACCTGGGCCCGCACAGCATCGAGCAGCTCACCATTTTCGTGGCATTCTGCGAGTGCTACCTGGGCTGCAGGCCCTACTTCCCCCTGTGGCAAGATCTGTTTCACGGGAGGATCAGTCGCAAAGAAGCAGGCGGCCCAATGCTTGCTGCGGGTGGCTTGATGTTTCAGTTGAAGTCGAAGGCCTCCTTTTTCGATCTGATGCTACCTGCCAAGGCGGCGAGCGAATGGAAGAAGTCTTGGTTTTACGTTACCGAGGCGACTCCAGACGGCGAAGCGGCGATCCCAAGATACTCCGCCGACCGGCCCGAACCACGCCGACTCCAAGTCGGCAAACTCCCAACAGACCAGCGGATGGTCGTGGACGAGATGCTTCAGACCATCCGCGGCCTGAAGAAGAAGGGTCTTCAGACCATCAATTTGTAAAAATGCTGGCTCGGGCGGCGACTTGTTCCCCTGGCCCGCCGTGACCATTATATGTACGAGTACACGGGCCGGGAGGACTCGACGAAATCCTGCCTCGCCTAGTGGAAACTCGAGGACTATATCCCGGCGTTGAAGAATATCACCCAGGCGGTGTACCTGGACGCGAAAGCTGGGGTCGCCTCTATACCGCGAAGCATCCATCCCCGACGGTAATTCATTTTCTATCATTCGCAGTCGCAGTTGATGTTGTCACGGTTATACTGATACTGTCTCATTCCTATTGAAGTTATTTCAAGTGGTGGAAGGATGGATTCCGCCCACGGACGACGAGAATTCGAGCTCGTCCGTCCAGGACGGGGGCGAATCGCCTCCTGCCAAGGGCGACGTCGAGAGAGACAGGAGCGATGACGACGACGAGTCCGAAGAAGAAGCCGTCCCACTGGTTCGCAAAACTCGCGGGCAGCATCAGCGCGAACCCGAGGCGAGTAGAAGCCTTGAACGTAATGATGATGACGATGACGAGCTTACCGATCTCACCTCGGGTCGCGAGGCCACTTCGTCGAAAAAGAAGAAGAAGGAGGTGAAGGCCCCTCCGAAGAGGAAGACGAAGCCAGCGAGACGGGCATCTCCGCCTCATTCGGCGAGTAATTCCGACGCCACCAGCCTGACCAGGGATGAAGTGCCACAGACGACAGCAGCACCGGATATCACCGCCGTCCTGAGCAAGGTGCCTCTGGCCTTGATTCCTCCCCCATTCGCCCCAGTCTCTAGGTCGGGGGTCGCTCCAGCCGCGGCAGCTTCGCCTCCCAGGAGAGCTCCTGCCGAAAACGTTGTGGAGGCTCCTGTCGCGGCCTCATCAACAAAGAGGCCGTCTGTGTCTTGGGCGCATGATGTCCTGGAGATGGGCCTCAGTCGGAAACTGGGCCCCGAACTGGAGAAGCCGGCTAGCATCCGCACGGGGCTGCGGTTCATACCAGTCGCCAAGTGAGTTTTATTCACCTGCTTTATTTTTCGTTGTACTCGAACCACTTTGCTCATGTAATCAATTTGCAGGACTAGGGTTAAAAATATAGGCCACCCGTCCGTGGCCAAAGTGCCGCCAGTCGTCGTCGAGGAGGACCCTTCTCGGAAGAGGAAGGCTGATGAGGTCGCTGCCCCCACAAACAGCGCCAAGAAGGCCAAGAGCGACGATGTCGTCACGGTGTCTGACGATACGAAGATTGCTCCGAGTGATCCTGCGGCGGGGGCGGCCTTGACGATCAAGGAGGGTGGTTACTCGCCGGGGGTGGCCGAGCCGGCCTCTTTTGGTGTTGGCGCATCTATCGCGACCTTCCCCCGCTTCATGGCCAAAGCGGCTACGGCGAGTGGTAGCACGCCATCGAGCCACATACATGGGGTCGCCGAAACGGAGGTCGAACAGCGTCGCGGGCACACTCCGGCTATTCTCGCATCCGTGGACGCGCTACAGCTTCATGGAATGCTTGGCGCAGCCATCCAAGTATGTCCAGTCCCCGAGGATCGGGCCACTGAATTGCAGTGGTCAGATTCTTCTGGTTTTTGTTTTTATTTCTTGCGCCCAGTCCCCGAGTGTCTAGTCGCTGAATTTCAGCGGGTGGGCACTTAGGATTTTTTATCTCCACTCCCCGAGTGCCCAGTCGCTGAATTTCAGCGGGTGGGCACTTAGGATTTCGTTTTTGTTGACTGTTTGACTTTTGCACAGGGTTTGCAGCATGAATCAGCCGACCGGCTTGCTGCGAAGTGTCGCGCGGAGAAGGAACTTGTCGCTGTACAAGAGGCGAACAAGGGACTCTAGGCGATTGCTGCGAAGGCAGAGGAGGTTCGCCAGGGCCTTGTCCCGGCGAGTGAATTAACGGCGGCTCAATCTGCGTTGAGCTCGGCTGAGAAGCGGATCGCCGACCTTGAGCGCGAGCTTAAGGACGCGAAGGAGGAGGCGAGTTCAGCGGATGGGCGGGCTAAGGCTGCTGTTACGGCCGCTGCTGAGGAGCGTAAGGTCTCTAACGCCCTTGTTGCTGGGCTACGAGACGACTACTCCTCTCTTCAAAGCTTCATCACGGATCTCGCTCGTCCTTTGATTGGTAAGTGTGCCTACCTCTGCCTGTAATATTTGCATTGCGCGATCTTTGTTGTACTCACTGCCACCCTCTGTCCACAGGTTGGATCATCGACAGCTCGGAGGAGGCGCAGTCGTACGACGCACGGCAGTGTGTGGCCACTCTGGTCGACTCGGCCACTTTGTCCGCGGCTTGCATTCGGGCGTATGTTCAGGAGATGTCGCCCACGGAAGTGATTCCCAGCAACCTCGTTGAAGTGTGGCGATACTTGGAGAAGGCGCCGTCGGTCGTCGAGTTTATGACGCGGTCGGCGTTCCGGCGCGGGGCGGCGATGGCGCTCAGCCTTGGACTCGCCCACTTCCCAGAGGATTTCGATCTGGACGACGTGACGAGTGGCTACCCATCGTCGACGGGCTCGGTGGAAATTGCCGAGGTGCTGAAGCTGACGGACCATGCCGCGGTATACTCCGATCGTGTCTGGGCGATGGGCGATCTCCTCCTTATCGAGAGGCGATCGCCGCCTAACGACTCGAGCCGCACCGCGACTTCAAGATCGAGCAGCCCTTCCGTGCGGCGATGGCGGGTGAGCTGACGACGTACCCGTCGAACCCGTACACTCCCTTCATTCGCAACCGCAAGGGTGGAGACGAGTCATCGTCAAAGCCTGTAGAGTAAAACGTTGTGCCCTGGGGCGTTAGTAGCAATTCGCACATTAGGCGCAACATGTATTTTGTAACAACTTTGATCTGCTATAATGGGATATCGTGTTGTTTTGTGATTTGACTTGCGTTTGAGATTGAGGGTTGAACGAGTCCCCGAGCGCGTCCGCCCTTTTTATGGGGTTTACCTCGTTTGTTTATGTGTTTGTGGTTTTGAGCGTTTTGTTATTGAGGTCGACTCGCCCGAGCTTGGAAAGCCAGTCGCTGGGCGACTCCCATGAGTGCTCTGTACTTTACCGCTTTCCCTTGCGCAAACGAGGTCGGATAGCCGAGTCCCCGAGCGTGGTACTTGGTGGTTCTAGTCGCGGCTCTAGGGTGGGTGAGGACTAGGCGCGTCAGAGTGAGCGCATCACTCTGCTGGCCCGTTGGGTCGATCGCATGGAGTCTGGTCATGCTCTCGTGCCAGCATTTTCCCTAGTCGCTCACGCTGAACTGGTCGTCGGTCCCGGCGTGGTACTTGGCCGTGCAGTCGTGTCGAGGACGCGGAGGATCATGGTCTGTGAGGAGCGGCAGTTTTCTTGGCTCGTTAAGCCGGTCGAGCTAAGCGACTCAATGGGGATCGGGTGGCGTTTTTAGGTGGGCGAGTCTGGGGTAACCCAGTGCCCTCGTAGCGCACTACTTGGCCGTGCCGATCGCTGTACAAGAGGTTGACTCCTGCAGTTAGCTTGGTGCTGTTACTACGAGTGCGAGTGGCACAAGGCACAAAGAGTAGACGCAATTTGCGGTAACCAATATTTTTTATTTCATAACGACTGAAGGATACATATGTGGAGTTCTAGGAGTAGAACTTTCGTAGGAGGTTTACATTCCATGGTCGCTTGACGTCGAGTTTGCCGTCCCCGCGGACGTCGATGAGGTAGTAGGCGTCGTTGCCGAGTACTCGCCCGATGGCGAATGGTCCCTCCCATGGGGGGTAGAGCTTGTGCATGCCCTTCTTGTCCTGGATGAGGCGCAGCACCAGGTCGCCTTCTTGGAAGGTGCGAGTTTTCACCCGTCGGCTGTGGTAGCGGCGGAGTCCTTGCTGGTAGATGGCAGTGCGTGAGCGAGCCAGGTCGCGTGCCTCGTCGACTCCATCCTGACGTGCGAGTTCGTTCGCAGCCTCCGTGTAGTGGACGAGCCTTGGCGAGTCGTGCTTGAGGTCGGTGGGCATGACTGCCTCAGTGCCATACACCACGAAGAAGGGGGTGAACCCCGTCGATCTGTTGACCGAGGTGCGGATACCCCAGATGACGGAGGGTAGCTCCTCGACCCAGCACCCGGCGGTGCGCTCAAGTGGTACTTGGAGCCGCAGCTTCAGGCCATAGAGGATGCTCTGGTTGGCCCGTTCCGCCTGGCCGTTGGACTCTAGGTGGGCGACTGACGCGAGGTCGAGTCAGATGTGATGTTCGTCGCAGAACTCGGCCATGGCTCCTTTGGCGAAGTTGGTGCCGTTGTCCGTGATGATGCTGTTTGGGAACCCGTAGCGATATATGAGCTCGCGTAGGAATTTTGTGGCGGTCTTCCCGTCGCATTTCCGGACTGGCTTGGACTCCACCCACTTGGTGAATTTGTCGACCGCGACCAGAAGGTGGGTGAAGCCGAAGGGGGCCTTTTTGAAGGGGCCTACCATGTCCATGCCCCATACGACGAATGTCCAGGTGATGGGGATGGTATTGAGCGCTGAGCTCGGCACGTGTGTCTGGTTGGCGTACTTCTGGCACCCGGTGCACCGCTGGGCAATGTCGACGGCGTCGGCGTGTGCGGTGGGCCAGTAGAAGCCGTGTCGCATAGACTTTGCGACCAGAGAGCGGGCTCTGCCGTGGTGGCCGCAGTCGCCGGAGTGGATGTCGTGGAGGATCTTGCGTTCTTCGGTGGGTTGGACGCAGCGTTGGAACACGCCGGTCACGCTGCGCTTGTGGAGCTCGCCATCGATGATGACGAAGTATTTGCAGCCTCGCATTATCATCCGGGCGTATGTTTCGTCTGCCGGCAAGGTGCCTCCCTCCAGGTAGGCCATGTATGGCCTAGTCCAGTCTTCTGGCTCGGCGATGAGTGCGACCAAGGCTGCCTCTGGTTGCAGCGGGAATCCGATGTCGATCTCCCTTGGGGTAGAGACAGACGGCTTAGTGATCGTGTCGAGGAAGATGCTGGCGGGTGGTGCGAGTCGAGCCGACCCGATGCGAGAGAGTGCTTCGACCTCCTCGTTCTTTCGCCTGTCAATCCACTCGACGGAGTAGCCTGAGAAGTGTCCGCCCAGCTTGTCCACTGCTTGGCGGTACGCCTCCATGGTGGGAGAGACGGCGTCGCAGGTGCCAGCGACTTGCCCAGCGACGAGGTCGGAGTCTCCGTAGCAGCGTAGGCGGTTGACGTTCATCTCCTTGGCATCTCGCATGCCGTGGAGTAGTGCCTCGTACTCGGCCATGTTGTTGGTGCAGGGGGTGAAGTCGAGGCAGAGGACGTAGCGGAGCTTGTCGCCCTTCGGGGAAGTCAACACGATCCCTGCTCCTGCGCCGTCTGCGTTCTTGGAGCCGTCGAAGTGCGAGCTCGATGGTGGAAATGCGGCAGCTTTTCTCTTGGGCCTCTTCGATCGGCGATGAAGTCCGCGAGAGCCTGCGACTTGATCGCTTTCCGTGGCTCATACTTGATGTTGTGGACGCCGATTTCGACGACCCACTTGGCGACTCGCCCGGTCGCCTCACGGTTGCGGAAGATGTCCTGCAACGGTGCTGAGGAGACGACCGTGATCGGGTGCTCCTGGAAGTAGTGCGGCAGTCGCCGTTGTGCTCTGAAGACTGCGTACACCAGTTTCTGGTATTGCGGGTACCGCTGGCGTGACTCGGTGAGGACCTCGCTGATATAGTACACCGGTCATTGTACCGGGCGCTTCTTTCCTTCCTCTGGCTGCTCGACGACCATGACGGCGCTAACGACGCGCTCGGAAGCCGCGACGTAGACCAGCATGGGTTCTTTGTCGACGGGGGCGGCGAGTAGCGGTGCTGCGAGTAGCACCTTCTTGAGATCGCGGAGTGCGTCGTCCGCCTCCTTGTCCCACTGGAAGGTGGGGTTCTTCCGCATCAGGCGGTATAGGGGCATCGCCTTGCCTGTCGGGGATGAAGCGGCTGAGAGCCGCGACTCGCCCGGCCAGCTTCTGGACGTCGCGCAGGCACTCGGGTTTGCCGAGTCGAGTGACCGTGTCGATCTTGGTGGGGTTCGCCTCGATCCCACGCTTGGAGACGATGTACCCCATTAGTTGCCCTGCTGGTACACCGAAGGTGCATTTGCCTGGGTTTAGCTTTATCTTGTATTTCCGCAGGTTGGCGAATGTTTCCGCCAGGTCGACGAGTAGATCGCCCTGGAGAGCGGACTTCACTACCACGTCGTCGATGTAGACGTGGATATTGCGGCCAATTTGGCTCGCAAGGCATTCCTGCATGCACCGCTGGTAGGTCGCCCCGGCGTTCTTGAGGCCGAAGTTCATGGCGGTGTAGCAGAAGGCTCCGAATGGCGGGATGAACGCCGTATTTTCCTCATCCTCGACATCCATTTTGATCTGGTTGTACCTAGAGTAGGCGTCGAGGAAACACAGCGACTCCGAGGACGCGGTGGAATCGATTATTTGGTCCATCCGTGGGAGGACGAATTGCTCCTTCGGGCAGGCGCTGTTTAAGTTTGTGTAGTCGATACACATCCTCCAGGTCCCATTTTTCTTCTCGACCAGGACTGGGTTTGCCAGCCACTTGGAGTATTTTATTGGCCGGATGAAGCCTGCAGCGAGTAGACGCTGCACCTCCTCGGCGATGGCTCGGCGGCGCTCTTCATTGAAGGGCCGCAGCGACTGCTTGACATGTCGCACTTTGGGGTCGGCGTTGAGTTTGTGCTCAGCGAGTTCCCTAGGGACACCAAGCATGTCAGAGGGCTTCCATGCGAAGATGTCCCTGTTCTCACGGAGGAACTCGATGAGCGCGCCTTCCTATGATGGGCTCATGCCCGTCCCGATCGTCACCGTCTGGCTGGAGTCGCCTGGGACCAGCTCGACGGTGTGGGTGTGCGTCGTCGCCTCGAAGGCTGAGGTGTTGACGCCCTCCGAATTGGGCTTCTTGAGTATGGTGGGGTCGTCGTTGTTGACCCCGCTCGCGTATTTGGAGAGCTCGTCGGCGTGGTTGGTCTCTGCCGCGATGACGGCGTTGGCGAGTTCGGCTCCTTTGGCCTCGCACTCGGCGGCCATATCAGGGTCGCCGTTGATGGTGATGACGCCGATCGGCCCGGGGAGCTTAATCGCGTTGTACGTGTAGTGGGGCGCTGCCATGAACTTGGCGAACGCCTGGCGCCCCAGGAGGCAGTGGTAGGGGCTGTCGAAGGGTACCAGCTCGAAGACGATCTGCTCGGTGCGGAATTTTGCTGGTGTGCCGAAGGTGACTGGCAGCGTGACCTTGCCGATCGGGTACGCCTTCCGACCGGGGACGATGCCGTGGAACGTGGTGTAGGTCGTCTCGACCATCGACTGCGGGAGCCGCAGTCGCCTGAAGGTGTCCAGGTACAGGATGTTGATGGAGCTGCCGCCGTCCATCAATGTCTTGGGGAGCCAGTATTATCCCACCTTGGGCTTGACCACCAGGGCGACTCGGCCTGGGTACTCGATGCGTGGCGAGTGGTCCTGGCGGCTCCAGGTGATGGGCTGCTCCGACCAGTTGAGGAACTGGGGAACGTCCACCTGGGCCACCGCGTTGACGGCAATGGCGCGGGCGATGACCTTCTTCTCGCGCTTCGTGTTGAAGCCTGTGAAGGTGTGGAGCGAGCCGGCCACACTGCCGAATTTTCCGCCGTTTGGCGGGTTGTTGTCGGGGTCCTCCCGCGCTCGCCATGCCTTCTCAATCTCCTTGAGAGAGTGGCAGTCGGCGGTCGAGTGCGTGGCGGGCTTCCCTTTCCTGCTATGAAACGCACAAGGTTGGTTAAGGAGGGCCGCTTGGGTCGAACCTTGGTTTCGCCTTGTAATTGCCGCCGTCGTGGCGTTGCCCTTCGTCGCGGCGGAAGCTCTTGGGCTCTCGCTGCGCGTGCCCAGCGTTGGCGACGAAGTCGACTCGCCTGTCACTGCGGCGCTTGCCGGTGAGGCGAGTGTTGCTGTAGCGTAGGTCAGACCGTCGTCCGTTATCAGTGCCGTTTGTGCGGCGTTGACCGCCCGACTCGTCGTCGGTTTCCTTGTTTGGGTCTTCCTCCACGTATCTCTTGGCGATCTCGAGGAGATATGGTATGTTGTCGAGTGTGCGAGAATGTCGTTTGAGCTTGGCGACCAGGGGCTCATAGCGGCACGAGGTCTTGAAGTAGTGGATCGCGGTGTCCGGGTGGATGCCGACCGCGTTGTACCATAGTTCTTACCACCGCTGGACCCAGCTGCGGGTCGACTCGCGGGGTCCCTGGATGCATCTTTCCAGGTCCTCGATGGTGGTGGCGCGGGTGTAGGAGCACTCGAAGTGCCTGACGAAGGTATCACACATCTCTTCCCAGGAGTCGATGCTATCCGGGGGAAGAGTGCTGATCCACTGCCTGCACGTTCCCTCCATCATCAGGGGGAGGTAACGGGCGGCTAGCAGGTCGGTGTGGCCAGCGATCCCCATCGCCATGAGGTAGGTGTCCAGCCACACGGAGGGGTCGTACGAAGGGTCGTACTTCTCTATTTCCTTCGGCGCTTTGAAGTTCGCCGGGTATTTTTCGCCTCGGATCATCGGTTCGAAGCACCGGGGACCGAGTCGGCTTAGCGACCCCATCGGCTCGCCGTCCCGGCGATTGGTTAGGGTGTGTCGCAGGTCGTCGGGCTGGCGTGCACGCCAGCTTTGGTTGTTGATGATGTGGGTGAGGGCGTCGACGGGATGACCGTTGGCGGCGACGAAGTTGGTCGCTGGCCTGGGGTCGTTGGTGGAGAGTGCCGCGTTCGCGGGTCGGTGTTGGAGCTGAAGTGGTTCGGGTGGCGGGCAGTTAAGGGTGTTTGCTGCTAATGGGCGGCCGCTTGAGGCCGCTCTGCTGCCCGAAGAACGCGAGTACATCCGACCCTGCGAGTCGGCGCCTGCGTTTTGCTACTCGACCGCCTTTGCGAGCAGGGCCCTGATGTACTGGATCTGTAGGGCGCTGTCACCGGTGGTCGTGATGTTGTCGGCCGCTGCTCGGCCCGCCACAAGGTTGTCCATCGGGGTGGATAACATTGGTAGGACGTTCGCGTCTCGCTCCCGTGAGGAGACCACGATCCGCGGCTGGTCCCTGGGGGTGCGCGGTTGGGTGGAGGTGGGGAGCCGTTCGCCGTTGACCCTGGCGGGGGCCGGGCGCTTCCTCCGGGTGGCGCGTTCTCGCAGATTGCGCGCTCGGCCACGTGGGCCGGGTCATTCTCTTCATCGAAGTTCAGGGCGCGCCCCTGGACGGTGGGGTTCAGGCGCGACCTGATTCGTTGTTGGTGGTAGCGTGACAGCTCCTGCGCCGTCACCTGCTCGAGGCGAAATTTTTCGCGCTCGCCCTGCTCCTTGCGTACTGACTCCGCCAGCTTCAGGCGGAGTTCCTCGACCTCCGTTGCCGTGGCGTTAGGAGGGATCGGGGTGGAGAAGGGATCCTCCGGCGGATCGATGCCGGTCGCCATGTAGGTCGCGGCGTGGCGACCGGTCCCGTCACGGAGATCGGCGGAGTTTTCTGATCCGGAGTAGAAGTCAAAGATCCCAAGGATGGAGGGATCCTCGAAGTCTCCCACGTTGGAGACCTGGGTGAGGGAACCCGCGGGTGAAGCCGCGGTGATGGATCCAGCGAGTGACGCCGGAGTCGCCGAGTCGGCGTCGTCGTTGAGGGCCACGTCTTCCGCGGACGCGGTGTTTTCGGCCATGTCGCTGTGGGCCGAGTTGTACTCGGAGGCGAGGCGATGGATCGTGCGGACCTGGCTCTCGGAGAGCCGGTCGCGCGGCGGTGACTCGCGGATGCGAGCCGAGTCCTTCGAGACGATGACGTCGGTGAGGCCGACGAAGAGGCTGATCGTGCCGACTGGCAAGATCATGTTGTGCATGACGGGTCGCGCCGCCGGGACATGGCTGCTCGGCAAGATCTGGAGCATCTCACCGATCGCTATCATGCGGCCTGTGGCGACCGACTCGTTGATGGGCAGATTGGATCTCGCCGTAGAACACCGGCCAGACCGGCCAGGCCCCACGGTGGGCACCACTGTCGTGGGAATGACCACGACAGATGCTGCAATCGGCAGCGAGTAGTAGAACGAAGGGCAAGGGCGGCCAGCCATCTGCGGTGCGACATGAGGGCGCAGACATAGGGTTTGACCCAGGTTCGGCCCCCCGGAGGGTAAAGACCTACTCCTGCTAGATTGTATTATGATGAAGGTATAATGGGGCGAGCTCGACGGCTAGGCGGCGAGTCGCTTGGGTCGATGATGGAACGTATCCTCTACACGCCCTGTAGGGAGGTTTATATAGACTCACTCCCCCTAGGGTTTACATATCTCAACCGAATCAGTTAAGGTTTCGATACTCGTTTAACCTAATCCGCCTGGGCCTATCTACTCGCCTGGGCCTTCAGCTTCCAGTTGCTTGGATCCACGCCAGGCCTTGATCCAGTCGCCGTCCTGCAGGCCCACTCGCCAGTTCCTGGGCCAGTCGGAAACGTCCTACTGGGTATTACCCCGGTAGGCATATCCCCGTCAGATGGAGTGGTGATGATGGTGCTGGTGGAGATGATGGTGTGGATGATGATGATCCTGATGAAGCCTAGCTTGATGACGGTGTTGATGGCAACGATCTCCCCTGTCTAGGAAGGAGTTTCCCTGGCAGAAATCTGTCTGCCAGAGAGATCTTTCTCTCTCGGTGTTTTCCGCCCCGCAGAGGTGGCGGAAATCTATCTGTGGTTGCTCCCCTGGTGTTAGGGTTCCGTAAGGAAGATATAGGCGAGAGGGCGGAGTCGGGAGCCGAGCAGGTGGGCCACACCTTCCCTAGGAGCGGCCAAGAGGACCCGCGCCTAGGGGGGTGTCGGCCCCCTGTGGCCCTTCTACGCCTCCCCTTCTGGCTTTCGTCGTATTCTGGGAAAATATAATTTCCCATATTTTTCTGGTATTTTATAATCTTCACGAAATTGCATCAAAACACCTTTTTTCCATCAAAATCCAGACTCTGGCAGTCCATCCTCCAAGAATCATCCAACATGCAAAAATAGTGGAAAAGACATAAGTAATACCTCATAATAAGGCATATATCAATGAATAGAGGAAAATTATGATATAGAATGGTGATGCAAATTGGACGTATCATATAATCATGTAAAATTGAGAGTGTGAGAGTTTGTCATGAAAAGCATATACACTAAAGTATCTCAATTCTCCCACATCAATAAATCAAGACTTTTCAAGCACTACTTTGTTATTCATTGTCCTTCAAGAATTTCAGATTTTAAGTAATTGAGAGCATGCCAAAAAAATTCATTAGTTTATCGTGCTGTGATGGACACTCGTGGAATCACTAAGGTTTTTGTTCCTTTTTCATAATGATTACTCATATCAGCCAGAGGAAGTGATTCCATCATGTTTACAGCTACCTGAGAGTGCCAAGAATCTTACCCATTGTAGCATTTCTGCTACATATGTTTAATCAACTCATAGCTGAAATCTAGGAGTTTCCTCCATGAAGATCGTTCGTAGGCTAGTAGAGTTGTTGGCATCCCATGAAGTTTGACGCACATTAAGCTATATCATTCTTATGATTCACAAGTCAAACTCTGGCATGCTCACAAAAACTGCTAAACATTAATTCAATTGAACAAATCCTTTCAAAGAGAGCTATCAAGTCAATCATGATTTTCTATGGTGTTGAGTGTCTCTAGGAATAAGCTTTCAAGACTAAACACTATAACACCCAAGCCTTCAATTGTGAGACTTTTTCTTATTTCAATTGTTTAGAAAATTTTAGGCAAGACTGGTTAACTACAAGAGCTGGAACAAAACATACTCAACTAAATACCCATGCAAGCAAAATTTTACTACAATATAAAGACTCACTCCACCGATATAAAATCTTAACATTACTACTAACTAGCATGGGTTTCTCAAACTTCAAAAGTGGGGAGTCATAAGGCATACCTCTCATGTTTGGTTCCACTTCTCTCTCCCTTTTTATTTGTTTCTTAGATACTCGAAGTCGATCTCTCTCCTACAAATACATGAGAACCTCGAGGCGAAAAGAAAAGAAAGAGGGAAAATAAAGATAAACGGAGAAATATTTTTGTAGTTTTTGAAAAGGAGAATTAAAAGAATACAAAATTGGTGGCAAATCTCGACTTGAAAATATCGAAAATAAAATAACTAAGAGAAAGTGTTGGGGAAACCAACATGAGTGCTTATAAACTCAGATAAAAGCATAACCTCCAAAATAAAGCAAATGAACGCCAAATAAAGATAGATAGAAAACCTCCCCAAGCTTAGACTTTTGCAAGCCCTTCAAATCATTGAGGTGGAGGGAAAAGTTGTAACTCCAGTCTACAAATTGAGTTGATAAGTTACTTGTTGTTTCTCGGAGAATCAGGGCGAGATTATGCATCCCCTCCACAGTCTCTCCAAGTTCTTGGAAATCTTGATATGTAGCGAACCGGTTCGGTGGCTGCTCTCCTTGATGAGGAACTTCTTGATCCTCCTCTTGGTCCGCATCCTCTTATGGAATCTCCTCCTCGGGTTGCTGTTTCTCAACCTTCAAGTCATAAAGCACACGTCCTTCCTCGATAAAGAAAAGACCATTAGTCATAGAAGCGGGATAGAGACGCCCATCTCCAGCAATATGTAGATAATAAACACCACCTCTCCTAGTGAGCATTCCACAAGACCTCAAAGTAGACAATCCAACACGTCGCTCACCTAGCACCGGTTGCAACTCACCTAGGTCCATGCCTAGGGAATTGGCAAGCACGGTGATGACGCCTCCACATGCGATCGGTCCTTGGTTGTGGGAGGATTGGTACTCCAAGTAGCGCACAAGAATTGCGCCCATGTTGAGTGACAAGTTTTCATACTTGAAAGCAGCTTTTGCAAGGACTAAGATGTCCTCATCATTGAGTCTTGTAAACTCATTACGCGCCTGAAAGGTATTAGCAATAACATAGAACAAATAGCGAATAGTAAGATGTTGAATATTTTTCCCTTTGCTGATTCAAGAAGTGAAGCTCATTCTACTATAGCAGAGTTCAGGGGAAGGTTCTATGTCAGTAAAAGATACGCGTAGAGCATTAGTATCATTGTTGGGTAAACCAAAACAATTGCACCATTCATCAAGAGATAATGAATAATTGTTATTCATGAATTGAAAAGAAATTTTATCCTCCCCATGCCATGTTTTAACAGTGCTTTTCAAAAAACTTAAAAATTCAATGGTTAACCGGCGATAGGTAGGTTGTAAGGTTCCCAACCTTTAATAATATAGAAATCCCTGTGTTTACAATGCTAGTCTCTGGATCAATAGCTAGTATCCACAGTTAAGATGTAATATCAAGAAACAAAGGTCATATTACAAATTTATAACCAGGAATAAAATAATTTATTACATCTTACATAGCTCATTTGGCTATCTCATTACAATGAAGCAGAATATAACAATAGCATGGGGTCCTTCATATTCAAAGTGCCACAGGCAGACATGTTGGTTTTAGACTTGTAATCCTAATCAATAAACTTCACTAACATCAAACAAACCTGCAACATAATAAGTTACAGCCACAAGGGTCAATACATTTGAATTGTATTGGCAAGTGATACTATGGTAGTATAGTGGAGTCTATCATCTATATGCATTTGGCTAAGTGGAGCTTAGGCTTCCTATGCTCAAAATAGATTTTCCTTATCATTTGAAAACACTAAGTTTTTGTTTGACAAAAATCACCCAAGGCATCTCCCAATAGAAATTGGTGATCCTTCAACCCTTGTTCAACCTCAAGTTTTTAACTTAGAAATTTGGATGAGGAGATTCTTGATAGCTTCCATGTCTTGATGCTCAAATTGTCCTTTACCAGGGACATGGCTAAGTACTTAGATTTTTACACTCTGCAGAGGTGGTGCACTTTCCCCACAAGACTTGGTTTCCCAAGACAAGATCTTTCAGAATCCTTCCCTTAGACCAGAATGGACGCGTTCCAACCTATCAAACCCCTACCACCAACTGTCCATTTGGCTAAGTTATTGCAACCTATATGATCTAGGCAGAGCCCATAATGCCAAGTGGCTGCACTTGAATCTTCTCAACATTTGACATCTCAAATCTCTTTGTTCCTGGGTGACCATACACAAGTGAGATACACAAGGTAAACCATATAAATGGGCCTTGTGAACCACTCAACACAAACCATTCCTTCCATTCCACCCAGCTGATTCATTCACTTAGTTGTTTTATTAAACAAAACACAAGTCCTTGACTTAGAAATATTCCATAGTATGAATATATATTCCACCCTTGTTTTCTAATAGCTAAGCTAAGCATGATAGTAGTAGGAATCTTAACTTAGAATAATTCTACTAAGGTTTCATCTACTAGGATTTCCCATGGCATAGTTTACACTTAGCAAAAATTCCATGCAAGTCTTACTTAGAAATATCACTAATGCATAGTGAAAATAATGGGACAAAAAGTATGAAGCATCACTTGCCTTTTTGGTAGAGAGTATAAGTTCACTCCTTGATATTTTCAATATTCACACTCTTCAAATCACTACAATTCAATCAAGCAAGCAATATTTCAATCTACCATTCAAGCAACATCACATAAAATAATAGAAACAAAACAATGCATGCAAGGATGCCAAACTTTGTTTTATTTACAAAAGTGGTTTATAATAGGTTATAAACATTCTAAAACACTTATTGGTCATTTTATAAAGTGGCAAAAATATTTGCAAAAGATTTTACTTATAAATCATTTTTAAACCAAATCATTATTTTATGTGGTTGAAAATGACTTTATCAAAGTAACAATCTTTATAGGGTTCACCAAATACATTTTTAAATCATAAAACTTGGTGCTTGGGTTCAGAGAGTTTAAATCAAAACATTTCCCAAATATTTTCCTCCAAAAAGTATTTTTAACATATAACAACATTTTTTTATTTGACTAGAAATGGTTTAAATCAAAGATTTATTCTTTTGCTTATCCAAATATATTTTTGAAACCAACAATTGATTTATATGGTCACTAGGTTCAAAACAAACCATTTGCCAAAGGTTTTATCTCAAAAGTCATTTTAGAACAAATTTTATATTCTAAATATGCCTACACAAGTTTCTGCAAAAACAAACAATTTAACAGAAGCAATTTACTAAAGAAAGGGCATGGTCATAAAGTACTTGTCTTGCTGATTCCATTGATATAAAATTTGCAAAATTTGGACGTGTGGTTTGAAAGTTATGAATTTTTCAAATTGGCACATCAAATAGAACAATTCTTATTTTATTAAAACAGACAGGGCCATGTGGCTGCTTCTTACTCGCTAATAACGTTTCGTTCGGGTCAAGAGATACTAGCTGTAGGATTTAAGTGAGATCGCTTCGTTGAGGCAACGTGATCTCGCTGCGGCACGGGTCACTGGTGATTCCTCGCCGGAGTTCAAGATGGCGTCGATTGTTCTCTGTCGTCGTCGAAGGCGAGGCTTCGGTGCATGCCAGAGGGAGAGGAGGGTATGGTTAGATGCGCAAAGACGTAGCGAGGATGTGTCCATGAAATATAAAGGGAGGGCGGTCATTACCAACTAGGGAAGTGTCGCCGGAGTGGAAGCAGACGGTGGCGCTCTTGGTGGTCGTCGTTGCCGATGTTCTGGGGCACGCGGGGGCGAGCTGATGCCACTTGGAGGTTTGCCAGGAGATGGGGAGCAAGTGAGCGTGCAGTGGGAGGTGAGGGGGGACGGTTACTGGTCGGAATCAACGTTAGAGTCTGTCGAAGACCGCGGAGATGCAAAGCAAAATTGACGCAGCCTGGTGGCTCTCTGGCAGCGAGGTTTGAGGGAAAAGAGAGAGGGGAGCCTGGCGATTAATACTGCATGGGCACGGCAAGGATTAAACGCGGCATTAAGGAGAATTGATCACGAGAAATTAGCGGCAGAAAACGGCCAGGGGCGTGGTCTTCGCGTGGGTGGAGACGATGGCGAGGTGGCAGTGGGGCCTGGTGTCAGCGAGATAGAGAGGGGTGAGGTGGGGTCCAGTCATCATTCTTTGTGCGGGTCAATTTCTGAGTAAGAAGAAAAATAGTTCGGGGAGAGAGGGAGAGGTGGGTTGCTGGGCCTTAGTGGGCTAGCTAGGCTGGGCTGGGTTGGGCCTGTTGGGTTGGGTCTGTTTGTTTCACTTTTTTTATTTTGAAAGCTTTTTCTTTTTCCAATATGAATTTATGTTTTTATTTTCAAACAAATAATTCAAACAACAAATCAATTCAAACCACCACCAAACTTTGTGTTGATTTTAATTCTGTTTAACATCACATTCCAAGGTCCAAAACAAAATAATTTTTTATTCTTTTTAGGATCCATTAATAATTAAATAAATATACCTTAGTGATTAATTCAAATAGGATTTGATTTATTTTAAAACTCTATTTGAAATCTAAAATAATACCAAAATCATTTCAGTAGGTTTTATTTGAATAAATAAAACACTTGGAAAACTTATTTAAAATAAATTAACAAGTTTTAGTGTTTATTTAAAATGGAAAAGCCTTTACTTTAATAAAATTGGATATTAATAAATCCTCATTATTTTATTTAAATAAACCCTTTAATCTTTTTATCAAATAGAAATATTTCAAAAGTTTGGCCAAGATTTAATTTGGCACTATAAAATAATCTTTATTTATAATTCTACCTTTTCTTTTGAAAATCAAATCTTTTTATTAAAAGATCTAAAAATAGTGATTCCAACTATTATAATTTTTATTTATTAATTGTTTATCTTTTTAAATCCCTTTAGGATTTTATTTGATCAAAATAGGTTTTGATGTTTCCAATTGGAATCAAAAAGTTTCTTCTCACCCTAAAAATCAACAATTGTTTATTTTGTTTATTTATTTTTCACATTACAAGATTTGGAAAATCTTGGGATGTGACAGGATACCACCCTTAAAATAAATCTCGTCCCGAGATTTGGGGAGGCTAGGGTTACAAATTGGCTCAAAGCAACTAGGGCAATACCACCCTTAAAAATTTTCCAACTAGATTACTTCTTGGCTTGCTTGGAATTTTGTTGAAACTTCTCTGGGCAAACATCTGCATTATGTCCTTTGTTTCCACACTTGAAACATGTGACAAGGCTGAGATCCTTCATAGGCTTGTTTATCTTGTGCTTCATCTTTTCTGGACAATTGCTTGCATAATGTCCTGGTTCTTTGCAATTGAAACACATCACTTGGCTGATATCTTTCTTTTCCTTTGGTATCATTGCCTCTTGTTTGTTTCCTTGGTTCTTCTTCTTTTCTGGGCATTCATTGGCATAGTGTCCCATCTCTTTGCAAGTGTAACATTGCTCTTGGGTAATATCCTTCTTGCTAGGATTGGGGCATTTCTTCTTCTTCTTCTTGGGTCTCTCCAAAGCTAGGAGTTCTTCTAGTTCATGCTCTTCATACTTCACCACAAAGGTGGGAAATCTTTCTCTCTTCTTGGGGCATTTACTAGAGATATGACCTTATTCTTCACAAGAGTAGCAACACTTTGTGGTCACTTTATATTTGTCCTTATGATGCATAGTTTTGACTTTGCCTTCATCCTTCTTGGTAGAAGTTGTTCCTTCATGAGGGTTTACAAACTGTTGTTGCACTCCACCTTGTTTCCTTTGTTGAACTATTGAATAGATGGGGCATTGGATAGGGACATGATTATTTCCTTCACATAGGAAACAAGTAGCTTGATATGTGAGGCATTGATTATTTGGATGTTTCTCTTCACAATTGGGGCATTGATCTTCATGCTCTTTGGAAGTGTGATCCTTGTCTCCACAAATATTGGAAGCTTGGGTTCCATCTAAAATATCATCCTTGACATCCTTGTTGTCATAAACTCCTTGGAAAAGGTTGTCTCCCATGTTGATCATTTGAGTGGCCATCCCTTGCAACAATTGGGATTGAATTTCCAAAAACTTTTGTATGGTTGGGTCTAATCCATTGTTGTTGGCTAAAAACTGAGTTGTCACTTGGTTCAAATGGGTTTGGTTTGCTAGTAGTTGTTCTCTCATGTGCATCTCTTGGTTGTTGTTGTTGTTGTCACTAACCTTGATGTTGGAGTTTCTTGGAGTAGTCATCTGTTTGGGTTGGAGTGGGATTAGAATAGGCAAAAGATTTCTAAGGGTATAGTTCTAATCACACACATCACAATTCACACAATCAAAGTGCAAGCAATCACAAACAAACATTCCACTCAACTAACAAGTTTCAAGCATATTTTTAGGCAACCAAAAATATTTTTGTTACACCACATAAGTTGGTGTGTTTGATCTATACTTAATATGGTGGTCCATCTATATGGTTCACTTGAGATCATTCTATCCTTCTTAGTTGGTTCTCCTTGAATGAGATCATGGTTTCCTTGGGAAAATTCTTGTGTCTTGGTCACTAAACTTCAAAGTGATGATGGTTCCTTCTAAGTTGTGTTTCCTTAGTCCTCAAGTCTTGAGTAACATTTCTTGTCTCACTTGTAGTCCTTAGTGATATCCAAGGTTGAATTCCTTGTTGAGAATAAGGTTGAACTCACTTGAAGATGTTGAATTCATTAGAGTTGATGAAGTCCTTTGCACATGGTGAAGTCTTTGGCCATGGGGTAGGCTTTGTCCATCAAGTTTGAAATATAAGAGATGTAGAATCAAAACCAAAATCGTTGAGGAAAGAGTTTACAAGATTGTTTGTAAATAAGTTTTGGAACAAATACAACTCCTATTTTTCTAAGGGGTTTTGTCCAATCCTAGGGTTACAAATTCTACAGGCAACACAATTCTCTGATACCATCTGTAAGGTTCCCAACCTTTAATAAGGTAGAGATCCCTGTGTTTACAATGCTAGTCCCTGGATCAGTAGCTAGCATCCACAGTTAAGATGTAATACCAAGAAACAAAGGTCATATTACAACTTTATAACCAGGAATAAAATAATTTATTACATCTTACATAGCTCATTTGGCTATCTCATTACAATGCAGCAGAATATAACAATAGCATGGGGTCCTTCATATTCAAAGTGCCACAGGCAGACATGTTGGTTGTAGACTTGTAATCCTAATCAATAAACTTCACTAACATCAAACAAACCTGCAACATAATAAGTTACAGCCACAAGGGTCAATACATTTGAATTGTATTGGCAAGTGATACTATGGTAGTATAGTGGAGTCTATCATCTATATGCATTTGGCTAAGTGGAGCTTAGGCTTCCTATGCTCAAAATAGATTTTCCTTATCATTTGAAAACACTAAGTTTTTGTTTGACAAAAATCACCCAAGGCATCTCCCAATAGAAATTGATGATCCTTCAACCCTTGTTCAACCTCAAGTTTTTAACTTAGAAATTTGGATGAGGAGATTCTTGATAGATTCCATGTCTTGATGCTCAAATTGTCCTTTACCAGGGTCATGGCTAAGTACTTAGATTTTTACACTCTGCAGAGGTGGTGCACTTTCCCCACAAGACTTGGTTTCCCAAGACAAGATCTTTCAGAATCCTTCCCTTAGACCAGAATGGACGCGTTCCAACCTATCAAACCCCTACCACCAACTGTCCATTTGGCTAAGTTATTGCAACCTATATGATCTAGGCAGAGCCCATAATGCCAAGTGGCTGCACTTGAATCTTCTCAACATTTGACATCTCAAATCTCTTTGTTCCTGGGTGACCATACACAAGTGAGATACACAAGGTAAACCATAGAAATGGGCCTTGTGAACCACTCAACACAAACCATTCCTTCCATTCCACCCAGGTGATTCATTCACTTAGTTGTTTTATTAAACAAAACACAAGTCCTTGACTTAGAAATATTCCATAGTATGAATATATATTCCACCCTTGTTTTCTAATAGCTAAGCTAAGCATGATAGTAGTAGGAATATTAACTTAGAATAATTCTACTAAGGTTTCATCTACTAGTATTTCCCATGGCATAGTTTACACTTAGCAAAAATTCCATGCAAGTCTTACTTAGAAATATCACTAATGCATAGTGAAAATAATGGGACAAAAAGTATGAAGCATCACTTGCCTTTTTGGTAGAGAGTATAAGTTCACTCCTTGATATTTGCAATATTCACACTCTTCAAATCACTACAATTCAATCAAGCAAGCAATATTTCAATCTACCATTCAAGCAACATTACATAAAATAATAGAAACAAAACAATACATGCAAGGATGCCAAACTTTGTTTTATTTACAAAAGTGGTTTATAATAGGTTATAAACATTCTAAAACACTTATTGGTCATTTTATAAAGTGGAAAAACTATTTGCAAAAGATTTTACTTATAAATCATTTTTAAACCAAATCATTATTTTATGTGGTTGAAATGACTTTATCAAAGTAACAATATTTATAGGATTCACCAAATACATTTTTAAATCATAAAACTTTGTGCTTGGGTTCAGAGAGTTTAAATCAAAACATTTACCAAAGATTTTCCTCCAAAAAGTATTTTTAACATATAACAACATTTTTTTATTTGACTAGAAATGGTTTAAATCAAAGATTTATTCTTTTGCTTCTCCAAATATATATTTGAAACCACCAATTGATTTCTATGGTCAGTAGGTTCAAAACAAACCATTTGCCAAAGGTTTTATCTCAAAAGTCATTTTAGAACAAATTTTATATTCTAAATATGCCTACACAAGTTTCTGCAAAAAAAAACAATTTAACAGAAGCAATTTACTATACAAAGGGCATGGTCAGAAAGTAATTGTCTTGCTGAATCCATTGATATAAAATTTGCAAAATTTGGACATGTGGTTTGAAAGTTATGAATTTTTCAAATTGGCACATCAAATAGAACAATTCTGTTTTTATTAAAACAGACAGGGCCACGTGGCTGCTTCTTACTCGCTGATACCGTTTCGTTTGGATCGAGCGATACTAGCCATAGGATTTAAGTGATATCGAAAGGTACAGATCGCTTACCCCTTCGTTTTAAGTGAACCTATCTATGTCACAGGATCGAGATCTAACGGTCGCTATGCGTTTGACCCTAAGCGAGCAGCGCTGGCGGCGGCGATTGGCGGCGGCGCGCTCGGCTGCAAGCTTGCCGGTGATGCAGGATGCTAGGAAGAGAGGGAGGGGGCTCACCGGGTTCGCGGAGTGACGCTGAAGCTCAACGTGGTCTCATCAGGGACAGGGGTGCACGGGGTCACTGGTGATTCCTCGCCGGAGTTCAAGATGGCATCGGTTGTTCTCTGTCGTCGTCGAAGGCGAGGCTTCGGTGCATGCCAGAGGTAGAGGAGGGTATGGTTAGATTCGCAAAGACGTAGCGAGGATGCGTGCATGAAAGAGAAAGGGAGGGGCGGTCATTACTAACCAGGGAAGTGTCGCCAGAGTGGAAGCTGACGGCGGCGCACTTGGTGGTCATCGTTGCTGAGGTTCTGGGGCACGCGGGGGAGCTGATGCCACTGGGAGGTTCGCCACGAGATGGGGAGCAAGTGAGCGTGCAGTGGGAGGTGAGGGGCGACGGGTACTGGCCGGAATCGACGTCGGAGTCTGTCGGAGACCGCGGTAATGCAAAGCAAAATTGACGCAGCGTGGTGGCTCTCTGGCATCGAGGTTTGAGGGGAAAGAGAGAGGGGCGCCTGGCGATTAATACTGCGTGGTCACGGCGAGCATTAAACACGACATTAAGGAGAATTGATCGCGAGAAATCAGCGGCAGAAAACGGCCAGGGGCGTGGTCTTCGCGTGGGTGGAGACGATGGCAAGGTGGCAGTGGGGCCTGGTGTCAGCGAGATAGAGAGGGGTGAGGCGTGGTCTCTGTGCGGGTCAATTTATGAGTAAGAAGAAAAACGGTTTGGGGAGAGAGGGAGAGGTGGGCTGCTGGGCCTTAGTGGGCTAGCTGGGCTGGGCTGGGTTGGGCCTGTTGGGTTGGGTTTGTTTGTTTCACTTTTTTTATTCTGAAAGCTTTTTCTTTTTCCAATATGAATTTTTGTTTTGATTTTCAAAAAAATAATTCAAACAACAAATCAATTCAAACCACCACCAAACTTTGTATTGATTTTAATTCTGTTTAACATCACATTCCAAGGTCCAAAACAAAATATTTTTTATTCTTTTTAGGATCCATTAATAATTAAATAAATAGACCTTAGTCATTAATTCAAATAGGATTTGATTTATTTTAAAACTCTATTTGAAATCTAAAATAATACCAAAATCATTTCAGTAGGTTTTATTTGAATAAATAAAACACTTGGAAAACTTATTTAAAATAAATTAACAAGTTTTAGTGTTTATTTAAAATGGAAAAGCCTTTACTTTAATAAAATTGGATATTAATAAATCCTCATTATTTTATTTAAATAAACCCTTTACTCTTTTTATAAAATAGAAATATTTCAAAAGTTTTGCCAAGATTTAATTTGGCTCTATAAAATAATCTTTATTTATAATTCTACCTTTGCTTTTGAAAATCAAATCTTTTTTTTAAAAGATCTAAAAATAGTGATTCCAACTATTATAATTTTTATTTATTAATTGTTTATATTTTTAAATCCCTTTAGGATTTTATTTGATCAAAATAGGTTTTGATGTTTCCAATTGGAATCAAAAAGTTTCTTCTCACCCTAAAAATCAACAATTGTTTATTTTATTTATTTATTTTTCACATTACAAGATTTGGAAAATCTTGGGATGTGACATAGGTGCACCATGAAATACAAAGTTTTGTAGGCCAACCCTATTGCAAAGTAAATTAAAGTCATCAGAAATACCGAGTTGGTTCAATATGATGAGGAATGCCCACTTGGTTTCCTTCACTTATCGGTTTTCGATCCTGTCGAAACGATCACGGTGGGACTCATTCTTGAATCTAATCCCCATGTGTTCTTGAGCTGCAGCCCGTGAATAACTAGCAGCGGCAAGAGCACGCATTTGGCTTCTCGTTTTCATCTTCTAAAAATAAATAAGAAAGACAAAAAATAATTTTTTTGATCCAACAGTAATATTCATAGCATATTCCTCATCATTGCACACTAAAGAATCTCCTCAACATAATAATCTAGGCAAGAGAATCATGGCAAGTAGTTCAAAATAAGTCTCACCCTAGATTTATAGTGACAATAGATCAGAGATGAATTCGTGAAAAGTAATAGTTGGATCGGAGGAGAAACATACCGTAGATCACTTGTGTGCGAGGAAATCGAACAAAATTGAGTAGAGGTGAAGATCCCTTGAGGTTTTGAGAGAGTTTGGAGGTAGAAGAGAGAAAAAGGATTGATGTTTTGATGTTTGGGGTACCTTCCCGTGCGTTTAAGTGGTCGGATGCAACTATACGACCGCAACTATACGGTCGGAACACCTGCTCCTGCCGTATAGTTGGTCTGATGGCAAAAAAAAAGGGTTTCCAGGGTTTCTTTCTTGGAGGTTGTAACTATACGGCCAGAACTTTTGTTCCCCGCCATATAGTTGGCCGTTAAACCTTTTGTATCTGGTGAAGAAATTTCGTCGATGGCTCAAATAACTATACGGCTAGAATTTTTATTCCCGCTGTATAGTTGGTCTTAAAGGTACTGTATACATCAAAAAATTCTATTTCTTCAAGAATTACTTTTTAGACTGAAACTTAGCAAAACACCATGTTTTGACAGACTAAATTGTCGACCAACTTTAGCATGTATAAAACAGGAATTTTTAGTACCACGGAATCTCTCCTTCTCACTAGAGTTTTCTAGCACTCTTTATTCAACATAAAACTTAAACTAAAACTTAAAAACTTTACTCAAAACTTTATTTCACATGGGTTGCCTCCCATGCAGCGCTCTTTTATGGTCAATAGCTTGATCTTGATGTTGCTCACTTAGGCCAGATGAGTGGAACACGCACTCCAAAATAGTTGGCCTTCAAAGTGATGGCCTCCTTCTCATCTTGCTTAGCTTTATCTTTCCTAGGAAAATGAATAACAAAATAATCTCGTGAAGGCAATTGCAGCTTCACGTTCCCTTCATACACATTAATCAAAGCCTTAATAGTTCTTAAGAAAGGACAGACTAATATGATAGGAGCAGTAGCATCTTCAGGCATGTCAACAATAACAAAATTAGTAAGAGTAAGATAGCCTTTAATGTATACTAAGGTATTCTCTTTAATTACTACTGCTTGTTTGTAAGTAGAATCTGCTAGATGCAATTTTAACTCAGTGATTTCAAAAGAGCCAAGATTTAACTTATTAAAAAGACTCTTTGGAATTATTGAAACACTTGCACCTAGATCACAAAGTACAGCTATTTCATTAGTCCCGATTTTAATATTAATAGTAGGCTCAAATATATCATCAAGCTTAACAGGTAATTTTCAGCAATTTTCTTATATTCTTCCTCAAGCTCACGTACCTTTATTGCTACCTGATTAGCGAAGTGTTGATACATGGCTTCCTCATTTCCTTCACTTACCAGAATCTTGATATTGATCCTTTTTACAATATTTTCAACTGTGTAATTCGGTGAAGGAGCATTGCTATAATCAAGTTCTTGAGGCTCCTCCCTTTGGATTCTCATCATCTTGAGGTATTCTACTGGATTGGGCTCAGCTTTATCTGCAAATTTAGCTAGAATGAGAGTTTGGCTCTCGGTTATCTTACCAAGCTCTGCCTCAACAATCCGTGTTCTTTCCTGGAGGGCCTGCAAATCATTCCTCAAACTAACAGCTTGGTTAGAGAATTTACCAAGCATAGAATCATGGTTCTCCGTTATTTTAACTAGGATATTTTTATGCTCGTTGTGTGAGTCCATAAAAGATTTAAGAGTTTCTTGGAGACTACTATTACTTGATGCAATATTATTATTAGAGTTACCTGCAGGACTATAATAATGTTTTTGAAAATTTGGATTATAATTCTTCTTCTAACCAGGGTTATAATCATTACAAGAGATGAAGTCTATTTCTTCAATAGTTGGTTCGCGAGTAGCTCTTACTTGGGTTTCCTTACCTTTGACGGCTAATATTAGCTCATCCAACTTAGCATTGAGTTTTTCATTTTGTTGAGGTGTGACGGAGTTCACCTTCTTTGTGTTTAATCTTTCCACATGCCATTGGGCGTAGTTGTCTTGCATATTGTCTAGAAACTGCTTTACTTCGGTAATTTGTTTACCCATAAATGTTCCTCCAACTGCAGTACCAAGCATAGACTTAGACACAGGGTTAAGAGCATTATAAAATAAATGGATAATTAACAAATCTTATATCCCATGGTTGGGACAGTTTCTCATGCATTCTGTCATTCTCTCCCATGCAAGCGCTAGTAGCTGACGCTCTTCCTATCTAAAACCAATAATATTATATCTTAGTTGCATAGTCTTTGAAGGTGGAAAGAATTTAGTCATAAATAAAGAAGTACATTTCACCCATGATGCAATAGTATTTCTAGGTAAAGACAGTAACCATTCTTTTGCTCTTCCTCTAAGAGAGAAAGTAAATAAGCTCAACTTGACCGCGCTGAGGTCAACATCTTTAATGCGCATCATATCACAAATTTTAGTGAAAGTATTTAAATGCATACCTGCATCTTCAACAGCAGAGCCTCCAAATTGATTCTGTTGAACCAAGATTAAATAATGGGGCTTAATTTCATAATCTTCAGGAGCAATTGTTGGCTGAGTAATAGGATTTCGCAAATAATCATTCTTGAGAGTTGCAAACTCCCCTAGATTCTTTTCAGCCATACTTCCTCTGTTTTTGGATTTTCTTAAACAAATATTAATGATGATAAAAACAAGAATTAAAAGACTAACTATTTTTTTTGGTTTTTCAAATAAATACTGAAAGCAAACTAATAAAATTAAAAACAAGAATTAAAACTAGCAAGGTTTCTACTAACCTAACTAGGGTAGCTATTGCTTCTCCGGCAACGTCGCCAGAAAAAGGGTTGATACCTTCGATCCAGATTACAGATGTAGTATAGCTCTTTTTCCCTAGTAGACCTAGGTTTATAAAATCCTTGAGAAGCAGAAAGAAAAGTGAGATTACTTAAACGGACCTTCGAGAGTTTTAGAATGCCTTTTATGTTTTCACCGACCAAGAGTTTGTGATCTTTTTTTTGTTGTTGACGATGGAGAGAGAGGGCCTAGAGGCTTCGGTTTCACCAGTACCTATGCAAAACTTCTGATGGGAATAAAAGATAATAATAAAGTATGCATGTAATCGTTAGAGAAAGATAATTATATGTGGGCAGTGCATCCATAATTTTTATCGCCTCCTCAACCGCTTATAGAAATAACCTACTAGTCTCATCCATAGAAGAAAGAGAGATAATGATATGCATAGTGATGTCACCGTTAATCCCAAGTAAATCCCTCACATACAGCCGTACTACCCCTTCTGTCACTGGGGTTCCCAACCTGCAGATCAGTCATTATTCACATTCCCCATACCTGGATCAATCCTCGGGGTCTTGGGTACCTGATAAGTCCTTAGATTGAGGCAAGAGAGGGTAATATAATCATCATGTCATACAAACTAATACATGATCCCATCTATGATAAACAATATGCACAAAAAACTACATGGCTAGGCCAAAGTCCTTATCCCAAGGAGAATTACTCACACATAGATATGAAATCAACAATCATAAAATTTATAATAGGTATTCTAAGATTGATAGCAAATAGTCTTACAATGTCGCCAATTGAAAAAGAGATCTACTATTACAAGTGGTGGAAGATGGCTATGGTGGTGGAGAAGGGTTTGAAGATTTAGATCTAGATATATTCCTCCGATGTGGTGGCTTCTGGTGGCAGGGAGAGTTGAGGTAGAAAATAAGCGTTGTTTTCTCGTCGCCCGAAGCCTCTTTATATAGGGGTCCCTTCATGAAAGTTGTTCTGTTTGACCTAATGGAGTCGATAGCAACTATACGGTCGGAATAAATTTCCCGCCGTATAGTTGGTGTTAAGTCGTCTGGATCCACTTCACGGCTCCTGGTTTCTTTGACGAGTTGGAAATTTTGTATCTTGGCATTTATGTTGTGATTCCCATCATCATACATCATTATCTACACAGGGAAAAATAGAAATAAAGGATTACATACCCCTTTGATCATTAGGTATTAGTGGTAGGGTTTAGAGATATATTTCATCAAATATATGAATAATATCTAGTTTAAATGCGAACGTGGATGGCTATATTTCACAACCATCAGCCTTCTTCATGAATATCAAGAGAAGAAACCATTTTTTCGGAAGTTTCTAAGATGAAAATTTTAGATATCTCATTAGGCACCATCACATAATATGAATAAAGTAGCAAATGAATAAATAATGGTAAGTGAAAACATACCATGTTGTGCATCTCAATATGCGTCATTGTCAAGTGAGTGAAAAATGACAGCCCGATGAAGGACGCCATTAGAGGATAGATGTTGATCAGGTACTACTCCTCACTATTGGTAAGATTGCATCTTGGTGCGATAATTACATAATCCAATGGGCCACCCTACTCTCCGTCACCCTCCTCATTGCCACACTCCGTGTTGTTACCCTCCTTATAGTTACACTCCTTGTCATCATTGAAATAGAGAACATTGATTCTTGGCCTAGGAGCTCCCCCATTGCAAAATATAGATACATAGTTGCGGGGATTCGATTTCGTGTAATGAAATTTCTGCATGCTAAACTTGCAAGGCGAGTAATTTCTCGCTCTTTGTGCACAATAACCTCATATGTTCGCCAAAGAGCGTGAAATTCCATGAAATTTCCTGTAGTTCTATTGAATTCTCTCCTTACATTGCATGGAATAGTATGCACACAAACATCACAAATTAAATAAATGATAATAGAAATAAAAGGAAAATTGAGTGAATTTACATATCAAATATTATACATACAAAAGAATGCTCAAATCGGCCATCTATGAGCCGGACACTAAATAGTGAGTATGACATACATTCATCACTACATCCGGTGAAACAAACTTGACAAAGCACCATGTACTAAACAAGAAAATATAGTCATTTTATCTGACATCGTATACTTCATAAAAAGGTATCTTATCTAGCACCATATACTTTCTCTACTATATATGATGAATATAGTCATTTTGTCTCTACAAAGTACTCAATCATATGATCAATGTAGTAATTTTATCTCTACAAATAGTCATTCATATAAATGATCAATGTGAAGGAGATATGCCCTAAAGGCAAATCATAAAGTGTTTTTATTTGATGTATCTCTTGTATGTTCATAATACATTTCATGTCGTGCTATAACTATGTTAAGACAAAACATTAATACATGTGTGATATGTAAATAAACCGTGTCTCTAGTTACCTCAAGCGAACTGGCTCATTGGTCAACCGGATGATCCAGGGTTTCAAGATCATGGGCATTTATTCCAATTGACAATAAGGTCATATCATTAGTTGAATGATTTGATAGACACACACCCAAAGTTATATCATAATTTGATATAAGTTACAAACGTTCAACATTAATGATAACATAGAAACCTTGCAACCTAATCCTTTGACTATGAGATCATACATAATTGCCGTTGAGGAGTATGTATCAGGTTTTCCAAATGTATGTGTTGAGGAGTATGTATCAATACCAGGATTTTCCAATCCAAATAACAGATAATACACATGGCCAACTCAGTGACGTTGTATTAATGCAGCTTGCAAGCGTATGACTAGGTCATGGAATGCATCGTCACGAGAACAAGTAAACAAGTTCATCGGTAACGATATCGAACTAGGTATGGCGATACCGAATATCAAATCTTATATGAACTAGGTATCGAGTGGCAAAGGGAGTCGGACGCAATGTTGAAGGTTCAAGCGATGAGATTCTGGACAGGAGTCATTATGGGCATCCGGGTCACTATGATGATCATTGATACGAGAGGGGTATAGGTCATGTACGTAGTGTTTCCGAACGGAAGGGTGGGACACTTAACGGTGGGGACGCATAGGGATTGATTCGGCACCGCAGGGAAAATGAGAGAGAGAAACCAGAAAAATTGCGGATAACACCTGATGCTGATCGAAGGGGTCCTAAAGGAGTTGCGGAGTGTAAGATATAATAATATATGCATTTTATATTAATTAATGGAATTAATAATAAACCATTTTATTTTATTTTATTTTTAGAGGCATCCCATGACTAATGGACCTCACCCAGAGGGAGGCCCAAGAAGGCAAGGCGCCATTGGAGGAAGGGTCAGCTGACCTAGCCCTAGTGGGCTCCCGCCTAGTGCCTACCTAGGCCCGACGACGCCCTATGGTGACCGGCGGGTGTGGGGGAATTAGTTCCACACCGCTTCCCCTGGGGGTAGCCCCTCCCCTCCTACTATAAATAAAGGGGCACTCCTCCCCTTGAAGACATCTCATTCTCTCCTCTCTCTTTACCTCTCATTTTCCTTAGAAGTTTTCTCCGTAAGATTGGGGAGAACTTTAAGGGACTTGAGTTATCCACCTCCACACTACCATCTTGCAATATTCGGTCCGCCTTCTTTCTACTCCCGGGCCGCTGCTCGTCTAGATCGGAGCCCGGGAGACGTCGCTGATGGCGCCTGAGAGCGATTCGTCGGGAAACCCCAAGAGAAAGGTGTGATGCAGCACAACAACAAGTCTTCCCTCAGTAAGAAACCGAGGTTATCGAACCAGTAGGAGGAAGGAAACGTCTCAAAGGTGTTGCAAGCAACTTGGAGACCTGCACAACACAAACTCAAGACTTTGCCCCAACGAGCAGTGGGGTTGTCAATCTCGCCGATTGTTGTAACAAAGGATTAACTGTATGGTGTGGAAGGTAATAGTGGTTTGCAGAAAGTAAACAGTAACAGTGGAAGAAGTATCAATGGTAAAGATTGGACCGGGGTCCATAGTTAACTAGAGGTGTTCTCCTTAGATAAACAAACATTGGATGCTGGGTAAACAAATTAAAGCAGGGCAATTGACAGGACTGATCAAGGAATAACAATGCAATACTAGACATCATGATCCTATGAGATTCTATTGGGCAATACAACAAGATACATAGACCGCTATCCAACTGCATCTATGACTAGAAGTTAACCTTTGGGTTATCATCCGAACCCCCTCTAGTATTAAGTTGCAAGCAACAGACAACTGCTTTAAGCAAAGTGTGTAAGGTAAACAATCCACTTGTTCCATGAACAAGACACCGTTGTTTTCTCCCTAGTGGCCATAGCACATCTACAAACTTAGAGATTTCTGTCACTTCCCTTAGATTAAATAGAGGCATGAACCCACTATCGAGCATAAATACCCCCTCTTGGAGTCACTAGCAACTACTTGGCCAATATAGATACTAACAACGGAGAGCATGCAAGATCACAAACAACACAGACATGATAGAATCAATAAGACAAAACCATTAATCAATCTGACATAGTAATTTCAATAACCATCGGATCCCCGCAAACACAACATGCATAATTAAAAATAGATGAAAGCACAAAGGAGGAGATACAACCATCTAGCTATTACATGGACCCGTAGTCCAAGGTGGAACTACTCACACTTCATACTGGAGGCTGGCATGATGAAGAAGAAGGCCTCCGGGATGATCTCTCCTCCGTCAGGGTGCCAGGAAGAGCTTCAGATCCCCTCGATCTAGGGACGATGGTGGCGGCGGGTACAGACGGTTTCGTGGAATATTGATCGGGTACTTAGGGTTTAGGTATATGGGGATTCTTATATGCGAAGAGGCGAGGAAGGGGGCCGCCAGGGCGGCTGCACCCCCCCCCCCAGGCGTGGGGTGGGCCCACCCGCGCAACCAGGGGGTGTGGCCCCCTCGAGGCCCTCCTCTGTCTCGTCTTCTGGCTCCGTGTTCCCCACGGTAAAATATTGACTTTGTCTTTTGTCCCGTCCAATTCCGAGAATATTGATTTTCCGCCTTTCTGGAACCAAAAACAGAAGAAAACAGGCAACTGGCACTGTGACATCTTGTTAATAGGTTAGTACCAGAAAACATATAAAAACACCACAAAGTGTATATAAAGAAAAGAAAAGTAGATACTAAACAAGCATGTAACATCAAAAATTATAGATACATTTCTAATGTATCAAGCATCCCCAAGCTTAACTCCTGCTCGTTCTTGAGTAGGTAAGTGAGAAAAGAATAATTTTTGAGGTGACATGCACCATCAAAATCAAGATGAAACCATTTGCAAGCATTGAAAGCTGGGATCAAAGAACTCTAAACATGAGCATGAAAGATGGAGTTCTAACAATAAGACAAAGTAACTACGCATACAACATGTAAGGCTACAAACAAAGATCATGAATAACATGCATTGAAAAACGTTTGTTTGTTTCACATACAGAAAACATGGCATAGTGGCAATCAGCTTGTCCCTCATAGAGTAGCAAATAGATGCATAGGACACCTTCAAAGTTCATAAGAGTGACTAGATACAAATAGCACAAGAACAAGTAATATCAACAATATGCATCAATCAATAAGTTTTGGGACAATGCACATAGAACTAAGAATGGAAACTATGCTCTCTTAACTAGTGCCTAAATATAGAAGGTGGATACTGAATATAATGGTGGAAGAAAGGCCCTTCATAAAGGGAAGCAGGGATTTCAAGTTTCAAAAAGAGCTTCAAAAAATTATGGTACTCGTTAGCTTTCAGCCTTCATTGCCCCTATCATAAGCATCTTGAAGTGATAAATGTTAAAGTGAAAAACTATGGAGTATATGCCTGACAAAGTATAAGTTGGCAATCTCATGTCCCTTGAATACGAGGGCCGCTCCTCATGCTACTCAACTTTAGTCACCTGTAAGTTCTTGTCATAGTAAGTATATGTGTATCATAGAGAACCTCCAATGGGGTACCCCTTGCACATGGTACATGATCTATCCCATAACCAAATTGACAAGGCAAGCAGACAATGAGCATCTCAGCAATCTTCTTATTTACCATGGGAATATGGTGGTTTTTTCTCTCTTTCCTCTTTTCTCAATATGTCTCTTTTTTTATAAGAAGAAAGCTTCATAGATGTCATTATGGTGATGCTGCAAGTTTCCACCATGATTAGGCATGGCTTTGGCTAGCGGCCCAGGCGTTTCTCTAACACACATACTGTAGGGGTTCGTAGCATGGAAAACAAAAAAATTCTACTGCATGCACACAAACAAGCCAAGATATATCTACTAGATTGTAGAAACGAGTTGATTAGAGTACTCACCCTTGAAGATTCCAAAGCGGTTAACGAGAGCAGATTCTCGTGGGTGATGTAGTCGTACACTTGCCGATCTCAAGATCGCGTAGACGATCCTTCCGGCGCTGCGTTCCGCCAGCGCTTCCGTAGTCGGTCACACGTTCGGTACTCGATGAAGACCTTCCTAGCCCTTGTTCCAGCTGGCAGCGGAGGTTGTAGTTCTCCCCTCGTGATTCCGGCAGCACGACGGTGTGGTGTCAGAAGTAGAGGGAAGATCTCGCAGGGTTTCGCCTAAGCCGGTGCGAGTTATGGTGGATCTAGGGTTTTCCGGCGATCTAGGGTAGAAGGTCGGGAGGAGGAGGTGTCGGAGGTGGCTAGGGCGACAGCGACGAGGCAGCGGCGCAAGGCGGCGCTTCTCGGCAGCGCGGCGACGGCTAGGCGGCGACGGCGCACGGGGTGGGGAGGGATGGCTCTTGTGTTGTTTGGGGCAGCCCTCCCCTCTATTTATGAGAGGGGGCAGCCTTGGGAGGGGAGAGTTTGAATCCAAACCCAAACCCAAGTTGGATTGAAGGAAGGACTCTTTCCTTCTTCCACTAGGAAACCATTGTTCCAGTTTGACTTTTGAAAACTCCCGTTTGACTTTCAATTTAGAGCTTTAATTCTCTCTTGCAAATGCCCAAACCAAGTGACCTAGGACATGATCCAATCATTCCACTTACCCATGACACATTCATTGACCATTCCCCTTCCAGTCTGGTGAACCTTCTAGAACCTTCTAGAACCTCTCTGATGAAAACATCGAAATCATTCCTGAACTCCAGAATCGGACTTTCCTTATATGAATCTTATTCTCCGGACCATTATGGATCTCCTCGTGGTATCCCGGATCCCATCCAAGACTCCGAACAACATTCGGCATTCCATATCTACTAAACAACATTGAATCCTTAAGTGTGTCTCCCTACGGTTCGTGAATTATGCAGACATGACCGAGACACTTCTCCGATCAATAACCAATAGAGGAATCTGGAAATTAATATGGCTCCCACATATTTCAACGATTACTTTGCGATCGAATGAACCACTTACATATGATACCAATTTCCCTTTGTCTCGCGATAGTTTACTTATCCGAGGTTTGATCGTCGGTATCTCTGCATACCTAGTTTAACCTCGTTGCCGATAAGTACTCTTTTCTCGTTCCCATGATATGTGATCCCTTGTGAGCCAGTCAAATGCGTGCAAGCCAATTGGATCACATTCCACCGAGAGGGCCCAGAGTATATATATCCATCATATGGATGGACAAATCCCACTCTTGATCCATGTGCCTCAACACATACTTTCCGAACACTCAATGCCACCTTTATAGCCACCTAGTTACGGTGTGGTGTTTGATGTCATCAAAGCATCCTTACTCTGATGGTTATTAGCTTGATCTCATGGTCTAAGGAATTAGGTTACTATGTATCAGAAAGCTTATAGAAAATGAACTATTGAAATGACTTGATCTTAATGCTACGCTTATCTATAGGAGTATGTCCATCATACCATTCTCCTAATGATATGATCTTGTTGTTAATAACATCTCAATGTTCATGATCGAGAAACCACGATCATCTATTAACCAACAAGCTAGTATTATAAAGAGGCTTTTCCAGGGACTCTAATTTAGTTTACAAATCACACAAGTATTAATGTTTCCGGTTAATACTATTATAGCATGAATACAAACATTTATCATAAACACAAAGATATAATAATAACCACTTTTATTATTGCCTCTAGGGCATATCTCCAACAGTCTCCCACTTGCACTAGAGTCAACTAATCTAGATTACATGGTAATATACTGTAACACCCCAATTTTAGTTAATCTATATTAGAGTTGATTGTGCATTGCATAAGCATCATCCCTTAAAATGCATTGAAGAAAATAAAGCAAACCTTAAAACCCTAGTTTTTACCCTCCCTTGAAATCCATTCAAAAATGTATTGAATACTGAAATCTACAAAATAATTATGGATCCCAAATGGATTATAAGGGCCTCACATTATTTTAGATATTTTACAAACCCTCTAGTATTTTGAATTACTCAAAACAGATTCAAAATGGAAATTCAAAAGAAGAAATGAAAACAGAAATAGAAAAGTGCTTTGCAAAGAAAAAACAGTAGCCAGAGCTTCCCAGGCCGCATCCCAGGCCGGCCCAACTTCCTCTCCTCTCTCCCTGCCACTCAGCGTGCATGCCGGAGAGGCCCAGCTAGGCCCAAGAGCAGCCCAGCGCAGCCTATACCCCTTCGCCTCTCTGCTTGTCGTCTTCCCCATGAGCAGCGAGCAGCTGCGTGCCCGCGCCGCCGCCGTCGATCCTTGCCGCCTCCATCCAGCCGTCCATCGAGCTCCGGGGTGGATAAGATCTCCACGACAACGTCGCCTTCACCCTCATCCATTCGCCCCCTCTCCAGAGACCTCCCTCTCTCTTCCCCGCCAGGCGACCGAACCCTAGCTCGCTGGTAACCGCATGCCGCCGACGCTCTAGACCGTCCTGAGCCTCGCCGTCTATCCCAGGAGACCCGCCTCGCCACCCTCGTTCTTCCCCGACCAACCAAGAAAGCTGGCGCGCCCTCAATCGTCCGAACTAAGCCCTCCATCCCGAAGTCTGGCCGCCGTTGTTTTGACGATTTCGGCCACATCCGGCCTTGCCCTACCTCGACGTCGTCCCATTGAGCATCCTAGTAAGCTAGTGGTTCTCAAGAGCCTCTCCACCCTCCCCGTCTCTCTCTGGTTTGTTCCCCGCGTCGACCACTGTCGTGTGCCGCCGCCGTCATTCGCTTTGTAGCTTGCTCCGGTGACCTATTCCAAGCGGCGCTGCCACCTTTGTGTCTGCCTTGCTGCGCCGGTTCGAGTAGGCTAGGTTGCGCAGCCCCTTCCGCCCTCCTTCGCCGTTTTTCGCCACTGTCTGGCCATTCTCCGGCGAGTCCTGTGTGGCGCCAAGGTGGCATCCACGTGGCCAAGGTCCCACTTGCCAGCCTCAGAGGCTAGATGCGTGTGCGGTGCAAAAAGTTTAGGTTAGGGTCTAACCCAGTCAAACCAGCCCCGGTCCCATTTGCTTGTGTGGCTCGCTGACATGTTCCAGGCCCCACATGTCTGTCTCTAGGGCTAGCCCAGCCCTCTGTGTAAAAGGTTTAAAGTCCTGAGCTGACGTCATCCTTGCGTAGTAAAGGTTATTAATTGATTTAATTAATTCCAGAATTTGATATAGACTTGTAAAATCAATAACTTTTGATTTATAAGTCAGAAAAATACAAATAATATACCAAAATGTTCAAAAAATGAAAGCTACCTCTTTAAGCTATAGTCATGCATTCTTGATCAACTTTCATAACAAGTTTAATTAGAACAACATAGTAACCCCTCTCATATGAATCCGGAGTTTCCCCGAGTTAGAGTTTTTACCCCTCGGAACCCTGATTAAGTTGTCGAGCATGCTTTAGGGTTACATTTTGATACAATTAACTTGTCATATAATCATATTGCTTGAGCATTGTACCAATGCCATGTGTTGATTGTTTTCCCTCTCTTTCTGGTGTTTGGTTCTTCCTGGTAGAATACGAGATCGAGATCGAGATCGAAGCCAGAAATCAACACCGTCGAAGATCGAAGATCGATGAACAATACTTGACAAACTTTAATCAAGTCAAGTACAAAGCTTCTGAAGATCTGCTTATTGTTTATCAACAGGCAAAGGCAAGCATATCCCCACCATGATATAATCCTATGATTCCGAAAACATTTCTATTCTTACCATGTTGCATATGATTCTACTGTGGTCTTTTATCGTTAGATAAGGTATCCTATATATTGCATACTCCCTTTGATCTTATATTACTTGATCCACTTCTCCTAGCATAACTAGGTTTGGCTTCTGTGCACTGCTAGAGCGTACAACCACACGGGGTAAATGGAGACCCCATGATTAACTAACTTGCCTAGTAGATTCCATGAGTCACATAGTTCGGCCGTTGCATTTGACATATGCATAGAAAACCTTTTGAAAGATTTACCGGGTGAAGATGGTGCATTCATAACAGGTAGGTAAGCATGGACGAGGTTGCTTGGGGTAGATGGCGCCCCTGGTAAACCAACCTCGCCTCACATCTTTAAGTACCGGCTTCGGGATTTGACCCGTTACGGCAGAACCATACTTATTGCGTGACTCATGGTCTCGGCGAAATCAAGGTAAAGGTCGTGTCCAACCACCCTCTGCCGGCCTTCCAAGGAAGAGGGCTAATGTAGTGGAATTAAGAGTCGGTTGGTACGTGTGGGTAAAGTTGTACACCACTGCAGGGTAATAATCTTTCAGAAAGCCGTGTACACGGTTATGGACAACTTTGGAACAGACGTGATGATCATAGAGAACTTGAACCTAACCGTAAAACTTGGTAGATCAACGTGTGCTTAAGGATGCTTCCTCATGGGTGCGAGGGGGTGATCCTAGTTGGTAGATGATGATGACTTGGTGGATATCAAAAGATGATGATCAATATTTCGGAGACATCGCTCTCTTATCCCCTTTTAAAATATTCTGACTAGACGAGATTATTCTCTCTCTTGTTTTACAAACAAAGATAGCTTTATGCAAAACAACTCCACCAGCCATAAGTCTTGCGGAGTACACCCTGTACTCACCCTTGCTTCATTGATACTTTTGGCAGAGTAAGTGTTCCTTGAAGACGAGTTCCATTCTACATCGACATTGACGAGTAGCTTGGGGTTCCCGGCCGGCAGCCTGGAATATATGGGCTGGGATGTCATCGTTATGCTTCAAGGCCTCTTAGGCCATTTGTTAAGTTTGCTATACTTAATAGCATAATTTGCCTTCCGTTGTTTGATGTTTGTGGTCAGTGACCTCTGCTTTAATAATTTGGTTCTCTGCTCAGATATGAGCTTGCTGTAATAATTTTGTGTCGTAGGGTCACTGTTGTATTATTGATTCTTCATTGGATATCCTCGAGATCAAGGTTAAGCCTATGTCAGACGGAGGTCTGAGACTTGTTTAGCCCTGATCCCGGGGGTGTCACAGGTTTTGTTATCAGAGCAGTACCGACCGTAGGAAAACCTTGCTATTGGTCGATGTTGAGTCTAGCGTTTGTGAAAACTATCTTAAAAGCTGAAATGTATTTGCGAAAACTCTAGTATGCTTCTTTTTCTTCTTATCCAGTTTCGCTCTAACTCTGGGTCATCTTATCTGGTGTTAATTTTGGAAAATTTTTGATATCTCCTATAGTTCTTGAAAGTTTAGGTGCCTTATTGGCATGTCGTTTCTCAACCAGTTGACCTAGTGTTGAGTTCTCTAGAGTTGTGTGTGTTGTGTATCCCTTGTTACCCCTTCCTCTTGTTCATCTGAGAGATTCATTTCTATCATGATCTCTCTATATTTTGGACCCACAATATTATATTGTTGGATCTGCAGTATTCTATTCTAGGCTTCGAGGATTCCTTTCGCCTCATGTGCCTCCTTTTTATTTGTTTGGGTACTTCAGAAGTCTTTTATTCTCTTGGAATTTACCTCGTGATTACTACCTTCCAATGCACGCCAAGTCACTCAAGTAGTAGTTACTCCTTCTTTGGGTTATAACCCTTGGACGTGAGTCTAAGATCCCTGATTGTGCTAGATTCCGGTGTTGTGAATCTTGTACATGAATCTGATCTTTAACCCAAGATCATCCCTTTGACCCCTATCGTTAATGGTCACACATTACCACAGGATGGCTTGTATTACAATTCTAGCCTTTAAGAGCTTGTGGTCTTTGCCGCGATTGAATTGTGACAACTAAGGACTTCCCCTACCACATGCTATGGCATATGTTCTTTAATGGAACCAAAAGATCACGACAAGAGTACTCCTCGAGAGTCTCACATCTATACCGTGACTCTGCAACACCTCACATGTCTTTGCATTGGTTTTCGAAAGATTGTTAATCTATGCATCCACATCTCGGGATTCTAACCTGAGCATGTTCATTTTCCCTTGTTGTTTTCCGACCTTTGTCTACCAGTTGGTAGCCAAGTATTAAATGTGCATCGGTGTCTTTCGAAGTAAGATACTCTTGTGGTTCATCAAGACAAACCATTTCGGAATGTCTAGGAGAAACAAACTCCAGTACCTCGTCATTTCTAGGACCAGGCCAAAGTGTTGTAATCCACAGATCAAGCGGCATTGATTAGCTTCTATCTGTTCTATCTTAAAGTGTTACACTCTTTAATACTAAGAGGTCATGCCGAGTTTCATGACCCTTAATGAAGTGATACTCTCACACATTTTTACCCACCCTTACTATGAGCTTTCATGTTCGTGAGTGATGCTTGTGCGTAATAATGTGGCCATCTGAGATTCTTAGCAATTATTATTGTTTAGAACTCAAAGGACCTTTGTGTCATTCTTAGCGTGATTGGTTAACCCTATCGCTAAGCGAAGTTGGACTGTGCTACCAAGTCCGCTATTCTAGTACATCTCTTCTGTCAAAGAGTTAGGCTCGTGCCTAAGCTCTAAGACTGTGTCTTCTTGACTTACCAAGCAAGTTCCCTCTTGAACACATGACATATCGGTGGTTCGTGATATTTTGGATGTTTATCTAGAAGTATCGCCATGTTTCCACATGACCGTATTGTCAAGTTCTTGAGTAAGCAAGTTCTCTGAACTGCTCTTTTCTCCAAGGATTCGTACTAGATAGCCTGAACTAGTTGGTTGAACTTAAACAACAACTTGGAGAGTTGTAAGACAAAAGTTCTATCCGACTCTATTCATTTGTAAAGGGTTTTCTAGTTCGGTTCGTGTTGAAGAAAGATAGTATTTCCTTTATGGATATATTATTTTTTCCCACCTTTGATTTGATTGGGTTATCGTCAAATCAAACGCAGTTCCAAGTATTATCTCGATGGTGTTTCTACTTGTGATGTTTCACTTGAGTACATCCACATGTCCTTTGGTCTGACCAATATTCTCGCCTTGTTCATGAAGCATATGAGTCCATCTAACTGGAGTGTCTTGATAAGTTTATTGCTGAGCCCATCGAAAATGTTCTTACTCTTTCCATGTTAGACTGGATTCATATGGGACATTGGGAATCAATGTTGGAAACTTTCAAGAACCATCTTCGGGTCATTTCGAAGTATGAGTTCTGGATGTTAGAAGAGACCTTCTCTAGTTGATGTGCAGTTGTTGAAAGATGTCGCCGTGGATTCGAGCAGAGTTAACTCTGTTCCTTAAGGACACGTGTGTTTGATTGTTAGTACTTTATGTGTGAGCAGTTGTCTTTCCACAAGTTGTTAAATACATGGGTCTAGCAGTGTAGCTCGTCTATTGGAGCTTGACATTGTAGTCCCTGTCTTGAGAATCTAGTGACTTTACCTTTGCGGTAAATGTTGCAAACTTTCTATTCGGACATGCTGAGTCTAAAGTATCACTCCACCTAACCAAAGTTGAATCTCAAGCAACAATGATGGTTGGTGTTATTCGAGGTTTTGACATAGTTTTCTTTGTAATCTGGCAAGATTGAAGTAATGGTTGACACACTTAGCCGGAAGGACCTGTTGTCATATTCTCTTGATTCAGCAATAACAACCACTCTTCATGAGGCTTCTTCTATAATCTAATATAGGAGTTGTTCTTATGGTTTCGTTTGTATCCAAAGTCCAACCTTCACTTGATGTTTTGATTTCTCGAACATCAAGGAGAACATTTAAAGTAGGGTTGCTAAATGTCTCTCGGTCGATCCTCCAGACCATTTATGTTGGCAAGCATCTTGTTGTGCCAAGTAATTGAAGTCTGAGAATGAAGTTTCTTTCTTCTCGTGTCATCGGGAATCTTCTTAACTATTCATCTGGTGGTGTAAAGTGATATCGAGATCTTTGAAAAAGATTTTGATCGTCCTGGATGAATAAAGAATTCCTTCATTTTCCTGACCATGTTCTAAGAGTGGCTATGATTTTGGTAATCAATAGTTTCTCTTTATACATGTTACTTCTGACTCTTACGAGTCCTCTCCACAAAACACATGTTTGTCTGGACCTTCTGTTGAATGAAAGAGTGATCCTTCTTGTGTCAAAAGTATTTCAACATCTTGGTTTTGTTGAACCATATCTCTGCAACCTGAAATCTCTACTTAAGCCGTTTAGTAGAGGTTCCTCATCGAAGTCTGTGTTATGTTCTTTCTCTTGGAAGCTTTCTTCTTCAGAAGCTTCAAAACCTTCTATAAGTTCCCTGGTCTCAATTCTTATGAAGACCATCTATCTAACAACTTGAAACCATCTCCTCTTGTTTCCTCCGTTACCTTGACGTGTTTCATGAGTTGACCATGAGATACTCTGTACGTTGTTTAGTGTGTTTCCCTCTTATCTTTAGACTGACCCTGTTTCTTTCTCTCTCTGTCTCTTTTCCTACCTTTCGAATCTCGGGCCGAGATTCTCGTAAGGGGGATAGAGCTGTAACACCCCAATTTTAGTTAATCTATATTAGAGTTGATTGTGCATTGCATAAGAATCATCCCTTAAAAATGCATTGAAGAAAATAAAGTAAACCCTAAAACCCTAGTTTTTCCCCTCCCTTGAAATCCATTCAAAAATGAATTGAATTTTGAAATCTACCAAAAAATTATGGATCCCAAATGGATTATAAGGGCCCCACATTATTTTAGATATTTTACAAACCCTCTAGTATTTTGAATTCCTCAAAACAGATTCAAAATGGAAATTCAAAAGAATAAATGAAAACAGAAATAGAAAAGTGTTTTGCAAAGAAAAAACAGTAGCCAGAGCTTCCCAGACCGCAGCCCAGGCCGACCCAACTTCCTCTCCTCTCTCCCTGTCGTTCAGCGTGCATCCCACAGAGGCCCAGCTAGGCCCAAGAGCAGCCCAGCGCAGCCCATACCCCTTCGCCTCTCTGTCTGTCGTCTTCCCCACGAGCGGCGAGCAGCTGTGTGCCCGTGCTGCCGCCGTCGATCCTCGCCGCCTCCATCCTTCCGTCCGTCGAGCTCCAGGGTGGATAAGATCTCCATGGCGACGTCGCATTCACTCTCATCCATTCGCCCCCTCTCTAGAGACCTCCCTCTCTCTTTCCCTCCAGGCGACCGAGCCCTAGCTCGCTGGTAACCGCATGCCGCCGATGCTCTGGACCGCCTTGAGCCTCGCTGTCTGTCCCAGGAGATCCGCCTCGCCACCCTCGTTCGTCCCCGACCAACCAAGAAAGTTGGCGCGCCCTCAATCGGCCGAACCAAGCCCTCCATCCCTAAGTCCGGCCGCCATTGTTCCGATGATTCCGGCCACATCCGGCCTCGCCCTGCCTCGACGACGTACCCTTGAGCATCCTGGTGAGCTGGTGGTTCTCAGGAGCCTCTCCACCCTCCCCATCTCTCTGTGGTTTGTTCCCCGCGTCGACCACTGCCATGTGTCACCGCTGTTGTTCGCCGTGTAGCTCGCTCCGGTGACCTATTCCAAGCGGCGCCACCACCTTTGTGTCTGCCTTTCTATGCTGGTTCGAGTAGGCTAGGTTGCGTAGCCCCTTGCGCCCTCCTCCGTCGTCTGTTGCCACCGTATGGCCGTTCTCCGACGAGTCCTGCGTGGCGCCAAGGTGGCATCCGCGTGGCCAAGGTCCCACTTGCCAGCCTGAGAGGCTAGATGCCTGTGCGGTGCAAAAAGTTTAGGTTAGGGTCTGACCCAGTCAAACCAGCCCCGGTCCCATTTGCTTGCGTGGCTCGCTGATGTGTTGCAGGCCCCACATGTCTGTCTCTAGGGCTAGCCCAGCCCTCTGTGTAAAAGGTTTAAAGTCCTGATATGACGTCAGCCTTGTGTAGTAAAGGTCTTTAATTGATTTAATTAATTCCAGAATTTGATATAGACTTGCAAAATCAATAACTTTTGATTTATAAGTTAGAAAAATACAAATAATATACCAAAATGTTTAGAAAAATGAACCCTAGAACTTTAAGCTATAGGCATGCATTATTGATCAACTTACATAACAAGTTTAATTAGAACAACATAGTAACCCCTCTCATATGAATTCGGAGTTTCCCCAAGTTAGGGTTTTTACCCTTCGAAACCCTGATTAAGTTGTCGAGCATGCTTTAGGGTTACATTTCGAAACAATTAACTTTTCATATCATCATGTTGCTTGAGCATTGAACCAATGCCATGTTTTGATTGTTTTCCCTCTCTTTCCGGTGTTTGGTTCTTCCCGGTAGAATAGGAGATCAAGATCGAAGCCAGAAATCAACACCGTCGAAGATCGACGAACAATACTTGACCAACTTTAATCAAGTCAAGTACAAGGCTCCTGAAGATCTGCTTATTGTTTATCAACAGGAAAAGGCAAGCATAGCCCCACCATGATATAATCCTATGATTCCTAAAGCATTTCTATTCTTACCATGTTGCATACGGTTCTACTGTGGTCTTTTATCGATAGATAAAGTATCCTATATATTGCATACTCCCTTTGAGCTTATACTACCTGATCCACTGCTCCTAGCATAACTAGGTTTGGCTTGTGTGCACTGCTAGAGCTTATTCTGTGTCTTGCTTAGCCATGCATAGTTGTTGAGTCTGGTCCATCCAGATGATGTATCAGATGCAGAGAATCTAGTATGACAGGAGAACGTGATGAGATGATATCAGAGATGATATGATATTAAACATGCTAAGGCTTGTATGGTAGGCCACGGTGGGATGTGGTTTTTATAGACCCATGCTCGCCACCACTAGGACCCGAGTTCTTGCCTCTTGAACCAAGACGAGCGTACAACCACACGGGGTAAATGGCGACCCCCTGAGTGACTAACTTGCCTAGTAGATTCCATGAGTCAAATAGTTCAGGTGTTCCATTCGACATATGCATAGAAAACCTTTTGAAAGATTTGCCAGGTGAAGATGGTGCATTCATAACAGGTAGGTAAGCGTGGCCGAGGTTGCTTGGGGTAGATGGAGCCCCTGGTAAACCAACCTCGCCTCACATCTTTAAGTATTGGATTCGGGATTTGAGCCATTACAGCGGAACCATACTTATTGCGTGACTCATGGTCTCAGCGAAAGTAAGGTAAAGGTCGTGTCCAACCACCCTCTGCCGGCCTTCCAAGGAAGAGGGCCAATGTACTAGCATTAAGAGTCGGTTGGTAAGTGTGGGTAAAGTTGTACACCCCTGTAGGGTAATAATATTTCGGAAAGCCATGTCCACGGTTATGGACGACTTGGGAATGGACGTGATGATCATAGAGAACTTCAACCTAACCGTAAAACTTGGTAGATCAACGTGTGTTTAAGGATGCTTCCTCATGGGTGCGAGGTGGTGATCCTAGTTGGTAGATGATGATGACTTGGTGGATATCAAAAGATGATGATCAATATTTCGGAGATGTCGCTCTCTTATCCCCTTTTAAAATATTCTAACTAGACGATATTCTTCTCTCTCTTGTTTTACAAACAAAGATAGATTTATGAAAAACAACTCGACCAGCCACAAGTCTTGAGGAGTACACCCTATACTCACCCTTGCTTCGTTGATACTTTTGGCAGAGTAAGTGTTCCTTAAAGACGAGTTCCATTCTACATCGACATCGATGAGTAGCTTGGGGTTCCCGGCCGACACCCTGGAATCTATGGGATGGGACGTCATCGTTATGCTTCAGGCCTGTTAGGCCATTTGTTAAGTTTGTTATACTTAATAGCATGATTTGCCTTCCATTGTTTGATGTTTCTGGTCAGTGACCTCTGCTTGTAATAATTTGGTTCTCTGCTCAGATATGAGCTTGCTGTAAAAATTTGGTGTCGTAGGGTCACTGCTGTGTTACCGATTCTTCACTGGATATCCTCGAGCTCAAGGTTAAGCTTATGTCAGACGGAGGTTTGGGATTTGTTTAGCCCTGATCCCGGGGGTGTCACATATACCGAACACCCATGGCGGTTCGGTGCTGGTCATGATTTGCCCTTGGGAGAGGTTTAGTCAACGGATCCGCCACATTCAGATATGTGTGTACTTTGCAAATCTTTATGCCACCATCTTGGACATGCTCTCGAATAGCGTGGAAACATAACTTGATGTGCTTCAGCTTTTTGTGTGACCTTGGTTCTTGCGCATTGGCTATGGCTCCCATGTTATCATAGTGGATAGACATTGGGTCCAACGCACTTGGAACCACACCGAGCTCTATAATGAACTCCTTCATCCATATCGTCTCTTGTGAAGCCTCCGAAGCAGCTATGTATTCCGATTCAGTTGAAGATCTCGCCACAACGCTTTGCTTTGCACTCCTCTAGCTAACTGCTGCACCATTCAAAGTAAATACATATCCAAATTGAGATTTAGAATCATCCGGATCGGTGTTCCAACTAGCATCGTCTAACCATTAACAACGAGTTGTTCATCACCTCCATAAGAAAGAACCATATCCTAAGTTCTTCTCAAGTACTTAAGGATGTTTTTGACCGCTGTCCAATGATCCACTCCTGGATCACTTTGATATCTGCTAGTCAAACTAACAACATATGCAATGTCGGGTCTAGTACATAGCATGGCATACATAAGAGATCATATGGCTGAAGCATGGTGAGTCTTACTCATCCTTTCTCTATCTTCTGTCGTTGCAGGACTTTGAGTTTTACTCAAGGTCGTATTGGGCAACATGAGCAAGAACCCTTTCTTGCTATCTTCCATTCCAAACCTCTTTAGAACTTTGTGCAAATATGTACTCTGTGACAATGATATTAGGAATCTTGATCTATCTCTAAAAATCTTTATGCCTAATATGTAAGCTGCTTCGCCAAGATCTTTCATTGAAAAACTATTATTCAAATAATCCTTGACACTATTAAGAAGGTCTACATCATTCCCAATCAACAATATGTCATCTACATATAGTATATATTAAGAATGCTACAGAGCTCCCACTCACTTTCTTGTAAATACAAGCTTCTCCATAAGTTTGTATAAAACCAAAGCTTTTGATTACCTTATCAAAACGTTGATTGCAACTTTGTGATGCTTGCTTCAATCCATAAATGGACCGTTGAAGTTTGCATACCTTGTTAGCATCTTTAGGATCGGCAAAACCTTTGGGTTGCATCATATACAACTCTTCATCAATGTCTCCATTGAGGAATGTTGTTTTGACATCCATCTGCCATATCTCATAATCATAATATGTAGCGATTGCTAACAAAATCCTCATAGACTTTAGCTTCTCTACCGGTGAGAAAGTCTCATCGTAGTCAACTACTTGAATTTGTCGAAACCCTTTTGCGACAAGTAGAGATTTATAAGACAGTTACATTACCATCAGCATCTGTTTTCTTCTTGAAAATCCATTTGTTCTCGATAGCCTTCCGACCATCCGGTAAGTCCACGAAAGTCCATACTTGGTTTTCGTACATGGATCCAATCTCGGATTTCATGGCTTCTTGCCATTTATTGGAATCTGGGCTCATCATCGCTTCCTCATATCTCGCTGTCACATCCCAAAAATTTCCAAATTTTGAAATGTGAAAAATAAATAAACAAAATAAATAATTGTTGAAATTTAGGGTGAAAAGAAACTTTTATTTCCGAATGGAAACTTAAAATTCCATCTTGAACAAACTTTGAATAATGTTTGAATCCAACTAAATTCGAATCAAATGAAATGCATTCTTCACAAATGCATCTTGAAATTTAAACAATTGAAAAATAAATCAAAACTCTAAAACCCTAATGGGAGATTTCCAAGATATCTCTAAGACCATGGTTTTGATCCATATAAAATTTATCAGCAAATATTTATAAATGGTTAAGAATGAACAATAGGAATATTATAAAACCATAGAAATTGGTTTCACTTAATTTGGAGCCATAGATAAAATCTTATGAATTTAGTAAGATAAGGAAATTGAATTTTCAAAGCTAATAAAGAACCTATCTAAATATCCATACAAAATGGTGAGCAAATAAACCTAAAGAGATTTAAGAGGATAAATAAATATCAAATAATATTTTACAAATTGGAATCACCAAGTTTGGATCTTTAAATAAAAAGATATGGTTTTTATAAGATAAAGAAAGAAATAATAAATAAGGACTATTTTAAAAAGCCAAGTTAAATCTTGACCAAACAAATGAAATGAAAGATTTTAGTTAAATTAAAAGAGTGAAGGATTATTTAAATAAAATCATAAGGATTTATTAATATCCATTTTTATTTAAGTAAAGACATTTTTCCCAATTTAGAATGAACATTAAAACATATTAAAATATTTTAAATAATAATTCAAAGTGAAATTATTTTTGTATAAATCAAACCTACTGAAAAAGGTTTGGTAAAATTTATAATTCAAATAGAGTGTTAAAACATATTTAAATCTTATTTTGAAATAAAGACAAATGTCTATTTATAAATATATAATAGACCCTAAAAGAATAAAAGAAATATTCTAAATTTGACATTAGAATATGTTAATAAACAGTATTGAATTATACTCAAGGTTTGGAAAGATTTGAAACTCAAATGGTTGTTTAATTGGTTTGAACAAATTCAAAACTGAATAAAAGAAACAGGAAAAAGAAAAATAAACAGAACAAAAAAATGGAACCAGCCAGATCAGGCCTAGTCCAGCCCAGCAGCAACCCACCTCTCTCGCCGAACCGTTTTTCTTTACTCGCAATCAAACCCATGGAGTCACTGACCACTGGCCCCCACCTTTCCTTACCCTCTCTCGCTGACTAACCAGGCCCACTCGATAGTCATCTTCCTCACCCCACGCGGTGACCACGCCTCGCCGGCCGTTTCTGCCGATTAAAACTTGATTCAATTCGTGTCAATGCGGCGTTGATTCCTCCCATCTATTATGCCCTCTTAATCTCCCCTCTCTCCATTCCTCTTCCCCTCAGACAACGCAGCAAGAGAGCCCCCAGGCTGTTCCCATTCTCGTTTGCACCACCGCGGACTTCGATGAGCTCTCCGAGCAATTCCGGCCACCACTCGCCGCCCCTTGCCTCCCAGTCCCCTCGAGCGTGTTCCCCATCGCCCCCTGCACCACTCAGAATCCTTGGCATGCCCGCGCGAGCACCGTAGCCTCGACTACGACATCGACAATACCTCGCTGCCGTTTGCCTCCTCTCCGACAACTTTTAGAGGTAAATACCGACCGCCCCTCTTCCCATCTTTCATGCGCGTGCACTCTCCGCAACCTTGCGCATCTAACCGTACTCACCTCTTGTCTTCGCATGCCCCTTAGCGTTGTCTTCAACGACGTCTGACCGCACCCGAGGTGAAGCAAGGCTCCGGTGAGCGATTCAGGACTACCTTGTGCGCCCCTCGACAAACGGCGAGTACGTTAAGCTTCAGCATAACGAGGCGATCTCAGTGAGCCCCTCCCCTATCTCTTTTGCTTCCTGCATTGTCGGAAACCTCGCCATCTGACCGTGCCGCCTCCAGTCGCCGATGTTAGCGCCGCCCGTTTAGGGTTATTTGTTTTATACCGTAGGATGTTGATCGCGTGGCTACGATAGAAAATAACCCGAAGGGGTATCCTTCAATCTGTACCGTGCGTAGTCATTTAGATCTGACAGCTCAGAGAGGCCAATCCAACCGACGCGGTACCAGCCAGTAAGAACACGACGCGTGGCCAGTGATTTGTTTTAAAAACCAAAATTTGATCTATTAGATGATCAAACTTGTAAATTGCATAACTTTTAATCCACACGTCCAAATTTTGTAAATTTTATATCAATCGAATCAGCAGAACAAGTACTTTCCAACCATGTGCTTTGTTTAGTAAATTGCTTCTGTTAAATTGTTTGTTTTTACAAAAACATGTGTAGGCACAATTTGGATATAAAATTTATTATAGAAATATTTTGATGGTAAAACCTTTGGCAATTGGATTATTTTGAACCTACTGACCATAGAAACCAACTTGTGGATTCAAAAACATATTTTTTGAAGCAAAAGAATAAATCTTTGAATTGGAACATTTCTAGTCAAATAATTTTTTTTATATGTTAAAAATGATTTTTGGAGAAAAACCTTTGGGAAATGATTTGAATTAAACTCTCTGACGCTAAACACAAAGTTTTATGATTAAAATATATATATTTGGTGAACCCTATAAAATTATTACTTTGCTAAAGGCATTTCCAACAACATAAAATATTGTTTTGGTATAAAAATGGTTTATAGGTAAAAACTTTTGCAAATGGTTTCAATATTTAACACTTGACCTTAAAACACTAACATTTGTGTTGAAGTTATATTTGGCAAACACTAGAAAATCTTCCTTTGATTTAAATCATTTATACCAAAACAAAAATGATCAAAATGGCCATTTTCACTAACTTAATATCAAATGGTTTTTGCCACTTTTATAAATGACCAATATGTGTTTTATAATGTTTATAACCTATTAGAAACCACTTTTCCAAAATAAAACAATCTTTAGCATGATTGTATGCATTGCTTTGTTTTTATTATTTTATGTGATGATTGCTTGAATGGTAGATTGAATATTTGCTTGCTTGATTGAATTGTAGTGGAATTTTAAGAGTGTGACTATTGCAAGATCAAGGATTGAACTTATAATTCTCTACCAAAAAGGCAAGTGATGCTTCATACTTTTGTCCCATTATTTTCACTATGCATTTGTGATATTTCTAAGTAGGACTTGCATGGAATTTTTACTAAGTATAAACTATGCCATGGGAAATCCTAGTAGATGAAACCTTGGTAGAATTTTCCTAAGTTAAGATTCCTACTACTATCATGCTTAGCTTATCTAGTAGAAAACAAGGGTGGATTATATTCATGCTATGGAATATTTCTAAGTCAAGGACTTGTGTTTTATTTAATAAAACAACTAAGTGAATGAATCACCTGGGTGGAATGGAAAGAAAGGTTTGTGTTGAGTGGTTACACAAGTCCAGTATGCTGGGGAAAACTTGGGCATCACCAAGTCCAGTATACTGGGGAAAACTTGGTATCTCACTTGTGGAATGCCACCCAAGAACAAAGAGATTTGAGATGTCAAATGTTGAGAAGCTTCAACTGCAGCCACATGGCATTATGGGCTCTGCCTGGATCATATAGGTTGCAATAACTTAGCCAAATGGACAGTTGGTGGTAGGGGATTGATAGGTTGGAGCGCGTCCATTCTGGTCTAAGGGAAGGCTTTTGAAAGATCTTGTCTTGGTGAAAATCAAGTATTGTGGGGAAAGTGCACCACCTCTACAGAGTGTAAAATATAAGTACTTATCCATGTCCCTGGCAAATAACAATTTGAGCATCAAGACATGGAAGCTATCAAGAATATCCTCATCCCAATTTCTAAGTTAAAACTTGTGGTTGAACAAGGGTGAAGGTTCACCAATTTTTATTGGTGGTTCCTTGGGTGTTTTTGACAAGCAAAAACTTAGTGTTTTCAAATGATAAGGAAAAAATCTATTTTGAGCAAAGCAAGCCTAAGATCCACTTAGCCAAATGCATATAGATGATAGAGTACACTATACTACCATAGTATCACTTGCCAATACAATTCAAATGTATTGACCCTTGTGGCTATAACTTATTATGTTGCAGGTTTGTTTGATGTTAGTGAACTGTATTGATTAGGATTACAAGTCTACAACCAACATGATTTCCTTTGGCACTTTGAAGATGAAGGACTCCATGCTATAGTTATTTCTGCTGCATTGTAATGAGATAGCCAAATGAGATATGTAAGATGTAATGAATTATTTTATTCCTGGTTATAAAGTTGTATTATGACCTTTGTTTCTTGATATTACATCTTAACAGTGGATGCTAGCTATTGATCTAGGGACTAGCATTGTAAACACAGGGATCTCTACCTTATTAAAGGTTGGGACCTCTACAGATGGTATCAGAGCATTGTGTTGCCTGTAGGATTGGATAAAACCCCTTAGAAAAGTAGAAGTTGTATTTGTTCCAAAACTTATTTACAAACAATCTTGTAAACTCTTTTCTCAACCATTTTGGTTTTGATTCTACACCTCTTCTATTTCAAACTTGATGGACAAGGACCTCAACCATGAGCAAAGGACTCACCAACTCAAATGACTTCAACTTCAACATCATCAAAGACTTCAACTTTATTTTCCCCAAGGACTTCAACTTGGATATCACTAAGTACTACAAGTAAGACAAGAAGAATACTCAAGACTTGAATATTAAGGAAACACAACTTAGAAGGAACCATCATCACCTTTGAAGTTTTGTGACCAAGATGCAAGAATTTTTCCAAGGCAACCATGACCTTGTCCATGAAGAAAACAACTAAGAAGAATGGAATGATCTCAAGTAAACCATATAGTTGTACCACCATACTAAAGTTTAGATCAAACCCACCAACTTATGTGGTGTAGCAAAAATATTTTGTTGTCTAAAAAATGTTCTTGAACCTTGTTGTTTGATTGAAATGTTTGTTGTGATTGCTTGCACATTGCTTGTGGTAATTATTGTGTGTGATTAGACTTTTTCCTTAGAAATCTTTTGCCTATTCTAATGCCAATCCAACCCAAACAGATGACTACCCCAAGAGACTCCAAAATCAAGAATAGTGACAACAACAACAACCAAGAGATGCACATGAGAGAACAACTACTAGAAAACCACACCCAGTTGAATCAGTTGACAACTCAGTTTTTATCCAACAATAATGAGTTAGACCCAACCATGCAAAAGTTTTTGGAAATTCAATCCCAATTGTTGTAAGGGATGACCACTCAAATGATCAACATGAAAGACAGCCTTTCCCAAGGAGATGGTGACAACAATGATGTCAAGGATGATATTTCAGAAGGAACTCAAGCTTGCAATATTTGTGGAGACAAGGATCACACTTCCAAAGAGCATGAAGACCAATGCTCTAATTGTGAAGAGAAACATCCAACTAATCAATGCCCCACATCTCAAGCTACTTGTTTCCTATGTGAAGGAAATAATGATGTCCCTATCGAATGCCCCATCTATTCTATAGTTCAACAAAGGAAACAAGGTGGAGTGCATCAACAGTTTGTGAACCCCCAGGAGGGAACAACTTCTACCAAGAAGGATGAAGACAAAGTAAAATCTCAGCTTGCACCTCCATGCACTATGACTCCCATTGATGGACAGAAGAAGAAACATATGTATTATCCATTAAGGAGACCAGGAGACTTTCCCACTTTTGAGGTGAGATATGAAGAGCATGAACTAGAAGAACTCCTAGCTTTGGAGAAACCCAAGAAGAAGAAGGACAAAAGCCAAGTGCAATGTTGCCATTGCAAAGAGATGGGACATTATGTCAATGAATGTCTAGAGAAGAAGAAGAAGTATAAGGAAATTAGCCAAGTGTGGTGCAACAACTGCAAAGAACTAGGCCATTATGTATCAACTTGTCCACAGAAGATACGTGAAGAACTCAACCTTGTCACATGTTACAATTGTGGTGACAAAGGACATTATGCAAGCAATTGTCCAGAAAAGAAGAAGTACAAGACCAACAAGCCTATGAAGGATCTCAGCCTTGTCACATGTTTCAAGTGTGGAAACAAAGGACACTATGCAGATGTTTGCCCAGAGAAGTTTCATCAAGATCCCAAGCAAGCCAAGATGTAATCTAGTTGGAAAATTTTAAGGGTGGTAGTACCCTAGTTGCCTTGAAGCCAACTTGTAACCCCTATCTTTCCCAAATCTCGGGACGATATTTCTTTTAAGGGTGGTAGCCTGTCACATCCCAAAATTTTCCAAATTTTGAAATGTGAAAAATAAATAAACAAAATAAATAATTTTTGAAATTTAGGGTGAAAAGAAACTTTTATTTCTGAATGGAAACTTAAAATTCCATCTTGAACAAACTTTGAATAATGTTTGAATCCAACTATATTCAAATCAAGTGAAATGCATTCTTCATAAATGCATCTTGAAATTTAAACACTTGGAAAATAAATCAAAACTCTAAAACCCTAATGGGAGATTTCCAAAATATCTCTAAGACCATTTATTTGATCCATATAAAATTTATCAGCAAATATTTATAAATGATCAAGAATGAAAAATAGGAATATTATAAAATCATAGAAATTGGTTTCACTTAATTTGGAGCCATAGATAAAATCTTATGAATTTAGTAAGATAAGGAAATTAAATTTTCAAAGCTAATAAAGCACCTATCTAAATATCCATGCCAAATGGTGAGCAAATAATCCTAAAGAGATTTAAAAGGATAAATAAATATCAAATAAGATTTTACAAATTGGAAACACCAAGTTTGGATCTTTAAATAAAAAGATATGGATTTATAAGATAAAGAAAGAAATAATAAATAAGGACTATTTTAAATAGCCAAGTTAAATCTTGACCAAACAAATGAAATTAAAGATTTTTGTTTAATAAAAAAAGTGAAGGATTATTTAAATAAAATCATAAGGATTTATTAATATCCATTTTTATTTAAGTAAAGACATTTTTCCCAATATAGAATGAACATTAAAACATATTAAAATATTTTAAATAATAATTCAAAGTGAAATTATTTTTGTATAAATCAAACCTAATGAAAAAGGTTTAGTAAAATTTAGAATTAAAATAGAGTTTTAAAACATATTTAAATCTTATTTTGACATAAAGACAAATGTCTATTTATAAATATATAATAGACCCTAAAAGAATAAAAGAAATATTCTAAATTTGACATTAGAATATGTTAATAAACAGTATTGAATTATACTCAAGGTTTGGAAAGATTTGAAATTCAAATGGTTGTTTAATTGGTTTGAACAAATTCAAAACTGAATAAAAGAAACAGGAAAAAGAAAAATAAACAAAACAAAAAAATGGAACCAGCCAGACCAGGCCCAGTCCAGCCCAGCAGCAACACACCTCTCTCGCCGAACCGCTTTTCTTTACTCGCAATCAAACCCGCGGAGTCACTGACCGCTGGCCCCCACCTTTCCTTGCCATCTCCCGCTGACTAGCCAGGCCCACTCGACAGTCATCTTCCTCACCCCCCGCGGTGACCACACCTCGCCGGCCGTTTCTGCCGATTAAAACATGATTCAGTTCGTGTCAATGCGGCGTTGATTCCTCCTAGCAATTATGCTCTCTTAATCCCCCCTCTCTCCGCTCCTCTTCCCCTCAGACAACGCAGCAAGAGAACCCCCATGCCGTTCCCATTTTCGTTTGCACCGTAGCGGACTCCAACGAGCTCTCCGAGCAATTCCGGCCACCACTCGTCGCCCCTTTCCTCCCAGTCCCCGCGAGCGTGTTCCCCATCGCCCCCTACACCACTCAGAATCCTTGGCTTGCCCATGCGAGCATCCTAGCCTTGACTACGATGTCGAAAATACCCTGCCGCTGTCTGCATCCTCTCCGACGACCTTCAGAGGTAAATATCGACCGCCCCTCTTCCCCTCTTTCACGGCCGTGCATTCTCCGCAACCTTTCGCATCTAACCGTACTCACCTCGTGTCTTCACATGCCCCTTAGCATCGTCTTCGATGACGTCTGACCGCACCCGAGGTGAAGCACAACTCCGGCAAGCGATTCAGGACTACCTTGTGCGCCCCTCGACAAACAGCGAGTACGTTGAGCTTCAGCACGACGAGGCAATCTCGGTGAGCCCCTCCCCTATCTCTTTTTCTTCCTCCATCGTCAGCAACCTTGCCATCTGACCGCGCCACCGCCAGTCGCCGCCGTTAGCGCCGCCCGTTTAGGGTTAGTAGTTTTAGACTGTAGGATGTTGATCGTGTGGCTATGATAGAAAATAACCCGAAGGGGTATCCTTCGATCTGTATCGTGCGTAGTAATTTAGATCTGACGGATCAGAGAGGCCGATCCAACCGAAGCGGTACCAGCCAGTAAGAACACGACGCGTGGCTCGTGATTTGTTTTAAAAACCAGAATTTGATCTATTAGATGATCAAACTTGTAAATTGCATAACTTTTAATCTACATGTCCAAATTTTATAAATTTTATATAAATGGAATCATCAGAACAAGTACTTTCCAACAATGTGCTTTTTTAAGTAAATTGCTTCTGTTAAATTGTTTGTTTTTATAGAAACATGTGTAGGCACAATTTGGATATAAAATTTATTCTAGAAATATTATTATGGTAAAATCTTTGGCAATTGGATTGTTTTGAACCTACTGACCATAGAAACCAACTTGTGGATTCAAAAACATATTTTGTGAAGCAAAAGAATAAATCTTTGATTGGAACATTTCTAGTTGGTATCTCACTTGTGGAATGCCACTTAGGAACAAAGAGATTTGAGATGTCAAATGTTGAGAAGCTTCAACTGCAGCCACATGGCATTATGGGCTCTGCCTGGATCATATAGGTTGCAATAACTTAGCCAAATGGACAGTTGGTGGTAGGGGATTGATAGGTTGGAGCGCGTCCATTCTGGTCTAAGGGAAGGCTTCTGAAAGATCTTGTCTTGGTGAAAATCAAGTCTTGTGGGGAAAGTGCACCACCTCTCCAGAGTGTAAAATCTAAGTACTTAGCCATGTCCCTGGCAAAGGACAATTTGAGCATCAAGACATGGAAGCTATCAAGAATCTCCTCATCCCAATTTCTAAGTTAAACCTTGTTTTTGAACAAGGGTGAAGGTTCACCAATTTCTATTAGTGGTTCCTTGGGTGTTTTTGACAAGCAAAAACATAGTGTTTTCAAAAGATAAGGAAAAATCTATTTTGAGCAAAGCAAGCCTAAGCTCCACTTAGCCAAATGCATATAGATGATAGAGTCCACTATACTACCATAGTATCACTTGCCAATACAATTCAAATGTATTGACCCTTGTGGCTGTAACTTATTATGTTGAAGGTTTGTTTGATGTTAGTGAAGTGTATTGATTAGGATTACAAGTCTACAACCAACATGATTTCCTGTGGCACTTTGAAGATGAAGGACTCCATGCTATAGTTATTTCTACTGCATTGTAATGAGATAGCCAAATGAGATAGCCAAATGAGCATTGTTATAAAGTTGTATTATGACCTTTTTTCTTGATATTACATATTAACTGTGGATGCTAGCTATTGATCCAGGGACTAGCATTGTAAACATAGGGATCTCTACCTTATTAAAGGTTGGGACCTCTACACTCGCAGGGTCATCGGTGTTGTCCACCAACATGACACTCATAACGGGATCATACCAATCAGGAGTGGTACGAGTTCTCGTTGACCTGCGAGGTTCCGTAGTAACTTCAGCCAAAGTTTCATGATCAACATCATTAGCTTCCTCTCTTATTGGTGTAGGCGCCACAGGAACTACTTCCGGTGCTGCGCTACTCTCAAGTTCGAGAGAAGGTTCAACAACCTCATCGAGTTCTACTTTCCTTCCAGTCACTTATTTCGAGGGAAACTCCTTCCCTAGAAAGGATCCATTCTTGGCAACGAATATTTTTCCCTCAAATCTATGATAGAAGGTATACCCAATAGTTTCCTTCGGGTATCCTATGAAGACGCATTTTTCCGCTTTGGGTCCAAGCTTGTCGGGCAGTAACTTCTTTACATAAGCTTCGCAACCCCAAACTTTAAGGAACGACAATTTAGGTTTCTTCCCAAACCATAATTCATACAGTGTCGTTTCAACAGGTTTAGATGGTGCCCTATTTAAAGTGAATGCGGCTATTTCTAATACATAACCCCACAACGATAGCGGTAAATCTGTAAGTGACATCATAGAACGAACCATATCTAAGAATGTTCGATTACGACGTTCAGACACACCATTACGTTGTGGTGTTCCCGGCGGTGTCAATTGTGAAAGTATTCCGCATTTATTCAAATGCTCGCCAAACTCATAACTTAGCTCTTCACCTCCACGATCAGATCGTAGAAATTTAATATTCTTGTTATGTTGATTCTCTACCTCACTTTCAAATTCCTTAAACTTCTCGAAAGTCTCGGACTTATGTTTCATGAAATAGATATACCCATATCTACTCAAATCATCCGTGAAGGTAAGAACATAACGATAACCACCGCGCGAGGCTACACTCATTGGGCCACACACATCGGTATGTATGATTTACAATAAGTCCGTAGCTCGCTCCATCATACCAGAAAATGGAGTCTTAGTCATTTTACCCATCAGACATGCTTTGCATCTTTCAAGTTTTTTGAAATCAAGTGATTCAAGAAGTCCATTGGAATGGAGTTTCTTCATACGCTTCACTCCAATATGACCAAGACGACAGTGCCACGTATAGGTCGAGTTATCGCTCAATTTCAAACGTTTCGCTTCAATGTTATTAATGTGTGTATTTCTACAATCGAGATTCAATAAGAATAGACCATCTATCAAAGGTGCATGTGCATAAAACATATTACTCATATAAACCGAACAACCATTATTCTCGGACTTAAACAAGTAACCGTCTCGCAATAAACATGATCCGAGTGTAATGTTCATGCTCAACACAGGCACCAAATAACAATTATTTAAGTATAAAACTAATCCCGGTGGTAGATGAAGAGGTAGCATGCCGACCGCGATCACATCAACCTTTGATCCATTTCCAACGCGCATCGTTACCTCGTTCTTCGTTAGTTTCTGTCTATTTTGTAGCACCTGTTTCGAGTTACAAATGTGAGCAACCGAACCAGTATCAAATACCCAGGCACTACTATGAGTACTAGTTAGATACACATCAATAACATGTATATCGGATATAACTTTCTTCTTGATGTTGTGTTCTTCAAATCCGCCAAGTACTTAGGGCAATTCTGCTTCTAGTGACCTTCTCTCTTGCAGTAAAAGCACTCAGTATCAGTCTTAGGCCCAGCCTTGGTATTCTTCGCCGGCGCGGTAACTTTCTTACCGCCCCTCTTGAAGTTTCCCTTTTTCTTAGACTTGCCTTGCTTCTTGAATTTAGTGGTCTTATTGACCAACAACACTTGGTGCTCTTTCTTGATCTCCACTTCCGTAGACTTTAACATGGAGAAGAGTTCAGGCAACGACTTGTCCATGTTTTGCATATTGTAGTTCATCAAAAAGTTCTTCTAACTTGGTGGTAGTGATTGGAGGACACGGTGAATCCCCAAAGCATTAGGAATCACTATACCCAAGCTTTGAAGCTTGCTTGCATGCCCACACATCTTAAGCATATGCTCACTGACGGAGCTGCCCTCTTCCATCTTGTAGTTAAAGAACTTTTCAGAAGATTCATAACTCTCAACTGTCGCGTGAGCCTCAAATATCATTTTGAGTTCACGGACAATATCATGTGGGTCATGGTTCTCAAACCTTTTCTGAAGCTCTGATTCCAAACCATACATTATAGCACACTGAACTATGGAGTACTGATTCTTCCGAGCGAGGAAAACATTCTTTACCTCATCGGTAGTATCAGCTGCAGGTGGGTCACCCAGTGGTGCATCCAGCACATAGGTCAAATTACCAGCATTGAGGACAATTCTCAAATTGCAGAACCAATCCGGGAAGTTGCTTCCATTAATTTTCAACTTTTCTTTCTCTAGAAACGCATTAAAATTGATGGTAGGGGCCGCCATTGATCTACAACATATTTGCAATAGTTCACTACAAGAAATGTGTCAAACTATGACCTTCTGATAGTGACCGTGAATAAAATCGTCATATAAGCCGTTCGAAGGGGTCAAAACCTTGAAAAATTAAGACGTTTTGACTCTAAAACGTCATATTTGCCCTAGCTAAAATCGTCATAATATGGCGGATGTAGCCTACGACATTTATTGTAGCTGATTACGACGATTTAAATTGGTCATAACGTCTAAAATAGAATAAAGTTGAAATGAGTAAGCATTTGCCTCACCATTTCCATCTATGTGGCATGTCTATGTGTCAGTTTTTGCATATGTGGCATACCTATGTGTCAATATTTGGTTCCAGGACACCCAACAAAGTTGAACTCACACGTGCGGGAATAATAAGCAAAAAGGGTTGCCAGGGGACTCGAACCAGAGACCTCCTCGCAGATGGAAGGCACCTAACCACCAGACCAAGTCAACTTAGTTGTCCCATACACGCGCTCAGACCTTTCGACTATCACCCTCAATCGCTTGCGCGGGAATAATAAGCAAAAAAGGGTTGCAAGGGGACTCGAACCAAAGACCTCCCCATAGATGGAAGGCACCTAACCACCAGACCAACTCAACTTAGTTGTCCCATACACGCGCTCAGCCCTTTTGACTATCACCCTCAATCGCTTGCGCGGGAATAATAAGGAAAAAAGGGCTGTAGGGGGACTCAAACCAAAGACCTCCCCCGCAGTTGGAAGGCACCTAACCAACAGACCAACTCAACTTTGTTGTTCAATATATGCGCTCAACCATTTTGACTATTACTCTCGATCGCAACTAGGCCTGGCGGCCAGGTTCCCACTAATGGGCCTCGCTGGGAACGTGTATTTTGGGCGGGGTTTGACCTTGGGAGCAGTATATTAGGTCCAGTTATGTTTTTTTTCATTTTTCTTTGTGTGTTTCCATAATTCTTGTGTATCTTTCTCATAAGAACTCCAATATAATTGGTTTTTGTCTCTAAATTTTTATAAATTTTATTAGATCATACTAGGATGTTAATTATTAATAGTATGATTACTTGAAATTGTGGATCTACTAATACCATGTTAGTCCATAGTAGGAACAATATCATCATTCAAAATACTATGATTTTGAAACTAGGGTTTTGAAGGTTCTTAGCTCGGGTTTGACCTCACTAAAATTCCACTGGATCTCTAAAGAAATAGCATATTGTGAGTCTAAAAATGATTTATTCAAAAAATCATGGGCATCAGATAATGTACCTGTAGTTCAAATCGGACCCACTTCCTGCCGATTAGGCATGAATTTGTCTTTTTCGTCAGAGGTGGACGGAAATATTTGAGATACCTAGGTTGGGACATTTGTCCATGTAACGTGGTCTACTATTTTTGAAAAATGTGTTTGTAGCATTATAAAACTGTCATTTGGTGGTTGCTTCACAAAACGCCCCTTTTTTTGCGCTCGGAAAATGGAAAATAGATTTTTCGTGCGACGAAAAGAAAAACTTCCTCTTGCAACATTGTTCGCCATCCCACGATACATATGGGTGCATAATATGGGCTCATTATCACAAACTATGCCGCGATTCGGGCCATAACATTGGTCGTTTGGCCCGAAAGCCATGAAACCTCGAACATGATAGGTCATTTCTGAGAAGTTTTTTTCGAGACACTTGCAATATACCAAGTTTGATATTTTTCCTTGCAAATATGTCACATAATAAGACACCACGCGAAGGATTTGCATTGATCGGACGATTTTTGATTTTTTATGCCCGTTTCAAACTATGGTCAAAACGGCGAGCATGAAGGTTCTTAAATCGGGGCCGAGCCTCGCTAAATTGCATTAGATCTCTAAAGAAATAGCATATTGCGAGTCTAAAAATGATTTTTTCCAAAAAATCATGGGCATCAGATAATGTCCCTGTAGTTCAAATCGGACCCACTTCCTACCGATTCGGCAGGAATTTGTCTTTTTCGCCAGGGGTGGACGGAAAGGTTTGAGATACCTAGGTTGGGACATTTGTCCATGTAAGGTGGTCTAATATTTTTGAAAAATGTGTTTGTAGCATTATAAAACTGTCATTTGGTGGTTGCTTCACAAAACGCCCCGTTTTTTGCGCTCGAAAAATGGAAAATAGATTTTTCGTGCGACGAAAAGAAAAACTTCCTCCTGGAACATTGTTCGCCATCCCACGATAGATATGGGTGCACAATATGGGCTCATTATCACAAACTATGCCGCGATTCGGGCCATAACATTGGTCGTTTGGCCCGAAAGCCATGAAACCTCGAACATGATAGGTCATTTCTGAGAAGGTTTTTTCGAGACACTTGCAATATGCCAAGTTTGGTATTTTTCCTTGCAACTATGTCACATAATAAGACACCACGCGAAGGATTTGCATTGATCAGACCGTTTTTGATTTTTTCTGCCCGTTTCAAACTATGGTCAAAACGGCGGGCATGAAGGTTCTTAAATCGGGGCCGAGCCTCGCTAAAATTGCATTAGATCTCTAAAGAAATAGCATATTTCGAGTCTAAAAATGATTTTTTCAAAAAATTATGGGCATCAAATAATGTACATGTAGTTCAAATCGGACCAACTTCCTACCGATTCGGCAGGAATTTGTCTTTTTCGCCAGGGGTGGACGGAAAGGTTTGAGATACCTAGGTTGGGACATTTGTCCATGTAAGGTGGTCTACTATTTTTGAAAAATGTGTTTGTAGCATTATAAAACTGTCATTTGGTGGTTGCTTCACAAAACGCCCCGTTTTTTGCGCTCGGAAAATGGAAAATAGATTTTCCGTGCGACAAAAAGAAAAACTTCCTCCTGCAACATTGTTCGCCATCCCATGATACATATGGGTGCACAATATGGGCTCATTATCACAAACTATGCCGCGATTCAGGCCATAACATTGGTCGGTTGGCCCGAAAGCCATGAAACCTCGAACATGATAGGTCATTTCTGAGAAGGTTTTTTCGAGACACTTGCAATATGCCAAGTTTGGTATTTTTCCTTGCAACTATGTCACATAATAATACACTGTAGGGTTCGCAGCATAGAAAACAAAATTTTTCCTACGATGGGAACCATGTACCAAGATCTATCTATTAGATACAAACAACGGGCGGATGTATATCCGTAGAGAACATACCCTTGAAGACCGACAAAGCTTAACGAGTTCAACTCGTGGTTGATGTAGACGATCTCTTGCCGATCTCAAGATCGAGAGGAAGTCCTAGCACCACAAATCAGCAGCGCATCCGTGCTCGCACACACATTCGAGGCACCGAGCAACCTCCGCCTCCTCGCTCCAGCGATGCAGCGGAAGCACAACTCTTTCTTGCCGAATAGCCACCGGGAACATGTATCTCGCTAGTCCGAGACCATGGGGGATAAATTCTAGAGGGGGAGAGAGATCCTTCACGAGGAGGTGTGAGAGACAAGTGAGGAGGGGGGATCCTTTTATAGGAGGAGGGGGGCACCCAACACTACTAGGAAAATGGCCTTTAGTGGCGCACCTGGAAACATCATCCGTGGCGCACTAGCAGTGCGCCACGGGCCTTGCGCTACGGCTATCTCTCAGCCGTGGCGCACTGCCTAGTGCGCCACGGTTGTGTAGAGACAGGCGTAGCGCACCTGCTAGTGCGCCACAGATGTTTGGGCAGGTGCGCTACCCCTGGGATCTTCTGTGGCGCACTACCTAGTGCGCCACTAAGCTTCCATAGTGCGCTTTAGGTGTAGTGCGCCACAGAAGGTAGACCATGTGCGCCACAGATGTATTTTTTGTTTTTTTTTTAGTTTCCGAGCCAGATTATATACAATACAGATTATATACAATATTACAGCAGATATACACACACAAATACAAGATATACAATTATATATATAAATACTCAATATGAAAAACAAGATTGAAACAAATACATATAGATAAGTCTCATACATGAATACATAGTCTAAGTTACATTGTTTCGATCATGTTACAAAGTAGTAGTTGGTGACATGCGAATACATGTGTCGATCGAACAAGTTAGAGCTCGGAAGCTCGCCTAGACATCTAAACTAGCTAGACACAAACGCGGGATAAATAACCAAAGAAGATAAGCATGATCACCGCCGCGACGAAGGTGTAGGTCTTCATCCGGTTCCTTGTCCTAACTCCCTCTAGATAGCGCATGTATCTAGCTTCCGCCTCCGCCATAGTGTTGTACCCTTTGTAGTTATTGCTGCTGAAACGGTGCACTTTTGTCTCGGCGATCTTCCCAATCATCGTAGACTCCGGGAACCCGTCCCTTGTACACGACGTACCACGTCATCTATAAGTTGACAATAATAATTAACCGGTGATTGAGAAAAAAAACATATATAATTAAAGTCGCATATGAAGATACACTTATAGAAAGTACTCCTAAATCAAAAAGACCAAACTCAAAAAGCATGCCTCATATATATACATAGGTCGTTGGACACAGGAATATGATACGACGGAACGGTGAGCCAAGTAGAATGCATAAGACCTAAACTTGTGCATATCACAAGGCTCACAATCCCGTCGTAGCACATTCACATATATAGTGTGCCACGACATTTCAATCATTGGCATTATTCTCGAAAAAGACCAAAGTAACTCAAAAAGCAAGCCTCATATATATACATAGGTCGTTGGACACAGGAATATGCTACGATGGAACCGTACGCCAAGTAGGATGCACAACACCTGGACTTGTGCATAGCACAAGGCGTACAATCCCATCGTAGCACATTCACATATATAGTGTGCCACGACATTTCAATCATCGGCATTATTCTCGAAAAAGACCAAAGTAGCTCGAAAACAATGCCTCATATATAACTAGCTAGGTCGTTGGACACAGGAATATGCTATGACGGAACCGTTAGCCAAGTAGGATGCACAATTCCTGGACTTGTGCATATCACAAGACTAACTATCCCGTCATAGCACATTCACATATATAGTGTGCCACGACATTTCAATCATCGGCATTATTCTCGAAAAAGACCAAAGTAGCTCGAAAAGAATGCCTCATATATATACATAGGTCGTTGGACACAGGAATATGCTATGATGGAACCGTGAGCCAAGTAGGATGCATAAGACCTGGACTTGTGCATATCACAAGGCTCACAATCCCATCATAGCACATTCACATATACATTGTGCCACGACATTTCAATCATCGGCATTATTCTCGAAAAAGACAAAAATAACTCGAAAAGAATGCCTCATATATATACATAGGTCGTTGGACACAGGAATATGCTACGATGGAACGGTGAGCCAAGTAGGATGCACAAGACATGGACTTGTGCATATCACAAGGCTCACAGTCTCATCGTAGAACATTCACATATATAGTGTGCCACGACATTTCAATCATTGGCATTATTCTCGAAAAAAGAGTAAGGAAAAAAAGAAGGACCAAATTGAGCAAAGGGCCAAAGAGTAAGAAAAAAAACAAGCATTGATTGATATATAATAATAATAAGAAAAATAAGTAAGCGATGATTCATAAACCTAATAAGATAAGTACACTTGTCCACACACACACAAAGGTCATCTATAGTTTGTAACTACAACTATGCCAACATCAAGCCTTCTGGCTCGGCTTAGGGAATGGGAGGATGCCTTGTCTCGTCATGAACTTCCTATAGTCACCCTGCATCTCTAGGCGATCTTCTATGTCACGGTTATTCGGGATATTTCCTCCGTAGAAGATCCCCCCCGAAGTCATGACATCACGAAAGATGATTGCCCCAAACTGCTGCTGGATGCGATACATCTCTTGTCTAATATCCGAATCATTGATCTTGGCCTTTGCTTCGGCCCACTGTTTGAGATGATCTGGCAGCGTAGAATTCTGCTGGTCAAGTAGGAACGCCCTCATGTGATGGAGTGCGTAGTAGGCTTCCTTCTTACTGTTTTCCGGCTGCTTCACGCAGGGGAACTCCGTTACGTGGTTGAAGACGTGCCTGCCGAACTTGACCTTCGTACGCACGAAGGTGGTGCCTTCCGTCGAGGCAAAGCCAGTGAGAGCATCATCCAGAACTTCATTGATCTTGTCGTAGTTTTTCTTCTTTTCTAGACTCCCCGAGTCGAAATACGTGGCGTGGGAATGCTTCGGCGATAAGGAGATGAGCGTGCAGTGTTTATCTCTGCGCAAAAAATTCAAATGGAATGTGTTGGAAAAAGAATGATGATGATCTAATAAATCCAATCGACGGTGGCAAGTGAATAACGACTTACTCGGGAAAGTAAGGCACGAGAATGTATTCCTTTGTCTTGTTCGCCACGAGGATTCTTTTTAGGTACGAGACCAGGATACGTCGTTCGGCAGGGGAACCCAAGCAGCCGTCACGCATGTAGTAGGGGTCCACTATAGCGATGCCTAGTGTGTTCTCTCTAATGATCTGCATGGCCAGGCTGAGAGAAAACAGACGGACCATGGTATAGTGCAGCGGGTATAGGTGGAACATATTGAAGATGTCGTCGAACCGCAGGAAGAACAGATCCGCAGGGGCATTGTTGACGAAGCCCAAGCCTGGTGGAACCTTAACCACGAATACCGGGTGCGAGGGATCTTTCTCCAATAGAAGGCGTCTCTCTATCGTCAGCACACCGTCATGAACACTCTGCAGTTCCGAACTGGAGAGCTTCCGCAAATTCTTAGGTACCATGGGCTCACCCGCCACATGAATCCTCCACATAATACCCTCGGGTCTTGGTGGCCCATCCCGAAACCTGACAGGATTCGCAGTTGTTGACGCCACCGGCTGGCTCGAGCTGCTAGATTTTCTTTTCCTGCCCTTTTTTCCTTTTGGAGAGCGGGCAGGTACCGCAATCTGAGCACCGGCCGCCCTATGTAGTGTGTCAGGGCTTAGAATAAAGGGCCGGTTGGTTGTATCAGCTGGCTCTGTAAAGGCGCAAGCGGGCGTCTCACGAGAACCAAGCAGGCGCTTGGTGATAGTGGCTTTCTGTGGGGCCACCAGCTAGGTCTTCTTCGTTGCAACCGAGTCTTTGAAGAAGTGATCATTCCGGTCTTAATCGTCCTCGGCGGATCCTGCGCCATGTGCATATCATCAACATGATCATCCGACCCACAGCGTTGCGAATGATGAGGGCCTTGCCACCGCTTTGTCGGCACGACGGTGGTCGTTGTTTGTGGCATGATGGCCCCCGCCGTCCCCAAGCGTATCATGCTCTTTGGCCATAGCAAGAATAAGCCGAAGCAAGTTCTGAGGACAGACAACTCTTCTTCATCCGCTCCTAGGGGTTGAATGGGAGGTTCCAGGTCGTCGCAGCCCCTTAGCACCCGACTAATTTTAACCCTGTGCACGCTATCTGACATCGGCCTTGAGTGGAACGTGCGCTGCAAGGGTTGAACGATGGTACCCTTGGCAACATCCCTCAGCTCGTTGTTCACGTAGCATAAGAGAGTGCAAGGAACATCCGTCTGCGGAAAACATGTACGGCGTCGTCAGAGATGCCATAAGAGTAATAGATGGCATGAAAGGCGGTAATTAAAGCAATTTGTTTACCGTGATGGCGTCGAGATCGGCTAATGTCGACGCACCGCATACGGCGACGGGCGTGCAAGAGACGGAAGGGCTGCTTGATGGCGCGGTGCTGGCCACCGGTGTATTCTCCCTACCGACGGGTGCTTGGAGCTCCGGTGCCGCCGCGACGATGGCAGGGGGCACCAACATGTACTCCGGCGCCGCGGTGATGGCAGGGGGAGTCACCAACACTTGCGGCGCCGCGGTGCTAGCGTGCGGAGTCACGAACACGTAGTTCGCCTGATTCGTCGGTGCCGCGTTGTTCGAGTGACTGCTGACCATGCTTGGAATCGGGCACAGCCCTACTCGACCACCCGCACTCCAGTTCGCTATTGACTCCACCAAGGTAGGCAGGAAGGACGTGAGGGTGATTGCCAGGTTGTCTTGGACGATCTGCGGGATCCGTGCCACTTGTGCCTTAAGTTCTAAATGCTGTAGCGCGACAAGGTTTGCTCGATGAAAGTCTGCGTGTCGAAAATCGAAGTCTGCATGCAGTATGCGACGACCCTCTCGGTGACCAGATCTGTCGAGCTTGCCAAGGTGCCTGTTGACGGGAAGACCGACAGGGTTCTCGATGTCTAGATAATTCATGCAGAAAGAGATGCACTCTTCGAGGAAAGTACCATACCACTTTTCGAGGTGCTTTCTTCCCTTTCTTGTATCGACTCACGCCGCACACCGGACATGTGGTTTTCTCCGTGTCCTCGCCCCAATAAATGATGCAATCGTTGATGCATATGTGATATCAAACGTGCGGTAGATCGAGAGGACAGACGATTGTCTTGGCATCCTCGATACTAGTTGGACATGTGTTCCCCTCCGGGAGACGATCGTGCCAGAATGCCATCATATCGTCGAAGCTTGCGTCGCTCAATTTGTGTTTTGCCTTCATCTCCATAGCCTTGAGCGTTACATTCAAACGGGTATCATCGGGCCTGCATCCTTCATACAATGGAGTAACCGCGTCTTTCTAAAGTTGCGCAAGCTTGGCTTTCTCTCTAGCGGCAGCCCTGGCGTTACTCGTCTGCTTGAGAAGCAGCTCTTGCACATAAAGGCCCCGCACCCAGCCTAACGTTGTTCCATCGTCGTCTGCTCCTCCGGCATCTAGATCATCATCATCCCGGTCTGCTTCCGCACCTTCACCATCTCCAGGAGACTCTTCATCATCTCGCCCGTTCTCGCCGTGATGATGATCATCGTCATGTTGGCCACCTTCACCGTCTCCATCGTCTACGTCATCGCTTATCCAACGAGTGTATCCATCCATGAAACCATGGCGGAGCAGGTGCGCCTGCAGATTCCCGGAATCTGGGTCGATCACCCAGTTGAGTTTGCATCTTCTGCACGGACATCTTATATCTGTCTTGTTATTTCGTATCATGTCGGCCGTCGCACATTTCAAAAATCTAGCCACAATGCCTTCGCTCATTATGCGGACCATTTTTGCCTGCACGGTGTACACGGTACAATTTTGAAGTCTATTAGAACCACATAATGAATGCATGCATGCAATGGTCGATAGAAAATTTCGGCATGACCTATCCTAAAATTAGGACCTTTGCGAAATGCCAAAGTCTTGCCAAAATGGAAATGAATCAACATTTTGGCAAAACAAATGGCAACTTGTTCACATACAAACACAAGAGAGAGAGACCGATCCATACACACATGAACATATCATTATCCTCTCCATACACACATGCATGAGCATCATCGATACTCTCCATATACACACACATATGACCATCGATCCTCTCCACATACACACATCATGAGCATCGATCATCTACATACATATGAGCACATCATCCATATACACATGAACACATCCTTACATGGACAACTTACCGAGATGAGAGACCGATCGCGAGAAAGATGGAAAGGAGAGGTGCGCGCGTCGACCGGAGAAGGAGATGAGAGACCGGAGACCTCCTCTATTACTTATGTAACATCCAAAGCAAGTTTTACATGCTAAAAATGGTGAATGGGTGGAAAAATTGAGGTGGGAAGGAGAAGATCCCGACTAGATCTAAGGAGAAAGAAGAAGGGGAAAGTGAAGTGTGGGGTGGTGGATGTGGTCACACATGTGCACATAAAGAGCTGTCCTAAAAAATCGACACATCCGTGGCGCACACGGCCCTAGTGCGCCACAGGGAGTACAAACATTTGTGGCGCACTATGCCATTTGTGCCACGGATTCTCCTACTCCCTGTGGCGCACTAGGCCGAGTGCGCCACAGATGTTTGTGGCCGTTTCACAACAGAGGGGGGCGTGCGCTTAGGCGTACCGCACCCCCCCATGTGCGCCACAGATGACACTAACAACCGAGGCGCACATGACTATAGTGCACTACAGATGTTTGGCGTGCGGCCAACAGGGCCCTGGCCCACACACATCTGTGGCGCACTATAATCATGTGCGCCACGGTTGTTCTAGTTACTAGTAGGGCACTGCCCACAGGTGAGCCACGCATGTTTAAGCCGTGGGGCACTTCAACCATGTGAGCCACGGATGTGTTGATTACCTATAGCCGTTTTCCTAGTAGTGCAAGGGGGTGGCCGCCGGCCATGGGGCTGCCCCTCCCCTCCTTTCATTCATGTGGGTGGACACTCCACTCACAAAATGGCCCTTCAATTTTCTCCACTCAAAAGTCCACTCAAATTCCCATTAAATTTCCACCAAATTAAATGCAAACTCTCATTAAAATAAAAATCTTTTATTTTATTCAGAATTTTGTCAATTACTTTAATGAAAAACATTCACAAATAACCCCTTGCTAGAATTCCATTTCACATGCATAACCACTTTATGCAATTTCACCCGAAAACCTGTTTCGGTATCTAGTGAAATAAATTCCTGCGCTTGTTCATTCTTTCGGCATGAAACTTTTGCTCCAATTGGATGTCGGTGTCTCTTAAGTGTGTCACCCTATGGTTCGTGAATAATGCGGACATGATCGAGACCCCTCTCCGATCAATAATCGAGCGGGATCGGAGACCCATCGACTCCCACACATTCAACGATGACTTTCTTGTGATCGTCGGAACCTTTTACGCTAGTATCTTAATCCCTTTGTTTCACAATATATTACATGTCCGAGATTCGATCATCGGTATCTCCATACCTAGTTTGATCTCGTTACCGACATGCACTCTTTTCTCGTTCCCGTGATATAACATTCTAGTGATCAAATCACTTGCTTGCAAGCTAATCAATGTGATATCACCGAGACGGCCCAGAGTATATCTATCTGTCATCGGGATGAACTAATTCCACTCTCGATCCATGATCCTCAACATAACACTTTATTAGTTCTGAATCCATCTTTATAATCACCCTGTTACGGTGTGACGTTTGATGTTATCAAGAAACTCTTCCGGTGTTAGTGATTGACATGATCTCATGGTCTAAGGATTAGGATCACTTCATAAGTTGTTATAGCAATATAAACTCAATGACTTTGATCGTAATGCTATACTTCGGATGAATGTTCATCACACCATTACACTAATGTTGTGATCCCGTTATTAACAACATCCAATGTCCATGATCGGGAAACCTTGATCATCTTGTTAATCAACGAGCTAGTTTATGAGAGAGGCATAACTAGGAACTTTCTGTTTGTTTATTAAACACGCATGTATTAATGTTTCTGTATTAATACAATTATAGCATGCAAAATAAACATCTATCATATACTTGGAATACACATAATAAACACGTTATTATTGCCTCTCAGGGCATATTCCCTTCAGTCTCCCACTTGCACTAGAGACAATAATCTAGTTACATAGTGATAAATCTAACACCCATTGAGTTCTGGTGTTGATCATGTTTTTCTCTAGGGAGAGTTTTAGTCAACGGATCTGCTACATTGAGATCCGTATGTACTTTACAAATATTTATATCTCCATCCTTGACATGCTCGCGGATGGAGTGAAACCAGCGCTTAATATGCTTGGAATGCTTGTGAGACCTTGGTTCTTTGGCATTGGCAATGGCACCATTGTTGTCACAATAGATCACCATTGGGTCCAACCCGTTTGCAACCACTCCTAGTTCGGATATGAACTCCTTCATCCAAACTGCTTCCTGAGCCGCTTCTGAAGCAGCAACATATTCGGCCTCCGTTGTTGATCCCGCTACCACAGGTTGTTTGGAGCTCCTCCAACTAACCGCTCCGCCATTCATGAGAAATACGTATCCGGATTGAGACTTGGAGTCATCCGGATCGGTGTCAAAGCTAGCGTCAACATAACACTTAGCAACGAGCTCTTCTTCACCTCCGTATACAAGAAACATATCCTTAGTTCTTCGTAAGTACTTAAGGATATTCTTGACCGCTATCCAGTGTTCCGAACCTGGATCCGATTGGTACCTACTAGTCAAACTAATAGCATGTGCCACATCCTGTCTTGTACATAACATGGCGTACATTATAGAACCTATGGCTGAATCATAGGGGACTTTGTCCATTATCTCTATTTCTTCCGCCGAAGCCGGACTTTGATTCTTACTCAATGTCTTGCCTTGCAACATAGGTAAGAACCCCTTCTTACTTCCGTCCATTTTAAACTTTTTTAAAATCTTATCAAGGTATGTACTTTGTGATAGCCCTATTAGGCGCCTAGATCTATCTCTATAGATCTTTATGCCTAATATGTATGACGCTTCACCTAGGTCCTTCATTGAAAATTTGCTGTTTAGATAACTTTTAACCTTTGTTTAAAGATCTATATCATTTCCGATCAATAATATGTCATCCACATATAATATCAGAAATGCCACATTGCTCCCACTCACTTTCTTGTAAATACAATCTTCTCCATAAGTTTGGACAAATCCAAACTCTTTGATCACCTCATCAAAGCGGAGATTCCATCTTCGTGATGCTTGCTTCAATCCATAGATGGATCGCTGAAGCTTGCACACCTTGTTAGAATCCTTAGGATCGACAAAACCCTTTGGTTGTATCATATACAACTCTTCTTCAATATTACCATTGAGAAACGCGGTTTTGACATCCATCTACCATATCTCATAATCGAAATATGCAGCAATTGCTAACATAATCCTAACTGACTTTAGCATCGCTACGGGAGAGAATGTCTCATCGTAGTAAACTCCTTGAATTTGTCGAAACCCCTTTGCGACAAGTCGAGCTTTATAGACGGTCACATTACCATCAGCATCAGTTTTCCTTTTGAAAATCCATTTGTTCTCCACGGCCTTTCGGTCGTGAGGTAATTCCACCAAGTTCCAAACTTGATTTTCATACATGGATTCCATGTCGGATTTCATGGCTTCTAACCATTTGTTGGAATCCGGGCTCATCATCGCTTCTTCATACGTCACAGGGTCATCATTTTCATCAACCATGAAATTCATGAGATTTCCGTCTGCTCGAGGCTGCGCGTCTGCTTGACCTGCGAGGTTCGGTGGTACTCTCTTTCGGAGTTTCATGATCATTCTCATTCGTTCACTCTTCAGGTGGAGCCAACTACGGAACAACTTCGCCGCGCTACTCGCCATACTTTGAAGAGATGGTTCAATAACCTCTTGAGTTCTACCTTCCGACTACTCACACCTTTTCGCGAAACTCTTTCTCTAGAAAGGATCCATTCTTAACAACAAAAACCTTGCCCTCGGATCGTGATAGAAGGAATACCCAATAGTTTCCTTAGGGTATCCTATGAAGACGCATTTTTCCGCTTTGGGTTCGAGTTTATCCGGTTGAAGTTTCTTCACATAAACATCGCATCCCCAAACTTTAAGAAAAGACAGCTTAGGTTTGTTTCCAAACCACAATTCATACGGCGTCTTTTCAACGGATTTAGATGGTGCCCGATTTAAAGTGAATGCAGTAGTTTCTAGTGCATAACCCCAAAATGACAACGGCAAGTCCGTCAGAGACATCATAGATCGAACCATATCTAATAAAGTATGATTACGACATTCCGACACACCATTTTGCTATGGTGTTCCGGCAGGCGTGAGTTGTGAAACAATTCCACACTCTTTCATGTGAGTGCTAAACTCGTAACTTAGATACTCACCTCCACGGTCGGACCATAGAAATTTGATCTTTCTATTACGATGATTTTCCACTTCATTCTGAAATTCCTTGAACTTTTCAAAGGTTTCAGACTTGTGTTTCATCAAGTAGATATAACCGTATCTACTCAAATCATCCGTGAAAGTAACAAAATAACGATATCCACCTCGCGCCGACACACTCATTGGACCACATACATCAGAATGTATGATTTCCAATAAATCTGTCGCCCATTCCATTGAACCGGAAAACGGAGTTCTAGTCATCTTGCCCATAAGGCATGGCTCACATGTATCAAATGATTCGAAATCAAGTGTTTCCAAAAGTCCATCCGAATGGAGCTTCTTCATGCGTTTAACGCCAATATGACCTAGACGGCAGTGCCACATATATGCGTATATATCATCATTAAGTTTAATCCTTTTAGCATCAACATTATGAATATGTGTAACATTATCATCGAGATCTAATAGAAATAAACCATTCATCATCGGTGCATGACCATAAAAGATTTCATTCATAAAAATGGAACAACCATTGTTCTTGGATTTAAATGAATAACCACTTCACATCAAACACGATCCAGATACAATGTTCATGCTCAGTGTAGGCACCAGATAACAATTATTCAAGTTTATAACTAATCCTGACGGCAAGTGGAGAGGCAGCGTTCCGACGGCGATCACATCAATGCTTGATCCATTGCCGACACGCATCTTGACCTCACCCCTTGCTAGCGGTCGCTTGTTCCGCAGCCCCTGATTCGAGTTACAAATATTAGCAAGCGACCGGTATCAAATACCCGGTGCTCTGCGAGCACTAGTCAATTACACATCAATAACATGTATATCATATATACCTTTGTTTGCCTTGTCGGCCTTCTTGTCGCCAGATACTTGGGGCATTAAGCTTCGATGGCGATCCCTTACAATAGTAGCACTCGGTATCGGACTTAGGTCCAACTCGGGGTTTATTTTCAGCACAACAGCTTTCGCACTTACTACCCTTCCGTTTTCCTTCTTGTCTTTCTTGAAACCAGTGTTCCTATTGATCATCAACACTTGATGTTCCTTTTGATCTCCACTTCTGCAGTTTTAAGCATTGTGAAGCTCGGGGAGAGACTTCTTCATGCCTTGCATATTATAGTTCATCACAAAGCTCTTATAGCTAGGTGGCAGAGACTGCAGAACATGATGGATGCCTAAGTCAATGGGAATCGTTATTCCCAAGGACACAAGCTTATCGGTGTAACCCGACATCTTGAGTACATGCTCACTAACGGATCTGTGCTCTTCCATCATGCAGCTAAAGAACTTTTCTGAAGCGTTGTAGCTCTCTACAGCAGCATGTGTGTCGAAAATCATTTTCAACTCACCCATTGTATCAAATGCATTGCCGTTTTCGAAACGCTTTCGAAGTTCCGGCTCTAGCCCATACAATATGCCGCAATGAACTAAGTTGTGGTCCTCTTGACGAGTCTGATAGACATTCTTTTCCTCGTCAGGGGAATCATCAAAAGGTGGGGGGCCTAGTGGAGCTTCTAGCACGTATTGCTTTTGTGCAGCAGAGAGGAGAATCCTCAAATTCATGGCCCATTCGGTAAAGTTGCTACCATTCGTTTCTAGTTTCTCTTTCTCCATGAACACATTGAAATTAAAAGCAGGTGGTGCCATCTACAACAAAATTTGTAAAGTTTAGACTAAGTGTATGATAGATTGAGTTCAACTAATCCATATTACAAATGAACTCCCATTCAAAAACGACATCCCTTGTGCCTTTTTGGTGATTACATGAACCAAATCCACTATACCAAGTCCGATCATCACGTGAGTCGGTATAGCTTCAAAGGCGAGCATCAAATGGGCATCATATCAACTATATGACTCATGCTTAACCTTTCGGTCCGTGTTCCGAGGCCATGTCTGTACATGCTAGGCTCGCCAAGTTAGAACCTTAGTATTCGTGTGTAAGCTTTTACACCGAAATATGGTCGTGGATCCAAGAACACCCGATCATCACGTGATGTCTTGGGCGGCGAAAACATAATCGGTGCATACTAAAGGAAGAACACATTCTTACCTTGATATTTAAATGAGGGATCATCTTATTATGCTAACAAAGCGCTAAACAAGCAATATAAGATGCTATCAAACATCACATGTTTATTAGTGAAATGATATGGTTCCCGCAGATGATCTCTATCATGTGCATCATGGTATGATCACTATCATACCTATATGTGTAAATCCAAGGTCTATGGAGTTTACACGCTATGTGTGTTGTAAGAGTATTATCTCATACTTCTACTTACAACACTACCATATCATAACACTAGCCCAGCAACAATCTAAACTAGACGCCTCTAATTTATCCATTGCAAGTTTTACGTGGCTTAGGGCTTTCGAGATAGAACCGTTCTTACCTACGAACATGAACCACAACGAGGATAACCAAATTGTTGACAACTCGTTTGCAAAATAGATATTGACTATAGTAGGAGAGACAGACACTCGCTAGCCACTTATGCAAACTAGTTGCATGTCAAGCGTGGAACAGGTCTCATGTGCGAGGACATGTAAAGTTTGTCCGGGCCACTTCATCCCACTATACCACCAATATCCAAAATTACAACAAAGGAGCAACAACATGATCATCATCGCCCACATACTCATATGTGTACTACCCGTGTAAAGTATCTACGCATAGATCCGGCTCTGATACCACTGTAGGGTTCGCAACATAGAAAACAAAAATTTTCCTACGATGTGAACTATGTACAAAGATCTATCTATTAGATACAAATGGGTGGATGTATATCCGTAGAGAACATACCCTTGAAGACCGACAAATCTTAACGAGTTCAACTCGTGGTTGATGTAGACGATCTCTTGCCGATCTCAAGATCGAGAGGAAGTCCTAGTGCCGCAAATCAGCAGCGCATCCGTGCTCGCACACACGTTCGAGGCACCGAGCAACCTCCGCCTCCTCGCTCTAGCGATGCATCGGAAGAACAACTCTTTCTTGCCGAATAGCCACCGGGAACATGTATCTCGCTAGTCCGAGACCATGGGGGATAAATTCTAGAGGGGGAGAGAGATCCTTCACGAGGAGGTGTGAGAGACAAGTGAGGAGGGGGGCTCCTTTTATAGGAGGAGGGGGGCACCCAAGGGGGTGGCCGCCGGCCATGGGGTTGTCCCCTCCCCTCCTTTCATTCATGTGGGTGGACACTCCACTCACAAAATGGCCCTTCAATTTTATCCACTCAAAAGTCCACTCAAATTCCCATTAAATTTCCACCAAATTTAATGCAAACTCTCATTAAATAAAACTCTTTTATTTTATTCAGAATTTTGTCAATTACTTTAATGACAAACATTCACAAATAACCCCTTGCTATAATTCCATTTCACATGCATAACCACTTTATGCAATTTCACCCGAAAACCTGTTTTGGTATCTAGTCAAATAAATTCCTGCGCTTGTTCATTCTTTCGGCATGAAACTTTTGCTCCAATTGGATGTCAGTGTCTCTTAAGTGTGTCACCCTACGGTTCATGAATAATGCGGCCATGATCGAGACCCCTCTCGGATCAATAATCAGAAGCGGGATCTGGAGACCCATACTGACTCCCACACATTCAACGATGGCTTTCTTGTGATCGTCGGAACCTTTTACGCTAGTATCTTAATCCCTTTGTTTCACGATATATTACATGTCCGAGATTCGATCATTGGTATCTCCATACCTAGTTTGATCTTGTTACCGACATGCACTCTTTTCTTGTTCCCGTGATATAACATTCTAGTGATCAAATCACTTGCTTGCAAGCTAATCAATGTGATATCACCGAGAGGGCCCAGAGTATATCTATCCGTCATCAGGATGAACAAATTCCACTCTCAATCCATGAGCCTCAACATAACACTTTATTAGTTCTGAATCCATCTTTATAATCATCCTGTTACGGTGTGACGTTTGATGTTATGAAGAAACTCTTCCGGTGTTAGTGATTGACATGATCTCATGGTCTAAGGATTAGGATTACTTCATAAGTTGTTATAGCAATATAAACTCAATGAGTTTGATCGTAATGCTATACTTCGGATGAATGTTCATCACACCATTACACTGATGTTGTGATCCCGTTATTAACAACATCCAATGTCCATGATCAGGAAACCTTGATCATCTTGTTAATCAACGAGCTAGTTTATGAGAGAGGCATAACTAGGAACTTTCTGTTTGTTTATTAAACACACATGTATTAATGTTTCCGTATTAATTCAATTATAGCATGCAAAATAAACATCTATCATATACTTGGAACACACATAATAAACACTTTATTATTGCCTCTCAGGGCATATTCCCTTCAGACACCACGCGAAGGATTTGCATTGATCGGACCGTTTTTCAATTTTTTATGCCCGTTTCAAACTATGGTCAAAACGGCGGGCATGAAGGTTCTTAAATCGGGGACGAGCCTCGCTAAAATTGCATTGGATCTCTAAAGAAATAGCATATTGCGAGTCTAAAAATGATTTTTTCAAAAAATCATGGGCATCAGATAATGTACCTGTAGTTGAAATCGGACCCACTTCCTACCGATTCGGCTGGAATTTGTCTTTTTTGCCAGGGGTGGACGAAAAGGTTTGAGATACCCAGGTTGGGACATTTGTCCATGTAAGGTGGCATATTATTTTTGAAAAATGGTATGGTAGCATTTTAAAACTTTTATTTGGTGATTGCTTCACGAAACGACCCGTTTTTAACACTTAGAAAATGAAAAAAGGTGCAGCCAATCAGAATAGAGAATAAGAATACCCATGGATTACCCCACCGAAGGTGATCTCATCTGTTTACATGCACTCCATCCAACGACCAAAATTTTATCCCACGCCTCCTTGGCCCCTGTCTTTGTACGTGGAATGACATAAATGCCCTAGAGTCCCATAGACTTCACCACAGAAGTGATCATGGGTAATTTCTTGATATCAACATGGTCGAGAGGGACTGGCCCCCAAACCCTAATCCCATCGCTCCTCTTTGCAGACCCCGCCGCCACTCCTTCCTCTCTCTCTGCTCGACAGCAACCCTAATCCCCTTTCTCCTCACTGCGTCGCTCGCCACCCGACCTGCCTCTCCTCTTCCTCAATCGTGGACGGCAGCCAGGCCGCCGTGGCCGTGCGCCGTGGTTTCTTCCCGCCGTTTCCACCACCTCCCTCCTCTCTTCTCTCCCCTTGTGTCAGATCCCGAGCCACCCCGCGCCTCCGTGTCGACCCGACCCACCCAGAGCCAGATCCCCACCTTCACTGAGTATCACCTCTGCCTCCCAAGATCCAATCCATGCTGCCGCCGCCACCCCCACCCCTAATCTACGCCATCTTCCATCCACATCCTCCCTGGTCCTCTCATGCCGCTGCTTCTCCATCCGCGTACGCGTTTCCCTTCTTCCTCCAAGCACTAGAACCACCGCCCAAACCTCCCTACTCGATCTTGTGCCCTCACACTCACCGTCGGCGGCCTCAATGACATCCTCTACATCGCCGGCGAGCCCTATCACAAGTAACGCCCGTGCCCGAAGAGGAGGGGAGGTCCGTCGGAAGGATGCCCGGATCTTCCAGATGCGCCGCTACCGCGACCAGGGAGACGTGGGTGGGCGTGGGTGGCCTGCCGCCGACGCAGATGGAGGCGTGGGTGGCCCGTGCTGCTGGTGGGATTCAGCAGGGATGACCACCGGGAGGGGCTGTGCAGGACGCCCAAGCGCGTCGCCAAGGCCTTCTGGATCTATTCTTGATTCCACCAACCCGATGTATATATCCGCCAACCCACCTTATCCTCCCATCTCCTCTGGATCTATTAGTGATTCCAAAATCATGGTTGCGTTCGTTCCATGGATGCTTGGCCCCAACTCTATCTAGAGACCAGAGAGTAGTACAGCTTCAGCACATCCGACCTTTTAGTAAGAGCGATGCCTTGAGGAATTTGGGTATGTTTAAGCTGGTACTATGTTGTGAATGGTTTGCTCGAGAGAGGCTATAAGGCAATGGACGTATGATGTTTGTTACCAATTTCATATCTCTGGATATTGATGCTTGGTGTCCCCTAGTTCGGATAGATTGATGCTTTATGTCCCTTAGTCTAGACAAATTTCTATTACAAAATAGTAGAAGTATAAATGCCTCATTAACCATGTATATAATTTCATGGCCAACTTCTTATCTCTAATGGTAGTTGCCTCACTTATCTTTTTACTGTGATTCATGTATTGCTTGTTCTTCTTTTTGACTGGTCTACTGTGATCACTGAAGTAAATTACTTCATAGAGTTTGTATTAAATTCTTGAAATTGAATGCTTACATGATATCACACAAAGATACTGTAGTAGTTTACTTCATAGAGTTTGTTTAATGGAGTCACAGAAAACTTGCCTTTAATTCATACCGCACTCAGTAAACATAGCACATATTATTCTTTCTTACTGTTTCTCATATGTTTATATGTTAACAGTAGCTCAAGTATGTAAAGTTTGCTATCATATATAGTGTCATTTCCTAGAACTGAAACTGTCTGCATATCCTACTAGTTTGTTAATTCTACATTTTTGTAGTCCTGATCTTGACTTGGATACACGCAACATATGTAATGCTGATGTTGACTTGGTTTCCAATAAAACTGGAGTGTGGGGATCATGTCCTTAGCCTTTCTTTGTTTGATGGCAACATTTAGGTGAGGCTTTTACTTTCAACAGCTAAACTATGGCTTGCTGCTGGTATTCACAATTTGGCACAAATACTGCATACTTGTGTTGTATACTCCATACTTGTAGATAACCTAAAGTTAACTACTGAGTGATAGTGTTGGACAAGGGAACCATGTAATGCCATTAGACTCAAGTTATACATGTGTGGTATTATTTTCTTGTTTCTACTTGATAATGTGGTACTAAAAGCGGCATGGTAATGTCTCTGTTTCTTTGTGTACTACCTTTAGCTTCTTATAAAATCATCTGACAGTGACCGCTAGTGTGATTGTAGTCAAATGACAGTACAAGGTTGCTTCATTTATTTTGCATATTCTGTTTCACTCTCCCTGAACATTATATGATAGTATCTCCAGTAGTGTTGATGTAAATATCTAAGATATAACATCATAGTGCTATTTTAGAGAATTAGGAGTATTAAGGTTTAGTATGAAATGTTATTCCTTTGCATAGTGCTAGTTAAGACATCATTGAATGGAGTTTCCTACATGAAAGTATCCTTCTTACTTTTGCTACAAATATATCATGTTCTTTTCTAACCTTACTGTGTATGTTATTATGTGAACAGGCCACAAGAAATAGACAAGACTTCTTCCTATTTCAGCATACATGCTTGACAAGGCAATGATGTATCTAGTGTGCGATTCCTGATTTTTACTTTATAGTTCTTTTCTTATAAGATGTGTATTGGTTGTGGAAACCAATTGGACAATGTATTTTGCTTCTTTATGGTTGTATGTAGATCTAGCTGATGTAGGCTACACTGTTTTGCTCCTATTATAAATTCTTATACATTGACTTGACCTTGTGTTTAACTTTTGTGTAGTGACCGGACGAGTTCCGCAGTTGATGGCTTTTGTACCCTGGGCGGTTGTCCTGCTGCTCGCCCCCGTGGCTTCTGGTTGGTGGCGGCGCACCACAAGTAGCCTATGATGGTTCAGCATCGGCTGTGATAACCCTCTAGTGAGTTCCAATTTCCATCTCCTCTATGTGCTCTATCTGTTGCGTCTCTCAAGCATCATGTGTGTTTGTAACATGTAAAATATATAGAAAAGCCAGCCAAATTGCCTCAGAAATTATGCTAGAGGCTGTTGAGCTCAGGTTAAAGTCAATGCAATTTCTGTTTGAGAACCATTGGTCAATTAGTTTCATGCTTCTGCTGGAGGTTCATAGCATTAGTTTGATATGCACATTGTTCCTTGGCTGGTATGTTTTATTCTCGTTGAACATACTTGGATCTATGTAGCTATGTTGTCATGCCACAATCGATGAATTATGTCCATTAGGTCGTTAAAGGCTTCTGTTTTGAGTTGATAGACTAAAGCATGTACCAGATGCTCGAATTTGATATCTTTGGTCCCTCTTTTGTGCATTATCAATGTCAATTACTATTGCCTGATATTTGTTTGTTTATTTCTAGGAAAAATGCAACACCAACATTGCAAGAAAGGATGTCCTTCGGAGGAAGTTACATGGTGTCAGCTTGCTTGAGATACTTTTACTCGATGTAGACTTGTTACTGGGAGATACATTTATGTAATAATATGATTTTGTGTGAACATGTATCTGTCATGGTTCATTGTATCAACCTATGAACCTGTTTCATTGTACCTGTGAACCTGTCTTGTAATTCAAATGTAGTCATATATATTCTGTTATTTAGATTCTATATCAATCTGTGAAACCGTTTCATTGCATATTTATTGAAAAAACTACCTTATTTAATATAGTGTTTGATCTATATAATTGGGCAACTACCTAAAATGACCATTGTGTTCTACTCATGCAACAGATCTACATATAGACACGGGTCTGATACCACTGTAGGGGTTCGTAGCATGGAAAACAAAAAAATTCTACCGCATGCACACAAACAAGCCAAGATCTATCTACTAGATTGTAGGAACGAGTTTATCAGAGTACTCACCCTTGAAGATTCCAAAGCGGTTAACGAGAGCAGATTCTCGTGGGTGATGTAGTCGTACACTTGCCGATCTCAAGATCGCATAGACGATCCTTCCGGCGCTACGTTCCGGCAGCGCTTCCACAGACGGTCACACGTTCGGTACTCGATGAAGACCATCTTATCCCTTGTTCCAGCAGGTAGCGGAGGTTGTAGTTCTCCCCTCGTGATTCCGGCAGCACGGCGACGTGGTGTCGAAAGTAGAGGGAAGATCTCGTAGGGCTTCGCCTAAGCCGGTGCGAGTTATGGTGGATCTAGGATTTTCTGGCGATCTAGGTTTAGAAGGCCGGGAGGAGGAGGAGGAGGTGTCGGCGGCGGCTAGGGCGACGGCGACGAGGCAGCGGTGGCGTGACGCGGCGGCAGCACGCGGCGGCGTGCGGCAGCGGCAGCGCACGGGGTGGCGAGGGCTGGCTCTTGTGTTGTTTGGGGAAGCCCTCCCCCTCTATTTATGAGAGGGGGGCAGCCTTGGGAGGGGATAGTTTGAATCCAAACCCAAACCCAAGTTGGATTGAAGGAAGGACTCTTTCCTTCTTCCACTAGGAAACCATTGTTCCAGCTTGACTTTTCAAACCTCCCGTTTGGCTTTCAATTTAGAGCTTTAATTCTCTTTTGCAAATGCCCAAACCAAGTGACCTAGGACATGATCCAATCATTCCAATTACCCATGACACATTCATGGACCATTCGCCTTCTGGTCTGGTGAACATTCTAGAACCTCTCCAATGAAAACATCGAAATCATTCCCGAACTCCGGAATTGGACTTTCCTTATATGAATCTTATTCTCCAGACCATTCCAGATCTCCTCGTGATATCCCGGATCCCATACGAGACTGCGAACAACATTCGGTATTCCATATCTACTAAACAACATCGAATCCTTAAGTGTGTCTCCCTACGGTTCGTGAATTATGCGGACATGATCGAGACACTTCTCCGGTCAATAACCAATAGAGGAATCTGGAAATTCATATGGCTCCCACATATTTCAACGATTACTTTGCGATCGAATGAACCACTTACATACGATACCAATTTCCCTTTGTCTCGCAATAGTTTACTTATCCGAGGTTTGATCGTCGGTATCTCTGCATACCTAGTTCAACCTCGTTACCGATAAGTACTCTTTTCTCTTTCCCGTGATATGTGATACCTTGTGAGCTAGTCACATGCTTGCAAGCCAATTGGATGACATTCCACCGAGAGGGCCCAGAGTATATCTATCTGTCATATGGATGGACAAATCCCACTCTTGATCCATGTGCCTCAACACAACTTTCCGAACACTCAATGCCAACTTTATAGCCACCCAGTTATGGTGTGGTGTTTGATGTCATCAAAGCATCCTTCCGGTGATGGTTATTAGCATGATCTCATGGTTGAAGGAATTAGGTTACTATTTATCAGAAAGCTTATAGCAAATGAACTATTGAAATGACTTGATCATAATGCTACGCTTATCTATAGGAGTATGTCCATCATACCATTCTCCTAATGATATGATCTTGTTGTTAATAACATATCAATGTTCATGATCGAGAAACCACGATCATCTATTAACCAACAAGCTAGTATTATAAAGAGGCTTTACCAAGGACTCTAATTTAGTTTAAAAATCACACAAGTATTAATGTTTCCGGTTAATACTATTATAGCATGAATGTAAACATTTATCATAAACACAAAGATATAATAATAACCACTTTTATTATTGCCTCTAGGGCATATCTCCAACACATACATAAATCCATGGACTTAAAAGATCCCCTTTTATTTCACACCGACGACATCCATAGAGAAAAGAGCATGATATCAACTGAGTACAAAGTATAGCTGCAATGTTGAAAGCGTTCCCCGTGACAGCACGGTTCTGCTAATTCCAACGTATAAGTGCAAGCATATACAACATAGATGACATAATGGTTCAAGTTTATTAGGGGCAAGAAAAATAAAGTGTGCCATAAAGTTCCTGAGAGCTTTAATCACTAAGTTTTCACATAACAAAATACTTTTTAATTGGAAGATAGATCAAAACAAGAATATACTTGGAATGGTGTAACACACCATGCATGGGAGTTTATAGTGGACACTTTGGAATAACTTGGTTTCTTGGGAGTTGGAAGCATGAGTAGAGCTTACTCATACAAGTGAGTCTAGCAAAACACTGGGAGCAACCAAATAGGTGATCAATAATGGCCATAATAATGTAGAGCTACAAAACATTACTAATCAAAGCATAGTGGCACTACAAGTCAAGTACTAAATTTTTATAGAGGCTATGGGGACTTGTTCATAGTCATAACAAGGTTCGAGCATGTGTCAAGACAACCCAAACAAAGCATCAAAGGAGAATACCACAATACTATGCTTTTGTATGCTAAAACAACGTATGATTCCTTCAAGGCACACTAAGAAATCCCAATTGTTTGGAACAAGTCATGCTACGGCAATAATCACTAAGCATAAGGTCAAAAAAACACCTAGCATGACATGATAAAGTCTAAGTCACAGTTAAAGCAAGCTCCTCTTGCACTAATTCAAGCAAGAACTTTCTACTCCTTTCCAACACCAATCAGCTTATTTGAAACAACACAGCGAGAACAGGGTCCAAACTACTTTATTCAAGCAAACCAAGCAAACTAAGCAACCAAACGAAAACTAAGACGCTCCAAGAACAACACAACAGTGCCTGAAACAATAGAAAAAGTGTCTAGAAAGACCTAGGCTTTTTATTGATGAAGAAGGGTATGCCTTGGTACAAAACTTCATACAAAACTTCTCACAAAACTTCCTCTACACCTGAAATTTTTCCTTCATACAAAACTTCTCACAATCTTCATTAGCAACATTAGTATATTCAAAAGATAATAGACCCTTGGGTTTAGCTTTAGAACAGAAAAACTTTCACTAAAACATAAGCTACTATAGCAATTCCCTCAAAAATCTTAATTTCCAAAAAAGAACCCAAAAAGGAATCAATAAGAAGAAAATGCAAATAATGGCAGAAATCTGTCAAAACAGACCAACAGGTAGAAACCAATTTTTTCGAAGACCTTATGTTGCTCAAATAAAAAAGTGTTCAGCTAACAAAAGTTAGCTAACATACTGGGGTATTTATTGGTAAATTATCAGATCAATCCGACTTACAAATATTCCTCACTAATTTTATGGTGAAGCACAAAAATCTGTTTTAGGACAGCAACTCCTCAAATCTTACTTCCCTCTTATTAGAGGTCATTATTGGCACAAAAAGAAACCAAAAGGGTAAGGATCGGTCATTACTGAAGTAATAAATTCCAAGAATCAAGAAAACTCTTGGGTTATCTCCCAACAAGTACTTTTCTTTAACGCCTTTAAGTTAGGCACAAGAAGCCAGAATCAAGTATTTTCAAATGATGATGGGGATGTGCCTACCGGGATATACCCAGCAGGACGTTTCCGACTGGCCCAGGAACTGGCGAGTGGGCCTGCAAGGCGGCAACTGGATCAAGGCCCGGTGTGGATCCAAGCGACTGGAAGCTGAAGGACCAGGCGAGTAGATAGGCCCAGTCGGATTAGGTTAAACGAGTACCGAAGCCTTAACTGATTCGGTTGAGATATGTAAACCCTAGGGGAGGTGAGCCTATATAAACCTCCCTGCAGGGCGCGTAGAGACACGTTCCATCATACACCCAAGCGACTCGCCGCCTAGCCGCCGAGCTCGCCCATTGTACCACCATCATAATACAATCTAGAAGGAGTAGGTCTTTACCCTCCGGGGGGCCGAACCTGGGTAAAACCCTGTGTCTCCGCCCTCATTTCGCACCGTAGATGGCTGGCCGCCCTTGCCCCTTGTTCTACTACTCGCTACCGATTGCAGCATCTGCCGTGACCATTCCCACGGCTGGCGCCCGTGGGGCTGGCGGTTTGGCCGGTGTTCTGCGGCGAGATCCAATCTGCCCATCAATGAGACGGTCGCCACCGGCCGCATGATAGCGATCGGCGAGATGCTCCAAATCTTGTCGAGCTGCTACGTCCCGGCGGCGCGACCCATCACGCACAGCGTGATCCTGCCGGTCGGCACGATCAGCCTCTTCGTCGGCCTCACCGACGTCATCGTCTCGGAGGACTCGGCTCACATCCGCGAGACGCCGCCACGCGATCGGCTCTCCGAGAGCCAGATCCGCACGATCCATCGCCTCGCCTCCGAGTACAACTCGGCCCACAGCAACATGGCCGAAAACTCAGCGGCCGCAGAAGACGCGGCCCTCAATGACGACGCCGAATCGACGACCCCGGCGTCATTCGCCGGATCCATCACCGCGGCTTCACCCGCGGGCTCCATCACCCAGGTCTCCAACATAGGAGACTTCGAGGACCCCTCCATCCTTGGGATCTTCGACTTCGACTCCGGGTCGGAAAATTCCGCCGACCTTCGCGACGGGACCGGTCGCCACGCCGCGACCTACATGGCGACCGGCACCGATCCGCCGGAGGATCCCTTCTCCACCCCGATCCCTCCTAATGCCACGGCAACGGAGGTCGAGGAACTCCGCCTGAAGCTGGCGGAGGCAGTGCGCAAGGAGCAAGCCGAGCGCGAAATTTTTTGCCTCGAGCAGGTGACGGCGCAGGAGCTATCGCGCTACCACCAGCAGCGAATCAGGTCGCGCCTGAACCCCACTGTCCAGGGGCGCGCCCTGAACTTCGACGACGAAAACGACCCGGCCCACGTGGCCGAGCGCGCGATCTGCGAGAATGTGCCACCAGGAGGAAGCGCCCGGCCCCCGCCAGGGTCGACGGCGATGGCGCCCCTCCAACCGCACACCCCTGTGGTCAGCGCGGATAGTAGTCTCCTCACGGAGCGAGCGACGGCCTCACTGTTCTCCACCCCGATGGACAACCTCGTGGCGGGCCGAGCAGCAGCCGACAACATCACGGCCACCGGCGACGATGCCCTACAGATCCAGTACATCAGGGCCCTGCTCGCAAAGGCCGTCGAGCAGCAAAACGCAGGCGCTGACTCGCAGGGTCGAGTGTACTCGTGTTCTTCGGGAAGCAGAGCGGCCTCAAGGCGCCGAAGGAGATAGAAAAGTACGACCCCTCGTACGACCCCGCCGTCTGGCTCGATACATACCTCATGGCGATGGGGATCGCAGGCTACACTGACCTGCTAGCCGCCCGTTACCTTCCCCCGATGATGGAGGGGACATGCAGGCAGTGGATCAACACCCTCCCCCAGGACAGTATCGGCTCCTGGGAGGAGATGCGCGACGCCTTCGTCAGGCACTTCGAGTGCTCCTACACCCGTGCCACCACCATCGAGGACCTGGAGCGATGCGTCCAGGGACCCCGCAAGTCGACCCGCAACTGGGTCCAGCGGTGGCAGAACTACGGTAACGCGGTCGGCATCCACCCGGACACCGCGATCCATTGCTTCAAGACCTCGTGCCGCTACGAGCCTTTGGTCACCAAGCTCAAGCGACATTCTCGCACACTGGACAACATACCGGACCTCCTCGAGATCGCCAAACGGTACGCGGAGGAAGATCCAAACCAGGAAACCGACGACGAATCCGGAGGTCAACGCCGCACGAGCAGCAACGACAGCGGACGACGGTCCGACCTACGCTATAGCAACACTCGTCTCACCGGCAAACGCCGTAGTGACGGGCGAGTCGACTTCTTCGCAACGCCGGGCACGCACAACGCGAGCCCAAAAGCTTCCGCCGCGACGAAGGACAACGCCGCGACGGCGGCAACTACAAGGCCAAGCCAAGGTTCGACACCGCGGCCCTCCTTAACCAACCTTGTGCGTTTCATAGCAGGGAAGGGAAGCCCGCAACGCACACAACCGCCGACTGCCACACTCTCAGGGAGATCGAGAAGGCACGGCGAGCACGGGAGGACGACAACCAACGACCCGTAAGCGGTGGAAAATTCGGCAAAGTGGCGGTTCGCTCCATACCTTCACGAGCTTCAACACGAGCGCGAGAAGAAGGTCATCACCAGCGCCATCGCCGTCAGCGGTGGCGGTGGACATTCCCGATTCCTCAAGCGGTCGGAGCAGCCATCACCGAGCCGCCAGACCACTCGCCGCGCCAGTACCCAGGCGAGTCGCCTTGTGGTCAAGCCAAGGTGGCGACTCTGGCTCCCAAGACATTGATGGACGGCGGCAGCTCCATCAACATCCTACACTGACACCTTCGGCGCGGCTCCATGATCGATGGTCGAGACAACCCATACCACGTTCCAGGCATCGTCCCGGTCGTAAAGCGTACCCGATCGGCAAGGTCACGCGCGGTCACCTTCGACACCAGCAAACTTCCGCACGGCGTATCGTCTTCGAGCTGGTGCCCTGACAGCCCCTACCATCTGCGTCACGGGGCGCCTGGCGTTCGCCAAATTCATGGCGGCGCCCGCTCGCGTCTAACGCGATGAAGCTCCGGGCCGTGGCGTCATAACCATCAACGGCGACCCGACATGGCCGCCGAAAGCGAGGCAAAGGCAGAACTCGCCAAGCCGCCATCGCGGCGAAAACCAACCACGCCGATGAGCTCGCCAGTACGGCGAAGCGGTCAACAACGACCCTACCATACTCAAGAAGCCCAACTCGGAGGGCGCAAACACCTCAACCTTCGAGGCAACGACGCACACCCGCACCGTCGAGCTGGTCCCAGGCGACTCCAGCCAGACGGTGACGATCGGGACGAGCATGAGCCCAGCCTAGGAAGGCGCGCTCATCGAGTTCCTCCGTGAGAACAGGGACATCTTCGCATGGAAGCCCTCTGACATGCCTGGTGTCCCTAGGGAGCTCACTGAGCACAAGCTAAACGCCGACCCCAAAGTGCGACCCGTCAAACAGTCGCTGCGGCCCTTCAATGAAGAGCGCCGCCGAGCCATCGCCGAGGAGGTGCAGCGTCTACTCGCTGCAGGCTTCATCCGGCCAATCAAGTACTCCAAGTGGCTGGCAAACCCAATCCTGGTCGAGAAGAAGAACGGGACCTGGAGGATGTGTATCGACTACACAAACTTGAATAGCGCATGCCCAAAGGAGCAGTTCGTCCTCCCGCGCATCGACCAAATAATCGATTCCACCGCGGGCTCGGAGTTGCTATGTTTCCTCGACGCCTACTCTGGGTACAACCAGATCAAAATGGCTGTTGAGGACGAGGAGAAGACGGCGTTCATCACGCCATTCGGAGCCTTCTGCTACACCGCCATGACCTTCGGCCTCAAGAACGCCGGGGCGACCTACCAGCGGTGCATGCAAGAGTGCCTCGCGAGCCAAATTGGCCGCAACATCCACGTCTACATCGACGATGTGGTCGTAAAGTCCGCTCGCCAGGGTGACCTACTCGCCGACCTGGCGGAAACGTTCGCCAACTTGCGAAAATACAAGATAAAGCTTAACCCAGGCAAATGCACCTTGTACCAGGATAACTCTTTGGAATGCGTCGTCTCAAGCGGGGATCGAGGCGAACCCACCAAAATCGACACGATCGCCCGACTCGGCAAACCCGAGTGCTGCGGCGTCGAGCTGGCCGGGCGGTGGCGGCTCTCGATCGCTTCATCCCCTTGTAAAAGGGCGGCGATGCCCCTATACCGTCTGATGCGCAAGAACCCTACCTTACAGTGGGACAAGGAGGCGGATGACGCGCTTCGCGACCTCAAGAAGGTGCTACTCGCCGCACCACTACTCACCGCCCCCGCCGACAAAGAACCCATGCTGGTCTACGTCGCGGCCTCCGAGCGCGTCGTTAGCGCCGTCATGGTCGTCGAACGGCCGGAGGAAGGAAATGAGCGCCCAGTACAGCGACCGGTGTACTACATCAGCGAGGTCCTCACCGAGTCGCGCCAGCGATACCCGTAGTACCAGAAACTGGTATATGTGGTCTTCAGAGCACAGCGGCGCCTGCCGCACTACTTCCAGGAGCACCCGATCACGGTCGTCTCCTCAGCACCGTTGCAGGACATCATCCGCAACCGCGAGGCGACCGGGCGGTCGCCAAGTGGGCCGTCGAGATCGGCGTCCACAACATCAAATACGAACCACGGAAGGCGATCAAGTCGCAGGCTCTAGCGGACTTCATCGCCGACTGGAAAGAGGCCCAACAGCTAGAGAAGCTGCCATACCTCCATTACTGGAGCCTGCACTTCGACGGATCCAAGAACGCGGACGGCGCAGGAGCAGGGATCGTGCTAACCTCACCAAAGGGTGACAAGCTCCGCTACGTCCTCTGCCTTGACTTCACCCCCTGCACCAACAACATGGCCGAGTACGAGGCCTTACTCCACGGCATGCGAGCCGCCAGGGAGATGAACGTCAACCGCCTACGCTGCTACGGAGACTCCGACCTCGTCGCTAGGTAAGTCGCTCGCACCTGCGACGCCGTCTCCCCCACCATGGCGGCATACCGCCAAGCAGTGGACAAGCTGGGAGGACACTTCGCAGGCTACTCCGTCGAGTGGATCGACGGGCGGAAGAACGAGGAGGCCGACGCACTCTCTCGCATTGGGTCGGCTCGACTCGCACCACCCGCCGGCGTCTTCCTCGACACGATCACCAAGCTGTCAGTCTCTCCCCCAAGGGAGATCGATATTGGAGTCCCGCTGTAGCCGGATGCAGCCCTGGTCGCACTCGTCACCGAGCCAGACGACTGGACCAAGCCCTACGTCGCCTACCTAGAGGGCGGCACCTTGCCGGAAAACGAGACGGACGCTAGGATGATCGTACGCCGATGCAAGTCCTACACCATCATCGACGGCGAGCTCCACAAGCGCAGCGTCACCGGCGTGTTCCAACGCTGCGTCCAACCCGCCGAAGGACGCAAGATCCTCCACGACATCCACTCCGGCGATTGTGGCCACCACGCCGGCGCCCGCTCTTTGGTCGCCAAAGCTATGCGGCATGGCTTTTACTGGCCCACCGCACACGCCGATGCCGTAGACATTGTCCAGCGGTGCGCCGGGTGCCAGAAGTACGCCAACCAGACGCACGTGCCGAGCTCAGCGCTCAAAACAATCCCCATCACCTGGACATTCGCCGTGTGGGGCATGGACATGGTAGGTCCCTTCAAAAAGGCTACCTCCGGCTACACCCACCTCCTGGTCGCGGTCGACAAATTCACAAAGTGGGTGGAGGCCAAAACCAGTCCGGAAGTGCGACGGGAAGACCGCCACAAAATTCCTACGCGAGCTCATATATCGCTACGGGTTACCAAACAGCATCATCACGGACAACGGCACCAACTTTGCCAAAGGAGCCATGGATGAGTTCTGCGAAGAAAACCACATCCGGCTCGATCTCGCGTCAGTCGCCCACCCGGAATCCAACGGCCAGGCGGAACGGGCCAATCAAAGCATCCTCCACGGCCTGAAGCCGCGACTCCAAGTACCACTCGAGCGCACCGCCGGGTGCTGGGTCGAGGAGCTACCCTCCATCATCTGGGGCATCCGCACCTCGGTCAACAGGTCGACAGGATTCACCCCCTTCTTCATGGTGTACGGCGCCGAGGCAGTCATGCCCACCGACCTCGAGCACGACTCGCCAAGGGTCGTCCACTACACGGAGGCTGCGAATGAACTCGCCCGCCAGGACGGGGTCGATCAACTCGACGAGGCACGTGACCTTGCTCGATCACGCACCGCCATCTACCAGTAGGGACTACGCCGCTACCACAGCCGGCGGGTGAAAACTCGCACCTTCCAGGAAGGCGACTTGGTGCTGCGCCTCATCCAGGACAAGAAGGGCATGCACAAGCTTTCCCCTCCATGGGAGGGACCATTCGCCATTGGACGCGTACTCGGCAACGACGCCTACCACCTCATCGACGTTCGCGGGGACGGCAAACTCGACGTCAAGCGACCATGGAATGTAAACCTCCTACGGAAGTTCTATTCCTAGAACTCCACATATGTACTCTCCAGTCGCTATGAAATAAAAAGAATTGGTTACCGCAAATCGCACCTACTCTCCGTGTCTTGTGTCACTCGCACTCGTAATAACAGCGTCAAGCTAACCGCAGAAGTCAACCTTTGGTAAAGCGATCGGCACGGCCAAGTAGTGTGATGCAAGAGCACTGGGTCACCTCAGGTTTTGTATCGTCCACGAAAAACGCCTACCCGAGCCCCATTGGAGTCGCCTAGCCCGACTGGCTCTACGAGCCAAGACAACTGCCTTCGCTTCTCACAGCGACCATGATCCTCCGCATCCTCGACATAGCGACTCGAACGGCCACGTACCACCCTCGGGGACTGAGGACCAATTCAGCGCGAGCGGCTCGGGAAAACTCCAAGTATGAGAGCATGCCCAGGACTCGCCATGCGACTGACCCAACAGGCCAGGCAGGAGTGATGCGCTCAAACTAACGCGCCAAGTCCTCACCCACCCTCGAGTCGCGCCTAGAACAACCAAGTACCACGCTCGAGGACTCGGCCACCCGACCTCGTTCGCGCAAGGGAAAACGGTGAAGTACAGAGCGCTCAGGGGAGTCGCCTTGCGACTGGCTCTCCGAGTCCGGGCGAGTCAACCACAATACCAAAACATTCAAAAACCACAAATACATCAGACACGAGGTAAACCCCACAAAAAGGGCGGACGCGCTCGGGGACTCGTTCAACCCTCAATCGGAAAACACATGACAAGTCACAAAGCAAACACGATATCTCATTAATAGAATGTTGCAATCATCTCATAATACAAAATATGCCCAAACGGCAGATTTGCTACTAACGCCCCAGGGCAAACTACTCTATTCCGCAGGCTTCAACGACGACTCGCCAGCACCCTTGCGATTGCAGATGAACGGCGTGTACGGGTTTGACGGGTACGTCGTCAGCTCACCCGCCATCGCCGCGCGGAAAGGCTGCTCGACCTTGAAGTCCCGGTGCTGCGGCTCGGGGTCGTTGGGCGCGACGACCGTTTCCTGGTAAGGAAGGAGGTCACCCATCGCCCAGACGCGCTCGGAGTACACCGCGGCGCGACCCGTCAACTTGAGCACCTCGGAGATCTCCACCTCGCCAGTCGACGACGGGTAGCCACTCGTCACATCGTCCTGATCGAACTCTTCTGGAAAATGATCAAGCCCAAGGCTAAGCGCCATCGCCGCTCCACGCCGGAACGCCGATCGCGTCATGAACTCAACGACCGACGGCGCCTTCTCCATGTACTTCCACACCTCGACGAGGTCGCTGGGAATTACTTCCGTGGGCGATATCTCCTGGAGGTAGGCTCGGATGCATGTCGCCGACAACGTCGCCGAGTCGACGAGCGTGGCCACACATTGCCGCGCGTCGAATGAGCTTGCCTCTTCCGCGCTATCAAGTATGCGACCTGCAGATAGAAGATAACGGTGAGTACATCGGACATTACGAAAAGACACATGCAATAGGCAAGGGCAGACAAACTCACCAATCAAGGGACGGGAGAGATCCGTGATGAAGCTCTGAAGAGAAGTATAGTCGTCCTGAAGCCCAGCAACAAGGGCGTCAGAAACTTTACGCTCTTCCGCGGCGGCCGTAACGGCGGCCTTGGCTCGACCATCCGCCGAACTCGCCTCCTCTTTTGCCTCCCTCAGCTCGCGCTCGAGCTCGGCGATCCGCTTCTCAGCCGAGCTCAACGCCGATTGAGCCGTTGCCAACTCACCCGCGGGGACAAGTCCCTGGCGAGCCTCTTCTGCCTTCGCGGCAACTGCCTGAAGCCCCTTATTCGCCTCTTGGACGGTGGCCAGTTCCTTCTCCGCGCGGTGTTTCGCTGCCAATCGGTCAGCTGACTCACGTTGCAGACCCTGCACACAATCCAAACAGTTAACCAAAGCGAAATCCTAAGTGCCCACCCGCTGAAATTCAGCGAGTGCGCACTCGGGGACTAGCAATCAAGCAATCCTAAGTGCCCACCCGCTGAAATTCAGCGAGTTCGCACTCGGGGACTGGCAATCAAGAAATCCTAAGTGCCCACCCGCTGAAATTCAGCGAGTGCGCACTCGGGGAATGGTGATCAACAAATCCTAAGTGCCCACCCGCTGAAATTCAGCGAGTGCGCACTCGGGGACTGGACGCGGAAAATAACAATAAGACACTAAAAAATAATCAGACCATTGTAACACACCGGCCTGATCCTCGAGGACTGGACATACCTGGATGGCTGCGCCGAGCATGCCGTGAAGTTGTATCGCATCCACGGACGCAAGGAGAGCCGGCGTGTGCCCACGATGTTGCTCGACCTCCGCGTCGCGACCCCAGGAGCACGGCTCGAGGGCGAGGTCCCACTCGCTGTAGCCGATCTGGCCATGAAGCGCGGGAACGTTGCGATGGAGGCACCGACACCAAAGGAGGCCGGCTCGGTCACCCCAGGCGAGGGAGCACCCTCCTTCGTGGGTACGGCCGCCTCCATTGCGGGTTCATTCGGTGCGACCGCCGTGTCGTCGGAGATCATGACGACATCGTCACCCTTGGCCTTCTTGGCGCCTTTCGCAGGGACGACGACTTCGTCCGCCTTCCTCTTTCGGGAGGGATCCTCTTCGCTGACGACGGGTGGCACCTTAGCCACGGTCGGATGGCCTATCTTCTTCGCTCCGGTCCTACAAATTGATTGCGTGAGCAAGATAATTTAAGTACAATGAAAGACAAAAGCAGGTGAGCGAACTCACTTGGCAACTGGAATGAAGCGTAGCCCCGAGCGGATTCCGGCTGGCTTCTCCAGTTCGGGGCCCAGTCGGCGACTGAGGCCCAACTCTAGGACGTCGCGTGCCCAAGACACAGACGGCTTCTTCATCGTCGAGACTGCAACGGGAGCTTCTGGTACATCTTCAGCGGGAGCTTCCCTGCGAGGTGAAGCCGTCGCGACCGGAGCGACCCCTAGCCCAGAGACTGGGGCGAACGGCGGAGGCATCGAGGCTAGCGGCACCTCGCTTAGGGCAGTTGCCGTGTCCAGCGCGGCTGCCGTCGGCGACGCCTCATCCTTGGCCGGGTTGGGGGCGTCGGAGCTGCTCGCCGAGTGCGGTGGCGAGGCCGGCCTCGTCGGCTTCGTCTTCTTCTTCGGAGGGGCCTTCGCCTCCTTCTCCATTTTCTTCTTCTTCTTCGACGGAGTAGCCTGGCGACGCGAGGTGGTCTCCGGAAGTTCATCATCGTCATCGTGACGCTCGAGGCTTTTACTCGCCTCAAGCTCACGCTGACGTTGCCCGCGGGTCTTGCGGACCAGCGGGGCGACCTCCTCCTCGGATTCATCGTCGCCGTTGTTCTCGTCGCTCTCGGTGTCGCCCTTGGCAGGAGGTGACTCGCCCATGTCCTGGACAGACGAGCTCGAATTTTCATCATCTGAAGGCGGCAGCCATCCTTCCACCACTTGGAATATCTGCAATGAGCACAAGGTGAAATTAGAACGACCGCGACTGCATAAACTGCGAACGATGCGAGGTGACTTACCGTTGGGGCTGGATACTTTGCGGTGTAGGGGGCGACCCCAGCCTTTGCGTCCAGGTACACCGCCTGGGTGATCTTCTTCAGTGCTGGGGTGTAGTCCTCGAGCTTCCACTCGGCTAGGCAGGACTTCGTCGAGTCCTCCCGGCCTATGTATTGGTACATGTAGTGGTCGCGTCGAGCCAGAGGGACAAGCCGCCACCCGAGCCAGCAGTTGTATAAGTTGATCGTCTGGAGGCCCTTCTTCTTCACACCACGGATGGTTTGAAGCATTTCGTCCACGACCATCCGCTGGTCGCTGGGGAGCTTGCCGACTTGAAGTCGGCGCGGTTCGGACCGGTTGGCGGAGTATCGTGGGATCGCGTCGCCTCCGGGTCGCCTCGGCAACGTAGAACCAAGACTTCTTCCAGTCGCTCGCCGCCTTGGCGGGCAGCATCAAGTCAAAGAACGAAGCCTTCGACTTCAGCTGGAATGTTAGGCTGCCCGCGACAAGCATTGGGCCGCCCGCTTCCTCGCGGCTGATCCGCCCGTGGAACAGATCTTGCCATAGAGGGAAGTAGGGCTGGCAGCCCAAGTAGCACTCGCAGAACGCCACAAAGATGGCGAGTTGCTCAATGTTGTGTGGACCTAGGTCCGACGGTTGGATCCCGTAGTAGGCGTAGAAGCGCCGGAAGAACAGGGACGTGGGGAATCCTAGCCCCCGTTCTAGGTGGCTGGTGAAGCAGATGAATTCCCCCTCGCGCGGGTTCGGGGTCACCTCTCCGGCTGTGGGGATGCGCCAGCAGCCGGCGCGCAGGATCCCGGCCTCCTCAAAGGAAGAGTGTTGCACCCTCGTACACTTAGATCTACCGCAAGGTTCGGTGGAGAGGGCCATGGCAGAAGGATTTGTGGAGGGTCGGAGGATTTCGGGTCGGTTGGGTCGCGATGCGAAGGAAGGTGATAGTGCGTGCAATCGGAGGAAATGGCGAGAAGATGGTTCTCTGATCGCCTGCCATTCCCCTTATATAGCGGTTGTTACCCGCCAAATCAGGGAGCCGTTACTACGCGTTGATTACGCCAAAAGTTACCGTTGGATTACCCCAACGGCTAGTTTAACCACGTTTAACGGTCCAACTTCAGCCACTTGGCTCGCCGACCTGATCACTATGACAGTGTTTCGCCGATTCGACTTGCCAAAGCTGCGATCAGGATGACTAGTTTTCTCCTTTATACAGGAGCCCGCCGAAGATTCGACTGGATGTCTACTTTGAAGCCGTATACTCCGACTGCCAGCAGCCACCTACGCCTAATCGATGACGGCCTCGGGGACTACTGATGGGGATGTGCCTCGGGTATACCAGCAGACGTTCCGAGCCCAGAACTGGCGAGTGGGCCTGCAAGGCGGCGGCGGATCAAGGCCGGTGTGGATCCAAGCGGAAGTGAAGGCCAGGGCAGTAGATAGGCCCAGTCGGATTAGGTTAAGCAGTACCAAAGCCTTAACTGATTCGGTTGAGATATGTAAACCCTAGGGAGGTGAGCCTATATAAACCTCCAGGCGTAGAGACACGTTCCATCATACACCCAAGCGACTCGCCGCCTAGCCGCCGAGCTCGCCCATTGTACCACCATCATAATACAATCTAGCAGGAGTAGGTCTTTACCCTCCGGGGGGCCGAACCTGGGTAAAACCCTGTGTCTTCGCCCTCATCTCGCACCACAGATGGCTGGCCGCCCTTGCCCCTCGTTCTACTACTCGCTGCCTATTGCAGCATCGGCCGTGACCATTCCCACGACAAATGAAGAATTAAGATCAATACTTGCAATCTCTTCAACTAGGAAAGGTATCTCATCCAAATGAGTTTTCGAGGATCCCTTCTCATCTCTCCTTGGTTAACTACTTTCATCAAAAGGATTTTCAGGAACAATTCAGTCAAAATTCTTTTCTAAGGCTTCATGCATTCCAATAAGTTTAAAGGGTATGGGTATCTTAATTTCCTCCCTAGGTTTGGTTTTATATAAAGTACCCACAACATCTACACATGATCCTAGCATATTAAAACGCTCAAAGACTTTTTTGGCTTCCTTAGCAACATCATTGAACTCTTTTAGTAAAGTTTCAAGGATAAATTCTCTCTTTTCAACTCATTTTCTTCTTTTAGTTTGAGAAACAAAATTTGCATCATGGGGTTAAGGTTAACAAACCTAGCCTCCAACATATGAACTAAAGAAGCTGCAACAATTTCGTAATTAGGAGAAAGTTATGCTATAGATCTATCCTCAATATCCTCATGTTTGCTAACATGATTAAAGAATTCTTCAATATTTTATTTTCCAATTATGGAGTCGCTTCCTAATGAAAGGCCTTTCAGGGTGAACTTGGGGATCAACATGGTGAGCTAGAGCAAGGTGACAACTAGAGCAGGAACTAATTTTTTTGTGTTTTTTATAAGAGAAAGAAAACCAAACTAAACTAATTTTTTGAGTTTTTGATAAAAGGAGGCAAACAAAAGCAAGAAAAAAAAACTAAGAAAAACAAAAACAAAGAAAAGAGAAATTTTGAGAAGGACTCCCCTTGTGAAGACGTCCTTAGCCTCCCCAACAAAGCCATAATTCTTATCATCAATCTTCTTGTGAAGAAATATTGAGTTTGATATATGCAAAAAGGTAAATTAAAAATAAGCCATAATTCTTATCATCACCGACAAAGCTCAATTGGAATTGGAATTTTATCCAGCACACCAACTAATATCATGAACATAATGGTATACCTTCCCATGAAATGATTGCTAGAACACAAAAAGCGATAGAGATACAAGCACTTGTTATTCTAGAAAATAAACTTTATGACATACTAAGATAATTTTGTAGAACCGGCAGATAAATAGATCAATTCTATGATTGATGAAACAACTTGCAATTTTTTGTATGAGGGCAGTAAAAAATATCCAAAAATAATAATAGATATGCATATTAGAAAACACAGGACCATCAATACGAAGAGACTGAAAGGCAACCTACACATGTGAACTAACAAACTGGTAATCTTAGAAAAAACTGACGCAAGAGGATAGCTAAACACCAACTGAAGTATAGACAAAAGAAAAACATACTCTCCCATCTTAAATTAGTTGGCTCAACTTTTTCTATATTCACATGTATCAACACACTGAAATGTGTCTATATATATACGAATCTAGACAAAGTTGAAATAACTAGTTTGGTATGAAGAGAGTACTATTTACATAATATTGTTAATTGGCTGTGGAATCACTTTTTAAAAGATTCTCTTCGAAATTTTATTAAAGTACCTAGTTCTCATTCTTCATGGCAATGATATATCTGTGTTTGGTCTCTATCCTCCAAACAAAGACCCCTTCAGTTCTGCAAGAAAATAGTACAATACACTAGTAAAAAAAGGGACTTCGGTTCCGTCCAGAGTCTAACATTAGTCCCGATTTGTTACGGGTCGGGACTAGTATGAGCATTAGTCCCGGTTTCTACAGTTTTCAGTGGCTAGGAGCCCAAGAAAACTCTAGTCCCGGGACATTCCAAACCTTTAGTCCCGGATCGTGATATGGCCCGGGACTAAAGAAGTGCGCGGCGCGGGCAACATCCTTTAGTCCCGGATCGTGATACAGCCCGGGACTAAAAGGGTATGGACGCGGGCAACTTAAAATGGTATAACTTTTGCGTACGATGTCGGAAAAAAGTACAACCTATCAAAATATGTGGAAAAGAATTTTAATTTCGATTTTAACAGCCTTAGGCCGTTTGAGATTCTTTTAGATTTTTAAAATTTGAAAAGGAAAAAAGTTATTTTAAAAAATTATTTTTTTGCTAATTTTTATGCGATATTTGGATTCCTCACATTTTTCTGATAACAATGGATATATTATTTGTCGAATTTCGATTAACAGATTTAAAGATATTATTTATGCCATATTATTGGCAAAAAAATGAATAAAATATTATTTTATTTAGTTTATTAGATTAATATATTATTATTACTTATTTATTGTTGTTTATTTAAATAATTGTTTGTAATTTCGAAAAATAAAGATATATGACATATTGATATGGGCTAATAGGATTGATATGGTAGTGTTGACAACAACGTACAAATAGGCTTTGTGCAAGGACATCCTGATGGAACAGAGAAGTTAAGCATACTAGGATGGAGTAGTGCTAAGATGGGTGACCGACCGAAAAGTTTGACCACAAGTGTAATTTGACCTAAGATTAAGTATAGTTAGTGTTAAAAATGTTCAAAGTGAGAGGATTAACGAATCAAACAATTCAAAAGTTCAAAAAAAATTGAAAACAAAATTTGAAAAAATCTCTAGTCTCGAGCCGTATTACGACCCGGAACTAAAGGTCTTTCGTCCCCGTCCCCCCCCCCACACACACACTGAAAAAATAGCCATGTGGTGTCCTCTAGTTTCGGGTTGTACCAAACCGGGACTAAAGGTAGGGTCCTTTAGTCGTGATTTCGTAGTCCCGGATGAACCGAGAGTAAAGGCCCTTACAACCTGGGACTATGGGCCTTTTTTTCACTAGTGGTATGACATAAGAATAAGCTTTTGGGTTCACTTCTCGTGAGGAGAAAACCAGCAGTTCAGCACATGATTTGTATAAACAAAGAATGAAAACCTGGGTATTACTTTAATTTTTACCCACCTACCTTCCATTGTGACCAGCTGCATGCCATTGGAATTTTCCCTTACATCGCACAAAAAACGTATTTTCTATTTTCCAAGTGTCCAAAACGACATGTTTTATGAAGCAATCATCAAATTAAAGTTTTAAAATGGTACCACCCTATTTTTTAAAAATACTAGACCACCTTGTACGAAAAATGTTCTAACCACTGGTAGAAAAGGGCCTATGCGTCCCGGTTGGTAAGGGCCATTAGTCCCGGTTGCCCAACCGGGACGGGGCAATCGGGACTAAAGCTCTAACCATTGGTCCCGGTTGCCCCACCAACCGGGACAAATGGGGCTGCGTCGGCATCGGGCCGAGGGTGGAGCATTAGTCCGGTTCGTAACACGAACCGACTAATAACTGCCGTGGCGAGATTTGGCCCATTTCTCGTCATGCGAGAATTCATTTTGGCACATTTTGTTGTCATGCAAGATTTTCGGCACTTTTTGTGCCGAAGAATTCATTTAGGTTGTTTTATTGTTTATTTAGTGTTTTGCATTTATCAACGAAGGAACCTTATATTACACAAGATCATCATGACAACATTGCATTCAATACGGATCGAGTTCATGCACTACATACAAAATTTGCTATTCGATGCTACCGCCAATTTCTTGAAAGTTGCTATTTTACAATTCCTATTGTCTATACACAGCGAGTAGTATTCCCTTGTGTGTTTAGGACTTACGCATCCAAGAATCCCGCCAATTCCTCTGAATTGCTCGTGCGATCCTTTGGGTGAAGACCGTCCGTAGACGTTCGATCTGATTTAAAAAGGAGTCACCTATATGAATATGAAACTAAACACAATTTGATTGTAATTAAAACTATAGAAATTGTTTACGACGTGGAGTTGCTCTAAATTTCTGCCTTTCTCATCGCACGTCTGCGGATGAACTCGCATACATAGTATCCACATAGATTGTTACCGGTCCCTGCGGGCACTTTATGAGAAACGAGTTCAATCAAAATAATAATCAAGCATGATAATAATCGTATCAAAACTAGAATCAAAGAGATGCGGATATAGCTAGTGGTGCTTACATCTAGTGGTTGAAATGTAAGCTCCTCTTTCCAAACACCCCTAGCCTTCTTGGTGAACCGCTTCCAAGCTGCCCGGTAAAAACGAATAAAATAAGTTATTAAGTACTTGATATCATAAAATTCACGAACGTTGCCGATATAGTATCGTAATGATTAGAATTACCGGAGAAGTATCTGCATGTCCTTCCACGTCTCAAGGGTTTATGTTTGAGTCCATGACTAGTACACGCCCTTTGTCAAGTTGAATGATTAACAAAATATAGTGGTACTGCGAATGCAACTAATCAATTATATACTTAACATCGAATAAGCGAAATAGAAAGTGTATACAAGACAATAACACTCATCGAAGTTGTAAGGAAATAGTATTTCTCTTTTGGTTTCTTGAAACCTTAACGCTGCGGTACTATATTATCCTCCGTATCACGGGGCTTATTTTAAGATTAGCTTCATGAACCCAATATGGGTCAATGAAGCCAATGTCATAGATTTGTCCTCTTTGCATTCGAGAATATTCATTACGCATATTACAATATGATTATATACATGCAATAAACAAAATAATATATGGAGACTAAATTAATTACGTAATTAGTGCTTACAGACAATAGGCACTGATGATCGATTTGTCCAAGGCGTCTTGATTGAATAATTGAAATAGTTCATCCAATTCAATGGATATCATGTCATCCTTATCTTTCCCATGATGCTTTTTTGTAACCCTCGGCACTATCCAGTTAGCCCCGGCCCTTGTGGCATGCATGTACCGTTATGCAATCTTCGCATTTTGTTGGAAGATTGTTTACCTCCTCGAGTTTTACGAGAGGTTTCCGTCTTGGTATTTGTATGCTACTTCACTCACGGGAAGAACTCTAATCGGGATAAATCTGGCAATACTCATACCTTGAGCAAATGGCTTCTCCGTATTGTGCAACTACCTCTAGATCATACTGCTCTTCGGACCCATATTTGCTCGACCCCACATAGGTTTGAGAAATCACCTTGAGAGGGGCGCGAGTCTGTTTTGCTTGTTCTCCGAGCTGGGCAACAGATTTCCCGCTTGCATCGATCGCTCTTGAGGCTTTTGTGCGCATGTGACTTGAGAATAGAACGCTCATAGTCCGATGACAGCTTTGGCTCGGGTTGATGAAGATTCTTTAGCATTTTCAACACTTTGGCCTTTTCTTCTTTGGTCTTTGGGGAACTCGGCTCTTCGGCCGCCTCGACTTAGCAGCAACTGTCGTTTCCGCATCAACGATCGTCGCGATCTCCTCTTGATCAGATCATAAGCTCTCTTGGGAGGAACCGTTGGTACTTTTGGAAGAGGCTCTTGTTTACGTTCGGCGATCGCCACGGCACGATGGCGATGCGCTTACGCTTTTATCTGGCGCGGCGATGGCTGCCGGAGATTGGTGAGGCGACGAAGACGGCTGCCGCATGGCGACAACCTCGCCGGAGACGGGTGAGGCGGGCGAAGATGGCGTGTGATTTGAAGCACGATACAATCCTTGACCATAGAATGGTGGCGTTTTTCGTCACCAGACGCGATCATCCCTTCACCAAGGATAGTGAAGATCCAAAACCTCAAAGGTGGGCATGATTTCATCCACGCCGACAACAGCGTAGCCCTCCGGAACCGGACGGCGGTGGTAAGTTGGTGTGGGTCCAATTGGTAAGGCATAGCCAACCGCCACCTTCATTGATATGTTCACAACTTTGACATGTAGCTCGCAGTGTCATCATCTCGTGATATCATCCACTGGGTATCCAACAGAGCCATCGTCGGTGCATCATCGGCATCGCCATTGTCATCACCGGGACCTCGGTGGAAGCCACTACTTTTTCGATTATTCGATAGGCGGTAGCATCGAATGCGGTGTCTTCTGAGATGGGCGGTAGTACTTTGCTCTTTAAGTGTGTTAATTTCATCTTGTTGTTGCTTTAATCGTTCTTCAATTAAACGCATTCGCTCTTTCTCGACTTTCTTCAACCGCCGCCTGTCCTTACTCCTCCGGGCTTCTATCGGGATATTTCTTCCTCTCTTGAAACCCAGTCCTCCATGATTGGGAGCCTATTGTGCCTCGTGTTCGTCCATCATGTTCCTTATTTCCAAGGGCAGTGTGAGCTCATCATTGTCTCTATCGGGAATGAAGTCCCCATCTTTAACAGCCTTTCTTGCTTTTCGATCCTCTCTATTGGCAAGGGTCTTCTTTATGTCGTATGTTATATATACACCTCCTTCCGAGTCCAACGTGCCCCATGCCCGCCAAACCAATTCCTTGCATGTTCTACCCAATCGTCTCTGCAGGGTGATCTTTTTATCACGGTTCTGCTCAAGTTTCTCCCACTTAGGAATGCCAACCACAGCCACCTTGCCCCATAGTATGGTGATACTTCTTCTTAGCAACATTCACTTATTTGTTTCGACATTTTCTTAGCTTTTACGATTTCTTGTATTCCACAAACTCATCCCGAATGGTTTTATCTTCTCAAACTGAATATTCTTGAAATTGGGAGTCTTCTTTTCACGACATAGTCAAGGTGCAATCTTTTCTTCCAGTTGGTGAAACATTTGGGCCATCTTCTTCAAAGCCCACTCCGACCTTAGCCTCCATGGCTCTCCCATGTTGTAGGCGTCCTCAACTGGATCCTCCGCATTTGGATCCAGCTCTATCTTCGTAGTTTGAAATTAACCATGAGCCTCTTCCACAAGAAATCTTTGGCGTGGTTAGGGACAAATAAACATGTTCCTCTTCATCCGCATTAGCGGTGTAACACCCTCGAAATCGGACCTATGCAAGTTTTAGCGAACCCGCCAAACCCGCATAGAAACGATTCAAAGGTGCCCACCACTTTTATGCGGGTGGAAACGAACTAATAACATTACACAACGGTCCTCGATGGGACCCACGTAGATATATATACAACACGACTCCATGAGTCAAAAATACGATAAACGATACAAAGATCCAAATCACCTTGAAAATGATAGGCGTCCGACTACGGACAAGATGCAAATGGGGCTAAGAGCCTGAAGAATAACCAATGGCGTCCATAACCCTGCCAAGCCGGAAGGGTAACCCGCTAACGGCGTCGAACTCAAAACACCTTAAACAAAAGGGATGCCGACAAAGGGCAAGGAAAAATAGGGCGTCGATCGAGGCGAAGACAGCGAGGCTAGAATTCGGCGGTCCTCGCCTACTACATAGGTATGGTGGACTGAAGCGGCAGCGGCAGCATGCACTGAACAACCTATAGAGACTCGATACAACTGGCGGCTATCATAGAGGGATAAGAAAGACCTATTCGGAACCACCCTGATTCTACCATCAAACAAACCCATCCTGGTGTTTCCCCCTCGAGACCACACGAGGAAGTCAACCGAGGAACTCACACAGTTGGCAGTTTTACTTATTCAGTTATCGTTGCAGCATTTACTAGTCCGGTTTAGATAGTCATCCTGATAAAGTAAGTAGTGGGCACTTTTATTTATCCATTCCGTGGTAGTGGCATCACTTACTAGTCAGGTACAATTAGCATGAAATATCCCAAAAACCCAGCAGTTGTTGGTACTTTTATTCAGCCATTCCGTTGTAGTTGCAATAATTACTAGTCAGGTACAATGGTCGCAAGCGACACTCCAAACAAGCAATTGTGGGCAGTTTTAGTTAGACATTCCATTATAGTGAAGCTGATTACTAGTCATTATAAAGTCAAATTTATAGCACTACTTTAGTTATGCTTGTCTATGGTCGAGATACTGTGCTCCAAGTCGTCCATAACATGGACACGACTTTGAAAAGTTTTACCGGCGGGTGCACCAATAGCAACACACGCTCGATCAACCTCGGAAAACCAAATCAAAACCCAACGAGGCTTTCACGACTAAGCAATCACAGGATTCAGAAATATTTGAGGCCACCCCATTGAGTAGACCCATAGCAGTAAGCAAGCTCCGAGACGGACTCAAGGTTTGCGTCAATGGCTGTAAACGACTGGGAACCCGAAAGTGTGGCTGGGCTTGTCGATACCGCGAAAACATTCCGCTTACCTAAACAGTACAGTGTGCTCCTCGCACAATCGTGGATGTGGATAGCGCAATAAATCAAGGAACAGGTATCAAGTACTCGGAGTCCTACGGGACACAAGTGGGCGTTCGGAAACCAAATATCATCTATCACCCACCGATGCCTCTGCTTACTTCAATTTTAGTTGTTAAACAGGAATTAAAGTGAACGATAAGTAAAACTATGATCATCTCCAACATCAAACATGCGGCAAGGCTCCAACAACTGTGGCATTTGATGACACGCAACAGCACTTGAGCAAGCGACTAAGACACGCAGGTCCAACTATCTACCAAACAACAGGTAATAGGGTGTGTCCAAGGAAATATAAGGCTGCAAGGGATATCACGGGTACGAAAACTAGAGCATCATAACAGATAGCAATAGATCAACAGGAGGAATAAATACTATAAAAGTAAGATAGGTAGAAAGGGGAGATGCTCTTTGAAAACATTGTCGAAGGTTCACGAAGATCGGTGACTCACGTCAACTCAACGGCCTTATCCGCGAAGAAGCAACACACTAGAATAAACACCGGATGCAATATTTAATACAACGGCAGAAGATCGGCATGATGCATGTATGCTGTATGACATGGCAAGATGCGATGCAATTAGGCAAGATTAAGTGGAACCGGGGTCCCGGCAATTAATTAAATGGTTCAAGTTATTTAACTACCCCGCAAATTAAATGTTGTATTAACAAGGCAGAATATATCACCGGTTCGCTACACAAGTTTAAATGAGGCCGATATGAGACTGGATTTGCCCGCATATGGTCCCCATATTTAATTATAAGGTGAATCGGCATAAGGCCCCAAACCACACGACAAGATGCATGCAAGATGAATGTTTAATATGCGACAAGTTGTATTATATTATGAAATAGGGTTTTCGGGAAGGGGTCCACACATTAGGGTTCGGCGATCTTGGGGTTTCCGGGGTTTGGGGTCCGTCTCGGGTTCGAGTTTGACGGAGCGGTCTCGGAACGTTCTCGGGCCACGGAGGTAGGTCTTGTCGCATCCGGGAAGCCGGACTTGGTTTGGTGGCGGGGGCGCATCGGATTCTCCCGGTTGCTGTCGTTCTTGTCGTCGGGCAGATCTTGCCGGGTCCCACGGGGTCGATCTTGCCGTTGCGAGGGTCTTGTTGGGTCCGCGCCATCGCGTCGGTCTCGGCATCCGGGGTGAAGTGCTTGTCGTTCCGTGTAGGCGATCTTGGCGGTGGTGTCTTCTAGTGGCATCACGGTGGTTCTCGTCGATGTCCTCGTTGGCCGATTTTGGCATCGCGACGGTTATCTCCCGCGGCCTCGGTCTTGGGCCTCGGAACTTGAACGGCTCCGTGAAGATCTTGGAGTCCGGGATGAAGAACTTGTCGCGGTGTGGACGGAGTGCTTGGATTCCGGTGAGGGTGGTCCATCACGGTCGGGCTAATGTCGATCCTTTCACTAGGAGTGTGACTCCCGCATCGCATCAACAAGGACACACAAACTTGACACGACCAGAGCCAGGGTCCTCCAAAAGGCCATTGTCACGATGTTTAGCCAAACACGAAAGCCTTGGATGGTGTAGCAGCAGCACCTGGTGTCTTCACGTCAACATTGGGGACACCCGAACTCACAGGCAACACATAGGCCTCACTTAACCGGAGATACTGGCAGCGGCGGCATGGTTGAAGGGAACGTCGAGGCCAGCGCATGCCAGAGCCAGGAAGGGCGCGCTGAGCTCGCACGGCAAGGCGAAGGCGATGACGTGACCATGGCACCAGACGGGGAGACCGAGGGCGGCCGCGACGAGGTTGGGGAGGGGTCGGAGGTCGCAGCGGGCGGGCGACGGGGACGCAGCTCGACGACGGCGGGTGAACAGCGAGGAGGTCGCAGGAAGCGGCGGCAGAGAGGCGCCGACGAGCGCGGAGGCGGGGATGCGGGCGTGACGGAGGTGGGGGTCCGGACTGGCGCGGAGGCGCGACGCGCAAGGCCGGGCGAGGAAGAAGCGGGCGGGAGGTGGCGGCGATGGAGGCGACGCTGAGACGGGCGGCCGGCGCTGAGGCGGAGGCGCTTGAGGGCCAGCCAGCGAAGTGAGCGAGAAGGGGAGAGGAGGCGGGAAGGGAAGTTCTGCGGAGGAGGGAGAGGCCGGAGGTGGAGGAGGAGCAGGCGAGGTGGGGGTGAGGCGAGGCGGGCGGCGGAGCGAGATGAGGGCGGGATCGTCTGCGTCGGGAGGAGCAGCAGGGCAGCGGCTGGGAGAGAGGGCGGCCACACGTGGTTAGCGTGGGCTGGTGGGACCTGTGGGAGGCGGTCGGGTGGGACCACTGGCAGGGTGTGGGAAGGGGGGGTGTGTGCGTGGCCGCGTGTGTTGCGTGCGTTGGGTTGGGTGTGTGACTGGTGTGGGGAGTGGGGGGTGAGAGAGAGGGAGGGTTGGGGTGATGTGGCAGAAGCGGATTGGAGGGGGAGAGGGAGAGAGGTGAGGTGGCGACTCGTGATAGGAGGGGGCGAGGTGGAGGGGAGGGCTGGGTAGGTTATCTGGTAGCTTTAGGATTTAGGTTGGACTGATTATATTTCTGGGGCGGTCGTTCGGGTCGATTCGGCCCGTTCGACTGCCCCACTAAAATAATTCAAACTTTTATTTAATTTGCAATACATTTTTGTACATAGTTTTTAGACAAACAAAATATCCGGAAGCATCCGGGGGTTTAATTTGAAATAGAAGGAGGACTAGTTTCAGTAAACCATAGACTTTCGCAAATAGTTTTTAGGCAAGATAATATGCATGATGATGATGATGCTCGAATGCAATGTGGCATGATGACATGAGCATGTGGTCATAACTATGCAATGCACAAAAACAACGCGATTTTCTAGTAGTGGTTTTGCGGGATGCCACAATTCGACACCACTAACAATGGATCTCGCCCTCGAGATCCGCCTCATGGTACCGGAAGGAAGGTCGGTGGTCTGATCCTTCGCGCTTCGTGTAGATCCTCGCGACACCACTAACAAGAGGTCGTTGTCCGTGATCGCCGAGAGAACACTCCGGAAACAAAAGGTCGAAGGTAGAGGCGTCAACAAATAAAGCCACCTCTAACTTCGATGGAAGGAGGGAACCGATGCATTCTCATCCACTTCAATGTACAAAAGCGAATAGAAGGGGTAGTCGGCATGGGGGCCAATCCATCACGCACCCAAACTATTACTCTGCACAATCAGTGGAAAAGCGTGCAACCATTCTCGGAATCAGACTGAAGATCTCGACAAGCGAGGTTCGGAAACCAAGGAGTGATGTAGACGCTGCATCGGATCCGGCGTAGATGATTTCGTCGCATCGGAAAACACCGGAAGGCACAAACACGGAACAAAGAATGGGCCACCAGACGAAGGATTCCTCGGTTAGCATGAAGACCAGATGTAGCAACACCGTTATCAAAGGAGGAAGCGAAACCCTGAAGGTACGACGGAAACCCAACCACGATAATTCCTGGACTCGAAGAGAGAGAAGAGAGCGGATTCAAAACACGTAGAGGTAAGAAGAGAATAGCAGAGGGGTAAGGAGTAAAATCAGACCTAATCAGAACTATCCAACCGATTTTTTTTTCAAAATAGTTTTGGACACTCTACTTCGGCCGTTAGCTAGGTTATCCTACAGGCTGGACTTGTGGGGTATCGCAACCGAGCTCGATACCACTGTAACACCCTCGAATCGGACCTATGCAAGTTTTAGCGAACCCGCCAAACCCGCATAGAAACGATTCAAAGGTGCCCACCAGCACTTTCGCGGGTGGAAAACGGTAATAACATTACACAACAGTCCTCGATGGGACCCATGAGCATATATATACAACACGACTCCATGAGTCAAAAATACAGATAAACGATACAAAGATCCAAATCACCTTGAAAATGATAGAGCGTCCGACTACGGACAAGATGCAAATGGGGCTAAGAGCCCTGAAGAATAACCAATGGCGTCCATAACCGCCTTGCCAAGCGGAAGGGTAACCCCGCTAACGACGTCGAACTCAAAACCTGCTTAAACAAAAGGGATGCCGACAAAGGGCAAGGAAAAAATAGGGCGTCGATCGAGGCCAAGACACGGCGAGGCTAGAATTGGGTCCTCGCCTACATAGGTATGGTGGATCAAGAGCGGCGGCAAGATGCAATCGAACAACCTATAGAGACTCGATACAACTGGCGGCTATTAGAGAGGGATAAGAAAGACCTATTCGGAACCACCCTGATTCTACCATCAAACAAACCCATCCTGGTGTTTCCCCCTCGAGACCACACGAGGAAGTCAACCGAGGAACTCACATAGTTGGCAGTTTTACTTATTCAGTTATCGTTGCAGCATTTACTAGTCCGGTTTAGATAGTCATCCTGATAAAGTAAGTAGTGGGCACTTTTATTTATCCATTCCGTGGTAGTGGCATCACTTACTAGTCAGGTACAATTAGCATGAGATATCCCAAAAACCCAGCAGTTGTTGGTACTTTTATTCAGCCATTCCGTTGTAGTTGCAATAATTACTAGTCAGGTACAATGGTGCGCGTTTACACTCAAACAAGCAATTGTGGGCAGTTTAGTTAGCCATTCCATTATAGTGAAGCTGATTACTAGTCATTATAAAGTCAAATTTATAGCACTACTTTAGTTATGCTTGTCTATGGTAGAATCTTGTGCTCCAAGTCGTCCATAACCGTGGACACGCTTCGAGAAAGTTTTACCGGCCGGGTGCACCAATAGCAACACACGCCGATCAACCTCGGAAAAACCAAATCAAAACCCACGAGGCTTTCACGACTAAGCAATCACAGGATTCGAAATATTTCAGGGGCCACCCATTGAGTAGACCATAACAAGTAAGCAAGCTCAGACGGACTCAAGGTTTGCGTCAATGGTCAAACGATCGGGAACCCGAAAGTGTGGCTTGTCGATACCATGAAAACATTCCGCTTACCTAAGCGACAGTGTGCTCCTCGCACAATCGTAAAAATCTGATAGTAGCATGGCATAAGTACAGGATAGTAAATAAAACCTCAAACTAGTTTGTGGCCCCAAGAAATAAGATGAATCAAGCTCGCTCTGGGGGTCCCATATACCTCCGGATGTGGATAGCGATAAATCAAGGAACAAGTATCAAGTACTCGGAGTCCCACGACACAAGTGGGCGTTCGGAAACCAAATATTACCTATCACCCACCGATGCCTCTGCTTACTTCAATTTTAGTTGTTAAACAGGAATTAAAGTGAACGATAAGTAAAACTATGATCATCTCCAACATCAAACATGCGGCAAGGCTCCAACAACTGTGGCATTTGACGACACGCAACAGCACTTGAGCAAGCGACTAAGACACGCAGGTCCAACTATCTACCAAACAACAGGTAATAGGGTGTGTCCAAGGCAATATAAGGCTGCAAGGGATATCACGGGTACGAAAACTAGAGCATCGCAACACAGATAGCAATAGATCAACAGGAGGGAATAAATACTATAAAAGTAAGATAGGTAGAAAGGGGGGAGATGCTCGCCTAAAAACATTGTCGAAGGTTCAACCGAAGATCGGGGCGAAGCTCACGTCAACTCAACGGCCTTATCCGCGAAGAAGCAACACACTAGAATAAACACCGGATGCAATATTTAATACAACGGCAGAAGATCGACATGATGCATGTATGCTGTATGACATGGCAAGATGCGATGCAATTAGGCAAGATTAAGTGGAACCGGGGTCCCGACAATTAATTAAATGGTTCAAGTTATTTAACTACCCCGCAAATTAAATGTTGTATTAACAAGGCAGAATATATCACCGGTTCGCTACACAAGTTTAAATGAGGCCGATATGAGACTGGATTTGCCCGCATATGGGCCCCATATTTAATTATAAGGTGAATCGGCATAAGGCCCCAAACCACACGACAAGATGCATGCAAGATGAATGTTTAATATGCGACAAGTTGTATTATATTATGAAATAGGGTTTTCGGGAAGGGGTCCACACATTAGGGTTCGGCGATCTTGGGGTTTCCGGGGTTCGGGGTCCGGTCTCGGGGTTCAGGGTTCGATGGAACGGTCTCGGCAGGAACGTTCTCGGGCCACGGAGGTAGGTCTTGTCGCATCCGGGAAGCTGGACTTGGTTTGGTGTCGGGGGCGCATCAGATTCTCCCGGTTGCTGTCGTTCTTGTCGTCGGGCAGATCTTGCCGGGTCCCACGGGGTCGATCTTGCCGTTGCGAGGGTCTTGTTGGGTCCGTGCCATCGCGTCGGTCTCAGCATCCGGGGTGAAGTGCTTGTCGTTCCGTGTAGGCGATCTTGGCAGTGGTGTCTTCTAGTGGCATCACGGTGGTTCTCGTCGATGTCCTCGTTGGCCGATTTTGGCATCGCGACGGTTATCTCCCGCGGCCTCGGTCTTGGGCCTCGGAACTTGAACGGCTCCGTGAAGATCTTGGAGTCCGGGATGAAGAACTTGTCGCGGTGTGGACGGAGTGCTTGGATTCCGGTGAGGGTGGTCCATCGCGGTCGGGCTAATGTCGATCCTTTCACTAGGAGTGTGACTCCTGCATCGCATCAACAAGGACACACAAACTTGACACGACCAGAGCCAGGGTCCTCCAAAAGGCCATTGTCACGATGTTTAGCCAAACACGAAAGCCTTGGATGGTGTAGCAGCAGCACCTGGTGTCTTCACGTCAACATTGGGGACACCCGAACTCACATGCAACACATAGGCCTCACTTAACCGGAGATACTGGCAGCGGCGGCATGGTTGAAGGGAACGTCGAGGCCAGCGCATGCCAGAGCCAGGAAGGGGCGCCTGCAGGCTCGCATGGCCGAAGGCGAGCAGGGCGGACGCGACCATGGCACCAGGGGCCGAGAGGCGGCCGTGGGCGAGGTTGGGGAGGGTCGGAGGTCGCAGGCGGGCGGGCGGAGCCGGCTCGGGACGACGGCAGGGTGAACGGGCAGCGAGGGCCGCAGGAGCGAGCAGTGAAGGTGGGCACCGTGAGCCGGAGGGGATGCGGCGGCGGACGGAGGTGGGGGGTCCGTGGACTGGCGGCGAGGCGCGCCGGGCCGGAGCCGAGGAGAAGGCGGGCAGGAGGTGGCGGATGGAGGCGACTGAGACGGGCGCCTGCTCGGCGGGCTTGAGGCAAGCGGAGCGGCGGAGCTGGCGGAGGAGGGAGGCGGACGGGGAAGGGAGGCCTGCGGAGCTCCGGCGGAGGAGGGGAGAGGCCGGCGGAGGTGGAGGAGGAACGCGCGGCGAGGTGGGGGTGAGGCGAGGCGGCCGTGGCGGCGGAGCGAGATGGGGCGGGGAGGCGCGGTCGTCTGCGTCGGGGAGGAGCCTGGGAGCGGCAGGCGCGGCTGGGAGAGAGAGAGGGCGCGGCCGCGCCGCGTGGTTAGCGCGTGGGCGCGGGGTGGGACCCAGGGGAGGCGCGGGGTCGGGTGGGACCAGCTGGCAGCGGGTGTGGGGGAAGGGGGGTGTGTGCGTGGCCGCGTGTGTTGCGTGCGTTGGGTTGGGTGTGTGACTGGTGTGGGGAGTGGGGGGGTGAGAGAGAGAGGGAGGGTTGGGGTGATGTGGCAGAAGCGGATTGGAGGGGGAGAGGGAGAGAGGTGAGGTGGCGACTCGTGATAGGAGGGGGTGAGGTGGAGGGGAGGGCTGGGTAGGTTATCTGGTAGCTTTAGGATTTAGGTTGGACCAATTATATTTCTGGGGCGGTCGTTAGGGTCGATTCGGCCCGTTCGACTGCCCCACTAAAATAATTCAAACTTTTATTTAATTTGCAATACATTTTTGTAAATAGTTTTTAGACAAACAAAATATCCGAAAGCATCCGGGGGTTTAATTTGAAATAGAAGGAGGACTAGTTTCAGTAAACCATAGACTTTCGCAAATAGTTTTTAGGCAATATAATATGCATGATGATGACGATGCTCAAATGCAATGTAGCATGATGACATGAGCATGTGGTCATAACGATGCAATGCACAAAAACAACGTGATTTTCTAGTAGTGGTTTTGCGGGATGCCACAGCAGGCCTATTCCAATTTCTAATGGTGATCGGGATTAAGTCCCTAACGATTACTCCGCATTGTGCCACAAATTTGGTTGCGACAACTTCGGGAGCTGTCGGTCTGCCGTCTTCAGCGACATCTTCGATCCTGAACCTCTCATGGTCTTGCAACTTTTTGGTTCGGCCTCGTTTGCTCTTTTCAGTAGATTCCTTAGATCCGGAGGGCTAAAAGAAGAAAGATCGTCGTTACTATTTCTATATAGATAGCAGATGATTAATTAATGAATTGATTTATATTACATGCACCTCACCGAGCGTCTTCTCGATTACACAAGGCATCGCCTTCTCCCTCAAGGCAACACCTTCAACCTCAAACAAGTTGTCTACTCCGGTAAAAGATCACCCTCACGGAGTTGTTCAAACGTTGATACGTCTAAATTATCTTCCCCACGGATCACACCTTGGATCAACTCTTCCTTTTCTTCGTCTCGGTGTGGGTCCATATTTTACGCATAGGTGGAAAAGCGAATAAGTCAAAGCGGCTAAAGGAGAAAGTTAAATGCGGTGTTGAGAGATATAAACCCTAATTCAGAGAAACCTAATATATACATACACAATAATAAAAATGAAGAGAAAGGGAAACCGTGTAGTAGATAGGCACATCGTCGAACCCACATGCACCTAAGTTGCTTGAAAATGTGAATCGGTGCAGGGCTACCCACAGTGTTGACGGTGGGGCGAAGACCAATAATACCAAACTAATTAATAAACCTAATAATACCTAACTAATAATAAACCTAATAATCCAAACAACAAAAGAAAGGAAACAATCAACACATGGCATCGATGCAATGCTCAAGCAAGTATGATGATATGACAAGTTAATTTGCATTGGAATGTAACCCTAAGAAATGCTCGACGATTTAATCGGGGTTCCGAGGGGTGAAAACCCTAACTCGGAGAAACTCCGGAACACATGAGAGGGGTGGATTTGTTCTTCTAATTAAACTTGTAATTTATGTTGTTGAACAATGCATGATTATAGCTTAGATAGCTAGGTTTCATTTTTCTGAACATTTTGATATATTATTCATATTTTTATGACTTATAGATTAAAAGTTATTGAATTTATAAGATTATAATTATTTCTGAAATTATTAAAAGCTGGTTAAACTTTTTACACCGCAGTCTAGCCACAATGACTGACAGAGGGGCCCGGAGCCACCTCAGCAGCCACACAAGCAAAAGTGGTTAGGGGGGCATTTTTCACTTGGGCTGGGGCTAGCCAGAGAGGCTGACCTGTGGGCCAGAGGCCACATAGGAAAGCCATGCAGGCAAAGTGGCTCCCTGGCTGAGTCGCGCTGATGCACGGGTGACGTCACGCCGGCGGTGGCTTGCAGGACGGTGATGGGGAACGGCGTTAGGGGCGATCTAGGGCGCGTGCGTGCGCGCGTTAGAGAGAGGAGGTTGAGGCGAGCCAAATAGTAGCGGCGCCGCCTCCAAAAGGTCACCAGAGAGAGAGCACGACGACGGTGAGCAGCGGTGGTGGCAGGTGGTCGACGGGGAGGATGAACCAGAGCGAGAGAGGGCGAGAGAGGTCCACGAGACGCAGCTCACCAGGTGTCGGTGGTGGTGTCGGGGAGGCGAGGTCCGGCGAATAGACGGCGGTGATCGTCGGGCTCGAGGGTCGTTGGCGACGATTGGGAGCGAGCGGGGCCGATTCCTTCAGGGAGAAGCCTCGGGGCAACGAGGCGAAGCTTCCTGCACGCTATCGGGCGAGGGCGGTGAGGGCATGCACGGTGGCAAGAGCTGACGGCGTCGTCTTGAGAAGAGAAGAGGGGGGAGATGGGGAAGAAGAAGAGGAGGGGCACCCTGTTATAACTAAAGGGCCTTTAGTCCCGGTTCGTGGCTCCAACCGGGACTAAAGGTGCATACGTCCCGGTTGGAGCCACCAACCGGGACCTATAGTCCAAATTTTCCGGTGAAGAAGCGGCAAGGGCTCTTCGTCGGTTGGTGGCTCCAACCGGGACGTATTCCCCTGTTTTCAAAAAATTTTAGTTATTTTCTCTCTGTTCCCGCCTTATTTTTTATTTTGGGGTTTAAATTTGTAATGTTTTTTAAATGATAATTACTTTGGAATTTAGAAAAACTTTAAACATAAAAAGTGTTTGGATTTGAATAAATAATTCAAAACCATTTTCTGTTTTAAAAAACAATTAATGTAACCATTTAAAATATGAACCATTTACAACTAAAAATGAATTAACTTATATTTTTTAATATCAATTTGGAATTTAGAAAAACTTTAAACATAAGAAGTCTATGGATTTGAATAAATAATTCAAAACCATTTTCTATTTCTAAAAAATAATTAATGTAACCTTTTAAAATGAATTAACTTATATTTTTGAATATTAATTTGGAATTTAGAAAAACTTTAAACATAAGAAGTGTATGTATTTGAATAAATAATCCAAAACCATTTTCTGTTTTAAAAAACAATTAATGTAACCATTTAAAATATGAACCATTTACAACTAAAAATGAATTAACTTATATTTTTTTAATATCAATTTGGAATTTAGAAAAACTTTAAACATAAGAAGTGTATGGATTTGAATAAATAATCCAAAACCATTTTCTATTTCTAAAAATAATTAATGTAACCTTTTAAAATGAATTAACTTATATTTTGAATATTAATTTGGAATTTAGAAAAACTTTAAACATAAGAAGTGTATGGATTTGAATAAATAATCCAAAACCATTTTACATTTTAAAAAACAATTAATGTAACCATTTAAAATATGAACAATTTACAACTAAAATGAATTAACTTATATTTTTTAATATCAATTTGGAATTTAGAAAAACTTTAAACATAAGAAGTGTATGGATTTGAATAAATAATCCAAAACCATTTTCTATTTCTAAAAAATAATTAATGTAACCTTTTAAAATGAATTAACTTATATTTTTGAATATTAATTTGGAATTTAGATCATGTACCTGTAGTGGAAAAGGTACTTCACAAACTATGCCGTGATTCAGCACATAACATCGGTCATTTGGACCGAAAGCCATGAAACCTCGAACATGATAGGTTATTTTGTGAAGGTTTTTTCGAAACATGATCAATATACCAAGTCTGGTATTTTTCCTTTCGACTATGTAACAAAATATGACACCAAGTGAAGGATTTTCATTGTTCGTATTTTTTTTGAATTTATTATGCCCGTTTTGAATTATCTGAATTTCTAACTATGGTCGAACCGGTGTGCATGAAGATAGGGGACGAGCATCGTTAGAACTTGCATTGGATCTCTGAAGAAACCACATATTGTGAGTCTAAAAATGATTTTTTCAAAAAATCACGGGCGATAGATATGTACCTGTAGTACAAACCGGACCCACTTCCTACCGATTCGGCAGACATTTGTCCTTTTTACCCGGGATGGACGAAAAGGTTTGAGATGTACCGGTTGGGAGATAGTCCATGTAAGGTGGTCTAGTATTTTAGGAAAATGGGACGGTAGCATTGTGAAACGACATTTTGGTGGTTACTTCACAAAACGACCCGTTTTTTGCGCTCGGAAAATGGAAAAGGGCTTTTCCGTGCGACAAAAAGGAGAACTTCCTCCTGCAACATTGTTCTCCATACCAATGTCCACACACATGCATAATATGGGCACAACATCACAAACTATGCCGTGATTCAGCACATAACATCGGTCATTTGGACCGAAAGCCATGAAACCTCGAACATGATAGGTCATTTTCTGAAGGTTTTTTCGAAACATGATCATTGTTCGGCACACATTTAGTCCCGGATGTAGTCACAAACCGGGACTAAAAATATTTTCCGCCATTTCCCACCTCTTCCCGCCAAGTTTTCCCGCCCTTTCCTTTCTACTAGAGCTTTTAGTCCCGGATGTAGTCACTAACCGGGACTAAAGATATTTCCCGCCATTTCCCAAAGCTTCACGCCAAGTTTTCCCGCCCTTTCCCTCTATATTTAGGATGATAGTTTCATGGCTATCCACACATCCACACCTTCCTCTCTTAGAACAATGGACAACGCCTACTGGGCCATTCTGACCCTCGAGGAGACCGAGGTGCTGTGCGCCTCCAACTACCCTTGTCCGTCCGGACTCACCGGCCGCTGGATCTTGAGCCGAGAGGGTTCCTGTCCCTCCTGTCCCTCAAGGTTCCGCACGCCAGGCGTCCATCACAAACCACTTCTACCACGAGCTCACGCCCGAGCAGCGGATGGATCCCCAGTGGGATCCCGACAACTACGACACCTGGAATGCCTTCTTCGCTAATAGGCGGGAAAGGGAGCTCGCCAGGTACGAGGGTGATGGCCCACCACCGGTGAACCACAATGAAGCCGGCCGTCGTGGTGGAGAACCGTACTATCATCAAGTGATGCCCTACATCGCCGGGAGACCATCCTCGCCACGGTGCCCACGAGTCCACCCGCCAGGCCCCACACTATCGGCGGTGGCGGCATCGTCTTCCAGAGACCCTCTCCCACCCGCCGTGAATCAGGCTGGAATGGCCCCGTATATGCCATGGATGGTGAGGATCCCGGAGTGGCGGTGGCGATGGCGATGATGATGACGACGATGAAGACCACAAGCTGCGTACTATAGGACTAGGCATGATTATGACTAAAGGGGGGCTTTAGTCCCGAGTGTTAGCTAGTCTGGTTTGTCCCGTTTTTAATATTAATAAATGTCTTAAGTGTTACCTAATAAATAGAAATGACTATATAAAGAGAGGTTCATATTTAGTCGGTTGGAGAAACCAACCGTTCAAGGATTGGGCAGTGGGCAGCAACACTTATAATAGGGGTGAGTGTCGACATTATGTCGTGCGGCTTGTACCTTGTCCCGGATGGTGTCACCAACCGGGACTAAAGATGAACCTTTAGTCCTGGTTGGATACACCAACCGGGACTAAAGATGAGTCAGCACTAATAATAGGCGTGAGTGTCGACATTATGTCGTGAGTGTCGACATTATGCCGAGATTCTTGTACTATAAATATGCATCCTTGTGAGTCCAGTCCTCCAGCCAGTTTGAGGCATCTCCAAGATGGTTTTAGAGAGCAGGGACACCACTACGGCCAGTTTCAGGGAGATGCCGACGGAGCCCAGTCCTCCGGCATCTCCAAGAAACTGGTCATAGAGGCACTCCCTAATATGTGAAATTAGTTAGCTTCGAGGCGCATTGATCTACTTAGTGAAGTTACAAGCTGTAAGATGGTTTTCGAGAGCAGGGACACCACTGCGGCCAGTTTCAGGAGATCTTGCGAGCCAGTCCTCGGCATCTCCGAAAGCGGTCATAGAGGCACTTCCTAATATGTGAAATTAGTTAGCTCGAGGCGTATTGATCTAGTTAGTGAAGTTACAAGCTGCAAGATGGTTTTGAGAGCAGGGACACCACTGCGGCAGTTTCGAGGAGATCTTGGAGCCAGTCCTCCGGCATCTCCGAGAAACTGTCATAGAGGCACTCCTAATATGTGAAATTAGTTAGCTCGAGGCGTATTGATCTAGTTAGTGAAGTTACAAGCTGCAAGATGGTTTTCGAGCGGGGACACCACTACGACCAGTTTAGGGAGATGTCGACGAGCCCAGTCCTCCGGCATCTCAAGAAACTGGTCATAGAGGCACTCGGTCCAGCCACAAACGGGACTAACACTCAAGACATTTATTAATATTAAAAGCGAGACTACAAAACGGGACTAAAGGCCACAAACCGCGAAGATATCCTTCGGTCAAGCCACAAACCGTGAAAGACATGAACTAGAGTTACATAATATGAGCATGAACTTCTTGGCATATGTCATTCCTTATGACCGCCAGACGTAACCATGGAGCATCTTCTTTACTTAACGGAATGCTTGGGTCGATTTCCTTTGAATGGCGGAATTTCATCAACCTTATTATAATCTTCCCGACATGTCCATCTTGTCCTTGATTCCCACGATGTTTCTTTTCCTGAAAGAACTATGTGACGCTTTGGCTCATCATATGATGTATTCGTTTGCATATTTTTCTTTTTTTGATCCGGAGGACATGTCCTTCACATAGAAAACCCGAGACACATCATTGGCTAGGACGAATGGTTCATCTCTATAACCAAGATTGTTGATATCCATTGTTGTCATTCCATTACAACTGGTCTATCTTTACCCTTCCCCATTCAGGTTGACCCATTTGCTGAAACAAAGGGACCTTAAAGAGACTCCATAGTCTAGTTCCCATATCTCCTCTATGTAACCATAATATGTGTCCTTTTGTCCATTCTCGTCTATTGCATCAAAGCGGACACCACTATTTTGGTTGGTGCTCTTTTTATCTTGGGCGATCGTGTAGAATGCATTCCCATTTATTTCAGACTTTGGAAATTCAATACAAGAGAAGATGGTGACGCGCCAACAAGTATAGCTGATCTCCAACGGTGGTGTCATTCAAGAGATGTGTCGCATCCAACCACGAAAGACTTCATGTGTTCATCTGTAATCCATGATTCAGGCTTCCCGGGTTTTGGGCGTATAATATTCTTGTGTTCCTCGATATCTGGAGCTGCCAAGGTGGAATTATGTAGAAGCGTGTAGTGTGCTTTAGTGAAAGAATCCCGTCCCTACATATCATTGCTTTCTTTCCAGTGCCTTTTCCACTTAGTCTTCCCTCATGCCGCGAGTCGAAACACCAATCGGCTTAAGGTTAGCAATAAAGTCAACACAAAACTCAATGACCTCCTCTGCTCCATATCCCTTGGAGATGCTTCCTTACAGTCTAGCACGGTTATGAACATATTTCTTTAAGACTCCATAAACCTCTCAAAGGGAACATATTGTGCGAAATACGGACCGATAATGGCAATCTCTTCCACTAGATGAACCGGAGATGCGTCATAATATTGAAGAAGGATGGTGGGAACACCAATTCAAAACTAACAAGACATTGTACCACATCCTTACGTAACCTTGGCAGAATATCCGGATTGATTACCTTACGAGATATTGCATTGAGGAATGCACAGCTTCACAATGGGTACTCAAACATTTTGGTAGAAGCGCCTCAATGCAATCGGAGCAACTGCGTCATAATCACGTGTGATCATGAGACTTCAGGTTTTGGAACTTTTTCTCTGCCATATTTATTATCCCCTTTATATTAGATGAGAAGCCCGACAGCACCTTGATACTGTAAAGGACTTCAAAAAAGATTTCCTTCTCTGCTTTGGTAAGAGCATAGCTGGCACGACTTAAGTGACGCCCTTTATCCGTCTTGTTATCTGTATGCATGTTCTTTGGGTCTTTCATAATTTGTTGGTCCTCCCGTGCTTCAAGTGTATCTTTTGTCTTCCCATACACGCCTAGGAATCCTAGCAGGTTCACGCAGAGATTCTTCGTCACGTGCATCACGTCGATTGAAGAGCGGACACGCAGGACTTTCCAATATGGCAGCTCCCAAAATATAGATTTCTTCTTCCACATGGGTGCGTGTCCTGTAGCAACGTCGCTCGTAACTGATTGACCGCCGAGACCCTTTCCAAAGATTACTTCTATGTCCTTGAGCATACCAAATACATCATTACCAAAGAGGAGTTCAGCTTCTTGGTGATCTGCCTCACCTTTGAAATGCTTGCCTTTCTTTCTTACGGGATGATTGGTCGGAAGAAATCGTCGATTCGCCAGGTACACAACCTTCTTGCATTTATGCAAATCTGTACCTTCGGTCTTATCTAAACAGTGGGTGCATGCCTTATATCCTTTGTTTGTCTGTCCTGAAAGGTTACTAAGAGCAGGCCAATCATTGATGGTTACGAATAACAACCCTCGTAGATTAAATGGCTCCTGTTTGTTCTCATCCCACGCATGTACACCTGGTTTGCCCCACAACTGTAAGAGTTCTTCAACTAATGGCCTAAGGTACACATCAATGTCGTTGCCCGGTTGCTTCGGCCCTTGGATGAGCACTGGCATCAAAATGAACTTACGCTTCATGCACAACCAAGGACACTACTAGGAAAACGGCTATAGGTAATCAGCACATCCGTGGCTCACATGGTTGAAGTGCCCCACGGCTAAAACAGGCGTGGCTCACCTGTGGGCAGTGCCCTACTAATAACTATAACAACCGTGGCGCACATGACTATAGTGCGCCACAGATGTGTGTGGGCCAGGTCCCTGTTGGCCACACGCCAAACATCTGTAGCGCACTATAGCCTTGTGCGCCACGGTTGTTAGGGTCATCTGTGGCGCACGTGTGCCTGGTGCGCTACGCCTGAGCGCATGCCCGCCTCGCCTCAAACGGCCATTGTCAGAAGCACTCCGCTTAGTGCGCCACAGGACTAGGAGCATCCGTGGCGACTCGGCCTAGTGAGCCACAGAAGTTTGTACTCCCTGTGGCGCACTGGGGCCGTGTGCGCCACGGATGTGTCGATTCTTTTAGGACAGCACTTTATGTGCACATGTGTGCCCACACATCCACCACCCACACTTCACTTCCCCTTCTTCTTCCTCCTTAGATCTAGTCGGGATCTTCTCCTTCCCACCTCAATTTCTCCATACATTCACCATTTTTAGCATGTAAAACTTGCTTTGGATGTTACATAAGTAATAGAGGAGGTCTCCGGTCTCTCATCTATCCGTCTCGACGCCGCACCTCTCCTTTCCATCTTTCTCGCGATCGGTCTCTCATCTCGTAAGTTGTCCATGTAAGGATGTGTTCATGTGTATATGGGTGATGCATGTGCTCATATGTATGTAGATGATCGATGCTCATGATGTGTGTATGTGTGGAGGATCGATGGTCATATGTGTGTGTATATGGAGAGTATCGATGATGCTCATGCATGTGTGTATGGAGAGGATAATGATATGTTCATGTGTGTATGGATCGGTCTCTCTCTCTTGTGTTTGTATGTGAACAAGTTGCCATTTGTTTTGCCAAAATGTTGATTCATTTCCATTTTGGCAAGACTTTGCATTCAAAGGTCCTAATTTTAGGATAGGTCATGCAAATTTTCTATCGACCATTGCATGCATGCATTCATTATGTGGTTCTAATAGACTTCAAAATTGTACCGTGTACATCGTGCGAGCAAAAATGGTCCGCATAATGAGCGAAGGCATTGTGGCTAGATTTTTGAAATGTGCGACGCCGACATGATACGAAATAACAAGATGATATAAGATGTCCGTGCGAAGATGCAAACTCAATCGGGTGATCGACCCATTCCGGAATCTGCAGCGCACTGCGCCATGGTTTCATGGATGGATACACTCGTTGGATAAGCGATGGCGTAGATGATGGAGACGGTGAAGAAGGTGGCCAACATGACGATGATCATCATCACGGCGAACGGGCGAGATGATGAAGAGGCTCTCGGAGATGGTGAAGGTGCGGAAGGCATCGGGATGATGATGATCTAGATGCGGAGGAGCGCACGGCGATGGAACAACGTCAAAAGGGACCCTTATGTGCAAGAGCTGCTTCTCAAGCGCATTTAGTAACGCCAGGCTGCCGCTAGAGAAAGCCAAGCTTGCAACTTGAGAAAGACGCGTTACTCCATTGTATGAAGGATGCAGGCCGATGATACCCGGTTGAATGTAACGCTCAAGGCTATGGAGATGAAGGCAAAGCACAAATTGAGCGACGCAAGCTTCGACGATATGATGGCATTCGCACGATCGTCTCCGGAGAAACACATGTCCAACTAGTATCGAGGATGCCAAGAAAATCGTCATCCTCTCGATCTACCGCACGTTAGATATCACGTATGCATCAATGATTGCATCATTTATCGGGCGAGGACGGAGAAAACCACATGTCCGTGTGCGGCGTGAGTCGATACAAGAAAGGGAAGAAAGCACCTCGAAAAGTGGTATGGTACTTCCTATCACCTCGCTCGGCCGCTATTTTCGGACCCTAAGGAAGCTAAGCTCATGCGATGGCATGCGGAAAGGAAGAAGCCAGGAGATGATGATGACCCCGAAAAGGACGAGCTGCTGACGCACCCTTTAGATGCTAGCCAGTGGAAATCATTGGACCTCGAATTCCTAATTGGTGGATTCGAGGAACATCGCTCAGCAGCACCGAATGGACTCAATCCGTTCGGTAGCCGTAGCAAGACGCACAAAGACTTCAGCCGTGTTTGTATGGATGTACAACCTCCCTCCATGGTTGTGCATGAAGAAGAAGTACATACAAATGAGTATGCTAATTCAAGGGCCGAAACAACCTGGTACCGACATCAATCTGTATCTCGGGCTGTTGAAAGAGGAGCTAGCCACGTTATGGGAATCTGGAGCCAATACTTACGACGCCGTCGCACAATATTATTTCACTATGAGAGCCGCGTTGGTCACTACGGTGCAAGACTATCCAGGTTGCGGGTATATCTCGGGGCAGGTTATCCAAGGATTCTGCGCATGCGTTAGGTGCATGGATAACACAAGCTATCTCCAACTAGAGAAAGATCCGTGGTCATCGAAAACCGTGTTCATGGCGCACGAGGTGGCTCGGCAAGAATGATCCATGGATAAAATGTGGACCTGTTCGATGGCAAATCGGATACCGAGGAATCCAGAGCGAGGAGCCGAAGAAGTGGAAGAGTTGCTGAAAAACTAGAAAGATTGTCCTAAGCCCGAAAGAAGCGAAAGAGGCAACAAGACAAGCCGATGAAGGTATGGAAAACAAGGTCTGCTTTTCTAGGAGTTGCCATCTCGAAGTTTCTCCGACGCCTCATAGCCTCGACATCATGCATATCACGAAAAACGTGCGAGAGTCTGGTCGCCACCATAATCAACATGCCGATAGGACGAAGATGGTCCAAAAGGCACGACCTGATATGCTTGGGTATCCGGAAGGAGCTTCACGGAGGACGACTACTCCCGATGATGATCGTGAAGATGACGATGATCATGAGTCGGAGACGACACAAGGTCGTCGGAAGGGTAAAAAGTTCAAGAAGAACGAATATTACTGCCTCCTTCTTGCTTCACTAAGCCGTGATGAGATCAAACAGTTTTTCAAGTGCCTTCTAGGAGTCAAATTTCCTTACGCCACGCTGGCAAGATAAGCAGATACCTAGACGAGGCGATGGTTCGATGGCATGAAGTCTCACGATGCCGTGCTAATGACGCAGTACTTCCGGTCGCACTAAGAGGGATAATGGACGAGCACGTCCGTGAAACGTTATTTGGCCTATGCAAGTTTTTCGACGCCATCTCTAGGAAGTCGATTGGCTTGAATCAGCTCGGAAGGCTACAGGAGGAGATCGTGGTGATACTATGTGAGCTTGAGGTCTACTTCCCACCCGCATTCTTCGACATTATGGTGCATCCGCTAGTCCATGTCGTGGAGGACATCGACAACTCGGGCCGATGTTTCTCCGCAGCATGATGGCGCTCAAAGGATGAGCAGACACATCAAAGGATACGTCATACAGGTTCCGGCCCAGATGGAAGCATAGCCAAGGGCTTTCGGCAAGAGTGCATCTCTTTCGCACGAATTATCTAGACATCGAGAACCTGCCGGTCTTCCGTCCAACAGACACCTTGGCAAGCTCGACGGATCTGGTCACCGAGAGGGTCGCCGACATCGCATGCGACTTCGATTTTCGACGCGCAGACTTTGATCGAGCAAACCTCGTCGCCACAGCATTTAGAACTGGTCGATCCTTGGGTATGTAAGAACAAAAGGTTAATCGAGAAGAAGTATGGACTGGGCATACAGAGGACGCAGGAGAAATAATCAAAGAGCACAACTCAGATTTCACGCGTTGGTTTAGGCAGACGCCTTGATAATCCCCGCGCATTCTTCTGACACGGAAAAATCATATTCACCTTGTCGCAGGGACCGATACAAAACCTGGTGACCTATCAGGCGTATGATATCAACGGCTACACATTCTACACGGAGGAAAAGGACAACAAGTGTGATTATCAGAACTCAAGCGTAACGTCGGAATTCTACACCGATGACAACGTGAAGGAAAGATTCTACGGAAGAATCGAGGAGATCTGGGAGCTCGACTACTGTGGAGAAAAGGTGCCGATGTTCCGTGTCAGATGGGCAAAGAGCGTCGAAAGAGAAGACCGGTATTTCACAACCATGGTTATACCCAAGCCAAATCCAAGGTCACGGTGCAAACGTGGCGAAAAATGAACCGTGGTACTGGCTACCAAAGTGGACCAATGTTTTTCATTACCGACGACAAAGCCTAGCCGTGTTGTCGTGAGGAGAGGAAAAAGAAACATCATCGGAATGGATGGAGTCGCCAACGAGCAAGACTTCACCAAGACGGGCGATCCAAAGATTGAAGATGACGGCGACTACGATGCAAAGAACATACATCACAAGAAGAAAAGGACAACCCTACCCAAAAAGGTAGCCCGCTCGAAAGAAGAAACATTAAAGTGCCGGGCTAAATTATTCAACCGCGACAAAGAAGGGAAAAATATTGTAAAACGCTAGCTCAAAAAATATTGTAAACGTGGTCAAAAAAGATTGTAATATTCATGAACAAAGTATTATGAAATTTAGTTATACTTTAAATCATATTTTGGGCATTTTGGAATATTATTACTTTTGGTCATTTTTGGAATATTTAAAAGTATTTTAAAATCAAAATAAAACTTCTATGGCATATATCACCACTTTTGGGCATTTTTGGAATATTTAAAAGTGTTTTAAAATCAAAACAAAAATTGGGGCACTGGATTCAACCAGGTGCTCTCAGGTTTAGAATAGAGTAGTGGGCAGAACCAGTGGGATAGGCTAGTATAGTTGTTAGCTAGTGGGTCTGTAGTTCTCTTATCCAGTAGTTAGAAGCCGATAGGCGTAGCGCACTAGCCCGTAGTGCGCTACAGATATCCGTAGCGCACTATGGCTCAGTGCGCTACGCCTAAGTGCCTTTATCCACACGTGTGGCGCCCGACCCCCTCTCTCATCCCCATCTCTCCATCTCTCAGCCCGAAGCCGAAGGACCGCCGCCGCCGCTCTCGATCCGCCGCCGCTGCGTCTAAGGAGGAGGAGTCCTGCCCGCGCCCGAGGAGGAGGAGGTCCGCCCGTACGTGTCCGAGGAGGAGGTCCGCCCGCGTCTCAGGAGGAGGCCCGTGTCCGAGGAGGAGCAGCCGCCGCGCGCGTCTCAGGAGGTGGAGGCCGCCGTCGTCCGCCCGTCGTCGTCCGCCCGTCGTCGTCCGCCCGTCAGAGGTGAGCATCTCCTCTCCCCTCTCTCCCTCTCTCCCTCTCTCCCTCTCTCCCTCTGGTACTAGCTAGCAGAGAGCCCTGCTTGCAGACAGCCCGTGACGGCGCGAGCGGCGCCGTAGAGCCTAGCCTGGCCGATAGAGCATCTTCCTCGGCCACGACCACGGTGTGGCCACGGTCATCGCGCCAGCCTCCACCACCGACCCGAGATGGCGAGGCGGGTTGCACGCTCTCCTTTGCGCCACGGTGTCCATCATCATGCCCTCGACGCCGTGGTGCCGACCGACACTGCCGAACGCCTCGCCGCCAGATTCCACGGTCGCCAAGCGGGAAATGGCGGCCTGGAGTTGGCGGACAAATAGTCACTGCCGCTTAACAGCTGCCTCGTCGCACTTCTTAAAGAAAAATTCAGTTTCACGATAGGACTCACACTCACCGGTTTGACAGCTAGCAATTTCTTGATCGATCGGTTAGGAATAACCCGATGCGACTCGGTCATTGTTTTCGTTATTAGATACGAGATTAGATTGACGCCCTGGCCCTATGATGATGGGTCCGGCTTTCATGGACGACAAAACATGGCAGGTCCGCATCATCGATCAACTAGCTGCCGCAAACACGCCATGCAGCTTGCTCTATGATCGACGCTACCGCCCTATGACGATGTAGGATCACCCTGCTTTTTTTCATGGGTAACAAGATACAATGATTATTGGCATGATACCATTATATCCTCATTTGTTTTAGTAGTGCATCTTTAATTTGATCAATTCCCAAGTCCCAACCATGGTAAATAAATCTTCAACTATAATCGACACCATCAGGTAAAATATATGGTATGACCGGATAATTTCCGTGAAGGTTGACTACTATACACAAAGAAACTTTCAGATTGTGTGTAGTACTTTTTTAGAACACAGAGTAAAGTGGTGATTACATTATGCATTTGTATTGGGTGATGAGCACATGCTCACCAAGATTTCTTGAAATCAACGCCGCAAGTTCAAATGGTGTCCGATTCAAGTTGTAAAAATCTGAGTACTAAACTCTTGTGAAAATCTGAGTACTAAATCACCGCAAGTTAAAATGGTGTCCGATTCTAGCTTAGCTGGTTTCGTAAGTATGCGTAATAGGTCTTCCGTGTGGTGCAATATTTGAGAACTAAAGTCTCTTTCTTTGGGCATGCTTTACAATACTTGCAAATTGCACAAGTTGCGATAAGAAAATATTCGTATCCGATCAACATCTTGCACCCCATATAGGTGGATTATAATACTAATGATGGTTGATAAGTGGTGGAGTAATTAGAAAGAGAGAAGTAGTGGCATGAATTAGCATCCGGGAACTAAAAGAATAAGTTATTTTCTCTGCTCAGGTTATTTCCATCATATGAGCACAATGAATGATATTTTCTTTTTCAAGAGACCTAGCAGGCTTTAGTTGATGTAAACATGTATCCTTGGGTTTTAGTTGCTGTTGTGTATGCTCATATGTGTTATTTTCTTTTTTCAAGAGACCTAGCAGGCTTTAGTTATTTTCTTTCCATCATATGCTTGGTGCCTGGTGAATCCAGATGATAACTGTAAAAGCCCATTGCTTGATGTGGCTGGGCATGTTGATGCATTCTTAACCAATGTGTTTTCTACCTAGATGTTTATGTGTTGGTTGTGTTGGCCAGATTATCCTATGTGACCAGATTATGTGCTGGCTGTGTTGGCCATTTATTGTGTGCTGGTTGTGCTGGCTATGATGGCCATTTATTGTGTGCTAGCTATGCTGGCCATATATATGCAGGTTCTTGTATGAAATGAGTCCCGATTTTTGCCGGAATGTTGATTAACTTCCGTTTCGGCAGAAATCGGGCACTCCTAGTTTAAGAAAATTAGCAAAGGTCATGCCGGATTTTTCCGTGCATTTAACCAATTATTTGTTTTTTATTAGTGCAAAGATGTGTGACAACGACGAGGCTGGATGTTCTAAGCGCATCAGCGCTGAAGGAGAACTGCACCTCGAATAAACAATTGACATTCGGGAGGCGGCCCAAATGCTAGAAGACGATGAAGAATACCATCCTTCGGAGAGCGAGGATGATGAGATGGAAGACGCGGAGGAAGAAGCGAAGGAACGGACGATGAAACCACCGATGGCGGCGAGGGCACAGGAGTGGTAGCAACCTCCTAAGAAGAAGAAGCCGAAGAACCGGCGCCCGAACACGGTCGGCACAGTCAGGGAGGAAATTACCGAAGTGAGCCCAACAGGGGTTCCTTTGGAGCCCGCCCTTGTCGTCAAAGGGAACGGTGGGCAAGTGGCGGCGATCACCCGGACAACCATCTCGATCAACACCGAGAATCTCCGCATAAAGATAATGGCTACCGCGCACACTCCTCTTCGAGAAGCTGCACGCAAGATACAAGTTCCCCGCTAAGTATCAGAACACAAATTATCATGGGAACGAAGTAAACAAATCTGCCCTCACAAAGATGAGCACCGCCGCCACCGGAGAACCCGGATAAAGAAGAAGATCTATAAAGAAGGCAAAAGTCTCGAGGAGATCCAAAGATTGACCCGCAGATCACAAGATCAGTTCCGGAGTTCAAGGAGAGGTGTGAATCCGAAAGAGCCCTGGCCAATAGTAATCGGGAAAGGCGCCGCAGCGATGAATATAGGTCATCACCATCTCGGATCTGGTGGATACAAAACTGGAGGCCAAATGGAATAAGGAGGACGAAGAGTATAGATCCAAGGGATAGAAAACCCTTTGCTAAATTCGAACCCGCAGGTTCGAAACTTCATCGGCCCGCTACCATGTGGACCCAAAACCAAACAACTCACCGCGGATCCTGTGGTGAAGGAATTCGAGGAAATTGTGGTAAGTATAATCTAATTACCGCGGATCAACACGATTGCAATCTAATCGATGATCTAAATGATTCACTGTTACTTCTTCTGCAGGAGGAGGAAATTGTTGCTAGTCATCGATCCCAGGGTTCCTCATCCCAAGGGTCGACGGCGGCCACCCGGTGGGATAACCCTTTACAGTATGCGATGAACCGGCCAAGAAAATAGAGCCGTTACGAAGAAGCCGTTGGCCGGCCGTCTGGCCGCCTCGGGGTAAGAATTGGGTGGATCATTTTGGTCCACCGCCGAGGACGATGTGGCGTCGGAAGGAGCGAGGAGGAAAACAGAGAGGTTCAAGAACTTAAGGCACAAGTGGCGGATCCCGCAGATCGCCAAGACAACCCGGCAATCACCCTTACGCCCTTCCCGCCTACCTTGGTGGAGTCAATAGCGAATCGGAGTGCGGGTGGTCGAGTAGGGCCGTGCCCGATTCCAAGCATGGTCAAGAGCCACCGAACAACGCGGGCGCCGATTTAATCGGCAACCACGTGTTCGTGACTCCGCCAGCACCGCGGGCGCCGCAAGTGTTGGTGACTTCCCTGCCATCACCGCGGCCGAGTACATGTTGGTGCCCCCCGCCATCGCCGCGCGGCACCGGAGCTCCAAGCACCCGTCGGGGAGAATACACCGGCGCCAGACCGCGCCATCAAGCAGCCCTCCGTCTCTTGCACGCCTGCCGCCAATGCGGTGCGTCGACATTAGCCGATCTCGACGCCATCACGGTAAACAAATTGCTTTAATTACCGCCTTTCATGCCATCTATATATTACTCTTGTGGCATCTCGCCCGACGACGCCGTACATGTTTTCTGCAGACGGATGTTCCTTGCACTCTCTTATGCTACGTGAACAACGGTGAGGGATGTTGCCAAGGGTACCATCGTTCAACCTTGCAGCGCACATTCCACTCAAAACCGATGCCGATAGCGTGCACAGTGGTTAAAATTAGTCGGGTGCTAAGGGCTGCGACGACTGAACCTCCCATTCAACCCCTGTGAGCGGATGAAGAAGAGTCGCCCGTCCTCGAAGTTGCTTGTTCTTGCTATGGCCAAAGAGCATGATCCGTTTGGGGACGGCGGGGCCATCACGCCACAGAACAACACCGCCGTCGTGCGCCGACAAGCGTGGCAAGGCCCCTTACCGCCTCGCCGTCACCTCCACGCGGTGGGTCGGATGATCATGTTGATGATATGCACATGGCGCAGATCGGGGCCGAGGACGGCGAAGACTGGAATGATCACTTCTTCAAGACTCGGTTTGGCAACGAAGAAGACCTAGCTGGTGGCCCCACAGAAAGCCACTATCACCAAGCGCCTGCTTGGTTCTCGAGACGCCTCCAGCTTGCGCTTTACTGAGCCACCGATACAACCAACCGCCCTTTATTCTAAGCCACGACACACTACATAAGGCGGCGGTGCTCAGATTCAGTGCCTACCCGCTCTCCAAAAGGAAAAAGGGCAGAAAAGAAAATCTAGCAGCTCGAGCCAGCCGGTGGCGTCAACAACCGCGAATCCGATCAGGTTTCGGACGGGCCACCAAGACCCGAGGGTATTATGTGGAGGATTCATGTGGCGGTGAGCCCATGCTACCTAAGAATTTGCGAAGCTCGCCAGTTCGAATCTGCAGTGTGCATGATGGCGTCTTGACGATAGAGAGACGCCTTCTATCGGAGAAAGATCCTCGCACCCGGTATTCGTGGTTAAGGTGCCACCAGGCTTGGGCTTCGTCGACACTGCCCCCGCGGATCTGTTCTTCCTGCAGTTCGAGGACATCTTCAATATGTTCCACCTATACCCGCTGCACTATACCATGGTCCGTCTCTTTTCTCTCAGCCTGGCCACGCAGATCATTAGAGAGAACACACCGGGCATCGCTATAGTGGACCCCTACTACATGCGTGACGGCTGCTTGGGTTCCCCCGCCGAACGACGTATCGTGGCCTCGTACCTAAAAAGAATCCTCGTGGCGAACAAGACAAAGGAATACATTCTCGTGCCTTACTTTCCCGAGTAAGTCGTTATTCAGTCGCCACCGTCGATTGGCTTTATTAGATCATCATCATTCTTTTTTCAACACATTCCATTTGAATTTTTTGCGCAGAGATGAACACTGCACGCTCATCTCCTTATCGCCGAAGCATTCCCACGCCACGTATTTCGACTCGGGGAGTCTAGAAAAGAAGAAAAACTACGACAAGATCAAGGAAGTTCTGGATGATGCTCTCACTGGCTTTGCCTCGACGGAAGGCACCAGCTTCGTGCGTAAGAAGGTCAAGTTCGGCAGGCATGTCTTCAACCACGTAACAGAGTTCCCCTGCGTGAAGCAGCCGGAAAACAGTAAGAAGGAAGCCTACTACGCACTCCATCACATGAGGGCGTTCCTACTTGACCAGCAGAATTCTACGCGGATCATCTCAAACAGTGGGCAAGCAAAGGCCAAGATCAATGATTCGGATATTAGACAAGAGATGTATCGCATCCAGCAGCTTTGGGGCAATCATCTTCGTGATGTCATGACTTCGGGGATCTTCTACGGAGGAAATATCCCGAATAACCGTGACATAGAAGATCGCCTAGAGATGCAGGGTGACTATAGGAAGTTCATGACGAGAGTAGGCCCTCCGTTCCCTAAGCCGAGCCGAAGGCTTGATGTTGGCCTAGTTGTAGTTGCAAACTGTAGATGACCTTTGTGTGTGTGGACGACAAGTGTACTTATCTTATTAGGTTTATGAATCACCGCTTACTTATTTTGCTTATTATTATTATATATCAATCAATGCTTGGTTTTTTCTTACTCTTTGGTTTTTGCTTACTCTTTGGTTCTCGACGACAAGTGTGAGTTTTTTTGTCTTTTCGAGAATATGCCGATGATTGAAATGTCGTGGCACAATATATATGTGAATGTGCTATGACGGGATTGTTAGCCTTGTGATATGCACAAGTCCAGAATTGCATCCTACTTGGCTAACAGTCCGTCATAAGCATATTCCCGTGTCCAACGACCTAGCTAGTTATATATGAGGCATTCTTTTCGAGTTATTTTGTCTTTTCGAGAATATGCCGATGATTGAAATGTCGTGGCACAATATATATGTGAATGTGCTATGACGGGATTGTTAGCCTTGTGATATGCATAAGTCCGTGAATTGTGCATCCTACTTGGCTAACAGTCCGTCATAAGCATATTCCCGTGTCCAACAACCTAGCTAGTTATATATGAGGCATTCTTTTCGAGTTATTTTGTCTTTTTCGAGAATATGCCGATGATTGAAATGTCGTGGCACAATATATATGTGAATGTGCTATGACGGATTGTTAGCCTTGTGATATGCACAAGTCCGTGAATTGTGCATCCTACTTGGCTAACAGTCCCGTCATAAGCATATTCCCGTGTCCAACAACCTAGTTATATATGAGGCATGCTTTTCGAGTTATTTTGTCTTTTCGAGAATATGCCGATGATTGAAATGTCGTGGCACAATATATATGTGAATGTGCTATGGGGATTGTTAGCCTTGTGATATGCACAAGTCCAGAATTGTGCATCCTACTTGGCTAATACCCGTCATAAGCATATTCTGTGTCCAACAACCTAGTTATATATGAGGCATGATTTTCGAGTTATTTTGTCTTTTTCGAGAATATGCCGATGATTGAAATGTCGTGGCACAATATATATGAATGTGCTATGATGGGATTGTTAGCCTTGTGATATGCACAAGTCCGGGAATTGTGCATCCTACTTGGCTAACGGTCCGTCATAAGCATATTCTGTCCAACAACCTAGTTATATATGAGGCATTCTTTTGAGTTATTTTTGTGTTTTTGAGAATATGCCGATGATTGAAATGTCGTGGCACAATATATATGTGAATGTGCTATGACGGGATTGTTAGCCTTGTGATATGCACAAGTCCAGAATTGTGCATCCTACTTGGCTAACTGTCCCGTCATAAGCATAGTCTGTGTCCAACAACCTAGTTATATATGAGGCATGCTTTTGAGTTATTTTTGTCTTTTCGAGAATATGCCGATGATTGAAATATCGTGGCACAATATATATGTGAATGTGCTATGACGGGATTGTTAGCCTTGTGATATGCACAAGTCCGTGAATTGTGCATCCTACTTGGCTAACATCCGTCATAAGCATATTCTGTGTCCAACAACCTAGTTATATATGAGGCATGCTTTTCGAGTTATTTTGTCTTTTTCGAGAATATGCCGATGATTGAAATGTCGTGGCACAATATATATGTGAATGTGCTATGACGGATTGTTATCCTTGTGATATGCACAAGTCCGAATTGTGCATCCTACTTGGCTAATGGTCCGTCATAAGCATATTCGTGTCCAACAACCTAGTTATATATGAGGCATGCTTTTTGAGTTTGCTCTTTTGATTTAAGAGTACTTTCTATAAGTGTATCTTCATATGCTTTAATTATACATGTTTTTCCATCACCGTTAGTTATTATTGTCAACTTGTAGATGACGTGGTACGTCAGGTACAAGGGACGGGTTCCCCGAGTCACGATGATTGGGAAGACTGCCGGAGACAGTGCACCGCTTCAGCGGCAATAGCTACAAAGGGTACAACACTATGGCGGAGGTGGAAGCTAGATACGCCGCGCTATCTAGCGGTAGTTAGGACAAGGAACCGGATGAAGACCTACACCTTCGTCAGCGGTGATCATGCTTATCTTCTTTGGTTATTTATCCCGCTTTGTGTCTAGCTAGCTAGTTTAGATGTTCAGCGAGCTCCGAGCTCTAACTTGTTCGATCGACACATGTATTCGCATGTCACCAACTACTACTTTGTAACATGATCAAAACAATGTAACTTGGACTATGTATTCATGTATGAGACTTATCTATATGTATTTGTTTCAATCTTGTTTTTCATATTGAGTATTTATATATATAATTGTATATCTTGTATCGTGTGTGTATATCTGTAATATTGTATATAATCTGTATTGCATATAATCTGGCTTGGAAATTAAAAAAAAACAAAAATACATCTGGGCGCACATGGTCTACCTTCGTGGCGCACTACACAAAGCGCACCATGGATGTTTAGTGGCACCAGGTAGTGCGCCACAGAAGATCCAAGGGGTAGCGCACCACGCCAAACTTCTGTGGCGCACTAGGGGTGCGCTACGCCTATCTCTACACAACCGTGGAGCACTAGGCGGTGCGCCACGGCTGAGAGATAGTCAGAAGCCAAGGCTGCGTGGCGCATCGCAGTGCGCCATGATGATGGTTTCAGGTGCGCCACTAAAGGCCGTTTTCCTAGTAGTGGGAGGCAGGTTATAGATACAAAAAGTCACGGGCCAGGTGCTGTGACTGTAGCTTTGCTCCCCAAAAGGATTCATGCCATCTGTACTTAGACTAAACCATAAGTTCCTTGCGTCATCTGCAAAGTCTAGGAAGTCTCTCTCGATTTTTCTCCACTGTGACCTATCAGCAGGGTGTCTCAACTTCCCGTCTTTCTTACGGTCTTCTTTGTGCCATGGCAACAACCTGGCATGCTCTTTGTTTCTGAACATGCGTTTCAACCTTGGTATTATAGGAGCATACCACATAACCTTAGCAGGAACCCTCTTCCGGAGGGGCTCTCCCTCAACATCACCAGGGTCATCTCGTCTGATCTTATACCGCAACGCGTTGCATACCGGGCATTTATCTTTTCAAATGAGGAGTCAGTTAGACCACACTCTGCCTTCCATCGCAACAATTCCAGTGTGGTACCGAGCTTTGTGCTGCCATCTTCACAATTTGGGTACAACAATTTCTTGTGATCTTCTAACATGCCCTCTAACTTCAACTTCTCATTTTCTGTTTCACAGTCTCGCTTTGCATCAGAAATGACCCTACCAAGTTCATCAGCCGGCTCATCTGATGCCCGTTCTTCACCTCTTTCCTCTCCATTGTCTTCCATTGCAATATCACTGTATTCAGGAAACATATGATGATAGTTGTTATCATCATCTTCTTCTTCACCATCTTCCATCATAACCCCTCTTTCCCCGTGCTTGGTCCAGCAATTATAGTTGGGCATGAAACCTTTCATAATCAGGTGGCCGCGAATGATTTTCGAGGAAGAGTACTCCTTGTTCCGACATTGAACACATGGACAACGTATAAATCCATTCTCTTTGTTTGCCGTAGCCACATCGATAAATTTATCCACGCCTTTGATATACCCGGCTACCCACCGGTCACCATACATCCATTCCCGACCGTTCATCTGCATCATATAAGTAAGTTTATCAAAAAACAGGACATCATAAATAGTGAAATAACCAATTCACACCGACACATGAATTGTATCAATGACCTAAAAAAGATAAGATTACTAACCTCGATCGTGGGAAATAAAGAGGAGAAAGCTCAAGTGCGTCTCGGACACCTTCTATATTTTTGTTCTGTGAGAAATTCAACAGGATTATTCACTCAAACATTTCAACAAACACCTTCAATGCATGCATGAGAAAAAACTAGCACACCCCCTCACACCTTCCACCATTCGAAAAAACAGAGTGGAGGCAGAGGGGGCTGGGGCGTTGCATTTATAGAGGGCAGGGGTCTTTAGTCCCGGTTGGAGCCAGCAACCGGGACTAAAGGTGCGTGTCAGCTGTGGCCAAACCTTTAGTCCCGGTTGGTGGCTCCAACCGGGACGCATGCCCCCTTATCAACCGGGACCCATGCCCCCTGGCCCCGTGCCCGCTCCAACCGGGACGCGTGCCAGCATTAGTCCCGGTTGGTGGCGCAACCAGGACTAATGCTCCGAGGGGTCGCGAACGGATAGCCCTTTTTCCTCTAGTGAACCAGGGTATCTTAAACCTTTCCGTCCACCCCTCGTAAAAAAAACAAATTCCTGTCGAATCGGTAGTAAATGGATCAGATTTGAACTACAGGTACATAATCTGATGCTTATGATTTGTTGTAAATATCATTTTTAGCTTCACAATATGCTATTTCATCGGAGATCGATAGATTGATAATTTTTCCATGTGGCAAGCATAACCTGAAACACATGACCATTCTGAGTCACGAGTTGCACCATTGTAAAGGCAAGCGATTGGGCCACCACTCATCAGCGAGGATGTGCGCGTCTCAAAGAACGCCGCATCCTCTAGTTGATTCAAGTTCATCTTCACAACAAAGCACATATGCAAGTATGCATACATATACATATATGTGACTCGGTTATCTCTCAACAAAAAATACATATAGAGTGGACTGCAACAGGAAAAAAGCAAAGCAGTTTGGTAGATCCTCACGAGAGTAGGCATCATGGGCGTCCTCCATAGGAGTCTGACCAGCCACCACCGTAATTGCCTCTACCACCACGTCTAGCTCTGTTAACTGCAACGATTGTAGTGCAATATTATTTAAAATATTAGAGAAATATTTTATCATTTCGGATATATTACACCCAATCCATGTGCATACACGTCCCTCTGTTTTTTTCTTCAATGTAAATAGATTTTTTTGTAACTCAGAAATCACATCGATACTATATAATCGAGTGATTTACCCCCACCCTCTGCATAATAGCATGCACATATCCTAGAAAGAAGAATAATAAAAATGTGACATGACTCACAACATCGGACAAGTTTTTCTGTATGAGCAGAAGAACAATACAAAATTTAACATAAACAAGATGAGAAAGAACCATTACCATATGCAAGATCCCTAGCTGATGGGATATACCTACCGGGGTATACCCAGCAGGACGTTTCCGACTGGCCCACGACCTGGCGAGTGGGCCTGCAAGACGGCGACTGGATCAAGACCTGGCGTGGATCCAAGCGACTGGAAGCTGAAGGCCCAGGAGAGTAGATAGGCCCAGTCGGATTAGGTTAAACGAGTACCGAAACCTTAACAGATTCGGTTGAGATTTGTAAACCCTAGGGAGGGTGAGTCTATATAAACCTCCCTACAGGGCGTGTAAACGTACGTTCCATCATCCACCCAAGCGACTCGCCGCCTAGCCGTCGAGCTCGCCTCATTGTACCTCCATCATAATACAATCTAGCAGGAGTAGGTCTTTACCCTCCGGGGGGCCGAACCTGGGTAAAACCCTATGTCTCTGCCCACATCTCGCACCGCAGATGGCTAGCCGCCCTTGCCCTTCGTTCTACTACTCGCTGCCGATTGCAGCATCTGCCGTGGTCATTCCCACGACAGTGGCGCCCACCGTGGGGCCTGGCCGGTCTGGCCGGTGTTCTGCGGCGAGATACAATCTTTCCGTCAACGAGTCGGTCGCCACCGGCCGCATGATAGCGATCGGCGAGATGCTCCAGATCTTGCCGAGCAGCTACATCCCGACGGCGCGACCCGTCACGCATAGCATGATCTTGCCAGTTGGCATGATCAGCCTCTTCGTCGGCCTCACCGATGTCATCATCTCGGAGGACTCGGCTCGCATCCGCGAGTCGCCGCCACGCGACCGGCTCTCTGAGAGCCAGGTCCGCACGATCCATCGCCTCGTCTCCGAGTACAACTCGGCCCAAAACAACGTGGCAGAAAACTCCGCGGCCGCGGAAGACGCAGCCCTCAACGACGACGCCGACTCGGCGACCCCGGCATCACTCGCTGGATCTATCACCGCGGCTTCGCCCGCGGGCTCCATCACCCAGGTATCCAACGTGGGAGACTTCGACGATCCCTCCATCCTTGGGATCTTCGACTTCGACTCCGGGTCGGAAAACTCCGCCGATCTCCGCGACGGGACCGGTCGCCACGCCGCGACCTACATGGCGACTGGCACCGATCCGCCGGAGGACCCCTTTTCCACCCCGATCCCTCCTAACGCCACGGCAACAGAGGTTCTGGAACTCCGCCTGAAGCTGGCGGAGGGGGTCCGCAAGGAGCAAGTCGAGCGCGAAAAATTTCGCCTCGAGCAGGTGACGGCGCAGGAGCTGTCGCGCTACCACCAGCAGCGAATTAGGTCGCACTTGAACCCCACCGTCCAGAGGCGCACCCTGAACTTTGACGACGAGAAAGACCCGGCCCGTGTGGCCGAGCGCGCGATCTGCGAGAACGCGCCACCAGGAGGAAGTGCCCAGCCCCCACCAGGGTCGACGGCGAACGGCGCCCCACCTCCACCCAATCGCACACCCCCCAGGGATCAGCCGCGGATAGTGGTCTCCTCACGGGAGCGAGACGCGAACGTCCTACCACTGTTCTCCACCCCGATGGACAACCTCGTGGCAGGTCGAGCAGCGGCCGACAACATCATGGCCACCGGTGACGGCGCCCTACAGATCCAGTACGTCAGGGCCCTGCTCGCAAAGGCGGACGAGCAGCAAAACGCAGGCGCCGACTCGCAGGGTCGGGTGTACTCGCGTTCTTCGGGCAGCATAGCGGCCTCAAGCGGCCGCCCATTGGCGGCAAACACCCTCAATTGCCCGCCACCCGAACCGCTACAGCTCCAACACCGACCCGCGAACGCGGCACTCTCCACCAATGACCCCAGGCCAGCGACCAACTTTGTCGCCGCCAACGGTCAGCCCGTCGACGCCCGCACCCACATCATCAACAACCAAAGCTGGCGAGCACGCCAGCCCGACGACCAGCGACACACCCTAACCAATCGCCGCGACGGCAAGCCAATGGGGTCGCTAGGCCGACTCGGGCCCCGGTGCTTCGGACCGATGATCCGAGGCAAAAAATATCCGGCGAACTTCAAAGCGCCGAAGGAAATAGAAATACGACCCTAACGACCCTCCGTGTGGCTGGACACCTACCTCATGGCAATGGGGATCGCTGGCCACACCGACCTTCTAGCCGCCCGTTACCTCCCCCTGATGATGGAGGGAACATGCAGGCAGTGGATCAACACCCTTTCCCAGGATAGCATCGACTCCTAGGAAGAGATGCGAGATGCCTTCGTCAGGCACTTCTAGTGCTCCTACACGCGCGCCACCACCATCGAGGACCTGGAACGATGCGTCTAGGGACCCCGCGAGTCGACCCGCAACTGGGTCCAGCGGTGGCAAGAACTATGGTACAACGCGGTCGGCATCCACCCGGACACCGCAATCCACTGCTTCAAGACCTCGTGCCGCTACGAGCCCCTGGTCGCCAAGCTCAAACGACACTCCCGCACACTCGACAACATACCGGATCTCCTCGAGATCGCCAAGAGATACGCGGAGGAAGACCCAAACCAGGAAACCGAAGACGAGTCGGGAGGCCAACGCGGCACAAGAGGCAACGACAACGGAGGACGGTCCGACCTACGCTACAGCAACACTCGCCTCACTGGCAAGCGCCACAGTGACGGGCGAGTCGACTTCGTCGCCAACGCTGGGCACGCACAGCGCGAGCCCAAGAGCTTCCGCCGCGACGGAGGGCAACGCCGCGACGGCGGCAATTACAAGGCGAAACCAAGGTTCGACCCCGCGACCCTCCTTAACCAACCTTGTGCGTTTCACGGCAGGGAAGGGAAGCCCGCCACGCACACGACCGCCAACTGCCACTCTCTCAAGGAGATTGAGAAGGCACGCCGAGCACGGGAGGACCCCGACAACAACCCGCCAAACGGCGGAAAATTCGGCAGTGTGGCCGGCTCGCTCCACACCTTCACAGGCTTCAACACGAAGCGCGAGAAGAAGGTCATCGCCCGCGCTGTCGCTGTCAACGCAGTGGCCCAGGTGGACGTTCCCCAGTTCCTCAACTGGTCGGAGCAGCCCATCACCTGGAGTCGCCAGGACTACTCGCCATGTATCGAGTACCCAGGCCGAGTCGTCCTGGTGGTCAAGCCCAAGGTGGGAGACTACTGGCTCCCCAAGACATTGATGGAAGGCGGCAGCTCCATAAACATCCTGTACCTGGACACCTTCAGGCGACTGCGGCTCCCGCAGTCGATGGTCGAAACGACCTACACCACGTTCCACGGCATCGTCCCCGGTCGGAAGGCGTATCCGATCGGCAAGGTCACGCTGCCAATCACCTTCGCCACACCAGCAAACTTCCGCACCGAGCGGATTGTCTTCGAGCTGGTACCCTTCGACAGCCCCTACCACTGCGTCCTGGGGCGCCAGGCGTTCGCCAAGTTCATGGCAGCGCCCCACTACGCGTACAACGCGATGAAGCTCCCCGGGCCGCGCGGCGTCATCACCGTCAACGGCGACCCCGACATGGCCGCCAAGTGCGAGGCCAAAGGAGCCAAACTCGCCGACGCCGTCATCGCAGCAGAGACCAACCACGCCGACGAGCGGGCCAAATACGCGAGCGGGGTCAACAATGACGACCCCACCATACTCAAGAAGCCCAATTCGGAGGGTGCCAACACCTCAACCTTCGAGGCAACGACGCACACCCGCACCGTCGAGCTGGTCCCAGGCGACTCCAGCCAGACGTGACGATCGGGACGGGCATGAGCCCAGCATAGGAAGGCGCGCTCATCAAGTTCCTCCGTGAGAACAGGGAAATTTTCGCATGGAATACCTCTGACATGCCTGGTGTCCCTAGGGAACTCGCTGGGCACAAACTTAACGCCGACCCCAAAGTGCGACCTGTCAAGCAGTCGCTACGGCCCTTCAATGAAGAGCGCCGCCGAGCCATCGCCGAGGAGGTGCAACGTCTACTCGCTGCAGGCTTCATCCGGCCAATAAAATACTCCAAGTGGCTGGCAAACCTAGTCCTGGTCGAGAAGAAAAATGGGATCTGGAGGATGTGTATCGACTACACAAACTTAAACAGCGCCTACCCGAAGGAGCAATTCGTCCTCCCACGGATCGACCAAATAATCGACTCCACCGCAGGATCGGAGTCACTGTGTTTCCTCGACGCCTACTCTGGGTACAACCAGAGCAAGATGGCCGTTGAGGACGAGGAGAAGACGGCGTTCATCACGCCATTCGGAGCCTTCTGCTACACTTCCATGACCTTTGGCCTCAAGAACGCCGGGGCAACTTACCAGCGGTGCATGCAGGAATGCCTTGCAAGCCAAATTGGCCGCAACATCCACGTCTACATCGACGACGTGGTAGTAAAGTTTGCTCGCCAAGGAGATCTACTCGCCGACTTGGCGGAAACATTCGCCAACCTGCGGAAATACAAGATAAAGCTAAACCCAGGCAAATTCACCTTCGGTGTACCAGAAGGGCAACTACTGGGGTACGTCGTCTCCAAGCGCGGGATCGAGGCAAACCCCACCAAGATCAACACGATCGCTCGACTCGGCAAACCCGAGTGCCTGCGCGACGTCCAGAAGCTGGCCGGGCGAGTCGCGGCTCTCAGCCGCTTCATCCCCCGATTGGGCGAAAAGGCGATGCCATATACCGCCTGATGTGAAAGAACCCCACCTTCCAGTGGGACAAGGAGGCGGACTACGCACTCCGCGACCTCAAGAAGGTGCTACTCGCAGCACCACTACTCGCCGCCCCTGCCGACAAAGAACCCATGCTGGTCTATGTCGCGGCTTCCGAGCGCGTCGTCAGTGCCGTCATGGTCGTCGAGCGGCCGGAGGAAGGAAAGGAGTGCCCGGTACAGCGACCTGTGTACTACATCAGCGAGGTCCTCACCGAGTCGCGCCAGCGGTACCCGCAATACCAGAAACTGGTATACGCAGTCTTCAGAGCACAGCGGCGACTGCCGCACTACTTCCAGGAGCATCCGATCACGGTCGTCTCCTCATCACCGTTGTAGGACATCATCCGCAGGAGCAGGGATCGTGTTGACTTCACTGAAGGGCGACAAGCTCCGCTACGTCCTCTGCCTCGACTTCACCCCCTGCACCAACAACATGGCCGAGTACGAGGCACTACTCCACGGCATGCGAGCTACCAAGGAAATGAACGTCAACCACCTACGCTGCTACGGAGACTCCGACCTCGTCGCCGAGCAAGTCGCTGGCACCTGCGACGCCGTCTCCCCTACCATGGCGGCGTACCGCCAAGCAGTGGACAAGTTGGACGGACACTTCGCAGGCTACTCCGTCGAATGGATCGATCGGCCGAAGAACGAGGAGGCCGACGCACTCTCTCGCATCGGGTCGGCTCAACTCGCAACACCCGCCGGCGTCTTCCTCGACACCATCACCAAGCCATCAGTCTCTCCCCCATGCGAGATCGACATCGGAGTCCCGCTGCAGCCAGAGGCATCCCTGGTCGCACTCATCGCCGAGCCAGACGACTAGACCAAGCCGTACATCACCTACCTGGAGGCTGGCACCCTGCCCGCAGACGAGACAAACGCCCGGATGGTTGCACGACGATGCAAATCCTTCACCATCATCGATAGCGAGCTCCACAAGCGCAGCGTGACCGGCGTGTTCCAACGCTGTGTCCAACCCGCCGAAGGACGCAAGATCCTACATGACATCCACTCCGGCGACTGCGGCCACCACGCCGGAGCCCGCTCTCTGGTCGCAAAGGCTATGCGGCATGTCTTTTACAGGCCCACCTGCGCCGCCGACGACATCGTCAGCGGTGCGCCGGGTGCGAAATCGCCAAACACACGTGCCGAGCTCAGCGCTCAAGACCATCCCCATCACCTGGCCATTCGCCGTATGGGGCATGGACATGGTAGGCCCCTTCAAAAAGGCCCCCTCCGGCTTCACCCACCTCCTGGTCGCGGTCGACAAATTCACCAAGTGGGTGGAGGCCAAGCAAGTCCGGAAATGCGACGGGAAGACCGCCACAAAATTCCTACAAAAGCTCATATATCGCTACGTGTTCCCAAACAGCATCATCACGGACAATGGCACCAACTTCGCTAAAGGAGCCATGGCCGAGTTCTGCGAGGAACATCACATCCGCCTCGACCTCGCGTCAGTCGCCCACCCGGAGTCCAACGGCCAGGCGGAACGGGCCAACCAGAGCATCATCCACGGCCTGAAGCCGCGGCTCCAAGTACCACTCGAGCGCACCGCCGGGTGCTGGGTCGAGGAGCTACCCTCCGTCATCTGGGGCATCCGCACCTCAGTCAACAGGTCGACATGGTTCACCCCCTTCTTCATGGTGTATGGCGCCGAGGCAGTCATGCCCACCGACCTCGAGCACGACTCGCCAAGGGTCGTCCACTACACGGAGGCTGCGAACGAACTCACACGGCAGGACGGAGTCGATCAACTCGACGAGGCACGCGACCTGGCTCGCTCACGCACTGCCATCTACCAGCAAGGACTACGCCGCTACCACAGCCGGCGGGTGAAAACTCGCACCTTCCAAGAAGGCGACCTGGTGTTGCGCCTCATCCAGGACAAGAAGGGCATGCACAAGCTCTCACCCCCATGGGAGGGACCATTCGCCATCGGGCGAGTACTCGGCAACGACGACTACTACCTCATTGACGTCTGCGGGGATGGCGACCTCGACGTCAAGCGACCATGGAACGTAAACCTCCTACGGAAGTTCTACTCCTAGAACTCCACATATGTATCCCCCAGTCGCTATGAAATAAAAATATTGGTTACCGCCCGTGTCTTGTGCCACTCGCACTCGTAGTAACAGCACCAAGCTAACTGCAGGAGTCAACCTCTGGTACAGCGATCGGCATGGCCAAGTAGTGCGCTACAAGGGCACTGGGGTAACCCAGGTCTTGTAACGTCCACGAAAAACGCCTACCCGGAGCCCCATTGGAGTCGCCTAGCTCGACTGGCTTAACGAGCCAAGACAACTGCATTCGCTCCTCACAGCGACCATGATCCTCCGCATCCTCGACACAGCGACTTGAACGGCCAAGTACCACGCCCGGGGACTGACGACCAGTTCATCGCGAGCGGCTAGGGAAAACGCCAAGTATGAGAGCATGCCCAGGACTCGCCATGCGGCCCGACCCAGCGGGCAGGGGTGATGCGCTCACCCTAGCGCCAAGTCCTCACCCACCCTAGAGTCGCGCCTAGAACAACCAAGTACCACGCTCGGGGACTCGGCTACCCGACCTCGTTCGCGCAAGGAAAGCGGTGAAATCTGAGCACTCATGGGAGTCGCCTTGCGACTGGCTTTCCGAGTTCGGGCGAGTCGACCTCAATAACAAAACATTCAAAACCGCAAACACATAACAAACGAGGTAAACCCCATAAAAAGGGCGGACGCGCTCAGGGACTTGTTCAACCCTCAATCTCAAACGCAAATCACAGTACAAAACAACAGGATATCTCATTATAGCATGTCACAATTATCACAAAATACAAAGTATGCCCAACGGCAGAACTGCTACTAAACGCCCCAGGGCACAATGTTTTACTCCGCAGGCTTCGACGACGACTCGCCGCCACCCTTGCGGTTGCGAATGAAGGGAGTGTACGGGTTTGACGGGTACGTCGTCAGCTCACCCGCCATCGCCGCACGGAAGGGCTGCTCGATCTTGAAGTCCCGGTGCTGCGGCTCGGGGTCATTGGGTGTGACGATCGTCTCCTGATAAGGAAGGAGATCGCCCATCGCCCAGACGCACTCGGAGTATACCGCGGTGCGGTCCATCAGCTTCAGCACCTCCACGATCTCCACTGAGCCAGTCGACGATGGCTAGCCACTCGTCACGTCGTCCAGGTCGAAGTCCTCCGGAAAGTGGGCGAGCCCAAGGCTAAGCGCCGTTGCCGCCCTGCACCGGAACGCCGACCGCGTCATGAACTCGACGACTGATGGCGCCTTCTCCAAGTACCGCCACACTTCGACGAGGTCGCTGGGAATCACTTTCGTGGGCGACATCTCTTGAAGATACGCCCAAATACAAGCCGCGGACAGCGTGGCCGAGTCGACCAGAGTGGCCACACAGTACCGCGCGTCGAATGACTGCGCCTCTTCCGCGCTATCAATAATCCGACCTGTGGACAGGAGGGGTAGTGAGCACATCAAATATCACACAATGGAAACATTATAGTCAGAGGCAGCACACATACCAATCAAAGGGCGGGAGAGCTCCGTGATGAAGTTTTGAAGAGAGGAGTAATCGTCTTGAAGCCCGGCAACAAGGGCGTCGGAGACCTTACGCTCCTCAGCGGCGGCCGTAACAGCAGCCTTGGCTCGCCCATCCGCCGAGGTCGCTTCCTCCTTCGCATCCGCAAGCTCGCGCTCAAGGTCGGTGATCCGCTTCTCCGCCAAACTGAACGCCGATTGCGCCGCCGTCAGCTCACTCGCCGGGACGAGGCCCTAGAGAACCTCTTCTGCCTTCGGAGCAATCGCTTGGAGTCCCTTGTTCGCCTCTTGAACGGCGACAAGTTCCTTCTCTGCGCGACACTTCGCAGCCAGCCGGTCGGCTGATTCACGCTGCAAACCCTGTGCAAAAGTCAAACAGTTAGCAAAAACGAAATCCTGAAGTGCCCACCCGCTGAAATACAGCGACTAGACACTCGGGGACTGGAGATCAAAAACCTAAGTGCCTACCCGCTGAAATTTAGCGACTAGACACTCGGGGACTGGCTATCAAAAATCCTGAGCGCCCACCCGCTGAAACTCAGCGAATGCGCACTCGGGGACTGGGCGCAAGAAATAAAAGCACAACACCAAAAGAATCCGACCACTGCAATTCAGTGGCCCGATCCTCGGGGACTGGACATACCGGGATGGCTACGCCCAGCATGCCATGAAGTTGTAGTGCGTCCACGGAGGTGAGAAGAGCCGGAGTATGCCCGCGACGTTGCTCGACCTCCGTCTCGGCGAACCCAGGTGCGCGGCTCGATGGCGTGGTACCACTCGCCGTGGCTGCTCTGGCCATGGAGCGCGGGAAGGTCGCGATGGATGCGCCGGCACCAAAAGAGGCGGCTCGGTCACCCCAGGCGAGGGAGCACCCTCCTTGATTGCCGAGGCCGCCACCGCCGCAGGATCACTTGGAGCCACCGTCGTGTTGTCAGACACCGTGACGACCTCGTCGCTCTTGACCTTCTTGGCACCGCCTGTGGGGGCAGCGACCTCATCAGCCTTCCTCTTCCGAGAGGGGTCCTCCTCGGCGACGACTGGCGGCACCTTGGCCACGGACGGATGGCCTATCTTTTTAACTCCAGTCCTGCACATTGGTTACATAAGAAAAGTGATTCGAGTACAACAAAAAACAAGACAGGTGAATAAAACTCACTTGGCGACTGGTATGAACCGTAGTCCCGTGCGGATTCCAGCCGGCTTATCCAGTTTACGACTGAGACCCATCTCCAGGACATCATGCGCCCAGGACACGGACGGCTTCTTCGTTGTCGAGGCCGCGACAGGAGCTTCCGAAACATTTTCGGCGGGAGCTTCCCTGGGAGGCGAAGCTGCCGCGACCGGAGCAGCCCCCGACCCAAAGACTAGGGCGAACGGGGGAGGCATCAAGGCCAGAGGCACCTCACTCAGGACGGCGGTGACATCCGGCGCCGCCATCGTCTGCGGCGCTTCACCCCTGGCTAGGCTGGTGGCGTCGGAGCTGCTCGGCGAATGAGGCGGAGATGCCTGTCTCGCTGGCTTCGTCTTCCTCTTTGGAGGGGCCTTCACTTCTTTCTTCTTCTTCTTTTTCGACGGAGTAGCCTCGCGACGCGAGGTGTGCTTGGGAAGCTCATCGTCGTCATCATCATGACGTTCGAGGCTTTTGCTCGCTTCGAGCTCACGCTGTCCGCGAGTTTTGCGAACCAGCGGGGCAACCTCTTCCTCTGACTCGTCGTCGTCGCCGCTCCTGTCACTCTCGACGCCACCCCTCGCAGGAGGCGATTCGCCCCCGTCTTGGACGGACGAGCTCGAATTCTCGTCGTCCGTGGGCGGAAGCCACCCTTCCACCACTTGAAATAACTGCAATAGGCACGAGACAGTATCAGTATAACCGCGACAGCACTAACTGCGACTGCGAATGATAGAAAATGACTTACCGTCGGGGCTGGATGCTTCGCGGTGTAGGGGGCGACCCCAGCCTTCGCGTCAGGTACGCCGCCTGGGTGATCTTCTTCAACGCTGGGAGGTAATCCTCGAGTTGCCACTCGGCGAGCCAGGAGTTCGTCAAGTCCTCCCGGCCCGTGTACTCGTACATATAATGGTCACGGCGGGCCAGGGGGACGAGTCGCCGCCCGAGCTAGCAGTTGTACAAATTGATGGTCTGCAGGCCTTTTTTCTTCAGGTCGCGGATGGTCTGAAGCATCTCATCCACAACCATCCGCTGGTCTGTTGGAAGCTTGCCGACTTGGAGTCGGCGCGGTTCGGGCCGGTCGGCGGAGTATCTTGGGATCGCCACCTCGCCGTCTGGAGTCGCTTCGGTGACGTAAAACCAAGACTTCTTCCATTCTCTTGCCGCCTTGGCAGGTAGCATCAGATCAAAAAAGGAGGCCTTCGATTTCAATTGAAACGTCAAGCCGCCCGCGGCAATCATTGGGCCGCCTGGTTCTTCGTGACTGATCCGCCCGTGGAATAGATCTTGCCACAGGGGGAAATAGGGCCTGCAGCCCAGGTAGCACTCATGAGCATACGAAAATGGCGAGCTTTCGATCTTTATCGGGCCCAGGTCCGATGGCTGGATCCCGTAGAAGGTGCAGAAGCGCCGGAAGAAAAGAGATGTGGGGAATCCCAGCCCCCGTTCTAGGTGGCTGGTGAAGCAGACGAATTCCCCCTCGCGCGGGTCCGGAGTCACCACTCCGGCCGCAGGGATGCGCCATCTACCGGCGCGCAGGATCCCGGCCTCCTCGAAAGACACCAGTAGCGCTCTCGTGCACTTGGACCTGCCCCATGGTTCGGTGGAGGGGGCCATTGGCGCGAAGGTTCGTGGGGGTCGGAGGATTTTGGATCGGCTGGATCGCGATGCGGAGGAGAATGGAGGTGTGCGCAATCGGAGGAAATGACGAGGAGATGGTTCTCCGATCGCCTACCATTCCCTTTATATAGAGGTTGTTACCCGCCAAATCAGGGAGCCGTTACTACGCGGTGATTACGTCAAAAGTTACCGTTGGATTACCCCAACGGCTAGTTTTGACTGTGCTTGACGGTCCAACTTCAGCCACTCGGCTCGCCGACCTAATTACTACAACAGTGATTAAGTACTTCACCGACCCATTCGCCGAGCTGCGACCGGAATGACTAGTTTTTTCCTTTATTCAGGAGCCCGCCACCGATTCGACTGGGTGCCCGCATTGGACCCGTATGCTCCGACTGCCAGCAACCACCTGCCCCCAATCGACGATGGCCTACTACTGATGGGGATATGCCTACCGGGGTATACCCAGCAGGACGTTTTCAGCCCGACACAGCGAGTGGGCACAAAGGCGGCTGGATCAAGACTGGCGTGGATCAGCGGCGGAAGCTGAAGGCCGGAGAGTAGATAGGCCCGGATTAGGTTAAACGAGTACCGAAACCTTAACAGATTCGGTTGAGATTTGTAAACCCTAGGGAGGGTGAGTCTATATAAACCTCCCTACAGGGCGTGTAAACGTACGTTCCATCATCCACCCAAGCGACTCGCCGCCTAGCCTTCGAGCTCGCCCCATTGTACCTCCATCATAATACAATCTAGTAGGAGTAGGTCTTTACCCTCCGGGGGGCCGAACCTGGGTAAAACACTGTGTCTCCGCCCTCATCTCGCACTGCAGATGGCTGGCCGTCTTTGCCCTTCGTTCTACTACTCGCTGCCGATTGCAGCATCTGCCGTGGTTATTCCCACGACACTAGTAGCAACAACCCCTTGTGAGATGATGACCATGAAGGCGAACAACACACACAGGAAGGCCAGAGACTTCGAAGCCATTTTAGCTAATAAGGTTTGTATGCTTCGACATGCTGACTTGACCATCTTATAAAGGGAGCTTGGATGGATGTTGATGGTTCAATATGCCACCGGTTAACTAACAAATCCATGTGACACAGCTGGCTAAGAATTATGATTGATCTTATTTCCTAACCGTGAGATTAGGACTTAGTCTTAGTTCAAAGTGGCGACTTGTGAAAGTCAAATGGCAAATGATGTGGGTACGTATCCAATCAGGTTACATCTAATTTAATTTTCTTGACAACGATATTAGTTGTATGATTAGTCTTGCTTTTTGTCCTGCCTTATAGATGGACAAGTAAAGTTTTCACTGTTGAAATATGTTTAACCTGACTAAGGAACAATTTATTTCCATCAGTACATATGTTGAAGAAAGATTATACCGGCTTCCGAGGACACTGGTGCAGGAAATGCATTGTACCTTCTCAATTTTGAGTACGTGTTTCATTGTAAAAGTTAGCAGATTTTTTGCTGAAATTCACTTTGGCTCCTAAGTGTGGATGCACCAACCACGGAAATGACCATTAGTGGAAACGAGGCTTTTCGTTGATCTTGGAAAAGGGCCTACGAACCGGTATTAAAGGGGGGGCCGTACCAGCGTGGCCCGTGCGAAAGGAGCCCCCGGTGTTAAAGGACCCTGCAACAGTGGCCCGCGCAGCCCCCCCTTTAACACCGGTTCGTGGCATGAACCGGTGTTAAAGGGGGGAGGGGGGCTATATAAGACACCGCAGCCCACACACCCCACTCTTCCATTTTTTCACTATCTCATTTTGGAGCCTAGCAAGAGGGTGTGAAGAGTGCTAGTTTGTGTTTTTTGCATATTCACAAGAGGTGTTCGGTGAAATGCCCGAGAGCTCAAAATAAGTTTTCTCGTTGCTCTTTCCTTCTCGGTCGAGGTCGGCAACTATCCTTTCATGTGTCATTGATGTACTATATATATAAATGGTCATCTCCCTATTAATTTTTGATATATACTACATATTAATGCAGATGAACCGGCAATGGATGTATGGTGACCGCACTTCCAGTACATTACGCCTCAAAATTTCATCGTTGTGGCTAATGCAAACCGGGTCACAATGGTTTTATGTGATGTCCGTGTGTTCACCTTTGTCGAACAAGAAAGACTACTCAAATACCGAACCATTCACTCCCACCGCTTGATCCAGTTTCATGCCCAGCTATAATTGTTGGACCAAGCACGGAGAAAAGGGGTTGTGATGGAAGACAACGAAGAAGAAGAGAATGATGACAACTATCATAATATGTATCCTGAATATGATGATCTCGCAGCGGGGGTAGATAATGAAGATCAAGAGGGAGCAGATGGGCCCCTGATGACGATCTTGGTCGGGCCATTCTTGATGCAAAGGAAGAATGAAACTGAAAAGGAGAAGGAGAAGCTGGAGCAGATGTTAAAGGATCACAAAACATTGTTGTATCCAACTTGCGAAGATGGCCACAAAAGCTAGGTACCACTCGGATTTGCTGCAATGGAAGGCGAGAACGGTGTGACCGCAAGATTTTCAAAGTTGTTGGTAAAATGAAGAATCTTCTTCCAAGAAATAATGAGTTGCTCGACAAGACATACCAAGCAAAGAAGGTTCTACGCCCTCTAGGATTAGACGCGGAAGATACATACCTGCATTAATGACTGCATCCTCTACCGCGGTGAGAAGTACGAGAATTTGGATGCATGCCCGGTATACACTCCACTGCGGTATAAGATCAGACGAGACGATCCTGGCGATGTTGAGGGCGAGGCCCCTAGGAAGAAGGTTCCCGCCAAGGTTATGTGGTATGCTCCTATAATATCACATTAAGCGTCTCTTGAAATAAAGAGCATGCCAAGTTGTTGCGATGGCACATGGAAGACCGTAAGAAAGACGCGATGTTGAGACACCCCACTGATGGGTCACAGTGGAGAAAAGTCGAGCGAGAGTATCCGGACTTCGCATGTGACGCAAGGAACTTAAGGTTTGGTCTAAGTACAGACGGCATGAATCCTTTTGGTGAGTTAGAGCTGCCACACAGACCTGGCACGTGACTCTATGTATCTATAACCTTCCTCCTTGGTTGTGTATGAAGAGGAAGTTCATTATGATGCCGATACTCATCCAAGGCCCGAGGCAACCCGGCAACAACATTGATGTGTACCTAAGGCCATTAGTTGAAGAACTTTACAGCCGTGGGCCAAACCAGGTGTACGTATGTGGGATGAGCACAAAGGGGATCCATTTGACCCACGAGCATTGCTTTTGTAACCATCAATGATTGGCTGCTCTTAGTAACATTTCAGGCGAGACAAGGGATACAATGCATGCACACACTGTTAGATGAGACTGAAAGTGTATATTTGGATAAATGTAAGAAGGTTGTGTACCTAGGGTATCGCCGATTTCTTCGAACACGCATCCAAAGAAGAAAGAAAGGCAAGAATTTCAAACATCTGGCAGAACCCCGGAGGAAGCCTGTCCTCCATACCGGTGAGGAGGTATTTGGTATGGTCAAGGACCTAGAAGTAATCTTTGGAAAAGGTCCTGGCAGTCTATCTGTTCCGAATGACGAGGCCGGACACGCGCCCATGTGGAAGAAGCAATCTATATTTTGGGACCTACCCTATTGGAAAGTCTTAGAGGTCCGCTCTTCAATAGACATGATGCACGTGACGAAGAATGTTTGCGTTAACCTTCTAGACTTTCTAGGAGTGTATGGGAAGACAAAAGATACACCGGAAGCACGGCAGGACCAGCAACGTCTGAAAGCCCCTGAAGAGCCTATGCATCCTGAGAACGAGAAGGGTAAACGATGCCACTTAACTCCTTCCAGCTACGCTCTTACCAAAGCAGAGAAGGAAATCTTTTTTGAATGTCTGAGCAGTACCAAGGTCCCGTCTGGCTTCTCGTCGAATATAAAGGGAATAATAAATATGGCAGAGAAAAATTCCAAAACCTGAAGTCTCATGACTGCCACGTGATTATGACACAATTGCTTCCGATTGCATTGAGGGGCTTCTGAAAATGTGCGAGTACCCATTGTGAAGCTATGTGCATTCCTCAATGCAAACTCTCAGAAGGTAATCGATCTAGAAAGCCTAACCGGGTTAAAGACAGATGTGGCCCAATGTCATGTTAGCTTTTCGTTGGTGTTCCCACCATCCTTCTTCAATATTATGACGCATCTCCTGGTTCACCTAGTAGAAGAGATTGCCATTCTCAGTCCTGTATTTCTACACAATATGTTCCCCTTTGAGAGGTACATGGGAGTCTTAAAGAAATATGTTCATAATCGTGCTAGGCCAGAAGGAAGCATCTCCAAGGGCTATATAAAAGAGGAGGTCATTGAGTTCTGTGTTGATTTTATTCCTGACCTTAAGGCGATTGGTGTTCCAGAATCACGACATGAGGGGAGACTGCGTGGAAAAGGCACCCTAGGATGTAAAGCAATGATATGTAGGGACGGGCATTCTCTCAATCAAGCACACTACACGGTTTTACAAAGATCAATCTTGGTTGCCCCGTATATCATTGAACACAAGAATTTAATACGCCTCAAACACCCGGGACAGTCTGATGAATGGATTATAAGTGAACACATGGCGAGTTTTGGCGGCTGGCTGCAAAGACTTCTCACGAATAACACCACTGTTGGGGATCAGCTGTACTTGTTGGCCAGGACACCATCTTCGTTTGTATGTACTTTCCAAGGGTACGAGATAAATGGGAATATATTTTACACGATAGGCCAAGATAAAAAGAGCACCAACCAAAATAGTGGTGTCCGCTTCGATGCAGCAGAAGACAATGGGCAGAAGACCACGTATTATGGGTTCATAGAGGAGATATGGGAACTTGACTATGGACCTAATTTTAAGGTCCCCTTGTTTCGATGAAAATGGGTCAAGCTAACAGGAGGAGGGGTTGAGGTAGACAAGAAGTACGGAATGACAACGGTGGATCTCAACAATGTTATGAAGGTAGACAAGAACTTAGACGAACCATTCGTCCTAGCAAATGATGTGGCTCAGGTTTTCTATGTGAAGGACATTCCTCCAGACCAAAAAAAAGAAAAAATATGCAAACGAATACATCATATGATGAGCCAAATCGTCACATAGTTCTTTTAGGGAAAAGAATCATCGTGGGAATCGAGGACAAGACAGACATGTCAGAAGATTATAATAAGTTTGATGAAATTCCGCCCTTCACAGTGAAAACTGACCCAAGCATTCCGTTTAGTAAAGAAGATGCTCCATGGTTACGTCTGAAGCGATCATAAGGAAGGACATATGCCAAGAAGTTCATGCTCATATTATGTAACTCTAGTTCATGTTTTTAATATTAATAAATGTCTTGAGTGTTAGTCTTGTTTTGTGGATGGACCGGGACTATGAGAAGAAGTTTTCCCGATTCGTACTTACCATTAAGATCTGATCTCCAAACGCGCGCGGTCACATATTAGGGAGTGCCTCTATGACCAGTTTCTTGGAGATGCCGGAGGACTGGGCTCCGTCGGCATCTCCCTGAAACTGGTCGTAGTGGTGTCCCTGCTCTCGAAAACCATCTTGCATCTTGTAACTTCTCTAACTAGATCAATACACCTGGGAGCTAACTAATTTCACATATTAGGGAGTGCCTCTATGACCAGTTTCTCGGAGATGCCGGAGGACTGGGCTCCGTCGGCATCTACCTGAAACTGGATGTAGTGGTGTCCCTGCTCTCGAAAACCATCTTGGAGATGCCTCAAACTGGCTGGAGGACTGGAATCACAAGGATGCCTATTTATAGTACAATCAGCTCGACATAGTGTCGACACTTACGAAATAATGTCGACACTCACCACTATTATTAGTGCTGACTCGTGTTTTGTCCCGGTTGGTGTCTCCAACCGGGACTAAAGGTTCATCTTTAGTCCCGGTTGGTGACACCATCCGGGACAAGGTACATGCCGCACGACATAATGTCGACACTCACCCCTATCATTAGTGCTGCCTGGCCCAGCCTGAAATCCCTCCAACTGTCCCATTTTTAGAACAATGTCATATTTCTTATGTTAACAGTATATGTATTAAATGAGCCATTTTTCTTCCTTCTATTTCTTCCCTCCATTTTTCTTCCCGCCATTTTTCCCGCCATTTTTCTTCCCGCCATTTTTTCCCGCCAGTTCACTATATATATATATGTAGGGTTGTCCTCCATTGTCATTGCACATCTCTAGACTCATATCTGCAGCCTCATCACTCTTTCCCATGGCTTCCACCATAGCACTAACCCCCAGGGAGGCAGAGGCGCTTTGCGCCTCGAACTACCCCTGCTCGCCGGGCTACTGTGTCCCCGTCGGCTGGATGCTGAGCGCCGGAGGTGTGCCGGTTCCTCCTCTCCCTCTAGGTGTGGCGCGCCGGATGGCCATCACGAACCACTATTACTTCAAGCTCACGCCGGAGCAGCGGAGGAATCCCAGATGGCATCCCGACTATTTCCCTACTTGGGAAGCCTTCTTCGTGGATCGGCGCGAGAGGGCGCTCGCCAGGCACGAGGAGGACGGCCCACCTCCTCCTAACTTCAACGAGGCCGTAGTAGCTATGGTGGCGCGGTCGGACTCTCCAGGCGTCATGGCCTATGACCTGCCGCCGACTCTAACCCGTCTGCGCTACCCTCAAGTCCAGCCCAGCACTCAGGCCTTCAAGGTTCAATTCTACGACCCGACAACGATAGCGATGGCGGCGGCGAGTACGACTTCTGATGGCGAGTATTATAGGTGTAGGCAGGAGCATGACTGAATCACTCCAACATTCCGAAACAAGTTCGGCCGATTGTTACTTAATCTGGCCATTTATCTTAATTTTTAGTTCTTTTATGTATCTTAATTTTCAGTCGTGCTTTATGTAACTTACTATTAGTTGCATTCTGTATTTTAATTCCAGTTCTATTTTATCAAAAAACCAATGCAAGTTGAGCGAGGCTTGGCCCCGAGCTAAGAATCTTCATGCCCGTTGTTCGACAAAGTTTGACGATAGTTTAAAACGGTGATAAAAAAATAAAAAAAGATCGAAACAGTGCGAAACCTTCGCGTGGTGTTATATTATGTGACATAGTTAGAAGGAAAAATCTCAAACTTGGTATATTGATTATGTCTCAAAAAACCTTCACAAAATGACCTATCTCATTCGAGGTTTCTTGGCTTTCGGGTCAAATGACCAATGTTATGGCTAGAATCAAGGAATAGTTTGTGATAATATGGCCATATTGTGCATACATGTGCATCATGGCATGGCAAACAATGTTGTAAGAGGAAGTTAATTTTCCTTTTTATCGCACCAAAAAGGCATTTTCCATTTTCCGAGCATAAAAAATGGACGGTTTTGTGAAGCAACCACCAAATGGCTAATTCAAAAAACCACCAACACATTTTACAAAAATACTAGACCACCTTATATGGACAATGTACCAACAGGGGATCTGAAACCTTTCCGTCCACCCCTGGTGAAAAAGATAAATTCCTGCTGAATCGGTAGGAAGTGGGTCAGATATGAACTACAGGTACATGATACAATGCTCATGATTTTTTACAAAAATCATTTTTAGGTTCAAAATATGCTATTTTATCAAAAAACCAATGCAAGTTGAGCGAGGCTTGGCCCCGAGCTAAGAATCTTCATGCCCGTTGTTCGACAAAGTTTGACGATAGTTTAAAACGGGGATAAAAAATAAAAAAAGATCGAAACAGTGTGAAACCTTCGCGTGGTGTTATATTATGTAACATAGTTAGAAGGAAAAATCTCAAACTTGGTATATTGATTATGTCTAAAAAAACCTTCACAAAATGACCTATCTCATTCGAGGTTTCTTGGCTTTCGGGTCAAATGACCAATGTTATGGCTAGAATCAAGGCATAGTTTGTGATAATATGGCCATATTGTGCATACATGTGCATCATGGCATGTCAAACAATGTTGCAAGAGGAAGTTTTCCTTTTTATCGCACCAAAAAGGCATTTTCCATTTTCCGAGCATAAAAACAGACAGTTTTGTGAAGCAACCACCAAATGGCTAATTCAAAAAACCACCAACACATTTTACAAAAATACTAGACCACCTTATATGGACAATGTACCAACAAGGGGATCTGAAACCTTTCCGTCCACCTCTGGTGAAAAAGACAAATTTCTGCCGAATCGGGAGGAAGTGGGTCAGATATGAACTACAGGTACATGATACGATGCTCATGATTTTTTACAAAAATCATTTTAGGTTCACAATATGTTATTTTATCAAAAAACCAATGCAAGTTGAGCGAGGCTTGGCCCCGAGCTAAGAATCTTCATGCTCGTTGTTCGACAAAGTTTGACGATAGATTAAAACAGGGATTAAAGAATAAAAAAAGATCGAAACAGTGCGAAACCTTCGCATGGTGTTATATTATGTGACATAGTTAGAAGGAAAAATCTCAAACTTGGTATATTGATTATGTCTCAAAAAACCTTCACAAAATGACCTATCTCATTCGAGGTTTCTTGGCTTTCGGGTCAAATGACCAATGTTATGGCTAGAACCAAGGCATAGTTTGTGATAATATGCCCATATTGTTCATACATTGTGCATCATGGCATGGCAAACAATGTTGCAAGAGGAAGTTTTCCTTTTTATCGCACCAAAAAGGCATTTTCCATTTTCTGAGCATAAAAACGGACAGTTTTGTGAAGCAACCACCAAATGGCTAATTCAAAAAACCACCAACACATTTTACAAAAATACTAGACCACCTTATATGGACAATGTACCAACAGGGGGATCTGAAACCTTTCCGTCCACCTCTGGTAAAAAAGAAAAATTCCTGCCGAATCGGGAGGAAGTGGGTCAGATATGAACTACAGGTACATGATACAATGCTCATGATTTTTTACAAAAATCATTTTTAGGTTCACAATATGCTATTTTATCAAAAAACCAATGCAAGTTGAGCGAGGCTTGGTCAGATTCAAGTGTATACAAAAGATGCGGCATTTAAATATCCAATCAATTCAAAAATGTTAATACAAAAGATGCGGTATTAAAATATGATTTGCTCTAATAAAATAGGGTTAGATTCCTTTTTAGATGCTTAATATTTCTTATGTTCAAAGTTTTAGGATTTGACAATTTATTTTTGTTTGAATTGAATAATCAAAATTTATATGTAAGTGTTTTAATCATTTTGAAAATTTTCATCTAAAGTAAATATAAAATGTGTTTACATGAATGGATAGATATTATTTTTCTGAAAATTAAAATATATTATTCATATTTTTCTGAGTTGAAATAAAAAAGATATGAATTTTCTAAATTCATATCCTATTTTTTGAATTAAAAATGCCCCTTTAATGCATGAAATAAATGCCCCCCCTTTAACACCGGTTCCGCATAGTGTTAAAGGTGTTAAAGGGGCATTTATTTCGCCACACCGCCCTTTAACACCGGTTCGTGGCTAAAACCGGTGTTAAAGGGGGGTATTAAATGTGCGCGCGAAACGAATTCCCCCCATTTAACACCGGTTCCAGCCCCGAACCGGTGTTAAAGGGGGGTATTAAATGCGCCTTCCCCTTCCTTTCTTCCCCCTAGAGCCAGATCGATCGAACCCCTCGCCGTCGCCGCCCTCGCCACCAAGCCCTCCGCCCTGCCGCCGCCGCCACCGCCACAAGTGCCACCGAAGCCGATGACCGCCACCGAAGTCGACGACCGCCACCGCTCGCGCGCCACCGAAGCCGACGACGACGCCGACCCCTACAAGAACCCCGACGCCGTGGTGAGCTAGCGGACCGCGCCTGGTCGTCCCCTATGTTTCCTCCCTTCTCTGTTTCCTCCTGGCGGCGGTGTGGAGCTCGCATTGTCGGTGGTAGTCGCTTCATCGGGGGTGGCGCCACTCTGTCCACGCCTCTGCGTCGTTCGAGGAAGACAACTTTGACAGGGGAAGACCCAAACCTGATTTGAGCTCGCATTGTCAGTGGTAGTCGCGTCATCGGGTGTGGCGGGCCGGAGCGGCTACGCGAGCGCATCCACGGATTGGGGCCAACGACAGGGATGTGGAGGGGATGGTTCAGGGAGGCGGATTCGTCGGGAAGGCCCAGGGCCCAGGCGCGATACGGGGACAGCCTCCCCTCTCGGCTGCGGGGGCGGCCTAGGTGGGGTGCGAGCTCCGGTGGTGGCCATGGGGTGCGAGCTCCGCTGCGGCCTAGGTGAGGTGCGTTATGCCAGCGATGTCGGGGTGTATGCATGGTCCTTCTGGGTTGCAGGTGTGTCCGCGGGTAACGACGGCACGGCGTCCCTCTTCGGCGATGCGATGTGTCGTTGGTCGTCGGAGTGGTGGCTAGAGTTCGCGGATGTCGGTGGCGGCCTTAGAAGGTGGACTACGCGGGCAGCTCTTTGGCGAGCGTCGTGGCTTCTCCCCTCGGTCTGGGGCCTATCTTGGGGACATCCCCTCCACGTTGTATCTATTCTGCCAAGTTGTTTGTTGTCGCTATAATGTTTGCCTCGGCCTCCTCTTTCGAACAACGCCTGTTTTAGGTAGGCCGCATCACGCTACCTCGCGCGCCCTAGGTCGCTCTCCAACGCCGCTAGCCTCTGGTCAGCCACTATAACTAGCCCCTCTCATATGCATCCGGGATTTCTCCGAATTAGGGTTTGGACCCCTCGGAACTCGTTTAAAATGATCAAGCATCCTTAGGGTTTTAATTTCATTTGTGTATTTATTTGTGTATTTTTGTATGAATAATATGTATATTTGTGTATGAATCCAAGTCCACTTGAATGTTTACTCTCTTACTCTAGATAATATTATTGTTTTAGAAACTATGGATCCACTTAGTAGAAACCTGGAAGAAGAAGAAATAATGGAGAACATTATTGATGAGGACACCTCACAATATCTGAACTTGGAGGGACATGATGACAGCTCAAGTAGTCATGGAGAAGATGAAGACTCCAGTGAACGCAATTTAGTGATTACAAAGTCCGGCGAGGTATATGCATTGATTAAGCCTCTGCTGACTTCCACCAACAATCTTCTTCTACATGTATTAATTAACGCTTCTTTCTTCTTTTAGCCCTCTGGATCGACCAGCCAGCAACCATCTTCTTCTACGAAAAAGAGCAAGCGAGGCGCGAGCCATCGGTTGAAAGATCGTGCAAAGTTCACGATCGAAGCAGTCCGTGTTGATGGCAGGCCGATGGAGCCCAAGAAGGCCGCAGACAAATTTGTACGTCAGGCTGGAGTTCTTGTTAGGGACCAAATCCCAATCATAATTGAAAATTGGAATAAGCCAAAGAAGGGCGACGGTACCTTTGTCGATGAAAGATCCAAAGAAACGCTTTGGAATTCGTTGTTGGTAAATTTCACCCTTCCGCCAGAGGAGGATGAAAACAACCCGGTTATAAAGGAAAAGGTCAAAGAGTGTACTCTAAAGAAGATGGCTGACGCTTTCCGCAACTGGAAGACAAAATTGAACATATTTTTCAAAGCTGGCGAGACTTCAAATTTCGAAGACGCATATTTTGCGAAGATAAGACCTCACTGGCCCGAATTTGTGACATATAAAAAAGGTGCTATAGCTAAAAAGAGGTCAGAAACCAATACGCTTAATGCCCAGAAGAAGGAATATCACCAGAGGACGGGGCCAGGTGGCTACATATCTCAGAGGCCTAAGTGGGAGGAAGTTGAGAAGGCCCTGCGCGCTAGAGGGATCACACCCCAGACAGATGGGTGGAACCTACGTGCAAAGACTTGGTTCTACGGAATCGGGGCAAGGTTGGACCCAGAAACAGGATTGTGTATCTTCCCAACCCTCCTTGCCAAACCCGTCACTGAACTCATCATGGCATACGAGGAAACATCTGCCAGGACCTTCCATCCCGACAGAGAGAATGACCAGCTCACACGCGCCATCGGTAAAAAAGAACACCCTGGACATGCACGAGGCATAGGGGGTATGACGTGGAAGGATGGGTTTGCCGAGTGGAGCGACTTTTAGAGATGGCGCGGAAGAAAAGAAAAAGAGCGTACAGAGCGGATGACACAGATAGAACATGCACTTGTGGCGCTGCAGGCGCAAGTGAATGCACAACAGAGCCATCAAGCTACCGGCCCATCTCAGCGGCACGAAGAGCCTGCATTGGAAGTTGTCGGCGGCCCAGACTCTGCGCGGAAAAGCAGCGTGGCTTCCACGGAGAACGTGCAGCCCACGCTTGAAATGGCGGGTCCTAGATACCCCGTGGATGAGATCACGGAGAGAGAACAGGCTAAGCTGCATGTGAGATTAATGGGATTATCCATTAAGGTGGCTGTCGGCTATGCCTTACCTCCTGTAGCTGGTGGAACTTACCACTGCCGACCGATTCCAGATGGCTATGCTATTGTCGGGGTGGATGAGGTTGTGAAGGAATATGAGGAAGCACAGCTTGACCATGCTACAGGTGAAGGGGAAACTCAACTCAAATTTGTAGTGAAAACAACCATTCTTTGGAAGAAGGAACACATCGTGCTTCCAAATTGGAGGCCACTGGCACCCCCGCCGTCTCCGCAGCGTCAGCAGTCTGAGCCGCTTCAGCTATCTCCTACGCGGCAGCCATCTCCTGCGCGGTAGCCATCTCCGGCGCGTCAGCCATCTCCGGTGCTTCAGCCATCTCCTCAGCGTAAGCGGAAGAGCACTGCCAGAAGAGCATCAGTAGCACTGCCACAAAGAAATCCGCAGGAAACCGTACGCCAAAGAGTTCAAAAAACTACGTCTCGCAGCCTTCCGCCAAGCCATTGCCGGTTTTACCGTGGAATCGCAGCGACGAGGAGACCAATAGGATCTCGGAAGAAGAGGTCAGGAAATTCTTTGCACCTAGACGGGCCGAGCCAAAGGAGAAAATAGATCCGGCGGTGGTGGAGAAGTTTTACAATAATCTTTTGAAACCTGAAACCCCACTTGTGCCGGACTACGAGCGCGAGCGCCAGATTTTGAAGGGGATGCAAGGCCGTAGAGACTGAAAGTAGCGATGCGGCACCCCAAAAACAGTTCCCATGCTCGGAGAGGAAAACCAATCATGCGCCCGCCCAAGTGTTCGACACGGGACTCCTCCCGTAAATGATTACGAGGCAGAGCTACAAAGAAAGGCCAATGAGATGGAGATGACTTACATTGCATACTTGAACCTCATGGGAGACAACTTGCCCAAATGCGATGCCAACCCCATACAGCCATGGAAGTATGGGAAGAATCTCGTCAAGAAAGAGGATCTCAAGAATCTACCAACAAAGATGCGAAGATTGCACAAGTGGTACCTTGATTTCTGCAAGACGAGAAAGGAAGAATGGATCACGGCGCATATAAGAGATCAGATTTTCTTGTGCGGAGACGACGCGATTGACTTCAACATTCAAGACTTGCATTTTCTATTCAATCAGAAGGAACTCGACAAAGCTGCCATCAGCCTTTATTGTGTGTAAGTACTATTTCTGTAATTTATATCTCATCTCATTCACTTCATTAATTTCATATATATATATATATGCTCACCATATATGTATATACTATTATGCAGGAAAAAGGTTATGGAATGCATGAAAGGAGGCCCTTTTGACATTGGGTTCGTTGACCCAAATAGAGTTCATGAAGAAGTGGTAAGAACCAAACCCGGGCAAACAGAAGATTACTTGCTAAAGTCTTTACTGAGACAACAAACCAAAAGGGAAATACTATTGCCTTACAACTTCTCGTGAGTACTGTTACCCTCTCTCTTGTACACATTCGGTTTCGGCTTACTCGATGTTAAGTGTAACTGATGATGAGTTATGCGTGCGTAGGTTCCACTTTATTCTGCTAGTCATTCAACCCGACTCAGGAATAGTCCTTACCATGGAATCGTTACGAAAAGAAAAAGAGATATGGGCAGACTTTAGAGAGATGCTCCAGAGGTAATTTCAATCATATTATCGCACAGATCGGCAACTTTCGTGACAACAAGTAATTAATTACTCATTTATCCATTTTCTTTGCCAGACAGGGTTTGGAAAAGGTTCACGGGCAGGGCCGTGGGTGAATGGTCAGAAGAACTAAAATTTGTAGACCAAAATGTAAGTAATACTAGCTAGCTAGGTCTGCGTATCTCTTTGATTCTGCTTCCAATTCCATTATATCATGCTTTATTGATTATTATTTTGATTGAACTCTCTATTCTTGTAAAGTGCGTGCATCAGGGACCCGGCAATAACTTATGTGGGTACTATGTTTGCGAGTTCATTCACAACACGATATGTGCGACGGGCCAAGCCGCACTAGAACAACTTAGAGTAAGTAAACAAAGTACACAACATTACTTTATTACCATCAATTGTGTTGAGTTTTATTCTTATATATATTGACCCCATTCTTCATATATATTCAGATCGAACGGATGCGGGACCAACTCCTACCATTTGACCGCATACGAGCCATTCAAGAGGAACTGGCGGGGTTCATACTTGATGAGGTCGTCACGCCTGGCGGAGAACTCTTTAGATATCCACCAAAATGAACGATGACGATGTATGTGCCGATGACGATGTTTGTGTATAATAATAGTTGCTTAATTATTCATGTAATCGTATGTACCGATGACGATGTATGTGTATACCGCTCCCGATCGATTCCCCACCCCCCCTCCCGCAGAAATACGCCCAGAACGGGGCAGAGGCAGAACTCTGCCGCGGCAGAGATTTAGGCCTTTTTCCTGCCGCGGCAGAGATTCAGGCCGTTTTCCTGCCGCGGCAAAGAACCTTTAACACCGGTTCGTACCACGTGCGCCACCCTTTAACACCGGTTCGTATAAGAACCGGTGTTAGAAGGGGGGTCTGCACTAGTGGACGTATTTCAAAATGTTTAAAAATTCATAAAAAATACCTGGGTGTACATGCCGATATTCTAGGTTCATGCAAGAAATTTCATGAAGAAAAGACATTTTATGTGGCTTCTATAAAAAAACAATTTTGTATGTTGTAAAATAGTTTTGCACAATTCATATTTTTTTCTTTTTACACAGACCACAAAAAATGTCTTTTCGTTGCAAAAACTTTGTGTGAGAACATAGCATGTCCAGATGTACATCCAGGATTTTGTTTCGGATCTTTTCAACATTTTGAAATTCATATAATTTTTTTTTTTTTATAATAGGTTTATCTAGACCTAGGATCCAAAAACATTCAACGTGCATCTCCGTGAAGAAGTTATTTCATCTTCTTCTCTTCACTGTGAGTATTTAGAGCCACGTGTAGTACTGACTATGAGGAATATATTTTTCTTGGGAGGGCTGCTATGAGGAATCATGATGGGATATTTTTTTAATTTGTTTGGATGATTGAGATTGCAAAGTACTTCAATCAGATGGCTATAAGACACTGTAATGTTATCTATAGACAACACTGTATAATAACTAGTTCTGAAAATATACTATTTTATTAACATATGACCCACTTTTCAATCTGATTCAATCTGACAAAGTGTTTAGAAGAACGTGCAAAAGCTGACTATTGCATGAGAGACCACTGTTTTATCTCTCTTATCTATTCTATCTGTCAACTTAGTATAAATATAATATTTTAATTTTTATAGTCAGCTGATTATTCCTCATTGTATTGATTTGCTCTTATAGCGTGGCGGACCCAGGATTTAGCCAAGACCAGGGCTAAATTTTAGTGCCCAATATTATTACGGTAGAAAAAATAGCCTTACAATCCCCTCCTAAGAACATACTCTCCCCATTTTTAAATAAGTATTACAGATTTATGACGTGAAACGGAACTTCAACATTTTTAGTACCTAAAATAACAAAGTTTTGCTCTGATCCTAGCCTTTCATCTTGTACGTAATAAGATTGAATAAAACCAGTTAAAATTTACAACCAGCTTAACCTAATTGTAGCGCTTGTAGACTATAATTAAGTCTTTGATTCATCGGCATTAAGACTTTTTTTGCGAATGTTCAGCATTAAGACTTTGTATTATAATTGATCAAATAGAAAAATTACCTAGAACCCTAGGCGATGTGCCGACGATAACAAATGGCAAGCGCCGGCGCGGCAATTCGTGTGCGGCTGCAGCGCTCGGCACGGTTCTGCAGGTGGAGACCCCAAATGACGTAGCCGCGTTTAGGGCACGTACATTGGGGACGCTTAGCTCAGGCGCTAAGCCGAATCTCGGTACAGTTACGTAAAAATCTCGGTTGATTCCCAGACTTTCCATAGCGTCGTCGCAAAATCTGTCGGCCGACGTCAAAACTTTTTGGCGCGTGATTCCGGGAGAAGCCGACGCTAAGCGAGGCGTTTTTTCCCTAGCTATTTTCCCGGACGGGTGAATCCTGACGCGGGTAGTGGATGAGAATGAACTAGCTGGGGTTCGGCCACAGGCGCCTCGGGTTGGAAGAGTCTGGATGCTTTTATTTTTCTTTTATTTAGCTAAGCGACCGATTTTAGCTCTCCCCGTTGCCAGGTGAGGAGCTTAGGTGATAAATGATTTCTGTAGTATTTTCTTTGGCTTGCCTAAGCACCTATCTATCTAAGAGCCTCCGATTGTACATGCCCTTATACAATCTCCATCGGACGTCGCGGCGGCGGCCGGTCGAGCGAGCCTCGAGTGGGGATCATAATTCAGAACGCGAACAGATTTTCCTCTTTTTTAGCAAGGATGTGAACAGCCGAACAGGTGAAGCTAGTACATCTGCTGTGGATGCGAACGAAAGCGTGCGAGTGCGTTAACCCACTGGATCGCTGCCTTCCTGGACTTGTGGCCCGGGTCATCTAGCCCAAGCCACGGGCTGGACTGCTTGACGTATTGATTTTCCGTAATATTTAGCAGAGGTGTACAAGTACCACATGGGCCAAGACCCGGGCTGTAGCCCGGGCTGCCCGGGGCCCAGGTCCGCCCCCGAGAGGATACGATAATTTGATAGCAAATGTCGATCTCAAACTTGTAGCGTGTATTACGAGTTAATGTACTAATCAATTTGGGTGCTTCACGCTGCGCCGAGAAAATTTTGCGAATACGATTGTTCGTATATATGTAGTAATGACAGTACAAAATACGCTTGTACTATAATATATATTCGTTGCTCTGCTTAATCGGGTTGTTCGGATGATTGAAACAGCCAAGTGCTTAATTTAGTCGTATTGCTGCGAAATTTCATGAGTTTCAATCTCCAAACAAAGACAATGGTTCGTATATTGTAGTGTCACAATTAATTTTGCTACAAAATATATGAGAATAACTCAGATCCAAAAAAGGTACTCTTTCAGGTGGGGAACTAACAACGCTCAACTCTAACTCTAAAACGCTCTCGTCCCCGCGTGACACCACCGCGCATGCACCGGGCGCCTCCGACTCCCTCGCTGGAGGCCGCCCCCTCCTCCCTATCCCGCCGATGTCTGGGAAGACGCGAGGGCAAAGCCTGAGCGGCCGGTGGCGGCGACTTCTCTTCAAATCGACGCGGAGGTCCTATGACGGTGTGGGCTTTTATCAAGACCTTGCCAGCCATGAGGGCAGGAAACAGCGGCAGATCTTTGATTCCCGGTTGCGGTTGTCCAATGGTGGCTAGTAGGAGGCAGTGGAGCTAGGGCGGAGCCCGCTGGGGCCTGTCCTGGAGGCGATCGCACCAGCTTGTCTCATCCTAGCAATGGTGCTTCGCATAGGAGGTCCTGGTTCGGCTCCGTGTCACGAGGATGCCCAGTAGAGATGGCAGTTTGGAATCTTTAGGGAGCCCACTCTTTTAGTCTACTACAACCAAATAAACTAGATTTCTCAAAAAATTATGATTTGTGAAAATTTAGTTATTTGTACTAAAGAGGGTAGAGGGTACCCTAAAGGTTACCCACTTCCATCCATAATGCCCCGGGCGGCAGGCTTAGCGGTGGTGGTCTCTTCCTTCGCCGAAAGTGGTCTGCGGGATTCGCGGCTAGATTGACGGATCTCTTTCCATTCATCTAGTCCCAACTAAGAGTAGGGAAGACATATTTTACAATGAAAATCGAGCCGACTATGGTATTGGCGGGCGATGGAGGCGTTCTACCATTACCTTGATGAAGGAATCGTCGTGAAACAGTTGTCGCCTCATTCGTTCTACTCCGGGGGAAGCTATTCGATAGCCAAACCACGATTCGCTCTATATAGAGAAGGCCACTCAAATCCTGTTAGATACAACCCTAGGATTTGGCTTCTAAATCGGGCGATGGAGGCACTGCTTTCTCTCTTGGGAGCATCATTTGTGGAGTGGCGCCGAATGACAGAGGCTAGAGGTGGAGCGGCTTTGTCTTGCACGAAAAATTGGTGGCGATGTCAAGTCATGCCTGACCGATAGGTGCGACGCCGAGTCATGCCTGGTCGATAGATGTTATGCACGATAGATCCTCTAGAGACTTCAAGTTCTGTTCACTAGTAGGAGAAATCTCATTGGTGGCTTTCGGAAAATGAGGTTAGTGGCGTTGAACCCACTCTCCACTAACTTCACTCCATTGGTAGCTACTAGTGGTGATGTGTGGCTCGAACGCCACTAGGAAAACCTGTACTGATGGTGTATCTTCTAAACGGCACAAACAACATTCATACTGGTGGCGTGTGGGTTGATCTCCACTAGTAAGTAAATCACCCATGGCATTCCAATGTACTTAACCGCCACTAATAAAAATACAAGAATTAAAAAAACAGCATAATTTAGAGAATAGAACAACAATAATATCGAAAATAGCAAAAACAACTAGTTATTTCATCATATGAAGTTGCATAGCAGAAAACAAACAGGTTGGTTCACCGCATATTCTTAACATCCTATATATGAAGTTTCATAGCTACGACTAGTTATTATGAATAATGATGTCAATGACGAACATCATATGAAGGTCACGGTGTGAGGTGGTCCTGCCAGTGACGAGAATGTCTTGCCCAATCTACAGGTCTTGAGAGTCCCTGCTTTTTGAAGACAATGCTAGAGGTTCTAAAAGGGAGTCCCTGCCGGTGACGAGAACTCTAAAAGGGAGCTAGAGGTTCTTCCATCTCTGCTTGTTGAATACAATGTGACCATCTTTCATTGTCTTGTACAAAACGATTCTAACGCCACCTGGCCTCCTGCTCCAACCGGCACTCCAACCATGCCTTTGATAACTTCGATCCGGATTATGGATGTAGTATAACTCTTTTTCCCTAGTAGACCTAGGTTTATCGAATCCTCGGAAAGAAGAAAGCAAAGTGATATTACTTAAAAGGACCTTCGAGATTTTTAGAATTCCTTTTGTGTTTTTCCGGGACCAAGAATTTGTGATCTTTTTGTTGTTGTTGACGATGGAGAAAGAGAGGGCCTAGGGCCTTTGGTTTCACTAGTAGCTGTGGAAAACATCTAATGGGAATAAAAGATAATAATAAAGTATGCATGTAATCGTTAGAGCAAGATAATTATATGTGGGAAGTGCATCCATAATTGTTATTGCCTCCGCAACTGCTTATAGCAATAACCTACTAGTCTCATCCATAAAATAAAGAGAGCTAATGATATGCATACTGATGTCACCTTTAATCTCAAGTAAATCCATCACATACAGCCATACTACCTCTTCTGTCACTAGGGTTCCCAACCTGCAGATCAGTCATTACTCACACTCCCTATACCTGGATCAATCCTCGGGGTCTTGGGTACCTGACAAGTCCTTAGATTGAGGCAAGAGAGGGTACTATAATCATCATATCATACGAACTAATACATGATCCCTTCTATGATAAACAACATGCACAAAAATCTACATGGCTAGGCCAAAGTCCTTAGCCCAAGGAGAATTACTCACACATGGAGATGAAATCAACAATCATAAACATTATAATAGAGATCATAAGATTTATAGAAAATAGTCTTACAATGTCGCCAATTGGAGAAGATATATACTATTACAAGTGGTGGAAGATGGCTATGGTGGTGAAGGGTTTGGAGATTTAGATCTAGATCTACTCCTCTGGCGTGGCGGCTTCTGGTGGCAGGGAGAGTTGAGGTCGAAAAGAAGCGTTGTTTTCTCATCACCCGAATCCTCTTTCTATAGGGGTCCCTTCACGAAAGTTGTTCTACTTGACCTAATGGAGTCAATAGCAACTATACGGCCAGAACTATACGGTCGGAATAAATTTCCCGCCGTATAGTTGGTCGTTAAGTTGTCCGGATCTACTTCATGGCTCCTGGTTTCTTTGACGTGTTGAAAATCTTGTATCTTTGGCATTTATGTTGTGATTCCCATCATCATACGTCATTATCTACATAGGGAAAACTAGCAAGAAAGGATTGCATACCCCTTTGATCATTAGGTATTAGTGGCAGGGTTTAGAGAGATATTTCATCAAATATATGAATAATATCTAGTTTAAATGCGGACGTGGATGACTATATTTCACAGCCATCAACCTCCCCAAGCTTAAACTTTATCGTCCTAGAGCAAGAAAACCAAAATCAAAAAGGAACTCAACATTTAAACCGAAATAACTAGATGATGATCTTACTCATGATTGGTAGTCTCATGTTTCCTCCACTTTATTTATTTGAAAAACTTCAGCATAGATAGAGTAATGACAAGCATATCATACGGGTTTCATGAATCCTTATAGAGCAGCAAAATTATTGTAAGCATGGATGATTCAAAAGAGTAAACTTTATTCCATGTCATGTAATCAACTCATAAGCTTGCCTTTGAACAATAAAGTATAATGACGACCCACAAGTATAGGGGGTGTATCATAGTACTTCCAATAAATAGGAGTTTCGATCCCAACGAGGAGCATAAGGTGTTGACTAGTGGTATGGAGCAGGAAATCTCTGTAAATACTTAGCAAACAGATTTTTAGGGGTTTTCTGATAAAGCAACCAAACAAATTGAAAGTAATAAAGAACAAATTCATCAAGTGGCCCAATCCTTTTCTAGCAAAGGACAAGCTGGTGGAAATACTTATACAGACCAAACGTTCTCGAGGACACATGGAAATTTTGTCAAGTGCTTTCGCTTCAAATAGCTGAGTACTCTTCTTTGGTGTTGTAAGTGTTTTGTGGGTGAACCTGTGCTAATGTACCGACCTTACTTGTACTAATACATACTTGTGAATAAACCCCCTTCAAGCATCCGCAACTACAGGAAAGTAATTAATATATAAACCTAACCACGGCCTTAAACTCTAAGATCCTACGCTCCCTTGTGCAAAGGTGTCCTAACGGGGGTTCAGGTTTCTGTCACTCCGGCAACCCCACAATTAGTAGCCAAATACACAATGCATTCCCCTAGGCCCATAAATGGTGAAGTATCATGTAGTCGACGTTCACATGACACCACCAGAAGAATAGCACCACAACTTAAATACTAAACCATTGAATAATAACTCAATACAAATCCACTACTAACAACATGACTTCTCCCATGTCCTCAAGAACTAGACGAACTACTCACAAGACATCATATGGATCAAGATCAAATATGATATGGTGATGAATAACAATCTGAACATAAACAATAATCCAATGGTTCCACTCACAAGCATCAACTACAATAGTAATTAACACCGGGAAAGTTTCCCCTAAGAACTAAAGCAATATCCAACACAAATGTTACAGCGGGATGGAGTGGTGATGGTGGTGTTGTTGGAGATGATGGTGTGGATGATGATGATGATGATGATCCCGATGAAGCCTAGCTTGATGACGGTGTTGATGGCGACGATATCCCCTCTCCGGGAAGGAGTTTCCCTGGTAGAAATCTGTTTGCCGGAGCGATCTTTCTCTCTCAGTGTTTTATGCCCCCCAGAGGCGGCGGTAATCTATCTGTGCTCGCTCCCCTGGTGTTAGGGTTCTATAAGGAAAATATAGGCGAGAGGGCGGAGTCGGGAGCCGAGCAGGTGGGCCACACCTGCCCTAGGCGCGGCCCGGGGGGACCCGCGCCTAGGCGGGGTGTGGGCCCCCTGTGGCCCTTCTACGCCTCTCCTTCTGGCTTCCTTAGTCTTCCGGGAAAATATAATTTTCCCATATTTTTCTGATCTTCGCGAAATTGCATCAAAACACCTCTTTTTCCATCAGAATCCAGACTCCGGCAGTCCATCCTCCAAGAATCATCCAACATGCAAAAACAGTGGAAAACAAAAAAGTAATACCTCATAATAAGACATATATCAATGAATAGAGGAAAATTATGATATAGAATGGTGATGCAAATTGGACGTATCAACTCCCCCCAAGCTTAGACATTCGCTTATCCCCAAGCGAAAACTGAGCTCAGTAAACATGTCCACGGGTTTATGGAGTGAAGTGTCGATAAAAGAATACGGAAAAGAAGCATCACACTTACCATTACACAACTCATAGAAGAAAGCAACTCACCATTATATAACTTATCTTGCAACAAGTACATGAGTCACAATAGAGATGCATAAAGATAAATCATAATTGGAATTGGCAAACTCTTGTTCGTGGTCAGAGAACAGCTGGCAAACAATTTCACAAAAAGCTTTTTGTAGAAGTTTAATAACAGGAGCACTCTTTGCTCAAAAATGTTTTTCACAATGAAGGCTTTCAGATAAGAGTTTTGTACAAACAAGGAAGATAAAGAACATGATTGAATAAATCCCCATATGAATGCTTGAAACACAACAACTCAAATGCTTGCTAGGGATAGAGAGGAAGTAGGTTTACTGGCTCAACTTAGAAAATAGGAGAAATGTCCCTTGTAGAGGGCAGCAGGGATTTCAAGTCATAAAGAGCTTCCAAAAGATTATGGTACTTACTAGCTTTGATCCCTCATTGCCCCTATCATAGGCATCTTGAGATGATTAAGGTTAAAGTGCACAAAGATGGAGTATATGCTTGACGAAATATAAGTTGGCAATATCATGTCCCTTGAGTACGAGGGCCGCTCCGCATGCTACTCAACTTTGGTCACCGGTAAGTTCTTGTCATTGTAAGTACATGTGTATCATAAAGAATCGCCAATGGGGTACCCCTTACACATGGTACAGGATCTATCCCATAACCAAAATGACAAGGCAAGAAGACAATGAGCATCTCAGCGATCTTTTTATTTACTATGTGCATATCTTTTTATTGAGGATTCTTCATAGAATGCTCACTATAGTGATGCTGCAAGTTTCCACCATGATTAGGCATGGCTTAGGCTAGCGGCCCAGGCGTTTCTCTAACACACATACGTCACTCCATGGACTTACAAGTTCCCTATTTATTTCACATCGTCGACATCCGTAAACAAAAGATCATGATATCAACTGTGTACTACGTACAGGTGCATTGTTGAAAGCGTTCCCCATGACAGCACGGTTCTGCTAATTCCAACGTATAGATGCAAGCATATACAAATTTGATGACACAATGGTTCAAGTCTATTAGGGTCAAGAAAATAAGGTGTGCCATCAAGTTTGTGAGAGCTTTACTACCTAGTTTTCACATAACAAAATACTTTTTAATTCGAAAGATAGATGAAGCTTGAGAACTTGCTTGGAATAGCAATAATGTTAATAGGTAGGTATGGTGGACACAAATGGCAAAGGTTTTGGTTCAAAGGGATTGGAAACATGAGAAGTATGCCTTCTCAAAACAGGTTTTTGGCTAGCAAGGCTGGGTAGTAAGCAAAAGAGTCCTGGAGCATAACTTGATGTAGATGTTGTCTGTACCGGCTTTAGAATCTAGCAAGGGTTAAGAAGATACGTTGAGTACGAGTGTACTCATCAAGTTTCACTAGAAAAGGAGTGTTTGATGCACTATAACTACAGCCACAGACTGTAGGTCGTAGGCAATGCAGGTTTTCATAAAACATTTCTTCAAAGGTTGCTTTTATTCTGAAAAAACTATATCCGTCAGCCTTCACGGGTTTACCAGAACTTTCATGGAGTTCCTTTCCCTCAGTGTTCGCAGCTCCTTCCCGGAACAGGGAGTAACAAGTTATAGTTCTTACACTCTGCAGAGGTGCGTTACTTTTCCCATGAGAGATCAACTCCATGTTGCACAACCGGGCAGCTTACCCGTCCACAATTCCATGTTGTGGGGCCCAGTAGGTGATCCAAGCAAATCACTGCCCTCTTCGCGACCTCATATATATGCATGATCCTTCAAGCTGGCTCACCTTCATTAAGCCCCTTTTTTTTACTTTTTGGGCAGGCTAAACCCTGATGAGTTACCGAAGACTCTATGACCTGGTGTTGCCCTGCCAAGTGCCATATTAAATGGTCCATCCACTAAACACCATCCATAGATAATCTAGACACCAAAAGTGTGGGGTGTAAGGGTGCCCATCCATATGTTGGATCCGCACAAGGAATCACAACGTCACATTAAGGTCGTCTTGCCTCCATACAAGAGGAAAAGAATACAGCTGACTTCTCCGTCCCATTCCAAATCTCATGGTTAACGCGTAATATACGGTGCTAGAATCACTGGCGACATTGGTTGTTAAGTCCTAGATAATATGTTCCTTTACCACTGGAACTTTTATAGTAAGTTTTTACCTCATGGTAAACCTATAATCACATTATTATGAAAATAGTGTTTTCGGACCTTTTTCAAATGCAGGTGATGTCCACATTGTATTTGTAAAATACTTTACAGAAAATAACCAAAGGACATGAGCAAGTGTGAACTTGCCTTTTGTGATTGCAAGATTATGCACTCACGGTCTTCAAGATAATATAAGATCCAATATCTGAAATCAGCACCATTGGTCCGGTAAGGACTAATGTTTAAAGAAGCAATATGCTCTTATGCATAAGTAATGTGATGCACTTCTATAAACGCGAATCCCGGGGATAACGTTGTTCTAGGGTTTGGAGACTATAAATGATGTCTTTTAAATGTGTTGTACTTTTAGATGAGTTTTATACTTGTGCTTCTTATTAAGGCTTGTGAGTGTGTCTGAAACAATCATATAATTTACAATATCATAAAACAATAGGACACACAGAAATGTGAAATGATACTTAATATTGCTTATATAAGAGTTCTTGTTTGAAGTGGCAAAAAGAATAACCTTTGAAGAAAAGGTTTCTTTTCTAAGGTCTAAATAATCTTTGTGGTTAGTTGAGTCTGGTCGATATTATTTGTGCTTGCTTGAATAGTTTGTACTTGAGATTCTTTACGACTTAACTATAACAGACCAAAGTTAACTATAAAACATATAACAATGTCTTTAGTATTATATTTAGAGTCTTGTAGACTAAAGTTAACTTTAAAACATAGATAGTTTGAAAGTATAATGCTTATAACATTTTTACTTTGTGTACTTGGTAATGTTGCCTTAAGGTTACTTAAGAATGGTTATATTTTTCTTTGATGTAGTGGTTTTCTTGATTTTATAATGGAATAATATCACTTACCCTTTTATGGATGAGTGGTTATAGTTTGTAAACCATGGAGTAATGTTACTTAATTGCTTATGAGTTCACTATAGTGTTTTAGTATGTTGATAAACTTGTGGTTAAAGCAAAGGAAATAAGTTTTTATTTAACTACAAATTACTCTTGAAGATTTTATATTTGATAAGGATTCTTTTTAGAAAATATTACACACCTATGGTTGAGGAGAATTCAATAAAATTGTAATTAAAATGTGTTAAACTATTTTGACTTCATATTAATAATGTTGAAGACTAATACTATTTATTAGACTCAATTGGTTAGTTTTAGACATATTAGAAATTTTTATTTACCCTTATATGCATTATCCATTAAGTAGAGTTATTTGAATTTATATTTAACTCAAAAGTGGAATATTATATTTTTAACATGTAGATATTATTTTGTGATCATTTTGGTATATTACATTTATTTTTGTGATTTATAAATAATAAGATATGATTTTGACAATTCTTATTACTTTATAATTACTTAATAAATAATAAATATTTAATTAAGTGAAATAATAATACATGATTGTAGTTTTCAAAATATTGTTCTTATTTTTTGAAGATTTTTGGTATTTATTTATATTCTTAACATTTACCATTAAAATAGGAATTATCAAAGTTTTATTACCTTTAAATTTTTTATTAAATAATAATTATTTAAATTGTTAACATAATAATGTTTAATAATAGTTTTATGTTCTAGATTTTATTTTTCTAAACATTTTCATATATTATACATATTTTTGAACTATAAAACAAAAGTTATAGATTTAACAAGTTTTAATCATTTAATTTAATTTCTGTAATATGTATATTTGGATTTATATCTTTTATTATTTCTTAAATAGGAAATAACTTTTTACACCGCACCCACAACTAGCCCTACTCACTGACTAGTAGGCCAGAGGACACCTCAGCTTTCAGGTTATTAAATGTCTTTGTTATCGACCCTATTTCTACTCCCACACAATGACATATGGGCCCAAGGCCATGTCATCTGCCACGCGAGACAAAGACTGGGTCAAACTGGCTGACTAGGTTGCGGGTGACGTTCGTATGACGTCATCTGAACTTGATCCTCTCAGATCGATGATGGATCAGATGATTTGGTGCGTGCGCGGGGCTGTGGTTAGGCTCGTTGGAAAGAGGGTATTGTTGGGGATATGCTATATGGGTATCCTCATGGCATGTCTCCTATCTAGATAACCCGGGTGGCCCACAGTTGGTAGCATGGCCCATGGCTTGCTGGGCGGCCTAGTTAGATGGATCTAGAAGGGAGGCCCATGCAGGATAAAGGAAGGCTACGGTGGAGTCACCAGCGTACCCGGAGCCTTGGAGTACAAGACACACAAGACTAGTAATAGACGGTGTAGGACTCTGTAACCTGTCCGGCTAGGACTTTTCCCTTTAACCCTAGGACCTAGCGTCTATATAAGTCGGTCCTATGGGAGCCTTTAAGGAACGATCAAGTAGCGATTATCCCACACCTCGCACAGCGAACCTATCTCTGTAACTCGGCGTATTGCCCTTATAGTGATTTATAGCAGGAGTAGGATTCCGCCATCGTCGTGGGATCTGAACCTGGGTAAGTTGTGTTACCTCGTACTGTCAATCGTCCGCCTTCCCTCACGTCTCTAAACACGCACTATGAGGACCCCTCCATGGCGTACTCGTCGGCAATACCACGACAGTTGGCACCCACCGTGGGGCAAGAGGCGCTTCAGGCTCTTCAGCGGGCGAGGACCAAGATCTTCGCGGGAATCAGCGAAACCGTAGCCATCGGTCGCGTTCTCTTCTCCGGTAACATTCTGATCATCCCTCCCGACGAGTTCTGGATCCCGGCAAAGACGAACCCTAATCGGTGTTCGATCGTTCCTATCGGAGATATCCACCACTTCATTGGCGAAACTGACTCGGGCACTAGTTCCCTGGGAGTCGGAGGAGCATCAAGACCCGCACGGACCTCCTACAGGAAGGATACGTTCGCGGAAGGCTCAATGTCGGATATCCCTTCAGAGTTCGCTGGCAAAGGTCAGAAAAATTCAAGGCCCACCCAAACTGCCTTTGTGCAGGATATAACGGTGGAAGATCACTGCAAGTCCGCCGGCTTCGCCCGTGCGTCTGGACAACAGAGATCCAAGTTTGTCGGCGTGGTTACCATCTTCGATTTGGCGCGTTGCATTCAGGGAGAGAGCGAAAACCCCCGCGATTACCTTGCCAGGTGGCTCTGTATATGAGCCGATCTGGCCCACTACCCTAGCCATGTATCTCTTTGTGGAAGGACTGGACCATGGCACGCTTCTCCGGCATTATCTAAGACGGCAGCAGGCATCGGGACGCCTTATCTTCGAAGGCATGGTGAACACCGTCAACAACTACGCGGAGGCCAAAGTGGCCGCTCAGACAGCGCTTGTGCTCATTGACGGAGCCCCTCCGATTCAGCCACCACCACCACCGCCTCCGGCCGCCATCGCCGCAGCTGCGCCGCCAACTCCATTCGTCGTCGCTGCTGTTACACCTCCACCCCCCGTAATCGAGGAAGTCCTGGCACCCTCCGACTCTGTGATTGACGCGTTATACGCCGACTTAAGTGCAGATTCAGAGGAGATAGATTTCAGTCTAGAGGAACTAGACTCCGCCATGTAGGAGATGGAGGAGTACACACGCGACGAGCAAGCCAATAACGCCGTCACATCTCGAGAGGTGTTCGTCACCATTTGGGACGGCGATGGATGAAGATCAACCCGGACGAGCTCCGCCTACAGCTCTGGACAAAGGGAAGGGACCACCTGTTGCTGATGACATTGATCGCACAAAGTTCATGCCCCCTCCGCCTAATCCAGTGCAACAGCCACAGGAACTCGGCACCGGCCCGAGCAACAACATACCACAAACGTTCCACCTCCGGCATCTACGTCTGCTGCTGCCCAAGTTACTCCGGACGATAGAGTGATGTACGGTAATATCCTCGTCGATCCACTGATCGTAGCTCATATCCGGAACATGACCCAGCTAGACGAGAAGCGCCAGCAGCTGCTGGAGGAAGAACATGCCATCACGGAGCAAGGCGCTAAGCTAGATCGAGATCTGGTCAACGCGCAGAAATCCATAGAGAAAGCAAGAGCAATGGAGGCCGAGTACAAGACTCTGCAGCAGCAGCAGAAGGCCAAGAAAGCTCCGGCTCGCGTCATCAACGATCCAGGTGTACGACGAAACCTAGGATGGGCTCCCCCGAATCCGGCACAAGCCAAGCCATACATTGACGGTGAAGGCAGGCAAGTGATGTCCACTCCTCTCCTTAACCTCGCCGTCGCCAAGACCCTTCTGGAGCAGGATATATCGCCCGAGGCTGTGGACCAGGTCTATGACCTAGTGGCCAAGGCGGTGAAACAGCAGGAAAAGGCCACCTCTCAGAGGCTTGAGTCTGACCCAGCGTTTTTCCAGTCTAGCTAGCATAAGCCGCCAAGGTACAGATCTCCTCTTGATGTCGGGTCACATACGGGTTCATCAGAACGAAGACGGAGGGATGCGCGCAATAGGAACGATGCTATCCCCATATCCTCTGACCACGGAGAAAAGGCCCGACCTCGTAGCCCATCGCCACCGCCTCGCTCCCCCTGACATCGCGAAGACCCCAAGGCTCACCATCGTACAGATATGCCCCCACCAAGGCAGAGCGGCATCGTCATCCGGACAACCCGGAGCAGACCCATCATGACTGAGAGCGCAACCAAGGACACAAGAGCAGGTCGCGCCATGACCCTCCGCGTCCGGCAAGAAATCGCGACAAGCGTGAGGCGTCGCAGGAGGGTAATAGCAAGAAGGCTAACCCACCGCCACCTCCGCCTCCGTCGCCACCTAGCTGTCACCATGGTGGAGGAGGCCCGCGTCGTTCACACAGCCCATCAAGAAGAAGAAAAACCCGGAGCCGTACGACGCACGTTCGCGGATCGATAAGATCCACGAGGCCCGGGAAGGACCATACCTGGGACCACGTTGCTTTGGACCTGCGATACGGTCCGCAACTTACCCCAAAGGTTTCCGGATTGACAAGACCATCAAGCCCTATGATGGCATCGCTAATCCAGCTACATGGTTGCAGGATTACAGCAACGCGGTAGAGATTGCCGGGGGTAACCCCAACGTTGCCGTCAAGTACCTCCTATTGATGTTGGTGGGCACAGCCCGTCAATGGATTGATGACTTGCCGGAGAAATCCATCTGCAATTGGTTGGACATGTAAGAAGCATTCACCAAGAACTTCGAGGGTACGTACAAACGTCCCTGCAATGTTGGCGATCTACAACGGTGCGTGAAAGAGAAAGACGAGACATCTCGCGCCTACCTCTAAAGCTGGCTGGATATGAAGAATTCCTGCACAGGAGTGCACGCCCAGACCACCTTGGTCACCTTCATCGATGGGTTGGAAAGGGGCATGTTGCTCCGACATAAGATGAAGCACTTGTAGGACAATCACCAGCTTGACTTGAACCAGATGATTCAGTTGGCTAGTGAGTTCGCAGCTGCCGACGATGATGCTCGCGGCTCTCTGCTGGCAACGGCCGTTCCAACTCAAGCTCGGAGGAACATCAGCACAAAGCGAAAAACCGCTCCAGAAGAAAAGCAAACTCCCGACATGGTCGCCATGACCTTTGCAGGACGAGGTGATGGCGGACAACGTGGCCGAGGACGGGGAGCTGGTCGTGGGCAGCAACGAGGAAGTGAAGCTACCTCGGCAGCGCTCCGCGTTCCCCAAACCTACGAAGAGTACCGCGATATGCCGTGCCTCGTACACCTCGATGTCAATGGCAAGGCCACCCATACCTATCGACACTACAAGTTTGTCAACGACCTCAAGGAGGACCTGGAGTCCGGCTACCAGCAAAGTCGGAAGAACAGACCGCGAGGCAAGGGCAAGGGGAAGAAGAAGGAGGAGGAGTCCAAGGATTCAAGTGACATGGACGAGGATGACCCCAAGCACGCCGCCAAGAGCGACGACAGATGCAAGAACCCCTTCGTGAAGAAGGCGCAAGTCTACCAAACTTTCCTTGGCACCCCCACCGTTCGACAACAGAAGACCTCTATGAGGATACTGATGGCTACTCTACCCCCAGTTCCCCAGTTCCTGCGTTGGTCAAAGGTTCCAATTACTTGGGACAGGAAGGATCATCTAGACCTCATCCCTACGGAGAATCAACACGCCATGGTCATCAACACCTTGATTGACGGCGTGGAGTTCACCAAGTGTATGGTGGATAGTGGAAGCAACATCAACATCATGTACCTGGATACACTGCAGAAGATGAACTTGACGGAGGCAAACCTAAGGCGGACCGACAACATCTTCCACGGTGTAGTTCCTGGTCGGGAGGCTCGGTCCTTTGGGTGCATCACACTTCAGGTTGCCTTTGGCGATGTTAATAATTACCGCCAAGAGTGCATGACCTTTGAGGTGGTCCCCTTCAAGAGCGTTTACCACGTCATATTCGGGCGCGACATATTCCACACCTTCAAGGCCAAGCCATGCTTCGTCTACAACAAACTCAAGATACCCAAACCAAACGATGTCATCACCATATCCGGAAGATTTACCAAAGCAAGGGACTATGAGATTAATGAAGCAGCCTTCGTGGAAGATGTCCTCTACAGCGAAGAATTCAAAGAGATCCAGAGCAAGGTCGATGACTCAGAGATGCCCGCGTCGAAGAAACATATCTCCGACTCCTCTCCAACATTCAATGCCGCCATCGAGACCAAGCCGATGGAACTTGTAGTAGGCGATGCCTCCAAGACCACCGCCATTGGGACGAACCTGGACCCCAAATAGGAAAACACGCTCGTCGAGTTCCTCCGTGAGAATAGGGAAATATTTGCCTGGTAACCTGCCGACATGAAAGGTGTACCTAGGTAACTTGCCGAGCACAGCTTAAACATTGATCCAAAATGCAAACCAGTGAAGCAACCTCTACGATGCTTTGGAGATGAGAAGAGACGCGCCATAGGCAAAGAGATAGCTAGATTACTTAAGGCTAGTTTTATCCGAGAAGTCCTTCACACCCAATGGGTGGCCAATCCTGTACTTGTCCCCAAAAAGGGAACCAAAGAATTAAGAATGTGCGTTGATTACACCGGCTTGAACAAAGCATGCTCCAAAGATCCGTTTGCTTTGCCTCGCATTGACCAAGTCACTGACTCGACGGCTGGCTCGGAACTTTTGTGTTTTCTTGATGCATAATCAGGGTACCACCAGATCAAGATGAGGAAGTTGGACCAATTTGCCACTTTGTTCACTACCCCATATGGCATGTTTTGCTATGTTACGATACCCTTTGGGCTGAAAAACGCAGGTGCTACGTACCAGCGGACAATGCAACGTTGCCTGCATGACCAAATTGGTCGTAACGTTCACGCCTATATGGACGATATAGAGATGATGTCTAAAAAGTAAAATGACTTAATCTCCGACTTAAAAGAAACCTTTGACAATCTCCGGAAATATAACATGATGCTTAACCCTAAGAAGTGCGTCTTCGGGGTTCCAGCCGGCAAATTGTTGGGCTTCATCGTTTCCCAGCGTGGAATCGAGGTTAATCCGGAGAAAATCAAGGCCATCTTAAACATAAATCGTCCAACATGCCTAAAGGACATTCAACGACTAACAGGTTGTGTTGCAGCAGTTAGTCGGTTCATCAGCCGACTTAGAGAAAAGGCCCTGCCACTTTACAGGTTGTTGAAGAAGGCAGACAAATTTATATGGACAGACGAAGCAGATGCATCATTGAAGCAGCTCAAGGAAATTCTCTCCTCAGCGTTGTTGTCGATATACCAAATGGGTATACCTACGACATAGTCTCATACCGGCAATCCCGGGTGGCCCACAGTTGGTGGTTAGTCCTATGGCATAACCGGGCGGCCCAGTTGCTGATAGACAAGACGGAGGTCCGGCAGGGATAAAGAAAGGCGACGTGCCGCCGCCTAAGATGGAAGTCGGCGCCTTGGAGGACACGAAGACTAGTTAGTATAGGACTCTGTAACCGTATCCGGCTGGGACTCTCCATGTAACCCTAGGTCCTGGTGTCCTTATAAGCCGGCCTACGGGAGCTTTTAGGGCATAACTCAGAGAGAACAACAAGTGCATAGCACTACTCGCACACAGCGAATCCCCAATTTTGTAACTCGGATTATTGTCATTATAGTGATTTATAGCAGGAGTAGGATCTCGCCACCGTCATGAGATCTGAACCTAGGTAAACCGTGTCAAGCCGACCTGGACGCTCTCCGTCTTGCCCCCACGTCTCTAAACTCGCCGTTGGGATACCCCTATGGCGTACGTGTTGGCAAAACCACGACAGTTGGCACCCACCGTGGGGCAAGAGGCGCTTACAGTATGGATCCGGGCGGGATCCCTCGCCGTCTTCGAAGGCGGCAAAATCGGATCTTCGTCGACGCGACTTCGTCATCGCTCTCGAGCATGTGGCTAAATAGGCGGCATCACGGAAGTCTTCATCAACCTCCTCTTTGATCTTGTTTGAGTGCATGTGTACTCGCGTATCAACATCAATATTGTGCTTTTCTCCATCATGACGCGCTGCCGGATCAGGGCCGGCGACAGCTTAAACCCACGCGATGTCTTTTAAATTACCGTGTTCGGTTGTTTGAGTGTCGGATCGGTTACGGCTCTACGGCTATCATAGCTGAGGAGTTTGACACCCGTACGTGTAGAAAAGACAACACGAATACCAAGTATGATTTAATTTTATTTACACGGGACAGGAAGACAAAGACCTTACGTACATGAATTTCTTGGTGAGGCCATGTTTTCCGATCAGGATTCCGGCGATGCAAACATCCAACGATTTCATGTGTGAGACCGCCTTCGTGGTGTATCTCCGTGTTAGTGTTGTGCCAATCTTCCGGCCTCACCTGGTTAGACGGATTCATGGATGGTTCACATCGCTACATTTGGAATTTTTTAGCGTCGCATACTATTACAACTTTACACCAGATTGTTTCATCGCGGACTGATTTGTCTTGTCTTCGTCACGGATGAATTCGTCTTCGTTGCGAACAACACCGACTTTGCTTAAACAGCTAAGTATCCTGTTTTTATTTATTTATTCTTTTAATTGTTTACGATCATGAGATTAAGATTGGTTCACTCATATTCTGAGTCTTTTACCGCTTTCGTTTTTAGTCATATCTTTTTCACGATTTGCCTCGCGCTCGTGAGTATAAACTTTTTACTGGCTTGCCGTTTAAGGCCCCAGAACCATGCAAAAGTTTTCTGTTGTTTTTATGTGGATTCCGGAGTAGTGACTTTTCGACACTCAAAGCCGGCGTTTTGACCTTGGGTTCTGGACGGTGCCATTAAGCATCATCACCTAAGGACATGGTTCTATGTTGCGAGTCTTCCGTCTCATGAAAGGTCAATCATAAAAACCAGAATAATGGATAAGCCAGCACTTGTTTAAACAAAATTTTACATAAACTGTTTAAAATAAGTTGATTTTTTTCCTCATAAACAGTTTTATGTGTTCAACTGCTGCATTGTTTCAGCTTTAATGCATTTGTTCAAAGGCCATGTTTGTTCCGCCTTACATTTGTTTGTTGGACACGATTAAAGGAACAATTTAATACATTTGTATTCTTATGTTTATGTTTCAGGTACATAACACTTGGACATTGTCGCGTTCCTCGGAATAAGATGTTTGAAGCCGAATTTTCACTAGGCTTGACACCTCGGGGCTGCAATTGCAATTATTAACCAAGACTTGATCCACCTTTGAGGATGTCGGATCAATGCTTGGGGGCTTGACATCTCTAATTTAAGAGTTTTGTCCCGCCTTGCGTCCAAGCCGGAACAATCCTCGGGGGGCTACAGTACGATGATCTCCAAGACATGGTTTAGTTCTCTTTGAGCATCAAGACGAAAAATTCATGTGAATTCCACCTTGACGCTCGGGGGCTACACCGATGCTGATTTTTTTGTAAAAGTTCTCTCTGGAGCACTAAGCCGAAATAATTTCCGACTTGGCGCTCGGGGGCTACACTATTGACATTTTTACTAAAGCTACTTTGAGAGCACCAAGACGATTGTCCTTTCAAACTCCGATTTGGCGCTCGGGGGCTACAATAGTTTGATGTACAATTATGCATGTTCTTTTGAGCATCAAGCCGACTCAATGCTCGGGGGCTACATATGGTTATGTCAAGAAACTTTCAAGACAATGAAGAATCCGGCTAGCGAAACTTGGGGGCTTGGCATCAATTTTGCCTTCCCGGAAGTTTCCTAGGTTACACGGCTCGATGGCCTAAACGTCCGTGATATGAGAAGCTCTAAGACCATAATTCAGCAAGCTCTTATGTCTGTGAATTTGCTGGCTCTAAGTCGGCAATTTGACAGCCTTTATGACCGTGGCCCAGAAGCCGTGATTTTTTCCGGCTTACATATCGTCCTGCATGGATGATGATATTAAAGAAGTTCCTAGATCTTGGAAGAATCACTAACGATTCGTTAGAGAGTTCTCCGCCTTGGATTCGTTCGCAGAAGCATACAAGCAAATCTATGGCTAGGCTTAGTCGGATGAGAATATGATATGGGAGCTCTCCAAGATTCTTCGCGAAGCACGCCTACAAATTGAAGATGACGTGATACTTACGCTCAAAGCTAGACGCAGGAACGCGAGGATCTTGAAGAACTCCGGGGGATCCTTTTTTGGATATACCAAATAGGTATACCTACGGCATAGTCTCATACCGGCAAGCCCGAGTGGCCCACTGTTGGTGGTTAGGCCTATGGCATAACCAGGCGGCCTAGTTGCTGATTGACAAGACGGAGGTCCAGCAGGGATAAAGGAAGGCGACGTGTCACCGCCTTAGATGGAAGCCGGAACCTTGGAGGACACGAACACTAGTTAGTGTTAGTCTAGGAATCTGTAACTGTATCCGACTGGGACTCTCCATGTAACTCTAGGTCCTGGCGCTCTTATAAGCCGGCCTACGGGAGACTTTAGGGCAACACACAAGACAATATCGGTCTAGCCCCCGAGCGTCAAGGTGGAATTCACATGAATTTTCCGGCTTGATGTTCAAAGAGAACTAAACCATGTCTTGGAGATCATCGTACTGTAGCCCCCGAGGTTTGTTCTGGCTTGGACGCAAGGCGGGACAAAGATCATAAATTAGAGATGTCAAGCCCCCAAGCGTCGATCCGACTTCCTCAAAGGCGGCTCATGTCTTGGTCAACAATTGCAATTGCAGCCCCCCAGGTATCAAGCCTAGTGAAAATCCGTCTTAAAACACCTTAATCAAAGGAACGCGGCAATGTCCAAGCATTACGTACTTGAAAAATAAACATAAAAATACAAATGTATTAAATTGTTCCTTTAATTGTGTCCAACAAACAAATGGGACGGAACAAAAATGGTCTTTGAACAAATCCATTAAAGCTGAAACAATGCAGCAGTTGAACACATAAAACTGTTTAGGAGGAAAAAACTCAACTAATTTGAACAGTTTATGTAAAATTTTGTTTAAACAAGTGCTGACTTGTCCATTATTCTGGTTTTTATGCTTGACCTTTCGTGAGACGAAAGACTCGCAGCACATAACCATGTCCTTAGGTGACAATGCCTAATGACACCGTCCAGAACTCAAGGCCAAAACGCCGGCTTTGAGTGCCGAGAAGTCACTACTCCGGAATCCACATAAAACAACAGAAAACATGTATCCAGAAAACTTAAGCTAACGCCCGAAGGCAGGTTTTTTGCATGCTACTCGGGTCTAAACGGCAAGCCAGTAAAAAGTTTATACTCACAAGCGCAAGGCAATCGTGGAAATAGGTATGACCAAAATCGAAAGCGGTAAAAGACTCAAGATATGAGTGAACCAATTTTAATCTAATGATCATAAACAATAATAAATATAAATAGCTGTTTAAGCAAAGTCGGCGTTATTCGCGGCGAAGATGAATCCGTTCGGACAAAAGACAAAGCAGCGAAGTTGTCCGCCTTCCGTGATGAAGCAGGAGAAGTCTGCATCGGTCATATTGCAAAACCAAAGATGAATCCGACAAGGTAATGTCGCTTGCGGCATCGGCCAGGACAAGCTTGCATGCCCAATCGATTCTATCTACCGATATATGCAAACGCACGATGCTTATAAAGCTAGGTTGATTTAATTGCCTCTACGTGAAGGAGTAGTCAAGAGGCACACTCCACAACACTTTGATTACTCAAATCGCCTGATCCCGTCAAGGATTTTTTTGGTCGTGCCGTGGCCACGACGCACTGCAATGGCGACACGACTGATTGGATCATCCAATTTGAGTTTGCTTCAATCTTCCTTCCGACATGAAATAGCAGACTGAATTTTACCCGTATATTTACTGAATAAGCCTAATCGAAACTTGTGCCAGCAACGTTGACGCGTATGCGTACGTGCACAAACACAACCAGAATTTGGATCCACCGGCTACTTCCGATCGGGCCATATAATCAGATAGAAAAAATCACCGCTACTTCTAGATCAGATGTGATTTGACGAAGAATTCCACGATGCCGCCGACTAGACCACACGCTCGAGCGGAGAGACAATGAATCCTCAGAAGACTCAAGAGCGATGACGAAGCCGGCGCGTCGATGGAGATGCGATTTGGCCGCCTTCGAAGACAGCGAGGGATCCCGCCCGGATCCGTGCTGTAAGCGCCTCTTGCCCCACAGTGGACGCCAACTGTTGTGGTATTGTCTTGTGTGTTTCCTAAAGGCTGCCGTAGGCCAGCTTATAAGAGCACCAGGACATAGGGTTACATGGAGAGTCCCAGCCGGATACAGTTGCAGATTCCTAGACTAACACTAACTAGTCGTCGTGTCCTCCAAGGCTCCGGCTTCCATCTAAGGCGGTGGCACGTCACCTTCATTTATCCCTGTTGGAGCTCTGTCTTGTCTATCAGCAACTGGGCCGCCCGGTTATGCCATAGGCCTAACCACCAACTGTGGGCCACCCAGGCTTGCCGGTATGAGACTATGTCATAGATATACCTATTTGGTATATCCACAACAAGCGGCCATCCTTGCAGCACACAAGCCTGGAGAGCCCATGTTGATATACATGGCGGCAACCAATCGGGTAATCAGCATCGTCGTCGTGGTAGAGTGGAAGGAACCAGGCTATGAGCATGGAGTTCAACGACCAGTTTACTATGTAAGCGAGGTCTTGACGGAGTCCAAGCAGCGTTATCCGCACTACTAGAAGATAGCTTATGGAGTATTCCTTGCTTCTCGGAAGCTGAGGCATTACTTTCAGGAGCACCCTATCAAAGTGGTGAGCAAGACTCCACCGTCCGACATTATCAACAACAGCGATGCTACGGGAAGGGTCTCAAAGTGGGGCATTGAACTTGCCGCCTTCGAGATCACTTACAAAAGACGCGACACTATCAAGACACAAGCCTTGGCGGATTTTATCATAGATTGGACGGAGATGTCAGATGCTACTCTGTTGCCCGAACTAGAGTACTAGGTGATGCACTTTGACGGATCAAAGCTGCTCAACGGCTCGGGGCTGGTGTATTGCTACAGTCACCAACTGGCGACAAGCTGCACTACGTTCTGCAGATCCACTTCGAGGCTACAAACAACATGACGGAGTATGAAGCACTCATTCACGGATTACGCGTAGCCAAGGATATTGGCATCAAGCGCATAGTTTGCTATGGATATTCCGACTTGGTTGCCCAGCAGGTGGCTGGCACTTGGAATGCGCGGAACCCTATGATGGCGGCATATCGCGACGAAGTGGATGAGATAGCCAAGTGCTTCTTGGGCTACGAAGTCAAGTATGTACCTAGGGAGCAAAACGAGGCGGCTAATCTGATGTCTAAGCTTGGATCAGGGCGCAAACGAATTCCGCCAGGAGTTCTCCTAGAGCATCTGCGGACACCATCCGTGAAGGGAGCCGACATCGACAACCCGGATAGAGTTGACTCTTTTGTCCATATTGTGGCAAAGATCCCTCCGGCTTGGACAAAACCGTTCATGGAATATCTCGAACACAGAACTTTGCCCTACGACGAGGTCGAAAGACGGCAAATAGTACGACGAGCAAAGGGCTATACCATAATTAATTGACATCTTTACAAAAGGAGAACTACTGGTGTATACCTTAAGTGTGTTTCCTAGTTAGAAGGTATTGAAATCCTATGCGAAATCCATCTCGGAGATTGCGGGCATCACGCTGCTCCTTGATCGTTGGTCGCGAAAGCCTTCCAGCAAGGATTCTTTTGGCTGACCGCGAAGGCGGACGCCGACAAGCTGGTTGAGACGTGCATGGGATGCCAGTATTATGCTCGACAACTACAATGTTCCTGCTGAAGAATTGCGAACAATACCAATAACTTGGCCATTTGCAGTCTAGGGGCTAAAAATGGTGGGACCGTTACAGACGGCACCATGTGGGTTTAGGCATCTGCTAGTAGAAGTTGATAAATTCACTAAATGTATAGAAGCTAAACCCATTAGAAAGCTTGATGGGGCAACTGCCCTCAGGTTTGTCCAGGATCTGGTGGTGAGATTTGGTCTTCCACATAGCATTATCACCAACAACGGCAACAACTTATCACTCGAAGAAGTGGAGGCATGTTGTTGGGAGAAGGGCATCCGACTTGACCTTGCATCTGTGGCACATCCACAATCCAGCGGTCAGGTTGAGCGAGCCAATGGATTAATTATGCAGGGAATAAAGCCACGTCTTGAGGCACCGCTACATAGAGCAGCTGGAGCCTGGGCGGAAGAATTTCCATCTGTGCTGTGGAGTTTATGAAATACAACCAACAGATCCACCGGCTACACCCCTTACTTCATGGTATATGGAGCAGAAGCTATCCTACCTTCCGACATACTTCACGATGCGCCAAGGGTTGCCGCCTACGACGAAGATGACGCTGAAGAATCTAGACGCCTAGATGTGGACCTTCTCGAGGAGAAGCGCATTTTGGCATGACAAAGATCCGCCATCTACTAGCAGAAGCTACGCAGCTACCATAGTCGCCGCGTTCGGCATCACTCGTTTAAAGAGGGGGATTTGGTGCTCCGACTTAAGCAGAAGAAGTCACACAAATTATCCCCACCATGGGAAGGACCGTTCATCATAAGCAAGGCGCTACTCAATGGGTCTTACTACCTCGTTGACAATCGTGAACTGAAAGATAGACCCAACGAGGATCATAAGCGTAAGCGAAGTGACCCGGATGATGACTAACCGGAGCTTGATCGGCCATGAAACATAGCATTGCTACGTCCTTTCTACACTTAGCATTTTTTATCTAATTGTGTACCTCTTATATGATCAATGAAATAAATCTCTTTGGTTCACTCATATTTCTGAGTCTTTTACCTCCTTTAGTGTTCATTTTTGGATCAGATAAAACCCTTATGCACAAGCTTTGCGATTGCACATGTGAAAATTCCACCTACGGGCGTTAGCTTATATTTTCTGGTCTACACGTTCTTTGTCGTTTTTATGTGGATTCTGGAGTAGTGACTTTTGGCACTTATTGTCGGCGATTTTGTGCTTAGGTTATTGACGGTGCCATTGGGCATCATCGCCTGAGCGCATGGTTCCGACAACGAGTCTTCCGACTCACGAAAAGTCAAGCATAAGAACCAAAGTAATGGATAAGCCAGCACTTGCTTAAAAAATATATACATGCTGGAACTAGTTCTTAAGTAGCAGGACATACATCATTGTTTTCCACCTTAAGTTAATACATAGTTTTTTCTGCATACACATCACAGAGGAAACAAATATTACAAATTGTTTTTCATTCCTCTCGAGCATGCGAATTGGAAGCAACATCATCAGCAACTCTGGTGTCATAATTGTTTTTCATTCCTCTCGAGCATGCGAATTGTTTTTCATCAGCAACTCTGGTGTCATCAGCAACATAATTGTTTTTCATTCCTCTCGAGCATGCGAATTGTTTTTCATTCCTCTCGAAGTCGGCAGTGTGGAGGGAATCAGAGGAGCTTTGGTTGCCGCCATCGATGGTATTCATTGGCACAAAGACGTTAACGTCGACCAACTCAGCAACTCTGGTGTCATAATCCGCAAGTGACGACAAGATAGATTCATGATTTATCTCTTTGCCTTCGTCATCTACGTCAGGAATGCCAGAGGTTACCGTGTCGATGTCGGCATCCTCATAGTGTGCCTTGACCATGGATAGCGCCATCCTTGCACCGGCCTGTGCACATGAAGCTTTCCAGCTTGTGATACGCTCGGGGGCTTGACGTAGGATCTCCGAGAACTTCGCCATAGAGTCCAATGCCTTGATATTGATCTGGAGGGGCTTGGCAATCTATTTGGCTTGCGTGATGGCGGTGTTGATGAAGTTGCCGGCAAGAACCATGCATTCCTTTGCCGGAGGAGGCGGCCGGGTTAAACCGTAGGAGATGCGAATTTCCGACAAAGGAGCACATGAGTTAAAAAAATTCAAAGTATCCAGACTACAGAAATCCAAGACGGAGAATCACTTACTGAAGATGCTAGCCTCAGCCTGCCAGAGGGTATCCGCCAAGGAGTACCGTTCTTGTTGGAGGAGTTTGTACGCTTCATGATGGCGTTGATTCTTCTCATCGGCAGCTTTCTTCTAATCTCTTAAGATCCAGATCTCCTCCTTCAAGCGGTTCATCTCCTCGGTGGCGGAGTCCTGCAGGGATTTCATTGATTCTTCATGCATCTTCAGCATGTCCTTCCTCTCCTTCTTAAGGATCTTGTTCTCGCTATCCAGCTCCTGAATATGCTTGGATTGCTCGACAATGTCCTTAGCCTTGGCAATGGTTTATGCAAGTCGGAGAAAGCAAAGTACACAGTGAGTACTCGGAGAATACACAAGATCAAGTCGGAATACAAAAAAGAAAGGAAAAACAAACGCTTGCGCTTGATGATCTGTTCCTTCAAGAAGGCAGTTTTACCATTTTCGGCTTCCAGGTCCGTGTGCATCTTTTGGTACTTGTCGTTGGCCATGCCCCTCCGAGCATTCTCATTCTGTGGAAAAAAAAGTTAAACTTTGTTTGGTCTACTTGGAGCATCTAGCCGGAAAATTTTCACCTAGACGCTCGGGGCCTACAGCGAGAGTTTTTAACTTAGAATATGCTTAGTCTTTCTTTAAGCATCTAGTCGGAACTAATTCAGTTTTCGATTAGAAGCTTGGGGGCTACAGTATAAATTTTTTAACTCGGATGTATGCTTAGCTTCACTTTAAGCATCTAGTCGGAACTAATTCAGTTACAACTAGAGGCTTGGGGGCTACAGTATTGAAATTTATAAAAACTGCGTATGCTACTCTTAAAGCATCTAGTCGGAATAATTTATTCCACCTATATGCTTGGGGGTTACAGTAAGAAGTTTTCTAGCTTAGTCACTCTTAGAGCATCTAGACGCAAAGACCTATGGTTTTCCGTCTAAATCCTCGGGGACTACAGTGGCATATTCATATGAAATGAAAAAAGGCAAAAATAACTTACAAGTGCAATGATCTTGAGGTTGGTAGCACTCTCAGGCAGCAGCTTGCCAAAGTATACACAGTTTCCTTGCAAGATCTCTGCTTGCCGGAGAGGCTCCTCTAGACCGCACGTCGGAGATGTCGGCACCGCACCAGGAACCAGAGCAGTACTACCCGACGTAAGTACTGGATAGACTATATTCGGATACTCTATGGTTTTCTTGGGCGCGGGGGCACCACCTTCGGCAGAAGTACCACCTTCCACCACCGCCTTACCGCTACCGATGGCATTCTTAGCCGGAGCTTCAGCCATTTGGTGTGCGGCACTCTCCTGCGTCGCCTGCTCGCCGACAACAGCAAGCTCGGTAGAGGCACCTTAGTCCACTTCCATGGCTTGAGAGCTTGTCGGAGCGGATGAAGGCTTGACGATGGGAGTGACAGGGGCGATGGCGGGAGATGTGTCGCGATGCAGCATATCCTTGATGGTTCTAGAAGCTCTCGATGTTTTGGAGGTCTTCTTCAGGCTGGTTGTGGCTTTCTTCCTGAAACGTGCAAAATGCATAAGTACGGGAATAATACAAACAATGGACAATGTCGGAGGGAAAGAAGCTTACAAAAGAGGGGTTGCTTTGGCAAAAGGGATCCCAATAACCTTTCTTTTCTCCGCCTCCAGGGCGGCAGTAGACTTCTTGGAGGCTCCACCCTCCGCCTTCTTCTTCTTTCCTCTGTCGCCAGCGTCAGAGGTGGAGCTCTTCCGCTTTCGCAACAACGGAACATCGTCGTCGGACACGACCGTGACTTGCTTCATCTTTGGATCATAGATTTGGACATCCATGTTATCCTCTTCTAGATCGCTAAGTTGTTATGTGAAAAGTTACCGTGTTAGACAAGATGGTAATGGCTAGACGGAAGAACTGGAGTATATGTCATACACGGAAAATAAACAGTTACCTTTGGGAACTTGCTCTCTACGAACATGTCGTAGGTGATGGTGAAGCCATGCTTCTTGTCCTTCACCTTGACGATGTACTTGAGGCGAAGCTTGATGGAGTCGCTCGAGAAGTTGTCCTCAGAGATGCGGAGGCTATCCCTTCTATCGTTGGTATACTCTTGCATCAGCTTCGAGCGGTGCTGCAAAGGATGGATTCGCCTGATGAACCAGCACATGGCTAGGTCCAAGCCGGTCAAAACCGTCCCTATGAACCAATCTATCCGCCTTATAGAACGGGAAGCGTCGATGTCGGACGGAAGGGAGGCCTGGGATCTCCATGTCGATGTTTTGGCTGCTGCTCCATCGATCAAGTCTCGGTACGTTACTTCTTGGCCAGCCAGAGGGATATCTAGGCCGTAGAAGTAAGTACGCTGCCAGTTCTTGCAGGACTCGTGGCCGACGATGTCGGGGAAGCGCTGGCCAGGCCGGATCTTGAAGCTAATAGTGCCACAATTTCTAAGTTCATCCTTGCTGGCTCTGGCTATTCATTTGACGGTGAAGAAATAGATGAAGAGGTCTAGCCTAGGCCTAATCCCTAAGTAACCCTCGCAAAGCGCCGCATAATTGCTAAGCGCTAGGATACTATTGGGAGAGAGGTTCTGTGGCTGTACTCGATAATGATTCAAGACGGAAAGGAAGAAGTTCGAGATGGGCAGGGAGACACCGCGTACCGTCTGTGCTTTGAGGTACACCTTTTCTCTGGCTTGGGGAGAAGGTGTGACCTCGCCGGCCGGCGCCGCCCGCCAGGCGAGCCCCTCCATCGCGGGGAGGTAACCTTCGACGATCAAATCTTTGATGTCGTGGTCCGTGATGTCCGAACTGCGCCAGTCGCCTTTGTGGGAGTCGAGCTCCTCCTCCAGGAGCTCCAGCTTCGCTGGATTATGGACGCCGCCGGTGGTTTCGACCACCGCAGACATGGGGATGACCAGGCCCTCTGGAGGCACGACGACGGAGCTCGCCGGCTTCGTCGCGGCTTCGCCCGACACCGCCATCAAAGGGGAGGAGCTGCTGCTGTCCATTGCGTGTGTTTGGAGGTGGCTGGCGAGATTGGGAGTTAGGGTTTTTCGTGCGAGGCGCGGAGAGCTCGAGGATACGCTTGCCTGAGGAAGAAGATGACGCATGGGATAATGAGGTGAAAAAGTAAATTTTCCACCGCAGTTACTATTTATGGTCTCCAGCATCAAGATTCGTGCAGCTTGATCGAATGGTTGCCGCGTAGACGACGTGTGCGGGGACATGCGCGGAAATTTCTCCACGTACCAACCGTCGCCGCCAACGGTTCGTATCGTTCACGCGGGAAAAGTGGACATGATTGCGTTCTTTGCATGTGTGAGTTATGAGGCATTGCTGACCTATGTCTACGTCTCCCTAGCTGATATAGGCAGATGAACCATCACATCAGAAGATTCTGGCATGGACGGATCCAGTCCGGCTATGGAAGAGTACGATGGAAGATTTAGCAATTCTCCGACTTACAAGTTGAAGACGGAGAAAACCTTTCAGGGTTCTTTGGGAGGACTACAAGATATTGCTTGACGATTTGCCGACATCCATCTAGACGGAGCATTCCACGTGAAGAGGCAAGACAGCGCAAAATCTCGGAGTTCTCCGGGGGCTACTGTTGGGGATTTGCTATATGGGTATCCTCATAGCATGTCTCCTATCCGGATAACCCGGGTGGCCCACAGTTGGTAGCATGGCCCATGGCCTGCTGGGCGGCCCAGTTAGATGGATCCAGAAGGGAGGACCATGCCGAATAAAGGAAGGCTTCGGTGGAGTCACCAGCGTACCCGGAGCCTTGGAGTGCAAGACATGCAAGACTAGTAATAGACGGTGTAGGACTCTATAACCTATCCGGCTAGGACTTTTCCCTGTAACCCTAGGACCTGGCATATAGATAAGTCGGGCCTATGGGAGCCTTTAAGGCACGATCAAGTAGTGATTAGCACACACCTCGCACAGCGAACCTATCTCTATAACTCGGTGTATTTCCCTTATAGTGATTTATAGCAGGAGTAAGATTCTGCCATCGTCATGGGATCTGAACCTGGGTAAGCTATGTTACCTCGTACCCATCAACCGTCCGCCTTCCCCCACGTCTCTAAACACGCACTGTGAGGACCCCTCCATGGCGTACTCATTGGCAATACCACGACAGGTATCCCGAGAAACCTATTTGTGGTGGCGCCCTATTTTGGTCACCGGAGGACAACTGGCAACGAGCTCATGTGGCGGTGCTTGCGGGTGATCATGGTGGCATGGATTTAGGAAGCAAACGAAGCATCTACGCATACGAGGAGATTCAGTGACTCACCAGGAACACGATGGTGTGGTCGATAGGGCGAGGAGAGGTCGGATATGACGGTGAGGTCGACGAACAGCGCCGGGAACCGAGGGTGCGATTGGGTTAATTCACGCCTCCTCCGCTAGTGCGAGTTGGGGCAAACGAACGAGAGGAGCACGGCGGTCTCCACCGTGGTCTTATCTGGCCGAGGTGAGCATGGAATCGCCGGCACCGGGTCACCTCCGAGCTAGGGTTCTCGGTTCAGAAGAAAAAATTGTGAAAGAGAGAGAGAGCTACAGAGGGGAAATGGGGATGAGGACGAGCAGACGGCGTCGTGGCATTCTTATCCCTTCCATCCAGGAGCGGTAGCACGCATCATAGCGCGGCGGTCCATAGACGGCGGAGCTCCTGTCTAGCGAGCTGCTTCTAGTAGGTGAGGTAGACAACGAAGTCGGTTTTGCAGAAAAACCCCCTGGCACTTCTTTTCTCTCAACCCGCAATCCTCCTTTGATCCCACCCGTTAGTCACAGAAGAGAACGAGCTGGGTTGGCTGCTGGGCTTTTGTGGGTTGCACATGGGCGACAGGTAAGAAGAGGGAAGTTGGGCCACGACCAGGTTTTTTTATTTGTTTTCCTTTTTTCTATTTTCTGTTTTCCTTTTCAGATTTGTATATAATCTTTAATTTGAACTTTTCTTTGTAGAATTAATTTTCTGGATAATTTTAGTAATACTAAAATGTATTTAGTATCATTTGTGAACTTTTTTTTGTATAATGTTATGTTTCTTTATTTTATTTATGTATATACTTTTCCTATTATTTTTTGTAAGTCTTTTAATATGCATTTAATTGAGCTAATATCCATAAACTTATTATAGGATGCATTATTATTAACTCATGAGATTTGATTCTCATTAACTCATAATATTTAGGAGATTTTTATATGGTGATCCTTTATTTTTGTTTGATAAATAAAGTTTTTAGGGAATTAATATGATTAATATTATTCCCATGAATTTAGGAAATAATAATGGATATATTTTATTATAACTGACATAGAAGTTAGGGTTTGAATTGCAACTACTTACCCTAGAATTTAGGGTTCTAATTTTACTTCTATTCTTTTGTTGATGTGAGTAAAGATTTAATAACTAAGCATATTGTCTTCTGTTTGTGATATTCGATGACATCACCTTTTAAAATAGAAAGTTATATCTAAAATGTTTTATAGAAAATAATTGATAAAGATACTCCTAAGCACATATAATTTTGATAATTGGAATTGTCAGAGATGTGCTTATGTAAATTGCTATAGGAAAATATTCCTATTAAGTGATATAGATATAAGATGAGGAATTCATAACATGAAATGGATATTATACTTGGTTTAAGATTTAAAGTTGATTGTTTAACAAGAATTACTATCTTCCATAATTCATAATTCTATACTTCTAATTAAGGAATTCCTTTCCTAGATATACTGTTTCTTCTTATCTATCATCATGGTTAACAAGATGTGGTTGTACGATAAAATTGGAATGGTATTGCATCCAAACAGAATCATCTGGTGTTCACAACACATGTCAAAACATTTCATTAGAATGACTCATCATTCTAAGGTTTTCATAACCATTTTCACCAAGTGTTCCCATCTAAAGTGATCAATTTTTATGCTTAACACTATCCACTAAAGTTGGGGGTAATCACTAATGAGGGGTGATAGTCAAGTGTGACTTATCTAAGTACAATCTCATGCCTAAGGATGACATCAAGTTCTACCTAACTTAGACCAAGTTTTATGCTCTTTATGCTACCTCTAATATCTTTCCAAAACTTCAGAAGACACTAAGTAAACATAACTAAGGAGCTTTGATAAATAAATAAAATAATCAAGCTTGCAAGAAAAATGGGATTTGGTGTAATCAAAGGGGTATAATCACATATTCCTAAGGCATATAGTTTGCATAGTTATCATGCAAGTGTTATCTTGCAAAGTTCTAGCTTGCTTAGTAGCTTGCTAGGATGGCTTGCCTTGTGCAGTGCAGTGGTTGAAGTTCTCCTCGGCTTCCTCTTCGTAGTAGTTTCCTTCCTCTTCGTATCCTTGGTCCGTACTAGCGTCTATAAATAAATATGAAATACACAATCACCAAACAATACTTAAATACTTTTATTTAGCACACAAATGCTCACACTAGATGATCTAGCATCATCACAATCATCACATGAATTAAGGCAATAGTCTTATTTATTTTATTTTAGAAAAGTAATTTCTACTCATTGAAAAACTACTTAAGATTTAATATTCTCCAATTGAAACATGGGATCATGTTGACACATGTCATCACCACATATTTCAATACTTGGGAATGTGATTTAAAGTGGTGTCACAATTTATTTAACCTTTTATTTTAATTAATTAAAGTGACTAGAAATTCCTATGGGGCATTCTTTTATTACTTGTCCATTATTACTGCAAGTAAACCTAGATATTTTTATTTATTCTGAAAGGTCTTATCAAATGTGATTTTTGAGAGTTGGAATCAACTCGAAAGCATTTATGGTTGAATTTTGAATAATGTTTGAATGTCGAAAAGTATTTTCCTTGTTATTTTTACTATAGGTGATCTATAAATCCAAATGGTTTGAATCCAACGGGCTTGGATTAATAATTTCCATATCTTTCTAACAAAATTGGTTTCATGCAATGTGGTTCAGTGAAACTCTCTGGATTGAATTTTTAATCTACAACCAGAACTAGGTTTGAAACTAAATAGATAAATCTAAATTCAAACTACTAGGTCACGCGGAATTCTAACTGGGTCGGCCCACTGCACATAGCACGCGCGGGCTGGTTAAGTGGTGTCCCCACGCGTCAGTGAGACGGGGATTGGCGAAGGGGTACAGGCGATTACGATCGTAGGATTATACTAAGGATCAACGGCTCACGGACATCGTCCTCGTCAAACAAAACACTGCGGGCTCGAACCCTAGCGCGGCCAGTGGGGGTCTGGGGCGGCTCACCAGGGCTGAGGCGATGTTCGGTGATGGGGGTGAACGACGAAGTCGACGATGGCAGTTCTCCTGGTACTGGCGGCTCCTCCTAGGGTGGCTCCAATTGACGGCGCCCTTCTCCTCCAGCAGCGGCAGGCTCCAGCAAAATTCCAGCGAGGGAGAGCTCGCCTTGGTCCGGGAAGAGGTGGGAAGGATCAGTGAGATGTGTGGAGTGAACTGGTGTGAAGAAAACGAGCGGGGAAGGCCTCCTTTTATAGGCGAGTGAGAGAGGCCGAGCGGCATGGGTAGTGCTCATCGGGGTCGGTGTTATAGCGAGCTACGGGCATGGCTGGGGCTATCTAGGGGACGGTGCTCTACGGCTTGATGGCGCGGCAAGGGGTAGTGAGGTTTGGTTGGAACGCGCTAGTGCTCTAAGCGGCAATAACGACATTTTTGACGACGCACAAGCGCTCCTGGTTGCGCGGCGGCGAACGGGCATGTCTGGTGGTCTCCTGGGACGGTGGTGATCGCAGGCACGGGCGGCGAAGGCGATGCGCGGTCTGTGCGGGCATGTCGAGCGCGGCGAGATAGCGCGCTCTGGACATGGTAGAGACAAACTGGGCGCGTGTGTTATTGGTGGTCCACTGCTTGTCAAGGATCAAGGGCTGGACAGAGGGTGGCGGTGGACGGTGGCGTTCTTCCTAGACATGGTGGCTAGGCGTGGCGATGGCTCGTTCTAGCTTGCCATGGTCGGCTGACAAGGGTTTGCTCTGGCATGCACGACATGGTACAACAATAGGGGTCTAGGCTAGTTTAATGCTAGTGTGCTCACTGGGGGAGACAAGGGTGATGAATGGGGAACAAGGTTTGGCAAAAATTACTGCTCAAAACGGTGAAGTTTGGCAGAATTTGGTTTGTGTCCCTAGGTGTTTGATCAAATGGCCGAAAGAAATTCATATTTGATTTTTGGTTGAAACTTGGTGAGTGTACTGGTCACATACTAGGGAGTATTTGGTTGATTGGATTTGCACTGGTTTGGTGGGGTTTTGAGAAATGGTGATCTTACCATATGTACTAGATTCAATTTTTAAATGTCATTTAAATAGGGTTGCCAAATGTTTCTGTGGGTTTGCAAGGTGGGATTGGCTTCACTTTCACTTGGTCTAGCAAGGGGTGAAAAGATTTGGATTTGTTTCTGTTTGAAATCTTGGACTAGGAACACTCAAAATGGTCTAGTGAGCACGATTGGGAAAAATGACCATTAGCTCATTTTGTTTGTTTTTAAATTTCTATTGATTTGATTCTGCTGAAATGATTTAGATGATGTTGTTTTCATTTTTAAACCAATCCTTTCCATTCACAAAAATCGAACAAGTCCATTCAAGCATTCATGCATTCATCACATACACACATGCATTCATAATGATTCTAATTAACAAAAGTTTTTATTAACCCTAAATTTGGGTGATTGGAATTGATAACCTTTATTAATATTTTTGGGATGTTACATCATGTCCGGAGTGTTTCCGAACCGAAGGGTGGAACACTTAAGGGTGAGGAAGCATACAGATTGATTTGGCTCCACAGGAGAAATAAGAGGGAGAAACAAGAAAAGTTATGTATAACACCCAATGTTGATCGGAGGGGTCCAGAAGGAGTTCCATAGTGTAAGATATAATAATATATGTGTTTTATATTAATTAATGGAAATAATAATAAAACATATTATTTTATTTTATTTTTAGAGGCAGACCATGCCTAATGGGCCACACCCGGAGGGAGGACCAAGAGGGCAAGTGGCCATGAGAGGAGGGATCTGTCGTCCTTGCCCTAGTGGGCTCCCCGCCTGGGGCCCACCTAGGGCTGGTGGCGCCTTATGGTGGTCGGCGGGTGTGGTGGAATTAGTCCCACACCGCTTGCCCCTTGGGGTATCCCCTGACCTCCTACTATAAATAAAGGGTCACCCCTTCCCTTTGAGGCATCCCATTCTCTCCTCTCCTCTCTCTCTCATTTTCCTTTGAAGTTTTCTCCATGATATGGGGAGAACTTTCAGGGACTTGAGTTCTCCACCTCCGCACTACTGTTGTGCGATATTCGGCCCGCCTTCTTTCTTCTTCTGCTTCTCGGCTGGATAGGAGCCCGGGAGACGTCGCCTACACTGGACGTGTGTAGAACTTTGGAGGAGCCACACTTGGGGCTCTAGGAGTTGTTCGTCTTCATCAACATATGTCTACCTGCATAAGGCGTACCTCGGTCTTCAGGGGTACGAATACCATTTCCTTTTATGTTACTTATGTCTACATAGAATATATCTTGGTTATTGCGTTCGCGTAGTTAGAATTTTTTTGTTTTCTGCCGCGGATCCCAACATAATGCATGTAGTCATTTTGTCTATACAAAATAATCAATCCAACACTAATCTAACACTAGATACAATCTCTAGCTATGAATATACACATACATATAAATATCTAGCTACCATATGAATCTACACATACATATAAATTGGATGCATTTGTGATGTATTAAACTTTTTTATACCATTTGTGATGTTCTTTGTTACACGTTCAATGGAGGAGAGTTCATGTACTCAATTGGATGCACATGTATTTTTTATTGCCGAAGAATATGCATATATATTTAATATGATGTAAAGATTTATGTTGTAGGTATACTAAAAATGACATTGCTGCTCGACTATGATGCTAGAAAGGTCTGGTAAAACATATATAGAAGAATTATAATATGTTGGAGTAATATATGAAGCATTACTGCAGGGAAAGAGAAAACTTATGCATACATAAATCATCTTGGACATGGTTATCAAAGCTGCAAGATATAGTGCCCTGAAGTATATTTCCGTAACAAATAAATCTCACATGCCACTAGTGGAAAAAGGATTTATAGTCCTAGTTTGTAAAGGCCATTAGTCCCGATTTCGCACCCGAAACTGCGAAATCAGGACTAAAGGTTCATATCTATAGTCCCGGTTTGCTACGAACTGGGACTAGAGGCCACCATGTGGCCACTATCCAGAGAGGGGGGTGGGGGGATGGAGGACCTTTAGTCCCGGGTCGTAATACGGCTCGGGACTAGAGATTTTTTTTTGAATTTTTTCTTGAACTTTTGAATTGTTTGACTCGTTAATCCTATCTTTTGGAACATTTTTAATATAAATGTACTTAATCTTAGGTAAAATTACAGTTGTAGTCAAACTTCCTAGTCGGTCACCAATCCTAGCACTACTCCACCCAGCACGCTTAACTTCTCTATTCTATCAGGATATCCTTACACGAAACCCATTTATACCTTGTTATCAATACTACCATATCAATCCTATTAGCCCATATCAATATGTCATAAATTTTTATGTTTCAAAAATATCAACAACTATTTAAGTAAACAACAATAAATAAGTAATAATAATATTTTAATCCAACGAAAGTAAAAAAATAATTAAAATAATATTTTATTCATTTTTTCCCATTTATTCATTTAATATGGAATAAATAATATCTTTAAATCTGTAAATCGAAATTCAACAAAATAATATATCCATTATTATCAGGAAAATGCGAGGAATCTAAATATGGCATAAAATATTTCTAAAAAATAATTTTTTAAATCACTTTTTTTCCTTTTCGAATTTTAAAAATCTAAAAGAATCCCAAACAGCCCTAGCCTAGGGCCGTTGAAATCAAACTCAAATTTTCTTCCGAATATTTTGATAGGTCATACGTTTTTTTCAGCATCGTACTCAAAATTTATAGCCATTTAAAGTTTTCATGACAGTTTTTGGAAAGATATATCGAAATTCATGTTTGTTAATTTTCGTAACAGCTAAATCACTTAATATAACTACATTTTGAAATATTTTATTTTTAGAATTTTTTATAATATTTTGGCATGCTTTTGAAACAAGAAAAGGGGATCTCGCGGGTGTGTGTGTGTGTGCTGGACAAAAATATCCTGCCACGGCAAGATTTTTGCCCGTTTTCCTGCCATGGCATAACCTGCCAAACAAAAATTGCCAGATTTTTTAGTCCCATTTTATGTCTTGAGCCGAAACTAGAGGGTGTTGCTTTAGTCCCGGTTGGAGACACCAGCCGGGACTAGAGGGTGTTGCCCACTCCCGCACCCGTTCCAGTTTTTTAGTCTCGGGTCGTATCACGCTCCTTAACTAAAGGTCCAAAACGATCCGTTTGGAAGCCTCCTAGCCGCTGAGAACAAGGCGGACCGGCACTAGTGCTCACACTAGTCCCAGCCCAAGGCACGCCTTGGACTAAAGCAAAAGTTAGACTACTAGTGTAAGTTCGTCATCCCGAGATTTCGTCGTATTTTTGGGCTGTTTAAAAAGATAAAATTTTAAATCTAGGACGGTAAACAATGCCAAATTCAAAATTGTTTATATTTGTCAGAATTTTTATTTTTGTGTAGGCCATCATACAAACTATTTCGTGCTGAGATTTTGCTGGACCAAAGAGTAGTCATTATTAACATCTAGAAATTTATTTTGGGATTTTTTTGAAACTTTAAAATATTAATTTGAACAAAATTCAAAAAGGGCCTCCATAGAGCCCGTCCTCCACATTTTCAACGGCATTTATGTATTTTTTATACTGTAGCGAAGCACGAACATTTAGCTAGTTTCCGTAACATTTTCATACTAATTTGCAAGCCTTAGCTTAGTTCAGAGTTCAGGCTGCTTCTGAATTTCTTTCACGTCTTTTGTCTATATAAACACGTAAAGCACGTGTGTTAGTTTCGTTCAGCTTATGTCCTCCTTTCGATAGGAATTTCTTTCCTGTAAGAATCATGGTCGATGTAAACAACCAAGTCTTTATTTGGTATTTCATTGGATACAAAACTGAATGCAAGTGTATCTACTGTTTACGAACTTCTGCAACGGTTTGGGCAGGACTATACACTAGTGCAGACGGCCTCTAACAGCGGTTATAGAACCGCTGTTGAGGGTTCGGTGTTATAGCCCCTCTCCCCCCTTTAACAGCGGTTCTTATACGAACCGATGTTATACAAACCGGTGTTAGAGCCCCCCTCCCCCCTTTAACACGAACCGGTGTTAAAGGTTCTCTGTCCCGACAGAAAAACGGCATAAATCTCTGCCACGGCAGAGTTCTACCGCCGTCCCGTTTTGGGCGGATTTTCTGCGGCGCGGCGGGGACGGGGGAGGGGGTATCGATCGGGAGAGGTATATACATATATCATCGGTACATACTAGTACATAAATAATTAAGCAACTATTATTATACACAAACATCGTCATTGTGGTATTCTCCGTACACGTTGAAGCATCAAGTACAAGACAAACACGTTCAAGCATATATACAAACACTAGTAGAAAACAGGCCATCCGTCCACGCCCCCTCAGAGCACTAGTCCCGGTTGCGCCACCAACCGGGACTAATGCTGGCACGCGTCCCGGTTGGAGCGGGCACGGGGCCAGGGGGCATGGGTCCCGGTTGGTAAGGGGGCATGCGTCCCGGTTGGAGCCACCAACCGGGACTAAAGGTTTGGCCACAGCCACGTGGTGTGGCACGACTTTAGTCCCGGTTGTTGGCTCCAACCGACCAAAGACCCTGCCTCTATAAATGCAACGCCCCCTCCTCTGCCTCCACTCTTTTTTCGAATGGTGTAAGCTGTGAGGGTGTGTGCTAGTTTTTTCTCATGCATGCATGGAAGGTGTTTGTTGAAATGTTTGAGTGAAAAATCCCTTTGAATTTCTCATAGAACAAAAATATAGAAGGTGTCCGAGACGCGCTTGAGCTTATTTCCCTCGATCGAGGTTAGCAATCTTATCTTTTCTAGGTCATTGATACAATTCATGTGTCGGTGTGAATTGGTTATTTCACTATTTATGATGTCCTGTTTTTTGATAAACTTACTTATATGATGCAGATGAACGGTCGGGAATGGATGTACGGTGACCGGTAGCCGGTATATCAAAGGCGTGGATAAATTTATCGATGTGGCTACGGCAAACAAAGAGAATGGATTTATACGTTGTCCATGTGTTCAATGTCGGAACAACAAGGAGTACTCTTCCTCGAAAATCATTCGCGGCCACCTGATTATGAAAGGTTTCATGCCCAACTATAATTGCTGGACCAAGCACGGGGAAAGAGGGGTTATGATGGAAGATGGTGAAGAAGAAGATGATGATAACAACTATCATCATATGTTTCTGAATACGTGATACCGCAATGGAAGACAATGGAGAGGAAAAGGTGAAGAACGGGCATCGATGAGCCGGTGATGAACTTGGTAGGGTCATTTCGATGCAAAGCGAGACTGTGAAATGTAAAATGAGAAGTTGAAGTTAGAGGGCATGTTAGAAGATCACAAGAAATTGTTGTACCCAAATTGTGAAGATGGCAGCACAAAGCTCGCGACATTAATCGAATTGTGCGATGGAAGGCGAGTGTGGTCTAACCGACTCCTCATTTGAAAAGATGCTGAAAATAATGAAGTCAAGTTTCCAAAACATAACGAACTTCCCGATAGTACCTACGAAGCAAAGAAGACTCTCTGTCCCGGGATTAGATGTGCAAAAGATACATGCATGCATTAATGATCGCATCCTCTACCGCGTAAGGAGTATGAGAATTTAGATAAATGCCGGTATGCAGCGTTGCTATGTATAAGATTAGACGAGATGACCCCGGTGATGTTGAGGAGAGCCTCCTAAGAGGGTTCTGCTAAGGTTATGTGGTATGCTCCTATAATACCAAGGTTGAAACGCATGTTCAGAAACAAAGAGCATGCCAGGTTGTTGCGATGGCACAAAGAAGACCGTAAGAAAGACGGGGAGTTGAGACACCCTGCTGATGGGTCACAGTGGAGAAAAATCGAGAGAGACTTCCCAGACTTTGCAGGTGACGCAAGGAACTTATGGTTTGGTCTAAGTACGGATGGCATGAATCCTTTTGGGGAGCAGAGCTGCATACAAAGACTGCCCGTGACTCTATGTATCTACAACCTGCCTCCTTGGTTGTGCATGAAGCGTAAGTTCATTATGATGCCAGTGCTCATCCAAGGCCCGAAGCAACCGGGCAACGACATTGATGTGTACCTTAGGCCATTAGTTGAAGAACTCTTACAGTTGTGGGGCAAACCAGGTGTACGTATGGGATGAGAACAAACAGAGCCATTTAATCTACGAGGGTTGTTATTCAGAACCATCAATGATTGGCTCGCTCTTAGTAACCTTTCGTGATGGACAAACAAAGGATATAAGGCATGCACCCACTGTTTAGATAAGACCGAAGGTACATATTTGCATAAATGCAAGAAGGTTGTGTACCTAGCGAATCGACGATTTCTTCCGACCAATCATCCCGAAGAAAGAAAGGCAAGCATTTCAAAGGTGAGGCAGATCACCGGAAGAAGCCTGAACTCCCACCTGGTGATGATGTATTTGGTATGGTCAAGGACATAGAAGTAATCTTTGGAAAGGGTCCCGCGGTCAATCAGTTCGAACGACGCTACATGTGACACGCACCCATGTGGAAGAAGAAATCTATATTTTGGGAGCTGCCATATTGGAAAGTCCTGCGTGTCCGCTTCAATCGACGTGATGCACGTGACGAAGAATCTCTGCGTGAACCTGCTAGGATTCCTAGGCGTGTAAGGGAAGACAAAAGATACACCTGAAGCACGGGAGGACCAACAAATTATGAAAGACCCAAAGAACATGCATACAGATAACAAGACGGATAAAGGGCGCCACTTAAGTCGTGCCAGCTATGCTCTTACCAAAGGTAGAAGGAAATCTTTTTGAAGTCCTTTACAAGATCAAGGTGCCGTCGGGCTTCTCATCTAATATAAAGGGATAATAAATATGGCAGAGAAAAGTTCCAAAACCTGAAGTCTCATGATCATCACGTGATTATGACGCAGTTGCTTCCGATTGCATTGAGGGGCTTCTACCGAAAATGTTCGAGTACCCATTGTGAAGCTGTGCATTCCTCAATGCAATATCTCGAAGGTAATCAATCCAGATATTCTGCCAAGGTTACGTAAGGATGTGGTACAATGTCTTGTTAGTTTTGAATTGGTGTTCCCATCCTTCTTCAATATTATGACGCATCTCTGGTTCATCTAGTGGAAGAGATTGCCATTCTCGGTCCGTATTTCTGCACAATATGTTCCCTTTGAGAGGTTCATGGAGTCTTAAAGAAATATGTTCATAACCGTATAGACTGTAAGGAAGCATCTCCAAGGGATATGGAACAGAGGAGGTCATTGAGTTTTGTGTTGACTTTATTCCCGACCTTAAGCCGATTGGTGTTTCGACTCATGCATGAGGGAAGACTAAGTGGAAAAGGCACTGGGAAAGAAAGCACCGATATGTAGGGACGGGATTCTTTCACTAAAGCACACTACAGCTTCTACATAATTCCACCTTGGCAGCTCAGATATGGAGGAACACAAGAATATTGTACGCCCAAAACCCGGGAAGCTCGAATCATGGATTACAGATGAACACATGAAGTCATCGGTGGTTGGATGCGACACATCTCTTGAATGACACCACTGTTGGAGATCAGCTATACTTGTTGGCGGCGTCACCATCTTCTCTGTATTGAATTTCCAAGGGTTGAAATAAATGGGAATACATTCTACACGATCGCCCAAGATAAAAGAGCACCAACCAAAATAGTGGTGTCCGCTTTGATGCAATAGGCGAGAATGGACAAAAGGACACATATTATGGTTACATAGAGGAGATATGGGAACTAGACTATGGAGTCTCTTTTAAGGTCCCTTTGTTTCAGCAAAAATGGGTCAACCTGAATGGGGAAGGGTAAAGATAGACCAGTTATGCGGAATGACAAAAGTGGATCTCAACAATCTTGGTTATAGAGATGAACCATTCGTCCTAGCCAATGATGTGTCTCGGGTTTTCTATGTGAAGGACATGTCCTCCGCACGAAAAAAGAAAAAATATGCAAACGAATACATCATATGATGATCCAAAGCGTCACATAGTTCTTTCGGGAAAAGAAACATCGTGGGAATCGAGGGCAAGACAGACATGTCAGAAGATTATAATAAGTTTGATGAAATTCCGCCCTTCACAGTGAAAACTGACCCAAGCATTCCGTTAAGTAAAGAAGATGCTCCATGGTTACGTCTGAAGCGGTCATAAGGAATGAATATGCCAAGAAGTTCATGCTCATATTATGTAACTCTAGTTCATGTCTTTCGCGGTTTGTGGCTTGACCGAAGGATATCTTTCGCGGTTTGTGGCCTTTAGTCCCGGTTTTGTAGTCTCAGTTTTTAATATTAATAAATGTCTTGAGTGTTAGTCCCATTTTGTGGCTGGACCGGGAGTGCCTCTATGACCAGTTTCTCGGAGATGCCGGAGGACTGGGCTCCGTCGGCATCTCCCTGAAACTGGCCGCAGTGGTGTCCCTGCTCTCGAAAACCATCTTGCAGCTTGTAACTTCACTAACTAGATCAATACGCCTCGAAGCTAACTAATTTCACATATTAGGGAGTGCCTCTATGACCAGTTTCTCGGAGATGCCGGAGGACTGGGCTCCGTCGGCATCTCCACAGGCCGCGATGGTGTCCTGCTCTCGAAAACCATCTTGCAGCTTGTAACTTCACTAACTAGATCAATACGCCTCGGAGCTAACTAATTTCACATATTAGGAGTGCCTCTATGACCAGATTTCGGAGATGCGGAGGACCGGGCTCGTCGGCATCTCCTCGAACTGGCCGCAGATGGTGTCCCGCTCTCGAAACCATCTTGCAGCTTGTAACTTCACTAACTAGATCAATACGCCTGAGCTAACTAATTTCACATATTAGAGTGCCTCTATGACCAGATTTCTGAGATGCGGAGGACAGGCTCGTCGGCATCTCCACGAATCGGCCGTAGTGGTGTCCCTGCTCTCTAAAACCATCTTGGAGATGCCTCAAACTGGCTGGAGGACTGGACTCACAAGGATGCATATTTATAGTACAAGCAGCTCGGCATAATGTCGACACTCACGACATAATGTCGACACTCACCTATTATTAGTCTCATCTTTAGTCGGTTGGTGTCTCCAACCGACTAAAGGTTCATCTTTAGTCCCGGTTGGTGACACCATCCGGGACAAGGTAAAAGCCGCACGACATAATGTCGACACTCACCCCTATTATTAGTGTTGTCTGGCCCACTCTGCCGCAATCCCTTTAGTCCCGGTTTGTGACTACATCCGGGACTAAATGTGCCGAACAATGATCATGTGTGTGTGGACATTGGTATGTAGAACAATGTTGCGGAGGAAGTTTTCCTTTTGTCGCACGGAAAATCCTTTTCCATTTTCCGGCGCAAAAACGGTCGTTTTGTGAAGTAACCACCAAAATGCCGTTTCAGAATGCTACCGTCCTATTTTCCTAAAATACTAGACCACCTTACATGGACTATATCCCAACCGGTACAAATCGGGACTAAATATGAACCCTCTCTTTATATAGGCATTTCCCTCTATTTATTAGGTAACACTTAAGACATTTATTAATATTAAAAACCGGGACAAATCGGGACTAGCTAACACTCAGGCCTAAAGCCGCCCCTTTAGTCATAATCATGCCTAGTCCTATAAACGCAGCTTGAGTCTTCATCGTCGTCATCATCATCGTCATCGTCACCTGCCACTCCGGGGATCCTCAGCCCATCCATGGCATATACCAGGGGCCATTCCAGCCTTGGATTCATGACGATGCCGCTACCGCCGGGACAGTGTGGGGCCTGTGGCGGGTGGACTCGTGGGCACCGTAGGCGAGGATGGTCTCCCCCGGCGATGTAGCGCATCACTTCGATGATAGTACGGTTCTCCCACCACAGACGACGGCCGACTTCGTTGTTGTTCACCGTGGCGGGCCATCACCCTCGTACTGGCGAGCTCCCTTTCCGCCTATTAGCGAAGAAGGCATTCCGTGTCATAGTTGTCGGGATCCCTGGGATCCATCCGCTGCTCGGCGTGAGCTCGTGGTAGAAGTGGTTTGTGATGGCCGCTGGCGTGCGGAACCTTGAGGGACGGAGGGACAGAACCCCTCGGCGCTCGGCATCCAGTACGTGGCGGTACCGGTGGACAAGGGTAGTTGGAGGCGCACAGCGCATCGGTCTCCTCGAGGGTCAGAATGGCCCAGTAGGCGTTGTCCATTGTTCTAAGAGAGGAAGGTGTGGATGTGTGGATAGCCATGACACGATCACCCTAAATATAGAGGGAAAGGGTGGGAAAACTTGGCATGAAGCTTTGGGAAATGGCGGGAAATATCTTTAGTCCCGGTTAGTGACTACATCCGGGACTAAAAGCTCTATTAGAAAGGAAAGGGCGGGAAAAATTGGCGGGAAGAGGTGGGAAATGGCGGAAAATATTTTTAGTCCCGGTTTGTGACTACATCCGGGACTAAATGTGTGCCGAACAATGATCATGTTTGAAAAACCTTCACAAAATGACCTATCATGTTCGAGGTTTCATGGCTTTCGGTCCAAATGACCGATGTTATGTCTTGAATCACGGCATAGTTTGTGATGTTGTGCCCATATTATGCATGTGAGTGGACATTGGTATGGAGAACAATGTTGGAGGAGGAAGTTTTCCTTTTGTCGCGGAAAAACCCTTTTCCATTTTCCGGCGCAAAAAGCGGGTCGTTGTGAAGTAACCACCAAAATGCCGTTTGAATGCTACCGTCCTATTTTCCTAAAATACTAGACCACCTTACATGGACTATATCCCAACGGTACATCTCAAACCTTTTCGTCCATCCTGGTAAAAGGACAAATGTCTTAGAATCGGCAGAAGTGGGTCCGGTTTGTACTACAGTACATGATCTATCGCCCGTGATTTTTGAAAAATCGTTTTTAGACTCGCAATATGTGGTTTCTTCAGAGATCCAATGCAAGTTCTAACGATGCCGTCCCCTATCTTCATGCACACCGGTTCGACCATAGTTAGAAATTCAAATAATTCAAAACGGGCATAATAAATTCAAAAAATCCGAACAATGAAAATCCTTCGTGGTGTCATATTATGTTACATAGTTGAAAGGAAAAATACCAGACTTGGTATATTGATCATGTTTCAAAAACCTTCACAAAATGACCTATCATGTTCGAGGTTTCATGGCTTTCGGTCCAAATGACCGATGTTATGTCTGAATCACGGCATAGTTTGTGATGTTGTGCCCATATTATGCATGTGAGTGGACATTGGTATGGAGAACAATGTTGGAGGAGGAAGTTTTCCTTTTTATGCACGGAAAAACCCTTTTCCATTTTCCCGAGCGCAAAAACGGGTCGCTTTGTGAAGTAACCACCAAAATGCCGTTTCAGAATGCTACCGTCCTATTTTCCTAAAATACTAGACCACCTTACATGGACTATATCCCAACCGGTACATCTCAAACCTTTTCGTCCATCCCCGGTAAAAGGACAAATGTCTGCCGAATCGTGAGGAAGTGGGTCCGGTTTGTACTACAGTACATGATCTATCGCCGTGATTTTTGAAAAATCGTTTTAGACTCGCAATATGTGGTTTCTTCAGAGATCCAATGCAAGTTCTAACGATGCCGTCCCTATCTTCATGCACACGGTTCGACCATAGTTAGAAATTCAAATAATTCAAAACGGGCATAATAAATTCAAAAAAATCCGAACAATGAAAATCCTTGGCGTGGTGTCATATTATGTTACATAGTTGAAAGGAAAAATACCAGACTTGGTATATTGATCATGTTTGAAAAAACCTTCACAAAATGACCTATCATGTTCGAGGTTTCATGGCTTTCGGTCCAAATGACCGATGTTATGTCTTGAATCACGGCATAGTTTGTGATGTTGTGCCCATATTATGCATGTGAGTGGACATTGGTATGGAGAACAATGTTGGAGGAGGAAGTTTTCCTTTTTGTCGCACGGAAAAACCCTTTTCCATTTTCCGAGCGCAAAAAACGGGTCGTTTTGTGAAGTAACCACCAAAATGCCGTTTCAGAATGCTACCGTCCTATTTTCCTAAAATACTAGACCACCTTACATGGACTATATCCCAACGGTACATCTCAAACCTTTTCGTCCATCCGGTAAAAGGACAAATGTCTGCCGAATCGGCAGGAAGTGGGTCCGGTTTGTACTACAGGTACATGATCTATCGCCCGTGATTTTTTGAAAAAATCGTTTTTAGACTCGCAATATGTGGTTTCTTCAGAGATCCAATGCAAGTTCTAACGATGCCCGTCCCCTATCTTCATGCACACCGGTTCGACCATAGTTAGAAATTCAAATAATTCAAAACGGGCATAATAAATTCAAAAAAAATCCGAACAATGAAAATCCTTCGCGTGGTGTCATATTATGTTACATAGTTGAAAGGAAAAATACCAGACTTGGTATATTGATCATGTTTCGAAAAAACCTTCACAAAATGACCTATCATGTTCGAGGTTTCATGGCTTTCGGTCCAAATGACCGATGTTATGTGCTGAATCACGGCATAGTTTGTGATGTTGTGCCCATATTATGCATGTGAGTGGACATTGGTATGGAGAACAATGTTGGAGGAGGAAGTTTTCCTTTTTGTCGCACGGAAAAACCCTTTTCCATTTTCCGAGCGCAAAAAGGGTCGTTTTGAAGTAACCACCAAAATGCCGTTTGAGAATGCTACCGTCCTATTTTCCTAAAATACTAGACCACCTTACATGGACTATATCCCAACGGTACATCTCAAACCTTTTCGTCCATCCCCGGTAAAAGGACAAATGTCTTAGAATCGGCAGGAAGTGGGTCGGTTTGTACTACAGTACATGATCTATCGCCGTGATTTTTGAAAAATCGTTTTAGACTCGCAATATGTGGTTTCTTCAGAGATCCAATGCAAGTTCTAACGATGCCCGTCCCTATCTTCATGCACACGGTTCGACCATAGTTAGAAATTCAAATAATTCAAAGCGGGCATAATAAATTCAAAAAATCCGAACAATGAAAATCCTTGGCGTGGTGTCATATTATGTTACATAGTTGAAAGGAAAAATACGGACTTGGTATATTGATCATGTTTCGAAAAACCTTCACAAAATGACCTATCATGTTCGAGGTTTCATGGCTTTCGGTCCAAATGACCGATGTTATGTCTGAATCACGGCATAGTTTGTGATGTTGTGCCCATATTATGCATGTGTGTGGACATTGGTATGGAGAACAATGTTGCAGAGGAAGTTTTCCTTTTGTCGCACGGAAAACCCTTTTCCATTTTCCGAGCGCAAAAACGGGTCGTTTTGTGAAGTAACCACCAAAATGCCGCTTCGTAATGCTACCGTCCTATTTTCCTAAAATACTAGACCACCTTACATGGACTATATCCCAACGGTACATCTCAAACCTTTTCGTCCATCCACGGTAAAAGGACAAATGTTTTTGAATTATTTATTTAAATCCAAACACCTTTTATGTTTAAAATTTTCTAAATTCCAAATTAATATTCAAAAATATAAGTTAATTCATTTTAAAAGGTTATATTAATTATTTTTAAAATAGAATATGTTTTTGAATTATTTATTCAAATCCATACACTTCTTATGTTTAAAGTTTTTCTAAATTCCAAATTGATATCAAAAAATATAAGTTAATTCATTTTAATTGTAAATGGTTCATATTTTAAATGGTTACATTAATTGTTTTTTAAAACAGAAAATGGTTTTGAATTGTTTATTCAAATCCAAACACTTTTTATGTTTAAAGTTTTTCTAAATTCCAAATTAATATTCAAAAATATAAGTTAATTAATTTTAAATGGTTACATTAATTATTTTTAAAATAGAAATTGGTTTTGGATTATTTATTCAAATCCATACACTTCTTATGTTTAAAGTTTTTCTAAATTCCAAATTAATATTTAAAAATATAAGTTATTTCATTATTAATTTTAAATGGTTCGTTGTTTAAATGGTTACATTAATTATTTTTCAAAGCAGAAAATGGTTTCAATTAGTTATTCAAATCCAAACACTTTTTATGTTTAAAGTTTTCTAAATTCCAAAGTAATTATCATTTAAAAACATTACAAATTTAAACCCCAAAATAAAAAATAAGGGAACAGAGAAAATAATGAAAAATTTGAAAATAGAATACGTCCGTTGGAGCCACCAACCGACGAAGAGCCTCAAGGCCTTCAATCGCTTTAGTCCCGGTTGGTGGCTCCAACCGGACGTATCTTTAGTCCCGGTTGAGCCACCAACCGGACGATACCCCTTTATAACTTCTTCTTCCATCTCACTCTTCTTCGCTTCTGTTTATCGACGACGCCAGTGACCGCGCTTCTTCCCGACAACCGCCGCCGCTCGCCTCCGCCCGCCACTGCCAAGGCCCGGCCGCCACCATCACAAGGCCGCCGCCACCGCCGCCTGCTCCTCTTCCCGACGACCGTGCCGCCGCGCCTTCCCCGACAACCGCCGCACCTTCCCCACCGCTGGCCATCGCCTCCAAGAGGTATCGCCTCTCCTGCATCATCCTCCCCGCCCTCTGCTGGCTGGTGGCGCCGGCTGGCCTTGCTAGGTGCTGGTGGGCTTGGCGGCGGCCGCTGCTAGGTGTCAGCGTGCAGGGAAGAGAGGAGATGGGCCTCGTCCCAGGGAAAGCTTTTGCCCCTGTTTGAAAAAAAAGGTTGTGCATCATCGCATCTAGGGTTTGGGGCCGGGTCCGGTCCCCCCATACCCGCCCCATTTAAGTTGTCGGGTTTCATTTCTTACCATACCCGTGACCCGGCCGGGTTCGGGGCCCCGGCGGGTACCCACCAGCGGATGAGACGGGAGCGACGCTGACACATGCGGGAAGAAAACAATGGGATAGTAGGATGGGTTTGGTGAAAATGGACGCGTGCGTGCGTGTCTTGTCTTCAGGACTCCATATTCCAGCGTGCGCATGTGATGTGTGTTGTCTGCGTGCATGGCCCGCGTGGACGTGTGGTACCGGTTTGTTCTCGTGATTGTACCGGTTTGTTCTCGTGATTGTACCGGTTTGTGTTGCTTGCTATATTAATATAGCGGGGCGAAAGCCTATTTCGAGAGGAGGCGAGGGCGCGGAGCCTGGCCGCCCTGGGCGCGTAGACGAGGTAGAGCAGGGGCGGATCCAGGCCCAGGGCAACCTGGGCCATGGCCCGGGGCGCAGCGAAAATCCCCCGTACCATACCATATAACGATAAAAAGAAATTTGGCCCGTAGTGTACCCCAGGACTGGCCCATCTTACCTGTTTGCTCGACCCTGAGTCCGTGAGAAGCCTCATCGCTCAACTCCTTCGCGTCCAGCTCGCCCTCTCTGTCGCTAGTCGCTATAGGAAACGTGCCGCCACCAGTCAAGCCGCATTGTTCAGAAAAATGTTCAACAACTTAAATGACAAGTTTAATTAGAACACCCTAGTAACCCTAACAGGTGATTCCGGAGTTCCTTGAGTTAGGGTTTGCGCCTCTAACCCCAATTAACTTGTCGAGAATGCTTTAGGTTACATTCCAATGCACATTAACTTGTCGTATCATCACCATTGCTTGAGCATTGCATCGATGCCATGTGTTGATTGTTTCCCTTTCTTCCGTGATTTGGTTCTTCTCGGTAGAATACGATATCGAGATTGAGATCAAGACCGAGATCAAGACCATAGATAGATCAAGACCTTTTGTAGCCTTATACTCATGTTCCCTCTCATAGCCTTAGGGTTTAGGGTTTCTCTTCATTTTATTATTGTGTATGTATATATTAGGGTTTCACCTTCGATCCGAAAATATTCGTAGCGCTTTGACTTATTCGTAACTTTCTCCTTTAGCCGCTTTGACTTATTCGCTTTTCCACCTATGCGTAAAATATGGACCCACACGCCGAGACGAAGAAAAGGAAGAGTTGATCCGTGGTGTGATCCGTGGGAAGATAATTTAGACGTATCAACGTTTACGAACAACTCCGTGAGGGTGATCCTCTTTACCGGAGTAGACAACTTGTTTGAGGTTGAAGGTGTTGCCTTCATGCGAGAGAAGGCGATGCCTTGTGTAACCGAGAAGACGCATTCCGGCGAGGTGCATGTAATATAAATCAATTCATTAATTAATCATCTGCTATCTATATAGAAATAGTAACGACGATCTTTCTTCTTTTAGCCCTCCGGATCGAAGGAATCTACTGAAAAGAGACGAGGCCCAACCAAAAGTTGGAAGACCATGAGAGGTTCAGAATCGAAGATGTCGCTGAAGACGGCAGAATCGACAGCCCCGGGTTGTCGCAACCAAATTTGTGGCACAATCGGAGTAATCGTTAGGGACTTAATCCCGATCACGATTAGAAATTGGAATAGGCCTGCTAATGCGGATGAAGAGGAACATCTTTATTTGTCCCTAACCATGCCAAAGATTTCCGTGGAAGAGGCTCATGGTTAATTTCAAACTCGAAGATAGAGCTGGATCCAAATGCGAGGATCCAGTTGAGGACGCTTACAACATGGGAGAGCCATGGAGGCTAAGGTCGTGGAGTGGGCTTTGAAGAAGATGGCCCATGTTTCACCAACTGGAAGAAAAGATTGCACCTTGACTATGTCGTGAAAGAGAAGACTGATTTCAAGAAGACTCGGTTGAGAAGATAAAACCATTCGGCTGAGTTTGTGGAATACAAGACATCGAAAAAAGCTAAGGAAATGTCCGAAAAGAATAAGTGAATGCTGCTAACAAGAAGTATCACCATACTATGGGGCAAGGTGGCTCTGGTGGCATTCCTAAGTGGGAGAAACTTGAGCAGAACTGCGTGATAAAAATATCACCCTGAGATGACGATTGGGTAGAACGTGCAAGGAATTGGTTTTACGGGCATGGGGCACGTTGGACTCGGAAGGAGGTGTATATATACCATACGACATAAAGAAGACCCTTGCCAATCGAGAGGATGAGAAAAGCGAAGGCTGTTAAAGATGGGGACTTCATTCCCGATAGAGAGAATGATGAGCTCACACTCGCCTTGGAAATAAGGAACATGATGGACGAACACGAGGCACAATAGGCTCCCAATCATGGAGGACTGGGTTTCAAGAGAGGAAGAAATATCCGATAGAAGCCGAGGAGTAAGGATGTAGGCGGTTGAAGCAGAAAGTCGAAAGAGCGAATGCGTTTAATTGAAGAACGATTAAAGCAACAACAAGATGAAATTAACTCACTTAAAGAGCAAAGTACTACCGCCCCATCTCAAGAAGACACTGCATTCGATGCTACCGCCTATCGAATAATCGAAAAAGCGGTGGCTTCCACCGAGGTCCCGGTGATGACAATGGCGATGCCGATGATGCACCGACGATGGCTCCTGTTGGCTACCCATGGATGATATCACGTAGATGACACACCGCGAGCTACATGTCAAAGTTGTGAACATATCAATGAAGGTGGCGGTCGGCTATGCCTTACCAATTGGACCCACACCAACTTACCACTGCCGTCCGGTTCCAGAGGGCTACGCTGTTGTCGGCGTGGATGAAATCATGCCCACCTTTGAGGTTTTGGATCTTCACTACCCCTTTGGTGAAGGGATGTGATCGCTTTGGTGACGCAAAAACGCCACCATTCTATGGCGAAGGATTGTATCGCTTCAAATCACACGCCAAGGCCATCTTCGCCGTCTCACCCGTCTCCAGCCGGGTCATGCATGGCAGCCGTCTTCGTCGCCTCACCCGGCCCGTCCGCCTCACCCGTCTCCGTGCAGCCATCGCCCGGGAGCCATCGCCGCCTCCAGATAAAAGCGTAAGCGCACCGCCATCGTCGTAGCGATCGCGAAACGTAAACAAGAGCCTCTTCCAAAAGTACCAACGGTTCCTCCCAAGAGAGCTTATGACAGATCAAGAGGAGATGCGGCGATCGTTGATGCGAAGCAGCTGCGTTTAAGCTAAGTCGAGGCGGCCGAAGAGCCAGAGTTCCCCAGACCAAAGAAGAAAAAGCCAAAGTGTTGAAAATGCTAAAGACTCTTCATCAACCCGAGCCAAAGTCATCGACTATGAGCGTTCTATTCTCAAGTCACATGCGGCACAAAAGCCTCGAAGAGCAAGATCACTGATGCAAGCGGAAATCTGTTGCCCAGCTCGGAGAACAAGCAAAACAGTCTTGCGCCCTCTCAAGGTGATTTCTCAAACCAATGTGGGGTCGAGCAAATATGGGGTCAAGAGCGATGATCCGAGGTAGTTGCACACACGGAGAAGCTGCCGCTGCTCAAGGTATGAGTATTGCCCAAGATACTTATCCCGATTAGAGTTCTTCCCGTGAGTGAAGTAGCATACAAATACCAAGACGCAAACCTCTCGTCAAACCCGAGGAGGTAAATAATCTTTCAACAAAATGCGAAGATTGCATAACTGGTACATGCACGCCACAAGTGCCGGGGCTAACTGGATAGTCCGAGGGTTACAAAAAGCATCATGGGAAAGAAAGTGATGACATGATATCCATTGAATTTGTTGAGCTATTTCAATTATTCAATCAAGACGCTTGGACAAATCGCTCATCGATTGCCTATTGTCTGTAAGTACTAATTCGTAATTAACTTAGTCTCCAGCTATCTCACTTTGTTTATTGCATGTATATAATCATACCGTAATATGCGTAATGAAGATTCTCGAATGCAGCAGAGGACAAATCTATGATATTGGCTTCATTGACCCATATTGGGTTCATGAAGCTAATCTCAAAATAAGCCCCGTGATACGGAGGATAATATAGTACACGCGTTAAGGTTTCAAGAAACCAAAGGAAATACTTTTTCCTTACAACTTCGAGTGAGTGTTATTGTCTTGTATACACTTTCTATTTCGCTTACTCGATGTTAAGTATATAATTGATTAGTTATGCATTCAGCTTCCACTATATTCTCGTTAATCATTCAACTTGACAAAGGGCGTGTACTAGTCATGGACTCAAACATAAACCCTTGAGACGTGGAAGGACATGCGATACTTCTCCGGTAATTCTAATCATTACGACACTATATCGGCAACGTTCGTGAATTTTATGATATCAAGTACTTAATAACTTCTTTTATTCGCTTTCTTCAGGCGGGCTTGGAAACGGCAGTTCACCAAGAAGGCTAGGGTGTTTGGAAAGAGGAGCTTACATTTCAACCACTAGATGTAAGCACCACTAGCTATATCCGCGCATCTCTTTGATTCTAGTTTTGTTACAGTTATTATCATGCTTGATTATTATTTTGATTGAACTATGTTCTGGTGAAGTGCCTGACGCAGGGACCAGGTAACAATCTATGTGGATACTATGTATGCGAGTTCATCCGGCAGACGTGCGATGAGAAGGGCAGAAATTTAGAGCAACTCCACGTATGTAAACAATTTATATAGTTTTATTTTCAAACAAATTGTGTTTAGTTTCATTCATATAGACTGACTCCTTTTTAAATCAGATCGAACGCTCACGGGACGGTCTTACGCCAAAGGATCGCGACGAGCAATTCGGAGGAATTGGCGGGATTCTTGGATGCGAAGTCCTAGACCAAAGGGGAATACTATTCACTGTGTATAGACAATAGGGATTGTAAAAATAGCAACTCGATCCGTGTATAGACAATGGGAACTTTTGTATGTAGTGCATGAACTCGATCCGTGTATTGTCATGATGATCTTGTGTAATATAAGGTTCCTTCATTGATAAGTGCAAAACACTAAATAAACAATAAAACAACCTAAATGAATTCTTCGCCGGCACAAAAGTGGCGAAAATGTCGCCGCGGCAACAAATGTGCAAAATGAATTCTACGCAGAGAAATGGCCAAATCTCTGCCTGGCAGAAGGTTATTAGTCCCGGTTCAGATACGAACCGGACTAAAGCCCCTCCTCGCACGGTGCACCGCCACGTGTATGATCTTTTGTCCCGGTTGGTGGGGCAACCGGGACTAAAGGTTCGGGCTTTAGTCCCGATTGCCCCGTCCCGGTTGGGCAACCGGGACTAATGCCGCTTACCAACCGGGACACATGGGGTTGTTTCCACCAGTGAAATAACACGTTCATTTTGGATATCTAAAGAGTTCTCCGCCAGGCGTGACGACCTCATCAAGTATATGAACCCCGCCAATTTCTCTTGAATGGCTCGTATGCGGTCAAATGGTAGAAGTTTGTCCCGCATCCGTTCGATCTAAATATATATGAAGATTGGGGTCAATATATATATAAGAATGAAACTCAACACAACTGATGGTAATAAAATAATGTTGTGTATACTTCGTTTACTTACTATAAGTTGTTCTAGTGCGGCTTGGCCCGTCCCACATATCGTGTTGCGAATAAACTCGTAAACATAGTATCCACATAAGTTATTTCTGGGTCCCTGATGCACGCACTTTACGAGAATAGAGAGTTCAATCAAAATAATAATCAATAAAGCATGATATAATGGAATTGGAAGCAGAATCAAAAAGATACGCAGACCTAGCTGGCTAGTATTACTTACATTTTGATCTACAAATTTTAGTTCTTCTCACCATTCACCCACGGCCCTGCCCGTGAACCTTTTCCAAACCCTGTCCAGCAAAGAAAATGGATAAAGTAGGAATTAATTACTTGTTGTCACGAAAATTGCCGATCTAGTGCGATAATATGATTGAAATTACCTCTAGAGCATCTCTTTAAAGTCTGCCCATAGCTCTTGGTATTTTCGTAACGAGTCCATGACAAAGACTTTTCCTGAGTCAACTTGAATGACTAGCAGAATAAAGTGGAACCTACATGCACGCATAACTCATCATCAGTTACACTTAACATCGAGTAAGCCGAACCATAATATGTACAAGACAGGGTAACACTCACGAGAAGTTGTAAGGCAATAGTATTTCCCTTTTGGTTTGTTGTCTCAGTAAAGACACTAGCAAGAAATCTTCTGTTTGCCCGGGTTTGAGTTTTACCACTTGTTCATGAACTCTATTTGGGTCAACGGACCCAATGTCAAAAGGGCCTCCTTTTATGCATTCCATAAACTTTTTCCTGCATAATAGTATATACATATATGGTGAGCATATATATACATGCAATTAATGAATTTAATGAGCTGAGTTAGAAATTATAGAAATAGTACTTACACACAATAAAGGCTGATGTCAGCTCTGTCAAGTTCCTTCTGATTGAATAAAAAATGCAAGTCTTGAATGTTGAAGGTGATTTCGTCGTCTCTGCACAAGAAAATTTGATCTCTTATATGCGTCGTGATCCATTCTTCCTTTCTCGTCTTGCAGAAATCAAGGTACCACTTATGCAATCTTTGCATCTTTGTTGGTAGATTCTTGAGGTCCTCTTTCTTGACGAGATTCTTCCCGTACTTCCATGGTTGTATGGGGTTGACCTCGCCTTTGGGAAAGTGATCTCCCATGATGTTCAAGTATGCAATGTAAGTCATCCCCATCTCATTGGCCTTTCTTTGTAGCTCTTCCTCGTAATCATTTACTGGAGGAGCTATCCGTGTGTCGAACACTTGGAGCGGGGCGCACGATTGGTTTTCCTACTCTCCGAGCATCGGAACTATTTTTGGTGGTGCTGCGTGACTACTACTTTCAGACTCCCTCTGCTTTGCATCCCCCTTCATAATCTGGCGCTCGTAGTCCGGCACAAGTGGGGTTTCAGGTTTCAAAAGATTATTGTAAAACTTCTCCACCACCGTCGGATCTAGTTTCTCCTTTGGCTCGGCCCTTCTAGGTGCAAAGAATTTCTTAACCTCTTCTTCCGAGATCCTCTTGTTCTCCTTGTCCCTGCGATTCCACAGTAATACCGTAAATGGCTTGGCGGAAGGCTATGGGACGTATTTTCTTGAACTCTTCGGCGTACGGTTTCCTGCGGATTTCTTCGTGGAAGTGCTAGTGCTCTTCGTGGCAGGGCTCTTTCGCTTACGCTGATGCGCAGGAGATGGATGACACGTAGGAGATGGCTGACGTGCAGGATATGGCTGGCGCGCCGGAGATGGATGACGCGCAGGAGATGGCTGAAGCGCCGGAGACGACTGACGCGGTGGAGACGGCAGGGGAGTATTTTGATGACTCGGAGACGGCTAAGGTGGCTCAGACTGGTAACGTTGCGGAGACGGCGGGGGTGCCAGTGGCCTCCAATTTGGAAGCACGATGTGTTCCTTCTTCCAAAGAATGGTTGTTTTCACTGCAAATTTGAGTTGATTTTCCCCTTCACCTGTATCATGGTCAAGTTGCGCTTCCTCATATTTATTCACAACCTCATCCACCCCGACAATAGCATAGCCATCTGGAATCGGTCGGGAGTGGTAAGTTCCACCAGGTACAGGAGGTAAGGCATAGCCGACCGCCACCTTAATGGATAAGCCCATTAATCTCACATGTAGCTCAGCGTGTTCGCTCTCCGTGATCTCATCCATGGGGTATCAAGGACTCACCATTTCAAGCGTGGGCTGCACGTTCTCCGTGGAAGCCATGCTGCTTTTCCACGCAGATCTGGGCCGCCGACAGCTTCCAATGCAGGCTCTTTGTGCCGCTGAGATGGGTCGGTAGCTTGCTAGCTATTTTGTGCATTCACTTGCTCCTGCAGCGCCACAAGTGCATGTTCTATATGTGTCATCCGGTCTGTACGCTCTTTTTCTTTTCTTCCGCGCCATCTATAAGAGTCGCCGCACTCGACAAACCTATCCTTCCACCTCATACCCCTTGTGCCTCGTGCAAGTCCAAGGTGTTCTTTTTTACCGATGGCGCGTGTCAGCTGGTCATTCTCTCTGTCGGGATGGAAGGTCCTGGTGGCTGTTTCCTCATATGCCGTGATGAGATCAGTGACGGGTTTGGCAAGAATTGTTGGGAAGATACACAATCCCGTTTCTGGGTCCAACTTTGCCCCGATTCCGTAGAACGAAGTCTTTGCACGTAGGTCCCACCCCTCGGTCTGGGGTGTGATCCCTCTATCGCGCAGGGCCTTCTCAGCTTCCTCCCACTTAGGCCTCTGAGATATGTAGCCACCTGACCCCATCCTCTAGTGATCTTCCTTCTTCTGGGCATTTAGCGTATTGGTTTCTGACCTATTTGTAGCTATAGCACCTTCCTTGTACGTCACAAAATCGGGACAGTGAGGTCTTATCTTCGCATAATATGCATCTTCGAAATTTGGAGTCTCCCCAGCTTTGACAAATTTGTTCAATTTTGTCTTCCAGTTGCAGAAAGCGTCAGCCATCTTCTTTAGAGTCCAGTCTTTGACCTTTTCCTTTATAACCGGTTTATTTTCATCCTTCTCTGGCGGTAGGGTGAAATTTAACAACAGCGAAGTCCAAAGCGTTTCTTTGGATCTTTCATCGACAAAGGTACCGTCGCCCTTCTTTGGCTTGTTCCAATATTCAATTGTTATTGGGATTTGGTCCCTAACAAGAACTCCATCCTGACGTATAAATTTGTCTACGGCCTTCTTGGGCTCCATCGGCCTGCCATCAACACAGACAGCTTCGATCGTGAACTTTGCACGATCTTTCAACCGAAGGCTCGCGCCTCGCTTTCTCTTTTTCATAGAAGAAGATTGTTGTTGGCTGTTCAATCCGGAGGGCTAAAAGAAGAAAGAAGCGGTAATTAATACATGTACATATATACAAATCAATCGGTGCAAGTCAGCAGAGGCTTAATCCATGCATATACCTCGACGGACTTTGTAATCACTAAAGTGTGTTCACCGGACTCGTCATCTTCTCCATGACTACTTGAGCTGTCATCATGTCCCTCCAAGTTCAGATATTGTGAGGTGTCCTCGTGGATCATGTTCTCCATTATTTCTTCCTCTTCAAGGTTTCTATTGAGTGGATCCATAGTTTCCAAAACAATAATATTATCACACAAATATCAGTAATACATCTATTAAAATGATCAAGCAAGGATGATGATATGACAGGTTAAAAGTATTAAAATGCAACCCTAATACATGCTTGGTCATTTTAAACGGGGTCCAAACCCTAATTCGGAGAAACCCTAAACCCTGGATTGACAATGCATGGTTATAATGTGCTATTGACAATGAGCGGTGTTCTAGGGCGGCGGCTGGCGGTGCTAGGGAGAGAGCAGGGATGCGTGGGGGTGTGCGGTTCGAACCATCACGACGTGGGCTACCTAAAATGGGCGACTCGCCCTCAACGCGTGTGTAGGCTCAGCGAGGGCAGAGGATCGGAGGTCAGGGTAGACGGCAATGGTGGCGGTGGTCGTCGGTGGCGGACAGATATTCATATACTTTCTTATATATATAGACATATACATACACTATATATTTAATCAAAATATGCATATATTCATACAACAATCAAATATATACAACAATCAAATATATACAACAATATATATATATACATCAATATATGTACAATAATCAAATATATACAACAATCAAATATATACAACAATATATATATAAATTAATAAGGAGCTCCCTCTCTCACCGGCGACAAACTCTCGATCGGCCGGCGGGGTCGTCGGGGAGTGGCGGCACCGGGCATGGACGGCGGGGTCGCCGGGGAGTGGCGGCACCAGGCATGGACGGCGGGGTCGGCGGCGAGTGGCGGCACGCGGCGGAGGCTCCGCAAGTTGCCGCGGCGGCTCCGAGAGTTGCTGGCGGCGGCGTGGCGGCGGCTCCGCGAGTGGAGGGGGTGGCGGATGGTGCAGGCGCGACGGCGACGGCGATGGTGGCAGACGGCGAAGGCATGGCGGCGACGGCGGCAGACGGCAAAGGCACGGTCGAGCAGCCTAGCGGCGTCTCTATTTCTTTGCTGCGGCTCCTCTGCGCTCGATCGAATTCTGGCTAGGGGGGAAGAGGAAGAGGAAGGCGCGCACCTTTATACCCCTCCCCCCCTTTAACACTGGTTCCAGCCACGAACCGGTGATAAAGGGGAATTGCTTGTGTGCCACTCGCTTTTTAACACCGGTTCCAGCCACGAACCGGTGTTAAAGGGGGGGAATTCGTTTGGCGCACCACACCCCCCCCTTGAACACCGGTTCCAACCACGAACCGGTGTTAAAGGGAGGGTGTGGGGATTTCGTTTCACGCGCACCCAGCCCCCCCTTTAACACCGGTTCGTGGCTGGAACCGGTGTTAAAGGGGGGCATTTATTTCGTACATTAAAGGGGGGCATTTTTTAATTGAAAAAATAGGATAGAATTTAGAAAATTCATCTTTTTCATTTCAACTCAGAAAAATATAAATAATATATCATAATTTTTTAAAAAATAAGATATATCCATTCATATAAAAACATTTTATAGTTACTGTAGATGAAATTTTTCAAAATGATTAAAACACTTACATATGAATTTTGATTATTCAATTAAGACAAAAATAAAATAGTCAAACCCTAATACTTTGAACTTAAGAAATATTAAGCATCTGAAAAGGAATCTAACCCTATTTTGTTAGAGCAAATCATATTTTATTTTGTATTAACATTTTTTAATTGTTTGAATATTTAAATTTAGCATCTTTTGTATACTTTGGAATCTAACAAAACTTTCGACATGAAATTGTTTGAATTTGAATAATTAATCCTAAAACATTTTTGTTTTTAAAAAATAAATCCTAACTATTCAATCTAGTAACAAATGGGAAAGGACGGGCAGAATGCGCGGGAGGAAAACGACGGGAAGAAAAGGCGGGAAATAATGGGTGGGAAGAAAATTTTATTATGATAGAACTGGAATTAAAGTACATAACGCAACTAACAGTAAGTTACATAAAGAACGACTAAAAATTAAGATACATAGAAGAACTGAAAATTAAGATACATGGCCAGATTAAGTCACAATCGGCCGAACTTGTTTTGGAATGTTGGAGTGATTCAGTCATGCTCCTGCCTACACCTGTAATACTCGCCACTATAGTCGTCGTACTCGCCGTTGCCATTGTCGCTGTCATCGTCGGGGTCACCGTAGTTGAACCTTGAAGGCTGACTACGCGTGGGCTGGACTTGAGGGTAGCGCAGGCGGGGGTTAGAGTCGGCGGCCGTGTCATAGGCCATGACGCTCTAGAGAGTCCGGCCACGCCACCACAGCCGACGGCCAGCCTCGTTGAAGTTCGGAGGAGGTGGGCCATCCTCCTCGTGCCTGGCAAGCGCCCTCTCACGCCGATCCCCGAAGAAGGCTTCCCAAGTCGGGAAATAGTCGGGATGCCAGTTGGGATTCCTCCGCTGCTCCGGCGTGAGATCAAAGTAGTAGTGGTTCGTGATGGCCATCCGGCGCGCCACACCTAGAGGGACAAGAGGAACCGGCATGCCTCCGGGGCCAAGATCCAGCCGAGGGGACGCAGAGTCTTGGCGAGGGTAGTTCGAGGCGCAAAGCGCCTACACCTCCCTGGGGGTTAGTGGTATGGTGGAAGCCATGGGAGAGAGTGATGAGGTTGCAGATATGAGTCTAGAGATGTGCAATGACAATGGAGGCCAATCCTACATATATATAGTGAGAAATGGCAGGAAGAAAACTAGCGGAAAGAACTGGCGGGAAGAAATGGTGGGAAGAAAAATGGCGGGAAGAAATGGCGGGAAGAAAAATGGCTCATTTAATACATATAGTGTTAACGGAAGAAATATGACATTGATTTCCATGTTGAGATACATATGTGTGCCAAAATGGCTCATTTAATACATATAGTCAATCTTATGATCGTGTCGGCCGTAATCATGGAGTATCAGCACTGTTTAGCAGGATGGTTGGGTCAGTCTTCACTTTGAAGGGTGCAATTTCATCAAACTTATTATAATCTTCTGACATGTCTGTCTTGTCCTCCACTCCCACGATGTTTCTTTTCCCTAAAAGAACTATGTGACGCTTTGGCTCATCGTGTGATGTATCTGATTGCTTATTTTTTTCTTTTTTTCGGTATGGTAGACATGTCCTTCACATAGAAAACCTGAGCCACATCATTGGCTAAGAAGAATGGTTCGTCTAAGTTCTTGTCTACCTTCATAAGATTATTGAGATCCACTGTTGTCATTCCGTACTTCTTGTCTACGTCAACCCATCCTCCTGTCAGCTTGACCCATTTGCACCGAAACAAGGGGACCTTAAAATTAGGTTCATAGTCAAGTTCCCATATCTCCTCTATGAACTCATAATACGTGGTCTTTTGCCCATTGTCTTCTGTTGCATCGAAGCGGACACCACTGTTTTGGTTGGTGCTCTTTTTATCTTGGCCTATCATGTAAAATGTATTCCCATTTATCTCGTACCCTTGGAAAGTACATACAGTCGAAGATGGTGTCCTGGCCAACAAGTACAACTGATCTCCAACAGTGGTGTTATTCGTCAGAAGTCTTTCTAGCCAGCCGCTAAAACTCGCCATGTGTTCACTTATAATCCATTCACCAGATTGCCCCGGGTGTTTGAGTCATATAAAATACGTGTGTTCATTCATATACGGGGCAACCAAGATAGATCTTTGTAAAACCGTGTAGTGTGCTTGATTCAGAGAATGCCCGTCCCTACATATCATTGCTTTACATACTAGGGTGCCTTTTCCACGCAGTCTCCCCTCATGTCGTGATTCTAGAACACCAATCGCCTTAAGGTCAGGAATAAATTCAACACATAACTCAATGACCTCCTCTGTTACATAGCCCTTGGAGATGCTTCCTTCTGGCCTAGCACGGCTATGGACATATTTATTTAAGACTCCCATGTACCTCTCAAAGCGGAACATATTGTGTAGAAATACAGGGCGAGAATGGCAATCTCTTCTACTAGGTGAACCAGGAGATGCGTCATAATATTGAAGAAGGATGGTGGGAACACCAACTCGAAGCTGACAAGACATTGGGCCACATCTATCTATAACCCTGTAGGCTTTCTGGATCAATTACCTTCTGAGATATTGCATTGAGGAATGCACAAAGCTTCACAATAGGCACTCGAACATTTTCAGGTAGAAGCCCCCTCAATGCAATCGGAAGCAATTGCGTCATAATCACGTGGCAGCCATGAGACTTCGGGTTCTGAAATTTTTTCTCTGCCATATTTATTATTCCCTTTATATTCGACGAGAAGCCAGACGGGACCTTGATACTGCTCAGGCATTCAAAAACGATTTCCTTCTCTGCTTTGGTAAGAGCGTAGCTGGCAGGAGTTAAGTGGCGTTCTTTACCCTTCTCGTTATCAGGATGCATAGGCTCTTCAGGTTCTTTCATACGTTGCTGGTCCTGCCATGCTTTCGGTGTATCTTTTGTCTTGCCATACACTCCCAGGAAGCCTAGCAGGTTCACGCAAAGATTCTTCGTCACGTGCATCATGTCGATTGAAGAGCGGACCTCTAGGACTTTCCAATAGGGTAGGTCCCAAAATATAGATTGCTTCTTCCACATGTGCGCGTATCCGGCAACGTCATTCGGAATAGATTCACTGCCAGGACCTTTTCCAAAGATTACTTCTAGGTCCTTGACCATACCAAATACCTCCTCACCGGTACGGAGGACGGGCTTCCTCCGGGGTTCTACCAGACGTTTGAAATGCTTGCCTTTCTTTCTTACGGGATGCATGTTCGAAAGAAATCGACGATGCCCTAGGTACACAACCTTCTTACATTTATCCAAATATACACTTTCAGTCTCATCTAAACAGTGCGTGCATGCTTTGAATCCCTTGTTTGTCTGCCCTGAAATGTTACTAAGAGCGGGTCAATCGTTGATGGTTACGAAAAGCAACACTCGTAGGTCAAATGGCTCCCCTTTGTGCTCATCCCACATACGTACACCTGGTTTGGCCCATAGTTGTATAAGTTCTTCAACTAATGGCCTTAGGTACACATCAATGTCGTTGCCGGGTTGCCTCGGGCCTTGGATGAGCACTGGCATCATAATGAACTTTCGCTTCATGCACAACCAAGAAGGAAGGTAATAGATACATAGAGTCACAAGCCAGGTGCTGTGACTGCAGCTCTTCTCCCCAAAAGGATTCATGCCATCTGTACTTAGACCAAACCTTAAGTTCCTTGCGTCACGTGCGAAGTCCGGATACTCTCGCTCGACTTTTCTCCCCTGTGACCCATCAGCGGGGTGTCTCAACATCGCGTCTTTCTTACGGTCTTCCATCTGCCATCGCAATAACTTGGCATGCTCTTTGTTTCTGAAGAGACGTTTTAACCGTGGTATTATGGGAGCATACCACATAACCTTGGCAGGAACCTTCTTCCTAGGGGCCTCGCCCTCAACATTGTCAGGGTCGTCTCATCTAATATTATACCGCAGTGCAGTGCACAGGCATGCATCGAAATTCTCGTACTTCTCACCGCGGTAGAGGATGCAGTCATTAATGCAGGAATGTATCTTCTGCACGTCTGATCCTAGAGGGCAGACAACCTTCTTTTCTTGGTATGTACTGTCGGGCAACTCATTATTTTTTGGAAGCAGATTCTTCATTTTTACCAACAACTTTGAAAATGTGCTGTCAGTCACACCGTTCTCTTCCTTCCATTGCAGCAAATCCAGTGTGATACCTAGCTTTTTGTGGCCATCTTCGCAAGTTGGGTACAACAATGTTTTGTGATCCTTTAACATCTGCTCCAGCTTCTCCTTCTCCTTTTCAGTTTCACATTCTTACTTTGCATCAGTAATGGACCGACCAAGATCGTCATCAGCGGGCCCATCTACTGCCTCTTGATCTTTATTATCTACCCCCGTTGCAGTATCATCGTATTCAGGATATATATTATGATAGTTGTCATCATCCTCTTCTTTTTCGTTGTCTTTCATCATAACCCCTCTTTATCCGTGCTTGGTCCAACAATTATAGCTGGGCATGAAACTGGATCGAAGCAGGTGGGCGTGAATGGTTTTCGTATTTGAGTAGTATTTCTTGTTCTGATAGTGAACACACGGACAACACATAAAACCATTGTGACCACGGTTTTCCTTAGCCACAACGATGAAATTTTGGAGGCCCGTAATGTACTCGGAAGTACATCGGTCACCGTAACTCCATTGCCGGTTCATCTGCATTATATAGTATATCAAAAATTAATAGGGAGATGACCACTTATACAGTACATCAATGACACATGAAAGGATAAAGTTGCCGACCTCGACCGAGAACGAAAGAGCAACTAGAAAACTTAATTCGAGCTCTCGGGCATTTCACCGAACACCTCTTGTGCATAGGAAAAAAACACAAAATAGCACACCTCTCACCCTCTTGCTAAGCTCCAAAATGAGAGAGTGAAAAAATGAGAGAGAGAGGGGTGTGGGCTGCGGCCACAAACCGGTGTTAAAGGGGGGCTGCGCGGGGTGGTGGTGCAGGGCTCGAACTGGCGTTAAAAGGGTGCGCCTTTTTGCTTTCTGGACCACGCTGGTACGGGCGCCACTTTAACACCAGTTCGTAGCCCATTTCCGAACTCGACCAAAGGCCTCGTTTCCACTAGTGATAGATTGATTTTTTTTCTATGTGCCAAGCATAACCTGAAACACATGACCGTTCTAAGTCATGAGTTGCACCCTTGTGAAGGTAAGCGATTGGGCCACCACTCATCGGCGAGGAGGCGCCTCAAGGAACGCCGTACCCTCTAGTTTGATTCGAGTTCATCTTCACAATAAAACACATATCGTGCAAAAAATAACACACATATTAAGTATATATATGTATGAGTTACTCAGTTATCTCTTAACAAAAAATACATATAGAGTGGACTGCAAAAGGAAAAAGGAAAGCAGTTTGGCAGATCCTCTTGAGAGCAAGCAGTATGGGCGTCCTCCATAGGAATTTGACGGGCAAGGCAGCGCTTCGGGGCCTAGTATCGCTGATGATCGGTCCATGGGAGGCAATGGTGGATGTGGTACTCAAGGGTATCTGCCACATAACATGCGTAGGGATGGTTCGAATTTGAATTTCAATGGGCAGTCTAACGAAATATTTGTTGATGGCCACCATGAGGTCAGAACTGATGGTTTTAATGGTAGCTTTGGATAGTTCGAGGGAGGTCAGTTTAATGCGTACCATGATTAGAATCAGAGGTATGGAAACAATGCAAATAGATATCATCGAAATCATAAGCCTCAAGGGTTTTACATGAATAATTTTCATGGTAATTGGGGTGGACGAGGACACTTCAATTATACAAGAAGGGAAGTAACTAATAATGTTTATGTGCGTTCTAGTGCTACTGAGGATCCCAGACCCTCGCCTTCTTTGGGGGGCAAGGGCGGCTCAATTGGGACAGTCATCTACTACTGGTTCTATCGCTGCCAAAACTGGTGATGTGGTTGCGGCGAGTGGGAGTGCTGTCAGCCAAGGTGTTTCTGCTAACAAGAAGGCAAAGTGCACTCTTTGTTTTAAATGCAGCTTAACTGGTCATTTTGCTTCTGAGTGTACTTCCATACTTTGTATTTACTGCGAGTCTCCGCTTCATGCCAATGCGGATTGTCCGAAGCTGAGCATGCAGAAGCCGACTGCAACCTGCTATGGCTTGTGCAGAGAGAGGTTGATGTTTTTTGAGACCTTCGGGTAAAAAATGACAGTGGAAAGATTGCCCGGATTCGTGTTGAGGGTGGGGTTATGACGACTGAGCAGGTATTGCATGAGTTACAGTGGCTGCTCCCTGGAGACCAACAATGGAATGTTTCTGCTGTTGATAATAATATGTTCATGGTGGTGCTTTCATCTAAGACTGATTTGGCTAGACTGCGGAAAATTAAAATGATTGAAGTGGAAGATACTATCTTCACAATGCATTTTGAGGAATGGTCTAACCAGAAACTTGATTCTTGGCGTCTACAAGATGTGTGGGTTCGTATTACTGCTTTCCCCGAGGCTCTCTGTAGGGATTACTTGGCTTGCTTAGGCGTGGGTTCGCTGGTTGGAAAAACGAAGGAGGTGGACATGAAGTTTACAAGAGAACATCTTGTTATTAGGGATCTTATTGCATGTGATAGTTCCCAGGATATTCCTAATGGTACTGATCATTATTATGATGATGTTGGTTACGGCATAGAATATTTTGTCGAGGGCCCGAATGGGGAGCTTCTCCCAAGAGAGGAGACGATGGATGACGTGGATACGGAGGACAAGGGCAATGAGGATCTTTCGAAATATGCAAATTTGGTGACTGATCCTGTGGGCAATTTACAAAACAAGGATGCCACGTCCGGAGTGGGTGTTTTGGGGGTTAGCGTCTAGTGCAACCCCAAAGGGAGGACCATCGGCGATAGTCGGTATTTCATGTGATGCTCAACCTACAGAGGTAATGCAGAATTTGGGCAAATCGTTGTTTGTGCCGCACAGGAGATGGGCTGATTTGGTGGAAGAAGAGGACCTGGGGTGGGTTGTTTCTGAGTCAAGACATGGCTGCCTCCCTGAGATGAAGGATGATTCGATTAAGTTTGGATCTTTCCAGCTGCATGCAATGGGTGATGGATCGGTTTCTCTGGCTGAGGTGGAAGGTGTGAGTTCTTCTTCTGCGGAGGATTCTGCATCGCGGCTGTCTACTCCGACGGCCATGAGTCCTGCGCGGCAAGGCGGGACAGTCTCCGTTGTCGAGGCTGCTTGTCAGGGGCAGGTTGTTGGGGTGTATGCTCACAAGGTTGCATCGCCAAAGGATTCAGGGGTTGCCCAGGGGCTCTCTCCGGGGAGGTATTTACTCCTATCAAGGACATTGTGCATGGCGAGCTGGATTCTCGGGGTACTAGTGTTTTTTTGGGCAAGAGATTCTCTAAGGAAGAGGTTATTTCTTTTGGCGGCATTCATGAGAGATTTGCTACAAATGTACGATCAAGTGATAGGATTCGAGCTCAACCTAATGCTGATCTATCTTAGTTGGAGAGGGCGCAACAAGTAGCGCAGGCTCGCGATCCAGGTATGTCCCCCATATCAATTGCTTCCATGTCTGATGATTTGGTTTTAGCTAGAGCGAAGAAGTTAGGTGTCTCTTTGTGTGGTTTGGGGGCGGAGGTTTCTGCATCTATTAAATTACTCAAGGATATCTATTTAGAGAGAACTCTAATTACTCTCAAAAACAAGCATGAAAAACCCGGTGGTCTAAGTGAGAGTGGTGATAGTTTGGCGCTTAACAAAGCGATCCAGCTTAGTGAGAACCTTATTGAGGATGGGCATCTGGATTATGCAGGTCACAAGGATTTGCATCTTACCATAGGAAAGAAACCAAGAAATCTAAAATTAAAAAGCAGATCTCCGAGGGTACCACAGTTAGAAGAAGCTCTAGAATTAAAAAAGGGCAAAAAAATCCTAGATGAGAGGATTTTTTTGGAATAGTGAGGGCTTCGGTGATCCCGCAAAACATAATTTCATTCATGAATCTATTAAAGACTTTAAACTGGATTTTTTTGCTATTTTGGAAACTGGTAGAGATAACTTCTCGTCACCTTTCTTACATCATCTGTCGAGGGGACTTGATTTCCAATGGTATTGTCTTCCGCGACAAGGGCGGTATGGGGGTATTTTAGTTGGCATAAATGCTACAACCCATCAAGTCAATAAAGTAATAAATGGTGATTTCTGTGTTAAGTTTCACCTCAAGTCTAAGAGTGATGGTTTTGAGTGGATTTTAGTACCTGTCTATGGGGCGGCTCATGAAGTCAACAAGCAGCTATTTTTGGCCGAGCTTGTGCGCACTTGTAAACACAAAACTTTACCTTTGTTGGTTGGGGGGGTTTCAATATTATCCGACGGAATGAGGAAAAAAATAATGACAACTTCAATCCACGTTAGGCTTTTATTTTTAATGCGACTATTGAGAGTCTTGATTTGAGAGAGATTGCTCTCCCTGGTTGTCAATTCACTTGGGCTAGTCGGAGAGATAACCCAACCTATGAAAAACTTTATCGACTTTTATCTAGTGTGGAATGGTAACAAAATTTTCCTTTGGTCACTGTTAGAGCTCTTGCTCGAACAGGTTCGGATCATACCCCCCTTTTTTTGGATTCCGGTGTACAAGCTCACCAGGGAAACAAATCCAATTTCTCGTTTGAACTTTCTTGGTTGCGTAAGGATGTTTTTTTATATGGTTGCGACTGAGTGGAATTCGATACCCCCCCCCCCCCATAATAACTCTCTTTTGAATTGGCAGAACAAGATTCGCCATATTAGGAAATTTTTACGGGGATGGGCTAGAAATTTAAATGGTCATTTAAAACAACAAAAGGAACGGCTTTTGGATACAATTTTGCTTTTAGACACTAGAGCAGAAACCAATACTATCACTCCTACCGAAAGAGAGGAGCTAAGAAGGGCAATTGATGAACCAGCTAAAATTCGGAGGGATGAGGAAACTAAATGGGCACAAAGGGCAAAGGTTAAACATGTACAAGAAGGTGGTGAAAATACAAAATACTTTCATTTAATTGCTAATGGCAAATATTGTAGAAAAATGATTTTCCAGCTGGAGCATGAGGAAGGTACAATTGTCGGGAAAGAGAGTCTAAGAATGTATATTTCGGATTTTTACAAATCCCTGTTCGGGCCACCATCTCAAAACTTTTTTTCCATGGATGAGGGGGATATACAATATATTCCTCAATTATCTTCGGAAGAGAATGAAATCTTGTGCGCGGATTTTAATGAAAAGGAAATTCATGAGTCCATTATGCAAATGGAAAAAAACAAAGCACCTGGGCCAGATGGTTTTCCCGCTGAATTCTATCAAACCTTTTAGGAAGTCATCAAGCTTGAACTGTTAAAGATGTTTACTGCTTTCCAAAAGGGTGATTTACCTCTTTACAGACTCAACTTTGGTACAATTATACTATTACGCAAAAAAGAGAATGCTATAAAATTCAACAATATAAGCCTATTTTTTTACTTAATGTGAGTTTCAAGATATTCATGAAAGTGGGTACGAATAGGCTGACTAGGCTGACTGGAGTAGCTAACAAGGTTATTAAGCCGTCCCAAACTGCTTTCATGCCAAGGAGGCATATTTTAGAGGGGTGATGGTCTTACATGAAACTATACATGAGTTACACAAGAATAAGATGGATGGGGTTCTTCTTAAAATAGATTTTGAAAAGGCCAATGATAAAGTTAGGTGGCCTTTCCTGCAACAAGTAATGTGAATGAAAGGCTTTTGTCCAAAGTGGTGTAACTGGATAACGAACTTTATTACACACGGGAGTGTGGGAGTCAGAGTTAATGATACTATTGGGCATTATTTCCGAACCCACAAGGGGTTGCGCCAGGGTGATCCTTTATCACCAATTCTGTTCAACATTATTGAAGATATGTTGGCGATTATTATTAAACGGGCTAAGGAGGATGGACAAGTCAGTGGTCCCATTCCTCATTTGGTAAGGGGGGGGTATCCATTCTTCAATACGCGGACGATACAAATTTTTTTATGGAACACGATCTGCAGAAAGCTCTGAACATGAAACTCATTTTGTGTATATTCGAACAACTTTCAGGTCTTAAAATAAACTTTAATAAGAGTGAGCTTTTTTTGTTTTGGACAAGCCAAAGGGATAGAGGATGATTACAAGGATCTGTTTGGCTGCCAATCTGGGACTCTACCCTTTAAATACCTTGGTATACCTATTCACTTCCGCAAAAAAAAAAGAATGGAAGATTGTTTTGAAACTAAGCTCGGAAATTGGATTGGAAAGTTATTATCCTATGGTGATCGTTTGATCCTAATTAACTCAGTTCTAACTAGTCTACCCATGTTCTTGCCGTTTTTTCTAGAAATTCTGATTGGGGTTAGGAAACGATTGGATTTTTTTAGATCTCGTTTCTTTTGGCAAAGTGACAATCATAAGAAAAAGTATAGGCTAACAAAATGGAACATTATTTATCGGCCAAAATACCAAGGCGGTTTAGGGATTGAAGACATTGCAATTAAGAATATTTGCCTCCTAAGTAAATGGCTAGACAAATTAATGACTGGAGAGGGAGTTTGGCAGGAAATCCTGATGAATAAGTATTTGCATTCGAAATTGCTGTCACAAGTGACTACAAAACCGAATGATTCCCCTTGTTGGAAAGGCCTGATAAAGGTGAAGCAAGATTTTCTTGACAGGGGTCGTTTCGAAGTATATAATGGTTCTAGTACTTGTTTTTGAGAAGATGTTTGGCTAGGGGAGACTACTTTAGCAGACCAATATAGCTCTTTATATAATATTACTTTCCGGAAACAAGTTTCTGTAGCTGATGTTTTATCCTCAAATACAATGAATATGTCGTTTAGAAGAGCTTTGACAGGTAACAGATGGAACTCATGGTTACATCTGGTTAATAGGTTAACACAAATTAATTTGACGGACGAAAAAGATAGATTTGTATGGCGTTTGACTCAAGGTGGTGAGTTCTCTGTTAAGTCCATGTACCTTGATTTAATAAATGAAAACACAAGGTTTTTAAAGAAGTATATTTGAAAAATTAAGGTACCACTAAAAATCAGAATTTTCATGTGGTTCGTATACCGTAAATAAATCCTCACTAAAGATAATTTGAAAAAACGAAATTGGAATGGGGAATCTAGGTGTTGCTTCTGTGACAACGCCGAGACAATACAACACCTTTTCATTGAATGTCCTTTTGCTAAAATCATATGGCGTATAATTCACATGACTATAAATCTATCTCCACCTTCTAGCATATCTAATATTTTTGGGAATTGGCTCAAGGGTATCCCCAAGAAGGAAAAAGTTAATATTACGGTGGGAGCTTGTGCAGTTGTTTGGGTAATTTGGAATGCCCGGAATGATTTTATCTTTAACAACAATCGATCTATATCTTTTTTGCAGGTTATTCTAATGGCGTCCCACTGGATCCGTACTTGGTCGCTCCTGCAGCCTGCGGAGGACAGAAAAGTTTTGCATACCGGATGAAATTTGCTGGAGAAGGTTACACGGGGCCTTTTCAGCCGATGTGGGTGGCGATGTGACCTTAGAATCGCCTCATGATGCTCTAGCCTTAGCTTGTCTCTCCCTTTTTTGGGATTGAGCTGTTTTTAGTACTGTTGTTCTTGTTTTTTGTTCCTGTTCGGACCTTTTGTAACTCTTCTTGAGACCGTATGCATCACTTTGATGAAGAGGCCGGGACGAGGCCTCCATTTTGAAAAAAAGGAGTCTGACCAACCACCGCCGTAATTTCCTCTACCACCACCACGTCTAGCTCTGTTAACCGCAACGATTGTAGTGCAATATAATTAGAAATATTATATCATTTCGGATATATTACACCCAATCCATGTGCATACACGTGGTTCCTCTGTTTTTTTCTTCAATGTAAATAGAATTTTTTGTAACTCAGAAATCACATCAACACTATATAATCGAGTGATTTACCCCCACCCTCTGCATAATAGGATGCACATATCCTAGAAAGAAGAATAATAAAAATGCTACATGACTCACAGCATTCGACAAGTTTTTCTGTATGTGCATCGGAACTATACAAAACTAAACATAAACGAGACGAGGAAGAACCATTACCGTGTGCAAGATCCCTCGCAGCAACAACCCCTTGTGAGAGGATGACGAGGAAGACGAAGAACACATACAGGAAGGAAACAGACTTGGAAGCCATTTTAGCTAATAATAAGATTTGTGTGCTTCGACGTGCTGCTTGACCAAGTTATAAAAGGAGCTTGGATGCATGTTGATGGTTCAATATGCCACTGGTCAACTAATAATCCATGTAACAGCTGGCTAATGATCTTATCTTATTCCCTAACCACAAAATTCTGTCTTGGTCTTAGTTTAAAGTGGCGACTTGCAAAGTCAAATGGAAATGAGGTAGGTACGTATCCAATCGAGGAAATTACAAAAAACCGCCACAATTAGGGTCATTGTAACAGAAAACCACTACAATTCAGATTCGTGACAAAAAACCACCACAATTGGGGCAAAAACCACCACTATAACAGAAATTATGCCCCGATTCTGGCTATGTTTTCTGTTATAGTGACCCCAATTGTGGTGGTTTTTATACAGCTAATTTAACCGGCAGTCGCCATGACTAGTATTTCTTTTTGTCCTGCCCTAGAGATGGACAACTCAAGGTTTCACCGTTGAAATGGTGTTGACGAACATCCTAATGAACCTCTAAATGTTTTCACCGGCTTCCAAGGAATCTCGTGCAGGAAACACTAGTACAAAACATGCCATCCGTTCGCGCCCCCTCAGAGCATTAGTCCCGGTTGCGCCACCAACCAGGACTAATGCTGGCACGCGTCCCGGTTCGAGCGGGCACGGGGTCCGGAGGCATGCGTCCCGGTTGGTAAGGGGGCATACGTCCCGATTTGTAACACAAATCGGGACTAAAGGTTGGGCGTCAGCCACGTGGCATGGCACACACCTTTAGTCCCGGTTTGTGTTATAAACCGGGACGTATGCTCCCTCCCTCTATAAATGCAACGCCCCAGCCCTCTGCCTCCACTCTGTTTTTTCTCTTGGTGGAAGGTGTGAGGGGTGTGCTAGTTTTGTTTCCCCTATGCATGCATTCAAGGTGTTTGATGAAATGTTTGAGTGAATAATCCCGTTCAATTTCTCATAGACCAAAAATATAGAAGGTGTCCGAGACGCACTTGAGCTTTCTCCTCTTTATTTCCCTCGATCGAGGTTAGCAATCTTATCTTTTCTCTGTCATTGATACAATGCATGTGTCGATGTGAATTGTTCATTTCACTATTTATGATGTCCTGTTTTTTGATAAACTTACTTATATGATGCAGATGAAAGGTTGGGAATGGATGTACGGTGACCGGCGCGTAGCCGAGTATATGAAAGGCGTGGATAAATTTATCGATGTGGCTACGGCAAACAAAGAGAATGGTTTTATAGTTGTCCATGTGTTCAATGTCGGAACAACAAAGAGTACTCTTCCTCGAAAATCATTCGGGGCCACCTGATTATGAAAGATTTCATGCCCAACTATAATTGTTGGACCAATCACGGGGAAAGAGGGGTTATGATGGAAGATGGTGAAGAAGAAGATGATGATAACAACTGTCATCATATGTTTCCTGAATACAGTGATACTGCAACGGAAGACAATGGAGAGGAAGGAGGTGAAGAACGGGCATCAGATGAGCCGGCTGATGAACTTGGTAGGGTCATTTCTGATGCAAAGCGAGACTGTGAAACAGAAAATGAGAAGTTGAAGTTAGAGGGCATGTTAGAAGATCACAAGAAATTGTTGTACCCAAATTGTGAAGATGGCAGCACAAAGCTCGGTACCACACTGGAATTGTTGCGATGGAAGGCAGAGTGTGGTCTAACTGACTCCTCATTTGAAAAGATGCTGAAAATAATGAAGCCGAAGTTTCCAAAACATAACGAACTTCCCGAGAGTACCTATGAAGCAAAGAAGACTCTTTGTCCTCTAGGATTAGATGTGCAAAAGATACATGCATGCATTAATGACTGCATCCTCTACCGCGGTAAGGAGTATGAGAATTTAGATAAATGCCCGGTACGCAATGCATTGCGGTATAAAATCAGACGAGATGACCCTGGTGATGTTTAGGGAGAGCCCCTCCGGAAGAGGGTTCCTGCTAAGGTTATGTGGTATGCTCCTATAATACAAGGTTGAAACGCATGTTCAGAAACAAAGAGCATGCCAGGTTGTTGTGATGGCACAAAGAAGACCGTAAGAAAGACGGGAAGTTGAGACACGCTGCTGATGGGTCACAGTGGAGAAAAATCGAGAGACTTCCTAGACTTTGCAGGTGACGCAAGGAACTTATGGTTTGGTATAAGTACGGATGGCATGTATCCTTTTGGGGAGCAGAGCTGCAGTCACAGCACCTGGCCCGTGACTCTATGTATCTACAACCTGCCTCCTTGGTTGTGCATGAAGCGTAAGTTCATTATGATGCCAGTGCTCATCCAAGGCCCGAAGCAACCGGGCAACGACATTGATGTGTACCTTAGGCCATTAGTTGAAGAACTCTTACAGTTGTGGGGCAAACCAGGTGTACGTGCGTGGGATGAGAGCAAACAGGAGCCATTTGATATACGAGGGTTGTTATTCGTAACCATCAATGGTTGGCCTGCTCTTAGTAACCTTTCGTGATGCATAAACAAGGGATATAAGGCATGCACACACTGTTTAGATAAGACTGAAGGTACATATTTGCATAAATGCAAGAAGGTTGTGTACCTGGCGAATCGACGATTTCTTCAGACTAATCATCCCGTAAGAAATAAAGGCAAGCATTTCAAAGGTGAGGCAGATCACCGGAAGAAGCCTGAACTCCCTGCTGGTGATGATGTATTTGGTATGGTCAAGGACATAGAAGTAATCTTTGGAAAGGGTCCCGGCGGTCAATCAGTTCCGAACAATGTTGCTACAGGACACGCACCCATGTGGAAGAAGAAATCTATATTTTGGGAGTTGCCATGTTGGAAAGTCCTGCGTGTCCGCTCTTCAATCGACGTGATGCACGTGAAAAAGAATCTTTGCGTGAACCTGCTAGGATTCCTAGGCATGTATGGGAAGACAAAATATACACCAGAAGCACGGGAGGACCAAAAAATTATGAAAGACCCAAAGAACATGCATACACAGAACAAGACGGATAAAGGGCGTCACTTAAGTCGTACGCCTATGCTCTTACCAAAGCAGAGAAGGAAATCTTTTTTGAAGTCCTTTACAGTATCAAGGTGCCATCGGGCTTCTCATCTAATATAAAGGGGATAATAAATATGGCAGAGAAAAAGTTCCAAAACCTGAAGTCTCATGACTGTCACGTGATTATGACGCAGTTGCTTCCGATTGCATTGAGGGGGCTTCTACCGGAAAATGTTCGAGTACCAATTGTGAAGCCGTGTGCATTCCTCAATGCAATATCTCAGAAGGTAATCAATCCAGATATTCTGCCAAGGTTACAGAAGGATGTGGTACAATGTCTTGTTTGTTTTGAATTTGTGTTCCCACCATCCTTCTTCAATATTATGATGCATCTCCTGGTTCACCTAGTGGAAGAGATTTCCATTCTCGGTCCGGTATTTCTGGACAATATGTTCCCCTTTGAGAGGTTCATGGGAGTCTTAAAGAAATATGTTCATAACTGTGCTAGACCAGAAGGAAGCATCTCCAAGGGATATGGAATAGAGGAGGTCATTGAGTTTTGTGTTGACTTTATTCCTGACCTGAAGCCGATTGGTGTTTCTGACTCGTGGCATGAGGGAAGACTAAGTGGAAAAGGCACGCTGGGAAAGAAAGCAATGATATGTAGGGACGGGTATTCTTTCACTAAATCACACTACACAGTTCTGCATAATTCCACCTTGGCAGCTCCGTGTATCGAGGAACACAAGAATATTCTACGCTCCAAAAACCCGGGGAAGCCTGAATCACTGATTACAGATGAACACATGAAGTCTTTTGGTGGTTGGATGCAGACACATCTCTTGAATGACACCACTGTTGGAGATCAGCTATACTTGTTGGCCGCGTCACCATCTTCTACTGTATTGAATTTCCAAGGGTACGAAATAAATGGGAATACATTCTACATGATCACCCAAGATAAAAAGAGCACCAACCAAAATAGTGGTGTACGCTTTGATGCAATAGACGAGAATGGACAAAAGGACACATACTATGGTTACATAGAGGAGATATGAGAACTAGACTATGGAGTCTCTTTTAAGGTCCCTTTGTTTCGCTACAAATGGGTCAACCTGAATGGGGAAGGGGTAAAGATAGACCAGTTGTACGGAATGACAACAGTGGATCTCAACAATCTTTGTTATAAAGATGAACCATTCGTCCTAGCCAATGATGTGTCTTAGGTTTTCTATGTGAAGGACATGTCCTCCAGACCGAAAAAAATAAAAAATATGCAAACGAATACATCATATGATGAGCCAAAGCGTCACATAGTTCTTTCAGGGAAAAGAAACATCGTGGGAATCGAGGACAAGATGCATATGTCGGAAGATTATAATAAGTTTGATGAAATTTCGCCTTCACAAAGGAAAACTGACCCAAGCATTCCGTTAAGTAAAGAAGATGCTCCATGGTTACGTCGAAGCGATCATAAGGAAGGACATATGCCAAGAAGTTCATGCTCATATTATGTAACTCTAGTTCATGTCTTTCGCGGTTTGTGGCTTCACCAAGGATATCTTTCATGGTTTGTGGCTTGACCGGGACTATATATAGGGGGCCTTTAGTCCCGTTTGTAGTCTCGCTTTTAATATTAATAAATGTCTTGAGTGTTAGTCCGTTTTGTGGCTGGACCGGACTATGAAGAAGTTGTCCCGATTCGCATTTACCATTAAGATCTCGATCTCCAAACGCAGCAGTCACATATTAGAGTGTTTATGACCAGTTTCTTGGAGATGCCGAGGATCGGGATCCGCGGCATCTCCTGAAATCGGTCAGTGGTGTCCTCGCCTTGAAAACCATCTTGCAGCTTTACACCGGGAGCTAACTAATTTCACATATTAGGAGTGCCTCTATGACGCTTTCTGAGATGCCGGAGGATCGGGCTCCGGCATCTCCCCAAACTGGCCTTAGTGGTGTCCATGCTCTGAAAACCATCTTGCAGCTTGTAACTTCTCTAACTAGATTAATACGCCGAGCTAACTAATTTCACATATTAGGAGTGCCTCTATGACAGTTTCTGGAGATGCCGGAGGACTGGCTCCGCCGCATCTCTCGAACTGGCCGTAGTGGTGTCCTCGCTCGAAAACCATCTTGGAGATGCCTCAAACTGGCTGGAGGACTGGACTCACAAGGATGCCTATTTATAGTACAAGCAGCTCGGCATAATGTCGACACTCACGACATAATGTCGACACTCACCCCTATTATTAGTGCTGACTCGTGTTTTGTCCCGGTTGGTGTCTCCAACCGGCATTAAAGGTTCATATTTAGTCCCGGTTGGTGAAACCATCCGGTACAAGGTACACGCCGCAGGACATAATGTCGACACTCACCCCTATCATTAGTGCTGCCTGGCCCAGCCTGCCGAAATCCCTCCAACTGGGACTAAAGATGAAACTTTAGTATATTGAAAATCCGAACAATGAAAATCCTTCGCGTGGTGTCATATTATGTGACATAGTTGAAAGTAAAAATACCGACTTGGTATATTGATCATGTCTCGAAAAAACCTTCACAAAATGACCTATCATGTTCGAGGTTTCATGGCTTTCGGTCCAAATGACCGATGTTATGTGTTGAATCACGGCATAGTTTGTGATGTTGTGCCCATATTATGCATGCATGTGGACATTGGTATGGAGAACAATGTTGCAGGAGGAATTTTTCCTTTTTGTCGCACGGAAAAGCCCTTTTCCATTTTCCGAGCGCAAAAAATGGGTCGTTTTGTGAAGTAACCACCAAAATGCCATTTCAGAATGCTACCGTCCCATTTTCCTAAAATACTAGACCACCTTACATGGACTATCTCCCAACCGGGACATCTCAAATCTTTTCGTCCTTCCCGGGTAAAAAGGACAAATGTCTGCCGAATCGGTCGGAAGTGGGTCCGGTTTGTACTACAGGTACATGATCTATCGCCCGTGATTTTTTGAAAATATCATTTTTAGACTCGCAATATCTGGTTTCTTCAGATATCCAATGCAAGATCTAACGATGCTCGTCCCCTATCTTCATGCACACCGGTTCGACCATAGTTAGAAATTCAGAAAATTCAAAACGGGCATAATAAATTCAAAAAAAATCCGAACAATGAAAATCCTTCGCGTGGTGTCATATTATGTTACATAGTTGAAAGGAAAAATACCAGACTTGGTATATTGATCATGTCTCGAAAAAACCTTCACAAAATGACCTATCATGTTCGAGGTTTCATGGCTTTCGGTCCAAATGACCGATGTTATGTGCTGAATCACGGCATAGTTTGTGATGTTGTGACCATATTATGCATGCATGTGGACATTGGTATGGAGAACAATGTTGCAGGAGGAAGTTTTCCTTTTTGTCGCATGGAAAAGCCCTTTTCCATTTTCCGAGCGCAAAAAATGGGTCGTTTTGTGAAGTAACCACCAAAATGCCGTTCAGAATGCTACCATCCCATTTTCCTAAAATACTAGACCACCTTACATGGACTATCTCCCAACCGGGACATCTCAAACCTTTTCGTCCATCCCGGGTAAAAAGGACAAATGTTTGCCGAATCGTTAGGAAGTGGGTCCGGTTTGTACTACAGGTACATGATCTATCGCCCGTGATTTTTTGAAAAAATCATTTTTAGACTCGCAATATGTGGTTTCTTCAGAGATCCAATGCAAGTTCTAAATAAGCCATTTTTCTTCCCGCCATTTCTTCCGCCATTTTTCTTCCCGCCATTTTTTCCCAGCATTTCTCCCGTCATTTCTTTCCCCCAGTTCTTCCCTTCAGTTATCTTCCTGCCATTTCTCACTATATATATATATATATATGTAGGGTTGGCCTCCATTGTCATTGCACATATCTAGACTCATATCTGCAACCTCATCACTCTTTCCCATGACTTCCACAGTAGCACTAACTCCCAGGGAGGCGGAGGCGCTTTGCGCCTCGAAATACCCCTGCCCGCCGGGATACTGTGTCCCTGTCGGCTAGATGCTGAGTGCCGGAGGCATTCCGGTTCCTCTTGTCCCTCTAGGTGTGGCGCGTCGTATGGTCATCATGAACCACTACTGCTTCGAGATCACGCCGGAGCAGCAGAGGAATCCCAGATGGCATCCTGACTATTTCCTGACTTGGGAAGCCTTCTTCGTGGATCGGAGTGAGAGGGCGCTCGCCAGGAACGAGGAGGATGGCCCACCTCCTCCGAACTTCAACGAAGCCGGCCGTTGATTGTGGTGGCGCGGTCCGACTCTCCAGAGCGTCATGGCCTATGACACGGCCACCAACTCTAGCCCCCGCCTGCGCTACCCTCAATTCCAGCCAACTCGTACTCAGCCTTCAAGGTTCAACTACGGCGACCCCAACGATGACAGCGACGACGGCCGCGGCGATTACGACGACTACAGTGGCGAGTATTACAGGTGTAGGCAGGACCATGACTGAATCACTCCAACATTGCAAAACAAGTTTGGCCGACTGTGGCTTAATCTGGCCATGTATCTTAATTTCCAGTTCTTCTATGTAACTTTGTGTTAGTTGTGTTATGTACTTTAATTCCAGTTCTATCCTAATAAAATTTTCTTTCCGCCCATTATTTCCCGTCCTTTTTTTCCCGCCCATTAATACATAAAAAATATAAGTTAATTCAAATCCAAATTAAAACAAAGAAAATGGTTTTGGACACTTCTTATGTTTAAAGTTTTTCTAAATTCCAAATTAATATTCAAAAAATATAAGTTAATTCATTTTTAGTTTTAAATGGTTCATAGTTTAAATGGTTACATTAATTATTTTTAAAAACAAAAAATGGTTTTGAATTAGTTATTCAAATTCAAACACTTTTTATGTTTAAAGTTTTTCTAAATTCCAAATAAATATTCAAAAAATATAAGTTAATTCATTTTTAGTTTTAAATGGTTCATAGTTTAAATGGTTACATTAATTATTTTTAAAAACAGAAAATGGTTTTGAATTAGTTATTCAAATTCAAACACTTTTTATGTTTAAAGTTTTTCTAAATTCCAAATAAATACTCAAAAAATATAAGTTAATTAATTTTTAATTTTAAATGGTTCATAGTTTAAATGGTTACATTAATTATTTTTTAAAAATAGAAAATGGTTTTGAATTATTTATTCAAATCGAGACACTTTTTATGTTTAAAGTTTTTCTAAATTCCAAATTAATATTCAAAAAAATAAGTTAATTCATTTTTAATTTTAAATGGTTCATAGTTTAAATGGTTACATTAATTATTTTCTAAAAATAGAAAATGTTTTTGAATTAGTTATTCAAATTCAAACACTTTTTATGTTTAAAGTTTTTCTAAATTCCAAATTAATATTCAAAAATATAAGTTAATTCATTTTTAATTTTAAATGGTTCATATTTTAAATGGTTACATTAATTATTTTTTAAAAATAGAAAATGGTTTTGAATTAGTTATTCAAATTCAAACACTTTTTATGTTTAAAGTTTTTGTAAATTCCAAATTAATATTCAAAAAATATAAGTTAATTCATTTTTAATTTTAAATGGTTCATAGTTTAAATGGTTACATTAATTATTTTTAAAAACAGTAAATGGTTTTGAATTAATTATTCAAATTCAAACACTTTTTATGTTTAAAGTTTTTCTAAATTCTAAAGTAATTATCATTTAAAAAACATTACAAATTTAAACCCCAAAATAAAAAATAAGGCGGGAACAGAGAGAAAATTCCTGAAAAAATTTGAAAACAGGGTCATATCTCCCGGTTGGAGCCATCAACCGGGACTAAAGACCCCCTGCGCGCGCCCCTTGGTCTGCTAAAAAAATTGGAGTATACGTCCCGGTTAGTGGCTCCAACCAACCGGGACTAAAGGTCCTTTGGTTATAACTGCTCGCGCCTCCTCTTCTTCTTCCCCATCTCACTTCTCTGCTTCTTTCTCTGCTTTCATCGACGCCGCCAGTTACGTCATTGCCGCCGCTGCGCCGCCTCCATCTCCGTATCTCGCCTCCGCTATCTCGCCATTAAGCGCTCCGGCCACCGCAGTGCTCGGCCGCTACTCCGCCTCCTGCTGTCGCCTGCTTCGTCGCTGCCTCGTCTCTCCGTCGCGCCTCTGCTCTCACATCTCCGCCGCCTCGGCCGTACTCCGTTATCCTCGCCTGTTGCCACCGCCGCCTCCGGCCGCCACCGCCCGTGTCTAGCGCCGCCTCTCCTCTCGTCCTTCTCCGACCGCCCACAGACGTCCGGCCAGTATACCACCCGATCGAGAGAGGCTCTTTTATTAGTACCGTGTATATAGAATTTTTTTGACATGTGTATATACTGTGTATTTTTTTGACATGTGTAGATGTATTTATATTTTAGGTGTGTGTATGCATATATTATTTTATTAGGTGTATGTATATATTATTTTAGGTGTATATTATTCTAGGTGTATGTATATATTATTTAGATTTTAGGTGTATAGTTGTTAGATTATTTAGGTGTGTATTTAGATGATGTAGATCCCGACGCGCGCGCACACTAGTGATGATTTTTAGTTGATATGATCCCGACGCGCGCGCATATGGAGACGTGTCGCCGGCCGCCCCGCCGTCACCTCTGTCCGCCGCCGTGCATCGTCGTGCATTCTCTCCCTCTTTCTCCCTCTCGTGTGCGTTCTCTCCCTCTCTGGCCAAACCCTAGCCGGCCCTAGTAGCCGGCCGTCGTGGTGAGATGCTGGTTCTCATGGACCCTATCTCTCGCCCCCTCTCGCTCTTGTTCCTCCTCCCCGTCGACCACCTGCCACCACCGCCGCTCACCGTCGTCGTGCTCCCCTCTCCGGTGACCTTTTCGAGGCGGCGCCACTACTCGTTGGCTCGCCTCAAGCTCCTCTCTCTAGCACGCACACGCACACGGCCTAGCCGTCCTCTTTGTCGTTCTGAGACTCACCGGCGTCAATGACATCACGGTGACGTCACCCCGGCGTCGGCACGTGGTCAACCCCCAGTCAACCTGGCATGGGTCCCACCCTGCCCACGTGGAGGATGAGTTGGCCTAGGGCCCAACTGTCTGTCTCTGGCTAGCTGTAGCCCAGGTGTAAAAAGTATATAAGTTGGTTTTACCTTTTTAAGCTATAATGATGCATTGCTAATCAAAATGTTCAGAAAAATGAGTTCTAAATTTTTAAGCTATAATCATGCATTGCTAATCAACTTTAATGACAAGTTTAATTAGAGAACTAAATCAACCCCTCTCATGTGTTTCCGGAGTTTCCCGAGTTAGGGTTTTCAACCCTCGGAACCCCGTTTAAATTGTCGAGCAAGTTTTAGGGTTTCATTTCAATGCAATTCAACTTGTCATATCATCATCCTTGTTTGAGCATTCGGCCTATCCCTCCTCCCCGACCGCCACAGCGCCTTTTTCTCCGTCCATCGCCACGCGCTCCAGCCGCCCCTTCCCTTTTAGTGTGTATGTAAATATTTTTATTATTGTGTATGTATATATTAGGGTTTCTCTGAATTAGGGTTTATCCGTTTGGACTTATCCGTTTTTTCACCTATGCAGAAAATATGGACCCACACGTGAGATACGAAGAAAAGGAAGAGTTGATCCAAGGTGTGATCCGCGGGGAAGAAAATTTAGATGTATCGACGTTTCTGAACAACTCCGGTGAGGGTGATCCTCTTTTTGCCGGAATAGACGACTTGTTTGAGGTTGAAGGTGTTGCCTTCCGCGAGGGAGAAGCACTGGTGGAAAAAGGGGCTCTAGTCCCGGGCCGCAACGGGCTCTAGTCCCGGTTTTGGTCCCGGACTGTGAAAACGGGACTAGAGGCCCCCCCCTCTAGTCCCGGCTCGCAAAGGCCCGCGACTGATAACAGCCACGTGGCTGTTTAGGCCTGCAAGTGGAACCCTATAGTCCCGGCTGTAACACCACCCGGGACTAAAGGTTTCTGCGCAGAACACTACATTTCTCTCCAGGCGTAGATTGTGTATTCTTTTTTGCCATTTTGTTCCTTTTTCGCTTTTGTGTTTCACTATAACTTAACAAACATATATTTCAGTAGACATATTATACGCTACTACATACACACTACACGTCGATGCATTTATATAAGATCGATCCCTTGCAAGCATACATATAATCAATCATATCAAAAGGAAGAAATGTTTTGAAAATTACATGGTCATTGATGAATATATATATCATATGAGCTACATGGAGATGACTAAGGCAAATCGAGTTCCACGTCATCCGCATAATGCTCTCCATGTACATCAAGGACTTCCTTCATCATAAATCCCGCCTCCTCTTGAATTGCTCTTATGCGCTGGTCGGCTCTAGTGTCTCCCGAATCATAAATATAATGTGAGTCAACTTTCGCTCATCGGTCAACTCATGGATGTACTCAGAGACGTAGTATCCACATAAATGAGTTCCGGTGGCTGTAAACTCTTCGCCATTTTATAAGTTAGCTCCTCTTTGAATGGACTGGTATTTTCATGCGAACGTGTCCAACACCTCGCAAAGAAAATGAACAAAGTAGTTATTAGTTACTTGATATCGTGAAATGAATGAAAGAGGACGATATAATGCGATAATGATTGAAATTACTTATGGATCATTGCTTTCATGTCGCTCCACTTCTCTTGGTCCCAACTTAATGAGTCGTGGACTTGACTAGGGACTTGTCAACTTGAATGTTTAGCAAGATCCAAAGGAATCATGCGGATATTTACATAAGCATACATGCATAGCTCATCCAGTAAGCAAAAATAAAATGTGTACAAGATATAAAAACTCACTTGAAGTTGTAAGGAAATAGTATTTCCTTAACAAAATTATGCTCGGTTAAGAACCTGGACAGGTCTTCCTCCACGTCTTTGGGGTGATTCTTTAACGTATATTCATTAATGATATATGGGTCAATGAACCCAACGTCGTATCTTCTAGCTCTTTTGCATTCAAGCATCTTCATTCTGCGGAATATAATATCATCATACAAAAGGATATATAGTTAGGATAATATATTAAATGAAATGAACGAGCTAAAGCTATAAACTTAATTATAGAAATAAATAACTTACAGACAGTAGCAACCAATGATAGATTTGTCGAGGGCGCGCTGGTTGTATAACTGAAACAGTTCTGTCATTTGAACCTGTATCGAGGATGGTTTGAAGTGATGCTCCTTTATAACGTCCACCGGAAACCAATCTTTATGATGCTTTTTTCTACTTGCGACATGTACCATTCATGCAGATTTCGCATATGTGTGGATAGATGCGCGAGCTCCTCATTACTGACTAGAGGCTGCCCTTGGACATACTGTCGTACTATCTAACCCACTGGCGTATCTTCATAGCCTAAATATTGACCAAGAGACATATTTGCTTCGTTAGCAAGTTCTTTGGTCTGCGATACAGTGATTCCCATAAGTGCAGCACTATTACGGGCTCTAGGGTCCATTATTTGCATGTCCATATACATTTCAGCTCTGAAGGCCTTGTCGAGGTCTGAAATGACTTTGAGCGGGGCGATCGATTGATTCTTCAGGTTCGAGCTAGGCAACTTGCTTCCCGCTTTTTGCACTTGTGATTTTTTTCTTCTGTGCTTGCTTAATAATCTCCCGGTCATAGTCTGATTCCAGATTCATCGATATCTGGGATGGTTGCTCAAGAAAGGACTTAGCCCACTTTTTTGTTTTTTCGTTATATACCGGCTTTGGCTCAGGCTTTTTGGGTGCAAAATGCGCCTTAACTTGGGCAGCCACATCCGCGTTAGTTTCCTCATCGGTCTTATCATAAGGTCTCTTTGGAAGAGCCGGCAGGATATCGACAATCTTCGGCGTTTGACCTTTCTTCGATGTGGGGCGCGGGGGACCGTCGAACTTCCGTTTCTTCGACGAGGTAGTAGTATTGCATGGAGGCGGAGGCGGAGATCGAGTTGATGTACTCCTGCTGCGGCGATCGTCAGCGGGGCGGGGTGGACTTGGAGGTTGGCGATAATCGGGTTGGGGTGGACTTGGAGGTTGACGATATTCGATGCGGGGTGGATTTGGATTCCTTGGAGTCGGTGGCCTTGGCGCTGAGCCTGGAAACTTGATGTACTTCTTATTCCATAGAATGATGTTGCGCTTGACATCTCCTAGTTTCGTAAGGCCTTCAGGCGTACCGATTTCAATCTCTAGGTCCGCAAAATCCTCCACTATGTCATCCACCGTGACACGAGCATAGCCTGGTGGAATCGGAAGTGAATGGTGGAGTGCTCCAGGTAGACAAGGTAAAGCAGTGCCGATCGCCACCTTGAAGGACAGGTTGTTCATTGGCTGATGTAGCTCACATTGTGCCATCTCTCTGACATCATCCACGGGTAGTGAGGAGCCGTGCATCATCCAAAGTGCTTGATCATCAAGACGGACCTCCGTGGAAGCCACGCTTCTCCGTTGGCTAAGATCCAATGCAGATCATCGCACCCGGGTGAGTTAACGACGCGGCCTTTGGCTAATTTCATGCATGAGGTTCTTCGATCAGCTAGGTCTGCTCTACCACGAGATCCGTCGCCTCCCGGTCCTTCTTTCTCTGACGGCTTCTGTAACTAGCATCGTACATAGGAAACCCTTTCTTCCACGAGACACCGGTGCCTTTGCCTCGTGTTCTTCCTCCCTTTTCAGGATTCCCTAGGGCGCGTTTCAGCTTGTCGTTCTCTCTCTCGGGACGGAACAAACCCAATTGAGCATCGTTCATTGCTTGAATAAGGTCGTTGGAGGGTTTTAGAATTTCATCATGAAATAATGTCTTCCATGTTTCTGGGTCCAAGGATCCCCCGTGCCCGTACCACCAGTGCTTTGACCTCTCAGGCCATCCATCTGTACCAGGAGTGATGCCTCTAGCCCTCATATCCTTCTCCATAGTTTCCCACTTAGGGATGGCACTCTTGTAGCCACCTGTCCCCATTTTATGATGGTATTTCTTGTTGGCAGCATTTAACGCGTTCTTTGCCGACTTTGCCTTTGCTTTATCAGATTGCTTGTAATTTACAAAATCGGGCCACTGTTCTCTCAACTTCTCGTTTACTCCTGTGAAGTCTGGAGTTTTCTTTTTCGCGACATATTTCGCGTATAAATTTTTCTTGTGGTTCCGGTACAGTTCAGCCATCTTGCTTAGTGCCCACTCCTTGACTGTTTCTCTTTTATCAAGCCCACCCAGCCTTGGGGTAATACCATCTACCTCAAATTCCTCATACTCTAGAGGTAGTATGAAATGCGCTATGAGCTTCTGCCAAAGGTCATCTTTGGCATCATCGGTGACATAGTTGTTGGATTCTTCACCGGGTTTCTTTGACTTATTCCATTCTTGGATGGTGATCGGCAGGTTGTCCCTAACAAGCACCCCGCATTGATTTATACACATCCTCCGGTGCTTCTCTGGAGCAATCGGTTCACCATCATCATCTATTTCTTCGATGGTGAAACTCTGATTACCATCCAACTTTTTGTTCGGCCCTCGTTTCGTTCGAGCTGTCGATTGCTTCGATCCGGTGGGCTAAAAGAAGAAGAGAGAGTGATTAATATATATCTAGATCAGTTAATGAATAGAGGTAACACGAGACTTTATATATATATATGTACCTCGCCATCATTATTGTTGGCATTTGTTTGCCCTTCATCCATCTGGTCTTCCCCTTGGTTTTCCTTTAGTCCATCACCGGATGGATTCAGATATGAGGATATCTCTTCCTCGAGCAAAATATCTTCGGCCGTGCCCGTAATAAGAGGAATTTCACCTCTTATCATGCCCTGAAGAAAACCTTCACTGATGCGACCAGGATCTTCGGATGGATCCATGACTTAATTATCTATAACAAAAAGAGAGTTAAACAGGTTAGAAAAAAATAATCCTAATAACTAAAACAATATAATCCTAATTATAATAACTTAAACAAAAAATAACCCTAATCCTAATCCTAATTCTAATCTTAATAAATAAAACAAAAAAATTACCCTAGCTAATTATAATTAAAATAGCCCTAGCTAACAATATAATCCTAATCCTAGCTAATTATAATTAAAACAATAATTAAAAAATAACCCTAGCTATTTATAATTAAAAAAATAACCCTATCTAATTATAATTAAAACAATAATTAAAAAAATAACCCTAGCTATTTATAATTAAAACAATAACCCTAGCTAATTATAATTAAAACAATAATTAAAAAAATAACCCTAGCTATTTATAATTAAAACAATAACCCTAGCTAATTATAATTAAAACAATAATTAAAAAAATAACCCTAGCTAACAATTAAAACAATAACCCTAGCTAATTATAATTAAAACAATAATTAAAAAAATAACCCTAGCTAATTATAATTAAAACAATAATTAAAAAATAACCCTAGCTAACAATTAAAACAATAACCCTAGCTAATTATAATTAAAACAATAATTAAAAAAATAACCCTAGCTAACAATTAAAACAATAACCCTAGCTAATTATAATTAAAACAATAATTAAAAAAATAATCCTAGCTAACAATTAAAAAATATACTACTAATTAAAAATATATATATACTACACTAAATATAAAAACCTAAATATACTACTAATTAAAAAACCTAAATATACTACAAAAACCTAAATATACTACTAATTAAAAAAATATAATTAATACTACACTAACTATACTAAGTACTAATATAACTAATTAATACTAGACTAAATATATAACCACCTCCCATGAGGTGGGCTGAGGAACAATGGCGGCGTATGGCCCAAAGGCGGCGACATTGGCTACGTGAGGTTCGCACAAGACGACGGCAGCGACATCGGATGGCAGAAGACGGCTCTGATGCTGCACGGTGGCGCGGTATGGCGGGCCGGCCGGAGACAAGTAGGCGCGGTGGCTGAATCCAAGACTTCTTCCCTGTTCTCTGCGTCGGCGCCTCCCTTCGTCTTTGTCGTTTGCTAAGTAAGGGTGGCCAAAACCAGGGGCGCGGGCAAGAGTATATAAAGGGACCCCCCCTTTAGTCCCGGGCTGAGCCATCGCCCGCGACTAAAGGGTCTTTAGTCATGGCGGTGGCTCACCGGACTAAAGACCTCTCATCGCAAGGCTAAGCCTCTACCACGACTAAAGACCATTTTTCGGCCGCTTCATTTTACACGCCAAGACCCTTTAGTCCGGGTCCAGCCGACCAGCGACTGTTGTTTTAAATTTCCTTTTTTAATTCAAAACTAATATAAAAACTTTGAAAAATCATATCTTTTATTGTAATAATCCAAATAAAACAAATAATATGTCTATTATTATCAGAAAAATATAAAGAATTTTAATATAATATCCATTTATCTGTTTGCATAATTTATAAATTATTTCATTTGTAAATTTTCTTTTTTAATTCAAAACTAATATAAAAACTTTGAAAAATCATATCTTTTATTGTAATAAACCAAATAAAACAAATAATATGTCTATTATTATCAGAAAAATATAAAGAATTTTAATATAATATCCATTTATCTGTTTGCATAATTTATATATTATTTCATTTGTAAATTTTCTTTTTTAATTCAAAACTAATATATAAACTTTGAAAAATCATATCTTTTATTGTAATAATCCAAACAAAACAAATAATATGTCTATTATTATCAGAAAAATATAAAGAATCTTAATATAATATCCATTTATCTGTTTGCATCATTTATAAATTATTTCATTTGTAAATTTTCTTTTTTAATTCAAAACTAATATAAAAAACTTTGGAAAATCATATCTTTTATTGTAATAATCCAAATAAAACAAATAATATGTCTATTATTATCAGAAAAATATAATGAATCTTAATATAATATCCATTTATCTGTTTGCATCATTTAGAAATTATTTCATTTGTAAATTTTCTTTTTTAATTCAAAACTAATATAAAAACTTTGAAATATCATATCTTTTATTGTAATAATCCAAATAGAACAAATAATATGTCTATTATTATCAGAAAAATATAAATAATCTTAATAAAATATCCATTTATCTGTTTGCATCATTTATAAATTATTTCATTTGTAAATTTTCTTTTTTAATTCAAAACTAATATAAAAAACTTTGGAAAATCATATCTTTTATTGTAATAATCCAAATAAAAGAAATAATATGTCTATTATTATCAGAAAAACAAAGATATTTTCCGCCATTTCCCACCTCTTCCCGCCAAGTTTTCCCGCCCTTTCCTTTCTACAAGAGCTTTTAGTCCGGGATGTAGTCACTAACCGGGACTAAAGATATTTCCCGCCATTTCCCAAAGCTTCACACCAAGTTTTCCCGCCCTTTCCCTCTATATTTAGGGTGATCGTGCCATGGTTATCCACACATCCACACATTCCTCTCTTAGAACAATGGACAATGCCTACTGGGCCATTCTGACCCTCGAGGAGACCGAGGCGCTTTGCGCCTCCAACTACCCTTGTCCTCCCAAGACTACGCCATGGATGCCGAAGGCTGAGGGGTTCCTGTCCCTCCTGTCCCTCAAGGTTCCGCACGACACCTGGAATGCCTTCTTAGCTAATAGGCGGGAAAGGGAGCTCGCCAGGTACGAGGGTGATGGCCCGCCACCAGTGAACCACAACGGCAGCCGTTGCATGGTGGGCGAACCGACTATCATCGAGTGATGCGCTACATCGCCGGGAGACCATCTCGCCACGGTGCCCACGAGTCCACCCGCCACAGCCCCACCGTCTGGCGGTGGCATCGTCTTCAGAGACCCCTCTCCGCCCGCCGTGAATCCGAGGTTGGACCTGGTATATGCCATGGATGGGCCGAGGATCCCGGAGTGGCGGTGGCGATGGCGATGATGATGACGATGACGATGAAGACCACAGCTGCGTACTATAGGACTAGGCATGATTATGACTAAAGGGGCGCTTTAGTCCCGAGTGTTAGCTAGTCCGGTTTGTCGGTTTTAATATTAATAAATGTCTTGAGTGTTACCTAATAAATAGAGGTAAATGCCTATATAAAGAGAGGGTTCATCTTTAGTCGGTTGGAGAAACCAACCGCATCAAGGGATTATGACGGGCGGGCAACACTAATAATAGGGGTGAGTGTCGACATTATGTCGTGCGGCTTGTACCTTGTCCCGGATGGTGTCACCAACCGGGACTAAAGATGAACCTTTAGTCCCGGTTGGAGACACCAACCGGGACTAAAGATGAGTCAGCACTAATAATAGGGGTGAGTGTCAACATTATGTCGTGAGTGTCGACATTATGCCGAGCTGCTTGTACTATAAATAGGCATCCTTGTGAGTCCAGTCCTCCAGCCAGTTTGAGGCATCTCCAAGATGGTTTTAGAGAGCAGGGACACCACTACGGCCAGTTTCAGGGAGATGCCGACGGAGCCCAATCCTCCGGCATCTCCGAGAAACTGGTCATAGAGGCACTCCCTAATATGTGAAATTAGTTAGCTCCCAGGCATATGAATCTAGTTAGAGAAGTTACAGGCTGCAAGATGGTTTTCGAGAGCAGGGACACCACTACGGCCAGTTTCAGGGAGATGCCGACGGAGCCCAGTCCTCCGGCATCTCCGAGAAACTGGTCATAGAGGCATGCACTCCCTAATATGTGACATCACGCGTTTGGAGATCAGATCTTAATGGTAAGTATGAATCGGTACTAAAGGCCCTCCTTTAGTCCCGGTCCAGCCACAAAACGGGACTAACACACTCAAGATTGTTTGCAGACAACACTATAAAAATGGACACATGCATGGAACATCTTAACTCATAAAATGTTACAATTATTACATATCATTTCTTCGCTTGTGTTCCTTTCTAATCCCGTCGTATCCATGGAGCATCTTCATTCATTAACATGATGGTTGGGTCATCCTTCATCGCGAAGGGCGGAATTTCATGGAACTTATCACAATCTTCTGACATGTCTGTCTTGTCCTCCACTCCCACGATGTTCCTTTTTCCTGAAAGAACTATGTGGCTCTTTGGCTCATCGTCTGATGTATTATTTTTCTTATTTTTTCGTTTTCTAGGTTTGGTAGACATGTCCTTCACATAGAAAACCTGGGCCACATCATTGGCTAGGACGAATGGTTCGTCTAAGTACCCAAGATTGTTGAGATACAACGATGTCATTCCGTATTTCTTGTCTACCTCAACCCCTCCTCCCGTCAGCTTGACCCATTTGCACCGAAACAAGGGGACCTTAAAAGTAGGTCCATAGTTAAGTTCCCATATCTCCTCTATGTAACCATAATATGTGGTCTTTGACCCATTGTTGTCTGTTGCATCAAAGCGGACACCACTGTTTTGGTTGGTGCTCTTTTTATCTTGGGCTATCATGTAAAATGTATACCCATTTATCTCGTACCCTTGGAAAGTCGATATAGTCGAAGATGGTGACCTAGACAACAAGTATAGCTGATCTCCAAGAGTGTTGTTTTATATGAGAAGTTGCAACCAACCGTCCAAACTCTTCATGTGTTCATCTATAATCCAAGATTCATGCTTTCCAGGGTTGTTGGAGCGTAAGATTTTCTTGTGTTCCTCGATATATGGGGCTGCCAAGATAGAATTCTGTAGAATGGTGTAATGTGCTTCGGTGTAAGAATGTCTGTCTCTACATATTATTGATTTCCTTCCTAGAGTACCCTTTCCACTCAGTCTCCCCTCATACCGCGATTGAGGAAGACCAATCGGCTTAAGGTCAGGAACGAAGTCAACACAAAATTCAATGACCTCCTCTGTTCCATAGCCCTTGGAGATGCTTCCTTCTGGCCTAGCACGGTTACGAACATATTACTTTAATATTCCCATGAACCTCTCAAAGGGAAACATATTGTGTAGAAATATAGGACCGAGAATGGAAATCTCTTCGACTAGGTGAACCAGTAGGTGCGTCATAATATTGAAGAAGGATGGTGGGAACACCAACTCAAAACTGACAAGACATTGGACCACATCATTCTGTAACCGTGGTAGATCTTGTGATTGATTATCTTCTGAGAGATTGCATTGAGAAATGCACATAGCTTCACAATGGGTACTCGAACATTATCTGGTAGAAGCCCCCTCAATGCAATCGGAAGCATTTGCGTCATAATCACGTGGCAGTCATGAGACTTTAGGTTTTGGAACTTTTTTCTGCCATATTTATTATCCCCTTTATATTCGATGAGAAGCCAGACGGGACCTTAATACTGCTTAGGCATTCAAAAAATATTTCCTTCTCTTGTTTGGTAAGGGCGTAGCTGGCATGACCTTGAAACCATTCCGGATGCAGGCCATCTGGGTCTTCCATACGTTGATGGTCCTTTCGTGCTTTCGGTGTATCTTTTGTCTGCCCATAAACGCCCAAGAAGCCTAGCACGTTCACGCAAAGATTCTTCGTCACATGCATCACATTGATTGCAGAGCGGACCTCTAAGAATTTCCAATATGGTAGCTCCCAAAATATAGATTTCTTCTTCCACATGGGTGTGTGTCCTTCAGCGTCTTTCGGAACAGATTTTCCTCCAGGACCCTTTCCAAAGGTTACCAGTTGATCCAAATCTTTGACCATATCAAATATATCAGCACCAGTACGCTCCTTAGGCTTCGTCTGGTGACATGCCAGACCGTTGAAATGCTTGCCTTTCTTTCTTAAGGGATGCTTGGCCAAAAGAAATCGACGATGCTCATTGTATACATTCTTCTTACAATGTTCCAAATATATACTTGCAGTCTCATCTAAACATTGTGTGCATGCATTGTATCCCTTGTTTGGTGTCTGAAAGGTTACTAAGAGCAGGCCAATCATTGATTGTTATGAAAAGCAATGCTCGGAGGTTAAATTCTTCCTGCTTGTGCTCATCCCACACGCGTATCCCGGGTTCGTTCCACAACTGTAAAAGTTCTTCCACTAATGGCCTTAGGTACACATCAATGTCGTTGTCGGGTTGCTTCGGACCTTGGATCAAGACTGGCATCATAATGAACTTCCGCTTCATGCACAACCAAGGAGGAAGGTTATAGATGCATAGAGTCACGGGCAGTTCGTGGAGCTCTGCTCCCCAAAGGGATTCATGCCATCTGTACTTAGACCAAACCTTAAACTCCTTGCGTCATCTGCAAAGTCCGGCTACTTTCTATCGATTGTTCTCCATTGCGACCCATCAGCGGGGTGTCTCAACATCCCGTCTGACTTACGTTCCTCTTTATACCATCGCAACAACTTGGCGTACTCTTTGTTTCTGAATAAGCGTTTCAACCGTGGTATTATAGGAGCATACCACATCACCTTCGCAGGAACCCTCTTCCGGGGGGGCTCGCCCTCAACGTCACTAGGGTCATCTCGTCTAATCTTATACCGAAGTGAAGTGCATACCGGGCATGCATCTAAATTCTCATACTCCTCACCGCGGTAGAGGATGCAGTCATTAGGGCATGCATGTATCTTCTGAACCTCTAAACCTAGAGGGAAGACAACCTTTTTTGCTTCGTATGTACTGGCGGGCAATACATTATCTTTTGGAAGCATATTCTTCATCATTTTCAGCAACTTTTCAAATGAGGAGTCAGGTATAGCACACTCAGCCTTCCATCGCAGCAATTCCAAGCAGTCTTGAGCTTTTTCAGACCATTTTTGCAATTTGGTTACAACAAATTTTTGTGATCCTCTAGCATGTGATTGAACTTCTCGCTATCCTTTTCAGTTTCACAATCTCTTCGTGCATCGGCAATGGTCCAACCAAGATCATCAGCGGGTTCATCATGTGTCTCTTCTTCATCCTCCCTTCACAGATCCCCCATGGAAGTATCTCCGCATCGTGGAAACCATGATAGTTGTCATCCTCCTCCTCTTCTTCATTGTCTTCCATTATAACCCTCTCTCTCCGTGCTTGGTCCAACAATTATAATCGGGCATGAAGCCGGACTTCAACAGTGGTCGTGAAGGGTTTTTGAGTCGAGTAATCCTTCGATTCCTACATCCATTACATGGATGTAATACAAAACCATTGTGCTTGTTTGCATCAAGAACACGGATGAATTCATGCACGCCATTAATGAACTCGCCAGAGGCCACAAGTACCATACATCCATTCCTGGACCATCTGCATTATAGTAAAAGTATATCAAAAACCATTACACAACATGATAAAATTATTACAAGTTATATTGAGAGCTTCTAGAGCACTAATTTTGAATTTTGAAAAATTTACATGCACCAATTTGTGAATTGGAGAAAACAATCAACATGATAAATGTGGAGTTTTTTATTATTGTTCCATCAGTGAAAACCTCATTCCATTCTAAGCTCTGAAACTCTAAAATTACACATTTCAATTTTCAGTAACTATGTGCCTAATCAAAATTTGTTACATATATATATCAAAATCCTTCTAGCTACTTCTAGAGCATGCATGCATTTGATCCATATCTCTATACTTCTAGAGCATTATATAGAGCTAAAGTAGCAATAAGAGATGAAAGAATGAAGTTCTAACCTTTTAAATCTTTGGATTTAGGTGTTGCAAACTAAATCTTGACAAATCTTGAGAAAAAAAATGGCATGAACTCTCTTGCTTTATTTGAGAAAAATGTCCACCATATGCTTTAGGTCAGCTGGCCAGGGAGCTGTATATATAGTAATGGACAATTAGTCCCGGGCCGTGATATGACCCGGGACTAATAGTCCACGAAAAATGGCCACCATATGCTCCAGGTTATTAGTCCCGGTCAGACACGGCCGACTAATACCGTCCGCCCGGGACTAATGAGTATGTCCATTTCTAGCCGTTGGGGGCCTCACGGACCGGGACTAGTGCTAGCACTAGTCGCGGTTCGTGACGGGCCGGGACTGCTGGGCTTCCAGTGATCGAACGGAAGATGGTTTTTCCAGTAGTGAAGGCGATGCCTTGTGTAATTGAGAAGACGACCGCTCTAGCGAGGTGCATGTAATATAATTAATTCATTAATTAATCATCTGCTATCTATATAGAAATAGTAACGACAATCTTTCTTCTTTTAGCCCTCCGGATCGAACAAATCTACTGAAAAGAGCGGACGAGGACCAACCAAAAAGTTGGAAGACCATGAGAGGTTCAGGATCGAAGATATCGCTGAAGACGGAAAACCGACGGCTCCCGAAGTTGTTGCAATCAAATTTGTGGCACAATGCGGAGTAATCGTTAGGGACTTAATCCTGATCACCATTCAAAATTGGAATAGGTCTGCTGATGCTAAAGAAGAGGGAACATGTTTGTTTGTCCCTAACAAGGCCAAAGATTTACTGTGGAAGAGGCTCATGGTTAATTTCAAACTACCGAAGATAGAGCTGGATCCAAATGCGGAGGATCCAGTTGAGGACGCCTTAGAACATGGGAGAGCCATGGAAGCTAAGGTCAGGGAGTGGGCTATGAAGAAGATGGCCCAGTGTTTCACCAACTGGAAGAAAAGATTGCACCTTGACTATGTCGTGAAAGAGAAGACTCCGGATTTCAAGAAGACTTAGTTTGAGAAGATAAAACCATTCTGGGCTAAGTTTGTAAATTACAAGACATCAGAAAAAGATAAGAAAATGTCTGGAACGAATAAGTTGAATGCTGCTAACAAGAAGTATCACCATACTATGGGGCAAGGTGGCTACAGGGCTGGCATTCCTAAGTGGGAGAAACTTGAGAATGAATTGCGTGCTAAAAAAGATCACCCCAGAGACAGACGATTGGGTAGAACGTGCAAGGAATTGGTTTTACGGGCATGGGGGCACATTGGACTCGGAGGGATGTGTATATATAACATACGACATAAAGAAGACCCCTTTCCAATCGAGAGGATGAGAAAAGCAGTAAAGGCTGTTAAAGATGGGGACTTCATTCCCGATAGAGAGAATGATGATCTCACACTCGCCCTTGGAAATAAGGAACATGATGGACGAACACGAGGCACAAGAGGCTCCCAACCATGAAGGACTAGGTTTCCCAAAGAGAGGAAGAAATATCCTGATAGAAGCCGTCAGAGGAGAAAGGACAGGGCGGAAGTTGAAGCAGATATTCAGGAAGAGCGAATGCGTATAATTGAAGAACGAATAAAGAAACAACAAGATGAAATTAACGCACTTAAAGAGCAAAGTACTACCGGCCCATCTCAGCAGCACACTGCATTCGATGCTACCGGCCTATCGAATAATCGAAAAAGCAGTGTGGCTTCCACCGAGGTCCCGGGTGATGACAATGGCGATGACGATGGTGCACCGACGATGGCTCCTGTTGGCTACCCAGTGGATGATATCACAGAGATGACACACTGCGAGCTACATGTCAAAGTTGTGAACATATCAATGAAGGTGGCGGTCGGCTATGCCTTACCAATTGGACCCACACCAACTTACCACTGTCGTCCGGTTCTAGAGGGCTACGCTGTTGCCGGGGTGGATGAAATATGCCCATCTTTGAAGTTTTGGATCTTCACTACCCTGCAGGTGAAGGGGATGTGACTGTACTGGGAGACGCAACAAACGTCACCATTCTATGGCCAAAGGAATGTATCGTGCTTCGAAATCACACGCCAAGGCCATCTTCGATGCCACCTCACCCGTCTCCAGCGAGGTCGTCGCCGCCGCGGCAGCCGTCTTCGTCGCCTCACCCGACTCCGTCGCCTCACCAATCTCTGGCGCAGCCATCGCCGGCGCCTCAGGATAAAAAGCGTAAGCGTACCGCTACTCTGCGTCGTGGTAAGCGATCGCCGAAACGTAAACAAGATCCTCTTCCAAAAGTACCAAATGTTCCTCCCAAGAGAGCTTATGAATGTACTGAAGAGGAGATTGCGGCGATCGTTGATGCGGAAACGACAGCTGCTGCTGTCGAGGCGAAAGAGCCAGAGTTCCCCAGCACCAAAGAAGAAAAAGGCAAAGTGTTGGAAATGCTAAAGACTCTTCATCAACCCGAGCCAAAGCTGTCATCAGACTATGAGCGTTCTATTCTCAAGTCACATGCGGCACAAAAAGCCTCGAAGAGCAGTACTGATGCAAGCGAGAAATCTGTTGCCCAGCTCGGAGAACAAGCAAAACAGTCTTGGGCCCCTCTCAAGGTGATTTCCCAAACCAATGTGGGGTCGAGCAAATATGGGGCCGAAGAGCAGTATGATCCAGAGGTAGTTTCACAATACGGAGAAGCTGCCGTTGCTCAAGGTATGAGTATTGTCCAGTACTTATCCCAGTTAGAGTACTTCCCCGTGAGTGAAGTAGCATACAAATACCAGTACGGCAAACCTCTCGTCAAACCTGAGGAGGTAAATAATCTTCCAACAAAAATGCGAAGATTGCATAACTGGTACATGCATGCCACAAAGGCCGGGGCTAACTGGATAGTGCTGAGAGTTACAAAAAAGCATCATGGGAAAGAAAAGGATGACATGATATCCATTTAATTTGATGAACTATTTCAATTATTCAATCAAGACGCCTTGGACAAATCGATCATCAGTGCCTATTGTCTGTAAGTACTAATTCTGTAATTAATTTAGTCTCCAGCTATCTCACCTTGTTTATTGCATGTATATAATCATACTATAATATGCAGAATGAAGATTCTCGAATGCAGCAGAGGACAAATCTATGACATTGACCCATATTGGGTTCATGAAGCTAATCTCAAAACAAGCCCCCAGGATACGGAGGATAATATAGTACACGCGTTAAGGTTTCAAGAAACCAGAAGGGAAATACTTTTTCCTTACAACTTCGAGTGAGTGTTATTGTCTTCTATACACTTTCTATTTCACTTACTCCATGTTAAGTATATAATTGATTAGTTATGCATTTGCAACTTCCACTATATTCTGTTAATCATTCAACTTGACAAAGGGCGTGTACTAGTCATGGACTCGAAACATAAACCCCTTGAGCAGTGGAAGGACATACAGATGCTTCTCCAGCGGTAATTCTAATAATTACGACACTATATCGGCAACGTTCGTGAATTTCATGATATCAAGTAATTAATAACTTATTTTATTTGTTTTCTTCGCCGGGCAGCGCTTGGAAACGGTTCACCAACAAGGATAGGGGTGTTTGGAAAGCGGAGCTTACATTTGAAGCACTAGATGTAAGCACCACTAGCTATATCCGCGCATCTCTTTGATTCTAGTTTTGATACAGTTATTATCATGCTTGATTATTATTTTGATTGAACTATGTTCTCGTAAAGTGCCTGACACAGGGACCAGGTAACAATCTATGTGGATACTATGTTTGCGAGTTCATCCGGCAGACGTGCGATGAGAAGGGCAGAAATTTAGAGCAACTCCACGTACGTAAACAATTTCTATAGTTTTTAATTACAATCAAATTGTGTTTAGTTTCATTCATATAGGCTGACTCCTTTTTTAAATCAGATCGAACGTCTACGGGACGGTCTTCTGCCAAAGGATCGCGTACGAGCAATTCAACAGGAATTGGCGGGATTTTTGGATGCAGAAGTCCTAAACCCAAAAGGGGAATACTATTCGGCTGTGTATAGACAATAGGGATTATAAAAAGAGCAACTTTTATACGTAGTGCATGAACTCGATCCGTGTATCGAATGTAATATTTTCATGATGATCTTGTGTAATATAACGGTTCCTTCATTGATAAGTGCAAAACAGTAAATAAACAATAAAATAACCTAAACGAATTCTCTGCCGCGGCACAAAAAGTGGCGAAAATGATGCCGCGGCAACAAAATGTGCCAAAATGAATTCTCTGCCGCGGCAGAGAAATATGCCAAATCTCTGCCGCGGCAGAAGGTTATTTGTCCCGGTTCGTAACACGAACCGGGACTAATGCTCCACCCCCTCGCCCTCTGACGCCGCCACGTGTACCCTCATTTGTCCCGGTTGGTGAGGCAACCTGGACTAAAGGTTGAGACTTTAGTCCCGATTGCCCCGTCCCGGTTGGATAACCGGGACTAATGCCCCTTATCAACCGGAACCAATGGGGCGTTTTCTACCCGTGAAATGTCTTTGTGCCTTCACAATTTTGGGTACGCGTTTCACCGTAAAAGTTAGCATTTGATCGTTCAATGTGCATATCTGTCAAGAAGTTATTCCCTCTTCTTCTCTTTACTGTGAGTATTAACAGCCCAGAGTCCACAGCAGCATCAAGTAATGGTTGAGAAATTCTGCGTATCACAATATATATGTTTCTTTCCTTGCGTTCTGCTGTCAGGATTTTTTTTCCTTAGGGAGGGCTGCTATGGGGAATCTTGATGGGCTGTTCTTTTTATTGTGTTTCGATGATTGAGATTGCAAAGTACTTTAATCCTATTATAGCGAGAGGATACTCTAATTTGATACCTAATGTCGATCCATACTTGTAGTGTGTATTAGGACTCCTAATAGGAGTTACTGCATTGATTAATTTGGGTGCTTCGCGCGGCGGTGCAGAGAGAATTCTACGAATATGAAGTACTTCCTCCGTTCTAAGGATGTCTTAAATTTATCAAAATTTGGATGTATATATATATATGCTAAAACATGTTTAGTTTCATGTAAATTTTGAAAAATCTGCGACATCCATTTCAGGACGGAGGGAGTATATGTTACAATGATATTACCTAACACGTTTGTACTAGGATATATATTCGTTGCTTTGCATGGGCACTGCTGTGAGTATTTTGTTTTGTTTGGGAGGGCTGCTCTGAGGAATCTTAATCAGGTTGTTGGGATGATTGAAACAGCCAAGTGCTTAACTTAATCGTATTGCTGTGAACGATACATTAATTTCTTGAGTGTTCTCGTTGTCAAACTTCGAACAGAGGCAATGGTTCGTATATTACAGTGTCACAATTGATTTTTTACAAAATATAACTTGGATCTAAATAGCGTTTGAAATGTAAATTGGAAACTGAAAGATAGTCTTCACATGGACGGCCTTAGTAACACCAGGATGTTTGTGTACATCACATGTGAATCAGTCAGGCGAAGGCTGGTGGAGAGTTTTCAATGCGATGGTGGCAGGTGTTGCAGGAAGGAGACGAAAACCTAAGAGCAACTCTAACAGATATTGAACTTTTGAGCCCTTAAAAACATAGATACAGGAAAACAAATTACATGTTTTTAGTTCTGCGAAGGCAAGTGGAGTGTTTTGAATGCGATGGTGTCATGTGTTGCATGAGGAGAGGAAAACCTAAGAGCAACTCTAATAGATACTGAACTTTTAAGCCCTTAAAAACACAGATACAAGGAAACGAATTGCATGTTTTCAGTTCGCGGATGCGTCGGGTAGAACATGTACTGAACTATGAGACTGAACTTTTGAAAATTCAAGCAACACTGCATTTACGGCAAAATTCAGGCAGAACACGAACACGATCATACTTTGGATCATCACATACAGTTGATTACATACATTTGAGTCGATTACATACAGGTAAAATGCAGACAAAACACGAACCCTAACCAAAAATTGGGATGCGTCGGCGCCAATGCAGCCAGGTACCATCATTTAGAGTTGGAGACGATGGCAACGGTCTCCTGCTTGATGGCGCGCATCACGAGCTCCTTCTCCCAGGCTTGCTGCGCCGCCACCGCCTTTATCGCCTCGCGCTGCTCCGCTGCTTCGCGGTTGAGCTCCTCCTCGCAGGTGACCTCAGAGTAGCTGAGAAGGAGTGCAATGGCGGCCCGCTCAGCATCGTCATCATCGACAAAGTCGGCCTCCACCACCACGCGCCCGCCATGGTCCTCCTCTTCCTCCTCCTACCACTCCCACTCCTCCTCCTCGACTGCTGGTGGGGGGATGGGTGCCCGCCGCCCTCCACTCTGTGAGCTCCCGCCTCCACATTGTCGCCAGTGAAGTTCCACCAGCATAGAGAGTCTAGCGGCATTGCGCCCCTGTTGGTCCACTTCTGCGTCGCGTGTTTATTTACACCTCAAATTACTCCTATAAATGTTGCAAGACTACTCCAGCCATGAGGACATCCTCAGTTAAATTTTCTCCTCAACCGTCGAATTTCGGTCAAAACTGTGTATGTCTTTTTCCCTATCAGAGTTACCACTGCTGCTGGATTCAGTAAGAATTGTGTTCATGCCGTTCCTCGTTGAATTCATCAATGACATGTGGGTCCAGAATCGTTCAGGGCCATGAAACATGTCACAAAGTCTGTGTGTCATGCGTCGCTTAGATCTGCTTAGTTTCTTTGGCCGGGTATGCCTGTAAGTGTACAAGTTGTAGGTATCTAGTTTTAAAATAAGAATATCGAGCCACGGGGATTGTTGGTAATACCCCTCGCTTAGGATTTACCAAAAAGTACCAGCGATTTGCCTTAGATGCCAAGTAAGAGTGTATCGAAAATGTTTGTGAATGAGATAAAAATAATAATGAAAGAGTACAGAGAAAAAATAGCGAAAAACGATAAAAGTAATATGAAACTATAATAGGACTAAACCGTTCTCAGAAAGTGTTAGATCCACCATTAGCATTTGAGTAAAACGAGATAGGATATATTTTATGTCTTATCTATATTTGAATTTATGGGCGGAGTCGCAAATGAAGATGAACCTAGAAATGTCGGTCATATCATCCCTCATAAGCAAAATTGGACGTCAACAACATTTTGTCTGATTTCACCAGCAATTCAGTTTTACCCCCGGTCATGGGTGTAAGTTCTTGAATCTCATTATTCCCCCAGTGATATATGATTAGTGAGAGCATCGTTATATGTCACTTAATGTTGTCAACATCAACCATATACCAACGGAAATCCACACTCTTGCCCTAATGGGCAAATATATGCAGTCGATGTTCGCATGGTATCAAGATAGTTGATTGAATACATACACATGAGAGAGAAGGAGTATGGAGATTTGTTGGTAATACCTCTTCCTCATGATTTACCAAAAAAGTACCAGTAATTTGCCTTAGATACCAAGTATGAGTGTATCGAAAACGTTTCTGAATGAGACAAAAATAATAATGAAAGAGTACAGAGCAAAAAATAGTGAAAAGCGATGAAAGTAATATGAACTGCAATAGGACTAAAGCGTTCTCAGGGAGTATCAGATCCATCATTAGCATTTGAGTAAAACGAGATTAGGATATATTTTATGTCTTATCTATATTTGTATATATGGGTGGAGTCGCAAATGAAGATGATCCTAGAAATCTCGGTCATCTCATCCCTCATAAGCAAAATTGGACATCAACAACATGCTGCTAGATTTCACCAGCAATTCAGTTTTACTCCCGGTCATGGATGTAAGTTCTTGAATCTCATTATTCCCCCATTGATATATGTGTTGGAGATATGCCCAAGAGGCAATAATAAAGTGGTTATTATTATATCTTTGTGTTTATGATAAATGTTTACATCTCATGCTATAATTATATTAACCGGAAACATTAGTACTTGTGTGTTTTGTAAACATAAAAGAGTCCCTAGTAAGCCTCTTGTTGAACTAGCTTATTGATTAATAGATGATCATGGTTTCCTGATCATGGACATTAGATGTTATTAATAACAAGATCATATCATTAGGAGAATCATGTGATGGACACACCCCTATAGTTAGCGTAGCGTAAGATCAAGTCATTTAGAGTTCGTTTGCTACAATCTTTCAAATACATAGTAACCTAATCCTTCGACCATGAGATCATGTTAATCACCATCACCGGATGGATGCTTTGATGACATCAAACACCACTTCATAACTGGATGGTTATAAAGGTGGCATTAGGTATTCTGAAAGTATGTGTTGAGGCACATGGATCAAGAGTGGGATTTTTCCATCCATATGATGGATAGATATACACTGGGCCCTCTCGGTGGAATATCATCCAATTGGTTTGCATGTGTTATATTAAATCAAGAGTAAAAATTTTAGTGTTAGTATATAAACTATCATGTTTGCCTCCATGATTCGTTATATTCAAAAGATTGTTTTAATATCAAGGTTATCTAGGAACTGAAAGAAATATTCCAGAAACCATCATGTGTGGAAGATATTGCGATATATAAAACAATGTTTTGGTTGCAACATGATAGAGTATGATTTAGCAAAATACATGTTCTCATATTATATGAGAATTTGCGAAGGTTGGAGATGCTAGGCATCCTAATCCTCCAAAAAAGGTTTTTTTTGGAAAGCAACATTATACTCGCGATTCTCCTTTATAAGCTATGGTATCTTGATCATGAAAGTTGTCATGATAAGGATTAATAGAAGATGTAGGTAAAATGTTTACTATACTAAAAGATTACTAAAGAATGAATTTTGAAAGAACGTCAAACATTTGATGATGGTGATCTACTTCAAAGTGCAAGTCCAAAGGTATTAGTATTGGACTATACACACTTTGGACTATGTGTCATGTGTATGACGCCACTGTTGATGTTGATAGATTCTTTTAAAATGGAAAGAAAATGCTGAAAGAGAATCTTTGAAATATTTGGCAGAAAGATAAAAGGTTGGAAATGTCCAGCTTGGATATATAGATGATATACATGTTATGGATGTATTCTTTGTCTGTTAAACAATGTGGTTCTTGGGTATTGGATACCGAATTGGTTGGTATGAAGTGTCATATTGACAATACAATTCATGAACTGCAATGGCCTAAGTAACTAGCAAGAGAATATGTGATGATGTTCATCAGAAATAAATAAAGTGTTGTTGTGTTGCTTGTTAAACATCAAATCTTACCTTCAAGATTTGTTTCAATAATTGTTATTTTGATCAGGTATTATGAGAACAAAAGGTTTGTTCAAATAATTGTCGTAATCCATAAAGATGGATGATTTACAAATCTAGTTGGAGAAATCACATCCATAAAACTAAAAATGCTAAAAATATCGTAAGACAAATGATTGAAAGATCACTTAAGAAGTGACATCGCTGTTTAAATTATATTGGAAAGAAAACATGAACAAACTCCATGTTGATGGAATTTTGGAGTCTTTTGATTTTGATCAAATGACGCTTGTGAGACTTTCCTGGAGATAATTGAAACTTTATTCAAAGGTCGAAGAAGAAGGAACGACTAACTTATTGGAATTTGTATATATTGATGTATGTATTCCATTATGTGTAGTCATGAACGGTGGATTTCAACTTCATATGCTTTCTCCAAAATTTGAGTGAATACATAAGTATATTTACTTAATGAGGATGAAGTATGAAATATTTGAAAATGTTCAAAGACCTTCAAGGTGAAGTGGAGAATCATTGTAATAAGAAAATAAAGAGTTTATGATTGGATCATAAAGGGAGATATTTGAGTTACAAGTTTAGCATACCACCTAAGATTTGAGGAATCGTTCCATGGATTTGCATTTCCCGAAACACCATATGAGTATGGAATGTTCCCGATATGTAATGAAACCTTGTTTAACATGGTGAAATCAAAGGTGTCAGTTATAAAACTGTCATTGTATTTTAAAGAATAAAGCTTTTGGGACTTCCGATTTTACACTAAAAAGATCTCCATCGTGATCCATTGAAATGTCACCTGATGGATCAGATATGTAGAGCTCGTTAGGAACCCCAAGAGGAAGGTATGATGAGCACAGCAACAAGTTTCCCTCAGTTATGAAACATAGGTTATCGAACCAGTAGGAGTAAGGAAACAACTCCAAGGTGTTTCTAACAACTTGGAACCCACACAACACAATCCACAATACTTTGCCCCAACTTACAGTGAGGTTGTCAATCTCACCGGTTTGCTGAAAACAAAGGATTAAACGTATAGTGTGGAAGATAATTATTGCTTGTAGAAAGTAAAAAGTAAACGGTAAACAGTAGATGGTATATCAATTATAAAGAATGGACCAGGGTCCAGAGTTCACTATAGGTGTTCTCCATAAGATAAATAGCATGTTGGGTGAACAAATTACAGCGGGGCAATTGACAGATAGAGAAGGCATAACAATGCATATACTAGACATCTTGACTCCTATGATATTTGATTAGGCATTACAACATAATACATAGACCGTAATCCAACTACATCTATGACTAATAATCCACCTTCAGGTTATCATCCGAACCCCTTTCAGTATTAAGTTGCAAACAATAGATAATTGCATTAAGCAAAGTGTGTAAAGTAAACAATACAATTGCCCCATGGACAAAGGATTGTTGTTTTCTCCCTAGTAGCAACAGCACATCTACAACCTTAGAAGTTTTTGTCACTCTCCCAGATTACTAGAGGTATGAACCCACTATCGATCATAAATACTCCCTCTTGGAGTTACAAGCATCTACTTGGCCAAAGTATCTACTAGCAACGGAGAGCAGGGAAGATCACAAATAACATAGAATCAATAATCAATCTGACATAGTATCTCAATATCCATCGGATCCCCATGAACACAACATGTATGATTACAAATAGATGATCTTGATCATGAATGGAGCTCACAAGATCTAAACATGATAGCACAAAGGAGGAGAAACAACGATCTATCTACTTTATGGACCCATAGTCTAAGGGTGAACTACTCAAGCATCACTCCAGAGGCTGGCATGGTGATGAAGAAGGCCTCCGGGATGATCTCTCCCCTCCAGCAGGGTGCCTGGAAGAGCTTCGGATCCTCCCCGATATAGGGACGATGGTGGCGACAGCTATAGACTATTTCATGGATTTCTGATCGGGTATTTAGGGTTTCTGCATCGGGGTGTTTATATAGGCGAAGGGGCAAGGTCGATGGACGCCCGAGGGTCCCACACCACCTGATGGCTCCCCTGGCCGCACCACCGTATGGTGTGGCCGCCTCGTGGCTCCACTTCGTCTCCCATTCGGTCTCTTTGTCGTGTCGGGTAAAATAATGACTTTGGCTTTTGTTTAGTCCAATTCCGAGAATATGTCCTTACTAGCTTTTCTGAAACCAAAAATAGCAGAATACAGGCAACTGGCACTGCAACATCTTGTTGATAGGTTAGTTCCATAAAATGTATAAAAATGCCTCAAAGTGTAGACAAAACATAAGAAAGTTGATACAAAACAAGCATGGAGCATAGATACGTTTACGACGTAGCAAGCATCCCCAAGCTTAACTCCTACTCGTCCTCAAGTAGGTAAGTGATAAAAAGAATATTTTTTAAGGTGACATGCACCATCACAATCTTGATCAAACTATTGTAAATAATTGATAGCCGGGATCAAAGTACTCTAAACATGAGCATGAAAGATGTAGTTCTAACAATAAGCTATGGCAATTCCAGTCAAGACCCACTGCCCGCAAATGAGGCCCGAGTGAGCTCGATGGTCACCGACGTTAGGGGTCTGGCGGGCATCTCCCGCTACGCAAGCAGCATTGTTCGCCACCACCCGAGAAGCAGCGATGAAGTCTGGTTGATTGTGATTTGGTAGGGGAATTGGAAGAATCCCTTCTGCCGTCTAAGGATGCCTAACCGCCGCACCGATCCTTCGGGGGGGCGGCCGTGGTTATTGGCAAGAACTCATTGAATCTATCGTTTGGGCGGCCGAAACCCCCGCTTTTGCCAGCATGACAGCAAGGGAAATACCGATTGCGATTGAACTCCCTTCGGGGGTCCCAGCTCTTCACGAGGGTCAGTGCGGCTTTAAAGATACATAGAAACTATGTTGCAACATGAAAAGGTACAAACAAAAGATCATGAATAATAATGCATTGAAAGACATTTGTTTGTTTCACATATAGAAAACATAGAAATAGTGGTATTTAGCTTTTCCTTCATGGAGTAGCAAAACATAAATGCATAGGAAACCTTCAAAGTTCATAAGGGTGACTAGATACAAATAATTTAAGAACAAGCAATACCAACATTATGAATCAATCAATAAGTTTTGGGACAATGCACAATGAACTAAGAATGACAACTATGTTGTCTTAATTGGTGCCTAAAGGTAGAAGATGGAGACTCAACATAAAAGTAAAAAAAGAAAGGCCCTTCACACAGGGAAGCAGGGATTTCAAGTTTCATAAAGAGCTTCCAAAAATTATGGTACTTATTATCTTTCATCTCTCATTTCCCCTATCATTGGCATCTTGAAGTGTTTAAGGTTAAAGTGACACAAATATGAGTATATGATTTACAAGTTATAAGTTGAAAATCTCATGCCCCTTGCGTACGAGTACCGAACCTCATGCTACTCAACTTTGGTCACAAGAAAGTTGTCATTGTAAGTATATGTGTATCATAGAGAACCACCAACGGGGTACCCCTTGCCCCATGACATAGGAGCTATCCCATATCAAAATAACAAGGCAACAAACACTAAGCATCTCAGCGATCTTTTTATTTGCTATTTGCATAGGTTTTTATTGAGGATTTTTCATAGAATGCTCATTATGGTTACGCTATAAGTTTCCACCATGATTAGGCATGGCTTAGGCTAGCCTCCCAGGCGTTTCTCTAGCACATATACGAACTCCATGAGCTTACAAGCTCCCCTTTTATTTCACACCGCCAGGATCCATAAACAAAAGATCATGATATCAACTGAATAGAATAAGTGCAATGTTGAAAGCGTTCCCCATGACAACATGGTTCTGTGAATTTAGAACTTATAATTTGCAAGCATATAAGCAAGATAGATGGGCACAATGGTTCAAGTTTATTAATTGCAAGAAATAAAGTGTGCAATCAAGTTTGTGAGAGCTTTAATTACTAAGTTTCACATAAAAAAAGTTCAATTTGGAAGATAGATAAAACATGAATATACTTGGAATGGTGTAACACACCATGCATAGGAATTTATAGTGGACTCTTTGGAATAACTTGGTTTCTTAGGAGTTGGATACACGAGTAGAGCTCATACTCAGTACAAGTGGACGCTAGCAAAAGACTGGGAGCGACCAACTAAGAGAGCAATAATGGCCATAATCATGCAAAGCGACAAAACAATATTAATCAAAGAATAAAGTGATATCACAAGTCAAAAACTAAATGATAATAGAGGCTAGGGTGACTGGTTCATAGTCATAACATGGTGTAACCATGTGCCAAGTCAACCCAAATAAAGCATCAAAAGAGAATACCACAATATTATGCTTTTGTATGCTAAAACAACGCATGATTCTTTCAAGGCACATTAAGCAATCTAATTGTTTGGAAAAAGTCATGCTAAATCAATAATCACTAAGAATAAGGTCAAAGCAACATATAACATGACATGATAAAGTCTAAGCCACAGTCAAAACAAGCTTCCTTTTGTACCACTATAAGCACAAAACTTTCTACTCTTTTCCAACACCAATCAACTTATTTGAAACAAAATAAGAATGCGAGGGTACAACTAATTTATTGCATCAAACCAAAATAAAAACTAAAAACAAAAACAAAGACGCTCCAAGAACAACACAATAGTGCATGAAGCAATAAAAATAAAGTGTCTAGAAAGAAGACTTGAGATTTTTATTGATGAAGATGGGGATGCCTTGGGCATCCCCAAGATTTGACGCTTGTAACTCTTGAATATTTCTTGGGGTGACACGGGTGGCATCCCCAATCTTGAGATTTTGTCCATCTTCATCTTGTCATATCATTCTTCCCCTACACTTGAAAATTTTCCTTCATACAAAACTTCACACAATCTTCATTAGCAACATTAGTGTATTCAGGATAATAAGCCTTTGGGTTTAGTTTTAGCACAAGTAAAACTTCCATTAAAACACAAGCTACTGTAGCAACTTGTTTTAAAATCTCAAGTGATCAAAGAGAACTCAAAAGAAACCGATTAAGAGGCAAATGCAAATAATGGCAGAAATCTATCAAAACAGACCAGTAGGTAAAAACCGATTTTTTCGAAGACCTTTTGTTGCTCAAATTGAAAAGTGCTAAACTAACGAAAGTTTAATAATAACCTGGGGCATATAATTAGAAAAGTACAGATCAATCCGACTTACTGGTATTTTTCACAATTTTTTACGGTGAAGCACACAAATCTGTTTCGGGACAGCAACTTTCCCAAATCTTACTTCTCTCTCATTAGAGGTTATTCTTGGCACAAAAACCACACAAAAAGGATAAGGAGAGGTTATTAAAGAAGCAATAACTTGCAAGACTAAACAAAAGAAAAACTTACAGAAATAATTTGGGTTATCTCCCAATAGTGCTTTTCTTTAATGCCTTTCAGCTAGGCATAGGAAGCAAGAATCAAGTATTTTCGAATGAAGAAGCATTAAGATAAACTTTTGTTTTAATAGGAGAAGCAAAAGTTATCTTCTCTCTCTTTCTAGGGAAGTGTTCTATACCTTTCTTGAGTGGCAATTGATATTTAATGGTGCCTTCTTCATATCAATAATGGCACCAACAGTTCTAGGAAAAGGTCTTACCAAAATAATATGACAAGAAGCATTGCATTCAACATCCAAAAACATAGAAATCAACGGGGGAAAAGGCATTGTTAACCATTATAAGAACATCATTAGTACTCCCCATAAGTTTATTTTTAGCATTATCATCAAGATGGACATCCAAATAACAATCTTCCAAAGGTGGCAAATCAAGCATTTCATAAATTTTTCTAGGCATAATAGAGACACTAGAACCATGTTCACATAAATCTTTGAGATCAAAATCATTCACTTTCATATTAATGATGGGTTCCCAACCAACTTCTAATTTCCTAGGAATAGAAGCTTTATGTTTATATTTTTCTTCTTTAATTTTCATGAGAGCATCTATAATGTGTTTTGTAAAAGCCATATTTATAGCACTAGCATTAGGACTTCTAGCTAGCTTTTGTAGGAACATAATTACTTCAGAAATATTGCAACCATCAAGATCAAAATCAAAATTAGCATCCAAGGTAGTAGAATTATTGTTTCCCATATTTCGAAGAATTTCAGCATTCTTATTGGAAAAAGGAGTGGGGACTTTAGGTGGTTTGATAGCATCAACATTGGTGGTGGTAATAGTACAAATACTACTATTTCTAGCAATTTCATCTTCTCTTTCCCACCAAGCATGCAATTCAGCTAACATTCTAACATTTTCATCAATTATACCTTGTATGGCATTAGTAGCAGCAAAGGGATTTTCCATAGTTTCAGGTTTAGTAGCCTTTTTATTAATCAAAGAAGATTGTGCTTCAGACAAAGATGAAATATTTTTTTCAGCATTTGGAATTTTGGATTGCAAACCAGGAATTTACCTATTTAAACTCTCAAGTTGATGACTAATATTTGTCAAAATAGTAGATTATTCTTCCATGGTTTTAGTGACTAATTTATTCTGTTCATATTGCATTTGCATGAAATTTTTAGTGGATCTTTCAATTTCCAAAATCCTTTCTTCACTAGGCATTCCAAATTTACCATGATAATTATTGCTATTATTAGGAGGATATGGCCTATAATTATTATTACCATAAGCATTGTTGCCAAAATTATTATTTCTAATGAAGTTCACACCAACTTGCTCTTGAGCAACCAAAGAGGATAACGGAACATTATTTGGATCAATATGAGCTTTTCCATTAGAAATCATAGACATAATAACATCAATTTTATCACTCAAGGAGGAGGTTTCTTCAACATAATTTACCTTCTTACCTTGTGGAGCTCTCTTAGTGTGTCAATCAGAATAGTTAACCATCATATTATTAAGAAGCTTTGTTGCAACACCCAAAGTAATGGTCATAAAGGTACCTCTAGCAGCAGAATCCAATAGATTTCTTGAAGAAAAATTCAATCCTGCATAAAAAGTTTGGATAATCATCCAAGCAGTCAGTCCATGAGTGGGACAATTCTTTACCAAAGATTTCATTCTTTCCCAAGCTTGAGCAACATGTTCATTATCAAATTGTTTAAATTTCATTATTTCAATTCTCATAGATATAATCTTAGTAGGAGGATAATATTTTCCAATAAAAGCATCTTTGCATTTAATCCAAGAATCAATACTATTTCTCGGCAAGGATAGCAACCATTCTTTAGCTCTTCCTCTCAAAAAGAAAGTAAACAATTTAAGCTTAATAATATCTCCATCTACATCCTTGTATTTTTGCATCTCACAAAGTTCAAATAAATTATTAAGGTGAGCAGCATCATCATCAGAACTAGCACCAGAAAATTGCTCTTTCATAAGAAGATTCAGCAAAGCAGGTTTAATTTCAAAGAAAGTAGCTTCAGGATCAGGTGGAGCAATAGGTGTACACATGAAATCATTGTTGTTTGTGCTAGTGAAGTCACACAACTAGGTGTTTTGAAGAGTATTCATTTTTGCAAGAGTAAAGCAAGCCAGCAGAAGTAGTAACTAAAGTAGGAACTAATTTTTTGTGTTTTTTGATAAAGAGAAACAAACTAGTACAACTATTTTTTTGTGTTTTTGATAAAAAAGAAACAACCAAAATAAAGAAAAACAAAAACAAAGTAAAGAGATTGGTTGTGGGAGACTCCCCTTGCAAGAATCTTCTTTCTCCCTGAAAAGTGATTGAAGAGGAGGAAGAGATTGAAGATGTCCTTATCTCCCCGGCAACGGCGCCAAAAAGTGCATCGTGGCTCAGATATGTAGAGCTCCTTGGGAACACCAAGAGGAAGGTATGATGAGCACAGTAGGAATTTTCCCTCGGTTATGAAACCAAGGTTATCGAACCAGTATGAGTAAGGAAACAACTCCAAGGTGTTGCTAACAACTTGGAACCTTCACAACACAATCCACAATACTTTTCCCAAACTTACAGTGAGGTTGTCAATCTCACCGGTTTGCTGAAAACAAAGGATTAAACATATAGTGTGGAAGATAATGATTGCTTGTAGAAAGTAAACAGTAGATAGTATATCAATGATAAAGAATGGACCAGGGTCCACAGTTCACTAGAGGTGTTCTCCATAAGATAAATAACATGTTGGGTGAACAAACTACAGTAGGGCAATTGACAGATTGAGAAGGCATGAAAATGCATATACTATACATCTTGACTCCTACAAGATTTGATTGGGAATTATAACATAATACATAAACCGTAATCCAACTGCATCTATGACTAATAATCCACCTTCAGGTTATCATCTGAACCCCTTCCAGTATTAAGTTGCAAGCAATAGATAATTGCATTAAGCAAAGTGTGTAAAGTAAACAATACAATTGCCCCATGGACAAAGGATTGTTGTTTTCTCCCTAGTAGCAATAGCACATCTACAACCTTAGAAGTTTCTGTCACTCTCCCAGATTACTAGAGGCATGAACCCACTATCGAGCATAAATACTCCCTCTTGGAGTTCCAAGCATCTATTTGGCCAAAGTATCTACTAGCAACGGAGAGCATGCAAGATCAGAAATAACATAGACATGATACGATCAATAATCAATCTGACATAGTATCTCAATATCCATCGGATCCCCACAAACACAACATGTATGATTAAAAATAGATGATCTTGATCATGAATAGAGCTCACAAGATCTAAACATGATAGCACAAAGGAGGAGAAACAACCATCTAGGTACTATATGGACCCATAGTCCAAGGTTTAACTACTCATGCATCACTCCGGAGGATGGCATGGTGATGAAGAAGGCCTCCGGGATGATCTCTCCCCTTCAGCAGGCTGCCAAGAAAAACTTTGGATCCCCCGATCTAGGGACGATGGTGGCGGCGACTACTGAGTGTTTCATGGATTTCTGATCGGATATTTAGGGTTTCTGCATTGGGGTGTTTATATAGGCGGAGGGGCAAGGTCGATGGATGCCCGAGAGGCCCACACCACCTGGTGGCGCCCCCTGGCCGTGACACCGTATGGTGTGGCCGCCTCGTGGCTCCACTTCATCTCCCCTTCGGTCTCCGTGTCGTGTCAAGTAAAATAATGACTTTGGCTTTTGTTCCATCCAATTCCGAGAATATTTCCTGACTAGCTTTTCTGAAACCAAAAGTAGCAGAAAACATGCAGCTGGCACTACGACATCTTGTTAATAGGTTAGTTCCAGAAAATGTATAAAAATGCCTCAAAGTGTAGACAAAACATAAGAAAGTTGATACAAAACAAGCATGGAGCATCAAAAATCATAGATACGTTTACGACGTAGCAAGCATCCCCAAGCTTAACTCCTGCTCGTCCTCGAGTAGATAAGTGATAAAAAGAATATTTTTTAAGGTGACATGCACCATCACAATCTTGATCAAATTATTATAAATCATTGATAGCTGGGATCAAAGTACTCTAAACATGAGCATGAAAGATGTAGTTCTAACAATAAGACATAGCAACTATATTGCAACATGAAAACGTACAAACAAAAGATCATGAATAACAATGAATTGAAAAACATTTGTTTGTTTCACATATAGAAAACATAGAAATAGTGGTATTCATCTTGTCCTTCATGGATTAGTAAAACATAAATGCATAGGACACCTTCAAAGTTCATAAGGGTGACTAGATACAAATAATTTAAGAACAAGCAATACCAACATTATGAATCAATCAATAAGTTTTGGGGCAATGCACATTGAACTAAGAATCACAACTATGCTCTCTTAAATGGTGCATAAAGGTAGAAGATGGAGACTCAACATAAAAGTAAACAAGAAAGGCCCTTGATACGTCCAATTTGCATCATCATTCTATATTATAATTTGCCTCTATTCATTGATATATTTCTTATTAAGGGGTGTTACTTATGTCTTTTCATCTATTTTTGCATGTTGGATGATTCTCGGAGGATAAACTGCCAGAGTCAGGATTCTGATGGAAAAAGAGGTGTTTTGATGCAATTCCACGAAGATCAGAAAAATACGAGAAAAACTATGGAAAATCCTATTTACCCAAAAGACGAAGATGGCCAGAAGGGGAGGCGAAGATGGGCCATAGGGGGCCGACACCCCCAGGCCGCGCCTACAGGAGGTGTGGCCCATCTGGCCCACCTCTGGCTCCACCCTCTCGCCTATATCTTCTCCTTGAAACCCTAAAACACGAGGAGCAACCATAGAAATATTCCGCCGCCTCTGCGTGGCGGAAAACACCGAGAGAGAAAGAGTACTTCGTCAGACAGATTTCTGCCAAGGAAATACCTTCTCGGAGAGGGGAGATCGTCGCCATCAACACCATCATCAAGCTACACTTCATCAGGATCATCATCATCATCCACACCATCATCTCCACCAGCACCATCATCACCACTCCATCCTGCGGTAACAATTGTGTTGAATCTTGCATAGTTCTTAGGGGAAACTTTCCCGGTGTTGATTACTATTGTAGTTGATTCTTGTGAGTGGAACCATTGAATTATTTTTTATGTCCATATTGTTATCCATTATCATATCATATCTAATCTTGATCCATATGATGTCTCGTGAGTAGTTCGTTTAGTTCTTGAGGACATGGGAGAAGTCTGTTGTTAGTAGTGGATTTGTGTTGAGATAGTATTCAATGGTTTAGTATTTAAGTTGTGGTGTTATTCCTCTAGTGGTATCATGTGAACATCGACTACATGATACTTCACCATTTATGGGCCTAGGGGGTGCATTGTGTATTTGGCTACTAACTATGGGGTTGCCGGAGTGACAGAAACCTGAACCCCCGTTAGGACACCAATGCACAAGGGAGTGTAGGATCTCAGAGTTTAAGGTTATGGTTAGGTTTTTACCTTAATTGCTTTCCTATAGTTGTGGATTCTTGCAGGGGGTTCAATCACAAGTATGTATTAGTCCAAGTAGGTCGGTACATTAGCACAGGTTCACCCACACAACACTTACAATACCAAAGAAGACTACTCAGCTATATGAAGCGAAAGCACTTGAAACAACTCCCATGTGTCCTCGAGAACGTTTGGTCCTTATAAGTGAAGGGATACGGGTAGGCTACACTAGCGCAAATAAAAATTTTCTACCACGTAAACTAGGAATGTTGTTGTCATAGATCACGGGATTACCACTAGACACGCAGTTGCAGAATTGATGAAGCGCGTCGAGGCAGTGCAGACGTTCCACGTCTACTACTTGTCCTCGTCCCACGAGAAGCTCCCCTTGCGCGGCTCGTCCAAGTGCCACAGATGCAGCACCTCCGAGGTATCCACACGTGCGGGGTGGAAGCGTCATACGCCGGACTACTAGGTCCGCGCGTGCAACACATGCATGAGGTGTGGCGGCTAGGTGGATTGGTCTAACCCTTGTCAGCTCGCCGCACCCTCTCTTATATAGGCGTCCCTAATGGGCTTCTACATTAGCAGCCCATTAGTAGTCTAAGCCTGGTCTAATTCGGATCCAATCCTCATTAGGCTTCCAGCCCCTTAAGTGTGTGACCCTATAGGTTCATATACGTATAGACATGACACGAATACACTTATTCTGCCAATAGTTGGTAGTGGCCTCTAGCAAGACGTGCCAACTCCTAAATGCATACAAAGATCATATCGGACGAACCATCACAAGGTTTAGTACATATCTTTCCCTTTGCCTCACGATATTTGGTCTAGCTCCAAGCTAACCTATCTTACTCGATACCGTAACTCGGAATGCCTTTACTATTTTAACTCTTAAACTTATGTAGCACGGCCATGCATTTCTGGATCCGATCACTCGAGGGGCCCAGAGATATCTCTCTCAAGTAGAGAGGGGCAAATCCCATCTTGATTGACCATGCCTTGCAGCATGTTTCAGGACAAACCCGAAAGCTACATTTATAACTACCCAGTTACGGAGTAGCGTCTGATAGCTCCAAAGTAGGTCGATCCACATCTCAAGTACATGCGACAATCTCAGGTCTAAGGACAAAACGTACACGATGTGTAGAGAGAGCTGCAAGTCTAATTGCCAGTCTCATGTTGGGTCAGTCCAACCCCATGTTCATAACATGTGTCCACATCATTGGTTTGACATCTCCATGTCTATGACTTGCGAAACATAGTCATCAACCAATCGATGTGCTAGTCTAATATTCACATGCGTCCTCACATGAACTCCGACTAAGGACAACTATTAAATAACCATACAAGTAAAGAGTTTCACAAACAATTCACATAATTGCCAATCAATACAAGTTGCCTGATATGGATATTCAAGGAACATTACAATAACTCATGGATACATATGAAATATAATCATCTCTATGATTGCCTCTAGGGCATATTTCCTTCAGTCTCCCACTTGCACTAGAGTCAGTCTAAAATGTATCTAATACCAATTGCTCTTGTGTGCACTTCATGCGCGGGCTGCGGGAGAGTCTTATTCAAGGGATCAGCAACATTTGAGTCCGTAGGTATTTTGCATATCATGACACTACCATCCTCAACGAACTCATGAATCTGATGGTAACACATGCGAATATTTTGCATATCATGACACTTCATGCGCGGGTTGCGGGAGAGGCTGTCTTGGTTCCTTGGCTTGTGCAATAGCACCATTGTTGTCACAATAAACGTCCAAGGGATTGGACGCGCCCTGAACCACACCGAGAGCGATCAGGAAATTCCTCATCCAAACAGCTTCCTTCACGGCCTCCGAGGCAGCAATATATTCAGCTTTTGTTGAAGAGGAGCTCACTGTATCTTGCTTGGAACTTTTCCAGCTCACAACACCACCATTCAAGACAAACACATAACCTGATTGTGATTTTGAATCATCTGAGTCGTTAAGGTAACTCGCATCTGTGTAACCCTTTACACTGAGTTCATCCTCACCTCCATAAACTAGGAACACATCCTTAGTCCTTTTCAAGTACTTAAGGATGTTCTTTACCGTTGTCCAGTGACCTTCACTTGGATCAGCCTGGTATCTGCTCGTAACACTTAGAGCATAGGAAACATCTGGGCGAATACATATCATTGCATACATGATGGATCCAATAGCCGAAGCTTATGGAACCCTACTCATGCGCTCATTCTCATCAGTAGTCGAAGGACACTGAATCTTGCTGAGTTTTATGCCGTGAGACATGGGCAAGAACCACTTCTTAGCCTCTTCCATGCTGAATCGTTTCAACACTTTGTCAATGTATGTACTCTGGCTTAATCCAATTAGCCTCCTTGATCTATCTTTATAGATCTTTATGCCTAGAATATATGCTAATTCTCCCAAGTCCTTCATCGAAAAACTATTTTTCAATGAGGTCTTAACATACTCGAGCATAGGAATGTCATTTCCAATCAGTAATATGTCATCTACATATAAAATTAGAAATACCAGCGCTCTCCCACTTTCCTTCTTGTAAACACAAGGTTCTTGTTCGTTTTTGATGAAGCCAAACTCCTTTGCAACTTCATCAAATCGAATGTTCCAACTCCGAGATGCTTGCTTCAGCCCATAAATGGACTTCAGAAGTTTGCATACCTTTCCAGCATTGTTTGGATCGACAAAACCTTCGGGCTGCATCATATACACGTCCTCAATTATGATTCCATTTAGGAAAGCCGTCTTGACATCCATCTGCCATATTTCATAGTCGAAATGTGAAGCAATGGTCATAATTATCCGTATAGATTTAATCATCGCTACGGGCGAGAAAGTCTTGTCGTAGTCAACTCCTTGAACTTGTCGAAAACCTTTTGCAACAAGTTGAGCTTTATGGATGTGAACATTTCCATCCATATCAATCTTCTTCTTATAGATCCATTTACAATCGATGGCTTTAAAACCATAAGGCAGGTCAACCAAGTTCCAAACTTGATTGTCTCCCATGGACTTATCTCGGATCTCATGGCGATCAGCCATTTCTTAGAGTCTGGGTCCACCATCGCTTCTGCATAGGTCGCAGGCTCATCATTGTCTAACAATAATAATTCTCGTGCTTCGTGGAGCCGCGCCGACCTTTGTGGTTGTGGTGCTTCTGTTGCCACGGGTTCCTAAACTTGTTCTGCTACAATAGCATCACTCGTAGAAGCATCCCCAACTGGCTCATCTTGAACTTCTTCAAGTCGCACCGACCTTCCACTTGTTCCCTTTGTGAGAAACTCTTTCTCTAGGAAAACACCGCTACGAGCGACATACACTTTGCCCTCTTCTCGGTTGTAGAAGTAATACCCTAAGGTTTCCCTCGGATATCCCACGAAAATGCACTTATCCGATTTGGGTGTTAGCTTGTCCGACTGAAGCCGCTTGACAAATGCATCACAACCCCAAATCTTTAGAAAATACAAACTGGGATTCTTTCCAGTCCACATCTCATATGGTGTCTTAACTACAGATTTAGATGGTACCCTATTAAGTGTGAAAGCTGCCGTTTCTAGAGCGTAACCCCCAAAATGACAATGACAAATCCGACTGGCTCATCATCGATCGAACCATGTCCAACAAAGTTTGATTACGCCGTTCGGAGACCCCGTTCCTTTGAGGCGTTCCGGGTGGCGTAAGTTGTGGAACAATTCCGCAACTCTTAAGATGATCGCTAAACTCGTGACTCAAATATTCACCTCCACGATCAGATCGCAAGGCCTTTATTTTCTTGCCACATTGATTCTCTACTTCACTCTGAAACTCCTTGAAATTTTCAAAATTTTAGACTTATGCCTCATCAAGTAGACATAACCATATCTACTGAAATCATCAGTAAAAGTAATGAATTAGTGATATCCTCCTCTGGCTATCATGCTCATTGGTCCACATACATCAGTATGTATGAGTTCCAACAAGTATGTCGCTCTCTCAGGTAAACCCGAAAAAGGCGACTTAGTCATCTTTCCAAGTAAACAAGCTTGACATGTCTCGTATGATTCAAAATCAAACGAAGTTAGAAGACCGTCACCATGGAGCTTCTTCATGCGCTTTTCACTTATATGCCCCAAACGACATTGGCATAAATAGGTAGGACTCAAATCATTAGGCCGAAGCCTTTTATCACTAACATTGTAAACAGATGCATCATCAAGATTTAAAATAAATAACCCATTCACAATGGGAGCATCAGCCATAAACATAGCATTCTTAGAGATTACACAACCATTGTTTACACTCGCGAATGTATAACCATCCCTCATCAAACATGAAGATGATAAAATGTTTCGACCCATACTAGGAATGTAATAACAATTATTCAACTCCATAATAAATCCTGACGGAAGGTGAAGTTGCATGACGCCGACAAACAATGCAGCAACCCTTGCTTTATTTCCGATGCGAAAATCCACTTCACCTTTCTGCACTTCTCTAGTCCTTATTAGCCCCTGCATCGAATTGCAAACATGAGCAACCGTTCCGATATCAAATACCCAAGAGTTAACATAGTTATCAGCGAGAAGAATGTCCACAACATTTACAACAAGCATACCTGAGTGGGAAGTACTCTTACTTCCACTCTTCTTCAAAGAAGCCTGGTACTTGCTGCAGTTTCTCTTCCAGTGGCCATGTTCATGACAAAAGAAGCACTCAGTGTCATCTGCAGGTCCAGCCTTTTGCTTGGGTGCAGACTTAGGGATCATATCCTTAGCCTTGCCCTTCTTCTTCCAAGAAGTACCCTTTTTCTTGAAGCTAGGCTTGTTCTGCACAGCCATCACATGGCTATGCCCTGCACACTTCTTCATGTCACTTTCTGCTGTTTTAAGCATCCCACATAATTCATTAAGGCCCTTCTCCACCCCATGCATATGGTAGTTCGAAATGAACTGCCCATAGCTGGAAGGAAGAGACGCCAAAATGAAGTCAGTGGCCAACTCTTGGCCTAGTGGAAAACCAAGCTTTTCCAAAGTCTGACTGTAACCAACCATTTTTATCACATGGCGGCCTACAGCTGCTCCCTCTGCCAGCTTGCATTCGACAAAGGACTTGGCAACATTGTACCTCTCAGTCCTTGCCTGATCTTGTAACATGTCCTTAAGCGCGATGATCATATCGTACGCTTCCTGATCCTAAAACTTCTTTTGGAGTTCAGGTTCCATGCATGCAAGCATAAGACAGCTAATCTCAAGAGAATCATCACATGCTCTCTTGTAGGCATTCTTGAGGGCAGCAGATGCATTATCAGCAGGTTCATCGGGGATTGGGGTATCCAAAACCGTTTCCTTTTTATCAGATCTGAGAACAATTCTCAGGTTACGGACCCAGTCTGAATAGTTTGTTCCATTTAGTTTATCTTTGTCAAGAATCCAAAGAGAAAGGTGATGTAGTGTTCGGTTCCATTAATCTACAACAGAAAACATGCAAAATACTAAGCCATGTAACCATGAAAGAGTAAAACATATTAAACAATTCAATAGCATATACTCCCACTTAAATCAATATCCCTCTATTGATACTAAGTGATTCAAGATCCACAATTAACAAGTCGACTAGTGAGCTTTAGCATCACTGCTAGAAGATAAGGTAAATCGGTAAGCAACACTTGCTAATCATATCACATATGACTCTTGTTGTTGGGTGACATCTCTATGTCAAAACTAGGCGCCCAACCTTTATTCCCCAAGGTCCTTAACTGTTAAGATGACCTTGTCAAGCTCACCAACCCTTATGCGTGTAGGTATCCGATACAAACCCATCCAGCCAAGGAAAACCGCGACACCCTAATTTCATAGGCCTACCAACGATTGTACAGGACATAGGATGGTGCAAGGTTTGGTTGGGAGGGCATGGTTTAACTTAAACTTTGTGAGGGATCGTTCTACTTCTATCATATAAGCATGCATAGTAGTAAAATGCATAAGAATAGCATTCACATATGTTGTGACACAGTATGGCCCATTTTCTCATGGTGATCTCCATCGCCATAGAACCTGTCCACCATAATGATCTCCATCTTCATGTTCCATGTGAGCCATATTCCAAGTGATGAGTCCTCCAAGAACTAATACAAGCTATTACTCCTAACAGCTAGTAATCAAAATTACATAGTATTGGGATCATCACAAGTTGGCACGCAGGCCATTGCAATAAATGACAACACATATGGCTCCAGTCGTGTTGGACTACTCACGACACATAGGTCATGAAAATTTGCATACATGCATCACATACATATATGGGCCATACTGATCACATACATCCAGCAAAAACAAGTTATGCATAGAATCGCATTCTACCGGATCATGTGACATTGCAACACCTAGTTACCTTAACGAGATACAAAAGGGGCTACGATTAAGGGGGGTCTAGGGGGTCTCCCCCTGCGGGGTTCGAAGGGGCAGCGCCCCTCGCAGTATCTTCACAATTTTCTTTAAGGATTTTGATCATCAAATCAAATTTACCATAAACCGACTCCTATCCCGATTCATGTGACACCCCCGAGATTAAGGCTAGACAAATCCCATCCCTTCGTCTGAACATAAGCCTAACCTAATCTCGAAAGCGTACAGAGAGAGAATTGATAACACAACAGTGACCCTACGACACAAAATTATTACAGCAAGCTCATAACTGAGCGAAGAACCAAAGTATTACAAGCAGAGGTCAATGACCACAAACATCAAACAACGGAAGGCCAATTATGCTATTAAGTATAGCAAACATAACAAATGGCCTAAGAGGCCTGAAGCATAACGATGACGTCCAATCCATAGATCCCAGACTGCCGACTAGGAACTCCAAACTACTCGTCGATGTTGATGCTGTGAGGAACTCATCTTCAATGGTAACACTCACTCTGCTGCAAAAGTACCAACGAAGCAAGGGTGAGTACAGGGTGTACTCCGCAAGACTTATGGCTGGTGGAGTTAATTTGCATAAAGCCATTTTTTTTTGTAAAACAAGAGGGAGAAGAATCTCTACTAATCAGAATATTTTAAAAGGGAATAAGAGAGCGGTATCTCTAACTTTGATCATCTTTTGATATCCACCGAATCGTCATCAGCTGAACCTATCTAGAATCACCCCCTCAATCCCTGAGGAAGCATCCTTAAGCACACATTACTTAACTTGCCAAGTTTTACGATTAGGTTCAAGTTCTCTATGATCTTCACGTCCGTTCCCAAGTCGTCCATAACCGCGGACACGGATTTTCAAAAATATTAATAACCCTGCAAGGGTGTACAACTTTACCCATACGCGCCAACCGATTCTTAATGCCAGTACATTAGCCCTCTTCCTTGGAAGGCCGTCAGAGAGTGGTTGACCACGACCTTTACCTTGCTTTCGCCGAGACCATGAGTCACGCACTAGGGAGATGCCGCCGTAACGGGTCGAGTCCCGAAGCCAGTCCCTAATGATGTGCTCAGGGATCAAGATTACGGATGACGGGCATCTCTTGTTCCCGGACACGCTTACCTACCTGTTATGAATGCACCTCCTTCACCTCCATTCAAGAACATCCAAGATGTGTATGTCGAATGGAAATCCCAAACTATGTGACTCATGGAATCTACTAGGCAAGTTAGTTGGTCGAGGGGGTTTCCAGGCCCCCGCGTGGCTGTACGCTCGTCTTGGTTCAAGAGGCAAGAACATCGGGTCCTAAGGGTGGCAAGTATGGGACTGCAAAAAAATCACAACCCACGTGGCCTCCCATACAAACCTCAGCATGTTTATTATCCATCTCTGATCATACCACGTCATCCTGTCAAACTAGGTTCATTCGCAGCTCTGATTCATCAACCGGATGGATCAGTGGTAACAGTTAAGTATGGCTAAGCACAACAGAAGTAACAGCTCTAGCAACGCTTCACAAGTCAAACACTAGTTATGCTAGGAGCAGTGGATCAGGGAATATAGGCTATGAAGGAAACATGCATCAGATAGGATTACTCTATCTATCGATAAAAGACATTGGGATCGTATGCACATGGCAAGAATGAAATACTTTGAAAGCATAGGATTCATATGTATGTGTGGGGCTTCGCTTGCCTTTGCCAGTTGATATCCAGAAAGCAGAGTTCCGGACATCTGGTACTTGACTTGATTACATTTGGTCAAGTATTGGTCTTCGAGCTTCGACGGTGTTGATCTCGATCTTCAATCTTGAACTTGATCTCGATTCCGATATCGTATTCTACTGGAGAAGAACCAAACACCCAAAAGAAAGGGGAAACAATCAACACATGGCATCAATGCAATGCTCAAGCAAAGATGATGATATGAAAAGTTAAATTACATTGATATAAACCCCTAAGGCATGCTTGATCATTTTAATCGGGGTCCGAGGGGTCCAAACCCTAATTCAGAGAAACCCCGGAGGCATATGAGAGGGGTTATTTTGTTGTTCTAATTAAACTTGCAACTGAAGTTGCTTATGAATGCATGATTATAATTTAACTAGGTAGAATTCATTTTTCTGCACATTTTGATATATTATTGGTATTTTTCTGATTTAAAATGAATTAGTTATGAATTTCTCAAATTTTAATTCATTTTAAATCATTTTTAGAATATTATAAAATAACTTTCATTTTGAAATTACTTTAACATTTTTATGAAACAAAAACATTTCTGATATTATTTTTATTACTTACAGGGTGGACCCACCTGTCAGGTAATTTTATTTACAGAATACAATTAAATAAATGATAAAAGAAAAAGAAAAAGATTATTGCACCACGCTGACGTCATGCTGACGTCAGCAATGGAGCCCCTCTCAGATCGATTGCAGGGAGGGAGAAAGGGAGCGCGTGGGGATGCGAGAGAGGGTGCGTCAGACGCAGACGAGCAAGGGGAGCCAGAAAGTGGCGGCGCAGTGACCAAATGGTCACCGGAGCATCGTTCCCGACGAGCTCTGGCGGCGGCAGTCAGCGGCGGTCGTCGGCAGCGCGATAGAAAGCAAGAGGGAGACGGAGGAGGGGTCTAGCGTGACCAGTGGCTCACCACAAGAGCGATGGAGGGGTCGGCGAGGCGAGACGTGCACAGAGGACGCCGGAATCGAGGGTGGATGCGGCGGTCGGAGTCGGGGAAGGCACGGTCGGCCTGCTCGATTTCGGGCTCCCGCGGACGATTCCTTTGGCGGGGGTGATCAGCAGGGCGAGGCGAAGCCCAACGCAACATCGGCAGGGCTCGGGGAGGCTCCTAGCGGTGGGATGAACGTCGGCAGTAGGGGCTAGGGTTTCAGGAAACTCGGAAGAGAGAGGGAGCGAGCACTAGGGGGGAGTGGGAGGATGAGGACGGAAGGAGGGCTGCGGCGTGATCTTATCCATCACCAGGGCGGCGGCGGGCATCGCGGAGCAGCCGGCGGCATCGGGCGGCGTCGGAGCAGCCAGGCAGCAGCTTCCCTATCGCGAGGAAGACGACGAACAGGGAAGGCTCAAAGGGGTACGGCCGTACGGGCCAAGGCGAGCTGCAAACGGGCCGGATGGGCCGTGGAATTGCGCTGAGCGGCGAGGAGGAGAGGGAGAGAAGATGGGCTCGGCCCAGTTAGGTTTAGGAAGCAGTTTTATTTCAGAAACCATTTTTATTTTTCTGTTTTGACTTTCTCTTTTGCATTTGAATTTCAAAACTGTTTTGAACCATTTCAAATTACTATAACTTTTATAAATATTCGAAATATTTTAGAGAGCCTTATAATCAATTTGGGTTCCAAATATTTTTGTACTTTTCAAGTATAGCAAAACCCTGTTGAATACCTTTCAAATAGAGAGGTAAATTATTTAGGTTTAGGGTTTTGAGAGCATTTTTATTTTATGCATGCATTTTAGTATGATGATGCTCATGAATGCACAATCAAATTCTAATTACTATTTAATGAAACTAGGGTTGTTACAATTCTAACCCCCTTAAAAGAATCTCGACCCGAGATTCCTAGGTAGGAAGATAGAAGGAACATGATTACACTAAACTTCGACAATCTTCTCGAAGAGGTTGATCCAGGCCACCATGACGAGTGGACGAAGCGCTTCGTAATCTTCGAGGTGGCTGCTCACACTAAGGAAGAGAGGGAGTGACACAGAACCACAAACTGAGTATCTCATGTTAACTCATGGATAGATGTTTCACAAACATCTCTAAAGCCAACAAACATGAAACACGTCAAGGTAACGGAGGAACAAAAGGAGAAGGTTTCAAGGTAACAGGTAATTGGTCTTCATAAGGGTTGAGACCATGGAACTTCAGAAGAGGGTGGACTTCTGAGGGAAGAAACTTCCAACATAATAGATAAAGAACACAGACTTCGAGAGGTGGACCTCTACTAAACAGCTTAAGTAGAGCTTTACAGGTGAAAGAGATAGATACCAACAAAACCAAGTTGTTGAACTACTTTTGACACAGAAGGGTCATTCTTTCGTTCAACAGAAGGCCAAGGAAGAAAGGTGTTTTGGTTGAGAGGACTCGTAAGAGTCATAAGGAACATGTAACAAGAGAAACTATTGATTACCAAAATCATTGTCGCTCTTCGAACATGTTTAAGAAAGTGGGAAGGAAACTCTTTATTCATCCAGGGCTATTAAAATCCTTACCAAATATCATGATATCACTTTGCACCACCAATATGAATAGTTGAGAAGATTCCTGATGACACGAGAAGAAATAAACTTCATTCTCAGACTCCAAGTACTTAGCATAACAAGACGCTTGCCATCGTAAAAGGATCTAGAGGATCGACCGAGAGACATTTAGCAACACTACTTTAAATGTTCTCCTTGATGTTCGAGACACCGATAGCAAACTTTTGACAAGCCTTCAATCAGTCATCAAGTAAAGATCGGACTTCGGATACAAAGGAAACCATAAGCACATCTCCTATAATAGAATATAGAAGATGCCTCATGAGGAATGATTGTTACTACTGATTCAAGGAATATGGCAATAGATCTTTCGGCTAATTGTGCCAACCATTACATCAATTTTGTCAGAGTTACAATAGACCTATGTCATAACTTTGAGGAACACCAATCATTATTGCTGCTTGAGATTCAGCTTTGATTAAGTGGAGAGATACTTTAGACTCAGCATGTCCGAATAGAAAGGGTGCAACATTTACCACAGAGGTAAAGTCACTAGATTCTCAAGACACGGACTTCAATGTCCAGCTCCAAAATATGAGCTAGATTGCGGAACCCATGTGATAGCAAGTTATCAAAAGATAGTTGCATCTACATGAATTGTTTGCAACGAAACACAATTGAATCCTGTTTAGGAAACATTTAGGGGGATATAGAAGTTTTGTTGGACTTCTTATCTTCCGTGAACAAATCAATCAGTGGCTTAAGATGCTTGGAGAATAGTCTCGAGATGTGAAGGTATCAACCTACCATATCAAGAATACTTTGCACATGCTTGACTAACTTGGAAATGATTCCCGAGGAGACAAAGATAATGCTACTCGAATCCACGACGACTTCTTTTAGCATTTGCACATGAACCAGAGAAGGTTACTTCTAACATCCAGAACACATTCTTCGAGATAACACGAAGATGGTTCTCAAAAGTTTCCAACGTTAATGCCGAATGTTCCATACGAATCTCGTATATCGTGGAGAAGATAAGGATGTCGTTGATGGGCTCAACAACAAACTTATTGAGACACTCCAGGAGGACGGACTCATATGTTGTATGAACAAGGCTTAGACACTGGTCAGACCAATGGACAAGAAGATGTACTTAAGTGAGGCATCACTAGTGGATACATCATCAAGATAGTCCTTAGAACTGAGTTTGATTTGATGATTGCCCAACTCAAATCAAAGGAGGGAAGATAACATATCTATATCTACAAAGGACATAATATCTTACTTCAACACGAACAAAACTAGACATCCCTTTAAAGAGGAACAAAGTTGGATAGGACTTTTGTCTTACAACTCTCCAAGTTGTTGTTTAAGCTCAACCAACTAGTTCAGGGGTATACAGTATGGATCCTTGGAGAAAGGGGCGGTTTGAAGAAACAGCTTACTCAAGAACCTGACAACACGGTCATGTGGCAACATGGAGATACTTCTAGGAAGACATCTAGAATATCATGAACCACCGATATGTCACTTAGCTCGAGAGAAAACTTGCTTTGTTAAGGCAAGAAGACATAGTCTCGGATCTGCGGCACAAGCCTAACTCTTTGACCAAAGAGCGTGCACTAGAATAGCGGACTTGGTAGAACAATCATCCTATGCTTAGTGATAGGGTTAACCATCACGCTAAGAATGACACAAATGTCCTTAAAGTTCAAAGCAATAAGAATTGCTAAGAATCTTAGATGACCACATCATTACGCACACACAACATTCCTTAGCACAAAAACTCAGAGGAAGGGTGGGTAATATGTGTAAGAGCATCACTTCATTAAAAGGGTCATGAAACTCAACACGACTTCTTGATATAAAGGAGTGTGATACTCTAAGGTAGAACAAAACATAAACTAATCAATGCTTATTGATCTGCGGATTACAACACTTTGACCTGGTCCGAGAAATGACGAGGTACTGGAGTTTGTTTCTCCTGACATCCCTAAATGGTTTGTCTTGACGGACCACAAGTGTATCTTGCAACGGAAGACACCGATGCACATTTACTGCTTGGCTACCAACTGGTAGACAAAGGTCGGAAAACAACAAGATAAAGAACATGCTTAGGATGGAATCCCGAGATGTAGATGCATAAGTCAACAATATTCCGAAGACCAATGTAGAGATGGAAGGTGTGACAGAGTCACGAGTATAGAAGCGAGACTCACGAGGAGTACTCTTGTCGTGATATATTTGGTTCCATTAAAGAACATCTGCCATAGCTAGTGGTAGGGGAAGTCCTTTATCGTCACTGTTCAATAGCGACAATATCCACAAGCTTGAAGGCTATACTAGAAGGTACTAGCCATCCTAAGGTAATGTGTAAACATTAACCACAGGGGTCAACAAAATGGATCTTGGGTCAAAGTTCAGCTTCATGTACAAGATTCACAAAACCAGGATCCAACACAATCAGGGATCTTAGGTTCAAGTCCGAGGGTTAAAACCCAAAGAAAGGAGTAACTGCTACTTGAGTGACAAAGCGTAAACTATAAGATAGTAATCACGAGGTAGCTTCCAAAAGAAGATACAACTTCTGAAGTACCCAAACAAATAAAAACGAGGCACACGAGGCAAAAGGAAACATCGAGGCCTAGAACAAAACATTGAGGAACCATCAACATGAGGTTGTGGACCCATAATGTAGGGAGATTATGATAGAAAGAAATCTCTCCGAAGAAACAGAACAAAGGGAAACAAGGAACACGCACAACTGACTCTAGAGAACTTAACACTAGGTCAAATGGTCGAGAACCAGCATACCTGGAAAGGCACCTAAGCTTTGAAAGACTGGACGAGATATCAAAACTTTTCCAAATCAACACAAGATAAGATAACCCAGCGAAACTGGGTTAGGAGAAAAAGAAGCATACCAGAGTTTTTGCACATAATTTTCATCTTTGAAAATAGTTTTCACAAGCACTAGACTCAACTTCGACCAATAGAAAGGTTTCCTACAGTCAGTATGGCTCTGATACCAAAACCTGTGACACCCCCGGGATTAAGGCTAGACAAATCCCAGACCTTCGTCTGAACATAAGCCTAACCTAATCTTGAAAGTGTACAGAGAGAGAATTGATAACACAATAGTGACCCTGCGACACAAAATTATTACAGCAAGCTCATAACTAAGCAAAGAACCAAAGTATTACAATCAGAGGTCACTGACCACAAACATCAAACAACGGAAGGAGAATTATGCTACTAAGTATAGCAAACTTAACAAATGGCCTAAGAGGCATGAAGCATAACGACGACATCCAATCCATAGATCCCAGACTACTGACTGGGAACTCCAAACTACTCGTCGATGTTGATGCTGTGAGGAACTCATCTTCAATGGTAACACTCACTCTGTTGCAAAAGTATCAACGAAGCAAGGGTGAGTACAGGGTGTACTCCGCAAGACTTATGGCTGGTGGAGTTGTTTTGCATAAAGCCATTTTTGTTTTGTAAAACAAGAGGGAGAAGAATCTCGACTAATCAGAATATTTTAAAAGGGAATAAGAGAGCGGTATCTCTAACTTTGATCATCTTTTGATATCCACCGAATCGTCATCAACTGAACCTATCTAGAATCACCCCCTCAATCCCTGAGGAAGCATCCTTAATCACACATTTCTTAACTTGCCAAGTTTTACGATTAGGTTCAAGTTCTCTATGATCTTCACGCCCGTTCCCAAGTCGTCTATAACCGCGGACACGGCTTTTCGAAAAGATTTATAACCCTGCAGGGGTGTACAACTTTACCCACATGCGCCAAACGATTCTTAATGCCAGTACATTAGCCCTCTTCCTTGGAAGGCCGGCAGAGAGTGGTTGACCACGACCTTTACCTTGCTTTCGCCGAGACCATGAGTCACGCACTAGGGAGATGCCGCCATAACGGGTCGAGTCCCGAAGCCAGTCCCTAATGATGTGCGCAGGGTTCAAGATTACGGATGACGGGCATCTCTTGCTCCCGGCCACGCTTACCTACTTGTTATGAATGCACCTCCTTCACCTCCATTCAAGAACATCCAAGATGCGTATGTCGAATGGAAAGCCCAAACTATGTGACTCATGGAATCTACTAGGCAAGTTAGTTGGTCGAGGGGGTTTCCAGGCCCCCGCGTGGCTGTACGCTCGTCTTGGTTCAAGAGGCAATAACATCGGGTCCTAAGGGTGGCAAGTATGGGACTGCAAAAAAACCACAACCCACGTGGCCTCCCATACAAGCCTCAGCATGTTTATTATCCATCTCTGATCATACCACGTCATCCTGTCAAACTAGGTTCATTCGCAGCTCTGATTCATCAACCGAATGGATCAGTGGTAACAGCTAAGCATGGCTAAGCACAACAGAAGTAATAGCTCTAGCAACGCTTCACAAGCCAAACACTAGTTATGCTAGGAGAAGTGGATCAGGGAATATAGGCTATGAAGGAAACATGCATCAGATAGGATTACTCTATATATCAATAAAAGACATTGGCATCGTATGCACATGGCAAGAATGAAATACTTTGAAAGCATAGGATTCATATGTATGTGTGGGGCTTCGCTTGCCTTTTCCAGTTGATATCCAGAAAGCTGAGTTTCGGACATCTGGTACTTGACTTGATTACATTTGGTCAAATATTGGTCTTCGAGCTTCGACGGTGTTGATCTCGATCTTCAATCTTGAACTTGATCTCGATTCTGATATCGTATTCTACCAGAGAAGAACCAAACACCTGAAAGAAAGGGGAAACAATCAACACATGGCATCAATGCAATTCTCAAGCAAGGATGATGATTTGACAAGTTAAGTTGCACTGATATAAACCCCTAAGGCATGCTTGATCATTTTAATCGGGGTCCGAGGGGTCCAAACCCTAATTCGGAGAAACCCCGGAGGCATATGAGAGGGGTTGTTTTGTTGTTCTAATTAAACTTGCAATTGAAGTTTCTTATCAATGCATGATTATAATTTAACTAGGTAGAATTCATTTTTCCGCACATTTTGATATATTATTTGTATTTTTCTGATTTAAAATGAATTAGTTATGAATTTCTCAAATTTTAATTCATTTTAAATCATTTTTAGAATATTATAAAATAATTTGCATTTTGAAATTACTTTAACATTTTTATTAAACAGAAACATTTCTGATATTATTTTTATTACTTACAGGGTGGACCCACCTGTCAGGTAATTTTATTTACAGAATACAATTACATAAATGATAAAAGAAAAAGAAAAATATTATTGCACCACGCTGACGTCATGCTGACGTCAGCAATGGAGCTCCTCTCAGATCGATTGCAGGGCGGGAGAAAGGGAGCGTGCGGGGATGCGAGAGAGGGTGCGTTAGACGCATACGAGCAAGGGGAGCCAGAAAGTGGCGTCGCAGTGACCAAATGGTCACTGGAGCATCGTTCCCGACGAGCTCTGGCGGCGGCAGTCAGCGGCGGTCGTCGGCAGCGCGATAGAAAGCAAGAGGGAGACGGAGGAGGGGTCTAGCGTGACCAGCGGCTCACCACAAGAGCGATGGAGGTGTCGGCGAGGCGAGACGTGCACGGAGGATGCCGGAATCGAGGGTGGATGCGACGGCCGGAGTCGGGGAAGGCGCGGTCGGCCTGCTCGATTTCAGGCTCCCGCGGACGATTCCTTTGGCAGGGGTGATCAGCAGGGAGAGGCGAAGCCAAACGCAACATCGGCAGGGCTCGGGGAGGCTCCTAGCGGTGGGATGAACGGCGGCAGTAGGGGCTAGGGTTTCAGGAAACTCGGCAGAGAGAGGGAGCGAGCGCTATGTGGGAGTGGGAGGATGAGGACGGAAGGAGGGCTGCGGCGTGATCTTATCCATCACCAGGGTGGCGGCGGGCATCGCGGAGCATCCGGCGGCGTCGTGCGGCGTCGGAGCAGCCAGGCAGCTGCTTCCCTGTCGTGAGGAAGACGACGAACAGGGAAGGCTCGAAGGGGTACGGGCCAAGGCGGGCTGCAAACGGGCCAGATGGGCTGCGGAATTGCGCTGAGCGGCGAGGAGGAGAGGGAGAGAAGATGGGCTCAGCCCAGTTAGGTTTAGGAAGCAGTTTTATATCAGAAACCATTTTTATTTTTCTATTTTGACTTTCTCTTTTGCATTTGAATTTCAAAACTATTTTGAACCATTTCAAATTACTAGAACTTTTATAAATATTCCAAATATTTCAGAGACCCTTATAATCAATTTGGGTTCCAAATATTTTTGTACTTTTCAAGTATAGCAAAACCCATTTGAATACTTTCCAAATAGAGAGGTAAATTATTTTGGGTTTAGGGTTTTGAGAGCATTTTTATTTTATGCATGCATTTTAGTATGATGATTCTCATGAATGCACAATAAAATTCTAATTACTATTTAATGAAACTAGGGTTGTTACAATTCAATCAAACTCCTTTGATCACGGTGCATCGATTTTAGATCTAGGTTCCGATTCGATCAATCATATTGATCTTCGCGTGATTCAACAGGATTTATGTGTCACTGTCTACCCCGATGGTGGAAACCGACCGGTAGGGGTAAGTCATTCGACAACCTCAGAATCACGATCATAGAAAGCAAGATCGTAGATCAATACTGAACCACCTCCATATAAACAATCACATCATTCATATCAATCTACATATCACCATATGCAAACATCCCGAACCTATAACTGAATAGCATCGTCTTTGATACCACTGAAGGGATACGGGTAGGCTACACTAGCACAAATCAAAATTTTCTACCGCGTAAACCAGGAATACTGTTGTCATAGATCACGGGATTACCACTAGACGCGTAGTTGCGGAATTGATGAAGCGCGTCGAGGCAGTTCAGACGTTCCACGTCTCCTCCTTGTCCTCGTCCCACGAGAAGCTCCCCTTGCGTGGCTCGTCCAAGTGCCACATATGCAGCACCTCCGAGGTATCCACACGTGCGGGGTGGAAGCGTCAGTCGCCGGACTGCTAGGTCCACGCGTGCAACACATGCGTGAGGTGTGGCGGCTGGGTGGAATGGTCTAACCCTGGTCAGCTTGCCGCACCCTCTCTTATATAGGCGCCCCTAGTGGGCTTCTACATTAGCATCCCATTAGTAGCCTAAGCCTGGTCTAATTCGGATCCAATCCTCATTAGGCTTCCAAATTTTAAGTGTGTGACCCTATAGGTTCATATACGTATAGACATGACACGAATACAATTATTCTGTCAATAGTTGGTAGTAGCCTCTAGCAAGACGTGCCAACTCCTAAACGCATACAAAGATCATATTGGATGAACCATCACAAGGTTTAGTACATGTCTTTCCCTTTCCTCACAATATTTGGTCTAGCTCCAAGCTGACCTCTCTTTCTCGATACCGTAACTCGGAATCCCTTTACTAGGTGAACTCTTAACCTTATGTAGCACGGCCATGCATTTATGGATCCGATCACTCGAGGGGCCCAGAGATATCTCTCTTAAGTAGAGAGGGGAAAATCCCATCTTGATTGACCATGCCTTGCAGCATGTTTCAGGACAAACCCGAAAGCTACCTTTATAACTACCAAGTTACGGAGTAGCGTCTGATAGCCCCAAAGTAGGTCGATCCACATCTCAAGTACATGCAACAATCTCAGGTCTAAGGACAAAACGTACATGATGTGTAGAGAGAGCTGCAAGTCTAATTTCCATTCTCATGTTGGGTCAGTCCAACCCCATGTTCATAACATGTGTCCACATCATTGGTTTGACATCTCCATGTCTATGACTTGCGAAACATAGTCATCAACCAATCGATGTGCTAGTCTAATATTCACGTGCGTCCTCACATGAACTCCGACTAGGGACAACTATTAAATAACCATACAAGTAAAGAGTTTCACAAACAATTCACATAATTGACAATCAATACAAGTTGCCTGATATGGATATTCAAGGAACATTACAATAACTCATGGATACATATGAAATATAATCATCTCTATGATTGCCTCGAGGGCATATTTCCTTCAATAAGTTTTCCCACCGGCTTGTCCTTTGCTAAGACAGGATTGGGCCACTTGCTGCAATTGTTTGCTCTTTATTTCTTGCACTTTGTTTATTTGCTTTATCAGAAAACCCCTAAAAATCCCTTTGCTAAGTATTTACAGAGATTTGCTGCTCCATACCACTAGTCAACACCTTCTGCTCCTCGTTAGGATCGATACTCCTATTTATTGAAAGTACTACGATACACCCCCTATACTTGTGGGTCATCGAGACTATTTTCTGGCGTCGTTGCTGGGGAGTGAAGCGCTATTGAAGAGTGGAACTGGTAAAGGAAACTTCTACTGTGAGTATTGTTTTTATTTATATTTGTTACTTTGTTTCCAATATGGATAACCCACTTGGTTTTCTGTTTGGGAAAACTACTACCAGTATTAGGGTAGTAGATGAACCACCACCTGTTGAGATAGATACTTTTAAGATACGTATAAGTATTGTTGATCGTGTTATGGATAATTATTATTTAGGGGATGGAATTGTCCACCCTGGTGATCATTTTATTTTTATCCATGAATTATGCGGGTTGTTTAAGTGTGTAGGTGTCATAACTGAACAGGTGGAGAAGAAGTTACTCTCTATATCCTTGAAAGGAAGAGCTGAAGAATGGTCTAAGCTGCTGAAGAATGGGCAATCCATGGAATGGGAGGAAATAGTGCCTCTCTTTTATTCTAAATTCTATCCTCCTAGTGAAATCCATAAGGATAGCAACCTGATGTATAAATTTTGGCCTCGTGACAGAGAGAATACAGCTTAAGCTTGGGGGAGATTGAAGTTACTAATGGTTAAATGTCCTATTCATGAACTCCCTAACAATATTATTATCAATAACTTTTATGCTAGGCTTTCTCTTCATGATAAAGATTTACTGGATGCTTCTTGTTGTGCTGGATCATTCACACGTAATAAGGAAGAAGCTAAATGGGATATCTTAGACCTTATTCAATAAAACACTGAAGCATGGGAGAATGACAAAGGAAGAAAGTTAGGTATAAACTATGATTATGAATGCATTAAATCCTTTATGGGAACTGATGATTTCGGTGATATTAGTAATGAGTATGGTCTTGATTCTCAAAGTATTGCCAATTGTTTTAAGGCATTTTCCTCTTACATAGAAATTCCTAAAAAGAAGGGGAACAAGTACCATGCACCTTATAAAGATGTTGTTAATCATGTTCCTGTTAGAAATACCGAAGTTTGTACTACTAATCACATTGTGCCTGAACCTTATGTTGAGAAAACATGTTTCCCAGCTAAGGTGAAGGATTACTTTATGATAATTAGTGTGAATAACAAAGGTACAAAGAAAGTTGTGGAACATGACCAAATAAACATTGAACCTATGGTAGCTATTGTGAAAGATCTTGTCACTAAAAATATAGAGGATGAGCACATTGTTTTCTATGAAGACGCTTCTAATATTATATCTCATCCTAGTAAAGCTAGAAAATCTAGTGTCCATGTGCTTTCTGTGAGAATTGGTGATCATTTCTATTATGGTTTATGTGATATTGGTGCTAGTTATAGTGCTATTCCTTATGAGCTTTACAGGAAAATTATGCATGAAATTGGTCCTTGTGAGCTTGAGGATATTGATGCGGTTATTCACCTTGCTAATAAGGAAACCATTTGCCCTATTGGTATTGTAAGAGATGTGGAGGTTCTCTGCGGTAAGATTAAGTATCCTGCTGATTTTATAGTGCTTAATTCAGCAGCCAGCAAAACTTGTCCTATCATTTTTGGTAGAACTTTCTTGAACACTTGTGGAGCTATTATAGATTGCAAAAAGGAGAAAGTTTTAACTAAGTTTGATGGAGATTCTTATGAGTTTAACTTTTCCAAATTTGCTAAAGCTCCTTGTGAAAATAGCTTGCCTAATGAAGATTTCAGGATGGAACAACTTGCTTCTATTGATCCAGTTTATGACCTTGGACCTCTTTTGATGACTGTAAGTATGCTTATTTTGATGATAAAATTGTTTCCTTTGATAGTTATATTTTCAACTTTATTCAAGGTACTACTGAAAGTTATTACGAGAGAGGGAAACATGGTTTTATGAATCTCAATAATGTTAAGTTTTCCCGTTTTATGTTGAAAGCTTTGAAGTTGCACTTGTTTTATCTTCCTATGCTATTGGATTTTTGTTTCAACAATTTGTTTTCTCATGATACTCCCGTGCATAGTAAGTGGTTAAACTCAAATGTGTTGGATATTTGCTTCTTGATGCTCTCTTTCACTTCAAATATATATCTCCTATGTGAGCATTTTTTTAATTATCAAGCCTAACTTAAAGGCAATAAAGAAAAGTATTTCTTGAGAGATAACCCAATAGTTTTGTTGAGTCTTGGAAGTTATTACCTCATTAATAACCCCTCCTTATCATTGTTTTGATTTTTGTGTCAAGATCAACTACTTTTGAGAAGTAGAGGAGTTATGAAAAGTGGCTGTCCTGGGACATATTTATGTGCTGCAGTTAAAAATTCCTGAGGGAGCTCAGTACAACGGATGGAGCTATAATTTTCTGTGCTTGTTCTCCAAGTTGTAACCCAACTTTCATTAGTTTTGCAATTTTTGATTTGAGCAACATAAGGTTTTCGAAAAAATCAATCTTTACATGCTGGTCTGTTTTCACAGATTTTTGCCATCATTTGCATTTCCCTCCTATATTGATTCCCTTCCAGATTCTTTTTGGGTTTTCAGGGAAGGAGTTGCTACAGTAGCTTTTGTTTTGATGGATTTCAGTTGAAGTGTGTACCTAAAGCTTTATTGTTTTTGCAAACACTAATGTTGCCATTGAGGTTTGTGTAAGGCCATGCATGAAAGAAATTTTCAGGAAATGGAGAAAAGAAATCTGCAGAGTCCGTCTTTGAATAGGTAAAAGTGGTGAAAACAGAAGACCTTATCTTTTTATATTTTTGATGTTTTTATTACATACGGAAGGTTACGAAAAGAAACAGAGGAGGAAACAGAGGCCAGGGTGGCCACACCTACCCTAGGCGCGGGCCCCAGCTGGCCGCGCCTGGAGGGGGTGTGAGCCCCCTGAGCTCCTTCTCCGCCTCGTTTTTGCACGAGTACCTTCCATATGCATTGAAACTTTGTAATATATAACACCCCGGATCCCCCGAGGTTCGTATACCATGTTCTCATCGTGTTTTTGTTTCGATCTGTTTTTGTCAGGAAATCTTCTCAAGTTTAGAGCACCATGGTCTCTGCCAACAACAAAGGCAAGAAGCCCAAGGAAGATTATCCTCAAAACCCAAAGGAGGGGGAGATCTTGGTTGGGGATGAAGAAGACATGGAGGAGGACGAGCATCCGTACACCCGCACTACCGTCGCAAGCATTGGAGTGGTGGCAAACCCTACCAAGCTTAGAAGGACAACACGGATGTCTATAGGAGTAAAAACCCCGCATCATATCCTCGCTCCACGATCACTTACTTAATGTACCAAGAACCCCTTCCATACTCTTATACATGAGCAACTATACCAACAGGTGCCCAAAGGGAACTTGCCCTCGGTTTGGGATCTGCCTCGCTCTAACCATGCAGGGAAGGAACACATTAAGAAGGAAGAGTGGGGAAATAATAAAAAGGACTGGGATTCTCGGCCCGATATGATCATGAACCGCATTGAGCAAAATTAGGGGTTGATTCGTACTCTGACCTTCGAGATTGAGGATTTGAGGAAACTGATTGAATATCTTATCAAGAGAACACCACCACCACCGAAGGAGTAATTCATCATCAGGTTTGGCATCCCCTTGGCTTGTTTCAAGCTTGGGGGAGTGTCACAGTATCACAACATTATCTTTCATCTTTTATCCTTTTTAGTAGAGCTATATCTTTGGTAGAGAATTTATCTTATAGGTTGGTTTGCATGTGGAAGTATCTCTCCTTTAGTTGGTTATCTATGTATCCCTTGGTGTGAGTGCCTTTATGGAATATTAATGAGAAGTTTCATCTTTTACTTTTTGCACTTCTTGCTTTAGTTTGCAATCTCTATTATGTGATTGATCTTGTTGATCAGTATTGGCATAACTTTGGGAGCATCAAGTAGATCTAAATTGGTTTTGGAAAACCGAGCTCTAGTTAGTAGCAACACTTTTTGAGGTTTGAAAGGAAAAGAGAAAAAGCTTACAGGTATTTTGTATCATTTTATTTTCTTTCTTGGTTGCTCATAATCTTAGTATTCTTTATTTAAGATCTTATGTGTCTTCAAGGAAGATTGCATGTCTGGCTTATGCTTGCTTGTTTCCTTAAACTCTCTTGCTTGCTACCTAGCCTTTCTAGCCAAAAACCTGTTTTGAGGAGGCATACTTCTCATGCATCCAACCCCTTTTAACCAAATCTTGTGCCATTTGTGTCCACCATATCTACCCACTAGCATTATTTCTATTCCAAGCAAATTATCAAGATTCCTCTATCTTTCGAATTAAAAATTATTTTGTTATGTGAAAACTAGTTAGTAAAGCTCTCACGAACTTGATGGCACACCTTATTTTCTTTCCCCTAATAAACTTGAACCATTGTGTCATTGAAGTTGTATATGCTTGCATCTATACGTTGGAATTAGCAGAACCGTTCTATCATGGGGAACGCTTTCAACACTTATGGATACATATCCAGTTGTTATCATGCTCTTTTGTTTGCGTATGTCGTCAGTGTGAAATAAAAGGGGATCTTGTAAGTACATGGATTTACGTATGTGTGTTAGAGAAACGCCTGGGCCGCTAGCCTAAGCCATGCCTAATCATGGTGGAAACTTGCAGCATAACCATAGTGAGCAATCTGTGAAGCATCCTCAATAAAAAACTATGCAAATAGCAAATAAAAAGATCGTTGAGATGCTCATTGTCTGCTAACCTTGTCATTGTGATTATGGGATAGCTGTTGTATCATGTGCAAGGGGTACCCCGTTGGCGGTTCTTTATGATACACATGTACTTACAATGACAAGAACTTACCGGTAAATAAAGTTGAGTAGCATGAGGAGCGGCCCTCGTACTCAAGGGACATGACATTGCCAACTTATATTTCGTCAAGCAAATACTCCATCCTTGTTCACTTTAACCTTAATCACCTCAAGATGCTTATGGTAGGGGCAATGAGAGCTCAAAGCTAGTAAGTACCATAATCTTTTGGAAGCTCTTTATGAACTTGAAATCACTGCTTCCCTCTATGAAGGACCCTTCTCCTATTTCTAAGTTGAGTCAGTAAACCTACTTCCTCTCTATCTCCAGCAAGCATTTGAGTTGTTGTGTTTCAAGCATTCATATGATGCTTTATTCAATCATGTTCTTTATCTTCCTTGTTTGCACAAGACTCTTATATATTGAGTATTACTTTAAAATCCATCATTGTGAAAAACCTTTTATTTGAGCAAAGATTACTCTTGTTGTGAAAACATTTACAAAAGCTTTTTGTGAAACTGTTTGCCAGCTGTTCTCTAACCAAGAACAAAAGTTTGCCAATTCCAATTATGATTTATCTTTATGCATCTCTATTGTGACTCCTTTACTTGTTGCAAGATAAGTTATATAATGGTGAGTTGCTTTCTTCTTTGAGTTGTGTAATGGTAAGTGTGATGCTTCTTGTCCGTATTCTTTTATCGACACTTCACTACATAAACCTGTGGACATGTTTACTGAGATCAGTTTTCGCTTGGGGACAAGCGAAGGTCTAAGCTTGGGGGGATTTGATACGTACAATTTGCATCACCATTCTATATCATAATTTGCCTCTATTCATTGATATATTTCTTATTAAGGGGTGTTACTTATGTCTTTTCATCTGTTTTTGCATGTTGGATGATTCTTGGAGGATGAACTGCTGGAGTCAGGATTCTGATGGAAAAAGAGGTGTTTTGATGCAATTTCGCGAAGATCAGAAAAATACCAGAAAAACTATGGAAAATCCTATTTTCCTAGAAGACGAAGATTGCCAGAAGGGGAGGCGGAGATGGGCCATAGGGGGCCCACACCCCCCAGGCGCGGGCCACACCTAGGCCGCGCCTACAGGAGGTGTGGCCCACCTTTGGCTCTACCCTCTCGCCTATATCTTCTCCTCGAAACCCTAAAACACAGGGAGCGACCACAGAAAGATTCCGCCGCCTCTACGGGGCAGAAAACACCGAGAGAGAAAGAGCTCTTCGGCAGATAGATTCCTGCAGGGTAAATTCCTTCCTGGAGAGGGGAGATCATCGCCATCAACACCATCATGGATCATCATCATCCACACCATCATCTCCACCAGCACCATCATCACCACTCCATCCCACTGTAACAATTGTGTTGAATCTTGCATAGTTCTTAGGGGAAACTTTCCCGGTGTTGATTACTATTGTAGTTGATGCTTGTGAGTGGAACCACTGAATTATTGTTTATGTCCAGATTGTTATCCATTATCATATCATCTCTGATATTGATCCATATGATGTCTCGTGAGTAGTTCTTTTAGTTCTTAAGGACATGGGAGAAGTCATGTTGTTAGTAGTGGATTTGTGTTGAGATATTATTCAATGGTTTAGTATTTAAGTTGTGGTGCTATTCTTCTAGTGGTGTCATGTGAACGTCGACTACATGATACTTTACCATTTATGGGCCTAGGGGGACGCATTGTGTATTTGGCTACTAATTGTGGGGTAGCCGGAGTGACAAAAACCTGAACCCCCATTAGGACACCATTGCACAAGGGAGTGTAGGATCTCAGAGTTTAAGGTTGTGGTTAGGTTTTTTACTTTAATTGCTTTCCTGTAGTTGCGGATGCTTGCAGGGGGTTTAATCACAAGTATGTATGAGTTCAAGTAAGGTCGGTACATTAGCACAGGTTCACCCACACAACACTTACAACACCAAAGAAGACTACTCAGCTATATGAAGCGAAAGCACTTGACAAAATTCCCATGTGTCCTCAAGAACGTTTGGTCCTTATAAGTATTCCCACCGGCTTGTCCTTTGCTAAGAAAGGATTGGGCCACTTGATACAATTGTTTGCTGTCTTTATTTCCTGCACTTTGTTTCTTTGCTTTATCAGAAAACCCCTAAAAATCCATTTGCTAAGTATTTACAGAGATTTCCTACTCCATACCACTAGTCAACACCTTCTGCTCCTCATTGGGATCGACACTCCTATTTATTGAAAGTACTACGATACACCCCCTATACTTGTGGGTCATCGGCCCTTCACAGAGGGAGCAGGGATTTCAAGTTTCATAAAGAGCTTCCAAGAATTATGGTACTTATTATCTTTCATCTCTCATTGCCCCTATCATTGGCATCTTGAAGTGATTAAGGTTAAATTGACACAAATATGAGTATATGCTTGACAAGTTATAAGTTGAAAATCTCATGCCCCTTGCGTACGAGTACCGAACCTCATGCTACTCCACTTTGGTCACAAGCAAGTTCTTGTCATTGTAAGTATATGTGTATCATAGAGAACCGCCAACGGGGTACCCCTTGCCCCATGACATAGGAGCTATCCCATATCAAAATGACAAGGCAATGAACCTTGAGCATCTCAAAGAATCTTTTATTTGATATTTGCATAGGTTTTTATTGAGGATGCTTCACAGAATGCTCATTATGGTTACGCTATAAGTTTCCACCATGATTAGGGTGCCGGGAAGAGCTTCGGATCCCCCCAATATAGGGACGATGGTGGTGGAGGCTACAGACTGTTTCGTGGATTTCTTATCGGGTATTTAGGATTTCTGCATCGGGGTGTTTATATAGGCGAAGGGGCAAGGTCGGTGGATGCCCGAGGGGCCCACACCACCTGGTGGCGCGCCCTTGGTGGCCTCCTCGTGGCTCTACTTCGTATCCCCTTCGGTCTCCATGTCGTGTCGGGTAAAATAATGAATTTGGCTTTTGTTTCGTCCAATTCCGAGAATATTTCCTTACTAGCTTTTTTAAAACCAAAAACAGCAAAAAAAAAGGCAACTGGCACTGTGGCATCCTGTTAATAGGTTAGTTACAGAAAATGTATAAAAATTCCTCAAAGTGTAGACAAAGCATAAGAAAGTTGATACAAAACAAGCATGTAGCATCAAAAATTATAGATAAGTTTACGACGTATCAACACCATATAAAGTTATGGTTTGGGATAAGAACCAAGTTGTCCTATCTTAAACATTGGTATGTTAGGCATAAGTAAAATGTTTATAACAAAATTCGGATGTGCATGTTATTTCGAATAACCATTGGGTGTTCCTCCACAACACCGAAGACAAAAGTGTTTGTCGCTTAGAACGTCAAGTTTCTTGAGAAGGAATTTTTCGTGAAAAGTTAAGTGGGAGGACAATAGAAATTTGATAAGGTTATTGAACCTTAGTTAATATGTGTTGAGTTGCGCAACGCCGAAAAGTGTCTCAGAGGCAGCAGCAATGCTCATGGCTCACGTGCCTTAAAGGTTGTGGTCACGGAGGTCTAGGTTCCTATTGAACCAAGTAGGTCGGTGAACAATCGAATACTAAGATTTGAGATTAAATCATTGTTGTGTGACAATGATGAACCGACTGTATGGAAATAAGCAATGATGGGCCCTGACTCCGCCAAATGGCTTGAAGCCATAAAATCTGTGGTTCCATACACGAAAAGTTAAGCTTTGAACTTGGAAGACCCTTTGGAAAGGTGTAAGACCTTACAGTCGTATTTGGATCTATAAAGAAATAGACATGGATATTTCACATTTATGAAATAGTCGACATGTCGGGAAAGAGTTTACGACAATGTTCAAGGAGTTGATTATGACAAGATTTAATCGTTCATAGCGATATTTAGTTTAGATGGATTAATGTAGCAACCACTACAAGATTCACAAAACCAGGATCCAACACAATCAGGGATCTTAGGTTCAAGTCCGAGGGTTAAAACCCAAAGAAAGGAGTAACTGCTACTTGAGTGACAAAGCGTAAACTATAAGATAGTAATCACGAGGTAGCTTCCAAAAGAAGATACAACTTCTGAAGTACCCAAACAAATAAAAACGAGGCACACGAGGCAAAAGGAAACATCGAGGCCTAGAACAAAACATTGAGGAACCATCAACATGAGGTTGTGGACCCATAATGTAGGGAGATTATGATAGAAAGAAATCTCTCCGAAGAAACAGAACAAAGGGAAACAAGGAACACGCACAACTGACTCTAGAGAACTTAACACTAGGTCAAATGGTCGAGAACCAGCATACCTGGAAAGGCACCTAAGCTTTGAAAGACTGGACGAGATATCAAAACTTTTCCAAATCAACACAAGATAAGATAACCCAGCGAAACTGGGTTAGGAGAAAAAGAAGCATACCAGAGTTTTTGCACATAATTTTCATCTTTGAAAATAGTTTTCACAAGCACTAGACTCAACTTCGACCAATAGAAAGGTTTCCTACAGTCAGTATGGCTCTGATACCAAAACCTGTGACACCCCCGGGATTAAGGCTAGACAAATCCCAGACCTTCGTCTGAACATAAGCCTAACCTAATCTTGAAAGTGTACAGAGAGAGAATTGATAACACAATAGTGACCCTGCGACACAAAATTATTACAGCAAGCTCATAACTAAGCAAAGAACCAAAGTATTACAATCAGAGGTCACTGACCACAAACATCAAACAACGGAAGGAGAATTATGCTACTAAGTATAGCAAACTTAACAAATGGCCTAAGAGGCATGAAGCATAACGACGACATCCAATCCATAGATCCCAGACTACTGACTGGGAACTCCAAACTACTCGTCGATGTTGATGCTGTGAGGAACTCATCTTCAATGGTAACACTCACTCTGTTGCAAAAGTATCAACGAAGCAAGGGTGAGTATAGGGTGTACTCCTCAAGACTTATGGCTGGTGGAGTTGTTTTGCATAAAGCCATTTTTGTTTTGTAAAACAAGAGGGAGAAGAATCTCGACTAATCAGAATATTTTAAAAGGGAATAAGAGAGCGGTATCTCTAACTTTGATCATCTTTTGATATCCACCGAATCGTCATCAACTGAACCTATCTAGAATCACCCCCTCAATCCCTGAGGAAGCATCCTTAATCACACATTTCTTAACTTGCCAAGTTTTACGATTAGGTTCAAGTTCTCTATGATCTTCACGCCCGTTCCCAAGTCGTCTATAACCGCGGACACGGCTTTTCGAAAAGATTTATAACCCTGCAGGGGTGTACAACTTTACCCACATGCGCCAAACGATTCTTAATGCCAGTACATTAGCCCTCTTCCTTGGAAGGCCGGCAGAGAGTGGTTGACCACGACCTTTACCTTGCTTTCGCCGAGACCATGAGTCACGCACTAGGGAGATGCCGCCATAACGGGTCGAGTCCCGAAGCCAGTCCCTAATGATGTGCGTAGGGTTCAAGATTACGGATGACGGGCATCTCTTGCTCCCGGCCACGCTTACCTACTTGTTATGAATGCACCTCCTTCACCTCCATTCAAGAACATCCAAGATGCGTATGTCGAATGGAAAGCCCAAACTATGTGACTCATGGAATCTACTAGGCAAGTTAGTTGGTCGAGGGGGTTTCCAGGCCCCCGCGTGGCTGTACGCTCGTCTTGGTTCAAGAGGCAATAACATCGGGTCCTAAGGGTGGCAAGTATGGCGCAAAAAAACCACAACCCACGTGGCCTCCCATACAAGCCTCGGCATGTTTATTATCCATCTCGATCATACCACGTCATCTGTCAAACTAGGTTCATTCGCACTCGATTCATCAACGAATGGATCGGTGGTATGACTAAGCATGGCTAAGCACAATGTGAAGTAATAGCTCTGCAACGCTTCACAAGCCAAACACTAGTTATGCTAGGAGAAGTGGATCAGGGAATATAGGCTATGAAGGAAACATGCATCAGATAGGATTACTCTATATATCAATAAAAGACATTGGCATCGTATGCACATGGCAAGAATGAAATACTTTGAAAGCATAGGATTCATATGTATGTGGGGCTTGCTTTTTTTCAGTTGATATCCGAGTGAGTTTGGACATCCGGTACTTGACTTGATTACATTTGGTCAAATATTGGTCTTGAGCTGACGGTGTTGATCTCGATCTTCAATCTTGAACTTGATCTCGATTACGATATCGTATTCTACCAGAGAAGAACCAAACACCTGAAAGAAAGGGGAAACAATCAACACATGGCATCAATGCAATTCTCAAGCAAGGATGATGATTTGACAAGTTAAGTTGCACTGATATAAACCCCTAAGGCATGCTTGATCATTTTAATCGGGGTCCGAGGGGTCCAAACCCTAATTCGGAGAAACCCCGGAGGCATATGAGAGGGGTTGTTTTGTTGTTCTAATTAAACTTGCAATTGAAGTTTCTTATCAATGCATGATTATAATTTAACTAGGTAGAATTCATTTTTCCGCACATTTTGATATATTATTTGTATTTTTCTGATTTAAAATGAATTAGTTATGAATTTCTCAAATTTTAATTCATTTTAAATCATTTTTAGAATATTATAAAATAATTTGCATTTTGAAATTACTTTAACATTTTTATTAAACAGAAACATTTCTGATATTATTTTCATTACTTACAGGGTGGCCCCACCTGTCAGGTAATTTTATTTACAGAATACAATTACATAAATGATAAAAGAAAAAAAAAGATTATTGCACCACGCTGACGTCATGCTGACGTCAGCAATGGAGCTCCTCTCAGATCGATTGCAGGGCGGGAGAAAGGGAGCGTGCGGGGATGCGAGAGAGGGTGCGTTAGACGCATACGAGCAAGGGGAGCCAGAAAGTGGCGTCGCAGTGACCAAATGGTCACTGGAGCATCGTTCCCGACGAGCTCTGGCGGCGGCAGTCAGCGGCGGTCGTCGGCAGCGCGATAGAAAGCAAGAGGGAGACGGAGGAGGGGTCTAGCGTGACCAGCGGCTCACCACAAGAGCGATGGAGGTGTCGGCGAGGCGAGACGTGCACGGAGGATGCCGGAATCGAGGGTGGATGCGACGGCCGGAGTCAGGGAAGATGCGGACGGCCTGCTCGATTTCAGGCTCCCGTGGACGATTCCTTTGGCAGGGATGATCAGCACAGCGAGGCAAAGCCCAACGCAACATCGGCGGGGCTCGGGGAGGCTCCTAGCGGTGGGATGAACGGCGGCAGTAGGGGCTAGGGTTTCAGGAAGCTCGGCAGAGAGAGGGAGCGAGCGCTAGGGGGAGTGGGAGGATGAGGATGGAAGGAGGGCTTCGGCGTGATCTTATCCATCACCAGGGCGGCGGCGGGCATCGCGGAGCAGCCGGCGGCATCGGGCGGCGTCGGAGCAGCCAGACAGCTGCTTCCCTGTCGTGAGGAAGACGACGAACAGGAAAGGCTCGAAGGGGTACGGGCCAAGGTGGGCTGCAAACGGGCCAGATGGGCTGCGGAATTGCGCTGAGCGGCGAGGAGGAGAGGGAGAGAAGATGGGCTCAGCCCAGTTAGGTTTAGGAAGCAGTTTTATATCAGAAACCATTTTTATTTTTCTATTTTGACTTTCTCTTTTGCATTTGAATTTCAAAACTATTTTGAACCATTTCAAATTACTAGAACTTTTATAAATATTCCAAATATTTCAGAGACCCTTATAATCAATTTGGGTTCCAAATATTTTTGTACTTTTCAAGTATAGCAAAACCCATTTGAATACTTTCCAAATAGAGGTAAATTATTTTGGGTTTAGGGTTTTGAGAGCATTTTTATTTTATGCATGCATTTTAGTATGATGATTCTCATGAATGCACAATAAAATTCTAATTACTATTTAATGAAACTAGGGTTGTTACAATTCAATCAAACTCCTTTGATCACGGTGCATCGATTTTAGATCTAGGTTCCGATTCGATCAATCATATTGATCTTCGCGTGATTCAACAGGATTTATGTGTCACTGTCTACCCCGATGGTGGAAACCGACCGGTAGGGGTAATTCATTCGACAACCTCAGAATCACGATCATAGAAAGCAAGATCGTAGATCAATACTGAACCACCTCCATATAAACAATCACATCATTCATATCAATCTACATATCACCATATGCAAACATCCCGAACCTATAACTGAATAGCATCGTCTTTGATACCACTGAAGGGATACGGGTAGGCTACACTAGCACAAATCAAAATTTTCTACCGCGTAAACCAGGAATACTGTTGTCATAGATCACGGGATTACCACTAGACGCGTAGTTGCGGAATTGATGAAGCGCGTCGAGGCAGTTCAGACGTTCCACGTCTCCTCCTTGTCCTCGTCCCACGAGAAGCTCCCCTTGCGTGGCTCGTCCAAGTGCCACATATGCAGCACCTCCGAGGTATCCACACGTGCGGGGTGGAAGCGTCAGTCGCCGGACTGCTAGGTCCACGCGTGCAACACATGCGTGAGGTGTGGCGGCTGGGTGGAATGGTCTAACCCTGGTCAGCTTGCCGCACCCTCTCTTATATAGGCGCCCCTAGTGGGCTTCTACATTAGCATCCCATTAGTAGCCTAAGCCTGGTCTAATTCGGATCCAATCCTCATTAGGCTTCCAGCCCTTTAAGTGTGTGACCCTATAGGTTCATATACGTATAGACATGACACGAATACAATTATTCTGTCAATAGTTGGTAGTAGCCTCTAGCAAGACGTGCCAACTCCTAAACGCATACAAAGATCATATTGGATGAACCATCACAAGGTTTAGTACATGTCTTTCCCTTTCCTCACAATATTTGGTCTAGCTCCAAGCTGACCTCTCTTTCTCGATACCGTAACTCGGAATACCTTTACTAGGTGAACTCTTAACCTTATGTAGCACGGCCATGCATTTATGGATCCGATCACTCGAGGGGCCCAGAGATATCTCTCTTAAGTAGAGAGGGGAAAATCCCATCTTGATTGACCATGCCTTGCAGCATGTTTCAGGACAAACCCGAAAGCTACATTTATAACTACCAAGTTACGGAGTAGCGTCTGATAGCCCCAAAGTAGGTCGATCCACATCTCAAGTACATGCAACAATCTCAGGTCTAAGGACAAAACGTACATGATGTGTAGAGAGAGCTGCAAGTCTAATTTCCAGTCTCATGTTGGGTCAGTCCAACCCCATGTTCATAACATGTGTCCACATCATTGGTTTGACATCTCCATGTCTATGACTTGCGAAACATAGTCATCAACCAATCGATGTGCTAGTCTAATATTCACGTGCGTCCTCACATGAACTCCGACTAGGGACAACTATTAAATAACCATACAAGTAAAGAGTTTCACAAACAATTCACATAATTGACAATCAATACAAGTTGCCTGATATGGATATTCAAGGAACATTACAATAACTCATGGATACATATGAAATATAATCATCTCTATGATTGCCTCGAGGGCATATTTCCTTCAATAAGTTTTCCCGGCTTGTCCTTTGCTAAGACAGGATTGGGCCACTTGCTGCAATTGTTTGCTCTTTATTTCTTGCACTTTGTTTATTTGCTTTATCGAGAAAACCCTAAAATCCCTTTGCTAAGTATTTACAGAGATTTGCTGCTCCATACCACTAGTCAACACCTTCTGCTCCTCGTTAGGATCGATACTCCTATTTATTGAAAGTACTACGATACACCCCCTATACTTGTGGGTCATCGAGACTATTTTCTGGCGTCGTTGCTGGGGAGTGAAGCGCTATTGAAGAGTGGAACTGGTAAAGGAAACTTCTACTATGAGTATTGTTTTTATTTATATTTGTTACTTTGTTTCCAATATGGATAACCCACTTGGTTTTCTGTTTGGGAAAACTACTACCAGTATTAGGGTAGTAGATGAACCACCACCTGTTGAGATAGATACTTTTAAGATACGTATAAGTATTGTTGATCGTGTTATGGATAATTATTATTTAGGGGATGGAATTGTCCACCCTGGTGATCATTTTATTTTTATCCATGAATTATGCGGGTTGTTTAAGTGTGTAGGTGTCATAACTGAACAGGTGGAGAAGAAGTTACTCTCTATATCCTTGAAAGGAAGAGCTGAAGAATGGTCTAAGCTGCTGAAGAATGGGCAATCCATGGAATGGGAGGAAATAGTGCCTCTCTTTTATTCTAAATTCTATCCTCCTAGTGAAATCCATAAGGATAGCAACCTGATGTATAAATTTTGGCCTCGTGACAGAGAGAATACAGCTTAAGCTTGGGGGAGATTGAAGTTACTAATGGTTAAATGTCCTATTCATGAACTCCCTAACAATATTATTATCAATAACTTTTATGCTAGGCTTTCTCTTCATGATAAAGATTTACTGGATGCTTCTTGTTGTGCTGGATCATTCACACGTAATAAGGAAGAAGCTAAATGGGATATCTTAGACCTTATTCAATAAAACACTTGAAGCATGGGAGAATGACAAAGGAAGAAAGTTAGGTATAAACTATGATTATGAATGCATTAAATCCTTTATGGGGCCGATGATTTCGGTGATATTAGTAATGAGTATGGTCTTGATTCTCAAAGTATTGCCAATTGTTTTAAGGCATTTTCCTCTTACATAGAAATTCCTAAAAAGAAGGGGAACAAGTACCATGCACCTTATAAAGATGTTGTTAATCATGTTCCTGTTAGAAATACCGAAGTTTGTACTACTAATCACATTGTGCCTGAACCTTATGTTGAGAAAACATGTTTCCCAGCTAAGGTGAAGGATTACTTTATGATAATTAGTGTGAATAACAAAGGTACAAAGAAAGTTGTGGAACATGACCAAATAAACATTGAACCTATGGTAGCTATTGTGAAAGATCTTGTCACTAAAAATATAGAGGATGAGCACATTGTTTTCTATGAAGACGCTTCTAATATTATATCTCATCCTAGTAAAGCTAGAAAATCTAGTGTCCATGTGCTTTCTGTGAGAATTGGTGATCATTTCTATTATGGTTTATGTGATATTGGTGCTAGTTCTAGTGTTATTCCTTATGAGCTTTACAGGAAAATTATGCATGAAATTGGTCCTTGTGAGCTTGAGGATATTGATGCGGTTATTCACCTTGCTAATAAGGAAACCATTTGCCCTATTGGTATTGTAAGAGATGTGGAGGTTCTCTGCGGTAAGATTAAGTATCCTGCTGATTTTATAGTGCTTAATTCAGCAGCCAGCAAAACTTGTCCTATCATTTTTGGTAGAACTTTCTTGAACACTTGTGGAGCTATTATAGATTGCAAAAAGGAGAAAGTTTTAACTAAGTTTGATGGAGATTCTTATGAGTTTAACTTTTCCAAATTTGCTAAAGCTCCTTGTGAAAATAGCTTGCCTAATGAAGATTTCAGGATGGAACAACTTGCTTCTATTGATCCAGTTTATGACCTTGGACCTCTTTTGATGACTGTAAGTATGCTTATTTTGATGATAAAATTGTTTCCTTTGATAGTTATATTTTCAACTTTATTCAAGGTACTACTGAAAGTTATTACGAGAGAGGGAAACATGGTTTTATGAATCTCAATAATGTTAAGTTTTCCCGTTTTATGTTGAAAGCTTTGAAGTTGCACTTGTTTTATCTTCCTATGCTATTGGATTTTTGTTTCAACAATTTGTTTTCTCATGATACTCCCGTGCATAGTAAGTGGTTAAACTCAAATGTGTTGGATATTTGCTTCTTGATGCTCTCTTTCACTTCAAATATATATCTCCTATGTGAGCATTTTTTTAATTATCAAGCCTAACTTAAAGGCAATAAAGAAAAGTATTTCTTGAGAGATAACCCAATAGTTTTGTTGAGTCTTGGAAGTTATTACCTCATTAATAACCCCTCCTTATCATTGTTTTGATTTTTGTGTCAAGATCAACTACTTTTGAGAAGTAGAGGAGTTATGAAAAGTGGCTGTCCTGGGACATATTTATGTGCTGCAGTTAAAAATTCCTGAGGGAGCTCAGTACAACGGATGGAGCTATAATTTTCTGTGCTTGTTCTCCAAGTTGTAACCCAACTTTCATTAGTTTTGCAATTTTTGATTTGAGCAACATAAGGTTTTCGAAAAAATCAATCTTTACATGCTGGTCTGTTTTCACAGATTTTTGCCATCATTTGCATTTCCCTCCTATATTGATTCCCTTCCAGATTCTTTTTGGGTTTTCAGGGAAGGAGTTGCTACAGTAGCTTTTGTTTTGATGGATTTCAGTTGAAGTGTGTACCTAAAGCTTTATTGTTTTTGCAAACACTAATGTTGCCATTGAGGTTTGTGTAAGGCCATGCATGAAAGAAATTTTCAGGAAATGGAGAAAAGAAATCTGCAGAGTCCGTCTTTGAATAGGTAAAAGTGGTGAAAACAGAAGACCTTATCTTTTTATATTTTTGATGTTTTTATTACATACGGAAGGTTACGAAAAGAAACAGAGGAGGAAACAGAGGCCAGGGTGGCCACACCTACCCTAGGCGCGGGCCCCAGCTGGCCGCGCCTGGAGGGGGTGTGAGCCCCCTGAGCTCCTTCTCCGCCTCGTTTTTGCACGAGTACCTTCCATATGCATTGAAACTTTGTAATATATAACACCCCGGATCCCCCGAGGTTCGTATACCATGTTCTCATCGTGTTTTTGTTTCGATCTGTTTTTGTCAGGAAATCTTCTCAAGTTTAGAGCACCATGGTCTCTGCCAACAACAAAGGCAAGAAGCCCAAGGAAGATTATCCTCAAAACCCAAAGGAGGGGGAGATCTTGGTTGGGGATGAAGAAGACATGGAGGAGGACGAGCATCCGTACACCCGCACTACCGTCGCAAGCATTGGAGTGGTGGCAAACCCTACCAAGCTTAGAAGGACAACACGGATGTCTATAGGAGTAAAAACCCCGCATCATATCCTCGCTCCACGATCACTTACTTAATGTACCAAGAACCCCTTCCATACTCTTATACATGAGCAACTATACCAACAGGTGCCCAAAGGGAACTTGCCCTCGGTTTGGGATCTGCCTCGCTCTAACCATGCAGGGAAGGAACACATTAAGAAGGAAGAGTGGGGAAATAATAAAAAGGACTGGGATTCTCGGCCCGATATGATCATGAACCGCATTGAGCAAAATTAGGGGTTGATTCGTACTCTGACCTTCGAGATTGAGGATTTGAGGAAACTGATTGAATATCTTATCAAGAGAACACCACCACCACCGAAGGAGTAATTCATCATCAGGTTTGGCATCCCCTTGGCTTGTTTCAAGCTTGGGGGAGTGTCACAGTATCACAACATTATCTTTCATCTTTTATCCTTTTTAGTAGAGCTATATCTTTGGTAGAGAATTTATCTTATAGGTTGGTTTGCATGTGGAAGTATCTCTCCTTTAGTTGGTTATCTATGTATCCCTTGGTGTGAGTGCCTTTATGGAATATTAATGAGAAGTTTCATCTTTTACTTTTTGCACTTCTTGCTTTAGTTTGCAATCTCTATTATGTGATTGATCTTGTTGATCAGTATTGGCATAACTTTGGGAGCATCAAGTAGATCTAAATTGGTTTTGGAAAACCGAGCTCTAGTTAGTAGCAACACTTTTTGAGGTTTGAAAGGAAAAGAGAAAAAGCTTACAGGTATTTTGTATCATTTTATTTTCTTTCTTGGTTGCTCATAATCTTAGTATTCTTTATTTAAGATCTTATGTGTCTTCAAGGAAGATTGCATGTCTGGCTTATGCTTGCTTGTTTCCTTAAACTCTCTTGCTTGCTACCTAGCCTTTCTAGCCAAAAACCTGTTTTGAGGAGGCATACTTCTCATGCATCCAACCCCTTTTAACCAAATCTTGTGCCATTTGTGTCCACCATATCTACCCACTAGCATTATTTCTATTCCAAGCAAATTATCAAGATTCCTCTATCTTTCGAATTAAAAATTATTTTGTTATGTGAAAACTAGTTAGTAAAGCTCTCACGAACTTGATGGCACACCTTATTTTCTTTCCCCTAATAAACTTGAACCATTGTGTCATTGAAGTTGTATATGCTTGCATCTATACGTTGGAATTAGCAGAACCGTTCTATCATGGGGAACGCTTTCAACACTTATGGATACATATCCAGTTGTTATCATGCTCTTTTGTTTGCGTATGTCGTCAGTGTGAAATAAAAGGGGATCTTGTAAGTACATGGATTTACGTATGTGTGTTAGAGAAACGCCTGGGCCGCTAGCCTAAGCCATGCCTAATCATGGTGGAAACTTGCAGCATAACCATAGTGAGCAATCTGTGAAGCATCCTCAATAAAAAACTATGCAAATAGCAAATAAAAAGATCGTTGAGATGCTCATTGTCTGCTAACCTTGTCATTGTGATTATGGGATAGCTGTTGTATCATGTGCAAGGGGTACCCGTTGGCGGTTCTTTATGATACACATGTACTTACAATGACAAGAACTTACCGGTAAATAAAGTTGAGTAGCATGAGGAGCGGCCCTCGTACTCAAGGGACATGACATTGCCAACTTATATTTCGTCAAGCAAATACTCCATCCTTGTTCACTTTAACCTTAATCACCTCAAGATGCTTATGGTAGGGGCAATGAGAGCTCAAAGCTAGTAAGTACCATAATCTTTTGGAAGCTCTTTATGAACTTGAAATCACTGCTTCCCTCTATGAAGGACCCTTCTCCTATTTCTAAGTTGAGTCAGTAAACCTACTTCCTCTCTATCTCCAGCAAGCATTTGAGTTGTTGTGTTTCAAGCATTCATATGATGCTTTATTCAATCATGTTCTTTATCTTCCTTGTTTGCACAAGACTCTTATATATTGAGTATTACTTTAAAATCCATCATTGTGAAAAACCTTTTATTTGAGCAAAGATTACTCTTGTTGTGAAAACATTTACAAAAGCTTTTTGTGAAACTGTTTGCCAGCTGTTCTCTAACCAAGAACAAAAGTTTGCCAATTCCAATTATGATTTATCTTTATGCATCTCTATTGTGACTCCTTTACTTGTTGCAAGATAAGTTATATAATGGTGAGTTGCTTTCTTCTTTGAGTTGTGTAATGGTAAGTGTGATGCTTCTTGTCCGTATTCTTTTATCGACACTTCACTACATAAACCTGTGGACATGTTCTTGAGATCAGTTTAAGCAGGGACAAGCGAAGGTCTAAGCTTGGGGGGATTTGATACGTACAATTTGCATCACCATTCTATATCATAATTTGCCTCTATTCATTGATATATTTCTTATTAAGGGGTGTTACTTATGTCTTTTCATCTGTTTTTGCATGTTGGATGATTCTTGGAGGATGAACTGCTGGAGTCAGGATTCTGATGGAAAAAGAGGTGTTTTGATGCAATTTCGCGAAGATCAGAAAAATACCAGAAAAACTATGGAAAATCCTATTTTCCTAGAAGACGAAGATTGCCAGAAGGGGAGGCGGAGATGGGCCATAGGGGGCCCACACCCCCCAGGCGCGGGCCACACCTAGGCCGCGCCTACAGGAGGTGTGGCCCACCTTTGGCTCTACCCTCTCGCCTATATCTTCTCCTCGAAACCCTAAAACACAGGGAGCGACCACAGAAAGATTCCGCCGCCTCTACGGGGCAGAAAACACCGAGAGAGAAAGAGCTCTTCGGCAGATAGATTCCTGCAGGGTAAATTCCTTCCCGGAGAGGGGAGATCATCGCCATCAACACCATCATGGATCATCATCATCCACACCATCATCTCCACCAGCACCATCATCACCACTCCATCCCACTGTAACAATTGTGTTGAATCTTGCATAGTTCTTAGGGGAAACTTTCCCGGTGTTGATTACTATTGTAGTTGATGCTTGTGAGTGGAACCACTGAATTATTGTTTATGTCCAGATTGTTATCCATTATCATATCATCTCTGATATTGATCCATATGATGTCTCGTGAGTAGTTCTTTTAGTTCTTAAGGACATGGGAGAAGTCATGTTGTTAGTAGTGGATTTGTGTTGAGATATTATTCAATGGTTTAGTATTTAAGTTGTGGTGCTATTCTTCTAGTGGTGTCATGTGAACGTCGACTACATGATACTTTACCATTTATGGGCCTAGGGGGACGCATTGTGTATTTGGCTACTAATTGTGGGGTAGCCGGAGTGAGAAAAACCTGAACCCCCATTAGGACACCATTGCACAAGGGAGTGTAGGATCTCAGAGTTTAAGGTTGTGGTTAGGTTTTTACTTTAATTGCTTTCCTGTAGTTGCGGATGCTTGCAGGGGGTTTAATCACAAGTATGTATGAGTTCAAGTAAGGTCGGTACATTAGCACAGGTTCACCCACACAACACTTACAACACCAAAGAAGACTACTCAGCTATATGAAGCGAAAGCACTTGACAAAATTCCCATGTGTCCTCAAGAACGTTTGGTCCTTATAAGTATTCCCACCGGCTTGTCCTTTGCTAAGAAAGGATTGGGCCACTTGCTACAATTGTTTGCTGTCTTTATTTCCTGCACTTTGTTTCTTTGCTTTATCAGAAAACCCCTAAAAATCCATTTGCTAAGTATTCTGATTTCCTACTCCATACCACTAGTCAACACCTTCTGCTCCTCATTGGGATCGACACTCCTATTTATTGAAAGTACTACGATACACCCCCTATACTTGTGGGTCATCGGCCCTTCACAGAGGGAGCAGGGATTTCAAGTTTCATAAAGAGCTTCCAAGAATTATGGTACTTATTATCTTTCATCTCTCATTGCCCCTATCATTGGCATCTTGAAGTGATTAAGGTTAAATTGACACAAATATGAGTATATGCTTGACAAGTTATAAGTTGAAAATCTCATGCCCCTTGCGTACGAGTACCGAACCTCATGCTACTCCACTTTGGTCACAAGCAAGTTCTTGTCATTGTAAGTATATGTGTATCATAGAGAACCGCCAACGGGGTACCCCTTGCCCCATGACATAGGAGCTATCCCATATCAAAATGACAAGGCAATAGACACTGAGCATCTCAGCAATCTTTTTATTTGATATTTGCATAGGTTTTTATTGAGGATGCTTCACAGAATGCTCATTATGGTTACGCTATAAGTTTCCACCATGATTAGGGTGCCGGGAAGAGCTTCGGATCCCCCCAATATAGGGACGATGGTGGTGGAGGCTACGGACTGTTTCGTGGATTTCTTATCGGGTATTTAGGATTTCTGCATCGGGGTGTTTATATAGGCGAAGGGGCAAGGTCGGTGGATGCCCGAGGGGCCCACACCACCTGGTGGCGCGCCCTTGGTGGCCTCCTCGTGGCTCTACTTCGTATCCCCTTCGGTCTCCATGTCGTGTCGGGTAAAATAATGAATTTGGCTTTTGTTTCGTCCAATTCCGAGAATATTTCCTTACTAGCTTTTTTAAAACCAAAAACAGCAAAAAAAAAGGCAACTGGCACTGTGGCATCCTGTTAATAGGTTAGTTACAGAAAATGTATAAAAATTCCTCAAAGTGTAGACAAAGCATAAGAAAGTTGATACAAAACAAGCATGTAGCATCAAAAATTATAGATACGTTTACGACGTATCAACACCATATAAAGTTATGGTTTGGGATAAGAACCAAGTTGTCCTATCTTAAACATTGGTATGTTAGGCATAAGTAAAATGTTTATAACAAAATTCAGATGTGCATGTTATTTCGAATAACCATTGGGTGTTCCTCCACAACACCGAAGACAAAAGTGTTTGTCGCTTAGAACGTCAAGTTTCTTGAGAAGGAATTTTTCGTGAAAAGTTAAGTGGGAGGACAATAGAAATTTGATAAGGTTATTGAACCTTAGTTAATATGTGTTGAGTTGCGCAACGCCGAAAAGTGTCTCAGAGGCAGCAGCAATGCTCATGGCTCACGTGCCTTAAAGGTTGTGGTCACGGAGGTCTAGGTTCCTATTGAACCAAGTAGGTCGGTGAACAATCGAATACTAAGATTTGAGATTAAATCATTGTTGTGTGACAATGATGAACCGACTGTATGGAAATAAGCAATGATGGGCCCTGACTCCGCCAAATGGCTTGAAGCCATAAAATCTGTGGTTCCATACACGAAAAGTTAAGCTTTGAACTTGGAAGACCCTTTGGAAAGGTGTAAGACCTTACAGTCGTATTTGGATCTATAAAGAAATAGACATGGATATTTCACATTTATGAAATAGTCGACATGTCGGGAAAGAGTTTACGACAATGTTCAAGGAGTTGATTATGACAAGATTTAATCGTTCATAGCGATATTTAGTTTAGATGGATTAATGTAGCAACCACTACATATATTGGTATATCATAATTGAACAAACAAAACAATGTTATTCTAATAGAATGGTTACCTAGGACGTGTACATGACACGATCCAAAGGGTTTTGTTAATTCAAAGGATGATAAAGCATATGCAAACTTCAATGGTTGAAGTAAGCATCGCGGAGTTGGCATCTTCACCGTGATGAAACTGTTAAAAGATTTAATTTCATTGGAGACGATGAAGATGCTTGCATTTGCAAGAAATTAAGTGGGAGCGCTAGGACATATTTCTAATGCATTATGTGAAATACATATTATTGATTGGAAATGAAGTATCTTTTATTGACATAGGTTAAGAATTTCATATGGATGAAAGACTTAGGCAAAACCCAAATATTTGGCATCAATGTCTATATGGATAGATTGAGATGCTAATATAGTTGTGCCGAGAGTACATATATGAGATATTGAAATAGTTAAATATAGAAACTACAAGAAAGGTTCTTGTCGCACAGGAAGTATTAAATCAAGATTCAAGTGTATTGAAACTTGGTAAGCGAGATAAGACCCAAGTGTTGTTGACACTTGGTGAGTGAAATCACAAGAATATTTTGATTAATCATGTTGTGATATGTACACATCCAGATATTTCCTATGCTCTAAATTTTATGAGCATATACCAGAATGACTCATAAGATGATCATTGGACGATAGTAAGGATATTCTTATGATCTTTAGAAGAACTAAGAATATGTTATTTATGTAGAGGTGACAAATAGATAGATAGTTCATTGTAAAGTGTTGCATTGATACTAGTTCTTTCACAAAATACAAATTAATTTTATCTCAATTTAAACTATGGGTGGCACAATGATATGGAAAGAAAGTTCCATAACGTATTTGGATGAGTTCCAAAGTTAAGACATCGTGACAGAAAATACAACAAAAAGCTAAGTATATGACTGCTATTGTAGCAACAAAAGAGGGCACTTGTGTCAAGAAGTTTGTTATCAAACTAGGTGTAGTTCACAGCGGGCAAGTATTATGAAGATATATTGTACGACAATTTATCGACATGGTTTAACCCCAAGGAACTAAAGGTCTCACCAAACGACCAAATTTATACAATGTCATTTCATTGAAGAATGAGTGATGCGTAGAGACGCAAAGACATGCAAATACACACGGACCTGGAAGTGTCAGATCCGAAGATTATGTTTACCACCAGCAATCGTGTATATACAATCCCAGAAAGCCATAGGTGTTGAATACACAAGTTTTTTCTAAACTAGATTATTGACTCTAGTGCAAGTGGGAGACTGTTGGAGATATGCCCAAAAGGCAATAATAAAGTGGTTATTATTATATCTTTGTGTTTATTATAAATGTTTACATCCCATGCTATAATTGTATTAACCGGAAACATTAATACTTGTGTGTTTTGTAAACATAAAAGAGTCCCTAGTAAGCCTCTTGTTGAACTACCGTGTTGATTAATAGATGATCATGGTTTCCTAATCATGGACACTAGATGTTATTAATAACAAGATCATATCATTAGGAGAATGATGTGATGGACACACTCCTATAGTTAGCGTAGCGTAATATCAAGTCATTTAGAGTTTGTTTGCTACAAGCTTTCAAATACATAGTAACATAATCCTTCAACCATGAGATCATGTTAATCACCATCACCGGATGGATGCTTTGTTGACATCAAACACCACTTCGTAAATAGGTGGTTATAAAAGTGGCATTAGGTATTCTCAAAGTATATATTGAGGTACATGGATCAAGAGTGGGATTTTTCCATCCATATGACGGATAAATTCTTGGAGATATTCCCTAGAGGCAATAATAAATGTAGTTATTATTATATCTTTGTGTTTATGATAAATGTTTACATTCATGCTATAATAGTATTAACAAGGAAACATTAATACTTGTGTGATTTGTAAACTTAATTTGAAGTCCCTAGTATAGCCTCTATACTTCACTAGCTTGTTGGTTGATTAATGATTGTGGTTTCCATATCATGAACATTGAGATGTTATCAACAACAAGATCATATCGTTAGGAGAATGATATGGTGGACATACTCCTATAGATAAGCGTAGCATAAAGATCAAGTCATTTCAATAGTTCAATTGCTATATGCTTTACGATACATAGTAACCTAATTCCTTCGACCATGAGATCATGCATATCACCTTTAGGATGGATGCTTTGATGACATCAAACACCACACCGTGGCGGGTGGTTATAAAGATGGCATTGAGTGTTGGAAAGTATTGGTTGAAACACATGGATCAAGAGTGGGATTTGTCCATCCATATGACGGATAGATATACTCTGGGCCCTCTCGGTGGAATGTCATCCAATTAGCTTGCAAGCATGTGGTAGCTCACAAGGGATCACATATCAGGAGCGAGAAAAGAGTACTTATCGGTAGCGAGGTTGAACTAGGTATGCGAGATACCGGCGATCATAACCTCGGATAAGTAAACTATCGTGAGACAAAGGGAAATTGGTATCGTATGTAAGTGGTTCATTCGATCATAAAGTAATCGTAGAAATATGTAGAACCATATGAATTTCAGATTCCTCTATTGGTTATTGTTGAGAAGTGTCTCGATCATGTCCGCATAATTCACGAACCGTAGGGAGACACACTTAAGGATTGACGTTGTTTGAGTAGTTATGGTATTATGAGAAAGAGAACGAATGTTGTTGAGTCTCGGATGGGATCCGGATATCACGAGGTGATCTGAATGGTCCGGAGAATAAGATTCATATAAGGAAAGTCCCGTTTGAGTTCGAGAATGATTAGGTGTTTTCATCGGGAATGTTCTAGAAGGTTCGGAATGTCCGGCACTCCGGGGAAGGGTACATGAATGTGTCATTACATATTGGAATGATTGCATCATGTACTAAGTGTTCTTCTGTTCCAAATAAAGGATTAAATTGAATCCTAAAACTGAAAAGTCAAATGGTGGGTTTGAAAGTCAAGCGGCTAAAACAGAGCTGTGGGAAACAAGCAAGAGGAGGTTGAAACCAACTTGGAGGAGGAGTCCCTCCTCTCCAAGCCGGCGCGCCACCCAAGGCCGACTTGGGGAGGGACTCCCTCCCCTTGGCCGCCCCTCCCACCTATAAAAGGAGGGGCAGGGCCTCCTCCTCTAGACACACAAGTTCCTATCCTCTAATCTCCGGTTTAGAGCCGTTTTGGTTTAGAGCTTCTAATTGCCCTAGCCTTCGGTTTAGAGCCTTCTAATTGGTGTGTCTAATCCCTAGACCACTAATAGCTCTCTCATACTCCACCATACTCGCTCCGGCTTAAGGCGAAGCCTGCGGATCTCCCTCTACTTAGGTACCACGCCGTTGTCTTTAGGAATCGCGAGAGAGTGCTACAACCTCCGCCCTCTTTGGAACAAGGGAGAGGAAGGTCTTTGTCGAGTACCAGGCGTGTGACCGATTGCGGAAGCACTCTTAACGCAGTGGGAAGGATCGTCTACGATCTTGAGATCGGGAAGAGTACGACTACATCACCCACGAGAATCCGCTCGTTAAACACTTTGGAATCTTCGAGGGTAAGTTATTCCATCGACTCGTTGCTACAATCTAGTAGATAGATCTTGGCTTGTTTGTTTGTATGCGATAGAAAATTTTTGTTTTCCATGCTACGAACCCCTACAAAGGGTATCGAGCCGTGTCTATATGTAGATCTGTTGCACGAGTAGAACACAATGGTCATTGTGGGCGTTGATGCTTTTATTGTCGATTGCTTCTTGTGTACTTTGCATCTTGCGGTATGTTGGGATGAAGCGGCCCGGGCTAACCTTACATGACATCGTTCATGAGACTTGCTCCACGCTTGACATGCAACTTGTATTGCATAAGTGGCTTTGCGGGTGACTGTTTCTCCTAGCATAGTTAAGATCCAATTTACAACGGGTGATCAACAATGCTAGTATCAATGTTGTGGTTCTTGTTCGTAAGTTAGAACGACACTTATTGAAAGCCCCAAACCACGTAAAATATGCAAAGAAAGTAGAGGCGTCTAACTTTGTTTTGCGGGGTGTCGATGATGTGATATGGCCATGATTGTGATTATATCGATGTATGCAATGTTCCTTATTGTAAGTTGGCAACGGCGAAACCATATGGTTGTCTTTAATTTATGTTAAGACCCGTGTCTATTCAAAGTAGTTGTAATAGTTGAAGCCGTGGGCGACAACCATGGAGAAGCGTCATTGACCTTGATGCAATGCCGGTAATGATGGAGATCATGTTCGTGCTTGAAGATGGAGATCGGAAGCACAAAGAAGAAAGGCCATATCATATCACATATTATTGAATTGCATGTGATGTTAATCCTTTATGCATCTTGTATTACTTAGTAGACGACGGTAGCATTATAAGATGATCCCTCATGCACATGAATTTCAAGTCATAAAGTGTTCACCCTTAGTTAGCACCGTTGCTAAAGCTTGTTGTTTCGAAGCACCACGTGATGATCGGGTGTGTTAGATTCTGCAAGTGTATACAACGTGAGCAAGCCAGATTTGCTCATGCGGAAACTAAGGTTTGATCTTGACGAGCCTAGCATGTACATACATGGTCTCGGAACACGGATCACCGAAAGGTAAAGCATGAATCATATAGTAGATATGATGAACATGACGATTGTTCGCCATTGAAACTGTATCAACTCTCGTGATGATCGGTGTTGATGTAGTGGATTTGGTTCGTGTGATCACTAAAACAATGTGAGGGATGTTGTTTTGAGTGGGAGTTCACCTAGTTTAATTTCATTAATTAATTTGAACTCAATTTGTCATAAACTTAGTCTAAACTATTGCAAATATGTTGTAGATCAATGGCAGCCCCTACCATCAATTTTAATGCGTTCCTAGAGAAAGAAAAGTTGAAAAACAATGGAAGCAACTTCGCGGATTGGTTACGCAATTTGAGGATTGTGCTCACAGCTGGTAATTTGACCTATGTCTTTGGATGCACCATTGGGTGACCCACTGCTGATCTTTGCCGATGAAGTAAAGAATGTTTACCTCGCTCGGAAGAATCAGTACTCCATAGTTCAGTGTGCTATCTTGTATGGTTTGGAATCGAAGCTTCAGAAAAGGTTTGAGAATTCAGACCCATATGATATTGTCGAGGATCTCAAATTGATTTTTGAGACTCATGCGGCAATTGAAAGCTATGAGGCTTCTGAAAAGTTCTTTAAGCGCAAGATGGAAGAGGGCACTCGTCGGTGAGCATGTGCTTAAGATGTCTGGGCACGCAAACAAACTTCAAAGCTTAGGTATAGTGATTCCTAATGCTTTGGGGATTTACCGTGTCCTCCAATCACTACCACCAAGTTACAAGAACTTTGTGATGAACTACAACATGCAGAACATGAACAAAGAGTTGCCAGAACTGTTTGCTATGTTAAAGTCTGCAGAAGTGGAGATTAAGAAAGAGCACCAAGTGTTGTTGGTCAATAAGACCACCAAATTCAAGAAAGGCAAGTCCAAGCAGAAGGGACACTTCAAGAAGGGTGGTAAGAAAGTTACCACGTGAAGAAGACCAATGCTAGACCCAAGCACGATCTTGAGTGCTTTCTTTGCAAGGGAGAAGGTCCTTTGGGCGGAATTGCCCAAAGTACTTGGCGGATCGAAGAACGGCAACATCAAGAAGAAAGGTATATCGATATACATGTTATTGATGTGTATCTCACTAGTACTCGTAGTAGTGCACGGTATTTAATCTTGGTTCGGTTGCTCATATTTGTAACTCGAAGCAGTCTTTGCAGAATAAGCGGAAGCTAGCGAAGAGCGAGGTGACGATGCGTGGGAAGCGGATCAAAGGTTGATGTGATCGCGGTCGGACGCTACCCTTCATCTACCATCGGGATTAGTTTTATACTTAAATAATTGTTATTTAGTGCTGTGTTGAGCATGAACATTATATCGGGATCTTGTTTATTGCGAGGCGGTTACTATTTAAGTCAAAGAATAATGGTTGTTCGATTTATATGAGTAATATGTTTTATGCACATGCACCTTTGATAGATGGTCTATTCTTATTGAATCTCGATAGTGGAAATACACATATCAACAACATTGAGGCTAAGCGTTTGAAATCAGCGATAATTAGACCTATATGTGGCAATTGTCGTCTTGGTCACATCGGAGTGAAACGTATGAAGAAACTCCATTCCGATGGACTTCTTGAATCTCTTGATTTTGAATCACTTGAAAGATGCGAAGCATGTCTGATGGGAAAAATGACTAAGACTCCATTTTCTGGTATGATGGAGCGAGCTACGGACTTATTGGAAATCATACATACCGATGTGTGTGGTCCAATGAGTGTAGCATCGCGCGGTGGTTATCGTTATGTTCTTACCTTCACGGATGACTTGAGTAGATATGGGTATATCTATTTCATGAAACATAAATCCTAAACTTTCGAGAAGTTTAAGGAGTTTCAAAGTGAGGAAGAGAATCAACATAACAAGAAGATTAAATTTCTACGTTCTGATCGTGGAGGTGAATATCTAAGTTACGAGTTTGGCGATCATTTGAAGAAATGCGGAATACTTCCTGATTGACACCGCAAGAACACCACAACAGTAATGGTGTGTCCGAGCGTCGTGTCGAACTCTCTTAGATATGGTTCGTTCTATGATGTCACTTACAGTTACCGCTATCATTTTGGGGTTATGCATTAGAAACAGCATTCACTTTAAATAGGGCACGTCTAAATCCGTTGAAACGACACCGTATGAATTATGGTTTGGGAAGAAACCTAGAATGTCGTTCCTTAAAGTTTGGGGATCTGAAGCCTATGTAAAGAAGTTCTGATGGACAAGCTTGAACCCAAAGCGGAAAATGTGTCTTCATAGGATACCCGAAGGAAACTATTGGGTATACCTTCTATCATAGATCCGAAGGCAAAATCTTCGTTGCCAAGAATGGATCCTTTCTAGAGAAGGAATTTCTCTCGAAAGAAGTGACTGGAAGGAAAGTAGAACTCGACGAGGTTGTCGAACCTTCTCTCGAAATTGCGAGTAGCACAGCACCGGAAGAAGTTCCCGTGGTGCCTGCACCAATAAGAGAGGAAGCTAATGATGGTGATCATGAAACTTCGGTTGAAGTTACTACAGAGCCTCGGAGGTCAGCGAATCGTACCACTCAGTTGGTATGATCCGTTATGAGTGTCATGTTGGTGGACAACACCGATGACCCCGAGACATATGAGGAAGCGATGATGAGCCCAGATTCCAATAAATGGCAAGAAGCCATGAAATCCGAGATTGGATCCATGTACGAAAACCAAGTATGGATTTTGGTGGACTTATCGGATGGCCGAAAGGCTGTCGAGAACAAATGGATTTTCAAGAAGAAAGCAGATCTTGATGGTAATGTTCATCTATAAAGCTCGACTTGTCGCAAAAGGGTTTCGACAAATTCAAGGAGTTGACTACGATGAGACTTTCTCACCAGTAGCGAAGCTAAAGTCTGTGAGGATTATGTTAGCAATCGCTGCATATTATGATTATGAGATATGGCAGATGGATGTCAAAACAACATTCCTCAATGGAGATATTAATGAAGAGTTGTATATGATGCAACCCAAAGGTTTTGTCGATCCTAAAGATGCTAACAAGGTATGCAAACTTCAACGGTCCATCTATGGATTGAAGCAAGCATCCCGAAGCTGGAATCAACGTTTTGATAAGGTGATCAAAAGTTTTGGTTTTATACAAACTTATGGAGAAGCTTGTATTTACAAGAAAGTGAGTGGGAGCTCTGTAGCATTCTTAATACTATATGTGGATGACATATTGTTGATTGGGAATGATGTAGACCTTCTTAATAGTGTCAAGGAATATTTGAATAATAGTTTTTCAATGAAGGATCTTGGCAAAGCAGCTTACATATTAGGCATAAAGATTTATAGAGATAGATCGAAGCGCCAAATATCATTGTCACAGTACATATTTGGACAAAGTTCTAAAGAGGTTTGGAATGGAAGAAAGCAAGAAAGGGTTCTTGCCCATGTTGCTTATCGACCTTGAGTAAAACTCAAAGTCCGACATCGGCGAGAAGATAGAGAAAGGATGAGTAAGACTCCTATGCCTCGACCAGCCATAGGATCTCTAATGTATGCCATGCTATGTACTAGACCCGACATTGCATATGCTGTTAGTTTAACTAGCAGATATCAAAGTGATCCAGGAGTGGATCATTGGACAGCGGTCAAAAACATCCTTAAGTACTTGAGAAGAACTAAGGATATGGTTCTTTCTTATGGAGGTGATGAACAACTCGTTGTTAATGGTTACACCGATGCTAGTTGGAACACCGATCCGGATGATTCTAAATCACAATCTGGATACGTATTTATTTTGAATGGTGCAGTAGTTAGCTGGAGGAGTGCAAAGCAAAGCGTTGTGGCGAGATCTTCAACTGAATCGGAATACATGGCTGCTTCGGAGGCTTCACAAGAAGCGATATGGATGAAAGAGTTCATTACAGAGCTGGGTGTGGTTCCTAGTCTTGCTGGAACCAATGTCTATCTACTGTGATAACATAGGCGACATAGCCAATGCGCAAGAACCAAGGTCACACAAGAAGCTGAAGCATATCAAGCTGCATTTTCACGCTATTCGAGAACATATCTAGGATGGGGATATAAAGATTTGCAAAGTACACACATATGAATGTGGCGGATCCGTTGACTAAACCTCTCCAGGGAAAACATGACCAACACCAAACTGCCATGGGTGTTCGGTATATTACCATGTAATCTAGATTAGATGACTCTAGTGCAAGTGGGAGACTGTTGGAGATATGCCCTAGAGGCAATAATAAATGTAGTTATTATTATACCTTTGTGTTTATGATAAATGTTTATATTCATGCTATAATAGTATTAACAAGGAAACATTAATACTTGTGTGATTTGTAAACTTAATTTGAAGTCCCTAGTATAGCCTCTATACTTCACTAGCTTGTTGGTTGATTAATGATTATGGTTTCCATATCATGAACATTGAGATGTTATCAACAACAAGATCATATCGTTAGGAGCATGATATGGTGGACATACTCCTATAGATAAGCGTAGCATAAAGATCAAGTCATTTCAATAGTTCAATTGCTATATGCTTTCTGATACATAGTAACCTAATTCCTTCGACCATGAGATCATGCATATCACCTGTACCGGATGGATGCTTTGATGACATCAAACACCACACCGTAACTGGGTGGTTATAAAGATGGCATTGAGTGTTCGGAAAGTATTGGTTGAAACACATGGATCAAGAGTGGGATTTGTCCATCCATATGACGGATAGATATACTCTGGGCCCTCTCGGTGGAATGTCATCCAATTAGCTTGCAAGCATGTGACTGGCTCATAAGGTATCACATATCACGAGAACGAGAAAAGAGTACTTATCGGTAACGAGGTTGAACTAGGTATGCAGAGATACCGACGATCATAACCTCGGATAAGTAAACTATCGTGAGACAAAGGGAAATTGGTATAGTATGTAAGTGGTTCATTCGATCACAAAGTAATCGTAGAAATATGTGGGAGCCATATGAATTTCCAGATTCCTCTATTGGTTATTGTTCGGAGAAGTGTCTCGATCATGTCTGCATAATTCACGAACCGTAGGGAGACACACTTAAGGATTCGACGTTGTTTGAGTAGTTATGGTATTATGAGAAAGAGACCGAATGTTGTTCGGAGTCTCGGATGGGATCCGGGATATCACGAGGTGATCCGGAATGGTCCGGAGAATAAGATTCATATAAGGAAGTCCCGTTTCGGAGTTCGGGAATGATTCCGGTGTTTTCATCGGGAATGTTCTAGAAGGTTCCGGAATGTCCGACACTCCGGGGGGGAAGGGGTACATGAATGTGTCATTACATATTGGAATGATTGCATCATGTACTAAGTGTTCTTGCTGTTCCAAATAAAGGATTAAATTGAATCCTAAAACTAAAAAGTCAAATGGCCAGTTTGAAAGTCAAACGGCTAAAACAGGAAACTGTGGGAAACAAGCAAGAGGAGGTTGAAACCAACTTGGAGGAGGAGTCCGTCCTCTCCAAGCCGGCGCGCCACCCAAGGCCGACTTGGGGAGGGACTCCCTCCCCTTGGCCGCCCCTCCCACCTATAAAAGGAGGGGCAGTGCCTCCTCCTCTAGACACACAAGTTCCTATCCTCTAATCTCCGGTTTAGAGACGTTTTGGTTTAGAGCTTCTAATTGCCCTAGCCTTCGGTTTAGAGCCTTCTAATTGGTGTGTCTAATCCCTAGACCACTAATAGCTCTCTCATACTCCACCATACTCGCTCCGGCTTAAGGCGAAGCCCTGCGGGATCTCCCTCTACTTAGGTACCACGCCGTTGTCTTTCTAGGAATCGCGAGAAGTGCTACAACCTCTGCTTTTCTTTGGAACAAGGGAGAGGAAGGTCTTCGTCGAGTACGAGCGTGTGAGCACGACTGAGCAAGCTTGCGCATGGGAAGGATCGTCTACACGATCTTGAGATCGGGAAGAGTACGACTACATGACCCACGAGAATCCGCTCTCGTTAAACACTTTGGAATCTTCGAGGGTAAGTTATTCCATCGACTCGTTGCTACAATCTAGTATATAGATCTTGGCTTGTTTGTTTGTATGCGATAGAATTTTTTTGTTTTCCATGCTACGAACCCCTACATAAATATACTTTGGGCCCTCTCGGTGGAATGTCATCCAATTGTCTTGCAAATATGTAACTAGGTCACAAGGGATGTCATATCACGAAACGAGTAAAGAGTACTTATCAGTTGTAACATCCCAGGATTAACACCTAGAATTAGAAAGGACACATGTGTGTGCATTGCATTCATGCATAAGAAAGTCTAGGGAGTTTTTGCGCAAAATAAAAGTGCTACAGAGTGAGTGAGGTCTCTCTTGTTCTGAGGGAAACGTTACTGCAAGTGCTATGGATTCCGGCATGACTTTTGTTGAGTCCTTTACTTATAAGGGAAATAATTTCAATTTGAATAACCAAATGATATATATAGATAGAACTAAGAAAATGAAAATGAATATTAAGTAAATTGAATGCTATTTCAAATAAAGAATTATATTAGTATTCATAAATAAGATACAGATAATCATGTCCAAGATTCAATAATGAAGAAAACATTTACTTTCTTATCATATAAATAATATTACAGTGTTTACATTTAAGAAGGAACTTACAGAAAGAGTTAAATAAAAGAATAGGAAAATACAAAGAAAGGTACTCTTATTTACATCATACCATATTACAGTGTCTTCACCCTTTTGAATAAAAATGGAAATTACAAATAAGTAACAAGTCTTGTAAAAGAAAAATTGAAATTTGCAAAAACAGATTTACTTTATTACAACATTTATGGAATAATACAAATAATAAATGAAATAGAAAAGAATAACTTTATACAAATATTATATTTTTTTTACAAATGTTTAAATGAAAGAGAAATATTACAACAACAACAACAACAAGTAAAAGAATAATTAGAACTAAAAATCTAGCTAGATCTCTTGATCCTCTAATCTTCTTTTCTCCAATCCTTCCTATTTTGATTCCTGCACAATAAGACAAAAAGAAAACAATGCAAATACAAGACAGAGAGGTGGTCAGTGTATTGTATTACTCTCAGAAGGGCATACAGTTGATATGCCAAGTTCATCATCGAGTTAAAATGAAAAAGCAATGCTTAGTATCTGTTCTTAGTCAAAGAAATTGGCCTCAGAACTATGCATCATTGGCCTGGGGCAAGTTTCACCAGTTAAGTACAGAGTTAGCCAAACTAGGATAATACCATCACCCATCGGAACCAATCCACAGCACCAAGAATCTATGTATGGAAACTTGCACCCAGTGGGCCCAGTTGCAGCAGCTTACACACCACATGCAGATGATGTGTTATCAACACCTCAGGGAGAGCACCAACTATAGAAAAGGAAGAAGCCAACCGTAGTAGCAAAGCTAGCTACTCCATTTCCACCACACTTAGCCAAGAACACCACCCAAGCACCTCACCAGTTTCATCACATCCACATCCTCACTTTAGAACAGCACCATAGTTCATATAGCTCATCCTAGTTTATGAAAAACTATTTCCATCACCACAACCATACAAACTAGCCAGAACATCCCACCAATAGCTGTCCAACAGCTATATACAAAATCTATCCATAAAGAATAGCTAGCACCATCATTAGAGGAAGAATAGAGGAAGGTGAGGAGCTGGTAAACAAGAAGGTTAAGGTGAGGAAAGGATTCCCAGAGGCTTATCAGCAGCAGATCATCAAGCCAATGACAAGTAGGAAATTAAGAGTCCAAAAGCACCAACTTAGAAGAACAAGCTTCAGGAAGGTCAAGGTAGGAAAAATAAGAGCCTTGGAGGATATGGTGCATAGCATATCTGTTCTTATCTGTTTTAGATAAAAGGGCAAGTAGAGGAGGTAATAAAGTATAGAAAATAGAGGATTTCTCTCAGTCCTTCATAGAGGTGCTATGCAAAATCATCATCAAGAAATGAAAACCATAGCAAAATATCTGTCCTTATCCAGGGCTGTGCCTCAGCCTTTGCATCATTGGCAAAGCTTAGATACAAGTATAATAGTTGATCTTGTCAAGGTCATCCAATAAAATTAATCCAACACACAAGAAATTGCATAAGGAAGCACAATCATCCAGAACCATTAAATATTTACAATCAAAGGCATATCCTTGCTATTGAAGAGATCTCATATCTTTAGATGATCAAAGATCATCTAGAACACCAAACCATCTACTTAGAAATAAATTACCAGCCTACACATATGTAATTTTCTAAATAACAAGTCTATATCAGGAATTCTATTTCTAATCACCAGAAACTTAGAGGAACCTGTCCTGAAATAAATATAGCTAGCCAACATAGCTATAATCACTCTACAATAGAAATACCAAGATAAAATACTTTGTAATCATCCAAGAGTGTAAAGAGATGAATCGGAAATTACATTTATATGTTTTAACATGTTAAATAGAAATCAGGGAACACCTGCAAATGATATAAACCTCTACTATAAATAAAAAGAGTGTATTTTCTATATGAATTGCAACAAATCACCTACACATTCGATTAGATACACCCTAGGAATGAAACACTCAGCTAGCTAACATTAGAGCTTGATCTACTCCTTATAAGCCCTAAGAATAGTGAGATATGTAATATGATAAGTATAAAAAATGAGTACTAAAGGTTAAAACCAAACCATGTAGCTCCAGTGAGTTAAGTTAGAGCATAGATTGAGCTCCAACTTTGAAACAAGGGGATCCCATTTGTATTAAGTCAACATCAAGAACACTAGTATTTGATTATATAAGAGCCTATAAAACAGCTAAGAAGCTAGTGGAAGATAGACAAGCATTTCCCTAGCATTTAATTGGTTGGATATCGTGGGGTCACAAAGCATATGCATAACTATAGGACAAAAAGTAAAGACGAAGAAAATCCAATACCCATAGCAATGTAAGGAGTAAAAAAATGATCATGTTACTAAAAGAAAGTACTAAATACCCAAGGTATATTCATCTATATCTATTAGAACATACAGTCCTAAATAGATTATAAACAAACTAGAGATGATGGTTTACAAGTAATTAACTAATTCTATCAAGCTGGCAACACCTGAACCTTTAGCACAATCAAAAAACCCACAGAAGAACATGATGGATCATTGTCCAGGCCATCGATCATCACAACCTATACAGTACTAACAAAACATCACTTTGGTTTAGTACTGGATAATCACTATCATAAACCCATGACAAGCTGCAACCATCTAACACACCTAACTCAATTAGAAGATCATTAGCAGTACACATAGTCACAGATTCTCACCACAAACCACTTCTAGAATTGCCAGACCTATATCTACCAATACTAGTAGTATTGTATCTTAGTTCAGTCATGTTCCTTAGAACAAAGGAAGCATATTTTAACAACCAATTAATCTTGTATCTACTGATAACATAATCCTCACTACATCACTTATATCCATCCATCAATGAACACATGACTGAAAATAAATAAGAGGGAGAAACGAGATAACTCACAGTGGTAGTTAGGGCCATGAAGAAAGCTGTCGAGCTTGATGCAGTAGGAGCCAGTCGTAGTATACTACCTCACCAAGGTGAGGGAGACCACGGCCAGCCATGGAAGGAGCAGTAGAGGGTGCAGATGTGCAGAGGTAGCGCCAGTAGTCGGGCCTAATGGGCTAGGGTGATGAGTAGGCGAGCATCAGAGGCAGTACCGTGTGGGGGGCGATGTGGGGATGGTGAGAAGAACTGGGGCAAGGCCTCACCGGCGTGCGGTGGTACTGAGGAGCCGGAGTTGGCTAAGAAGATCCCGGAGAAGCTAGGGTTTCTCCCAGGGAGAGGTCGCACGGGTACTGGGCACCATAGAAGAGGGAAATCAAAGGAGGAGATAGAGGCCTAGCGGCGCTGGGAGGTGCAGTTTGTCAGAAATGACTTGTACCTGATGGGATATCTTGGCTGCCGAAGGGCAGGGTCAAAGAGGCCTCACATAAGCTTCTTCTCACATTGTCAATCAGTGGAACCAACTGTTCGATGCGGCGATGGCCGGTGAGGTAGGCGGCGGCGCTGGCGGCATCGCAAGCATCCTGGAGGGGGGCGGTGTGTACGTGCTCGCGTGTGTTGGGTGAGGGAGAGAGAGTGGGTCGGGGGTCAAGATGACCCCAAGCCCGATTTAGCTGGGCCGAATCGGCCCATGTGCCCAACTCAAATAGGCCAGATTTCAGTAAAATAATAATAATAATAAATTAAAGAATAAAATAAAAATTACCAAATGCCTTTTGACAATTAAAGCTCTAAAGAATTATAGAAAAATCATAGAAATACATCTAAAATATTTAAATCATCATAAAAATAAGATCTACCTAATATAAAAAATATATAACTTTATTTGTTTAAAATAAATATAAAACAAATAAATATTAACACCATTAAATCCTAAGTAAATTTCATAAAATAAGGAGAAATCCTAAAAATTAATAAAAATCATTTTTGTGTATAAAAATAAACATACTATTTTATAAAATACTAGCCTAATTTTTTATAAATAAAATACGAAGTAAATATTCAAAGACATTCAATCCTTGATGGAATTTTATAAACATAAAAATAATACTTAAAAATAATAAAAGAAAATCATTTTTAAAGTCTTGAAAAAAATATATTACACTAAAAAAATTATTAAATATAATATTAGAAAGGTTTCTAATATTTTAAAGCAATAAAACCTTGTCTATTATCTATTTTGAAACTTCTTAAAAAACATTTATTAAATAAGAAATAATAATATTTCTTTAGAAATATCAAAACCTTAAAATCTAATTACTAAAGTTCTAAACCATGACTAAGATTTGTAATAAAACTTAAACATAAATCATTAACTTTATAATACTCTTTTAAACCATAAACTAAAATTCAAAACCATAATCTTTAAGATAATTTTATATATGATTCACTTATATGAAGAGGGAATGATCTTAACATCTAAATCATAATTAGCATGACTTTAAAACTAACACCTTAACAACTGAAGGGAATATGCCCGAGTGGCAATAATAAAGTGGTTATTATCATATTCCTTGTTTATGATAAATGTTTATTATACATGTTATAATTGTATTAATACGGAAACGTTAATACATGTGTGTTTAATAAATAAAAAGGAATTTCCTAGTTATGCCTCTCTTATAAACTAGCTCGTTGATTAACAAGATGATCATAGGTTTCCTGATCATGGACATTGGATGTTGTTAATAACGGGATCACAACATTAGTGTAATGGTGTGATGAACATTCATCCGAAGTATAGCATTACGATCAAAGTCATTGAGTTTATATTGCTATAACAACTTACGAAGTGATCCTAATCCTTAGACCATGAGATCATGTCAATCACTAACACCGGAAGAGTTTCTTGATAACATCAAACGTCACACCGTAACAGGGTGATTATAAAGATGGATTCAGAACTAATAAAGTGTTATGTTGAAGCCCATGGATCGAGAGTGGAATTTGTTCATCACGATGATGGATAGATATGCTCTGGGCCCTCTCGGTGATATCACATTGATTAGCTTGCAAGCAAGTGATTTGATCACTAGAATGTTATATCACGGGAACAAGAAAAGAGTACATGTCAGTAAAGAGATCAAACTAGGTATGGAGATACCGATGATCGAATCTGGACATGTAATATATCGCGAAACAAAAGGATTAAGATACTAGTGTAAAAGGTTCCGACGATCATAAGAAAGTCATCGTTGAATGTGTGGGAGTCAGTATGGGTCTCCAGATCCCGCTTCTGATTATTGATCTGAGAGGGGTCTCGATCATGTCCGCACTATTCACGAACCGTAGGGTGACACACTTAATAGACATCGACATCCAATTGGAGCAAAATTTTCATGCCGAAAGAAAAGGAAAGCGCACGAATTTATTTCACTAGACACGAAAGCTTTTGGTTGAAATTGCTGGCCGGTTACGCATGTGAAACGGAATACTAGCAAGGGGTTTTATGTGAATGTTTGTTAATTAAAGTAATTAAAAAATTCTGAATAAATAAATAAAAGAGTTTTATTTAAATGAGAGCTTGCATTAAATTTGGTGGAAATTTAATGCATGTAAGTGGATTTTTGAGTGGAGGCTTTTTACTAGGAGTGGAGGCTTTTCATTTTGAGTGGGAGCTCCACCCACATGAATGTGGAAGAGGTGGGGGCAGCCCCCATGGCTGGGCGCCAGGCCCCTTGGGTGCCCCCTCTCCCCTATAAAAGGCCCCCTCTCCTCCTCTCAAAGTACACCTCCTCGTGAAGGATCTCTCTCCTCCTCTAGAATTTATTCCCCATGGTCTCGGACTAGCGAGATACATGTTCCCGGTGGCTATTCGGCAAGAAAGAGTTGTGCTTCCGCTGCATCGCTGGAGCGAGGAGGCGGAGGTTGCTCGGTGCCTCGAACGTGTGTGCGAGCACGGATGCATTCTTGTTTTTGGCGCTAGGACTTCCTCTCGATCTTGAGATCGGCAAGAGATCGTCTACATCAACCACGAGTTTGGACTCGTTAAGCTTTGTCGGTCTTCAAGGGTATGTTCTCTACGGATATACATCTGCCCGTTGTTTGTATCTAGTAGATAGATCTTGGTACATTGTTGTTCCCATCGTAGGAAATTTTTTCTTTTCTATGCTGCGAACCCTACAACAACACCATCCAAATTATACTTTCTTTGATAGTTGCATGTTATTTTCATAATAGCAAAACAAATTTAAAATAATCATTCACTTGAATGTAAAGTGAATAATCCCACACTTTAGTCATACTTATCATAAATCCAAAACTTGAGAATAATTAAAACAAATTACACCTTAAGTTTATTTACCCTTTTAAAGATAACTTTAGTATCAAGGCTTATAAACATTATGTCTATTAAACTACTTATGTTTTTATAGTTAACCTTGGTCTATTCCAATTAAGACATAAAGCATCTCAAGTCTAAACTAATCAATCACACACTCACAAGCCTTAATAAGAAGCACGAGTATGAAACTTATCTAAAAGGACAACACATTCTAAAGAAACCATTTCTAGTTTCCAAACCCTAGATCAACATTATCCCCAAGATTTGAGTTTACGAAATTGCATTACATTACTTATGCATAATAGCATCTTGCTTCTTTAAAACATTAGCCCTTATTGGACCAATGATGCTGATTTCAGATATTGGATCTTATATTGTCTTAAAGACCGTGAGTGCATAATCTTGCAATAACAAAAGGCAAGTTCACACTTGCTCATGTCCTTTGATTATTTTCTGTAAAGTATTTTGTAAATCCAGTGTTGTTATCACCTGCATTCGAAAAAGGTCAGCAAACACTATTTTCATAATAATATGATTATAGGTTTAACTACCATGAGGTAACAACCTACTATGAAAGTTCCGATGGTAAAGGAACATATTATCTAGGACTTAACAAACAATGTCGCCAGTGATTCTTGTGCCGTATATCACGCGTTAACCATGAGATTTGGAATTGGACGGAGAAGTCAGCTGTATCTTCTTCCTCTCGCATGTAGCCAGATGTGCAGGTCGTGGCTGTTATCACTTGTAGCGTGCATATTAATTGGTAATTCGTAGAGGATATGCAGCATATGGGTGGGAACTCTCAATGTCCCACGATAGTTTTGGCATCTAACGGTTTGTACAAACCATTGCCATAATTCAATATGTGGGCATGGTGTACACCAAGGAGACATGCGAGGTCACGAAGGTTGCTCGGTGCCTCGAACGTGTGTGCGAGCACGAATGCGCTGCTGTTTTGCGGCGCTAGGACTTCCTCTCGATCTTGAGATCGGCAAGAGATCGTCTATATCAACCACGAGTTTGGACTCGTTAAGCTTTGTCGGTCTTCAAGGGTATGTTCTCTACGGATATACATCCGCCTGTTGTTTGTATCTAGTAGATAGATCTTGGTACATAGTTTTTCCCATCATAGGAATTTTTTTGTTTTCTATGCTATGAACCCTACAGTGGTATCAGAGCCGGATCTATGCGTAGATACTTTGCACGGGTAGTACACATATGAGTATGTGGGCGATGATGATCATTTTATTGCTTCTTAGTTGTACTTTGGATATTGGTGGCATAGGGGGATGAAGCGGCCCGGACAAACTTTACATGTCCTCGCACATGAGACCTGTTCCACGCTTGACATGCAACTAGTTTTGCATAAGTGGCTAGCGGGTGTCTGTCTCTCCTACTATAGTCAATATCTAATTTGCAACGAGTTGTCAACAATTTGCTTATCCTCGTTGTGGTTCATGTACGTAGGTAAGAACGGTTCTATCTTCGAAAGCCCTAGGCCACGTAAAACGTGCAATGGATAAATTAGAGGCGTCTAGTTTAGATTGTTGTTGGGCTAGTGTTATGATATGGTGATGTTGTAAGTAGAAGTATGAGATGATACTTTTACAACACACATAGCGTGTAAGTTCCATAGACCTTGGCCTTACACATAAAGGTATGATAGTGATCATACCACGGTGCACATGATGGAGATCATACGCGGGAACCATATCACTTCACTTACAAACATGTGATGTTTGATTGCATCTTATATTGCTTGTTTGGTGTTTTATTAGCATAATAAGATGATCCCTCATTTAAATATCAAGATAAGAATGTGTTCTTCCTTAAGTATGCACCGACAATGTTTCGTCGCTTCAAGACATCACGTGATGATCGGGTGTACTTGAATCTACGAGCATATCTCGGGTGTAAGAGCGATTACACCTTGAATACTAAGGTTCTTACTTGGCAAGCCTAGCATGTACAGACATGGCCTCGGAACACGGACCGAAAGGTTAAGCATGAGTCATATGTTTTGATATGATGACCATATGGATGCTCGCCTTTGAAGCTATACCGACTCACGTGATGATCGGACTTGGTGTAGTGGATTTGGTTCATGTAATCACCAAAAAGACACGAGGGATGTCGTTTTCGAGTGGGAGTTCATTTCTAATTTGGATTAGTAGAACTCAATTTATCATAAATTAAATCAAAGTGAATTTGCATAATTTTTTGTAGTCATTGGCATTCGTTCACCACTTTATGCTTAGTTGTAATTGAGATAATAGAACTATAGAATTCTGGATATATACTTTACGAATTGGTATCGTATTGTGTTGAGTGTCAATCTAAAGTTTAAAGTCCTATTGCAAACTTTCAGCAAACCCTATTTACTCCGTGAAATTTAATAGTTGGTATTAAATCGAGAGTAACAATTCCAGTGTTAGTATCTTAAGTATCATGTTTGCCTCCATGATTCTTGATTGTTCTAATATCAAGTTTATCTAGGAGCTAAAAGAATTGTTTCAGAAACCATCATGTGTGGCAGATATAACGATATCTGAAACAATGTTTTGGTTGCAATATGATAGAGTATAATATATGTTCTCATATTGGATGAGAATTTACGAAGGTTGGAGATGCTAGACATCCTAATCATCCAAAAGGGTTTTGGAAAGTAATGTTATACTCACGATTCACCTTTATAAGATACAGTAGCTTGATCATGAAATTCGTCATGATAAGGATGAATAGAAGATGTATGTAAAGTGTTTACTACACTAAAAGATTACTAAAGAATGGATTTTGAAAGAATACCGATCATTTTGATGATGGTGATCTACTTCAATGTGCAAAACAAAGGTATTATTATTTGAATATACACGCTTTGGACTATGTGTCATGTATATGGCGCCACTTTTGATGTTGATAGATTCTTTTAAAAAGGAAAAGGAAATGCTGAAAGAGAATCTATAAAATATATTTGGCAGAAAAGAAAAGATTGGAAATATCCAATTTAGGTATATATATGATATACATTTCATGGTTGTATTCTTTGCTTGTTAAACAATGTGGTTCTTGGGTATTGGATACCAAATTGGAACGACGCAATTCATGAACCACAATGGCCTAAGTAACTAGCAAGAGAATATGTGATGATGTTCATCGAAAACAAACAAACCGTTGTTTGTATTTCTCGTTGACATCAAAGCTTGACTTCAAGATTTGTTTTAATAATTGTTATTTGAATCAGGTATTATGAGAACAAAGGTTGTTCAAATAATTACCGTATTCCATATAAGATGGATGATTTACAAATCTAGTTGGAGAAATCACATCCATAAAACCTAATGCTAAAATGTCGCAAGACAAATGATTGAAAGATCACTTACGAAGTGACATCGCTGTTTAAATTATATTGGAAAGAAAACATGAAGAATCTCCATATTCATGGATTTTTGGAGTCTTTGATTTGATCAAGTGACGTTTGTGAGACTTTCCACGTGATAATTAAAACTTCTTTCAAAGGCCAAAGAAGAACGAACGACTAAATTATTGGAATTTATACATATCGATGTATGTATTCCATTATGTGTAGTCGTAAGCGATGGGTTTCAACTTCATATGCTTTCTCCGGAAATTTGAGTGAATATTCACTTAATGAGAAAGAAGTGTGAAATATTTGAAAATGTTCAAAGACTTTCAAGATGAAGTGAAAATCATTGTGATAAGAAAATAAATTGTTTATGATTTTATCATAAGGGATTTATTTGAGTTACAAGTGTAACAAGAAAAATAAATGAATTATGATTTATCATAAAGGGATTTATTTGAGTTGCAAGTTTAGAAAAACACCTAGATTTACATTTCCCGAAACACCATAGGAGTATGGAGTGTTTGAGATTTGTAATGAAACCTTGTTTGACATGGTTGGATCAAAGGTGTTATTTATAAAACTACCATTATGTTTTAAAAAAGATTAAAGCTTTAGAGACTACCGCTTTTACACTGAAAAGAGCTCCATATTGATCCGTTGAAATGACACCATATAAGTTGGGGTAAAACCCAAGTTGTCATTTCTTAAATTTTGGCATGCTAAACATAAGTAAGTTGTTTACAACCGAAGTCGGATAAGCATGTATTTGTAGGTTATTTCGAATAACAATTGGGTATTCCTCCATAACACCAAGGACAAAAGGTTTTGTCGCTTGAAATGTGAAGTTTCTTGAAAAAGGAATTTTTCGCAAAAGTAAAGTGGGAGGACAATAGAACTTTGATAAGGTTAACAAACCTTAGCTAAATGTGCTGAGTTGCGCAGCGCTGGAAATCTTTCCGAAGGCTGCCATAATGCTCATAGATTATGTGCCTCAAAGGTTGTGGTCACGGAGATCTAAGTTCCTATTGAACCAAGTAGGTCGGATAAACAATCAAATGCTAAGATTTGAGAGTAAATCATTATTGTCTGACAATGATGAACCGACTACATGCAAAGAAACGATGATGGGCCCTGACTCCATCAAATGGCTTGAAGCCATAAAATCCGTGATAGTTCCATACACGAGAAATCAAGTTTTGAACTTGGAAGACCCTCCGGAAAGGTGTAAAAACCTATCGGTCGTATTTGGATCTATAAAGAAACAGACATGGATGTTTCACATCTATGAAATAGTCGACATGTCGTAAAGTATTTTATGACAATGTTCAAGGAGTTGACTATGACAAGATTTGATCTTTCATAGCGATATTTAGTCTGGACGGATTAAAGTAGCAACCACTACATATAATTTGGTATATGGTAGATGAATAAACAAAAAAAAATTCTTCTAATAGAATGGTTACCTAGGACATGTACATGACACGGTCCAAAGGGTTTTGTTAAAATTCAAAGGATGCTAAAAAGGGCATGCAAACTTCAATGGTTGAAGTAAGCATCGCGGAGTTGGAATCTTCATCGTGATGAAAAGGAGTTTTTCATCAGGAGACGATGAAGATGCTTGAATTTGCAAGAAATTAAGTGGGAGCGCTGAGACATATTTCTAATACATTATGTGGATGACATCTTGTTGATTAGAAATGATGTATCTTTTATTGACAAAGGTTAAGAATTTCATTTCAATGAAATACTTAGGCAAAACACGAATATTTAGCGTGAATGCCTATAGTGGATAGACTGTGACGCCAATATGGTTGTGCCAAACGTATATATATGAGATATTGAAGGAGTTCTGTCACATCCCAAGATTTTCCAAATCTTGTAATGTGAAAAATAAATGAATAAAATAAAACTTTGTTTGATTTTCAGGGCCAGAAGAAACTTTTGAATTCAATTGGAACTTCAAACCAATTTGGACAAATAAATCCTAAAGGGATTTATAAAGATAAACATTTAATAAAGGAAAATAAAATATTTTGGAAATACTATTTTGGATCTTTTAAATAAAAGGATATGGCTTTCAAAAGAAATAAAAGTTTTATAGATAAAGATTATTTTATAAAGCCAAATTAAACCTTGGCCAAGCTTTAGAAATTAAAATATTTTGATTAAAAATAGTAAAGTTTATTTAAATAAAATAATAAGGATTTAATATCCAATTTTATTTAAGTAAAGGCTTTTCCCATTTTAAATAAACACCAAAACTTATTTATTTATTTTAAATAAGTTATCCAAATATTTTATATTCTCAAAGAAAACCTACTGAAGTGTTTTGATTTTATTTTAGATTCCAAAATAAAGAATTTAAATAAACAAATCCTAATTGAATTATTAACTAAGGTCCATTTTATTTAAATATTAATGGACCCTATAGCAAAAATGTTATTTTGTTTTAAATAAGCTTTCCAAGTATTCTTTACTTTCAATTAATACTTACTGATTTGGTTTTGAAAGTATTTGGATTTCAAAAGAAGTTTTTATTAAATAAATCAAACCCTATTTGATTAAATAACTAAAGGTCCATTTTATTTAATTAATGAATGGATCCTAAAAATGAATAAAAATATTATTTTTATTATGGAATTTTGGATTATGCTACTGAACAGAACCAAGTTCAAAAGTTGTGAAGTGTGGTGTTTGTTTGAATTGATTTGGTTGATTGGATTGTTTGTTTGAAATTCAAATCAGTAAATAGAAATGGAAAAAGATAAATCAATCAGACAGAAAAAACTAAGAACAATCCGACCCAGCCCATCTGGCCCAGCTCCAACCCAACAGCCCACCTGTTCCCACGCCCCCGAAACGTTTTTCTTCACCGCAGAAGCAACCCGCTAAGTCACTGACCGGTGGACCTCCCCCTCACTCCTTTTTCCACTGACGCAACGGCCCCACTTCGCTAGCCATCGTCTTCAACCCCCGCGACGACCACGCCCTCTCCTCGCTGCCGTTGCCAGACATAAATTCCACGCTTTAATCCGCTTCAATGCAGGAATAAACCTCGCCCTCGACTGTGCCCTCATAGTCGCCTGTCCCTCCTCTCCAATTCGCCTCTCTCTCTCGCACCAGATCGCCCACAGGCTGCTCCAATTTTTCTCAGCACTACCACTGCCTCTGACGCACTCCGGCGACAATTCCGGCCATTCCCCACCGCCCCTTGCTCCCTGACGCATACCAGCAGACTCTCTGGCCTCTGGCGCACCTCCTAGTACTGCACGTTCATCGGCGTGAGCTCTGCTTCGTTGACAACGTCATCACCGCGCAAGCGCCGCCGTCTGCTTCAGCTCCGGCGATGCCTCCCTGTAAGCCACGACTTCCCCTCCATCTCGAGATGACCCTCCTACACTCACCTCTCTCTCGCGCTTCTAACGGATTCATTGCTTCGCTCTTTCGTGTCCTGTAGCGACGTCCCCGACGACGCCAGAGTGTGTCGTCGCCAGTAGGAACTCCGGCGGGGAATGCCCGTAGCTCTAGCGCGCCCCTCGACAAACGGGAAGCACCTCGAGCACCCCCACGCCTCGGTGAACTCGGTGAGTCCCCTCCCTCTCCTCCTCGTTTCCTGTATCGCCAAATCCGTCGCCGACTGACCACGCGCCGCCACCTGCCGCCGCCAGTGCCGCTGTCAAATGGTCAAGGCAATATGGTCCACAGGATCTAGATCTGACGGATGATATTAGAATGAGAACGAAGGGGTACGCTCGCCTCTTTGCCGCACGATCCAACTTAAATCCAACGGCTGCAGCTGTGCAATCCGAGCGAAGCGGTACAGACGAATGAGAATAGGACGCGTGTCACTGGATGATTTAGAATAGAATTTGAAATCAGATTTTGATGCCATTTTCAAACCCTTGTAACTTTCAAACCACACGTCCAAATTTTACAAATTTTATATCAATGTATTCAGTGGAACAAGCCCTAGCCAACCATGCCCTTGGTTTAGTAAATAGTATCTGTTAATTTACTTGTTTTTGCAGATTCATTTGTGTGCTTGTTTAGATTAGAAAAATTGTTTAAAAAATGTTTTTAGGGTTAAAACTTTTGCAAAATGGTTTGTTGTGACCTTACTGACCCTAGGAACCAACCCAAGGTTTGGAAAATGGATTTGGAAAAGTTTAGAATGGATTACTTGGTTTAGTCCATTTGTAGCTAAATAAAACTATTGTTTTGTTTATAAAAAAATGGTTTTGAGTAAAAACTTTGGAGAAAATATTTTGGACCAAACCTACTGACCATAAACACCAAGTTTTGAGAAACAACAACTTATTAGGTGAAACCACTTAAGGTTGTGGCATTGAGAAAAATGTTTTTCACCACATAAAATGACGAAAGGATTTGAAAATGGTTTATGGATAAAACCCATTTGCAAATGACTTTGCCATTTTGGTAAATGACCAATTTGGAACTTACAAAGTTTAGAAGCCTAGTGGAGACCATCCTTGCAATAAAACCAACCTTTGCATGCATATGCATGACTTAGATTCGATTACTTTGTGTGTAAAAAATTGTTTGTTTGACTTTGGTTTGGAATGTGAATTGAATTTGTGTATGCTTGATTGACTTGTAGTGAAGTGTGAGACTAGCAAGATCAAGGAGTGAACCACCATTCCCAACCAAAAAGGCAAGTGATGCTTCATACTTTTTGTCCCATTACTTTCACTATGCACTAGTGATTTTCTCTAAGTAAAACTTGCATGGATTTTTGCTAAGTATAGACTTTGCTATTGGAAAACCTAGTAGATGAAACCTTAGTAGAAATCTTCCTAAGTTAAGATTCCTATTACTATCATGCTTAGCCTAGCTAATAGAAAACAAGTGTTGAAATATATATTCACACTATGGAAAAATATACTAAGTCCGAGGACTTGTGTTTTTGTTTAATAAAACAACTAAGTTAATGAATCACCTGGGTGGAATGGTAATTGCTTGGTGGTTTTTGGTTGAGTGGTTACACAAGGCCAGGGGACTGGTGAACCTTGTGTATCTCACTTGTGGATGGCCACCCAGGAACAAAGAGATTTGAGATGTCAAATGTTGAGAAGCTTCAAGTGCAACCACTTGGCAATATGGGCTCTGCCATGATCATATAGGTTGCAAGAACTTAGCCATATGGACAGAGGGTGGTAGTGTTTGATAGGTTGGAACGCGTCCATTTTTGGTATAAGGGAAGGCTTCTGAAAGATCTTGTCTTGGGAAACCAAGTCTTGTGGGGAAAGTGCACCACCTCTGCAGAGTGTAAAATCTAAGTACTTAGCCATGTCCCTGGTAAAGGACAATTTGAGCATCAAGACATGGAAGCAATCAAGAATCTCATCATTAAAATTTCTAAGTTAAAATCTTGTGGTTTGAACAAGGGTTGTTTGAAATCTTCAATCTTTGATTGAGAGATGCCTTGGTTAAAGGATCTTCAAATCTTTGATTGAGAAAAATGATTTTGCCAAGCAAAACTTAGTATTTTCAAATGTTAAGGAAAAATCTATTTTGAGCAATGCAAGCCTCAACTCCACTTAGCCAAATGCATATAGATGATAGACTCCACTATACTACCATAGTATCACTTGCCAATACAATTCAAATGTATTGACCCTTGTGGCTGTAACTTGTAATGTTGCAGGTTTGATTGATTTTAGTGAAGATTGATTGTTTAGGATTACAAAGTCTAGAACCAACATTTGCCTGTGGCACTTTGAAGATGAAGCACCCCATGACTATAGTTATTCCGCTGCAATGTAATGTAATAGCCAAATGAGCTATGTATGATGTAATAAAATTATGTTCTTCCTGGTTATAAAGTTATATTATGACCTTTGTTTCTCGATATTACATCTAAACTGTGGATGCTAGCTATTGATCCAGGGACTAGCATTGTAAACACAGGGGACTCCACCTTATGTTAAATAAAGGTTGGGACACTCCCTCTACAAGTTTAATATAGAAACGACAAGAAACAGTTCTTGTTGCATGGAAAGGAATTGAATCAAGATTCAAGTGTATCGACACTTGATAAGTGAAATAAGATTCAAGTGCTTTGACACTTGATGAGTGAAATCACGAGAATGTTTTGATCAATCATACCATGATATGTACACATCCAGATATGTCCTATGCTCTAAGTTATGAGCATATACCAGAATGAATCATAAAATGATCATTGGACGATAGTAAGGATATTCTTATGATCTTTTGGAAGAACTAAGAATATATTTGTGTAGAGGTGACAAACAATTACAAATAGTTCATTGTAAAGCGTTACGTTGATACTAGTTTTGTCACAAGATACAAATTAAGTTTATCTCAATTTAAACTATGAGTGGCACAATAAAATGGAAAGAAAGTTTCCATGATGGATTTGGAAGAGTTCCAAAGTTAAGACATTGTGACGAATACTACAACAAAAGGCCAAGTATATGACTGCTATAGTAGCAGCAAAGGAGGGAATTTGTGTCAAGTAGTTTGTTATCAAACTAAGGTGTGGTTCACAACGGGATAACACTAAAGATATATTGTATGACAATAGTATCGACATGGTTTAACCCGAAGGAACTAAAGGTTTCACCAAAATACCAAATTTATACAATGCCATCTCATTGGAGAATGAGTGATGCGTGGAGACGCAAAGATATGCAAATACACACGGACCTAAAAGTGTCAGATCCGTAGATTATGTTAACCACTTACAATCGCGTATATGGAACACCGGAAAGCCATAGGTGTTAAATATGCAAAGTTTTCAAACTAGATTATTGTCTCTAGTGCAAGTGGGAGACTGAAGGGAATATGCCCGAGAGGCAATAATAAAGTGGTTATTATCATATTCCTTGTTTATGATAAATGTTTATTTTACATGTTATAATTGTATTAATACGGAAATGTTAATACATGTGTGTTTAATAAACAAAAAGGAAGTTCCTAGTTATGCCTCTCTTATAAACTAGCTCGTTGATTAACAAGATGATCATAGGTTTCTTGATCATGGACATTGGATGTTGTTAATAACGGGATCACAACATTAGTGTAATGGTGTGATGAACATTCATCCGAAGTATAGCATTACGATCAAAGTCATTGAGTTTATATTGCTATAACAACTTACGAAGTGATCCTAATCCTTAGACCATGAGATCATGTCAATCACTAACACCGGAAGAGTTTCTTGATAACATCAAACGTCACACCGTAACAGGTTGATTATGTTGGAGATATGCCCTAGAGGCAATAATAAATGTAGTTATTATCATATCTTTGTGTTTATGATAAATGTTTACATTCATGCTATAATAGTATTAACAAGGAAACATTAATACTTGTGTGATTTGTAAACTTAAATTGAAGTCCCTAGTAAAGCCTCTATACATCACTAGCTTGTTGGTTAATAAATGATTATGGTTTACTTATCATGAACATTGAGATGTTATTAACAACAAGATCATATCGTTACGAGAATGATATGGTGGACATACTCCTATAGATAAGCATAGCATAACGATCAAGTCATTTTAATAGTTCAATTGCTATATGCTTTCTGATACATAGTAACCTAATTCCTTCGACCATGAGATCATGCATATCACCTTTACCGGATGGATGCTTTGATGACATCAAACACCACACCGTAACTGGGTGGCTATAAAGGTGGCATTGAGTGTTCGGAAACTATTGGTTGAAACACATGGATCAAGAGTGGGATTTGTCCATCCATATGACGGATAGATATACTCTGGGACCTCTCGGTGAAATGTTATCCAATTAGCTTGCAAGCATGTGACTGGCTCACAAGGGATCACATATCACGGGAACAAGAAAATAGTACTTATCGGTAACGAGGTTGAACTAGGTATGCAGAGATACCGACGATCATAACCTCGGATAAGTAAACTATCATGAGACAAAGGGAAATTGGTATCGTATGTAAGTGGTTCATTCGATCGCAAAGTAATCGTAGAAATATGTGGGAGCCATATGAATTTCCAGATTCCTCTATTGGTTATTGTTCGGAGAAGTGTCTCGATCATGTCCGCATAATTCACGAACCGTAGGGGGACACACTTAAGGATTCGACGTTGTTTGAGTAGTTATGGAATGATGAGAAAGAGACCGAATGTTGTTCGGAGTCTCGGATGGGATTCGGGATATCACGAGGAGATCCGGAATGGTCCGGATAATAAGATTCATATAAGGAAAGTCATGTTTCGGAGTTGGGGAATGTTTCCGGTGTTTTCATCGGGAATGTTCAAGAAGGGTCCGGAATGTCCGGCACTCCGGAGGGGAAGGGTACATGAATGTGTTATATCAAGTTGATATGATTGCATCATGTACTAGGTGTCATCGCTGAACAAAATAGAGGGTTTATTCAAATCCTAGTTTGAAAAGTCAAACACCAAGTTTGAAAGTCAAACGGCTAATTTTGGGAAGTGGAGAGGGAGGTGGAAACCGACTTGGGGGAGGAGTTCCTCTCCCACCGCCGGTGCACCACCAAGCTGAGTTGGGGAGGGACTCCCCTCCCCTTGGCCGGCCCCGTCCACCTATATAAGGAGGGGCAGGGCTCCCCTCCTAGACACACAAGTTCCTACCTCTAAACCCTAGCCCCAAGCCGCCGCCGCCTCCATAGCCGTCGCCGGCCCTAGGGCAAACCGCCGCCGCCGCGTAGCTAAACCCTAGACTCCGGCTTGCCCCCTCCTCGGCGTGTCTAAACCCTAGATCGTCGAGGGACTCTCTCATAATCCACCATACTCGCTCTGGCTTAAGGCGAAGCCCTGCGAGATCTCCCCTCTACTTCCAGTACCACGTTGTCTTTTAGGAATCGCGAGGAGAGTGCTACAACCTCCATTTCTTTGGAACAAGGAGAGGAAGGTCTTCGTCAGTCGAACGTGTGACCGATCAAGGAGAGGAGCCTTGACGCCGGAAGGATCGTCTCTGCGATCTTGAGATCGGGAAGAATGACTACATCACCCACGAGAATCCGCTCTCGTTAAACACTTTGGAATCTTCGAGGGTGAGTTATTCCATCGACTCGTTGCTACAATCTAGTAGATAGATCTTGGCTTGTTTGTTTGTATGCGATAGAAAAATTTTGTTTTCCATGCTACGAATCCCTACAGTGGTATCAGAGCCGTGTCTATATGTAGATCTGTTGCACGAGTAGAACACAATGGTCATTGTGGGCGTTGATGCTTTTATTGTCGATTGCTTCTTGTGTACTTTGCATCTTGCAGGATGTTGGGATGAAGCGGCCCGGGCTAACCTTACATGACATCGTTCATGAGACTTGCTCCACGCTTGACATGCAACTTGTATTGCATAAGTGGCTTTATGGTGCTGTTTCTCCTAGCATAGTTAAGATCCAATTTACAACGGGTGATTAACAATACTAGTATCAATGTTGTGGTTCATGTTCGTAAGTTAGAACGACACTTATTGAAAGCCCCAAACCACGTAAAACATGCAAAGAAAGTAGAGGCGTCTAACTTTGTTTTGCGGTGTCTTGTGATGTGATATGGCCATGATTGTGATTATATTTGATGTATGCAATGTTCCTTATTGTAAGTTGGCAACCGGCAGGAGCCATATGGTTGTCTTTAATTTATGTTAAGACCCGCGTGTCTATTCAAAGTAGTTGTAATAGTTGAAGCCGGTGGACGACAACCATGGTGAAGCGTCATTGACCTTGATGCAATGCCGGTGATGATGGAGATCATGTTCGTGCTAGAAGATGGAGATCGGAAGCACAAAGAAGAAAGGCCATATCACATATTATGAATTGCATGTGATGTTAATCCTTTATGCATCTTGTATTGCTTAGTAGACGACGGTAGCATTATAAGATGATCCCTCATGCACATGAATTTCAAGTCATAAAGTGTTCACCCTTAGTTAGCACCGTTGCTAAAGCTTGTTGTTTCGAAGCACCACGTGATGATCGGGTGTGTTACATTCCGCAAGTGTATACAACGTGAGCAAGCCAGATTTGCTCATGCGGAAACTAAGGTTTGATCTTGACGAGCCTAGCATGTACATACATGGTCTCGGAACACGAATCACCGAAAGGTAAAGCATGAATCATATAGTAGATATGATGAACATGTCGATTGTTCGCCATTGAAACTATATCAACTCTCGTGATGATCGGTGTTGATATGGTGGATTTGGTTCGTGTGATCACTAAAACAATGTGAGGGATATTGTTTTGAGGGAGTTCACCTAGATTAATTTTATTATTAATTTGAACTCAATTTGTCATAAAATTAGTCTAAACTATTGCAAATATGTTGTAGATCAATGGCAGCCCTACCATCAATTTTAATGCGTTCCTAGAGAAAGAAAAGTTGAAAAACAATGGAAGCAACTTCATGGATTGGTTCCGCAATTTGAGGATTCTCCTCACATTTGGTAATTTGACCTATGTCTTTGGATGCACTTGGGTGACCCATTGCGGTGATCTTTGCCGATGAAGTAAAAATGTTTACCTCACTCGGAAGACTCGGTACTCCGATTCGATGTGCTATGTTGTATGGTTTAGAATCGGAGCTTCAGAAAAGGTTTGAGAATTCAGACCCATATGATATTGTCGAGGACCTCAAATTGATCTTTGAGACTCATGCGGCAATTTAAAGCTATGAGGCTTCTGAAAAGTTCTTTAATTGCAAGATGGAAGAGGGCAGCTCCGTCAGTGAGCATGTGCTGAAGATGTCTGGGCACGCAAACAAACTTCAAAGCTTGGGTATAGTGATTCCTAATGCTTTGGGGATTTACCGCGTCCTCCTATCACTACCACCAAGTTACAAGAACTTTGTGATTAACTACAACATGCAAAACATGAACAAGACATTGCCAGAACTCTTTGCCATGTTGAAATCTGCAGAAGTGGAGATCAAGAAAGAGCACCAAGTGTTGTTCGTCAATAAGACCACCAAATTCAAGAAAGGCAAGTCTAAGCAGAAGGGACACTTCAAGAAGGGTGGTAAGAAAGTTACCACGCCAACGAAGAAGACCAAGGCTAGACCTAAGCCTGATACTGAGTGCTTTTACTGAAGGGTTCGCAACATAGAAAACAAAAATTTTCCTACGATGTGAACTATATACCAAGATCTATTTATACTAGATACAAACAACGGGCGGATGTATATCCGTAGAGAACATACCCTTGAAGACCGACAAAGTTTAACGAGTCCCACTCGTGGTTGATGTAGACGATCTCTTGCCGATCTCAAGATCGAGAGGAAGTCCTAGCGCCGCAAATCAGCAGCGCATCCGTGCTCGCACACACGTTCGAGGCACCGAGCAACCTCCGCCTCCTCGCTCCAGCGATGCAGTGAAGCACAACTCTTTCTTGCCGAATAGCCAGGGAACATGTATCTCGCTAGTCCGAGACCATGGGGATAAATTCTAGAGGAGAGAGATCCTTCACGAGGAGGTGTGAGTGAGAAGTGAGAGGAGGGCTCCTTTTATAGGAGGAGGGGAACCCCAAGGGGGTGGCGCATGGGGGCTTCCCCTTGCCCTCCCTCTTCATGTGGGTGGACACTCCACTCACAAAACTCCTCCAAATTCCTCCACTCAAAATCCTCAAAGATCCCATTAAATTTCCACCAAATTTAATGCAATATCTCATTAAATAAAACTCTTTTATTTTATTCAGAATTTTGTCAATTACTTTAATGACAAACATTCACAAATAACCCCTTGCTAGAATTCTATTTCACATGCATAACCACTTTATGCAATTTCACCCGAAAACCTGTTTCGGTATCTAGTGAAATAAATTCCTGCGCTTGTTTATTCTATCGGCATGAAACTTTTGCTCCAATTGGATGTCGGTGTCTCTTAAGTGTGTCACCCTACGGTTCGTGAATAATGCGGACATGATCGAGACCCCTCTCAGATCAATAATCAGAAGCGGGATCTGGAGACCCATAATGCCTCCCACACCTTCAACGATGACTTTCGTGTGATCGTCTGAACCTTTTATGCTAGTATCTTAAGCCCTTTGTTGCACGATATATTACATGTCCGAGACTCGATCATCGGTATCTCCATACCTAGTTTGATATCGTTACTGACATGCACTCTTTTCTCGTTCCCGTGATATAACATTCTAGTGATCAAATCACTTGCTTGCAAGCTAATCAATGTGATATCACCGAGAGGGCCCAGTATATCTATCCGTCATCGGGATGAACAAATTCCACTCTCGATCCATGAGCCTCAACATAACACTTTATTAGTTACGAACCCATCTTTATAATCACCTACATTACGGTGTGACGTTTGATGTTATCAAGAAACTCTTAGGTGTTAGTGATTGACATGATCTCATGGTCTAAGGATTAGGATCACCGTAAGTTGTTATAGCAATATAAACTTAATGACTTTGATCGTAATGCTATACTTGGATGAATGTTCATCACATCATTACACTAATGTTGTGATCCCGTTATTAACAACATCCAATGTCCATGATCGAAACCTTGATCATCTTGTTAATCAACGAGCTAGTTTATGAGAGAGGCTTAACTAGGAACTTTGTTTGTTTATTAAACAGACATGTATTAATGTTTCCGTATTAATACAATTATAGCATGCAAAATAAACATCTATCATATACTTGGAATACACATAATAAACAATTTATTATTGCCTCTCGGGGCATATTCCTTGATCTCCCACTTGCACTAGAGACAATAATCTAGTTACATAGTGATATATCTAACACCCATTGAGTTCGGTGTTGATCATGTTTTGCTCTAGGGAGAGTTTTAGTCAACGGATCGCTACATTGAGATCCGTATGTACTTCTAAATCTTTAAATCTCCATCCTTGACATGCTCATGGATGGAGTGAAACCAGCGCTTAATATGCTTGGAATGCTTGTGAGACCTTGGCTCTTTGGCATTGGCAATGGCACCATTGTTGTCACAATAGATCACCATTGGGTCCAACGCTTGCCACAACTCCTAGTTCGGATATGAACTCCTTCATCCAAATCGCTTCTGAGCCGCTTCCGGCGACAACATATTCGCCTCCGTTGTTGATCCCGCTACCACAGGTTGTTTGGAGCTCCTCCAACTAACCGCTCCGCCATTCATGAGAAAAACGTATCCGGATTGAGACTTAGAGTCATCCGGATCGATGTCAAAGCTAAGCGTCGACATAACACTTAGCGACGAGCTCTTCTTCACCTCAGATACAAGAAACATATCCTTAGTTCTTCGTAAGTACTTAAGGATATTCTTGACCGCTATCGATGTTAGAACACGGATCCGATTGGTACCTACTAGTCAAACTAATAGCGTGTGCCACATCCGGTCTTGTACATAGCATGGCGTACATTATAGAGCCTATGGCTGAAGCATAGGGACTTTGTCCATTATCTCTCTTTCTTCCGAAGCGGACTTTGAGTCTTACTCAATGTCTTGCCTTGCAACATAGGTAAGAACCCTTCTTACTTCCGTCCATTTTAAACTTCTTTAAAATCTTATCAAGGTATGTACTTTGCGATAGCCCTATTAGGCGCCTAGATCTATCTCTATAGATCTTTATGCCTAATATGTATGACGCTTCACCTAGGTCCTTCATTGAAAATTTCTTTGTTTAGATAACTTTTAACACTTTAAAGTTCTATATCATTCGATCAATAATATGTCATCCACATATAATATCGAAATGCCACATTGCTCCCACTCACTTTCTTGTAAATACAAGCTTCTCCATAAGTTTGGACAAATCCAAACTCTTTGATCACCTCATCAAAGCGGAGATTCCAACCGTGATGCTTGCTTCAATCCATAGATGGATCGTTGAAGCTTGCACACCTTGTTAGCATCCTTAGGATCGACAAAACCCTTTGGTTGTATCATATACAACTCTTCTTCAATATTACCATTGAGAAAGCGGTTTTGACATCCATCGCCATATTTCATAATCGAAATATGCAGCAATTGCTAACATAATCCTAACTGACTTTAGCATCGCTACGGAGAGAAAGTCTCATCGTAGTCAACTCCTTGAATTTGTCGAAACCCCTTTGCGACAAGTCGAGCTTTATAGATGGTCACATTACCATCACATCAGTTTTCCTTTTGAAAATCCATTTGTTCTCCACGGCCTTTCGGTGAGGGTAATTCAACCAAGTTCCAAACTTGATTTTCATACATGGATTCCATCTCGGTTCATGGCTTCTAACCATTTGTTGTAATCCGGGCTCATCATCGCTTCTTCATACGTCGCAGGTCATTATATTCATCAACCATGAAATTTATGACGGGATTTCCGTCTGACTCGGGCTGCACGCATCTGTTTGACTGCGAGGTTGGTAGTATTCTCTTTCGGAGTTTCATGATCATTATCATTAGTTCCCTCTTCAACAGGTGGAGCCAACTCCGGAGCGACTTCGTACTGCGCTACTCGCCATACTTTGAAGAGAAGGTTCCACAACCTCTTGAGTTCTACCTTCCGACTACTCACACCTTTCGCGAAACTCTTTCTCTAGAAAGGATCCATTCTTAACAACAAAAACCTTGCCCTCGGATGCGTGATAGAAGGAATACCCAATAGTTTCTTTAGGGTATCCTATGAAGACGCATTTTTCCGCTTTGGGTTCGAGTTTATCCGGTTGAAGTTTCTTCACATAAACATCGCAACCCCAAACTTTAAGAAATGATGACTTAGGTTTGTTTCCAAACCACAATTCATACGGTGTCGTTTCAACGGATTTAGATGGTGCCCGATTTAAAGTGAATGCGCAGTTTCTAGTGCATAACCCCAAAATGACAACGGCAAGTCCGTCGGAGACATCATAGATCGAACCATATCTAATAAAGTACGATTTGACGTTCCGACACACCATTTCATTTGTGGTGTTCCGGCGGTGTGAGTTGTGAAACAATTCCACACTCTTTCATGTGAGTGCTAAACTCGTAACTTAGATACTCACCTCCACGGTCGGCAAGAAATTTGATCTTTCTATTACGATGATTTTCCACTTCATTACGAAATTCCTTGAACTTTTCAAAGGTTTCAGACTTGTGTTTCATTAAGTAGATATAACCATATCTACTCAAATCATCCGTGAAAGTAACAAAATAACGATATCCACCTCATGGCACACTCATTGGACCACATACATCGAATGTATGATTTCCAATAAATCATCGCCTGTTCCATTGAACCGAAAACGGCGTTCTAGTCATCTTGCCCATAAGGCATGGCTCACATGTATCAAATGATTCATAATCAAGTGATTCCAAAAGTCCATCCGAATGGAGCTTCTTCATCGTTTAATGCCAATATGACCTAGGCGGTGCCACATATATGCGGATATATCATCATCAAGTTTAATCCTTTTAGCATCAACATTATGAATATGTGTAACATTATCATCAAGATCCAGAAATAAACCATTCAACATTGGTGCATGACCATAAAAGATTTCATTCATATAAATGGAACAACCATTGTTCTCGATTTGAATGAAAAACCACTTTGCATCAAACATGATCCAGATACAATGTTCATGCTCGGTCAGGGCACCAAATAACGATTATTTAAGTTTATGACTAATCCCGACGGTAAGTGGAGAGGTAGCGTTCGACGGCGATCACATCAACACTTGATCCATTGCCGACACGCATCTTGACCTCACCCCTTGCTAGCGCTTTGTTCATGACCTCGATTCGAGTTACAAATATTAGCAATCGAACGGTATCAAATACCCGGTGCTCTGCGAGCACTAGTCAAGTACACATCAATAACATGTATATCATATATACCTTTGTTTGCCTTGCGGCCTTCTTGTGCCGAGATACTTGGGGCGATTGCGCTTCGATGGCGATCCTCTTACAATAGTAGCACTTTTCGTATCGGACTTAGGTCCAACTCGGGTTTTTTTTTAGCGGCAATGGGCTTGCCGTCCTTACTTCCTCCGTTTTCCCTTCTTGTCTTTCTTGAAACCAGTGTTCCTATTTATCATCAACACTTGATGTTCCTTTTGATCTCCACTTACTGCGGTTTTAAGCATTGTGAAGCTCGGGAGAGACTTCTTCATGCCCTGCATATTATAGTTCATCACGAAGCTCTTATAGCTAGGTGGCGAGACCTGAGAACACGATGGATGCCTAAGTCAATGGGAATCGTTATTCCCAAGGACACAAGCTTATCGGCGTAACGACATCTTGAGTACATGCTCACTAACTGAGCTGTTCTCTTCCATCATGCAGCTAAAGAACTTTTACAAGCATTGTAGCTCTCTCTGACATGTGTGTCGAAAATCATTTTCAACTCACCCATTGTATCAAAAGCATTGCCGTTTAAACGCTTTGAAGTTCGGCTCTAGCCCATACAATATGCCAATGAACTAAGTTGTGGTCCTCTGACGAGTCGATAGACATTCTTCTCCTCGTCGGGGCATCATCAAAGGTGGGGGCCTAAGGCGCTTCTAGCACATATTGCTTTTGTGCGTGAGAGGAGAATCCTCAAATTCATGGCCCATTCGGTAAAGTTGCTACCGTTCGTTGCTAGTTTCTCTTTCTCCATGAACGCATTGAAATTAAAAGCGGTGGTGCCATCTACAACGAATTTGTAAAGTTTAGACTAAGTGTATGATAGATTGAGTTCAACTAATCTATATTACGAATGAACTCCCACTCAAAAGCGACATCCCCGTGTCCTTTTGGTGATTACATGAACCAAATCCACTACACCAAGTCCGATCATCACGTGAGTCGGTATAGCTTCAAAGGCGAGCATCAAATGGGCATCATATCAACTATATGACTCATGCTTAACCTTTTCGATTACGTGTTCGAGGCCATGTCTGTACATGCCGGGCTCGCCAAGTTAGAACCTTAGTATTTTTATGTGTAAGCTGTCTTACACCAAGTATGGTCGAGGATCCAAGTACACCCGATCATCACGTGATGTCTTGGAGCGAAAACATAATCGGTGCATACTAAAGGAAGAACACATTCTTATCTTGATATTTAAATGAGGGATCATCTTATTATGCTTAACAAAGCGCTAAATAAGCAATATAAGATGCAATCAAAACATCATATGTTTATTAGTGAAATTATATGGTTCCCGCAGATGATCTCTATCATGTGCATCGTGGTATGATCACTATCATACCTATATGTGTAAATCCACGTCTATGGATTTTACACGCTATGTGTGTTAAGAGTATCATCTCATACTTCTACTTACAACACTACCATATCATAACACTAGCCCAGCAACAATCTAAACTAGACGCCTCTAATTTATCCATTGCAAGTTTTACGTGGCTGAGGGCTTTCGAGATAGAACCGTTCTTACCTACGAACATGAACCACAACGAGGATAATCAAATTGTTGACAACTCGCTTGCAAAATAGATATTGACTATAGTAGGAGAGACAGACACCCGCTAGCCACTTATGCAAACTAGTTGCATGTCAAGCGTGGAACAGGTCTCATGTGCGAGGACATGTAAAGTTTGTCCAGGCCGCTTCATCCCACTATGCCACCAATATCCAAAATCACAAGAAAGGAGCAACAACATGATCATCGCCCACATACTCATATGTGTACTACCCGTGTAAAGTATCTACGCATAGATCCGGCTCTGATACCACTGAAGGGTTCGCAACATAGAAAACAAAAATTTTCCTACGATGTGAACTATATACCAAGATCTATTTATACTAGATACAAACAACGGGCGGATGTATATCCGTAGAGAACATACCCTTGAAGACCGACAAAGTTTAACGAGTCCCACTCGTGGTTGATGTAGACGATCTCTTGCCGATCTCAAGATCGAGAGGAAGTCCTAGCGCCGCAAATCAGCAGCGCATCCGTGCTCGCACACACGTTCGAGGCACCGAGCAACCTCCGCCTCCTCGCTCCAGCGATGCAGCGGAAGCACAACTCTTTCTTGCCGAATAGCCACCGGGAACATGTATCTCGCTAGTCCGAGACCATGGGGGATAAATTCTAGAGGGGGAGAGAGATCCTTCACGAGGAGGTGTGAGTGAGAAGTGAGAGGAGGGGCTCCTTTTATAGGAGGAGGGGGGGAACCCAAGGGGGTGGCCGGCGCATGGGGGCTGCCCCCTTGCCCTCCCCTCTTCATGTGGGTGGACACTCCACTCACAAAACTCCTCCAAATTCCTCCACTCAAAATCCCACTCAAAGATCCCATTAAATTTCCACCAAATTTAATGCAAACTCTCATTAAATAAAACTCTTTTATTTTATTCAGAATTTTGTCAATTACTTTAATGACAAACATTCACAAATAACCCCTTGCTAGAATTCTATTTCACATGCATAACCACTTTATGCAATTTCACCCGAAAACCTGTTTTGGTATCTAGTGAAATAAATTCCTGCGCTTGTTTATTCTATCGGCATGAAACTTTTGCTCCAATTGGATGTCGGTGTCTCTTAAGTGTGTCACCCTACGGTTCGTGAATAATGCGGACATGATCGAGACCCCTCTCAGATCAATAATCATAAGCGGGATCTGGAGACCCATACTGACTCCCACACATTCAACGATGACTTTCTTGTGATCGTCGAAACCTTTTACGCTAGTATCTTAATCCCTTTGTTTCACGATATATTACATGTCCGAGATTCAATCATCGGTATCTCCATACCTAGTTTGATCTCGTTACCGACATGCACTCTTTTCTCGTTCCCGTGATATAACATTCTAGTGATCAAATCACTTGCTTGCAAGCTAATCAATGTGATATCACCGAGAGGCCAGCCCAGTATATCTATCCGTCATCGGGATGAACAAATTCCACTCTCGATCCATGAGCCTCAACATAACACTTTATTAGTTACGAACCCATCTTTATAATCACCATTACGGTGTGACGTTTGATGTTATCAAGAAACTCTTCCGGTGTTAGTGATTGACATGATCTCATGGTCTAAGGATTAGGATCACTTCGTAAGTTGTTATAGCAATATAAACTTAATGACTTTGATCGTAATGCTATACTTCGGATGAATGTTCATCACATCATTACACTAATGTTGTGATCCCGTTATTAACAACATCCAATGTCCATGATCAGGAAACCTTGATCATCTTGTTAATCAACGAGCTAGTTTATGAGAGAGGCTTAACTAGGAACTTTCTGTTTGTTTATTAAACACACATGTATTAATGTTTCCGTATTAATACAATTATAGCATGCAAAATAAACATCTATCATATACTTGGAATACACATAATAAACAATTTATTATTGCCTCTCAGGGCATATTCCCTTCATTTACTGCAAGGGAGAAGGTCACTGGAAGCGGAATTGCCCAAAGTACTTGGCGGATTTGAAGAACGGCAACATCAAGAAGAAAGGTATATCTGGTATACATGTTATTGATGTGTATCTCACTAGTACTCGTAGTAGTGCCTTGGTATTTGATACTGGTTCGGTTGCTCATATTTGTAACTCGAAGCAGGTGCTGTAGAATAAACGGAAGCTAGCGAAGAACGAGGTGACGATGCGCGTGGGAAACGGATCAAAGGTTGATGTGATCGCGATCGGCACGCTACCCCTTCATCTACCATCGGGATTAGTTTTATACTTAAATAATTTTTATTTGGTGCCTGCGTTAAGCATGAACATTATATCGGGATCTTGTTTATTGCGAGACGGTTACTTGTTTAAGTCCGAGAATAATGGTTGTTCGATTTATATGAGTAATATGTTTTATGCACATGCACCTTTGATAGATGGTCTATTCTTGTTGAATCTCGATAGTGGAAATACACATATTAACAACATTGAGGCTAAACGTTTGAAATCGAGCGATAACTCGACCTATATGTGGCAATCGTCTTGGTCACATTGGAGTGAAGCGTATGAAGAAACTCCATTACGATGGACTTCTTGAATCACTTGATTTGAATCACTTGAAAGATCTGAAGCATGTCGATGGGTAAAATGACTAAGACTCCATTTTACGGTATGATGGAGCGAGCTACGGACTTATTGGAAATCATACATACCGATGTATGTGGTCCAATGAGTGTAGCATCATGTGATGGTTATCGTTATGTTCTTACCTTCACGGATGACTTGAGTAGATATGGGTATATCTATTTCATGAAACATAAGTCCGAAACTTTCGAGAAGTTTAAGGAATTTCAAAGTGAGGTAGAGAATCAACGTAACAAGAAGATTAAATTTCTACGTTCTGATCGTGGAGGTGAATATCTAAGTTACGAGTTTGGCGAGCATTTGAAGAAAGGTGGAATACTTTCACAATTGACACCGCCGGGAACACCACAGCGTAATGGTGTGTCTCGAGCGTCGTGTCGAACTCTCTTAGATATGGTTCGTTCTATGATGTCACTTACAGATTTACCGCTATCATTTTGGGGTTATGCATTAGAAACAGCCGCATTCACTTTAAATAGGGCACCATCTAAATCCGTTGAAACGACACCGTATGAATTATGGTTTGGGAAGAAACCTAGATTGTCGTTCCTTAAAGTTTGGGGTTGCGAAGCCTATGTAAAGAAGTTACAGCCGGAGAAGCTTGAGCCCAAAGAGGAAAAATGCGTCTTCATAGGATACCCGAAGGAAACTATTGGGTATACCTTCTATCATAGATCCGAAGGCAAAATCTTCGTTGCCAAGAATGGATCCTTTCTAGAGAAGGAATTTCTCGAAAGAAGTGACTGGAAGGAAAGTAAACTCGACGAGGTTGTCGAACCTTCTCTCGAAATTGCGAGTAGCGCAGCACCGAAAGAAGTTCTTGTGGTGCCTGCACCAATAAGAGAGGAAGCTAATGATGATGATCATGAAACTTCGGTTGTAGTTGCTACAGAGCCTCGCAGGTCAACAAGAACTCGTACCACTCCAGATTGGTATGATCCCGTTATGAATTTCATGTTGGTGGATAACACCGATGACCCTGAGACATATGAGGAAGCGATGATGAGCCCAGATTCCAATAAATGGCAAGAAGCCATGAAATCCGAGATTGGATCCATGTACGAAAACCAAGTATGTAATTTGGTGGACTTACCAGATGTCCAGAAGGCTGTCGAGAACAAATGGATTTTCAAGAAGAAAACAGACGCTGATGGTAATGTTACTGTCTATAAAGCTCGACTTGTCGCAAAGGGGTTTCAACAAATTCAAGGAGTTGACTACGATGAGACTTTCTCACCAGTAGCGAAGCTAAAGTCTGTGAGGATTATGTTAGCAATCGCTGCATATTATGATTATGAGATATGGCAGATGGATGTCAAAACAGAATTCCTCAATGGAGACATTGATGAAGAGTTGTATATGATGCAACCCAAAGGTTTTGTCGATCCTAAAGATGCTAACAAGGTATGCAAACTTCAACGGTCCATCTATGGATTGAAGCAAGCATCCCGAAGTTGGAATCAACGTTTTGATAAGGTGATCAAAAGTTTTGGTTTTATACAAACTTATGGAGAAGCTTGTATTTACAAGAAAGTGAGTGGGAGCTCTGTAGCATTCTTAATAGTATATGTAGATGACATATTGTTGATTGGGAATGATGTAGACATTCTTAATAGTGTCAAGGAATATTTGAATAATAGTTTTTCAATGAAAGATCTTGGCGAAGCAGCTTACATATTAGGCATAAATATTTATAGAGATAGATCAAGACGCCAAATATCATTGTCACAAAGTACATATTTGGACAAAGTTCTAAAGAGGTTTGGAATGGAAGATAGCAAGAAAGGGTTCTTGCCCATGTTGCCCAATACGACCTTGAGTAAAACTCAAAGTCCGACATCGGCAGAAGATAGAGAAAGGATGAGTAAGACTCCCTATGCCTCAGCCATAGGATCTCTAATGTATGCCATGCTATGTACTAGACCCGACATTGCATATGTTGTTAATTTAACTAGCAGATATCAAAGTGATCCAGGAGTGGATCATTGGACAATGATCAAAACATCCTTAAGTACTTGAGAAGAACTAAGGATATGGTTCTTTCTTATGGAGGTGATGAACAGCTCGTTGTTAATGGTTACACCGATGCTAGTTGGAACACCGATCCGGATGATTCTAAATCACAATCTGGATATGTATTTATTTTGAATGGTGCAGCAGTTAGCTGGAGGAGTGGAAAGCAAAACGTTGTGGCGAGATCTTCAACTGAATCGGAATACATGGCTGCTTCGGAGGCTTCACAAGAAGCGATATGGATGAAAGAGTTTATTACAGCGCTGGGTGTGGTTCCTAGTGCATTGGACCCAATGTCTATCTACTGTGATAACATGGCGCCATAGCGAATGCGCGAGAACCAAGGTCACACAAGAAGCTGAAGCACATCAAGCTACGTTTTCACGCTATTCGAGAACATGTCCAAGATGGGGACATAAAGATTTGCAAAGTACACACAGATCTGAATGTGGCGGATCCGTTGACTAAACCTCTCCCGAGGGCAAAACATGACCAGCACCAAACTTCCATGGGTGTTCGGTATATTACCATGTAATCTAGATTAGAATACTCTAGTGCAAGTGGGAGACTGTTGGAGATATGCCCTAGAGGCAATAATAAATGTAGTTATTATCATATCTTTGTGTTTATGATAAATGTTTACATTCATGCTATAATAGTATTAACAAGGAAACATTAATACTTGTGTGATTTGTAAACTTAAATTGAAGTCCCTAGTAAAGCCTCTATACATCACTAGCTTGTTGGTTAATAAATGATTATGGTTTCCTTATCATGAACATTGAGATGTTATTAACAACAAGATCATATCATTAGGAGAATGATATGGTGGACATACTCCTATAGATAAGCATAGCATAAAGATCAAGTCATTTTAATAGTTCAATTGCTATATGCTTTCTGATACATAGTAACCTAATTCCTTCGACCATGAGATCATGCATATCACCTTTACCAGATGGATGCTTTGATGACATCAAACACCACAATGGAATCGGGTGGCTATAAAGGTGGCATTGAGTATTCGGAAAGTATTGGTTGAAACACATGGATCAAGAGTGGGATTTGTCCATCCATATGACGGATAGATATACTCTGGGCCCTCTCGGTGAAATGTCATCCAATTATCTTGCAAGCATGTGACTGGCTCACAAGGGATCACATATCACGAGCGAGAAAAGAGTACTTATCGGTAACGAGGTTGAACTAGGTATGCAGAGATACCGAGGATCATAACCTCGGATAAGTAAACTATCGTGAGACAAAGGGAAATTGGTATCGTATGTAAGTGGTTCATTCGATCGCAAAGTAATCGTAGAAATATGTGGGAGCCATATGAATTTCCAGATTCCTCTATTGGTTATTGTTCGGAGAAGTGTCTCGATCATGTCCGCATAATTCACGAACCGTAGGGAGACACACTTAAGGATTCGACGTTGTTTGAGTAGTTATGGAATGATGAGAAAGAGACCGAATGTTGTTCAGAGTCTCGGATGGGATTCGGGATATCACGAGGAGTTCCGAATTGTCCGGAGAATAAGATTCATATAAGGAAAGTCCTGTTTCGGAGTTGGGGAATGTTTCCGGTGTTTTCATCGGGAATGTTCTAGAAGGGTCCGGAATGTCCAGCACTCCGGAGGGGAAGGGTACATGAATGTGTTATATCAAGTTGATATGATTGCATCATGTACTAGGTTTCATCACTGAACAAAATAGAGGGTTTATTCAAATCCTAGTTTGAAAAGTCAAACGCCAAGTGTGAAAGTCAAACGACTAATTTTGGGAAGTGGAGAGGGAGGTGGAAACCGACTTGGGGGAGGAGTTCCTCCTCCCACTGCCGGTGCACCACCAAGCCGAGTTGGGGAGGGACTCCCCTCCCCTTGGCCAGCCCCCTCCACCTATATAAGGAGGGGCAGGGCTCCCCTCCTAGACACACAAGTTCCTACCTCTAAACCCTAGCCCCAAGCCGCCGCCGCCTCCATAGCCGCCGCCGGCCCTAGGGCAAACCGCCGCCGCCTAGCTAAACCCTAGCCGCCGGCTTGCCCCCTCCTCGGTGTGTCTAAACCCTAGATCGTCGAGGGACTCTCTCATACTCCACCATACTCGCTCCGGCTTAAGGCGAAGCCCTGCGAGATCTCCCCTCTACTTCCGGTACCATGCAGTTGTGCTGCCGGAATCGCGAGTAGAGTGCTACAACCTCCATTTTCTGGAACAAGGAGAGGAAGGTCTTCGTCGAGTACCGAACGTGTGACCGATCAGGGAGCGCCGGAACACGTGTGGGAAGGATCGTCTACGCGATCTTGAGATCGGGAAGAGTACGACTACATCACCCACGAGAATCCGCTCTTGTTAAACACTTTGGAATCTTCGAGGGTGAGTTATACCATCGACTCGTTGCTACAGTCTAGTAGATAGATCTTGGCTTGTTGGTTTGTATGCGATAGAAATTTTTTGCTTTCCATGCTACGAATCCCTACAGATTATAAAGATGGATTCAGAACTAATAAAGTGTTATGTTGAGGCCCATGGATCGAGAGTGGAATTTGTTCATCCCGATGACGGATAGATATGCTCTGGGCCCTCTCGGTGATATCACATTGATTAGCTTGCAAGCAAGTGATTTGATCACTAGAATGTTATATCACGGGAACGAGAAAAGAGTACATGTCAGTAACGAGATCAAACTAGGTATGGAGATACCGATGATCGAATCTCGGACATGTAATATATCGCGAAACAAAAGGATTAACATACTAGTGTAAAAGGTTCCGACGATCACAAGAAAGTCATCGTTGAATGTGTGGGAGTCAGTATGGGTCTCCAGATCCCGCTTCTGATTATTGATCTGAGAGGGGTCTCGATCATGTCCGCATTATTCACGAACCGTAGGGTGACACACTTAAGAGACACCGACATCCAATTGGAGCAAAAGTTTCATGCCGAAAGAAAAGGAAAGCGCAGGAATTTATTTCACTAGACACCGAAACTGTTTCGGTTGAAATTGCTGAAACTGGTTCTGCATGTGAAACGGAATACTAGCAAGGGGTTTTATGTGAATGTTTGTTAATTAAAGTAATTAACAAAATTCTGAATAAATAAATAAAATAGTTTTATTTAAATGAGAGCTTGCATTAAATTTGGTGGAAATTTAATGCATGTGAGTGGATTTTTGAGTGGAGGCTTTTTACTGGGAGTGGAGGCTTTTCATTTTGAGTGGGAGCTCCACCCACATGAATGTGGAAGAGGTGGGGGCAGCCCCCATGGCTGGGCGCCATGCCCCTTGGGTGCCCCTCTCCCTATAAAAGTGCCCCTCTCCTCCTCTCAAAGTACACCTCCTCGTGAAGGATCTCTCTCCCCCTCTAGAATTTATTCCCCATGGTCTCGGACTAGCGAGATACATGTTCCCGGTGGCTATTCGGCAAGAAAGAGTTGTGCTTCCGCTGCATCGCTAGAGCGAGGCGGAGGTTGCTCGGTGCCTCGAGCGTGTGTGCGAGCACGGATGCGCTCATTTTTTGGCGCTAGGACTTCCTCTCGATCTTGAGATCGGCAATAGATCGCCTACATCAACCACGAGTTTGGACTCGTTAAGCTTTGTCGGTCTTCAAGGGTATGTTCTCTACGGATATACATCCGCCCGTTGTTTGTATCTAGTAGATAGATCTTGGTACATAGTTGTTCCCATCGTAGGAAAATTTTTGTTTTCTATGATGCGAACCCTACAACAACACCATCCAAATTATACTTTCTTTGATAGTTGCATGTTATTTTCATAATAGCAAAAAAAAATTAAAATAATCATTCACTTGAATGTAAAGTGAATAATCCCACACTTTAATCATACTTATCATAAATCCAAAACTTGAGAATAATTAAAACAAATTACACCTTAAGTTTATTTACCCTTTTAAAGATAACTTTAGTCCCAAGGCTTATAAACATTATGTCTATTAAACTACTTATGTTTTTTATAGTTAACCTTGGTCTATTCCAATTAAGACATAAAGCATCTCAAGTCCAAACTAATCAATCACACACTCACAAGCCTTAATAAGAAGCACGAGTATGAAACTTATCTAAAAGGACAACACATTCTAAAGAAACCATTTCTAGTTTCCAAACCCTAGATCAAAATTATCCCCGGGATTTGAGTTTACAAAATTGCATTACATTACTTATGCATAATAGCATCTTGCTTCTTTAAAACATTAGCCCTTATTGGACCAATGATGCCGATTTCAGATATTGGATCTTATATTGTCTTAAAGACCGTGAGTGCATAATCTTGCAATAATAAAAGGCAAGTTCACACTTGCTCATGTCCTTTGATTATTTTCTGTAAAGTATTTTGTAAATCCAGTGTTGTTATCACCTGCATTTGAAAAAGGTTAGCAAACACTATTTTCATAATTATATGATTATAGGTTTAATTACCATGAGGTAATAACCTACTATGAAATTTCCGATGGTAAAGGAACATATTATCTAGGACTTAACAACCAATGTCGCCAGTGATTCTTGCGCCGTATATCACGCGTTAACCATGAGATTTGGAATTGGACGGAGAAGTCAGCTGTATCTTCTTCCTCTCGCATGTAGCCAGATGTGCAGGTCGTGGCTGTTATCACTCGTAGCGTGCATATTAATTGGTAATTCGTAGAGGATATGCAGCATATGGGTGGGAACTCTCAACGTCCCACGATAGTTTTGGCATCTAACGGTTTGTACAAACCATTGCCGTAATTCAATATGTGGGTATGGTGTACACCAAGGAGACATGCGAGGTCGCAAAGGGGGAAGTGATTGTCTTGGATCATCTTCTGGGCCCCACACCATAGGAAGTGTGGACGGAAAGATCGCCCGGTTGTGCAACAAGGATTTGATCTCTCATGGGTAAAGTGACGCACCTCTGCAGAGTGTAAGAACTGTAACTTGTTACTCCATGTTCCGGGAAGGAGCTGAGAACGCGGCGGGAAAGAAACTCCATGAAAGTTCTGGTAAACGCGTGAAGGCTGACGGACATAGATTTTCAGAATAAAAGCAACCTTTGAAGAAATGTTTACGAAAACCTGCATTGCCTACGACCCATGGTCTGTGGCTATAGATATAGTGCATCAAACACTCCTTTTCTAGTGAACTTGCTGAGTACGCTCGTACTCAAAGTATCTTCTTAACCCTTGCTAGGTTCTCAAGCCGTCATGGCGATGTCTACATCAAGTTATGCTCCAGGAATCATCATCAAAAGCTCGAGTTCTTCAATGAAGTCAAGGAAGTCAACATATACATCAACTCAAGTGAAGACGAAGTTTCTGACTAGATGGGAATATAATCTCTAGCCATAGAACCTATTTCTGTAGTGTATTGCAATAGCAGCAATGCCAGACCATTAGTTAAAATACTAGTCTTAATAGTATAATAGTTTTTGAGTTGTTTTTTTTATTCTTCTTTGTAAGAAGTTTCTTTCTCTCTCTTTAACCTAGAGTTTTCTATGGATCTTATGTAAAGAGTCGAGTTGTAACCTATAGTCATGTCTTGGACCTGCTGTATTTATGTTGTATCACTCTAAGGGATGTAATACTAGTGAACGGTGTTTCATTGGTGTTATGTCAACGACTATAGTGTACTACATCATGCATTCGTATGCTGGGTCACCGCATCGGTAACGAGGTTGAACTAGGTATATAGATAGATACCTAGTTCAAACCTCGGATAAGTAAAGTATTGCGCGACAAAGGGAATCATATCATATTTAAATGATTCATTCGATCACGAAGTCATCATAGAAATATGTGGGAGCCATTATGGATTTCTAGATCCCACTATTGGTTATTGATCGGAGAGGTGTCTCGATCATGTCTGCATAGTTCACGAACCGTAGGGAGACACACTTAAGGATTCGATATTGTTTGAGTAGATATGGAATGTGAGTTGGAGACTAAATATTATTCTGAGTCTCGGATTGGATCTAGGACATCACGAGGAGATCCAAAATGGTCCGGAGAATAATATTCATATAAGGAAAGTCTATTTCCAGGGTTCAGAAATGTTTTGGTATTTTGACTGAAAGCTTCTAGAATGTTCTGGAAGGTCCACCACCCTGGGAGGGGTTACATGGAATGCACCATACCATGATGGGTTGGGCGCATCATACCCTAGGCCAACTCGGCCAAGGACTAGGAAGGGAGAAACAAACTCTAGTTTAAAAAGTCAAATCCTAGTTTGAAAAGTCAAATCCTAGTTAGGGAAGGAAAGCGAAACCTTGAGGGACAAGTTCTCCCTATCCCTTCCTTGCCGCCGGCCTAGAGGAGTTGGGGAAAGACTTGGCCAGGGGTGGGAACCTTGGACACAGCCCCCCACCCATATAAGGAGGGGTGAGGGCGCCCCTAGCCCCTCACCCCAAACACTAGCCGCAGGCGTCTCCCCTCTCTCCTCCATACACTGCTCCAGCTTAGGAGAAGCCCTATAGTAATTACTTCTCCTCCACCACCACCACACCGTCGTGCTGTTGGGATTCCTAGGAGATCTACAACCTCCGTTGCCCTGATGAAACAAGGGAGAGAAAGGTCTTCATCAACTACCGTATGTGTGACCGACTACGGAAGCACTATCGGAACGTGGCACAGGAAGGATCGTCTACGCTATCTTGAGATTGGCAAGTGATCTACTACATCAACCACGAGATCTGAATCTCGTTAAATGCTTTGGATCTTTGAGGGTTAGTTCTCTACAATCTCATTGCACCGATCTCGTAGAATAGATCTTTGTTTTGTGTGTTCCGGCAATAGAATTTTTTTGTTTTTCATGCTACGAACCCTAAAATATGATTAGTGTGAGCATATTTATATGTCACTTAATGCTGAAAACATCAACCATATACCAACTGCAATCCACACTCTTGTCCCAATGGGCAAATATATGCAGTCGACGTTCGCATGATATCAAGATAGTTGATTGAATACATACACATGAGAGAGAGGGAGGGAGGGAGAGAGAGGCAAAAATAATCTTTATTTCAGTTCATAATAGTGCTAGGGTTTCTCTATCTTCCCAAGAAAAAAATAAAACTACTCACTCATGGAGGCAACATCATCACAATAAATAATAATATAAATAGGGTATGCATGAATTGATGAATACTCGTGCAAATCCGCTACAAGGATTGGAATCGCCACAAGATGAATGGAGTAAATGTTGATGGAGATGTAGTTGATGATGGATATGCAGCGCTTGATGATGAAGATTGATGCCCAAGCCTCCAAGATGAGAGTAGGGGGAGAGAGAGATGGATGCCCTTCTATGAGTTCCCGTGGCATAGTTATCTCGAACTGCTTTTTTGTCGCCTAAGCGCGAGCGTGGTGATTATTTGTGTGCCTTGATGTTTATAGCCATTAAGGCCCGCATGCGTTGTTGTAGTGACGTCTAAAAAATAAAAATCATTTAATACCAAAGTTATACCTAGGTAGAAAAAAAGAAAAAAATCGATGTGATCGACGAAATGTATCAAAGACCATATCGACATCAACATATCATGACAACGCAGAGAGTAGGAATACGGTTATCCAATAACAACGCCTTTGGAAAATGAACGATGCTTGAGTGCCGACATCACCATATACAACCAACGAAGGCTAGATCAAGGGTTGTCACCCTGAAGATCAAATATGAAAAAAATCCAATCAATGACTTCAACAAGGTAATGATACAAAGGGTCAACATTTCCAAGTATGACCAAGTAGGGTCATCCCTATGGTTTTCACACCAGTGTTCGATACCTGGTACTGAAGAAGAACCACCAGATCGAAGTCATCATGTTGTTGCTACCGCTTTCCGCAATCCCAGAAACTACATACATGCACGGTCATGACGTACCTGAGGATCCACGCAAGCAATTCCCATTCCCGCGTAAGCACGGAATTAAGCTGCGACAAGAGTTGCTCGCCATTCGTCAAAACTATCGATGAGGGGGGGGAGGTTACAAGCACCGCCAAAATACCTAATCCGGTACGCTCTGGCAGTCTTGCACCAAGTGGTAGCCGATGGCAGATTTGTATTAAACAACACCATCACACGCAGCCACTTGCTTCGTCTCCCTTGCCTGCTCGGTAGCCAACAAATAATTAGCCAACCATCATACCAAGGTATCAGCAGGTAAGGCCGGATGATACACTCGTAGACTATTCTCAACGTTGTCGTTGCTTCATAGCTTTCACCACTTGCCTCAAGTCGCCGCACACACACAACGATTCATAGCACCACGCTGTAGACTCCAGGCAGCTTGAGGGAGATGACGAGGGTTAGACCCATTAATGTCCATTGTTATGGACTTGAGTTTTAAGAAAGAGGGGTGCGTTGGAGATCGCATTCGGCTAACAGACAAGCAACACGAGACACGAGGTTTACCTAGGCTCAGGACCCTGGAGGAGAAAACCCTACTCCTGCTTGTCTTATCTTGATTGACGGCGGAATTGATAATTACAAGGTTGCGCAGATGAGATCTCACGGATGTGTATGCTAGGGTTGAGGTAGATCTTCCTTGATGTGCCCTCCTGGTCTTTATATGGGTAGGTTGCTCTTTAAACTTTCTATCTAAAGTTAGGGTATCTTTTCAGAAGTCGTTTTTTATGGGTCTAGCTCATCCGAATCCTTTCTGGACTTTGTCATCAGAAATAGATCGTCATGTAGGCTTCTGCTAGACCAAATAGAATAGGCTAACGGTAGATACGTGTAGGCATACCTGAGGTGTCCCACAAACATAGGTATAAATCACAACGGCTACATCCCATGATGACGAGGAAGTACGATGAGCCAGATCTAGGGCACACAAAATGGATCGGTGACAAGGGTTGAGGGCTTTAGGCGGCCACGAAATTGAGGGGAAGAGGAATCGCGCCTCCCGTGCCAGTCGTCACCCCGAGGGCCTCCTCCGCCTATGACTGCCATAAAATTTAATTTATCCTTCTAAACCTTATGCGCTCGTCTCTATTGTTTTTAATTTTTTTTCTTGATTAATATTATAAGCATGGCATATTTTCTCCATTTAAAAGAATATACATATAAAAAAATGGTATGGCCAACATTTGTGCCAGTTTCTATTTGCAATTGGGAATCGTAGATCTGAGAGAAGCCCAGACCAATGACACGGCCCAAGTCGCAGGTCAGGCTAGTTTGGGCTTTACTTTCAGGCCAGGCTCGGCTTAATTTTCTTGCCCTGAAGAATAATAAATCAGGCCTTTCTCAGGCTTCACTTACTGTAAAACAAAGTCTAGGGCTTCTTCTAGCCGCTGCCTTTGATTGGTTTTAAGAGCACTCTAGCACATACTGCAAACGCGTGTATCGTTTATGAAGAACTGCAAACCACGTTTGCGGTATAAAACTTTTCGTGACAGAATAGATACACTAAATGGAACTGCATTTTTTTAAAATTATCTCGTTGGCGCCAGATCGTACATACGGGGGAGTTCTTGATCATCGAAGATCAACATATATACAACCTCGGTCGTGCTGTCGGTAGATTGATTTGTTTTTGTCTAGGCTAGTTCTTGTACAACCAGGGCGCACTGAGGGATTGGGTGATCTTGATCTAGCAATGCGCATGCATTATCCTGATCTGTAACCGGAAAAGCCACAGAGTGTACATACCGTCAATGGTCCCAACAAAAAGAAACTAGTACTAGCGAAACACGGTGCACACCTTTCGGTGCTTTGGCGGCGGCTCGCAGGCGCTGCATGTCCCCTTGGTGATGGCTCGGGGTGGTTTCGAGGCCGCTGCCGCTAGGTTCTTCGGTCCGATGGGCCTACCAGAGCATGGTTAGTGGTGGCTAGCGGCAGTGTGATGGCGGCTGCCGCTGGCAGCAGCTGCATGGCAGTGCAGTAGTCGGCAAGCGGTCAAGCGAGCTAATCTGGTCGCGATCTACTTACTACGACATTAATTGATGGCGGCACGGGAGTTTTGCAATAGGGGCAGCAGTCCTAATTCTTCAATGGTGATGGACTCCATGGTCGATATGGTGGCTATATCTCGAGATGGGGATTTCCTTTTCGAGGCCGTCATTGCTACGGGACACCCCCTTCACCACTAGACCGGCTTCTGTCAGACCCTGCTGGGGCTACACATTACATCTCTTCTAATAGATGCGTCAAATCATGGTTTTCTACGCATGACGTCTCATGATGAGGTGTGAAACCATGAGCATGCTTGTTGCCCGTAAAGGTGCTACACATGGTGTCTCTTGCAAAAGCTTAAAAGTCATCCATTTTTCAATTGGATCGAAGGTGGTGCGACGGTGACCGCAGGCGAGGCGGAATGTGACATCTCCGCCTTCCTATATCTCCTCCGGTGGTATCTGACTAGCGAGGCTTTGTTGGCCGAACAAGTGATGATCATAGAGGTGATTTCAACGATGAGTATGCGCAATGGGGTGGAAATACAAGATCTCTTATCAGCATGTCGACACGCACCTGTGTCGTTCCCTTCTTCAAGGTCGTGGCTCGAAACACCGGCTTCGAGGATGAAAATCGTGAGTTCAACCTACCGTATAACTTAGTCATCATTGGTGCACGTGGAGCGATCCATTCGTGAAAGACTTGTGTGTACCTTTCGTCTGCTTCGATCTTTTAGGGATAGCGGTTGCCTCATGGAATTATTGTCATGATGCATACAACCCTTTTTTTTTTCTTGGTCGACTTTCTTGCGCTTCTCTTCTGAATAATTATTAATCCAAGCTTTGTCAACTGCGCATATCGTACTCATTGCGTATAACAAGACCGTAATGTGCCTGAGTGGTCCATTTTAGTTTAACATATCCACGAAGGTGTCCAGGTCAGTTTTGGGAGTAGCAGCCCAGCGATTGGTGGGCTAGATATACGTACGGCAGACCGTGTCCATCGTGAGTGGTGATTCATCTCCAGCAATGAGTGGTCACTGATGGTCACAGAACCAATCGATGCTTTTGGTTGGCTATGGAAATCAAGTAGTAACCAATAACACAAAATTTCTAGCACTTACTCGAGGACATGCTCAACACAAGAGATTAGCCAGAGGAAAATCTTCCTAAAGGAATATTCACGTGTTTGATGCAATAGTAGTGTGTTAGGGACTAGAGATGATCTTTTATTTCGATGTAATTTGTTCATGCTTGTTGGAAGAACTCCCTGGCCATGTTTGACTATATCTCTATAGTCAAGCAAAATTAGCAGACGCCACTCTTTGGAATTGATCATTCTAGGAGTCTGGTCCATATATATAATTCTCAAAAATAAAATAAAAGGAGTCTGGTCCATATGCAAGACTAGTAATGGACTCATATTCCAAAACTTTAAGCTGAATCTCTACAAACACCGATAAATTTTCAAGGAGGAAATTAGATGGCCAAAATTCAGCCACTAGAAAGAAATATACCCTTTTCTCTTCTTGGGTTGATTTGTCATAGTTGTGGTAGAAGGATTATTTGATTCTTTCCTTTATTGTACAAATTTCTTGTACATTTATAACATAAACCAAAAAATTAATAATATCCAATAGAGTCCCACTATTTTTCTAATAAAATGGTATTAGCGACCATGAGAGGAATATGATTCTTGGGTACAGGGATATGGATGCTCAGGGAATGGGGAAGAGGAGGGCGAGATTCGGTAGGCGTCACGGTAAGGTAGAAGCTGTGGTAGAGTTGGTCATTGCAGCAAAGCGAAGAGCTACGACCAAGGAGACAACGACGAACACTTGGGCAGAAGGACTTTCTGCGCGAAGGGTGTAGGAAGAGAAACAAGACTGCAATGTGTAGGTGAGAGGGAGTGTGTAGTCGGCGTATACATGTGTTAAAATTCTACACCCATGTCTGATGTGGCCCGGTCACATTACAAAAAGTACATTCACAATTCTGAGCCACCCATTGATACAAGCATTTGACCGGTTATCTGCAAAAAGAGAAACTATACCACATATATAAAGCTCGAGAATGGAAGCATACATTAAGTTCAATTGTAGTTTTTCTATTTTAGTACGAGGTATGATTGGACTACATCTTGGGGTGCTAAAACTGATTGCCCCTGCGTGTAATGTCAACCATGAGTAAGATATATTATATGGTGGTAGCCTTAGTGGTTATGGAATAGTCGTAGTTTTAGGTAGCGGTAGTGGTGGTGCTAGTAGTAATAGTGGTTGTTGCATAGTAGTACTCATAGCTGTTGTAGTTTAGACGTACGTAGTTGTAGGTATCACTAGCAGTAGTGACATGAGTTTATAAAAAAGGCAAAAAATCACAAAGAATACGATAAAAAAGCGAGAAATCCCAATAAACACTGAAACATTCGTATTCATAACATCCAAATTAAGTAAAAAAATAATGCAGACAAAGATGTGCAAGTACATTACACCAGAGTACGCGGACCCTCGCGGTTTAAACTCTAAGTCATACATGCATCTAATCTCCGTGCTGGCGCTATCGTGGCAAGAAAACCGTCAGAGACAATTTTGATGGAAAAAGTACATAGGCGTTTTTTTTTTGCTTAGCACATGATCGCCGTGGCCCATTGTAGGCCGGCACACCCTAGGGGTTGTGGTAGCTGTGCGTGGCCGACACAATTTGGTGCCGGCCTACGTAATCATGCACAACACAATATTTGGTGTCCCCAATGATTTTTTTAGTCACCATGTTTTAGCTTGCAGTTTTTATATTGGGGATTCGACTAATTACCAAAAATTACATAAAAACGTAATATAAATAACATATGCTTCCAAATAACTTCACAAGTTCACAACACATGCGAACATGACATAACGATACATTAATAAATATAGGTAGTTGTGAGTTCTACACAGTACTATATAAAACTACACATGATAGAACACCTTGTTTAGCCGATGTCTCAACACACATCAGCCTTTGTCATGGTGGTATCACGGCATATGACATGGGTAGGCTAAAGTTGGTGCCAATAGACATGGAGAAATCCGGGAAGGGATGATGTAGTAAAGACCGCACTCGAAAGAACAGTGAAAGACACGATATATCCAGGTTCGAGGCTCTCCTAATGAGATAACACCTCTACTCCTGCATCTAATATCATATAATCTTGTCATACTTGTGGCTACAATGATGCTCCTTGAGTTGTATTTCCTATGCCTCTATGAGCTTTATCTATGAGAGCAGGGGAGGAAGAATATGAGCTCCTAGCGAGCAGAGAGGAGAGGAGCCCTTCGGGGGACTCTCTTAAAACGATCCCTCCAGTGCTCCTTATAAAGGGGAGCCCAGGGGAAAAAGACTTGTTCCTCATGATTGGTATCTCTTTAGCATCTTCCGGGAATCTTCCTACGATGCTTAGCATATGACTTAGTATCTCTGGAGATGCCTTGCATATTCCTTAGCATCTCCTTGGATGCCAAAGGCATATTCCATATAGCAATGTGCCAGTCTGAACCATGTGCGTCCCAAGACTTGCACGGTACTTGTGAAGCTTGTCCTGGCTCGATGGCGTGTCATTGTGGAGGTTATGGATACGTCTGGAGGTGGATAAGAGGGCGTATGGGGCGATATAACTCGGCCTAAACGTCCTAGCTAAAAGGAAAATTCGGCCTGATCTTTAGTTGACTCAGCCTGGGGCAAAAGAGGCACAGCCGAGCTATTTCCTCCTTTAGCTGGATTAATAAACAAAGGCCCAGTCGAATTAATTAAGTCGGCCTGAGCTGCTGGTTCCCTCGGCGGCCCAGCCGGTAGAGAAAACAATGCCAGACGGGTCAAAGGGAGCCTAGGTGGGAATGCCCCATCCGGCCCGTGGGGAGCTGATCCGAGGTGGAGGGATCCCGGGGTGGGCCGCGGTGTCGGCCCACCTGGTTCGTTGCTGGTGGTGCTGAGGTCGCCCGGGATGGGCCGAATGAACCAAAGCTAGCCCACTGATACGTCCAAAACGTATCTACTTTCCCCAACACTTTTGCTATTGTTTCTCCTCTAAACTTGTGTGATTTGGATACAACTAACACGGACTGACGCTGTTTTAAGCAGAAGTGCTTTGGTGTCTAGTTTTTGTGTAGAAAATTAACTTTCAGGAAAAATCCCGGAAAATATGCCAAAACTCCTATTTTACCAGAAGACTCATGGAGCCAGAAGATGAGATGGAGGAGGGCCACGAGGGGCCCACACCCCCTGGCCGCGCGGGCCAGCCCAGGCCGCTCCTGGGAGGGGTGTGGCCACCTCGGGCACCCCCTCGGCCTCCCTCTTTGCCTACTTAAAGCCTTCTGACCTAAAAACGACGGGGGTTCGACATTTTTCTAGAAAGAGTTCTGCTGCGCCGCCACCACCAGAAACCGTGATTCGAAACCACAAACTCCGTTATGGCACCTTGCCAGGACGGGGAATTGGAGGAGATCAACGCCATCATCATCACCGACGTCTCTCCATCAACCATACATGTTTCCCCCATCCATGAGTGAGTAATCCCCCGCTGTAGGCTATGGGGATGGTAGGAATTGGATGAGATCTATCATGTAATCGAATAAGATTGTTAGGGCATGGTGCCTAGTATCTTTATTAGTGCTATTTGACTTTGTTGAAACTTGTTGTGCTTAATGCTTGTCACTAGGGCCCGAGTGCCATGATCTCAGATGTGAACATGTTATTGGTTCATGATGATAGTATTGTTTGTGATCTTATCTACAAGTTGTGTACACATATCATTGTTCGGAACCAAAGGCCCCGAAGTGACAGAAATTGGGACAGCCGGAGGGGATGGCTGTGATATGAGGATCACGTGTGTTCACGGAGTGTTAATGATTTGCTCCGGTACTCTATTAAAAGGAGAACCTTAATTGTCAGTAGATTCCCTTAAGCCCCCGCTGCAACGGGCTGGCAGGATAAAAGATGTTGTACAAGTTCTCATTGCGAGTATGTATTCCTATATATGGAACACATGCCTATGATTGTTTAGTACTTCGATGCTTTATCTTATTTATCTGCAATTGCCCTAGATCTTGAAGTTATATGAATTATGTTGTCCATGCAACGCCCGTACATCCATCCCTATGCCGACCGCACTCATATCCTACTATTTGCTACTATTGTTAGTGCTGCCTTTGTTTTACTGCTGCTGTTACTTTGCTGTTTCTACTACAAAACTATTACTACTGATAAACTACTGTGAGAAAGATTATTTCCAGGTACAGCTGAATTGAAAACTCAGTTGTTAAGGCTTATAAGTATTCTTTGGCTCCCCTTGTGTCCAATCAATAAATTGGGTTATACTACCCTCGAAGACTGTTGTGATCCCCTATACTTGTGGGTCATTAAGACTATTTTCTGGCGCCGTTGCCGGGGAACATAGCTTTATTTGTAAGTTCACTTAGATCTATTATTGTTCGCTGCTATCCTTTTCATCATGGGGAAAACTCGTGATGGGAAGTTTCCTATTTTACCATCCACTATAAGAAGAGGTACAGTCCTAAACACCTCTATTGCTCTTGATTCACCGTCTGTTCTAAGTAAGATTGTTACACCACCACCACATACACATGCTATGCACACTGCTACTACTGCTGAATCTGAAATTGCTTCTGATGCTCATGATGTTACTTCTACTGTGCTTGATGAGAGTGGTTCATTAGGTCATTTCCTAGATGCTACTATTGCTAGAACTATATTGGGAAACACTGAAACTCCTAGTGAAGACATTATTACTCCTGTTAGCTCACCTGAGTCTAGAGAGAGCTATGATATTAATGATGGTTATATTGAAATGACTGATGAATTTATTGAGGAGTATCGAAACACACGTGGTGCTAGTGCTATTAGGAGTCTCCTTGAGAAACATACTATTATACCTAAACTATCTCCTGATGCTAAGTTTGCTACTTCTCCCATAGACATTAAAGATAAATATTATGATTTCTCTCTTGATTTATCCTATATAAAAATTGTTGAGAAAGAACCTTTTTGTGGGACTAAGAATGAAAGGGCTGTGGCACATATGAATGGGCTTTCCACTATGAGTGCCTTATTTTCTGAAGATGTTAAGATGCGTACCTACTTTGTTGCTAAAAACTTCCCTTTTTCACTAAAAGGAGAAGCTAAAGCTTGGTTTAAAAGTTTACCTCCTGGGTGAAGGGAATATGCCCTGAGAGGCAATAATAAAATGTTTATTATGTGTATTCCAAGTATATGATAGATGTTTATTTTGCATGCTATAATTGTATTAATACGGAAACGTTAATACATGTGTGTTTAGTAAACAAACAGAAAGTTCCTAGCTATGCCTCTCTCATAAACTAGTTCGTTGATTAACAAGATGATCACGGTTTCCTGATCATAGACATTGGATGTTGTTAATAACGAGATCACAACATTAGTGTAATGGTGTGATGAACATTCATCCGAAGTATAGCATTACGATCAAAGTCATTGAGTTTATATTGCTATAAACAAACTACGAAGTAGTCCTAATCCTTAGACCATGAGATCATGCCAATCACTAACACCGGAAGAGTTTCTTGTTGACATCAAACGTCACTCCGTAACTGGGTGATTATAAAGATGGCTTCAAAGCTACTAAAGTGTTATGTTGAGAATCATGGATCAAGAGTGGAATTTGTTCATCCCGATGACGGATAGATATGCTCTGGGCCCTGGTGATATCACATTGGTTAGCTTGCAAGCAAGTGATTTGATCACTAGAATGTTATATCACGGGAACGAGAAAAGAGTGCATGTCAGTAACGAGATCAAACTAGGTATGGAGATACCGATGATCGAATCTCGGACATGTAATATATCGTGAAACAAAGGGATTAAGATACAAGCATAAAAGGTTCCGACGATCACAGGAAAAGTCATCGTTGAATGTGTGGGAGTCAGTATGGATCTCCGTGTCCGCCATCGATTATTGATCGGAGAAGGGTCTCGATCATGTCCACATTATTCGCGAACCGTAGGATGACACACTTAAGGGACACTGGCATCCAGTTGGAGAAAATGTTTCTTGCCGAAAGAATAAACAAGCGCAGGAATTTATTTCACTAGATACCGAAACAGGTTTTCGGGTGAAATTGCATAAAGTGGTTATGCATGTGAAATGGAATTCTAGCAAGGGGTTATTTGTGAATGTTTTTCATTAAAGTAATTGATAAAATTCTGAATAAAATAAAAGAGTTTTATTTAATGAGAGTTCGCATTAAATTTGGTGGAAATTTAATGGGAATTTGAGTGGACTTTTGAGTGGAGGGAATTTAAAGGAATTTTGTGAGTGGAGTGTCCACCCACATGAAGAGGGGAGGTCAAGGGGGCAGCCCCCATGCGCCTGCCACCCCCTTGGGGTTCCCCCTCCTCCTATGAAAGGAGCCCCCCTCCTCACTTGTCTCTCAAACCTCCTCGTGAAGGATCTCTCTCCCCCTCTAGAATTTATCCCCATGGTCTCGGACTAGCGAGATACATGTTCCCGGTGGCTATTCGGCAAGAAAGGGTTGTGCTTCCGCTGCATCGCTGGAGCTAGGAGGCGGAGGTTGCCCGGTGTCTTGTACGTGTGCGAGCGGATGCGCTGCTTTTGCGCTAGGACTTCCTCTCGATCTTGAGATCGGCAAGAGATCGTCTACATCAACCACGAGTTGAACTCGTTAAGCTTTGTCGGTCTTCAAGGGCATGTTCTCTACGGATATACATCCGCCCGTTGTTTGTATCTAGTAGATAGATCTTGGTACATAGTTCCCATCGTAGGAATTTTTTTTCTATGCTGCGAACCCTACAGTGGTATCAGAGCCGGATCTATGCGTAGATGCTTTACACAGGTAGTACACATATGAGTATGTGGGCGATGATGATCATGTTGTTTCTCCTTTGTTGTAATTTTGGATATTGGTGGCATAGTGGGATGAAGCGGCCCGGACAAACTTTACATGTCCTCGCACATGAGACCTATTCCACGCTTGACATGCAACTAGTTTGCATAAGTGGCTAGCGGGTGTTTGTCTCTCCTACTATAGTCAATATCTATTTTGCAAGCGAGTTGTCAACAATTTGGTTATCCTCGTTGCGGTTCATGTTTGTAGGTAAGAACGGTTCTATCTCGAAATCCCTAAGCCACGTAAAACTTGCAATGGATAAATTAGAGGCGTCTAGTTTAGATTGTTGCTGGGCTAGTGTTATGATATGGTGATGTTGTAAGTAGAAGTATGAGATGATACTCTTACAACATACATAACGTGTAATCTCCATAGACCTTGGACTTACACATATAGGTATGATAGATATCATACCACGGTGCACATGATAGAGATTATATGCGGGAACCATATCATTTCACTAATAAACGTGTGATGTTTGATAGCATCTTATATTGCTTGTTTAGCGCTTTGTTAGCATAATAAGATGATCCCTCTTTTAAATATGAAGATAAGAATGTGTTCTTCCTTTAGTATGCACCGATTATGTTTTCATCGCTCCAAGACATCACGTGATGATCGGGTGTTCTTGGATCCACGACCATATTTCGGGTGTAAAACAGTTACACACGCGAATACTAAGGTTCTAACTTGGCGAGCCTAGCATGTACAAACATGGCCTCGGAACACGGACCGAAAGGTTAAGCATGAGTCATATAGTTGATATGATGCCCATTTGATGCTCGCCTTTGAAGCTACACCGACTCACGTGATGATCGGACTTGGTGTAGTGCATTTGGTTCATGTAATCACCAAAAAGGCACGAGGGATGTCGTTTTTTGAGTGGGAGTTCATTCGTAATATGGATTAGTTGAACTCAATCTATCATACACTTAGTCTAAACTTTACAAATTCTGTTGTAGATGGCACCACCTGCTTTTAATTTCAATGTATTCATGGAGAAAGAGAAACTTGCAACGAACGGTAGCAACTTTACCGAATGGGCCATGAATTTGAGGATTCTCCTCTCTGCTGCACAAAAGCAATATGTGCTAGAAGCGCCGTTAGGCCCCCCACCTTTAGAGTATGCCTCTGACGAGGAGAAGAATGTCTATCAGACTCGTCAGGAGGACCACAACTTAGTTCATTGCGGCATATTGTATGGGCTAGAGCCGGAACTTCGAAAGCATTTCGAAAATGGCAATGCTTTTGATACAATGGGTGAGTTGAAAATAATTTTCGACACACATGCTACTGTAGAGAGCTACAACGCTTCAGAAAAGTTCTTTAGCTGCATGATGGAAGAGCACAGCTCCGTTAGTGAGCATGTACTCAAGATGTCGGGTTACGCCGATAAGCTTGTGTCCTTGGGAATATCGATTCCCATTGACTTAGGCATCCATCGTGTTCTGCATTCTCTGCCACCTAGCTATAAGAGCTTCGTGATGAACTATAATATGCAAGGCATGAAGAAGTATCTCCCCGAGATTATGTCAATGCTTAAAACTACAGAAGTGGAGATCAAAAAGGAACATCAAGTGTTGATGATCAATAGGAACACTGGTTTCAAGAAAGACAAGAAGGGAAAACGGAAGGGAAGTAAGGGCGGCAATCCTGTTGCCGTGCCTGAAAAGAAACCCCGAGTTGGACCTAAGTCTGATACCGAGTGCTACTATTGTAAGGGGACTGGCCACTGGAAGCGCAACTGCCCCAAGTATTTGGCAGACAAGAAAGCCGGCAAGGCAAACAAAGGTATATATGATATACATGTTATTGATGTGTACTTGACTAGTGCTCGCAGTAGCACCTGGGTATTTGATACCGGTTCAGTTGCTAATATTTGTAACTCGAAACAGGGGCTACGGAACAAGTGACCGCTAGCAAGGGGTGAGGTCAAGATGCGTGTCGGCAATGGATCAAGCGTTGATGTGATCGCCGTTGGAACACTGCCTCTCCACTTGCCATCGGGATTAGTTATAAACTTGAATAATTGTTATCTGGTGCCTGCACTGAGCATGAACATTGTATCTGGATCGTGTTTGATGCGAAGTGGTTATTCATTTAAATCCGAGAACAATGGTTGTTCCATTTATATGAATGAAATCTTTTATGGTCATGCACCGATGATGAATGGTTTATTTCTTTTAGATCTCGATAATAATGTTACACATATTCATAATGTTGATGCTAAAAGCATTAAACTAAATGATGATATATCCACATATATGTGGCACTGCCGTTTAGGTCATATTGGCGTTAAACGCATGAAGAAGCTCCATTCGGACAGATTTATTGGAAATCATACATTCCGATGTATGTGGTCCAATGAGTGTGTCGGCGCGAGGTGGATATCGTTATTTTGTTACTTTCACGGATGATTTGAGTAGATACGGTTATATCTACTTGATGAAACACAAGTCTGAAACCTTTGAAAAGTTCAAGGAGTTTCAGAATGAAGTGGAAAATCATCGTAATAGAAAGATCAAATTTCTACGGTCCGACCGTGGAGGTGAGTATCTAAGTTACGAGTTTAGCAATCACATGAAAGAGTGTGGAATTGTTTCACAACTCACACCTGCCGGAACACCACAGCGAACTGGTGTGTCGGAACGTCGTAATCGTACTTTATTAAATATGGTTCGATCTATGATGTCTCTGACTGACTTGCCATTGTTATTTTGGGGCTATGCACTAGAAACTGCTGCATTCACTTTAAATCGGGCACCATCTAGATCCGTTGAAAAGACACCGTATGAATTGTGGTTTGGAAACAAACCTAAGATGTTATTTCTTAAAGTTTGGGGATGCGATGTTTATGTGAAGAAACTTCAACCGGATAAACTCGAACCCAAAGAGGAAAAATGCGTCTTCATAGGATACCCTAAGGAAACTATTGGGTATTCCTTCTATCACAGATCCGAGGGCAAGGTTTTTGTTGCCAAGAATGGATCCTTTCTAGAGAAAGAGTTTCTCGCGAAAGGTTTGAGTAGTCGGAAGGTAGAACTCGAAGAGGTTATTGAACCTTCTCTTCAAAGTATGGCGAGTAGCGCAGCGCCGGAAGTTGTTCCGGAGTTGGCTCCACCTGTTGAAGAGGGAACTAATGATAATGATCATGAAACTCCGAAGAGTACTACCGAACCTCGCAGTCAAGCAGACGTGCAGCTCCCGAGTATGCGGAAATCTGTCATGAATTTCATGGTTGATGAAAATGATGACCCTGCGACGTATGAAGAAGCGATGATGAGCCCGGATTCCAACAAATGGTTAGAAGCCATGAAATCCGAGATGGAATCCATGTATGAAAATCAAGTTTGGAACTTGGTGGACTTACCTCACGACCGAAAGGCCGTGGAGAACAAATGGATTTTCAAAAGGAAAACTGATGCTGATGGTAATGTAACCATCTATAAAGCTCGACTTGTCGCAAAGGGGTTTCGACAAATTCAAGGAGTTGACTACGATGAGACATTCTCTCCCGTAGCGATGCTAAAGTCAGTTAGGATTATGTTAGCAATTGCTGCATATTTCGATTATGAGATATGGCAGATGGATGTCAAAACCGCGTTTCTCAATGGTAATATTGAAAAAGAGTTGCATATGATACAACCAAAGGGTTTTGTCGATCCTAAGGATGCTAACAAGGTGTGCAAGCTTCAGCGATCCATCTATGGATTGAAGCAAGCATCACGAAGTTGGAATCTCCGCTTTGATGAGGTGATCAAAGAGTTTGGATTTGTCCAAACTTATGGAGAAGCTTGTATTTACAAGAAAGTGAGTGGGAGCAATGTGGCATTTCTGATATTATATGTGGATGACATATTATTGATCGGAAATGATATAGCTTTTAAACAGTGTTAAAAGTTATCTAAACATCAAATTTTCAATGAAGGACCTAGGTGAAGCATCATACATATTAGGCATAAAGATCTATAGAGATAGATCTAGGCGCCTAATAGGGCTATCGCAAAGTACATACCTTGATAAGATTTTAAAGAAGTTTAAAATGGAAGATAGTAAGAAGGGGTTCTTACCTATGACACAAGGCACGACATTGAGTAAGACTCAAAGTCTGGCTTCGGCGGGAGAAAGAGAGATAATGGACAAGGTCCCCTATGCATCAGCCATAGGCTCTATAATGTACGCCATGCTATGTACAAGACCGGATGTGGCACATGCTATTTGTTTGACTATTAGGTACCAATCGGATCCAGGTTCAGAACACTGGAAAGCGGTCAAGAATATCCTTAAGTACTTACGAAGAACTAAGGATATGTTTCTTGTATACGGAGGTGAAGAAGAGCTCGTCACTAAGTGTTATATCGACACTATCTTTGACACCGATCCGGATGACTCTAAGTCTCAATCCGGATACGTATTTCTCATGAATGGTGGAGTGGTTAGTTGGAGGAGCTCCAAACAACCTGTGGTGGCGGGATCAACAACGGAGGCCGAATATGTTCGCTTGAGCAGCTCAGGAAGCAGTTTGGATGAAGGAGTTCATATCCGAACTAGGTGTGGTTGCAAACGCGTTGGACCCAATGGTGATCTATTGTGGCAACAATGGTGCCATTGCCAATGCCAAAGAGCCAAGGTATCACAAGCATTCCAAGCATATTAAGCGCCGGTTTCACTCCATCCGCGAGCATGTCAAGGATGGAGATATAAAGATTTGTAAAGTACATATGGATCTCAATGTAGCAGATCCGTTGACTAAAACTCTCCCTAGAGTTAAACATGATCTACACCAGAACTCCATGGGTGTTAGATACATCACAATGTAACTAGATTATTGTCTCTAGTGCAAGTGGGAGACTGAAGGGAATATGCCCTGAGAGGCAAATAAAATGTTTATTATGTGTATTCCAAGTATATGATAGATGTTTATTTTGCATGCTATAATTGTATTAATACGGAAACGTTAATACATGTGTGTTTAATAAACAAACAGAAAGTTCCTAGTTATGCCTCTCTCATAAACTAGTTCGTTGATTAACAAGATGATCACGGTTTCCTGATCATAGACATTGGATGTTGTTAATAACGAGATCACAACATTAGTGTAATGGTGTGATGAACATTCATCCGAAGTATAGCATTATGATCAAAGTCATTGAGTTTATATTGCTATAAACAAACTACGAAGTAGTCCTAATCCTTAGACCATGAGATCATGCCAATCACTAACACCGGAAGAGTTTCTTGTTGACATCAAACGTCACTCCGTAACTGGGTGATTATAAATATGGCTTCAAAGCTACTAAAGTGTTATGTTGAGAATCATGGATCAAGAGTGGAATTTGTTCATCCCGATGACGAATAGATATGCTCTGGGCCATCTCGGTGATACCACATTGGTTAGCTTGCAAGCAAGTGATTTGATCACTAGAATGTTATATCAGGAACGAAAAGAGTGCATGTCGATGTGAGATCAAACTAGGTATGGAGATACCGATGATCGAATCTCGGACATGTAATATATTGTGAAACAAAGGGATTAAGATACAAGCGTAAAAGGTTCCGACGATCACGGAAAAGTCATCGTTGAATGTGGGAGTCGATGGGATCTCCGTGTCCCCATCGATTATTGATAGGAGAAGGGTCTCGATCATGTCCGCATTATTCGCGAACCGTAGGGTGACACACTTAAGGGACACTGGCATCCAGTTGGAGCAAATGTTTCATGCTGAAAGAATAAACAAGCGCAGGAATTTATTTCACTAGAATCTGAAACAGTTTTGGGTGAAATTGCATAAAGTGGTTATGCATGTGAAATGGAATTCTAGCAAGGGGTTATTTGTGAATGTTTATCATTAAAGTAATTGACAAAATTCTGAATAAAATAAAAGAGTTTTATTTAATAAGAGTTTGCATTAAATTTGGTGGAAATTTAATGGGAATTTGAGTGGACTTTTGAGTGGAGGGAATTTAAAGGAATTTTGTGAGTGGAGTGTCCACCCACAGGAAGAGGGGAGGGCAAGGTGGCATCCCCCATGTGCCGGCCACCCCCTTGGGGTTCCCCCCTCCTCCTATAAAAGGAGCCCCCTCCTCACTTGTCTCTCACACCTCCTCGTGAAGGATCTCTCTCCCCCTCTAGAATTGATCCCCCATGGTCTCGGACTAGCGAGATACATGTTCCCGGTGGATATTCGGCAAGAAAGGGTTGTGCTTCCGCTGCATCGCTGGAGCTAGGAGGCGGAGGTTGCCCGGTGTCTTGTACGTGTGTGCGAGCACGGATGCGCTGCTGCTTTGCGGCGCTAGGACTTCCTCTCGATCTTGAGATCGGCAAGAGATCGTCTACATCAACCACGAGTTGAACTCGTTAAGCTTTGTCGGTCTTCAAGGGTATGTTCTCTACGGATATACATCCGCCCGTTGTTTGTATCTAGTAGATAGATCTTGGTACATAGTTCCCATCGTAGGAAATTTTTTGTTTTCTATGCTGCGAACCCTACACTGGGTCCATTGATAGCCCTGATTGCTTGATTGGTACTTTCTTTCAGAAATATTTCCCTCCTAGTGCTAGACATGCTTTTTTGCAGAATTTTTTTGATTTTAAACAGGGGGAAGAAGAGAAATTGCCTGAGTCATGGACAAGGTTCTGTGCCTTGATTCATGCACATCCTGGATATCCATTACCTAAAAATGAGCTTCTTGATATCTATTATAATGGACTAACTGATGAATCTAGGACATACCTAGATAGTTTTGCTGATTGTGTTTTCAGGAAAAGAACACCTGCAGAACCTGAAGAATTAATGGCTAAAATAAGCAAGAATTATGATGATTGGACTATAACTGAGACAATTACACCTGAGTCTACTGATATACCACAAGTATACGGGATCGTGTGCAGCCTTTTTGATAAGTAAGAGTGTCGAACCCAACGAGGAGCTAAAGGTGGGATAAATATTCTCTCAAGTTCTATTAACCACTGATACAACACTACGCACACTAAATGTTTGCATTATCTAGGAAATAAAACTAGAGCAACAAAACGAGTACTAGAGAAAGCTTTGCAAGATAACAAGAAAGTAAAGCTAGTTGCTGCAGCAATAAAATACACTAAACTAATAGAACCATGAGTGTGGAATAGTGGTGGTAATTGTGGTGGCTTTGTCCGAGTTTAATTGGCAAATAAATCAGGTTCATTGTCTTTGATGCAGTTTTCTATGTGGGAGAGGCTAAATATACATGTGCTTCACTACTTGGAATTACATGTACTATATGATTGGATTGTTAGCAAACATCCATAACTACTAACAAAGCATTAAGGTTTCCCCAAACATAGCCTTAAGTTAATGGTCCTCTTACTCCCATACGTGCAACGTTCCGGTTCGCGTCCTTAGGTTTCTGTCACTCCGGCAGAACTTCCCCCTTCCTATTACAGATACTACAAACCCTATGATGTTTAATCCATGCGCGCACAAATATAATGGACACCAAAGGACTATACTATATCAACCTACAACTCTAATGAACCAAAGACTTTCAACCAATCAATCTAAGAACAAAGAAACTACAGAAACATGACATAGATCATAGGATTATAACTTATAGCATCAAACACCATGTTTACATAGGACGGTACAGAGGTGTGTGAGAGGATGAACCACTGCATACTAGGAGGATCAGGTGATGGAGATGGCAGTGAATATGGTGAAGAGGATGGCAGCGGCGCGGGAGACTCCTTCCCCGCTATCGCTATCGTGGGGGAGCACCGCCCCTTAGCCCCCTTCCTTCATGGATTCTTGGGAGCCCTCCCCCATGGAGATGGGATCCATGGGGGAGGGAAAAACATGGCTTTGGTGGCTACAAATTCGTGGGTGGAGGTGTCTCCCACGAATTAGGTTTCCTCCCTTTATATAGCTTCTTGGATTCCCGTCACCCCATCTTGGGCTGCAGTAAATCAGGCCTAGCGGGCCCGTCCGGACTTGGAATCGGCTAAATTTTACTTACAAAACGATTGTTGCGAAATTTCCTACAAATTTGTAGTCGAAGAGTTTTCCGTTTGACGCCGTCTTCGACCTGAAATGTCACCATCTTCAAAAATATTTCTGATACAGATTTCTGGAAAATCCCAATTTGACTCCAACAAGGGTTCCACTTGTATTCTTGATAATTCCTACAAATCAAAATGTAAAACAAGAATATTGTGCACTTTTTCAACTATTAGTAGGTTAGTCCAAATAACTCATGAACTTTATATAAAAAGAAGTGTCAAAAGCATAATAATAACATAAACTATCAAAAATTATAGATACGTTATGGACGTATCAACATCCCCAAGCTTAGTTCCTACTCGTCCTCGAGTAGGTAAACGATAAAAACATTATAATTTTTGAGGTGACATGCACCATCATAATCTTGATCAAACCATTTACAAAGCATGGATAGATGGGATCAAAGTACTCTAAACATGAGCATGAAAGATGTAGTTCTAACAATAAGACATAGCAACCAAGTTGCAACATGAAAAGGTAACAAACAAAGATCGTGAATAACAATGCATTGAAAAACGTTTGTTTGTTTCACATAAACAAAACAAAATAAGAGTGGTATTTATCTTGTCCTTCATGGTATAGCAAATTATAAATGCATAGGACACCTTCAAAGTTCATAAGGGTGACTAGATACAAATAGTTCAAGAACAAGAAATATCAACCTTATGAATTGATCAACAAGTTTTGGGACAATGCAAATAGAACTAAGAATGGCAACTATGCTCTATTAATTGGTGCCTAAGGATAATAGTGGAAGAAAGGCCCTTCAAAGGGAAGCAGGGATTTCAAGTCTCATAAAGAGCTTCCAAAAATTATGGTACTTGTTAGCTTTCAGCTCTCATTGCCCCTATCATAAGCATCTTGAAGTGATTAAGGTTAGAGTGAACAAAGATGGAGTATATGCTTGACAAAGTATAAGTTGGCAATCTCATGTCCCTTGAGTGCGAGGGTCGCTCCTCATGCTACTCAACTTTAGTCACCGGTAAGTTCTTGTCATAGTAAGTACATGTGTATCATAGAGAACCGCCAACGGGGTACCCCTTGCCCAATGATATAGGAGCTATCCCATAACAAAATGACAAGGCAAGCAGACAATCAGAATCTCAGCAATGTTCTTATTTACCATGGGAAAATGGTGTTTTTTCTCTCTTTTTTCATCTTTTCTTTTTCTTTTTCTCAATCTCTTTCTCTTTTTTTATAAGAAGATTGCTTCATAGATTGCTCACTATGGTGATGCTGCAAGTTTCCACCATGATTAGGCATGGCTTAGGCTAGCGGCACAGGCGTTTCTCTAACACACATACATAACTCCATGGACTTACAAGCTCCCCTTTCATTTCACACCGACGACATCCATAAACAAAAGAGCATGATATCAACTGGATAGATATTTACAAGTGTTGAAAGTGTTCCCCGTGATAGCACGGTTCTTCTAATCCCAACTTATAAGTGCAAGCATATACAACATAAATGACACAATGGTGCAAGTTTATTCGGGGCGAAAAAATAAAGTGTGCCATCAAGTTTGTGAGAGCTTTAATCACTAACTTTCACATAACAAGTTTAATTTGGAAGATAGATAAAACAAGAATATACTTGGAATGATGTAACACGCCATGCATAGGAATTTATTGTGGACACTTTGGAGTATCTTGGTTTCTTGGGAGTTAGATGCATGAGTAGAGCTTACTCAATAAAAGTGGAGGCTAGCAAAAGACTGGGAGCGACCAACTAAGAGAGCAATAATGGACATAATCATGCAGAGCGACAAAACATTACTAATCAAAGCATAAAGTAGTACCACAAGTCAAAAACTAAATGATCATAGAGGCTATGGTGACTGTTTCATAGTCATTACATGGTGTGAGCATGTGCCAAGTCAACCCAAACAAAGCATCAAAGGAGAATACCACAATATTATGCTTTTCAATGCTAAAACAAGGCATGATTCTTTCAAGCCACATTAAGCAATCTCAATTGTTTGGAACAAGTCATGCTACATCAATAACCACTAAGCATAGGGTAAAAACAACATCGAACATGACATGATAAGGTCTAGGCCACAGTCAAAACAAACTCCTTTTGTACCGCTTATAAGCATGAAGCTTCCTACTCCTTCTCCAATACCAATCAATTTATTTGAAACAACACAGAAAAAAAGGGGGTCCAACCACTTTATTAAAGCAAACTAAGCAAACAAAAACCAAAAATGAAAACTAAGATTCTCCAAGAACAACACAACAGTGCATGAAACAATAAAAACGAAGTGTCTAGAAAGACCTGAGATTTTTATTTAATGAAGAAGGGGATGCCTTGGGCATCCCCAAGCTTTGACGCTTGTACCTCTTGAATATTTCTTGGGGTGACACGGGGTGGCATCCCCAATCTTGAGCTTTTGTCCATTCTTCATCTCATTAGATCATTCTTTCCTTACACCTAAAAATTTTCCTTCATACAAAACTCCACACAATCTTCATTAGCAACATTAGTGCATTCAAAAGATAATAGACCTTTGGGTTTACTTTCAAAATAGCAAAACTTTCACTAAAGACACAAGAATACTGTAGCAATTCCCTCAAAAATCTCAATTTCCCAAAAAGGAATCAATAAGAAGCAAATGCAAATAATGGCAGAAATCTATCAAAACAGACCAATAGGTAGAAACCTATTTGTTCGAAGACCTTATGTTGCTCAAATCAAAAAGTGTTTAACTAAATAAAGTTAGCTAACAACCTGAGGGATTAATTTAGAAATTTACAGCTCAATCCGACTTACAGAGATTTTTCAAGAATATTTATAGTGGAGCACAAAAATCTGTTTGGCGACAACAATTCCCCAAATCTTACTTCCCTCTCATTAGAGGTTATTCTTTGAACAAAAATCAAATAAAAAGGATAAGGAGAGGTTATTACAGAAGTAATAACTCCCAAGACTCAAGAAAACTATTGGGTTATCCCCCAAGAAGTACTTTTCTTTAACGCCTTTAAGTTAGGCACAAGAAGCAAGATTCAAGTATTTTCAAATAAAGAAGCATTAAGAGCAACTTTTGGTTTAATAAGAGAGGCAAAAGGTATTCTATACCTTTCTTGAATGGGAATTGATATTTAATGGTGTCTTTCTTCAGTTGAAAAGCTTCTATGGGAAGATTTGTTTTGGTTTCATAGGCATGAACACAAGTGTTCAAGGTTGACCCCCACTTAACCATTACTCATATTTCCAATCACTTTCCTTTTTGATAACATTTTTAGGTAACAAGTACAACTAATTTTTTTTTGTAATTCGCAATCCCTATCCATACTAATATATAGACCAACTTAAAACTGAAAGTAAAAACTACTTAGAGATAAAGCAAACAAGTGCACACAAGAATATTCACCCACACGCTGTTGCTTCCCGGCAACGGTGCCAGAAAAGGTCTTGATATCCCACAAGTATAGGGGATCATGTGTAGCCTTTTCGATAAGTAAGAGTGTCGAATCCAACGAGGAGCTAAAGGTAGGATAAATATTCTCTCAAGTTCTATCAACCACTGATAAAACTCTACGCACACTAAACGTTTGCATTATCTAGGAAATAAAACTAGAGCAACACAACGAGTACTAGAGAAAGCTTTGCAAGATAATAAGAAAGTAAAGATAGTTGCTGCAGAAATAAAATACACTAAACTAACAGAACCATGAGTGTGGAATAGTGGTGGTAATTGTGGTGGATTTGTCCAAGTTTAATTGGCGAATAAATCGGGTTCATTGTCTTCGATGTAGTTTTCTATGTGGGAGAGGCTAAATATACATGTGCTTCATTACTTGAAATTACATGTACTATATGATTGGATTGTTAGCAAACATACATAACTACTAACAAAGTATTAAGGTTTCCTCAACTATAGACTTAAGTTAATGGTCCTCTTGATCCCATACGTCAATGTTCCGGTTCACGTCCTTATGTTTCTATCACTCCGGCAGAATTTCCCCTTCCTATTACACATACTACAAACCCTATGATGTTTAATCCATGCGCGCACAAATATAATGGACTGTACCATATCAACATACAACTCTAATGAACCAAAGATGTTCAACCAATCAATCTAAGAACAAAGAAACTACACAAACATGACACAAATCATATGATTATAACTTATAGCATCAAACACCATGTTTACATAGGACGGTACAGAGGTGTGTGGGAGGATGAACCACTGCATATTTGGAGGATTAGATGTTGGAGATGGCAGTGAATATGGTGAAGAGGACAGCAGCGGTGCGGGGGACTCCTTCCCCGCCGTCGGTATCGTGGGGGAGCACCGCCCCTTAGCCCCCTTCCTTCATGGCTTCTTGGGATCCCTCCCCCATGGAGATGGGATCCATGGGGAGGCAAAACGTGGCTTTGGTGGCTGCAAATTCGTGGGTGGAGGTGTCTCCCACGAATTAGGTTTCCTCCCTTTATATAGCTTCTTGGATTCCTGTCACCCAATCTTGGGCTGCAGTAAATCGGGCCTAGAGGGCCCATCTAGACTTGGAATTGGCCAGATTTTATGTCCAGAACGATTGTCACGAAATTTTCTACAACTTTGTAGTACAAGAGTTTTCCGTTTGACGCCGTATTCGACCCGAAACGTGACCATGTTCAAAAAGAGTTCTGAGACAGATTTCTGGAAAATCCCAATTTGACTCCAACAAGGGTTCCACTTGTATTCTTGATAATTCCTACACATCAAAGTGTAAAACAAGAATATTATGCACTTTTTTAAATATTAGTAAGTTAGTCCAAATAACTCATGAACTTTATATAAAAATAAGTGTCAAAATCATAATAATAACATAAAACCATCAACAATTATAGATACGTTATGGATGTATCACCTACTACCCCTGAACCAGTTATGCATGAACCAACTCCAACACCAACACCAAAGAAGAGGGGAGTGATTGAATTTAATGATTAAGTGATGAAAGAAGCTAAGAAATGTCTTAAGGAGAAAGGTATTATATCTGAAGATGTGAAGAATTTACCTCCTATAGAAGAATTATGTAAGCCAATTTCTCACTCATCCATTATTGAAGTACACTCTCTCCAACACTTTGATGAAGGTGATTTTCCCTATGGTTAACCTCCTGCTCAATGCTTAGAGTAACTTGATACTTTTATTGTTAAACAAGTTAATTTTAATAAACAAGTTTAGAATCATTTATTTGAAAACTTTAGAGCTATTAATGAGTTGAAAGATATTGTGGAAAGAACTGCTAATGATGTTAAAAATCTTGTTAAACACTTCCAAATGGTTCAAACCCAAATTGATCAACTTGCTAAAGTACAAAAAGATATGCTAGTTAATGCTTCTGGAGATAAACATGCTTATGAAATTAGAACTAGGAGTGGTGCAGTCACTCAAGATCCTTTATATCCCGAGGGGCATCCTAAAAGAATTGAGCAGAATTCTCAACAAGTTGAAAATAGTGGTAGTCCTCCTAAGAGAAAGAAAAAGAAACATAAAATAGTTGAGGAACCTGCTGTAGATCCTAATAGTATATCTGTCTCTGATGCTGAAACTGAAAGTGGTGATAATAACAATGATGCTCCTGATAAGGAAGAAATAGAAGAAGAACCTGAGAAGCACACTAAGAACACTAAGTACACTAAGGAAGATTTTATTGCTAATAAACATGGTAGTGAAAGAGAACCTTGAGTGCAAAAACCAATGCCGTTTTCTAAATAAGAAACACAAGTCAAAGGAACAAGAACACTATAACAAGTTTTGTGAGTGGATGAAACCTTTATTTTTGCAAATTTCTTTGACTGATGCTATTAAGCTGCCTCCTTATTCAAAGTAAATGAAGGATAATATGTCCATAATTCAAGTGGCTCATAATTTCTTGGTTCTAATTGATTTTGTTGTGCTTGAGATGCCTGAATATGATAATATGTCCATTATTCTTGGGAGAAATTTCTTAATACTATAGGTGCTGTCATCAATTGTAATCAAGGAAAAGTAACTTTTAATATTAATGACAAAGAGCATACTGTCTATTTCCCCAAGAATATTGATAAGAATTATTGCTTAAATTCAATTGAAAATATTGAGGGCATCAAGGTTAGAGAAATATATTGTCCCATGCCACAAGAAAATTTTGAAACTATTATGATTGGGACTACTGCTATCAATATTGAGGTAACATAATCATTTAGTGAAATGCAAAGTTTTGTTTCATATAAAATTGTTTTGGTAACAAGACTTAATCAACCTTGTTAACAAAGGGATTTTTATGGACAAGACAATGCTTTCACAATGGTTATACTTGCTCACCTTTTTTTCTCCTTTACAATCTTTGCTCTTCGTCTTAGTTTTGCTAGTTGCTTGGTTTTTGGAGTGTCTTAGAACTTCTGTAGTTTTGGTTTTGGTTTGCTTTTGTGTCTTTCAAAAAAATCTTTTTCTGCGAGAAAATCAATTTTCATAACCTGAAAATTGGCCGAAAATAAAGTTTCCCAAAAAATTCTAGAAAATTCACATTAACCTTTTCCATGAAAAAAGGGGCAGAGATGCACCTGGATTGGCCCAGGTGGACCCACCAGGCTAGCACACCCCCTGGTGGCGCGGCCAGCCCCAGGTGGCGCCTGGACTGGGTGTGGCCCACCCCTGGCCCTCCAAGATGCCTCCTTCCAGCCACTTCTTTCTCTCTCCCGAAAAACACCAGAAAAATTCTCAAAGCTCGAGTTTCTGCTGTTCTTGCTCCCGATTTTCGATCTCCTTGCTCAACCCATCTTAGCTACTGATTTTTGGAGGGATTGCTCTCCGGTATGTGCCTCCTCCGCTTGTCCAATTAGATTTTTGATTGGTGGATTGTATCTTGAATATTTTTCTACTGTAGGTGACTGGTTGTGTGAGCTTGCATGCTTGTTCTATGCTTAGAGATTTCATTTTGATGCATGTTTAGGCCTCTAGAAAGTTCTTATAGTATTTCCTCATCATTCATTAACTTGGAAATCACTTGGTTTGATATTTGTCTAAAAATTTCAAAAAAGAAGATGAGTGCATACCAACTGAATCAACATGAATTGTTGGTACCTGAGCCAATGGAAGTCCATCGTGAGGAGGAGGTTTTCTCTTCCATGTATCCATGCCCTGAATTTATGAGAGATGTGGGGATCTTTCAGGATTTCCAAACTATGATTTCTAATGTAGGGTTGGAAAAGTTTGGAGAAGAGCCTTACCAATATATTAAGCTAACCATGTATGTGGTGTAGGACAGTCGGTTTAGTTGGACCTTGTCTAATCCCATGGTCCACTACAAATTTATAACATAGCTGTCAACCTCCCTTTCGATGATTTTTGTGCAGCTATCAGAGTGCCATAGTGGGGTTCTTGTGAGAAGATTAGAGAGAGGCATAAGCCACTCATCGACTTATATGCTGAAATTTGCGAAGGTTTCGACTTTTCAAAGGAGAGTGGTAAAATTTGGAATATTCATTCCCCATCCATTAGATATTTTTCCTATTTCATTGCCAAGTGTGTTCTTTCTAGGAAGACTGCTAGAAAATTATCTTCATTTGATCTAGCTTTTATCTCAGCCGCCTTGAAACGAGATAGGACATATAACTTGGGTGCTTTGATAGCTTTCCGTCTTGGTGCTAACCATGAGAAAGGTGTGATTTGTGGAGGTCTCATTGCATCACGTTTGCTATCTTTTCATGGTTTAGAGCCTCATCATTCATATTTTCAGTTCCCCATAGAGAGACTTGATCTCAATTCCATGGTTCAGCATAAATTTGTTTCTTCTTGGGCTACTTCGAGCGATTTACCATATGAAATATCCTTTGTCAAGAGTGGTTGGAGAGGGGGTAGGTCTGAGAAAGTATTCTCTTTGCCGGCACCTGCTTTGTTTAACTTTGATAATAGGAAAGGATGGTCACTCACAGAGGAAGAACTTGACACATACGTGGCGGAGCTCTCCTAGCAAGAGGAGAATGTTGGAGAGGATGCCGAAGATGATTCGGTTCAGCCCTCCAACATGGGGGGTCTTCATACCAGCAACCCTCTTATGATTGGGGCGCTTCTTCTTCTTCACCGCGAGGGCCCGACTATGATCATTCCTATGATGATCCACCAGCGTGGGGTTACAATCCGCGCTATTGAGATCCACTTAGGCCAAAAGTCTAAGCTTGGGGAAGGTATAACGACATCACACTCATCTATATATCATGTTTTGTCGGTACTTTGTATATCCGTGTTTCGCTTTCTTTTTGGTTTTAGTTTCTTCTTTCCCAAAACACAAAAAAAAACAAAAATATTTTTGTTGTTTCTCTTGGTTTGTTTCTTTGCTTTTTAGCTTTGGTTTGCTTTAAGAAAAATCCAAAAAGATTTTGCTTTGTTTGTTTTTTATTTTAGTGCTTGCTTTAAAAAAATCGAAAACAAAAAAAATATTTGTTGTTCTTCTTTGGTTTTGTGAAGTTCGTTGCAGGGTTCAGCGGTCCTCAATGGAGTTTGGTTTCATGTTATTATTCAAGCCACACAAGTGAAAGGCAATAATGATGATTAATGACAACTTGAGGTGTGGTAAGAGGCTGGTAACTACCTCTATTTGTCTTCATTTTTGTACATAGACTCATCATTGTGGGCATGCTTAGTCTGTTCATGTAAGGTGTGTGTATTTATTGGATGCATAGTAGTTCTTGCTCTCTTGTGATTAGCTCCAACTTGCTAATAGTTTGTAGCATGTCATATGAATGTTTTCTTGCATTGTTCTATTCATAACTTGGTATGACATTGTGGTATCCTCCTCTGAATGTTTCATTTGAATAGACTTGGCATATGCTCACGCATGCATATGGCTGAACCAAATTCAGTTAAGCCTCGATGATTTATTTTGCCTCAGAGTTCTTGTATCACTTTAATGCCATAATTAATTCTGTTTTGTTGCAAGCATGATTATGACAGTTATTGCTCTCTCATTTGTTGCTCCCTTTCTATTGCTAGCGTTCACTCGCACTGAGTATGAGCTCTACTTTTGCTTCCAACTCCCCAAAACCAAACTTGTCAAAAAGTGCCCACCATACCTACCTACTAGCATCATTTGCTATTTCGTGCATATTCATTGTGCCTCATTTTCTTCCAAATAAAATGTTTGCTTGTTATGAGAAAGTTAGTTAGTAAAGCTCTCACGAACTTGATGGCACACTTTATTTCTTGCACTTAATAAAACTGAACCATTGTGACTGTCCATGAAAGTTATATGCTTGCAAATTATAGGTTGGGAGTTAGCAGAACCGTGCTATCACGAGGAAAGCTTTCAACACCTATAAATATACCCAGTTGATATCATGCTCTTTTGTTTACGGATGTCGTCGGTGTGAAATAAAAGGGGATCTTGTAATTCCATGGAGTTATGTATATGTTTTAGAGAAACGCCTGGGCAGCTAGCCTAAGCCATGCCTAATCATGGTGGAAACTTGCAGCATAACCATAGTGAGCAATCTATGAAGCATTCTTCTTATAAAAAAGAGAGATTTAGAAAAGAGGAAAGAAGAGAAAAAAGCACTATTTTCCCATGGTAAATAATAAGATTGCTGAGATGCTCATTGTTTGCTTGCCTTGTCATTTTGATATGGGATAGCTCATGTATCATTGGGCAAGGGGTACCCCGTTGGCGGTTCTCTATGATACACATGTATTTACAATGACAAGAACTTACCAGTAACTAAAGTTGAGTAGCATGAGGAGCGGCCCTCGTACTCAAGGGACATGAGATTTCCATTTTATGGTCTGTCAAGCTTATAACCCATATTGGACCTCACTTTCACCTTAACCATCTAAAGATGCCTATGATAGGGGCAATGAGAGCTCAAAGCTAATGAGTACCATACTTTCATCACTTGGAAGCCTTTTAATCTTTTCAAAATCTTTTCACTTCCTTGTTGAGTCACCACTTATTCTATGAGCACCTTCTTGAGAGCATAGTTGTCATTCTTAGTGCAATGTTCTTGTCTCCAAACATGGTTAATTATGTCATAACTTTGATGCTTGTACCTCTGATATCTTTACTTCTAGTCTTCACTTGAACTTCAGAGTTGCCTTGGAACTTATGTTTTGCTCCACAATCAAAGGAAAGCGAGATACCACACTATCATACCTTCTTATGAGCATTGCAATGTTGCTTATGTTTATGTTTCATGCTAGTTATTATTATTGTGTTGGAATCTCTTCATAGCTTGCCATGACTATTGAGTAGACTTAGTTGCATACTCCTTATTATGAATTGTTTAAGTACTAATCATATGTTGAGAATATATACATTACATGAAGCAAATGTGTTCATGAAAGTTTCTTTTATCGCACTCAGTTTTCAACTGAATTGCTTGAGGACAAGCAATAAGCTAAGCTTGGGGGTAGTTGATACGTCCATAACATATCTACTTTTCCGAACACTTTTGCTATTGTTTCTCCTCTAAACTTGTGTGATTTGGATACAACTAACATAGAATGCCGCTGTTTTCAGCAGAACTGCTTTGGTGTCTAGTTTTTGTGCAGAATATCAACTTTCAGGAAAAATCCCGGAAAATATGCCAAAACTCCTATTTTTGATACGTCGGAAACGTATCTATAATTTTTGATGCTCCATGTTTGTTTACTATCTAATTTGCTTTGCTTTGTCTACACCTTGAGGTGTTTTTATATGTTTTCTGGTACTAACCTATTAACAAGTTGCCACAGTGCTGGTTGCTTGTTTTCTTCTGTTTTTGGTTCCAGAAAGGCAGAAAATCAATATTCTCAGAATTAGATGGGACAAAAGCCAAAGTCAATATTTTACCGTGGGCAACACGAATCCGGAGTACAAGACGGAGGGGCGCCACAGGGTGGACACCCCCTAGGCGCGTCCTAGGGTGGGCCCGCGCCTGGGCAGGGTGTGGGCCCCCTGGCGGCCCCCTGCCTCGCCTCTTCGCCTATAAAGTCCTCCCGATGCAGAAACCCTAAACACCCGATCAATATTCCACGAAACCATCTATAGCCACCACCATCGTCCCTAGATCGGGGGGATCTGAAGCTCTTCCCAGCACCCTGCCGGAGGGGAGATCATCCTGGAGGCCTTCTTCTTCATCATGCCAGCCTTCGGTATGAAGCGTGAGTAGTTCCACCTTGGACTATGGGTCCATGTAGTAGATAGATGGTTGTATCTCCTCCTTGTGCTTTCATGTATAGATCTTGTGAGCTCCGTTCATGATCAAGATCTCATCTATTTGTAATCATGCATGTTGTGTTTGTGGGGATCTGATGGATATTGAGATTACTATGTCAGATTGATTAATGGTGTTGTCTTATTGATTCTATCATGTCTGTGTTGTTTGTGATCTTGCATGCTCTTCGTTGTTAGTAGCTATCTTGGCCAAGTAGTTGCTAGTGACTCCAAGAGGGGGTATTTATGCTCGATAGTGGGTTCATGCCTCTAGGTTCCACGGGAAGTGACAGAAATCTCTTCGGTTGTACATGTGATGTTGCCACTAGGGAGAAAACAAAGGTCTCTTGTTCATGGAATAATTGGATTGTTTACCTTACACACTTTGCTTAAAGCAGTTGTCTGTTGCTTGCAACTTAATACTGTAGGGGGTTCAGATGATAACCTGAAGGTGGACTTCTAGTCATAGATGTAGTTGGATGACAGTCTATGTATATTGTTGTATTGCCCAATCGAATCTCATAGGATCTTTGTGTCTAATATTGCATTGTTATGCATTGCTCAGTCCTTTCAATTGCCCTGCTATAATTTGTTTACCCAGCATGCCATGTTTGTTTATCTAAGGAGAACACCTCTAGTGAACTATGGACCCTAGTCCAATCTTTACCATTGATATATCTTCCACTGTTACTGTTTACTTGTTGCAAACCATCATCATCTTCCACACCATACAGTTAATCCTTTGTTACAGCAACCAGTGAGATTGACAACCTCACTGTTCGTTGGGGAAAAGTCTTGAGTTTGTGTTGTCCAGGTTTCCACGTTGCTTGCAACACCTTTGAGACGTTTCCTTCCTCCTACTGGTTCGATAACCTCGATTTCTTACTAAGGGAAAACTTGCTGATGTGCTGCTTCACACCTTGCTCTTGGGATTTCCCGACGAAGTGCTTCACATCACCATCAAGCTTTTCTGGCGCCGTTGCCGGGGAGGCTAAGGACGTCTTCACAAAGGGAGTCCTCCTCAACCTTTCTCTTTACTTTGTTTTTAGTTTGCTTAGTTTATTTTGCTTGGTTTTGTTTGCCTCTTTTTATCAAAAACTCCAAAAAAATTAGTCTAGTTTGGTTTGCTTTCTCTTATCAAAAACACACAAAAAATTAGTTCCTACTCTATTTGGTGTTCTGTTATTGCCTTGCTTGGTCATGCTTTCTATCAATGGATGGTTTATTTCAAACTAGTTCTTATTGGCAAGGTGGGTTCATGGAAGAACAAAAGAATTATTATAAGGAACACCGTTTGTCACAAAAAGGGAAACACCTATGGGAACAAATTGATAAATTGAATACTATTGCTAGAGAGGTGTGCTCTACTTATAATGTTACTTATTGCTTTGATAAATCTTGTTGCTGTAGGAGGTATAAACACCTCCCTTTTCAATGTGAGTATAATAATAATGTTACCATATCCTCTTATGTTAAAGGAAATTATGACTTTTATGATGTGGAACAAATTGAAGAATTTATTGCCTTTAAGGGTGCATTTGAACTTGCCAGTTTGCTTGAAAGTACTGATGATGCACCTTATGAATATGAGGTTTATGAGATACTTAAATTTTGCTTTGATAATTACAAGGAAAAATGGCTATATTCTGGAATATTTTAATAGATGCTTTCCACAAATGGAAGAGACTAATGCCTTGCAGGAGCCTATGGAAGAAGAAATTGTTGAAACTAGAAGCTCATTAGATGAAAAAGAGGAGGAGAGTGATGAACAAAAGGAGGAAGAATGGATTATCTACCCATGCCTACCTTCTAATGAGAGTAACTCTTTATCCCTTACATTATTTGATTGTCCCCCATTCTTACCAAAGGAGGATGAATGTTATGTTCCTGTGGATCCTTTTGAAATATCTACTTTGGGTAAAACCTCTGAAGGTTTTAATCCCACTATTTTTGAGCTTGATAGATATTATGTGTATGTAGATCATGAAAAGCATGCTTTATGTGATAGCTATATTGTTGAGTTTATTCATGAGGCTACTGAAAATTATTATGAGAGAGGAAAGTATGATTGTAGAATTTTTCATGGTACTAAAACACCTCTCTATGTGCTGAAAGTTTTGAAGTTACTCTTGTTTTATCTTCCTATGCTTGTTACTTTTTTCTTTGTGAATTTATTTGTGTACAAGATTCCGATGCATAGGAAGAGGGTTAGACTTCAATGTGTTTTTAATTTGCTTCTTGATGCTCTCTTTTACTTCAATTCATATTTATTATGTGACCATCTTCTCAAACTATCAAGCCTAACTTAAAGGCGTCAAAGAAAAGTACTTGTTGAGAGATAACCCAAGAGTTTTCTTGAGTCTTGGAAGTTATTACTTCAGTAATTACCTCTCCTTATCCTTTTTGTTTGCTTTTTGTGCCAAGAATGACCTCTAATAAGAGGGAAGTAAGATTTGGGGAGTTGCTGTCCCGAAACAGATTTATGTCCTCTACCATAAAAATTCGTGAGGAGTATCTATAAGTCGGATTGAGCTGAAAATTTACTAATAAATCCTCCAGTATGTTAGATAACTTTCATTATTTCAAAACTTTTTGATTTTGAGCAACATAATATTTTCTAAAAAAATCAGTTTCTACCTGCTGGTCTGTTTTGACAGATTTCTGCCATTATTTGCATTTGCTTCTTATTGATTCCTTTTTGAGTTATCTTTGGGGAATTGAGATTTTTAAAGGATTTGATACAGTAGCTTGTGTTTTTAGTGAAATTTTTTGCTGTTCTAAAGCTAATCCCAAAGGTCTATTATCTTTTGAGTACACTAATGTTGCTAATGAAGATTGTGTGAAGTTTTGTATGAAGGAAAAATTTCAGGTGTAGAGAAAGAATGATGTAATGAGATGAAGAATGGACAAAATCTCAAGCTTGGGGATGCCACCCCGGTGTCACCCCAAGAAATATCCAAGAGGTACAAGCGTCAAAGCTTGGGGATGCCCAAGGCATCCCCTTCTTCATCAATAAAAATCTCAGGTCTTTCTAGACACTTTGTTTTTATTGTTTCATGCACTGTTGTGTTATTCTTGGAGCGTCTTAGTTTTCGTTTGGTTTTCTTAATTTTTTTAGTTTTCTTGAATAAAGTAGTTTGGACCCCCGTTTTCACTGTGTTGTTTCAAATAAGTTGATTGGTGTTGGAAAGGAGTAGAAAGTTCTTGCTTGAAAGTGCAAGAGGAGCTTGCATTGACTGTGACTTAGACTTTAGCATGACATGCTAGGTGTTGTTTTGACCTGATGCTTAGTGATTATTGCCGTAGCATGTCTTGTTCCAAACAATTGGGATTGCTTAGTGTGCCTTGAAATAATCATGCGTTATTTTAGCATACAAAAACATAGTATTGTGGTATTCTCCTTTGATGCTTTGTTTGGGTTGACTTGGAACATGCTCACACCATGATACGACTATGAACAAGTCATCATAGCCTCTATGATCATTTAGTCCTTGACTTGTAGTACCACTCTATGCTTTGATTAGTAATGTTTTGTCGCTCTGCATGATTATGGCCATTATTGCTCTCTTAGTTGGTTGCTCCCAGTCTTTTGCTAGCCTCCACTTATATGAGTAAGCTCTACTCATGCTTCCAACTCCCAACAAACCAAGTTATTCCAAAGTGTCCACTATAAACTCCTATGCATGGTGTGTTACACCATTCCAAGTATATTCTTGTTTTCACCTATTCTTCCAATTAAAAAGTATTTTGTTATGTGAAAACTTAGTGATTAAATCCCTCACGAAATTGATGGAACACTTTATATTCCTTTCCCCTAATAAACTTGAACCATTGTGTCATCTATGTTGTATATGCTTGCACTTATACGTTGGAATTAGCAGAACCTTGCTGTAACGGGGAACGTTTTCAACATCGCACATGTACTTTGTACACAGGTGATATCACGCTCTTTTGTCTATGGATGTCGCCGGTGTGAAATAAAGAGGGAGCTTGTAAGTCCATGGAGTTATGTATTTTGTGTTAGATAAACGCCTGGGCCGCTAGCCTAAGCCATGCCTAATCATGGTGGAAACTTGCAGCATCACCATAATGAGCATTCTGTGAAGCATCTTCAAAAAAAATCTATGCACATAGTAAATAAAAAGATCACTGAGATGCTCATTGTCTGCTTGCCTTGTCATTTTGGTTATAGGATAGCTCCTATACCATGTGCAAGGGGTACCCCATTGGCGGTTCTCTATGGTACACATGTACTTACTATGACAAGAACTTACAGGTGACTAAAGTTGAGTAGCATGCGGTGCGGCACTCGTATTCAAGGGACATGAGATTGCCAACTTATACTTTGTCAAGCATATACTCCATAGTTTGTTCACTTTAACCTTAATCACTTCAAGATTCTTATGATAGGGGCAATGAGGACTGAAAGCTAACAAGTACCATACTTTTTGGAAGCACTTTTTGAAACTTGAAATCCCTGCTTCCCTTTATGAATGGCCTTTCTTCCACTATTATATTGAGTCTCCTCCTTCTACCTTGAGGCACCATTAAGAGAGCATAGTTGTCATTCTTAGTTCTATGTGCAGTGTCCCAAAACTTATTGATTGATGAATATTGTTGATATTGCTTGTTCTTGTGCTATTTGTAACTAGTCACTCTTATGAACTTTGAAGGTGTCCTATGCATCTATTTTCTACTCCATGAGGGACAAGCTGAATGCCACTATGTCATGTTTTCTATATATAAAACAAACAAACGTTTTTTAATGCATGTTATTCATGATCTTTGTTTGTAGCCTTTCATGTTGCATGCATAGTTACTATGTACTATTGTTAGAACTCCATCTTTCATGCACATGTTTAGAATTCTTTGATCCCAACTTTCAATGCTTGCAAATGGTTTGATCTTGATTTTTATGGTGCATGTCACCTCAAAAATTATTCTTTTATCACTTACCTACTCGAGGACGAGCAGGAGTTAAGTTTGGGGATGCTTGATACGTCGAAAACGTATCTATAATTTTTGATGCTCCATGCTTGTTTACTATCTACTTTGCTTTACTTTGTCTACACATTGAGGTGTTTTTATATGTTTTATGGTACTAACCTATTAACAAGTTGCCAAAGTGCCAGTTGCCTGATTTCTTCTGTTTTTGGTTCTAGAAAGGAAGAAAATCAATATTCTCGGAAATGGACGGGACAAAAGCCAAATTCAATATTTTACCGTGGTCAACACGAAGCCGGAGTATGAGACGGAGGGGCTCCACAGGGTGGCCACACACCCCCAGGCGTGGCCTAGGGTGTTCCCGCACCTGGGCAGGGTGTGGGCCCCCTGGCGGCCCCCTGCCTCGCCTCTTCGCCTATAAAGTCCCCATGATGCAGAAACCCTAAACATCCGATCAATATTCCACGAAACCGTCTATAGCCGCCACCATCGTCCCTAGGCCGGGAGGGATCTGAAGCTCTTTCCGGCACCCTGCCGGAGGGGAGATCATCCCGGAGGCCTTCTTCTTCATCATGCCATCCTCCGGTATGAAGCGTGAGTAGTTCCACCTTGGACTACGGGTCCATGTAGTAGCTAGATGGTTGTATTCATGTATAGATCTTCTGAGCTCCGTTCATGGTCAAGATCTAATCTATTTGTAATCATGCATGTTGTGTTTGCAGGGATCTGATGGATATTGAGATTGCTATGTCAGATTGATTAATGGTTTTGTCTTATTGATTCTATCATGTCTGTGTTGTTTGTGATCTTGCATGCTCTCCGTTGTTAGTAGCTATCTTAGCCAAGTAGTTGCTAGTGACTCCAAGAGAGGGCATTTATGCTCGATAGTGGGTTCATGCCTCTAGTTTCCAAGGGATACAAAGTATAAGTAGACAACTTAGATGCTACTCACCCCTATGAACCATGCCCTAGCAAAACTCCTTGATCCAGAAGTATGGCGGGCATTTGTTTGATTGGCACGATTTTCTGCATTTTTTGGGCTTTCTCCTTGGTGGAATCCATCCTCCAATACTCACACATTGCTAGCTATCAATCAGTGTGTGACATTCTATCTCCACAACTATTTGCAATGTTCTCATAAACAGTCAAGGAAGGTCTGTAATACATTTTCTTCGGTGTGCTTTTGAAATCACATAATTTCTTTCCAGCTGACCTCATTACTCATTCTTTACACAAAGGATCAATATCGAAATATTTCTACATTTTGAGAAGCATGTGTCATGATAATAAGACCAATGTAACATAGCAAGAAGGGTTAACAGGCAAAAGTTGTGATTACGTTGAGTACGTCAACTTCTGCTTCTGATCAGCTTTCCTCCAGTCTATAAACCTAAAGGATATATCAACTTTTTTGTCAGGTAGGCAATATAGTTAGCAAAGTTTGGCAATAGCAAGCCCACAAGGCTGACCTAGTTTGTTGAATTTTACAAAACATTGAACCTCCCATTACTCCTTGTTATTGACCTCATCTTAGCAAGATCCCTCGTGTTCATCCCATTCATCACTCGCACTGCATGTATCAAGGATGCATGCATGTAACTCACGTAGGAAGCTATGTTATGTGCACTAAAATTAAGCTAGCATTGTTACTAAAATTTAGTTAGAACTACGATTAAAATTCAATTAACACGATGACCAAAATTCATCTATAACACTATGACTAAAATTCAGTTAGCACTACTATGGACTAAAAATCAGATTGCACAATGTACCTTCGTTTTCCTCTTCGTTTGCGTCTGTCCATGCCTCTTCCTCTTCATCTTCCTCATTATTAGTGCCACTTCATCCCCGTTGTTGTTATCATCGGTCATATCCTATTGTTCTTCTTCCTCTACCCGTTCATCCTCTTCTGCAACTACCTAACCTTCTTGAAACAAAGGATCTTCCCGTTCATCCTCAGGATCATCTGGTGTGGTAGGCTATAAGTGAAATTTAAGAGTAATCAAAAGCGGCTAAAGTAGAATTTATGGGTAAATCATTAATGGTAGAACTATAACAAGGCAAGTATAAACAGCTCATCTTTAATATTATTCTTTCCAGGAACAACTGGATCTTTGTGAGAGGATGGTCGTATAAGGAACTTGTGTGCAAAATTTCTTTCCCTGATTCTTGCATTGTTCGCTTCTATGTTTTCCAATCTTCGCTTCTCATATTCTGATATTACAGCAGGAGCTTCTTCCTAATACGAAGAATCTCTTCTCTTCCCTCATCTTGCCATCTATCAAATTGTAAAACAAAGGGAACAATGTCATGTCCAATGCATAGATGCAGGTAGTAAACACAAGGGATGGTGGAAACAAAGAAGAGTACGCGTGGAAGACTTACCACAATGACCTAGGTGACGTCAGTGATACACGACAGAGGGGTAGAGATCAACGACAGGAGGGAGTCACTTCAGGCCGCCGTTGACCAGCCTCGACAGCGTAATCAGTGAGTAGTCTTCGGAGTTAAGGGTTTAGTGTGTAGAAGTGAATGGGGATTTTGGAAAGGGAAAAGGGAAAGATTTTTCCAAGAAGGTCCGTTATGGTCTAATTTCAGGCAGGGCCATTCGAAATCTAAGCGGGATAAGCGAAAAGAGCGCAGGGAAAAGGGAAATTGGCCGTGGGACCCAGAAAATGTGGATTGCAGCATATACATGTGTCGCGAATCACACGATAGCGGCGGAAAAATAACCACCGCGACAAAATGGTGCCGTGATTTCTCATCCGCCGCTCATCCAACTATTGCCGGTTCTTTTCGCTTGTGCCGCACCAAAAATCCATCGAGTATGGGGTATTTTTGTAGTGTATATCAATCTCAATTACCTAAACCATTTTCCTTAAGATAGGGAAAGTACTAGTGAATATGGCGGAATGACTAAGGGTTGGACGACGCTGGTTGAAGAGGGTGGCGAGACAGGGAGCTGGACGACTCCGATCGATGAGGGTGGCACGATGACGAGCTAGTTGGTGCCGGTCAAAGATGGGTGGCATGAGTTCGTGATTGTTGAGTCGAAGAGAAGCTAGGTGGAATTGTGTCATGCGTAGGGGGGCAGAATCAACTCCGATGGTGGGTATTATGGGGGTGGAGGGGGCGAGGGCAGGAGTGAAGTGCCAGAAATCTGGAGCTGGTGAGGATATTTTTAACTGAGACAAAGGGGAAAGTGCGAGAAATAGCGTGGAAATTTTATTAAGTGTGGGAGTGGTGATGTGTTTCTTAAAGTTTGGAAATTTTCTCAAATGTAATCCTTAGCTACATTTATATAGACATATGGTTGTCAGAAATTATATTTTCAACCGTTACAAACGAGTTTAACATAGCACATATTACAAATCACACCAGATTTTTTTCTAAAATGGGGATTGTGCCCTGTCCTTCGCATCAATTGATGCATGTGGCTTTTATTACTTTATTAGAATCATGTCATACAAGGAATTACATCACGGGTCGCACAGGGTTGACATATGTATCAACCATCTATAAGCAGAAGAACACATGAAGTGATCAACATGTTATCGTATGATCAAAAAGCCAGTTGCACCGGCCGAATAAATCCCACGCAACCAATTCCAAATGGTTGCACCCGATAACCATATCCTCTCGCTTCTCTATATATTCTAGGTAGGACCATATACAGATCCAGTGCGTGGCCAGCGGTATCACCTACATAAAATAAGTATTCTTTGCATTGTTAAAAATATAATAATTTCTGACATGCCATATGGCCCATATTAAAGCATAAACACCAACTCGGATTTGTGCTTTATCTTTATGCTCTACTCCTACCAACCAATTCCCAAATAAATTTGTAATGTTATTTGGAGGAGAGATATGGAAAGCTACATGTATAATACAACATATAATTTTTGCCAAAGGACAAGATATGAACAAATGTTGTATTGTTTTGTAGCATCCCATTTGTCTAACAACTGTAATGCTACTTGGTTTAGTAATAAAATGGCTACTTCCTACATATAATTGTTGCATCATCACCATATCACGCTCATGTCATCATGCCACCTTGCATTTGAGCATTATATAAAACCTTTGTGATTTGGTTCTTCTCTCATAGGCACGGTAAATTGTATTTGCCTCTTGATATTGTATTTGGTTCTTGATATATTGTTAAATGCCCAAGTTGAGTTGGGGGCATATCTTTTATTCAACTCCACCACCTTTCTTTCACCACCTTACAATTCCACCATCCCATTATCCATGAGCTTGTAATTATTTTTCTTTTGTTGTTTAATCTAGCTCATGAGAGATAGGGTGGGTCCAATTCTACAAATTCTTTTGCTTGGGCCTTACTCCACATTTTTGAATGCATAAGCACAATGCCATGTAAATAATCTTGTTTTCACAAAATAATCATGGTATTACTTATTTATGCATGGCCCATGCAACCATCATCATCCTTTGATCTCCTTTGTTTTTCTTTGGTTTTGGGTGGATCATCTCTCTTCTCTCTCTTCCCCCTTTGCTTGATCTTGTTTGATTTTGCCATAAACCCTAAGCCCCCTCTTCTCACCCTCTCCTCCAACTTTTCCTTTTGCTTGTTTGTGTGGTCTTGCCATACACCAAACCCATGTGCTTGACCATGTGTGTCCTTGGTCATGTGCTTGATCACCTCCCCCCTCAACTTTCTAGCTCCATGCCACCCCTCTCTCACCTCACCTCTCACCAACCCGAGCCACCCCTAGCTACCCCATCTAACCCTAACCCGAGGCTACCCCCCTCTCTCTCTCGGCCTCCCTCCTCTCTCTAGCTCTCTCCCTGCCACAAGGCCCCATCAACCCCACCTGCCCACCTCCCATGTGCCTCCCCCTGGTCCCCCCTCTCTCCAAAACCCTAGCCAAACCCGAGCCACCCTCCTCCCTTTTTCATAAAGGTGGCATCCCATGTGCCCTCCCCTCTCTCCCTTATCACCTCAACCCCCCAGATCTCCACCACCCCAGATGCTTCCAAGAGGCTCCTGGTACCTCCTCTTCCTCCCCTCTTCCTCCTTTCTTCCTCCCCAAACTTGCAAGCCGCCACCGTGCCCTACACCCTAGCCGCGGCCACCTCTCCCTCTGCACGATCTGGAGCGCGCCGAGCTGAGCCAGGAGCACCAGGGCCCCCCTCTGCTTCCTCTTCGACGCCCAGGACGCGAGGCAGCCGCTGGACCTCGTCGGAGAAGCCCCGCTGTGGCATCCCGCAAAACCACTACTAGAAAATCGCGTTGATTTTTGTGCATCGCATCATCATGACCGCATGCTCATGTCATCATGCCACATTGCATTTGAGCATCGTCATCATCTTGCATCTGTTCGCATAAAACTATTTTCGGAAAAACCTAGTTTTGTTTTCTAAACGCCCCGCCTTTGTTCAACACGCAAACCCGGGTCACCGGAATATTTTGTTTGTCTGCTATCGGTTTGCAAACGGTGCATTTATAATTAAATAAAATATTTCATTATTTTAGTGGGGGCAGTCGAACGGGCCGATTCGACCCGAATGACCACCCCCAGTCCAAACAATCGGTCCGCCTAAAATCCCTAGTCTACCCAACCTAGTCTACCCACCCCTCCAGCCACCTCACCCCACCCAATAGCTGGTTGCCACCTCATCTCTTCTCTACCCCCCAACCAATCGAACACTGCCACCTCACCCCCCCATCTCTCCCTCCCTCCAACCACCCCACACACCCTGGCCACCCCAACCACCCACGCACGCAACACACACGCGGCCCACGCGCACGCCCCCCAGACCGACCCACCCGCTGCCAGCCGACCCCACCAGCGCCTGGCCCCACGCGTCCCAGCCTCCCCACGCACGCGCTCCCTCCCCTGTTCCTCTTCCTCCTCCCGCGAGTCCTCCCTCCTCTCCCTCAGCGATCGCCGGCCTCACCTGCGCTCGCCGCCCCGCTCCTCTCTCCCCGCGAGCCAACCGCCAGAGCCTCCTCCGCGTCCTCCCTCCTCTGCTCGCCCTCCGGCGTCGCCATCTTCCTCTCCCTCGAGCTCGCTCTGCTCCGCCGCCCTCTGCCCCCGTCTGCCTCGCCACCAGCCGCCGGCCTCCTCCCTCTTCCTCGTCGCCGGCGTCCCCTCCCGCGACCACCCTGGTCCCTCTCCTCCGCCTCCGCTCCCTCCCGTTTCCGGCCGAGCCGCGCCCGCCCTCACCCTGGCACGCCCCGACCCCGGCTGCTCCCTTCTCCGCCGCGACCTCCCTCCGTCAGTCTGTCCGCCGCCACGCCGGCGCGTCCTTCTCCTCCTTCCGCCCCTCGGGCGGAGCCTTGTTCCGCCATCCTCGCTTTCCGCCGAACCGCCCCCCCTCCACGGCCAGCGCCTCACCCGCTCCCGGCCCCCCCCAACCGCACGCGCCCTGTAGCCCACCATCTTCTTCCTCCGGCTGCCCAGGACCCCTCCTTCCTCCTCCATCGCCGCCCACCGCCACGTCACCTTGTCCCCGCCGCTCGCCGGTCCAACTCCCCGCTGCGCGCGCCCGCCTCCGGCCGGGCCAGCTTCCCCGTCGCCCTCCCCGCCGGCGCCTCCTCGGGCCGCCCCTCGAGCTTCCCCGACGCCCCGCCGCCCCTGCGGTTTCCTCCTCCTCGCCGCTGCCGCCTCTCTGCTTGCCTGTCCCGCTCTCCGAGCCACTGCATGCAGGCACCAGTGCAAGAGAAAGAGAATCGGTGCCGGCCTTGTCGTTCTTCTTCCACTGCACTGCGTTGACACGTATGTGCAACCAGCAGTTCTTCAGTACCTCTGCTCCATCCAGAGGTTGTTCAAGTGCTACTTCACCTAATTCCTCTATGTTCTGAAGAAGACGGATTGAACTGAAGATCTGGCTTCCACTTGTTCTGCGATGACGCCTACTTCCGCTACTTCGACAACACTTCAAAGTCGGAGCTCGAAGTTCTTTGTCATGGAACAAATACGCCAAGGACTTCGTCACCACCGAGACCCCGAAGCCGATCCCGGTGATCCAAGGGCCACGCCAGGACCCGAGCCTGAAGATCGCCAGGATCCGCCGGCGCCGAACCCAAGACCGACATCGCCACCGAGAACTCCGACAAGGACGCCAAGGTCGTTTAAACGGAACGCCAAGTTCGCCACCTGGGACGCCATGACCGCCTACACGGACCCGAAGACCACGACGACGACAAGATCGGCACCGACCCGGACGAACCCGATGCGCCCCCGACACCGAATCAAGTACTCTTTTCCGGACGCCGGTCCGCCGAGAACCCGGAGGAGACAAGATCTGCCCCGTTGTTCGAGAATGTTCCGCCGATTCCACGATCCCGTCGAACCCTGGACCCTGAGACCGATCCCGAACCCCGGAACCTCAAGTTCGTCGAGACCCCCTAATGTGTGACCCTTATCCGAACCCCTATTTTTATAAATGCTAAACATAAAACCTGTTGCATATTAATTGTTCATCTCGCATGCATATTGTGTGGTTTGGGGGCCTTATGCCGACTCACCTCATAATTAAATATGGGGCCCATATGCGGGCAAATCTAGCCTTATATTGGCCTCATTTAAATTGGTGTAGCGAACCAGTAACTTCTCTTGCCTTGTTATTACAACATTTAATTTGCGGGGTAGTTAAACAACATGAACCACCTAAATATTGTCGGGACCCCGGTTCCGCTTAATATTGCCCAATTGCATCGCACCTTTGCCATGTCATACATCATTCATGCATCATGCCCGATCTTTTGCCGTAGTATTAAATATTGCATCCGGTTTCTCTTCTAGTGTTTTGCTTCTTCGCGGATAAGGCCGATGAGTTGATGTTAGCTTCGCCCCGATCTTCGAATGAACCTTCGGCAATGTTTTCAGGCGAGCATCTCCCCCTTTCTACCTATCTTACTTTTATAGTATTTATTCCCTCCTGTTGTTCTACTGCTATCTGTGTAGCGATGCTCTAGTTTTCGTACCCGTGATATCCCTTGCAGCCTTATATTGCCTTGGACACACCCTATTACCTGTTGTTTGGTAGATAGTGGGATTTGCGCATCGTAGTCGCTTGCTCAAGTGATGTTGCGTGTCGCCAAGAATCACAGTTGTTGGAGAATTGCCGCCTGTTTGATGCTGGAGACGATCATGGTTTTACTTATCGTTCACTTTAATTACTATTTAACAACTAAAAATGAAGTAAGTAAGCAGAGGCATCGGTGGGTGATAGATAATATTTGGTTTCGACGCCCACTTGTGTCCCGTGGGACCCAGTACTTGATACTGTTCCTTGATTTATCGCGCTATCCACATCCGGAGGATTATGGGACCCCGAGCGAGCATGATTCATTCTTATTTCTTGGGGCCACAAACTAGTTTGAGGTTTTATTTACTATCCTGCCTATGCCATGCTACTTCTTTATTTACGATTGTGCGAGGAGCACCTGTCTTTATTTAGGTAAGCGGAATGTTTCGTGTATCGACAAGCCCAGTTTGGGTTCCCGATCGTTCTGCTATTGTCGCAAACCTTGAGTCCGTCTCGAGTCGGTGGCTTCGTTCTTGGTCTACTCAATGGGTGGCCCCTGAAATATTTCTGAATCCTGTGATTGCTTTGTCGTGAAGGCCTCGTTGGGTTTTGATTTGGTTTTTCCGAGGTTGATCGGCGTGTGTTGCTATTGGTGCACCGGCCGGGTAAAACTTTACGAAAGCCGTGTCATGGTTATGGACGACTTGGAGCCTGATATCTCGACCATAGACAAGCATAACTAAAGTAGTGCTATAAATTTGACTTTATAATGACTAGTAATCAGCTTCACTATAATGGAATGGCTAAATAAACTGCCCACAATTGCTTGTTTGGGTGTCGCTTGCAACCTTTGTACCTGACTAGTAAGTATGGCAACTACAACGGGAATGGCTAAATAAAAGTATCAACAACTGCTGGGTTTTGGGATATCTCATGCTAATTGTATCTGACTAGTAAGTGTTGCAACTACAATGGAATGGTTAAATAAAAGTGCCCACTGCTTATTTTTATCAGGATGACTATCTATACCTGACTAGTAATTGGTGCAACGATAACCGAATAAATAAAACTGCCAACCGTGTGAGTTCCTCGGTTGACTTCCTCGTTTGGTCTCGAGGGGGAAACATCAGGATGGGTTTGCTTGATGGTAGTATCAGGTTGGTACCGAATAGGTTTTTCTTATCCTTCTTTGATAACCGCCAGTTGTATCGAGTCTCTATAGGTTGTTTAGTGCATGCTGCCGCTGCCGCTTCAGTCCACCATACCTATGTAGGCGAGGACCGCCGAATTCTAGCCTCGCCGTGTCTTGGCCCGATCGACGCTCCTCTTTTTCCTTTGCCCTTTGTTGGCACCCCTTTTGTTTAAGAAGGTTTCGAGATCGACGTCGTTAGCAGGGTTACCCTTCCGGCTTGGCCTGGGCAGGGTTATGGACGCCATTGGTTATCCTTCAGGGCTCTTAGCCCCATTTGCATCTTGTCCGTATTCGGACGCTGTGTCAATTTCAAGGTGATTTGGATCTTCGTATTGTATATCTGTATTCTTGACTCATTGAGTCGCTGTTATATATATTATGTTCTGTGGGTCCCATCGAGGACTGTTGTGTAATGTTATTACTTCGTTTTCCACCCGCACGAAAGTGCCTGGTGGGCACCTTTGAATCGTTTCTATGCGGGTTTGGCGGGTTTCGCTAAAACTTGCATAGGGCCGATTCGGAGGGTGTTACAGAGTGGTATCAGAGCTCAGCAGTTGCGATACCCCACAAGTCCAGCCTATAGGATAACCTAGCTAACGGCCGAAGTAGAGTGTCAAAACTATTTTTGAAAAATCGGTTGGATAGTTCTGATTAGGTCTGATTTTACTTCTTACCCCTCTGCTATTCTTCCCTTATCTCGACGTGTTTTGAATCTGCTCTCTTATCTTTTCTTCGAGTCCAGGATTTCTCGTGGTGGGGTTCCGTCGTACCTTCAGGGTTTCGCTTCCTCCTTTGATAACGGTGTTCTACCATCCGGTGTTCATGCTGCCTGAGGAATCCGTCTACTATGGTACCATCCTTTGTTCCTTGTTTGTGCCTTCCGGTGTTCTCCGACGCGACGACATCATCTACGCCAGATCCGATGCAGAGTCTGCATCACTCCTCTGTTTCCGAACCTCGATTGTCGAGATCTTCAGTCTGATTCCGAGAATGGTTGCACGCTTTTCCACCGATTGTGCGGAGTAATAGTTTGGGTGCGTGATGGATTGGCCCCCATGCCGACTACCCCTTCTATTCGCTTTTGTACATTGAAGTGGACGAGAATGCATCGGTTCCCTCTTTCCATCGAAGTTAGAGGTGGCTTTATTTGTTGATGCCTCTACCTTCGACCTATTGATCCCGGAGTGTTCTCTCGACGATCTCGGACAACGACCTCTTGTTAGTGGTGTCGCGAGGATCTACACGAAGCGAGAAGACGCAGATCGCCGACCTTCCTTCCGGTACCATGAGGCGGATCTCGAGGGCGAGATCCATTGTTAGTTGTGTCGAATTGTGGCATCCCACAAAACCACTACTAGAAAATCGCGTTGATTTTTGTGCATCGCATCATCATGACCGCATGCTCATGTCATCATGCCACATTGCATTTGAGCATCGTCATCATCTTGCATATGTTCGCATAAAACTATTTTTGGAAAAACCTAGTTTTGTTTTCTAAACGCCCCGCCTTTGTTCAACACGCAAACCCGGGTCGCCGGAATATTTTGTTTGTCTGCTATCGGTTTGCAAACGGTGCATTTAAAATTAAATAAAATATTTCATTATTTTAGTGGGGGCAGTCGAACAGGCCGATTCGACCCGAACGACCACCCCCAGTCCAAACAATCGGTCCGCCTAAAATCCCTAGTCTACCCAACCTAGTCTACCCACCCCTCCAGCCACCTCACCCCACCCAATAGCTGGTTGCCACCTCATCTCTTCTCTACCCCCCAACCAATCGAACACTGCCACCTCACCCCCTCATCTCTCTCTCCTCCAACCACCCCACACACCACAGCCACCCCAACCACCCACGCAACACACGCTGCCCACGCCAAGACGCCCAGAACCGACCACCCGCTGCCACCCCCCACTTTGGCCCCACAGCGTCCCAGCCTCCCCACGCCGCGCTCCCTCCCTGTTCCTCTTCCTCCTCCCATGAGTCCTCCTCCCTCTCCCTCGATCCCGGCCTCCCTGCGCTCGCCAGCCTCTCTCCCATGAGCCAACCGCCAGTGCCTCCTCCGCGTCCCCTCCCTCCCTGCCCTCCCGGCCGCCATCTTCCTCTCCCTCGAGCTCGCTCTGCTCCGCCTCCGCCCTCTGCCCGTCTGCCCTCGCCACCGGCCTCCTCCCTCTTCCTCGTCATGGCGTCCTCCATGACCACCTGGTCCCTCTCCTCCGCCTCTCCTCCCTCCCTTCGGCCGAGCTCGCCCTCACCCTGGCACGCCCCGACCCCGGCTGCTCCCTTCTCCGCCGCGACCTCCCTCCGTCAGTCTGTCCGCCGCCACGCCGGCGCGTCCTTCTCCTCCTTCCGCCGCCCTCGGGCCGGAGCCCGCGACACCGCCATCCTCGCTCGCACCGCCAGCAACCGCCCCCCCCCCTCCCGCCCGGCCAGCCGCCCTCCGACCGCTCCCGCCCTCCCAACTGCAGCGCCCCGACCCCACCATCTTCTTCCTCCCGGCTCGCCCCGCGGGACCCCTCCTTCCTCCTCCGGCCTCCATCGCCGCCCACCGCCACGTCACCTTGTCCCCGCTCGCGGTCCAACTCCCATTCTGGCGCCCGCCTCGGCCGGCAGCTTCCCGTCGCCCTCCCTTGGCGCCTCCTCGGCCGCCTCGAGCTTCCCGGCGCCCGCCGCCCTGCGGTTTCCTCTCCCCTCGCCCGCTGCCTCTGCTCTGTCCCGCTCTCGAGCCCTTTGCATCGAGCACCGGCTGAGAAAGAGAATCGTGCCGGCCTTGTCGTTCTTCTTCCACGCATTTGCGTTGACACGTATGTGCAACCAGCGTTCTTGATACCTGCTCCATCCAGAGGTTGTTCAAGTGCTACTTCACCTAATTCCTCTATGTTCAAGAAGACGGATTGAGCGAAGATCGGCTTCCACTTGTTCTGCGATGGCGCCTACTTCGCTACGCCGACAACACTTCAAAGTCGGAGCTCAAGTTCTTTGTCATGGAACAACACGCCAAGGACTTCGTCACCACGAGACCGAAGCCGATCCCGGTGATCAAGCCACGCCAGGAGAGCTCGAAGATCGCCAGATCCGCGGCCGAACCCAAGACCGACATCGCCACCGAGAACTCCGACAAGGACGCCAAGGTCGTTTAAGCGAACGCCAAGTTCGCCACATGGGACGCCATGACCGCCTACACGGACCAAGACCACGGCGACAAGATCGGCACCGACCGGACGAACCGATCGCCCCGACACGAATCAAGTACTCTTTCCGGACGCGGTCCGCCGGAGACAAGATCTGCCCCGTTGTTCGAGAATGTTCCGCCGATTCCACGATCCCGTCGAACCCTGGACCCTGAGACCGATCCCGAACCCCGGAACCTCAAGTTCGTCGAGACCCCCTAATGTGTGACCCTTATCCGAACCCCTATTTTTATAAATGCTAAACATAAAACCTGTTGCATATTAATTGTTCATCTCGCATGCATATTGTGTGGTTTGGGGGCCTTATGCCGACTCACCTCATAATTAAATATGGGGCCCATATGCGGGCAAATCTAGCCTTATATTGGCCTCATTTAAATTGGTGTAGCGAACCAGTAACTTCTCTTGCCTTGTTATTACAACATTTAATTTGCGGGGTAGTTAAACAACATGAACCACCTAAATATTGTCGGGACCCCGGTTCCGCTTAATATTGCCCAATTGCATCGCACCTTTGCCATGTCATACATCATTCATGCATCATGCCCGATCTTTTGCCGTAGTATTAAATATTGCATCCGGTTTCTCTTCTAGTGTTTTGCTTCTTCGCGGATAAGGCCGATGAGTTGATGTTAGCTTCGCCCCGATCTTCGAATGAACCTTCGGCAATGTTTTCAGGCGAGCATCTCCCCCTTTCTACCTATCTTACTTTTATAGTATTTATTCCCTCCTGTTGTTCTACTGCTATCTGTGTAGCGATGCTCTAGTTTTCGTACCCGTGATATCCCTTGCAGCCTTATATTGCCTTGGACACACCCTATTACCTGTTGTTTGGTAGATAGTGGGATTTGCGCATCGTAGTCGCTTGCTCAAGTGATGTTGCGTGTCGCCAAGAATCACAGTTGTTGGAGAATTGCCGCCTGTTTGATGCTGGAGACGATCATGGTTTTACTTATCGTTCACTTTAATTACTATTTAACAACTAAAAATGAAGTAAGTAAGCAGAGGCATCGGTGGGTGATAGATAATATTTGGTTTCCGAACGCCCACTTGTGTCCCGTAGGACCCCGAGTACTTGATACCTGTTCCTTGATTTATCGCGCTATCCACATCCGGGAGGATTATGGGACCCCCCTGAGCCAGAGCATGATTCATTCTTATTTCTTGGGGCCACAAACTAGTTTGAGGTTTTATTTACTATCCTGTACCTATGCCATGCTACTTCTTTATTTACGATTGTGCGAGGAGCACCTTTGTCTTTTAGGTAAGCGGAATGTTTTGCGGTATCGACAAGCCAGTTTTGGGTTCCCGATCGTTCACTATTGTCCAAACCTTGAGTCCGTCTCGAGTGGCCGTTCTATGGTCTACTCAATGGGGTGGCCCCTGAAATATTTCTGAATCCTGTGATTGCTTTGTCGTGAAGGCCTCGTTGGGTTTTGATTTGGTTTTCCGAGGTTGATCGGCGTGTGTTGCTATTGGTGCACCCGGCGGTAAAACTTTCTGAAAGCCGTGTCCGCGGTTATGGACGACTTGGAGCACAGTATCTCGACCATAGACAAGCATAACTAAAGTAGTGCTATAAATTTGACTTTATAATGACTAGTAATCAGCTTCACTATAATGGAATGGCTAAATAAAACTGCCCACAATTGCTTGTTTGGGTGTCGCTTGCAACCTTTGTACCTGACTAGTAAGTATGGCAACTACAACGGAATGGCTAAATAAAAGTATCAACAACTGCTGGGTTTTGGGATATCTCATGCTAATTGTATCTGACTAGTAAGTGTTGCAACTACAATGGAATGGTTAAATAAAAGTGCCCACTGCTTATTTTTATCAGGATGACTATCTATACCTGACTAGTAATTGGTGCAACGATAACCGAATAAATAAAACTGCCAACCGTGTGAGTTCCTCGGTTGACTTCCTCGTTTGGTCTCGAGGGGGAAACATCAGGATGGGTTTGCTTGATGGTAGTATCAGGTTGGTACCGAATAGGTTTTTCTTATCCTTCTTTGATAACCGCCAGTTGTATCGAGTCTCTATAGGTTGTTTAGTGCATGCTGCCGCTGCCGCTTCAGTCCACCATACCTATGTAGGCGAGGACCGCCGAATTCTAGCCTCGCCGTGTACTGGCCACAGTACTGACGCTCCTCTTTTTCCTTTGCCCTTTGTTGGCACCCCTTTTGTTTAAGAAGGTTTCGAGATCGACGTCGTTAGCAGGGTTACCCTTCCGGCTTGGCCTGGGCAGGGTTATGGACGCCATTGGTTATCCTTCAGGGCTCTTAGCCCCATTTGCATCTTGTCCGTATTCGGACGCTGTGTCAATTTCAAGGTGATTTGGATCTTCGTATTGTATATCTGTATTCTTGACTCATTGAGTCGCTGTTATATATATTATGTTCTGTGGGTCCCATCGAGGACTGTTGTGTAATGTTATTATTGCCGTTTTCCACCCGCGCGAAAGTGCTGGTGGCACCTTTGAATCGTTTCTATGCGGGTTTGGCGGGTTTCGCTAAAACTTGCATAGGGCGATCGGAGGTGTTGAGTGGTATCGAGCTCGGCGATTGATACCCCACAAGTCCAGCCTATAGGATAACCTAGCTAACGGCCGAAGTAGAGTGTCAAAACTATTTTTGAAAAATCGGTTGGATAGTTCTGATTAGGTCTGATTTTACTTCTTACCCCTCTGCTATTCTTCCCTTATCTCGACGTGTTTTGAATCTGCTCTCTTATCTTTTCTTCGAGTCCAGGATTTCTCGTGGTGGGGTTCCGTCGTACCTTCAGGGTTTCGCTTCCTCCTTTGATAACGGTGTTCTACCATCCGGTGTTCATGCTGCCTGAGGAATCCGTCTACTATGGTACCATCCTTTGTTCCTTGTTTGTGCCTTCCGGTGTTCTCCGACGCGACGACATCATCTACGCCAGATCCGATGCAGAGTCTGCATCACTCCTCTGTTTCCGAACCTCGATTGTCGAGATCTTCAGTCTGATTCCGAGAATGGTTGCACGCTTTTCCACCGATTGTGCGGAGTAATAGTTTGGGTGCGTGATGGATTGGCCCCCATGCCGACTACCCCTTCTATTCGCTTTTGTACATTGAAGTGGACGAGAATGCATCGGTTCCCTCTTTCCATCGAAGTTAGAGGTGGCTTTATTTGTTGATGCCTCTACCTTCGACCTATTGATCCCGGAGTGTTCTCTCGACGATCTCGGACAACGACCTCTTGTTAGTGGTGTCGCGAGGATCTACAGCGAAGCGCAGATCGCCGACCTTCCTTCCGGTACCATGAGGCGGATCTCGGCGAGATCCATTGTTAGTTGTGTCGGTGTGGCATCCCACAAAACCACTACTAGAAAATCGCGTTGATTTTTGTGCATCGCATCATCATGACCGCATGCTCATGTCATCATGCCACATTGCATTTGAGCATCGTCATCATCTTGCATATGTTCGCATAAAACTATTTTTGGAAAAACCTAGTTTTGTTTTCTAAACGCCCCGCCTTTGTTCAACACGCAAACCCGGGTCGCCGGAATATTTTGTTTGTCTGCTATCGGTTTGCAAACGGTGCATTTAAAATTAAATAAAATATTTCATTATTTTAGTGGGGGCAGTCGAACAGGCCGATTCGACCCGAACGACCACCCCCAGTCCAAACAATCGGTCCGCCTAAAATCCCTAGTCTACCCAACCTAGTCTACCCACCCCTCCAGCCACCTCACCCCACCCAATAGCTGGTTGCCACCTCATCTCTTCTCTACCCCCCAACCAATCGAACACTGCCACCTCACCCCCCCATCTCTCTCTCCCTCCAACCACCCCACACACCCTGGCCACCCCAACCACCCACGCACGCAACACACACGCGGCCCACGCGCACGCCCCAGACCGACCCACCCGCTGCCAGCCGACCCCACCCGCGCCTGGCCCCACGCGTCCCAGCCTCCCCACGCACGCGCTCCCTCCCCTGTTCCTCTTCCTCCTCCCGCGAGTCCTCCCTCCTCTCCCTCAGCGATCGCCGGCCTCACCTGCGCTCGCCGCCCCGCTCCTCTCTCCCCGCGAGCCAACCGCCAGTGCCTCCTCCGCGTCCTCCCTCCTCTGCTCGCCCTCCGGCGTCGCCATCTTCCTCTCCCTCGAGCTCGCTCTGCTCCGCCGCCACGCCCTCTGCCCCCGTCTGCCTCGCCACCAGCCGCCGGCCTCCTCCCTCTTCCTCGTCGCCGGCGTCCCCTCCCGCGACCACCCTGGTCCCTCTCCTCCGCCTCCGCTCCCTCCCGTTTCCGGCCGAGCCGCGCCCGCCCTCACCCTGGCACGCCCCGACCCCGGCTGCTCCCTTCTCCGCCGCGACCTCCCTCCGTCAGTCTGTCCGCCGCCACGCCGGCGCGTCCTTCTCCTCCTTAGCCGCCTCGGGCGGAGCCCTTGTACCGCCATCCTCGCTTGCCGCAGCAACCGCCCCCCTCCGCGGCAGCGCCCTCCGACCAGCTCCCGGCCCTCCCTTGACGCGCCCAGCCACCATCTTCTTCCTCCCGGCTGCTTGGAACCTCCTTCCTCCTCCGGCCTCCATCGCCGCCCACCGCCACGTCACCTTGTCCCCGCCGCTCGCCGGTCCAACTCCCCGCTGCGCGCGCCCGCCTCCGGCCGGGCCAGCTTCCCCGTCGCCCTCCCCGCCGGCGCCTCCTCGGGCCGCCCCTCGAGCTTCCCCGACGCCCCGCCGCCCCTGCGGTTTCCTCCTCCTCGCCGCTGCCGCCTCTCTGCTTGCCTGTCCCGCTCTCCGAGCCACTGCATGCAGGCACCAGTGCAAGAGAAAGAGAATCGGTGCCGGCCTTGTCGTTCTTCTTCCACTGCACTGCGTTGACACGTATGTGCAACCAGCAGTTCTTCAGTACCTCTGCTCCATCCAGAGGTTGTTCAAGTGCTACTTCACCTAATTCCTCTATGTTCTGAAGAAGACGGATTGAACTGAAGATCTGGCTTCCACTTGTTCTGCGATGACGCCTACTTCCGCTACTTCGACAACACTTCAAAGTCGGAGCTCGAAGTTCTTTGTCATGGAACAAATACGCCAAGGACTTCGTCACCGAGACCCCGAAGCGATCCGGTGATCCAAGGGCCACGCCAGACCCGAGCACGAAGATCGCCAGATCCGCGGCGAACCCAAGACCGACATCGCCACCGAGAACTCCGACAAGGGCGCCAAGGTCGTTTAAGCGGGCGCCAAGTTCGCCACAGGACGCCATGACCGCCTACGGACCGAAGACCACGGCGGCGACAAGATCGGATAAGGCCGATGAGTTGATGTTAACCGCCCGATCTTGAATGAACCTTGCAATGTTTTCGAGCATCTCCCCTTTCTACCTATCTTACTTTTATAGTATTTATTCCTCTGTTGTTCTCTCGCTATACGTAGCGATGCTCTAGTTTTCGTGCCGTGATATCCCTTGCAGCCTTATATTGCCTTGGACACACCCTACATTGTTTGGTAGATAGTGGGATTTGCGCATCGTAGTCGCTTGCTCAAGTGATGTTGCGTGTCGCCAAGAATCACACTTGTTGGAGAATTGCCGCCTGTTTGATGCTGGAGACGATCATGGTTTTACTTATCGTTCACTTTAATTACTGTTTAACAACTAAAAATGAAGTAAGTAAGCAGAGGCATCGGTGGGTGATAGATAATAGTTGGTTTCGAATGCCCACTTGTGTCCGTGGGACCCAGAGTACTTGATACATGTTCCTTGATTTATCGCTATCCACATCCGGAGGATTATGGGACCCCCGAGCGAGCATGATTCATTCTTATTTCTTGGGGCCACAAACTAGTTTGAGGTTTTATTTACTATCCTGTACCTATGCCATGCTACTGCTTTATTTACGATTGTGCGAGGAGCACTTTATCTTTAGGTAAGCGGAATGTTTTCGCGGTATCGACAAGCCAGTTTGGGTTCCCGATCGTTCTGACCATTGTCGCAAACCTTGAGTCCGTCTCGAGTCACGGCTTCGTTGGTCTACTCAATGGGGTGGCCCTGAAATATTTCTGAATCCTGTGATTGCTTTGTCGTGAAGGCCTCGTTGGGTTTTGATTTGGTTTTCGAGGTTGATCGGCGTGTGTTGCTATTGGTGCACCCGGGGTAAAACTTTCGAAAGCCGTGTCATGGTTATGGACGACTTGGAGCACAGTATCTCGACCATAGACAAGCATAACTAAAGTAGTGCTATAAATTTGACTTTATAATGAATAGTAATCAGCTTCACTATAATGGAATGGCTAAATAAAACTGCCCACAATTGCTTGTTTGGGTGTCGCTTGCGACCTTTGTACCTGACTAGTAAGTATAGCAACTACAACGGAATGGCTAAATAAAAGTATCAACAACTGCTGGGTTTTGGGATATCTCATGCTAATTGTATCTGACTAGTAAGTGTTGCAACTACAATGGAATGGTTAAATAAAAGTGCCCACTGCTTATTTTTATCAGGATGACTATCTATACCTGACTAGTAATTGGTGCAACGATAACCGAATAAATAAAACTGCCAACCGTGTGAGTTCCTCGGTTGACTTCCTCGTTTGGTCTCGAGGGGGAAACATCAGGATGGGTTTGCTTGATGGTAGTATCAGGTTGGTACCGAATAGGTTTTTCTTATCCTTCTCTGATAACCGCCAGTTGTATCGAGTCTCTATAGGTTGTTTAGTGCATGCTGCCGCTGCCGCTTCAGTCCACCATACCTATGTAGGCGAGGACCGCCGAATTCTAGCCTCGCCGTGTACTGGCCTCGATCGACGCTCCTCTTTTTCCTTTGCCCTTTGTCGGCACCCCTTTTGTTTAAGCAGGTTTCAAGATCGACGTCGTTAGCAGGGTTACCCTTCCGGCTTGGCCTGGGCAGGGTTATGGACGCCATTGGTTATTCTTCAGGGCTCTTAGCCCCATTTGCATCTTTTCTGTAGTCGGACGCTGTGTCAATTTCAAGGTGATTTGGATCTTCGTATTGTATATATGTATTCTTGACTCATTGAGTCGCTGTTATATATATTCTGTTCTGTGGGTCCCATCGAGGACTGTTGTGTAATGTTATTACTTCGTTTTCCACCCGCACGAAAGTGCCTGGTGGGCACCTTTGAATCGTTTCTATGCGGGTTTGGAGGGTTTCGCTAAAACTTGCATAGGGACGATTTGGAGGGTGTTACACCCGCCACCGCCGTGCCCGTGAGCACCAGGAGCTCCAGAGCGCCAGCCTCGTCGCCGATCGCCAACCCCTCCGGCCAAACCCTCACCACCGTCGGGTTCCTGGTGAGCTCCTCGACCCCCTAGACATGCTCCATTTCCCTCTCGTGCACCGTAGCGCCGTTGCCGTCCGTTGAGCACCTCGACAGACGGCCGCTTCGCCACACAGACACACAAATGCGGCGATTGTCCCGCCTTCCTCGCCTGCCCGCACACTTCAGCCCTCCTCCGCGCTAGCTCCCTGAACGAGACTTGTAGCCGGTAGCGCCCTCTTCATCTTTGGTTTTTGCGGCCCGACGAGACTCGCCGCCGTTTGGTCGCCATCATCGTCCAAAACTCCGGCCAGATCCGCCGCCTGCAGCACCGCGTTCGACTGCAGACAGCGGCAGTCGCCGTCGTTTTGCAAAGAGACCCCTAGGGTTTTTCCCGCCTAAACCCGCAGCCCACCGACCCCACCTGGCAGCCGCCCGTCCGATCTTGCAAATAGGCCCCCGCAGATCTAAACCTCGCTGCCCGCAGCCCCCTGGATTGCCCACGTGTCGCCCACCGGGTGGCCGCGCGCGTGTGTGGCCCTGCTAGGTCCCTGGGCCCGCTTGTCATTCACGCGAGCTGGGCAGAGCCTCGGTGTGAAAAGTTCTTGTCTTGGCGTGTCGATCATCGACCCCAAGCTGTCACTTGACGGGGTAGATTACAGAGTACCAAAAGTCCAGGAGCCTTTCTTTTTCAAATTCAAATCTTTTCAAATTCAAATTCATTTTCAAATATGTTTAAACATGAATCAGTTCATAACTTTCAAATGGTTTAGAATTTGAATTCAAACTTAATATGAAAAATGTTTTATTTTTGAATGTTAATTCAAATCTTTAATCAAATATTTTCAGAATTAATTTAAATAGTCAACCTTTGACTTTGACCCTATTTAATAATATTGACTTTTAAATAAATTTAAATTCATAATTCCAAATAATACAAATAATATATGTTTTCGAATCAGAAAAATGTGAGGATTTCAAATATGCCATCCAAAATATATTTTGAACACTTAAATTTTCAAGTTGACTAAAATTACAATAAAATGCCCTGTATCCTTAATTATTTAATAACTTTTGTTTTATAACTCTAAATTTAACAAATAATATGTCTAAAATGATTAGCTCGACGAGACCTTTCTGTATATGCAATCCTTTATCTGTTTTGCAGCATGCATCATATAAATATATTGTGAACAGCAACTAATATGAGGTTAAAATGTGACCAAAACTCAATATAATGATTATTCCTTGTATTCCACACCTCACCCATGCCATGCTACTTATTGCCATGCAAATTGTGCATCATTCATCATGGCATGATTGGTTGCTTGTCGCATTTTATTCATATGCTTGTGCACTTTATTTATGTTGGCCCTTGTTTGTTTGGTTCTTCTTCGAATAGACGCTGAGCAGGGGATATATCAAGAGAACCAGGAGCACTACCCAGATCCATCCCTTGCTTCAACTGAGCTGCCAGGCAAGCACTACCACATGCTTGCATACATACAGTACCTATTGCCTCTATCTTATTCTTGCATCATTGAGTCGCGATTGCATTAAATTGAATCCCAAGTATTGCATAGCCTTTACTTTTAAACCCCACCGAAGCTTGTTCCTCCATCCCATGAGCCATTACTACAGGAGTTGTTTGAGCCATGCGAGTCGTAGAACGACATGTGTAGGGTATGTGAGTCGATGGATAACGAGGTACCTAAACGACTTAACTTTGAGTAGTAATGGGATAACTAATGAAAGTGGCACGGTGAGCAATATCGCTATTTGGTTTTCCTGGTCACTTGTGTCCGTGGGACCCCGAGTACTTGATTCCTGTTCCTTGATTATTCGCTATCCACATTCGGGAGGCTTATGGGACCCCCAGGCGAGCTTGATTCATTCTTATTTCTTGGGGCCACAAACTAGTTTGAGGTTTTATTTACTATCTGTACTTATGCCATGATTCTTCGCTTTATTTAAGATTGTGCGAGGAGCACTGTACTATTTAGGATCGTGACCCGTTGCGGTATCGACAAGCCATCACATTTTGGGTTCCCGATCGTTTCTGACCCCCCAAACCTTGAGTCCGTCTCAAGTCACTAACTTCTTGCGGGTATACTTAATGGGGTGGCCCCCTGAAATATTTCTGAATCCTATGATTGCTTTGTCGTGAAGGCCTCGTTGGGTTTTGATTTGGTTTTTCCGAGGTTGATCGAGTGTGTGTTGCTATTTGTGCACCCCTGCAGGGTAAAACTTTCCGAAAGCCGTGTCCGCGGTTATGGACGACTTGGAGCACAGTTTCTCGATCATAGACAAGCATAACTAAAGCACCGCTTGTAATTTGACTAAGTAACTGACTAATAAATAGTGCAACACTCATGGAATGGTTAATAAAATTGCCAACGGATGGGGGGTTGTTCGTCCGCTTCCTCGTTGGTAAGCGAGGAGGAGGATGGATCTAGTGATATTACTGTTATAACTGATGTCCTTAATTCACGGACATCCGCCTATCTTTGGTTAGGCGGATGGTTAGCGAGTATCTATAGAACTATTAGGGTTTATCTTTTGCTGCAATTGCGTCACCCCAGGTTGTGTCCTCTTTAGAGGCATAAAGACTTGCTGAGTACCCCTAGGGTCTCACACGATAAATTATTTGATTCAGATGAACAGGTACACTCACAAGATGGATACTGGGTGGAGGAGGCGGATGATGTGGGCAACGATCGTTCAGTGTAGAGATTCCGGGAACGGGGATCCGTGAGATCTGTGGGCGGGATGTGCTTATTTATGGGGCATCTTATGCCGATTTGCTTCTTATCCGTACTCGGATCTTGTTTGCCGCTTCCGCCTGATACTCTGATGTGTGATGTATGAGGAGATATCCTAAACTATTATATCTATCTAGGGCATTTGAATCTTGTCGTATGGCGTTGCTATATTTCCTTTCTTTTTAGATGGAATGGCTCTGATGTACTATTGTATGGTGGCTTGCATACATACTCATTTGTGTATGTAGTTGATCCCGCTTTGCCGATTCGCCGCTTTGTACTTGTCCCGATGTTTGGAAATGGTTGGGACGGCGAAAGGTCTACCTATGAGTGGCATTTGGGCCCCACTGTACTATTTCAACCATTTCCGCTCATCCAGGCTTGTAACTAGGGCGTAATTCACCGAGGTAGTTACAATTGGTATCGAGCCATCCCGCCCTTGTGGTCTCGGCCAAATGGTCGTTGTCGATCTAGCAAATATTTTTGGTAGTTATGTATACTAGGGAAAAACGCGAGTAGGACTGCTTCCACTTTTCTTCTTACCCACCCACCCACCCTTTTCTGGTAAGGAAGTGTAACGTTTTCAATCCTCTTCTTAAAAATTCAAACTAGGATTCACGTGTTATGGGTTTCCGTAGTACCATAGGTTGTGTGTTTGTGTGTGTGTATGTGTGTGTTATTCCTTTTCTATCTGTTGCATCCAAGTTGTTATCTAATCAGCCTTTGGTTATCAACTGTTGGTACATTCCATACCGACGGGCTTTTGCAAACCGACGCGATCTATCTGATTCGTTGTATACCGCCGCGATCTGTCTTACTCTTTGTTATCCGACGTTATCTTGTTTGGGGTGTTCGTTTCCGTAGTTACTAATCTTTAGGTTCAACGTGAGAAGAAGGGGTTAGGATATGTGTTCTACTTATTCATGTGCGGAGTAATGATTTGAGTGCGGGATGGAGTCGCGACCATACCACTACTCTTATCATTCGCTCTTGTATATTGAATTGGTAGAGTCACTAATCTTGATTCGTTAAGTAATTTTGCGCATCTATTGGTATTTTAATGCCGAAAAATGTGGAAAATCTTTCTTTGATACACCCGTGTATCACACCCCTTTTCAGTCTGGTGCTATATGCTTAATATCTTCTAGGTGCTTTGAACTTTGTTGATATTCTAATATCATCTTAGTAAATTGTATCCTTTAATCTTGGTTAATTCCATCTTGGTACTATTTTGGATTATTATTATTCTCCATTATAGTCTTGACTTGTGTTTATATCAATCACGGGATGGCTCCACCACGCCGCTCGATGAGGACATACCACTGAACTGGGTCCGCGTTGTCAAACATCGCCAATGCCTTGGCAGCAATGCAAAGAACCAGCAGCTTTGAGGAAAGTGTCGAGGAATGAGTTTGCTCGCTACCTCCACCTCCCAAGCGAGGAGACATCAAAAGCTTCTGAAGTTCAACCCTCGCCAATTTGATGTTTCGATCAACCACTTGATCGCGATGATTGGTTGCGTGAGATGTCAAGGCTACTAGAGGCGCTGATGTTCTGAGCAAGAATGGGTAAAGTGTGCTACTCACCTTCGAAAGGAGATGCAGCTCTCGGTGGGAGAATTACAAGGCAAACCGCATTGGTTTTCAGCCTACTTGGGAGCAGTTCCTTTGGAGCATTCAAAGAGCAAGATTCTCGAAATTGTCATGGAAAGGATGAAGGAAGTGTTTCTCAACCTCAAGCAGGGAAATGACAATGTCAACACCTACATCAGGAACTTCATGAATCTTTCTCGTTATGGTGGCGATGAGATCTCCGATGACAAGAAGAAGCAAAAGAGGTTCCGGCAAGGGCTCAATGCATCGATTAAATATGCAATCAAACATGCAAGGCCGGCATCTTTCCTGGAACTTCAACATACAGCTTTGAAGGAGGAAGCAAGTAGGCAAGTGTTTGAGGAGTCAAAGAAACACAACCGTGATGCACCAAGCTCTTCAGCTATGTCAGCTCCTTCTAAGCGTCGTGTCTGGGTTCCTAACACCCCACCGTCGCTCTCGGCTCCACCAAGACCTTCAAGCTACGCGACAAGGCCAACAAACTTCCTCACTGCGGCTCCCAGGGGCTACAACCACCACTACCCTGGAGCGCCTGGCGGAGTCCCTGGCTACGTTGCTCCACGTCCACCTGGTGCTTGTTTCACGTGTGGAGACTCTAGGCATCTAAGCTGGAACTGTCCGTTGAAAAAACAAAGCTCTTCCTCCACCCCCTCCAAGATCTGCGGCAAGCTCTCCTTTGGTTCGTGCACCACCACCTCGGGCTCTCAAGATCAACACCAAGCCCGGGTCTACTGTTGCTCGTGCCAACTGTGTCAACGCCGCTCAAGCTGAGCATACACCTGGAGTTGTGATGGGTATGCTTCCCGTTAACTCAGTCCCTGCACGAGTTTTGTTTGATTCTGGTGCATCACATTCATTTGTTTCTCACAAGTTTGCAAATGAGAATGAGTTAGTCTTGGTTCCTCTCCTTAAGCGGTTAATGGTCCTTTCTCCTGGAGCAAACATGAGGGCTGTTCATATCAGCCATGGCAATCAAATTGAGATTGGTGGCTCTTCGTTCTCGGCATCCTTAATTGTTCTGGGCAATTCTGACATTGATGTCATCTTGGGCATGGATTGGTGGACAGCAAATGCAGCTGTGATTGATTGTGCTGAACGCTCGGTTTCTCTGAAGATTCCTGAAGGCCATATAGTCTATTCTCCAAGTCTGACTCCTGCTATCCAGCTTTTCTCTTTGGCGGCTCTGAATGATGATGCTATGGAAGCTATTCAGAGTGTTCCGGTGGTCTGTGAGTTCCCAGATGTCTTTCCTGAAGAGTTGACGGGTATGCCTCCGGATCGTGAGGTTGAGTTTGTAATTGAGCTTGAACCTGGAACGGCTCCTATCTCCAAGCGTCCTTATAAAATGGGTCCTGCTGAGTTGGCTGGACTCAAACGTCAACTTGATGAACAAGAGAAGTTGGGTTTCATTCAACACAGTACCTCTTCTTGGGGTAGCCCAACAATCTTTGTGAAGAAGCGAGACAGGACTGATAGACTTTGTGTTGACTATCGGGCTCTCAATGCTAAAACCATCAAGAACAAATATCCCTTCCGGATTAATGATCTCTTGATCGCTATTTGGAGCTGTGGTGTTCTCTAAGCTTGACTTGAGAAGTGGTTATCACCAAATCAAGATTCGCAAGGAAGATGTTCCTAAAACAGCTTTCACCACCCGCTATGGCCTGTATGAGTACACGGTCATGTATTTCGGTCTCACTAACGCACCTGCTACCTTCTCGAGGCTTATGAACTCGGTTTTCATGGAGTACCTTGATAAGTTCGTTGTGGTCTATCTGGATGACATCCTAGTCTATTCTAAGTCAAAGGAAGAGCATGAAGAACACCTTCGGTGTGTCCTAAACAAGCTTCGTGAGAACCGCTTGTATGCAAAGTTCTCAAAGTGTGAGTTTTGGCTGCCTCAAGTAACCTATCTTGGTCATGTCATCTCTGCCAAGGGCATTGCAGTCAACCCGGAAACTGTGAAGACAATTGTTGAATGGCTTCCTCCGGTTAATGTCAAAGAAGTGCGGAGCTTCCTTGGTTTGGCTAGTTATTGCCGTCGCTTCGTTCAGAACTTTTCGAAGATAGCGAAGCCTCTTACCGATCTCCTCAAGAAAGGCAAGAAATACCTTTGGACTCCTGCATGTCAAGCAAGCTTTGAGACACTCAAAGAGAAGCTCACTTCCACACCAATCTTGGTTCCTCCGGATACATCTAAGCCTTTCCAGATATTACGTGGCCTCTTTGCAAGGATTGGGTGCGGTCCTTATGCAAGAAAAACAAGTGGTTGCTTATGCCTCTCGACAGTTGAAGACGCATGAGATCAACTATCCTACACATGACCTCGAGCTCATAGCGATTGTCTTTGCTTTGAAGCTATGGAGGCACTACTTGCTTGGCAACCGTTGTGAGATCTTTTCTGACCACAAGAGTTTGAAGTATATCTTCACACAGCCTGATATCAACCTTCGGCAGAGGAGATGGATTGAAGCAATCAATGATTTTGATTTGACCATCAACTACACTCCGGGCAAAGCTAATGTCATGGCCGATGCTCTCAGCCGCAAAGCTTATGTCAACAACCTCATGATGGAAGAACAACAGCCTCTCTTGTGCGAGGAATTCTGTCAGCTCAACCTTGAAATTGTGGAACAAGGGCATCTCCTGAACCTTCTGGCTACTCCTCTCTTGGAAGAAAAGGTTCGCTCTCGTCAGCTTGGTGATCCGCACACCAAAAAGATCATCTCCAAACTTCAGCTTCAAGTATGAGTCCTTCCGTTGTTGATGATCAAGGCACGCTTTTCTTTGAACACGGATGTTTGTTTGAACTACCGGGTTTGAGAGCAAGTTCTCAAGGAGGCGCATGATTACTTCTTTCTATCCACCCTGGCAGCACAAAGATGTACATGGACTTGAAAACACAATATTGGTGGCCGGGTTTGAAACGATATTGTGCCAAGTATGTCTCGGAGTGTGATGTCTGCCGTAGAGTGAAAGCTGTCCATCAGAAACCTTTCGGTCTTTTACAGCCATTGAAACCCCCGGAATGGAAATGGGAGAAAGTAGAGATGGACTTCATCACTGGTTTTCCAAGGTCGCAGAAGGGCAACAATGCAATCTTTGTTGTCATTGATAGGCTCTCTAAAGTGGCTCATTTCTTCCCCGTCAAGGAAAAAATTTCTGGAATTCAGTTGGATGAGCTCTATATCAACAGAATTGTCTCTCTTTATGGGTTTCCGCTTGAGATCAGTTCAGACCGTGGGAGCATCTTCACTTCCAAGTTCTGGGAAAGTTTCCAAAATGCTTTGGGAACAAAATTGAACTTCAGTACAGCTTACCACCCTCAGTCGCAAGGACAAGTTGAAAGGATCAATCAGATTCTGGAGGATATGCTTCGTGCTTGCGTCATCTCTTTTGGCATGAAGTGGGAGGAATGTCTTCCTTATGCTGAATTCTCTTACAACAACAGCTTCCAGAAAAGTCTGAAGATGGCACCATTTGAGGCTCTCTATGGTCGCAAGTGCAGAACTCCGATTGGTTGGTCGGGTGCAGGAGAAAGAATTTGGTTTGGCCCTGACATTGTAACTCAAGCGGAGGAGAAGGTGCACATCATTCTTGAAAATCTGAAGATTGCTCAAAGTCGCCAGAAGAGAAATTATGACAGAAAGCACACGGACATGGTGTATGTCCCTGGTGATCTCGTTTACCTTCGTGTCACTCCAATGAAAGGCACACACCGTTTTGGTATCAAAGGAAAGCTGGCTCCTAGATACATCGGTCCTTTCAAAATTCGTGGAAGAAGAGGAGAAGTTGCTTATGCTCTTGAGCTCCCGGAAAAACTCAAGGTCCATGATGTTTTCCACATCTCTCAACTCAAGAAGTGCTTCAAGGACCCCGGCAGGACCGTGGATCATGAGCTAATCAATCTCCAAGAAGACCTGTCTTATCAAGAACACCCCACAAAAATCCTTGAGACCGCAGAAAGAAGGACTCGCAACAAGTCCATCAAGTTCTTCAAGGTGCAGTGGTCGCACCATTCCGTTGATGAAGCCACGTGGGAGCGTGAAGATGAACTCCGTGCCAACTATCCTACCCTCTTTGTGTCTTCTTCTTCTTCCTAGAATCTCGGGGCGAGATTCCTGTTTAGTGGGGGAGAGTTTAAGCATCCCATTTGTCTAACAACTATAATGCTACTTGGTTTAGTAATAAAATGGCTACTTCCTACATATAATTGTTGCATCATCATCATATCACGCTCATGTCATCATGCCACCTTGCATTTGAGCATCATATAAAACCTTTGTGATTTGGTTCTTCTCTCATAGGCATGGTAAATTGTATTTGCCTCTTGATATTGTATTTGGTTCTTGATATATTGTTAAATGCCCAAGTTGAGTTGGGGACATATCTTTTATTCAACTCCACCACCTTTGTTTCACCACCTTACAACAACACCATCCCATTATCCATGAGCTTGTAATTATTTTTCTTTTGTTGTTTAATCTAGCTCATGAGAGATAGGGTGGGTCCAATTCTACAAATTCTTTTGCTTGGGCCTTACTCCACATTTTTGAATGCATAAGAACAATGCCATGTAAATAATCTTGTTTTCACAAAATAAGCATGGTATTACTTATTTATGCATGGCCCATGCAACCATCATCATCCTTTGATCTCCTTTGTTTTTCTTTGGTTTTGGGTGGATCATCTCTCTTCTCTCTCTTCCCCCTTTGCTTGATCTTGTTTGATTTTGCCATAAACCCTAAGCCCCCTCTTCTCACCCTCTCCTCCAACTTTTCCTTTTGCTTGTTTGTGTGGTCTTGCCATACACCAAACCCATGTGCTTGACCATGTGTGTCCTTGGTCATGTGCTTGATCACCTCCCCCCTCAACTTTCTAGCTCCATGCCACCCCTCTCTCACCTCACCTCTCACCAACCCGAGCCACCCCTAGCTACCCCATCTAACCCTAACCCGAGGCTACCCCCCCCCTCTCTCTCAGCCTCCCTCCTCTCTAGCTCTCCCCGCCACAAGGCCCCATCAACCCCACTGCCCACCTCCCATGTGCCTCCCCTGGTCCCCCCTCTCTCCAAAACCCTAGCCAAACCCGAGCCACCCTCCTCCCTTTTTCATAAAGGTGGCATCCCATGTGCCCTCCCCTCTCTCCCTTATCACCTCAACCCCCCAGATCTCCACCACCCCAGATGCTTCCAAGAGGCTCCTGTACCTCCTCTTCCTCCCTCTTCCTCCTTTCTTCCTCCCCAAACTTGCAAGCCACTTGTGCCCTACACCCTAGCAGCCACCTCTCCCTCAGACGACCGAGCGCCGAGCTGAGCCAGAGCACTGGGCCCTCCGCTTCCTCTTCGACGCCCAGACGCGAGGCAGCTGGACCTCGTCGAGAAGCCCGCCGCCGTGCCCGTGAGCACCGAGCTCCAGGCGCCAGCCTGCCGATCGCCAGCCCCTCCGGCCAAACCTCACCACCGTCGGGTTCTGGTGAGCTCCTCGACCCCTAGACATGCTCCTTTCCCTCTCGTGGTAACGAAGCCGCCGTCCGTCGAGCACCTACAAGACGCACGCTTCGCAGGCAGTGACAGCAATGCAGCGGTTGTCCCGCCTGCTCGCCTCGCCTCGCTGTAGCCCTCCTCCGCGCTAGCTCCCTGAACGAGACTTGTAGCCGGTAGCGCCCTCTTCATCTTTGGTTTTTGCGGCCCGGCGAGACTCGCCGCCGTTTGGTCGCCATCATCGTCCAAAACTCCGGCTAGATCCACCGCCTCCATCACCGCGTTCGACGGCAGACAGCGGCAGTCTTCGTCGTTTTGCAAAGAGACCCCTGGGGTTTTTCCCGCCTAAACCCGCAGCCCACCGACCCCACCTGGCAGCCGCCCGTCCGATCTTGCAAATAGGCCCCCGCAGATCTGAACCTCGCAGCCCGCAGCCCCCTGGATTGCCCACGTGTCGCCCACCGGCTGGTCAGCAAGGTGTGGCCTGCTAGGTCCCTGGGCCCGCTTGTCATTCACGCGAGCTGGGCAGAGCCTCGGTGTGAAAAGTTCTTGTCTGATAAATGACTGGGCCAAGATCGACCCACCACACCTGGTGGGGTAGATTCTGGCAGAGTACCAAAAGTCCAGGAGCCTTTCTTTTTCAAATTCAAATCTTTTCAAATCCAAATTCATTTTCAAATCTGTTTAAACATGAATCAGTTCATAACTTTCAAATGGTTTAGAATTTGAATTCAAACTTAATATGAAAAATGTTTTATTTTTGAATGTTAATTCAAATCTTTAATCAAATATTTTCAGAATTAATTTAAATAGTCAACCTTTGACTTTGACCCTATTTAATAATTTTGACTTTTAAATAAATTTAAATTCATAATTCCAAATAATACAAATAATATATGTTTTCGAATCAGAAAAATGTGAGGATTTAAAATATGCCATCCAAAATATATTTTGAACACTTAAATTTTCAAGTTGACTAAAATTACAATAAAATGCCCTGTATCCTTAATTATTTAATAACTTTTGTTTTATAACTCCAAATTTAACAAATAATATGTCTAAAATGATTAGCTTGGCGAGACCTTTCTGTATATGCAATCCTTTACCTGTTTTGCAGCATGCATCATATAAATATATTGTGAACAGCAACTAATATGAGGTTAAAATGTGACCAAAACTCAATATAATGATTATTCCTTGTATTCCACACCTCACCCACGCCATGCTACTTATTGCCATGCAAATTGTGCATCATTCATCATGGCATGATTGGTTGCTTGTCGCATTTTATTCATATGCTTGTGCACTTTATTTATGTTGGCCCTTGTTTGTTTGGTTCTTCTTCGAATAGACGCTAAGCAGGGGATATATCAAGAGAACCAGGAGCACTACCCAGATCCATCCCTTGCTTCAACTGAGCTACCAGGCAAGCACTACCACATGCTTGCATACATACAGTACCTATTGCCTCTATCTTATTCTTGCATCATTGAGTCGCGATTGCATTAAATTGAATCCCAAGTATTGCATAGCCTTTACTTTTAAACCCCACCGAAGCTTGTTCCTCCATCCCATGAGCCATTACTACAGGAGTTGTTTGAGCCATGCAGTCAGAAACGACATGTGTAGGGTATGTGAGAGTCTGATGGATAACGAGGTACCTAAACAACTTAACCTGAGTAGTAATGGGATAACTAATGAAAGTGGCACCGGTGAGCAATATCTGCTATTTGGTTTTTCCTGCTCACTTGTGTCCCGTAGGACCCCGAGTACTTGATTCCTGTTCCTTGATTATTCGCTCTATCCACATCCGGGAGGCTTATGGGACCCCCCTGAGCCAGAGCTTGATTCATTCTTATTTCTTGGGGCCATAAACTAGTTTGAGGTTTTATTTACTATCCTGTACTTATGCCATGCTTTACTGCTTTATTTAAGATTGTGCGAGGAGCACCTGTACTGTTTAGGATCGTGACCCGTTTTCGCGGTATCGACAAGCCCAGTCACATTTCCGGGTTCCCAGTCGTTTACATCCGGCCCCACAAACCTTGAGTCCGTCTCGAAGTCAGCTAACTTCGTTGCGGGTATACTTAATGGGGTGGCCCCCTGAAATATTTCTGAATCCTATGATTGCTTTGTCGTGAAGGCCTCGTTGGGTTTTGATTTGGTTTTTCCGAGGTTGATCGAGTGTGTGTTGCTATTTGTGCACCCCTGCAGGGTAAAACTTTCCGAAAGCCGTGTCCGCGGTTATGAACGACTTGGAGCACAGTTTCTCGATCATAGATAAGCATAACTAAAGTACCGCTTGTAATTTGACTAAGTAACTGACTAGTAAATAGTGCAACACTCATGGAATGGTTAATAAAATTGCCAACGGATGGGGGGTTGTTCGTCCGCTTCCTCGTTGGTAAGCGAGGAGGAGGATGGATCTGGTGATATTACTGTTATAACTGTTGTCCTTAATTCACGGACATCCGTCTATCTTTGGTTAGGCGGATGGTTAGCGAGTATCTATAGAACTGTTAGGGTTTATCTTTTGCTGCAATTGCGTCACGCCAGGTTATGTCCCCTTTAGAGGCATAAAGACTTGCTGAGTACCCCTAGGATCTCACACGATAAATTATTTGATTCAGATGAACAGGTACACTCACAAGATGGATACTGGGTGGAGGAGGCGGATGATGTGGGCAACGATCGTTCGGTGTAGAGATTCCGGGAACAGGGATCCGTGAGATCTGTGGGCGGGATGTGCTTATTTATGGGGCATATTATGTCGATTTGCTTCTTATCCGTACTCGGATCTTGTTTGCCGCTTCCGCCTGATACTCTGATGTGTGATGTATGAGGAGATATCCTAAACTATTATATCTATCTAGGACATTTGAATCTTGCCGTATGGCGTTGCTATATTTCCTTTCTTTTTAGATGGAATGGCTCTGATGTACTATTGTATGGTGGCTTGCATACATACTCATTTGTGTATGTAGTTGATCCCTTCGCCTGCCGATTACGCCGCCCGTACTTGTCCCGATGTTTGGAAATGGTTGGGACGGCCGAAAGGTCTACCTGTGAGTGGCATTTGGGCCCCACCGTACTATTTCAACCATTTCCGCTCATCCAGGCTTGTAACTAGGAGCGTAATTCACCGAGGTAGTTACATGTTTCATCTTGATTACAAAAACAACATTGTTTGCTCCACTGCTAGTTTTGCTTTGCAAGATTATCTTTTGTAAGTAATACTTTCTGATGTAAGAATGACATGACAATTCTAATCTTCAATGGTACTTCAATTTTCCAAATGTATTTACAAAGGAACCTTGTGTTGTCATTCATGTAATATAAATACAATAATTTAACCGTAAGAGAACCGGATGTAGTTAACTTCCAAACAAAAACATTTGGCTGTGTTGTTAGGTTAACATCCATTAAACGTTGAACTAGATGAAGCCATCTCTATCCTCTATTTCCCGCCAGGGTCTGTCTAAACCCAATGTTGAGAGGAGTTTGAAACATAACATTGGCTATAGAAACTTGCTTTCTTTGGACACACCAGATTAACTACCTAATTACTATAATGAAATGACAACTAGCCTACATGTAACAGAGTGCAATGTGGCGGAGACACCACAAAAGCGCAGTCAGGCCTTGCAGGTTAACAATTTCATGACACACACACACCTAATCGCAGCTCTCGCAGTTAGGGAACAAAAAACCGCGAGGGTTAATTGCATCGGAGAATGTCAAGGCACAACTTTTTTTCATGTGGTGTAAGTTCATCCATTGTGTGATCTATTCCGTGACACTAGATGAGATGCTCATCGGTAGATTGCAGAAGATGGAGAAATTTTAGAGTAGTGTAATGGTAAGGTGCGGTATAATATTTTCCGTATTAGGTACACGTTCCAGCAGCACAAAAAGCTAATGACAATTAGGAGTAACAAATATTTTTGAATATAAGAAGATTGTGTTTTTGATTTTTAAGATTTCTAGTTCCATTTTCTTAGAACACCTCAAACTCATTACATTACACTTTTATCATTATTGTACTCATCTAATGATCCAATTTTAAAATCACATAAAAGAGGCCTCAAACCCCTCTTCCCGCCTAACCTAGTTACACTAAATTTAGTTCTTGGCTGCCCGACAGTGGTAAGGCCTTTGAGCATCTCTGCATTTTTCAGAGCGTTGATGACCTCTCAATGGACCTAATGACAATCTCCTTCATGGTGGATCTGTATGGTATTGGGGACCTTGCCTTAGATCTGACCATATTTCGCGTGTTGGATCTGCACGACACTGACGACCTTGTTGTTGACGACCTCGCTGCTGATCTAGCGACCATCTTATGCATTGTGGATCTGCACATTGCTGACTACCTCATCTCGGATCTTCAGGGAACAAGGTTGTGATTAAATAAGAACAACATTAAAGGAAATTTGTAGATGGGCTAAAGCCTAACCCCGGTCATGAATGCCGATGCGGGACTTTGGTGTGGCTCCAATGTTCAATACATATCGGTTGAGTGGAGAGATTTGGGATTAAGATCTATGGTTTGAGGATGAGATTTCGGAGAACAAAGACTAGGTACTTGGAACTTGGGAGTATGGAGCGAGAAGTGGGGCAAGGGTTTGTTGTATGATATAAGAACTAGGAGTGACAAATTGGGATTAGGGTTTTTATGAGACTTTAGTATGTGTTGCATGATGTTATGGGAACGATTGCTCCCATGACCCATAGTAGGCTAGTCTGATGCTCATTTGCCGGTGGGACACACCTGTCAGCGTGATAACAAGGATATGCTTGTGACCTAAATTATAATTAGTAAACCATATTTAGGATAAAATGAACAACGGGGACTAAATATTCAAACATCTCACTAGAATACACATATATGTGTTTTACATGTTGCTACCTCAAATAAAAAGCCATAATCATAAGTAAGATGATCTAGAGTTTCTGCAAGCGGCTCTAGCGCATCGGACAAAGGGAACATGTCGCCATAATCACGCTTATCGTAGGAGCCACCTCTTTTTTTGACTCCATTCTTCACGGTTTCCATGTAGTCGAAGTTAGACAATTGGTACCAGTCGTTGACGGTGTCCTTACACACGACTTCCAACACATCTTGCAACTCCGATGGGTGATTTTTATCAACATACAACACGAACTCACACTTCGACCACTAGTGTGGTGACATCCGAGAAGCTACTGTCCAATGTTCACGCCCTCGTATACGATGAGGAACCGTGGATGTAGGCCATAATTGAAAAATAGATCAGACTTCGACTTGAAAATACCAGTCGAACCATCGATAAAACTAAAAGTTTGTCTTCTAGATATGAGATAAAGGAAAACCCTGATTCATAATGATGCGTGTACTTCACCGCCGCCCCTCACAATACACGCATGATCCATCATCTTGATGTCGGCGCTGTGCTCAGAACCTCAAGGATTCTACATCTTGATGTCATCGTCGTCCACCGCCTCTATAGTACATTCTGTTGCGGTAGTGAGAGCTGCTAGAGAGGGTGGAGAAGAGATAAGTATAGTGAGGTGGGAGACAGACATGCCAGATAAATAATAGGAAACAAACAGCTCTGCGATGGTGTGTCACAGGAGTCAGTGAGACCAGTCTGACTAGTCAATGCGAGGTGCTTGAACAGTCTCTTGTGTGGCACACGTTGTATACATCGAGAGATTATGTGGCAATGTAAGCCAAAAGTATGTGGCTACTGCTGCCTAGTGATCGAGAGATAGACAAGTGTCGCCACAAAATTTGGTATGTGGCAACGTAAGCCAAAAGACGGCTAAAACACTTTTGCAAATACTTTTGGCTCACGTTGTCCAAGAGGTATTTTTGTGGCGTGGTTCAATATGATTAAAAAAAAGGAAAAACCAAGAGAGATGAAAACTGAAACACCATGGGCGAGAGAGAATGAAAATGGATGGCACAATTTTTTCTAAAATAATCATGGGTGCTTGTATGTGCATTTGATTTATTGATGCACCTTTTCCCCAACCGGGAATGTGACAAGTTCTTATTGTGACAGATGCTGGCAGTGTTGAAGTGTATAAGTGGATTGCACTAGCTTTTTCCGTCAGTTCGGACTTTTGGTTGCGTTGGCTAGTGCATGAAGCTTGACATGGTATCAGAGCTAGGTTAGACAAATTTTTCTGCAACATCGTCACAGCCGTCACCGTCCCTGTCGCCGTTGTTCATCCGACGTCGTCGCCGCCGGTTACCGCTGTTTCTGGTCCTGTAGATCGGATCGAGTACTCCCTGTTCCTGCGCGCGTGACGAGTACTCCCTGTTCCACCTTGGGGTCCAACCTGCCCGCGCCTGGCGCCCTCCTGACCGCGCGTGACGCGCCGCCGAAGACTCCAAGTCAGCCTCGGTCCTCGAGCAGACCACGCGGGATCGATCAGCCCGTTCTCGGTCTTCACGTCGCCAGACGAGCAGACAAAGCGGGACACCGCCCCCGCCTCCATCTGCTGACCCCGCAGTACCTGGCGCCCTCCTGCCCGCCTCGGTTCCTGGCGATCTCCTGCCCCCGACTCGGTTCCTGGCGATCTCCTGCCCTGCCCACGTGACCATACTGCCCGGAGCCGGATTGCCAGACTGTTTCCTGCCACGCCGCCAGCGACGCCGCCTCCTCGACGCGCGGCGCGTGGGACGCCGCCTGGAACGCCATCTCCTGCCACGCGAGCACCTCCTGACGCGACGCGGGCCGCTGCCTCCCTGCCCGCCTGGCCCGCCGGCCTCCGTACTGCACGGATTCCATCAGCTTGTCTCAGCATCACCTAGATCTGATCTGATCTGTGTCAAACAAACAAAAAAAAATGTCTTCTTCGTCAGGTTATGTTGCGACTCCTCGCTGCCCGGTGATATTTGATGGCACGAATTACCCTGATTTCGCTGCCTTTATGTGCGTTCACATGCGCGGTCTCCGTCTTTGGGGTGTGCTCTCCGGCGAGGTCTCGTGTCCGCCGTGCCCCCCCTGCTCCTGTGGCTCCTCTTCCGCCGACGCCGATTATTCTCGGTGCTGATGCTTCTCAGGAGGCCAAGGATGCTGCTCAGAGTACTGATGATACTGCTGTTGCTGCTTATGACCTGAAGTTCAAACAGTACTCTTCTGATCTCGAGGCCTATCGACACGCTTTGACTGCTTACACTCAGTGGGTTGATGAGGATGCTCGTGCTGCTGCTGTTCTCACCTCCACCTCGCCCAAAGATGTCGCTGAGTTCATGAGTCTCCCTCATTGCCGCTCGGTGGGCCCATCTTCGTCTGCTATCACCGTCTGGGATGCTCTTTACCTGTCTGTGGTTCGCCAGGAGCATGCTCTCCAGCAGGGTGATTCTACTATTGATGAGTTCTATACTCAGAGTGCTGCTATCTGGCGTCAGCTTGACTCTCTTCGTACTGCTGTTTGTGGCACATGCTCGTTTTGCCAGATTGTGCGCTCGGATTTGGAGTTTCATCGCATCTATGAGTTTCTGTCTCGGCTCCGCCAGGAGTTTGAGCCCCGCCGTGCTCAGCTGAATGCTCGTGGTCGTGTTCCGCTCTCTGAAGTGTTGTCTGAGCTTCGGGCTGAGGAGACCCGTCTCCGTGGTGCTGGTCTTCTTGCGGTTCCATCCGTGCTTGCTACTCGTGGTCCTCCTATGCCGTCTGGTCCCTCGACTCAGCCGCGGTCCCCTGTGCCGCCGCCGCCGATACTACCCACTCCTCCAGTCGGTCGGTCGTGGTCAGCCAGCTGACCTCGTGGTCGAGTCAAGAGGCTCGTGGTCAGGGTCGTCGTGGTTCTCTTCGTCACTGCTCTTATTGCAACAGGGATGGCCACACTTGGGCCACATGTTATACACGGGACCCCAGTCTCCGTCAGCAGCACCAGGCTCGTGGGCAGTCGGCTCCTTCCGGGTCTTCAGCAGTTGCTCTCTCTGATCAGGACATTATCAGGAGTCTTCGCGGTCTGCTTGCTGCTACAGGCTCTTCTTCGACGGGCACTACTGGTTCTGTGACTGATTCTTCAGGCACTGTGCGACCACCACCTTCTACACAGTCAGGTACGTCCCCGTGGTATCTGGATTCTGGAGCTTCCTTTCATATGACGTCTGAGTCTTCTTTTCTGTCTGCTCTTCGTTCTCTCCCTTCTCCTGTCCGTGTTTTTAGGCTGATGGTACCTCTCTTCCTGTTTCTAGTCGGGGCACCCTTTCTACTTTTTCTTTCTCTGTTCCTGATATTTCTCATGTCCCTCTTCTTAAGATGAATCTGTTCTCTAGCGCCCATCGACTCTGGTTGTCGTGTCATTCTTGATGCTGATTCTTGTATTGTCCAGGACCGTCGCACACAGGCCCTGGTTGGAGCTGGCCCTCGCAGCCGTGACTCTTCAGTACTTTGGGAGTTAGAATGGCTTTGTGTTCCTTCCGCTGCCACTTCATCTGCCAGTTCTTCTCCGGTCGTCGCCTCTGCTACCAGCTCATTTCAGCAGTGGCATCATCGTCTTGGTCACCTTTGTGACTCCCGCCTGTCGTCATTAGTTCATCGTGGTCTTCTGGGGTCTGTCTCAGGAGATGGGTCTTTACATTGTCAGGGCTGTAGGTTGGGTAAACAGATTCAGCTTCCCTATCCTACTAGCGCGTCTGTATCTCAGCGACCTTTTGATTTAGTTCATTCCGATGTTTGGGGTCCGACTCCTTTAAGCGAAAGGGGCCATCGCTACTATATTTTATTCATCGATGATTTTCTCGGTACACTTGGTTGTATTTTATGCGCCTCGCAGATGAAGTGCTCTCCATATATCAGCGTTTTGCGGCCATGGTCCGTACTCGATATTCTACCCCCATTCGTATTTCGGCTGATTCTTTGGTGAGTATATCTCCCGGATGTTGCGAGGTGTTCTTCTTGAGCATGGCACCCTTGCTCGATTCTTGTCTGGCGCACATGCGTAATGGCGTTCTTGGCGTAAGCATCGCCATCTTCTTGAGACCACTCGCTATGATGATTGCTTCTTCTCTCCGCCATTTACGGCCGAGGTCGCTTCGTCGGCTTATCTCATCAATATTCAACCTTCGCTGCCTTGCGGTGGTATCCTCTTGAGCGCCTCTGGACAGTCTCCAGACTACTCCTTCGCTTGTTTGGTTGTGTTTGTTATGTTCTCCTTGCTCGCATGAACGCACCAAACTGAGCCTCGATCTGTTGAGTGTGTCTTCCTTGGATATAGTGATGAGCATAAGGGCTATCGCTGTTGGGACCCTGTTGGTCGTCGGATGCGTATCTCTCGTGATGTTACTTTTGATGAGACGCGTCCTTTCTATCCTCGTCCCACCGCTGGCACTTACCCGGTGGAAGATATCTCTTTTCTTCTCTTTCCCGACACACCTCCTTCTACACCTATTGTGTCTTCTTCAGGATCTCCTCCCCCTGATTTCCCCTCTTCGACGTCGTCCTCCTCTGCTCCGTCTAGTTTTACTAGTTCTCCTCGTTCTCCGGAGTCTTCCTCTACTATTCCCTCTTCTTCATCGTCGTCTCCTGCGTCGTCTTCCTCTGATGATCTTCCATCTACTCGTCCTATTCGTCAGCGTCGTGCCCCCGACCGTTACTCTCCTAGTCAATATGGTCTTTCTGTTGTCTCTGAGCCGACTTCTTATCGGGATGCTGAGCATCATCCTGAATGGCAGCTGGCCATGGCTGAGGAGATCGCTGCGCTTGAGCGACCGCACTGGAACTTGTTTCTCCCCCTCCCGGTGTTCGTCCTATCACATGTAAGTGGGTCTATAAGATTAAGACTCGCTCTGATGGATCTCTTGAGCGCTATAAAGCGCGTCTTGTGGCTCGTGGTTTTCAGCAATAGCATGGTCGTGACTATGATGAGACCTTTGCTCCTGTGGCTCATATGACCACTGTGCATTTCTTGATGTTGTACTTCGTCACCGGTACGTGTCCCAGCTTGATGTTCAGAATGCCTTTCTCAATGGTGAGTTGAGTGAGGAGGTTTATGTGCAGCCTCCTCCTGGGTTTTCTGTTCCCGAGGGGATGGTTTGTCGTCTTCGACGTTCTCTTTATGGCCTCAAACAGACCCCTCGTGCTTGGTTTGAGCGCTTTGCTTCTGTAGTGACTGCTGCTGGTTTCTCCCCTAGTGCTCATGATCCAGCGCTGTTTATTCACACTTCTCCTCGTGGACGCACTCTCCTTCTTCTCTATGTTGATGATATGATCATTACTGGTGATGATCCTGAGTATATCGCCTTTGTTAAGGCTCGTCTTCGTGATCAGTTTCTTATGACTGATCTTGGTCCTCTTCGATACTTTCTTGGGATTGAGGTCTCCTCCACTTCTGATGGCTTTTACATCTCTTAGGAAAAGTATATTCAGGATCTTCTTGCCCGTGCTGCTCTTGGGGATGAGCGTACTGTTGAGACCCCTATGGAGCTTAATGTTAAGCTTCAACTCACTGATGGTGATCCTCTTTCTGATCCGACGCGTTATCGTCATCTTGTAGGGAGTCTTGTTTATCTTGCTGTCACTCGTCCTGACATCTCTTATCCTGTTCATATTCTGAGTCAGTTTGTTTCGCTCCACCACGGTTCACTATAGTCATCTTCTCCGTGTTCTTCGTTATCTTCGTGGTACGATCACTCGTCGTCTTTTCTTTCCTCGTTCCAGCTCCCTCCAGCTCCAGTGCTACTCGGACGCTACGTGGGCGAGTGATCCTTCGGATCGTCGTTCACTTTCTGCCATCGTGTTTCTTGGTGGTTCGCTCATTGCTTGGAAGACGAAGAAAGCAGCGGTTTCCGCTCGAGTGTTGAGGCTGAGTTGCGTGCTATGGCCTTGTTGATCGCTGAGGTGACCTGGTTACGGTGGTTACTTGCGGATTTTGGGGTCTCCATTACCACACTCACCGGTTTTGTCCGACAAGACAGGTGCTATTAGTGTTGCACGTGATCCGTCAAGCATGAGCTTACCAAGCATATTGGTGTTGATGCTTTCTATACACGTGCTCAGTGCGAGGTTGTTGCGCTTCAAGATGTGCCTTCAGATTTACCATGGATTTCTTCACGAAGGCAGCACTGAGAAAGCATGATTTCAAACTCTCCAAACTCAGTGTTATGGCTCCACCATGAGTTTGAGGGGGGGTGTTAGATGTATATATATGTATATTGTATTTCCCCCATATGTTAGGGGGCTTCCTGCATATTTGTCATATACCTGTACTATATATTGTGGCCTTTGGCTCCAGAGGAATACATGTTGCATATTCCTAACATGGTATCAGAGCCTAAGGTCTTGAGTTCGAGTCCTGGCTTTCGCAATTTATCATAAAATTGCTGTAGACTCTACGTGTCGCGTATGGCTCTTGAGTCATACGTGAGTTTTATGCGTCGCTTTCTTCCGGATTCTGGCGACTTCTCCCCGTCACACGTGAGAGAGGGTGTTGAAGTGTATAAGTGGATTGCACTAACTCTTTCCATCAGTTCGGACTTTTGGTTGCGTTGGCTGATGCATGAAGATTGAAAGGCAGCACGATGTACAGCTTTTGCGTACTGAGAGACCAGGGTTCCTTTTCGTGTGTAATTTTCTTGTATTGTCGTTGTCTGTGATCAGAAGGTACATCTGTCACCATTAGTCCTAGTCAGCGAAGAGTCATGCATAGGCACTGTTGAATTAACCTTAATTTGTTCGACGCGTGTCACTTGCTTACGTTTTCAACCACTGACTATGCGTACGTATCACTTGCTTACGTAGTCGATCATTGACTAGGCTTGTTCACGTAAGAGATGTATTTCTTTGTCTTAAAATAGATGTCGAAGATTTGTAAGATGAAAAGAGTACTTCTTCGGTCTATATTAATTGACTTGAATTAATTAAATTTTAGATAAATCTATATATTAAATAGTGTCTAGGTTTATTTAAATTTCGACAAATTCAAGTCAATTAATATGGGTCGGAGAAATACAATAATTGATGGAGGCCAAACACTACGGTAGAAATGCAAGGCACATGCACAATACCATTCCAGATTCCCCGGTGTAACCCTATGCATATTTTGCAGATGCTTTGCCGCAGAACATTTGTCCTCAACAGTAGTATGTACATTCCAAAAAACTAATGAATTAAATCACGTTTAATTTTTACACAATCGCCAATTAATGTGTAGGATAAAGCAGATTAGGACTAGAAATGTATCTTCAAAAAGGCATGGAATAGGCGTATTCTAGAAACATGCACATGGGGTCGGCAGCTGTCAAAGCACTTCTTTTAACAGGGATAACTAACACTGTGATAGTAGTATAGGATATTGCGGTAATTCAAAGTTCGCACCGGGCTGCATTGGCGCATGTGGTACACGAGTGTTCTATTTTTTAGAAAATAAAGTACGAAAAGGGGGTACACATGTTCAAGTCCACATCCCACACCTGCATATGTAAAGTTTTGTTGAAATAATATTTTCTTTGTTTAAAAATAAATGACACGATTTTTCTAGATACATATGTATCTAGACACTCAAATGCGTCTAAATACATACGTATGTATATAAAGCACAGTGTCACTTAATTTCGAACGGGTGGAGTAATATGTTTGGCGGCCTACGTTCAAAATGTCAAATCTGTTTCTTTTAAAGTTACTTCGTAGATTTTCATGTTTGTTTTTTCTAGGACACACCATATGTATTTTTCTGAAAATGTGCAGATACGTCGAACAATGCTTGAATTATGATTTTACTGTTCATCCGGTGCATATAATATATCCTAGCAGACGAAACACCACCCTCTCCCGGCCCCCACCCCATATCTATATATAAAACAAAAACAAAGTTTTCAAAGAAGCACATCCATCTGAAAGCTTGGTTTGTCTTAGATCATATTTTATTTGAAATGGGGATGGAGGCCCCGACATCTACATCAAGCGATGCACATCTCTTTTATTGCAAGGTTTTAAGATTTTGTGTAAATGCATGCATGTCTAGATACGCTTTAGCGTATATATGTGAATATAGATAATATGCGACATTATTTTTCAGACACGTGTAAATATAACGGATCACTTTAAATTTGAACGCTCGCTTTTGAGAGTACAGTAAATGGCGGTTATTTGATGCTACGAAGTCTCGGTTTTTAAAAGGTTGATGTGTAGCAGTCTCTCTGCCTAGAAAAGGATATTATAGATTTTACTCCCTCCGTTTTAAAATATAAGATGTTTTAGGTTTGTGAAGAAAATGAATCTAGACTTGTTTTAGTATGTAGATTCATCCCAAAATTGAGTGGACCTACATACTAAAATAAGTCTAGATTCATTTTCTTCACAAACCTAAAACATCTTATATTTTAAAACGAAGGGAGTATCTAGTTCCAAACATGTCATAGGAATCTAGCCAAATCTTTGCCATATTATTCCGGACGGAGGTCTCCCCCCCCCCCCCCCCGGGTGCATGACTGTTGCGTCGTGGGTGGGCCCCTCTATGGACGTACTTCTTATCTTCTTTTGTTCTTCCCTGCAGAGCCTCCTCCACCGTCGCCGCCGCCACTCGTCCTCAGTCGCGCCTCCACCGTCGTGCCTCCACCGCGCCAGGCGCGCCTCTGTCCTGAGCCACGCGCCCTCCTAGCTTGACGCGCTACCGGATCTCGCTGCCCACCGGCTGCAACTTGCGGTGCGCCATCAGAGCTTGCCACCGGAGCTCGCCGCACCCTCTCCTTGCCCCGCACCACCGCACCACCGGAGTTCACCGCCTTCCCATCTTACGGCCAGAGCTCGCCGCCCTAGAAGTCGATGGCGAGCACCAATTCTAGGAGAGGAACGACGGTACTGTTCCCTTGCACGGGCTCGTCTCTGACAGAGACGTCGACGGACATCGTCCCGCTGCTCCGACTTCCGGCAAGAAATACTGGTTCTATGTGGAGGACGTGCATGCTACCTACACTGGGAGATTCTTCTACAGACTTTCGGCATTTTAGCTCTTGACGCCATCGTCGTTGGTACCGACAGATTTGCTATGGACGGAGCGGCGGATTTTCATGTTGGGTTTTTTTTTTGCTATGGCCACGAGATTTGCTACATGCATGTATATATATTTTTTGCTCCAACTTTTGTATGTTTTTGCTACAATATTGTAGAATTTTTGCTACAAGATAGCCGACGATAGTCTCCAAAGAAGTCGTTTTGCTAGATACAATACTTTTTTGCTACAAGTTCTCCGGCAATGTCTCCGGAGAAATCTAATTTTTTGCTACATTAGCACATTTTGTTTGCTTCCACCGTTTTGTGGTTTTTCTATAATAGTGTAATTTTTTTGCTACGAGATCTCTGACGATGTTTTTTCTGGCAAGAGTCTCAGACGAAGTCGGTTTTGCTATATTAGGATATATTTTTTTGTGCAATAAGTTCGCCGGCGAGGTCTCCAGCGAACTCTCCGGTGAGTCTGTGTATATCTATTTTTTTTCTGGACTAAACCGTTTTCTGCTACATATAGCAAAAACGAGACTTTTCTTTTAGCAAAAACGGGTATATTTATAGAAAAGCGGAATTTGAAGACTTTTAAAGGAACACATACCAGCAAGGGAGACAGGGGATCAGATGAAAATATCCCCATTGAAACGCCTAGCACACCCCTTACCTAAACAAAGACATGAGGAGGGGTGGGCTATATGACCCGAACCAATTACAGTACAAATCATATCATTGATGCAGGCATTGTAAAAGCATGTTTCCCGTGACAAATGTGAACACCTAACCGATCGGTATTTTTGTCATTCTTCTTGGACTCTGCCAAGTTCAGTGCATTGTTAGTCAAAGTTGCAGGTCAAGTTGAATATACATTGTAGGAACCCAACAGAGTAGAAAAATAAGGGGACCAGTAGTCCTTGGCCCTCTATAAATCATAGAGCCCGTTGTGGTCTAAAAAACATTGACTGTTGGAGAATTTTTTCTTTCGGCTATATGTTGTTAGATAGATAAGACTTCTCCAGCAGCAAATTTATACGCGTTAGATAACACCTCATTTAATTTGTTGGCACTTGCAACTCAAACCCAGGTGGACAAGCTCACAACTATAAGGTCAAGCCACCAAGCCAGCACTTGGTTCGCACCAACCTTTGTGGTCTACACATGCCACCTTGTGAAGCTAATAAACATCGACCAAAACATGTGATATTATAGCAGCGGATTCAGGACGGAGGGGGTAATATAAATATATACAAAATAGCGGTATGAATTCGCTATGCATAACTTTTAGTATATATTCTGTCAAAGGTAACATTTTCAATAGTTGCTTGCTATAAATAGTATACGATTTATAATATATCTACCTGCAAAAATATATACAATACTATTACGAATTTTTCGTTGGTGTCCCCCTCTCCTCCACTCTTACGTAACTAAAAGCATAAGGACGGCCAGGATTGACTGATACCCCTTTGCTACGGAATGCATAAAGGGGTATCGGCTAATCCTGGTCGTTATTGTGTTTTTAGTTTTATAAGTTTCAAGGAGGGGGGACACCGAAGCAAGAAAGCTCTCAATATAGAAGGAAAGACTGGCCATCTTCACCTCATTGGTGTGGCCTTCGTTCTAAAAAAATGTTTAGTGTGATCAGCAAATCGATTGAACGTGTATCACATGGATGTCATAAACACAAAGTGGGCAAACCACACTCAATAAATTAAATGGCTATCTCCTTAATTGTATGATGACGCATCATGTATATCGTAAGGATGACGCTCAGGAGCATAAGAATCTTGCTTAATTTGTCCTCCTCCATGTAGGCCTGCATATATAAGAATATTCCTTAATTTGTCCTCATCCATGTAGGCCTTTCACGGTGCATCATGATTTGGTTTATCCATGCAAGGACTCGTGGAACTCGATTTCTTGGGGGCGACAAGAAACACAGTACTATTTCAGTTGGCATGTAGACTACAGCTTTGAACATTACTTCGAACGCAAAGTACAAGATCTTTTTCAGAACAAATTCAAGCTACCTTGCTGCTAGTTTTCTGTACGTACTTTTTTCGTTTCATAATATAAGATGTTTTAACTTTGTGAAGATAGTATAAACATCTTATATTTTGAAACGGAGGAAGTACCTCATGCAAGTTACCTATAATTGGTTGGAGGGAGCTCGGTCGTACCGTAGATAGATCTATTAACTCTTGGCTAGTTCATATACAGCCGGGGCGCACCGAGCAACTCGGTCTCATGCATGCATCTAGCAATGGGCATGCGTTATCATAATGAGCAAAAGCCAGTAGTAGTGCATTTGTTTGAGTTTAATATCTCGATCTGGACGATTGCCCTTCGAGCTGGACTCTCAGCTTAGAGCTTAGACAGCATGTAATCATAATGAGCAAGAAAGGGATAAAAAGAAGGGTACTACTAATGGTAGTAGAGTATAGTGGTAGTCCTAGTGGTTGTGGTATAGTCGTAGTCATGGCCTCATGGGTTATGGTATTAGTGTACTTGTAGCCCTAATAGGTTGTTGCAGTGTAGTCATAGTCATAGTGGTCGTATACTGAACATCTCATCGTCGATCGGCCAATAATACTCCTTCCCCTACCGGATTTGTGACAAGTTCTTTTCGTCGCAGCACGATATATGTATTCTCTTGCTAACTCTCCTGTACAGCCTGTGAGCACCGAGAGTTCACGGTTGTGATTGTATGCATGTGCCATTTTTGGAACTCCGGGGAGGCAGGCCCATGGGGGGGCATAACCAGAGAGAGATGAGTCAAAAGTCATGTTGTTCAACTGATGCACCGTGTGTGTGTTTGGTTATGTGTGTTTAGTGAGATTGGTTTTCACCCCCTTCTCAACACGGTAGACTTACCTCCAGCATCACCGGCTGCCGGGCAATCCAACCTCGTCGATGTCGGCGACGGCGTGGTTGGCAGGGGCGGATCCATGTAGTGCCAAGGGGGTGCACAGCACCCAGGAAAAATTCTATTTTCTTTGCTAAATGGAAGACTTTTACCGTGTGTACATCCCGAAACAAAAGTTTTTACCTGGTGTGACACCATGTGTGCACCATGATCCACCCTGCTCTAGCTCCGCCACTGGTGGTTGGTGCTGTGGTGTTCCACAACATGCTCCACTTCACCTACAACGACAAGAGCCTCACAAGACACATGTGACGGTGCTGCTAAAGGTGGCCAGAGGTCATACGAGTGGTAGTCGGAGGTCTATTAGACATGGTTGGTGAAGTTGCAAGCTCGTGAGAGATATCGCCGGAGCTCGGAGCCACATGTAGTGGCAGCGGTGGTACACCATCAACATTTTGCATTTTTTCGTTGTACCATGACATTACGAACTAATGAACTGAAATAAGCTAAAAATCTTGAGCAAGAGTAACATAGAGAAAGTTCTTCATCTACACACCCACCTAATAACGAAGCGATTAAGATCTTCGATCTATCTGTTTACATGTGTCAGAACTAAAAACTTACAACATAAGAGTTGTGTGAAACTGCGAGATGAGACTAATCCTTGAAAGAAATTTCAAGTCGACCATGCGCGATCAATTTGACAAAGTTCGTTAAAAAAAAGCTTTGAACTTGAACATGAAATTGAAGATTTACAATCAGTGAAACTCGAAACCGATTGTAAAAACGGAATCACGTCGTTGATCCGCATTGTTCTCGTGTAAATCCAGTTTTTAATCGAAATACGATTTTGTTGATTAGAAGGGAGTAGCCGAAGAACACTATGAAAGTATAATACCTCTCCTGCATGCTCACTTGTACTGCCACCCAGCTTCCTTGCATGAATACCAAGGTGGGCTCCCTGCTCCTTCTAGAGTGTGACTTTTTTTTGTGACTTAAAAAACTGCCGAATAAGGCATTCCACCACATCCTGCCCCAAAACTGTTTTGATGCGCGCTAGCCAGGACGAGGCCAATCATCCTGATTTGGCTCGGTAGGGCCTATTTTGAAAGCAGCAGGCAGGTAACCAATCACGTCCTAGGTTCTTTTCCGTGTCTATTTTTCAAATATCGTCCTTGTTTATCGTCATAAAGGCAGATCTTGCGCCATTGTCCTACTTAGCGCACAGTCATGCACATGTAGATTAGTTCTAGAAGCAGTTACCTTACGTGCATACGTACTCGATCACACCGAGTAGGCACGTCATGAATGAGATATATATAATAATTAATCCAAACAAAAACTATATATTGTGGGAGCGAAAGACACATACACGTACGATATTCAAGATTCCCTGGCGCTAGCCGTATCGTATTTTGCAGATGCTTAGCGAAACAACATTTGTCGTCCTCAAATACTTCCAGTAGTTAATTTGGACACAGTCGAGAAATAATGTTAGGAAGAATTAATTTGGACTAATATATGCATGGCAAAGGGACAACCCTAGGCGTCCCGGAGATGGGAGGCTTAGTGGCTTCCCATCGTCCTGTTTCCCACGTGTTCCCCAAATAGTCTTTAATCCCAGTTTTGCTGTAAAATACCCTTTTTGCTACAAATGTTTTTTGTTTTTCTTCTGAAGCAAAAAAAAAAAACGGTTTGTTTCAGAAAATAGAACGTTTTCCAAGAGACCTCATCGGAGACCATGCAGCAAATTGTGCTAATGTAGCACAACCGACTTCGTCGGAAATATTTTCAGAAAAAACTCGCTAGTGACTCTCGCCCGAGACATTATAGCAAAAGGTTAACTCTATTGTAGCAAAACCACAAGACGGTTATAGCAATAAAGCTCTTCTAATGTAGCAAAAAAACTAACTTCGACAGATACATGGCCAGAGACTTTAGTCGGGAGACCTCGCCAGAGAATTTGTAGCAAAAACTTTACGGTATTATAGCAAAACCAAAAAAAGGAAGTAGCAAAAAAAGTATCAATGTAGCAAAATTGGAGGCCAGCCTTTGTAGAATCGACCGCCTTAGTTTGCAGCTCCGACGAGCACCGCCATCCTTAGTCTGTGGCTCCGGCGACCACTACTCACAGCAATACCGGCCCGCCTCGCAGCAAGAGCGGACTACAGCGAGCTCCACCGCTAGGGTGGCCATGATAAGGATGCGAGCAGCCGGGAACCGCACCACTAGATGTGCGCAGAGGGAGGAGCAGCAGCTGCGATATGAGCCGAAGGGCCGGTGTATGGGGCCAGCTGCACTGGGATTTGGTGGCAGAAAGGACTAGACAGGGAAAGGCGGTGATCGGCATCGGGATTTGGTGGCACTGGGGAGATCGGCCGGGATTTGGTGGCCGCAGTGCAGATGAAGGAGGAGCTCGATTTGGTCTCCATCTCCCGTGGAAGAGATAAGGAAGCAGGGTGGGGTGGTGGCTGGGAGGGGTTACGGTAAGTGGTGTGCGCACACATAACGAGGGACGATCGGAAGGTGTGACCCGACCCGGACAATGATTGTCCGGGGGAAGGGAATTATTTTCCCTTAGAAAAGGCATGGAATAGGCGTCTATATATATTTTTTGGGTAGGCACTTTAGCTTCTAGAAACATGCACAAAGCACTTGAAGTAAATTAACATGCATCAGAAAAATAAATTGTCCAAGTGTTGTGAAGTGATAATATTTAATCGCCATAGGCGCTCCACATAAAGCGTCTGACAACAGTGTCGGTAAGGATGGCAATTTTAGCCATGGGCACGGGTACCCGCGGATACCATACCCGCATGGGTAGGGTATGGACACATTTTTATACCCATGGGTAATACCCATACCCTGTCTATTAAGTCATGGGTACGAGTGGCTATAGACTTATACCCATGGCTATACCCATACCCTGTCCATTTAAACTGACATGTCAAACTTACCTATAGAGTTTCAACCTATGCGGCCGAGAAGCCTAGGGACAAGTATGAGATTGTGCCTTCTAAACTTCAATTTGATACTTTCATGTACTCGTATACTATTAGTAAGTAGAGATTATTGTATATTCTTTAAATATGATATTGATGAAAGTAAAATTTTGAATAAATTGTGTACTATTGGATATACCCACCGGGTACCCAATGGGTACGGGTACCCGCCGGGTATGGGTAAGGGTAAAGTTTTATACCCGCGGGTACGGGTATGGGTAAGCTTTTGTATCCATTGACTACACGGGTATGGGTATGGTATTTCTCTATCCTGTCCATACCCTGCCCATTGCCATCCATAAGTGTCGGGGCAAACACTATGCGGGCGCGGGTTTGGGAGGGGCTGCCCACACCAGCATTTACATAACATTTTTTCAAAAACATTTTGTAGGGTTTCGTAGCATGGAAAACAAAAATTTTCTATCGCATACAAACAAACAAGCCAAGATCTATCTACTAGATTGTAGCAACGAGTCGATGGAATAACTTACCCTCGAAGATTCCAAAGCGGTTAACGAGAGCAGATTCTCGTGGGTGATGTAGTCGTACTCTTTCCGATCTCAAGATCGCGTAGACGATCCTTCCGGCGCTGCATTCCGGCAGCGCTCCTGCAATCGGTCACACGTTCGGTACTCGACGAAGACCTTCCTCTCCCTTGTTCCAGCAGGCAGCGGAGGTTGTAGCACTCTCCTCGCAATTCCGGCAGCACAACGACGTGGTACCAGAAGTAGAGGGAGATCCGCAGGCTTCGCCTTAAGCCGAGCGAGTATGGTGCGATATGAGAGAGCTATTAGTGGTCTAGGGTTTAGACACACTAATTAGAAGGCTCTAATCCGAAGGCTAGTGCAATTAGAAGCTCTAAACCAAAGCGGCTCTAAACCGGAGTCTAGGGCTAGGATTTAGATTAGAGGATAGGAACTTGTGTGTCTAGAGGAGGAGGCCCTGCCCCTCCTTTTATAGGTGGGAGGGGCGGCCAAGGGGAGGGAGTCCCTCCCCAAGTCGGCCTTGGGTGGCGCGCCGGCTTGGAGAGGAGGGACTCCTCCCCCAAGTCGGTTTCAAACTCCTCTTGCTTGTTTCCCACAGTTTCCTGTTTTAGCCGTTTCACTTTCAAACTGGCCATTTGACTTTTCAGTTTTAGGATTCAATTTAATCTTTTATTTGGAACAGCGAGAACACTTAGTACATGATGCAAGCATTCCAATATTTAATGACACATTCATGTACCCTTCCCCCCCCCCCCGGAGTGCCGGACATTCCGGAACCTTCTAGAACATTCCCGATGAAAACACCGGAATCATTCCCGAACTCCGAAACGGGACTTTCCTTATATGAATCTTATTCTCTGGACCATTCCGGATCACCTCGTGATATCCCGGATCCCATCCGAGACTCCGAACAAAATTCGGTCTCTTTCTCATAATACCATAACTACTCAAACAACGTCGAATCCTTAAGTGTGTCTCCCTACGGTTCGTGAATTATGCAGACATGATCGAGACACTTCTCCGATCAATAACCAATAGAGGAATCTGGAAATTCATATGTATCCCACATATTTCTACGATTACTTTGCGATCGAATTGAACCACTTACATACGATACCAATTTCCCTTTGTCTCACGATAGTTTACTTATCCGAGGTTATGATCGTCGGTATCTCTGCATACCTAGTTCAACCTCGTTACCGATAAGTACTCTTTTCTCGTTCCCGTGATATGTGATCCCTTGTGAGCCAGTCACATGCTTGCAAGCTAATTGGATGACATTCCACCGAGAGGGCCCAGAGTATATCTATCCGTCATATGGATGGACAAATCCCACTCTTGATCCATGTGTCTCAACCAATACTTTCCGAACACTAAATGCCACCTTTATAGCCACCCAGTTACGGTGTGGTGTTTGATGTCATCAAAGCATCCATCCGGCAAAGGTGATATGCATGATCTCATGGTCGAAGGAATTAGGTTACTATGTATCAGAAAGCATATAGCAATTGAACTAATGAAATGACTTGATCTTTATGCTACGCTTATCTATAGGAGTATGTCCATCACATCATTCTCCTAATGATATGATCCTGTTGTTAATAACATCTCTATGTTCATGATCAGGAAACCATGATCATATATTAACCAACAAGCTAGTTTAACAAGAGGCTTTACTAGGGACTCTTATTTTAGTTTACAAATCACATAAGTATTAATGTTTCCGGTTAATACAATTATAGCATGGTATGTAAACATTTATCATAAGTATGAAGATATGATAATAACCACTTTATTATTGCCTCTTGGGCATATCTCCAACAGTCTCCCACTTGCACTAGAGTCAATAATCTAGTTTCAAACCTTTGTGTATTCAACACCTATGGCTTTCTGGTGTCGTATGTACACGATTGCTAGTGGTCAACTGATCTGCGGATCTGACACTTCCAGGTCCGTGTGTAATTGCATGTCTTTGCGTCTCTACGCATCACTCATTCTCTAATGAGATGGCTTTGTATAAATTTGGTCCTTTGGTGTGACCTTTAGTTCTTTGGGGTTAAAACATGTTGATAATATTGTCGTACAATATATCTTCATAGTATTATCCTGCAGTGAACTACACCTAGTTTGATAACAAACTACTTGACACAAATGCCATCTTTAGCTGCTATTATAGCAGTCATATACTTAGCCTTTTGTTGTATTATCTGTCACAATGTCTTCACTTTGGAACTCATCCAAATCCATTATGGAACTCACTTTCTATTATATTGTGCCACCCTTAGTTTAGATTGAGATAAACTTAATTTGTACTTTGTGACAAAGCTAGTATCAATGTAGTACATTTACAATGAACTAACCATCTATTTGTCACTTCTACAAATAATATACTCTTAGTTCTTCCAAAAGATCATAAGAATATCCTTACTATTGTCCAATGATCATTTTACGAATCATTCTGGTATATGCTCACAACATTTAGAGCATAGGACATATCTGGATTTTTACATATCACAGTATGATTGATATAAATACTCTTTGTGATTTCATACATCAAGTATCAATCTATACTTGATTATTTGTTTCACTTTACCAAATGTCAATACACTTGAATATATCATCATCATTGCTCTTTCAATCCTTTCTGTGCGACAAGAACCTTTTCTTGTAGTTTCTATATTGAACTCATTCAATATCTCGTCTATGTACTTCTGGCACAACCATATTAGCGTCTATTGATGCCAAATATTTGCGTTTTGCCTAAGTCTTTCATCGGGATGAAATTCTTAATATGTGTTAATAAAAGATACATTATTTCCAATCAACAATATGTCTTCCACATAATGTATTAGAAACATGTCTTAGCGCTCCCACTTAATTTCTTGCAAATGCAAGAATCTTCATTGTCTCTAATGAACTTTTAAACTCCTTTAACAGTTTCATCATAGTGAAGATTCCAACTCCGCGATGCTCACTTCAACCATTGAAGTTTGCATATGCTTTTAGCATCCTATGAATTAACAAAACCCTATGGACCGTGTTATGCACATGTCCTAGATAACGATTCTATTAGAAGAACTTGTTTTGTTTATTCAACTACCATATAAAAAATTATATGTAGTGGTTGCTACATTAATCCGTCTAGACTAAATATCACTATGAAAGATCAAATCTTGTCATAGTCAACCTTTGAACATTTTGTGAACTCTTTCCCAACATGTCGACTATTTCATAGATGTAAAACATCCATGTCTATTTTTTTATAGATCTAGACACAACTGTAAGGTCTTACACCTTTCTCGAGGGTCCTTCAAGTTCAAAACTTGATTTCTCGTGTATGGAACTATCACGGATTTTATGGCTTCAAGCCATTTGACGGAGTCAGGGCTCATCATCGCTTCTTTGCACGTAGTCGGATCATTATTGTCAAATAATGATTTAACTCTCAAATCTTGGTATTTGATTGTTCACCCGACCTACTTGTTTCAATAGGAACTTAGATCTCCGCGACCACAACCTTTGAGGTACGCGAGCCATGAGCATTGTTGCTAACTCCGGAACACTTTTCGGTGCTGCGCAACTTTGCACATATAGCTAAGATTCTTTTAACCTTATCAAAGTTCTATTGTCCTCCCACTTAACTTTTCACGAAAAATTCCTTCTCAAAGAAACTTGAAGTTCTAAGTGACAAACACTTTTGTCTCCGGTGTTTATGGAGGAACACTTTAACATTTATACAAAGACAGGTTCATCCGACTTTGGTTGCACACATCTTTCTTATGCATAGCATACCAATGTTTTAAGAAAGGACTACTTGGGTTTTATCCCAAACCATAACTTTATATGGTGTCATTTCAACGGATTATGATGGAGCTCTTTTCAGTGGAAAAACGGTAATATCTAAAGCTTTTAATCTTTAAAATATAATGGCAGTTTTATGAATTATACCTTTGATCTTACCATGTCAAACAAGGTTTAATTACATATCTCGAACGCTCCATACCCTTATGGTGTTTCGGGAAATACAAATCCACGGAACAATTCCTTAAATCTTAGGTATTATGCTAAACTCTGTAACTCAAATATCTTCCTTTATGATCTTTATCATAAACTGTTTATATTCTTGTTACAATGATTTTGCACTTCATCTTGAAATTCTTTGAATTTTTCAAATGTTTCATACTTCATCCTTATTAAATAAATATTCATATATTCACTCAAATTTCCGGAGAAAGCATATGAAGTTGAAATCCATCGCTCTTGACTACATAATGGACTTCGTACAACAATATGCACAAGTTCCAATAAGCTAATCATTTGTTCCCTTTTGGCCTACGAACGAAGTTTTAATTATCTCTGGGAAAGTTTCACAAGCGTCATTTGATCAAAAATCAGAAGACTCCAAAATTCCATCCACATGGAGTTTCTTCATGTTTTCTTTCCATTATAATTTAAACGGCGATGTCACTTCCTAAGTGATCTTTCAATCAATTTGTCTTTCGACATTTTAGCACTAGTTTTATGGATGTGATTTCTCCAACGAGATTTGTGAATCATCCATCTTTTATGGATTACGGCAATTATTTGAACAACCTTTTTGTTCTCATAATACCTAATAAAACAAATCTTGAAGACAAGCTTTGATGTTTAACGAGCAACACAATAACCCTTTATTTGTTCTCGATGAACATCATCACATATTCTTTTGCTAGTTACTTAGGCCATTGTAGTTCATGAATTGTGTTGTTTCGTATGACGATTCACACCAACAAATTCAGTATCAAATACTTAATAACCACATTGTTTAATAAGCAAAGAATATAGCCATAACATGTATATCATCTATATACTTAAACTGAACAATTCTAGTCTTTTCTTTTCTGCCATATATTTATGAGATTCTCTTCAAGATTTCCTTTTGCTTTGAAAGAATCTATCAACATCAATAGTGGAGTCATACATATGACACATAATTCAAAGCATGTATAATTAAATACCAATGTCTTTGGACTTGCACTTTGAAGTAGATCACCATCATCAAATGTTTGGTGTTCTTCCAAATTCCTTTCTTTAGTAATCTCTTGGTGTAGTAAATATTTTACCTACATCAAATATTCATCCTTATCATGGAACTATCCATGATCAAGCTAATTTTAGCTTATAACGGTGAATCATGAGTATAATGTTGCTCTCCAAATCCTTTTGGACGATTAGGACAACTAGTGTCTCCAACCTTTTGCAAATTCTCATCAAACATGAGAACATGACTTTTGCCATATTATACTCTATCATGTTGCAACCAAAACTTTGTTTCAGATATCACAATATCTTCCACACATCATGGTTTCTGAAACAACTCTTTCAGATCCTAGATAACCTTGATATTAAGACAATCCTTTGAATATCAAGAATCATGGAGACAAACATGATACTCATACACTAACACTTGGAATTGTCACTCTTGTTTTAATACTAATTATTAAACTTCATAGAGTAACCAGAACTTACTGAAAGTTTGCAATAGGACTTTTAAACTTTAGATTAACACTTCAAAACAATACGATACCAGTTCGTAAAGTAACTAACCAGAATTCTATAGTTCTATTAACTCAATTATAACTAAGCGCAAGGTGGTAAACGGATGCCAATGACTACAACAACTATGCAAATTCACTTTGATTTAGTTTATGATAAATTGAGTTCTAATTAATAATTAAATTAATCTAGGTGAACTCCCACTCAAAACAATATCCCTCACATTGTTTTAGTGATCACACGAACCAAATCCACCACATCAAAACCGATCATCACGAGAGTTGATATAGCTTCAATGGCGAACAATCAACATGTTCATCATATCTACTATATGACTCATGCTCTACCTTTCGGTAATCCGTGTTCCTGAGGCCATGTCTGTACATGTTAGGCTCGTCAAGATCAAATCTTAGTTTCCGCATGAGCAAATCTGGCTTGCTCACGTTGTATACACTTGTAGAATCTAACACACCCGATCATCACGTGGTGCTTCGAAACAACAAGCTTTAGCAATGGTGCTAACTAAGGGTGAACACTTTATGACTTGAAATTGTGTGCTTGAGGGATCATCTTATAATGCTACCGTCGTCTACTAAGCAATACAAGATGCATAAAGGATTAACATCACATGCAATTCATAATATGTGATATGATATGGCCTTTCTTCTTTGTGCTTCCGATCTTCATCTTCTAGCACGAACATGATCTCCATCATCACCGACATTGCATCAAGGTCAATGACGCTACTCCATGGTTGTCTTCCACCAGCTTCAACTATTACAACTACTTTGAATAGACACGCGGGTCTTAACAGAAATTAAAGACAACCATATGGCTCGCCGTTGCCAACTTACAATAAGGAACATTGCATACATCAAATATAATCACAATCATGGCCATATCACATCACTGCACACCCCTGCAAAACAAAGTTAGACGCCTCTAATTTTCTTTGCATGTTTTACGTGGTTTGGGGCTTTCAATAAGTGTCGTTCTAACTTATGAACAAGAACCACAACATTGATACTAGTATTGTCAATCACTCGTTGTAAATCGAATCTTAACTATGCTAGGAGAAACAGCACCAAGAAGCCACTTATGCAATACAAGTTGCATGTCAAGCGTTGAGCAAGTCTCATGAACGATGTCATGTAAGGTTAGCCCGGGCCGCTTCATCCCAACATACCGCAAGATGCAAAGTACACAAGAAGCAATTGACAATAAAAGCATCAACGCCCACAATGACCATTGTGTTCTACTCGTGCAATGATCTACATATAGACACGGCTCGATACCACCGTAGGGTTTCGTAGCATGGAAAACAAAAATTTCTATCGCATACAAACAAACAAGCCAAGATCTATCTACTAGATTGTAGCAACGAGTTGATGGAATTACTTACCCTCGAAGATTCCAAAGCGGTTAACGAGAGCAGATTCTCGTGGGTGATGTAGTATTCTTCCGATCTCAAGATCGTGAGACGATCCTTCCGCGCTGCGTTGGAAGCGCCCCAGATCGGTCACACGTCGTACTCGACTAAGACCTTCCTCTCCTTGTTCCAAAGGCAGCGGAGGTTGTAGCACTCTCCTCGCGATTCCGGCAAAGACAACGGGTACCTAAGTAGAGGGGAGATCCCGCAGGGCTTCGCCTTAAGCCGGAGCGAGTATGGTGGAGTATGAGAGAGAGCTATTAGTGGTCTAGGGTTTAGACACACTAATTAGAAGGCTCTAATCCGAAGGCTAGTGCAATTAGAAGCTCTAAACCAAAGCGGCTCTAAACCGGAGTCTAGGGCTAGGATTTAGATTAGAGGATAGGAACTTGTGTGTCTAGAGGAGGAGGCCCTGCCCCTCCTTTTATAGGTGGGAGGGGCGGCCAAGGGGAGGGAGTCCCTCCCCAAGTCGGCCTTGGATGGCGCGCCGGCTTGGAGAGGAGGGACTCCTCCCCCAAGTCGGTTTCAAACTCCTCTTGCTTGTTTCCCACAGTTTCCTGTTTTAGCCGTTTGACTTTCAAACTGGCCATTTGACTTTTCAGTTTTAGGATTCAATTTAATCTTTTATTTGGAACAGCGAGAACACTTAGTACATGATGCAATCATTCCAATATTTAATGACACATTCATGTACCCTTCCCCCCCCCCCCCGGTGTGCCGGACATTCCGGAACCTTCTAGAACATTCCCGATGAAAACACCGGAATTATTCCCGAACTCCGAAACGGGACTTTCCTTATATGAATCTTATTCTCCAGACCATTCCGGATCACCTCGTGATATCTCGGATCCCATCCGAGACTCCGAACAACATTCGGTCTCTTTCTCATAATACCATAACTACTCAAACAACGTCAAATCCTTAAGTGTGTCTCCCTACGGTTCATGAATTATGCAGACACGATCGAGACACTTCTCCGATCAATAACCAATAGAGGAATCTGGAAATTCATATGGCTCCCACATATTTCTATGATTACTTTGCGATCGAATGAACCACTTACATACGATACCAATTTCCCTTTGTCTCACGATAGTTTACTTATCCGAGGTTATGATCGTTGGTATCTCTGCATACCTAGTTCAACCTCGTTACCGATAAGTACTCTTTTATTGTTCTCGTGATATGTGATCCCTTGTGAGCCAGTCACATGCTTGCAAGCTAATTGGATGACATTCCACCGAGAGGGCCCAGAGTATATCTATCCGTCATATGGATGGACAAATCCCACTCTTGATCCATGTGTCTCAACCAATACTTTCCGAACACTCAATGCCACCTTTATAGCCACCCAGTTACGGTGTGGTGTTTGATGTCATCAAAGCATCCATCCGGCAAAGGTGATATGCATGATCTCATGGTCGAAGGAATTAGGTTACTATGTATCAGAAAGCATATAGCAATTGAACTAATGAAATGACTTGATCTTTATGCTACGCTTATCTATAGGAGTATGTCCATCACATCATTCTCCTAATGATATGATCCTGTTGTTAATAACATCTCTATGTTCATGATCAGGAAACCATGATCATATATTAACCAACAAGCTAGTTTAACAAGAGGCTTTACTAGGGACTCTTATTTTAGTTTACAAATCACACAAGTATTAATGTTTCCGGTTAATACAATTATAGCATGGTATGTAAACATTTATCATAAGTATGAAGATATGATAATAACCACTTTATTATTGCCTCTTGGGCATATCTCCAACACATTTAAATATCAAAGTTTAAACAAACCAATGATAAGTCATTCAAACATTTAGGTGTTACAAGCCTTAGTAATTCGCAAGGAGATGTATTATCCCACGGACGGTTCCAATGATCTAGTGCTTCAAGTGTCACACCTTTACCGGTATCCACATGTGCAACAAGAACAGCACCACGTCGAGGCGAGATCAAGAACTCGCGACGAAGCGGGAACGTGTCGATGAAGATCCGGTAGCCATCTGTTGTCCGGTTAGATTATATCTAGATGGGGTAGAAGACGAGTGGCTCCAGACGTTGATGAAGATCTCCTCCTGCGATGATGATGACGACGTGAGGAAGATGAAGAAGTGTTGGGGAACACGCTATGAAAAATAAAAATTCTAGCGTATAACCAAGATCCAATGCAAGGGTCAGGTAACGGAACATACCCTCGTAGATCGAACTAGAGGAAGTTTGTCGATGACGAGGTTGATCGTGGGTCTATCCCCGCAACAGGCCTTAACGAGTCGTGAGGAGATGTATTATTCCACGGACGGCTCCGAAGAACTAGTGCTCCAAGTGTCGCACCTCCACCAGTATCGACACGTGCAACGAGAATGGCACCACGTCGAGGCGAGATCAAGAACTCGCGGCCGAAGCGGGAACATGTCGATGAGGATCCGATGGCACTCCATCGTTCGTCAAGATTAGATCTAGACGGGGTAGAAGAGGAGATACTGCAGGCGTTGGTAAAGATCTCCTCCACACGACGAAGACGACAACGCAAGAAAGAGGAAGAGGACCGGGGCCGAGGTGGCGGTGAGCGGCGGCGGCACGATGGTGGCGGTAGCTTGGGGCTAGGGCGTGGATTGTTGTGTGTCTTTCCCTTGGCCCTCTCCCCTCAATATATAGGCAGATTCCCTCCTCTATATAGGAGAGTAGGATTAGGATTCGTATCCTACAAGGACTTCTCCTTTTCCTTTCTTCCACCAATATTAGAGAGATGGGAAGTTCGTATTCAATACGGAGTCCGTATCCAATACAGAGTCCATATCAAATACGGAGTTCTCCCTAAAACCAACTTCGGGGACAAGTTTGAGACCGGGGAGGACTCTTTCCCCCGCACGGCCTCACCTCGCCCCACCTCCTCCACCCGCCTGCCATAGGGGAGGCCCTGGCCGAATCGGCTAGGGTCTCCTTCCCCGCCGCGTGCGCATCCAGTGGGCCCATGCGGCCTTCGGCCCATAGGACCCATTGGAATATTAATAAATAATAATTTCTTATTTATTATTAATATAAGTATTTATTCCGAAGCTTTATGAATTAAATTTTGAACACCTCCGAATTAATTAAAAATCTTCCTAAAATATTTCTAGTGTCCTCTATTAATGTTCGGAACCATTCCGGCCTCTCGGTGATATCCCGGACACCTCTGGAATATTCCAAGACGCTCTGAAACATCCTTTCTGAATTACTTCATCCAAATATCTCATTCGCACTCATATTCTAAAATACCGAAAATGTCTTAAGTGTGTGACCTGATAGGTTCACATATTTGCGAACATGTCCGAAACTCATTCTGTTGAAAATGATTACTATCAGTGTCTTGATAAAGTAGTAACTCCGCAAATAATACAAATTTATTTATTGTGTGAACTATGTATTGAGTCTGATACGTATCGTATTGATTCATCAATACTTTATATCCTAAGATGAAACAATAGGTTATTATTGTTTCTTGGCATGTAATCTTTACTCATCCCGTATTATCGATGTTCTTGTGTTCAACAACTTGACCACGTGTCCAGCTAGATGATGACGAACATCATAGTACATGAGTGGGCCTAGAGTGTATCTCTCCATCATCAGGAGTATCAATTCCCACAAGCACACCATGTGAATGACTGGCGAACCCTCTGGTATAAACAAACATAAACTTTATAATTACTCTGTTAAGAGCAACGTTTGTAGAATCTTGCCACGTCCATATTGTATCCAAGTTCATATGTCTCTCGTGGTCAAACAATTTATAGTAAAGGCAATATAATGTCTTATAAGATTAAATTGATAACTATATTGACTTATGCGTTTCACGATATCTCATGTTTCGATCTATCCATCATCGTTATTCTCTAACAACACCAATCACATATGTCACCAGAAACCGAAACTATCGTTGACATATATAATAGTCACAGAGGCATGACTAGGGATATCTTTATATGGTGTTTATCATCCCACACATGTATTAGGGTTTTCCTCCATATACACATTATTTAGAACTAATACAATTATAGCACAGAACGATAAACTTAATTATGAAACAAAAAATATGAATAATAACACATTCATTATTGCCTCTAGGGCATATTTCCATCAAGAGGACCGGAGGCCACGGAGGCGGCCGACGGCGGTGATGGGCGGCAGCGGCAGTGGAGGTTTGGGGCCGGGGATCTTCAGGAACTTGTGTGTCTTACACCTTGCCCTCTCCTCTCAATATATAATCGGAATCCCTCCTCCAAAGAGAAGAGTAGGAGTAGGATTCAAATCCTACAAGGACTCATCGTTTTCCTTCTCCCACCAATAAGAGAGAGAGTACGAGAGGAGGAGTTAGACTCTGCCACGGAGTGCTCCTCCCTCTCCTCTCCCCAAACCGGCTTGGGGGATGTTCGAGTCCAGGAAGGACTCCTATTCCCCACTGCCTCTTCCACTCGTCGGCCATGGGGAGGCCCTGACCGAATCGGCCAGGGTTTCCCCCCTCCCGCATGCGGGTGGGCCCAATGGGCCCATGCGGCCCTTCGACCCATGGGACCTACTAGGATATTAATAAATACTAATTTATAATTTATTATTAATATAAATATTTATTTCAAAGATTTTCGAATTAAATTCCGGACACCTTTGAATTAATTTGAAACCTTCCTAAAATATTCCCAGCGTCCTCTTTTAATATCCGAAACTATTTCGCCCACTCTCGGTGATATCACTGACTCCTCCGGAATATTTCTAGACACTCTGAAACATCTTTTCGGGATTACTTAATCCAACTATCTTATTCGCACTCATATTCTAAAATGCCGAAAACATCTTAAGTGTGTGACCCTGTGGGTTTGGATATTTGCGGACATGTGTGGAACTCATTCCATGACAATGATTACTATCATTGTCTTGATACAAGCAACCCCCCACAAATAACAGGAAGATCTTTATCGTGTGAATCATAGTATTGAGTCCGACACATATCGTATTGATTCATTAATACTTTACATTGCCGAGATGAAACACTAGGTTATACTCATTTCCTGGCATATACTTTTTACTCATCCCGCACTATCGATGTTCCTTTGTTCAACAACTTGCTCACATGTCCGTCAAAACAATGACAAACATCATAGTACATGAGTGGGCCTAGAGTGTATCTCTCCATCGTCAGGAGTATCAATTCTCACAGGCACCCATGTGAATAATTGGTGAACCATCCGGTATGAACAAGCATAAACTTTATAATAACTCTGTTAAGAGCAACATTTGGAGAATCTTGTCAGGTCCATATTGTACCCAAGTTCATATGTGTCTCATGGTACAACTATATCTTGTAAAGACAATACATTTTTGTGAGACAATACCGATAACAAATATTGATAATGCGTTTCATGGTATCTCATGTTTAGGTCTATCCATCGTCATTGTTCTCCAACAACTCAGATCATATATGTCACCAGCAACACTAGAATCATATTATCTTGCCCATAGTTAGGAAACCAAAACTATCGTTGATATACATACCAGTCTCACAAACATGACTAGCGATATCTTATTCGGTGTTTATTATCCCACACATGTATTAGGGTTTTCCTCCAAATACACATTATTCAGAACTAATACAATTATAGCATAGAACAATAAACTTAATTATGAAACACAAATATGAATAATAATACATTTACTATTACCTCTAGGGCATACTTCCATCAGTTGGTAGCAGTAGCGTTGATATCTTCTTGCAAGGTTGACAGAGAAAGAGGTGCCCAACAGGTGCATTGCCGCCTCCTTCTCCTATTTTCAAGACGAGGAGTGGCTCCGGCTTCGAGACAAGTGGCTTCATCTGTAAGAAAAAGTTGGTGGAGGAACGTGGCAGCGAAGGTGTCTCCGCATTGGGGACGAGCGGCGGCGTAGCACGTTACAGGTTGTTGTGTCATGATGATGACCATGATGTGGAAGATCTCGATACGAGAGTAGTGCACGAGCACAATGTTGATGTCGCGGTCATCCCACCTATTGCGTCAGCCGATGTAGTTGCATGGCCCATCGTAGGGGCCGTACATGGTCATGAGAACCGCTCCACGCTCCTCCTTATACAACGGTAGCCATATAACGCTACGAATGGCTCATTCGGGGTTTGCATTCTCTTTCAGCGTTAGCTCCCCGCCGGTGCTCGTTGTAGTTATGGAGCTCAGGGCCCTCTAGGATTAGAGGAATAGCTTAGCCTCTCCCTTGATGTTCCAAGCTCTAGGAGGCGCAAGTCCGGTGGCACGATAATATTGTTCTTGTGGAGAACGGTCACCTCCCTAATGTTGAGGTTGCATGTTGTCGTCATCGCTGCCACATGCCTCATGCTTGTTGCATGCCATTAAGGGGACGGGTGCATGTTCTCGATGAGTTGAGGCGTTACGGGAGGGGAATCGTTGTTTGCAGTCATTGAGATGTGAGAATAGTTGTGTGCACCGCAAGCTTTTTTATGGATGTCGAGAGGTTGGTGGACAGGCCGGTGAAGCCACTGATACCGGCGTTGGAAGGTGAGCGGTCACGGATCAACCGTCGTCTACGCGTGGTGGGACTTGCCTGGAAAGCAACTAAGAGGTCATTGGCAGGTTTAGTTATGTTGAACAGCCGGTTGTGTGGCTGACAAGGGGTCCCCGCGATGCCAAATGGGTCAGGGTTGGCATGCGAGTGTTAGATAGATTATTATGCCGCGTGTGTTGCCGGCACCCTATGGGGACTTCCCCTATGGCCTGTTTTCTGCCCGGCAACCCCAAATCCCATTTGATGTGGGCTATTGGGGGCGCCGGTGGAGATGTCCTAACTAACACTATGTAGTAGATATGTTGCAGTAATTCAAAGTCACGACAGGATGAGTTTCCTCCTTTGGTGAAAGAAATAGTGTTATAGTAATAAAGAAAAACTGAAAAAAAGGTACACATATTCAAGTCCATGCTCCATATCCATATGTAAAGTTTCATTGGAATCAATAAGTCTGGAGGCCTGTGTTAAATAAAAACAATTGTGGTTCTTATAGACTTACTTTTGAGATAGCTTGTATTTGTTTATTTTTCCTAGGCATGTGATTTTTTTTCATGAAAATTTGCAGACCCAGTAAAGATCTACTCTCTCCTTGTCTTCATATAGTACATATATGTTTTCACCAACTTTTACCAAGTTTACTCACAAAAATATCTATATCTACAATACCAAATGTATACCATACAAAAGTATGCATCATGATGAATCTAATGGTATTGATTTGCTATTTTAGATGTTGAATTTTTACATATTTGATCAAACTTGGTGGGGGTACGTTTTAGAAACTGCGCCCAGGTGCCAAAATAATATGCACGTTAGAAGCTAGAAACCGGTTTAAAATATGTTGATGACCCGTATATTCTGGAAATTAGTTGTTCAAATAAACAAACACATGAGAAGTCACATTTTTTTGTGAGGGCATTGTAAAGCATGCTTCCCTAACTAACCTCGTAAATTATTACTACCTCATCGTTCAAACACATGGCTGGTACTTTTGTCATTGTGCTTGGACTATCCCAAGTTCAGTGTATTGTTAGTCAAACTGGCAGGTCAAGTTAAATATACATTGTAGGAACTCCCAACAGAGTGGAAAAAGAATAAGGGGATGGGTCATCTTTGGCCCTCTATAAATGATAGAGCCGTTGTGGTCTACACATGCCACCTTGTGAAGCTAATCATCTCCACCGATCAGTTGTGAATAGTACCTAACCATGAAGGCAACGAGCGGCGTCCGCATGGCTACGGGCAACGGAGACAACAGCTACGCCGCCAACTCCAGGCTCCAAGTTTGTATCCTGCTATTGTGCTGTGATTTATTCATTCGTGCATATGTGTATACTAGAAAACATACCCGTACGTTACAGCGGGAGAGTAAAAAGTACACATATATACCTTGTTCATAGAGCCAAATTGCAGCACCATTGACCATCGCCGATCCCGTCAAGCTAAAATCGTGTGTTAGGGCCGCCACCGTGATAGCGAGTACCATGTTCATCGGGCTACCATGGAGAAGGCGGCTACCGACCACCGAACGCACGACGGCTGGCTCCGCGCAATCACCGGGTACTAATCCAGAGCCAGAAACATAAACAGCCTGATCCATCGTGTGTACCATGTATTATTGGAGTAGGACACGATCAAGTAGCAAGCTAGACGTGTATATGACAGGCAGACAGTCCTCTTCGTCCTCCCGGCATGAGCGTTTCTGAGGGTATCGAGAGATATAACTCTGTAACGGTTAATAGTAAGCAGAAAAAGAAACAAAGTGGTATCTTACTTATGAATGACACAGTGGGTAAATTTTTCCGAACTGGCAGGTGCAAATCCGTCTAAAAAAAGGAACCCGTAAAAAACGTTTTATAGTTTAATTTATTATTATAGTGTATATGCATATACATAATTCAGCACCTTCAACTAGGTAGCATATGCAGCTCCTAATCTAGTGTTGATTCATGTAGGAGAAGGCCATTCTGGAGACAAGACCAGTGCTTAGCAAGGCCATAGAAGACGTGTACACGTCGCTGTCCACCCGCCGGAGCACCATTGTCGTAGCCGACCTCGGCTGCTCATCGGGTCCCAACACTCTCCTCGTCGTCTCCGAGGTGATCCGCGCCATCCGAGACTGCGCTCACAAGTCGGAAGAACGTGAACATGGCTTGGAGGTGCAGTTCTTTCTGAATGACCTGCCGGGGAACGACTTCAACCTCGTCTTCCGGTCACTGGATCACTTTGAGAATCCTAGCGGGAAAGAGGCGCCGCCGCACTACGTCGCAGGGCTGCCGGGATCCTACTACGGGAAGCTTTTCCCTCGCCAGAGCGTCCATCTCTTCCACTCATCCTACTCTCTCATGTGGCGCTCCAAGGTATATGCAGCATACATATATTCTCTCTCTCCAAGCTTAACGTGACAAGTCTTGTTCGTGTTTTGGTTAATTATTACTTAATTATAATAACAGTGTGACACAGTTTTTGGAATTTTCTAACTTAAGCTTCTTTTTTTGCAAAAATCCTAACTTAAGCTTGTATTAGATCTGCCAGTCGCGAATGAATATTTATTGAATCTTCTCAAAGATTTCCTATGTCCATATGGTAGGTGTGGTGGATCACGCATATGTAAAGCACAATGTTCTTGATGCATGGGATGAAAAGCAAAATATTAAAATATAGAGATAGATGGCTGATCGAGATTTTGAGTGTCATCATAATTGCAGAACTTTAGAAGATGTGTGGGAAGTTAGTGATGCGATCATATAAATGAATTTTAGAGCAAATGGTATACGTTGTACCAGTTCAATTTTACTGAAATAAACATATGTCAAACGGCCCTGCAGGAATTCACTATGTATTTTCTATTTTTCTTCCGAGGTAAGACTTTAAGTAATTCCTTATATTTAGAGAAAATGGTATATATTTGCTATATATATTATTTTATTTAAAGCATCTCAACCTGAAAATATACATTGTAGGTGAAATGCAGAAATGCCACACTTAAAATGAGGATGCTATGGATAGTCGATCCATCGTTTTGCAGTTAAAAAATTAAGTCAATCTTTTTTTTGGAAAATCAAGAAAGTACAACTCGACAATAGAAACACTTTGCATAACCATTTGATTGGTGACTAGGCAACGACTTTTAATGTGAAAGAGTAGAACTATAATTTGATAATTCAGAGGCTATTTGTATCATGATATTTCATTTTGTATGAGCAATGTCTACTCTATAATAATTAATTACTTAGGTCCCCCCGGAGCTCTCAAGCTGCACTCACCTGAACGAAGGCAATATCTACATCGGAAAGAGGACTCCACCTAGTGTGATTAAGCTCTTCCAAGAACAATTCCGGAAGGACTTTGAGCTATTCCTTATATTGCGTTCCAGAGAGCTTGTCAACGGAGGCAGAATGTTGCTAACACTTATTGGCCGAAAAAGTGAAGAGATGTTGATGCATGGGGATGTTACCACCGTGTTTGAATTGGTTGCAAAATCTCTCCACTCTCTGGTACAAAAGGTACACCCTCACCTGTCACCGCAACACTTTTTTTCCTAATGACTACTCTACACTCTGACTCCGATACTCAAGTAACACATGGCTAATTAATTTATTGACCCATGATAGTCACACTGGACTTATTGGTAAGATAGAATACTAATTCATGAGATGATAAGTACTTCCTCCGTTTAGAAATATACGATGTTTTAGGTTTATAAAGCAAATGTATCTAGACACCTTTAGTGCCTAGATTCATTTGAACCTACACGCTAAAATGTGTCTAGATATATTAGCTTCACTAACCTAAAACATCTTATATTTCTAAACGGTGGGAATAGTTCTCATTTTCTATATCCTTTCTGAAGTTGTACTGTTTTTATTATATATATATAGGGGCGTGTGAAGAAGGAGAAGCTGGACTCATTCAACTTGCCCTACTATGCCCCATCAGTGAAAGAGGTAAACACATTGATCAACAAGAATGGTCTCTTCAACATTGAACACATTAAACTTTTCGAATCAAATTGGGATCCTCAAGATGACTCGGAAGGCGATGATGTACTTGACTGCGCCAACAGTGGGGCAAATGTTGCTAAGTGCATAAGGGCGGTGCTGGAGCCACTCATTGTAGACCACTTCGGTGAAGACATTATTGAGGAGTTGTTCATGGTGTATGCCTCCATCGTTGCAAAACATATGGAGAAAGCCAAGGCAAAATATCCCATCATCATGGTGTCCCTCAAGAAGGTCATGAATTGAGTTGGTCACATATATATAGTTCAGCCGGTCTAGTGGTGGTATATGCAGATAAAATATCAGCGGGACACCTAAAATTGCTGATATATTTTAAGTGATCTCACCTGTAATTTTACGTGCATTAATTGTATGCTCTATAAATAAATAACATCGTGCGAATTCTAAAATTCATAAATAAATTTCGGATGGCTAGTAATAAGAACTGAAACAGCCACGGGTTTTGCATGTATTTCAACTTTTCAAGAAAGCAAGCGAAAGGTTGCGAAGAAAGAAAGATGCATATCATGCTTTCTTATAATACTCCCTACAAAGTATACCTATTCTGCATCAGATGAGATATATGATGCTTGAAAGCCCTAACTTTCTGCGAAAATAGGCAGAACTCGGCTTTTTCTGAAGCTTCAACACAAAATGAGCGGGATCTGAAATTATGTTATGATACAAGAAAATAAAATGTTTGGTCTATACATGGAATAGCAAAGGTTGAAATACATACGGCAAATAGTTTGCCGGACGTAGGAAAACTCACGGAAAACTGATTCGGCTGTTAAATCCCTTATTTCCCAAGAGCATTGTATCGGGCACACGACAAACGATTTGCCGAGAGCCAAACTTTAGCTATCGGCAAAAAATAGATAACGGACGAGAGATGGTGATGGTAGTTTTAACATATGGGTCCTGCTATCAGTAATGGTCGAGGAGAGACGCCTAATTGATGGTTGTGTGTCGTGTTCCATGAAGATCCTTCAGGGTGTGTGTGTGTGTGTATAGATTTCCGGACGATTTTCCAGCAGTAGAACGATCAACTCTTCTTCTTAGTTAAAGAAAATAGCAAGTCTTTTACTATCTCGTTTCAGAAAATAATTGTTGAAATACTCTGTGGTTCTAGTCAGCACTCGTGGAGATGGAGTATGCGAGGGCGTAGAACCTTTAATCAGTTCCAGGCATGTCATCATGTCCATACGTAGTGGACAATAATTGAGTACGCGCGTCATGCATGAAATGAGATAATCGTAGATCAAAACAAAAACTATAAAATGGAAACACATGCAAGACAAAAACTACGTACATGTCTACATCTGCCATAGCGGCGCATTTTCTTTTGGTCAAGTCGCGTGTTGTTGCGACTCCGGAATCCGGAATCTCCGGTACTAACCATATGCCTATTCTTTCAGATGCTTGCTGCACAATATTTGTCTTGTTCGTCTAGGTAAACTCCATCAATTAAACCACATTCTCTTTTACAGCCGGCAATATATAAGTAAATCTAGCAATGGTTGGAACTATTGAGAGACTCGACCCATAAGAACCCAAACCAATAAGTCCTGGGACACAAAACCAAACCGTTTGACCTGGTTAATCAAAAACCATTTGCCAGATTTATATATAAGGAAGCGGCGGAGGAGGGGCTAACTTGGCAAAGGTCTCTTCCGAAATGCAAAAGCCATCTATATTTACTACACAAATTAGGAACAATGGGGAGTTTGTTTTAAATGCGATTATCACTTCAGCGTTTTTTTATAAATGTCGATCGCTATGGTAGTGCCATTAATTGGTTGCACTAGTCATACGTCCTATCTTCAGAATTATGCAATTTCACTACACCATCTGGGTGACATGTTCGTTATTTTAAATTCATGAGATGAGTACTATAAAGTGGCAACATGAAGCAACTAGTGGCAAAAAGAATTCAAAGGCTTCACGAAATTAAAAAGACAGGTTACAAGTACTGCGATGTGATAAGGGAGTTACACCCAATGATCCCAATCAATTATCCTTCCAAAAAAATGTACTCGTTCCATCACCAATGACGAAAGAGCCTCGATAAAAAGAATCTATGTTGACAACCATTAGCCCCTTCAAAAGGAAGAGTACGTACCTGGGCTTTGTAAACCTATACACTAAAACAAGATCTAGATACACTTATTTTACAAAGCTAAAACATCTTATATTAAGAAACAGATGGGATATTTTGCAGCAGCTCTTAACACAACTTCCTCATTAAGTAGTTTAAACAGCTATATTCGCTGAATAGACACTTATTTCTGTTATTTCAAGTACATCGATACCTAATCACTTAATGGACGGGTACTTTTGTCATTGTGCTTGGAATCACCATGGTTAGTGCATTCTTAGTCAAAGTGGCAAGTCAAGTTAAATATACCATGTACGAACCCAGCAGATATATAAAAAAGGCCGTTGTCACTGTCATCCTTTGTTTCTCTACAAAATGATAGCTAGCTAGAGCCGGTGTGAGTCTACACAGGGCGCAGTGAATCTAGCTCGTAGCCTCCAACTTGTGAAGCTAATCTCCATCGATCACAATGGAGGCAACCACTGACGTTCGCATGGCTACTGGCAACGGAGAGAACAGCTACGCCTCCAACTCCAGGCTCCAAGTTCGTACCCTACACCGTCCTCACTGATTTACTGTCATTTAATGCAGCTCTTGATTATATTTATCTCGGTGTTCCATGCATGTTTATGTGTGCAGGAGAAGGCCATTTTGGAGACAAGGCCGGCGCTTCGTGAGGCCATAGAAGAGGTGTACGCATCGCTGTCCGACCGCCGGAGCACGATGGTTGTCGCAGACCTCGGCTGCTCATCGGGTCCCAACACTCTTCTCGTCGTCTCCGAGGTGATGGGCATGATCCGCTCCTTGGCTCGGCGGTCAGAAGAACGGCGTTCTGTGGAGGTGCAGTTCTTCCTAAATGACCTGCCGGGCAACGACTTCAACCTCGTCTTTCGGTCACTTGAGCACTATGACAACCTAGCAGGCGGAGGGAAGGAGGCACCCTGCTATGTCGCGGGGCTGCCGGGGTCCTACTACAGACAGCTTTTCCCTCGCCGGAGCGTCCACCTCTTCCACTCCTCCTACTCCCTCATGTGGCGCTCTAAGGTATTACTATATCATATGCACGCATATATATCCATTTCAAAAAAATGCACGGATATATATTTATATTTTTTGCGGGAAAGATCCGAATCTATTTCATGAGTTCACAAGAAATACAAGACATCTCAAATATAATAAAAATTACATCGAGATCCTTGTACCACCTAACGACCACTACTGCTGCAAGACCGAGCCGCCGACACACCACTGTCGTCGCTCCCTTACCGGAGCCGGCATGACGTTGTTGATGACAGCTAGGAAATGCACGTGCCCCTAAGGACCAGTGGCCTAGAGCTGAAGCCGTCGCCATTGAACCCTTAAATTGATTCGATGCTTGTGACACCAAACCTATAAAACACGTAGACCGGACGAGATCCATCACTCCGTAGAAACGATGATCAGACGAATTCCCGCCCTGCTCAGCGCTAGCGGCAAGATCATCGCCGACGAGGTGGAAGAGGAGGAGGGTATACCTTATTCTTGTTCCACATAACGCCACCATATATTGCATGCCTTTAAGTATTGTTTAAATTTTAGTTAAATGGGGTTATGTGTTACAAAATACGGTACAACTTTTATTTAAAATATGCATCCGTTCTAAAATATAAGGTGTATTTTGACTAAATCTGTTCTTTCACCCAACTCAGTCCAATAATATGTTACACAAAATCGGCGACGTTAGATTTGTATTCAAAAGACTGTATGATTTGATCTTGGACTAAATAAAGCATGTGAAATTTATGGTGAAAGCTGGCATTTGGTCATTCATATTATACATTATATCTGTAAACGAAGGGGACCTAGTATAACATCTCAATCTGCAACTAGGTACGGCATATCGTTGTTTCATGAAAACATAATAATCTATTAGCACGATCAAAAAAATTGTGTAAAACATGTGCCAAAGGCAGAACATCCACTACACGAGATAGTCGTGCCTGGGGCTCCACACACTAAGCAACTTCAATTGGAAATCCAAAAATTGTACTCCCTCCCTTTCGATTTATTAGGCTTAATAGCCCTTGCACCCCGACCAAGGCGTGAGGGGAGCGGCTCACGAAGATTTCTCACCCATTTTTTCAGCCAATGGTCTTGTTCCTAGATTTCATTACGCGCTCAATAAACCGGAATAGAGGGGGGTAGATATTATGTTTAAAGGGTATCAGCATCATGCACGATAGTTAATTTTCTATAATCAATGTATCTTCTATAATAATAAATTACCTAGCAGGTAGCCGAGGAACTCTCAAGTTGCACTCACCTGAATAAAGGCAACATTTACATCGGAAAGACTACTCCACCTGTTGTGATTAAGTTGTTCCAAGAACAATTCCAAAAGGACTTTGAATCATTCCTTACATTGCGTTATAGAGAGCTTGTCAATGGAGGACGAATGTTGCTAACATTTCTTGGCCGAAAGTGCGAAGAGATGTTGACGCATGGGGAAGTGAGCACAGTGTTTGATTTGGTTGGCGAAGCTATCAGGTCTCTAGTACTACAGGCACACACATGTTATAGCAACACTTGTTTTATTTTTCCATAAAGAAGGTTGTGTGCCTCATTTTGATCCAAAGTCTAGGGATACCACCTCCATTTCTAAAAGGAAAAACTAAGTATCAATGGAACATGTATGTATGCTCTTACTTTTGGATGATAGTTACAGTGGATTTGAGTGGTAAACTAAGAAAAACAATTACTCAAAATAAGTTTAGCTTGTACTCCTTTCTTATACCTTATATGAAATACTATTTCTGTGTATGATGCATAGGGAAGTGTGGAGAAGGAGAAGCTGGACTCATTTAACCTGCCTTACTATGCCCCATCAGTGAAAGAGGTGAAGTCATTGATCAACAAGAATAGTCTCTTTGACATTGAACAGATTAAGCTCTTTGAATCAAACTGGGATCCTCAAGATGACTCGGACGGTGATGTCGTACTTGACTGTGCCAGTAGTGGGGCGAATGTATCCAAGTGTATAAGGGCAGTGTTAGAGCCACTGATTGTAGACCACTTTGGTGAAGAAATTATTGATGAGTTGTTTACTGTATATGCATCCATCATTGCAAAGCATCTCGAGAAAGCGAAGGCCAAGTACCCCATCATTGTTGTATCCTTGAAGAAGGCCATGCACTGAATAGGTCGCATATATTGCTCAGTTCGTTTGGTAGTATATGCATAGTTATTTCTTCTATGATGTTAGGTGTAATTTTTCAAGTGTTTTCTATGCTATGTAACAAAACCGAACAAATTCCAAAATTAATGAATAAATTTCTGATGGCTGCTAAGAATCGGCCATCAAACTTTGCATGTCTTCATGGAGTAATTGATGCAAATACATCATATTATGGGACTCAACACTGTCACTAATTTACTCTCGTTTCATGCAGCTCTTGATTTACCATTTGTTCCATATGCATGTATTTATTTTTTATTTTTTGGAAAGGAGAATATATTAATATCGCGAGATACCAATTACATTCATGCATGTATGTGTGCAGGAGAAGGCCATTCTAGAGACGAGTACTTTGTGAGGCCATAGAAGAGGTGTACGTGTTGCTGTCTGACCACCGAAGCACCTTGGTTGTTGCAGACCTCGGCTGTTCATCAGGGTCCCAACACTCTGATCGTCATCTTCAAGGTGATGGGCGCGATCTGCGCCTTCGCTCGGCGGTCGGAAGAACGGTGTGCCATGGAGATGCAGTTCTTCATGAATGACCTACCGGGCAACGACTTCAACCTCGTCTTCCGGTCACTTGAGCATTATGACAACCTGCTAGGGGTAGGGAAGGAGGCGCTTCCCTGCTATGTCGCCGGGCTGTCGGGGTCCTACTACACAAAGCTTTTCCCTCGCCAGAGCGTCCACCTCTTCCACTCCTCCTACTCCCTCATGCGGCGCTCTAAGGTATTATATCATGTGCATGCATATATTGCCCCTTTAGTCTTAGGCGTTATGCTGTTTTCTTGCTGATCTCCATGTAATTCACCTACATTTTTTTTTCATTTTCTGTAACTTGTGTCGGCTGTGTGCATCCTGTTATACAGATGCCTGGTGTAATACTTAAAACTTTTGGAGTAATATATCACCCATTTTCACACACAAAAATTGCACCTTGCAACGTCATAAGTATTCCTCAAATTTTAGTTATATGTGTGACATCCCTTTTGGAATTCACCATCTCTGGCGCCAAATTTCTGCATCCGTTCTAAACTTTCAGACGTATTTTGTCTGTTCAAATATGTGCTTTGACCGATTTCATTCCAATAATATGTAGTGTATGTTACACAAAATCGGTATTATTAGATTTGTATCCAAAAGACTGTCTTTGATTTGATTTTGTAACCTTGACTAAATAAAGCATGTGGAACTTATGGTGAAAGGTGATATTTAGCCATTCATATTATACAATATTATCTTTATAAAGGGAGGGGGCTGGTATAACATCTCAATCTTCAATTGAGGTATCGACATATTGTTGTTTAAAAAATAATAATAATCTATTTGCATGGTCGAGAAAATTATGCAAAATATGTGCCAAAAGACAGAACATCGATTGCACGAACTTGCTCGTGCATGTAGGGTCCACACACGAAGCAACCTCAATTGGAAATCCAAAGAAAATAGTATTGTATTCCCTCCGTTCTGATTTACGAGGCTTACTAGTGATGGGCCGCGCGGCGACCAAGGCACGAGGGGAGCGGCTCATCGAGATTTTTCCACCTAGTTTTTTCAGCCAATGGCCTCGTTACTAAATTTCATTTCGTGCTCAGTAAACCGGAATAGATTTAAACCTCATCATCATGCATGGAGTAAGTTAATTTTCTACTACTCACTCCGTTCCGGTCTAAGGCCTTTCACAATCGGTATTTCTTATGCTAGCCATAGTGGGAGTAACTTGGATAGTAACGTAGTCCTACATACGTGTATTATCAACTAAGCATTTAGATGACATGACATGTAATTAAATGACGAGAGAAAGGCTTGTGGTAACTAGCTATGTTACCATAACATCATATATTTTTAAACAAAATGAATGTATATTGTAATAAATAAGGCTTTGCATGATACCACACCTATGTTATTTTGCGGAGGTGATAACTTAGACTAGTAACATATACATGTTACTACTCTAAGTTACTCCCCACTATGACCAGCCTTAGTGTAGTATTCTAGGTGCTTTGCCTATGTGGCATGTCATTTAATGAAGAAAGAGGGTGTTGTTGTATCTTAGCTAAACTACACCTCTTGCACGGTATCATATGTAAAAAACTTGGCTAGACCAATCACACACATGCATGAGCCTAAAATCATTAAATGCAACATCACTAAGAAACACCATCTAAGAAATAATACATTGTCATTATTGTTTCTTAAGTTTTAATTACATCTATGAAAACGTGCTAAAAAACACCCCATTATGAAAGGCCCTAAGGACACAATTTGTAAACCATGCAATTTCAAAATATTTAGGCATAAAAGCATTTAATTTCTGTACTTACTCCAGTGTAAAAAAACAAAATGTTTGTATGCACATGTGTGAACAAATGTGAACGGTTTGAATGGGATGTAAAATGATTTTGTTGACTCTTCTTCTCCTCATGCATGTTCTTTTTCATACTATAAAATAGACCAATTAGGGGACACCTAGGCCAAAAGAATTGTAAATTGTGTCCTTTAAACCAGGACGGAGGGAGTATAACCAATGTATCATTTATAATAATAAATTACTTAGCAGGTTCCTAAGAAGCTCTCAAGTTGCACTCACCTGAACAAAGGCAACATCTATATCGGAAAGACTACTCCATATGTTATGGTTAAGTTGTTCAAAGAACAATTCCAAAAGAACTTTTAATTATTTCTTGTATTGCGTTCCAGAGAGTTTGTCAGTGAAGGCCGAATGTTACTACTTCATAAACAAGTCGCGAAACTCCATACTTTAGAAAATAGTCCATGATCGTAGGATAGCCCTGGCCCGATAAATTACCTGTAAGAGAGAATACACAATGTTAATAAAAATCTTGTCATTTTTACATAGTCATAGCGATCAAATAATGGCAAGCGCTCCCATCCTAAATAAAGTCTTGTATTTATCATCTATCACATGCAACCAGTGACCAAAAAAATTGGTCATCGAACGTGGGGGAGATAAACCCGAGGCTATTTGGATGAATGACCATATAGAGCGGGCAAATTTGCAATGGAAGAATAAATCACGGATTGTCTCATCATGATAACAAAAAACACATTGTATACTTTTATGTCAATTCCTCTTTATAAGATTATCTTTCGTAAGAATTACTCCCTTACGGAGATACCACCATGCGTATATCTTTGTCTTTAGGGGTATTTTAGTTTTCCAAATTTTAGTGTTATCATCGACCGGAATATCAGGTTGAATAAAATCTCTATACAATGAGTCAACTGAAAATTTACCACTTTCAAGTAATTTTCATTTGAACTTGTCCACATCGTTCGACAATTGTATCATGGATAATCATAATAAAAGATTATTTTAGGATACCAGTCAAGGACCAATGAGACTTCTTCTGAAGGACACATTAGGAGAGTTATATTCTATTACTATTAAAAGTGTATCCCCTTTGTGTCTAAAAATCGAATATAAAGCTGGATATTGTTCACGAAGAGAAGTTTGGCCAAGCCACTTATCTTCCAAGAACCTAATCTATGATTCATTCTTAATATTGAAAGCACCAAAACAGAAGAATTTTTTTACGCTATAAGTCCCGCCCAAAAATATGAGTCACCGGGTTTCCAAACCACTTGAGACATAGCTTTGGAGCCCACGTATTTCCTCCATATAATGGTTTGCCAGACACCATCTTCAGTCAGTATTTGAAATGTCATTTACCTAGAAGCGTGGTATTTTTGACTTGCAAATCATGTATGTCAAGTCCACCGTATTATTTTGGTCGGCAAACCACGTTCCATCTGGTCAGTCGATATTTCTTTTTCTCACTATTCCCTTGCCAAAAAAACCTTGATCAGAAATAATTCACTTTATTCAAGACACGTTTTGGTAACTAGAAAAACAAGATCATATACAATACCATATTTTTGAGTACTGAATTTATGAGTACAAGTCTTTTCCTAAGGGATAGCGATTTTCCTTTCCAACTATTTAAATATTTTTGGAGTCTTTCCTCAACGAGTTCCCATTCATCAATTATGAGACGCTCATAATAAATCGGTAATCCTAGATAGTTGATTGCAAATTTCCCTGACCATAGCCAAAAAGTTCGGCATATAGGTGGACCTCGCCAAAACCATACAAATCACTTTTATGGAATTTAATTTTTAGTCCAGAGAGATGCTCAAATGCTGATAATATTAATTTCAAATTCTTAGCTTTCTCCAGATTGTATTCCATAAATAAGATTATATCATCAGCATAACGAAGAATAGAGAGACCGCCATCAACAAGATGGAGAACTAGTCCTTCAATTTGGCCGTCAGCCTTGGCCCGTTCTATAAGTATGGCTAACATATCAGCCACTATATTAAATAGTAAAGACGATAGTGGGTCTCACTGTCTCAGTCCCTTCTTGGTCTGGAAGTACTTTCCAGTGTAATTATTCACTTTTATGTTAACACTATCACTAGACATGAAATACTATATAAGAGCACGTCGCTCCTTCGAAAAACCTTTCGTATGGAGTATTTGCTGAAGAAAAGACTAATTAACTTGATCATTCGCTTCTTAAAGTCAATCTTGAACAGTACACCATTTGGTTTTTTGAGTGTAGTTTATGGATTGTTTCATGCAAGATTATCTAGGATGTTCCTACCTAGCATGAACGCAGTTTGAGAAGGACGGACAACATGGTCAACTACTGAGTTTAGTCTAATTGTGACAACTTTTGTGAAAATTTTGAAACTAACGCATTCCCCCGCTTCCCCAAGCAGGCGCCGCCGCCGTCGATGAAGCCGTCGCCGCTGCATCCCACTTGACCAGCAAAGACTGCACGAAATAGGATTCTCCTCCTCCTGCAGTACTCTTAAAAAGTTAACATATTTGGGGACAATCAGTTCCACTATTTTTTCTCGCAGCATCTCCTTGAGCTCAGTAAGAACTTTCCATGCCATCTGGCTATGAAAGATGTTGAAGAACTCCTCAAGAAAATTATCTAGCGACGAACAACACGGAATATTCAGAGAATCACCATCCAAATATTTCACAAGTGGAACCCAATATTCCTCATGGTAGCTCATGATGTACCGATGGATCAGCGAACAGAGGTTCTATAGTTCCATGTCGGAAACAAATCCTCCAGGACGATTTTTCATTTGATAAACGTACAATATGTTATTCATGATGAATATGTACCTTTGACCCTTTACTTGGAACATTATTTCGGCATCTCTGTCGAGCTTGGAGACCCCAAAACTAATCATGGTAAGCACAATCATGCAATCTGCGGTGCCAAGAACTGACATCATCCCCCGTTGCGATAGAAAAAATCCAGAAATTGTACAAGAAGAACAGTTGCGGATGTGGCCGCCGCTGATGAAGTCGCCGCCGCCGACAAATAATCCTCCGCCGATGGAGCACGCCGGCGCATGCTCCCCCACCTCCACGTCGGTGCATGCTCCCCCTACTCTAAACTCCAGAACGAGCTTCCCCTCCTACAGGTCTCTCTGATATATCCCCATCCTAACTTGTCCCTAACCCCAACAAAATCAGTTTCCTTGCCGCAGTCAGTAATCGACGCCCCTGTTCATTTGTTTGGATCCCCATTCATTGACGAGGCAAATGTATCCAAGTGTATAAGGGCAGTGTTAGAGCCACTGATTGTAGACCACTTCAGTGAGGAAATTATTGATGAGTTGTTTATTGTGTATGCATCCATCTGTTGGGGCTGTCCTCGGGCAGCCCCTCTTCTACCTAGCTCTCTCACAGCTCACCCGTCGGAGGTAGAAGAAGCACAAGTATTTTCTCCGGCCGGCGCACGAACGCCGCGTGGGCGCTCAAAACACCCTAATCTTCTTGTTCTTTTCAATGGCTACATGGCTAACTCTATTAGCACGAACCAGCACTACAGGGGCTTTTATAGTCGGTGCATACACTAGCACACGCACACAGGCCACCACATCGGCCACCACTAACTCACGAACTAACTACCTCCACTAAACATGCACTCATGCAAAGCTAGCTAACAACCTGGCCTGGTCCTGCGCACGCACACGACCTGCTCCACTCGCCACTGCCGCACGCACCGGGTCAGCTCCGGCCACTCGTCCGATGCTGAGTCAAGATTAGTGCTAACAATTTCCCTCCTAATCTTGACTCGTGGTCTCGCAGCAACCATCTTCTTCCTCGTGGCGACACACGCCAAGCTTCTTCTCCATGACGCCACGCCCTGCACGCCTAGGCTCGCGCACACGATCACGCACTGACGTGATCGACACGGCCGTCCTGCGCTCCGCTGGACGCGTTCTCCTTCGATGATCCGCACGCCCTCGACTCACGCACATGCCGCGCCCTGACGCAAGCAACGTGGCCGCCCGAGCTGCCTCACCCGCCGCACGAACGGCTTCTCCTCCACGCCGCCGAGCCACGCCGCGCAACCGCAGCCTCTGCGCCACCACGCAGGTCCGCCGCGGCCGCCGTGCTCCCACACGGATGGCATGGCCATGCTCCACGGCCTCCTCGCCGCGTCACCACGCAGCGCCTCCGGGGCTTCCGCGCTCGCCGCACGTACGGCGTCACAGCGCTCCGCCTCCGCCACGCTCGCCGCGGACTCACCGCGCACCACGGCTCCGAACCATGAGGCTCTGACGCCACATGTTGGGGCTGTCCTCGGGCAGCCTCTCTTCTACCTAGCTCTCTCACAGCTCACCCGTCGGAGGTAGAAGAAGCACAAGTATTTTCTCCGGCCGGCGCACGAACGCCGCGTGGGCGCTCAAAACACCCTAATCTTCTTGTTCTTTTCAATGGCTACATGGCTAACTCTATTAGCACGAACCAGCAGTACAGGGGCTTTTATAGTCGGTGCATACACTAGCACACGCACACAGGCCACCACATCGGCCACCGCTAACTCACGCACTAACTACCTCCACTAAACATGCACTCATGCAAAGCTAGCTAACAACCTGGCCTGGTCCTGCGCACGCACACGACCTGCTCCACTCGCCACTGCCGCACGCACCGGGTCAGCTCCGGCCACTCGTCCGATGCTGAGTCAAGATTAGTGCTAACACCATCATTGCAAACCATTTGGATAAAGCAAAGGCCAAGTACCCCGTCATCGTTGTATCCTTGAAGAAGGCCATGCACTGAATAGGTCACATATATATGGCTCAATTGGTATGGTAGCATATGCATAGATATCTCTTCTATGATGCCAGGTGTAATTTTTCAAGTCTCCTCTGTGCTATGTAACAAAATTGAACAAATTCCAAAATTAATAAATAAATTTCTGATGGCTGCTAAGAATCATCCATGAAAATTTGCATGTCTTCATGGAGAAGTTGCTGCAAGTACAGTGGTATTATTGGACTCAACATTCAACACCATACTAAGCCCCCCTCGAGGGATATAATAGTTCTACCAACTAACTATCCTAAAAAACGATATGTTAGAAAGTGATGATTTAGTATACTTAACACCCTCCTTCACATCCAACTTGGATGTGGAAATAATAAAAATGCCTCCCCTCATGCCCTTTACTGAGCGGAGATGGAGACAGATGCAGGGCTGAGACTTGAACTGGCTTGAATTCAAGACCTCGGGCTTTGATACCACGTTAGAATAGTTCTACCAACCAACTATCATAAAAGACCGATGTGTTAAAAAGTAGTGATATAGTATACTTAACAATATATTCTCTCATTCAGGTGGGAACATATACCGTATCATTCCAGAAAATCGAATACGTGGAGCTGAAAAATTCATCTATATATAAAGGAGATGAGGATCTTCATCAAGGTCAACCCCATCTGCCTCAGAAGAGCACCCGTAGCTGCCATCAACAAGATCTAGAGCTATAGATTGAATCTAGTTCTTATACTCTTGTACACACCATCTACATTATACAGTCTCAGCAGGATGTAGGGCTATTACTTAGCCAAGGGTATAAATCTGAGTAAAACGATCATGTCTATATTGTCTCGGGTGTATTCCCTCGTGCTCTGATCCCCTCTCTCTATTGTTTGCACGACTACCTCTCAGATTGTAAGGTGGTGGGTAGATTAATATTGTTAACAATATTAAACTATGGTGAAAAACCATAACTAGATGTGGTATAGGAATGGCTAGTAGGGTTGATGGTTAATTTGTGGTCTCAACATAGGCTCTCACTACCTCATGCTAGTATTTTTTTCAGAATAACATATTGCCATACTTTTTTATTTTATATGTTGTCTTTAGTGCGATGGTTACAGGTGCAAACCATTGGCCCAGCCGCATCATGCATGTATTTGTGTTAATAACTTATTGGCATATTCTGTTTATTTTATATGCTTGGTGTTGCGCAGAATTAACACGAACAGATTGCCATATATTTTAATATTATGTTATTTGATAATGACAGATTCTTTTGTATGCTTTGTTGTTATAATTGTTTATTTCATATGCTTTATGCCATAGTGTTGTCTTGCATATTCATATGCTTTATTGATATGCTTGTTTATCTCACATGCTTTATTGCAATATTTGTTTATTTCATGTGCTTTTCATATCAATGTGATCTATTAATATTTCTATATTTTGTAATGTGATGTACTTGTCATTGTATAAAACTGATTAACAGAACATATTGCTTTATCAGTGCTAGATGTCGTAGCTAGTCTGACGTACTTAGGCGATCCAGATCCACCCCACTCACACACCTATAATACTATATGTGATTACTCTCTGTGACCCACCGCCGTATAACTTTGCTTTCTTCCACATTTCGAACTCTGCCTTGATGCGACCGCAGAGCTGCGCTGGCATGACTGCAATCTTGCCGAATATCCTTGCATTCTGCTCCAGCCACAGTTCCCTGTCGACGAGGATGACAAGCGCGAGGTTCAAGTCCTTCATGTTTTGTGTCGTCGTGGCATCAGATAAAGCTGGCCACCATGTAGCTCCCCTTTACAATTGAGTGTTAAGCTCTGTTAGTAGTAGTGTTATGAAAGGTACCGATCTTGCTTTGCAGGTATTTGAATCGTCTCCCAAGAGTAAATGCCCCATGGTGAAAAGAATGGCATTCCAGATCGATGTAAAAATATGAAAACATTTAGACGTACATGTCGATATCCGTGTCCTATACGTACGTACGTGTAAAATTTCATGGACAATGGATACACTTTGTTGTTTGTGCGAAAAGGAAAACAAATTTAGTGCTTCGTACATGTTTTTCTCAAGGAATGAGAATGTGTTTCCATGAATATATGGCTATGGAAGGGTCAGGGGTGTGGACGGGTGATCACCTCTCTTTAACCGATGGGAGCTGCTATGCAAGACCTGCCAATGAGGATAGATCAATCGACTGAATGAGAATTGAAGACTGTTGTGCATCGCTTGAATGCAGACCTGACCCCGGAAGCAACACAAACCTGCAGCACTCTCGCCAATGCACTGCCAAGTGCCAACTAAACTAAAGATCGGACAAGGGACCAACTATGCACATGAATATCTGCTTGTGTGGCGTCTTTCCAAGCATAAGCACCGGCGAAACAAACCTGCTTAACATCTCAACTGCTCCGACCAGTTGACGTCGTGATCCATCCCTTGCTCACGAGGACTTTTGCCCAATGTAGTACTACTAGCTAGCTTGGCTTTGCTCGAATGTATACTTTGATCGTCATCAGGACAGGAAGCTGCTGCTGCTGGTGGTGGCGGTGTTTTTCTCTAATAAGAGACTTGAGCACTACTACCTCTGTTTAGAAATATAAGATGTTTTAGATTTGTGAAATAAATGTATCTAAACACCTTTTAGTATGTAGATTAATTTAAACTTTACAAGCGCATAAAAGACATCAATATAGTATATGAGTAAAAGTTTTAGTTTTTTTTACGCTTTTTTTTTATGAATTTCTTATTCATACGGGAGTACATACTCCCCAAGTCATTTCATCTGGCTCTTACGCTAGATGTTAGACATGCTCTTCTGTGATCGTCCTTCACGCCTCATCCTACTCAAATGAAGGTTGCTACATGCTTCAAATGAAAGAACAATCACTAGAAGATTTTCTTCACGCACAGCAGAACAAGATAAACATCTAGCCACACATACAGTACAGCTAAGAAACAAACTAGCCAACACGTTACTCATCCACAAAGAATGGCAACATAAATATTGCTCACTAACATCCACATTGGTGGATAAATTGGCATATTCAAGCTGTTTGCAGTCGTGACATGATAATGAATTTAGCACTCTAGTTACATACACCCTGTTGCTATACAGATCCTATCAGTCCACCATTCACTTCTAGGCAATATTCATCAACATAATAATGACCACGAGTTTCTCTTTGATGGAGCCGTTTTTCCAGTTTGTATGACATGAAGATCCCTAGGGCGGCGCTGAACATTGCCAGCCGGGGTCTCCCTCTTTCTTGTGCAGCATTTGCAACCGACAAGATTGCTCCTTTATCAACTTATAAGTCAAGGGATGATCCCGAGCCACCAGGGAGAAGTTGTCGTGGTACATATGTGTTCCTTCGACCATCAACTGCCAAACAAGAGCACCACCGCCTGCCTGCAGCTTCCTCGCTGAATCATATATCTTGTCGTAAACAACTCTTAGAAGAATATCTCCATCAGCTGTGCTGTTAGGATCTACATGCTGCAGATAACCTACTTCTGAGAACAGCACGGGTTTTCTCAAGATGTTTTCGCTGTCATTAAGGTGTGAATCAACCCAACTGGAGAGGTATCTGATTTTTTCTTCCAAACTTGCGTCTGGTAGCCTGGAAACAAAAGGATGCATCAATGGTATATGAAGCATAATACATTTGTAGAAAGATCGGGAAAGTTGCATACCAGCTGTCAGGGTAAGCATGAACAGATGCAAAATCAACATGCTCGACTGCTGAGTTCTGTATGAAGTCTGAGCAGAGTGAAGCTGCCCAGGCCCCAGGATTAAAACCCAGCCTCTCAGCAATTCCAGTGCCATAAAACCCTTCAATTCCAACTCCGACGAGATGATTAGTGTCCAAACTCTTGACGTATGCCGCCATCTCTGTTATCCAAGCCTGCCAAGGAAACTCAGGTTGAAGTGTCTGAGTGTTTTCAGTTAGAAAAATTTGCGTGTTACCCAAAGTAAAAAAGATGGATCTTGAAATACCACTTTACCTGAATATGGGGGCCAGATGAGTTGGACACACACCTAGGCTCATTCATGAGCTCCCAAGCAAATATAGCAGGTTCATCACAGTATCTGATTCCACTGTAAGAGTTCCTTCTGGTTAATATTGCCTGTTTGTAATATGTTATGTAGGAGTAGTGATAAGATCATCAAAATTAGGCTAAAAATTGGAGTGACATATTTCTGTATAGTTCTTCTGCAAGCATAGCTGCAGCTTTGGTTTATACCGAGTCGATGAGTCACAATAGAGGATACATATAATCAAATGTTAAGTATATGACCCTATTAGATAAAATTATGCATCATGGATAAGCCAAAATTCTAATATAAACACATCAGATCTAATATTAACTTCCCTTACGAGCTAAACTACACTTCTACAGTGAAAACCACGATATGTGTACAAAACGATCGACTCACTATGCCGTCGCTAACGCCGTCATCAAAAGTAACATGTGGTTATAAAAATTATTTTTTCTACTGTGCAAGTGCAGCATTCCACCAGACTGCAATGCATAGAAAACTACTCCCTTTGTTCCATAATAATTATCCTGAAGCTCACAAGAATCTGTTTGAAAACAAGTGTCCATTAAGAAATCAAGAGTATAACTAATGCAATATATCCATCTCTACCCCTACTTTAATTCTGTGGAACAGGTTAAGTGCTTGTAGCATGTCATTTAACAATTAGTTGTTTCAAGACAATCAATTACCTTCACATAATCCTTGTAGTAGCCCTTAATGGTTGGGTGATAGAAAAAAGAATCAGTTGAGTTCGTCACATTAGCTCCAGCTGTTTGTGCCCACTTAACATACTGGGCCTTCCCTCCAAAGTTATCAAGGTTGTTGACAAGGCAAAGAACCAACCTAATATGATTTCTCCGGGCTTCATATATCACGTAATCCAATTCCTGGAATGAACAAAAAGTCCAGATGAAATTCACATCATTTACATAGCCTCCTGAGGTACTGACATTTTTAAAAGTGATCCTAAAAATGTACCGTCTCAAAAAAATTACATTTTGGGGAGGCATGCTGAAGAAATTATTAGGCAAAGCAACAGAATCTAGAGATTTCATGCTATTGTAGAAAGTAGTGGCGGAGCTAGCCAAACTATGGAGCCCAGGCAAGCCCAGATGTGGCTGCTTCAGTAAGACTTTGCCCAAGCAAACAACATCTTCAAGCACTGGGCTTCAGTAAGAACATAGAGTTTATAAGTGGAAGTTGGCCGGCGGAGCCTGGGCAGCTGCCCGGGGTCGCCAGGAAGTGGCTCCACCGGAAGAAAGTAGAAACACAACACAAGGTACAAGGTAAGCCATAGCTACGCGCTAGCAATCTAGAAGATTGGCCTCACTTCGTACTCCAGAAAAATACTAAATATCAGTTACATTCCATTTTGTAAGCATAAGAGTACAAGACACTCAGGCATAAGAATCATAAGTTATGCATTTGGTCAGAAAACTGCAAGCTATGTAGCATGGCTCACATTGCACAGCGACAACTATTAACGAGAGTTATCAAAGAAATTGCACCACATATACACAAACAACTTGCGAAGAAAGGCAGCTAGGATCCCAGAAAGGGCTAGACGTCAACCATTACATTTATTCAGTACACGGCGGCGGTCTTACTGTGAAAGGTGGTTTTAATTGGTGCATGGCAGCACTCTTACTGCGAAGTGTACTATGGCATCTACCGAATTATGGATTCGGACTTTACTTAAGCATACATCAACCTGATAACGAAAATAGCACTGTGTGGCGTCGGGCATCCGCGCTCCTAAACAGCAAAACATGAAAAGTTTGCCGCACTTCATACTCCAGAAAACCCTCTGATCCATAATAAGTTTTGCTGATTTAGTACAACGGGAGTACAAAGTATCAGCCACATTCCATTTTGTAATCATATAAGAGTATAAGACACTCAGACGTCAGAATCGTAAGCTATGCATTTTGTCAGAGAAGTAGAGAACTGCAAGGTCTGTGGCATGGCTCGAGCTGCGCAGCACCAACTATAAGCGAGAGGCGCCAAACAGACTGCACCACCAGATGCAAGCAACTCGCGAAAAGGCAACTAGGCCAAGGGTTGTTTGGTGACGTCTGTTGTAATTCCTGTCTTGTGTTTGGTTGTTTCGGCCTTGTCTTAGGCTTGCAAAATGTACACTCTTTCTATCAATGCATTCAGACGCAAACTTTGTGTTTTCTCAGGAAAAAAGCAACTAGTATCCCAAAGAAAGGCTATACGCCAACCATTGCACTTATTCGATAGATAGCGGCGGTTACTGTGAAAGGCATTGCCACTGGATTTTTTCTGTACACGGCGGCGGTCTTAGCGTGAAGTGTACTATGGCATCTACTGAATTACTGAAGCATACATACAATCTGCTATCGAAAATGCAACTGCGTCTGTTAGCTAATACTACTACAAGCAGACAGATAGCGTGAGGGGAGGAGGGGATTAGATAAGAGGGGAAATCTGGGACCTGGAAGACGGCTTCGCTGAAGCGGCCGGGGGAGATCTGGAGCGCGCCGGGCCCGCCGTCGATGAATGCCCAGGTGCGGCAGACGTCGAGGCCCATGCGTCGGCCCCGGCGCAGCATCTCCGACACGAGCGCGGGGGAGCGGGAGGAGAGCAGCCAGTAGGAGTTCCAGCCGTTGACGTACAGCGGCGCGCCCGTGGCGGCGTCCGCGAAGTGGGTGCCGTTGCGGGTCACGAAGGACATCCGCGGCTGCAGCCATGGCACCGGTAGCTTCAGACCCCCGCCGATGCCGCCGCCGCCGTGGCCAGGGAGCCAGTTGAGGTAGAGGACGGCGAGGAGTAGGAGCAAGCCCAGGAGGCTGTAGAGCCGCCTCTCCCGCCGCAACACCATTGGTCGGCCCGGCTGCCTCCGCCTGGCTTTGTGAGTCAGAGGCAGGCGACGGTGGGAGCGTGCCAAGTGCCGGAATTTGGTTCGGCTCCTGAACTTTGGGTTTTGTTTCCTGTCATTAGACCTGGGTTTTAAGATTTTTCGTTTCTTCTCTGTAACTTTTTTTTTCCAAGTTTTGTACTTTCTCTGTCTTTTAAATTTACTAAAATTTAGATGAATCTAATACACTATTTAATATATAGATTTATCTAAATTTTGAAAAACTTAAGACATCTATTTTAAAACGGAAGGAGTAAAACCTCATGATCCATTGTCAACTCATAGTGTGCTGCTACAGCTAGGGGTTTCAGTTTTAATTTGCTCCTATTTTTCGGCTCTGTTGTCTCTCACCCATGTTTTTCTATGTCGATGAGAAATTTGTGTTGTTTAAGCCTATTGTTGTCTTCGTCTTCCACCCTTGTTTGTCTATGCCGATAGTAACAATTCTTTTTTTTTTTTGTTAAAGCCTCTTTTGCCAATCACTGGTGATGGGAAGACGAAGGGCGGCCTCCTTGCCACAACATTGTCCGCATCGATCAAAAGCCAGCGAATGGCAAAGAGAAGATCCGGTAAAGAGGTGCCAATAACGGTCATTGAGGACATTCCACACCTTAGTAAACTATCGGCTCAACCACACGTCACTAGCCAAGATCGTGTGCACGAGCTCTAGCTTTCATGGACACACCACTAACCCCGAGCCTAGAACAGACTTTGCCTGACCATGTGGCAATCAGTCAAGGACGTTGCCCCTGTCGCTTGTAACCATCATGGTGGTGACATATACTCCCCCCGTTTTAAAATATAAGATGTTTTAGGTTTATGAATAGAATGAATCTAGACTTCTTTTAGTGTATAGGTTCACTTTAAATCTCAGTGAACCTACACACTAAAAGAAGTCTAGATACATTTTCTTTACAAATCTAAAATATCTTATATTTTAAAAACGAAGGGAGTATATTCCAATGAGCGATCTTCATTGAGGCTCAAGTTCTGGGACATGCCGTCGAAGGGGTTGTGTTTGTTGTATGCAACAATCTCAGGAGAGTTGGGCTCTTATGGGTGGTGGTGTGAACTATTATATTGTCTTATGATTCATTCATATGTTTCTTTTTCTTCTAAGTGTTGTCTATCCTTAGGGATGCAATAATTTATTGATTCAGGTATCCATGGATATCGGATAAATAGATTTCACGAGGCATGTAACTGCCCAACTCATGGGTTGGACATGGCTGGAGATTTTGTTCCATACATATACATTGGATACGTGTCCAACCGATGAGGTCATGAGAACCACATGTCATCCCACTTCTCCAAATCCCAAAGACCCAAAAATCACCTAATTAAACATTTGTGTGAAACCCGGCAATTAAATTTTGTATTGATTGGGCTTGTTATTTTTTTTAAGGTTGTCCATGTCTTTTGTAGGTTCTTTTCTAGAGTAGTAGCTACTATTGTTGTTGTCCTGTGTTTTTATTACTCCATGGATAGCTGGACATCAGGATATGGAGGGTATTTTGCTCATAGTTAACTTTGTGGGCAAGCGATAGACTTGTGAAGCACTATCTGTCGAAATTGGCCCCATTGCCATCCCTAGACTATCTTTGTGGTCTCAATATTTTTTCTAAAATGTGAAGTGCTAGAGAAAATTGTAATGGTATGCAAATACACACAAATGTGATCTACATAAATGCACAATTTGTTGATAAGCACGTCCATTTGAGCTCTGCGCAGAGAAGTGTTAATCTAAAACAGTGACCAGTATATCCATTATTGATCCACATACTTTTTGTCGTTATGCAAAACAATCAGGTATTTCTTAAATGTGTTTTTCTGTTGATGTTGTACTCCACAAAAGTTTGTTTAACCTTACAAGCATTACTTGCATTGGCCATGTGTGACAACGGAAAAGTGTGCAAGTCTCACCAAGCAACCAGAGAAGACAGAATACTTGCACTCATTCTTGGAGCTTGACTTAGATTAAGACTTCATTTCTTCTGCACTTGTAACTCCGTAGTTACAATCATGATTGAGTGGTTACTAATACAAGTTGAAATGATTAAAATTCGGTATCATGATAACTTATTACTCAAAAAAACAAAATCCAATACAACCTCTAAAAAATTAGAGAGCATTAGGAAAATACACAATCCAGACATGTGATTAAAATGTGTATAGTGCTATGTGTTTGACTAAAACCTATATATGCTTCCTTTTTTGGTAGAGGGCATCTCTGACTCAAAATAATTTTATAGAAATGCCAAAGGAAAGGATTAGAAATTCGATGGAGTTTGTTTGACTAAAACACATAATTTTTTTCCCAAGAACTACTTTGAACGCACTCTTGAAGGAAACTTTCTTTCATACCAACATCATAAAATATGTTTCTTTGCTTTTATTGCAATTATAAAAAAATGTAATGTAGATATGTAACGTTATGATTTATGAAAAGTTTAACAAGTTGTATTCTACACTATTTTGGTTTTGATACCTGTAGATTTTTTCTAAATAAATTTTAACAATTTGTATTCTACATTTTTATTTTTTCAATATGTGTAGACTTTTTTTTTGAAGGATATATGTGTAGACTTTCTTCTACTAGTAGGAGTACGTTTTTGTTCCAATTTTTTGTTTTGGGATTATTATGCGAATCAACAAAACGCGAGTTTACCAGACTGCCGCTGCTACCTGCCTCCCCTCTTCTTCCTTCCTTCCGCCGTCCGCCTCCTCCACCCGCCATGGCCCATCACCGCCTCCTCCCTTCACTCTTCCTCCTCCTCCTCTTCGCCTCCGCCTCATCTGGAACCGGCGACGAGGCGCACGTCTCCGCGGTGATCGCCGACAAGGGCCTGGCCTTCGCCAAGGACGTGCTGATCGGGGAGGCGGTGCGGTCGCTCACCCCGCTCCGCCTACCGGGGGCCGAGAAATCCGTGCGCGTGCCCTTCCTCGGAGGTATCCGCGCCACCGTATCCAATATCACGCTCTTCCACCTCGACGTCGGGGATGACTCCGTCATCCGCCCCGGCGACTCGGGCCTGGTCGTCGTCGCCTCCGGCGTAAGCGCCAACATCAGCATGGCCTGGAGCTACTCCTACCACTCCTGGTACTTCGGGCCCCTCGAGATCTCCGACAGAGGCACCGCCTCCATCCTGGTAATCGACTGATCTCCTCTGGTTATTGTGGGCTAGAACTTCGAAGGGGGTGGAATTTGGTGCGAGCTCATGTGCTAGATTTAGTTTGGAATCAACATGGAAATTGTATATTAATCACTTACACAGTTACTCTTGAAGTCGACAACAAAAAATCATGGTTTAATGAGGTAAAACAATACTCAGCATCAGAGTTTCAACAATCGATCATTACTTGACCAGCTGCTGTTAGGGGAATCAAGCGTAGGAATTATACTCAATCTCAATGGTGAGGATACTCAATGATACAGCAAGTACAATCTGGATACCAGTAGTTGACTTACTGGCTCTGTCTTGTTGCTGGTCGTTATATGCAATTCTTTACTCCTTGAATTTCTTGAAGAATACTGTGAATTCTATGTATTTCCTTTTAGAATGATGAAAACTTAGTCATAAAGGTTTGAAGATTAAATCATCCAATGTGACAAAACACTACCCATTTTACTGACAGTTTATTGATGGTCTGATTTATGTTCGACTCATAAGTCTAATAAATGTCATCAGCATTATGGTCTTAAAATTTCAAATTAACCTTAAGATAACTGGTGGATAATTTTTCAATTTAACCATCAGTCAAGTTCGGCAAATGATTTAGATATGACTTATGATGATATTCCTTTTTTTATGGTGTAAACTTTCAAAGCCAGTCCATCTGATACTAGGTTACTTTCTACTCTATCCTTTAGTTGCAATCTATCTGTTCTGCTACTGAGGGGAAGCATCTCATGAATCTTTCATGTGTGTAAGGTTCAAGGAATGGAAGTTGGCATAACCATGGAGATCAAGAATTACAATGGAAGTTTGGCGCTGAACGTTTCGCAATGTGGTTGTTATGTGAAGAACATAGATATATCTCTGGATGGTGGATCATCTTGGCTTTATCAAGGGTATGCTCTCCTTGTGTATCTCTTTAGAAACAAATGCTAAAAATATATACAAGTTCAAATTGTTTCTGAATTATCTCTCATGGTGCAAAATGTGCATAATTTTGTGAGACTGGGGCCAAGACATATGAGATATGTCAAGTAAGAACTGATTTAATTCAACTTTATGAATATTCTGAAACTAGCATACAATTGAAATGTCATATATGCCTTTGATCAGTCTCCCAGATACTCATGCATGTCGGTAGGCCAAAGTATCCTGTTTTAATTATTTTTCCTTCTTGGCGTTCCTTTTGAAGGTTTATAAATGCTTTTGAGGATGATATTAGAGCTGCAGTTGAGAAGGTAATCCCGGAAAATATCATTGGCAGCACAACAAAACTGGACTCGTTTCTTCAAGGTCTTCCTAGGAGTGTCAGTCTGGACAATGTCACTGCTGTGAATATGACTTTTGTGAATGATCCACAATATGGAAATTCCTCAATTGAGTTTGATATCAATGGGTTGTTCGCTTCTGCAGTTCCTAAGACTAGCAATTTGCAGAAGCATCCCATGCTTTCATTATCTTGTGGTGGAGCATCAAATATGCTTTTGCTTTCACTCGATGAAGCTGTATTCAATTCGGCGTTAGATGTTTACTACAAGGTAATTAAACATTTTTTATTGACACCTCAAGAATGTTTGACCTGTGGGTTTTAACATTATCCCCTTTCCCCCTTCAGGCGGATTCCATGCATTGGGTCGTCGACAAAATTCCTGATCAATCTCTACTGAATACAGCTGGCTGGAAATTTATCATTCCTCGCTTGTATCGGAGCTATCCAAATGATGACATGGTCCTGAACATTTCGATGGCTTCAGCCCCAGTAATGAGGATTACATCTGAAACAATCGGTGCTACCATTAATGCAGACATGATAATTGATGTTTTACATGGCACGGAGACGGTTCCAGTTGCATGCATCTCTGTGGTGAGAAATCCTACTTGACAGGAAATAAGAAATTTTATTAGTAGTTTCATATTATATATTGATATTCCCAAGTTAGGATTCTAACAACTGGAATACTAATTACTTTCCTCATAGGTAGTAAGCGCCTCAGGTGTTGTGGAGGCATCAGGAAATACAGTATATGGCAGGCTTGAATTAGATGATTTCTCTCTGTCCTTGAAGTGGAGTAAAATCGGAAACTTCCATATGTCTTTGATTCAGGTATTCCCAAATTCCATACACACATTTAATCTTTGTCTAGCTTTTTTTATCAGTATTAAGGTGAGCTGAACCATTCTGGTAGCTGGCTACTGCTCATCATTTTATTTGGTATAGTAATGGTTAACCATGTGCACAACACCATCGCATGCGAAGCTTATGTTCTCCATCCATGATTTATTAACCAAATCATCACGAATGCTCCGCTTGCAGGGAGTGATACGGGTTTTCCTGAACACCGCGTGCATGCCGTACCTAAACTCACGGCTGGGCCACGGGTTCGTCCTGCCCGTGGTCCACGGCTTCACCCTGAAAGACGTCTACGTGGTCACCTCGGCCAAGCAGCTGACTCTATGTTCTGATATAGCCTTCGCCAACAACATAAGCAGCCTGGCGAGTCTGCCGGTTTTGTGATGACCTGAGTCCTTCAGGCTCGTTGTACAGAGCATGTAACTCTCTCTTCCGGGCCGCAAACTAGGCCCTGGGATGGGGGTGTTTGCACATATGTGTACATTCGGTGTTGTCCATAGTCCCGGAAGTGTTCGCATTCATTTGTACATATTTTATTTCCCATTGTTGTACATACTATTTGTTCTTTGATTATGGTTCCCTCGCCAATGGAGGGGTGTTTATGTCTGGTGTATGCTCATCTCTTACGGTTTGAGAATGCTTTGTGTGTTCCTTGTTCGATTTGTTCAAGAATTGTTTAGTAATACAGATGTGAAGAAAATATGTAAGCATAAGGCATTGTACATAGTACTCGGAAGTTCAGGCCCAAGGTTTTCATCCAGAGAATGAAAAATGTAAGGTCTCAATCGAGAGAAGTCAAGGGAATTGAAGGTCCGGTTGGCGTTGACTCCATGAAAGGGTATGTAAACACCATGAAAGGGTATGTAAACACGAGAGCATCTCCAATGGCTGCCTAAAAACGGCGCATAGCGGACGGAATATTTTTTGCTCTAGCAGCTGCCCTATCTTATGACGCGCCAAAAAAAATTCCATCGGGTACAATATTTCGGCCCTCAGTGCTGCATATATATATGGCATGATGATGACCATGCTGAAAACAAAATCGCTTGCATCGTCGAACTGAACCTTTCCCACGTGCGACCTCCTCCTCCTGCCGACCGGAATTCGACCATGGATGGTTCGGCCCCCCCCCCCCCCCCCCCCCCCCCCCTTCTTTGTCGCCCCTTCGCCTGCGGCCGACTAGAATTCAGCCATGGGTGGCGGTTCGACACTCTCCCACTCCTCCCTTCTCTATTGCCCCTCCCGCAGGCTCCACCACGATTCCCCCGCCACTAGAAACCACCGTCACCTCCGCAGCCGCCGCGCCAAATCCTAGTCCCTCCATCACCCGCTAGAACATGTTCGCACCGCCTCGGCCTATAGGAGTGGCGGCGAGCGTCGTGGCCGCGTGGACCACCACCATGAAGTCAAGGGTAAGGTCAACGGCGACAAGCCAACGTCATCTGCAGCGGCGACCGGAGGGAGGAAAAATAAGGTGAATGCCGGCCCACGTGGGGCAGCCACCAACCCTGCTGCGATGACTTGCCAATTCAAGGCACCACCATCACCCCTGTCGCCCCGCGCAGATGTTCTGCCGCCATCCCCTACAGCGACGGCTACCGCCCACAACATGTTCGACGATATGTTTGAAAGGTAACCAAAATTTCCTTTTTGTTTTTTTTATTGTTAGATGAAAAGAGATGATGCAATGTTGATTTGATCACGACACAAATGCATATTTGTAAATTCTAGTGTGGATGACGACACATTCATGTCTAGTATGAATTTTGGGTCACATGATTATTGGTCCCAAGAATTGATAGCGAAGGTTGAGGCACGTGGCAATCATGATGAATTATACATGGAACATGAGGGGTTTGTCGAGGACAACACGCTGAAGGGAAGAGTGGGAACTACACCTCGTACAAGGACATCTTTCTTTTTACAACATGGAAGAAGATGGGGATGGACCCGGCCGTAGGAACCGAGCAACCGAAGGACGCCTATTGGGCAAGGATGAAAGAGTATTTCTATGCACACGACACAAGTGGCAATGACCGGACGTCAGCCTCTTTTCATCATCAATGGTCCACCGTCCAAACCTATTGTCAAAAGTGGTCGGCAGCATTGGCTAGTGTTTTGACCATGAACCCAAGTTGAGCACATGATAGAGATAGGGTAATTTCTTTTTATGTGCATTGCTAGTTTTATTTATGCATTACTTGTTGTGTAAAGGCTAACTAATGTTCTCTCTTTATGTAGAACACTATTCCACAAGGCTTGTTAAAGAGAAGACCGAAGAAGACCAATAAAGGGGCATTGAACGAAAGAAGAGCATTCACTCTGCACCATTGTTGGAAGGAGCTAGAGAATGATGAAAAGTTGAGGAACCGTGATACGCCTGAAGAAGAATGCCAAGAGCTCTGTGGGAAATGCCACTATCATTGATGATAGGGATGATGCCAATAATGAAGATGGCAACAGAAGTAGCACTCCCGCCTCAGTTGCTAGGACGAGGCCGGACAAATGAAGTTTTACCAAAGAAAAAGGAAAGGGGGCCAAAGATGATGACATCAAGAACTTATTGGATGCTATGGTGAATGTAAGAAAGGAGATGGCTGGGGATAGAAAATCTATGAAGAGCAAGGAAATGAGGATCAAGAATAAGATACCAACAATGGAAATGGAGGTGGTGAGGAATGAGTTCCATTTGCATTTGCTATGTTTATCTGATGTGCTTTTTTCAACTATGTTGGTGTTTCTCGTGACCTATTCAATGCCTTTGGACTATCCTATGATTTTGAACTTCATATTTGTATGATGATGGAGCTATGATCTTGAATTATGCTATTAATATGTGTGTGTGATGATTCATTTTGATCTAGTTTCATATGTTTGTTCTCAAATGTTTATCCAAATTGTGCAATGTTGCAATGGGTTCATTCACATATATTTGATCGCACTCACATTCTATATGTTGCTATTCTCTTTGTAGGGTTCGTTGCATGGAAAACAAAAAAATTCTATCGCGTGAACACACAAAACCAAGATCTAATCTATGGAAAATCCAAGATCTAATCTACGAGATAGGTGCAACGAGATTGTAGAGAACTAACCCTCGTAGATCCAAAGCGTTTAACGAGATTCAGATCTCGTGGTTGATGTAGTCGATCACTTATCGATCTCAACATCGTGTAGACGATCCTTCTGGTGTCGTGTTCCGGCAGCGGTTCCGCAGTCGGTCACACATACGGAGTCGATGAAGACCTTCATCTCCCAGTTCCAGCAGGGCAGCGGAGGTAGTAGATCTCCTCAGAATCCCAACAGCACAACGGTGTGGTGATGGTGGTGGAGGAGCAATTTCTTCAGGGCTTCGCCTAAGCCGGAGCAGGACAACGGAGAAGCGAGAGGGGAAGCGGCGGATAGGGTTAGGCACCAAGGACAAGGGGTGTGGGGGTACGCCTCCACCCCTCCTTATATGTAGGGTTCGCAGCATAGAAAACAAAAATTTTCCTACGATGTGAACTATATACCAAGATCTATTTATACTAGATACAAACAACGGGCGGATGTATATCCGTAGAGAACATACCCTTGAAGACCTACAAAGCTTAACGAGTCCAAACTCGTGGTTGATGTAGACGATCTCTTGCCGATCTCAAGATCGAGAGGAAGTCCTAGCGCCGCAAATCGGCGCATCCGTGCTCACACACGTTCGAGGCACCGAGCAACCTCCGCCTCCTCGCTCAGCGATGCAGCGGAAGCACAACTCTTTCTTGCTGAATAGCCACCGGGAACATGTATCTCGCTACTCCGAGACCATGGGGGATAAATTCTAGAGGGGAGAGATCCTTCACGAGAAGGTGTGAGTGAGAAGTGAGAGGAGGGCTCCTTTTATAGGAGGAGGGAACCCCAAGGGGTGGCAGGCGCATGGGGGCTTCCCCTTGCCTCCCTCTTCATGTGGGTGGACACTCCACTCACAAAACTCCTCCAAATTCCCTCCACTCAAAAGTCCACTCAAAAATCCCATTAAATTTCCACCAAATTTAATGCAATCTCTCATTAAATAAAACTCTTTTATTTTATTCAGAATTTTGTCAATTACTTTAATGACAAACATTCACAAATAACCCTTGCTAGAATTCTATTTCACATGCATAACCACTTTATGCAATTTCACCGAAAACTTGTTTGGTATCTAGTGAAAAAAATTCCTGCGCTTTCTTTTCGGCATGAAACTTTTGCTCCAAATGGATGTTGGTGTCTCTTAAGTGTGTCACCCTACGGTTCGTGAATAATGCGGACATGATCGAGACACCTCTCGGATCAATAATCAGAAGCGGATCCGAGACCCATCGACTCCCACACATTCAACGATGACTTTCTTGTGATCGGGAACCTTTTACGCTAGTATCTTAATCCCTTTGTCTCACGATATATTACATGTCCGAGATTCGATCATCGGTATCTCCATACCTAGTTTGATCTCGTTCGACATGCACTCTTTTCTCGTTCTGTGATATAACATTCTAGTGATCAAATCACTTGCTTGCAAGCTAATCAATGTGATATCACCGAGAGGGCCCGAGTATATCTATCCGTCATCGGGATGAACAAATTCCACTCTCGATCCATGAGCCTCAACATAACACTTTCTTAGTTACGAATCCATCTTTATAATCACCACATTACGGTGTGACGTTTTGATGTTTTCAAGAAACTCTTCGGTGTTAGTGATTGACATGATCTCATGGTCTAAGGATTAGGATCACTTCGTAAGTTGTTATAGCAATATAAACTCAATGACTTTGATCGTAATGCTATACCGGATGAATGTTCATCACATCATTACACTAATGTTTTGATCCCGTTATTAACAACATCCAATGTCCATGATCGAAACCTTGATCATCTTGTTAATCAACGAGCTAGTTTATGAGAGAGGCTTAACTAGGAACTTTACATTTGTTTATTAAACACACATGTATTAACGTTTCCGATTAATACAATTATAGCATGCAAAATAAACATCTATCATATACTTGGAATACACATAATAAACACTTTATTATTGCCTCTCGGGGCATATTCCCTTGATCTCCCACTTGCACTAGAGACAATAATCTAGTTACATAGTGATATATCTAACACCCATTGAGTTACGGTGTTGATCATGTTTTGCTCTAGGGAGAGTTTTAGTCAACGGATCTGCTACATTGAGATCCGTATGTACTTCTAAATCTTTATATCTCCATCCTTGACATGCTCATGGATGGAGTGAAACCGCGCTTAATATGCTTGGAATGCTTGTGAGACCTTGGCTCTTTGGCATTGGCAATGGCACCATTGTTGTCACAATAGATCACCATTGGGTCCAACGCTTGCCACAACTCCTAGTTCGGATATGAACTCCTTCATCCAAAAGCGCTTCTCGAGCAAAGCGGCAACATATTCGCCTCCGTTGTTGATCCCGCTACCACAGGTTGTTTGGAGCTCCTCCAACTAACCGCTCCGCCATTCATGAGAAATACGTATCCGGATTGAGACTTAGAGTCATCCGGATCGGTGTCAAAGCTAAGCGTCGACATAACACTTAGCGACGAGCTCTTCTTCACCTCCGTATACAAGAAACATATCCTTAGTTCTTCTTAAGTACTTAAGGATATTATTGACCGCTATCCGATGTTAGAACCGGATCCGATTGGTACCTACTAGTCAAACTAATAGCGTGTGCCACATCCGGTCTTGTACATAGCATGGCGTACATTATAGAGCCTATGGCTGAAGCATAGGGGACTTTGTCCATTATCTCTCTTTCTTCCGAAGCGGACTTTGAGTCTTACTCAATGTCTTGCCTTGCAACATAGGTAAGAACCCTTCTTACTTCCGTCCATTTTAAACTTCTTTAAAATCTTATCAAGGTATGTACTTTGCGATAGCCCTATTAGGCGCCTAGATCTATCTCTATAGATCTTTATGCCTAATATGTATGACGCTCACCTAGGTCCTTCATTGAAAATTTGTTGTTTAGATAACTTTTAACACTTGTTTAAAGTTCTATATCATTCCGATCAATAATATGTCATCCACATATAATATCGAAATGCCACATTGCTCCCACTCACTTTCTTGTAAATACAAGCTTCTCCATAAGTTTGGACAAATCCAAACTCTTTGATCACCTCATCAAAGCGGAGATTCCAACAGCGATGCTTGCTTCAATCCATAGATGGATCGCTGAAGCTTGCACACCTTGTTAGCATCCTTAGGATCGACAAAACCCTTTGGTTGTATCATATACAACTCTTCTTCAATATTACCATTGAGAAACGCGGTTTTTGACATCCATCTGCCATATTTCATAATCGAAATATGCAGCAATTGCTAACATAATCCTAACTGACTTTAGCATCGCTACGGGAGAGAAAGTATCATCGTAGTCAACTCCTTGAATTTGTCGAAACCCCTTTGCGACAAGTCGAGCTTTATAGATGGTCACATTACCATCAGCATCAGTTTTCCTTTTGAAAATCCATTTGTTCTCCACGGCCTTTGTGGTGAGGTAATTCCACCAAGTTCCAAACTTGATTTTCATACATGGATTCCATCTCGGATTTCATGGCTTCTAACCATTTGTTGGAATCCGGGCTCATCATCGCTTCTTCATACGTCGCAGGGTCATTATTTTCATCAACCATGAAATTTATGACAGGATTTCCGTACAGCTCGGGAGCTGCACGCGTCCTGTTTGACCTGCGAGGTTCGGTAGTACTCTCTTTCGGAGTTTCATGATCATTATCATTAGTTCCCTCTTCAACAGGTGGAGCCAACTCCGGAACAACTTCCGGCGCTACTACTCGCCATACTTTGAAGAGAAGGTTCCACAACCTCTTGAGTTCTACCTTGAGCTACTCACACCTTTGCGAGAAACTCTTTCTCTAGAAAGGATCCATTCTTAACAAAAACCTTGCCCTCGGATCTGATAGAAGGAATACCCAATAGTTTCTTTAGGGTATCCTATGAAGACGCATTTTTCCGCTTTGGGTTCGAGTTTATCCGGTTGAAGTTTCTTCACATAAACATCGCAACCCCAAACTTTAAGAAATGACAGCTTAGGTTTGTTTTCAAACCACAATTCATACGGTGTCTTTTCAACGGATTTATATGGTGCCCGATTTAAAGTGAATGCAGCAGTTTCTAGTGCATAACCCCAAAATGACAACGGCAAGTCCGTCAGAGACATCATAGATCGAACCATATCTAATAAAATGCGATTCTGACGTTCAGACACACCATTTATTTGTGGTGTTCGGAGTGTGAGTTGTGAAACAATTCCACACTCTTTCATGTGAGTGCTAAACTCGTAACTTAGATACTCACCTCCACGGTCGGACCGTAGAAATTTGATCTTTCTATTACGATGATTTTCCACTTCATTACGAAATTCCTTGAACTTTTCAAAGGTTTCGGACTTGTGTTTCATCAAGTAGATATAACCGTATCTACTCAAATCATCCGTGAAAGTAACAAAATAACGATATCCACCTCGGGCCGACACACTCATTGGACCACATACATCGAATGTATGATTTCCAATAAATCATCGCCGTTCCATTGAACCGAAAAGCGGCGTTCTAGTCATCTTGCCCATAAGGCATGGCTCACATGTATCAAATGATTCATAATCAAGTGATTCCAAAAGTCCATCCGAATGGAGCTTCTTCATGCGTTTAATGCCAATATGACCTAGCGGCGATTACACATATATGCGGATATATCATCATTAAGTTTAATCCTTTTAGCATCAACATTATGAATATGTGTAACATTATCATTGAGATCTAACGAAATAAACCATTCATCATCGGTGCATGACCATAAAAGATTTCATTCATATAAATGGAACAACCATTGTTCTCAGACTTAAATGAATAACCACTTTGCATCAAACATGATCAAGATACAATGTTCATGCTCGGTGCACCGGATAACATTTATTTAAGTTTATGACTAATCCCGACGGTAAGTGGAGAGGCGGCGTTGACGGCGATCACATCAACGTTTGATCCATTGCCGACACGCATCTTGACCTCACCCTTGCTAGCGGTCGCTTGTTCGCAGCCCCGATTCGAGTTACAAATATTAGCAACGAACGGTATCAAATACCGGTGCTCTGCGAGCACTAGTCAAGTACACATCAATAACATGTATATCATATATACCTTTGTTTGCCTTGCCGCCTTCTTGTGCGCGAGATACTTGGGGCGATTCTTCGATGGCGATCCCTTACAATAGTAGCACTCGGTATCGGACTTGGGTCCAACTCGGTTTCTTTTCGGTAGCGCAACAGCTTGCCGCCCTTACTTCCTCCGTTTTCCTTCTTGTCTTTCTTGAAACCAGTGTTCCTATTGATCATCAACACTTGATGTTCCTTTTGATCTCCACTTCATTTTAAGCATTGGAAGCTCGGGAGAGACTTCTTCATGCCTTGCATATTATAGTTCATCACGAAGCTCTTATAGCTAGGTGGCGAGAACACGATGGATGCCTAAGTCAATGGGAATCGTTATTCCCAAGGACACAAGCTTATCGGCGTAACCCGACATCTTGAGTACATGCTCACTAACAGCTGTGCTCTTCCATCATGCACTAAAGAACTTTTCTCAAGCATTGTAGCTCTCTACAGACATGTGTCGAAAATCATTTTCAACTCACCCATTGTATCAAATGCATTACCGTTTTGAAACGCTTTGAAGTTCGGCTCTAGCCCATACAATATGCCGATGAACTAAGTTGTGGTCCTCTGACGAGTCGATAGACATTCTTCTCCTCGTCAGGCATCATCAAAAGGTGGGGGGCCTAATGGCGCTTCTAGCACATATTGCTTTTGTGCGTGAGAGGAGAATCCTCAAATTCATGGCCCATTCAAGAAAGTTGCTACCGTTCGTTGCTAGTTTCTCTTTCTCCATGAACACATTGAAATTAAAAGCGGTGGTGCCATCTACAATGAATTTGTAAAGTTTAGACTAAGTGTATGATAGATTGAGTTCAACTAATCTATATTACGAATGAACTCCCACTCAAAAGCGACATCCCTCGTGTCCTTTTGGTGATTACATGAACCAAATCCACTACACCAAGTCCGATCATCACGTGAGTCGGTATAGCTTCAAAGGCGAGCATCAAATGGGCATCATATCAACTATATGACTCATGCTTAACCTTTGATTGCGTGTTCCGAGGCCATGTCTGTACATGCTAGGCTCGCCAAGTTAGAACCTTAGTATTTGCGTGTGTAACTGTTTTACACCCGAAATATGGTCGTGGATCCAAGAACACCCGATCATCACGTGATGTCTTGGAGCGACGAAAACATAATCGGTGCATACTAAAGGAAGAACACATTCTTATCTTGATATTTAAATGAGGGATCATCTTATTATGCCTAACAAAGCGCTAAACAAGCAATATAAGATGCAATCAAAAACATCATATGTTTATTAGTGAAATTATATGGTTCCCGCAGATGATCTCTATCATGTGCATCGTGGTATGATCACTATCATACCTATATGTGTAAATCCAAGGTCTATGGATTTTACACGCTATGTGTGTTGTAAGAGTATCATCTCATACTTCTACTTACAACACTACCATATCATAACACTAGCCCAGCAACAATCTAAACTAGACGCCTCTAATTTATCCATTGCAAGTTTTACGTGGCTTAGGGCTTCGAGATAGAACCGTTCTTACCTACGAACATGAACCTAACGAGGATAATAAAATTGTTGACAACTCGCTTGCAAAATAGATATTGACTATAGTAGGAGACAGACACCGCTAGCCACTTATGCAAACTAGTTGCATGTCAAGCGTGGAACAGGTCTCATGTGCGAGGACATGTAAAGTTTGTCCGGCCGCTTCATCCCACTATGCCACCAATATCCAAAATCACAACAGAGGAGCAACAACATGATCATCATCGCCCACATACTCATATGTGTACTACCCGTAAAGTATCTACATAGATCCGCTCGATACCCTTTGTAGGGTTCGCAGCATAGAAAACAAAAATTTTCCTCGATGTGAACTATATACCAAGATCTATTTATACTAGATACAAACAACGGCGAATGTATATCCGTAGAGAACATACCCTTGAAGACCGACAGCTTAACGAGTCCAAACTCGTGGTTGATGTAGACGATCTCTTGCCGATCTCAAGATCGAGAGGAAGTCCTAAGCGCCGCAAATCAGCAGCGCATCCGTGCTCGCACACACGTTCGAGGCACCGAGCAACCTCCGCCTCCTCGCTCCAGCGATGCGGAAGCACAACTCTTTCTTGCCGAATAGCCACCGGAACATGTATCTCGCTAGTCCGAGACCATGGGGATAAATTCTAGAGGGAGAGAGATCCTTCACGAGGAGGTGTGAGTGAGAAGTGAGAGGAGGGGCTCCTTTTATAGGAGGAGGGGGGAACCCCAAGGGGGTGGCAGGCGCATGGGGGCTGCCCCCTTGCCCTCCCCTCTTCATGTGGGTGGACACTCCACTCACAAAACTCCTCCAAATTCCCTCCACTCAAAAGTCCACTCAAAAATCCCATTAAATTTCCACCAAATTTAATGCAATCTCTAATTAAATAAAACTCTTTTATTTTATTCAGAATTTTGTCAATTACTTTAATGACAAACATTCACAAATAACCCCTTGCTAGAATTCTATTTCACATGCATAACCACTTTATGCAATTTCACCAAAACTTTGTTTGATCTAGTGAAATAAATTCCTGCGCTGTTTATTCTTCGGCATGAAACTTTTGCTCCAAATGGATGTCGGTGTCTCTTAAGTGTGTCACCCTACGGTTCGTGAATAATGCGGACATGATCGAGACCCTCTCGGATCAATAATCGAAGCGGATCCGAGACCCATCTGACTCCCACACATTCAACGATGACTTTCTTGTGATCGTCGGAACCTTTTACGCTAGTATCTTAATCCCTTTGTCTCACGATATATTACATGTCCGAGATTCGATCATCGGTATCTCCATACCTAGTTTGATCTCTTATCGACATGCACTCTTTTCGTTCTGTGATATAACATTCTAGTGATCAAATCACTTGCTTGCAAGCTAATCAATGTGATATCACCGAGAGGGCCGTGAGTATATCTATCCGTCATCGGGATGAACAAATTCCACTCTCGATCCATGAGCCTCAACATAACACTTTCTTAGTTCGAATCCATCTTTATAATCACCTATTACGGTGTGACGTTTTGATGTTATCAAGAAACTCTTCGGTGTTAGTGATTGACATGATCTCATGGTCTAAGGATTAGGATCACTTCGTAAGTTGTTATAGCAATATAAACTCAATGACTTTGATCGTAATGCTATACTTCGGATGAATGTTCATCACATCATTACACTAATGTTGTGATCCCGTTATTAACAACATCCAATGTCCATGATCAGGAAACCTTGATCATCTTGTTAATCAACGAGCTAGTTTATGAGAGAGGCTTAACTAGGAACTTTCTGTTTGTTTATTAAACACACATGTATTAACGTTTCCGTATTAATACAATTATAGCATGCAAAATAAACATCTATCATATACTTGGAATACGCATAATAAACACTTTATTATTGCCTCTCAGGGCATATTCCCTTCATTATATAGGTGGGGGCGGCCGGCTAAGGGTTCCCAGCCCTAGCCGTGCATCCCCTAACTCGGCCACCAAGGGGAAGAGTTGGGAACTTTCCCACCAAGTCTTCCCTCTTACCAAAACTAGAGTTTGACTTTTCAAACTAGGATTTGACTATTCAAACTAGGGTTTGACCCTTCTACTCTTGTTGGCCGGCTGGTGATGACCCACAAGTATAGGGGGTGTATTGTAGTACTTTTGATAAATAGGAGTATCGATCCCAACGAGGAGCAGAAGGTGCTGAACAGTGGTATGGAGCAGGAAATCCCTGTAAATACTTAACAAACAGATTTTAGTGGTTTTCTGACAAAGAAACAAAACAAAGAGCAAGTAATAGAAGTCACAAACAAACGGAGCAAGTGGCCCAATCCTTTCTTAGCAAAGGCCAAGCCGGTGGAAATACTTATAAGGACCAAACGTTCTCGAGGACACATGGGAATTCTGTTAAGTGCTTTCGCTTCAAATAGCTGAGTATTCTTCTCTAGTGTTTGTAAGTGTTGTGTGGGTGAACCTGTGCTAACATACCGCCCTTACTAGGACTAATACATACTTGTGATTAAACCCCCTGCAAACATTCGTAACTACAGGAAAGTAATTAAGATATAAATCTAACCACAACATTAAACTCTGAGATCCTACACTCCCTTATGCAAAGGTGTCCTAACGGGGGTTCAGGTTTCTGTCACTCCGGCAACCCCATGATTAGTAGCCAAATCACAATGCATTCACCTAGGCCCATAAATGGTGAAGTATCATCTAGTCGACGTTCACATGACACCACTAGAATAATAGCACCACAACTTAAATACTAAACCATTGAATAATAACTCATCACAGATTCACTACTAACAACATGACTTCTCCCATGTCATCAAGAACTAAACGAACTACTCACAAGACATCATATGGATCAAAATCAAAGATGATATGATAATGGATAACAATCTGAACATAAACAATAATTCAGTGGTTCCACTCACAAGCATCAACTACAATAGTAATTAACACTGGGAAAGTTTCCCCTAATGAACTAAGCAATATCCAACACAATTGTTACAGCGGGACGGAGTGGTGATGATGGTGCTGGTGGAGATGATGGTGTGGATGATGATGATGATCGCGATGAAGCCTAGCTTGTTGACGGTGTTGATGGCGACGGTCTCCCCTCTCCGGGAAGGAATTCCCCCGGCAGAAATCTGTCTGCCGGAGAGATCTTTCTCTCTTGGTGTTTTCCGCCTCCCAAAGGCGGCGGAAGTCTATATGTGGTCGCCCCCCTGGTGTTAGAGTTTCGTAGGGAAGATATAGGCAAAGGGGCGGAGTCAAATGCCGAACAGGTGGGCCAAACCCACCCTAGGCGCGGGGTCAGGTGGGCCCGTGCCTAAGGGGGGTATGGGCCCCCTATGTCCCCCCTTCGCTCCTCCTTCCGACTTCCTTCGTCTTCCGGTAAAATAATATGTTTCCATATTTTTCTGATATTTTTCTGTTCTTCATGAAATTGCACTGAAACGTCGTCTATTCCATCAGAATCCAGACTCCGGTAGTCCATTCTCCAGGAATCATCCAACATGTATAAACAGATGAAAAGCCATAAGTAATACCTCATAATAAGACAAATATCAATTAATAGAGGTAAATTATGATATAGAATGGTGATGCAAATTGGGCGTATCAACTCCCCTCAAGCTTAGACTTTACTTGTCCCCAAGCGAATACTGAGCTCAGTAAACATGTCCATAGGTTTATGGAGTGAAGTGTCGATAAAAATAATACGAACAAGAAGCATCACACTTACCATTTCACAACTCATAGAAGAAAGCAAATCACCATTATATAACTTAGCTTGCAACCAAGTACATCAGTCACAATAGAGATACATAAAGATAAATCATAATTGGAATTGGCAAACTTGTTCTTGGTCAGAGAACACCTGATAAATAGTTTCATAAAAGCTTTTTGTAGAACTTTCAAAACAGGAGCACTCTTTGCTCAAAAAGGTTTTTCACAAGTGAAGGCTTTCAAAGTAATACTCAATAGATAAAAGTTTTGTGAAAACAAGGAAGATAAAGAACATGATTGAATACATCACCATATGAATGCTTGAAACACAACAACTCAAAAGCTTGCTGGAGATATAGAGGAAGTGGGTTGACTGACTCAGTTGGTAACTCGAGAAAGGTTCCTTTATAGAGGGTAACAGGAATTACAAGTCATAAAGAGCTTCCAAAATATTATGGTACTTACTAGCTTTGAGCCCTCATTTCCCCTATCATAAGCATCTTTAGATGATTAAAGTTAAAGTGGACAAAGATGGAGTATATGCTTGACGAAATATAAGTTGGCAATTTCATGTCCCTTGAAATATGAGGGCCACTCCTCATGCATACTCAACTCTGGGTCCAGGTATGTAACATCCCAGATTTTGTATTAGGATGTTACTAGTGTCATGCATCATCCTTGCATCATTACATCCTACATTTGAATTTTGCAATAAGAATCCTAAAACCTAAACCTATTAAAAACCCTACTAATTATTTCTGTAAGTGAGCACCTTGTTGTAGCAAGTTGACCCTTCAATATAAACTATGTAAAAACAGTAAACCATGGTCCTATGCTGACCACCTTAATTTTATGAGAATTTAGAAACAAGTTTCATCTTTTTTGGGCCAAGTTTGCAAAAGTTATTAGGGTTTTATGAAAACAGAAAAGGGAAATTGTTAAAGGAAAAAAAGGGAAAACCTAACCTAACTGGGCCGGCTGTATGCCCGCCACTTGTCATGTCGCCTAGTTACCAGTATGACCAATAGGACGGGGCCAGGCATGACCCGTGGGGTCCCACCCCGTCGTCGTCTCCCAGAGTCCGCGGCAAGCACGCTCTCCTCCGCCACGTCGGACTCCTAACCATGCCGGACTCGACCGCCCCCTCTCCCACGCTTCTGGCCTCTTATAAGCCGACCCTCTCTCATCATTTCCCCCCGAAAAACCCTAGACAAACTTCGCGAACCGCTGCCGCTCTCCCTCGCCGGCGTCGCGCTCGGGAAGGTTCCGATCCGGCGACTCGCGCCACCCCGAGCTCCTCCTTGCTGTTAACTGCCTTCCCCGTGCAACACCGCCTCACCCCCGACCCTTCTTTCCTTCCCTTGTGCAGCACAACGACGGGGATTTCTGGCCGACGTGCCGCCGAATCCGCGGGAACCAGTGGAGGTGTGCGGCTAGACGAGGAAAGAGGAGCCGAATCCGACCACGCACACATGACCGCGAGAAGGAGTAGAGCGCCGTCGTGCTCTCCGCTACTCCGGGGAACCACCGCAGCACCGCCGACGACCACGTCCGACCGCGCCGCCGCCGTCTCGCCATCGACGCCGCCGGTAAGTTTTCACCACCGCTCCCGTCCGTCGGATCCGAGTAGAACGGCGTAGATTAGAAGGATGGACGAAACGGTACTAGCCAATGCCGCGATGCCGCGTGGCAGCCACCAGCGTCAGTATACGTCGCTCGGCTGGACCAGCCCACGACGACACCTGGCTAGGTTGTTAAGTGAAATTTAGATCTGTTTGCTGATTTTATTTTAAACTTACGAAATTCATATAAAATTGAATATTTGGCCAAATTTAGCGTATAATATATCATTGGATTCCTAATTTTATGTAGAATCCAAATCTGTAATAATATTGCAAGTTTGCAGTAATGTTTTAGATATAAATTTTAATCATTAGATTAGAGAGTTTAATCTATAAAAAAATAACTAAAATTCTAATTCTTTTAATTGGTTCTTGTTGCAATAACTTTGTTTCCACAATACCTACTGATCCAAATCATTAAGCCTTGCTTAGGGTCATTAGATCTAGCTTGGGGCTAATTAGATGGTTGATCTCCTTATAATCCTAGGATTTGTTTAGTGACACTATAGTAGATCTAAACCCTTGGAAAATCAATCCTAGTGACACCCTTACACTATCACGACACAAACTTGCTACCTTGATCAATCTAACCAACCTTGCATAAACTACCATGTTGCATGCATGCATGTTTTCCTTTGTGTATGCTTTGAACAAGTTGTGATCAGATCTATGTTTGTGATTCGTTAGATTGCTCGGAGTGCGCTAAGGAGTGCTATTGTGTAGAGTGCTGCTCGGATCAAGGCAAGTTACAACACTTGTTCATAATTTTTGTCCCAGTTTTGATTCTATGCATGTGATCTTCAAAATTCTGTAGTATGCATGTGTAGGATGTTTTAGTAGAATTTTTTCCTTAGTATTATTTTGCAAGTGCGATGATTTTGTAGTATGCCATGAGTAGCTCTATACTTAGGGTTTACCCTCCTAATAGGTTACCCCTGTTTTTGCTAAGTATTGCTTGCTATGCTATATATACAAAGTACCGTTGGGGGGGTTCGAAAGACAAAGAATTTTTCTAAGTATAAAGGCTCTCTAGAGCAAACTTCCTTCTCAAATCCACTTCAAAATAAAACTAAGTTTTCTTCTGGGCGGAATGGTTATCGGGTCAACGAGTATGATTTTGGTGGAGGACGGCCGCCCAGGAATCAAAGAAGTCTGCCATGTTTCAGAATTCAGAAGCTTCCAGTGCAACCACAATACATTATGGGATCTGTCTTGGCCTAGTACTTAGGCCCAGTTCTTTTAGCGGCTTCTCCGAGAAGCCGCCCTACCCCCAGCTTCCTGGGGAAGCCGGTTTAAAATTTTTAGAAGGCTTCCAAAGTGGTTAAATCTAAACTAACTTGGAAGCCTCACAAAATTTTGGAACCGGCTTTCCCGAGAAAGTAGGGCAACTCAAAGAACTGGCCTTAATCAGTGGGAAACCTCACCTGGGTACCAACATTTGGAGGTTCTTGGCACGGTTGGATCCGGAAGGTAGAGGGTCTACTAAGGGAAAGCCTCGCCATGGTCTTGTCTGTAAAAGGACTTGATCGTGGATTGTGGGTAAAGTGCACAAACTCTCGAAAGTATTGCAATCTGATCGATCAGCCGTGTTCACGGAAACAGAACAACATTGAGCATCTGAAGGATGGAGCCTCTGAAGGATCTTCCTCTATCTTTTCTAAAAACAAAGTTTTGAAAACCCCATGGCGTGCGTAATATCCCTAATGGGTGGGAATTTGGGAACTTGGTGTGTAATATCCAAGTGACGCTTGGTGCGTAATATCCAAGTGTTTGGTTGTTTGGACACTTGGTGCGTAATATCCTCGTGTGCCACTCGACCTTATTTTATCCAAGCAAATGTTTACAAAGTAGGGCAATCTTCTATTCTTCTCTCTACTTAAGAAAATTAGCTTTGAGCAAATGAACTCTACAGCCTATACAGCCTTGCATGTAGAGATAGTATTTTCTCTCCTTGGTGTAATTTGCCAATACATTCAAAGTATTGACCCAACTTGTTGGCTGCACGTCTTATGTGCAGAATCCGAAGATTGAAAGGTGCGTAGGGATCGCGGGTCTACACTCGACAAGCCTGGGGCGTTGATGGACTCATGCTGCTTTATGTTTCCGCTATTATTTGAGTTAGCATAATGCTAAGCAATTTTTTTGTAATAATTTCATACTCTGGATTCTCCGTGTAATAAAGACTTTGTGTTTTACATGATATTTCATCGACTGTGAGTGCTAGCTATTGATCCAGGGACTAGCACGTTAATCACAGGGACTTAGGATCCTTACCGATCCGAGGTCATTACAAGGTAAGTTCTTGTCATTGTAAGTATTTGCATATCATTGAGAACTGCCAACGGGTTACCCCTTGCACATGGTACAGGAGCTTTACCATAACCAAAATGACAAGGCAAGGAGACAATGAGCATCTCAGCAATCTTTTTATTTACTATGCATATATCTTTTTATTGAGGATGCTTCACAGATGACTCACTATGGTGATACTGTAAGTTTCCACCATGATTAAGCATGGCTTAGGCTAGCGGGCCAAGCGTTTCTCTAACACAGAATACAAACTTCATGGACTTACAAGTCCCCTCTTTATTTCACATTGTTGACATCCATAGACAAAAGAGCACGATATCAACTATGTATGACAAGGTACAAGTGCAATGTTGAAAACGTTCCCCGTGACAGCACGGTTCTGCTAATCCCAACGTATAGATGCAAGCATATACAACTTCGATGTCCACAATGGTTCAGGTCTATTCGGGGCAAGTAAATAAAGTGTGCCATCAAGTTCGTGAGAGCTTTACTAACTAGTTTTCACATAACAAAATATTTTTAATTCGGAAGGTAAATAAAGCTTGAGAATTTACTAGGAATAGCAATAGCTATTAGGTAGATATGGTGGACACAAGTGGCAAAAGTTTTTGGTTCAAAGGGGTTTTGGAAACATGAGAAGTATGCCTTCTCAAAACAGGTTTTTGGCTAGCAAGGCTGGGTAGCAAGCAAGAGAGATGAAAGAAACAAGCAAACTTACAAGTAATAAAGCCAAACGTGCAATCTTTCCTTGAAGACACAAAATAATCATAAATAAAGAATACCAAGCTTATGAGCCAACAAGAAAGAAAACAAATAATACCAAATACCTGTAAGCTTTTTCTTTCTTTCTTTTCTTTCAAACTAATGCCACTGACCAGAACTCGGTTTGCCAAAACCAATTTAGATCCACTTGATGATCCCAAAGTGGTGACAATACTGAACAACAAGATCCATCATATAATAGAGATTGCGAACTAAAAATAAGAAGTGCAAAAAGTAAAGATGAGACTTCTCATTAATATTCTAATAAAGGCACTCACACCAAGGGATACATAGATAACCAACTAAAAGAGAGATACTTCCACATGCAAACCAAACTATAAGATAACCTCTCTACCATGTTAGAATTTGGTGAGTTTTGGGCTGTTGGCCCATTAGACAAATTCTGAAATTCTCTTTGGCCCACTTGTATATGGCAGCATATGGTTGTGCTAGTGGTGCAAAAGTTTAGTCCCACATTTCTTGTTGAAGGGGATTTGGACCACCTTATATAGTAGAGTGTTGCACCACTCACTAAGGTGTGACAAGAAGAGTAGCCCTCGCGCACTCCTCCTCCGACGCCCCGCCTCGCCTCGCCTCGCCTCGTCACGACGCGCGCGCTGCGGGTTGCGGGAATCGAGCCGAGCTTTATTTTGCTTGTTGGGAAAACTGATTATGAGTCATTAACGGACGCGTTAATTTTTTATGGACGTGGTTGTTAACGAGTGGGTTCAGAGTGTTCTATCGGCATAGTGGGTTCAGGAATTATAGAAAATTCCTGACTAGATGAACTAGTCATCTCCTGATTTGATGAGCTAGAAATGCCTTTCATAGGAAATATTTCCTCAAAGAAAGTCGCATCATTCGACTCCATAATTATACCAAAATGCATGTCGAATACCTCAGATTTTTTATAAAAAATCTATAGACAATGCTATGAAAAGCATATCCCAGAAAAACACAATCAACGGTTTTTGGTCCAAGCTTTCGCTTCTTGGGTATTAGAATATTGGCTTTCGCCAAACAACCCCAAGTTTGTAAGTAAGAGAGTTTAAGCATTTTCTTTTCCCATTCCACAAATGGAGTCATGGTTTTATCCTTTACAGGAACACGGTTTAGGACATGATACGCATTCATTAGCGCCTCCCCCCACCATTCCTTGGAAAGACCAGATGTATCTAACATGGCGTTAACCAAATCAGTTAGAGTGCGGTTCTTTCTTTCGGCCACCCCATTTGACTGAGGTGAGTAGGGAGGCGTCCTCTCATGTATAATACCGTGTTCCATACAAAATAAATCAAATTCATTTGAAAAGTACTCTCCACCACGATCCGACCTTAGCCGCTTGATTTTAAGATAAAGTTGGTTTTCTGCCTCAGCTTTATATATTTTGAAGAAGTTCAAAGCTTCATATTTAGATTTCAGGAGATAAACATATCAGTATCTAGTGGAGTCATCAATCAACGTCATAAAGTATCTTTTTCCACCTTTTGTCAACACACCATTCATCTCACAGAGATCTGAATGTATAAGTTCTAGCGGTGCTAAGTTTCTCGGTTCCGTAGCCGTATGAGACTTGCGGGGTTGCTTTGCTTGCACACAAACTTGGCACTTAGAACCTTTGATAGTGGTAAATTTTGGAATTAAACTCATATTGGCTAGCCGCGTCATGCAACCAAAGTTAATATGACAGAGTCGTGAATGCCAAACATTGGACTCATTATCATTGCAAACATGATTAATAACTTTAGTACATGAGTCTAACAGAGACAAGCGGAACAAACCTCCGCACTCATAACCTTTTCCAACAAATTGTACATACTTAGAAATTACAACTTCATTGGATTAAAAAACCAACTTAAAGCCATCTCGACATAAAAGCGATCCGCTGACGAGATTCTTATTGATGGAGGGAACATGATGCACGTTCTTCAGCTGTACGGTCTTCTCCGAAGTAAACTTCAGATCTACCGTACCAACACCATGAACAGAAGCACGTGAGCCGTTTCCCATCAGCACGGAAGAAGTCCTTGAGACCTGATAAGAGGAGAACATGGAAATATCAGAACATACATGTGTATTAGCACCCGTGTCTATCCACCAATCAGGAGAATGACATATTGAAAGGATAGTAGGTAAAATACCGTACCCAGCATCCTTCATCTCAGTATCGCTAATAACAACATTAGTGGCATTGCCGCTGTTCCCATGTTGACGCTTGTCAAAGCGATTAGGGCAGCTAGGAGCCCAATGACCAGGATCATCACAGACGTGGCAAGAGCCTTTCCTCTTATCATTTTTCTTCTTGAAGTTGGTTGAGTGCGTGGCCTTGTTCTTGCCATCGAACTTTCCCTTTCCTTCAGTTTTGTTCTTATTCTTAAACTTGTGGGATTGGAAGTTTTTCCTCTGCACTAAATTGGCAGTAGAACCTCCCTCAAGTCCTCGAGCAGTTTTGTCCTTTGCTCTCGCCTTCTCTTCCACATGAAGAGACCCAATGAGATCCGTAACGGAAAACTCTTGTCTCTTATGTTTTAGAGAAGTAGCAAAGTTCCTCCACAAAGGAGGAAGCTTGGCAATAATGCCACCAGCCACAAATTTGTCCGGTAAGGAACACTTGAACTGCTCAAGTTCTTTGTCAAGTGATTGTATCTCATGAGCTTGCTCAACGACGGAGAGTTCACCAACCATCCTGTAGTCATAGAATTTCTCCATGACATACAGCTCAATGTCAGCGTCCGAGAACCCAAACTTGGCCTCGAGCGCTTCCCACACGTCCTTGCCATTATCAAATGACATATAAGGGTCAACAATGTTGTCCCCAAGAACACTGAACAAAGCCGCTGTAAACATGGTATCGGCTTTCTTAAAGTTCGCTTCCTGCTCAGCAGAAAGATCTCCTTCAGGCTTGCCAAGAGTGGCGCTATAGTAGTTTAGGTTTTCAAACCAGAGAACTGATCTCTTGCGCCATCTCTTATAGTGCATGCCATCAAAAGGAGGCGGCCTAGTAGCCGCGGCTACACCAGTGAAATTCAGTTGCCTATAATCAGGTTTTTGGATTGTTGGAAATATAAGCTGCTATTCAACCTACACTGTACGTGATAGTCAACTGTCTTTTTTAGATTATGCTAGAGTTCTTTATTCTAGCGTTTGGTGTAGATGTGATAGGTTTATCTCCTATAGATGTAATTTGTTCATCTACTTTGTTGATCTGCATGATTGGTTTTACTACTGTCTGTATGATCATGATTTATCAGTTTATTATTCGGATTAAATCATATGGATTATTGCTTATATTTCCAACATACCATAGATATGAATCCACTAAAAAGATAAAATATGAAATATAATGGTGGTGATACCGCGGCACTCCCCCAAGCTTGGAACAAGCCAAGGGGATGCCAAACCTGATGACGAATTACTCCTTTGGTGGTGGTAGTGTGGTACCCAAATCTTCCACAGGTAAATTATGCTTAAGTAACTCAGGCTGACGAAGGAAAACCTCATCAATCTCGTTTCTTTCCTTCATAAAGGCATCACTTTCATGATCTTCCATGAACTGCTGCAAAGCATTGTTTGGAGCAAGAGAAATAGAGGACAGTTGTTCAACCTTGAAATCCTCATCAGGTAATTCATTTTCATAAGGAGTTTTGGCAGATTTGGAAAAATTAAACTCATAAGATTCTCCAGAAAAATTAGTCAAAACTTTTCCTTCCTACAATCTATGATATCCCCACAAGTATTAAGGAAGGGTCTACCAAAGATGATAGGATAGGTTTTACTAGCTTCTTTACCAAGTACCAGAAAATCAGCAGGATATTTAATCTTACCACAAAGGACCTCTATATCTCTTACAATACCAATGGGGCAAACTTGCTCTCTATTGGCAAGGTGAATAACCACATCAATGTCTTCAAGCTTACAAGGGCCAATCTCATGCATAATTTTCTTGTAAAGCTCATAAGGAATAGCACTAGAACTAGCACCAATATCACATAAACCATAATAGAAATGATCACCAATTTTAACAGAGAGCACAGGAACACTAGATTTTCTAACTTTCTTAGGATGAGAAACAATATTAGTAGTGTCTTCACAAAAAACAATATACTCATCCTCTATATTTCTAGTGACAAGATCTTTCACAATAGCTACCACATGCTCGATATCAATAAGTTCATTGGAACCTACAGTTTTCTTTGCGCTTTTGCTAGCCACTTTAGCCAAAATAGAGTGTTCCCTTACCTCGGAGGGAAAAGGGATCTTCTCAACATAAGGTTCAAGAAAAATAGGATCAACAGTACAAACCTCTACACTAGCAGGAACGTGAGTAACAATGTCTTTATGAGGAGCATGGTACTTGTCCCAGTCTTTCTTGGGAATCTCAATATAAGAGGCAAAAGCATTAAAACATTCCGAAAGAACTTGAGGATCAAGGCCAAACTTATTGCTAATACCACGGAAGTTATCAGTTCCCATGAAAGATTTAATACATTCATAATCATAGTTTATACCTGACTTTCTTCCTTTGTCATTCTCCCAAGCTTCAGTGTTATCTTGAATACGGTCCAAGAGATCCCATTTAACTTCTTCCTTCATACTTGTGGATGATCCAGCACAAGAAGCATCTAGTAAACCTTTATCCTGAAGAGAAAGCCTAGCATAAAAGTTATTGAGAATAATATTGTTAGGGAGTTCATGAATAGGACATTTAAGCATTAATAACTTCAGTCTCCCCCAAGCTTGAGTTGTACTTTCTCCATCAAGAGGCCAAAAATTATATATAAGACTTCTATCCTTTTGGATTTCACTGGGAGGATAAAATTTAGAGTAAAAGAGAGATGCCATCTCTTCCTATTCCATGGATTGTCCATTCTTTAGCAGCTTATACCATGCCTCAACTCTCCCTTTCAAGGATATGGAGAGTAAATTCTTCTTCACCTATTCAGTTGTGATACCTGCACACTTAAATAATCCGTATAATTCATGGATATAAAGCAAGTGATCACCAGGATGGACAGTTCCATCCCCAAAATAATAATTATCCATGACACGATCAAAAATACTCGCAGGTATATTAAAAGGATCTATATCAACAGGTGGTGGTTTATCTACTACCCTTTCAGTGGTATGTAACACCCCCGAATCGGGTCTATGCAGATCTCAGCATTTCCCGCTAAAATCCGCATAGAAGCGATTCAAAGACGCCCACCAGACACTTTCATGTGGGTGGGATTTGTTTACAAGCAGTTACATCACAGTAGTTTATAACAGAGTCCACAAGAACTTATGTATACAACAATGACACAACGAGTCGAGAATACAAATGATACAACTCAAAGAGAAAGCGAGAATAGTGTCCGAGTATGGACAAGATCCAAATGGGACTAAGAGTCCTGGAGAATAACCAAGCGGTGTCCAACCCTGCCTAGGCCAAGCCGGAAGGGTAACCTTGCTAACGTCGTCAATCGCTTACCTGTCAAAGATAAAAGGTGCCTGCAAAGGGCAAAAGAAGACAGAAAGAGAGCGGTCAGTACTGATGTCAGTACACGGCGAGACTAGAATTCGGCGGTCCTCGCCTACATAGGTATGGTGGGCTCAGCGGCAGCAAAGCTTGCACTAACTAACTTATAGAGACACGCTACAACTTCGGCTATTAGAGCGAGATAAGAGAGCACTACACGATAACTATATACAACACCAAACATAACCCATCCGAAGATTTCCCCCTCGAAGACCAGTCGAGGAAGTCCCCTTGCGAAACACACAGTGGCAATTTTAGTTAAGCACGTGTTTAGTTGATAAGGCTAATTACTATTCATATTATTAGAGGCAAAACATTAGTGGCGTTGTGTATGATCATGACACTGTACTCCTGAGACGTTCATAATCATGGACACACGGCTTCTCGAAAATATTTACCCTGCAGGGGTGCACTACTGTACCCAAACGCATTCTCAACCCTTCAGGCAACATATTACGCGTGCCATCTGAATCTCACAACAAGAACTATCCCATAACTACGCGCATATCCAGAGGGATCACCTACTGTGGGGAACCAACCAAGAGGTACGACGATTCTTAAGAAATGCACAACGTTTGCGCCTACTGGTGGATCGGGCCCTGCGAGGTAACTTGTACACACCGTGGGTGCCGCCACCGTGTACCGCGATTTATGTATGCAAGCCATGGCAATCCACCAAAACATCAAGTCCGAAGACATATCAACTCACCCATGTCCGAGGACATATTATGCGTATGCACCAAATGGAAAACCAATTTTGTAACCCTCTGGATATACGAATAGCGCCGGTAGTTGAGGGGGGATCCCAGAGGCCCCATGTTTGGTTAGCGCGATCAACTCAGAACTGGTATCGTAGAACGAACGGGTCCTAGGTCGGCTCAAGCAATTCCCAAAGGTGGTCCCTGCCGGGGCCTTATCATTAGGTGAAACCATAACTATATCCAATATCACCAGATTAATTATCTTATCATCAACAATATTCAAGTATCGTGTTTCACCTGTATGAGAGCAGTACTAAGCATGCCTACGACTCGCAAGGACAAGACTAGCTACTCAGACAAGGCAATAGGATAACCAAGGCAATATAGTGGAGCAGGTAAATAAAGGAACGATATTATAGCATCGACACTAAGGATAGCAATAGATCAAAAGGAGGAAGTAAAGATATAAATGCAAAATAGGTAGAAGGGGGAGAATTCTCGCCTGAGACAAAGTTGGTGACCGAAGGCTTATCGTATCTCACATCGACTTATCGTCCTATCCGGTGAAGAAGCAAAACACTAGAAGGAACAACCGGTGCAATATTTAATACTAGGCAGAAGATCCGACGTGTTTATGATATGATGCATGGCATGGCGATATGCGGTCCCACTTAGCAATATTAAGCGGAGTCGGGATCCAGACATTTATTATTAGGTTCAACTTATTTAACTACCCCGCATATTAAATGTTGAATTAATAAGGAAAAGCATGGCATCTGTTCGCTATAAAAATTTAAATGGAGCCAATATTAGATAGATTCGTCCATATATGGGCTCCATATTTAATTATTAGGTGAATCGACAAAATACCCCTAAACAAATAAATATGTATACATCATGAATGATTTAATATGCATCAAGTTATTATATATATATATTATAACAAAATAGGGGTCTCGGATAGGGTCGCACATTTGGGTTCGGAGATCTTGAGTTCGGGTTCGGTCTTTAGATTCCGTGGAGATCTTGGGGTTCGGCGCCCTTCGATTCCATGTCGGTGCACTTGACCGGGTAGCAACACCACAACAGGAATCTTATCAGAGGACACCCGGATACACGCGGAACCTCGCCTCGCCAACACATCGTACCATGATCACATCATCTTCAGCAATACCATCTCAACGCCTCACAGGCAAAGAGAAAGGAAGACTTGGGCATCGCACATAATCTGCATTAGCCATCTACATGTTAACCAGCAGGAACAACAAGAGAAACATGGACACATGAACAATGCAAGGAGGCCTTGTCCCGTTCGGACATTACCTTGAACACCTAGCTTTCAGGGAGCAGCGGGAGGGCGACGGGCTCGTTCAGGTGGCCCCTAGGCGCCAGGGATGGGAAGGCGTATGGCTTGCCTACTCGACACCAGGGGACGCCGGCGTGGTCAGGTCGGAGCAAAGGGCCTCTCCGGCGAGCTTGAGGAGAGACAGGCGGCACAAGGGCTGACAGAGATGGGAGTCGCGCAGGGAGGAGAGGCGGTGCACATCAGTGGCAGCAGCATGCGTCCCTGTAGGCAAGGAGTCAAGGAGTCGGCTTGAGGCGGCAAGCAGGTCATGGAACGACGCCATGGCGTGGTGGCGAGCTTGCGAGGCGGCCGAACGAGCGTTGCAGGGGAGAGCAGAGGCGGCGATCGGGGAAGGCAGAGGAAGAAGGGATCGAATTGGCTCATCCGGCGGCTTGCGGAGCTTGGGAGACAGCGAGGACACGTCCGTCGGCAGGCGGCGGCGACCCGCGCGCTCGCTCGAGAAGGAGGCGATGGGCAGAGCGGATCGAGCGGGCATCATAGGGAGGTGCCGATGGTTCGGTTCGGAGTTAGGGCCTGGGTGCGTGCGTCGTGTGGTGCGTGTGCTCTGTGTGCATGTGTACGTGACCGAATGTGCGTGTTGTTGTGTTGGATGCGTCAGGTGAGTGCATGTGGTGTGGGTTCAAATTGGGTCTAGGGGTGCTGGTGCGGGGTGTCGTTCCATCAGGTGGCGGCGACGGAAGAAAAGCAAAAGGGGTCGGGAATCTAGGCAGATTTGACGGCTAGGGTTTGAGGAAAGAAAGAAGTGATATATTGAGGCTTTTATATAGTTTAAAGTAGACTAGAGTGGGACTAATTTTGGACTAAAACTTTAGATGGGCTTTAGCCTAATTTTATATTTAAAACAAGAAAAGCTTTTGCTGCAAGAAATATTATTTATTTTAATTTTAAAATAAGAACCAAAGACGGGTTTAATAAAACCACATGGATATCTAGTGAAACAAAATATGGTTTGATAAAATAATTTTACGCTTAAATTATGCATGAAAATGTCATGATGATGCAAAAAAGAAAATAACAAGCAATTTTATTTTAAAATGTTTTTCGGGGCATTATATGGTAGTAATTTTTCCAAACAGAAAACCAAGTGGGGTATCCATATTGTAAACAAAGAAACAAACAGTAACAAAAGGAAATACTCACAGTAAAAGTTCCCTCACCAGTTCCACTCTTCAATAGCGCTTCACGCCCCAGCAACGGCGCTAGAAAATAGTCTTAATGACCCACAAGTATAGGGGGTGTATCGTAATACTTTCGATAAATAGGAGTGTCGATCCCAACGAGGAGCATAATGTGTTGAACAGTGGTATGGAGCAGCAAATCCCCGTGAATACTTAACAAACAGATTTTAGTGGTTTTCTGACAGAGCAACAAAATAAAGAGCAAGTAATAGAAGTAACAAACAAATGGAGAAAGTGGCCCGATCCTTTCTTAGCAAAGGACAAGCCGGTGGAAATACTTATAAGGACCAAACGTTCTCGAGGACACATGGGAATTCTGTCAAGTGCTTTCGCTTCAAATAGCTGAGTATTCTTCTCTGGTGTTTATAAGTGTTGTGTGGGTGAACATGTGCTAACATACTGCCATTCCTTGGACTAATACATACTTGTGATTAAACCCCCTTAAAAAATCCATAACTACAAGAAAGTAATTAAGATATAAATCTAACCACAGCCTTAAACTCTGAGATCCTACACTCCCTTGTGCAAAGGTGTCCTAACGGGGGTTCAGGTTTCTGACACTCCGACAACCCAACGATTAGTAGCCAAATACACAATGCATTCCCCTAGGCCCATAAATGGTGAAGTATCATGTAGTCGACGTTCACATGACACCACTAGAAGAATAGCACCACAACTTAAATACTAAACCATTGAATAATAACTCATCACAGATTCACTACTAACAACATGACTTCTCCCATGTCCTCAAGAACTAAACGAACTACTGACAAGACATCATATGGATCAAAATCAAAGATGATATGATAATGGATAACAATCTGAACATAAACAATAATTCAGTGGTTCCACTCACAAGCATCAACTATAATAGTAATTAACACTGGAAAAGTTCCCCTAATGAACTAAGCAATATCCAACACAATTGTTACAGCGGGACGGAGTGGTGATGATGGTGCTGGTGGAGATGATGGTGTGGATGTTGATGATGATCCCGATGAAGCCTAGCTTGATGACGGTGTTGATGGCGATGGTCTCCCCTCTCCGAGAAGGAATTCCCCCCACAGAAATCTGTCTGCCGGAGAGATCTTTCTCTCTCGGTGTTTTCCGCCTCCCAGAGACGGAGGAAGTCTATCTTTGGTCGTCCCCTGTTGTTAGGGTTCCGTAGGGAAGATATATGCGAATGGGCTGAGTTAGAGGCCGAACAGGTGGGACAAACCCACCCTAGGCGCGGGGTCATGTGGGCCCGCGCCTAAGGGGGGTGTGGGCCCCTGTGCCCCCCCTTCGCTCCTCCTTCTGGCTTCCTTCGTCTTACGGTAAAATAATATGTTTCCATATTTTTCTGGTATTTTTCTGATCTTCGCGAAATTGAACCGAAACGCCGTCTTTTCCATCAGAATCCAGACTCCGGCAGTCCATCCTCCAGGAATCATCCAACATGTATAAACAGATGAAAAGCCATAAGTAATACCTCATAATAAGACAAATATCAATGAATAGAGGTAAATTATGATATAGAATGGTGATGCAAATTGGGCGTATCAGTTGGCCCTTTAGGTCTTGGTGCGGCTGGCCCCTAGGGCATGCCACAGCCCAAGTGACCACCTCCCGGGGTGGTGTAACCACTGGTGGTTCTCTAGAACATTCTATAAGTATCCGGTCAAAACACCGAAACTTTTCCAAACCCCCAGAAAACCACTTTCATTATATGAATCTTATTCTCCGGACCATTCCGGATCTCCTCGTGATGTCCTGGATCCAATCCGAGACTCCCAATAACATTCGGTCTCCAACTCATATTCCATATCTACTTAAGCAACATCGATTCCTTAAGTGTGTCTCCCTACGGTTCGCGAACTGTGCAAACATGATCAAGACACCTCTCCGGTCAATAACTAATAGAGGGATCTGGAAAACCATAATGGCTCCCACATATTTCAACGATGACTTCGTGATCAAATGAACCATTTACATACGATACCGATTCCCTTTGTCGCGCGATACTTTACTTATCCGAGGTTCGATCGTCGGTATCTCTATACCTAGTTCAGCCTCGTTACCGGTAAGTACTCTTTACTCGTCCCGTGATATGACATCCCTTGTGACCTAGTCACATGCTTGCAAGCCAATTGGATGACATTCCACCGAGAGGGCTCAGAGTATATATATATGTCATATGGATGGACAAATACCACTCTTGATCCATGTGCTTCAACACATACTTTCATATTACCCAATGCCACCTTTATAACCACCTAATTATGAAAGTGGTGTTTGATGTCATCAAAGTACTCATCCAATGACCGTGATTAACATGATCTCATGGTCAAAGGATTAGGTTAATATGTATCTGAAAGCTTGTAGCAAAACGAACTTAATGACTTGATCTTATGCTACGCTTACTATGGGTGTGTGTCCATCACATCATTCTCCTAATGATATGATCTTGTCATTAATAACATCCAATGTTCATGATCAGGAAACCATGATCATCTATTAACAAGCTAGTTTAACAAGAGGCTTACTAGGGACTCTTTTACGTTTACAAAACACACAAGTATTAATGTTTCCGGTTAATATAATTATAGCATGGGATGCAAACATTTATCATAAACACAAAGATATAATAATAACCACATTATTATTGCCTCTTGGGCATATCTTCAACGCTCTTAAGTGCGTGAGCTTATGGGTTTGGATATATGTAGATATGTCCGGAACTCATTCCGCGACAATGATCAAACATAGGTACCTTGATGTACATAATAATCCCTACACATAACACGAAAATCTTTATTTTATGAAACTTATGTATTACTATTGATACTCGTCGCATTTCTTCTCGATACTTTTCAGTGCCCGAGGTGAAACACTGAGTTATTCTCGTTACATGACATGTACTCTTTACTCATATTGTATTATCGACGCGATCAACAACTTAATCACGTGTCTGGCCAGACAACGACGAACATCATAATACATGACTAGGTCCAAAGTGTATCTCTCCATCATGAGTAGCAATTCCCATAAGCACATCATATGAAACATTGGTATACTATCTGGTAAGAGCGAAGACCGGATTTATAATTACCTAGTCATTGTGTAACATTTGAAGATCCCACCACGACCATATCGTAGCAAGTCCGTATATGTCGTATGGTCAAACGAACTTTCAAGTAACGGTAATACTTTTTATGAGAAACTACCGATAACAATATTGACAATATGCTTCACGGTATATCATATTGAGTATATCCATCATCGTTGTTTTTCCAACAACTTCGATCTTATATATCACTGACAACTCTATAACAGTTTGTTGTTTTGCCCAATAGTTAGAAAACCAGAACTATCGGTGATACATGAACTTGTTTTAAAGGCGTGACTAGGGATATCTAAATGGTGTTTATAATTTCACACATGTATTATGGTTTTTATTCCAAATACTCATTATCTAGAACTAATACAATTATGACATAGAACAATAAACTTAATTATAAAACAAAAAAAAAATACATTTATTGTAACCTCTAGAGCATATGTCCATCACACCCTCACCCTTATAAGTCGCTTGTATATTACCTGAAATAGATCAACAATGTGATCTCATCACTCATCTCTCCTCTTCTAGATCAATATCCCGCAACGTCTATACTTCTCTCTCCCTGTGATACCACCAGTTATCGTCGGAGACACATAATCATACCAGGACAATCAAACACAATAACGCCAATATTTGTTAGCGAGGTTCATCAATCTTAAATGGAACAAATTGCATGGTGATAACCGTGTCATCTACGACCATTCTATTTTATTGAAAATATCCTTCAATAATTTGGAATTAGTTGGTATCTACACTGCATCCGAAAATGGAATATGAATCTACAACCTCTCTGGCATACTAGAGAACTTCTCAAAGATTTTCATTATTTAGAGATTTCTCATTTCTCTTAGAAAAAAGGAAGAAGCAGTTGTGGATTTAAACAATTGTATCCACTTAACCCTTTTTCTCTAGGATTTTTTGGATGCTGGATCATTTAACTTTGTTTTTTCTTGTTATTTTTTGTCTGTGTATCCTTGATGTCTCAACTAGTTCCTGACAACATGTTAGTGCAGAGCGGCTCGGTGTAATTTATATCTTCTTGATATTAATATTCCCTTTGTTTGATTTTTCTTACCTTTTCTTCTGTCCTTGATGGCTCTCTAGTTGGTCGAAGTTCTTTGAGGTCTTTTTGTTCCATTCCTTTTGGAATCTATGGTCTTTACGTCTAAATACATTTATGGGGAATCTTCAAATTCCTAACGTTCATTGAGTTCTTACATTTCAATTTGGACCCCGTTCTCAGTCTTGAGTGTTTTCTTAGACTTTGTGATAATGCATCTGGTGGGCGATCTTTATATTTTTTTTGAATTTTTGAACAAACAAAAGAAGGATTTATGACGATATATATGACATGCGAGCCACAAACTTAGAGAGGATGTGTCATCTTGAATTGGGTAGTTCTTCTCCGATGTAGGGAAACAACCTCACACAACATGGGGATGATGGTTCTGCCGGCTCTTTTGGCCTCCCCTTTTGGATGCACGGACGTTAATCCCGATTCACTTACATATGCACAAACGCTGTGTACACGTACGCAGCTTCGGGCAGATCGTGGAAACATATAAACAAGAGAAACCATGTGCCCAAGGCTGAGAATAACCATTTTATATTCCCCCAAATCACTTGTCACGGAAGAACGCACAAGAAGAACAATGCTGCCGAAAGATCGAGTGTCATGGCTATATATATACTGCCAGGTACCATGCAACCACACCAACTAATATGCTCCAGACAGTAGCAATGGCTTCTTACTCTGCCATTCGTAGTACTTGTCTGCTATTGTGCCTGCTTCTTGTTGCTCCTAACCTTGGCAGCTCTTATTACCACGCGTCCAGCTACACCCATGGTGGGAGCAGGCATGTGGTTCGTCGTTCATCTCATCAGCGGGACTCGAGGGCTCCATCCACCTGCTCTCCCATCGCTTCTGGTGAAGTTTCCTTGCATCAATCTTTCCATATATCTGTCCGAATTAAGTTAAATCAGTTCGTTTACGTATGCTAATAAATTGTGTTCATTTTGCAGATGATGGCGCGCTATCTTTAACGCACCGGCTGAGCCCCTGCGCTTCTTCTTCGTCTGGCGCCGATGCGGACCAAAGCATGCCCACGGTCAGCGACACCTTCAACAGCGACGCCCTCCGTCTGCGCGCTCTCTCCGGTTCGTCCTCCTCCAAGACGTCTGGACTGACGATCCCCACCACCGGCACTCCCCTTGCGACATTGCCGGGGGGATCCGAGTACCATGTCACCGTCGGATACGGCACCCCCGTGCAGAAACTCACCGTGGGGTTCGACACTGCCACCGTCGGAGCCACATTTCTCCAGTGCAAGCCGTGCGCCGCCGGGGCCCCATGCGACAAGGCCTTCGACCCGTCCGGGTCGTCTTCCCTCGTACAGATCCCATGTGGCTCGCAAGACTGCCCGCTCAAAGCATGCTCCGGCCCGACATGCACGGTCGCCTTGACAAGGAAGGGCGCCGTCCTGCTGAACGCCACCTTCGTCACGGACACGCTCACGGTCGCGCCAAAGATCCCCGTGAATGAATTCAGGGTCGCCTGCCTGGAGATGGGCGCCAGCACGACGGACAGCTCGTCGGGAGTGATCGACCTCAGCCGGGAGAGCCACTCTCTGGCATCCCGAGTCATCCTGTCTCCGAAGACGGTCGCATTCTCCTACTGCCTGCCGTGGTTCACCGCCTCCCCGGGCTTCCTCACATTTGCCGCCCCCCGTCCCGAGCGCGCCGGCCGCGGCGTGACCTACGCCAAACTGCAGAGCAACGCCGCCCATCCGAACCTCTACTTCGTCAAGCTGGTCGGCATAAGCATCGGCGGGTCTGACCTCCCGGTTCCCCCGGCCGCGATCGCCGGCGACGCGCTGGTCGAGGTGCACACCACGTTCACCTACCTGAAGCCGGACGTCTACGCGGCTCTTCGCGCCAAGTTCAGGTGGTGGATGAAGCAGTACGTCGTGGCGCCGTCCTCGGGGGAGCTCGACACGTGCTACGACTTCACCCACGCGACTACCATCGAGATGCCGATCATCACGCTCAGCTTCGAAGGCGGGGCGATCCTGGAGCTCGGCCTCGAGCAGATGATGTACTTCGAAAACCGCCGCAACATCTTCTCCGTGGGGTGCCTCGCTTTCGCTCCGGTGCCAGCCTACGCACCGGGTGCTGCGGTCATCGGGTCGCTGGCGCAGTCGGAGACGGAGGTGGTCTATGATGTGCTTGGGGCCAAGCTTGGATTCGTCCCCAACCGCTGCTAGCTGATGGATCAAACGGATCAAGCTGCATGCAGGTGCATGCATGCATGTTGATGTTGGTAGTACACCAATAATGGTTTGCTTTTAGCCTTTTGCAAAATGTCTTATGAATAAGATTCGCAGTTTTCCATGTAGAACTGTGAAGTGGAGTTGATGTAGGTGCATGCATCTATGCAGAGCATGCATGTTGATGTTTGTATCCGAATGATTTGCTTTTACAAAATGTCTTATTATTAATAATATTTATTGTCGATCTGTGTGGAACTGTGAAGGCTAGTGGAGTTATGTTCTACATGGTTGGATAAACAGGAGCTTCACAACTTGATGTTACGTGGCCCTCCTAGTAGCAGAATCGTATTGATCGGTTGTGTCGAGTACAAGTAGTAGTTGGAGAGAATCACGTAGAGACCGATCCTAATATCTAGGAGGCCCGCAGGACTAGGACTACCTGGTTACAGGTAATGGAAACGTGACATAGCAGCAGTGTATCGTGTCAACCCCTCCCCTCGCCCCTGCGCACGCAGTCGGAACAACTAGGAACGATGTTCAGGCTGAGCGGAACTCCTGAAATATCTTGGTCGGCAGCCCTTGTGTGAAGATATCAGCAAACTGACAGCTGGTAGGCACATGAAGAACCTTGGCCTCACCGGGCGCCACCCGATTGCGGACGAAGTGCAAATCAATCTCAACGTGCTTGGTCCTCTGATGCTGAACAAGGTTGGAGGACATGTACATGGCGCTGACGTTGTCACAATAGACAACTGTGGCACGGGACGGCGGGTGATGAAGCTCCTGCAATAGTTGGTGCAGCCAACAAGACTCGGCGATGCAGTTGGTAACCGCACGGTATTCGGCCTCCGCACTCGAGCGAGAGACCGTGGGTTGTCGACGAGAGGACCAAGAAATCAAGTTGTCTCCAAGAAAGACACAAAACCCGGAGGTAGATTTCCGAGTGTCAGAACAACCGGCCCAATCGGCATCGGAGTAGGCAAGGAGGTTGAGCGAGGACTGTTTGTGGAGCTTCAAACCAAAATGATAGGTGCCTTGGACATAGCGCAAGATACACTTGATGAGCTGAAAGTGGGAGTCACGGGGGGGGCATGCATGTGTAGGCACACTTGCTGGACGACATATGAAAGATCCGGAAGGGTGAGTGTGAGATATTGAAGTGCGCCAGCGAGACTCCTATACAAGGTTGGGTCAGAGCATGGGGCACCGTGCATGGCCAAAAGTTTGGAGGTGGTGTCAATGGGGGTGGCAATGGGATTGGAATAGAGCATACGGGCTCTCTCTAGAATTTCTAATGCATATTGTTGTTGAGAAAGAAATAATCCGTCATGGGTGCGATGGACGTTGATGCCAAGGAAGTGGTGGATGTCTCCTAGGTCACTCATGGAAAATTCGGACTTGAGAGAATCAATGATGGAGTGAAGGAGAGGGGTGGAGTTGGCGGTGAGGATGATGTCATCAACGTAGAGCAACAAGTATGCAAGAGAAGTCCCGTGGCGAAGTATAAAGAGGGAAGAGTCGCTTTTGGAAGCCGAAAAACCAAGAGAAATGATGAATGTGGTGAAGCGACAAAACCATGCACGGGGAGCTTGTTTGAGGCCATAAAGAGACTTGTGCAAATGACAAACATGGGAGTGCCGAGAAGAATCGACAAAGTCGGAGGGTTTATCACAGTAGACAGTCTCAGCAAGGTGTCCATGGAGGAAAGAATTTTTTATGTCCAGTTGATGAATGGGCCACGAGTGCATGGTGGCAAGGCTGAGCACGAGGCGAATGGCGGCCGGTTTCATATCCGGACTGAAGGTCTCGCCATAGTCCACGCCGTGCTGCTGGGTAAAACCACGCACCACCCAGTGAGCCTTGTACCGCGCAAGGGAGCCGTTAGGATGGAACTTGTGGCGAAAAATCCACTTCCTGGTCACCATGTTGACACCTGCGAGACGAGAAACCAAAGACCATGTGTCATTCTGCATTAGAGCATTAAATTCCTCAAGCATATCATTGTACCAATGTGGGTCTTTTAGTGCGGATCGGTAGGTGGCAGGAATAGGAGAAATAGAGGTGGCGGCGAGAGAGAGAAATGTTGTTTGGGCATAAAATACCCTGATTTCCCTTGAGTGAGCATCTGGTGTGGATTGTGGGGTGGGTCTACTTGGAGGGATTTGGGCGGGAGAGTGGTATGGTGGGGCTGAGGAGAGGAGGAGGTGGCGTCGTCAGGGGTTGGTGATTGGGCTGGCATAGCAGGCGAGGAAGATAGGGTGGGGTCGGCGGGGCGCGTGCGATGGGATGGAAGGAGCAGACCGGTCGGGTGGGCGGGTCAGAGGATGGGGTGGTCGGGTCGGTTGGGTGGGACACAGCTGGGGAGGTGGGGACATGTGAGCGGGAAGCAGCTGGGGAGGTGGGGTTGGCACACGTGTGAAGCAGTTCGGTGGTGGGTGGTGGGGTGCATGACTGATGGGTGGACGCGCCAGGCGCGTGTGCGATAGGTGGGGATGGAACGGGAGGAGCGGGCGGGGTTGGGGGGCGGCGATCCCGAGGCTGCGAGGGGGCCGATGAGGATCACGCTCGTACGAGGTGGTCGGGGACGGATCCTCTGTGGCAAACGACCTGTTGTCAGCAGAGATATACGGGAAAAAATGCTCGTAAAAAATAACGTGCCGAGAAATAATGACACGGCGCGTAGAGAGGTCGAGGCAATGATAACCTTTCTGCTCACGTGGTTACCCAATAAAAACACAGCGTGTAGACCGGGGGCTAGTTTGTGTGGGGAGGTGGCATAGAGGTTGGGGTAGCACAAGCAGTCGAAAATGCGCAAGTGGTCGTAGGTGGGATGAACGCCATAAAGCCGATAGTGGGGAGTGTGAAAGTTGAGTGGGCGGGATGGGCGAAGGTTGAGGAGGTGGGTGGAGGTGTGGAGCCCCTCGTCCCAAAACGGCGGTGGGAGGGAGGCTTGGGGAAGGAGGGTACGGACAATGTCGTTAGTTGTGCGGATGAGACGTTCAGCTTTTGTGGTGACCCAACATACCACTGCATGATGTAGTATACTATAGTCGTTGACATAACACCAATGAAACATCGTTCACTAGTATTACATCCCTCAAAATGGCACAAAAGAAACACAGCGGGTCCAATACTAAAGGTTACAATTCACTCTTTACATAAGATCCAGATAACACTCTAGGTTAAAGAGAGAGAAAGAACTTCTTATGGAGAAGAATCAAAGATAAATAACGCAAGAACAATTATACTATTGTGTCTAGTATTCTAGCTAAGAGGTTGGCATTGCTGCTATCGCAACGCACTACAGAAATAGGTTCTTTGGCTAGAGATTATATTCCTATCTAATCAATAACTTCGTCTCCACCTGCGTTGAGGTATATGTTGTCTTCCTTATCTTCATTGAAAAGCTTTAGCTGTGCATGATAAGTCCTGGAGCATAACTTGATGTAGACATCGTTTTAATGGCTTCAGAATCTAGCAAGGGTTAAGAAAATACTTTGAGTACGAGCGTACTCAGCAAATTCACTAGAAAAGGAGTGTTTGATGCACTATAACTACAGCCACAAACCGTAGGTCGTAGGCAATGCAAGTTTTTATAAACATTTCTTCAAAGGTTGCTTTTATTCTAAAAATCTATGTCCGTCAGCCTTCACGGGTTTACCAGAACTTTCATGGAGTTCCTTTCCCGCCGCGTTCGCAGCTCCTTCCCGGAACAGGGAGTAACAAGTTACAGTTCTTACACTCTGCAGAGGTGCGTTACTTTACCCATGAGAGATCAACTCTTTGTTGCACAACCGGGCAGCTTATTCCCGTCCACAATTCCATGATGTGGGGCCCAGAAGATGATCCAAGCCAATCACTACCCCCTTCGCGACCTCGCATGCCTCCTTGGTGTACACCATGCCCACATAAGGAATTACGACAATGGTTTGTACAAACCGTTAGATGCCAGAACTACCGTGGGACAATGAGGGTTCCCACCCATATGCTGCATATCCTCTACGAATTACCAATTAATATGCATGCCACAAGGATAACAGCCACGACCTGTACATCCGGCTTCATGCGAGAGGAAGAAGATACAACTGACTTCTCCGTCCCATTCCAAATCTCATGGTCAACGCGTAATATACGACGCAAGAATCACTGGCGACATTGGTTGTTAAGTCCTAGGTGATATAGTTCTGAACAGTGGTATTCCAACTGTCAGATTTAATAGGTTAGCTGATCACCCTGGATCAGTAACCAATAGTTCACATTATTATCAAAATAGTGATTTTAGACTTTTTCAAATGCAGGTGATAACAACACTGGATTTGTAAAATACTTTACAGAAAATAAACAAAGGACATGAGAAAGTGTGAACTTGCCTTTTGTGATTGCAAGATTATGCAATCACGGTCTTCGAGTCGGTGTATAAGATCCAAAATCTGAAATCAGCATCATTGGTCCGGTAAGGACTAATGTTTAAAGAAGCAATATGCTTTTATGCATAAGTAATGTGATGCACATTCTAAACGCAAATCCCCCGGGGATAACGTTGTCCTAGGGTTTGGATTCCGAAAATGGTTACTTTGGAATGAGTGGTCCTTTTAGATAAGTTTCATAGTTGTACTTTTATTAGAGTTTATGAGTGGTTGTAAACAACACATATGTAGGAGTAAAGTATACATACTTATGACATACTAGTTAGGATTACTTATACAAGCGTTCTTATTTAAAGTGGCAAAAAGGATAACCTTCGAAGAAAAGGTTTCTCTTCTAAGGTCTAAACAATCTTTATGGGTAGTTAGTGGTGGTTGATGTTATTTGTTTGCTCAAATGGTTTGGCTTGAGTTGCTTTATAATTTAACTACTTCAGACCAAAGTTAACTATAAAACATATAGTAATGCTTATAGTGTTATATTAAGATTCTGTATACTAAAGTTAACTTTAAAAACAAAGATGATTTTCAGAGTATAATACTTATAACATTTGTATCTAGTGTATCTTAAATGTTTCCTTTAGGTTACATAAGAATGGTCATTCTTTTTACTTGGATAATGTTTTCTTGATTTTGTTATGGAGTAATATCATTTATCTTTTATAGATAAGTGAGTATAGTTTATAATCTAAAACATACTATTACTTAACTACTTATGGGTTTATATAATGTTGTGGTAGTTTTTGCAATTTGGTAGTTAATATAGATAGAAAAGGTTTAGTGTATTCATAAGTTGTTCTTTAAGGTTTTTATTATAAATTGAAATACTTTGAGAATATAGTCTTCACTTAGGGGCTAATGATAATTTAATAAAATATATTTATAATGTTTTTAAATCATTAAAGTTTCATTTTATTAATATTTAAGATTAATACTATTTATTAAACTTAATTTTATCATTTTAGGAATATTAATTTATTTATCCTTATATGAATTATTAATGAAGTAAATAGGTTTAAATTTGAGTTATTAAAATATTTGAATTTTTATTTAACTCAAAAGTATAATATTAGATTTTTAAAATGTAGATATTATTTTTTTGATCATTTTGGTATATCACATTTATTTTTGTGATTAATAAATAATAAGATATGATTTTTATAATTCTTATTATTTTATAATTACATAATAAATGATAAGTATTTACTTAAGTGAAATAATAATACATAATTATAGTTTTATATTATAATTATTATTTTTCCAAGATTTTTTATTTTATTTATATTTTTAATATTTACCATTATTACAATATGAGTTATCAAAGATTTATTACTTATAAAACTTTCATTAAATAATATTTATTTAAATAATCATCATAATTATATTTGATAATAAGTTTAAGTTATAGATTTTTTTTTCTACAAATTTTTATATATTATACATATTTTTCTGAATTGAAAATCAAAAGTTATTAATTAAACAAGATTTAATCATTTATTAGATTTCTGGAATATTATTAATTGAATTATAACATTTTATTTAACTCTCAACAGAAAATACTTTTTTAACCAGACCAAGAGCTAGCCCTAGTCACGGACCAGTGGGCCAGTGACCACCTCAGCACGTTGTGTGAAGAAAATTCATTTATTACCGACCTTCTTTCTACTCTCAATCGATGACACATGGGCCCTGGGCCACGTCACTCTCCACGCAGGACACCAACCAGTCAAACTAAGCTGACTTGGTGTGATCATGACATAACGATGGCGTCAGCATCACCACCGCCGCCAGAGGTTGGTCGCCGGCGACGATCTACTGCACCCTAGCAAGCGAGATAAACCTAGTTCGAATCAGCGCAACCTACTGAACCTAATAGTGGCAGGGCCGCTCGGAAATAGTCATCGGAGCTTCAGCTCCGACGAGCTCCGACAGTGGCGGATGGTGGCATATGGTGAATCGGCGATTTACAACGAGATTCGGCGATTGAATGTTACTAGGAGGTTCAGGAACTCACCCTGATGATGATTGAGTGGTCGGCGAGGACAGGCGTGGTCGGAAACGAGCTTCCCGACGAGGATTCCGACGAACTGCTGCGAAGAAGAACGGCCAAATTCACCCGCTCCAGTGCTCCCCTTGATGCAAGATTCTACCCAGAGGATCTACGGAGGACGGCACTTCTCCATGGCTGCTCAGAATGGTGTGGGGAGACGTGGTTCGACGGCGAGGAGTGGCTCCTGTGAGCTAGGGTTTCGGTTCCGTTTGCATCTGTGAGGATAAGGAGGAATTGGGGATAAGGTTTGAGGTAGGGCGTCACGGTGGCCTTCTTATCCCCTCCTGGAACGACGACGAGTATCTTGGCGCAAGGCTGACGACGACGACATCGAGCGGCGGTAAGCTCCGCCAGCGAGCTGCCTATGTGCGTGACGATGACGACGATGCAACTTTTGCGGATAACCCCCTGGCAATTTCTTCAGCTCAACCCGCGGTCCTCTCCTGACCCCACTTGTCACCATCGAAAAGAACTGGGCTGTTTATCGGGTCATTTCGCTCAGGCGTTAGATAGGTGTATGGGTGTTAGGCCACGGCCAGGTTTGGTTTTTATTTGTTTTATCCTTTTTCTATTTTCTGTTTTCTTATTCAGATTTGAATTTGATTTATATTTTGAACTTTTCTTTGCAGGATTTATTTGCTGGAAAATTTCAATAATACTAAAACATAGTTAGTATTATTTGTGAATTTTTATTATATATAATCTTGTTATATTCCTTTTATTTTCTTAATATATAAACCCCTTTTAATATTTGTAAAAGCTCTTCTTATTATTTTATTTTCCTCCTTTAGTTATGGATTTCTTGAATGATATATTCTTATTTGCTTATCAACTTAACTATAGTTGGCTCATATTTTGAATAGAAACTTTTATATGTGTAATGATCCTATACCATTATTTGATGCATGAAATATAAAAGACATTGATATAGTTATTACTACTTCTATTGATTTGGAACATGAAAATGTATATATTCTATTGTAATAAACAAAGAGGTTTAAGGTTTTGTATTAGGCATATCTACCCTAAGGTGTAGGGTCTTTAATATCTTTAGTCTCCTTTATGGATGTGGTTAAAGATTCAATAGTTAAACATATTGTTTTCTGTTTGGGAATATTTGATAGTCTCACCTTTAGTACTAGAAAATTATATCTAGAATATTTCATGGAAAAGAATTGATAAAGATATACTTAAGCACATTAGTTATGATGGTTGGAATTAACAGAGATGTGCTTATGTGATTTTCTATAGGGAGATATTTCTATAAAGTGTTATAGACATCAGATGATGGATCAATAGTATTAGATGGATATTATGTTTGATTTGAGATTTAAATTTGATTGCGTACCAAGATTTGATAGGAAGATGATTTATAACTTATAATTATATTTCACAATCTTGGATCTCTAATTAAGGAATTATTTTCCTAGATATAATACATCTTTCTATCATCATCATGATTAGTTTGATGGACTTACTTATAAAAATCTTATTATTCAATATATCATTCTTCTAAACTCATGGATGGATCCAATGAGTTTGATATCAAAGCATTTCATAGTTTTCTTATATCCTTGCTTGATTATACCCACGATTCTACTATTGAAAATCTTCAATCCTACAAGTAGTTCTTTCAAACTCCACTCCTAACCTTCCTTAATCATCCATCACTAATATTTCTTTAATAGTTGTATGCATCCAACTACCTTTCTCTAAAGTTGACTATCCTTTAAGATGAATAACACTACTTCTTTAACTCTATGCTATACTAGCTTTAATTTAATAATATCATCTATATGCACTTCACTCCAACCCTAATTATACTTATGTGGCTTGCAATGACTACTCGGAGATAAATTATTTCTACTAAGGTTCTAATCATGTTCTACCCACCAGTATTACTTATACCAATATAAGCATTCAATGTTGGTGGCTAAAGCATCACCATTATAATCCTTAAATAATTTATTGCTTAGTTCTTAGTTGACTCAGCAAGGCTTTATCAATCCTACTTTTCATTGTCTTGAAATTATTTTCTTAGTATCTCATATTGGATTAAGGTTATTTATGGACTATGCCCTCTTTAAAATATTTAAGTAGATGTTATGATAAGATCAAGAAGTAATAGATCAATGATTGCTAGTTAAAGAATTTGTGAATCAATGAGGAATTATCCAACATTGATGAACAACAGATATTAAGATAAATTCCATAAAGGTTGATATGGAAAGAAAGATATATGGCGGATGATCCTGACTTAGTCTCTTTCCAACTCCAATTCATTGAAGAGTTCAAGGTTAGGTATTACTATGATACTCATAGTAGGAATAGATAAAAATAAGATAGGTCAACACTAATCATTGCATTTTTATTATTCTAGTGGTAATCTTAACTTAGTATTCATAGGTTGGTATGATGAATTGTATGATATGATCCCTTAAGGATCATATATGAATCATTTAAGAAATGTATTATGAGTGACATTTATTATATCTGGTCTACCCTTAGACCAAATCATGTTTAACCAAATAAGGTTTTAGCAAAGGTCATATTGAAACTTATCGCAGTTAACTTGATGATCTACTTCAATTCCATCAAGTTAAGAGAAGCTTCAATCAATTTGACAAGTTTTGTTTAAAAGCGCAAAAATTATTCGGATTTTCTATGCATGAATTCAATGCACACATTAGGCCAAATCTTTATGCAACTTCTAAGAAGATCCGAGTAACTATGTCAACCACCACCGGTTGCGGACAAGATACCAACTGTGGATCAAATACCAGCTGTGGATATTTACCAGCTGTGAACCATCCTAGGATGTATGTATTACCCTATGATTTCTAACATCCTTATGGCATTCTCTCTGAATTGTCAGAGCTTTAATACCATTTTGGTTTCAAAGCTACTTCTTTGAATTTATTCATGATACTTCCATGAACTTGCATAATTACTCCATTGACTTCTTAGCAAAATTACCTATTTTGATTGAAATTTAAGTTCATCACTTCTTGTTGTTAACTAATAATGTTCTAAGCTTGATCCATCCTCCAAATTGAGTTGATAATCCTTATAGTTGGCTTCATTCTTCATGTAAGTCTTCATTTGGGTTTTTGAAATTCGTCACTCCCTTACACGAATTCCCTTACTCTAACTAGGTCTATAACATCAAGTAGTGACTGGATGTTGCAACATGCATTTGCACACCAACTCAAAATTCATGTACAGATCTAGTCAATCAAGAACAATAAAAAAGATCCAAAATTCGATAAACAACAGAACATATACCATGTATTACACATAGGTTTAAATAATTTACAAATGTACTAGATGTAGGGGTTCGTAGCATGGAAAACAAAAAAATTCTACCGCATGCAAACAAACAAGCCAAGATCTATCTACTAGATTGTAGCAAAGAGTAGATAGAGGAACTCACCCTTGAAGATTCCAAAGCGGTTAACAAGAGAAGATTCTCGTGGGTGATATAGTCGTACTCTTGCCGATCTCATGATCGCGTAGACGATCCTTCCAAGGCTCCGTTAGCTTCCGCAATGGTCACACGTTCGACTTTCGATGAAGACCTTCCTCTCCCTTGTTCCAGCAGTCAGCGAAGGTTGTTGCACTCTCCTCGCGATTCCGGCAGCACGGCGGCGTGGTAGCGGAAGTAGAGGGGATATCTCGCAGGGCTTCGCCTTAAGCCGGAGCGAGTATGGTGGACTATGAGAGAGGCCTTGGCGATCTAGGGTTTAGAAGGCACTAAGGGGAGAGTGTAGTCGGCGGCTAGAGTTTGGGATCACCCCAACTCGGCGAGTTGGTGGTGCCCTAGGCGGCGGTGGCAGCAGCAGGGGTGGTGGCGCCGGCGGCTTATGGTTAGGGTTTGGGGTGTGAGAGGTGTAGGGAAGAGGGGCAGCCCTGCCCCTCCTTATGTAGGTGGGAGGGCGCGGCTTGGGAGGAGGGAGTCCTCCCCCAAGTCGGCCTCCTTGGCCGGCGGGTGGAGGGAGAGGAAATCCTCCCCAAGTAGGTTTCCTACTCTCCCTCCACCAAGCAAACTTGCCGTTTGACTTTGTCAAATTGGCGTTTGACTTTCAAACTAGGATTTGATTTCTCCCTTTATTTTGTCCAGCCATGTTACCTAGTACATGATGCAACCATTCCATATTGTCATGACACATTCATGTACCCTTCCTCCGAGTCTGGGACCTTGGGACCTTCTAGAACATTCCTAGTGAAAACACCGGAATCATTCCCCAACTCCGAAACAGGACTTGCCTTATATGAATCTTATTCTCCGGACCATTCTGGATATCCTCGTGATATCCCGGATCCCATCCGAGACTCCGAACAACATTCGGTCTCTTACTCATCATTCCATAACTACTCAACAACATCGAATTCTTAAGTGTGTCTCCCTACGGTTCGTGAATTATGCGGACATGATCGAGACACTTCTCCGATCAATAACCAATAGAGGAATCTGGAAATTCATATGGATCCCACATATTTGTACGATTACTTTGCGATCGAATGAACCACTTACATACGATACCAATTTCACTTTGTCTCACGATAGTTTACTTATCTGAGGTTTTGATCATCGGTATCTCTGCATACCTAGTTCAACCTCGTTACCGATAAGTACTCTTTTCTTGTTCCCGTGATATGTGATCCCCCACCAAAAGGAGCACTAAATATGATCCAGAAGGGACGCCCCACAAATAGGGTGCAGAAGAAAATCACCCAACAAATCAACTTGGCCGTGGCAACTCCGCCTGCAATCCCTGAGTACCTCAGCGGATCGGAGTCCTGCATCACATTCACTCGCGCGGATCACCCTTGCCAGATCCCTCGCCCAGTTCATGCTGCCCTGGTGCTGGAGGCGCAGATCGGAGGCTTCGAGATGAGTCGCGTCTTCATGGACGGCAGCGGCGACATCAACCTAATGTTCGCAAGCACTCTAGCAGCAATGCGGATCCCGCAATGCAGCCTGGAACAATCAGACACAGCATTCCACGGCATTGTCCCAGTGAAGGGCATATTCCCCCTGGGCAAAATAGGGCTCGATGTCATCTTCGGGAAGCCGGACAACTTTCGGCAGGAGCGACTCGAATTCGAAGTGGTGGACTGGCCATCGCAATACCACGCCATCCTGGGGCGTGTAGCATTCGCAAGGTTCTTGGCCATCCCACACTACGCATACCTACTACTCAAGATGCCAGGACCAAGGGGCGTCATCACAGTCCACGGGAGCTTCACCCGATCGGACCAATGCGACAGGGATTTCAACAAAATCTCCCAGTCTTTCGGCATGCAAGACGAGCTTGTAAGGCTCCGTGAGGTGACGGACAATGGGGCACCCCCAGTCACAAGGCGTAACGCACCGACATGTCCTTCGACTCCACCGTCAACACCAAGAAAGTACAGGTCCATCCGGATACCTCCAAGACGGCCTTGATCGCCAACTACCTCACCGCATAGGAAGGCGCTCATCGAATTCCTCCGTGAGCTGGAAATCTTCGCGGTGTCCTACGGACATGCGGGAGTTCAGGAATTCGCCGAGCACGCACTCAATGTCTTTCCAGACACCAAGCCAGTCAAGCAGTCCATCCGGAGACTGTCGGAGCCACGAGCCAAAGCTATCGGCAAGGAAATCAATAGACTGCTCACTGCAGACTTTATCAGGGAAATCAAGGAAAGTTAGTGGCTGACAAACACAGTGATGGTCCCAAAAAAGGACACGGACATCCTGCGGATGTGCGTGTATTTCACGTCACTAAACAAGCACTGCCCAAAGGACCACTTCCCTCTTCCTCGGATCGACCAGATCATCGATTCGACTGCAGGTTGCGAGAAACTCTCCTTCCTCGACGCCTAGTCAGGCTATAACCAGATTCGACTCAAGGTCGAAGATCAGGAGAAAACGGCGTTTATCACACCGTTCAGAGTATTCTCTTACAACACAATGCTCTTCGGGCTAAAGAACGCGGGTGCCACGTACTAGCGATGCATGCAGGCCTGCCTCAAGGACCAGATCGGTCGCAACGTCCAAGTCTATGTCAATGACATAGTAATAAAAACCAAGGAGGCAAGGACACTTATCAACGATCTCCGCGAGACGTTCGACAACCTTGATCGCTACAAGATCAAGCTCAATCCCGAAAAGTGCGCTTTCGGCGTCCCATCGGGTCAGCTGCTCGGGTACTTCATCTCTCAACGAGGGATCAAGGCGAACCCGAAGAAAATCAGAGCCATCATGACGATGGAGAAGCCGAAAAATATCAAAGGCGTCCAGCAGCACGCAGGACGAGTAGCGGCACTAAGCAGGTTCATCAGCCGCATGGGCGAGAAGGCCCTACCATTCTACCAGCTGCTACGCAAAGCAGACAAATTCGAGTGGACACCGGAAGCCAACGACGCATTCGAAAGCCTCAAGCGGCTTCTCTCCACCTCGCATGTCCTGGTCACGCCAAAGGAGCGCGAGCCTCTGCTGCTGTACATAGCAGCCACACACCAGGTGGTCATCACCGTACTAGTGGTCGAACGACCCGAAGAAGGCAAGACCCATGGGGTCCAGCGCCCAATCTACTGCCTCAGCGAGGTACTCACGCCAACAAAACAGAGGTACCCTCACTACCAGAAACTCGCCTACGGCGTGTTCATGACGGCTCGACGGCTGAGACACTATTTCCAGGAGCACCAGGTGATGGTCGTCAACGAGGCACCCCTGAACAGCATCCTGAATAATCCAGAGGCCACAGGACGCGTGGCCCTGTGGGGCATCGAACTGTCACCCTTGGACATCGTCTACGAGAAGCAACTCGCAATCAAATCTCAAGTCCTTCTGGATTTCCTGGTACATTGGATGGAGCTGCAGCTGCCAGACACCCCAGACATGTCGCAGTCATGGACGATGCACTTTGACGGCTCCAAGCGTGAAGCCGGAGCAGGGGCAGGGGTCATACTGACCTCCCCGCAAGGCGACAAGATGAAGTACGTCCTCGGATGAAATTGAGCCTCCAACAACGAGGCCGACACGAAGCCCTCATCCATGGCATGAGGATGGCAAAGATATGCGGTGCAACACGCTGGTCATCTACGGTGACTCCAACCTCGTCGTCCAGACGATGAATGAGTGCGACGACACGCGAAAACATGATCGCGCATCGCAGACTCTACAACGCACTCGAAGGAGAATTGACGGCCACGAAGCTTCGACACGTTGGAAGAGAAAGCAACGAGGAAGCCGACAGACTCGCCAACATCGGCTCCACTTGCGCAAAGGTGCCACCGGAGTGTTCCTCGATGATCTGCGTGCCATCCATCAAGCGGAAATTCCCAAGGATCACCCAAGAAGCAGAACACTCGGGAGCTACGCTACCGAAGGACAAGAAGGACCGAAAATCGGACAGAGGCAGCCATGGTCAACCTAATGCAGGTCATGGCCGAAGAAACCTGACACGCCATACCTCCGGTTCTTGTTAAATGGAGAATCGCACGACAGGCCACGGATGCCCGGCGCATATCTCGTCAGTCAAAAGCCTTCACCATCATCAACGGCGAGCTGTACAAGCGCAGTATTACCGGTGTACTAGAAAGGTGCGTCACCATCGGTGACGGGAAAGCAATCCTCCAAGACATCCACGAGGGCATCTGTGGCCATCACGCAGGCAGCCGCTCCCTTGTCGCCAAAGCTCTACGAGCAGGATTCTACTGGCCAACGGCCATGAGCGACGCAAAGGAAATCGTCCGAAGATGCAATGGATGCCAACGGTTCGCCGACAAACCGCACGCACCTGGGTCCAAGCTCAGACCCATACCCATAGCTTGGCCTTTTTCTCAATGGGGCCTCGACATGATCGGCAAACTGCCAAAGTCCTCGAAAGGGGGACACGTTTACCTCCTGGTCGCAGTCGACAAGTTCACCAAGTGGATCGAGGCCATGCCGGTTACCAACCAGAAAGGCAAAACGGCCGTCAAGTTTTTTGAGTCCATTGTCTACAGGTTCGGCGTACCGCATAACATCATCACCGACAATGGATCGAACTTTATCTCCAAGGAATTCCAGGACTTCTGCGAAGGCCTCGGGATCAACATCACGTACGCCTCAGTGGCACACCCGCAAACAAACGGGCAAGTGAAAAGGCCAACGGCCGAATCGGCGCGGGCATCAAGAAGCTCCTCATGAGTCCACTCGAACGGAAAGCAGGAACCTGGACTAAAGAGCTACCATCCGTCCTATGGAGCTTACGGACCACGCCAAACAGCTCCACAGGCTACACACCGTTCTTCATGGTACACGGAGCCGAAGCCGTGCTGCCAGCCGAAGTACGCCACCAGGCCCCTCGGGTCGTCGCATACAGTGAAGCCGAATCCACGGCTGCACTCGAAGATGCCGTCGATACACTCGACGAAGCAAGAGACATAGCAGCAGCTCGATCAGCGGTGTACCAGCAGAGTCTCCGCAACTACCACAGCCACCGGCTTCGCCCCAGGTCCTTCGTCGAAGGAGACCTCGTCTTGCGACTTAAGCAAGAGCGACCGACAAAATTCGAGTCACCATGGGAAGGACCATACGTCATCACCGAAGTCATCCCAGGTGGCGCCTATCGCCTCAAGCACGTGGAGTCTGGAGTCGCATACTCCAACCCATGGAATATCTCACACCTGCGATGATTCTATCCGTAGAAACCTACCCCCTTTACTTTCAATAAGGCTTTCAGCCAAGGCTATTCAGCCGAATAATGTACCTCCTCCATTACGATATAAATAAAGCTAAGTGTCTCGCCCCAAAACTTCAGTTTGCTATTTTGCAACTTTACTACATGCTACAAACGCACTCGGGGGCTCCCCCCACCTCACGATTTCATCGACTGAGGATCAAACGTGTACACCTGAGTAGCTGACAACGCCAGGCAAACGAAAAGGACACGTACTCAATCAAGGCACTGCGTGCTCACAACAAACAAACCTTTACAACAAAGGGCACAACACGCCCAACCGAAATATACAAATTTTACATCTATCTATTTTTTCAGGTTCTACCTATTCCGAAGAATAACCTGAGCATGCTGCTCAAACAAATCTATGACCTGTTCGGCATACTGCCTTACAGCTGCGTAATGTGGACGCATGTCCCACTCACCACCATCAGGCCGAAGAGGTGGCCCAGCGTCCACAACAGCCAAATCTACGTCAGGCCGGTGCAGCCTCACAAGAGACAAAGCAGCCTTCACTCCTGCGACGAGCTGTTGCCACACCAACTCCTTGACATTGCCCACGTTCCGAAACTTTGACAGAAGACCCACAAGGCTTGTCGGTACGTCATCCAAAGGGAACATGACGTGAAGCACCGAGGCAAGCGACGTCTGCACTTGGCGCATCACTCGAGAAACCTGGTGCACACGATCCTGCACCGTCGCCAGCGCTATGGCACGATCACGATCCATCCAGAAGAAGCCACCAGCCTCCATGTCCTGTTGAGTCAAGCAATTGACCCGAACAGCGACACGCTCTTTCTCTTCCCTCGGAGCAAGGTTCGCACCTGCGATAATGGAAAGAATAAGAGAAAAGGCCAGCAGGCTCACCCGAAGAACTGAGCTACATCTCGAAACAAGAAACAACTTACATTGAAGCTGCTCAGACAGCCGAATAAGTTCCGCCATCAAGTACTCCTCTCTGGCTGCACCACGATCCGCCTTGGACTTCCAAACATCGGCATGACCTCGCAACCCGAGCAGCTCCCTCTCCAGACTACGCACGCGATCCCGAAGAAAAGCGAGTTGAGAGGAAGCATCCAAATATGGTCGCAACGGCATTGCGGAGGAAGTGTCAACAGGGTTAGCACCTGAAGGAACCTAGAGAAGCATAAAAAGAAAGGGACACAAACATTCAGACAATGATAGAGCACAACTCAGAAGAATTCATTAAACATATAAGGCCACTACGTGGCACAAGGATGGTGTTCTTCAAGATATTTACATCAAAAGCAGACTACAAACTACCCTACGTCTACAACGCCTAAGATGCGGCACCCTGAGTTGCCTCGAAGCCAGACTGCCTAGCTTTGGCCCCGCCCTGCTGCCGCAGTGCATACTCAGACATCAAATCAATGAGCTTGGGCCCATATCGCTTGCAGCGAGCAGAGTAGGCAGCAAAGGCTACCTCGGATCCATCTGTAGTTGTCGGCATCCGGGAGGTGATCTAGGGCAGATCCAACTCCGCTCCAGCAGCCAAGGCCATCGCCAGCCCGACGGACGCGCCGATGCCCTTCTGCTTGCGCTTGTACGCCGCAGGCGCTTCGGCTGACAGAGCCTCCGCCAGAGCATCCACATCATCGAGGGCCACACCCTTAGGAACAAGCTCCTTGTAGAAGCGGCCAAGGACCTCTTTCGCCTTGGCAAGGGAGCTGACGACGGTGCTGCAGCGGTCTTCGACCGCCACAGTAGCATCATCTAGAGCACTCCCGTGCTCTAGAGCACCACGGTCAAACTCGACGCCTGCGGCATCTGAGACAAAAAATAAGAAGGAAGACATGAAGAAAAGCAGCACAGAAGAAGACACGAGGCAAAAAGAAACAAGCACAAATCTAGCACTCACTCGAAATAGCCTTGGCAGCAGCCATGAGCTTCGCCGCCACCTCTCTTTCACGAGCAGCCGCAACGGTGGCCAGCTGCTCCTCCCGATCCGCGGCCTCCTGCTGCAAACGCTCCTTCGCTTCGGCTGTCTTAGTCATCTCTAGCTCAAGGCGTTCTTTCGCGCCAACGGTGGCTTCGGCCTTCTGCTCCGATTGACCAAGGCTCTTCTTGAGAGCATCGACCTCGTGGAGAGAAGTATTATGCTCCTCTGCATTCAAAACAAGAAACGTCAGAAAGCAGGACCGGAATAAACGAAAAAAGCACCAAAAGGCGAATAAGTACCTTGAAGCTGCCGAAGGTTAGCCTCCAGCACCAGACGCTCCTGCACCAGCCGCTTGGCCTCCTGCACAAAAGGCTGCAGAAAAAGAAATAGCAGTAAGAAAAGTACTTGGGGGCTACGCCCAACACAAAGGAGTAAAAACAAAATTCGCACACGAAGACACTCGGGGGATCCCCCCGTGACATGAAGCAGAGAAACTTACATGCTCTGATGGCGACTCCGAAGGCCCGCCTGCGAAATTCTGAGGCGCAACCACCTGCACCTCCTGCAACGGAGGATCCGGAGCTGTGCCACCCGAAGTCGCCACCGTCTGAGGAGGAGGAGACGCAATTTTCGACTCCCCCATCATATCTCGCGCACCATCACTGGAGGAATCGTGGGAGGAATGCCTGCATACGAACCAATCAGCACAAGTGCAAAAATCATGAAGGAACAAGGACAATAGTACAACAAGAAACTTACGAGCCCAGTGAGCTCAGGTCGAAGACAGGAGGAGTCCTTCGGGCCCTCTTATCCTCTTTCTTCTCTTCCTTCTTCTCCTCCTTCTTTTCTTCCTTCTTCCGCTTCGCTGGCGGGTGCGGTGCTACAGCCCGCACAGGAATGGTGGGAATGGGAGAGGAAGAACCTCCATGATCGTCACTATGACGCTCAAGGCCCAGAGGGTTTCTGGGAGTCGGAGGAGTCGAGGCATCCGAAGACTCGCTGGAGCTCCGTGACCGTTTGCGCGTATGGTCCTCACTCTACTCATCAGCATCCTCCGCCGGAGATCGCGCCGACGGCAGCTCGGACACGGACTCAACCACTTCATTATCCGGGGCATTCGGATACTTTTCGGGCAATGGAGGTACCATGCCCGGCACTTTGAAGCTCTGCAAAATCAGAAGGAACTTTGTTAGCAAACAAAGGAAATAAATACACAGCCGACAAAAAAGCACTACGTGCACAAATCTACACCTGCGGTACGACCAACGTCGAAGAAAATGGAGGGGTTAGCGACTTCCCCGGGATTTCTTCTCCGGCCTTGAACTTCAAGGCCGAAGGGCCCTGTCAAGATCCCCCTCGGAGATTTTCTCAGTCGAAACCCTCGTCGGATCACGGCGCCCAGAATAAAGAAACATCGGGTGCGCCCTCGCTTGGAGAGGCTGCACCCGACGCTCAAGAAACGTCCGGATGATGTCCACACCGTTCACCTCCTTCTCCGGAATCAGCTGGAGATCCTCCACCCGGCAGTAAAGGGCCTCTATCTCCGCGACCTCATCGTCCAAGATTTGGTTTTTCCAAGACCTTTTGTTTCCAATCATTTGGGAGGGGTCAAAGGGAACAAGACCAAAATCTTGCCCGGGCACTACGGAGTCGCGGATGTAAAACCATCGCCTCCGCCAGTACTGGACAGATTCGGACATGGAAAAAGAAAAGAAGAGAATATTGGGACTAAGGGAGATGATGCAACCCCCAATGGGATACACACCATCCGAACCAGATTGCCTCTTCACGGAATAGAGCTTCCGGAAGAGGCCAAAGTGCGGCTCAATTCCAAGCCAGCACTCGCAAAAAGTGATAAAACAAGCAATGTGGAGAAGAGAATTGGGAGACAGATGATGAAGCTGAATCCCATAGAATAAGAGCAGTCCACAGAGGAAGTTGTGGACTGGAAAAGAAAACCCACGCATAACGAAGGCGAGAAACATAACCCGATACCCAGATGGGGGACGGGGGATTACCTCATTGCCAGGGAGTTTGATGGTCTCCCTATCCTGCGGGATCAGGCCCTGCTCGTGAAGCTTGCGGAGATCGCTCTCCCGCGTCTCTAATCGCCGCCAGCCACCATTGGTGACACGGGTAGCGATGGTGCTTTTCTTTCCTCCGGCGGCGCTGGTCCCAACTGCAGATGACGATTTCTTTGGTTTCCCCATTGCGCTACGGCGGCGCCGGCGGTGAAAACGCAGAAACGACGACGAAAATGTGGAAAGAAATCCCAGCGCGCAGCAAGAATCGCTAGATCACAAGGAGGCAGTGAAAACAAGAACTGATGCGGTGAAAACAATCCGTGGCTTTCCCCAATGATTATAACAGCGAAGACGACGCACGGCAGCCGTCCATCCAGAAGACCTAACGCCAACGTCAGATCTGACCGTACACGTGTCAACATCACAACGAATCGTCGTTACCACGCCGTCCACTACGCGCGGAAATCGAGGAGACACCGTAATTATCTCCACGCCGCGCGTGACCGGTCAATTCAAAGTCAGCAAGTGGGACCCACGTTCGTCCAGTCAAGTCATCTCTGGCGTAGCAGACGCTTGAGGTCATTGATCGTCAGCACTGATGTCATAAAAAGCTATACTAGCACCAACTACAATTCCCCGGCTCCACAGCTAAGAGTACTCACTCGAATCTTCGATTCGACTAAATACTCGGGGGCTACTCCTATCGGGCCGCGGCGCACCTGGATGATGAATAAAGAGAAAGTATTTCTTCGAGTCCTACGTCGAGTCTACGACTCCACTACGGACTCGGGGGCTACTCCCATAGGGAGGATGAATTTAAGCATCCGAAAATTTTCGTATCCTACAGACTTAACAACTGAACAATGCTTGAACTAAAGTCTCTGCTCGAGTCTACGACTCGAACAGACACTCGGGGACTACTCCCATAGGGAGCGCTGGTCGCGCACCCTATGAAATCTTCGACTGCGATCTTTCAAATCAGCACACAAAAACTTTTTGGCAACTCTGCCCCAACAAAACGCTGAGTGAGCGACAATCTCCTTGACCACCCGAAGCACCTCCGTGGTGACAAATGTTCGGATGCTGCGTCTGCGACGCAAAGATAAGACCTACAGATATCATCTGATGGCCTGGCAACGTACACGACTGCGCTCTGCTAGTATAAATCCATGCCAACAGGCGTGATGAAAAATCCCAACGGACGCGTTGGGTACATCAATTAAAATCACTGGAATTGCACTCCTGTAATTCCTCCGCGGCCTGAGTCGAATTACGCCAGCATATGTCCCGGGTTCAAGTTAAGGGAGTCAAACCTGATGAAGATCATGTTGTTTCGTCCTAAGACAGTTAACTGACCCTGATCCGTCGGGTGAGTCAGGCACATGTATCAACAATCCCTACACACATATATTGTTAACACCTAGTTGCACCTGAAGGATTGAAGAGTCCTCAGCCGAATCTACGATTCGACTGATCACTCGGGGGCTACTGACATGGTTATACCCTACGGGTACGTAACTTCAGCATACCTCGTCCAGCCCAAGGAAGGCCCACAGCAGACATACGCTAGCCCATGAAGATTTTCGGGTGGCCAAGGCCCATGACGCCTTCGGATCCTTGGAGAGCAAGACTAGCATAGATAGGAAATTTAAAGGGGTAAAACCCTAGAACCTGTAACCGACTAGGACTATGCCCGGGACCTGCCTAAGACTATATAAAGGCCAGGAGGGCACGTCCTAGATCTCTCGACTCATACTTTGGCACACGCACCTCCACGCCAGATCGAATATGCGCACCCTGTAACCTTCGGTTCCGCCGTAATCAAGAGCAGCCAAGCAGGAGTAGGATTTTCCCTCCGGGGGCCTGAACCTGGGTAAATCTCGTGTCCCCTGGTTGCTTGTCTGTTAACCGTTCCGCGATCTCCAGCATCCCCATCTTCTCCAAAACCCAAGTCCATAACAATGGGCATTGACGAGATTAGACCTCGTCAGCTGCATCTCGGGAGTGACGTTATTGTTGTTGTTTTGGTTGGGTTTGGCACGACGGGGAGGCATCTGTTGGTTTGATAGGGATAAGTAATGATAGGTACATCTAAAGAAGTTCTAACACACCACCCTAAACAATCAAGTTCAATCAAACAATCAACAAGCAACTATTCACTCAACAACTTATGAGCTTAACTCATGAGTTGAAGGAAACAACAAGTTTTCTTGAAACAATCAACTTAGTATAGTCATACCTCATAGGTCAATATGATCCATACACTAACATGATTTCAATGTCTTAGATAGTTGGTAGGGAATCTAATGTTCTCTTGGTTCTCACTTGTAGTCTTTAGTGAAGTCATTGGTCATGGTGAAGGCTTTGTCCATCAAGTTGATAAAGGAAGAGATGTAGAATCAAAACCAAAAAAGTCGAGGAAAGAGTTTACAATATTGTTTGTAAATAAGTTTTGGAACAAAAACAACTCCTATTTTTCTAAGGGGTTTTGTCCATTCCTAGGGTTACAATCCTATAGGCAACACAGTGCTCTGATACCATCTGTAGAGGTCCCAACCTTTAATAAGGTAGAGATCCCCGTGTTTACAATGCTAGTCCCTGGATCAATAGCTAGCATCCACATTTAAGATGTAATATCAAGAAACAAAGGTCATAATACAACTTTATAACCAGGAATAAAATAATTCATTACATCTTACATAGCTCATTTGGCTATCTCATTACAATGCAGCAGAAATAACTATAGCATGGAGTCCTTCATCTTCAAAGTGCCACAGGCAATCATGTTGGTTGTAGACTTGTAATCCTATTCAACACACACTTCACTAACATCAAACAAACCTGCAACATAATAAGTTGCAGCCACAAGGGTCAATACATTTGAATTGTATTGGCAAGTTTCACTATTATGTAGAAATAAGTGGATCCTATCAATACATGCATATCTGGCTAAGTAGGGTTTAGGCTCATTTGCAGAAAGCAATATAGTTTTATCCTATCTTTTCAAAATAGTTTTGATCTTTTGACAATCTTTCTGAACTCCTTGGAAAACTCCAAGTGCTTCTAATCCCTTGTTTCCACCATCAACTTTTACTGTGAGAAAATGGAATGTCGAGATCTTCCATAGCTTCGGGCCTTAGTTGCTCAGAGTTGTCCGTAACCGGGGACACGACTAAGTACTTAGAATTTGATCTTCTGCAGAAGTTGTACACTTTACCCACGTGCCACAATCTCGTCTTGATGCCACCAGTGGCCGCTGGATAAGTACTCACCAAATGGAGTACCGGTAGATCGAGAATGTGACAAAGACTTTCTATAGAAGTCCTCCCAATACACAATGCTAGCTTGTCTACCAGGCACCAATGTATGGATATATTTCCAATACACAATGCTAGTTAACCTGAAGATGCCAATGCAATGGTCTTCAACTATATATTTGACTAAGCCAGAGCCCATTTAGCATGTGGCTGTACACGGAAGCCACTGTACGAGAAACATGTTAAATCTCTAAGTCACTGGGTGGTTTTCTTCTAGTGCACATACAAAAAGATAGCCATATAAACATGGTTCCCTTTGTTGCCACCTTGTCCAAAATGGAGTATTCTCTTTCCACCCAGGTGGTTCATTGAGTACTTGTTTTATTATATAAAATATATATTTTTCCAACACTTCATATAATCATGATATGATATTCCACCCCAAGTTTATAGCAGGGCTAAGCATTCTACAACTACAATGTTTTCAGTAAGGAAGATACAAGGATATCCTAATAGGATTTAGCATAGCATAAAATATAGTAGTCATATCATGCATACTACAAAAATCCACTAAGTGTAATGAAAATAGTAGGACATGGATGATAGTGTCACTTGCCTTTTTTAGTAGGGAATATTGCTTCACTCCTTGATCTTGCAAATATCATACTCTTCTAACTTCACTACAATTCAATCAAGCAAACATATATCCAACTAGCATTCAAACAATTCACCACATAAAATAACAAAAACATGGCAATGCATGCAAGCATGCAAAAGATGGTTTTATTTGGAAAAATGGTTTCTATTAGGCTCTAAACATTTTAAAGCTGATATTGGTCATTTACAAAAGTAGTAAAACCATTTAAATTCAAGTTGGTGAAAATGGGCATTTAAATCATTTTGTTTTGCTAGAAATGGTTTAAATCAAAGTAATAATTTGTAGGGTTAGCCAAATATATTCTTTAAACACAAATGTCAATGTTTATGATTTAAGGGTTTAATATTAATCCATTTGCAAAAAGGTTCCACCTAAATTCCATTTTTAAATCCAAAAATGTTTTTTTATTTGCTAGAAATGTTTTTAACAAGTAATAATTTACTAAGGTTCATCAAATATGTTTTCAAGTCCCAAAACTTGGTTTTTAGGGTCAGAGAGTTTAAACCACATCATTTTCCAAAAGGTTTCACTTTAAAAGTATTTTTAAACCATAATCAATATTTTTATTTAGCTAGAAATGCTTTTATTCAAAGATTAAATTCCTAAGTGTCACCAAATATACTTTTAAATCTACAAGTTGGTTCTTAGGGTCAGTACGTTCAAAACAATCCATTTACAAAAGATTTTACCTTAAAAACATTTTTAGAACAAATTTTATATCCAAAATAGGCCTAAATATGTTTCTACCTAAACAACCAATTTTCCAGAAGCAAATCATTAAACAAAGTGCATGGTTGGAAAGGTTTTGTTTTCCTGATTCCAATGATATAAATTTGTAAGATTTGGACGTGTATATTTAAAGTTATGAATTTTGCAAGTTTGAATATCTAATAGACACATTTCTATTTTTAAATCAAAGCACTGATCACGTGGCGCTTTCTTACTGGCTAAAAACGGTTCGTGCGGATCGAGCTATGGGGTGCGTTGGATCTACTTAAATCGCACGGCACACAGCGTCTGATACCGCTTCGCTTAAATCTAATCTGAGCCATGCGATGAAGATCTAACGACTCTGGCACCTGCGAGAACTGGCGGTGGCGGCGGCAAGCGGGCCTTCGGCGATGAGGTTGCCGACGAACTAGGTCGCGTGAGAGAGAGGGGATGCTCACCAGACTCGCAGGAGTGTGGCGATGCTCAACGTTTCCTCAGTTGGCCAAGGGGCGGACGGACGCGTTGCTGATTGCTCGTCGGAGTTGTGCTCACCGTCAGGTTCGTCTGGTCGTTTTCGGAGGCGAGGCTACAGATCATGCCGAGGCAAACGGAAGGGGGCGTTAGACGCGGGCGAGTGTGGAGATCACAGGAGTATCATTGAGAGGGACATGGGCGGACGGAAACTACTTGGAGAGTTCGCCGGAGTTGAAGACGTTCTTGGTGGCGCTCGGGTGATGTCAAAGCCGAGTTTCTAGCACGCGCGCGGGTGAGCTGAGACTATGGGTAGGTGTGCCTGGATAGGAGGAATAATCTAGTGGGTGCCAGGGAGTGGGAGGTGGCCGGAGTTGCCGGGATTTCGCCGGAGTAGCTCGTCGGAGCAGAAAGTTTGCTGCGGCTAATTCAGACAACTCGGTGGCGATCTGGTGCAAGCGAGAGAGGGGAAATGGATAGGAGTGGCAGGCTATTAAGAAGGCCAGGTTAGGGGAGGAATTAACTCGCGCGTTTACGTCAATTTAATCGCATTCATCGTCGGCAGAAACAACAGGGGAGAGAGTGAGGTCAGCGCGTGGGGAGGACGACGATGAGGTGGCAGTGGGTCCCGTTCGTCAGTGAGGTGGGGGAAAGTTAGGTGGGGTCCGTCGTCAGTGAGAAAGTGAGTAGGGTTTCTGATGAAAAATGATTCAGGGGAGGAAAAGAAGATGGGCTGCGAGTTCGGCTGGGCTGGACCAGATGGGCTAGTTGGCTTCCTTTCCATTTTTTTTATTCTGAATCTTTTTCTTTTTCCTTTTCTATTTATATGTTTTGATTTTCATTCAAATAATTCAAACACTATTTGAATTCAAACCTCTACCAAACTTTGAGTAGATTTTAATACTGTTTATTAACATATTCTAAAGTCCAATTTAGAATATTTCTTTTATTCTTTTAGGGTCTATTATTTATTTAAAAATAGACATTTGTCTTTATTTCAAAAAGGATTTAAATATGTTTTAAAACTCTATTTGAATTCTAAATTTTACCAAACCTTTTTCAGTAGGTTTAATTTATACAAAATAATTTCACTTTGAATTATTATTTAAAATACTTTAATATGTTTTAATGTTCATTTAAATTGGGAAATGTTTTTACCTAAATGAAATTGGATATTAATAAATCCTTATTATTTTTATTTAAATAATCCTTCACTCTTTTTATTAAACAAAAAATCTTTCATTTCATTTGTTTGGCCAAGATTTAATTTGGCTTTCTAAAATAGTCCTTATTTATTTATTTATTTATTTATTTCTTCCTTTGCTTATAAAATCCATATCTTTTTATTTAAGGATCAAAAAATGGTGATTCCTACTTTTAAAATTTTATTTAATATTTGTTTATCTTTTAAATCCCTTTTCATTCAAAGTTTGTTCAAGATGGGTCTTTGATGTTTCCATTTGGAACCATAAAGTTTCTTTTCACCCTAAATTTCACCATAAGATGGGTCTTTAGTTGGCTCATATTTTGAATAGAAACTTTTATATGTGTAATGATCCTATACTATTATTTGATGCATGAAATATAAAAGACATTGATATAGTTATTACTACTTCTATTGATTTGGAACATGACAATGTATATATTCTATTGTAATAAACAAAGAGGTTTAAGGTTTTGTATTAGGCATATCTACCCTAAGGTTTAGGGTCTTTAATATCTTTAGTCTCCTTTATGGATGTGGTTAAAGATTCAATAGTTAAACATATTGTTTTCTGTTTGGGAATATTTGATAGTCTCACCTTTAGTACTAGAAAACTATATCTGGAATATTTCATGGAAAAGAATTGATAAAGATATACTTAAGCACATGTAGTTATGATGGTTGGAATTAACAGAGATGTGCTTATGTGATTTGCTATAGGGAGATATTTCTATAAAGTGTTATAGACATTAGATGATGGATCAATAGTATTAGATGGATATTATGTTGATTTGAGATTTAAATTTTATTGCTTACCAAGATGTAATAGGAAGATGATTTATAACTTATAATTATATTTCACAATCTTGAATCTCTAATTAAGGAATTCCTTTCCTAGATATAATACTTCTTTCTATCCATCATCATGATTAGTTTGATGGACTTACTTATAAAAATCTTCTTATTCAATATATCATTCTTCTAAACTCATGGATGGATCCAATGAGTTTGGTATCAAAGCATTTCATAGTTTTATTATATCCTTGCTTGATTATACCCACTATTCTACTATTGAAAATCTTAAATCCTACAAGTAGTTCTTTCAAACTCCACTCCTGACCTTCCTTAATCATCCATCACTAATATTTCTTTAATAGTTGTATGCATCCAACTACCTTTCTCTAAAGTTGACTATCCTTTAAGATGAATAACACTACTTCTTTAACTCTATGCTATACTAGCTTTAATTGAATAATATCATCTATATGCACTTCACTCCAACCCTAATTATATTTATGTGGCTTGCAGTGACTACTCTGAGATAACTTATTTCTACTAAGGTTCTAATCATGTTCTACCCACTAGTATTACTTATACCAATATAAGCATTCAATGTTCGTGGCTAAAGCATCACCATTATAATCCTTAAATCATTTATTGCTTAAGTTCTTAGTTGACTCAGCAAGGCTTTATCAATCCTACTTTTCATTGTCTTGAAATCATTTTCTTAGTATCTCATATTGGATTAAGGTTATTTATGGACTATGCCCTCTTTAAAATATTTAAGTAGATGTTATCATAAGATCAAGAAGTAATAGATCAATGATTGCTCGTTAAAGAATTTGTGAATCAATGAGGAATTATTCAACATTGATGAACAACAGATATTAAGATAAATTCCATAAAGATTGATATGGAAAGAAAGATATATGGTGGATGATCCTGACTTAGTCTCTTTCCAACTCCAACTCATTGAAGAGTTCAAGGTTAGGTATTACTATGATACTCATAGTAGGAATAGATAAAAATGAGATAGGTTAGCACTAATCATTGCATTTTTATTATTCTAGTGGTAATCTTAACTTAGTATTCATAGGTTGGTATGCTTAATAGTATGATATGATCCCTTAAGGATCATATATGAATCATTTAAGCAATGTATAATGAGTGACATTTATTATATCTGGTCTACCCTTAGACCAAATCATGTTTAACTAAATAAGGTTTTAGCAAAGGTCATATTGAAACTTATCGCAGTTAACTTGATGATCTACTTCAATTCCATCAAGTTAAGAGAAGCTTCAATCACTTTGACAAGTTTTGTTTAAAAGCGCGAAAATTATTCGGATTTTCTATGCATGAATGCAATGCACACATCTGGGTTCAGCTTATTTCTAAGCTCTAATGCTCGGATGTTACAACTTTTCCATTTTGGGGTGAGGTGTGTGGGCACAAGAGGCGAAAACAAACGCCATGTGTTGCAAAGAAGTCGTGAAGGTTACTTTGTTTCCAATATGGATAACCCACTTGGTTTTTTGTTTGGGAAAATTACTACCACTGCTAGGGTAGTAGATGAACCACCTCCTGTTGAGATAGATCCTTTTAAGATACCTACAAGTGTTGTTAATTGTGTTATGGATAATTATTATTTTGGGTATGGAAGTGTCCATCCTGGTAATCACTTGCTTTTTATCCATGTATTATGCTGGTTGTTTAACTGTGCAGGTATCACAACTGAACAAGTGAAGAAGAAGTTACTCTCCATATCCTTGAAAGGGAGAGCTGAAGAATGGTATACGCTGCTGAAGAATGGACAGTGCATGGAATGGGAGGAGATGACATCTCTCTTTTACTCTAAATTTTATCCTCCCAGTGAAATTCATAAGGATAGAAATCTTATATATAACTTTTGGCCTCTTGATGGATAAAGTACAACTCAAGCTTGGGGGAGATTGAAGTTAATAATGCTTAAATGTACTATTCATGAACTCCCTAACAATATTATTCTCAATAACTTTTATGCTAGGCATTCTCTTCATGATAAAGATTTACTAGATGCTTCTTGTGCTGGATCATTCACACGTATGAAGGAAGAAGCTAAATGGGATTTACTAGACCGTATTCAAGAGAACACTAAATCTTGGGAGAATGACAAAAGAAGAAAGTCAGGTATAAACTATGATTATGATTGCATTAAATCTTTTATGGGAACTGATGACCTCCGTGATATTATCAATGAGTTTGGACTTGATTCCCAACGTATTTCCAACTAATTTAAGGCATTTGCCTCTTACATTGAAATTCCCAAGAAGAAGTGGAACAAGTACCATGCTCCTTATAAAGATGTTGTTAATCATGTTACAGTTAGAAGTACTCAAGTTTGTACTACTAATCATATTGTGCTTGAACCTCATGTTGAGAAAATACCTTTCCCAGCTAAGGTAAAGGAGTATTCTATGATTATTAGTGCAAATAACAAAGGTACAATGAAAACTATGGAGCCTGGTAAGAAATTGAATGATGAACCTGTGGTAACTATTGTGAAAGACCTGACACTAGAAATATAGAGGATGAGCATATTGTCTTCTGTGAAGACGCTTCTAATATTATCTCTCATCCTAGTAAGGCTAGAAAAGCTAGTGTTCCTATGCTTTCTATTAAAATTAGTGATCATTGTTATTATGGTTTATGTGATATTGGTGCTAGTTCTAGTACTATTCCTGATGAGCTTTACAGGGAAATTATGCATGAGCTTGAGGACATTGATGTGGTTATTCACCTTGATAACAAGGAAACCATTTGCCCCATTGGCATTGTAAGAGATGTGGAGGTTCTCTATGGTAAGATTAAGTATCCTGCTGATTTTCTAGTGCATAACTCAGCAACTAGCAAAACTTGTCCTATCATTTTTGGTAGACCTTTCTTGAACACTTGTGGAGATATTACTGATTGTAAGAAGGAAAAAGTTTTAACTAAGTTTGATGGAGATTCTTATGAGTTTAACTGTCAACACCCGGATTTTTAATCCCAGATGCCTGTTATGCCATACATCGCAATCCCAGGATTACCATTTTTGCGAGACATAACATAATTGGATACCACAGTACATCATCCATTACAAACCATACATAAGGTCTTACACAAATAAGGATCTCGTGATCCAGTTCTTAATACAACTCAAGCAGCAGAATACGTAATAATAACGGTAGCGTAGGCGAAGCTCCATCTTCGGGGTCATAGGCAATGCTGACGATGGGAGATGATCCTAGTTGTCGTAACCTTCCTGGGGTCCATCATCCTGGTACTCTTCTTCATAGTCTGGCCACGGGAATAGCCAGGGACAAAGCCATGAGTACTCTTTAAGTACACGCACACTAATACTAACAAGTGAAGGGGGTTTTGTAATAGGACACTAAGATCTATGGTTGTTTTGCAAAAAAAAAGCCAGATTTATCTCTACTAAGTTCAGAAGCAAGAAAGCTAGTTGAAATTTTATAACACCTAAGTGGGAACTTTTATTTCATATCACAACTCCGTTGTGGTCAAGTCAAAGTCTCAATTCATTTTGAAAACATCTGACGGGGGAACAGTATGGCCACTCCAACTGTCCATAACCACGGACGCGGCTATTCGAATAGTTTGACACTCTGCAGAGATTGTACACTTCCACCACAACATTCGATATATCTGTCAGGAACAAATCCTGAATTCACCATACTCAGTATGCGGATAATCAATCCTAACCTTTCAATTACACGCCCTAGTATAAGAACCTCTCCTGTGAGTTTGGCCTCCCAACCATGACCAACTGTCATCTTGGGTACTGCATAGGTGGACAATCTTTACAAGGTAGCCTCAGCTCAGACCTTGGCCGCAAGGGAACCCATACTAAGGTATATAAGTTTCCAGTCAAGACCTACCCAATTCTCGGGTATTGTTGTTGTACGGTAACATTGGAATGGTATCGCATCCATACAACCATCAGTTTTATAAAGGGCTAAGGCTCATGCCTCAACATTTTCATCATCAAAATCATCTGGTGTTCGGAAACACATGTCAAAACATCTCAATAGAATGATCCATCATTCCAAGGTTTTCATAACCATTTTTCCACCAAGTATTCCCATCTGAAGTTGATCAAGTTTTATGCTTAGCACTAGCATCTACAAATGGGGAGTGAATACTAATGAGGGGTGGTAAACTGGTGGATTTTAACTAAGTTCAATCTCATGCCTTAGGATGACATCAAGATTATCTAGCTTAGGCCAAATTTAATTCTCTTTATGCAACCTTCAATTATCTTTCTAGTATCTACAATTTACTCAAGTAAACTCTAAGTAAGAGCTTTGATAAAGAAATAAAGTAGAAGCTTGCAAGTAAAACTAGGATTGGGTTATCAAGTGGGTATGATCACATATGCTTAAGGCATATAGTTAGCATGGTAACAAGCAAGTATTTGCTTGCATAGGTATCAGTATAAGCTTGCTAAGTTAATAGCTTGCAAGTATTGGCTTGCTTAATCAACTAGTAGTATTAGGCTTGCCTTGTGCAGAGCAGCGTTTGAAGTTCTCCTCGGCTTCTTCTTCGTAGTATCCTCCTTCCTCCTCGTATCCTTGGTCGGTACTAGCGTCTATAAATAAATATGAGGTACACAATCACCAAACAATACTTAACTACTTTCAATGATCACACAAAGGGGTTCTATATATGATCTAGCATTATCACTAATATCACAAGAATAAAGCATTTGTCTTATTTATTTATTTTTAGAAAAGTAATTTCTACTCAATGAAAAACTACTTAAGATTTAATATTCTCCAACTCAAACATGGGATCATGTTGACACATGTCATCACCACATATTTCAGTACATGGGAATGTGATTTAAAGTGATGTCACAATTTAATAATATTTAACCTTTTATTTCAAATAAAAATAAATGACTAGAAATTCCTATGTGGCATTCTTTTATTACTTGAACATTGTTTCTGTAAGTAAACCCATATGTTTTTATATATTCTGAAAGGTATGATCAAATGTGATTTTTGAGAGTTGGAATCAACTCAAAATCTATTATAGTTTAATTTTGAAAAATGTTTGAATGCAGAAGAGCTTTTGCCTTGTTATTTTTACCAAGGTTAATCTACAGAACCAAATGATTTGAATCCAACGGTCTTGGATTAAGCATTTCAAAACCTTTCTAAAAAAATTGGTTTCATTCAATTTGGTTCAGTGAATCGAGCTGGGTTGATTTTTGAAACTGGGTACAAAACTGAGTTTGAAATAAAATAGAAAAGGCTAAATTCAAACGAGTGGGCTGCGCGGGAAGGGGTAATGGGCCGGCCGAGTGTCACTCCACGGTGCGGGGCGCAACTGACAGGGGGGTTCCACCAGTCAGTGCCTCTTTAAACGCGAAGCGGTACGAGGCAATGTGGTGTGTTGGATTAGAAGTAAGATCGACGGCTGAGGGTCGTCGTCGACGATGAACTAGTCACCGGCGAGCTCGAACCCTAGCTGCTCAGTGGGGGTCGTGGGAGGCTCACCGGGGCTCAGGTGAAGGTCGGCGATGCGGGCGAACGATGAAGTCGATGACGGCAGACTCAGGGGTGGTCGCGGCAGCTCCTGGGGTGGACGAAATCGACGACGCCCTTCTTCTCAAGAGGCGACCTGCTCGCCTTGCTCCGGCTACGAGGTGGAACGATCAGTGAGGTGAGGGGAGTGAGATGGTGTGCTTCAATCGGCTGGGGGTGGCCTCCTTTTATAGGCCCGACGGTGAGACCGAACGGGATGGGCAGGTGACGGTGGCGACACGGCTATGGGCAGCTAGAGGCATGGCCGAGGTTGGCGATCGATCGGTGGTCTCCTGGCGATGCTCTAGAGCTTTAATGCGTGTGTAGGGGCAGTGGAAAACGGTCGGGAACGCGCGGCGCTCTGCACGGCAGAGGCGTCGTCTTCGACGGCGAGCGGTTGCTGTGCGGCATGGGGCGACGAACGGGGGTGTCTGTGGAGTTACTGGGGCGGTGGTTATCACGTGTGCACGCGGCGAGGGTGGCGCACTGTCTGTGGGCGTGTGTCGAGGGTGGCGCTCTGGCACGCTCTCGACATGCGCTGATAGAAGCTTGGCATGGCGTGGGTGTGTGGTCCAGTGGCTAGCAAGGTTCGAGCACTGTACAGGGGGTGGCGGTGGATGGTGGGTGCCTCCTGGACATGGTGGCTAGGCGCGGCGAACGCTCCTGCTAGCTTTCCATGGTCGGCTGACAAGGAGGTGCTCGGGTTGGCATGGTATGGTGCAAGGGGTAGGGGCTAGGGGTGGTCAAAGCACTGGTTGACACTGGGGGAGACAAGGGTGATCAATGGTGAACATTGCTTAGCCAAATTACTGCTCAAAACAGTGAAGTTTGGCCAGTTTGATTTGTTGCCTCCAAGTGTTTGATGAAATGGCCGCATGAACTCAAGTTTTGAATTTTGAAAAGATTTTTGGTGGGTGTGCTAGGCATGTGCTGGTGATGCTGTGGATGCTTGGGTTTTGAAAATTGACCTTGTTTGGGTGTTTTTTTTTGAAAAAGTGGGATCTTCGCATATGAAATAGATTCAATTTTAAACTATTATTTAAAATATGCAGTTAAATGTTTTTGGATGATCACAAAGTGGTCCTTGGTACCCTGTTATGAGTACTATCAAGGGGTGCAAAGATCCATACATGTTTCTGTTAAGTTCTGAAAGTTAGAGATAGCCAAAGTAGGCATGGGAGTTAATTTGGCCAAAGTGACCATTCACTTAATTTGTTTGTTTTGATTTGTTTGTCTTTGGGAAAAGTTTGGGGGTTGTTTAGAGATGTTGATTTCACCTAAGAATCATTTTACAAGCAAAGAAACACATAATCATGGCAATTCAAAAGAATCCAAATTTCAATACACACACATATGCATGCTTTCATATTTTTAATTGGTAAGTTTTTGTTAACACTAAATTTGATGATTAGAGTTTGATGATTCTAGTTTAATATTTTTGGGATGTTACATTAAATTTTCCAAATTTTCTAAAGCTCCTTATGAAAATAGCTTGCCTAATAAAGATTTCAGGATGGAACAACTTGCTTCTATTGATCCAGTCTATGACCTTAGACCTCTTTTGATGACTGTAAGTGTGCGTATTCTAATGATAAAGTTGTTTCCAGTGATAGTTATATTGTCAACTTTATTCAAAGTGCTACTGAAAGTTATTTTGAGATAGGAAAACATGGTTTTATGCATCTCAATGATGTTAAGTTTCCCCGTTTTATGTTGAAAGCTTTGAAGTTGCATCTGTTTTGTCTTCCTATGCTTGTGGAATTTTGTTTCAACAATTCGTTTTCTCATGATACCCCCATGCATAGGAAGTGGGTTATACTCAAGTGTGTTGGTTATTTTCTTCTTGATGCTCTCTTTCATTTTAGATATGTATATCCTATGTGAGCATCTTTGGAAGTTTGAGCCTAACTTAAAGGCATTAAAGAAAAGTACTTGTTGGGAGATAACCCAAGAGTTTTGTTATGTATTGGAAGTTATTACCTTAGTAATAACCGCTCCTTATCCTTTTTTTTGGTTTTTGTGTCAAGTTCAACTACTTTCGTGAAGTAGATGAGTTGTGAAAAGTGGCTGTCACGGGACAGATTTTTGTGATGTATTGTAAAAATTCGTGAGGAATCTCAGTACTTCGGGTGGAGCTACATTTTTCTGAGCTTGTTCTACAAGTTGTTACCCAACGTTCATCAGTTCTGAAATTTTTGATTTGAGCAACAGAGGGTCTTCGAAAAAATCAATCTTTACCTACTGGTCTGTTTTGACAAATTTCTGTCATCACTTGCATTTGCCTCTTACAGAAGCTTTTGGATGGGGAACCATTGCCTTGGAAGTTTTATGATGACAAGAGAACACCGCCACCACCAAAAGAGTAATTCGTCATTAGGTTTGGCATCCCCTTGGCTTGTTCCAAGCTTGGGGGAGTGCCGCGGTATCCCCACCATTATCTTTTATATTTTACCCTTTTAGTGGATTCATATTTGTGGTAGAGAAGTTATCTTATAGTTTGGTTTGCATGTGGAAGTATCTCTCCTTTAGTTAATTATCTATGTATCCCTTGGTGTGAGCGCCTTTATTGAATACTCCCTCCGTTTCAGGGCTTAAGGCGTCCTCGTTTTGCGTGTTTTTTCTTTGACCAAAATTACTCTAAATACGTAAAGAGTTTTGGTATAAAACTAGTATCATTGGAAAGTATTTTTCAATATGAATCCAACGGTACTAATTATATACAATATAATCAAGATTTTGTTGATTAATTCTTTTGGTCAAACTTTTCTTTGGAAAGCGTGTGCGCCTTAAGCCCTGAAACGGAGGTAGTATTAATGAGAAGTCTCATCTTTTACTTTTTGCACTTCTTATTTTAGTTTGCAATCTCTATTATATGATGGATCTTGTTGATCAGTATTGGCACCACTTTGGGAGCATCAAGTGGATCTAAATTGGTTTTGGCAAACCGAGTTCTGGTCAGTGGATTTAGTTTGAAAGAAAAAGAAAGAAAGAGCTTACATGTATTTGGTATCATTTGTTTTCTTTCTTGTTGGCTCATCAGTTTAGTATTCTTTATTTAAGATTCCTTTGTGTCTTCAAGGAAGATTGCATGTTTGGCTTTATTACTTGTATGTTTGCTTGATTTTTTCAACTCTCTTGCTTTCTACCCAACCTTGCTAGCCAAAAACCTGTTTTGAGAAGGCATACTTCTCATGTTTCCAAATCCTTTGAACCAAAACTTTTGCCACTTGTGTCCACCATATATACCTAGTAGCTTTTGCTATTCCAAGAAAATTCTCAAGCTTCATCTACCTTTCAAATTAAAAAGTATTTTGTTATGATAAAACTAGTTAGTAAAGCTCTCACAAACTTGATGGCACACCTTATTTACTTGCCCCTAATAGACTTGAACCATTATGAACATCGAAGTTGTATATGCTTGCATCTATACGTTGGAATTAGCAGAACCATGTTGTCACGGGGAACGTTTTCAACATTACACTTGTACTATGTACACAGTTGATATCGTGCTCTTTTGTCTATGGATGTCAACGGTGTGAAATAAAGAGGGGAACTTGAAAGTCCATGGAGTTTGTATTTTGTGTTAGAGAAACACCTGGGCCTCTAGCCTAAGCCATGCTGAATCATGGTGGAAACTTGCAGCATCACCATAGTGAGTCATCTATGAAGCATCCTCAATAAAAAAAGCTATACACATAGTAGATAAAAAGATCGCCAAGATGCTCATTGTCTGCTTGCCTTGTCATTTTGGTTATGGGAAAGCTCCTATACCATGTGCAAGGGGTACCCCGTTGGCGGTTCTCAATTATATGCAAATACTTACAATGACAAGAACTTACCTGGACCCAAAGTTGAGTATACATGAGGAGTGGCCCTCATATTCAAGGAACATGAGATTGCCAACTTATATTTCGTCAAGCATATACTCCATCTTTGTTCACTTTAACCTTAACCATCTCAAGATGCTTATGATGGGGGCAATGAGGGCTCAAAGCTAGTAAGTACCATAATATTTTGGAAGCTCTTTATGACTTGTAATCCTTGCTACCCTATAAGAAGGGACCTTTCTCCTAGTTACCAGTTTGAGTCAGTAAACCTACTTCCTCTCTATCTCCAGCAAGCATTTGAGTTGTTGTGTTTCAAGCATTCATACGGTGATTTATTCAATCGTGTTCTCTATCTTCCTTGTTTGCACAAAACTCTTATCTATTGAGTATTAATTTGAAAGCCTTCACTTGTGAAAAACCTTTTTGAGCAAAGAGTGTTCCTGTTTTGAAACTTCTACAAAAATCTTTTGTGAAACTGTTTGTCAGGTGTTCTCTGACCAAGAACAAGTTTGACAATTCCAATTATGATTTATATTTATGCATCTCTACTGTGATTGTTGTACTTGGTTGCAAGCTAAGTTATATAATGGTGAGTTGCTTTATTCTATGATTTGTGCAATGGTAAGTGTGATGCTTCTTGTTCGTAATCTTTTATCGACACTTCACTCCATAAACCTGTGGACATGTTTATCGAGCTCGATGTTAAGCTTGGGACAAGCGAAGTCTAAGCTTGGGGGAGTTGATACGCCCAATTTGCATCACCATTCCATATCATAATTTACCTCTATTCATTGATATTTGTCTTATTATGAGGTATTACTTATGGCTTTTCATCTGTTTATGCATGTTGGATGATTCTTGGAGGATGGACTGCCGGAGTCTGGATTCTGATGGAAAAGAAGGCATTTTGGTGCAATTTCGCGAAGATCAGAAAAATACCAGAAAAATATGGAAACATATTACCTTAGCAGAAGACGAAGGAAGCCAGGAGGAGGGACGAAGTGGGGCCTCAGGGGGGGCCACACCCCCCTAGGCACAGGCCCACCTGACCCCGTGCCTAGGGCAGGTGTGGCCCACCTGCCTGGCCTCCGACTCCGCACCTTTGCCTATATCTTCCCTTCGAAACCCTAAGGCTCGGGGAGCAACCATAGATAGATTTCCGCCGCCTCTGGGGGCGAAAAACACCGAGAGAGAAAGATCTCACCGGCAGACAAATTTCTGTCGGGGGAATTCCTTCCCGGAGAGGGGAGACCGTCGCCATCAATACCATCATCAAGGTAGGCTTCATCGGGATCATCATCATCCACACCATCATCTCCACCAGCACCATCATCACCACTCCATCTCGCTGGAACAATTGTGTTGGATATTGCTTTAGTTCTTAGGGAAACTTTCCCGGTGTTCATTACTATTGTAGTTGATGCTTGTGAGCGGAACCATTGGAATATTGTTTATGTTCAAATTTTTATCCATTACCATATAATCTTTGATCTTGATCCATATGATGTCTTGTGAGTAGTTCATTGTGTTCTTGAGGACATGGGAGAAGTCATGTTGTTAGTAGTGAATCTGCGATGAGTTATTATTCAATGGTTTAGTATTTAAGTTGTGGTGCTATTCTTCTAGTGGTGTCATGTGAACTTCGACTACATGACACTTCACCATTTATGGGCCTAGGGGGATGCATTGTGTATTTGTCTACTAATTATGGGATTGCCGGAGTGAGATAAACCGGAACCTCCGTTAGGACACCTTTGCACAAGGGAGTGTAGGATCTCAGAGTTTAAGGCTGTGGTTAGATTTATATCTTTATTACCTTCCTGTAGTTACGGATGTTTTGCAGGGGGTTTAATCACAAGTATGTATTAGACCTAGGAAGGGCATTATGTTAGCACAGGTTCACCCACACAACACTTACGAACACCAAAGAAGAGTACTCAGCTATTTGAAGCGAAAGCACTTGACAGAATTCCCATGTGTCCTCGAGAACGTTTGGTCTTTATAAGTATTTCCACTGGCTTGTCCTTTGCTAAGAAAGGATTGGGCCACTTGCTCCGTTTGTTCGTTACTTCTATTACTTGCTCTTTGTTTTGTTGCCTTGTCAGAAAACCACTAAAAATCCATTTGCTAAGTATTCACAGGGAATTCCTGCTCCATACCACTGTTCAGCACCTGCTGCTCCTTGTTGGGATTGACACTCCTATTTATCGAAAGTACTACGATACACCCCCTATACTTGTGGGTCATCATTTACCAAGTTGGCAAGCCTCACAAATGGGAGATCGACTAGAACAACTCTTATTGCATGTGTTGAGGAAATCTAAAGGAAAATGAGAGACAGTAGAGGAGATAGGATGCCCAAGACGCCTGTGCCATGTGTCGCCGCCGGTGGTGGAGTAGATTGCTTGCGCCGAGGGTGTGGAGCCGTGGAAGGTATAGAGGTCCCCATCACTATTGGAGCGAAGAAGTAGAGTCTTGGTAGCTAGGTCCTTCACGGAAAAACCAAAGGGGTTTATGACCCACAAGTATAGGGGTGTATCGTACTACTTTCGATAAATAGGAGTATCGATCCCAATGAGGAGCAGAAGGTGCTGAAAAGTGGTATGGAGCAGGAAATCCCTGTGAATACTTAGCAAACGGATTTTTAGTGGTTTTCTGACAAGGCAACGAAACAAAGAGCAAGTAATAGAAGTAACGAACAAACAAAGCAAGTGGCCCAATCCTTTCTTAGCAAAGGACAAGCCGGTGAAAATACTTATAAGGACCAAACGTTCTCGAGGACACATGGGAATTCTGTCAAGTGCTTTCGCTTCAAATAGCTGAGTACTCTTCTTTGGTGTTCGTAAGTGTTGTGTGGGTGAACCTGTGCTAACATAATGCCCTTCCTAGGACTAATACATACTTGTGATTAAACCCCCCTGTAAACATCCGTAACTACAGGTAAGTAATTAAGATATAAATCTAACCATAGCCTTAAACTCTGAGATCCTACACTCCCTTGTGCAAAGGTGTCCTAACGGGGGTTTCGGTTTCTGTCACTCCGGCAACCCCATAATTAGTATCCAAATACACAATGCATCCCCCTAGGCCCATAAATGGTGAAGTGTCATGTAGTCGACGTTCACATGACACCACTAGAAGAATAGCACCACAAATTAAATACTAAACCATCGAATAATAACTCATCATAGATTCACTAATAACAACATGACTTCTCTCATGTCATCAAGAACTAAACGAACTACTCACAAGACATCATATGGATCAAGATCAAAGATGGTATGATAATGGATAACAATTTAAACATAAACAATAATCCAATGGTTCCACTCACAAGCATCAACTACAATAGTAATTAACACCAGGAAAGTTTCCCCTAAGAACTAAAGCAATATCCAACACAATTGTTACAGCGGGACAGAGTGGTGATGATGGTGCTGGTAGATATGATGGTGTGGATGATGATGATGATCATGATGAAGCCTAGCTTGATGATGGTGTTGATGGCGACGGTCTCCCCTCTCTGTGAAGGAATTCTCCCGGCAGAAATCTGTCTGTCGGAGAGATCTTTCTCTCTCGATGTTTTCCGCCCCCAGAGGTGGCGGAAATCTATCTGTGGTTGCTCCCCGAGGCTTAGGGTTCCGTAGGGATGATATAGGCGAAGGGGGAGAGTTGGAGGCCGGGCAGGTGGGCCACACCTGCCCTAGGCGTGGCCTCAGGTGGGCCCACGCCTTGGGGGTGTGGGCCCCTGCGGGCCCCCTTCGCTCCTTCTTCTGGCTTCCTTCGTCCTTAGGTAAAATAATATGTTTCCATATTTTTCTGGTATTTTTCTGATCTTTGCGAAATTGCAACGAAACGCCTTCTTTTCCATCAGAATCCAGACTCCGGTAGTCCATCCTCCAAGAATCATCCAACATGCATAAACAGATGATAAGCCATAAGTAATACCTCATAATGAGACAAATATCAATGAATAGAGGTAAATTATGATATAGAAAGGTGATGCAAATTGGGCGTATCAACTCCCCCAAGCTTAGACTTTGCTTGTCCCCAAGCGAATACTGAGCTTAGTAAACATGTCCACAGGTTTATGGAGTGAAGTGTCGATAAAAGAATACGAACAAGAAGCATCACACTTACCATTGCACAACTCATAGAAGAAAGCAACTCACCATTATATAACTTAGCTTGCAGCCAAGTACAACAGTCACAATAGATATGCATAAAGATAAATCATAATTGGAATTGGCAAACTTGTTCTTGGTCAGAGAACACCTGGTAAACAGTTTCACAAAAGATTTTTGTAGAAGTTTCAAAACAGGAGCACTCTTTGCTCAAAAAGGTTTTTCACAAGTGAAGGCTTTCAAAGTAATACTCAATAGATAAGAGTTTTGTGCAAACAAGTAAGATAGAGAACATGATTGAATAAATCACTGTATGAATGCTTGAAACACAACAACACAAATGCTTGCTGGAGATAGAGAGGAAGTAGGTTTATTGACTCAAACTGGTAACTAGGAGAAAGGTCTCTTCTTAGAGGGTATCAGGGATTACAAGTCATAAAGAGCTTCTAAAATATTATGGTACTTACTAGCTTTGAGCCCTCATTGCCCCCATCATAAGCATCTTGAGATGGTTAAGGTTAAAGTGAACAAAGATGGAGTATATGCTTGACGAAATATAAGTTGGCAATCTCATGTCCCTTGAATATGAGGGCCACTCCTCATGTATACTCAACTTTGGGTCCAGGTAAGTTCTTGTCATTGTAAGTATTTGCATATAATTGAGAACCACCAACGGGGTACCCCTTACACATGGTACAGGAGCTTTCCCATAACCAAAATGACAAGGCAAGTAGACAATGATCATATCGGCGATCTTTTTATTTACTATGTGTATAGATTTTTATTGAGGATACTTCATAGATGACTCACTATGGTGATGCTGCAAGTTTCCACCATGATTGAGCATGGCTTAGGCTAGCGGCCCAGGCATTTCTCTAACACAAAATACAAACTCCATGGACTTACAAGTTCCCTCTTTATTTCACACCATTGACATCCATAGACAAAAGAGCACGATATCAACTATGTACAACAAATTACAAGTGCGGTGTTGAAAACATTCCCCGTGATAGCATTGTTCTGCTAATCCCAACGTATAGATTGAAGCATATACAACTTCGATGTCCACAATGGTTCAAGTCTATTAGGGGCAAGTAAATAAAGTGTGCCATCAAGTTCGTGAGAGCTTTACTAACTAGTTTTCACATAACAAAATAATTTTTAATTTGAAAGGTAGATGAAGCTTGAGAATTTTCTAGGAATAGCAAAGCTACTAGGTAGATATGGTGGACACAAGTGGCAAAAGTTTTGGGTTCAAAGGATTTTGGAAACATGAGAAGTATTCCTTCTCAAAAAAGGTTTTTGGCTAGCAAGGTTGGGTAGCAAGCAACAGAGTTGAAAGAAACAAGCAAACATACAAGTAATAAAGCCAAACATGCAATCTTCCTTGAAGACACAAAAGAATCTTAAATAAAGAATACTAAGCTTATGAGCCAACAAGAAAGAAAACAAATGATACCAAATACCTGTAGCTCTTTCGTTCTTTCTTTCAAACTAAAGCCACTGACCAGAACTCGGTTTGCCAAAACCAATTTAGATCCACTTGATGATCCCAAAGTGGTGCCAATACTGAACAACAAGATCCATCATATAATAGAGATTGCAAACTAAAATAAGAAGTGCAAAAAGGTAGAAGATGAGACTTCTCATTAATATTCCAATAAAGGCACTCACACCAAGGGATACATAGATAATAAACTAAAGGAGATATACTTCCACATGCAAACCAAAATATAAGATAACCCCTCTACTGTAGGGTTCGCAACATAGAAAACAAAATTTTCCTACGATGTGAACTATATACCAAGATCTATCTACTAGATACAAACAACGGGCGGATGTATATCCGTAGAGAACATAACCTTTAAGACCGACAAAGCTTAACGAGTTCAACTCGTGGTTGATGTAGACGATCTCTTGCCGATCTCAAGATCGAGAGGAAGTCCTAGCGCCGCAAATCAGCAGCGCATCCGTGCTCGCACACACGTTCGAGGCACCGAGCAACCTCCGCCTCCTCGCTCCAGCGATGCAGCGAAAGCACAACTCTTTCTTGCTGAATAGCCACCGGGAACATGTATCTCGCTAGTCCGATACCATGGTGAATAAATTCTAGAGGGGGAGGGAGATCCTTCACGAGGAGGTGTGAGAGACAAGTGAGGAGGGGGGCTCCTTTTATAGGAGGAGGGGGGCACCCAAGGGGGTGGCCGCCGGCCATGGAGGCTGCCCCCTCCCCTCCTTCATTCATGTGGGTGGACACTCCACTCACAAAATGCCCTTTAAATTCCCTCCACTCAAAAGTCCACTCAAATTCCCATTAAATTTCCACCAAATTTAATGCAAACTCTCATTAAATAAAACTCTTTTATTTTATTCAGAATTTTGTCAATTACTTTAATGACAAACATTCACAAATAACCCCTTGCTAGAATTCTATTTCACATGCATAACCACTTTATGCAATTTCACCCGAAAACCTGTTTTGGTATCTAGTGAAATAAATTCATGCGCTTGTTCATTCTTTCGGCATGAAACATTTGCTCCAATTGGATGTCGGTGTCTCTTAAGTGTGTCACACTACGGTTCGTGAATAATGCGGACATGATCGAGACCCCTCTCGGATCAATAATCAGAAGCGGGATCTGGAGACCCATACTGACTCCCACACATTCAACGATGACTTTCTTGTGACCGTCGGAACCTTTTACGCTAGTATCTTAATCCCTTTGTTTCACGATATATTACATGTCCGAGATTCGATCATCGGTATCTCCATACCTAGTTTGATCTCGTACCGACATGCACTCTTTTCTCGTTCCTGTGATATAACATTCTAGTGATCAAATCACTTGCTTGCAAGCTAATCAATGTGATATCACCGAGAGGGCCCAGAGTATATCTATCCGTCATCGGGATGAACAAATTCCACTCTCGATCCATGAGCCTCAACATAACACTTTATTAGTTCTGAATCCATCTTTATAATCACTGTGTTACGGTGTGACGTTTGATGTTATCAAGAAACTCTTCCGGTGTTAGTGATTGACATGATCTCATGGTCTAAGGATTAGGATCACTTCGTAAGTTGTTATAGCAATATAAACTCAATGAATTTGATCGTAATGCTATACTTCGGATGAATGTTCATCACGCCATTACACTAATGTTGTGATCCTGTTATTAACAACATCCAATGTCCATGATCAGGAAACCTTGATCATCTTGTTAATCAACGAGCTAGTTTATGAGAGAGGCATAACTAGGAACTTTCCGTTTGTTTATTAAACACACATGTATTAACGTTTCCGTATTAATACAATTATAGCATGCAAAATAAACATCTATCATATACTTGGAATACACATAATAAACACTTTATTATTGCCTCTCAGGGCATATTCCTTGATCTCCCACTTGCACTAGAGACAATAATCTAGTTACATAGTGATAAATCTAACACCCATTGAGTTACGGTGTTGATCTTGTTTTTCTCTAGGGAGAGTTTTAGTCAGCGGATCTGCTACATTGAGATCCGTATGTACTTCTAAATCTTTACATTTCCATCCTTGACATGCTCGCGGATGGAGTGAAACGGCGCTTAATATGCTTGGAATGCTTGTGAGACCTTGGCTCTTTGGCATTGGCAATGGCACCATTGTTGTCACAATAGATCACCATTGGGTCCAGCGTTTGCCACCACTCCTAGTTCGGATATGAACTCCTTCATCAAATCGCTTCTGAGCCGCTCAAGCGGCAACATATTCGGCCTCCGTTGTTGATCCCACTACCACGGGTTGTTTGGAGCTACTCCAACTAACGCTCCGCCATTCATGAGAAATACGTATCCGGATTGAGACTTAGAGTCATCCGGATCGGTGTCAAAGCTAAGCGTCGACATAACACTTAGCGAGCTCTTCTTCACCTCCGTATACAAGAAACATATCCTTAGTTCTTCGTAAGTACTTAAGGATATTCTTGACCGCTATCGATGTTAGAACCTGGATCCGATTGGTACCTACTAGTCAAACTAATAGCATGTGCCACATCCGGTCTTGTACATAGCATGGCGTACATTATAGAGCCTATGGCTGAAGCATAGGGTACTTTGTCCATTATCTCTCTTTCTTCCGCCGAAGCCGGACTTTGAGTCTTACTCAATGTCTTGCCTTGCAACATAGGTAAGAACCCCTTCTTACTTCCGTCCATTTTAAACTTCTTTAAAATCTTATCAAGGTATGTACTTTGCGATAGCCCTATTAGGCGCCTAGATATATCTCTATAGATCTTTATGCCTAATATGTATGACGCTTCACCTAGGTCCTTCATTGAAAATTTGCTGTTTAGATAACTTTTAACACTATTTAAAAGATCTATATCATTTCCGATCAATAATATGTCATCCATATATAATATCAGAAATGCCACATTGCTCCCACTCACTTTCTTGTAAATACAAGCTTCTCCATAAGTTTGTACAAATCCAAACTCTTTGATCACCTCATCAAAGCGGAGATTCCAACTTCGTGATGCTTGCTTCAATCCATAGATGGATCGCTGAAGCTTGCACACCTTGTTAGCATCCTTAGGATCGACAAAACCCTTTGGTTATATCATATACAACTCTTCTTCAATATTACCATTGAGAAACGCGGTTTTGACATCCATCTGCCATATCTCATAATCGAAATATGCAGCAATTGCTAACATAATCCTAACTGACTTTAGCATCGCTACGGGAGAGAAAGTCTCATTGTAGTCAACTCCTTGAATTGTTCGAAACCCCTTTGCGACAAGTCAAGCTTTATAGACGGTCACATTACCATCAGCATCAGTTTTCCTTTTGAAAATCCATTTGTTCTCCACGGCCTTTCGGTCGTGAGGTAATTCCACCAAGTTCCAAACTTGATTTTCATACATGGATTCCATCTCGGATTTCATGGCTTCTAACCATTTGTTGGAATCCGGGCTCATCATCGCTTCTTCATACGTCGCAGGGTCATCATTTTCATCAACCATGAAATTCATGGCAGGATTTCCGTCTTTCGGGGAGTCGCACGTCTGTTTGACTGCGAGGTTCGGTAGTACTCTCTTCGAGTTTCATGATCATTATCATTAGTTCCCTCTTCAGCAGGTGGAGCCAACTCGGAACAACTTCGGCGCTACTCGTCATACTTTGAAGAGAAGGTTCCACAACCTCTTGAGTTCTACCTTCCGACTACTCACACCTTTCGAGAAACTCTTTCTCTAGAAAGGATCCATTCTTGGCAACAAAAACCTTGCCCTCGGATCGTGATAGAAGGAATACCCAATAGTTTCTTTAGGGTATCTTATGAAGACGCATTTTTACGCTTTGGGTTCGAGTTTATCCGGTTGAAGTTTCTTCACATAAACATCGCATCCCCAAACTTTAAGAATGACAGCTTAGGTTTGTTTCAAACCACAATTCATAGGGTGTCTTTTCAGCGGATTTAGATGGTGCCCGATTTAAGGTGAATGCAGCGGTTTAGTGCATAACCCCAAAATGACAACGGCAAGTCCGTCGGAGACATCATAGATCGAACCATATCTAATAAAGTACGATTATGACGTTACACACCATTTCATTGTGGTGTTCCGGTAGGTGTGAGTTGTGAAACAATTCCACACTCTTTCATGTGAGTGCTAAACTCGTAACTTAGATACTCACCTCACGGTCGGGACCGTAGAAATTTGATCTTTCTATTACGATGATTTTCCACTTCATTACGAAATTCCTTGAACTTTTCAAAGGTTTCAGACTTGTGTTTCATCAAATAGATATAACCGTATCTACTCAAATCATCCGTGAAAGTAACAAAATAACGATATCCACCTCGCGACACACTCATTGGACCACATACATCGAATGTATGATATCCAATAAATCTGCCCGTTCTCCATTGAACCGGAAAACAGCGTTCTAGTCATCTTGCCCATAAGGCATGGCTCACATGTATCAAATGATTCATAATCAAGTGATTCCAAAAGTCCATCCGAATGGAGCTTCTTCATGCGTTTAACGCCAATATGACCTAGACGACAGTGCCACATATATGCGGATATATCATCATTAAGTTTAATCCTTTTAGTATCAACATTATGAATATGTGTAACATTATCATCGAGATCTAATAGAAATAAACCATTCATCATCGGTGCATGATCATAAAAGATTTCATTCATATAAATGGAACAACCATTGTTCTCGGATTTAAATGAATAACCACTTCGCATCAAACACGATCCAGATACAATGTTCATGCTCAGTGCAGGCACCAGATAACATTTATTCAAGTTTATAACTAATCCCGACGGCAAGTGGAGAGCAGCGTTAAACGGCGATCACATCAACGCTTGATCCATTGCCGACACGCATCTAGACCTCACCCTTGCTAGCGGTCGCTTGTTCCGCAGCCACGATTCGAGTTACAAATATTAGCAAGCGAACCGGTATCAAATACCTGGTTCTCTGCGAGCACTAGTCAAGTACATCAATAACATGTATATCATATATACCTTTGTTTGCCTTGCCGGCCTTCTTATGCGCGAGATACTTGGGGCGATTTGCTTCGATGGCGATCCCCTTACAATAGTAGCACTCGGAATCGACTTAGGTCCAACTCGGGGTTTCTTTTCAGGCGGCAACAGCTTGCCGCCTTACTTCCTTCCGTTTTCCCTTCTTGTCTTTCTTGAACTAGTGTTCCTATTGATCATCAACACTTGATGTTCCTTTTGATCTCCACTGCAGCTTTTAAGCATTGATGAAGCTCGGGAGACTTCTTCATGCCTTGCATATTATAGTTCATCACGAAGCTCTTATAGCTAGGTGGCGAGAGGCAGAACACGATGGATGCCTAAGTCAATGGGAATCGATATTCCCAAGGACACAAGCTTATCGGCGTAACGACATCTTGACTACATGCTCACTAACGAGTTGTGCTCTTCCATCATGCGGTGAAGAACTTTTAAGCGTTGTAGCTCTCTACAGACATGTGTGTCGAAAATCATTTTCAACTCACCCATTGTATCAAATGCATTGCCGTTTTCGAAACGCTTTCGAAGTTCCGGCTCTAGCCCATACAATATGCCGCAATGAACTAAGTTGTGGTCCTCCTGACGAGTCTGATAGACATTCTTCTCCTCGTCAGGGGCATCATCTAAAGGTGGGGGGCCTAACGGCGCTTCTAGCACATATTGCTTTTGTGCAGCAAAGAGGAGAATCCTCAAATTCATGGCCCATTCGGTAAAGTTGCTACCGTTCGTTGCTAGTTTCTCTTTCTCCATGAACACATTGAAATTAAAAGTAGGTGGTGCCATCTACAACAGAATTTGTAAAGTTTAGACTAAGTGTATGATAGATTGAGTTCAACTAATCTATATTACGAATGAACTCCCACTCAAAAACGACATCCCTCGTGCCTTTTTGGTGATTGCATGAACCAAATCCACTACACCAAGTCTGATCATCACGTGAGTCGGTATAGCTTCAAAGGCGAGCATCAAATGGGCATCATATCAACTATATGACTCATGCTTAACCTTTTGGTCCGTGTTCCGAGGCCATGTCTGTACATGCTAGGCTCGCCAAGTTAGAACCTTAGTATTCGCGTGTGTAACTGTTTTACACCCGAAATATGGTCGTGGATCCAAGAACACCCGATCATCACGTGATGTCTTGGAGCGACAAAAACATAATCGGTGCATACTAAAGGAAGAACACAGTCTTATCTTGATATTTAAATGAGGGATCATCTTATTATGCTAACAAAGCGCTAAACAAGCAATATAAGATGCTATCAAACATCATATGTTTATTAGTGAAATTATATGGTTCCCACAGATGATCTCTATCATGTGCATCGTGGTATGATCACTATCATACCTATATGTGTAAATCCAAGGTCTATGGATTTTACACGCTATGTGTGTTGTAAGAGTATCATCTCATACTTCTACTTACAACACTACCATATCATAACACTAGCCCAACAATCTAAACTAGGCGCCTCTAATTTATCCATTGCAAGTTTAACGTGGCTTAGGGCTTTCGAGATAGAACCGTTCTTACCTACGAACATGAACCACAACGAGGATAATCAAATTGTTGACAACTTCGCTTGCAAAATAGATATTGACTATAGTAGGAGAGCAGACACCGCTAGCCACTTATGCAAACTAGTTGCATGTCAAGCGTGGAACAGGTCTCATGTGCGAGGACATGTAAAGTTTGTCCGGGCCGCTTCATCCCACTATGCCACCAATATCCAAAATTACAACAAAGGAGCAACAACATGATCATCATCGCCCACATACTCATATGTGTACTACCTGTGTAAAGTATCTACGCATAGATCCGGCTCTGATACCACTGTAGGGTTCGCAGCATAGAAAACAAAAATTTTCCTACGATGTGAACTATATACCAAGATCTATCTACTAGATACAAACAACGGGCGGATGTATATCCGTAGAGAACATACCCTTGAAGACCGACAAAGCTTAAGGAGTTCAACTCATGGTTGATGTAGACGATCTCTTGCCGATCTCAAGATTGAGAGGAAGTCCTAGCGCCGCAAATCAGCAGCGCATCCGTGCTCGCACACACATTCGAGGCACCGAGCAACCTCCGCCTCCTCGCTCCAGCGATGCAGCGGAAGCACAACTCTTTCTTGCCGAATAGCCACCAGGAACATGTATCTCGCTAGTCCGAGACCATGGGGAATAAATTCTAGAGGGGGAGAGAGATCCTTCACGAGGAGGTGTGAGAGACAAGAGAGGAGGGGGGCTCCTTTTATAGGAGGAGGGGGCACCCAAGGGGGTGGCCGCCATGGGCTGCCCCCTCCCTCCTTCATTCATGTGGTGGACACTCCACTCACAAAATGCCCTTTAAATTCCCTCCACTCAAAAGTCCACTCAAATTCCCATTAAATTTCCACCAAATTTAATGCAAACTCTCATTAAATAAAACTCTTTTATTTTATTCAGAATTTTGTCAATTACTTTAATGACAAACATTCACAAATAACCACTTGCGAGAATTCTATTTCACATGCATAACCACTTTATGCAATTTCACCCGAAAACTTGTTTCGGTATCTAGTGAAATAAATTCTCGCTTGTTCATTCTTCGGCATGAAACATTTGCTCCAATTGGATGTCGGTGTCTCTTAAGTGTGTCACCCTACGGTTCGTGAATAATGCGGACATGATCGAGACCCTCTCGGATCAATAATCGAAGCGGGTGCGGAGACCCATCTTGACTCCCACATTCAACGATGACTTTCTTGTGATCGTCGGAACCTTTTACGCTAGTATCTTAATCCCTTTGTTTCACGATATATTACATGTCCGAGATTCGATCATCGGTATCTCCATACCTAGTTTGATCTTGTTACCAACATGCACTCTTTTCTCGTTCCTGTGATATAACATTCTAGTGATCAAATCACTTGCTTGCAAGCTAATCAATGTGATATCACCGAGAGGGCCCAGAGTATATATATCTGTCATCGGGATGAACAAATTCCACTCTCAATCCATGAGCCTCAACATAACACTTTATTAGTTGTGAATCCATCTTTATAATCACCCTGTTACTATGTGACGTTTGATGTTATCAAGAAACTCTTCCGGTGTTAGTGATTGACATGATCTCATGGTCTAAGGATTAGGATCACTTCGTAAGTTGTTATAGCAATATAAACTCAATGACTTTGATCGTAATGCTATACTTCGGATGAATGTTCATCACACCATTACACTAATGTTGTGATCCCGTTATTAACAACATCCAATGTCCATGATCAGGAAACTTTGATCATCTTGTTAATCAACGAGCTAGTTTATGAGAGAGGCATAACTAGGAACTTTCTGTTTGTTTATTAAACACACATGTATTAACGTTTCCGTATTAATACAAGTATAGCATGCAAAATAAACATCTATCATATACTTGGAATACACATAATAAACACTTTATTATTGCCTCTCAGGGCATATTCCCTTCATCTACCACATATATGAATCCACTAAAAAGGTAAAAGACAAAAGATAATGGTGGTGATACTTCGGCACTCCCCCAAGCTTGGAACAAGCCAAGGGGATGCCAAACCTGATGGCAAATTACTCCTTCGGTGGCGGTGGTGTTCCCTTGATAAGCTCCTTAAAAAGTTTCTTCAAATCCTCCATATCGAAGGTCAGAGTACGAATTAACTCCGAATTATGCTCAATGAAGCCCATGATCAACTCGGACCGAGGATCCCGGTCCTTGTTATTATTTCTCCATTCTTCCAAATTAGAGCGTTTCTTCCCTGAACGGTTAGAACAAGGGGTACTAGGAGGAAGTGTGCGCGGAGCAAGGATATGACGTGGAGTTCTCCCTCCTGTAGACATTCGTGTTGTCCTCCTAAGCTGGGTTGGTTGTGCCACCAAACCAATGCTTGCGACGGTAGCGCGAGTGTCCGGTTGCTTGTCCTCCTCCATGTATCCTTCATAACCTACCTGAATCTCCTCCTCCTTTGGAACTTGAGGTTCTTCTTCTTCGGGCTTCTTTCCTTTGTCATCGGCAGAGGCCATGGCGCTCTAAACTTGAGAAGATTTCCTAACAGAAACAGATCGAAACAAAAACACGACAAGAACACGATGCACGAACCTCGGGGGATCCATGAGGTTATATATTATGAAGATTCAATGCATAAGGAAGGTTTTGACACGAAAACGAGGCTAAGACAGAGTTCGAGGGTGGCAAACCCCCTCCAGGCGCAGCAAAGCTGGGCCCGCGCTTGGGGTGGGTTTGGCCACCCCGACCTCCAGTTCCTCCTCTGTTCTAACTTCTCTTATGTATTAAAAACATCGAAAATATAAAAAGATTTGGGTTTCACGAAATTTCCGTTTTCACCACTTTTACCTATTCAAAGACGAACTCTGCAGATTCCTTCTCTCTTTCTCCTAAAAATTTCCTTCATACAAAACTTTTGCACAAACTCAAAGACAACATTAGTGTAAGCAAAAACAATAAACCTTTGGTAAACACTTCAACTGAAAACCCATCAAAACAAAAGCTTCTATAAGAGGAAAATGCAAATGATGGCAGAAATCTATCATAACAGACCAGCAGGTAAAGATTGATTTTTCCGAAGACCTTTTGTTGCTCAAATCAAAAAGTGCAGAACTGATGAAAGTTGGGTAAAAACTTGGAGAACAAGTTCAGAAAAATACAGCTCCATCCAAAGTACTGAGATCCCTCATGAATTTTTACAATGCAGCACAAAAATCTGTCCTAGGACAGCCACTTTTCACAACTCCTCTACTACACAAAAGTAGTTGAACTTGACACAAAAACCAAAACAAAAAGGATATGGAGCGGTTATTACTGAGGTAATAACTTCAAAGACTCGAGAAAACTCTTGGGTTATCTCCCAACAAGTACTTTTCTTTAATGCCTTTAAGTTAGGGTTGAAACTTCCAAAGATGCTCACATAGGATTTATATATTTGAAATGAAAGAGAGCATCAAGAATCAAATAACCAACACACTTGAGTCTTACCCACTTCCTATGCATGGGAGTATCATGAGAAAACGAATTGTTGAAACAAAAAGCCACAAACATAGGAAGACAAAACAGATGCAACTTTAAAGCTTTCAACATAAAACGAGGAAACTCAACATCATTGAGATGCATAAAACCATGTTTCCCTCTCTCATAATAACTTTCAGTATCACTATGAATAAATTTGACACTATAACTGTCACTGGAAACAACTTTATCATCAGAATAAGCATACTTACAGTCATCAAAAAGAGGTCCAAGGTCATAGACTGGATCAAAAGAAGCAAGTTGTTCCATCCTGAAATCTTTATTAGGCAAGCTATTTTCACAAGGAGCTTTAGCAAATTTGGAAAAGTTAAACTCATAAGAATATCCATCAAACTTAGTTAAAACCTTTTCCTTCTTACAATCAATAATATCACCACAAGTTTTTAAGAAGGTCTACCAAAAATGATAGGACAAGTTTTGCTAGCTGTTGAATTAAGCACTAGAAAATCAGCAGGATATTTAATCTTACCACAGAGAACCTCCACATCTCTTACAATGCCAATGGGGCAAATGGTTTCCTTGTTAGCAAGGTGAATAACCACATCAATGTCCTCAATCTCACAAGGACCAATCTCATGCATAATTTCCCTGTAAATCTCATAACGAATAGCACTAGAACTAGCACCAATATCACATAAACCATAGTAGCAATGATCACCAATTTTAACAGAAAGCATAGGGACACTAGATTTTCTAGCCATACCAGGATGAGAAATAATATTAGAAGCATCTTCACAAAATACAATATGCTCATCCCCTATATTTCTAGTGACAGTGTCTTTCACAATAGCTACCATAGGTTCATCACTCAAATGCTTACCAGGCTCCACAGTTTTCATTGTACCTTTACTATTTTCACTAATAATCATAGAATACTCCTTTACCTTAGATGGGAAAGGCATTTTATCAACATGGGGTTCAGGCACAATATGATTAGTAGTACAAACTTGAGTACTTCTGACAGGAACATGACTAACAAAATCTTTATAAGGAGCATGGTACTTATTCCACTTCTTCTTGGGAATTTCAATGTAAGAGGCAAAGGCCTTAAAATAGCTGGCAATACTTTGAGAATCAAGAACAAACGCATTTCTAATATCACGGAAGCTCTCAGTTCCCATAAAAGATTTAATGCATTTATAATCATAGTTTATACCTGACTTTCTTCCTTTGTCATTCCCCCAAGCTTCAGTGTTCTCTTGAATACGGTCTAGAAGATCCCATTTAGCTTCTTCTTTCATACGTGTGAATGATCCAGCACAAGAAGCATCTACTAAATATTTATCATGAAGAGAAAGCCTAGCATAAAAGTTATTGAGAATAATATTGTTAGGGAGTTCATGAATAGGACATTTAAGCATTAGTAACTTCAATATCCCTCAAGATTGAGTTGTACTCTCTCCATCAAGATACCAAAAGTTATATATAAGATTTCTATCCTTATGAATCTCACTAGGAGGATAAAATTTAGAGTAATAGAGAGATGACATCTCCTCCCATTCCATGGATTGTCCATTCTTCAGCAGCTTATACCATTCTTCAGCTCTCCCTTTCAAGGATATGGAGAGTAACTTCTTCTTCACCTGTTCAGTTGTGATACCTGCACACTTAAACAACCCGCATAATTCATGGATAAAAAGCAAGTGATCACCAGGATGGACAGGTCCATCCCCAAAATAATAATTATCCATAACACGATTAACAACACTTGTAGGTATCTTAAAAGGATCTATCTCAACAGGAGGTGGTTCATATACTACCCTAGCAGTGGTAGTAGTTTTCCCAAACATAAAACCAAGTGGGTTATCCATATTGGAAACAAAGTAACAAGCAGTACTCACAGTGAAAGTTTCCCTTACCAGTTCCACTCTTCAATAGCGCTTCACTCCCCGGCAACGGCGCCAGAAAATAGTCTTGATGACCCACAAGTATAGGGGGTGTATCATAGTACTTTCGATAAATAGGAGTGTCAATCCCAACGAGGAGCAGCAGGTGCTGAACAGTGGAATGGAGCAGGAATTCCTTGTGAATACTTAGCAAATGAATTTTTAGTGGTTTTTTGACAAGGCAACAAAACAAAGAGCAAGTAACAGAAGTAACGAACAAACAAAGCAAGTGGCCCAATCCTTTCTTAGCAAAGGACAAGCCGGTGGAAATACTTATAAGGACCAAACGTTATCAAGGACACATGGGAATTCTGTCAAGTGCTTTCGCTTCAAATAGCTGAGTACTCTTCTTTGGTGTTCGTAAGTGTTATGTGGGTGAACATGTGCTAACATACTGCCCTTCCTAGGACTAATACATACTTGTGATTAAACCCCCTGTAAACATCTGTAACTATAGGAAAGTAATTAAGATATAAATCTAACCACAGCCTTAAACTCTGAGATCCTACTCCCTTGTGCAAAGGTGTCCTAACGGGGTTTCAGGTTTCTGTCACTCCGGCAACCCCACAATTAGTAGCCAAATACACAATGCATCCCCCTAGGCCCATAAATAGTGAAGTGTCATGTAGTCGACGTTCACATGACACCACTAGAAGAATAGCACCACAACTTAAATACTAAACCATTGAATAATAACTCATCACATATTCACTAATAACAACATGACTTCTCCCATTTCCTCAAGAACTAAACGAACTACTCACAAGACATCATATGGATAAAGATCAAAGATGGTATGGTAATGGATAACAATCTGAACATAAACAATAATCCAATGGTTCCACTCACAAGCATCAACTACAATAGTAATTAACACCAGGAAAGTTTCCCCTAAGAACTAAAGCAATATCCAACACAATTGTTACAGCAGGACGGAGTGGTGATGATGGTGCTGGTAGAGATGATGGTGTGGATGATGATGATGATCCTGATGAAGCCTAGCTTGATGATGGTGTTGATGGCGACGGTCTCCCCTCTCCGGGAAGGAATTCCCCCGGCAGAAATCTGTCTGCCGGAGAGATATTTCTCTCTCGGTGTTTTCCGCCCCCCAGAGGCGGAGGAAATCTATCTATGGTCGCTTCCCGAGGCTTAGGGTTCCATAGGGAAGATATCGGCGAAGGAGGAGAGTCGGAGGCCAGGCAGGTGGGCCACACGTGCCCTAGGCGCGGCCTCAGGTGGGCTCGCGCCTAGGGGGTGTGTGGGCCCCCTCCGGCCCCCCTTCACTCCTCCTTCTAGCTTCCTTCGTCCTCAGGTAAAATAATATGTTTCCATATTTTCTGGTATTTTTCTGATCTTCGTGAAATTGCACTGAAACGCCTTCTTTTCCATCAGAATCCAGACTCCGACAGTCCATCCTCCAAGAATCATCCAACATGCATAAACAGATGAAAAGCCATAAGTAATACCTCATAATGAGACAAATATCAATGAATAGAGGTAAATTATGATATAGAAAGGTGATGCAAATTGGGCGTATCAGGGGTCAAACTCGATAGAGACAAAATTATCACGGGTGAATTTGCGGACGGATATGAGATTTTTAACTATGGTGGGTGAGACTAGCACCATTTTGTAGATATATAGGGAGGGAGGAAATTTTTGTGTGTCCTATGTCTAGGATGGGGAGCTTAGACCAATTGCCTACAATTATATGCTGAGGAGTTGAATGATCCAACGTAGAGTGAGTAGTGGTGAGGTTACCCGTCTTACCGGTGACGTGCGAGGAGGCATCGGAGTCCATTAGCCATTGGGGATGCCATGGCGGGACATGTTGGCATAGGAGTTGCTCCTGGCGTGGTGGAGCTTGGCGGTGTGGTCGAAGGATTAAGGCACGGCGTCTGTCGACGTCGGTGGTGCAGCGGGCAGCATCGGGTAAGCCTCGGACGGCGCGGCACGGCGTGGCCCGAGGACGCCAGCTACATTAGGCAGGATCCAGGGAGCGCGGGCCGGAGGGAACGGTGTGCCCCATGGGGCGAAGTGGCCCATCCAGGGCTGCTGAGAGGGGCCACTGACCCCCCCCCCCCCTCGTAAGGAAAGCCACCATGGCCACCATGTGAGCCGCTGCCACGGCCACGACCCTGGCCGCTGGTGGAGCCGCCGCCCTGCGGGGCGCGCGTATTGGGGTGCTAAAATCCGGGGATGGGGTTCTGCGGTGATCCAGCATACCACTGCATGTGCAGTACACTATAGTCATTCACATGACATCTACAGAACACCGTTCCGTAAATATCACATCCCTCAGAGTGGTACAACAGAAACATTGCGGGTCCATATTACAAAATTACACACATTATTATTATTACAATACCTCAAGTTCAAGACTTCCAAAAGATCCAACTTACAAACCAAAATATAAAGTGTTCAGCGGAATTTAAAAGTAGCCACTCCATCTAGGAGTTGAGCTCAATAGCTTATTCTATAGAGTTCGTGCTGCTCGGCTCCATTGGTTACTATTAACTAGGGATACTTAGTTGGACTCGTTATCATCGACACCATAGCAGATTTTGTAATCCACTCCTTCAACTCCTCCAGACAGATCAGGTTCCTCGTAGAACACATCTTCTTGGCATTCGGCTCCATACATTGGCACGTCTTCGGGATCCTCAGAGTCTAAGCAAGGGATCAAAGGAAAGAATGAGTAACAGCGTTACCCAACAAGTTCATTATATGCAAGGTGGGAAGTTTGATGCTCTCACTACCACCTCGGATTGTAAATCCTTGGCACTATGCAATTTTTGTAAATCTTTCTTCAAAGATTGATTTTATTCTGAAAAACTATGACAATCAGCCTTCACAGGTTGACCAGAACTTTCATGGAGTTCCTTTCCTGCCGCGTTCATAGCTCCTTCACGGAACAGGGAGTAACAAGTTATAGTTCTTACACTCTGCAGAGGTGCGTTACTTTACCCATGAGAGATCAACTCCTTCTTGCACAACCGGGCGTACTTTCCCGTCCACAATTCCATGATGTGGGGCCTAGTAGTTGGTCCAAGCCAATCACTGCCCCCTTCGCGACCCCGCATGCCTCCTTGGTGTACACCATGCCCACATAATGAATTACGGCAATGGTTTGTACAAACTGTTAGATGCCAGAACTCTCGTGGGATGATGAGGGTTCCCACCCATATGCTGCATATCCTCTACGAATTACCATTTAATATGCACGCTACAAGGATAACAGCCACGACCTGCGCATCCGGCTTCATGCGAGAGGAAGAAGATACAGCTGACTTATCTGTCCCATTCCAAATCTCATGGCTAACGCATAATATACGACGCTGGAATCACTAATGTCAGGGGTTATTAAGTACCTACTCGATCATCATTGTTGCAAATAGAACCCTAAGTTCTATTTCTCCATTATATCACCACTTAGGATGATATCTATGATTTCTTTATTTGTGAAAATAATATTTTCTTTCTTTTATAGCATATATGATAACACACAATTTGCAAATACTTTGATAAAGACTCTTCAAAGGACATGAGCAAGTGATGAACTTGCCTTGTGATGGAAAGGTAGTGAAGTCTGATGCTTGCACTGGACCTTGAGCTTCTAGTTCTACAAAAACATCATTATTGCCCGGTAAGGACAATATTTAAAAAGCAAAAATGATTATGCAAGTAATGTAATGCATTATTTAGTTTTATATGCATTTACCCCAAAAAAATACTTTTTAGTAATAAAGGTTTTATAAATATTACTTTTTAATATTTATAACATATATTGAGTTATTTTATTTTATTTCCCTTTTATTTGACTTTTATTGATTTAATAATTCTGTTAGGAATTATTAATTATACATTAAAAATTGTTCTTAAATATTTATTTAGTATTTTTCTAAAATACTAAAATATTAATACATAATGAAAGTGAATTTTAATTAATTTTATCATCCTTCAATAATTTTGTAAAATTCAATAAGGAATATATAATTTACAAAATTCCTAATAAAATTTAAATGTCTAAAATTTTATATTATAATTTATTTGAGTAGTTTGGATTTTTGTGAATCCAAAAATAATTTTTGGACTTTTCTTTTTTTTCTAGAATTTTAGTAAGTCCAAGGGTATTTTGGTCTTTGCTTTTTATTGAAACAGGCCTGGAATTGTTTCTGGGCTGATTATTCTTATTGGGCCCTAGTGGCCCATTAATTCTAGACAAAAGAGCCACCCCGATGGGTCTGGCCCAGCTCTACCCAATCCTCACTGCCTCTCTCTCTCTCCCTCAATCTTATCCTCTCCTCCTTTGACCCCGACCCCGTGGTCGGCGATGCCGCCACCGTCGATTCCCGCCGCTGTCGGTCATTCTGGTCGCCGTCGTGGTGCAATTGGGGGTTGTCGATGATGCTCGTTCATTCTATCCAATTGGATTTGAGCCTAGGGCTCTCCTGCAATGGATCGATGCCTCTCTTAACCCTCGGGTTTGGGGTCTGGCATGTGTTCAAGTGCTACTGCCGCCGCCGTGGGCTCGCCAGTGGCGATGTGGTGGATTCGTGTGCTGCTGTGTCCGTCGCCGTGGCTGGTGCAGGTTGCAGCGCCCCCCGGGTGCTCCCTGTGCCGCCACGGGCTCGTCGGACAATCTACTTCCTCTTCAATTTCTCCAGCGAGGACCTACGGTGAGTTTGATTCCTTCCGCCTGGTGCTTTCTGTGCTTGTTGATTTTATGCTAGAGGCTGGCAGTGTCCTCTATGTCTATTTTCTGATTCATTTTAGGATGATTATCCATTTAGGGTTCCTGTTATGTGATTGATCATGTACTGGATGATTTGATTCATGTTTTGATGGTCTGTACACATGCTAAATGATTATTGGCCTGAGGCTTGTTGCTTAAAATGGTAAATGATATTTATGGTGGCTTACTAGATGATTTGATGCTTGGATTACATCTGATTCAGATGATATGGTTGTGTGGGAAGCATGCTTGGTAAAGCCAATGACTTGATAGCTTTCCACTGTTTATTTGATTCATGGTCATGATTATGATAAGATACAGCTACTGTCTGAGTGTTGTTATCTTGGTAATTAACATGTGGTTCGATATTGATCTCAAACAGTGAAGTGTATCATAGGAATATCCTAGTTATGATTCATGTGTTAATCAGGAAAATGATTAGTTAGTTGATTGTCTGAATCTATGATGATTTACTATCTTTCCTGATTCATATTGGATTGTTCTTGTGACACCATCATGTATGGCACGCAAGTTTGATTCTAAACCATGGATTTGGTTAGTTTATGCTTAAGACAATCTTGGCTTTGAAAGATAAATATAGATGCTCTTATCTGAATTCCCTAAGACCAATGATGTTGGTCTTAGGCTTAGGGGTTTAGATTTTATCTAATTGGTTCATCTAGATAGTCCTGGTAGTGGTACCAGCTATTCTTTATTGAATCAAAACTTGGAAAAACAGATAGTGAGCTTGATCATGTTATGGATCCTAAGGATTTGTTCCTAAGGTGCTACCCTTCCTTTAGGGATGTGCCTAGAAATAGATCATGGGTATATGCATGATTGAATGGTAAAATATAGTTTGACAACCAGAGCAAGGATGTTGCTCTGAGCTCTGGTTGGATCTTGGTGCTTTGTTGTTTGCCTTTAGAGTTTCAGAAATCCCTATGATGGATTCACCCCTCTTGGGTGCTTTCTGAGGTTTTGTTTTATAAAACAACACATGTTTCTCTCTGAATAAGATGATTAGATCATGTGAAGGTTTTATGAAACTCACCACAATATCTGATGATGGTGTAGTAAGTTGGTGATGATGATCTTGATCTGGTTTTGCTGGACTACTTTGCTTGCTCTTCAGCTAGCCTGCTCCTCCTAGCTCCTGGGCTTGATCTCGTTGTCCACCTGATCCACCCCCCCCTCCTTATGTCACCATCCTGGTGATGTTTGATTGATCCTTAGTTGGTTTGATTGCTACCTGTGGTGCTTGGTTTAGCTGCTGTCTACACTGGTTGTTCTTGTGTGTGTGTGTGCAGTAGGGTGATGCACTAGTGCCTCCCACGGCTGTGTTGTGGTTTTGGTGAGATTGGGTTGCTCTGTGAGCTTGACAACACACCACATGCATGTTGGTGTGTGTCCTGCATGTGTGCTTGTTATGCACTTGTGGATATGTTCAGAATTTTTGAACTTACTCTTACCAGATTAATTTCACCTGGCTGGTGAATTTGTCCCTCTTGGCTGTTATTTGCCTTCTGGCTTTGAATTTATGAAAGATGAATTCTTTCATATTGGTGAAACTTGCCCCTTTTTTAACTGGCTCAATGATGAATTTGTCAAGTGCATTTCACTGACATGTCTGAGAGAAACAATACTAAAACTAATCTTATTTTGTTTTTATTTAGTCTTTGTTTTGTAGGTACAAAGATAAAGATGAAGATTTAGTTTAGATTTAGATACAGGATAGTTAGTAAATATTCCAATGTAATTTTCTTATTCTTTTGTAATTTTCTTTTTTTATTCTTGTAATCTTTATTTTATTCAATTGTAATAAAGAATATTCCTATTCTTTGTATATTTACTTTTGTAAGTTATGTGGATGATTCAAATAAGTTATAATTTTATAACTTGATTATATATCTTGATGATAAGAAATAAACTTTACATTCATTATTGTTTTTCTTTGGATAGAATTCAAATTGTAATATTTATCTCTTAATTGAATTAAGATTCAAAACTTATATCTAATTCATTTGAATTATAATTCAAACACTCAAGTCTAATATTTCAAATCCATTTGAAAACACATAGCTCCTTAAGATCATCTCAAAGTTTATAAAAATCATCCTTTAAGACTAAACCTAATCTCAAAGTGTGAAAGAAACATTGATCACTTAGGTTTTTATTTGGCGAAAATTTTACCCACATTTTCACAGATGAATGCATGCAACAATCCATATTCCTAAATCTACCCTTCGTTAGGTCCTAAATGCTGGGATGTTACAGACTTCCCCCCTTAAATTAAACTTCATCCCGAAGTTTGTGGAGATGTACCTGAATAGTTCTGGATAAGCTTTTCTTAAATCCTTTTCTTTCTCCCATGTGTCTTCCCTTTCAGGGTGATGTTCCCACTGTACCTTGCAATATTTGATTGCTCTATTCCTTAATATTTCCAGTTTTCTTCCAGAATCTTACAGTGCTTTTTAATATAAGTCAGGTCTGCTTGTAGTTCTGTCTCTTGATGTGTGATTGCATCATCGGGAACTTTCAAACATTTGCGAAGTTGTGACACATGGAAAACATTATGCACTTGAGCCAATCTTGATGGTAACTCTAAAGCATAAGCTATAGTTCTGTTTTGACTCAATATCTTGAATGGTCTGATATATCTTCGACTCAATTTCCCTTTAACTCTGAATCTTTTTACTCGTTTCATTGGACTTACCTTCAAATAGACCATATCTCCCGCTTCTGGATGCCATGATCTTCAACTTTGATCCGCATAAATTTTCTGCCTACTCTGGGCTATTTTCAGTCTATCCCTGATCTTATCAATGATGTCTTGTCTCTCCTTGATATAATCTGGCGCAAATTCTTTGTTGCTTCTAGGTTCATACCAACATATTGGTGATCTACACTTCCTTCCATACAAAACCTCATATGGAGCTGCCTTCAGACTACTCTGATAGCTATTATTATAAGAAAATTCTGCCAATGGTAGGTGATCTTCCCATGTTCCTCCAAAATCTAGTGCACAAGCTCTCAACATGTCTTCTAGTATTTGATTTGTTCTTTCAGTTTGACCTTCTGTCTCAGGATGATATGCCGTGCTGAAATCTAATTTTGAACCAAGTGCTTCATGCAATTGCTTCCAAAATGCTGAAGTAAACACTGATCCCCTATCAGTTACGATCTTTTTGGATACTCCATGCTTACTTACTATCTCTTTGACATATATTTCAACTAACTTCTCAGCATTACCCTTTTGGTTCACCGGAATGAAATGTGCACTCTTAGTAAGTCTGTCCACAATTACCCATATCATATCCTTCCTTTTTGGTGTCATAGGCAATCCAGTAATGAAGTCCATGCCTATTTCCTCCCATTTCCATTCAGGAATTTCTAAGGGTTGTAATGGTCCTGCTGGACTTTGATGTTCAGCCTTCACCCTTTGACAAGTATGGCATTCTGATACATATTTTGCAATGTCCCTTTTCATGTTATTCCACCAGAATAGTTCTTTCAAATCCATATACATCTTAGTACTCCCTGGATGTATAGAATATGGTGTATCATGTGCTTCTTTGAGTATGACATTTCTAATCTTAGTCACATCTGGAACACATAGACGGTCTTGAAACCATAAAGACCCATAATCTTCAAGGCGAAAAACAAATTTTTGCCCTTGAGATATCCTCTGAATTTCCTCAGTAATAAAAGGATCTTCTTCTTGATGTCTAAAAATTTCTTGCTTAAGATCACTGTCCTGCTCTGCAACTACCTGCATAGTAGCTAATCCTCCAAGAACCTTTGTTCTGATGAATTGAAGTTCTAATCTTTCCAAGTCCATTTGTAACTCTTTTGGTAGCTCCCTGTTGCTATGTTGAGTATCTGCACTCTTTCTGCTTAAAGCATCTGCCACAACATTTGCTTTCCCTGGAGTGTAGTTGATTGTTAAATCATAATCCTTGATTAGTTCCAACCAACGCTTCTGTCTCATATTCAATTCCTTTTGAGTGAAGAAATATTTGAGACTTTTATGGTCAGTGTATAACTCACATCTGGATCCATAAAGAAAATGCCTCCATCCTTTCAATGCAAAGACTACTGCTGCTAACTCTAAATCATGAGTTGGATAGTTGACTTCATGTGGTTTCAATTGTCTTGAACCATAAGCAATCACTTTTCGATCTTGCATTAATACACAACCCAGACCTTCTTTAGATGCATCACAGTATATGGTGAAGTCCTTCCCTGTTTTAGGAACTGCTAAGATTGGAGTTGTGGTTAATCTAGTCTTCAACTCTTGGAAACTTGCTTCACATTTCTCATCCCACTTGAATGGTGTATTATTCCTTAATAATTTGGTCATTGGTCCGGCTATTTTGGATAAACCTTCAATGAATCTCCGATAATAACCAGCCATTCCTAAGAAACCTCGAATTTGCTTCACATTGGTCGGTGTAGTCCACTCTAGTACCGACTGAACTTTAGATGGATTCACAGCAATCCCATCCTTACTGATCACATGACCGAGGAATTCTAACTCATCTAACCAGAACTCATACTTACTGAACTTAGCATAAAGCTTATGTTCTCTTAAAGTTTGCAATGCTATTCTCAAATGGTCAGCATGCTCTTCCTTATCCTTCGAATATATCAAAATATCATCAATAAAGACGATGAAAAACTTGTCCAAATATGGCATGAAGATCTTGTTCATCAGATTCATGAATATGGCCGGTGCATTGGTCAAACCAAATGGTACTACCAGATACTCATGGTGTCCATATCTTGAGACAAATGTTGTTTTTGGAACATCTTCCGGCTTGATTTTTATTTGATGGTATCCAGATCTTAAATCGATCTTTGAAAATACTCTAGCCCCTTTCACCTGGTCAAATAGATCTTGAATTCTTGGTAAAGGATACTTGTTCTTTATAGCCATGTTGTTCAGATTTCTATAATCACCACACATCCGTCTTCCACCATCTCTCTTATCCACAAAGATTACTGGTGTTGCCCATGGAGATACACTTTCCTGTATAAATCATTTTCTTGCTAACTCATCAATTTTCTCTTTGAGTTCTTTCAACTCTTTGGGTCCCATTTTATATGGTGCTTGAGCTATTGGTGCTGTACCATGTATTAGGTCAATGGTGAACTCTATCTCCCGGTCTGGTGGCATTCCCGGTAACTCTGTTGGAAAAACATCTTGGAATTCATTAACTATAGAAATCTCTTCTAATTTAACTTCTTTCATTGAATTCAACTTCAGATCCACCATGATATGAATATGTTTATTTGCTTGGTAAACTATCCTTGCTCCACTTGCAGTTTTGATTGAGACAGTTTTCTCCTCACAATTTATTTGAGCTCCGTGTTCCATCATCCAATCCATCCCCAGCACCACTGCAATTCCCTTCAAAGGAATCACATAAAGGTCTACGAAATATGTACAACCAAAAATCGAGATAACCTGATCTTGTTTTATGTGGCGTACAATCACATTCCCTCCTGCCGTAACTACGGTCATATGACTTTCTAACGTTGCCCTTCTAATCTCGAACTTATCACAAAATTCTTCAGAAATGAATGAAGTAGTTGCACCAGTATCAAATAGAACTTTGCCGGGATTGATAAGGATATTGAGCGTACCTATCACTGCATGCTCCGAATTATCCGCCTCCTCGAGGGTTGCACAGTTCAGTTTTCCGGTAGGTCGGTTTCTCTTGCCATTATTTCCTCCTTTATTGGGTTGTCCATTTCCTCCACTGGCTTGTCCTCCTCCCTTGGTAGGTCATCCTCCAGGTGTTTTGCTCGGACAATATGGCTTGATATGCCCCTTCTGACCACAACCGTAACAGATCACTACAGGCTTTTTGCATTCCCTCTGGAAATGCCCTGGAATTCCACAATTGTTACAGATAACATTCCTTCTCGGATTAGATTGATTTCTATCATTGCCCTTGTTATTGTTATTGTTGTTTTTGTTGTTTCCATAATTCCTATTCCGAGGTTTGAACTCCAGGTTGGGTTTAGGTTTGCTTGCCTAAATTCTCTTAGTTTCCTTCTTGGCTCTCTTCCTCCGGTCCTCTTGGACATTCTTGTAGTCATCTTCAAAAGTAATGGCTGCATCCAACAACGGCTGATAAGTTTGCTTATTGGCTAACCTTAGCTGCATCTTCACAAACGGATTTAATCCACACAAGAAACGCTTCTCCCTCTTCTCTTCAGTGTTAACATCCTCCTCAGCATAACGAGATAGTTGGCTAAACTCCCGGATGTACTTCATGACACTAGTATATCCTTGCTGAAGCTCCTCAAATTCTCTCCGCTTCAACTCCATGACACTTTTCGGAACATGATATTCACGGAATCTCTGCTTGAACTCTTCCCAGGTAAACTCCATTCCTGGCTGTCGCATGGCTAACTGATTTTCCCACCATGATGTTGCAGGTCCAGTCAGCAGATGAGTTGCATACCTCAATTTTTCCTCATCATTGCAACCCACAGTTTTCAGCTTCCTTTATGTATCTGCTAGCCAGTCTTCTGCATCCATTGGTTTAGGAGCTGATGCAAAAGGTAACGGTCTTGCATTCTGGAAATCAGATAGACTCACTCCTCCACCTTCAGGTGCCCTCTGATTTGCTCGCCCCAGCAGCTCTTCCATGAACTTGTTCTGGGTCTCTTGCATCATTTGCATGCATTGCATAAAGTTCTGCTCCATTAACGGCCTCATTGGTGGTGGTGGTAATGCTTCTTGGTTTGCTGCATCTGCATCGGCTTTTTCCTTGGCCTCTCGCTCCACCCGCTGCTGTTCAGTTTCCATTCCTACACCCGTATCCATGACCCTCTAGTCCTGAAACATAAAGCGAATACTCATAATTACATCATGCACATGTGTTCTGGGCTCGACTTTACGCACAGAACTAGTCACACAATGAAGATCCAAAGAAAATCCAAATATGCATTTGACATATTTTACATAATGATACAAAGTCATTACAACATATAACATATAGGTATCATTACAAAACTACCTTATTACTTGGGTATAATACACAGTACTTGATACTACTGACTAATTGTCTCCATCTAATAGCAACTACGTTCATCGTACATGCCTGATGTCCAACCATGATGACGTGTTGTCCGTCGCATAGTTTGTGGAACATATGGCCTTCCAGAAGGAACATACTCGGTATCTTAAGTGTCAAGACTTGAGTCATTACTCAACCTGAGCGTATTGACTCCCTCCAGCTCAGCTGAAAAGTCTTTAGAAACATATTCAACATTATCTCCAGCCTGCATCTCCTGAGCTTCATTTCTTGAGTTGTCAACAGGATACGCAGATCATGCTGCTCCCCAGGTGCTCTCATGGGCAAGATAGTTAAACACAGGATAATGTATATTCCCTGGGTTTTGAGAAGATGTTGATGATTCAAACACTCTCTCCTCAGGATCTTCTTCTTCATCCTGGTTATCTATTGACATGGTATTTCTACTACTATTATTAGGGTTCATCCTTGCACCCATCCAACTAGATTGTCCAACATTCCTATCGGAACCATCTGTGGACATCTGGTGTTCATGAGATCCATTATATGATCCCATTCTCCAACCATCTGAATTCTCAATAGGAAGTTCTGAGTCAGAACCATCCTCTGAGCCCTGTGGTACTGCATACCACATATCCATAGTAGGATCATGTGTAGGTTCAGGTCTTGGTGAATAAGGATATGGTATAAAAGATTCCGGATCTATAGGTATATCCTTAAAGATAGGTGTTGCACTACTACTTGCTTCTTTCTCTAACTGGAATGATAACTACTTCCCTCGTTCCGAATCAGTTAGATCCTCTAACATGTCATTTTTGTCTTCAACAATCACTTGATGAGTCTTATAGAAAGACGCAACGAGTGTCCGGTATCTATCCATAAACTTGGAAGCTAACTTAGGATGCTTCTTAACCAAGTAAGATGATCCGGTATAGGCTCTGAGTCTATAGAGTCATGAGGTATCACAGAGAATGTGCTACCTTCTAGCTCCTTGGTTTTCTGCTCCCGGATATTAGCTATCGTCTCCACAATAGCAACATGATAGGCTGCTAAATGACTCCTACCTTATCCTATAGGTAGATCGTGGTATAATCCAAGCTTCTCTGGAAGTTGGATACTCACACAATACTTGGATAACATTCGACCATCGAGGTAAGCGATAGTGTTTACTGGAATTCTAGTGGGACAACTAAAGAGCTTTAAAAGTTGACGAAGTTGGTCTGTGAATGATCCTTGATAATCATCAAGAGTCTCCTCTTTCCTTACCAAAGTCTGTTTTGGAAACTTTGGTGCCATATCTCTGTATATCAGAAAAATAATTTTGATTAGTATCCAATGATATATTGCATGATAACAAAGAATTATCGCACTATATAACGGAATATTCTCATTTGAATACCCATTATATTACTTTTAGAGAATTCTTTATCGTTGCTAAATTTTTCCTACAGGTAATACCCTTTACTAGGTTTCCAACCTAAGGTCAAAGCAATTTTCTCTGATACCAACTGCGGTGACCCAGCATACCATTGCATGTGTATTACACTATAGTCGTTGACATGACATCCACATAACACCGTTCCGTAAATATCACATCCCTCAGAGTGGTACAACAGAAACATTGCGGGTCCATATTACAAAAGTACACACATTATTATTATTACAATACCGGAAGTTCAAGACTTCCAAAAGATCCAACTTACAAACCAAAATATAAAGTGTTCAGCGGAATTTAAAAGTAGCCACTCTGTCTAGGAGTTGAGCTCAACAGCTTATTCTATAGAGTTCATGCTGCTCGGCTCCATTGGTTACTATTAACTAGGGATATTTAGTTGGACTCGTTATCATCGACACCATAGCAGATTTCGTAATCCACTCCTTCAACTCCACCGGAAAGATCAGGTTCCTCGTAGAACACATCTTCTTGGCATTCGGCTGCATACATTGGCACTTCTTCGGGATCCTCAGAGTCTAAGCAAGGGATCAAAGGAAAGAATGAGTAACAGCGTTACCCAACAAGTTCATTATATGCAAGGTGGGAAGTTTGATGCTCTAACTACCACCTCAGATTGTAAATCCTTGGCACTATGCAATTTTTGTAAATCTTTCTTCAAAGATTGATTTTATTCTGAAAAACTATGACAATCAGCCTTCACAGGTTTACCAGAACTTTCATGGGGTTCCTTTCCTGCCGTGTTCGTAGCTCCTTCCCGGAACAGGGAGTAACAAGTTACAGTTCTTACACTCTGCAGAGGTGCGTTACTTTACCCATGAGAGATCAACTCCTTCTTGCACAACCGGGCGTACTTTCCCGTCCACAATTCGATGATGTGGGGCCTAGTAGTTGGTCCAAGCCAATCAATACCCCCTTCGTGACCCCGCATGCCTCCTTGGTGTACACCATGCCCACATAATGAATTACGGCAATGGTTTGTACAAACCGTTATGTGCCAGAACTCTCGTGGGATGATGAGGGTTCCCACCCATATGCTGCATATCCTCTACGAATTACCATTTAATATGCACGCTACAAGGATAACAGCCACGACCTGCGCATCCGGCTTCATGCGAGAGGAAGAAGATACAGCTGACTTATCTGTCCCATTCCAAATCTCATGGCTAACGCATAATATACGGCGCTAGAATCACTAATGTCAGGGGTTATTAAGTCCCTACCTGATCATCATTGTTGCAAATAGAACCCTAAGTTCTATTGCTCCATTATATCACCACTAGGATGATATCTATGATTTCTTTATTTGTGAAAATAATATTTTCTTTCTTTTATAGCATATATGATAACACACAATTTGCAAATACTTTGATAAAGACTCTTCAAAGGACATGAGCAAGTGATGAACTTGCCTTGTGATGGCAAGGTAGTGAAGTCTGATGCTTGCACTGGACCTTGAGCTTCTAGTTCTACAAAAACATCATTATTGCCCGGTAAGGACAATATTTAAAGAAGCAAAAATGATTATGCAAGTAATATAATGCATTATTTAATTTTATATGCATTTACGCCCAAAAAATCCTTTTTAGTAATAAAGGTTTTATAAATATTACTTTTTAATATTTATAACATATATTGAGTTATTTTATTTTATTTCCCTTTTATTTGACTTTTGTTGATTTAATAATTCTTTTAGGAATTAATAATTATACATTAAAAATGGTGATTAAATATTTATTTAGTATTTTTCTAAAATACTAAAATATTAATACATAATTAAAATGAATTTTAATTAATTTTATCATCCTTCAATAATTTTGTAAAATTCAATAAGTAGTATATAATTTACAAAATTCCTAATAAAATTTAAATGTCTAAAATTTTATATTATAATTTATTTGAGTAGCTTGGATTTTTGTGAATCCAGAAATATTTTATTTATAATTTTTGGACTTTTATTTCATTTTCTAGAATTTTATTAAGTCCAAGGGTATTTTGGTCTTTGCTTTTTATTGAAACAGGCCTGGAATTGTTTCTGGGCTGATTATTCTTATTGGGCCCTAGTGGCCCATTAATTCTAGACAAAAGAGCCACCCCGAAGGGTCTGGCCCAGCTCGGCCCACTCCTCACTGCCTCTCTCTCTCCCTCGATCTTATCCTCTGCTCCTCTGACCCCGACCCCGTGGTCGGCGATGCCGCCACCGTTGATTCCCGCCATCGTCGGTTGTTCTGGTCGCCGATGTGGTGCAATTGGGGGTTGTCGACGACGCTCGTTCGTTCTATCCAATTGGATTTAAGCCTGGGGCTCTCCTGCAATGGATCGATGCCTCTCTGAACCCTAGGGTTTGGGGTCTGTCATGTGTTCAAGTGCTACTACTGCTGCCGTGATCTCGCCTGTGGTGATGTGGTGGATTCGTGTGCTGCTGTGGCCGTCGTCGTGGGTGGTGCAGGTTGCAGCGCCCCCTGGGTGCTCCCTGTGCCGCCGCAGGTTCGTCGGCCAATCTTCTTCCTCTTAAATTTCTCCAGCGAGGACCTACGGTGAGTTTGATTCCTTCCCCCTGGTGCTTTCTATGCTTGTTGATTCGATGCTAAAGGTTGGCAGTGTCCTCTCTGTCTATTGTCTGATTCAGTTTAGGATGATTATCCATTTAGGGTTCATTTTATGTGATTGATCATGTACTGGATGATTTGATTCATGTTTGGATGGTCTGTACACATGCTAAATGATTATTGGCCTGAGGCTTGTTGCTTAAAATGGTAGATGATATTTCTGGTGGCTTACTAGATGATTTGATTCTTGGATTGCATCTGATTCAGATGTTGTGGTTGTGTGGGAAGCATGCTTGGTAAAGCCAATGACTTGATAGCTTTACACTATTTATTTGATTCATGGTCATGATTATGATAAGATACAGCTACTGTCTGAGTGTTGTTAGCTTGGGAATTAACATGTGGTTTGAGATCATCATGTGTTAATCAGGAAAATGATTAGTTAGTTGATTGTCTCAATCTATAATGATTTACTGTCTTTCCTGATTCATATTGGATTGTTCTTGTGACACCATCATGTATGGCACACAAGTTTGATTCGAAACCATGGATTTTGTTAGTTTATGGTTAAGACAATATTGGCTTTGAAAGATAAATATAGATGCTCTTATCTGAATTCCCTAAGACCAATGATGTTGGTCTGAGGCTTAGGGGTTTAGATCTTATCTAATTGGTTCATCTAGATAGTCCTGGTAGTGGTACCAGCTATTCTTTATTGAATCAAAACTTGGAAAAAATGATAGTGAGCTTGATCATGTTATGGATCCAAAGGATTTGTTCCTAAGGTACTACCCTTCCTTTAGGGATGTGCCTAGAAATAGATCATAGGTATGTGCATGATTGAATGGTAAAATATAGTTTGACAACCAGAGCAAGGATGTTGCTCTGAGCTCTGGTTGGATCTTGGTACTTTGTTGTTTGCCTTTAGAGTTTCAGAAATCCCTATGATGGATTCACCCCTCTTGGGTGCTTTCTGAGGTTTTGTTTTATAAAACAACACATGTTTCTCTCTGAATAAGATGATTAGATCATGTGAAGGTTTTATGAAACTCACCACAAGATCTGATGATGGTGTAGTAAGTTGGTGATGATGATCTTGATCTGGTTTTGCTGGACTACTTTGATTGCTCTTGAGCTAGACTGCTCCTCCTAGCTCATGGGCTTGATCTTGTTGTCCACCTGATCCATCCCCCTCCTTATGTCACCATCCTGGTGATGTTTGATTGATCCTTAGTTGGTTTGGTTGCTAGCTGTGGTGATTGGTTTAGCTGCTATCTACATTGGCTGTTCTTGTGTGTGTGTGTGCAGTAGGGTGATGCACTAGTTCCTCCCACGGCTGTGTTGTGGTTTTGGTGAGATTGGTTTGCTCTGTGAGCTTGACAACACACCACATGCATGCTGGTGTGTGTCCTGCTTGTGTGCTTGCTATGCACTTGTGGATATGTTCAGAATTTTTGAACTTACTCTTATCAGATTACTTTCACCTGGCTGGTGAATTTGTCCCTCTTGGCTGTCATTTGCCTTCTAGCTTTGAATTTATGAAAGATGAATTCTTTCATATTGGTGAAACTTGCCCCTTTTTTAAATGTCTCAATGATGAATTTGTCAAGTGCATTTCACTGACATGTCTGAGAGAAATAATACTAACACCAATCTTCTTTTGTTTTTATTTAGTCTTTGTTTTGTAGGTACAAAGATAAAGATGAAGATTTAGTTTAGATTTAGATACAGGATAGTTAGTAAATATTCTAATGTATATTTCTTATTCTTTTGTAATTTTCTTTTTTTATTCTTGTAATCTTTATTTTATTCAATTGTAATAAAGATTATATTATTATTAATAAAGAATATTCCTATTCTTTGTATATTTACTTTTGTAAGTTATGTGGATGATTCAAATAAGTTATAATTTTATAACTTGATTATATATATTGATGATAGAATTCAAATTGTAATATTTATCTCTTAATTGAATTAAGATTCAAAACTTATATCTAATTCATTTGAATTATAATTCAAACACTCAAGTCTAATATTTCAAATCCATTTGAAAACATATAGCTCCTTAAGATCATATCAAAGTTTATAACAATCATCCTTTAAGACTAAACCTAATCTCAAAGTATGAAAGAAACATTGATCACTTAGGTTTTTATTTGGCGGAAATTTTACCCACATTTTCACAGATGAATGCATACAACAATCCATATTCCTAAATCTACCCTTCGTTAGGTCCTAAATGCTGGGATGTTACATGTTCCTCCCTCGGTAATTTGGGCTGATGCCGCCAGGGAACCCGCCAGGGGCTGGAACACGCCACGCCCGACACCATTGTGCCCGCGATCTCCGCTGCGCTCCTAGGCGGGTGCGCGTCCGCCGGCAGGCTGTCGCCGCCACGGTCCTGGCCGTGGATCACCATGGCCTGGGAAGCCTCCTCCCCATGTTCCTTGTCGATGTCGACCTCGGCCAGTAGCGGGCGGGAGAGGGTGTCGGAGAAGGACGACAGAGTGCCCCCGTTGGATATGACGAACCAGGGCAGCGCGAATTTCTTCCCGAGGCCGGCGAGGAACTACATGGTGAGGTCGGTGTCAGCCACCGGATACCCGATGTTAGCGAGGTCGTCGGCGATCGTCTGGATGCGGGTGCCGTAGACCGCGATCGACATGTCACCGCGTGGTGTGTTCCGGAACAACTTGCTGAGGTAGAGGTAATGCGACGACCGGTTGGCGAAGAAGAAGTTGTGGAGTTTGGTCCAGGTGGAGCAGCCCTGCCGTCGGCGCCTTGGACAAGGCGTAGCAGATCGTCAGAGAGGGTGGACATGAACCATAGTGAGATGTGGACATCATCGGCGATCCAGTCGTCGGAGGGCGCGGCCGGCGCTGCGCCTTCGGTGGCGTGGTCAAGGGCCTTGTACATGGTGAGGAGGAAGGTGAGGACTTGACGCCACTTGGAGAGATTGGCACCGACGGTGGTCACCGTGAACTGGATGTGTCGGAGATGCGGACATCACGAATGCGGAGAGGAGATGAAGCCGGGGCAGGGTGGAAGGAAGGGGTGGCGGCGCTGGGCAGGGAGGGTTTGTTGATGCTGGAGTTGGGGTTGGGGATGATGGGTAGACGGGCAGGGGCATCACTGCCGAAAAGGTGCTGCCCGTCGGTGTGAGTAGGGGTGATAGGAGCACGGGGCATGGTGGGCTGGCGATAGGGAAGGGGAGTATGGGGATCAGTATCGAGTGGGAAGGAGAAGTTGGCCGCTGTCGTCGTCAGAGCGGAGGAGGAGGAGGGGTTGGGGTCGGCCATTGGGAAGAAGAGAAGAGGCTGCGCTCTGATAGCAAGTAAAATTGCGTCAGTCATATTGATCGGTTGTGTCGAGTACAAGTAGTAGTTGGAGAGAATCACGTAGAGAGCGATCCTAATATCTAGGAGGCCACGCAGGACCAAGACTACTGGTTACAGGTAATGGAAACGTGACATAGCAGCAGTGTATCGTGTCAACACTAGTTTCTTGTCTTCTGTTAGATACAACTATTTGTGCTTGATGTTATTACAAAGTGTTAGCCCTCATAGCCACCACCATATCGCTATCACCGCCATAGCCATCCCATTTCAGATTTGAACCTTGTACTCCTACATTTGATTACTTTGTGAGACGCTTTAAATTATTTATATCTAATTTTTTTTTGCAATGCTTGTTGTGTACATGGTGATTCCGAAGATACAAGAATAGTCTCCACTTGGCTAGGATGGAGGCCTATCCCCAGTCCATGTAAAAGCAATATAAAAGGTTGTTTCAAGACATTAAGTTGATTCACATTATCTAAATTATTTTAGCAGTTAGATTTAAAATCTGTAGCTTTAGTTTAAGGCATGAACTCCGGTAATTAATTGGACATGGAAAGCAAGGGGAACACGTCTCGTAGAAATACCCAAGTCCATTCTAAAATAAAACCTCTAGCCAAGTCCGTTTGATAAAACAGGGTACACCAGCACCGGCTAGCTAGCCATGTCCGTTCATAAAAAAAACACAATAGCTAACTAGCTGGCTGAGTCCCTTTTCAAGAAAAAAGAAGTACGTACACAAAGTCTAGCCAGCTAGGATATTCGCTACCGAAAAAACAGGTCACTGCCGTGCTGACAATCTTTGACGTGAGTCGTACTCACGGTAAAGTTTGCCGTGCGAGGAAAGAATGATGCACGGCACATAAATCTCTCATGGCAAAGCTACACACCACTCACGACAAAGAAACGCGACGCACAGAAAAAGCGCACGGCAAAGACTAGAAAAGACTCACGACAAATAAATTCTCACGGCAATGGCAGAGAGCATTGTCTTGTCCGTTTCCTTTACCGTCAGTGGTTTCTAGACGCACGGCAACGACGCCTTTGTCGTGCGTTCTTATCTTTGCCATGCGCCATATGGTATTTTCATTTATTGAGCATTGTTGTGCCCGTCTTCTTTATCATGAGTGGTTCCTGGACGCACGGCAACGACGTCTTTGTCGTGCGTTCTTACCTTTGCCACACGCCATATGGTATTTTCATTTATTTTATTTTCTATTGTATTTATATTAATACCCATACTTTTTCAATACAACAAGTACTCTACATCTTCATATCCTCACATATATATCGGTAGTTTTGCAGCTCCCGTGTCAGCAACTGTAGTTGCATACTTGCATTACTCCAGCCTCCCCAGTTATCAGAATCATTCCTAGCACTTGAATTTTGATCCCAGGTTGCATTCGCCATTGGGCCATTATCCTATGATCCCACGGATCAGGGTTTCGCAGTAAACCACGATCCGGGGCATCAGAATACCTCAAGGACTTGCATGTGTCCCTAGCACATGTATGAAAGTGATGTTGAAACATACAAAACCTAGTCTCCAGATGCATGTGTCCCCTTTGCATGCATGCACTGTAAACAAACACAAAACAACATGGTTTTGAAACAGAGGTAGTACCAACCAACTCGGACGAATTCGTATTAAACATTTAAACTTGGGTCCATGTGATTCTAGGTTACACGACACACTCCGAAAAGATTGAAATTCGAGTCAGTTGGGAGATGTGGATATATTTCTCTTTTTCTTTTACGTGCTTTCTTCCAGCATTGCGCCAGAGTTGACTCGTATCATGTGTCACACTATAGTGGTCATAGATCTAGATGCGTCCGGGATCTTATTTGGTTTCACAAGAATATTAAAATTCACGTGAGACGGTGGGAGATGATAGTGGACTTTCTCCTTTTACATGCTTCCTTCCACCATTGCCAAGAGTTTACTTGTATTGTGTGTGATGTGGTAGTGATCTGAGTAGCTTCAAATTGGAACAACACAAACTCAAGACTTTGCCCCCAACAAACAGTGAAGTTGTCAATCTCACTGGTTTGTTGTAACAAACTGTATGATGTGGAAGGTAATAGTGGTTTGCAACAAGTAACAGTGGAAGATGTATCAATGATAAAGATTTGACCGGGGTCCATAGTTCACTAGAGGTGTTCTCCTTAGATAAATAAACATGGTATGCTGGGTAAATAAATTACAACAGGGCAATTGACAGGACAGAGCAAGGCATAACAATACAATACTAGACATTCATGATCCTATGATATTCGATTGGGCAATACAACAAGATACATAGATCGTCATCCAACTTCATCTATGACTAGAAGTCTACCTTTGGGTTATCATCCGAACTCCCTCCAGTATTAAGTTGTAAGCAACAGACAACTGCTTTAAGCAAAGTGTATAAGGTAAACAATCCACTTGTTCCATGAAAAAGAGACTGTTGTTTTCTCCCTAGTGGCAACAACACATCTACAATCTTAGAGATTTCTGTCACTTCCCTTAGATTAAATAGAGGCATGAACCCACTATCGAGCATAAATACCCCCTCTTGGAGTCAATAGCAACTATTTGGCCAAGATAGCTACTAACAACGTAGAGCATGCAAGATCACAAACAACACAGATATGATAGAATCAATAAGACAAAACCATTAATCAATTTGACATAGCAATCTCAATATCCATCAGATCCCCGCAAACACAACATGCATGATTACAAATAGATGAGATCTTGATCATGAACGGAGCTCACAAGATCTAAACATGAAAGCACAAAGGAGGAGATACAACCATCTAGCTACTACATGGACCAGTAGTCCAAGGTGGAACTACTCATGCTTCATACCGGAGGCTGACATGATGAAGAAGAAGGCCTCCGGGATGATCTCCCCTCCGACAGGGTGCTGGGAAGAGCTTCAGATCTCCCTGATCTAGGGACGATGGTGGTGGCTATAGATAGTTTCGTGGAATACTGATCGGGTACTTAGGGTTTAGGCATCGGGGGCTTCTTATAGGCGAAGAAGCGAGGCAGGGGGGCGCCAAGGCGGCTGCGCCCCTCAGGAGCTGGGTGGACCCACCCGCGTGGCCAGGGGTTGTGGCCCCTGGTGACTCTCCTCCGTCTCGTATTTCGGCTTCGTGTTCCCCACGGTAAAATATTTACTTTGGCTTTTGTCCCGTCCAATTCCGAGAATATTGATTTTCTGCCTTTCTGGAACCAAAAACATAAGAAAACATGCAACTGTCACTGTGACATCTTGTTAATAGGTTAGTACCAGAAAACATATAAAAACACATCAAAGTGTAGACAAAGCAAAGTAGATACTAAACAAGCATGGAACATCAAAAATTATAGATACGCTTCTGACGTATCAATGGGGAAGGGGATTGGTTGGGGGAAGAGTATTGGGTGAGCCGGATGTTTTCACCAAAACCACTAGGGATAATACCACCGGATGTTTTCACCAAAACCACTAGGGATAATACCCACCAAAACACCAGAAGACGCTTCCGCCAAACAAGGCCTAAAGAGATTTGGGAACCGGTAGACGATTTGGTGTTCATCTAATTCCTTTCAATCCTCGATACTATTTCCCAAAAATACACTAGTACGATGGAGAACTTTAATCCAAGCAAAAAAAATCGTGGGGATATCTTAGAAAAATTGGCTTGGCAAATGGATTAGAGGGATTTGGGGGGATTGAGATAATGTTATCGCCATATTTTGGCCAAAGACGGAAATGGGCCGTGATCAAGATGGGCTTGGAAGATACGTATATTTAACGTGTTGTTGAATCGGCCTTGTGCGTGGATTTGGGCTAAATTGCCCGTGTATCTTGTATCATAGTAGGTTCCGTTTCAGTTTAGGTTCCGTTTCAGTTTAGGTAAAGATAGAGTTGTAGAGTTATTCCAAAGATACAAAGTCTCCGGACTATAAATATGTACCTAAGGTTATCGAGAAAAGGAGGACAATCACGTTCGCAACAAACATAATCTCGGCGCATTGCCAACCCTTGTTTCTAGGGTTTCTTTCGGTAGAATATGTTGCCTAGATCGCATCTTGCGATCTAGGCGATATTTACTATATGTTATTTGGTGTTACTGCATCGAAGCCTTTTTGATGGCGAGTAACACTACTATCATAGATTTGTTGAGGCTAGCGTCGGTGCTTTTCGTTATACTTGATTGAATTATGCTACCTCTAGTTACCTCGCTACCTTTGCACCTTTTCCCAAGTGCAAGGGTAGCATCTTGCTTGATCCTTATTTAGCTAATTCGATTTGTTATGGTTATGCCTTGTTCACCAAGGTTTAGTTTGATATCTACGTAGTCAGGCCTTGCAAACGGGTTGAACGATCCAGTAGTACGTAAATACATGGTTTACTAGTTCTAGAGAAGTTGTTCCGGTAATTGACTTTACGTCGGTTGTTAGGCCTCCTCTAGGGTTAGTTTTCTATCATCTTTTGTATCTACCAGGCTCAATTACGTGTAGGACGTTCCAGTTACGTGGTGAAAACGTTGAACTGTCGTAGATCGATTTAACTTGTAATGATCAAGCAAAACCCCATGTTATCGTAAATCTAATGCAGAACCATGGGATAATCGGCTCTGGGAGCCGATTCACGTGAAACAGGGAGCCGTCACGGCTCGAATTTTACGTATGCTTGTTTACCATGCAGAAATCAATCGAGCAATCCTTCACCTTCGACCAGGTATAGGTGGCACGCCTCGAACCAAGCCGGGACGTGTGCGGAGTTTTGCGGGCCGTTGCCGAGGGACCAGGGCCCACCTAAGGAGCCTCCGGCTCTTCGTGTTGCTCGTCGCTGCTCGCCGGTGAGTTTTGGCAGCAACACATTCAGCACGCCGGTGGGACATTCAACAACGTCTACATCAACATCCGACGCGATGGAGAATGCAGACCACGCATTGACGAGCTCAAGAGCACAAGGCGGTATGACGAGATCGAGCTCTTCAAGCCGATCTCATCGGCTCTTTTGAGAGGACCCGTAAGCATGGCATCAAGTGGAGGGGGTTCTCCCCCGAGGGTGCTCTTGATGAGGTGGATCTGTCTGTTCCTTCGGAGGAGCGCACCAGAGCTCTACGACAGGAAGTCAACTACATGGTGGCTCATTCTCTTCACCGCCATTCTGAGAGCCTGGTGAACGCTTTCGAGCGGATCGCAGTTCGCGTAGTTCAGGAGATCATGAAACATCAGTATTCTCCGTCGGGGCATACTCTAGGGACTCACCAGGGAGAAAGACCGCCTGCACTGGCCACGCCTGCCATTCACACTTGCAGCCCAGAGCCGCCAGAGCAGCGGCACGTCGTCTACAAGGTTGGAGGCGACCCAGTCGATTGCCAATTCCTGTTTGAGCCACCTAAGGAAATCCCACATGGATATGTATGCACCTACGTGCCGGACTGCAATAACCTGACACACACCAACCAGATTGCAACCGCAGGAGTTTCCATGGGGTTCCCGGGCAGAGCTTGAGAGCGGCGTTCGAGCAGCGATATGTCCGGATGGACGCCGACAAACAGGCGTGGCTAGCCAAGTATGCCACTGGAACAAGTCATGAGAATCTAGCCCCTGCAGCTCAAACAGTGGAGCAAATCAGTACCATCTTGAGAGACCAGTTCGGCTTCGTGCCGAAGAGAAGGACAATCGGCTATTCAAAGCCGTACCCCCAACGAGTTCGACCTGATCCCGCTGCCACCCAAGTATCGGCTCCCTGAGTTCTCAAGGTTTAGCGGGTCAGAAGGGTCGAGCTCAATCGAGCACGTGAGCCGATACCTGGCACAGTTAGGCATGATTTCAGCATCGGATCAGTTGCGCGTAAGGTTCTTTGCGCAATCTCTTACGGGACCGGCTTTTGGGTGGTACACCTCGCTGCCACCTGATTCAATCCAGACCTGGAAGCAACTGGAAGAGCAGTTCCACATCCAAGATTATCTGAGGCCACCGAGGCTGGCATTGCGCACTGCACAAAGCGGCAGAAGCGAGCCGAGTACATCCAGCTTCAGACCGCTAAGAACCGATGTTACTCAGCTCGTTTAAGCGAGAAAGAAGCGATCGAGCTAGCGGTGTTGGGTCTCTCGGCGCCCATCAAGGATCCGCTTTCAAGTAGAGTACAACTCGTTGGCGCACATGGCCCGAAGTGACGATGTATGAACCGCCACACCGAGCTGTGCCAGACAAGTTCAAACGTCCGATAGGCCTGGTCGTCGTAAGAAGATGATCCTACACAAGACCAGGAGGTGGCCGTAGCTGAATGGGCTCGGGGGGCAGATCCTGTATCCTGCAAATGGGTGAAACAGCAAGGGCCTGCAAAAGGGTTCGACTTCGATGTGAGCAAAGCCGAGCAGATATTCGATTTACTACTGAAGGAGAAGGAGCTGAGGTTACCCGAAGGCCACAAAATCCCCACGGCTCAGGAGATGAACGGGAGACCATACTGCAAGTGGCATCACTCGTTCACCCACACCACCAATGAGTGCAAAGAGTTACGTCGCCAGATCCAAACAGCGATAGAACAAGGCCGTCTGATCCTTGGGCAGTTCGCCATGAAGGTGGACACAAACCCATTCCCCGGCGTCAATATGGTAGAACTCAATCACTCCGCGAGGCGTCAGCTGGATTTCTCGTTCGGTGTTAATATGGCAGGGTTTGGGTACCACCATGACACGTACAAGGAGGAAGGTGGTCGCTCTCGGGGCAAAGAAAGAGAGGAGGCTGGTCCATGCGACCGGCCCAGCCTCAATGACAGGCGGTACCTAACAGAAGAACAGGTGAGGAGAGTGCGGTATCAGAAGCCACATTCCACGCATCTCCTTAACAAGTATGAGCGCCAAGATGACCAACGTCCGCCAAGCAATGGAGACGATGAAGGATATGAGCACCTCGCTAGGGGACCGTCTAAAGAAAGGAAGGCGCGGACAAACATTGGGATTGTCCTTTCTTCAAGTATTGCTGGATGCGGAATGACCCGATTGCCTACAATGACAACTGCCGGAATGTGGACAAGAAGGAGAACACGGGCCGGGCCGGTGTTCAAACGTCTAGGGACTCTCCCACCTCGGGGCATAGGAGTCCGCCGAGCAAAAGACCTCGAGAAGCCAAGGGATGACAAAGAAGAAGACAGATATCACCGTCCAAGGTGGTGTCCCGACGGACTCGAGACACCCAAAAGCGAGAGTGCAGCGGCAGAATTTGAGGAAGCCGCGCAGATTCCACGCTTTAAAGAAGGCACGGCCCGATCTGGCCGTTAAAATTAGGCAGACCTTGGAAACGGAAGATCGCCCGAAAAGGAAAGAGTGGCGCCCCAAACCGGTAAAAGCCGATACAAAGACATCGGCTAGCACAAACATGGTGTTCATACTCCCGTCAGAATTCTGCGCGCCAAGAACCAATGAGCTACCAGTGGCACAGTTCGACTGTGGCCCACGGCCGGTTATCTTTGAGAAGCCACGTGAGAAGGGTTACAAACATCGAAAGCCACATCACGAGGTTACATCAATGGGCAACCTGTCAGCAAGATGTTGGTGGACACCGGAGCGGCCGTCAATATAATGCCATACTCCATGCTACGGCGTTTGGGACGCTCCACTGCAGATCTGATCAAAACCAACGTCACGTTAAGCGACTTCAACGGCCAGACTTCGGAAACGCAAGGCGTACTGAACGTAGATCTGACCGTGGGCAGAAAAACCATCCCCACGTCATTCTTCGTCGTGGACAAAAGCACCTACGCTGTCTTGCTAGGGAGATTGGATTCACGCTAATCGCTGCATTCCCCACGATGCACCAAAGGTTTAATACAGTGGGATGGAGATGAAGTGGAGGTCATCCATGCAGATGATTCTATCGAGATCTCCATAGCTGGCATGAACGTCTGGGAAGCAGAAGACCAAGAGCCGATCTCTGGAATCAGTTTAGACGGCTGTGAGCGCATTGAAGCTACAAAAAACGGGGTGAGGCTGGTCTTATCCACTGGCCTGACAGAGTAGAAAAGTCCACGATCATGCGTGGTACGGCCGATCCCTGCGATCGGCCACAAAAAATAAAAAGCAGCAATCATACGACAAGCGGATCATGTAGTCGTAGCAGAGAGATACCCTGCCACTGCAAAATAATAAGGTGTAAACCGTCCTTGACGAATGCAATCAAAAAGGGGGCCGATTCAGGCAATCGGCCCAAATTATTTTTGTTATCCTCACCTACTGTTTGCCCTGTGCTTAGCATCGATTTGACAGGTGACGGAAAGCTAGGGTATGGGTTTACGTCCGCTGATGAACTAGAAGAAATCGACATTGGTCCTGGGGATAAGCCACGACCAACATTTATCAGCAAAAAGTTAGATCCGAGTCTGCGGGGTCCGATGATAGCCCTGTTGAAACAATATCCGCGCCGCTGGGACTACACAGAGATGCTCGGGACAGAGCATCATTGAGCATCGACTCCCGCTTAAAAAGGATTTCGCCATTCCAATGAAAGCACGATGATGAAGGCCGAAATTCGGAAGAAGTCAAGAAGGAGGTCGAGAAAATGTTGTCGACCAAGTTAATCAGCCATGCGGTGTATGCCGAGTGGATTTCTAGTATCGCACGAAGAGAAAAAGGATGGCGTTGGCGTGTTGCCATAGATTTTCGGGATCTCAACAGAGCTACCCCAAAGGATGAGTATCCGATGCGTGGGCGAGACGTTAATCAACGCAGCGGCTGGTCATAAGATCTTGAGCTTCATGGATGGCAATGGTTACAACCAAATTTTATGGCTCCGTAAGACATACACAAGACTGCATTGAGTCCCGGTCGGTGGGGTTGTTTGAGTATGTAGTCATGACGTTTGGATGAAGAATGCCTACCACGTACCAAAGAGCCATGAATTATATTTTCCATGATCCGATCGGCAAGCTGGTGGAAATCTACATCGATGACGTGGTGGTCAAGTCGCTTCAGCGCAAGGACACTTGGACGATTCGCAACGCGTCTGGACCGAACAAGAAAATTCGCCTACGGATGAATCCAAAGAAGTGTGCCTTCGGGTGACGGTCAGTTCTTGGGTTTTTTGGTCCATGAACGCGGAATTGAGATCGGCCTGAAAAGTCAGGAGGCAGTGCGAACAATGAAGCCACCCACCACAAAGAAAGAACTGCAGTCTCTCATCGGCAAGATCAACTTCGTCAGAAGATTCATATCCAATCTGTCAGGAAGAATAGAGCCGTTCATGGGACTAGTGAAAATTAAATCTGACGAGGAATTCCGCTGGGGGGCAGAACAACAACGAGCCTTCGACGAGATCAAAGAATATCTGACGAAGCCGCCAGTGTTGGTTCCACCCTAGTCGGACAGACCGTTCTACATTTACTTGTCAGTAGCTGACACGTCCATCGCCTCGGTGGTGGTGCAAGTTTATGATGGGCTGGAGCGAGTCGTATTTTACATAAGCAGAAGGATGCTGGACGTAGAGACAAGGTATCCTGATATCGATAAGTTGTGCCTCTGCCTGTTTTTCACCTGCACCAAGCTGCGCCACATTTTGCTATCAGCGAAGATTGTCATCATATGCAAGTCAGACGTCATAAAGCACATGCTGTCGGCTCCTATGTTGAAAGGCCGACTGGGCAAATGGATGTTTGCATTATCGGAGTTTGACATCCGGTATCAACCCGCGAAAGCAGTTAAGGGTCAGGCGTTGGCCGACCTTATCGCTGAAAGGATCAACACTAATATAGCAGCACTGTCTATACGAAAGGCTATGTTTTTCGACGGATCGGTTTGTGACGATGGGTGCGGCATCGGCATGTTACTCGTGTCGCCTGGGGCAACATTTTCCTTCTCCATCAGTTATCTCGCCTCGCACCAACAACGTCGCTGAGTACGAGGCAATACGCAAGGGAATGGAGTTGCTCATCAAAGCTGGAGCAGAAGCAGTGGAAATTTTTGGAGACTCCAAGTTGGTGATTTCTCAACTCACGGAGGAATACAAGTGTGAGAGCGAGTCCCTCTACCCATTATGGCTGCACTGCCGCGAGCTGATGGCACAGTTCCGGTACATAAACTTCACCTGGATCCCGCGATCGCAGAATACCGAGGCAAATGATCTTGCACAAATGGCTTCAGGCTACAAGGACGTAGCAGAGGGAGCCAATGTTCAGGTACAGTTCCTGGAAGCTGACGATTGGAGAGCCGATATCTTCAATTGCTTGAAGGATTCGGCTCGGGGGGCACCTAAACGGATAAGGTACAAGGCCATGAAGTATGTGCTTATTGGGGATGACATGTTTTACAGGACTCTGGAGGGGTTATTGCTCAAATGCCTGGGGACAGCCGAGGCCAATCGGCTCCTACATGAGGTACACGAAGGCGCCTGTGGAACTCACCAATCGGCTCACGAGATGAAATGGTTGATCAGGCGATCAGGGTTTTATTGGCCCACCATGCTCGAGGACTGTTTCAAGTACTACAAAGGGTGTCAAGCATGTCAGAAATTTGGGAAAATTCAGATGGTACCCGCGTCAGCGATGAACCCCATCATCAAGCCTTGGCCATTCCGGGGTTGGGGCATGGATATGATCGGCAAAATCAACCCTCCATCAAGCAAAGGCCACATGTGGATTTTGGCCATCACTGATTATTTCACTAAATGGGTGGAGGCCGTCCTGATGAAGTCAAGAACTCAAAGGATGTTATCAACTTTGTGAAAGAGCATGTCATCCATAGATTCGGATTCCTCAAACTATCACGACCGATGGAGGTTCGGTCTTCATTTCTCACGAGTTTAGAAAGTTCTGTGAGGACACGGGGATTAAGCTGATTAGATCATCTCCATACTATGCTCAAGCAAATGGGCAAGCTGAAGCGTCCAACCAAAGCCTCATCAAGCTGATCAAGAGAAAAGTCGATGAGCACCCTAGACGTTGGCACGAGGTTCTGTCAGAAGCTTTATGGGCTTACCGCATGTCATGCCACGGAGCGATAAAAACCTCGCCATACCATCTAGTATATGGACAAGAAGCCGTATTGCCTTGGGAAATTACGGCTGGATCAAGACGTGTCACTTTTCAGGACAATCTAACAACGGAAGAATATGCAACCCTGATGAGTGACAGTGTTGAGGATTTAACTGAGCTCAGGCTGTGGTCGCTTGAGAAATCAAAGAGAACAAGGCCAAGGTGGCTCGCGCATATAACAAGAAAGTGAGGCCAAAGGAGTTCCACGTTGGTGATCTGGTGTGGAAAGCTGTGTTGCCATTAGGGACTAAGGATGCAACATATGGTAAATGGTCTCCAAATTGGCACGGGCCGTACAGGGTCGATCAAGTTTTAAGAGGAAACGCATACATGCTTGAGGAGCTGGACGGCGTGAAATTCCCAGTGGCGGTCAACGGTCAACATCTCAAGAAATATTTCCCAAGCATGTGGGATGATGGACAGTAAAACATGGGGGCCGATACATGAAATCAGCCAAGTAAAAAGCACGTGAGACGTTGGACAGTAAAATGTGGGGGCCGATACATAAAATCGGCCAAATAAAAACAAAAATATATAGTCGATGCACGGTCATCGACTCTAGAGGTTCACATATGTTATAAACAGGTGCCCGTTTACACATACGAGCTACTGAAGAAATGCTTCGAAGGCGTGGAGCGCGTCGGCACGGACACGATCCACCTCGGCGATCTCGGCTTCGTCATATTCATCCTTGCCCGTCACTAGCTGCTTGTTCAGGGCACGTATTTCTGCCAGATCGGTTTTCAGTTGGGCTTTGAGGCTTTCCGCCTCGTCTTGGGAGCGGGCGATGGATTCTTCCTTGTCGCGGATGAGATGTTTAGTCGCCCGGACCTTCTCTTCAAGATCTTCCAACTCCCTTTTCAAGGATGCGAGCTCGGCAGTACTGACAGAGGTGTCAGTTTTGGCATCCAGAGACGCCTTTTTCTCGTTGAGCCGTTGGCATCTGTCTGCGATATTGGCCTTCAGTGGAAGTTGGGCGTGGCGTAGACTGATCCTCTCACGAGCTAACTTCACCCTTGACCCGTAGAAAGACAGGTTACAACCGCCAAAGTTTCACCGCAATGCTACCGAGCTGGTCTTTTATTTCAGCCAGGACGCTCTTCACCTCCTCAGAACCCTCGATCAGCTCTTCGATCGGGGAGGACAGCAGGGCTTTAAGACGCTGGAATTGAGGTGGAACAACCCTGGCTCGTGGTTCATCAGCAACAACGGAGGGGGTTGGTTCGATGGATTCAGGGTCGAACGTCAGCAAACCTGAAATATCACAACCCTGGCAGCCCGAAAAGGCGTCAGTATGCATTCAAACATGTAAGGATGAGCTGAAAGAAGCTAGCGTACCTCTCCTAAGATCGGAGGGACAGCAGATGAGGATACGATCGGCTTGGCCGGAGTGGTAGCCGTTTCATCTGCACCTTCGGGGATTGCTAGGTCCGGTTTGGCTAGAGGCATCGGCACCGCCCCAGCTTTCCCACTAGAAACGTCAGTCGTCTGCACGGAAGGTACGTCAGTCGTCTGCATGGAAGGTGTTTAGCCGATATAAATAATTGTTATTCGGCAGATAAAGGAAGTAAGTGGTAAGAGCGTGAAGGGTGATGATTTCGAAACCTCCTGGCTCGACGAAGAAGCCTGCGGTCCTTTGCGAGCTCTCTTGGAACCCACAGTTGGCCCCACCTCGACTGGTGCTCGGGGGGAAGTAGGTTCAGGAAAAGACCTTTTTCTGGAAGCCGGTGGTGATGAATCCGGCTGGCTCGGTGTGATGGTCCTCTCAGAATCTGTTGGGTCCAGTTCTCCTCGATTGGTCTGAGTGTTCTCGCTGGAGGTGTCTTCGACGGAAGCCTGTAAAAATAAGAACCAGTGAGCACAAGTATGTCTGCAAGGATGGAAGAATTAGAAGGATTGACCAAGGCGTAGAGCACCCTACATGCGAGCTTTCTAGATAAGGGCTCCGGCGCCTCAAGGTCTTCCTGGCAGCTACCTTCCTCGTCGTCGTTCTTGTTTTAGTTGGAACTCGAGGGGCAGCTGACTTAGAGGTTGCTGGGTTCTTGGAAGCCGATTGTGGTGATATCGGCTGTTTCTGCATTATGACCTTTTTCATAGGTGGCGAGTTTTTGCAGAAAAGAACCATAGGAGCTGGCGGAAAGAACTCGAAGGGGGAACCATCACGGTGCGTAGGTTCAGGGCCATCTTGTTGCTGCAAAGAGAAAGAATGGATTAACAAAAGGATCAATTGCAAGCTGCATCAAGAAAATTTGCAAGTAGTGGTACCTGTTCCACGGGGATGTCATAGTCAGCATCGAGTCAAGCCAAAGAACGGTCCCAGCTCTCTGAAGGCGTGAGTCTTCCACATTGACCACCAGTCTTCAAAGCCATCGGTTGATGAGACAAAGGTGAGGTCGTTGGGAATTGGGATGGTCGAGCATCGAAGAAGGAATAACACCTTTGGTCGGGTGAGAGGATCGTGGTCGGCTCTGCTCTGTAAGGTGGTGAAGGAAGAAATGGGGAGCTACTTGTCCAAGGCCAAATTGGCGGGCTACTACGATTGGTGGTAGAATTCGTACCAGTGGTTTGATTATTACATTGGATGTACTCATGCCAACCGGAAGGAAACAGGTCGAATCACGATGGAAAAGAGCTGGTGTCTTGGTGTCATCCAAAAATTGTCTAGCTCAAGGAGAGTGGATTTTGAAATGTTCAGATTCTTCCATGTAAGGGAAGAAGGTAGGATTGTCTGTGCCTTGAAAGAAAGTGTTGAACCACTTGGATGCTTCTGAGGATAGTTTGCACCGCAGCCTATACAAAGCTTGGCCATAGCTGGTGCATCGGATCTGCTTCCCTTTTACATCTGGAAAGGTGCAGCTCGCCAAAAGGGGGAAGTTAGGGATGTGATTTTGAAAATACAACTGAGCCCATAACTGAATAAACCACCAAGGACCACCTGTTTTGACTGCTATGCCAGAGAACATCTTGACAGACATCAACTGGAGGTATCGATAGACTTCTCCAAGGAACAGTTTTCCGAGGCCAAGTTGAGTACCTTTGGCCAGTTCGTGGGCTAAGGAAAGGTAGTTTTTTGTTGGAGCAAGGGAAGGGCCACAGAATATGAAATGCTCCAGCCAGAAGTTGAGAAAGGCTATATGTTCTTTCTCTGAGACAGGGCCCTTTGTTTTCATATGGCGTTGGAGGTAAGCACCCCGTCAGGCGATTGCTTTGGAAGAGCGTTTTTAGGGACTTTGGTCATTTGAAAGCAGAGGGCTGGGTGATGTAACATCCGCAGAAGGATCATCACCACGTCAAGGTGGTTGGTGACATAGGGCCATGACCGAACATAAAACAGTTCAGAGCGTCGGACGTAAGTAGCCGATGGTTTTCGAAGGTTCTCATGTTTCTCAAGAGGAGACAATGATAAATGCAAGGCATCGGCTATTCCTGTGGTTTCCCATTGGGATTGGTAAGCTCTAGCTACTCACTGAACCAATAAACCCGGTGTTCGGGGATTAGGCCAGTTCGCATGATCGGCCCAAGAGTTCAGATCTAGGTCTTGGCTTACGAAGGGATTCTGCTTGCTTCGCAAGAAATCAGATGGGCAGGACTAGAATGCAGACGAGGCCAAGACAGAGGGAATTTGGGAGAGAAGGATGCGGCAGCAGGATGTCTGAAACCTAGAAAGTTTAATGGTGGAATAAAGGAATTAATTCAGGTGTTCGCCATTAAATTCTAACATCGCGTTCAGACTGCGAGGAGTAGGCGTACCTTCAGACCGGAAACCTCTGGATTGGTGTTGGACGATTCCGCCATCTAGTCTGCCGGCGGAGATGGATCTATGCAGTTGAGGATTGAGGGTTCTTGTTGCTGTGAGCTCGATCTAGTCGATGGGCAATTGGAGATCTGGGTCGCCCTTTTTGAAGAAGGTCGCAGGTTACCGTTTGAAACTGGAAAATGGCCGTTTAAGTTTGCCTAAGTATGCGACCAAGTTTTGACCTTGTCAACGTTTTTTGGGGAAAGCCGATGCGTGGTCATCGGCTCTTTGCGATTTGGTTTGTTTGACTGTATGAGTGCAGTATGATGAAAGCCGATACAGTGTTATCGGCTTCTGGAGCATCGACCTATTTTGGTTATCGGCAAAATTGGGGCGACAAAAGCAATCTTCGAGAAACAGATTTTCATTCATTCAAAAGCTGATTGCTTACAAAAGGCTGATTGATTACAAAAGGGAGCTTATTGCTACTACTACTACTGGTTCCTAATCTAGGCCGAGGTCGTCGTCGCTGTCGTCGCCGCCGTTTTGTTCGCTGTCCTCGGCCCGCTGCTTCATCGTCTTCACTTCTTTGAAGAAGCCAGCCGGGGCCTCGTCCTCGCCGTCGGTGTCCTCGCTTGGACCCGGGCGGAACTTCACCGGTACTCCTCGGAGGAGGTGTCCTCCTCTTCCTCCTCTTCATCGGAGGAGTTGACGCCGTCCCGGGACATGGCGTCGTCGGCGCTGTCTGCCTCCAGTTCTCCATCGGCAAGGAACTGCTGGTTTTCCTCGCCATCGGTCAAGGATGCGTCGTCCTCCGACCAAGCGGCGAAGTCCCAATCCCTCTCGTCCCACCATTGTGGGGCAAGAGTGTTGTACGCCGCCGTTGGCGGGTGCTCTGGTGTCGGCTCTCGGTCACTCATTGAGTTGGAGGCTTGGGAGGACAGGCCAGAGGAAGCAGAGGAGGCCATGGCGGAGAAAGAGGGTTTTTTCGGCGGAGAAAGAAGGGTTTTTTGGCTACTGGAGGAATATGGGGATTGCGAACTGCTTAGATGGATTTAAATAAGGGGAATAGTATGAAGCGGTTCAATGCCATAGCGGTTTCCCAGAATGTGCTGCCAAAATCGTCAAATCATGCACTGCGAAGGAGTTGAGAAGACAGGGCATCATGATGAAGGGGTAGCGTGACGATCCTGTTCTGCAACGCATTCTGTCAACGCGCAACCCGATACAAAAAAAAAGGGGGAAGAAGGAAAAAAACAGAGTGGTTTTGGAATTATTATTGCCAAAACCAGGGGGGCATGTGTTATCGCCATATTTTGGCCAAAGACGGAGATGGGCCGTGATCAAGATGGGCTTGGAAGATACGTATATTCAACGTGTTGTTGAATCGGCCTTGTGCGTGGATTTGGGCTAAATTGCCCGTGTATCTTGTATCATAGTAGGTTCCGTTTCAGTTTAGGTTCCGTTTCAGTTTAGGTAAAGATAGAGTTGTAGATTTATTCCAAAGATAGTAAGTCTCCGGACTATAAATATGTACCTAAGTGTGGCATCCCGCAAAAACCACTACTAGAAAATCGCGTTGAATTTGTGCATTGCATCGTCATCATCATGTGTTGTTTGTGTAAAAATATTTCAGAAAAACCTATTTTGTTTTCTGAAACGCCCCGCCTTTTATTCAAACGCCAAACACTGGGTCTCCGGAATTATTTTGTTGTCGGCTATCGGGTTGCGAAAGCCGTGTTTTAAAATAAATAAAATTTGAATTATTTTAGCGGGGGCAGTCGAACGGGCCGTTTCGACCCGAACGACCACCCCCAGAAAATACAAACGGTCCACCCTTTAATTCCTAGTCTACCCTGTCCTAATCTACCCACCCTCTGGCCACCTCACCCCGGCCAATCCGCACTCGACACGTCACCTGGCCCAATCCCCACCCAACCAACTTCGGCCACGTCACCACCTGACCCACTCCCTTCCACTCGCACCCCCCCACATCCACGCACGCCACAAGCCACACACGCAACGCACGCGCTGCAGACCCCACCCTGGACCCGCGCGCGCAGCACTCACACCGGTCCCACCCCGTCGGCCCCTCCTCCCACGCTCTCTCCCCTCCCCATCTTCCTTCTCCCACGACCGCCCCGCAACCTCGCCCCGACCGCGTGCGCCGGCCGCCCCCGCCTCCGCGCCAGCCCCTCTCCTCCGCCGCGCCGGCCTCGCCCCACGTCGCCCTCGCCCGCCTCGCCGACCTCTGCGCGCCCGCCACCGGAGTCCTCTGCGCCCGCCTCGGCGGACGAAGCCGAAGCAGCCGCCGTCTCGGCGTCGCCTCCATCGTCCGCCCGCGCTTCGCCAAGGTCGCCGTCCCTCGCCAGCGCCTCGGCCCGACGCTCCCACCCGCCTCAGCGCGCCCGCACTCTGCTCGCCCGGCAACCGCCCTCGGCCGCGTCACCGCCTCCTCGGCTCGCCCTCGGCCGGCCCGCCCCGTCCGGTCCGTCCTCCCACCGGCAGTGCGCCTCCTGCCACTCGCGCCGTGCTCAGCGTCTGCCGCCGGCGCGCCTGCAGCTCCGGCCTCCGTCCTCCGTCCGTCGCCGTCTGCGGCGTCCCCTCTGCAGCTTAGCCATGAGCCTTCCGGCGCGCCTCGAAAGCAGCGCCGGCCGTCCGGCCTCTCCTCTGAGGCCCGGCGCCCGCCCTCTCTGCAGCAGCTCCGCAAGCAAGCCGCAGCATGGCGCTCGCCCGCTGCAGTCCGCGGTCTCGTGTTCCGTTCATGACCAGATGCGGCTGATCCGGGTCTCCTAGTGGACAAGGTAGCCCGTCGACAAGCTCTTCCAAGATCTTCAGAGGATCCTACCCGAGTTCTTCCACGAGACTCTCGAAGGCTGACCCCGGAGTCTGAAGCCGAACCGCGACCCTCGACACGCCGTGATCTACTGCGCGGATGAGATGGCCGAGGCCCGGAACCGCAGCGCCAAGACCTACTACGAACGCCGAGAGCCCCGAACCCCGAGGCCCTCGACGCAACGATGCCTGCTTCCAAGATCTTCGGCATGGATCGAAAAGTTTCCCGAAGACCGATCCCGATGTACCAGAGACCGGACCCTCGAGGCCCCAGGATCTACCCTCGGACGCCAAGACCCGAACCGGGAGGACGCAAAGATCGCCACAAGAACGACAAGAACTTCACCCCGGATGCCAGAACCGACTCGATACGCGAACCCGACAAGTTCTTCTCGACGACAAGATCATCGACAGAGAACCCAAAGAACACATGTGCGACAAGTACTCCCTCGAGATCGTCAAGTATTTCACCCCGAACACCGAGTACGCCGAGAACCCGGATGCGACAAGATCTGCCCCGTTGTTCGAGAATGTTTCCGCCAAGACCGACCCGACGAACCCTAGACCCCGAGACCAACCCCGAACCCCGGAACCCCAAGTTCGTCGAACCCTGAACCCCGAGACCGACCCCGACCCCAGAACCTCAAGATCGTCGAGACCCTCAATGTGTGAACCCCTTTCCGAAACCCTATTTTATAACATAATAACAACTTGTTGCATATTGAATTGTCATACTCGCATGCATATCTGTGGTTTGGGGGCCTTATGCCGATTCACCTAATAATAAAATATGGGGCCCATATGCGGGCAAATCTAGTCTTATATTGGCCTCATTTAAACTTGTGTAGCGAACCGGTATCTTATCTTGCCTTGTTATAACAACATGCAAATTGCGGGGTAGCTAAACAACTTGAACCTATGAATTAATTGTTGGGACCCTGGATCCACTTAATATGACCTAATTGCATCGCACCTTTGCCATGTCATACATCATACATGCATCATGCCGATCTTCTACCGTTGTATTAAATATTGCACCCGGTGTTTATTCTAGAGTTTTGCTTCTTCGCGGATAAGGCCGTTGAGTTGATGTGAGCTTCGACCCGATCTTCGGTTGAACCTTCGGCAATGTTTTCAGGCGAGCATCTCCCCCTTTCTACCTATTTTACTTTTCTAGTATTTATTCCCTCCTGTTGATCTATTGCTATCTGTGTTGCGATGCTCTAGTTTTCGTACCCGTGATATCCCCTGCAGCCTTATATTGCCTTGGACACATCCTATTACCTGTTGTTTGGTAGATAGTTGGACTTATGCGTCTTAGTCGCTTGCTCAAGTCTTGTTGCGTGTTGTCCAAAGGCCACAATTGTTGATGAATTGCCGCATGTTGATGTTGGAGTTGATCATAGTTTTACTTATCGTTCACTTTAATTCCTGTTTAACAACTAAAATTGAAGTAAGCAGAGGCATCGGTGGGTGATAGATAATATTTGGTTTCGAGCCACTTGTCCGTAAGACCCCGAGTACTTGATACTGTTCCTTGATTTATCGCGCTATCCACATCCGGGAGGTATATGGGACCCCCCTGAGCCAGAGCTTGATTCAGTCTTATTTCTTGGGTCCACAAACTAGTTTGAGGTTTTATTTACGATCCTGTACTTATGCCATGCTACTTATGTATTTACGATTGTGCGAGGAGCACACTGCATCATTAGGATCGGGACACGATTCCATGTGTCGACAAGCTCAGTTTTGGGTTCCCGATCGTTCACCGTCCACCCAAACCTTGGGTCCGTCTCGAGCTAGCTTACTTCTTGGGTAGACTTCAAGGGTGGCCCCTGAAATATTTCGAATCTGTGATTGTTCACCGTGAAAGCCTCGTTGGGTTTTGAGTTGGTTTTTCGAGGTTGATCGGCGTGTGTTGCTATTGGTGCACCGGCGGTAAAACTTTCAAAGCCGTGTCATGGATATGGACGACTTGGAGCACGATCTCGATCATAGACAAGCATAACTAAAGTTTACTGCTATAAATTTGACTTTATAATGACTAGTAATCAGCTTCACTATAATGGAATGGCTAATTAATACTGCCCACAATTGCTTGTTTGGAGGGTCGCTTGCGACCATTGTACCTGACTAGTAAGTATTGCAACTACAACGGAATGGCTTAATAAAAGTATCAACAACTGCTGGGTTTTCGGGTTTATCTCGTGCTAATTGCATCTGACTAGTAAGTGTTGCCACCATAACGGAATGATTAACTAAAAGTGCCCACTGCTTATTTTATCAGGATGATTATCTACACCTGACTAGTAATTGCTGCAACGATAACTGAATAAGTAAAACTGCCAACCGTGTGAGTTCCTCGGTTGACTTCCTCGTTGGTCTCGAGGGGGAAACACCAGGATGGGTTTGTTTGGTGTTAGCTTCAGGTTGGATCCGAATAGGTCTTTCTCACCCCTCTCTGATAACCGCCGGTTGTATCGAGTCTCTATAGGTTGTTTAGTGCATCTGCCGCCACTTGATCCACCATACCTATGTAGGCGAGGACGCGAATTCTAGCCTCGCCGTGTCTTGGCCTCGATCTTGGCTCCTTCTTTTTCCTTTGCCCTTTGTCGGCACCTTTTGTTTAAGCGGGTTTTGAGTTCGACGCGTTAGCGTGGTTACCCTTCCGGCTTGGCCTGGGCAGGGTTATGGACGCCATTGGTTATTCTTCAGGGCTCTTAGCCCCATTTGCATCTTGTCCGTAGCTGGACGCTCTATCGTTTTCAAGGTGATTTGGATCTTTGTATATTATATCTGTATTCTTGACTCTTGAGTCGCTTTTATATATATATCTGTTCTGTGGGTCCCATCGAGGACTGTTATGTAATGTTATTACTTCGTTTTCCACCCGCACGAAAGTGCCTGGTGGGCACCTTTGAATCGTTTCTATGCGGGTTTGGTGAATTTTGCTCAAACTTGCATAGGTCCGATTCTGAGGGTGTTACACTAAGGTTATCGAGAAAAGGAGGACAATCACGTTCGCAACAAACATAATCTCGGCGCATCGCCACCCCTTGTTTCTAGGGTTTCTTTCGGGTAAGTGTCATGCTGCCTAGATCGCATCTTGCGATCTAGGCAGTATTTTTACTTATGCGTTATTTGGTGTTACTCGTACTGAAGCCTTTTTGATGGCGAGTAACACTACTATCATAGATTTGTTGAGGCTAGCATCGGTGCTTTTCGTTATACTTGATTGAATTATGCTACCTCTAGTTACCTCGCTACCTTTGCACCTTTTCCCAAGTGCAAGGGTAGCATCTTGCTTGATCCTTATTTAGCTAATTCGATTTGTTATGGTTATGCCTTGTTCACCAAGGTTTAGTTTGATATCTACGTAGTCAGGCCTTGCAAACGGGTTGAACGATCCAGTAGTACGTAAAGACGTGGTTTACTAGTTCTAGAGAAGTTGTTCCGGTAATTGACTTTACGTCGGTTGTTAGGCCTCCTCTAGGGTTAGTTTTCTATCATCTTTTGTATCTACCAGGCTCAATTACGTGTAGGACGTTCCAGTTACGTGGTGAAAACGTTGAACCGTCAGAGATCGATTTAACTTGTAATGATCAAGCAAAACCCCATGTTATCGTAAATCTAATGCGAACCATGGGATAATCGGCTCGAGCCGATTCACGAAACACAGGAGCAGTCACGCTCGAATTTTACGATGCTTGTTTACCATGCAGAAATCAATCGAGCAATCCTTCACCTTCGACCGGTATAGGTCGTGGCGCATCTCGAACCAAGCCGGACGGCGTGTCGGAGTTTTGCGGGCCGTTGCCGAGGGACCGAGCCCACCGATTAGCCTGGAGCCTCCCGGCTCTTCGTGTTGCTCGTCGCTGCTCGCCGGTGAGCTTTGGCAGGCAACAGATAATCCCCTTCGATCCCATAAATATACTCACAAGCACATTAAACCCTAAGCCATAAACAAAGGCTTAAGAGCATCTCCACTCGCCTACCCAGGATGCCGGTCTGGACGCCGAAAATTGGCCCAGTCGCGTACCCAGGGACCTGTTTTCGTCCGGATTTCGGCGTGTTTTGGTCCGGCCTACCCAGGATCCCGGGTACGCCCTGGGAACGCCGGACTCAGCGAAATCGGGCGTGGGCCAGCTCTGTCGACGAGAGAAGGCACCACTCCCGCCAATTCGCCGAGCTCCCCGCCCTTTTCTTACCTCCTTCCACCTTTCTTCCCCATTCCCCCACCCCCGAAGCTCCGCTGATCACCGCGCCCGACATGCCGCCCAAGAGTTTCGTCCAACCCAGGTCGATCCTCGGCGAGGGCCCGGCGGAGAAGAAGGCGAGGAATCCGAGAGCGCCGCCGACTAAGCCAGAGGGCATGTCCTCGGCCGAGTGGGAGAAGAGGGAGCATGCCAGGCAGATCTCGTCGGCCGAGAGGAAGGACAGGAAGGAGAGGGCGAAGCTCCGGCAATAGCAAGCGGAGGAGAAGAAGGCGATGGTGAAGACGGCGACGGAAGAACAGGCGATGGTGAAGGCGAAGCAGGCAGCGGTGACGCGTTCGGCGTTGATGGTCGCGCCGTACCCACCACACTCGGGGAGCCAGGCTAGCGTCGGCTCGCCCGCCGACTTCTCGCTGATCTCTCCGGCCAGCTTCCAGGAGATCCAGGCGGCTGCTCGGCAGAGGTACTCCTCGTTGCCGGAGTTCGACGGCGGCTTCAACCCCAACGTGCTCTTCCCCTGCCTGGCGCCGCGCCCTCCTTCGGCCTTCGGCGTCGACATCAACATCCCCTACTCCGCCTCTCCGGCGTACGCAAGCCCCGCTCTGCGCCGCGGACCGCTGCCCTTCGGCGGAAGCTCGGCGCCCTTCGGCGAGGCCGACGCGCGCAACCTGTTCGGCGGAATGCCGGGCGCCCTTCCGGCCGGCATGACGGCCGAGGCGTACATGGAGGACCTGATCGCAACAGGCTCGGCGACGAACCATCCCTCCTTCTTCACGGAAGAGCAGACCCGGGCCGACGCCGAGCACGGCATCGAGTCCCAGGACCTCGCCGATGTCGATGCCGAGGAGACCCAGGCCGAGCAGACGCAGCCAGAGGACGCCGAGACTGAGGCGAAAGGCAAGAAGGGGAAGAAGAAGCCGGGAACTTCGGCGGATGCTTGGCTCAAATGGACCGTGGCCGAGGACACCTGCCTCGCCGAAGAATGGAAGACGGTGAGCATGGATCCGATAACGGGTGCGAACCAAAATTCCGATAATTATTGGCGGCGCGTGAAGGCAGCATTCGACGAGCGAAGCATGTGCGACCCAAAGTATCGGAAGATCCACATGGAGCGAGGGGAGAAGGAAATAACGAACCACTGGGCGATCATCCAAACTGCGTGCAGCAAGTGGCACAACTGCGTGGAAGAAGTCGACTGCACACAAGCCAGTGGGGAGAACATGTACAACAAGGTAATCGTGAACACTATCTTTGTCGTGCACTCTCTTGACACACTCGCGAACATGGAAAATTTGACACACTTCCATTTTGTAGTTGCGTCGTGCACTTGCTCTATTTCGAGAGGACATGAAGATGGAGTTCAAGTTCCATCATGTCTTCGAGAAAATCGAGCATTGCGGGAAGTGGCGGGACACTCGCCTGAGTCTCTCTAAGAGCAAAGACGGCGTCTACAACCCTGAGGCTCCGGCCGCTGCTGCCAGCGAAGGAAGACCTAAGCTCGGCCAAAAGAAGGCGAAGATGCTCAAGGCCGCCGGACCTCCCGCCGAGCGTCTCCAGGCTTCGATCGAGAAATGCCTCGCCGACACGAGGGCGCAGGCCGAGAAGAGGGCTGAGAAGAGCGAGGAGCGCTGGAAGAAGCTGATCGAGACACAAGGGGAAAAGGTGGCTCTCATCAAGGCCAACCTCGCCGAGAAGAAAGCCAGCCTCGTCGAGAAGAAGGCCAACTACGCCGCCAAGAAGCGCCACACGGACCTCAAGTTCCTCATGGGCGGCGAGGACACGTCGAATATGAGCTCGCCAGTCAAGGCCTGGTACATGGCGCAACGTCAGGCCATCCTGGAGGGCATATGACCACGGCTTCCCCTTCCTCTGCGCCGAACGTGCCAGCTCCGAATGCTCCCACGCCGAGCTCTGCTTCGACTTCCTCCAACCCGGGGGCCTTCACCGGCGCTGGACGACAACGCCACATCGGCCACGCCGCAGGAGCCCATACCCATCGACGACTTAGAGTTGTTTACCCTGTTATGTAATAAAAATATGTCGCCGAACTTGTAGGCGCATCTGTCGAACACCTTGTGGCCGAGCACTCGCCGGCGGAAACTATGCAGATTCAAATATATAGCCGTTTTGCGTCTGCCTGGGTACTCGGCCTGGGTAGCCGAGTGGGAAACTGGACGTACCCAGGCCGAAAACTTGCGCCTTCCGGCCGGAAAAAGGTCCGGATTTCGGCCTGGGTTCGGCCAACGAGTGGAGATGCTCTAAGTGATTTATTCCATCATTTTAGTAGCATTAAATAGTAGCAATATTTTAGATGGGCCCATCAATAACCTGGACTATATTGATAGGTACAACTACGATGCACATAAACACGGGATATAATAGCCATTATGAATGGAAAGCCAGTTCTGCAATGATCCCCATGTTTTTCATGGCCATTTACTTGTGAATTTCATTAGGCGCGTGGTAGCTTGCATGCATCCGAGAACTCTCGTGAATGAGCAAAATTTTTTGGCTTCCGAATGATCATAATTGTTTAAAAAATATATAAATTATATTTATGAGTTTCAAAATAATTTGGAAAACAAATCTGGATGTAGCCCATGTCCAATGATGTATCTCACAAATATGCAAAATATAAAAATCAAATACTTTGTATTCTGAGGTACACAAAAAAATGATAAAAGTGTGGCTCTCCCTGTGCATATTTGCAAATCTCCAAATTTTATCGAATTTTATCATTATTGTGTATCCACAATATAAAGAATTTCAGGTTACGATTTTGCATGCTTGTAGGACACAACACACACCATGAGCAAATTATATTCATAATCTTTTAAACTTATAAATATGATTTTGATTTTTTTTAAATGAATGGAGCACTACAACTTGGGAGACAAAGTCACTTTCTGCTAGTGAACTTGTTTTTAAACCGAAGACTCACATGAACCGTGTTTTAAATTAATAAAGCCCAAACCAGACAAAGAACAATATACTATGTACAATAGAGAGTGCTTATAGTGGTGTTTACAACAGTAAACCGTACTATTTCGTAAGCACAACTTATTTGCAAAGGATAGGTGTCTAGCTAAGCATCTTTCTTACAAATCAGAATCGGTTCTTAGACTAAAATCGGTTAATTTTTCTAAACATATCGCTAAGCACCTTGTATTGTACATGTCCTTATAATATACATGGTGGGGTTCTACCTTTTTAATACAAGCACAAAACAACAGAAGACCGAAGAATATGCGGGGAAAATAAGCAAATCTACACAAAGTCCTAAGCTAATGAAGATTGCTTGATCCAAATATCATGGTCTTGCCTCTTGCATGAAAGCAGCGCCAGAGATGTCTAAACGAATAAACCTCAACTATATCAACACCGCCGCCAACAGGGTCTCCATGACGAGAAAGAAACTTTGCAGAACATGCAAATAAGGAGGGGATTCAGGCAATGGCTCCAAGGAGGACCACGGTTCATCGAGGCTTGTTCATCGACACCGCCGCCCATTGTCATCGAGGTTGTTGCTGCCTTGCTTTTGTTTTCAAATGATCAATTTATGCTTTACCTTTTCTCTTAGAAACAAAGATTTTGTTGAAGCTTGTGTAGGGGTTCGTAGCATGGAAAACAAAAAATTTCTACCGCATGAACACACAATCAAGATCTAATCTATGATCAAGCCAAGATCTATCTACTAGATCGGTGCAACAAGTTGATAGAGTGCTAACCCTCGAAGATCCAAAGCGGTTAACGAGAGCACATTCTCGTGGGTGATGTAGTCGTTCACTTGCCGATCTCAAGATCCCGTAGACGATCCTTCCGGCGCCATGTTCCGGTAGCGCTCCCGCAGTCGGTCACACGTACGGTACTCGATGAAGACCTTCCTCTCCCTTGTTCTAGCAGGCAGCGGAGGTTGTAGCTCTCTCCTCGCGATTCCGGCAGCACGACGGCGTGGTGTCGGAAGAATAAGGAAGATCCCGCAGGGCTTCGCCTAAGCCGGAGCGAGTATGGTGGAGTAGAGGGAGCCACGGCGATCTAGGTTTTAGAGGGCCGAGGTTTAGAGGTAGCTAGCAACTAGAGTTTAGCTAGTCGGTAGCGGTTTAGAGGAGATCTAGATTGGTCGCAACTAGAGAGGGAGGCGGCGGCCAACCTAGGGTTTCTTGGGCGCCTAGGGCAAGGGGGATACCTTGGGGTGCGCCCCTACCCCTCCTTAAAGAGGTGGGGGGCATCCAAGGGTGTTCCCAACCCAGGTGGAAACCCTCCCTAACTCAGAAACCCTCCCTAACTCAGAAACCATGTTGGGATTTGACTTTTTCAAACTGCATTTTTGACTTTCAAATTAGAGTTTGATTTCTCTCTTCCAAGTGTCCAGACAAGTGACCTAGGACATGATGCAACCATTACACTTTGTCATGACACATCCATGTACCCTTCCGGATCGGTGAACCTTCTAGACCCTTCTAGAACATTCTGGTGAAAACACCACAATCATTTCCGAACTCCGAAATTGGACTTTCCTTATATGAATCTTATTCTCCGGACCATTCCGGATCTCCTCGTGATATCCCAGATCCCATCCGAGACTCCGAACAACATTCGGTCTCTTTACTCACATTCCATATCTACTAAACAACATTGAATCCTTAAGTGTGTCTCCCTATGGTTCGTGAATTATCCAGACATGATCGAGACTCTTCTCCGATCAATAACCAATAGAGGAATCTGGAAATTCATATGGCTCCCACATATTTCTACGATTACTTCGTGATCGAATGAACCATTTACATACGATACCAATTTCCCTTTGTCTCACGACACTTTACTTATCCGAGGTTTGATCGTCGGTATCTCTGAGTACCTAATTCAACCTCGTTACCAATAAGTAATATTTTCTCGTTCCCGTGATATGTCATCCCCTGTGAGATAGTCGCATGCTTGCAAGCTAATTGGATGACATTCCACCGAGAGGGCCCAGAGTATATCTATCTGTCATATGGATGGACAAATCTCAATCTTGATCCATGTGCCTCAACACATACTTTCCAAACACTCAATGCCACCTTTATAGCCACCCAGTTACGGTGTGGTGCTTGATGTCATCAAAGCATCCTTCCGGTGATGGTGATTAGTATGATCTCATGGTCGAAGGAATTAGGTTACTATGTATCAAAAAGCTTATAGCAAGTGAACAATATTAAATGACTTGATCTTTATGCCACGCTTAACTATAGGAATATGTCCATCACATCATTCTTCTAATGATATGACCCTGTTGTTAATAACATCTCTATATTCATGATCAGGAAACCATGATCATATATTAACCAACAAGCTAATTTAACAAGAGGCTTTACTAGGGACTCTTTTATGTTTACAAATCACACAAGTATTAATGTTTCTGGTTAATACAATTATAGCATGGTATGTAAACATTTATCATAAGCATGAAGATATGATAATGACCACTTTATTATTGTCTCTTGGGCATATCTCCAATAGCTTGTACATGTGTGTTCTGTAAAAAAACAAATTGCAATACCCCGAAGTCAAATTCGAATTGGAGTGGCTGCGTCAATCTATTATTTTTCCATAGCTCGTAATAATTTGATTTTTGTTTTCATAGTTTTGTTTTAGGAATGGAAGTTGTTTAGTAAGGTCTTTTTCTTGGAAGTATAGTTTCTTTGTGAAGACACCGGCGGAGAATGTCATGGCGGCTAAAATTTGAGGTCTAATAATGACAAATTAAGTCTTCAAGACGATGGAGACTCTGCTTGGTGATTCTTGACTTGTAGCAGCGACATCGACATACAAAACGACAACACAGGAGTAGTGCATAGTCTTATCTTTAGGGTAAAAATCCAAAGGTTTGAACTTAATTGGCTGTATTTGACAATGGCCTTGTTGAGGTGAAAACGTAATATCTATGATTTCCTTCTTAGTGACGTCTTGGTTTTGGAGAATTTGGACGCAAAGTGTTGTCTTGGCATGTGTTTGTCTTGTAGATAAAAGTTTTTGTTCGCTGCAGCGGGATTTTTTTTAGCTTATGTGCATCCTTAATATCTTTAGGACTAGTTGTTACGGTGATCTGATGTAATTGATATCTTCACGATATTAATATATTTTCTTTGTTGAAAATAATAATTTCTTGCCCAGAAAAAAAAAATGTCTCGGCGCTGTTTTTTTTGGGTTACAAAGTTAACCCCACCGTCCGCCGCCCTAGAAACCCAGGGCAGAAATTCCCCAACTCCCCGTGCGCTGCCGCTGAAGTTCTGCCGAATCCTCAACGCGGCTTCTCCCCCGTGCCACTCGCGCCAAGTGGACCTCTGTCACCTCTCAATTCAAACCCCTCCCCCCTTCCAGAACCTCCAGAGTCCAGCCCCGTCCCATGGGGAACGGGCGGAAGCGGAAGCGGGGGGACCTTGCCCGGGTGGCAGAGATCGTGATGGTGCTGGCGGCGTTCGGGGAGGTGCGGGGCGGGAGGAGGCCGACGGCAGCGGAGCGGGCGCTCGCGGCGGAGGCGCGGGGACGGCTCGCGGCGGCGGTGGCATCGTCCGTGGAGATGCGGCCCAAGGAGCTGTACCCGAGGGAAGCCGTCCGCGCGCTCGTCGAGGACCTCGGGCTCACCCGCCCCAGCGACCCTGCCCGCCCCGGCAGACCCTCCATCGCCCACAGGATCCTCCTCACCAAGCGCAAGGTTTCACCACGCCTACTCCTCCTCCTCCTCCTCCTCCTCGTCGATTCGATTTACCGTTAGGGTTTGCTGTTCAATTGAAATCTCAAGCATCTCGCATCTCTGCTTCTCTTTCCTTTTCGTGAAATAGATGGAACAATCCAAGGAATCTCGGGTACATCCGGCCACTCATGTGCCTCAGACAACAAAAACCTCTGGCGCAACCAGTGTATTCCAGCATGGAGCTTCTAATAAGTCAGCTTCGCCGACCCGAGTAGCTATGCTGTCCTCTGCCTCGAAGCAGTCCCGGCCAAATGGCACACCAGCTGGAGTATCTTCGGCCAAAACAACTAGCCTAACTTCTTCAATCGTTTCTCTACCGCCGGCTGGTTCTGCAAATGTTGAAGTGCAAAAGGGTGTTAATTATCCTAGTTCTTCACAAAGCGGAGGTAATGTGCCATGTTACATACATGCTTGTCTTAATCAATGCATTGTGTTCCTGTTCGTAATCCTTGAATTAAGCTGTGTCCTCCTTTTATTCTTAAGACCACTTGTGCTTATTATTTAGCTCTTGAACTTTGTCTAGGTCCTACTTTCGCATAGTATAAGTACATAATAATATCAATACATTCCATGCAGAGAACAACGTTATTGCTACTCTGGGCATGAGAAACTGTTCTTTTTTTTCCTGCAAAGTATTCATATTGCAGTGCAATGCCCCCTGGAGTCTTTGTGTCATATGAATTGCTGCTAATTCTTTCTTGCATGCTTACAAAGTCTTACGTCCTATATATGTTTACAGAATGACTACAATATTGATGTTCTCTTTTTAGAAATATGAAATCGCAAACACTTCCGCCATATATTCATGCTCCAAGTGGAAGGGAGGTGAAAGGGGAGGGGTAGATAAACTTATTAATTCAAAAAAGATCAGCACCACTCAATTCTGGAATATTTAATTTTGACTGAGATGCTATTTGTTTGAATCTGCGACTCAAAAACTAATTTCATTAATTTTAAAAGTATCCGCACCATTCTATTCTGGAATATTTCATTTTGAGTGTGATGCATTCATGAGCAACTCAAAACATATTTTTTTGTCTATCCTTTACTGCAGCAACCATTGGGCAGGCAAAAACATCAGCTCATTTTAATGCTATTAGGTCCAGTCAAAGTACAGTTCAGAATTCTAATGGAGGGAAATCTGAGGAAAAGAAGGCACCTTCAATTCAACCTGACATAGGGAACACTGTTATAGGACATCAAGTTCCACCAGGAGCAACACTTGTTCAACAGAAACCCCGCTTCTCCAATCACAACGCGATAGCAAAACATGTTCAACAAGTTCTGCACCAACCTGCCAATCACCCTAGCTGGACATTACCATCAACTGAGTATATGCATGCTGGACTGGACTGTCAAATATGTAAAACATGTACCACTGATGTGGATAGTTTACTTGTCTGTGATGCTTGTGAGAGGGGTGTACACCTAACGTGTCTTCAGCATTATGAGAATGAAGGCCTGCCCAATGGAGAGTGGTATTGTACAGCATGTGTAGCGTATAGCAAGGGCAAACCTATGCCTTCAAAATATGGCAAGGTTGCAAGAAAAATTGTTGCACCAAAGGCTAGTCTAACTAGTGGTGTTACTTTGCAGAGAGCTTCAGTAAACCAATGCATTGAGAAAGTGGCAGAAGATGATCAAAAGTCTGCTGAAGCTAATAGTTCTGCATGTAACACTAGTTTGGCCTTGAACACTAGTTCAAAAGCACAATTAGTCTCTGCTTCTGAACATCAAAAGGAAAACATTAAGGATACTGAAACTTCACCAGCAGATCAAACATATCAAGCAGATGTAGCCGCTGACACTGGGATAGGGTATCCTCAGGATGATGAAACATCGGAAGCTAAGTCCATGTCAGAACATAGCAATGCTTATCTGCTGACATCAAGCCGGGACTCATGTCCTAAGCATGAAGCTCCAAAGAATGAAGCTGTTGGCCACAACACAGATCTTAGTGACGGGAACTGGGTTGGTGATGCCCTGAAAGTTGTAGACCACAAAACTTACTATAACTCTTGTAACATTGATGGTATAACATACAATCTTCAAGATCATATTTTGATTGCTTTCAAAAATAGCAAGTATGTTCCATCCAAGCTGCAGGTATCTTTTTTTATGCCCACAACTAGTGTAAAGTGTAAACCCATTTGCATGCTATGACGTTGAAAGGTTAGCACTCTCCTCTCCATCTATCCACCACTGATTACTGTTTCTGCTATGTTTTGCAGTCACTGTGGGAAGAGCATGACTCCAAATCTAAGCTGGCTATGGTTAATCCGTATTTCTTTGCTTCTGACATTCCAGAATCTGTTATCAAACCATGTACTGCTGAAGAGAATGAGGTGAGCCAGGTATTTTGGCGACCGCGAGTAATATGTCGAATGGTTGCTTTTGGGTTAGATAGAAAATATTAATTAACATGTGCCAAAAAAATTACCAACTCATAACTGTTGGTTTTCCTTTGTGGCGGTGCCTTCTTTCAGGTATATGCTTCAGATAATCAAAGAATCATAATGGTTTCTTCAATTTGTGGTCCATGTGATGTGTTGCATGTTGACGAGTTCAGAGAAGAGACCGAGAGAAGAAATCAGGTGGTCTGTTCAGATGGTAGGCTACATCGGGTTTTCTTTGTCAGGTTTGTTTCTGATCCTTCAATATACTTTATTGTATTAGTATGTGAATGATTGGTTAAGGCTTGAAATCAGAAATTAATTTATTTGTGAAACCTGGCTGCCTGACCAGATCATTGGTAATATTGATAATGTAACTACACTCATTTATATCCTGGTAATTTTGCGTAGGCACGTAACATTGGAAATAAGTGATGTTCCTGCGACTTTGCATGGATTTGATAGTTACAACTTTCCATGTAAACAACAACTCAACTACACATTATAATAGAGGAGTGGGGGCTTAGCGGCATGCCGGCATCCGAGGGATGAGTTATTAAGCCAGGCCATACTTATGAATGGACGAATTTTGGTTTAATTTCTCCTTATACATCACCATTTAATTTTCCATTGGTCATCTGATCGAAGAAAAAGTTGCGTAATTTTTAAGTAGTATAATTATTCACACTGACATCCTTTTTTAGAAATAACATTGGGAGCTTGTACTGTTGAACACAACATGTCCTACCTTGCCTCACTCCGCGCCATTGCATATTCTGAGTTGCAGTGTCGAGAGAACGGTTTCCTTTGTTGGCCCACATTTTTCTTCAGACCTGCAAATCTATGCGTCACTCTGAACAGACTTAGCTGATTCTGTTTCCAATTATTTTACAGGTGGAGGTACGATGAATCCTTGGGAAGTTTTGTCGGTATTGATAGTTCGATGGGTTCATGAAATTCTTTTGAATCGCAATTTTCACAACTGTATGTTGTCATTTAGGCTCTGGCATCAGGCATTTTCCTGGGTGTGTATAGGATGGATGAAGCTGTAGTGAGGTTCACGATGCGCCGCCTGGCAGAACGTAGACAATGTGCCATTTATACAATATAGCTTAGTGTAGAACATCTGGTTCGTCAAGGTGTTCCTTGATCAGTGCTAATCTCCCTGCTGTAATTAGGATTCTAATCAGTTATAGAGTGGGTGCCGTGGGCACATGTTGCAAATGTAAAAAGTTATGTACCAATGCAGACTTTGCTGCAGGCCCCAAAAAAACCTTTTAGAGCTCGATCTACATGGAGCTTGGTTTTTCCAAAATACGAAAACACCGGTTCAAAGTTCAAATAGAGATGTAGATATGAAGTAATATTCTCTACCAAAATACGAAAAACGGTTCAAAGTACTCAAAAAATCAAGATGTAGATATGAAGTAATATTCTCTACCAACTTGAAAAACTCACAACCTGAAATGCCTTATATTCTGGGTCTAACAAAAATGACAAAATCTGACATTTTGGAGGATTGAATTTGTGTACTGTTCACTACACAAAATACTTGGTGTTGCAGGTTATGAGTTGTTCAGGTTGGTAGAGTATATTATTTTCTGCATCTATATATTTTTTGAACTTTTTGAAACTTTGAACTGGTTTTTAGCCCGAGCTCCAAACGTCCGCACTCCCTTAAATTGATCTACCTCATGTGGACACCATGGTTTTGTACTCCCTTCATCCTAAAATAAGTGACCCACGGTTTGTTCAGATTTACATGTATTGATGTATGTAGACACTACAACACGTCTATTTAGATTTACATGTATATAGACACTAAAATATATCTAGACGATGAAAAGAGTACATGAAAAACATCCTGCCAACGAGCAGCACATTGTGTTGCCAGCTCTTCCGTGCTGTGCCACGGCTTCTTTATGAGAAGCTGTGGTACTTCTGGTCATATTCGAAGTGTTGGCCACAAATATAAACCATTAAAACCGGCTGCTGAAACCTTAGAGCATCTCCACTCGTTTATTCAGGATGCCGGTCCGGACGCCGAAATTTGGTTGGATGCCGAAACTCGGTCTAATCGCGTATCCGGAAACCTGTTTTCGTTTGGATTTGGGCGAACTTTGGTCCGGCCTTCCCATGATGTATCCAGGATCCCGGGTACGCCCTGAGAACGCCGGACGCAGCGAAAACGGGCGTGGGCCAGCTCTATCGGCGAGAGAAGGCTGAACTCCCGCCACTTCACCGAGCTCCCACCTTTTGCTTTCTCTCCTTCCGCCTTTCTTCCCCATTCCCCTCCCGCCACTCCGCCGAGCTCCCGCCCATCATGCCGCCCAAGAGCTTCGTCCAATCCAGATCCATCCTCGGCGAGGATACGGCGGAGAAGAAGGCGAGGAAGCCGAGAGCGCTGCCGAAGAATCCGGAGGGCATGTCCGACGGCGCGTGGGCGTCCAAGGAGACGGCCAGGAAGATGGCGTCGGCAGACCGAAAGGGCAGAAAGGAGAGGGAAAATCTCCGGCAAGACCAAGAGAAGGCGGCGGCGGCGGATGAGCAGGCGATCGCGAGGGCGAAACAGGCGGCGGCGACGAGGTCGACTTTGATGGCGGCGCCATACCCACCCAACTGGGGAAGCCAGGCAAGCATCGGCTTGCCCGCCGGATTCTCGCCGATCTCTCTGGCCGGCATCCAGGAGAGCCAGGCGGCTGCTCGGCAGAGGTACTCCTCGTCCCCCGAGTTTGACGGCGGCTTCCCTGCCCGGCGCCACGCCCTCCTCCGGCCTTCAACCTGGACATCAACCTCCCCTACTCCACCTCTCCGGCGTACGCAGGCCCCGCTCTGCACCGCGGACCACTGCCTTTCGGCGCAAGGAACCTACGGCGAGGCCGACGCGCGCAACATGTTCGGCGGAATGCCGATCACGCTACCGGTCGGCATGTCGGCCGAGACATACATGATCGCAGCATGCTCGGCCTCCAACTACCCCTCCTTCACGGAAGAGCAGACTCGGGCCGACGCCGAGCACAGCATCGAGTCTCAGGACCTCGCCGACATCGACGCCGAGGAGACGCAGGCCAAGCCGATGCAGGCAAAGAACGCCGAGGGTAAAGCCTTGCTGCTGGCGAAAGGCAAGAAGGGGAAGAAGAAGCCGGACACTTCGGCGGAAGCTCGGATCAAGTGGACCGTGGTCGAGGACACCTGTCTCGCCGAAGCTTGGAAAACGGTGAGCATGGATCCGATCACCGGTGCCAACCAGAATTTAGACAACTATTGGCAGCGCGTGAAGGTAGCATTCGATGAGCGTAGCCTTTGCCACCCAAAGTATCGCAAAATTCACATGGAGCGAGGGGAGAAGGCTATTACCAACCATTGGGCGATCATCCAGACTGCGTGCAGCAAGTGGCACAGCTGTGTGGAAGAGGTGGAACGCACACAAGCCAGCGGGGAAAAAATGGACGTCGCTTCCATTTGGACACACCTGACACACTTCTATTTTGCAGCTTCGTCGTGCACTTGCTTTATTTCGAGAGGACATGAAGATAGAGTTCAAGTTTTATCATGTCTTCGAGGAGATCGAGCACTGCGAGAAGTGGTGGGACACTCGCCTGAGTCTCTCCAAGACCAAGGACGGCATCTACAACCCGCAGGCCCCTCCCGCTGCTGTCGGCGAAGGAAGACCAGAGATGAGCCAGAAGAAGGCGAAGATGCTCAAAGCCGTCGGACCTCCCGCCGAGCGTCTCTAGGCTTCGATCGAGAAATGCATCGTCGACACGAGGGCGCAGGCCAAGAAGACTGACGAGCGCTAGAAGCAGCTGATGGAGACACAAGGGGAAAATGTGGCCCTTATCAAGGCCAACCTCGCCGAAAAGAAGGCCAACTACGTCGCCAAGAAACGCAACACGGATCTCAAGTTCCTGAAGGGCGGCGAGGACACGTCGAAGATGAGCTCGCCGGTCAAGGTCTGGTACATGACGCAACGTCAGGCCATCCTCCACGGCGAGATCACGCCGTCCCCTTCCTCTGCACCGACTCCCCCCCCCCCCCCCCGCCGAGCTCTGCTTCCACTTCCTCCAACCCCTCGCCGTCCGACAGCGAGACGGACGACCACGCCGTGTCGGCCACGCGCAGGAGCCCATCCCCGTCGACGACTGAGAGTCATTTTTCCTGTTATGTAATAATAATTTGTCGCCGAATTTCTGGGCATTTATGTCGAACACCTTGTGGCCGAGCACTTACTGGCGGGAACGATAAAGATTCAAATATATCGCCGTTTTGTTCGCATGAGTACTCGGCCTGGATACGCGAGTGAGAAACTGGACATACCCAGCCGAAATCAAGTTCCGTCCGGCCAGGGTTCGCCCATCGAGTGAAGATGCTCTTAATTCAGTTCCTTAGTACAGACTACAAAAGAGTGAACTAGGGGGAAACCGGCCAAACCGTTTTTGCACAGGTCTATGGATAAGCAAACAATCATCCAAGAGACTTACCCTGCACAATGGAAATCCACAACATTTTATCTACTCCCTCCGGTTCTACATCCAAATCTAGACAATTCTGAATCCATTAATTTGGATCGGATGGAGTAGGTAAAAGGGGGTTGTGATCATAACAGAAAATGGATGAGTAAGAAGAGCAGGACTTATTCATAAGCCACCACCACCCAGAGATCATGCGATGCAAACAGTGGCCAACATGGCCTTATCTCAAAACTCCGACAACAAATATTTCAATGTGACACAAGAAACTGCTATCTTGCAAACAGTGTTGCTACTAAAAACCTTCCAGCCCCTAGATCTGTGTAGCCACCCGAGCAATCTTTGTATGTATGCAACAGGGCAAACATCTCCATGTGGTCGTACTTACATTATGGTGTATTTACAGAAGATGTTTCCTTTAAGAACCAAGAGGCTAATGAGTTTCAGCAGAAGGGTTCGTCAGAAGATCCAGCGCACGCTTCAGATGCTCCACAGCAATAGACACGTCGTCGAACGCAAGAGCACCAACCGCAAATCGTGCTGCCTTATGAGCCTCGGCAATCTTCTCGACAGCCGGCTGGTAACTGCTGTCGTACTTATACTGGCTAGCTGGTGGTGCAGCAGTGGGGTTAACTTGGTGTGTAGCATCAGCACTGGGATGGTACTGTGTTGGTGCAGCAGGATGATTTGATGCGGAAGGAGAGTATGATGGAGCACTCGCACCATCACTAGCGGGGTGGAAAGATTGGTGTGTTGTGACAGAAGGTAGTGTGCTGTCGTGGAAGCTTGGGTAAGACTGGAAATTAGGGTAGTTGTATGGAGCAGGCGGGGTTTCTGTGGCGTAGTAGTTTTGAGAGGTGTGCTGAGGTTCAACTGTGTAGGGTGGCTGCTGGTATGTGTGAGGATAAGCTGAAACATCTGGTTTATCATTGCTCTGAGGATTGTATCCATCATCCGAAGGGTGGTCCGTTCTTGTGTACGGGGGTGGGGAATAATTTGATGGTGGTTTATGGACCTCATTGGTAGGGTAGTCTGTGCTTGGGTATGAAGGAGACGAATAATTGGGGTGTGGTGTGTGGACATCAGGAGGAGTGTAATCTGTTCCTTGGTATGAAGGAGAGGAATAAGATGAATGTGGTGGAGGTGAGAACTGGGACTGTGGAGATGAGAACTCGGACCGTGGAGGTGGAGGTGGAGGCGAGAAATGTGCCTGAGCAGAGACATGGTCATTGAACTTCTCTGCACTTTGCAGAGATGGTAGATTTCCTGGTTGGACAGCAGAAAAGCTATCCATTCTGCTAAAATCCTGTGTACAGGAAGATAATAACATTAAGAAAACTAAAGCTTCCTTATAACAACAAAATGGAAAAAAAAGGTTAGCCAATTGACCTTGTCTATAGGTTGAGATGGTGCTCCATTGCCATTCTGGCTGCTGCTGAAAGACTGGCTTCGCCCCATATCCTGATTAATAGACCAAAACATAGGTAACTGTTAATCAATGAAGGCCAAATCTGTACAATAATACTGTGGCATAACAACTGCTATTATTCCTCCATGCTTTAGAAATCCACCTTAATTGACAAAAAATACATTATTAAGAAAAGGTTCAAGTATTTCAGAGAAGCTACAGGTTAATATTGATTGCATAAGTTAGCATAAGAGCATCTCCAACAGTCTACGTACGCAATTACTAAAAACATGTCACATAACTAGCAATGGGATGGCGTCGAGGAGATAAGAGGTGAGAGCAAGTCTTTTGTTATCACGCTCTTACCAAGGACCTAGTAAACAACGAAAATTGTCATTGTGCAGTAGGTTAATTATATTTCCGTGAGGTCGGCCGAGATTCAACCAGATCACCTGTAGACACCCTGCACATCTGCTTCCTCCTCAAATCCCGCCGTAGTTCTTCCCCACTACGAACAGCCATTTGTGGGGCGGGAGGACGAAAACGGTGCCACCATCAAGAGCACACAAGCCTGCACACCTTGTTGCAGAGGACACAGAGGGTGTTGTGAGGCCCTTGCATTTAGGTCTTGGCGCTGTGTGGTGGCACAAATATACGCATGATGTTTCAAGACGCAGAAGATCTTGCAAGTTTAAGCAAGAGATTTGAGGTACCATTTTATGCCAATTCTTCTCTATTGGCTATGGCAAAGGAGTTACCAAATGCAATTTCATTTTTCTCTGTAATCTTTGAACCACACATATGTGATGGATGAAAATTCCTTTGCACTGCTCAATGTTGTGTACTCCCTCTGTCCCGATTTAGATGTCGCAGATTTGTCTAGATTCACATGTATCTATATACTAAAATGTGCCTAGATACATGTGAATCTAGACAAATCTGCGACATCCAATTCAGACGGAGGGATTAAATGATTTCTGCTGGCTCGACACTAATCCAATGCAACCTAGTCCAGTACAGTAGCTATCTTGATTTAGCTTGGCCTGCAATGAGTTCTGAAATCAAGAACCTAGGCCAATGGAACACGTAATCATTCTTTACAATTTCACAAGGCATGCATCTGCTGATCAGCATGTCTAATTTGAAACCTTTACAAAGTAGTAGCTGATAGTTGAAGTAATCATTCATTGAACGATTGCAAGTTGTTTAGCAATCACATCTTGTTTGAAGGAAAGGCAAACATATAGGTAAAAAAATTGAAGTCCGATGTAGATGAAGGGGGTGTCCCATAGATTCTCCGTTACAGGTTGGTTTGCATCCAATTGTAGCTCACCAAACTTTAATCTTCTTATGGTACACATGCCAAACTCAAAACTTCTAGCCAATCTTTGACATGCTTGTGGTTAATTTTTTGTTAGCCACACTTTTGTGGCACAGAACGCCATTTCCTAAACTTAGTTGTGGCATAGTTAGCCATGGACCAAACAAGCCCTTAGCTCTTATCAAAAGGGTCATGCCTTGCATTCTACATTAAAACTGTGAGTAGCTAGCTCTAACATGTAGTAAGGGGGAATTAAAGATTAAGGGGAATTGCGTGGACAGGGGGCAATAAGGGGGAAAAGAGGACCCCAAAACTGTGTTTACAAAGTTAACCAAGGGGACTCGAGAACCTTACGGTACATAGCATACTAGTCATTGACAAACGCTGTGAGAAAAATTACACAACTGGTGCAACTTCGACCCCTACTGAACCAATTACACTACTTCAGCCACAAATTTGAGCAACAGTTTAGTTCTTGAGATACTTAAACCCGTCACGTGAGTTGTTGTACCAGTGCTGTAATTGTTCTTCTAAGAATAGTATGTTTAAATCTGTCACTGTGTCCAATTAAATCCACCATTTTGCAGTTTCACCAGAAAATTATTGGTATTATGGTGTAGAAAACCAAAGGCAGTGCTAAATAGCCAAATTTTCTGTCGAGTAGTTATAACGAATGGATTGACAGAGTTAAAAAAAGTTACATGGCCATTTATAGTGGTGCTGGCAGGTGCTTCATCTTTGTCCCCGCCAGGAGGGCCAGCTTCAGGCTTTCGTCCCTCTTTGAGAGCCTTTCTTATTTCGGCAGCTTTCCAGATGGCATATTTCTGCTTCTGCTCAAGCTGTTAAAGGGCAGTTAAAGCATAAATATATGCACAGAATCTGAAATTTTGACATAGATCGAGAACATTACATAGTAAAGTTGTAGACATGAGCATATTAGACTTACATCAGGTTGAACCTCGCCGAACTGACTGAGAATCTCAAAAAAGATGCTGGCTGCATAGAAGGTCTTTGCAGTGTTTCTGCAAAATGTGTGGATTTGTTTAGTGTGTTAGTGAGATTATATATAGCTAATCCTGGTAAAGGTTGAAGAATAATAACTAGTTCGGTATAATACATGTCAGCTCGTCCAGCACGATCCTGTTTGTCTGCTTTAGCGAAGACACTTGATGCAAACCCCTCCAAATGAAGATGGTCATCAGGCCCCAAGGTCAAAGATTTCTTATCCTGGATAATGTAAAACAAAATTCAGGACTATAAATCTGAGATAAATAAACTTACTAATCTAAACTGGATGAGATTAAATGTACTGTAACAGAACATAGATATAGAGGACTGTTACTTTAAAACACGAGTGTAACTGAATGGAAACCGTCAAAATTACAAGCTCAAAATCAATCTAATAACCAATTATTTGGAACGCATCAAAGTGGCCACAAGACCATAAAGAACACAGAACTAGAAACACATACTAATGCTGGTCCATCACAATTCGTAGCCAGTGGAAGATCAGCACACACTGATGAGTGGTTTCATTACTTTGATTACAAGAATCAGTATAAATTTGTTGGGATACATTCCAATAATAAGCTTTCAGTGCTTGCTCAAGCTGTTTCCAGAAATACAGATGCAATACCTGGAATATAATCATCCATCCGATCCTTAAAAGGATCTCGGTTTCATGGTTCCTAGGATTCAGATGGAATCATGGGACTTCACAGACTCTTCCTTGTAATTCACTCAGACGCTAACGACAGACATAATCACCATACTACTCAAATGAGCTATATCCTAATTCGTGTTATATAAGCAGTTGTGTGATTTGGTGCTTGTCAAAATAAAGCATATCGGTGTTCTCATCTCCGAGACAATATCTCCACAGACGTAACAGATCTAAACTAAATTAGAGTTCACGGCTGCTTAGTTTCCCACTATGAAAACAACAAGATGAGGTAAAGGGGGGCAAATTGACAAAACCTTCTCGAGCTGGTTGATGAGGGAGACGAGGATGGAGTTAGTCATCTTGGTGCGCTCCTTCGGCGGGATCACCAGCCCCTTCTCCATCGCGTACAACCGACCTGTTCAAACCAAACCCAAATCCAAATCTTAGACCAAACCCTAGCAATCAGAGGCAGTTAGGACGATCGGCGGAGGGAATCTAGATGGTGGAGCGTCTCTCACAGTAGTAGGCGACGAGGGGCTCGTGCTTCTGCAGCTCGTCGGCGCGCTGCAGGTAGGGCAGCAGCCCCTTGGCCGGCTCCGCGTTGCTCCCCATCGGCGGCGGGAGACGGCTGCCGGGCTAGAGGTCGGCGGAGGATATCTCCGGGGGTTGGAGACGGAGATGGAGGCGGCGGTGGGGGTACGGGTTTGTGGGGAGCGGCGAATTGGTTGGATTTGGTAGGTTTCTGTTTTGCGAGTCTTTGCGCTGCTGCTGCCGCTGCTTCGTCAGGAAGGAAACAGATGGGAGGGAAGAAGAAGCTTCTGATCGTGGGGTGTTTTTGCATGGAGGTACTCAACGTCATTGCGCATTTGCATCCCACTCCTTCCGTGGTTTCTCGTCACCGTCCGATCCAGTGATGAACGGTCAGGGCAAACATACCGTTAAGATAGGACCGTCCTTGTTTTGTTTTATTATACCGCACCATTTTTTTAAGGGTATATTCCATCGTGTACATCGAGGGGTACACCCTAAGGGCCTGTTTAGATACAAGATTTTGACATAACTAATTTTTATGCGAGAATCAACCTCTGTCCACCAGAGTTCAGACCCAATGTTTAATCCCTTTGGTACTAGATTTTGCAAAAAAAGAACTTACTAGTTGCATGGAATAAGAAATCTACTACTCGCTCTGATTCATATTAATTGTTGCATAATTGGATATATCTAGAACTAAAACATGTCTAAATACATCCGATTTTATGACAATTAATATGGATCAGAGAAAGTATCTATGAATTCCAATTGCAAAGGAGATCTGACCAAAGGCAACCAAATTACTTATGCTACGACGGCTTTTGGTAAGTAGTTTGTATGAAATACTTCAAAGGACATGCAAGATTGAATTTGCTTGCTAACTGCGAGATGATGTAATTCCAATGGTTTACTTTAGCCCGGACCTCGGGTCTAAAATAGTATCATTTCCTGAAAAGGACAATATTGAAAGAACCAAATTTGATGCTATTACACATAGCCATGAAATGCATTTTGTGTTGTTAATTATCCCCCATTGATTGTGATTTGTTCTTATTTTAGGAATATTTACCAAATTGCCCTTATAGATTTTTATGTGCATTATTATTGTATTCAATGATGGTGTATTGTTGATTTTTTTTACTTTGAATGTTCTTAAATTTTGAAAACAATATTTTAAATATTAGTTAGATAATATTTATGAATTTTTGTTACATGAAAATTCATTTTGGAATCATTAAATGATTATTTTTGGTATTTTGAATACCTTGAATTTTTGTTCAACTAGAAATTATTTTAAAAATATCATAAAAATAAGATTGGATTCCTCACATTATTTACTACTTGAAACCATTTTACTTTATTTTTTGATAAATTATGTGAGTAATAATTCTTATAATATTCATGTATTTTGGAAATACCCTCTATCCATTGGTTTGTCTAACTGGTTAAGTGGACTGAACCGGACCGGTTTTGTCCAGACCCAAACCATTGGAATTACATGTCAGTCTATCCCGATGGCGGAAACCGAACGGTAGGATATGTCGTTCAGCGGTATAATCACGAAAACTAGATCATCAATTTTTCCGAGTACAGTTAATCTAATCAATCTCGTATAAAACCGACATATCTAGATCGATCACCAAAACAACAACTAGATCCAATCTAATGCAAACTATCTCGAGCCTAAAACCAAAAGCTATCGCTATGGTATCACTGTTAGACCGCGAGAAGATAAACAAAAAAAAATTATCCTACGCGGTACTCCCAAGATCCAGCTCACGTGATAGGCCATAAGATTTACCACTAAATGCGCATATGCGAATTATTAATAAAGCGCATCAATTAATGCAGTGTTGATCGATCCTACGTACAGCATCTTCTAATCCGCCACAAACTCCTTCATCTCCAGCATCATAAGTGCAACACAAGCGGGAAAGAGCTCCGGACAGAGGAATCCTAAATCCTATTTAGCCCAAAAATAAGAGTGGAGAAAGTGACGGCTAGGTCAGGAACTATCCCTTGTCACTCCACTTATATATATACGCTATTTGACACTCAGGGTATAGAATAGTTATTCTACACCCACCCTCTATCTTTAGAACTGTATATTATTTTTACGTTACATAAATTTTGTATTACTTTATAAGTTGAGAAGAACATAATAAAATTTTGAAATGACATAATTTTTTTTGTTTACATGCCGTAAAAAAATTTGATGTAAAATACATATTTTTGGCATTTTTTACACTATAATGACTCGTAAACTTTATTTTTGTGTCAATTTTTTGGTTGTGGTGAATATATGAACATAATTATTCATATACGAAACATAATTTTTCAATCTCACAACATAAAAATATGTTAGGTGTAAAATAACTATTTTGCACCCTAGTGCTGAATAGGGTTTATATATATAGTGGGCTATCTAGGATGTTATATATGCATACTAATCCAACTATTGGATATTCTATAGAGAGCATGAAGTTGAACAGCAGAAGCACAAAATATCTAACGGAAAACATCATCGCCGAGCATTTTTTGCATGCATTGCTAGTACATGCAAATACACATGCAAGCTAGCACATGCATGCAAACTAGCAACAACTCATGCATGCATGCGAGCTAAGAATACTACTAGATCACTAAACTGGCTAAATTTCAGCACGCATTCTAGCAATACATTCAGACCATTGAACCGGCCAAAATTTCAGCCCGCATTCTAGCACTACATATAGACCATTGAACAGACCATTTTTCGAGCATGTAAATTAGCACTACACATAGATCATTGGGTAGACCAATATTTGAGCAACCCAATCAAACAATCTCGCTAGCACACAGTGGTTCATACAAGCATAGTACTAGTACATTAAAGGAGGCTGATAGGGAGAATGATCTGGAATCCCATCTACATATGAAGGAATGGGTTTTGCTTTTGTACCGAAAAAAATTAGCGAGAACGGACGCGGGAAGCACTCCCGTGCTAAAACGAAAGTCACGCGCAGAAATATTGGCCGAAATTCATGCAACCTAGAACGCATGATAACTTGCTTGATATATTGGTCTACTCTCACGATTGGTTTTATTGCAGAAATTATTATATGTTTTCATGCTAGGATTTATGCTAACGTGAACACATCCCCATCAAATAGTACAGCTAGTCACGTCTAGTGCATGCAAGTACAACTAGCAATCGCATGCAGTTTGTAAAATTTTTTGCAACAATATAGACTGGTTGGTATGCTACAATACAGTCTGGTCTTGCTATTCTATAAACGGCAAATAACACCGTTAAGTGCATGCAAGATTTTAGCTTTCTCTCATCTTGGCAGCTAGTAATGTTACTCCATGTATCCAACGTCAACGCTTCCGTGCATTGATAGTATCCTAGATAGCAAATTCCCGTTGATATATATATAGGAAGATCATATGGGGCGTCATGGTGCCTAGGCACCAAACCTGCATTTCGTACATATCCGAGATGTACATACCTAAGATTTACATGTTTAAAATATACTTATCCAAGTTATATATACCTAGGTATCACATACATAAGGTATATAAATACCTAAGTTGCATATATAAACACGTATCCTGGATACGTACACCTTAGATATGCAACATCTTAGGTATGTGATTCCTAGATATGTGTAACTTAGATATTTGATACCTAGATATGTGTAACTACGGTATGTATACCCTCAAGTATGTGTGGTTCAAAGCAAAATATACGTGTATTGTGTACGGTGTCTGGGCACCAAGATGCACCAGTCATTTTACATATATATATATATATATATATATATATATATATATATGGGAAATAGCCTGCTAAACACGGGCATAGCTGCGCATAGCGTATCCACCGTTGATTCTATCATCTTTTGATATAGGGAGCACGTGTATTCAGACCCAGGATTTGTCTAAGAACTAACGTCGTTAGTGTTCCTTTGGCATGCATGCATGAAGCCCTACCAAAACAAAGCTTCTCTAATTTCGTTTGCATGAGGCAAACCCTAACGAGCAATATGCAAAACAAAGCTTGTCTAATTTCGTTTGCATGAGGCAAACCCTAACGAGGAACATGCAAAACAAAGCTTGTCTATTTTCGTTTCCATGAGGCAAACCCTAAGGAGCAACATGCAAAACAAAGCTTATCTAGTTTCGTTTAGGTGAGGCAAACCCTAACGAACAACATGCTGAGAAACCCTAACTTATTTAGGTGAGAAACCCTTACAAACAATATACTAAAACATTTAGATGAAATTTTAGGGTTTGCATAGTACCACAAACCTTCACTAGGGTTTGCAAACTATGTAGAACTCATTTTAAGCCTTGTTGACTGATCTTTCCATTTCAGATGCTAAAAGTTTCTTTGCCAAACAGCGAGCTAACAATTTTAGGGTTTTCACGAGCCCCTAGGCATTGCATGCAAGTACACACACGCGGTGCTTCAAACGCCGTTAGGAACCGTTACTACTTTCAAGATCCAGCCATTACCATCTAAACTAGTAGTGTATGTGATCTCTTTATCCAACGGTCCTAAGCCTATGCGCAGCTATGCCCGTGTGTAGCAAATATATATATATATATATATATAGACAAAACACCTTGTGTGTCCATCCTTGCTAGAGGAAGCATCTCACGCCGTTGGTTGTTTGGAGATCACATGTAGTGAATTTATCTTCCATTTTCCAATTACCAGACACACACCCAATTTCCTAAAGAGGTATTTTCTCCCCAAACTTTCCCACTGACACTGTTGCTCTGCACCGCCACATACCTGCCACCACTCGGTCTGAGCCGCCCCTGGCCGTGGTCAGGGAGCTCACGGGCCTCCGCTCGTCGCAGGGAGCCGTTGCCGGAGCAAAGGGACACTGCCAAACTCCATTATATAGCACATGGCTCACCGTTCAAGACACCATCTCCTGCACGAATCCTCCCGTCGCACACCACAGCTCCTCCCCTCTCCCCCAGGTCGGCTCGGTTCCTCCCCAGCGCAGATTCCCACCTTCGCACCACAGCACCGCAGCGGCCTCCCCGGTTTCTGCACCAGTCGGCTTTTGATTTTGTTCCTCACCAGATCCCATCTCAACCCACACCTTCGATCCCTTATTCTCGCCGCCGACCTTTCCGCCACCGATCCCCAATCAAGGTCAGTAAATCCAGGCCCTGGGGTAGTCCAGAGCCAGCATCAAGCCGAACGCGACCTATCGGCCACCGGCGTCCCCCTGATTTATCGCCCCGCCGCGGCGGCCCGTATACATCGGGTGTCGCCAATCATTCGGGCGACGGATGGGGCGTGGAGGGGCGCAGTCCAGCTCGTCAGCACGATCTGTCCTGTCCTCATCCGAGTACGACGGGAGGACCTGCTTCAGTGCAGGTATCGTCAACCGGCAGCTAACATCCACAGAGGAGTTTTCCAGAGGGAAGCGGTTCTTCAAGTGCCGTCAATCGCTGGTGAGTAACCTGATGTACTAATGCGAACCTCTTTGCCGTTTTGTTTGGTGGTAGCAAACTAAGTAGGACAGGCTATGAATGTTTTAAGCTTATTATGTACAACATCATTGAGAAAGTGCTACTGGATAACCTCATATCTAAGTGACCCATTTTTTGTGTAAACATGCTTTGATCTAAGCTTATACCGTTAGAGTGTACCGTTTAGCTTGCTGTAAGTATTCACAGTAGCAAAAGTTATAGCGAGTTAGTGTTATACTCTGCTGTAAATGCGTGTAGTGTTCTCCCAGATTGCTAATTGTGCCTGTCAATCCGGCGATAAATGTCAGCTCAGATTATACACAGCCACACAGCGTCATGAGCTTAGTTATGGTAACCATGGTACATGTTAGAGATATGGATGTCAGAGATGTTTTTTCAGGTGCCACATATCATATTTCTTTTGTATTGTGGCAGGCGTGCATATCTTTAATATTGTGTCTACTAATACCAACAAGCCCTTTTTATCTTTCATGCCTGGTTTAGTGCTTTTGTCAGCTTTGGTAGTATACTTTGGTGTATCATAATCTTTTCTCGCTAGCATTTATGTCATCCATTCCGTGTACAAAAAAACGTGTACCCGAGTAGGGAAGGTAAACTGGGAAGTTTCATGTGGTATTTTTATAAATAAGGATGCCTTTTTCACGAGTATCATAACGACATTAGTTCCACCTTCGTGCATTCTGGTTTTTCGATAATAAGAACGCCTTTTCGTCGAGTGAGCATAATACGCATCCCCCTGTTGCAATCCTCAATTTCGCCACTAGATGATGACCATCTCGGTCTGTTTTTTTGCAGTGTTTCACTTGGATCTGGGAGGATATCCTTATGGAGTTTGCCAATGCAGTTGTTCTGAGACGTACCAGAGATCTTGAAGTAGCCACCCCGTGATGCTAAGGTTGACTACGAGTGGAGGATCCATCAGCTTGAGCACAAGATCGAGACCGCAAACCGTGACCTGAATGAAGCCCGTGAAATGATAGTCGATTTGGAGGCGTCCGTGTTTCTCTCTTCCGCACTCGTCAAGAAGAGGGACATAAGTACCATGTGGATGCGTACTATCATTGTAGTGCTAGTGATGGCCTGGTATTTTATCTCATGATCCTGTGGTTCGGGGATAGTTTGACAGACGCCCCCGTGGCGTGGTCATGAATAATATCAGATACCAATGTAATTACTCCCTCCGACCCATATTAATTGACTTGGATTTGTCAAATTTTGGATGAACCTTGTGTGTTCTAGCGCAATCTGAGTTGTGTGTTCTGTAGTTTTTCATCCCGGCTGGTGAATTGTTAGCTGTCACCGAGGGCCTTGTACAATGTAATTTGTATTATCCTTTGCATGGTGATCTCGACTGCAACAGTTAATTATTTTGTGATCTCTTCTAACCAGCCAAGCTGAACATTTATTATTATGGCTGTAACGCTAACTCAGCCAGCATCTGGTACTGCCTGACGGACAATACATGTTTTTAAGTTCTGATGGCAAGGTGTGAGCACATCGTGCAGTATTCAGTCCATTAGTTTGTTTGTTATGTCAGTACTTTGCTGTTGTACCATGATCTTCTTACCTGTTTTCATTTTGTGTTTTTTCCATGACATTCCAGATTAAATGCTAGGCAGAGTACCTATGTCAGTGAGCTAACATATGGTGATCTGATTGTGTAAAGTCATCTGCACATTGCTGGACAGTTTCATGGTCTTGGACGGTATGTTTTACTTTTACCATTCAAGAGTCTCATCTTTTGTCCAGTGCGAAGGCCTGTCTGTTGTGTTTAAAAAAAATGTTTATACATCATCTCCTCAGGTAAGCGTTACGGGATCCTCAAACCAATTAAAGTACTGACAAAGGGCACGATCCTGGTGCCGTCATGTTCATATGTCCGTTCAGCTAGTAACAGGTACACGCCATCTGTTTATCAATTTTAGTTAAAACCCTCAACAATGTAGTTACCTGAAATGGATATAGGTAAGTGGCTTATCACAGCCTCACCCGCTGATAGGGCACATCCTATTAAGCTGTCCGCCCGACTACTCTATCAATCAACGATATCATTATTTAGCAGTTACGATGGCGAACATTGATGATCTTTTTATTGTTTTTCCTAGATAGAGATCCCCACTTAGCCATTCCAAACTTTGAGTAGCTGGTTAGGACAGGCATGTGAGGATTCATATGGCCCTGGTTTCATATCCCGGTGGGAAACTAACTGACTTTTGCTAGCACCGAATCATCCGTCCTAAGGATCCGAAAGTTTTTTAGCCAATGGTAACGGGAAGTGCCAGACGAGGTCGCCCAATGGATAACACCGGCTTTCGGAACGACCCTCCCCGCACTGAGGGTTTGGGACCGAGGCGCCGAACCATCATTTTGCTAGCACCGAATCAGCCGTCCTAAGGAACCGATTGCAACATAGCTAACGGCAACAGGAAGTGACGGACGAGGTCGCCCAACGGATAACAACGGCTCGCGGGATGACCCCCCCCCCCCGGCACCGAAACGTCCCGGTACCGAGAGTTTTGAACTGAGGCACCGAACCGTCTTCTGCTAGCACCGAAACATCTTGGTACCGATTGCTCAGGACAGAGGCATCGAACCGAGCATTTCAGACCAAGTCCTCGTGTCGTTCTTTGATAGCACCGAATCGGCCATCCTAAGGAACCGGAAGTTTCATAGCGAACATCAACAAGTAGTGCCGGAAGAGGTCGCCCAACGGACAACACTGGCTTCCGGGACGACAATCCCGGTACCGAGCGCCGGGGACCCGGGCGCCGAACCGTCTTTTGCTAGCACCGAAACAACTGTCCTAAGGAACCGGAAGTTTCTTAGACAACGGATAACACCGGCTTCCGGACATTTCACCTCAGCTCAAACGTCCGTATCGAAGCGTTTTGAACTGAGGCACCAAACCATCTTCGTCTGGCACCGAAACATTTTGGTACCGAGCATTCGGGACCGAGGCTCCGAGCCATCCTTTGATAGCACCGAATCGGCCTTCCTAAGGAACCGGAAGTTTCATAGGCAACGACAACGAGTAGTGCCGGACGAGGTCACCCAACGGATAGCACCAGCTTCAGGGACGACACTCCCGATACCGAGCGTCGGCGCACCCGGGCGCCGAACCGTCTTTTGCTAGCACCGAAACAGTCGTCCTAAGAAACCGGAAGTTTCATAGACAACGACAATGAGAAGTGCCGGACGAGGTTGCCCCAACAGTTTACACCGGCTTCAGGGACGAGACTGACGGTACCGAGTGTTTTGGGACCGAGGCGCCGAACCGTACTTTTTGCTAGCACCGAATCAAACATCCTAAGGTACCGGAAGTTTCTTAGCCAACGGCAACGAGAAGCGCCGGACGAGGTCGCCCCAACGGATAACACCGGCTTTAGGGACGAGACTCCCAGTACCGAGCATTTTGGGACCGAGGCGCCGAACCGTCCTTTTGGTTAGCACCGAATCAGCCGTCCCAAGGCACCGGAAGTTACTTAGCCAACGGCAACGGGAAGTGTCGGACGAGGTCGCCCAACGGATAACACCGGCTTCAGGGACGACACTCCCGGTACAGAGTGTTTTGAACCGAGGCACCGAACCGTCTTCTTATAGCACCGAAACATCTTGGTACCGAGTGTTCAGAACAGAGGCATCGAACCGAGAGTTTCGGACCGAGGCTCCGAGTCGTCCTTTGATAGCACCGAATCGGTCGTCCTAAGGAACCGGAAGTTTCATAGCCAACGACAACGAGTAGTGCTGGAAGAGGTCGCCCAACGGACAACACCGGCTTCCGGGACGACAATCCGGGTACTGAGTTCTCTAGCTCCGAATCAACCGTCCTAAAGATCCAGACTCAACTGACGGCAGCGCTGGAGACGTGCATCAAGGAGTATTTCGATGGATGGCTAAAAAAGTTTCCAACAATGTACCATAAGTTTCCTCCAAATTTGTCGGGGCAGTCTGTCTGCAACAGGTCCGACTACGATTGCTCAAAGATATGGTCAATATGTATATCAATCATATTTGTTTGTTCGAAATTTCACCATTTGAAATTATATCATTTGCAGGAATGACACAGGAATCTTTGCCCTGCACTTCGCTCGCTATTTTGATGGGGTCAGGACGTCAAGGACTCTTAGCTCGGTAATCATCGTGTTCCTCTCTTGAGATTATATATTCTCCCATCTGTCGTTTTCATTTTTTGTTTCATCTGAACTTTGCAAGGTTGGCGCCGGGCTTGTTCATGCCAGGATGACCTCCCTATCACAGCTGTTGTACATCGAGGGTAATGACGGGATACTGCCGTCAGAATTCAAGAGCTGGCTCAAGAAGCAGTGACCTTGTCCTATCTTCAATGAAGACGGCTCAAGAAACAGCGACCATTCCTTTGAAAAAACTGAATTGGGGAACGGATGTAGCACGGGGCATGTTTCAATCCAGAGAAGAATCTAAGATTTGTTGTCCTGAAAATCGCCCCCGAGCGAGCTTCTAGCAGAATCCAAACGGATTAGACGCCGACGGTGGTTAGCTTTTTCACCAGATCGCTAGGTCCGCCGACGCCGCGTACGCATCGGTACCCTATGCGGGGTCGGGGTTCTGGCCCAAGTTAAGTACCGGGTCAGACAGCCCATCGACGGGTAGCTTATGTTTGAATTTCAAATTGGGCCTGCACGTGCTGACAGTGGGCTGGCTGACATAAACACAGTCCACTGCTACCAGCTGCTGTCACTTACTTCTTTTTGATATTTTTTCAAACCAAGTTTCAAATAAAAGCTGCAAAAATCACTAAAATAGAACTGCCAAACTATGACAAGTTTCCTCTTTTGCTTGTGCATGTGATGTGCTAGGTGAGAGAAAGTATATTCACAAATACTTGGTGTAGTTTCTAAATAAAAAAGATAGACAATAAGTACGTATCGCGGAACGCATGTGTGGTATTAGATGCTTCCTCTAGCGAGGATGGACGTACCAAATCCGCTTCCTCTATATATATATATATATATACCCTAGTTGGTCTCAATGCTTGAGGCTTACCTAGGACATACCCTAATGTCTACATGGATCTAATCCATATGGACTCATTTCTAAGTGTGTAACCCTATAGCTTCACGCACACTTGAACACGACATAAGTCACCACTCTAAGTCGATAGAAGTGGACTCCAGCAAGACGTGACAACTTTCAAACGTCGCAAAGTCAGAAGACGAACCTTCTCAATGTGACTTTCGTCTAAGTCACTTTGCCTCACGATATACCTTATCAAACTATATGCGAGAAGTTGCCATCTCTTTAATAGCTTATCTTTCTTTTCGTTCTGTGATATATAATTCATTGGACTAACACTTAGTTCGACTCCTTAGTTAACACTTAACTGAGTCGCGCATGTTCATGCTTCTAAATGATATCACACGAGAGAGCCCACAGAATATCTCTCCATTATGGAGGGGCAAATCCCATTTTGGCAATTCATGTCATGTAGCTTGATTCACAACCAACCCAAAATCTACCTTTATAACTGCTCATTTACGGAACAACGTTTGATAAAACCTAAGCTGACGATCCACAACTCGAATCATACGGTCACCTCAAGTCAAAGGATTCCACTGCTTGAGACTGCAAATGAAAAAATGCTCGTTACATCTCAACTGTGGGTCAGTCCGACTTGCTAAACTCTTTAGCCAAGTCCGTGTAAGTCGAAATAGCATCACCATGCCCATGACAAGTGGAACCATGTCATCAACTGACTTGCATATTGGTCTAAATTGTGTGTCCATCACAACCTCAATGACCAAGGACAATCTGGTATGAACAATCATGAATATATAGTTCTACAAATGAATCGCATATTCAATGATATATATTTGATGTTCATACAAAAACATCTTAATTACTTTATGAATACTTTGTAGAATATCATCATACATGATTGCCACTAGGACATATTCCCAACAACAACAACCGAGTCGCATCCCCGGCGAGAAAGCCTTTTGCGACAGCTTAGACAAAAATCCCCTTGCAAACCTTGTCCCCCTAGAAGTCCAACGGACTATGTAGATTCCTTCCATTCCAAATCTAGATGATGATTTTGTTGCATGGCATAGGACAAAAAACTATGCCTTTTTGTATGCTCGGCATATTATATATAATGGCAATATCATTAAAGTGCAGAGGGTTGTGAGGATATTCTTCACCTAGTGTTTCCGTGCAATTGAGCAAAGGAGGTGTGGAAAGCACTGGGTTTGGAAGAAATTATAAACGAGGCAATTGTGTTAGACAGACCGGGTTATGTAATTCTTGAAAAAATATCGAGAATCCCGAGGAGAAAATAACTTGTTCTTGGACAGTTAGGACTTTAAGATACTATTGTTACAGTTGCATGGTACATATGGTGGAAGCATAGAGAAGTGGCGAAAGGATAACGGGTAGCTACTGTTGCTAGTCTAGTTCAAGCCCTCAATCTGAACTATGGGTTAGCTGGGAGCACGACAACTCCAAAGGAACAAACATGGAGCAAGCCCCATCCTCACATTATACAAACTTGAAGTGGATGCAACTTCGTTCTCTAGTGGATCTGGTGCTACAAGAGTTAATATCCGTGATGATCGTGGAGAGGATTTTCATCATGGCGTCACTCCAATGACAAACACTCTCAATGCCGATGATGACACTAAGGTGGCCTACAAATTTTGGAGAACAACGGTTGTTCACCTGCGGTTGTTGATTCAGATTGTATGGAATTGATTGATTCTTGCATTGGAGTAGTGGATAGTTGTGTAGGGCTTCGTAGCATGGAAAACAAAAAATTTCTACGCATGCACACAAACAAGCCAAGATCTATCTACTAGATTGTAGCAACGAGTCGATAGAGGAACTCACCCTCGAAGATTCCAAAGCGGTTAACGAGAGCAGATTCTCGTGGGTGATGTAGTCATACTCTTGCCGATCTCAAGATCGTGTAGACGATCCTTCCCATGCTAAAGCGCTCCGCGTCAATGGTCACACATTCAGATTCGATGAAGACCTTCCTCTCCCTTGTTCCAAAGAAAATGGAGGTTGTAGCACTCTCCTCGTGATTACGGCAAAGACGACGTGGTGCTCAAGTAGAGGAGATATCACAGGGCTTCGCCTTAAGCCGGAGCGAGTATGGTGGAGTATGAGAGAGGCCTTGGCGATCTAGGGTTTAGAGGCACCAAGGGGGGGGGGGTCCGGCGGCTAGGGTTTGGGGAAACCCTAACTCGGCGAGTTGGGAGAAGCCCTAGGCGGCGTCATCACTTGTGGTGGAGGCTCCAGGAGCTAGGGTTTAGGTGTAAGGGGTAGGGGGCGCTTATATAGGTGGGAGGGGGCGGTTTGGGAGGAGGGAGTCCTCCTCCAACTCCTCCTCATGGCCAACGGGTGAAGGGAGTGGCACTTCCTCCCCAAGTAGGTTTCCTACTCTCCCTCCACCAAGCAAACTTCGGATTTGACTTTTCAAATTGGTGTTTGACTTTCAAACTTGGATTTGATTTCTCTCTCCATATTGCCCAGCCAAGTGACCTAGTACATGATGCAACCATTCCATATTGTCATGACACATCCATGTACCCTCCCCCTCCGGAGTGTCGGACCTTCCAGACCCTTCTAGAACATTCCTGGTGAAAACACCAGAATCATTCCCGAACTCCGAAACATGACTTTCCTTATATGAATCTTATTCTCTAGACCATTCCGGATCTCCTCGTGATATCCCGGATCCCATCCGAGACTTTGAACAACATTCGGTCTCTTACTCATCATTCCATAACTACACAACAACATCGAATCCTTAAGTGTGTCTCCCTACGGTTCGTGAATTACGCGGACATGACCGAGACACTTCTCCGATCAATAACCAATAGAGGAATCTAGAAATTAATATGGCTCCCACATATTTCTACGATTAATTTGTGATCGAATGAACCACTTACAAACGATACCAATTTCCCTTTGTCTCACGATAGTTTACTTATCCGAGGTTTTGATCGTCGGTATCTCTACATACCTAGTTCAACCTCGTTACTGATAAGTACTCTTTTCTCGTTCCCGTGATATGTGATCCCTTATGAGCCAGTCACATGCTTGCAAGCTAATTGGATGACATTCCACCGAGAGGGCCCAGAGTATATCTATCCGTCATATGGATGGACAAATCCCACTCTTGATCCATGTGGCTCAACCCATACTTTCCGAACACTCAATGCCATCTTTATAACCACCCAGTTACGGTGTGGTGTTTGATGTCATCAAAGCATCCTTCCAGTGATGGTGATTAGCATGATCTCATGGTCGAAGGAATTAGGTTACTATGTATCAGAAAGCTTATAGCAATTGAACTATTAAAATGACTTGATCTTTATGCTACGCTTATCTATAGGAGTATGTCCATCATACCATTCTCCTAATGATATGATCTTGTTGTTAACAACATCTCAATGTTCATGGTCAAGAAACCACGATCATCTATTAACCAACATCTCAATCTTCACAAGCGGTATTCGGAACAAAGGGATCATGCCAGCAGAAATCGTATGAAAGACACAATGATTAGGTTCCACGATGGTTCCATTGGCATGAACAACACATGCTCAAGGTATACTCCAACTTCACCAATGCTCGTCCTGCTCATATGTTTTTCAATGACACTGATACCCAGCAAGGAACACATATGGATAAAGAGCTCAAGAACAAAAGATTGGAGGAAGGGTACAACAGACAAGTTGCAGATTGATGATCGTAGCACCTCCGTTACAAAAGGGAGAAAGCGAAACCCTGAAGGTACGACGGAAACCCAACCACGAGAAATCCTGGACTCGAAGAGAGAGAAGAGAGCGGATTCAAAACACGTAGAGGTAAGAGAGGAATAGCAAAGGGGTAAGGAGTAAAATCAGACCTAATCAGATCTATCCAACCGATTTTGCAAAAATAGTTTTGACACTCATCATGGCCGTTAGCTAGGTTATCCTACAGTCGACTTGTGGGTATCGCAAATCGCCGAGCTCGATACCACTCAGTAACACCCTCGAATCGGACCTATGCAAGTTTTAGCGAAACCCGCCAAACCCGATAGAAACGATTCAAAGGTGCCACCAGCACTTGCGCAAGTGGAAAACGAGTAATAACATTACACAACAGTCCTCGATGGGACCCAGTAGCATATATACAAAGACCCAAAGAGTCCGGAATACAGATAAACGATACAAAGATCCAAATCACCTGTAAAACGATACAGCGTCCGACTACGGACAAGATGCAAATGGGGCTAAGAGCCCTGAAGAATAACCAATGGCGTCCATAACCCTGCCCAGGCCAAGCCGGAAGGGTAAACCTACTAACGACGTCGATCTCAACACCTGCTTAAACAAAAGGGGTGCGGACAAAGGGCAAAGGAAAAGAGAGGAGCGTCAGTACTGAGGCCAGTACACGGCGAGGCTAGAATTTGGCGATCCTTGCCTACATAGGTATGGTGGACTGAGCGGCAGCGGCAGCATGCACTAAACAACCTATAGAGACTCGATACAACTGGCGGTTATCAGAGAGGGATAAGAATGACCTATTCGGATCCAACCTGAAACTAACACCAAACAAACCCATCCTGGTGTTTCCCCCTTGATACCAAACGAGGAAGTCAACCGAGGAACTCACACAGTTGGCAGTTTTATTTATTCAGTTATCGTTGCAGCAATTACTAGTCAGGTATAGATAATTGTCCTGATAAAAGAAGCAGTGGGCCCTTTTAGTTATTAATTCTGTTGTAGTTGCAGCAATTACTAATCAGATACAGATAGCATGATATAATCCCAAAACCCAGCAGTTGTTGGTACTTTTATTTAGCCATTCCGTTGTAGTTGCAATACTTACTAGTCAGGTACAATGGTCGCAAGCGACACACCAAACAAGCAATTGTGGCCAGTATTAATTAGCCATTCCATTATAGTGAAGCTGATTACTAGTCATTATAAGTCAAATTTATAGCAATAAACTTTAGTTATGCTTGTCTATGGTCGAGATACTGTGCTCCAAGTCGTCCATAACCGCGGACACGGCTTTCAGAAAGTTTTACCCGGCCGGGGTGCACCAATAGCAACACACGCTCGATCAACCTCGGAAAAACCAAATCAAAACCCAACGAGGCTTTCACGACTAAGCAATCACAGGATTCAGAATTATTTCAGGGGCCACCCTTGAGTCTTACCAACGAAGTAAGCTCCTAGACGGACTCAAGGTTTCATGACAATGGTCAGAAGTTTAATCGGGAACCCGAAAACTCGTGGTGTCGATACACAAATCACTCCGCTTACCTAAACAGTACAGTGTGCTATCTGTCGCACAATTTAAATACAGAAGTAGCATGGCATAAGTACAGGATAGTAAATAAAACCTCAAACTAGTTTGTGGCCCCAAGAAATAAGAATGAATCATGCTCTGGCTCAGGGGGGGTCCCATATACCTCCCGGATGTGGATAGCGCGATAAAACAAGAAACAGGTATCAAGTACTCGGGGTCCTACGGGACACAAGTGGGCGTTCGGAAACCAAATATTTTCTATCACCCACCGATGCCTCTGCTTACTTCAATTTTTGTTGTTAAACAGGAATTAAAGTGAACGATAAGTAAAACTATGATCATCTCCAACATCAACATGCGGCAATACATCAACAACTGTGGCACAGGACAACACGCAACAACACTTGAGCAAGTGACTACGACGCGCAAGTCCAACTATCTACCAAACAACAGGTAATAGGATGTGGCCAAGGCGATATAAGGCTGCAAGGAATATCACGGGTACGGAAACTAGAGCATCGCAACACAGATAGCAATAGATCAACAGGAGGGAATAAATACTATAAAAGTAAGATAGGTAGAAAGGGGGAGATGCTCGCCTGAAAACATTGCCGAAGGTTCAACCGAAGGTCGGGTCGAAGCTCACATCAACTCAACGGCCTTATCCGCGAAGAAGCAAAACACTAGAATAAACACCGGATGCAATATTTAATACTACGGCAAAAGATCGGCATGATGCATGCATGATGTATGGCATGGCAAAGATGCGATGCAATTAGGTCATATTAAGCGGAACCGGGGTTCCGACAATTAATTAGATGGTTCAAGTTGTTTAGCTACCCCACAATTTAAACGTTGTTTTAACATGGCAAGAGACAGCACCGGTTCGCCACACAAATTTAAATGAGGCCAATATAAGTCTAGATTTGCCCGCATATGGGCCCCATATTTAATTATATGGTGAATCGGCATAAGGCCCCCAAACCACATGATATGCATGCGAGATGACAATTTAATATGCAACAAGTGACAATATCATTTTATAAAATAGGCTTCGAGGAAAAGGGATCACACATTAGGGTTCGGCAGATCTTGGGGTTCCGGGGTTCGGGGTTGGTCTCAGGGTTCAGGGTTTGACGGGGGTCGGTCTCGGTAGAAACGTTCTCGAACAACGGGGCAGATCTTGTCGGGTCCCACGGGGTCGATCTTGCCGTTGCGAGGGTCTTGTCGGGCCCGCGCCATCGAGTCGGTGTTAGCGTTCGGGCGCGTTCTCGTGGCAATCTTGGCGTCCTGGGATTTATCTTGTCGATGGTCGTGCCGACGGGTCTTGTCGCCTCACAGCAGAGATTTCGGTCCGGGTCGTCTTGGCGCCTGGGTCCGGAGAGGGAGATCTTAGCCCCGAGGGTTACTCGCGTTCGTAGTGCGTCGAAGCGCGAAGTGATGCGAATCTTATCTTGTCGGTTTCCTATCGGAGGCCGGAGGGGCCAGGGGCCTCTGGCGAACCTCGGCGAACTTGGCGTCAACTTAAAGGTGCCGAAGGGCTTGGGGCTCGGCGTCGGGCTGCCTTGATCCGGAGAGGAAGGGAGCACCAAGGTTCGGTCTTCGAGGGAGGCCTTCGAATCGATGGCGGCCCGAAGATCTTGTCGACGAGGATGCATGGCGAAGGCAGCAACATCAAGAATCCGCTAGCTAAGAATGGAGAGGAAGAGCATGTTTCACTGTTCGCATGCATGCATGCATGGAGGCATTTAGTAGCTATGCTGCATATAACACACACGAATGCCATGCCAAAAACATGAGCCCCGAGGCACGAACATACCAGCAGGGGACACCTAGCCGCAACGCAGCACACGTAGCCAAAACAAACCATATGCCAGATGTACAACACATGACCGCGAATTGGCGGCGGAAGATAGGCGGCGGTAGACGGCCGGCGCCAGGAAAGGCGGCGGGGCAGCAGGCCAGGCGGGCGGGGCGGCGGGAGTCAGGCGGGCGGAGCCAGGCGGAAGCGTGGCGGAAGGTGCCGCGGCCCAGGCGGCTGCGAACTGGAGGCGCGGCTTGACGATACGAGGCGGCGGCAGGCTGCGGATCACGAATCACGGCCGAGGAAAAGCTTTCTGGCGGGTGCTGGCGGTAGCGGCGGGTAAGCGGCGCGGCGGAGCACTGGGTAACTGTGAGGCCGGGAGATCGGGCGGGGCGTGCTGCGGCGGCGGGCGGGGCAGCGCCCGCAGCGGCAGCGGCTCGGGGAGGGACGGCGGGACGCTGCCTCAGGGAAAGGAGGGCATCCGGCGGCGCCTTGTAGCGGTGAGGCGGGCATGGAGGGCCTGGCGAGGAGGTCCGGCGGGCCCGCGCCGGCTTGCGGGCGGCGGGCTCGGCGGTCAGCGGGCTTGAGCGGGTCAGCGTGGTCAGCGCGCGGCGTGGGGAACCCAGCTTAGGCGGCCTGGGAAACTTGGCGGGGGTTGAGGAAGGCGGGGCGAGAGGGAGCGAGGAGGCGCGGGCTCGGCCCGAGGAGGAGGAGGCGTTGCAGGCGGTTGGGAAGCGGCGGCTGAGAGAGCGAGGAGCGGAGAGATGAGGCGAGGCGAGGATGGATGGCGCTGGAGGGCGCAGGCGTGGGCAGGCGCGCGCTGGGCGTCATGGCGTCGCGTTGGCTGGCCGGGGGTGTGCCCTGGGGGTGGTGGTGGGTGGTAGTGGTGGTGGTGGGTTTAGGTTTAGGTGGAGAGAGAGGGCGTGTGGTGGGGTGGGAGTGCAGTTGTTGGGGGTATAGGGCGGTGGTGGCGAGGTTCGTGCGGCTTCGAGGAGGGAGGGAGAGTGGTGGTGGAATTTAGTTGGTAGCTATGGGATGTGGGATTGGGGTGGGCCGTTTGTGACTTTTAGGGTAGTCGTTCGAGGTTAGGAATTCAGGTCCGATTCGGATCGCTTCCCACTAAAATAATATAATATTTTATTTATTCTAAACGCACTGCTTGCAAACCAAAACAAAAAAAATATCTTCAGGCCGGAGGTCCGTTTGGTTTTGAATAAAGATGGGGCGCTTAAAGAACATGAACCGGGTTTTTCCGCAAATAATCTTATGCAAGCAAATGCAAGATGACGACGATGCTCAAATGCAATGTGGCATGATGACATGAGCATGTGGTCATGATGATGCAATGCACAAAAACAACGCGATTTTCTAGTAGTGGTTTTGCGGGATGCCACAGTATGTATGATTTCCAATAAGTCCGTAGCTCGCTCGATCATACCATAAAATGGAGTCTTAGTCATTTTACCCATCAGACATGCTTCGCCTCTTTCAATTGATTCGAAATCAAGTGATTCAAGAAGTTCATCGGAATGGAGTTTCTTCATATGCTTCACTCCAATGTGACCAAGACGACAGTGCCATATATAGGTCGAGTTATCGCTCAATTTCAAACGTTTAGCTTCAATGTTATTAATATGTGTATTTCCACTATCGAGATTCAATAAGAATAGACCATCTATCAAAGGTGCATGTGCATAAAACATATTACTCATATAAATCGAACAACCATTATTCTCGGACTTAAACAAGTAACCGTCTCACAATAAACAAGATCCCGATATAATGTTCATGCTTAACACAGGCACCAAATAACAATTATTTAAGTATAAAACTAATCCCGATGGTAGATGAAGAGGTAGCGTGCCGACCGCGATCACATCAACCTTTGATCCATTTCCTAGGCGCATCGTCACCTCGTTCTTCGCTAGCTTCCGTTTATTCTGAGCACCTGTTTCGAGTTACGAATATGAGCAACCGAACCAGGATCAAATACCCAGGCACTACTACGAGTACTAGTGAGATACACATCAATAACATGTATATCGGATATACCTTTCTTCTTGATGTTGCCATTCTTCAAATCCGCCAAGTACTTTGGGCAATTCCGCTTCTAGTGATCTTCTCCCTTGCAGTAAAAGCACTCAGTATCAGGCTTAGGTCCAGCCTTGGTCTTCTTCGTCGGTGCGGCAACTTTCTTACCACCCTTTTTGAAGTGTCCCTTTTGCTTAGACTTGCCTTTCTTGAATTTGATGGTCTTATTGACCATCAACACTTGGTGCTCTTTCTTGATCTCCACTTCTGCAGATTTTAACATGGAGAAGAGTTCTGGCAACTGCTTGTTCATGATTTGCATATTGTAGTTCATCACAAAGTTCTTGTAACTTGGTGGTAGTGATTGGAGGACACGGTAAATCCCCAAAGCATTAGAAATCACTATACCCAAGCTTTGGAGTTTGTTTGCGTGCCCAGACATCTTAAGCACATGCTCACTGACAGAGCTGCCCTCTTGCATCTTGCAGTTAAAGAACTTTTTAGAAGCCTCATAACTCTCAACTGCCGCGTGAGCCTCAAATATCATTTTGAGTTCAGGGACAATATCATGTGGGTCATGGTTCTCAAACCTTTTCTGAAGCTCTGATTCCAAACCATACAAGATAGCACACTGAACTATGGAGTACTGATTCTTCCGAGTGAGGTAAACATTCTTTACTCCATCAGAGAGTCGCATGCGGTCACCCAAATGTGCATCCAAAGACATAGGTCAAATTACCAGCATTGAGGATAATCCTCAAATTGCGGAACCAATCCGCAAAGTTGCTTCCATTGTTTTTCAACTTTTCTTTCTCTAGGAACGCATTAAAATTGATGGTAGGGGCCGCCATTGATCTACAACATATTTGCAATAGTTTAGACTAAGTTTATAACAAATTGAGTTCTAATTAATAGTTAAATTAATCTAGGTGAACTCCCACTCAAAACAATATCCCTCAAATTGTTTTAGTGATCACACAAACCAAATCCACCACATCAAAACCGATCATCACGAGAGTTTATGTAGCTTCAATGGCGAACAATTAACATGTTCATCATATCTACTATATGACTCATGCTTTACCTTTCGGTGATCCATGTTCCGAGACCATGTCTGTACATGCTAGGCTCGTCAAGATCAAACCTTAGCTTCCGCATGAGCAAATCTGGCTTGCTCATGTTGTATACACTCGCAGAATCTAACACACCCGATCATCACGTGGTGCTTCGAAACAACGAGCTTTAGCAACGGTGCTTACTAAGGATGAACACTTTAAAACTTGAAATTTGTGTGCTTGAGGGATCATCTTATAATGTTACCGTCGTTAACTAAGCAATACAAGATGCATAAAGGATTAACATCACATGCAATTCATAATATGTGATATGATATGAACTTTCTTCTTGTGCTTCTGATCTCCATCTTCAAGCACAAACATGATCTCCATCATCACCGGTATGGCGTCAAGGTCAATGGCGCCGTTTCATGGTTGTCGTCCACCAGCTTCAACTATTACAACTACTTTGAATAGACACACAGGTTTTAACAGAAATTAAAGACAACCATATGGCTCCTGCCGGTTGCCAACTTACAATAAGAGACATTGCATACATCATATATAAACACAATCATGGCCATATCACATCACAACACACCCCTGCAAAACAAAGTTAGACGCCTCTAAATTTCTTTGCATATTTTACGTGGTTTCGGGCTTTCAATAAGTGTCGTTCTAACTTACGAACAAGAACCACAACGTTGATGTTTGAACTATCAAGTGCCCGTTGTAAATTGAATCTATACTATGATGGGAGAGACAGACACCCGCAAAGCCACTTATGCAATACAAGTTGCATGTTGAGCGTGGGGCAAGTCTCATGAACGATGTCATGTAAGGTTAGCCCGGGCCGCTTCATCCCATCATACCGCAAGATGCAAAGTACACAAAAAGCAATTGATAATAAAAGCACCACCGCCCAATGACCATTGTGTTCTACCTGTGGTAACAAATCTACATATAGACACGGCTCGATACATCAGAGGGGGTTCAGAGCATGGAAAACAAAAAAATTCCCGCATGCACACAAACAAGCCAAGATCTATCTACTAGATTGTAGAAACGAGTCGATAGAGGAACTCACCCTCGAAGATTCCAAAGCGGTTAACGAGAGAAGATTCTCGTGGGTGATGTAGTCGTACTCTTGCCGATCTCAAGATCGCGTAGACGATCCTTCTGGCGTTGCATTCCGGCAGCGCTTCCGCAGTCGGTCACACGTTCGGTACTCTATGAATACCTTCCTCTCCCTTGTTCCAGCAGGCAGCGGAGGTTGTAGCACTCTCCTTGTGATTCCGGCAGCACGACGGCGTGGTGTCGGAAGTAGAAGGGAGATCTCACAGGGCTTCGCCTTAAGCCGGAGCGAGTATGGTGGAGTATGAGAGAGGCCTTGGTGATCTAGGGTTTATAGGCACCAAGGGGGGTGTGGCCGGTGGCTAGGGTTTGGGGAAACCCTAACTCGGCGAGTTGGGAGAAGCCCTAGGCGGCGGCAGCACTTGTGGTGGAGGCGCTAGGAGCTAGGGTTTAGGTGTATGGGGTAGGGGCGCCCTACCCCTCCTTATATAGGTGGGAGGGGGCGGTTTGGGAGGAGGGAGTCCTCCCCCAACTCCTCCTCATGGCCGGCGGGTGGAGGGAGTGGGACTTCCTCCCCAAGTAGGTTTCCTACTCTCCCTCCACCAAGCAAACTTCGGATTTGACTTTTCAAATTGGCGTTTGACTTTCAAACTTGGATTTGGTTTCTCTCTATATATTGCCCAGCCAAGTGACCTAGTACATGATGCAACCATTCCATATTGTCATGACACATCCATGTACCCTTCCCCTCCGGAGTGCCGGACCTTCCAGACCCTTCTAGAACATTCCTGGTGAAAACACCGGAATCATTCCCGAACTCCGAAACAGGACTTTCCTTATATGAATCTTATTCTCCGGACCATTCCGGATCTACTCGTGATATCCTGGATCCCATCCGAGACTCTAAACAACATTCGGTATCTTACTCATCATTCCATAACTACACAACAACATCGAATCCTTAAGTGTGTCTCCCTACGGTTCGTGAATTATGCGGACATGACCGAGACACTTCTCCGATCAATAACCAATAGAGGAATCTGGAAATTCATATGGCTCCCACATATTTCTACGATTACTTTGCTATTGAATGAACCACTTACATACGATACCAATTTCCCTTTGTCTCACGATAGTTTACTTATCCGAGGTTTTGATCGTCGGTATCTCTTGATACCTAGTTCAACCTCGTTACTGATAAGTATTCTTTTCTCATTCCCGTGATATGTGATCCCTTGTGAGCCAGTCATATGCTTGCAAGCTAATTGGATGACATTCCACCGAGAGGGCCTAGAGTATATCTATCCGTCATATAGATGGACAAATCCCACTCTTGATCCATGTGCCTCAACCCATACTTTCCGAACACTCAATGTCACCTTTATAACCACCCAGTTACGGTGTGGTGTTTGAGGTCATCAAATCATCCTTCCGGTGATGGTGATTAGCATGATCTCATGGTCAAAGGAATTAGGTTACTATGTATCAGAAAGCTTATAGCAATTGAACTATTAAAATGACTTGATCTTTATGCTACGCTTATCTATAGGAGTATGTGATGGGTTTCACAACATAGTAAATCAAAAAATTCTACGGATGCGAACAAGAAAGCCAAGATTTAATATAGGAGATGTAATCAACGAGAGAGATTGATGAGATCTTCATACCCTTGAAGAAATCGCACAGCGGTAACGTTCAACAGAACGTGGTTGACGTAGTCATACTCGTCGTCTCCTCCTCGCGATCCGATCCGATCCTACGCCGCAAGTGGCGGCGCCTCCGAGAGATGCACACGTACGGTGCAGCAAAATCTCCTCCTTTCCTTGGTCTAGCAAGTATCTTGGAGAGATAGATTGAATCTGAAGCACGACGGTGTGGTGCTTATGGTGGAGAGTTTCTGCGGCAGGGCTTCGCCTACGCGCATTCGGGAGAGAGAGAGAGGTGGAGGGGCAGCAGTTGGACGGCGGATAGGGTTGGAGTGGGGAGAGGCTGCGCCCTTGCCCTCCTTATATAGGGGGCTGGCCGGATCCTTGACCCCTCCTCCAAGCCCTAGGGCGGCGGCCCAAGGGGTGGAGTGGGGGGCAAGTCATCCCCCCTTCTTCTAGAAGGTTCCCTTAGGGTATCCCCTAAGGACTGGCCGGCTGGCCTTAGGACCACGCAGGCCTCCGACAAGTGGGCCCACGTTGTTCCCACTCCGGAACCTTCTAGAACCTTCCGGTATAATACCGATAAACTCCGAAACGATTCCGAAATCCAAAAACTGCATTCCTTTATATGAATCTTATTCTCCGGACCATTCCGGAACCTCTCGTGATTTCCTGGGTCTCATCCGAGACTCCGAACAAAAAAAACCCATAAACCAATTATCCATTCTATCCTAGCGTCAATGCATGTTAAGTGTGTGACCCTACTGGTTCGAGAATATGCAGACATGATCTTCTATCAATAATCAACAGCGGGATCTGGAAACCCATATTGACTTCCACATATTCATCGATGATCATATCGGATGAACCACGATGCTAGGATTCAATTAATCCCATATATGTATTCCCTTCGTCACGCGATATTTTACTTGCCCGAGATTCGATCGTTGGTATCGGCATACCTAGTTCAATCTCGTTCACAGCAAGTACTTTACTCGTTCCGTAATCCGATATCACTTTGTGATTAACTCCTTAACCACGTGCTTGCAAGCGGTGTTGATATCGATTACCGAGTGGGCCCGAAGTATATCTCTTCGACTCGAGAGGGACAAATTCCATCTCGATACATACAACCCAACAAGTACTTTATGATCACCTGAGAGACACCTTTATGATCACCCTCACATAGGATGACGTTTGATGACCTCAAAGCTTTCTTCTGATACCAGGTAGTTGTATTATCTCATGGTCTAAGGAATACAATACTTGACGTAGGAAGAAGCTTCGCAAAGATGAAGACGATGACATGATCTAATTGCTCTGCTTAATTTGGGTATGTCCATCATATCATTCTCCTAATGACATGATCTCATTATTAATCAACAACTCATGTCTATGGTTAGGAAACCTTAACCATCTTTAATCAATGAGCTAGTCCATAGAGGCATACTAGGGACACGGTGTTGTTCATAAACCACACAAGTATCGAAATTTCCGCTTAATACAATTCTAGCATGGAATATAAACTTTATCATGAACAGGAATTATAATAATAACATCTTTATTATTGCCTCTAGGGCATAATTCCAACAGTCTCCCACTTGCACTAGAGTCAATAATCTAGTTTACATCTGGCAACAATCTAACACCCATGGCATTAAGGTGTTGATCATGTTTTGCTCGTGGAAGAGGTTTAGTCAATGGATCTGCGACATTCAGATCCGTATGTACTTTGCTAATATTCAGATCTCCATCTGCTATATAATCTCGAATTATATGAAAACGGCGTTTGATGTGCTTGGTCTTTGGATGATATCTTGGTTTCTTAGCCAGTGCTATGGCGCCAGTGTTGTCACACAATATATCCAGTGGGTCCAAGGCACTTGGAACCACACCAAGCTCAGTGATGAAGTTCCTGATCCAAACTCCTTCACTTGACGCTTCTGAAGCAGCCATGTATTCTGCCTCTGTTGTAGATCCCACGATCACGCTTTGCTTGCAATTTGTCCAGCTCATACCTCCACCATTCAAAATATAAACGTATCCTGTCTGAGATTTAGAATCATCCGGGTCGGTGTAGAAACTAGCATCGATGTAACCTTTTACGACGAGCTGCTCATCACCTCCATAGACCAAGAACATTTCTTTAGTCCTATTTAAATACTTTAGGATGTTCTTTACGGCTGTCCAGTGTTCCACTCCTGGATCACTTTGGTATCTGCTCGTCAAACTAAGAGCATTGGACACATCCGATCTAGTACATAGCATGGCATACATGATAGAACCTATGGCCAAGGCATATGGCACTTTGCTCATAGTATCTCTATCTTTTACCGTAGTTGGACACTGAGCCTTGCTCAATATCTTACCTAACAACATGGGCAATGAACCTTTCTTTGCTTTATCCATTCTGAACCTTTTTAGAATTTTGTCTAGATATGTACTTTGGCTTAAAGCTATTAGGCGTTTTTGTCTATCTCTATAGATTTTGATGCCTAATATATAAGCAGCTTCTCCTAGGTCTTTCATTGAAAAACATTTATTCAAATAACTCTTCACATCGTTAAGCATACCAATGTCATTTCCAATAATCAATATGTCATCCACATATAGTACTAAAAAGTCACCAAGATCCCACTCACTTTCTTGTAGATACAAGCTTCGTAAAAATTTGGAACAAATCCAAAACTCTTGATCACTTGATCAAAACGAAGGTTCCAACTCCGAGATGCTTGCTTCAGTCCATAAATGGAACGCTGAAGTTTTCACACCTTATTAGCATTCTTAGGATGGACAAAACCTTTGGGCTGCATCATATACAACTCTTCATCAATGTTGCCATTGAGGAACGCAGTCTTGACATCCATCTGCCATATTTCATAATCATGAAATGCAGCAATTGCTAATAAAATCCGAATGGACTTAAACATCGCTACGGGAGAGAAAGTCTCATCGTAGTCAACACCTTGAACTTGCCGAAACCCTTTTGCGACAAGCCGAGCTTTATAGACAGTAATATTACCATCCGCGTCCATTTTCTTCTTGAAAATCCATTTGCACTCAACGGCCTTACGGTCGCTAGGAGGGTCCACCAAAGTCCATACTTGGTTTTCGCTCATGGATCCCAATTTGGATTTCATGGCCTCTAGCCATTTCTCAGAGTCTGGGCTCATCATTGCTTCCTCATAATTCGCAGGTTCACTGTTGTCTAACAACAAGACGGTTAAGACAGGGTTGTCATACCATTCAGGAGTGGCACGTGACCTTGTCGACCTGCTAAGTTCAGTAGTAGCATCGTTTGAAGTTTCATGATCCTCGTCATTAGCTTCCTCTCTTGTTGGTGCAGACGGCACTGGAACAATTTCAGGTGCTTCGCTACTCTTCAACTCGAGAGAAGGTTCAATAACCTTGTCTAGATCTACCTTCCTCCCACTCACTTCTTTTGAGAGAAACTCCTTCTCAAGAAAGGATCCGTTCTTTGCAACAAACACTTTGCCTTTGGATCTATGGTAGAAGGTATACCCAATCGTTTCCTTAGGGTATCCTATGAAGACGCATTTCTCCGCTTTGGGTTCGAGCTTGTCCGGTATCAACTTCTTGACGTAAGCTTCGCATCCCCAAACTTTAAGAAACGACAACTTAGGTTTAACACCAAACCATAGTTCATATGGTGTCGTCTCAACGGATTTAGATGGTGCCCTATTTAAGTGAATGCAGCGGTTTCTAATGCATCACCCCAAAATGATAACAACAAATCTGCAAGAGACATCATTGATCACACCATATCTAATAGAGTTCGATTCCGGTGTTCAGACACACCATTGCGCTGTGGTGTTCCGGGTGGCGTGAGTTGCGAAACGATTCCGCTTGCTTTAAGATGCGTGAGAAAATCATAACTCAAATATTCACCTCCACGATCGTATCGTAGAAATTTAATTTTCCTGTTACGATGGTTTTCCACTTTGTTCTGAAATTCTTTGAACTTTTCAAACGTTTCAGATTTATGTTTCATTAAATAGATATACCCATATCTACCTAAGTCATCAGTAAAAGTGAGAAAATAGCGATATCCACCACGCGTCAAAACACTGATTGGTCCGCATACATCGGTATGTATGATTTCCAGTAAGTCCATTGCTCGCTCCATTATTCTGGAGAACGGGGTTTTGATCATCTTGCCCATGAGGCATGGCTCGCACGTTTCAAATGATTCAAAATCAAGAGGTCCGTCAAAATGGAGTTTCTTCATGCGTTTTACACCAATATGACCTAGACGGCAGTGCCACAAATAAGTTGGATTATCACTATCTACTTTGCATCTCTTAGCCTCAATGTTATGGATGTGCGTTTCATTGCTTTCGAGATTCAGAAGAAATAAACCATTCACAACAGGTGCATGACCATAAAATATGTTATTCATATAAATAGAACAACCATTATTCTCTGATTTAAATGAATAACCGTCTTACAATAAACACGATCCAGATATAATGTTGATGCTCAACGTAGGCACATAATAACACTTATTAAGGTTTAAAACTAATCCCAAAGGTAAAACTAAGGAGAGCGTGCCGACGGCCATCACATCAACTTTTGATCCATTGCCAACACACATCGTAACCTCATCCCTTGCTAGCCGCCGTCTATTCCGTAGCTCCTATTTCGAGTTACAAATATTAGCAACTGAACCAGTATCATATACCTAGGCACTACAACGAGCGCTAGTAAGGTAAACATCAATAACATGTATATCAGATATACCTTTAATGGTGCCAGCCTTCTTGTCCGCTAAGTACTTCGGACACTATGCTCCAAAGGACCCTTGTCCTTGCAATAGAAGCACTCAGTGTCCGGCTTAGGTCCATACTTGAGCTTCTTCTCAGCAGGGGAAACGCGCTTGCCGCTGCCTTTCTTGAAGGATTTCTTTGCACCCTTAGCTTTCTTAAAGCTAGTGGTCTTGTTGACCATCAACACATGATTATCTTTCTTGATATCCACCTCTGCAGCTTTCAGCTTAGCGAAGAGCTCAGTGATCGTATCAGTGGAACCAATTTGATTGTGAGTAACTACAAAACCTTTGTAGCTAGGAGGGAGTGATTGCAGAACTCTGTCAATCTTGAGCTCTTCTGGAATCTTGCAGTCCAGTTTCTCAAGACGTTGAGTGTAGCCCGACATCTTAATGGCGTGCTCACTAACGGAACTCCCTTCCTCCATCTTGCAGTTAAAGAACTTCTCAGAGATCTCATATCTCTCAGAACGGGCATGAGTCTGAAACATGGTTTTCAGTTCCTCAAGTATCTAAAAGGGCCCGTCGAACTCCTCAAAACGATTTTGAAGTTCCGGTTCCATAGCAAATAACATGGTACTCTTAATCACTCCATAATCATCTTTGCATGACTGATAAACAACTTTTTCATCAGCCGGCGCATCAGTAGCAGGGGCGCCACCTAGCGCTTTCTCAAGTACATAGGCTTTTTGTCCGCCAGCGAGAATGATTCTCAGATTGCGGAACCAGTTGGTGAAGTTAGACCCATTGTTCTTAAGCTTTTCTTTCTCAGCAAAAACGTTGAAGTTGAAGTTGGACTTAGCCATTTGATCTACAAAATTTGCAAATACAATTTAGACTATGTTCATGATAACTAGTTCAACTTAATCAAATTACTAGATGAACTCCCACTAAATTCAACATCCCTCAAGTTGTTTAGTGAACACGATCCAAATTCACCACACCTAATCTGATCTTCACGAGAAGAGATGTGGTTTCAATGGTGGACAACAAAGTGTCGATCATATCATTCATATGACTCATGTTTAACCCTTCGGTTCGTGTGTTCCGAGGCCATGTTTGTACATGCTAGGCTCGTCAAGTCAAACCCAAGTATTTCCGCGTGTGCAAAACTGGCTTGCACCCGTTGTATGTGAATGTAGAGTTTATAGCACCCGATCATCACGAGGTTCTTGAAAATGACGAACTTTCGCAACGGTGCATACATGGGGAGAACACAATTTTATCTTGATCTTTAAGTGAGAAATCATCTTATAATGCTACCGTCGTGATCTAAGCATAATAAGATACATAAAAGGATAAACATCACATGCATATAATTTTATGTGACATGGTATAGCCAATCTCCGCGCAATGATCTCCATCTTGTGCGTGCCAGCTTGATCTCCATCACTCCACCATGATTGCCTCCACCACGAATAGCAATTACAACTATTGCTAACTACTTAGCGATAAAGTAAAGCTATTACATGTCGTATAAGAAGTTGACACGCAGGTCATATACAATTATAAAGACAACCATACGGCTCCTGCCGGTTGTGAACTCATAGTCGTGAAATATTACAAAACATGATCATTGCATACATCTCAATTCATACACATCATGTCTTGGGCCATACCATATCACAAAACACTCCCTGCAAAAACAAGTTAGACGCCTCTACTTTGTTGTTGCATGTTTTACGTGGCTTATGGGAGTAACAAGCTAAGAACGATTCTTACCTACAACGGTGATATTATGGTTGCTAACATCCGTTGTAAATCCCATGACTACTATAGTGAGAGAAACTGGCATCCACCAGCCGCATGTGTGGAACAAGCCACACGTCAAGTGCGGAGCCGGTCTCGCGAACGAGGTCGCGTAAAGTTGGCCTGGACCGCTTTGATCTCACTATGCCACGCCATAAGAAATACACAACAAGAGGTTTGCAACAGAAAATATCAACGCCTGCAACAAGCATGTTGTGTTCTACTCATGAAACACATCTACGCATAGATCTAGCTTTGATACCACTGTTGGGTTTCGCAGCAAAGTAAATCAAAAATTTCTAAGGATGCGAACAATAAAGCCAAGATTTAATCTAGGAGATGTAATCAACGAGAGAGATTAATGAGATCTTCATACCCTTGAAGAAATCGCACAGCGGAAAGGTTCAACAGAACATGGTTGACATAGTCGTACTCGCTGTCTCCTCCTCGCGATCCAATCCGATCCTACGCCGCAAGTGGCGGCGCCTCCGAGAGATGCGCACGTACGGTGCAGCGATGTCTCCTCCTTTCCTTGGTACAGCAAGTATGGTGGAGAGATAGATTGGATCTGCAGCACGACGGCGTGGTGCTTATGGTGGAGAGTTTTTGCGGCAGGGCTTCGCCTACGCCGAGTCGGGAGAGAGAGAGAGAGGTGGAGGGGCAGCAGTTGGACAGCGGCTAGGGTTGGAGTGGGGGGAGGCTGCGCCCCTGCCCTTCTTATATAGGGGGCTGGCCAGCCCCTTGACCCCTCCAAGCCCTAGGACGGCGGCCCAAGGGGTGGAGTGGGGGGCAAGTCATCCCCCCTTCTTCTGGAAGGTTTCCTTAGGGTTTCCCCTAAGGGCTGGCCGGCTGGGCCTTAGGGGCCTTGTACCCCTGGCCCAAAGTGTCCAGGGCACTTCCACTTAGGCCCACGCAGGCCTCCGACAAGTGGGCCCACGTTGGTCCCACTCTAGAACCTTCTAGAACCTTCCGGTACAATACCGATAAACTCTGAAACGATTCCAAAATCCAAAAACTGCATTCCTTTATATGAATCTTATTCTCCGGACCATTCCGGAACCTCTCGTGATGTCCTGGGTCTCATCCGAGACTCTGAACAAAAAAAATCATAAACCAATTATCTATTCTATCCTAGTGTCTATGCACGTTAAGTGTGTGACCCTACGGGTTCGAGAATATGCAGGCATGATCTTCTATCAATAATCAACAGCAGGATCTGGAAAGCCATATTGACTCCCACATATTCATCGATGATCATATCGGATGAACCACGATGCCAGGATTCAATTAATGCCATATATGTATTCCCTTCATCACGCGATATTTTACTTGCCCGAGATTCGATCATTGGTATTGGCATACCTAGTTCAATATCGTTCACAGCAAGTACTTTACTCGTTCCGTAATCCGATATCACTTTGTGATTAACTCCTTAACCACATGCTTGCAAGCGGTGTTGATATCGATTACCGAGTGGGCCCGAAGTATATCTCTCCGACTCGGGAGGGACAAATTCCATGTCGATACATACAACCCAACAAGTACTTTTCGATCACCTGAGATACACCTTTATGATCACCCTCACATAGGATGACGTTTGATGACCTCAAAGATTTCTTCTGATACCAGGGAGTTGTATTATCTCATGGTCTAAGGAATACAATACTTGACATAGGAAAAATCTTCGCAGAGATGAACATGATGACATGATCTAATTGCTCTGCTTAATTTGGGTCTGTCCATCATATCATTCTCCTAATGACATGATCTCATTATTAATTGACAACTCATGTTTATGGTTAGGAAACCTTAACCATCATTAATCAATGAGCTAGTTCATAGAGGCGTAATAGGGACACAGTGTTGTTCATAAACCACACAAGTATCAAAATTTCCGCTTAATACAATTCTAGCATGGAATATAAACTTTATCATGAACAAGAATTATATAACATCTTTATTATTGCCTCTAGGGCATAATTCCAACAGTATGTCCATCATACCATTCTCCTAATGATATGATCTTGTTGTTAACAACATCTCAATGTTCATGATCAGGAAACCACGATCATCTATTAACCAACAAGCTAGTATTATAAAGAGGCTTTACTAGGGACTCTAATTTAGTTTACAAATCACACAAGTATTAATGTTTCCGGTTAATACTATTATAGCATGAATGTAAACATTTATCATAAACACAAAGATATAATAATAATCACTTTTATTATTGCCTCTAGGGCATATCTCCAACAATCTGGAGCCATTATACTTCTCTAGTAGATTGCTTCCGGACTGCACAAAGAATTTGTAACAGTGTTTTACAGCATTTCCCTAGGAAAGCAAACAAGGCGGCCCATATAATGTAGCTCGTTTTAATTTTAATTCGGATATACTTATAATTTGGGATGGTGATCCACCACCATCCATGCCAGTGATGTAATAATCGATGTATCTATATTGGAGATTTAATTAAAGTGTGCCCCTTGTTTAGAAAAGGTTTCAGCATCAAAAGAAAATATACAAGTTTCAAAATCAAATTATGGTATACACTTGGAAGTTCCAAAACAAAATAGCACTACAAAATGAGTAACCCAGGACATAAAATACTTTGTTCAGATTGGATTGCTGCATGCATCTACATTTGAAAATTGTAAGGACCTGAGAAGTTGACAATGATGATGCCAGATGTTGTTTGGAAAAAAAAGAGGCGTTGTCTAAAAAGAGAACACCTATATGTTGTTGAGGTATTTTCTACGGTAGAAAAAAATGTTACTCGGGTCACTAACTCTCTGCTAGACTATTCGAAGATGCCCAACACAGGTTGTTTCATTATAAATTGAGCAATTTCCGGGCTCAGATCATTTGTTATGTTGCTTTGCTAATGATGTCGTACCTAGTCTAGTCTCGGTAGAACCTATACTGGATGGATCTAGTAGATAAGAGGCAGAGAGAGAGACAGAGTACCACCTGCGCCCTGGCTCGACAAGCACGAGCCAGAGGGGATGTCGGAGCTAGTCCCAGAGCTATATTCGCCGTCGTTAGCCATGGGAAAGGGTCGAGAACGTGGGTGTGCGGTGGTGGTGGCGCTTCCCATCGGCCTAGCGCAAAAATCCTAATCGGTGGGTGTGTCGATGGGGGCTGCGGCACACGGTGAACCTCGTACCATGTGCGCCCAAATTTCACCTCTTTATATATATATGCGACAGGCCCACCAACCATGATAAGGTTGGGCGCCCCCAATTAGGGCGCGTTGAGGGACTCCGTTCGGGCCGTTGGGCCCGAACGTGGGAGAGATCTATCTAACATTCTCCCCTAGATCTCGAATTTACCTTTAACTTTGTACTTTACTCGTTTCATCACGGATCGGTACATATAGCATGTTTCATCGTCTCAGCTCAATTGCCGATAGAATCAAACAGCCACTACATACTTTTCTATTTTGAAACAAATTTTGTTACTTTTGGGCCTCTGTAGTCCAGGAGTCATAGGCTTTCCATTAAACCCATGCCGGCTATGTGTTCCTTGAACACATTGGGTGGTAAGCCTTTCGTTAGCGGATCCGCAAGCATATCCTTTGTCCTTATATGCTTGAGTCTTATAGTTTGATCCTGGACTTTGTCCTTCACAACATAGTACTTTATATCTATAGACTTTGTAGCATTACTCGACTTGTTGTTGTGAGCATAGAATACTGCGGGCTCGTTGTCACAGTACATCTTTAGTGGCATGCTAATGCAGTCTACCACTTTCAAGTCGGGTAGAAATTTCTTTAACCATAACACATGCCCCATGGCCTCATAACATGCTATAAATTCTGCATACATCGTAGATGATGCAACTATCGACTTTTTGGCGCTTCTCCACGAAATAGCACCTCCTGCGAGAGTAAAGACATATCCTATCGTGAACTTTCTGTCATCTTTATCTCACGCAAAATCCGCATCTGAGTACCCTTTTATCTCTAGGGAATCAGATCTTTTAACCCATAAATTGTCGTGGTGGTGGCACGGCAGTTGCCATGGGTAGGCTAAAGTATGGGGCCAATGGATGCTAGAGGGATCTGGGGAGGGAAGATGTAGTTGATTCTACACACAGAAGACTAACGTAAAGATCTTTATTTCTCCTTTTTTGGGCTACAAGCGCTCCTTGAGCTATATACAAGTGGAGAAGAAGAACTTTACTAGCCTAACGGTACCAAATGACTCGATGCCCTTCTCAGAGTCCCAGCCTCTCCTTATAAGGGGAGCCCTGGGCTCCTCTAGGGCTGACGTGGCAAGCATATTCGAGGAATATGCTTGTCCCAATATAGTAACTCGGCAGCCTCCTTTCCATGTCGCCCTTCTAATGACGGAAAGGTTCCAGAGGACCCCACCTGCACGCCTCGGGCTTCAGCATTGTCACCTCCGTGACTTCCTTCTGCCCTTCTGTCGCTCTGCGCCTTGTCCTTTGTGCTTGGCTCTACTCAGATTCGTCCTAGCCCGTGACTAGAGTTTGACTATAGGCATCTCCTTATCCTGCAAGCTTCATATCATTTGGCCATGTCTCGCTTAACTCGGCTTGGCCTTCACCTGCATTCAGATTATTCGGGCTGACCCGGCCGACTTACACAGTATGTCGGCCGGGTAATGCCTTGATCTTCTCATAAGGGTCCTGCTCTTGCATACCTCGGTCGACCTTTATAGGATTCGGCTGATTTAGACTGTAAATCGGAAACTGGACGGGGAACTTCCTTTCGTCTTTCCCCGTCCTTACCCTATCCGGGGTCACCTCCCCAACATTAGTCCCCGAAGCTGGTATGGTCCTGCCTATAACCTCGGCCGGGCCATATCAGTTTCACAATATTCGTTTCTCCTTGTTTCCGAGTTATTTTTCCCTCGTCCGAGGTATCTGCGCATCTTCTCGCGTACGCCTCATCCTACGTGTCACGCTCATCATTGTTTCTCTAGTTTTTTGTTCCTCTACAGTGCCCATTGACAGGCTACAGTAATTACTATGCCTGTCGCGTCGGCTCGCAGCGCAGACCGCTTCCGTCGTGGATCGTGATCCTTTCTTGCATCGTGTGGTCGTTGGTGTGGTTCCACTCGGGCGCGGTTGTGCCGCACACGATCTACACAGCTAACATCCGCGCGACGATCCCACTACCACTCAGGCGTGGTTATAAAGAGGCGTAATGAGATTTACTTTCCTCCTCAGCTTACCGTTGCCCTTCTTCCTCCTCTCGCTTCCGCGCCCGTTCGTGCTCCCGCCGCTGTGCGCCCATCGGAATCTTCGATGGCGAGGCTCCCATCGCTTGTTCGCCGACCGTCCCCAGATACTTGCTCCGCGCTGCGGTGAGTTTATCCGGTCTCATTGCCCAGTTTATCCTCTAGACGCATCTGCTTCTCCTTAGATTTCCCGCGGCGGTTCCTTCTCCGTGTCGTCGCCGTTTTCGCGTAGGATCACGACGGGGCCTTGCAGTTCTAGGCTTCGCTCCGCCGCTAGTTCATCTTCCGTAGATTCCTCTGGCGACCCTATGTCGATCTCCGTTAGCGGTGCGCTTATTGAGGATGACGATGCAGCGTCTGGGCCCGAGCGGGGCTCCTGGCAGGGCTCTTCCGTCACCCGCCGAGAGATTGAGTGGTTAATCCGAACTCGCCGGATTCCTGCCGAGGTAGCCTGTCGCTTACTCGGCAGTGAATCTTCTCCAGTTCTCAAGGAGGGCGAGTACGTCGTCTTCATGTCCCACTTTGCTCGCTGGTTTGGTCTCCCCCTTAGCGATTTCGCTTGTGAGTTCCTTGATTACTTCGGCCTGCAGCCGCATCATCTTCTGGCTAATGCCATTGCTTCTCTTTCCACCTTTATCTCTTCCTCGGAAGGGTACTTCGGCCTATGGCCGTCTGTGCATGTTTGGTCGAAGTTCTTTCAGATCTGATCCAACGTCGTCCGAGACAAATCCCTTCAACCTTCCGAGAAATTGCTCACCCAGTGTGGAGCTGCGTCAATCACACCTCAAAGGAAATCCGAGTTTCCTCGCGTTGCTGGTCTAGAGTCATGTAAGAAATGGCATAAATCATTCTTTTATGTCAAGAATTTTGGGAAGGAAGACAGGATTCGGCTTCCTGCTTTTTCCATTGCCCCCCCCCCTCCAAGAAGAATTGGACCTATAATCCGAAGAAAAGTCATGCTCTGGCCGAGGCCTTCGAGATTCGGCTGAAGGAACTGATTCGCTCCGGGCTACGCGGCGAGGATCTGATGACCACCTTCGTCAGCAGCCGGATCTTCCCATTCCAGAAATGCACGCATAAGCTCTGCTATATGAGCGGTCCCCTTGATCCCAATCGAGTCTCCACGGTGGAGCTTGATAATTATCTTATCTTCAAGCGCGTCCGGGCTATCTTTAAGACGGAGATGCCGGAAGACTGGGCCTGGGGATTGAAGCCGTTCACCCGCGAGCATCCCCCTCCCAGAGTAAGTTCTCGCAGTCGTGTTTTGCCTTTTAATCGCATCTGTGATTTATCTTGTTAATTTCTTTCTTTATTTTCCTGCAGAGGTTTGAGGAGCATAAGATTGAGGATGCCGAGGTTTTATCTCTCCCGTGGCCCGCGGATCGGAACATTCCGGACAGCGGGGAGCCGGACTCGGAGGAGTTCGTTCCCAAGTCGGACCTTGCTCCGGCTCGTGTCCGTGGCAAGACCCCGGCCCACGAGGAGGAAGGTGATTCGGATGAGGTCCAAGTTCTTGAGGTAGTTGCCTCCATGCCAATTTCTTATGCATTTCTGGCCTCTACTTTCTCAGCTAATCCGGCCGGTCAGGTTCACAACACCGATGCTCTCGCCTCCCGACCTCCTGTTACCTCGAGGAAACGTAGCGCTCCAGCTGGTACCTCAAAAACATCTCCCAAGAAAAGAATGAAGAAGTCAGCCCAGCACCCTCCGAAGCGTAAAACTATGCCCGGGGTTACTGGGTGAGTTGCTTTTTATTTGTATTTCTTGTTTCTCTCTTTCTGCCTTTTGACCTGATCTTTTTTGCCTTTGCAGGGCTCCTCTTTCTGTTAAGCCTAGTGGTCCTAGCATGACGAGTCACACGACTCAGCCGCCTTCTCCTCCGTCTCCTGAAGATACTAGAGTTCCTAGTCCTGCTCGCATCAACTCTCCTCCCGCTCCGAATCAAACGTCATCTCGCCAGGATGCGCCTGAGGTCTTTCCTGCTGATGCCGATATAACCCGGCCAATAGATATTTCTACCGAGCCTGCTGCTTCCTCCGTGAATCCCGAAGTTTCCCCCGAGATCCCTTCGACCCATAGTTTTATCATGACTCGACTCCAACCGAGGGTATCAATATCTCGGCGCCTCGAATCGTAATCCTCCGCCCAAAATGTCGCCCGAAAAGCCGAGGTAACGGCTCCTGCCGATGCCTATTCTAAGGCAAAAAAGGTCGTCGTCACCAAACCTCCCTCATCCCAGAAAGGGCTTGCCAGCTCTTCTCAGCCTACAAATGCTGATGCGCTGCGCAAGGGGGTTTCTTCTGCCAAGACAATTATTACCCCGGCTGCTGATACACAGATCACTCTTCACAAGAGTCCCGCGGAGGCGGTGGCTACACAACACGTCCGAGGTAAAGTCCTGACTCGTACGGAGAGTGGGAACAGCCTCGGCTCGTTGGTCGAGTATGCCAACAATTGGAACGCTGCTGATCAGCTCGAGGGCAATCCAAGCAGCCAGCCATTTCAACTCTCCGACATCAGCAGTCGCTTACATTTGGCTGCCAAGATCGTTCTTGATAGCGACAATATGAATGAGGTAATTATTTTTATGGATGTTTGATTAGTCATTCGAATGATATTATATATACTCTAGTCCCCGAAACTTGCAACCGAATAATTTGTTATTCGTTTGGAAGTTTTTATTAGGCTTTACCTCGTTCAGTTTTGTGTTAGTGTTCGAATATCCATCCACCTAGATCTGAATTAAGCTTTGCTTGATTTGGATCTGTATGATCTTCGAATATCCAGCCACCTAGATCCGAGTTAAGCTTTGCTTGATTCGGATCTGTCTTAAGTTTGAATATCCAGCCACCTAGATCCGAGTTAAGTTTTGCTTGATTCGGATCTGTCTTAGGTTCGAATATCCAGCCACCTAGATCCGAGTTAAGCTTTGCTTGATTCGGATCTTTCTTAGGTTCCAATATCCAGCCACCTAGATCCGAGTTAAGTTTTGCTTGACTCGGATCTGTCTTAGGTTCGAATATCCAGCCACCTAGATCCAAGTTAAGTTTTGCTTGACTGAGATCTGTTTTAGCTTCGAATATTCAGCCACCTAGATCCGAGTTGAGATTTGCTTGATTCACGATCTGTCTTAGGCTCGAATATCTTATTGCTATTTGTTTTGTTGCTTAGGTTGCGCATGACCGACGGATCGCCGAATTCCAAAGATTGCTCTTCGCACATAAAAAATTGCAAGATAAGTATGAGAAGGCCATTCCCGTGGTGAAGAAAGCTGGTAAGTTAACAAACTTTCGCAATATCCCTAAAGTTCTTATTGTTTTGGACGTGATGTGTTAGCTCATTTTGCTGGTGAATAGGTAATATCAACAATCTTAATATCCGTCTTGACAAAAAAGTCAAGGCCCTAGAAGGTTAGTTACTCTTTTTTCTTTTACAGATATCTATTTGAAATGTGCACCGGGTTTCTTTTAACCCTTTTGGCTTCGGTATAGCCGAGTTACAAACTTTTCAGTGTCACACCAAGAATGCATACCCATGCCTCATATGATGCTACATTTTTTAGAACAAGCCGCCACTCACTCGGTGCAGCTGAAAGATAAAGATGACGAGATAACTCGCTTGCGCGCCAAGGTGGAGTCCCTCAAGCTTTCTCAGAAATCTGAGTTAGAAAAAGTTGACCAGGAGTTCTCCGAGGAGAAGAATCGGCTAGCTCTGCAATTGCAGAAAAATAAAGAGCTCCTCGAGGCTGCCGAACTGAAGACACGGGCGATGAGCGAGGAGATCACTCGCTTTGAGAAAACCAAGGGTGATTAGGCTCAAGATCTTTAGAGAATGCTTAACTATATTCATCGTAAGCCTCCGACCATGGCCGAGTCATCTTTTTCTCTTTTTTAGTGTTGACCGATGTATGTTTATTTTTTGTAGACCATTTTCCAGAAGCTAAGCCCGTGAGCTCTAGAGCGGTGGTTAATGCTCATGTACGCTGAGGTGTCCCCGCAGATGCAAGCCCAGAATACTCGATGGAAGACTACTTGGTTGCCGTTGGTGCTGTCGTTGGTCCGATGAAGATTATGGGCAGAGACTTGGTGCAGGCAGCCACCGGGCCTACCATGTTCTCTAGCCGAATACTTCTGGAACTCCTGAAATGGATGAGATCAAGCTACTGGTGGAAAGATTGATGGCATCCCAGAACCAGTTGAATCTCTGGAGGGAATCCGCTGGACAAGCTGGTGCTGATATGGCGCTCACAGTCGTTATGTCATGGTACGAGGATATTTTCCTCGATACCTTGATAAACTTGCGCACTGGCTCCCGTTGGGTTGAGGATCCAGCATTTGTCGCTCGCCGACAAGCTCGTGCCTTCCAGCTTGTTGAGTATGCGGACGTGCATAACTGGATTGAAGGGCCGAGTTTCCTTTCGAACCCGGCGGATGAGGTCGAAGTTGAAGATGCCTCTGATGATAATTCAGCCGACCAAGATGAGGCTGAGGGCGACTCGGATACTTCTGGTGATTCCAGCTCAAGCTCGGGTGGCAATGGAGACGCGCGATCCTCCTCCACAGGCACTGGGCATTCCCAAGCTCAAGCCGATGTTTCTCAACAGCCCCGGGCTCCCCCCGAAGTCGCTCCTGGTTCTGTGGAGGGCGAAGCAACTTCGGCCGAGGTGCCGTCTACCTCGGAGCGCCCAGTATCTGACCCATTCGCTGCCCCTTAGGTTTAAAAAACTCTTAAGTCGTTTCTTATCCCCGGTATGCCAGGCGTATGATGTTTGTGAAACAATTGCCCTACTTTCTGCGTGGTATGAACCACTTTTGCCTTTTGCCGCTGAGGTACACATGGTTGTGATCGTTATTATGTTGTTTAAACTGATCATGTTTGTCTAAATCTTTGCTTTGGTGGCCTTCAATTTCTTAAGTTCGGATTACACGTTTGCCTTTGTCGTACGATAGTTCGGCGTCTAATATTGCTTGACCTCGATAAATTTGACAATTCAACCATTGTGCTCTTGAATTTTATCCAAGTTGAAGATCTCGAAGCCCATATCTGGGGAGAACGAAATAATATCGCTCTGGGTGCCGAAGTTTGATATCCATTTTTGTAACAAGGGACAATTGTGGGGCAATTCCCTAATCACTGCGTGCGTTGCACTAACCGAAGAACCAAATCTCCTTCTTTAAACACTCTTGGATTTACTTTCTTGTTGTGATATCGTCGCAAGTCCTGCTGATAAATAGCTGATCTTGATAGTGCCAACTCCCTGGCTTCTTCTAGCAGATCTACATCATCTTGCCGAGCTATCTCATTTGCCTCAGCGGTTGTATACTGGGTAACCCATGGCGAGTCATGTACTATGTCGGCTGGAAGCACAGCTTCTGCCCCGTACACTAGAAAAAATGGTGTATACCCTGTTGATCTGTTTGGGGTAGTTCTGAGGCTCCATAGTACTGCTGGTAGTTCCTCAATCCAACTCCCTGCTGACCTTTGCAGTGGTTCGACGAGTCGTGGTTTTATTCCGGACAATACTAGTCCATTAGATCTTTCTACTTGCCCATTAGATGTTGGGTGAGCCACCGAGGTGACATCTAGTCTTATGTGTTTTTCTTCACAGAATCTAAGGCTCCTTCAGCAAAGTTTGTACCGTTGTCTGTAATAACACTGTGTGGGTAACCATATCTCAAGATAATATCTTTGAGGAATTTTACTATTGTGGGCCCATCACACTTCTTTATTGGTTTTACTTCAATCCATTTTGTGAATTTGTCGACCATGACTAGGATGTGGGTCATCCCGCCCCGGGCCGGCTTGAATGGTCCCACCATATCTAAGCACCATACAGAAAATGGCCAAGTAATTGGTATTGTTTTTAACTCGGACGATGGCATATGTATCTTGCTGGCATATCTCTGGCAGCCATTACACTTTTCCACCAGTTCTTTGGCCTCTTTCAATGTTGTTGGCCAATAAAATCCATGCCTGAATGCTTTGGCCACTAAAGCTCTAGACGAGGCGTGATGCCCGCACTCTCCTTGATGTATATCTAGGAGGATCTCCTGGCCTTCCGCCGAACTCACACATATTTGCCACACGCTTGTGACGCTCCTTTTATATAACTCATTGTTTATGATTGTATAAGTTTTAGCTCTTCTCACTGTCTGTCTAGCCAATACCTCATTATTCGGCAAAATCGCATCTTTAAGGAAATAAAATTTGGGTTGCGCCCATGTTGGTATGATTTTTTCTGGGGTAATCTCACTATCTATTTCCATATTTTCCGCCGACATAACTACCTCGGATTTTTTCATATCCATCCGTGCCTCGGTCGTGTTCGTTTTTGGAAATTCCAGGTTATATTCTTTGTCAATTTCCATCGGCATACTATCCTCTCTTGATTGTGCCGGCATAAAGATGGATTCGGACTCTGGTGATGGTGTTATCGATGGTTTTCTTAGGTGTTCTAGGGCGATACCTGGGGGAATTGGCTGCCTGGTTGATCCGAGTTTTGACAATGTGTCTGCGGCGTCATTTTCTGCCCGAGGTATATGATGAAATTCACATCCATCGAAGTATCCGCTGAGTTTTTGCACATGAAACCTATATAAGGCCATATTGGCATCTAGCACGTCCCAATTGCCTGAGACTTGTTGTACTACCAGATCCGAATCTCCGTAACATAAGATTCGGCGTATCCCAATCTCTTTTGCCACCTTCAATCCATGGACGAGTGCTTCATATTCGGCTACATTGTTTGATGCGGCAAAATGTATTTGCAGCACATATTTCAGCTGATCTCCTTTTGGTGAGGTTAACACTATTCCTGCCCCAAACCGTTTCTCAGTTTGGAACCGTCGAAGTGCATCGTCCAATAACTCGGATCTGGTAATGGTGGCTCATATTGCACCTCGGCCCAATCCACGAAGAAGTCATCCACATCCTGAGATTTGATTGCATCTCACCTATCGAACTGCGGAGCATAAGGTGACAATTCAATTGCCCATTTAGCTATTCGGCCGCTTGCATCTTTGTTGCTTAATATGTCGGCTATGGGTGCTTCACAGATCACTTTGATGGGGTGCTCTTCGAAGTAATGTTTAAGTTTCTTTGCTGACATGTATACCCCATATGCCATCTTCTGATAATGTGGATAATTTTGCTTTGAGGCTGATAGTACCTCGCTTAGGTAATATACCAGCCTTTGTACTGATTTATCATTTTCAATTCGTTCCACCACGATCACAGCACTTACTACTCTGTTTGTGGCGGCTATGTAAAGTAACATAGGCTCTTTTGACAATGGAGAAGCCAGGATTGGCGCTGTGACCAACATCTTCTTCAATTCATGGAACACATTGTCTGCTTGTTGTGTCCAAATGAATTTATCAGATTTTTTCATCAGTTGATAAAGTGGTAATGCTTTCTCTCCCAGCCGACATACAAATCGGCTAAGCGAGGACATGCAACCTGTGAACTTCTGTACGTCATTTAGGCATCTCGGCAATTCCATCCTTTCTACTGCTCTTATTTTTGTTGGGTTGGCCTCTATACCTCGGCTAGATACGAGAAAACCGAGTAGTTTTCCCGCCGGTACACCGAAAGTGCATTTTTCCGGGTTAAGCTTCATTCGGAACCTTCTGAAGTTCGCGAAAGTCTGCCGAATATCATCTAGTAGCGTTTTGCTTTCTTTGGTTTTGATAACCACATCATATACATATACTTGTACATTTTTTCCTATCTGGTCATGCAGACATTTTTGCATACAACTCTGGTATGTTGCCCTTGCGTTATGCAGGCCGAATGGCATGGTGCGATAGCAATAAGCCCCGTACGGGGTGATAAACGCAGTCTTTATTTGATCGACCGGATTTAACGGTATCTGGTGAAAACCAGAATACGCGTCTACAAATGATAACAGTTCACAACCAGCGGTCGAATCAATGACCTGGTCTATTCTAGGTAAAGGAAAAGGATCTTTTGTACACGCCTTGTTCAGATTCATGTAATCAATACACATTCGCCATACAATGGCTACATTTGGATCATCCTTCTTCTTTTCCACTAGCACCGGGTTCGATAGCCAATCCGGATACAACACCTCCATGATGAACCCAGCCACAAGGAGCCGAGCTATTTCATCCCCTATTATTTTTCTCCTGTCTTCGGTGAAGCGGCGGAGAGGTTTCTTCACCGGCCTTGCTCCTAGCCTTACATTCAGAGAGTGCTCAGCCAACTCCCTCGGCACACCTTGAAGATCCTGAGTTAACCATGCAAAGATATCCCGATTCTCACGGAGGAAGTTGGTGAGCTCGCTTTCCTATTTAGCATCTAGGCCGGCACCAATGGTGACTGTGCGCTCTGGGAACTGCTCATCTATCTGGAACTTTTTTGTTTCTTTAGTCGGCTGGAAAGAGACACTTCCATGCGGATTGGCCAATGCCGCATATTCTGGGCCAGCCGATCGAGGCCGCTACCTCCTGAATCCTTCTTTTTCTCTTGCTATTACCAATGACTCGGCCAGATTTGATCCGGTTGAAGGACATTCCATTGACTTCCTGTAATGTCCTGCTACTGTTATCACCCCTTGTGGTCCGGGTAACTTCATTTTCAAGTAAGTTATGTGGCAACTGCTCATGAATTTTGCCAATGCCGGCCGCCCGAGTAGTGCATGATAACAACTCTCTAGATCCACTACTTCAAACTCCAAATTTTCTGCTCTGCAGTTGTCTCTTGTGCCGAATAACACATCCACTCGAACCTTTCCAATGGGTTCGCATGAAAGCCTTGGTACTATTCCATGGAATGTGGTTCTCGTGGATTGCAGCATATTCTGCAATATTCCGAGTTTATGCATTGTATCTTTGTACATGATATTGATACTGCTCCCATTGTCAATGAGTACTTTTGAAAATTTCACATTAATGCTCGGTCCGACAAATGTCGGATCTAGTACGAGTGCGTACGACCCTGGATTCGGCATTATTTTGGGGTGGTCCTTTATGCTCCAAGTTACTTCTTGATCTGACCAAGGCACATATCTTGGTACTGCCGGCATAACGACATTTACTTCCATATGCCGGCGCTGTACACTTTGCCTGTCCTGTTGTTCTATTGTGAACACGCAATATGACTGATGATGTTCCCTGTAATCATTGCGTCCATTATTTCCTGGGTTCGTCCTTCCATCCGGACCCTGATTTATCACTTGATGCACTGCATCCCTCCGGTCTGAGTTATCATACCTCGGGGGAGGAGGTGGTAACATTAGTTGCTGTGCATTTGCTCCAGTCAACTACGGCTGATGTTGCTGATGCACCTGGTGGGAAGTTGCTTGCATGCTCGCCGGGTTACCCATTGCGTTTTTCATCCAGGAGCATTTCCGAGTTGTATGATTGGCCGGCTTGGCCGGGTTTGAAGTATGAAACTTACACGGTTGATCTAACATAGATTCAAACGTGTACTTCGGCTTCTCCTGTCATTGCTTCTTTTGTTCTGGTGTCCACTGTCTCTTCCCTTCATTCCTTGGTGTCCATTGCTGAGGACCATTCTTTTGCCGCTGATTGTTCCCGTGACTCGGCTGATCTTGTACTACCGCTGCCACCTGATTTGAGCCATATATATAATCCGGTCTTTCTTCTCTTCTTCTTCCTCTGAACTCATTGCGCCTCGATGACCCGGCCGCATCTCTTGCATATTGATCTTGATGTTCCCGGTGATCTGCTGACATTAGTTTTGGTTGTGTCGGATCCCCCAATGCATACGAATCCGCTATCCTGATAGTTTCTGCCAAAGTGGTTGGCATATCTCTTTGCAATCGCTGCCACAATACACTGCCATAACGGCACCCTTGAGCGAACCAAGCTATCGCTTGTGATTCTATAACTCCCTCGCATGAATTCCTGAGATTACACCACCGAGTTAAGAATTCTCTGTCTGTCTCATTCGGCCTTTTCTTGCACATTGCTAGCTGCTGCGGCCTGTTTGGCCTTTTGTAAGTACTGGTGAAGTTGCTAACAAACATTTCTTCAAAATCCAACCAACAGTTGATGCTGCCTGGAGGCAGATTATTCAGCCATACTCTGGCTGGTCCTTCCAGCATTTGCGGGACATATCTTACTCCCCATCGCAAGTTTCCACTTGCTATTTTACAGCAGTGGCATAATCAATCAACCAATCCTGTGGTTTGGTTCTCCCGTTGTATGTTTTCGTGCCTCTTGCCAGCTGAAAGTTCGGCACTGGCGGCTCGCCCATGATCCGTGGTCCGAAACATGCCGGGCCCGGTGGACCCTGCTCTTCTTACAACTCGGACCGGTATAGCCGGTCCATCTTTACTCTCGCATCACTTGACGGCAAATCTCTGTGCAAAATTGTCTCCTGCATTCCATAGTGGTTATTTCCACCATGAACCGCATATTCCATCTCGGAATAACCATCATTATACCTCTCATTCACCTGATTGTGGCGAGCTGGTATCACTTCTCTTTCCTGCCGAGGTTCATATATCGGTTGTGGATTGGGTGGCGGTTCTCTCCTTCCTTCAGCCGGGATATTATTCTCGTGATTTCCTCTTCCGAGATCTCCTCTTCCGAGATATCCATTACCTCAGCTTCCGTTGCCTTTCTCGACACGGCCGGTGTTTCTCTCACCACTGTTACCTCGGCTTCCATTGCCTCTGTTTTCATTTGCTTTTCCGGCTATCGCCGGATCATATGGAACAATTTGCTTATTTCTTTTTCCCGAAGTTACCGCTCTGTCTTTCCGTGCATTGTTTCCGGGCGAGGATGCTGCTGCCACAGATAAGGCAGGTCTTTGCAAATTTAATGAACCATTCGCGAGGCACCAGGCCTTGCCGGGTCTGCCCTGCACATTTCTTCATTCTGTTGGTTCGCAATGCGCACCATCGCATTCACTCTTTCTTGTTGTTTTTGCCGGGCTTCGCCGGTCAATCCTTCTAACTCTAGTGCAGCGGCATTTGCCGCCCTCAGGTTCTTTGCCGGGGTACTATACCTCGGCAAGCTAGATCAACTGATTCTGCCTTATGAGCATCATGCTCTTTGTTGATATCATTTATGAGGTTCTTCCCTCTAAATCTTAATTCGTCAACCCGCTCGGGGGCGACGTCAAGCTTGTTTCCCTAGCATATTCTCGCAGGGTCCTGTTTAAGGACTCCCGCAATGCTGACACCTTTTTTGCATCTACCAGCACTTTTTGCCTGGTCTCTTCTAACTCTGCCAGAGCATTAGCTAGATCAAGTATCATCGCTATAGGTGTAGTCAGATTATCTATAGTTGCCTGAAGAATGTTTTCTGGTCTTTCCAGAGGAGGCCCTCTTACCCTTGGTGCCTTTGGGGTCGTCTCCTGCACCTCGGCTGGGTTGGCCGCTGAAGGAATTACCTCGGTGGCCGTGGAGCTGCTGCTGGCCACTGCACACCCGTCCGGATCTTTACTTGATCCGGCCACTGTTCCCGCACCCATTGCGACCATCACCTCGACGCTATCGACGGGCGACTCGCGGACTGCCGCTTGCGCTAAGGGGAGGCTCTCCTGCAATAACAACTTGGTGAGGATAAACGCTGGTGGTGTCGACGCCGACGTAGATCTGGTGCATGCCCAGGTTGATGAAGATGCCGTTGCGCGGGGGAGTTTTTCCCCTGAAGCTGCCTGCGTTGTCGCTGACGTAGTCGCAGAGATCAAATCTCCGAACTAGGCCGGAGACCACGCGCTCGCCAGTGTGGATGAAGTTTCCCGTCCGGATTTTGACTCCAGCTAGCACCGCTGCTGGCCCCACGGTGGGCGCCAACTGTCGTGGAGGTGGCACGGCAGATGCCATGGGTAGGCTAAAGTATGGGGCTAATGGATGCTAGAGGGATCTGGGGAGGGAAGATGTAGTTGATTCTACACACAGAAGACTAACGTAAAGATCTTTATTTCTCCTTTTTTGGGCTACAAGCGCTCCTTGAGCTGTATACAAGTGGAGAAGAAGAACTTTACTAGCCTAACAGTACCAAATGACTCGATGCCCTTCTTAGAGTCCCAGCCTCTCCTTATAAGGGGAGTCCTGGGCTCCTCTAGGGATGACGTGGCAAGCATATTCGAGGAATATGCTTGTCCCAATATAGTAACTCGGCGGCCTCCTTTTCGTGTCGCCCTCCTAATGACGGCAAGGTTTCAGAGGACCCCACCTGCACGCCTCGGGCTTCAGCACGGTCACCTCCGTGACTTCCTTCTGCCCTTTTTTCGCTCTGCGCCTTGTCCTTTGTGCTTGGCTCTGCTCAGATTCTTCCTAACCCGTGACTAGAGTTTGACTATAGGCATCTCCTTCTCCTGCAAGCTTCATATCATTTGGCCCTGTCTCGCTTAACTCAGCTTGGCCTTCACCTGCATTCAGATTATTCGGGCTGACCCGGCCGACTTACACAGTATGTCAGCCGGGTAACGCCTTGCTCTTCTCATAAGGGTCCTGCTCTTGCATACCTCGGCCGACCTTTACAGGATTCGGCCGATTTAGACTGTAACTCGGAAATTGGACGGGGAACTTCCTTTCGTCTTTCCCCGTCCTTACCCTATCCGGGGTCACCTCCCCAACATAAATGGATTTATTTAGGCGGTATCCCATATGTTCCTTCCCCTCCATGAAAAAACCCTTGGGTGTTTCATGTAAACATTTTCTTCTAAATATCCATTTAGAAATGTCGTCTTAACATCCATTTGATGTAACTCTAAATCAAAATGTGCAACTAGTGCCATTATGATTCTGAAGGAGTCCTTACATGAGACCGGAGAAAAAGTCTCATTGTAATCTACGCCTTCTCTTTGCGTAAAGCCTTTTGCTACAAGTCTAGCTTTGTACTTTTCTACATTCCCATTGGAGTCATACTTTGTTTTGTAGACCCATTTGCATCCTACTGTTTTGGCTCCTTTAGGAATTTCCTCTAAGTCCCAAACATTGTTAGAACTCATCGATTTCATTTAATCTTCCATTGCCTCCACCCACTTGGCCGAGGGAGGGCTTCTCATGGCTTCTTCATATGAGGTAGGATCGCCCTCCATATGAATTTTTTCTGTGTTATAGACTTTGTAAATTTCTTTGAAAATGATTGGTATTTGTTCTCTTTTAGACCTTCTGAGTTCATCAGACTCTTGCTCATTTCGTGCCTTAGGTTCTAGCACATTTACTGTATGTGGCTGTTCTGGCTCCCTTTCATGCTCAACAGTAGGTTCAGGTGGCTCCTGATGGACAGGTTCCGAACCTTCTCCCATTGTTGTCACGTGTGGAGTCACAACAGATGCTGGCACCACAACCTCAGGGGTTGTAAATGTGTAGGGGTTCGTAGCATGGAAAACAAAAAATTTCTATCGCATACAAACAAACAAGCCAAGATCTATCTACTAGATTGTAGCAACGAGTCGATGGAATAACTTACCCTCGAAGATTCCAAAGTTTTTAACGAGAGCGGATTCTCGTGGGTGATGTAGTCGTACTCTTCCCGATCTCAAGATCGTGTAGACGATCCTTCGGCCATGTTCGGCAGCGCTCATGCCGGGTCACACGTTCAGATTTCGACGAAGACCTTCCTCTCCTTGTTCCAAAGAAAATGGATGTTGTAGCACTCTCCTCGCGATTCAAGAAGACAACGGCGTGGTACCTAAGTAGAGGGGAGATCCCGCAGGGCTTCGCCTTAAGCCAGAGCGAGTATGGTGGAGTATGAGAGAGAGATATTAGTGGTCTAGGGATTAGACACACCAATTAGAAGGCTCTAAACCGAAGGCTAGGGCAATTAGAAGCTCTAAACCAAAACGGCTCTAAACCGGAGATTAGAGGATAGAAACTTGTGTGTCTAGAGGAGGGGGCCCTGCCCCTCCTTTTATAGGTGGGAGGTGCGTCCAAGGGGAGGGGAGTCCCTCCCCAAGTCGGCCTTGGTTGGCTTGGAGAGGAGGACTCCTCCAAGTCGGTTTCAACCACCTCTTGATTGTTTCCCACAGCTTTCGCTTCCAGATTTCTGTTTTAGCCGCTTTGACTTTCAAACTGGCGTTTGACTTTTCAGTTTTGGAACAATGAGAACACTTAGTACATGATGCAATCATTCCAATATGCAATGACACATTCATGTACCCTTCCCTCCGAGCTTGGGACATTAGAACCTTCTAGAACATTCCCGATGAAAACACCGAAATCATTCCCGAACTCCAAAACGGGACTTTCCTTATATGAATCTTATTCTCCAGACCATTTCGGATCTCCTCGTGATATCCCGGATCCCATCCGAGACTCCGAACAACATTTGGTATCTTTCTCATAATACCATAACTACTCAAAACAACGTCGAATCCTTAAGTGTGTCTCCCTACGGTTCGTGAATTATGCGGACATGATCGAGACACTTCTCCGAACAATAACCAATAGAGGAATCTGGAAATTCATATGGCTCCCACATATTTCTACAATTACTTTGCGATCGAATGAACCACTTACATACGATACCAATTTCCCTTTGTCTCACGATAGTTTACTTATCCGAGGTTATGATCGTCGGTATCTCTGCATACCTAGTTCAACCTCATTACCGATAAGTACTCTTTTCTCGTTCCCGTGATATGTGATCCCTTGTGAGCCAGTCACATGCTTGCAAGCCAATTGGATGACATTCCACCGAGAGGTCCCAGAGTATATCTATCCGTCATATGGATGGACAAATCCCACTCTTGATCCATGTGTCTCAACCAATACTTTCCGAACACTCAATGCCACCTTTATATCCACCCAGCTACGGTGTGGTGTTTGATGTCATCAAAGTATCCATCCGGTAAAGGTGATATGCATGATCTCATGGTCGAAGGAATTAGGTTACTATGTATCAGAAAGCATATAGCAATTGAACTATTGAAATGACTTGATCTTTATGCTACGCTTATCTATAGGAGTATGTCCACCATATCATTCTCCTAACGATATTATCTTGTTGTTGATAACATCTCAATGTTCATGATAGGGAAACCACAATCATTAATCAACCAATAAGCTAGTGAAGTATAGAGGCTATACTAGGGACTTCAAATTAAGTTTACAAATCACACAAGTATCAATGTTTCCTTGTTAATAATATTATAGCATGAATGTAAACATTTATCATAAACACAAAGATATAATAATAACTATATTTATTATTGCCTCTAGGGCATATCTCCAACAGTCTCCCACTTGCACTAGAGTCATCTAATCTAGATTACATGGTAATATACCAAACACCCATGGCAGTTTTGTGTTGGTCATGTTTTGCCCTCGGGAGAGGTTTAGTCAACGAATCCGCCACATTCAGATCTATGTGTACTTTGCAAATCTTTATATCCCCATCCTGGATATGTTCTCGAATAGCGTGAAAATGCAGCTTAATGTGCTTCAGCTTCTTGTGTGACCTTGGTTCTTGCGCATTGGCTATGGCGCCCATGTTATCACAGTAGATAAACATTGGGTCCAGCGCACTAGGAACCACACCCAGCTCTGTAATGAACTCTTTCATCCATATCGCTTCTTGTGAAGCCTCCGAAGCAGCCATGTATTCCGATTCAGTTGAAGATCTCGCCACAACGCTTTGCTTTGCACTCTAGCTAACTGCGCACCATTCAAAATAAATACGTAACTGCATGTGATTTAGAATCATCCGGATCGGTGTTCCAACTAGCATCGGTGTAACCATTAACAACGAAATGCTCATCACCTCCATTAGAAAGAACCATATCCTTAGTTCTTCTCACGCACTTAAGGATGTTTTGATCACGTCCAATGATCCACTCCTGGATCACTTTGATATCTTCTAGTTAAACTAACAGCATATGCAATGTCGGGTCTAGTACATAGCATGGCATACATTAGAGATCCTATGGCTGAGGCATAGGGAGTTTTACTCATCCTTTCTCTATCTTCTGCCGTTGTCGGACTTTCAGTTTTACTCAAGGTCGTATTGGGCAACATGGGCAAGAACCCTTTCTTGCTTTCTTCCATTCCAAACCTCTTTAGAACTTTGTCCAAATATGTACTCTGTGACAATGATATTTGGCGTTTCGATCTATCTCTATAAATCTTTATGCCTAATATGTAAGTCGCTTCAAGATCCTTCATTGAAAAACTATTATTCAAATATTCCTTGACACTATTAAGAAGGTCTACATCATTCCCAATCAACAATATGTCATCCACATATAGTATTAAGAATGCTACAGAGCTCCCACTCACTTTCTTGTAAATACAAGCTTCTCCATAAGTTTGTATAAAACCAAAACTTTTGATCACCTTATCAAACGTTGATTCCAACTTCGGATGCTTGCTTCAATCCATAGATGGACCGTTGAAGTTTGCATACCTTGTTAGCATCTTTAGGATCGACAAAACCTTTGGGTTGCGTCATATACAACTCTTCATCAATATCTCCATTGAGGAATCTTGTTTTGACATCCATCCGCCATATCTCATAATCATAATATGCAGATTGCTAACATAATCCTCACAGACTTTAGCTTCGCATCTTGGTGAGAAAGTCTCATCGTAGTCAACTCCTTGAATTTGTCGAAACCCTTTGCGACAAGTCGAGCTTTATAAAAGAACATTACCATCAAAGATCTGCTTTTCTTCTTGAAAATCCATTTGTTCTCGACCTTCGCCATCCGTAAGTCCACCAAAGTCCATACTTGGTTTTCGTACATGGATCCAATCTCGGATTTCATGGCTTCTTGCCATTTATTGGAATCTGGGCTCATCATCGCTTCCTCATATGTCTCGGGGTCATCGGTGTTGTCCACCAACATGACACTCATAACGGGATCATACCAATCTGGAGTGGTACGAGTTCTCGTTGACCTCCGAGGCTCTGTAGCTACTTCAACCGAAGTTTCATGATCACCATCATTAGCTTCCTCTCTTATTGGTGCAGGCACCACAGGAACTTCTTCCGGTGCTGCGCTACTCGCAATTTCGAGAGAAGGTTCGACAACCTCGTCGAGTTCTACTTTCCTTCGAGTCACTTCTTTCGAGAGAAATTCCTTCTCTAGAATGGATCCATTCTTGGCAACAAAGATTTTGCCTTCGGATCTATGATAGAAGGTATACCCAATAGTTTCCTTTGGGTATCCTATGAAGACGCATTTTTCCGCTTTGGGTTCAAGCTTGTCCGGCTGTAACTTCTTTACATAGGCTTCGCATCCCCAAACTTTAAGGAACGACAATTTAGGTTTCTTCCCAAACCATAATTCATACGGTGTCGTTTCAACGGATTTAGACGGTGCCTTATTTAAAGTGAATGCGGCTGTTTCTAATGCATAACCCCAAAATGATAGCGGTAAATCTGTAAGTGACATCATAGAACGAACCATATCTAAGAGAGTTCGATTACGATGTTCGGACACACCATTACGCTGTGGTGTTCCCGGCGGTGTCAATTGTGAAAGTATTCCGCATTTCTTTAAATGCTCGCCAAACTCGTAACTTAGATATTCACCTCCACGATCAGAACGTAGAAATTTAATCTTCTTGTTACGTTGATTCTCTACCTCACTTTGAAACTCCTTAAACTTCTCGAAAGTTTCGGACTTATGTTTCATGAAATAGATATACCCATATCTACTCAAGTCATCCGTGAAGGTAAGAACATAACGATAACCACCGCATGATGCTACACTCATTGGGCCACACACATCGGTATGTATGATTTCCAATAAGTCCGTAGCTCGCTCCATCATACCGTAAAATGGAGTCTTAGTCATTTTCCCATCGGACATGCTTCATCTTTCAAGTGATTCAAAATCATGTGATTCAAGAAGTCCATCGGAATGGAGTTTCTTCATACGCTTCACTCCAATGTGACCAAGACGACAGTGCCACATATAGGTCAAATTATCGCTTGATTTCAAACGTTTAGCCTCAATGTTGTTGATATGTGTATTTCCACTATCGAGATTCAATAAGAATAGACCATCTATCAAAGGTGCATGTGCATAAAACATATTACTCATATAAATCAAACAACCATTATTCTCGGACTTAAACAAGTAACCGTCTCGCAATAAACAAGATCTCGATATAATGTTCATGCTCAACACAGCACTAAATAACAATTATTTAAGTATAAAACTAATCCCGATGGTAGATGAAGGGGTAGCGTGCGACCGATCATCACATCAACCTTTGATACGCTTCCCACGCCATCGTCACCTTGTTCTTCGCTAGCTTCTTATTCGCAACACCTGCTTCGAGTTACAAATATGAGCAACCAACCAAGATCAAATACCCGTGCACTACTACGAGTACTAGTGAGATACACATCAATAACATGTATATCGATATACCTTTCTTCTTGATGTTGCCGTTCTTCAGATCCGCCAAGTACTTTGGGCAATTCCGCCCAAAGTGACCTTCTCCCTTGCAAGAAAGCACTCAAGATCGGGCTTGGTCCAGCCTTGGGCTTCTTCGCTGGCGTGGTAACTTTCTTACCACCCTTCTTGAAGTGTCCCTTTTGCTTAGACTTGCCTTTCTTGAATTTGGTGGTCTTATTGACCAACAACACTTGGTGCTCTTTCTTGATCTCCACTTCTATAGATTTCAACATGGCAAAGAGTTCTGACAACGTCTTGTTCATGTTCTGCATGTTGTAGTTCATCACAAAGTTCTTGTAACTTGGTGGTAGTGATTGGAGGACACGGTAAATCCCCAAAGCATTAGGAATCACTATACCCAAGCTTTGAAGTTTGTTTGCGTCTGCATCTTAAGCACATGCTCACTGACGGAGCTGCCTTCTTCCATCTTGCAGTTAAAGAACTTTTCAGAAGCCTCATAGCTTTCAATTGCCGCATGAGTCTCAAAAATCAATTTGAGATCCTCGACAATATCATATGGGTCTGACTCTTCAAACCTTTTCTGAAGCTCCGATTCCAAACCATACAAGATAACACACTGAACTATGGAGTACTGATTCTTCCGAGCAAGGTAAACATTCTTTACTTCATCGGGAGCATCAGCTGCAGGTGGGTCACCCAGCGGTGCATCCAGCACATAGGTCAAATTACCAGCTGTGAGGATAATCCTCAAATTGCGGAACCAATCCGCGAAGTTGCTTCCATTGTTTTTCAACTTTTCTTTCTCTCGGAACGCATTAAAATTGATGGTAGGGGCTGCCATTAATCTACAACATATTTGCAATAGTTTAGACTAAGTTTATGACAAATTGAGTTCAAATTAATTAGTGAAATTAAACTAGGTGAACTCCCACTCAAAACAACATCCCTCACATTGTTTTAGTGATCACACGAACCAAATCCACTACATCAACACCGATCATCACGAGAGTTGATATAGTTTCAATGGCGAACAATCGTCATGTTCATCATGTCTACTACATGATTCATGCTTTACCTTTCGGTGATCCGTGTTCCGAGACCATGTCTGTACATGCTAGGCTCGTCAAGATCAAACCTTAGTTTCTGCATGAGCAAATCTGGCTTGCTCACGTTGTATACACTTGCAGAATCTAACACACCCGATCATCACGTGGTCAAACAACAAGCTTTAGCAACGGTGCTAACTAAGGGTGAACACTTTATGACTTGAAATTCATGTGCATGAGGGATCATCTTATAATGCTCCGTGCGTCTACTAAGCAATACAATATGCATAAAGGATTAACATCACATGCAATTCAATAATATGTGATATGATATGGCCTTTTCTTCTTTGTGCTTCCGATCTTCATCTTCAAGCACGAACATGATCTCCATCATCACCGGCATTGCATCAAGGTCAATGATGCTTCTCCATGGTTGTCGCCCACCGCTTCAACTATTACAACTACTTTGAATAGACACGCGGGTCTTAACATAAATTAAAGACAACCATATGGATCCGCCGTTGCCAACTTACAATAAGGAACATTGCATACATCAAATATAATCACAATCATGGCCATATCACATCATCAGACACCCGCAAAACAAAGTTAGACGCCTCTACTTTCTTTGCATATTTTACATGGTTTGGGGCTTTCAATAAGTGTCGTTCTAACTACGAACAAGAACCACAACATTGATACTAGCATTGTTGATCACCCGTTGTAAATTGGATCTTAACTATGCTAGGAGAAACAGCACCATAAAGCCACATATGCAATACAAGTTGCATGTCAAGCGTGGAGCAAGTCTCATGAACGATGTCATGTAAGGTTAGCCCGGCCGCTTCATCCCAACATACCGCAAGATGCAAAGTACACAAGAAGCAATCGACAATAAAGCATCAACACCCACAATGACCATTGTGTTCTACTCGCAGCAGATCTACATATAGACACGGCTCGACATCATTGTAGGGGTTCGTAGCATGGAAAACAAAAATTTCTATCGCATACAAACAAACAAGCCAAGATCTATCTACTAGATTGTAGCAACGAGTCGATGGAATAACTTACCTCGAAGATTCCAAAGTGTTTAACGAGAGGATTCTCGTGGGTGATGTAGTCGTACTCTTCCCGATCTCAAGATCGTAGACGATCCTTCCGCGCATGCGTTAAGCGGCGCTTCATGTCGGTCACACGTTCGGTACTCGATTTCGAAGACCTTCCTCTCCCTTGTTCCAAAGAAGTGAAGGTTGTAGCACTCTCTCGCGATTCCAAGAAGACAACGTGGTACCTAAGTAGAGGGAGATCCGCAGGCTTCACCTTAAGCCGAGCGAGTATGGTGGAGTATGAGAGAGCTATTAGTGTTCTAGGGATTAGACACACCAATTAGAAGGCTCTAAACCGAAGGCTAGGGCAATTAGAAGCTCTAAACCAAAACGGCTCTAAACCGGAGATTAGAGGATAGAAACTTGTGTGTCTAGAGGAGGGCCCCGCCCTCCTTTTATAGGTGGGAGAGGTTGGCCAAGGGAGGGAGTCCCTCCCCAAGTAGGCCTTGGTTGGCGCGCCGGCTTGGAGAGGAGGGACTCCTCTCCAAGTCGGTTTCAACCACCTCTTGATTGTTTCCCACAGTTTCCTGTTTTAGCCGTTTGACTTTCAAACCGCGCTTTGACTTTTCAGTTTTGGAACAGCGAGAACACTTAGTACATGATGCAATCATTCCAATATGCAATGACACATTCATGTACCCTTCCTCCGAGTCTTGGGACATTTGAACCTTCTAGAACATTCCCGATGAAAACACCTAATCATTCCGAACTCCAAAACGGACTTTCCTTATATGAATCTTATTCTCCGGACCATTCGGATCTCCTCGTGATATCCCGGATCCCATCCGAGACTCGAACAACATTCGGTCTCTTTCTCATAATACCATAACTACTCAAAACAACGTCGAATCCTTAAGTGTGTCTCCTACGTTCGTGAATTATGCGGACATGATCGAGACACTTCTAACAATAACCAATAGAGGAATCTGAAATTCATATATTCCACATATTTCTACGATTACTTTGCGATCGAATGAACCACTTACATACGATACCAATTTCCCTTTGTCTCATGATAGTTTACTTATCCGAGGTTATGATCGTCGGTATCTCGCATACCTAGTTCAACCTCGCATCGATAAGTACTCTTTTCTCGTTCCCGTGATATGTGATCCCTTGTGAGCCAGTCACATGCTTGCAAGCCAATTGGATGACATTCCACCGAGAGGTCCCAGAGTATATCTATCCGTCATATGGATGGACAAATCCCACTCTTGATCCATGTGTCTCAACCAATACTTTCCGAACACTCAATGCCACCTTTATAGCCACCCAGTTACGGTGTGGTGTTTGATGTCATCAAAGTATACATCCGGTAAAGGTGATATGCATGATCTCATGGTCGAAGGAATTAGGTTACTATGTATCAGAAAGCATATAGCAATTGAACTATTGAAATGACTTGATCTTTATGCTACGCTTATCTATAGGAGTATGTCCACCATATCATTCTCCTAACGATATGATCTTGTTGTTGATAACATCTCAATGTTCATGATAGGGAAACCACAATCATTAATCAACCAACAAGCTAGTGAAGTATAGAGGCTATACTAGGGACTTCAAATTAAGTTTACAAATCACACAAGTATCAATGTTTCCTTGTTAATACTATTATAGCATGAATGTAAACATTTATCATAAACACAAAGATATAATAATAATTATATTTATTATTGCCTCTAGGGCATATCTCCAAAAAAATGTTGGCACAACAGGTAGCGAGAAAAAAGGCTCCTGAGTCATCGAATTAGGTGCATGCGCCCTCTTCTCCTCAAGATCAATTTCCTGAGCTACCGTGTTCCCCCTCATCAATTCATCCTCCAAGAAGACTGCATGTCTTGTTTCTACAAACTTTGTGTATCTGACAGGACAGTAGAAATGATAGCCTTTTGATTTATCTGGATAGCCAATGAAGTGGCAAGATACTGTTTTGGGGTCTAACTTTGCAATGTTTGGATTGAAAACTTTTGCCTCAGCTGGACTCCCCCAGACCCTCAAGTGGTGCAGAGAGGGGACTCTACCTGTCCACAATTCATATGGCATTTTAGGCACCGACTTACTTGGTACTCTGTGGAGAATGTGAATGGCGGTTTTAAGCGCCTCCATTCACAATCCCAATGGGAGGGTGGAATAGCTCATCTGTTGGGTTCACAGCATAGAAAACAAAAAATTTCCTACGATGGTAACAACTATGTACCAAGATCTATCTACTAGATACAAGCAACGGGTGGATATACATCCATAGAATACATACCCTTGAAGACCGAATATCATTAACGAGGTTGTACTCATGGATGATGTAGACGAACGCTTGCCGATCTCAAGATCGTGATGAAGTCCATCTGGTCCAGCCGGTCCAGCATCATCAAGTCCAGCACCGCAAAGCAGTGGTGAATCCGTGATCGCACACACGTACGGGTACCCTGACAACCTCCACTCCCTCGCTCCAGCGAAGCAGCGGAAGCAACAAATCCTTCCAGAAAAAGCCACCGGGAACATGTATCTCGCTGATCCGAGACCATGGGGAAATTCTAAAGGGGGAGAGAGATCCTTCGCGAGGAGGTGTGCTTTGAGAGGATGAGAGGGGGGCCTTTTTATAGGGAGAGGGGGGCACCCAAGGGGCCATGCGCCCAGCCATGGTGGGCTGCCACACGTCTTCCACATTCATGTCGGTGGAGCTCCCACTCAAAATGAAAAGCCTCCACTCAAAAATCCACTCACATGCATTAAATTTCCACCAAATTTAATGCAAGCTCTCATTTAAATAAAAATCTTTTATTTATTTATTCAGAAATTTGTTAATTACTTTAATTTACAAACATTCACATAAAACCCCTTGCTAGTATTCCATTTCACATGCAGAACCAGTTTCAGCAATTTCAACCGAAACAGTTCCGGTGTCTAGTGAAGTAAATTCCTACGCTTTCCTTTTCTTTTTCTGACATATCATTTGCTCCGAATGGTGTCGGTATCCCTTAAGTGTGTCACCCTATGGTTCGCGAATAATGCAGACATGATCGAGACCCCTCTCCGATCAATAATCAGCAGCGGGACCTGGTGATCCGTACTGACTCCCACACATTCAACAATGACTTCTCTGATCGTGTGAACCTTTTATGCTAGTATCTTAATCTCTTTGTTTCATGATATATTACATGTCCGAGATTCGATCATCGGTATATCCATACCTAGTTTGATATCGTTACCGACATGCACTCTTTTCTCGTTCCCGTGATATAAAATTCTAGTGATCAAATCACTTGCTTGCAAGCTAATCAATGTGATATCAGTGAGAGGGCCCAAAGCATATCTATCCGTCATCGGGATGAACAAATTCCATTCTCGATCCATGAACCTCAACATAACACTTAGTAGTTCTGAATCCATCTTTATAATCACCCAGTTACGGTGTAACGTTTGATGTCATCGAGAGACTCTTCCGGTGTTAGTGATTGACATGATCTCATGGTCTAAGGATTAGGATCACTTTCTCAGTTGTTATAGCAATATAAACTCAATGACTTTGATCTTAATGCTATACTTTGGATGAATGTTCATCACATCATTACACTAATGTTGTGACCTCGTTATTAACAACATCCAATGTCCATGATCAGGAAACTTTGATCATCTTGTTAATCAACGAGCTAGTTTATAAGAGAGGCATAACTAGGAACTTTATTTTTGTTTATTAAACACACATGTATTAACGTTTTCGTATTAATACAATTATAGCATGCAAAATAAACATTTATCATAAATAAGGAATACGATAATAACCACTTTATTATTGCCTCTCGGGCATATTCCCTTCAGTCTCCCACTTGCACTAGAGACAATAATCTAGTTTGAAAACTTTGTGTATTTGAACACCTATGGCTTTCTGGTGTTCCATATATGCAACTGCAAGTGGTTAACATAATCTACGGATCTGACGCTTTCAGGTCCGTGTGTATTTGCATGTCTTTGCGTCTCCACGCATCACTCATTTTCTAATGAGATAGCATTGTATAAATTTGGTCTTTTGGTGAGACCTTTAGTTCCTTGGGGTTAAATCACGTAGATACTATTTTCATACAATATATAGTTAGTGTTAGCCTGTTGAGAACCACACCTTAGTTTGATAACAAACTACTTGACACAAATTCCTGTTGGAGATATGCCCTAGAGGCAATAATAAATTTAGTTATTATTATATCTTTGTGTTTATGATAAATATTTACATTCATGCTATAACAGTATTGACCAGAAACATTAATACTTGTGTGATTTGTAAACTAAATTAGAGTCCCTGGTAAAGCCTCTTTATAATACTAGCATGTTGATTAATAGATGATCATTGTTTCTTGATCATGAACATTTGAGATGTTATTAATAACAAGGTCATATCATTAGGAGAATGGTATGATGGACATACTCCTATAGATAAGCGTAGCATAAATATCAAGTCATTTTAATAGTTCAATTGCTATAAGCTTTCTGATACATAGTAACCTAATTCCTTCGACCATGAGATCATGCTTATCACCATCACCGGAAGGATGCTTTGATGACATCAAACACCACACCGTAACTGGGTGGTTATAAAGATGGCATTGAGTGTTCGGAAAGTATGGGTTCAGCCACATGGATCAAGAGTGGGATTTGTCCATCCATATGACGGATAGATATACTCTAGGCCCTCTCGGTGGAATGTCATCCAATTGGCTTGCAAGCATGTGACTGGATCACAAGGGATCACATACCACGGGAACGAGAAAAGAGTACTTATCAGTAACGAGGTTGAACTAGTTATGCAGACATACCGACGATCAAAACCTCGGATAAGTAAACTATCGTGAGACAAAGGGAAATTGGTATCGTATGTAAGTGGTTCATTCGATCGCAAAGTAATCGTAGAAATACGTGGGAGCCATATGAATTTCCAGATTCCTCTATTGGTTATTGATCGGAGAAGTGTCTCGATCATGTCCGCATAATTCACGAACCGTAGGGAGACACACTTAAGGATTCAATGTTGTTGAGTAGTTATAGAATGATGAGTAAGAGAACGAATGTTGTTCGGAGTCTCGGATGGGATCCGGGATATCACTAGGAGATCCGGAATGGTCCGTAGAATAAGATTCATATAAGGAAAGTCCTGTTTCGGAGTTGGGGAATGATTCCGGTGTTTTCACCAGGAATGTTCTAGAAGGGTCCCAAGGCCTGCACTGGAGGGAAGGGTACATGAATGTGTCATGACAATATGGAATGGTTGTATCATGTACTAGGTCACTTGGCTGGGCAAAATAAAGGGAGAAATCAAATCCTAGTTTGAAAGTCAAACGCCAATTTGAAAAAGTCAAACGACAAGTTTGCTTGGTGGAGGGAGAGTAGGAAACCTACTTGGGGAGGAAGTCTCCTCCCTCCACCCGCTGACCAAGGAGGCCGACTTGGGGGAGGACTCCCTCCTCCCAAGCCACATCCTCCCACCTATATAAGGAGGGGTAGGGCTGCACCTCGACCTCACACCTCAAACCCTAGCTCCTGTGCGCCTCCACCTCCAAGTGCAGCCGCTCCCTAGGGTTTCCCCTCCAACTCGGTGACTTGGGGCTTCCCCAAGCCCTTTCCGCCGGCCACACCCTCCCCTTGGTGCCCTCTAAACCCTAGATCACCAAGGCCTCTCTCATAGTCCACCATACTCGCTTTGGCTTAAGGCAAAGCCCTGCGAGATCTCTCCTCTACTTCCGACACCACGCTGTCGTGCTGCCAGAATCACGAGGAGAGTGCTACAACCTCCGCTGCCTGCTAGAACAAGGGAGAGGAAGTTCTTCATCAAGTACCGAACGTGTGACCGATCAGGAAGCGCCACGAACGCGCTTGGGAAGGATCGTCTACGCGATCTTGAGATCAGCAAGAGTACGACTACATCACCCACGAGAATCTGCTCTTGTTAACCGCTTTGGAATCTTCGAGGGTGAGTTCCTCTATTGACTCGTTGCTACAATCTAGTAGATAGATCTTGGCTTGTTTGTGTGCATGCGGTAGAAATTTTTTGTTTTCCATGCTACGAACCCCTTCAGTGGTATCAGAGCTGTGTCTATATGTAGATCTGTTGCACGAGTAGAACACAATGGTCATTATGGGTGGTGGTTCTTTTATTATCAACTGCTTTTTGTGTACTTTGCATCTTGCGGTATGATGGGATGAAGCGGCCCAGGCTAACCTTACATGACATCATTCATGAGACTTGATCCACGCTCAACATGCAACTTGTATTGCATAAGTGGCTTTGCGGGTGCCTGTCTCTCCCATCATAGTATAGATCCAATTTACAGCGGGCACTTGATAGTTCAAACATCAACATTGTGGTTCTTGTTCGTAAGTTAGAGCGACACTTATTGAAAGCCCCAAACCACGTAAAATGTGCAAAGAAAATTAGAGGCGTCTAACTTTGTTTTGCAGGGGTGTGCTGTGATGTGATATGGCCATGATTGTGATTATATTTGATGTATGCAATGTTCCTTATTGTAAGTTGGCAACCGGCAGGAGCCATATGGTTGTCTTTAAATTCCGTTAAGACCCGCGTGTCTATTCAAAGTAGTTGTAATAGTTGAAGCTGGTGGACGACAACCATGAAACGGCGCCATTGACCTTGACGCTATACCGGTGATGATGGAGATCATGTTCGTGCATGAAGATGGAGATCGGAAGCACAAGAAGAAAGGCTATATCATATCACATATTTTGAATTGCATGTGATGTTAATCCTTTATGCATCTTGTATTGCTTAGTTAACGATGGTAGCATTATAATATGATCCCTACAGCACACAAATTTCAAGTTTTAAAGTGTTCATCCTTAGTAATCACTGTTTCTAAAGCTTGTTGTTTTGAAGCACCACGTGATGATCGGGTGTGTTAGATTCTGCAAGTGTATACAACGTGAGCAAGCCAGATTTGCTCATGCGGAAGCTAAGGTTTGATCTTGACGAGCCTAGCATGTACAGACATGGTCTCGGAACACGGATCACCGAAAGGTAAAGCATGAGTCGTATAGTAGATATGATGAACATGTTGATTGTTCGCCATTGAAGCTACATCAACTCTCGTGATGATCGGTTTTGATGTGGTGGATTTATTGCATGTGATCACAAAAACAATGTGAGGGATATTGTTTTGAGTGGGAGTTCACCTAGACTAATTTAACTATTAATTAGAACTCAATTTGTCATAAACTTAGTCTAAACTATTGCAAATATGTTATAGATCAATGGCGGCCCCTACCATCAATTTTAATGCGTTCCTAGAGAAAGAAAAGTTGAAAAACAATGGAAACAACTTCGCGGATTGGTTCCGCAATTTGACGATTGTCCTCAATGCTGGTAATTTGACCTATGTGCTGGATGCACTGCTGGGTGACCCGCCTGTAGCTACCGCTACCGATGAAGTAAAGAATGTTTACCTCACTCGGAAGAATCAGTACTCTACAGTTCAATGTGATATCTTGTATGGTTTGGAATCGGAGCTTCAGAAAAGGTTTGAGAACCATGACCCACATGATATTGTCCGTGAACTCAAAATGATATTTGAGGCTCACGCGATAGTTGAGAGTTATGAGGCTTCTGAAAAGTTCTTTAACTGCAAGATGGAAGAGGGCAACTCCGTCAGTGAGCATGTGCTTAAGATGTCTGGGCACGCAAACAAGCTCCAAAGTTTGGGTATAGTGATTCCTAATTCTTTGGGGATTTACCGTGTCCTCCAATCACTTCCACCAAGTTACAAGAACTTTGTGATGAACTACAATATGCAAAACATGAACAAGATGTTGCCAGAACTCTTCTCCATGTTGAAATCTGCAGAAGTGGAGATCAAGAAAGAGCATCAAGTGTTGTTGGTCAATAAGACCACCAAATTCAAGAAAGGCAAGTCTAAGCAAAAGGGAAACTTCAAAAAGGGTGGTAAGAAAGTTGCCGCACCGACGCAGAAGACCAAGGCGGGCCTAAGCACGATCTTGAGTGCTTTTACTTCAAGGAGAAGGTCCTTTGGGCGGAATTTCCCAAAGTACTTGGCGGATTTGAAGAACGGCAACATCAAGAAGAAAGGTATATCTGATATACATGTTACTGATGTGTATCTCACTAGTACTCGTAGTAGTGTCTGGGTATTTGATACTGGTTCGGTTGCTCATATTTGTAACTCGAAACAGGTGCTGCAGAATAAACGGAAGCTAGCAAAGAACGAGGTGACGATTCGCATTGGAAATGGATCAAAGGTTGATGTGATCACGATCGGCACACTACCTCTTCATCTACCATCGGGACTAGTTTTATACTTAAATAATTGTTATTTGGTGCCTGCGTTGAGCATGAACATTATATCTGGATCATGTTTGTTGCGAGATGGTTACTTGTTTAAGTCCGAGAATAATGGTTGTTCGATTTATATGAGTAATATGTTTTATGCACATGCACCTTTGATAGATGGTCTATTCTTATTGAATCTCGATCGTGGAAATACACATATTAATAACATTGAAGCTAAACGTTTGAAATTGAGCGATAACTCGACCTATATGTGGCACTATCGTCTTGGTCATATTGGAGTGAAGCGTATGAAGATGGACTTCTTGAATCACTTGATTTCGAATCACTTGAAAGATGCGAAGCATGTCTGATGGGTAAAATGACTAAGACTCCATTTTCTAGAATGATGGGGCGAGCTACAGACTTATTGGAAATCATACATACCGATGTGTTTGGCCCAATGAGTGTAGCATCACGCGATGGTTATCGTTATGTTCTTACCTTCACGGATGACTTGAGTAGATATGGGTATATCTATTTCATGAAACATAAGTCCGAAACTTTCGAGAAGTTTAAGGAATTTCAAAGTGAGGTAGAGAATCAACATAACAAGAAGATTAAATTTCTACGTTCTGATCGTGGAGGTGAATATCTAAGTTACTAGTTTGGCGAGCATTTAAAGAAATGTGGAATACTTTCACAATTTACACCGCCGGGAACACCACAGCGTAATGGTGTGTCCGAACGTCGTAATTGAACTCTCTTAGATATGGTTCGTTCTATGATGTCACTTACAAATTTACCACTATCTTTTTGGGGTTATGCATTAAAAACAGCCGCATTCACTTTAAATAGGGCACCATCTAAATCCGTCGAAACGACACCGTATGAATTATTGTTTGGGAAGAAACCTAAATTGTCGTTTCTTAAAGTTTGGGGTTGCGAAGCTTATGTAAAGAAGTTATAGCCGGACAAGCTTGAACCCAAAGCGGAAAAATGCGTCTTCATAGGATACCCAAAGGAAACTATTGGGTATACCTTCTATCATAGATCTGAGGGCAAAATCTTCGTTGCTAAGAATGGATCCTTTCTAGAGAAGGAATTTCTCTCGAAAGAAGTGACTGGAAGGAAAGTAGAACTCGACGAGGTTGTTGAACCTCCTCTCGAACTTGCGAGTAGCGCAGCACCGGAAGTAGTTCCTGTGGAGCCTACACCAATAAGAGAGGAAGCTAATGATGATGATCATGAAACTTCGGTTGAAGTTACTACATAACCTCGTAGGTCGACGAGAAATCGTACCACTCCTGATTGGTATGATCCCGTTATGAGTGTCATGTTGGTGGACAACACCGATGACCCTGCAACATATGAGGAAGCGATGATGAGCCCAGATTCCAATAAATGGCAAGATGCCATGAAATCCGAGATTGGATCCATGTACGAAAACCGAGTATGGACTTTGGTGGACTTACCGGATGGTCGGAAGGCTGTCGAGAATAAATGGATTTTCAAGAAGAAAACAGATGCTGATGGTAATGTTACTGTCTATAAAGCTCGACTTGTCACAAAAGGGTTTCGACAAATTCAAGGAGTTGACTACGATGAGACTTTCTCACCAGTAGCGAAGCTAAAGTCTATGAGGATTATGTTAGCAATCGCTGCATATTACGATTATGAGATATGGCAGATGGATGTCAAAACGGCGTTCCTCAATGGAGACATTGATGAAGAGTTGTATATGATGCAACCCAAAGGTTTTGTCGATCCTAAAGATGCTAACAAGGTATGCAAACTTCAACGATCCATATATGAATTGAAGCAAGCATCCCGAAGTTGGAATCAACGTTTTGATAAGGTAATCAAAAGTTTTGGTTTTATACAAACTTATGGAGAAGCTTGTATTTACAAGAAAGTGAGTGGGAGCTCTATTGAATTCTTAATACTATATGTAGATGACATATTGTTGATTGGGAATGATGTAGACCTTCTTAATAGTGTCGAAGAATATTTGAATAATAGTTTTTCAATGAAAGATCTTGGCGAAGCAGCTTACATATTAGGCATAAAGATTTATAGAGATAGATCGAGACGCCTAATATCATTGTCACAAAGTACATATTTGGACAAAGTTCTAAAGAGGTTTCGAATGGAACATAGCAAGAAAGGATTCTTGCCCATGTTGCCCAATACGACCTTGAGTAAAACTCAAAGTCCTGCAACGGCAGAAGATAGAGAAAGGATGAGTAAGACTCCCTATGCCTCAGCCATAGGATCTCTAATGTATGTCATGCTATGTACTAGACCCGACATTGCATATGTTTTTAGTTTGACTAGCAGATATCAAAGTGATCCAGGAGTGGATCATTGAATGATCAAAAACATCCTTAAGTACTTGAGAAGAACTAAGGATATGGTTCTTTCTTATGGAGGTGATGAACGACTCGTTGTTAATGGTTACACCGATGCTAGTTGGGACACCGATTGGATGATTCTAAATCTCAACTGGATCGTATTTACTTTGAATGGTGCGTGATTAGCTGGAGGAGTGCAAAGCAAAGCGTTGTGGCGAGATCTTCAACTGAATCGGAATACATAGCTGCTTCGGAGGCTTCACAAGAAGCGATATGGATGAAGGAGTTCATTACAGAGCTCGGTGTGGTTCCAAGTGCGCTGGATCCAATGTCTATATATTGTGATAACATGGGCGCCATAGCCAATGCGCAAGAACCAAGGTCACACAAGAAGCTGAAGCACATCAAGCTACGTTTTCACGCTATTCGAGAACATGTCCAAGATGGTGACATAAAGATTTGCAAAGTACACACAGATCTAAATGTGGCGGATCCGTTGACTAGACCTCTCCCGAGGGCAAAACATGACCAACACCAAACTGCCATGGGTGTTCGGTATATTACCATGTAATCTAGATTAGTTTACTCTAGTGCAAGTGGGAGACTGTTGGAGATATGCCCTAGAGGCAATAATAAATGTAGTTATTATTATATCTTTGTGTTTATGATAAATATTTACATTCATGCTATAACAGTATTGACCATAAACATTAATACTTGTGTGATTTGTAAACTAAATTAGAGTCCTTGGTAAAGCCTCTTTATAATACTAGCTTGTTGATTAATAGATGATCATTGTTTCTTGATCATGAACATTTGAGATGTTATTAATAACAAGGTCATATCATTAGGAGAATGGTATGATGGACATACTCCTATAGATAAGCGTAGCATAAAGATCAAGTCATTTTAATAGTTCAATTGCTATAAGCTTTCTGATACATAGTAACGTAATTCCTTAGACCATGAGATCATGCTTATCACCATCACCAGAAGGATGCTTTGATGACATCAAACACCACACCGTAACTGGGTGGCTATAAAGGTGGCATTGAGTGTTCGGAAAGTATGGGTTAAGGAACATGGATCAAGAGTGGGATTTGTCCATCCATATGACGGATAGATATACTCTGGGCCCTCTGGGTGGAATGTCATCCAATTGGCTTGCAAGCATGTGACTGGCTCAGAAGGGATCACATACCACAGGAACGAGAAAAGAGTACTTATCAGTAACGAGGTTGAACTAGGTATGCAGAGATACCGACGATCAAAACCTCGGATAAGTAAACTATTGTGAGACAAAGGGAAATTGGTATCGTATGTAAGTGGTCCATTCGATCGCAAAGTAATCATAGAAATATGTGGGAGACATATGAATTTCCAGATTCCTCTATTGGTTATTGATCGGAGAAGTGTCTCGATCATGTCCGCATAATTCACGAAACGTAGGGAGACACACTTAAGTATTCGATGTTGTTGAGTAGTTATGGAATGATGAGTAAGAGACCGAATGTTGTTCGGAGTCTCGGATGGGATCCGGGATATCACGAGGAGATCCGGAATGGTCCGGAGAATAAGATTCATATAAGGAAAGTCATGTTTCGGAGTTAGGGAATGATTCCGGTGTTTTCACCAGGAATGTTCTAGAAGGGTCCGGAAGGTCCGACACTCCAGAGGGGAAGGGTACATGAATGTGTCATGACAATATGGAATGGTTGCATCATGTACTAGGTCACTTGGCTGGGCAAAATAAAGGGAGAAATCAAATCCTAGTTTGAAAGTCAAACGCCAATTTGAAAAGGTCAAACGGCAAGTTTGCTTGTTGGAGGGAGAGTAGGAAACCTACTTGGGGAGGAAGTCTCCTCCCTCCACCCGCCGGCCAAGGAGGCCGACTTGGGGGAGGACTCCCTCCTCCCAAGCCGCACCCTCCCACCTATATAAGGAGGGGTAGGGCTGCCCCTCGACCTCACACCTCAAACCCTAGCTCCTACGTGCCTCCACCTCCAAGTGCAGCCGTCGCCTAGGGTTTCCCCTCCAACTCGGCAACTTGGGGCTTCCCCAAGCCCTAGCCTCCGGCCACACCCTCCCCTTGGTGCCCTCTAAACCCTAGATCACCAAGGCCTCTCTCATAGTCCACCATACTCGCTCCGGCTTAAGGCGAAGCCCTGCGAGATCTCTCCTCTACTTTCGACACCACGCCGTCGTGCTGCCGGAATCACGAGGAGAGTGCTACAACCTCCGCTGCCTGCTAGAACAAGGGAGAGGAAGGTCTTCATCGAGTACCGAACGTGTGACCGACTATGGAAGCGCTGCCGGAACGCAGCGCCGGAAGGATCGTCTACGCGATCTTGAGATCGGCAAGAGTACGACTACATCATCCACGAGAATCTGCTCTCATTAACCGCTTTGGAATCTTCAAGGGTGAGTTCCTCTATCGACTCGTTGCTACAATCTAGTAGATAGATCTTGGCTTGTTTGTGTGCATGCGGTAGAATTTTTTTGTTTTCCATGCTACGAACCCCTTCAATTCCCTCCTTTGCTGCTACTATAGCAGTCATATACTTAGCCTTTTGTTGTAGTATCCGTCACAATGTCTTAACTTTGGAATACATCCAAATCCATCATGGAAACTTTCTTTCCATTTCATTGTGCCACCCATAGTTTAAATTGATATAAACTTAATTTGTATCTTGTGACAAAACTAGTATCAATGTAACGCTTTACAAAGAACTATTTGTAATTGTTTGTCACCTCTACACAAATATATTCTTAGTTCTTCCACAAGATCATAAGAATATCCTTACTATCGTCCAATGATCATTTTATGATTCATTCTGTTATATGCTCATAACACTTAGAGCATAGGACATATCTGAATGTGTACATATCATGGTATGATTGATCAAAACATTCTCTTGATTTCACTCATCAAGTGTCAAAGCACTTGAATCTTGTTTCACTTATCAAGTGTCGATACACTTGAATCTTGATTCAATTCCTTTCCATGCAACCAGAACCTTTTCTTGTCGTTTCTATATTGAACTCCTTCAATATCTCATATATGTACGTTTGGCACAACCATATTAGCGTCACAGTCTATCCACTATAGACATTCATGCTAAATATTCGGGTTTTGCCTAAGTCTTTCATCGAAATGAAATTCTTAACCTTTGTCAATAAAAATCACATCATTTCTAATCAACAAGATGTTCTCCACATAATGTATTAGAAATATGTCTCGGCGCTCCCGCTTAATTTCTTGCAAATGCAAGCATCTTCATCGTCTCCTGATGAAAACTCCTTTTCATCACGGTGAAGATTCCAACTCCGCGATGCTTACTTCAACCATTGAAGGTTGCATGCCCTTTTAGCATCCTTTGAATTAACAAAACCCTTTAGATCGTGTCATGTACACGTCCTAGGTAACCATTCTATTAGAAGAACTTTGTTTTGTTTATTCATCTACCATATACCAAATTATATGTAGTGGTTGCTACTTTAATCCGTCCAGACTAAATATCGCTATGAAAGATCAAATCTTGTCATAGTCAACTCCTTGAACATTGTCGTAAAAACTTTACTGACATGTCGACTATTTCATAGGTGTGAAACATCCATGTCTGTTTCTTTATAGGTCCAAATACGACCAATAGGTTTTTACACCTTTCTGGAGGGTCTTCCAAGTTCAAAACTTGATTTATCGTGTATGGACTTATCACGGATTTTATGGCTTCAAGCCATTTGACGGAGTTAGGGCCCATCATAGCTTCTTTGCATGTAGTCGGTTCATCATTGTCAAACAATAATGATTTACTCTCAAATCTTAGCATTTGATTGTTTATCCGTCCAACTTGGTTCAATAAAAACTTCGATCTCCGTGACGACAACCTTTGAGGCACATAAGCTATGAGCATTATGGCAGCCTCCGGAACCATTTCCGGCGCTGCACAACTCAACACATTTAGCTAAGGTTCGTTAACCTTATCAAAGTTCTATTGTCCTCCCACTTAACTTTTGCAAAAAAATCCTTTTTCAAGAAACTTCACATTTCAAGCGACAGACCATTTTGTCCTCGGTGTTATGGAGGAATATCCAATTGTTATTCGAAATAACCTACAAAGACATGCTCATCCGACTTCGGTTTTAAACATCTTGCTTATGTTTAGCATACCAAAATTTAAGAAATGACAACTTGGATTTTACCCCAAACCATAATTTCCATGGTGTCATTTCAACGGATCAAGATGGAGCTCTTTTCAGTGTAAAAGCGGTAGTCCCTAAAGCTTTTCATCTTTTAAAACATAATGGCAGTTTTATAAATAACACCTTTGATCCAACCATGTCACACAAGGTTTTATTACAAATCTCAAACACTCCATATTCCTATGGTGTTTCAAGAGATGCAAATATAGGTGTTTTTGCTAAACTTGTAACTCAAATAAATCCCTTTATGATAAAATCATAAATCATTTATTTTCTTGTTACACTTGCAACTCAAATAATCCCCTTATGATAAAATCATAAACCATTCATTTTCTTGTTACAATGATTTTCCACTTCATCTTGAAAGTCTTTGAACATTTTCAAATATTTCATACTTATTTCTCATTAAGTGAACATTCACTCATATTTCTGTAGAAAGCATATGAAGATGAAATCCATCGCTTACGACTATACATAATGGACTACATACATCGATATGTATAAATTCCAATATTTTAGTCGTTCGTTCTTCTTTGGCCTTTGAACAAAGTTTTAATTATCCTGAGGAAAGTCTCACAAGCATCACTTGATCAAATCAAAGACTCCAAAAATCCATGAATATGGAGATTCTTTATGTTTTCTTTCCAATATAATTTAAACGGCGATGTCACTTCATAAGTGATATTTCAATCTTATTTGTCTTGCGACATTTTAGCATTAGGTTTTATGGATGTGATTTCTCCAACTAGATTTGTAAATCATCCATCTTATATGGAATACGGTAATTATTTGAACAACCTTTGTTCTCCTAATACCTTATTTAAATAAGAATTACTAAAACAAATCTTGAAGTCAAGCTTTGATGTCAACAAGAAATACAAACAACGGTTTGTTTGTTTTCGATGAACATCATCACATATTCTCTTGCTAGTTACTTAGGCCATTGTGGTTCATGAATTGCGTCGTTCAGTATGAAATTTCATACCAACCAATTCGGTATCCAATACCCAAGAACCACATTCTTTAACAAGCAAAGAATACTACCATAACATGTATATCATCTATTTACCTAAATTGGATATTTCCAATCTTTTCTTTTCTGCCAAATATATTTTATAGATTCTCTTTCAGCATTTCCTTTTCCTTTTAAAAGAATCTATCAACATCAAAAGTGGTGCCATATACATGACACATAGTCCAAAGCGTGTATATTCAAATAATAATACCTTTGGACTTGCACTTTGAAGTAGATCACCATCATCAAAAAGATCGGCATTCTTTCAAAATCTATTCTTTAGTAATCTTTTAGTGTAGTAAACAATTTACATACATCTTCTATTCATCCTTATCATGACGACTCTCATGATCAAGCTACCGTAGCTTATAAAGGCGAATCATGAGTATAACATTACTTTCCAAAACCCTTTTGGATGATTAGGATGTCTAGCATCTCCAACCTTTGCAAATTCTCATCCAATATGAGAACATATATTATACTCTATCATATTGCAACCAAAACATTGTTTAAGATATCGTTATATTTTCCACACATGATGGTTTCTGAAACAATTCTTCTAGTTCCTAGATAATCTCGATATTTAAATAAAGAATCATGGAGGCAAACATGATATTTAAGATACTAACACTGGAATTGTTACTATTGATTTAATACCAATTATTAAATCTCACGAGTAAATAAAGTTTGCTGAAAGTTTGCAATAGGACTTTAAACTTTAGATTGACACTCAACACAATACGATACCAGTTCGTAAAGTAAATATCCAAAATTCTATAGTTATATTATCTCAATTACAACTATGCATAAGGTGGTGAACAAATGCCAATGACTACAACAAATTATGCAAATTCACTTTGATTTAATTTTATGATAAATTGAGTTCAACTAATCCAAATTACAAATAAACTCCCACTCAAAAACGACATCCCTCTTGTATTTTTGGTGATTACATGAACCAAATCCACTACACCAAGTCCGATCATCACGTGAGTCGACGTAGCTTCAAAGGCGAGCATCCATATGGTCATCATATCAAAACATATGACTCATGCTTAACCTTTCGGTCCGTGTTCCGAGGCCATGTTTGTACATGCTAGGCTCGCCAAGTAAGAACCTTAGTATTCGCGTGTGTAACTGTCTTACACCCGAGATGTGCTCGTGGATTCAAGTACACCTGATCATCACGTGATGTCTTGAAGCGATGAAACATTGTCGGTGCATACTTAAGGAAGAACACATTTTTATCTTGATATCTAAATAAGGGATCATCTTATTATGCTAATAAAACGCCAAACAAGCAATATAAGATGCAATCAAACATCACATGTTTGTAAGTGAAATGATATGGTTCCCGCATATGATCTCCATCATGTGCACCATGGTATGATCTCTATCATACCTCTATGTGTAAGGCCAAGGTCTATGGAACCTACACGTTATGTGTGTTGTAAGAGTATTATCTCATACTTCTACTTACAACATTACCATATCATAACACTAGCCCAGCAACAATCTAAACTAGACGCCTCTAATTTATCCACTGCAAGTTTTACATGGCTTAGGGCTTTCGAAGATAGAACCGTTCTTACCTACGAACATGAACCACAATGAGGATAACTAAATTGTTGACAACTCGTTGCAAATTAGATATTGACTATGGTAGGAGAGATAGACACCCGCTAGCCACTTATGCAAAACTAGTTGCATGTCTGGCGTGGAACATGTCTCATGTGCGAGGACATGTAAAGTTTGTCCAGGCCGCTTCATCCCACTATGCCACCAATATCCAAAGTACAACTAAGAAGCAATAAAATGATCATCATCACCCACATACTCATATGTGTTCTACCCGTGCAAAGCATCTACGCATAGATCTGGCTCTGATACCACTGTTGGGTTCGCAGCATAGAAAACAAAAAATTTCCTACAATGGGAACAACTATGTACCAAGATCTATCTACTAGATACAAGCAACGGGTGGATATAAATTCATAGAATACATACCCTCGAAGACTGAATAGCGTTAACGAGGTTGTACTCGTGGATGATGTAGACGAACGCTTGCCGATCTCAAGATCGTGATGAAGTCCATCCGGTCCAGCCGGTCCAGCACCATCAAGTCCAGCACCGCAAAGCAGTGGTGCATCCGTGATCGCACACACGTACGGGTACCCCGACAACCTCCACGCCCTCGCTCCAGCGAAGCAGCGGAAGCAACAAATCCTTCCAGAAAAATCCACCGAGAACATGTATCTCACTGATCCGAGACCATGGGGAAATTCTAAAGGAGGGAGAGAGATCCTTCGCGAGGAGGTGTGGTTTGAGAGGATGAGAGGGGGGGACTTTTTATAGGGAGAGGGGGGCACCCAAGGGGCCATGCGCCCAGCCATGGTGGGATGCCCCCATATCTTCCACATTGATGTGGGTGGAGCTCCCAATCAAAATGAAAAGCCTCCACTCCCATAAAAAAGCCTCCACTCAAAAATCCACTCACATCCATTAAATTTCCACCAAATTTAATGCAAGCTCTCATTTAAATAAAACTCCTTTATTTATTTATTCAGAATTTTGTTAATTACTTTAATTAACAAACATTCACATAAAACCCCTTGCTAGTATTCCATTTCACATGCAGAACCAGTTTCAGCAATTTCAACCGAAACAGTTCCGGTGTCTAGTGAAGTAAATTCCTGAGCTTTTCTTCTCTTTTTTTGACATATCATTTGCTACGAATGGTGTCGGTATCCCTTAAGTGTGTCACCCTATGGTTCGCGAATAATGCAGACATGATCTAGACCCCTCTCCGATCAATAATCAGCAACAGGACCTGGAGATCCGTACTGACTCCCACACATTCAACGATGACTTCTGTGATCGTGTGAACCTTTTATGCTAGTATCTTAATCCCTTTGTTTCACGATATATTACATGTCTGAGATTCGATCATCGGTATCTCCATACCTAGTTTGATCTCGTTACCGACATGCACTCTTTTCTCGTTCCCGTGATATAACATTCTAGTGATCAAATCACTTGCTTGCAAGCTAATCAATGTGATATCACCGAGAGGGCCCAGAGCATATCTATCTGTCATCGGGATGAACAAATTCCATTCTCGATCCATGAACCTCAACATAACACTTTAGTAGTTCTGAAGCCATCTTTATAATCACCCAGTTACGGTGTGACGTTTGATGTCATCGAGAAACTCTTCCGGTGTTAGTGATTGACATGATCTCATGGTCTAAGGATTAGGATCACTTCGTAAGTTGTTATAGAAATATAAACTCAATGACTTTGATCGTAATTCTATACTTTGGATGAATGTTCATCACATCATTACACTAATATTGTGACCTCGTTATTAACAACATCCAATGTCCATGATCAGGAAACTTTGATCATCTTGTTAATCAACGAGCTAGTTTATAAGAGATGCATAACTAGGAACTTCCTTTTTGTTTATTAAACATACATGTATTAACGTTTCCGTATTAATACAATTATAGCATGCAAAATAAACATTTATCATAAATAAGGAATACGATAATAACCACTTTATTATTGCCTCTCGGGCATATTCCCTTCATCATCATGTCGTGCACCATATCCATAAGGGTACGGTTATGCCTTTCAGCTACTCCATTTTGCCGAGGTTCGCCTGGCATACAATACTGGACGACTATTCCATTTTCCTGTAGGAACCTTGCAAAAGGTCCTGGTACTTGACCATATGGAGTATGCCGATCGTAGTACTCCCCCCACGGTCAGACCAGACTATCTTAATTCTTTTATCATGCTGATTTTCTACTTGAGATTTGAAAATTTTAAATTTATCCAATGCTTCAAATCTTTCTTTAATTGGATAAATATAACCATACCGGGAGTGATCATCCGTGAATGTTATGAATGAATCATAACCATCCACACTTTTCAGAGGAAACGGTCCACAAATATCAGTGTGGATTATTTCTAGTGTAGCTATACTTCGGTTTGCACCCTTTTTAATTTGTTTTACATACTTTCCTTTAATGCAATCTATGCATTGCTCAATGTCTGAGAACTCTAACGGAGGAAGAATGTCATTTTTAACGAGGCTTTCTATTCTTCCCCTCGAAATATGGCCTAATCTGAAGTGCCATAACTTCGATGAGTCAAGAGTTCGCTTTCTTTTCTTTTGTTCTTTGTTCGACAAGGGAACTTGTTCATTCACATCACACACAGAAAACACTTTCTCATGCAAGGATAATAAATAAAGCTTGTCATGTAGTGAAGCAACACCCACACAAGTATCTTTCAACCAAATGGCACATTTTCCATGTCCAAAATAACACTCATACATGTCTTTGTCCAAGCACGACACACTTATTAAATTTCTATGGATGGAAGGAACAAATAAAACATATTTAAGCAAAAGAGTAAAGCCATCAGCCAGCTCCAGAGGAATGTCGCCAACAGCCTCCACTTCTACTTGAATCCCATTCGCCACTTCAATGAGTCTTTCTATTTTTGGCAAAATCCTTGTCGAATGGAACCCATGTAAAGAGTTGGCAACATGAACAGTTGCACCAGAGTCAATCCACCAAGTAGATTTAGAAAACTTTTCATACAAGGATTCATTTACAAAACATACTATGTCTTTACCGTTTTTCGCCATTATGGACTTTAGCCATATTGGGCAATCCTTTTTGTAGTGGCCAACCTTTTTGCAATGGTGGCACTGGTCTTTGTCCCCAGGGGTAGACTACTGATACTGAGGCTGGTGCTGTAGGGGGCCCTTGCCATGTGGCTTGGAAGGTGAGCCACCATGGTTACTATTGGTGAAGTTCCTCTTCCTATTGTCCTTCACGTAGTTCAAGGAACCACCATGAATGGACTTAAGCCTTTCTTCCTCTTGAGAACACATACCTATGGTCTTTTCAATGTCCCACTTTTCAGGGGACATGTTATAGTTGATGACGAAGTTCTCGAACTGTTGGGGAAGAGAGGCCATGACAAGATGCACCAGAAGAGTAGGCTTGAGCTCAAGGTCCACATCCATGGGCTTTAACTTAGCCACCATGTTGGACATCCTCAAGATGTGCTCTCTAATGCCATGTGGCCCTCTCGTATACTTTTCTGTCACTAGCTGTTTTAGTAGCTGGGTTGCATACATCTTTGAAGAGCCAGTAAACTGGCTCTTTATCTTTGCAAGGTACTCACCAACAGAGGCACACTCTTCGATTGAGCCCACTATTGCGTTCTCAATCGTGTTCTTGACAAAAGCCAAGCACTTCTTGTTTGCATTGACCCACTTTTGGTTATCTATTGAGTAGGCCAGCTCCAAAGGAGCATGGTCTCTCTTTCTCTTTTCGAATGCAGCACTTTCCTCAGCATCACCCCTCACTGGGTCCTCAGGCTTGACTGGCTGTTTAGTATCAACAACACAGTCCACCTCGGCGCAGACAAAGGCCAGGTCAACCTTTTTCCTCCATTCAGAATAGTTATCCCCTCTGAGCAGTGGGATATCCTTCAGGAAGCTCATGAGGTTGAGACCTCCTGAAAACCACAAAATATGTGAGACAACCAGAAACAACTGTATGCATTAATCCAACGTTGGTATAAATTAAGCATGCAATTGTTTATGCCATTTAAAATTACATCACCGTTGGGTAAAGATAAAATTAAATGCACCTTTAATACTCAATGAAAGGGATCATGATCATGTTTATTAATAACGTTGTTCAATTAATAACATGGGGCATAATCATCTTTAATTACTTTGTCACATCTTTTAAAACAAAATTTAACCATACTTAATTGCATTTAAGCAATTTAAAACAACTATTTACAGCGGAAACAATATTACAACTTTCATAAAACTTTAAAATTTACAGAAAAAAATCTGCCTCTATTCCATATTCTCTAGTCAAAAAATTCACTTGAAATATTGAATAGAGAAAACTATGTTGAAATTTGCTTAAAAACTAAGCAAAAACAATAAAAAATAGCTTCTGAAAATAAAAAGGACAGAAAAACTGCACTGTATGCCCTATTGGGCCTTTTCTCTAGGCGTCAAGCAGCGGCATGCACACGCACTGTCGCTAACTGCCGCACACGCGCTAGCTTCTGGGCAGCTAGTAGCCCGCCTAACATGGCCCGCGCAGCGCTCTCCCCCGTTATCTGCCGCCCGCGCGGCCTCTGCTTAGCTGCGGCCCAGCAGCGACAACCCGTCTGGACGCTCGCTCGCTTTCTTTGCTGCCACATGCGCGCTGCGGCGCCTGCTCGCTCGCTCTCGCACAGGCCTAGCGCAGCCCGCGGCCTGGCCTAGCTGCGCGTTGCCCGCCCGCGCCGCTCGATCAACGTCGTCGGATCCTAGGGTTTGAGATCGAATGGCCGCGCGCTCTCTAGCTAGAACAAAACCACCCTCCCGTCCCCCCCTGAAACCCTACGTTCATTGCCCCCTACTCCCCAAGCGAGCTCCCTGTCTCTGGCGGCTGTGCCGCGAGCAGGCGAGGCGAGGTGGCCGCCCCGCCAACGACGGCGCAGGCGGCGATCCCCTCCCTCTCTCTGCTGCTGCCCCCCTTTTCCCCCCGTCCTATCCACTTCCCCACCCCGCGAAGATGAAACGGAGAGGAAGAACGACGGACGCACGGTGCCCCCTGCCCCCCTTGGCAACGGTGTGTCCACCCGAGGGTGGGCACACCAATGTCAAGCGGCGACGCCCATTGTCGGCAACAGCCGGTGACCCCTTTTACTTTTCGATTCGGTTTTTCTCTGTGGGGAATTTGGGGCTTTGGGGATTTGGAGTACTTTGGAGATTTTCTTTGCCCTTTCTTGCGGGATCTGGGGAAAACAGGGGGTTTGATTCCTTGTTTTGGTTCGGGATCTGGGATGGATTTTTCTCTTTGGGGTTTCTTTTGGGGCTTAGATCTAGGGTTTTGCTTTGCCCCCGAAGGGGGGTTGTTCTTCGTCTAGATGCCTCATACTGATGCTCATCTAGATCGAGAGGAACGGCGCGGCCGTAGGGCAGGCACACTTTTTAGATCTAGGTTTTTCTTTCTCCTTTGCTTTGATTTCTGTTTCTACCGAAAGGATCTAGGAACAGTCGCTCTGAAACCGTTGTTGTACCTAGTCTAGTCTCGGTAGAACCCATACTGGATGGATCTAGTAGATCAGAGGGAGAGAGAGAGAGAGAGTACCACCTGCGCCCTGGCTCGACAAGCACGAGCCAGAGGGGATGCCGGAGCTAGCCCGGAGCTAGATCCGTCGTCGTTAGCCATGAGAAAGGGTCGACGGCATGGGTGTGCGTGGTGGCGGCGCTTCCCGTCGGCCTAGCGCAAAAACCCTAATCGGTGGGTATGTCGGTGGAAATTGCGGGCGCACGGTGAACCTCGTCTGTGCCCCCCCACACACACACACCTCTTTATATGCACGCTGACGACAGGGGCCTATCAACCATGATAAGGTTGGGCGCGCCCGATTAGGACGCGTTGAGGGACTCCGTTCGGGCCGTTGGACCTGAACGTGGGAGAGATCTATCTAACAAATGAAACTCTTGACTTATGTTAATTGTGTGCCTCTATTTTTCTCACTAGCAGATCATAACAGTGCTATCAATTAGATGGAGCCCATGAGGGCCCGTGCTTCTCTATGTCCAGTGAGAGAGTACAGTAGATTTTTTTTTAGACAAACCAGTAAAATTTATTGATCATTTAGAATGTTTACAGGTATTGTTACAGAATTTGGAACTCCTAGCCACAGACGGCGTCCAACCTCTAAATTAACAGAATACTCCTTAGCTAGGTTATGCGATTCAAAATTTGACGCTCGACCTTCATGGACGTACTTGACTGGAACAGAGAGTACAGTAGTTGTCCTCCAACATAGCGTTGGATGGCGTCCAAGTTTCTCTTGACGATGTGTTTTATGTTGGTTTGGTTGGACCAGGACTTCTTTTTTGTCGCAACTTGATGTTAAGCTATGACATGTGTGATTTTTTTTCTCTAGGTGAGGGGCTAACTGAAGAATTTCATTCATTATACTCACTTTGTCTTGCATTACTTGTCACGGATTGTCTAAATGCTGTATATACAGAGTGGCGGACGCAGCTTTCCTACTGCCCGGCACTAGCCTGGGATTCCGGCTGCCCGCCAAGCCTATTTTTCTCTAGATTTGATAAAAAATTGCTTTTGTTTGAACATTGAACGGGTGCAAAGCACCTGACATATATTGCTGCAAAGAAGCCAATGGACTACAGAAAGGCCAAAAAGATAAAAATTACATAGTGACCCAAGAATTTGCATTGAGGACCCTAAAAGAAACTTGAAAAAGCAATCAAGTTCTTGGTCTTCATCCTCCTCCAGATCGGCGACGAATCTCCAGCATCGACGGCCGTCCAAGCCACAGGAAGCGACCGACGAGAGGAGCAGAGCAGCACGGAGCGGCAGCCCTACTGCCATTGGGTCCGGCGTGATGACAGAGCAGCCGCCAAAGAGACGCCGGAGAAAAGCTCCAGAAGTATCAACCGCCGCCGCAGGCAACCAGACCCGGCTCTCCTAGCACCACCATGGTAGCCAGAGGAAGCTGGAGAGGGAACCTGCCTCGGCATGGACAGCACCGGCATCCAGATGAGGAAGAGGAGGGACGACGCAGCACTCCGCAACCCCCTCGCCTCCACGGCCGGCCAGGAAAGAGAAGCCGCTGCACCACCCGCCACCACGCCCTTCTCCCCCGCCACCACGGTCGTCCAAGAAAGGCATCGTAGCTTCCACTCCCACCTCAGATGTCGGTTCCTAGACCCTTATTGAGAGCCTCCAGCAGCAGATCTCCCTCAAGGCTTCGACCACCGGAGCACACGAGAGAGAAAACCTATCGGCATGCCCCAGATCTGGGTCAACGACCTGGGCAAAACTCCGGGACAGAGCCCGAACCCGTGACGAAACCGCCGCAAACCAACCTACCTACTACCCTAAACTACTTCAGCGCCTCCCCTCCGCCACCTCCGGACGGCATCCCCGCCGGAGGGGCTCGGGATTGGCCCGACCGCTTTCTTTTTCTCTCGGGGAACTGTTCACGGAAGAGGGGGAGGAGGATAAAAGAATTGCAATTTAGGCCTTTAAGTATATAGTAGCGTATGGATACATGTGAATCTAGACAAATCTACGACATCTAATTTGGGATAAAGAGAGTAATTTTATTGTGGAATCTGTAACCATGAGCTTCACATAGGAGAAGGCTAGGAATATGTTTAAAGCTCACAAAGTGACTTATCTAAAGGGAACCATTTGGTATTACATAGAAGGCTTACTGACTGAAATAAAATAGAGAAATAATGCGCAAGTAATTGAAAAAAGATAATGAGTGCGGCCACCTTAGATATGTTTAAGACTCACAATGAGAAAATAATGGGCTCTTGTAAAGAAAAGGAGAGGATGAAAAGTGAGAAAATTCTTTTTAACATTGGTGTACCAAGCGTAATCTTGACCCTTCTATGTCCCTAAATTTCAGGTCTGGTCCTGGCCTAAGCAACAAAAAACCACTAGGCCGTCAGGTCGTCAGACCATACCTTCCCTAAAATTACTTTTTGCAATCCAGAGCCTTACCCGAGTTGCCACCGGGCCATAGTTTCCCGGCCTAGGCCCAACCCATGGGCCATTTTGGGGGCTGGGCCGGGCTTCCCATGCCCAAGATTGGTCCCCATGCACCAATCATTGCGCATTGATAACATTTTTGTGAAAAAAAAAGTGTTCTCACAAAATGTGACTAACATCGACTATCACCAAAGAAACACAAAGGCAAATGTCACGGTGGCGTTGAGGTGCCACAAAACCTCGTAGGTAGAGAGACCCATATAGGAGCATCTCCACTCGTTGGCCAAACTCAGGCTAAAATCGGATCATTTTTGGCGGGGACAGTAGTTTTACAGATGCGTCTATTTTCCCACTGCACTCTGGGTCGAGTCCCCAAGTTCGGCTAAAATTCATTAAAGATGGGCGAATTTCATTAAGTTGGGCAAATATAGGTGAATTACATCAAATTTAAACTAAACTACTGCATAATAAACTTAAAATAAAAGGCCCGTCGTGGCCTCCACCGGTGACTTCGCCGTTCTACAGGCCGAAGTTTCTGTAGAACGCCGTGTAGCAAAGTCGGTGCGCCGTCATCCTCGCCCGTCGCTCGGGCTGGTTCAGCAAGGAGCTCTCGCTTGGGTCGCCGAACCTCCAGGGCTGGTAGGACGGGCCTTCGTCCTCGTCGTCGTCGAGGACGTAGAGTGGGGCGCCCTGGTAGGCGAGCTCACGCCCGGCAATGCTCTGCCGCTCCGCCTTCTCCCAGTCCTTCCTGGACCATTCCAGGATGTCCGGCGAGGAGGGCTCCACCGGCGGCGGCTGTGGCGCCCTGTTGCGGAGCGACTGCTGCAGCGCCATCCTCAAGGTGCCGTCTTCGGGCGTCGGCGAGTCTTTTGTCTTGGGGCGGCGGAGACACGGAGCAGGCGCGGCCGACCGGGCGGGCGCCGACCGACCGCGCGGCGTTGGTGTGCTTGAAGCCGAGCATGGCGTGTTCCGTTGTTGTGTGCTCCATCACGCCGCGGCGTCACTTGCGCGCTCCTGCGCCGGCGGCCACCGAGTTGTTGCGCCAGCGGCGACTTGTTCGGCCACCGTGGGGCGAGCTCTGACCGCGCGGTTCGCGAAACTACTCCCAGACAGAGGTTGTCGGCTCTCGGCGGAGGGTCGTCCATGCCGCCGATGTACTCTTGCACATCGTCACGGCCTCCTTAGCGTCGGCGCCCGTGATAGGGATGCCGTCGGCACTCGGCTTCAGCCGGAGGCATCCGCGTGTCCGGCTCATAGCGGTGTCGTCTGACATCGCGCCTCCGAACTGGAGGTGCGCCGGCGGCCGTTCGCCGCGGCCAGCCGTCGCCAGAATGGATCGGCCATGGTGGAAGAAGCGGTGAGAGAGGGTTCACCGGAGTTTGGGCTTGTGGGTGGGGGAGCTGTGAGAGAGTGTGAAGATCTCCGGCGAGGGGTACGACTTATAAAGGCCGAGGTGGGCGGCGAGGGCGGGAGGGTTGTAGCGGCGAGGGCGGAAAAACGGAAAACGGCGGGAAGTTAGTGCTCGTCGGTCCGTCGCGGGAGCCGAGGCAGCGACGGTGGCGCCATAAATCGGCGACGCGTGGCCGACGCGACGGACGGTTAATGTCCGACGGTCACCGCGTGGTTCTGAGGATGACGACGACTCGGCTTCCGTCGCTGACTCGGCGGGTCCACGCGCCGCTTCGGTTTTTTTCGCTGAATTCGTTGAGTCCGGCGTTACCAGTACCTACCCGGAAACCTGAGTTCGGCCTCGGTAGTTCAGACCAAAATTGACCTTTATCCGACCGAAAACAGGTCCTTAGATACGCGACTGTGCCAATTTACGGCGTCCGGACCGAAATCCGACGTCTCGATCAACCTTCTGGGTAGGCGAGTGGAGATGCTCTACCTTGCACGGCGAAAAAAATAAATATGTGCGCTGTGCTTAACTGCAGATGACAACTGGTAGTAGCACAAGCCCTTTATTATGATCCATCCATCACCTGCTTTCCCAGATTTCACCTCTCCTTTTCCACGAGGAAAAGAGAGCACCGTACCCATGCAATGCAAGAAACCAAACCCACGATCCAAGCAAAGGCACGTCCGGTCCAGCCGATGCGGAGGGAGGGAGGGAGCGTGCATGCGGCAGGCAGTAGTGGTAGCGTCCGTCCCCCAGACCCCACCCACATCGCCTGCCGTGTACAGATCAACGTGTGGATGATAGCCTGCCGGGCCGGGCCGACCCGACACATCATCCCCGACCCATCAACAGTTCCCGCAGAAGCGCCAAAGGCATGCAGACGAGACGGCGGCTAGGCTAGGCCGACCGGCCATTACGAGCGAATCATCCGCGAACCGGGGGTTCCCCGTCGGCCGGAGTGTAAACGGACAACGCGAACGTGCCGCGCCCCTGCTGCTCGGTGCTGGCTGTGGATGTGGGAGCGGGGCAATGGGGCATGCAAGGGCGTGACGGGCACGGGCGCGCATGATTGCGGTGGTGGCGAGGCGAGGAGATAGGTCTGCGGCGGCACGTGGACCGCCCATGTGCGCGCACCCCCTCGTCCCGTCCTGCCCATCACGAAACGAAACAGGACAGAAGTGCACTACGACCCAGTTTTGGTGGAACCTGCCGAGCTGCGCATTCATTTTACGGCGGGTTCAAAAAATTGCGCCCAAATTTGTTTAACCTTAACTATTTTGGAAGCCGTAAATTTTTAGACCGGAAAAAGCGACTTCCTCCAGCTGAACCTACTTCTGCTCACGCACTCGCCGCGTTGCTCGCTTCTCTCTCGTTCCCTCCGCGCCATAGCTAGCGGACGGCTGAAACTAAAATGTTTCATCGGATACGAAAGGGGGAGAAGGGCTCACGGCTGCTGTGATTAGACACATATTTTCAATCGGACGGCCGAAAACACACAGGCGCAGCCAGTGCACAGCACAGATTGTCCTGCTGCAGCAGAATGCACATACGTTCTCCGGTTCTTCGTCGGCTGTAGAATTAGGTCATCTCCGTCGGGCCAACTCATCCGGTGTGTATCCAAACTTGTCTGAACGGACTGACATATAGGTGTGTGGCGGCCTAGCACGACGATCCATTCGGATAAATACGCGCAAACCGACCCATCCATACATCAAATCTGGGCGTTGAATCGACTCGGACAGCGCACTTGTTCTCGCGGGTCTAACTTTGGCTGTCCCTCCCGCCAGTGGCACATAAAACGTACCACTTCTCCCTTCCAAAAATCTCTCCCAAATTTTCACTGGCGGGAGCGGCAGGGAGGCGATAGATTCCGTCGCCATGGTCGATGCTGCTCTCCCGCGTTCCTGCCGCCAAGAAGCGTGGCCGGGCGAAGAATCTCGCAAAGGACATGACGTCGCCGGAGCAGAAAGTTGAGTCGGGGAAGCGCGCTGACCGGCGGGTAGCGGCGAGAGCTCGAGCCGTCACTGGCAGGCTCGAGAAGGAGCGCCAGGATGAGAACGAGCGCTTTCAGGCAAACCAGAACATGGTCGACGCCAACGAGATGACAGTGAGTGCCGCCAGGTGCGCCGTCGACATGATCAAGCATGATATGATGGCCGTCCCTTTTGGCAGCACCGTCTGTTTTGATGGCTCCGTCGCTCATTCTGGCACGTCCTCTACCAGCTCCGTCACTTCCACGCCTATCGGCCGGCCACCAGCTCCGCCGCACACGACCACGCTTCGAGGCCAAGGTAGGAACACCCCGCTATCCCAGTTCGTCCTTTCCCGCACGGCGTCGTCGGAGGCGGGGGAGCCCGCCATCGACCTGAACCGCACTCCAACCACCGCGGACGCAACCCCGAAGGCGTCTCCGAAGCGGCGGTCCATCTCCGCCATGAACATGCCGACGCCAGTCAACCTGTTCAGCGAAATGCGCGCCGAGGCACGGGCCGACGACGCCACGGTATGGTCACCACATTTCTTCACCATTGCCAGCACACTGCTCCCGTCGCTTTACGACAACGAGGACACCCTACACGACATGATCAACGAGGGTGACGGGGGCTATGCTGACGACGGTGAGACCCAGCAGGATACCCAGCCAGATGCCTGCAACATTGCGGACGAGACATTGTTTGGAAACGATGGCACTTCCATGGCCGAGGAGGGTCACGTCCGTGTCGTTGGCCGCTTCACTTGCGGCCTCAATTGGAAAAGCTCCTATGCAAAGTATGGATGAAGATTTCACAAGATCCACTATGTGACGCCGAGCAAAATGGCTTCTCCTATTGGGAAAAGGTGGGCAAGTTCTTCATCAGCATAGGAAATTCGGGAAGGACGCCTTCTATAGCGATCGAAACGGCCTCTCCCTCTCCAAGCGGTAGGGAACCATCCATGCCGAGTGTATCAAGTTCCAAGGCTCCTATGAGATGGTGACGAAAAGGAAAATAAGTGGCATGCAACCGGTTGACATGATAAAACCTCTTCCTCTCTATGTTGATGTCTTGCCTTTACATTGAGCCATCGCTGGAATCCATATGTGTAGGTCATGAAAGCAATGGATCACTTCAAGACGGTTAATGACAACAAGGCCTCATTGGTCCATTGTTGGACGGTGCTCAAGGACCCCAAAAATGGGATACTAGCTTTGCCCTTTGGAGAGAAATGAACAACAACAAGAAGGGCAAAATAAAATGCTTCGATAGGCGATGTCGTCGACCTAGACGACGTCAATGACGAAGACTTTGTCACCTCTGCAAGCGACGGGACTGCCGGCCGTGCCCGCCACTTTGGTGGGCACAAGGCCACGAAGGCCGACCTCGCCCGCCAGGCTGGTTCCTTGACGTTCCAGGAGACCTTGAAGAATATCCTGAAGAAGAAGGAGGAGGCCATCGCCGAGAGGGAGGAGAGGCGGCGCAAAGAGAAAGAGGCAGCCACCAAGACCTTTGTCGAGCTGCAGACGAGGTCCATCGAGGTGGAGGAAGCCAACGCCAAGGCTAGGCTAATGGAGATCGAGGCCAAGGCGACGGCGACATAGGCCGAAGCCAAGGCCAAGGAGGCCGAGACCAGGTCTAGGGTGCTGGAGGCCAAGGCAAAGGCCAAGGAGGCCGAAACCAAGATCATGGCCGAGGGGAACGCCATCATGCTCACCGACCTGGATAGCATCGCCGACCCAATCGCATGGCTTGGATAGCGAAGAGGCAGCATGCCACTAGGGCTCGCGATGCCTGAAGGACAATGGCGACAGTGGATGCAACTTTTTGGACAGAGAAGCTGCCATTTTGTGGAGATTTATGTATAATATTGCCTCCTTGTATACATTTTAGATCCACCTGCCACTTGTTGGCAATGCCCAAAGGGCGATGGCACACAGCTGCCATGTTGTTTGATACTTAATCTATGTGTTTTTGCTTATTTAAAGGGCGATGACACATCCTTTGCCCAGCGATGGCTTAACGCCAGGACGGACATATGAGTTACATCGCTGGACACGGTCGACCGAACATGCCAAACTTCGACCTAAAAGCGAACACGAATCGATTCAAATGGACAAAAACATAGTGTTTGGGTCGACCAGCCGATGAAGATGCTGGCTGGCTGGCTGGCGGTGATTTGCGCTTTTCATCAAAGACACAAGAATAAAATAGGGGTCTCTGTCTCATTAAAAAACGTAAAGGGTCGCTACTGATCTCGTGCTAATTAAAAGCCTACGGATCTGATCCGCCTACTAGTACTACTTTACTCGCACACTCCCACCGCCTTTTCTAAAACTGATCCACCTCTCCCTCCTCTCTTTCCAGGATGAGATTTGTCCTCAGTATCGCTTTTAGTATTGGTTTGAGCTAGTACGTGTGGAGCAGTGGAGGGACGTTCATGTTTCCTCAAAAAAAAAAAAAATGGAGGGAGCATTTTATTTGTGGTGCTCTCCGGTAAAAACATAAACTGGGTCGAGCCTTGTTTTGGTGCCCGTCCACCATGCTAGACTTTTTATTGTTTTTTGAAAAATTTATATTTAAAGATTTTTATTTAAAAAAATACTGAAATGTAGATAATAATTTATAATACGCGTTTGAAAAATAGCCTCGGGAGACAACGATTAATATGATCTCATGGTCTAAGAAGAAGGAGACTATCACATCATTCACCAATAATACGACTTCGTTGTCAACTAGCATAGAAGCTCCATGATCGAAACCTTGATCATCGGTTGCCCACGACATGATAAATGTGAGAAATAGTCTCGGAAGATAGCGACTAATATGATCTGACGGTCTAATCAGAAGGAGAGTACGTTTCTAACTATTGCAACGACAAACTAGTATGAATAGATGCTACTAAGAACTTGTGTTTCCTATCACACCTGAATCAATGTTTCAACTTAATATAATTATAGCACAATATGAAATTATTACAAACTAATCGAGATATGATAATAATACTCATTTATCATTTGCCTCTAGGGCATGTCTCTTTCAATCTAGGTAACGTCGTAGATGGCCGCGTGGGTGCTCTGGGCGTCGTCGCAGGTACCCGTTGCATTCTAGACTACAGACGAGCACGTCTCCGGGCGCCAACGCCGGTGTCCGCGTCGCTTGCACGGCAACGTCTCGCCCGTTCCGACGGTATCACAGCCCCGCTCGAATTTGGCCGAGGCACGGCTTGCAGCCGCTGACTACGGCCGAGCCCGCGGGCCATTGCCGGTGTTCACGTCGCTTGCGCGGCCACGCCTCGCCCCGATCCAATAGCGTCATCGCTCCCGCGCTCGCCGTCGACTCTGCGTAATTATGTGTTATATATATATGTGTGTATATATATGTTGAACGACTAGTAGGCACGCATAAATTTTTTATGTTAACGACTTAGCATAATTATGTGTTATATATATGAACCAACATCATGCGTGCAAGTTGATTATATATCTGTTATATATGAACCATGTTGAAACCTTACTATTGATTTATTATCTAATGTATTAAATTAATTATCAAAAAGTTTTTTCTTATTGATTTATTATCTAGTAAATTAAAAATAAAAACTGCCACTTGGCGGGAGCGATGTTTTGTTTCTTTGTTCACAATTCCGCATAGGGCTTGTTTTTCAAACCACCTCCGAAAATAAATTATTAGAGACGGCCTAACCTTTGGACCTTTCTCGCGCTGCTTACAAACGGTTCATGATTTGAACCGCCGCCAATAAATCGATTTTTCAAGATGGTCAGGTTTTCTTTTGGCCTCTTGAATTATCAGAATAGTATATTTGTTTGAACCGCCTCCGAAAAGTAGTGTAACATCCCAAAAATATTAAACCAGAATCATCAAACTCTAATCACTAAAATTAGGGTTAACAAAAACTTTTCTAATTAAAAATATGGAAGCATTCATATGTGTATGTATCAAAATTTGGATTCTTTTGAATTGCCATGATTATGTGTTTCTTTGCTTGTGAAATGATTCTTGAGTGAAATAAACATCATCTAAACAATCCCCAAACTTTTCCCAAAGACAAACAAATCAAAACAAACAAATTAAGTGAATGGTCACTTTGGCCAATTTAACTCCCATGCCTACTTTGGCTATCTCTAACTTTCAGAACTTAACAGAAATATGTATGGATCTTTGCACCCCTTGATACTACTTATAATAAGGTACCAAGGTCCACTTTGTGATCATCCAAAAACATTCAAATGCTTAGTTTAAATGACAGTTTAAAATTAAATCTATTTCATATGGGAAGATCCCACTATTTCAAAAACCACTCAAACAAGCTCAATTTTTAAAACCCAAGCATCCACAGTATCACCAGCACATGCCTAGCACACCTACCAAAAATCTTTTCAAAATTCAAAACTTAAGTTCATGCGGCCATTTCATCAAACAGGTTGCAAATGCAAATCAAACAAAATCAAAACACTATGTTGAGCAGTGTTTTGGGCCTAACTTTTTCCCTCTCTGGACACCACTAGCCTTAGTAGATCATCTAACAACCTTAACTAATCACTAGCACCACTGTAGGCTGGCCATTGTCATCAATGGTGAGCAGGCCGAGAGCACCATTGCCACCCCATAGTCGACAGCAAGCTACGAGCAACACTAGACTCGCCAACCTTGTCTGGGAGCAAGCTAGCACCTCACCGCCACTCCGTTTACCAGCCGCGAGAAATGTCAGCCCCTGGACCACATGCCCAGGCTATGCCAACCTTCTCTGAAACCATGCCGAGAGCGCGCCCCGTGCGCCACGCTCGACCAGTGCCCACAGACCACGCGCCGCCCTCGCCGCGTGTACGCGTGATCACCGACACCCCAGCAACCCCACAGACACGCTCGTTCGCCGCCGCGCGGACCATGCGTGCTATGCGCCGTCAAAACTTCCGTTGGACCAGCGTAGAGCACCGCAGCGTTCCGACCGATCAGCACCGCCCCACGCCTCTCCACCACGCCGTTGAGCTAAGCCAGGGAGCACAGCACCGCCCTCCACCGTCGCCCACGCCGATAGCTCTCTGTACCGTCGACCACGACGAGCTTAGCTTGCGCCCGTCGGTCCCCTCTCGCCACTATAAATAGAGGCATCCCCCGCTCGAATTCCTCACACCATTCTACTCCCCTCTCACCCAGAACCACCCCACCTCATTCCCGGAGCAAGGCGAGCAGCGCATCGCCGGAATTTCACCGGAGTCCGCCGCTGCTGGAGAAGAAGGAAGCCATCGATTGGAGCCGCCCCAAGAGAAGCTGCCGGTGCCAGGAGAATCGTTGTCGTCAACTTCGTCGTTCGCCCGCATCGCCGACCTTCGCCTGAGCCCCGGTGAGCCTCCCACGACCCCCACTGAGCCGCTAGGGTTCGAGCTCGCCGGTGACTTATTCATCGTCGACGACCCTCAGCCGTCGATCTTCATTCTAATCCAACGCACCACATCGCCCCGTACCGCTTCGCGTTTAAAGAGCCACTGACTAGTAGACCCCCCTTTCAGTTGCGCCCCGCGCTGCGGAGTGACACTAGGCCGGCCCGTTAACCTTTCCCGCGCAGCCCACTCGTTTGAATTTAGCCTTTTCCATTTTAATTCAAACATAGTTCTGTACCTAGTTTCAAAAATCAACCCAGCTCGATTTAGTGAACCAAATTGAATGAAACTAATTTTGTTAGCAAGGTATGGAAATTCTTAATCCAAGCCTCTTGGATTCAAATCATTTGGATATATAGATCAACCTTGGTAAAAATAACAAGTCAGAAGCTTTTCTGCATTCAAACATTTTTCAAATTACAACCATAATAGATTTTGAGTTGATTCCAACTCTCAAAAATCACATTTGATCATACCTTTTAGAATATATAAAAACATATGGGTTTACTTACAGAAATAATGTCCAAGTAATAAAATAATGCCACATAGGCATTTCTAGTTAGTTATTTTTATTTGAAATAAAAGGTTAAATCTTATTAAATTGTGACACCACTTTAAATCACATTCCCATATACTGAAATATGTGGTGATGACATGTGTCAACATGATTCCATGTTTGAGTTGGAGAATATTAAATCTTAAGTAGATTTTCAACGAGTAGAAATTACTTTTCTAAAAATAAAACCAATAAGACAAATGCTTTATTCTTGTGATGTTAGTGATGATGCTAGATCAGCTATAGAACCCTTTTGTGTGATGATTGAAAGTAGTTAAGTATTGTTTGGTGATTGTTTACCTCGTATTTATTTATAGACGCTAGTACCGACCAAGGATACGAGGAGGAAGGAGGATACTACTAAGAAGAAGCCGAGGAGAACTTCAACCACTGCTCTGCACAAGGCAAGCCTAATACTACTAGTTGATTGAGCAAGCTCACACTTGCAAGATAACTTACTTATGCAAGCAAATCCTTGCTTGTTACCATGCCAACGATATGCCCTAAGCATATGTGATCATACCCACTTGATAACCCAATCCTAGTTTTACTTGCAAGTTTTATACTTTATTTCTTTATCAAAGCTTTCTCTTAGAGTTTACATAGTGAATTGTAGATACTAGACAGATAATTGAAGGATGCATAAAGAGCATTAAATTTGTCCTAAGCTAGATAATCTTGATGTCATCCTAAGGCATGAGACTGAACTTAGTTAAAATCCACTAGTTTACCACCCCTCATTAGTACTTACCCCCCACCCCACCCCACCCCACTTGTAGATGCTAGTGCTAAGCATAAAACTTGATCAACTTTAGATGGGAATACTTGGTGGAAAATGGTTATGAAAACCTTGGAATGATGGATCATTCTACTGAGATGTTTTGACATGTGTTTCCGAACACCAGATGATTTGGATGATGAAAATGTTAAGGCATGAGCCTTAGCCCTTTATAAAACTGATGGTTGTCTGGATGCGATACCATTCCAATTTTATCGTACAACCACAATACCCGAGAATTGGGTAGGGCTTGACTGCAAACTTATATAACTTAGTATGGGTTCCCTCACGGCCAAGGTCTGGGCTAAGGCTACCTTGTGAAGATTGTCCACCTGTGCAGTTCCCAAGATGACAGTTGGTCATGGTTGGGAGGCCAAACTCATAGGAGAGGTGCTTATACTAGGGCGTGTAATTGAAAGGTTAGGATTGATTATCCGCATACTGAGTATGGTGAATTCTGGATTTGTTCCTGACGGATGTATCGAATGTTATGGTAAAAGTGTATAATCTCTGCAGAGTGTCAAACTATTCAAATAGCCGCGTCCACGGTTATGGGCAGTTGGAGTGGCCATACTGTTCCCCCGTCAGATGTTTTCAAAATGACTTGTGAAATGAATTGAGATTTTGACTTGACCACAACAGAGTTGTGATATGAATACAAGTTCCCACTTAGGTGATATAAAACTTCAACTAGCATTCTTGCTTCTGAACTTAGTAAAGGTAAATCTGGCTTTTTGCAAAACAACCCTAGAGCTTAGTGTCCTACTACAAAAACCCCCTTCACTTGTTAGTATTGGTTTACGAGTACTTAAAGAGTACTCATGGCTTTGTCCCTGACTATTCCCATGGCCAGACTATGAAGATGAGTACCAGGAGGATGGACCCCAGAAGGTTACGACAACTAGGATCATCTCCCATCGTCAGCATTGCCTGTGATCCCGAAGATGGAGATTCGCCTACGCTACCGTTATTATTACGTATTTCCGCTGCTTGAGTTGTATTAAGAACTGTATCATGAGATCCTTATTTGTGTAAGAACTTATGTATGGTTCGTAATGGATGATGTACTGTGGTATTCAAATTTGTTATGTCTCGCAAAAATGGTAATCCTGGGATTGCGATGTATGGCATAACAGGCATCTGGGATTAAAAATCTGGGTGTTGACAAGTTGGTATCAGAGCCATCCTGACCATAGGAGACCCAAGTTAGACTGGACGTTTGAATAAAAAACTTACTTTCAAAACCAAAGGAAGCAAATATTTACAAAAACTTATTCCCATTCTTATCACCTTGATTCTTTCCTAAAAATTCATGTTTCTCAAAAACTCTTGCAAAATACCTAAAATTTGACACACTTGATCACTCTACTAATCTACTCATCCTATATTCTTATAGATGGACGTGAAGTATAGCAAGTTTTATTAGTTGGGGAATGGAGGAGACCTTATCTTTGAGCGGGATTTGGACCAGCTTTCGGAACTTCTGGAGCGTCCGCACCCCGAGTTCTTCGGAGCTCAGCTCAATGATCAAGGAGGAGAAGATCTGCAGTGGCTAATTGTTGCAAGTCTCCGAGGAAAGATTGAACCTCCCACTGCCGAGGGAATTCAGTTCACCTTAAGAGAGAACAACTGGCTCGATGGACTTGCCAGGGCCATGCAGGAAGCTCTTGCCCGTCTGTGTGGGCAGAGTATCAACCAGATCAAGGGTACCCGCTTTGAGTTTTGTCCAAGGCGTGATGCTATGGGACAGCCACTAGAAGCCCCATACCACCACGAGCTGAAGACTCAGTTGGACCACCTCATCTTCATGATGTACGATCGTCAACAGGAATTAGACAATTGCCGTGACTACTCCAATCACAAGTCCGCCATCATCAAGACGAAGGATCAGACCATCGCCATGCTAGCGAAGGATCGCAAGTCTCGCCGCCGTCATCTCGACAAGAAGGAGCGCATCATTGCCCGTCTTCACCACCGTATCTCGGATTTGGAGGAGACCATCCACGAGAGAGACATGCAGTTGGAGGAAAGGGAGAATGCCGGAGATGATCTTCGCGGAGACCCCTACTCCTATCTCAACGATTATGATGATTTTCTAGAAGATCAGGCTCTGGATTTCTTCACCGATGAGGATGACTTCGCCTTCATCAATGACGACGATGATGATGAGGATGATGACTACACCGACTCCGAGGAGTAGTAGCACTTGAGCACTAGCGTAGTGAGTTGTATTCAGTCCCACTGTATCGTAGTTTCCAGAATGGTTCTTAAAACCATATGTTTACTTTTGTTGTGGTGTGTGTTTGTATCGTGTGCTATGAATGAATGAATGAAAAGAAAGTTGCTAGAAAATTGAGTCAAACTTTAAAAACTTTTCAAAGCCCTTGAACCTTAGAAATTTCCCTTTTTTCTCATGATCTATCTCAATCTTCAGATGCCACGCGGAGGAAGTGGTTCATCCCCGGACCCGATGTTGCAGATCCTGCAAATGTTGGTCTCTGACCACGAAGCTGAAAGAGCCGAACGTCAAGCCAACCTAGCCACCCTTAAACATATAGCTCAGCTAGCCCACAACAATCAAGGCCAAGGAAATCAGGACAACCATGGATCTAAGCTCAAGAATTTCCAAAACACCAACCCACATGTTTTCACTAAGTCAGAAGAGCCCCTAGATGCAGACGATTGGCTGCAAACCATGGAAAATAACCTAGAAGTCGCCGGAGTGGAAGGCAACGAGAAAGTTCTGTTCGCCACCCATTATCTAGCCGGAGATGCAAGAGCATGGTGGAACAACGTTCGTGCAATGATCGGAGGACAGATGATGACCTGGGAGGAATTCAAGGTCAAGTTCAGCAGAACCCATGTGCCACCAGGTTTGATCAAGAGAATGAGAGATGAGTTCAGAGAACTAAAGCAAGGACGGATGGCCGTAGTAGAATACCGTGACAAATTATTGTCATTAGCTAGGTATGCCCCGGATGAGATCGAGACCGAAGCCAAGAATAAAGAGAGATTCTTGAATGGTCTGCACGATGAGATGCAGACTGTGTTGGTCAATATCCCCTTTGCGGATATTGAAGCCCTTGTCGACTCTGCCATCCAGGTGGAAGGAAAGATCAACCAAGCCAATGAGAACCGCAAGCGTCGCATGATGCATCAGCCAGGAACCCATCAGACCCCAAAGTATTGCCCTAACCCATCTCCAGGATTTGCCCCGAGAACCAACAGACCCCCGATGAACCGTTCGACCTATCCCAACCGTGGAAACCCGAGGCCCGGAGGAAATAACAACAACCCCGACAACTCTAGCAATTTCAACCGTGCCCCATCCAAGTTCAACAACAACAATGCTACCGCCAACACCAACACTGCCCCAAGGACTGGAAGCAATGTTGTGCCTGTTGCAGCGAAGGACAAGTCGCAAGTGACTTGTTATGACTGTGGAAATAAGGGTCACTACTCCAACGAGTGCCCCAACAAGAAGAATGCCACAGCCCCCAATGCAAATGCCCCAGCTCAGCAGCAGCGTCGTGTTCAGCCCGGAAGGAGGTTTGCCCCAGGGAATTCACTCAACCGCAACGGCTGTCTTTTTCTCATGCATGCTGAAGAAGCTCAGGAAGCGCCAGACGTCGTGCTGGGTATGTTTTCTGTTAATTTAGTACTTGCTAGAGTGTTGTTCGATTCGGGTGCATCGCATTCATTTGTCACCGAAGAATTTGCCTGCACTAGTAAGATTCAACCAACCAAACTGAAGCATGTTATGATTGTTCAAATCCCCGGTTCAACCACCAAAGCTAGGCAAATTTGCAAAGTCGTCCCTATCTGAATCCATGGCATATATTTTTATGCTAATCTGATAGTGCTTGGAACTAAAGGTTTGGAAGTAGTACTAGGAATGGATTGGATGTCCAAACATAAAGGATTGATTGACTGTGCCAAGAAAGCCATAACCATGACCAGTACAGCCGGAATATCAGTCGAGCATATATCTAAAACCTTACCTCGTCAATTCAAGTGCAACAAGAGTATAGCCTAACCTACCATTGACCAAGTCCGGATAGTCTGCGAATACCCCGATGTATTTCCAGATGTTTTGCCCGGTATGCCCCCAGATCGGGATATCGAGTTTATCATTGAACTAATCCCCGGAACAGGACCCATAGCCCAGAGACCATATAGTATGAACCTGTCTGAACTAGCAGAACTGAAGAAGCAACTGGATGCCATGTTGGAAATTGGATTGATTCAACCAAGTGCGTCACCATGGAGATCACTTGTCTTATTTATGGACAAAAAGATGGAGGTAACCGTTTGTGTACGGATTATCGGAAGTTGAATGATGTCACTATCAAGAACAAATACCCATTGCCCAAGATAGAAGTTTGATCAGTTGACCGGTGCCAAAGTGTTTTCTAAGATTGATCTTAGAACAGGCTATCATCAACTCAAGATTCGTGCAGAGGATATTCCAAAGACTGCCTTTACCACCAGATATGGATTATACGAGTATATCGTCATGTCTTTTGGATTAACCATTGCCCCCGCTTATTTCATGAATCTCATGAATAAGATTTTTATGGACTTCCTGGATAAGCTTGTCGTTGTTTTCATCGATGACATTCTGATTTATTCCAAATCGGAAGAAGAACATGAGCTACACCTAAGGACCATTCTTGGAACCCTTAGAAAGCATCAGTTGTATGCCAAGTTTAGCAAATGTGAATTCTGGTGGCAGGAGGTAGGATTCCTCGGCCACATTGTATCAGCCGGAGGAATTGCCGTTGACCCTGCAAAGGTGAAAGATGTCGAAGATTGGCAAGCCCCAACCACTCAAACCCAATTTCGTGCATTTCTCGGATTGGCGGGATATTATCGCAAGTTCGTAGAAGGATTCTAGAGTATCGCCAGACCGATGACCCAATTGCTGAAGAAGGACAAGAAGTTTGAATGGACCAACAAATGTGAATCGAGTTTTCAAGAACTCAAGAGAAGATTGATTTCAGCCCCAATCTTAATCATGCCGGATATCACGAAGCCCTTCGGTGCTTATTGTGATGCATCCAAGATCGTTCTCGGATGTTTGCTAATTCAAGAAGGCAAAGTTATATCTTATCTATCTCGACAACTGAAACAACATAAGCAAAATTACCCAAACCATGACCTCGAACTCACAGCCGTAGTTCTAGCCCTGAAGACATGGAGGCATTACCTGATGGGAAACCGTTGTGAGATTTATTCAGATCACAGGAGTCTGAAGTATATATTCACTCAAAAGGAGCTGAATATGAGAAAGAGAAGATGGATTGAGCTAATCAAGGATTACGATCTGGACATTCACTATCACCCTGGTAAAGCCAACATGGTAGCAGATGCCCTTAGCAGATTGCTGTGCCGCTTGAACTCTGATTTTGAAGGAGCAACCAAGCTTGCACAAGGAGATGGAAGATTTCCGAATGGAATTAGTGAGTGAAGGATTTTTGGCTAGCATAGAACTTCAACCCACTTTGATCAGCCAGATCAAAGAGGTGCAGAAAGGAAATGCTAGTATCGATGGAATCAAGCGTCGTATCAGTACATGCAAAGTACCCGAATTCACCGAAGACGAAGAAGGAGTTCTGTGGTACAAAGGACGCCTTTGTGTACCAGCAGATTCTGAGTTGAAAGAAGTGATTCTGAAGGAAGCTCATGATACTCTTTATTCTGTCCACCCCGGAGGAACTAAGATGTATCAAGATTTGAAAGAGCAATTTTGGTGGCATAAGATGAAGAGAGAAATCGGAAGCTATATCGCCAAGTGTGATATATGTCAGAGAGTCAAGGCAGGACATCAAAGACCCGCTGGATTGTTGCAACCATTGCAGATTCCGGAATGGAAATGGGATTCCGTGGGAATGGATTTTATCACCGGATTGCCTACTTCTAGTAGGGGAAATGACTCTATCTGGGTCATAGTGGACAGATTGTCCAAAGTCACCCATTTCTTACCCGTCAAGACCACATATCAGAGTTCGAAGCTAGCGGAGTTATACATCGCTAGAATTGTCAGTTTGCATGGAGTCCCTAAGAACATTGTATCGGATCGAGGAACTCAGTTTACCTCGAGATTCCGGAAAAAAGTCCAAGAAGGTTTAGGAACCCGCCTAGATTTCAGCACCGTGTATCCGATGGACAAACGGAGCGAGTAAATCAAATACTCGAAGATATGCTGAGAGATTGTGTGTTAGAATATGGATCTAAGTGGGAAGACTGTCTGCCGTTCGCAGAATTTTCATACAACAATAGTTATCAAGCTAGTTTGCAAATGGCCCCATTTGAATTTATGTATGGAAGGAAGTGTCGCACCCCTTTGATCTGGTCAAAAGTAGGAGAGAGTCAGATTTTCGGACCTAACATCCTACGAGAAGTAGAAGAGAAGGTTCACAAGATTCGTGAGCACCTCAAGACAACCCAGTCTAGACAGAAGAGTTATGCCGACAAGAGACGTCGTTACCTCACCTTCAACATAGAAGATTTTGTGTATCTGAAAGTGTCACCATTGAAGGGAATGCAGCGTTTCCAGCTGAAAGGAAAATTAGCCCCCAGATATATCGGACCCTGCAAAATTCTAAACCGTCGAGGAGAAGTGTCGTATCAACTGGAACTGCCCGAGGAGATGTCAGCCGTGCACAATGTGTTCCATATATCATTACTTCGCAAGTGTCTCGACGTTCCAGAGAAGACTGAAGTGTTCAAGAATATTGATCACCAGACCATAGAGATCAACGATGACCTGACCTATCCCAAAGTACCCATACGTATTTTGGAAGAAGCTTTCAGAACTACCAGAACCCGAAGCATCAAGTTTCTCAAGATTCAGTGGAGCAACCACACAGAAGAGGAAGCTACACGGGGCCTTGAAGATCACATCAGGACGGAGTTTCCCGATCTCTTCAAATCCTAGGTAATCTTTTTTGTCCTTTTTCAAATCTCGGGACGAGATTTTGTTTAAGGGGGGAAGGTTTGTAACATACCAAAAATATTAAACTAGAATCATCAAACTCTAATCACCAAAATTAGGGTTAACAAAAACTTTTCTAATTAAAAATATGAAAGCATTCATATGTGTATGTATCAAAATTTGGATTCTTTTGAATTGCCATGATTATGTGTTTCTTTGCTTGTGAAATGATTCTTAGGTGAAATAAATATCATCTAAACAATCCCCAAACTTTTTCCAAAGATAAACAAATCAAAACAAACAAATTAAGTGAATGGTCACTTTGACCAATTTAACTCTCATGCCTACTTTGGCTATCTCTAACTTTCAGAACTTAATAGAAACATGTATGGATCTTTGCACCCCTTAATAGTATTCATAATAAGGTACCAAGGACCACTTTGTGATCATCCAAAAACATTCAAATGCTTAGTTTAAATGACAGTTTAAAATTGAATATATTTCATATGGGAAGATCCCACTATTTCAAAAACCACTCAAACAAGCTCAATTTTCAAAACCCAAGCATCCACAGTATCACCAGCACATGCCTAGCACACCCACCAAAAATCTTTTCAAAATTCAAAACTTAAGTTCATGCGGCTATTTCATCAAACAGGTTGCAGATGCAAATCAAACAAAATCAAAACACTATGTTGAACTGTGTTTTGGGCCTAACTTGCTCCCTCTGTGGACACCACTAGTCTTAGTAGATCATCTAACAACCTTAACTAATCACTAGCACCACTGTAGGCTGGCCATTGTCATCAATGGTGAGCAGGCCGAGAGCACCATTGCCACCCCATAGTCGACAGCAAGCTACGAGCAACACTAGCCTCGCCAACCTTGTCTGGGAGCAAGCTAGCACCTCACCGCCACTCCCTGTCCCAGCCACGAGCAATGTCAACCCCTGGACCACACGCCCAGGCCATGCCAACCTTCTCTGCAACCATGCCGAGAGCGCGCCCCGTGCGCCACGCTCGACCAGCGCCCACAGACCGCGCTCCGCCCTCGCCGCGTGCACGCGTGATCACCAACACCCCAGCAACCCCGCAGACACGCCCGTTCGCCGCCGCGCGGACTACGCGCGCTCTGCGCCATCAAAACTTCCGTCGGACCAGCGCAGAGCACCGCAACGTTCCGACTGATCAGCACCGCCCCACGCCTCTCCACCACGCCGTTGAGCTTCGCCAGGGAGCACAGCACCGCCCCCTACCGTCGCCCACGCTGATAGCCCTCTATACCGTCGACCACGACGAGCTCAGCTTGCACCCGTCGGTCCCCTCTCGCTACTATAAATAGAGCCATCCCCCGCTCGAATTTCTCACACCATTCTACTCCCCTCTCACCCAGAACCACCCCACCTTATTCCCGGAGCAAGGCGAGCGACGCATCGCCGGAATTTCACCAGAGTCCGCCGCTGCTGGAGAAGAAGGAAGCCATCGATTGGAGCCGCCCCAGGAGAATCGCCGACTTCGACTGCTCGCCCGCATCGCCGACCTTCCCGGTGAGCCTCCCGACCCCCCATCGAGCCACTAGGGTTCGAGCTCGCCGGTGACTTGTTCATCGTCGACGACGACCCTCAGCCGTCGATCTTCATTCTAATCCAACGCACCATCGCCTGCATCGCCGCTTTTAAAGAGCCACCGACAAGAGATCCCCTGTCGGTTGCTCACAATAATGGAGTGACACTGGCCGGCTGTTAACCTTTCATTTCACCTGCTTGAATTTAGCCTTTTCCATTTTAATTCAAACATAGTTCTGTACCTAGTTTCCAAAATCAACCCATCTCGATTCAGTGAACCAAACTGAATGAAACCAATTTTTTTAGCAAGGTATGTAAATGCTTAATCCAAGCCCGTTGGATTCAAATCATTTGGATCTATAGATCAACCTTGGTAAAAATAACAAGTCAGAAGCTTTTCTGCATTCAAACATTTTTCAAATTTCAACTGTAATAGCTTTTGAGTTGATTCCAACTCTCAAAAATCACATTTGATCATACCTTTCAGAATATATAAAAACATATGGATTTACATACAGAAATAATGTCCAAGTAATAAAAGAATGCCACATAGGCATTTCTAGTTAGTTATTTTTATTTGAAATAAAAGGTTAAATCTTATTAAATTGTGACACCACTTTAAATCACATTCCCATGTACTGAAATATGTGGTGATGACATGTGTCAACATGATCCCATGTTTGAGTTGGAGAATATTAAATCTTAAGTAGGATTTTAATGAGTAGAAATTACTTTTCTAATAATAAAACCAAGAAGACAAATGCTTTACTCTTGTGATGTTAGTGATGATGCTAGATCATCTATAGAACCCTTTTGTGTGATGATTGAAAGTAGTTAAGTATTGTTTGGTGATTGTGTACTTCGTATTTATTTATAGACGCTAGTACCGACCAAGGATACGAGAAGGAAGGAGGATACTACGAAGAAGAATCCGAGGAGAACTTCAACCACTGCTCTGCACAAGGCAAGTCTAATACTACTAGTTGATTGAGCAAGCTCACACTTGCAAGATAACTTACTTATGCAAGCAAATCCTTACTTGTTACCATGCCAACGATATGCCCTAAGCATATGTGATCATACCCACTTGATAATCCAATCCTAGTTTTACTTGCAAGTTTTATACTTTATTTCTTTATCAAAGCTTTCTCTTAGAGTTTACATAGTGAATTGTAGATACTAGACAGATAATTGAAGGTTGCATAAAGAGCATTAAATTTGGCCTAAGCTAGATAATCTTGATGTCATCCTAAGGCATGAGATTGAACTTAGTTAAACTCCACTAGTTTACCACCCCTCATTAGTACTTACCCCCCCACTTGTAGATGCTAGTGCTAAGCATAAAACTTGATCAACTTTAGATGGGAATACTTGGTGGAAAATGGTTATGAAAACCTTGGAATGATGGATCATTCTACTGAGATGTTTTGACATGTGTTTCCGAACACCAGATGATTTGGATGATGAAAATGTTAAGGCATGAGCCTTAGCCCTTTATAAAACTGATGGTTGTCTGGATGCGATACCATTCCAATTTTACCGTACAACCACAATACCCGAGAATTGGGTAGGGCTTGACTGGAAACTTATATACCTTAGTATGGGTTCCCTCTGTAGGGGTTCGTAGCATGGAAAACAAAAATTTTCTATCGCATACAAACAAACAAGCCAAGATCTATCTACTAGATTGTAGCAACGAGTCGATAGAGGAACTCACCCTCGAAGATTCCAAAGCGGTTAACGAGAGCAGATTCTCGTGGGTGATGTAGTCGTACACTTCCGATCTCAAGATCGCGTAGACGATCCTTCCCACGCGCGCCTAAGCGCTCCCGATCGGTCACACGTTCGACTCGACGAAGACCTTCCTCTCCTTGTTCCAGCAGTGGAGGTTGTAGCACTCTCCTCGCGATTCGGCAAAGACAACCAGGTGGTACCTAAGTAGGGGAAATCCCAGGCTTCGCTTAAGCGGTGCGAGTATGGTGGAGCTTATGAGAGAGGCTATTAGTGGTCTAGTAATTAGACACACCAATTAGAAGGCTCTAAACCAATTAGAAGGCTCTAAACCGTGGCTAAAGCAATTAGAAGCTCTAAACCAAAACGGCTCTAAACCGGAGATCTAGAGTAGAAAGTTATGTGTCTATGGGAGGAGCCCTGCCTCCTTATATGGGAGGGGGTCCTTGGCCAGGGAGGAGGAGTCCTCCCCAACTCGGACCAGGGCTTGGGCGCCCGAGGAGTCCAACTCCTCCTCAGGTTGGTTCCAACTCCTCTTGCTTGTTTCCCACAGTTTCTTGTTTTGGCGGTTTGACTTTCAAACTGGACATTTGACTTTTCTGCTTTTAGGATTCAATTTAATCCTTTATTTGGGACAGCAAGAACACTTAGTACATGATGCAATCATTCAATGAGCAATGACACATTCATGTACCCTTCCCCCGAGTCTTGGGACAATCCGAACCTTCTAGAACATTCCCATGAAAACACGGAATCATTCCCGAACTCAAACGGGACTTTCCTTATATGAATCTTATTCTCCGGACCATTCCGGATCACCTCGTGATATCCGGATCCCATCCGAGACTCGAACAACATTCGGTCTCTTTCTCATAATACCATAACTACTCAAACAACGTCGAATCCTTAAGTGTGTCTCCCGGTTACGTGAATTGAATTATCGGACATGATCGAGACACTTCTCCGAACAATAACCAATAGAGGAATCTGGAAATTCATATGGCTCCCACATATTTCTCACGATTACTTTGCGATCGAATGAACCACTTACATACGATACCAATTTCCCTTTGTCTCACGATATGTTACTTATCCGAGGTTATGATCGCTTGATCTCGCATACCTAGTTCAACCTCACATCGATAAGTACTCTTTTCTCGTTCCGTGATATGTGATCCCTTGTGACCAAGTCACATGCTTGCAAGCTAATTGGATGACATTCCACCGAGAGGGCCCAGAGTATATCTATCCGTCATGAGGATGGACAAATCCCACTCTTGATCCATGTGTTTCAACCAATACTTTCCGAACACTTAATGCCACCTTTATAGCCACCCTGTTACGGTGTGGTGTTTGATGTCATCAAAGCATCCATCCGGTAAAGGTGATATGCATGATCTCATGGTCGAAGGAATTAGGTTACTATGTATCAGAAAGCATATAGCAATTGAACTATTGAAATGACTTGATCTTTATGCTACGCTTATCTATAGGAGTATGTCCATCACATCATTCTCCTAATGATATGATCCTGTTGTTAATAACATCTCTATGTTCATGATAAGGAAACCATGATCATATATTAACCAACAAGCTAGTTTAACAAGAGGCTATACTAGGGACTCTTATTTCAGTTTACAAATCACACAAGTATTAATGTTTCCGGTTAATACAATTATAGCATGGTATGTAAACATTTATCATAAGTGTGAAGATATGATAATAACCACTTTATTATTGCCTCTTGGGCATATCTCCAACAGTCTCCCACTTGCACTAGAGTCAATAATCTAGTTTCAAACCTTTGTGTATATAACACCTATGGCTTTCCGGTGTTGTATGTACACGATTGCTAGTGGTCAATCGATCTCCGGATCTGACACTTCCAGGTCCGTGTGTAATTGCATGTCTTTGCGTCTCACGCATCACTCGTTCTCTAATGAGATGGCTTTGTATAAATTTGGTCTTTCGTGTGACCTTTAGCTCTTTGGGGTTAAAACATGTTGATAATATTGTCGCACAATATATCTTCATAGTATTATCCTCGTGAACTACACCTAGTTTGATAACAAACTACTTGACACAAATGCCCTCTTTTTGTCGCTATAATAGCGATCATATACTTAGCCTTTTGTTGTAGTATCTGTCACAATGTATTAACTTTGGAACTCATCCAAATCCATTATGGAACTCACTTTCCATTATATTGTGCCACCCTTTGTTTAAATTGAGATACACTTAATTTGTACTTTGTGACAAAACTAGTATCAATGTAGTACTTTTACAATGAACTAACCATCTATTTGTCACTTCTACAAATATTATACTCTTAGTTCTTCCAAAAGATCATAAGAATATCCTTACTATTGTCCAATGATCATCTTAATCATTACGGTATATGCTCACAACATTTAGAGCATAGGACATATCCGATTTATACATATCACAAGATGATTGATATAAATACTCTTTGTGATTTCATACATCAAGTATCAATCTATACTTGATTATTTGTTTCACTTTACCAAATGTCAATACACTTGAATATATCATCAACATTGAATTTATTCAATCCTTTACGTATGACAAGAACCTCTCTTGTAGTTTCTATATTGAACTCATTCAATATCTTGTCTATGTACTTCTGGCACAACCATATTAGCGTCTATTGATGCCAAATATTTAGGTTTTGCCTAAGTCTTTCATCGGTATGAAATTCTTAATATGTGTTAATAAAAGATACATTATTTCCAATCAACAATATGTCTTCCACATAATGTATTAGAAACATGTCTTAGCGCTCCCACTTAATTTCTTGCAAATGCAAGCATCTTCATTGTCTCTGATGAAATTAAACTCTTTTAACAGTTTCATCATAGTGAAGATTCCAACTCATGATGCTCACTTCAACCATTGAAGTTTGCATATGCTTTTAGCATCCTTTGAATTAACAAAACCCTATGGACCGTGTTATGCACATGTCCTAGGTAACGATTCTATTAGAAGAACTTGTTTTGTTTATTCAATTACCATATAACAAATTATATGTAGTGGTTGCTACATTAATCCGTCTAGACTAAATATCACTATGAAAGATCAAATCTTGTCATAGTCAACCTTTGAACATTTTGTGAACTCTTTCCCAACATGTCGACTATTTCATAGATGTGAAACATCCATGTCTATTTCTTTATAGATCCAAATACGACTGTAAGGTATTGTACCTTCCCAGAGGGTCTTTCAAGTTCAAATCTTGATCTCTCGTGTATGGAACTATCACGGATTTTATGGCTTCAAGCCATTTGACGGAGTCAGGGCCCATCATCGCTTCTTTGCATGTAGTCGGTTCATTATTCTCAAATAATGATTCAACCCTCAAATCTTGGTATTTGATTGTTTATCCGACCTACTTGTTTCAATAGGAACTTGGATCTTCGTGACCACAACCTTTGAGGTACGTGAGCCATGAGCATTATTCTTGCCTCAAACACTTTTCTATTGCTAACTCTGCACATATAGCTAAGGTTCTTTTAACCTTATCAAAGTTCTATTGTCCTCCCACTTAACTTTTCACGAAAAATTCCTTCTCAAAGAAACTTGGCGTTCTAAGTGACAAACACTTTTGTCTCCGATGTTATGGAGGATTACTTATGATTATTCAAAATAACATACAAAGACAGTTCATCCGACTTTGGTTGCACATATCTTTCTTATGCATAGCATACCAATGTTTAAGAAAGGACTACTTGGGTTTTATCCCAAACCATAACCTTATATGGTGTCATTTCAGCGGATTATGATGAAGCTCTTTTCGTGGAAAACGGTAATCTCTAAAGCTTTTAATCTTTAAAATATAATGGCAGTTTTATAAATTATACCTTTGATCTTACCATGTCAAACAAGGTTTAATTACATATCTCGACGCTCCATACTCTTATGGTGTTTGGAAATGCAAATCACGGAATGATTCCTTAAATCTTAGGTATTATGCTAAACTTGTAACTCAAATATCTTCCTTTATGATCTTATCATAAACTATTTATATTCTTGTTACAATGATTTTGCACTTCATCTTGAAAGTCCTTGAACTTTTCAAATGTTTCACACTTCATCCTTATTAAGTAAATATTCATATATTCACTCAAATTTTGGAGAAAGCACATGAAGTTGAAATCCATCGCTCTTGACTATACATAATGGACTTCATACAACAATATGTACAAGTTCCAATAAGCTAGTCTATCGTTCCCTTTTGGCCTATGAACGAAGTTTTAATTATCTCTAGGAAAGTTTTACAAGCGTCATTTGATCAAAATCAAAAGACTCCAAAATTCCATCCATATGGAGTTTCTTCATGTTTTCTTTCCAATATAATTTAAACGGCGATGTCACTTCCTAAGTGATCTTTCAATCAATTTGTCTTTCGACATTTTTAGCACTTGTTTTATGGATGTGATTCCTCCAACGAGATTTTGCGAATCATCCATCTTTTATGGATTACGGCAATTATTTGAACAACCCTTTTGTTCTCATAACACCTGATAAAACAAATCTTGAAGGCAAGCTTTGATGTTTAACGAGCAACACAATAACCCTTTATTTGTTCTCAATGAACATCATCACATATTCTTTTGCTAATTACTTAGGCCACTGTAGTTCATGAATTCTGTTGTTTCGTATGACGATTCATACCAACAAATTCAGTATCAAATACTTAAGAACCACATTTGTTTAATAAGCAAAGAATATAGCCATAACATGTATATCATCTATATACTTAAACTGAACAATTCTAGTCTTTTCCTTTCTGCCATATATTTATGAGATTCTCTTTCAGTATTTCCTATTCTGTTTGAAAGAATCTATCAATATCAATAGTGGAGTCATACATATGACATATAGTCCAAAGCGTGTATAGTTAAATACCAATGTCTTTGGACTTGCACTTTGAAGTAGATCATCATCATCAAATGTTTGGTGTTCTTTCAAATTCCTTTCTTTAGTAATCTCTTGGTGTAGTAAACATTTTACCTACATCAAATATTCACACTTAACATGGAATCGTCCATGATCAAGCTACTTTTAGCTTATAATGATGAATTATGAGTATAATGTTGCTATCCAAAACCTTTTGGAGGATCAGGACAACAAGTGTCTCCAACCTTTTGCAAATTCTCATCAAATATGAGAACATGACTTTTGCCATATTATACTCTATCATGTTGCAACCAAAACTTTGTTTCAGATATCACAATATCTTCCACACATCATGGTTTCTGAAATAACTCTTTCAGATCCTAGATAACCTTGATATTAAGAGAATTCTTTGAATATCAAGAATCATGGAGACAAACATGATACTTATATACTAACATTGGAATTGTTACTCTTGTTTTAATACAAATTATTAAACTTCATCGAGTAACCGGAACTTACTGAAAGTTTGCAATAGGACTTTTAAACTTTAGATTAACACTTCAAAACAATACGATACCAACAGAAAGTAACTAACCAGAATTCTATAGCTCTATCATCTCAATTATAACTAAGCGCAAGGTGGTAAACGGATGCCAATGACTACAACAACTATGCAAATTCACTTTGATTTAGTTTATGATAAATTGAGTTCTAATTAATAATTAAATTAATCTAGGTGAACTCCCACTCAAAACAATATCCCTCACATTGTTTTAGTGATCACACGAACCAAATCCACCACATCAAAACCGATCATCACGAGAGTTGATATAGCTTCAATGGCGAACAATCAACATGTTCATCATATCTACTATATGACTCATGCTCTACCTTTCGGTAATCCGTGTTCCCGAGGCCATGTGCATACATGCTAGGCTCGTCAAGATCAAACCTTAGTTTCCGCATGAGCAACCGCTTGCTCACGTTGTATACACTTGTAGAATCTAACACACCCGATCATCACGTGGTGCTTCAAACAACAAGCTTTAGCAACGGTGCTAACTAAGGGTGAACACTTTATGACTTGAAATTCATGTGCATGAGGGATCATCTTATAATGCTACCGTGTCTACTAAGCAATACAAGATGCATAAAGGATTAACATCACATGCAATTCATAATATGTGATATGATATGGTTTTCTTCTTTGTGCTTCCGATCTCCATCTTCCAAGACGAACATGATCTCCATCATCACCGACATTGCATCAAGATCAATGACGCCTCTCCATGGTTGTCGCCCACCGGCTTCAACTATTACAACTACTTTGAATAGACACGCTGGTCTTAACATAAATTAAAGACAACCATATGGCTCACGGTTGCCAACTTACAATAAGGAACATTGCATACATCATATATAATCACAATCATGGCCATATCACATCACAAGACACCCCGCAAAACAAAGTTAGACGCCTCTACTTTCTTTGCATGTTTTACGTGGTTTGGGGCTTTCAATAAGTGTCGTTCTAACTTACGAACAAGAACCACAACATTGATACTAGTATTGTCAATCACCCGTTGTAAATTGGATCTTAACTATGCTAGGAGAAACATGCACCCGCAAAGCCACTTATGCAATACAAGTTACATGTCAAGCGTGGAGCAAGTCTCATGAACGATGTCATGTAAGGTTAGCCCGGCCGCTTCATCCCAACATACCGCAAGATACAAAGTACACAAGAAGCAATCGACAATAAAGCATCAACGCCCACAATGACCATTGTGTTCTACTCGTGCAAGATCTACATATAGACACGGCTCTGATACCACTGTAGGGGTTCGTAGCATGGAAAACAAAAATTTTCTATCGCATACAAACAAACAAGCCAAGATCTATCTACTAGATTGTAGCAACGAGTCGATAGAGGAACTCACCCTCGAAGATTCCAAAGCGGTTAACGAGAGCGATTCGTGGGTGATGTAGTCGTACACTTCCGATCTCAAGATCGCAGACGATCCTTCCGCGCCACGTTCCGCAGCGCTCCCGCGGTCACATCGCTCGGTACTCGACGAAGACCTTCCTCTCCTTGTTCCAGAAAATGAGGTTGTAGCACTCTCCTCGCGATTCAAGAAAGACAACGGCGTGGTACCTAAGTAGAGGGAAATCCGCAGGCTTCGCCTTAAGCCGGTGCGAGTATGGTGGAGCTTATGAGAGGCTATTAGTGGTCTAGTAATTAGACACACCAATTAGAAGGCTCTAAACCAATTAGAAGGCTCTAAACCGGGCTAAAGCAATTAGAAGCTCTAAACCAAAACGGCTCTAAACCGGAGATCTAGAGTAGAAAGTTATGTGTCTATGGGAGGAGCCCCTCCTTATATGGGAGGGGGTCCTTGGCCAGGAGGAGGGAGTCCCTCCCAACTCGGACCAGGGCTTGGCGCCCGAGGAGTCCAACTCCTCCTCCGTTGGTTCCAACTCCTCTTGCTTGTTTCCCACGTTTCTTGTTTTGGCGGTTTGACTTTCAAACCGGACATTTGACTTTTCTGTTTAGGATTCAATTTAATCCTTTATTTGGGACAGCAAAAACACTTAGTACAGGATTCAATCATTCAATGAGCAATGACACATTCATGTACCCTTCCCCCTCGGAGTGCCGGACAATCCGGAACCTTCTAGAACATTCAGATGAAAACACCTAATCATTCCCGAACTCCGAAACGCGACTTTCCTTATATTAATCTTATTCTCCGGACCATTCCGGATCACCTCGTGATATCCCGGATCCCATCCGAGACTCCGAACAACATTCGGTCTCTTTCTCATAATACCATAACTACTCAAACAACGTCGAACTTAAGTGTGTCTCCTACGGTTCGTGAATTATGCGGACATGATCGAGACACTTCTCCGAACAATAACCAATAGAGGAATCTGGAAATTCATATGGCTACATATTTCTACGATTACTTTGCGATCGAATGAACCACTTACATACGATACCAATTTCCCTTTGTCTCACGATATGTTACTTATCCGAGGTTATGATCGTCAGATCTCTCGCATACCTAGTTCAACCTCACATCGATAAGTACTCTTTTCTCGTCCGTGATATGTGATCCTTGTGACCAAGTCACATGCTTGCAAGCTAATTGGATGACATTCCACCGAGAGGGCCCAGTATATCTATCCGTCATGAGGATGGACAAATCCCACTCTTGATCCATGTGTTTCAACCAATACTTTCCGAACACTTAATGCCACCTTTATAGCCACCCGCCACGGTGTGGTGTTTGATGTCATCAAAGCATCCATCCGTAAAGGTGATATGCATGATCTCATGGTCGAAGGAATTAGGTTACTATGTATCAGAAAGCATATAGCAATTGAACTATTGAAATGACTTGATCTTTATGCTACGCTTATCTATAGGAGTATGTCCATCACATCATTCTCCTAATGATATGATCCTGTTGTTAATAACATCTCTATGTTCATGATCAGGAAACCATGATCATATATTAACCAACAAGCTAGTTTAACAAGAGGCTATACTAGGGACTCTTATTTCAGTTTACAAATCACACAAGTATTAATGTTTCCGGTTAATACAATTATAGCATGGTATGTAAACATTTATCATAAGTGTGAAGATATGATAATAACCACTTTATTATTGCCTCTTGGGCATATCTCCAACACCCTCACGGCCAAGGTCTGGGCTAAGGCTACCTTGTGAAGATTGTCCACCTGTGCAGTTCCCAAGATGACAGTTGGTCATGGTTGGGAGGCCAAACTCATAGGAGAGGTGCTTATACTAGGGCGTGTAATTGAAAGGTTAGGATTGATTATCCGCATACTGAGTATGGTGAATTCTGGATTTGTTCCTGACGGATGCATCGAATGTTGTGGTGAAAGTGTATAATCTATGCAGAGTGTCAAACTATTCGAATAGCGTCATGATTATGGATGATGAGTGGCCATCTCTCCCCGTCAGATGTTTTCAAAATGACTTGTAAAATGAATTGAGATTTTGACTTGACCACAATAGAGTTGTGATATGAATACAAGTTCCCACTTAGGTGATATAAAACTTCAACTAGCATTCTTGCTTCTGAACTTAGTAAAGGTAAATCTGGTTTTTTGCAAAACAACCCTAGAGCTTAGTGTCCTACTACAAAACCCCCCTTCACTTGTTAGTATTAGTTTGCGAGTACTTAAAGAGTACTGATGGCTTTGTCCCTGGCTATTCCCGTGGCCAGACTATGAAGAGAAGTACCAGGATGATGGACCCCAGGAAGGTTACGACAATTATGATCATCTCCCATCGTCAGCATTGCCCGTGACCTCGAAGATGGATATTCGCCTACGCTGCCGTTATTATTACGTATTTCCGCTGCTTGAGTTGTATTAAGAACTGATCATGATATCCTTATTTGTGTAAGATCTTATGTATGGTTTGTAATGGATGATGTACTCTGATATCGAAATCTGTTATGTCTCGCAAAAAAGGTAATCCTGGGATTGCGATGTATGGCATAATAGGCATCTGGGTTAAAAATCCGGGTGTTGACAAGTAAGCATGTGGATTATTGGCGACGGCTTTTTCACGACAAAGCCCGATTTTGTAGTACCGTCCTTCCGTTCAGAACTATAAGACGTTTTAGATTGTAAAATAAATGTATTTGGACACATTACGTTTTAAACTTGTTAAATAAATGTATCTAGATATCTTTTAGTCTAAAAAGTTTTATATTTCTAAAGGAAGGAGTATAAACCAAATAGCCAAGTTTATCTCGCTTGACACCAAATCTGTCACGACCAACCCGCTCACCCATTCAACGTTATTTACAGTTTACTTGCACTTTTTTTTTTGCGGGTAAGTTTACTTGCACTTTACTTTCAAACAATCACAACTCACAAACTCCCGCAACATTAACAATTATTTATAGCAAATCTTGTGTGTCAATAGTCAATACATTCATATTCTTATATTTTGGGAGATAGTATTCCCAAAGTACAACGTACTTTTTGACGGAACTTTTTTACATGCATCTTCTGTATATATCTACCTACGTCTCCGTTTTAAAATATAAGATATTTTAGATTTGTAAAGAGAATGTATATAGACTTACTTTAGTATGTAGGTTTACTCATGTTTGGAGTGAATCTAGATACTAAAACAAGTCTAGATACATTTGCTTCACAAAGCTAAAACATCTTATATTTTGAAACAAAGGAAGTATATATTTCGTACCATGATTTTTTAAGACATAGAAACGTGAGGTTTTAAATTTTTTAAAAATCAAGTGAAGTGAGACTGTTGCCCATGTGTTGAAGACACTTTCCGTAACTACAGATCATATGATATGATAAGATTTATAGCCTCTTGCTTGCTATACTGTTGGAATCACTTGCCGCTCTCGTCATGTTTCCATTCCTGTAGGCTGTACGCCTTCAGCAGTTCTTTATCTACAGTTCATGAGGCTGGCGCTGGGCGCATCCCTATCGTGCCTCGCCACTATCGCACTACAACAAGGCACAACCCCCTCCTCCTCTCTCGCTACAGTTCCTTCCCAGATCCAGATCGGCCGGCCCGAACCCGAGCCCCTCCGGCGGCCATGCCGGCCGGAGGAGGCGGAGGAGAGGTGCCGGCGTAGAATAGGTTAGTTATAGGGTGTTTTGCGGCGTCTCTGCCGCGGTTTGGGCGTCTTGCCCGGAGTTTTTCTTCGGACCTTTCGACCTAGGTTCGAAGGTGGCGTGATGGCTCCTCGACCAAGTGTTCCGGTGGCTAATCAATGGTGTGTTGCGGATCTACCCTCGGCTCCCAATAAAGGTCTAGGACCGTGTTTCAGCCTTCAAGGCGAAGCCTTGGTCTTTCCTCACGGCCGTGGCGGCGAGGAGGAAGGGCTTGATGGATGGCTCGTGCTTCTCCTTTTCTGGCCGTGGAGGCGAGGGGTCATGGAGCGCGACCATCTTCGTTTCTTCTCTGACGGGCAGGTGTACGTGCTCGATGGGTTCCTTCTCGGCTTTCTTTGGTGGCCATGGTGGTTGCCTTGGAACGGGTCTCGGTGCCCGTGAAGCGGCATCTTCTGGAGCTCCTCCGGTGTTCATCGGCGGCGTGTGTCCGCCATGCCGGGACTCTATGGCAGAGGCTGCCCGCCGCTCTTGCTCTCCTACGTGTTTGGATCTCCCCGCCTCCGCCCCAAGTGGTGTGTCCCGGCGTGTTGCGGCGACGGAGGAAGTCGTCGATCTGGAAGATGAAGAATAGGGACCTGATCGCTTTTCTGTACTTTCTTTAGGTTCCTTTGTGCATTTATCTTGGCCCTCTATGTAATTCCTTCATCTTTTTAGGGCCTTTTTGTAAACTTCCAGAGACTTCTTTGCAGCTAATATATCGGGTGCTTTGCGCCCGTCACTTGTTCAAAAAAAAAAATCGTGCCTCGCCACTGGTAGAAGGAGATAAGAACGGGTAAATATTGTTTGCTGATTGCAGCGGAGGTAGCTTACCCACAAGAAACCCCCGAAAAAATACAATGCTTGATTAAGCAATCTTCTCTATGCTAATATTTTCTTCATTCACAGTCACTTCGTATTCTGGATTAAATCAAAATATAGTAGTATCAGAATATAAAAACTATTATAGTGTTGTCTGAGGCCTAGAGAAGACATGAGCTCAGCTCGCAACGCCGTCGAGGGATGCACTTCTCCAGGACGCGATCTCTTAAGATTGTGGTCACCAGCACCTTCTCGTATACGTCGACAATTTCCTGGCTGTTGATACAACAAGTTCTGTTTTTTAATATTTCTCTAACACAATCTTTGCTACCCTAGAGGCCTAGAGACGACATCGAGCTCTACTATCGGTGCGCCATCGAGGAATATAGAAGGAAGATGGTCCTGAACTTTTCAAAGACTTACGTTTTTCTTTTTAAGAATGTCTTTGCAAAGACTGGTCTTGGATAGTACTCTTGAATAAACCTACACACTAAAAAAAAGTATAAATACATTTGCTTTATAAAACTAAAATATCTTGTATTTTAAAACCGATGGAGTATATATGGGTTTACGGTTTTTGAAGAAGAAAAACACGTTGGTAAGAATATAACACAGCATCGGTACAAACACGAAACCAGCGAGAGAGATAGCAACTCGAGAACACAACCGCACTAGAGAGCACCGCTGGAAATGTGGGCACCCAGATCGCAACGGGACAACTTTGACCGGTCAGAGTCACCTGCCCCATTACCCAGATTAAACTACGGAGTAGTAAACCGAACTCCCGGTTCGTTAATTACACTGACCGAGGCCACCAAACGCAAGGTTTAAACCAGATGGTTTGGTTTAAACACGAGGAATTTACAGCTCCCGAGCCCCCCGTCCACGCTCGGTCCCTGCACCATGCGGGCCCACAGGCTGCGCTACAGCATTATTCTCCCCGTACCTCTTTCACCGACACCCGCGGTAAAAAACCACTACCAGGGCCTATCCTGGCCGTCCGATGCCCCGACCGGTGGCATCCAGCGGCGCGACCGCCACCCACCTACCCCCATTAATTTCGCTGCCCCGCCTTCAGCCAGCAGACAGGTCCAGTCTCCGTCAGTCCCCAGCTCACTCTCTCGCCACTGCTCTGCTTGCTCCCCCTCCTCCTCTTCTCGCCAGGCGGCGAGCTCCTACGGCCACGAGGCTCCGGTAGTCTAGAGTTCAGCCCAGCTCTTCTGCCCCCCTGCCAGCTTCGGCCCGGCCGCCCGAGGTCCCGACTCGCGCCGGCCTCCTCTTCGTCTCCGGCCGCGTGATCTGGTGAGACCTTTTTTTTTACTCTGCTCTAATCTCCTTCTCTCCTGCCCCTTCGCGGTGATACTGCCGGGGAGTTACTGCCGGTCCGAGATCTGGTAGTGCGGAGCGCAATGGAGGCGGTGCGTAGGCAGGTGCCTGGCAGGGGTTACTTTAGATGCGGGTTTTGGCGGGGGATCTCCGCTACATGCCACGCAATCTAGTTCCAGTGTCTGATATTGATCCCGTGAAATGAATTAAGGTGGTCTGTGAGAGAGTTGCCTGCTCAGATCGTGATCTTCTTGGCCAGATGGGTTCGGCCGGTCAACTGCTTGCGAGCTTTGCATGCTCTGTTGTTGGGCTCTAGGGTTTCTCGGGATGCCATTGCTGCGCCGCGTTTATGGTTAAATAAATGGTGGCTCTGGTCAGTGAGATCCCCTAGAGTTCAGGCGTTTATATATAATCGTTTATTAGTGGCCATGATGGGTGTGTTCTACACGTACTAAGTAGGGCCATCTAGCTTTATGTTTAACTATTCTTAGCGGCGCTGCTTCTAATTTGGACATAAATTTATTAGTTGGTGATAGGGGCCAAGAAGGTCGGACCTGTTTCGTGTCTTCTCAATAGGCCGACTAGATTGTTTGTTTAGTCAGAGATAACCTTATTAGTCAGTGCATGCCAGATTTAACGCATCCAATAGGCCGACTGATTGTTGGGACGGTTTGGTTTGATTAATTGCTGATGCAATCAGGTTCTACAAGTGTAGGCCGGGGCTTTTTCCCATTTCGAAAGGTTCTACAAGTGCATTTCATGTTAGAGTTGTACTAGGCGAGCAATAATTATTGTCAACTCATGCTGCTTACTTGCAGGTTGTTCTGAAATGGCGGGTGGCATTACGTGTGGATCCTTGCTGCAGAAATTGCAGGTATGCGTCCGTCAAACGCTTTGCCAACTGCATCGGTGTTTTTGTTTTTCACCTTCACCAGTGCAGTTGGTGTTGATATGCTTCTCGTCTGAAATCTCTTCCGCTGCAGCTTGTATGGGATGAAGTTGGTGAGAGCGACGAGGACCGTGACAAGGTCCTGTACCAGCTGGACCAGGAGTGCCTCGATGTTTACAAGAGAAAAGTTGATCAGGCCACCAACTCAAGGGATCTCCTTATCCAGGCGCTGGACGACTCGAAGATTGAGCTTGCTAGGCTTCTTTCTGCTCTTGGGGAAAAAGCAGTAGCAAGAACTGTAAGTCAATGTTGTCACCATGTCTAGGAATTGCTGGTTGATTTTCACCGTAGACAGTTCTGCGGACTACATCCATAATACATTCTAATGCTTAGTCAATGGAACTTATGAAAGCTTTCTTGAGTCAGCAATTCGCACCGTATGTGTGTGTTTTGATTGTCGTAGCTTTGAAGTCAAATGCCACCTCATTCTGAATGTTTAGAGTCATTATTTCTCTACCATTGAAGTAAATTGAGAATTATCAATACATGCAGCCTGAGAAGACATCAGGGACAATCAAGCAACAGCTAGCTGCTATCGCACCAACACTTGAGCAGTTGAATAAGAAGAAAAATGAGAGAGTAAGGGAATTTGTTAGTGTGCAGTCACAAATTGATCAAATATGTGGTGAGATTGCTGGCACCACCGAGGTCGGTGAGCAGGTGGCAACACCACAGGTCAACGAGGATGATTTGACACTTGAGAGGCTTGAAGATTTTCGGTCCCAGCTCCAGGAGCTTGAGAAAGAGAAGGTATATACCCCGCTCCTCCCTTAATTTGTTTTTTAGCTAATTAAAGAGAGGATTCTTCAGCTCCCATTTAATTTTGGTTATGATGCTTCACTATTGCTTCGTGGTGGTTCCCCATGGCTAACAAATTTTTCTTTTCGCTTGAAAATTTAATTGCAGAGCAATAGGTTGGAGAAGGTTCTTGAGTATGTTAGCATGGTTCATGATCTCTGTACCGTCTTGGGGATGGATTTTCTCAGCACAGTGACTGAAGTTCATAACAGTCTAGATGACTCCGTTGGTGATGACTGTAAGAGCATCAGTGACGATACATTGTCCAAACTTGACCAGACAGTAGCCACACTCCACGAAGATAAAAAGTTGAGGCTAAGCAAGGTAAAATCAACACGTTTCTTAGTCTTTCCTTCAAATCTGAAGCATATGTTGTTTTACATGAGTAATCTCCTTAATGGCTTATTTAATATTCTCAGCTTCAAGAGCTTGCTGGTCAACTCTATGATCTTTGGGATCTCATGGATGCTCCAGTGCAAGAAAGGAGCATGTTTGATCATGTCACCTGCAACAGATCTGCATCTGTAGATGAAGTCACTGCTCCTGGAGCTCTTGCCCTTGATTTAATTGAACAGGTGAGGTTCCATGGAAATTATGATTTCTGGTAGTATTTGTTTGTTCTGCTCCATTTGATCTTCTCTTCCAATTTAGGCCGAGACAGAAGTTCAAAGGCTAGACCAGCTAAAATACAGCAAGATGAAAGAAATTGCTTTCAAGAAACAAACTGAGCTGGAAGACATCTATGCCGGTGCTCACACAGTAATAGACACCGCTGCAGCCCATTTGAAGTTGTTGTCACTTATTGAGGCAGGGAATATTGAACCAACAGAACTGATTGCTGACATGGAAGGTCAGATAGCAAAAGCAAAGGAAGAAGCATTGAGCAGAAAAGATATATTAGATAAAGTTGAAAAATGGATGTCTGCATGTGAAGAAGAAAGCTGGCTTGAAGATTATAACCGGGTATGCTGATAATTTATTTTAGCAAGCCAGTTCTGCTGCTTATGGGAGGAACTTCTCAGTTCTCACACACATATTTAAAATTCTTCTCCAGGATGACAACAGATATAACTCAAGCCGAGGCGCCCATCTGAATCTCAAACGTGCAGAAAAAGCTCGTATTCTTGTCAGCAAGATTCCAGGTACTTGTCTGAAGTACAGACAAACACCCACTGCGTACATTTCCGTGCATTGAGAATAAATTTATGTTCAATGGCTTATCTGTAACTATGCTGGTTACTTTCTTCTGGTCATGCATTTTCTTCTGTACTTCTGCTCCTTGCTAATAAAGTGAATGCTTTCATTCTAGCACTTGTTGAAACTTTGGTGGCCAAGACTAGGGCATGGGAAGAGGGTCGTGGTTTGTCCTTTATGTATGATGGCGTACCGCTGCTAGCTATGTTGGACGAGTATGTGATGCTAAGAGAGGAAAGAGAAGAAGATAAGAAGAGAATGAAGGTATGTTCTACCTGCTCTTAAAACTGGAAGCCAATAGTTCTTGAACTAAGAATGCCCTCGTAACTGTCGGTCAAATTGTATTTAAATCTCTCTTATATGAAGTCGGTAGTTTCAGTATGCTGAATGCTTTTAGCAACTGCAATAATTATCTGATTGTACACTTTAAGTTCATTTCATTAAGATGACGCCACCACATCTAATAATAGGTATGGAAAGACTTGAACTGGAAGCACAAACACTACGCTAGACTAGACTGTTTCTGTATGTGGCATATGCTTTTGACCCCTATTTCCATAACATTAATTCTTCATTCTTTCTGGTGCATTCACATCCCAGGAACAAAAGCGCTATGTCGAGCAGAAACTGAGCACTGATCATGAAGGGCCATTCGGATCACGAGTAAGCCCCAACAGACCGGTAACTGCAAAGAAGTTACCTGGCCCAAAATCCAACGGCACCTCCATAAACGGCACACCTCCAAGCAGAAGACTATCAATCAACGGGAGGTCCGGAGGGAAGGATAACAAGAGGGACTCCCTGAAGGCAGCTGCGTCGTCTCCTGGGAACGGATCCGCGGCTGTCAAGGAAGACGCGTCCTCACACATCTCTGGCACTGATCTAGCTCCGACCACACCGTGATCTCTGACTTGATGTGGTATATTAGATAAGAGAGGACACTTTTCTGATGTTCATTCCATTTGTTTTGTGGTAATATATTGTAACGTGTTTGTAGCGAGGAGGAAGTATATGACGTCCATCGGTCCTTTGAGTAGCTCAGATATTTGGCCAGGGTTTGTTTGCCTACCTTGTGCAAGTGGTGTTCCACTTTTGATTTAGTTTCACCCAGGTGTACTGTTTCTACTTCTGATCAGATGTTGTAGTATAGTCTTTGCTGGTCGGTGTTATTAGTCGCTGAAATCACTTTTGGTGTGCACTGCCTGGCCATTATTGCCGTTTTTTTTGTATCGTTTGATTTTCACATGTTACTCCATCCGTTCCAAAAAAGAAGTCCTGTAATTTTTTCTGTTCCTAAAAAGAAGTCATAGTAATTTTTTCTTAAGTCAAATTGCGCAAAACTTTGACTAAACTTATAAAATGAACTACTAACATCTGCAAGTTTAAATAGACATTATATGATTTTTTTTCTAGACATGTATTCATAAAAGAGCAAACATAGTCAACTACTCTGTATTTACTCCCTCCGATCCAGTTTATTGGTACACACGTAGTTTAAGAACAACTTTAATCCAACTTTAATCAATAATTTTGGTCAATAAATTTTACATAATATATCACAAAAATTATATCATTGGATTCATATTTAAAAATAGTTTCTAATGGTATATTTTTTAGAGATATATTGCATGTTTTAGTGGTCAAAATTGATGGTCAAAGATGTTCTTAAACTGCGTGCATGTCTAATAAATTGGAGCGGAAGGAGTAATATTATTGCTTCCACCAGAACTAAACATCTCTTGATGGTATCCCATACAACTTAAGATGGAACTTGGTTAACCATTTTCATTCCGAACTCAACCTACCTAAACATATCATAGTAAAGGTAGAAAATGGTTTTCCATTAGGTCATCATGGTTTAAAATGGTTAACCACTATTATTAAGGTTCGAACCATTTTTAAAGGCGGGTCCAACTCGTTTTAAAAAAGGGATCTACTACATTCGTTCAAAATATATTTCATCCTACTCTGTGAAACCTGATAAGCCATTGTCATAGCTTGAATAGCCAGTCTCAGGTGTCATAGCTTGAATAGCCATAGCATGAGTTGCCATAGTTTGAGGAGTCATAGCTTGAATGACCATAGGTTGAGGTGCCATAACTTGATCAACCACAACCTAGTGAGCCAAGAAATGATCGTACTCCTCCTCTGCCTCCTCTAAAGTCTGGTATGCTCTATAGCTCTTGTTCGAGAAACCATTGACTTGATCTTGCCAAATCCTCATTGACTTGATCTTGGCAAATCCTCCATGAATCATCACACCTCGACGTCTCTCTTTATACACCACATACCACTAAGATGAAACAGATATAACAAGTTAGGTACATCATGAGAAGCATGACTGAAATTATAACAGACCATGGAAAATTTACACCAGATCATACATTCAACATGGATGACAACACAGTGTAAGAAACCAATCATAAACTAAGGGGAGAATGCATGATCATTATAAAAATAGGATCATAAGTTCATCCTACAATTATGGTGTCAATCTACCATCATAATAAAAGAGGGTGCCATCCTACCACCGCATCAACAAATTCACCACCATGTGAGGGGTTAGTATATACCACCTAACAAAAATATACATTCTATAAAAAGTGAAAGGGTAATTGCCCCTATGTGCGGTTTTGGTGATTAATCACAATCCCTATGTGAAAGAACATTTCATGATCCCTAGTGTTTTGTGTGTTAGATAACAATACCAAGGATATTTTAATGTGTATTGAAATGATGTAGATTTTAACTTGAAAAGGAGCTTGCAAAGTGGTTTTGGGGGGCGGATAATCCGCCCCCTCCCCTATTTCAAAAGGGCGCAAGGGCGCAACCCTCGGAATGGGGGCGGAATATCCCACGGATTTTCCGTCCAGGGCCAGAGTTTTTGCCTAGGCCGGATAGTCCGCCCCTCTAGGTGCCGGATAATCCGCCCCTCCAGGGGGCCGGATAGTCCCCCAGGATCTGCCTCAAAGGTTGCCATGGCGCTTCACTCGGGGGGGGGGGGGGGGGTTCTCCCGGACTTTCTGTCTCTGGGGCGGATTTTCCCCAGAGGCAGATAGTCCGCTCCTTGAGGGGGGCGGATAATCCGCCCCTCGAGGATTTTCACCAAGTCAAGATCGGCGTGACCTACTGTGTGTTGGGGCGGATAGTCCGCCCCTAGTGGGGGCGGATAATCCGCCCCCAAACTTCACCAATGGCCAGATCTGTGCAGGGGGTATTTAAACCAGCCATCTCCCTCCTGCCAGAACTCTTGTTTCATTCGAAAAAGACAAGATCTGTTCTTCAAGTTTCATCCAAGAGAGCTCCACCTTCATCCACCCAAAGGCCCCATTCCTTGGGGAATCGAAGGAGGAGGACTCGATCTTCACTAACTGCAATCAAGCGCTTGATCTCCTCTCCATTCATTTGGAGAATCGTTGATCTAGTATTTCTTGCAAATATCTAGATCCTTGTGTTGATTATATTGATAATCCTTGTTCTTGTGACAACCTGTTATCATTACAGGTGCCCATAATTCGGTTGTGGGTGTGTGCCCCGCTAGAGTTGTAAAGGCACCGGTTCCCGCCTCGAAGGGTACCAATAGTGGATAAGGTGGATCAGACCTTTCGTGGCGAGATCCATCGGAGAAAAGGGTAAGGCCTATTGTGGCGTGGTGGTCTTAGAACTGCCCATCCCTCCAACGTAGATGTACTTCCCTTAAAAAGGAAGGAACTGCGGTAAAACAAATACATGTGTCTCCGCGTGCTCCACTACGGTTCCCTCGCTCCTCTCTTTACGTGCTTAGTAGCTAGGGTTGCATATAGCTAGGGAGATTCTCGTAGTTGCATATCTAGAGAATTTACTTTGTGTCAAGTCTAAAACTGAAAAAGAACTAAAAATTGAGTAGCACCTATTTACCCCCCTCAGGTGCCCATACGATCCATTTCAATTGGTATCAGAGCCCCGACTCTTAATTCGGGCTTAATCGCCTAAGAGAAGTATGGGTTCCAAGGAAGATGAGAGTGATTGTCAACACCCGGATTTTTAATCCCAGATGCCTGTTATGCCATACATCACAATCCCAGGATTACCATTTTTGCGAGACATAACAGATTTGGATACCACAGTACATCATTCATTACAAACCATACATAAGGTCTTACACAAATAAGGATCTCATGATCCAGTTCTTAATACAACACAAGCAGCGGAAATACGTAATAATAAAGGTAGCGTAGACGAAGCTCCATCTTCGGGGTCACAGGCAATGCTGACGATGGGAGATGATCCTAGTTGTCGTAACCTTCCTGGGGTCCATCATCCTGGTACTCTTCTTCATAGTCTGGCCACGTGAATAGCCAGGGATAAAGCCATGAGTACTCTTTAAGTACTCGCAAACTAATACTAACAAGTGAAGGGGGGTTTCTGTAGTCGGACACTAAGCTCTAGGGTTGTTTTGCAGAAAGCCAGATTTACTTCTACTAAGTTCAGAAGCAAGAAAAGCTAGTTGAAATTTTATAACACCTAAGTGGGAACTTGTATTTCATATCACAACTCTATTGTGGTCAAGTCAAAATCTCAATTCATTTCATAAGTCATTTTGAAAACATCTCACGGGGGAACAGTATGTCCACTCCAACTGTCCATAACCGCGGACGCGGCTATTCGAATAGTTTGACACTCTGCAGAGATTGTACACTTTCACCACAACATTCGATACATCCGTCAGGAACAAATCCCGAATTCACCATACTCAGTATGCGGATAATCAATCCTAACCTTTCAATTACACGCCCTAGTATAGGCACCTCTCCTGTGAGTTTGGTCTCCCAACCATGACCAACTGTCATCTTGGGTACTGCACTGGTGGACAATCTTCACAAGGTAGCCTCAGCTCAGACCTTGGCCGTGAGGGAACCCATACTAAAGTATATAAGTTTCCAGTCAAGCCCTACCCAAATTTCGGGTATTGTGGTTGTACGGTAAATTTGGAATGATATCGCATCCAGACAACCATCAGTTTTATAAAGGGCTAAGGCTCATGCCTTAACATTTTCATCATCCAAATCATCTAGTGTTCGGAAACACATTTCAAAACATTTCAGTAGAATGACTCATCATTCCAAGGTTTTCATAACCATTTTCACCAAGTATTCCCAGCTAAAGTTGATCAAGTTTTATACTTAGCACTAGCATCTACAAGTGGGGTAAATACTAATGAGGGGTGGTAATTAAGGGGAGATTAATTGAGTTCAATATCATGCCTTAGGATGACATCAAGATTATCTAGATTAGGCCAAATTTTATGCTCTTAATGCAACCTTCCATTATCTTCCTAGAATCTATAAGTTACTTAAGTAAGCTCTAAGAGAAAGCTTTGATAAAGAAATAAAGTATAAAGCTTGCAAGTAAAACTAGGATTGGGTTATCAAGTGGGTATGATCACATATGCTTAAGGCATATAGTTGGCATGGTAACAAGCAAGTATTTGCTTGCATAATTGCAAGTATAAGCTTGCTAAAGTAGGGTATCTTGCAAGTGTTATCTTTCTCAATCAACTAGTAGTATTAGGCTTGCATAGGTCAACTTGATTAGTAAGGATTGCCTTGTGCAGAGCAGTGGTTGAAGTTCTCCCCGGCTTCTTCTTCGTAGTATCCTCCTTCCTCCTCGTATCCTTGGTCGGTACTAGCGTCTATTAATAAATACGAGGTACACAATCACCAAACAATACTTAACTACTTTCAATCATCACACAAAAGGGTTGTATAGATGATCTAGCATCATCACTAGCATTCAAGATTAAAGCACCTGCATTATTTATTTATTTTTAGAAAAGTAATTTCTACTCATTGAAAAACTACTTAAGATTTAATATTCTCCAAACCAAACACGGGATCATGTTGACACATGTCATCACCACATATTTCAGTCCATGGGAATGTGATTTAAAGTGGTGTCACAATTTAATTAGGTTTAACCTTTTATTTCAATTAAATAAAGTGACTAGAAATGCCTATGTGGCATTCTTTGATTACTTGAACATTATTATGTAAGTAAGCCCATATGTTTTTATATATTCCGAAAGGTATGATCAAATGTGATCTTTGAGAGTTGGAATCAACTCAAAATCTATTATGTTTGAAATTTGAAAAATGTTTGAATGCAGAAAAGCTTCTGACTTGTTATTTTTACCCAGGTTGATCTACACATCCAAATTATTTTAATCCCACGGGCTTGGATTAAGCATTTCAATACCTTTCTAACAAAATTTGTTTCATTCAATTTGGTTCACTGAATCGAGCTGGGTTGATTTTTGAAACTAGGTACTGAACTGAGTTTGAATATAAATAGAAAAGGCTAAATTCAAACGAGTGGGCTGCGCGGGAAAGGTTATTGGGCCGGCCCAGTGTCACTCCATAGCACGGGGCACAACTGACAGGGGGTTCCACCAGTCGGTGGCTCATAACACGCGAAGCGGTACGGGGCGATCTCGGCCGCACGATCTAAGTCTAATCGAACGGTTATGGCTCATCGTCCACGTCGGGCAGCGCCGGCGAGACAGAACCCTAACGCAGCAGGTGGGGGTCGTGGGAGGCTCACCGGGGCTCAGGAGAGGGTCGGCGATGGGGGCAAACGACGAAGTCGACGAAGGCGATTCTCCTGGCACCGGCAGCTCCTCCTGGGGCGGCTCCAATCGACGACTTCCTTCTTCTCCAACAGCGGCAGGCTCCGGTGAAATTCCGGCGATGCGCTGCTCGTATTGCTCCGGGAGTGAGGTGGGGTGGTTCTGGGTGAGAGGGGAGTAGAATGGTGTGAATAAATCGAGCGGGGGATGCCTCTATTTATAGTGGCAAGAGGGGACCGACGGGCGTGGGCTGAGCTCGTCGTGGTCGATGGCACAGAAGGCTATCAGCGTGGGTGACGGTAGGGGGCGGTGCTGTGCTCCCTGGCGAAGCTCAACGACGTGGTGGCGAGGCGTGGGGCGGTGCTGATTGGTTGGAACGCTTCGACGCTCTGAGCGTGTCTGACGGAGGATTTGATGGCGCACAACGCGCGTGGTCCGCGCGACGGCGAACATGCGTGTCTGCGGGGTTGTTGGGGTGGTGGTGATCACGCGTGCATGCGTCAAAGGCGGCGCGCGGTCTGTGGGCGTGTGTCGAGGGTGGCGCACGGGCGCGCTCTCGGCATGCTCGCAGAGAGGCTTGGCATGGCTTGGGTGTGTGGTCCAGTAGCTGGCATTGCTCGAGGCTGGGACAGGGAGTGACGGTGGGGTGCTGGCTAGCTCCCAGACAAGGTTGGCGAGGCTAGTGTTGCTTGTAGCTTGCTGTCCACATTGGGGTGGCAATGGTGCTCTCGGCCTGCTCACCATTGATGACAATGGCCAGCTTACAGTGGTGCTAGAGATTAGTTAAGGTTGCTGATGATCTACTAAGGCTAGTTGTAGCCAGAGAGGGAATAAGTTAGGCCCAAAACACTGCTCAACATAGTGTTTTTGATTTTGTTGATTTGCATCAGCAACCTGTTTGATGAAATGGCCGCATGAACTTAAGTTTTGAATTTTGAAAAGATTTTTGGTGGGTGTGCTAGGCATGTACTGGGGAAGCTGTGGATGCTTGGGTTTCGAAAATTGAGCTGGTTTGAGTGGTTTTTGAAATTGTGGGTTCTTCCCGTATGAGATAGATTCAATTTTAAACTGTCATTTAAGCTAAGAATTTGAATGTTTTTGGATGATCACAAAGTAGTTTTGGTACTTTGTTATGAGTACTATCAAGGGGCGCAAAGATCCATACATTTTTCTGTTAAGTTCTAAAAGTTAGGGATAGCCAAAGTAGGCATGGGAGTTAAATTGGCCAAAGTGACCATTCACTTAATTTGTTTGTTTTGACTTGTTTGTCTTTGGGAAAAGTTTGGGGATTGTTTAGATGATGTTTATTTCACCTAAGAATCATTTTACAAGCAAAGAAACACAGAATCATGGCAATTCAAAGGAATCCAAATTTTAATACACACACATATGCATGCTTTCATATTTTTAGTTGGAAAAGTTTTTGTTAACCCTAAGTTTGATGATTAGAGTTTGATGATCCAGGTTTAATATTTTTGGGATGTTGTTATCGCCATATTTTGGCCTAAGATGGAGATGGGCCGTGATCAAGATGGGCTTAGAAGATACATATATTCAAGGTGTTGTTGGATCGGCCTAGTGCGTAGATTTGGGCTGAATTGCCCGTGTATCTTGTATCATAGTAGGATTCGTGTTTGTTTAGGTTCCGTTTATGTTTAGGTAAAGATAGAGTTGTAGAGTTATTCCAAAAGTAGAGAGTCTCCGGACTATAAATATGTACCTAGGGTTATTGAAAGAAGGAGGACAATCACGTTCACAACAAACACAATCTCGCGATCGCCACCCCTTGTTTCTAGGGTTTTCTCGGGTAAGTGCCATCTTGCCTAGATCGCATCCTGCGATCTAGGCGATTTACTATCGTTATCCGGTGTTACTCGATCTTGAAGCCTTGTTGATGGCGAGTAACACCTTTACCACATTTGTTAGAGCTAGCGTCGATACTTTTACTATGATCGCTTGTTTATGCTACCTCTAGCTATCTCATTGCCTTTGCACCTTTTCCCGGGTGTGAAGGTGGCATCTTGCTTGATTTCTGCTTAGTCGATTTGATCTGTTATAGTTGTGCCTTGTTCATCAAGGTTTAGTTTAATATCTACGTGATTAGGCCTCACAAACGGGTTGAACGATCCGGTAATACGTAAGGTATGGTTTATTGATCTTAGAGGGGACGTTCCGGGAATTGACGTTATGTTGGTTTTTAGGCCTTCTCTAGGATCGGTTTTCTACTATTTTTCGTATCTATTAGGCTCAACTACGCGTGGGACGTTCCGGTTGCGTGGTGAAAACACCAAACTATCGTAGATCGATTTGACTTGTAGTAATTAAGCAAAACCCCATGTTATCATAGATCCAATGCAGAGCCATGGGGATAATCGGCTCTGAAAGCCGATTTACAGGGAAACCTGGGAGCCGATCACGACTCGAATTTTACGTATACTTGTTTACCGCAGGGAAACCAATCGGAACAATCCATCACCTTCGACCAGGTATAGGTCGGTGGCACGCTCGAACCAAGACAGACGCGGCGTGCGGAAGATTTGCGGCCGTTGACCGAGGGACGGGGCCCACCGGTACCTCAGGAGCCTCCGGCTCTTCGTGTTGCTCGTCATCGCCACGTGAGTTTTGACAGCAACACATTCTCGCACGCCGGTGGGACCTTCAACAACGTCTACATCAATGTCCGACTGCGGTGGAGAACAGGCCGGTCACGTATGACGAGCTTCTGCTGAGCACAAAGCGGTATGACGAGATCAAGAGCTCTTCGCCGACCATCGGCTCTTTCGAGAGGACCCGCGTGGCATCGGTGGAAGGATTCTCCCGAGGGTGCTCTCGATGAAGTGGATCCCTGTTCCTTCGGAGGAACGCCTGGCTCTACGACAGGAGGTCAACTACATGGTGGCTCATTCTCTACACCGCCACTCTGAGAGCCTGGTGAACGCTTTCGAGCGGGTCGCGGTTCGCGTGGTCCAGGAAATCATGAAACATCAGTACTCTCCGTCGGGCCCCACTTTAGGAACCCACCAAGGAGAAAGACCGCTCCACACCAGGCCGCAACTGCCATTCACACTCGCGGCTCCAGAGCCGCCAGGATCGCCGGCATACATTGTCTACAAGGCCGGAGGCGATCCAGGGGATTGCCAATTCCTGTTCGAGCCACCCAAGGAGATCCCGCATGGGTACATATGTGCCTACGTGCCGGACTGCAACAACTTGGCGCGCACCAGCCAGATCGCAACCGCAGGAGTGTCCGCGGCAGGGGTTCCTACTGCAGGATCTTCAGGAGCAGGCGTTCCTGGAGCAACGATGTCTGGGATGGACGCTGACAAACAGGCGTGGCTAGCCAAGTATGCCACTGGAACAAGCCATGAGAGTCTAGCCCCTGCAGCTCAAACAGTGGACCAAATCACTACCATCTTGAGAGATCAGTTCGACCCGTGCGAAAAGGCGCAATCGGCTACTCAAAGCCGTACTCAACGAAGTTTGACCTGATTCCACTACCGCCCAAATATAAGCTCCCCGAGTTCTCAAGATTCGGGTCGAGGGGTCAAGCTCGATCGAGCAAGCCGATACACCGCACAACTAGGTATGATTTCGCATCGGATCAAATGCGTGAGATTTTTTGCACAATCTCTGACAGGACCAGCCTTTGGGTGGTACACATCACTGCCACCTGATTCAATTCGCACCTGGAAGCAACTAGAAGAGCAGTTCCACATCCAGTACCATTGAGGCTACCGAGGCTGGCATTGCGCACTGGCGCAAGCACGACGAAGGGAGAAACTGTAGAATACATCCAGCGCTTCAGACCATCAAGAACAGATGTTACTCGGCTGCTTAATCGAGAAGGAAGCAATCGATGAGTATCAGCCTCTCGGCACCCATCAAGGACGCGTGGCATTCGGTATAATACAACTCATTGGCGCACATGGCCCGTGAAGCGGCGTATGATGAGCGCCACTCGAGTTGTACCAAGACAAATTCAGACGTCCGATAAGCACGGTCGATGCGAAGAGGAAGATCCTACGCAGGACTGTGGAGGTGGCCGTGGCTGAATGGGCTCGGGGCGATCCGTGGCCTGTAAATGGGTGAAACAGCAAGGGCTGCGAGAGGGTTCGACTTGATGTGAGCAAAGCCGAGCAGATATTCGATCATGCTGAAGGAGAAGCGGTGAGGTTGCCGAAGGCCACAAAATCCCTACGGCTCAGGAGATAAACGGGAGACCATACTGCAAGTGGCATCATTTGTTCACTCACCCCACCAACGAGTGCAAGGAACTTCGCCGCCAGATCCAGATGGCTATAGAACAAGGCCGTCTGATCCTCGGCCGATTCGCCATGAAAGTGAACACGAACCCGTTCCCGGTCAACATGATAGAGCTCGCTCCGCGAGACGTCAACTGGACTTTTCGTTCGGTGTCAACATGGCTGGGTCTGGGCACCACCATGACACGTACAAGGAAGGAGGCGATCACTCTCGGGGCAAAGAAAGAGAGAAGGCTGGTCCACGCGACCGGCCCAGCCACGATGACGGGAGATACTTATCAGAGGAACAGGTGAGGAGGGTGCGGTATCAGAAGCCACATTCCACGCATCTCCTTAATAAGTATGAGCGTCAGCATGATCAACGGCGCCAGCATAGTGGAGGCAATGAAGGACATGGGCACCTCGCCAGGAAACCGCCCAAAGAGAAGAAAGGCGCAGACAAACATTGGGATTGCCCCTTTTTCAAGCATTGCTGGGACGAGGGAATGAGCCGATTGCCTACAACCCGCCGTAATGTGGACAACGAAAGAAGGGCACGAGGCCGATGTCGGTGTTGAACGTCTGGGACCTCTCCAACCTCGTGAGCCGCCCCTAAGGAGTCCGCTCGAGCAAAGGGCCTTGAGAGGCCCAGGATGACAAAGAAGAAGACAGGTTTCACCGTCCAAGGTGGTGCCCGATGGACTCGAGACACACCGAGCGTAGAGTGCAACGGCTGCGTAACAGAAGAGGTCAAGCAAAGATCTCCACGCTAAAGAAAGCACGGCCTGATCCGCCGTCAAAGTAAGGCGACTACGAGACGGAGGGCGCGCGACAAGGAAAGAGTGGCGACCCAAGCTAACAAAAGCCGATGCACGTGCATCGCCGGCACAAACATGGTGTTCGTGCTCGGCAGTTCTGCGCCCACGAACCCATATGCTACCGTGGCACAACTTGATCGCGCCCACGGCGGTTATCTTTGAGAAGCCACGTGAGAAGGGTTACAAACATCCGAAAGCGCCGTACTGGGCTACATCAATGGACAACCCGTCGGCAAGATGTTGGTGGACACCGAGCGGCGTTAATATCATGCCCTACTCCATGCTACGACGTTTGGGACGCTCCGCTGCGGACTGATCAAAACCAACGTCACGCTAAGCGACTTCAACGGCGATCCGGAAACGCAAGCGTTACGAGCGTGGATCCGACCGTGGGCAGGAAAACCATACCCACGTCATTTTCGTCGTGAACAGCAAAAGTACCTACGCGCCTTTGCTAGGAAGGGATTGGATCCACGCTAATCTGCGCATTCCATCCACGATGCACCGTGCCCGTCTGATGGGACGGGATGAAGTGGAGGTCGTCCATGCGGGCGATTCTATCGAGGTTTCCACCGCTGGCATGAACATCCGGCGGAAGACCAAGAGCCGATCTCGAATCAATCTAGACGGCTGCGAACGTATTGAAGCTACAAAAAGCGGGTGAGGCTGGTCTTATCCATCGGCCTTACAGTAGAAAAGCCCACGATCATCAGGTAGTACGGCCGATCCTCGCGATCGGCCACAAAAATAAAAAGCAGCGATCATCGACAAGCGGTTCATGTAGTCGTAGCAGAGATACCGCCACCTTTGTAAAATAATAAGGTGTAAACCGTCCTGGCGATGCAAGCAAGAAGGGGGCCGATTCAGGCGATCGGCCCAAATTATTTTTGTTGTCCTCACCCATCGTTTGCCCTGTGTTTAGCGTCGATTTGACAGGTGACGGAAAGCTAGGGTATGGGTTTACATCAGCTGATGAGCTAGAAGAGATCGACATTGGTCCTGGGGATAAGCCACGACCAACATTTATCAGCAGAAAGTTAGAACCAAGTCTGCGGGAACCGATGATAGCCCTGTTGAAACAATATCCAGACTGCTTCGCATGGGACTACAGAGATGCAGGTTGGACAGAGCATCATCGAGCATCGGCTCCGCTCAAAAAGGATTTCGCCATTTCAACAGCGAGCACGACAAATGAAGGCGAAATTTTGGAAGAAGTCAAGAAAGAGGTCGAGAAAATGCCGACGCCAAGTTGATCGAGACCATGCGGGTATCTTGAATGGATTTCTAGCATCGTGCTGTAGAGAAGAAGGCGGCCAATGGCGTGTTGCTATAGATTTTCGAGATCTCAACAGAGCTACCCCAAAGGATGAATATCCGATGCCGTGGCGTAAACATTGATCAATGCAGCAATGGTCATAAAATTTTGAGCTTCATGGACGGCAATGCCGGGTACAACCAGATCTTCATGGCTCCGGAAGACATACACAAGATCGCATTGAGTCCTGTGGTCCGTGGGGTTGTTTGAATATGTAGTCATGACGTTTGGACTAAAAATGCCGCCACGTATCAAAGGGCCATGAATTATATCTTCCATGATCGATCGGCAAACCGGTGGAAATCTACATCGATGGCGTGGTGGTCAAGTCTCGCTTCAAGGGCACTTGGGCGATGCGCAGCGTCTGGACCGAACAAGAAAGTTTGGCCCGAGGATGAATCCAAAGAAGTGTGCCTTCGAGTGGCCGGTCGGTTCTTGGGTTTTTGGTCCATGAACGGAATTGAGATCGGCCTGAAAAGTCGAGGCGACGAACAATGAAGCCACCCACTACAAAGAAAGAGCTACTTCTCTCATTGGCAAGATCAACTTCCAGACGATTCATCTCTAACTCGGGAAGGATAAAGCCGTTCATGGGGCTCGTGAAAATTAAAGTCGACGAGGAATTCACTGGGGCGTAACAACGGGCCTTCGACGAGATCAAAGAATATCGACAAAGCCGCCGGTGTTAGTTCCACCTGACCGACAAAAACCGTTCTACATTTACTTGTCGATGGTGACACGTCCATCGCCTCTGGTGGTACAAGTGCATGATGGGCTAGAGCGAGTCGTATTCTACATAAGCGTAGGATCTTTGGGCAGAGACGCGGTATCCAGATATCGACAAGTTGTGCCTCTGTTTTTTTACATGCACCAAGTCGCCACATTTTGCTATCAGAGGTCATCATCATATGCAAGTCGGACGTCATAAAGCACATGCTATCGGCTCCTATGTTAAAAGGCCGATTGGGCAAATGGATGTTTGCATTATCGAGTTTGACATCCGGTATCGACGCGAAAGCTGTTAAGGGACAGGCGGCTGATCTTATTGCCGAGAGGATCAACACTAACATAGCACCTTGTCCATAAAAGCATGGGCTATGTTTTTCGACGGATCGGTTTGTGACGATGGCTGCGGCATCGGCATTTTCTCGTGTTGCCCGGGGCAACATTTTCCTTCTCCATCGATTGTCTACCTCTCCCACTAACAATGTAGGCAGTGCGAGGCAATTAAGGGGATGGAGTTACTCCTCGAAGCCGGAGGCAGATGGAAATTTTGGAGACTCCAAGTTGGTGATTTCAGCTCACGGAGGACTACAAGTGCGGAGCGAGTCCTCTTCCCATTATGGACGCCGCTGAAGTGATGACGCAATTCCGGTACATCAACTTCACTTGGATCCCACGAGCAGAATACCGAGGCGAATGATCTTGCAGATAGCTTGAGGTACAAGGATGTGGTAGAAGGAGCCGATGTCCAGTACAGTTCCTAGAAGCGATCGGAGAGCCGATATCTTCAATTACTTGAAAGATTCCTGGGGCACCTAAACGGATAAGGTACAAAGCCATGAAGTACGTGCTTATTGGGGATGACATGTTTCTGAGGACTGGAAGGGCTATTGCTCAAGTGCACGGGGACGGTCGAGGCCAATCGGCTCCTACACGAGGTACACGAAGGAGCTGTGGAACTCACCAATCGGCTCATAAGATGAAATGGTTGATCGCGATCAAGGTTTTATTGGCCCACTATGCTTGAGGACTGTTTCAACTACTACAAAGGGTGTCAAGCATGTCAGAAATTTGGAAAAATCCAGATGGTACCCGCGTCAGCAATGAACCCCATCATCAAGCCTTGGCCATTCCGAGGATGGGGCATGGACATGATCGGCAAGATCAATCCTCCATCAAGCAAAGGCCACATGTGGATCTTGGCCATCACAGATTATTTTACCAAATGGGTGGAAGCTGTCCCTATGAAATCAGTAAGTTCAAAAGATGTCATCGATTTCGTGAAAGAGCACGTCATTCATAGGTTTGGGATTCCCTAGACTATCACAACCGATGGAGGGTCGGTTTTTATTTCTCACGAGTTCAGAAAGTTCTGTGAGGACACAGGGATTAAGCTGATACGGTCATCTCCGTACTACGCTCAAGCAAATGGGCAAGCTGAGGCGTCCAACCGAGTCTTATCAAGGCGATCAAGAGGAAAGTCGATGAGCACCCAAGGCGGTACGAGGTTTTGTCGAGGCGTTATGGGCTTATCGTATGTCATGCCATGGAGCAATAAAGACCTCACCATATCATCTGGTATATGGACAAGAAGCCGTCCTACCGTGGGAAATTACATTTGGATCGAGGCGTGTTACTTTTCGAATGAGCTAACGGTGAAGAATATGCAACTTTGGTGAGTGACGTGGAAGATGTGGTGAGCTTAGGCTGTGGTCGCTGAGAAAATAAAAGAGAACAAGGCTAAAGTAGCTCGTGCCTACAATAAGGTGAAGCCAAAGGAGTTCCACGTTGGAGATCTGGTATGGGAAGTGTGTTGCCTTTGGGTACTAAGGACGACATATGGTAAATGGTCTCCAAATTGGCACGGCCGCATAAGGTCGACCAAGTTTTAAGAGGAGCAGCGTACATGCTTGAGCGGTGACGGTGAAAAATTTCGATGGCGATCAATGGTCAGCATCTCAAGAAGTATTTTCCAAGCATGTGGGACATGGGACAATAAAAACTTGAGGGGCCGATACGTGAGATCGGCTAAGTCGATTGGCAGTAAAATATGGGGGCCGACGTTGAAAATCGGCCGAATAAAAAAAAAAAAAAACAACATCGGCATAAGTTACCAACAGTTGCCAGCCTGCACATGCAAGCTACTGAGGAAATGCCTTGAGGGCGTGGATAGCGTCAGCACGGAACTCAGTTATTTCAGCTTCGTCATCATCATCTTTGCTGGTCGATAGTTGTTCGTTTAGGGCACATTTTTCGATGGGCAATTGAGGTTTGGATCGTCCGTTTTGAAAAAAGAAGGACACGGGTCGCCTATTTTGAAAAAGGATCGCAGGTTACCGTTTCAGACCAAGAAATGACCGTTGTGATGTGTTAAAAATATTTCAACTGAAGGTTGACCCTATCAAACGCTGTTAGGAGGAGCCGATGGGTGGTCATCGGCTTTGTGCAATTTAACTTGTTTGACTATATGCATGCAGCATGATGAAAGCCGATACAGTGTCATCGGCTTATGGAACATCGACCTGTTTCGGTTATCGGCAAAATTGAAGCAAAAGGAAGCAACATTTGGGAAACAGAGTTTCATTCATTCAAAAGATCATTGCTTACAGGATGATCGATTACAAAAGGGGCCTGCTACTTTGCTGACCATTGCTACTAAATCCTAATCGAAGCCGAGGTCGCTGCTTGCCGTTCTCCTCATTGTCTTGGCCGCTACTGGTCGTCTTATCGCTTGCTATTGAGGAAGCGGTAGGGGCCTCCTCGTCGTCTTCGTCATCGCTGCTGTCTTCGGACCCGCACGGAAGTACTTCACCGGCTGGTACTCCTCGGAGGAGGTGTCCTCCTCCTCTTCTTCTTCCTCTTCTTGAGGAGTCGACGCCATCCCGGGACATGGCGTCGCTGTCTGTCGCCCAGCCTCCCGTCGGCGAGGAGAAGGTTCTCTTCACCGTCTGTCGGGACGCATCGCCTCCCGACTGCAGCAAGAATCTAACCCTCTCGTCCCACCATTGTGGGGCGAGAGTGTTATCTTGCTTGTCGTGGTGCTCGAGTTGGTTCGGTCGCTAAGGCTATTGGAGGCGTGGGAGGACAGATCGGAGGAAGCAGAGAGGCCATGGCGAGAAAGAGGGTTTTTCCGGTGGAGAAAGAGGGTTTTCAGCTCTGGGAGGAAGATGGGGACCGTGAACTGCTCAGTGATTTAAATAAAGAGGAATAGTGAAGAGCGGTTCAATGCCATAGCAGTTTTCAGATTGCCGCCAAAATCGTCAAATCATGCACTGCGGAGGAGTTGAGAAGACAGGGCATCATGATGAAGGGGTGGCGTGACGATCCTGTTCTGCCACGCGTTCTGACGTACGCGTAGCCCGATAGAGAAAAAAAAAGGGGGAGGAAAACCCAGGAGAAGAAAAAACACACAGAGTGGTTTTGGAATTATCATTGCCAAAACCAGGGGGGCATGTGTTATCGCCATATTTTGGCCTAAGATGGAGATGGGCCGTGATCAAGATGGGCTTAGAAGATACATATATTCAAGGTGTTGTTGGATCGGCCTAGTGCGTAGATTTGGGCTGAATTGCCCGTGTATCTTGTATCATAGTAGGATTCGTGTTTGTTTAGGTTCCGTTTATGTTTAGGTAAAGATAGAGTTGTAGAGTTATTCCAAAAGTAGAGAGTCTCCGGACTATAAATATGTACCTAGGGTTATTGAAAGAAGGAGGACAATCACGTTCACAACAAACACAATCTCGGCGCATCGCCACCCCTTGTTTCTAGGGTTTTCTCGGGTAAGTGCCATGCTGCCTAGATCGCATCCTGCGATCTAGGCAGTATTTACTTATGCGTTATCCGGTGTTACTCGTACTGAAGCCTTGTTGATGGCGAGTAACACCTTTACCACAGATTTGTTAGAGCTAGCGTCGATACTTTTACTATGATCGCTTGTTTATGCTACCTCTAGCTATCTCGCGTCTTTGCACCTTTTCCGGTGTGAAGGTGGCATCTTGCTTGATTTCTGCTTAGTCGATTTGATCTGTTATAGTTGTGCCTTGTTCATCAAGGTTTAGTTTAATATCTACGTGATTAGGCCTCACAAGCGGGTTGAACGATCCGCAATACGTAAGGTATGGTTTATTGATCTTAGAGGGACGTTCCGGAATTGGCGTTATGTTGGTTTTAGGCCTTCTAGGATCGGTTTCTACTATTTTTCGTATCTATTAGGCTCAACTACGCGTGGACGTTCCGGTTGCGTGAAAACACCAAACTATCGAGATCGATTTGACTTGTAGTAATTAAGCAAAACCCCATGTTATCATAGATCCAATGCAGAGCCATGGGGATAATCGGCTCTGAAAGCCGATTCTGTGGAAACACGGGAGCCGATCACGGCTCGAATTTTACGATACTTGTTTACCGTCAGAAACCAATCGGAACAATCCATCACCTTCGACCAGGTATAGGTCGTGGCATCTCGAACCAAGACAGACGTGCGTCTGCGGAAGATTTGCGGGCCGTTGACCGAGGGACCAGGGCCCACCAGCCGCTCTGGGAGCCTCCCGGCTCTTCGTGTTGCTCGTCACTGCCCGCCGGTGAGTTTTGACAGGCAACAGATGTTACAGTGATGCTCCGAAGGTAGTCACCTTGAATGATCTCAAGACATTGGAAACAACCTTGATTAGGTCTATGGAGGCTAAGATGGAAGAGATGCGTCAAATGATAATGCGTCTCTCCCCATCCGCAACATCACCTCCATCTACCTCGAAGGCTACCATTCCGCAATCCAAGGAAATGGGTAAAACCTATTCCAAAGATAACGAAGTGGTTGGTGATGGCACTAGCAAGAGCTCCTCCTCAAAAAAGGATAGTGGTAAGGAAGGATACAATGAGGTTTCTCATGTGTATTCCCCTGATCCACCTATCCCACACCCACATATACTTAATAGGGGTGATCCACCCAAACTTTCAGCATCTACTTTTAATCAATGGCAATTTTTGATGAAGTCTCATGTGTGCAGCTCCTCCATTGAGTTGTGGAAAATCATAGAGAATGGTCTTCAAGTTGGAGATCCCAACAACCTAATAAGAAGAGAGGTTGTGGACAGTCAACTCAATGCAACGACTCTACACATGATTCAGCTTGGTGTGGGTACAAAAGACATGCCACACATTGAGCATCTCAACATAACTAAGGAAGCTTGGGATGCCCTCACCGAGTTCTTCATTGGAAATGAAAGCATGAGAAGAAACATATATGATGCTTTGAGTAATGAAGATGCAGGATTCTATATGTTGGATGGAGAAGACCACGCGGATATGTATAGGAGGCTCAAGTCAATAGTCACCACTTTCAGAAATCATGGTGCCTCTCATGTTGATGATGCTTGGATCAAGCGCAAGTATGTCAGTGCTCTTATGCCATTTGAGCCCACAGATTTGAAGAGTCTCCAAGGAAGGCATAACTACCACCTAATGACATCCAATGAGGTAATGCAAGAGATGGCAGCTTTCAAAGTGGCTGCCAAGAATGCCGAAGATGCTCATGCACGAGCCATTGGGATGCAAAAGGGGGTCAACATGGCCTTGAAGACAAGTGTGGCTGATCATGATGAAGATGACATAGAATATATGGACTGTCCCGAGGATGTAAAAAGAGATCATGGACAATACATGGCCTTCTATGCTAGAAACTTTTGGAAGGATCTAGCCAAAGCCAAATCTAAACTAGAACGCAAGAGTGGAGAATATGGAAGAAGGGAAAACTGTCCCAAGCAAAGTACTTGTTTCAACTGTGGAGACCGACTGCACTTTGTAGCCGAGTGTCCTTATCAAAGTAGGGAAGATAATGGAGGAAGACTCATTCTTAAGGAAAAGTCAAAGGCTCCACGAAAGAAACAATTTTTGAAGAAGAATGCTCCATTCAAGAAGCAACCAAAGATTGTTACAGTGGCTCAAGAAGAATATACTTCGGGAAGTGAAGATGAAGACGAGGATTATAACTCTCGAGAGGTGGCTGCTATAGTCACCACATCTACACCAAAATCTCTCTTCGACTCTTCGAACGAAAACATCATCAACAAGAACGCTAGATGTCTCATGGCAAGAGGTTCCGAGGTATCAACTTCTAACACTTCTTTTCCTAAGGCTATGATTGACATGGATGATCCTACTAGTCTTAAGGTTAAAGAAGAGATTATTGCTTTGGACTATTTCTTCACTAACTTTCAAAGTGAGCACAAAGTACATTTTGAGGCTCTTATGGACCAGCTAGCCCAAAATGAAGTGCTTCTTGAAGAAAAGGGCATGATTAAAAGGGAGGATGCAATGGAAATTGCATCCTTAAAAATGCTCTTGAATAAGAAGAAGAGGCTCGGGTTTCTCTTGAAGAGAGGTTTGAGTCTATTGAGGAGTCACATGAAGAAATGATGACAAATATTGTTAAGGAACGTGACAATGCAGTAGCAAAAGCAAAGAAGCTAAAGAAGGAAAAGGTTGACTTTGGGGCTGCTCATGCTAGACTCTCCGAGGAATTGGAGAAACTTGACATTGCTCACATGGCTTTGAAATGTGAATTCTCCATTTTCAATGAGTCGCATGATTAGCTCCAAATTCGATTGACCAAGTATGATGTTCCTAGCACATCTAAATCAACATATGTTCACAAGGTAAATGCTAGGGTGGAAGATGAACTTGTCAATGGCACCACTCCAAGTGGTAAGGGTGTACTTGATGATATTCTTGGCAAGCAAAGATCAAATCTTGGAAAAGAGGGACTTGGATATGTCACCATGTCCAAGAAGAAGAAGAACAAGAAGAAGAAGACCAAGAGTGAACAAGCAAAGACAAACACCGTTGAGAAGAATGTCACAAAAGACAAAACTGACCATATTGGTTTTGCAGGGTCTCATAATCCAAATTATGAACTTTTTTGTGATTATTATGGTGATGTCTATGCTTATTATGTTGGTACTTTTGATGAATATGCTGCTTGGTTTATTTGGGTTCCAAAGACCCTTGTTACTAACATGAGAGGACCCATTGAAAAATGTCTACCTAAAACCAAGAAGTAAATTCTCTTTCAGGGCTATGCTTCCGGTGGGTCTAAATGGGTGCTGGACAGTGGGTGCACTAGTCATATGACCGGAAGCAAGGATATCATCATGGAGATGCGACCCAATCATGATCATATTATAGTCTCCTATGGTGATAAGTCTAAATCTGAGGTATTGGGTCTTGGCAAGGTTGTGGTCACCCATGATATCTCTCTCGTGGATGTAATGCTAGTTGAGACCCTCGGTTATAATTTACTTTCTGTTCGTGCCCTTGGTAAGATGGGCTTTTTTGTTTTCATTAATGGTGATTTATTGGTACTCTTGTGGAGCAAGTCTCTAAAGGTCGCTTTCGTTGGGTACGTCGAAAATGACCTGTATGTGGTGGACTTTTCGGGGAAAACCACTTCGGGTCCGATGTGCTTATTTAGAAAGGCCGACGTGGGCTGGCTATGGCATCGCCGTTTATCCCATGTCAACATGAGAACTTTGCAAAGTCTTCACAAGGGTGGCCACATCCTTGGACTAAAAGACAATGTTTCCTTTGCCAAAGATCGTGTTTGTAGGTCTTGTATTGAAGGCAAGATGCATGACTCTCCACACAAGAGGAAAACTATTGTTTCCTCAAAGAGGATCTTGGAGTTACTTCATGTGGAATTATTTGGTCCTCCATCTCATGCTAGACTTGGTGGGAATAAATATTGCTTGGTGATAGTCTATGATTACTCAAGATACACTTGGGTCTATTTCTTCAAGCTAAAGAGTGAGACTCAACAAACGGTCATTGATTTTGCCAATGAAGTTTAGCGTCAACACAACGTCCCCATATTGGCAATAATAAGTGACAACGACTCCGAGTTCAAGAACTACACTTTAAATGAATTTCTAAGTGAAGAGGGGTTAAGACATCAATATTCCACTTCGTACACCCCTCAACAAAATGGTGTACCCGAGAAGAAGAACTGCACTTTGATGGATATGTCTAGATCAATGCTGGATGAATTCAAGTCTCCATACAAATTTTGGGCTAAAGCCATATCTACCGCTTGTCATTCATCAAATCAGCTCTACCTTCACAATATCTTGGACAAAACACCGTATCAAATACTTACCGGTAACAAGCCCAACATTTCGTACTTCCGGGTATTCGGTTGTAAGTGTTTCTTTCTCATCAAAGGAGTACGCTTGTCTAAATTTGAGTCTAAGGCTTTAGAAGGTATTTTTATTGGTTAAGGTGCCGAGTCCCACACTTATAAAGTCTACAAAAAGCTCTACGGAATTGTTGTAGAATCTTGTAGTGTGGAATTCGATGAAAATGATGGCTCCCATGTGGGGCAAGTTGTTGTTTGTGATGCAGATGTTGAGTTACCCCAAGATGCCATAAGAAGAATGGGCGTGGGATTTTTCCGCCCTATTGAGGAGCCCCTTGTGGCGGATCGGGAAGGACAATGCTCCACTCAAGTGGAGCCCTCATCTACACAAGATCAAAAAGCCCCTACTGCTGGAGAAACCTCTGCACCAACACCACAACCTCCTGAAGATCACCTGTCTTCTGGGCAAAATGGTAGTCCTAGGCCGGACTAGTCTGCCCCTGGCACTCCAACTCGCTCCAGGGGTCATCATGAAGAGCAAACAAGTCCAAAAAATCCCAAGCCGGATTATCTGGCCCTGGCTCTCCAAGTTCTGCCAGGCATGTTATGGAAGAAAAAACTATGGCCACAGCTCCCAGGCCGGATAGTCTAGCCCCACCCAGGGGTGGATTGTTCGGCCCTGAAGAACCAGTATAGCAACAGTCTCCTGTTTCAAGCTCAGGTCAAGATCAAGGGAAAGGTAGTGGCCAAGACAAGGATCCAAATGCTGAATCAACTCCTTATAGAAACAATAAAGAAATTGAGGCTCGTCATAAAGCTCGCACTTATCGGAACCTTGAGTTAAGGGGGCACACTCTTGACAAGGTTGTTGGTGATCTAAGAAGAAGAGTGTCTACTAGAAAAAGAACTTGCTAGCTTCTGTGATCAAAGCATACATTTCAATGGTTGAACCAAATAAGGTCTTTGATGCTCTTGAAGATACCGATTGGGTGGTTGCAATGCACGAAGAACTAAATAACTTCGAGCGCAACAAGGTTTGGAAGCTCATAGAGAAACACAAAGATTGCCGCAATGTTATCAGCACCAAGTGGATTTTCAAGAACAAACAAGATGAAAATGGCATTGTTGTAAGAAATAAAGCAAGGCTAGTGGCTCAAGTATTCTCTCAAGTGGAAGGCATTGATTTTGGCGAAACATATTCTCCCGTGGCTCACCCTGAGTCCATTTGTATCCTTCTTACTTATGCCGCTCATCATAATTTTAAATTGCAGCAAATGGATGTTAAGAGTGCTTTTCTTAATGGCCCACTACAGGAGTTGGTATACGTCAAGCAACCCCCGGTATTTGAGGATCCTAAACTTCCAAACCATGTCTACAAACTTGATAAGGCGCTCTATGGCCTTAAACAAGCCCCACGTGCGTGGTATGAGCATCTTAAAGTGCTATTGTTAGACCGTGGATTCAAAGTTGGGAAAATCGATCCCACTCATTTTACTAAGAAGGTTAATGGGGAGCTTTTTTTTATGCCAACTATATGTAGACGACATCATTTTTGGCTCTACTAACCAAGCTTTTAATGATGAATTTTAAAAGCTTATGACTGACAGGTTTGAGATGTCTATGATGGGATAATTAAGGTTCTTTCTTGGATTTGAGATCAAACAACTTAGATAGGGCACTTTCATTAATCAAGCTAAATACATCCAAGACATGCTCAAGAGGTTCAACATGACGGATCTCAATGGCGTTGCTACTCCAATGCAAACTAAATGTCATCTTGAGCTTAATCCAAAGGGTAAAGACATGGACCAAAAGGATTACCGATCCATGATTGGCTCTCTCCTTTACCTTTGCGCATCTAGGCCCGATATCGTGTTGAGTGTAGGGGTGTGTGCAAGGTACCAAGCCGCTCCTAAAGAAAGCCACCTAGTGGCGGATAAGAGAATCTTCAGATATTTGGTTCATTCCCCAAATTTTGGTTTATGGTATCCCAAAGGCTCGAGTTTCTTGAAGGGAATATGCCCGAGAGGCAATAATAAAGTGGTTATTATCGTATTCCTTATTTATGATAAATGTTTATTTTACATGCTATAATTGTATTAATACGGAAACGTTAATACATGTGTGTTTAATAAACAAAAAGGAAGTTCTTAGTTATGCCTCTCTTACAAACTAGCTCGTTGATTAACAAGATGATCAAAGGTTTCCTGATCATGGACATTGGATGTTGTTAATAATGAGGTCACAACATTATTGGAATGGTGTGATGAACATTCATCTGAAGTACAGCATTACGTTCAAAGTCATTGAGTTTATATTGCTATAACAACTTACAAAGTGATCCTAATCCTTAGACCATGAGATCATGTCAATCACTAACACCGAAAGAGTTTGTTGATAACATCAAACGTCACACCATAACAGGGTGATTATAAAGATGGGTTCAGAACTACTATGTTGAGGCCCATGGATCGAGAGTGGAATTTGTTCACCCCGATTACGGATAGATATGCTCTGGGCCCTTTCAGTGATATCACATTGATTAGCTTGCAAGCAAGTGATTTGATCACTAGAATGTTATATCATGGGAACGAGAAAAGAGTGCATGTCAGTAACGAGATCAAACTAGGTATGGAGATACCGATGATCGAATCTCGGACATGTAATATATCGCGAAACAAAGGGATTAAGATACTAGCATAAAAGGTTCTCACGATCACAAGAAAGTCATCGCTGAATGTGTGGGAGTCAGTTTGGGTCTCTAGATCCTGCTTCTGATTATTGATCCGAGAGGGGTCTCGATCATGTCCGCATTATTCGCGAACCGTAGGGTGACACACTTAAGAGACACCGACATCCATTTGGAGCAAAATTTTCATGTCGTAAAGAATAACAAGCGCAGAAATTTATTTCACTAGATACCAAAACATGTTTTCGAGTGAAATTGCAGAAGTGTTTTTGCATGTGAAATGAAATACTAGCAAGGGGTCATATGTGAATGTTTTTCATTCAAGTAATTGACAAAATTCTGAATAAATAAAAGAAGTTTTATTTAAGAGAGAATTTGCATTAAATTTGGTGAAATTTAATGGGAATTTGAGTGGGGTTTTGAGTGGAGAAAATTGAAAGGAATTTGTGTGAGTGGAGTGTACACGCAGGTGAATTAAAGGAGGGGAGGGGGAAGCCCCATGTCTGGGCGCATGGCCCCTTGGGTGCCCCCCTCTCCCTATAAAAGGAGCCCCCTTCCTCTCTCTCACTCACACCTCCTTGTGAAGGATCTCTCTCCCCCTCTAGTATTTATCCCCCATGGTCTCGGACTAGTGAGATACATGTTCCCGGTGGCTATTCGGAAAGAAAGAGTTGTGCTTCCACTGCATCACTGGAGCAAGGAGGTGGAGGTTGCTCGGTGCCTCGGATGTGTGTGCGAGCACGGATGCGCCGCTGATTTGCGGTGCTAAGGACTTTCTCTCGATCTTGAGATTGACAAGAGATCGTCTACATCAACCATGAGTTTGGACTCGTTAAGATTTGTCGGTCTTCAAGGGCATGTTCTCTACGGATGTATATCCGCTCGTTGATCTAATAGATAGATCTTGGTACATAGTTGTTCCCATCGTAGGAATTTTTTTTGTTTCCTATGCTATGAACCCTATAGTGGTATCAGAGCCGGATCTATGCGTAGATGCTTTGCACGGGTAGTACACAGATGAATGTGGGCGATGATGATCATTTTATTGCTTATTAGTTGTACTTTGGATATTGGTGGAATAGTGGGATGAAGCGGCCCAGACAAACTTTACATGTCCTCGCACATGAGACATGTTCCACGCTTGACATGCAACTAGTTTTGCATTAGTGGCTAGCGGGTGTCTGTCTCTCCTACTATAGTCAATATCTAATTTGCAACGACTTGTCAACAATTTGGTTATCCTCTTTGTGGTTCATGTTCGTAGGTAAGAACGGTTCTATCTTCGAAAGCCCTAAGCCACGTAAAACTTGCAATGGATAAATTATAGGCGTCTAGTTTAGATTGTTGTTGGGCTAGTGTCATGATATGGTGATGTTGTAAGTAGAAGTATAAGTCGATACTCTTACAACACACAAAACGTGTAAGTTACATAGACCTTGGCCTTACACATAGAGGTATGATAGTGATCATACCATGATGCACATGATGGAGATCAAGTGCAAGAACCATATCATTTCACTTATTAACATGTGATGTTTGTTGCATCTTATATTGCTTGTCGTGGGAATGGTCACAGCAGATGCTGCAATCGACAGCGAGTAGTAGAACGAGGGGCAAGGGCGGCCAGCCATCTGCGGTGCGAGATGAGGGCGAAGACACAGGGTTTTACCCAGGTTCGGCCCCTCGGAGGGTAGAGACCTACTCCTGCTAGATTGTATTATGGAGGTGGTACAATGGGCGAGCTCGGCGGCTAGGCGGCGAGTCGCTTGGGTGTATGATGGAACGTATCTCTACTCGCCCTATAGGGAGGTTTATATAGGCTCACCTCCCCTAGGGTTTACATATCTCAACCGATTCAGTTAAAGCTTCGGTACTCGTTTAACCTAATCCGCCTGGGCCTATCTACTCGCCTGGGCCTTCAGCTTCCAGTCGCTTGGTTCCTTGCTGGGCTAAAATCCAGTCGCCGTCTTGCAGGCCTACTCGCCAGTTCTTGGGCCAGTCGGAAACGTCCTGCTGGGTATACCCCGGTAGGCATATCCCCATCAGTAGTCCCCGAGGCCGCCGTCGATTAGGCGTAGGTGGCTGCTGGCAGTTGGAGTATGCGGCTTCAGAGTGGACATCCAGTCAAATCGTCGGCGGGCTCCCGTATAGAGGAGAAACCAATCATCCAGGTCACAGCTTTGGCGCGTCGAATCGGCAAACACTGTCATAGTGAGAGGGTCGGCGAGTCGAGTGGCTGAAGTTGGACCGTTAACCATGGTCAAACTAGCCATTGGGGTAATCCAACGGTAAATTTTGGCGTAATCACCGCGTAGTAACGGCTCCCTGATTTGGCGGGTAACAACCGCTATATAAGAGGAATGGCAGGCGATCAGAGAACCACCTTCTCACCATTTCCTCCGACTGCGCGCACCTTTCGCCTCCCTTCGCATCGCGATCCAGCCGACCTGAAATCCCCTGACCCCCAGCAAATCTCCGCCATGGCCCTCTCCACCGAGCCGTGGGGTAGATCTAAGTGCACGAGGGCGCAACTGGCTTCCTTCGAGGAGGCCGGGATCTTGCGAGCCGGTTGCTGGCACATTCCCGCAGCCGGAGAGACGACCCCGAATCCGCGAGAGAGGGAGTTCATCTGCTTCACCAGCCATCTTGAACGGGGGCTAGGGTTCCCCACGTCCCTGTTTTTCCGGCGCTTCTGCGCCTACTACGGGATCCAGCCTTCTGATCTGGGTCCCCACAGCATCGAGCAGCTCGCCATCTTTGTGGCGTCCTGCGAATGCTACTTGGGCTGCCGGCCCTACTTCCCCTTATGGCAAGATACGTTCCACGGACGGATCATCCGCGAGGAGGCGGGCGGCCCAATGCTGGCCGCGGGCGGCCTAACCTTCCAGCTCAAGTCGAAGGCTTCATTCTTCGACCTAATGCTGCCCGCCAAGGCAGCGAGCGACTGGAAGAAGTCGTGGTTTTACGTAGCCGAGGCGACCCCGGAGGGCGAGGCGGCGATCCCGTGGTACTCCGCCAATCGGTCCGAGCCGCGCCGTCTCCAAGTCGGCAAGATCCCCAACGACAAGAGGATGGTCGTCGACGAGATGCTCCAGACCATCCGCGGTCTGAAGAAGAAGGGACTCCAGACGATAAACACAGCCTGGCTGGCTCGGGCGGCTCGTCCCTTCGCTCGGCATGAACACATGTACCAAGTACGGGCGGGAAGACTCGGCGAGGCCTACCTCGGCAGTGGAAGCTGGAGGACTACCTCCAGCTGAAGAAAATCACCAGCGGTGTACAGGACGCCTGAGCTCGGGTCGCCCCCTATACCGTGAAGCGTCCAGCCCCAATGAATCGCCTCACTTCATTCGCGATGCGCTTTATGCGATCGCGGTAATTTTAATTTCATCTTGTATTCATTGCAGTTATTCCAAGTGGTGGAAGGATGGCTCCCACCTTGGACGATGAGAACTCGAGCTCGTCCGTCCGGGGCGTCAGTCGCCTCCGCCAAGGGCAATGCCGGAGGCGGCGAGGGCATGGCGGCGAATCCGAAGAGGAAGTCGCCCCACTGCTCCGCAAGACCCGTGGGCAAGTTCAACGAGAGCTTGAGGCAAGTAAAAGCCTCGAGCGTCACGATGGCGACGACGAGCTTCCAGAAACCACCTCGCGCCGCCAGGCGACTCCGTCGAAAAGGAAGAAGAAGGAAAAGGAGGTGAAGGCGCCTCCGAGGAAGACGAAGACCAAGCCGACGAGGCCGGCCTCACCGCCACATTCGGCGAGCAGTTCTGACGCCCCAGCCCGGCCAAGGACGAGGCACCGCCAACGACAGCCGCGTTGGACACGACCACCATCGAGGTGCCCCTGGCGTCGATGCCTCCGCCATTCGCCCCAGTCTCTGGGCTGTGGGATGCTCCGGCCGTAGCGACTTCGCCTCGTAGGGAAGCTCCTGTCGAAGAGGTCACAGAAGCTCCGGTTGCAGCCTCGACGACGAAGAAGCCGTCCGTGTCTTGGGCACGCGACGTCCTTGACATGGGGCTCAGCCGCCGACTGGGCCCTGAATTGGAGAAGCCAGTCGGCCTCCGTACGGGGCTACGCTTCATTCCAGTCGCCAAGTGAGTACACTCGCCTTCCTTTGTCTTCCATAATCGCTTGAATTATCTTGCTTACATGATTGTTGAACAGGACCAGGGTGAAAAGGATGGGCCATCCAACCGTGGCTAAGGTGCCACCCGTCGTTAGCGAGGAGGACCCTTCCCGCAAGAGGAAGGCGGACGAGGTCGTCATCTCTGCGGAGGGCGGCAAGAAGGCCAAGGGTGATGATGTCGTCACGATTTCTAACGACACGGCGGTCGCGCCAGCTGGACCCGCAACGGAGGCGGCCGCGTCCACGAAGGAGGGCGCTCCGTTGCCTGGAACGGCCGAGCCGACCTCCTTTGGGGCAGGTGCCTCTATCGCCACCTTTCCGCGCTTCATGACCAAGGCGGCCACGGCGAGTGGAACTTCACCCTCGAGCCACGCTCCTGGGACCGCCGATGCTGAAGTCGACCAACATCGTGGGAATACGCCGGCTCTCCTCGCGTCCGTGGACACGATACAACTCCACGACATGCTTGGCGCAACCATCCAGGTACATCCAGTCCCCGAGGATCAGGTCGGTGCTTTGCAGCGGCCTGATTCTTTTAATGTCTTATTTTTATTTTCGCATCCAGTCCCCGAGTGCGCACGCGCTGAATTTCAGCGGGTGGGCACTTAGGAATTTATTTGAGTACCAGTCCCCGAGTGCGCACTCGCTGAATTTCAGCGGGTGGACACTTAGGAATTTTTTGATTGCCAGTCCCCAAGTGCACACTCGCTGAATTTCAGCGGGTGGGCACTTAGGAATTTTTTGATTGTTGGTCCCGAGTGCGCTTCGCTGAATTTCAGCGGGTGGGCACTTAGGAATTTTGCTTTGATTAACCTTTTTTGGGTGATGTGCAGGGTCTGCAACTTGAGTCGGTGACCGATTGGCAGCGCCAAGACGGAGAAGGAGCGCCATCGTCCAGAGGCGAACAAAGGGCTTCAGTTGTTGCCATGAGAGGAAGCTCGTCGAGGCTTGTCCCGGTGAATAGCGGCGGCGCAATCGGCTTTGAGTGCGGCTGAACAGCGGATCGCCAACCTTGAGCGCGAGCTGCGGGAGGCAAAGGAAGAAGCGAGCTCGGCTGACGGACGAGCTAAGGCCGCCATTGCAGCCGCCGAAGAGGATCGCAAAGTGTCGTATGCCCTTGTTGCTGGGCTTCAGGACGACCATACGTCACTTCAAAGCTTCATCACGGAACTCGCCCGCCCGTTGATTGGTAAGTGCGTCTGCCCCTTCTAGTGGTTGTGCCTTTTGTGGTGTCCGTCGTATTCATTATTGTCTTCTACTCACAGGTCGCATCATCGATAGCGCGGAAGAGGCGAGCTCGTTCGACGTGCGACAATGTGTAAGCATGCTTGTCGACTCGGCGATGTTGTCGGCGACGTGCATCCGTGCCTATCTCCAAGAGATATCGCCCACGGAAGTGATTCCCAGCGACCTCATTGAGGTGTGGAGGTATTTGGAGAAGGCGCCCACGGTCGTTGAGTTCATGACGCGGTCGGCGTTTCGGCGTGAAGCGGCGACGGCACTTAGTCTTGGACTTGCCCACTTTCCCGAGGACTTCGACATCGACGATGTGACGAGTGGCTACCCATCGTCGACTGGCGCGGTGGAGCTTTCCGAGGTCCTCAGGTTGCAAGATCGCGCCGCCGCGTACTCGGAGCGTGTATGGGCAATGGGCGACCTCCTTCCGTACCAGGAGACGGTCGTCGCGCCGAAAAATCCCGAGCCGCCGCATCGTGATCTCAAGGTCGAGCAGCCCTTCCGCGCGGCGATGGCGGGTGAACTAACGACGTATCCGTCGAACCCGTACACGCCGTTCATCCGCAATCTCCGGGATGTTGGCGAGTCGTCATCAAAGCCTGCAGAGTAGGATAGTTTACCTTTGTGGCGTTAGAAGCAGGTCTGCCGTACGGGCATATTTTGTAACATGAGACAATGCGACATGCAATCGAATGAGACATCGTGTCTATTTTGGTATTTGTCATGTGTTTGTGATTGATGTTTGAACGAGTCCCCGAGCGCGTCCGCCCTTTTGTGGGGTTTACCTCGTATGTGATATGTTTGTTGTTTTTATGTGTTCTGTCATTGTGGTCGACTCGCCTGGGCTCGGAGAGCCAGTCGCTAGGCGACTCCCTTGAGTGCTCTGTACTTTGCCGTTTTCCCTTGCGCGAACGAGGTCGGGTGGCCGAGTCCCCGAGCGTGGTACTTGGTTGTTCTAGGCGCGACTCGAGGGTGGTTGAGGACTTAGCGCGTTAGTTTGAGCGCGTCACTCCTGCCTGGCCCGTGGGGTCAATCGCGTGGCGAGATCCTGGGCATGCTCTCCTACTTGGCATTTTCCCGGACCACTCGCGATGAACTGGTCTTCAGTCCCCGAGCGTGGTACTTAGCCATTCGAGTCGCTATGCCAAGGATGCGGAGGACCATGGTCGCTGTAAGAAGCGAAGGTAGTTGTCTTGGTTCGTACAACCAGTCGAGCTAGGCGACTCCGATGGGGCTCCGGGTAGGCGTTTTTCATGGACGATGCAAGACCTGAGGTGACTCAGTGCTCTTGCACCACACTACTTAGCCGTGCCGATCGCTGTACCAAAGGTTGACTTCTGCGGTTAGCGTATCGCTGTTATTACGAGTGCGAGTGGCACAAGACATGGAGAGTAGGCGCAATTTGCGGTAACCGTTTCTTTTTATTTCATAGCGACTGGAGAGTATATATGTGGGGTTCTAGGCGTAGAACTTCCGTAGGAGGTTTACATTCCATGGTCGCCTGACGTCGAGTTCGCCGTCCCCGCGGACGTCGATGAGGTAGTAGGCGTCATTGCCGAGTACTCGCCCAATGGCGAATGGCCCTTTCCACGGAGGGGAGAGCTTGTGCATGCCCTTCTTGTCCTGGATGAGGCGTAACACCACACTAGAGGAAAAAGGGCCATCCGTTCGCGACCCCTCGGAGCATTAGTCCCGGTTGCGCCACCAGGGACTAATCTTGCAGCGTCCGGTTGGAAGCGACGCAGGCCAGGGGCATGGGTCCCGGTTGGTAAGGGCATGCGTCCGGTTGGAGCCACCAACGGGACTAAAGGTTTGGCCACAGTATGGGAAGACAAAAGATACACACGAAGCAGGAGGACCAACAAATTATGAAAGACCCAAAGAACATGCATCTGAGATAACAAAGGCGGATAAAGGCGTCACTTAAGTCGTGCAGCTATGCTCTTACCAAAGCGAGAGAAGGAAATCTTTTTGAAGTCCTTTACGGTATCAAGGTGCCGTCGGGCTTCTCATCTAATATAAAGGGATAATAAATATGGCGGAGAAAAAGTTCCAAAACCTGAAGTCTCATAGTATCACGTGATTATAGCCTTGATTGCTTCGATTGCATTGAGGGGCTTCTACGAGAAAATGTTCAGTACCCATTGTGAAGCTGTGTGCATTCCTCAATGCAATATCTCGAAGGTAATCAATCCGGATATTACGCCAAGGTTCTGAAGGATGTGGTACAATGTCTTGTTAGTTTTGAATTGGTGTTCCCACCATCCTTCTTCAATATTATGACGCATCTCTGGTTCATCTAGTGGAAGAGATTGCCATTCTCGGTCCCAGTAGTTCTGCACAATATGTTCCCCTTTGAGAGGTTCATGGGAGTCTTAAAGAAATATGTTCATAACCGTGCTAGACTGAAGGAAGCATCTCCAAGGGATATGGAGCAGAGGAGGTCATTGAGTTTTGTGTTGACTTTATTCGACCTTAAGCCGATTGGTGTTTCGACTCATGGCATGAGGGAAGACTAAGTGGAAAAGTCATTTGGGAAGAAAGCAATGATATGTAGGGACGGGATTCTTTCACTAAAGCACACTACAGTTCTACATAATTCCACCTTGGCGCTCCGTATATGGAGGAACACAAGAATATTATACGCTCAAAAACCGGGAAGCTGAATCATGGATTACAGATGAACACATGAAGTGCATCGGTGGTTGGATGCGGACACATCTCTTGAATGACACCACTGTTGGAGATCAGCTATACTTGTTGGCGCGTCACCATCTTCTCTGTATTGAATTTCCAAGTGCGAAATAAATGGGAATACATTCTACGATCGCCCAAGATAAAAGAGCACCAACCAAAATAGTGGTGTCCGCTTTGATGCAATAGGCGAGAATGGACAAAAGGACACATATTATGGTTACATAGAGGAGATATGGGAACTAGACTATGGAGTCTCTTTTAAGGTCCCTTTGTTTATTTGCAAATGGGTCAACATAAATGGGGAAGGGTAAAGATAGACCAGGTTATGCGGAATGACAGGTGGATCTCAACAATCTTGGTTATAGAGATGAACCATTCGTCCTAGCCAATGATGTGTCTCGGGTTTTCTATGTGAAGGACATGTCCTCCGGACGAAAAAAAGAAAAAATATGCAAACGAATACATCATATGATGATCCAAAGCGTCACATAGTTCTTTCGGGGAAAAGAAACATCGTGGGAATCGAGGACAAGCGGACATGTCGGAAGATTATAATAAGTTTGATGAAATTCCGCCCTTCACGGTGAAAACCGGCCCAAGCATTCCGTTAAGTAAAGAAGATGCTCCATGGTTACGTCTGAAGCGGTCATAAGGAATGACATATGCCAAGAAGTTCATGCTCATAATATGTAACTCTAGTTCATGTCTTCGCGGTTTGTGGCTTGAGAAGGATATCTTCGCGGTTTGTGGCCTTTAGTCCCGGTTTTGTAGTCTCGATTTTAATATTAATAAATGTCTTGAGTGTTAGTCCCATTTTGTGGCTGGACCGAGTGCCTCTATGACAGTTTCGGAGATGCGGAGGACTGGGCTCGTCGGCATCTCCGTGAAATGGCGCAGTGATGTCCCTGCTCTCGAAAACCATCTTGCAGCTTGTAACTTCACTAACTAGATCAATCGCCTCGCTAACTAATTTCACATATTAGGGAGTGCCTCTATGCGATTCTCGGAGATGCGGAGGATCGGGCTCGGTCGGCATCTCCACGAAACTGGCCTTGATGGTGTCCTGCTCTCGAAAACCATCTTGCAGCTTGTAACTTCACTAACTAGATCAATACGCCTCGGCTAACTAATTTCACATATTAGAGTGCCTCTATGACGATTTCTCGGAGATGCGGAGGGCCCAGGCTCGTCGGCATCTCCACAAACTGGCCGTGATGGTGTCCCCGCTCTCGAAAACCATCTTGCAGCTTGTAACTTCACTAACTAGATCAATACGCCTCGAGCTAACTAATTTCACATATTAGGAGTGCCTCTATGACCAGTTCTCGGAGATGCCGGAGGACCGGGCTCGTCGGCATCTCCACAGGCCGTAGTGGTGTCCTGCTCTCTAAAACCATCTTGGAGATGCCTCAAACTGCTGGAGGACTGGACTCACAAGGATGCATATTTATAGTACAAGCAGCTCGGCATAATGTCGACACTCACGACATAATGTCGACACTCACCCCTATTATTAGTCTTGACTCATCTTTAGTCCCGGTTGGTGTCTCCAACGGGACTAAGTTCATCTTTAGTCGGTTGGTGACACCATCCGGGACAAGGTACAAGCCATGCGACATAATGTCGACACTCCCCTATTATTAGTGTTATGCGGCCCCTCTGCATAATCCCTTCAGTCGCGGTTGGTTTCTCCAACCGAGACTAAATATGAACCCTCTCTTTATATAGGCATTTCCCTCTATTTATTAGGTAACACTTAAGACATTTATTAATATTAAAAACAGGGACAAATCGGGACTAGCTAACACTCAGGCCTAAAGCCCTTTAGTCATAATCATGCCTAGTCCTATAGTACGCAGCTTGAGGTCTTCATCGTAAATCGTCATCATCGCCGTCGCGTCACCTGCCACTCCGGGGATCCTCGGCCCATCCATGGCATATACAGGGCCATTCCAGCCTCGGATTCACGGCGGGTGGGAGAGGGTCTCTGGAAAGGCGATGCGCTACCGCCGGGGCGGTGTGGAACTGTGGCGGGTGGACTCGTGGGCACCGTGGCGAGATGGTCTCCCGGAGATGTAGCGCATCACTTGATGATAGTACGGTTCTCCCACCATGCTGACGGCCGACTTCGTTGTGGTTCACCGGTGGCGCCATCACCCTCGTACTGGCGAGCTCCCTTTCACGCCTATTAGCGAAGAAGGCATTCCAGTGTCATAGTTCGGGATCCCACTAGGGATCCATCCGCTACTCGGCGTGAGCTCGTGGTAGAAGTGGTTTGTGATGGCTGCGGCGTGCGGAACCTTGAGGGACAGGAGGCGGGAACCCCTCAGCGCTCGGCATCCGGTAGTGAGGCGATACCCGTGGACAAGGGTAGTTGGGCGCCTGGCGCCTCGGTCTCCTCGAGGTCGAGAATGGCCCATGGCGTTGTCCATTGTTCTAAGAGAGGAAGGTGTGGATGTGTGGATAGCCATGACACGATCACCCTAAATATAGAGGAAAGGCGGGAAAACTTGGCGTGAAGCTTTGGGAAATGGCGGAAATATCTTTAGTCGGTTAGTGACTACATCCGACTAAAAGCTCTAGTAGAAAGGAAAGGGCGGAAAACTTGGCGGGAAGAGGTGGGAAATGGCGGAAAATATTTTTAGTCCGGTTTGAATACATCCGGACTAAATTTGTCTTGAACAATGATCATGTTTGAAAAACCCTTTTCCATTTTCCGAGCGCAAAAGCGGGTCGTTTTGTGAAGTAACCACCAAAATGCCGTTTCACAATGCTACCGTCCCATTTTCCTAAAATACTAGACCACCTTACATGGACTATCTCCCAGGTACATCTCAAACCTTTTCGTCCATCCGGGTAAAAGGACAAATGTCTGCGAATCGGCGGAAGTGGGTCCGGTTTGTACTACAGGTACATGATCTATCGCCCGTGATTTTTTGAAAAAATCATTTTTAGACTCGCAATATGTGGTTTCTTCAGAGATCCAATGCAAGTTCTAACGATGCCCGTCCCCTATCTTCATGCACACCGGTTCGACCATAGTTAGAAATTCAGATAATTCAAAACGGGCATAATAAATTCAAAAAAAATCCAAACAATGAAAATCGTTCGCGTGGTGTCATATTATGTTACATAGTTGAAAGGAAAAATACCAGACTTGGCATATTGATCATGTTTCGAAAAAACCTTCACAAAATGACCTATCATGTTCGAGGTTTCATGGCTTTCGGTCCAAATGACCGATGTTATGTGTTGAATCACGGCATAATTTGTGATGTTGTGCCCATATTATGCATGTGTGTGGACATTGGTATGGAGAACAATGTTGCAGGAGGAAGTTTTCCTTTTTATATACGGAAAAGCCCTTTTCCATTTTCCGAGTAAAAAAGCGGTCGTTTAAAATTAATATTCAAAAATAGAATATAAGTTAATTCATTTTAAAGGTTACATTAATTATTTTTAAAAATAGAATATGTTTTTGAATTATTTATTCAAATCCATACACTTCTTATGTTTAAAGTTTTCTAAATTCCAAATTGATATTAAAAAATATAAGTTAATTCATTTTAATTGTAAATGGTTCATATTTTAAATGGTTACATTAATTATTTTTAAAAGCAAAATGTTTTGAATTATTTATTTAAATCCAAACACTTTTTATGTTTAAATTTTTCTAAATTCCAAATTGATATTAAAAAAATATAAGTTAATTCATTTTTATTGTAAATGGTTCATATTTTAAATGGTTACATTAATTATTTTTAAACAGAAAATGGTTTTGAATTATTTATTCAAATCCAAACACTTTTATGTTTAAAGTTTTCTAAATTCCAAATTAATTATCATTTAAAAACAATACAAATTTAAACCCCAAAATAAAAAATAAAGCGGAACAGAGAGAAAATACCTGAAATTTTTTTGAAAGCAGGGAATATGTCGGTTGGAGCCACCAACGGGACTAAAAAGCCCTAAGCCAAGCTGAAAATATTGGAGTATAGGTCGGTTGGTGGCTCCAATCGGACGTGACCTTTTAGTCGGTTGGAGCCACCAGGACTAAAATCCTTTAATTATTTGGCGCCTCTTCTTCTTCTTCTTCCCATCACTTCTACTGCTTCATAAGCCGCGACAACCGCTTCGACACCGGCAGCTGCAGAGCTTCGCCGCCCAAGCCGTCAGTACTGTAGCCGCCTCACCGTCATTGCCCGTGGTCGTTAGTGCCGCCGTCAAGCTTCAGCCGCCGCCCGCCAGTCCTTAACGACGTCCGTCGCCACCACCTCAACGGCCGTCGCAGCGTCATCACCGCGCCAGAAGTCGGCCTGCCTCATCCTCCCCTCTCCATCATGCCTCTGTCCTCCCCTCCTCCGGATGTGCGTGGCATGTGGCGCTTGAGATGTGTGTGGCGGCGGCAGGCGTCAATGCTGTGGCGGCCTCGGCGGTCTTGATGCGGTGCGGTGGGGTGGCCCAGATCGTCGCCGACCACCGCGTGGCGCCTCCGCCCAGCGTCTGGCGTGGCGCCTCGTGTACAGGGTGGACCAGATCGACCTAGGGCCCCTAGTCGATGGTTGTGGGTAGGAGCGGACCCGGTGTAGAAAGTTAGGGATAGGGTTGATGACTGTGGTGATGCGATAATGGCTTAATCCTTTTCGAAATGTTTAAAAATAGCGAAATTAATATAATTTTGTAAAATCAATAACTAATTCATATTTAATCATAAAATATGTATAATGTATCAAAATGTTAGAAATTTGAGAGCCATGTGTCTAAGCAAAAATGTTTTCTGTTTTCTGTTTTGTTTAAATTCAGAAATGGTTTAATTAAATCCATAAATTGATATAATATTGTAAATTCAATAATTAATTATTTATAACAAAGAAAAAATACAAATAATATATCAAAATGTTCAGAAAAATGAGATCTAACTATTTAACCTATAATCATGCATTGTTCAACAACTTTCAAGACAAGTTTAATTAGAAAACAAAATCAACCCCTCTCATATACTCCGGAGTTTCGCCGAGTTAGGGTTTTCACCCCTCGGAACCCCGTTTAAATTGCGAGCATGTCTTAGGGTTACTTTTTAATACAAATTCACTTGTCATATCATTATCCTTGTCATACTATGGTGCAAAAGGTTTAAACATTTGATTTAATAATTTCAGAATTTGAATAAAACTTGTAAATTCAATAACTTTTAATCTGTAACTCAGAAAAATACAAATAATATACCAAAATGTTCAGAAAAATGAGAACTATCTATCTATGCCATAATCATGCATTGTTCAACAACTTAAATAACAAGTTTAATTAGAACACCCTAGTAACCCTAACAGGTGATTCCGGAGTTCCTTGAGTTATGGTTTGCGTCCCTCGGAACCCCGATTAACTTGTCGAGCATGCTTTAGGGTTACATTCCAATGCACATTAACTTGTCGTATAATCATCATTGGTTGAGCATTGCATCGATGCCATGTGTTGATTGTTTCCCTTTCTTTCCGGTGATTTGGTTCTTCTCGGTAGAATACGATATCGAGATCGAGATCGATTCCAATATGGTATTTTGTTAGTATCTAGTGTTACCTATCTGCTGGATAGTTTCCCTTTTGTAGCCTTATACTCATGTTCCCCTCTCATATGCATCCGAGGTTTCTCCGAACTAGGTTTTACACCCTCGGAACTCGGAATATTGATTTTAGTTGATTTTAGCTAGAGTTACCTATCTACTACGGTTTCCTTTTGTAGCTAGGTTTAGGGTTTCTCTTCATTTTATTATTGTGTATGTATATATTAGGGTTTCTCTTTAACTTTCTCCTTTAGCCGCTTTGACTTATTCGTTTTTCCACCTATGCGAAAATATGGACCCTGCGTCGAGATGAAGAAAAGGAAGAGTTGATCCAAGGTGTGATCCGTGGGGAAGATAATTTAGGCGTATCAACGTTTCTAAACAACTCGGTGAGGTGATCCTCTTTTTACGGAGTAGACAACTTGTTTGAGGTTGAAGGTGTTGCCTTCCAGGGAGAAGGCGATGCCTTGTGTGTCGAAGACGACCGCTACGGCAAGGTGCATGTAATATAAATCAATTCATTAATTAATCATCTGCTATCTATATAGAAATAGTAACGGCGATCTTTCTTCTTTTAGCCCTCGGATCGAAGGAATCTCTTGAAAAGAGCGGGAGGCCCAACCAAAAGTTGCAAGACCATGAGAGGTTCGAGGATCGAAGATGTCGTTGTAGGCAAGGCAATCGACTCACGAAGTTGTCGCAACCAAATTTGTGGCACAATGCAGAGTAATCGTTAGGGACTTAATCCCGATCACCATTAGAAATTGGAATAGGCCTGCTAATGCGGATGAAGAGGAAACATGTTTATTTGTCCCTAACCACGCCAAAGATTTACTGTGGAAGAGGCTCATGGTTAATTTCAAACTACGAAAATAGAGCTGGATCCAAATGCGGAGGATCCGATTGAGGGCCTTACAACATGGGAGAGCCATGGAGGCTAAGGTCGTGGAGTGCTTTGAAGAAGATGGCCCGATGTTTCACCAACTGGAAGAAAATATTGCACTTTGACTATGTCGTGAAAGAAGACTCGATTTCAAGAATATTCAGTTTGAGAAGATAAAACCATTACGGGATGAGTTTGTGGAATACAAGAAATCAGAAAAAGCTAAGAAAATGTCTCAAAGCGAATAAGTTGAATCTTGCTAAGAAGTATCACCATACTATGGGGCAAGGTGGCTACAAGGTTGGCATTCCTAAGTGGGAGAAACTTGAGCGAATGCGTGATAAAAATATCACCCGAGGCAGGGCGATTGGGTAGAACGTGCAAGGAATTGGTTTTACGGGCATGGGGGCACGTTGGACTCGGAAGGAGGTGTATATATAACATACGACATAAAGACCCCTTGCCAATCGAGAGGATGAGAAAAGCGGTAAAGGCTGTTAAAGATGGGGACTTCATTCCCGATAGAGAATGATGAGCTCACACTCGCCCTTGAAATAAGGAACATGATGGGCGAACACGAGGCACAATAGGCTCCCAATCATGGAGGACTGGGTTTCAAGAGAGGAAGAAATATCTGATAGAAGCCGTCGGAGGAGTAAGGACAAGGCGGCGGTTAGCGAAAGTCGAAAAAGCGAATGCGTTTAATTGAAGAACGATTAAAGCAACAACAAGATGAAATTAACTCACTTAAAGAGCAAAGTACTACCGGCCCATCTCAGCAGCACACTTTATTCGATGCTACCGGCCTATCGAATAATCGAAAAAGCAGTGTGGCTTCCACCGAGGTCCCGGTGATGACAATGGCGATGCCGATGATGCAGCGATGGCTCCTGTTGGCTACCAGTGGATGATATCACGGAGATGACACCTGCGAGCTACATGTCAAAGTTGTGAACATATCAATGAAGGTGGCGGTCGGCTATGCCTTACCAATTGGACCCACCAACTTACCACGATCGTCCGGTTCCGGAGGGCTACGCTGTTGTCGGCGTGGATGAAATCATGCCCACCTTTGAGGTTTTGGATCTTCACTACCCTTTGGTGAAGGGGATGTGTTGTCTTGGGTGACGAAAAAAGCGTCACCATTCTATGGCCGAAGGATTGTATCATGCTTGAAATCACACGCCAAGGCCATCTTCGCCCGCCTCACCCGTCTCCGAAATTAAATCGCCGCCCGGCCGTCTTCGTCGCCTCACCCGGCTCGTCGCCTCACCAATCTCGGTGCAGCCGCCGCGGAGCCATCGCCGGCGCCTCGGGATAAAAGCGTAAGCGTCTGCTCTTGTCGTCGTGGCGATCGCGAAAGCGTAAACAAGAGCCTCTTCCAAAAGTACCAACGGTTCCTCCCAAGAGAGCTTATGGTATCTTGAAGAGGAGGCTATGGCGATCGTTGATGCGAAGCGACGTTTTAAGCTAAGGCGGCCGAAAGAGCGAGTTCCCCACCAAAGAAGAAAAAGCCAAAGTGTTGAAAATGCTAAAGACTCTTCATCAACCCGAGCCAAAGTCATCGGACTATGAGCGTTCTATTCTCAAGTCACATGCGGCAAAAAGCCTCAAGAGCAAGATCTTGATGCAAGCGGAAATCTGTTGCCCAGCTCGGAGAACAAGCAAAACAGACTTGCGCCCTCTCAAGGTGATTTCTCAAACCAATGTGGGGTCGAGCAAATATGGGGCGAAGCGTATGATCCAGAGGTAGTTACTGTCTGGAGAAAACTGCCTGCTCAAGGTATGAGTATTGCCAGATACTTATCCCAGTTAGAGTTCTTCCCGTGAGTGAAGTAGCATACCAATACCGATCTGGAAAACCTCTCGTCAAACTGAGGAGGTAAACAATCTTCCAACAAAATGCGAAGATTGCATAAGTACATGCATGCTACAAGGGCGGGCTAATCGGATAGTCTTGAGGGTTACAAAAAGCATCATGGGAAAGAAAGCGATGACATGATATCCATTGAATTTGATGAACTATTTCAATTATTCAATCAAGGCGCCTTGGACAAATCTCTCATGAGTGCCTATTATGCGTAAGTACTAATTCTATAATTAATTTAGTCTCCATCTATAATATTTTGTTTATTGCATGTATATAATCATACTTTAATATGCGTAATGAAGATTCTCGAATGCAGCGGAGGACAAATCTATGACATTGGCTTCATTGACCCATATTGGGTTCATGAAGCTAATCTCAAATAAGCCCCGGGATACGGAGGATAATATAGTACACGCGTTAAGGTTTCAAGAAAACAAAGGAAATACTATTTCCTTACAACTTCGATGAGTGTTATTGTCTTGTATACACTTTCTATTTCGCTTACTCGATGTTAAGTATATAATTGATTAGTTTTGCATTCGCATGTACCACTATATTACATTAATGATTCAACTTGACAAAGGGCGTGTACTAGTCATGGACTCGAAACATAAACCCCTTGAGACGTGGAAGGACATGCAGATACTTCTCTAGCGGTAATTCTAATCATTACGACACTATATCGGCAACGTTCGTGAATTTTATGATATCAAGTACTTAATAACTTATTTTATTCGTTTTCTCGCTTGGCGCTTGGAAGCAGTTCACCAAGAAGGCTAGGGGTGTTTGGAAAGAGGAGCTTACATTTCAACCACTAGATGTAAGCACCACTAGCTATATCCGCGCATCTCTTTGATTCTAGTTTTGATACAGTTATTATCATGCTTGATTATTATTTTGATTGAACTCTGTTGTCGTAAAGTGCCTGACGCAGGGACCAGGTAACAATCTATGTGTATACTATGTATGCGAGTTCATCCGGCAGACGTGCGATGAGAAGGGCAGGAATTTAGAGCAACTCCACGTACGTAAACAATTTCTATAGTTTTTAGTTACAATCAAATTGTGTTTAGTTTCATATTCATATAGGCTGACTCCTTTTTTAAATCAGATCGAACGTCTACGGGACGGTCTTACCTTAAAGGATCGCATCTGAGCAATCTGGGAGGAATTGGCGGGATTCTTGGATGCGAAGTACTAAACACACAAGGGAATACTACTCGGTGTATAGATAATAGGAATTGTAAAATAGCAACTTTCAAGAAATTGGCGGTAGCATCGAATAGCAACTTTTGTATGTAGTGCATGAACTCGATCTGTGTATTGAATGTAATGTTGTCATGATGATCTTGTGTAATATAAGGTTCCTTCATTGATAAGTGCAAAACACTAAATAAACAATAAAACAACCTAAATGAATTCTCTTGCGGCACAAAAGTGGCGAAAATCTTTGTGACAACAAAATGTGCCAAATGAATTCTGCATGGCGAAGAAATGGGCAAATCTCTGCATGCGGCAGGTTATTAGTCCCGGTTAGGTATTAACCGGACTAATCTCCACCCCTCGCTACGATGCGCCACGTGTGCCCCCATTTGTCCCGGTTGGTGGGGCAACCGGGACTAATGGTTGGAGCTTTAGTCCCGATGCCCCCGTACCGGTTGGGCAACCGGGACTAATGGCCCTTACCAACCGGGACGCATGGGGCGTTTTCTACCAGTGCCAGGTCGCCTTCTTGGAAGGTGCGAGTTTTCACTCGCCGGCTGTGATAGCGGCGGAGTCCCTGCTGGTAGATGGCGGTGCGGGATCGAGCGAGGTCGCGTGCCTCGTCGAGCTGGTCGACTCCGTCTTGGCGCGCGAGTTCTTTTGCAGCCTTCGTGTAGTGCACGACCCATGGCAAGTTGTGCTCGAGATCGGTGGGCATGACTGCCTCGGCGCCGTACACCATGAAGAAGGGGGTGAATCCTGTCGACCTATTGATCGAGGTACGGATGCCCTAGATGACGGAGGGTAGCTCCTCGACCCAGCACCCGGCGGTGCGCCTGAGGGGTACTTGGAGTCGCGGCTTTAGGCCGTGGAGGATGCTTTGGTTGGATCGTTCTGCTTGGCCTTTGGACTCCGGGTGGGCGACCGATGCGAGGTCGAGCCGGATGTGGTGCTCTTCGCAGAATTCAGCCATGGCTCCCTTGGCGAAGTTGGTGCCGTTGTCCGTGATGATGCTGTTTGGGAACCCGTAGCGATATATGAGCTCGCGTAGGAACTTGGTGGCGGTCTTCCCGTCGCATTTCCGACCTGGCTTGGCCTCCACCCACTTTGTGAATTTGTCGACCGCGACCAGCAGGTGGGTGTAGCCGGAGGGGGCCTTCTTGAAGGGGCCTACCATGTCCATTCCCCACACAGCGAATGGCCAGGTGATGGGGATTGTTTTGAGTGATAAGCTCGGCACGTGCGTCACGGTTGGCGTACCGGCATCCGCGCCGCTGGACAATGTCCTGACATCGGCGTGTGCGGTGGGCGGTAGAAGCCATGTCGCATAACCTTGGCGACAGAGAGCGGCGTCGTGGTGGCGCGATCGCGGAGTGGATATCGTGGAGGATCTTGCGTCCTTGGCGGGTTGGACGCATGTTGGAACACGGGTGACACTGCGCTTGTGGAGCTCGCCGTTGATGATGGTGTAGGACTTGCATCGGCGGCGATCATCCGGCGTCCGTCGTCTCGCCGGCAAGGTGCGGCTTCGGTAGCGATGTAGGGCTTGGTCGATCGTGCGGCTCGTTGACAAGTGCGACCAGGGTTGCCTCTGGTTGAGCGGGACTCGATGTCGATCTCCCTCGGGGAGGCGATGGCTTGGTAGTCGTGTCGAGGAAGACGGCGGGTGGTGTGCGGTCGAGCCGACCCGACGAGAGAGTCGTCGGCCTCCTCGTTCTTCACTGTCGATCCACTCGACGGAGTATCTGAAATGTCCGCCTAACTTGTCCCTTTGGCGATGCGCCGCCATGGTGGGGATCTGGTCGCGGTGCGGCGACTTGTCCTGCGACGAGGTCGGAATCGCCGTAGCAGCGTAGGCGGTTGACATTCATCTCCTTGGCCGCTCGCATGCCGTGGAGTAAGGCCTCGTACTCAGCCATGTTGTTGGTGTAGGGTGTGAAGTCGAGGCAGAGGACATAGCGGAGCTTGTCGCCCTTTGGCGAAGTTAGCACGATCCCTGCACCTGCGCCGTCCGCGTTCTTGGAACCGTCGAAGTGCAGGCTCCAGTAATGGAGGTATGGCAGCTTCTCTGGCTGCTGGGCCTCTTCCCAGTCGGCGATGAAGTCCGCTAGGGCCTGCGACTTGATCGCTTTTCGTGGATCGTATTTGATGTTGTGGATGCCGATATCGACGGCCCACTTGGCGACCCGCCCGGTCGCCTCACGGTTGCGGATGATGTCCTGCAGTGGTGCCGAGGAAACGACCGTGATCGGGTGCTCCTGGAAGTAGTGCGACAGGCGCCGCTGAGCTCTGAAGACCGCGTATACCAGCTTTTGGTACTGGGGGTACCGCTGGCGCGACTCGGTGAGGACCTCGCTGATGTAGTACACCGGTCGCTGACCGGGCGCCTTTCCTTCCTTCGGTCGTTCGACGACCATGGCCAATGACGACGACGCCGAAGCCGCGACATAAACCAGCATGGGTTCTTTGTCGGAGGGGGCGGCGAGTAGCGGTGCGGCGAGTAGCACCTTCTTGAGGTCACGAAGCGCTTCGTCCGCCTCCTTGTCCCACTGAAATGTGGGGTTCTTGCGCATCAGGCGGTATAGGGGCATCGCCTTTTCGCCCAAGCGGGGAATGAAGCGACTGAGAGCCGCTACTCGCCCGGCTAGTTTCTGGACGTCGCGCAGGCACTCGGGTTTGCCGAGCCGGGCGATCGTGTCGATCTTCGTGGGGTTCGCCTCGATCCCTCGTTTAGAGACGACGTACCCCAGTAGTTGTCATGCAGGTACACCGAAGGTGCATTTGCCTGGGTTGAGCTTTATCTTGTATTTTCGCAGGTTGGCGAATGTTTCCGCCAGGTCGGCAGTAGGTCGCATACGGCGGCGGACTTACGACCACGTCGTCGATGTAGACGTGGATGTTTCGCCAATTTGGCTCGCGAGGCATTCTTGCATGCACCGCCGTAGGTCGCCCCGGCGTTCTTGGGGCCGAAGGTCATGGCGGTGTAGCAGAAGGCTCCGAATGGCGTGATGAACGCCGTCTTCTCCTCGTCTTCGACAGCCATTTTGATCTGGTTGTACCCCGAGTAGGCATCGAGGAAACATAGCGACTCCGAACCCGCGGTTGAATCGATTATCTGATCGATCCGCGGGAGGACGAACTGCTCCTTTGGGCGGTATGTTAGGAGTTTGTGTAGTCGATACACATCCTCCGTGTTCTGTTCTTCTTCTCGACTAGGACTGGGTTTGCCACCACTTGGAGTATTTGATTGGTCGGATGAAGCTGCGGTGAGTACGCTGCACCTCCTCGGCGATTGCTCGTGGCGCTCTTCATTGAAGGGCCGCGGATCGACAGTCGCACTTTGGGGTCGGCGTTTAGCTTGTTCTCGCGAGCTCCCTAGGGACACGGGCATGTCGGAGGGCTTCCATGCGAAGATTTCCTGTTCTCACGGAGGAACTTCGATGAGCGCCTTCCTATCTGGGCTCATGCCGTCCCGATCGTCACCGTCTGGCCGAGTCGCTGGGACCAGCTCGACGGTGCGGGTGTGCGTCGTGGCCTCAAAGGTTGAGGTGTTTGCGCCCTCTGAGTTGGGCTTCTTGAGTATGGTGGGGTCGTCGTTGTTGACCCCGCTCGCGTACTTGGCGAGCTCATCAGCGTGGTTGGTCTCCGCCGCGATAACGGTGTCAGCGAGCTCGGCCCCTTTGGCCTCTCACTCGGCGGCCATGTCGGGGTCGCCGTTGATGGTGATGACGCCGCACGGCCCGGGGAGCTTCATCGCGTTGTACGCGTAGTGGGGCGCTGCCATGAACTTGGCGAACGCCTGGCGCCCCAGGACGCAATGGTAGGGGCTGTCGAAGGGCACCAGCTCGAGGCGATCCGCCGGTGCGGAAGTTCTTTGGTGTCCGAAGGTGGCAGCGTGACCTTACCGATCGGGTACGCCTTCCGACCGGGGACGATGCCGTGGAACGTGGTGTGGGTCGTCTCGATCATCGACTGCGGGAGCCGCAGCCGCCTGAAGGTGTCCAGGTACATGATGTTGATGGAGCTGTCGCCGTCCATCAATGTCTTGGGGAGCCAGTAATCGCTGACCTTGGGCTTGACCACCAGGGCTACTCGACCTGGGTACTTGTTGGAGATATGCCCTAGAGGCAATAATAAATGTTGTTATTATTATATCTTTGTGTTTATGATAAATGTTTACATTCATGCTATAATAGTATTAACAAGGAAACATTGATACTTGTGTGATTTGTAACCTTAATTTGAAGTCCCTAGTATAGCCTCTATACTTCACTAGCTTGTTGGTTGATTAATGATTGTGGTTTCCCTATCATGAACATTGAGATGTTATCAACAACAAGATCATATCGTTAGGAGAATGATATGGTGGACATACTCCTATAGATAAGCGTAGAATAAAGATCAAGTCATTTCAATAGTTCAATTGCTATATGCTTTCTGATACATAGTAACCTAATTCCTTCGACCATGAGATCATGCATATCACCTTTACGGATGGATGCTTTGATGACATCAAACACCACACCGTGGGGTGGCTATAAAGGTGGCATTGAGTGTTCGGAAAGTATTGGTTGAAACACATGGATCAAGAGTGGGATTTGTCCATCCATATGACGGATAGATATACTCGGCCCTCTCGGTGGAATGTCATCCAATTAGCTTGCAAGCATGTGGTGGCTCACAAGGGATCACATATCATGGAACGAGAAAAGAGTACTTATCGGTAACGAGGTTGAACTAGGTATGCAGAGATACCGAAGCGATCATAACCTCGGATAAGTAAACTATCGTGAGACAAAGGGAAATTGGTATCGTATGTAAGTGGTTCATTCGATCGCAAAGTAATCGTAGAAATATGTGGAGCCATATGAATTTCATTCCTCTATTGGTTATTGTTAGGAGAAGTGTCTCGATCATGTCCGCATAATTCACGAACCGTAGGGAGACACACTTAAGGATTCGACGTTGTTTGAGTAGTTATGGTATTATGAGAAAGAGACCGAATGTTGTTCGAGTCTCGGATGGGATCCGGATATCACGAGGTGATCCGGAATGGTCCGGAGAATAAGATTCATATAAGGAAAGTCCTGCCGGAGTTCGGGAATGATTACAGTGTTTTCATCGAATGTTCTAGAAGGTTCCGAATGTCAAGACTCCGGGGAAGGGGTACATGAATGTGTCATTACATATTGGAATGATTGCATCATGTACTAAGTGTTCTTGTTGTTCCAAATAAAGGATTAAATTGAATCCTAAAACTGAAAAGTCAAATGGCCGCTTTGAAAGTCAAACGGCTAAAACAGAAAGTGGGAAACAAGCAAGAGGAGGTTGAAACCGACTTGGGGAGGAGTCCTCCTCTCCAAGCTTGGCGCCACCAAGGCCGACTTGGGAGGGACTCCTCCCTTGGCCGCCCCTCCACCTATAAAAGGAGGGCAGGGCCTCCTCCTCTAGACACACAAGTTCCTATCCTCTAATCTCCGTTAGAGCCGTTTTGGTTTAGAGCTTCTAATTGCCCTAGCCTTGGTTTAGAGCCTTCTAATTGGTGTGTCTAATCCTAGACCACTAATAGCTCTCTCATACTCCACCATACTCGCTCGGCTTGGCGAAGCCTGCGGATCTCCCTCTACTTCGGTACCACGCCAGTTGTCTTAGGAATCGCGAGGAGAGTGCTACAACCTCCATTTCACTGGAACAAGGAGAGGAAGGTCTTCGTCGAAAATGCCGAACGTGTGACCGATCAAGGAAGCGCTTAACGCAACGCGGAAGGATTGTCTACACGATCTTGAGATCGGAAGAGTATTTACATCACCCACGAGAATCGCTCTCGTTAAACACTTTGGAATCTTCGAGGGTAAGTTATTCCATCGACTCGTTGCTACAATCTAGTAGATAGATCTTGGCTTGTTTGTTTGTATGCGATAGAAATTTTTGTTTTCCATGCTACGAACCCTATAGTGGTATCAAAGTGTCTATATGTAGATCTGTTGCGAAGTAGCAGCACACAATGGTCATTGTGGGCGTTGATGCTTTATTGTCGATTGCTTCTTGTGTACTTTGCATCTTGCGGTATGTTGGGATGAAGCGGCCGGCTAACCTTACATGACATCGTTCATGAGACTTGCTCCACGTTTAACATGCAACTTGTATTGCATAAGTGGCTTTATGGTGCTGTTTCTCCTAGCATAGTTAAGGTCCAATTTACAACGGTGATCAACAATGCTAGTATCAATGTTGTGGTTCTTGTTCGTAAGTTAGAATGACACTTATTGAAAGCCCCAAACCACGTAAAATATGCAAAGAAAGTAGAGGCGTCTAACTTTGTTTTGCAGGTGTGCTGATGATGTGATATGACCATGATTGTGATTATATTTGATGTATGCAATGTTCCTTATTGTAAGTTGGCAACCTGGAGCCATATGGTTGTCTTTAATTTATGTTAAGACCAGCGTGTCTATTCAAAGTAGTTGTAATAGTTGAAGCCGTGGGCGACAACCATGGAGAAGCGCCATTGACCTTGATGCAATGCGGTGATGATGGAGATCATGTTTGTGCTTGAAGATGGAGATCGGAAGCACAAAGAAGAAAGGCCATATCATATCATATATTATTGAATTGCATGTGATGTTAATCCTTTATGCATCTTGTATTGCTTAGTAGACGACGGTAGCATTATAAGATGATCCCTCATGCACATGAATTTCAAGTCATAAAGTGTTCACCCTTAGTTAGCACCATTGCTAAAGCTTGTTGTTTCGAAGCACCACGTGATGATCGGGTGTGTTAGATTCTGCAAGTGTATACAACGTGAGCAAGCCAGATTTGCTCATGCAGAAACTAAGGTTTGATCTTGACGAGCCTAGCATGTACAGACATGGTCTCGGAACACAGATCACCGAAAGGTAAAGCATGAATCATATAGTAGATATGATGAACATGACGATTGTTTGCCATTGAAACTATATCAACTCTCGTGATGATCGGTGTTGATGTGGTGAATTTGGTTCGTGTGATCACTAAAACAATGTGAGGGATGTTGTTTTGAGTGGGAGCTCACCTAGTTTAATTTCATTAATTAATTTGAACTCAATTTGTCATAAACTTAGTCTAAACTATTGCAAATATGTTGTAGATCAATGGCAGCCCCTACCATCAATTTTAATGCGTTCCTAGAGAAAGAAAAGTTGAAAAACAATGGAAGCAACTTCGCGGATTGGTTCCGCAATTTGAGGATTGTCCTCACACCGGTAATTTGACCTATGTCTTTGGATGCACCATGGGTGACCCACTGCGGCCGATGCTCGATGAAGTAAAGAATGTTTACCTCGCTCGGAAGAATCGGTACTCCATAGTTCAAAGGTGCTATCTTGTATGGTTTGGAATCGGAGCTTGTAAAAGGTTTGAAGAGTCGGACCCATATGATATTGTCGAGGATCTCAAATTGATTTTTGAGACTCATGCGCAATTGAAAGCTATGAGGCTTCCGAAAAGTTCTTTAAGCGCAAGATGGAAGAAGGCAGCTCCGTCAGTGAGCATGTGCTTAAGATGTCAGGGCACGCAAACAAACTTCAAAGCTTGGGTATAGTGATTCCTAATGCTTTGGGGATTTACCGTGTCCTCCAATCACTACCACCAAGTTACAAGAACTTTGTGATGAACTACAACATGCAGAACATGAACAAGACGTTGCCAGAACTCTTTGCCATGTTGAAATCTGCAGAAGTGGAGATCAAGAAAGAGCACCAAGTGTTGTTGGTCAATAAGACCACCAAATTCAAGAAAGGCAAGTCTAAGCAAAAGGGACACTTCAAGAAGGGTGGTAAGAAAGTTACCGCACCGGCGAAGAAGACCAAGGCTGGGCCCAAGCCTGATACTGAGTGCTTTTACTGCAAGGGAGAGGGTCACTGGAAGCGGAATTGCCCAAAGTACTTGGCGGATCTGAAGAACGGCAACATCAAGAAGAAAGGTATATCTGATATACATGTTATTGATGTGTATCTCACTAGTACTCGTAGTAGTGCCTGGGTATTTGATACTGGTTCGGTTGCTCATATTTGTAACTCGAAACAGGTGCTGCAGAATAAACGGAAGCTAGCGAAGAACGAGGTGACGATGCGCGTGGGAAACGGATCAAAGGTTGATGTGATCGCGGTCGACACGCTACCCCTTCATCTACCATCGGGATTAGTTTTATACTTAAATAATTGTTATTTGGTGCCTGCGTTGAGCATGAACATTATATCGGGATCTTGTTTATTGCGAGACGGTTACTTGTTTAAGTCAGAGAATAATGGTTGTTCGATTTATATGAGTAATATGTTTTATGCACATGCACCTTTGATAGATGGTCTATTCTTATTGAATCTCGATAGTGGAAATACACATATCAACAACATTGAGGCTAAACGTTTAAAATCAAGCGATAATTCGACCTATATGTGGCACTGTCGTCTTGGTCACATTGGAGTGAAGCGTATGAAGAAACTCCATTCCGATAGACTTCTTGAATCACTTGAAAGATGCGAAGCATGTCTGATGGGAAAAATGACTAAGACTCCATTTTCTGGTATGATGGAGCGAGCTACGGACTTATTGGAAATCATACATACCGATGTGTGTGGTCCAATGAGTGTAGCATCGCGCAGTGGTTATCGTTATGTTCTTACCTTCACGGATGAATTGAGTAGATATGGGTATATCTATTTCATGAAACATAAGTCCGAAACTTTCGAGAAGTTTAAGGAGTTTCAAAGTGAGGTAGAGAATCAACGTAACAAGAAGATTAAATTTCTACGTTCTGATCGTGGAGGTGAATATCTAAGTTACGAGTTTGGCGAGCATTTGAAGAAATGCGAATACTTTCACGATTGACACCGCCGAACACCACAGCGTAATGGTGTGTCCGAACGTCGAATCGAACTCTCTTAGATATGGTTCGTTCTATGATGTCACTTACATTTACCGCTATCATTTTGGGGTTATGCATTAGAAACAGCCGCATTCACTTTAAATAGGGCACCGTCTAAATCCGCTGAAACGACACCGTATGAATTATGGTTTGGGAAGAAACCTAAATTGTCGCTTTCTTAAAGTTTGGGGATAAAGCCTATGTAAATAAGTTACAGGACAAGCTTGAACCCAAAGCGAAAAATGCGTCTTCATAGGATACCAAGGAAACTATTGGGTATACCTTCTATCATAGATCCGAAGGCAAAATCTTCGTTAAGAATGGATCCTTTCTAGAGAAGGAATTTCTCTCGAAAGAAGTGACTGGAAGGAAAGTAGAACTCGACGAGGTTGTCAAACCTTCTCTCGAATTGCGAGTAGCGCATCACGAAGAAGTTCTGTGGTGCCTACACCAATAAGAGAGGAAGCTAATGATGGTGATCATGAAACTTCGTTGAAGTTGCTACTGAGCCTCGAGGTCAACGAGAACTTCGTACCACTCCATTGGTATGATCCCATTATGAGTGTCATGTTGGTGGACAACACCGATGACCCGAGACATATGAGGAAGCGATGATGAGCCCAGATTCCAATAAATGGCAAGAAGCCATGAACCGAGATTGGATCCATGTACGAAAACCAAGTATGGACTTTGGTGGACTTCTGGGATGGCGGAAGGCTGTCGAGAACAAATGGATTTTCAAGAAGAAAGCAGATCTTGATGGTAATGTTATCGTCTATAAAGCTCGACTTGTCGCAAAAGGGTTTCGACAAATTCAAGGAGTTGACTACGATGAGACTTTCTCACCGTGAAGCTAAAGTCTGTGAGGATTATGTTAGCAATCGCTGCATATTATGATTATGAGATATGGCGATGGATGTCAAAACAGCATTCCTCAATGGAGATATTGATGAAGAGTTGTATATGATGCAACCCAAAGGTTTTGTCGATCCTAAAGATGCTAACAAGGTATGCAAACTTCAACGGTCCATCTATGGATTGAAGCAAGCATCCCAAGTTGGAATCAACGGTTTGATAAGGTGATGAAAGGTTTTTGTTTTATACAAACTTAGGGGGAAGCTTGTATTTACAAGAAAGGGAGTGGGAGCTCTGTAGCATTCTTAATACTATATGTGGATGACATATTGTTGATTGGGAATGATGTAGACCTTCTTAATAGTGTCAAGGAATATTTGAATAATAGTTTTTCAATGAAGGATCTTGGCGAAGCGACTTACATATTAGGCATAAAGATTTATAGAGATAGATAAACGCCAAATATCATTGTCACAAAGTACATATTTGGACAAAGTTCTAAAGAGGTTTGGAATGGAAGAAAGCAAGAAAGGGTTCTTGCCCATGTTGCCTAATACGACCTCGAGTAAAACTCAAAGTCCGACATCGAGAAGATAGAGAAAGGATGAGTAAGACTCCTATGCTTCAGCCATAGGATCTCTAATGTATGCCATGCTATGTACTAGACCCGACATTGCATATGTCGTTAGTTTAACTAGCAGATATCAAAGTGATCCAGAGTGGATCATTGGACAATGATCAAAACATCCTTAAGTACTTGAGAAGGACTAAGGATATGGTTCTTTCTTATGGAGGTGATGAACAACTCGTTATTAATGGTTACACCGATGCTAGTTGGAACACCGATCCGGATGATTCTAAATCATAATCTGGATACGTATTTATTTTGAATGGTGCAGCAGTAAGCTGGAGGAGTGCAAAGCAAAGCGTTGTGGCGAGATCTTCAACTGAATCGGAATACATGGCTGCTTCGGAGGCTTCACAAGAAGCGATATGGATGAAAGAGTTCATTACAGAGCTGGGTGTGGTTCCTAGTGCGCTGGACCCAATGTCTATCTACTGTGATAACATGGGCGCCATAGCCAATGCGCAAGAACCAAGGTCACACAAAAAGCTGAAGCACATCAAGATGCCTTTTCACTCTATTCGAGAACATATCCAGGATGGGGATATAAAGATTTGCAAAGTACACACAGATCTGAATGTGGCGGATCCGTTGACTAAATCTCTCCCGAGGGCAAAACATGACCAACACCAAACTGCCATGGGTGTTCGGTATATTACCATGTAATCTAGATTAGATGACTCTAGTGCAAGTGGGAGACTGTTGGAGATATGCCCTAGAGGCAATAATAAATGTAGTTATTATTATATCTTTGTGTTTGTGATAAATGTTTACATTCATGCTATAATAGTATTAACAAGGAAACATTGATACTTGTGTGATTTGTAAACTTAATTTGAAGTCCCTAGTATAGCCTCTATACTTCACTAGCTTGTTGGTTGATTAATGATTGTGGTTTCCCTATCATGAACATTGAGATGTTATCAACAACAAGATCATATCGTTAGGAGAATGATATGGTGGACATACTCCTATAGATAAGCGTAGCATAAAGATCAAGTCATTTCAATAGTTCAATTGCTATATGCTTTCTGATACATAGTAACCTAATTCCTTCGACCATGAGATCATGCATATCACCTTTACCGGATGGATGCTTTGATGACATCAAACACCACACCGTAACTGGGTGGCTATAAAGGTGGCATTGAGTGTTCGGAAAGTATTGGTTGAAACACATGGATCAAGAGTGGGATTTGTCCATCCATATGACGAATAGATATACTCTGGGCCCTCTCGGTGGAATGTCATCCAATTAGCTTGCAAGGATGTTACTGGCTCAGAAGGGATCACATATCACGGGAACGAGAAAAGAGTACTTATCGGTAACGAGGTTGAACTAGGTATGCAGAGATACCGACGATCATAACCTCGGATAAGTAAACTATCGTGAGACAAAGGGAAATTGGTATCGTATGGAAGTGGTTCATTCGATCGCAAAGTAATCGTAGAAATATGTGGGAGCCATATGAATTTCCAGATTCCTCTATTGGTTATTATTCGGAGAAGTGTCTCGATCATGTCCGCATAATTCACGAACCGTAGGGAGACACTTAAGGATTGACGTTGTTTGAGTAGTTATGGTATTATGAGAAAGAGACCGAATGTTGTTCGAGTCTCGGATGGGATCCGGATATCACGAGGTGATCCGGAATGGTCCGGAGAATAAGATTCATATAAGGAAAGTCCGTTTGAGTTCGGGAATGATTACGTGTTTTCATCGGAATGTTCTAGAAGGTTCGAATGTTCGACACTCGGGGAAGGGTACATGAATGTGTCATTACATATTGGAATGATTGCATCATGTACTAAGTGTTCTTGCTGTTCCAAATAAAGGATTAAATTGAATCCTAAAACTGAAAAGTCAAATGGCGTTTGAAAGTCAAGCGGCTAAACAGAAACTGTGGAAACAAGCAAGAGGAGGTTGAAACCGACTTGGGGAGGAGTCCCTCCTCCAAGCCGTGCCACCCAAGGCCGACTTGGGAGGAATCCCTCCTTGGCCGCCCTCCCACCTATAAAAGGAGGGCAGGGCCTCCTCCTAGACACACAAGTTCCTATCCTCTAATCTCCGGTTTAGAGCCGTTTTGGTTTAGAGCTTCTAATTGCCCTAGCCTTGGGTTTAGAGCCTTCTAATTGGTGTGTCTAATCCTAGACCACTAATAGCTCTCTCATACTCCACCATACTCACTCCGGCTTAAGGCGAAGCCTGCGGGATCTCCCTCTACTTAGGTACCACGCCGTTGTCTTTGTCGGAATCGCGAGGAGAGTGCTACAACCTCCATTGCCTTTGGAACAAGGAGAGGAAGGTCTTCGTCAGTACCGAACGTGTGACCGATTGCGGAAGCGCTTTAACGCAGTACCGAAGGATCGTCTACACTATCTTGAGATCGGGAAGAGTACGACTACATCACCCACGAGAATCCGCTCTCGTTAAACACTTTGGAATCTTCGAGGGTAAGTTATTCCATCGACTCGTTGCTACAATCTAGTAGATAGATCTTGGCTTGTTTGTTTGTATGCTATAGAAAATTTTTGTTTTCCATGTTACGAACCCCTACAGTACTCGATGCGTGGCGAGTGGTCTTGATGACTCCAGGTGATGGGCTGCTCCGACCAGTTGAGGAACTGGGGAACATCCACCTGGGCCACCGTGTTGACGGCGACGGCGCGGGCGATGACCTTCTTCTCGCGCTTCGTGTTGAAGCCTGTGAAGGTATGGAGCGAGCCGGCCACTTTGCCGAATTTTCCGCCGTTTGGCGGGTCGTTGTCATGGTCCTCCCGCGCTCGCCGTGCCTTCTCGATCTCCCTGAGGGTGTGGCAGTCGGCGGTGGTGTGCGTTGCGGGCTTCCCTTCCCTGCTATGAAACGCACATGGTTGGTTAAGGAGAGCCGCGGGGTCGAACCGTGGCTTGGCCTTGTAATTGCCGCTGTCGCGGCGTTGTCCTCCGTCGCAGCGGAAGCTCTTGGGCTCGCATTGCGCGTGCCCGGAGTTGGCGACGAAGTCGACTCGCCCGTCACTGCGGCGCTTTCCGGTGAGGCGAGTGTTGCTGTAGCGTAGGTCGGACCGTCATCCGCTGTCGTTGCCACTCGTGCGGCGTTGACCTCCCGACTCGTCGTCAGTTTCCTGGTTTGGATCTTCCTCCGCGTACCGTTTGGCAATCTCGAGGAGGTCGGGGATGTTGTCGAGTGTGCGAGAGTGTCGCTTGAGCTTGGCGACCAGGGGTTCGTAGCGGCACGAGGTCTTGAAGCAATGGATCGCGGTGTCCGGGTGGATGCCGACCGCGTTGTACCAGAGTTCTTGCCACCGTTGGACCCAGTTGCGGGTCGACTCGCGGGGTCCCTGGACGCATCGCTCCAGGTCCTCGATAGTGGTGGCGCGGGTGTAGGAGCACTCAAAGTGCCTGACGAAAGCGTCGCGCATCTCCTCCCAGGAGTCTATACTGTCCTGAGGGATGGTGTTGATCCACTGCATGCACGTCCCCTCCATCATCAGGGGGAGGTAACGGGCGGCTAGCATGTCGGTGTGGCCTGCGATCCCCATTGCCATGAGGTATGTGTCGAGCCAGACAGCGGGGTCGTACGATGGGTCGTACTTTTCTATCTCCTTCGGCGCCTTAAAGTTTGGCGGGTACTTCTCGCCTCGGATCATTGGTCCGAAGAACTTGGGGCCGAGTCGACTGAGCGACCCCATGGGCTCGCCGTCACGGCGATTGGTTAGGGTGTGTCGCAGGTCGTCGGGCTGGCGTGCGCGCCAGCTTTGATTGTTGATGATGTGGGTGCGGGCGTCGATGGGTTGACCGTTGGCGGCGACGAGGTTGGTCGCCGGCCTGGGGTCGTTGGTGGAGAGTGCCGCGTTCGCGGGTCGGTGTTGGAGCTGCAGTGGCTCCGGTGGTGGGCAGTTGAGTGTGTTTGCCACCATTGGGCGGCCGCTCGAGGCCGCCCTGCTTCCCGAGGAACGCGAGTATACTCGACCTTGCGAGTCGGCGCCCGCTCTTTGCTGCTCGACGGCCTTTGCGAGCACGGCCCTGACGTATTGGATCTGTAGGGCGCCGTCGCCGGTGTCCGTGATGTTGTCGGCTGCTGCTCGGCCTGCCATGAGGTTGTCCATCGGGGTGGAGAACAGTGGGAGGCCGTTTGCGTCTCGCTCCCGTGAGGAGACTACTATCCGTGGCTGGTCCCTGGGGGGTGTGCGGTTGGGTGGAGGCTGGGCGCCCATCGCCGTCGACCCTGGCGGGGGTCGGGCGCTTCCTCCTGGTGGCGCTTTCTCGCAGATCGCGCTTCGCCACGCTGGCGGGTCGCTTTTGTCGTCGAAGTTCAGGCGCGCCTGAACGGTGGGTTCAGCGCGACCTGATCCGCTGGTGGTAGCGCGATAGCTCTGCTGGCAAATCACCGTCGGCGGAATTTTTCGCTCGGCTTGTTCCTTGCGCACCGCCTCCGCCAGGCGGAGTTCTTCACCTCCGCTGCCGTGGCGTGGAGGATTAGGGAGAATGGATCCTCCGTGGATCGGTGTCGCCATGTAGGTCGCGCGCGTGGCGACCGGTACCGTCGGAGGTCGGCGGAATTCTCACCCGAGTCAAATTCAAGATCCCGAGGATGGAGGGTCCTGAAGTCTCACGTTGGAGACTGAGTGATGGAGCCAGCGGGTGAAGCGCGGTGATGGACCCGGCGAGTGACGCCGGTCGCCGTCGGCGTCGTCGTCGAGGGCCGCGTCTCTGTGGCGGCTGAGTTTTGGCCACATCGGCGAAGGTTGTACTCGGAGGCGGCGATGGATCATGCGGATCTGGCTCGGAGAGCCGATCGCGGCGGCGACTTCGCGGATGCGAGCGAATCCTCCGAGACGGCGATGGCGTCGGTGAGGCCGACGAAGAGGCTGATCGTGCCGTCGGCGGGATCACGCCAGCGTGACGGGCCACGCTGGGACGAGCTGCTCGGCAAGATTTGGAGCATCTCCGATCGCTATCATGCGGCGGCCGTCTCGTTGATGGGCAAATTGGATCTCGCCAGAACACCGTCCGGACCGGGCCCGGTGGGCGCCAGCCGTGGGAATGGTCACGAGATCTCTGCAATCGGCGAGTAGTAGAACGAGGGCAAGGCGGCCAACCATCTGCGGTGCGAGATGAGGCGAACACGAGGTTTTACCGGTTCGCCTCGGAGGGTAAAGACCTACTCCTGCTAGATTGTATTATGGAGGTGGTACAATGGGCGAGCTCGGCGGCTAGGCGGCGAGTCGCTTGGGTGTATGATGGAATGTATCTCTACTCGCCCTATAGGGAGGTTTATATAGGCTCACCTCCCCTAGGGTTTACATATCTCAACCGATTCAGTTAACGCTTCGGTACTCGTTTAACCTAATCCGCCTGGGCCTATCTACTACTTTGGGCCTTGACTTCGATCGCTTGGTTCCTTGCTGGGCTAAAATCCAGTCGCCGTCTTGTAGGCCCACTCGCCAGTTCTTGGGCCAGTCGGAAACGTCCTGCTGGGTATACCCCGGTAGGCATATCCCCATCATTGCTTGTTTGGCATTTTATTAGCATAATAAGATGATCCCTCATTTAGATATCAAGATAAAAATGTTTTCTCTCTTAAGTATGCACCGATTATGTTTCGTCGCTCCAAGACATCACGTGATGATCGGGTGTTCTTGGATCCACGATCATATTTCAGGTGTAAGACAGTTACACACGCGAATATTAAGGTTCTTACTTGGCGAGCCTAGCATGTACAGACATGGCCTCGGAACACGGACCGAAAGGTTAAGCATGAGTCATATGGAAGATATGATGCCCATTTGATGCTCGCCTTTGAAGCTACACTGACTCACGTGATGATCGGACTTGGTGTAGTGGATTTGGTTCATGTAATCACAAAAAGGCACGAGGGATGTCGTTTTTGAGTGGGAGTTCATTTATAATTTGGATTAATAGAACTCAATTTATCATAAATTAAATCAAAGTGAATTTTCATAATTTGTTATAGTCATTGGCATTCGTTCACCACCTTATGCATAGTTGTAATTGAGATAATAGAACTATAGAATTCTAGATATATACTTTACGTACTGGTATCGTATTGTGTTGAGTGTCAATCTAAAGTTTAAATTCCTATTGCAATTTTTCAGCAAACTCTGTTTACTCCGTGAAATTTGATAATTAGTATTAAATCGAGAGTTACAATTCCAGTGTTAGTATCTTAAGTATCATGTTTGCCTCCACGATTCTTGATTGTTTTAATATCAAGTTTATCTAGGAGCTGAAAGAATTGTTTCAGAAACCATCATGTGTGATAGATATAACGATATCTGAAACAATGTTTTGGTTGCAATATGATAGAGTATAATATATGTTCTCATATTGGATGAAAATTTGCGAAAGTTGGAGATGCTAGACATCCTAATCACCCAAAAATATTTTGGAAAGTAATATTATACTCACGATTCTTATTTATAAGCTACATTAGCTTGATCATGAAAGTAGTCATGATAAGGGTGAATAGAAGATGTACGTAAAGTGTTTACTACACTAAAAGATTACTAAAGAATGGATTTGAAAGAATACCGATCATTTGATGATGGTGATCTACTTCCAAGTGCAAGTCCAAAGGTATTATTATTTGAATATACACTCTTTGGACTATGTGTCATGTATATGGCGCCACTTTTGATGTTGATAGATTCTTTTAAAAGGAAAAGGGAAATGCTGAAAGAGAATCTATAAAATATATTTGGCAGAAAAGAAAAGACTGGAACTATCAAGTTTAGGTATATAGATGATATACATGTTATGGTTGTATTCTTTGCTTGTTAAACAATGTGGTTCTTGGGTATTGGATATAGAATTGTCTGGTATGAAATTTCATACGAAACGATGCAATTCATGAACCACAATGGCCTAAGTAACTAACAAGAGAATATGTGATGATGTTCATCGAAAACAAACAAACCGTTGTTTGTATTTCTCGTTAACATCCAAGCCTGCCTTCAAGATTTTTTTAATAATAGTTATTTAAATCAGGTATTATGAGAACAAAGGTTGTTCAAATAATTACCGTATTCCATATAAGATGGACGATTTACAAATCTAGTTGGAGAAATCACATCCATAAAGCTAATGCTAAAATGTCGCAAGAAAAATGATTGGAAGATCACTTATGAAGTGACATCGCCGTTTAAATTATATTGGAAAGAAAACATGAATAAACTCCATATGCATGGATTTTTGGAGTCTTTGATTTGATCAAGTGATGCTTGTGAGACTCTCCTCATGATAATTAAAACTTCGTTCAAAGGCCAAAGAAGAACGAATGACTAAATTATTGGAATTTATACATATCGATGTATGTAGTCCATTATGTGTAGTCGTAAGTGATGGACTTCAACTTCATATGCTTTCTCCAGAAATTTGAGTGAATATTCACTTAATGAGAAAGAAGTATGAAATATTTGAAAATGTTTCAAAGACTTTCAAGATGAAGTGCAAAATCATTGTAACAAGAAAATAAATGATTTATGATTTTATCATAAAGGGATTTATTTGAGTTACAAGTGTAACAAGAAAATAAATGAATTATGATTTTATCATAAAGAGATTTATTTGAGTTGCAAGTTTACAAAAACACCTAGATTTACATCTCCCGAAACACCATAGGAGTATGAAATGTTTGAGATTTGTAATGATACCTTGTTTGACATGGTTGGATCAAAGGTGTTATTTATAAAACTACCATTATGTCTTAAAAGATTAAAAGCTTTAGAGACTACCACTTTTACACTGAAAAGAGCTCCATCTTGATCCGTTGAAATGACACCATGGAAGTTATGGTTTGGGGTAAAACCCAAAATTGTCATTTCTTAAATTTTGGTATGCTAAACATAAGTAAGATGTTTACAACCAAAGTCGGATGAGTATGTCTTTGTAGGTTATTTCGAATAACCATTGGGTATTCCTCCATAACACCAAGGACAAAAGGGTTTGTCACTTGAAACGTGAAGTTTCTTGAAAAATAATTTTTCGTAAAAGTTAAGTGGGAGGACAATAGAACTTTGATAAGGTTAACGAACCTTAGATAAATGTGATGAGTTGCGCAGCACCGGAAATTGTTCCGGAGGCAGCCATAATGCTCATAGCTTATGTGCCTCAAAGGTTGTGGTCACGGAGATCTAAGTTCCTATTGAACCAAGTAGGTCGGTTAAACAATCAATGTATCATTATTTGACAATGATGAACCGAATACATGCAAAGAAGCGATGATGGGCCCTGACTCCCTCAAATGGCTTGAAGCCATAAAATCCGTGATAGATCCATACACGAGAAATCAAGTTTTTTTAACTTGGAAGACCCTCCGGAAAGGTGTAAAAACTTGTCGGTCGTATTTGGATCTATAAAAACGATTTTATGACAATGTTCAAGGAGTTGACTATGACAAGATTGGATCTTTCATAGTGATATTTAGTCTGGACGGATTAATGTAGCAACCACTACATATAATTTGGTATATGGTAGATGAATAAACAAAACAAAGTTCTTCTAAAAGAATGATTACCTAGGACGTGTGCATGACACGGTCCAAAGGGTTTTGTTAATTCAAAAGATGCTAAAAGGCATGCAAACTTCAATGGTTGAAGTAAGCATCGCGGAGTTGGAATCTTCACCGTGATGAAAAGGAGTTTTCATCAGGAGACGATGAAGATGCTTGCATTTGCAAGAAATTAAGTGGGAGCACCGAGACATATTTCTAATATATTATGTGGAGGGCATCTTTTTGATTGGAAATGATGTATCTTTTATTGACAAAGGTTAAGAATTTCATTTCGATGAAAGACTTAGGCAAAACCTGAATATTTAGTATGAATGTCTATATGGATAGATTGTAATGCTAATATGGTTATGCCACACGTACATATATGAGATATTGAAGGGGTTCAATATAGAAACGACAAGAAAAGGATCTTGTCGCATGGAAAAGAGAATCAAGATTCAAGTGTATTGACACTTGATAAGTGAAACAAGATTCAAGTGCCTTGACACTTGATGATTGAAATCACAAGAATATTTTGATCAATCATACCATGATATGTACACATCCAGATATGTCCTATGCTCTAAGTGTTATGAGCATATACCAGGATGAATGATAAAATGATCATTGGACGATAGTAAAGAAATTCTTATGATATTTTAGAAGAACTAAGAATATATTTGTGTAGAGGTGACAAACAATTACAAATAGTTCATTGTAAAGCGTTACATTGATACTAGTTTTATCACAAGACACAAATTATATTTATATCAATTTAAACTATGGGTGGCACAATGAAATGGAAAGAAAGTTTCCATGATGGATTTGGATGAATTCCAAAGTTAAGACATTGTGACGGATACTACAACAAAAGGCTAAGTATATGACTATTATAGTAGCAGCAAAGGAGGGCATTTGTGTCAAGTAGTTTGTTATCAAACTAAGGTGTGGTTTGCAACGGGCTAACACTAAAGATATATTGTATGATAATAGTATCGACATGATTTAACCCCAAGGAACTAAAAATCTCACCAAAAGACCAAGTTTATACAATGTCATCTCATTGGAGAATGAGTGATGCGTGAAGACGCAAAGACATGCAAATACACACGGACCTGAAGCGTTAGATCCGTAGATTATGTTAACCACTTGCAATCGCGTATATGGAACACCGGAAAGCCATAGGTGTTCAATTCGCAAAGTTTTCAAACTACATTATTGTCTCTAGTGCAAGTGGGAGACTGAAGGGAATATGTCCGAGAGGCAATAATAAAGTGGTTATTATCGTATTACTTATTTATGATAAATGTTTATTTTGCATGCTATAATTGTACTAATACGGAAACGTTAATACATGTGTGTTTAATAAACAAAAAGGAAGTTCCTAGTTATGCCTCTCTTATAAACTAGCTCGTTTATTAACAATATGATCAAAGGTTTCCTGATCATGGACATTGGATGTTGTTAATAACAAGGTCACAACATTATTGGAATGGTCATTCATCTGAAGTATAGCATTACGATCAAAGTCATTGAGTTTATATTGCTATAACAACTTACGAAGTGATCCTAGTCCTTAGACTATCGTGTTATTGCCGACGAGTACGCCATGGAGGGGTCCTCAAAGTGCGTGTTTAGAGACATGGGGTAAGGCTTAACGGGTACGAGGTAACACAGCTTACCCAGGTTCAGACCCCACAACGGTGGCGGAATCCTACTCCTGCTATAAATTACTATAATGGCAATACGCCGAGTTGCAGGGATTGGTTCGCTGTGCGAGGTGTATGTTAATCAATATGACTTGTGCCCTAAAGGCTCCCATAGGCCCGACTTATATAGTTTCCAGGTCCTAGGGTTATAGGGAAAGTCCTCGCTGGACAGGTTACAGAGTCCTACATAGTATACAACCAGTCTAACGTGTCTTGCACTCCAAGGCTCCGGGTACGTCGGTGACTCCTTCGTAGCCTTCCTTTATCCGGCATGGGTATCCCTTCTGGATCCATCTAACTAGGCCGCCCAGCAGGCCATGGGCCATGCTACCAACTGTGGGCCACCCGGGTTATCCGGATAAGAGACATGCTATGAGGATACCCATATAGCATATCCCCAACAGTAGCCCCCGGAGAACTCCGAGATCTTGCGCCGTCTTGCCTCTTCAGGTTGAATGCTCCGTCTAGATAGATGTCAGCAAATCGTCAAGCTATATATTGTAGTCCTCCCAAGAACCCTGCAAGGTCTCTCCGACTTCAACTTATAAGTCGGAGAACTGTTGAATCTTCCATCATACTCTTCCGTAGCCGGATTGGATCCGTCCATGCCGTAATATTCCGATGTGATGGTTCACCTGCTCGTGTCAGCTAGGGCAACGTATACATAGGTCAGCAACGCCTCGTAACTCACACATGCAGGGAACACAGCCATGTCCGTTTTTCCCGCGCGAAGGATACAAACCATTGGCGGCGGTTGGGAACGTAGCGAAATTTCCACGCACGCACCCGCACATGTCGTCCACGCGCCGACCACTCGATCACTTTGCACGAATCTTGACGCCAGGGGTTATAAATTAAAACTGTGGTGGATTTTTACTTTTCACCTCATTCCTCTCCTGCGTCACCGTCTTCCTCCTGCGAGCATCTACTCGAGCCCTCTGCGCGCACGCGAAAAAACCTAGCCTCCCAATCTTCTCAGTCACCTCCCCTCTTAATTCAATGTCGAGCAGCAGCTCTACTCCCTCCATGGTGGCGTCGGGCGATGCCGCGGCAAAGACGGCGGGCTCCGTCCGTGTGCCCCGAGAGGGCCTGGTGCTGCCCAAATCTGCGGTGGTGGAATCCACCAGCGGCAACCAAATTCCAGCGGCACTAGAGCTGCTGGAGGAAGAAGGTGACTCCCACAAGGGAGATTGGCGCGGCTCAAATATCACGGAAAGTGATATCAAGGAGCTGGTCATCGAAGGCTACCTCCCCTTGACGGAGGGACCGGGCTGGAGGGCAGCGCCGGACGACGAGGTTGCCCCTTCTCCCTAAGCCGGAGAGAAGGTGTACCTCAAAGTGTAATTGGTACGCGGAGTTTCCCTGCCCACGTCCAATTTCTTCCTACTTGTCCTCAACCATTACCGGGTTCAACCTCAGAACCTCTCCGCCAACAGCATCCTCGCGATCAGCAACTATGCGGCGCTTTGTGAGGGTTACCTAGGGATTAGTCCTAGGTTAGACTTGTTTATATACTTTTTTACCGTCAAGACGGAAGACGGAGCCAGCAAGGACGAGCTCAGGAACTATGACACATTTAGTTTTAAGATCCGGCCTGGCCGGCGGTTCCCCGGCATCGTCAGACACGAGTCTTGCAAGAACTGGCAACGAACGTACTTCTATGGCCCAAACATCCCTCTGGCTGGCTGAGAAGCAACGTATCCGGACTTTGTCGATGGAGCCGCCGCCGAAGCCTCGACATGGAGATCCCAGAACACCCTTCCCTCCGACAACGACGCCTCCGCGCCATAAGGCGGATTGAGTGGTTCGTCGAGATGGGTCTAACCGGATTGGACATGTCCATGTGCTGGTTCGTCAGGCGGATCAAACTCTGCAGCACCGCTCGAAGTTGATGCATGAATACTCTAAGGAGAGGAAGGATAGCCTCCACATCTTCAAGGACAACTTCTCCAGCGACTTCGTCAAGCTCCGCCTCAAGGACATCGTCAAGGTGAAAGACAGGAAGCATGACTTCACCATCACCTACGACATGTTCGAGGAGGGCAAGTGCCCAGAGGTACCTGTTTATTTTCTGTGTATGACATATACTCCAATTCTCCCGTCTTGCCTTTATCATCTTATCTAACACCTTGTGATTTCACTTAACAGCTTAAGAGTCTAAATGAGGATGACATGGCTGTACAAATTTATGACCCAAAGATGAAGGAAGTGACTGTCGTGTCCGACGATGATGTCCCGCTGGCGCGAAAGCGGAAGAGCTCCACCTCTGATGCTGCCGAAGGAGGCAAGAAGAAGAAGACGGAGGGTGGAGCCTCCAAGAAGTCCGCTGCCACCCTGGAGGCGGAGAAAAGAAAGATTACCGGGATCTCTTTTACTAAAGCACCCACTATCGTGTAAGCTTCTTTTCCTCCTACATTGTCCATCATTCGTCTTTTTCCTGTACTTATACTTTTGCACGTTTCAGGAAGAAAGTTGTCTTGAGTTTGAAGAAGACCTCCAAAACATCGGGGGCTTCTAAAAACATTAAAGATATGTTGCAGCGAGATGTGCCGCACCAAGCATCTCCCGCCATCGCCCCTGTCACTCCCAGCGTCCAGCCCACACCTTCTCTGACAAGCTCTCGGCTAAGGATGCATCTGGCCCTTCCGCCATGGAAGTGGACTCAGCTGCCTCCACGGATCTTGTCGTTGCTGGCGAACAGGCAAAGCAAGAAAGCACCGCAACCAGAATGGCTGAAGCTCCGACTAAGGATGCCATCGGTAGCGGCAAGGCGGTGGTGGTGGGTGGAACGTCTGTTGAAGGCGGCGCTTCTGCATCCAGGATAACCACAGAGCTCCCAAAGATAGTATACCCGACGCTTACGCTGAGTAGCTGCACTCTGGCTCCTGGTGCAGTGCCGACATCTCCAACCTGCGGTCTTGAGGAGCTTCTCCGACAAGCAGATGTCTTGCAAGGAAACAACCTTTCCTTCAGCAAGTTGTTTTCTAAGAGAGCTACCAACCTCAAGATCATCGCACTTGTAAGTTTTATTTACCTTTTGCATTTCATATGAGTATCCCATTATAGCCCCCGAGCTTTTAGACAGAAAACCATAGGTCTTTGCATCTGAATGCTCCAAGAGTGAGTAAGGTAGAAAACTTTTCACTATAGCCCCTAAGTATGTAGTTTGAATGAATTATTCCGACTAGATACTTTTAGAGTAGCATACGCAGTGTTTGTAAATTTCAATATTGTAGCCCCCAAGCTTCTAGTTCAAAACTGAATTACTTCCGACTAGATGCTTTAAGAGAGACTAAGCATATGACCGAGTTAAAAAACTTTCTACTATAGCCCCCAAGTGTCTAATTGAAAACTGAATGAGTTCCGACTAGATGCTTAAACAAGGACTGAAGCATTTTTCCCAAGTTTAAAACTCTCACTGTATCCCCCAAGCCTCTAGGTGGATAGTTATCTGGCTATATGCTCCAAGTAGACTGAACAACCTTAAATCTTATTTCCATAGAATGAGAATGCTCGGAGAGGCGTCGCCAACGAGAAGTTTCAGAAAATGCATGCTGATTTGGAAGCTAAAAATTTTTAAACTGCCTTCTTGAAGGATCAAATCACCAAGAGCAAGAGTCTGTTTTTCCTTTCATTTTCATACTCCGACTTGGTCTTGTGCCATCACTCTGTGACTACTCACTATGTATTGTCATTTTTCCGACTTGCAGAAGCCATCGCCAAGGCCAAGGACATTGTTGAGCAATCCAAGCACATTGAGTTGCTGGATAGCGAAAACAAGATCCTTAAGCAGGAGAGGACTAATACCTTGAAGATGCATGAAGAGTCCATGGCAGCGCTGCAGGAGTTTGCCAACACCGAGATCAACCGCTTGAAGGAGGAGATTGCAATGCTGATGGAGCAGAAGAGAGCTGCCGATGAGCAAAATCAGTGCAATCTTGAAGCATACAAGATCCTTCGACAAGAGCGGGATTCCATGGCGGATACACTCCAGCAGGCTGAGACTAGCATCTTTGGTAAGTGATTCTTCGTCTTGTACTTCTGTAAGTTAGATAATTTGAACTTTTATTATTGAACTCATGTGCTCCCTTGTCGGATTTGCAGCTCCTATTGGTTTAACCCAATCGCCTCCTCCGCCTAAGGAATGCATGGTCCTCGTTGGCAACTTTATCAGCACCGCCATCAGGCAGGCCAAGGACATAGCCAATCCCCTCCAGATCAATATCAAAGCGGTGGATTCCGTGATGAAGTTCTCGGAGATCCTGCGCCAAGCCCCCGAGCGTATTTTAAGCTGGAAAGCTTCATGTACACGGGCTGGTGCAAGGATGGCACTATCGATGTTGAAGGCACACTATGAAGATGCCAACATCAACGTGGTAACCTCCAGTCTTCCCGACGTAGATGATGATGGTCAAAAGATTGACCATAAGGCTATCTGGTCATCTCTCGCGGGCTATGACACAAGGGTTACCGAGTTGGTCGACCATAATGTCTTCGTGCCACTCGAGATCATTGATGGCGATCATCAAGGCTCCTCCGAGTCCCTCAAGACCACTGACTTCGAAGAGGATGGTTCTCCTTCCGCCGATGACGCTGCTTCCAAATCCCCTGCGCCAGAGGAATGAAAAAACATGATGTAATATTTGTTTCCTCTGGTTTGATGTATGCAGAAAAACTACTAAGTTATCTTAAGGAGGAAAAACAATAGGTGTAATTTCCTGATACTTAAGCACTGATTCCAGCATGTAATTATTTTTTAAGCAAGTGCTCCATTACTCTGGTTTTTATGCTTGACCTTTCATGAGTCGGAAAACTTGTAGTCGGAACCATGCACTCCGGTGATGATGCCCAATGGCACCGTCAAAAACCTAAGCACAAAATCGTCGACAACAAGTGCCAAAAGTCACTACTCCAGAATCCACATAAAAACAACAAAGAACGTGTAGACCAGAAAACTTAAGGTAACGCCCGTAAGCGGAATTGTCACAAGTGCAAATACAAACTTGTGCATAAAGTTTTTATACGATCTAAAAATAAACACTAAAGGAGGTAAAAGACTCAGAAATATGAGTGAAGCAGAGAGCTTTATTTCATTGATCATATAAGAGGTACACAGTAGATAAAAAATATGCTAAGTGTAAAAAGGACGTAGCTATGCTATGTTCCATGGCCGATCAAGCTCCGGATAGTCATCATCCGGGTCACGTCGCTTACGCTTATGATCTTCACTAGGTCTATCCTCAAGTTCACGATTGTCAACAAGGTAGTAAGACCCATTGAGCAGCGCCTTGCTTATGATGAACGGTCCTTCCCATGGCGGGGATAATTTGTGTGACTTCTTATGCTTAAGTCGGAGCACCAGATACCCCTCTTTAAACGAGCGATGCCTAACGCGGCGACTATGGTAGCTATGTAGCTTTTGCTGGTAGATGGCGGATCTTTGGCATGCCAAAACACGCTCTTCCTCGAGAAGGTACACATCTAGGCGTCGAGATTCCTCAGCGTCATCTTCATCGTAGGCGGCGACTCTTGGTGCATCGCGAAGGATGTCGGAGGGCAGGATGGCTTCTGCTCCATATACCATGAAGTAAGGGGTGTAGCCGGTAGATGGAAATTTTTCAGCCCAGGCTCCAGCTACTCTATGTAGCAGTGCTTCTAGACGTGGCTTGATTCCCTGCATAATTAATCCATTGGCTCGCTCAACTTGGCCATTGGGTTGTGGGTGTGCCACATACACTAGGTCAAGTTGGATGTCCTTGTCCCAACAATAAGCTTCCACTTCTCCGAGTGACAGGTTGATGCCGTTGTCGGTGACAATGCTATGTGGGAGACCAAATCTCACCACTAGATCCAAGACAAACCTAAGGGTAGTTGCCCCATCAAGCTTTCTAATGGGTTTAGCTTCTATCCATTTGGTGAATTTATCAACTGCTACTAGCAGATGCTTAAACCCACATGGTACCGTATGTAATGGACCAACCATATATATCCCCCATACTGCAAATGACCAAGTTATTGGTATTGTCCGCAAGTCTTCAGCTAGAACATGGGGTTGTCAGACATAGTATTGGCATCCCATGCATGTCTCAACCATCTTGTCGGCGTCTGCCTTCGCGGTCAGCCAGTAGAATCCTTGCCGGAAGGCTTTGGAAACCAATGATCGAGGAGCGGCGTGATGCCCGCAATCTCCGAGATGGATCTCACGTAGGATCTCAATACCTTCTTGCTGGGAAACACACTTAAGGTATACACCAGTGGTGCTTCTTCTGTAGAGCTATCCATTGATTATGGTATAGCCCTTTGCTCGGTGTACTATTTGCCGTCTTTCGACTTTGTCGTCAGGCAAAGTTCTGTGTACGAGATATTCCATGAACGGTAGTGTCCAAGCCGGAGGGACCTCCGTCACTGTGTGAACGAAAGAGTCAACTCTATCCGGGTTGTTGATGTCTGCTCCCTTCACGGATGGTGTCCGTAGATGCTCCAAGAAAACACCAGGCGGAATTTGTTTGCGCCCTAATCCAAGCTTAGACAATAGATCACTTGCCTCGTTTGATCCCTAGGTACATACTTGACTTCGTATCCCAAGAAGCTCTTGGCTATCTCGTCCACTTCGTCTCGATATGCCGCCATCATAGGGTTCCGTGCGTTCTAGGTGCCAGCCACCTGCTGGGCAACCAAGTCGGAATCTCCACAGGAAACTATGCACTTGATGCCAATATCCTTGGCTACGCGAAGTTCGTGAATGAGTGCTTCATACTCCGCCATGTTGTTCGTAGCCTTGAAGTGGATTTGTAATCATAGTGTAGCTTTTCCTCGGTTGGTGACTGTAACAGTACACCAGCCCCCGAGCCATTGAGTAGCTTTGATCCATCAAAGTGCATCACCCAGTATTTTGGCTCCGGAATTGGGGTAGCATCTGGCATCTCCGTCCAATCTGCGATAAAATCCGCCAAGGCTTGTGACTTGATAGCCTTCACGTCTCTTGTAGGTGATCTCGAAGGCGGCAAGTTCAATGCCCCACTTCATGACCCTTCATGTAGAGTCACTGTCGTTGATGATGTCGGACAGTGGAGCTTTGCTCACAACTGTGATGGGGTGCTCCTGGAAGTAGTGCCTTAGCTTCCGAGAAGCAAGGAACACTCCATAAGCTATCTTTTGGTAGTGATGGTAACGCTGCTTGGACTCTGTTAAGACCTCGCTTACATAGTAAACTGGTCGTTGAACTCCGTACTCATGCCTTGGTTCTTTCCGCTCTACTACAACAACGATGCTGATTACCCGGTTGGTGGCCGCCATGTAGATTAACATAGGCTCCCCAGGCTCGGGTGCTGCAAGGATAGGCGTCGAGGATAATTTCTCCTTTAGCTTCTTCAGTGCTGCATCTGCCTCGCCCGTCCACGTAAATTTGTCCGCCTTCTTCAGCAACTTGTATAATGGCAGAGCCTTCTCTCCAAGTCGGCTGACGAACCGACTAACTACTGCAACGCAACCTGTTAGCCGTTGTAGGTCCTTCAAGCATCTCAGACGGTTTATGTTTAGGATGGCCTTGATCTTCTCCGGGTTGACCTCGATTCCACACTTGGAAACAATGAAGCCCAACAATTTGCCAGCTGGAACCCCGAAGACGCACTTCTTAGGGTTAAGCATCATGTTGTATTTCCAGAGATTATCAAAGGTTTCTTTTAAGTCGGAGATTAAGTCGTTTGACTTTTTAGACATCGCCGCTATATCGTCCACATAGGCGTGAATGTTCCGACCAATTTGATCGTGTAGGCAATGTTGCATTGTCCGCTGGTACGTGGCACCTGCATTTTCCATCCCAAAGGGCATCGTGACATAGCAAAACGTGCCGTAAGGTGTGGTGAACAAAGTGGCCAATTGGTCCGACTTCCTCATCTTAATTTGGTGGTATACTGAGTATGCATCGATAAAACACAAAAGTTCCGAGCCAGCCGTCGAGTCAATGACTTGGTCAATGCGAGGCAAAGCAAACGGATCTTTGGGACACGCTTTGTTCAAGCCGGTGTAATTAACGCACATCCTTAATTCTTTGGTTCCCTTTTTGGGGACAAGTACATGATTGTCCACCCATCGGGTGTGAAGGACTTCTCGAATAAAACTATCCTTGAGTAACCTAGCTATCTCCTTGCCTATGGCGCGTCTCTTCTCATCTCCGAAGCGTCGTAGAGGTTGTTTCACCGGTTTGCATTTTGAATCAATATTCAAGCTGTGCTCGACAAGTTCCCTAGGTACACCTTTCATGTTGGCAGTTTGCCAGGCAAAGATGTCCCTATTCTCACGGAGGAACTCAACGAGCGCGCTTTCCTATTTGGGATCCAAGTTCGTCCCAATGGCGGTGGTCTTGGAGGCATCGCCTACCATAAGTTCCACCGTCTTGGTTTCGATGGCGGCCTTGAAAGCTGGGGCGGAGTCAGAAATCTGCTTCTTTGATGCCGGCATCTCTGAGGCATCGACCTTTCTTTGGATCTCCTTGAATTCTTTGTTGTAGAGGACAAATTCCGCAAAGGCTGCTTCTCCAATCTCGCAGTCCCTTGCCTTGGTAAAGCTTCCGGATATGGTGATGACACCGTTTGGTCCGGGTATTTTGAGCTTGTTGTAGACGAAGCATGGCTTGGACATGAAGGCGTGGAAGATGTCGTGGCCAAATATGACGTGGTACACGCTCTTGAAGGGGACCACCTCAAAGGCCATGCATTCTTGGCAGTAATTATTAACATTGCCAAAAGCGACCTGAAGCGTGATGCACCCAAGGGACCGAGCCTCCCGACCAGGAACTACATCGTGGAAGATGGTGCTGGTCCACCTTAGGTTAGCCTCCATCAAGTTCATCTTGTGTAGTGTATCCAGGTACATGATGTTGATGCTGCTTCCACTATCCACCATACATTTGGTGAAGTCATTGCCGTCAATCAGGGGGTTGATGACCATGGCGTACTGGTTCTCTGTAGGGATGAGGTCTGGGTCATCCTTCCTGTCCCAAGTAATTGGAATCTCTGACTAGCGCAGGTATTGGGGAACTGGGGGTAGAGTGGCCATCAGTATCGTCATGGAGGTCTTCTGTTGTCGGACAGTGGGGGTGCCAAGGAAAGTGTGGAAAACTGTCGCCTTCTTCTCGAAGGGGTTCTTGCCCTTGCCATCGCTCTTGGCGGCGTGCTTGGGGTCAACATATTCATCCATGTCACTTGAATCCTTGGAATCCTCTTCCTTCTTCTTCCCCTTGCCCTTGCCTCGCGGTATGTTCTTCCGACTTTGCTTGTAGCCGGACTCCGGGTCCTCCTTGAGATCGTTGGCGAACTTGCAATGGCGATTAGTGTGAGTTGCTTTGCCGTTGGTGTCGAGGTGTACGAGTCATGGCATATCACGATACTCTTCATAGTTCTGGGGAATGTGGAGCGCTGCCGAGGTAGTTTCATTGCCTCGCTGCTGCCCACGACCAGCTCCCCGTCCTCGGCCACGCTGTCCGCCATCACCTCGTCTTGCAAATTTCATAGCGACCATGTCGGAGGTTTTCTTTTATTTTGGCGGGGGTCTTCCGCTTGGTGCTGCTGCTCCTTCGAGCCTAAGTTGGAACGGCTGTTCCCGGCAGGGAGCCACAAGCATCATCGGCGGCAGCCGCGAACTCACTGGCCAACTGAATCATCTGGTTGAGATCTAGCTGGTGATTTTCCTATAGGCGCTTCAACTTATGTCGTAGGAACGTGCCCCTTTCCAACCCATAAATGAAGGCGGCCATGGCGGTCTGAGCGTGCACTCCTGCGCAGGAATTCTTCATATCCAGCCAGTGGGATAGGTAGGCGCGAGATGTCTCGTCTTTCTCCTGCACGCACTGATGTTGATCGCCAACAGTACAGGGACGTTTGTACGTACCCTCGAAGTTCTTGGTGAATGCTTCTTGCATGTCCAGCCAATTGCCGATGGATCTCTCTGGCAAGTCATCAATCCGTTGTCGGGCCATGCCCACCAACATCAGTGGGAGGTACTTGATGGTGACGTTGGGGTTACCCCCGGCAATCTCCACCGCGTTACCGTAGTCCTGCAACCATGTAATTGGCTTGGCAGTGCCATCACAGGGCTTGATGGTATTGTCAATCCAGAAGCCTTTGGGGTAAGTTGCGGACCGTATCACAGGTCCAAAGCAACGTGGTCCCAGGTATGGTCCTTTCTGGGCCTCGTGGATCTTGTCCAGACGTGAACGTGCATCGTATGGCTCCGAGATTCTTTTCTTCTTCTTGCCATCAAGGGATGGGCTGTGTGAACAACGTGGGCCTCCTCCTCCATGGTGGCTGCTGGGTGGCGATGGAGGCGGAGGTGGCGGTGGGTTAGCCTTCTTGCTATTACCCTCCTGCGACGCCTCACACTTGTCGCGGTTGCTTGTCGGACGCAGAGGGTCATGGCGCGACCTACTCTTGTGTCCTTGGTTGTGTTCTTCGTCATGACGGGTCTGCTCCGCGTTGTCACGGATGACGATGCCGCTCTGCCTTGGCGGAGGCATATCCGTACGGGTGAGCCTTGGTGTCTTCACGATATCGGGGAGAGCGGGGCACTGGAGGATGACGATGTTGCTCTGCCTTGGCGGAGGCATATCCGACATCATGGGGAGATCTGTCCCTTGGAGGCTTATGCTAGCTAGACTGGCAGAACGCTGGGTCAGACTCAAGCCTCTGAGAGGTGGCCTTTTCCTGCTATTTCACCGACTTGGCCACTAGGTCATAGACCTGATCCACAACTGTGGGTGATCTATCCTGCTCCAGAAGGGTTCTGGCGACGGCGAGGTTGAGAAGAGGAGTGGGCATCACATGCCTGCCTTCACTGTCAATGTATGGCTTGGCCAGTGCCGGCTTCGAGGGAGCCCATCCTAGGTTTCGCCGTACACCAGGATCGTTGATGACGCGAGCCAAAGCTTTCTTAGCCTTCTGCTGTTGTAGCAGGGTCTTGTACTCGGCCTCCATTTCTCTAGCTTTCTCTATTGACTTCTGCGTGTTGGCCAGATCTCGATCTAGCTTAGCGCCTTGCTCCGCGATGGCCTGCACTTCCTCCAGCAGCTTCTTGCGCTTCTCGTCAAGCTGGACTACATTGCAGATATGAGAAACGGTCATAGGCTCGACGAGGAGGTTTTCGTACATCACTCTATCAGCTGGAGTGACTTGGGCGGCAGCAGACGTAGATGCTGGAGGCGGCGGGTTTGCGGTGTTGTTGTTGCTCGGACCGGTGCCGAGTTCCTGCGGCTGTTGTACTGGGTTAGGCGGAGGGGGCATGACCTTTGCACGATCATTGTCGGCAGCAACGGGTGGTCCCTTCCCCTTGTCCAACGCTGTAGGCAGAGCTTGTCTGGGTTGATCTTCATCCATCGCCATCCCAATGGAGACGAATACCTCTCGGGACGTGATGGCGTTGTTGGCCTGCTTCTCGCGCTTGTAATCCTCCTCCATCTCCTGCATGGCAGAGTCTAGCTCCTCGGGGATGAAGTCTATCTCCTCTGAATCTGCACTGATGTCGGCGTAGAGCGCGTCAAGCACAGAGTCGGAGGGTGCCGGGGCTTCCTCGATGATGGGGGGTGGAGGTGCAGCAGCAGCGACGATGACTGGTGGTGGTGGTGCGATCGCGGCGACGACGACCGAAGGCGGAGGTGGCGGTGGCTGAGGCGGAGGGGCTCCGCCAATGAGCGCGAGTTATGTCTGAGCTTCCTCCTCAGCCTCCGTGTAGCTGTTGATGGTGTTCACCATGGTTTCGAAGGTGAGGCATCCTGAAGCCTGCTGCTGCCTTAGTGTATGCCGGAGAAGCGTACCTTGGTCCAGTCCATCCACAAAGTGATACATAGCATCATCATTGGGGTAATGAGCCAGATCGGCCCGTATACGGATCCACCTGGCAAGGAAATCGTGGGGGTTTTTACCCTCTCTCTAAACGCAACGCGCTAGATCGAAGATGGTCACGACACCTATGAACTTAGATCTCTGCTGTACAGACGCGCGAACGAAGCCGGCGGACTTGCAGCGATCATCCACAGTTATATCCTGCACATGGGTGGTTTGGGTGGGCCTTGAATTTTTCCGATCTTTGCCGGCAAACTCTGAAGAGAGATCCAACATAGATCCTTCCGCGAACATATCCTGCCTGTAGGCGGTCCGTGCGGGTCTTGATGCTCCTCCGACTCCCAGGGAACTAGTGCCCGAGTTGGTTTCACCGATGAAGAGGTGGATATCTCCGATGGGGACGATTGAGCACCGCATAGGGTTCATCTTCGCCGGGATCCAGAACTTGTCAGGAGGGACGATCGGAACGTTGCCGGAGAAGAGAACGCGATCGATGGCTACGGTTTCGCCGATTCCTGCGAAGATCTTAGACCTCGCCCGCTGCAGAGCCTGAAGCGCCTCTTGCCCCACGGTGGGCGCCAACTGTCATGGTATTGCCGACGAGTACGCCATGGAGGGGTCCTCACAGTGCGTGTTTAGAGACATGGGGTAAGGCAGACGATTGACGGGTATGAGGTAACACAGCTTACCCAGGTTCAGATCCCACAACGGTGGCGGAATCCTACTCCTGCTATAAATCACTATAATGGCAATACGCTGAGTTACAGTGATTGGTTCGCTATGCGAGGTGTATGTTAATCAATATGACTTGTGCCCTAAAGGCTCCCATAGGCCCGACTTATATAGTCGCCAGGTCCTAGGGTTACAGGGAAAGTCCAAGTCGGATAGGTTATAGAGTCCTACACAGTATACAATCAGTCTAACGTGTCTTGCACTCCAAGGCTTCGGGTATGTCGGTGACTCCTCCGTAGCCTTCCTTTATCCGGCATGTGACTCCCTTCTGGATCCATATAACTAGGCCGCCTAGCAGGCCATGGGCCATGCTACCAACTGTGGGCCACCCGGATTATTCTGATAAGAGACATGCTATGAGGATACCCATATAGCATATCCCCAACATAGAGCATGAGATCATGTCAATCACTAACACCGGGAGAGTTTCTTGATAACATCAAACGTCACACCGTAACAGGGTGATTATAAAGATGGGTTCAGAACTACTAATGTGTTATGTTGAGGCCCATGGATCGAGAGTGGAATTTTTTCATCCCGATGACGGATAGATATGCTCTGGGCCCTCTTGATGATATCACATTGATTAGCTTGCAAGCAAGTGATTTGATCACTAGAATGTTATATCACGGGAACGAGAAAAGAGTGCATGTCAGTAACGAGATCAAACTAGGTATGGAGATACCGATGATCGAATCTCAGACATGTAATATATCGTGAAACAAAGGGATTAAGATACTAGCGTAAAAGGTTCTCGCGATCACAAGAAAGTCATCGCTGAATGTGTGGGTCAGTATGGGTCTCCAAATCCCGCTTCTCTATTGATCCGAGAGGGGTCTCGATCATGTCCGTATTATTCACGGACCGTAGGGTGACACACTTAAGAGACACCGACATCCATTTGGAGCAAAAGTTTCATGCCGGAAAGAATAACAAGCGCAGGAATTTATTTCACTAGATACCAAAACAAGTTTTCGGGTGAAATTGCAGAAAGTGTTTTTGCATGTGAAATGAAATACTAGCAAGGGGTTATATGTGAATGTTTGTCATTAAAGTAATTGACAAAATTCTGAATAAATAAAAGGAGTTTTATTTAAGAGAGAGTTTGCATTAAATTTGGTGGAAATTTAATGGGAATTTGAGTGGGTTTTTGAGTGGAGGAAATTGAAAGGCATTTGTGTGAGTGGAGTGTCCACCCACATGAATGAAAGGAGGGGAGGGGCAGCCCCATGGCTGGGCGCATGGCCCCTTGGGTGCCTCCCTCTCCCTATAAAAGGAGCCCCCTCCCTCTCTCTCACTCACACCTCCTCGTGAAGGATCTCTCTCCCCCTCTAATATTTATCCCCCATGGTCTCGGACTAGCGAGATACATGTTCCCGATGGCTATTCGGCAAGAAAGAGTTGAGCTTTCGCTGCATCGCTGGAGCGAGGAGGCTGAGGTTTCTCGATGCCTCGGACGTGTGTGCGAGCACGAATGCGCCGCTGATTTGCGGTGCTAAGGACTTCCTCTCGATCTTGAGATCGGCAAGAGATCGTCTACATCAACCACTAGTTTGGACTCGTTAAGCTTTGTCGGTCTTCAAGGGTATGTTCTCTACGGATGTATATCCGCCCGTTGAATGTATCTAATAGATAGATCTTGGTACATAGTTGTTCCCATCGTAGGAATTTTTTTGTTTTCTATGCTGCGAACCCTACATTTCTCTCTAGGGTTAATTGGATATATGCCACTACAACTTCTGGCTATTTGAGAAACGCCACTCCAAATTTCAACTTTTGAGAAACGCCACTCTAATTCCCTCTACATTTTGTAGATGCCATTATGGCTATTTTAACACGCATATTACGTATTATACACTCGTATTTTCTGTAGTACATACGCATATATGGTGGGGCCAACCTTGATCAGCTTAGTATGTATTTGATTGTTGGCAATTAACAGGTTAACACGTATTTTAAATTAACAGGATATCGTATCCATTTATTTTCTTGGTGGAGGATGAAGGGGAATGGCCTCACCGGTGTCCTCGGCCCAGCCTTCCCGGCACCTCGCCGGAGTCTTTGGCGCACCCCTCCCTGTTTGCTCCTTGTGCCAGCACCGACGCCCAGTTCAACGTAGGTAGTTCCCACCGGAGACGCGCTGTACTAGGGGTTTCCTGGGTATCTCCGCCCGAATCCACCACCCGTGGAGTACCAGGCACCGGGGACGTGGAGTACCTGCCGCCAGCGCCCAGCGGAGTTGACTGTCCCCAGCATCGGCCGTTGACTCCCCTCTGCCTCCATTCGAGTACCTATCGCCGATGCCCACGACTGGCAGTCCCCGCCGGCACACTGGCCTTGTGGCCTCGATAACCTCTATCCCCAGGTGCACGCTCGCTCAGCCCCTTCCCAACTGCGAGCATGATGGCGGACAACATCCAATGTTAATGACGACTGTGATCCCGGATCCCCTCTCCTGTTAAGTATAACATAATCCTCAGTTCCTGATTCTTTGTCTCGAATTTGATTCATGGTTCTATTAAAAGCAGTCTGTGTCGATTCATTCCTATTATTGACTGTTTGTTTCTGGCGATTCATGGTAGATGCAATGGGAGCAAACAATATGAGATGGATTGGGGACATTATCTATTCCATGATGTAGAGATGCTAATTGTATTTTCTACCGAAAGTTTAGGAATAAAACTACACCAATCAATATTAAATGTTTCCGTATGCATGCTACTTTAAACGTGGAGCTAATGATGGTACTATCGTGAGTGAGTGAACCTTGAGCTATATCCCAAATGTTGTCACGAAATCTCTTCTTTTGGACCATGTCCAAGCTGATTCTGGCGGGGCCATCATGTATTCGTACAGAAATACATATGTATATAGTGTGGTATGTGTGTTAAAATAGGCATAATGGCATTTATGAAATGTATAGAGAATTGGAGTGGCATTTCTTAAAAATTAAAAGTTGCAATGGCGTTTCTCAAATTCACAGAAATTGCAATGGCGTTTATCTAATTAACCCCTCTTCTCTCTATGTGGTTACACTGATCCAGATTGGGCTGGTGACAAGGATGATCGAAAATCAACTTCTGGTGCATGTCAATTGTTGGGCAGGTCTCTAGTGTGTTGGTCTTCGAAGAAACAAAACTGCATATCACTCTCAACCGCTGAAGCTGAATATGTTGGTGCTGCAAGTGCTTGTACACAATTATTATGGATGAGGCAAACTTTAAAGGAATATGGTGTCAATTGTGACAAAGTGCCTCTTTTATGTAACAATGAAAGTGCTATTAAAATTGCTTACAATCCAGTGCCACATACAAGAACAAAACATATTGAGATTCACAATCATTTCATTCGGGATCATGTTGATCATGGCTATATTGCACTATCTTTTATGAGCACGAAGAACCAACTTGCCGATATCTTCACGAAGCCACTTCATGAAGCAAGATTTTGTTATTTGAGGAATGAGCTAAATATCATAGATTCAAGGAGCTTGGCTTGAATACCCTTGCATACTCACTTACACTTCTTCATGTATTTGGTTTGGATGCGGACATAGACATAGGGGGAGTGTGGTCCTAATTGATTGGGTTAACCCTTCCCCCATAATGCCGAAAGCAAGAAAAATCATTTCCCTTAATATCATTTTGTGATATGTGGGTCATCGATGAGCATTGGTTTTGAACTCAAGATACATCTTCGCGGTGTCATGCCATGCGCTCCAACATGGTGGCTTCGGCCACCGCCCTATTCTTTGAGAAGAGTTGGTTTCTATTGGCTCTCTTTGGATTTTCTTGCATATCTCTTGTTCTTATGGAAAACACATCCAATTTTGGCTTTTAGTTGATTTGTTCTTGCAATTTTGGGTGTGTAGTACCATATTAGTTTGTTGCTCTAAACCCAAGCCTTTTCCCCTCCTTGAACCATCTATTCTTGCACACAAGTCCTTTATACACTTTCAAGGGGTTTTTCAAGGAGTGCTCCGGCCTGAATCTGTGTTAACAGAAATTCAGAGGGGGGCGGATTATCTGCCCCAAGTGGGGGCCAGATAATCTGCCCCGGGCGAATCCGCACTTTAAGGGCTGTGCTCGGGGAGGAAGGGCTCAAACATAGCAGCCAGTCCTCCCCCAACACGTTCTCTGCCCCAAGCCGCCGCCGGAGCTTCCGCCCCTCCCCAGAGTCGATTCGACCACCGGATTCTCCGGGCTCTCCTCGGATTTTCTTCCCCACGCCTCCGGGTACCTTCTCCTCCAATGAGTGAGGGTAACTCCCTCATCCATCTCCTTTGTATGGAATTCATTGTTTTTGGTGGAAATCTCGTTGTAGAAGATACTATGTGTTTCCCTTGCTTGTTAGATTCAGTAGCATAGCAACCCTAGTGCCCGATATGTGTTGCCTTGGTGAATCTGGGCTGAACCAGAGAATTTTTGCGGGGGGGGGGGGGGGGTTTATCCGGCCCTGTGTCTTGGAGGTTCAGTGCATTTTCTGGTTTGTCTCAGATTGTCACAATGCACATCTTTGGACCGTGGATTATTTTCCTACTGTTTCTAATATTCCTCTTGGACTTGTGTGTGCTTATCCCCATGCTACCTCTCCCATGCTTTTCACAGGTGGTTCCAGTGCTCCTAATACCTACAAGCGTCGTCCCCGTGCCCATTATCTCAGGCCCAACGTAGAGGGTAAGTTTGTTTATGAAACTGAAGTCCACAGGTTGGCAAGAGAGTCTGAACGGATGGCCGAGGCAGCAAGGAAAGCCAAGAGGGTTGCATATAGCAAGGGCAAGGGCAAGCAGTCCCGGACCAACTACAAGGCCATGGACAGCGTTGAGTACTCCTCCATACGCCACATTGATTATTATGCCGAGGCTGACAGTGATGGTCCTCTAGAGGACTCCATGTTTTGGTGCTCTCACTTTTGGTCTATTCATGATGATGTCTATGCTACTCTCAAGATTCGTCCTATGCATCCTCTGAATATGACTGAGGCTCAAAGTAAGGCAATACTTTGTGAGGACTTGGATGTGACTAATAAGATGGGGCTGCATCACCTTATGACACTTCAGTGCCACTATGACTTCTCTGTGGTGAAGCAGTTTTTCTCTACCCTTGTGATCTGCGGAGATGAGCTTCGTACCATGAAGTGGATGACCGGGACCACTATGATTCAGTCAGACTTCCGTATTTGTGGTCAGGTCCTTGGGTATGCCTTTCATGGGCGTGACGCAGCTTCTGGCCACCGCATCATTTCTCCACTCAAGCCATCCAAGGGCACTGTTCTTGCTCCGTGCATGTCGTTTGATGGCATTGCTCGTACCTTTGCTGGTCTTTCTCCTTTGTATGCTACTCTTGTTGGCTTGTTTCAGGACAGCATCTCTCCAAGTGGGGGCAACAATGATATGATCTATGGTCACCTAGTTCCTTTGCTTGCTTTTGCACATGAGTGTGCCACCAATGCTGGTTCTTCTACAGGTTACAATTTGGATGTTATGGATTATATCTATCATGAGATGACTGATGCTATGTTCAACCGGCTCTCCATCCCATAGGCTCCCTACGTTATGATTCTCATCAAGAACATGGTGCCACATGAGGATTTTGGTACTGGTTTGGATGATGTTCCCAATCCCAAGAAGATCTACAACAAGGCTCAAAAGACATCTCACCCTTCCACTACTCTCGAGTCCTTCATGCGTGATGCAAGGGCTAGTGGTCGGTGTCCCCAATGGCACGTGAAGTCAAGCATCTCAACTGGTTTCAGAGGCATATCCTATGCATGGGCATCGACACTCACAAGGGCCAGTATGATGCCTACAGGAGGAGCCATGAGATGGCCCACACCCAGCAGCTCATTCTCCACCATGTGTCTGGGGCGACTGGCCATCCACCACCTCCTATAGCTCCGGAACCATATGATCAGTGGAACACCTCAAGGATCGACTATGGAGATCTCGAGAGTCACATGTTTCCTCCACCACCGAGGGTGCCTACTCCTCCAGTTGATGATGATGATGATTATGATGACGAGGAAGGGGACGGGGATGACTACGATAAGGACGAGGACGAGGAGGAAGAGGAGTGATCTTCTGGGGCGCTTGCATCGCTATTCTTCCTTTTTGGCATTTCGATGCCAAAGGGGGAGAAGTAGTTCTATTAGGTCTCGGATTTGCATGGGTCGGGCGCAAGAATTTGCCTCTTTATCATTCGTTTTCTTCATTTGCTTGCTTGTGGCCTTATTGTTGGGCCACGCAGAGATAAAACAAAACTTTTTCCTCTAACATGGTGATCCCAAGATCTAGCTGAGGTAGAAGGCCCTGCGGATTACTGATGAAGCGCGTCAGTTGATGTAGTGCAGTCCTTTGCGATCCGATCGTCCTGGTGCTGATCGTACAACACCTCTGCTGGTATCCACACGTACAAGGAGGAGCACCGGCGGCTAAATGCTAGGTTCGTTACGATGGCAGGACTGCTGTGGAGCTAGGGTTTCCAACTCATGGAATGACCTAACCGAACAACGATTAACCCTTCTGGGTTACTATGCTCCACTATATATAGGGAGTGAACATGGGCTCCACTCTCGTGGCCCATTCACTAAAGCCCATATAACGCTAGTCACCGCGAGTCCGACTCGCTGACTTAGTCCTAATCCGGCTCGGGTCCAACCCGGCCAGATTTCCGGCTTGGGTCCAACCCGGACTGATTTCCGGCTTGGGTCCAACCCGGACTTGCTCCCGCTCTTAAGTGTGTGACCCGGCAGGCTCATGGCTACTCGGACACGATTGGAGTCTGACTCGCAATCGATCAGTCGGTAGCGGCTCCTAGCAGAACGTGCCGACTCCCAAGTACCAAAGAGTCATGACGACTTGCCTTTCGAATGCGACTTGCGTTCGAGTCCCTTTTGCCTCAGGATATACCTTGTCATACTATAGGCGAATATATGTCATCCCTTAAATAGTCTGACTCTCTTCTTGATCCGAGATAAGTGATTCACCCGACTAACTCTTAGTCGACCGCCTCGGCTAACACTTAGCCGAGTCGTGCATGGCCATGCTTTCTGAATCATATCTTCGGAGAGGGCCCAGAGAATATCTCTCCGAGTGGAGGGGCAAAATACCATCTTGGGTATTCACATCACGCAGCTTGATTTCGACCCGAACTCTGCCTTTATAACTGCCCAGTTATGGATCAGCGTTTGACAGAACCTAAGTCGGTGATCCTCAACTCAGAATATGCAACAACCTTAGGTCTAAGGATTACATTGATTGAGATATACAAATGACAACTTGTTCGTTGTACCTCAATATGGGTCAATCCGACTCGCTGAACTCTTTAGCCGAGTATGTGTAAGTCAGAGTGGCATCTCCATGCCCATGACAAGTGTAACCGAGTCGTCAAGCCGGCTCTCACATTGGTCTAAGTTGTGTGTCCAGCACAACCTCGATGACCAAGGATATTTAGTACAAACAACATGAATGCATAGTTCCACAACCGAATCACATATTCAATGATATACATTAGATGTTTATATAAGGACAACTTTATATCTTTATGAATACAATGGGAAATCTCATCATACATGATTGCCTCTAGGGCATATTCCCAACAGTCTCCCACTTGCACTAGAGTCAATCTTCCGACATCACATGTCTAAGCATCTAATGCCCATGGCTCTCAGGTGCGCCTCATGCTTCGGCTGGGGTAACGGCTTTATCAACGGATCCGCAATATTTGCATCCGTGTGTACCTTGCATAACTTGATATCACCCTAATCCACGAACTGGCGAATCAGATGGTACCGCATGAGTATGTGCTTGTTCTTCTCGTGTTGTCTAGGTTCCTTGGCTTGTGCAATAGCACCATTGTTGTCACAATACACGTCTAACGGATTGGACGAGCCCTGGACCACACCAAGATCCATGAGGAAATTACTCATCCAAAGCTTCCTTTGTCGCCCGAGGCAATATACTCAACCCTCTGTTGTAGATGCGCATACGCCTCTTGCTTGGAACTCTTCCAGCTCACAACACCTCCGTTTATAATAAACACGTATCCGGATTGTGAACGAGAATCATCAGAGTCGGTAAGATAACTCGCATCCGTGTAACCCTTTACACTGAGTTCATCTTCACCACCATAAACCAAAAATATATCCTTAGTCCTTCTTAAGTACTTTAGGATATTTTTAGCCGATGTCCAGTGGATTTCTCCAGGATCAGCCTGGTATCTGCTCACAACACTTAGAGCATAGGAAACATCAGTCCTAGTACAAATCATGGCATACATGATGGATCCGACTGCAGAAGCATACGGAATCGCACTCATCCGACTTCGCTCATCAGTTGTCGAAGGACACTGAGTCTTGCTAAGTTTTACATCATGGGACATCGGTAAGAACCCCTTCTTAGACGATTCCATGTTGAAATTCTTCAACACTTTGTCTAAATAAGTACTCTGACTCAATCCAATGAGCCGCCTTGATCTATCTCTATAGATACGGATTCCGAGGATGTATGTTGCCTCACCAAGTCTTTCATTGAGAAACTCATTTCCAATGATTCCTTGGTTTCTTGCAACATTTGGACATCATTTCCAATCAATAATATGTCATACACATATAAGATTAGAAAGTTTACTTTGTTCCCACTAAACTTCTTGTACAAACAAGAATCATGATCACTCTTGATGAAGCCAAACGATTTGACTACCTCATCAAAGCGAATATTCCAACTCCGAGATGCTTGCTTCAACCCATAAATGGATTGCTGAAGTTTACATACCTTGTCAGCATTAGCCGGATCGACAAAACCCTTGGGATGTACCATATACACGTCCTCGGTTAAATTTCCGTTAAGGAAAGCCGTTTTGACATCCATCTGCCATATCTCATAGTCAAAACAGGCCGCTATAGCTAACATGATCCGAACTGATTTAAGCATCGCTACAGGCGAGAAAGTCTCGTCGTAATCAACTCCTTGAACTTGTCGGAACCCCTTCGCGACAAGACGTGCTTTATAGACGGAAACATTTCCATCCATATCAGTTTTCTTCTTAAAGACCCATTTGCACTCGACGGGTCTTGCACCGTCTGGCAGATTAACCAAGTTCCAAACTTGATTTTCATCCATGGACTTTAACTAGGATCTCATGGCTCCAAGCCATGACTCGGAATCAGATCCCACCATCGCTTCCGGATAATTTGTCGGCTCATCACTGTCTAACAGTAACACATCACGAACACTTCGTAATCTTGCCAATCTTCGTAGTACAGGTGCTGAAGCCGGCTCAACTACCACGACCGGCTCAACCTCCAAGGTTTTTGCCGGCTTGCTTCTAGCTGGTTCCTCTCGAATTTCTTCGAGCTGCACCGTGCTCCCACTTACTCCCCGACTGAGAAACTCTTTCTCAAGGAATACACCGTTCCGAGCGACAAACACTTTGCCCTCTTCTCGGTTGTAGAAGTAGTAACCCAAGGTTTCCCTCGGATACCCCACGAAAATACACTTATCCGACTTGGTTGTAAGCTTGTCTGACTGAAGTCGCTTGAAAAATGCTTCACAACCCCAAATCTTAAGAGAAGACAAACTCGACTTTTTGCCTGTCCACATCTCATGCGGTGTCTTCTCTACCGATTTTGATGGTACTCTGTTTAGTGTGAACGCCGCTGTTTCTAGACAATAACCCCAAAATGATAAAGGTAGATCTGTCTGACTCATCATTGATCGTACCATGTCCAACAAGGTCCTATTCCGCCTTTCTGAAACATCGTTCCTTTACGGTGTTCCTGGCAAAGTAAGTTGAGGAACTATTCCAAAACTTTTCAGATGGTCATCAAACTCATGGCTCATGTACTCGCCTCCTCGGTCCGACCGAAGAAACATGATTTTCTTGCCGAGTTGATTATGTGCTTCATTATGGAATTCTTTGAACTTTTCAAAGGCTTCCGACTTATGTTTCATCAAGTAGATATATCCATACCTACTCAAATCATCAGTGAAGTTAATGAAGTACTCATAACCACCCCTGGCTGTTGTGGTCATTGGTCCACATATATCACTATGTACTAGTCCCAACAAGTCGGACACCCTTTCGCAACTCTTTGCAAAAGGTGTCTTGGTCATTTTGCCGAGTAGGCAAGATTCGCATGTCTCGAACGACTCCAAGTCAAACGAAGTTAGGAGCCCATCATCATGGAGCTTCTTCATGCGTTTCCAACTTATATGACTAAGCCGACAGTGCCAAAAGTAAGTCATATTCAGATCATTTGGTTTCAACCATTTAACATTTATGTTATAAACCGACTCACCATCAAGATTCAAAATAAATAACCCGTCCTGGACGGGTGCAAAGCCATGAAACATATCATTCAAATACAAAGAACAACCATTATTCTTGATATTAGACTCATAGCCTTGCATCATCAAACATGAAGCAGAAATAATGTTTCGACTGAGCACTGGAACATAATAACAATTATTCAGTTCCATAATGAATCCGGAATGTAAATGAAGTTGCATCGTGCCGACTTCCAACGCAGCAACTCTTGCTTTGTTGCCGACTCGAATATCAACCTCGCCTCTTGCTACGCTCCTAGTTCTTACCAGTCCCTGCAACGAGTTGCAGATGTGAATAACTGACCAGGTATTATATACCCAAGAACTATTAGGTGCATCAGCAAGATATATGTCTATAACATTGCAAACAAGTGTAACTGAGTCGGAAGTCAGACCTCCACTCTTGGCTTTGTCGGCCAAGTACTTGTTGTAGTTCCTCTTCCAGTTGCCATCCGCCTTGCAGTAGAAGCAAGTAGATCCGGCTTAAGGAGATGGCTTAGTCCCTGAGGAAGCGCTTGGGACTGGGTCTTGAGCCTGCTTTCCTCCTGACTTAGCCTTCTTCTTAGTCCAAGAACTCTTCTTGAACTTAGCCTTGTTCTGCATCATCAACACTTGACTGGCGCCCTTCTTGAGATCCGCCTCTGCCTGCTTGAGCATCCCATTCAATTCAGCGAGCCTCTTATCCATACCATGCATGTGGTAGTTCGAAATGAACTGCCCATATGCACTAGGAAGAGAGTTCAGAATTATATCCGTAGCGAACTCTTCGCTAATGGGGTAGCCAAGCCTCTCTAGAGACTGCACATAACCAACCATTTTGATCACATGCGGACTCAGTGGATCACCATCCTTAATCTTGCAACTCAGCAAAGCCTGAGAGACTTGATACCTCTCGCCTCGCTGAGCACGAACATACTTTTGAGGCTTTCGATCATATCGTAGGCCTCAACATTCTCGAACTTCTTTTGCAAGTCCGGTTCCATGTGAGCAAGCATAAGAAAGCTAATATCCATGGACTCATCTTTAGCCCGACGGTAGGCATTGGTGGCAGGGACAGTCGCATTCTCATTCGGCTCATCAGGAAGTGGGTTGTCTAGGACATGGTCCTTCTTTTCTTGTTTGAGAACAATTCTCAGATTTCGATACCAGTTGGTAAAATTAGTGTCGTTCAGTTTATCTTTCTCAAGAATGGTTCTCAACGCAAAACCGGATATCTGAGAGTGACTGCTACTTGGTGCCATGATCTACAACATAAATATGCAAACACTTAAGACATGTATTCATAAAAGAGCAAGCATATTAAACATTTTAATATTTCATGCTCCCACTAGAACCAACACCCCTCCGATGGTTACTTAGTGATTTAGGACCCTAAATAACCAAGTCGGCTAGTGAGCTTTAGCATCACCGCTAGCCACTAAGTGATCTAGGTAGACAACTCCTTGTCAATCGTATCTCATAAGACTCCTATTGGACGGGTGGCATCACATGCCCTGGCTCCCATCCAACCTTTCCCTGAGCCCCACAACCGTTGTGATAGACCCGTCTAGCTTACCGGGTGTTTTCGTAGTAAGAGTCCGACTCGAACCCACCTAGTCAGAAAGAATTGGCAGCACCTCAATTTTATGAGCCCACTACAAAAAATGTTCGACTTATGATTGTGCAAACACTGGGGGGAAAACCGACTAGACCTTCTTTGAGGGATTAGATTTTACCGACTATCTAATAGAGGTAAAACAGAGACATAACAATAACACAAAAATAAAGCAATTATAATGTGAAATGGTATGGATCCCTTCATGGTGATCTCATCTCCATAAAGCTTGTAATCCGACTCGTGCCAACTCTTGTCACTTGCCGTCTTACTCCATGTCGTCGACATGTACATCGCCTTTCATGCCATCCGGGTTCTCCAAACATCTACACTAGCTTAGTAAAGTAAATTACAAGGAGAATCCGACACACAGGTCGTTATACAATAAAATGACAACACCTAGGCTCCAGCCGGCTGACAAAAACCGTGATTCGCAGATCACGTATGGATTACACACATACATCACATGCACATGAACCATACCATTCACAACTTCCTGCAAAAACAAGTTATGCATAGATACAATACCTACCGGCATTGTGAAACTTGCAACGACATCTAAGGCGCTACGACAGGGTGAACATGGATTCCGACCATCGTTCCGATTCTATCAAACTCTTTGATCTTCGATCACCGCATCTGGATTTACGTGTCACTTCACCCCGGCGGCGTGAAGCCGGTAGGGGTATGTCGTTCCACGACCTCAGCAGTATGATCACAGAAATCAGATCTGCCATTCCCCGAGTACAGTTGATCCAATCAACCTCGTACAAAACCGATCTATCTCATAGATCGACCCCCAAAATAGCATATAGATCTCATCTACAGCCTACCACATATCACATATGCGAGATCTCGAGGCTAAAACCAGAAGCTATTGCTCTGATACCACTTTTGGGCCATGCAGATATAAAACAAAACTTTTTCCTCTAACATGGTGATCCCAAGATCTAGCTGAGGTAGAAGGCCACGAGGTTTACCACTAGACGCGCAGTTGCGGATTAATGATGAAGCGCGTCAGTTGATGCAGTGCAGTCCTTTGCGATCTGATCGTCCTGGTGTTGATCGTACAACACCTCTGCTGGTATCCACACGTACAAGGAGGAGCACCGGCGGCGAACTGCTAGGTTCGTTACGACGGCAGGACTGTTGTGGAGCTAGGGTTTCCAACTCATGGAATGACCTAACCGAACAACGATTAACCCTTCTGGGTTACTATGCTTCACTATATATAGGGAGTGAACATGGGCTCCACTCTCGTGGCCCATTCACTAAAGCCCATATAAGGATAGTCACCGCGAGTCCGACTCGCTGACTCAGTCCTTGACACGGTTATACCCTACGTGTACGTAACTTCAGCATACCTAGTCTAGCCCAAGGAAGGCCCACGACAGACATACGCTGGCCCATGAAGATTTTCGGGTGGCCAAGGCCCATGACGTCTTCGGATCCTTGGAGAGCAAGACTAGAGGGGATAGGAAATTCAAAGGGGTAAAACCCTAGAACTTGTAACCGACTAGGACTATGCCCGGGACCTGCCTAAGTCTATATAAAGGCCAGGAGGGTACGTCCTAGGACAACTCGACTCATACTTTCGCACACGCATCCACGCCAGATCGAATCTGCGCACCCTGTAACCTTCGGTTCCACCGTAATCAAAGAGCAGACAAGCAGGAGTAGGGTTTTCCCTCCGGGGCACGAACACAGGTAAATCTCGTGTCCCCGGTTGCTTGTCCGTTAACCGCCACGATCTCCAAAGATCCCCATCTACTCCAAAACCCAAGTCCATAACAATGGGCATTAACGAGATCAAACCTCGTCAATTGGCGCCTGTGAGAATTGGGGCTTGATTGTGCGGTCGTGATTCCCGACCGATCGATCTACAACTCCGCGGCGACGGAGAATCACCTCCTCTTCGGCTTCGACTTCACCGCCCACTCGCGGATACCATGAAGGATTTCGAGCCCGTGGCGAGACTCGAAATCTTGTTCGAGCTTCGCTTCGAGGTGGGACAAGCGCACCCTCCGCCTCCTGAGCGGGTGCCCGTCCGTCAATCAGGCCCGCTTCATGGGCTCCACACCCGTGCTACGCGTCACCATCAACAGATGAGTTCTACAGAAGAATGCAACTCCGATCTGGCGATCCACCTTCGGATGAAGGGACCTACGGTTCCGGATCCGAAAATGGCAGCGGCTAACCAATCTGCAGCGCTATCTGCGCGCGATCATCCAAACCGACGAGGAACGCTAACCCACCGCCCAACCCCAACCCGCAGGATGAAACGGCGAAAGCGGTGGAAGCTGCAGCAGGAAAATAGTGGCCACCTCATCCAACTTAGCAAAGAAGGATGGGTGAAACGCCACGCCGTCGCAGCGAAATAGTCCTACCTCTGGACTCCCACGTGATCTCCGAGGGCATACCACTACCTCATCGAGGAGCACAAGAAGCAAGTCAAGATGCAGGAGACGCCGAGAACGCAAGCAAGCAGCCTCCGAGTCCGTTCATGACGAAGGCGCTCCGCCATGGGACCCGGCTCTAGCACAAGCGGAAATCGGGGAAACAAGCACCGCTCTCGGGTGGAAAACATGGACCCCAAGGAGGGCGTGGCGTGACCGAACTCTCCATACATCGTTCATGGATATGGACGCCGACGGCAACATCATCTGAAGACGCCACAAGCTGCGATCATGGCAGCCACTCGTATCTCGCGGCTCACCCACCTCCGGAGGGGGACCCAAAAGGACATGCATAGGTCCGCACTCACGGACTAGGACTAATTGGAGCTGCGCCCACGAAGACGCCTCTGCGAACCGAAGAAGAAAGCTCGGCCAGCACGACGAGTCCCACCCTCATCCGAAGAGGAAGAGGAGCACGATCTTCCTCGAAGGAAGAAGAGCTCGCACCACCATAAAAGCGACTACGACGCAGAGACAAGCTTACACAAGAAGATCGATAAAGCACGCGCTAAACGCGCATGCTCGTCTGAATCGAGATGGATGAAGGCGAAGGAGAACTCTGGGCTCGATGCTTTAGCAGATCCGTCCGCGAACAGATGCCACACAACTTCAAGCTTCCTTCGGATACTCAAGTTCAGCGCACGCAAGATCCAAAGTCTGGCTCGGTGACCATCATCATCCGTCAAGCTTCACGGAGGCAACAAAGAAAGCGCCATGCAATGCCTTCATTGCAGCTAACGGTAGCGCTGGTCTAGCTTAGCGACCTATCATCGATCCATCCGAAGTGGGAGGAGCTCGCTACGGCTTCATCAAAACTTCAAAGGCACCACAAGAGGCCCGCCTCAATTGAAGAATTGCGAGCACGCACTCGAGAACGGGTGAATCTATTCGCAGACATACTACGCTGGTCTACAACCAATAACTCCGCGGCACACATCTCCGAAGAGCGGGCCATCGACGCCGAGGACGCGGCCAAACGCCCAGACTTCAAGGAGAAACTTGACGTGTAAAGCCCAAGACACTCGACCAGCTCATGGAAATCGCCAGCGGTTAGGCGGGCGAAGATTGCATCCAGGGCGAATCGATGAAGAGGCGACTACGGCGAAGACGAACGCCGCAAGAAGAGGAGATCGCGCATCACGAGGACCGTGACGGACTGACATGGTCGCAGCGGCTACGCCGACCGTAATGACAACAGCGCAAATGAGGATACCGCAGCGAAACTTCCGCGACAACGGACGACCAACGCGATCGTAACGCCGCGACCGTGAGAACGGACCTCAAAGATTCGACAAACTTTCGGTCCATGCACCATCCACTTCTACATCGACAAACAAGATGGCAAAAGAAAGCTAGCCACATGCTCAAGGACCGCCGCGAGTTCGAAACTCGGCGAAGGCATGATGCGATGAGGCAACAATCTCCAATCCTGCGTTCGAAACACACTGCGCCGGTGAAATAGCACACGGAGCTCCTCCACCGCCTATTGAGGCCCAAATCAACCATCGCACCAACAAGAAACAACGCCGGGTCGATACCCCCACCAAAAGGAGCACTCAATATGATACGTAAGGGCGCCCACAAATAGGGTGCGAAGAAAATCACCCGAAAAATCAACTTGGCGTGGCAACTCCGCTGCAATCCTCGAGTACCTCGGCGGATCGGAGTCTGCATCACATTCACTCGCGATCACCCTTGCGGATCCTCGCCGGTCATGCTTGGTCTTTGAGGCGCAGATCGGAGGCTTGAGATGAGTCGCGTCTTCATGGACGGCGGCAATGCATCAACCTAATGTTAAGCACTCTAGCAGCTATCACGGATCCCAATGCAGCTTGGAACAATCGGACACAACGTTCCACGGCATTGTCCTGTAAGGGCATCTTCCCAGGCAAAATAGGGCTCGGCGTCATCTTCGGAAGCCGGACAACTTTCGGCGGGCGCCTAGAATTGAGTGGTGGGTAGCGTCGCAATACCACGCCATCTGGGGCGTGTAGCATTCGCAAGGTTCTGGCCGTCCCACTACGCATACCTACTACTCAAGATGCCAGGACCAAGGCGTCATCACGATCCACGGAGCTTCACCGTCGGACCAATGCGGGGATTTCAACAAAATCTCCCGATCTTCGGCATGCAAGGCGAGCTTGTAAGGCTCCGAGGTGACGGACGATGGGCTACCCCAGTCACAAGGCGACGCACCCGACATGTCCTTCGACTCCACCGTCAACACCAAGAAAGTGCAGGTCCATCCGAGACGCCTCCAAGGCGGCGATCGCCAACGACCTCGGCCGCGCATAGGAAGAAGCTCGTCGAATTCCTCCGTGAGCGCTGGGAAATATTCGCCTGGTGTCCTGCGGACATGCCAGGAGTTCCCAGGGAATTCGCCGAGCACGCACTCAATGTCTTCCTAGACACCAAGCCAGTCAAGCAGTATATCCAAAGACTGTCGGAGCCACGAGCCGAAGCTATCGGCAAGGAGATCAACAGATTACTCGCAGCAGACTTCATCCGGGAAATCAAGGAAAGCGAGTGGCTGGCAAATATGGTGATGGTCCCAAAGAAGGACACGGACATCCTGCGGATGTGCGTGGACTTCACGTCACTAAATAAACACTGCCCAAAGGACCACTTCCCTCTACCTCGGATTGACCAGATCATCGATTCGACTACAGGTTGTGAGAATATCTCCTTCCTTGACGCCTACTCAGGCTATAACCAGATTCGACTCAAGGTCGAAGATCAAGAGAAAACGGCGTTCATCACACCGTTCGGAGTAGTCTGCTACAACACAATGCCCTTCGGGCTAAAGAACGCGGGTGCCACGTACCAGCGATGCATGCAGGACTGCCTCAAGGACCAGATCGGTCGCAACGTCCAAGTCTATGTCGACGACATAGTCATAAAAACCAAGGAGGCAAGAACACTTATCGACGATCTTCGCGAGACGTTCGACAACCTTGATCGCTACAGGATCAAGCTCAATCCAGAAAAGTGCGCCTTCGGCGTCCCTCGGTCATTTGCTCGGGTACTTCATCTCTCAACGAGGATCGAGCGAACGAAGAAAATCAAAGCTATCATGACAATGGAGAAGCGAAAAACCTCAAGGGCATTCAGAGCTCGCGAGGCGGTAGCGGCACTAAGCGAGTTCATCGGCCGCATGGAGAAGGCCCTACCATTCTACCGACATTGCGCCAAGGCGGACAAGTTCAGTGGACACGAAGCCAGCGCGTTGAAAGCCTCAGCGGCTCCTCTCCACCTCGCCAGTTTGGTCACGCCAAAGGCGCGAGCCCTATTCTTGTACATAGCAGCCACACACGGTGGACAAAGGATGACTCGTGGTCGAACGTCTCGAAGAAGGCAAGACCCATGGGGTACAACGCCCAATTTACTACCTCGAGTTCTCACTCCAACAAAACAGCGGTACCCGCTAAAAGGCAGCCTCTGGCGTGTTCATGACGGCACGACAGTGAGCCACTACTTCCGGAGCATCGGTGATGGTCGTCAGCGAGGCACCCTAAACGGCATCTGAATAACCCGGAGGCCACGGGCGCGTGGCCTGGGGCATTGAACTATCACCCTGGACATCATCTATGAGAAGCGACACGCGATCAAATCTCAAGTCCTTCCGGACTTCTGGTGCCTTGGATGGAGCTGCGTTGCACGACACCCAGACATGTCGCGATCTGGACAATGCATTTTAGCGGCTCCAAAGCGAAGCGGAGGCGAGGCGAGTCATCTTGACCTCCCGCAAGGTGACAAAATGAAATCGTCCCGGATGAAATTGAGCCTTCAACAAAGGCGAATCTGAAGCCCTCATCCATGGCATGAAGATGGCAAAAATATGTGGCGAACGCTACCTGGTCATCTGATGACTCCAACCTTGTCGTCAGCGGACAATGAATGAGTGTGACGCACGCCGAAAACATGATCGCGTCTGCAGCTATACAATGCACTCGAAGGAGAATTCGACGGTGCGAACTTGACGTTTGAAGAGAGCAACGAGGAGGCCGATAGACTCGCCAACATCGGCTCCACTTGTGCAAAGGTACCAACAGTGTTCCTCGACAGATCTGCGTGCCATCCATCAGCGGAAATTCCCAAGGATCACCGAAGAAGGAACACACTCGGGGCTACGCTACGAAGTTCATGAAGGACCGAAAAGTTGGACACCGAAGTTGCCATGGTCAACTGATGCGGTCATGGCGTTGAAGAAACTTGGACACGTCCATACCTCGATTCTAACAAGCGGAGAATTGCACAGCCCGACAGATGCGGCGCATATCTCGTCGATCGAAAGCCTTCACCATCATCAGCGGCGAGCTGTACAAGCGTAGCATTACGGGTGTATTGCAGCGGTCACCATTAACGACGGCAAGGCCATACTCCAAGATATCCATGAGGGCATCTGCGGCCACCATGCAGGCAGTCGCTCCCTCGTTGCCAAAGCTCTGCGAGCAGGATTCTACTGGCCAACGGCCATGAGCGACGCGAAGGACATCGTCCGAAGATGCAACGGGTGCCAACGGTTCGCCGACAAACCGCACGCACCTGGGTCCGAACTTCGACCCATACCCATAGCCTGGCCTTTTTCCCAATGGGGCCTCAACATGATCGGCAAACTGCCAAAATCTTCGAAAGGAGGACACGTCTTCCTCCTGGTCGCAGTCGACAAATTCACCAAGTGGATCGAGGCCATGCCAGTCACCAACCAGAAGGGCAAAACTGCCGTCAAGTTCTTCGAATCCATTGTCTACAGGTTTGGCGTACTTTAACATCATCACCGACAACGGATCGAACTTCATCTCCGAAGAATTCCGGGACTTCTGCGAAGGCCTCGGGATCAATATCACGTATGCCTCGGTGGCACACCCGCAAACAAGCGGGCAAGTGGAAAAGGCCAGCGGCCTAATCGGCGCCGGCATCAAGCGCCTCATGATCTCACTCGAGCACAAAGCTGGAAACTGGGCGAAAGAGCTACCGTCATCTGTGGAGCCTCGTACTCGCCAAACAGCTCCACCGGCTACACCGTTCTTCATGGTGCACGGATGGCCGTGCTACCAGCCAAAATCGCCACCGGGATCCACGAGTCGTTGCTTACAGTGGCGAGTCCACGGCTGCACTCGAAGGCGTCGACACACTCGACGAAGCACGGGATATAGCGACGCTCGATCGGTGATGTACCATGAGTCTCATAACTATCACAGCCGCCGGCTACGCCCAAGGTCCTTCGTCGAAGGAGACCTCGTCTTGCGACTCAAGCAAAAGCGGCCGAACAAACTCGATTCACCATGCGAAGGACCCTACGCCATCACCGAGGTCATCTCAGGTGGCGCCTATCGCCTCAAGCACGTGGAGTGCAGGTCGCATACTCCAACCCGTGGAACGTCTACTCGCGGCGATTCTACCCGTAGCAACCTACCCCCCCTTTTACTTTCAATAAGGATTTCAGCCAAGGCTACTCAGCCGAACCATGTACCTCCTCCATTACGATATAAATAAAGCTAAGTACCTCGCCCCCAACCCTCGGTTGACTATTTTCTGCAACTTTACTACATGCTACATACGCACTCGGGGGCTCCCCCCACCTCACGATTTCATCGACTGAGGACAAAACGTGTACACCTGAGTAGCTGACCACGTCAGGAAAACGAAAAGGACACGTACTAAATCAAAGCACTGCATGCTCGCAAACAAGCAAACCTTTACAACAAAGGGCACATACACGCCCAGCCGCAATATAAATTTTTTACATCTATCTGTTTATTTTCAGGTCCTACCTATTCTGAAGAATAACCTGAGCACGCTGCTCAAACAAATCTACAATCTGTTCGGCATACTGCCTTACAGCCGTGTAATGCGGACGCATATTCCACTCTCCACCATCTGGTCGAGGAGGTGGCCCAGTCGCCACAGCAGCCAAATCTACGTCATGGCGGTGCACCCTCACAAGAGACAAGGCAGCCTTCACCCCTGCGATGAGATACTGCCGCACCAGCTCCTTGACATTGCTGGCACTCCGAAACTTCGTCAGAAGACCTGCAAGGGTCGTTGGCACGCCATCCAACGGAAACATGACGTGCAGCACCGAGGAAAGTGATGTCTGCACCTGGCGGAGCACCCGCGAAACCTGGTAGACACGATCCTGCACCGTCGCCAGAACTATGGCGCGATCACGATCCATCCAGAAGAAGCCGCCGGCCTCCATGTCCTGTTGAGTCAAGCAATTGACTCAAACAACAATACGCTCCTTTTCTTCCCTCGGAGCAAGATTGGCACCTGCGACAACCGCACAAAACAAGAGTAAGGCCAGCAGGCTCAAGAAGCGGGCTACGGCCGAAAGAAGGATCAACTTACATTGCAGTTGTTCGGACAGCCGACCCAGCTCCGCCATCAAATACTCCTCTCTGGCTGCACCACGGTCTACTTTGGATTTCCAAACGTCAGCGCGACCGCGTAACCCAAGCAAGTCTCTCTCCAATCTGCGTACGCGATCTCGAAGAAAAGCAAGTTGCGAGAAATCATCCAATGATGCTTGCAAGGGCCTTTCGGAGGAAGTGTCAACTGGGTCAGCACCCGAAGGAACCTATAGCAGCAGAAAAAAGAAGGCACACAGACATTCAGCCAAGGATAGAGCACAACTCGGAGGAATTCATTAAAATATATAAGGCCACTACGTGGCATAAGGATGGTACTACAGCAGATATTTACAACAAAAGTAGACTACAAACTACCCTACGTCTACTATGCCTAAGGCGGAGGACACTGAGTCGCCTCGTAACTGGCCCTAGCTTTGGCCTCGCCCTGCATGTAATGCATACTCGACAACAAGTCAATGAGCTTGGGCCCATATAAATGCGCAGCGGCGGAGTAGGAGGCGAAGGCTACCTCGGATCCATCCGCGCCGTAGGCATCCGAAATGTCTGGGCAGGTCGGCTCCGCCCGGCCGCCATGGCCATCGCCAGCCCACGGACGCCGATGCCCCGCTTGCGCTTATCTGCAGCGCCGGTGATAGAGCCTCTGCCGGGCATCCACATCTTCAAGGGATCGCCCTCCGGGAAGAGCTCTGGTAGAAGCGACCAAGGACCTCTTCGCCTTGGCAAGGAGTTGACGACGGTTCTGCGGTCTTCGACCGCCACGGTGGCCTCATCTAGAGCACTCCGTGCTCCAGAGCATGATCGAACTCGATACTGCGGCATCTGAGACAAAAAGAAAAACATGAAGAAAGGCAACATAGAAGAAGATCCGTAGAAAAGAAGCAAGTACAAAGCTAACGCTCACCGAAATAGCCTTGGCAGCCATGAGCTTCTCCGCCACCCTTTTCACGGCAGCCAATGGTGGCCATTGCTCCTCACGATCTGCGGCCTCCTGCTGCAGACGCTCTTCGCCTTGCCGTCGGCTCGGCTCAAGCGCTCTCTCGCTTTGGCGGCTTGACCTGCTCCGATTGGCCAAGGCTCTTCTTCAGAGCATCGACCTCATGGAGAGTCGTTATGCTCCTCTGCATTTACAACAAGCAAGTGTCAAAGAACAGGACCAGGATAAACAAGAGAAGTACTACAAGGCAAACGAATACCTTGAAGCTGCCGCAGTTTCGCCTCTAGCGTCACGCGTTCCTCCACCAGCCGCTTGGCCTCTTGGACAAAAGGCTGCAGCAACAGGCAATAGTAGTAAGAGCAGGACTTGGGGGCTACGCCCAACACAAAGAAGCATAAACAACATCAGCATATGAACACACTCGGGGGCTCCCCCGTAACATCAAGCAGAAAAACTTAAGTGCTCCGAAGGCGAACCCGCAAGCCCGCCTGCAAAATTCTGAGGCGCAACCACCAGCCTCTCCTGCACAGGAGGAACTGGCGCAGCGTCACCAGAAGTCTCCACCGTCTGAGGAGGAGGCGACGCAATGTTCGACTCCCCCATCATCTCGCGCGCACCATCACTAGAGCCGTCGGAGGATTGCCTGCATACGAACCAATCAACACAGGTGCAAAAATAACAAGGGAACAAAGGACAACAGTGGCAACAAGAAAACTTACGAGCCCAACGCGCTCAGGTCGAAGATAGGAGAAGCCCTTCGGGCCCTCTTCTCTTCCTTCTTTTCTTCCTTCTTATCCTCCTTCTTTTCTTCCTTCTTCCGCTTTGCTGGCGGGTGCGGGGCAATAGCCCGCACAGGAATGGCAGGAAGGGGAGAGGAAGAACCCCCATGAACATCATCATGACGCTCAAGGCCCAGAGGATTTAGAGTCGAATCGAGGCATCGGCGACTCGCTCTGATCCGTGATCGCTTGCGTGAATGGTGCTCACTCGATTCGTCGGCATCCTCCATTGGGATACGGCGGAAGCTTCGGTTCTGGAATCCACCACTTCATTATCCGGGCATTCGGATACCTTTGAACAGCGGTGGTGCCATGCGGCACTTTGAAGTTACGCAAAGGAAAAGGAACTTTGTTAGCAAACAAAGGAAAAAGTACACAGTGACAAAACAAAAGGAGCACTACATGCATAAATCTACACCTTGATGCGACCAACGTCGAAGAAAAGAGAAGTCGGCGAAGCCGGGATTTCTTCGTCCTTGAACTTCAACAGTAGCGAAGAGCCTTGTCAAGTTCCACCGGAGATTTTCTCCTCGAAACCCTCGCTTGATCACGGCGCCAGAGTAAAGAAACATCGGATGCGCCCTCGCTTGGAGAGGCTGCACCCGACGCTCAAGAAACGTCCGGATGATGTCGACACCGTTCACCTCCTTCTCAGGAATCAATTGGAGATCCTCCACCCGACGGTACATGGCCTTTATCTCCGCCACTTCACCGTCTAAGATTTGGTTTTTCCAGGATCTTTTCTTCTCAATCAATTGGGAGGGGTCAAAGGAGAGACCAAAATCTTGCCCAGCGATGCTGAGTCACGGATGTAAAACCATTTCCTCCTTGATCTTGCATGATTCGGACATGGAAAAGGAAAAGAATTGCACATTGGGACTGAGGAGATGATGAAACCCCTAATGGGATACACCATCCATCCGCCTCTTCTACGGAATAAAGCTTAGGAAGAGGCCAAAGTCTTGACTCAATGCCAAGCCAACACTTCATAAGCGTGATAAAACACGCAATGTGGAGAATGGAGTTGGGAGGCAGATGATGGAGTTGAACCCCATAGAAAAAGCGAGTCCACGAAGGAAGTCATGGACGGAAAAGAAAACCCGCGAATCATGAAGGCAACAAACATAACCCGATACCGGATGGGGACGGGGATTACCTCATTGCCGGGAGTCTCACGGCCGTGTCTTGCGGGATCGAGCTCACTTCGCGCGGTTGCGGAGATCGCTCTCCGCATTTCGATCGCCGCCACCACCGTCGGTGACGCGGCGATGGCGGTGCCCTTCTTGCCTCCGGCGCTGGTCCCAACTGCAGATGAGGACTTTTTTTTTTCCCATGGCGCTGGGCGTGGTGGCGTTACAACGAAGAAAGACAAAGGAAATGTGGAGGAAACTCTCGGTAGCAAAGAAGAATAGCTCAAGAACGAGGGGGCAGTGAATAGATGAACTGCTGCGGTGAAAAACAAACCACAATTTCACCAGGGATTATAACAGCGAAGACAACGCACGTTGGCCGTCCATCGAGAAGACCTAAAGCCAACGGTAGATCTGGCCGTACACGTGTCAGCACCAAAACGAACCGTCGTTACCACGCCGTCCACTACGTGCGGAAATCGAGGAGACGCCGTAATCATCTCCACGCCGCGCGTGACCGTTCAATTCAAAGTCAGCAAGTGGGACCCACGCTTCATCGAGTCAAGTCATCTCTGGCGTAACAGACACTTGAGGTCATCGATCGTAAACACTGACGTCATCAAAAGCTATACTAGCACCACTTCGGCTCCACAACTAAAAGTACTCACTCGAATCTACGATTCGACTAAATACTTGAGGGCTACTCCTATCGATACCGCCGCACTTACCAGAAAAATGAGGACAAAATTACTTATCTGAGTCCTACGTCGAGTCTACGACTCCACTACGGACTCGGGGGCTACTCCCATAGGGAGGATGGATTTAAGCATCCGAAAATTTTGAGTCCTGGACCTAATGATTGAGACAACGCTTGAAGTCTCGAAGTTCACGAGTCTCGACAGACGGCGATTACTCCATAGGGAGCTGGTCGCGCACCCTATGAAATCTTCGATGCGATCTTCGGATCCGCATAAAAACTTTTGGCAACTCTGCCCCAACAAAACGCTAAGTGAGCAACAATCTCCTTGGCCACCCGAAGCACCTCCGAGGTGATAAATGTTCGGATGCTGCGTCTACGATGCAAAGATAAGACCTACAGATATCATCTGATGGCCTGACAACGCACCTGACTGCGCTCTGCTAGTATGAATCCGTACCAGCAGGTACGATGAAAAATCCCGACGGACGCGTTGGGTACATCAATTAAGATCACTGGAATTCCACTCCTATAAGTCCTCCGCGTCCTGAGTTGAATTACGCCAGCATATGTTCCAGGCCCGGGTTAAGGGACCCGAACCTGAAGAAGACCGTGTTGTTTCGTCCTAAGACAGTTAACTGATCCTGATCCGTCGGATGAGTCAGGCACACGCATCAACAATCCCTACACACATATACTATTAACATATAGCTGCTCCCGAAGGATGGAAGAGTCCTCAGCCGAATCTACGATTCGACTGATCACCGAGGCTCTTGACATAGTTATACCCTACGTAATCAAAGATACCTAGTCCAGCCCAAGGAAGGCCCACGGCAGACATACGCTGGCCCATGAAGATTTTTGGGTGGCCAAGGCCCATGACGTCTTCGGATCCTTGGAGAGCAAGACTAGAGGGGATAGAAAATTCAAAGGGGTAAAACCCTAGAACTTGTAACCGACTAGGACTACGCCCGGGACCTGCCTAAGTATATATAAAGGCCAGGAGGGTACGTCCTAGGACAACTCGACTTATACTTTCACACACGCATCCACGCCAGATCGAATCTGCGCACCCTGTAACCTTCAGTTCCGCCGTAATCAAAGAGCAGACAAGCAGGAGTAGGGTTTTCCCTCCGGGGGCCTGAACCTGGGTAAATCTCGTGTCCCCTGGTTGCTTGTCTGTTAACCGTGCCACGATCTCCAGCATCCCCATCTTCTCCAAAACCCAAGTCCATAACAATGGGCATTGACGAGATCAAACCTCGTCAGTCCTAATCCAGCTTGGGTCCAACCCGGCCAGATTTCCTGCTTGGGTCCAACCCGGACTTGCTCCCGCTCTTTAGTGTGTGACCCGGCAGGCTCATGGCTACTCGGAAACGATTTGAGTCCGACTCGCAATCGATCAGTCGGTAGCGGCTCCTAGCAGAACCTGCCGACTCCCAAGTACCAAAGAGTCATGACGTCTTGCCTTTCCAATATGACTTGCGTCCGAGTCCCTTTTGCCTCACGATATACCTTGTCAGACTATAGGCGAATATATGTCATCCCTTCAATAGTCCGACTCTCTTCTCGATCCGAGATAAGTGATTCACCCGACTAACTCTTAGTCGACCGCCTCGGTTAACACTTAACCGAGTCGTGCATGTCCATGCTTTCCGAATCATATCTTCCGAGAGGGCCCAGAGAATATCTCTCCGAGTGGAGGGGAAAAAATCCCATCTTGGTTATTCACATCATGCAGCTTGATTTCGACCCGAACTCTGCCTTTATAACTGCCCAGTTTTGGATCAGCGTTTAACAGAACATAAGTCGGTGATCCTCAACTCGGACTATGCAACAACCTCAGGTCTAAGGATTACATTAATTGAGATATATAAATGACAACTTGTTCGTTATACCTCAATATGGGTCAATCCGACTCGCTAAACTCTTTAGCCGAGTCTGTGTAAGTCGGAATGGCATCTCCATGCCCATGACAAGTGGAACCGAGTCATCAAGCCGACTCTCACATTGGTCTAAGTTGTGTGTCCAGCACAACCTCGATGACCAAGGATATTTAGTACAAACAACATGAATGCATAGTTCCACAACCGAATCACATATTCAATGATATACATTAGATGTTTATACAAGGACAACTTTATATCTTTATGATTACAATGGGAAATCTCATCATACATGATTGCCTCTAGGGCATATTCCCAACACTTATAGCATTGAAATTATTTGTGCTTGGTTTGTATAAGACTATGTCGTGTGATACTATTTGTGCTCGTGTGTGGAATTCTGGATTTCTCTTGTGGAACTATTCGTATGGATTCTAGATTTATCTATGGAGTATGGAATTATGTTGATGGCATATGGATTTACAGAGTTATCTATTGATTGCATCAATATGGTGGGATGTGTTTGAGGCCTAATATTCTCATTGTTCACATTGGCTATTTCACATCCTGGTGGTATGACTATGTTCCCTAACTCTCCTTGTTATAGTTGTAAATGTTATGAAATTGGCTTGCTCTTTAGTGTGCATTTGTATTCAAATGCAAATTTTAAATATGCACACATTTAGGGGGAGCCTCTTTCATTTCCTTAAGGTGTTGTTAGTAGGTTTCATTGCAAATCCTAGTATTGTCATCTAACACCAAAAAGGGGGAGATTGAAAGAACATTTCATGATCCCTAGTGTTTTGTGTGTTAGATAACAATACCAAGGATTCTTTAATGTGTGTTGAAGTGCTGCAGATCTGAACTTGAAAAGGAGCTTGCAAAGTGGTTTTGGGGGCCGGATAATCCGCCCCTCCCCTATTTCAAAAGGGCGCAAGGGTGCAACCCTCAGAATGGGGGGAGGAATATCCCACGGATTTTCTGGCAAGGGCTGGAGTTTTTGCCTAGGCCGGATAATCCGCCCCTCCAGGGGGCCGGATAGTCCCCCCCCCCCAGGATCTGCCTCAAAGGTTGCCATGACGCTTCAATCAGAGGGGGGCAGAGTTTCCCCCGGACGTTTTGTCTCTGGGGCGGATTTTCCCCAGGGGCGGATAGTCCGCCCCCTCGAGGATTTTCACCAAGTCAAGCTCGGCGTGACCTACTGTGTGGGGGCGGATTTTCCCCCGGGATTTCCGTCCAGGGGGGTGGATTTTCCCCCCAGGGAGGATAGTTTGCCCCTAGTGGGGGGCGAATAATCCGCCCCCAAACTTCACCAACGGCCAGATCTGTGCAGTGGGTATTTAAACCAGCCATCTCCCTCCTTCCAGAACTCTTGGTTCATTCGAAAAATACAAGATCTGTTCTTCAAGTTTCATCCAAGAGAGCTCCACCTTCATCCATCCAAAGTCCCCGTTCCTTGGGGAATCGAAGGAGGAGGACTCGATCTTCACCAACTGCAATCAAGCGCTTCATCTCCTCTCCATTCATTTGGAGAATCATTGATCTAGTATTTCTTGCAAATATCTAGATCCTTGTGTTGATTATATTGATAATCCTTGTTCTTGTGACAGCTTGTTGTCATTACGGGAGCCCCCAATTCGGTTGTGGGTGTGTGCCCTGCTAGAGTTGTAAAGACACCGGTTCCCGCCTCGAAGGGTACCAATAGTGGAGAAGGTGGATCAGTCCTTTCGTGGCAAGATCCATCGGAGAATAGGGTGAGGCCTATTGTGGCGTGGTGGTCTTAGAACCGCCCACCCCTCCAACGTAGATGTACTTCCCTTAACAAGGAAGGAACTGCGGTAAAACAAATCCATGTGTCTTCGCGTGCTCCACTATGGTTCCCTCGCTCCTCTCTTTATGTCCTTAGTAGCTAGGGTTGCATATAGGGAAATTCTCGTAGTTGCATATCTAGAGAATTTACTTTATGTCAAGCCTAAAACTGAAAAAGAACTAAAAATTGAGTAGCACCTATTCACCCCCCCCCCCTCTAGGTGCCCATACGATCCATTTCACTATGGACTAATTTTTTCACTGAGTTTTATATGAAGGAATATTCCATAGGTTATGCTTGTAGTCCATGTGTTGGATTCAAGTATGGATTCCATAAATATAAATATATACCTTAAGTATTGGCATCAAGATCATTGAGTTGAAGAGAAGAATATGATATGATCAAGATCTTGAGAGTGTGATCTCAAAAAAAGAATTCAAGATATGGCTCTAAGTTGGTGTCATGATAGCCTCATTAGTTGAGATATAGTTGACTAAGAATTAGATCATGTAATCAAATGAAAAGTTCTTTATGTAACTAAAGATATTGAGCATGAGAAGATACATGGTTGACCTATACAAAGAGTGAAGAGTTATTTCAAGTTGGTCAACACATGAAGCATAAAGAATGTATCACATGGTTCTTGTGGTATGGTAAGACTTGTCAATTATGCATCATGAACTAACCCATTATATATGTGCCTTTGCATTTTTTATATGGGATAGGTATCTTTCCATGGTCATGCTTCAAAAGTGAAGATTTCATATAGCCCATGAGAGGATGACATCAAGTGCTGATCGTCATCAAGGTTGAGTAGGGAAAGTTCAAGATAAGCATTTAGAGAAGATCATTTGCTTGAATCTTGTCGTCCATATTGGTGATAATGGACATGTGAAGATGTGTCTCAATGAAGATATATCATAGTGGTGTATGGGGGATAAAATTATTTGTCTTCATGAAGCAACAATGATCAAGTGATGCATTCCGGCTTGGATGGAGCTTGAAGCGATGTCCTGAAGATCAAGTGGGATGCGCAAGGAGAAGTTATGGCGTTGCTAGATTTTCCTTTTACCGGTCTCAAGGTGGTTGTTGGGAGACCGTGTTATAGGATAGATAGTCGTACTATCAAGAGGGGCTTTCGGTTGGGTAACTTGATCACATCGTCTTAGGGATCTCAATCCTTTGCATACTTTGAATCTTCCTATTTTGTTGCTTCTTGGTGTTTATCCATGTGAGGTTTTAGCTTGTTTCTAGCTCTTCAACAAGCCCAAGTTCATTGAAAACGGAATTCGTATGCATCCTCTATGGCATTTTCGAGTTTGAAGGTTTTACCGGTTCTTATTATAGGGGGGATTCATACATTTCTTCATTTGGTTCTATCCTCTTTTATTGGGCTATGATGTTTCTCTACGCCATCTTGTAGATCTTGTTGTCCTCGTCAAAACAAGCCCAAGATCATTGAAATCGGAGTCCAGATGCAAAAGTTATTGCGTTTTTCATGAAGTCTGTTTCATCCCGGTTGTGGATCCGGTCTAACCGGTTCCCACACCAGACAGTCCGGTGCCAACTCCGGTAGACCGGACTGTAGACCGGATTTTTCGTTTTTCGTGACCAAATCTATTTCGAGTTGGTAAACATAGCCTTTTTGGTCTGTAGGCCGGTCCACCGTCCTGGGGACTGAGTTTCCCGGTCCCGGGGCCGATCGAACCGACTTTTAGATCGGGTTTTCACAGGAAGCCTCCCAACGGCCATATTTTCTTTCCCCTATAAAAGGGGGTTCTTCCCCAACGCGTCTTGGGTGTTCTTGACCACGATTGACCACCATTGTTGAACCTCTTGAGCTTGCTTCCTCCCCCTTTACTCCTATGATTCTTGCATCTTTTTGAGGGCTTTGGAAGAGGAGATATAGATCTACAATCCCCACCAATCAATTCCTCCTCTAAGTGAGGGGAACCCATTGGATCTAGATCTTGAAGTCATTGGTTGATTTTCACCATTGTTCTTTCTCTCTAATTCCTCCCTAGCACTTGTTGCTTTGGTGGCATTTGAGAGTGAAGGATTTGAGCACCCTTGGTGTTTTTGCTTTGCATTCTTGCATAAATGTTGAGCTCTCCATTATTATTTGTTCGAGTGATAAACCGTGAGCTTGTTACTCTTGGAGGGTGACCTCCTAGTTGGCTTGGCGGTTTGTACCGCGGTGTCCTCTTTGTGAAAGATTGTGAAGAGACTCGGGCTTCTCCTTCGTGGAGCTTGTGAAGTGGTTATGGAGCTTGCCATCTCCGGAGTGGAGGAAAAGCTAGCCATAAGGAAAGGGCCTATTCCTTCGGTAGGCTCGGAGAATAAGGTGAGCCTTCGTGGCGTTGAGAAATTCTTCGTGGAATCCCACACCTCACCAACATGACGTACCTTACTTGTAACTGTAAGGGAACATGGGAATACATATTCATATCTGTATGCCTCGGTTATCTCTATATCCGAGCTTACTTTCCTTGTGATAGCTATCGAGATTGAATTGTTTTTATCTTGCTTATCACTTATGGTATATTTATCTTGTGCTATCTTGCTTAGCTTAACTTGTTATTGGTGCACTTAGTTGAGCCTACTGTATTTAGGTTTTGTGCTTGTAAAATAAACTCTAGTTTAATTCTGCATTCTATCAACCAAAACTGTGATAGTTTTGAAATTGCCTATTCACCCCCTCTAGGCGATATCTCTATCCTTTCAAAAAGTTTGTAAGACCTAGCTACCACCAAAATATGCATCATGGATCAACATCATCATCGTGTTCATCACCAACACGCATCCCTACCCCAGACTCCCCACAAACCCAAGTTCTACACCTTGTTATAATACTTGCCCAGGTAGGTCCTAAGCCAAAACACCTATGTAGCTCAACCATGCTCACGAAGATTGTACCCCGGGCCTTTTTGTCGAGAAGGAGGCCGAGAGACGCCATGAGAGACTCCTCGGTGAAGCCAACCATGTCCATGACTGCCCTATAGAGGTCTGGGTGCATGTCTATTGGCTTGTTCTCAAGTTATTGCATACCTAAGTGTGGCTGCAGTCAAATGCGCAGTGCTCGAACAAAGCCTTTGCACATGTAGTCAGATGGACCTCTTTGAAGCCCTTGTTGGTTCGGACACCTTTCTTGATGATCTCGCACATTTTCTCAAGGAAGAATATGGACATGAAGGGCAACCATTTTATGGTACCCTTCGCTACCGCAGCATTCTTAGCCCTTTCAATGTTGTGCGCCTTCTCGTCCTTCTTGTCCCTCACAAGCTTTGCAGCAACCTTTCCCATGGACTACACTGTGTCGGTGGAGTTGGTTGCAACAAATTGCGAGACCTGCACGTCACTCTTAGGCTCTAGTTGAGAGTCATCCACAAATGAAGGGATTTGCTACTCTCCAAAGGGGTCCAAGGCCTGGGTAAATCCGTCACACATGGAGTCCTACAATCGACACAAATGAGAGCTCAATGTAACAACTAGGAGATGGACAAACCAATGGGGAAAATCAGACGCAAACATGATCTAACACGATCTATTGAACTAATCTGACAGTCTAGAGAGATGGTCTAACACAAGATCTTCATCTTGGATGGCAATACTGACCGATGATCTAAGAAGCTCTAGATCTAACATGGTGGCACATACCGATGATCTAACAGGAACCCAAGATCCAATTCCACTCAGATATAAACTAGAGGGCGAGGAGGAATGATTACTTATAGTTATCGCTGGAGGTGAACTCGACTCAGAGGAGGTAGTACTTTTTCCGACGCCTACCATGGCCAGAGATGAGTGCGCCACTTACCTACTCTCTGACCCGGCAACGGAGCTCTAAGGGGAGGGGAAATGGTGGATTTCGAAATTGACGTAAGAGCGTGGGGGTAGAAATAGAGGAAGGGTTTCAATGGGAGGTGACAAAATTCTTAGCGCACCCCATTTTCCCTTTTCGCTACGACGCGTGCTTTATCCAACCATCTCCATGCATAACCGTGTCCGTGCAATGAATTTCCCCTTTTTGCATATGGGGAGGCTAGAAATGACTGAATCCACGGTTCTAGGCTTCTAGCGGGTCTGTTCCGGGGATATTTTGAGTTTCGTGCGAGACACAACATTTTTTCAATAACACACAAGCTATGTGTCTTCTGCATTAGGATAGAAACAGACTTGTACAAGGGCATCGAATGACAACCACTCCATGCACGCCCACTCAAGCCACAACCCATGCCAGAGTCTTACAGCACACTCCCAAACACACAGCGGAGGCTCGCCTCAACCAAACTCCAGCTCCTACGCGAAGAGACGGGACATAGAACCTCAAAGCCACGTCTCAACCAACACCGGAAGCCTCACACCATGACCCCAAACCAAGACGGCGCAGATCAACGTACCAACCACCCAAAAAGCCTAGAAGAGTCGACGAGTGACCGGCAGAACCCAACCAACTTGGAGGAAAGCGCCATCGAGGAGACGCGATGATGGTATACATTGCTCCCTAGAGACCCACACTCAGAGCAGCGAGTACCGGTGACTCTAACTGCCCCAAGGACACCATGAACAACCCACACAACGCCTACAACGAGGGAACGACACTGGTGCCGTCGCCGCCTGATCCAATCCGGATCTAGGGTTTCCCCCGACGCTCGTGGAGGGTAGCGCGAAAGGGACCATGACAATGCCTCCAACGAGGAGACGACGCCCAGAGGCGTCGCCACTGTCAGCCAAATGTGGAGCTTTCGCCCCGGCCCAACCGCTAGCCCCATAGGTCGATAGGACAACATCAAGCACATAGAGACACCGCTTCGCGAGGCGAGCCATACCTCACCGTCGGGGAAACGGGAAGCGTTGGCCGCCACCTTGCCTGCCCACCACCGACGACCTAGATGGCGCAGGTCTAGGCCGCCGTAGTCATGCTGACCGCCGGCTCCACACCAGCGTCGCCAGCCCGAAAAGTGCCCACCTCCGCTGCCGACTCAGCCCACCGTAGGTCGCTTCACCAGCGCCCGCTAAAGCCCATCGCCCGCCTCGCCGACTGCCGCCGTGAGCACCTTGCTGGCCAGAGTAACACCGCCTCGCTTGCCGAGCCGCACACTGTGCACCACGACGGCAGCCACTCATCTCTTCCGCCGATAGCCGCTCCACTCTCAGTCTCCGCCAGCCCTACTCTCCTTCAGCGCGAGAGAGGGGAAGAGCCCCCACCGCCTTCGTCGGCCAGGCTTTGCCCGTCAGTGAGACATGGCAACAGCAAGAGAGGGATGAAGGAAGGGAAAGAGGGCTGTGCCGTCAGAAAGTTGGGGGCGTCGCCCGTGTCACCTAACCTAAACGACCTGCGAGCCACAACATGGAGAGCAGGCAGACAACAACCAATCGATCTAGATTTATCTACCCACGGCCTGGCGGACCTCAAATGGTCTACCAAACACGCCACCCGAAGCTGGCCTCTGGAAAGAAGTCGGCCGATTATGGTGTGACGTCGAGTGCGGTGGCGTCACGCCGCCGTCCCTCTTTAAACGACTCCGACGTGATGTTCTCCGTCGATCCTCCATCGCCTCGCTACACCAACCCGCTTTTGACCCGACTCCGCGTGTCCCGTCTCCTTCCGTGGGCGATCTGGCGATCCGATCTGAAAAATCATAAAAATATCTGCCAGAAACAAAACGAAATAAAATACTCCTCTACGGAGTAGAATGAAACGCAAGCGCCTCCCTCTCGCTTTCTCCTCTCTCTCCCTCTCTTCCAGCTCCTCCCCTCCTCCTCCTCCTCGACCTCGAGCCACCTCCGATTCGATTCGATCAATCTACACGATCTTCTCGAACCGATCGGCCATGAGGAAGCGGGAGCGGGAGAACCCGTGCGGGATCTGCGGCCACTACCACAAGTACGAGGAGGGGGAGCCGTGCGGGGTGTGCGGCCACCGCCCGCCGGTGCTGGCGGGGGCGCCCAGGCAGGACTCCGCCTTCCCCTCCGAGGTGCTCAGGGACTTCCTCTTCCTAGGAAGCTACGACAACGCCTCCCGCTCAGAGCTCCTCAAGACCGTCGGCATCTCACACATCCTCAACGTACGCACCCGCGCCCTTCGCCTTCCTTCTTATTACTGTTACAACATATACATGGATGCGCCGTAGCTCTCCGCAGCTGCGCTCGTCGATCCGATGAGCTGAATGACCTTTTCTTCGCACTGACTGCATGCGTAGAAATGGAAGGACGGTTCTAGGGTTGTTTGGTTTCTAGGGAGGGTCCCGTCGCGAGGAAGCTATTTTGTTACCCTGTCTTACCCAATGAACGGATTTGAGCGTATTTATTTACAACTGCTTCTGCATTTAACATGCGCTGGAAATTTTGCCGGCGAGAAGTTCAGTTTAGCACTCGAAATATGTATAGAGCTAATTTTAAACCAAAAAACAGCAAGGAAGAAGGTGTTTAGCTGCAACTCGACATGCATCCCTTTTTCAAATTAAGTGAAACACAACCACTGTATTAATGTACAAAAGCTAAATACTACCAGTGCATTAAATTGACAAACGAATTCCTTCTCTTATACTTTGCCAATTGATGGATCTCACTTCTCTGGACTTCATTTACTGGATGTATGAGAGCACAACATCAAGTCCTGCAGGGTACTGGCTTTTGTATTGGATTCATCCACTATATCCACCCCTCGTCTTTTGTATTGGATTCATCCATTCACTGTATAGGGTACTGGCTCGCTGTGACTTGTGGGAGAAGTGTTTGTGTGTTATGACCTACACCACTACATTATACCTAGATGGCTTTCTTGCATACCACATTCATAGCAACTCTGGTTCACTCTACTGATCAGACAAGCATAGCTGAGCACTGTGCCTAGTCTACTGAAAAAAAAAGTGATGAATAGTCATCTTTTTCTTTTATATAGATAGCTGATGCGGACTATGGTTTTCAAACTGGGCATGAGATGACAAACTATGAGTGTTTAGTTTTCCATGGGCACATACATTGGTTGTACTGAAGGGCGATTGAGCTTGGCAAGGCATGCTGTAGGCTAAGGGGAGATTTTGTATTAAAGAAGGAGGAGATTGAGGATACAAGACTGGAGGAGACCAGAGGGAGAGATGGAGCGCCATGATTTCTTTGCTCATGTTATATATATATGTGATTTGCAAACATGGCAGGTCAATAACCATTGAATGGTAACCTGTCGTAACTCATAAATTTTACATTTGGACTGAGTTGTTGAAGGCTTGATTATTTAGTTGTAGGTCCATGTCGTATACTAACATTTTTCACTAGGTCTTTATGGTTTACATGGTGCTGTTTCCATTGTCTTATGTCGAGTTCTTCGCACGCCAATCTTGCTGTTCCAAGAACCAGGTGTCAATGAGTCAGTGGTAACTAGGCAAACATGGAGTCATGGACCAGCTACCTTATATCTGACCCTGGACTGGTCTTCCACTGTTCAGATGTGCCATCTGAAACTTTGTGACTATTCTTGTTCTCTTTGAAAGAGAAATGATATAGTACCAGCTCTTTACCTGTCCGTGACACTGGTGGACTGCGTTTGTGCCAAAACCTTTGCTATCTGACCTTGCCTGATCCTCTTTTGAAACATGTGTCGCATGCCGCTTTGAAACTTTGCAAATATTGTTGCTCTATTTGAAACTGCAATGATATTTCACAATGCTCTTTACCGGACAGACTGTACCCTTCTGTCAAAACCTTTATCGGAATTCCTTCACTTACCACTGCCTTCAAGACGACAAGGCTTTGCAGTTTGATGATGCCATCCAGTTTCTAGGTATGGTGCTGTTCCTCCAGTCCCCAGCCTGCAAAAGTATACATAAATTATGTATACTATTTTCATTGTTCTATCCTGCAAGATTGACATTTTTGCCTGTGGCAGACATTCATTTTCTTTTAGCATAAAACATTCTTCAATCTCAATCTACCAATGTAATAATATGGTTTCTGTAATTATATCATTTAAACTCATGTTCTTTAGATACTCTTGTGATTTTCTCTCTCTTTTCTCTCCCATCCTATATCCTCTTATTTTGTTATTTCTAACTTCAGAACAATGCGAGAGGGATAAAGCACGAGTTCTAGTCCATTGCATGTCAGGGAAAAGTAGGTGTGTACATATAACATTAGTTCTCATTACCAGCTATTGTTTTTGATGTTGTTGGGGCTTCTTTGACTAATGCACCCAACACACATTGATCAGGTCAGCTGCATTTGTGATAGCCTTCTTGATGAAGTCCAGAGGCTGGCGACTTGCACAATGTTTTCAATGGGTGAAAGAACGGAGACCACAAGTGCAACTAGCTGATGGTAACTTTATACCTGCACAAACTTTTGTTGACATTGAAGATGAATCTTCCTCAGAAACTAGAAGAAAACAAATATTGGGGTGTGCCTTATAGTTCTGCTCTGAGATCAATTTCTGTATTGAAGAACTATAACTATACTGATATGTACATCCTAACACTGAACTTAAAATATTGCTCAGCGCTTAGCGCTTAATATAACCTTGAGAAAAATAGGGTGAAACTTTTCATGTTTGGTGATAAGAGTGACACTGGAGTTATGAGGATCCAAGTTATGCATATTTAGAGGATTTGATATGGCCAAGGCACAGCAATACTTCCCATCAGTTTGCTAGTCTTTGAAAGCATGAAAAGGCAACAAATGAACAGTCGAGCTTATGTTCATAAATAACTCTGTAGTTGAGGTACTGCAAAAGCTTGCATTTTGAAAGTAAGACCAGACCACACACATACCATGCTCTAGTGTATTTGGATTTATTGTACTCCCTCCGATCCAAAATAAGTGTCACTGATTTAATACAACTTTGTACTAAATCAACGGCACTTGTTATGGATCAGAGGGAGTAGTATTAATATCGTCCTGGGTCTCTCAAAATTAAGTATCCGGGGGAGCTAAGAATGTTTACCTTTTTTCTACAGCGGCACAGCAGCAGTTGATTGAGTATGAGAAGAAGCTTTTCGGTTCGAATGTTGCCATGGCAGCTCAATTTTTTACTCCAACAGATTCTTCTTTCCCCTCTCTTGGATTTGGTTTCCCAAAACCATCAGGCGACATCCAGGTTCCTACCTTTAATCAGCAGGCTCCAGCATCCATCTTCGAGCGGGTCAGCCCGAACAACATCCCGAGTAATTTCACATTTGGAGCTGAAGGAATTTCCGAAGTGAAGCATCCAGATAGCGGCAACTTCGGTGTGGCAAACTTGTCTGGGAGTGATGGCATGATGGACAGCTCCTAGGTTGCTTTTGCAGCAATATAAATGGGCCGGCTGCACATTTAGTCTGGTTTCTCAGGATAGTTTAGATTTGCAAGAAGGAAAATTGAAATTTTTGTACGCTGTCTTTTATGCAAGTGCTTGGGGGCATTGATATATTCTGCATCTTAAGAGGCCCATATGTGCTTTTATTCGACGACCTTTACAATGGAAAGTTTGAGTAGAAGCTGCATATGTGCTGGTTATACTGTACAGATTTGTGTGTTAAGAAAGTGCAGCCCAAAATGTATACACTGTTGTCATCTTCCAAAGTTTTTTTCTTACCGACTGCATGGAGGCTGTGTACAGATACAATTGCACAGATCAACCAAGAAAATTATCTGGCTCTTGGTGAACTTCAACAAAGATTGTGTGAAGATGCTCAAGAGTTTCTGAATGTTCAGTCTACGTATGAGAGATTGCCATAAGTGAGTTGACTTGAAAGAACAAGATCCTTGAGACCTTGAGTGGACTTGAAAGGGCAAGATCCTTGAGGCCTTGATTGAAAGATCCTTGGTCAAGCTTTCTCAATGGAGACATATTATGTTTAAGCACATTTAACCGTTCATTTATTACATATTATAAACAACACAACTGTGACAATTGTCTGTAGCGGAGTCGATTACCGCCGTGTAAAAGATGTATAGTATAAAGCAAACTTGTCATCTATATATGTATGACACTTCTCTCGTGCTATGAACAAATCAAATATTTGTTTGCACCAGTCTGCAACTCCAAAGGTAGCTCGTCTCGAAGTTGGCGTGCCTGCCTGCCATCTTTGAAAACCGACAGAGCATCTAGCACCGCCCTCATTGTCTGATGTACTCGATTGTGCAGTTCTCCTTGAGCCACTCGAGCACCTTCGCAGCCTCAAGAACATCTTGAACCTGGATGGTTCAAGCCCAGACCAGACAGATAATCAGATTTTCCAGCTGCAGGAACAAGATTATACAAATAATTTCCTTGGCATAGTCTTGGTTCAGTTAATAGTAGGCACTCATGGTAGTTTCACTATCATCTACTATTAGCTGGAGAAAGTTGTTGCAACAAGACCAAAAGGGTGCCACCAGACCGCGGTGGAGTGAAGGAATTCAGTACTGGAAATATCAGCACTAAAAACAGCTAACAAACCTGCTGCTTGATGTTCCCCTCGTCGTAGTCCTGATTATAGCGTTTGAACTCTTCGATAGAGTTCTCAACTTCCTTGACGAGCTGGTCGGTTGAGTACTGCACGTGCACGATGATACAATATATATGTTTTTAATACATGGATAAAAAAAAAGTGTGAATCAGAAGTCAAAAGAAGAGGGTTCTATCACTTGAATAACAATCAAATTTTAAGCATGCCATCACCTGTAAGTTTTCGGCCTTGAATATTTCACCGACAGCTAGCATTTGTTTGATGATTCTGGTAATGTTCTCCCTCTCACTCTTTAGGTACTCCTGGACCGACCTTTCGCTTGAAAGGGATGCTAACTGATCTTTATTTAGCTGCCTTTCTGCCTGCAGGAATCAATAAATCCACATTGAGAAAGCAAGATATAAGAGCTACTCGAGTGTTATGCTGCTTGTTCAGTACCTGAAGTTGCAGAAGTTTGGCTCCATACAACTGCTGGCCTTGTTCTTGAAACATGGCACGCGGAACATCAACCTCAACCAACTAAACAAATCAATTAAAACATTAGTGCAAGCTCGTGCGATCTACAGGAGAATGTGAAAATGAATTTGATATAATGGGGACAAAGGTAATATATTATCTCCATGCAATAATACTTCAGAGTTCAAAAGCTATTTCAGAAGCAAGCCCACGACCTTTCCCAGTTGGTCGAGGATTGCATTATCCGTCGCTTGTTCTATAGCTGTCTTCTCCACTTCTTTGCATCTTTCCAAAATTCGTTCTCGAACCTGTTTCAGTCACAAGGGACGATCACTATCAAAACAATTAGGGAAAATCATTAGTCATCATATTTTATGATAATCACAGTCTAAAACAAATATTATTCATTAACCATTGTATTATGTGATGATCACAGTCTACAACAAATATTATTCATTAACCATCGTATTATATGATGATCACAGTCTACAACAAATATTATTCATTAACCATCGTATTATATGATGATCACAGTCTACAACAAATATTTTATAAAGTGATATGCGAATGATTAATCAGGAGAAGTTTCCAGAAAAAAACAGGTTACATATCCAATTATGTAGATTTCAATGGTTATTATTAACTCCTAATGAAATAAATACTACATCGATGGAATGTAAACCTGATCCATGGTGGTGCATCCTGGAAGGAGCTTTGCGGCAAGCGAATCGTCCAACTCTGGCAACTCTCTGAAGAAGAGTTCTTTACAAACAACCTACACAATACCAGTGAAATGGGAATGAAAACCTCCGGCACTAGCTTGGAAAAAGGAAACCTGTGTTGCTGTGGACTGCATGCAGGTAAACTTTAAGGACTAACATATAATTATCTATATAACTTTGAGGACTAACATACAATCTGTGTCCCACGTGAAAATCATACTAACAGATGTGTCGTCAAAAGTAACTCCAAAGTGTTATAACTTTGGTGTGATATAGGCACAATATGACGTGATTACTAGTTGGTAGTAAGACTGGCGTACACAGATACATACAGTTTGGTCTTTTGGAAGTGATACTCACAGTAAACTGCGCGCGGACACCTTGCAGACTTTCTTGATCAAAGGACTCAGGGAACTGAATAGGAAATGATCTAGTCTCACCAGGACGAATCCCAATTAGCGAACCCAGAAATCCAGGAACAAGGTTATCATTTTCTTCAGTGTCCAACTGGAACCCTGCAAGTAGTAGATGTGCATGACATCGCAAGATAAAAGTACACCACTGTCATTTCAAGTACTCCCTCCGATCCATATTACTTGTCATTAGATTGGATGTACCTAGCACTAAAATATGTCTAGATACATCCATTTCTACGACAAGTAATATGAATCGGAGGGAGTAACTGGAAATGAAAGCAATACTGTACATTCTATCTATGTTGCATATAGAAAAGAATGCAGAGGACATGTGGATTCAAATATCCCATTGCTACATTAGTCAGTTGCAATCAAAGTGGTGTACCAGGCCAGCAATAATTGGGAGTTGTGAAAATAAAATAGAAACAAGATGTGTAAGGTAAACAAACCTGTAGCCTCAGCTGATGGAATTTTTTCACCTTTAGAGCCATCGGTTGTGATAGTTTCAGCCAATATATCTATTACTGTTACATCACCGACCTACACGTTCAAAAAATGGATGCTCTTAAAATACAATAGTATTACTGATGCTTACCATAAAATAATACTAATCTAACATGCCGATTCAGAAGCAAGCCAAGTAGTTCCTCCATTTGTTACGAAAATAGTAATGCTACTTGACATTGACAGGAAACTGTTAAGGCTATATATGTATATATTGACTTGCACATGGTCAATATTTTAGGCCTGGCCCATATTCTTTTGTATATAACTCTACCGGAAATACAGTTGTACATGCACATCCTAACAGAAAAAGATGGAGATTTGTGAATAGTTATTCACAACACTAAAACTAATGGGGAAAAACAATACATAGAAGTACAATAAATAGGAATAGCACAACAGTGTAATATCAAGAAGCGCCCCAAGAGAGTTACAACCAGGACTCACTTCCCCTTTTGAGAACTAGACATTATCACTTTTGTCTCATACTGGTCTGGAAGTACAATGCAGATGCTAGAAGATATGAGGGTATTATACACAAGTTAGACCAGTGCACTAACATCATAAGATTTCAGAAAAATAAAATCATGAAGACACAAAATATTTGGAAAAAAAATGAATTGTTCGCTACTTAGCCAGAGACTGACAGAAAATTAGCCAATTTCTGCAAAACTGTGTCAGTTACTTCAATGCACAAATTGAAGTCCTGACTCTAACACACAGTAAAGTTTTCATTAGTATATTATATACTAGGGAAACTATAAGAACTGACCTGTAGACCTCTGTCAGATACTACTCGAAGACCCCCTAGAGATTTACGACGACGCTTAAGCTCTAACTCAGCTGCCTTTTCAGCATCAACAATTTCATCTATTTCAATAACCACTTTGAGGTTCTTATATTTGTCTTCAGATAACCATTGGAGTTCAGGCACAACATCCACTGCAACATCATATCTGAGAAATTTTGACATAAACAAAAAGATAGGGTGAAAACAAGATATTTTAAACAAGTTCATATAGCGAAATAAGTAGGACACCTAGATGGGAGTGTACCTAAACACATGGTCGAGGGAGAAAGACTCATTCATATCATCAAATTTAGTGAGAATCTGTACAGAATCTTCTAATGCCTTATCTTCCACCTAAAAAAAGACGATGATATCAGCTGAGCAGATGCAATAATAAGCACAACAAAGCATATAGTATAGCGCATATTCACTTCGGCTCCCAGGTGCGAATGCACCCATTGTGAGAAAACATATTTCAAAATATCAAAAAATTCAGAAACAAATTTCGCATATACAATAGAACATTCTATGTTGGTTCACAAGTTTTCGGGATGAAAGAACATTTTATGTGTTGTGTATAAAAAAGACAAAATGTGTCACAGGAAAATGTGTCACAGGAAAACATTTTGTCTTTTTTATACACAACACATAAAATGTTCTTTCATCCCGAAAACTTGTGAACCAACATAAAATGTTCAAATTTATTACTTGTCATGAATGGTTGGAGACAAATAATTTATCACGATAAATATCAGGGATTGCTTCGTAAGATATTACTTTGGAGAAACTCATACCGAGGACAATGCCTGAGGAAGCGTATGTCTCAAGATAGCTTCAACTGTAGCAGCCCGTACATGTTGCGGTCCAACGTAGTTTAAAAGTACATTTTCTGGAACTATCTTTCCAGGCCGAAATCCAGGGACCTAATAAGAAGGAACAGCAAGGGCATAATAAGAAGCTGCAGGATATATAGAAGGCCACAGCATGGTACAACGCCCTTCTTCGAAGACACCTTGCAGATAATGGTCCTTAAGTGCTCTAGCTATGATCATTTGATTATAAAACTCGACACAAGATGGAAATGCTAGATTACTTGAGTATTTCCTGTTTCTAAGTACACTAAAATATCATCTATACACAAAATATCAGAGCTCAATTTTTATGAAATTGTGGAATACTCAGGCGACAAAACCAAGGAAATGAAGAACACCCTGCGACCAGAGCAATGATAAAGAAGGCTCTCAATCATCTCAATGCCAGGCAGTGCAGCAAGCACGTAGCGCATTTTTTCATCGATGGAAGCTTTTATTTAGTCTCATCGTCACATTGAGAAGATACAGCAACAAGCTCATTCTAACTTCGATATAAGCCAACGTTTTTGGTTGAGCTTTGCAAATTATATAAGGCGAGTCCTCACGGATGGATTCAAATGTGCTTTCTTTGGTATAGGAGCCGGCACAGAAATGTACCTTGAAACGCTTTGAGTACTCCATAAGAGTGGTCTGGTAGCATTCCTGGCATATCGACGGAGGCACCTCCACGCTGAACTTAACCTGGAAAACAGCACACCGCCACAAGAATCGAGCATGAATTCATCAGCATAGCTCCCAAATTGCAGAATCATGTAGCTCTACTTCAACTCATTGCGCCTAACTCTGACTGAGACAATCAATTCAGTAGATAGACGATTAATTGAGCAGAGTCGGGGCTAACACTGGAGTTGGGCTGCGGCGTCTCGGTGACGCGGACGGAGTCTCCGCCCCCCGCGGAGGCCTCTCGGAGCTCTACGGCGGCCGAGACGACAGCTCCCCGTCGTCTCTGGAACCGCGAGGCGGAGGCAGAGGTGGACAGAGAGAGAGAGGAGGAGGGTAACGAGGAAACAGACCACGAGGCTGCGCGTGGGGATGAGAAGCTGTTTGTGCGGCCAGGGTGGGTGGAGGCTGTGGAGACGACGGCCGCGGTGGCGAGCTCCATGGCCGCGGCGGCTCAGAGTGGAGTGGAGCAGCGCGTCTGTTTTCTGTGGAGAGAAGACGGTACGAGGGGATTAGGATTTAGCAGGGAGATAAGCTAAAATTTGCAATTTCAGGTATATTTGTTTGATTTTATACTCCCTCCGATCCATATTACTTGTCACTAAAATGGATGTATCTAGACATACTTTAGTGCTAGATATATCCATTCCAATGACAAGTAATATGGATCGGAGGGAGTAGTCTTTTTAAAAGAACTAGCTATGGTGTAGGTGTATCTATATCTACTCATAATTAGGGATAACTATAGAGCGGAAAGTTTCTTTTTTTCTAAAAAAATAAAAACGGAATAAAAATACCGAACGAAAACGAAAATGAAATTTTGCAGTACGAAAATGGAATCGGATTTTTTTGACCGAAATGAAAACAAAAACGAAACAACTTTTCCAACGAAACAGACGTGGAAATGGAAATTTCGTTTTAGAGTTGATGTTCATGGTCAAATCCAATCGACCTATTACATAAACTTGTCAAGCCAAACTTGCAAAGCATCTTATTCCAAAATTTGTGACCATGTAATGCCTTCATGAATTCGGGGAGGCTTTCATGATTTGACCTTTCTCTTATAAATCTAGCAATGTGCTAATATTTGGAAATAATTTTGTTGGTTTGCTTGAATGCTTGAGATTTTTTGAATGATTCCATATCTCTCTTGGTATGTATCTGTTTCTAACGGTATTTTCTTCTGTCTTGTTTCTAGTATTTCTTATTTATTTCCGCTTTCAAACAAATAAAACAAACGTGGCACCACTCAGTTCCGTTATTTCTACTTCGTTTTCATCCTTACTCACAATTATACCCCCTAACAATTGATCCTACTCCACGTGCAATCGAGAGAATATGGAGTAAGACAAAGTGTCTCGTCGCTAACTTAAACTTTGGAGTCCCTGTGATCCCTTAGAGCACATCTCTCAAAGTTGGGGTATAATTTCTATTCTATCATCTTTGGCCACGCTCCTTAAAATGGTGAGTCTAAGTGCAACACAAATGACCATATGCAAATAGAGCAAGAGCAACAATATGGCCTACAAATATCTATATAACATAGTAGCAAGAATTGTACTCCATCCGTCCTAAAATAAGCAACTAAGCTAGATACATGTAAATCTAGTCAAATTCATGTCACTTATTTTGGGAAGGAGGAAGTATATAAGATAAATGAACTCATATAAAAGGATCCACAATCATAAATACAAGTATTCGACCACAGTCATGTATGACAATCATAAATACAAATATTCGTCCACATGCATCGAAGTAGATGGAGAGATATGACCAAGTTACTACCATGTAAATACCAAATAAAAGTAGTAAGTAACAATGAAAAACCTGTACTCCCTCCGTTCCATATTAGTAGTCATTGATCTCGTACAACTTTGCACTAAACCAACGACAAATAATATGGAGCAGAGAGAGTATTAAACTTCAAAGGGATCAGATACGTTTTGGAGGTATCACATGCCTCCCGGAGTGGCATCAATGGGGTGAAGGAGGGGCGATCTTCCGCGGTACAAGGAGCCGCACGCAAGCCATCGAAGTACCAGAGGGGGCATATATGGCCACACATGCGTGTTGTCCCCCTTGTCAGTGATGAGCTACAAACCCTGACAGCAGTGGGAGGGTGCCATGGCTAAAGCAGCCCTAGCTAGGACCCACCGATGCGGTGAATGGGACACTGGGTCCTCCACGGTATCATGACGATGATACGATGGCGGGAAGGCATGGACGCGGTGTCGACAACATCGTCACATGCAGGATGAAGTAGGGGAAATTTCATGGGCTCGAATAAGGCTAATGTTAAAAACGGGTTTGGACCACTAGACTTGCAACTCAAAGGGTTGTTTACATGCCCCTCTAATTTTTTTGTAAGACCAAAATAGGGATTCTGCTATAGCTTTTTTAGCACCAACCTCTAAGTTGGTACTTCATGGTTTATGTTATAAACGTGACATTCAAAATGAAGAACAAAAAACCACATGTAGGGGACACAAGATTTTAATGTGGAAATACCTCTCCAACAAAGAGAGTGTAACATCCCAAAAATATTAAACTAGAATCATCAAACTCTATGCATCAAAATTAGGGTTAACAAAAACTTTTCTAAATAAAAATATGAAAGCATGCATGTGTGTATGCATCCCATTTTGAATTCTTTTGAATTGCCTTGTTTATGTGTTTATTTGCTTGTAAAAGGATTCTTAGGTGAAATAAACATCAGCTAAACAATCCCCACACTTTTCCCAAAGACAAATAAATCAAAACAAACAAAATGAGTGAATGGTCACTTTGGCAAAATTAACTCCCATGCCTACTTTGGCTGTCTCTAACTTTCAGAACTTAACAGAAACTTGTTTGGATCTTTGCACCGGTTGATAGTACTCATAACAAAGTATCAAGGCCCACCTTATGATCATCCATAAACATTCAAATGCATAGTTTAAATGACAGTTTAAAATTGAATCTTTATCATATGGGAAGATCCACTTTTTCAAAAACCACTCAAACAAGCTCAACTTTCAAAACCCAAGCATCTACAGACTCACCAGCACCTACCTAGCACACCCACCAAAAATCTTTTCAAAATTCAAAACTTGAATTCATGCGGCCATTTCATCAAACACCTTGCAGATGCAAATCAAATAAAATCCAAACACTATTTGGAGCAGTGATTTGAGCCTAACTTGTTCCCTCTCTGGTTGCAACTAGGCTTTAGTAGATCATCTAGCTCATTTGTAAATGTCTAGCACCACTGTAAGCTTGGCAATGCCATCAGTGGTGAACAGCCGAAGCCACCCATGCCACCCCAATGTAGACAGCAAGCTAGGAGAGGAACTAGTCGTGCCAACCTTGTCTGGGAGATCACCCATGCCTCACCGCCCCCTCTCGACCAGCCCTGCCTCGAAGACATCGACCAGAGCACCCAGGAACGCCGCGCCTCTGCCAACCATGCCGGCGGCGCCAGCGCCACCCTCGACACACGCTGCATCACAGCGCCGCCTCGCCGCGTGCATACGCAATCACCACCATCCCAGGAGACCGCCAGACATCCCCGTTCGCCGCCCCATGCCTCACAGCCACCGCTCGCCGTCGAAGACGTCGCCTCTGCCGCGCAGAGCATCACATGTTCTAGACCGTTTGCCACCGCCCCTACACGCGCATTAAAGCCATAGAGCATCGCCAGGAGACCACCGCCGGCCATGACTCTAGCAGCCCGTAGCCATGTCGCCACCATCGCCTACCCATTCCGCTCGGTCTCGTCGTCGAGACTATAAATAGAGGCCTTCCCCGCTCAAACTCTTCACACCATCTCACTCCCCTCTCCTCACCGATCGTTCCACCCCATTCCCAGAGCAAGGCGAGCAGCGCATCGCTGGAATTTGGCCGGAGCAGGACGCCTCTAGAGAAGAAGGGCGCCGTCTATTTCGTCCACCCCAGGAGAAGCTGCCGGTACCAGGAGGTTCGCCGTCGTCGACTTCGTCGCCTCGCCGACCGACTTTGAGCCCGGTGAGCCCCGACGATCCCCACTGCAGCGTTAGGTTTACATCATGGCGCCGCCCGACGTGGATGATGAGTAGCCGTGCTCGATTAGACTTAGATCGTGCGATGAGATTGCCTCTGCATCGCGTTTAATGAACCACCGATGGTGGAACCCTGTCGCTTGAGCCCAGCGCCGTGGAGTGACACCGCCGCCCATTATCGCTTCTCACGAGCGTCACTGCTTGAATTTAACTTTTTCCATTTTAATTCAAACACAGTTTTGTACCTAGTTTCAAAAATCAACCCAGCTCGATTCAGTGCACCAAATTGAATGAAACCAATTTTGTTAGAAAGGTATTGAAATCTTAATCCAATCCTGTTGGATTCAAATCATTTGAATCTATAGATCAACCTTGGTAAAAATAACAAGACAAAACCTTTTCTGCATTCAAACATTTTTCAAATTTAAACCATAATAGCTTTTGAGTTGATTCCAACTCTCAAAAATCACATTTGATCATACCTTTTAGAATATATAAAAACCTTTGGGTTTACTTACAGAAATATTGTTCAAGTAATAAAAGAATGCCACATAGGCATTTCTAGTCACTTTATTTAAGTAAAATAAAAGGTTAAACCCTATTAAATTGTGACACCACTTTAAATCACATTCCCATGGACTAAAATATGTGGTGATGACATGTGTCAACATGATACCATGTTTGGTTTGGAGAATATTAAATCTTAAGTAGTTTTTTAATGAATAGAAATTACTTTTCTAAAAATAAAAGAAATTAAACCAAGCTTTAATCTTGTAATGTTAGTGATGATGCTAGATCATCTATAGGATCCTTTTGTGTGATGATTAAAAGTAGTTAAGTATTGTTTGGTGATTGTGTACCTCGTATTTATTCATAGACGCTAGTACCGACCAAGGATACGAGGAGGAAGGAGGATACTACGAAGAATAAGCCGAGGAGAACTTCAACCACTGCTCTGCACAAGGCAAGCCTTACTAATCAAGTTGAACTATGCAAGCAAATACTTGCTTGTTACCATGCCAACTTTATGCCTTAAGCATATGTGATCATAACCACTTGATAAACCAATCCTAGTTTTACTTACAAGCTTTATACTTTATTTCTTTATCAAAGCTATTACTTAGAGCTTACTTAAGTGAATTGTAGATACTAGAAAGATAATTGAAGGTTGCATAAAGAGCATAAAACTTGGCCTAAGCTAGATAATCTTTATGTCCTCCTAAGGCATGGGTTTGAACTTAGTTAAACTCCACTAGTTATCACCCTTCATTAGTACTTACCCCCACTTGTAGATGCTAGTGCTAAGCATAAAACCTGATCAACGTAGATGGGAATACTTGGTGAAAATGGTTATGAAAACCTTGGAATGATGGATCATTTTATTGAAATGTTTTGGACATGCGGTTTTGAACACCAGATAATTTATGGTGATGAAAATGTTGAGGCATGAGCCTTAGCCCTTTATAAAACTGATGGTTGTCTGGATGCGATACCATTCCAATTTTTCCGTACAACCACAATACCCGAGAATTTGGATAGGGCTTGACTGAAAACTTATATACCTTAGTATTAGTTCCCTCATGGCCAAGGTCTGAGCTGAGGCTACCTTGTGAAGATTGTCCACCTATGCAGTACCCAAGATGACAGTTGGTCATGGTTGGGAGGCCAAACTCACAGGAGAGGTGCTTATACTAGGGCGTGTAATTGAAAGGTTAGGATTGATTATCCGCATACTGAGTATGGTGAATTCAGGATTTGTTCCTCACAGATGTATCGAATGTTGTGGTGAAAGTGTACAATCTCTGCAGAGTGTCAAACTATTCGAATAGCCGCGTCCACGGTTATGGACAGTTGGAGTGGCCATACTGTTCCCCCGTCAGATTGTTTTCAAAATGACTTATGAAATGAATTGAGACCTTGACTTGACCACAACAGCGTTGTGATATGAAATTCAAGTTCACACTTAGGTGTTATAAAATTTCAACTAGCTTTTCTTACTTCTGAACTTAGTAGATGTAAATATGGCTTTTTGCAAAACAAACCTAGAGCTTAGTGTCCTACTATAAAACCCCCTTCACTTGTTAGTATTAGTTTGCGAGTACTTAAAGAGTACTCATGGTTTTTTCCCTGGCTATTCCCTTGGCCAGACTATGAAGAGGAGTACCTGGAGGATGGACCCCAGGAAGGTTATGACAACTAGGATCATCTCCCATCACAAGATTGCTCGTGACCTCAAGATGGAGCTTCGCCTACGCTACCGTTATTATTACGTATTTCCGCTGCTTGAGTTGCATTAAGAACTGGATCATGAGATCCTCATTTGTGTAAGACCTTATTGTAACACCCTCAGAATCGGACCTATGCAAGTTTGAGCAAAATTCGCCAAACCCGCATAGAAACGATTCAAAGGTGCCCACCAGGCACTTTCGTGCGGGTGGAAAACGAAGTAATACATTACACAACAGTCCTCGATGGGACCCACAGAACAGATATATATATAACAGCGACTCAAGGAGTCAAGAATACAAAGATACGGTACAAAGATTCAAATCACCTTGAAAACGATAGAGCGTCCCGCTACGGACAAGATGCAAATGGGGCTAAGAGCCCTGAAGAATAACCAATGGCGTCCATAACCCTGCCTGTGCCAAGGAAAGGTAACCGCTAACGACGCCGATCCCAAAACCCGCTTAACAAAGGGTGCCGACAAAGGGCAAAGGAAAACAAAGAAGGAGCGTCGATCGAGGCCGACACGGCGAGGCTAGAATTCGGCGGTCCTCGCCTACATAGGTATGGTGGACTGAGCGGCAGCGGCAGCATGTACTAAACAACCTATAGAGACTCGATACAACTGGCGGTTATCAGAGGGGGGGTAAGAAAGACCTATTCGGATCCAACCTGAAGCTAACACCAAGCAAACCCATCCTGGTGTTTCCCCCTCGAGACCAAACGAGGAAGTCAACCGAGGAACTCACACAGTTGGCAGTTTTATTTATTCGGTTATCGTTGCAGCAATTACTAGTCAAAGAAGATAGTCCCGATAAAATAAGCGTGGGCACTTTTATTTAATCATTCCGTTGAAGTTGCAACAATTACTAATCGACATCTGAGATATCATGAGATAAACCCAAAACCCAAAGTTGTTGGTACTTTTATTCACCAATTCGTTAGAAGTTGCAATACTTACTAGTCGATACATTTGTCGCAAGCGACAACCAACAAGCAATGGTGGGCAGGATTAATTAGCCATTCCCTTATAGTAGAGCTAATTACTAGTCATTATAAGTCAAATTTATAGCGAGAACTGTAGTTATGCTTGTCTATGATCGAGATATGTGCTCCAAGTCGTCCATATCCGCGACATGGCTTTCGAAAAGTTTTACCCGCCGGTGCACCAATAGCAACACACACTCGATCAACCTCGGAAAAACCAAATCAAAACCCAACGAGGCTTTCACGACTGAACAATCACAGGATTCAGAAATATTTCAGGGGGCCACCCTTAAGTAGAATCCGCAACGGAGTAAGCAAGCTCCGAGGCGGCCTCAAGGTCTGGGTAATACGGCTGTGAACGACTGGGAACCCCAAACGGGGCTTGTCGACACCGCGGAATCGTGTCCCGATCCTAAACAGTACAGTGTGCAGTACCTCGCACAATCGTAAATAAAGCAGTAAAGCATGGCATAAGTACAGGATCGTAAATAAAACCTCAAACTAGTTTGTGGCCCCAAGAAATAAGAATGAATCAAGCTCTGGCTCAGGGGGGTCCCATATACCTCCCGGATGTGGATAGCGCGCAAATCAAGGAACATGTATCAAGTACTCGGGGTCTTACGGGACACAAGTGGACGCTCGAAACCAAATATTATCTATCACCCACCGATGCCTCCGCTTATTCAATTTTAGTTGTTAAATGAAGTAAAGTGACGATAAGTAAAACTAGAATCATCTCCATCATCAACATGCGGCAATTCATCAAGAATCGTGGCATTGACAACACGCGACAACACTTGAGCAAGCGATCACGACACGCAAGTCCAACTAGCTACCAAACAACGGTAATAGGATGTATCCAAGGCAATATACTCGTAGGGATATCAAAGGGTACGAAACTAGAGCATCGCAACACAGATAGCAATAGATCAACAGGAGGGAATAAAGACTATAAAATTAAGATAGGTAGAAAGAGGGAGATGCTCGCCTGAAAACATTGTCGAAAGGTTCCACCGAAGATCGGGGCGAAGCTCACATCAACTCAACGGCCTTATCCGCGAAGAAGCAAAACACTAGAATAAACACCGGATGCAATATTTAATACAACGGCAGAAGATCGGCATGATGCATGTATGATGGATGACATGGCAAAGGTTCGATGCAATTAGGTCAGATTAAGCGGAACCGGGGTCCCGACAAATAGTTAGGTGGTTCATGTTATTTGTCTACCCCGCAAATTATGTTGTTTAGCAATGCAACAGATGGAACCGGTTCGCTACACATGTTTAAATGAGGCCAATATGAGACTAGATTTGCCCGCATATGGGCCCCATATTTAATTATTAGGTGAATCGGCATAGGGCCCCCAAACCACATGAATGTATGCATGCAAGGCAATTATTATGCGACAAGTTGTATTATGTTATAAAAATAGGGTTCGAGGAAAAAGGGGCACACTTTAGGGTTCGGCGATCTTGTTAGGGTTCCGGGGTTCGGGGTCGGTCTCAGGGTCCAGGGTCTTGACGGAATCGGGGTTCGGGGTCGGCGAGGTTCGGATCTGGGGTTCGACGGGATCGTTCTCGGCCTCCGGGGTCGTGCTCGGATATCGGGGGTAGGGTCTTGGCGGATCCGGGTTCTCGGGGCCTGTTGTCGGTCATGGCGTTCGGGATGAAGAACTCGGGTTCCGGTTCGCGGTTTCTTGTCGACGGTCTTGTGGGGCCATCTTAGCTGCTGGTGTCGAGCTCGGGTGCCGTTGATGGTCTTGGGGTTTCAGCGGATCGGTCTTCGGGGTACTTGGCGTATCCGGGTCGATGGCCTTGGCGTTCGGGAAGGAGAGCTTGACGCGCCGGGGTTCGGTCTTCGGTGCCGAGATCGGTCTCCGGATCCTCACGGTCGGTTCCTAGCGTTCCGTCTTCAGTGTCGATGGCGAACTTGGGCTCGATGCCGGGGGTCCTACGGGTTTATCTCGATTGATGTCGATCTTGACTGCCAGGATGTTCCGAAGATCTTGTCGCGATGAGCCTTGGGTCGAGAGGTTCTCTTGCATGGCATTAAGCAGCTATGCCACGTTGTGGTACTTGGCAGTCGGCATGCGGCTGGAGTTCCTGCACGAGGGCGCCTGTGGGTAGCACCGTGAGGCGACGCGAGCGAGTCGGGCACCGCGATGGAACTGCAGGCCACGGAGAGGCGCGATGAGCCAAGACCACGCCGCGGCTCAAGGAGGCGCGCTGTCTGGAGGCGCTGCAGCTCGGCGAAGCGGTGGTGCTGGCGGGCGCCGGCGTGGCGGAGACGACGCGGCCGCAGAGGCGCTGGCGGGCGAGCTGGCGGAGCTCACGGAGGCGAGGAGCAGTGGCGAGGGAGGCTCGCGCGGGCGGCGGCGCGCATCGCTGGGCGGGCTGGCCCGGCCAGGCGGCGCAGAGGCGGCGGGCGGGCGGGAGCACCGCGGTGGCGGAGGGCCGAGGACCGGGACGGCGAGAGGAGGCGGACGAGGGGCGGCGCTGGCCGAGGCCGGGCCGAGCGGGAGGCGCTGGGCGAGAGGCGGAGGTCGCTGGGTGTGCGAGGGGTCCCATGGGGCGGCGGTCATGCGGGCGGCGAGGCGAGAGGAGGGCGAGGCGGGCAAGAGGGCGGCAACGACGGGGAGAGCTACGGGCGGGGCAGAGCTGAGCGGTGGGAGCAGAGAGGAGGTGGAGCATGGCTCAAGTAGGGAGGAGCGCGCGCCACGGAGAAGGAGGAGAGGAGGAGGAGGCGAAGGGAGCCGAGCCAGGGAGGAGCGACGACGCGGGAGGCGCAGAGGAGGGAAGAAGAAGGCGTCATGGGGTTGGGAGCGGGGTTGGTGGGATGCGGGGTGGGCCAGGGGGACAGGGGTCCACGCGGGGCTGAGCGTGCGTGAGTGCTGAGTGGGGACAGGGGTGGGCTGAGTGTTGGGGTGTGCTTAGCACAGGTGGAGGGTTGGGGCTGAAGTGGCATGCAGGGAGTGGGTAAGGGAGAGAGGAGAGGTGAGGTGGAGAGATTTGATTGGAGGGAGTGAGGTGGAGGGGAGAGTTGGGTAGGAATTTGGGTAGGTTTAGGAATAGAGGGCAGGTGTAGGTGGACCGATTTAAAATCCTGGGGCGGTCGTTCGGTCGGTTCGGACCGTTCGACTGCCCCACCCAAAAATAATTATAATTTTTATTTAATGTAATTGGCCGTTTGCAAACCGGCAGCGGACAAAACAAAATATTCCGGGGACCCGGTTTCCGGTGTTTGAATAAGATGGGGCGTTTAGAAAACAAAGACGAGTTTTGCAAACATAGTTTTAGCAAACAATGCATGATGATGATGATGCGATGCACAAATTCAACGCGATTTTCTAGTAGTGGTTTTGCGGGATGCCACAATTCGACACCACTAACAATGGATCTCGCCCTCGAGATCCGCCTCATGGTACCGGAAGGAATGGTCGGCGAACTGCGTCTTTCGCGCTTCGTGTAGATCTTCTCGACACCACTAACGAGGGTTCATCCTCCATCTTGAAATCGGCGACACCACCAACAAAGGGTCGTTGTTCCCGATCGTCGAGGGAGCACTCCGGAAACCAAAGGTCGAAGGTAGAGGTATCACAAATAAAGCCACCCCTAACTTCCGTTAGAAGAGGAAAAAGTTACATTGATCCACCAGTTCGATGTACAAAGCGAACAGTAAGAGTCGGGTAGGGTGATCAGTCCATCCCGGACCCAACTGTCAACTCTATACATGGGTAGGGGAATCAGGCAACTCAACTCTCGAGATTTAGACTGAAGATCTTCATAGGTGGTATCCGGAACAAAGGAATGCTGCCCGCAGAAATCGTATGAAAGACACACTGATTAGGTTTCGCGATGGTTCCATTGGCATGAACAACACGTGCTCAAGGTCGACTCCAACTTCACCAAAGCTCGTCCTGCTCATATGTTTTTCAACGACACTGATATCCAGCAAGGAACACATATGGATAAAGAGCTCCGAACAAGAGATTGGTTGAAGGGTACAATGCACAAGTTGCAGATTGATGATCGTAGCACCTCCGTTACAAAAGGAAGAAAGCGAAACCCTGAAGGTACGACGGAACCCAACCACGAGAAATCCTGGACTCGAAGAGAGAGAAGAGAGCGGATTCAAAACACGTAGAGGTGAGAGGAGAATAGCAGAGGGGTAAGGAGTAAAATCAGACCTAGTCAGAACTATCCAACCGATTTTTCAAAAATAGTTTTGACACTCTACTTCGGCCGTTAGCTAGGTTATCCTACAGGCTGGACTTGTGGGGTATCGCAACGCCGAGCTCGATACCACTCAGAACACCCTCGAATCGGACCTATGCAAGTTTGAGCAAAATTCGCCAAACCCGCATAGAAACGATTCAAAGGTGCTCACCAGCACTTTCGCAAGGTGGAAAACGAAGTAATACATTACACAACAGTCCTCGATGGGACCCACAGAACAGATATATATATAACAGCGACTCAAGGAGTCAAGAATACAAAGATACGGTACAAAGATTCAAATCACCTTGAAAACGATAGAGCGTCCCGCTACGGACAAGATGCAAATTGGGCTAAGAGCCACAAGAATAACCAATGGCGCCCATAACCCCGCCAGCAAGCCGAAAGGTAACCCCGCTAACGACGTCGATCCCAAAACCCGCTTAACAAAGGGTGCCACAAAGGGCAAAGGAAACAAAGAAGGAGCGTCAAGATCGAGGCCAAGACACGAGGCTAGAATTCGCGGTCTCGCCACATAGGTATGGTGATCGAGCGGCAAAGATGTACTAAACAACCTATAGAGACTCGATACAACTGGCGGTTATCAGAGGGGGGGTAAGAAAGACCTATTCGGATCCAACCTGAAGCTAACACCAAGCAAACCCATCCTGGTGTTTCCCCCTCGAGACCAAACGAGGAAGTCAACCGAGGAACTCACACAGTTGGCAGTTTTATTTATTCGGTTATCGTTGCAGCAATTACTAGTCAGGTTAAAGATAGTCGTCCTGATAAAATAAGCAGTGGGCACTTTTATTTAATCATTCCGTTGTAGTTGCAACAATTACTAATCAGATACAGATATCATGAGATAAACCCAAAACCCAGCAGTTGTTGGTACTTTTATTCAGCCAATTCGTTGTAGTTGCAATACTTACTAGTCAGATACATTTGTCGCAAGCGACAACCAACAAGCAATGGTGGGCAGGATTAATTAGCCATTCCCTTATAGTAGAGCTAATTACTAGTCATTATAAGTCAAATTTATAGCAGTAAACTGTAGTTATGCTTGTCTATGATCGAGATACTGTGCTCCAAGTCGTCCATATCCGCGGACACGGCTTTCAGAAAGTTTTACCCGGCCGGGGTGCACCAATAGCAACACACACTCGATCAACCTCGGAAAAACCAAATCAAAACCCAACGAGGCTTTCACGACTGAACAATCACAGGATTCAGAAATATTTCAGGGGGCCACCCTTAAGTAGAATCCGCAACGGAGTAAGCAAGCTCCGAGGCGGCCTCAAGGTCTGGTAATACGGTGAACGCATCGGGAACCCCAAACGGGGCTTGTCGACACCGCGGAATCGTGTCCCGATCCTAAACAGTACAGTGTGCTATCTGTCGCACAATCGTAAATAAAGCAATAAAGCATGGCATAAGTACAGGATCGTAAATAAAACCTCAAACTAGTTTGTGGCCCCAAGAAATAAGAATGAATCAAGCTCTGGCTCAGGGGGGTCCCATATACCTCCCGGATGTGGATAGCGCGCAAATCAAGGAACATGTATCAAGTACTCGGGGTCTTACGGGACACAAGTGGACGTTCGGAAACCAAATATTATCTATCACCCACCGATGCCTCTGCTTATTCAATTTTAGTTGTTAAACAGAAAGTAAAGTGACGATAAGTAAAACTAGAATCATCTCCATCATCAACATGCGGCAATTCATCAGCAACTGTGGCATTGACAACACGCGACAACACTTGAGCAAGCGACTACGACACGCAAGTCCAACTAGCTACCAAACAACAGGTAATAGGATGTATCCAAGGCAATATACGGCTGCAGGGGATATCAAAGGGTACGAAAACTAGAGCATCGCAACACAGATAGCAATAGATCAACAGGAGGGAATAAAGACTATAAAATTAAGATAGGTAGAAAGAGGGAGATGCTCGCCTGAAAACATTGTCGAAAGGTTCCACCGAAGATCGGGGCGAAGCTCACATCAACTCAACGGCCTTATCCGCGAAGAAGCAAAACACTAGAATAAACACCGGATGCAATATTTAATACAACGGCAGAAGATCGGCATGATGCATGTATGATGGATGACATGGCAAAGGTTCGATGCAATTAGGTCAGATTAAGCGGAACCGGGGTCCCGACAAATAGTTAGGTGGTTCATGTTATTTGTCTACCCCGCAAATTATGTTGTTTAGCAATGCAACAGATGGAACCGGTTCGCTACACATGTTTAAATGAGGCCAATATGAGACTAGATTTGCCCGCATATGGGCCCCATATTTAATTATTAGGTGAATCGGCATAGGGCCCCCAAACCACATGAATGTATGCATGCAAGGCAATTATTATGCGACAAGTTGTATTATGTTATAAAAATAGGGTTCGAGGAAAAAGGGGCACACTTTAGGGTTCGGCGATCTTGTTAGGGTTCCGGTTCGGTCGGTCTGTGGTCCGTGGTCTTGACGGAATCGGGGTGCGGGGTCGGCGAGGTTCGGATCTGGGGTTCGACGGGATCGTTCTCGGCCTCCGGGGTCGTGCTCGGATATCGGGGGTAGGGTCTTGGCGGATCCGGGTTCTCGGGGCCTGTTGTCGGTCATGGCGTTCGGGATGAAGAACTCGGGTTCCGGGTCGCGGGTTCTTGTCGCCGGTCTTGTGGGGCCATCTTAGCCTGGTGTCGGGCTTGGGTGCCGTTGATGGTCTTGGGGTTTCAGCGGATCGGTCTTCGGGGTACTTGGCGTATCCGGGTCGATGACCTTGGCGTTCGGGAAGGAGAGCTTGACGCGCCGGGGTTCGGTCTTCGGTGCCGAGATCGGTCTCCGGATCCTCACGGTCGGTTCCTAGCGTTCCGTCTTCAGTGTCGATGGCGAACTTGGGCTCGATGCCGGGGGTCCTACGGGTTTATCTCGATTGATGTCGATCTTGACTGCCAGGATGTTCCGAAGATCTTGTCGCGATGAGCCTTGGGTCGAGAGGTTCTCTTGCATGGCATTAAGCAGCTATGCCACGTTGTGGTACTTGGCTTGGTCGGCATGCGGCTGGAGTTCACAGACGAGGGCGCCCGTGGGTAGCACCGTGGGGAGGCGACGCAGCAGGAGTCGGGCACCGGGGATGGAGCTGCAGGCCACGGAGAGGCGCGATAAGACCACGCGGGCCGCGGGCCTGTGGAGGCGCGCTGCTGGGCGAGGCGCTGCAGGCCGGGCCAGCGGTGGTGTGGCGGGCGCGGGCGCCGGTGGCGGAGACGATGTGCCGGGCGCAGAGGCGCTGGCCGGGCGGAGGCCGGGCGAGCTCACGGGAGGAGGCGAGGAGGTGGCGAGGGAGGCTCATGGCGGCGCGGCGATCGCTGGGGCGGGCTGGCCAGAGGCGGCGCAGGCGGGGCGGCAAGGCGGAGCACCGCGTGGCCGGAGCAGCGAGGACCGGGACGAGGAGAGGAGCGCAAGGACGAGGGTAGGGCGCGCTCGAGCGGGCGGGCTGCGCCGAGCCTGAGGCGCTGGCGACGAGGTGCGCGAGGTCGCTGGGTGTGAGGGGGTCCAGAGGGCGGCGGTCTCATGGCAAGCGGAGTAGAGGAGGGCGAGGCAAGACGGCGGGCATGGACGCTGAGCAGAGGCGGGGCATGAGGGAAGCGGGGTGAGCTGAAGTGAGCGGTGGAGCAGAGGAGGCGGAGGTGGAGCATGGCTCATGGCGAGGGAGAGGCGGCGCCACGAGAAGGAGGAGGAGGCGCTGGGAGGTCGCCGGGCGAGGGGCGAGCCAGGGAGGAGCGACGACGCGGGAGGCGCAGAGGGAGGAAGAAGAAGGGGTCGGCGCGTGCGGGGGGTTGGGAGCGCGTGGGGTGCCTGGCGGGGGTTGGTGGGATGCGGGGTGGGCCAGGGGGACAGGGGTCCACGCGGGGCTGAGCGTGCGTGAGTGCTGAGTGGGGACAGGGTGTGGGCTGAGTGTTGGGGTGTGCTTAGCACATGTGGAGGGTTGGGGCTGAAGTGGCATGCAGGGAGTGGGTGAGGGAGAGAGGAGAGGTGAGGTGGAGAGATTTGATTGGAGGGAGTGAGGTGGAGGGGAGAGTTGGGTAGGAATTTGGGTAGGTTTAGGAATAGAGGGCAGGTGTAGGTGGACCGTTTTAGTTTTCTGGGGCGGTCGTTCGGTCGGTTCGGACCGTTCGACTGCCCCACCCAAAATAATTATAATTTTTATTTAATTTAATTGGGCCGTTTGCAAACCGGCAGCGGACAAAACAAAATATTCCGGGGACCCGGTTTCCGGTGTTTGAATAAGATGGGGCGTTTAGAAAACAAAGACGGGTTTTGCAAACATAGTTTTGGCAAACAATGCATGATGATGACGATGCGATGCACAAATTCAACGCGATTTTCTAGTAGTGGTTTTGCGAGATGCCACACTTATGTATGGTTTGTAATGGATGATGTACTGTGGTATCTAATTCTGTTATGTCTCGCAAAAATGGTAATCCTGGGATTACGATGTATTGCATAACAGACATCTGGGATTAAAAATCCGGGTGTTGACAGAGAGAGAGAGAGAACCACGAGCACCGGCCAACAAAATTTCACTATATCGGGAGTGTTCACACAATATCGTTAGTTTACCTATGATGCGATGAGCCCTAGCCAGAGGCTTACAAGATGTACTTATAGATGAAGATAATGACTCTTACCCCCTCCACTCGATCCAAGCATCTGACGGCCTCGTTCCGCTTGTCATTAGTTAGCCTCCTTTATGAATTTTGATCACAACATGACAAACTCCACCTTGAGACAAAATTCATCTTGTAGCATGAACACCAACAATCTCCCTAAAGAAAAAACAAAACACTTTTGGCACCAATAGCCACTTAGGCTAAACAATTATACAAACCAATCTCGAGCAAATTTTAAACTTGAGAACATGAACTGGCTTCTTTCATCTTATCAACTGGATTATCATGGTTACTAATCTTGCATACCTTCAACTTACCTTGTGCAACAATGTCGTGAACATAATGATACTTGACATCAATGTCCTTCATTCTCTCATGGAACATTTGATTCTTAGTAAGGTATATGGCACTTTGACTATCATAGAACAGATCAATGCAAGAATTACCTTCAAAAATCTCAACATACAAACCTTTCAACCGAACATATTCTTTGCAACCTTCAGTGATAGCCATGTTGAAAGATCATGGATGCCGCCTAAGGGGGGTGAATAGGCGGATACAACTTTTACGAGATGGTCTTAACAAAGGCGGAATAAAACTAGCATTTTATTTTGTCAAGCACAAAGCCTATATATACTACGGTTCATCTATGTGCACCAACAAATTATGCTAATAAAGACAAGCAACAAAGTGATAGCAAAAAAGATTACTTCAAGCACGAAGGCTATCACAATGTAAAGTGTGTATGTAAAGGGCCTGGGTATAGAGATAATCGAGGCACACGAAGACGACGATGTTTTACCGAGTTCCTCCCTACAAGGGAGTATGTCTTGTTGGTGCGTGGTATTAAGACCACCAACGTGACAAGAGGCCTCACCCTATTCTCCCGAGCACCTGACGCACGACAAGCACCCGATCCACTATGGGACACTTGAGGGCAGTCACCAAACCTGTAAAAGATTGGGGCAATCTCCACAACTTATTTAGAGGCTCCCAATAATCACCACCAAGGCCACTAACTTGGGGAGACCTCCACAACTTAATTGGAGGCTCCAATAACTCACCACAAAGGCCACTACACCGTTTAGGGTTTCAAGAACACAAGAGTAACAAGTTTTTTTATTTTACCAACCAAATCTTCCGAGGAGAACTCAAACCGATGGACCTAATGCAATGGCAAGTCCTTCACTCCCAAATTCCACCAAATCTACAAAATATATTGGGGGAATAAGAGATAAATAACACAATAGGAAATCCAAAAAAGACTCCAAGATCTAGATCCAATGGGTTCCCCTCACTTATAGGAGAGATTGATTGGTGAAAATATAGATCTATATCTTCTCCCTCTTTACCTTAAGAAGATGCAAGAATCATTGGAGGGATCGGGAGAAAGCAAGCTTAGGAAGTTAAACAATGGAGGAGAAAACTTGCAAGAATAGTTGGGAAACCATTGGGAAAGAAGACCCCTTAAATAGGTTCCTCTAAAATCTAACCGTTGCAGCCCAAAAACACGATTCCCGGTACTATCGGACTTTCCCGGCACTACCAGACATTCCCAGCACTACCAGACATTCCCTAGGGTTCCCGGGTCTCCAAACACACTTTTCTATGTGAATCCCGGTACCAAGGGGCGGTACTACCATACCACTACCGGATTCTGGTTCGATACGACCAGTCATCCCTGAACGAAAATGTCAATAACTTTTGCATCGGACTTCGAATTTTGATGATTTTTGGCTCGTTTTGAAGAGGACAACAAGCTCTACAAGATCATATAGAAAAACATCATTGTACAACCACGGAGATAAAACCACACGTGAAAGGTTTTACCTCTCTAAAATAGACGAACCGGTAAAACCTCCAAAACGCAAAACACAATAACCTGACCTTGAAAACTCCGATTAGGTTTAATCAATTTTTTTTGGAAAGATATAAACAAGTAGCATCCAATAAAAATGGCACTATCGGATACCATGAAGGGAGAAAATATCAAGCATATATATGTGAGATAAATCCCAAGGTGTGGAGCCAGAAAACCCGCAAGAAAAAAATGCAATAAGATATATAAGGGAAATTCGTTTTTGATGGACTAGAGCTTGTTATGAAAATTACCACAAGCTATAGAACCTCACTTGGATAAGATCCAAATAACAACCAAGAAAGATGATGCTAAGTATGCAAAGGTTTGAGCTCTCTCCAAGATATATGATCGAGTTTCTCACTCGAGATCCCCTCTTGGTAGTACAACTATCTATCCTAAACCCGGTCTCCCAACTAACAACATGAGACCAGCAAAAGGAAAACCTATCAATATTATAACTTTGCCTTGAGCATTCCACTTGAGCTCGATGTAGATGATCTTTCCCTCCTCAAGATGGAACACCTTTCTTGATTGCTCTTTCTCGCGCTCATTTGATGAAGACTTGCAACTTGCTCCCCCATACACCATGAGAAAACCTCTTCTTTGAACTTATCTTCATCGAACCATGATCATCGAGGATGGCAAGCTTTAAGCATGAGATCTTTTAGAGATGGCGCATCTTGAGTTTGCACTTCATTTCTTCTAACTTCATTGATGTTGTCTTGAAGATACACATGAGGAACTCCATCTTCTTCTTCAAGACACTTTTGATCTTATTTTCTTTTTTCTTCTTCTTCTACATGATTCCAAAAGTCCCAAGCCCTTGGACATTGCTTCTTCTTATTCATTTCTTCTACATTGAAGCCAACACATGCTCCAAGCGATGCCAATCGACAATTCCTACAAGTGCAACTTAATGAAAACATTATTCCATAGAGATTGTCATTAATTACCAAAACCACACATGGGGTCCCACATGCTATTTCACATGTATTCTACCTTGGTTGTACATTGCGCAACAATTGGTTACACTGTTGCCTTTCAACACATAGCACATCCACCAATAGTGAACACATAACCAATGAGGGACCTCCTCTTATCCAAGTTAGTAGCAAAATCTAAATCCACAATGCCCACGAGTTCGTCACCGGTCTTGCAAAATTTTAAGAAAGTACTGGATGTGCCATGAAGGTATCTAAAAATCAATCGAATAACTTTCCAATGTTCTTTACCAGGATTATCCATGTATCTGCTGACCAAACTCATGGCATATGACAAATCAGGAAGATAAAAAACTATGTGTAGTGACCTCGGATCAAGTAAGATCCTAAGTCCCTGTGAATAAAATACTAGTCCCTGGATCAATAGCTAGCACTCATAGTTGATGAAATATCATGTAAAACACAAGTCTCTATTACATGAATCGAATAATCCAGAGTTTACATTATTACAACAGAAGCGATATAAATACAACTTGGAGTCCCATCAATGCCACATGCAGGTTGAGTGAAGACCCGCGATCCTAGCGCACCTTTCAAAGATCTCCGAAATTCTGCACATTAAACGTGCAGCCAACAAGTTGGGTCAATACTTTGAATGTATTGGCAAATTACACCAAGGAAGGAAAGACTAACTCTACATGCAAGGCTAGTTTAGGCTTTGGAGTTCATTTGCATAAAGCTAGTTTTCTTAAGTAGAGAGAAGAGAAGATTGTCCTACTTTGTAAACATTTGCTTAGATAAAATAAGGTCGAGTGGCACACGAGGATATTACGCACCAAGTGTCCAAACAACCAAACACTTGGATATTACGCACCAAGCTTCACTTGGATATTACACACCAAGTTCCCAAATTCCCACCCATTAGCGATATTACGCACGCCATGGGGTTTCAAAACTTTGTTTTAGAAAAGAGAGAGGAATATCCTTCAGAGGCTCCATCCTTCAGATGCTCAATGTTGTTCTGTTTCCGTGAACACGGCTGATCGATCAGATTACAATACTCTCGAGAGTTTGTGCACTTTACCCACAATCCATGATCAAGTCCTTTTACAGACAAGACCATGGCGAGGCTTTCCCTTAGTAGCCCCTCTACCTTCCGGATCCAACCGTGCCAAGAACCTCCAAATGTTGGTACCCAGGTGAGTTTTCCCACTAAGTACTAGGCCAAGACAGAGCCCATAATGTATCGTGGTTGCACTGGAAGCTTGACCAAAACATGGCAGACTTCTTTGATTCCTGGGCGGCCGTCCTCCACTAAAATCTCACTCGTTGACCCGACAACCATTCCGACCAGAAGAAAACTTAGTTTTATTTTGAAGTGGATTTGAGAAGAAAAGTTTGCTCTAGAGAGCCTTTATACTTAGAAAAATTCTTTGTCTTTCGAACCCCCCAACGGTACTTTGTATATATAGCATAGCAAGCAATACTTAGCAAAAATAGGGGTAACCTATTAGGATGGGAAATCCTAAGTATAGAGCTACTCGTGGCATACTACAAAATCATCGTACTTGCAAAATAATACTAAGGAAAAAATCTACTAGAACATCCTACACATGCATACTACAGAATTTTGAAGATCACATGCATAGAATCAAAACTGGGACAAAATTATGAACAAGTGGTGTAACTTGCCTTATGTTGATAATATGGGTGTTGATTGTATTTCTCAGAATCGCACTCTCCGAACAATCTAATACGAGGACAAGGTAGTTCCAATCAAAACAATTGCAAACATAGCAAACACAACAAGGATGATCGAAAACATGCATGATGATTTAACATTACACAATGGGTATAATTAGTTTTATGAATATTAATATATCATATGATGCATGTATGAGTTCATTTAATGCAATAGGGTACTTGTTATTAATAATTACTTGCCAATATAAGGGTTTTGATAGTTCTATTGTAACGCCGGTTCTAACTGTAGAATTAAATTTGTTTCTTGGGTTTACTGGATATAGGACGTTAATATGAACCAGTAGGCGTTGGATTCACCCTAATCGGAGTTATAGATCTTTTTGTATGATTTAAATAGTGTTTAATGGGTTTTAAATGATTCATACAGTTTCTGTTGCCTAAAAATCAAACTAAAATTATATCTGTAATCTCCACGGAATTGTGATTTCAGGGAGATATTATTTGTAATTTTCTGAATAGTATTTATTTTCTTATGAATTTATTACTCTAAATAAGCCATTAAACCATTTATTTAATTGCTGCGAAACCTTGTAGTATTTTACTGAACCATTTGCAGATTGATGATCTACATGGAACCAGCTTTCTATCGGTATATTATTTATATTTTGTGATATGCAAATAATTTTCTACGAATTTAATGATTTCTAAAGCCATTAAAACTAATTAAATTGCTACGGGGTAAATATTCCTTAAAGGCTAGACCCAACATTATATTATTAAAGTACATTACATTGGCTTAAATTTGATATATTATTCATATTTTTTGGAGTTACAGATAATTTCTTATGAATTTATTAACCTAAAAGACCATTAAAACTAATTAAATTACTGCAGTAACCACGTACAGTAAAAGTTGGATCTATTATGATAAGATGATTCTACGTGAAATTATCTTCAATTTGATATATTATACGCAATTTTTGGACGTGGTATGAATTTATAATGAATTTTACAAGTTAGATCTATAATGTGCAATTTTAAATTCGAACGGAATATTCTAGGGAATATTCCGCTGACTGGACATGTTGACTTTACATGCTGACTGGGACTAGATGTTGATCTTACGTTGACGTGGCGTTGATGAGGAAGATGACCGGGATGACGACATGACACGCACCGGTTTGATTGGATCTCGACCGTTGGATAGGATCCGGTGGCTAGAAGAAGAGATTGACCCGATTTTGGCTCAGAATAGACAAGAAATAGATCTGTGTTAGAGAGACAAATCCGTAGGTCAAATTGAAAAACTCAGAACATGAAAGTTGTGGGGAATCATTATTCCTACCTTCTCACCAAAGGAATTTGGATTTGAAGAAACGAGCACGAGTAGATCTTGGATTTACACCGTAAGATCTGAAATATTGCGATACGAAATTCTCCGGCTGTGGTGGATGAAAAGAGGTGAGGTTTGTCGGGATTGAAAGATTTCGACGATTCCTACAACTTTCGTTTTTTGACCGAAGGCAAACGACAAAGTTTAGATGGGTTAAAAAGCGAAATAAGATTCGGGAATATGTAGATTCGGGATTTCGAGAATAGAAACTCGTACAGCCGTGGCTCCACGAGTTTATATGGAGATTTAGGATGGTGTAGAGATAGACCTTGGAGTAGGGAACAAGTAGAAACAAACGGAAGTCGATTCGGAGTTGTAGATAAAAAGTTATAAGAGTTTGAGTAGAGATAGGTCTAGAAAAACGTATTTTCGCACGGTTTTTGGAGCAACCCGATCGATCCCGTACGCGCGCGCGTGGCCTGGTCCGGTCGGTCCCTTGCTGGGCCGCCGGCTGGCTCGGCCGGCCCGTTTTTTTTTACTTGTTTCCCTCATATCTTTTGCATACGAACTCCAAATGACATGATTCTTGTTTCTAAATTTTTCTAAAATCGAATAGGTCATTATAGAATCAAATTTGTAATCTTTTTACTAGTTTGGAAGTAGTGGGTTTATAAATCCTTGTATATCTCATTTTATTTATATCTTTATGTGTTTGTATTTATTCCATAACTTTTTCATACTAGCTCCAAATGAGCTCAATTTTGTTTCTAAAATTTTGTAGTATTAATTGGATCTCTTTAGGCTATGATTTAGCAATAATCGCTGTCTTAGCATTAGTGGATTTTATAAAGTCAATTTAATTTCCTTTAGGAACATTTGGGCAAATCAACTATAGGATTTAGATACCAGGATTTGGATTCAGTTTGTGAGAACTTTGCATGGATGAAATGCTTATGAATGCTTCATGATTTTCATTTTGAAATCTTGCACACCAATTCTACAATCCATAATCAATCCATGCCCTTTTGCCTATATGGCTACTTAGGTCTTAACAAAAGAATATAAGATTTTGAATTCATGGTTGAGAGGATTTTCTATTCAAAAAGTATCTTCTCTTTAAGAATTTTCAACATAGTCAAACAATCAATCAAACTTATTTATTTATTTCACATTCCAAAATTAGGAGAATTTTGGGATGTGATCATCACTTAAAAGAAATCTCGTCCCGAGATTTGGGAAGGCTTGAAAGAAAGAAAGGTTCAGGATCCTTTAGGATGCTACCACCCTTAAAAGAAATTGACTAGGTCACTTCTCGAGGATTCACTTAGCTCAGATTGGTTCTCCTTTAGACTTTTATTGGCACAATGTCTCTAGCACATTCTAAACATCATGATTGATAGTTTCCGAGAAAGCACTTCTTAAACTAGCAAAACTCTCATGGTGGGCAAATAGGGAATGTTTACTTCACGGTGCCCATAATTCACGGTTGGGATTCATCCTTACCGTACATCCTATGCTTAGCAATGGATGCTTTTAGAAGGGTGTAACAATATACCATTCTAGGGTTTAGGCTCAACGTCGACTCTCTGCTAAGGTTGAAAAGGGCACTCAAGATTCGCAAAGCCAACAGTACAAGAGCGAATAATAAGAGTAGTAGGAATGGTGATCAATCCAACCTGCACCCAATCATTACCCTGTATGAGGATAGGTGAATCACGTTTTTATATCACTCGGGCATTCTTACTTGCCTTGAAGAATGTTTCCATGTGCACGAACTAATGCTCTATGTATACTCTCATGTATTCAATCAACAAAGCTACTACTAAAACTAAGCTATCGATACTTCAACTTTCAGGTTGGGTAATCTACTACATAACATCATGTGCAACACTTCATACTTCCACATCCTTTTTTTCTATTAGGTGGAGCATTCCCTTCCTAAATGCATTGTGTTGTCAAACCTTCGACTTAACACATCATTATATCTCCAAGGGTTCAAGATAGGAAAGGATAGATTCTATAGGAAAGAAACGACTAAGAAAATAATCCTACCCATAACTATATGAAGCAATCAACGTCACAAACAAGGAAACAATCATAAGAAATCAACACACAAGCAAGCACCTATATAATAACATTACATGTGTATAAACTTAGTAGTATATAACCACAAAATAGTTTGAAAGCATTGGGAACAATACTAGAGTAAAATAGAGCAACATATAAGCAATAAACAAAATCTGTCAAAACGGTACAGCAGACTTCACGAATTTTTCTGACCGAATTAAACTCGTCACGAATTTTAGCCAATTTTTGTGCATGTACTACAGGTAATTACGCTCCAGATCCTATTTTTGTAGATTTTTCTGAGTTACCAATAAAATATGTAAATTCGCGCGGTACAACAGGTCAGGCAGAAAACTGCAGCAGTAATCCACGAATTTCAATCAATTCACACCATTAAAATAATTTTAAAACCACACGAAAGTTCCAGAAACTTTAGAGTTTCAAAACAACAGATCCTAAACAAGGCATCACACGATATGATTCAGTACAAACCAGCAAGCAACCTATATTGTCATACCACATAAGTTGGTAAAAACAATATGCTAACACGATAGCGATGATCTCCTAAAGAGATAAAATATGGTGGTCCAGACCTAACCAAACTTGATGAGATGTTTATTTATGTCATACTATTTGTTATTTTACTTAGCTAACTCTCATATAGGTATCATAAGAATGGATAACCACAAATTTGAACAAGAAGAGGTTATAGAAAAGATAGACAAGAAATATAAGAACATCTAATAAGTATAGAATATGATAGTTCTCCTAATAGAGGTCTTCTATTGCTATTACCATCGTCGTTTTTGTCCTTTCTATCTACATTCACATGTTTTGGACAATTATCAGCATAATGCCTAGGATTGTGACACTGGAAGCATAGGACTTTTGCTTAGATCCTTCCTCCTTTTTGGCAAGGACATCCCGTCTTATGGTTCTTCATGCTCTACCTCAACATTTGGAAGCCTTGATCGTTTCCTTGAGCCAGTTTGGGGAAAATGGGCATTCCTTTCATATGTCGAGTATTGCGAAGTGATGACTTTGGGTGCGGTGTCTAGAGTCTTGAATCCATCCCTTGTATTTGTCGTGTCCTCGCGGAGCTTCATGAGGTCTTGGCGCATTCCGTCTCTGACTTGTTGATTCAGTTGATGTACCACCGGGTAGAGGTGCATTAAGCGGGGTTGTGATTGGTACCTTCGCACAGTAAGAATGTAACTTGAGAGGTGGGCCATTCTTCTGATGGGTGCCTCCCTTCACAGTAGGGGCGCTGATCATGATGCTCCTTGGTGATATGTCCTATTTCTCCATAGATCGTGCAAGCTAAATGTTTCGGGACTTAACTTCTTGGATTTTTGGTATACGAGACGAGATTGAAGTAGAACCACTTTAAATTCTTCCTAAGATATCACCCCTTGATGATCATCAATGGTGTGTTGCATCTCCCACCAAGTTGGAGCGTCGTCCTTTAGGAATTGGGTGGCATAATGAAGCATTCTGTTGACTTCAATGTTGGCATCCTTCATTCTTTCTTCAACCTGGAGCATCCACTTCTTTGCATCGGCGTGGCTCTTACGCTTGGTGGAGTTGAGTTCCTTGTCCTCCTTATTGATATGGTCCATCCGTCGAGTTGACCAAGGTTTAGAGTAGGAACGAATGGAGTATGGAAAGAAGAAGAATAACCCATACAAGAAATCTTGTTTAGAAAATAGGTTTTCATTAGCTATGGTAATAAACCATACAAGATAGCAAACAATTTGTCGTATCTATATTTAGCGATATCTTATTCGGGTTTGGTTCCTAATAGGTCACTTGGAATCTTCGAGGCTTCAAGTCTCCAAAAGTATTCGTGCTCTTGATAGTCTTCATGTTCTTCATAATCTTCAATCTTTCGAGTTCTTCAGTTAATAACATTGATTTCAGGCCTTTGAAGTCTTTAATCTCGTAGCTTCAGTCTTGGAACATCTTTCATGGAGATCTTCAAGTACCAACTTAATCGAAACATTGAGATGATCTTCTTTGAAAAGGTAATCTTGAGAAAAGTTTCTTCTTGAAGTGTGTAGTGGTCATTTTCTAATGTTGAAAAGAAGAGACTTAAGAAATTTTAAAACCCCAAGATAGATGATGAGAAGTATGAGAGTTTTCTGAAATAACTTAGAAAATATTTGTCCTAAGGTTTTTCCATGTCTAGGGTCACGATCTACAGTCAAATTATGCTCTGATACCATCTGTAGTGACCTCGGATCAAGTAAGATCCTAAGTCCCTGTGAATAACATGCTAGTCCCTGGATCAATAGCTAGCACTCACAGTCGATGAAATATCATGTAAAACACAAGTCTTTATTACATGAATCGAATAATCCAGAGTTTACATTATTACAACAGAAGCGATATAAATACAACTTGGAGTCCCATCAATGCCACAGGCAGGTTGAGTGAAGACCAGCGATCCTAGCGCACCTTTCAAATATCTCCGAAATTCTGCACATGAAACGTGCAGCCAACAAGTTGGGTCAATATTTTGAATGTATTGGCAAATTACACCAAGGAAGGAAAGACTAACTCTATATGCAAGGCTAGTTTAGGCTTTGGAGTTCATTTGCATAAAGCTAGTTTTCTTAAGTAGAGAGAAGAGAAGATTGTCCTACTTTGTAAACATTTGCTTAGATAAAATAAGGTCGAGTGGCACACGAGGATATTACGCACCAAGTGTCCAAACAACCAAACACTTGGATATTACGCACCAAGCGTCACTTGGATATTACACACCAAGTTCCCAAATTCCCACCCATTAGCGATATTACGCACGCCATGGGGTTTCAAAACTTTGTTTTAGAAAAGAGAGAGGAATATCCTTCAGATGCTCAATGTTGTTCTGTTTCCGTGAACACGGCTGATCGATCAGATTGCAATACTCTCGAGAGTTTGTGCACTTTACCCACAATCCATGATCAAGTCCTTTTACAGACAAGACCATGGCGAGCTTTCCCTTAGTAGCCCCTCTACCTTCCGGATCCAACCGTGCCAAGAACCTCCAAATGTTGGTACCCAGGTGAGGTTTCCCACTAAGTACTAGGCCAAGACAGAGCCCATAATGTATCGTGGTTGCCTTTGGAAGCTTCGAATTCAAACATGGCGACTTCTTTGATTCTGGCGGCCTCCACCAAAATCTCACTCGTTGACCCGACAACCATTCCGTCCAGAAGAAAACTTAGTTTTATTTTGAAGTGGATTTGAGAAGAAAAGTTTGCTCTAGAGAGCCTTTATACTTAGAAAAATTCTTTGTCTTTCGAACCCCCCAACGGTACTTTGTATATATAGCATAGCAAGCAATACTTAGCAAAAACAGGGGTAACCTATTAGGATGGGAAATCCTAAGTATAGAGATACTCATGGCATACTACAAAATCATCGTACTTGCAAAATAATACTAAGGAAAAAATCTACTAGAACATCCTACACATGCATACTACAGAATTTTGAAGATCACATGCATAGAATCAAAACTGGGACAAAATTATGAACAAGTGGTGTAACTTGCCTTATGTTGATAATATGAGTGTTGATTGTATTTCTCCGCCGCAACCGCACTCTCCGAACAATCTAATACGAGGATAAGGTAGTTCCAATCAAAACAATTGCAAACATAGCAAACACAACAAGGATGATCGAAAACATGCATGATGATTTAACATTACACAATGGGTATAATTAGTTTTATGGATATTGATATATCATATGATGCATGTATGAGTTCATTTAATGCAATAGGGTACTTGTTATTAATAATTACTTGCCAATATAAGGGTTTTGATAGTTCTGTTGTAACGCCGGTTCTAACTGTAGAATTAAATTTGTTTCTTCGGTTTACTGGATAGAGGACGTTAATACGAACCAGTAGGCGTTGGATTCACCCTAATCGGAGTTATAGATCTTTTTGTATGATTTAAATACTATTTAATGGGTTTTAAATGATTCATACAGTTTCTGTTGCCTAAAAATCAAACTAAAATTATATCTGTAATCTCCACGGAATTGTGATTTCAGGGAGATATTATTTGTAATTTTCTGAATAGTATTTATTTTCTTATGAATTTATTACTCTAAATAAGCCATTAAACCATTTATTTAATTGCTGCGAAACCTTATAGTATTTTACTGAACCATTTGCAGATTGATGATCTACATGGAACCAGCTTTCTATCGGTATATTATTTATATTTTGTGATATGCAAATAATTTTCTACGAATTTAATGATTTCTAAAGCCATTAAAACTAATTAAATTGCTATGGGGTAAATATTCCGCAAAGGCTAGACCCAACCTGATATTATTAAAGTACATTACATTGGCTTCAATTTGATATATTATTCATATTTTTTGGAGTTACAGATAATTTCTTATGAATTTATTAACCTCAAAGACCATTAAAACTAATTAAATTACTGCAGTAATCACGTACAGTAAAAGTTGGATCTATTATGATAAGATGATTCTACATGAAATTATCTTAAATTTGATATATTATACGCAAATTTTGGACGTGGTATGAATTTCTAATGAATTTTACAAGTTAGATCTATAATGTGCAATTTAAAATTCGAACGGAATATTCCAGGGAATATTCCGCTGACTGGACATGTTGACTTTACATGCTGACTGGGACTAGATGTTGATCTTACGTTGACGTGGCGTTGATGAGGAAGATGACCGGGATGACGACATGGCACGCACCGGTTTGATTGGATCTCGACCGTCTGGATAGGATCCGGTGGCTAGAAGAAGAGATTGACCCGATTTTGGCTCAGAATAGACAAGAAATAGATCTGTGTTAGAGAGACAAATCCGTAGGTCAAATTGAAAAACTCAGAACATGAAAGTTGTGGGGAATCATTATTCCTACCTTCTCACCAAAGGAATTTGGATTTGAAGAAACGAGCGCGAGTAGATCTTGGATTTACACCGTAAGATCTAAAATATTGCGATACAAAATTCTCCGGCTGTGGTGGATGAAAAGAGGTGAGACTTGTCGGGATTGAAATATTTCGACGATTCCTACAACTTTCGTATTTTGACCGAAGGCAAACGACGAAGTCTAGATGGGTTAAAAAGCGAAATAAGATTCGGAAATATGTAGATTCAGAATTTCGAGAATAGAAACTCGTACAGCCGTGGCTCCACGAGTTTATATGGAGATTTAGGATGGTGTAGAGATAGGCCTTGGAGTAGGCAAAAAGTAGAAACAAACTGAAGTCGATTCGGAGTTGTTGATAAAAAGTTATAAGTGTTTGAGTAGAGATAGGTCTAGAAAAACGTATTTTCGCACGGTTTTTGGAGCAACCCGATCGATCCCGTATGCGCGCGTGGCCTGGTCCGGTCGGTCCCTTGCTGGGCCGCCGGCTGGCTCGGCCGACCCGTTTTTTTACTTGTTTCCCTCATATCTTTTGCATACGAACTCTAAATGACATGATTCTTGTTTCTAAATTTTTCTAAAATCGAATAGGTCATTATAGAATCAAATTTGTAATCTTTTTACTAGTTTGGAAGTAGTGGGTTTATAAATCCTTGTATATCTCATTTTATTTATATCTTTATGTGTTTGTATTTATTCCATAACTTTTTCATACTAGCTCCAAATGAGCTCAATTTTGTTTCTAAAATTTTGTAGTATTAATTGGATCTCTTTAGGCTATGATTTAGCAATAATCGCTGTCTTAGCAATAGTGGGTTTTATAAAGTCAATTTAATTTCCTTTAGGAACATTTGGGCAAATCAACTATAAGATTTAGATACCAGGATTTGGATTCAGTTTGTGAGAACTTTGCATGGATGAAATGCTTATGAATTCTTCATGATTTTAATTTTGAAATCTTGCACGCCAATTCTACAATCCATAATCAATCCATGCCCTTTTGCCTATATGGCTACTTAGGTCTTAACAAAAGAATATAAGATTTTGAATTCATGGTTGAGAGGATTTTCTATTCAAAAAGTTTCTTCTCTTTGAGAATTTTCAACATAGTCAAACAATCAATCAAACTTATTTATTTATTTCACATTCCAAAATTAGGAGTATTTTGGGATGTGACACTATGGCATATATCAAAAAACCCAACAACACTAGAATATGGAACCTTTGACATGTACTCAAACTTTTCATCAGTAGTAGGACATTGAGAAGCTAGAATTTTGAAATGAGGAGCAATAAGTGTACTAACTAACTTTACATCATGCATATTAAAATGATGAAGAAATTTATTAATGAAAATTTGTTGACTAAAAAATAACACACTAGAATCTATGTCCCTTGTAATTTCTAGACCTAGTATTTTCTTAGCAGCTCCAAGGTCCTACATCTAAAACTCACTACGTAATTGTGCCTTTAAAATAGTGATATCTTTCTTGATCTGGGCAGCAATTAACATATCATAAACATATAACATCAAGTATATATAGGTGAAACATTAACAAACTTAATGTAAACACAACTATCATATTAAGACTTCTTGTAACCACATGCAAGCATAAATAAATCGGAATTTTTATACCACTGCCTTGGATATCGTTTCAAACCATACAAGTCCATTTTTAATGGTAAATACTATACAACGGAGGCTGGCAAGAGTGGAATCTTTGGAACACTCCAGCAGCGTCGATGGCTTCCTCAATCCAACACTTGGTGTTGCTTCCTCCACATCATTTTTTTCAATTGGTATGCATGTTGCCATAATGCCTCCACAAATTGAGACATAGCCTGATACGCCGGAGACACCTCCCCTAATCCAGCGACCCGCCGGCGGCCGCACCACACCTCGCACACCACTGATCCCCTCCCCTTCCCGACACCACACATCATGGCTACACTCCCATCCAAATACCCGCCTTGCTCTGCTTCCTTCGCCGGGCCTCGTGCATGGTCCTTTCCCGCCTCTTTACGGATGTTCCACAACACACATGGATGAAGCTTCGATGCGAGGAGACGTTGGCATGGACGAACTAACCGACGGGCATCAGTAGAAGGTGTTAGAGGTGTTCCAGTGGATGCTTCCTCCGAATTAGTGGGTCATTGACTGATTCCACTGCTTAGTGAAGCCATATAGATCTATCAAATGAAAACATGATTGGAGAAGAAGGTAATAGCAACTGAAATTTGGTTCCAATGTGTTTCTTTTTTCTACCTTTTTTTGGTATATCCTTTCCATGAATTCCTGTATGTGTATTTTTGAGATATATTTTACCAGTCGATTCATATAACATAGTTTCCCTCATATGTGACATCTACCAGGTTTAAGATCTTTGTATATAAATATTAGCAATTATATCTTCTTCCATGTACTACTTGTTATGCTGTGTGAGAACAATATTCTTGCTTCGTGTTTACCATGTTAATTTCTCAGGAATTATACACTTATGCTTCTGCCCTTTCATGCTTCCACATTAATATTTCTTGTGTTTCCTAACTAGTGATTGTTTGCTTCTAGACAACATTCAAGAGTCTCACACTATTTCCAGCACAGATGAATTATATTGAGATAACACTAGTTAGGTATTGTGAAGAAGTAATTCTTTGCTTCCACTTTAAATTTTGAATGCTTCCAATACAGATGATTTATTTTGATATAATCCATTGCTTTAAAATATCCATGCTTCCCATGTGTTTCCTCCATGTAGATAGTTTATGGAATATAACCATGCTTCTTCCTTCTTGATTTTGATTCTTGTAATTTCATACCAATGTGATTTAAATATCTCCCTTGTGCTACAATTTATGTTTTCAGCATGATACTAGTTATGTTGAATAGCATAAAATTGATGCTTCCAAAACAAGCGAGTTTTTCGATTTGAGTAAATAGAACCATGCTTCTATCTTTTTGCATTTTTTTTTAAATTTTCAATGCATTGTGTTTTAAACATCTCTCCATGCTTTGTACATTTCACATATGTTGCATATGATTCAAGTCACCAAATATTGTAGTTAACCTTATTTATGATGGCTCATATCTCCCGGCTTCAAGTGACGTCCACAATGAGCATGTGGAGGGCAATGTATCATGTAGGAAGCACCACCGCTAGGAAGAGTGACTTCTCATACCACTGGAAGCATACCAGTGTTATGCTCCTACTACCTTGATGCCCTTCATGAGCGGGTGCCTACCAGGAAGCAGGGAGGGTTACCAACGGTGGCATGAGGTGGCTGTTGCAGGTCAGGATGATCCTCTGATATTCCTCTTTGACGTCGTCCTCAAAAACATCCATCTACATGTTAGGCGTGCTTGTTTTGATGATATTGTAGGCATGTTTCCGGCACGTGCCATCATCATGAGAGGTGGATGGCGGGCATTGTGCCAGACGACACAAAACCTATAACTGATTCATGTAGTAAATGGAAGCAAATTCTGATATTTTGGAAGCAAATTATATCGTCTTTAGAAATCATTCATGATAGAAACAATTTTTTAACTCCAAACAAATACTATTTCCATCAAAAGAAAATTATATTATCTTTTGAAAGCAATGTTGATGGGAACAAATTTTCTTACACTTGAACAAACACTACTTTCTTTAGAAAATTAAATTGCACTGACAAGAAAATTCACATCAAGAAACAATGGTTAGATTGACCATGATTATTACAATGAAATAATATATTAAATTGCTTCTATAACTATAAAAAATAATGCTTTTGTTCCATAGGAATATGTTGTCGTGACTCTAGAAAAGAACGGTAATTAATTTTTCCATTTATTAGTTGGAAACAACTCATAATATCCTTAAATTATGGGATTATTTTGGATTGATTGGCCATCTTATTGGAAGCAGTTAACGGAAAGTAATCAAAGCTAACAGCCAGGCCCACACATCCATGATTTTGGGGATCAGATGATCTAGTTGAATCCTACGACAATAGAGCAGTTCGATCGATAGTGAGGATCGTCTTATGACCCCTAGTGCTCCCCTTTTTTAATTCGCAAACAAGATCCTCATTATGAGGCACATCAAAACCTTCATATTGGTCCATGTATTTCTCCTCCTCTAGGTATCCGTGCCGAAAAGAAGTCTTTACGTCTAGCTATTCAAGATTAAGATGGCACATATCAATAATAACAAAAAAAATCACGAATAAAACTATGCTTCACAATGAAAGATAATATATCATCATAATCAGTACTTGGAATTTGGTCGAAACCTTTTGCTACTAAACTTTCCTAAAAACTTTGAGGCTCATTAGAGACAAGTCATCCTTTCTTTCAAAGATCCACTTGCAGCGGGCGATCCAAGCCTCCGGTGATGGGCCCCGCTTCGCTCGTCAGGAGTTAGACTCCTTTATAAATTTGGATCACAATATAACCGTTTCAAAATATAAAACATTTTTGCAGTTAAACTATATTTTATATTTAAAAAATAGAGGGAGTAATTTTAGAGGATAAGTTTAAAAACTAAGAAGAACCTTTGCTAACCATTCTAACCCGCCACCAGTCTATAGTTTACTACATATGATGTTTTTTACAGAGTGTGCTCTTCGACTGAGAATTAATTTGTGACATCATTGAATATCAGTTGCAACTTATGTGCAACTCAAGACTAACAAGAATTATGAAGTAATTATATGGTGCATGAATCTCAATGCAAATATGATGGTATAGAACTTTATTGAGCACTAAGTTATAAATTTCGAATAAAAAAGACTAAAAAAAATCATAGTTGCAACATAACTTGCATCACATCTACCATCAGTGAACACATAACCTGTGAGGGATCTCCTCTTCCAAGTCGACATGAAAATTTGAATCCACATAGCCTGTGAGTCTCTCACCGGGCTTGCCAAATTTCAAGAAAGCTTTGGATGTGCCACAAAGGTATATAAAAATCCACAAAACAACTTTTCAATGTTCTTTACCAGGATTACCCATATATCGACTACCCAAACTCATAGCATATGGCAAATCGGGAATAGAACAAACTATGTTATACATCAAAGAACCAACAAGACTAGAATATGGAACTTCTAGTATGTACTCAAACTGTTCATCAGTAGTAGGACATCGAGAAGCTGGCAATTTTTAATGAGAAGCCATAAGAGTGCTAACTGACCTTGTATGATGCATATTAAAATTGTTGGAGATATGCCCTAGAGGCCAATAATAAATATGTTTTTATTGTTATATCTCATATGTTCATAATAGTTTTATACCATGCTATAACTGTATTAAGGCGAAATATTAATACACATGTGGTATGTAAAAAACCAAGTCCCTAGTAACCTCTAGTCAACTAGCTCATTGGTGAACTGATGATCGAGGTTTCCTGATCATGGACATTTATGTAAATTAACAACGGGGTCATATCATTGGATGAATGATGTGATGGACACACACCCAACCATAGTACTACAATGAGATCCAGTCACAAAGTTCAATATTGCGATATCTAGTAAAACGTAGTAACTCACTTTTTGACCGTGAGATCATATCTAATCACTATCATCCGAGGATGCTTTGACTGCATCAACCATCACACCATATCAGGGTGATCATAAAGGTGTCCATCAGGTATTCCAAAGGGGTAGGTTGAGGCATATGCATCGAGATCAGGATTTTCCCATCCGGGTGATGGATATATACTCTAGCCCATTCAGTGAGATTACATCTATGAAGGTTGCAAGCATGTGACTAGGTCACGGGGATATAATACCACAGAAGAGAGTAAATATATTTATCAGTAACAAGATCGAACTAGGTTTGAAGATACCAAAGATCAGATCTTGGACAAACCAAGTATCGAAGAGCAAATGGAATGACACTTGACGTTTAAGGTTCAAGCGATCAAGTAATTGGTCAAATGCATGTCTAGATCCCACTGTTGGTCATTTACCGGAGAGGTGTCTCGATCATGTCTACGCATTCCCGAACCGTAGGGTGGCACACTTAAGGGTAGATGACCCTTAGGGTTGATCCGAGATCGTAAAAGAATAGATAAGAGAGAGCCAAAACCGTTCCGGGAGAATCCGAAGTTATTCGGAGGGGTTTGAAAGGTGTTTTGAAGTGAAAGGAATTAAATAATGTGTGTTTAATATTAATTAAATGAATTAATTATATATTTAATAAATTAAAAACGGCATCCCGCCTACATGGGACTTCCTAGAGGGAAGGGCCCATGAAGGGCCGCCGGCCAAGGGGGGCCATGGCGCGTGGGTAGGAGGCCCACCCTACCGCTGACCGGCCAAGGAGGGCCAAGGTATGCACTGGTGGCTCCTACCCCACCCCAGCCACCTCCTCCTCCTTTAGTCCCATCCTGGGACTTCCTTGGTGGTGGTGCTCCCCTTTCCCCTATATATAGTGAGGAAGACCCTCCTCCTCAATCATCCCATTGGCTTTTGCCTTCTCTCTCACGCGTGTTTTCCTAAGTTTGGAACGCGCAATGAGATAGATATTTATCATATGCACACCTTCGTGCCATTGGAATCTCGGTTCAGATCTTCTTATTCTGCTGCTTCGCTGGAACGGAGCCCAGGAGACGTCTCTACACGGAACGTGTGTAGAACTGCAGAGGCATCGCCGGTTGTGGAGCTCGTCGCTTGGCATACTTGACCTTGAGGTTGTATACGCTGTTTGACTATATCAATGATGTTTGAAAGGGAACATAATCCCTCTTTCAGTCTTCAAGGGTATGAATACAAAATCCCTCTTATTATTTTACATCTGCATAAATAGATCTTGGCTATGTTGTTCTCGTTGTTAGGATTTTGTTTTCTGTTGCGGACCCCTTAAAAATGATGAACTTTCTCAATATAACTTTGCTGACTAAGAAATAACACACTAATTTTTTTGACCCTTGTAATTTCCATATGTAGTATTTTCTTAGCAGCTCTAAGATCCTTCATCTCAAACTCACTACTTAATTGTGCTTTAAAATAGTGATATCTTTCTTCCTCTTGGCAGAAATCAACATATTGTCAACATATAACAACAAGTATATCTATTAACAAACTTAATGTAAACACAACTATCGTATTGAGATGCAGGCCCGTCGATGGCCATGTGCGAGCTATGTGACCGAACAGGGGCCCCAAATCATTTACCCAGCTGCTAAGCAGGTGCAGTTATCTTAGGAAAAAAATCCCTAATCGAAGACTCCTAGACATCCATCTCTCACAAGCCTTATGCAACCGAGATGAATTGATCAATCGATCGATCAACGTCTCGACCATGAAATGATCTATCAATCGATGGGGTCGAGGGAGGAAGCTTGGCAAACAGAGTGATACCTTCAATATGGATTACTGATGTAGTGTATAACTTGTCTTTTCCCTAGAAGACCTAGGTTTATCAAACCTTGGGAATAATTTGCTTGGTGTAAGATTATCTCGAACAATACCTTGGAAACTCGTACTATTTTTGTTTAGCGAACCTTTCACATTTAATTTTTTGTTTTATTAATGGTTGGAAATAGGCGAGGGCTAAGAATTCACCTGTAGATATGCACAAATACGAAATAGAAAAAATGATAATAATATCATTCATGAGTTGTGATCTATATAGGATAAAAGTTGTGGGCAGTACAACCTTAACTACTATAGTATTTGCTAGCCACATATACTATATAATTTTTTCCAACCACTACACCACCATCACACGGGGTTACATAGTTATTAAGTAAAACATACCAAAGTCTTAAGATTTACAACGTTATCATTACTCCCGAATGGATCTTAAAACAATTAAGGTACCCCTTGCTGTCACTAGATTTGACACATAGAAGCTGACTACCATTAATCTCACCTCATATCTATATCAATCCTCGGGGTTTTGGATACTTGACAAGTTCTTGGATCAAGGAGATACAAGTATACAAAGGATAAATCCAATACGAAAATCACAACACAATACTCCATGTTAGAGGATGCACATACCGCTGCGAGGCTATGCCATAGCCCACAACCGGTGAAGACTACTCACTCATCATTATATCAAAAATAATAAACATAGTATATAAATTCTTAAGATAATCACAAATAGTCTTATAATACTGCCAATCACGGTAAGATCAAGAATACAAGTAGATGACTATGTGTATGGTGGGGAAATAGTGATGGAGAGGAGGAATGACTATGGTGATGGATATGGTGGAGGCTCTATGGTGGATCTCCTCTCCTCAGATGCGAATGACTTCAGATATGCTCTTCTGCGACGATGCGTGAGGGTTTCTAGAGGTTGTGTTCTGAAGAATATATGGGTGTCTTCACGAAAGTTGCTCAGTTTGACTAAAAAGGCGGTGAAACATGGTACACGAGTGTTGTACGGGCGGGTTGTGCCCATACTAGTGCTTGTTAAAGCATATGGTTGCTTCTTCGTGGCCTGTTTGACTTGGAGTGACTAGAAGCTCGTGATTTCTTATTAATTAGCCCAAATTACATCATAAAGTATCCATTTCTGCAAGAAGAAAAATTAAAGAAAGAATTTGCACATCTATAAAATAATTATTAATTAATGAAAAGGCTGGATAGATATTTCATCAATTACTTGACTAATATAAAGTTTAAACATAGAGAAAAATGGTTGTATTTCACAACCATCACGGGGATCCAAGTTCGTAGCAGTCATTCTTCTAGGGCGGAGATTGTTCCACCTATAGAGACGACACATGCAAGGCTGATAGCAACTGGAGGCCATTCGGTGTGCTCACAGACTCATGGCGTGTTTCTTGATTCGTGCTGATCATGTTTCTTGTTCTTTCTGGCTAGTGGGTTGGATATTTTCCTCTTTTATGTGCACAAGTAGTATATCTGGTCGGTTACATCCCCCTTCCATGATTCATGTGCTCCTTGCAATGTCGATACACCACAAGCCATAGCTTACATTTTGCGTAAATTTGGATCATGAGATAGCAATGTCGCCTTTTTTTCCAACCAAGACCTTGAGTCGCCATTCACCCAAGCCCCCGGCAATACTTCTAACTAGCATGCATTTCACGGTCGTCTCTTCTCGCTAAACTCGATGACCGACGACCCGATTCTTTGCTCTTGAAGGACCAATCCATCATACCAATCTCCAATTCGCCTAGGCTTACAAAAACATACAAGTTCTTTATATTTTTCGAGGGGAAGGCCATCATAGCTAACTTTATTGATATCAAATAATAGTTACATCGTTTAGCAGAGTTTGCAATAAGAAACTAGAGAGTTCATTGACCCAATTACCGGATTTTTTTTGAGCTAAAACAATCCCTATCTATTTAACGAGCAACCATATTTAAATATTTCCCATAATACATAAATTTGACCCCCAATTGACCATGCATTAGTCAAGATATTAGCATAAGCAACCGATTGCATCATTCCATATATGATCTTCTCCTAAGAAAAGTTTGATGACCTTTAATGAATCAAATTCTTCTTCAATTGAATTATAGCCTAGCAGGCTCGCTATATTTAACCCATGTAGCATTGCCATGGCTTCTATCATAGTGCCAGATTTTACACGTGATATAAAACACGATTGAGCTGCAATAAACACTCCTTGGCTATTGCGTATAATTGCCCCTGAATCCCTTGATCCATCTTCTATTGAAAATGCTGCATCAACATTTAGCTTTAAGAAATTACTCCTAGGTTTAGACTAAAACACCTTTCTCTGAGCCGAGTTTGAAGCTATTGATTTTGATGAATTAGCTGTAATCGCCCGAATAGAAGCAATACAGTTCTACACCAGATTTACCCAATCACCATGAGTTTAGCACCATCTCATCCACCGTATATAGCAGTTTGCAATTGCAATCAGCTCACGTTTACCCAAAGAAGTAAAGTCTTATATCAATTCCACACGAGATTTAATTAGAGTGTCTAGATCCTCATATCCTGATCGATCATGTGCTAATGCATAATTTATAACCGGCTCAAGGCCTAGATCTTTCCATATAACATATGCAACAAATCTTCTAAATTTGCCTGGCAGAGAGGACATAATCCATCCGTGCATGTATGTCTGCTCAAAAGGATAGCTTTAATAGGAACTACTCCATGCAGAACACGCCAACAAAATATTTTAACTTTTGCAGGAACATCTAAACTCCAAAGGATTTTCCATATTGGATTATTTAGAGAAGTACCTCGTATCAAAGATCTACATGTCAATCCATCAAAATGGTGATGCCACTCCACATAATATGCCGAGAAAACTAAAAATACCCATGATTTCGTTCCATGCCACACAATGAAATCATCAAAACCATGAGTGTTTAGTGGTATTTGTAGAATTCTCGTAAGATCAACTGGGTAGAAATTTTTCTCGACAATATCTTCATCATAGTAGCCAATATGTGGGTCAATCAATTCCATAACCTTAGTTAGTATGCATCCCTCCGTGGGGTTACTATCTTTCGGTTAGGACTATTAGGGTTCCAGGGGTCAGTACAAATCCCAACTAAATCATAGTTTTCGACCCTCCAAATATATCCATGTTTGAAAGTTTGGATTCCTGCAACAATACACTGCCATATTATACATAGGAATGACCTGAATAATAGATTTCAAAATAATCTCCTTGCCTCTAATATATAGTAATTTCTCCTTCCATCCTTTTATCCTTCGCAACACCCCCTCAACAAAGTGCATAAAATAGTCACTTCTATCTGCTCCAACAATAGCAGGGAGACCTAGATATTTGTCGGAGAGAGCTGCAGTATTAATATTAAGATTATTACACATCTCAAACTTCACCTCCACATTAGTATTGGAACTAAAGTAAACACTTGATTTTCCAACACTCACCAATTATCCTGAATTTGCACAATAGGTATCAAGCACTTGTTGCAACGAGATTGCATTCTCCAAATTTGCTTTCAAGAGAATCAAGAAATCATTAGCAAATAGCAAGTGTGAAAATGATGGTGCATTTCTTCACACCTTAACCCCTTCAATGTCACCAACCTCCTCTGCATGCAACAAACAACTAGATAATCCTTCTGTACATAAAAGGAACAAATAAGGGGAGAGAGGATCCCCCTGACGAATACCTCTGGTAGGAATAAATCTCTCTTCAATTGATAAATGTATCCGATAGAATAGGTAACAGAGATAACACATGACATAATCAACTCCACCCACTGAGTATCGAAACCAAGTCCGATCATCATCTTCCTCAGAAACTCCCACTCCGCTCTATCATAAGCCTTGTGCATATCAAGTTTCACTGTACAAAGCCCAGTTTTACCTTTCCTCTTGTTTTTTATCTTGTGAACACACTCATAAGCAACCAACACATTGCCAGTAATAAGCCTCCCAGTCACAAAAGCACTATGTGTTGATAAAAAGTGAAACTTCTAGATATTATTTTAGACCGCATCACAGAGAGAGAGGGGTCTAAATTGTGACACCTCTTCTGGATTGTCAACCTTCAGAATCATTACAACAATTGTATCATTCCAACCATGTGGAATGATCTTGCTATCAATATCACCAAGCATTTTTGTATAATACCGCATGTAAACCAGTCACACAAGTTTTTATGAAAAAAATTAGGGCCCCATTTTTATTTAACATAAGGGCCCTGGATTTCTTGAGTCGAGATGACCCTATTTAGACCTCTTGAAACCATGTGCAAGCATAACTAAATCAAACCTTTTATACAACTATCTTGTAGAATGTTTCTAACCATAACTGGTCCTTTTAAATTTGCAAACAAGATCCTTCTTACTAGGCATAAGAAAACCTTCATGTTGGTCCATGTATATCTCCCTCCTCCAGTTCTCCATGCAAAAAATAGTCTTTACACCTAGCCTCTCAAGTTTAAGATCATGCGTAGCAATAATGCCAAAAAATGCACAAATAGAACTATGCTTCACAATCAGAGAGAATACATCATTATAATCAATATCTAGAATCTGGCTGAAACCTTTTAACGCTAACCTTGTATTAAACCTTTAAGGCTTGTTAGAGACAAACATACCATTCTTCTAAAGATCCACTTGCGTAGGACGGCCTAAGCCCCCGTTGACGGGTCTCGCTCCGCTCGTCGCAAGTTAGTCTCCTTTATAAATTTGAATCATAACATAACAATTTCTAAATATAAAATGTTTTTGCAATTGAACCGTGTTTTATATATAGAAAACAAAGGGAGTAATTTTTAGAGGCTAATTATACAAAACTAAGAAGAATCTCTGCTAACCATTCTAAGCTGCCACCAGCCTACGGTTTACTGCCTATGATGCTTTCTTAGAAAGTGTACTCTTCGAGTGAGAATTAACTTGTGACGTCACTTATTATCAGTTGCAATTTATGTGCAGCTCACTACTAACACGAATTATCGAAGTAAGTCTAATGGTTGAGGGTATTTTTTTTCACTTGCAACCCCTCTCGCGACAGAAAAAGTCTCAGTTCAACTCAACTTGTAACTCAATGGTGCTCGAATCTCAATGCAAATCCGATGGTATATAGAACTCCATTGAGCAGTAAGTTAATTCTCTTCTAGCTAGCTATTTGAGAATTAACGATTCCGCATAAATAAAGGTAGAGCCTGCTTTCCGCCGATTGGTGCAGTGATGCACACAATTGTGTTAATGTTATTGCAAAAAATGCCAGGTAGCACGGCTGAACAAACAATGACAAGCAAAATGAAGTGTCGTCATATACCGAGTGTAACAAGTATGATACACGGCAAAATTTTGTTTGCTGAGTATCCGGTATCTAAACACTCGGCAAACAAAAATACACCCAGCAGACTCTCGATTTTCGATTTTCGGTAGTGCATTTCGGGTCATCATGGACTATCGTGTTTGGAAGGAAGTGCACGAAGCGCCCCTAGTTCAGTGGTGGCATACAATACTGATCAACATGCACCAGCTCTGAACCCGAGAGTCCCCTGGCGAGAATCATACAGCACCTCGAAGGTACGCTGATTCACGTTGCCGATGATCCCGACGCCGCCGTCGCTCCCCTCTCCCACGAAAGCGAGGCAGTCTTCCACCAGAACCCCCGACGGGACGTCTAGGTGAACGGTCGCACTGCCATTGAAGGTGAGGGCGACCTTGGGCACGACGACATTGCTGTGGCCGGTGAAGTTGTAGCACGTGTCGAGGCCGTTGTCCGACGACGGCAGGAGCGGGTACTTGGACATGGCTCTCCGGAACGCCTTCCGCAGCGCCGCGTAGGCCGTCTTCGGGAGCCCCGTGACGATGGTTCCGGAGTCGACGATCAAGCCCCCCGAGAACACCGATGGCGGGATTTTCAGCGGTTTGCCGCCGACGCTTATGCCTGTGAGCGTGACGACGTAGAAGGTGGCGATGTCCGGGTCGTAGCGGCGCATCTGCGTGAACACGAAACCGGCCGTGCTGTTGCTGCCGCTCGGCGCGCCGAGGGCGAGGAACCCGGCGCCGCTGTTCGTGGGCGGAAGGCAGTAGGAGAAGGCGCCGCCGTAGAGAGACGCCGTCTGTGACACGAGCGACTCGGGCGCGCCGCCGAGCCCGAGGAGGCCGTCGAACTTGTCGTAGGGGCCGTGCTGGTTGCTGCCGCAGCCGAAGCCGAAGTTGCTGACGGAGACTCCGGGGTTGAGCTCCAGCGTCTCCGTGGCGTACACCCCCGTGGTGATCGCGCCGTTCCCGTACTGGATAGCGTACCCGCAGAGGGAGGGACCGGAGTCGGAGCTGCTGTTCGTGCAATCGTTGCCGTAGCTATCGACGGAGAGCTGGTCGCACGCGTCGGTGCCGCAGGGGATGGGCGCGAAGGTGGAGGAGCTGCTCGGGTCGAAGAGGGGGTCCTTCTGGGGGTAGCACTGGTTGGAGTTGCAGGGCTGGCACTGCACCCACGAGAGGTCGCTGCCGGTGTCGATGAGGACGGTCTGCTGGACGGCCGGCGTGCCGATGCCCAGGGTGACGACGTACTCCAACGAGTCGACGAAATCTCCGAGGTACGTCGGGACGGTCGCGCCCCCATCGGATCCCAGTGCGCCTTTCCCCGTGGCCTTGCCGATGATGTAGTCGGCGCGGGCGCGGTTCTTGGGGAGCGTCTCGGCCAAAGACGATGGCCTGTCGTCGTTGGTCCCCGACGCCGAGGGCGCGCACGGTCCGTGCCGGTGCGCCAGGGGCACGGAGGCGCGGTTTGGCTCGGAAGGAGTAACTGAAAGTAAACATGAGAATGTTAATCCCTTTGAAGGAAACTATTCTTTTTTTTTTTTGCGGGGATTTTAAGGAAACTATTCAGAAACAACTGGAACAGTTTTCACTTCAGCAAAAAACATAAGGTTATTTACAGCTGAATCAGTGACATAATTTTGAGTTCGTAGTACACGCAGATCAATTTATTTGCTGACCTCTTGAAGTGGAGGAGCACACTGCTGCTTGTGGCTCAAACGAGCTAGTCGGCACCACCACAAAGTCACTGCCTCCAAGTGCAGCGGAGTAGCAGCTGCATATGAGAAGGAGGCACACAAGCAGAGGGAGAACCATGGTTGTTGTAGAGGTAATAGGTTTCTTCTTTCTTGCTGATGGAACTACGTACAAATGGATCATCAGATCGATGGGTATTTATCGGTCAGTGCGATGACCATCCTGATTTGGACAAGTTGAAGGCCGAGGAAGAAACATACGGAACAAAACTAGTAGATGTGGATGAACATTTCCGGTTGTCCGATTGTCAGTGGCATTATGTCACGCAGGCGCTGCAAGAGGCCAACGTATCTGCATTTGGCATCGGTAACATATCATTCCAAGCGACAACTTAAAACGCGTTTCAGAATGCTAAACTAATAATGCGCGAGGGATCAGCTATCGGCTAGTACAAATGCTTCTACGTACTAGGCTCCATATCCTGCAGGCCGGCAGGGTTGAAGCTAGAGCGAAAAACCATCGAGGTCAGGCGTTGGTTGTGTTTTGGTGTAATCTTTGCACAAATGGCCAACACCAAACACTAAGTTAATGAAGGTTTCATGAATTTCGTTGGGTTCATGTGCACCCAATACTACAATACACGCCGTATGAGGCCGGGCTACTACTTTATTATAACTTTTTTTTGAAAGGGGAAAAAAATCCTGGCCTCTGCATCGAATAGTTTTTTATTTTAAGAATCCTAACATGTAAAGTTAGAGCATTTCCAACAGGCGCGGCTATAAACCCCGCGCTATATAAACCGCCGTTTTGCAGCGCCGGAGCACAAAATCGTCCCGCAGGCGCTGTAAATTTTTTTAGGCGCGGGCCGGTTTGCCCTATCCCAAGCGCTACACTTTGGGCTCCGGCTGCAGCGCGCGGCATCGCTCGACGCACATGCGAAGAAACCCCGCGCTGAAACTTCTCCCCGCACCTCGCCGCCCCACCGCCCAATCCTCGTCTCCGCGCGGCCGCCGGCGCAATTCCGGTGATGAACGCGCCATCCGACACCCCACCAACCCCTCCCTACTCCATTCCACCCGCCGACGCCCCATGCGTCAAACCCTAGCGGTGGCGCCGATGCCGGCAACACAACCGCCGCGGCCCGAGCTCTCTTCGTCCCGCCGCGCCCGCCGCTGCACACAAGCGTCGCCGTCGCGTAGCTGGCCGCCGCGCAGGCCCTGGCAAGGCGCGGGCGCCACCGAGGAGGAAGGTGTCGGTGTCCAAATGCCCGTCCGCACCCGCGGACGATGGTAACCCGTCGAAGAAAGTGAAGGCGACCGCGACCCGCCGTGCGCAGCCTTTGACGCCGCCGCCGGCGCCTCCGTCCGTCGACCCATCCGGCGCACATACGGTGTATAAGGAAATGCCGGAGAGGTCAAGAACACTTCTCTTCATCTATTTTTTTTTTAGTTTAGATGCATACATAGCCGGAGAATCATGAATTTTATTGCAATGTAGAGTCGATGATGAGTCTTTCATGGAGGCAATGAATGTTGGATCTTTGTTTATGCATGTTGACACCGTTGATGCATGGGAGGATATCGATGAGGAAGGAGAAGGGTTGATTGAACCGCGCCCTCCCGGTCGGTCGGCGAATTACACCATAGAGGAGGACAAGTTACTTTGCAAGACATGGTTGACAATTGGAATGGATCCAACAACCGGTACCAATCAAACTAGAAACACATATTGGATGAGGATGAAGGAGTATTTTGACGCCAACAACACAAGTGGGAACGAGCAAAGCATGCTTTCTCTTCGGTCTCGTTGGTCAGGCATCAACACCGATTGCCAAAAGTGGGTGGGCGTGCAAGCCAATGTTGATGTCATTAACCCAAGTGGCACAAATGATAATGATAGGGTAAGCAATTCTACTACTATGTTGACCATATGGCTCATATGAGATGGATACGGTTATAGTTCATGTGGCTCATCTATTCTCTTTTGCTTGCTTTGTAGAGTTCTATGGCTCAAGGATTGTTTAGAGATGTGGGAAAGAACAAGAAAGTCAACAAGATTCTTGGCAAGCCATTCACCTTGCATCATTGCTATGAAGTGCTAGGGAACAAATAAAAGTGGAAGACTCGCGGGAAAATTGGATGTGGCAACCATGGCCGCCAATGCAACCGGTGACGCAACAATCATCGATGATGATGATTCAAGTGAGGAAGACAAGAAGAGAAGCTCCACTCCTCACTCGGTTACCAACACAAGGAGGAATGTGCTTGGTAGGAAGGTCGCGAAAGATATGAAGGGAAAGAAGGCCGGGGATGATGACATTGCCATTGCTATGGAAAGGATTGCAAATGCATGGTTGCAAGCAAATGAAGATAGGAAGATGGCAAGAAAGTTGGATAAAGATGCTATGGAGGCTCGGAGAACCGCTTTGGAGGAGAGGCTAGCCGCCAACGAGAAGAGGAAGTTGGCTTTGGAGGAGAAGAGGCAAGCCAACGAGGAGCATCTACCTAGTGGAGGAGGAGAGGAAGCTTTTCTTGATGGATACTTCCCACATGGATGAGAGGCAAAAGGAGTACATCAACCTTGCTCGTGACAAAGTGTTGGCCAAGAAGAGATTGTTGATAGCCAACATGAACACACCCATGGCCGGCATGTTTGGAGGAGGCATGTTTGGCCGAAGCATGCCCATGTTTGGAGGAGGCATGGGAGGCATGGCCGGCATGGGAGGCTTTGGAGGCATGGGAGGACCAAGCTATGAAGGAGTCTTCAGAGGAACTATGGGAGCATCGGTGAGTGGTGTGTATGGAGCCATGGGAGCACCACCGGGAGGATTCGTGGCCTCTATGGATCCTAGTATTCCTCCTTCAACCCAAGAAGAAGAAAAAGAAGGCGATGACTTGGGAAATGCGGAAGTGTGAGATTCTATCTTGCAAATTGTGTGTTGCACTTTGTGTTGTGTGTCGCTCTTGAACTATGTGATATGTGTATGTGTTGCACTTTGTGTTCATTTAAACTATGGTACATCATTTGTTTCATGATTTATATGAGTATTTGATCTTGTTGAATGCATAATAATGTAGAAAGTTGTTTTCCGCCGGCGCGCGTGCTGTATTTTGGAGCTGGCGGAGGAACTTTTTTAGCGGCCGAGCACGCGCTGCATAATAGAGCGTCCGGCGAGGAAAAATCTACCTCAGTGGACGGTAAACGTTTACAACACGGTCAAAGCGACATATAGCGTGCCAAAATTTAGTGCGCATGTTAAAGATGCTCTTATTACAATTCTAGAACTGTAAGATAGTGAAGTTGTATACGACGCTGTCTTCGCTGATTTATTATACCGACTGACCACGTGAATTTGCAAGATGGTTGGGCTGATATTTTCATTGGTGGCCCAAGCGCTGGATGCATGTTGGCGGCGTCGGCCCAACAATATTCCCTCCGTACACATACAAGTGTTTCTAGTAAGTCCTTAGTTAAGGTTTCACCAATTCTATTGAAATTGAAAAAATGTAGCAACACTTATAACACTAAATTATTATCACTAGATTTGTTTTGAAATAGAGTTTTATCATATACCGATTTGATGTTATATATGTTGCTATTTTCTTCAATAAAATTTGGTCAAATTTTACAATATCTGGCCTAATACAAACCTAAAAGTACACTTATTTAAAGACGGATAGAGTAGTAGTTAAGAAAGGAAAAAAGTTTCTAGGGCAAGAGTTGTCAGGTCTCGTGAGTAGGGCACGTGTACCACAATGGAATAGAACGGTGTGTTCATCACATGACCGCCCTCAATGGCACCGGTGTCGACCCTAAGGACAACACCGCTCTCAATGGCACCGGTGGAGAAGCCCTCTCCCCTTCTTGCCATTTGCACCATCCTCCCCGATTATTTTCTCTCAAAATCTACAGGCCCCGATGCAAATTTGTTTCTTTTCCTCTCGAGGAGGAGCATCCGCGTGGGAGCAGCGGCCGTGGGACTGGAGTGGAGCAGCAGTGGCAGCAACAATGGAGTAGCGGAGGGAGTGACCTTGAGGAGTGCTATGGATGCGAAGGCACTGTTGATCCAGCACGTGCTCAGCTGGCGATGTTACACCCGGGAGTTGCGGCCCCCGCCAAACGACTACTGGTGGTGGCACCAGACCATGAGCGGGTAGATGATGCAGGAGTCGATGCCAACATGGTGGAGTAGGGAGGGGCGCTACTGGTGGTGCACTTGGCCGGCGAGGGTTGTCGTTGGCATAGGAGGATCCAGTTAATAACATGGGTCCACGAATGTACAACTATTATTTTTGGGAGAAGCTAAAATATATGCGAGCACAATATATACTTGTACTAAAACATACTCCCTCCGTTTCAAAATATAAGATGTTTTAGATTTGTGAAAAAAATGTATCTAGACTTGTTCTAGTGTATAGGTTCGTTCCAAACATGAGTGAACCCTACACACTAAAACAAGTCTAGATACATTTTTTTTACAAAACTAAAACATCTTATATTTTGAAACGGAGGGAGTAGCTACTAAGTTGTGAGTTAATCACATAATTAACTAGTACAACGTTATTCCTTTAACTTTGTACATCCAATCCAACTTTTCTTGCCTCCGCCCTTGGCCGGTGGTCCGCCAGGGCCACAAGGGAAATCGTGGAGAAAACCTTGGGGCGATGAGTGCGTGTTGACAGTGAGGTGAGCGGCTATGGTGATCGGGGGCATTGTCAACCGAGGCAACACGTTAGGTGATTGACCAGGGCTGGTTGGTCGGAGCGGAGGTGGAGTTGGCCACGGCGGCGGCCTGAGAAGGTTGGAGCTCGTGGGTAGATGGCGACAATTTTTGTGTGAAAAAGACCTTGTGAGGAATTAATGGTTGTGGCATGCTGCGGAACAAGCAACATTGGGAGGCTTGTTTTGCAAAGAACCCGGCACTTGGACAGGTCAACCCACATGCCACGTCAGCAAATACAACTAGGCTCCTAGAACGAGTGACTGTAGGTTAAGTTCGCCGTCTTCCGTGAATGTAAAGTAATATTCTCTATGTACAATGACCATTTCAAACCCCTCCGACAAGTTTGTGGTTTAACCATGTATTTTTCTCTTGGTTACTATAACGTAGGATGGAATCTCATCTTTGGAACTAACAATATACGGATTTGCTAGCTCTCATGCGTCTGAAACATGTGATCTGAGAGTTGTAAGTGAGTTGCAACCGAGAAAAATATTTTTGTTCAAGCACGTAATTTTTTATTTTCATGCGTTAGAATTTTTTTTTTGCTTACATGTAAACTTTTTGTTCATGAAGTTGAAATTTATTCATGTGTTACAATAATAGGACGACGATCAACCGACATAGATTTAACTAAATCTATCTCTAGGCGCTCCCAACAATCGTGACATACACCACTACTACCAATCAGCAGGCACCAGCCCTGAACCCGACACTCCCCTGGCGAGAATCATACAGCACCTCGATGGTACGCTGATTCACATTGCCGATGATTCCGGTGACGCCGTCGCGCCCCTCTCACTACGGGAAAAAAGGACGCTGCCGTCGTCTCTCTCCTTTGCCGTGTGCCAAAAGTCCCGGAACACGGCAAAGAGAATCTTTGCCGTGTGTAAACCAACAAGAACACGGCAAAGGACAGGTGCACGGCAAACATCAGAAACAGAACACGGCAAAGAAAATAACACGGCAATGGACCAACTACAGCACACGGCAAAGAAGGGAACCACGGCAAAGTCAATAAAGAAACACGACAAAGTTTACCTCACGGCAAAGATGTGGGCCCGTAGCCTCGCAGTGCCACCCGCCGACAGGGGCTGACGGCAGAATCTTTGCCGTGTGCCCTCGCCGTCAGTCACACGGCAAAGATCATCTTTGCCGTGTACTTCCATCTGTACACACGGCAAAGAATTTTTTCACCTTTTTCTTTTCTTTAATTAGCAAGGCTTTTATTCCATATATGTTAGGTGATATTATTTCATAGGATCATGAGATCACACATATGATGATAGGTTATTGTGGTCTTGATCACTATATACATGCACCCCCCCTGATTCCGACGTTCTCGTGGACTTCCTCCGGCGAAACCCTGATGATCTGCGAGCCTCGGATCGTCTACCCCCCTAGACATTCTTCTGACAGGGGTAGCCCGGCGTAGCTCTCTCTTGTGTTGTGTCTCACTAGGTCATAGGATGATGTGAAACCATGTTGGTTCACAAGTTGGGGCACTATACGGCCCGGTTTCACCGTAACGGGGAGATTCCCCCTTATACAGGTGCATAACCTTTCGCTTCTAGGTTAGAGCGCATGCATGCGAGGGGGGGCACATGCAATCACCTATACCAACTTTGCACCACACTCACACACATATGCTAGGGACACATGCAAGTTTTCAGATGATTCCGACGTTCTCGGGGACTTACTCGTGAAACCACGATGATCTGCGGCCTCGGATCGTCTACCCCCTAGACATTCTTCCGACAGGGTAGCCCGCGTAGCTCTCTCTTGTGTTGTGTCTCACTAGGTCATAGGATGATGTGAAACCATGTTGGTTCACAAGTTGGGGCACTATCTGGCCGGTTTCACCGTAGCGGGAGATTCCCCTTATACAGTGCATAACCTTTCGCTTCTAGGTTAGGCGCATGCATGCGAGGGGGCACATGCAATCACCTATACCAACCTTGCACCACACTCACACACATATGCTAGGGACACATGCAAGTTTTCGGATGATTAGGCGTTCTTGGGGACTTACTCGTGAAACCACGATGATCTGCGGGCCTCGGATCGTCTACCCCCTAGACATTCTTGACGGCAGGTAGCCGGCGTAGCTCTCTCTTGTGTTGTGTCTCACTAGGTCATAGGATGATGTGAAACCATGTTGGTTCACAAGTTGGGGCACTATCTGACGGTTTCACCGTGACGGGAGATTCCCCTTATCTGAGTCCATAACCTTTCGCTTCTAGGTTAGGCGCATGCATGCGAGGGGCACATGCAATCACCTATACCAACCTTGCACCACACTCACACACATATGCTAGGGACACATGCAAGTTTTCGAGATGATTAGGCGTTCTCGGGGACTTACTCGTGAAACCACGATGATCTGCGGGCCTCGGATCGTCTACCCCCTAGACATTCTTGATAGGGGTAGCCCGGTAGATCTCTCTTGTGTTGTGTCTCACTAGGTCATAGGATGATGTGAAACCATGTTGGTTCACAAGTTGGGGCACTATCTCGGCCGGTTTCACCGTGACGGGAGATTCCCCTTATCTGGTCCATAACCTTTCGCTTCTAGGTTAGGCGCATGGATGCGAGGGGGCACATGCAATCACCTATACCAACCTTGCACCACACTCACACACATATGCTAGGGACACATGCAAGTTTTCGGATGATTCCGAGCGTTCTTGGGACTTCCACCGTGAAACCACGATGATCTGCGGGCCTCGGATCGTCTACCCCCTAGACATTCTTCGACGGGTAGCCGGCGTAGATCTCTCTTGTGTTGTGTCTCACTAGGTCATAGGATGATGTGAAACCATGTTGGTTCACAAGTTGGGGCACTATACGGCCCGGTTTCACCGTGCGGGAGATTCCCCTTATCTGAGTCCATAACCTTTCGCTTCTAGGTTAGGCGCATGCATGCGAGGGGGCACATGCAATCACCTATACCAACCTTGCACCACACTCACACACATATGCTAGGGACACATGCAAGTTTTGAGATGATTAGGCGTTCTCGGGACTTACTCGTGAAACCACGATGATCTGCGGGCCTCGGATCGTCTACCCCCTAGACATTCTTCGACGGGGGTAGCCCGTAGCTCTCTCTTGTGTTGTGTCTCACTAGGTCATAGGATGATGTGAAACCATGTTGGTTCACAAGTTGGGGCACTATACGGCCGGTTTCACCGTGTGGGAGATTCCCCTTATCTGAGTCCATAACCTTTCGCTTCTAGGTTAGGCGCATGGATGCGAGGGGACACATGCAATCACCTATACCAACCTTGCACCACACTCACACACATATGCTAGGGACACATGCAAGTTTTCGGATGATTAGGCGTTCTTAGGACTTCCACCGTGAAACCACGATGATCTGCGGGCCTCGGATCGTCTACCCCCTAGACATTCTTGACGGGGGTAGCCGGCGTAGCTCTCTCTTGTGTTGTGTCTCACTAGGTCATAGGATGATGTGAAACCATGTTGGTTCACAAGTTGGGGCACTATCTGCCCGGTTTCACCGTAACGGAGATTCCCCCTTATCTGGTCCATAACCTTTCGCTTCTAGGTTAGGCGCATGGATGCGAGGGGGACACATGCAATCACCTATACCAACCTTGCACCACACTCACACACATATGCTAGGGACACATGCAAGTTTTCGGATGATTAGGCGTTCTTAGGACTTCCACCGTGAAACCACGATGATCTGCGGGCCTCGGATCGTCTACCCCCTAGACATTCTTCGGCAGGGTAGCCGGCGTAGATCTCTCTTGTGTTGTGTCTCACTAGGTCATAGGATGATGTGAAACCATGTTGGTTCACAAGTTGGGGCACTATCTCTGCCGGTTTCACCGTAACGGGAGATTCCCCTTATCTGAGTCCATAACCTTTCGCTTCTAGGTTAGGCGCATGGATGCGAGGGGACACATGCAATCACCTATACCAACCTTGCACCACACTCACACACATATGCTAGGGACACATGCAAGTTTTGAGATGATTAGGCGTTCTTAGGACTTCCACCGTGAAACCACGATGATCTGCGGGCCTCGGATCGTCTACCTAATGGAAATGAAGTTGACATCCTCTAGAACCTTATGGTCTATTGCAAGTTAGTGTTTCCATGGTGCGAATACTAACAAATAGGCAACAAAAAGTTAAATCATTTGAAAGAAAAATAAAAATAAAATTAGAAAATAGCATGAGACACACGAAAGGACAAAGCACACGGCAAAGATGTCCTTTCGTGGTGCCTAATCGTCAAACACGGCAAGGTCCTTTCGTGTGTCTCTATCCCACAGACACACGGCAAAGAACTTTTTTCACCTTTAGCAAGGCTTTTATTCCATATATGTTAGGTGATATTATTTCATAGGATCATGAGATCACACATATGATGATAGGTTATTGTGGTCTTGATCACTATATACATGCACCCCCCTGATTCCGACGTTCTCGTGGACTTCCTCCGGCGAAACCCTGATGATCTGCGGGCCTCGGATCGTCTACCCCCCTAGACATTCTTGACGGGGGTAGCCCGTAGCTCTCTCTTGTGTTGTGTCTCACTAGGTCATAGGATGATGTGAAACCATGTTGGTTCACAAGTTGGGGCACTACTCGGCCGGTTTCACCGTAACGGGAGATTCCCCTTATCTGGTCCATAACCTTTCGCTTCTAGGTTAGGCGCATGCATGCGAGGGGCACATGCAATCACCTATACCAACCTTGCACCACACTCACACACATATGCTAGGGACACATGCAAGTTTTCGGATGATTAGGCGTTCTCGGGGACTTACTCCGTGTGAAACCACGATGATCTGCGGGCCTCGGATCGTCACCCCCTAGACATTCTTCGGCAGGGGTAGCCGGCGTAGCTCTCTCTTGTGTTGTGTCTCACTAGGTCATAGGATGATGTGAAACCATGTTGGTTCACAAGTTGGGGCACTATCTGGCCCGGTTTCACCGTGAGGAGATTCCCCTTATACAGTCCATAACCTTTCGCTTCTAGGTTAGGCGCATGCATGCGAGGGGGCACATGCAATCACCTATACCAACCTTGCACCACACTCACACACATATGCTAGGGACACATGCAAGTTTTCGGATGATTAGGCGTTCTCGGGGACTTACTCGTGAAACCACGATGATCTGCGGGCCTCGGATCGTCTACCCCCTAGACATTCTTCGGCGGGGTAGCCGGCGTAGCTCTCTCTTGTGTTGTGTCTCACTAGGTCATAGGATGATGTGAAACCATGTTGGTTCACAAGTTGGGGCACTATACGGCCCGGTTTCACCGTAGGGAGATTCCCCTTATACAGTCCATAACCTTTCGCTTCTAGGTTAGGCGCATGCATGCGAGGGGGCACATGCAATCACCTATACCAACCTTGCACCACACTCACACACATATGCTAGGGACACATGCAAGTTTTCGGATGATTAGGCGTTCTCGGGGACTTACTCGTGAAACCACGATGATCTGCGGGCCTCGGATCGTCTACCCCTAGACATTCTTCGGCGGGGTAGCCGCGTAGATCTCTCTTGTGTTGTGTCTCACTAGGTCATAGGATGATGTGAAACCATGTTGGTTCACAAGTTGGGGCACTACTCTGGCCGGTTTCACCGTAGCGGGAGATTCCCCTTATCTGGTCCATAACCTTCGCTTCTAGGTTAGGCGCATGGATGCGAGGGGGCACATGCAATCACCTATACCAACCTTGCACCACACTCACACACATATGCTAGGGACACATGCAAGTTTTCGGATGATTAAGCGTTCTTAGGACTTCCACCGTGAAACCACGATGATCTGCGGGCCTCGGATCGTCTACCCCCTAGACATTCTTCTAAGGGTAGCCCGGTAGCTCTCTCTTGTGTTGTGTCTCACTAGGTCATAGGATGATGTGAAACCATGTTGGTTCACAAGTTGGGGCACTATCTGACGGCGGTTTCACCGTAGCAGGGAGATTCCCCTTATCTGAGTCCATAACCTTTCGCTTCTAGGTTAGGCGCATGCATGCGAGGGGGCACATGCAATCACCTATACCAACCTTGCACCACACTCACACACATATGCTAGGGACACATGCAAGTTTTCGGATGATTCCAAGCGTTCTCGGGACTTACTCGTGAAACCACGATGATCTGCGGGCCTCGGATCGTCTACCCCCTAGACATTCTTGACAGGGTAGCCGGCGTAGCTCTCTCTTGTGTTGTGTCTCACTAGGTCATAGGATGATGTGAAACCATGTTGGTTCACAAGTTGGGGCACTATCTGGCCGGTTTCACCGTAGCGGGAGATTCCCCTTATCTGAGTCCATAACCTTTCGCTTCTAGGTTAGGCGCATGGATGCGAGGGGACACATGCAATCACCTATACCAACCTTGCACCACACTCACACACATATGCTAGGGACACATGCAAGTTTTCGGATGATTAGGCGTTCTTAGGACTTCCACCGTGAAACCACGATGATCTGCGGGCCTCGGATCGTCTACCCCCTAGACATTCTTCGGCGGGGTAGCCCGGCGTAGATCTCTCTTGTGTTGTGTCTCACTAGGTCATAGGATGATGTGAAACCATGTTGGTTCACAAGTTGGGGCACTATCGGCCGGTTTCACCGTATGGGAGATTCCCCTTATCTGGTCCATAACCTTTCGCTTCTAGGTTAGGCGCATGGATGCGAGGGGACACATGCAATCACCTATACCAACCTTGCACCACACTCACACACATATGCTAGGGACACATGCAAGTTTTGAGATGATTAGGCGTTCTTAGGACTTCCACCGTGAAACCACGATGATCTGCGGGCCTCGGATCGTCTACCTAATGGAAATGAAGTTCGGCATCCTCTAGAACCTTATGGTCTATTGCAAAGTTAGTGTTTCCATGGTGCGAATACTAACAAATAGGCAACAAAAAGTTAAATCATTTGAAAGAAAAATAAAAATAAAATTAGAAAATAGCATGAGACACACGGCAAAGGACAAAGCACAGCAAAGATGTCCTTTGCCGTGTGCCTAATCGTCAAACACGGCAAGGTCCTTTGCCGTGTGTCTCTATCCAGACACCACGGCAAGAACTTTTTCACCTTTAGCAAGGCTTTTATTCCATATATGTTAGGTGATATTATTTCATAGGATCATGAGATCACACATATGATGATAGGTTATTGTGGTCTTGATCACTATATACATGCACCCCCGATTCCGGCGTTCTCGTGGACTTCCTCCGTGAAACCACGATGATCTGCGGGCCTCGGATCGTCACCCCCTAGACATTCTTGACGGGGGTAGCCGTAGCTCTCTCTTGTGTTGTGTCTCACTAGGTCATAGGATGATGTGAAACCATGTTGGTTCACAAGTTGGGGCACTATCGGCCCGGTTTCACCGTGAGGAGATTCCCCTTATCTGGTCCATAACCTTTCGCTTCTAGGTTAGGCGCATGCATGCGAGGGGCACATGCAATCACCTATACCAACCTTGCACCACACTCACACACATATGCTAGGGACACATGCAAGTTTTCGGATGATTAGGCGTTCTCGGGACTTACTCGTGAAACCACGATGATCTGCGGGCCTCGGATCGTACCCCCTAGACATTCTTCGGCGGGTAGCCGGCGTAGCTCTCTCTTGTGTTGTGTCTCACTAGGTCATAGGATGATGTGAAACCATGTTGGTTCACAAGTTGGGGCACTACTCGGCCCGGTTTCACCGTCAGGGAGATTCCCCTTATCTGAGTCCATAACCTTTCGCTTCTAGGTTAGGCGCATGCATGCGAGGGGGCACATGCAATCACCTATACCAACCTTGCACCACACTCACACACATATGCTAGGGACACATGCAAGTTTTCGGATGATTAGGCGTTCTCGGGGACTTACTCCGTGAAACCACGATGATCTGCGGGCCTCGGATCGTCACCCCCTAGACATTCTTGACGGAGGGTAGCCGGCGTAGCTCTCTCTTGTGTTGTGTCTCACTAGGTCATAGGATGATGTGAAACCATGTTGGTTCACAAGTTGGGGCACTATCTGGCCCGGTTTCCATGTGAGGAGATTCCCCTTATCTGGTCCATAACCTTTCGCTTCTAGGTTAGGCGCATGGATGCGAGGGGCACATGCAATCACCTATACCAACCTTGCACCACACTCACACACATATGCTAGGGACACATGCAAGTTTTCGGATGATTAGGCGTTCTTAGGACTTCCACCGTGAAACCACGATGATCTGCGGGCCTCGGATCGTCTACCCCCTAGACATTCTTCTAACGGGGTAGCCGGCGTAGCTCTCTCTTGTGTTGTGTCTCACTAGGTCATAGGATGATGTGAAACCATGTTGGTTCACAAGTTGGGGCACTATCTGACCGGTTTCACCGTAGCAGGAGATTCCCCTTATCTGGTCCATAACCTTTCGCTTCTAGGTTAGGCGCATGCATGCGAGGGGGCACATGCAATCACCTATACCAACCTTGCACCACACTCACACACATATGCTAGGGACACATGCAAGTTTTCGGATGATTCCAGCGTTCTCGGGGACTTACTCGTGAAACCACGATGATCTGCGGGCCTCGGATCGTCTACCCCCTAGACATTCTTGACGGGGGTAGCCGGCGTAGCTCTCTCTTGTGTTGTGTCTCACTAGGTCATAGGATGATGTGAAACCATGTTGGTTCACAAGTTGGGGCACTATCGGCCGGTTTCACCGTAGCGGGAGATTCCCCTTATCTGAGTCCATAACCTTTCGCTTCTAGGTTAGGCGCATGGATGCGAGGGGACACATGCAATCACCTATACCAACCTTGCACCACACTCACACACATATGCTAGGGACACATGCAAGTTTTCGGATGATTAAGCGTTCTTGGGACTTCCACCGTGAAACCACGATGATCTGCGGGCCTCGGATCGTCTACCCCTAGACATTCTTCGGCGGGGTAGCCGTAGATCTCTCTTGTGTTGTGTCTCACTAGGTCATAGGATGATGTGAAACCATGTTGGTTCACAAGTTGGGGCACTATCTGACCCGGTTTCACCGTGAGGGAGATTCCCCTTATCTGGTCCATAACCTTTCGCTTCTAGGTTAGGCGCATGGATGCGAGGGGGACACATGCAATCACCTATACCAACCTTGCACCACACTCACACACATATGCTAGGGACACATGCAAGTTTTCGGATGATTAGGCGTTCTTGCGGACTTCCACCGTGAAACCACGATGATCTGCGGGCCTCGGATCGTCTACCTAATGGAAATGAAGTTGACATCCTCTAGAACCTTATGGTCTATTGCAAAGTTAGTGTTTCCATGGTGCGAATACTAACAAATAGGCAACAAAAGTTAAATCATTTGAAAGAAAAATAAAAATAAAATTAGAAAATAGCATGAGACACACGGCAAAGGACAAAGCACACGGCAAAGATGTCCTTTGCCGTGTGCCTAATCGTCAAACACGGCAAGGTCCTTTGCCGTGTGTCTCTATCCAGACACCGGCAAAGAACTTTTTCACCTTTAGCAAGGCTTTTATTCCATATATGTTAGGTGATATTATTTCATAGGATCATGAGATCACACATATGATGATAGGTTATTGTGGTCTTGATCACTATATACATGCACCCCGATTCCGGCGTTCGTGGACTTCCTCCGTGAAACCACGATGATCTGCGGGCCTCGGATCGTCTACCCCCTAGACATTCTTGGCGACGGGGTAGCCGTAGCTCTCTCTTGTGTTGTGTCTCACTAGGTCATAGGATGATGTGAAACCATGTTGGTTCACAAGTTGGGGCACTATCTGGCCGGTTTCACCGTAGCGGGAGATTCCCCTTATCTGAGTCCATAACCTTTCGCTTCTAGGTTAGGCGCATGCATGCGAGGGGGCACATGCAATCACCTATACCAACCTTGCACCACACTCACACACATATGCTAGGGACACATGCAAGTTTTCGGATGATTAGGCGTTCTCGGGGACTTACTCGTGAAACCACGATGATCTGCGGGCCTCGGATCGTACCCCTAGACATTCTTCGGCAGGGGTAGCCGGCGTAGCTCTCTCTTGTGTTGTGTCTCACTAGGTCATAGGATGATGTGAAACCATGTTGGTTCACAAGTTGGGGCACTATCGGCCGGTTTCACCGTAGGGAGATTCCCCTTATCTGAGTCCATAACCTTCGCTTCTAGGTTAGGCGCATGGATGCGAGGGGGCACATGCAATCACCTATACCAACCTTGCACCACACTCACACACATATGCTAGGGACACATGCAAGTTTTCGGATGATTAGGCGTTCTCGGGGACTTACTCCGTGAAACCACGATGATCTGCGGGCCTCGGATCGTCTACCCCCTAGACATTCTTCGGCGGGGTAGCCGTAGCTCTCTCTTGTGTTGTGTCTCACTAGGTCATAGGATGATGTGAAACCATGTTGGTTCACAAGTTGGGGCACTATACGGCCGGTTTCACCGTGAGGAGATTCCCCTTATACAGTCCATAACCTTTCGCTTCTAGGTTAGGCGCATGCATGCGAGGGGGCACATGCAATCACCTATACCAACCTTGCACCACACTCACACACATATGCTAGGGACACATGCAAGTTTTCGAGATGATTAAGCGTTCTTGGGACTTACTCGTGAAACCACGATGATCTGCGGGCCTCGGATCGTCTACCCCCTAGACATTCTTCGGCAGGGTAGCCGGCGTAGCTCTCTCTTGTGTTGTGTCTCACTAGGTCATAGGATGATGTGAAACCATGTTGGTTCACAAGTTGGGGCACTATCTGACCGGTTTCACCGTAGCGGGAGATTCCCCTTATCTGGTCCATAACCTTTCGCTTCTAGGTTAGGCGCATGCATGCGAGGGGCACATGCAATCACCTATACCAACCTTGCACCACACTCACACACATATGCTAGGGACACATGCAAGTTTTCGGATGATTAGGCGTTCTTGGGACTTACTCGTGAAACCACGATGATCTGCGGGCCTCGGATCGTCACCCCCTAGACATTCTTACGGCGAGGTAGCCGGCGTAGCTCTCTCTTGTGTTGTGTCTCACTAGGTCATAGGATGATGTGAAACCATGTTGGTTCACAAGTTGGGGCACTATCTGACCGGTTTCACCGTAATGGGAGATTCCCCTTATCTGAGTCCATAACCTTTCGCTTCTAGGTTAGGCGCATGGATGCGAGGGGACACATGCAATCACCTATACCAACCTTGCACCACACTCACACACATATGCTAGGGACACATGCAAGTTTTCGAGATGATTAGGCGTTCTTAGGACTTCCACCGTGAAACCACGATGATCTGCGGGCCTCGGATCGTCTACCCCCTAGACATTCTTCGGCGAGGGGTAGCCGGCGTAGCTCTCTCTTGTGTTGTGTCTCACTAGGTCATAGGATGATGTGAAACCATGTTGGTTCACAAGTTGGGGCACTACTCTGCCCGGTTTCACCGTGAGGAGATTCCCCTTATCTGGTCCATAACCTTTCGCTTCTAGGTTAGGCGCATGGATGCGAGGGGGACACATGCAATCACCTATACCAACCTTGCACCACACTCACACACATATGCTAGGGACACATGCAAGTTTTGAGATGATTAGGCGTTCTTAGGACTTCCACCGTGAAACCACGATGATCTGCGGGCCTCGGATCGTCTACCCCCTAGACATTCTTGGCGGGGGTAGCCGGCGTAGATCTCTCTTGTGTTGTGTCTCACTAGGTCATAGGATGATGTGAAACCATGTTGGTTCACAAGTTGGGGCACTATCGGCCGGTTTCACCGTGCAGGAGATTCCCCTTATCTGGTCCATAACCTTTCGCTTCTAGGTTAGGCGCATGGATGCGAGGGACACATGCAATCACCTATACCAACCTTGCACCACACTCACACACATATGCTAGGGACACATGCAAGTTTTGAGATGATTAGGCGTTCTTGGGACTTCCACCGTGAAACCACGATGATCTGCGGGCCTCGGATCGTCTACCTAATGGAAATGAAGTTGACATCCTCTAGAACCTTATGGTCTATTGCAAAGTTAGTGTTTCCATGGTGCGAATACTAACAAATAGGCAACAAAAGTTAAATCATTTGAAAGAAAAATAAAAATAAAATTAGAAAATAGCATGAGACACACGCAAAGGACAAAGCACACGGCAAAGATGTCCTTTGCCGTGTGCTAATCGTCAAACACACGGCAAGGTCCTTTGCCGTGTGTCTCTATCCAGACACCACGGCAAAGAACTTTTTCACCTTTAGCAAGGCTTTTATTCCATATATGTTAGGTGATATTATTTCATAGGATCATGAGATCACACATATGATGATAGGTTATTGTGGTCTTGATCACTATATACATGCACCCCCGATTAGGCGTTCTCGTGGACTTCCTCCGTGAAACCACGATGATCTGCGGGCCTCGGATCGTCTACCCCCTAGACATTCTTCGGCGGGGTAGCCGCGTAGCTCTCTCTTGTGTTGTGTCTCACTAGGTCATAGGATGATGTGAAACCATGTTGGTTCACAAGTTGGGGCACTACTCTGGCGGTTTCACTGTAGCGGGAGATTCCCCTTATCTGGTCCATAACCTTTCGCTTCTAGGTTAGGCGCATGGATGCGAGGGGCACATGCAATCACCTATACCAACCTTGCACCACACTCACACACATATGCTAGGGACACATGCAAGTTTTGAGATGATTAGGCGTTCTCGGGGACTTACTCGTGAAACCACGATGATCTGCGGGCCTCGGATCGTCTACCCCCTAGACATTCTTCGGCGGGGTAGCCCGGCGTAGCTCTCTCTTGTGTTGTGTCTCACTAGGTCATAGGATGATGTGAAACCATGTTGGTTCACAAGTTGGGGCACTATCTGCCGGTTTCACCGTGTGGGGAGATTCCCCTTATCTGGTCCATAACCTTTCGCTTCTAGGTTAGGCGCATGGATGCGAGGGGGCACATGCAATCACCTATACCAACCTTGCACCACACTCACACACATATGCTAGGGACACATGCAAGTTTTCGGATGATTAGGCGTTCTCGGACTTACTCGTGAAACCACGATGATCTGCGGGCCTCGGATCGTCTACCCCCTAGACATTCTTCGGCGGGTAGCCGGCGTAGCTCTCTCTTGTGTTGTGTCTCACTAGGTCATAGGATGATGTGAAACCATGTTGGTTCACAAGTTGGGGCACTACTCGGCGGTTTCACCGTGCAGGAGATTCCCCTTATCTGAGTCCATAACCTTTCGCTTCTAGGTTAGGCGCATGGATGCGAGGGGGCACATGCAATCACCTATACCAACCTTGCACCACACTCACACACATATGCTAGGGACACATGCAAGTTTTCGGATGATTAGGCGTTCTCGGACTTACTCGTGAAACCACGATGATCTGCGGGCCTCGGATCGTCTACCCCTAGACATTCTTCGGCGGGGTAGCCGGCGTAGCTCTCTCTTGTGTTGTGTCTCACTAGGTCATAGGATGATGTGAAACCATGTTGGTTCACAAGTTGGGGCACTATCTGCCGGTTTCACCGTAACGGGAGATTCCCCTTATCTGGTCCATAACCTTTCGCTTCTAGGTTAGGCGCATGGATGCGAGGGGCACATGCAATCACCTATACCAACCTTGCACCACACTCACACACATATGCTAGGGACACATGCAAGTTTTGAGATGATTAGGCGTTCTTGGGGACTTCACTCGTGAAACCACGATGATCTGCGGGCCTCGGATCGTCTACCCCCTAGACATTCTTGACAGGGGGTAGCCGTAGCTCTCTCTTGTGTTGTGTCTCACTAGGTCATAGGATGATGTGAAACCATGTTGGTTCACAAGTTGGGGCACTATCTGGCCGGTTTCACCGTAGAGGAGATTCCCCTTATCTGAGTCCATAACCTTTCGCTTCTAGGTTAGGCGCATGCATGGATGCGAGGGGGCACATGCAATCACCTATACCAACCTTGCACCACACTCACACACATATGCTAGGGACACATGCAAGTTTTCGGATGATTAGGCGTTCTTAGGACTTCCACCGTGAAACCACGATGATCTGCGGGCCTCGGATCGTCTACCCCCTAGACATTCTTGACGGGGGGTAGCCGCGTAGCTCTCTCTTGTGTTGTGTCTCACTAGGTCATAGGATGATGTGAAACCATGTTGGTTCACAAGTTGGGGCACTACTCGGCCCGGTTTCACCGTAGCAGGAGATTCCCCTTATCTGAGTCCATAACCTTTCGCTTCTAGGTTAGGCGCATGGATGCGAGGGGGCACATGCAATCACCTATACCAACCTTGCACCACACTCACACACATATGCTAGGGACACATGCAAGTTTTCGGATGATTAAGCGTTCTTAGGACTTACTCGTGAAACCACGATGATCTGCGGGCCTCGGATCGTCTACCCCCTAGACATTCTTCGGCGGGGTAGCCAGCGTAGCTCTCTCTTGTGTTGTGTCTCACTAGGTCATAGGATGATGTGAAACCATGTTGGTTCACAAGTTGGGGCACTATACGGCCCGGTTTCACCGTAACGGGAGATTCCCCTTATCTGAGTCCATAACCTTTCGCTTCTAGGTTAGGCGCATGGATGCGAGGGGGCACATGCAATCACCTATACCAACCTTGCACCACACTCACACACATATGCTAGGGACACATGCAAGTTTTCGGATGATTAAGCGTTCTTAGGACTTCCACGTGAAACCACGATGATCTGCGGGCCTCGGATCGTCTACCCCTAGACATTCTTCGGCGGGGTAGCCGGCGTAGATCTCTCTTGTGTTGTGTCTCACTAGGTCATAGGATGATGTGAAACCATGTTGGTTCACAAGTTGGGGCACTATACGGCCGGTTTCACCGTAGCGGGAGATTCCCCTTATCTGGTCCATAACCTTTCGCTTCTAGGTTAGGCGCATGGATGCGAGGGGGACACATGCAATCACCTATACCAACCTTGCACCACACTCACACACATATGCTAGGGACACATGCAAGTTTTCGAGATGATTCCAGCGTTCTTAGGACTTCCACGTGAAACCACGATGATCTGCGGGCCTCGGATCGTCTACCTAATGGAAATGAAGTTGACATCCTCTAGAACCTTATGGTCTATTGCAAAGTTAGTGTTTCCATAGTGCGAATACTAACAAATAGGCAACAAAAGTTAAATCATTTGAAAGAAAAATAAAAATAAAATTAGAAAATAGCATGAGACACACGGCAAAGGACAAAGCACACGGCAAAGATGTCCTTTGCCGTGTGCCTAATCGTCAAACACCGGCAAGGTCCTTTGCCGTGTCTCTCTGACAGACCACGGCAAGAACTTTTTCACCTTTAGCAAGGCTTTTATTCCATATATGTTAGGTGATATTATTTCATAGGATCATGAGATCACACATATGATGATAGGTTATTGTGGTCTTGATCACTATATACATGCACCCCGATTAGGCGTTCTCGTGGACTTCCTCCGTGAAACCACGATGATCTGCGGGCCTCGGATCGTCTACCCCCTAGACATTCTTGGCGGGGGTAGCCGTAGCTCTCTCTTGTGTTGTGTCTCACTAGGTCATAGGATGATGTGAAACCATGTTGGTTCACAAGTTGGGGCACTACTCGGCCCGGTTTCACCGTGACGGGAGATTCCCCCTTATCTGAGTCCATAACCTTCGCTTCTAGGTTAGGCGCATGCATGCGAGGGGGCACATGCAATCACCTATACCAACCTTGCACCACACTCACACACATATGCTAGGGACACATGCAAGTTTTGAGATGATTAGGCGTTCTCGGGGACTTACTCGTGAAACCACGATGATCTGCGGGCCTCGGATCGTCTACCCCCTAGACATTCTTCGGCGGGGTAGCCAGCGTAGCTCTCTCTTGTGTTGTGTCTCACTAGGTCATAGGATGATGTGAAACCATGTTGGTTCACAAGTTGGGGCACTATCTGCCGGTTTCACCGTAACGGGAGATTCCCCCTTATCTGAGTCCATAACCTTTCGCTTCTAGGTTAGGCGCATGGATGCGAGGGGCACATGCAATCACCTATACCAACCTTGCACCACACTCACACACATATGCTAGGGACACATGCAAGTTTTCGGATGATTAGGCGTTCTCGGACTTACTCGTGAAACCACGATGATCTGCGGGCCTCGGATCGTCTACCCCCTAGACATTCTTCGGCGGGGTAGCCAGCGTAGCTCTCTCTTGTGTTGTGTCTCACTAGGTCATAGGATGATGTGAAACCATGTTGGTTCACAAGTTGGGGCACTATCCGGCCCGGTTTCACCGTAACGGGGAGATTCCCCCTTATACAGGTCCATAACCTTTCGCTTCTAGGTTAGGCGCATGGATGCGAGGGGCACATGCAATCACCTATACCAACCTTGCACCACACTCACACACACATATGCTAGGGACACATGCAAGTTTTCGAGATGATTAGGCGTTCTTAGGACTTACTCGTGAAACCACGATGATCTGCGGGCCTCGGATCGTCTACCCCCTAGACATTCTTGACGGAGGGTAGCCGGCGTAGCTCTCTCTTGTGTTGTGTCTCACTAGGTCATAGGATGATGTGAAACCATGTTGGTTCACAAGTTGGGGCACTACTCTGACCCGGTTTCACCGTAACGGGAGATTCCCCTTATCTGGTCCATAACCTTTCGCTTCTAGGTTAGGCGCATGGATGCGAGGGGGCACATGCAATCACCTATACCAACCTTGCACCACACTCACACACATATGCTAGGGACACATGCAAGTTTTCGGATGATTAGGCGTTCTTGGGGACTTACTCGTGAAACCACGATGATCTGCGGGCCTCGGATCGTCTACCCCCTAGACATTCTTCGGCGGGGTAGCCGGCGTAGCTCTCTCTTGTGTTGTGTCTCACTAGGTCATAGGATGATGTGAAACCATGTTGGTTCACAAGTTGGGGCACTATCTGACCCGGTTTCACCGTGAGGAGATTCCCCTTATCTGGTCCATAACCTTTCGCTTCTAGGTTAGGCGCATGGATGCGAGGGGGCACATGCAATCACCTATACCAACCTTGCACCACACTCACACACATATGCTAGGGACACATGCAAGTTTTGAGATGATTAGGCGTTCTTGGGACTTCCACGTGAAACCACGATGATCTGCGGGCCTCGGATCGTCTACCCCCTAGACATTCTTCGGCGGGGTAGCCGGCGTAGATCTCTCTTGTGTTGTGTCTCACTAGGTCATAGGATGATGTGAAACCATGTTGGTTCACAAGTTGGGGCACTATACGGCCGGTTTCACCGTAGCGGGAGATTCCCCTTATCTGGTCCATAACCTTTCGCTTCTAGGTTAGGCGCATGGATGCGAGGGGACATGCAATCACCTATACCAACCTTGCACCACACTCACACACATATGCTAGGGACACATGCAAGTTTTGAGATGATTAGGCGTTCTTCGGACTTCCACCGTGAAACCACGATGATCTGCGGGCCTCGGATCGTCTACCTAATGGAAATGAAGTTGACATCCTCTAGAACCTTATGGTCTATTGCAAAGTTAGTGTTTCCATGGTGCGAATACTAACAAATAGGCAACAAAAGTTAAATCATTTGAAAGAAAAAATAAAAATAAAATTAGAAAATAGCATGAGACACACGGCAAAGGACAAAGCACACGGCAAGATGTCCTTTGCCGTGTGCCTAATCGTCAAACACTGCAAGGTCCTTTGCGTGTGTCTCTATCCCACAGACACACGGCAAAGAACTTTTTCAACTTTAGCAAGGCTTTTATTCCATATATGTTAGGTGATATTATTTCATAGGATCATGAGATCACACATATTATGATAGGTTATTGTGGTCTTGATCACTATATACAAGCACCCCGATTAGAGCGTTCTCGTGGACTTCCTCCGTGAAACCACGATGATCTGCGGGCCTCGGATCGTCTACCCCCTAGACATTCTTCGACAGGTAGCCGGCGTAGCTCTCTCTTGTGTTGTGTCTCACTAGGTCATAGGATGATGTGAAACCATGTTGGTTCACAAGTTGGGGCACTATCTCGGCCGGTTTCACCGTAACGGGAGATTCCCCTTATCTGGTCCATAACCTTTCGCTTCTAGGTTAGGCGCATGGATGCGAGGGGCACATGCAATCACCTATACCAACCTTGCACCACACTCACACACATATGCTAGGGACACATGCAAGTTTTCAGATGATTAGGCGTTCTCGGGGACTTACTCGTGAAACCACGATGATCTGCGGGCCTCGGATCGTCACCCCCTAGACATTCTTCTGACGGGGGTAGCCGGCGTAGCTCTCTCTTGTGTTGTGTCTCACTAGGTCATAGGATGATGTGAAACCATGTTGGTTCACAAGTTGGGGCACTATACGGCCCGGTTTCACCGTAACGGGGAGATTCCCCTTATCTGGTCCATAACCTTTCGCTTCTAGGTTAGGCGCATGGATGCGAGGGGGCACATGCAATCACCTATACCAACCTTGCACCACACTCACACACATATGCTAGGGACACATGCAAGTTTTGGATGATTCCGCGTTCTCGGACTTACTCCGTGAAACCACGATGATCTGCGGGCCTCGGATCGTCTACCCCCTAGACATTCTTGACAGGGGTAGCCCGCGTAGCTCTCTCTTGTGTTGTGTCTCACTAGGTCATAGGATGATGTGAAACCATGTTGGTTCACAAGTTGGGGCACTACTCTGACCCGGTTTCACCGTAGCGGGAGATTCCCCTTATCTGAGTCCATAACCTTTCGCTTCTAGGTTAGGCGCATGGATGCGAGGGGCACATGCAATCACCTATACCAACCTTGCACCACACTCACACACATATGCTAGGGACACATGCAAGTTTTGAGATGATTAGGCGTTCTTGGACTTCCACCGTGAAACCACGATGATCTGCGGGCCTCGGATCGTCTACCCCCTAGACATTCTTCCGAGGGTAGCCGGCGTAGATCTCTCTTGTGTTGTGTCTCACTAGGTCATAGGATGATGTGAAACCATGTTGGTTCACAAGTTGGGGCACTATACGGCCGGTTTCACCGTAACGGGAGATTCCCCTTATCTGGTCCATAACCTTCGCTTCTAGGTTAGGCGCATGCATGCGAGGGGCACATGCAATCACCTATACCAACCTTGCACCACACTCACACACATATGCTAGGGACACATGCAAGTTTTCGAGATGATTAGGCGTTCTTGGGACTTACTCGTGAAACCACGATGATCTGCGGGCCTCGGATCGTCTACCCCCTAGACATTCTTCGGCGGGGTAGCCCGGCGATCTCTCTTGTGTTGTGTCTCACTAGGTCATAGGATGATGTGAAACCATGTTGGTTCACAAGTTGGGGCACTATACGGCCCGGTTTCACCGTAACGGGGAGATTCCCCCTTATACAGGTCCATAACCTTTCGCTTCTAGGTTAGAGCGCATGGATGCGAGGGGGGACACATGCAATCACCTATACCAACCTTGCACCACACTCACACACATATGCTAGGGACACATGCAAGTTTTCAGATGATTAGGCGTTCTTGCGGACTTCCACCGGCGAAACCCTGATGATCTGCGGGCCTCGGATCGTCTACCCCCCTAGACATTCTTCTGACAGGGGTAGCCGGCGTAGCTCTCTCTTGTGTTGTGTCTCACTAGGTCATAGGATGATGTGAAACCATGTTGGTTCACAAGTTGGGGCACTATACGGCCCGGTTTCACCGTAACGGGGAGATTCCCCCTTATACAGGTCCATAACCTTTCGCTTCTAGGTTAGAGCGCATGGATGCGAGGGGGGACACATGCAATCACCTATACCAACCTTGCACCACACTCACACACATATGCTAGGGACACATGCAAGTTTTCAGATGATTCCGACGTTCTTCCGGACTTCCACCGGCGAAACCCTGATGATCTGCGGGCCTCGGATCGTCTACCCCCCTAGACATTCTTCTGACAGGGGTAGCCCGGCGTAGCTCTCTCTTGTGTTGTGTCTCACTAGGTCATAGGATGATGTGAAACCATGTTGGTTCACAAGTTGGGGCACTATACGGCCCGGTTTCACCGTAACGGGGAGATTCCCCCTTATACCGGTCCATAACCTTTCGCTTCTAGGTTAGAGTGCATGGATGCGAGGGGGGACACATGCAATCACATATACCAACCTTGCACCACACTCACACACATATGCTAGGGACACATGCAAGTTTTCAGATGATTAGAGCGTTCTTGGGACTTCCACCGTGAAACCACGATGATCTGCGGGCCTCGGATCGTCTACCCCTAGACATTCTTCGACAGGGTAGCCCGCGTAGATCTCTCTTGTGTTGTGTCTCACTAGGTCATAGGATGATGTGAAACCATGTTGGTTCACAAGTTGGGGCACTATACGGCCGGTTTCACCGTAGCGGAGATTCCCCTTATCTGGTCCATAACCTTTCGCTTCTAGGTTAGGCGCATGGATGCGAGGGGACACATGCAATCACCTATACCAACCTTGCACCACACTCACACACATATGCTAGGGACACATGCAAGTTTTGAGATGATTAGGCGTTCTTAGGACTTCCACCGTGAAACCACGATGATCTGCGGGCCTCGGATCGTCTACCTAATGGAAATGAAGTTCAGCATCCTCTAGAACCTTATGGTCTATTGCAAAGTTAGTGTTTCCATGGTGCGAATACTAACAAATAGGCAACAAAAGTTAAATCATTTGAAAGAAAAATAAAATAAAATTAGAAAATAGCATGAGACACACGGCAAAGGACAAAGCACACGGCAAAGATGTCCTTTGCGTGCCTATCGTCGTCAAACACCAAGGTCCTTTGCCGTGTGTCTATCCCAGACACACGGCAAAGAACTTTTTCACCTTTAGCAAGGCTTTTATTCCATATATGTTAGGTGATATTATTTCATAGGATCATGAGATCACACATATGATGATAGGTTATTGTGGTCTTGATCACTATATACAAGCACCCCCGATTCCGGCGTTCGTGGACTTCCTCCGTGAAACCACGATGATCTGCGGGCCTCGGATCGTCTACCCCCTAGACATTCTTCGACAGGTAGCCGGCGTAGCTCTCTCTTGTGTTGTGTCTCACTAGGTCATAGGATGATGTGAAACCATGTTGGTTCACAAGTTGGGGCACTATCTGGCCCGGTTTCACCGTAACGGGAGATTCCCCTTATCTGGTCCATAACCTTTCGCTTCTAGGTTAGGCGCATGCATGCGAGGGGCACATTCAATCACCTATACCAACCTTGCACCACACTCACACACATATGCTAGGGACACATGCAAGTTTTCAGATGATTCCGACGTTCTCGGACTTACTCGTGAAACCACGATGATCTGCGGGCCTCGGATCGTCTACCCCCCTAGACATTCTTCTGACAGGGGTAGACCGGCGTAGCTCTCTCTTGTGTTGTGTCTCACTAGGTCATAGGATGATGTGAAACCATGTTGGTTCACAAGTTGGGGCACTATACGGCCCGGTTTCACCGAACGGGAGATTCCCCTTATCTGTCCATAACCTTTCGCTTCTAGGTTAGGCGCATGGATGCGAGGGGGCACATGCAATCACCTATACCAACCTTGCACCACACTCACACACATATGCTAGGGACACATGCAAGTTTTCGATGATTCAAGCGTTCTTGGGACTTACTCCGTGAAACCACGATGATCTGCGGGCCTCGGATCGTCTACCCCCTAGACATTCTTCGACAGGTAGCCGGCGTAGCTCTCTCTTGTGTTGTGTCTCACTAGGTCATAGGATGATGTGAAACCATGTTGGTTCACAAGTTGGGGCACTATGACCCGGTTTCACCGAACGGGAGATTCCCCTTATCTGGTCCATAACCTTTCGCTTCTAGGTTAGGCGCATGCATGCGAGGGGGCACATGCAATCACCTATACCAACCTTGCACCACACTCACACACATATGCTAGGGACACATGCAAGTTTTCGATGATTAGGCGTTCTTGGGACTTACTCGTGAAACCACGATGATCTGCGGGCCTCGGATCGTCTACCCCTAGACATTCTTCCGACAGGGTAGCCCGGCGTAGCTCTCTCTTGTGTTGTGTCTCACTAGGTCATAGGATGATGTGAAACCATGTTGGTTCACAAGTTGGGGCACTATCTGGCCGGTTTCACCGTAACGGGAGATTCCCCTTATACAGTCCATAACCTTTCGCTTCTAGGTTAGGCGCATGGATGCGAGGGGACACATGCAATCACTTATACCAACCTTGCACCACACTCACACACATATGCTAGGGACACATGCAAGTTTTGAGATGATTAGGCGTTCTTAGGACTTCCACCCGAAACCACGATGATCTGCGCCTCGGATCGTCTACCTAATGGAAATGAAGTTCAAGATCCTCTAGAACCTTATGGTCTATTGCAAAGTTAGTGTTTCCATGGTGCGAATACTAACAAATAGGCAACAAAAGTTAACTAAAAACTTTAAATAAATACAACTGAAAGAAAAATAAAAATAAAATTAGAAAATACCTAAAGGCACACTAAGGCAAAGGAGAAAGCACACGGCAAGAGGTCCTTTGCAGGTGTCTCTTACACTGCAAAGGTTCTTTCACCGCAGTAACTGCACAAGGGGTGACCCGTGCCTTTAGTATCGGCCCGCTGTGGCCTCCCCCGCCTGACTCCCCACCACACGCCTCACACACGCCTCCTGCGCCGCCGCCTCTCACGCCCTGCCTCTAGCCGCCTCTCTGGCTGCTGCACCTGCCTCCACCTGCCCCTTTGCCTCACACCGACCCATCCGCCCCATCCGCCGCCTCCGCCCAAGCCTCGCCCGGCCATGGGAGCTCGCCCGCGGCTCCACTGGTAGGAGCTGGGCCGCCAGCCCGCCTCTGCCGCCCCCATCGACAGCTGCATCCACCATCGGTATGTGCCTAGTATTTTTTGTTAGTGTAGTGTAGTATAGTATATATATGTATATGTATGTGTAGTGTAGTGTAGTGTAGTATAGTAGTATAGTAGTAACATTGTTAGATATATGTGTATGTGTATATTAGTAATTAAGCATGTATTTAGCAAAATGGACAAGTTACTAGTATGATGTATGATGTATGTAGTGCTAGTTCTAGTGTTGTACTAAGTTATTAGTAAAGTGTATTTAGTGATAGTTTTATTGTCATATATTACATTAGGGTAGTTTTAGTGGTAGATTTAGCAAAATGGACAAGTTACTAATATGTTGGATTTAGTGGTAGTATTTTCTAGTATGTTGTTTCATATATGCATGTGTATAGTATAGTAGTAATTTAGGAATTATATGTGTAAAATTTTGGCTTGTATTTTGGCATATATAAATACATATGTATATTACTATTTTTCTTCGTAGGATATTTGTCGAGTGCGAGGGTGGGGTTGTCGACGGTGTAGGTCATTTTATGTAGGGTCGAGCATCTTCTTCACCTCTCGATCACGCTTCAAGGGTAAAAATCTATTCTCCTATCTTGCAAATACCTAGGGTTATTTTCGTGTAGATCACCAAGTGCATCGCGTTACCTAGGCGTCTCTTCCGGCCATAAGGGTTACGGATAAATATGCATTAGTGGTCTCGCATATTATGAAGCGTAACTCTTACGGCATTTATCGGGCGGATGCGTAGTTGGGTATGTTTTCCTTGTTCTACTCGGTCGAGATAGGATTTCGGCGCCTCGTTGTTCTCCGGATGCACATCCCTCTTGGCTTTTTGCCGAGACGTGTATCGGGAGAGCAGCGGGGAGGTGCTGCCGAAATTCTGTCTCGGATCGGAGTAGAGCAAGGAGAACATACTCAATCTACGGATCCGGCGGTTGATAGGACCCTCTTTACCTATTAGAGAGATAGGTGGATATATGTATGGCATAAAATATATGTTTGCTAAAATTAACCGAACTAATACCGGATTTATTTATATGGCATGATTAATTGAAAGCATTATATATGTCGTTTTGGTGCTGATTAGAGGATGGAGAATCGTATTTGGATGTATGATGGCTATGTCGAAGTGGGACTTTACCTCGTAATGGCAAGAAAAGGCCGAGGACTTTGTGAACCGGCATTTGCCGTCCCTAGCAGACCAGGAAGAATTTTACGCCCTTGCAAGATGCAAGAACCTGAATACACATTCGAAGGATGATGTGAGTACTCACCGCTCAATTACGGGTTCACACCATCCTATAAGACTTGGACATTCCATGGTGAAAAGTTAGCGAACGTGCTAGAGAGGAGTCACGGTACAAGAAGCAGAGTCGGCCAAGGGAGAATTTGATCTGGTTTTGATAGGTGCATAGAAAACTTTGTGAATGCTAATGCGCTGAAAGCCCTCATGTAGAGGCAGAGACTCCTCGGAGGCGGAGACAAGTGAGGAGGGAGGAAAACACGGCAAAGTACTACGAGACTTTGTTTGCCTCACGAGACCCCTTCATGCACATACAGATGTTACCCAACTGGATGCCATAGCTTCGCTTTTGGCCTTCAAGAGCCACAGGAACTTGACCAGAGAGGACTTTGATGATATGCTTGCCGTCGTTGGCAAGATTCGCGAAAGGGCACCTCTTGCGGAGAACTTCTACTATTCGACCAAACTCCTCCGTGACCTTAAGATGTCATATGAGTCGATACACGCTTGTCAGAAGGGATGCATGCTATTCACAAAGGAGCATGCTAAGACAAATTATTGTATCCGCTGCAAATCCTCTAGGTACTTTGAGGTCGATCCCGATGGTGATGGTCGAAAGAGGCGCGGGGTTGCCAAAACATTCTTGGTATCTTCCAATCATACCGAGGCTCCATGACTCTTCATGATCGAGGATACCGCCAGGCAGATGCAAGTAGAAGGGAATGATACCTCGACAAGATGATACATCCGTCGGATGGTAGTGCATGGAAGAACTTTGTCAAGAAATATCCCGATAAAGCCGGTGACAAGAGGAGCGATTGCCATATCAACCGATGGGTTCAATCCATATGGCATGTCGGCTTCAAAGATATAGTTGTTGGCCGTTTGTTATTCCTGAACCTCCCACGGCGTGCATGAGATCGAGAACATGTTTGTCTCGATGATAATCCTGGGCGAAATACCGGGTAAGAACATGAATGTATCTAGAACCGCTGGTGGATGACTTGCTTCGTGGCTGGGAAGGTCGGGATCCGAACATTTGACGCTTCAAACAACGAGCACCGATATGTATGTCGGTACCATACCTCAGATGACCTACCAAAGACGTGCGTTGTTCTGCGGCTGGTGTACACATGGGAAGTGGCCTTGCCCAGGTGCATGCAATCTCGACTTTCTTCCGTCGAAGGAGGCAAGTATTCTTTTGATGAACATCGGCGGTGTCTTGAGCGAATCATCCATATAGGAGTGACAAAAGAGGTTCAAGAAAGGTCGTGTTGTCCATGATCCAAAGCCACGTCTAAAGACCGGAAAGGAAATCAAGGCTGAGTTGGAAGCTCTCCACCAAACTCCGATGGGAATGGTTTCGTGGGATACGGGATACGCACAGTGGACCCACATTCCGTGCTTATGGAAGCTCCTTACTTTGAGGATCTTGAGCTCCCGATAACATTGATGTAATGCACACCGAAAAGAATATCGGTGAGGCCCTTTGGAGCACCATAATGCAAACCGAGAAGGCGAAGATAACATCAAGGCTCGAATTGATCAAGAAGCATTGTGCGATAGGCCAAAGTTGAACATGCAGCCACCGGAGCCAAAGGCGAAAAAGGTGGTCTAAGCCAAAGGCTCTTTCGCCCAACAAAGCCCCAAAGAAGGGAGATCTTCGATGGATCGCAAAGTTTGTTTTTCCCTGATGGTTATGCGGCCAACTGGATGAGGGGTGCGAACATGGAAACATTGCGAGTACAAGGGCTCAAGAGTCATGACTACCACGTATGGCTTGAGCGGATAATGCCGGTGATGATTCGAGGCTATGTCGATGAGGAGACTTGGCGAGTGCTGTCGAGGTTGAGCTTTTTCTTCCGCCAGATTTGTGCTAGGGAGTTAGACCGTAAAGTGCTTGAGAAGCTACATGAACAGGCACCCGAGTTGCTTTGCGATCTAGAGATGCTCCTTCCGCCAGGGTTCTTCAATCCAATGCAACATATGATCTTGCATCTTGCGGACGAGGCTTTAAAGGGGGGACCTGTGTGGGCCCGTTGGCAGTATCCGCCCGAGAGAGAAACAAAGAAGCTTCGTAAGAAAACAGGCAATAAATGCAAGATCGAGGCATCCATAGCCGAGGCAGTCCTTAACGAGGAGGTTGCAAACTTCACCACAAAGCACTATGATGCCAACATTCCCACAAAGCACAACCCAAGTGCCACATAATGCCGCCAACCAAGATGTACCCAATCTTAGCATCTTCGTTGGGCTAGGTGGCAAATCAAGGGCACAAAGAGGTTCGCAATGAAAAAACTTGAGGGAGTTGATCCACTCGTATGTCTTGAACACCATGGAAGAAGTGAAGCCGTACATCGAGTAAGTGATCACCATTTAGTTTTCCGCAAACATTCATCGCTATGTCCGTGCCTAACTGTCCTTTAAATTGTTATAGACGATTCAAGAGTGCACATTGGAAGAATCCAAATAGGGAGCCTAACCCTCAAGAGGAGCAGGATCTTTTCGATAAGGGTGGTGGTTTCGCGTCAATTTGGTTACGTGGTTTGGTACTATTCGAGCCAACTTGTTGTGCTACACTTTGTGATAAACTTCTTATGCTAAACTTCTCGTTCTAACTTGTAGGCAAGAACCGACAAAGAGATGCAACCCGCTAAGAAATATTGCCGGGGCTTTAACCATTCAATCGACACGTTCAATGCTTATGACGTGAATGGGTATCGCCCATACCCATGAATACACAACTAGCCCAACCGGAAGACAACAAATAGCGGGTCTTTTGTGAAGGCTCGATGGCCTCGAGACTATGGAAGAGTCGAGGGTATATATGAGCTGAATTACGGTTTGGCAAAGGGCTAAATCCGTTGTATTCAAATGTCATTGGTTTGACCCACATAAGGTGAAACGGGATCCCGAAATTGACTGGTTAAGAGAAACTCCGTTTATGCGGGAGATGATGTTTACATTTTGGCTACTCAGGCCTTCCAAGTATTCTATCTTAGTACCCATGCCAAAACCCGACAAAACGCGTCACAGGATCGATGTTGTGATGACGTACCGACACGCAATAGGCCGCCTTGCCAAACAAGGATGATTACCGCCGCTAGACCCTCAACAAATGATGGCGAGTTTTATCAAGAAGAAGGGCTCCCGGGCAATTCACTATCGACTTGTCCGCCGATGGTGACATGGTCGTGAGCGATGAGCAAGAAGAAGGCGAGGAGGAAGACACGCGCAAGATGAAGCTGAGGAGGTTCACAACCAACAAGATGTGAGTTTGCTCGAGGCGTTCCATGCAGGGCCTTGACGTGAACGATCCACGGGGACCACCTCCGGGTTTCGTGGATGATTATTGGTGGCGGAAAATGATAGCGATGACGAACCTCTCGTCCAATTCATAATCCCGACTCAGATTGATCCATGCATGTAGTAGTAATAATCTTTGTAGTAGTGTTTGCTATGTAATCCCGGCTATGTAATAATAAATTTCTTTCCTTTTGTCTTTGTATTTGTAAGAACTCTATTCTATGTAATAAAATTTCTTTCCTTTTGTCTTTGTATTTGTAAGAACTCGTATCCCCAAAGTCGAGAGAGGATGTATTTTCGAGATTCATATAGCATGGGGATGTGACGGTGCAAGCCAGGAAAGGATTCTCGATCCACGACAACGATTCCTTCGAGGAGTCGTTGTCGGAGACCAATCCTTTCCTTGGCTTGCGCGATCATACCCATGCTATATGGATCATGGAAGTATTTCTCTTCTTCGTCTTTGCCGATACGAATATAGATTAGCTAGTGACTTAAATGGAATATATTAGATAGCCTAAAGTCGAAAGGAAAGACATTACTTCACTATTCGTATAGCATGGGCGACATTGTTATATGAATCGTGAAATGGTTTCTTCCTTTCGTCTTTGGAGAAACACAAGGAAGGCTTCATCTCGTATCCCCAAGTCGAGAGAGGAGGTATTTTGAGATTCATATAGCATGGGGATGTGACGGTGGCGGCCCGGGAAAGATTTCTCGATCCACGACAACGATTCCTTTCGAGGAGTCGCGTGGAGACCGAATCCTTTCCTTGGCTTGTCATATCACCCATGCTATATGGATCATGGAAGTATTTCTCTTCTTCGCCTTTGCCGATACTGAATATAGATTAGCTAGCGTGACTTAAATGGAATATATTAGATAGCCCTAAAGTCGAAAGGAAAGACATTACTTCACTATTCGTATAGCATGGGCGACATTGTTATATGAATCGTGAAATGGTTTCTTTCCTTTCGCCTTTGGAGAAACACAAGGAAGGCTTCATCTCGTATCCCCAAGTCGAGAGAGGACGGTATTTTGAGATTCATATAGCATGGGGATGTGGCGGTGGCAAGCCGGTGAAAGGATTCTCGATCCACGACAACGATTCCTTTCGAGGAGTCGCTGCGTGGAGACAATCCTTTCCTTGGCTTGCCGCGTATCATACCCATGCTATATGGATCATGGAAGTATTTCTCTTCTTTCGTCTTTGCCGATACGAATATAGTGTGTGTTTAAAACTTGAGTATTATTGTACTGTTATGAATCTTGTGTCACTGATGTGTACTAATAAACTACTCTTTTCACTCTGTTTTGCAGGTGATTGAAAGATGCCGGGGGGAAAGGGAGTTACAAGAAAGCTGAAAAGCTTGGCAAAACTGGTGACTGGTGGTTCAAAAGATGTCAGGGGGAAGCAGCCTACTAGTGCTACTGCTAGTGCTCCACCGCGCACTTCACAGCGGCGAGGGCGTGGGAGGCGTGCGAGGACTCCTAGTCCCCCTCCGGTCTTCGAGGAGGACGAGCAGGAGCAGGAGCAGGAGCAGGAGCAGGAGCAGGAGAAGGAGGGGGAGGACGACGAGGAGGAGGAGCCGTTCGGCCGGAGGATGAGGGACGACTCGGATTCGACGAGGAGGAGCAGGAGGCAGGAGGATGAGGATGAGGGTTGGGGTCTTTACCCTCACGAGGTTGACACGTCCTTGAGGTGGGCGCCCGAGGATGAGACGGAGTACCTTCAGAGTCTGTGCCATGGACCCGAGCCTGGTGCCACGGAGAAGGCTCCATATCGGCGTGGGGTTTCGAGACTCCCGACCTACCTTATCCCTATCACGGACAAGGTACTCGTGCCGCTGGTCGAGGTACATGATTTGACCCTAAACCATACATTGTAATTTTTATCACATAACGACCTTGTCCTTTTCATTTTGCGGTGCCTTTTTATATGAGGATGGGATCAAGCCATATCGTGGCTACTCAAGCATCCTTGGAGCCTTGGTTAGAAAGTATTTTCCGGGATTGTCACTCTCCCAAATGGTTCAAAGGATGTGGCTTGGACTTGGAAGCATTATCACTATGTCAAGATCCCGAAAAAGTACACCACCATCGCGAGAAGGTTCAGTTTTGTTCTGGGTAAGTTTGTTTTGCTTGTCATAATTCAATCGCCTTGAGGATGAAATACACTTGAACTCGTGGCTTGTCATAATTCAATCGCCTTTGACCCCCTTTTTTCCCTATGTGCATACTTGTAGAAGTTCTTGACATGGACAGACGCCAAAAAAGGGAGTGTTTGATGATTGTTCACGAGCTTGCCAAGAGGAAGGTGCAAGACATGCACTACGAGGCACGCGTGAACTGCGTCAAGAATCGGTTCGTGATCGCAAGATTTGGATGAACAAGAGCCAAGCCGGAGATGCTCTTGAGCCGTGGCGATACTGCAGTAGTTGCATTTTGTTTTATTGATTTCTTGACCTTATTCTATTTTCTATTGTACTAATACGTGTGTCTTGTGGAAGTAGAACCCTCCTCGTTCGTGGGTAATGAAGCGGTGCTTCATGGCAATGGTAGCGTGGTGGACACCCCCAATTACCTCGAAACACGCCGATGCAAAGAGGCGGCGAGAGGAGATGGGGTGGATCACACCGCCAAGGCAAGCATCCCCTCTTCTTAGGCAAAAAGAGGTGAGAAAATGCTTGTAATTTTATTCTTTACTTCGCCTTTGGAGTCCCCTTCACTTAACTTCGTGCTCTTTTGTGCGTAAAATAAAGACAGTCAAGAGCCGTCCGTGTTTGCCGTTTGGAAGAAGACACGACGTTGGATGAGCCTAGGAACGGGAGCCTATGGATGAACAAGGGAGCCAGGCTCCGGGGTGAGAAGTACCCTGAGAAGTACAAGGAGGTTCATGGAGAAGATTCTAACCCTGAGACCGCCCCCTTCGACCCCGAGGTCGCCGTCTTTGGCGGGAGAAGGCGGAAGAATGGTCGCCTATGGATCGGTCACGGGTCCGTCGACCCTAAGACCATCCCATCTATGCGCCAGGTCCGGCGTGGTAGGACGAGCGACCAGCCTGCTATAGAGACCCGCCCACGGCCTTTGGTTGTAGCTCTCGAGCAGTTACGGGTATGTTCTTCCTCGGTCATCTATGTTTTACTACATGTTTTGTGTTGCAATGTTCATCTAATCGTGGCGACACGACGCAGGAGGAGATGGCCGCTGATAGGGCACGCAGAGAGGCGGCCGAGCAATGGCAGCAATGGAGCAGATGGCCCATCGCCAGGGTTCCGGAGCAACAGGCGATGATGCGGTGGATGACACAACAAATGCTCATCAATTCTCAACCAGGACTCTTCCCACTCCTCCTTTTGCCTTCTCGGGTAAGTGATCAAGTGTCTTATTGTCCAATGCTCGCAATTTTCAATCTTGCCTTATTGTCTAATGCTCACAATTTCCAATCTGCAGATGGACGATGCGATGCCGCCGCTGGTGGGTCCCGGTGGATCGAACAACCAGCGCCGCCGTTTTTACCGTCAACAATCGGTCGTCCGGAGGCTGAATCAGAGTCCTCCAGGTTTGTTTTCTTATACTTGTCAAATTTATCCATGCCATCGCATTTGTAGAAATTTTAGCCATGATATGACACTTGTAGAAATTTTAGCCTTGTCATGATACTTATAGAAAATTTAGAAATTCCATGACACTTGTAGGAAATTTAGCCTTGCCATGATACTTATAGCAAATTTAGCAATTCCATGACACTTGTAGATAATTCTATGCCATTGTCAAAATTTTAGCCATGCTATGACACTTGTAGAAATTTTAGCCTTGCCATGACACTTATAGAAATTCAAGAGTTGCCATGGGACTTGTAGATATTCGTGATTTTACTTGTCATATTGATGTAATTTGCCATGAGACTCGTCAAAATCCCATGTTATTTCCATTTCCATCAACTTGCCTAGAAACTTGTACATATTGATGATTTTACTTCTCATATTTATGTGCTTGTCTTGAACTTGTAGGATCTCACGATGGAGCATGAGCTTGTGGAGCACTCGGAGTTGATGATCTTGTAATATTTGTCTAGTTTAGGTCTTATAACTTGTTGGTTATGCACTTGGTAGTATTTGACACTTGTGGCAAGAATAAACACTAGCATTTGACAATTGTAATATTTGTGAAATCTCTTGCTTTCGTGGTGATGATGTTTGCTAGTGTTGATGATGCATTTTGGTGTTGGTGATGATTATATTGTTGTTGTTGATGAGTATATTATTGTTGTTGATGAGTATATTATTGTTGTTGATGATCTGTAGATCATACATATATATTATGTTTTGAATTGCAGGAAATGACTGGAAACAGGAAAAAAATTGAAAAATGCACTAGAGGAAAAAGGGCCATCCGTTCGCCACCCCTGGGAGCATTAGTCCCGGTTGCGCCAAATCGAGACTAATCTCGCACGCGTCAGTTGGGCGGGCACGGGCCGAGGCATGGGTCCCGGTTGGTAGGGGCATCGTCGGTTGGAGCCACCAACGGGACTAAAGGTTTGGCCACGACCACGTGGCACGCACCTTTAGTCCCGGTTGGCTCCAACCGGACTAAAGACCCTCTATAAATGCAACCCCCCCTCTCTGCCTCCACTCTGTTTTTGAATGGTGTAAGCTGTGAGGTGTGTGCTAGTTTTTTCTCATGCATGCATGGAAGGTGTTTGTTGAAATGTTTGAGTGAAAAATCCGTTGAATTTCTCATAGAACAAAAATATAGAAGGTGTCCGAGACGCTTGAGCTTATTTCCCTCGATCGAGGTTAGCAATCTTATCTTTTCTAGGTCATTGATACAATTCATGTGTCGGTGTGAATTGGTTATTTCACTATTTATGATGTCCTGTTTTTGATAAACCTACTTATATGATGCGGATGAGCGGTCGGGAATGGATGTACGGTGACCGGGGTAGCGGGTATATCAAAGGCGTGGATAAATTTATCGATGTGGCTACGGCAAACAAAGAGAATGGATTTATACGTTGTCCATGTGTTCAATGTCGGAACAACAAGGAGTACTCTTCCTCGAAAATCATTCGGCCACCGATTATGAAAGGTTTCATGCCCAACTATAATTGCTGGACCAAGCACGGGAAAGAGGGGTTATGATGGAAGATGGTGAAGAAGAAGATGATGATAACAACTATCATCATATGTTTCCTGAATCTGTGATACTGCAATGGAAGACAATGGAGAGGAAAAAGGTGAAGAACGGGCATCGGATGAGCCGGTGATGAACTTGGTAGGGTCATTTCGATGCAAAGCGAGACGTGAAATGAAAATGAGAAGTTGAAGTTAGAGGGCATGTTAGAAGATCACAAGAAATTGTTGTACCCAAATTGTGAAGATGGCAGCACAAAGCTCGATGCGACAATCGGAATTGTTGCGATGGAAGGCGAGTGTGGTCTAATGACTCCTCATTTGAAAAGATCTGAAAATAATGAAGTCAAGTTTCCAAAACATAACGAACTTCCCGATAGTACCTCTGAAGCAAAGAAGACTCTCATCCTCCGGGATTAGATGTGCAAAAGATACATGCATGCATTAATGTGCATCCTCTACATGTAAGGAGTATGAGAATTTAGATAAATGCCCGGTATGCAACGTTCTGCGGTATAAGATCGACGAGATGACCACGGTGATGTTGAGGGAGAGCCCCTCGGAAGAGGGTTCTGCTAAGGTTATGTGGTATGCTCCTATAATACCAAGGTTGAAACGCATGTTCAGAAACAAAGAGCATGTCAGGTTGTTGCGATGGCACAAAGAAGACCGTAAGAAAGACGGGGAGTTGAGACAACCTGTTGATGGGTCACAGTGGAGAAAAACCGAGAGAGACTTCCCAGACTTTGCAGGTGACGCAAGGAACTTATGGTTTGGTCTAAGTACGGATGGCATGAATCCTTTTGGGGAGCAGAGCTGCGACACAGCACTGGCCCGTGACTCTATGTATCTACAACCTGCCTCCTTGGTTGTGCATGAAGCGTAAGTTCATTATGATGCCGGTGCTCATCCAAGGCCCGAAGCAACGGCAACGCGACATTGATGTGTACCTTAGGCCATTAGTTGAAGAACTCTTACGGTTGTGGGGCAAACCAGGTGTACGTCGTGGGATGAGAACAAGCGAGCCATTTAATCTACGAGGGTTGTTATTCGTAACCATCAATGATTGGCTGCTCTTAGTAACCTTTCGGATGAGACAAACAAAGGATATAAGGCATGTACCCACTGTTTAGATAAGACCGAAGGTACATATTTGCATAAATGCAAGAAGGTTGTGTACCTAGCGAATCGGCGATTTCTTCCGACCAATCATCCGTAAGAAAGAAAGGCAAGCATTTCAAAGGTGAGGCAGATCACGGAAGAAGCTGAACTCCTCTGGTGATGATGTATTTGGTATGGTCAAGGACATAGAAGTAATCTTTGGAAAGGGTCCCGCGGTCAATCAGTTCGAACGACGTCGCTACAGGACACGCACCCATGTGGAAGAAGAAATCTATATTTTGGGAGCTGCCATATTGGAAAGTCCTGCGTGTCCGCTCTTCAATCGACGTGATGCACGTGACGCAGAATCTCTGCGTGAACCTGCTAGGATTCCTAGGCGTGTATGGGAAGACAAAAGATACACGAAGCACGGAGGACCAACAAATTATGAAAGACCCAAAGAACATGCATACGAGATAACAAGACGGATAAAGGCGTCACTTAAGTCGTGCTATGCTCTTACCAAAGCGTAGAAGGAAATCTTTTTGAAGTCCTTACTGGTATCAAGGTGCCGGGCTTCTCATCTAATATAAAGGGATAATAAATATGGCAGAGAAAAAGTTCCAAAACCTGAAGTCTCATGGTATCACGTGATTATGACGTGATTGCTTCGATTGCATTGAGGGGCTTCTACCGTAAAATGTTCGAGTACCCATTGTGAAGCTGTGTGCATTCCTCAATGCAATATCTCGAAGGTAATCAATCCGGATATTCGCCAAGGTTCTGAAGGATGTGGTACAATGTCTTGTTAGTTTTGAATTGGTGTTCCCACCATCCTTCTTCAATATTATGACGCATCTCCTGGTTCATCTAGTGGAAGAGATTGCCATTCTCGGTCGGTATTTCTGCACAATATGTTCCCCTTTGAGAGGTTCATGGGAGTCTTAAAGAAATATGTTCATAACCGTGCTAGACTGAAGGAAGCATCTCCAAGGGATATGGAGCGAGAGGAGGTCATTGAGTTTTGTGTTGACTTTATTCGACCTTAAGCCGATTGGTGTTTCGACTCGCGGCATGAGGGAAGACTAAGTGGAAAAAGGCACGCTGGGAAAGAAAGCAATCGATATGTAGGGACGGGATTCTTTCACTAAAGCACACTACGCTTCTACATAATTCCACCTTGGCAGCTCCGTATGGAGGAACACAAGAATATTGTACGCTCAAAAACCGGGAAGCTTTGAATCATGGATTCTGAGATGAACACATGAAGTCTGCCGGTGGTTGGATGGACACATCTCTTGAATGACACCACTGTTGGAGATCAGCTATACTTGTTGGCGCGTCACCATCTTCTCTTGTATTGAATTTCCAAAGTGCAAATAAATGGGAATACATTCTACGATCGCCCAAGATAAAAGAGCACCAACCAAAATAGTGGTGTCCGCTTTGATGCAATAGACGAGAATGGACAAAAGGACACATATTATGGTTACATAGAGGAGATATGGGAACTAGACTATGGAGTCTCTTTTAAGGTCCCTTTGTTTATTTGCAAATGGGTCAACTTTGAATGGGGAAGGGTAAAGATAGACCGGTTATGCGGAATGACAACGTGGATCTCAACAATCTTGGTTATAGAGATGAACCATTCGTCCTAGCCAATGATGTGTCTCAGGTTTTCTATGTGAAGGACATGTCCTCCGCATCGAAAAAAAAAAAAAATATGCAAACGAATACATCATATGATGATCCAAAGCGTCACATAGTTCTTTCGGGAAAAGAAACATCGTGGGAATCGAGGGCAAGATGGACATGTCAAGATTATAATAAGTTTGATGAAATTCCGCCCTTCACAAAGGGAAAACGACCCAAGCATTCCGTTAAGTAAAGAAGATGCTCCATGGTTACGTCAAGCGGTCATAAGGAATGACATATGCCAAGAAGTTCATGCTCATATTATGTAACTCTAGTTCATGTCTTTCGCGGTTTGTGGCTTGACGAAGGATATCTTTCGCGGTTTGTGGCCTTTAGTCCCAGTTTTGTAGTCTCGCTTTTAATATTAATAAATGTCTTGAGTGTTAGTCCCATTTTGTGGCTGGACCGGAGTGCCTCTATGACCATTTCTCGGAGATGCCGAGGACCGGGCTCCGTCGGCATCTCCTCGAATCGCCGCAGATGGTGTCCCTGCTCGAAAACCATCTTGCAGCTTGTAACTTCACTAACTAGATCAATACGCCGGAGCTAACTAATTTCACATATTAGGAGTGCCTCTCAGTTTCTCGGAGATGCCGAGGACCTGGCTCCGTCGGCATCTCCTCAAACTGGCCGCTTGATGGTGTCCCTGCTCTCGAAAACCATCTTGCAGCTTGTAACTTCACTAACTAGATCAATACGCCTGAGCTAACTAATTTCACATATTAGAGTGCCTCTATGACCATCTCGGAGATGCCGGAGATCTGGGCTCGTCGGCATCTCCTGAAACTGGCCAGCATGGTGTCCCTGCTCAAAACCATCTTGCAGCTTGTAACTTCACTAACTAGATCAATACGCCTCGGAGCTAACTAATTTCACATATTAGGAGTGCCTCTATGACCAGCTTTCGGAGATGCCGAGGATCGGCTCCGTCGGCATCTCCAAATCGGCCGTAGTGGTGTCCCTACTCTCTAAAACCATCTTGGAGATGCCTCAAACTGCTGGAGGACTGGACTCACAAGGATGCATATTTATAGTACAAGCAGCTCGGCATAATGTCGACACTCACGACATAATGTCGACACTCACCCTATTATTAGTGACTCATCTTTAGTCCGGGTTGGTGTCTCCAACCGGGACTAAAGGTTCATCTTTAGTCCCGGTTGGTGACACCATCCGGGACAAGGTACAAGCCACACGACATAATGTCGACACTCACCCCTATTATTAGTGTTGTTCCGCCCACTCAAGAATCCCTTTAGTCCGGTTTGTGACTACATCCGGACTAAATGTGTGCCGAACAATGATCATGTGTGTGTGGACATTGGTATGTAGAACAATCGCTTTTGTGAAGTAACCACCAAAATGCCGTTTGAGAATGCTACCGTCCTATTTTCCTAAAATACTAGACCACCTTACATGGACTATATCCCAACCGGTACAAATCGGGACTAAATATGCCAACTCTCTTTATATAGGCATTTCCTATATTTATTAGGTAACACTTAAGACATTTATTAATATTAAAAACCGACAAATCGGGACTAGCTAACACTCAGGCCTAAAGCCGCCTTTAGTCATAATCATGCCTAGTCCTATAGTACGCAGCTCGTGGTCTTCATCGTCGTCATCATCATCGCCATCGCCACCGCCACTCCGGGATCCTCAGCCCATCCATGGCATATACCAGGGCCATTCCAGCCTTGATTCACGGCGGTGGGAGAGGGGTCTCGAAGACGATGCCACCGCCGGGACAGTGGGGCCTGTGGCGGGTGGACTCGTGGCACCGTGGCGAGGATGGTCTCCCGGCGATGTAGCGCATCACTGATGATAGTACGGTTCTCCCACCACGACGACGGCCGACTTCGTTGTTGTTCACCGGTGGCGGCCATCACCCTCGACTGGCGAGCTCCTTTCCCGCCTATTAGCGAAGAAGGCATTCTGTGTCATAGTTGTCGGATCCCACTGGGATCCATCCGCTCCCGGCGTGAGCTCGTGGTAGAAGTGGTTTGTGATGGCCGCTGGCGTGGCGGAACCTTGAGGGATGAGGGACAGAACCTCCAGCCAAGATCCAGCATGGCGGCGGCGGTACCCAGTGGACAAGGGTAGTTGAGGCGCAGCGCCTCGGCCTCGAGGTCGAATGGCCCAAGAGGCGTGTCCATTGTTCTAAGAGAGGAAGGTGTGGATGTGTGGATAGCCATGACACGATCACCCTAAATATAGAGGAAAGGGCGGAAAACTTGGCATGAAGCTTTGGGAAATGGCGGAATATCTTTAGTCCCTAGTGACTACATCCGGGACTAAAAGCTCTAGTAGAAAGGAAAGGGCGGAAAACTTGGCGGGAAGAGGTGGGAAATGGCGGAATATCTTTAGTCGGTTAGTGACTACATCCGGACTAAAAGCTCTAGTAGAAAGGAAAGGGCGAAAACTTGGCGGGAAGAGGTGGGAAATGGCGGAAAATATTTTTAGTCCCGGTGTGACTACATCCGGACTAAATGTGTTGAACAATGATCATGTTTCAAAAACCTTCACAAAATGACCTATCATGTTCGAGGTTTCATGGCTTTCGGTCCAAATGACCGATGTTATGTCTGAATCACGGCATAGTTTGTGATGTTGTGCCCATATTATGCATGTGTGTGGACATTGGTATGGAGAACAATGTTGCAGAGGAAGTTTTCCTTTTTCGCACGGAAAAGCCCTTTTCCATTTTCCGAGCGCAAAAACGGGTCGTTTGTGAAGTAACCACCAAAATGCCGTTTGAATGCTACCGTCTATTTTCCTAAAATACTAGACCACCTTACATGGACTATATCCCAACCGGTACATCTCAAACCTTTTCGTCCATCCCGGTAAAAGGACAAATGTCTCGAAATCCAGAAGTGGGTCCGGTTTGTACTACAGTACATGATCTACCGCCTGATTTTTGAAAAATCGTTTTAGACTCGCAATATGTGGTTTCTTGAGATCCAATGCAAGTTCTAACGATGCCCGTCCCCTATCTTCATGCACACCGTTCGACCATAGTTAGAAATTCAAATAATTCAAAACGGCATAATAAATTCAAAAAATCTGAACAATGAAAATCCTTCGTGGTGTCATATTATGTTACATAGTTGAAAGGAAAATACCAGACTTGGTATATTGATCATGTTTCAAAAACCTTCACAAAATGACCTATCATGTTCGAGGTTTCATGGCTTTCGGTCCAAATGACCGATGTTATGTCTGAATCACGGCATAGTTTGTGATGTTGTGCCCATATTATGCATGTGTGTGGACATTGGTATGGAGAACAATGTTGCAGGAGGAAGTTTTCCTTTTGTCGCACGGAAAAGCCCTTTTCCATTTTCCGAGCGCAAAAACGGGTCGCTTTGTGAAGTAACCACCAAAATGCCGTTTCGTAATGCTACCGTCCTATTTTCCTAAAATACTAGACCACCTTACATGGACTATATCCCAACCGGTACATCTCAAACCTTTTCGTCCATCCCCGTAAAAGGACAAATGTCTTAATCCAGGAAGTGGGTCCGGTTTGTACTACAAGTACATGATCTACCGCCTGATTTTTGAAAAATCATTTTAGACTCGCAATATGTGGTTTCTTGAGATCCAATGCAAGTTCTAACAATATGAAAGGAAAAATACGGACTTGGTATATTGATCATGTTTCAAAGGAAAAATCCAACAATGGCCGCCCCTATCACTTCTTATGTTTATAGTTTTCTAAATTCCAAATTGATATTAAAAAATATAAGTTAATTCATTTTTAATTGTAAATGGTTCATATTTTAAATGGTTACATTAATTATTTTTAAAATGTAAAATGTTTTTGAATTATTTATTTAAATCCAAACACTTTTTATGTTTAATTTTTTCTAAATTCCAACTTAATATTCAAAAATATAAGTTAATTAACTTTAAAAGGTTACATTAATTATTTTTAGAAATAGAAAATGGTTTTGGATTATTTATTCAAATCCATACACTTCTTATGTTTAAAGTTTTTAAATTCCAAATTAATATTAAAAATATAAGTTAATTCATTTTAAAGGTTACATTAATTATTTTCTAGAAATAGAAAATGGTTTTGGATTATTTATTCAAATCCATACACTTTTTATGTTTAAAGTTTTCTAAATTCCAAATTGATATTAAAAAAATATAAGTTAATTCATTTTAATTGTAAATGGTTCATATTTTAAATGGTTACATTAATTGTTTTTAAAACAGAAAATGGTTTTGAATTATTTATTCAAATCCAAACACTTTTATGTTTAAAGTTTTTCTAAATTCCAAATTGATATTAAAAAATAAAATTAATTCATTTTAATTGTAAATGGTTCATATTTTAAATGGTTACATTAATTATTTTTAAAATGTAAAATGGTTTTGAATTATTTATTCAAATCCAAACACTTTTATGTTTAAAGTTTTTCTAAATTCCAAATTGATATTAAAAAATAAAAGTTAATTCATTTCTAATTGTAAATGGTTCATATTTTAAATGGTTACATTAATTATTTTTAAAATGAAAATGGTTTTGAATTATTTATTCAAATCCAAACACTTTTATGTTTAAAGTTTTTCTAAATTCCAAATTAGTTATCATTTAAAAACAATACAAATTTAAACCCCAAAATAAAAAATAAAATGAACAGAGAGAAAACGAAATTTTTTGAAAGCAGGAATATGTCCTGGTTGGAGCCACCAACCGACTAAATCCTTCGCCTCCAGCTTCTGAAAATTGAAAAAAAGTGGAGATACGTCCCGGTTGGTGGCTCCAACCGACGATGTTTTAGTCCCGCTTGAGCCACCAACCGACTAAAGGTCCTTCCTTTATAATCGCGACGCCTCTTCTTCTTCCTCCATCTCACTTCCTCTTCTCAAGACGACGCTGCCGCCGCCTGCCGCACGCCTTCCGGCCGCCTCGCCCAGCGTGCAGAAGCTTCGCCCGTCGCCGAGGCTTCCCTGAAGGAATCGGCCCGCCGCTCCCAATCGCCGCCAACGACTCGAGCCCGACGATCGCCGCCGCCGATTCGGATCTCGACCTCGCCTCGTCTCCGACACCACCGCCGACACTGGTATGCTTGGTCCTCGTGGACCCTCTCTCGCCCCTCGCTCTGGTTCATCCTCCCGCCGACTCCACCACCGCCGCCACCGTCGTTGTTGTCAAGCTAGGGTTCGCAAAGGGGAAAACAGGAAGAAGAGAAGCTAGGGTTGATGGCGGCACTGGAGTTTTATAGGCTCATGCGGCGACGATGATCTTGGCATGCTTGGCGCAAGATCGGGTGGCGGTGAGCCACCGTGAGCTGCTTGCGTCGGGAGGAAGAAGATAGAAACAGAAGGCCAAGGGGTACTGCCCTGGTTTGCTCTGGGCCCCGGTGGGCTTCTGCTAGCCAGAGAGAGAGAAGGAGAGATGGGCTCACCAAGAGCTAGGTTGGATACATTTTTATTTCCGTAAATTTTTTCTATTTCTATTTCGATTTCCTTTTGTAATTTGAATTTCAAATCTGTTTTGAATCTTTTCAACTTACGTAAACTTTTATAAAGTATATGAAATAGTGTGAGACCCTTTTATACACTTTGGGCTCAACTCATGTAGTTAGTTGTTTAAATAAAAACTCATTTGAATGGTTTTCAAATGGAGGGGAAGTTAGGGTTTAGGGTTTGATTTGTTCTTTCTTTATTAAACCAAAATGCAAGTTCAACAATTTAAATGACTAAAGGTCCCTACTAGTTAGGTTCGCCTCGACACCCTCTTTCGAACAAACCCACGCCTCCCGAGCCTCTAGCAACGTCGCCGGCCACCGCATGCTGCTCACCGGCGATGTGATCAGGCTTGGGTGGGGCCTGCTATGCGTGGAGGCTGAGTTGGCACTAGGGCCCATCTGTCAGTGCCTCACGGCTAGGGGGCCCGGTGTAAAAACTATTTGCCTTTTGTTTTTAATTCCGAAAATGATTTAATATTGTAAAATCAATAACTTATTGTTTATAAGTCAAAAATACAAATAATATATCAAATTGTTCAAAAAATGAAACCTATCTATCTAAACTATAATCATGCATTGTTCAACAACTTAAATGACAAGTATAATTAGAAGAACAAATGCACCCTCTCATATGTTCCGAGTTTCCCGAGTTAGATTTTCACCCTCGGAACCCCGATGAAATCGTCGAGCATGTCTTAGGGTTACATTCAATGCAAATTAACTTGTCATGTGGGTTCGACGATGTGCCTATCTACTACACGGTTTCCTTTCTTCATTTTTATTATTGTGTATGTATATATTAGGGTTTCTCCGAATTAGGGTTTATATCTCTCAACCCCGTACTTAACTTTCTCCTTTAGCCGCTTTGACTTATTCGTTTTTCCACCTATGCAGAAAATATGGATCCACACGTCAGAGACGAAGAAAAGGAAGAGTTGATCCAAGGTGTGATCCGTGGGGAAGATAATTTAGACGTATCAACGTTTACGAACAACTCCGTGAGGGTGATCCTCTTTACCGGAGTAGACAACTTGTTTGAGGTTGAAGGTGTTGCCTCATGAGGGAGAAGGCGATGCCTTGTGTAGTCGAGAAGACGCTCCGGCAAGGTGCATGTAATATAAATCAATTCATTAATTAATCATCTGCTATCTATATAGAAATAGTAACGACGATCTTTCTTCTTTTAGCCCTCCGGATCGAAGGAATCTACTGAAATGAGCAGACGAGGCCCAACCAAAAAGTTGGAAGACCATGAGAGGTTCAGGATCGAAGATGTCGCTGTAGACGGCAGACCGACCGCTCCCGAAGTTGTCGCAACCAAATTTGTGGCACAATGCGGAGTAATCGTTAGGGACTTAATCCCGATCACCATTAGAAATTGGAATAGGCCTGCTAATGCGGATGAAGAGGGAACATGTTTATTTGTCCCTAACCACGCCAAAGATTTACTGTGGAAGAGGCTCATGGTTAATTTCAAACTATCGAAGATAGAGCTGGATCCAAATGCGGAGGATCCATTGAGGACGCTTACAACATGGGAGAGCCATGGAGGCTAAGGTCGGAGTGGGCTTTGAAGAAGATGGCCCAATGTTTCACCAATCGGAAGAAAAGATTGCACCTTGACTATGTCGTGAAAGAGAAGACTCGATTTCAAGAAGACTCGCCGTTAGGAAGATAAAACCATTCGGCTGAGTTTGTGGAATACAAGACATCGAAAAAGCTAAGGAAATGTCCAAAAGAATAAGTCAATGAATCTGCTAACAAGAAGTATCACCATACTATGGGGCAAGGTGGCTCTGGTGGCATTCCTAAGTGGGAGAAACTTGAGCAGAACTGCGTGATAAAAATATCACCCTGCAGATGTACGATTGGGTAGAACGTGCAAGGAATTGGTTTTACGGGCATGGGGGCACGTTGGACTCGGAAGGGAGGTGTATATATACCATACGACATAAAGAAGACCCCTTGCCAATCGAGAGGATGAGAAAATAAGGCTGTTAAAGATGGGGACTTCATTACCGAAAGAGAGAGAATGATGAGCTCACACTCTTGGAAATAAGGAACATGATGGACGAACACGAGGCACAATAGGCTCCCAATCATGGAGGACTGGTTTCAAGAGAGGAAGAAATATCCTGATAGAAGCCGAGGAGTAAGGACAGGGCGGCTTGAAGCGAAAGTCGAAGAGCGAATGCGTTTAATTGAAGAACGATTAAAGCAACAACAAGATGAAATTAACTCACTTAAAGAGCAAAGTACTACGGCGCCCATCTCAGAAAGACACCGCATTCGATGCTACCGCCTATCGAATAATCGAAAAGCGTGTGGCTTCCACCGAGGTCCCGGGTGATGACAATGGCGATGCCGATGATGCACCGACGATGGCTCCTGTTGGCTACCCAGTGGATGATATCACAGAGATGACACACTGCGATCTACATGTCAAAGTTGTGAACATATCAATGAAGGTGGCGGTCGGCTATGCCTTACCAATTGGACCCACACCAACTTACCACAGTCGTCCGGTTCCAGAGGGCTACGCTGTTGTCGGCGTGGATGAAATCATGCCCACCTTTGAGGTTTTGGATCTTCACTACCCTGGTGAAGGGATGTGATCGTTTGGGTGACGAAAAACGTCACCATTCTATGGCCAAGGATTGTATCGTGCTTCAAATCACACGCCAGGCCATCTTCGCCGCCGCCTCACCCGTCTCCGCCGAGGTCGCCGCCGCCGGCAGCCGCTCGCCGCCTCACCCGCCGCCGCCTCACCAATCTCCTGCAGCCATCGCTGAGCCATCGCCGCGCCAGATAAAAGCGAAGCGCATCGCCATCTTGGCCGTAAGCGATCGCCAAACGTAAACAAGAGCCTCTTCCAAAAGTACCAACGGTTCCTCCCAAGAGAGCTTATGATATCTTGAAGAGGAGACCATGGCGATCGTTGATGCGGAAACGACAGCTTTTCGCTAAGTCGAGGCGGCCGAAAGAGCCGAGTTCCCCAAAGACCAAAGAAGAAAAAGCCAAAGTGTTGAAAATGCTAAAGACTCTTCATCAACCCGAGCCAAAGCTGTCATCGACTATGAGCGTTCTATTCTCAAGTCACATGCAAAGACAAAAGCCTCAAGAGCAAGATCGATGCAAGCGGAAATCTGTTGCCCAGCTCGGAGAACAAGCAAAACAGACTTGCGCCTCTCAAGGTGATTTCTCAAACCAATGTGGGTCGAGCAAATATGGGGCGAAGAGCAAGATGATCCGAGGTAGTTGCACACACGGAGAAGCTGCCGCTGCTCAAGGTATGAGTATTGCCCAAGACTTATCCCGCTTAGAGTTCTTCCCGTGAGTGAAGTAGCATACAAATACCAAGACGGCAAACCTCTCACAAACCCGAGGAGGTAAATAATCTTTCAACAAAAATGCGAAGATTGCATAATCGGTACATGCACGCCACAAGTGCCGGGCTAATCGGATAGTGCCGAGGGTTACAAAAGCATCATGGGAAAGAAAGTGATGACATGATATCCATTGAATTTGTTGAGCTATTTCAATTATTCAATCAAGACGCCTTGGACAAATCGCTCATCGGTGCCTATTGTCCGTAAGTACTAATTCTGTAATTAACTTAGTCTCCACTATCTCACTTTGTTTATTGCATGTATATAATCATACTGTAATATGCGTAATGAAGATTCTCGAATGCAGAGGACAAATCTATGATATTGGCTTCATTGACCCATATTGGGTTCATGAAGCTAATCTCAAAATAAGCCCCGTGATACGGAGGATAATATAGTACACGCGTTAAGGTTTCAAGAAACCAAAAGGGAAATACTTTTTCTTTACAACTTCGAGTGAGTGTTATTGTCTTGTATACACTTTCTATTTCGCTTACTCGATGTTAAGTATATAATTGATTAGTTATGCATTCGTAGCTTCCACTATATTCTGTTAATCATTCAACTTGACAAAGGGCGGTACTAGTCATGGACTCAAACATAAACCCCTTGAGACGTGGAAGGACATGCAGATACTTCTCCAACGGTAATTCTAATCATTACTACACTATATCGGCAACGTTCGTGAATTTTATGATATCAAGTACTTAATAACTTCTTTTATTCGCTTTTTCACGGGCAGCGCTTGGAAACGGTTCACCAAGAAGGCTAGGGGTGTTTGGAAAGAGGAGCTTACATTTCAACCACTAGATGTAAGCACCACTAGCTATATCCGCATCTCTTTGATTCTAGTTTTGATACGTTATTATCATGCTTGATTATTATTTTGATTGAACTATGTTCTTGTGAAGTGCCCGACGAGGACCGTAACAATCTCTGTGGATACTATGTTTGCGAGTTCATCCGCAGACGTGCGATGAGAAGGGCAGAAATTTAGAGCAACTCCACGTATGTAAACAATTTCTATAGTTTTATTTTCAAACAAATTGTGTTTAGTTTCATTCATATAGATCGACTCCTTTTTAAATCAGATCGAACGCTCGGACGGTTCCGCCAAAGGATCGCAGACGAGCAATTCAGAGGAATTGGCGGATTCTTGGATGCAGAAGTCCTAGACCCGAAAGGGGAGTACTATTCTGCTGTGTATAGACAATAGGGATTGTAAAAATAGCAACTCGATCCGTGTATAGACAAGGGGAATACTTTTGTATGTAGTGCATGAACTCGATCCGTCTATTGAATGTAATATTGTCATGATGATCTTGTGTAATATAAGGTTCCTTCATTGATAAGTGCAAAACACTAAATAAACAATAAAACAACCTAAATGAATTCTCTGCGCACAACAAAAGTGGCGAAAATGCTGCCGGCAACCAAATGTGCAAAATGAATTCTTCGCCGCAGAGAAATGAGCTAAATCTCGCCGGCAGAAAGTTATTAGTCGGTTCGTGTTACGAACCGACTAATGCTCCACCTCGCTGTGCACGCCGCACGTACCCATTTGTCCTGGTGGGGCAACCGGACTAATGGTTAGAGCTTTAGTCCCGATTGCCCGTCTGGGCAGCCGGACTAATGGCTCTACCGACGGGGCGCTGGGCGCTGCACTAGTGAATGACAGCCTTTGCCGTGGTGTATACACACACGGCAAAGTGTAAATGGTCACTTTGCCGTGTGTATACACGGCAAAGAAGCCACGTGTGAGCCACTGCGCGCCTGGGGTATCACAGGGGCCCTTTTTGTGTGTCGTGCGCAGTAGACACACGGCAAAGGTGAGAACGTTGCCGTGTGTCCCCCCTAATGAGCACACGGCAAAGAGCACACACACGGCAACAATAATGCACACGGCAAAGGTTGAGGCACACGGCAAAGGTTGAGGCACACGGCAAAGAGGAGGCACACGTCAAAGGTTGAGGCACACGGCAAAGACCTGGGACACGGCAAAAAGGAGGCACACGGCAAAGAAAGAACACACAGCAAAGAATCATCACACACGGCAAAGATGTGTCGGCTCCGTTAGACGGACGGAACCGTCAAGTACTTTACTTTGCCGTGTGGATGCAGTAAACACACGGCAAAGGCTTTGCCGTGTTCCGGGCGCAAAGACACACGGCAAAGAGCCTTTGCCGTGGCTGCCGTTGCCGTGTGGCTTTTGCCGTGTGCATGCACACGGCAAAGCCTTTGCCGAGTTCCGGGTGGGCTTTGCCGTGTATTTTTCCCACACGGCAAAGAGCCTGTGTGCCGTAGTGTCTCCGGCGAAAGCGAGGCAGCCTTCCAACAGAACCCCCGACGGCACATCTAGGTCGACGGTGGCACTGCCATTGAACGTGAGGGCGACCTTGGGCACAACGATGTCGCTGTGGCCGGTGAAGTTGTAGCACGTGTCTAGCCCGGTCTCCTCCGACGGTGGCAGGAGCGGGTACTGGGACATGGCGCTCCGGAAGGCCGTCCGCAGCGCCACGTAGGCAGTCTCCGGGATCCCCGTGATGACCGTGCCGGAGTCGATGATGAGGCCCCCCGAGAACACTGACGGCGCGATGTCGAGCGGTTTCCCGCCGACGCTTATGCCGGTGAGCGTGACGACGTAGAACGTGGCGAACTCCGGTTCCAGGCGGTACATGGGCGTGAACACGAAGCCGGCCGTGCTGTTGCTGCCGCTCGGCGCGCCAAGGGTGAGGAACCCGGCGCTGCCGTTCGTGGGCGGGAGGCAGTAGGAGAAGGCGCCGCCGTAGAGGGACGCCGTCTGCGACACGAGCGACTCGGGCGCGCCGCCGAGCCCGAGGAGGCCGTCGAACTTGTCGTAGGGGCCGTGCTGGTTGCTGCCGCAGCCGAAGCCGAAGTTGCTGACGGAGACGCCGGCGTTGAGCGTCAGCGTCTCCGTGGCGTACACCCCCGTGGTGATCGCGCCGTTCCCGTACTCGATCGCGTAGCCGCAGAGGGAGGCGGTGCCTGTGGTGCAGCTGTTGTTGTAGCCGTCGACGGCGAGCTGCTTGCACGAGTCGGTGGCGCAGGGGATGGGGGCGAAGGTGGAGGACTTGGTGGGGTCGAAGAGGGGGTCCTTCTGCGGGTAGCACTGGGTGGAGTTGCAGGGCTGGCACTGCACCCACGTCAGGTCGCTGCCGGTGTCGATGAGGACGGTCTGCTGGACGGCCGGCGTGCCGATGCCCAGCGTCACGACGTACTCCAACGAGTCGACGGCGTCGCCGAGGTACGTGGGGACACTCGCGCCTCCATCAGCTGATAGTGTAGTCATGCCGCGCCCTGAGGCCTGCTTGCCTAGGATGTAGTCTGCGCGGGCACGGTCTCTGCGGAGCGTCTCGGCCAAGGATGGCTTTTGGCTGGTCCTCGGACCGGAGGGTGCGCATGGTCCGTGCCGGTGTGCCAGGGGCACAGAGGCACGGTTTGGCTCGGAAGCAACTGAAAGTAAAAAAAATGAAATGGTTAAATTTGCAACCTTTTTTTTACCAGATACTAGTAGTCTCCAATTTCTCTTTCCAAGTCACCGATGAAAATTATACAAAACAGATTCATGCAGGTAAAAAAGAAGTGAGATTTTGTTATATCACCCAATAAATAAATAGTTACTCCCACCGACCCATATTAGTTGACTCAAGTTTATCTAAATTTGAATGAATCTAGACACTATTTAGTATATAGGTTCATCCAAATTTTGACAAATCCAGGTCAATTAATATGGGTCGGAGGGAGTACCGTTATTTCTATATCACCCAAAGCTTCTAATTAGAGATTGACGTGATGACATGTATCTTTTGTTTTCCTGAAAAAAAAAATACTCACTCTTCCTAACCAGCTGAGACCAAAATCTTGAGCTCATGCGGGTTTATATATATCCTGACCTCTTGAAGTGGAGCATACTGCTGCTGGCTCAAACGAGCTAGTTGGCACCACCACGAAGTTGCGCTGCACACTGACACTGCCTCCAAGTGCAACGAAGCAGAGGCTGCATACCAGGACGCACACGAACAGAGGGTGGAATAAAGCCATGGTGACTATGTTCTTGCTTGCTGATGGAAGCACGGTGGATCGATCGATGGGTATTTATCAGTCAATGTGGTGAACATTCTGATTTGGACTAGTCGAAGGACGATGAAGAAACATACGGAGAAAACTAGACTTGGATGAACATGTCCGGTTTGTCCTATTGTCATCGGCATTCTGTCATGCAGGCCGTTGCAAGATGCCAACGTATCTGCATTTCGCATCGGTATCATCATTCCGAGCGACCAACTGCATTTCAGAGTGTTAAACTCATGTGTGAGGGATCAGCTAGCTATAAGCTACAAAGAACCCAAAAGTAATAAAAACTACAAATGGTTACTTACTTGGACCGCCTAGCAACGACGGGAGACGAAGGTGCGGCATTGTTCTCGCCCCTCCATCACCGGAGCCGAGCAAAGTCTGTTGTAGTAGACAACAAATGGTTAATTAGACCGCCTACCGACACTGGGAGCGAGACGAAGCTGTGTCATCGTCCTCGCCCCTCCATCACCGGAGCCGAGCAAACATGTTATAGTAGACAACAAACGGTTGTCTACTACAAATGGTTAAGTAAACCGCCTACCGACACTGGGGCGAGATGAAGGTGCGTCATTGTCCTCACCCCACCATCACCGGAGTCGAGCAAACCTAATAGAGCTTGTTGTACTAGACAAACGATAAGTCGTCTATCTAAGGCTTCAAAGGACCATTGCACCACCAAAGATGAGACTGGTAGATTATGAAGAGCTAGACCTGAAACCACACTAACGAACACGAAAACCGACTAGATGCACCACCAGAGCGAGGACATGACAGAGATCACCTTATTTTGACTTCAAGATGTAGCTGTCACCGTACCATCTCAAACAAGACACTAGAAAACAATCTAAGCAAAGAAATGAAAACCCTACTGCCAGCGAAGGGTTATGGTCCGCCACACTCAAAAGCTCCAAGACCACTAGAGGCGGAGCGGACCGTCAACATCGCTGACGAGGGGGAAAGAACACTAGATTGGTTTCATGGTCGCCCGAGCCTTTCTTTCTCCTTGTAGATCACTGATGGCTGTGAAATATAGCCATCCACGTCCGCATTTAAACTAGATATTATTCATATATTTGATGAAATGTCTTTCTAAAACCTGGCACTAATGCCTAATGATCAAAGAGGTATGCAATCCTTTCTTGCTATTTTTGCTTGCGCAGATAATGACGTATTATGATGGGAATTACTACATAAATGCCAAAGATACAAGATTTCCAACACGCCAAAGAAACCAGGAGCCGTGAAGAGATTACTGCAAGCTTAACGACCAACTATACGGTCCGCCGCCATATAGTTGCCGCCGTATAGTTTGCATCAACCTCATAAGGAAACAGAACAACTTTCGTGAAGGGACCCCTATATAAAGAGGTTTCAGACAACGAGAAACAAGCGTCCCCGACTCCACAATCCCTCTTCTTTTCGACCTTAACTCTCCCTGTCGCCATGCCGGATGAATAGATCTAGATCTAAACCTCTAAACCCTTCTCCACCACCATAGCCATCTTTCACCACTTGTAATAGTAGATATTTTCTTCAATTGGCGACATTGTAAGACTATTTGCTATCAACCTTATGATCTCTATTACAATGTTTATGATTGTCGATTTCATCTCTATGTGTGAGTAATTCTCTTTGGGCTAAGGGCTTTGGCCTAGCCATATAGTTTTTGTGCATGTTATTTATCATGTATTAGTTTGTATGACATGATGATTGTAGTACCCTCTCTTGCCTCAATCTAAGGACTTGTCAGGTACCCAAGACCCTGAGGATTGATCCAAGTAAAGCGAGTGCGAGTAACGACTGATCTGCAGGATAGGAACCCCAGTGACAGAAATGGTAGTACGACTGCATATGAGGAACTTACTTGGAATTAACGGTGACATTACTATGCATATCATTCGTTCTCTTTCTTCTATGGATGAGACTAATAGGTTATTGCCATAAGCGGTTGCGGAGGCGATAATATTTATGGATACACTGCCCACATATAATTATCTTGTTCTAACAATTATATGAGTACTTTATTATTATCTGTTATTCTCATCAGATGTTTTGCACAACTACTGGTGAAAACCGAAGACCCCAGGCCCTCTTCTCTCCATCATCAACAACAACAAGATCGCAAACTCTTGGTCCGGTGAAAACGCAATAGGAATTCTAAAACTCTCGAAAGTCCGTTTAAATAATCTCACTTTGCTTTCTGCTTTTCGAGGATTCGATAAACCTAGTTCTATTAGGGGAAAAGAGCTATACTATATCCGTAATCCGGATCGAAGGTATCAATCACGTACTAGTTCGGTTGGCTGATGCTTTCCCTACATTTGGCATAATGCATGCCGCAATGGATCCATTCGTGGTTTACTCTTCGAGGACTAGAACACCGCAAATTGTTTATGAAGATATGTACACTGTTTAAAACAAGCAACTAGAGCATCACCAAGAGATGATGTAAAATAGGACGTTGAGCCATTTGGACAAAAATACAACTCCAATAAATGCCATGTTTCTATATTTTGCCCCCAAAATTTTTAGGATAACCATATATTTTGGCCGCAGGTGTCTTTTTTCGAAATGGGGAGCAAAGTCATGGCCCCTGCATCAGTTGATGCACACAACATTTTTATTGCATAGTTCATCGAAAGTGAAGTCTTAGAACTCATGGATCAGTTAAGGTTGAGATATGTATCAACCATCTAAAAATGATAAGGAACATGAGTATATACATCTTGGATTCTACTGGTATGTCGCCACCTAGTAGCCCAAAAATAGTAGTCCTGAATGATTGTTAGCAGCTGACTGCATCCAGTATAAATGTGTTCATGTTGATCCACAAGAAGAAGGTGTCACCATAGTTGAATCCAATAAGCCGCCAACTGAATAACCTACAAAATAGTTAGACCCATTTGCTTGTTAAAAACAATGTTATTTCTCCACGTCAGCATAAAGCTGATACACCAATACGTAATCTAGCCTTATTTTTTTATCAACCCCATTCATCCAATTTTCTAACATATTCATAACATTGGATGGTGGGAGAATATTATATGTAGAATAGACCATACGTCAAATGATACGTGCGAAAGGGCAGGAAATAAAAAGATGTTCAACAGACTCGACTAAATCACAAAACACCATTTTCTACAACCTTCCTAGTTTCGTTTGACTATGTTATCTTTTGTTAATAAGAATTTATTCTAAAAGAACTAAATGAAAATCTTTATCTTTAAAGGGATTTTATCTTCCATAAGTAGGTTTGTAAGAATCTAGTATGTTCATTCATTTGGTGAAGATACATAGATTTAACTCTAAAAGTACCCGTTGTACTGAGCTTCCAAATAAACTAATCATGACTATCATTTAAATGAACCATCGTTAGTCCTTGGCATAAGTTTAACCATTGTATTCATTTATTGCCAGTCAAACTTCGTCGGAAACACATACTTAGAGGATTTTGATTAAGGACATCTGCCACCATGACATTTTCCTTTGCACTATATTATATAATGACAGATATTATTGTACTAATGATGTTTCTGCTAAACACACATCCTCCAAAAAGTCGAACACTTTTGCCATCTCTAATTTAAAAAAAAGCCATTGTTAAAGAACACCTCCTTTACATGCATAAGACCCTTCCAAAAGGGGGAATCAGTAGGTTTGGCTTCAACTTGAGACAAAGTTTTACCTTGCAAATATTTATTATGAAGTATGTGTTACCACATTTCATCTTTATGAGTAATTTAAAAATCAATTTGCTAAGTAGGCACCTATTCTCTATCTCAAGCACCTCGATACCTAGACCTCCCTGATCTTTGGATCAATATATAATACTCCATTTAGATAGTATATGTTTATTCTCAGCATCATCACTTTGCCAAAAGAATCTAGATCTAAAAAATCCAGTTGTTTTTTGATCCCTTTAGGTATTTCTAAGAAATAAAGCATGAACATCGGTAAACTAGTCAAAACCGAATTAATCAAGACTAACCGGTATCCATAAGAGAGTAGTTTGCCTTGCCATAAACCTAACTTAGAAACAAAACGAATCTCCATAGGATTCCACTCAGATTTCTTAATTTTCTATAGTGGATAGGTACACCAAGATACTGAAAGGGAAGGCAACCAGACTCGCAGACCAATATTTGCTTGTACTCATGTTCCACCTCCTTAGAATTGCCAAAACAGAAAATTTCACTCTTGTGAAAATTAATCTTCAACCTTCGTAATTGTTATGCATAATATCAACTTCATATTTATAGCCTTCTCTAAATCATGCTCCATAAACAGTATAATATCATCCGCATACTATAAAATGGAGACCCTGCCCTCAACAAGATGAGGTAGAAGACTTCCAACCTTTCCATGCCTTAGCTAGGGCAATAAGAATAGCCAAGATATCAACAATAATATTGAAAAGTATTGCGAGAGAGGATCACTCTGTCTCAAACCTTTTCTAGTTTAAAAGAATGGCCAATGTCATCATCAACCCTAATTCCCATACTACCGCCATGCACATATTGCTTTATCCATTCACACCAATGAGGGTCAAAGCTCTTCATGCACAAACTTGCTGCAAAAAATTCCATTTCCCTAAGTGCCCTAAATATACATTATAACACGGCTGCCGCAGAGTCAGATAGGGTAGCAAGGATTACGTAGGACCGCTTCGTGATACATTTTAGGGCAACATTTTGCCAAAAAACATTGCTTCAGCGGGTGATGTATTTCTTAGGGCCATCTCATGATGTATTTTATGGAAACGTTTTGTGCTCCAACAGGTGATATATATACAAAACGCGGTACTGATGTATTTTGGGGCACAACTTTTACATCACCTTGTATGGCAGAAAAATGTTGGTGCCTTATATGCTACTTTCTAGTGCCTTAATTTTTTTGGGGGTGCCCCACTTTGCATCATCTCTTGGAAATGCCCTTAGGATGTCTTTACACAACATGAACGGGAGTGTAAAATTCAAATGGACACTCCACCCTCCTAGGAGGTTAGGCTTCATACTACTTGTTTGCATCTATGTATTTTGCCTTCATCAGTGTGTGTTCACGGCGGGGCGTGTGTGTGTATGTGCGTGTGTGTTTTGTTTTTATACGGGACACAAATAAAGTTTTTTTTATCAAAAATCATATATACATGCAAAATTTTATTTCAGATTTCTTTGAAGTTTTGAAACATGTTTTTAAGCTATGGGATCATATGCACTGGTGAGCCAAATTGGAATTCCGCTTTACACATGAAGGTCTCTCATATTTGCACAATAATAGAAATGTGTATTCTGCAAGGCAAATCAAGAAATAATAGCACATAGACAACCATGAGCTCCAAACTTTGGATATGCAACTCTTCTGTTCACTTAAGATTTTCCTCATTCAAGAAGCAAGAAGATTCTACTAGAAATGCTAGTGAAAACTTCTCCAGATGGACTATTAAATGCAGAAGCATGAACCATCCTACTGATGCCAAGTAGGATCAACTTTCAATTCGCCTCATCATTATTGAATACATGAAATAGAAACAGTAATCCTAACTAGTATCAAAACATGCATGTAATTCAGTACAATAAGCAATACTCGTTAGGACTCTAAATGCAGAGTGTTATAGCAAGCGTCTTTTCCCCATAAGAATGACTCGAAGATTTATATCAAACTCTCAAAAAATTGGCAAAGAGTATCTTTTTGTTCTCTTCTCAAGCAACCTACAAAGCAAAGTTTTTGCCTTGCCCCAACTCCACCATGTGGTTGTCAAGCAGAAGGTTTCGTATTAGTAATATGAAATAATAATAGAACTAGTAAAGTAAATAGTAAAATAAATGCAAATAAAGTAAATGTAGTAATGAAAAGTCTTTTGTGTTTTGTTTGTGTTTGCAAGAAAGAAAGTATTTTTGTGTTCTTATGATAATAAATTGCAGCGAAGGTAAATGATAGTTGTAGTGTTTAAAGGTTGTTTCTTATGATAAAAGTTGGACCGGGTTTCATGGGTTCACTTGTCTACTCTCTTTTTAGTTAGAGTGGACATAAAACAATTTATCATCAATATTATATTGGTGGAACATCACTATATGTTTGATAAGCATTCATATGGTCATCATGTACTAACATAGAGATGTTGCGACACATCTCTCTTATACTTCTCTAGAAAGGGAAAACCCCAAGTAATCTAGAATTAAAAATTAACATAGTATAGTCTTAAGTACTTTGACATGATGTTTGACTAAAAAATATGCTACCTTGACCAAACAAGATTATCAAGCTGTCACAAGATAATTATAGCACATGAATTCACTTAATCCCTAGTGAGGTAACAAAAGAAAGATAAAAACCATAGTAGATTTGTGGGAATATGTTGTAGATATGATGTGTCAATAAACTACAAAGTTCATGTATGAATTTTACATGCATCAAACGTCACGAACATATCTAGGACAATTTAATATCTATAAAACACTCATGTGCCAATATATGGGATATGAGGAAGAAGCGAAGAAGATAAACTAACCGAATTAGCGTAAGATTAAGGGTTAATATCCTCATGGCTATTTCGATTTGGTCTTTACAACCGCATATAGCCTGGTTGAAGGGCGACAATGGCCAAGTTAAAGGGTGACGACGGAAGGATCAAGCGCGGCAGGCAGGGTCTCTCGTGGCAGCGGAGATTAAGGGCCGTGATTAAAGGGAGATTTCGTAAGGACGTGCGTGTAATCTTGAGAAGAGGGGTTGGATGTAATAGTTTCTGTTCATTTTAGTCCAATCTACGTAGTTCATGCGTGATGAGCCAAGAAATATGGATTAATGTCTAATCGTGTGATTTAGTGGTGTATGGACAAGATTAGTTGAATTGCCCCACTCTCGGTCTTTTTATATTGGTATAGATTAATTTGACAATGAAGGCAAGTCTCTAAGAACAAATTCTCCTCTCTAGCTCTTGAGCAATGTTAGGTTCCCCTATACGACTCCTTTAGCGCCGATGGCAACAACGCGTGAAGCTGGGATCCCGGGTGGGCTGGCCTAGTTCACGCCTGCTTATCGCTATGCCCAGCCTTTTTTTGTTGCCCTGCTAAAAATAGTAAAGATTTTGTAAAAACTTGTTGCCGATTTGAAAAAAAATTCTGATTTTAAAGATGTTCAGATATAAAAATTGTACTTGATTTTGGGAGCCAAGGAGACTTTTCTTCCATAAGGATAACTACTGAACCGAAGATAGTACAAGGGACACCGCACAACTCCTAAAAACTGGAGCCTCTTTAGTTTTTAACGATAAACTAACTTTTTAAAATGATGATGTCATTAATTTTTTAGTTTATAAAACAAAATAGGCTATCGGGTATCCTAATATTGACATGCTTGTGCATATAGAAGGCATTCAAATTCAGAATGCTCACGTTTCATATAATTGGTTCACAAGAAATATATAATTATGCCAACTCAAATGCTAATTATGTTTCATTTCATAGAGAAAGTTTATGCATACAAGGAGGCGCTATATTTAGTTTGAACGTGACGCTCAATGCTACTGCTTGATGTGCATCCTCTCCTCTTCCTCTCCCTTCTATTATGTTAACGCCCAATGTAATCTTAAAAAAGCAATGTAAATTGAATCTAATGCTACATAATGTGCAAAGTGATCTCTTTGAAAGAAAGAATGACTAAATACACATAAATCCCATGACGAAATTAAAGTGTATTGGGTGTGTTCCTCGTGCTTCTAACTTTAGCCGTGTACTTTTGGTTAAACAGTAGTCTCAATCGCAACTAATCTCGCAACTAACCTAAGATTCTAAAATGATTGAGTGCTAACTAATCTCGCCACCCTCCCTCAACTCACTGGCTCAATGCATTGTCTGAACACGAACTACAGAAGCCTGGACCATATTTCACATTTGCCACCACTTCCGTTCTAATACGTCTTATAATCTCGAACAGAGGCAGAAGTCCGTTGATGAACGAAGCCTCCGATGAACTCTATATTTGTCGGTCATCTGTTAACTATTATGGCTGTTCCACAATATAAGACGTTTTGATACGCTAAATTAGCCTACCAAAACAACTTATATTTAGGAATGGAGGGGGCACTTAGTTGCATGTGAGAGCCCTTCGTATCTAGAAGAGTAGGTAGCACTCTCTCAATGTTTAAATACTTTTGCAAATTATCAATGAAAGGTTTCCATTTCTAAAGGCAAACACCCTCTAGAACTGGACATCACCCGAGAACATCCAGGCCTAAACCAGCTATACGACCAGTCAGTTCTACAACACTGCAATTATCCAAGCACTGATGCGTATGATTAATTTTTTGGATTTTTATGTCCTAGTTTCAAATGCTTCTACTACTGATAAGTGGAGCTTTCCCATGGGGTAGGAGCTTTCCGGTGGGCAAAGCTTACGCTTTCCTCATGAATGCTACCCACCCTGATCAGCCCCCTGCCTTTGTGTGGTTAGGAAAATAATGTTTTGAACAAAAGTACAAGGTCTTTTTTTAGTTGCTACTCCAGGATAATTAAATTCCAAGGAATATTGCAAAGGAGAATCTTCTTACTTGACGACTATACATGTGTTATGTGTAACATGCGGTTCTGGAAACTGGGATCATCTTTTCTTCACCGTCCTTTAATTTACCTTTTCCGGGAGCACGCAAAGGTTCACTATATTTTATGGAAGGCAGAATTTCAACTATAAGGCACTACAACACGCTGCGAACAACGGGCATAGTACGAACTCCACACCGGGCTAGTCTGAAGACAACCACCACCGGCATCACAACTACACCCCTCCGTTTCTAAGTTATATATTTTAATTTTTTTCTAATCTGTGTGTATCAGGATGTCTTTTAATGTGTAGACTCGGAGCAAAATGTGTGAACTACACATTAAAAAACATCTAGATACATGTGTTTTAGAAAAGAGTAAAACGCTTGGGAGTCATGAAGTTGTCCGTGATGAGCGCATCAGTCAGGAACTGGGAGAATGATAAATATTGGTCACTTAGTTGCACATTAGCACTACGTTAATCATTCCGGCATGTCGTCGTTAACCAGCACCGTTAACATCCACGTGAGCTGCACGTGCGGCCGAACGGAGGGCAGAAATTTTGCCAAAAACCCACGGCACTACTAGGAAACAGGCCGTTAGTAGTGCACCAGAAATGCCCATCCGTGGCGCACTAGCAGTGCGCTACGGCTATCTCTCAGCCGTGGCGCACTGCCTAGTGCGCCACGGTTGTGTAGAGATAGGCGTAGCGCACCTCCTAGTGCGCCATAGAAAGTTTGGCGTGGTGCGCTACCCCTGGGATCTTCTGTGGCGCTCTACCTAGTGCGCCACTAAAATTTCATAGTGCGCTTTAGGTGTAGTGCGCCATAGAAGGTAGACCATGTGCGCCACAGATGTATTTTTTGTTTTTTGTTTTAATTTCCGAGCCAGATTATATGCAATACAGATTATATACAATATTACAGCAGATATACACACACAGATACAAGATATACAATTATATATATAAATACTCAATATGAAAAACAAGATTGAAACAAATACATATAGATAAGTCTCATACATGAATACATAGTCTAAGTTACATTGTTTCGATCATGTTACAAAGTAGTAGTTGGTGACATGCTAATACATGTGTCAATCGAACAAGTTAGAGCTCGGAAGCTCGCCTAGACATCTAAACTAGCTAGCTAGACACAAACGCGGGATAAATAACCAAAGAAGATAAGCATGATTACCGCCGCGACGAAGGTGTAGGTCTTCATCCGATTCCTTGTCCTAACTCCCGCTAGATAGCGCGTGTATCTAGCTTCCGCCTCCGCCATAGTGTTGTACCCTTTGTAGCTATTGCCGCTGAAACGGTGCACCTGTCTCCGGCAGTCTTTCCAATCATCGTAGACTCCGGAAACCCGTCCCTTGTACACGACGTACCACATCATCTATAAGTTGACAATAATAATTAACCGACTATTAAAAAAACATATATAATTAAAGTCGCATATGAAGATACACTTATAGAAAGTACTCCTAAATCAAAAATACCAAACTCAGAAAGCATGCCTCGTATATAACTAGGTTGTTCGACACAGGAATATGCTACGATGGAACTGTTCGCCAAGTAGGATGCACAACACCTGGACCTGTGCATAGCACAAGGCGAACAATCCCATCGCAGCACATTCACATATAATGTGCCACGACATTTTAATCATCGGCATTATTCTCGAAAAAGACCAAAGTAACTCAAAAAGCATGCCTCATATATATACATAGGTCGTTGGACACAGGAATATGCTACGATGGAACCGTACGCCAAGTAAGATGCACAACACATGGACTTGTGCATAGCACAAGGCGTACAATCCCATCGTAGAACATTCACATATATAGTGTGCTACGACATTTCAATCATCGGCATTATTCTCGAAAAAGACCAAAGTAGCTCGAAAAGAATGCCTCATATATAACTATCTAGGTCGTTGGACACAGGAATATGCTATGACGGAACAGTTATCCAAGTAGGATGCACAATTCCTGGACTTGTGCATATCACAAGGCTAACTATCCCGTCATAGCATATTCACATATATATTGTGCCACGACATTTCAATCATCGGCATATTCTCGAAAAAGACAAAAATAACTCGAAAAGAATGCCTCATATATATACATAGGTCGTTGGGCACAGGAATATGCTACGATGGAACGGTGAGCCAAGTAGGATGCACAAGACCTGGACTTGTGCATATCACAAGGCTCGTAGTCCCATCGTAGCACATTCACATATATAGTGTGCCACGACTTTCAATCATCGGCATTATTCTCGAAAAAAGAGTAAAGAAAAAAAGAAGGACCAAATTGAGCAAAGGACCAAAGAGTAAGCAAAAAAACCAAGCATTGATTGATATATAATAATAATAAGCAAAATAAGTTCACTTGTCGTCCACACACACACATAAAGGTCATCTATAGTTTGTAACTACAACTAGGCCAACATCAAGCCTTCTGGCTCGGCTTAGGGAACGGGAGGACGCCCTGTCTCGTCATGAACTTCCTATAGTCACCCTGCATCTCTAGGCGATCTTCTATGTCACGGTTATTCGGGATATTTCCTTCGTAGAAGATCCCCCCCGAAGTCATGACATCACGAAAGATGATTGCCCCAAACTGCTGCTGGATGCGATACATCTCTTGTCTAATATCCGAATCATTGATCTTGGCCTTTGCTTCGGCCCACTGTTTGAGATGATCTGACAGCGTAGAATTCTGCTGGTCAAGTAGGAACACCCTCATGTGATGGAGTGCGTAGTAGGCTTCCTTCTTACTGTTTTCCGGCTGCTTCACGCAGGGGAACTCCGTTACGTGGTTGAAGACGTGCCTGCCGAACTTGACCTTCTTACGCACGAAGTTGGTGCCTTCCGTCGAGGCAAAGCCAGTGAGAGCATCATCCAGAACTTCCTTGATCTTGTCGTAGTTTTTCTTCTTTTCTAGACTCCCCGAGTCGAAATACGTGGCGTGGGAATGCTTCGGCGATAAGGAGATGAGTGTGCAGTGTTCATCTCTGCGCAAAAAATTCAAATGGAATGTGTTGGAAAAAGAATGATGATGATCTAATAAAGCCAATCGACGGTGGCGAGTGAATAACGACTTACTCGGGAAAGTAAGGCACGAGAATGTATTCCTTTGTCTTGTTCGCCACGAGGATTCTTTTTAGGTACGAGGCCGATACGTCGCTCGTGGGGAACCCAAGCAGCCGTCACGCATGTAGTAGGGGTCCACTATAGCGATGCCCGGTGTGTTCTCTCTAATGATCTGCATGGCCAGGCTGAGAGAAAAGAGACGGACCATGGTATAGTGCAGCGGGTATAGGTGGAACATATTGAAGATGTCCTCGAACCGCAGGAAGAACAGATCCGCGGGGGCAGTGTCGACGAAGCCCAAGCCTGGTGGCACCTTAACCACGAATACCGGGTGCGAGGGATCTTTCTCCGATAGAAGGCGTCTCTCTATCGCCAAGACGTCATGCACACACTCAGCCCGAATCTGGCGAAGCTTCCGCAAATTCTTAGGTAGCATGGGCTCACCTGCCACATGAATCCTCCACATAATACCCTCGGGTCTTGGTGGCCTGTCCCGAAACCTGATCGGATTCGCAGTTGTTGATGCCACTGGCTGGCTCGAGCTACTAGATTTTCTTTTCCTGCCTTTTTTCCTTTTGGAGAGCGGGCAGCACAATCTGAGCACCGCCGCCTATGTAGTGTGTCGGCTTAGAATAAAGGGCGGTTGGTTGTATCAGCTGGCTCTGTAAAGGCGCAAGCTGGAGGCGTCTCCTGAGAACCAAACCGACGCTTGGTGATAGTGGCTTTCTCTGTGGGGCCACCAGCTAGGTCTTCTTTGTTGCCAAACTGAGTGCTGAAGAAGTGATCATTCCAGTCTTCGCCGCCCTGACGGATCTGCGCCATGTGCATATCATCAACATGATCATCCGACCCACCGCGTGGAGGTGACGGCGAGGGCGGTTTTGCCACCGCTTGTCGCCTGACGGCGGTGCTGTCTGTGGCGTGATGGCCCCCGCCGTCCCCAAACGGATCATGCTCTTTGGCCATAGCAAGAATAAGCCGAAGCAACTTCTGAGGACAGACGACTCTTCTTCATCCGCTCCAGGGGTTGAATGGGAGGTTCCAGGTCATCGCAGCCCCTTAGCACCCGACTAATTTGAACCCTGTGCACGCTATCTGGCATCGTCTTTGAGTGGAACATGCGCTGCAAGGGTTGAACGATGGTACCCTTGGCAACATCCCTCAGCTCGTTGTTCACGTAGCATAAGAGAGTGCAAGGAACATCCGTCTGCGGAAAACATGTACGGCTTCATCAGAGCGAGATGCCATAAGAGTAATAGATGGCATGAAAGGCGGTAATTAAAGCAATTTTTTTACCGTGATGGCGTCGAGATCGGCTAATGTCGACGCACCGCATACGGCGACGGGCGTGCAAGAGACGGAAGGGCTGCTTGATGGCGCGGTGCTGGCCGCCGGTGTATTCTCCCTACCGACGGGTGCTTGGAGCTCCGGTGCCGCCGCGACGATGGCAGGGGGGGCACCAACATGTACTCCGGCGCCGCGGTGATGGCAGGGGGAGTCACCAACACTTGCGGCGCCGCGGTGCTAGCGGGCGGAGTCACGAACACGTAGTTCGCCTGATTCGTTGGCGCCGCGTTGTTCGAGTGGTCACGACCATGCTTGGAATCGGGCACGGCCCTACTCGACCACCCGCACTCCAGTTCGCTATTGACTCCACCAAGGTAGGCAGGAAGGACGTGAGGGTGATTGCCAGGTTGTCTTGGACGATCTGCGGGATCCGCGCCACTTGTGCCTTAAGTTCTTGAACCTCTCGGTTTTCCTCCTCGCTCCTTCCCGACGGCGCCACATGCGTCCTCGGCGGTGGACCAAAATGATCCACCCAATTCTTACCCCCGAGTCCGGCCAGACGGCCAGCCGACTACGGCTTCTTCGTAACCGGCTCTATTTTCTTGGCCCGGTTCATCGCCCTGTTAAAAGGGTTATCCCACCGTGTGGCCGCCGACTCGGGATGAGGAACCACAGGATCCATGACTAGCAACAATTTCCTCCTCTGCGGAAGAAGTAATGATGAATCATTTAGATCATCGATTAGATTGCAATCGTGTTGATCCGGTAATTAGATTATACTTACCACAATTTCCTCGAATTCCTTCACCGCAGGATCCGGGTGAGTTGTTTGGTTTTGGGTCCACATGGTAACGGCCTCGATGAAGTTTCGAACCTGCCGGTTCGAATTTATAAAGGGTTTTCTATCCCTTGGATCTATACTCTTCGTCCTCCTTATTCCATTTGGCCTCCGCGTTCAGATTCACCAGATCCGAGATGGTGATGACCTATATTCATCGCCGCAGCACCTTTCCCCGATTACTATTGGCGTGGCTCTTTCGATTCACACCTCTCCTTGAACTCCGAAACTGATCTTCGGTGATCTGCGGTCAATCTTCGGATCTCCTCGAGACTTTTGCCTTCTTTATAGATCTTCTTTTTATCCGGTTTTCCACCGCTGGCGGTGCTCATCTTTGTGAGGGCGGATTTGTTTCGCTTCCCATGATAATTTGTGTTACATCTGCGGGAACTTGTATCGGCGCGGCAGCTTCTCGAAGAGGAGTGCGCAAGTGGCCATTATCTTTATGCGGAGATTCTCGGTGTTGATCGAGATGGTTGTCCGGGTGATCGCCGCCACTTGCCCACCGCATCTTTGACGACAAGGGCGGGCTCCAAAGGAACCCTGATGGGCTCACTTCGTATTCCTCCCGACCGTGCCGACCGTGTTCGGGCGCCGGTCCTTCTTCTTCTTCTTAGGAGGGTTGCTACCACTCCGTGCCCTCGCCGCCATCGGTGGTTTCATCGCCGCTGCCTTCGGCTTCTTCCTCCGCGTCTTCCATCTCATCATCCTCGCTCTCCGAAGGATGGTATTCTTCATCGTCTTCTAGCCGCCTCCCGTAATGTCAATTGTTTATTCGGGGGTCTGAGTTCTCCTTCAGCGCTGATGCGCTTAGAACATCCAGCATCGTCGTTGTCACACATCTTTGCACTAATAAAAAACAAATAATTGGTTAAATGCACGGAAAAATCCGGCATGACCTTTGCTAATTTTCTTAAACTAGGAGTGCCCGATTTCTGCTGAAACGGAAGTTAATCAACATTCCGGCAAGAATCAGGACTCGTTTCATACAAGAACCTGCATACACACATAATAAAGTTCTTCATATACAAGAACAAGCACAATTTCAAGTGCTTCATAACCAATTGCACTTTAATGCTTGCTGTCATTTGCTGCACTCCTACAACATCTAACTTAGAAGCACAAATGATAACAAGCAAGAAAATGACAGCAAGGAACTGATAGCAAGAAAATGACATCAAAGTTCCATTTTACTACAAATAAATAATTGATAGCAGCAAATAAAACCCAAGAAATTGACAGCAGCAACTAAAACCCAAGCATACATGTTTCATTAATCGACAAAGAAATGACAAAGCAATTGACAGGTTTTCTTTTACTACTTCAGACTAAGCAAATGAGAATACAAATGACAGCAGCAATTGACAGCAATTTACTACTACATTGGCATAGTGGTAACTATTCCTCCTTGTCTAGATTACAGGCTTCCAGCAATCAGTTATACTCCATCTAACTGAAACTACTTCATTTTGTCATGACAGCAGCAATTGACAGCAATTGACATCAACTAAAACCCAAGCATAAATATTTTGTCATGGTTGCATTCCATAGTGCTCTGTTATCTGGTCATTAAGTTTGGTTAAATTCTGAATATATGATAACTCTGCCTGTTGATTCTACAGAATCTTGTTCAGATCCCTACTGTTTCAAGCTGTATTGAAGTCTGGGATTTTCTAAGTGTTGACAGCAACTAATTTTCTAAGTGTTGACAACAACTAATTTTAAATCTTGTTCTATCAAGCAATTGACAGCAACTAAAACCAATTTCTAAGTGTTGACAGCAAACAATTTTCTAAGTGTTGACAGCAAACAATTTTAATTTCTAAGTGTTGACAGCAAACAATTTTGAGGTACTCCTTTTTGGAAGTTGGTCATCTGGTCTCTTGGACATGTCCTGTCCTGAAGATATACTGTTCTTGATGATTTTAAGATGTTTACATTTGCTATGCTGATCTGATGTGTAACCACTAAGAAATTTAGTATCTATCTATCTATCTATCTATCTATCTAGTCTTTGTGCCATGCATACTATAGGATGAATGCAAGCATGTCGTAACTGATGTTGGAACCAATGTTCTGAAATATAATACTGTTTGCATAATAATTCAGTGTGTACCAACTTGTCTTTTAACAGATTTGAGTACATGTAGAAGCATGTAAGTGTGAACAGCCGAATTTTTCCTATGTAATTTGTTCTAAGACTGCTATTCATGATATTAGTTGTAAACTGAAATTTCTGACATACAAATATGTTAAAGTGGGCTGAAGCTCCTTTGTCGCCAGGGGATTTGATCACTGCAAAACGAACAAGGCATATGTTGGCTTTGTGGTTGCTGAAAAGGAAAAAAAAATCTAAATGTGCTTTGTTCATATGCAACACCATGTATAAATACTTTTTGACACCACGGCACCACACCAACTACTTAGCTAACTAGTTCAACTCAAAAAAGTTGCACTAAGCAGAAATGATATGAGGTCAGGACTTAGTATGGTTATTTCAGTACATACAAGGTAGTAGCAATATTGCAGATAGAGGCTATATTGACAGTGCAAATGAGCCTACAGTGTTGAAGAATACAAAAAGGAGAACATATATAGAACTGAATTGTACTTCAAATGAGATAGGCTTGAATCAAGAGAGCAGGACATGGAGAGAGAGGGAGAGAGGGAGAGAGGGAGAGAGAGGAGAGGCTACTGAACCCTAACCATGGCCTGCAGAACCCTAACCATGGCCTACAGAGAGAGGGGAGAGAGAGGGAGAGAGGGAGAGAGGGGGAGAGGGAGAGAGGGAGAGAGGGGAGAGGCAACGCTCACCTCTGACGGGCGGACGACGGCGGCCTCCACCTCCTGAGACGCGGCGGCTCCTCCTCCTCGGACACGGGCCTCCTCCTGAGACGCGGGCGGACCTCCTCCTCGGACACGGGCGGACCTCCTCCTCCTCGGCGGGCCTCCTCCTCCTCCTCGGGCCAGCGTGGATCGAGAGCGGATCGAGTGCTCAGGCTGAGAGATGGAGAGATGGGGATGAGAGAGGGGGTCGGGCGCCACGTGTGGATAAAGCCACTTAGGCGTAGCGCACTGATCCATAGTGCGCTACGGATATCTGTAGCGCACTATGGGCTAGTGCGCTACGCCTATCGGCTTCTAACTACTGCATAAGAGAACTACAACCCCACTAGCTAACAACTATACTAGCCTATCCCACTGGTTCTGCCCACTACTCTATTCTAAACCTGAGAGCATCCAGGTTCAAATCCTGGTGCCCCAATTTTTTGTTTTTATTTTAAAAATACTTTTAAATATTCCAAAAAATGCCCAAAAGTGGTGATATATGCCATAAAAGTTTTATTTTGATTTTAAAATACTTTTAAATATTCCAAAAATGCCCAAAAGTGATAATATATGTCATAAAAGTGGTACAAATATGATTTAAAGTATAACTAAATTTTATAATAATTTGTCCATGAATATTATAATCTTTTTCGACCACGCGTTTTACAATATTTTTTGAGCTAGCGTTTTACAATCTTTTTTCCCTTCTTTGTCGCGGTTGAATAATTTAGCCCCGGCACTTTAATGTTTCTTCTTTCGAACGGGCTACCTTTTTTGGGTAGGGTTGTCCTTTTTCTTCTTGTGATGTATGTTGCTGCATCGTAGTCGTCGTCATCTTCAATCTTTGGATCGCCGTACTGGTCGAAGTCTTGCTCGTTGGCGACTCCATCCATTCCGATGATGTTTCTTTTTCCTCTCCTCACGACAACACGGCTAGGCTTTGTCGGGTCGGTAATGAAAAAATATTGGTCCACTTTGGTAGCCAGTACCCACGGTTCATTTTTCGTGGCCACGTTTGCACCGGCGGCCTTGGATTTGGCTGCTTCGGGTATAACCATGGTTGTGAAATACCGGTCTTCTCTTTCTATGCTCTTTTCCCATCTGACACGGAACATCGGCACCTTTTCTCCACAGTAGTCGAGCTCCCAGATCTCCTCGATTCTTCCGTAGAATCTTTCCTTCACGTTGTCATCGGTGTAGAATTCCGACGTTACGCCTGAGTTCTGATAATCACACTTGTTGTTCTTTTCCTCCGTGTAGAATGTGTAGCCGTTGATATCATACGCCTGATAGGTCACCAGGTTTTGCATCGGTCCCTGCGGCAAGGTGAATATGATCTTTTCCTTGTCAGAAGAATGCGAGCGCGGGGGATTATCAAGGAGCGTCTGCCTAAACCAACGCGTGAAATATGAGTTGTGCTCTTTGATTATTTCTCCCTGCGTCCTCTGTATGCCCCGACCACTGTACTTCTTCTCGATTAACCTTTTGTGCTTCTGTACCCAAGGATCGACCAGTTCTAAATGTTGTAGCGCGACGAGGTTTGCTCGATCAAAGTCTGCGCGTCGAAAATCGAAGTCTGCATGCAGTATGCGACGACCCTCTCGGTGACCAGATCCGTCGAGCTTGCCAAGGTGTCTGTTGACGGGAAGACCGACAGGGTTCTCGATGTCTAGATAATTCGTGCAGAAAGAGATGCACTCTTCGGCCAGAAAGCCCTTGGCTATGCTTCCATCTGGACGGGACCTGTTGCGAACGTATCCTTTGATGTGTCCGTTCATCCTTTCGAACGCCATCATGCTGCGGAGGAACATCGGCCCGAGTTGTACGATGTCCTCCACGACATGGACCACCAGATGCACCATAATGTCGAAGAATGCGGGTGGGAACCTCAAGCTCACATAGTATCACCACGATCTCCTCCTGTAGCCTTGCGAGCTGATTCAAGCCAATCGACTTTCTAGAGATGACGTCGAAAAACTTGCATAGGCCAAATAACATTTCACGGACGTGCTCGTCCATTATCCCTCTTAGTGCGACCGGAAGTACCTGCGTCATTAGCACGGCACAGTCGTGAGACTTCATGCCACTGAACCTCTGCTTCGCCTCGTCTAGGTATCTGCTTATCTTGCTCGCGTAGCCGTAAGGAAATTTGACTCCTATAAGGCACTTGAAAAACTGTTTGATCTCATCCTGGCTTAGAGTGAAGCAAGAAGGAGGGCAGTAATATTCGTTCTTCTTGAACTTTTTACCCTTCTAACGACCTTGTGTCGTCTCCGACTCATGATCATCGTCATCTTCCTGATCATCAGGAGTAGTGCGTCCTCCGTGAAGATCCTTCCGGATACCCAAGCATATCAGGTCGTGCCTTGCTTTCGGACCATCTTTCGTCCTATCTGGCATATTGATTATGGTGGCGACGGACTCGCACACGTTTTCGTGATATGCATGATGTCGAGGCTATGAGGCGCGCGGAGAAACTTCCAAGATGGAAACTCCCGTAAAATGACCTTGTTTTCCATACCTTCATCGTGGCTTGTCTTGTTGCCTCTTTCACTTCTTTCCGGCTTAGGACAATCTTTCCAGTTTTCAGAACTCTTCCACTTCTTCGCTGCTCCTACGCTCTGGGATTCCTCGGGTCTCTGATTTGCCATCGAACATGTCTCCACGTTTTCTCCATGGATCATTCTTGCCGAGTCACCTCCGGTGCGCCATGAACACGGTTTTCGATGACCCTGGATCTTTCTCTAGTTGGAGATAGCTTGTGTTATCCATGCACCTAACGCATGCGCAGAATCCTTGGATAACCTTCCCCGAGATATACCCGCAACCTGGATAGTCTTGCACCGTAGTGACCAACGCGGCTCTCATAGTGAAATAATCTTGTGCGACGGCGTCGTAAGTATTGGCTCCAGATTCCCATAACGTGGCTAGCTCCTCTTTGAACAGCCCGAGATACAGATTGATGTCGGTACCAGGTTGTTTCGGCCCTTGAATTAGCATACTCATTTGTATGTACTTCTTCTTCATGCACAACCATGGAGGTAGGTTGTACATCCATACAAACACGGGCCAAGTGATGTGCGTGCTGCACTGGCTACCGAACGGATTGAGTCCATCGGTGCTCGCACCAAGCCTGATGTTCCTCGAATCTCCACGAATTGGGAATTGAGGTCCAATGCTTTCAGCGGCTAGCATCCCGAAGGGTGCGTCGCCAGCTCATCCTTTTCGGTCATCATCATCTCTGGATTCTTCCTTTCCGCATGCCATCGCATGAGCTTCGCTTCCTTAGGGTCCGAAATAGCGCAGACGAGGAGTGATAGGAAAGTACCATACCACTTTTCGAGGTGCTTTCTTCCCTTTCTTGTATCGACTCACGCCGCACACCGGACATGTGGTTTTCTCCGCGTCCTCGCCCCGATAAATGATGCAATCGTTGATGCATACGTAATATCTAACGTGCGGTAGATCGAGAGGACAGACGATTTTCTTGGCATCCTCGATACTAGTTGGACACGTGTTCCCCTCCGGGAGACGATCGTGCCAGAATGCCATCATATCATCGAAGCTTGCGTCGCTCAATTTGTGATTTGCCTTCATCTCCATAGCCTTGAGCGTTACATTCAACCGGGTATCATCGGGCCTGCATCCTTCATACAATGGAGTAACCGCGTCTTTCTCAAGTTGCGCAAGCTTGGCTTTCTCTCTAGCGGCAGCCCTGGCGTTACTAAATGCGCTTGAAGCAGCTCTTGCACATAAGGGTCCCGCACTGACGTTGTTCCATCAAATGCCGCTCCTCCGGCATCTAGATCATCATCATCCCGGTGCCGCTGCACCTTCACCATCTCCAGGAGACTCTTCATCATCTCGCCCGTTCTCGCCGTGATGATGATCATCGCCATGTTGGCCACCTTCACCGTCTCCATCGTCTACGCCATCGCTTATCCAACGAGTGTATCCATCCATGAAACCATGGCGGAGTGCGCTGCAAATTCCGGAACGGGTCGATCACCCAGTTGAGTTTGCATCTTCCGCACGGACATCTTATATCTTTCTTGTTATTTCATTATCGTATCATGTCGCACATTTCAAAAATCTAGCCATAATGCCTTCGCTCATTATGCGGACCATTTTTGCCTGCACGGTGTACACGGTACAATTTTGAAGTCTATTAGAACCACATAATGAATGCATGCATGCAATGGTCGATAGAAAATTTCGGCATGACCTATCCTAAAAGTAGGACCTTTGCGAAATGCCAAAGTCTTGCCAAAATGGAAATGAATCAACATTTTGGCAAAACAAATGGCAACTTGTTCACATACAAACACAAGAGAGAGAGATATCGAGACCGATCCATACACACATGAACATATCATTATCCTCTCCATACGCACGTGCATGAGCATCATCGATACTCTCCATATACACACACACATATGACCATCCTCTCCACATACACACATCATGAGCATCGATCATCTACATACATATGAGCACATCATCCATATACACATGAACACATCCTTACATGGACAACTTACCGAGATGAGAGACCGATCGCGAGAAAAGATGGAAAGGAGAGGTGCGCGCGTCGACCGGAGAAGGAGATGAGAGACCGGAGACCTCCTCTATTACTTATGTAACATCCAAAGAAAGTTTTACATGCTAAAAATGGTAAATGGGTGGACAAATTGAGGTGGAAAGGAGAAGATCCCGACTAGATCTAAGGAGGAAGAAGAAGGGGAAAGTGAAGTGTGGGGTGGTGGATGTGTGGGCACACATGTGCACATAAAGTGCTGCCCTAAAAAAATCGACACATCCGTGGCGCACACGGTGAAGGGTTTCGCGGCATAGTAAATCAAAAATTTCTACGGAGCGAACAGAGGGAAAGCCAAGATCTAATCTAGGAGATGCAAACAACGAGAGAGATTGGATTAGATCTTCATACCCTTGAAGATTCAAGACAGTGAACGCGTCGTAACGTGGGTGATGTAGTCGCACTCGCTTCCTCATCGCGATCCGATCCGATCTAGCACCACAAGTGGCGGTGCCTCCGTGAGATGCACACGTGTAGCACCTCGACGCCTCCTCCTTCCTCGGACCAGTATGGTGGAGAGATTGGATCTACAACACGACGGCGTGGTGTATATGGTGGAGAATTTCTGCTGCAGGGCTTCGCCTACAAACAGTCGGGAGGGAGAGAGGAAGGTAGCAAGGCTGCTAGGGCTTGGAGGAAGGTGTGTGGGGGGAGGGGACGCACCACCCCTCTATATATAGAGTGGGGGCGGCCAGCCCTTGCCCCTCCTCCAAGCCTTCTCTAGTTTAAACAATTTAAACTCTCCCTTATCTAGAAATCCTATCTCTAGTTTAAACGATTTAAACTCTCCCTTATCTAGAAATTCTATCCCGAGATTTAAACGAGTCAAATCTCTCTAGAATCGGCTGGGCCCTATGGGGCCTTGTGCCCCTGGCCCAATGCGGCCAGGACACTCCCTCATAGGCCCATGCCCCCTCCTGGAAGGTGGGGACACGTTGGTCCCCTTCCGGAAGGTTCTAGAAGCTTCCGGTACAATACCGATTAACCGGAACAATTCCGAACTCCAAAAACTGCACTGCCTTATATGAATCTTATTCTCCGGACCATTCCGGAACCTCTCGTGATATCCCGGATCCCATCCGAGACTCCGAACAAAAATTCATAAACCAATTATCCAATCTATCCTAGCGTCAAGACACGTTAAGTGTGACCTGCGGGTTCGAGAATATGCGCATGATCTTCTATCAATAATCAACAACGGGTCTGGGCACCCATATTGACTCCCACACATTCATCGATGATCATATCGGATGAACCACGCCGGATTCAATCAATCCCATATATATATTCCCTTCGCTCGATATTTTACTTGCCCGAGATTCGATCGTTTGCCGTCATACCTAGTTCAATCTCGTTCACAGCAAGTACTTTACTCGTTCCGTAATCCGATATCACTTTGTGATTAACTCCTTAACCACATGCTTGCAAGCGGTGTTGATATCGATTACCGAGTGGGCCCGAAGTGTATCTCTCCGACCTGGGAGGGACAAATTCCATCTCGATACATACAACCCAACAAATACTTTCCGATCACCTGAGAGACACCTTTATGATCACCCTATCATAGGATGACGTTTGATGACCTCAAAGCTTTCTTCCGGTACTAGGGAGTTGCATTATCTCATGGTCTAAGGAATATAATATTTGACATAAGACAAGCTTCGCAAAGATGAACACGATGAAACGATCTAATTGCTTCGCTTAGTTTGGGTCTGTCCATCATATCATTCTCCCAATGATATGATCTCATTATCAATTGACAACTCATGTCTATGGTTAGGAAACCTTAACCATCATTGATCAATGAGCTAGTCCATAGAGGCGTACTAGGGACACGGTGTTGTTCACAAACGACACAAGTATTAAAGTTTCCGCTTAATACAATTCTAGCATGGAATATAAACTTTATCATGAACAAGAATTATAATAATAACATCTTTATTGTTGCCTCTAGGGCATAATTCCAACACACGGCCCTAGTGCGCCACAGGGAGTACAAACATCTGTGGCGCACCACACCATGTGCGCCACGGATGATCCTACTCCCTGTGGCGCACTAGGCCGAGTGCGCCACAGATGTTTGTGGCCGTTTCACAGTAGAGGGGGGCGTGCGCTTAGGCGTAGCGCACTACCCCCATGTGCGCCACAGATGACACTAACAACCGTGGCGCACATGACCGTAGTGCGCCAGATGTTTGGCGTCACCAGCGGCCACACACATCTGTGGCGCACTATAGTCATGTGCGCCACGGTTGTTCTATTTACTAGTAGGGCACTGCCCACAGGTGAGCCACGCCTGTTTTAGCCGTGGGGCACTTCAACCATGTGAGCCACGGATGTGCTGATTACCTATAGCCGTTTTCCTAGTAGTGCGGGTCGGACTGCTTTCTCATATCCACATCCTCTACCAGACACGAACAAAGGGAAAGGCGCCACCATGGTGATTCTGGTCGTGTAGTGAAGTTCGAGAGGGAAGCCGGTGGCTACGGAGGAGGGCGATGGCTTCTCCAGAAGACGATGTGGTGCCTCCGCATCTGAAGGAGCGTGACGCCCCCGCCCCTGATTATGGTCAGTATTCGAGGACAATTAGAGTCGATTGGGGCGTCTAGGTCTATAATCCGTAGTATAAATCTATTGTATGGTGCACCTGGAGATATCTCCGATGAAAACTGATTTAGTGTGATGTAATGATGCAATGATGCACCGATGTTTGCACTGATGGTTCTCATTTTGAATAGTGATGCAATGATGCACCGATGGCTTGGACTTGAGTACTCTTTGCACTAATGTTAACTTGTGCACCGTTTAGTTATAATGTTAGAGTGCTGTCAAAATGTATGTTTGCAACCGGTAGTAGTTATGTCAAAATATGAAACCTGTTATTTTCTCTCTTTGCCTATTAAATTTCAGACATACTACTGCCAAAATTCTGTCCAATTTACTACCAGCAAAGCATCTAAAAATGCACTGACCTGCATGTATCAGCAAACCTGTACGTATCTGAAAAATGCACTCGCGTTTCCTAAAAAAAAAAGCACTCGCGTGAACGCTAACGGTGCCGGTTAACGACGACGTGCCGGAATGACTAGCGCAGCGCTAATGTGCAACTACGTGACCAATATTTATCATTCTTCCAGTTTACTGATGCGCTCATCACGGACAACTTTATGACCCCCAAGCGTTTTACTTTTTAGAAAAAATTAAAACATCTTATATTTTAAAACGGATGGAGTACACGACAAAATATCATGTCCTGGACTAAGTAGCATCACAACATATTGACCGACATCCGTCACCCACGAAGATCAATGACTCCATCTGAATTTTCCTTGTTGACGCACCATCCATCCTTTTGCTTTCCCAAAGAAGGTGGCAATTATATGTCACCGGATTTGGTCAGTCCCTATAAAGTCACTGTCATAGACTCACGATAGAGGAGGGCACCTCTTAGATAGGTACGAAGATTATACAAGGGCCGAATTGCAAAAAAAATGCCTCACATGGTATAGCGCCCTTGATTACGTGGAGTCCAAGTTGTTCTTTGCTGGCTAGAATGAGAAATAACTTAATTACAGCACATTTAGAGCTAAAATGTGCTAATTGAAATAATGATGACCCACCTGACTTAGTCTTGATACATTTTTTTCGAGGAATCATCTCAATACTTTTAGTACTGTAGGTGCACTTGTACTCTTAAATCAACTTCGGTTCTTGTCGCAGCCAAACAAATGTCAAAAAATACTGTAAAAGAAATGTCAGAAAAGTGTGTTGTTTAGCTGCTCATTCCTTACTTATGCGGGATGTAAACGGATCTATCATGGACGCCTTTTGGCAAAGCGTTGCCAGAGTGAGAAAGAAAAGGTGAACCAAACCATGCACAGTGGTCCAGTTATACTTGTGCCAAAAGGCTGGGAAAAAATGTGGAAGGAAAATTGGGAGAGAAAATTTTTGCCTAGTGCAATTCCACACGGTAAACAGGTGGATCCCCATCTTTGCCGTGTATTACAGATGACAAAAATGGATCACTTCTTTGCCATGTGCTATTGCACACGGCAAAGAGACTGGCCCAACTCAGATTGTCGGGAAAGGATGGAAACTTTGTCGAGGGTAAAACCCCAAAACACAAAGTTTTGGCGGGTTTTTTTCGCGTGTGGTGGAACGGTTTTTGACGAGTGTCAATTAGAGAACACTTGGCAAAGTTTGATTCCGACACGTATCCGCGTGGCTTTGCCGATTGTATTCTAGATTTTTTGCCGAGTGTTTTATTTTCTGTCGTGTGCATTTTCATAGATTCGTCTAGTGTTTTTTGTTGCGTGTGTCTTGGTGAACGTTGTCATGTTGGCTATTTTTTCCTAGTGTTATACTCGGTAAAGTTTGGCCTTGCCAAGTTCAGGGAAAAATATAATCGGCAAAATGTATTTTTCGGCAATGGCTGATGAGGCCATGAGGGCATCATGTTGAGGCGAGGAAGATGATGAACACAAAAAGGGGAAAGCTCATGTGGATAACTACAGAGATTATAAAAGGGCCGAATTGCGGAAAATAACGACTTATGTGGCAGGAAATCTCCTCGCATATGCGCCTTTGACGAGTGTGTGTGTGGTCGTTGCTATTTGCTGGTTAGAATGTGAAATGACATATAGTCTTTCATGAATAAAATATCAATAATGACTTACGGATACATTCGTTACGGACAAAAGTTACGGCTGATGTGGAGTCGTCTGGTTGGTTCACATTTTTGTACATACCGTGAATATAGGGCTTTGATCCCCTGCCTTCTCTCCACCTAATCCCGTAAATGTATTCCGTAACTCCCAGCCTGTAGGTGTAGCATCTATTCTATTATATACTAAAAGCAATATAAGGATGTTTTTCGAGACACCAGGTTGATCCACATCACTCAAATTATATAGACTGTTAGATACGTATTCAATGGTTATGATTTAACCGAAAACATAATTACGTTACACGTGTGTTACATACTGCACCAAACTCATGTTCAAGTATTGAAACGTGCCATGTGAGTCCGCGTTCAAAACAACTACCTAGAGTCCTGGTCTACTACGTTGTAAAAAGAAAGAAAAAACCAGGCTTGAAACAAGTCCTGATGCACTAGGTTTTAAAAAGGGGAATCCAGGCTTGAAACAATCCGTTGTCAATAAAAAAAGCCCACCTATGTAACATCCGACGCATTGGATGCAAATTATTGAACAATACAAATTTTGGCCATCAGACTTGAAATATCGATGCTCTTTTTTCCGGTCAGAATGCTGAGCAAAAATAGGCTGAATTGAAACATAGCACCAACACAAAAAAATCAACATGACGGAGTCGACGTGATGCACAACTTGAATAAACAACACTCATAATATATGAGTTAGACTATCTCTTAGTATGTATCCTAAGTTGAATTATTTGGCAACGTCAGAATGCTGAGCAAAAAGATACCGAATTGAAACATAGCACTGCCACAAAAAAATCAACATGATAGAGTCGACGTCAGGCACGACTTGAATAAACAATGCTCATAATATATGAGTTAGACTATCTCTTAATATGTATCCTAAGTTGAATTATTTGGGCTAACCTAGACAAATCACATCACCTACAAGCTTTTTATACCATCAAAGATATATTAACCATCAATGATCATAGTACAAGATTACAAAGCTCGATAAAGAGCAAGAGCAAGCAGTTATATGATGCACATAATAGATTCTAGAAATTCGACTTACGTGCAGGGATAAAAATTAGGACACGGTTCGAAGATATCCTCGCTAGGCTATAAACTACCGGCTACTCGCAGATTAATGAGTACATAAAAAGCTCGAAATACATCAACATTTATAGTCAAAATTGACAAATATAAAGATTTATACCTGGAAACAGAAATGCAAAAAAAAAAAAGTTCACATGATTGGTCCAAAGATTACTTGTATGTGGGAGAAATCAGCGTGGATATCTCATTGTCAGTATACCACAACTAAATTTTTTTCATAATCATACCTAAATTTGATCACACCCACATACAAGTCTCATAATTTCTTTTGAAAATAATAGCAGTTATATATGAAAAATATCTTTCCAAATTTCAATGTTAATATATTTCATGTGTTTCGTGAATTAGGCATCTGATCCATTTGGTGAATTTTTATTTCAGCTATTCCATATTTAAATACACGATATGACTGGAAAAGAAACATATATTTAATATTTTGACGGAACAACAGAGCATATTTCTGACAATCTAATAGGACAACTGATCCTAATAGATATGTTGTCTTATTTAAATGTCACATGTATTGAATCATAATGCAAGACAAACGAAGTGTTTCGTTAAAATTGTCTTAGAAAACATCGGAACACTACTTATGTGGACCCTCTTTTTTAGTAGACCACAATCAATAGATCTTCATATCGATATCTAAATGAGGCAACACACAATAGATCATAATAATTGTAAACAAGTAATCACAATGATATCTTGGCACATAGGATACGATGAGACGTGAAATATTTCTTACTATAGTTTTGTCAGAAGGTTAACTAGATGGGTGTTTTTGCAATTGAGTTAAGATCCATAGCCTATTAGCATAGTTTTTTTCGAATGAAAGACATAGGACCAACAACACAAGAATGAGAAGTCTCGGTAGTATATAATTTACCATGTGCTTGTACACCAAAGAATGACCTATACAATATCATTACTATTAAAAATAATATAATTTAAAACATTTTTTTTGGCACAAGGTTTCACATATAAGGGTGATTCTTCATCGATAGCATCCAGAACTTAATTTTTTATGTAGATTACACGCAATTTGAAATGAAAAGCAAGTTTTCATCTTAGTGGCTCAATTGAACACCATGGAATAGCTAGCAAGCTTACTTTAATTCTACGTGAAAATAAATTATCACACACAATCAAAACATATGGTCAACACTATGTAAATAGCACAATGCTCATTTGTATTAAAAATAAAGATGACTAAAGATGTTCCATGCGGCTATAATATTTTATTCTCCTGATATCTTTGGTGGTAGAAAATCAATAGCATATCTTATTGATATAATATGAATGTATATGATTATGAATAATTAAAGAGCAAACAGACAAAATTAATAAAGAGTAAAGATGTAGCCCTCGCACTTATCATGCTAGTTACTGATAAAATGATAAAATGTGCAAACCGAAAGAATTATATATAGGACCGAACAGGTCTAGTTTCAATGCTTTTAGGATTGTCGGTGCACTTTGGTCCTATACATCAACTTGTGCTGTGTACTAGCTGCTCATTCCTTGCTTATGCGGCCTGTAAAGGAGCATTCTAACGTGGACGCCCCAGCTAGCTGCCAAAGCGTTGTTAGAGCTAGTGAGAAAGAAAAGGTGAACCAAACCATGCTTTATAGTACATACTTTTGTGCCAAGAACCAACTCATCCAAAGCTTGGGACCGACAGTCAGAACACGTACTACGTACTAGTGCAAGAACACGGTTCCAAAGCACGCACACGCACACGCACACGCACACGGTTTTGCATGCCTTTTGCGGCCTATAATAAATAGACGACTCGCGCGCGTTGCGCGTACCCCCCACCTCTCGTCAGGTCGCTCTCGTGACAACGGCACCCACAGGGGCTGTCCCCACTCCCATCCCCGTCCATGATCAGGAACTGCCTCCACGAGCTCTGCGCCAGCTTCTGCTCCTGCCTACTACTCCCCTCCTCGCCGCGCCCCAACTCCGACTCCGACCCAAATTACATGGCTTCCTCCTCCGCCGCCATCACGCACCGCACCGTGGAGCTCCACACCGGGGTGCGCCTGCACGTGGCGGAGGCCGGCCCGGCGGGCGCGCCGGCGGTGCTGCTCCTCCACGGCTTCCCGGAGCTGTGGTACACGTGGCGGCACCAGATGCGCGCGCTGGCCGCGGCGGGCTACCGCGCCGTGGCGCCCGACATGCGCGGCTACGGCGGCTCCGACCCCGCGCCCGGCGGCGACGCCGGCCAGTACACGGCGCTGCACGTCGTGGGCGACCTCGTGGCGCTGGTCGACGCCCTGGGGGAGAAGCAGGTGTTCGTGGTGGCGCACGACTGGGGCGCGGTTATAGCATGGAGCCTGGCCCTGTTCCGGCCGGACCGGGTGAAGGCGCTCCTCGCCCTCAGCGTCACGTTCACTCCCCGGAGCCCGGCGAGGAAGCCCCTCGACGGGCTGAGGGCTCTGTACGGGGACGAGTACTACGTCTGCCGCATCCAGGTACGTACGTACTCCGTACGTCAGTGTGTAGTTTTCACAACTCTTCTTGGCCACGAATATTATTAGTGCAATACTTGTGCTTGCCTGTTGCTGTTGTTCCCTTGTACTACTACGATTTGTGGAACAACAGATCAGTAGATGGTTCATTTTCAGAGGATTTATTAGGACCAGCAGCTCTAGCAGCCGCCGTGTATATATATATATATATATATATATATATATATATATATATATATATATATATATATATATATACACACTACATGTGCCGCATCAAAGGTTCGTACGTACGTAGTAGGTTGCATCTCGGAGTCTTAATGCAACGAAATAATCAGTGTTTAGCTTTTGGTTCTAGCTTTGGCCAAGCTGAATTAGTGTGTAGTTTTGGTTCTAGCTTTGGCCCAAGCTGAATTAGTGTTTAACAAAATAATCGTTAGTGTGCAGTTTTTAGCTTGGATTCAAACTCTTGGCCGAGCTGAATTGTGACGAATATGAAGTTCTTGCGTGTCCTTCACATGTGAACATGCTTCTAGTAGTGTACTTTTCCGTGGAAAGCCTGCGATGCATTTTCAAACCACAGACGAGCACGCGCTATAATTAAACCTGAGAGCATTTAATTCTATATATCTAGTGTAGTACTTACCTCTGTATCGGTTAAGATATGTATCGGTTAGCTAGCTATGTATAGGGATAGTATCCCGTGTAGTTATGAGAGGATCTCCCGCGCAATTAGGAGAGGATCGGATTGTGATCCTCACTTGCGGTGTATTCATGCACTTACCTCTGTATGTATAATAGTGAGATCCCGAGGCTGAGGCTGGGCACATTACGGCAAACAACTCTACTCCCTCCATTCCAGATTATAGGACTAATACGTATTTTAAAAAAATAGTTTAACCGTAAATTTAATCAACAATATATGAATCATATGTCACAAAAATTATACCATTGAAAGCGTCTTTTAAACATGAATCTAATGGTATAATTTTTGTTAAACATAGTTTATATTTTATTGACCAAATTTATAAACAAACTATTTTCTCGAAGTACGTATTTGCCTTATAAATCAGAATGGAGGTAGTATCAAACTTAACGAACGCACAATGGACCAGTTGGAGAGCAGTTATATAACTTTTTCTCAGGAAACAGTAGTCATTGCTAATGCAGTTTTTTAAGCAACCAGCAGAAGCTCTGCCTTTTCTATTAAAGAAGAGAATTGGCCGTTTTGGAAGGGAAACCAAAACCCGATACAGACATATATACATACGGGTCCGGTTAAAAGGGGAACCGGACCAGAAAAATACCCCAAGCTGCATAGTTTTTCAGAAAAAACCGGCAAAACCAAGACGAGGCCACACTACCTAGCTCGACTAGGTCTGGACACCGCCGACAGACACCAGCACAACGGCAATAGTGGGCGCAACGAGCATTTTGGAAGTAGATAAACCTACTTATCCATTTTGGATGTTTTTCTTTTTACAATCAATACCACAATATATGAAAGTAGTGAATAGTACATGATAGAGATACATAGACTGTTTCCAATAATTTCAAAATAAAGCCTAAAAGAAAACAAGCAAAATTTAAAGGTCTTCAAAATCTTTTTAGATCCATGCAAGTACAGTATATGATTGTGGACGTCTATTGCAAGTTTTTTTTTTTTGCCGTGATGGATAACCATGTCAACCACGAGGACTAAGTGTTTACAAGACATAATTTTTGTTTGGCGACAAACTAAACATGCCTAATCGCCTATGGCACCAACCAACGACGTATGTTCTTATATTGCATATATGTTTGATCGCTATCGCTTGACGAGTGATCTAGGTATCTATTCTGATGTTAGCTTTGCGTCTTTACTATCTCTGTAGTATTGCACAAGACTGCTTGATTCTCGTCCAGTTTCTTGACGAAGGAATGAACTGCTTGATTCCCTTCTGTTGTATTCATATCTGTGATGTGGTGTGGCCACTGGCAGTAACTAAGAATACGTATATCATTGCTTTTTAATCCTTATATTTTCACTGTGACTGACGTGATGCTAATCTGCAGGAGCCTGGAGCAGTTGAAGCAGAATTTGCACGGCTCGGCACGGAGCAGGTGCTAAGAAAGTTTTTCGCTTATCAGACTCCTGGCCCGCTGTTCATCCCAAAGAGCGGGTGGGGATCACCGGACGATGAGGTGCCCCTGCCGAGCTGGATCACGGAGGAAGACATCAAGTACTACGCGGCCCAGTTTGATAAGACTGGCTTCACCGGGGGATTGAACTACTACCGTGCCTTGAACAAGTAATTAAGCTGCTCCATAAATATCATATGGTTTATGTGTGCTTTAGATATTACCTTCACCAAAATATGGGCCTGCTCTTCCTTTAAAATTCTAGAATTCTAATCATAAATGATATAATTATAGGAACTATCTAGAGAAAGAGGAACTTCATTCAAACTCACAGCGAATCTATGAACGGTTTCAAAATAATTTATGTACATTGACATTTAAATTTGTAATACTACAATTTTATTTAATATGGCATGAGAATGCTTATAAACAAGATTAATCTATTAGAACAATTAAGTGAGTGCGAAACTGATTTTCACAAATTTAATATAGTTCCAAGATATATCTACCGAGATTTAACAACGTCTCACAAGCAAGTTCACCTTGCAAAATGGAGGAGAAGCTGGAACTTAATTACTCATCATATTGTCATTTACTTGTCAAACAATATTATTATTCTAATTTGTCGGCAGTGTGACATTATTAAGCTGTCTTATGAACTAATAGCTTACTTTAGCCCGCACTGTCAAGGTAAAAATACAATTACCATAGGTCTCTGAAGGAAATGTTTGCAGAAAAAGATTTATAGGATAACTGGACTGCACCACACAATGTTTTGATCTAACAATCATATATATTTGGTCTGTGTTTAGGACATGGGAGCTAACCTCAGCATGGACGGGAGCTCAGATAAAGATACCCACCAAGTTCATAGTTGGCGATTTGGATTTGACATACCAAACTCCAGGCGTGCAGGATTTCATTAACAAAGGTGGCCTCAAGAAGTATGTTCCATTACTGGAAGATGTGGTGATAATGAAAGATGTTGGGCATTTCATAAATGAAGAAAAGCCAGAAGAAATTAGTGCGCATATAATCAGCTTCATAAAGAAATTCAACTGAAATAATGAGGAACACATCTGCAACCGAGGTCAAACCTGTACATGCATGTTGGGACCCATATTATTCAGCCTATCGTGTAAGGATTTGTAATATTGGATATTCATCCTATCTTACAATTGCACACTCTTAATTAGTGCCATTTGTAATATTCAACACAACTCGCATCGTTCATGTTTTCATGGTGTGAATATTGGATTTCATATTCAGAACTGACACACAAGAATTATGGTATACAAGCAAGAACAACGGAGCTATTCCCTCCGTTTCAAAATATAAGATGTTTTAGGTTTGTGAAGAAAATGAATCTAAACTTGTTTTAGTATGTAGATTCACTCAACTTTAGATGAATCTACATACTAAAACAAGTCTAGATTCTTCTTCACAAACATAAAACATCTTATATTTTGAAACAGAGGGAGTACATATTGGTTTTTCTTTGTGGGAAAACCCACTTGGACCACCGCATTAAACTTGCTCTTCTAGTTGAGCACGTAGCACTTGTTCCTGATATCCCCGTCAGCGCCGGTGAGCACGCCCACATTGCCCATCTTGATCATGGACTCGCTGAAATCCCTGAAGAAGGCCTCGTCGAACCTGCCGGTAGCGACGCGCTGGACATATTCCCTGGTGGTGGCGTCGGCGAGGAGGGCAGCGTCGGAGCGGAAGAGGCCCCTGCGCTTGGCGACATGGCGATAGTAGCTGGTGTCGAAGGTCCTGTAGCTACCTGGGTCCATCTCCGCCACCACACTCCCGTCGTCAACGCTCTTGCACTTGGACTTGAGCTTGGCGGCGTACTCGCTGTCCAGCGACGAGTCGCTGGTCGAGTTGTCGAGGCGGTCGGCGAAGGACGCGCAGTGCGCGGTGCCGAGCGTGTGCGCGCCGGAGAGGACGACGAGGTCCTTGCGGTCGAGCCCCTTGGAGGCGAAGATCTTGGCGAGCAGCGGGACGTCGCCGAAGGACGGAGGCAGCTCGCGGCTGGCCTCCGTGGCGGCGGACACCTTGCCGTCTCTCCTGCCGAGTGCCACGGGCCAGAAGGGGCCTTTGGCCAGGACCACGGCGTCGCGGGCCATGAGCGTGAGCACGTCGGCGCAGGAGACGATGCCTGGGCATGCCGCCTCCAGCTTGGCCTTCACACGCTCCACGGAGCCGAACCCTCGCAGGCTCTTGTTTGGCTTGGCGTCCTTCTCCGCCGTGTTGCCCTTCGTCGACTCCAGCAGCACAGACGCGTCACAGCCCTGAAGGTTTTTTTGGGTGTTGAATCAGTACAGCGAAATGTATTCTGATTGAAGGCACGTAGGATGTACTAGTACACATACCCTGACGAAGCAGTCGTGGAAATGGAGGCGGAGGAGCGGGCCGGCGAGGCTGGGCGCGGCGGAGATGATCTTCACCATCTCCTCGCGGACTATCGCCTCGACCTTCGGGCATGACTTGCTGTAGTATCCGATTTCCAGCTGGGCCACGGCAGAGCCAGCCACGAGAAGCAGGAGGGTCGACAGAGGGAGCAGGAAAGTTCTGATCGCCATGGCACGAATTTCTTGATTTTTGCGTGTGTGTAAGTGATATACAGGATCAATCAAATGGGTGGATGGAAATGTCCTTGAAATTCCTTGTATTTATAGATGGTTCCGATCGATAACGTAGACTTTGGTGCATTTCAGTTTGACAACCTGTTTCTGTGCACACAAGCATGTGCTAACTTCCGCGTAATACAACCGCCTCAATTAACAAGTGCACGGGTATATGAACTCAGCCGTTGGTGCGCGCGTCTACAAACGGAAGGTAATAGTGGACGGTGCGAGGCCGACAGTTCACGAACACGTACGATAGATAAGAACATGAAGTTGCATATATGTTTGAATACTGCCACAACAATTATTGGCTTTTGTGTAAATCCTACGCAAGGTTGAGTATGAACAAAAACATTGTATGTGTGTACTTCTTTTGGCGGCTACCGTTGTACATACTTAGCTATGATATTATTGTTCACGACGGTTAGGCTGGTCATAGTAAAGAGGCATATGACACTAGTCTAAGTTACCACATTTATAGTGGAGAGTAACTTATATCTAGTAAGATGCAAGGTCTTATTTATAAGCTTATAGACTCATCTTGTCTTGGACTGTGTGATGTTATGGTAACATAGCTAGTTACCACAAGCCTCTCTTTCATCATTTAATGACATGCCACATCATCAAAATGCCTAGTTGCCACTGCATGTAGATGCATGTTACCACCTTAGTTACTCCCACTATGACTAGCCTGATAAAGTGTTCGTTACGGGTCTGCTTGGTTCTTAGGATTCAAAAACCATTGGAGTAAAATAGAAATGCAGAAAGAAAACAGACACTACAGGAAAACTGCGGTATGCCGATTGGGAGATTTATCGATTCAGGGTTCAAACTTGAACCACTAGTTCTTAGGAGACCGTCTGGTAGGCCTAGAAAGACCATGATCAAAGCATCCATTGAAAAGGGATCAATGTTAGGAGCAAGGAAAAGAAAATTAATGCAAATGGTGTGGAAGATTTAAGAGGTTAAGAAAAAACCCAGTTCCACGTGATTTTGAAGATGATGACTCTATCTCTATTCACATTAAGGAGACATAAGTTGAAGCTTTTGAGGCAGAATTTGAAGCTTCTTGTTCAGGGAAACATAGAAATACAAAGGAAAGATGACGGGTAAGAATGACAATGTTGAGGTTGAGAACATTGTGGAAATGCAACAAGTTGGTGAAGAACGTGTAGCGCAGTAATATGATGATGTGCAGAAATTGTAGGACGAAGTTCATGAGCAAGTTGCTAAAAATAGTGGTGCTAGAAGACAATGTATCACAGGAGTTGCTGGATGGAGGGAATAATAAGCCAAAACAAAAGAGGAAGCGGAAGTTGTTAGGAGATAAGTTTGGGCGGCGATCAGGGCAGTTTATGTTATTTTTTGCTTTAATATTTTCCGCTGAGTCTACTGACATGAATGACAAATCCAGATCTCTAGCCAGCTCGTGCCTTTCGGCTTCAGGTATGCACTGTAGCCGCAAAATGCCCCTCCTTGGCTATGGCCCTCCGGTAACGCTGCCAGAACCTCGGGTAGAACTAAGTTGTGCCTCTTTCTCTCATCAGCTAACCTCTTTCTCTCATCGAGTTGCCTTTGCAACTGAAGCAAGTCCCTTCTCTTGTGGTGGAGGAGATATTGGTAGACCATCAGCTCTTTCCACGTAGCATCTTCTGTCATTGGTACTTCACCCAAAACAGCATCTCGGCTTTTTTCCATGTTGCTGGTGGTAGCCAAAGTGTTATGCGCTCGCCATCGCGTTCCCCTTCTCTTCCTGTCACGATGTGACAGTTGTTCTCTGGCGGATGCTCCCTGTTCTCGTGGTGTCCTGCGTTGTCATCCGACATAATATGATTGGGATCAAAGATCGGGTTACCGTTGGAATCCATAGGTGTTGAGGTTCCTTCTCCTCCCATGATAACGCACACTTGGTGGTGCGCTAGGTATGATCGACTGTCATCGATGTCGTATCCATGGGAGACACTGTCTTGAAATCCAGTGAAGTCCCAGGGGCCCTGCTCCAGGTAAGATTCATCCTTCTTGATTCCGGAGTCGACACTTTCCTTAGATTCGTCGAGAGCGACGTTTGACAAGCTTGAGCCGCGAAGTGGTGTTGATTTCGAGTTTGACCCGAAAGAGAGGCCATCATATAGACCGGCCAAATTTCCCAAATCTGCGGAGTTTCCGCAGTTTTCCTCGATGTTTGTCGGCTTGTCCACTTGAGCCGATGGAAGATGCAGGTGTCGTCATAAGCGATGCGGGTGTGGCCGACGGGTCTGGATAAATCAGAGCCGAAAGGCAGAGGTTTTCAGATTCTCTCACGTGAAAGTGGAAACATCCGATCATAAGATCGGTCTCCTGGTCGAAGACGATGGAAACCGATAAAGGGGTGGGCGGGCATGGATCACAAAGATCGTAATGGACCTCGTTGACTTCAATCATTGGGTTACTGCTTGTCGTAGAGGAAGCCTTCGAAGCCATAGCTCTAGCGCTCAGATGTCCCACAGACGACACCAATTGACGAGGGGTAACTTCGGCAATGCCCATGGTTATGGACTTAGGGTTTCATGGAAAAGAGAGCATTGGTATTTTCATCGGCTGATCAGACAAACGAGGGAGTCGATGTAGTCTGATTATGGTGGAAACTTGATTATAAAGTCGCTGGTTCGCTAGTTGCGATCTAGCTCACGGTGGATTGCTTGAAAACTAAGGTGCCCTCTCCGTCGGGTCCTCCTAGCCTTTATATTGATACGCCCAATTTGCATCACCCTTCTATATCATAATTTACCTCTATTCATTGATATTTATCTTATTATGAGGTATTGCTTATGTATTTTCCACTGTTTATGCATGTTGGATGATTCTTGGAGGATGGACTGCCGGAGTCTGGATTCTGATGGAAAAGAGGGCGTTTCGATGCAATTTCATGAAGATCATAAAAATATGGAAACATATTATTTCCCAGAAGAAGAAGGAAGCCAAAAGGAGGGACGAAGAGGCCACCTGACCCCGTGCCTAGGGCAGGTGTGGCCCACCTGCCCGGCTCCTGGCTCCGCCCCTTCGCCTATATCTTTCCTACGAAATCCTAAGGCCAAGGGGGAGACCATAGATAGATTTCTGCCGCCTCTAGGGGGCCGAAAACACCTAGAGAGAAAAATCTCTCCGGCAGACATATTTCTGCCAGGGGAATTCCTTCCCGGAGAGGGGAGATCGTCGCCATCAACACCATCATCAAGCTAGGCTTCATCGGGATCATCATCATCATCCACACCATCGTCTCCACTCCGTCCCGCTATAACAATTGTCTTGGATATTGCTTTAGTTCTTCGGGGAAACTTTCCCGGTGTTAATTACTATTGTAGTAGATGCTTGTGAGTGGAACCATTGGATTATTGTTTATGTTCAGATTGTTATCCATTATCATATCATCTTTTATCTTGATCCATATGACATCTTGTGAGTAGTTCTTCTAGTTCTTGAGGACATGGGAGAAGTCATGTTGTTATTAGTGGATCTGTGTTGAGTTATTATTCAATGTCTAGTATTTAAGTTGTGGTGCTATTCTTCTAGTGGTATCATGTGAACGTTGACTACATGACACTTCACCATTTATGGGCCTAGGGGAATGTTGGCTACTAATTGTGGGGTTGCCGGAGTGACAGAAAAATGAACCCCCGTTAGGACACCATTGCATAAGAGAGCGTAGGATCTCAGAGTTTAAGGCTGTGGTTAGATTTATATCTTAATTACTTTCCTATAGTTAAAGATGTTTGTAGGGGGTTTAATAACAAGTATGTATTAGTCCAAGTAAGGTCGGTACATTAGTACAGGTTCACCCACACAACACTTACAACACCAAAGAAGAGTACCCAGCTATTTGAAGCGAAAGCACTTGACAGAATTCCCATGTGTCCTTGAGAACGTTTGGTCTTTATAAGTATTTCCACCCGCTTGTCCTTTGCTAATAAAGGATTGAGCCACTTGCTGCATTTGTTCTTTGTTACTTCCTGTTTGTTTTGTTGCCTTATCAGAAAACCACTAAAAATCCGTTTGCTAAGTATTTACAGAGATTTCTGGCTCCACACCACTATCCAACACCTTCTGCTCCTCGTTGGGATCGATACTCCTATTTATAGAAAGTACTACGATACACCCCTGTACTTGTGGGTCATCAAGACTATTTTCTGGAGCCGTTGCCGGCGAGTGAAGCGCTATTGAAGAGTGGAACTGGTAAAGGAAACTTCTACTGTGAGTATTACTTTTTGTTACTGCTTGTTACTTTATTTCCAATATGGATAACCCACTTGGTTTTCTGTTTGGGAAAACTACTACCGCTGCTAGGGTAGTAGATGAACCACCGCTTGTTGAGATAGATCCTTTTAAGATACGTACAAGTATTGTTGATCATGTTATGGATAATTATTATTTAGGGGATGGAACTTTCCATCCTGGTGATCACTTGCTTTTTATCCATGAATTATGCGGGTTGTTTAAGTGTGCAGGTATCACAACTAAACAGGTGAAGAAGAAGTTACTCTCCATATCCTTGAAAGGGAGAGCTAAAGAATGGTATAAGCTGCTCAAGAATGGACAATCCATGGAATGGGAGGAAATGGCTTCTCTCTTTTATTCTAACTTTTATCCTCCCAGTGAGATTCATAAGGACAGAAATCTGATATATAACTTTTGGCCTCGTGATGGAGAAAGTACAACTCAAACTTTGGGGAGATTGAAGTTACTAATGCTTAAATGTCCTATTCATGAACTCCCTAACAATATTATTATCAATAAATTTTATGCTAAGCTTTCTCTTCATGATAAAGATTTACTAGATGCTTCTTGTGCTGGATCATTTACATGTGTGAAGGAAGAAGCTAAATGGGATCTACTGGACCGTATTCAAGAAAAAACTGAAGCTTGGGAAAATGACAAAGGAAGAAAGTCAGGTATAAACTATGATTAAGAATGTATTAAATCTTTTATGGGAACTGATGACTTCCGTGATATTAGTAATGATTTTGGTCTTGATTCCCAAAGTATTGCCAACTGTTTTAAGGCATTTGCCTCTTACATAGAAATTCCCAAGAAGAAGTGGAACAAGTACCATGCACCTTATAAAGATGTTATTAGTCATGTTCCTGTTAAAAGTACTCAAGTTTGTAATACTAATCATATTGTGCCTGAACCTTATGTTGAGAAAATACCTTTTCCAGCTAAGGTAAAAGAGTATTCACTACTAGGAAACTAGCTATAGATAGACATACCTTCCGTGGCGCATGGTCAGCATGCGCCACAAAAGTTATCCAGTGGCGCATCTGGAGCAATGCGCCACAGAACCATGAAACTTCTGTGGCGCATCTTCCACAGCCATGCGCCACAAAAGTTTGGTGGGATCCACACCAGCCGTTGGACCATGAATCTTCTGTGGAGCATCTTGCTATATGCGCCACGGAAGTTTGGTGGGACCCACAATAGGCGGGGTCTGACAGTCCTCTGATCAAACTTCTGTGGCGCATACAAGGATATGCGCTACAGAAGTTTATATCTTCTGTGGCACATATCACGATATGCGCCACAGAAAAATTATGTGGTCTCCACTCTCTAGACACCTACGTACAAGCTTCTGTGGCGCATTTGTGCATATGCGCCACAGAAGAACAAACTTCTGTGGCGCATGTGTGCAGTATGCGCCATAAAATACTTCGTGCTACTCAGATTATATTGAGTGTTTCCTAGTACAGACATTTTCCTCTTGTGCTTTTTCCAACTAAACAAGTATCAGTGGAATAGGTAGAATATACTAGACAATCTAGTAGATAGACATGTGCAGTGACATACATCGTTGTAAATGCACATGCGCATAGCCTTGAACAGCAAAATAACAATGCCATACATCATTGCAAATACACAAACTACAATATTGCAAATCCCTTCACAGAGCTGGTGGGGGCGATGGTGGTGAAGATGCCAAACCTCCCTGTTCACACGCGCCTGCATCCTGCGGACGTGGTCCTCCATGGACATTTTGGGGTCGAGCACCGGCCGCCACCCGATTGGTTCCGCCATGCGCGCCCTCTCCTCCGGGGACGCGAGCACGGCGTACAACCTCATGGCCTTGTTGTAGAGGGCCTCGTGCCGCAGTCTGGCCTCCTCCTCGATTAGGTTGACCTCCGAATCCTGCGGCGGCTGACTCCAAGCATTGCCCCTCGACCTTGCCCCTCCACTACGAGTAGGCTGCAGGGAACGCGAGCGGGTTGTGCTCTCCAGCGAGTCTTCTGACGAGTTGTGGGAAGAAGACATTAGGGGTAGGTATGTTGCTTTGGGTAGGGAGTGTGGTATATATAGAGGGGTGTCATTAAAGCAGCTATATCTGCCACCTTTATTTCGTGCAGATCTGCACTCAGTGTTCTGTGGCGCATATTGTTGATATGCGCCACAGAACACTAAGTGTAGGGGCCCACAGTGTCTGGCCACTGGACCCTATGGCCAAGGTTCTGTGGCGCATATGTGTGCTATGCGCCACAGAACATTGAGTCACGGGACCCACAGTCTGGCCCCACTATAACCTATGGCCAAGGTTTTGTGGCGCATGCGAGGTTTGGCTCCACAGAAAATTGAACTTCTGTGGCGCATATTGCTTGTATGCGCCACAGAATCCTTCGACCAGATCTGCACAAAAAGGTGGAAGCTTTGCACCCCCTCTATCTACCACCATCCATTTCACATCCTTCTTCCCCTCCTCCCAGCTCGTCTTCCTCCTCTCTCCCACCCCATTGTGTCTATAATTTTCTACATTTTTTTGTATTTAAACCTACTATATTTGATAGATTGGTTAGGGAAAGCCTTTCTCCAACTAGTAGATCTAAAACACACCTACTTTTCTCCTCCACATCTCTATTTGTGTACCATTATCTCTCTATAGATCTATTGGTCCACACTCTCTCACATCACGCTCTCGACTCGGTATTCAATCTACCCGGTGAGTAATTGGCCATGAATATGCATGTTTTGTAGGTGTAAAGCTTGCCGTGCGGGCGGTGTGTACATGTGATGCATGCATGACGCGAAGATGATGTTTGTGCATGAAGCTTGTGTGGTGCATGAATGCTTGCACAGGAAGAAGTTTCTTGTTTTTGCTTGTCTGCCCCGGTGTGGTGCATGGATGTTTGCCGAAATATTGATTCATTTCCATTTCGGCAAATTTTTGCACCACCCATATGTCCTAATTTTAGGAAAGGTCATGCCGAATTTTTCCGGCGACCATGCATGTGTGTTTATGTGTGCATAAGGTGTGGTTTCTAATTAACCTACTCTCTGTATTTTGCTCTATATGTGCATACCGTGCAGGCTACCATGGTCGTCAGCATGAGCGAAGGTCGAGTTACTAGGTATAAGAAAGACGACAAGGCGGACATGATTCGGAACAACAAGACCTAGATAAGATGTCCATGTCGAACATGCAAACTCTAGCGCTGGATCGAACCTGATTCTGGGAAATTGGAGGATCACCTGCTCAGGCGCAGTTTCATGCGCGACGACTTCGATGAGGAGCTGGCAGTAAATGGTGTTGGTCATCATGAAGACTTGGGCGGGCGATAAGACGAAGAGTCTCCCAGCGGGCATGGTCATGATGACGAAGAATATACCAGCGGGAATGATCATCATGACGAAGAAGGAGATGTCGACGGGCATGACCATCATGAAGAAGGAGAAGAAGCGAACACCCAGACGCTGCTAACTTCGGTGTTAAGGGACCCTCATGTTTAGGAACTACTTCTCAATGAGACGAGCAACGCCAAAGATGCAGCCAGAGAGAAAGCCAAGCTGGCGCAAATGGAGTTAGATGGGATGATTCCATTGTATCCTGCGTGTCGGCCTGAGGATACACGCCTGAGTGTAACGCTCAAGGCTTTAGAGATGAAGGCGGAACACAAATGGACCAACGTGAGCTTCAATGCTAACATGGAATTCTGGCACGATCATCTTCCTAACGGGAACACATTGCCAACAAGTATAGAGGTGGCCAAGTAAATTGTGTGCCCTCTCGACCTACCGCACGTTAAATACCACGCATGCATCAATGATTGCGCACTTTATCGTAACGAATACGCGGAGAGAACCACATGTCCGGTATGCGGCCATGGACGGTACAAGAGAGCGAACAAGAAAGTTCCTCGAGAAGTGGTATGGTACTTTACTATCACTCCCCGTCTACAGAGATATTTCGTAGATCCTAAGGAAGCAAAGATAATGCAATGGCACGCGATGATGACACATATACTTCCAGTTTCCATACGAGGGATAATGGACGAGCACGTCCGTGAGATGCTGTTTGTCTTGTGCAACTTTTTCGACGTCATCTCTAGGAAGTCGATCGGCATGAAGCAGCTCGACAGGCTACACGAAGAGATCATGGTGATACTATGTGAGCTTGAGATTTAATTTCCGCCCGCATTCTTCGACATCATGGTGCATATACTTGTCCATGTCGTGGATGACATCATCCAGATGGGCCGACATTCCTGCACAGCATGATGCCATTTGAAAGGCTGAACGGTTTCATCAAAGGGTTCGTTCGCAACAGGTCCCGTCCATATGGAAGCATAGCCAAGGGCTTTCTGATCTACGAGTACATCTCTTTTTGCCAGAACTATCTAACCACCGAGAACGAGGATGTTGGAATACCCACCAAGAAGCACCTCGGCAGGCTCGTTGGGTATGGTCATCGCGAGGGCCACCGCTCACTGCATGTCGGCATTGCTAATCGACGCGCCGACTTTGGCAAGGCACACCGAGTCGTACTACAACACATTGAATTGGTCAGCCCTTGGATGGAAGAGTACAAAAGCTTGATCGAGCAGGAGTATGTGGACCAGGCCCGCCCGAGGAAGAAAGGAGACATAATAAGAGAACACAACTCCAGCTTCATGGGTTGGTTCAAGAAAAGGATGCTGGACAATCCCCCGTAGATGCCTTCTACGGAAGATCAACAACTCATATTCTCCTTGTCATAGGGCCCAGCGTATAACGTAAAGTCCTATCAGTCATACGACATCAACGGTTACAGATTCTACACCGAGGAAAAGGACATGAATAGCGAATATCAAAACTCAGGAGTAACTATAATGTCCTTCGCCGATGACGAGACTACTATCATGGAAAGATTCTACGGAAGGATCGAGGAGATATGGGAGCTCGACTACTGTGGAGAGACGGTACCGATGTTCCCTGTTAGATGGCCAAGAACGTCGAAAAAGAAGGCCGATATTTCACCACCTGCGTTATACCCGACGCCAAGTCGGCAAATAAGGCCTCCGCGAAAAATGAGCCGTGGATACTCGCTAGCCAAGTTGATCAATGTTTCTTTATTACCGTCCCGTCAAAGCCCAGTCGTGTTGTAGTGAGGAGGGGCAAGAGGAGCATCATCAGAATGGAAGGATCCGCCAACGAGCAAGGCTTCGACAAGAACGGCGATCCGAAGATCAAAGAGGAGTTCGACAAGTAATTCAACATGCCTACTACTACTACAGTAAGAAGAAAGGCTATACTACCTACTAAAGGTTGTCCGTTCATGAGAAGAAATCTCATAGTGCCCGGGCTAAAGTATTCAACCGCGAAGAAAAAGGGTAAGAAGATTGTGAAGAGAGGCTAGCTCGACACATCACATGACGACATGTGACCTTTTTTGTGTATTAGTTAGAGACTAAAATATATATCATGACATTCGTATATATATGCATGTGTATGTTCTTGGTTTTAAATATATTCATAACATATTTATATATATTTGTTCTTGCTTGTTTTAATATAACATAATTAAATATATTTGTATCATATAATTAAAAATATTTTTTAATTAAGGAAAAAAGTCTAAAATAGCCAGGATTCGAACCTGGGCTGCACAGATTTAGAGCACCAAGACTAAACACTAGGCTAGATTGTTGTTTGATGCAAACTACAATGTCGCGCTGCTTTTGGACCAAGCACACATGTTCTGTGGCGCATTCCTCCGATATACGCCACAGAAGTTTCACACTTAGCCAAAATAACAATTCGGCCTTTCCCTTCCCCCCACTTGCCAACTTCCCCCCACACATGACCCCGCACACACCAGAACCCTAGCGCCGCTGATTGAATTGCCCGCCCGCCGCCGTAGCCCGTGGAGGAGCCCGCCGTCGGAGCCCGTGGAGGAGCAGGAGCTGTCGCCGGAGCCCGTGGTGTAGGAGGAGCCGCCCCCGGAGCCTGTGGAGGAGCAGGCGAAGGAGCCCGTGGTGGAGGAGGAGCCGCCGCCGGAGCCCGTGGAGGAGCAGGAGAAGGAGCCTGCGGAGGAAGAGCAGGAGCGCAACCTCACCGTCCATGCCACCTCGTCGTCAACCCCTTGGTGAGGTTCAGGCCTCCCCTTCCCTCTCTCTCTCTCTCTCTCTCTCTCTCTCTCTTCATCTGTTCTTCTCCTCCACGGGCTCAGATGCATGATTGCATATGTTCTGCATCTCTTTGCATCTGTTCGCCGTACCAGATGCGTGATTGCAGAGTGTTCGTCTGAAAATTATCCAATGGATGCTTTCATTTTTGTACAAAGTGAACATTTTCGTTTTTGTACAATATTTTAATTATCCAATGGATGCTTGATTTGTAGAATCTGAAAATTCAACATATTTATGTATACCGAATTACTGATAGTACCAGGTTACACAAGGTAGATTTACTGAACAGGTAGTCTCATACAAAAATGTATGTTACATTGTACTTGCAGAGTGTTCATCTAATTCCAGTTATAGTTAATTAATCCCTCGACTTTCAGAGCATCTAGCATTTGCTCATGGAGCTATATGTAGAGAAATCAAACTTTTTTCCAATAGTCATACTACTTACTGTTTGTGTGCTTACTACTACTCCCACTTAAAAGTTTGTGGCATTACATCAATTAAAATAGGCAAGTAGGTTGTGTTCTCTGCTCTTGACTCACCCGAAGAACATTTATATGACCAATCTGTAAGGCTTGATCATAGTTGCTTTGGCATGGTGATGTTCATAAGGTTGCTGGTCTTGATTCTTTTACTGTATTGGGTTGGTCATATGGTATCTAGTGCCTAGTGGTTAAAATCTCTAATGGCTTATACTGTCAGGTTGACATGGAAATGATTTGTAGTGATATATTTAAATTCAAACCCATTGCTCTGTACCGGAACATGTAGTGGGTGTAATCTAGATTGATATCTTGCATCTACACTCACCCCCAATGCATGTTGATATGTAGGAGGTTTATTAATACCTGTTGGAATTCTTCATATGTAGATATTGTGATAGTACTGTCAATCATACATATGCAGAGGTTTATTAATACTATCAGTCCATGCTTAAGAGTAGTGAAAATTGATTTAGCTGAATAGTATACTCCCTCCGTTTAGGATGAATAGTATGTTGTAAGGGTTTGGTTGCACTCTATGTACATCTTATATTGTAGAACAAAGGGAGTAGTTTAGGCATCCATTCTCTATAGTTGGTCCTATATTGCCTTCGTTAGTTCTAACTTATGTGAATAGACGTTGAATGGTATCTTGTTGGTCCCTTCGTGACTTGTACCAGGGATGTTAGTTTCTGTTTAGTTCTACATATTTGCTATTTTGGTTCAACTGGTATATTATTGTAGTATTACCTATAACGCCCTTTAGTCAACATGTGGAAACTAGTAGCTGGCGATCTAGTTCAAGTTTCTTTTGTTGATTCCAAACTGAACAAAGAATTAGCTCCATGCCAGTAATCAGTTGGTGGATGCTGTTATTTTAACTTAGCTCAATGGTTATGGTTTTTGCGTGGTTGAAACTGGTATACATGAAATGGTGATGTTTATGAAATGGTGTTGCGTTGCTGTTTATATGAAATCGTGTTGTTTATATGAAATGGTGTTGCGCTGCGGTTTGTGTACATGATATGGTGCTAATGTTGTTATTTATATGAATTGGTGCTAATGTTGTTATTTATATGAAATGGTGGTGCTGCTGTTTGTGTTATGGTGCTGCTACTGTTTTTGTAATGAAATGGGGCTGCTGATTGATGATGGATGATGGGGCTGCTATTTATGTACTTGATTGATGATAGATGAGGTCAATGGGGTTGTCAATTGGGGCCGTGGGGCTATTTTTTCTTGCAGGGATTTCAATTGAGTTGCCCATTTCTCCCGAAGTGTTGATTCACTTCCGTTTCGGTTGAGAAATGGGCACTCGTAGGTCAAAAATTAGCAAAGGTCATGCCAAATTTTTCGATCGATATTTGTGCTAACCTTTTGCCTCTTTTTTTAATATTAAAGCACAAACATGTCGACTAACGATGAGGCTGGTCCTTCTAAACAAATGAGCGTCGAGGATCTAGCCCGAATGGCCAACAAGTCGTTCTGGGGGCCGTCCCAAGAGCATGAGGAGGCGGAGGAGATGAGAATGACACCACCACCGACAACCGTCATCGGAGGTTCTGGGGGAAACAAGGAAGATCCATATTACGAGGGGGGCGATGACGACTACAACGGAACTAGTGAAGGCGGGGAGGAGGGTAACACCACCACAGATGGTGGCGAGCGCACAGATGGTGGTAGCGGCAACCCGACCGCTATACAGAAGAAGAAGAAGGATATTAAGGATCGGAAGCCGCAAGTGCTCGCCAACATCTGTGATGAGTTCACCGAGGTCACAGAAGGTGGCCAACCCATTGCGCCTGCATCGATTGCCTGCGGGTATGGCATGCAACTCGGGTTTGGGACAAGGAGGACGCCGAGCTTGAACGCCTGGGTAAAGAGAACCCATGGCATAAAATCACAGACCTGCAGATCCGACAATTTGTCTGGGCCCGCTACTACCTGGACCCTGTTACAGGGGAGTTCGTCACCGACGACCTGGATGTGAAGGCTTTTAAGTATGATCTGGTAAGCAATTTACCGTGGATCTCTCATTAAAATAATTAAGCCAAGAATCTAAATGCATGGGTTCACCTCTCCTTGTATCTCTGCAGGAGAAGGAATTGAACGCTACCGAGGACTTGTCATCCCAGGATTCGGCGGTGGAGCCATGGGACACTGTGTTAACAGGGCGGCGAACACTTACAAGAAGAGGGAGAAGAATTTGCCACCAAAATCAGCTAGGCATGTGTCCGGCTTTGGTACAAGCATGAAGTTTACCGAGTACTACAAAGAGGACGCAAAGAAGAGGAGGGAGAGGAATAATCAGTCGGCGTCTAAAGATAAAGCCGAGGTTGAAGAGATGAAGTTGAAGGTGAAGACATTAGAGGAAAAAGTAGACGAGAAAGCAATGGACAAGTTATTGGAGGAGAAGCTTCGTGCGATCATCCCCCCTGGGTTGATGGAGGGGCTAGCTGTTTGGAATGCGGGAGGTCGACAGGGGCCGATACACGTGCCCAGCTTTAGCGGCAGCAACTCGAGCATCAACGTTGACGCGTCGCCGGACTTGGTGACCCCGCCGGCCACCATCGTCGGGCGCAGCCGGAAGAGCTGGTTGTCGCACAACTTCCCCCTGCTGCTCCCGCCAAAAATACCAGTATCGCACAGCCGGCGGTGGCACCAGTACCGCCGGGATCAGCCATGTGTCGAAATTAGCCGAGCCCAACACCCTCACCAAGGTAACTAATTAGTTACTCCGCTTCATCTTATTTATGCGCCTTTGGTGACTGCCACCTCGATCATGATGCCCAACACATATGTGTCGATATTCAGGACGCTGCTTGTATACTACTCCACAAAGTTTCCGGCGGCGAGTTGAGGGATGTTGCCAAGGGCAATATCATACAACCGGCGAACCGCACGATGCACAAAAATGCAATGGACGATGCCGTGATGAGGGTCTGGATTGCTCGGGTGTTGCTAGGGTGCGACGACATGGACCCCCCTTTCAACCTCAAGGAGCCGACGAACACAATACCCTTGCAGAATGCCACGAATGGCCCTTGACATGGTCGAAGACCTAGATTCGTCTTACGGGGCACCTATGCGCCACCTCGATCGTCCGGCCACCACCTCGGGTGCCACCTATCACCGGCGCCACCTCGATCGTCCGGCCACCACCTTGGAAGCCACCTGTCGTCATCGCCACCACCAGTCGCCACCAACAACTGTTGGGAGCGTGTGGGCCGCCCCAAGGAGATGTCGTCGCAACGCAACCGCCGTCGCCACCGCCACCACCATCACCACATGGTGGCAACAACGATGATGATGAAGAATTTGTCAACGTCGACGACTACATCAACACCGGCGCCGACATAGGATATTACATGCCTGCTTTGGATGAAGAACCCTTCGTCGCTCGCGAGGGTCAAGGTGGGCGTCCCACTGCATGCACGCAATGCCTGGTCTACCATGGTTTATCTCAAGAGACGCCTCCGGCCGCCGATCAACAGGAGAAACCTGTTGGATTCGTCTTTAGCCCTGGCACACTCCAAAAGGCTGCTTTTGAGCACTTAGCATCCCCAGTGTAGGAGCCTACTCAGAATACGAAGAAGCACAGGAAGGGAGGTAATAAAGCCAAGAGCCAACCTCCTCCGAAGAGGATCCGGGCTAAGGATGATGTCGTACCAGCCCGCGAGGATGGCTTGCCTAGGATACATATAGACGGTGAAGCGATACTGACTCCGGAGCTGCTTCGCCTTGCTGATGTACATATGCTCACTTTGAGTGATAGTATCAAGACACTAGAGGGCATTCTTCTTAAAAACAAAGATCCAAATTACCCGATTTTCACTGTCAAGGTGCCATCGGACGTGGACTTCGTCCATGAAGCCCCCGCGGACGTGTTCTTCGTAGCGTACGAGGACGTCTTCAAGCTGTTTCTCTCGAAACGGCTGGACTATAACATGGTCCGCCTAATGTAACATCCCAGGATTAGCACCTAGAATTATAGAGGACACAGGTTTGTGCATTACATTCATGCATAAGAAAATCCAGAGAATTTTCGCGCAAAACTAAAGAAGCTGTAGAGGGATCAAGATCTCTCTTGTTCCGATGGAAACACCAGGACAGGTGCGATGGATTTCGACATGACCTCTATTGTACTTTTGTGTTTGAGGGGAAGGAAATTCAAAGTTGAGTATTCAATTGGAGAATTTGAATTCTAAAAGAATTTGAACTGGAATAATAATTGGAAAGTAAATTGTAATAATAAATAAAAGGTGAACTCTTATTTATGATTAAGATACAATATTTACAATTATCTAACTATACAAGATAATTGAAATTCAAACACAAAAGGAAAAAGATTTACAAATAAGAAATGAGTTCATAATTATAAATAATATATGAATATTACAATAATTTAGATTACAAATAGAAATAAGAATTAAGCTTTATTAAGATTATATAGTATTACATTGTCTTGACAAACGAAATATATAAAACAAATAACTTTATTAAATTAGATACAACCATACAATGTCTTTACATTATTTAAACAAAAAAGAAATTACAATAATAGTTAAAAAAAGAAAAGAAAGAAAACCTAAACTAAAGCTGATATCTTCTCATCCTCTTTTATATCTGCAAAACAAAACTAGTAGTAAATAAAATAGGGGGTTAGTTTGGTTAGTATTGCTCTCAGGTACACAGTGTGATGCACTATGAGGTTCGTCACTGAGCAGTAATTGGGCCAGAGTAGAATCTGTTTTTATCAGTAAATTTGGCCTCAGATTGTGTGCATCACTGTCCTGAGAGAGGGGCAAGTTTCACCAAATAAAATAGGATATGCTCTTATCAAATTTTAGCTTCAACTTTGAGCATCATTAGCATAGAATCAAAAATTACACTTGGCAACTCAAAATAAAGATCAGGATCAGATAATACCAAACCAGCCAAGCAAAGCCTTGGCAAAGATATCCCACAGATACAACCTGGACAGGGGGAGGCTCCCTGAACCAACAACACACATGCAGGCATCTCACACATCTGCATGGTGTTATGCTGTCAACACCAAAATCAGCACATGGAGTTCAAAAGGGAGAGCACAGCCGTAGCAGAGTTACCAACTCTCAATGTCCACTATAGAACACCAGTACATCTACACCCACACAACCACCCCTATCTCCTTCTCAGTTCAGCACAAGTTTATTCCACCACACAGCCAAGAACCATGAGTTTACCACTGATCCATCCACACAAATCACCAACCAATATCACATGGTTTTCTAGATTAGATCCACCATATCATCACATCCCTAACTCTGGTTGCTCAGTGGAGCCATCCAAGAGCTAGGACAAGGAGGAGATGAAGATCAGCAGCAGTTTGAGGAGAAGCAGGCTGTCAGTAGCAGAGAAGTTATAGGAACTCAAGTAGACTACTGCAGTAGGAGCTGGACAGTGAAAAGAAGAGGAAGGGGAGGCCAGTTGTACAAGGCAATAATAATATCCAACAGATTGGACATAAACCAATTAAGATTCATCACAAGGGACTCTGTGAGGCTTGAGCACTTTGCCAATATACTATCTTGCCTCCCTGGCTCATTGCCATTCACCTACCTTGGACTGCCTTTAAGCATTAATAAGCCTGCAGTGGAACATTTCCTGCCTATTGTTCAGAGAGTTGAGAGAAGGTTGTGTGGGATTGCTGATTTTCTTAATTATGGGGGGAAACTATAGTTAGTTAAATCTGTTTTATCTTCCCTTCCCATATATTACATGAGTTGTTTTGATATTCCTGTCACTATTAAAGATCAGCTGATTAAGTATATGAGACAATGCATGTGGAGAAAGAAAACATCTGATGTTCAAGCTAGGGGTCAAGATCTTGTTGCATGGAACAAAGTTTGTCGACCAAAGAACCATGGGGGATTGGGGGTGCTTGACCTTAATGTTCAAAACTCTGCACTTCTTTTAAAGAATTTGGATAAATTTTACAATCACAAGGATATCCCATGGGTTCACCTTATCTGGAACACTTATTACTGTAATGGTAAACTACCTGGAAGAAGTATGGAGGGATCCTTTTGGTGGAAAGCTCATCTGAAATTGGTTGACATATTTAAAGGAATTGCAAAGTGCTCGGTGGGTGATGGAAAATCCACCCTTCTCTGGTATGATATGTGGAATGATGGATGTCTGCAGCATAAGCTTCCTCATCTCCTTTCCTATTCAAAAAATCCACACATCTCTGTCAATGAGTTTCTGCAGACAGATAATATTCAAGATCATTTTTTTCTCCCTCTGTCGCAACAAGCTTACCAGGAATATCAAAACCTTGAGCAAATACTCAGTGTTGGCATGCAGGGGGAAGCTGACAACTGGAGTTACATTTGGGGCAGTAATTTTTCAGTCCAAAAGGCTTATTATTCTTTATCTGGTTACCAACCTGTACAACCACATTTCTCCTGGTTGTGGAAATCCTCCTGTCAACAAAAGCATAAATTCTTCCTCTGGCTCTTGCTTCTTGATAGGATAAACACACGAAACCATCTGAAAAGGAAATGTTTTACTCTGGATTCTTATGAATGTGTGTTTCATGGCTGCATCAGTGAGGAAACCATGCTACACTTATTTTGGGACTGTCCTTTTGCAAGAGCTTGCTGGGCTGAAATTTCCCATGTCCAAGTGGCTGATCAAAATATTTTTGAAGCTTTATCCAGTATTAAAAAAGATCTTAAAGTCCCTTTTGCAATGGAACTTGGGGCATATAGATGTGCAGAAACAATGAAATATTCAACAACAAGCATGCTTCGATTGAGGAATGGAGGGCTATTGTCGCCCAGGAATTAAGATGGGTCCTGTATAGAACTAAGAAAAAGAATTATCAGGGCCTCAAAGATTGGATTGAGAATAATTTAGACAGGAGATAGCTGCTTAGAATGTTATCCCTCTTTTGAGGTGTCCTGAACTTGTAAATACTTTTTTTAAGTCTTTATGATATATAAAAATTGCAGTGGAGTGCTTTACCCTACTGTTTTACCCTCAAAAAATAGTACTAGATGGAGCAGTTACACATTAGCAGGTCAAGAAGCTCAAGTTCCAGTCAAGCAAGCCAAAAAAGAGCAGCAGGTATATCCAGTAGGAGCATACCCAGATCATGCAATCATATACTTTTGTTTTTTTTGCACCAATAGAATTAATGGTAGTAATGGGTACTACAAATCAATCTCTATTCAACTCCCTGCAACTAGAGCTTGTCTAGGGGAATTAGGAGGATAGTTTTCCTCTCAGAACTGCATAGAAAATTCTATGTAGCTTCATCCTAGAGGTTTCTTACCACATCATAATATCCGTTCCTACCCAAATCATGGACTCAGCCTTTGCATCATAGGCTAGAACATATTGCACACAGTGATCATCAAGAGCTAGTGATCTTTGACCATGTAGATTCATCAACATAGCAGTAATCCTACTCAATATGGATATGTTACTATGCACCCTTCAATTGGGTTCCATAGTATTAATCTCACAGCAGAGGAAGCCACTAAAATTAATAATCACCACATCCTCAAAGAGATAGCTTTTGAGAGCATATACAAGCAAATAGGATTGACATATCAACCATCTTCTTAAACAGGTAGCCCAGGAATCATTATAAGGTCATCTTAAACTATCACATGTTTCTAAAACCTCAGCTTTGCATCATGGGTGTAGATAAGATGACAAGCTCAATATGTGTTTATCACAGTGTTATTTGGCATTGGATCTGACTTAGAAATAACAATTCCACTTTATACTCAACACTCACAATAGATGAATCAGATCCAATAAGGACATGAACCAATGATCAACCACAACAGCTCATGCATAGATTGCCATGCTGCTGTGCACACTCAACTGAGGCACCACATCAGCAAATACCATGTCTGTATACCATCTATAATCAAACAAGCTAAATCCTTGCATCATCTTCCTAACAGAATAGTTAGGAATTAAATAAATCTCTACTGTCATGTTGCCAATCTTACCCCATAAGCAACAATAGAGAAAATCATCTCAAACAGATTTACATCATATTCCCAAGAATCAGTATCTCTACTTAATAATCATTTGATCGAATCAAAGATTCAGTAACCACCTAGTTCAGAACATCCCAAACTTCATTTCACATATTTAATACAGGGGCCACGAAAGCTTTACTCATCCAAAGTAAGGAACCATAACTAACAACAGATCAGTAGAAAACAAGGATAACTAAATCATGGATCCTAGCCATCAGCACAAGGGTTGGTCGCAAAGAATTAGTGCTCACCGTGGGGTGCCGAGCACCTGGAGCGTTGGCTTGACGAAGCCATGGAACAGATCTCGCCCAACACCATCACTGAATCGGAGAAAGCACCCACGCTGGGTTATACCGACGTGATCCCGCAGCATCGGAGAAAGAGACGCCGGTTGCGCCACGCACTTCTTTGGCGTCGGCCGAGCGGAGTTCAGGCCGACGAAGAGCACCACAGGATCATCGGCACAAGGCGACCTCAACACTGAAACCCTAGATGCACAGAAAATGGAAGGGGCGAGCTCAAGAGGGCTTAAAGAATAAATCCAATTGGAGGGCCAGGCCGGCCTGTGGGAGGCAAAGCCCCATCGACCATCAGCGGCGACCACAACGGTCTGCCTCGCCGAAATCGGGCGGGCGACGATGTCGGCATCACCAGCAACCAGGAGGGAAAAAAGAAACGAGAATGAGAGAGTGGTGGGGATGGTTGGGCCGGGGTAGGTTTGACCCTGAGCCAGTTGGGCCAAGTTGGGTCCAAATGGACCCATTGGTAAGCCTGGCCTAATTTCAAAGGAAAAATAAGAAAATAAGATATTTATCAAATCACTAAATGACCAAACTACCCCTAAACATAATTTATACCCTAGAAAAATATAGAAAAATCCCAAAAATACATATGATATATCAAAATGACCACAAAAATAATATCTACGTAATAAAAATATAATTTTAATGTGTAAAATAAATATAAAGAAAAATAATTATTAACACCATTAAATCTTAAATGAAATGTTATAAAGTAAAACAAAAACTCTAAAAATAAATAAAAAATCACTTTTGTGTATCAAAATAACTCTACTATTTCATAAAAATACCAATTTAGAGTTTTACAAATAAAACATAAAAGCAAATATTTAAAGACACTTAATTCTTTGATGAATTTTATAAAAATAAATATAATACTTAAAAATAAATAAAATTCATTTTTAAGGTCTTGAATAAATATATTACACTGTAAAAATATTAAATATATTATTAGAAAAATATTTAATATTTTGAATAATAAATCCTTATCTTATACCTATTTTGTGAATTCTTTAAAAATAATTGTTATGTAAGAAATAATCACAATTCTTATAAAACCTTGAGAAATTAGTGTCTTTGTACTAAATTCCAAACCCCTAACTTAAATTCATAATAAAATTTAAGTATAACTCTTAACTTTAAAGTATTCCTTTAAAAATCTTATTAAGAACCCTTTTAAATAAACATTGAGTATCACCCATTTATATAATATGATGAATAATCATTATATTCTAACCATTATTAACATAACTTCAAATTCTAACAAATTACTAAGATCATCTGATTATGCTCCCAATAAACAAATACGAATTATTTTCTTAATAAACAAAACAAATTTAATCTAAATCATTCACTTAAAATATAAAGTGAATAATTCCACACCTTAGTTATACCCATCATAAATCTAAAACTCGGAACAATTAAAATATATTACATCGTAAGTTTACTTAAAATTTTAAATTTTACTTTAGTCTCAAAACTTATAAACATCAGGTCTAATAAATCACTTATATTTTTATAGTTAACTTTGGTCTATTCAACGTAAGACATAAAGAATCTCAAATCCAAACTAATAAATCAAACACCAAAAGGAATTAATCATGTTCTATTAACAATGAAGATTGTTTAAATCTTACAAAGGAAATATTTTCTTCAAATGTTATTCTTTTTGCCACTTCAAGCAATAACTCTAGGATAGTTCTTTCAAGCCTTAATAATCCAATACATAGACCTCCATCCTAATCACCAAATAGCAACTAATTTAAATCTTAAATTACTATTGCATTCTAATTGTATATCTTGAATATCAAAACTTAAAATCCCTATAGATGCACTTCATGAGAAGTAAATTTTTTAAGATAAACCAACCCTTAAAAGAATCACCTAAGTTCACTTCACTTACAGTATTAGGGATTCACTTTGGGAATTTTACAAAATGCATATCATTACTTATGCATAACAACATCTTGCTTCTTTAAACATTAGTCCTTACCGGACCAATGATGCTAATTTCAGATATTGGATCTTATATTATCTCGAAGACCGTGAGTGCATAATCTTGCAATCACAAAATGCAAGTTCACACTTGCTCATGTCCTTTGATTATTTTCTGTAAAGTATTTTGCAAATCACCTGCCTTTGAAAAAGGTCCGAAAACACTATTTTCATAATAATATGATTATAGGTTATTTAACATGAGGTAATAACCGACTATGAAAGTTCCGATGGTAAAGGAACATATTATCTAGGATTTAACAACCAATGTCTCCAGTGATTCTTGCACCGTATATCACGCGTTAACCATGAGATTTGGAATGGGACCGAGAAGTCAACTGTATCTTCTTCCTCTCGCATGTAGCCATATGTGCAGGTCGTGGCTGTTATCACTCGTAGCATGCATATTAATTGGTAATTCATAGAGGATATGCAACATATGGGTGGGAACCCTCAACGTCCCACGATAGTTTTGGCATCTAACGATCTGTACAAACCATTGTCGTAATTCAATATGTGGGCATGGTGTACACCAAGGAGGCATGCGAGGTCGCGAAGGGGGCAGTGATTGGCTTGGATATTAGACTGGGCCCCATACCAAGGAAGTATGGACAAGGTCATGACTTGGTTGTGCAACAAGGCTAAGGTCTCTCATGGGTAAAGTAACGCACCTGTGCAGAGTGTAAGAACTGTAACTTGTTACTCCATGTTTCGGGAAGGAGCTGTGAACGCGGCGGGAAAGGAACTCCATGAAAGTTCTGGTAAACCCGTGAAAGCTAACGGACATAGCTTTTCAGAATAAAAGCAACCTTTGAAGAAATGTTTACGAAAACCTGCATTGCCTATGATCTATGGTCTGTGGCTGTAGATATAGTGCATCAAACACTCCTTTTCTAGTGGACTTGCTGAGTACGCTCGTACTCAAAGTATCTTCTTAACCCTTGCTAGATTCTAAAGCCAGTACAGATGATGTCTACATCAAGTTATGCTCCAGGAATCATCATCAAAAGTTAAAGCTCTTCAATAAAGTCAAGAAATTCAACATATACATCAACTCAAGTGAAGACGAAGTTACTGATTAGTTAAGAATATAATCTCTAGCCATAGAACCTATTTCTGTAGTATATTGCAATAGCAGCAATGCTAGACCAATAGTTCAGATACTAATCTTATTAGTATTATAGTTGTTGAGTTGTTTATTTCTGATTCTTCTTTGTTAGAAGTTTCTTTCTCTCTCTTTAACCTAGAGTGTTCTATGGATCTTATGTAAAGAGTTGAGTTGTAACCTATAGTCATGTCTTGGACCTACTGTGTTTCTGTTGTACCACTCTGAGGGATGTAATACTAGTGAACGGTGTTTCATTGGTGTTATGTCAACGACTATAGTGTACTACATCATGCAGTGGTATGCTGGGTCACCGCACCTATTCGCGCTCAATCTGGCAATGAAGACCAAGAGAGAGCAAACCCCCCACATCGCGATAGTGGATCCCTACTACATGCGTGATAGACAGTTGAGGGAGGATCAGAGACGCGTGCCAAGGCGACGGCGTACCTCGAGAAGTTCATGGTGGACCACAAGAGTACGAACACGCTTCTTTTGCCTTTCTTTCCCGAGTAAGTACACACACCCCCTAGCATTGGTAACTTAGGCTTTCTTATGGCTTTCTTCCTTTGCCCTTTTCCAACATCCCGTTTCAATCGTGTTGTGTAGAGACAAATACTGCACACTCATCGTCATTTGCACAAAGTACTCGATAGCATCGTATTTTGACTCGGCGAGTCAGAAGAAGGACTACACCAGAATAAGGGGTGCTTTGAATGAGGCTCTCGAGGGCTACGCTAGAAAGGGATGCCCCTTCATCAACAAGGGGGAATGTATCAAGGATGACAAGCACGTGTTCAGGCACGTGCTCGAGTTCCCCTGTGTCATGGAGCCGGCTACTGGCGGCGCCAAGGAGGCCTTCTACGCCATGCATCATCTTAAAGGGTTTGTCCGGGATTGCCAGAACCTAAATCTGCCATCTAGTTTCCGAGCATGGGCCGAAAATTTAGCGCGAAAGGACAATGATGATCTTAGAGAAGACTTCCATCGCATCCATGTTAAGTTGTGGGAAATCATCGTGGAAGATGTCAACACAAGGGGAGGGGTCCTAAAACACAACAGAGGGTTGACTAAGAGGGAGATTGAAAATATTCTTCGTAAACAGGGTGACAACAGGACGTGGATGACGAAGCATGGCTATCTACCATTCCCGAAGCCGGGCGTTAGCAGTTCTCAACATTGATCGATGTGTGCGCCAAGAATTATCATAGATTTCTGTGTGTAGTGTTGTGTCACAAACTATATACTACCATGGTCGTATGTTGTAAACTTCACTATTGTGGTCGTTGTCGTCGAAGTTCTATGATTATGATCGATGTGCTATCTTCTATGTTTACTGATCTTTTGCTTTAGTTTATGTGAACATATATGCATGCGAACCAATTTAGTTCTTTCTGTTGCATGATTTACTAATATGCCTTATCTATAGAGATGACGAAGTGGTACTTGGTGTACAAGGGTTGGGTTCCAGGAGTCTACGATGAGTGGGAGGACTGTCATAAACAGGTGAACAAGTTTAGTGGCAACAAATACAAAGGATACACGACTCGAGAGGAGGCGGTAGCCAAGTGGAGGAACCACCTGTGGAAGGAGAACCGGATGAAGATATTGCTAGTGCTCTTGCTCTTGCTCACCGTCATCACAGCTGTATTCTGTTTGATTCTAGTGTAGGTGGTGAACACTTCATTTGTAATGTGATGAGATGGTGAACTTTGTAACAAACACTTGTATAAATATTCACCACCTTTTACTTGTATTGTAATATGATGACCACTTGTCTATCTCGATCGGGATCTAAGTAGTGTGATGGCACTATATTCATGTTTGTATTACATTTGTTTTCATATACTAAGTCAAATATACTGTTTCTGTATAATACTGTATATTTGGACAAGTTTGGATTTTTTAATACCTGATATTCAAACTAGTGGCACATCGTTTTTACCTTATGTGATGCATAGCTCTTCAGTGGCGCATTTTCCAGAATGCGCCACTGAACAGAGTCATGTGGCGCATCATGCACCACAGAAGTATCATGACTTCTGTGGCGCATTTCGAAATGCGCCACAAAAGTTTTCATCAGTGGCGACGTAATAGTGGCGTCCCTGCCATGCGCCACATAAGCCCAATATAGATGCGCCACTGATGAAGGATTTCCTAGTAGTGATTCTATGATGATTAGTGCAAATAGCAAAGGTACAAATAAAAATATGGAGCCTGATGAGCAATTGAATGTTGAACCTGTGGTAGCTATTGTGAAAGATCTTGACGCTAGAAATATAGAGGATGAGCATATTGTCTTTTGTGAAGACGCTTCTAATATTATTTCTCATCCTAGTAAAGCTAGAAAAGCTAGTGTTCCTGTGCTTTCTGTTAAAATTGGTGATCATTGCTACTATGGTTTATGTGATATTGGTGCTAGTTCTAGTGCTATTCCTTATGATATTTACAGGGAAATTGTGCATGAAATTGGTCCTTGTGAGCTTGAGGACATTGATGTGGTTATTCACCTTTCTTATAAGGAAACCATTTTCCCAATTGGTATTGTAAGAGATGTGGAGGTTCTTTGTGATAAGATTAAATATCCTGCTGATTTTCTAGTGCTTAATTCAACAGCTAGAAAAACTTGCCCTATCATTTTTGGTAGACCTTTCTTGAACACTTGCGGTGCTATTATTGATTGTAAAAAGGAGAAAGTTTTAACTAAGTTTGATGGAGATTCTTATGAGTTTAACTTTTCCAAATTTGCTAAAGCTCCTTGTGAAAATAGCTTGCCTAATAAAGATTTCAGGATGGGACAACTTGCTTATATTGATCTGGTTTATGACCTTGGACCTATTTTTGGTGACTGTAAGTATGCTTACTCAGATGATAAAGTTGTTGTCAGTGAAAGTTATATTGTCAACTTTATTCAAAATGCTACTGAAAGTTATTATGAGAGAGGGAAACATGGTTTTATGCATCTCAATAATGTTAAGTTTCCCTGTCTTATGTTGAAAGCTTTGAAGTTGCATTTGTTTTGTCTTCCTATGCTAGTGGCTTTTTGTTTCAACAATTGGTTTTATCATACTACTCCATGCATAGGAAGTGGGTTAGACTCGAGTGTGTTGGTTATTTGCTTCTTGATGCTCTTTTCACTCCAGATTTATATCTCCTTTGTGAGCATCTTTGAAAGTCTTAGGCCTAACTTAAAGGCATAACAGAAAAGTACTTGTTGGGAGATAACCCAAGAGTTTGGTTGAGTCTTGGAAGTTATTACCTCTGTAATAACCGCTCCTTATACTTTTTGTTTTGTTTTTTGTGTCAAGTTCAATAGCTTTTGTGAAGTAGAGGAGTTGTGAAAAGTGGTTGTCCTAGAACAGATTTTTGTGCTGCATTGTAAAAATTCGTGAGGGATCTCAGTACATCGGATGGATCTGTAATTTTCTGAGCTTGTTCTCCAAGTTTTTACCCAACTTTCATTAGTTCTGCACTTTTTTTATTTGAGTAACATAAGGTTGTAAAAAAATCAATCTTTACCTGCTGGTCTGTTTTGACAGATTTCTGTTATCATTTGCCTCTTATAGAAGCCTTTGTTTTGATGGATTTCAGTTGAAGCATGAACCTAAAGGTTTGTTGTTTTTCTTACACTAATGTTGCCATTGAATCTTGTGTATTGCCTTGTGAGGAAAAGAAACTCCCAGGAAAATGAGAAAAGGAGTCTGTAGAGTCCGTCTTTGAATAGGTAAAAGTGGTGAAAATAGAAGTTCGTGAAACCCCAATAGAGTTCGTGCATCGTGTTCTTGTTGTGTTTTCGTTTCAATCTCTTTTTGTCAGGAAATCTTCTCAAGTTTAGAGCACCATGGTCTCCGCCAATGACAAAGGCAAGAAGCCCGAGGAAGAAGATCCTCGCAAACCCAAGGAGGAAGAGATTTCAGTAGGTTATGAAGGAGACATGGAGGGGGATGAGAAATCGGACACCCACACTACCGTCGTGAGCATTGGAGTGGTGGAAAAACCTATCAAGCTCAAGAGGACAGCACAGATGTCTACAGGAGGGAAATCTCGTCATGCCGTCTCTCCGCAGTCACCTCCTCCAAGTACCAAGAAAGCCTTCCACACTCTCATACATGAGCGTCAATATTAATATGTGCCCAACGGGAACTTGCCCTCAATGTGGGACATGCCTCGTTCTAACCATGCAGGGGAGTAACACACTAAGAAGGAAGAGTGGGGAAAGAATAATAAGGACTGGAACTCTTAGTCCGATATGATCATGAACCGCATTGAGAAAAACTCAGAGTTGATTCGTACCCTAACCTTTGAGATTGAGGAGTTAAGGAAGCTTATTGGAGATCTTATCAAGATAACACCACCATCACCAAAGGAGTAATTCGTCATTAGGTTTGGCATCCCCTTGGCTTGTTCCAAGCTTGGGGGAGTGCCGCGGTATCACCACCATTATCTTTTATCTTTTTATTGGATTCGTATCTTTGGTAGAGAGGTTATATTATAGGTTGGTTTGCATGTGGAAGTATCTCTCCTTTAGTTGGCTATCTATGTATCCCTTGGTGTGAGTGCCTTTATTGAAATATTAATGAGAAGTTTCATCTTTTACTTTTTGCACTTCTTATTTTTAGTTTGCAATCTCTATTATATGATGGATCTTGTTGATTAGTATTGGCATCACTTTGGGAGCATCAAGTGGATGTAAATTGGTTTTTGAAAACCGAGTTCTGGTTAGTAGCGATACCTTTTGAGATTTGAAAGAATAAGAGAAAAAGCTTACATGTATTTTGTATCATTTGTTTTCTTGTTGGCTCATAAGCTTAGTATTCTTTATTTAAGATATTTTGTGTCTTCAAGGAAGACTGCATGTTTGGCTTTATTACTTGTATGTTTGCTTGTTTCCTGAAGGGAATATGCCCGAGAGGCAATAATAAAGTGGTTATTAGCGTATTCCTTGTTTATGATAAATGTTTAATTTACATGCTATAATTGTATTAATACGGAAACGTTAATACATGTGTGTTGAATAAACAAAAGGAAGTTCCTAGTTATGCCTCTCTTATAAACTAGCTCGTTGATTAACAAGATGATCAAGGTTTCCTGATCATGGACATTGGATGTTGTTAATAACGAGGTCACAACATTAGTGTAATGATGTGATGAACATTCATCCTAAGTATAGCATTACGATCAAAGTCATTGAGTTTATATTGCTATAACAACTTACGAAGTGATCCTAATCCTTAGACCATGAGATCATGTCAATCACTAACACCGGAAGAGATTCTTGATAACATCAAACGTCACACCGTAACAGGGTGATTATAAAGATGGGTTCAGAACTACTAAAGTGTTATGTTGAGGCCCATGGATCGAGAGTGGAATTTGTTCATCCCGATGACGGATAGATATGCTCTGGTCCCTCTCGGTGATATCACATTGATTAGCTTGCAAGCAAGTGATTTGATCACTAGAATGTTATATCATGGGAACGAGAAAACAGTGCATGTCAGTAACGATATCAAACTAGGTATGGAGATACCGATGGTCGAATCTCGGACATGTAATATATCGCGAAACAAAGGGATTAAGATACTAGCATAAAAGGTTCCGACGATCACAAGAAAGTCATCGTTGAATGTGTGGGAGTCAGTATGGGTCTCCAGATCCCGCTTCTAATTATTGATCCGAGAGGGGTCTTGATCATGTACGCATTATTCGCGAACCGTAGGGTGACACACTTAAGAGACACCGACATCCATTTGTAGCAAAATTTTCATGCCATAAAGAATAACAAGCGTAGGAATTTATTTCACTAGATACCGAAACGGGTTTTCGGGTGAAATTGCAGAAAGTGTTTCTGCATGTGAAATGAAATACTAGCAAGGGGTTATATGTGAATGTTTGTCATTAAAGTAATTGACAAAATTCTGAATAAATAAAAGGATTTTTATTTAATGAGAGTTTGCATTAAATTTGGTGGAAATTTTATGGGAATTTGAGTTGGATTTTGAGTGGAGAAAATTGAAGGGGCATTTTGTGAGTGGAGTGTCCACCCACATGAATGAGGGAGAGGTGGGGGCACCCTCCATGGCCGGCGGCCATGCACCCTTGGGCTGCCCCCTCCCCTATATAAGGATCCCCTCTCCTCACTTCTCACTCACACCTCCTCGTGAAGGATCTCTCTCCCCCTCTAGTATTTATCCCCATGGTCTCGGACTAGCGAGATACATGTTCCCGGTGGCATTTCGGCAAGAAAGAGTTGTGCTTTCGCTGCATCGCTGGAGCGAGGAGGCAGAGGTTGCTCGGTGCCTCGAACGTGTGTGCGAGCACGGATGCGCCGCTGATTTGCGGCGCTAGGACTTCCTCTCGATCTTGAGATCGGCAAGAGATAGTCTACATCAACCACGAGTCGAACTCGTTAAGCTTTATCGGTCTTCAAGGGTATGTTCTCTATGGATATACATTCGCCCGTTGTTTGTATCTAGTAGATAGATCTTGGTACATAGTTCCCATGTAGGAAATTTTTTGTTTTCTATGCTACAAACCCTACATTTCCTTCAACTCTCTTGCTTGCTACCCAGCCTTGCTAGCCAAAAACCTGTTTTGAGAAGGCATACTTCTCATGTTTCCAAAACCTTTAAACAAAACCTTTGCCATTTGTGTCCACCATATCTACCTAGTAGCTTTTGCTATTCCTAGCAAATTCTCAAGCTTCATCTACCTTTCGAATTAAAAAAGTATTTTGTTATGTGAAAACTAGTTAGTAAAGCTCTCACGAACTTGATGGCACACCTTATTTTATTGCCCCTAATAGACTTGAACCATTGTGCCATCGAAGTTGTATATGCTTGCATCTATACGTTGGAATTAGCAGAAGCGTGCTGTCACGAGGAACGTTTTCAACATTGCACCTGTACTTTTGTACTCAGTTGATATCATGCTCTTTTTTCTATGGATGTCAACGGTGTGAAATAAAGAGGGAACTTGTAAGTCCATGGAGTTTGTATTCTGTGTTAGAGAAATGCCTGGGCCACTAGCCTAAGCCATGCTTAATCATGGTGGAAACTTGCAGCATCACCATAGTGAGCTATCTATGAAGCATCCTCAATAAAAATCTATGCACATGGTAAATAAAAAGATCGTTGCGATGCTCATTGTCTGCTTGCCTTGTCATTTTGGTTATGGGAAAGCTCTTGTACCATGTGCAAGGGGTACCCCGTTGGCGGTTCTCAATGATACGCAAATACTTACAATGACAAGAACTTACCTGGGCCCAAAGTTGAGTAGCATGAGGAGTGGCCCTCATACTCAAGGTACATGAGATTGCCAACTTATATTTCGTCAAGCATATACTCCATCTTTGTGTACTTTAACCTTAATCATCTCAAGATGCCTATGATAGGGGCAATGAGGGCTCAAAGGTAGTAAGTATCATAATATTTTGGAAGCTCTTTATGACTTGTAATCCTTGCTAACCTCTATAAAGGGACCTTTCTCCTATTTACCAAGTTAAGTCAGTAAACCTACTTCCTCTCTATCTCCAGCAAGCATTTGAGGTGTTGTGTTTCAAGCATTCATATGGTGATTTATTCAATCATGTTCTCTATCTTCCTTGTTTGCACAAGACTCTTATCAATTGAGTATTACTTTGAAAGACTTCACTTGTGAAAACCCTTTGTGAGCAAAGAGTGCTCCTGTTGTAAAACTTCTACAAAAAGCTTTTTGTGCAACTGTTTGCTAGGTGTTCTCTGACCAAGAACAAGTTTGCCAATTCAAATTATGATTTATCTTTATGTATCTCTATTGTGAATGCTATACTTGGTTGCAAGTTAAGTTATATAATGGTGAGTTGCTTTCTTGTATGAGTTGTGTAATGGTAAGTGTGATGCTTCTTGTTCGTATTCTTTTATCGACACTTCACTCCATAAACCTGTGGACATGTTTACTGAGCTCAGTTTTCGCTTGGGGACAAGCGAAGGTCTAAGCTTGGGGGAGTTGATACGCCTAATTTGCATCACCCTTCTATATCATAATTTACCTCTATTCATTGATATTTATCTTATTATGAGGTATTGCTTATGTCTTTTCCACTGTTTATGCATGTTGGATGATTCTTGGAGGATGGACTGCCGGAGTCTGGATTCTGATGGAAAAGAGGGCGTTTCGATGCAATTTAGCGAAGATCAGAAAAATACCAGAAAAATATGGAAACATATTATTTTCCTAGAAGACGAAGGAAGCTAGAAGGAGGGACGAAGAGGGGCCACAGGCCCCCCCTAGGCATGGGCCCACCCGACCCCGCGCCTAGGGCAGGTGTGGCCCACCTGCCCGGCTCCTAGCTCCGCCCCTTCGTCTATATCTTCCCTACGAAACCCTAAGGCCAAGGGGGAGACCACGAATACATTTCTGCTGCCTATGGGGGGGGCGGAAAACACCGAGAGAGAAAGATATCTCCGGCAGACAGATTTCTGCTGGGGGAATTCCTTCCCGGAGAGGGGAGATCGTATCCATCAACACCGTCATCAAGCTAGGCTTCATCGGGATCATCATCATCATCATCATCATCCACACCATCATCTCCACTCTGTCCCGCTGTAACAATTGTGTTGGATATTGCTTTAGTTCTTAGGGGAAACTTTCCCGGTGTTAATTACTATTGTAGTTGATGCTTGTGAGCGGAACCATTGGATTATTGTTTATGTTTAGATTGTTATCCATTATCATATCATCTTTGATCTTGATCCATATGATGTCTTGTGAGTAGTTCGTCTAGTTCTTGAGGACATGGGAGAAGTCATGTTGTTATTAGTGGATCTGTGTTGATTTATTATTCAATGGCTAGTATTTAAGTTGTGGTGCTATTCTTCTAGTGGTGTCATATGAACGTCGACTACATGACACTTCACCATTTATGGGCCTAGGGGAATGTATTGTGTATTTGGCTACTAATTGTGGGGTTGCCGGAGTGACAGAAACCTGAACCCCTATTAGGACACCATTGCATAAGGGAGCGTAGAATCTCAGAGTTTAAGGCTGCAGTTAAATTTATATCTTAATTACTTTCCTATAGTTATGGATGTTTGCAGGGGGTTTAATCACAAGTATGTATTAGTCCAAGTAAGGTCGTTACATTAGCACAGGTTCACCCACACAACACTTACAACACCAAAGAAGAGTACTCAGCTATTTCAAGCGAAAGCACTTGACAGAATTCCCATGTGTCCCCGAGAACGTTTGGTCTTTATAAGTATTTCCACCGGCTTGTCCTTTGCTAACAAAGGATTGAGACACTTGCTGTGTTTGTTCTTTGTTACTTGCTGTTTGTTTTGTTGCCTTATCAGAAAACCACTAAAACTCCGTCTGCTAAGTATTTACAGAGATTTCCTGCTCCACACCACTGTTCAACACCTTCTGCTCCTCGTTGGGATCGACACTCCTATTTATCAAAAGTACTCCTCATGGAGCCATATCCGGAGAGGTTACAGGTTATGATTACAATACAAACTCTATGCCGGTTCATACTTCTTTCTTAACTATCAAAACAGGGTTTTACCCGTCGGATGCTCCTTGGACTTCTTTGGGCTTAATGGGGTTATAGGACTTTATGCGCCTAGGATAACTAATCATAGGGGCCCGATAAATCATACCTATGTTATAGATAAAAATGACAAATCCGAGCTTCAAAAAGTTGTGGAAATACAACAAGTTGATAAAGATATGATGATATGTAGGAAGTGCATGATGAAGTTGATGAATAGCAAGTTGTTAGAGAACGAGGGGTGCCAGAAGAGAATGTATCGCTGAAGTTGTTAGAGGAGGGGAAGAATAAGAAAAAAGAAAAAATAAAATGGAAGGGGTGGAAAAAAGAAGGACGTGAACTAAAATACGAAGAAGTTGTTGGGGTTATTAAGGATGTTTTATAAAATATTTCTGCTAGTCGTAGTAAAAATAATAAATTCTTGCCTATTTTATGTTTGTATGATTTTCCTGATGAAAGGTAAGCTTTAAAACATGTTTAATTTGTCATTTTGACCATCTTTATTTCAATCAATGACTGTTGCTTGCTTATGCAATTTAAACTTGAAGACTAGGAAGAGGAGCATAAAGAAGTAGGCAGAATAATCTTGTATTTAGAGTTTTTAGTGAATATGAACTATATTTGAATTTTTTGTACGCAACATCTAACTTATGCATGTGGACAACATTTGCGTTTTTTCAGAATTTTCAGAATATTTTAATCTTTTTGCCAGAAACATAGAAAATGGGCACAAAGTCGGCCTAAATCACTCTACTAAGTCCGTCCAATCAGATTACAACAGGAACAACCTTCTCGCGTATCGCCCTTAGAAAACACAATCTAAACCGTCTAGGCGCGGTGATCCAACGGCTCAACATAATTACGTTTGAAAGTCGCGGGTGACATTCTAGAAAACCAGATCCAATGGCCATAGTTGGCCGCTAGGATTATCATCCAATGGCCCAAGTTGAGCGTTAGGGTTACGTGAGTAATGCTAGATTTGAGGGGTTTTGATATTGTCAAGTTGGTTTTATGGGGTTTGACCAACATTCAAATAAGCACAAATAATTCAAAGTAAAACTTGCAAGGGCATCTAAATTATGAACCATATGCACTGGTTCGGCCTAGAACACCTCTAGGGCACCCAAAACCATTTCTGTTTGAATTTTGAGACCAATATTTAGGACACCTACAATTCAAATTTTGAATTATGCAAGTATTACTGAAAAAACAATATATATAGCACCACCATGAGAAAAATCCTAATTACCCGGGAATGGTCGTCCTACATGACCTACCATTGGGGGAAAATGTTGGATGACCTTATACATGAGGATTTTTGCACCTCCTTTAGAAAAATCCACCTAGAAATCAAATTTCTTTATTTTAAAAATTGAAAGTTGAGTTTTTTCCATAAAACCGAGAAATCACTAGTTAGAGAAGTTTTTTGCAATGCCAAGAGGCACCACCCTACCAAGTTTGAGCTCATTCCATGGAGGGATGCCATGATTTTGATAGTGATATTTGGGAGCACTAAACATAAAAATTTGGGAGCATTCCAACATCATATCACATACCAAACAATTTTAGAAATTTAAAATTTATTTAAGGGTTAACGACATGACTAGAGGGTCTGCGTCATTGGACTGGCTTACTCTATAAGGATCAATGCGCCCCATGCCCGCCTTGAACAACACACACCACGCCCACTGCCACCTACTCGTCCACTTCCTCACCCCCAAAATATGGTTGTGTCATTATGATTTCAAAGAAGATAGCGAGCAAACAGCAAGGTGTCCCATCGCCTTCTCTTCCTCTTGATCATCAACATTGATTCTCCACAATCCTCACTTCCGCTCATTTCCCCCCATTAATTCCCGCTTATCTCCGGCTATATAACTTCCCCCCTTCCCAGAAATCCTAGAGCACCTTACCATCTTTAACCCCCCTCCACATTGAAAAAGGAAGGTCTCCAATCCGCAACAGTGCACCCGTGGACACCTTCGAGCTGTTGGAGATATGCCCAAGAGACAATAATAAAAGTAGTTATTATTATACTTTTATGTTTATGATAAATTTTTACATTTATGCTATAATTGTATTAACCGGAAACATTAATACTTGTGTGATTTGTAAACATAAAGCCTCTTTGTAATACTAGATTTTTGATTAATAGATGATTATGGTTTCTTAATCATGAACATTGGATGTTGTTAATAACAAGATCATATCATTAGGAGAATGGTGTGATGGACATACTCCTATAGTTAAGCGTAACATAAGATAAAGTCATTTCAATAGTTTGTTTGCTATAAGCTTTTAGATACATAGTAACCTAAATCTTTCGACCATGATATCATGTTAATCACCATCACCGAATGGATGCTTTGATGATATCAAACACCACTTCGTAACTGAGTGGTTATAAAGGTGGCATTGAGTGTTCAGAAAGTATGTGTTGAGGCACATGGATCAAGAGTGAGATTTGTCCATCTATATGACAGATAGATATACTCTGGGCCCTCTCAGTGGAATATCATCCAATTGGCTTGCAAGCATGTGACTGGCTCACAAGGGATCACATATCACATGAACGAGTAAAGAGTACTTAGAGGTAACGAGGTTGAACCTCGGATAAGTAAAGTATCATGAGACAAAGGGAAATTGGTATCGTATGTAAATGGTTTATTCGATCACAAAGTAATCATATAAATATGTGGGAGCCATATGAATTTCCAGATTCCTCTATTGGTTATTGATCGGAGAACAGTCTTGATCATGTCTGCATAATTCACGAACCGTAGGGAGACACACTTAAGGATTCGATGTTGTTTAGTAGATATGGAATGTGAGTAAGAGACTGAATGTTGTTCGGAGTATCGGATTGGATCCAGGACATCACGATGAGATCCATAATGGTCCATAGAATAAGATTCATATAAGGAGAGTCCAATTCCGAAGTTCGAGAATGGTTTCAGTGTTTTCACCGAAATGTTCTAGAAGGGTCTAGAAGGTCCACCGATCTTGAGTGGGAAGGGTACATGGATGTGTCATGACAAAGTGGAATGGTTGCATCATGTCCTAGGTCACTTGGCTGGGCAATGGGAAGAGAGAAATCAAACTCTAGTTGGAAAGTCAAACATCAATTTGAAAAAGTCAAATCCCAACATGGTTGCCTAGTGGAGGGAGGGAAGGAATCCTACCTAGGGGAGGATTCGTCCCCTTCCCTTTCCGCCGACCACAAGGAGGAGTTGGGAGACGACTCCCCTCCCCCCAACCGCCTCTCCCACCTATATAAGGAGGGGTAGGGCTCCCCTACCCCTCATCTCAAACCCTAGCTTGGCCGCCGCCACCCCAAGTCGCCGCCGCCCTAGGGATCTCCCTAAGTCTCTGCCGCCTGGCTCTCTATAGCCGCCGGCTACCTCTAAACCTCGGACCTCTAAACCCTACATCATTGAGGCCCTCTTCTACTCCACCATACCTGCTCCGGCTTAGGGTAAGCCCTGCGAGATTTCCCCTCTACTTCCACCACCACGCCGTCGTGCTGCTGGAATCGCGAGGAGAGATCTACAACCTCCGCTGCCTGTTGGAACTAGGAAGAGGAAGGTCTTCATCGAGTATCAAATGTGTGACCGACTGCAGAAGCGCTAACGGAATGCGGCGCCGGAAGGATCGTCTACGCAATCTTGAGATCGGCAAGTGAACGACTACATCACCCACGAGAATTCGATCTCGTTAACCGCTTTGGAATCTTCGAGTGTTAGTACTCTATCAACTCGTTGCTACAATCTAGTATATAGATATTGACTTGTGTGTGTTCATGCGATAGATTTTTTTTGTTTTCCATGCTACGAACCCCTACATGAGCTCCCGACCACCACAAAGGAGCTCCATCCGTTCGGGGTTCATGAGGGAAATGCCCTGCGCATCTGGGCCTTTAGTGCGCGGAGGAGCCATGACAGCCGGCATGTGCCTTCCTCGCAAAGAGCTATGGATTCCTTCACGATCGATGCATGCATGACCTCGAGCACAATTAGGACTCGATGCTGACAGTGCTCTTCATTAACCCCAAGGACGCCACACTGCTCTACGACCGCGCCTACTACGGCTGCGAGATGGCGGTGTTCACCCGATCCAACATGCACACCAACTATTGGGACCAGTTCCTCAATGATGACAGGTTCATCTATTGCGTCATGCCGGAGATGCCGATCACGGAGGTGGCAGTGGCGGCGCTGGAGGATGAGCTGGTGATGGCGAAGGTGGCAACAACACCCGAGGAGGCACTGGACCAGCAGTAGTGCAGAATTGACATGTAGTATCCAATAGTCATTTATCTAGATTGTAAACTTCTGCTCGTAATAATAAGAACTTATGTTTCAATTTATGTTTGAGTGGTGTTTCGCTCATAATCTTCTATTTCAGTTTCATCAGATAAGCGCAAACTCTATTTTTATTCTAGTTCTGTCAGAAGTTGATAGTACAACACACATGAACTTGTTCCCATTATAATTATACACACGTCTACTTGGTCATGTAGTGTCAAATATCGATGAACTTGGTCCCTTAGAATCAAATGCCAACGAACTTGAACTTGCGATTTAGTCAAATTAAACTTTCCTTTGCCTCCCTAATCCTCTAGCCATTAACACAATTCTAGAATAATGAACAGATCCACCTAATTTGCCTTATATGCCTTAGTGAGACCGTATAAATCTAGCTTTGCCTCACTATAAATAACTAGCCGCTGAGCTTGACATCGGTGCTTCTCTCTTACTATTTATTTCTTCCCAATTTGAAATATATTCTTGCGATCGACACCCATATTTTTACATACACATCCACGATCTCTATATCAACACCATGGACGAAATCAACTTAAGGCTATGCAAGCTATGCTTCGAATGCCTTCCTATAGAAGCCATGAAGATGGAAGTGTTGAACCAAATCCTCCGCAACTTTGGCGTTGAGGTTCTTCCCTAGGAGAGCCAGTTCTTCCAAGTGAAGGCCTAGCTTGAGGACCTGGACACCCTCCCAAAGAAATACAAGATCGACATCATCCACGACTTATTACCTGGATCACCGATCACCTTGAAGCATCGGGTCACCATGCTTGTCGCTGACTGCCTCCTTAGGCTACCACGCATGACTAGAGGACATGGTCACGGGCCATCAGCGAGTAACAAAGAGGGGCATACAAAATACAAAAATCAGTTTGGGGGTAGAATCTTAAGATGGACAAGCACATAACCATCAGAGACGATGTGTATTGTGATCCAATCGTTGTATTTATATCTGCGATGGTTTAATAAATCAAGAAATTTTAGATCCGTTTGATTAGTTCACATATGTTCGTCATCAAACACCTAACATGCAGTACTCACACTGGATTAAATTACTAGGCTTCAAGTCTTTTCTTTCCATGGTTCTAATATGCCTATACCAACAGATGTGTGCTGCCGAGTGGGTACGATCAATCGTATCGTGGTGCCGAGATCAATAGAACATGATCGACATAGCTGTGTAACCGTTTGATATGCCTAGAACGGCCACTTCGAGACTTGGGAGGACTCCGGGATAAACTTTCTTGAGCGTTTTTTGAAAGCTGCTGACGCGGCTACGCGATATGTCCCTCAAGTCCTAGAGTCCCATATAGTTCAATCGAGAAACACCTAAAATGCATTACTCGATGTTCGCTCTAAACTAAGCTCAAACTCGTTTCTTTCCGTGGATCCAACTTTTCTGTACCAATAGACACGTGCTTCCGAGTGGACACGATCAACCATATCGTGGTACCGATCTCGGCAAAAAGTGATCGACACCTGCTACATCGGGGGCATGCGAGGCTCCGGGGACAAACTTTGTTGATTGTTATTATTTCCCTCTACGGACGCAGCTAATTGCTGGGTCCCACACGTCAGAAATACAAATCTAATTGTTTCCGACTCTGCTGGTGGTTGTGTGTTTGGTCTCACGTGTCGAAAGACAACATATCTATTTATTTTCATCGCTCCTGATGGGGCAAAGGGGAGATCCCACATATAAGAAAATGAGTCAAACAGACGAAAGTTATCCCAATATAATGGCATCCGGCGTCACATCTGTCTAGAGGCATAAACGTAACGAAACTACGTCGGCCGATGGCATATCTTCAATTGGGATTCATAGTGGTAGAGTCCCAATTTCCAAGTGAACTGAGGACACAATTATAATAAATCCTAAGTTAAAAATTATTTAGATGACTAACCATATAGAACGAGCAAAATTACACGGAAAGAATAAGTGTCTGATTATCTTATCATGATGACAAGATATACAATTTATACGTCCATGCCATTTGCATTTCACAAGGTTGTCTTTGGTTAGAAACTGTATCTTTATTTTTCAATTTTATGGTTATGGTTATTATTATTGTCAACTAGTAGCCCTAGCTGGACCAATGATTTATACATGGGGTCCACTGAGAAATACTCTCATGTAGAATATATCGATATTCACTATGGCACACATGCTCTTTGTCGTGTGGGCAAAAGACACGACAAAGGCCTTTCAGAACACAGCCAAGGCTTTGGCACGGCAATGTTCGCCACGGCAAAGGCTCTTTGCCGTGTGTTTTCTAAATAAGACATGGCAAAGGCTTTGCCGTGTGTCTCATGCATACACACGATAAAGTAAAGTAAGATGACGGTTCCCGCGGAGATGACGGTGTCAATTCTTTACCGTGTGTCTTCCCGAAAAGTACACGGCAAAGAAGCTGTCTTTGCCGCGTGTCTCCTTGAAAAGTACATGGCAAAGAAGCTGTCTTTGCCGTGTGTCTCGTGGAAAAAGTACACGGCAAAGAAACTGCCTTTTTAAAAAAGAATAAAAAAAATTAATTTTGTTTCAAACTTTTTTGAATATTATTTACTTGATAATCTCATATAGAATATTTTATCCCTTTGTATGTTAAATATTAGGTTAAATTGTACTCATAATCAAACTTCCCCTGTGGTCACCCATCCTAACACTACTCTAGCTCTAGCACGCTTAACTTCTTTGTTCCTACCGAATGAGCTTCCAAGAAAGAAATCTTACCTTATTGCTAATACTTCCATATCAATCCTATTAACTCTTGGGCCATGATGTCACACATCTCAGTTTTAGATTCCAAACAATTATTTAATTAAACAATAATAAAAAGTAATAATAATCTTGAATACAAATAAAAAATAAAATAAAATGATATTTCCTTTTTCTATTTAATATGGAATAATTCATATATTTAAATCCGTAAATCGGAATTCGACAAATAAAATGTCTAAATCGATCAGAAAAATGTGAGGAATCCAAATAAAATGTCTAAATTATTTAATGAGTTTTGTAAAAAACCATGCCCATCCGATCATGTACATGTAGTGCATATCCTGCCGATTCGGCAGGAATTTGTTTTTTTCACCTGGAGTGTACGAAAAGGTTTGACTGTAGGGTTCGCAGCATAGAAAACAAAAAAATTCCTACGATGGAAACTATGTACCAAGATCTATCTACTAGATACAAACAAGGGGCGGATGTATATCTGTAGAAAACATACCCTTGAAGACCGACAAAGCTTAACGAGTTCAACTCGTGGTTGATGTAGACGATCTCTTGCCGATCTCAAGATCGAGAGGAAGTCCTAGCGCCGCAAAGCAGCAGCGCATCCGTGCTCGCACACACGTACAAGACACCGAGCAACCTCCGCCTCCTCGCTCCAGCGATGCATCGGAAGCACAACCCTTTCTTGCCGAATAGCCACCGGGAACATGTATCTCGCTAGTCCGAGACCATGGGGAATAAATTCTAGAGGGGGAGAGAGATCCTTCACGAGGAGGTGTAAGTGAGAAGTGAGGAGAGGGGGGGGGGACCCGAAGGGGGTGGCCGGCGCATGGGGGCTGACCCCTTGCCCTCCCCTCTTCATGTGGGTGGACACTCCACTCACAAAATTCCTTTAAATTCCCTCCACTCAAAATCCCACTTAAACTTGCCATTAAATTTCCACCAAATTTAATGCAAACTATCATTAAATAAAACTCTTTTATTTTATTCAGAATTTTGTCAATTACTTTAATGACAAACATTCACAAATAACCCCTTGATAGAATTCCATTTCACATGCATAACCTCTTTATGCAATTTCACCCGAAAACCTGTTTCGGTATCTAGTGAAATAAATTCCTGCGCCTGTTTATTCTTTCGGCATGAAACATTTGCTCCAATTGGATGTCAGTGTCCCTTAAGTGTGTCACCCTACGGTTCACGAATAATGCGGACATGATCGAGACCCTTCTCCGATCAATAATCAGTAGCGGGACCTGGAGATCCATACTGACTCCCACACATTCAACGATGACTTTTCCTGTGATCGTCGGAACCTTTTACTCTTGTATCTTAATCCCTTTGTTTCACGATATATTACATGTCCGAGATTCGATCATCGGTATCTCCATACCTAGTTTGATCTCGTTACTGACATGCACTCTTTTCTCGTTCCCGTGATATAACATTCTAGTGATCAAATCACTTGCTTGCAAGCTAACCAATGTGATATCACCGAGAGGGCCCAGAGCATATCTATCCGTCATCGGGATGAACAAATTCCACTCTTGATCCATGATTCTCAACATAACACTTTAGTAGCTTTGAATCCATCTTTATAATCACCCAGTCACGGTGTGACGTTTGATGTCAACAAGAAACTCTTCCGGTGTTAATGATTGGCATGATCTCATGGTCTAAGGTTTAGGACTACTTCGTAAGTTGTTTATAGCAATATAAACGCAATGACTTTGATCGTAATGCTATACTTCGGATGAATGTTCATCACACCATTACACTAATGTTGTGATCTCGTTATTAACAACATCCAATGTCTATGATCAGGAAACTATGATCATCTTGTTAATCAACGAACTAGTTTATGAGAGAGGCATAACTAGGAACTTTCTGTTTGTTTATTAAACACACATGTATTAACGTTTCCGTATTAATACAATTATAGCATGCAAAATAAACATCTATCATATACTTGGAATACACATAATAAACATTTTATTATTGCCTCTCAGGGCATATTCCCTTCAGTCTCCCACTTGCACTAGAGACAATAATCTAGTTACATAGTGATGTATCTAATACCCATGGAGTTCTGGTGTAGATCATGTTTTGCTCTAGGGAGAGTTTTAGTCAACGGATCTGCTACATTGAGATCCGTATGTACTTTACAAATCTTTATATCTCCATCCTTGACATGCTCGCGGATGGAGTGAAACCGGCGCTTAATATGCTTGGAATGCTTGTGTGACCTTGTCTCTTTGGCATTGGCAATGGCACCATTGTTGTCACAATAGATCACCATTGGGTCCAACGTGTTTGCAACCACTCCTAGTTCGGATATGAACTCCTTCATCCAAACTGCTTCCTGAGCCGCTTTTGAAGCAGCAACATATTCGGCCTCCGTTGTTGATCCCGCCACCACAGGTTGTTTGGAGCTCCTCCAACTAACCGATCCGCCATTCATGAGAAATACGTATCCGGATTGAGACTTAGAGTTATCCGGATCGGTGTCAAAGTTAGCATCGACATAACACTTAGCGACGAGCTCTTCTTCACCTCCGTATACAAGAAACATATCCTTAGTTCTTCGCAAGTACTTAAGGATATTCTTGACCGCTTCCAGTGTTCTGAACCTGGATCCGATTGGTACCTACTAGTCAAACTAATAGCATGTGCCACATCCGGTCTTGTACATAGCATGGCGTACATTATAGAGCCTATGGCTGAAGCATAGGGGACCTTGTCCATTATCTCTCTTTCTTCCGCCGAAGCCGGACTTTGATTCTTACTCAATGTCGTGCCTTGTGTCATAGGTAAGAACCCCTTCTTACTATCTTCCATTTTAAACTTCTTTAAAATCTTATCAAGGTATGTACTTTGCGATAGCCCTATTAGGCGCCTAGATCTATCTCTATAGATCTTTATGCCTAATATGTATGACGCTTCACCTAGGTCCTTCATTGAAAATTTGCTGTTTAGATAACTTTTAACACTGTTAAAAGATCTATATCATTTCCGATCAATAATATGTCATCCACATATAATATCAGAAATGCCACATTGCTCCCACTCACTTTCTTGTAAATACAAGCTTCTCCATAAGTTTGGACAAATCCAAACTCTTTGATCACCTCATCAAAGCGGAGATTCCAACTTCTTGATGCTTGCTTCAATCCATAGATGGATCGCTGAAGCTTGCACACCTTGTTAGCATCCTTAGGATCGACAAAACCCTTTGGTTGTATCATATACAACTCTTCTTCAATATTACCATTGAGCAACGCGGTTTTGACATCCATCTGCCATATCTCATAATCGAAATATGCAGCAATTGCTAACATAATCCTAACTGATTTTAGCATCGCAACGGGAGAGAATGTCTCATCGTAGTCAACTCCTTGAATTTGTCGAAACCCCTTTGCGACAAGTCGAGCTTTATAGACGGTTACATTACCATCGACGCAGTTTTCCTTTTGAAAATCCATTTGTTCTCCACGGCCTTTCGGTCGTGAGGTAAGTCCACCAAGTTCCAAACTTGATTTTCATACATGGATTCCATCTCGGATTTCATGGCTTCTAACCATTTGTTGGAATCAGGGCTTATCATCGCTTCTTCATACGTCGCAGGGTCATCATTTTCACCAACCATGAAATTCATGACAGGATTTCCGTACAGTTCGGGAGCTGCACGCGTCCTGCTAGACCTGCGAGGTTCGATAGTACTCTCTTTCGGAGTTTCATGATCATTATCATTAGTTCCCTCTTCAACAGGTGAAACCAACTCCGGAACAACTTCCGGCGCTGCGCTACTCGCCATACTTTGAAGAGTAGGTTCAATAACCTCTTCGAGTTCTACCTTCCGATTACTCACACCTTTCGCGAGAAACTCTTTCTCTAGAAAGGATCCATTCTTGGCAACAAAAACCTTGCCTTCGTATCTGTGATAGAAGGAATACCCAATAGTTTCCTTAGGGTATCCTATGAAGACGCATTTTTCCGCTTTGGGTTCGAGTTTATCCGGTTGAAGTTTCTTCACATAAACATCGCATACCCAAACTTTAAGAAATGACAGCTTAGGTTTGTTTCCAAACCACAATTCATACGGTGTCTTTTCAACAGATTTAGATGGTGCCCGATTTAAAGTGAATGCAGCAGTTTCTAGTGCATAACCCCAAAATGACAACGGCAAGTCCGTCAGAGACATCATAGATCGAACCATATCTAATAAAGTACGATTACGACGTTCCAACACACCATTTCGCTGTGGAGTTCTGGCAGGTGTGAGTTGTGAAACAATTCCACACTCTTTCATGTGAGTGCTAAACTCGTAACTTAGATACTCACCTCCACGGTCGGACCGTAGAAATTTGATCTTTCTATTACGATGATTTTCCACTTCATTCTGAAATTCCTTGAACTTTTCAAAGGTTTCAGACTTGTGTTTCATCAAGTAGATATAACTGTATCTACTCAAATCATCCGTGAAAGTAACAAAATAAGGATATCCACCTCGCGCCGATACACTCATTGGACCACATACATCAGAATGTATGATTTCCAATAAATCTGTCGCCCGTTCCATTGAACCGGAAAACGGCGTTCTAGTCATCTTGCCCATAAGGCATGGCTCACATGTATCAAATGATTCAAAATCAAGTGATTCCAAAAGTCCATCCGAATGGAGCTTCTTCATGCGTTTAACGCCAATATGACCTAGACGGCAGTGCCACATATATGTAGATATATCATCATTAAGTTTAATCCTTTTAGCATCAACATTATGAATATGTGTAACATTATCATCGAGATCTAATAGAAATAAACCATTCATCATCGGTGCATGACCATAAAAGATTTCATTCATATAAATGGAACAACAATTGTTCTCGGATTTAAATGAATAACCACTTCGCATTAAACACGATCCAGATACAATGTTCATGCTCAGTGCAGACACCAGATAACAATTATTCAAGTTTATAACTAATCCCACTGGCAAATGGAGAGGCAGCGTTCCGACGGCGATCACATCAACGCTTAATCCATTGCCGACACGCATCTTGACCTCACCCCTTGCTAGCGGTCGCTTGTTCCGCATCCCCTGATTCGAGTTACAAATATTAGCAACTGAACCGGTATCAAATACCCAGGTGCTACTGCGAGCACTAGTCAAGTACACATCAATAACATGTATATCATATATACCTTTGTTTGCCTTGTCGGCCTTCTTGTCTGCCAAATACTTGGGGCAGTTACGCTTCTAGTGGCCAGTCCCTTTACAATAGTAGCACTCGGTATCAGACTTAGGTCCAACTCGGGGTTTCTTTTCAGGCACGGCAACCGGCTTGCCGCCCTTACTTCCCTTCCGTTTTCCCTTCTTGTCTTTCTTGAAACCAGTGTTCCTATTGATCATCAACACTTGATGTTCCTTTTTGATCTCCACTTCTGCAGTTTTAAGCATTGACAGAAGCTCGGGGAGAGACTTCTTCATGCCTTGCATATTATAGTTCATCACAAAGCTCTTATAGCTAGGTGGCAGAGACTGCAGAACACGATGGATGCCTAAGTCAATGGGAATCGTTATTCCCAAGGACACAAGCTTATCGGCGTAACCCGACATCTTGAGTACATGCTCACTAACGGAGTTGTGCTCTTCCATCATGCAGTTAAAGAACTTTTCTGAAGCGTTGTAGCTCTCTACAACAGCATGTGTGTCGAAAATCATTTTCAACTCACCCATTGTATCAAAAGCATTGCCGTTTTCGAAACGCTTTCGAAGTTCCGGCTCTAGCCCATACAATATGCCGCAATGAACTAAGTTGTGGTCCTCCTGACGAGTCTAATAGATATTCTTATCCTCGTCCGGGGCATCCTCAAAAGGTGGGGGGCCTAACGGCGCTTCTAGCACATATTGCTTTTGTGCAGCAGAGAGGAGAATCCTCAAATTCATGGCCCATTCGGTAAAGTTGCTACCGTTCGTTGCAAGTTTCTCTTTCTCCATGAACACATTGAAATTAAACGCAGGTGGTGCCATCTACAACAAAATTTGTAAAGTTTAGACTAAGTTTATGATAGATTGAGTTCAACTAATCCATATTACGAATGAACTCCCACTCAAAAACGACATCCCTCGTGCCTTTTTGGTGATTACATGAACCAAATCCACTACACCAAGTCCGATCATCACGTGAGTCGGTATAGCTTCAAAGGCGAGCATCAAATGGGCATCATATCTACTATATGACTCATGCTTAACCTTTCGGTCCGTGTTCCGAGGCCATGTCTGTACATGCTAGGCTCGCCAAGTTAGAACCTTAGTATTCGCGTGTGTAACTGTTTTACACCCGAAATATGATCGTGGATCCAAGAACACCCGATCATCATGTGATGTCTTGGAGCGACGAAAACATAATCGGTGCATACTAAAGGAAGAACACATTCTTATCTTGATATTTAAAAGAGGGATCATCTTATTATGCTAACAAAGCGCTAAACAAGCAATATAAGATGCTATCAAACATCACATGTTTATTAGTGAAATGATATGCTTCCCGCATATGATCTCTATCATGTGCACCGTGGTATGATCACTATCATACCTTTATGTGTAAGTCCAAGGTCTATGGAGATTACACGTTATGTATGTGGTAATAGTATAATCTCATACTTCTACTTACAACATCATCATATCATAACACTAGCCCAGCAACAATCTAAACTAGACGCCTCTAATTTATCCATTGCAAGTTTTACGTGGCTTAGGGCTTTCGAGATAGAACCGTTCTTACCTACAAACATGAACCACAACGAGGATAACCAAATTGTTGACAACTTGTTGCAAAATAGATATTGACTATAGTAGGAGAGACAGACACCCGCTAGCCACTTATGCAAACTAGTTGCATGTCAAGCGTGGAACAGGTCTCATGTGCGAGGACATGTAAAATTTGTCCGGGCCGCTTCATCCCACTATGCCACCAATATCCAAAATTACAACTAAGGAGCAACAACATGATCATCATCGCCCACATACTCATATATGTACTACCCGTGTAAAGCATCTACGCATAGATCCGGCTCTGATACCACTGTAGGGTTCGCAACATAGAAAACAAAAAATTTCCGATGATGGGAACTATGTACCAAGATCTATCTACTAGATACAAACAACGGGCGGATGTATATCCCTAGAGAACATACCCTTGAAGACCGACAAAGCTTAACGAGTTCAACTCGTGGTTGATGTAGACGATCTCTTGCCGATCTCAAGATCGAGAGGAAGTCCTAGCGCCGCAAAGCAGCAGCGCATCCGTGCTCGCACACACGTACAAGACACCGAGCAACCTCCGGCTCCTCGCTCCAGTGATGAAGCATAAGCACAACCCTTTCTTGCCGAATATCCACCGGGAACATGTATCTCGCTAGTCCGAGACCATGGGGAATAAATTCTAGAGGGGGAGAGAGATCCTTCACGAGGAGGTGTAAGTGAGAAGTGAGGAGAGGGGTGCCTTTTATAGGAGAGGGGGGACCCCAAGGGGGTGGCCGGTGCATGGGGTCTGCCCCCTTGCCCTCCCCTCTTCATGTGGGTGGACACTCCACTCACAAAATTCCTTTAAATTCCCTCCACTCAAAATCCCACTTAAACTTGCCATTAAATTTCCACCAAATTTAATGCAAACTCTCATTAAATAAAACTCTTTTATTTTATTAAGAATTTTGTCAATTAATTTAATGACAAACATTCACAAATAACCCCTTGCTAGAATTCCATTTCACATGCATAACCTCTTTATGCAATTTCACCCAAAAACCTATTTCGGTATCTAGTGAAATAAATTCATGCGCTTGTTTATTATTTTGGCATGAAACATTTGCTCCAATTGGATGTCAGTGTCCCTTAAGTGTGTCACCCTATGGTTCGCAAATAATGCGGACATGATCGAGACCCTTCTCCGATCAATAATCAGTAGCGGGACCTGGAGATCCATACTGACTCCCACACATTCAACGATGACTTTTCCTGTGATCGTCGGAACCTTTTATGCTTGTATCTTAATCCCTTTGTTTCACGATATATTACATGCCCGAGATTCGATCATCGGTATCTCCATACCTAGTTTGATCTCGTTACTGACATGCACTCTTTTCTCGTTCCCGTGATATAACATTCTAGTGATCAAATCACTTGCTTGCGAGCTAACCAATGTGATATCACCGAGAGGTCCCAGAGCATATCTATCCGTCATCGGGATGAACAAATTCCACTCTTGATCCATGATTCTCAACATAACACTTTAGTAGCTTTGAAGCCATCTTTATAATCACCCAGTCACGGTGTGACGTTTGATGTCAACAAGAAACTCTTCCGGTGTTAGTGATTGGCATGATCTCATGGTCTAAGGATTAGGACTACTTCATAAGTTGTTTATACCAATATAAACTCAATGACTTTGATCGTAATGCTATACTTCGGATAAATGTTCATCACACCATTACACTAATGTTGTGATCTCGTTATTAACAACATCCAATGTCTATGATCAGGAAACTATGATCATCTTGTTAATCAACGAACTAGTTTATGAGAGAGGCATAACTAGGAACTTTCTGTTTGTTTATTAAACACACATGTATTAACGTTTTCGTATTAATACAATTCTAGCATGCAAAATAAACATCTATCATATACTTGGAATACATAATAAACATTTTATTATTGCCTCTCAGGGCATATTCCCTTCATTGACATCCCCCGTTGGGACATTGTCCATTTAAGGTGGTCTAGTATTTTTGAAAAATAGGGCGGTAGAATTTTGAATTAGCCATTTGGTGGTTGCTTCATAAAATCCTTCGTTTTTTACGCTCGGAAAATAGAAAATGGCTTTTTAGTGCGACGAAAATGAAAACTTCCTCATGCAACATTGTTCGCCACTCCATGATGCACATACATGCATAATATGGGCAGATTATCACAAACTATGTGTTGATTCTAGCCATAACATTGGTCATTTGACCCGAAAGCCAGGAACCCTCGAATGAGATATGTCATTTTGTGAAGGTTTTTTTAGACATTTTCATTATAACAAGTTTGATATTTTTTATTCCAACCATGTCACATAATATGACACCACGCGAAGGTTTCGCATTGTTTCGATCGTTTTTGAATTTTTCATGACTCTTTTAAACTATCGACAAACTTTGTCGAACGACGAGTATGAAGATTCTTAGCTCGGAGCTGAGCCTCTCTAAACTTTGATTGGATCTCTGATGAAATAGCATATTGTGAACCTAAAAATGATTTTTGTGAAAAATCATGCCCATCAGATCATGTACATGTAGTTCATATCTGACTCACTTCCTACCAATTTGGCAGGAATTTGTCTTTTTCACCTGGAGTGGACAGAAAGGTTTGTGATCCCCTGTTGGGACATTTTCCATTTAAGGTGGTCTAGTATTTTTGAAAAATAGGGTGGTAGCATTTTGAATTAGCCATTTGGTGGTTGCTTCATAAAATCTCTTTTTTTCGCCCGGAAAATGGCTTTTTGGTGCGACGAAAAGAAAAAATTCCTCCTGCAACATTATTCACCATTCCATGATACACATGCATGCACAATATGGGCAGATTATCACAAACAATCCCTTGATTCTAGCCATAATATTGGTCATTTGACCCGAAAGCCAGGACACCTCGAATGAGATAGGTCATTTTGTGAAGGTTTTTTTGAGACATATTCAATATAACAAGTTTGATATTTTTCCTTGCAACCATGTCACATAATATGTCACCACGCGAAGGTTTTGCATTGTTTCGATCGTTTTTGAATTTTTTTATGACTCTTTTAAACTATCGACAAACTTTGTCGAACGACGGGTATGAAGATTCTTAGCTCGGAGCTGAGCCTCTCTAAACTTTCACTGGATCTCTGATGAAATAGCATATTGTCAACCTAAAAATGATTTTTGTGAAAAATCATGCCCATCAGATCATGTACCTGTAGTTCATATCTGACCCACTTCCTCCCGATTCAGCAGGAATTTGTCTTTTTCACCTGGAGTGGACAGAAAGGTTTGAGATCCTCCTGTTGGGACATTGTCCACTTAAGGTGGTGTAGTATTTTTGAAAAATAAGGTGGTAGCATTTTAAATTAGCCATTTGGTGGCTGCTTCATAAAATCTCCCTTTTTTCGCTCGGAAAATAGAAAATAGCTTTTTGGTGCGACGAAAAGGAAAACTTCCTCATGCAATATTGTTCGCCACTCCATGATGCACATACGTGCACAATATGGGTAGATTATCACAAATTATGCGCTGATTCTAGCCATAACATTGGTCATTTGACCCGAAAGCCAGGAAACCTCGAATGAGATAGGTCATTTTGTGAAGGTTTTTTTGATACATTTTCAATATAACAAGTTTGATATTTTTAGTTCCAACCATGTCACATAATATGACAGCACGCGAACGTTTCGCATTGTTTCGATCGTTTTTGAATTTTTTATGACTCTTTTAAACTATCGACAAACTTTGTCGAACGACGGGTATGAAGATTCTTAGCTCGGAGCCGAGCCTCTCTAAAATTTCATTGGATCTCTGATGAAATAACATATTGTGAACCTAAAAATGATTTTTGTGAAAAATCATGCCCATCAGATCATGTATCTGTAGTTCATATCTGACCCACTTCCTACCGACTCGGCAGGAATTTGTCTTTTTCACCTAGAGTGGACATAACGGTTTGAGATCCCCCGTTGGGACATTGTCCATTTAAGATGGTCTAGTATTTTTGAAAAATAGGGTGGTAGCATTTTAAATTAGCCATTTGGTGGTTGCTTCATAAAATCTCCCATTTTTTCGCTCGGAAAATGGAAAATGGCTTTTTGGTGCGACGAAAAGAAAACTTCCTCCTGCAACATTGTTCACCATTCCATGATGCACATGCATGCACAATATGGGCAGATTATCACAAACTATGTCTTGATTCTAGCCATAACATTGGTCATTTGACCCAAAAGCCAGAAAACCTCGAATGAGATAGGTCATTTTCTGAAGGTTTTTTGAGACATTTTCAATATAACAAGTTTGATATTTTTCCTTGCAACCATGTCACATAAAATGACACCACGCGAATGTTTCGCATTGTTTTGATCGTTTTTGAATTTTTTATGACTCTTTTAAACTATTGACAAACTTTGTCGAACGACGGGTATGAAGATTTTTAGCTCGGAGTTGAGCCTCTCTAAACTGTCACTGGATCTCTGATGAAATAGCATATTATGAACCAAAAAATGTTTTTTGTAAAAAATCATGCCCATCAGATCATGTACCTATAGGTCATATCTGACCCACTTCCTGCCGATTCGGCAGGAATTTGTCTTTTTCACCTGGTGGACGAAAAGGTTGGAGATCCCCCCGTTGGGACATTGTACATTTAAGGTGGTCTAGTATTTTTAAAAAATGGGGTGGTAGAATTTTGAATTAGCCATTTGGTGATTGCTTCATAAAATCCCCCGTTTTTACGCTCGTAAAATGGAAAATGGCTTTTTGGTGCGAGGAAAAGGAAAACTTCCTCCTGCAACATTGTTCGCCATTCCATGAAGCACATGCATGCACAATATGGGCAGATTATCACAAAATATGCCTTGATTCTAGCCATAACATTGGTCATTTGACCCGAAAGTCAGGAAACCTCGAATGAGATAGGTCATTTTGTGAAGGTTTTTTGAGACATTATCAATATACAAAGTTTGATATTTTTCCTACCAACTATGTCACATAATATGACACCACGTGAATGTTTCGCATTGTTTCGATCTTTTTGAATTTTTTATGACTCTTTTAAACTATGGTCAAAACGGCGAGCATGAAGATTCTTATTCAATATAAATATCTAATATTTGAGTGTGTGTAGATAGATCTTATTTTTCTGCAAATTTTGATATATTATTTGTATTTTTCTAAATTAGCATAATTTTTTTATGATTTTCCTAAGAGTAATGTGATAAAAGGCAAAAAAGAAAAAGAAAAAAAGGACTTTGCCGTGTATACTGCGGAATACACACGACAAAGGCCGGCAAAGGGCATTTGTTGTGTATACTGTAGAATACACATGGCAAAGGACCAGCGAGGACACACGACAAAGAGATCACCGTCTGCGGCCGTTAGCTCCTCCCGTTAAATGGACTTATGGGGTCACGGGTCCCATCTTGTTGTCGTGACAACACCTAAGCCGTGTGCCGTTGTCGACTTTGCCGGGTGTATTTTCTTTGCCATGTTCCTTTATGGGTCTTTGCCGTGTATATTTCTTTGTCGTGTTCTTTTTCAGAAATTTGCCGTGTATTTTTTGTGTTACACATGGCAAAGACAAACTTTGCCGTGTTTCGGTCCGTTTGGCACACGGCAAAGACGTGTCTACACGGCAGCGACATTTTTTCCCGTAGTGATTTGCCATATCCTTGCAAATTGTTGGACCATTACCAATTAATGTAGCAAATAAACATTCCATGATGCAAGCCAAGGATTGATTAAATCTCTTCTGAACATCAAATTTGATGGAGAGAACTCTAATATCGTAGCAGTAGTGATAGTATCGTTATGACGGACAATTTAATTTGTATTTGTATAGAACTGGACATTGTTTGTTGATGGAGTGCCGTGTTATCCAAACAGAATGTAAATACCGAGAGTAGCAGAAGCGATTAAAAGAGGCGTATCGGTCTGCTGGTTGTTCCAAACTCTCCATGTTAACCCGCGCAAAAGGCCAGACGGACATGGTCAACCTACCTGCCATTGCTGCGGAGAACGTGCATCTTTCGTAGCATTCACGTACGTTACGCGATCGACGTGCCTTAGCAATAATCCGCCTCACCCGGGCGCCCAAGAATTCCTCCTCATCAAAGAGTTATAAGTAGTATTATCAAACTAACTGCCGGCCGAATCATTGGCCAAGCTAGCACATGGGATCTTATTCCCTTGGCGCATATTATATAGTAGCACTCACGTAAATGTAGGAGAAACTAGCGGATAATTGCCTCCCCTTCCGCTGATCGGACGACATAGATGATGTGGTCAGATACATGTCATCTTGCGCGATAATGGACGTACGCGCGCGGTCATGAACTGGCTGGCGGCCTTGGCGTGGTGGCGGTGTCTAATTCGTTTCCTATTATACGTTGTATTGACCGGTGCATTTCTGGTGTAGCTGGATTGAGGCGGAAGTTAGCACATGCATATGTGTGTATACGGAGAAACAGGGTGTCTTGTCACACTGATTGGAATCCACCCAAGTCTACGTAATTAACCGGCCGGCGCCAGTTCCGGGCTCCGGGCACATCTATAAGTACATGGAGCTGCAAGGACTGTCCAAACCATCCATTCTATCCTTGATCAGTTATATATTTGTCCAGTAGCAAAGCGATTCTAGTTTTGAAGCTTTAGCAAATTGGTTAAGCTTCATGGCGATCAGGTCTTTCGTGCTCCCTCTGTCCCTGCTGCTTATTCTCGCAGCTAGCTCGGCCGTGGCCCAGCTGGAGATCGGATACTACGGCAAGTCATGCCCGGACGTCGAGGCCATAGTCCGCGAGGAGATGGTGAAGATCATCTCCGCCGCGCCCAGCCTCGCCGGCCCGCTCCTCCGCCTCCATTTCCACGACTGCTTCGTCAGGGTAAGTGTACATTTAATTTAAACGCTGCATATACATGTCCGACCGTGTACTGACGTAGCGCAAAAATTTGTAGGGTTGTGACGCCTCCGTCCTGCTGGACTCCACCAAGGGCAACACGGCGGAGAGGGACGCCAAGCCCAACAAGAGCCTGCGCGGGTTCGGCTCCGTGGAGCGCGTGAAGGCCAAGCTGGAGGCGGCGTGCCCGGGCGTCGTCTCCTGCGCCGACGTGCTCACGCTCATGGCCCGCGACGCCGTCGTCCTGGCCAAGGGTCCCTTCTGGCCCGTGGCGCTCGGCAGGAGAGACGGCAGGGTGTCCGACGCCGCGGAGGCCAGCCGCGAGCTGCCTCCGTCGTTCGGCGACGTCCCACTGCTCGCCAAGATCTTCGCCTCCAAGGGGCTCGACCGCAAGGACCTCGTCGTGCTCTCCGGCGCCCACACTCTCGGCACCGCGCACTGCCCGTCCTTCGCCGACCGTCTGTACAACTCCACCGGCGGCCAGGACGGCCTCGTCGACCCGTCGCTGGACAGCGAGTACGCCGACAAGCTGAGGCTCAACTGCAAGAGCCTTGACGACGGCGGTAGGCTGTCGGAGATGGACCCCGGTAGCTACAAGACCTTCGACACCAGCTACTACCGCCACGTCGCCAAGCGGAGGGGCCTCTTCCGCTCCGACGCCGCGCTCCTCACCGACGACACCACCAGGGAATATGTCCGCCGCGTCGCCACGGGCAAGTTCGACGCCGAGTTCTTCGGAGATTTTAGCGAGTCCATGATCAAGATGGGCAATGTCGGCGTGCTCACGGGGGCCCAGGGAGAGATCAGGAACAAGTGCTACGTCCTCAATTAGCTTGAGAGATAGCTATCTGGTGGATAAATGCCTAGTATGAATTATTTGCACCAGGGGATGTATTTTGACTATTAATACCATTTCCATTCATATACATATATACTTCCTCTCTTTCTGAATATACAAGCTAGCAGTTAATTAACCACACATCGTTCGAGCAAAGAAAGAAAACAAATGCCCATGCACACTTGCTGCTGCACGAATTAATTAAGGTGTGCAAACCAAATCATCCTTAGATTCTATTGCTGCCCTGATTTTAATTTCAATGTCGCTGGTGTGGTGATCATTTTTTTTCTTCTGTATGGTATTACCCTCCCGCATCTGTTTAATTTACTGTGTGGTATTTATGGTTTACACTATGAATCAAGTGAAGGCCAAAACACTAAGTTGTTATGTTAGTGTTTTGAGTATGAAGTGTTCGGTAAGTTTGCATTATCGGGTATAGGATTACTTTACTTATCAAAAATAAAAACTGCCAACTTAGTTATATTCTCTTTTTTATGGAACGGCGCTTATTTACATGGCGGCAAAAGCCTAACATAAGCCATTAATCTCGTGAATAATGATGGGGTCAAAATTATTTGGGAGTGCTTAAATCTCAGGCGTCCGAGAACTTTTTAATGATAGATGGTATCATGCACCACATGCATGCAAAATGCTTACGTGTCATAGTAATTAATGATGAAAGAGATTGTGTTGGTATCATAGCACATAAAACTAGAAAAAATAATCCTAAACAAATCTTGTCCACAATTTTACATTGAGATTCTACAAAATAATAAATACACTAAGACTATGATACTACTATATAATACTATGCATTATGGAGATGGTATCATATACTAATATCATATGCATGGTACTACTATATGATACTCTCCATTGTGACTAGTCTTATGTCTAAGTCGCTGACATCATCCTACTATTTGTGCTAATTCTTAGTTGTAACTTAGTTGCAACTCGTATAATTTGTACTAAATCTCAGTTATAACCTAGTTGCAACTCATTAAAATCCCAGTTACAACCTAGTTGTAGCTAATATGGAAGTATCACGTTGCACGAATCGCGAGATAAATCTAATTGCGAGAGAGGTGACTGAGACCTAAGAAGTTCTCGGGCGACCGAGAACTGGCCCATAATGTACATTCTGATCATGCAGATCAAATTCTGGTACGGTACTCTAAGTAAGCTCTGTAGCTCATATAAACTAGAGCAACTTACAAGTTCTACTACAAGCTTTGTAGTCTATAGCTAGGACAGAGAAGTCTTTCGGTTTCGAAAGGGGAAATGATACTGTACCTCCGAGGATCGATCCCCCGGGTCAGCTTCTTCCGTGTCGCATCTCTGGGCTTCCGCACATAGCTAACAGCGGCCCGCATCGTTCGTGGTCAAAGGGTAGCGGGTCCATCCCTAACATTATCTCCTTTTTTCTCGTCCTCTACATCTGTACGCCGTCGCAACTGCCGCCTGCCGGGCTGCTGCCTCCGTGCTGCTGGGATGTTGCCGCGCGCCCGCAACACCACGCTACCGCAACGACGCCGGATTGTTGCGCCTCCGCGCCGCCGGGCCGCTCGCAACCGCCACCTACATCATCGCGCTGCGGGGCTGCTGCCGCGCCACCGCACACCGTCGGCTCGTTGCGTCTCGGCGCCGCCGGGCCACCATGGCGCACGGTCGCACACATGAGGTGATAGGGCACACCTGCAGCTCGTGCCAGGACGCCTGCAGTGCGCTCCATTGTGATCCACGAGGACGTCTCCCCTTGCACGCTCACCCGAGGCAGACGCTTCTAGCTCGCTGCAGCCATGGTGATCTTGTTGGCGAACTCCCTCGTCGTTGATGCTATGAGCGTTTTCCCAGGCGGCTATGAGAAGCGAATAAAGATGCAACCTAAGGCGTTTGATGATGTTATGCGGATGCTACAACCTCGTCGACGGATTTTTCTATGGTGCTACAGGGCGATGCTACAATAGTAACATTTTTTTGCTATTTTTCTTCTATATTTTTGCTATAATAGCGCAAAGTATATGCTACATCATTTTCGACGAAAGTGCTCAGCAAAATTGGTTTTGCTACAATAGCCACCGGTGATGTCTCCGGCTAGGTCGTTTTTTGCTACATTAGCATAATTTTTTGCTACCACCGTTTTGCGATTCTGCTACAATAGCGTAAAGTTTTTGCTACATGATCTCCGGTGAGGTTTACCAGCGAAAACCTCCCGTGAGTCCACGGCTAGCGCAATTTTTTTGCTACACGGTCGCCGGCGAGGTCTCCGGCGAAATATCCGGCGAGGTCCAATCTGTTTTTCTATTTTTGGGCCAAACAGTTTTCTGCTACATATAGCAAAAGCGGGACTATTTATAGCAAAAGCGGGTATATTTGTAGCAAAAGTAGGATTTGAGGGCTTTTTAGGAGACACGTGTCAGCAGGAGGACCCGGGGGTATACCCTATGGGTACACGATCTTAGCATACCTAGTCCGGCCACCCCAGCTGACATGGTTATACTCTACGGGTACACGATCTTAGCATACCTAGTCCGGCCCAAGGAAGGTCCACGAGGACATGCGCCAGCCCATGAAGACTTTTGGACGGCCAGGGCCCATGACGCCTTCGGATCCTTGGAGAACAATACTAGAGTAGATAGAATATTCAAAGGGGTAAACCCTAAAACCTCTAATCGACTCGGTCTATGCCCGGGACCTGCCTACCTCTATATAAAGGCTAGGAGGGCACGTCGAGGAGGGAACCTCATACCACTGCATACACACCTCCACGCCAGATTACATCTGCGCACCCCTGTACTTTTCGGTTCCGCCGTAATCAAGAGCAGGAAAGCAGGAGTAGGGTTTTCCCTCCGGGGGCCTGAACCTGGGTAAACCTCGTGTCCCCGTGTTGCTTGTTTGCTAACCGTTCCGCGATCTCTAGCATCCCCATCTTCTCCAAAACCCAAGCTCATAACAATGGGCATTGACGATATTAAATCTTGTCAATTGGCATCATCTGTGGGAACTGGGGGCGCAGATTGTGCAATCGTGACGGTCCCAACCAAAGCGATCTACAACTCCGCGGCGACGGAGAGTCATCTCCTCTTCGGCGCCTTCGACTTCACCGCCCACTCGCCAGCCACCCTGAAGGACTTTGAGCCCATTGGCGACGGGCTCGAGATCCTGTTCGGGAGCTTCTGCTTCCAAGTGGGGCAGACCGGCACTCTCCGTCTCCCAAAGCGGGTGCCCCTGCCATCGATCATGCCCGCTTCGTGGGCTCCACACCCCGTGCTACGCACATCGCCATCGACAGATGAGTCCTATGACAGCAGCAGCTGCAACTCAGATCTGTGCGATCCACCATCGGAGGAAGGGACCTACGGTTCCGGATCCAAAAGCTGCGGCAACAGCGATCCAATCTTCGAACGCTACCAATGCGTCGTAGTCATCCAGAGTGACGTGGATAAGGATCACAACCCGCCACCCAACCCACAGGGTAGGAACGACGAGAACAGGAGAAACCAGTCCCCCCCTCGCCCAACGAGGACGACACCAATCCCAATCGGATCATCCACCTCAGCGAGGAAGGATGGGCTCAAGCACGCGAAGCCATTGCAGGCAACAAGATCCTGCCCATGGGTGCCTCACGGGACCTGCTGATGGCATACCACATGCTCCAAATTGAGGAGCACAAGAAGCAGGTGAAGATGCAAGAGGTGGTTGACAAACACAAGCAAGCAGACTCAGAGTCCAGTGCGCGGCGAGCTGTGCTCTCCTCCATGGGCGGCTCCAGCTCGCACGGCAACCATGGCAACAAGCACCGTTCTCGCACGGAGAACATGGACCTCAAGGCACGTCGCAAGGTGACTCGAACCCTCAACACGTCCTTCATGGAGATGGATGCCGGCGGCAACGTCATCCTGAAGACACCGCAAGCCGCGGTCATGGCAGCCACCACATACCTCGCGTCCCATCCACCTCCGGTGGGGGACCCGAAAAGCTCCATGCACAAAGAACTCATTTGAGCTTACCGGACTCGGACTCATTGGATCTGCGCTTCACGGAGAAGCTCCAGCGGAGCCAAAGAAAAAGGCTGCGGTCAGATTCAACCGCAACCCCATGCCTTCATCCAAGGATGAAGAGCACGACCTTCCTCGAAGGCACAAAAGCTCGCGCCACCGCAGCCGCGACTACGACGCTCGAAGCAAGATCACCCAGCGCAAGATCGATAAAGCGCGCGCCAAACGCGTATGCTCGTCGGAATCCGAGGAGGACGATGACGAAGGAGAACTCTGCGGAGCCCGATGCGTCAGCAGATCCGTTCGACGGACACGGATGTCGTGGAACTTCAAGCTTCCTTCGGACACTCCGAAGTTCGATGGCACACATGACCCCAAGGCGTGGCTCAACGACCACCCGTCGTCCGTAAAACTACACGACGGAAACAAGGACACCGCCCTGCAATGTCTTCAGCTGTAGCTGACAGGCGCAACCCGGATCTGCCTCAGCAGCCTATCCTCGGGATCCATCCGAAACTAGGAGGAACTGGCGTACAGTTTCATCCAAAACTTCAAAGGCACCAGCAAGAGGCCAGCCTCGATCGAGGAGCTGCGGGCCTGCATCCAACGAACGGGCGAAACCATTCGCTCATACATATTGCGCTGGTCCAACACCAAGAACTCCGCGGAGCACATCTCTGAGGAGAGAGCTATCGACGCCTTCAAGGACGGCGTCAAGCGCCAGGACTTCAAGGAAGAACTTGGGCGCGTCAAGCCCAAGACACTCGACCACCTCATGGACATCGCCAACAGGTGGGCAGATGGCGAGGAATTCGTCCACCAAGCGCACTCGGAGGAGAAAGATGACTATGGCGGTGACGTGAACGCCGTAGCAAGACAAGATCGCGCGTCTACGATGATCGCGACGGACCCGACATGGTCGCGGCTGGCTACGTCGACCGCCGCAGCAACGGCAACCGCAGCAGCGGCGGATACCGCGGAAACAACTTCCGCGATGGAGGACGCCCAACGCAGTCATGGCAACGTCGCGGCCGTGACGACGGACCCTCAGCATACGACAAACTGTCAAGTCCATGCACCATCCACTTTTACATCGACAAGCAGGATGGTAAAAATAAGGCAAGCCACATACTCAAGGACCGCCGCGAGTTCCAGAAACTCAGCAAAAGCATGTCTCAGATGAGGCAACAAGCCCCGGACCCTAGATACGGGAACACACCCGCACCAGGTGAGATCGCACACGGAGCTCCTCCACCACCACCTGCAGGACCTTCGAACCACCCAATCGCACCCGTGCAGAATAACGGTTAGCACGGGTACCCCGCACCGAAGGGATCACTGATGATCCAAAAAGGGCGTCCAACGAACAAGGTGCAAAAGGAAATCACATGTCAGATCAATCTGGCCGTGACCGCTCCACCCGCCATCCATGAGTACATCAGCGGATCGGAGTCCTGCATCACGTTCAGCCGTTCGGATCACCCTTGTTAGGTCCCTAGCCCAGGTCATGCTGCCCTGGTGCTTGAGGCGCAGATCGGAGGGTTCGACATGAGCCGCGTCTTCATGGACGGCAGCAGCGACATCAATCTGATGTTCGCCAGCACCTTAGCAGCAATGCGGATCCCGCTGTGCAGCCTGGAACAATCCGACACAACGTTCCATGGTATCGTCCCAGGGAAGGGTGTATTCCTCCTGGGAAAGATATGTCTCGACGTCATCTTTGGCAAGCCGGATAACTTCCGGTGCGAGCGACTCGAGTTCGAGGTGGTGGACTGGCCATCGCAATACCATGCCATCCTCGGGCGTGTGGCATTCGCACGATTCCTAGCAGTACCGCACTACGCGTACCTGCTACTGAAGATGCCAGGACCTAGGGGTGTCATCATGGTCCACGGGATCTTCACCCGATCGGACCACTGCGACAGGGACTTCAACGGAATCTCCCAGTCATTCGGCATGCAGGAGGATCTCACAAGGCTCCGAGAAGTGACGGACAACGGGGCACCCCCAGTCTCGAGGCAAAACGCACCCGATATGTCATTCGACTCCACAATTAACACATAAAAGGTGCAGAACCACCTGACGAACACCTCCAAGACGGCGCTGATCGCCAACGACCTCAGCCCCACATTGGAAAGCGCGCTCGTCGAATTCCTCCGTGAGCACTGGGAAATCTTCGCCTGGTGTCCTGTGGACATGCCAGGAGTTCCCACGGAATTCGCCGAGCACGCACTCAACGTCTTTCCAGACGCCAAGCCCGTAAAACAGTCCATCCGACGACTATACGAACCACGGGACGAAGCAATCGGAGTCGAAGTCAACAGACTACTCGACGCAAACTTCATCAGGGAGATCAAGGAGAGCGAGTGGCTCGCTAACACCGTGATGGTCCCCAAAAAGGACACGGACATCCTGCGGATGTGCGTGGACTTCACATCGCTGAACAAGCACTGCCTGAAGGATAACTTCCCTCTCCCTCAGATCGATCAGATCATGGATTCGACTGCAGGATGCGAGAAGCTCTCCTTCCTCGACGCCTACTCAGGCTACAACCAGATTCGACTGAAGGTCGAAGATCAGGAGAAAATGGCGTTCATCACGCCGTTCGGAGTGTTCTGCTACAACACAATGCCCTTCGGGCTGAAGAACACAAGCGCCACGTACCAACGGTGCATGCAGGCATGCCTGAAGGACCAGATAGGCCGCAACATCCAAGTCTATGTCGACAACACAGTAATGAAAACAAGGGAGGCCAAGACACTCATCGACAATCTCCGCGAGACGTTCGATAACCTTGATCGCTACAAGATCAAGCTAAACCTAGAAAAGTGCACCTTCGGCGTCCCATCTGGTCAACTGCTAGGATACTTCATCTCCCAGCAAGGAATCGAAGCAAACCCGAAGAAAATCCGGGCCATAATGGCCATGGAGAAGCTGAAGAACCTCAAGGGCGTCCAACAGCTTGCTGGGCGAATCGCGGCGTCGAGCAGGTTCATCAGCCGCATGGGCGAAAAAGCCCTGCCTTTCTATCAGCTGCTACGCAAGGCAGACAAATTCGAGTGAACGCCAGAAGCGAATGGTGCATTCGAGGATCTAAAGCGGCCGCTCTCCACCTCACCTGTCCTGGTTACGCCAAAGGAACGCGAGCCTTTACTGCTATACATAGCAGCCACCTACCAGGTGGTAAGCACCGTACTGGTGGTCGAGCGACCTGAAGAAGGCAAGACCCATGGGGTCCAACTCCTAATCTACTACCTCAGCGAGGTATTAACGCCGACCAAGCAGAGGTACCCTCATTACCAGAAATTCGCCTACGGCGTATTCATGATGGCTTGTCGGCTGATCCACTACTTCCAGGAGCATCAGGTGATAGTCGTCAACGAAGCACCCCTGAACAGCATCATGAACAACCGGGAGGCCACATGACGTGTGGCCCTGTGGGGCATCGAGCTGTCACCTCTAGACATTGTCTATGAGAAGCGCCACGCGATCAAGTCTTAGGTCCTTTAGGACTTCCTCGTCCACTGGATGGAACTGCAGCTGCCAGACACACCGGACATGACACAGTCATGGACGATGCACTTCGACGGCTCAGATCGCGAAGCCAAAGCAGGAGCCGGGGTCATACTGACCTCCCCGCAGGGCGACAAGATAAAGTATGTCCTCCGGATGAAATTTCGAGCCTCCAACAACGAGGCCGACTATGAGGCCATCATCCACGGCATGAGGATGGCCAAGATCTGCGGCGCAACGCGCCTGGTCATCTACGGAGACTCTAACCTCGTCGTCCAGCAGACGATGAACGAGTGCGACGCACACGCCGCCAACATGATTGCGTACTGCACACTCTACAACACACTCGAAGGAGACTTCGACGGCTGCGAGCTTCGGCATGTTGGGAGAGAAAGCAACGAAGAGGCTGATAGACTCGCCAACATCGGCTCCACTTGCGCACGGGTGCCACCAGGTGTGTTCCTCGAACAGATCTGCGTGCCATCCATCAAAAGGAAATTCCCAAAGGGATCACCCGAAGAAGCAGAACACTCGGGGGCTGCGCTACCTGGCGGACAGGAAGGACCCGAAAAGCTCGACACAGAAGTCACAGTGGTCAACTTGATGCAGGTCATGGCAGTCGAAGAAACATGGACACGGCCGTACCTCAGGTACCTGATAGATGGAGAGCTACCTGATAGCCCGACAGATGCCCGGCGCATATCTCGCCGGTCCAAGGCCTTCACCATCATCAATGGCGAGTTGTACAAGCGCATCATTTCGGGTGTACTCCAAAGGTGCGTCACCATCGGTGACAGCAAAACCATCCTCCAAGACATCCATGAGGGCATATGTGGCCATCACGCGGGCAGCCACGCCCTTGTCACCAAAGCTCTACAAGCTGGGTTCTACTGGCCAACGGCCATGAACGACGCCAAGGACATCGTCCGAAGGTGCAACGGGTGCCAGAGGTTCGCATGCAGATAAACCACACGCACCAGGATCGGAGCTCAGGCCCATACCCCTGGCCTGGCCCTTCGCCCAGTGGGGCCTCGACATGATCGGCAAACTGCCCAAATCCTCGAAAGGAGGCCACGTCTACCTCCCAGTCTCAGTCGACAAATTCACCAAGTGTGGATCGAGGCCATGCCCGTTACTAACCAAAAGGGGAAAACGGCCGTCAAGTTCTTCGAATCCATTGTTTACAAGTTCGGCGTGCCGCACAGCATCATCACTGACAATGGTTCGAACTTCATCTCCAAAGAATTCCAGGACTTCTGCGAAGACCTCGGAATCAACATCACATACGCCTCCGTGGCGCACCTGCAAACAAACGGGCAGGTCGAAAAGGCCAACGGCCTCGAGGGTAGCGGCATCAAGAAGCGCCTAATGAGCCCACTCCAGCGACTCGCAGGAGCCTGGACACAAGAGCTACCCTTCGTCCTCTGGAGCTTGCGCACGACGCCAAACAGCTCAACCGGCTACACGCCTTCTTTATGGTGCACGGAGCCGAAGCAGTGTTGCCTGCAGAGGTACGCCACAAGGACCCACGGGTCGTCGCCTACAGCAAAGCCGAATTGACGGCCGCACTCGAAGACGCCGTCGACACACTCGACGAGGCACGCGACATCGCCGCAGCCCGATCTACGGTCTATCAACAGAGCCTCCGCAACTACCACAGCCGTCGGCTACATCCAAGGTCCTTCATCGAAGGAGACCTAGTCTTGCGACTCAAGCAAGAGCGACCGAAGAAACTCGAGTCGCCCTGGGAAGGACCCTACATCATCACTGAAGTCATCCCAGGTGGCGCCTATCGCCTCAAACACATGGAGTCTGGAGTCGCATACTCCAACTCATGGAACGTCGCACAACTATGATGCTTCTACCCCTAGCAAACCCCTCCTTTTATTTTCAATAAGGCTATTCAGCCAAGGCTACTCAGCTGAACAATGTATCTCCACCTTACGATATGAATAAAGATAAGTGTCTCGCCCCAAATTTTCTTGTCCATTATTCGCATTTTCTTCATGTTACAACACACTCGGGGGCTACCCTCACCTCACGACTTCGTTGACTGAGGATAGCACGTGTACACCTAAGTAGCTGACCACATCAGGATAACGAAAAGGGCACGCATACAAATAAAGCACCACGTGCCAAATAACAATCAAACTTTACAACAAAGGGCATAACACGCCTAGTCGAATATATACAAATTTTACATCTATCTTTTTACAGGTCCTACCTATTCCGAAGAATCACCTGCGCACGCTGCTCAAAGAGATCTACAATTTGTTCGGCATACTGCCTTACAGCCGTATAATGTGGACGCATATCCCACACACCACCATCCAGCCGAAGAGGCGACCCAGCTGCCACAGTAGCAAGATCTACATCAGGACGATGTAGCCGCACAAGGGAAAGCGCAGCCTTCACCCCCGCAACAAGCTGATGCCGCACCAGCTCCCTAACATGATGCACATCTCGAAACTTCGCCAGCATGCCCCAGAGAGTCGATGGTGCCTCATCCAAGGGAAACATCACGTGTAGAACCGACGCCAACAAAGTCTTCGCCTGGCGTAGCACCTGCGACACCTGGTGAACACAATCCTGCGCAGTCGCAAGGACCATGGCACTCGCGGTCCATCCAGAAAAAACCGCCGGCCTCCATGTCCTGCTGGGTCAAGCAGTTGACCCGAACAGCAACACGCTCCTTTTCCTCCTTAGGAACAAGGTTAGCACCTACAACAATTGCAAAGTACGCTCCTTTTCCTCCTTAGGAACAAGGTTAGCACCTACAACAATTACAAAGTAAGATGACAGGCCAGCAGCCGCATCCGAAAAAATGAGCAGCAGCTCGAAAAACTTACATTGAAGCTGTTCGGCCAGATGACGTAACTCCCCCATCAAATACTCCTCTCTGGCAGCGCCTCGCTCTGCCTTCGATTTCCAAACATCGGCGTGGCCGCGCACTCCAAGCAATTCTTTCTCAAGACTACGAATGCGGTCACGAAGAAACACAAGCTGCGACGCACCATCCAAGGATGGCCGCACCTCTGGCGCAGACGAAGTGTCAACATGATCATCACCCGAAGGTCCCTAGGGGAAAAGAAGGCAGGGATATGAACAAACAGACGAATGAACAAAGAGCTCGGAGATTCATTATATGCAGCAAAAAGCCACTGCATGGCACAAGGACTGTTCATAGACATATTACAACAAAAGAGACAAAAGCTATACTACAACTACAAGACCTAAGAAGCTGCAACCTGAGTAGCCTCGGAGCCGGATTGCCTGCTCTTGGCCTCCCCGTGCTCCCTCAACGCGTACTCAGCCAGCAAGTCAATCAACTTCGGCCCATAACGTTTGCAACGGTCAGCGTAGAGGGCGAAGGCTACCTCGTATCCGTCAACAGCCGTTGGCATCTGGGAGGTGACCTGATGAAGATCCAGCTCCGCTCTAGACGCCAGGGCCATCGCCAGCCCCACGGATGCACCGATGCCTTTTTTGCTTGTGCTTGTACGCCGCAGGCGCATCGGCTGACAGTGCATCCGCCAACGAGTCGACATCCTCGAGGGCGACGCCCTTGGGGACGAGCTCCTTATAGAAGCGTCCAAGAACCTCCTTGGCCTTGGCAAGTGAGACGACCACGGTACTGCAGCGGTCTTCGACGGCCGCAGTGGCATCATCCAGAGCACTTTCGTGCTCCAGGGCACCGCGGTCAAACTCGATGCCTGCGGCATCTAAACAAACGGAAGAAGCAACATGAAAACCAAGTAAAAAAAGAAAGACAAGGAAGCCAAAAAGGAACAGACGAAACCACTCACCGGAAATAGCCTTGGAAGCATCCATCAGCTTGCCGGCTACCTCCCTCTCGCGCGAGGCCGCAGCAGTGGCGATTTGCTCCTCGCGGTCTGTAGCCTCCTGCTGCAGGCGCTCCTTGGCCGCAGCTGCGTCGGCTAGCTCCTGCTCGAGGCGCTCCTTCGCACCAACGGCGTCCTCGGCCTTCTTCTCCGCTCGCCCAAGGCTCCTTTTGAGAGCATCAAGCTCGCGGAGGGTGGTATTGTTTTCCTCTGCAAATAACAGAGCACTTATCAGATCAAATGAAAGGGAAGCAGAGGGAGACGACAAAAACCAACTAATGAATGTACCCTGAAGCTGCTTGAAGCTGGCCTACAACACCAGGTGCTGCTGCACCAGCTGGTTGGCTCCTTGCACAGAAGGCTGCAAAAAGACACAACTCATCAAAAGAAAGGCTCGGGGGCTGCGCCCAAGGAACGAGCAAGGCAGATTACACATACGAAAAAACGCTCGGGGGATCCCCCCGAGACACGAAGCAAAAATGATCAGCAGATCATCCGACAGACGCTCAGGGGCTCCCCCCGAGACACGAAGCAAAAATGATCAGCAGATCATCCGATAGACGATCGAGGGCTCCCCTCGAGACACGAAGCAAAAATGATCAGCAGATCATCCGAAAAATGCTCGGGGGCTCCCCCCGCAGCAAGAACGAAAATACTTACATGGTCAGACGACGACTCTGAAGGTCCGGCTATAGTATTCTGGGGGACAACCACCCGAGCCTCCTACGGAGAAGGGTTCGGAGCAGCGCCCTCAGAGGTGGCCACCGTCTGAGGAAGAGGAGGAGCAACCTTCGACTCCCCAACCATCTCCCGAGCGCCATCGTTGAAGGAGTCATCGGAGGAGTGGCTACAAAACAAAAAAATCAGACAAGTATAAGTAAGCGAAATCAAAAGAAAGCAAATTGCAACTAGGCAAACTTACGAGTCAAGATCGCTCAAATCAAAGACATGCGGAGTCCTCCTGCCCTTCTTCTCTTCCTTCTTCCGCTTCGCCGGCGGCTGCAACGTCCCAACCCGCACGGGCATGGCCGGAATAGGAGAGGAAGAGCCACCATGACCCCCACTGTGATGCTCAAGACATGACAGGTTCCTAGGGGTCGGCGGAGTCGAAGCATCCGACGTTTCACTCCAGCTCCGCGTCCGCTTCTGAGTCTGCTCCTCGCTAGACTCAAAAGTTTCTTCCGCTGGTGATCGCGCCGAAGGAAGCTCAGACATGGAATCCACTACATCATTGTCCGGTGCATCCGGAAATAGTTCGAGTAGTGGAGGCGACATGCCCGGTACCTTGAACTCCTGCACAAAAGAAACAAACTTTCAGCACACAAGCAAGTGCAAGGAAAACACAGTCGAAAAAAGCGCTACGCGTACGCTCCAGATCTACACCTGTGGAACGGGACGAGAGGCGGCAAATGGAGGAGTCAGCGACTTCCCCGGGAGATCCTCTCCAACTTTGTACTTCAGCAGCAGCCGAAGAATCCTGTCGAGATCCCCTCGGGAGAACTCCTCAGCCGAAACCCTAGTAGGATCGTGCGACCAGAATAAAGGAACATCGGGTGCGCCCTAGCCTGGAGGGGCTGCCCCCGACGCTTGACAAAGGTGCGGATGATATCCACATCGTTCACCTCTTTATCCGGAATCAACTGAAGATCCTCCACCCGACGATAGAGCCCCTCTATCTCCGCCACCTCGCCATCCAAGATGTGGTTCTTCCAGGACCTCTTCGGCTCGATTTTCTAAGAACGGTCGGAAGGAGCAAGGCCAAAGTTCTGTCCGGCCACTGTGGAGTCACGAATGTAAAACCATCGCCTCCACCAATACTGGACAGATTCATACATAGAAAAGGAGAAGAAGAGAAAGTTGGATCTAAGGGAAATGATGCAGCCGCCGTTGGGATAAACGCCATCGGAGCCAGATTGCCTCTTCACGGAATAGAGCTTCTGGAAGAGGCCAAAGTGCGGCTTGACACCGAGCCAACACTCGCAGAATGTGATGAAGCAGGCGACATGAAGAAGAGAGTTTGGTGAAAGATGATGAAGCTGGATGCCATAAAAGAAAAGCAATCCACGGAGAAAATCGTGGATTGGGAAAGAAAGGCCCCGAAGGACAAATGCGATGAACATGACCCGAAACCCAGCGGGAGGACGGGGAATTACCTCGTCGCCGGGAACTCTGACGGCCTCCCTATCCTGCGGGATAAGACCCCTATCATGGAGCTTGCGGAGGTCACCCTCACGCGTCTCCGATCGCCGCCAGCCACCATCGGTGACGCGAGTGGCGGCGGAACCCTTCTTGCCACCGGCGGCAGCACTGGTACCAACTGCGGTGGAGGCCTTCTTGGACTTCCCCATCATAGTGCGGCAGCGATGACGACGAGCACGTAGAAACAAAGATGGAAAGGTTCGAATAAATTCCAGCGCACAGCGAGAAAAGCTCAAGGAAGATGGGAGCAGTGAAACGAGAATGGCTGCGGTGAAAAAGAAACCAACTTTTCCCCAATGATTATAAGGACGAGGACAATGCACGACGACCGTTCATCAGGAAGACCTAGAGCCAACATCAAGATCTGACCGTCCACATGTCTGCATGACAGCGAGCCGTCGCTCACACGCCGTCCACTACGCGCGGAAATCGAGGAGACGCCGTTATTATCTCCACGCCGCGCATGACCAGTCAACTCAAAGTCGGAAGGTGGGACCCATGTTCCTCAAGTCAAGTCATCTTTGGTGTCGTAGACGCTTGAGGTCACCGATCATCAGCACTGACGTCATCAAAATCTATACTAGCAAACGTTACAATTCTTAGGCTACACAGCTAAAAGTACTCACACGAATCTACGATTCGAATAACTACTCGGGGGCTACTCCTATCAGGAGCGCTGGCCACACATCCGAAAAATAATCAAAGCACTGTACCATGGAACTATTCTTCGAGTCCTACGTCGAGTCTGCGACTCCACTACGGACTCGGGGGCTACTCCCATAGGGAGGATGGATTCAAGCATCCGAAAAAATTGTCCTACGGACCTGAAGCCAAACAACGGCTGAATTAAAGTCTCTGCTCGAGTCTACGACTGGGGCTACTCCCATAGGGAACGCTGATCATGCACCCTATGAATTATTCGACTGCGATCCTTCGGATCAGCATGCAAAAAACTTTTCGGCAACTCTGCCCCAATTAACGCTAAGTGAGAAACGTCCTCCTTGGTCACCCGAAACACCTCCGCGGTGATAAAAATTCGGATGATGCGTCTGCGATGCAAAGATAATACCTACAGATACCATCTGATGGCCTGACAACGCACACGACTGCGCTCTGCTAGTGAGAATCCGTTCCAGCAGGCGCGATGAAAATCCCGACGGACGCGTTGGGTACATCATTTAATATTTACTAGAATTCCACTCCTGTAAGTCCTCCGCGGCCTGAGTCGAACTGCGCCACCATACGTTCCGGGTTCGAGTCAAGAGACTCGAACCTGAAGAAGATCATGTTGTTTTGTCCTAAGACAGTTAACTGACCCTGATCCGTGAGGAGAGTCAGGCACACACATCAACAATCCCTGCACACTCAAATCGTTCTCTAAACGAACAAATATAGCTGCACCCGAAGGATTAAAGAGTCCTCAGCCGAATCTACGATTTGACTGAACACTCGGGGGCTACTGACATGGTTATACCCTACGGGTACACGATCTTAGCATACCTAGTCCGGCCCAAGGAAGGCCCATGAGAACATGCGCCATCCCATGAAGACTTTCGCATGGCTAGGGCCCATGATGCCTTCGGATCCTTGGAGAACAAGACTAGAGTAGATAGAATATTCAAAGGGGTAAACCCTAAAACCTGTAACCGACTCGGTCTGTGCCCGGGACCTTCCTACCTCTCTATAAAGGCTAGGAGGGCACCTCAAACCACCGCATACCCATCTCCACGCCATATTGCATCTGCGCACCCCTGTACTTTTCGGTTCCGCCGTGATCAAGAGCAGACAAGCAGGAGTAGGGTTTTCTCTCCGGGGGCCTGAACCTGGGTAAACCTCGTGTCCCCGTGTTGCTTGTTTGCTAACCGTTCCGTGATCTCTAGCATCCCCATCTTCTCCAAACCCAAGATCTTAACAATGGGCATTGATGAGATTAAACCTCGTCACCAGCCGCCGCCTCGTCCAGTTCCAGAACCGCCGTCGCGTCCTTTCTCCTTCCCCCTCGAAGCCCCCCTCAGTCATTGCTGGATTTGCCGAGGCAGGATGGTAAATGTGAGAGAAAGGGTCGGAAGATGGCATTTGCCAAGGCGGTGTCGCTGTTCCCCGGATGTCGCCAGTCGCCTGAGCCGGCCTTCCTCCTTCATGTGGCGGACCGGCGGTTGGTCCTCCTCAACAAGGTGGAGGTCGTCATCGACGCGCGGCCGCTGGTCTGGGGAGAATTAATCGGCGCCTACTTCGTTGTCCTCCTCCCCGCCCACCTTGTTTCTGTCGCGGCCCAAGTACGTCCTCCTGGCTCACCCCTTCCTTCCTCCCCCTGCAGATCTTCCCGGCCCTAGGGTGTGGCGTCACCAAAGCCGGCGCCTTTCCCGCGGCACCCGGTGCTTCCGCCTCTGTCTCCGGAGGAGGTCATGGCAGCGGGGGACTTGAAGGGGTGCAGCTGGGCCGACGTGGTGGACGAGGATGTCGTGGAGGCGCTCGTGTAGCTGGAACCTTCCTCTCCGTTGCCACTAGAGTGGTCATGCGACTTGCCGGAGCGGGGTGTGGCAACCCCTCGCTGCCTCTCCATCCTACGATGGCCCTCGCCCGGGGAGTTCATCTCCCGGGCGTGGCCTGTGCGGGATGGTAGGCAGTCGAGGGCTGCCCGCCCGTCTGGTGCGTCCAGGAGCTCGCCGCGGCACGCAGAGCAGTTGTGGTGCCCATGAGGGAGGAAGGGGGTCACCCCGCATAGGGGTGGCGGGATGGCGGCGATATGTGGCCGGCTCGGGGCCCATGGGACGCTGCTGGGCCTTGGCCCAGCCACGCGCCCAAGCATTTTCGATCTGAGCTAGGGTTGGGCCCCGGTGGCCCACACTTGCTCACTTCCCCCAGCACCCATCTCCTCCCCTCCCCAGAACGCGCTGTCCCCAGCCGCCAGCGCCAACGCTTCACCGCCCACTCCTCGGTAGTAGCTCTAGCCCACCTCGCCGTCGGCGCCCTCCTACAAGGAAGTGCTCATGGCGTTTACTGGACCCATAGCCCTCTCGCTCATCGGGATGCCTCTCCCCCCGCCGGAGTGCCCTTCTGCCCCTCGCCCCTCCCTGCTGGAACTCCTCGTCTCGCAGGCCCAGTGGCCACCGGCTCCCATCCCCGCGCCACTAGGGGCCCGCCCGTGGCCAGTGGGAGGTGGCCCAGCACCACCTGACCTCTTTCCTGCCTCGGGCCAGGAGTCATGGCCCTCGTCGCCCCTCCCGGTCTCCTCCTCAATAGCAGCGATGCGCTTAGGGCCCTGCCCAGCAGCACCCAGACAGGAGCCCCTCGCCGGAGGCCGCCCATCGGGAAGAGCATTTGAGGCAGCAGGCTTTGGCTGTGCGGGGAGGGGGGAGGGGGCAGGGGTCCAGGGGTGAGCCGGGCCGCGCGGATGTGGCTAGCTAGCGGGATGCTCTAGCTTCTTGCTCTAGCCATCCCTCACCGACTCTCCCCGGGGGTGCCAGAGATGGCCCCCCAGGGGCCCCGAAGAAGAAGAAAAAGTCGGCCACTTCTCTTCATGTGTCTGGAATGCCCGCGGGTGTGGTTCAGGCCCTCGCTCCCCATGCTGTCCGTGAGTGCCTTGAGTACTACGGCCACAGGGTCAACGGGGGCTTCTACCACATCGATTTGGGGGGTGTCCAGATGACAGTTCCTAAGACTCGAGCGATGGTGATGATTCTGGAGCAGGACCCCTCTGTGCAGGTCGAGGTGATGGAGGATCTAATCCACCAGGATCTCTATGAGGTCCTCCCAGGCCATGAGTGGCCGTTGAGGAAGGTCTCAGCCACCGAGTTTTCCGTGTCGTTCTCCTCTGTGGCGACCCTGCGAATGTACGCCATCGGCGCATCCTTCACCCTACTGATCCACAAGATGAAGGTGTTGATCAGGCCGTCATCTGCCGACGAGGGGGTTACGTCCTCGCTATCGGAGGTGTGGCTCCACCTATCTAGTGTTCCCTCGGAGGCGAGATGGGAGGGGATTGTCGCTCTCATTGCCTAAACAGTTGGAAAGTGCCTGGAAGTGGATCCTCGCTCTCTCGCTGGTCATGGGGCGATCCAGCATGGCATCCTTTGCCCAGACCCCTCAGTGTTCCACGTGTCCATTCCGTGCTTCTTCTTTGATTGCACTGGTAGGGACCTGCTAATGGATCTCGATGACTCTACTATCCCTGCGGGGGTGGGCTCCCCCTCTCCGTCTGCACCCTAGGATGACGACCTTGGGAAGGTTGGGGAGGCTTGGAGGAGGATTTGTTGGGAGAGGAGTCCCCAGAGGTGTCCAAGTCCCCGTCCGAGTGGGCGCTCGCTCCCTCCCCCCTCCTCGCCCAGCTGCGGGTGGGGGTATACCCCCCTACGACTGGCCACACGGCCGGGGGTGTGGACCCCTTCTTCCTGGACCATGAGCCTCTATCCTGGAGTGCCCTGGCCAAACTGGCACGGTGGACCTCCCTCTTTGTGCCCGTCCTTACCCGCAGGAGCCACTCGCCTTTGACATCGCGCGGTATGGATCTAACTTCGGCAAGTCCCCACTATTCTCAGGTGTGGGGCCGGTGGGGGCAAGGAGAGTTATCCTCCCCCATCCAGCTCGTGTCGTCCTCTGAGGAGACCTCGGGGAGAATGGGTATGTAGGTGTTTCCCCAGTCTCCCCCCGCTCCCCCAGAGTGGTGTTCTACTCCCTCGCCCCTGACACAACGGACCTCAATGCTGGAAGCCTAGCCACGGTCGACATCACCACTCCCGTGATGGGCTCCAGGGAACATCGTGCCAGAGGCCCCCGCCAGCCGCCCCTCCCCCATCCTGTCACAACAAGCGCATCGCGAGGAGCCAGATCGGAGGTTCGGGTCCTGAGCCGATGATTGCGAAGCGAGCGACCCGGAGGGCGAAAGCTCGCGACGAGTTCCCAGGTACTCCTCACCCCCTCCTTCCTCTGCTAACTCAAGTTTGCCTTCAGGTTCTAGGTTCTCTGTTCTGGAGGAGGTTTCCCTGGACAACCTGGGTGCGATCGCTTTAGATTGCGACATCATTTTCCGCGGCGAGAAGGGCCCCCGGATGGAGCAGATCGCGCTCATCAAGGCTCGAGAGGTGTACGAGGGAAAATTATACGAGTTGTTTTCTCCCTAGTAGCAACATCACATCTACAACCGAAGAGATTTCTGTCACTTCCCTTGGAAACTAGAGGCATGAACCCACTATCGAGCATAAATACCCCCTCTTGGAGTCACTAGCAACTACTTGGCCAAGATAGCTACTAACAACATAGAGCATGCAAGATCACAAACAACACATACATGATAGTATCAAATAGACAAAACCATTAATCAATCTGACATAGTAATCTCAATATCCATTGAATCCCCAAAAACATAACATGCATGATTACAAATAGATTAGATCTTGATCATGAACAGAGCTCACAAGATCTATACATGAAAGCATAAGGAGAAGATACAACCATCTAGCTACTACATGGACCCATAGTCCAAGGTGGAACTACTCACGCTTCATACCGGAGAGAAGGCCTCCGGGATGATCTCCCCTCTGGCAGGGTGCCGGGAAGAACTTTAGATCCCCCTCGATCTAGGGATGATGGTGGAAGCGGCTACAGAAGGTTTCGTGGAGTTTTGATCGGGTGCCTAGGGTTTCTGCATCGAGGGCTTCTTATAGGCAAAGAGGCGAGGCTGGGAGGCGGCCAGGGGCCCCACACCTTGCCCAGGCGCGTGGTGGTCCCACACGCGCCTAGGAGGGGTGTGGCGGCCCTTGTTCGCCTCTCCGTCTCCCCTCTGGACTTCGTGACGCCCACGGTAAAATATTGACTTTGGCTTTTGTCCCGTCCAATTCCGAGAATATTGATTTTCTGCCTTTTTGGAACCAAAAACAGAAGAAAACAGGAAACTGACACTGTGGCAACTTGTTAATAGGTTAGTTCCAGAAAAAATATAAAAACACCTCAAAGTGTAGACAAAGCAAAGCAAAGTGGATAGTAAACAAGCATGGATCATCAAAAATTATAGATACGTTTCCGACATATCACTGCTGCCCTGGAACGAGATGCCCGGGAGCAGGAAAGGGCCCTCTTGCTGGTAGGACCTGGCTCCTCGGAGCCCGGGTCCAGCTCGGCTCCACCCCTTGAACATGATGGAGGTCAACCCCCTATGAGGACCCCCTGCCCAGGGAGACCTCGTGGGCAGCCTCCTAAGGTCTCGTCTCGCCCCACTGCGCCTAGTCGTTCCTGCTCTATTCCCAGTAAGGGGCCGCCCTTGAGTGATCGTTCGTATGGACATCCTTCGGGCGATCCGGGCGTTCATTTGGAACATCTGGGGGTTCGTCCAGGATGGTAGGTGCCGTCAGATCAAGGAGTACTTGCGCCAAGAAGATGTGGATATTGTGGGCCTTTAGGAGATGATCCGTTGGGACTTCTCGTTGGTGGAGCTAGAGGGAATGTCTTGGCATAAGTTTGCCTAGACGTGCCTACCGGCCTCCGGCCACTCTAAGGCATCCTACTTGGTGTCAAAGAGGATACCTTTGAGGTTGATGATATGGACCGCGGGGAATTCTTTGTGAGAATGGCCCTCACCCATAAACAATCTCGCCTCAAATGGGAGGTTATGATTGTCTATGGCCCCGCGGACCATAGGAGGTCCCAGGCGTTCCTGTTCGATCTAAGGCTAAGGTGGAGCGAACGGAGACCCCAGTCATTGTGGCAGGGGACTTCAACCTCATTCGCTCCCCGCGAACAAGAGATCGGCGAACGTGGACCTCCATAGATTCGCATGTTCAATGACTGCATCGCTGACCTCGCACTCAGGAAGATCACTAGAGTGGGAGTGGGATACACCTCGACCAAAAAAACAACTAGACCCGGTCCACAGCGTCCTTGATCGGGTCTTTGTCTCAGTAGAATGGGAAGTTCCTTCCCCTTGTGTTCGCTCCGTGCGGTCACCAGGGTGGGCTTGGACCATACCCCCTCCTCCTATCTTCAGGGGGAGGGCCCCCTCCTAGACTGAATCGCTTTCACTTTGAAAACTTCTAGGTCCACCAGAGAGGGTTCATGGAGGCGGTTCAGACTAGGTGGGGGGAGGCCGCTGTCTCGCCGCCCCGCTCCTTCTGTGATGTAGATGTGTGGAACCATTGTTCCCTGATGTCACGCCAACTTATGCGGGGCTGGGGTGCGAACCTTGGTGCCACGATTCATGGTCAGAAGGAAGCCCTTTTGCAGGAAATACAAGCCCTAGACCAGGAGGCAGACCAGGTGGGGCTTTCGGGGGATGCCTGATCCCATAGGTACTCCCTAGAGACCTCCATTATGGAGATCTATAAGGGCAAAGTGGCATTGTGGAGACAACAGAGTCGCCAGAACTGGACCATCTAGGGGGAATCAAACACGGCCTACTTCCATGCCATTGCAAATGGCAGGCGAAGGAAGTGCTCGATCCCTTGCCTCTGGGACGCTAACTCTCTTATGGAAGATCAAAGAGAGATCTCGTCCCATATTTATGCGTTCTTTCGGGACCTCTTCTCGGTGTCCCCGAGGATGGGGTTGGCGTTGGATGCTAACTTCTGGCATAAGAATGCCAGGGTGACCATGGAGGAGAAGCTGGAGCTGACACTCCCTTTTCTCTATTCCGAGGTTGCCGAGGCAATCAAAGCGATGAAAACTAACTCGGTGCCAGGGTCGGATGGGCTCCCGGTGGTGTTCTTCCAGACCTTTTGGGACCAGCTAAGTCCGGTGATTATGCGGATGTTTTAGGAGTTCTACACTAGGACTCTTGTCATGTCCCGGCTGAACTTTGGTGTGATTACCCCGATCCCCAAGTTAGTGGGGCCACGGATATCCGCCAATTTCTCCCAATCATGGCGATCAACGTCATCTAGAGGATTTTTGCAAAGGTCTGCGCCATTCGTCTTGCCCCTATCATGGAACACCCGACCCACGCGCTCCAGTTTGCCTTCCTCGAGGGCCGCCTAATTCATGTTAGAATTCTTGGACTACATGAAATCATTCATGAGGTGAAGGTACGCCATTATAAAGGGGTGGCCCTCAAGCTAGACTTTCAGAAGGCATACGATAAGCTGGACTGGGTGTTTCTGAGATAAGTTATCGACCGTCGAGGATTTGAGGATAGGGTGATCTCTTGGATTATGAAATTCTTTATGAATGTTAGCACAGCGATAAATGTTAATGGGGAAGTGGGTCCATATTTTCTCCCCTCCTGCAGAGATATGCAAGGGGACCCGATCTCGCCCTTGCTCTTTAACTCCGCGATGGATGCCCTGACAGAGATCTTGGATAAAGCCAAGATCGTTGGCCACCTCTCGGGGATGGTAGGGCATATAATACCCATAGGTGGCATCACCCACCTCTAGTATGCAGATGATACCATGATCATGGTGTAGGGGTCGGAGCTTGACATTATTAATCTCAAGTTCTTGCTTATGTGCTTTGAGTCCATGTCAGGGCTCAAGATCAACTTTTAAAAGAGCGAGGTTATGATCATGGGTTTCCCTGAGAAGGAGAGGCAGCATATCGCCGATCACCTTAACTGCCGGTTGGCGGACTTCCCCATCACCTACTTGGGCATGCCCATGCGCGACTCTAGGGTGATGATCAGGGACCTTACACCCATGGTCACGAAGGTTCTGTCTAAAGATGAGCTGTGGCGTGCACGCCTAATGTCCAAGGGTTCCAAGGCGGTTCTGATTAACTCCTACATGTCCAGTCTCGCCACGTATCAGATGGGCCTATACTTGATCCTTGAAGGAACCCATGCAGACTTTGCAAAAGAGTTTTCTAGGTTTTTTTGGGTTGCTAGATATGGGCACCAGAAGTACCATATGGTGAAATGGGCAGATATTTGTACCCCTAAAACCCTTGGGGGCTTAGGAGTCCTTGACTCTCGCCGCTTCAACGTGGCCTTATTACTTAAGTGGGTTTGGCGGATCCCCCAAGATGAGGGGGGGGGGGGGTCTTTGGCTCGAACTCATTAAGTAAAAGTACCTCCGAGGCCGACCCCATATGGCGTGCGAACGCCGGGAGGGGTCCCAATTCTGGCGGGCCCTCCAAGACATTAAGCACTTCATACGTCGTGGATCTTCGTGGTCAGGTCCTGTTTTGGATGGACCCCTGGTTACGGGGTGTGCCTCTCAATCAGGAGTTCCACGCTTTGTTTGCTATCCGCGTAGCTCCCATGATGTTGGTTGCCGAGGCAGGTCAGGAAGGACAATGGAACATCCCGTTCCAGAGGTCCTTCAATGATGCTGAGGCGGCTGACTTCCTGAGGCTGCAGGGTTCCTTGCCCCTATCTCTCCCAGTGGAGAGGGATAAGGTAACTTGGAACCAGTCTTCCTCGGGAGCCTTCTTAGTTAGCTCGGCTTATAGGACCCTCTTCTAGGGTCCTGAGCCACCCTGGATGGTACACCTTTGGAAGTCGCCCCTTGTCGTGGTTTTGTCGACACGTACGCCATAGGGGTATCCCAACGACGAGTTTAGAGACGTGGGGGGAAGACGGAGTGCGTCCGGGTCGGCATGACACAGTTTACCCAGGTTCAGATCTCACGACGGTGGCGAGATCCTACTCCTGCTATAAATCACTATAATGGCAATACGCCGAGTTACAAGATTGGGGGTTCGCTGTGTGCGGGTAGTGTTATGCACTTGTTGTTCTTGTTCCCTAAAGGCTCCCGTAGGCCGGCTTATATGAGCGCCAGGACCTAGGGTTCATGGAGAGTCCCAGCCGGATACGATTACAGAGTCCTAGACTAACACTAACTAGTATTCGTGTCCTCCAAGGCTCCGGCTTCCATCTAAGGCGGTGGCACGTCGCCTTCCTTCATCCCTGCTGGACCTCCGTCTTGTCTATCAGCAACTGGGCCGCCCGGTTATGCCATAGGCCTAACCACAAACTATGGGCCACCCGGTCTTGCCGGTATGAGACTATGTCGTAGGTATACCCATTTGGTATATCCACAACAGTAGCCCCCAGAGTTCTTCAAGATCCTCGCGTTCCTCCGTCTAGCTTTGAGCGTGAGCATCACGTCGTCTTCAATTTGTAGGCGTGATTCGTGAAGAATCTTGGAGAGCTCCCATATCATATTCTCATCCGACTAAGCCTAGCCAGGGAGTTGCTTGTATGCTTCCCTGAACGAATCCAAGACGGAGAATTCTCTAACGAATCGTTAGTGATTCTTCCAAGCTCTAGGAAATTCTTCAATATCATCATCCATGCAGGATGATATGTAAGCCGGAAAAAATCACGGCTACCGGGCCACGATCGTAAAGGCTGCCAATCTGCTGACTTGGAGCTAGCAATGTCACAAACATAAGAGCTTGCCGAATTAAGGTCTTAGATCCTCTCATATCACGGACGTTTAGGCCATCGAGCCATGTAACCCAGTGAAACTTCCGTGAAGGCAAAGTTGATGTCGAGCCCCCGGGTTTCGCTAGCCGGATTTTTCACCGTCTTGAAAGTTTTGTTGACATAACCATATGTAGCCCCCGAGCATTGAGTCGGCTTCGTCGAAGGCGGCTTGATGCTCAAAAGAACATGCATAATTGTACATCAAACAACTGTAGCCCCCGAGCGCCAAGTCGGAGTTTCAAAAGAAATTCGTCTTGGTGCTCTCAGAGTAGCTTTAGAGAAAATGTGAATAGTGTAGCCCCCGAGTGCCAAGTCGGAAATAATTTCGGCTTGGTGCTCCAGAGAGAACTTCACAAAAATTCAGCATCAATGTAGCCCCCGAGCGTCAAGGTGGAATTCACTTGAATATTTCGGCTTAATACTCAAAGAGAACTGAACCATGTCTTGGAGATCATCGTACTGTAGCCCCCGAGGTTTGTTCCGGCTTGGACGCAAGGCAGGACAAAGCTCTTAAATTAGAGATGTCAATACCCCGAGCGTCGATCCGATATCCTCAAAGGCGGCTCAAGTCTTGATCAACAACTGTTAACGCAGCCCCCGAGGCGTCAAGCCTAGTGAAAATCCGGCTTAAAACACCTTAATCAAAGGAACGTGGCAATGTCCAAGCGTTACGTACCTAAAATATAAACATAAAAATACAAATGTATTAAATTGTTCTTTTAATCGTGTCCAACAAACAAATATAAGGCGGAACAAACATGGCCTTTGAACAAATGCTTTTAAGCTGAAACAATGCAGCAATTGAACACATAAAACTGTTTAGGAGGAAAAACTCAACTAATTTTAAACAGTTTATGTAAAATTTTGTTTAAGAAAGTGCTGGCTTATCCATTATTTTGGTTTTTATGCTTGACCTTTCGTGAAACGGAAGACTCGTAGCACAGAACTATGTTCTAGGTGATGATGCCCAATGGCACCGTCCAGAACCCAAGGCCAAAACGCCGGCTTTGAGTGCCGAGAAGTCACTACTCCGGAATCCACATAAAAACAACAGAAAACGTGTATCCAGAAAACTTAAGTTAACGCCCGAAGGCGGGATTTTTGCATAGTACTGGGGCCTTTAAATGGCAAGCCAGTAAAAAGTTTACAAGCAAATCGTGGAAAAAAGTATGACCAAATGAAAGCGGTAAAAGACTCAGTATACGAGTGAACCAATCTTAATCTCATGATCATAAACAATTAAAATAAAATATAAATAAGAACTTAGCTATTCGAGCGGAGTCGGTGTTGTTCGCGATAAAGACGGACTCTACCGCGGTGAGGCGGCGATGTAGTCCGTGACAATAATGAAGTAGTTTCTCGGGGACGAGAAAGCTAGTCGAAAGGTCATCACGACAGAAACGAAACTGGACTGCTGCCTGAATACGCACAAGTAGCTTATCAGTCGTTTCCGGACGCGATTTTCCGGGACGAGCGCAACGACGCGAAAGCGGAAAAGCCAAATCGATCCTGATCATAACAAGTGCCGACAAAGCTTCACCAGAAAATAACTTCCGTGGCTTTGAAACCCACGCACGAGCTAGCTTTGAGCTAATCGATTTTGCTTTCCTCCCTTTGTGAAGTAGCAGTAGGCATGGCCTGCCTTTTCCCTGTAGTGCTGAGACAAAATCACGTGGGCCAATCAATGTGCCGTAAAGGCTGTGGCCAGCACGTATGATTTCCGTCTCTATTTTTGATTGCGAAACGAAACTTTCAATACGGAAAAGATTGAATCTTAACCACCTAAAAGTATGAGCGTTCCGCCGGTTTAGTCTGTAGACATTGAATCCGCCGGCTCAGCCTTTCGACGAGGAAAAAATCAAGAGGATTCTCGTCCTTTTTTGATGAAGATTTCACGATACCGCCGACTTGGTCATACACGTGAGAGGAGAGAAAATAAATCCTCTTCAGACTCTCAAGAACGATGACAAAGTCAGAGCTCCGACGAGATGCGATTTGGCCGTTGTTGAAGACGACGACGGATCCCGCCGGATCCGTGCTGTAAGCGCCTCTTGCCCCACGGTGGACGCCAACTGTCGTGGTTTTGTCGACACGTACTTCATAGGGGTATCCCAACGGCGAGTTTAGAGACGTGGGGGGAAGACGGAGAGCGTCCGGGTCGGCGTGACACAGTTTACCCAGGTTCAGATCTCACGACGGTGGCGAGATCCTACTCCTGCTATAAATAACTATAATGGCAATACGCCGAGTTACAGGATTGAGGGTTCGCTGTGTGCGGGTAGTGCTATGCACTTGTTGTTCTTGTGCCCTAAAGGCTCCCGTAGGCCGGCTTATATGAGCGTCAGGACCTAGGGTTACATGGAGAGTCCCAGCCGGATACGATTACAGAGTTCTAGACTAACACTAACTAGTCTTCGTGTCCTCCAAGGCTCCGGCTTCCATCTAAGGCGGTGGCATGTCACCTTCCTTCATCCCTGCTGAACCTCCGTCTTGTCTATCAACAACTGGGCCGCCCGGTTATGCCATAGGCCTAACCACCAACTGTGGGCCACCCGGTCTTGCCGGTATGGGACTATGTCGTAGGTATACCCATTTGGTATATCCACAACACCCCTCCCCCTGAGCGTGCGTATCTTCCTGTGGCAGTTGCTACGGGATCGTCTTCCTTTGGGGGTAGAGGTTTCGAAGCGGAACGGTCCTGGCAATGGGTTGTGCCCGTTATGTGGGACGCCGGAATCGTGCAACCACATAATGTTCACGTGCCCTTCTGCTCAGTTTCTGTGGAACTTTATCCGAGAATCTTTGGGGCCTACTTGGCAGGCCCATGACCTCGGTGAGTTCCTAGAGACGGAGGAAAACCGTACCGGGAGAGGGATCAACCTCTTCTGGTTGGTGTTTGCAGCCATATCTTGGACCCTTTGGAAGATTAGAAATAAGATGGTGATTGAGCGGATTTTCCCCGCTATGCGATCTGACTCTGTTTTTTCTTTGCTTGCTCATCTCCAACAGTTTTACCCCCTGTCTAGATAGCGTAACCGGGAGCGCGTGGACGGCATCCTGTAGGCTCTCAGAGCGTCGGTGCAGTGCTTCGCGATACCTGCTAGTTCGTCCGTGGCTTCGTAGGAGGAGCTCCCTCCATGCTCCTGTGTTCTGTTGGTTTTTCTTTTTCTTGGGCTTGTTGTGTTGTGGCCCCAACAGACTCCCTTTTCTTTTCTTTTATTTTCTTTTGACGCCTGGGCGTCGGTGACTTTGTTGTACTCTAGATGGTCGTTACTTTATTTATAAAGCTGGGTGTAAAACCTATTTCGAGAAGAATATGGTGTAAATCATTCAGGCCACTTCACACTTCTATGGGGTGCAAGTTATATTATGTATATGTTGCAACACATCCCAAAAAGAATGCAAGTTAGACGCACTCACATATTCATCAATGTTCACACCGCTTGGAGCTCGTGCGCCGCGTCGTGTGCTCCTAGTCGAGAAACTTCTTCCAGAAGACCTCTCCTTTCGAGAACTTAAATGCAAAGATAAGGCGAAAAGCTTTTGCTTCTTCTTTCGATTGGATAGAAGCTCATACTCGACTTCAACAACAGGTTTGGTCGCTCTGGTATCCCATGTCCCACCGCTTTGCCGGCGGGAGGTTGTTGATGCGACAGCGGATCTCCTCCTCCAGCCCTTTGCCCTTCTTGGGAACGAGCGGCACTGGGATCCGGTCCCGGTTGAGGTACCAGCCGGTGGGGAGGGAGACATCGTGGTGGTTGATGCCCACACCCACCCTCAATCGGCGCTCGCACTCAGCCACGCGGAAGTAGGGGCAGTGGCGTTGGTCCCGCAGTGTCGGGGAGGAACGCACGGGGAGGTGGGGCAAAGTCCTCTTGCCGCGGCGAAGGCGAAAAGGATTTGCTGCGGAGGGAGGCCTGCAGGCAGGAGTGCTGGCTGCTCGAGCCGGAGCCGGTCGCCTCATGGTCGTTCCTGTCCTTCTTGAGCCATGACGGTGTCTTTATCGTTGGCAGCGGCGGCTGCTAGGGTTGCGATGGTGAGAGGTAGGGAGTGCGGCACCGACGGGCGCATGGTTAAATAGCCCCTGCGCTCGGGAATGCTCATAGGTTCCCGCTCCTTCGCCATCAATGTCAGCGCGGGAACGCATGCGGCGTCCAGTCAGTCAGGGTGGTGTCCCGTCGCCATTGATATTGCAGGCTGCCGCCGATCAGCCTTTCGCCCGCGCCTCTGAATCACTGCCGCAGTTACGTCTGAATTGGTGCTGCTGCATGTGTCTGAATCAATACCGCGCTAAACTGTGGTTGACGTATGAGCCAGTAGCTCACGCGGGCGGACAGGACGCGCCCTCAGTCCGCCCGTGTCCGGGCCGACACAACAGTTGCCTAGATTTAATGCACGGATGGGTCAGGCCGGACGCGTCGCCAGCGGCTCGTCCCGCGCGAACACGTTCGGACGGGTTGGATCGACTCGGTGGAGATGCCTTTAGAGAGTTTTGGTTCGGTGTTCTCCCTCCTCTCAAAATTTAGAAACAGAAAATACAATGACGATCAGAATTAGCCGATATCGCTTCAAGAGAGAAGAACATTTATACAGAATTAGAGATATATACTACTCCCTCCGTTTAGAAATATAAGATGTTTTAGATTTATGAAGGAGATGTATCTAGACATCTTTTAGTGTATAGGTTCAAATGAATCTAGACTAAAAGGTGTCTAGATACATCTTATTCACAAACCTAAAACATCTTATATTTCCGAACGGATGGAGTATGATAGTACACTACTTTTACTACATAGTCTCTATCCCGTGCACTTTATATGTATCCCATAAGGGTTGCACATCTACTCTCCGTTAACCGCGGCGTCCCTACCTTTATCAAGGGCCATTATCTTTGTGGAGAATATAATTTTGCAAGTGCCCGATGAAAATCACCCAATGCATATGGCTCGATTTGGATAGTGCATAAAAATCTGAATTTAACACCAGAGTGAAACCCGAGAGATTAGAAGTTCTGACACCTTCAATTTTGAGTCGATTCAACACTAGTGTGGATGTTATGTGAAACAAAATAAAAATGTTCACTGATAAACTAGAAACACACATCGCCTCGATCTTTATTCTTATCCTGTAGTTGTGAACCGAAAACGAGAGTACATAATAATAGTACAAAATTACTGAAGCATGCAGAGAAGATCGTCAAGGGGCGATGAAATCAGCAACTGTTTGGAACAAAACCAATCCTCTCAGCTCCAACGTCGTAGATCACCTCGGTGGAACGCTGCTGTGTGTTGCCGATGATGGAGAACGGAAACCCCTTTCCTGACACGAAAGCGAGGCACCCGATGGCCGGCTGGTTCTCGTCCGGGAATATCATGATCCCGTAGAAGTTGAGGTCGAAGATGGCGCCGTCGCTGAATATGAGCGACACGGCCGGTATGAAGATGGCGCTCTGGCCGGCGAAGTCGTAGCAGGTGTCGAGTTCGCCGAAGGCCGGCGCTGGCTTGTTCCCCTTCATGGTGAACTTGAACCGGTCGCGGAGCAAGGCGTAGGCCTGCGGCGGGATGTAGGTGAGGCTCGTGCCGGAGTCGAGCAGGGTGCCCGCGTTGGTGAACACGGTGGACGGCACCGGCAGGACGTAGCCGCCGATGTTGATGGAGACGAGCTCGACGAAGTAGAAGGACGGGTAGAATGTCTTCTTGATCATCTTGGTGTACTGGACCTTGCCGGTCACCGTCGGCTTGCCGATGCTGAGGTACCCTGGCGTGGTGTTGAAAGACGGCAGGCAGTAGGAGAAGGAGCCGCCGAACGTCGAGGCGGTTTGTGAGGGCAGCGAGAGCTTGCCACGGCCGAGGCCGAGTAAGCCGTCGACGTCCCCGAAGTCGCCGAGGTTCGTCGTGCCGCACCCGAACACGAAGGTGGAGAAAGCACGCGAGGAGGTGAACGTCAGCGTCTCCTGGGAGAGAGTGCCCTCGGTGGACGAGTCGTCGCCGTACTCGACGCTGTAGAGGCAGGTGGTACCGTTGCAGCTGCCGCCGGCCAATGCGCACGTCGGCGTGCCGCAGGGCACGACGGCGTAGGTGGAGGACTTGGATGGGTCGAAGAGAGGGTCTTCCTGCTTGTAGCAGTGGCCCGTGCACGGCTGGCACTGGGTCCACGACACGTCGCTGCCGGTGTCGAAGATGAGGGTGGCTTGTTGAGCGGGGGTGCCAAAGCCGACAGTGACGACGAACTCCACCGTCTCGAGGTCGGGGTGGTCGGGGATGGTCGCGGTCGGCGCTTCTGCTGGCGCTGGACCAGTTGGTGCTGATGAGACTGGAGGGAAGACGATGGATGGGACTGGAGGCATAGACATAGCATCTGAAGAGGTGGACCTCTGGAGGACAGTGCTCAGCCGGGCTCTGTCGTGGACAAAGATGTCGCGCAGGCGCGCCGTTTGTTTGGATCCGCCGGCGCAGGTAGGGTGGATGGCAAGCCTGTTTCCGGAAGTTGCGGCTGCGAATCATTTACATGTCACCGGTTAATAATCAACATCACAAAGCGATGCGTTTGAAATACAAAATGTACCATCTTTGAACAAATAAATTTTGTAGGGTCTATCTGTTTGATCATAAATTGTACCATAGCATTATTAATTTAAAACAATTGCCTGAAAATCATTTTCCAACATATACTATGGTTTTCTAATTGTTTTTAGTATACAATTTCTATCAAAAAAGGGGAAACCATGTGTTATATGGGATACATTTAATATGAGTTATCTGAAATCATTAATCCGGTCTTCTACCTCCTAATAGGCAAACATATATTTGTTGCCTCTTGGACTAATGTTATTTCATATAGTGCTACATATATGAAATTTTTTTACTTTTGTTATTTCTGATAATTATTTTTACAAGATATTTATTTAGCGAAAAGTTAATGTCTTCAATCTTGAGATATTTATTTAACTCTCTCCATCCATATTTAGGTGGTACACCCGCTTTTTGAAGTCAAAGTTTGATCATCAATTAGAACAACGAAACTCAATTAGAACAACGAAACCTGGATAAAAAAAAACGAAACTTGGATCATATGTCAAAAAAATCATATCATTAAGTTTGTATAGAAATAGAGGTAGGTATTATTTTTGTAACAAATGGCACATGAATTGCACTAGATCAAATTGAGGTCAAAGCTAAAATATGAAAAACAACCCCCATTCATCGGGAGGGAGTAACAAGTTTTTAATCCTAAATTCTACTATGGTCCACGTATGCTGGACCGTATATGTTTGATTTTGTACATAGTCATTTCTTTGAGCAACATACACACCAACATATATTGTAACCTACTATTCCTCGTGACCAGTATTGAAGACAAGAAAACACGTAAATAATGGAAGAAAACCATAGCAGACATCAAAAGAAGGTTTCTCGTAAAATAAATGTCAAAACAACTAAACGAACTGTTTCACATATTCAGGTATGTTAGTCAAGCGCTATTGTGCACGTGCATAGAGCTAGATATCACTACAAGGGAGGAATAAACAATTACCAGCTGGAATCCTAGTGTCTGGGTCATAGCAGTTGTACTGGGCCTGGAACTTAGAGCTGATGACACTATCGAGGCTGGCGGAGTGGTAGCGCGCCGGCGACGCCGCCAGAGCACCGCTGCAGAGAAGCACAAACACGGCCAGGAAGCAGTGCACCGCCGACCCCATTGCGCTGCTCAAAAGTAATTTAGGTGTCTCTGTCTTGGTGAAGGATTAGGCCTCGATCGGATGCTTATATATAGGACGACTACAAGATTTTCGTGGCATGTATACCAGGTTGGACCAAATGTAAAGAAGTATATGGGCGTTGCTTGCAAGAGAGCTGCAACTTGGACGAAAAACTTGGACGAGCCGAGCAGAATCTTGGCCGGGGACGATGGGTACAAGGGTTGAAAGGAGATCACGATGCAACCAATGGAGTGGATCAGGGAGGCCTACACGTACGGGTGCAATTAAGCTATAGCGGAATTCTATCCATCTATCGATCGACCACGATCTGGGCTACAGCCAGGTCAGGCTTCTGCGCCGCGTGATCTGGATCCGACGAAGCGAAGTGAGTTGAGCAGCTCGCGTGTAGTTTCCCTCGCGTATGGATACAAAATTTTGAACTGCTCAACTTTGGCGCCCTCGCGTGTAGTTTCCCTCAACCGCCCAGACTCATTCATTGTGTCCAAATAGACCCCCCCCCCCCCCCTACTCCGTCGCTGCCCTCGCCCGATTGACGACGCGCCGCTCATCATGCTCGATGTTGCCCCGTTCGATCCCCCACCCATCGAGCTTGCTCTGTTGAGGTACGGCCGATTCGAAGTCTCTCTACGTAGCAGACCATTTTGCTCCTTCTTTTGCAGTCGCGTAGGGCTTGTTTTCAGTGCTAGATCCGGTCCTCCCACTCGGTTCAGATCCCATCATGCCACGCTAGGATTCTTAGTTGTTCTTACGCTAGGTACCCCATAGTTTCTTAGTTGTTTTTACTTTTTTTCCTATATAAGTTTTCGATGTGTAGATTTGTGTAGTTAGTGCACCGTATCGAGTTCTCATGTGAGTGGTATTTTCTCCTGTTTTCGGTGATGGGAATGTCAAATTGCTTCTACAAACGCAAGCAAAAAAATATGCATGTTTCAATGGATGTAAGATGGTAGTTCCGTGGTATGCTGATGGTAGTTTAGTGTGGGATGTAGGTTTTTTTATGACATCAAAACTGTCGATATCTGCTACTCCCTCCAATCCATGTAGGTTTTTTTTTGTAATTCTTCTCTTTTTTTTGTGGTGTGCATCCGTGTGTCCGCTAAGACAATACGTTGTTGCAGAGGCTGGGTGTAATTGGTATCATCTGATATTACTATATACTCCTTTAAAAAAAATTGTCGATGGTTTGAGTTTTCATGTGAGTGGAATTTCCTCCTATTTCCGGTCGTGGGAATGGCAAATTCCTTCCACAAACACGAGCAAAAATTATGCATGTTTTAGTGGGATGTGAGATGGTAGTTCAATGGTATGCTGCTGGTTGTTTAGCGGGATGCAAGTTTTTTTAATGACATCAAAACCGCCGATGGTAGTTCAATTGAATGTATATCATGTTTTATGGTAGTTTAGTGGGAGGTGCAAAATGTTAGTTCCGTGGGGATGCAAATGTTAGTTTAGTGGGGATGAAAATTGTTGTTTTCGTGGGGATGTAGAGGTTATTTTTAGTGGGGGATGCAGATGTTGGTTTTTAGTGGGGGACTAGGGATGCAGATGTTTTGTTAGCATGAAGGAAGGTATTTTCAGTTGTTCTATAGGGAGAGTATGTAACCAAATTTTCAGAAGTTCTGCGCCGCGTGATCTGGAATTCTGGATCCGACGAAGCGCAGTGAGTTGAGCATCCCGCAGCGTCTGTCGCATGTAGTTTCCCCCGTGTACGCATACAAAATTTTGAACTGCTCAAATTTGGGGAGTCTTAGAGAGTCTCCTTCCGTCTTCGATCACCTAGCCTCATCCATTGTGTCCAAATAGACCCCCCTACTCCACCGCTGCCCTCGCCCGATTGACGACGCGCCGCTCATCATGCTCAACGTTGCCCCATTCGATCCCCCGCCCGTCGAGCTTGCTCTCTTGAGGTAGGGATGATTCAAAGTCTCTCTACGTAGCAGACCATTTGCTCCTTATTTTGTGGTCGCATAGGGCTTTTTTCAGTGCTAGAGCCGGTCCTCCCACCCGGTTCATACCCCAACCCCCATCATGTCACGCTAGGATTCTTAGTTGTTCTTACGCCAGATACCCCATAGTTTTATTAGTTGTTCTTATTTTTTCTTGTAGATTTAAGTTTTCGATGTGTAGATCTGTGTAGTTAGTGCACAGTATCGAGTTCTCATGTGAGTGGTATTTCCTCCTGTTTCCGGCGGTGGGAATGTCAAATTGCTTCTGCAAACGTAAGCAAAAATTATGCATGTTTGAGTGGATGTAAGATGGTAGTTCTGGTATGCTGATGGTAGTTTAGTGTGGGATGCGGGGTTTTTTATGACATCAAAACCGTTGATGGTTTGAATTTTCACGTGAGTGGAATTTCCTCCTATTTCCAGTCGTGGAAATGGCAAATTCCTTCCACAAACGTCAGCAAAAATTATGCATGTTTTAGTGGGATGTGAGATGGTAGTTCAATGGTATGCTGCTAGTTGTTTAGGGGGATGCAAGTTTTTTAATGACATCAAAACCGTCGATGGTAGTTTAGTGGAATGTGTATCATGTTTGATGTTAGTTTAGTGTGAGGTGCAGAGGTTATTTTTAGTGGGGAACCGGGATGCAGATGTTCGGTTAGCATGAAGGATGGCATTTTCAGTGGTTCTACATGGAGAGGATGTAATCAAATTTCTTTTTTATATGGTAGTTTCATCTTGGGAGAGAAATTTATTCTTACATGACACTGAAACCTAGTCTGGAAAACTATCACCGCAGTTTTTCGGATGATAGTTTCCTAGACTTTCTTATATGAAGATGGGAGTTTATTTTTTTATTTGTTTAAGTGGTGAATGGTGTTTTCCAGATGGTAGTTTATTTTTCTTGTAATGAAGATGGTAGCCCCGAAGATGGGAGTTAATTTTTCCACCTTTTTGTTAGCAGGTAGTTTTAAGTGTTGCTTTCTAAATAGATAACGCATGGTCATTTATCATAAACCAGAGCAACGACAAAGTAAAATAGTAGCGGGAAGAACCAGTAAGCCAAAAAAGTTTCAAAAATTAAGTTGTTGCGTGCAAAACTTACTCTCCGTACTTAAACCGCACCAAGCACTCGCAAACATCCCTAAGCATCCCTTCTGTGCCCATAGATTATCAAGCAACAACTAGGAAAGTAAGTTTTGCTCTTTCTTCATTTTTTTGAATTACAAAAGTGAAATAAAAAACATTGTTTCTTTAAAAAAATTGTTACTCATATAGTATACAGTATTACTTTTTTTGTAACCTCTTTTTCTGTTTTAAAGGTGGAAATATAAATTGTTCTATCCCCAATGAAACTTGTTAGTTTTTCCCAGCATGTTAGGAAAGCAGAAAGAATTGATCGAGGTGTGGGGGTATGGTGGCTTGGTCGACATAAAGTGTTCAAAATAACAACAAGACTTATGCAAGTTCCCGATGCAGAGTCTGGACCCACCAACATGCAAGATGGTATTTATGAGGAAATGTTTCATCGATGTAATAGAAGAATCAATTATTCAGGTGATAAGAGTATCGATGATGTAATAGAAGAACCAATTATTCAGGTGATAGGAGTATCGTGTAGCGATATAGAGGTTTACTGCGTGATGGATTTAGCGGCGATTAGTTTCAGGACTAAACAATTGGGAAAGAAGATCAAGAGACAACCGACCATTATGTCACTGAAAAATAAGCTCGGAGGGATAAAGGGGGCACTACATATTTTAGGTGTAACAAATCATAGATTTATAATAGGAAAGGGGTATATGTGTGAATTGACTATTTGCAGTGCATGCATTTCTAATTCAGGGTTAGCTTGATAATTTCAAAACTTTTATTTGAATTTGACGCTAGTGAGGTTTTTATAACCAAATTGTCACTAGGATCTATACCAAGTTTAGATGGAGGTTTCAAAATCTAGAATGAATTCAAATCCAAGGTTTGACCAAAGTCAAACTTGAATTAAAATTCATCACATACACGTATGAACATATGACGAATTAAACACAAGCAACACACCAATAATAAGATAACATAATTTAAAGTAGATAAATATTTGAAATAAAAGGAAATTGATATTTATTCATACATGTATGAGTACAAGATCAAGCCCATTGCAATTATTACAAAGAGAAGTTGAAATCCGAATACAAACTACAACAGAAAAGAAACCTATACTAAACCTATCTAATCTTCCTATCTTCTTGCTAATAATGGATCATATTCAATCATGCAAACCGAAAACAACACAGAAAAGAAATTGGTTAGGGGTAGAATGTTGGATTTACAGAAGTGAATCTATCGTTGTTGTAGAATCCAAAACCAAGATCCTAGAACTAGTCTTTAATCTCAGTACCTTGAGGTAGGAGAATATAAAGTCACAAGAATAGTAGTCAAGGATGAAAACTTGATCAGAGATAGAACCAGAACATGGAACCCACTCACAGTAGTTGATAGCCACTAGGGAAAACCCCAAGAATATGACTACAGAACCAATAACTAGTAAAGTTGGCCTAGATTTCATCTTGTTCAAGTAGCAAAAGTAAACCAATATAAATGTTCCAAGATCAACTAGAAGTGGATTAAACTGAAAGATTCCTCAAGCCTTGGATTTTGTGTAAAACCAACTAATCTTAGAATGTTAAAGGGGATAATATCTAACAGATCATCCAATCAAAGTCAAGAACATATTCTTATAAACTTAACCACCCAAAAGGAATTGGATCAAACTACCAACACATTCTGAACTTAAACTATACCCATAAAGTAAAATGAATGATTATCCAATAACTTATCCAATCAGATCATAGAGTAACAACTACTAGTAAGATTTAGCTAAAAGGAATTGTAAGAACTCACAATTAAATAAACTTAACAAATAATGAATTAACAGAAAAGCCACTTGTCTTTGTCCAAGAAAGGGACACGACAAAAACCAAACTAACATGCCTAAATATGCATATAGAAATATATTGAATATGCACATAGGACAACATAATTCATATGCAAATACGACAAACACACTAGAATTAAACCAGTATAGGCTTAACCACCAAAAGCAGGAATGCCACCTGCATATAAGTTAAGCTACCAAGATGGTTTCACACTTATCCAAGCAGGTAAATCACCTAAATGCATGGCTCAGGTGTCAACACCATAGTGGATCCTGACCACTATAAATAGGTAGGGATCTCAAACCCTAGAGCTCATAAGTCACCAATCGAGCCCAAACCAAGCACACAAACACACCAGTTAGAGAGGGATCTGGGAGAGAGTAAGCTACAAGAGGAGTAGGGAACTTGAAGAACACTTCAAAAACAAGAGGAATGAGAAGGAGAAACATCTACGGATCTTCACCGGGCAAACTTAGGAAACTACAAAAGTTGTAGCTAATTACTAGTCTTAGATCTTAGTAGCCATGGATCATTTGGATCTAGAGAGAGAATAGGATTATTGCACTGACACATCACAGATTAGCTAGTACATGTGCATCTTCCTTGAGGAAAAACACCACATGTGCATCTTCCTTGAGGAAAAACACCAAAGATGCCAAGCTTAATTAAATGGCACAAGCACAACCATGTTAGTTAAACACCAGAATTAGGAAATTAGAACACAACTTCCATATCTACACTCACTTCCCTAGATAAGAACGAATGATCAATTTAAGGAAGCAAAGGTAGAAATAGAACAAGTATTCTATACAAGAAAGATTAACCTACACAAGAAAAGCATAAAAAATCTTAATCAAATCATTTACAGCTAAAACCCTAAGCTTAACTAGTTAAAAATAATACTTATAACAAAGTACATAGTAATTGAGTGTGTGAATTCTGAGTGAGAAACAAATTGCTAGTGTGAAATAATATTTAACACTAGAAAAACCAAGTGGTAGCTTATTAACAGGGACACAGTGAGAGAATTAACAAAGATGCTTAGTAAGAAAAACCCGATAGTATTATTTATTTACTTGGAAGGATCAGTACTAGAGACCTAGGAAAAGCATCTTAGACATTTAATTAAAGTAGAGCATCAGTAACAAAATAGCACAAGAAATTCTAACTGAGTACTGAAGCTTTACTTAAGAAAGTATTATTCACCAAGTTTAGTAATCGAAATAGGAGCCAAACCGAAACTACATAATAATATAAAGCAGTAGCAACCTAGATATATCTACTGAACAACCTAGAAACATCTAGAAGCTACCAGGAATCCTAAAGCACCATTACTGAGCCAAGACAGAGAGGAAAACTGCCCTAAAATTCGTGCTATCAAAAAAATAGTAGAAACCATAGAGGACGAAGGGGAAGGGGTAAGACGAACTTAACTTTGGAAAGTGGGAACCATATTACCATTGACCATTAAGAGGAAGAACAAGTTGAACACGACGACCGGTGGCACTGGGAGTACCCTATGGGGTGACTTGACCTGTGCCTGCCATAATAGTAAGTGGAGGTGACAAAGACGAGCTCCTACACCGTCTCGATGGCAAGGAGCATCGGAGTTACGCTGGAGTCAAGGGAGGTGACGTGTCGCCAAAACCCTAGTTAGGGATAGGGTCACGGGCCGCGATTAGAGGGCGAGAGAGACAAATATGCTGGGTAGAAAGGTAGAGCGGATAGCTAGAAGTGTTTTGAGTGGAAGCACGGTGACAGAGCAGCCCGAAGATGGCCAGCGCAGCAGGGCGGAGCATCGATGACGCATATTCACCATCGCCATCGTGAGAGCCAATGGGGGTGAGCGAGTGAGGGCAGAGAGAGTGAGGGGGAGGTGGTATGGTCGAACTAGACCAGTTCGGGGGCTGGTTTTGACCCAAAGGATTTGATTAGTGGACCCAAACCCTTAGGAGTATTTTAGTAATTTGATAAATAGACAAAAAACACTAGGAAATTAATAACACCCAAATTATAATTCACAAAAATAAAGTAAAATTAGTTTTGTGTGTATAAAAACAAGGAATTCAAAAAGTATGTTTGTGTGTGAATTCAAAATTTTGAATAAAATATACCCAAATAACAATATAAAACCTAAAAAGGGAAGGATTTTCTAAGAGAAAAAGGAACTATAAAAAATACACCAAGTAATTGCATTGCATATAGTTGCATTAAAGCATCATTTGGCTTTTATCCAAAACATTCTCTTTATCGGAAATAAGTGCTATTTCGAGAACCTGAGGTCTAGGATCAACTCAAACCTTAGATTGCATTATCTTACAATTACCAGGCAAGTTCGTTCTTGCATCAACCTTGTGAGATCAAACTTGCATGCCATTTTCAAGGGATTTCTTACATGTCCTTTGATTTAATTTGAAAAATATTGTCAAAGCATTATTATTTGCATTAAAAAGTAATACAATTTTCTGAATGAAATAAATCAAGAAATGGTAGGTGATGGAATCATGGTTGATATACATGGTTTCAAAATCATGTGGTGGAGATTCCACCGTGTATCGGAAAAGTTAGGATTAATAACAACAATAGTCAGTCATTCGTGCGCCATATAAAACAGCGGTGACCACGAATCTTGTTAAGGGGCGAGCAAGTCAAAAGTATATTCTTCCTTTCGTTGTCCTCATATGCTAAGTCGTGATGTGGTCCAAAGTGGAGATCAATGGGTACAATGTCGTAACGTCCCTATCATGTGCTGCACGATAGAAACATACTATATTTGAAGGGATGGTGATTGTGTAGGTCTCTCGACCGAATTCATTACAATGGGTGGGAAACGGGGTTGTGTTTTATAAATTAGATATACCCATATCTACTCAAGTCACTCGTGAAAGTAAGAACATAACGATATCCACCGCGTGACGCTACACTCATTGGAACATACACATCGGTACGTATTATTTTCAATAAGTCTGTAGATCGCTCCATTATCCCATAGAATGGAGTCTTAGTCATTTTTCCCATTAGACATGTTTCGCATCTTTCAAGTGAGTCAAAAAGTCTATTGGAATGGAGTTTCTTCATGCGCTTCACTCCAATGTGACCAACATGGCAATGCCACATGTATGTGTAATTATCATTCAATTTCATTCGTTTAGCATCTATATTGTGAACATTTGTATCACTAATATCAAGATTCAATAAGAATAAACCATTCATCTCAGGTGCATGACCATAAAAGATATTACTCATATAAATAGAACAACCATTATTCTCCAACTTAAACAAGTAACTGTCTCGCAATAAACAAGATCTAGATATAATGTTCATGCTTAACGCATGCACCAAATAAAAATTATTTAGATTTAAAACTAATCCCGATGGTAGATGAAGAGGGAGCATGTCAACGGAGATCACATCAACCCTGGAGCCATTTCCAGCGGGCATCGTCACCGCGTCTGTCACTAGTCTTCTTTTATTCCGTAGCTCTTGTTTCGAGTTACAAATATGAGCAACCGAACCAGTATTAAATACCCATGAACTACTATGATTACTAGTAAGATACACATCAATAACATGTATATCAAATATACCTTTCTTCTTGATGTTGTCGTTCTTCAGATCTGCCGGGAACTTGGGGCAATTCCGCTTCCAGTGACCTTCTCCCTTGTAGTAAAAGCACTTAGTATTAGGCTTAGAATTCGCCTTGAGATTCTTAGCAGGCGTGAAATCTTTCTTGCCGCCCTTCTTGAAGTTTCCATTGTTCTTAGTCTTGCCCTGCTTCTTGAAATTAGTGGTCTTCTTAACCATCAACACTTGGTGCTCTTTATTGATCTCCACTTCCGTAGTTTTAAGCATGAAGAAGAGTTCAGGCAATGAATTATCCATGCGCTGCATGTTGTAGTTCATCACAAAGTTCTTGTAACTCGGTGGCAGTGATTGGAGGACACGATGAATACCCAACGCATTAGGAATAGTAATTCCGAAATCTACGAGTTTATTCGCATGCCGAGACATCTTAAGCACATGCTTGCTAACAGAGCTGCCCTCTTCCATCTTGCAGTTAAAGAAATTCTCAGAAGCTTCGAAGATTTCCACGGCCGCATGAGTCTCAAATTGTAAGGGTCCCAACCTTTGAATAAGGTAGAGTCCCCTGTGTTTACAATGCTAGTCCCTGGATCAATAGCTAGCATCCACAGTTAAGATGTAATATCAAGAAACAAAGGTCATACATAACTTTATAACCAGGAATAACATAATTTTATTACATCTTACATAGCTCATTTGGCTATTACATTACATTGCAGCGGAATAACTATAGTCATGGAGTCCTTCATCTTCAAAGTGCCACAGGCAGACATGTTGGTTGTAGACTTTGTAATCCTAATAAATCAATCTTCACTAAAATCAATCAAACCTGCAACATTACAAGTTACAGCCACAAGGGTCAATACATTTGATTTGTATTGGCAAGTTTCACTACAATGTTGAATATAAGTGGATCCTATCTTTACATGCATTTTTGGCTAAGTAGGGTTTAAGGCTCATTTGCAGAAAGCAATACTTTATCCTACCTTTTCAAAATTGTTTTGTTCCTTTGTCAAATATTTTCTGTACTCCTTGGAATCCACCAAGTGTTTTTGTCAAAATCTCTTGAGATCCTTGGTACCCCCAAGTACTTCAAGTTTTTATCAAAATCCCTTGAGATCCTTGGTAACCCCAAGTGCATCAAGTTTTCATCAAAATCTCTTGAGCTCCTTGGTACCCCCAAGTGCATCAAGTCTTTTGTTATCACTTAGAAAGTTTTCTTTTAGAAATTGGAATGTCGAGATTTCCCATAGCTTCAAACTTTAGTTGCTCAGTATTGTCCATAAACGGGGACACGACTAAGTACTTAGATTTTATTATTTCTGCAGAAGTAGTACACTTTACCCACATGTCACACTCCCATCCTGTTGCCACCAGTGGCCACTGGATTGGTGCTCACCAAGATGGAGTACTGGCAGATTGAGAATGTGACGAAGTCTTTCCAGAGGGTCCTCCCATACACCATTGCTAGCTTGTCTTCGGTACCCATGTAGGATTCCAGGTCCTCATGTCCAGTAAGCTGAAGACAATGCATGGGTCTTCCCAATGTAGTTGACTAAGCCAGAGCCATAAATAGCATGTGGTTGCACACGAAAGCCACAATTGGAGAAACATGTTCAATCTCTAAGTTTCCTGGGTGGTTTTCTTTGGAGCACAACACAAAGATATTGCCATAGACATGGTCCCTTTTGTTGCCACCTTCTCCAAAACTCAAAGTATCCTTGTCCACCCAGGTGGTTCATTGAGTCCTTGTTTTACTATGTAAATTCACAAGTCCTTTTCTCAACTTCATAAAATCTCAACATGTAACTCTTTTCAAAATATAGCATGGCTAAGCATGTAACAACTACATTGTTTTCACTAAGGAATGTATAGGGTATCCTATTAGGATTTAGCATAGCATAAGTATAGAAATTCTTTTCATGCATGTTTCAAAATCCACTAAGTATAATGAAAATAGTAGGACTTTAGATGATAGTGTAACTTGCCTTTTTGGTAGGGAATGTTGGTTCACTTCTTGATCTTGATAGTTTCACACTTTTCTAACTTCACTACAAATCAATCAAGCAAACACAAAATCAACTTGCATTCCAACCAATATTCAATCAATACATCACACACATAAAATCATAGGAATTAAGTCATGCATGCAAGCATGCATAAGTTAGTTTTATTTGCAAAGATGGTATACACTAGGCTTGTAAACTTTTTAAGGTTCAAAGTGGTCATTTTCCAAAGTGGCAAAGTCATTTGCAAAAGGGTTTTGTCCATAACCATTTTTAAATCCAATCATTATTTTATGTGGTGGGAAATATTTTTATCAAAGCAACAACTTTAAGTTGTTCACCAAATAAGTTGTTGTTTCTCAAAACTTGGTGTTTAGGGTCAGTAGGTTTGATCCAAAACATTTTCCCAAAGTTTTTACTCCAAAAACATTTTCATAACAAAACCATTATTTTTATTTGGCTAGAAATGGGCTAAACCAATTAATCCATCCTAAACTTCACCAAATCCATTTTCAAAACCATGGGTTGGTTCCTAGGGTCAGTAAGTTCACAACAAACCAATTTTCCAAGATTTCAACCTAAAAAACATTTTTGAACAATTTTTCTAAACTAAACAAGCATACAAATGTTTATGCAAAAACAAAAAATCTAACAGATACTATTTACTAAACAAATTGCATGGTTGGCTAGGGCTTGTTCCACTGATTCCAACGATATAAAGTTTGTAATTTTTGGACGTGTGGATCAAAAGTTATAGGGTTTTCAAATCTGCAAACAATTCTGTTTTCAAATTTCTGTTTTAAACAAACTGGTGACACGCGGCGTGATATGACTGGCCGGTACCGGTTCGCACGGATCGCGCAACTGCAGCCGTTGGATCTAAACAGATCGCGTGGCTCAGACTAGTCCGTACCCTTTCGTTAAATGAATCTATCGTGGCCGCCAGATGGAAATCTAACGGTGCTGGTTTGCTTGACCAAACGCGAGCGGCGCCGGCGGTGGCTAGCGGCGGCGCACGGTCAGGCGGTGGCGCTACGGCGGCTACAGGAAGCAAGGGAGGATGGGAACATGCTTACCGAGATCGCAGGGACGTGGTGATGCTCAAGGTACGGTCGGCTTGGCAAGGGGCGCTCAGGGTCCGTCGGAATTCCTCACCGGAGTCAAGGACGGCTTCAGGCGGCTCTGGTCGTCGGGCGGCAGCTGTCGATCACGAGAAGTCAAACAGAGGGCATGGTTAGGTGCAAGAGAGTGAGGCGAGTGTGGGAGCGTGAACGAGATGGCGTGGGGCGGTCTGTGTTTACCAGGGGACTTCGCCGGAGAAGTTGTAGACGTGGCGGCGCTCAGAGCTTTGTCGAAGACGGCCTTCTGGGGTGCCCGCGGTTGAATGAAAGGTACAGGGAGAAGCGTCTGGGAGTGGGGAATGTTCCCGTGTGCTTGGGGAGGCAAGCGGTGGCGAGGCTCGGCCGGAATTGGTCGGAGACGGTGGTCGGAGTGATGAAGTTGCGAGCTCGAATTGAGACAGCCTAGGGGCAGAGAGAGGGAGGCGCGTGAGGGGAAATGGAGAGGAGGAGTGGGCGCTTTAACGTGCGTGGTCGCAGCGAGTAATGGCGAAGGCGTTAAGGCGAATTTAAGCGCGACATCAACGGCAGGAAACGGCCGGCGTCGTCTGCGCGAGGAAGAAGAGAACGAGCTGGCTGTGTGGGGTCCGGGCGTCAGCGAGGAAGAGAGAGGGAAGGAGGGTCCACCAATCGGTGTCTCTGCGGGTCAGTTAATAGGTGGAAAACGTTTCGCTGAGGGAGAGTGGGAGTGGGCTGGTACTGGGCTTAGTGGGCTGGCCGGCTGGGCTGCTGCCTGTTTCTATTTTTTTTCTTCCTGAATGTTTTTCTTTTTCCAATTCTGTTTTCTGTTTTGAAATTCAAACAACAAATCAACCATTCAAAACAATTCAAACATTCACCAAACAATGCAATTGAATTTGGTTCTGTTTAACAACATAAACCAATTCTCAAAATAAAATAATATTTTTATTTTAGGGTCCATTATTAATTAAATAAATAGACGTTGTTTAATAAATCAAAATAGAATTTGTTTTATTTAAAATCTCCATTTGTAAACTAATTATTTCCAAAACCAAAATAGTAGGTTTTATTTGAGAATATAAGGTATTTGGAAAACTTGTTTGAATTAAATAAATAAGTTTTGATGGTTAATTAAAAAAGTAAAATCTTTATTTATAAAACTTGGATATTAAATCCTTATTAATTTATTTTAAATAAACCTTTACTATTTTTGTCAAATAGAAATATTTTATTTCAAAGGCTTGGCCAAGTTTTTGTTTGGCTCTTTAAAATAATTCCTTATTAGTTTTCTTCCTTCTTATTTTAAAATCAAATCTTTTATTTAAAAGATTTCAAAATAGTGTAACCAAATATTTTATTTTTCCTTTATTAAATGTTTATCTTTTTAAATCCCTTTAGGATTTATTTGATCCAAATTGGTTTGAAGGTTTCCTATTGGGTTCAAAAAGTTTCTTCTCACCCTAAAAATCAACAAAGTTTTATTTTATTCATTTATTTTCCACATTACAAGATTTGGAAAATCTTGGGATGTGACAGGCTACCACCCTTAAAATAAATCTCGTCCCGAGATTTGGGAAGGCTAGGGTTACAAGTTGGCTTAAATACAACTAGGGTACTACCACCCTTAAAATATTTCCAAACTAAATTACATGTTGGCTTGCTTGGGATCTTGGGGAAACTTCTCTGGGCAAACATCTGCATTGTGTCCTTTGTTTCCACACTTGACTCATGGGCCAAGGTTGAGATTCTCCATAGGCTTGTTCAACTTATTCTTCATCTTTTCTGGACAGTTGCTTGCATAATGTCCTGGGTTCTTGCAATTGAAACGGTTGATATCCTTGAGTTCTTTACGTGTCTCTTTTGGACAAGTTGCTACATAGTGGCCTAGCTCTTTGCAGTTGTTGCACACCACTTGGCTAATCTCCTTATTCTTCTGGTTCTCTGGGCATTCACTGGAATAGTGTCCCATTTCCTTACATTTATGACATTGCACATGGCTTTTGTCCATCTTTTGCTTTTTGGGTTTCTCCAAAGCTAGGAGTGCATCCAGTTCATGTTGTTCATATGTTATCTGGTAGGTAGGAATGTCTACATGTTTCTTGGAACTTTTATTGCTCTTTAGAAAATTCACATTCCTCTTATTTGATCCCTTGAATTGGGTTGTTTTGCTTGGAGGTATAAGTGGACCTTTTCCTTTGTCATCAACCTTCTTGGTAGACTTGGATCCTTCTTGATGGTTTGGAATCATTTGTTGCACTCCACCTTGTTTCCTTTGTTCCACAATGGAATATATGGGGCATTGGATAGGAACATGGTTGTTTCCTTCACATAGGTAGCAAGTAGCTTGAGAGGTGGGACATTGTCCAACATGATGTTTCTCTTCACAGTTGGGGCATTGATCTCCATGCTCCTTGGAAGTATGATCCTTGTCTCCACAAATAATGCAAGCTGGGGCTCCATCTAGAATAACATTTCTGTCATCCTTGTTGTCAAAGACTCTTTTGGAATAGCTTTCTTCCATATTTATTATTTGATCAGTCACCTTAAGCATCAGTTGGCCTTGAGTTTCCAAAAATCCTTGCAGGGTTGGATCTTCTCCACTGGTGTTGGCTATGAATTGGGCTGTCACTTGGTTCAACTGGTTCTGGGTTGCTATGAGCTCTTTATGCTGTCCTCTTGGTTGGTGTTGGTGTCATCAACCTTGATGTTGGAGTCTCCTGGGGTAGTCATCTGTTTGGGTTGAATGGAAATTAGAATAGACAAGATATTTCTAAGGAAATATTTCTAATCACACACATCACAATTCACACAAACAATGTGCATGTAATCACAAGCCAAACATTTCACTCAAACAACAAAGTTCAAGCACATACTTAGGCAACAAAATATTTTGTTCTACCACATAAGTTGGTGAGTTTGTCTTAACTACAATATGGTGGTCCATCTACATGGTTCACTTGTGATCTTTTCATCTTTCTTTGGTTGATTCTTCTTGTATGAGATCATGGTTTCCTTGGAGAAAACTCTTGGTCACAAAGCTTCAAGTGGTGTGGGCTTCTTCTAACTTTTGCATTCCCTTAGTCTCTAAATCTTGAGAAAGATTCCTTGTCTCACTTGTAGTCCTTAGTGGTATCCAAGTTAGAAGTCCTTGGTGAATATGCTGAAGATGTTGAAGTCATTAGAGTTGAAGATGTTGAAGAAGTCCTTTGCTCATGGTGTAGTCTTTGGCCATGGGTAGGTTTTTCCATCAAGTTGAAATAGAAGAGATGTAGAGTTGAAACCAAAATGGTTGAGGCAAGAGTTTACAAGTTTGTTTTGTAAATAAATTTTGGATCAAAATATAACTCCTATTCTTCTAAGGGTTTTTGTCCAATCCTAGGTTTACAAATCCTACAGGCAACACAATGCTCTGATACCATCTGTAAGGGTCCCAACCTTTGAATAAGGTAGAGTCCCCTGTGTTTACAATGCTAGTCCCTGGATCAATAGCTAGCATCCACAGTTAAGATGTAATATCAAGAAACAAAGGTCATACATAACTTTATAACCAGGAATAACATAATTTTATTACATCTTACATAGCTCATTTGGCTATTACATTACATTGCAGCGGAATAACTATAGTCATGGGGTCCTTCATCTTCAAAGTGCCACAGGCAGACATGTTGGTTGTAGACTTTGTAATCCTAATAAATCAATCTTCACTAAAATCAATCAAACCTGCAACATTACAAGTTATAGCCACAAGGGTCAATACATTTGATTTGTATTGGCAAGTTTCACTACAATGTTGAATATAAGTGGATCCTATCTTTACATGCATTTTTGGCTAAGTAGGGTTTAAGGCTCATTTGCAGAAAGCAATACTTTATCCTACCTTTTCAAAATGGTTTTGTTCCTTTGTCAAATATTTTCTGTACTCCTTGGAATCCACCAAGTGTTTTTGTCAAAATCTCTTGAGATCCTTGGTACCCCCAAGTACTTCAAGTTTTTATCAAAATCCCTTGAGCTCCTTGGTAACCCCAAGTGCATCAAGTTTTCATCAAAATCTCTTGAGCTCCTTGGTACCCCCAAGTGCATCAAGTCTTTTGTTATCACTTAGAAAGTTTTCTTTTATAAATTGGAATGTCGAGATTTCCCATAGCTTCAAACTTTAGTTGCTCAGTATTGTCCATAATCGGGGACACGACTAAGTACTTAGATTTTATTATTTCTGCAGAAGTAGTATACTTTACCCACATGTCACACTCCCATCCTGTTGCCACCAGTGGCCACTGGATTGGTGCTCACCAAGATGGAGTACTGGCAGATTGAGAATGTGACGAAGTCTTTCCAGAGAGTCCTCCCATACACCATTGCTAGCTTGTCTTCAGTACCCATGTAGGATTCCAGGTCCTCATGTCCAGTAAGCTGAAGACAATGCATGGGTCTTCCCAATGTAGTTGACTAAGCCAGAGCCATAAATAGCATGTGGTTGCACACGAAAGCCACAATTGGAGAAACATGTTCAATCTCTAAGTTTCCTGGGTGGTTTTCTTTGGAGCACAACACAAAGAGATTGCCATAGACATGGTCCCTTTTGTTGCCACCTTCTCCAAAACTCAAAGTATCCTTGTCCACCCAGGTGGTTCATTGAGTCCTTGTTTTATTATGTAAATTCACAAGTCCTTTTCTCAACTTCATAAAATCTCAACATGTAACTCTTTTCAAAATATAGCATGGCTAAGCATGTAACAACTACATTGTTTTCACTAAGGAATGTATAGGGTATCCTATTAGGATTTAGCATAGCATAAGTATAGAAATTCTTTTCATGCATGTTTCAAAATCCACTAAGTATAATGAAAATAGCAGGACTTTAGATGATAGTGTAACTTGCCTTTTTGGTAGGGAATGTTGGTTCACTTCTTGATCTTGCTAGTTTCACACTTTTCTAACTTCACTACAAATCAATCAAGCAAACACAAAATCAACTTGCATTCCAACCAATATTCAATCAATACATCACACACATAAAATCATAGGAATTAAGTCATGCATGCAAGCATGCATAAGTTAGTTTTATTTGCAAAGATGGTCTCCACTAAGCTTGTAAACTTTGTAAGGTTCAAAGTGGTCATTTTCCAAAGTGGCAAAGTCATTTACAAAAGGGTTTTGTCCATAACCATTTTTAAATCCAATCATTATTTTATGTGGTGGGAAATATTTTTATCAAAGCAACAACTTTAAGTTGTTCACCAAATAAGTTATTGTTTCTGAAAACTTGGTGTTTAGGGTCAGTAGGTTTGATCCAAAACATTTTCCCAAAGTTTTTACTCCAAAAACATTTTCATAACAAAACCATTATTTTTATTTGGCTAGAAATGGGCTAAACCAATTAATCCATCCTAAACTTCACCAAATCCATTTTCAAAACCATGGGTTGGTTCCTAGGGTCAGTAAGTTCACAATAAACCAATTTGCCAAGATTTCAACCTAAAAAACATTTTTGAACAATTTTTCTAAACTAAACAAGCATACAAATGTTTCTGCAAAAACAAACAATCTAACAGATACTATTTACTAAACAAATTGCATGGTTGGCTAGGGCTTGTTCCACTGATTCCAACGATATAAAGTTTGTAATTTTTGGACGTGTGGATCAAAAGTTATAGGGTTTTCAAATCTGCAAACAATTCTGTTTTCAAATTTCTGTTTTAAACAAACTGGTGACATGCGGCGTGATATGACTGGCTTGTACCGGTTCGCACGGATCGCGCAACTGCAGCCGTTGGATCTAAACAGATCGCGTGGCTCAGACTAGTCCATACCCTTTCGTTAAATGAATCTATCGTGGCCGCCAGATGGAAATCTAACGGTGCTGGTTTGCTTGACCAAACGCGAGCGGCGCCGGCGGTGGATAGCGGCGGCGCACGGTCAAGCGGTGGTGCTACGGCGGCTACAGGAAGCAAGGGAGGATGGGAACATGCTTACCAAGATCGCAGGGACGTGGTGATGCTCAAGGTACGGTCGGCTTGGCAAGGGGCGCTCAGGGTCCGTCGGAATTCCTCACCGGAGTCAAGGACGGCGTCAGGCGGCTCTGGTCGTGGTCGGAGGCGACGCTGTCGATCACGAGAAGTCAAACAGAGGGCATGGTTAGGTGCAAGAGAGTGAGGCGAGTGTGGGAGCATGAACGAGATGGTGTGGGGCGGTCTGTGTTTACCAGGTGTGGCATCCCGCAAAACCACTACTAGAAAATCGCGTTGAATTTGTGCACTGCATCGTCATCATCATGCATTGTTTGCATAAAACTATGTTTGCAAAGACCGGGTTGTTTTCTAAAACGCCCGTCTTTTATTTAAACGCTAAACCCCCGGATGTTCCGGATATTTTTGTTTGTCTAAAACTAGTTATAAAAGCTATTTGAAATAAATAAAATATTAAAATTATTTTAATAGGGGCAGTCGAACGGGCCGAGTGACCCGATCGACCACCCCAGAAAAATTAGAATCGGTCCCTCCCTAAAACCTTTTCTACCTACACCTAACCTACCCACCAACCAGCCACATCACCTCAGCCTATCCCCATCCGCCACCTCATCTTCTCTCCTCCCTCCAGCCAATCGGCTGATGCCACCTCACCAACCCTCCCTCAACCTGCCACCCAACACCCCCTGGCCACACAGCCACACGCACGCACACCGATCCCCACATCCGATCCCCACCGCCAACCCCCACACCTGGCGCCGGGTCCCACCACCGACAGCCCCTGGAACCGCCCCCAGCACCCTCCCCAATCCCAACCTCCCCCGCACGCGGCCCCGCCACTGGGCCCCACCTGCACCGCGCCTCCCTCCCCGCACTCCTCTTCCTCCTCTAGCTTCCTCGCCTCACAAGATGCTCCCTTCCCCCGCCTCGCCTGCACCAGACGCGGGCCCGGCCCTCCTCACCTCCGCTCACAGGCCTGCGTGCCAGCGTCTCCTCCCCGACCCAGGCCAAGGCTCCCGCCTCCGCCGAGCCCCATCCCGCAGCGCCGCCGCTCGCCCAAGCCCCTCGTCGGAGCCTCCGCGAGCCCTACCTCACCGCCGCCCCGGGCCGCCGTCCCCCTCCGCGGGCTCTGCCGCCGCCATGCCCGAGCTCCTCTCCGGCCCCCTCCTTCATCGCTCCTGCCTTCCACCGCCCGTCGCCTTCCCCGGCTCGACCCGCGCGTCTGCTCGTGCCGAGCCCGCGTGAACCGCCGCCCACGCCCCGCCAGCCCGCTGGGCCTCGGCCGCCTCCTCCGCGACCCCGCCGGCGCCATGCGCCATCTCCACTGCTGGTGAGCTCGCCCCCTCCACGACCCTGCCTCTTCTACTCCTCCGACGCCGCGGTACCTCCGCCCGGCCCTGGCGCCTCCTCGACCCGCTCCCTTCGCGCGGCCGGCGTTAACCTCCCCGGCCACCTCGACGTCCCTGCTCGCCTAGCCTCGCCGTCCCGCCTCCTCGACCTCGTGTTCTAGCAGAGATGTGGCCGTTCGATGCCCCGGTGATGTGATGGTTGATTGATGTCACGCGCGTGCGAAGTCGCTGCTCCATGGCGATGCCCAAGTCCCTGAGAGGAGAACTACGTACTAAGGACCGTTCCAACATCGCCAAGATCTTCCGGACTCGTACCTATGCGAAGCCAAGAACATCGCGCCCCGTCAATATCGCAACCAACAACGGTACTACAAGGACTACCTCACGGAACCCCCGGAATACCCCGGTGACGAGCCCCAAGTTCGCCGCTGAGGATCAAGATGGTACCCCAAGGTCTCCATCGTATGTGTCGTGTCCAAGACCAGGGTGATGACAAGATCCACCGATGAAGCGAGGTCACTAGAGGACTAACCAAGATCGTCATCAACGACAGAGACCGAGAACCCGGATGCCCAGATCCTCGACTCGGAGATGCCGGAAACACCAAGTTTGTCGAGACCCTGAAGACCGTTCCCGGAGGCGAAGGCCGAACCCGACGCCGAACCAAGTACTCCCACGCGGACACCAAGTACTCCGTCACGGACCCGAGGATCCGGAGGCCCTTCCTGGATCCCGAAGACCGAAACCGTGGAACCGACAAGTACGACATCGACTCGGAAGAACCCGACGCGCACCGACACCGACCCAAGTCCCGCACCTGGACGCGCCAAGATCTACCCCAGCAATCTGAGAACGACCCCGGAGTCCGAGAACGTTCCCGCGAGACCGATCCCGTCGAACCCTGGACCCCGAGACCGACCCTGAACTCCCGGAACCCCCAAGTTCGTCGAGACCCTAATGTGTGACCCCTTTTCCGAGCCCTATTTTATCACATAATAACAACTTGTTGCATATTGAATTGTCATATCGCATGCATCATCTGTGGTTTGGGGGCCTTATGCCGATTCACCTAATAACAAAATACGGGCCCATATGCGGGCAAATCTAGCCTTATATTGGCCTCATTTAAACATGGGTAGCGAACCGGTTCCATCTGTTGCATTGCTAAACAACATTTAATTTGCGGGGTAGTTAAATAACTTGAACCACCTAACTAATTGTCGGAACCCCGGTTCCGCTTAATATGACCTAATTGCATCGCACCTTTGCCATGCCATGCATCATACATACATCATGCCGATCTTCTGCCGTTGTATTGAATATTGCATCCGGTGTTCTTCTAGTGTTTTGGTTCTTCGCGGATAAGGCCGTTGAGTTGATGTGAGCTTCATTCCGATCTTCGGCTGAACCTTCGACAATGTTTTCAGGCGAGCACCTCCCCCTTTCTACCTATCTTACTTTTATAGTATTTACTTCCCTCCTGTTGATCTATTGCTATCTGTGTTGCGATGCTCTAGATTCCGTACCCTTGATATCCCTTGCAGCCATATATTGCCTTGGACACCTCCTATTACTTGTTGATTGGTAGATAGTTGGACTTGCGCGTCGTAGTTGATTTCTCTAGCGCTGATGTGTGTCGTCAAGTGCCACAGTTGCTGATGTATTGCCGCATGTTGATGTTGGAGATGATTCTAGTTTTACTTATCGTCACTTTCATTTCTGTTTAACAACTAAAATTGAAATAAGCAGAGGCATCGGTGGGTGATAGAAAATATTTGGTTTCCGAACGCCCACTTGTGTCCCGTAAGATCCCGAGTACTTGATACCTGTTCCTTGATTTATCGCGCTATCCACATCCGGGAGGTATATGGGACCCCCCTGAGCCAGAGCTTGATTCAGTCTTATTTCTTGGGGCCACAAACTAGTTTGAGGTTTTATTTACGATCCTGTACTTATGCCATGCTACTTTCTGTATTTAATTTGTGCGAGGAGCACCTGCATTGTTAGGATCGGGACACGATTCCGCGGTGTCGACAAGCCCAGCCACACTTTCGGGTTCCCTGCTCGTTCACCGTATTACCCAAACCTTGAGCCCGTCGAGTCACCGCTTCGCTATGGATCTACTTAAGGTGGCCCCTGAAATATTTCGAATCTTGTGATTGTTCATCGTGAAAGCCTCGTTGGGTTTTGATTTGGTTTTTCCGAGGTTGATCGGCGTGTGTTGCTATTGGTGCACCGCCGGGTAAAACTTTTCAAAGCCGTGTCGCGGATATGGACGACTTGGAGCACAGTATCTCGATCATAGACAAGCATAACTAAAGTTTACTGCTATAAATTTGACTTATAATGACTAGTAATCAGCTTCACTATAATGGAATGGCTAATTAATACTGCCCACAATTGCTTGTTTGGTTGTCGCTTGCGACAATTGTATCTGACTAGTAAATATTGCAACTACAACGAAATGGCTGAATAAAAGTACCAACAACTGCTGGGTTATGGGTTTATCTCATGCTACCTGTATCTGATTAGTAATTGATGCAACTATAACGGAATGGTTAACTAAAAGTGCCCACTGTTTACTTTATCAGGATGATTATCTAAACCTGACTAGTAAAGTGCCGCAACTCTAACCGAATAAGTAAAACTGCCAACGGTGTGAGTTCCTCGGTTGACTTCCTCGATTGGTCTCGAGGGGGAAACGCCAGGATGGGTTTGTTTGATGATAGTATCATGTTGGATCCGAATAGGTTTTTCTCACCCCTCTCTGATAACCGCCAGTTGTATCGAGTCTCTATAGGTTGTTTAGTGCATGCTGCCGCTGCCGCTCAGTCCACCATACCTATGTAGGCGAGGACCGCCGAATTCTAGCCTCGCCGTGTACTGGCCTCGATCGACGCTCCTCTTTTCCTTTGCCCTTTGTCGGCACCCCTTTGTTTAAGCAGGTTTTGAGATCGGCGTCGTTAGCGGGGTTACCCTTCCGGCTCGGGCAGGGTTATGGACGCCATTGGTTATTCTTCGGGCTCTTAGCCCCATTTGCATCTTGTCCGTAGTGGACGCCTATCGCTTCAAGGTGATTTGGATCTTTGTATATTATATCTGTATTCTTGACTCTTTGAGTCGTTATATATATATCTGTACGTGGGTTCCATCGAGGACTGTTGTGTAATGTTATTACGCTTTTCCACCCGCGAAAGTGCTGGTGGCACCGTTGAATCGCTTTCGCGGGTTTGGCGAATTTTGTTCAAACTTGCATAGGTCCGATTCTGAGGGTGTTACAGAGTGGTATCAGAGCTCAGCAGTTGCGATACCCCACAAGTCCAGCCTGTAGGATAACCTAGCTAACGGCCGAAGTAGAAGTGTCAAAACTATTTAAAAAAAAATCGGTTGGATAGTTCTGATTAGGTCTGATTTTACTCCTTACCCCTCTGCTATTCTCCTCTTATCTCGACGTGTTTTGAATCTGCTCTCTTATCTTTTCTTCGAGTCCAGGATTTCTCGTGGTTGGGTTTCCGTCGTACCTTCAGGGTTTCGCTATCGCCCTTTTGTAACGGAGGTGCTACGATCATCAATCTGCAACTTGTCTGTTGTACCCTTCCTCCAATCTGTTGTTCTTGAGCTCTTTATCTATGTGTGTTCCTTGCTGGATATCAGTGTCGTTGAAAAACATATGAGAAGGACGAGCTTTGGTGAAGTTGGAGTCGACCTTGAGCATGTGTTGTTCATGCCAATGGAACCATCGCGGAACCTAATCATTGTGTCTTCATACGATTTCTGTTGTCTCTTCTGGTGTTTCCGACGCAACGGCATCATCTACGCCAGATCCGAAGCAGAGTCTGCATCACTCCTTTGTTCCGAACCTCGTTTGTCGAGATCTTCAGTCTGATTCCGATAGTTGGGTGCTTTATCCGCCTATTCGTGTGCAGGGTAATGGTTTGAGTGCGGGATGGAGTAGCTACCCTACCACTGCTCTTATCATTCGCTCTTGTACGTTGAATCAGTGGATCCAGCAGTTTTACTCTATCCCTGGAAGTTAGAGGTGGCCTTACCTTCAACTTCGTCCCTTGTTTCCCCGGAGTGCTCTCTCGACGATCAGGAGCAACGACCCTTTGTTGGTGGTGTCGCCGATTCCCAGATGAAGAAGGAACCCTCGTTAGTGGTGTCGCGAGGATCTACACGAAGAGAGAAGACGCAGATCGCCGACCTTCCTTCCGGTACCATGAGGCGGATCTCGAGGGAGAGATCCATTGTTAGTGGTGTCGAATTGTGGCATCCCGCAAAACCACTACTAGAAAATCGCGTTGAATTTGTGCATTGCATCGTCATCATCATGCATTGTTTGCATAAAACTATGTTTGCAAAGACCGGGTTGTTTTCTAAACGCCTCCTTTTATTTAAACGTAAAACCCGGATGTTAGGATATTTTGTTTGTCTAAAACTAGTTATAAAAGCTATTTGAAATAAATAAAATATTAAAATTATTTTAATAGGGGCAGTCGAACGGGCCGAGTGACCCGATCGACCACCCCAGAAAAATTAGAATCGGTCCCTCCCTAAAACCTTTTCTACCTACACCTAACCTACCCACCAACCAGCCACATCACCTCAGCCTATCCCCATCCGCCACCTCATCTTCTCTCCTCCCTCCAGCCAATCGGCTGATGCCACCTCACCAACCCTCCCTCAACCTGCCACCCAACACCCCCTGGCCACACAGCCACACGCACGCACACCGATCCCCACATCCGATCCCCACTGCCAACCCCCACACCTGGCGCCGGGTCCCACCACCGACAGCCCCTGGAACCGCCCCCAGCACCCTCCCCAATCCCAAACTCCCCAAGACGCCCGCCACTTAGGCCCCACCTGCACTGCGCCTCCTCCCCAGACTCCTCTTCCTCCTCTAGCTTCCCTCGCCCAGCAGATGCTTCCCTGCCCGCCTCCCAGACAGACGCCTTGCCGCGGCCCCACCTCTCTCAGCGCCGCCCGGCTCGCGTGCCTCCTCCCCGACCCAGGCCCAGCGCCCCTCCGCCATGAGCCCCATCCCGCAGTCGCCGCCCAGCCCCTCGCCGGAGCCTCCATGAGCCCTACCTCACCGCCCGCCACCGTCCCTCCATGGCTCTCGCCGCCATGCCCGAGCTCCTCCCGGCCCCCTCCCTTCATCGCTCCTGCCTCCACCGCCGTCGCCCTTCCCGGCTCGACCTGGCTGCCTCGTCGCCGAGCCCGTGAACGCCGCTGCCACGCCGCCAGCCCGCGCCCGCCTGCAGCCGGCCCCGCTCCCTCCGCGACCCCGTCGGCGCCGCCATCTCTCCACATGCTGCGCCCGCCACGACCCTGCCTCTTCTCCTCCTCCGGCGCCGCCAGTACCTCCGCCGCCGGCCCCGTCGGCGCCTCCCCTCGACCCCGCTCCCTTCTGCGCCGGCCGCGTCGTCAACCTCCCGCCGGCCACCCCTCGACGTCCCTGCTCGCCTAGCCTCGCCGTCCCGCCTCGTCGACCTCGTGTCTAGCAGAGATGTGGCCGTTCGATGCCCCGGTGATGTGATGGTTGATTGATGTCACGCGCGTGCGAAGTCGCTGCTCCATGGCGATGCCCAAGTCCCTGAGAGGAGAACTACGTACCAAGGACCGTTCCAACATCGCCAAGATCTTCCGGACTCGTACCGATGCGAAGCCAAGAACATCGCGCCCCGTCAATATCGCAACCAACAACGGTACTACAAGGCCTACCTCACGGAACCCCCGGAAGACCCCGATGACGAGCCCCAAGTTCGCCGCTGAGGATCAAGATGGTACCCCAAGGTCTCCATCGTATGTGTCGTGTCCAAGACCAGGGTGATGACAAGATCCACCGATGAAGCGAGGTCACTAGAGGACTAACCAAGATCGTCATCAACGACAGAGACCGAGAACCCGGATGCGATCCTCGACTCGAGATGCGGAAACACCAAGTTTGTCGAGACCACGAAGACCGTTCCGAGGCGAAGGCCGAACCCGACGCCGAACCAAGTACTCCCACGGACACCAAGTACTCCGACCCGAGGATCCGGAGGCCCTTCTGGATCCGAAGACCGAAACCGTGGAACCGACAAGTACGGCATCGACTCGGAAGAACCTGACGCGCACCGACACCGACCCAAGTCCCGCACCTGGACGCGCCAAGATCTACCCCAGCAATCTGAGAACGACCCCGGAGTCCGAGAACGTTCCCGCGAGACCGATCCCGTCGAACCCTGGACCCCGAGACCGACCCTGAACTCCCGGAACCCCCAAGTTCGTCGAGACCCTAATGTGTGACCCCTTTTCCGAGCCCTATTTTATCACATAATAACAACTTGTTGCATATTGAATTGTCATATCGCATGCATCATCTGTGGTTTGGGGGCCTTATGCCGATTCACCTAATAACAAAATACGGGCCCATATGCGGGCAAATCTAGCCTTATATTGGCCTCATTTAAACATGGGTAGCGAACCGGTTCCATCTGTTGCATTGCTAAACAACATTTAATTTGCGGGGTAGTTAAATAACTTGAACCACCTAACTAATTGTCGGAACCCCGGTTCCGCTTAATATGACCTAATTGCATCGCACCTTTGCCATGCCATGCATCATACATACATCATGCCGATCTTCTGCCGTTGTATTGAATATTGCATCCGGTGTTCTTCTAGTGTTTTGGTTCTTCGCGGATAAGGCCGTTGAGTTGATGTGAGCTTCATTCCGATCTTCGGCTGAACCTTCGACAATGTTTTCAGGCGAGCACCTCCCCCTTTCTACCTATCTTACTTTTATAGTATTTACTTCCCTCCTGTTGATCTATTGCTATCTGTGTTGCGATGCTCTAGATTCCGTACCCTTGATATCCCTTGCAGCCATATATTGCCTTGGACACCTCCTATTACTTGTTGATTGGTAGATAGTTGGACTTGCGCGTCGTAGTTGCTTGCTCTAGCGCTGATGTGTGTCGTCAAGTGCCACAGTTGCTGATGTATTGCCGCATGTTGATGTTGGAGATGATTCTAGTTTTACTTATCGTCACTTTAATTTCTGTTTAACAACTAAAATTGAAATAAGCAGAGGCATCGGTGGGTGATAGAAAATATTTGGTTTCCGAACGCCCACTTGTGTCCCGTAAGATCCCGAGTACTTGATACCTGTTCCTTGATTTATCGCGCTATCCACATCCGGGAGGTATATGGGACCCCCCTGAGCCAGAGCTTGATTCAGTCTTATTTCTTGGGGCCACAAACTAGTTTGAGGTTTTATTTACGATCCTGTACTTATGCCATGCTACTTTCTGTATTTAATTTGTGCGAGGAGCACACTGCATTTGTTAGGATCGGGACACGATTCCGCGGTGTCGACAAGCCCAGCCACTTTCGGGTTCCCGATCGTTCACAAACGTATTACCCAAACCTTGAGCCCGTCTCGAGTCACCGTTCGCGGGATCTACTTAAGGTGGCCCCAAATATTTCTGAATCTTGTGATTGTTCGATCGTGAAAGCCTCGTTGGGTTTTGATTTGGTTTTTCCGAGGTTGATCGGCGTGTTGCTATTGGTGCACCCGGCCGGTAAAACTTTCGAAAGCCGTGTCCGCGGATATGGACGACTTGGAGCACGATCTCGATCATAGACAAGCATAACTAAAGTTTACTGCTATAAATTTGACTTATAATGACTAGTAATCAGCTTCACTATAATGGAATGGCTAATTAATACGCCCACAATTGCTTGTTTGGTTGTCGCCATGACAATTGTATCTGACTAGTAAATATTGCAACTACAACGAAATGGCTGAATAAAAGTACCAACAACTGCTGGGTTATGGGTTTATCTCATGCTACCTGTATCTGATTAGTAATTGACGCAACTATAACGGAATGGTTAACTAAAAGTGCCCACTGTTTACTTTATCAGGATGATTATCTAAACCTGACTAGTAAAGTGCCGCAACTCTAACCGAATAAGTAAAACTGCCAACGGTGTGAGTTCCTCGGTTGACTTCCTCGATTGGTCTCGAGGGGGAAACGCCAGGATGGGTTTGTTTGATGATAGTATCATGTTGGATCCGAATAGGTTTTTCTCACCCCTCTCTGATAACCGCCAGTTGTATCGAGTCTCTATAGGTTGTTTAGTGCATGCTGCCGCCGCTTGATCCACCATACCTATGTAGGCGAGGACCGCCAATTCTAGCCTCGCCGTGCACTGGCCTCGATCTTGACGCCTCTTTTTCCTTTGCCCTTTGTCGGCACCCCTTTGTTTAAGCAGGTTTTGAGATCGGCGTCGTTAGCGGGGTTACCCTTCCGGCTCGGCTGGGCAGGGTTATGGACGCCATTGGTTATTCTTCAGGGCTCTTAGCCCCATTTGCTTCTTGTCCGTAGCTGGACGCTCTATCGTTTCAAGGTGATTTGGATCTTTCTATATTATATATGTATCCTTGACTCTTTGAGTCGTTATATATATCTCTTACGTGGGTTCCATCGAGGACTGTTGTGTAATGTTATTACGCTTTTCCACCAAGAAAAGTGCTGGTGGGCACCTTTGAATCGCTTTCTATGCGGGTTTGGCGAATTTTGTTCAAACTTGCATAGGTCCGATTCGAGGGTGTTACGAGGGACTTCGCGGAGAAGTTGTGACGCGGCTGGCCTTCGAGCTTTGTCGAAGACGGCCTTAGGGCGCCAGCGGTTGAATGAAATACAGAGGAGAAGCGTGCAGGAGTGGGGAATGTTCCCGTGTGCTTGGGGAGGCAAGCGGTGGCGAGGCTCGGCCGGAATTGGTCGGAGACGGTGGTCGGAGTGGTGAAGTTGCAAGCTCGAATTGAGACAGCCTAGGGGCAAAGAGAGGGAGGCGTGTGAGGGGAAATGGAGAGGAGGAGTGGGCGCTTTAACGTGCGTGGTCGCAGCGAGTAATGGCGAAAGTGTTAAGGCGAATTTAAGCGCGACATCAACGGCAGGAAACGGCCGGCGTCGTCTGCGCGAGGAAGAAGAGAACGAGCTAGCTGTGTGGGGTTCGGGCGTCAGCGAGGAAGAGAGAGGGAAGGAGGCTCCACCAATCGGTGTCTCTGCGGGTCAGTTAATAGGTGGAAAATGTTTTGCTGAGGGAGAGTGGGAGTGGGCTGGTACTAGGCTTAGTGGGCTGGCCGGCTGGGCTGCTGCCTGTTTCTATTTTTTTTCTTCCTGGATGTTTTTCTTTTCCCAATTCTGTTTTCTGTTTTGAAATTCAAACAACAAATCAACCATTCAAAACAATTCAAACATTCACCAAACAATGCAATTGAATTTGGTTCTGTTTAACAACATAAACCAATTCTCAAAATAAAATAATATTTTTATCTTAGGGTCCATTATTAATTAAATAAATATACCTTGTTTAATAAATCAAAATAGAATTTGTTTTATTTAAAATCTCCATTTGTAAACTAATTATTTCCAAAACCAAAATAGTAGGTTTTATTTGAGAATATAAGGTATTTGGAAAACTTGTTTGAATTAAATAAATAAGTTTTGATGGTTAATTAAAATAGTAAAATATTTATTTATAAAACTTGGATATTAAATCCTTATTAATTTATTTTAAATAAACCTTTACTATTTTTGTCAAATAGAAATATTTTATTTCAAAGGCTTGGCCAAGTTTTTGTTTGGCTCTTGAAAATAATTCCTTATTAGTTTTCTTCCTTCTTATTTTAAAATCAAATCTTTTATTTAAAAGATTTCAAAATAGTGTAACCAAATATTTTATTTTTCCTTGATTAAATGTTTATCTTTTTAAATCCCTTTAGGATTTATTTGATCCAAATTGGTTTGAAGGTTTCCTACTGGGTTCAAAAAGTTTCTTCTCACCCTGGAAATCAACAAAGTTTTATTTTATTCATTTATTTTTCACATTACAAGACTTGGAAAATCTTGGTATGTGACACAAATATCATTTTGAGCTCGTTGATAATATCATGAGGGTCGCGGTTCTCAAAGCGCTTTTGAAGCTCTGATTCCAAGCCGTACAGGATGGCACACTGAACTATGGAGTAGTGATTCTTCTGAGTGAGGTAAACATTTTTCACCTCATAGGTAGCATCAGCTGTAGGCGGGTCACCTAGCGGTGCATCCAGCACATAGGTCAACGGACCAGCATTGAGGATAATCCTCATGTTATGGAACCAGTCTATGAAGTTGCTTCCATTGTTTTGAACTTTTTTTTCTCTAGGAACACATTAAAGTTGATGGTAGGGGTCGCCATGATCTACAACATATTGGCAAAGAGTTTAGAGTAAGTTTATGATAAATTGAGTTCAAATTTAATTCTGAAATTAAATAGGTGAACTCCCACTCAAAACAACATCACTCATGTTGTTTTAGTGATTACACAAACCAAATCCACTACACCAAGTCCGATCTTCACGAGAGAAGATATAGTTTCAAAGGCGAACAATCAACATATTCATCATATCATTCATATGACTCATGCTTTACCTTTGGGTATTCCGTGTTCTGAGACTATGTCTGTACATGCTAGGCTCATCAAGATTAACCTTAGTATCCACATGTGCAAATCTGTCTTGCACCCGTTGTACGCATACTTAGAATCTATCACACCCGATCATCACGAGATGCTTCAAAACGACGAGTCTTTGCAACGGTGCCTACTAAGGATGAACACTTTATTACTTTATATTTAGTGAGATGGATCATCTTATAATGCTACCGTCATGATCTAAGCAATACAAGATGCATAAAAGTATTAACATCACATGCAATACATAATATGTGATATGATATGGCCTTTCTCCTTGTGCCTTTGATATCCATCTCCAAAGCACGGACATGATCTCCATCATCACCAGCATGGCTTCAAGGTCAATGGATCCGCTTCATGATTGTCCATCACCAACAGTAACTATTACAACTACTTGGAATAAAGCTATTACATGATGAATAGACACACAGGTCTTAACTAATTTAAAGTCAACCATTAGGCTGATATCGGTTGCCATATTACACTAAGGATCATTGCATACATCAAATATAATCACAATCACATCATGGACATAGCACATCACATGCCCCTGCAAAAACAAGTTAGATGCCTCTAATTTCTTTGCAATTTTTACGTGGCTTGGGGCTTTCGAATAAGAACCGTTCTTACCTATGAACATGAACCACAATGCTGATACACGTGTTGTCAAGTGCAGATTGTAAATTGAATCTTAACTATGGTGGGAGAGACAGACACCCGCAAAGCCACTTGTGCAATACAAGTTGCACGTTGAGCATGGAGCAAGTCTCATATGCGACGACATGTAAGGTTAGACCGGGCCGCTTCATCCCACCATCCCGCAAGATGCAAACTACACGAAAAAGCAAGCGACAACAAAAGCATCAACGCCCATAAAACCATTGTGTTCTACACGTGCAACGGATCTACGGATTGATTCAGATTTGATAACACTATAGGGTTCGTTGCATGAAAAACAAAAAAAATTCTATCGCAAGAACACATACAACTAAGATCTAATCTATGGCGAAGCCAAGACCTAATCTACGAGATCAGTGCAACGAGATTGAAGAGAGCTAACCCTCGTAGATCCAAAGTGTTAACGAGATTGGATCTCATGGTTGATGTAGTTGATCACTTGCCGATCTCAAGATCGCGTAGACGATCCTTCCGGCGCCATGTTCCGGCAGCGCTTCCGCACTCGGTCACGTGTACAGAGTCGATGAAGACCTTCCTCTCCCCGTTCCAGCGAGAAGCGAAGGTAGTAGATCCCCTCGGAATCCCAGAAGCACGACGACGTGGTGGTGGTGGTGGAGGAGGATAAGAACAGCAGGGCTTCGCCTAAGCCGGAGCAGGACGGTGGAGGAGGGAGAGGGGCGGCGGCTAGGGTTAGTGACAAGGGGCAAGGGTGCACCCTCCCCACCCCTCCTTATATAGAGGGGGTGCGGCCAGGGTTCCTATCCATGGATGAGTCCTTCCCCAACTCGATGGTGCAAGAGGGAGGGGGAACTTGCCCCTCAAGTTTCTTCCCCTTTCCTTTTTAGGGTTTTCCACTTTTTCCTTGTGCTTGCTGGTTGGGACCCTTGGGCTTGGTGCGGCTGGCCCTTGGACCCCCATAGCATGCCACAGCCCAAGTGGCCCCTCCCGGGGTGGTGGACCCACTGGTGGTCCCTCTAGAACATTCTAGAAGCTTCTCGTCAAAATGCTGAAAACATTTCCGAACCCCAAAACCGAATTTCCTTATATGAATCTTATTCTCCGGACCATTCCGGATATCCTCGTGGTGTCCTGAAATCAATCTGAGACTCCAAAAAACATTCGGTCTCCAACTCATATTCCATATCTACTTAAACAACATCGAACCTTAAGTGTGTCACCCTACGGTTCGTGAACTATGCAGACATGATCGAGACGCCGCTCCGGTCAATAACCAATAGAGGGATCTAGCGATCCATAATGGCTACCACATATTCAACGATGACTTCGGGATCGAATGAACCATTCACATACGATACTGATTCCTTTGTCGCGCGGTACTTTCCTTATCCGAGGTTCGGTCATCGGTATCTCCATACCTAGTTCAACCTCGTTACCTATAAGTACTTGATAGTTGTGAGATTCAACACATGTTTGATGGTTTTTGTTGATGGTTTTTGTCTGGCTTTGATGGTTTTCTAGATTTACCTAACGCTAATACTTCGGTAGCAAAGAAAACTTGGTTTTTAATGTGTATTTTAGGTTCTGAACATCAACAGAAGGTTTTAACAACAGAAACACAATATTCAGGCGAAAACAAGCAAGTCTCGTTTTGGAAGCAAATGAGGAAGGCATCCAGTAGCTTTAACGAGCAACTTGAAGGGTTTCGCAGCATAGTAAATCAAAAAAATTCTACGGATGCGAACAATAAAGCCAAGATCTAATCTAGGAGATGCAATCAACGAGAGAGATAGATGAGATCTTCATACCCTTGAAGAAATCGCACAGCGGAAACGTTCAACAGAATGTGGTTGATGTAGTCGTACTAGCCGTCTCCTCCTCGCGATCCGATCCGATCCTACGCCGCAAGTGGCGGTGCCTCCAAGAGATGAACACGTACGATGCCGCGACATCACCTCCTTCCTTGGTCCAGCAAGTGGGGTGGAGAGATAGATTGGATCTGTAGCACGACGGCGTGGTGCTTATGGTGGAGAATTTCTGTGGCAGGGCTTCACCTACGCGCAGTCGGGAGAGAGAGGTGGAGGGGCAGCAAGACGGCGGCTAGGGTTGGAGGAGTATGAGGGGGAGGGTGCGCCCATGCCCAACTTATATAGGTGGCTGGCCGGCCCCCTTGCCCCCTCCTCCAAGCCCTAGGTCGGCGGCCCCAAGGGTTGGAGTGGGGGCAAATTTCCCCCCTCCTTCTAGAAGGTCCCTTTAGGGTTTCCCCTAAGGTTTGGCCGGCTGGGCCTTTGGGTCCTTGTGCCCCTGGCCCAAAGCGGCCAGGGCACTTCCCCTTAGGCCCACGCAGCCCCCCCGACAAGTGGGCCCATGTTGGTCCCACTCCAGAACCTTCTAGAACCTTCCGGTACAATACCGATAAACTCCGAAATGATTCCGAAATCCAAAAACTGCTTTCCTTTATATGAATCTTATTCTCCGGACCATTCCGGAACCTCTCGTGATGTCCTGGATCTCATCCGAGACTCTGAACAAAAACTCATAAACCAATTATCCATTCTATCCTAGCGTCGAGGCACATTAAGTGTGTGACCCTACGGGTTCGAGAATATGCAGACATGATCTTCTATCAATAATAAAAAGCGGGATCTGGAAACCCATATTGACTCCCTACATATTCATCAATGATCATATCGGATGAACCACGATGCCAGGATTCAATTAATCCCATATATGTATTCCCCTCGTTGGTATCGGCATACCTAGTTCAATCTCGTTCACACCAAGTACTTTACTCGTTCCGTAATCCGATATCACTTTGTGATTAACTACTTAACCATGTGCGTGCAAGCGGTGTTGATATCGATTATCGAGTGGGCCCGAAGTATATCTCTCTGACTTGGGAGGGACAAATTCCATCTCGATACATACAACCCAACAAGTACTTTTCGATCACCTGAGAGACACCTTTATGATCACCCTCACATAGGATGACGTTTGATGACCTCAAAGCTTTCTTCCGATACCAGGGATTTGTATTATATCATTGTCTAAGGAATACAATACTTGACATAGGAAAAAGCTTCGCAAAGTTGAACACGATGACACGATCTAATTGCTCTGCTTAATTTGGGTCTGTCCATCATATCATTTTCCTAATGACATGATCTCATTATTAATTGACAACTCATGTTTATGGTTAGGAAACCTTAACCATCATTAATCAATGAGCTAGTCCATAGAGGCGTACTAGGGACACGGTGTTGTTCATAAACCACACAAGTATCAAAGTTTTCGTTTAATACAATTCTAGCATGGAATATAAACTTTATCATGAACAAGAATTATAATAATAACATCTTTATTATTGCCTCTAGGGCATAATTCCAACAGTCTCCCACTTGCATTAGAGTCAATAATCTAGTTTACATCTGGTAACAATCTAACACCCATGGCATTAAGGTGTTGATCATGTTTTGCTCGTGGAAGAGGTTTAGTCAACGGATCTGCGACATTCAGATCCATATGTACTTTGCTAATCTTCAAATCTCCATCTGATATATAATCTCGAATTATGTGAAAACGGCTGTTGATGTTCTTGGTCTTTGGATGATATCTTGGTTCCTTAGCCAGTGCTATGGCGCCAGTGTTGTAGCACAATATCTCCAGTGGGTCCAAGGCACTTGGAACCACACCAAGCTCAGTGGTGAAGTTCCTTATCCAAACTCCTTCACTTGACGCTTTTGAAGCAGCCATGTATTCCGCTTATGTTGTAGATCCCGCGATCACGCTTTGCTTGCAGCTTCTCCAGCTCACGGCTCCACCATTCAAAATATAAACACATCCTATCTGAGATTTAGAATCATCTGGGTCGGCGTCGAAACTGGCGTCGACGTAACCTTTTACGAGGAGCTTCTCATCACCTCCATAGACCAAGACCATTTCTTTAGTCTTATTTAAATACATTAGGATGTTTTTTACGGCTGTCCAGTGTTCCACTACTGGATTACTTTGGTATCTTCTCGTCAAACTAAGAGCATTGGACACATCCGGTCTAGTACATAGCATGGCATACATGATAGAACCTATGGCCGAGTCATATGGCACTTTGCTCATAGTGTCTCTATCATTTACCGTAGCTGGACACTGAGCCTTGCTCAATATCTTACCTGACAACATGGGCAATGAACCTTTCTTTGCTTTATCCATTCTGAACCTTTTCAGAACTTTGTCTAGGTATGTACTTTGGCTTAAAGCTATTAGGCGTCTTTGTCTATCTCTATAGATTTTGATGCCCAATATATAAGAAGCTTCTCCTAGGTCTTTCATTGAAAAACATTTATTCAAATAACTCTTCACATCGTTAAGCATACCAATGTCATTTCCAATAATCAATATGTCATCCACATATAGTACCAAAAATGTCACCGAGCTCCCACTCACTTTCTTGTAGATACAAGCTTCGTAGCAATTTGGAACAAATCCAAAGCTCTTGATCACTTGATCAAAATGAAGGTTCCAACTCCGAGATGCTTGCTTCAGTCCATAAATGGAACGCTGAAGTTTGCACACCTTATTAGCATCCTTAGGATCGACAAAACCTTCGGGTTGCATCGTATACAACTCTTCATCAATGTTGTCATTGAGGAACGCAGTCTTGACATCCATCTGCCATATTTCATAATCATGAAATGCAGCAATTGCTAATAATATCCGAATGGACTTAAACATCGCTACGGGAGAGAAAGTCTCATCGTAGTCAACACCTTGAACTTTCCGAAACCCCTTTGTGACAAGTCGAGCTTTATAGACAGTAACATTACCATCCGCGTCCGTTTGAAAATCCATTTGCACTCAATGGCCTTAAGGTAGCTAGGAGGGTCCACCAAAGTCCATACATGGTTTTCGCTCATGGATCCTAATTCGGATTTCATGGCCTCTAGCCATTTCTCAGAGTCTAGGCTCATCATTGCTTCCTCATAATTCGCAGGTTCACTGTTGTCTAACAACAAGACGGGTAAGACAGGGTTGCCGTACCATTCAGGAGTGGCACGTGATCTTGTCGACCTGCGAAGTTCAGTAGTAGCATCGTTCGATGTTTCATGATCCTCGTCATTAGCTTCCTCTCTTGTTGGTGCAGACGGCACTGGAACAATTTCAGGTGCTGTGCTACTCTCCAACTCGAGAGAAGGTTCGATAACCTCGTCTAGCTCTACCTTCCTCCCACTCACTTCTTTCGAGAGAAACTCCTTCTCAAGAAAGGATCCGTTCTTTGCGACAAACACTTTGCCTTCGGATCTGTGGTAGAAGGTATAACCAATCGTTTCCTTAGGGTATCCTATGAAGACGCATTTCTCCGCTTTAGGTTCGAGCTTGTCCGGCATCAACTTCTTGACGTAAGCTTCACATCCCCAAACTTTAAGAAACGACAACTTAGGTTTAGCACCAAACCATAGTTCATACGGTGTCGTCTCAACGGATTTAGATGGTGCCCTATTTAAAGTGAATGCAGCGGTTTCTAATGCATAACCCCAAAATGATAACGGCAAATCTGTAAGAGACATCATTGATCGCACCATATCTAATAGAGTTCGATTCCGGCGTTCAGACACACCGTTGCGCTGTGGTGTTCCGGGTGGCGTGAGTTGCGAAATGATTCCACTTGCTTTAAGATGCGTGAGAAAATCATAACTCAAATATTCACCTCCACGATCGGATCGTAGAAATTTAATTTTCTTGTTACGATGGTTTTCCACTTCGTTCTGAAATTCTTTGAAATTTTCAAACGTTTTAGATTTATGTTTCATTAAATAGATATACCCATATCTACTTAAGTCATCAGTAAAAGTGAGAAAATAGCGATATCCACCGCGCGTCGAAACACTCATTGGTTCGCATACATCGGTATGTATGATTTCCAACAAGTCCGTTGCTCGCTCCATTATTCCGGAGAACGGGGTTTTGATCATCTTGCCCATGAGGCACGGCTCGCACGTGTCAAATGATTCAAAATCAAGAGACTCCAAAAGTCCATCAGAATGGAGTTTCTTCATTTGTTTTACACCAATATGACCTAGACAGCAGTGCCACAAATAAGTTGGATTATCACTATCTACTTTGCATCTCTTAGCCTCAATGTTATGGATGTGCGTTTCATTGCTTCCGAGATTCATAAGAAATAAACCATTCACAACAGGTGCATGACCATAAAAGATGTTATTCATATAAATATAACAACCATTATTCTCTGATTTAAATGAATAACCATCTTGCAATAAACACGATCCAGATATAATGTTCATGCTCAACGCAGACACATAATAACACTTATTAAGGTTTAAAACTAATCCCGAAGGTAAAACTAAGGAGAGCGTGTCGATGGCCATCACATCAACTTTTGATCCATTGCCAACTTGCATCGTCACCTCATCCCTTGCTTGCTCCTGTTTCGAGTTACAAATATTAGCAACTGAACTAGTATTAAATACCCAGGCACTACAACAAGCGCTAGTAAGGTAAACATCAATAACATGTATATCAAATATACCTTTAATGGTGCCAGCCTTCTTGTCCGCTAAGTACTTTGGACAGTTGCGCTTCCAATGACCCTTGTCCTTGCAATAGAAGCACTCAGTGTCCGGCTTAGGTCCAGACTTGAGCTTCTTCTCAGCAGGGGCAACGCGCTTGCCGCTGCCTTTCTTGAAGGATTTCTTTGCACCCTTACATTTCTTGAAGCTAGGGGTCTTGTTGACCATCAACACATGATTATCTTTCTTGATATCCACCTCCGCAGCTTTTAGCTTAGCGAAGAGCTCAGTGATCGTATCAGTGGAACCAATTTGATTGTGAGTAACTACAAAACCTTTGTAGCTAGGAGGGAGTGATTGCAGAACTCTGTCAATCTTGAGCTCTTCTGGAATCTTGCAGTCCAGTTGCTCAAGACGTTGAGTGTAGCCCGACATCTTAATGGCGTGCTCACTAACGGAACTACCTTCCTCCATCTTGCAGTTAAAGAACTTCTCAGAGATCTCATATCTCTCAGAACGGGCCTGAGTCTGAAACATGGTTTTCAGTTCCTCAAGTATCTCAAAGGGCCCGACGAACTCCTCAAAACGATTTTGAAGGTCCGGTTCCATAGCAAACAACATGGTACTCTTAATCACTCCATAATCATCTTTGTGAGACTGATAAACAGCTTTTTCATCAGCCGGCGCATCAGTAGCAGGGGCGTCACCTAGCGCTTTCTCTAGTACATAGTCCTTTTGTCCGCCAGCGAGAATGATTCTTAGATTGCGGAACCAGTTGGTGAAGTTAGACCCATTGTTCTTAATCTTTTCTTTCTCAGTAAAAACGTTGAAGTTGAAGTTGGACTTAGCCATTTGATCTACAAAATTTGCAAATACAATTTAGACTATGTTCATGATAACTAGTTCAACTTAATCAAATTACTAGATGAACTCCCACTAAATTCAACATCCATCAAGTTGTTTAGTGAACACGATCCAAATTCACCACACCTAATCCGATCTTCACGAGAAGAGATGTGGTTTCAATGGTGGACAACAAAGTGTCGATCATATCATTCATATGACTCATGTTTAACCTTTCGGTTCGTGTGTTCCGAGGCAATGTCTGTACATGCTAGGCTCGTCAAGTCAAACCCAAGTATTTCCGCGTGTGCAAAACTGGCTTACACCCGTTGTATGTGAACGTAGAGTTTATAGCACCCGATCATCACGAGGTGCTTGAACACGACGAACTTTTGCAACGGTGCGTACATGGGGAGAACACAATTTTATCTTGATCTTTAAGTGAGGAATCATCTTATAATGCTACCGTCGCAATCTAAGCATAATAAGATACATAAAAGGATAAACATCACATGCATCTAATTTTATGTGACATGGTATAGCCAATCTCCGCGCAATGATCTCCATCTTGTGCGCGCCAGCATGATCTCCATCACTCCACCATGATTGCCTCCACCACAAATAGAAACTACAACTATTGCCAACTACTTTAGCGATAAAGTAAAGCTATTACATGGCGTATAAGAAGTTGACACACATGTCATACACAATTATAAAGACAACCATATGGCTCCTGCCGGTTGTGAACTCATCGACATGCAAGTCGTGAAATATTACAAAACATGATCATTGCATACATCATACATATCATGTCTTGGGCCATACCATATCACAAAACACTCCCTACAAAAACAAGTTAGACGCCTCTACTTTGTTGTTGCATGTTTTACGTGGCTTATGGGAGTAACAAGCTAAGAACGATTCTTACCTACGGAAAGCCACAACAGTGATATTATGGTTGCCAACATCTGGTGTAAATCCCATGACTACTATATTGAGAAAACTGGCATCCACCAGCCGCATGTGTGGAACAAGCCACACGTCAAGTGCGGAGCCGGTCTCGCGAACGAGGTCGCGTAAATTTGGCCTGGACCGCTTCGATCTCACTATGCCGCGCCATAAGAAATACACAACAAGAGGCTTGCAACAGAAAACATCAACACCCGCAATAAGCATGTTGTGTTCTACTCGTGAAACACATCTACGCATAGATCTAGCTCTGATACCACTGAAGGGTTTCGCAGCATAGTAAATCAAAAAAATTCTACGGATGCGAACAAGAAAGCCAAGATCTAATCTAGGAGATGCAATCAACGAGATAGATAGATGAGATCTTCATACCCTTGAAGAAATTGCACAGCGGAAACGTTCAACAGAACGTGGTTGATGTAGTCGTACTAGCCGTCTCCTCCTCGCGATCCGATCCGATCCTACGCCGCAAGTGGCGGCGCCTCCGAGATATGCACACGTACGTTTCCGCGACGTCTCCTCCTTCCTTGGTCCAGCAAGTGGGGTGGAGAGATAGATTGGATCTGCAGCACGACGATGTGGTGCTTATGGTGGAGAATTTCTGCGGCAGGGCTTTGCCTACACGCAGTCGGGAGAGAGAGAGGTGGAGGGGCAACAGGATGGCGGCTAGGGTTGGAGGAGTAGGAGGGGAGGGTGCGCCCCTGCCCACCTTATATAGGTGGATGGCCGGCCCCCTTGGCCCCTCCTCCAAGCCCTAGGGCGGCGGCCCCAAGTGTTGGAGTGGGGGGCAAGTTTCCCCCTCCTTCTAAAAGATCCCTTTAGGGTTTCCCCTAGGGTTTGGCCGGCTGGGCCTTTGGGGCCTTGTGCCCCTAGACCAAAGCGGCCAGGGCACTTCCCCATAGGCCCACGCAGCCCCCCTGACAAGTGGGCCCACGTTGGTCCCACTCTGGAACCTTCTAGAACCTTCTGGTACAATACCGATAAACTCCGAAACGATTCCAAAATCCAAAAACTGCTTTCCTTTATATGAATCTTATTCTCCGGACCATTCTGGAACCTCTCGTGATGTCTTGGTTCTCATCCGAGACTCCGAACAAAACTCAGAAACCAATTATCCATTCTATCCTAGCGTCGAGGCACGTTAAGTGTGTGACCCTATGGGTTCGATAATGTGCAGACATGATCTTCTATCAATAATCAACAGCGGGATCTGGAAACCCATATTGACTCCCTACATATTCATCGATGATCATATCGGATGAACCATGATGCCAGGATTCAATTAATCCCATATATGTATCCCCTTCGTCACGTGATATTTTACTTGCCCGAGATTCGATCGTTGGTATCGGCATATCTAGTTCAATCTCGTTCACAGCAAGTACTTTACTCGTTCCGTAATCCGATATCACTTTGTGATTAACTCCTTAACCACGTTCTTGCAAGCGGTGTTGATATCGATTACCGAGTGGGCCCGAAGTATATCTCTCTGACTCGGGAGGGAAAAATTCCATCTCGATACATACAACCCAACAAGTACTTTCCGATCACCTGAGAGACACCTTTATGATCACCCTCACATAGGATGACGTTTTATGACCTCAAAGCTTTCTTCCGATACCAGGGAGTTGTATTATCTCATGGTCTAAGGAATACAATACTTGACATAGGAAAAAGCTTTGCAAAGATGAATACGATGACACGATCTAATTGCTCTGCTTAATTTGGGTCTGTCCATCATATCATTCTCCTAATGACATTATCTCATTATTAATTGACAACTCATGTACATGGTTAGGAAACCTTAACCATCATTAATCAATGAGCTAGTCCATAGAGGCGTACTAGGGACACAGTGTTGTTCATAAACCACACAAGTATCAAAGTTTCCACTTAATACAATTCTAGCATGGAATATAAACTTTATCATGAACAAGAATTATAATAATAACATCTTTATTATTGCCTCTAGGGCATAATTCCAACACAACTATACGGAGGGAATATTTTCTCCGGCCATATAATTCCTGCCATATAGTTGCCACCTCCTTCGTCTTGTCAAAAGGGACAACTTTCATGCAGAGGTCGGGGACAAAAACATAATACAACAGCCACCGTTTCATCCAAAAGGGAGAAAGAAGAGATCCGGAGAAGAAGGCTCAGACGTTCTTCATCTCGCTCCACTATCTTCGACCTCCTAGTCACCACAATGATGGTGCACACCACTTGTCGTGGGATGCTTCGTTGGAAACCCCAAGAGCAAGGTATGAAGCAGCACGGCAGCAAGTTTCCCTCAGTAAGAAACCGAAGTTATCGAACCAGTAGGAGGAAGGAAACGTCATAGGTGTTGCAAGCAACGCGGAGACCTACACAACACAAACTCAAGAATTCGCCCCAACGGATCAGTGAGGTTGTCAAGCTCACTGGTTTGCTGTAACAAAGGATTAAACATATGGTGTGGAAGATAATGGCTTACAGCAAGTAAACAGGTAACAGTGGAAGATGTATCAATGGTAAAGATTGGACCGGGGTCCATAGTTCACTAGAGGTGCTCTCCTTAGATAAACAACATGGCACGAAGGGTAAACAAATTACAGGAGGGAAATTGACAGGAACTGAGCAAGGCATAACAATGCAATACCAGACAAAAAGATCCTATGAGATTCGATTGTGCAATACAACAATATACATAGACCGCCATCCAAGTGCATCGATGACTAGAAGTCCACCTTCAGGTTATCATCCGAACCCCCTCCAGTATTGAGTTGCAAGCAAGAGACAACTGCTTTAAGCGAAGTGTGTAAGGTAAACAGTCCACATGTTCCATGAACAAGAGACCGTTGTTTTCTCCCTAGTAGCAACAGCACATCTACAACCGAAGAGATTATTGTCACTTCCCATGGAAACTAGAGGCATGAACCCACTATCAAGCATAAATACCCCCTCTTGGAGTCACTAGCAACTACTTGGCCAAGATAGCTACTAACAACGGAGAGCATGCAAGATCACAAACAACACAGACATGATAGAATCATAAAGACAAAACCATTAATCAAACCAACATAATAATCTCAATATCCATCAGATCCCCGCAAACACAACATGCATGATCACAAATAGATTAGATCTTGATCATGAACGGAGCTCACAAGATCTATACATGAAAGCACAAAGGAGGAGATACAACCATCTAGCTACTACTTGGACCCATAGTCCAAGGTGGAACTACTCACGCATCATACCGGAGAGAAGGCCTCCGGGATGATCTCCCCTCCGACAGGGTGCCGGGAAGAACTTCAGACCCCCCCCCCGATCTAGGGACGATGGTGGCAGTGGCTACAGACGGTTTCATGGAGATTTGATCGGGTACTTAGGGTTTCTGCATCGGGGGCTTCTTATAGGCGAAGTGGGAGGCCGAGGAGGCGACTAGGGGGGGGGGGTCAAACCCTACCCAGGTGCGGGGCAGGGACCACCAGCGCCTAGGGGGTTTGGCCGCCTTGGCTTGTGTCTCCGTCTCCCCTCTGGACTTCTTGTTCCCCACGGAAAGTAATTGACTTTGACGTTTGTCCCGTCCAATTCCGAGAATATTTCTTTACTAACTTTTCTAAAACCAAAAACAACAGAAAACATGCAACTGGCACTATGGCAACTTGTTAATAGGTTAGTACCAAAAAACATGTAAAAATCACCTCAAAGTATAGACAAGCAAAGCAAAGTAGATACTAAACAAGCATGGAGCATCAAAAATTATAGATACATTTCCGACATATCACAGAACACCATAGCCATTACATGTACTTAAGAGAGAGAGAGAGATCCACCTTGCAAGATTAGGGTTTGAGATCGTTTCTTCCTATCTTGAATTGTGTTGGATTGCTTTTTCTATTTCCATTGTGGATCTCCGTGGTAATATCGAGAAGAACTCTCTTTATTTAATTATATCGATGATGCTTTCCTCTCTCATGTGTGAGTAATTTTCCTTAGGCGTGGGAGATGTAAGGGATTGGTGAGATGTGATGTGCCTATATATTTTCCATTAGTCTGTGATTGATTTTAATTACTATATTATGTGTGCTTGACTATCTGTGGGATGCTTAGTGCTTGTTGTCCAATTAAGGGCCTAGACAACATGATACTTTGTTTTACATAGATAAGATCTTGTTTGCTAGCAGACCGGCAACCCCCGAGTGACACTCGTATATCAATGGAAAACTAGTTAAACTCGAGGAGCACGAGGATCCACTGCGCCTATTGCAATAGTCCGATGCAAGGAGCTTAATTGCTAAGAAACCTGAAGGATCTTAATCGTCTAGTGGCTGACCATGGTTTTGGTAACAGACTAGTAGGATTACTGAAGTTGGGATGAAATCTACCAAGAGGAGTTCCGGCTAATTATGGGTTACTCGCCTACACATATATTTATAAGATTATAATTGCTACACTTATCACGCATCCACCTGGCACATTCACTATCATCATGAACTGTATCTCCCCGCGCCTACTTTGTCATCAGCATAAAACAACAAACAATCAATTGTTGTTTACTTTTATGCTTTTTATTTCTGAAGTTTATATTTTAGTTTTATTTAAATACATTCAGTATAATCCAAAACTCTATTCTTATTTTCAACACTTGCTGTCAATTAACTCGACAACTTCGAGTGTGACAGAGACTTCAACCATAAAAACTTACCTCGGGCTCCCTGTGGGATCGATATATGAACTTCGAAACTAGCTGCAAATGATCTGTGCACTTGCAGTCATCAAGCTATTTTCTGGTGTCGTTGCTAGGGAGCTAAGCGCTAATGTTTGTCTTTTTGACATTTTAGGTGTTACTACTATAAAATGGTCTCCCTAGGAGACAAAGGGTCTACATGCTCTGGTAGAACCTATCTACCAGATTATTTTGATCGCGTACCTGTTCAAGGATGCGAAGAAATTATTGAAAAACTTTTGAGATCAAATAGAGTCGAACTTGAAAAACTGAGTGATTTCATCGAAATCATGTCCATTCACAGGACAACTACCAAGAAACCTGAGAAAACTCTCAGAGAATACAGTGCTCCAAATTCTGCTTTTCTTAAACAATAAATAGAATTTCCTAATCCTGGAGTCAGAGAATATCGATTTGATGATGAGATTATTAATAATTTGCAGGAAAAACTTTCAGTGGAAGGAAAATGAAGACCCAGGAAGACATCTTAGAGAGTTTGACGATGTGATGACATCACGACCAAAAGGTCTACCTAGAGATTTCTCTCGTCTAAAATTATTTTGTTGGTCTCTTAAGGTAAGGCTCTATAATGGTTATATTCTCTCCCTCGTCATTACATTAAATGTTGGGAAAATTGTATTGTTAAATTCATAAACAGGTTTAATATTTTTAAAAGGTAACTGAAATTAGAAAGAATATTGGCAACTTCAGTCAGAATGTGGGAGAAAACTACCTACAAGCTTGGGATAGATTTTTTGGAATGATAAATAGTATTCATAATTATGGCAATTCTAAATGAACTAATTGCCACTTATTTTACCATGGTCTTAATACACAATGCAGAGAATTACTTGATTTATAGGAAGGAGGGTCGATAAATACTTTAACTATTAAAGACTGTTTAGAATTGATGTCCAGTAGGGCTAAGAATGATTCTCTTTATAATCCTAATTTTGGTACTAAGATGGAAAAAAGGATATTTCGTATAACTCCTGATCTTATGACTGAAGTACGGAAAACAATGAAAGAAAAAGGCATACCTTCTGAACTTGTTAAGGAAAACAAAGTATATCTATTACAAGTTTTTACTAAAGAAGATGAAACTAGAAAAGTTTTTCAAGAATTAAAACATCCATAGGCCAAATCTCATAATAACATGCACAAGCAATTTCAAAGACATAAGAAGATTTTGGCAGAACTCACGGATTATTATGATGAGATTGGCCAAGAAATAAAATTATTTCACAAGTACCTTAGTATGATTGAAAGCCAATATAAACAAATATCATCTGGTTATCAATTTTTTCTTCAAGATGATATAAATATTCCTATTTCTACTAATGTTGTTACAAGGAGAGGTGTAGTTTTTACAGGACCATTAGGACCACCAGAGTATGAAGCTGAAAAAGATCGAAGGGAAAAAGCCTTGCTCAAAGCAAGCCAAGAAGATGACACACTAGTGGATTCTCAAGATGAAACTTCTCAAGAAACACAAGACTAAACCTTGGAGGAGAAAAGTGATGCATAGGATGACCGTTATGACTCTGATGCAGAGATTGTTGATCCACAAGATAAGAAATGAAGATGAAGGTGTTGCAGTAGAAAAGAAGAAAGGTGATAAGCAGCAACAAAAGAAAGAGCCTGATCCCCCACAAAAGGTAAAATACAAGAATAAGAAAGGTGAGCAAAAACTTACATATACATATCGCAAAAATAAAGCACTAGATTAGGTAATCTATGATTCTTTCAAAAAGTCACTTGGTGACCTTAGACTAGAAATTCCATTTGCGTATTCAATTAAAGTACCTACCTATTCTAAATCTCTCCATGATATTCTTAATAGAAAAAAATAAATAACTGAAACTGTTGCCATGGTGACTAGTTATCCTGCTAATGGGAGTTAATGTCTAAGTCGGGAAATCCTGGAATACCAACTATTTTATGCTCAATTGGAAAAACTGATATTCATAATGCTTTGTGTGATTTAGGTGAGGATTTAGTGTAATGCCATATTCCCTCTATAAAAGGTCAGGATTAGGGGAGTATTCCCTCACTTCTGTCACTTTACATATGGATGATAAATCTACTAAACAACCCATTGGTATGATTGAGGATGTTCTACTTAGAATAGATGAGCATGTTATTCCCACTAACTATATTATTCTTGAAATGCCATAGGATGAAAAATTATCTATAATACTTGGAAGACCTTTCCTTAGCACTGCAGGAGCGTTATTAGATTGTGCTGAAGGAAAAATAATCTTCATTGTTTATGATGCTGAAATCATCCAGTATTTTCCAAATAAACTAGAAGTAGGAGAAAGGTATATTCCATCGGCAAAATGAGTTCATGTAGTAAGTGCCCTTGATAAGGGGCAAACCAAGGTAAGAATTCGAGAACAGAGAAGGGGTTGAAATATTAAACCATTCTTAAATAAAATGCTTAATGGGAGTCAACCCATCACATTAATAAAATAAGTTAAAGAATAAAATGGTCCTCACATTCCTACAACTTTTTCACAGCCATTCTTGCGGAAGCGCGCCCTTGAAGATGTAGTGTCAAAAAGTAGTAGAAATATCGACTAAATAATCCTAAATTTAGTGTAGAAAATAAATTTTGAGATTTATATGCAAAAACTAGCTTAACCATATTGTCCAGATTAAAAAGTGAATCTCTGAAAATTTGGGCGAAAAAGCATGGTCCAGGAGTTATAACGACCAACTATACTACAGGAATATATATTACAGCCGTATAGTTGCGACCGTATAGTTATCGACAACTATCTCACAAAAATGTATCTGGGATATGGAAGGTTTAACGACCAACTATACGGCGGGACCATTTTGGTCCGGGCGTATAGTTGCGCCCGTATAGTTGTGATCTAGCATGGAGAAACCCTAATTCTCGATGCCACCGCAATTATACGACGGGAGATACCTATACCGCCCGTATAGCTCCCGCCGTTTAGTTCATCGCAACCACTTAATTGCGCCGGGACGGCTAGGGCTCCTCCTCCTCATTATTTCTCTCATATTATCTCTCCAAACCTCTCAAAACCCACCTAGAACTCTTGATTCTTCGCGGATTTCGTTCGTTTGAGTTGGGGAATCAACATATCGGTATGTTTCTCTCCCTATCCATGCTTTATTTTCAGAATTCCATGTTTGAAATCCTCACATTGATTTAGTGGATGAACTCAAGCTTGTTTGATTTTCCCTTTTGATTTCTCACGTTAGGATTAAATTTCTCCACGTAGAATAGGTCATATATCATATAGAAAACTATATGCCTAAAGTTTTATGTTGAAGTTTTCAGTGCATCAATATGAACAAGCTTGGTAGAATTTTTCGCAAGAGCAAGCACCAACGTGACGCGGGCTCAGGGCTCCGGTCTGAGCTCGATAGCAAGTACAACATGGTTTCATCAAGGAAGGTGATGCCCAAACGTTGGGCCGATGATGACTTTCTCACTGCGGCAGGGTTGAGGGCGGACTTTGACCTCATGTGTGCAAATGCAGGGGTATCACTCCTCGCCTACGCGAGCCACTACACCTACATTGAGCTCACCTTTGAGTTCATCGCCTCCTTCTATGATGACTACAAGGATAAAGGTGATGCATGCACGGTGAGCTTCACTATTAACCAGCAGCTATATCAAATATCTTTCCAACAATTTTATGATGCTTTTGGATTCCCTCACATTGGGGAGTCAACTGTTACAAATATATATAGCGTCTCAAGTGGAGAAACTTGGGAGGTTATTTATGTGAATGGTGGTAGGGACTTATACCAGAAGAAGATGTCCACCATCCAGAACCCAAAAATTCGCTACTTCGCCTTGTTCCTCGCCAATACACTATTAGGAAGAGGAGATACATGTTCCATGGCTAACACAGACATGGCCATGATCACCAAGGCACTCTTCCCCGATGCATCGCAAAGCCCTAATCCTGCGGCTCTACTTCTCCAGCACCTTCTCCACCAGAGCAACAAAAAGAAAGGTGACATTCGCATTGGTGCACTGGTAACCCACCTTGTCCAAGCATTGAACATTCCAATACATGTTATGCAACCTATAGATGGCTCCATACTTATGGATGTCAAATATATAACTGCTTATGGCTTCCTCGGTGTTTACCGAGCTGACAAGAGGCTCCAAGCATATCAGTTTGGTTATCTTGATGCCTTAGAGGATGAGCAGGTGTCGTTGCCTTGTCCACAAGATTTCTCGATTCCGAAGAAGAAGAACTGGATCCTCACCAAGGATCAAGTTGTGGCGATCATGTCTAAACTCCAGCCTAACGAGGAAGAAGAAGAAGGAGGAGGAGGAGGAGGAGGAGGAGAGCAGTAGGATGAGCAGGAGTAGGAGAAGGAGTACAACCCTGCTTGGGAAGGACAACATCAGCAACAGGAGGGATCCTGGGACCCATGGCCCAACCAGCAGCAACAGCAGCAGGGGTTCAACAACGTCCCCTATCAAGATTTTCTGCAACTCAACCAGCGCGTTGGGGAGATCGAACAAACTTTGTAGGGAGTGAATGAGGATGTGAGTTCCTTAACTCACAACTTTAGTAACTTCATGACCCACTTCCCCAACTACTATTAGCGGCATCCGTACCAGCCGCCGAATGACGGCAACAACTAAGGATGGCAATATCCTAAGCTTGGGGAGGTTTGAAAACCTCCAAACTTTGCATTCATATTTTGATTTATTGTTTTGATTTATTTTCTTTTCCAAAAATTACATATTTACTTTCAGTTTTGCATTCCTAAATCAAAAACACAAAAAATTAGTTGTAACTTCTATTGCAAATTTGTTTCTTTGTTTCTCTCGGAGATTGCTCAATTTCAGGTGACTTTGCAATAGGGAAATATAGCGGGGTTCAACTCAAGTACAAGAACGCAACAAGCAAGAGGAGGTATCACATTCCTTTCATCACCTCTTATGCTATTCTAAATTTACCCTACGACTATTTGCTCGCTTGCACTTGAGTCACTCCCCACTTAGATTGTTATCCTACAAATTCTATTCCCTCACTAGTGTCTCCTTTTTAGCTTTGAGATAATGAGCAATGAACTTGGTTAAAATATTTCCGATATTTTTACAACAAGAAAAAACATCCAAAAGATGACTTGAGTCCATGTTTATCCGAAAGGATTTGATTTTAGAAACTACTCAACCCCATTGATCTTAATGTGAATAGACTTGATAACACGCTTGAATGAAATTGTTTGATAAAATGGATGCTTCGAAGTAGTAGAGATTATGTCACTACTTTTCTAGTAATTAAAGTAAGATATTGTTTTACGCATGTCATTACAACACCAGCGTGCTCCATGGAGAACTATTAATTCCGTTGGCCAACGAACGATCTAAATATGGGAAACCACTTGATTTTGGCTATTGAGTTATGTAAACGTCTGTATCTGCAACGCTATGATGGGTAAAATTTTAGTCTCCTCGTGGTTCCACGTTCCAAGTGAAGTTGTAGTACTCCTATGGCCCACTATTGCTCAACAGTTATCAACTGGCATGGTCACGAGTGCGCAATACAGTCCCAATTAACATGTTAAAAACAGTGGCATGATTTTTCTATGAAAGAGCTGAAGTTTTTGAGAAACAAGGAAAGGAAAAAGGTGCTTTGAGAGTCTAGAAATTTTTATGTGGGAGTAGATGATTTGTTCTTAAATTGAATATTTTTGGTGCCAACTTGAGTACTCTTATGATTAAAGAAACAAGAGAAAAAATTCCATCTCTCAACAAAGAGAGAAACCAAAAGAATTTGTTTCACTTTCCTAGCTAAACTTTTGACACTTGCTCGGGTATATGATTTATTTGCTAGCAAGATATATGTGGTTAGAAAATGGACTTAGTGCAATCTTGTGAATACTTGTATGATCATGTTTAAGATTGCAGGAATTGTGAAGAAAATAATTTGACATCAATTCGAACTTATAAGTTATTTTATTTCAGTTTAGAATCTTAGCTATTCTTCCTTATTTTCTTCTCACTCGAGGGCGAGCAACATCTAATCTTGGGGGAGTTGATAGATGTGAGATTCGACACATTTTTGATGGTTTTTATTGATGGTTTTTGTCTGGATTTGATGGTTTTGTAGATTTACATAACGCTAATACTTGGTAGCGAATAAAACTTGGTTTCATCAACAAAAGGTTTTAACAATAGAAACACAATATTCAGGAAAAAACAAGCAAGTATCCTTTTGGAAGCAAATGAGGAAGGCATCCAGTAGCTTTAACGAGCAACTATACGGTAGGAATATTTTCTCTGGACGTATAGCTCCCGCCGTATAGTTGCCACCTCCTTCATCTTGTCAAAAGGGGTAACTTTCATGAAGAGGTCGGGGACAAAAACATAACACAGCAGCCGCCGTTCCATCCACAAGGGAAAAAGAAGTGATCCGGAGAAGAAGGGGAAGACGTTCTTCATATCGCTCCATGATCTTCGACCTCCTAGCCACCACACCGCCATAGCCATTACTTGTACTTGAGAGAGAGAGATATATCCACCTTGCAAGATTAGGGTTTGAGATTGTCTCTTCCTATTTTGAATTGTGTTGGATTGCTTTTCTATTTCTATTGTGGATCTCCACAGTAATATCGGGAAGAACTCCCTTTATTTAATTATATCTATGATGCTTTCCTCTCTCATGTGTGAGTAAGTTCCCTTGGGCGTGGGAGATGTAATGGATTGATGAGGTGTGATGTGCCCATATATTTTCCATTAGTTTGTGATTGATTTTAATTACTATATTATGTATGCTTGACTATCTGTGGGATGCTTAATGCTTGTTGTCCAATTAACGTCCGAGGCAACATGATACTTTGATCTACATAGATAAGATCTTATTTGCTAGCAGACTGGCGACCTCCGAGTGACACGGGGATATCAATGGAAAACTAGTTGAACTCGAGGAGCACGAGGAGCCACTATGCCGATTGCATTAGTCTGATCCAAGGAGCTTAATTGCTAAGCAACCTGAAGGATCTTAATCGTCTAGTGACTGACCATGGTTTTGGTAATAGACTAGTAGGATTACTGAACTTGGGCTGAAATCTACCAAGAGGAGTTCTGGCTAATTATGGATTGCTCGCCTACACATATATTTATAAGATTATAATTATTACACTTATCACTCATCCACCTGGCACATTCACTATCACCATGAGATGTATCTCCCCACGCCTACTTTGTCATTTGTAGAAAACAACAAACAATCAATTGCTCTTTACTTTTATGCCTTTTATTTCTGAAGTTTATATTTTAGTTTTATTTAAATACATTCAGTCTAATCCAAAACTTTATTCTTATTTTCAACACTTCCAGTCAATTCACTCGAAGACCTGTGACAACTTCGAGTCTGATAGAGACTTCACCCATAAACACTTACCTTTGGGCTCCATGTGGGATCGGTATCTTAACTTCTAAACTAGCTAAAAACGATATGTGCACTTGTAGTCATTAGTATTCTTTACTCGTTCCATGATATTGACATCCCTTGTGACCTAGTCACATGCTTGCAAGCCAATTGGATGGCATTCCACCGAGAGGGCCCAGAGTATATCTATTCGTCATATGGATAGAAAAATCCCACTCTTGATCCATGTGCTTCAACACATACTTTCAGAATACCCAATGCCACCTTTATAATCACCCAGTTACGAAAGTGGCGTTTGATGTCATCAAAATACTCATCCGGTGATGCTGATTAACATGATCTTATGGTCGAAGGATTAGGTTCCTATGTATATGAAAGCTTGTAGCAAAACGAACGTAATGACTTGATATTATGCTATGCTTACTATGGGTGTGTGTCCATCACATCATTCTCCTAATAATATGATCTTTTTATTCATAACATCCAATGTCCATGATCAGGAAATCATGATCATCTATTAATCAACAAGCTGGTTTCAACAACAGGCTTACTAGGGACTCTTTTATGTTTACAGAACACACAAGTATTAATGTTTCTGGTTAATAAAATTATACAATGGGATGTAAATTTTATAATAAACACAAAGATATAATAATAACCACTTTATTATTGCCTCTTGGGCATATATCCAACACCAATGTCGGTCACCACCTATTCCTGGACCAGAATTTTTGGTCGCCACTAACTTCACTGCCGATGTTCACCAAAATCATATCCAGTATGGTTTTATGGTTGGGCTCGGCTGTGGGATTGGTACTGACCGAAAGTTCTAGTCATGGAATCGATCCGACCTACCCTGATAACGTTAATTTCGGTCTGGCTGCATGTTGACCGACTGTTGAACCAACTCGCCCAATTTTGCATCCAACTGTCATATTTGGCTTTCCTATAAAAGGGGGCTTCATTTGGCTCCCGTTTCACTCATGATAATTTTTTATGCTCCATGCTTGTTTAGTATCTACTTTGCTTTACTTTTCTACACTTTGAGGTGCTTTTTACATGTTTTCTGGTACTAACCTATTAACAAGTTGCAACAGTGCCAGATGCCTATTTTCTGCTATTTTTGGTTTCAGAAAAGTTAGTAAAGAAATATTCTCGGAATTGGACGGGACGAAGGACAAAGTCAATAACTTTCTGTGGGGAACAAGAAGTCCAGAGGAGAGACGAGGAGGCCGGCCAGGGGGGCTAGACCCACCCTAGGCGCGGGTGGGCCCTACCCCATTCCTGGGTAGGGTTTGCCTGCCCTGGCGGCCGCCTCGGTCTCCCCCTTCTCCTATAAGAAGCCCCCGATGCAGAAACTATCGGTACCTGATCAGAAATCCACGAAACCGTCTGTAGCCGCCGCCACCATCATCCCTAGATCGGGGGATCTGAAGCTCTTCCCGGCACCCTGTCAGAGGGGAGATCATCCTGGAGGCCTTTTCTTCGGTATGATTTGTGAGTAGTTCCACCTTGGACTATGGGTCCATGTAGTAGATAGATGGTTGTATCTCCTCCTTTGTGCTTTCACGTATAGATATTGTGAGCTCCGTTCATGGTCAAGATCTAATCTATTTGTAATCATGCATGTTGTGTTTGCGGGGATCCGATGGATATTGAGATTATTATGTTGGTTTGATTAATGGTTCTATCTTTATGATTCTATCATGTCTGTATTGTTTGTGATCTTGCATGCTCTCCGTTGCTAGTGGTTATCTTGGCCAAGTAGTTGCTAGTGACTCCAAGAGGGAGTATTTATGCTCGATAGTGGGTTCATGCCTCTAGTTTCCAAGGGAAGTGACAATAATCTCTTCGGTTGTAGATGTATTGTTGCTACTAGGGAGAAAACAATGGTCTCTTGTTCATGGAACATGTGGACTGTTTACCTTACACACTTTGCTTAAAGGTTGCATTGCTTGCAACTTATCTTGGAGGGGTTCGGATGATAACCTGAAGGTGGACTTCTAGTCATAGATGCAGTTGGATTACGGTCTATGTATATTGTTGTATTGCCCAATCAACCTCATAGGATCTTTCTGGCTAGTAATTGCATTGTTATGCCTTGCTCGCCTTCACAATTGTCATACTGTAATTTGTTTACCCTTCATGCCATGTTGTTTATCTAAGGAGAGCACCTCTAGTGAACTATGGACCCCGGTCCAATATTTACCATTGATACATCTTCCACTGTTACTTGTTTACTTGCTGAAAAACATTACCTTCCACACCATACGTTTAATCCTTTGTTACAGCAAACCGGTGATCTTGACAACCTCACTGGTTCGTTGGGATAGAGTCTTGAGTTTGTGTTGTGCAGGTCTCCATGTTGCTTCCAACACCTGTGTGACGTTTCCTTCCTACTTCTAGTTCGATAACCTTGGTTTCTACTGAGGGAAATCTTGCTGTTGTACTCTTCATACCTAGCTCTTGGGGTTTCCAACGAAGCACTCTTCCTCCCTGTTGAGTGTAGCATCAAGTAATTTCTGGCGCTGTTGACAGGGAGGCTAAGGACGTCTTCACTAGAGGAGTCCTTCACTTCCTTTCTCTTTACTTTGTTTTTAGTTTGCTTTGTTTCTTTTGCTTGGTTTTGTTTGCCTCTTTCCAAAAAACCCAAAAAAAATAGTCTAGTTTGGTTTTCTTTCCTTACTCAAAAACACAAAAAAAAATAGTTCCTACTCTAGTTGTTGGTCTGTTGCCTTGCTTAATCATGCTTTCTATCAATGGATGGATTCTTTGAAACTAGTTCTTATTGGCAAGGTGGGTTCACGGAAGAACAAAAGTATTATTATAAGGAACACCGTTTGTCACAAAAAGGGAAACACTTATGGGAACAAATTGATAAGTTGAATACTATTGCTAGAGACGTGTGCTCTACTTATAATGTTACTTATTGCTTTGATAAGTCTTGTTGTTGTAGGAGGTATAAACACCTGCCTTTTAAATGTGAGTATAATGATAATGTTACCATATCTTCCTATGTTAAAGGAAATTATGACTTTTATGATGTGGAACAAATTGAAGAATTTATTTCTTTCAAGGGGGCATTTGAACTTGCTAGTTTGCTTGAAAATACTGATGATGCACCTTATGAATGTGAGGTTTATGAGATACTTAAATTTTTCTTTGATAATTACAAGTAAGACAACGGCTATATTCTTGAATATTTTAATAAGTGTTTTCCACAAATGGAGGAGACTAATGCCTTGCAGGAGCCTATGGAAAAAGAAATTGTTGAAACCGGAAGCTCATTAGATGAAAAAGAGGAGGAGAGTGATGAACAAAAGGAGGAAGAATGGATATGCCCATGCCTACCTTCTAATGAGAGTAACTCTTTACCTCTTACATTGTTTGATTGTCCCCCATGCTTACTAAAGGGGGATGAATGTTATGTTCCTGTGGATCCTTTTGAAATAACTATTTTGGATAAAACCTGTGGAGGTTTTAATCCCACTGTTTTTGAGCTTGATAGAAATTATGTGTTTGTAAATCATGAGAAGCATGCTTTATGTGATAGATATATTGTTGAGTTTATTCATGATGCTACTGAAAATTATTATGAGAGAGGAGAATTTGGTTGTAGAAGTTTTGATGGTTTTGAAACACCTCTCTTTGTGCTAAAAGTTTTGAAGTTACTCCTGTCTTACCTTCCTATGTATGTCACTTTGTTCTTCATGAATTTATTTGTGTACAAGATTCCTATGCATAGGAAGAGGGTTCGACTTAAATGTGTTTTGAATTTGCTTCTTGATGCTCTCTTTGACTTCAATTCATAATTCTTATGTGAGCATCTTCTCAAGCTATCAAGCCTAACTTAAAGGCGTTAAAGAAAAGTACTTGTTGGGAGATAACCCAAGAGTTTGCTTGAGTCTTGGAAGTTATTACTTCTGTAATGACCTCTCCTTATCTTTTTTGTTTGCTTTTTGTACCAAGAATGACCTCTAATAAGAGGGAAGTAAGATTTGGGGAGTTGTTGTCCCGAAACAGATTTCTGTATTCCACCAAAAAAAATCGTGATGAGGCTATGTAACTCTGATTGAGCTCAAAATTTACGAATAAATACCCCCGTATGTTGGCTAACTTTCATTATTTCAACACTTTTTGATTTGAGTAAAAGAAGATGTTCGAAAAATTTTGTTTCTACCTGCTGGTCTGTTTTGACAGATTTCTGCCATTATTTGCATTTGCTTCTTATTGATTCCTTTTTGAGCTCTCTTCAGGTAAATTGAGTTTCTTTGAAGGAGTTACTTCAGTAGCTTGTGTTTTTAGTAAAAAGCCTTGCTGTTCGAAAGCTTTGCCAGTGGTCTAATATCTTTTGAATAAGCTAATGTTGCTAATGAAGATTGTGTGAAGTTTTGTATAAAGGAAAAATTTCAGGTGTAGAGAGAGAATGATGCAATTAGATGAAGAATGGACAAAATCTCAAGCTTGGGGATGCCACCATGGTGTCACCCCAAGAAATATCCAAGAGGTAGAAGCGTCAAAGCTTGGGTATGCCCAAGGCATCCCCTTCTTCATTAATAAAAGCTCAGGTCTGTCTAGACACTTTGTTTTTATTGTTTCATGCACAGTTGTGTTATTCTTGGAGCGTCTTAGTTTTCGTTTCCTTTGCTTAGGTTGTTTAGTTTGCTTTAGTAGTTTGTACCCCTGTTCTCGCAGTGTTGTTTTGCAAATAAGGTTGCTTGGTGTTTGGAAAGGAGTAGTAAGTTCTTGCTTGAAGTGCAAGAGGAGCTTGCATTGACTGTGACTTAGACTTTAGCATGACATGCTAGGTGTTGTTTTAGCATTATGCTTAGTGATTATTGTTTTAGCATGTCTTGTTCCAAACAATTGGGATTGCTTAGTGTGCCTTGAAGAAATTATGCATTGTTTTAGCATGCAAAATCATAGTATTGTGGTATTCTCCTTTGATGTTTTGCTTGGGTTGACTTGGCACATGCTTACACCATGTTATGACTATGACAAGTCACCATTAGACTCTATGATCATTTAGTCCTTGACTTGTACTACCACTCTTTGCTTTGATTAGTTTGCTTTGTTGCATTGCATAATTATGGCCATTATTGCTCTCTTAGTTGGTTGCTGCTAGTATTTTGCTAGCCTCCACTTGTATGAGTAAGTTTTACTCATGATTCCAACTCCCAAGAAACCAAGTTATTCCAAAGTGTCCACTATAAACTCCTATGCATGGTGTGTTACACCATTCCAAGTATATTCTTGTTTTCAACTATCTTCCAATTAAAAAGTAAAAACTATTTTGTTATGTGAAAACTTAGTGATTAAAGCCCTCACGAACTTGATGGCACATTTTATTCTTTGCCCCTAATAAACTTGAACCATTGAGGCAACTTTTCTGTATATGCTTGCACTTATAAGTTGGGATTAGCAGAACCGTGCTGTCACGGGGAACGTTTTCAACATTGCACTTGTACTTTTTGTACTCCGTTGATATCATGCTCTTTTGTCTATGGATGTTACCGGTGTGAAATGAAGTGGGAACTTGTAAGTCCATGAAGTTTGTATTCTGTGTTAGAGAAACGCCTAGGCCGCTAGCCTAAGCCATGTCTAATCATGGTGGAAACTTGCAGCATCACCATAGTGACATCTATGAAGCATTCTTCTTATAAAAAAAGAGAGATACGTTGAGAAAAGAGGAAAGAGAGAAAAAGCACCATATTCCCATGGTACATAAGAAGAATTGCTGAGATGCTCATTGTCTGCTTGCCTTGTCATTTTGGTTATGGGAAAGCTCCTGTACCATGTGCAAGGGTTACCCCGTTGGCGGTTCTCAATGATATGCAAATAATTACAGTGACAAGAACTTGCCTGGGTCCTAAGTTGAGTATCCATGAGGTGTAGCCCTCATAGTTAAGGGACTTGAGATTGCCAACTTATACTTTGTCAAGCATATACTCCAGCTTTGCCACTTTAACCTTAACCACTTCAAGATGCTTATGACAGGGGCAATGAGGGCTAAAAGCTAACTAGTACCATAATTTTTGGAAGCTCTTTTTGAAACTTGTAATCCCTGCTTCCTTTACAAAAAGGCCTTTCTTCCACCATTATTTGAGTCCCCACCTTCTATATTTAGGCACCATTAAGAGAGCATAGTTGTTATTTCGTGTGCAATGTTCCAAAGCTTATTAATTGATGCATATTGTGTTATTACTTGCTCTTGTGCTATTTGTTTCTATTCACCCTTGTGAACTTTGCAGGTGTCCTATGCATTATATTGCTACTCTATGAGGGAAAGTTGACTGCCACTATGCTATGTTTTCTGCATGTGAAACAAACAAACGTTTTTCAATACATATTATTCATGATCTTTGTTTGTAGCTTGCCATGTTGCATGCATAATTACTATGTCCTATTGTTAGAACTCCATCTTTCATGCACATGTTTAGAGTTCTTTGATCCCAGCTTTCAATGTTTACAAATGGTTGGATCTTTATTGTGAGGGTGCATGTCACATCAAAAATTATTCTTTTATCACTTACCTACTCGAGGACGAGCAGGAGTTAAGCATGGGGATGTTAATACGTTGGAAACGTATCTATAATTTTTTATGCTCCATGCTTGTTTAGTATCTACTTTGTATTACTTGTCTACACTTTGAGGTGTTTTTACATGTTTTCTGGTACTAACCTATTAACAAGTTGCAAAAGTGCCAGATGCCTATTTTCTGTTGTTTTTGGTTTCAGAAAAGTTAGTAAAGAAATATTCTCGGAATTGGACGGGACGGAGGACAAAGTCAATAACTTTTTATGGGAAACAAGAAGTCCAGAGGAGAGACGAGGAGGCCGGCCAGGGGGCCAGACCCACCCTAGGCGCGGGTGGGCCCTACCCCGTGCCTGGGTAGGGTTTGCCTGCCCTGGCGGCCGCCTCGGTCTCCCCCTTCGCCTATAAGAAGCCCCCGATGTAGAAACTCTTGGTACCCGATCAGAAATCCATGAAACCATCTGTAGCCGCCACCATCGTCCCTAGATCGGGGGATCTGAAGCCCTTCTCGGCACCCTGCCGAAGGGGAGATCATCCCGGAGGCCTTCTCTCCGGTATGATTCATGAGTAGTTCCACCTTTTACTATGGGTCCATGTAGTAGATAGATGGTTGTATCTCCTCCTTTGTGCTTTCATGTATAGATCTTGTGAGCTCCGCTTATGATCAATATCTAATCTATTTGTAATCATGCATGTTGTGTTTGCGGGGATCCGATGGATATTGAGATTATTATGTTGGTTTGATTAATGGGTCTATATTTATGATTCTATCATGTCTGTGTTGTTTGTGATCTTGCATGCTCTCCGTTGCTAGTGGTTATCTTGGCCAAGTAGTTGCTAGTGACTCCAAGAGGGAGTATTTATGCTCGATAGTGGGTTCATGCCTCTAGTTTCCAAGGGAAGTGACAATAATCTCTTCGGATGTAGATGTGTTGTTGCTACTAGGGAGAAAAAAACGGTCTCTTGTTCATGGAACATGTGGACTGTTTACCTTACACACTTTGCTTAAAGCAGTTGTCTGTTGCTTGCAACTTAATACTGGAGGGGGTTCGGATGATAACCTGAAGGTGGACTTCTAGTCATAGATGCAGTTGGATTACGGTCTATGTATATTGTTGTATTGCCCAATCAACCTCATAGGATCTTTCTGGCTAGTAATTGCATTGTTATGCCTTGCTCAGCCTCACAATTGTCAGCTGTAATTTGTTTACCCTTCATGCCATGTTGTTTATCTAAGGAGAGAACCTCTAGTGAACTATGGACCCCGGTCCAATCTTTACCATTGATACATCTTCCACTGTAACTTGTTTACTTGCTGCAAACCATTATCTTCCACACCATATGTTTAATCCTTTGTGACAGCAAACCGGTGAGCTTGACAACCTCACTGATTCGTTGGGACAGAGTCTTGAGTTTGTGTTGTGCAGGTCTCCATGTTGCTTCCAACACCTGTGTGACGTTTCCTTCCTCCTTCTGGTTCGATAACCTTGGTTTTTACCAAGGGAAATCTTTTTGCTGTACTCTTCATACCTTGCTCTTGGGGTTTCCAACGAATCACTCTTCCTCCCTGTTGAGTGTAGCATCAGCTCGCGAAGAGAGAACCGGGGGCGTCGCACCCTAGCGTCGCCAGGCCCAGGCACGGCCTCTCCGTGCCACCGCTGCCGCCGGCCCCTGCCACGGTGGTGGCAGGCCTCGTCCCACAAAGGGGGGCGGGGACCTCTGGCTTGTGCACCCGTGCGCAGTAGAGTCGGCAAGCCATGGCGACAACCCTGGACCTCGTGGTGGCGCGCTGCATTGTGGTACTTCACCGGCGAGTTGTGGAGGCGGAGGAGGTGGTGAGCGTGGAGCAGTGGTGGAGGTGCAGGCGGGTCGACGGTCTGAAGGTGGCTACGAGGTGCGCTGGTGGCCAGATCTGCTTGCTTCAGCAACATGCGGCAATGGCCTGCTCTGGCACAGGTGCAGGGGCGCCAGGGTGCGCAGCAGGCTGGAGGTGTGGTGGTGCTTGGACCCAGGGCAGGGGCGTTGGCGGCAGGGAGGAGGCTCCCCGAGGTGGTGTGGCGTCGAGGCTCTGGATCCGCTGCTATGGCTGATGCAGGCCATGGTGTTGTGCGTGTTCAGGGAGGGAGTCGTCCTTGAGGTCGTCCTGGAAACTGGGGATCGGGAGGGGTGTTGCAGGTGCGCTAGATGCTGAGCTGGCGGGCTCGGGTGGGTGTCTAGTCGGGGCAGCGACCCCCGACCACAGACTATCAGGAGGGGTGGCCGGAGTCAAGGATGTCGGGGTGGCGGCCCCGGGGATGCGGCGACTATGGGGTGGTCAGTAGCCAGGAGTTTTTGTCTCGGCGCAACAGCTGCGTGGAGGACAGCTGGACTGGGGGCCCTCGGCTCGATGGTCTCGTGGATGTTGCGCCCTTTTCCGTCGGTGCCTTGGCGGCTTTAGTGGGCTGCAGCATGTGTTTGGCGGGAGCGCGGCGTTCCTCGCTGGCATCACCATGGAAGAGGTGCGCCCCTTGGTTGGTGGCGAGTTGGCGTGAGGAGCTTGCTCTGCTACGCGTGAAGGCCAGAGCGGCGGCTCTGGACCATGTTGGTGTTGCTCTTTTGTCCTGGACGTGCGGGTGGCAGGGCATGGTAGTGTGGGTGGGGGCGCCGTCTCTCCTACCGTTGGTCGTGCTCACCGGGAGGTTTGGACCGTCTTCGTGTCGGCCCTTTGGAGGTGGTGCAAGGGCCTCTAGACAAAAGTCCTGCCTGAATTTGGTCGGTGCCCATTTCGGCGACTCATTTGGGCGTTACTTCCCCTTTGGGGGCGTAGTTGTGGATCCCGGGTACCCCTCCGTCCATCGCTCCTGGGTGAAAACCCAAATCTGGCTTCGTTAGATTGGATGACGGTGGCGTCCTCTCGGACATCGTGACCTTCTTGGAGGCGTCATTTTTCGGAGTGATGTGAACCATGTCTAGGGTTTTCTGGTACTACTGGGAGAGTCGACGTCTTCGGGCCCTTTCGGCATGCGAGTGCCGCTAGCGAGTTCCCTGCGGCCTGCCTCTCGCCATGAAGCCTGTGAGGCCTAGTCGTTCCTTTGGCTCTGACTTCCTCTCCGAGGACATGGATCAGCCTTTTTGTAGCCCCCACTGTTGACGTTGTGCTGGTGTCATTCGGCGGTGCTCCAGACCTACTCGAGCTAGGTAGTGTGGTCTTCTGCCGGTTTTCCTTAAAACTGTGCCGCTTGGGGTCTTTTTTTTCTGGTTTCCTTTTTAATCGGACCAGTGTGTATATACGCCTGTATCAGGTTTCGACCGGTTTTCCTTTCAAACCGGTCATTTCTCTTCTTCTAATAGAAAAGGCAGAGCTCTTGCCGGTTGCTCAAAAAAATAAAAGAGGCTTTTTCCCGAAAGGTTCTCTAGGGTTCTTAAGCACGTTTGTTACCACCATCAGGGACGGAGACGAGGGAGGGGGGCAGCAGGGGTCAGATCCCCCACTAACTATTTGGCCTATCTATTAGTAGTAATCACTCCCTTATCAACGCTGATAAACATTGCATTTTTGGCACTTAAGGCTCATACCAGCTGCTAGCCCATTCACGCTCATATGAATGCACCGAAGGCCACCAAGCAGCCCAGCCAGTTATTTTTCCTAGACTTGCGTTCTGTATGCCTAGGACGAGCGGAGAACCCCCATCGGATTGCGCCCCTAACCCGAAATCTGATTCGTCTCTCCCGACCAATCTACCATGGAGCCGGCCACCCGCTTACAGATGACTGCACCAAACACCAGTCGCAGTGTAACAGAACAAGGAGTATAACAATGTCGTTCTCCTAGCTAGTCGTTTTGTTGGATATATACTTGGATAGTTGGATTACTGTTGTTCATGCCAGCAATCGACTGCTATGGTGCCGCACCATCGTCGACCACAGTCTGGAGGTATGCCACACCACATATATATTTGTTCACGTGTTTGCACAACTATCAAATTTGTAGAAGTGCTAGCTAGGAAATAAGCAACATTTTGTCGTTTAGGTTTGGTAGAACTGGTAGAAGGAAATCCAACAATTTTGTATAAAGAAATTTAATTTTATAGCAAAATTTGAAAGCATGTGGACGATTAGACTCGTTAAGGTTTTTAATCTGTATTTTTTCTACAATTTGAGTGAATCCTAAAGGCTATTTGAAAAAAGAAAAAGAAACCTCCAACAACCTGATAGTAGACCATTTTTTTTGCTTTGTCGATGTCTCGCCCCCTATACCTAAATCTTGGCTCCGCACCTAAGTATAGCAATGTCGTTCTCTCCTAGCTAGTCGTTTTGTTGGATATATACTTGAATAGTTGGATTACTATTGTTCATGCTATGGTGCCACTACATCGCCGACCTCAATCTGGAGGTATCCTTGTATCAATATGCCACATATATGTTTGTTCACGTGTTTGCACAACTATCAAATTTGTAGAAGTGCTAGCTAAGCAATGGTTTATGCACTAGTGGAAACAGCCCCATATCTCCCGGTTGGTAAGGGGCTTTAGTCTCGGTTCCCCAACCAGGACTAAAGCCCCAACCTTTAGTCCCGGTTGCCTCACCAACCAGGACAAAAGGGCGTACACGTGGCCGCGGCAGAGAGCGAGGTGGGAGGAGCAACCGTCCCGGTTCATAATACAAACCGGGACCTGCCGCGGCAGAGATTTGACACATTTATCTGCCGGCAGAGAATTCATTTTGGCAACTTTTATTGCCGCGGCAGCATTTTGGCCACTTTTTGTGCCGTGGCAGAGAATTCATTTATGTTGTTTTATTGTTTATTTAGTGTTTTGCACTCATCAATGAAGGAACCATTATATTACACAAGATCATCATAACAATATAGATCCAAGTGTTGAACATATTACATTCGATACACGGATCGAGTTCATGCAGTACATACAAAATAAGCTCTTTGTACAATACCTATTGTTTATATACACCCGAATAGTATTCTCCTTTTGGGTTTAGGACTTTTTCATCCAAGAATCCCGCCAATTCCTCCTGAATTGCTCGTACGCGATCCTTTGGCAGAAGACCGTCCCGTAGACGTTCGATCTGATTTAAAAAATGATTCAACCTATATAAATGAAACTAAACACAGTTTGATGGTAATTAAAAACTATATAAATTGTTTACGTGCGTGGAGTTGCTCTAAATTTCTGCCCTTCTCACAGCACGTCTGACGGATGAACTCGTAAACATAGTATCCACATAAATTGTTCCCTGGTCCCTGCGTCAGACACTTTACGAGAACAAAGTTTAATCAAAAAAATAATCAAGCATGATAATGCTAGAATCAAATAGATGCGCGAATATAGCTAGTGGTGCTTACATCTAGTGGTTGAAATGTAAGCTCCTCTTTCCAAACACCCCTAGCCTTGTTGGTGAACCATTTGCAAGCGCTGCCCGGCGAAGAAAACGAATAAAAGAAGTTATTAATTACTTGATATCATAAAATTCACGAACGTTGCCGATATAGTGTCATAATTATTAGAATTACCGCTGGAGAAGCATCTGCATGTCCTTCCACTGCTCAAGGGGTTTATGTTTCGAGTCCATGACTAGTACACGCCCTTTTTCAAGTTGAATGATTAACAGAATATAGTGAAAGCTGCGCATGCATAACTAATCAATTATATACTTAACATCGAGTAAGCGAAATAGAAAGTGTATACAAGACAATAACACTCACTCGAAGTTGTAAGAAAATAGTATTTCTCTTCTAGTTTCTTAAAACCTTGACGCGTGTATGATATTATCCTCCGTATCCTGGGGGTTTGTTTTGAGATTAGCTTGATGAACCCAATATGGGTCAATGAACCCAATGTTATAGATTTGTCCTCTGCTGCATTCGAGAATCTTCATTCTGCATATTATAGTATGATTATATACATGCAATAAATGAGGTGAGATAGCTAGAGACTAAATTAATTACAGAATTAGTACTTACATACAATAGGCACTGATGATCGATTTGTCCAAGGCACTGATGATCGATAGCACAAAACGATCCGTTTTTTGTGCTCAGAAAATGGAAAATGGCTTTTCCGTGCGACGAAAATGAAAACTTCCTCCTGCAACATTGTTCTCCATACCAATATCCACATGCATGCATAATATGGGCATAGCATCACAAACTATGCCATGATTCAGCACATAACATCGGTCATTTGGACCGAAAGCCATGAAACCTCGAACATGATAGGTCATTTTGTGAAGGTTTTTTCGAGACATGATCAATATACAAGTCTGGTATTTTTCCTTTCAACTATGTCACATAATATGAGACCACGCGAAGGATTTTCATTGTTCGGATTTTTTTTGAATTTCTTATGCCCGTTTTGAATTTTTTAAATTTCTAACTATGGTCGAACCGGCGCGCATGGAGATAGGGGACGAGCATCGTTAGAACTTGCATTGAATCTCTAAAGAAACCACATATTGTGAGTCTAAAAATGATTTTTTCAAAAAATCACGGGCGTTAGATCATGTACCTGTAGTACAAACCAGACCCACTTCCTACCGATTCGGCAGACATTTGTTATTTTTACCCGGGATGGACGAAAAGGTTTCAGATGTCCCGGTTGGGAGATAGTCCATGTAAGGTGGTCTAGTATTTTATAAAAATGGGACGTTAGCATTCTGAAACAACATTTTGGTGCTTACTTCACAAAACGACCCGTTTTTTACGCTCGGAAAATGGAAAATGGCTTTTCCTTGCGACAAAAAGGAAACTTCCTCCTGCAACATTGTTCTCCATATCAATGTCCACATGCATGCATAATATGGGCACAACATCACAAACTATACCGTGATTCAGCACATAACATCGGTCATTTGGACCGAAAGCCATGAAACCTCGAACATGATAGGTCATTTTGTGAAGGTTTTTTCGAGACATGATCAATATACCAAGTCTGGTATTTTTCCTTTCAACCATGTCACATAATATGACATCATGCGAAGGATTTTCATTGTTCGGATTTTTTTTGAATTTCTTATGCCCGTTTTGAATATGGGCACAACAACATTGATAGGTTCATCTTTAGTCCCGCTTGGAGGGATTTCGGCAGGCTGGGCCAGTCAACACTAATGATAGGGGTGAGTGTCGATATTATGTCGTGCGGCGTGTACCTTGTCTCGGATGGTGTCACCAACCGGGACTAAAGGTATCTTTAGTCCCGGTTGGAGACACCAACCGGGACAAAACACGAGTCAACACTAATAATAGGGGTGAGTGTCGATATTATGTGTAAGTGTCGACACTATGCCGAGCTGCTTGTACTATAAATAGGCATCCTTCTGAGTCCAGTCCTCCAGCCAGATTGAGGCATCTCCAATATGGTTTTCGAGAGCAGGGACACCACTACGACTAGTTTCAGGGAGATGTCGCCGGATCCCAGTCCTCTGGCATCTCCAAGAAACTGGTCATAGAGGCACTCCCTGATATATGAAATTAGTTAGCTCCCGGGTGTATTGATCTAGTTAGAGAAGTTACAAGCTGCAAGATGGTGTGCGAGAGCAAGGACACCACTACGACCAGTTTCAGGGAGATGCCGCCGGATCCCAATTCTCCGGCATCTCCAAGAAACTGGTCATAGAGGCACTCCCTAATATGTGAAATTAGTTAGCTCCCAGGTGTATTGATCTAGTTAGAGAAATTACAAGCTGCAAGATGGTGTGCGAGCGCAGGGACACCACTACGACCAGTTTCAAGGAGATGCCGCCGGATCCCAGTCCTCCGACATCTCCAACAAACTGGTCATAGAGGCACTCCCTAATATGTGACCACGCGCGTTTTGAGATCAGATCATAATGGTAAGTATGAATCGGGACAACTTCTTCATAGTTCGGGAAAGTCGTTCTACGAATCGGGACTAAAGGCCCCCTTTAGTCCTGGTCCAGCCACAAAACGGGACTAACACTCAAGACATTTATTAATATTAAAAACCAAGACTACAAAACCGGGACTAAAGGCCCCCCTATATATAGTCCCGGTCAAGCCACAAACCGGGACTAACACTCAATACATTTATTAAACTTGGAAAATTGCAAACATCATAAGATATCCCGGCCAGACATGAACTAGAGTTACACAATATGAGCATGAACTTCTTGGCATATGTCCTTCCTTATGATCGCTTCAGACGTAACCATGGAGCATCTTCTTTACTTAACGGAATGCTTGGGTCAGTTTTCACTGTGAAGGGCGGAATTTCATCAAACTTATTATAATCTTCTGACATGTCTGTCTTATCCTCAATTCCCACGATGTTTCTTTTCCCTGAAAGAACTATGTGACGCTTTGGCTCATCATATGACGTATCCGTTTGCATATTTTTTTCTTTTTTTCGGTCTGGAGGACATGTCCTTCACATAGAAAACCCGAGACACATCATTGGTAGGACGAATGGTTCATCTCTATAACCAAGATTGTTGAGATCCACTATTGTCATTTCGTACAACTGGTCTATCTTTACCCCTTCCCCATTCAGGTTGACCCATTTGCAGCGAAACAAAGGGACCTTAAAAGAGACTCCATAGTCTAGTTCCCATATCTCCTCTATGTAACCATAGTATGTGTCCTTTTGTCCATTCTTGTCTGTTGCATCAAAGCGGACACCACTATTTTGGTTGGTGCTCTTTTTATCTTAGGCGATCGTGTAGAATGTATTCCCATTTATTTCGTACCCTTGGAAATTCAATATAGTAGAAGATGGTGATGCGGCCAACAAGTATAGATGATCTCCAAAAGTGGTGTCATTCAAGAGATGTGTCCGCATCCAACCACCAAAATACTTCATGTGTTCATCGATATGATTCAGGCTTCCCCGGGTTTTTGGAGCGTACAATATTCTTGTGTTCCTCGATATACGGAGCTGCCAAGGTGGAATTATGTAGAACTGTGTAGTGTTCTTTAGTGAAAGAATCGCCGTCCCTACATATCATTGCTTTCTTTCCTAGCATGCCTTTTCCACTTAGTTTTTTCTCATGCCGCGAGTCAGAAACACCAATCGGCTTAAGGTCAGGAATAAAGTCAACACAAAACTCAATGACCTCCTCTGTTCCATATCCCTTAGAGATGCTTCCTTCTGGTCTAGCACGGTTATGAACATATTTCTTTAAGACTCCCATGAACCTCTCAAAGGGGAACATATTGTGCAGAAATACAGGACCGGGAATGGCAATCTCTTCCACTAGGTGAACCAGGAGATGTGTCATAATATTGAAGAAGGATGGTGGGAACACCAACTCAAAACTAACAAGACATTGTACCACATCCTTCTGTAACCTTGTCAGAATATCTAGATTGATTACCTTCTAAGATATTGCATTGAGGAATGCACACAGCTTCACAATGGGTACTCAAACATTTTTCGGTAGAAGCCCCCTCAATGCAATCGGAAGCAACTGCGTCATAATCACATGACAGTCATGAGACTTCAGGTTTTGGAACTTTTTCTCTGCCATATTTATTATCCCCTTTGTATAAGATGAGAAGCCAGACGGCACCTTGATACTATAAAGGACTTCAAAAAAGATTTCCTTCTCTACTTTGGTAAGAGCATAACTGACACGACTTAAGTGACACCCTTTATCCGTCTTGTTCTGTGTATGCATGTTCTTTGGGTCTTTCATAATTTGTTGGTCCTCCCATGCTTCTGGTGTATCTTTTGTATTCCCATACACGCCTAGGAATCCTAGCAGGTTCACGCAAAGATTCTTCATCACGTGCATCACGTCGATTGAAGAGCGGACACGTAGGACTTTCCAATATGGCAGCTCCCAAAATATAGATTTCTTCTTCCACATGGGTGCGTGTCCTGTAGCGACGTCGTCCAGAACTGATTGACCGCCGGGACCCTTTCCAAAGATTACTTCTATGTCCTTGACCATACCAAATACATCATCACCAGCAGGGAGTTCAGGCTTCTTCCGGTGATCTGCCTCACCTTTGAAATGCTTGCCTTTATTTCTTATGGGATGATTGGTCGAAAGAAATCGTCGATTCGCCAGGTACACAACCTTCTTGCATTTATGCAAATATGTACCTTCAGTCTTATCTAAACAGTGCGTGCATGCCTTATATCCCTTGTTTGTCTGTCCTGAAAGGTTACTAAGAGCAGGCCAATCATTGATGGTTACGAAAAGCAACCCTCGTAGATCAAATGGCTCCTGTTTGTTCTCATCCCACGCATGTACACCTGGTTTGCCCCACAGCTATAAGAGTTCTTCAACCAATGGTCTAAGGTACACATCAATGTCGTTGCCCGGTTGCTTCGGGCCTTGGATGAGAAATGGCATCATAATGAACTTACGCTTCATGCACAACCAAGGAGGAAGGTTGTAGATACATAGAGTCACGGGCCAAGTGTTGTGACTGTAGCTCTGCTCCCCAAAAGGATTCATGCCATTCGTACTTAGACCAAACCATAAGTTCCTTGCGTCATCTGCAAAGTTTGGAAAGTCTCTCTCGATTTTTCTCCACTGTGACCCATCATCAGGGTGTCTCAACTTCCCGTCTTTCTTACGGTCTTCTTTGTGCCATCGCAACAACCTGGCATGCTCTTTGTTTCTAAACATACATTTCAACCTTGGTATTATAGGAGCATACCACATAACCTTAGCAGGAACCCTCTTTCGGAGGGGCTCTCCCTCGACATCACTAGGGTCATCTCGTCTGATCTTATACCGCAATGCATTGCATATCGGGCATTTATCTAAATTCTCATACTCCTTACCGCGGTAGAGGATGCAGTCATTAATGCATGCATGTATCTTTTGCACATTTAATCCTAGAGGACAGAGAGTCTTCTTTGCTTTGTAGGTACTCTCGGGAAGTTCGTTATGTTTTGGAAACTTCGGCTTCATTATTTTCAGCATCTTTTCAAATGAGGAGTCATTATACCACACTCTTTCTTCCATCGCAGCAATTCCAGTGTGGTACCGAGCTTTGTGCTGCCATATTCACAATTTGGGTACAACAATTTCTTTTGATCTTCTAACATGCCCTCTAACTTCAACTTCTCATTTTCTGTTTCACAGTCTCGCTTTTGCATCAGAAATGACCCTACCAAGTTCATCAGCGGGCTCATCTGATGCCCGTTCTTCACCTCCTTCCTCTTCATTGTCTTCCATTTCAGTATCACTATATTCAGGAAACATATGATGATAGTTGTTATCATCATCTTCTTCTTCACCGTCTTCCATCATAACCCCTCTTTCCCCGTGTTTGGTCCAGCAATTATAGTTGGGCATGAAACCTTTCATAACCAGGTGGCCGCGGATGATTTTCGAGGAAGAGTACTCCTTGTTGTTCCGATATTGAACACATGGACAACGTATAAAACCATTCTCTTTGTTTGCCGTAGCCACATTGATAAATTTATCCACCCCTTTAATGTACCCGGGTACACGCCGGTCACCGTACATCCATTACCGACCGTTCATCTGCATCATATAAGTAAGTTTATCAAAAACAGGACATCATAAATAGTGAAATGAACAATTCACATCGACACATGCATTGTATCAATGATAGAGAAAAGATAAGATTGCTAACCTCGATCGAGGGAAATAAAGAGGAGAAAGCTCAAGTGCGTCTCGGACACGTTCTATATTTTTGTTCTGTGAGAAATTGAACGGGATCATTCACTCAAACATTTCATCAAACACCTTGAATGCATGCATATGAAAAAAATAAACTAGCACACCTCTTACACCTTCCACCAAGAAAAAACAGAGGGGAGGCAGATGGCTAGGGCGTCGTATTTATAGAGGGCATGATCATACGTCCCGGTTTGTAACACAAACCGGGACTAAAAGTGTGTGCCACGCCATGTGGCTGACGCCCAACCTTTAGTCCCGATTTGTGTTACAAACCGGGACGCATGATCCCTTACCAACCGGGACGCATGCCTCCGGCCACCGTGCCCGCTCGAACCGGGACGCGTGCCAGCATTAGTCTCGATTCGTGGCGCAACCGGGACTAATGCTGTTAGGGGGGACGAACGGATAACCTGTTTTCTACTAGCGATCGTTCAGGTTTAGTAGAACTGGTAGAAGAAAATCCAATAATTTTGTATAAAAAATTTAATTTTATAGCAAAATTTGAAAGCATGTGGGCGATTAGACTCGATAAGGTTTTTAATCTGTAATTTTTCTGGAATTTAAGTGAATCCTAAAGGATATTTGAAAAAAGGAAAAGAAAACTCCAACAACCTGATGCACTAGTAGAAAAATTACCTTTGGTTTGGAGCTGCTCTGACCTCTAGTTCCGATCTAGTCTAGAACCGGGACTAGAGTGAGCAATCCTCCAAGTTCGTCCCCTTTGCAATGTCTAGGAGGCAGCAATGGCCTAGTCCCGGTTCATTGGGGACCTCTAGTCTCGGTTGGTACAGCTCCGACGCCAACGACTGGGACCTAGAAGAACATATAGTCCCGGGTGATGCTACAAACTGGGACTAAAGATCATTATCTAGTCCCAGTTTGTAGCACCACCCAGGACTAATGTTTTCCTTATATATTCCCTGCACGAACCCATGGACATTTTATCCAAGCTAGCTCAAATTCATCCTCATTTTTTGTCCAAAGTTTGTCAAGATTTGGTGGCATCTATCAATCCAAGCTTCTAAAAAGGTTGGAAACTTCAATCTTTCATCTCTTATTGTTAGTTTAGCTCAATGCTCTAGAAGTAGAGAGGGATTTCATGCTTAGAAGTAGAGGGAATTTTAGATGTGTAACTTTAAGAAAATTTTGATTATGCAAATATTTACGTATTTTTAGAGTTTCAGAGCTTAGAATTGAATAAGGTTTTCACTGCTAGAGCAATAATTAAAAGGTTAACATTTTTTATGTTAACAGTTTTGTCCAATTCAAAAATTTATGCATGTAAAATTATATATATGTCGTACACACTAAATTTTTAGATTTGAAAAAGTAAATGTAGTAAAAATGATCCAAAAAATTTATCTGGTACAAAATTTTAATTATACTGTAGATGAGCCAGGAATGGATGTACGACGCTCCTCGAATGTCTGGCGCGTTTATTAAAGGCATGCATTCTTTCCTCGATTTGGCTGAGGCAAACAAGCAGAATGGTTTTATGTGTTGTTCATGTCGTGTCTGTCGGAATGAGAAGGATTACTCTTCCTCAAAAACCATTCACATCCACCTGATTCAGTCAAGTTTCATGTCCAGCTATAATTGTTGGACAAAACACGAATAAAGAGGGGTTATGATGGAAGACAACGAAGAAGAAGAGAACAATGACAACTATCCAATGTTCCATGAATACAGTGGTACTGCAATTGAAGACAATGAACAAGAAGAAGGTGAAAACGGGTATTAGATGAGACCGCTGATGATCTTCGTCAGGCCATTTTTAATGCACGGAGTGAATGCAAAAATGAAAATGAGAAGAAGAAGTTGGAGCGCATGTTAAAGGATCACAAAAAATTATTGTACCCAAATTGCGAAGATGGCAACACATAGCTCAGTACCACACTGAAATTACTGCAATAGAAGGCAAAGAATGGTTTGTCTGACAAGGGATTTGAGAAGCTATTGAAAATTTGGAAAAAGAAGAAGCTTCCAAATGATAACGAATTGCATGTCAGTACATACGAGGAAAAGAAGGTTGTCTGCCCTCTAGGACAAGAGGTGCAGATACATGCATGCATTAATGAATGTATCCTCTATCGCGGTAAGGAGTATGAGAATTTGGATGCATGTCCGGTATGCGGTGCATTGCGTTATAAGATCATACGATATGACCCTGGTGATGTTGAGGGCAAGCAGCGCCCCAGGAAGAGGTTCCTTCTAATACGTCGGAAACTTATTTATAATTTTTGATGTTCCATGCTTGTTTAGTATCTACTTTGATTTGCTTTGTCCACACTTTGAGGTGTTTTTATATGTTTTCTGGTACTAACCTATTAACAAGTTGCCATAGTGCCAGTTGCCTGTTTTCTGCTGTTTTTGGTTCCAGAAAATCTAGTAAGGAAACATTCTCAGAATTGGACGGGACAAAAGACAAAGTCAATATTTCATCAAGGAGAATACGGAGTCCAGAGGAGAGACGGAGGGGACACACAGGGCGGCTGCACCCCCCAGGCGCGGGCCCACCCTAGGTCGCACCTAGGCATGGTGTGGGCCCCCTGGCCGCCCTCCTGCCTTGCCTCTTCGCCTATAAGAAGCCCCCGACACCTAAACCCTAAATACCCGATCAATATTACACGAAACCGTCTGTAGCTGCCGCCACCATTGTCCCTAGATTGGGGGGATCTAAAGATCTTCCCGGCACCCTGCCGGAGAGGAGATCATCCCGGAGGCCTTCTTCTTCATCATGCAGCCTCCGTTATGAAGAGTGAGTAGTTCCACCTTGGACTACGGGTCCATGTAGTAGCTAGATGGTTGTATCTCCTCCTTTGTGCTTTCATGTCTAGATCTTGTGAGCTCCATTCATGATCAAGATCTCATCTATTTGTAATCATGCATGTTGTGTTTGTGGGAATCCGATGGATATTGAGATTACTATGTCAGATTGATTAATGGTTTTGTCTTATTCATTCTATCATGTCTATGTTGTTTGTGATCTTGCATGTTCTCCGTTGTTAGTAGCTATCTTGGCCAAGTAGTTGCTAGTGACTCCAAGAGGGTGTATTTATGCTTGATAGTGGGTTCATGCCTCTATTTAATCTAAGGGAAGTGACAGAAATATCTAAGGTTGTAGATGTGTTGTTGCTACTAGGGAGAAAACAATGGTCTCTTGTTCATGGAACAAGTGGATTGTTACCTTACACACTTTGCTTAAAGCAGTTGTCTGTTGCTTGCAACTTAATACTAGAGGGGGTTCGGATGATAACCCAAAGGTAGAATTCTAGACATAGATGCAGTTGGACGGCGGTCTATGTATCTTGTTGTATTGCCCAATCGAATCTCATAGGATCTTTATGTCTAGTATTGCATTGTTATGCCTTTCTCAGTCCTGTCAATTGACCTGCTGTAATTTGTTTACCTTGCATGCCATGTTTGTTTATCTAAGGAGAATACCTCTAGTGAACTATGGACCCCGGTCCAATCTTTACCATTAATACATCTTCCACTGTTACTATTTACTTGCTGCAAACCACTTTCACCTTCGACACCATACAGTTAATCCTTTGTTACAGCAACCGGTGAGATTGACAACCTCACTGTTCGTTGGGGCAAAGTCTTGAGTTTGTGTTGTGCAGGTTTCCAAGTTGCTTGCAACACCTTTGAGACGTTTCCTTCCTCCTACTGGTTCGATAACCTCGGTTTCTTACTGAGGGAAAACTTGTTGTTGTGCTGCATCACACCTTGCTCTTGGGGTTTCCCAACGAAGCGCTCCCACATTGACGCAGCGCCATCAAGACTTTCTGGCGCCGTTGCCGGGGAGGCTAAGGACGTCTTCATAAGGGGAGTCCTTCTCAAACGTTATCTTTACTTTGTTTTTGTTTAGCTTAGTTTATTTTGCTTGGTTTTGTTTGCCTATTTTTATCAAAAACTCCAAAAGAAATTAGTTTAGTTTGGTTTGAATTCTCTTATCAAAAAAACAAAAAATTAGTTCATGCTCTAGTTGCTGGTCTGTTATTACCTTGCTTTCTCATGCTTTCTATCAATGGATGGTTTCTTTGAAACTAATCCTTACTGGAAAGGTAGGTTCATGGAAGAAGAAAAGTATTATTATAAGGAACACCGTTTGTCACAAAAAGGGAAACACTTATGGGAACAAATTGATAAATTGAATTCTATTGCTAGAGAGGTGTGCTCTACTTATAATGTTACTTATTGCTTTGATAAATCTTGTTGATGTAGGAGGTATAAACACCTGCCTTTTCAATGTGAGTATAATGATAATGTTACCATATCTTCTTATGTTAAAGGAAATTATGAATTTTATGATGTGGAACAAATTGAAGAATTTATTGCTTTCAAGGGTGCATTTGAACTTGCCAGTTTGCTTCAAAATACTAATGATGCACCTTATGAATATGAGGTTTATGACATACTTAAATTTTTCTTTGATAATTACAAGGAAGAAAATGGCTATATTCTTGAATATTTTAATAGGTGCTTTCCACAAATGGAAGAGACTACCTTGCAGGATCTTATGGAAGAAGAAATTATTGAAACTGGAAGCTCGTTAGATGAAAAAGAGGAGGAGAGTGATGAACAAAAGAGGAAGAATGGATCTACCCATGCCTACCTTCTAATGAGAGTAAATATTTATCCCTTACATTATTTGATTGTCCCCCATGCTTACAAAAGGAGGATGAATGTTATGTTCCTGTGGATCCTTTTGAAATATCTACTTTGGGTAAAACCTATGAAGGTTTTAATCCCACTATTTTTGAGCTTGATAGAAATTATGAGTTTGTAGATCATGAAAAGCATGCTTTATGTGATAGCTATATTGTTGATTTTATTCATGAGGCTACTGAAAATTATGATGAGAGAGGAAGATATGGTTGTAGAAGTTTTCATGGTAGTGAAACACCTCTCTATGTGCTGAAAGTTTTGAAGTTACTCTTGTTTCATCTTCCTATGCATGTCACTTTGTTCTTTGTGAATTTATTTTCATACAAGATTCCTATGCATAGGAAGTATGTTAGACTTAAATGTGTTTTGAATTTGCTTCTTTATGCTCTCTTTTAATTTAATTCATAATTCTTATGTGAGCATCTTCTCAAACTATCATGCCTAACTTAAAGGCGTTAAAGAAAAGTACTTGTTGGGAGATAAACCAAGAGTTTTCTTGAGTCTTGGAACTTATTACTTAAGTAATAACCTCTCCTTATCCTTTTTGTTTGCTTTTTGTGCCAAGAATGACCTCTAATGAGAGAGAAGTAAGATTTGGGGAGTTACTGTCCCAAAACAGATTTTTATGCTCCACCATAAAAATTAGTGAGGAGTCTCTGTAAGTCAGATTGAGCTCAAAATTTACGAATAAGTCCCCTAGTATGTTATCTACCTTTCGTTAGTTCGATATTTTTTTATTTGAGCAATAGAAGGTATTCTAAAAAATTGGGTTCTACCTGCTGGTCTGTTTTGATAGATTTCTGCCATTATTTGCATTTGCTTCTTATTGATTTTTTTTTGGGTTCCTTTTGGGAAATTGAGCTTTTTGAAGGAGTTGCTATAGTATCTTGTGTTTTTAGTGAAAGTTTTTATGTTCTAAAACTAAACCCCAAGGGTCTATTATCTTTTGAATACACTAATGTTGTTAATGAAGATTGTGTGAAGTTTTGTATGAAAGAAAATTTCAGGTGTAGAGAGAGAATGATGTAATGAGATGAAGAATGGACAAAAGCTCAAGCTTGAGGATTCCACCCTGGTGTCACCCCAAGAAATAACCAAGAGGTACAAGCGTCAAAGCTTGGGGATGCCTTGGGCATCCCCTTCTTCATCAATAAAAAGCTCGGGTCTTTCTAGACACTTCGTTTTTATTGTTTCATGCATTGTTGTGTTGTTCTTGGAGCGTCTTAGTTCTTGTTTGCTTTGCTTAGTTTGTTTAGTTTGCTTTAATAGAGTAGTTTGGACCCCCGTTCTCGCTGTGTTGTTTCAAATAAGTTGATTGGTGTTGGAAAGGAGTAGAAAGTTCTTGCTTGAATAGTGCAAGAGGAGCTTGCTTTGACTGTGACTTAGACTTTAGCATGTCATGATAGGTGTTGTTTTGACCTTATGCTTAGTGATTATTGTTGTATCATGACTTGTTCCAAACAATTGGGATTTCTTAGTGTGCCTTGAAGGAATCTTGTGTTTTTTTAGCATGCAAAACCATAATATTGTGGTATTTGATACGTCCAAAACGTATCTACTTTCTCGAACACTTTGATATTGTTTTTCATCTATACTTGTGTGATTTGGATACAACTAACATGGACTGACGCTATTTTCAGCAGAATTACCTTGGTGTCTTGTTTTTGTGCAAAAAATTAACTATCAGGAAAAATCTCGGAAAATATGCCAAAAATTATATTTCACTAGAAGATCCACGGAGCCAGAAGGGGAGACAGAGGGGAGGCCTGGGGGGCCCAGACCCACCCCAGGCGCGGGCCCATTGCCCGCTCCTGGGGGAGGTTTGGACACCCTAGGCAGCTTCTCGGCCTCCCTCCGCGTCTATAAGTTGCCTTCTGACCTAAAAACAGAGGGGGTTCGATAGTTTTACAGAAAGAGTTCCGCTCCACCGCCGCCACCAGAAACCAAGATTCGAATTCAGAAACTCCGTTCTGGCACCCTGCCGGGACGGGGAATTTGGAGAGGATCATCGCCATCGTCATCACCAACGCATCTCCATCAACCACCGATGTTTCCCTCATCTATGAGTGAGTAATCCCCCGCTGTAGGCTTGGGGATGGTAGGGATTGGATGAGTTCTATCATGTAATCGAATAAGAATCTGTTAGGGGCATAGTGCCTAGTATCTCTATTAGTGCTATTTGACTTTGTTGCAACTTGCTGTGCTTAATGCTTGTCACTAGGGCCTGAGTGCCATGATCTCAGATCTGAACTTATTATTGAATCATTATGATAGTATTGTTTATGATCTTATCTGCAATTTGTGTACACATATCATTGTCCGGATCCAAAGGCCCCAAAGTGACAATAATTGGGACAACCGGAGGGAATGGTTGTGGTGTGAGGATCACATGTGTTCACGAAGTGTTAATGCTTTGCTCTGGTGCTCTATTAAAAGGAGCACCTTAATTTCCAGTAGTTCCCTAGAGGCCCCGCTGCCACGGGCTGGCTGGACAGAAGATGTTGTGCAAGTTCTCATTACGAGCACGTATGACTATATTTGGAGCACATGCCTAGGATTGTTTAGTACTTGGATTCTTGTTATTATTTATCTGCAATGCCCTAGTTCTTTGAAGTTACATGTTTAGACTCGTCCAGGCAATGCCCGTCCATCCATCCCTATGCCTACCGCACTTGAATCCTACTGTTACTGTTACTGTTACTTCTGATGTTGTTTCATTGTTGCTATTGCTGTTGCTTTGTTGTTGCTACTGCAAACTTTTGCTACTGATAAACTTCTGTGAGCAAGAACTATTTCCAAATGCAGCTGAACTGACAACTCAGTTGTTAAGGCTTGCAAGTATTCTTTGTCTCCCCTTGTGTCGAATCAATAAATTGGGTAATACTAACCGCGAAGACTGTTGCGATCCCTACACTTGTGGGTCATCAAGACTATTTTTTAGCACCGTTGTCGGGGAGCATAGCTTTATTTGTAAGTTCACTTGGATCTATTATTGTTCACTGCTAATCTTTTCATCATGGGGAAGTCTCGTGATGGAAAGTTCCCTATTTTACCATCCACTACAAGAAGATGTACAATCCTAAACACCTATATTTCTCTTGATTCACCGTCTGTTATAAGTAAGCTTGTCACACCACCACCACATGCTCATCCTACACACACTACTACTACTGCTGAATCTGAAACTGCTTTTGATGCTCATGATGTTACTTCTACTGTGCTTGATGCGAGTGGTTCATTAGGTCCTTTTCTAGATGCTACTATGGCTAGTCTAGGAAATACCGAAACTCCTAGTGAATACACTATTACACCTGTTAGCTCACCTGAGTCTAGTGAGAGTTATGATATTAATGATGGTTACATAGATCTCACTGATGAATTTGTTGAAGAGTGCCGAAATACACATGGTGCTAGTGCTATTAAGAGTCTCCTTGCTAGACATACTATTATACCTAAGAAGTCCTATGATCCTAAGTTTGCCACCTCTCCCATAGATATTAAAGATAAAGATTATGATTTCTCTCTTGATTTATCTTATTTAGATATTGTTGAGAAAGAACCTTTTTGTGGTACTGAAAACGAGAGTGTTGTGTCTCATATGAATGAGCTTTCTACTATGAGTGATTTGTTCTCTGATGATTTTAAGATGCGCAAGTACTTTGTTGCTAAGATCTTCCCTTTTTCACTAAAAGGAGAAGCTAGCGCTTGGTTTAATAGATTACCTCATGGTTCCATTGATAGCCCTGATTGCTTGATTGCTTCTTTCTTCCATAAATATTTTCTGCCCAGTGCTAGACATGCTGCTTTGCAGAGACTTTTTGATTTTAAATAGGAAGAAGAAGAGAAATTGCCTTAGTCATGGAAAAGATTCCGTTCCTTGATTCATGCATATCCTGGATGTCCATTACCTAAGAATGAGTTGCTTGATCATTATTATAATGGACTAACTGATGACTCTATGACCTACCTAGATAGCTTTGCTGATTGTGTTTTCAGGAAAAGGACTCCTATAGATGCTGAAGAATTAATGAACAAGATAAGCAAGAATTATGAAGATTGTACTTTAACTGAGTTGAATACACCTGAGCCTATTACTCCTGAACAAGTTGTTCCTGAACCAATTCCAACACCAACAACAAAGCAGAGGGGAGTTATTGCATTAAACGATGAAGTGATGAAGGAAGCTAACAAGTGTCTAAAGGAGAAAGGTATTAGAGCTGAAGATGTGAAGAATCTACCTCCCATAGAAGAATTATGTAAGCCAATTCCCCACTCATCTACTATTGAGGTATACTCTCTCCAACACTTTGATAAAGGTGATATTCCTTATGGTAAGCCTCCTGATCAATGCTTAGAGGAACTTGACATTTTTATTGTTAAACAAGGTCATTTTAATAATCAGATTCAGAATCATTTATTGGAAAACTGAGCTATCAATGAGTTGAAATATATTGTGGAAAGAACTTCTAATGATATTAAAATGCTTTGTAAACACTTTCAAATGGTTCAAACCCAACTTGATCAACTTGCTAAGGTGCAAAAAGATATGCTAGTTAATGCTTCAGAAAATAAACATGCTTATGGAATTAGGACTAGGAGTGGTGCAGCTACTCAAGATCCTTTATATCCTGAAGGACACCCTAAAAGAATAGAACAGGATTCCCAACAAGTAGAAGATAGTGGTAGTCCTCGTAAAAGGAAGAAAAAGAAACATAAGAAAGTTGAGGAACCACTTGAACCTGCTGTAGATCCTAATAGTATATCTGTCTCTGATGCTGAAACTGAGAGTGGTAATATTGATGAGTCTCCCGATAAGGTGGAAGTTGAGGAAGAACCTGAGAAACACACTAAGAACACTAGTTACACAAAGGAAGATTTCATTGCTAATAAACATGGTAAATAGAGAGAACCTTGGGTGTAGAAACCTATGCCTTTTCCAGGTAAGAAACACAAGTCAAAGGAGGAAGAACACTACAACAAGTTTCGTGAGTGTATGAAGCCTTTATTTCTGCAAATTCCTTTGACTGCTATTAAATTTCCTCCTTATTCAAAGTATATGAAGGATATTGTATCTAATAAAAGAAAGATTCCTAATGAGGATATTTATACTTTGCTTGCTAATTACTCCTTCAATGGTAAGGTTCCAAAGAAACTTGGTGATCCAGGTATACCAACTATTCCTTGCTCCATTAAGAATAATTATGTTAGAACTGCTTTATGTGATTTGGGAGCTGGAGTTAGTGTTATGCCTTTTTCTCTCTACAAGAGATTCCAGCTAGAAAAGTTGATACCAACTGATATATCTTTGCAAATGGCTGATAAGTCAACTACTATTCTTGTTGGTATATGTGAGGATGTTCCTATTCAAGTTGCTCATAATTGCATGGTCTTAACTGATTTTGTTGTGCTTGAAATTCCTGAAGATGATAATATGTCTATTATTCTTGGGAGACCTTTTCTTAATACTGCAGGTGCTGTCATCAATTGCAATCAAGGAAAAATAACATTCAATATTAATGACAAAGAGCACACTGTCTATTTCCCCAAGAAGGTTGTCAGAAGCTATTGCCTGAATTCTATTGAAAATATTGAAGGCATAAAGGTTGGAGAAATATATTGTCTCATTCCACAAGAAAATTTTGAAACTATTATGATTGGGACCATTGCTATCAAGTATGAGGTAACATAACACCTTGTGGAATGCAAAGTTTTGTTTCATATAAGATTGTTTTCGTAACAAGACTTGATCAACCTTGTTAACAAAAGGATTTTAATGAACAAAATAATGCTTTCACTATGATTATACTCGCTCACTTTTATTTTTCTCCTTTCCAATCTTTGCTCTTCGTCGTGCCTAACTTAAAGGCGTTAAATAAAAGTACTTGTTGGGAGATAACCCAAGAGTTTCCTTGAGTCTTGGAAGTTATTACTTCAGTAATGACCTCTCCTTATCCTTTTTTTTTGCTTTTTGTGCCAATAATGACCTCTAATGAGAGAGAAGTAAGATTTGGGGAGTTGCTGTTCCGAAACATATTTCTGTCCTCCACCATAAAAATTCGTGAGGAGTCTCTATAACTCGGATTGAGCTCAAAATTTATGAATAAATCCCACAGTATGTTAGATAACTTTCGTTAGTTCAACACTTTTTTATTTGAGCAACAGAAGATGTTTGAAAAAATCGGTTTCTACCTGCTGGTCTGTTTTGATAGATTTCTGCCATTATTTGCCTTTGCTTCTTATTGATTCCTTTTTGGGTTCTCCTTGGGTGAATTGAGCTTTTTGAAGGAGTTACTACAGTAGCTTGTGTTTTTAGTGAAAAGACTTGTTGTTCCAAAGCTTTGCCAGAGGTCTAATATCTTTTGAATACACTAATGTTGCTAATGAAGATTGTGTGAAGTTTAGTATGAAGGAAAAATTTCTGGTGTAGAGAAATAATGATGTAATGGTATGAATAATGGATAAAAGCTCAAGCTTGGGGGGAGCCACTCCGTGTCACGCCAAGAATTACTCAAGAGTTACAAGCGTAAAAGCTTGGGGGTGCCCAAGGCATCCCCTTCTTCATCAATAAAAATCTTAGGTCTTTCTAGACACTTCGTTTTTATTGTTTCATGCACAGTTGTGTTGTTCTTGGAGCGTCTTAGTTTTTGTTTTTGGTTTTCTTTTGCTTCGTTTGGTTTTGCGTTGGTTGCCTTCTAAAAAAATCGAAAACACCAAAAATATTTGTTGTTCTTCTTTGGTTTTGTGAGTTCTTCGCAGGGTTCAGCCGTCCTAAATGGATATTGGTTTTCATGTTAATTATTCAAGTCACACAAGTGAAGGGAAATAATGAAGATTAAGACAACTCGAGGTGTGCTAAGAGGTTGGTAACGAACTCTATTTGTTTCATTTTTGTACATATACTCATCATTGTGAGCATGCTTAGCCTATTTGTGTAAGGTGTATGTCATTATGGATGCTTAGTAGTTCTTGATTGTCTATGATTAGCTCCATCTTGCTAATAGTTGGTAGCATGGCATATGAATGTTTGCTTGCATTGTTTTATTCATACTTTGGTATGACATTGTGGTATCCTCCTTTGACTGTTCATGTGAATTGACTTGGCACATGCTCACGCATGCATACGACTAATCAATAGTCAGTAAGCCTTGATGATTTATTTTGCCTCAGAGTTCTTGTATCACTTTCATGCCATAATTAGTCATGTTTTGTTGCAAGCATGATTATGACAGTTATTACTCTCTCGTTTGTTGCTCCCTCTCTATTGCTAGTCTTCACTTGCACTGAGTATGTGCTCTACCTGTGCTTCCAACTCCCCAAAACCAATATTGCCAGCTATGTCCACCATATCTACCTATTATCATCATTTGCTATTTCAGTGCATATTATATATGCCGTGTTTTCTTCCAAAATAAAATGTTTGTCTGTTTTGAGAAAGTTAGTTAGTAAAGCTCTCACGAACTTTATGGCGCACTTTATTTCCTTGCGCTTAATAATCCTAAACCATTGTGACTAGTCCATGAAAGTTATATGCTTGTTTATTATATGTTGGGAGTTAGCAGAACCGTGATGTCACGGAGAACGCTTTCAACACTTTTTGGATAATTCTATCCAGTTGATACTTTGCTCTTTTGTTTACGGATGTCGACGATGTGAAATAAAAGGGGAAGTTGTTAGTTCATGGAGTTTATACATTGTGTTAGAGTAACGCCTGGGCCGCTAGCCTAAGCCATGCTTAATCATGGTGGAAACTTGCAGCATCACTATAATGAACATCTATGAAGCATCCTCAATAAAATCTATGCATATGGTAAATAAAAAGATTGCTGAGATGCTCATTGTCTGCTTGCCTTGTCATTTTGGTTATGGGAAAGCTCTTGTACCATGTGCAAGGGGTACCCCGTTGGCGGTTCTCGATGATATGCATGTATTTACAATGACAAGAAATTTTAGCTGACCGAAGTTGAGTAGTATGCGGAGCGACCCTCGTACTCAAGGGACTTGGGATTTCCAGTATATGGTCTGTCAAGCATATGATTCAAAGTGGACCTCACTTTCACCTTAACCACATAAATATGCCTATGATAGGGTCAATGAGAGCTCAAAGCTAATGAGTACCTTCCTTTCAGCATTAGGAAGCCTTTCAAACCTTCACAAAAACCGTTTTCACAATTTTGTTGAGTCACCACTTATTCTATGAGCACCTTCTTGAGAGCATAGTTATCCTTCTTGTGTTTGTTCCAAAACTTGGTTAATTATGTCATGACTTTGATGCTTGTATCTCTGATATCTTTATCTCTAGTCTTCATGTGAACTTCAGAGGTGCCTCGGAATTTATATTGTGCTCTTCAAACAAAGGCAAGCGAGATACCACTCTATCATACCTTACTATGAGCATTGCAATGTTGATTATGTTTATGTTTCATGCTACTTATTATTATTGAGTTGGCTTCTCTTCATAGCTTGCAATAACTATTGAGTAGAATTACTTGCATACTCTTTATTATGAATTGTCTAAGCATCCACTCTTGTGCTGAGAATATTTACATCATATGAAGAAAAGTGTTCGTGAAAGTTCTTTTATCGCACTCAGTTTTCAACTGAATTGCTTGAGGACAAGCAATAAGCTAAGCTTGGGGGGAGTTGATACATCCAAAACGTATATACTTTCTCGAACACTTTGCTATTGTTTTTCCTCTATACTTGTGTGATTTGGATACAACTAACACAGACTGACGTTGTTTTCAGCAGAATTACCTTGGTGTCTTGTTTTTGTGCAGAAAATGAACTATCAGGAAAAATCCCGAAAAATATGCCAAAAATTATATTTCACTAGAAGATCCACGGAGCCAGAAGGGGAGACAGAGGGGAGGCCTGGGGGAGGTTTGGACACCCTAGGCAGCTTCTTGGCCTCCCTCCGCGTCTATAAGTTGCCTTCTGACCTAAAAACAGAGGGGGGTTCGATAGTTTTCCAGAAAGAGTTCCGCTCCACCGCCGCCACCAGAAACCAAGATTCGAATTCAGAAACTCCGTTCTGGCACCCTTCCGGGACGGGGAATTTGGAGAGGATCATCGCCATCGTCATCACCAACGCATCTCCATCAACCACCGATGTTTCCCTCATCTATGAGTGAGTAATCCCCCGCTATAGGCTTGGGGATGGTAGGGATTGGATGAGTTCTATCATGTAATCGAATAAGAATCTGTTAGGGGCATAGTGCCTAGTATCTCTATTAGTGCTATTTGACTTTGTTGCAACTTGTTGTGCTTAATGCTTGTCACTAGGGCCTGAGTGCCATGATCTCAGATCTGAACTTATTATTGAATCATTATGATAGTATTGTTTATGATCTTATCTGCAATTTGTGTACACATATCATTGTCCGGATCCAAAGGCCCCAAAGTGACAATAATTGGGACAACCGGAGGGAATGGTTGTGGTGTGAGGATCACATGTGTTCACGGAGTGTTAATACTTTGCTCTGGTGCTCTATTAAAAGGAGCACCTTAATTGACAGTAGTTCCCTAGAGGCCCCGCTGCCACGGGCTGGCTGGACAGAAGATGTTGTGCAAGTTCTCATTACGAGCACGTATGACTATATTTGGAGCACATGCCTAGGATTGTTTAGTACTTGGATGCTTGTTATTATTTATCTGCAATGCCCTATTTCTTTGAGCTTACATGTTTAGACTCGTCCATACAACGCCCGTCCATCCTTCCCTATGCCTACCGCACTCTAATCCTACTGTTACCGTTACTGTTACTTCTGCTGATGTTTCACTATTGATGTTGCTGGTGCTTTGTTGTTCCTACTAAAAACTATTGCTACTGATAAACTTATGTGAGCAAGAACTATTTACAGGTGCAGCTAAACTGATAACTCAGTTGTTAAGGCTTGCAAGTATTCTTTGTCTCTCCTTGTGTCGAATCAATAAATTGGGTAATACTACCCGCGAAGACTGTTGCGATCCCCTACACTTGTGGGTCATCAGTATTCTCCTTCAATGCTTTGTTTGGGTTGACTTGGCACATGATCACATCATGTTATGACTATGAACAAGTCACCATAGCCTCTATGATAATTTAGTCCTTGACTTGTAATACCGCTCTATACTTTGATTAGTATTGTTTTGTCGCTCTGCATGATTATGGCCATTATTGCTCTCTTAGTTGGTCGCTCCCAGTCTTTTGCTAGCCTCCACTTGTATGAGTAAGCTCTACTTATGCTTCCAACTACCAAGAAACCAAGTTATTCCAAAGTGTCCACTATAAATTCCTATGCATTGTGTGTTACACCAAGTATATTCTTGTTTTCAGCTATCTTCGAATTAAAAAGTATTATGTTATGTGAAAACTTAGTGATTAAAGCTCTCACAAACTTGATGGCACACTTTATTTTTCTTGCCCCTAATAAACTTGAACCATTGTGTCATCTATGTTGTATATGCTTGCACTTATACGTTGGAATTAGCGTAACTGTCATCACGGGAACACTTTCAACATTGTACTTGTATATTGTACACAGTTGATATCATGCTCTTTTGTCTATGGATGTCGTCAGTGTGAAATGAAAGGGGAGCTTGTAAGTCTATGGAGTTATGTATTTTGTGTTAGAGAAACGCCTGGGCCGCTAGCCTAAGCCATGCCTAATCATGGTGGAAACTTGTAGCATCACCATAGTGACATCTATGAAGCATTCTTCTTATAAAAATGATTGAGAAAAAGGAGACATATGTGAAAAGAGGAAAGAGAGAAAAAATCACCATATTCCCATGGTAAATAAGAAGAATGCTGAGATTCTCATTATCTGCTTGCCTTGTCATTTTGGTTATGGGAAAGCTCCTGTACCATGTGCAAGTGGTACCCCGTTGGCGGTTCTCTATGATACACATGTACTTACTATGACAAGAACTTGCAAGTAACTAAACTTGAGTAGCATGAGGAGCGGCCTCGTATTCAAGGAACATAAGATTTCCAAGTTATACTTTGTCAAGCATACACTCCATAGTTTGTTCACTTTAACCTTAATCACTTCAAGATTCTTATGATAGGGGCAATGAGGGCTGAAAGCTAACAAGTACCATAATTTTTGGAAGCTCTTTTTGAGACTTGAAATCCCTGTTTCCCTTTATGAAGGGCCTTTCTTCCACTATTATATTGAGTCTCCACCTTCTACCTTTAGGCACCAGTTAAGAGAGCATAGTTGCCATTCTTAGTTCTATGCGCATTGTCCCAAAACTTATTGATTGATGCATATTGTTGATATTACTTGTTCTTGTGCTATTTGTATCTAGTCACTCTTATGAACTTTGAAGGTGTCCTATGCATCTATTTGCTACTCTATGAGGGACAAACTGAATGCCACTATGCTATGTTTTCTGTATGTGAAACAAACAAACATTTTTCAATTCATGTTATTCATGATGTTTGTTTGTAGCCTTTCATGTTGCATGCATAGTTACTTTGTCTTACTGTTAGAACTCCATATTTCAAGCTCATGTTTAGAGTTCTTTGATCCCAGCTTTTAATGCTTGGAAATGGTTTGATCTTGGTTTTTGATGGTGCATGTCACCTCAAAAATTATTCTTTTTTATCACTTACCTACTCGAGGACGAGCAGGAGTTAAGCTTGGGGATGCTTGATACGTAGGAAACGTATCTATAATTTTTTATGTTCCATGCTTGTTCAGTATCTACTTTGCTTTGCTTTGTCCACACTTTGAGGTGTTTCTTATATGTTTTCCGGTACTAACCTATTAACAAGTTGCCACACTGCCAGTTGCCTATTTTCTGCTGTTTTTGGTTTTAGAAAATCTAGTAAGGAAATATTCTCGGAATTGGACGGGACAAAAGCAGAAGTCAATATTTCATCAAGGAGAACACGGAGTCCAGAGGAGAGACGGAGGGGAGCCACAGGGTGGCTACACCCCCCAGGCACGGGCCCACCCTTGGCCACGCCTACGCAGGGTGTGGGTCCCATGGCCGCCCTCCTTCCTCGCCTCTTCGCCTATAAGAAGCCCCCGATGCCTAAACCCTAAGTACCCGATCAATATTCCACGAAACTGTCTCTAGCCGCCGCCACCATCGTCCCTAGATTGGGGGATCTAAATCTCTTACCGGCACCCTGTCGGAGAGGAGATCATCCCGGAGGCCTTCTTCTTCATCATGCCAGCCTCCGGTATGAAGCGTGAGTAGTTCCACCTTGTACTACAGGTCCATGTAGTAGCTAGATGGTTGTATCTCCTCCTTTGTGCTTTCATGTCTAGATCTTGTGAGCTCCGTTCATGATCAAGATCTCATCTATTTTTAATCATGCATGTTGTGTTTGCGGGGATCCGATGGATATTGATATTACTATGTCAGACTGATTAATGATTTTGTCTTATTGATTCTATCATGTCTGTGTTGTTTGTGATCTTGCATGCTCTCCGTTGTTAGTATCTATCTTGGCCAAGTAGTTTCTAGTGACTCCAAGAGGGGGTATTTATGCTCGATAGTGGGTTCATGCCTCTATTTAATCGAAGAAGTGACAAAAATCTCTAAGGTTGTAGATGTGTTATTGCTACTAGGGAGAAAACAATGGTCTCTTGTTCATGGAACAAGTGGATTGTTTACCTTACACACTTTGCTTAAAGCAGTTGTCTGTTGCTTGCAACTTAATACTGGAGGGGGTTCGGATGATAACCCAAAGGTGGATTTATAGTCATAGATGCAGTTGGATGGCGGTCTATGTATCTTGTTGCATTGCCCAATCGAATCTTATAGGATCTTTATGTCTAGTATTGCATTGTTATTCCTTGCTCAGTCCTGTCAATTGCCCTGCTGTAATTTGTTTACCCTGCATGCCATGTTTGTTTATCTAAGGAGAATACCTCTAGTGAACTATGGACCCGGTCAAATCTTTACCATTGATACATCTTCTGCTGTTACTGTTTACTTGCTGCAAACCACTTTCACCTTCCACACCATACAATTAATCCTTTGTTACAGCAACCGGTGAGATTGACAACCCCACTGTTCGTTGGGGAAAAGTCTTGAGTTTGTGTTGTGCAGGTTTCCAAGTTGCTTGCAACACCTTTGAGACGTTTTCTTCCTCCTACTGGTTCGATAACCTCGGTTTCTTACTAAGGGAAAACTTGGTGATGTGCTGCATCACACCTTACTCTTGGGTTTCCAACGAAGCGTTCCCACATTGACGCAACGCCATCACCTGCAAAGGTGATGTGGTAGGCTCCTATAATACCACGGTTAAAATGCTTGTTTAGAAACAAAGAGCATGCCAAGTTATTGCGATGACACAAAGAAGACCGCAAGAAAGACTCGATGTTGAGAAACCCCGCTGGTGGGTCGTAGTGGAGAAAAATTGATAGAGAGTACCCGAGCTTTGCAGATGATGCAAGGAACTTAAGGTTTGGTCTAATTACAGATGGCATGAATCCTTTTGGGGAGCAGAGCTGTAGTCATAGCACCTGGCCTGTAACTCTATGTATATATAACCTGCCTCCTTATTTCTGCATGAAGCGGAAGTTTATTATGATGTCAGTGCTTATCCAAGGCCCGAAGCAACCCGGCAACGACATTGATGTGTACCTAAGGCCATTAGTTGAAGAACTACTACAATTGTGGCGGAACGAAGGTGTACGTATGTGGGATGAGCACAAACAGGAGCCATTTGACCTACGAGCATTGTTGTTCGTAACCATCAATGATTGACCTGCTCTTAGTAACCTCAAGTGATACAATGCATGCACACATTGTTTAGATGAAACTCAAAGTATATATTTGGATAACGGTAGAAAGAATGTGTACCAGGGGCATCGTCGATTTCTTTCGGCCAGGCATCCCGCAAGAAAGAAAGGCAAGCATTTCAATGGTGAGGCAGATCACCGGAAGAAGCCTATCTGCCATACTGGTGATGATATATTTGGTATGGTCAAGGATCAAGAAGTAATCTTTGGAAAGGGCCATGGCAGTCAATCTGTTCTGAATGACGCTGACGGACATGTGCCCATGTGGAAGAAGAAATCTATATTTTAGAAGCTACCCTATTGGAAAGTTCTAGAGGTCCGCTCTGCAATCAACGTGATGTACGTGACGAAGAATCTTTGCGTGAACCTGCTAGGATTTATGGGAATATATGGAAAGACAAAAGATATGCCAGAAGCACGGCAGGACCAGCAAGGTTTGAAAGACCGAGATGGCCTGCATCCAATGAAGACAGATAAAGGATGTCTAAGTGCTGCCAGCTATGCTCTTACCAAAGAAGAGAAGAAAATATTTTTTGAATTCCTAAGCAGTATGAAGGCCCCGTCTGGCTTGTCGTCGAATATAAAGGGAATAATAAATATGGCAGAGAAAAAATTTCAGAACCTAAATTCCCATGACTGCCACGTGCTTATGACGGAATTGCTTCCGGTTGTATTGAGGGGGATTCTATCAGAAAATGTCCAACTACCCATTATGAAGCTATGTGCATTCCTCAATGCTATTTCTTAGAAGGTAATCGATCCATAAATTCTATCGAGGTTACAAAATGATGTGGTCCGGTGTCTTGTTAGTTTTGAGCTGGTGTTCCCACCATCCTTCTTCAATATTATGACGCATCTCCTGGTACACCTAGTCGACGAGATTACCATTTTGGATCCTATATTTATACACAATATGTTTCCCTTTGAGAGGTTCATGGGAGTCTTGAAGAAATATGTTCATAACTGTGCTAGGCCAGAAGGAAGAATCTCGAAGGGCTATGGAACAGAGGAGGTCATTGAGTTTTGTGTTGACTTTATTCCTGACATTAAGCCGATTGGTGTTCCTGAATCGCGACATTGATGGACGACTGAGTGGAAAAGGCACTCTAGGAAGGAAATCAATAATATGTAGGGACAAGAATTCTTTTACTCAAGCACACTACACAGTTCTACAAAACTCCACCTTGGAAGCTCCGTATATCAAGGAACACAAGAATATTGTACGCTCCAACAACCCAGGAAATCCTGACTCCTTGATTAGAGATGAACACATGAAAACTTTCGACGGTTGGTTGCAAACACATCTCATGAATAACAACACTGTTTGTGATCAGCTGTACTTGTTGGCCAGCTCAGCATCTTTGACTATATGGACTTTTCAAGGGTATGAGATAAATGGGAATACATTTTACACGATCGCCCAATAAAAAGAGCACCAACCAAAACAGTGGTATTCGCTTTGATGCAATAAACGACAATGAGTCAAAGGACACATATTATGGTTACATAGAGGAGATATGGGAACTTGACTATGGACCTGCTTTTAAGGTCCCTTTGTTTCGGTACTAACATGAGGCGGGGTTAAGGTAGACAAAAAATACGGAATGACAACAGTAGATCTCAACAATAATGCGTATAGAGACAAACCATTCGTCCTAGCCAATGATGTAGCTTAGGATTTCTATGTGAAGGACATGTCTACCAAACAGAGAAAAATAAAATATAAGCAAATGAATACATCATCAAACGATGAGCCAAAGCGCCACATAGTTATTTCAGGAAAAAGAAACATCGTGGGAATGGAGCACAAGACAGACATGTCAAAAGATTATGACAAGTTTCATAAAATTATGTCACTCGCAGTGAAGGATGACCCAAGCATCACGTTACTTGATAAAGATGCTCCATGGTTAAGTCCACACGGTCATAAGCAAGCCATATGATGTATTATGAATTTTGCCTTTGGAGGTTTTTAAGATGCAATCAATATGTACTTGTATATCATTTTGCAACTATGTCACCTAATATGACACCACGTGAAGGATTTATATTGTTTGGACCTTTTTTGAATTTCTTATGCCCGTCTTAAAATTTTCCTATTTCAAACTATAGTCAAAACGTCGGGCATGGAGATAGGTGATGAGCATCGCTAAAACTAGCATTGGATCTATGAAGAAACATCATATTGTAAGTCTAAATATGATTTTTTTTAGAAAATCATGAGCATTACATGATGTACCTGTAGTTCAAACCGGTCTCACTTCCTACCGGTTCGGCAGATATTTGTCTTTTTGACCAGGGGTGGACAGAAAGGTTTGAGATTTCCCAGTTCGTACATTGTCCATGCAAGGTGATCTAATATTTTTGGAAAATGTGGTGGCAGCATTTTGAATGAGCATTTTGGTGGTTGCTTCACAAAAAAACCCATTTTAGGTGCTCGAAAAATGGAAAATGTCTTTTTCGTGCGACGAAAAGGAAAACTTACTCCTACAACATTGTTTTCCATACCATGATGCACATGCGTGCATAATATGGAAACAGTATAAAAAACTATGCCCTGATTATATCCATAATATTGGTCATTTGACCCGAAAGCCAGGAAATCTCGAACATGATAGGTCATTTTGTGAAGGTTTTTTGAGACATAATCAATTTACCAAGTTTGGTATTTTTCTTTGCACCGATGTCACATAATATGACACCACGCGAAGAATTTATATTGTTCAGACCTTTTTTATATTTCTTATGCCCGTTTTAAAAATTTTTGTTTCAAACTATAGTCAAAACAACGAGCATGGATATAGGTGTTGAGCATCGCTAAAACTAGCATTGAATCTATGAAGAAACATCATATTGTGAGTCTAAATATTATTTTTCATAAAATCATGAGCATTAGATCATGTACCTGTAGTTCAAACCGGTCCCACTTCCTGTTGGTTCGGCAGATATTTGTCTTTTTGACCAGGGGTGGATGGAGAAAAAGTGCTGCCATGGCAAAAAAAAAAGGTGGCCAAAATGAGCATTAGATCTATGAATTCTCTGTCGCGGCACAAAAAATGGCCAAAATGCTGCCACGGCAAAAAAAAGTGGACAAAATGAATTCTTTGCCGCGCAGAAAAGTGTCAAATTGAGACAGAGCTATCCTGGTTCAGATATTAACCGACGGATGTCCCCCTCGCCATACAGTGGCCACGTGGAACCCCATTTGTCTCGGTTCGTAGCCTAATCGGGACTAAATGATGGGGACTTTAGTCCCGCTTGCCCCGTCCTGGTTAGGCAACCGGGACTAAAGCCCCTTACGTACGGGGACAATAGGCCCTTCTTCCACTAGTGATCCTTTGTGAAATTGGCTCGGAGAAAAAGATAAACCTTTGTGAAGCTGGGAAATGCTTTGTAGTAACATGAAGCACCAATAGTTGTATGTAACAGAAGACAAGAAACTAGAAGGCTACGTAACATCATGTTTGAAGCTCCTGCTTATCCGTCCATATAGAACATAACTCCACTAGCCTTCACAGTTCCACACCGATCGACAATAAATCTTATTAATAATAAGACATTTTGTTAAAGCAAATCATTCGGATACCAACATCAACATGCATGCCATGCATAGATGCATGCACCTACATCAACTCCACTTCACAGTTCTACATAGAGAACTGCGAATCTTATTCATAAGCCATTTTGTAAAAGGCTAAAAGAAAACCATTATTGGGTATACCAACATCAACATGCATATGCTACGCATAGATGCACCCGCAGCTTGATTCCGTTCGATCCATCAGCTAGCAGCGGTTGGGGACGAACCCAAGCTTGCCCCCAAGCACATCATAGACCACCTCCGTCTCCGACTGCGCCAGTGACCCGATCACCGCAGCACCCGGTGCGTAGGCCGGCACCGGAGCGAAAGCGAGGCACGCCACGGAGAAGATGTTGCGGCGGTTTTCGAAGTACATCATCTGTTCGAGGCTGAGCTCCAGGCTCGCCCCGCCTTCGAAGCTGAGCGTGATGATCGGCATCTCGATGGTACTCTCGTGGGTGAAGTCGTAGCACGTGTCGAGCTCGCCCGACGACGGCGCCACGACGTACTGCTTCATCCACCACCTGAACTTGGCGCGGAGAGCCGCGTAGACGTCCGGCTTCAGGTAGGTGAACGTGGTGTGCACCTCGACCAGCGCGTCGCCGGCGATCGCGGCCGCGGGAACCGGGAGGTCAACCCCGCCGATGCTTACGCCGACCAGCTTGACAAAGTAGAGGTTCGGATGGGCAGCGTTGCTCTGTAGTTTGGCGTAGGTCACGCCGCGGCCGGCGCGCTCGGGACGGGGGGCGGCAAATGTGAGGAAGCCCGGGGAGGCGGTGAACCACGGCAGGCAGTAGGAGAATGCGACCGTCTTGGGAGACAGGATGACTCGGGATGCCAGAGAGTGGCTCTCCCGGCTGAGGTCGATCACTCCCGACGAGCTGTCCGTGGTGCTGGCGCCCATCTCCAGGCAGGCGACCCTGAAGTCATTCACGGGGATCTTTGGCGCGACCGTGAGCGTGTCCGTGACGAAGGTGGCGTTCAGCAGGACGGCGCCCTTCCTTGTCAAGGCGATCGTGCATGTCGGGCCGGAGCATGCTTTGAGCGGGCAGTCTTCCGAGCCACATGGGATCTGTACGAGGGAGGACGATCCGGACGGGTCGAAGGCCTTGTTGCATGGGGCCCCGGCGGCGCACGGCTTGCACTGGAGAAACGTGGCTCCGGCGGTGGCAGTGTCGAACCCCACGGTGAGTTTCTGCGCGGGGGTGCCGTAGCCGACGGTGACATGGTACTCGGATCCCCCCGGCAATGCCGCGAGGGGAGTGCCGGTGGAGGGGATCGTCAGCCCAGACGTCTTGGAGGACGAACCGGAGAGAGCGCGTAGACGGAGTGCGTCCCTAGTGAAGGTGTCACTGACCGTGGGCATGCTTTGTTGGTCCGCATCGGCGCCAGACGAAGAAGAAGTGCAGGGGCTCAGCCGGTGCGTAACAGATAGCGCGCCATCACCTGCAACATGTACACAATTTATTAGCATATGTAAACGAACTCATTTAACTTAATAATTCTCAATTCGGACAGATATGGAAAGATTGATGCAAGGACGATCTTCACCAGAAGCGATGGGAGAGCAGGTCGATGGAGCCCTCGAGTCCTGCTGATCAGATGAGCGACGAACCACATGCCTGCTCCCACCATGGGTGTAGCTGGACGCGTGGTAATAAGAGCTGCCAAGGTTAGGAGCAACAAGAAGCAGGCACAATAGCAGACAAGTACTATGAACGGCAGAGTAAGAAGCCATTGCAAGTGTATGGAGCAAATTAGTTGGTGTGTGGTTGCATGGTACCTGGCAAAATCCTGCGGTATATATAGCCATGACACTCGAGATCGTTCGGCAGCATTGTTCTTCTTGTGCGTTCTTCCATGACCACTGATTTGGTGGGATATAGAATGGTTATTCTCAGCCTTGGGCACATGGTTTCTCTTGTTTATATAATTCCACGATCTGCCCGAAGCTGCGCGCGTACGTGTACACAGCGTTTGTGCGTATGTAAGTGAATCGGGATTAACGTCGTGCTTCCAAAAGGGGAGGCCAAAAGAGCCGGCACAAGTGCACAACGAGAATCCACATATATCCATGACATGGATATCCGCAACGACTATCTTGATTCGTGAATTACATGGTGGTAAGTTTAACATATGTTTCATGCCCCTCCACAGTTAAATTAAAGTAGTGAGACAAGTACACACGATTATTGGATAGTCTCCCTGCAACGAAAAAAAATATATTACTCCCTCCGTCTAAATGACTTGAATTTACCTATATTTGCATGTATCTAAATATAATATTGTCAAGATTCACCAAAATTTTAACAAATCTGCAACATCTATTTTGAAACGAAGGGAGTATATTCTTAGATTTTTTTTTTTTCAAAATGGAGGTTAAGATCCCGATATCTAAAACTTTTTATTAAATTATTCACAACACCTTACCAGACGAGTACAAAGATCAATCTGAAGCCACCAATCTAGCAAGAACCTTCGCTACACCTACAAGATCGATGAAGGGGTGAGCATGATCAAGACCAGTATCTTACGCGCATCATGTAAAATCGAAAGCCTCACCAAGCCGCCCATCGGCGAGTCGAGAACAAAATTGGTCCAACAGACCCTCACTGTGCACCAATGCACACCCTCTAGAAGCCGGCGCCGCTATCTTCTGTCTTTAGGACAAGGGTCAATGTATTAACCTTGTTAGGCCTTCCATCGATGCCACCAAGACGCCATATAGGGCCATCGCCCTACGCATTGGCGGATGCACACTCGGCTAGCCGGGTGCACACGACACCGGTTAACAAAACATTTTTTATAAAATGGTATATTTTCACCATATATGCACCCCATAAGATTATGTTTTATCTGTTTGGAACCCTCTGTGCGTCCTGGTTTTAGATACTCTAGCTCCGCCACTGTACCTACGTACGTCCATCAACACGCACACGGCACACACAATAGCCACTGATACCCCTCGGAACCATGCCACCAAGTTCCACCAAGCTTGAAGCCTCCAGAAGATCTGTCATGCGTAGCACATACCGATCAAGACATGACTGGACGTAGAACCTGGCAGTTAGACATGACTTGACATCTCTATAAAAGAATACGTGCAAGACGAATCTACTCCACTGTCTTCCCCCTTCGACATGTAGCTGCTCCAAGACAGGGCCGGTCCTGATATTTCGGGGGCCCGGAGCGAAACTAAAATCTTGGGCCCCTTATATAACATAAAAAGAGGACAATTGGTCATGAGAAGAGGTTTGTGATTAAGCATATACATGTTGTGGGTGAAAAGTGGTCCAAGTGTTTTATTATTTTTCCATTTGCAGTGTTGAAGTTCAGTCGATGAACTAGAAGACGAATATCTCATCGAAGTTGTGGCCGATTATATAAAACTAAAAAATAGACCACCTAATATAATCATAAAAGTGACCATTATATCATTTCTATGTATTTTAGGACAAGTTATGTGTATTTTTGTAAGTTGAACTTGCATGAAAAAATAAAACTTGGAAATATTTGTGTATTTCAAACCATATGATTTCTTTAAGAGCATATAAGTGCGGGCACGTAAAGAGGATAATAAACTATAAAATGCTATAAGAAAATGGACCTATGTAGGTACCATATGGCTAAAGAAATTGACCGAGAAAAAACGGATCCCTCTGTCTCGTATTAGATATCGGAGATTTGTCTAGATTTATATGTATTTATACACTAGAACACGTCTACATAAATGTGAATCTAGACAATTCTGATGCACCTAATTCGAGGGAGAGAGTATATAACTTTTTTTTCAACAAAGGGAGATTATAGAACATGCAAAGCATCCCTTATCTAACATAATTGGACTTTTATCTAAGCAGACTCATCGAAGCAAAATCAATGTTCCTTTTACATCTTACTCGTGATGTATTACATGGAACACAAATAAGCTTGGTGTATTTCATATTGCCAGCTAGGAATCACAACATGAGAAATAAACTACGTACACTTTCCTACTCCTGCAATCTAAGCTGATTGCCAGCTAGCGACAAATACCAAAACGAGAGCAAAGCTGATAGAGCAACGGTTAATTGATGAGTTCAAGTGTGCCTCTAAGCTTGCTACCTCTGCTAGACTGCTACTTGGGGCCCCTTGATTTCACGGGCCCGGGGCAGCTGCCCCGTGTGACCTGCCCCAGGACTGGGCCTGCTCCAAGACGATACCCCCCCCCTCCCCCCCCCTTCGACCTGTAGCTGGGGTTATCCAGATCTAGGGTTCCCAGGAGTATCCCGAGTGAAGACGCGAGAGTTACGTCCTTTGACAAGGGAGCGACGCATAAATGTCGTCATCATCCACGTGGCCCATTTTTTAGTTTCAAAGTTTTTGTCGTTCTTTCTGTTTTTTGCTCTAGGTTTTGTGTTGTTTTCTTCAGGTTTCTTTCTATTATTTTACATTACAGGTGGTCTTTTTTGTTTTATGTTTTTTGTAAATACATGCATTTTTAGAAAACAAATATTTTTTTACACTTTTGTATATTATGGATTATTTAGTTTTGCATGAAGATTTTTATCATATATAGGAAAAATCTAACTCATGAACATTTATTTAGATATGTATGAACATCTATATAGATAGTTAGATATATATGACCATTTATTAATATACCAAAGAACACCCATTTCCAGAAATGTGAACAACTTTTTTTACAAACAGTCTATAGTATAAAATTAATTTATATAAGTAGATACAATAGTTAGTTTTTTTTGGCATAGTGGATATAATGGTATGATCAACCAGAAAAAGACTTTTTTTTCACTTAAATCCGTAGATCCTGCTTCTCGGAGCGACTCCAGCGTCGCTGGTGGAGCTGGGAACGTTCGGCACGACTCCGCTCTATTTTATCTGGGCTGACAACCTACGATTCGGTCTGTTGTGGGGAAATTACCAGCCCAGCCCAACAACCATCACCCGCTGACAACTAGATCCTGCTAGTCAAGATCTTCTTCCCCAATGACGCACGGAAATCTCTCCAGCCTTTCACCAAATCGCCATTGATTCCTGCCGTTCGGCAGCTTAATCGCCAGGTTTGACGTACCCTAGGGCTTACTCCCGCACTGCCGCCCCTTTTGGCCCTGGAATCGGCCCCTTTCCGTGCGATGGTGGTCGTGGCCGTGCCCGACGAGATGGAGAAAAGAGGCATCAATTTTTCTAACTTGGTTCCAGCTAACAGATAAAACTGAGCACAAGCGCGTCCAGAAGCAAGTTTCAAAGCATGGTGCATCACGTGGCAGAAAAAATGGTAAGAAGAGCACGGCCGGCCGGCTGACGAACAACATGCTAATGAGCATCCCATCGTTCGACGGGTGGAGCAGGAACAACGAACTAGCTCCATCGTCGCCGATCTCGGGCGCGGCGAGTTGGAGGATGGCGCGAGCCACGACGACAAGGTGGTGGGCGCCGCCGGCGTCCTGGGTCCCTTCCAGGTCGGGACGTTCATGTTTGGATCGTTTTGAGAGGATGGAGACGGAGGAATAAAGGGAGCGGTCCAAGCGTTATTTTCACTCGGCGGTGGCATATCTTCGTAATTTTGGGCTGCTCCACGATTTGCTGTTTCGAGAATTTCTAAAAGAGGTGCTCCGAGTTTTGTGAAGAGAATTAGACTGGCTTCTAGGATCTAGCTCCACGGATTTAGGATGTTCGGCGCCACTTCAGGGCAGATTCTAAAGAAGCTGGAAGCTGGAGAATTGCCGAACATAGCCTAATAATATGCCACACAAGGTGGCCCATTAACGAGAGCCTTGAGGCAACTGAGCACCCTACAGTGCGGCCCAAAATAACAGGTACGGTTTTCTCTTTCTTATATATTCATTTAATTTCTTCTATTCTTTTCTCTTTAAATTTTAATTTAAAAATTGTCTTTGGAAAAAATTCGAATCTAAATAGTTTGTATTTTGAAAACTTGTTCAAATTTAAAAATTATTCAGATTAAGAAATTGTTCAAATTTGAAAAGGTTCAAAATTGCCAACTGTTCAAATATGAAAAGGTTCATATTTGAAAAATATTTATTTTTTAGAAATTTTCAAAAAAGTTGTTTATTATTTCAAAAACGTTCGAATTAAAAAAACAGAAAAGAGCAAAAACTAGTTAGAAAAGAAACGAACCAAAAAAAAACAGAGAAAACAGCCCAAAACGTTGCTGCCACGTTAAGGGCTGCGGCCAGCGCGGGGGCGGAAACTACACCGTCCTGCAATGGGCGGGATATAGGGATGGCCCCCTAGCGTCCCAACAGCGATGTATAGGAGCTCTCTGCCACCTGAGTAACCTGACAACCAAATGAACTCTGCAGCTATCTACTGAATAAAAATGTCATACATCTGTTTAATTATCAAGTTAAAAAGGTCAGGTAATTGTGCTCGCCAAGAAGATTCAAGGGCCAGTCAATATTATCGTCAAATCCCCAACAAAAATTATCATCGAAATCAAGATGCCGAGACTTGTTACTTGTAAATCAGTAAATGGTTTTGCTAATTCTCGGTCAGATGAGAACTTAATACATCTCATTCCGCAATTTTTTTAATATATCTGAATCGATATGAACTGTCAATCCAATGTTGAGATTCGTATAAAAATGTAGTTTTTTAATCCTGAGAGCAAATGGTACCAAAGAGAAGTACTATGTTAATAAATTTATGTCACCGGGAACATTTATCTAGACTTGTATGAACAGTTTTGTAAAATCAACCGAGACTTAGTTAAATATCAGTTGAGACCCAGACCTAGACAATCTCTCGGCCACGACATCTTTACCAGCACGTAATAAAATTGTTTCCCTACTAGAAGCAATCATTTGGGTGGATAAACCCGACTGAATCTATTGTGTGATAAGCCATCTGTGCTGAAAGCTACCTGAAAGATTCCCACTTACACCCTCCATAACAATCTTCCCTATATAAAGTCCACAAGAACACCCATATACTGAACGGCCGGCCTCAAGAAGAAGCAGAAGCAGAAGCTTTCAGCCGGCAACATCATGGAGCTGCTTCCTCTTCTTCTCGCTTGCTCCCTCTTCTTCCCTGTCACGACTCCTGTCGCCCGGGAGATCGCCGACCCCTGCGCCTCGCAAACTAATGGTATTCCCATCGTGCTCACCTCTGCTTTCACAGTCAGTTTGCTAAGGTTTCCGCCTTTACGTACCATGCTGTGATCAGTAGCTTGCTATAGTTTCCATCATCAGATATACACCTCGTTGTTGTTACGCAGTACAATTGTGTGGTACAGTCTACCTTGGGCCATCCATAATATGACAAGCAAGCAGTACAATTGTGTGGTACAGTCTACCTTGGGCCATCCATAATATGACAAGCAAGCAGAGGAATGGCTGCTTCATGGCCTACTCACAGTTAGATACTTACGACTCTACCAATTACTTATTCTTTAGACTATAATTAGGAAAACCAGCTTCTAACAAAACTGACGACTTTGTAGGAATGAGGTTACCACTAGTAGATAACTTGGGCCATCCATGATATGATAAGTAAGCAGAGGAATGGCTGGTTCATGGCCTACTCATAGTTAGATACCTAGGACTCTACCAATCACTACTGCTACCAATTACTTACTTTTTCGATTATAATCACGAAAACCAGCTTCTGCATGTGGACAACAAAATTGACGACTTTGTAGGAATGGGGTTACCTCTAGTAGTAGATGACTTGATAGATGAAGTGCAATTCCAAGCTGATAACACCGACTATATAACTAACCTGAATGATCTACAGCGAGAGCCAAAAAAGGATCGACTTCTTGTCAGCAGCATGCTTTAGCTTATCAGCTGGTAGAACAAACGCAAACAATTGTCAAGACAAAGGACCGCCATCTGCCGATAATTGGCCAAATACAGGGCAACCAGTAACTGGTAGGTGTAGGCTAGCATTACTGGGGCAACCATTCAGTGATAACTGTGAGGAATAGACATTTTGCGTGAACCGCTCCAACTCTGCCCCTCCCATAGCTGTCGCCACATCAATTCAGTTTACCCAGTTTGACAGGTTTCGTCAAGCGTAGGACTTCTGAGCAACAGAATCCAGCCTAGTATTTTGAAAAAATGGAAAGAGAAACCCAATTTCATTGGTAACCTGTCGATAATTGATAAAGACTCCTCCAAAGCTGCTGTCCAAATTCCATTAATCAGGTCCCGGGCCGAATGCGAAGACTGGAGCACTCCTTGGAACAAAAACAGAGGTCCTGATTGGATGGGTGATTTATCATTGCTGAGAAGAAGAAAACAAAAAAAGGGTTTTATTATATGGTTACAAAAGTACGTATATTTGATATAAGGATCCCAGGGCTCTGGCAAGCTCCATCAGCCACGGGATGTTAGGCCAGATTCTCCTCTCTGCTAATCTGACGATGATATTGTATTTCTGCACGTCACAGGAGACGGTGACAGAGTGCCAACTTATCCAAACTTGGCTGAAATAATCCATCATGTCATAGTCGTATATTAGCTAACAAAGAGCCCGCTGATATCAAACTGTCAGGCTGGCCCTGCACGCAGCCAAATGGCTGCCGCACTGATAAGGGTTCTTCTGTTTTGGTTGCCTGTCGCTGTCCCTTGACACCATCGGCCAATCGTTTGCCGGAATCCTGGGCACAATTATCATTGGCCCGGCTTGTAAACTGCTGATGAGCTAACAATCATCGGTTGGGCAAATGGACACCACTTCCTTCTGATAAGCAGAATTATAATATTGTTCAGTGGCCACTTGCATGGTTCCTCCTAATGTAGTATGTTTGGAAGAAAAATGTAGAGCATATATGGTTTACCGCCTAATGTCAGTAAATTGGTATTATTCTGCAGAAAGTAATGTCAGTAACCATGCCTTGATTCCATGCAGATTTCCAGCATCTGAACAGCAGCGGCCTGCACCTGACGCTGCACCACCCACAGAGCCCCTGCTCGCCGGTGCCTCTGCCCTCGGATCTCCCCTTCTCCGCCGTAATCGCCCATGACGCGGCGCGCATCGCTCGCCTCACCACCAACACCCCCTCCGGCCGCCCAACATCGCTCCACCACGACAAAAACTCAGGCAACCTCGCCGACTCGCTCGCTGCCTCCGTGCCGCTTGCGCCTGGCATATCCATCGGCGTGGGCAACTACATCACCCGGCTAGGCCTCGGCACGCCGGCCACCCTCTACGCCATGGTCGTCGACACCGGGTCGTCCCTCACGTGGCTCCAGTGCTCACCATGCGTGGTGTCGTGCCACCGGCAGACCGGCCCGCTCTACAACCCGCGGGCGTCCAGCACCTACGCCTCCGTGCCATGCTCGGCAACACAGTGCGGCGAGCTCCAGGCCGCCACGCTCAACCCCTCGGCCTGCTCCACCTCCGACGTCTGCATCTACCAGGCAAGCTACGGCGACGGGTCCTTCTCCGTTGGGTACCTCAGCAAGGACACCGTCTCCTTCGGCTCGAGCAGCTTCCCCGGCTTCTACTACGGCTGCGGCCAGGACAACGAGGGCCTCTTCGGCCGCTCCGCCGGGCTCATTGGCCTCGCCCGCAACAAGATCTCGCTCCTCTACCAGCTCGCACCCAGCCTCGGCTCCTCCTTCTCCTACTGCCTGCCCACGTCGGCGTCGGCCGGGTACCTGTCCATCGGGTCGTCCAACCCGGGCCAGTACTCGTACACGCCGCTGGTGTCCAGCTCGCTCGACGACTCGCTCTACTTCGTCAGCATCGCCGGGATGTCCGTCAGCGGGAGCCCGCTCGCAGTTTCCTCCTCCGACTACAACAGCCTGCCGACGATCATCGACTCCGGCACGGTGATCACGCGCCTGCCCACGGCGGTGTACGACGCGCTGAGCAAAGCGCTGGCCGCGGCCATGAGCGGTGCGCCCCGCGCGCCGGCGTACTCCATCCTGGACACGTGCTTCCAGGGCCAGGTGTCAAAGCTACGCGTGCCGGCCGTGGATATGGCCTTTGCTGGCGGCGCCACCCTGAAGCTGGCGCCTGCGAACGTGCTGATTGACGTGGACGACTCCACGACGTGCCTGGCCTTCGCGGCCACCGACAGCACAGCGATCATCGGGAACACTCAGCAGCAGACCTTCAGCATCGTTTATGATGTCGCGCAGTCCAGGATCGGCTTCGCAGCAGGCGGCTGCAGCTGAAGAATTGGCGTGAAATCAGAGGACGCCAGGCATCTTATAAATACAACAGTTATTACATGAAAGAAGATAAATACATACGCATGGGCGTAAAAGAAGAAAGTTGCTCTGACGTATATGTTCTTGCGGTTGCGAGTCACGACAGAAGATGAACAAGGTGATAAAGCAAGGATGTCATGTCAAATGATATGTCAACCATTGGTAAACTGGACTGTTTGGTTTTCTTCAGTTCAGTACAGCTGTACAAGTGCTTCAACTATTGTACTCCTACATGACTATATGTGCAAAAGTAGTGAAATGTGCTGAAGGTTTGTGCTATACTTATGATTTGGTCAAGTGCGCTCTCCATTCATTCAGCATTTCCCTTTTTCAGTGAACAAGGTTTCCATGATTATACATTTTGCAAGAAAATGAGAAACTTTATATATTTCTATTTCTATAATGCATATCATAGAGGCAAGAACAGCTATACCTGATTCCAATAATTGCTATATGGAATGCCCGAGTATTACTTTGGGTTGTGAGGGGCTGCTGCCTAAAGGAATCCAAAACAAGCACATCAGGCATTAAAACTAGGACCTTGCTTTCCAGTAATACACGGTGCAATTTCTTCTTTCAACCGTCTCTACAGATAGTTTACATCGGCAGCGCAGAAAAGGACTTCATAATAAGTCAGTGCTTTCTATGCTTGACCAAGTATATATACAAAAATATGAAGATCTACAATACCAAATCTATATAAAAAATACACCATATGACATATTTTCATAATTTATTTCTTCAAAATTCTTGTACGTGATATTGCCTTCTATATATTTGGTCAAAGTTAGAAAATATTGATTTTTTGAAAAAAATTGTACACCATGTATTTGAGGACAGAGGGAGTACATAGTACTTGTTTGTTTCGAACAAATCCAGAAAAGTAATTCATAAAATACACCGGGTTATGCTGGTCATGGCCTCTACCAACTAACAAGATATATCTTTTCATTTGGTGATGGCACAAAAAACCACATCGCGCAATTTAGATGATGTAAAATGCTGCACGGTGACCAGTCCTACATGATGACTGGTTGCTTTCTACGCTTGATGGGTCTTGATGCTGATCAACTGATGTAATCCATCTTTGGACTAGAACCAACAATTAGCACTAGGAATCTTTTAGAGTCAACTGGTAATGGGTGGTGTTTAACATAAAATGTGCGGTCAGCATCTGGCTCCAGTGAAGCTGAAAGGGACCATGCCACTTGCATGTGGGGAGTAGTGGCAGTGGTGTTCAAGATATCCCAAAGGCTCTGGGTTTGATTTGTCTTGGAGTTAGCTATGGCCTACAGATAGGACAATATGAAATGGTTCTTCAACATTGACAGGTGGTCTATGGAAGGTATACCCACCTAGAAACTGTTGCTGACAAGAAGTATGACATTATCCATGTCTTATTGATGCTATAAATATACTTCCATATATCGTGAATTCAAGTAAAAATGTGTTGTTACAAGGCTGAGTATAAACCCAGTTACCCACATAATCCCTACAAGGTGAGGCAACCTGTCAAGTACGGGTTATCTAGTACATAACCTTGGATCAATTCACACCAAGTTCACACTTCTAATGACTTAGCAATGTCAATTGCCAAATGCCAATCTCAGATGAGTGGTGGAAGTAGCTCATTTCTAAAAGGAAATCATTATTGGTACAACCCAGAAACTTCCGGATTGAAATTCTAAGATTATTTGAGGTTGGAAATGAAAGAAGAGTCTAATATGTCCACACTGATGCACTGTCCGTCTGTCCCAACTACAGGCTGCAAGACATATGTAGCCGGTAGGTTCTATTGTTGTTGTTGGTACCCCAGCACTTTTTTCTCTCAACCAATCTCTTTCAATGTTTCTTCATTACTTGTTCTTTTACCTGGAAATATCCATCTAATGTTCCCCAGAAAAAATTTCATCTTTACTCCTTATCGGTGTGTCCACTACAACAGTTATAGGCTGCAAGTCTGCAACAAAACTTCTTTTTCCTGTTGGAGTGTTCTCAAACATTTTACATTTTTTGTTAAAAATTTGATGTTTCAATTTCTTTCATTCAGGGATTTTATCATTTGTTCCTGCAGGTACCTAGTCAGCTGGCACCATAGCCATGAGTTAAACTAGATTGCCTTTAATGGACAGCAATAAGCATTTGGACATTAGGGCATACACATGCAAAACTACCATAAGAACAGTATGTGGTCCAACTTCTAATAATAATATAATAAGTAAAAGAAGGTATGGAATAGAAATATAAATTCTGCACCATATAATGACGACTTGTTCATTGTTAGGAACTAGTAATAATCTTACAAAATTACATTTCAATCTAAAAAAATCAATACTCTGTATGTTACTATGATCTAATTCACGGAGATCTGGGTAGAGCTTACCAGCTTCCACTTGGGCATATCCCTTTCCAGTAGGCACCCAAGTTAATTTCTGTACTTGCAGATCCAAGGAAGCTCATTTCTGATGAAAGCTGCAAACACAACTCATCTCGCCGACTATGAGCATCCAAATCTCATGTTGTAGTGTGGAAACGGGAGTTTCTGACTCTGAACTTTACTATCTCTCAATGTGACTCTCAAGCTCAGTCTATTACAGGTGGGGTACAATGCTAGAGAAGACCAAATGCTTGACACACCTGTCCACTAAAAGTTTGGCAAAATGTGGCGGAAAACCAGACATGCTCAAAGATTTAGGGTAGCAGGATCATAAGAAACCTTCATTGCCAAATGATCTGAGCTGAGGTGCCAATTGATCAAGAAGACGATTCATTCAGCATCTGAGCTAGTTGTGATGTCATCAGCAGTAGAGTGTTCATTGCTGATTTCATCAGAAATAGCACCCTCATGTTTCTTAAATAAGGCAACATGCTTCTGGTAATCTTCAAGTTCCTTCTCAAGCTGCTCAATAAATTTACTGGTATGCTCAAGAGATTGTTCATACCTATATTTCTCCAAGGCCTATGGAGTATGCATAAATATAGTCAGTCAACTGAACATACTAAAAGATAGTATCTCATACAAAAAATAAGTAAACAGGTTGACCAGTACAGTAGAAAAATAGTATACATGATTACCTTCTGCTTAGAAAGAGTATCAGGAGGCGACATAACCTTTGGCTGCACATAGTTCTTCCCACGATAAAAGATGATGGTGTTATTGGGTTTAATATCAATGACCGTCCCTTTGCTGAGCCTCGCCAGCTCTTCAGCATACTCATACACTTGGCCAGGCCGACAGGGCTTGCAGACTACCTGCATAGTCTCATGCTTCTTCCAGTGGAGGTGCATGTTGAGAACCACACCACCAAACACCCCTCTCCTCCCAACAGGAACATAATTCTTTTTCCTCTCCCCGGTTCGTTTGAGGTAAAACTTCTCCTCCTCGGTCAGAATCTCAGGGTCGTGAACTGGCTCCGGAGCCCTGGGCATCTCGTACTTCCTAAGTTTCTCAATCAGCCACTCTTCTTTCCTCTTAGCCTGAATCAACATGACAAATTGACCATGAAACATTTCAGCATTTCTCTTCAATCACACGAGAAACTGAACAAAGTACTGTAACATGCTGAAAATGACTTCGGGGACCTTGTCGAGCTTGTATCTTATCCTGACTTCGGGGTTGGGCGACTTCATCTTCTTCTTGGCCTTGAGGCGGAACCACTTGAGCTGGTTGATCTTGGACTTCTTCGACATCTTCTTCTTTTTCTCCGGCGGCAGCAGCTTCTGGGCCCCATCCTGCCACGTGCCCGGATCTCCGACCGAGAACCGCGCGAAGCCACCGTCAGTGTTCAGCGTCAGCGTCACCGCCGTGCTCCCGTACCTCACGGGCGGGTGAATCCACCATCTCCGCGCATTTCTCGCAAATCCAGCAGCCCCCCAGGAACGCTCGAACAATGGGTCGGGACATGGGGAACTTGCGCTGTACAAATCGCATCCAATGAGCACTTAATCAGGAGAATATAGCGGAATGAAACCCAAAAGTACAGGATGGTGATGGGACCAGTAAAGAGGAAGGAGAGGGAAACGAACCGTAGAGAGCATAGCACGACGACGGGTTGTACAGTCCACCGGCGAAGCAGCCGGGGCATGAGGGACGCCATGGCGACGACGGAGGAAGGGGGGCGCTCCGGCCGCCGGACGTCCAAGGGTTTAGGCCCAACCGAGTTTGCTTAACTGTTTGGCGGCCCTGTGATGGTTGTTCTAGGGTGGGCTAGAAATGGGCCACGCTTCTGCTATACTGAACGGGGGCCGTACGGCGGTTACGGGCCCAACCAGGGCCGCGTTTTGCAGGGGCATGTCTGTCCCTTTCCTGCCGCCGCTCTCCGTCGTCGTTCCTGGAGACGAGTCCAGGTGGAGAAGCGGCGGGGCGACACGAGGCGCGCCGCCCGCTTCGCCTCGCCACGGCAGCACCTCTCGACGTAGGCCTCATCATCAACACCATGCGCCGAATGCGACCCCGCACGCCGCATTGCCCCCCGTCTTCCTCGTTCAGTTTGGGGCTTCGGGCATGGGTGCGTCTTCCATGGCTTACCAATTTCTCTAGTTTTACTTTGATTCTGAGCACATATATCGAGTTGATGTTGCACCTCGCTGCACAATTTTCTGGTTTACATGCTCCGCCGACGACTAATTGCGTCATTCTAGTTCTAGCTCTAGCTCGCAAGTTGGCGACTGGGGAAAATGTTTTCATTTGATTTCGGAGGCAGATGATTGAGGCTAGTTTGACTAAATCAGACACTTCTCCGTGATTATTCGCAGCTACTACCAGCAGAAATCCATTTAGCTTCGCTTTGAGGAACCTCCTGGACCGAGAGGGCGGCGACTGCGGCAGCTACTACAGCATCCCCGCCCTTGGTGATCAGCGAATAGGTAATGCGCATTGTTATGAAAAATAATATTTCACCAAAAATTAGCTATTCCGCGACAAACTAATTTGCATTTTGGTTCAGAACATGCCTTTTGTATTTTAGTTATGCTGTTGTACAGAATTATTTACAGGGAAAATTATGTCAGTGCCTTAGCAAAAGGGATATAAATTGGAAAACCCTCGCCTACACTCCCCACCAGGGCATATTTAACACTGGGTACTATTTCCTGGCTGATTTTTTGGTTACCAATGATATTCATTCTAAGAAGAATAGACTTTTATAAAGGAAAATAATTATGTTGTTGCAGTTTTACTGTATCTTGCCTGCAAATATATTAAATATTTTAATAAAAAAATATTATAAAAGTTTCATCTGGGAAGCCATGTCAATGTCTGATATAAGACATTTTATAAGCGGGAATCCACAGTTATTTGATTATTGTTTTTCTGATGGAAATAAGTTGGGTATTATGGCACACTAATAAGAAGATAATTCGATTTGCATATATGTCTTAAAGAAATTGGTCATACTTGCTGCCCAAGTCCTCACTTGACAAGCTGCTTGGTGGTGCTTTTTGAAGATAAACTACCATACACCATCCGCGTTCTTCTTGAATCTGCGGTGCGTAACTGTGACGAGTTCCAAATTACTAAGGATGATGTGGAGAAGATCATGGGCTGGGAGAAGACCTCACTGGAGCAAGTTGAGATCCCGTTCAAGCCCTCGCGTGTGATTCTTCAGGTATGCGTCTAGAAGTGTCCATCATTTAGTTGATTTTTTATACACAACTCTATCCGTGTGCTTCTTTTAAATGGTATGTTGGCATAGGATTTTACCGGCGTGCCTGTCCTTGTTGACTTTGCAAGTATGCGCGATGCAGTCTCTGAATTAGGTGGCGACCCTGATAAGATTAATCCAATGGTATATATATATTTTCCTATCCTATTTTTAGCAAGAGGGTATTTCCATCCACGTTTTCTTTCCAGTTATGCATATTCTTTCTACTTTTAGGTTCCTTCTGACCTTGTAATTGATCACTCGGTGACCGCTAATGTGGTGAGGTCAGACAATGCAGTACAGGCCAATATGGAACTGGAATTTGAGAGGAACAATGAACGGTTCGCCTTCCTTAAATGGGGGTCATCTGCTTTTCATAATATGCTTATCATACCTCCAGGTTCTGGTATTGTTCATCAGGTGAAAGGGAATGACATAAAGAGTTTTATTCAGTTATGTTTGAACTCTTACCATATGTTTTCTAGTGTAGGTAAATCTCGAATATCTTGCGAGAGTTGTTTTCAACAGAGATGGCCTTTCTTATCCCGATAGTGTTCTCGGGACTGATTCCCATACTACAATGGTTAATGGATTGGGAGTTGTTGGTTGGGGGGTCGGAGGTATTGATGCTGAGGCAGCTATGCTTGGTGAGGTACATGCTCAATTATTTTATGTCCCTGGCATGTTCACAATGTGAAACAGACAGTATGCTCAGTGATATTTGATTGTCGGTATTTGTCCATTGAGCTAGTTCAGTTTGAAACAATTTGTAGCAAGGACCAGATCCAGTACGATGTTTATATTTTTTTGGCTGTTCCAACTGGTCTATCTGTCCTGATCCTCGTGAGCTACTAAAACCATGGTATAAATTATCATAGGACCCTGTTTTGCATGTTTTACCTTGCTCTAATTTCCATTGTCAGCATAATTATTTATTGAAAAAGCCATGAGTATTATTACAGCAGGAATGAAACGTTGATAGCACCGGTGTTCGGTAATATGGATACAAATTGCCTCCGATCAGAGTCTGGAGACCTCATGTTTCTGACTAACCTGGTGACCATTTGTTTGTTCGCAATGATACTGCCATAAGTGGATCATCGATGTTATGTTGGGAATTCGAATCACCTTCAAGGCACTAGTATTATTTGATCAGGAGCATAAGGTTGCAAGATATCAATGGCTATATAATTTCTAATTCTATTCTAGGTAGTTCTTGGGAAACATGTAGGTGAGTCTATAAGTCCGTTGCTGCAGTTTTGATGATCCTTAAATGTTCAGCCACGACCTAACCATGAAACCAAAGTGCATTTGGTCCAAGTACATGCCATGCAGTTATCACTACTGCAGATGAACCTTGATAACAATTTTCCGAGTGAGCTCAGTGAATGTTTTGTATATTTACTTCTTCTAGCTTCCATGAGCAGCCCATGAGCATGGTGTTACCTGGCGTTGTCGGATTCAAGCTACATGGAACACTAAGGAATGGGGTCACAGCAACTGATCTAGTTCTGACAGTCACCCAAATGCTGCGAAAACATGGTGTTGTTGGCAAGTTCGTGGAGTTCTATGGTATTTTATTCTACATAATTGGCAGATTTCGTCTGTCCTATCACAAACTGTTGTTTTGTAACCTTCTAGGTAACTATTTAACCCCTACCAAGAACTTAACTTTGTTATTTGTAAATGTAGGCAGAGGTATGGAAAAACTTGCGTTGGCTGATAGAGCAACAATTGCAAATATGGCACCAGAGTATGGAGCAACTGTTGGTTTCTTTCCAGTTGACCATATCACCTTAGAATATCTTAAAATGACAGGAAGAGAAGATAAAACTGTGAGTTTATACTTTAGTTCTTTTAAAATGACTATGATATATATTCCTTACCATGTAGCTGCTGTTTGGGACAAAATTGTACAACTAGGCTATCCATGTTGTCCCGATGGTCAACATAATTTAATGTGAACTGTTCTTATTTGGTAATGCTAAATGCTTCCTCTATTTAGGTGTCAACAATAGAGGCATATCTGCGCGCAAACAAAAATTTTGTGGATTACAATGAAGTAAGTTTATTTCTACATTGTTACCGATAAGAAACATGCCGGAATGTCGACTGACTGCTCCATTATGATTTTAGTCTACAATAGAACCGACGTATTCATCGTACTTAGAATTGGATCTGAGAGATGTCGAACCATGTATTTCAGGTCCAAAGAGGTAATTTATGCCGTTCCTTTGTTGTATAGTTTCCTTCTCTTATATGGTTTGATACAAGTACTACTTGCAGACCTCATGACCGAGTCACCTTGAAAGAAATGAAGGCAGACTGGCATGCGTGTCTGGAAAATAAAGTTGGTTTCAAGGTGTGGAGATCGGCACATAATGCAAATGTGTTTAGCCTTGCTAATTCAATGCATACTTGGTGACTAGATTATACATTGAAATCGGTTCCAAGTGATTGAGTAGTTCACATAATATATTAGTTTAACATATGTTTTCTGTAAGTGTGCCCCCTGTCCTGTCTTTGCAAACACAAATTTTATTATATCTAAAATTGGATCCACAGAGTACATCATTGGTTGTGCCCTGATACATTTGAAAATTACAGATTTTGCCCCTCTTCTGAATAGTTGCATGTGCTGACTAACATCTATACTATGCTTAGTTAATGAGATATGTTGAGCGTGATTGGTTTGACCAGTATAACTTCTATTTTTGGAGAAGAAGAAGCAACGATGATTTATTCAATTTATTTCAGGGTTATGCTATCCCAAAAGATTTGCAAGATAGAGTTGTGAAGTTTGATTTTCATGGGCAAACTGCAGAGCTTAAACATGGGAGTGTTGTCATAGCTGCTATCACAAGTTGCACAAACACCTCAAACCCCACAGTTATGATTTCTTCTGGGTTGGTTGCAAAGAAAGCTTACGAGTTGGGCCTTGAGGTCAGTACTCGGTTTATGTGATTAAAATTAGTTTATGTAATTGCGCATCCTCCTTTCCTTCTCTACTCTGCTGGCTAGCCTGTGTACTTGATTGTCTATTTCTGTTGGCAAGGTCAAACCATGGATTAAAACAAGTCTTGCGCCTGGATCAGGAGTTGTTACCAAATATCTTCTTAGGAGGTATTTTCTACAAGTTAGCCAATGCATCATATGTCCCTTATTGCTGCTGTTAAATGAAATTATGTTCTGTGTCGGTATGTCCTCTAAAACAATAATGATCATGGATGCAATTATAATGGTTTCAGTGGTTTGCTGAGGTACTTAAGCGACCTTGGTTTCAGTTTGGTTGGGTATGGCTGTACTACTTGTATTGGAAATTCAGGTGATCTTGATCCGATCGTTGCAGATGCAGTTACAGCAAACGGTACTGTCCCGCATGTTTCATCGCTCAGCTTCTCTTGAGTATCATATTGAAACTAACACTACTGTAAATTTCTTTGTTTATTAGACATCATTGCGTCTGCTGTTCTTTCTGGAAACCGTAATTTCGAAGGCAGGATACATCCATTAACTCAAGCCAATTATCTCGCTTCTCCTCCTCTAGCCGTTGTGTATGCTCTTGCTGGCACTGTAAGTGCAAATATTATCATATGTTTCCAATAATTCATTGCAACTAATGCAAAAAATATAAATGGAAACATACCAGTTCATGCTATATTTTTTTTGTAATTAATATCCATGAGACCATGACAAATTTAATGGTTATCCTGTAGTTAAACCATGTCCAACATTCAGAAAATGTGATACAGAAAGGGTGCATCTTGGTTCCCACAACACTTGGATGCTTATGTTTAGTGTTTTGTTTAGGTTGACATCAATTTTGAAGAGGAGCCGATTGGAACTGGAAAGGGAAACATACCAGTTTTCCTTAGGGATATCTGGCCATCAACCGAGGAAGTTTCAGACGTAAGTAAGCTTGCTGAAAAACAATCGATGTACATCAGTACAGAGGTTGAATAGGCTTAGCATTCACATATGCACCTTTGCATAAACTAATTTCAATTTAGAAATTAACATGTACTCCTGTTGGACTATTTTTGATTCCCACTGTTGATGTTACCGATGCAAATCACAGATTGTGCATTCCAATGTCCTGGCTGAAATGTTCAAAAGTACTTATGCGGCAATTACGAAAGGCAATCCCATGTGGAATCAACTGGTAGTTCCAAGTGCAGATGTTTACTCTTGGGATCCCAATTCAACCTACATCCGTGAGCCTCCTTTCTTTAAAGGAATGAATATGGATCCACCTGGGCCTCGTAGAATAAAGGATGCCTACTGCTTGTTGAGCTTTGGTGACTGTGTTACGACCGATCATATTTCACCAGCTGGGAGCATTCACAAGGATAGCCCAGCTGCCAAGTATCTTGTGGGGCATGGGGTGAAGCCCAAGGATTTTAATTCGTATGGCAGCCGCCGCGGAAATTATGAAGTAATGATGAGGGGAACCTTTGGCAATATTCGGATTGTCAACAAGCTTTTGGATGGTGAACCTGGACCAAAAACGATTCACATTCCAATGGGGGAGAAGCTTTATGTCTACGATGCGGCAATGGTTAGTCCCCTTGCACAACATAACTGGTCTTACAACTTAGTCTCTTCACACCACCCGTTCTCCATGTGTTTCTGTATGCATTGAATTGGCGTGTCGATTGTCCGTGATTCGCATTTTCATGAATTAGTTACTGGCTATTTCTCCTGCTGTGGAAGTTCTCTAAATTTTTTTTATGAAAAATAGCAGTTCTGCTCCTTATCTTTCTTGTACTTGTTGTAATATTCATAGAGGTACAAGACTGATGGGCAAGACACAATTGTATTGGCGGGTTCTGAATATGGGACTGGTAGTTCGAGGGACTGGGATGCAAAGGGGACTATGTTGTTGGTAAGGAGATCAGTATCGAAGTTTTGCATCCTGCACTTCCTCACTTCTGCAGGCTCATGGAATAATGTGAGATGCAAACTGCAGGGAGTTAAGGCTGTAATTGCCAAAAGTTTTGAAAGAATCCATCGAAGCAATTTAGTCGGGATGGGAGTTATCCCTTTGTGCTTCAAGTATGGAGAGGATATGGAGTCAATTGGTTTGACTGGGCATGAACAGTACACTGTTCATCTTCCAAGCAGTGTGCATGAAATGCGACCTGGCCAGGACATTGTTGTTACGACAAGCACAGGAAAATCCTTCACGTGTACACTCCGCTTTGACACGGAGGTAAATGGAACCTTTACTTATTATACCCCCTCTTGTTTCCTGAAAGTCATACGGAGTATTAGACACCGGCGCAATCTCCAAAAGGAACTTTAACCACTAATTTATATCCTAATATATGTATTAAGCCCAAGTCCATTTCAAAAAAAAATTGTATTAAACCCAAGAACAAAATTAAATATTGTGAGACTACTTTTTGAACATATACATGCGTGTATATGGTTTTCAAGTATGTTATCCCTTAGAAGCCTTTGATTCTCTGTACACTAATCTACTTTTTCAGGAGACTTACTAGTTGGCTATTTCTGCTTGTAAGAAATACCAAGTTCAGAAGTAAATTATTTGATATATGTTCTGCAGTTGTTAATGTACTGAAAATGCCTCTAAAGGCTCTAACGCTAGCACTAATCTACTTTCTGCAATCTCAAAACCACCCTTCTCACATCTGTTTCTGCCCTAATATTGTTGCCACCTTAGGTCAACACCATTTCATCATATTAACAGACATGAGACAAACATAACAGGAGAATCTAAAAATAGTATAAAATCATATAATATGCATAAAATATTTACAACAAGGAATTTCTTCTCATCCATTTTTTTTATTATGTGAGAGTCTATATTAGCAAAAAAAATCTATCTTCCTGAGCTTCATGTAACATACTCAAAATTTCCTTATAATAATATCTTAGGATGCAGATTGAAGGACATAGACGAATCCTCTATATGACCAATTCTATTTCTAGTGAAATGTGCACAGTTTAGTGGATGAGCTGTATGATTTCACATTATTTTGAGTATATTTAATTTCTCCAAATAGTATGCATGCGGAATCTCAGGTTTTTTTCATCAAACATGATTTTGTAGGTGGAACTATCTTACTTTGATCATGGGGGAATACTACATTACGTTACGCGAAAACTTGTCGATGCAGCATGTTAGTACCTCTAAAACCACATGCGGGTGAGAAAGGAAAGCATGAGGTCCAGAACTTTCTTCTTTTGCTGTTTCCTTGTATATATGAATCATGTCTTGTAATAAGAATTTTATGGTGTTCTTATATCTTTGATTTGAACTAAGGCGAGCACAGTGATACAATACGTTGGTTGATAATACTCGCACTAAGTTTTTCGAATTAAAATAACTTTGCTTCTATCTAGTTTATGGTAATGTTCACTTATAGGTTCTTATTTGTTTGACTTTACAACTGTACCGTAGTAATCAAGTTTAGAATATAGTCATATTTTGCTTTTTAGTACTAAGTAGCTAGTGTGTGATGGTAGAAAAACTTATCTGCGCTTACTTGATAATTATTTCTGATATTTTCGGCAAGTATTAGCCTTCAAGAGACGAGTACACGATAGTGTTGTGAAGGTACTACATGGTAATTTCCAGCATGCCTGTATTTATTCTTGCTTTTCTTTCCTAAAACACAGGAAGGATCTGTGTCTCTATTCCTTTCCTGGAGCCTGGACATTGAGGTCAACGCCAAACAGCCTGTGCTGATCCCCATCCGTGACCGGCGGGGCCACTGGTGGGAGAGAGCCACCAGCCTCGCTCCCAGTGTGCTGCCTCTTGTACCCTCCAGTCTCCTGCCTGGACTGCCACCCTGTGTTGAATAGCCTGGTGTAGCGCTCCATGAGCAGCGCCCTGGCAGATGCTGACAGCCCGCCTCCCCTCTGCTCCCCCTCCTCGCCACCTCCTTTAAGTTCCTGCCTGTTCAGGCTGCTCTTGCCCTGATGATGTGCCTCCCATGCTGCCTGATCATTCTGGGCCTGGACCCTCCTGTCCTTGTTGTGGGCAGCCATGTGCCCACCCAGGGCCTGATGCGTGGGGAACACTGTCTGGCAGTGCTTGCAGATGTAGGGGCGCCTGGCCTTGGTTGCACTAGCCACATCCTTCTCCTTCCTGTGAGCCTCTTTCGACTTCCTCCTCTTCGTCGGGGCATCCACGGCGATGGAGCTGCCCTGTTCGCTGCCCAGGTTACCTACTGCCATCTCTGCAACCGAGCTGCCAACTTCGCTACAAGGCGCCTTGTCCTCTATTGCCATCATGGTGACTGAATTGCCATCTTCGCTGGGGTGCACTGTGTTACCACGATCATCACGGAGCACAACATCATCTCCCGCTTTGCTCACTACTGAATCTTCTTCTTCAGGCACATCTGGTTCTCTCTTGACATTGACAGACTGATCATGCGGTTCTCTCTTGACATTGACAGACTGATCCTGCGCTATCTGGCTGTCGCGGTGCTTGAGTGTGAGCATAATGTAGGCCGCCAGTATCTCGAACGTGTTCAGATTGGGGTCTCGCTGGCTGTACCTGGCCACAGGACGACCAGTGTCGACAGGTGGCGGCAGGAGCCTGGGCTTGGCAGGCGGCGGCGTGGCGCCTTTGTAGCCTCGGTCCGGGTGGCTCCGGAGGTGGCCGAACATGGACTTGTTGCTCCTGAAGTGCTTCCCGCACTCTGGGCACTGGACGTCGCCGCCGCCGCTCCCGAGCTCCTCCGAGTCGTTGCTACCTTCAGTAGCAACAGAAAATGCACCCTGACCACCCAGCAGGGAATCCTCTTCATCTTCTTCCTTGTCTGCATACTCTTCTCCGTCCACAGATCTGTCAGGATCCATTGCGTGTCCGTCACCGACGGAGTCTTCTTCTCCGCCGTACTCATCACCCGAGAAGAAGGCTTCTTCACCAGGAGCAGCAGCCCTGTCGCTGTTGAGCTCGTCTCGGGCATGGTTCAGCATGAGGCTGCCTGGTCCCTGGACTGGATCTTGACACAAAAATTCGTCTCCAATCTGAGCAAGCAGCTGCTGGTCGCCGGCGAGCACAGGCCGGAGCAGCAACACCAAGACGCAGACGCAGAGCAGGCTGCTCTGCTTACTCATGTAGATGGGGAGAGACGGAGTATGGTCAGGTGAGTGGGGGAGGAAAACAGACAGACGGTGGTGGAGATCCGCCGGCGGCGTGGCTGTGGTGGGGGAGGGGAAGTGGCAGAGCCGGGGCTACGAAGAACGCGCGCACGTATATATGTGAAAGTCCTGAAAGATAGCTGCTCAATAGGAGTAATAATGGTGGGAGTCCTTATCTCTCGCCGTGATCATGCGTGCGAACGGGACCTTCTTTTGGGAATGAAAACGGCGCCGATTCGATTTTTGATCTGTTGCTATTCTTTCTGTTTTGTTGTTTTCTCATGGTGTGGTGGGCCCAGCCTGGCCATTAACAATGACAATTAATAATATCGTCCCTGAAGTTTAGTGTACTGGAGTAATTAGTTGCCATCCAAACGGTTGTCAAGATTATTACTTTTTGTTTAGATCTGTCAAGATCAGTAGTACTGATTGTAAATCTTTTTTTTTAGAAAGAAGCATATATTAATATCAGATGATACCAATTACACTCAGCATCTGCAACAACGCATTGTTCTAGCGGACACACGGATGCACACAGCCAAAAAGAAGAATTACAAAAAAAATCTCGCTCATTTATTGAAACAGCAGTACTATCACCACCAAGACAACACCAGAAGTCTAGCTTCTCTAAAAAGACGCTTTCAAGAAGGGAACAGTGCACAAGTCCAATCAAAGATCTAGGTTTTCACCATGCAGAAAGTCCGTGCTCTTAAAACAATATCTTCAATAAAGCTATTGTCAGGCATAACCAATTAAGGTCAGACTCTGGGTTTTCATCCTAAGAGGTAGGACCATGAACCTCTCCTATGCAGTCGCCCCCACTTGCGTGCCACTGCTCCAATTCATAAGTCACCTAGCCAATTTCTCATTACCACCCAGACTCGAACCACCATTGTCCGTCCTCAGATCTCGGTCTTTATGACTTTCTCCGTTAGCATTATGGAACGAGAACATGCCCCATGATAATAACAGCCAACGAAGCTTCAAAGCACACCCTCTGAAACCAAACGGGTAAAACATGGGTGCGTACGACCGAATTCAATCCTTCCAACAAACTCACGGCATGATAGCACTTATGGAGTTCGTCGGCGAAGCCTTCCGGAACACGACACAAGAACCAGATTAATGGAGACAGACATCCGGCAGATCATCGTCTTGACTTGATAGGGATCCAGGACTGCCTCATGGATTGTAAACCATATATATGTAAAGAAAAGTAAAGCTCTTGGATCTCTCTCTCTCTCTTCCCAAAAATAAACTATTTATTTACAGGTTATTCATGGGACTTGGAGTTTCTCGAAATGAAATGTTGAGGATGCTTGCTTGGATGTCCTGCCACGCCCAAGGTCTCGTGCAATGTGGCATGTATGAGTGTTTTAGTTATATAGTTGTATTTATTCGAGCGTTTGCAAAGTTGTGTCTACGTGCCATGAAGATTATCATCAAAAAAAATAAAAACACAATTAAAAGAACTTGGATATGAATTATTGAAATGAGTTGAGATGAAGATGCACCGATGTTCCTACGCGCACAAAACGCCTGTAACCAGGGCCGGCTCTATGTTTTGGAGTGCACTAGGGCGAGGTCGACAACATGGGCCCTTATAAGACTATATATATATGCACATGTATATATTAATATGTAAAGGAGTATGAATGACTATTTTTTTTGCAAAGTATTAAGAGTTAACATCTGACAACACATTCTTAATTCAAGATGTATAAACATTATTGTTAAGCCTTAAACCATGTCATATAATGACAGATAAAATAAAAAAGTAGTTAAATAACCTATTGCTGCAAAATCAACTCCTCCCAAATCAGATTCTTGCAAATAATTATCGGCGTTGATATCAAAATTGACCAAAAATACTTATTTTAAAACACCTCTTTGTGATTCAATAAACCGACTCTTGGTTTTTAATTTATTTTCTCAAAGCAGGACTTGTATTCTTGGGACAACATTTGAACACCTATAATTATGAAGGAATTAGATAGTACTTAAAACTAAAGCTCCAAGTCCCTAATCTCACATTGCAATTGAATTATGTGGCGATTGAACGTACCAGGGGCTAGGACAACAGAGAAAAGGCCATAAGGAGCGGGAAAGGACGCAGATGGATTCACAAGTTCAAATGATCAATTTTGGTTCCTAATAGGCAATGACGAATTGGTGATTTCCAATCTAGAGAAGGGCGGCTAGGGCAGTCTACAGTTAAATAGATAAGAGTAGGAAATTGGGGATACAAACAGGCGAACACGAACTAGACTACATGGGAGATCGATTCTTGATTTGAGTTTTTCCATTCTTTCTCCATTTTAGACCTTTTAACTGAATTTTTCTAACCCAAAACCAAACAGCTGACTAATAAAAAAACATGCAAATCATGGGCCCCTGAAAGGCATGGGCCCTAGGGCGCCGCCCATGTTGGCCATGGGTCAGAGTCGGCCCTGCCTGTAACCTTCTTGAGCCTCCTCGCCCACAAAAGTAGGAGCCCAATAACTTGTCACGGGCCTTAAAGGTAACCTTCAAACCCTAACAATTTTCGTAAAGCTCAAATAGACACCTTGAGTGGTACACATTCGTTTCTGCGAACACAAGAATAGCATGTATCTTATGAACCTCCCTCCTTTTCCCTCAAATAATTTGAGTTCGGGTGAAGGAACTAGGAAATCTCTAAGCTAAGCTTGAGGACAACAATGGTGTAGCTCGAACGGATAACCATTGGGAATAATGCGGGGGGGGGGGGGGAGGGGGCAAAAACGGTTTGCCGGTTTAAGCTGGTTTGGGTTCAATTTTTTGAACTAGATTGGAAGTCATGATTATGTTTGTTAAGAAAAATAAACTAGCATTAGTTTGAACGGTGTCGATTTTTGCCCAGGCCTAGCTGGGGGCAATTGTAGATCCTCAAAATCTTCCCGTTGGTCGGCCCTGTATGCAGTCAATTTTAGAACTCCGAGTTAATAGCATAAAACTATCACATTTCGGCCGAATGTTCGAATAACCACCACCTTACAAAAAAATGCAAAAAACCATCACTTTTCGGCAGATTTTTTGCAATTCACGCTAAAACCCGATTTGCGATCGATTGACAGTGTTTCTGACGGGGGCCCCACCAGGATGATGACGTGGCAAGTGGTAGACGGCTCCTGGCGACGGTTGTTGCACGCCGTTAACGGCTATGTGGGGCCCACACCGGCGCCGTGTCTGAAAGAGGGTTCGGGTGGACTAGTTCGCCCCGCCCGCCCTAGCTCGCTCTTGCGCCCCCGCCCCTGCCCTCCGCCACCGTCGTCGGGGCGTCCACGGAAGCAGCCCACTGTTCGTCATCACCATGCCCAGCTGGGACAACAGTGACTCGTCGAGCCACTCCCTCCTTGAGGTAAGTTCCCAAATTTCTAGGGTTCAGGCTAGATCCAGTGATTTGGGATTTTAGGGTTCCTCGTCGATTTAGATCGATTAAACCAGTTATATCTATAATTTAGGAATTTGTGGACATGGACTACGCCCCATATACCTGTGAGGATCCCGAATTCCATGGTGTGGCATTGGATTCTCCAGAAGTATGTCGTTTGCATGGGCTGGCGCCGCAGAAATGCGTCGCCTTTGAGGGCACTAACACCGGCCATAGATTTTACATGTGCCAAGTTGGAAATGTTGGAGATATGCCCAAGAGGCAATAATAAAGTAGGTTATTATCATATATTCGTACTTATGATAAATGTTTACATACCATGTTATAAGTTTATTAAAAGGAAACGTTAATACTTGTGTGATTTGTAAACATAAAAGAGTCCCTAGTAAAGCCTCTTGTTAAACTAGCTTGTTGGTTAATATATGATCATGGTTTCCTGATCATGAACATAGAGATGTTATTAACAACAGGGTCATATCATTAGGAGAATGATGTGATGGACATACTCCTATAGTTAAGCTTAGCATAAAGATCAAGTCATTTAATATAGTTCATTTGCTATAAGCTTTCTGATACATAGTAACCTAATTCCTTCGACCATGAGATCATGTTAATCACCATCATCGGAAGGATGCTTTGATGACATCAAACACCACACCGTAACTGGGTGGCTATAAAGGTGGCATTTAGTGTTTAGAAAGTATGGGTTGAGGCACATGGATCAAGAGTGGGATTTGTCCATCCATATGACAGATAGATATACTCTGGGCCCTCTCGGTGGAATGTCATCCAATTAGCTTGCAAGCATGTGACTGGCTCACAAGGGATCACATTTCACGGGAACGAGAAAAGAGTACTTATCGGTAACGAGGTTGAACTAGGTATGCAGAGATACCGACGATCAAAACCTCGGATAAGTAAACTATCGTGAGACAAAGGGAAATTGGTATCGTATGTAAGTGGTTCATTCGATCACAAAGTAATCGTAGAAATATGTGGGAGCCATATGAATTTCCAGATTCCTCTTTGGTTATTGATCGGAGAAGTGTCTCGGTCATGTCCGCATAATTCACGAACCGTAGGAAGACACACTTAAGGATTCGATGTTGTTGAGTAGTTATGGAATGATGAGTAAGAGACTGAATGTTGTTCGGAGTCTCGGATGGGATCCGGGATACCACGAGGATATCCGGAATGGTCCGGAGAATAAGATTCATATAAGGAAAGTCCTATTTCGGAGTTGGGGAATGATTCCGGTGTTTTCACCGTGAATGTTCTAGAAGGGTCCGGAAGGTCCGGCACTCCGGAGGGGAAGGCTACATGAATGTGTCATAACAAGTTGGAATGGTTGCATCATGTACTAGGTGTCATCGCTGATCAAAATAAAGGGATAAATCAAATCCTAGTTTGAAAAGTCAAACGCCAATTTGAAAAGTCAAACAGCAAGTTTGCTTGGTGGAGAGAGAGTAGGAAACCTACTTAGGGAGGAAGTCCTACTCCCTCCACCCGCCGGCCAAGGAGGAGGAGTTGGAGGAGGACTCCCTCCTCCCAACCGCGCCTCCCTCCCACCTATAAAAGGAGGGGCAGGGGTGCCCCTCTTCCCTACACCTCTCTCCTCTAAACCCTAGCCCTAGCCGCCGGCCTCACTAAGTCGCCGCCGCCCCTAGGGTTTGCCTAGCCGCCGAGTTGGGGCCCTCCCCTTGCCCTAGCCGCCGTCCTAGCTCTCTATCCTTGGTGCCTCTAAACCCTAGATCGCCAAGGCCTCTCTCATAGTCCACCATACTCGCTCTGGCTTAAGGCGAAGCCCTGCGAGATCTCCCCTCTACTTCTGGTACCACGCCGTCGTGCTGCCGGAATCACGAGGAGATTGCTACAACCTCCGCTGCCTGCTGGAACAAGGGAGAGGAAGGTCTTCATCAAGTACCGAACGTGTGACCGACTGCGGAAGCGCTGCCGGAACGCAGCGCCGGAAGGATTGTCTACGCGATCTTGAGATCGGAAGTGTACGACTACATCATCCACGAGAATCTGCTCTCGTTAACCGCTTTGGATCTTCGAGGGTTAGTATTCTATCGACTCATTGCTACAATCTAGTAGATAGATCTTGGCTTGATCATAGATTAGATCTTGATTGTGTGTTCATGCGGTAGAAAATTTTTGTTTTCCATGCTACGAACCCCTACAGGAAATGTAAGTTTATTAGTATTGCCCACCTTATTTTGTGCATTGTTTTAAGTTATACTTATTAACTTGATTATTTCCTTTATTGTTTATCTTATTGAAAAGCTGCAGTGATGTATTAGAAGCACATTACTCTAGTGGTTTAGCATAATTGCTTTTAGAAATGGTTTTCAACAACAAAAGTTATACTTAAGTTATACTTTAGCAATGGTTTTCTACTCTTTGATGTGTCTTGTTTTGACAGTGCTTTAGCAGTAGCTTACATTAGCAAGAACAAGACAGTGAGGTTTTTATCCAGACATGCTTATATTTTTATTGGATTGTGCATTGTAGCAAGTCATGAACTTTGGATTCCACTCCTGGATTGATAATAAAGAGTGGACAGAAACTATGCAGAGGGCTTTATCAAGGCTTTGGGGCATGTACAATGAAGCCCATGATGGTAGAATCAATGACAGGTATGAGCAAGCCATTTTGCTGAAGCAACTGTCAGAGGATAAGCAGAAGTTATAGAAGAAACATGATTCTCTGTTAGACGATGTGAAGAAGTTCATGGATGAAACTGAGAGGAAGGTGCTTCTGGAAAATTATCAGAAGTTCAAGGAAGAAAGGAAAGAGAGTGTGGCTGAGCAGAAGAAGGAGGAGCACACAGCTGCTCTCAAGAATGAAGTTCAGGTCTTGAAGAATGCAGTGGCTGAGCTCAAAGAGATACTGAAAACTCAAGCTGATGTAATGAAGGCCAAGATGCAGAAAAGTGAAGATGAGAAGCTGGCCCTCAAGGATGAGAAAAAGAAGCTAGAGTATATGATTTTTGACCTCTTCAATGCCAAGGATAGTCTCCAGCAGAAGGTGAAGAAGATTAAGGCAATTTGTGATGATGAGTGAGTTGAGTGAATGTTTTGATGTAATGCTAAACTACTGTTCATGTAATGCTGAACTACTGTGGTAGATTTGTTGTTGGAAGCAGTGCTGAACTACTAGTGATGTATGTGTTGTTGAATTTAGTGTTGAACTAATTGTGATGGAACCTTGTTAGTTTAATGGATCTATCTATGTTAAACTCTTATGTGTTATTGTTATTAGAAATGCTCTCCCTTTATATATTGTCATTTGAAATTAAATCCCTTTGTTATTTCAAATGTGTTCCTTTGTAACCTTTGTGATCATTATTAGAGTAGTTGGTTAGGGTTGTAGAGGGTTCTCGACAACCTTTGTGATCATTATTAGAGTAGTGGTTTAGGTTTGTCGAGAACCCTCGACAACCTTTGTAACCATTTTTAATAGTAGTTGGTTAGGGTTATCGAGGGTTCTCGACAACCTTTGTGATCATTATTAGAGTAGTGGTTTAGGTTTGTCGAGAACCCTCGACAACCTTTGTAACCATTTTTATAGTAGTTGGTTAGGGTTGTCGAGGGTTCTCGACAACCTTTGTGATCATTATTAGAGTAGTGGTTTAGGTTTGTCGATAACCCTCGACAACCTATGTAACCATTTTTATAGTAGTTGGTTAGGGTTTTCGAGGGTTCTCGACAACCTTTGTAATCATTTAAAAGAATAGTCTTACAATGCATCATAGTAAAAAGGTACAACATAGATTCCACAGGAACATAGTTTTGCACAGAAACATAGTTTTACACAATATCATAGTCTCAAACTCTAAGTTGGTTCCAATCATCAACATAGTCTTGGACAGGAACATAGTTTTGCACAGTAGAGATAGTTTCAAACACACAAGAACATAGCATAGATAGTTTTAGACACAGAAACATATTCACTCCTTGGAGCTGGAGTTGTTGGCCTTAGTCTTTTTGTTGTACCCCTTGTAGCTGGTGTGCTTCCCAGCATTGAGGTAGCCCTTCATCTTGTTTGTGAGCTTTGGTTCTCTGCCACTGGTCCTAGGGATTACATTTGATGAATGAGTGGCCCTTGGAGCTGAGAAGGCCTATCTTGCCCTTGGAGCTGGAGGTGTTGGTGCTGCTGTAACACCCTCAAAATCAGTCCTATGCAAGTTTCAGCGATTCCCGCCAAACCCGCATAGAATCGATTCAAAGGTGTCCACCAGGCCAGGCACTTTCGTGCGGGTGGAAAACAAAGTAATACCATTACACAATAGTCCACGATGGAACCCACAGAACAGATATATACAACAGCGACTCAATGAGTCAAGAATACAGATATACAATACAAAGATCCAAATCACCTTTAAAATGATACAGCATCCGAGTACGGACAAGATGCAAATTGGGCTAAGAGCCCTAGAGAATAACCAATGGCGTCCATAACCCTGCCCAGGCCAAGCCGGAAGGGTAACCCTGCTAATGACGTCGATCTCAAAACTTGCTAAAACAAAAGGGGTGCCGACAAAGGGCAAAGGAAAAAGAGAGCGGTCAGTACTGAGGCCAGTACACGGCGATACTAGAATTTGGCGGTCCTCGCCTACATAGGTATGGTGGACGGAAGCGGCAGCGCAGCATGCACTAAACAACCTATAGAGACTCAATACAACTGGCGGCTATCAGATGGGGATAAGAAAGACCTACTCGGATCCAACCTGATTCTAACACCAAACATACCCATCCTGGTATTCCCCCTCGATACCAACCGAGGAAGTCAACCGAGGAACTCACACGGTTGGCAGTTTTATTCATTTCGTTGTAGTTGCGGCAATTACTAGTCAGATATAGATAGCATGAGTCATCCTGATATAATAAGCAGTGTGCAGTTTTAAATAACCATTCCATTGTAGTTGTAGTACTTACTAGTCAGATACATATAGCATGAGGCATCCCAAAACCCAGCAGTTGTTCGCACTTTTATTTAGCCATTCTGTTGTAGTTGCAATACTTACTAGTCAGATACAATTGTAATGGGTGACAACCCAAAACAGCAACTGTTGGCACTTTTATTGAGCCATTCCATTATAGTGAAGCTGATTACTAGTCATTATGAAGTCAAATTTATAGCACTACTTTAGTTATAGTTGTCTACGATCGAGATACTGTGCTCCAAGTCGTCCATAACCGCGGACACGGCTTTCAGAAAGTTTTACCCTGTAGGGGGCACAAATAGCAACACACGCACGATCAACCTCGAGAAAAAACAAATAAAACCCAACGAGGCATCACGACAGAGCAATTGCAAGATTCATATAAATTTCAGGGGGCCATCCCACCAAGCTACCCGCGACGAAGTTGGCCGGCTCCGGAACGGACCCAGAGGTTTGCGTCAATGGCTGTAAACGACTAGGAACCCGAAAGTGTGACTGCGCTTGTCAATACCGCAAAAACACTCCGCTTACCTAAACAGTACAGACGCTCCACGCACAATCGTAAATAAAGCAGTAAGGCATGGCATAAGTACAGGATAGTAATAAAGCCCCAAACTACTTTGTGGCCCCAAGAAATAAATATGACTCAAGCTCTGGCTAGGGGGATTCATGGTCCCACATGCGGATAGTGCGAATATTCAAAGAACAGGTATCAAGTACTCGAGGTCCTACGGGACACAAGTGGACCGTTAAAAACCAAATAACATCTATTTCCCACCTGTGCCTCTGCATTATTTACCTACTTCAATTTTAGTTATTAAACGGTAATTAAAGTTATAATCATCTCCAACATAAAGCATATGGCAGTCTTCCAACAACTGTGGTGCTTGACGACACGCAACAACACTTGTGCAAGCAACTACGACACGCAAGTACAACTATCTACCAAACAACAGGTAATAGGATGTGTCCAAGGCAATATAAGGCTGAAAGGGATACCACGGTTACGAAGACTAGAGCATCATAACACAGATAGCAATAGATCAACAGGAGGAAAATAAATACTAGAAATGTAAAATAGGTAGAAAGGGGGAGAATGCTCGCCTGAACACATTGCCGAAGATTCATCCGAAGATCGGGTCGACACTCGCATCAACTCATCGGCCTAGCCCGTGAAGAAGCAAAACACTAGAAGAAACACCGGATGCACTATTTAATACTACGGCAAAGATCGGGCATGATGCATGTATGATGTATGACATGGCAATGGTGCAATGCAATTAGGCCATATTAAGGGGAACCGGGTCCCGACAATTAATTATATGGTTCAAGTTATTTAGCTACCCGCAATTTAAATGTTGTCTTAACAAGGCAAAATATAGCACCGGTTCGCTACACAAATTTAAATGGAGCCAATATTAGACCAGATTCACCCGTATATGGTCTCCATATTTAATTATGAGGTGAATCGGCATAATGCCCCCAAACCACAATATATGTATGCAAACATGTTCAATTAATATGCAACAAGATCAATATCATAAAATAGGGCTTGGGAAAGGGGTCACACATCGGGGCGATGGTCTTGGATCCGAGGGGTTTGGTTCAGTCTTTGGGGTTCGACGAGGGATCGGTCTTCGGATCGGGCTCCGGGATCGGTCTTCGGTCCGCGAAGGAGATCTTGAGGTTTCCGTGACGGAGGTCTTGGCGTGTCGTTGGATCGGTCTTCGGAGTATAGACGAAGTGGTGAAAGACGGAAGTAGATCTTGTCGGCGTGATGGTGGCTAGCGCCAGACGACAGGATTCGACATGGCGTAGCGATATAGTGTACTTGAAAAAGCAGTCTAAATACACTTGGAAGGCAACAGAATGAATCGAGAAGGTGGAACTAGAAGCCGAAATAAAAAGGCTAGCAGACATTTTGTTGAACAGCCTGCAGGTGTCAAACACGATTGAATTTCCAATGCACCAAGGTAGACTATGAACCAGAGACATGATGAATCTTTGTGTTGCTACTGCTGCACAAGCACAGAAAGGTGAAGCTGAGCGGTGTGGTGGACCTGCACCACGATCGAATAGAGGAATAGAAGAGCCAAATACCAGTGCGCCGTCCAACAGAGGGTCGTCAGGCAGCGTGACCTGGGACGTGGTCGTGCAGCAGGTGGCGTGCAACTTGGCTGGCTTTCACGCACGCGAGAGACAAGGTTGCAAAGCGCATTGACACGGGCAGAAGGACCAAGACACGGTCGGACGCGTACGCGCACAGGCGCAGACGGTGAAGTCTAGGCGGCGCTGGTTGGTGGGGTGTGGAGCTGCTGCGCGGCATAGCTAGCGAGGTGGTGAGGGAGCAGGGGAGCTGCTGCAGAGGAATTTCGTGGAGTTTCTCGTGTGGTGATGCAAGGAAAGAAGAAAAGCTTGGATCGGCCTCCACAAACAAAAAGAAATGACACGAAGGCCAAGGAGAGACATGCCTCCGTTGCTTACCAAAATAGATAGGGTCGGGCTGATTTAGATCGAAGGAACCAACAACAATTTGTGAAGAAGAAGATGTAGAAAAGAATAAAAGCAAAATACGACGGCGCGTTGGTGTGGGTGTCGATCCAGCGGGTGGCGGCGGCGTGTGGTTTAGGTAGGATCAGGGTTAGGGTTTGGAGTGAGGAGGGGATTGCGGTATTTATATAGTCCAAAGTAGACTAGATGAGGCTAGTTTTGGGCCAAAATTTTAGACGGGCTTTTGCCTCTTTTTTTATTTTAGTAAAACAAGAAAATCTTTTGTGGTCTTATAATTGACTAGAAAATATTGTTTGCTTAAATTTAAAATAAGACAAAGGTAGGGTGGCTTGGTACATATCAAACCGTATGAATATTTTAGCAAATGAAAATAGTGTTTAATAGGAAATAATTTTTAAGAACAAAAATATGCATGATGATGTTATGGTGATGCATAAAATAAAATCAACAGCGATTTTCTAGTAGTGATTTTTACCCGGGGTGCTACAGCTGCCCTTGGAGCTGGAGGTGTTGGTGCTGCCCTTGGAGCTCTTGGTGTTGGTGCTGCCCTTGGATAAGGCACAACAGTGCTATGTGATGTAGAGCAGTCATCTGTGTTTGTCTTGTTGGCCTACAAACACAAATAAATATGAGTATATGAGAAGGCACAACAGTACATGAAAGAGTATTGCAATATGAGACAACCTTCTGTTGTGCTTTCCTTACATCTAGCTCAGGCCTGAGCTAAACAGGACAAGATGTGTTCCTATGACCCAGCTGATTACAATTACTACAGGTGATGGTGGCCATCCTAGAAGTATCTCTAGGTGCAGGTACCTGAAATGCACCCTTCCTCCTCTTAGTTTGCTTTCTGCTAGGCTTTTCTCTGAAAACTGGAGGGTCTATGTCTGGGTAAGGTGTCTTTGGCCAAGCATCAGACCCAGGGATTGGATAGATAATATGTTTGTAAGCTTCCTTATACATGGGTTTCTTAAAAAAGTCATGCACATAATCCTCTGGAAACTGTTTGAGCTTCATAATGACAGAAATTGCATGATTGCAGGGAATTCCTATCACATCCTAATATCTGCAACCACAGGTCTTTGCTCTAAGATCAACAGCATGCACTCCAGGCCTACTTGTGCCAACCTACCACAGACCAATAGCAGCATTTTTAGGACTGCATGTTCTTGAGAACTTTTTAGTTGTTTCTAATTTCTCTGAGTAGAAAGGTGTGATTTCCCATCTTGTAATCTCGACCTTCTCCTTTTTTTCACTATACTTGACCATCAACTCGTCAATGATGCCCTTGATCATGGACTGAATAGGCTTGCCCCTTACATCAAGTATCATCTTGTTGAAAACCTCACTTAGATTATTGACAGTGAGGTATGTCTTGCAGTTGGTGTCAAATGCATGTTTGGCCCAAGCTTCCACATGTATTTGCATAAGCCAATTATAGTGTCACATCCCAAGATTTTCCAAATCTTGTAATGTGAAAATAAATGAATAAAATAAAACTTTGTTTGATCTTCAGATCCAGAAGAAACTTTTTGAATTCTATTGGAACTTCAAACCCATTTGAATTAAATAAAATCCTAAAGGGATTCATAAAGATAAACATTTAATAAAGAAAAATAAAAATGTTTTTGAATTACTATTATTGGATCCTTTAATAAAAGATTTGGTTTTCAAAAGAAAAGGTGGATTTATAAATAAAGATTATTTAATAAAGCCAAATTAAACCTTGACCAAACTTTGGGAATTAAAACATTTAGTTTTGAATAAAAATAACAAAGGTTTATTTAAAATAAAATAATAAGGAATTAATATCAAATTTTATTCAAATAAAAGGTTTTACCATTTTAATTAAAACATCAAAACTTATTAATTTGTTTTAAATAGGTTTTCCAAGTATTTTATATTTTCTAATAAAACCTACTAAAGTGTTTGGACTTTATTTTAGATTTCAAAATAAATATCTCAATAAAACAAATCCTATTGGATTTAATAATGAAAGTTTATTATATTAATTAATAATGGACACTAAAATAAAAGGTTATTTTGTTTTAAAACAAATTTCCAAATATTATATATTTCCCAAATTAAACCTACTAATTTGATTTTGAAAATATTTAGGTTCAAATAAAGATTTTATTAATAAAATCAAACCCTATTTGATTTAATAACTAAGGTCCATTTTATTTAATTATTAATGGACCCTAAAGTAAAAGGATTATTTTATTTTAAACAAGTTTTCCAAATATTCTTTATTTCCAAATAAAACCTCTTGATTGGGTTTTGAAAGCATTTGGATTTCAAATGAAGAATTTATTAAATAAACCAAACCTGGTTTTATTAATAAACCATGGACCATTTTATTTAATTAATAAATGGAACCTAAAAGATTTAAAATATTATTTTATTTTGGAAGTTGGTTTATGCTACTAAACAGACCAAAAATCATTACAATAGTTTGAATTGTTTGAATGGTTTGAATGTTTGAAATATTGATTGAAAATCAAATCAGCAAATAGAAATAGAAAAGGAAAATGTTTCTGTACAAAAAAAGGAAACATCAGCAGCCCAACTACCCCAGCCCAACTCAGCCCAACCGAGCCCACCTCCCTCTCTCAGCGAAGTGAATCGTTTTTCACCGCAAAACTAACCCACGCAGTGTATGACAACTGGAGCCCACCTGAAGCTTTCCTCACTCGCTGACAAGCAGGCCCCACATCCCCAGCCATCGTCTTCAACGAGACACCGTCGCCTGACCGTTGCAGAGAGAGTTACTCCGGCGATTGATTGCACATGAAGGGGGCTTTGATTCCTTGTAATGACCACGCCCCTTTAAACGCCAGCCACTCCTCTCCGTTTCCCCTCTGCCTTCTCCCCCGAGCACGCCTCCAGGCCGCCACAATCCCTCCTCGACTGTCTCTGTCTCCGGCGACCATTCTCATCAATTCCGGCAGCCTCTCACCGCCCCTTGCCTCTTCGACCACCCTCACCTGATCCCCACATCCTAGCGAACCTCCCAGAAGCATTAGCTCGCTCGCGCACGCCCCAGAACCCCGGCAACGACGACGCCCTCTCGCCACCGATCACTGCCTCTACTCCGACAAAGTACCCTAGGTAACATCTGACCACCCCCTTCCGTCTCGTTGATGCACACACGATCACCGACCCCGTACGCATCTGAAGCAACTGCTATCTTGCTTTCCCGTGGCTTGTATCGTCGCCTCCGACGATAAACAGAGAAGCCCGACGCGGACACGAACTCCGGCGAGCGATTCAAGCCAGCATAGTGCGCCCCTTGGCCAACAAAGACCACGTTGAGCATCAGCGGTGCGCTACGAACTCGGTGAGATTTCCCTCCCTTTTTCTCGCATCCTGCATCGTCGGCAACCTCGCCGTCTGGCCGCTCCGCCACCAGACGCCGCCGCTAGCGCCGCTGCTGTTTGGCCAAGCAATTGGAACCGTTAGATTAGCATCGGATGGCTTGGATAGATTCACTAAAACGAAGGGTACCTTTGATCTGAGCCGCACATGCCCCTTTTAATCATGTGGTCTGTGTCACTCGATCCAGACGAACCGGTATTGGCCAATCACGGGGCAACGCGTGTCAGTGGTTGAGTTAAAACAGATTTTTGAAAACAGAATTATTTGCAAACTTCAACCCTTTGTAACTTTCAAACCACACGTCCAAAAATTACAAATTTTATGTCGTTGGATTCAGGAGAACAAGCCCTAGCCAACCATGGCCTTAGTTTGACAAATAGTATCTGTTAGCTTGTTTGAATTTGCAGAAACATTTGTGTACTTGTTTAGATTAGAAAAATTGTTTAAAAATGATTTTTGGATTAAAACCTTTGCAAAATGGTTTGTTGTGATCTTACTGACCCTAGGAACCAACCCTTGGTGTTAGAAATGATTTTTGTAAGATTTAGGGTAGATTACTTGACTTAGTCATTTTCTAGCCAAATAAAAAGAATGGTTTTTGTTATAAAAATGTTTATGAAAAGAAAACTTTAAGGAAATGTTTTGGACCAAACCTACTGACCCAAAAACACCAAGCTTTGTAATAGCAACTCATTTGGTGAACAACTTAAGAGTTTTGCCTTAATAAAAACATTTTTCACCACATGAAATGATAAATGGATTTAAAAATAGTTGTTGGACAAAACCCTCTTGCTAATGACTTTACCACTTTGGTAAGTGACCAATTTGGATCTTACAAAGTTTAGAAACCCCATAGAGACCCCTTTGCAAAATAAAACTATCTTGTGCATGCTTCCATGCATGAATTGGATTCCATTGTCTTGTGTGTGTGAAATTGTTTGAGTGATTATTGGTTTGGAATGTAAATTGAATTAGTGCTTGCTTGTTTGACTTGTAGTGAAGTGTGAGACTAACAAGATCAAGTAGTGAACTACCATTCCCTACCAAAAAGGCAAGTGATGCTTCATACTTTCTATCCCATTACTTTTCTATGCATTAGTGATTTTGCTAAATAAACTTGCATGGATTTTGCTAAGTATAGATCTTGCTATAGGAAAACCTAGTAGATGAATCCTTAGTAGGATTTCCTAAGTTAAGTTTCCTACTACTACCAAGCTTAGCCTAGCTAATAGAAAACATGGGTGGAATATATATTCACACTATGGAAAAATCTCTAAGTCTGAGGACTTATGTTTTGTTTAATAAAACAACTAAGTTAATGAATCACCTGGGTGGAATGGAAGGATTGGGTTATGTTGAGTGGTTCACAAGGCCCATGTTTATGGTTGACCTTTTGTATCTCACATGTGGATGGCCACCCAGGAAACAAAGGGATTTGAGATGTCAAATGTTGAGAAGCTTCAAGTGCAACCACTTGGCAATATGGGCTCTGCCATGATCATATAGGTTGCAAGAACTTAGCCAAATGGACAGTGGGTGGTAGTGTTTGATAGGTTGGAGCAACGTCCATTTTGGTCTAAGGGAAGGCTTGAAAGATTTTGTCTTGGGAAACCAAGTCTTGTGGGTAAAGTGCACCACCTCTGCAGTGTAAAACCTAAGTACTTAGCCATGTCCCAGTAAAGGACAATTTGAGCATCAAGACATGGAAGCAATCAAGAATCTCATCATTCAAATTTCTAAGTTAAAACTTGTGGTTTGAACAAGGGTTGTTTGAATTCTTCAATCATTGATGGAGAGATGGCTTGGTACAAGGATCTTGAAATCTTTGATTGAGAAAAATGGTTTTGCCAAGCACTTCAGTCTTTGATTGGTGGATGCCTTGGAAAGGATCTTCAGTCTTTGAATGGTAGATGCCTTGGGAAGTGATTTGTCAAAACAAAAACTTAGTATTTTCAAAATGATAGGAAAAATCTATTTTGAGCAATGCAAGCCTCAACTCCACTTATCCAAATGCATATAGATGATAGATTCCACTTTACCAATATAGTATCACTTGCCAATACAATTCAAATGTATTGACCCTTGTGGCTGTAACTTGTATGTTGCAGGTTTGATTGATTTTAGTGAAGATTGATTGTTTAGGATTACAAAGTCTACAACCAACATCTGCCTGTGGCACTTTGAAGATGAAGGACCACTTGACCATAGTTATTCCGCTGCAATGTAATGTAATAGCCAAATGAGCTATGATTGATGTAATAAACTTATGTTATTCCTGGTTATAAAGTTATATTATGACCTTTGTTTCTTGATATTACATCTTAACTGTGGATGCTAGCTATTGATCCAGGGAATAGCATTGTAAAACACAGGAGGACTCTACCTTATTAGGTTGGGACCCCTACAGATGGTATCAGAGCATTGTGTTGCCTGTAGGATTTGTAAACCTAGGATTGGACAAAAACCCTTAGAAACATAGGAGTTATATTTTGATCCAAAACTTATTTACAAAAACACTTGTAAACTCTTTCCTCAACCATTTTGTTTTCAACTCTACTTCTTCTCTACTTCAACTTGATGGAAAAACCTACCCCATGACCAAAGACTTCACCATGGCAAAGGACTTCTTCAACACTTTCAACTCTAATGACTTCAACTTCTTCAACTCTAAGGACTTCAACATCTTCAGCATATTCACCAAGGACCTCCAATTTGGGTATCACTAAGGACTACAAGTGAGACAAAGAAATCTTGCTCAAGATTTAGAGACTGAGGGAATGCAAAAGTTAGAAGGAGCCTACATCATTTGAAGTGTTGCAACCAAGAGTTTTTCTCAAGGAAACCAAGATCTCATACAAGAAGAATCATGAAGGATGGAAAGATCACAAGTAAACCATATAGATGGACCACCATATTTGAGTTAAGTCAAACTCACCAACTTATGTGGTGTAACAAAAATATTTTGTTGCCTAAGTGTGTGCTTGAACTTTATTGTTTGAGTGCAAAGTTGTTTGTGAGTGTTTGATTTGTGATTGCATGCATATTGCTTGTGTGAATTGTGAAGTGTGTGATTAGAATTGATTCCTTAGAAAAACCTTTTACCTATTCTAATCTCCCTTCAACCCAAACAGATGACTACTCCAAAAGACATCAAGGTTGAAGACAACAACAACCAAGAAGACAACATGAGAGAACTGATAGCAAATCAAAAACAGTTGAGCCAAATGACAACTCATCTTTTAGCCAACAACAATGTATTAGACCCTGCCATACAAAGGATTTTGAAACTTCAATCCCAATTGTTGCAAGGATTGGTTACCCAAATGACCAACATAAGAGAAAACTTTTCCCAAAGAGCTAATGATAACAAGGATGACAAAGATGTTATTCTAGAAGGAACCCAAGCTAGCTATAATTTTAGAGACAAGAATCATGCATCCAAGGAACATGAAGATCAATGCCCCAAGAAGAGAGAAAGATCTCCCACCTATGAAGAATATGAACTAGAAGAACTCCTAGCTTTGGAGAGACCCAAAAAGAAGAAGAAAGACATAAGCCAGTTGCAATGTTACAATTGCAAAGAGATGGGACACTATGCCAGTGAATGCCTAGAAAAGAAGAAGAACCAAGGAAACAAACAAAAGGCAATGAAACCAAAGGAAAAGAAAGATATCAGCCAAGTGATGTGTTCCAAATGCAAGGAACTAGGCCAATATGCAAACAATTGTCCAAGAAAGATGAAGAACAAGTTAAACAAGTCTATGAAGAATCTCAACCTTGGCCCATGAACCCCATGAGTCAAGTATGGAAATAAGGAACACTATGCAAAAGTTTGCCTAGAGAAGTTTTTTCCAGGATCCCAAGAAGGACAATGTGTAATTTTCGTTTGAAAATTTTTAAGGGTGGTAGTACCCTAGTTGTTTTGAACTTGCTTGTAACCCTAGCCTCCCCAAATCTCGGGACGAGATTTATTTTAAGGGTGGTAGCCTGTCACATCCCAAGATTTTCCAAATCTTGTAATGTGAAAATAAATGAATAAAATAAAACTTTGTTTGATCTTCAGATCCAGAAGAAACTTTTTGAATTCAATTGGAACTTCAAACCCATTTGAATTAAATAAAATCCTAAAGGGATTCATAAAGATAAACATTTAATAAAGAAAATTAAAAATGTTTTTGAATTACTATTATTGGATCCTTTAATAAAAGATTTGGTTTTCAAAAGAAAAGGTGGATTTATAAATAAAGATTATTTAATAAAGCCAAATTAAACCTTGACCAAACTTTGGGAATTAAAACATTTAGTTTTGAATAAAAATAACAAAGGTTTATTTAAAATAAAATAATAAGGAATTAATATCAAATTTTATTCAAATAAAAGGTTTTACCATTTTAATTAAAACATCAAAACTTATTAATTTGTTTTAAATAGGTTTTCCAAGTATTTTATATTTTCTAATAAAACCTACTAAAGTGTTTGGACTTTATTTTAGATTTCAAAATAAATATCTCAATAAAACAAATCCTATTGGATTTAATAATGAAAGTTTATTATATTAATTAATAATGGACACTAAAATAAAAGGTTATTTTGTTTTAAAACAAATTTCCAAATATTATATATTTCCCAAATTAAACCTACTAATTTGATTTTGAAAATATTTAGGTTCAAATAAAGATTTTATTAATAAAATCAAACCCTATTTGATTTAATAACTAAGGTCCATTTTATTTAATTATTAATGGACCCTAAAGTAAAAGGATTATTTTATTTTAAACAAGTTTTCCAAATATTCTTTATTTCCAAATAAAACCTACTGATTGGGTTTTGAAAGCATTTGGATTTCAAATGAAGAATTTATTAAATAAACCAAACCTGGTTTTATTAATAAACCATGGACCATTTTATTTAATTAATAAATGGAACCTAAAAAGATTTAAAATATTATTTTATTTTGGAAGTTGGTTTATGCTACTAAAACAGAACCAAAAACTCATTACAATAGTTTGAATTGTTTGAATGGTTTGAATGTTTGAAATATTGATTGAAAATCAAATCAGCAAATAGAAATAGAAAAGGAAAATGTTTCTGTACAAAAAAAAGGGAAACAACAGCAGCCCAACTACCCCAGCCCAACTCAGCCCAACCGAGCCCACCTCCCTCTCTCAGCGAAGTGAATCGTTTTTCACCGCAAAACTAACCCACGCAGTGTATGACAACTGGAGCCCACCTGAAGCTTTCCTCACTCGCTGACAAGCAGGCCCCACATCCCCAGCCATCGTCTTCAACGAGACACCGTCGCCTGACCGTTGCAGAGAGAGTTACTCCGGCGATTGATTGCACATGAAGGAGGCTTTGATTTCTTGTAATGACCACGCCCCTTTAAACGCATGATCCTCCTCTCCGTTTCCCCTCTGCCTTCTCCCCCGAGCACGCCTCCAGGCCGCCACAATCCCTCCTCGACTGTCTCTGTCTCCGGCGACCATTCTCATCAATTCCGGCAGCCTCTCACCGCCCCTTGCCTCTTCGACCACCCTCACCTGATCCCCACATCCTAGCGAACCTCCCAGAAGCATTAGCTCGCTACAAGACGCCCAGAACCCGGCAGCGACGCCCTCGCCACCGATCACTGCCTCTACTCCGACAAAGTACCCTAGGTAACATCTGACCACCCCCTTCCGTCTCGTTGATGCACACACGATCACCGACCCCGTACGCATCTGACGCAACTGCTATCTTGCTTTCCCGTGGCTTGTATCGTCGCCTCCGACGATAAACAGAGAAGCCCGACGCGGACACGAACTCCGGCGAGCGATTCAAGCCAGCATAGTGCGCCCCTTGGCCAACAAAGACCACGTTGAGCATCAGCGGTGCGCTACGAACTCGGTGAGCTTTCCCTCCCTTTTTCTCGCATCCTGCATCGTCGGCAACCTCGCCGCTCCGCCACCGACGCCGCCTTGCCGCCCGCTGTTTGGCCAAGCAATTGGAACCGTTAGATTAGCATCGGATGGCTTGGATAGATTCACTAAAACGAAGGGGTACGTTTGATCTGAGCCGCACATGCCCCTTTTAATCATGTGGTCTGTGTCACTCGATCCAGACGAACCGGTATTGGCCAATCACGGGGCGACGCGTGTCAGTGGTTGAGTTAAAACAGATTTTTGAAAACAGAAACCCTTTGTAACTTTCAAACCACACGTCCAAAAATTACAAATTTTATGTCGTTGGATTCAGGAGAACAAGCCCTAGCCAACCATGGCCTTAGTTTGACAAATAGTATCTGTTAGCTTGTTTGAATTTGCAGAAACATTTGTGTACTTGTTTAGATTAGAAAAACTGTTTAAAAATGATTTTTGGATTAAAACCTTTGCAAAATGGTTTGTTGTGATCTTACTGACCCTAGGAACCAACCCTTGGTGTTAGAAATGATTTTTTTAAGATTTAGGTTAGATTACTTGACTTAGTCATTTTCTAGCCAAATAAAAAGAATGGTTTTTGTTATAAAAATGTTTATGAAAAGAAAACTTTAAGGAAATGTTTTGGACCAAACCTACTGACCCAAAAACACCAAGCTTTGCAATAGCAACTCATTTGGTGAACAACTTAAGAGTTTTGCCTTAATAAAAACATTTTTCACCACATGAAATGATAACTGGATTTAAAAATAGTTTTTGGACAAAACCCTCTTGCTAATGACTTTACCACATTGGTAAGTGACCAATTTGGATCTTACAAAGTTTAGAAACCCCATAGAGACCCCTTTGCAAAATAAAACTATCTTGTGCATGCTTCCATGCATGAATTGGATTCCATTGTCTTGTGTGTGTGAAATTGTTTGAGTGATTATTGGTTTGGAATGTAAATTGAATTAGTTCTTGCTTGTTTGACTTGTAGTGAAGTGTGAGACTAACAAGATCAAGGAGTTAACTACCATTCCCTACCAAAAAGGCAAGTGATGCTTCATACTTTCTATCCCATTACTTTTCTATGCATTAGTGATTTTGCTAAATAAACTTGCATGGATTTTGCTAAGTATAGATCTTGCTATAGGAAAACCTAGTAGATGAATCCTTAGTAGGATTTCCTAAGTTAAGTTTCCTACTACTACCAAGCTTAGCCTAGCTAATAGAAAACATGGGTGAAATATATATTCACACTATGGAAAAATCTCTAAGTCTGAGGACTTATGTTTTGTTTAATAAAACAACTAAGTTAATGAATCACCTGGGTGGAATGGAAGGATTGGGTTATGTTGAGTGGTTCACAAGGCCCATGTTTATGGTTGACCTTGTGTATCTCACTTGTGGATGGCCACCCAAGAAACAAAGGGATTTGAGATGTCAAATGTTGAGAAGCTTCAAGTGCAACCACTTGGCAATATGGGCTCTGCCATGATCATATAGGTTGCAAGAATTTAGCCAAATGGACAGTGGGTGGTAGTGTTTGATAGGTTGGAACGCGTCCATTTTGGTCTAAGGGGAGGCTTCTGAAAGATTTTGTCTTGGGAAACCAAGTCTTGTGGGTAAAGTGCACCACCTCTGCAGAGTGTAAAACCTAAGTACTTAGCCATGTCCCTGGTAAAGGACAATTTGAGCATCAAGACATGGAAGCAATCAAGAATCTCATCATTCAAATTTCTAAGTTAAAACTTGTGGTTTGAACAAGGGTTGTTTGAATTCTTCAATCATTGATGGAGAGATGGCTTGGTACAAGGATCTTGAAATCTTTGATTGAGAAAAATGGTTTTGCCAAGCACTTCAGTCTTTGATTGGTGGATGCCTTGGAAAGGATCTTCAGTCTTTGAATGGTAGATGCCTTGGGAAGTGATTTGTCAAAACAAAAACTTCGTATTTTCAAAATGATAGGAAAAATCTATTTTGAGCAATGCAAGCCTCAACTCCACTTAGCCAAATGCATATAGATGATAGATTCCACTTTACCAATATAGTATCACTTGCCAATACAATTCAAATGTATTGACCCTTGTGGCTGTAACTTGTATGTTGCAGGTTTGATTGATTTTAGTGAAGATTGATTGTTTAGGATTACAAAGTCTACAACCAACATCTGCCTGTGGCACTTTGAAGATGAAGGACCACTTGACCATAGTTATTCCGCTGCAATGTAATGTAATAGCCAAATGAGCTATGATTGATGTAATAAACTTATGTTATTCCTGGTTATAAAGTTATATTATGACCTTTGTTTCTTGATATTACATCTTAACTGTGGATGCTAGCTATTGATCCAGGGACTAGCATTGTAAAACACAGGAGGACTTTACCTTATTAGGTTGGGACCCCTACATATAGGCAGGCTCACAACCCCTCTGAATCTCCTCCATTGCAGCATCAAATCTAGTCTTGGTCCATGAGTAGCTAGCTTGGAAAATCAACTTCCTAAGCTCTTCCCCATTAAATCCAGCTGATTTGAAGTTGGCATAAATATGCATGAGACAAAACCTTTGAGGAGAATTGGGGAAAACATGGGAAACAGCCTTAAGCAATCCCTAAAATCCAGCCTTATTGTTAGAAAACAAACACAAAGCTGAATGGGAAAAAACACATAAATACAAAGCCTTGTTGTTAGAAAACTCACCTTTTGCCTGTCAGATATGATGGTGTAATTCCCAAATTTCCCTGATGTTCCTATGCAACATTTGAGCTAGGTAAGAAACCACAACCAGCTAGCAGTATCCTCTTTGTCCACTACACCAAATGCTAAGGGAAATATATTGTTGTTCCCATCTCTCCCAGTGGGTAGCCAAAATTCGTTGCCCAGTTGTTAGTTTAATGAAGCATCCATCCAGACCTAAATTAATTACATAAAAGCATGTGTAAGATGAAACATGACCAAAGACTAGCAACATAATGCACATTTTGACTACAAATAAACACATGAACTAACCTATGAAAGGCCTGCATCCATCAAGAAAACCTTGTCTAAGCATCTAGACAGATAAACAGTCCATGGAACCTGGGATTTGCACTAGGATGCTCCAACAACTCTTTGGTTGTAATAATACATCTGCTGCCAGGATTTGTGTCCAAGATAGCTTGCAGGTAATCTCTCAACCTTGTGTACTGCTTCTTCTGATCACCTATGACAACACTAAAGGCCTTTTGCCTTGCCCTGTAAGCCATGCTCCTTGGCACATTCACTCCAAAATTTATCTTTGCATTATCAATGAGTGTGTCAACAGTTGTACTTGGATCTGTTCTAATTGCTTGCTCAGGCTGAGCTGCCAGCCAATCTATATTGACCTTGGTGTTATCTCCATGAGGGATGCAAGTGTGCAAAGGGTTAAACTTTCTTATGCAGAATGTCTTCTCATTCTTAATGATGGAGGCAGACAAAAAGAATGGGCATCCTAATTTCAGTCCATCTTTAGTACAGTTGACAATGATTCTGTCAGGGTCGTTTCTATGGTAACCATAGTTTCTAAGATGAGCAATGTGATAGTTCCTAAGAGCTATCCTAAATTGGTAGACATCTGTGAAGAACAATTTCAGGGCAAACTGCCGGTGTGCATCAGCCCTAAACTCATCATACCAGACCCTCTTCTTTAGTTTCTTCACCCTCCTCTTCTGCCCACTTGGCAACACCCACTTTGGCACAAAACCATCATCATCACTGTCAGGCAAATCATCCGGGCTACTGTCATCATCACCTGAAGGTATGAAATAGTAGTCATCGGCTACCTCTTCTTGATAATGTGATCTGCTTGATGTGGGGCCTTTCCCCTTCTTATCCTTCTCAGAAATAAAATCCTCTTCATCCACAGCCTCTGGTTCACTCTCTTCCTCCTCCTATTCTTCTTCCTCATACAACTCTTCCACATCAGTTTCCCCTTCAAAGTGTACAGGAGATTCTGCTCTCTTCTTGTTATTGTGCCCACCATGTCCACCTTGTCTCTTCCTCTTCAATTCCTTTATGTACTCTAGCTCTGATGCAACAGCCTTGTCATGATCAGTTTTGTAATCATGCTGCAGCTCATGCATCCATTCATCATCAGAATCCACTTCATCAACAGCCTTGTCATGAGCAGCTGGTTTGCCCAGCCCAAAATTGCAGCTCTGTTGTGTTGGAGATATGCCCTAGAGGCAATAATAAATATAGTTATTATTATATCTTTGTGTTTATGATAAATGTTTACATTCATGCTATAATAGTATTTGTTGGAGATATGCCCAAGAGGCAATAATAAAGTGGTTATTATCATATCTTCACACTTATGATAAATGTTTACATACCATGCTATAATTGTATTAACCGAAAACATTAATACTTGTGTGATTTGTAAACTAAAATAAGAGTCCCTAGTATAGCCTCTTGTTAAACTAGCTTGTTGGTTAATATATGATCATGGTTTCCTGATCATGAACATAGAGATGTTATTAACAACAGGATCATATCATTAGGAGAATGATGTGATGGACATACTCCTATAAATAAGCGTAGCATAAAGATCAAGTCATTTCAATAGTTCAATTGCTATATGCTTTACGATACATAGTAACCTAATTCCTTGACCATGAGATCATGCATATCACCTTTACGGATGGATGCTTTGATGACATCAAACACCACACCGTGGCGGGTGGTTATAAAGGTGGCATTGAGTGTTCGGAAAGTATTGGTTGAGACACATGGATCAAGAGTGGGATTTGTCCATCCACATGACGGATAGATATACTCGGGCCCTCTCGGTGGAATGTCATCCAATTAGCTTGCAAGCATGTGACTTGGTCACAAGGGATCACATATCACGGGAACGAGAAAGAGTACTTATCGATGTGAGGTTGAACTAGGTATGCGGAGATACCGACGATCATAACCTCGGATAAGTAACATATCGTGAGACAAAGGGAAATTGGTATCGTATGTAAGTGGTTCATTCGATCAAAGTAATCGTAGAAATATGTAGAGCCATATGAATTTCCAGATTCCTCTATTGGTTATTGTTAGGAGAAGTGTCTCGATCATGTCCGCATAATTCACGAACCGTAGGAGACACATAAGGATTCGACGTTGTTTTGAGTAGTTATGGTATTATGAGAAAGAGACCGAATGTTGTTGAGTCTCGGATGGGATCCGGGATATCACGAGGTGATCCGGAATGGTCAGGAGAATAAGATTCATATAAGGAAAGTCCGTTTGAGTTCGGGAATGATTCCGGTGTTTTCATCGGGAATGTTCTAGAAGGTTCCGGATTGTCCGGCACTCCGGGGGGGGAGGGTACATGAGTGTGTCATTGAATGATTGCATCATGTACTAAGTGTTCTTGCTGTTCCAAAAACATGAAAGTCAAATTGCCAGTTTGAAAGTCAAACGGCTAAAACAGGAAACTGTGGGAAACAGGAAACGTGGAAACAAGCAAGAGGAGTTGGAACCAACTTGGAGGAGGAGTCCCACTCCTCCAGGCCGGCGCCCAAGCCCTAGGCCGAGTTGGGGAGGGACTCCCTCCCTCCCTGGCGCGCCAAGGCCCCTCCACCCATAAAAGGAGGGGCAGGGCTCCTCCTTGAGACACACAAGTTCCTATCTTCTACCTCCGGTTTAGAGCCGTTTTGGTTTAGAGCTTCTAATTGCTTTAGCCATGGTTTAGAGCCTTCTAATTGGTTTAGAGCCTTCTAATTGGTGTGTCTAATTACTAGACCACTAATAGCCTCTCTCATAAGCTCCACCATACTGCAAGGCTTAAGGCGAAGCCTGGGATTTCCCCTCTACTTGGGTACCACGCCGTTGTCTTTGCCGGAATCGCGAGAGAGTGCTACAACCTCCATTTTCTTTGGAACAAGGGAGAGGAAGGTCTTCGTCGAGTACCGAGCGATGTGACCGAGCAAGGGGCGCTTAACGTGGCGCGGAAGGATCGTCACACGATCTTGAGATCGGAAAGAGTACGACTACATCACCCACGAGAATCGCTCGTTAACCGCTTTGGAATCTTCGAGGTAAGTTATTCCATCGACTCGCTACAATCTAGTAGATAGATCTTGGCTTGTTTGTTTGTATGATAGAAAATTTTGTTTTCCATGCTACGAACCCCTACAAAGGGTATCGAGCCGTGTCTATATGTAGATCTGTTGCACGAGTAGAACACAATGGTCATTGTGGGCGTCGATGCTTTTATTGTCGATTGCTTCTTGTGTACTTTGTATCTTGCGGTATGTTGGGATGAAGCGGCCCGGGCTAACCTTACATGACATCGTTCATGATACTTGCTCCACGCTTGACATGCAACTTGTATTGCATAAGTGGCTTTGCGGGTGCCTGTTTCTCCTAGCATAGTTAAGATCCAATTTACAACGGGTGATTGACAATACTAGTATCAATGTTGTGGTTCTTGTTCGTAAGTTAGAACGACACTTATTGAAAGTCCCAAACCACGTAAAATATGCAAAGAAAGTAGAGGCGTCTAACTTTGTTTTGCAGGGGTGTGCTGTGATGTGATATGGCCATGATTGTGATTATATATGATGTATGCAATGTTCCTTATTGTAAGTTGGCAACCGGCAGGAGCCATATGGTTGTTTTTAATTTATGTTAAGACCCGCGTGTCTATTCAAAGTAGTTGTAATAGTTGAAGCGGTGGGCGACAACCATGGAGAGGCGTCATTGACCTTGATGCAATGCCGTGATGATGGAGATCATGTTCGTGGAAGATGGAGATCGGAAGCACAAAGAAGAAAGGCCATATCATATCACATATTATGAATTGCATGTGATGTTAATCCTTTATGCATCTTGTATTGCTTAGTAGACGACGGTAGCATTATAAGATGATCCCTCATGCACATGAATTTCAAGTCTTAAAGTGTTCACCCTTAGTTAGCACCGTTTCTAAAGCTTGTTGTTTCGAAGCACCACGTGATGATCGGGTGTGTTAGATTCTGCAATTGTATACAACGTGAGCAAGCCAGATTTGCTCATGCGGAAACTAAGGTTTGATCTTGACGAGCCTAGCATGTACAGACATGGCCTCAGGAACACGGATTACCGAAAGGTAGAGCATGAGTCATATAGTAGATATGATGAACATGTTAATTGTTCGCCATTGAAGCTACATCAACTCTCGTGATGATCGGTTTTGATGTGGTGGATTTGGTTCGTGTGATCACTAAAACAATGTGAGGGATATTGTTTTGAGTGGGAGTTCACCTAGATTAATTTAATTATTATTTAGAACTCAATTTATCATAAACTAAATCAAAGTGAATTTGCATAGTTGTTGTAGTCATTGGCATCCGTTTATCACCTTGCGCTTAGTTATAATTGAGATGATAGAACTATAGAATTCTGGTTAGTTACTTTACGAACTGGTATCGTATTGTTTTGAAGTGTTAATATAAAGTTTAAAAATCCTATTGCAAACTTTCAAGAAGTTAAGTTACTCCATGAAGTTTAATAATTGGTATTAAATCAAGAGTGACAATTCCAAGAGTTAGTATATGAGTATCATGTTTGTCTCCATGATTCTTGATATTCAAAGAATTCTCTTGATATCAAGGTTATCTAGGATCGAAAGAGTTATTTGAAACCATGATGTGTGGAAGATATTGTGATATCTGAAACAAAGTTTTGGTTGCAACATGATAGAGTATAATATGGCTAAAGTCATGTTCTCATATTTGATGAGAATTTGCGAAAGGTTGGAGACACTTGTTGTCCTGATCCTCCAAAAGGTTTTGGATAGCAACATTATACTCATAATTCATCGTTATAAGCTAAAAGTAGCTTGATCATGGACGATTCCATGATAAGGATGAATATTTGATGTAGGTAAAATATTTGCTACACCAAGAGATTACTAAAGAAAGGAATTTGAAAGAACACCAAACATTTGATGATGGTGATCTACTTCAAAGTGCAAGTCCAAAGACATTGGTATTTAACTATACACGCTTTGGACTATGTGTCATATGTATGACTCCACTATTGATATTGATAGATTCTTTCAAATGTAAAAGGAAATACGAAAGAGAATCTCATAAATATATGGCGAAAAGAAAAGACTAGAATTGTTCAGTTTAAGTATATAGATGATATACATGTTATGGCTATATTCTTTGCTTATTAAACAATGTGGTTCTTAAGTATTTGATACTGAATTTGTTGGTATGAATCGTCATACGAAACAACAGAATTCATGAACTACAATGGCCTAAGTAACTAGCAAAAGAATATGTGATGATGTTCATCGAGAACAAATAAAGGGTTATTGTGTTGCTCGTTAAACATCAAAGCTTGCCTTCAAGATTTGTTTTATCAGGTATTATGAGAACAAAAGGGTTGTTCAATTAATTGCCGTAATCCATAAAAGATGGATGATTCACAAAATCTCGTTGGAGAAATCACATCCATAAAGCTAATGCTAAAGATGTCGAAAGACAAATTGATTGAAAGGTCACTTAGGAAGTGACATCGCCGTTTAAATTATATTGGAAAGAACACATGAAGAAACTCCATGTGGATGGAATTTTGGAGTCTTTTCATTTTTGATCACATGACGCTTGTGAAACTTTCCTAGAGATAATTAAAACTTCGTTCATAGGCCGAAAGGGAACGAATGACTAGCTTATTGGAACTAGTACATATTGTTGTATGAAATCCATTATGTGTAGTCAAGAGCGATGGATTTCAACTTCATATGCTTTCTCCGAAAATTTGAGTGAATATATGAATATTTACTTAATAAGGATGAAGTGTGAAATATTTGAAGAGTTCAAAAGACTTTCAAAATGAAGTACAAAATCATTGTAACAAGAATATAAACAGTTTATGATAAAGATCATAAAGGAAGATATTTGAGTTACAGAGTTTAGCATAATACCTAAGATTTAAGGAATCGTTCCATGGATTTGCATTTTCCCGAAACACCATAAGAGTATGGAGCGTTCGAGATATGTAATTAAACCTTGTTTGACATGGTAAGATCAAAGGTATAATTTATAAAACTGCCATTATATTTTAAAGATTAAAAGCTTTAGAGATTACCGTTTTTCCACTGAAAAGAGCTCCATCATAATCCGTTGAAATGACACCATATAAGGTTATGGTTTGGGATAAAACCCAAGTTGTCCTTTCTTAAACATTGGTATGCTTTGCATAAGAAAGATGTTTTGCAACCAAAGTCGGATAAACCTGTCTTTGTATGTTATTTCGAATAACTGTTAAGTATTCCTCCATAACACCAGAGACAAAAGTGTTTGTCACTTAAAACGTCAAGTTTCTTTGAGAAGGAATTTTTCGTGAAAAGTTAAGTGGGAGGACAATAGAACTTTGATAAGGTTAAAAGAACCTTAGCTATATGTGCAGAGTTGCTTGCAAGAAATGTGTTCCGAAGGCAGCAACAAAGCTCATGGCTCACGTACCTCAAAGGTTGTGGTCACGGAGATCCAAGTTCCTATTGAAACAAGTAGGTCGGATAAACAATCAAATACCAAGATTTGAGGGTTGAATCATTATTTGAGAATAATGAACCGACTACATGCAAAGAAGCGATGATGGGCCCTGACTCCGTAAAATGGCTTGAAGCCATAAAATCCGTGATAGTTCCATACACGAGAAAATCAAGTTTTGAACTTGAAGGACCCTCGAGAAAGGTGTAAGACCTTATAGTTGTGTCTGGATCTATAAAGAAATAGACATGGATGTTTCACATCTATGAAATAGTCGACATGTTGGGAAAAAGTTCACAACAATGTTCAAAGGTTGACTATGACAAGATTTGATCTGTCATAGTGATATTTAGTCTAGACGGATTAATGTAGCAACCACTACATATAATTTGTTATATGGTAGTTGAATAAACAAAACAAATTCTTCTAATAGAATCGTTACCTAGGACATGTGCATAACACGGTCCATAGGGTTTTGTTAATTCAAAGGATGCTAAAAGCATATGCAAACTTCAATGGTTAAAGTGAGCATCGCGGAGTTGGAATCTTCACTGTGATGAAACTGTTAAAGGAGTTTAAAAGTTCATCAGAGACAATGAAGATGCTTGCATTTGCAAGAAATTAAGTGGGAGCGCTAAGACATGTTTCTAATACATTATGTGGAAGACATATTGTTGATTGGAAATAATGTATCTTTTATTAACACATATTAAGAATTTCATCCCGATGAAAGACTTAGGCAAAACCTAAATATTTGGCATCAATAGACGCTAATATGGTTGTGCCAGAAGTACATAGACAAGATATTGAATGAGTTCAATATAGAAACTACAAGAGAGGTTCTTGTCGCACAGAAAGGATTGAATAAATTCAATGTTGATGATATATTCAAGTGTATTGACATTTGGTAAAGTGAAACAAATAATCAAGTATAGCTTGATACTTGATGTATAAAATCACAAAGAATATTTATATCATACTATGATATGTACAAATCCAGATATGTCCTATGCTCTAAATGTTGTGAGCATATACCAGAATGATTCGTAAGATGATCATTGGACAATAGTAAGGATATTCTTATGATCTTTTGGAAGAACTAAGAGTATAATATTTGTAGAAGTGACAAATAGATGGTTAGTTCATTGTAAAAGTACTACATTGATACTAGCTTTGTCACAAAGTACAAATTAAGTTTATCTCAATCTAAACTAAGGGTGGCACAATATAATGGAAGGTGAGTTCCATAATGGATTTGGATGAGTTCCAAAGTTAAGACATTGTGACAGATACTACAACAAAAGGCCAAGTATATAACTGCTATTTTAGCAGCAAAAGAGGGCATTTGTGTCAAGTAGTTTGTTATCAAACTAGGTGTAGTTCACAGAGGGATAATACTATGAAGATATATTGTGCGACAATATTATCAACATGTTTTAACCCCAAAGAACTAAAGGTCACACCGAATGACCAAATTCATACAAAGCCATCTCATTAGAGAATGACTGATGTGAGACGCAAAGACATGCAATTACACACGGACCTGGAAGTGTCAAGATCCGAAGATCAGTTGACCACTAGCAATCGTGTACATACAACACCGGAAAGCCATAGGTGTTGAATACACAAAGGTTTGAAACTAGATTATTGACTCTAGTGCAAGTGGGAGACTATTGGAGATATGCCCAAGAGGCAATAATAAAGTGCTTATTATCATATCTTCACACTTATGATAAATGTTTACATACCATGCTATAATTGTATTAACCGGAAACATTAATACTTGTGTGATTTGTAAACTAAAATAAGAGTCCCTAGTATAGCCTCTTGTTAAACTAGCTTGTTGGTTAATATATGATCATGGTTTCCTGATCATGAACATAGAGATGTTATTAACAACAGGATCATATCATTAGGAGAATGATGTGATGGACATACTCCTATAAATAAGCGTAGCATAAAGATCAAGTCATTTCAATAGTTCAATTGCTATATGCTTTCTGATACATAGTAACCTAATTCCTTCGAACATGAGATCATGCATATCACCTTTACCGGATGGATGCTTTGATGACATCAAACACCACACCGTGAATCGGGTGGTTATAAAGGTGGCATTGAGTGTTCGGAAAGTATTGTTGAGACACATGGATCAAGAGTGGATTTGTCCATCCACATGAGATAGATATACTCTGGGCCCTCTCGGTGGAATGTCATCCAATTAGCTTGCAATCATGTGACTTGGTCACATGGGATCACATATCACGAACGAGAAAAGAGTACTTATCGAACGAGGTTGAACTAGGTATGCAGAGATAAGCGATCATAACCTCGGATAAGTAACATATCGTGAGACAAAGGGAAATTGGTATCGTATGTAAGTGGTTCATTCGATCGCAAAGTAATCGTGAGAAATATGTGGAGCCATATGAATTTCAGATTCCTCTATTGGTTATTGTTCGGAGAAGTGTCTCGATCATGTCCGCATAATTCACGAACCGTAGGGAGACACACTTAAGGATTGACGTTGTTTTGAGTAGTTATGGTATTATGAGAAAGAGACCGAATGTTGTTGAGTCTCGGATGGGATCCGGGATATCACGAGGTGATCCGGAATGGTCCGGAGAATAAGATTCATATAAGGAAAGTCCCGTTTGAGTTCAGGAATGATTCCGTGTTTTCATGGAATGTTCTAGAAGGTTCGGATTGTCCGGCACTCCGGGGGGGGGGAGGGTACATGAGTGTGTCATTGAATGATTGCATCATGTACTAAGTGTTCTTGCTGTTCCAAAAACATGAAAGTCAAATTGCCAGTTTGAAAGTCAAGCGGCTAAACAGAAACCGTGGGAAACAGAAACTGGGAAACAAGCAAGAGGAGTTGGAACCAACTTGGAGGAGGAGTCCCACCTCCTCGGGCCAAGCCCTAGGCCGAGTTGGGGAGGGACTCCCTCCCTCCCTGGCGCGCCAAGGCCCTTCCACCCATAAAAGGAGGGGCAGGGCTCCTCCTTGAGACACACAAGTTCCTATCTTCTACCTCCGGTTTAGAGCCGTTTTGGTTTAGAGCTTCTAATTGCTTTAGCCATGGTTTAGAGCCTTCTAATTGGTTTAGAGCCTTCTAATTGGTGTGTCTAATTACTAGACCACTAATAGCCTCTCATAAGCTCCACCATACTGCACGGCTTAAGGCCTCTGGGATTTCCCTCTACTTAGACCACGCCGTTGTCTTGCGGAATCGCGAGGAGAGTGCTACAACCTCATTTGCTTTGGAACAAGGGAGAGGAAGGTCTTCGTCGAGTACCGAACGTGTGACCGATCTGGGAGCGCTGCTTAACGTGGCGCGGAAGGATCGTCTACATGATCTTGAGATCGGAAAGAGTACTACATCACCCACGAGAATCGCTCGTTAACCGCTTTGGAATCTTCGAGGGTAAGTTATTCCATCGACTCGTTGCTACAATCTAGTAGATAGATCTTGGCTTGTTTGTTTGTATGCGATAGAAATTTTTTGTTTTCCATGCTACGAACCCCTACAGTATTAACAAGGAAACATTAATACTTGTGTGATTTGTAAACTTAATTTGAAGTCCCTAGTATAGCCTCTATACTTCACTAGCTTGTTGGTTGATTAATGATTGTGGTTTCCCTATCATGAACATTGAGATGTTATCGACAACAAGATCATATCGTTAGGAGAATGATATGGTGGACATACTCCTATAGATAAGCATAGCATAAAGATCAAGTAATTTCAATAGTTCAATTGCTATATGCTTTCTGATACATAGTAACCTAATTCCTTCGACCATGAGATCATGCATATCACCTTTACCGGATGGATGCTTTGATGACATCAAACACCACACCGTAACTGGGTGGCTATAAAGGTGGCTTTGAGTGTTCGGAAAGTATTGGTTGAAACACATGGATCAAGAGTGGGATTTGGCCATCCATATGACGGATAGATATACTCTGGGCCCTCTCGGTGGAATGTCATCCAATTAGCTTGCAAGCATGTGACTAGGTCACAAGGGATCACATATCAAGGGAACGAGAAAAGAGTACTTATCGGTAACGAGGTTGAACTAGGTATGCAGAGATACCGACGATCATAACCTCGGATAAGTAAACTATCGTGAGACAAAGGGAAATTAGTATCGTATGTAAGTGGTTCATTCGATCGCAAAGTAATCGTAGAAATATGTGGGAGCCATATGAATTTCCAGATTCCTCTATTGGTTATTGTTCGGAGAAGTGTCTCGATCATGTCCGCATAATTCACGAACCGTAGGGAGACACACTTAAGGATTCAACGTTGTTTTGAGTAGTTATGGTATTATGAGAAAGAGACCGAATGTTGTTCGGAGTCTCGGATGGGATCCGGGATATCACGAGGTGATCCGGAATGGTCCAGAGAATAAGATTCATATAAGGAAAGTCCCGTTTCGGAGTTCGGGAATGATTCCGGTGTTTTCATCGGGAATGTTCTAGAAGGTTCCGGATTGTCCGGCACTCCGGGGGGGAGGGTACATGAATGTGTCATTGAATGATTGCATCATGTACTAAGTGTTTTTGCTGTTCCAAAACTGAAAAGTCAAACTGCCAGTTTGAAAGTCAAACGGCTAAAACAGGAAACTGTGGAAAACAGGAAACTGTGGGAAACAGGAAACTGTGGGAAACAAGCAAGAGGTGTTGGAACCAACTTGGAGGAGGAGTCCCTCTCCTCCAAGCCGGCGGCCAGCCTAGGCCGAGTTGGGGATGGACTCCTCCTTCCTGGCGCTTGCCCTCCACCTATAAAAGGAGGCGGGGCTGAAGGAATATGCCTGAGAGGCAATAATAAAGTGTTTATTATGTGTATTCCAAGTATATGATAGATGTTTATTTTGCATGCTATAATTGTATTAATACGGAATCGTTAATACATGTGTGTTTAATAAACAAACAGAAAGTTCCTAGTTAATCCTCTCTCATAAACTAGCTCGTTGATTAACAAGATGATCAAGGTTTCCGATCATGGACATTGGATGTTGTTAATAACGGATCACAACATTAGTGTAATGATGTGATGAACATTCATCCAAGTATAGCATTACGATCAAAGTCATTGAGTTTATATTGCTATAACAACTTACAAGTGATCCTAATCCTTAGACCATGAGATCATGTCAATCACTAACAGGAAGAGTTTCTTGATAACATCAAACGTCACACCGTAACAGGTGATTATAAAGATGGATTCGAACTAATAAAGTGTTATGTTGAGGCTCATGGATCGAGAGTGGAATTTGTTCATCCCGATGGCGGATAGATATACTCTGGGCCCTCTCGGTGATATCACATTGATTAGCTTGCAAGCAAGTGATTTGATCACTAGAATGTTATATCACAGAACGAGAAAAGAGTGCATGTCGTAACGAGATCAAACTAGGTATGGAGATACCGATGATCGAATCTCGGACATGTAATATATCGTGAAACAAAGGGATTAAGATACTAGCGTAAAGGTTCCGACGATCACAAGAAAGTCATCGTTGAATGTGTGGGAGTCGGTATGGGTCTCGGATCCCGCTTCGATTATTGATCCGAGAGGGGTCTCGATCATGTCCGCATTATTCACGAACCGTAGGGTGACACACTTAAGAGACACCGACATCCAATTGGAGCAAATGTTTCATGCCGAAAGAATGAACAAGCGCAGAATTTATTTCACTAGATACCAAACAAAGTTTTCGGGTGAAATTGCATAAAGTGGTTATGCATGTGAAATAGAATTCTAGCAAGGGGTTATTTGTGAATGTTTGTCATTAAAGTAATTGACAAAATTCTGAATAAAATAAAAGAGTTTTATTTAATGAGAGTTTGCATTAAATTTGGTGGAAATTTAATGGGAATTTTGAGTGGACTTTGAGTGGAGGGAATTTAGAGGAGTTTTGTGAGTGGAGTCCACCCACATGAAGAGGGAGGGCAAGGGGCAGCCCCATGCGTGCCACCCCTTGGGGTTCCCCCCCTCCTCCTATAAAAGGAGCCCCTCCTCCTCACTTGTCTCACACACCTCCTCGTGAAGGATCTCTCTCGCCCTCTAGAATTTATCCCCCATGGTCTCGGACTAGAGAGATACATGTTCCCGGTGGCTATTCGTCAAGAAATAGTTGTGCTTCCGCTGCATCGCTGGAGCGAGGAGGCGGAGGTTGCTCGGTGCCTCGAACGTGTGTGCGAGCACGGATGCGCTGCTGTTTTGCGGCGCTAGGACTTCCTCTCGATCTTGAGATCGGCAAGAGATCGTCTACATCAACCACGAGTTGAACTCGTTAAGCTTTGTCGGTCTTCAAGGGTATGTTCTCTACGGATATACATCCGCCCGTTGTTTGTATCTAGTATATATAGATCTTGTTATATAGTTCACATCGTAGGAAAATTTTTGTTTTCTATCTTGCGAACCCTACAAAGGGTATCGAGCGGATCTATGCGTAGATACTTTACACGGGTAGTACACATATGAGTATGTGGGCGATGATGATCATGTTGTTGCTCCTTTGTTGTGATTTTGGATATTGGTGGCATAGTGGGATGAAGCGGCCCGGGCAAACTTTACATGTCCTCGCACATGAGACCTGTTCCACGCTTGACATGCAACTAGTTTGCATAAGTGGCTAGCGGGTGTCTGTCTCTCCTACTATAGTCAATATCTATTTTGCAAGCGAGTTGTCAACAATTTGATTATCCTCGTTGTGGTTCATGTTCGTAGGTAAGAACGGTTCTATCTCGAAAGCCCTAAGCCACTTAAAACTTGCAATGGATAGATTAGAGGCGTCTAGTTTAGATTGTTGTTGGGCTAGTGTTATGATATGGTAGTGTTGTAAGTAGAAGTATGAGATGATACTCTTACAACACACATAGCGTGTAAAATCCATAGACCTTGGATTTACACATATAGGTATGATAGTGATCATACCACGATGCACATGATAGAGATCATCTGCGGGAACCATATAATTTCACTAATAAACATATGATGTTTGATTGCATCTTATATTGCTTGTTTAGCGCTTTGTTAAGCATAATAAGATGATCCCTCATTTAAATATCAAGATAAGAATGTGTTCTTCCTTTAGTATGCACCGATTATGTTTTCGTCGCTCCAAGACATCACGTGATGATCGGGTGTTCTTGGATCCACGACCATATTTCGGGTGTAAAACAGTTACACACGCAAATACTAAGGTTCTAACTTGGCGAGCCTAGCATGTACAGACATGGCCTCGGAACACAGACCGAAAGGTTAAGCATGATTCATATAGTTGATATGATGCCCATTTGATGCTCGCCTTTGAAGCTATACCGACTCACGTGATGATCGGACTTGGTGTAGCGGATTTGGTTCATGTAATCACCAAAAGGACACGAGGGATGTCGCTTTTGAGTGGGAGTTCATTCGTAATATAGATTAGTTGAACTCGATCTATCATACACTTAGTATAAACTTTACAAATTCTGTTGTAGATGGCACCACCTGCTTTTAATTTCAATGCGTTCATGGAGAAAGAGAAACTAGCAACGAACGGTAGCAACTTTACTGAATGGGCCATGAATTTGAGGATTCTCCTCTCTGCTGCACAAAAGCAATATGTGCTAGAAGCGCCGTTAGGCCCCCACCTTTGATGATGCCGACGAGGACAAGAATGTCTATCGACTCGCGGGAGGACCACAACTTAGTTCATTGGCATATTGTATGGGCTAGAGCGAACTTCAAAGCGTTAAAACGGCAATGCATTTGATACAATGGGTGAGTTGAAAATGATTTTGACACACATGTCTGTAGAGAGCTACAATGCTTGAAAAAGTTCTTTAGCTGCATGATGGAAGAGCACACTCGTTAGTGAGCATGTACTCAAGATGTCGGGTTACGCCGATAAGCTTGTGTCCTTGGGAATAACGATTCCCATTGACTTAGGCATCCATCGTGTTCTGCGCTACGCCACCTAGCTATAAGAGCTTCGTGATGAACTATAATATGCAAGGCATGAAGAAGTCTCCCGAGCTTACCAATGCTTAAAACTGCAAGTGGAGATCAAAAGGAACATCAAGTGTTGATGATCGATAGGAACACTGGTTTCAAGAAAGACAAGAAGGAAAGCGGAAGGAAGTAAGGGCAAGCCTGTTGCTACCGAAAAGAAACCCGAGTTGGACCTAAGTCCGATACCGAGTGCTACTATTGTAAGGGGACCGCCATCGAAAGCGCAATCGCCCCAAGTATCCGGCAGACAAGGCGGCAAGGCAAACAAAGGTATATATGATATACATGTTATTGATGTGTACTTGACTAGTGCTCGCAGTAGCACCTGGGTATTTGATACCGGTTCAGTTGCTAATATTTGTAACTCGAATCAGGGGCTGCGGAACAAGCGACCGCTAGAAAGGGGTGAGGTCAAGATGCGTGTCGGCAATGGATCAAACGTTGATGTGATCGCCGTCGGAATGCTGCCTCTCCACTTACCGTCGGGATTAGTCATAAACTTAAATAAATGTTATCTGGTGCCAGCACTGAGCATGAACATTGTATCTGGATCATGTTTGATGCAAAGTGGTTATTCATTTAAATCTGAGAACAATGGTTGTTCCATTTATATGAATGAAATCTTTTATGGTCATGCACCGATGATGAATGGTTTATTTCTGTTAGATCTCGATGATAATGTTACACATATTCATAATGTTGATGCTAAAAGGATTAAACTTAATGATGATATATCCGCAGATATGTGGAAATGCCGTCTAGGTCATATTGGCTATAAATGCATGAAGAAGATCCATTCGGATGGACTTTTGGAATCACTTGATTATGAATCATTTGATACATGTGAGCCATGCCTTATGGGCAAGATGACTAGAACGCCGTTTTCCGGTTCAATGGAACAGGCATGATTTATTGGAAATCATACATTCTGATGTATGTGGTCCAATGAGTGTGTCGGCGCGAGGTGGATATCGTTATTTTGTTACTTTCACGGATGATTTGAGTAGATACGGTTACATCTACTTGATGAAACACAAGTCTGAAACCTTTGAAAAGTTCAAGGAATTTCAGAATGAAGTGGAAAATCATCGTAATAGAAAGATCAAATTTCTACGGTCCGACCGTGGAGGTGAGTATCTAAGTTACGAGTTTAGCACTCACATGAAAGAGTGTGGAATTGTTTCACAACTCACACCTGCCGGAACACCAAAGCGAAATGGTGTGTCGGAACGTCGTAATCGTACTTTATTAGATATGGTTCGATCTATGATGTCTCTGACGGACTTGCCGTTGTCATTTTGGGGTTATGCACTAGAAACTACTGCATTCACTTTAAATCGGGCACCATCTAAATCCGTTGAAAAGACACCGTATGAATTGTGGTTTGGAAACAAACCTAAGCTGTCATTTCTTAAAGTTTGGGGTTGCGATGTTTATGTGAAGAAACTTCAACCGGATAAACTCGAACCCAAAGCGGAAAAATGCGTCTTCATAGGATACCTAAAGAAACTATTGGGTATTCCTTCTATCACAGATCCGAGGGCAAGGTTTTTGTTGCCAAGAATGGATCCTTTCTAGAGAAAGAGTTTCTCACGAAAGGTGTGAGTAGTCGGAAGGTAGAACTCGAAGAGGTTGTGGAACCTTCTCTTCAAAGCATGGCGAGTAGCGCAGCGCCGGAAGTTGTTCCGGAGTTGGCTCCACCTGTTGAAGAGGGAACTAATGATAATGATCATGAAACTCGAAGAGAGTCTTGCCGAACCTCGCAGGTCAAACAGGACGCGTGCAACTCCCGAGCTGTACGGAAATCCTGTCATAAATTTCATGGTTGATGAAAATAATGACCCTGCGACGTATGAAGAAGCGATGATGAGCCCGGATTCCAACAAATGGTTAGAAGCCATGAAATCCGAGATGGAATCCATGTATGAAAATCAAGTTTGGAACTTGGTGGAATTACCTCACGACCGAAAGGCCGTGGAGAACAAATGGATTTTCAAAAGGAAAACTGATGCTGATGGTAATGTGACCATCTATAAAGCTCGACTTGTCGCAAAGGGGTTTCGACAAATTCAAGGAGTTGACTACGATGAGACTTTCTCTCCCGTAGCGATGCTAAGTCAGTTAGGATTATGTTAGCAATTGCTGCATATTTCGATTATGAAATATGGCGATGGATGTCAAAACCGCGTTCTCAATGGTAATATTGAAGAAGAGTTGTATATGATACAACCAAAGGGTTTTGTCGATCCTAAGGATGCTAACAAGGTGTGCAAGCTTCAGATCCATCTATGGATTGAAGCAAGCATCGGGTTGGAATCTCCGCTTTGATGAGGTGATCAAAGAGTTTGGATTTGTCCAAACTTATGGAGAAGCTTGTATTTACAAGAAAGTGAGTGGGAGCAATGTGGCATTTCTGATATTATATGTGGATGACATATTATTGATCGGAAATGATATAGATCTTTTAAACAGTGTTAAAAGTTATCTAAACAGCAAATTTTCAATGAAGGACCTAGGTGAAGCGTCATACATATTAGGCATAAAGATCTATAGAGATAGATCTAGGCGCCTAATAGGGCTATCGAAAGTACATACCTTGATAAGATTTTAAAGAAGTTTAAAATGGACGGAAGTAAGAAGGGGTTCTTACCTATGTTGCAAGGCAAGACATTGATTAAGACTCAAAGTCCGGCTTCGGCGGAAGAAAGAGAGATAATGGACAAAGTCCCCTATGCTTCAGCCATAGGCTCTATAATGTACGCCATGCTATGTACAAGACCGGATGTGGCACACGCTATTAGTTTGACTAGTAGGTACCAATCGGATCCGTGTTGAACATCGGATAGCGGTCAAGAATATCCTTAAGTACTTACGAAGAACTAAGGATATGTTTCTTGTATACGGAGGTGAAGAAGAGCTCGTCGCTAAGTGTTATGTCGACGCTAGCTTTGACACCGATCCGGATGACTCTAAGTCTCAATCCGGATACGTATTTCTCATGAATGGCGGAGCGGTTAGTTGGAGGAGCTCCAAACAACCTGTGGTAGCGGGATCAACAACGGAGGCCGAATATGTTGCTGCTTCGGAAGCGGCTCAGGAAGCAGTTTGGATGAAGGAGTTCATATCCGAACTAGGAGTTGTGGCAAACGCGTTGGACCCAATGGTGATCTATTGTGACAACAATGGTGCCATTGCCAATGTGTAGGGGTCCCAACCTTTAATAAGATTGATCCCTCCTGTGTTTACAATGCTAGTCCCTGGATCAATAGCTAGCATCCACAGTAAGATGTAATATCAAGAAACAAAGGTCATAATATAACTTTATAACCAGGAATAACATAATTTTATTAGATCAATCATAGCTCATTAGGCTATTACATTACATTGCAGCGGAATAACAATAGGTATGGGTCCATCATCTTCAAAGTGCCACAGGCAGATGTTGGTTGTAGACTTTGTAATCCTAATCAATCAATCTTCACTTAAAACAATCAAACCTGCAACATACAAGTTACAACCACAAAGGGTCAATACATTTGAATTGTATTGGCAAGTGATACTATATTTGTATAGTGGAGTCTATCATCTATATGCATTTGGCTAAGTGGAGTTGAGGCTTGTATTGCTCAAAATAGATTTTTCTTATCATTTTGAAAACACTAAGTTTTTGTTTGACAATATCATTTCCCTCAATCAAAGATTTCAAGATCCTTGTACCAAGCCATCTCTCCATCAATGATTGAAGAATTCAAACAACCCTTGTTCAAACCACAAGATTTTAATTTAGAAATTTGAATGATGAGATTCTTGATTGTTTCCATGTCTTGATGCTCAAATTGTCCTTTACCAGGGACATGGCTAAGTACTTAGATTTTACACTCTACAGAGGTGGTGCACTTTACCCACAAGACTTGGTTTCCCAAGACAAAATCTTTCAGAAGCCTTCCCTTAGACCAAAATGGACGCGTTCCAACCTATCAATCACTACCACCCACTGTCCATTTGGCTAAGTTCTTGCAACCTATATGATCATGGCAGAGCCCATATTGCCAAGTGGTTGCACTTGAAGCTTCTCAACATTTGACATCTCAAATCTCTTTGTTTCCTGGGTGGCATTCCACAAGTGAGATACACAATCCAAGCCTATGGCATTGTGAACCACTCAACCATTCTCCACCAAGCAAGCCCATTCCACCCAGGTGATTCATTAACTTAGTTGTTTTATTAAACAAAACTTAAGTCCTCAGACTTAGAATATTTTTCCATAGTGTGAATATATATTCCCACCCATGTTTTCTATTAGCTAGTCTAAGCTTGGTAGTAATAGGATACTTAACTTAGGAAAATCCTACTAAGGATTCATCTACAAGGTTTTCCTATAGCAAGATCTATACTTAGAAAAATCCATGCAAGTTTACTGTTAGGGTCCCAACCTGATAAGGTAGAGTCCTCCTGTGTTTTACAATGCTAGTCCCTGGATCAATAGCTAGCATCCACAGTAAGATGTAATATCAAGAAACAAAGGTCATAATATAACTTTATAACCAGGTATAACATAATTTTATTACATCAAACATAGCTCATTAGGCTATTACATTACGTTGCAATGAATAAATATAGTCATGGGTCCTTCATCTTCAAAGTGCCACAGTGATGTTGGTTGTAGACTTTGTAATCCTAAACAATCAATCTTCACTTAAAACAATCAATCCTGCAACATACAAGTTACAGCCACAAAGGGTCAATACATTTGAATTGTATTGGCAAGTGATACTCTTAGTAGTATGGTGGAGTCTTTCATCTATATGCATTTGGCTAAGTGGAGTTGAGGCTTGCATTGCTCAAAATAGATTTTTCTTATCATTTGAAAATAAATAGTTTTGTCAAAAACTTTCCAATGCTTCTCTCAATCAAAGACCAAGATCCTTCTCGAGGCATCTACAAATCAAAGACCAAGTGCTTGGTAAAATCATTTTCCTCAATCCAAGATTTCAAGATCCTTATATCAAGCCATCTTTCCATCAAAGATTGAAGAATACACAATCCCTTGTTCACCCACAAGTTTTTATTTAGAAATTGGAATGATGAGATTCTTGATTGTTTCCATGTCTTGATGCTCAAATTGTCCTTTACTGGGGACATGGCTAAGTACTTAGGTTTTACACTCTGCAGAGGTGGTGCACTTTACCCACAAGACTTGGTTTCCCAAGACAAAATCTTTGAAGCCTTCCTTAGACCAAAATGGACGTTGCTCCAACCTATCAAAACACTACCACCCACTGTCCATTTGGCTAAGTTCTTGCAACCTATATGATCATGGCAGAGCCCATATTGCCAAGTGGTTGCACTTGAAGCTTCTCAACATTTGACATCTCAAATCCCTTTGTTTCCTGGGTGGCCATCCACAAGTGTGATACACAAGGTTCACCAGTCCCTGGCCTTGTGTAACCACTCAACATATCCCAATCTTTCCATTCCACCCAGGTGATCCATTAACTTAATTGTTTTATTAAACAAAACATAAGTCCTTTAGACTTAGATTATTTTTCCATAGTGTGAATATTTATTCCACCCATGTTTTCTATTAGCTAGGCTAAGCTTGGTTGTAGTAGGAATCTCTAACTTATGAAAATCCTACTAAGGATTCACCTACTAGGTTTTCTTATAGCAATATCTATACTTAGCAAAATCCATGCAAGTTTTACTTAACAAAATCACTAATGCATAGTGAAAGTAATAGGATAAAAGTATGAAGCATCACTTGCCTTTTTGGTAGAGTTTAGGTTCACCTCTTGATCTTTGCAATAATCACACTCTTCAAGTCACTACAAATCAATCAAGCAAGGCACAAACTCAATCTACCAATCAAGCAAAACAACACACATAAATAACAAAGTCAAAGAAGTGCATGCAAGCATGCCAAGCTTTGTTTTGTTTGAAAAAGTGGTTTCTAGTGGGTCATAGTCATTTGGGTACATCTAATGGTCATTCTCTAAAGTGGCTAAGTCATTTGCAAGAGGTTTTCACTGTAAAGCCATTTTCAAAACAAGGTGTTATTTTATGTGGTGTAGAAATATTTTTACTAAGGCATTAGCCCATAAGGTTCACCAAATGAGTTGCTATTGCAAAACTTGGTGTTTTTAGGTCAGTAGGTTTGGTCCAAATTATTATTTCAAGTTTTCCTTCCATATACATTTTCATAAATAAAACTATTCTTTTTATTTGGCTAGAAAATGGCTAAGTTAAATAATTCAACTTAAATTTCACAAAAATCATTTTTAATACTATGGGTTGGTTCCTAGGGTCAGTAGGGTCACCATAAACCAATTGGCAAAGGTTTGATCTCAAAATTCATTTTTAAATGATTTTTCTAATGTTAGCAAGTACACAAAAGAATCTGCAAATTCAAACAAGCTACCAGTTACTATTTGCTAAACTAAGGGTAGGGTTGGTTAGGTCTTGTTCTCCTGAATCTTTTGATATAAAATTTGTCAAATTTGGACGTGGTTCAAAAGATATAAAGGTTTGAAAATGGCATTTAAATCTGTTTCAAAAATCTGTTTTATAACATCTCCGCCACGGTTCCGATTCCCATTGGTTCATACCGGTTCGTGTGGATAGCTGGTGTGGGTCGCACGATTCACATAAAACGGACGGTGTGGATTCATCCAGCTTGAGCTAGGCCGAGGCTTGGCTCACGGCGTGTGGCTCGGCTAGGCGCGGCTCTATCTAATCGTGTCCGTCGAAGTGAGATCAAAGGGTGGGGAACAGAGGGAGCTGGCTCACCGGGTGGCTCTGGTCACCGGCGACGATGAGGACGGCGGCGACGCTCGGGATGTGTCTGGCGAGGTTCTGGTGGTTCCTGAAGACGTTGGAGACGGAGACGATGCGCAGAAGTTCTGGGCAAGGCCAGTGGCGTTGGAGCGGTGTCTGTTTGCTTCCTGGAATGGTTCCTAGGGGCGGCCGGAGTTGAGCTGGCGGCGTCGCTTGCAGATGTTGTCGTCGGAGGTGAGGTTTGAGGCGTCTTGAGGCAAACAAACCAGACGGTTAGCGTCTGATCGAGGGTCATGAGTGTCACGGATAGGTGCTGGGGCAGTCTGTACTCACCGGGAAATCTCGTCGGAGAAGGAACGGACGGCGGCGCTGTCGGGGCTTCGTCAAAGCTGACGCTTCGGGGCGCCCGCGGGTAAGCTGCGGTTACAGAAAGGTTCTCTGTGGATTTCTGAGAACGGCTGCGTGCTCGAGGAGGCAGGAGAGGGCGTGTGTTGGCCGGAATCGGTGAGGAGGGTCGCCGGAGACAGAGGAGGTGCTGGGCAAAATCCTCCGGCCTGGGGGCGTGTCGAGGAGGAGCGTCTGGGGGAAACAGAAGAGGGGAGACTGGCGCTTTAAGGTGCTTGATCGCGGCGAGGAATTAACTAGGCGTTAAGGCGTAATCAAGTCGAGACTTTATGTCTGCAACGGCGAGGAGAAGGGAAGAACAGTTCGTGCGGGGTGGAGAAGAAGGAGGGCAGTGTGGGGTCGTTGTGTCAGTGGGAAAAAGAGGAAGAAGGAGGGTCCACATGTCATAGACTATGCGGGTAAATGACTGAGTGAGGAAAACGGTTCGGGGAGAGAGAGGGGAGCTGGGCTGGCTCGCTGGGCCTTGTTGGGCTTCTGGGTTGGATTTGTTTTCTTATTATTTTTTTTTCTGTCTGATTCCTTTTCCTTTTTCTGATTCTATTTCCTGATTTGAAATTTAAACAACCAAACACATTCAAATCAATTCAAACATTCAGCAAACTTTGATCTTTGTATTTTGGTTCAGTTTATCAACATAAACCAACAATCCAAAATAAATAATATTTTTATTCCTTTTTAGGATCTATTTAATATAAAATAGATCATAGTTATTTAATCAAATAGGGTATGATTTATTTAATAAATCTCCATTTAAATTCCAAAATATTTTCCCAAATCAAATCAGTAGGTTTTATTTGTTAATAAAGAATATTTTGAAAACTTGTTTAAAGTAATATAATCCTTTTACTTTAGGGACCATTAACAATTAAATAAAATGGGTCTTAGTTATTAAATCAATTAGAGTTTGATTTTATTATTAAAATCTTTATTTGAAACCTAAATATTTATAAAATCAAATTAGTAGGTTTAATTTGGGAAATATATAATATTTGGAAATTTGTTTTAAAACAAAATAACCTTTTATTTTAGTATCCATTATTAATTATTATAATAGACTTTCATTATTAAATCCAATAGGATTTGTTTTATTAAAACTTTTATTTTGAAATCTAAATTAAAGCCAAAACACTTTAGTAGGTTTTATTAGAGAGAATATAAAATACTTGGAAAACCTATTTTAAACAATTTAATAAGTCTTGATGTTTTAATTAAAGTAGTAAAACCTTTCATAATAAATTTTGATATTAATTCCTTATTATTTTATTTTAAATAAACCTTTGTTATTTCTATTCAAACTAAATGTTTTTAATTCCCAAAGTTTGGTCAAGGTTTAAATTGGCCTTTATTAAATAATCTTTATTTATAAAACTTCTATTTCATTTGAAAACAAATCTTTTCATTTAATTGTTTCAAAATAGTATTTCCAAATGTTTTTATTTTCCTTTTATTAAATGTTTATCTTTTTAAATCTCTTGAGGTTTATTTTAATTCAAATGGGTTTGAAGTTCCAATTGAATTCAAAAAGTTTCTTCTGGTTCTGAAAATCAACAAAGTTTTATTTTATTAATTTATTTTCACATTACAAGATTTGGAAAATCTTGGGATGTGACAGGCTACCACCCTTAAAATAAATCTCGTCCCGAGATTTGGGGAGGTTAGGGTTACAATCAAGTTCAAACAACTAGGGTACTACCACCCTTAAAAATTTTCAAACAAAAATTACACATTGTCCTTCTTGGAATCCTGGGAAAATTTCTCTAAGCAGACAGTTGCATTGAGTTCCTTGGTTTCCATACTTGACTCATGGGCCAAGGTTGAGATCATTCATAGACTTGTTTAACTTGTTCTCCATCCTTTCTGGACAATTGTTTGCATAGTGGCCTAGTTCCTTGCATTTGAAACATGTGACAAGGCTGAGATCTCTCATAGGCTTGTTTATCTTATGCTTCATCTTTTCTGGACAGTAGTTTGCATAATGTCCTAACTCTTTGCAGAGTTTGCACATCACTTGGGTAATATCCTTCTTTTTCTTTGGTATTACTGTCTCTTGTTTGTTTCCTTGGTTCTTCTTGTTTTCTGGGCACTCATTGGCATAGTGTCCCATCTCTTTGTATTTGAAACATTGCATCTGTAATATCCTTCTTGCTAGTGTTGGGAATTTCTTTTCTTCTTGGGTCTCCAAAGCTAGGAGTTCTTCTAGTTCATGTTCTTCATGAGTGGAGATCTTTCTCTCTTCTTGAGGCATTGATCTTCATGTTCCTTGGATGAATGATCATTATCTCTAAAAATATTGCTAGTTTTGGTTCCTTCTAGTATAACATCTTTGTCATCCTTGTTGTCATTAGATCCTTGGAAAAAGTTTTCTCTCATGTTGATCATTTGAGTAACTATTCCTTGCAACAATTGGGATTGAAGTTTGAAAATCCTTTGTATAGCTGGGTCTAGTCCATTGTTGTTGGCTAAAAGCTGAGTTGTCTCTTGGCTCAATTGGTTTTGGGTTGCTATAATATCTTTCATGCTGTCCACTTGGTTGTTGTTGTCATCAACTTTGATGTTGGAGTTTCTTGGAGAAGTCATCTGTTTGGGTTTGAATTGGGATTAGAATAGGAAAGATATTTTTAAGGAATCAATTCTAATCACACACATCACATTTCACACAAGCAATATGCATGCCATCACAAACCAAACATTCACAAACAACTTTGCACTCAAACAACAGGGTTCAAGCACATACTTAGGCAACAAAATATTTTTGTTACACCACATAAGTTGGTGGGTTTGACTTAACTAAAATATGGTGGTCCATCTATATGGTTTACTTGTGATCTTTCTTTCCTTTGTATGAGATCATGGCTCCTTAAGACAAACTCTTGGTTACAATACTTCAAATTTGTTGATAGCTTCTTCTTATTTTTGCATTCCCTCAGTCTCTAATTCTTAAGCAAGTTTTTCCTTGTTTCACTTGTGGTCCTTAGTAGTTTCCATGTTGGAAGTCCTTGGGGAATATGCTGAAGATGTTGAAGTCATTAGAGTTGAAGAAGTTGAAGAAGTCCTTTGCACATGGTGTAGTCTTTGGTCATGGGGTAGGCTTTTCCATCAAGTTGAAGTAGAAGAGAAGTAGAGTTGAAACCAAAATGGTTGAGGAAAGAGTTTACAAGTGTTTTTGTAAATAAGTTTTTGGAACAAAACAACTCCTATTTTTCTAAGGGTTTTTGTCCAATCCTAGGGTTTACAAATCCTACAGGCAACACAATGCTCTGATACCATCTGTTAGGGTCCCAACCTGATAAGGTAGAGTCCTCCTGTGTTTTACAATGCTAGTCCCTGGATCAATAGCTAGCATCCACAGTAAGATGTAATATCAAGAAACAAAGGTCATAATATAACTTTATAACCAGGTATAACATAATTTTATTACATCAAACATAGCTCATTAGGCTATTACATTACGTTGCAGCGGAATAAATATAGTCATGGGTCCTTCATCTTCAAAGTGCCACAGGCAGATGTTGGTTGTAGACTTTGTAATCCTAAACAATCAATCTTCACTTAAAACAATCAATCCTGCAACATACAAGTTACAGCCACAAAGGGTCAATACATTTGAATTGTATTGGCAAGTGATACTCTTAGTAGTATGGTGGAGTCTTTCATCTATATGCATTTGGCTAAGTGGAGTTGAGGCTTGCATTGCTCAAAATAGATTTTTCTTATCATTTGAAAATAAATAGTTTTGTCAAAAACTTTCCAATGCTTCTCTCAATCAAAGACTGAAGATCCTTCTCGAGGCATCTACAAATCAAAGACTGAAGTGCTTGGTAAAATCATTTTCCTCAATCCAAGATTTCAAGATCCTTATATCAAGCCATCTTTCCATCAAAGATTGAAGAATACACACAATCCCTTGTTCACCCACAAGTTTTTATTTAGAAATTGGAATGATGAGATTCTTGATTGTTTCCATGTCTTGATGCTCAAATTGTCCTTTACCAGGGACATGGCTAAGTACTTAGGTTTTACACTCTGCAGAGGTGGTGCACTTTACCCACAAGACTTGGTTTCCCAAGACAAAATCTTTCAGAAGCCTTCCCTTAGACCAAAATGGACGCGTTCCAACCTATCAAAACACTACCACCCACTGTCCATTTGGCTAAGTTCTTGCAACCTATATGATCATGGCAGAGCCCATATTGCCAAGTGGTTGCACTTGAAGCTTCTCAACATTTGACATCTCAAATCCCTTTGTTTCCTGGGTGGCCATCCACAAGTGTGATACACAAGGTTCACCAGTCCCTGGCCTTGTGTAACCACTCAACATATCCCAATCTTTCCATTCCACCCAGGTGATCCATTAACTTAATTGTTTTATTAAACAAAACATAAGTCCTTTAGACTTAGATTATTTTTCCATAGTGTGAATATTTATTCCACCCATGTTTTCTATTAGCTAGGCTAAGCTTGGTTGTAGTAGGAATCTCTAACTTATGAAAATCCTACTAAGGATTCACCTACTAGGTTTTCTTATAGCAATATCTATACTTAGCAAAATCCATGCAAGTTTTACTTAACAAAATCACTAATGCATAGTGAAAGTAATAGGATAAAAGTATGAAGCATCACTTGCCTTTTGGTAGAGTTTAGGTTCACCTCTTGATCTTTGCAATAATCACACTCTTCAAGTCACTACAAATCAATCAAGCAAGGCACAAACTCAATCTACCAATCAAGCAAAACAACACACATAAATAACAAAGTCAAAGAAGTGCATGCAAGCATGCCAAGCTTTGTTTTGTTTGAAAAAGTGGTTTCTAGTGGGTCATAGTCATTTGGGTACATCTAATGGTCATTCTCTAAAGTGGCTAAGTCATTTGCAAGAGGTTTTCACTGTAAAGCCATTTTCAAAACAAGGTGTTATTTTATGTGGTGTAGAAATATTTTTACTAAGGCATTAGCCCATAAGGTTCACCAAATGAGTTGCTATTGCAAAACTTGGTGTTTTTAGGTCAGTAGGTTTGGTCCAAATTATTATTTCAAGTTTTCCTTCCATATACATTTTCATAAATAAAACTATTCTTTTTATTTGGCTAGAAAATGGCTAAGTTAAATAATTCAACTTAAATTTCACAAAAATCATTTTTAATACTATGGGTTGGTTCCTAGGGTCAGTAGGGTCACCATAAACCAATTGGCAAAGGTTTGATCTCAAAATTCATTTTTAAATGATTTTTCTAATGTTAGCAAGTACACAAAAGAATCTGCAAATTCAAACAAGCTACCAGTTACTATTTGCTAAACTAAGGGTAGGGTTGGTTAGGTCTTGTTCTCCTGAATCTTTTGATATAAAATTTGTCAAATTTGGACGTGTGGTTCAAAAGATATAAAGGTTTGAAAATGGCATTTAAATCTGTTTTCAAAAATCTGTTTTATAACATCTCTGGCCACGTGTCTGATTCCCATTGGTTCATACCGGTTCAGTGTGGATAGCTGGTGTGGGTCGCACGATTCACATAAAACGGACGGTGTGGATTCATCCAGGCTTGAGCTAGGCTGGAGGCTTGGCTCACGGCGTGTGGCTCGGCTTAGCGGCTCTATCTAATCGTGTCCGTCAAGTGAGATCAAAGGGTGGGGAACAGAGGGAGCTGGCTCACGGGTGGCTCTGGTCACCGGCGATGAGGACGGCGACGCCGGGATGTGTACGGCGAGGTTCGTGGTTCTCAAGACGTTGGAGACGGAGACGATGCGAAGTTCGGGCAAGGCCATGGCGTTGGAGCGGTGTCTGTTGCTTCTGGAATGGTTCCTAGGGCGGCGGAGTTGAGCCGGCGTCGCGCCAGATGTTGTCGCCGGAGGTGAGGTTTGAGGGCGTCTGAGGCAAACAAACCAGACGGTTAGCTGCGTCTGACTCGAGGGTCATGAGTGTCACGGATAGGTCTTTGGGCGTCAGTACTCACCGGAAATCTCGTCGGAGAAGGAACAGACGGCCGCTGTCGGGCTTCAAAGCCGACGCTTGGGCGCCTGCGGTAAGCTTGATTCTGAAAGGTTCTGTGGATTTCTGAGAACGGCTGCGTGCTCGAGGAGGCAGGAGAGGGCGTGTGTTGGCCGGAATCGGTGAGGAGGGTCGCCGGAGACAGAGGAGGTGCTGGGCAAAATCCTCCGGCCTGGGGGCGTGTCGAGGAGGAGCGTCTGGGGGAAACAGAAGAGGGGAGACTGGCGCTTTAAGGTGCTTGATCGCGGCGAGGAATTAACTAGGCGTTAAGGCGTAATCAAGTCGAGACTTTATGTCTGGCGAGGAGAAGGGAAGAACAGATGCGGGGTGGAGAAGAAGGAGGCGCAGGGGTCGTTGTCGGTGGGAAAAAGAGGAAGAAGGAGGGTCCACATGTCATAGACTATGCGGTAAATGGTGAGTGAGGAAACGGTTCGGGAGAGAGAGGGAGCTGGCTCATTGGGCCTTGTTGGGCTTCAGGTTGGATTTGTTTTCTTATTATTTTTTTTTTTTTCTGTTCGATTCCTTTTCCTTTTCTCGATTCTATTTCCTGATTTGAAATTTAAACAACCAAACACATTCAAATCAATTCAAACATTCAAGAAACTTTGATCTTTGTATTTTGGTTCGGTTTATCAACATAAACCAACAATCCAAAATAAATAATATTTTATTCCTTTTAGGATCTATTTAATATAAAATAGATCATAGTTATTTAATCAAATAGGGTATGATTTATTTAATAAATCTCCATTTAAATTCCAAAATATTTTCCCAAATCAAATCAGTAGGTTTTATTTGTTAATAAAGAATATTTTGAAAACTTGTTTAAAGTAATATAATCCTTTTACTTTAGGGACCATTAACAATTAAATAAAATGGGTCTTAGTTATTAAATCAATTAGAGTTTGATTTTATTATTAAAATCTTTATTTGAAACCTAAATATTTATAAAATCAAATTAGTAGGTTTAATTTGGGAAATATATAATATTTGGAAATTTGTTTTAAAACAAAATAACCTTTTATTTTAGTATCCATTATTAATTATTATAATAGACTTTCATTATTAAATCCAATAGGATTTGTTTTATTAAAACTTTTATTTTGAAATCTAAATTAAAGCCAAAACACTTTAGTAGGTTTTATTAGAGAGAATATAAAATACTTGGAAAACCTATTTTAAACAATTTAATAAGTCTTGATGTTTTAATTAAAGTAGTAAAACCTTTCATAATAAATTTTGATATTAATTCCTTATTATTTTATTTTAAATAAACCTTTGTTATTTCTATTCAAACTAAATGTTTTTAATTCCCAAAGTTTGGTCAAGGTTTAAATTGGCCTTTATTAAATAATCTTTATTTATAAAACTTCTATTTCATTTGAAAACAAATCTTTTCATTTAATTGTTTCAAAATAGTATTTCCAAATGTTTTTATTTTCCTTTTATTAAATGTTTATCTTTTTAAATCTCTTGAGGTTTATTTTAATTCAAATGGGTTTGAAGTTCCAATTGAATTCAAAAAGTTTCTTCTGGTTCTGAAAATCAACAAAGTTTTATTTTATTAATTTATTTTCACATTACAAGATTTGGAAAATCTTGGGATGTGACATTTACTTAGCAAAATCACTAATGCTTAATAAAAGTATTGGGATAGGAAGTATGAAGCATCACTTGCCTTTTTGGTAGAGTATAGGTTCTCTTCTTGATCTTTGCAACAATCACACTCTTCAAGTCACTACAAATCAATCAAGCAAGGCACAAACTCAATCTACCAATCAGGCAAAACAACACATATAAATAACAAAGTCAAAGAAATGCATGCAAGCATGCCAAGCTTTGTTTTGTTTGAAAAAGTGGTTCCTAGTGGGTCATAGATATTTGGGTACATATAATGGTTATTTCCTAAAGTGGCCAAGTCATTTGCAAAAGGTTTCACTTTAAAACCATTATCAAAACAAAGTGTTATTTTATGTGGTGTAGAAATATTTTTATTAATGTATTAGCCTATAGGGTTCACCAAATGAGTTGCTATTGAAAAGCTTGGTGTTTTTGGGTCAGTAGGTTTGGTCCAAACTATTTTCTCAAAGTTTCTTTTCCATAAACATTTTTATAATAAAAACTATTCCTTTTATTTGGCTAGAAAATGACTTAGTCAAGTATTCTAACCTAAATTTTACAAAAATCATTTCTAACACCAAGGGTTGGTTCCTAGGGTCAGTAGGGTCACAACAAACTATTTGGCAAAGGTTTGATCTCAAAATTCATTTTTAAATGATTTTTCTAATGTTAGCAAGCACACAAAAGAATCTGCAAAATCAAACAATTTATCAAATACTATTTGCTAAACTAAGGGTAGGGTTGGCTAGGGCTTGTTCTCCTGAATTCATTGATATAAAATTTGCCAAATTTGGACGTGTGGATCAAAAGATATAAGGGTTTGAAGTTTGCAACAATTTCAGTTTTCAAATTCTATTTTAAACAGAATAACAGACACGTGTCCAAATGTCATTCGTCGGTACCGCTTCACTCGGATTGCACAGCTGCAGCCGTTGGATCAGGTCAGATCGTGCGGCGCGCAGATGCTACTTACCGTTTCACCTAGCTTCTATCCTAGCCACTAGATCGGGATCGAGCTACCGACGCGGTTTCGACCAAAAGCTAAGCGGCTGCGGCCGGGCGGCGGAGCGACCAGACGGCGAGGTTGCCGACGATGTAGGATGCGAGAGAGAGGGAGGGTGAGCTCACCGAGTTCGCGGCACACTGCTGATGCTCAACGAGGTACGGGTGGGTGAAGGGGCGCACTGGGTTGGGCGGGATTGCTCGCCGGAGTTGGTACTGGCGACGGACGGCTCTGGTCGAAGTCGAAGACGAAGCTAGGAGTCACCCGGAGACAAACGAGGCACACGGTCAGGAGCGCAAGGACACGAAGAAGGCGTGTGCGTGAACGAGAGGGGTCGGGGTGGTCTGGAGTTACCGGAGGAGCTCGTCGGAGGCGAGACAGGCGGCGGCGCTCAGAATTTTTGTCGAAGACGGCTTCCTGGGGCGCCCGCGGTCAAGTGGGTGGTACGGGGAGGAAGGTCTGGGAGTGGGGAGTATGCCTGCGTGCTTGGGGAGGCAAGGAGGAGCAAGACACGGCCGGAATTCTTGCCGGAGCGTCGTCGGAGCCGAGGGTGCTCAGAGCGAAATCGAGGCGGCCTGGGGGCGTGTCTGGGGAAGAAGGCAGGGGGAAAATGAAGAAGGGGTGATGGCGATTTATCCTGCGTGGTCAAGGGGCAGATTCATTGTAGGATTAAGGCGTATTATGCCGGAGTAAATCCGCCTGCAACGGCCGGCGAGGGGTGGGGGAGAAGGGTCGTGCGGGTGGGGAGGACAAACAGTGGAAAGGGTCCACTGGTTAGTGGAAAAACGTTTCAGGTGGGGTCCTCTGGTCAGCGTCGGTGTGGGTACGGTTCTGAGTGGAAAAGAAAAACGGTTCGGCGAGGGAACAGGTGGGCTGGACTGATGGGCTTCGTGGGCTGGGTAGTTGGGCTGCTGTTGTTTCCCTTTTTTTTTGTACAGAAACATTTTCCCTTTTTTTTCATTTTATTTACTGATTTGAATTTCATTTCACAATTCAAACAACAAGACAATCATTCAAATAATTCAAACTATTGTAATGAGTTTTTGGTTCTGTTTATCATCATAATTCACATTCTAAAATAAAATATTATTTTAAATCTTTTTAGGTTCCATTTATTAATTAAATAAATGGACCATTAGTTATTTAATAAAATAGGGTTTGTTTTAATTAATAAAAACTTCATTTAAAATCCAAATATTTTCAAAACCCAATCAGTAGGTTTTATTTGGAAGTAAATAATACTTGGATACTTGTTTAAAACAAAATATCCTTTTATTTTTAGGGTCCATTAATAATTAAATAAAATGGGCTTTAATTATTAAATCAAATAGAGTTTAATTTTATTAATAAAATCTTTATTTGAAACTAAATATCTTCAAAACCAAATTAGTGGGTTTTATTTGGGAAATATAGAATACTTAGAGATTTGTTTTAAAATAGAATAACATTTTATTTTAGGGTCCATTATTAATTAATATAATAGACTTTCATTATTAGTTCAAATAGGATTTATTTTATTTGAGATATTTATTTTGAATCTAAAATAAAGCCAAAACACTTTAGTAGGTTTTATTAGAGAATATAAAATACTTGGAAAACCTATTTTAAACAATTTAATAAGTCTTGATGTTTTAATTAAAATAGTAAAACCTTTCCTAATAAATTTTGATATTAATTCCTTATTATTTTATTTTAAATAAACATTTGTTATTTTTATTCAAAACTAAATGTTTTAATTCCCATAGTTTGGTCAAGGTTTAATTTGCCTTTATTAGATAATCTTTAATTATAAATCCATCTTTTCTTTTGAATACCAAATCTTTTATTAAGTGATCCAAAATAGTATTTTAAATATTTTTATAATCCTTTAATAAATGTTCATCTTTATGAATCCTTTTAGGATTTTATTTAATTCAAATGAGTTTGAAGTTCCAATTGAATTCAAAAAGTTTCTTCTGGCTCTGAAAATCAAACAAAATTTTATTTTATTCATTTATTTTCACATTACAAGATTTGGAAAATCTTGGGATGTGACACAATGCCAAAGAGCCAAGGTCTCACAAGCATTCCAAGCATATTAAGCGCCGGTTTCACTCCATCCGCGAGCATGTCAAGGATGGAGATATAAAGATTTGTAAAGTACATACGGATCTCAATGTAGCAGATCCGTTGACTAAAACTCTCCCTAGAGCAAAACATGATCAACACCAGAACTCAATGGGTGTTAGATATATCACTATGTAACTAGATTATTGTCTCTAGTGCAAGTGGGAGATCAAGGAATATGCCCGAGAGGCAATAATAAAGTGTTTATTATGTGTATTCCAAGTATATGATAGATGTTTATTTTGCATGCTATAATTGTATTAATACGGAAACGTTAATACATGTGTGTTTAATAAACAAACAGAAAGTTCCTAGTTAAGCCTCTCTCATAAACTAGCTCGTTGATTAACAAGATGATCAAGGTTTCGATCATGGACATTGGATGTTGTTAATAACGGATCACAAAATTAGTGTAATGATGTGATGAACATTCATCCAAGTATAGCATTACGATCAAAGTCATTGAGTTTATATTGCTATAACAACTTAAGTGATCCTAATCCTTAGACCATGAGATCATGTCAATCACTAACACCTAAGAGTTTCTTGATAACATCAAACGTCACACCGTAACAGGTGATTATAAAGATGGATTCGAGAACTAATAAAGTGTTATGTTGAGGCTCATGGATCGAGTGGAATTTGTTCATCCCGATGACGGATAGATATACTCTGGCCCTCTCGGTGATATCACATTGATTAGCTTGCAAGCAAGTGATTTGATCACTAGAATGTTATATCACGAGGAGCGAAAAGAGTGCATGTCGAACGAGATCAAACTAGGTATGGAGATACCGATGATCGAATCTCGGACATGTAATATATCGTGAAACAAAGGGATTAAGATACTAGCGTAAAGGTTCCGACGATCACAAGAAAGTCATCGTTGAATGTGTGGAGTCGGTATGGGTCTCAGATCCCGCTCGATTATTGATCCGAGAGGGTCTCGATCATGTCCGCATTATTCACGAACCGTAGGGTGACACACTTAAGAGACACCGACATCCAATTGGAGCAAATGTTTCATGCCGAAAGAATGAACAAGCGAGGAATTTATTTCACTAGATACAAACAGTTTTCAGTGAAATTGCATAAAGTGGTTATGCATGTGAAATAGAATTCTAGCAAGGGGTTATTTGTGAATGTTTGTCATTAAAGTAATTGATAAAATTCTGAATAAAATAAAAGAGTTTTATTTAATGAGAGTTTGCATTAAATTTGGTGGAAATTTAATGGGAATTTTGAGTGGACTTTTGAGTGGAGGGAATTTAGAGGAGTTTTGTGAGTGGAGTGTCCACCCACATGAAGAGGGAGGGCAAGGGCAGCCCCATGCGCTGCCACCCCTTGGGGTTTCCCCTCCTCCTATAAAAGGAGCCCTCCTCCTCACTTGTCTCACACACCTCCTCGTGAAGGATCTCTCTCCTCTAGAATTTATCCCCCATGGTCTCGGACTAGCGAGATACATGTTCCCGTGGCTATTCGGCAAGAAAGAGTTGTGCTTCCGCTGCATCGCTGAGCGAGGAGGCGGAGGTTGCTCGGTGCCTCGAACGTGTGAAAGCAGCACGGATGCTGCTTTGCTGGCGCTTAGGACTTCCTCTCGATCTTGAGATCGGCAAGAGATCGTCTACATCAACCACGAGTTGAACTCGTTAAGCTTTGTCGGTCTTCAAGGGTATGTTCTCTACGGATATACATCCGCCCGTTGTTTGTATCTAGTATATATAGATCTTGGTATATAGTTCACATCGTAGGAAAATTTTTGTTTTCTATGCTGCGAACCCTACAAGGGCCTCCTCCTCTAGACACACAAGTTCCTATCCTCTAATCTCCGGTTTAGAGCCGTTTTGGTTTAGAGCTTCTAATTGCTTTAGCCTGCGGTTTAGAGCCTTCTAATTGGTGTGTCTAATCTCTAGACCACTAATAGCCCTCTCTCATAATCCACCATACTCGCTCCGGCTTAAGGCGAAGCCTGGGATTTCCCTCTACTTCCCATACCACGCCAGTTGCCGGAATCGCGAGGAGAGTGCTACAACCTCCGCTGCTTTGGAACAAGGGAGAGGAAGGTCTTCCGAAAATTTAACGATGTGACCGATCGCGGAAGCGCCTTAACGCAAGCACTAGAAGGATCGTCTACACGATCTTGAGATTGGAAAGAGTACGACTACATCACCCACGAATCCGCTCTCGTTAAACACTTTGGAATCTTCGAGGGTAAGTTATTCCATCGACTCGCTACAATCTAGTAGATAGATCTTGGCTTGTTTGTTTGTATGCGATAGAAAATTTTTGTTTTCCATGCTACGAACCCCACAAAGGGTATCGAGCCGTGTCTATATATAGATCTGTTGCACGAGTAGAACACAATGGTCATTGTGGGCGTTGATGCTTTTATTGTTGATTGATTTTTGTGTACTTTGCATCTTGAGGTATGTTGGGATGAAGCGGCCCGGGCTAACCTTACATGACATCGTTCATGAGACTTGCTCCACGCTTAACATGCAACTTGTATTGCATAAGTGGCTTTGCGGGTGCCTGTTTCTCCTAGCATAGTTAAGATCCAATTTACAACGGGTGATCAACAATGCTAGTATCAATGTTGTGGTTCTTGTTCGTAAGTTAGAACGACACTTATTTAAAGCCCCAAACCACGTAAAATATGCAAAGAAAGTAGAGGCGTCTAACTTTCTTTTGCAGGGGTGTGCAGTGATGTGATATGGCCATGATTGTGATTATATTTGATGTATGCAATGTTCCTTATTGTAAGTTGGCAACCGGCAGGAGCCATATGGTTGTCTTTAATTTATGTTAAGACCCGAGTGTCTATTCAAAGTAGTTGTAATAGTTGAAGCCGGTGGACGACAACCATGGTGAAGCGTCATTGACCTTGATGCAATGCCGGTGATGATGGAGATCATGTTCGTGCTTGAAGATGGAGATCGGAAGCACAAAGGAGAAAGGCCATATCATATCACATATTATGAATTGCATGTGATGTTAATCCTTTATGCATCTTGTATTGCTTAGTAGACGACGGTAGCATTATAAGATGATCCCTCATGCACATGAATTTCAAATCATAAAGTGTTCACCCTTAGTTAGCACCGTTGCTAAAGCTTGTTGTTTCGAAGCACCACGTGATGATCGGGTGTGTTAGATTCTGTAAGTGTATACAACGTGAGCAAGCCAGATTTTCTCATGCAGAAACTAAGGTTTGATCTTGACGAGCCTAGCATGTACAGACATGGTCTCGGAACACGGATCACCGAAAGGTAAAGCATGAATCATATAGTAGATATGATGAACATGACGATTGTTCGCCATTGAAACTATATCAACTCTCGTGATGATCGGTGTTGATGTAGTGGATTTGGTTCGTGTGATCACTAAAACAATGTGAGGGATGTTGTTTTGAGTGGGAGTTCACCTAGTTTAATTTCATTAATTAATTTGAACTCAATTTGTCATAAACTTAGTCTAAACTATTGCAAATATGTTGTAGATCAATGGCAGCCCCTACCATCAATTTTAATGCGTTCCTAGATAAAGAAAAGTTGAAAAACAATGGAAGCAACTTGGATTGGTTCCGCAATTTGAGGATTGTCCTCACGGTGGTAATTTGACCTATGTCTGGATGCACCACTGGTGACCCACTGCGGTGATGCTCCGATGAAGTAAAGAATGTTTACCTCGCTCGGAAGAATCAAGACTCCATAGTTCAGTGTGCTATCTTGTATGGTTTAGAATCGAGCTCGTAAAAGGTTTGAAGAGTCGACCCATATGATATTGTCGAGGATCTCAAATTGATTTTGAGACTCATGCGGCAATTGAAAGCTATGAGGCTTCTGAAAAGTTCTTTAACTGCAAGATGGAAGAGGGCAGCTCCGTCAGTGAGCATGTGCTTAAGATGTCTGGGCACGCAAACAAACTTCAAAGCTTGGGTATAGTGATTCCTAATGCTTTGGGGATTTACCGTGTCCTCCAGTCACTACCACCAAGTTACAGGAACTTTGTGATGAACTACAACATGCAGAACATGAACAAAGAGTTGCCAGAACTATTTTCTATGTTAAAATCTGCAGAAGTGGAGATCAAGAAAGAGCACCAAGTGTTGATGGTCAATAAGACCACCAAACTCAAGAAAGGTAAGTCTAAGCAAAAGGGACACTTCAAGAAGGGTGGTAAGAAAGTTACCACGCCGGCGAAGAAGACCAAGGCTGGACCCAAGCCTGAAACTGAGTGCTTTTACTGCAAGGGAGAAGGTCACTGGAAGCGGAATTGCCCAAAGTACTTGGCGGATCTGAAGAACGGCAACATCAAGAAGAAAGGTATATCTGATATACATGTTATTGATGTGTATCTCACTAGTACTCGTAGTAGTGCATGGGTATTTGATATCGGTTCGGTTGCTCATATTTGTAACTCAAACAGTCTTTGCAGAATAAACGGAAGCTAGCGAAGAACGAGGTGACGATGCGCGTGGGAAACGGATCAAAGGTTGATGTGATCGCGGTCGGCACGCTACCCCTTCATCTACCATCGGGATTAGTTTTATACTTAAATAATTGTTATTTAGTGCCTGTGTTGAGCATGAACATTATATCGGGATCTTGTTTATTGCGAGACGGTTACTTGTTTAAATCAGAGAATAATGGTTGTTCGATTTATATGAGTAATATGTTTTATGCACATGCACCTTTGATAGATGGTCTATTCTTATTAAATCTCGATAGTGGAAATACACATATTAACAACATTGAGGCTAAACGTTTGAAATCAAGCGATAATTAAACCTATATGTGGCACTGTCGTCTTGGTCACATTGGAGTGAAGCGTATGAAGAAACTCCATTCCGATGGACTTCTTGAATCACTTGAAAGATGCGAAGCATGTCTGATGGGAAAAATGACTAAGACTCCATTTTCTGGTATGATGGAGCGAGCTACGGACTTATTGGAAATCATACATACCGATGTGTGTGGTCCAATGAGTGTAGCATCGCGCGGTGGTTATCGTTATGTTCTTACCTTCACGGATGACTTGAGTAGATATGGGTATATCTATTTCATGAAACATAAGTCCGAAACTTTCGAGAAGTTTAAGGAGTTTCAAAGTGAGGTAGAGAATCAACGTAACAAGAAGATTAAATTTCTGCGTTCTGATCGTGGAGGTGAATATCTAAGTTACGAGTTTGGCGAGAATTTGAAGAAATGTGGAATACTTTCACAGTTGACACCGCCGGGAACACCACAACGTAATGGTGTGTCCGAACGTCGTAATCGAACTCTTTTAGATATGGTTCGTTCTATGATGTCACTTACAGATTTACCGCTATCATTTTGGGGTTATGCATTGGAAACAGCCGCATTCACTTTAAATAGGGCACCGTCTAAATCCGTTGAAACGACACCGTATGAATTATAGTTTGGGAAGAAACCTAAATTGTCGTTCCTTAAAGTTTGGGGATGCGAAGCCTATGTAAAGAAGTTACAACCGGACAAGCTTGAACCCAAAGCGGAAAAATGCGTCTTCATAGGATACCCGAAGGAAACTATTGGGTATACCTTCTATCATAGATCCGAAGGCAAAATCTTCGTTGCCAAGAATGGATCCTTTCTAGAGAAGGAATTTCTCTTGAAAGAAGTGACTGGAAGGAAAGTAGAACTCGACGAGGTTGTCGAACCTTCTCTCGAAATTGCGAGTAGCGCAGCGCCGGAAGAAGTTCCTGTGGTGCCTGCACCAATTAGAGAGGAAGCTAATGATGATGATCATGAAACTTCGGTTGAAGTTGCTACAGAGCCTCGGAGGTCAACGAGAACTCGTACCACTCCAGATTGGTATGATCCCGTTATGAGTGTCATGTTGGTGGACAACACCGATGACCCCGAGACATATGAGGAAGCGATGATGAGCCCAGATTCCAATAAATGGCAAGAAGCCATGAAATCCGAGATTGGATCCATGTACGAAAACCAAGTATGGACTTTGGTGGACTTACCGGATGGCCGGAAGGCTGTCGAGAACAAATGGATTTTCAAGAAGAAAACAGATGCTGATGGTAATGTTACTGTCTATAAAGCTCGACTTGTCGCAAAAGGGTTTCGACAAATTCAAGGAGTTGACTACGATGAGACTTTCTCACCAGTAGCGAAGCTAAAGTCTGTGAGGATTATGTTAGCAATCGCTGCATATTATGATTATGAGATATGGCAGATGGATGTCAAAACAGCATTCCTCAATGGATATATTGATGAAGAGTTGTATATGATGCAACCCAAAGGTTTTGTCGATCCTAAAGATGCTAACAAGGTATGCAAACTTCAACGGTCCATCTATGGATTGAAGCAAGCATCCCGAAGTTGGAATCAACGTTTTGATAAGGTGATCAAATTTTTTGGTTTTATACAAACTTATGGAGAAGCTTGTATTTACAAGAAAGTGAGTGGGAGCTCAGAGAATTCTTAATACTATATGTGGATGACATATTGTTGATTGGGAATGATGTAGACCTTCTTAATAGTGTCAAGGAATATTTGAATAATAGTTTTTCAATGAAGGATCTTGCAAGCAGCTTACATATTAGGCATAAAGATTTATAGAGATAGATCGAAACGCCAAATATCATTGTCACAGTACATATTTGGACAAAGTTCTAAAGAGGTTTGGAATGGAAGAAAGCAAGAAAGGGTTCTTGCCCATGTTGCCCAATACGACCTTGAGTAAAACTCAAAGTCCGACATCGGCAGAAGATAGAGAAAGGATGAGTAAGACTCCCTATGCCTCGGCCATAGGATCTCTAATGTATGTCGTGCTATGTACTAGACCGACATTGCATATCCGTTAGTCTAACTAGCAGATATCAAAGTGATCCAGGAGTGGATCATTGGACAGTGGTCAAAAACATCCTTAAGTACTTGAGAAGAACTAAGGATATGGTTCTTTCTTATGGAGGTGATGAACAGCTTGTTGTTAATGGTTACACCGATGCTAGTTGGAACACCGATCCGGATGATTCTAAATCACAATCTGGATACGTATTTATTTTGAATGGTGCAAAGCTTAGTGGAGGAGTGCAAAGCAAAGCGTTGTGGTGAGATCTTCAACTGAATCGGAATACATGGCTGCTTCGGAGGCTTCACAAGAAGCGATATGGATGAAAGAGTTCATTACAGAGCTGGGTGTGGTTCCTAGTGCGCTGGACCCAATGTCTATCTACTGTGATAACATGGGAGCCATAGCCAATGCGCAAGAACCAAGGTCACACAAGAAGCTGAAGCATATCAAGCTGCATTTTCACGCTATTCGAGAACATATCCAGGATGGGGATATAAAGATTTGCAAAGTACACACAGATCTGAATGTGGCGGATCCGTTGACTAAACCTCTCCCGAGGGCAAAACATGACCAACACCAAACTTCCATGGGTGTTCGGTATATTACCATGTAATCTAGATTAGATGACTCTAGTGCAAGTGGGAGACTGTTGGAGATATGCCCTAGAGGCAATAATAAATATAGTTATTATTATATCTTTGTTTTTATGATAAATGTTTACATTCATGCTATAATAGTATTAACAAGGAAACATTAATACTTGTGTGATTTGTAAACTTAATTTGAAGTCCCTAGTATAGCATCTATACTTCACTAGCTTGTTGGTTGATATATGATTGTGGTTTCCCTATCATGAACATTGAGATGTTATCGACAACAAGATCATATCGTTAGGAGAATGATATGGTGTACATACTCCTATAGATAAGCATAGCATAAAGATCAAGTCATTTCAATAGTTCAATTGCTATATGCTTTCTGATACATAGTAACCTAATTCCTTCGACCATGAGATCATGCATATCACCTTTACCGGATGGATGCTTTGATGACATCAAACACCACACCGTGAATCGGGTGGCTATAAAGGTGGCATTGAGTGTTCGGAAAGTATTGGTTGAAACACATGGATCAAGAGTGGGATTTGTCCATCCATATGACGGATAGATATACTCTGGGCCCTCTCGGTGGAATGTCATCCAATTAGCTTGCAAGCATGTGACTAGGTCACAAGGGATCACATATCACGGAACGAAAAGAGTACTTATCGGTAACGAGGTTGAACTTGGTATGCAGAGATACCGACGATCATAACCTCGGATAAGTAAACTATCGTGAGACAAAGGGAAATTGGTATCGTATGTAAGTGGTTCATTCGATCGCAAAGTAATCGTAGAAATATGTGGGAGCCATATGAATTTCCAGATTCCTCTATTGGTTATTGTTCGGAGAAGTGTCTCGATCATGTCCGCATAATTCACGAACCGTAGGGAGACACACTTAAGGATTCGACGTTGTTTTGAGTAGTTATGGTATTATGAGAAAGAGACCGAATGTTGTTCGTAGTCTCAGATGGGATCTGGGATATCACGAGGTGATCCGGAATGGCCCGGAGAATAAGATTCATATAAGGAAAGTCCCGTTTCGGAGTTCGGGAATGATTCCGGTGTTTTCATCGGGAATGTTCTAGAAGGTTCCGGATTGTCCGGCACTCCGGGGGGGAGGGTACATGAATGTGTCGTTGAATGATTGCATCATGTACTAAGTGTTTTTTCTGTTCCAAAACTGAAAAGTCAAACTGCCAGTTTGAAAGTCAAACGGCTAAAACAGGAAACTTTGGAAAACAGGAAACTGTGGGAAACAGGAAACTGTGGGAAATAGGAAACTGTGGGAAACAAGCAAGAGGTGTTGGAACCAACTTGGAGGAGGCGTGCCTCTCCTCCAAGCCGTGACCAGCCTAGGCCGAGTTGGGAGGGACTCCTCCCCTTCCTGGCCAGCCCTCCACCTATAAAAGGAGGGGCAGGGCCTCCTCCTCTAGACACACAAGTTCCTATCCTCTAATCTCCGGTTTAGAGCCGTTTTGGTTTAGAGCTTCTAATTGCTTTAGCATGCGGTTTAGAGCCTTCTAATTGGTGTGTCTAATCTCTAGAACACTAATAGCCCTCTCTCATAATCCACCATACTCGCTCCGGCTTAAGCCTCATGGGATTTCCCTCTACTTAGGTACCACGCCACAGTTGCCGGAATCGCGAGGAGAGTGCTACAACCTCCGCTGCTGGAACAAGGGAGAGGAAGGTCTTCGCGAAAATCGAACGCATGACCGATCATGAAGCGCTGCCGGAACGCAGCACTGGAAGGATCGTCTACACGATCTTGAGATCGGAAAGAGTACGACTACATCACCCACGAGAATCCGCTCTCGTTAAACACTTTGGAATCTTCGAGGGTAAGTTATTCCATCGACTCGTTGCTACAATCTAGTAGATAGATCTTGGCTTGTTTGTTTGTATGCGATAGAAAATTTTTGTTTTCCATGCTACGAACCTCAACATGTTGTGTTCCTATATAGAGGCAATCTGACATATCCATAGCAACTGGATATACATTCTCTTCCTCACTAATATATGACATTCCATTTCTGTCCACCCTTAGTATCAATGGGTCTTGTGATGGGATGTCAGCCTCAGTTTCTTCTTTATTCAGTCCAGGTGGCACATCTGAATTGTGTCTGATCACTATCAAGTTAAGAACCTTCTCATTATCAAAAAGTTCTTTCATCTTAATAACCTTTGCCATGCTGGTAACAGCCTCCAATCGCTCCAACCCTTTCCTCCTTTCTTTGATGTAGTACATGGTGTCATTAACATTATAACCAAACTCTTCAATAAGGGCCAACAAATTCATATATGTGATGTCTGCACTACACAAGGTTCTCTCTAGATTATCTTCACCAGGGAAATTAAATCTAATATCCCAAATGTCATCATCCAAACTGCATAGTACAACAAGTAATGATTATATGTACCGTAAATCCATCAGTTGATACTCCTATTTAATTGATAGGGAACAATACCAACTAATTATATCTACTGTCACTGCATCGGTTCATACTGTCCAAGATGATACATACAAATTATACAGTTAAGATTCAGTTCACACAATCTGAGCAATGTGATTCAGTTAAGCTTCAGTTAAGATTCAGTTAACACAAGCTAAGCAATGTGATACAGTTAAGATTCAGTTAAGCTTCAGTTAACATTCAGTTAACACAATATTTAGCAACATACTATCCACTATCCAAGATTCAGCAACATAAGATTCATTTAACTAATCCAAGATTCAAACCCTAACTAGCCAATGCAATCCTTAACTAATCCAAGATTCTAACTAGAAAGAACAAGATTGTGAGGTGAGAGCTTACTCGATGCCGCCCAAGCAGGATCCCCAACGGTAGCTACTCTTCGCAGGTGAAGCCAGAACCGCCCGAGCAAGAGCGGCGGCGGGTCTAGTGGAACTCTCCGGCGACCATGCTGCACCTCGAGTGAACGACGACGGCGAGGATAGAGGGGCACCGTCCCCGCCTGCGGGTGAATCGATGTCGTCGCCGCTTGATCCACCGCCGCCTGTGGTGAAACCGGCGCCACCGTCCAGGTCACCGCCGGAAGTAGCCGCCGCCATCTTCCACCAGGAGCGGGAGCGCGTGCGAAAGGGGAGAAATTGTAACCTAATTGATCGTTTCCCCTCTTTTAGACACGACGCCGGTGTGGGCCCCACACAGCCGTTAACGGCGTGCAACGGCCGTCGCCAGGAGCCGTCTACCACTTGCCACGTCATCATCCTAGTGGGCCCCTCCTGTCAGAAACGCTGTCAATCGACCGCAAATCGGGTTTTAGCGTGAATTGCAAAAAATCTGCCGAAAAGTGGTGTTTTTTGTGATTTTTGGTAAGGTGGTGGTTATTCGAACATTCGGCCGAAATGTGGTAGTTTTATGCTATTAACTCTAGAACTCCCGTGTATGGTCTCATGGCCACCTAGAATCCAGGACTCGTTCCACGCAAGTCTCTAGGGTGTTTTTCTGGAACCTAGAATGTGGAAAGGATATTTATGGGTATATATGAGACACCGTCAAGATCATCTTGAAACCTAGTATCGCTTTTCTTATGACCCAAAGCGTGTCTAAAGAATAGATTAAAAAAGGTGGCGTGTTTCTTCTCTCTTTTTGAATAGGGAATCTCCATCCACATGTATTTTCAACCATGAACCATGTAGACTAACACATGTTCAACTAGAAAAATGATGGCATTATTAGCTTTAATTGCTAAGTTCAAAATGTTCTCTGACTTTTTTATCGAATTTATGATTTGTTGGGTTTGAGCGACATGACACTCGATCTTATATAAGAAAGAAACGGTAATTTCACTATGACATTGCATTCTTTCCGTGACTCTAAAGAAAGGAACGGTAACTACAAAATGGAACATAGCTTGCATAAATTCTGCTAAACATGTCGTGTCACTGAAAACATTCAGTTAGGCGTCGTTTACAAAACTTTCAAAGATCGTCATTATTCAAAGAAGGATCCGAGAACTCGATTCGCTCCTCTCGTGTTCGTCACTTCTAAAGCACATCCATTGGTTTGTGTACCTTTACCTTCGTTGTTTGGTTCTAAATGTGTCTTAGAACGATGGATGTTATTTTTATTGTCTTTGAATTAGCTATACTACATACATGTTGTAAGTATTATGAGATACTTCTCCATTTGTTAGTGATGGTTGTGGGTTCTTTATGTGCTCATTGATATTAACATTATTTCGCTTTTCACATGATATCTGATTAAACATTCATAACATGGACCATTCATGTTCTAAAATGATTATTATTCGGTCCACATTTCTATATGTAATCCAATTTAAATTTCGAAATCATGTTGTTTACGAAACGATATGAATAATACGTGTGTTCCAGCTTCAATTGGTACCCATATATATATCTTGGAACCACATCCGAAATCAACAATATAAATACTCCCTCTATCCCAATTAGATATCACAGATTTGTCAAAATTTACATATATTTATACACCAAAATATGTCTAGGTATATTACTCACTCTGTCACAATTTTTTTTTGAGAAAACGTAAAGGGAATCTTTGTGTTTCATTATATTGAAAAGGTAGAGTTTTTCGCACAGCCTCCTAGGAGGCACACACACAATTACATCAGCGGGCTAACTAGTGTACATCCCATGTCGTCGGTAGGATGTCCCCTAGTCCTCTTGACCCGGCAAGCACCCACTCCCTACTTCGCCCTTGATGCGCGCGTGAAGCGAGCTCACTGAGGGTCGAGCCCTGTCGAAGACGCAGTCGTTGCGGTGCTTCCAGATCATCCATGGTGTGAGGAGAGTCACGGAGGCGAGTCCCTTGTGTAGGGGTTCATAGCATGGAAAACAAAAATTTTGTATCGCATACAAACAAACAAGCCAAGATCTATCTACTAGATTGTAGCAACGAGTTGATGGAATAACTTACCCTCGAAGATTCCAAAGCGGTTAACGAGAGCAGATTCTCGTGGGTGATGTAGTCGTACTCTTTCCGATCTCAAGATCGCGTAGACGATCCTTCCGGCTATGCTCCTTAGCGCTTCAGATCGGTCACACGTTCGAATTGACGAAGACCTTCCTCTCCTTGTTCCAGAAAGCGGAGGTTGTAGCACTCTCCTCGCGATTCCCAAAGACAACGTGGTACCTAAGTAGAGGGAGATCCCAGGCTTCGCCTTAAGCCGGAGCGAGTATGGTGGAGTATGAGAGAGAGCTATTAGTGGTCTAGGGTTTAGACACACCAATTAGAAGGCTCTAAACCGAAGGCTGGAGCAATTAGAAGCTCTAAACCAAAACGGCTCTAAACCGGAGATTAGAGGATAGGAACTTGTGTGTCTAGAGGAGGAGGCCCTGCCTCCTTTTATAGGTGGGAGGGGCCAAGGGAGGGAGTCCTTCCCAAGTCGGCCTTGGGTGGCTAAGCTTGGAGAGGAGGGACTCCTCCTCCAAGTTGGTTTCAACCTCCTCTTGCTTGTTTCCCACAGTTTCCTGTTTTAGCCGTTTGACTTTCAAACTGGACATTTGACTTTTCTGTTTTAGGATTCAATTTAATCCTTTATTTGGAACAGCAAGAACACTTAGTACATGATGCAACCATTCCAATATGTAATGACACATTCATGTACCCCTTCCCCCCCGGAGTGCCGGACATTCCAGAACCTTCTAGAACATTCCCGATGAAAACACCGGAATCATTCCCGAACTCCGAAACGGGACTTTCCTTATATGAATCTTATTCTTCGGACCATTCCGGATCACCTCGTGATATCCCGGATCCCATCCGAGACTCCGAACAACATTCGGTCTCTTTCTCATAATACCATAACTACTCAAACAACGTCGAATCCTTAAGTGTGTATCCCTACGGTTCGTGAATTATGCGGACATGATCGAGACACTTCTCCGAACAATAACCAATAGAGGAATCTAGAAATTCATATGGCTCCCACATATTTCTACGATTACTTTGCGATCGAATGAACCACTTACATACGATACCAATTTCCCTTTGTCTCACGATAGTTTACTTATCCGAGGTTATGATCGCTTGATCTCTCGCATACCTAGTTCAACCTCGTTATCGATAAGTACTCTTTTCTCGTTCCCGTGATATGTGATCCCTTGTGAGCCAGTCACATGCTTGCAAGCTGATTGGATGACATTCCACCGAGAGGGCCCAGAGTATATCTATCCGTCATATGGATGGACAAATCTCACTCTCGATCCATGTGTTTCAACCAATACTTTCCGAACACTCAATGCCACCTTTATAGCCACCCAGTTACGGAGTGGTGTTTGATGTCATCAAAGCATCCATCCGGTAAAGGTGATATGCATGATCTCATGGTCGAAGGAATTAGGTTACTATGTATCAGAAAGCATATAACAATTGAACTATTTAAATGACTTGATCTTTATGCTACGCTTATCTATAGGAGTATGTCCATCACATCATTCTCCTAATGATATGATCCTGTTGTTAATAACATCTCTATGTTCATGATCAGGAAACCATGATCATATATTAACCAACAATCTAGTTTAACAAGAGGCTTTACTAGGGACTCTTATTTTAGTTTACAAATCACATAAGTATTAATGTTTCCGGTTAATACAATTATAGCATGGTATGTAAACATTTATCATAAGTGTGAAGATATGATAATAACCACTTTATTATTGCCTCTTGGGCATATCTCCAACAGTCTCCCACTTGCACTAGAGTCAACAATCTAGTTTCAAACCTTTGTGTATTCAACACCTATGGCTTTTCGGTGTTGTATGTACACGATTGCTAGTGGTCAACTGATCTCCGGATCTGACACTTCTGTGTCCGTGTAATTGCATGTCTTTGCGTCTCTACGCATCACTCATTCTCTAATGAGATGGCTTTGTATAAATTTGGTCTTTCCGTGTGACCTTTAGCTCTTTGGGGTTAAAACATGTTGATAATATTGTCGCACAATATATCTTCATAGTATTATCCCACTGTGAACTACACCTAGTTTGATAACAAACTACTTGACACAAATGCCCTCTTTTGATGCTAAAATAGCAGTCATATACTTAGACTTTTGTTGTAGTATCAGTCACAATGTCTTAACTTTGGAACTCATCCAAATCCATTATGGAACTCACTTTCCATTATATTGTGCCACCCTTAGTTTAGATCGAGATAAACTTAATTTGTACTTTGTGACAAAACTAGTATCAATGTAGTACTTTTACAATGAACTAACCATCTATTTGTAACTTCTACAAATATTATACTCTTAGTTCTTCCAAAAGATCATAAGAATATCCTTACTATTGTCCAATGATCATCTTATGAATCATTCTGGTATATTCTCACAACATTTAGAGCATAGGACATATCTGGATTTGTACATATCACAGTATGATTGATATAAATACTCTTTGTGATTTCATACATCAAGTATCAATCTATACTTGATTATTTGTTTCACTTTACCAAATGTCAATACACTTGAATATATCATCAACATTTGAACTCTTTCAATCCTTTCTGTGTGACAAGAACCTTTCTTGTAGTTTCTATATTGAACTCATTCAATATCTCGTCTATGTACTTCTGGCACAACCATATTAGCGTCTATTGATGCCAAATATTTGGGTTTTGCCTAAGTCTTTCATCGGGATGAAATTCTTAATATGTGTTAATAAAAGATACATTATTTCCAATCAACAATATGTCTTCCACATAATGTATTAGAAACATGTCTTAGCGCTCCCACTTAATTTCTTGCAAATGCAAGCATCTCCATCGTCTCTGATGAACTTTAAACTCCTTTAACAGTTTCATCACAGTGAAGATTCCAACTCCGCGATGCTCACTTTAACCATTGAAGTTTGCATATGCTTTTAGCATCCTTTTGAATTAACAAAACCCTATGGACCGTGTTATGCACATGTCCTAGGTAACGATTCTATTAGAAGAACTTGTTTTATTTATTCAACTACCATATAACAAATTATATGTAGTGGTTGCTACATTAATCCGTCTAGACTAAATATCACTATGAAAGATCAAATCTTGTCATAGTCAACCTTTGAACATTTTGTGAACTCTTTCCCAACATGTCGACTATTTCATAGATGTAAAACATCCATGTCTATTTCTTTATAGATCCAGACACAACTGTAAGGTCTTACACCTTTCTCGAGGGTCCTTCAAGTTCAAAACTTGATTTCTCGTGTATGGAACTATTACGGATTTTATGGCTTCAAGCCATTTGACGGAGTCAGGGCCCATCATCGCTTCTTTGCATGTAGTCGGTTGATTATTCTCAAATAATGATTCAACCCTCAAATCTTGGTATTTGATTGTTTACCCGATCTACTTGTTTCAATAGGAACTTAGATCTCTGTGACCACAACCTTTGAGTCACGTGAGCCATGAGCATTGTTGCTGCCTCCGGAACACTTTTCGGTGTTGCGCAACTTTGCACATATAGCTAAGGTTCCTTTAACCTTATCAAAGTTCTATTGTCCTCCCACTTTTCTTTTCACGAAAAATTCCTTCCCAAAGAAACTTGACGTTCTAAGCGACAAACACTTTTGTCTCTGGTGTTATGGAGGAATACTCAACAGTTATACAAAGACAGGTTCATCCGACTTTGGTTGCAAACATCTTTCTTATGCATAGCAAACCATTGTTTAAGAAAGGACAACTTGGGTTTTATCCCAAACCATAACTTTATATGGTGTCATTTCAACGGATTATGATGGAGCTCTTTTCAAAGGAAAACGGTAATCTCTAAAGCTTTTAATCTTTAAAATATAATGGCAGTTTTATGAATTATACCTTTGATCTTACCATGTCAAACAAGGTTTAATTACATATCTCGAGCGCCCATACCCTTATGGTGTTTCGGAAATGCAAATCCACGGAACGATTCCTTAAATCTTAGGTATTATGCTAAACTCTGTAACTCAAATATCTTCCTTTATGATCTTTATCATAAACTTTTTATATTCTTGTTACAATGATTTTGCACTTCATCTTGAAAGTCTTTGAACTTTTCAAATGTTTCATACTTCATCCTTATTAAGTAAATATTCATATATTCACTCAAAATTTCGGAAAAAGCAAATGAAGTTAAAATCCATCGCTCTTGACTACACATAATGGACTTCGTACAACAATATGTACAAATTCCAATAAGCTAGTCTTTCGTTCCCTTTTGGCCTATGAACGGAGTTTCAATTATCTCTAGGAAAGTTTCACAAGTGTCATTTGATAAAAAATCAAAAGACTCCAAAATTCCATCCACATGGAGTTTCTTCATGTTTTATTTTCAGTATAATTTAAACGGCGATGTCACTTCCTAAGTGATCTTTCAATCAATTTGTCTTTCGACATCTTTAGCACTAGTTTTATGGATGTGATGTCTCCAACGAGATTTGCGAATCCATCTTTTATGGATTACAGCAATTATTTGAACAACCCTTTTGTTCTCATAATACCTGATAAAACAAATCTTTGAAGGCAAGCTTTGATGTTTAACGAGCAACACAATAACCCTTTATTTGTTCTCGATGAACATCATCACATATTATTTTGCTAGTTACTTAGGCCACTGTAGTTCATGAATTGTGTTGTTTCGTATGACGATTCACACCAACAAATTCAGTATCAAATACTTGAGAACCACATTGTTTAATAAGCAAAGAATATAGCCATAACATGTATATCATATATATACTTAAGCTGAACAATTCTAGTCTTTTCCTTTCTGCCATATATTTATGAGATTCTCTTCAAGATTTCTTCCTGCTTTGAAACAATCTATCAACATCAATAGTGGAGTCATACATATGACATATAGTCCAAAGCGTGTATAATTAAATACCAATGTCTTTGGACTTGCACTTTGAAGTAGATCACCATCATCAAATATTTGGTGTTCTTTCAAATTCCTTTCTTTAGTAATCTCTTGGTGTAGTAAACATTTTACCTACATCAAATATTAACCCTTATCATGGAATTGTCCATGATCAAGCTACTGTTAGCTTATAACGATGAATTATGAGTATAATGTTGCTATCCAAAACCTTTTGGAGGATTAGGACAACAAGTGTCTCCAACCTTTTGCAAATTCTCATCAAATATGAGAACATGACTTTAGCCATATTATACTCTATCATGTTGCAACCAAAACTTCGTTTCAGGTATCACAATATCTTCCACACATCATGGTTTCTGAAACAACTCTTTCAGATCCTAGATAACCTTGATATTAAGACAATCCTTTGAATATCAAGAATCATGGAAACAAACATGATACTAACACTTGGAATTGTTACTCTTGATTTAATACTAATTATTAAACTTCATGGAGTAACCGAACTTCTTGAAAGTTTGCAATAGGACTTTTAAACTTTAGATTAACACTTCAAAACAATACGATACCAGTCAGAAAGTAACTAACCAGAATTCTATAGTTCTATTATCTCAATTATAACTAAGCGCAAGGTGGTAAACGGATGCCAATGACTACAACAACTATGCAATTTCACTTTGATTTAGTTTATGATAAATTGAGTTCTAATTAATAATTAAATTAATCTAGGTGAACTCCCACTCAAAACAATATCCCTCACATTGTTTTAGTGATCACATGAACCAAATCCACCACATCAAAACCGATCATCACGAGAGTTGATATAGCTTCAATGGCGAACAATCAACATGTTCATCATATCTACTATATGACTCATGCTCTACCTTTCGGTAATCCGTGTTCCTGAGGCCATGTCTGCACATGCTAGGCTCGTCAAGATCAAACCTTAGTTTCTGCATGAGCAAATCTGGCTTGCTCACGTTGTATACACTTGCAGAATTTAACACACCCGATCATCACGTGGTGCTTCGAAACAACAAGCTTTAGCAACGGTGCTAACTAAGGGTGAACACTTTATGACTTGAAATTCATGTGCATAAGGGATCATCTTATAATGCTACCGTCGTCTACTAAGCAATACAAGATGCATAAAGGATTAACATCACATGCAATTCATAATATGTGATATGATATGGCCTTTCTTCTTTGTGCTGCCGATCTCCATCTTCAAGCACGAACATGATCTCCATCATCATCAGCATTGCATCAAGGTCAATGACGCTTCTCCATGGTTGTCGTCCACCGGCTTCAACTATTACAACTAATTTGAATAGACACGCGGGTCTTAACATAAATTAAAGACAACCATATGGCTCCTGCCGGTTGCCAACTTACAATAAGGAACATTGCATACATCATATATAATCACAATCATGGCCATATCACATCACAGCTGTGGCATCCCGCAAAACCACTACTAGAAAATCGCGTTGTTTTTGTGCATTGCATCATCATGACCGCATGCTCATGTCATCATGCCACATTGCATTTGAGCATCGTCATCATCATGCATATTATTTTACCTGAAACTATGTTGCGAAAGGATATGGTTTTCCGAAACTAGCCCTCCTTCTTTTTCAAATTAAACCCCGGCTGCTTCCGGATATTTTGTTTGCCTGAAAACTAGTTACCAAAAATGTATTGCAAATTAAATAAAATGTTAAATTATTTTTAGTGGGGCAGTCGAACGGGCCGAATGACCCGAACGACCGCCCCAGAAATTAAAACGGTCCACCTAATTCCTAAACCTACCAAACTACCTACCCAGCCCCCCCTCCACCTCACCCCAACCAGTAGCAGCTCGCCACCTCGGCTCCCCTCTCTCCCCAACCAACCAGAATCTGCCACCTACCCCACTCCCTCTCTCCACCTAGGCTAAACCCACCCAGTAGCACACACCCAGCACACACACAACCACCCACCCGCGCCTGGCCCCCCTGTCCCCCGGGCCCACGTCCCTGGCCCCACGTGCCCCCCACGCACGCGCGCCTCTCTCCTCCCCATCCTCTTCCTCCCGCTCTCCCTCTCTGCTCATCCCCGTCGCCCGCCCGCCCACGCAGCCTCCACGACCGCCCGGCCGCCTCGCCAGCGCCGCCGCCCCGCCACCAGCTCGCCCACCCCTCCCGCCCGAGCCGCTCCCACTGCCCGCCGGGCGCCTCGCCACCTTCCTCCCTCGCATGGCCACCGCCTCGGCCGCGCCAAGGCCAGCTCCGGCTCAGCCCGAGCCGCCTCCGCCTCTCCCAGTGCCCGACCGCTGGCCATGAGCCACCGTCCCGACGCCGCTGCTCCTCCGCCGCCTCCCTCGCCGTTCCCCGCCAAGTTCGCTGTCGCCCTCCCATGGCGCCCTCGGACGCCACCACTGACCGCTTTCCCGAGCGCCGCCACTCGGCCTCGAGCTCGCCAGCGCCGGAGCGCCGCCTTACCCGCTGTGGCCCGCGCCGCCAGTCCTCCTCCCCGGCGTCGACCTCCGCCACAACTACCGACCTCCGCGTCGCCGCCGCAGGAGCCCCCGCCTCGCTGCCTCCGGCCCGAGCCGCCCCTTGATCCTCCCCGCCTCCGTGCTGACGTCTGCCGCCGGCGAGCCCGCGCCCTTCCTCCGCTCTGCCCGTCCGTCCTGGCCTCTACCTCCCGCCCACGCGAGCTCGCCGTCTGCGAGCACCCTCGTTTCAGCTGTTAGCTGCTGCCACGCAATCTCGCTTAGAACATGTCAATGAACAGCTATAGGGAGAAAAGCCGACAAGTTTCGTCAAGGTCTCCTTTGACGTGGCCAACCCAGTGACAAGTTCTTCATCGTCAACAAGCTCGCCGTCAGGAATCGAATATCTCCTTACCGTTCACAAGTTCGACGTCTTGGAACAACAAGTACTCCCTCACAGACCGCAAGACCGTTCTCAGATCCGAAGACTGACCCCGGTGTCGAGCCCCAAGTCCGTCAATGATGGACAAGTTGGAACCCCAAGGTCTCCCCGACACCGAGGACGCCAACATGGGAACGACAAGTAATTCCTCCGGGAACGCCAAGCAATTCCCTCGGACTCCAAACCCTGGACCGGAAGAACGCCAAGATCGCCGCGAGAACGACAAGTTCTTCTTCCCGAACGCCAAGACCGACCCAACACGAGGACGCGACAAGACCTTCGCGACGACAAGATCGGCCCCGACCTGGGTAGAGCCGAAGACCGCCAAGTACTTCTTCCCGGAACGCAAGATCTGCCCCGTTACCGAGAACGAGAGAACGACCCCGCCGAGACCGATCCGTCGAACCCTGAACCCCGGAACCCCCAGAACCCCAAGATCGTCGAGACCCCTAATGTGTGAACCCCTTCACGAAACCCTAATTTTATAATATAATACAACTTGTTGCATATTGAATTGTCATACTCGCATGCATATCATGGGTTTGGGGGCCTTATGCCGATTCACCTTATAATTAAATATGGGGCCCATATGCGGGCAAATCTAGCCTTATGTCGGCCTCATTTAAACTTGTGTAGCGAACTGGTGCCATCTTTTGTCTTGCTAATGCAACATTTAATTTGCGGGGTAGATAAACAACTTGAACCATCTGACTAATTGTCGGGACCCCGGTTCCGCTTAATATGACCTAATTGCATCGCATCTTTGCCATGGCATACATCATACATGCATCATGCCCGATCTTTTGCCGTAGTATTAAATAGTGCATCCGGTGTTTCTTCTAGTGTTTTGCTTCTTCGCGGATAAGACCGTTGAGTTGATGTGAGCTTCGCCCCGATCTTCGGTTAAACCTTCGGCAATGTTTTTCAGGCGAGCATCTCCCCCTTTCTACCTATCTTACTTTTATAGTATTTATTCCCTCCTGTTGATCTATTGCTATCTGTGTTGCGTTGCTCTAGTTTTCGTACCCGTGATATCCCTTGCAGCCTTATATTGCCATGGACACATCCTATTACCTGTTGTTTGGTAGATAGTTGGACTTGCGCGTCGTAGTCGCTTGCTCAAGTGTTGTTGCGTGTTGTCAAGTGCCACAGTTGTTGGAGTATTGCCGCATGATGATGTTGGAGCTGATCATAGTTTTACTTACCGTTCACTTTAATTCCTGTTTAACAACTAAAATTGAAGTAAGCAGAGGCATCGGTGGGTGATAGATAATATTTGGTTTCTGAACGCCCACTTGTGTCTCGTAGGACCCCGAGTACTTGATACCTGTTCCTTGATTTATCGCGCTATCCACATCCGGGAGGTATATGGGACCCCCGAGCCGAGCTTGATTCAGTCTTATTTCTTGGGGCCACAAACTAGTTTGAGGTTTTATTTACTATCCTGTACTTATGCCATGCTACTGTATTTACGTTTGTGCGAGGAGCACCTTGTCATTGTTAGGATCGTGGCACGATTCCGCTGTCGACAAGCCCAGCCACACTTTCGGTTCCCGCCGTTCATAGTCCCCCCACAACCTTAAGTCCGTCTCGGAGCCGGCCGGCTTCGTTGCGGGTTCTACTTTAAGGGGTGGCCCCCTAAAATATTTCTGAATCCTGTGATTGCTCAGTCGTGAAAGCCTCGTTGGGTTTTGATTTGGTTTTTCCGAGGTTGATCGAGCGTGTGTTGCTATTGGTGCACCCCGGCCGGGTAAAACTTTCTGAAAGCCGTGTCCACGGATATGGACGACTTGGAGCACAGTATCTCGATCATAGACAAGCATAACTAAAGTTTATCGCTGTAAATTGACTTTATAATGACTAGTAATCAGCTTCACTATAATGGAATGGCTAAATAATACTGCCCACCATTGCTTGTTTGGTTTGTCGCTTGCGACAATGGTATCTGACTAGTAAGTACTGCAACTACAACGGAATGGCTGAATAAAAGTACCAACAACTGCTGGGTTTTGGGGTTATCTCATGCTAATTGTATCTGACTAGTAAGTGATGCCACTATAACGGATTGGTTAACTAAAAGTGCCCACTGCTTACTTGATCAGGACGATTATCTAAACCTGACTTGTAAAGTGCCGCAACTATAACTGAATAAGTAAAACTGCCAACTGTGTGAGTTCCTCGGTTGACTTCCTCGTTTGGTCTCGAGGGGGAAACACCAGGATGGGTTTGTTTGATGGTAGTATCATGTTGGTTCCGAATAGGTCTTTCTATCCATCTCTGATAACCGCCAGTTGTATCGAGTCTCTATAGGTTGTCTAGTGCATGCTGCCGCTGCCGCTTCAGTCCACCATACCTATGTAGGCGAGGACCGCCGAATTCTAGCCTCGCCGTGTACTGGCCTCGATCGACGCTCCTTCTTTTTCCTTTGCCCTTTGTCGGCACCCCTTTTTGTTTAAGCAGGTTTTGAGATCGACGTCGTTAGCAGGGTTACCCTTCCGGCTTGGCCTGGGCAGGGTTATGGACGCCATTGGTTATTCTTTAGGGCTCTTAGCCCCATTTGCATCTTGTCTGTAGTCGGACGCTCCATCTTTTCAAGGTGATTTGGATCTTTGTAATGTATATCTGTATTCTTGACTCTTTGAGTCGCGGTTGTATATATATATCTGTTCTGTAGGTCCCATCGAGGACTGTTGTGTAATGTTATTACTTCGTTTTCCACCCGCACGAAAGTGCCTGGTGGGCACCTTTGAATCGTTTCTATGCGGGTTTGGCGGGAATCGCTAAAACTTGCATAGGTCCGATTCGAGGTGTTCTGAGTGGTATCGAGCTCAGCAGTTGCGATACCCACAAGTCCAAATTGTAGGATAACCTAGCTAACGGCAAGTAGAGTGTCAAAACTATTTTGAAAAATCGGTTGGATAGTTACGTTAGGTCTGATTTTACTCCTTACCCCTTTGCTATTCCCCTCTTACCTCTACGTGTTTTGAATCCGCCCTCTTCCCTTTCTTCGAGTCCAGGAATTCACGTGGTTGGGTTTCCGTCGTACCTTCAGGGTTTCGCTTCCTCCTTTGTTAACGGTGTTGCTGCATCTGGTCCTCATGCTATCCGAGGAATCCTTCGTCTGGTGGACTTCTCTTTGTTCCTTCTTGTGCCTTCTGGTGTTTCCGACGCGACGACATCATCTACGCCAGATCCGATGCAAAGTCTGCATCCCTCCTTTGTTTCCGAACCTCGAGTGTCGAGATCTCCAGTCTGATTCCGAGAATGGTTGCACTCCCTTCTACTGATTGTGCGAAGTAATAGTTTGGGTGCGTGATGGATTGGCCCCCATGCCGACTACCCCTTCTATTCGCTTTTGTACATTGAAGTGGATGAGAATGCATCGGTTCCCCCTTTCCATCGGAGCTAGAGGTGGCTTTATTTGTTGATACCTCTACCTTCGACCTTTTGTTTCTCGGAGTGTTCTCTCGACGATCACGGACAACGACCTCTTGTTAAGTGGTGTCGCGAGGATCTACACGAAGCGCGAAGACGCAGATCGCCGACCTTCTTTCCGGTACCATGAGGCGGATCTCGAGGGCGAGATCCCTTGTTAGTGGTGTCGAATTGTGGCAGCCCGCAAAACCACTACTAGAAAATCGCGTTGTTTTTGTGCATTGCATCATCATGACCGCATGCTCATGTCATCATGCCACATTGCATTTGAGCATCGTCATCATCATGCATATTATTTTACCTGAAACTATGTTGCGAAAGGCTATGGTTTTCCGAAACTAGCCCTCCTTCTTTTTCAAATTAAACCCCGGCTGCTTCCGGATATTTTGTTTGCCTGAAAACTAGTTACCAAAAATGTATTGCAAATTAAATAAAATGTTAAATTATTTTTAGTGGGCGATGAACGGGCCGAATGACCCAACGCCCAGAAATTAAAACGTCCACCTAATTCCTAAACCTACCAAACTACCTACCCAGCCCCCTCCACCTCACCCCAACAAGAGGCTCGCCACCTCGGCTCCTCTCTCCCCAACCAACCAGAATCTGCCACCTACCCCACTCCCTCTCTCCACCTAGGCTAAACCCACCCAGTAGCACACACCCAGCACACACACACAACCACCCACCCGCGCCTGGCCCCCTGTCCCCCGGGCCCACGTCCCTGGCCCCACGTGCCCCCCCACGCACGCGCGCCTCTCTCCTCCCCATCCTCTTCCTCCCGCTCTCCCTCTCTGCTCATCCCCGACGCCGCGCCCGCCTCCACGCAGCCCTCCGCGGGCCGCCGGCCGGCGCGCCCCGCCCGCCGCCGCCCGCCCGCCACCAGCACTCGCCACCGCGCCGAGCCCGCCGCCTTCCCTGCCTCGCGCGCTCGGCGCGCCCCTGCGCCACTCTCGCCAGCGCGCCTGCCTCGCCTCGGCTCGCCGCCCGGCCAAGCTGGGCGACGCCAGCTCCGCCTGAAACGCCTCCGCCTCCCATGTGCCTGTCCGCTAAGGCTCGCCACCGTCCCGACGCCGCCGCTCCCGCCGTGCGCCTCGCTGCTTTCCCCCAAGTTCGCTGTCGCCTCCGCGGGCGCCGGACGTCACCGCCACCGCGACCCCGCTTTCCCGGGCGTCGCCGCTGCCTCGAGCTTCGCCAGCTGAGCGCCGCCTTCCCGCTGTGGCTCAAGGCCTCCTCCCGGCGTCGACCTCCGCCACTGCTGCCTCAGCGTCGCCGCAGGAGCCCCCGCCTCGCTGCCTCCGGCCCGAGCCGCCCCCTGCTCCTCCCCGCCTCCGTGCTGCCGTCTGCCGCCGGCGAGCCCGCGCCCCTCCTCCGCTCTGCCCGTCCGTCCTGGCCTCTACCTCGCGTCCGGGCCCACGCGAGCTCTGCCGTCTGCGAGCACCCTCGTTTCCAGTCAAGCTGTTAGCTGCTGCCACGCAATCTCGCTTAGAACATGTCAATGAACAGCTATAGGGAGAAAAGCCGACAAGTTTCGTCAAGGTCTCCTTTGACGTGGCCAACCCAGTGACAAGTTCTTCATCGTCAACAAGCTCGCCGTCAGGAATCGAATATCTCCTTACCGTTCACAAGTTCGACGTCTTGGAACAACAAGTACTCCCTCACGGACCGCAAGACCGTTCGATCAAGATCGACCCGTGTCGAGCCCCAAGTCCGTCAATGATGGACAAGTTGGAACCCCAAGGTCTCCCCGACACCGAGGACGCCAACACGGGAACGAAAAGTACTTCCTCCGGGAACGCCAAGCAATTCCCTCGGACTCCAAACCCTGGACCGGAAGAACGCCAAGATCGCCGCGAGAACGACAAGTTCTTCTTCCCGAACGCCAAGACCGACCCAACACGAGGACGCAACAAGACCTTCGCGATGACAAGATCGGCCCCGGCCTGGGTAGAGCCGAAGACCGCCAAGTACTTCTTCCCGGAACGCAAGATCTGCCCCGTTACCGAGAACGAGAGAACGACCCCGCCAAGACCGATCCGTCGAACCCTGAACCCCGGAACCCCCGGAACCCCAAGATCGTCGAGACCCCTAATGTGTGAACCCCTTCACGAAACCCTAATTTTATAATATAATACAACTTGTTGCATATTGAATTGTCATACTCGCATGCATATCATGGGTTTGGGGGCCTTATGCCGATTCACCTTATAATTAAATATGGGGCCCATATGCGGGCAAATCTAGCCTTATGTCGGCCTCATTTAAACTTGTGTAGCGAACCGGTGCCATCTTTTGTCTTGCTAATGCAACATTTAATTTGGCGGGTAGATAAACAACTTGAACCATCTGACTAATTGTCGGGACCCCGGTTCCGCTTAATATGACCTAATTGCATCGCATCTTTGCCATGGCATACATCATACATGCATCATGCCCGATCTTTTGCCGTAGTATTAAATAGTGCATCCGGTGTTTCTTCTAGTGTTTTGCTTCTTCGCGGATAAGACCGTTGAGTTGATGTGAGCTTCGCCCCGATCTTCGGTTGAACCTTCGGCAATGTTTTTCAGGCGAGCATCTCCCCCTTTCTACCTATCTTACTTTTATAGTATTTATTCCCTCCTGTTGATCTATTGCTATCTGTGTTGCGTTGCTCTAGTTTTCGTACCCGTGATATCCCTTGCAGCCTTATATTGCCATGGACACATCCTATTACCTGTTGTTTGGTAGATAGTTGGACTTGCGCGTCATAGTCGCTTGCTCAAGTGCTGTTGCTGAAGGGAATATGCCCGAGAGGCAATAATAAAGTGGTTATTATCGTATTCCTATTTATGATAAATGTTTATTTTACATGCTATAATTGTATTAATACGGAAACATTAATACATGTGTGTTTAATAAATAAAAGAAAGTTCCTAGTTATGCCTCTCTTATAAACTAGCTCGTTGATTAACAAGATGATCATAGGTTTCCTGATCATGGACATTGGATGTTGTTAATAACGAGGTCACAACATTAGTGTAATGGTGTGATGAACATTCATCCGAAGTATAGCATTACGATCAAAGTCATTGAGTTTATATTGCTATAACATCTTACGAAGTGATCCTAATCCTTAGACCATGAGATCATGTCAATCACTAACACCGGAAGAGTTTCTTGATAACATCAAGCGTCACACCGTAACAGGTGATTATAAAGATGGATTCAGAAATACTAAAGTGTTATGTTGAGGCCCATGGATCGAGAGGAATTTGTTCATCCCGATGACGGATAGATATACTGGGCCCTCTCGGTGATATCACATTGGTTAGCTTGCAAGCAAGTGATTTGATCACTAGAATGTTATATCACGGAACGAGAAAAGAGTGCATGTGCAACGAGATCAAACTAGGTATGGAGATACCGATGATCGAATCTCGGACATGTAATATATCGTGAAACAAAGGGATTAAGATACTAGCGTAAAAGTTTCCGACGATCACAAGAAAGTCATCGTTGAATGTGTGGAGTCGATGGGTCTCCAGATCCCGCTTCGATTATTGATCCGAGAGGGTCTCGATCATGTCCACATTATTCATGAACCGTAGGGTGACACACTTAAGAGACACCGACATCCATTTGGAGCAAAAGTTTCATGCCGAAAAGAAAAGGAAAGCGCAGGAATTTATTTCACTAGACACCAAACTGTTTGGTTGAAATTGCCAAACTGGTTACGCATGTGAAATGGAATACTAGCAAGGGTTTTATGTGAATGTTTGTTAATTAAAGTAATTAACAAAATTCTGAATAAATAAATAAAATAGTTTTATTTAATGAGAGCTTGCATTAAATTTGGTGGAAATTTAATGCATGTGAGTGGATTTTTGAGTGGAGGCTTTTAATGGGAGTGGAGGCTTTTCATTTTGAGTGGAGCTCCACCCACATGAATGTGGAAGAGGTGGGGCAGCCCCATGGCTGGGCGCCATGCCCCTTGGGTGCCCCTCCCCTATAAAGGCCCCTCTCCTCCTCTCACAACACACCTCCTCGTGAAGGATCTCTCTCCTCTAGAATTTATCCCCATGGTCTCGGACTAGCGAGATACATGTTCCTGTGGCTATTCGGCAAGAAAGAGTTGTGCTTCCGCTGCATCGCTGGAGCGAGGAGGCGGAGGTTGCTCGGTGCCTCGGCGTGTGCGAGCACGGATGCTGCTGTTTTCGGCGCTTAGGACTTCCTCTCAATCTTGAGATCGGCAAGAGATCGTCTACATCAACCACGAGTTTGGACTCGTTAAGCTTTGTCGGTCTTCAAGGGTATGTTCTCTACGGATATACATCCGCCCGTTGTTTGTATCTAGTAGATAGATCTTGGTACATAGTTGTTCCCATCGTAGGAAATTTTTGTTTTCTATGTCATGAACCCTACGAAGGGTATCAGAGCCGGATCTATGCGTAGATACTTTGCACGGGTAGTACACATATGAGTATGTGGGCGATGATGATCATTTTATTGCTTCTTAGTTGTACTTTAGATATTGGTGGCATAGTGGGATGAAGCGGCCCGGACAAACTTTACATGTCCTCGCATTACGAGACCTGTTCCACGCTTGACATGCAACTAGTTTTGCATAAGTGGCTAGCGGGTGTCTGTCTCTCCTACTATAGTCAATATCTAATTTGCAACGAGTTGTCAACAATTTGGTTATCCTCGTTGTGGTTCATGTTCGTAGGTAAGAACGGTTCTATCTCGAAAGCCCTAAGCCACGTAAAACTTGCAATGGATAAATTAGAGGCGTCTAGTTTAGATTGTTGCTGGGCTAGTGTTATGATATGGTAGTATTGTAAGTAGAAGTATGATATGATACTCTTACAACACACATAGCGTGTAAACTCCATAGACCTTGGACTTACACATATAGGTATGATAATGATCATACCACGATGCACATGATAGAGATCATCTGCGGGAACCATAACATTTCACTAATAAACATGTGATGTTTGATAGCATCTTATATTGCTTGTTTAGCGTTTTATTAGCAAAATAAGATGATCCCTCATTTAGATATCAATATAAGAATGTGTTCTTACTTAAGTATGCACCGACAATGTTTCGTCGCTTCAAGACATCACGTGATGATCGGGTGTACTTGAATCCACGAGCATATCTCGGGTGTAAGACAGTTACACACGCGAATACTAAGGTTCTTACTTGACGAGCCTAGCATGTATGCACATGGCCTCGAACACGGACCGAAAGGTTAAGCATGAGTCATATGTTTTGATATGATGACCATATGGATGCTCGCCTTTGAAGCTATACCGACTCACGTGATGATCGGACTTGGTGTAGTGGATTTGGTTCATGTAATCACCAAAAAGACACGAGGGATGTCGTTTTGAGTGGGAGTTAATTTCTAATTTGGATTAGTAGAACTCAATTTATCATAAATTAAATCAAAGTGAATTTGCATAATTTGTTGTAGTCATTGGCATTCGTTCACCACCTTATGCTTAGTTGTAATTGAGATAATAGAACTATAGAATTCGGATATATACTTTCTTAACTGGTATCGTATTGTGTTGAGTGTCAATCTAAAGTTTAAAGTCCTATTGCAAACTTTCAGCAAAATTCTATTTACTCTGTGAAATTTAATAATTGGTATTAAATCGAGAGTAACAATTCCAGTGTTAGTATCTTAAGTATCATGTTTGCCTCCATGATTCTTGATTTAAACATCAAGTTTATCTAGGAGCTGAAAGAATTGTTTCAGAAACCATCATGTGTGGCAGATATAACGATATCTGAAACAATGTTTGTTGCAATATGATAGAGTATAATATATGTTCTCATATTGGATGAGAATTTGCGAAGTTTGGAGATGCTAGACATCCTAATCATCCAAAAGGATTTTGGAAAGTAATGTTATACTCATGATTCGCCTTTATAAACTACAGTAGCTTGATCATGAAAGTCGTCATGATAAGGGTGAATAGAATATGTATGTAAAATGTTTAATACACTAAAAGATTACTAAAGAATGGATTTTAAAAGAATACCGATCATTTGATGATGGTGATCTACTTCAAAGTGCAAGTCCAAAGGTATTATTATTTGAATATACACGCTTTGGACTAGGTGTCATGTATATGGCGCCACTTTTGATGTTGATAAATTCTTTTAAAAGGAAAAGGAAATGCTGAAAGAGAATCTATAAAATATATTTGGCAGAAAAGAAAAGATTGGAAATATCCAATTTAAGTATATGGATGATATACATGTTATGGTTGTATTCTTTGCTTGTTAAACAATGTGGTTCTTGGGTATTGGATACCGAATTGGTTGGTATGAAATTTCATACGGAATGACGCAATTCATGAACCACAATGGCCTAAGTAACTAGCAAGAGAATATGTGATGATGTTCATCGAAAACAAACAAACCGTTGTTTGTATTTCTCGTTGACATCAAAGCTTGAATTCAAGATTTGTTTAAATAATTGTTATTTGAATCAGGTATTATAAGAACAAAGGTTGTTCAAATAATTACCGTATTCCATATAAGATGGATGATTTACAAATCTAGTTGAAGAAATCACATCCATAAAACCTAATGCTAAAATGTCGCAAGACAAATGATTGAAAGATCACTTATGAAGTGACATCATTGTTAAATTATATTGGAAAGAAAACATGAAGAATCTCCATATTCATGGATTTTTGGAGTCTTTGATTTGATCAAGTGATGCTTGTGAGACTTTCCACGTGATAATTAAAACTTCGTTCAAAGGCCAAAGAAGAACGAACGACTAAATTATTGGAATTTATACATATCGATGTATGTAATCCATTATGTGTAGTAAGTTTATGGGTTTCAACTTCATATGCTTTCTCCGGAATTTTGAGTGAATGTTCACTTAATGAGAAAGAAGTATGAAATATTTGAAAATGTTTCAAAGACTTTCAAGATGAAGTGGAAAATCATTGTAACAAGAAAAATAAATGAATTATGATTTGATCATAAAGGGATTTATTTGAGTTACAAGTGTAACAAGAAAATAAATGAATTATGATTTTATCATAAAGGGATTTATTTGAGTTGCAAGTTTAGCAAAACACCTAGATTTACATCTCCTGAAACACCATAGGAATATGGAATGTTTTGAGATTTGTAAGGAAACCTTGTTTGACATGGTTGGATCAAAGGTGTTATTCATAAAACTGCCATTATGTTTTAAAAGATTAAAGCTTTAGAGACTACCGCTTTTACACTGAAAAGAGCTCCATCTTGATCCGTTGAAATGACACCATATGAGTTATGGTTTGGGGTAAAACCCAAGTTGTCATTTCTTAAATTTTGGTATGCTAAACATAAGTAAGATGTTTACAATCGAAGTCGGATGAGCATGTCTTTGTAAGTTATTTCGAATAACAATTGGTTATTCCTCCATAACACCGAGGACAAAAGGGTTTGTCGCTTGAAATTTGAAATTTCTTGAAGAAGGAATTTTTCATAAATGTTAAGTGGGAGGACAATAGAACTTTGATAAGGTTAACGAACCTTAGCTAAATGTGCTGAGTTGCGCAGCACTGGAAATCGTTCCGAAGGCTGCCATAATGCTCATAGATTAAGTGCCTCAAAGGTTGTGGTCACGGAGATCTAAGTTCTTATTGAACCAAGTCGGTCGGATAAACAATCAAATATTTAGATTTGAGAGTAAATCATCATTGTTTGACAATGATTAACCGACTATATGCAAAGAAGCGATGATGGGCCTGCTCCGCTAAATGGCTTGAAGCCATAAAATCCGTGATAGTTCCATACACGAGAAATCAAGTTTTGAACTTGGAAGACCCTCCTAAAGGTGTAAAACCTATCGGTCGTATTTGGATCTATAAAGAAGCAGACATGGATGTCTCACATCTATGAAATATTCGACATGTTGTAAAGTATTTTATGACAATGTTCAAAGAGTTGACTATGACAAGATTTGATCTTTCATAGCGATATTTAGTCCGGACGGATTAAAGTAGCAACCACTACATATAATACATTATATGGTAGATGAATAAACAAAACAAAGTTCTTCTAATAGAATGGTTACCTAGGACGTGTACATGACACGATCCAAAGGGTTTTGTTAATTCAAAGGATGCTAAAAGGGCATGCAAACTTCAATGGTTGAAGTAAGCATCATGAGTTGGAATCTTCACCGTGATGAAAAGGAGTTTTCATCGAGACGATGAAGATGCTTGCATTTGCAAGAAATTAAGTGGGAGCTAAGACATATTTCTAATACATTATGTGGAGGACATCTTGTTGATTGGAAATGATGTATCTTTTATTGACAAAGGTTAAGAATTTCATTTTGATGAAAGACTTAGGCAAAACCGAATATTTAGCGTGAATGTCTATAGTGGATGACTGTGACGCCAATATGGTTATGCCAAACGACATATATGAGATATTGAAGGAGTTCAATATAGAAACGACAAGAAAGTTCTTGTTGCATGGAAAGGAATTGTATCAAGATTCAAGTGTATCGACACTTGATAAGTGAAACAAGATTCAAGTGTTTTGACACTTGATGAGTGAAACCACGAGAATGTTTTGATCAATCATACCATGATATGTACACATCCAGATATGTCCTATGCTCTAAGTGTTATGAGCATATACCGAATGAACCATAAAATGATCATTGACGATAGTGAGGATATTCTTATGATCTTTTGGAAGAACTAAGAATATATTTGTGTAGAGGTGACAAACAATTACAAATAGTTCATTGTAAAGCGTTACATTGATACTAGTTTTGTCACAAGATACAAATTAAGTTTATCTCAATTTAAACTATGGGTGGCACAATGTAATGGAAAGGAGATTCCATGATGGATTTGGAAGAGTTCCAAAATTAAGACATTGTGACGAATACTACAACAAAAGGCTAAGTATATGACTGCTATAGTAGCGAAAGGAGGGAATTTGTGTCAAGTAGTTTGTTATCAAACTAAGGTGTGGTTCGCAACGGGCTAACACTAAAGATATATTGTATGACAATATTATCGATGTGTTTTAACCCCAAGGAACTAGAGGTCTCAACAAAAGACCAAATTTATACAATGCCATCTCATTGGAGAATGAGTGATGCGGAGACGCAAAGACATGCAATACACACGGACTGAAGCGTCGATCCGTAGATTATGTTAACCACTTGCAATGCGTATTTGGAACACCGTAAAGCCATAGGTGTTCAATACACAAAGTTTTCAAACTAGATTATTGTCTCTAGTGCAAGTGGGAGATGAAGGAATATGCCCGAGAGGCAATAATAAAGTGGTTATTATCGTATTCCTATTTATGATAAATGTTTATTTTACATGCTATAATTGTATTAATACGGAAACATTAATACATGTGTGTTTAATAAATAAAAGAAAGTTCCTAGTTATGCCTCTCTTATAAACTAGCTCGTTGATTAACAAGATGATCATAGGTTTCCTGATCATGGACATTGGATGTTGTTAATAACGAGGTCACAACATTAGTGTAATGGTGTGATGAACATTCATCCGAAGTATAGCATTACGATCAAAGTCATTGAGTTTATATTGCTATAACATCTTACGAAGTGATCCTAATCCTTAGACCATGAGATCATGTCAATCACTAACACCGGAAGAGTTTCTTGATAACATCAAACGTCACACCGTAACAGGGTGATTATAAAGATGGATTCAACTACTAAAGTGTTATGTTGAGGCCCATGGATCGAGAGTGGAATTTGTTCATCCCGATGACGGATAGATATACTCTGGGCCCTCTCGGTGATATCACATTGGTTAGCTTGCAAGCAAGTGATTTGATCACTAGAATGTTATATCACGGGAACGAGAAAAGAGTGCATGTCAGTAATGAGATCAAACTAGGTATGGAGATACCGATGATCGAATCTTGGACATGTAATATATCGCGAAACAAAAGGATTAAGATACTAGCGTAAAAGGTTCCGACGATCACAAGAAAGTCATCGTTGAATGTGTGGGAGTCAAGATGGGTCTCAGATCCCGCTCGATTATTGATCCGAGAGGGGTCTCGATCATGTCCACATTATTCGCGAACCATAGGGTGACACACTTAAGAGACACCGACATCCATTTGGAGCAAAAGTTTCATGCCGAAAAGAAAAGGAAAGCGAGGAATTTATTTCACTAGACACAAACTGCTTTTGTTGAAATTGCTGAAACTGGTTCTCGCATGTGAAATGGAATACTAGCAAGGGTTTTATGTGAATGTTTGTTAATTAAAGTAATTAACAAAATTCTGAATAAATAAATAAAAGAGTTTTATTTAATGAGAGCTTGCATTAAATTTGGTGGAAATTTAATGCATGTGAGTGATTTTGAGTGGAGGCTTTTAATGGGAGTGGAGGCTTTTCATTTGAGTGGGAGCTCCACCCACATGAATGTGGAAGAGGTGGGGCAGCCCCATGGCTGGGCGCCATGCCCTTGGGTGCCCCCCTCTCCCTATAAAGGCCCCTCCTCCTCTCTCTCTCACAACACACCTCCTCGTGAAGGATCTCTCTCCCCTCTAGAATTTATCCCCATGGTCTCGGACTAGCGAGATACATGTTCCCGTGGCTATTCGGCAAGAAAGAGTTGTGCTTCCGCTGCATCGCTGGAGCGAGGAGGCGGAGGTTGCTCGGTGCCTCGGCGTGTGCGAGCACGGATGCTGCTGTTTTGGCGCTAGGACTTCCTCTCGATATTGAGATCGGCAAGAGATCGTCTACATCAACCACGAGTTTGGACTCGTTAAGCTGTCGGTCTTCAAGGGTATGTTCTCTACGGATATACATCCGCCCGTTGTTTGTATCTAGTAGATAGATCTTGGTACATAGTTGTTCCCATCGTAGGAAAATTTTTGTTTTCTATCTTGAACCCTACATGGTATCGAGCCGGATCTATGCGTAGATACTTTGCAGGTAGTACACATATGATTATGTGGGCGATGATCATTTTATTGCTTCTTAGTTGTACTTTGGATATTGGTGGCATAGTGGGATGAAGCGGACAAACTTTACATGTCCTCGCATGAGACCTGTCCACGCTTGACATGCAACTAGTTTTGCATAAGTGGCTAGCGGGTGTCTCTCCTACTATAGTCAATATCTAATTTGCAACGAGTTGTCAACAATTTGGTTATCCTCGTTGTGGTTCATGTTCGTAGGTAAGAACGGTTCTATCTCGAAAGCCCTAAGCCACGTAAAACTTGCAATGGATAAATTAGAGGCGTCTAGTTTAGATTGTTCTTTGGGCTAGTGTTATGATATGGTAGTATTGTAAGTAGAAGTATGATATGATACTCTTACAACACACATAGCGTGTAAACTCCATAGACCTTGGACTTACACATATAGGTATGATAATGATCATACCACGATGCACATGATAGAGATCATCTGCGGGAACCATAACATTTCACTAATAAACATGTGATGTTTGATAGCATCTTATATTGCTTGTTTAGCGTTTTATTAGCAAAATAAGATGATCCCTCATTTAGATATCAATATAAGAATGTGTTCTTCCTTAAGTATGCACCGACAATGTTTCGTCGCTTCAAGACATCACGTGATGATCGGGTGTACTTGAATCCACGAGCATATCTCGGGTGTAAGACAGTTACACACGCGAATACTAAGGTTCTTACTTGACGAGCCTAGCATGTACAGACATGGCCTCGGAACACGGACCGAAAGGTTAAGCATGAGTCATATGTTTTGAGATTGACGTCGTTAGCAGGGTTACCCTTCCGGCTTGGCCTGGGCAGGGTTATGGACGCCATTGGTTATTCTTCAGGGCTCTTAGCCCCATTTGCATCTTGTCCGTAGTCGGACGCTCCATCTTTTCAAGGTGATTTGGATCTTTGTAATGTATATCTGTATTCTTGACTCTTTGAGTCGTGGTTGTATATATATCTGTTCTGTGGGTCCCATCGAGGACTGTTGTGTAATGTTATTACTTCGTTTTCCACCCGCACGAAAGTGCCTGGTGGGCACCTTTGAATCATTTCTATGCGGGTTTGGCGGGAATCGCTAAAACTTGCATAGGTCCGATTCTGAGGGTGTTACAACAGCACACCCCTGCAAAATAAAGTTAGACGCCTCTACTTTCTTTGCATATTTTACGTGGTTTGGGGCTTTCAATAAGTGTCGTTCTAACTTACGAACAAGAACCACAACATTGATACTAGTATTGTTAATCACCCGTTGTAAATTGGATCTTAACTATGCTAGGAGAAACAGCACCCATAAAGCCACTTATGCAATACAAGTTGCATGTCAAGCGTGGAGCAAGTCTCATGAACGATGTCATGTAAGGTTAGCCCGGGCCGCTTCATCCCAACATACCGCAAGATGCAAAGTACACAAGAATCAATCGACAATAAAAGCATCAACGCCCACAATGACCATTGTGTTCTACTCAGGCAACAGATCTACATATAGACACGGCTCGATACCCTTTGTAGGGGTTCGTAGCATGGAAAACAAAATTTTCTATCGCACAAACAAACAAGCCAAGATCTATCTACTAGATTGTAGCAACGAGTCGATGGAATAACTTACCCTCGAAGATTCCAAAGCGGTTAACAAGAGCAGATTCTCGTGGGTGATGTTGTCGTACTCTTTCCGATCTCAAGAACGCGTAGACGATCCTTCGGCTGCGTTCGTGGCGCTTCAAGTCGGTCACACGTTCGATTTCGACGAAGACCTTCCTCTCCCTTATTCCAGGGCAATGGAGGTTGTAGCACTCAAGCGATTCCAAAGACAACGACGTGGTACCGAAGTAGAGGGAGATCATGAGGCTTCGCCTTAAGCCGAGCGAGTATGGTGGAGTATGAGAGAGCTATTAGTGGTCTAGGGTTTAGACACACCAATTAGAAGGCTCTAAACCAAGGCTAGAGCAATTAGAAGCTCTAAACCAAAACGGCTCTAAACCGAGATTAGAGGATAGGAACTTGTGTGTCTAGAGGAGGAGGCCCCGCCTCCTTTTATAGGTGGGAGGGCGCCAAGGGAGGGGAGTCCCTCCCAAGTCGGCCTTGGTGGCGCGGGCTTGGAGAGGAGGGACTCCTCCAAGTTGGTTTCAACCTCCTCTTGCTTGTTTCCCACAGTTTCTGTTTTAGCCGTTGACTTTCAAAGGACATTTGACTTTTCAGTTTTAGGATTCAATTTAATCCTTTATTTGGAACAGCAAGAACACTTAGTACATGATGCAATTATTCCAATATGTAATGACACATTCATGTACCTTCCCCCGAGTGGGACATTCGAACCTTCTAGAACATTCCCGATGAAAACACGGAATCATTCCCGAACTCAAACGGGACTTTCCTTATATGAATCTTATTCTCCGGACCATTCCGGATCACCTCGTGATATCCCGGATCCCATCCGAGACTCCGAACAACATTCGGTCTCTTTCTCATAATACCATAACTACTCAAACAACGTCGAATCCTTAAGTGTGTCTCCCTACGGTTCGTGAATTATGCGGACATGATCGAGACACTTCTCCGAACAATAACCAATAGAGGAATCTGGAAATTCATATGTTTCCCACATATTTCTACGATTACTTTGCGATCGAATGAACCACTTACATACGATACCAATTTCCCTTTGTCTCACGATAGTTTACTTATCCGAGGTTATGATCGTCGGTATCTCTGCATACCTAGTTCAACCTCGTTATTGATAAGTACTATTTTCTCGTTACCGTGATATGTGATCCCTTGTGAGCCAGTCACATGTTTGCAAGCTAATTGGATGACATTCCACCGAGAGGGCCCAGAGTATATCTATCTGTCATATGGATGGACAAATCCCACTCTCGATCCATGTGTTTCAACCAATACTTTCCGAACACTCAATGCCACCTTTATAGCCACCCAGTTACGGAGTGGTGTTTGATGTCATCAAAGCATCCATCCGGTAAAGGTGATATGCATGATCTCATGGTCGAAGGAATTAGGTTACTATGTATCAGAAAGCATATAGCAATTGAACTATTTAAATGACTTGATCTTTATGCTACGCTTATCTATAGGAGTATGTCCATCACATCATTCTCCTAATGATATGATCCTGTTGTTAATAACATCTCTATGTTCATGATCAGGAAACCATGATCATATATTAACCAACAAGCTAGTTTAACAAGAGGCTTTACTAGGGACTCTTATTTTAGTTTACAAATCACACAAGTATTAATGTTTCCGGTTAATACAATTATAGCATGGTATGTAAACATTTATCATAAGTGTGAAGATATGATAATAACCACTTTATTATTGCCTCTTGGGCATATCTCCAACACCTTGTGCATTGGCTTCGCGGTGTTCCGCTTGGCGGCACACCACCAGTCATAGAGTGAGGCTTCATCCAACGGAGGTCCATACATCATCTGCAACCATGATAGGACTTCGTACCAGATCTGTCTGGAGAAGGAGCAGCCGATGACTAGGTGATGCATCGTCTCTGGCTCTTGGTCGCACAACAAGCACCTGGGGTGGTGCTGCAATCTGCGGCGCGCCAACCTATCAGCGGTCCAACATCTGTCCAAGTTGGCAAGCCAGTGGAAAAACTTGACACGTGGGGGTTCCCAGGTCTTCCAAATGAGCTTCTAAGCCCTGGATTCATTGTAACCCTTGAACGCAGCGTCGTAGGCGGATTTTGCCGTGTAAGTGCCACTCGATGTCCACTTACATACGAGCTTATCTTCCTCCGCTGATAGCATTGTGTGCTCAATCATCCTCCAGAGCGGTAGGTATTGGCCTACCTAATGGAGGCCGATCACACCCTGAATGCCGCGAGCCCAAGAATTCCCCATTAACCCATCAGCCATAGTCATTGTCTTGCGGTGGCGCTTGGGTATGCAAGAGTATAGTTGTGGCCAAGCTCCCTCACAGAATGTCAAGCGTGTAGGGGTTCGTAGCATGGAAAACAAAAAAATTCTATCGCATGCACACAAACAAGCCAAGATCTATCTACTAGATTGTAGCAACGAGTCGATAGAATCACTCACCCTCGAAGATTCCAAAGCGGTTAACGAGAGCAGATTCTCGTGGGTGATGTAGTCGTACACTTGCCAATCTCAAGATCGCGTAGACGATCCTTTCGGCGCTGCGTTCCGGCAGCGCTTCCGTAGTCAGTCACATGTTCGGTACTCGATGAAGACCTTCCTCTCCCTTGTTCCAATAGGCAGCGAAGGTTGTAGTTCTCCGCTCGTGATTCCGGTAGCACGACGGCGTGGTGTCGGAAGTAGAGGGAAGATCCCGCAGGGCTTCACCTAAGCCGGATGCGAGTTATGGTGGATTAGGGTTTCCCGGAAATCTAGGGTTTAGAAATCCAAGAAGATGAGGAGGTGTCGTCGGCGGCTAGGGCGGCGGCGACGGACCGACGGCAGCACGAGGCGGCAGCAACGCGCGGTGGCGGCACAGCGACGGGTCGGCGGCAGCGGGCTCGGGTGGAGAGGGCTTGGAACTTGTGTGTTGTGTTGGGGCATCCCTCCTCCTCTATTTATGAGAGGGGGGAAGCCTTGGGAGGGGTGGGTTTGAATCCAAACCCAAACCCAAGTTGGATTGAGAGAAGTACTTGTTTCTTCTCCCACTAGGAAACCATTGTTCCAGTTTGACTTTTCAAACTTCCGTTTGACTTTAAATTTAGAGCTTTATTTCTCTCTCGCATATGCCAACACCAAGTGACCTTGGACATGATCCAATCATTCCACATACCCATGACACATTCATGAAACATTCTCCTTCCGGTCCGGTGAACCTTCTAGACCCTTCTAGAACCTCTCCGATGAAATCATCGGAAACTTTCCCGAACTACGAAATAGGACTTTCCTTATATGAATCTTATTATCCGAACCATTCCGGATCTCCTCGTGATTTCCTCTGAATAACATTCAGTATCCCTACTAACATTCCATATATACTAAACAACATCGAATCCTTGTTGGAGATATGCCCTAGAGGCAATAATAAAAGTGGTTATTATTATATCTTTGTGTTTATGATAAAAGTTTTACATTCATGCTATAATAGTATTAACCGGAAACATTAATACTTGTGTGATTTGTAAACTAAATTAGAGTCCCTAGTAAAGCCTCTTTATAATACTAGCTTGTTGGTTAATAGATGATCGTGTTTTCCCGATCATGGACATTGAGATGTTGTTAACAACAAAATCATATCATTAGGAGAATGATATGATGGACATACTCCTATAGATAAGCGTAGCATAAAGATCAAGTCATTTTAATAGTTCGTTTGCTATAAGCTTTATGATACATAGTAACCTAATTCCTTCGACCATGAGATCATGCTAATCACCATCACCGGAAGGATGCTTTGATGACATCAAACACCACACCGTAACTGGGTGGTTATAAAGGTGGCATTGAGTGTTCGAAAAGTATGGGTTGAGGCACATGGATCAAGAGTGGGATTTCTCCATCCATATGACGGATAGATATACTCTAGGCCCTCTCGGTGGAATGTCATTCGATTAGCATGCAAGCATGTGACTGGATCACAAGGGATCACATATCATGGGAACGATAAAAGAGTACTTATCAGTAACGAGGTTGAACTAGGTATGCAGAGATACTGACGATCAAAACCTCGGATGAGTAAACTATCGTGAGAAAAAGGGAAATTGGTATCGTATGTAAGTGGTTCATTCGATCGCAAAGTAATCGTAGAAATATGTGGGAGCCATATGAATTTCCAGATTCCTCTATTGGTTATTGATCAGAGAAGTGTCTCGGTCATGTCCGCATAATTCACGAACCGTAGGGAGACACACTTAAGGATTCGATGTTGTTGTGTTGTTATTGAATGATGAGTAAGAGACCGAATGTTGTTTGGAGTCTCGGATGGGATCCGGGATATCACGAGGAGATCCGGAATGGTCCGGAGAATAAGATTCATATAAGGAAAAGTCCTGTTTCGGAGTTCGGAAATGATTCCGGTGTTTTCACCAGGAATGTTCTAGAAGGTTTTGGAAGGTCCGGCACTCCGGAAGGGGAAGGGTACATGGATGTGTCATGACAATGTGGAATGGTTGCATCATGTACTAGGTCACTTGGCTGGGCAATATGAAGAGAGAAATCAAATCCAAGTTTGAAAGTTAAACGCCAATTTGAAAAGTCAAATCCGAAGTTTGCTTGGTGGAGGGAGAGTAGAAAACCTACCTAGGGTAGGAGTCCCACTCCCTCCACCCGCCGGCCAAGTAGGATGTAGCATCCCAGTTGTCTAACACCTGTAATGCTACTTGTTCTAGTAATAAAAAGGGCCACTTCCTACATATACTTGTTGCATCATCACCATGTCATGCTCATGTCATCATGCCACCTTGCATTTGAGCATCATATAAAACCCCTTCTTGTTTGGTTCTTATCTCATGTGCATTACTAATTGTAGTTGCCTCTTGATATTGTATTTGGTTCTTAATATATTGTTAAATGCCCAAGTTGATTTGGGGGCATATCTCTTAACAACTCCACCACCTTTCTTTCACCACCTTATAATTCCACCATCCAATTAATATGAGCTTGGCATTTTATTGAGTTTACCTCTAGCTCATGTTGGTTGGTTGGTTTCACCATAATCTTTTGCTTGGCCTTTTCCCACCTTTTGGGAATGCAAGGAATAATGCCACATGAATTAATGTTGTTTTCACAATATAACTACATGGCAATTATTGTTTGCATGGGCCATGCAAGTGCCACCTTTTCTTGATCTTGGAATGTTTTGGCTTTGCTTGCATGGATCATCTCTCCTTTGTTTTAAATCTTGTTTTGGCTTGTAGTTTTCTTCACCATATCATCTACCTCTCTATCCCCCTATAGCTAAAACCTCATCACCTTACTCCATGCATACACATGTGATCATGTGTGAGCATAGCCTAAACCCCATCCTTCTCCCTACCTCTTTTCTTTTGATCTTGCTTGGTCTTTAATTGGAGCATGCATGAATCAAAGAAACCCCCCTCTCCACATCTCTCTCTCTCTCTCTCTCTCTCTCTCTCTCTCTCTCTTTCTTTCTTTTTCTTGTCTTGATCTTGTGTGTGCTTGTCTATAGCATGCTTGATCTTGTCAAGTACCACTCCATCTTTCCTTCTCCTCTCAAAAACTTAAAACCCTAAGCCACCCCAAGCCCCACCTATCTAGCTAAACCTAGCTAGCTTGTCCCTCCCTTTCTCACCTAAACCTACCACACCCAAGTACCCCTCTCCCCTCTCTTCTCTCCCTGCCCTAGGGCCCCCCTTCCTGCCTGGCCACGAGCTCCCCCAGGTCCACCTGCCAGCCACCCTCCCTAGCTCTACTTGCCCAGCCCGCGTCTGCCTGCCTGGCCGCCCATGCACGTGATGGACAAGGTGGCACCAAGGCCACCTTTCCATCAACCCCTCCCCCACGCTAGCCCCACGCCATCTACCTGCCCCCCTGTTGCTCTTATCCTTCCCCCTCACCCTAGCCTCCCCCAGATCCCCCAGGTCTCCCTCCTTCCTCCCCCAGCGAGCCATCTCTCCACATGTCCTCTAAACCCTAACGGCGGCCCCCTGCGTCCCTTCGCTCCAGAGCTCCCCGAGGCGAGCCAGGAGTACCAGGAGCGGCGTCGACTTCCTCTCGCCATGCGACGCCGGAGCCCGTTGGACCTCGCCGAGGAGCCCCACGCCTTGCCGTGCCCGGACCGCCAGACGCCCGACCTTGCCGCCTCGTCCGACGCGACCCCGACCGCTTAGTCACCGTACGGTCGCTGGTGAGCTCCTTATCCCCCTAGACATCGTCTCCCTCCCCCTCTCGCCGTGCATCGCCGCCGCTTTCCGTCGAGCGCTCTGCGCGCGCGCCGCGCGTCGCGTTCTGGCGACAGCAGCCGCGGCAGCAGTAGATCCGGCGATGTTCAACGCCCTGCCCCGCGCGCTGTGGGCCGTCTCCGTGTGAGCGTGCTAAACAAAACTTGTAGGCCGTTGACCCCTCTTCCTTTTTCGTTTTGGCCGCGACGCGTTTCTCCCAGTGGACTCGTCGCCATCGTCGCCGGAAGTTTCGATCACGGGCAAAGACGCCGGCTGAACGCAGCCCGGCGTCGTGGCTTTTGGCAAGGCCCTCTTTTTCCCGCCTAAAACCCGCAGCCCCCCGACCCCACCTTTGCAAAAAGGATCCACAGTTTCTTTTGTTTCCGCCCGCGGTCCCTGGATCGACCACGTCCGCCACTGCAGCGCAAGTGACTTTCTGGGCGCTGGACCGCCTGTCGACCTGCCGGCTAGAGTGAGCCTGGGTGAGAAATCTGGCGCGTGTGTGTATCTGCCCAGTCAACCTGGTGACCCCACCTGTCATTCTCTGGTGCAGTTTTCTGCTGAGTAACAAAATACCAAGAGTGTGCTGATTCAAAAATTTCAAACAATTTCAAACAAATTCAAAATAGTTTAAATTCAAATCTGTTCCAAGTTTAATTGAATTCATAACTTATTCCTGGTTTGGAATTTGAATTCAAACCTTATATGAAAAATGTTTAGTTTTTGAATTACAATTCAAATCCTTATTCAAATATTTTCAGAATTATTTTGTTTAATCAACCTTTGACTTTGACCCTAATTAATTAATTTTGACTTAAAATAAATTTAAAATTCATATTTTCAAGTAATACAAATAATACATGTTTTTGAATCAGAAAAATGTGAGGATTTCAAATATGCTATTCAAATTGCCTTTTGCACATTTAAAATTCCGAGTTTAATCAAATTACAACAAATGCCACTGGAACTTAAATAATTAATAACTTTTGTTTTATAATTCCAAATTTAGCAAATGATATGTCTAAAATGATCAGCTCGACGAGACCTTTCTGTTTATGCTATCCATGACTTCAATTGCAGCATGCATCATATAAATATATAGTAAACAGAAATTGTTATGTCAACAAAATGTGATCCAAAACCCCATCAAAATGTTATTACTTGTCTTCCACACCTCACCATGCCATGCTACCTTATTGCCATGTAAATTGTGCATCATTCATCATGGCATGATTGTTTGCTTGACGCATCTTATTCATATGCTTGTGCTCTATATTCATGTTGGCCTTGTTTGTTTGGTTTTTCTCGGATAGACACTGAGCAGGGTCTATATCAAGAGAACCAGGAGCACTACCCCGATCCGTCCCTCGCTTCAACTGAGTTATCAGGCAAGCACTTCTACATGCTTGCATACATACAGTACCTATTGCCTCTATCTTATTCCTGCATCATTGAGTCGCGATTGCATTAAATTGAATCCCAAGTATGCATAGCCTTTACTTTTAAACCCCACCAAGCTTGTTCCTCCATCCCATGAGCCATTACTACAGGAGTTGTTTGAGCCATGCGAGTCGAGAAACGACATGTGTAGGGTATGTGAGCGTCTGATGGATAACGAGGTACCTAAACAACTTAACCTGAGTAGTAATGGGATAACTAATGAAAGTGGCACCGGTGAGCAACATCTGCTATTTGGTTTTTCCTGCTCACTTGTGTCCCGTAAGACCCCGAGTACTTGATTCATGTTCCTTGATTTATCGCGCTATCCACATCCGGGAGGTATATGGGACCCCCCTGAGCCAGAGCTTGATTCCGTCTTATTTCTTGGGGCCACAAACTAGTTTGAGGTTTTCTTTACTATCATGTACTTATGCCATGCTACTTATTTATTTACAATTGTGCGAGGAGCACGCTGTACTGTTTAGGATCGGGACACGTTTACGCGGTATCGACAAGCCCAGCCACACTTTCGGGTTCCCAGTCGTTTACCGCCGTCCACCCAAACCTTGAGTCCGTCTCGGAGTCAGCTATCTTTGTTATTGGGATCTACTTAAGGGTGGCCTCAAATATTTCTGAATCGTGATTGTTCACCATGAAAGCCTCGTTGGGTTTTGATTTGGTTTTTCCGAGGTTGATCGGCGTGTGTTGCTATTGGTGCACCGCCGAGTAAAACTTTCTCAAAGCCGTCCGCGGATATGGACGACTTGGAGCACGTTTCTCGATCATAGACAAGCATAACTAAAGTACCGCTTTAATCGACTAAGTAATTTGACTAGTAAATAGTGCAACATTCATGGAATGGTTAATAAAATTGCCAACGGATGGGGGTTGTTCGTCGCTTCCTCGTGGGTAAGCGAGGAGGAGGATGGATCCGATGAAATTACTATTATAACTGTTGTTCTTAATTCACGGACATCCGTCCATCATTGGTTAGGCGGATGGTTAGCTTATCTCAGAGAACTGCTAGGGTTTATCTTTCGCTGCAATTCGTCACCCTGTTGTGTCCCCTTTAGAGGCATTAAGACTTGCTTGAGTACCCTTTTAGGGTCTCACACGATAAATTATTGGTTCAGATGAAGGTACCTTCACGTGACGGATCTTTGGGTGGAAGAAGTCAAGATGTGGGCAACGATCGCTCGGTGTAGAGATTACGAACGGGATCCGTGAGATCTATGGTTGGGATGTGCTTATTTCTATGGCATCTTATGCCGATTTGCTTCTTATCCGTACTCGGACTTGTTTGCCGCTCGCATGATACTCGATGTGTGTTGTATGAGGAAGTATCCTAAAATATTAGATCTATCTAGGTCATTTGAATCTTGCCGTATGTTGCTATATTTCCTTTCTTTCTAGATGGTATGGCTCGATGTACTCTTGTATGGTGGCTTGCATACATACCCACTTGTGTATGTAGTTGATCCCTTCGCCGACACGCCGTCTGAGTCCCGTTGAGTTGGTAGTGGTTGGGACGGCCGAAAGGTCTACCCGTGAGTGGCTTTTGGGGCCCCACCGTACTATTTCAACCACTAATGCTCATCCAGGCTTGTATCTAGGAGCGTAATTCACCGAGGTAGTTACAATTGGTATCAGAGCCATCCCGACCTTCAGGGTTTCAGCCAAACGGTCGTTGTCAGTCTAGCAAATATTTTGGTAGTTATGTATATTAGGGAAAAACAAAACGCGAGAGTAGGACTGCTTCCACTTTTCTTCTTAACCTCCCACCCACCCTTTTCTGGTAAGGAAGTGCAACGTTTTCAATCCTCTTCTCAAAGTTCAAACTAGGATTCACGTGTTCTGGGTTTCCGTAGTACCATAGGTTGTGTGTGTGTGTGTGTGTGTGTGTAATCCCTTGTCTATCTGTTGCATCCAAGTTGTTATCTTATCTGCCTTTGGTTATCAACTGTTGGTACATTCCATACCGACAGGCTTTTGCAAACCGACGCAATCTATCTTCCTCTTTGTATCCGACGCTATCTTGTTTGGGGTGTTCGTTCCGTAGTTACCAATCTTTAGGTTTCGTCGTGAGAAGAAGGGGTTAGGATATGTGTTCCACTTGTTCATGTGCGGAGTAATGATTTGAGTGCGGGATGGAGTCGCGACCATACCACTACTTTTATCATTCGCTTTTGTATATTGAATCAGTAGAGTCACTAATCTTGATTCGTTAAGTAATTTTATGATCTATTGGTATTTTAATGCGAAATTTGTGGAAAATTTTTATTTGATATATTTGTGTACCACACTTTTCATCGTAATGCGATATGCTTAATATCTTTTAGGTGCTATGAACTTTGTTGATATTTTAATATCATCTCAGTAAATTGTATCCTTTAATCTTGGTTAATTCCATCTTGGTACTATTTTGGATTATTATCATTCTCCATTATAGTACTGACTTGAGTTTTATATCAATGACAGGATGGCTCCACCACGCCGTACCGAAGAGGACATACCTCCGGAACTGGGCTCCGCGCTGTCAAACATAGCTAATGCTTTGGCAGCAATGCAAGAGAACCAGCAGCGCTTTGAGGAGAGCGTCAGGAGAAACGAGTTTGCTCCACTTCCTCCACCTCCCAAGCGTGGAGACATCAAGAGATTCCTCAAATTCAACCCTCGTCAGTTTGATGTTTCTGACCGACCTCTGGACGCGGATGATTGGCTGCATGAGATCTCAAGGTTGCTCGAGACTGCTGATGTTCCGGAGCAGGAGTGGGTCAAGTGTGCTACTCACCTTCTCAAGGGAGATGCAGCTCTTTGGTGGGAGAATTACTTGAAGGCAAGCTGTACTGGTTTCCAGCCAACTTGGGAGAGGTTCACTGGAGCGTTCAAGGAGCAGTTTCTTTCAGAGATTGTAATGGAAAGGATGAAGGAGGCTTTCCTCAACCTGAAGCAGGGAAATGATAACGTCAACACCTATATCAGGAACTTCATGAATCTCTCTCGTTATGGTGGTGATGAGGTATCTGATGACAAGAAAAAGCAGAAGAGGTTCAGGCAAGGGCTCAATGCGTCGATCAAGTATGCGATCACACATGCAAGGCCGGCAACTTTCACGAATTACAAAGACAAAGACTGCAAGAGGAGGCAAGGGGCAAATGTTTGAGGAGTCCAAGAAACACAACAGGGATGCATCAAGCTCTGCAGTTATGGCAGCTCCTTCTAAGCGGCGTGTCTGGGTTCCTAACACCCCACCGTCGCTCCCGGCTCCACCAAGACCTGCAAGTTTCGCGCCAAGGACACCAAACTTCACCACTGCGGCTCCTAGGGGCTACAACCACCACTACCCTGGAGCGCCTGGCGGAGTCCCTGGCTACTCTGCTCCACGTCCACATGGTGCTTGTTTCACATGTGGAGATCATGGACATCCCAACTGGAACTGTCCGTTGAAGAACAAAGCTCTCCCTCCACCCCCGCCAAGATCTGCAACAAGCTCTCCTTCGGTTCGTGCGCCACCACCTCGGGCTCTCAACATCAACACCAAGCCCGGGTCTACGGTTGCTCGTGCCAATCAAGGCTAACGCCGCTCAAGCTGAGCATGCACCTGGAGTTGTGATGGGTATGCTATCCGTTAACTCAGTCCCTGCACGAGTTCTCTTTGATTCTGGTGCATCGCATTCTTTTGTGTCCCACAAGTTTGCATATGCGAATGAGTTAGTCATGGTTCCTCTCTTTAAGCGGTTGGTGGTACAATCACCTGGTTCAAACATGAGGGCTGAGCATATCAGTCATGGCAATCAAGTTGAGATTGGTGGTTCTTCCTTCTTGGCTTCTTTAATTGTCCTGGGCAGTTCTGACATTGATGTCATCTTGGGCATGGATTGGTTAACGACAAATGCAGCTGTGATTGATTGTGCTGAACGCTCAGTGTCTCTGAAGATTCCTGAAGGCCATATAGTCTTTTCTCCAAGTCTGACTCCTGCTGTCCAGCTCTTTTCCTTGGCGGCTCTGAATGATGATGTTATGCAAGCTATTCAGGGTGTACCGGTGGTCTCTGAGTTCCCAGATGTTTTCCCAAGAGTTGCTGGTATGCCTCCGGATCGCGAGGTTGAATTCGTGATTGAGCTTGAAACTGGAACGGCTCCTATCTCCAAGCGGCCATATAAAATGGGTCCTTCTGAGTTGGCTGAACTCAAACGACAACTTGATGAACAAGAGAAGTTGGGTTTCATTCAACACAGCACTTCGTCTTGGGGTAGCCCAACAATCTTTGTGAAGAAGCGTGACAGAACCGATAGATTATGTGTTGACTACCGGGCTCTCAATGCTAAAACCATCAAGAACAAATATCCCCTTCCGCGGATTAATGATCTATTCGATCAGCTAGCTGGAGCTGTGGTGTTCTCTAAGCTGGACTTGAGAAGTGGTTATCACCAAATCAAGATTCGCAAGGAAGATGTGCCCAAAACAGCTTTCACCACCCGCTATGGCCTGTATGAGTACACGGTCATGTCTTTCGGTCTCACCAACGCACCTGCTACCTTCTCGAGGCTGATGAACTCCGTTTTCATGGAGTACCTGGATAAGTTTGTTGTGGTATATCTGGATGACATTCTGGTCTATTCCAAGTCCAAGGAGGAGCATGAAGAACACCTGCGGTGTGTCTTAAACAAGCTTCGTGAGAACCGCTTGTATGCAAAGTTCTCAAAGTGTGAGTTTTGGCTGCCTGAAGTAACATACCTGGGTCATGTTATCTCTGCCAAGGGCATTGCAGTCAACCCGGAAACCGTGAAGACAATAGTTGAATGGCTTCCTCCCGCTAATGTCAAGGAAGTGCGGAGTTTTCTTGGTTTGGCTAGCTATTGCCGTCGCTTTGTTCAGAACTTCTCGAAGATAGCAAAGCCTCTTACTGATCTCCTCAAGAAAGGCAAGAAGTACCTGTGGACTCCTGCTTGTCAAGAAAGTTTTGAGACACTCAAAGAGAAGCTCACTTCCACACCAGTCTTGGTTCCTACAGATATATCTAAGCCTTTCCAGATATTCTGTGACGCCTCTTTGCAAGGATTGGGTGCGGTCCTTATGCAAGAGAAACAGGTGGTTGCTTATGCCTCTTGTCAGTTGAAGACGCATGAGATCAACTATCCCACACATGACCTCGAGCTAGCAGCAGTTGTCTTTGCTTTGAAGCTATGGAGGCACTACTTGCTTGGTAACCGTTAGAGATCTTCTCGACCACAAGAGTTTGAAGTATATCTTCACACCCTGATCTCAACCTTGGCAGAGGAGATGGATTGAAGCAATCAATGACTTTGATGTGACCATCAACTACACTCGGCAAAGCAAATGTCATGGCGATGCCCTTAGCCGTAAAGCTTATGTCAACAACCTCATGGTGGAAGAGCAATGCCTCTCTTGTGCGAGGAATTCCACTCAACCTGGAAATTGTGGAACAAGGGCATCTCCTAAACCTTCTGGCTACTCCTCTCTTGGAAGAAAAGATTCGCTCTCGTCAGCTTGGTGATCCGCACACCAAAAATCTCATCTCTAAGCTTGACCTTCCGAAGTATGAGTCCTTCCACGTTGATGATCAAGGCACGCTCTTCTTTGAACACCGGATGTTTGTTCCAAACTACCCGGGTCTGAGAGACCAAGTTCTCAAGGAGGCGCATGATTCGGTTCTTTCTATCCATCCTGGCAGCACAAAGATGTACATGGACTTGAAAACACAATACTGGTGGCCTGGGTTGAAACGGTATTGTGCCAAGTATGTCTCGAATGTGATGTCTGCGCAGAGTGAAGGCTGTCCATCGAAACCATTTGGTCTTCTACACCGTTGAAACCTCCGGAATGGAAATGGGAGAAAGTAGAGATGGACTTCATCACCGGCTTTCCAAGGTCGCAGAAGGGCAACAATGCAATTTTTGTTGTCATCGATGAGCTTTCTAAAGTGGCTCATTTCTTCCCATCAAAGAAACAATTTCGAATTCAGTTTCGAGCTCTATATCAACAGAATTGTCTCTCTGTATGGGGTTCCACTTGAAATCAGTTCGACCGTGGGAGCATCTTCACCTCAAAGTTCGGGAGAGTTTCCAAAAGCTTTGGGAACAAAGTTGAACTTCAGATCGCTACCACCCTCAGTCGCAAGGACAAGTGGAAAGAATCAATCAGATTCTGGAGGATATGCTTCGGGCTTGCGTCATCTCGTTTGGCATGAAGTGGGAGGAATGTCTTCCTTATGCTGAATTCTCCTACAACAACAGCTTCCAGAAGAGTCTGAAGATGGCACCATTTGAGGCTCTCTATGGTCGCAAGTGCAGAACTCCGATTGGTTGGTCAGGTGCAGGAGAAAGAATCTGGTTTGGCCCTGACATTGTAACCCAAGCAGAGGAGAAGGTGCATATCATTCTGGAGAACCTGAAGATTGCTCAAAGTTATCAGAAGAGCAACTATGACAGGAAGCACACGGATATGGTATATGCCCCTGGTGATCTCGTGTACCTTCGTGTCACTCCCATGAGAGGAACACACCGCTTCGGTATCAAAGGAAAGTTGGCTCCTAGATACATCGGTCCTTTCAAGATTCGTGGTAGAAGAGGAGAAGTTGCTTATGCCCTGGAGCTCCCGGAAAAACTCAAAGTCCATGATGTTTTCCACATCTCTCAGCTCAAGAAGTGCTTCAAAGATCCCGGCAGGACCGTGGATCATGAGCTAATCGACCTCCAAGAAGATCTGTCTTATCAAGAACACCCCACCAAAATCCTTGAGACCGCAGAACGAAGGACTCGCAACAAGTCCATCAAGTTCTGCAAGGTGCAGTGGTCACACCATTCTGTTGATGAAGCCACTTGGGAGCGTGAAGATGAACTCCGTGCCAACCATCCTTCTCTCTTTGTGTCCTCTTCTTCTTCCTAGAATCTCGGGGCGAGATTCCTGTTTAGTGGGGGAGAGTTGTAGCATCCCAGTTGTCTAACACCTGTAATGCTACTTGTTCTAGTAATAAAAAGGGCCACTTCCTACATATACTTGTTGCATCATCACCATGTCATGCTCATGTCATCATGCCACCTTGCATTTGACCATCATATAAAACCCCTTCTTGTTTGGTTCTTATCTCATGTGCATTACTAATTGTAGTTGCCTCTTGATATTGTATTTGGTTCTTAATATATTGTTAAATGCCCAAGTTGATTTGGGGGCATATCTCTTAACAACTCCACCACCTTTCTTTCACCACCTTATAATTCCACCATCCAATTAATATGAGCTTGGCATTTTATTGGAGTTTACCTCTAGCTCATGTTGGTTGGTTGGTTTCCACCATAATCTTTTGCTTGGCCTTTGCCCACCTTTTGGGAATGCAAGGAATAATGCCACATGAATTAATGTTGTTTTCACAATATAACTACATGGCAATTATTGTTTGCATGGGCCATGCAAGTGCCACCTTTTTCTTGATCTTGGAATGTTTTTGGCTTTGCTTGCATGGATCATCTCTCCTTTGTTTTAAATCTTGTTTTGGCTTGTAGTTTTCTTCACCATATCATCTACCTCTCTATCCCCCTATAGCTAAAACCTCATCACCTTACTCCATGCATACACATGTGATCATGTGTGAGCATAGCCTAAACCCCATCCTTCTCCCTACCTCTTTTCTTTTGATCTTGCTTGGTCTTTAATTGGAGCATGCATGAATCAAAGAAAACCCCATCACCACATCTCTCTCTCTCTCTCTCTCTCTCTCTCTCTCTCTCTCTCTCTCTCTCTCTCTTTCTTTTTCTTGTCTTGATCTTGTGTGTGCTTGTCTATAGCATGCTTGATCTTGTCAAGTACCACTCCATCTTTCCTTCTCCTCTCAAAAACTTAAAACCCTAAGCCACCCCAAGCCCCACCTATCTAGCTAAACCTAGCTAGCTTGTCCCTCCCTTTCTCACCTAAACCTACCACACCCAAGTACCCCTCTCCCCTCTCTTCTCTCCCTGCCCTAGGGCCCCCCTTCCTGCCTGGCCACGAGCTCCCCCAGGTCCACCTGCCAGCCACCCTCCCTAGCTCTACCTGCCCAGCCCGCGTCTGCCTGCCCTGGCCGCCCATGCACGTGATGGACAAGGTGGCACCAAGGCCACCTTTCCATCAACCTCCCCACGCTAGCCCCACGCCATCTACCTGCCCCTGCTCTTATCCTTCCCCTCACCCTAGCCTCCCTGGATCCCCAGGTCTCCCTCCTTCCTCCCCCAGCGAGCCATCTCTCCACATGTCCTCTAAACCCTAACGGCGGCCCCCCCAGCGTCCCTTCGTTCCAGAGCTCCCCGAGGCGAGCCAGGAGTACCAGGAGCGGCGTCGACTTCCTCTGCCATGCAGACGCTGGAGCCAGCTGACCTCGCCGGAGGAGCCCGCCGCCGTGCGTGCCGTGACCGCCAGACGCCCGACCTGCGCCTGCCGTCGACGCGACCCCGAGCCCGCTAGCTGCACCGTACGGTCGCTGGTGAGCTCCTTCTCCCCCTAGACATCGTCTCCCTCCCCCTCGCCGCCGCCTGCCGCGCGCCCGCTTTCCGTCGCCGCTGCTGCGTCGCGTTTAGCGGCGGCAAAGGCCGGCAGCAGAGATCCGCGATGTTCAACGCCCGCCTGCCAGGCCGTCTCCGTGTGAGCGTGCTAAACAAAACTTGTAGGCCGTTGACCCCTCTTCCTTTTTCGTTTTGGCCGCGACGCGTTTCTCCTAGTGGACTCGTCGCCATCGTCGCTGGAAGTTGCCGATGCTGCGCCACGGCAGCCGGCGTCTGTCGAGCGAGCGGCCGGTCAAGCTTCGCTTAGGCCCTCCCCCTTTTTCCCGCCTAAACCCGCACCTACGGTCTGCGTACCGTTGGAACTTTGCAAAAAGGATCCACAGTTTCTTTTGTTTCCGCCCGCGGTCCCTGGATCGACCACGTCGCCACCAAGGCCACACAAGTGGGCTTCTTGGCGCTGACCCACTGTCGACCTCGGCTAGAGTGAGCTCAGGTGAGAATCAAGGCGTGTGTATCTGCCCAGTCAACCTGGTGACCCCACCTGTCATTCTCTGGTGCAGTTTTCTGCTGAGTAACAAAATACCAAGAGTGTGCTGATTCAAAAATTTCAAACAATTTCAAACAAATTCAAAATAGTTTAAATTCAAATCTGTTCCAAGTTTAATTGAATTCATAACTTATTCCTGGTTTGGAATTTGAATTCAAACCTTATATGAAAAATGTTTAGTTTTTGAATTACAATTCAAATCCTTATTCAAATATTTTCAGAATTATTTTGTTTAATCAACCTTTGACTTTGACCCTAATTAATTAATTTTGACTTAAAATAAATTTAAAATTCATATTTTCAAATAATACAAATAATACATGTTTTTGAATCAGAAAAATGTGAGGATTTCAAATATGCTATTCAAATTGCCTTTTGCACATTTAAAATTCCGAGTTTAATCAAATTACAACAAATGCCACTGGAACTTAAATAATTAATAACTTTTGTTTTATAATTCCAAATTTAGCAAATGATATGTCTAAAATGATCAGCTCGACGAGACCTTTCTGTTTATGCTATCCATGACTTCAATTGCAGCATGCATCATATAAATATATAGTAAACAGCAATTGTTATGTCAACAAAATGTGATCCAAAACCCCATCAAAATGTTATTACTTGTCTTCCACACCTCACCATGCCATGCTACCTTATTGCCATGTAAATTGTGCATCATTCATCATGGCATGATTGTTTGCTTGACGCATCTTATTCATATGCTTGTGCTCTATATTCATGTTGGCCTTGTTTGTTTGGTTTTTCTCGGATAGACACTGAGCAGGGTCTATATCAAGAGAACCAGGAGCACTACCCGATCCGTCCTCGCTTCAATCGAGTTATCAGGCAAGCACTTCTACATGCTTGCATACATACAGTACCTATTGCCTCTATCTTATTCCTGCATCATTGAGTCGCGATTGCATTAAATTGAATCCCAAGTATGCATAGCCTTTACTTTTAAACCCCACCAAGCTTGTTCCTCCATCCCATGAGCCATTACTACAGGAGTTGTTTGAGCCATGCGAGTCGAGAACGACATGTGTAGGGTATGTGGCGTCGATGGATAACGAGGTACCTAAACAACTTAACACGAGTAGTAATGGGATAACTAATGAAAGTGGCACGGTGAGCAACATCTGCTATTTGGTTTTTCCTGCTCACTTGTGTCCCGTAAGACCCCGAGTACTTGATTCATGTTCCTTGATTTATCGCGCTATCCACATCCGGGAGGTATATGGGACCCCCCTGAGCCAGAGCTTGATTCCGTCTTATTTCTTGGGGCCACAAACTAGTTTGAGGTTTTCTTTACTATCATGTACTTATGCCATGCTACTTATTTATTTACAATTGTGCGAGGAGCACGCTGTACTGTTTAGGATCGGGACACGTTTACGCGGTATCGACAAGCCCAGCCACACTTTCGGGTTCCCAGTCGTTTACCGCCGTCCACCCAAACCTTGAGTCCGTCTCGGAGTCAGCTATCTTCGTTGCGGGATCTACTTAAGGGGTGGCCCCCTGAAATATTTCTGAATCCGGTGATTGTTCAGTCATGAAAGCCTCGTTGGGTTTTGATTTGGTTTTTCCGAGGTTGATCGAGCGTGTGTTGCTATTGGTGCACCCCGGCCGAGTAAAACTTTCTGAAAGCCGTGTCCGCGGATATGGACGACTTGGAGCACAGTTTCTCGATCATAGACAAGCATAACTAAAGTACCGCTTTAATCTGACTAAGTAATTTGACTAGTAAATAGTGCAACATTCATGGAATGGTTAATAAAATTGCCAACGGATGGGGGGTTGTTAAATCCGCTTCCTCGTGGGTAAGCGAGGAGGAGGATGGATCTGATGAAATTACTATTATAACTGTTGTTCTTAATTCACGGACATCCGTCCATCATTGGTTAGGCGGATGGTTAGCGTTTATCTGTAGAACTGCTAGGGTTTATCTTTCGCTGCAATTGCGTCACCCCAGGTTGTGTCCCCTTTAGAGGCATTAAGACTTGCTGAGTACCCTTAGGGTCTCACACGATAAATTATTGGTTCAGATGGACAGGTACCTTCACAGACGGATCTTTGGGTGGAAGAAGCGAAGATGTGGGCAACGATCGTTCGGTGTAGAGATTAGGAGCAGGGATCCGTGAGATCTATGGTTGGGATGTGCTTATTTCTATGGCATCTTATGCCGATTTGCTTCTTATCCGTACTCGGACTTGTTTGCCGCTTCATGATACTACGATGTGTGTATGAGGAAGTATCCTAAAATATTAGATCTATCTAGGTCATTTGAATCTTGCCGTATGGCGTTGCTATATTCCTTTCTTTCTAGATGGTATGGCTCGATGTACTCTTGTATGGTGGCTTGCATACATACCCACTTGTGTATGTAGTTGATCCCTTCGCTGCCGATTCGCCGTCTGAGGTCCCGTTGAGTTGGTAGTGGTTGGGACGGCGAAAAGGTCTACCCGTGAGTGGCTTTTGGGGCCCCACCGTACTATTTCAACCACTAATGCTCATCGGGCTTGTATCTAGGGCGTAATTCACCGAGGTAGTTACAATTGGTATCGAGCCACCCGACCTTGAGGTTTCAGCCAAATGGTTGTCGATCTAGCAAATATTTTGGTAATTATGTATATTAGGGAAAAACAAAAGCGAGAGTAGGACTGCTTCCACTTTTCTTCTTAACCTCCCACCCACCCTTTTACGGTAAGGAAGTGCAACGCGTTTTCAATCCTCTTCTCAAAGTTCAAACTAGGATTCACGTGTTACGGGTTTCCGTAGTACCATAGGTTGTGTGTGTGTGTGTGTGTAATCCCTTGTCTATCTGTTGCATCCAAGTTGTTATCTTATACGCCTTTGGTTATCAAGCTGGTACATTCCATACCGATGGCTTTTGCAAACCAGCAATCTATCTTCCTCTTTGTATCCGGCTATCTTGTTTGGGGTGTTCGTTCCGTAGTTACCAATCTTTAGGTTTCGTCGTGAGAAGAAGGGGTTAGGATATGTGTTCCACTTGTTCATGTCGGAGTAATGATTTGAGTGCGGGATGGAGTCGCGACCATACCACTACTTTTATCATTCGCTTTTGTATATTGAATTGGTAGAGTCACTAATCTTGATTCATTAAGTAATTTTAGCATCTATTGGTATTTTAATGCGAAATTTGTGGAAAAATTTTCTTTGATATATTTGTACCACACTCCTTTTCGATCGTGTGCGATATGCTTAATATCTTTTAGGTGCTATGAACTTTGTTGATATTTTAATATCATCTCGATAAATTGTATCCTTTAATCTTGGTTAATTCCATCTTGGTACTATTTTGGATTATTATCATTCTCCATTATAATCTTGACTTGAGTTTATATCAATGACAGGATGGCTCCACCACGCTGCATCGAAGAGGACATACCTCGGAGCTGGGCTCCATGTTGTCAAACATAGCTAATGCTTTGGCGGCAATGCAAGAGAACCAGCGCTTTGAGGAGAGCGTCGGGAGAAACGAGTTTGCTCCACTTCCTCCACCTCCCAAGCGTGGAGACATCAAGAGATTCCTCAAATTCAACCCTCGTCGGTTTGATGTTTCGACCGACCTCACGGGCCGCGGATGATTGGCTGCATGAGATCTCAAGGTTGCTCGAGGCTGCGATGTTCCGAGCGAGTGGGTCAAGTGTGCTACTCACCTTCTCAAGGAGATGCAGCTCTTTGGTGGGAGAATTACTTGAAGGCAAGCTGTCTGGTTCCAGCCAACTTGGAGAGGTTCCTGGGCGTTCAAGGCGGTTTCTTTCGAGATTGTAATGGAAAGGATGAAGGAGGCTTTCCTCAACTGAAGCGAGAAATGATAACGTCAACACCTATATCAAGAACTTCATGAATCTCTCTCGTTATGGTGGTGATGAGGTATCGATGACAAGAAAAGCGAGGTTCGGCAAGGGCTCAATCGTCGATCAAGTATGCGATCACACATGCAAGGCGGCAACTTTCACGGAATTACACTGCACAAGACTGCAAGAGGAGGCAAGCGGGCAAATGTTTGAGAGTCCAAGAAACACAACGAGGATGCATCAAGCTCTGCAGTTATGGCAGCTCCTTCTAAGCGTGTCGGGTTCCTAACACCCCACCGTCGCTCCCGGCTCCACCAAGACCTGCAAGTTTCGCGCCAAGGCCACCAAACTTCACCACTGCGGCTCCCAGGGGCTACAACCACCACTACCCTGGAGCGCCTGGCGGAGTCCCTGGCTACTCTGCTCCACGTCCACATGGTGCTTGTTTCACATGTGGAGATCATGGACATCCCAACTGGAACTGTCCGTTGAAGAACAAAGCTCTCCCTCCACCCCCGCCAAGATCTGCAACAAGCTCTCCTTCGGTTCGTGCACCACCACCTCGGGCTCTCAACATCAACACCAAGCCCGGGTCTACGGTTGCTCGTGCCAACTGCGTCAACGCCGCTCAAGCTGAGCATGCACCTGGAGTTGTGATGGGTATGCTATCCGTTAACTCAGTCCCTGCACGAGTTCTCTTTGATTCTGGTGCATCGCATTCTTTTGTGTCCCACAAGTTTGCATATGCGAATGAGTTAGTCATGGTTCCTCTCTTTAAGCGGTTGGTGGTACAATCACCTGGTTCAAACATGAGGGCTGAGCATATCAGTCATGGCAATCAAGTTGAGATTGGTGGTTCTTCCTTCTTGGCTTCTTTAATTGTCCTGGGCAGTTCTGACATTGATGTCATCTTGGGCATGGATTGGTTAACGACAAATGCAGCTGTGATTGATTGTCTTTGAACGCTCGGTGTCTGAAAGATTCACGAAGGCCATATAGTCTTTTCTCCAAGTCGACTCCTGCTCCAGCTCTTTTCCTTGGCTCACGAATGATGATGTTATGCAAGCTATTCGGGTGTACCGGTGGGTCTCTGAGTTCCCGGATGTTTTTCTGAAGAGTTGCCGGGTATGCCTCCGGATCGCGAGGTTGAATTCGTGATTGAGCTTGAACTGAGCGGCTCCTATCTCCAAGCGGCCATATAAAATGGGTCCTTCGAGTTGGTGAACTCAAGCGACAACTTGATGAACAAGAGAAGTTGGGTTTCATTCAACCTGACACTTCGTCTTGGGGTAGCCCAACAATCTTTGTGAAGAAGCGTGTGAACCGATAGATTATGTGTTAACTAGGGCTCTCAATGCTAAAACCATCAAGAACAAATATCCCTTCGCGGATTAATGATCTATTCGATCAGCTATTTGGGCTGTGGTGTTCTCTAAGCTGGACTTGAGAAGTGGTTATCACCAAATCAAGATTCGCAAGGAAGATGTGCCCAAAACAGCTTTCACCACCCGCTATGGCCTGTATGAGTACGGTCATGTCTTTCGGTCTCACTGCACTTTGCTACCTTCTCGAGGATGATGAACTCCGTTTTCATGGAGTACCTGGATAAGTTTGTTGTGGTATATCTGGATGACATTCTGGTCTATTCCAAGTCCAAGGAGGAGCATGAAGAACACCTGCGGTGTGTCTTAAACAAGCTTCGTGAGAACCGCTTGTATGCAAAGTTCTCAAAGTGTGAGTTTTGGCTGCCTGAAGTAACATACCTGGGTCATGTTATCTCTGCCAAGGGCATTGCAGTCAACCCGGAAACCGTGAAGACCATAGTTGAATGGCTTCCTCCTACTAATGTCAAGGAAGTGCGGAGTTTTCTTGGTTTGGCTAGCTATTGCCGTCGCTTTGTTCAGAACTTCTCGAAGATAGCAAAGCCTCTTACCGATCTCCTCAAGAAAGGCAAGAAGTACCTGTGGACTCCTGCATGTCAAGAAAGTTTTGAGACACTCAAAGAAGCTCACTTCCACACAGTCTTGGTTCCTCCGGATACATCTAAGCCTTTCCGGATATTATGTGGCGCCTCTTTGCAAGGATTGGGTGCGGTCCTTATGCAAGAGAAGCAGGTGGTTGCTTATGCCTCTAAATCGATTGAAGGCGCATGAGATCAACTATCCCACACATGACCTCGAGCTAGCGATTGTCTTTGCTTTGAAGCTATGGAGGCACTACTTGCTTGGTAACGTTGTGAGATCTTCTCGACCACAAGAGTTTGAAGTATATCTTCACACAGCTGATCTCAACCTTGGCGGAGGAGATGGATTGAAGCAATCAATGACTTTGATGTGACCATCAACTACACTCGGGCAAAGCAAATGTCATGGCGGATGCCCTTAGCCGTAAAGCTTATGTCAACAACCTCATGGTGGAAGAGCAAGCCTCTCTTGTGCGAGGAATTCCGTCGCTCAACACAGAAATTGTGGAACAAGGGCATCTCCTAAACCTTGGCTACTCCTCTCTTGGAAGAAAAGATTCGCTCGTCGACTTGGTGATCCGCACACCAAAATCTCATCTCTAAGCTTGACCTTCCAAGTATGAGTCCTTCCGTTGATGATCAAGGCACGCTCTTCTTTGAACACGGATGTTTGTTCCAAACTACCGGGTCGAGAGACCAAGTTCTCAAGGAGGCGCATGATTCGGTTCTTTCTATCCATCTGGCAGCACAAAGATGTACATGGACTTGAAAACAATCTTGGTGGCACAGGTTGAAGCGGTATTGTGCCAAGTATGTCTCGAATGTGATGTCTGCGCAGAGTGAAGGCTGTCCATCGAAACCATTTGGTCTTCTACCGTTGAAACCTCCGGAATGGAAATGGGAGAAATTAGAGATGGACTTCATCCTTTGGCTTTCCAAGGTCGCAGAAGGGCAACAATGCAATTTTGTTGTCATCGGCAGGCTTTCTAAAGTGGCTCATTTCTTCCCATCAAAGAAACAATTTCGAATTCAGTTGGGTGAGCTCTATATCAGCAATTGTCTCTGTATGGGGTTCCACTTGAAATCAGTTCGGACCGTGAGCATCTTCACCTCAAAGTTAGGAGAGTTTCCAAAAAGCTTTGGGAACAAAGTTGAACTTCAGCTTGCTTACCACCCTCGATCGCAAGGACAAGTGGAAAGAATCAATAAGATTCGGAGGATATGCTTCGACTTGCGTCATCTCGTTTGGCATGAAGTGGGAGGAATGTCTTCCTTATGCTGAATTCTCCTACAACATGACTTCGGAAGAGTCGAAGATGGCACCATTTGAGGCTCTCTATGGTCGCAAGTGCAGAACTCCGATTGGTTGGTCGGTGGGAGAAAGAATCTGGTTTGGCACGACATTGTAACCCAAGCGAGGAGAAGGTGCATATCATTCGGAGAACACGAAGATTGCTCAAAGTTGTCGGAGAGCAACTATGACAGGGAAGCACACGGATATGGTATATGCCCTGGTGATCTCGTGTACCTTCGTGTCACTCCCATGAGAGGAACACACCCGGTATCAAAGGAAAGTTGGCTCCTAGATACATCGGTCCTTTCAAGATTCGTAGAAGAGGAGAAGTTGCTTATGCCTGGAGCTCCGGAAAAACTCAAAGTCCATGATGTTTTCCACATCTCTCAGCTCAAGAAGTGCTTCAAAGATCCCGGCGGGACCGTGGATCATGAGCTAATTGACCTCAAGAAGATCATCTTATCAAGAACACCCCACCAAAATCCTTGAGACCATGGAAGAAGGACTGCAACAAGTCCATCAAGTTACGCAAGGTGCGGTGGTCACACCATTCTGTTGATGAAGCCACTTGGGAGCGTGAAGATGAACTCCGTGCCAACCATCCTTCTCTCTTTGTGTCCTCTTCTTCTTCCTAGAATCTCGGGGCGAGATTCCTGTTTAGTGGGGGAGAGTTGTAGCATCCCAGTTGTCTAACACCTGTAATGCTACTTGTTCTAGTAATAAAAAGGGCCACTTCCTACATATACTTGTTGCATCATCACCATGTCATGCTCATGTCATCATGCCACCTTGCATTTGAGCATCATATAAAACCCCTTCTTGTTTGGTTCTTATCTCATGTGCATTACTAATTGTAGTTGCCTCTTGATATTGTATTTGGTTCTTAATATATTGTTAAATGCCCAAGTTGATTTGGGGGCATATCTCTTAACAACTCCACCACCTTTCTTTCACCACCTTATAATTCCACCATCCAATTAATATGAGCTTGGCATTTTATTGGAGTTTACCTCTAGCTCATGTTGGTTGGTTGGTTTCCACCATAATCTTTTGCTTGGCCTTTGCCCACCTTTTGGGAATGCAAGGAATAATGCCACATGAATTAATGTTGTTTTCACAATATAACTACATGGCAATTATTGTTTGCATGGGCCATGCAAGTGCCACCTTTTTCTTGATCTTGGAATGTTTTTGGCTTTGCTTGCATGGATCATCTCTCCTTTGTTTTAAATCTTGTTTTGGCTTGTAGTTTTCTTCACCATATCATCTACCTCTCTATCCCCCTATAGCTAAAACCTCATCACCTTACTCCATGCATACACATGTGATCATGTGTGAGCATAGCCTAAACCCCATCCTTCTCCCTACCTCTTTTCTTTTGATCTTGCTTGGTCTTTAATTGGAGCATGCATGAATCAAAGAAAACCCCATCACCACATCTCTCTCTCTCTCTCTCTCTCTCTCTTTCTTTTTCTTGTCTTGATCTTGTGTGTGCTTGTCTATAGCATGCTTGATCTTGTCAAGTACCACTCCATCTTTCCTTCCCCTCTCAAAACTTAAAACCCTAAGCCACCCCAAGCCCCACCTATCTAGCTAAACCTAGCTAGCTTGTCCCTCCCTTTCTCACCTAAACCTACCACACCCAAGTACCCCTCTCCCCTCTCTTCTCTCCCTGCCCTAGGGCCCCCCTTCCTGCCTGGCCACGAGCTCCCCCAGGTCCACCTGCCAGCCACCCTCCCTAGCTCTACCTGCCCAGCCCGCGTCTGCCTGCCTGGCCGCCCATGCACGTGATGGACAAGGTGGCACCAAGGCCACCTTTCCATCAACCCCTCCCCCACGCTAGCCCCACGCCATCTACCTGCCCCCCTGTTGCTCTTATCCTTCCCCCTCACCCTAGCCTCCCCCAGATCCCCCAGGTCTCCCTCCTTCCTCCCCCAGCGAGCCATCTCTCCACATGTCCTCTAAACCCTAACGGCGGCCGCCCTGCGTCCCTTCGCTCAGGCTCCCGAGGCGAGCAGAGTACAGAGCGCGTCGACTTCCTCTGCCATGCAGCCGGAGCCCGCGGACCTCGCCGGAGGAGCCGCCCGCCGTGCCGTGACCGCCAGACGCCCGACTGCTGCCCCTCGTCGAGCCGACCCGAGCCCTTAGCTGCACCGTCACGCGCTGGTGAGCTCCTTATCCCCTAGACATCGCTCTCCCTCCCCTCGCCGTGCATCGCCGCTTTCCGTCGGCGCTCTGCGCGCTTGTCGCGTTCTAGCGGCAATGCCGCGGCAGCGATAGATCCGACGATGTTCAACGCCCGCCAGCGTGGGCGTCTCCGTGTGGCGTGCTAAGCGAAACTTGTAGGCCGTTGACCCTCTTCCTTTTCGTTTGGCGGCCGCGTTCTCCCGATGGACTCGTCGCCATCGCCGCGGAAGTTGCAGATCGCGCCACGGCAAGACGGCGTCTGTCGACGCAGCGGCCGTGGTACGCTGCTTAGGCCCTCCCCTTTTTCCGCCGCCTAAACCCATGACCCCGACCCCACCTACCAGCGTCTGTTGGAACTTTGCAAAAAGGATCCACAGTTTCTTTTGTTTCCGCCCGCGGTCCCTGGATCAACCACGTGTCGCCACCGGGCGGCTGCGCGCGCAAGTGGGCTCTTGGCGCTGGACCACTGCCTCACCTCGGCTGGGTGAAATCAAGCGTGTGTGTGTATCTTGATCAACCTGGTGACCCCACCTGTCATTCTCTGGTGCAGTTTTCTGCTGAGTAACAAAATACCAAGAGTGTGCTGATTCAAAAATTTCAAACAATTTCAAACAAATTCAAAATAGTTTAAATTCAAATCTGTTCCAAGTTTAATTGAATTCATAACTTATTCCTGGTTTGGAATTTGAATTCAAACCTTATATGAAAAATGTTTAGTTTTTGAATTACAATTCAAATCCTTATTCAAATATTTTCAGAATTATTTTGTTTAATCAACCTTTGACTTTGACCTTAATTAATTAATTTTGACTTAAAATAAATTTAAAATTCATATTTTCAAATAATACAAATAATACATGTTTTGAATCAGAAAATGTGAGGATTTCAAATATGCTATTCAAATTGCCTTTTGCACATTTAAAATTCCGAGTTTAATCAAATTACAACAAATGCCCTTTGGAACTTAAATAATTAATAACTTTTGTTTTATAATTCCAAATTTAGCAAATGATATGTCTAAAATGATCATTTCGTGAGACCTTTCTGTTTATGCTATCCATGACTTCAATTGCAGCATGCATCATATAAATATATAGTAAACAGCAATTGTTATGACAACAAAATGTGATCCAAAACCCCATCAAAATGTTATTACTTGTCTTCCACACCTCACCATGCCATGCTACCTTATTTCCATGTAAATTGTGCATCATTCATCATGGCATGATTGTTTGCTTGACGCATCTTATTCATATGCTTGTGCTCTATATTCATGTTGGCCTTGTTTGTTTGGTTTTTCTCGGATAGACACTGAGCAGGGGCTATATCAAGAGAACCAGGAGCACTACCCCGATCCGTCCCTCGCTTCAACTGAGTTATCAGGCAAGCACTTCTACATGCTTGCATACATACAGTACCTATTGCCTCTATCTTATTCCTGCATCATTGAGTCGCGATTGCATTAAATTGAATCCCAAGTATGCATAGCCTTTACTTTTAAACCCCACCAAGCTTGTTCCTCCATCCCATGAGCCATTACTACAGGAGTTGTTTGAGCCATGCGAGTCGAGAACACATGTGTGTAGGGTATGTGAGCGTCTGATGGATAACGAGGTACCTAAACAACTTAACCTGAGTAGTAATGGGATAACTAATGAAAGTGGCACCGGTGAGCAACATCTGCTATTTGGTTTTTCCTGCTCACTTGTGTCCCGTAAGACCCCGAGTACTTGATTCCTGTTCCTTGATTTATCGTGCTATCCACATCCGGGAGGTATATGGGACCCCCCTGAGCCAGAGCTTGATTCCGTCTTATTTCTTGGGGCCACAAACTAGTTTGAGGTTTTCTTTACTATCTTGTACTTATGCCATGCTACTTATTTATTTACAATTGTGCGAGGAGCATGCTGTACTGTTTAGGATCGGGACACGTTTACGCGGTATCGACAAGCCCAGCCACACTTTCGGGTTCCCAGTCGTTTACCGCCGTCCACCTAAACCTTGAGTCCGTCTCGGAGTCAGCTATCTTCGTTGCGGGATCTACTTAAGGGGTGGCCCCCTGAAATATTTCTGAATCCGGTGATTGTTCAGTCGTGAAAGCCTCGTTGGGTTTTGATTTGGTTTTTCCGAGGTTGATCGAGCGTGTGTTGCTATTGGTGCACCCCGGCCGGGTAAAACTTTCTGAAAGCCGTGTCCGCGGATATGGACGACTTGGAGCATAGTTTCTCGATCATAGACAAGCATAACTAAAGTACCGCTTTAATCTGACTAAGTAATTTGACTAGTAAATAGTGCAACATTCATGGAATGGTTAATAAAATTGCCAACGGATGGGGGGTTGTTCGTCCGCTTCCTCGTGGGTAAGCGAGGAGGAGGATGGATCTGATGAAATTACTATTATAACTGTTGTTCTTAATTCACGGACATCCGTCCATCATTGGTTAGGCGGATGGTTAGCGTTTATCTGTAGAACTGCTAGGGTTTATCTTTCGCTGCAATTGCGTCACCCCAGGTTGTGTCCCCTTTAGAGGCATTAAGACTTGCTGAGTACCCTTAGGGTCTCACACGATAAATTATTGGTTCAGATGAACAGGTACCTTCACAGGACGGATACTGGGTGGAAGAAGCCGAAGATGTGGGCAACGATCGTTCGGTGTAGAGATTCCGGGAACGGGGATCCGTGAGATCTATGGTTGGGATGTGCTTATTTCTATGGCATCTTATGCCGATTTGCTTCTTATCCGTACTCGGACTTGTTTGCCGCTTCCGCATGATACTCTAATGTGTGTTGTATGAGGAAGTATCCTAAAATATTATATCTATCTAGGTCATTTGAATCTTGCCGTATGGCGTTGCTATATTTCCTTTCTTTCTAGATGGTATGGCTCTGATGTACTCTTGTATGGTGGCTTGCATACATACCCACTTGTGTATGTAGTTGATCCCTTTTGCCGATTCGCCGCCAGACAGGTCCCGTTGAGTTGGTAGTGGTTGGGACGGCCGAAAGGTCTACCCGTGAGTGGCTTTTGGGGCCCCACCGTACTATTTCAACCACTACTGCTCATCCAGGCTTGTATCTAGGAGCGTAATTCACCGAGGTAGTTACATAGGAGGAGTTGGAGGAGGACTCCCTCCTACCAACCGCCTCCCTCCCACCTATATAAGGAGGGGTAGGGCGCCCCTACCCCTCACACCCAAAACCCTAGCTCCTCGTGCCGCCACCCCAAGTGCTGCAGCCACCTAGGGCTCCTCCAAGTCGCCAACTAGGGTTTTCCCAAACCCTAGCCGCCGGCTACACCCCCCCCCCCCCCTTCGTGCCTCTAATCCGTAGATCCCCAAGGCCCTCTCTTACTCCACCATACTCACTCCGGCTTAGCGAAGCCTGAGATCTTCCTCTACTTCGACACCGTCGTCTTCCAGGAATCGTGAGGAGAGTGCTACAACCTCTGCTCTTTGGAACAAGGAGAGGAAGGTCTTCATCAGTCGAACGTGTGACCGACTCTGGCGCGCTGCCGGAAGGATCGTCTACGCGATCTTGAGATCGGCAAGAGTACGACTACATCACCCACGATAATCTGCTCTCGTTAACCGCTTTGGAATCTTCGAGGGTGAGTTCTTCTATCGACTCGTTGCTACAATCTAGTAGATAGATCTTGGCTTGTTTGTGTGCATGCGGTAGAAATTTTTTGTTTTCCATGCTACGAACCCCTACAATGGTATCAGAGCCGTGTCTATATGTAGATCTGTTGCACGAGTAGAACACAATGGTTATTGCGGGCGGTGGTGCTTTTATTATCAATTGCTTTTTGTGTACTTTGCATCTTGTGGTATGATGGGATGAAGCGGCCCGGGCTAACCTTACATGACATCGTTCATGACACTTGCTCCACGCTCAACATGCAACTTGTATTGCATAAGTGGCTTTGCGGGTGTCTGTCTCTCCCATCATAGTATAGATTCAATTTACAACGGGCACTTGATAGTTCAAGCATCCACGTTGTCGTTCTTGTTCGTAAGTTAGAACGACACTTATTGAAAGCCCCAAACCACGTAAAATATGCAAAGAAAATTAGAGGCGTCTAACTTTGTTTTGCAAGGGTGTGTTGTGATGTGATATGGCCATGATTGTGATTATATTTGATGTATGCAATGTTCCTTATTGTAAGTTGGCAACCGGCAGGAGCCATATGGTTGTCTTTAAATTTCGTTAAAACCTGCGTGTCTATTCAAAGTAGTTGTAATAGTTGAAGCTGGTGGACGAAAACCATGAAACGACGCCATTGACCTTGACGCCATACCGGTGATGATGGAGATCATGTTTGTGCTTGAAGATGGAGATCGGAAGCACAAGAAGAAAGGCCATATCATATCACATATTATGAATTGCATGTGATGTTAATCCTTTATACATCTTGTATTGCTTAGTTTGCGACGGTAGCATTATAAGATGATCCCTCAAGCACATAAATTTCAAGTTTTAAAGTGTTCATCCTTAGTAAGCACTGTTGCTAAAGCTCGTTGTTTTGAAGCACCATGTGATGATCGGGTGTGTTAGATTCTACGAGTGTATACAACGTGAGCAAGCCAGATTTTCTCATGCGGAAGCTAAGGTTTAATCTTGACGATCCTAGCATGTACAAACATGAGTCATATAGTAGATATGATGAACATGTTGATTGTTCTCCATTGAAGATACATCAACTCTCGTGATGATCGGTTTTGATGTGGTGGATTTGGTTCGTGTGATCACTAAAACAATGTGAGGGATATTGTTTTGAGTGGGAGTTCACCTAGATTAATTTAACTATTAATTAGAACTCAATTTCTCATAAACTTAGTCTAAACTATTGCAAATATGTTGTAGATCAATGGCGGGCCCTACCATCAATTTTAATGCGTTCCTAGAGAAAGAAAAGTTGAAAAACAATGGAAGCAACTTCGCGGATTGGTTCCGCAATTTGAGGATTGTCCTCAATGCTGGTAATTTGACCTATGTGCTGGATGCACCGCTGGGTGACCCACCTGCAGCTACTGCTACCGATGAAGTAAAAAATGTTTACCTCACTCGGAAGAATCGGTACTCCACAATTCAGTGTGCTATCTTGTATGGTTTGGAATCGGAGCTTCAGAAAAGGTTTGAGAACCATGACCCATATGATATTGTCCATGAACTCAAAATGATATTTGAGGCTCACGCGGCAGTTGAGAGTTATGAGGCTTCTGAAAGTTCTTTAACTGCAAGATGGAAGAGGGCAGCTCCGTCATTGAGCACGTGCTTAAGATGTCTGGGCACGCAAACAAACTCCAAAGCTTGGGTATTGTGATTCCTAATTCTTTGGGGATTCACCGTGTCCTCCAATCACTACCACCAAGTTACAAGAACTTTGTGATGAACTACAATATGCAAAACATGGACAAGACGTTGCCAGAACTCTTTTCCATGTTGAAATCTACAGAAATGGAGATCAAGAAAGAGCACCAAGTGTTGTTGGTAAATAAGACCACCAAATTCAAGAAGCAAGGCAAGTCTAAGCAAAAGGGAAACTTCAATAAGGGCGGTAAGAAAGTTGCCGCGCCGGCGAAGAAGACCAAGGCTGGGCCTAAGCCTAATACTGAGTGCTTTTACTGCAAGGGAGAAGGTCACGGGAAGCGGAATTGCCCAAAGTACTTGGCGGATTTGAAGAACGGCAACATCAAGAAGAAAGGTATATCCGATATACATGTTATTGATGTGTATCTCACTAGTACTCGTAGTAGTGCCTGGGTATTTGATACTGGTTCGGTTGCTCATATTTGTAACTCGAAACAGGTGATGCAGAATAAACGGAAGCTAGTGAAGAACGAGGTGACGATGCGCATTGGAAATGGATCAAAGGTTGATGTGATCGCGGTCGGCACGCTACCTCTTCATCTAGCATCGGGATTAGTTTTATACTTAAATAATTGTTATTTGGTGCCTGCGTTGAGCATGAACATTATATCTGGATCATGTTTATTGTGAGACGGTTACTTGTTTAAGTCCGAGAATAATGGTTGTTCGATTTATATGAGTAATATGTTTTATGCACATGCACCTTTGATAGATGGTCTATTATTATTGAATCTCGATTGTGGTAATACACACATTAATAATATTGAAGCTAAACGTTTGAAATTGAGCGATAACTCGGCCTATATGTGGCACTGTCGTCTTGGTCATATTGGAGTGAAGCATATGAAGAAACTCCATTCCGATGGACTTCTTGAATCACTTGATTTCGAATCACTTGAAAGATGCGAAGCATGTCTGATGGGTAAAATGGCTAAGAATCCATTTTCTGGTATGATGGAGCGAGCTACGGACTTATTGGAAATCATACATACCGATGTGTGTGGCCCAATGAGTGTAGCATCGCTCGGTGGTTATCGTTATGTTCTTACCTTCACGGATGACTTGAGTAGATATGGGTATATCTATTTCATGAAACATAAGTCCGAAACTTTCGACAAGTTTAAGGAATTTCAAAGTGAGGTAGAGAATCAACGTAACAAGAAGATTAAATTTCTACGATCTGATCGTGGAGGTGAATATTTGAGTTACGAGTTTGGCGAGCATTTGAAGAAATGCGGAATACTTTCACAACTGACACCGCCGGGAACACCACAGCGTAATGGTGTGTCCGAACATCGTAATCGAACTCTCTTAGATATGGTTCATTCTATGATGTCACTTACAGATTTACCGCTATCGTTTTGGGGTTATGCATTAGAAACAGCCGCATTCACTTTAAATAGGGCACCATATAAATCCGTTGAAAGGACACCGTATGAATTATGGTTTGGGAAGAAACCTAAATTGTCGTTCCTTAAAGTTTGGGGTTGCGAAGCTTATGTAAAGAAGTTACAGCCGGACAAGCTTGAACCCAAAGCGGAAAAATGCATCTTTACCCGAAGGAAACTATTGGGTATACCTTCTATCATAGATCCGAGGGCAAAATCTTCGTTTCCAAGAATGGATCCTTTCTAGACAAGGAGTTTCTCTCGACAGAAGTGACTGGAAGGAAAGTAGAACTCGACGAGGTTGTTGAACCTTCTCTCGAACTTGCGAGTAGCGCAGCACCGGAAGTAGTTCATGTGGTGCCTACACCAATAAGAGAGGAAGCTAATGATGTTGATCATGAAACTTCGATTGAATTTATTACGGAACCTCGCAGGTCAACGAGAACTCGTACCACTCCTAATTGCTATGATCCCGTTATGAGTGTCATGTTGGTGGATAACTCCGATGACCCTGCGACATATGAGGAAGCGATGATGAGCCCAGATTCCAATAAATGGCAAGAAGCCATGAAATCCGAGATTGGATCCATGTACGAAAACCAAGTATGGACTTTGGTGGAATTATCGGATGGCCGGAAGGCTGTCGAGAACAAATGGATTTTCAAGAAGAAAACAGATGCTGATGGTAATGTTACAGTCTATAAAGCTCAACTTGTCGCAAAAGGGTTTCGACAAATTCAAGGAGTTGACTACGATGAGACTTTCTCACCAGTAGCGAAGCTTAAGTCTATGAGGATTATGTTAGCAATCGCTGCATATTATGATTATGAGATATGGCAGATGGATGTCAAAACGGCGTTCCTCAATGGAGACATTGATGAAGAGTTGTATATGATGCAACCCAAAGGTTTTGTCGATCCTAAAGATGCTAACAAGGTATGTAAACTTCAACGGTCTATATGTGGATTGACGCAAGCATCCCGAAGTTGGAATCAACGTTTTGATAAGGTAATCAAAAGTTTTGGTTTTATACAAACTTATGGAGAAGCTTGTATTTACAAGTGAGTGGGAGCTCTGTAGCATTCTTAATACTATATGTAGATGACATATTGTTGATTGGGAATGATGTAGATCTTCTTAATAGTGTCAAAGATTATTTGAATAATAGTTTTTCAATGAAAGATCTTGGCGAAGCAGCTTACATATTAGGCATAAAGATTTATAGAGATAGATCAAGACGCCTAATATCATTGTCACAGAATACATATTTGGACAAAGTTATAAAGAGGTTTGGAATGGAACATAGCAAGAAAGGATTCTTGCCCATGTTGCCCAACACGACCTTGAGTAAAACTCAAAGTCCTGCAATGGCAGAAGATAGAGAAAGGATGAGTAAGACTCCCTATGCCTCAGCCATAGGATCTCTAATGTATGCCATGCTATGTACTAGACCCGACAATGCATATGTTGTTAGTTTGACTAGCAGATATCAAAGTGATCCAGGAGTGGATCATTGGACAGCGGTCAAAAACATCCTTAAGTACTTGAGAAGAACTAAGGATATGGTTCTTTCTTATGGAGGTGAAGAACAACTCGTTGTTAATGGTTACATCGATGCTAGTTGGAACACCGATCCAGATGATTCTAAATCTCAATCTGGATACATATTTACTTTGAATGGTGCAGCAGCTAGCTGGAGGAGTGCAAAGCAAAGCGTTGTGTCGAGATCTTCAACTGAATCGGAATACATAGCTGCTTCGGAGGCTTCACAAGAGACAATATGGATGAAGGAGTTCATTACAGAGCTCGGTATGGTTCCAAGTGAGCTGGACCCAATGTCTATCTACTGTGATAACATGGGCGCCATAGCCAATGCGCAAGAACCAAGGTCACACAAGAAGCTGAAGCACATCAAGCTACGTTTTCACGCTATTCGAGAGCATGTCCAAGATGGTGACATTAAGATTTGCAAAGTACACACAGATTTGGAATGGAAGATAGCAAGAAAGGGTTCTTGCCCTTGTTGCCCAATACGACCTTGAGTAAAACTCAAAGTCCTGCAACAACAGAAGATAGAGAAAGGATGAGTAAGACTCTATGCCTCAGCCATAGGATCTCTTATGTATGCCATGCTATGTACTAGACCCGACATTGCATATGATGTTAGTTTCACTAGCAGATATCAAAGTGATCCAGGAGTGGATCATTGGACAGCGGTCAAAAACATCCTTAAGTACTGAAGAACTAAGGATATGGTTCTTTCTTATGGAGGTGATGAATAGCTCGTTGTTAATGGTTACACCGATGCTAGTTGGAACACCGATCCGGATGATTCTAAATCTCAATCTGGATACGTATTTACTTTGAATGGTGCAACATTTAGCTGGAGGAGTGCAAAGAAAAGTGTTGTGGAGAGATCTTCAACTGAATTGGAATATATAGCTGCTTCAGAGGCTTAACAAGAGGAGATATGGATGAAGGAGTTCATTATAGATCTCGGTGTGGTTCCAAGTGCGCTGGACCCAATGTCTATCTACTGTGATAACATGGGCGCCATAGCCAATGCGCAAGAACCAAGGTCACACAAGAAGCTGAAGCACATCAAGCTACGATTTCACGCTATTCGAGAACATGTCCAAGATGGTGACATAAAGATTTGCAAAGTACACACAGATTTGAATGTGGCGGATCCATTGACTAAACCTCTCCCGAGGGAAAAACATGACCAGCACCAAACCGCCATGGGTGTTCGGTATATTACCATGTAATCTAGATTAGTTGACTCTAGTACAAGTGGGAGACTGTTGGAGATATGCCCTAGAGGCAATAATAAAATTGGTTATTATTATATATTTGTGTTTATGATAAATGTTTACATTCATGCTATAATAGTATTAACCGGAAACATTAATATGTGTGTGATTTGTAAACTAAATTAGAGTCCCTGGTAAAGCCTCTTTATAATACTAGCTTGTTGGTTAATAGATGATCGTGGTTTACCGAACATGAACATTGAGATGTTGTTAACAACAAAATCATATCATTAGGAGAATGGTATGATGGACATACTCCTATAGATAAGCGTAGCATAAAGATCAAGTCATTTTAATAGTTCGTTTGCTATAAGCTTTATGATACATAGTAACCTAATTCCTTCGACCATGAGATCATGCTAATCACCATCACCGAAAGGATGCTTTGATGACATCAAACACCACACCTTAACTGGGTGGTTATAAAGGTGGCATTGAGTGTTCATAAAGTATGGGTTGAGGCACATGGATCAAGAGTGGGATTTGTCCATCCATATGACGGATAGATATACTCTGGGCCCTCTCGGTGGAATGTCATCCGATTAGCTTGCAAGCATGTGACTGGCTCACAATGGAACATATCATGGGAACGAGAAAAGAGTACTTATCAGTAACGAGGTTGAACTAGGTATGCAGAGATACTAACAATCAAAACCTCGGATGAGTAAACTATCATGAGACAAAGGGAAATTGGTATCGTATGTAAGTGGTTCATTCAATCACAAAGTAATCATAGAAATATGTGGGAGCCATATGAATTTTCAGATTCCTCTATTGGTTATTGATCGGAGAAGTGTCTCGGTCATGTCCGCATAATTCACGAACCATAGGGAGACACACTTAAGGATTCGATGTTGTTGTGTAGTTATGGAATGATGAGTAAGAGACCGAATGTTGTTCAGAGTTTCGGATGGGATCCGGTATATCACGAGGAGATCCGGAATGGTCCGGAGAATAAGATTCATATAAGGAAAGTCCTGTTTCGGAGTTCAGAAATGATTCCGGTGTTTTCACCAGTAATGTTCTAGAAGGGTCTGGAAGGTCCGGCACCTCGGAAGGGGAGGGTACATGGATGTGTCCATGTGCATCAACCCATAATTTCTGAACACTCAATGCCACCTTTATAACCACTCAGTTAAGGTGTGGTGTTTGATGTCATCAAAGCATCCTTCCGGTGATGGTGATTAGCATGATCTCATGGTCGAAGGAATTAGGTTACTATGTATCAGAAAGCTTATAGCAAACAAACTATTAAAATGAATTGATCTTTATGCTACGCTTATCTATAGGAGTATGTCCATCATACCATTCTCCTAATGATATGATCTTGTTATTAACAACATCTCAATGTTCATGATCGAGAAACCACGATCATCTATTAATCAACAAGCTAGTATTATAAAGAGGCTTTACCAGGGACTCTAATTTAGTTTACAAATCACACAAGTATTAATGTTTCTTGTTAATACTATTATAGCATGAATGTAAACATTTATCATAAACACAAAGATATAATAGTAAATGCTTTTATTATTGCCTCTAGGGCATATCTCCAAGAGTCTCCCACTTGCACTAGAGTCAACTAATCTAGATTACATGGTAATATACCAAACACCCATGGCGGTTTGGTGCTGGTCATGTTTTTCCCTCGGGAGAGGTTTAGTCAATGGATCCGCCACATTCAAATCTGTGTGTACTTTGCAAATCTTTATGTCACCATCTTGGACATGTTCTCGAATAGCGTGAAATCGTAGCTTGATGTGCTTCAGCTTCTTGTGTGACCTTGGTTCTTGCGCATTGGCTATGGCGCCCATGTTATCACAGTAGATAGACATTGGGTCCAGCGCACTTGGAACCACACTGAGATCTGTAATGAACTCCTTCATCCATATCTCCTCTTGTTAAGCCTCTAAAGCAGCTATATATTCCAATTCAGTTGAAGATCTCTCCACAACACTTTTCTTTGCACTCCTCCAGCTAAATGTTGCACCATTCAAAGTAAATACGTATCCAGATTGAGATTTAGAATCATCCGGATCGGTGTTCCAACTAGCATAGGTGTAACCATTAACAACGAGCTATTCATCACCTCCATAAGAAAGAACCATATCCTTAGTTCTTCTCAAGTACATAAGGATGTTTTTGACTGCTGTCCAATGATCCACTCCTGGATCACTTTGATATCTGCTAGTGAAATTAACAGCATATGCAATGTCGGGTCTAATACATAGCATGGCATACATAAGAGATCCTATGGCTGAGGCATAGAGAGTCTTACTCATCCTTTCTCTATCTTCTGCTGTTGCAGGACTTTGAGTTTTACTCAAGGTCGTATTGGGCAACAAGGGCAAGAACCCTTTCTTGCTATCTTCCATTCCAAATCTCTTTAGAACTTTGTCCAAATATGTACTTTGTGACAATGATATTAGGCGTCTCGATCTATCTCTATAAATCTTTATGCCTAATATGTAAGCTGCTTCGCCAAGATCTTTCATTGAAAAACTATTATTCAAATAATCCTTGACACTATTAAGAAGGTCTACATCATTCCCAATCAACAATATGTCATCTACATATAGTATTAAGAATTCTACAGAGCTCCCACTCACTTTCTTGTAAATACAAGCTTCTCCATAAGTTTGTATAAAACCAAAGCTTTTGATTACCTTATCAAAATGTTGATTCCAACTTCGGGATGCTTGCTTCAATCCATATATGGACCATTGAAGTTTGCATACCTTGTTAGCATCTTTAGGATCGACAAAACCTTTGGGTTGCATCATATACAACTCTTCATCAATGTCTCCATTGAGGAACGCTGTTTTGACATCCATCTACAATATCTCATAATCATAATATGCAGCGATTGCTAACATAATCCTTACAGACTTTAGCTTCGCTACTGGTGAGAAAGTCTCATCGTAGTCAACTCCTTGAATTTGTCGAAACCCTTTTGCGACAAGTCGAGCTTTATAGACAGTAACATTGCCATCAGCATCTGTTTTCTTCTTGAAAATCCATTTGTTCTCGACAGCCTTCCGGCCATCCGGTAAGTCCACCAAAGTCCATACTTGGTTTTCATACATGGATCCAATCTCGGATTTTATGGCTTCTTGCCATTTATTGGAATCTGGGCTCATCATTGCTTCCTCATATGTCGCAAGGTCATCGGTGTTATCCACCAACATGACACTCATAACGGGATCATACCAATCAGGAGTCGTACGAGTTCTCGTTGACCTGCGAGGTTCCGTAGTAACTTCAATCGAAGTTTCATGATCAACATCATTAGCTTCCTCTCTTATTGGTGTAGGCGCCACATGAACTACTTCCGGTGCTGCGCTACTCGCAAGTTCGAGAGAAGGTTCAACAACCTCGTCGAGTTCTACTTTCCTTCCAGTCACTTCTTTCGAGAGAAATTCCTTCTCTATAAAGGATCCATTCTTGGCAACGAAGATTTTGCCCTCGGAACTATGATAGAAGGTATACCCAATAGTTTCCTTCGGGTATCCTATGAAGACGCATTTTCCGCTTTGGGTTCAAGCTTGTCCGGCTGTAACTTCTTTACATAATCTTCGCAACCCCAAACTATAAGGAACGACAATTTAGGTTTCTTTCCAAACCATAATTCATACGGTGTCGTTTCAACGGCTTTATATGGTTCCCTATTTAAAGTGAATGCGGCTGTTTCTAATGCATAACCCCAAAACGATAGCGGTAAATCTGTAAGTGACATCATAGAACGAACCATATCTAAGAGAGTTCGATTACGACGTTCGGACACACCATTACGCTGTGGTGTTCCAGGTGATGTCAATTGTGAAAGTATTCCGCATTTCTTCAAATGCTCGCCAAACTCGTAACTTAGATATTTACCTCCACGATCAGATCGTAAAAATTTAATCTTCTTGTTCCGTTGATTCTCTACCTCACTTTGAAATTCCTTAAACTTCTCAAAAAAATCGGACTTATGTTTCATGAAATAGATATACCCATATCTACTCAAGTCATCTGTGAAGGTAAGAACATAACGATAATCACCACGCGATGCTACACTCATTGGACCACACACATTGGTATGTATGATTTTCAATAAGTCCGTAGCTCGCTCCATTATACCAGAAAATGGAGTCTTAGTCATTTTACCCATTAGACATGCTTCGCATCTTTCAAGTGATTCAAGAAGTCCATCGGAATGGAGTTTCTTCATACGCTTCACTCCAATATGACCAAGACGACAGTGCCACATATAGGTCGAGTTATCACTCAATTTCAAACGTTTAGCTTCAATGTTATTAATGTGTGTATTTCCACAATCGAGATTCAATAAGAATAGACCATCTATCAAAGGTGCATGTGCATAAAACATATTACTCATATAAATCGAACAACCATTATTCTCGGACTTAAACAAGTAACCGTCTTGCAATAAACATGATCCAGATATAATGTTCATGCTCAACGCAGGCACCAAATAACAATTATTTAAGTATAAAACTAATCTCGATGGTAGATGAAGAGGTAGCGTGCTGACCGTGCCTTTGATCCATTTCCTATGCGCATCATCACCTCGTTCTTCGCTAGCTTCCGTTTATTCTGCAGTACCTATTTCGAGTTACAAATATGAGTAACCGAACCAGTATCAAATACCCAGGTACTACTACGAGTACTAGTGAGATACACATCAATAATATGTATATCGGATATACCTTTCTTCTTGATGTTGTCGTTCTTCAAATCCGCCAAGTACTTTGGGCAATTCTGCTTCCAGTGACCTTCTCCCTTGCAGTAAAAACACTCACTATCAGGCTTAGGCCCAGCCTTGGTCTTCTTCGCCGGCACGGCAACTTTCTTACCGCCCTTCTTGAAGTTTCCCTTTTTCTTAGACTTGCCTTGCTTATTGAATTTGGTGGTCTTATTGACCAACAACACTTGGTGCTCTTTCTTGATCTCCACTTCTACAGATTTCAACATGGAGAAGAGTTCTGGCAACGTCTTGTCCATGTTTTGCATATTGTAGTTCATCACAAAGTTCTTGTAACTTGGTGGCAGTGATTGGAGGACACGGTGAATCCCCAAATAATTAGGAATCACTATACCCAAACTTTGGAGTTTATTTGCGTGCCTAGATATCTTAAGCACGTGCTCACTAACGGAGCTGCCCTCTTCCATCTTGCAGTTAAAGAACTTTTCAGAAGCCTCATAAGTCTCAACTGCCGCATGAGCCTCAAATATCATTTTGAGTTCACGGACAATATCATGTGGGTCATGGTTCTCAAACCTTTTCTGAAGCTCTGATTCCAAACCATACAAGATAGCACTGAGCTGGAGTCTTGATTCTTCCGAGTGAGGTAAACATTCTTTACTTCATCGGTAGCAGTAGTCGGCGGTCACCCAAATGTGCATCCAAAGACATAGGTCAAATTACCAGCATTGAGGACAATCCTCAAATTGCGGAACCAATCCGCGAAGTTTCTTCCATTGTTTTTCAACTTTTGTTTCTCTAGGAATGCATTAAAATTGATGGTAGGGGACGCCATTGATCTACAACATATTTGCAATAGTTTAGACTAAGTTTATGAGAAATTGAGTTCTAATTAATAGTTAAATTAATCTAGGTGAACTCCCACTCAAAACAATATCCCTCACATTGTTTTAGTGATCACACGAACCAAATCCACCACATCAAAACCGATCATCACGAGAGTTGATGTAGCTTCAATGGCAAACAATCAACATGTTCATCATATCTACTATATGACTCATGCTTTGCCTTTCGATTATCCGTGTTCCGAGACCATGTCTGTACATGCTAGGCTCGTCAAGATCAAACCTTAGCTTCCGCATGAGCAAATCTGGCTTGCTCACGTTGTATACACTCGCAGAATATAACACACCCGATCATCACATGGTGCTTCGAAACAACGAGCTTTAGCAACGGTGCTTACTAAGGATGAACACTTTAAAACTTAAAATTTTCTGTGCTTGAGGGATCATCTTATAATGATACCATCGCAAACTAAGCAATACAAGATGCATAAAGGATCAACGTCACATGCAATTCATAATATGTGATATGATATGGCCTTTCTTCTTGTACTTCCGATCTCCATCTTCAAGCACGAACATGATCTCCATCATCACCGGTATGGCGTCAAGGTCAATGGCGCCATTTCATGATTGTCTTCCACCAGCTTCAACTATTACAACTACTTTGAATAGACACGCAGGTCTTTAACGGAATTTAAAGGACAACCATATGGCTCCTGCCGGTTGCCAACTTACAATAAGGAACATTGCATACATCATATATAATCACAATCATGGCCATATCACATCACAGCACACCCCTGCAAAACAAAGTTAGACGCCTCTAATTTTCTTTGCATATTTTACGTGGTTTGGGGCTTTCAATAAGTGTCGTTCTAACTTACGAACAAGAACCACAACGTTGATGCTTGAACTATCAAGTGCCCGTTGTAAATTGAATATATACTATGATGGGAGAGACAGACACCCGTAAAGCCACTTATGCAATACAAGTTGCATGTTGAGCGTGGAGCAAGTGTCATGAACGATGTCATGTAAGGTTATCCCGGGCCGCTTCATCCAATCATACCGCAGGATGCAAAGTACACAAAAGGCAATTGATAATAAAAGCACCACCGCCCACAATGACCATTGTGTTCTACTCGTGCAACAGATCTACATATATACACAGCTCTGATACCACTGTAGGGGTTCGTAGCATGGAAAACAAAAAATTTCTACCGCATGCACGCAAACAAGCCAAGATCTATCTACTAGATTGTAGCAACGAGTCGATAGAAGCACTCACCCTCGAAGATTCCAAAGCGGTTAACGAGAGCAGATTCTCGTGGGTGATGTAGTCGTACACTTGCCGATCTCAAGATCGTAGAGCGATCCTTCGGTAGCTGCGTTTCGGCGCTTCCATGATCGGTCACACGTTCAAGATTTTCGATGAAGACCTTCCCTCCTTGTTCTAGCAGCGTGAGATTGTAGTTCTCCTCGTGATTCGGCGACGACGACAGTGGTGTCAAGTAGAGGAAGATCCCGCAGGGCTTCGCCTAAGCCGGATGCGAGTTATGGTGGATTAGGGTTTCCCGAAAATCTAGGGTTTAGAAATCCGAGATGAGGAGGAGGTGTCGGCGGCGACTAGGGCGGCGACGGCCGTGGCGTGGCGTGACGCGGCGTGGGTCGGCGGCAGCGGGCTCAGGTGGAGAGGGCTTGGAACTTGTGTGTTGTGTTGGGGCAGCCCTCCCCCTCTATTTATGAGAGGGGCGGCAGCCTTGGGAGGGGTGGGTTTGAATCCAAACCCAAACCCAAGTTGGATTGAGAGAAGGACTTGTTTCTTCTCCCACTAGAAAACCATTGTTCCAGTTTGATTTTTCAAACTTCCGTTTGACTTCCAATTTAAAGAACTTTATTTCTCTCTCGCATATGCCAACACCAAGTGAACTTGGACATGATCCAATCATTCCACATACCCATGAAACATTCATGGACCATTCTCCTTCCGGTCTGGTGAACCTTCTAGACCCTTCTAGAACCTCTCCGATGAAATCATCGGAAACTTTCCCGAACTCCGAAATAGGACTTTCCTTGTATGAATCTTATTCTTCGGACCATTCCGGTGATATCCCGGATCCCATCCGAGACTCCGAATAACATTCGGTATCCCTACTAACATTCCATATCTACTAAACAACATCGAATCCTTAAGTGTGTCTCCCTACGGTTCATGAATTGTGCGGACATGATCGAGACACTTCTCCAATCAATAACCAATAGAGGAATCTGGAAATTCATATGGCTCCCACATATTTCAACGATTACTTTGCGATCGAATGAACCACTTACATACAATACCAATTTCCCTTTGTCTCACGATAGTTTACTTATCTGAGGTTTTGATCGTCGGTATCTCTGCATACCTAGTTCAACCTCGTTACTGATAAGTACTCTTTTCTCATTCCCGTGATATGTGATCCCTTGTGAGCCAGTCACATGCTTGCAAGCCAATTGGATGACATTCCACCGAGAGGGTCCAGAGTATATCTATCCGTCATATGGATGGACAAATCCCACTCTTGATCCATGTGTCTCAACCCATACTTCCCGAACACTCAATGCCACCTTTATAGCCACCCAGTTAAGATGCGATGTTTGATGTCATCAAAGCATCCTTCCGGTGATGGTGATTAGCATGATTTCATGGTCAAAGGAATTAGGTTACTATGTATCAGAAAGCTTATAGCAAACAAACTATTAAAATGACTTGATGTTTATGCTACGCTTATCTATAGGAGTATGTCCATCATACCATTCTCCTAATGATATGATCTTGTTATTAACAACATCTCAATGTTCATGATCGAGAAACCACGATCATCTATTAATCAACAAGCTAGTATTATAAAGAGGCTTTACTAGGGACTCTAATTTAGTTTACAAATCACACAAGTATTAATGTTTCTTGTTAATACTATTATAGCATGAATGTAAACATTTATCATAAACACAAAGATATAATAATAACTGCTTTTATTATTGCCTCTAGGGCATATCTCCAACAAAGCGATCCACCGGTCTTCCCAAAACCAGGCTCTCAGACCATTGCCAAGTTCCATTGTGGTGGATACAAAAAAGAAGCTCCGCTCCTCGTTAGTGAAATTAAGGTCAAGGTCGAGGCCACTCCATGCTCTGTGCTCGTCAGTGTGGCTCAGCCAAAGCCATCACGTGCGTAGTGACATGCCCGTGAGCTGCAGATCGCGGATGCCCATGCCGCCAAGGGAAAGTGGCCGGCATACAGCGCGTCAGTTGACATGGCAGTTGTCGCCATTAGCTGTTGCACATCCTTCCCATAGAAATCCGCGCTCTATGTGCTCCAAGAGCTTCAGTGTTTTCTTCGGTGGCCCAAGCACAAGCAGCTGGTGCAGTGGGATAGCAGCGAGGACTGATTTGACGAGCACAAGATGTCCTGGCTTCTGCATGAGGCGGGATTTCCATGTAGGAAGCTTGCTCGCCATCTTCTCAACTAATGGTTGCAACTGTGCTGCTGCGGCCTGCGCAGCATCAATGGGATGCCCATATAGGTCAAGGGGAAGTCCACGACTGGGCAGCCAAGGAGTTGTATCGTAGGTGCTACCGCCTCAGGATCATAGCGGATAAGAGTGGCCGAGCTTTTGGAGTAGTTGACGTGCAGTCCAGTGGCTTCCCCAAAGATTTGCAGGATCTCTTTCACGGCCATGGCGTCGCTCCCTGATGGGTGGCAATAGAGCATCACATCATCTGCGCAGAGCGAGTTGGATGGGATGCTGCGTGTCAGGTGCAGCCTTTGCATGATGCCCAATTCGACGGCGCGCCTAAATAACCGGCCTAGAACGTCCACTCCAAGGACAAATAGCTGGGGCGACAGTGGATCTCTCTGGCGTAACCCACGACGATGCCAAATAGGTGGGCCAGGCTCTCCATTGAGCAAAACTTTCGTACTCGCCGAGGAGAGTAAGATAGCTAGCCAATCGAGAAATCTAGAGCTGAATCCATATTGTCGTAGCACCTCAAGTAGGAACGGCCAGGAGATTGAGTCGAACGCCTTTGCTAGGTCTAGCTTGAGCAATACTCGTGGTTCGCCGAGGCGGTGCAGCAGACATGCAGATTGTCACAAAATAAATGACGTGGATTGACATACGAATCTAAACAAAAACAAGTCACTTACTGAATCTAGACAAAACCAAGTCACTTATTTTATGATTGAGGGAGTACGTATCTATGTAAATATGCGACAAGTAGGGAGTATAAATTGTGTAGCTTCCTAGCCAGAGAACGTGATAGACTGCTTCTATACTGAGGTGTAAAATATAAATTTACCTTTCCAAGTTTTCTCGTCCAAGGACAAAAATAATAATGTAAACATTGCAAATTCAGTTAGAATGAACAATTCCTTTCACAACAGGTGTATAAAATATCATCTCAATTATACAACGCCGCCACACAACACCACCGAGGCATCCGGTTTCGGTCAGCAGAAGTGTTCCCAGCACAGATGTCAGACCTTTACATCCCAATTCCATGCACAAACACTAGCCCTAGAGATCTAACTTATGATGACTCCTATCCCAAAGCAAGCTATGTCTGTATACATTTCTTTATGCACACATAGAACATGATACATGGATTATTAAAGAACGACCACGCTAACTTAAACCCGAGTTTGAGATGCCTAATCAGCGCCGACGGAAACCGGCAGAACTGAGACACGCCTGTTTTACTTTGACCTTAACATAGAGCGTCGAGGTATGAGCGATTATAGAGGCGGCCATACTCAAGTAGGCTTCCATAGGTCCTATCCCAGACACCAACAAAAAGTGTGTCCGTGTCAGGGCTGAAGGACATACCAGATATCTCGCCAAAGAAATCCAGCTCTTGCCTCTTGTTATAATTGCTTTTTACGTCAAAGATGTGAACAAAGTCTGCCGGCTCCGCCGTTGCCAGAAACTGGCCATCGGACGTGAAGCGGATAGATCTTATAGCACCGATGTTACTTCCCAGGACATGGAGGGACTGCGAGAGGTTTCTCACATCCCAAACCCGGCATGTCCTGTCTTGATTGCCGGTGGCAAATGTCCGGCCATCAGGGCTCCAAGCTGATGCAAATGAGTAATCCAAGTGGCCTTTCATAGAATTGATAGTCTGCATCGAGATATAAAACATTTAGTATCAACTTAAGATGCATGGACAGACTAACAAGATGCTTTCACCTGACAACTATGCATGTTGATTTACCTTTCCTGAATTTGCATCAATAAGCAAACCATCTGGGTCATCCCCAACAACAACAATAAGCTTTCCGTCAGGGCTCAGAGATGTGTGCTGCACAAATAGAAGAATCAGTTACTGAAACTATACTGCAAAAGGTAAATAAATTCGACTGCTTTGCTGAATGCTTAAACACAAGAAATTCAAGAGTATCCAGATAATAGTAATATTAACAAGGAGCCAAACGAAATAATGATTTAGCAGTTGATCATGAAACTGGATAACACATTTGAATTCCAGGGTCAATCACCATCTTATACAGGGCCAAGGCTATGACATGGGCCTTAGGGTGGCGATGAGCAAGAAGAGACAGTAATGGAAGGAGCACATTCGGCACCAAGGATTAGAGATGAGAACTACCAAATTTAATTTTTGCATTTAGACTAGTGTTTTGATCGGATAAGATTTCTTGCCCTCAACTGTTGTAAGACTATAGGTTTGGCCCTTCGGCTCTAATACTACGGAAAATTAGTACCCCGAGTTTTAAAACCGTGTACTTTTTGTCCCTAATCCGATCTTTAATTGTTTGGAGCAACCTACCAACTGTCAAAGTTACTAGGACTCTACAGAGAGGGGCCACCCAAAGGTGTTCGAAAGCCAGAGAAATTAATTCCATGCTCTCGGCAGCTGAGAGTGCAGCTTGCGGGAGAGAGGCAATGGGGCCAGGTCGAATAGATCTTCGTCTTGATCTCCTCCTGGAGCTGTCCAGCACCTCGCGAAAACAAGAAAAACCAAACACCTCTAGTATGCTAAACCAAGCTGATCAGGATGGGAGTTTGGAGGGGATAAAAATTTGTTCAGATGCACCAAGTTTCAACCATATATTGTTCACAGATGATTCTTTAATACTCCTGAAAGTTTCAGAGGAAAGCTCGCTTCATTTGCGGAATATTCTAAATCTGCATGAGGTTTGCTCGGGACAAACAATCAATGTGGATAAATCATCCGTTGTTTTCAGCAAGAATACACGGAGAAGCGACAGGGATCAGATGATGTCTATATTGGGTGTAAGCTGTGAAGGCAGAGGTGGGAAGTACCTAGGTATTCCTGTCTATGTGGGAAATCGAGATCAAAAACCTTTGCTTACATAAAAGATAAAATATGGAAAGTGATACAAGGCTGGAAAGAGAAGATGTTGTCATGTGTGGGCAAAGAAATTCTTATAAAAGCTTGTGCCCAAGCAATCCCAGTGTTTGCCATGACGTGTTTTGATATCACAAAGGGTTTGTGTGATCAAATCAATGCCATGATCAGTAGATTCTTTTGGGCTTGTCAAGATAAAGAAAATAAAATTCATTGGCTCAGCTGGGAGAAGCCTACTATGTCAAAAGAGAAGGGTGGTCTCGGATACAAGGATCTATATACTTTCAATCTTGCAATGCTAGCGAAGCAGGCTTGGAGGCTCCTTACCAATCCAGACTCCCTATGTGCACGGGTCATCAAGGCTAAATACTATCCTGACTGTTCTATTTTTGAAGCCCAATGTAAAGGTGGAATTTCGTATGCTTGGAGAAGCATTTTAAAAGGGATTGAGATTCTTCGGCAAGGTGTCATTAAACGAGTCGGAGATGGAGTCACAATAAACATATGGCAGGATCCTTGGTTACCACGGAATTGGAATCGCCAACCTATTACTGTTCGTGGCCAGAGAGTGGTGAGTAAAATAAGTGAGCTGATGGATCCAATCACCGGTACATATAGGATGAAGTATTAGTATGAGATATTTTCTGTGAACAAGACACAAGTACAATCTTGTCAATTCCAGTATATGAGGATATGGAAGATGCTTGGGCCTGGCGTTTTGATGAAAATGGTATATTTAGTGTGAAATCTGCATATAAGTTACAGAGACAACTATTCGAAGTTCAGCTGGGGCAGGTTGAGAATTTTGATCCTGTACAGGGCTTTCAATGGACAGAGATTTGGTGTGCTGAATGTACACCAAAAGTCCGATAGTTTTTATGGCGTATAGCGCACAACAGCCTGCCTGTAAGACTGAATCTGCAACGACGAGGGATGGATATTGATCTGATATATGCCTTCTTTGTGATCGTTTGGATGAAGACGGTTGTCATCTGTTTTTACGGTGCAAAACAGTTAAACCCGTGTGGAGGAGTTTTGGCCTGGAAAAGATACGTAAAGATTTAATTGAATGTAGAGATCCAAGAGGGGTGATCACTCGTTCTTCAGCTTAGAAGGGATCTAAAACTAGGAGTCATGGCTTTGCTTTGGTGGAGATGGAAAGACAGAAATAAAGTTGTTGCCGGGGAGAGAGGAAATTCTCAAGTGAATCTGCTCAGGTTGATTAGTGAGACTGTTGGTGACTTTGAACAATTTTATATAAATGAACATGTAAAACAGACAAAGCCTATTCATCCCTGGGTGGTTCCGTCAGAGGATGTGCTTAAACTCAATATTGATGGAAGTTTCTGCTAGCATAATCGTAGTGGAGGGTGGGGCTTTATTTTGAGAAACTCTGACGGTGAGGCTATGGGTGCAGGGGCTGGATCACTGCAATATGCTCACGATGCTCTTCATTCTGAAGCTGTGGCATGCCTCGCTGGTATACAATGGTCTAATTCCTGGGGTGTAAGCAAAGTTCAAGTGGAGACAGACTCTCAGAAGCTGGTTGAAGCCATCACGACTACTGCTCATGACCTATCTGCTAATTGTCATCTTTTCCGAGAGATCAAGTTTTATGTTAGTCTGAACTTTTCAAGTTTTTCCATTAAATTTCGCCCAAGGGTGTGTAATAAGGTTGCGGGCGCATTAGCAACGTATGGTGCGAAGTTAGGACATCAATCCCCGACCATCTGGCCGGATGGTGCGCCTGAGTTTGTACATGGTTTAGTGGCCAGCGATGTCGCTGTGCTCACCGGTTAATGGAATTCGGAGTTCCATCTCAAAAAAAAAAGTCCCTTAAATATTGACAAAGCATGGAACAAAGTGTAACAAGGATGCACTGAACAAGGATGGAAGCACGGAGTTAATTTGCTGCTATCAATTATTATATTTCCATGGTTTTGTAGGCTTGTCAACACCACAAAACAAAATTGAATGATAAATATGATTTACTATGATGATTTCAAAAAACATCATCATAATATTTAGCTTACAAATCATACAAGGTTTGGTTTAGAAAGTTACTTGTGAAGACACAAAAAGGATGGGAGGATTGTTAGAAAAAAATAATAGGGAAGCAATGCTTTAGAAAAAGTACTGAAATACAAAAGAGTAAATAGCAATGCAGAACAGAACTTACATTCACTGGCCATTCAAAGCGGAAATGCTTATATAACTGGTATCTTTCCATATCATATTCTCTTACACCGGAGTCATTAATAGCTGCGATGAAGTGAACAGCGCCACTGAAAAAATTATGGACCACAGAAAACCATTAATATTATTGTCACTTAAAAAAAAACTTTGGCAGCAGTTAATATGAGCTGGTTTCCCAACATTCTATTTCTGATGAAACAAGTTCCAGGGAAAATCTTTTGGCTACAATCCAGCTACTTTTCTTGATCTTTTAAGAATGTTCTACAAGGTGAATCTTTTAACAGTCAAGCCTAAAACTTACCTAGAAGTATTGAATATCTCCACTGCATTGGTAATTGCATTTTCATCATATGTTGTCCTGCAGCAATAGCTTATTCCTTCTTGGTTGAGGTTCTGCAACACATTAACAAAATCAACATCAGCAAAATATCAGCATCAAGTGATCACAAACAGATTTCAGCATACCCAAGTTCAAAATAAATGTAATATATATAGTAACTTCACAGAATGTGCAATTGCACACAATCGATTAACTTAAATAAGGGGTGCACTGCAAACTAGGCAATAAAATAGCTAACGACACATATGTGCAGATCCCCATTGGCTAACAAGAAAGGCAATGGAGCCCCGCCATGTTACTGTAAGAGAAATGGAAATCTCGCCATGTAACAAGCATAAGCTTAAGATAGTGGGTTCAGATATAAAACTAGCAGAAGATAGTGACACTTTTAAGGAAAATTATAAAAGATGAATGTTAGATGAATGTTTGTGGACAATTCATATGCACAAAATGCAAGCCCTTGGATCAGCAATAGGGGTCACGCGGACCTTCAGATTGCACAAAGAGGTTCGCGTTGGGCGCCTTCATCTTCGCAAGAATTATGCACATGTGGGAGAGGCCGGTGCCAAGATCGTGAAGCAAGTTAACATGAGGCGGGGATGTGGAAGCTCCAAGGTGACAAAGGTGTTAGGGATGGCCAATTGGCTACATCAAAGGTGGGCCGGTGGGTTAGGGAGATTGTAGAGTGGGTGGGTGAGGTAGGAGAAACACAAGCGATGGTCACTAGTACTCTGGAGTGGGCCAGGGTGAGCTCATTGTCGCGACAAGATGCAGGAATCCACAAGTTTGGGTTTTCCCAATTATTTTTCAAGCTATAAGTGCTACCCAAAAGTTTTAGGGTGAGTGCAAAATCAAAGTAATACAAAGACCTTACTTTGCATATTAGCTCTCCTTGGAAACCACCAGCTACTAGCAAATTATCCTTGACTGCCATTGTACTAACTTGAGTCTGAGAAAACCCTTCTAATAGACTTCCTGCATGTTTCTGCAATAAAACAATGAAATATCATTAATAGAGGTAGAGTACATACGGAAGTGTAAACTAGCATGAAAATTTAGCAGCTACAGAGACCAACCTCGCTTGGTGCAACATGCCCTTCCACATTCATAATTTCTCTGTCCACACTACTCAAGGCTGACCAGTGTCGCACCGAGTAATGTGATATTAGGTAGACATCATGCTTTGATGTAGCCCATACTAAATTTCTCAGCTGCACATAAATTAAATCAATTAATTTCTTATTTAAAATCAATGCATCAGAAGAAAAATAAAGGAGGATCAACCAAGACTGAGCATCCTCCATATTCTATTTGACCAACTGAAGAAAATTAAAAACAGACAATCCCTTGAACAGGTCATTACATTACTTCGGGAACTTTACTCAAATTAATAAGGGTGACAAACAAACTGATGTAACCAAGCCAAACAGAGTCTACAATTTCTAGTTCTCGGTGTAATTTATTTTCAGAGCCAATCAATCATGGAATAGAAAATACAATCATAGGCATATTAAGAATAATACAGTAATAACTTAAGATACACTAGGTATCCCTACAATTAATTATTTATAAACGAATAGATATTGACAACCAGAGGCCAGCATGGCCATAAAGATGACTACCAAGTGCTACCATGCAGTGGCAGATAACTGGTAGGTCTGCCCCCCCCCCCCCCCTTCAGGCAGGCGGGAGGGGCGGCTGCCCTGGGGGCCAGGAACCAAGCGGGGCCCGATTCCCAAATAGCTAAGGTATACGCACTGGTGAGCGGCGGCGGAACTCCTGTGGCGGCGCCATTGCAAAAGGTTGTGAGTTCTCTCGTACGATGGAAGCGAGTACGAAGCGGTATGCTTCTTTCCTATTGGAGTGGAACATGGGCCTTTCTCCTTTGGCTTGGGCTCCTTTACTTTTTCCTTGGTTAGCTTGAGTCACTATCAAAGGATTAAGTGGGCTGGGGCCTATTCGCTGGTATAGGTCAATGGGACCTATATGCACATCACACACGAGATTGATTTGAGAATCTCAACAAAAAAAAAACAAGATCGATTTAAGAATTGCAGAATTTGAAGATATCACATTCAGAAATGAGAAGCGAGCGTCAAATGAAGCACATAGTGACATAGGCTTGCTTGAAGCTCCCACGTAGATCGCCATACTTGGCATTTTGGCAAGTTAATCCATCATGGGGTGTTGGGATCATGTAAACTTATTTTTGGAAATTACTTTAGTGGTGACGATTAACCTACAAAAGTGAAGTGGGACCGGTAGGCTCGACCATGGACAAAATATTCACATAGGAAATGTCGCATACAATCGACTCATTTTCTTTTCCATCACGCGTAGATTCCTTTTATCGTTGACAAGCACGAAAGTGCAAGGCCATGGCTGGTTGTCATGTGCGGACCATTCGACTGTTCCTGTACATGAGCTAGAGATGACCCATCGCTAACTCCCACACGACCACGCTGAGAGGCGGGAAGTCGAGTCATCGAGAGAAGGCCGCACTTTGCCCACGACAACCATGACGATGCGGTTCTAGGTACATCGGCATACCATCGTGAGTGACTTTGCATCTAGAAATGTTAGAAGAAAATTCGAAGACAATACATCTGTACTATTTCATATCAATATGGCGTTTTTTATGCATTTTAAGTATATGCTATTGACATCAAAATATATTTTACTATTTTGATGTTGCTAGGGCACCAAATTCTTGTTTCGCCCCAGGCCCCAGAAATCTCAGGAGCGGCCCTGCCCCCACTTCCCTGGCCTCTGACATCTGTTAGAATATAGTAAGCCCCTAAAGAGTAACAGAACTGACCAATTCCAATTTCTAACAGAAATATGTATGGTAGAAAAACAAATGTACATTTACGAGCTAAACTAAGGGACAAAACACTGCACATACATCACAAGTGATCATAGAGAACTGAAGAGAAGTAGAAAGCAGGCTGCGTTAGACTCTAGGATGTATAGATAGCCTCTTGATAGCCATCTAAAAGATAAACAGATAATTACAGAGGCAACTATAGATCTGATTTCTGGCTGCTGGGAGATTGTTGTGTAGTGCTGCAATAGTTAGGTTAGGTATAATACATTCTTACAGTACTACAACTTCCCATAAAAGTAGAAAAGCATTGCAACTGAAAGGATACACAAATTCAGCTTTGGTGAAAGTTTCTGGTGTCCTGATAGTTGAATCCTTAACATAACTATTTCCCTGGTAATAATGCTTCTATAGCAAGCCATCTTTATAAAAGCACGATGTAATATGTGACTTTCGACACAAGGATGTAGAGGCACTCACCTGAAAGTGTAGGATAGTAGATTTTACTTTTCTAGTATTTCGCCTGAACTCATAATATGTTCCGCCTTTCTCAGTGGACTTGCAGACCTGTTATGCAGAGTGTCAATCACAATGTAAGAATATTTTCTCCCACACAATGTAACTAATCTGGAAGACATACCTTCATTGCTGCTTCTGCAGAATCAGGTATGTTCTCATAGTTTTTGTACTGGACTAATCTTCTCTCCCTGTATTTTTCTCTGGTAGTAGACAGGCGAACCCATGGTATTCCTTGAATATCTTTTCCACGTCTTGCCTCTTCAGATGACGTGTCGGACGCCTTGTGATCCTAAAGCAACAATTATTTCTTTAGAGCATTCGAGTGACGATACAAGCAATGGGAACGGTCAAACAGAGCTTTATGCAGACACAAATTGATACCATATTTATCTTGACTCTTGCGGTTCAAAATGTAAATAAGAACTGAAAAGGTAAAAACTACTGGATTTTTCTTTCTTATTTTTCATTCTACCTAAGTTCAAATCAGCCTATTTGCATAAAAAAGCAAGGGAAAGGCTGCCTAGAAATTCCCTTCCCCAGAACCCACAATGTGTGGGAGCTTTCGGCACTGGGTACGCCCTTTGTTTTCATTCTACCTCACTGGACTGCACTGATACGTACCCTAACAAATTGCAAAAGCTTGGGTAATCCTTCTATTATCTCCCAACTTAACGTAGCACTAAGTCAACATTCCCAACTGCCTATCTATCCCTCACTGCTTAACACGCAGTCACGAGCCAACAACCTGAGTAAAAATTAGTTAAAACATAAAACCCTACAATCAAATTTAATAGAACCGAGAGGCACACACCCCCTGAGCATACTCGTCATCCTCTTCGTCCCCGTCGGAGTCGGAGTCATCCCTGGCCCCTGGCTCGAGGAACTCCTCGCCGTCTGTGTCGTCGTCCATGTCGTAGTCGTCCTCCTCCATCGCCTCCGCATTGTGCTCTTGGTGCTGATGAGACATGGATCAGCCCTGCACAGGCACACACAGAAAGCACCACAACGGTTAATCAGACAGCATGAACGAACCATCACCACCACTGTCACGAGGAATTTTCCAGAGCAGTCCCCCCAGTAGCGCTAATAAAATTTAACGACCATGAATTCACAGCCCTGATAGTGCTAAGATTCGGCTGCTCTCATGAACGAAAGCAGTAGAGACGAATTGGAGAATCACAAGGAATTAGGTCTTCGTTACCAAGAAGAGAGAATCCGCGGGGGTGGGCGGATGGGTCGATCCCCACACGCCACGCCAATCGGGTGGAGCGGAGGACGGGGCACGAGGAGAAGAATTCGGCGTGCAGCGGCGCGAGCGGTGGCGGTGGCGATGGCGGAGGGCGGCGGCGGGTTTGGGGAATTTGACGGCGCCGATACCCGAGAGAGAGAGAGAGAGAGAGGCGGTGCGGCTGGTGCAGAGAGACTGGAAAAGAACTGATTCTAAAATAATGAGGATTCGGAAGAATTTGTTCTGTCCTTGAACTCGTGTGGCCGAATTTGTATGGAATTTGTATTTGGTGTATCTTGGGTTCTGTGGTATTTTGATCTTTGCCATTTTTTTAAAAAAAACTTCTACTACAATCTATTAACTCAGTTTCAAAATGTATTATGTTTTAAAAAATTAAATTAGCTTTCTAAAATATGCTACATTTCAGAATTGAGGTAGTACGATTTTGTATCAAGGAAGACCATGCTTAAAACTCACACGATGCCCTGCGTAGACATTGCAAACTCAATCAAATATAATGGCAACTGTTACCCATATGCCGACATAAATTTTTGAATTATCAGCCGTTCTTAGAGCCGTCCGATGCATTTAAGTGAGTGAATCCCACTCGTTCGATAATGTAGCAAAAACATTTCGTATATACTCCCATGCGACTCTTATTTTGGAACGGGCGGAATAACAAAAAAAATACCGCTTGTAACATTCATTTGCAACAAAAAATTCTAAATATGTAAAAACTTGCAACATGAGAAAAAATATTGTAGCAATTTAAACACAACCATGCAGCATAAAATATTGTCAAATACCTATTTTGTTGTAGCGGAAATTTAAAAAAACGTCGCGAACCGACGTGTAGCAAAAGAGGTTGTAGAAACACAACCATGTAGTTGTTGACACCCATTTTTGGCTAAAATGTGAACTAAACGAATGAAAGGCAAAAAAAAATCATTGTGAACCGGCAGCAAAACAGGTTCACAAAATGTGAGTCGGTCGAGTTGAAGATTCTAGAAGCCACTCAGGAAAAAAAAAAGACCAGCAGACATACGACTAAAAGCGTAGGAGACTAAGCCGGAACAATTTAGAAGTAGCCTAGAGATAGAAACCGGGTTTGAACCAACTTCATGCCCAAGAGACCAATACTTTACCAAAAATAGCACGAATACGAGGCAGAAACTACTTCAACACGGAAGAAAATGCGACTCTACCAGGATTGACTCGGGCAATTGGAGTCCGATACTAATACGAAGACGACGTAGTTTTTTCCTAATTTAGTGTTGTTTTCCTACTAAGAAATTCTCATTGTAAAGGTGTAAAAGTTATCCTAGATTTGCACGAAAAGACCACTCGTCTTATATATATGTGTGTATGAGAGAGAGGTGACTGTCGATTGAAATTAAGCACACAATCGACATACATTGATACAAGCTACTTTTTTAATCCTCGAAACTCTTATTCTTACTTTCGTTGCTTCGACGATTTCGTGTACTTTTTCCCTCGTAGAGTTGACAACCGAGTTAAGGATGGTTAGGCTGACTAGATCAACCAATAGTTGCTGGAACCTTATACGAGGTCCCTCCCGAGGAACTAGAGCTTCTGGTCTAAAAAGTGACGGCTTACTGTCTTGTGTATCACGTTGTAAGTCCGGCCTCGTATAGACGCATTGAGGTGCATCACCATTACTCCTACTGCTTACCCGGCTAAGACCTAGTTGTTATTCGGTCAAATAAGTTGGTGACTTCATAAAATCACGCGACTGCGAGTGTGGGGCCACCTTAAAGCGCAACACCTTTTAGCGACTCCGTTGGGAATTTTTTTAGATTAGACTACAATGCCTGGTCCTGGGATCGCGAAACTTGAAAATATTAATCCTAAAAACATCATATTGTCTCCTATAATGAACTTTCGGAAGAACGGAAGAGAATTTTTTTAGAATGTGGAAAAGAGACAGGAGGAGATCAACAAGCTGCGGAAGCAGCAAGATGGTGAATTCATAGGACAACTTAAGATCTGCAAGAGAAGAAACAAAAACATGACATGGAGGCGTGACTTTCAAGAAAGATCGCCAAGGGAACATCACTTCAAGTGGCAATGCCCAACTAATGCCTCTAAATCCAACCGCTGTGAGTATTATCTATATGTTCTCTTCCGATGAGTTAGCTGATATAGATCTAAGAATTAATGAATCTAATTAGCAATTACTCAAAGCCGCCTATAGCAGCGTAGCTGCTTGTAACCCTGGACCATCAACATCGCCGATGAGTTCACATATTACACCTACTCGGCATATTGTTTATAATCTGCCTTGTCCAGAACCTATAAGGAGTGTACCTTACTTGGAATATCAGCCGAGTTCAAGTACAGGTCCTGCTTTACCTGGCATATTGTCGAGTTACATTTCACTACCAGCGACTACGCCTAATCCTATAGTATGCACTAGTCAGCGACATGCGGCTGATTCGGATGATGGTCTAGAAAAGTTTAGAGCATAGATTGAAAAGATGCTATACAAAAAAAAATATTGAACCTAAAGAGGTTCATTTTTTGTATAAAACGCCATATCCCAATTACTTTGATCATGTAGCATACATACATATTGGACCTATTAAGTCCCCCGTCACACATGGAAAGGCAAAATCGTATGGGATGCTTGAATGGCATATGGTTTTTTGTTACTCACAAAAAAAATCATTTTGCTAGTTAGACGATGTCCCGAAGTCACTCGAATCACACATGGTTTTCATTTATGTGATGCACCACACACAGCTTTTCTTGTAAAAGGGTGTGTGATACAAGAGACAATAACACATGGTTTTCCTTTATGGAAGAGTATGTGATGTACACACGGCTTTTTTATAAAAGGATGTGTGATGTAGGAGGCTATCACACACCTTTTTTGGAATAAAATTGTGTTCGATGTGCTAAAAATTAAAATTTCATGATAATAGGTCCAATTTTGCATAGAGATGTATATTTCAATGGCAAACAACATTGCCAAAGCGAGTTTGAGATTTATAATTACAAAAAATCATTTTCTATTTTCTAAGTGCCAAAAATGGATTTTTGTGTGAAGCAAACATAAATATATGATGCACAATGGTACCACTCGATTTTCAAAAAAAATATATAGATTTCAGTTTTGAGTTTCAACGTAGCTTTGATAGTGTTACCTTGTGTGATTCGGTAACACCCCCATTTTCGAGATCACTTTCTAATAAAACATGCTCTTATTCTTATTTTTATGGGTTCATCCAATCAAATATCTGACTCTATAGTTGTGTCGGGCTCGTCGAGATGGTCGAAATGGACTACTCATACTCTGAAATCGTACTCCAGATGCATCTTCAATGGCTTTATCAAAAAAAAATTGAACTCATCTCATTCCATTAACCCAACAATCCAACCAAATCACTGGAAACCAAGTCATGGATGAAGGTAGGAGCATGACCCGGCCATACGGCTTGGGGCTCATGCACCATCTTCGATCCAAAAATCGCGAGAGAGTCTCCGACCTTATTACAAGTCCTTGGGCAAAAAATCATAGAAAAACATCTGGTCCCAGATCGTGGGAATTACCGTCAATTGATTGTAGCAGCATCTGTGCGTCTGTCTCAACCAGCGTTTTGGTTACCGGTCGGGAAATCCGGTTACCGGTCGGTAATCGGATATCCCGACCACCCTCGGGAAATCGGTTTACCGGACAAAAAATCCCGAATTTATTTGAATTGTATGAAATTTATGAATTTTAACAAAAAACCGATGTAAATGGTCATACCAAAGACTTTGAATTCGAATTTTAAAATTTAAATTCGTCCTCGGTAATCGCGGTAACCGGTCGGGATTTCTCGGTAACCGCGGTAACCAGAAATTCCGGCCACCCTTGGAATTTTTTTTGTATCGGGAACCAACGGAAGTCCTTAAACTCCTTGGCTGATTTACGTACCTGGAACAAAGTGGCCTCCAGGTTTAGAGAGGCACCTTCAGCGTTCACCTTGTTTCTCGTTTGCCACCAATTCCACAACAGAGATATTCCATTTAGCTTCATATCCATAGGCGCCCACGGAATAGCTTCAATCAGATCTTTTGGTGAAGTGCTATCAACTCTTCATACGCAACTCAATCAGATCTTTTGGTGTTGCAGATCAGGCTGCAAGCGGGCCGTGATGCGGGAGCCCGCATATGCCCCGCATGTGTCCGCTTGATTTAAGTGGGGTTATGCGGGCGGCCCACATAATCTATGCGGCAGTCCGCGGCAGCCCGCATACCCCACATATGGAAGGCAAAATACCGAGGGATCACAGCAGGAAAGCTAGCTAATCAAGGAATTAAAGCTAATACTAGCATTCAACGGCAAAAGTGAAGAACTGTCTGAAGATCAAAGACAGACCTCAATATGGTTTCGTTTTCAGCAGGTCGTCTGTTTTCATGTTTTCAGAGAGAAGTGGAATTAAGATACTGCTGCATACATACCAGTACCAAGTGTTTTATTGTGCATACCATTTTCAGTTATATTTGTCACTGCGTGAGTTCTGAAGAAACAGTAGGCATGTTCTGAAGGAATTAAAACACTCTGCATACAGATCAGTTTCAACTGTTCTCTTGTGAAGAACGTTTTTAGCTAAACTAGTTCCCACGACACATACCAGACAGAAAGCGGACTACTTGCGATAGATGACCAGGCCCATCTCACCTTGAAGATCTTACATTGGTGATGTTGGGGGCAAGAGAGCTCGGTTCAGCTTCTTGCGCCAACTCTGCTCCACCTCCATGTTTTGGACTTTCCCATCGCGGTTCCTACCCACATGTGGATCGCCTCCATTGAACATCTTCTTGGCCGCCCACAATCCCCACGCCGTCCCTGCCGATCTCGCTTTCCCATGGCCTCGAGTTTGCTACCCTTCCGATGCCACCATGAGGGCTTGTTCGGTTTCATGAAATCTAAGCGGGATTGGCAGGGATTGAGAGGGAATAAATTCAATCTAAGTCAAAATCCCCCCAAATCCCTTCCAAACCACTCCAATCCACTAGAGAAGTGGATTAAACGAACAAGGCCTGAAGCAGATGCTCTGGAACGGAGGGAGAGGTGGAGAAAGAGGGTGGTAGCTGCACCGGAGCCGGAGGAGTAGCGGCGGCCATGGCGGAGCTAGCCCGGCGGCGCTCAGCGGTGCCCCTGTCAATGGATGTGAAACTTCTTCCGATGCACGAGAGAATATGTGGTACTAACACCGTGTTTGGATGTATGAATTTTAGCTCGGAATTGAATTGGTCTGAAAATTTCAAATCCAAGATAGAAAGGAAATGGACTGCAATTACATTTCCGTTGTTTGGATGTGCATGAAATTTATTGTTGGAATCCAAGGGTAGCACCCAATTCCAATTCTTGTTTGGATGTACAAACCATAGAATTGTTTATTTTGTTGATTTTGTACAATATAAAATTGTCAACAAAATAGTATGTGTGTATATTTCAATGTACATATTCTTTTCACACATAATAGCATTAAAATATTCATATCTCATCATATTGGATATTCATAGAGAATATGAATTTTAAATCACAAATTTGTATACACACATCAACCTAGAGTAGAGAATATGAAGTATATAACTTCCATTGGACCGAGGTGCTACAAATTCTTGTGCGAATCTGCACATCAAAAAGATCAAATTAGGTGTGATTCAAATAGCTCTAGCAAATTAATGGAGGAAGAGAAGGGGAAGAGGTGGGGAAGGGAGAGGGCACCTTGAGGAGGACCAGAGAGCCGCCGCCATTCACCTCTCGTCGGCGCTCGAGTTTTCGCGGGCGTTTGGGGTTAGGGCGGGCTCATGGCCACAGCGCCAGCCGATTAGGGTTAGGGCGGGCTCCCCCAGCCGTTCGAAGAGAGAGAGAGAGGACGGGATGGGGTGAGAAGAGGAGGCCAAGAAGAGGGACGACAACGGGGAAGACGACGGGGCGGCGGCGCTGGGGGCTGCAGGTGCGCGGTCGCGTCTCGAGCGGCGGGGAACCAGGCGTTCCCGAGCGGGCCGACGAAGCGGTACGCGGAGATGCGATTCCAGGCGTTTCCGAGCGGGTGAGCTCGGAAAGATTTGAGGCCGGGCGACACTAGCGGGATCGTGGCTTGGAATTGCCTCTCCTTTCCACGCTGGAATTCCGAGACCACCCCAAACGACCGAATTCGGCCCAACAATTCCAATTGGACGATTCCAGGCCTCAATTCTTACATCCAAACACAGCGGGCTCTTCTAGCCCGCATATGCCACATATTTCCGTCGACGATCCGCGGGCCCCCGCAAAACCGTTTTTGTGGGCTGAAATATGTGGCGCCGCGGACAGCCCGCTCCCGCTTGTAGCCTGAGTTGCAGATAGCAGATCTCCATGCGGAAAATATCTCGCTTTCAGAACTTGGGCACACATGGAGCTAGGATTAACAAGAATACGTCATGCCTGCTTTGCTAACATGGCCATGTTGAATTCATGCAGATCTGTGGCATCCCGCAAAATCACTACTAGAAAATCGCGTTGTTTTTGTGCATTGCATCATCATGACCGCATGCTCATGTCATCATGCCACATTGCATTTGAGCATCGTCATCATCTTGCATTTGTTTGCATAAAACCATTTTCGAAACGCCTAGTTTGTTTTCTAATATCCCCGTCTTTATTTCAAATCCAAACCCGGGTCTCCGGAATATTTTGTTTTGTCTAACCACAGATTTCAAATGCCCCGTTTTAATTAAAAAATGTTTAAATATTTTTAGGGGGCAGCCGAACCGGTCCGATCCGACCCAGTTGGCCACCCCCAGTTCAAAACGGTCCACCTAAATCCTTTTCTACCCAATCCTAGTCTACCCAGCCCCCTCCACCTCACCCCGACCAATCCCCTCCCTCCACCTCATCACACCCACCGCCACCTCACCAATCCCCTTCTTCTCTCCACTCCCTCTCTCACACAGCCCCACCTACCCCCTCTCCCTTACACCCCGGCCCCACCTCCTGCACCCGGTCCCACCCCGCTGCCACCTCATCCTACCACCTCTCTCTCCCCCCCACTCCCCACTCAACGCCACACGACACAGCCACCCCTGACCGCTCCCTCTCTTCCTGGGTCCCACCCCGCGGCCCCACCACGACGCCCGCACCACCCCGCGTCAACTTCCCCGGCCCCACCCGCTAGCGGCCCCGTCCCCCACCTACCGTTCCTCTCCCCCTTCCTCTTCCTCCCCTCCGGCCACCTCTCCTCTACCTCTCTCTCCCCGCGCCGGCCGCCCATCTCCGGTGCCCCGTCCCGCCTCTCTCCGCCTTCCTCCCGAGCCTGGCCGCCTCCTCGCCAGCTCCTCCCTTCTCCCCATGGCAGCCGCACCCTCGTCCTCTCCCTCTTCCTCCCTGGATGCACTCGCCTCGCCCTCCTCCTTTCCAGGCCAGGAGCTTACCGGCGCCCCTCCACCGCCGTCGGCCTCCTCCGTTCGTCCCCGGCCCGAGCACCTCCCGCCGCGCCTCCTCCCGCCGCCGACCTCGCCTCCTCCCGCCGCCGGCCTCGCCTTCCTCACCGCCTCCCCGACGCTCTTCTTCCCCCCACCTCGTCCTCCCGCCGCCGCGACCCGACCTCGTCGGCCTCCTCCCGCGCCTCTCCTCGGCTCCGCCACCGGCGCCTCCCCGTCGAGTTCCCCGCCTCCCTGCCGTCGGCCTCACCCTCTGCTCCGGCCGCCTCCCTCCGCGCGGCCGCATCCGGCCAGAGCCTCGTCGCCGGCTCCTCCTCCCGCGAGCCCCTGCGCCTCCTCTCCGCTGTGACCCTCTGCCTCGCCCGCGTCCCCTCCCCGGCCGCTCGTCCCCGGCCTCCGATGTTGAGCTGATCGGTGTCGTTCGTGTGTGGTTGTGAGAAGGATGCTCGAGTCCCTCACGGACAATCAAGATCGACGCGGACCCAGATGCATCCGATAAACCATCGGTGCCCAACCGACTCCGTTCATGTCCTTCGCCAACCGTCACCATGGAACCCCAAGTACCTCGACATGGAACCCGGAAGACCCCGGCGCGGAACCCGAGCTCGACACCGGCAAACCAAGATGGCACCACAAGACCGTCGACAAGGAACCGCGAACCGAAACCGGAGATCTCCGTCACGAAACCACAAGGCCTTTGGGGGTGGCACCGACAAGATCTACATCACGGAGCACCAAGAACTCCTTCGTGGATCCGAAGGCCGAACCCTCGAACGCCAAGTACTTCCCTCGGACGCCAAAACCCAAACCTGAAGAACGCCAAGATCGCCACGAGGACGCTCCCGAACGCCAAGACTGACTTGATGACGCGGACCCGACAAGGTCTTCGCAACGACAAGATCGACACCGACCAGGACGAATCCGACACGCCCCGACGCCGAACCAAGTCCTTCTTCACGGAACGCCAAGATCTACTCCGTTATCCGATACCGAACCTGTCGAACCCTGAACCCTGAGACCGAACCCCGAACCCCTCGGAGCCCAAGTTCGCTGAACCCTAATGTGTGACCCCTTTTCTCGAGCCCTATTTTATAAATATAATAACAAATTGATGCATATTAAATTGTCATACTCGCATGCATATTTGTGTGGTTTGGGGGCCCTATGCCGATTCACCTCATAATTAAATATGGGGCCATATGCGGGCAAATCTAGTCTTATATTGGCCTCATTTAAATTTGCGTAGAGAACCGGTAACTTATCTTGCCCTGTTATTACAACATTTAATTTGCGGGGTAGATAAATAACTTGAACCGTTTAAATAATTATCGGGACCCCGGTTCCGCTTAATATTGCTTAATTGCATCGCATCTTTGCCACGTCATGCACCATATCATAAGCATGCCGATCTTCTGCCGTAGTATTAAATATTGCATCCGGTGTTTATTCTAGTGTTTTGCTTCTTCGCGGATAAGGCCGTTGAGTTGATGCGAGTGTCGACCCGAGCTTCGGTTGAACCTTCGGCAATGTTTTTCAGGCGAGCACCTCCCCCCTTTCTACCTATCTTACTTTTATAGTATTTATTCCCTCCTGTTGATCTATTGCTATCTGTGTTGCGATGCTCTAGTTTTCGTACCCGTGATATCCCTTGCCGCCTTATATTGTCGTGGACACATCCTATTACCTGTTGTTTGGTAGATAGTTGGACTTGCGCGTCGTAGTCGCTTGCTCAAGTGCTGTTGCGTGTCGTCAAGTACCACAGTTGTTGGAGTATTGCCGCATGTTTAATGTTGGAGATGATTATGGCTTTCATTATCGTTTACTTTAATTACTGTTTAACAACTAAAATTGAAGTAGGTAAATGCAGAGGCACCAGTGGGTGATAGATTATATTTGTTTTCCGACCGCTCACTGGTGTCCCGTAGGACCCCGAGTTCTTGACACCTGTTCCGAGATCGAGCGCGCTAACCACAGGTGGGGAGATATGGGCCCCCCATTGATTAGTACCTGATTTCAAAGTATTGTACTGGGGGCCACAAACTAGTTTGAGGTTTTATTTACTATCATGTACTTATGCCATGCTTTACTGCTTTATTTACGATTGTGCGAGGAGCACACTGCATCGCTTAGGATCGGGACACGTTTTCGTGGTGTCGACAAGCCCGATTTGGGTCCCCGATCGTTACGTACCGTCTACCCAAACCCTAAGTCCGTCTCGGAGACCGCCGACTTCGTTATGGTAGACTTAGTGGGTGGCCCCGTGCTTGCTTTGGGTCCGGAACGTCATGACTTAGGCCCCGACATACCGATGGGTGTATGTTAACCGATCCGGCAAAAGGGTGAAGTGCTTGTGGATACTTTGGTGCACCTGCAGGTTTAATCTTTTCGAAGCCGTGTCATGGTTATGGACGACTTGGAGCACAGGTCTCGATCATAGACAACTATAACTAAAGTTTACTGTTATAAATTGACTTGTATCCGATATGACTAGTAATCAGCTTCACTACAACGGAATGGCCAAATAAAAGTACCAACAACTGCTGGGTTTTGGGGTTATCTCATGCTAATTGTAAGTGTTGCAACTATCACGGAATGGTTAATTAAAGTGCCCACTGCTTATTCTATCAGGATGACTATCTTTACCTGACTAGTAATTACTGCAACGATAACGGAATGAGTAAAACTGCCAACGGTGTGAGTTCCTCGGTTGACTTCCTCGTTTGGTCTCGAGGGGGAAAAACCAGGATGGGTATGTTTGGTGGTAGTATCAGATTGGTACCGAATAGGTCTTTCTTATCCCTCTCTGATAGCCGACAGTTATATCGAGTCTCTATAGGTTGTTTAGTGCATGCTGCCGCTGCCGCTCAGTCCACCATACCTATGTAGGTGAGGACCGCCGAATTCTAGCCTCGCCGTGTACTGGACTCAGTACTGACCGCTCTCTCTTTTTCCTTTGCCCTTTGTCGGCACCCCTTTTGTTTGAGCAGGTTTTGAGATCGACGTCGTTAGTAGGGTTACCCTTCCGGCTTGGCCTGGGCAGGGTTATGGACGCCATTGGTTATTCTCCAGGGCTCTTAGCCCCATTTGCATCTTGTCCGTAGTCGGACGCTCTATCATTTTCAAGGTGATTTGGATCTTTGTATATTATATCTGTATTCTTGACTCATTGGGTCGCTGTTGTATATATATCTGTTCTGTGGGTCCCATCGAGGACTGTTGTGTAATGTTATTACTTCGTTTTCCACCCGCACGAAAGTGCCTGGTGGGCACCTTTGAATTGTTTCTATGCGGGTTTGGCGGGAATCGCTGAAACTTGCATAGGGTCGATTCTGAGGGTGTTACAAGATCCTTGTACCCCAAAGCACCATCCTTCTTTGGAAGTGTCAAGGTCTCTCAACTAAGCCAATGTAACTTGTTTTCATTATCCTGTTGAGCCCACAAAAACGACAATCCATCGCTGAAATTTGATCACATATACCCTTCGATTAAATCAAAACAAGACATGGCAAAAGTGGGTATCGCCTGCGCATATGCTTTTATCAAAATTTCTTTTCCTACCCTAAGCTAAATTAGAAAGTGTAAATCAATCACGGAAGAGGATTACATAGAAGATTACAGAGAGCCCGACGTGCATCGGTTACGATCCTATAAGAAAGGAGGTGGCGCTAGAATAGGACTACTGAATGTTACAAGCGTGACATGATTACAACACGTACAGGTACAATAATTAATATTCAACACCCCGCAATCGGAATGACGCTAGACGTTTAGACTGGAACGAAAATTATGAAACACGGTAGTCGGCAATCCCTTGGTGAAGATGTCAGCATACTAAGAGCTCGTCGATACATGGAGCACACACGCCTCGCCAAGTGCAACTCTATCCCGGACAAAGTGAAGATCAATTTCCACGTGCTTAGTCCTATGATGCTGAACAGGGTTGGAGGACATGTACATAGCACTAGCATTATCACAATAGACCACGGTGGCTCGGGAAGGTGGACGATGGAGTTCCTGTAGAAGTTGCCTCAACCAACAAGACTCAACAATACAATTGGCAACCACCCGATACTCAGCCTCCGCACTAGACCTCGAAACTGTGTGTTGCCGGCGTGACGACCAGGAGACCAAGTTCTCACCGAGGAACACACAAAAACCAGAGGTAGATTTGCGTGTGTCAGGACACCAAGCTCAATCAACATCGGAGTATGCAATGAGATCAAATGAGGAAGACCGGTGAAGCCGCAGTTCATAGTGAGAGGTCCCATTAACATACCGCAGGATGCATTTGACAAGCTACATATGGGACTCGCATGGATCATGCATGAAGAGACAAACTTGTTGCACAACATAGGACATGTCCGGGCGAGTGAGTGTGAGGTATTGGAGAGCACCGTCAAGACTCCGATAGAGAGTAGGATCACTGTCCCGAGCTCCATCATGGGCGGAAATTTTGGAGCTGGTGTCTATGGGAGTGGGAATGGGGTTGCAGTTTACCATTTTGGCACGCTCCAGAATTTCTAAGGCATATTATTGCTGAGAGAGAGAAAAGACCATCACAAGTGCGGTGCACATTAATGCCAAGGAAATGATGAATATCACCAAGATCACTCATAGAAAACTCATGACCGAGGGAGTGGATAATGGAGGTAAGAAGGGTGGTGGTGTTGGCAGTGAGAATGATGTCATCCACATATAAAAGAAAGTATGCAATGGAAGAGCCAGTTTTGAGGATGAACAAAGAGGAGACACTTTTTGAAGCGCAAAAACCAATGGAGACAATGAAAGTGGTGAAGCGATGAAACCAAGTGTGGGGGGCTTGCTTGAGCCCATAAAGAGATTTGCGCAAGTGAGTGACACACATGAGTGGGGAAAGAGGAATCAATGAAACCGGAGGGTTGCTCACAATATACCGTCTCTTGGAGGTCTCCATGCAGGAAGACATTCTTGACATCCATCTGGTGAATGGGCCAGGAACGAGCACTTGCAATGCTCAAAACAACCCGAATAGTGGTCGGCTTCACAACCGGGATAAAGGTCTCATCATAGTCCACGCGGTGTTGTTGAGTGAATCCGCGGACCACCCAACGTGCCTTGTACCGAGATAGAGAGCCATCCGCATTGAACTTGTGGCAAAAAAATCCATTTGTCGGTCACCACATTGACACCTGCAGGACGAGCAACTAAAGACCAAGTGTCATTCCACGTTAGAGCATTATATTCGTCAAGCATAGCATTGTGCCAATTCGGGTCTTTTAAGGCAAAAAGATAGTTGGAGGGAATGGGTGAGATGGAGGTGTCGAAAGCGGCGAGGGGAAAATGCTGTTTGGGCATGAAATATCCAGATTTGCCTCGAGTCTGCATTGTGTGTGGATTAGTGAGTGGTTGTATCGGAATGGATTTGGGTGGCAGGGGCGATGTGGTGTAGAGGGATTGGGGAGCACGGGTTGTGCATGTGACGTTGGGGCCGGGGAGAGCGGCGTGCGCGCGTCAGGCGAGATGAACGTTTCGGGGGAATGCGTGTGTGAGCTGGCGGTGTATGGGTGGTGCGATGCAGGGGACCAGGTGGTGGGGCTTGGTTTGGGAGTTAAAGCCCGCGGTTCCGAGTCAGGCACGTGGGCGGGGTGGGTTGGACGAGCGTGGGAGGTGGGCCTGGGAGGTTAGGTGGCGTGCGCGGAGTGGACAGGAGGCGGGAGGCGATGGCGTGATCGGATCGATCGGGTGGAGGTGCAAAGCCCGGAGGGGGACCAGGTGGTGCCACGCGGATCCCGCGGCTGATCGCTGTGGCAGGCGAATCAGGACGGGGGTGGGTGGCGGAAGAAGTGTCGCTGTCACCAGACAAATAAGGAAAAGATGATTCATCAACATGTCTAGAAATAATAACATGACGAGAATTAAGATCTAGGTAGCGATACCCTTTATGTTCCCGTGGATAACCCAGAAAAACGCACCACGTGGAACGAGGCGCAAGCTTATGATCGGATGTGGCATATAAATTTGGATAGCACAAGCACCCGAAGAGACGCAAGTGGTCATAGGAGGGAGCTACACCATATAATTTGTAGTGAGGTGTGTGGAGGGCTATGGCATGTGATGGAAGAAGGTTTAATAAATGGGTGGCGGTGTGGAGTGCTTTAGCCCAAAAGGGAGGTGGAAGTTTGGCTTGAATGAGAAGATTATGAATGATGTTGTTGGTGGTGCGAATGAGGTGCTCATCTTTCCCGTTTTGTGATGATGTGTGGGGACAGGACAAGCGAAAAGAGGCATCGCGTTGAAAAAAGAATGCACGCAAGGAGCTATTTAGGAATTCACCACCGTTCTCACATTACAGGTATTTAATGGTAACACGAAGTTGTGTAAGAATATATTGAAAGAAACGTTGAAGAGCAGTACAAGTATCCGATTTATTTTTCAAAGGAAAGGTCCATGAATAATGAGAAAAGTCATCTAATACAACCAAATAATAATTATAGACGGAGAAACTAGAGATGGGCGATGTCCACAAGTCACAATGAATGAGCTGAAAAGCGGCGATAGTGTGAGAGGTGGAGGTGGGGAAGGGGAGACGAGGTTGGCGCCCTAGTTGGCACGCCTCGCAAAGGGGGGAACTACGAGTGGTAACATCATTATTACATGGTTGAATAAAATCTAAAGGTAAATGAGAGAGGCTATTTTTGCTAGGATGTCCAAGACGTTGATGCCATAAATCGCCAACGGTGGTGGAGAACACGGATGGTGGAGGTGTCGTCGAGCCGAAGAACGTGTAGAGATTGCCGTCACCATTGGAGTGATGAATTGTAGTCTTGGTGGCTAGGTCCTTAATGGAAAAACCAAAAGGGTCAAACTCTATGGAAACAAAATTGTCACGAGTAAATTTGCGCACATAAATTAAATTTTTGACGATGTGAGGAGAGACAAGAACATTTTGGAGATGGAGAGGTAAGGAGGAGATTTGAACCGACCCAACAGCAAGTATAGGAAGTTTGGACCCATCGGCGACAACTATATGCTGAGAATTATGATCTAATGGGGAGTGAGAGGAGGTCAAGTTACCCGTCTTACCAGTGGCGTGATATGATGCCCCGGAGTCCATGAACCATTTGGGTGGAGGGTACGGCGTGTTGCTGGCGGCGGCGTGGATCATGGTGCCATGGTCGAAGGAGTAGGTAGGCGAGGCATTGGATACATGCGCTATCATGGGGTAGCCCTTCTGCGGTGGAGAGGAGGCGCTGGCGTAGTGGACGGGGTAGACATGGTGAGCCACGCTAGGCCGAGATCCCATGATGCTAGCCGCGTTCGGGGGCCTCCACGGAGCCCGTGGCGGCGGGAAGGGAGAGCCAACAGGAGCAAAGTACCCCATCCAGGGGGTCTGCGAGCTGTCGGAGGAGCCACGATGGGAGGAAGAGTCGTCGGAGCCGCAGTTATGCGGCGCGCCACCAGGGGAACCATTGCCACGACCGCGTCTGGTACCACCGGCCTGGGAGGCGTTGTGGTGGACGTACCCAGGAATCGTGTTATTACCCCTATAGTTAGGGCTGATGTAACCTGCTGGTCGTGGCGCACCACCCGATGGCGGGCACAGTGCGCTCCCGGTGCTGCTGCTTGGCTGGCGGCAGTCGCTGTGGATGGCCATGACGTGCGACCCGGCGCTGTTCTGGCGGGAGTTCACCGAGATATCTGCGAGTTGGATGCGGGAGAAGGCGTTAGAGAAAGGGGGCAAGGGCTTGATGCTTTTCACGATCTTGGACTACAACTCGAAGCCCTCGCCGAGACCTTCCAGTAACTGCACTGTGAGGTCACGATCATCAACCGGGCGGCCGATGGCGGCGAGGTCGTCGGCGATCGACCGGAGTTTGCTGGCGTAGGATGACACGGAGATGTCTCCGCGCGTGGTGATGCAGAAGACCTTGATGAGGTACATGTAGCGGGAGTCCTCGTTGTCGAGGAAGAAGCGGGCGAGGCGAGTCCACGTCGTGCACGCCCAGCCGTCGCTGCCCTTGACGAGGCGGTAGAGCTCGTCCGAGAGTGTCGCCACAAACCACAAGGATATGTGGATGTCGATTGCCATCCAGGTGGCGTCAGGAGCTTGAGGGGCAGCACCCTCGGTTATATGATCCATGGCCACGCACATGGTGAGGAGAAGAACGATGATGTCATGCCACTTGATGTAATTGGCACCCGCCGAGGTGACCTAGAATTTGACGTGATTTTCGATGTTGATGCCGAGGATTGGAGAGGAGAGAGGGGTGGCGAGTTGGGAGGGGAAGATGAGGTTGGGAGCGGCGGCGCTGGAGGTGGGGATTACGGGCAGGGTTGGTGTTGCGGAAGTGGAGATGCCCGTGGTTGGGAACATGGCGGCTATGTCGCTGTGAGTAATGGGGCTGGGAGGTGCGCGTGGTCTAGGGGGCATGCGCTGCTGGAGAGGAGTGAGGGGATCAGTATCCAGGGTGGAGGGGAAGGTTGGAGAGTTGGCCGGAGTGGAGGAAGAAGGGTCGTCGGCTATGGGGGAGAGGAAAACCTTATCTGATACCAAGCTAAATTGGAAAGTGTAAATCAGTTGTATTGATCTCACGGGAGAGGATTACATAGAGGATTACAGAGAGCCCGACGTGCATCGGATACAATCCTATAAGAAAGGAGGTGGCTCTAGAATAGGACTACTGAACATTACAAGCGTGACAGGAGGTACAATAATAAATATTCAACACCCTAGACAATAGCTTTTCCTTCCAACCTTGAATTCGCTGCCATATACGGTCCTTGATATAAGCGAAGGTTTTAATTCTAGATTGGCCTACATAAACTGGTAAGCCAAGATACTTTTCTTTCCAAGATTCACGTACCAAGCCCAACTGTTGCATCGTCTGTTTCTTATGTCTCCACTTTGTGTTCTTGCTGAACATGATCGATGTCTTGTCTGCATTGATGGTTTTACCCGAACGACAGACGTCCGTCCCTTGAGTGACGGTTCAGTTTCCGTGTTTCTCGGGCGACTAGCGAGGCGATCGGCGAATCTCTCGTCGTCAACATGTGTCAACCCGTCTTCGGTGCGGTGACTAAGCCCCTAGTCAGAATCTCTCGTGATTTTGCGCTAGCCTAGTGCTAGCGTGGGATCTCTTTCAAACCTAGCCATGTCCACATAAGCCTTCTGGGTGTTTTTGTCTAGGGCACCTGGTCGTAAAACACCTATCCTAGATTTGTTTTTTCTCCATATGTGGGTTGTAGAGTTTGTTTTCTGGAGAAGATGGATCGTGTGGAGAGTCTGATGCGCAGCCTGAAGCTCTCAGAAGGGTAGAGGAAGGGAGTGAAGATCAGCCAGATAGGATCAGGGAAGGGTGGTACAGAGGAGGTGCAAGCAATAGGCAAACTCATGTCAGATAAGCCAGCAATTGCTAAAGCTATCGAGAATGCACCGGGACCGATCTGGTGTCCGTTAAAAGGTATTGTCTGTAAGGATTTGGGCGAGAATATCTTCCTCGTTACTTTTCATCAAGCATCAGGAAAGACGAAAGCCGTGAATGAGGGACCATGGACTTTTGATAAAAGCCTGTTAGTCTGGGAGGATTTTGATGCAAATAAGAATTTATATGAGTATGAGTTTAGTAAAATCCCGATCTAGGTCAGGATCTTCATGCTACCTCTTGGTATGATGAATAGGTCTACACGAGAGATCATTGGAGATAAGATTGGGGAATATGTGGGAATCGATGGAGTGGAGAATGGGCTAGCAATGGGGCGGTACCTTCAGGTTAAGGTGAAACTTGAGATCTCAAAACCACTGTTGAGGGGCACAATGGTGGAGGCAGGGGAGGAAGACAAGATCAGATGGTGCCCTTTCGAGTACGAGTTTTTGCCGGATTTTTGTTTCAATTGTGGAATCATCGGCCATGTGGATAGAGAGTGTGCTATTAAGCTGAAAAAAGGGGAAGAGCCACAATTCGGTAAATAGTTGAAGTGGGTTCCTAATAAGATACAAGGTGATGAGAAGAATAGGAGGCTTAATAGATGGGGCAGTGGTGGAAGTAGAGTCGGGAGTGATGCCCCGAGCTAGAGAAAGAATGTTTTCCTGGGTACAAATGAGGCTAGAAGCATGGAAGTGGGAGATAAGGTCATGATTACTCTAACAATTACAAATGGTAAGGAGGGGGAAAAGAGGGAGCAACAAAAAATCAGTTTTGATGGTGATTGATGACCCACAAGTATAGGGGGTGTATCGTAGTACTTTCGATAAATAGGAGTGTTGTGGCATCCCGCAAAACCACTACTAGAAAATCGCGTTGTTTTTGTGCATTGCATCATCATGACCGCATGCTCATGTAAGCATGCCACATTGCATTTGAGTATCGTCATCATCTTGCATTTGCTTGCGTAGAACTATTTGCAGAAAAACCTATTTTTGTTTTCTAAACGCCCCGTCTTTTATTCAAACGCCAAACCCGGGTCTCCGGATTATTTTGTTTTGGCTGCTACCGGTTTGCAAACGGCCCGTTTAAAACAAATAAAATGTTTAATTATTTTAGTGGGGCAGTCGAACGGGCCGACCCGACCCGAACGACCACCCCCAGAACCAAAAACGGTCCACCTCATCAGCCCCCTCTAAATCCTAAAGCTACCAACCTATTGAAGGGAATATGCCCTGAGAGGCAATAATAAATTGTTTATTATGTGTATTCCAAGTATATGATAGATGTTTATTTTGCATGCTATAATTGTATTAATACGGAAACGTTAATACATGTGTGTTTAATAAACAAACAGAAAGTTCCTAGTTAAGTCTCTCTCATAAACTAGCTCGTTGATTAACAAGATGATCAAAGGTTTCCTGATCATGGACATTGGATGTTGTTAATAACGGGATCACAACATTAGTGTAATGATGTGATGAACATTCATCCGAAGTATAGCATTACGATCAAAGTCATTGAGTTTATATTGCTATAACAACTTACGAAGTGATCCTAATCCTTAGACCATGAGATCATGTCAATCACTAACACCGAAAGAGTTTCTTGATAACATCAAACGTCACACCGTAACAGGGTGATTATAAAGATGGATTCAGAACTAATAAAGTGTTATGTTGAGGCTCATGGATCGAGAGTGGAATTTGTTCATCCAGATGACGGATAGATATACTCTGGGCCCTCTCGGTGATATCACATTGATTAGCTTGCAAGCAAGTGATTTGATCACTAGAATGTTATATCACGGGAACGAGAAAAGAGTGCATGTCGATGTGAGATCAAACTAGGTATGGAGATACCGATGATCGAATCTCGGACATGTAATATATCGTGAGACAAAGGGATTAAGATACTAGCGTAAAGGTTCCGACGATCACAAGAAAGTCATCGTTGAATGTGTGGGAGTCGGTATGGGTCTCGGATCCGCTCGATTATTGATCGAGAGGGTCTCGATCATGTCCGCATTATTCACGAACCGTAGGGTGACACACTTAAGAGACACCGACATCCAATTGGAGCAAAAGTTTCATGCCGAAAGAATAAACAAGCGCGAATTTATTTCACTAGATAAAACAGGTTTTGGTGAAATTGCATAAAGTGGTTATGCATGTGAAATAGAATTCTAGCAAGGGGTTATTTGTGAATGTTTGTCATTAAAGTAATTGATAAAATTCTGAATAAAATAAAAGAGTTTTATTTAATGAGAGATTGCATTAAATTTGGTGGAAATTTAATGGGATTTTGAGTGGACTTTTGAGTGGAGGGAATTTGGAGGAGTTTTGTGAGTGGAGTGTCCACCCAAATGAAGAGGGAGGGCAAGGGCAGCCCCATGCGCCACCCCTTGGGGTTCCCTCCTCCTATAAAGGAGCCCCTCCTCTCACTTCACTCACACCTCCTCGTGAAGGATCTCTCTCCCCTCTAGAATTTATCCCCATGGTCTCGGACTAGCGAGATACATGTTCCCGTGGCTATTCGGCAAGAAAGAGTTGTGCTTCCGCTGCATCGCTGGGCGAGGAGGCGGAGGTTGCTCGGTGCCTCGAGCGTGTGTGCGAGCACGGATGCTGCTAATTTGCGGCGCTAGGACTTCCTCTCGATCTTGAGATCGGCAGAGATCGTCTACATCAACCACGAGTTGAACTCGTTAAGCTTTGTCGGTCTTCAAGGGTATGTTCTCTACGGATATACATCCGCCCGTTGTTTGTATCTAGTATAAATAGATCTTGGTATATAGTTCACATCGTAGGAAAATTTTTGTTTTCTATGCTGCGAACCCTTCAGTGGTATCAGAGCCGGATCTATGCGTAGATACTTTACGGGTAGTACACATATGAGTATGTGGGCGATGATGATCATGTTGTTGCTCCTTTCTTGTGATTTTGGATATTGGTGGCATAGTGGGATGAAGCGGCCCGAACAAACTTTACATGTCCTCGCACATGAGACCTGTTCCACGCTTGACATGCAACTAGTTTGCATAAGTGGCTAGCGGTGTCTGCCTCTCCTACTATAGTCAATATCTATTTTGCAAGCGAGTTGTCAACAATTTGATTATCCTCGTTGTGGTTCATGTTCGTAGGTAAGAACGGTTCTATCTCGAAAGCCCTAAGCCACGAAACTTGCAATGGATAAATTAGAGGCGCCTAGTTTAGATTGTTCCGGGCTAGTGTTATGATATGGTAGTGTTGTAAGTAGAAGTATGAGATGATACTCTTACAACACACATAGCGTAAAATCCATAGGCGTGGATTTACACATATAGGTATGATAGTGATCATACCACGATGCACATGATAGAGATCATCTGCGGGAACCATATAATTTCACTAATAAACATATGATGTTTGATTACATCTTATATTGCTTGTTTAGCGCTTTGTTAAGCATAATAATATGATCCCTCATTTAAATATCAAGATAAGAATGTGTTCTTCCTTTAGTATGCACCGATTATGTTTTCGTCGTTCCAAGACATCACGTAATGATCGGGTGTTCTTGGATCCACGACCATACTTCGGGTGTAAAACAGTTACACACGCAAATACTAAGGTTCTAACTTGGCGAGCCTAGCATGTACAGACATGGCCTCGGAACACAGACTGAAAGGTTAAGCATGAGTCATATAGTTGATATGATGCCCATTTGATGCTCGCCTTTGAAGCTATACCGACTCACGTGATGATCGGACTTGGTGTAGTGGATTTGGTTCATGTAATCACCAAAAGGACACGAGGGATGTCGCTTTTGAGTGGGAGTTCATTCGTAATATAGATTAGTTGAACTCAATCTATCATACACTTAGTCTAAACTTTACAAATTCTGTTGTAGATGGCACCACCGCTTAATTTCAATGCGTTCATGGAGAAAGAGAAACTAGCAACGAACGGTAGCAACTTTACTGAATGGGCCATGAATTTGAGGATTCTCCTCTCTGCTGCACAAAAGAAATATGTGCTAGAAGCACCGTTAGGCCCCCACCTTTTGATGATGCCCCTGACGAGGAGAAGAATGTCTATCTGACTCGTCAGGAGGACCACAACTTAGTTCATTGCGGCATATTGTATGGGCTAGAGCCGGAACTTCGAAAGCGTTTCGAAAACGGCAATGCATTTGATACAATGGGTGAGTTGAAAATGATTTTCGACACACATGCTGCTGTAGAGAGCTACAATGCTTCAGAAAAGTTCTTTAGCTGCATGATGGAAGAGCACAACTCCGTTAGTGAGCATGTACTCAAGATGTCGGGTTACGCCGATAAGCTTGTGTCCTTGGGAATAACGATTCCCATTGACTTAGGCATCCATCGTGTTCTGCAGTCTCTACCACCTAGCTATAAGAGCTTCGTGATGAACTATAATATGCAAGGCATGAAGAAGTCTCTCCCCGAGCTTCTGTCAATGCTTAAAACTGCAGAAGTGGAGATCAAAAAGGAACATCAAGTGTTGATGATCAATAGGAACACTGGTTTCAAGAAAGACAAGAAGGGAAAACGGAAGGGAAGTAAGGGCGGCAAGCCTGTTGCCGCGCCTGAAAAGAAACCCCGAGTTGGACCTAAGTCTGATACTGAGTGCTACTATTGTAAGGGGATCGCCATCGAAGCGCAATCGCCCCAAGTATCTGGCATAAGAAGGCCGCAAGGCAAACAAAGGTATATATGATATACATGTTATTGATGTGTACTTGACTAGTGCTCGCAGTAGCACCGGGTATTTGATACCGTTCGGTTGCTAATATTTGTAACTTCGAATCGGGTCATGAACAAGCGACCGCTAGCAAGGGGTGAGGTCAAGATGCGTGTCGGCAATGGATCAAACGTTGATGTGATCGCCATTTAACGCCTGCCTCCACTTACCGTCGGATTAGTCATAAACTTAAATAAATGTTATCCGGTGCCCGACCGAGCATGAACATTATATCCGGATCATGTTTGATGCAAAGTGGTTATTCATTTAAGTCGAGAACAATGGTTGTTCCATTTATATGAATGAAATCTTTTATGGTCATGCACCGATGATGAATGGTTTATTTCATTAGATCTCAATGATAATGTTACACATATTCATAATGTTGATGCTAAAAGGATTAAACTTAATGATGATATATCCACATATATGTGGCAATGCCGTCAGGTCATATTGGCATTAAACGCATGAAGAAGCTCCATTCGGATGGACTTTTGGAATCACTTGATTATGAATCATTTGATACATGTGAGCCATGCCTTATGGGCACGACTAGAACGCCGCTTTCGGTTCAATGGAACGGCATGATTTATTGGAAATCATACATTCTAATGTATGTGGTCCAATGAGTGTGTCGGCCGAGGTGGATATCGTTATTTTGTTACTTTCACGGATGATTTGAGTAGATATGGTTATATCTACTTGATGAAACACAAGTCTGAAACCTTTGAAAAGTTCAAGGAATTTCGAATGAAGTGGAAAATCATCGTAATAGAAAGATCAAATTTCTACGGCGACCGTGGAGGTGAGTATCTAAGTTACGAGTTTAGCACTCACATGAAAGAGTGTGGAATTGTTTCACAACTCACACCGCCGAACACCACATGAAATGGTGTGTCGGAACGTCGCAATCGTACTTTTATTAGATATGGTTCGATCTATGATGTCTCCGACGGACTTGCCGTTGTCATTTTGGGGTTATGCACTAGAAACTGCATTCACTTTAAATCGGGCACCATCTAAATCCGTTGAAAAGACATCAGATGAATTGTGGTTTGGAAACAAACCTAAGTCATCATTTCTTAAAGTTTGGGGTTGCGATGTTTATGTGAAGAAACTTCAACCGGATAAACTCGAACCCAAAGCGGAAAAATGCGTCTTCATAGGATACCCTAAAGAAACTATTGGGTATTCCTTCTATCACGATCCGAGGGCAAGGTTTTGTTGCCAAGAATGGATCCTTTCTAGAGAAAGAGTTTCGCGAAAGGTGTGAGTAGTCGGAAGGTAGAACTCAAGAGGTTGTGGAACCTTCTCTTCAAAGTATGGCGAGTAGCGCAATACGAAGTTGTTCCGGAGTTGGCTCCACGTTGAAGAGGGAACTAATGATAATGATCATGAAACTCCGAAGAGAGTACTACCGAACCTCGTAGGTCAAACAGACGCTGCAGCCCCGACAGACGGAAATCTGTCATAAATTTCATGGTTGATGAAAATAATGACTGCGACGTATGAAGAAGCGATGATGAGCCCGGATTCCAACAAATGGTTAGAATCCATGAAATCCGAGATGGAATCCATGTATGAAAATCAAGTTTGGAACTTGCTGGAATTACCTCACGACCGAAAGGCCGTGGAGAACAAATGGATTTTCAAAAGGAAAAGCGATCGATGGTAATGTGACCATCTATAAAGCTCGACTTGTCGCAAAGGGGTTTCGACAAATTCAAGGAGTTGACTACGATGAGACTTTCTCTCCCGTAGCGATGCTAAAGTCGGTTAGGATTATGTTAGCAATTGCTGCATATTTCGATTATGAAATATGGCGATGGATGTCAAAACCGCTTCTCAATGGTAATATTGAAGAAGAGTTGTATATGATACAACCAAAGGGTTTTGTCGATCCTAAGGATGCTAACAAGGTGTGCAAGCTTCAGCGATCCATCTATGGATTGAAGCAAGCATCACGAAGTTGGAATCTCCGCTTTGATGAGGTGATCAAAGAGTTTGGATTTGTCCAAACTTATGGAGAAGCTTGTATTTACAAGAAAGTGAGTGGGAGCAATGTGGCATTTCGATATTATATGTGGATGACATATTATTGATCGAATGATATAGAACTTTAAACAGTGTTAAAAGTTATCTAAACAAAGAAATTTTCAATGAAGGACCTAGGTGAGCGTCATACATATTAGGCATAAAGATCTATAGAGATAGATCTAGGCGCCTAATAGGGCTATCGCAAAGTACATACCTTGATAAGATTTTAAAGAAGTTTAAAATGGACGGAAGTAAGAAGGGTTCTTACCTATGTTGCAAGGCAAGACATTGAGTAAGACTCAAAGTCCGGCCGGCGGAAGAAAGAGAGATAATGGACAAAGTCCCTATGCTTCACCATAGGCTCTATAATGTACGCCATGCTATGTACAAGACCGGATGTGGCACACGCTATTAGTTTGACTAGTAGGTACCAATCGGATCCGTGTTCGAACATCGGATAGCGGTCAAGAATATCCTTAAGTACTTAAGAAGAACTAAGGATATGTTTCTTGTATACTGGAGGTGAAGAAGAGCTCGTCGCTAAGTGTTATGTCGACGCTTTTGACACCGATCCGGATGACTCTAAGTCTCAATCCGGATACGTATTTCTCATGAATGGCGGAGCGTTAGTTGGAGGAGCTCCAAACAACCTGTGGTAGCGGATCAACAACGAGGCGAATATGTTGCCGCTTGAGCGGCTCAGAAGGCTTTGGATGAAGGAGTTCATATCCGAACTAGGAGTTGTGGCAAACGCGTTGGACCCAATGGTGATCTATTGTGACAACAATGGTGCCATTGCCAATGCCAAAGAGCCAAGGTCTCACAAGCATTCCAAGCATATTAAGCCGGTTTCACTCCATCCGCGAGCATGTCAAGGATGGAGATATAAAGATTTAGAAGTACATACGGATCTCAATGTAGCAGATCCGTTGACTAAAACTCTCCCTAGAGCAAAACATGATCAACACCGAACTCAATGGGTGTTAGATATATCACTATGTAACTAGATTATTGTCTCTAGTGCAAGTGGGAGATCAAGGGAATATGCCCGAGAGGCAATAATAAATTGTTTATTATGTGTATTCCAAGTATATGATAGATGTTTATTTTGCATGCTATAATTGTATTAATACGGAAACGTTAATACATGTGTGTTTAATAAACAAGCGAAAGTTCCTAGTTAAGCCTCTCTCATAAACTAGCTCGTTGATTAACAAGATGATCAAAGGTTTCGATCATGGACATTGGATGTTGTTAATAACGGGATCACAACATTAGTGTAATGATGTGATGAACATTCATCCAAGTATAGCATTACGATCAAAGTCATTGAGTTTATATTGCTATAAAAACTTACTAAGTGATCCTAATCCTTAGACCATGAGATCATGTCAATCACTAACACCTAAGAGTTTCTTGATAACATCAAACGTCACACCGTAATAGGTGATTATAAAGATGGATTCAGAACTAATAAAGTGTTATGTTGAGGCTCATGGATCGAGAGTGGAATTTGTTCATCCCGATGACGGATAGATATACTGGGCTGGGCCTCGGTGATATCACATTGATTAGCTTGCAAGCAAGTGATTTGATCACTAGAATGTTATATCAGGAACGAGAAAAGAGTGCATGTCGAACGAGATCAAACTAGGTATGGAGATACCGATGATCGAATCTCGGACATGTAATATATCGTGAGACAAAGGGATTAAGATACTAGCATAAAAGGTTCACGATCACAAGAAAGTCATCGTTGAATGTGTGGAGTCGATGGGTCTCCAGATCCCGCTTCGATTATTGATCCGAGAGGGTCTCGATCATGTCCGCATTATTCATGAACCGTAGGGTGACACACTTAAGAGACACCGACATCCAATTGGAGCAAAAGTTTCATGCCGAAGAATAAACAAGCGCAGGAATTTATTTCACTAGATACAAACAGGTTTTCGGGTGAAATTGCATAAAGTGGTTATGCATGTGAAATAGAATTCTAGCAAGGGGTTATTTGTGAATGTTTGTCATTAAAGTAATTGACAAAATTCTGAATAAAATAAAAGAGTTTTATTTAATGAGAGATTGCATTAAATTTGGTGGAAATTTAATGGGATTTTGAGTGGAGGAATTTGGAGGAGTTTTGTGAGTGGAGTGTCCACCCACATGAAGAGGGAGGCAAGGGGCCCCCATGCGCCAGCCACCCCTTGGGGTTCCCCTCCTCCTATAAAAGGAGCCCTCCTCTCACTTCTCACTCACACCTCCTCGTGAAGGATCTCTCTCCCCTCTAGAATTTATCCCCATGGTCTCGGACTAGCGAGATACATGTTCCGTGGCTATTCGGCAAGAAAGAGTTGTGCTTCCGCTGCATCGCTGGAGCGAGGCGGAGGTTGCTCGGTGCCTCGAACGTGTGCGAGCACGGATGCGCCTGCTAATTTGGCGCTAGGACTTCCTCTCGATCTTGAGATCGGCAAGAGATCGTCTACATCAACCACGAGTTGAACTCGTTAAGCTTTGTCGGTCTTCAAGGGTATGTTCTCTACGGATATACATCCGCCCGTTGTTTGTATCTAGTATAAATAGATCTTGGTATATAGTTCACATCGTAGGAAAATTTTTGTTTTCTATGCTGCGAACCCTTCACCTATCTACCCACCCCTCTGGCCACCTCACCCTACCCAATCCCCACCTGACACCTCACCCTCTCCCTCTCCCTAACCAACCCCATGCCGCCACTTGGCCCTCTCTCCCCTTTCCTCTCTCTCTCAACACACACACTACACGCCACCACCCACACAACACACGACGCACACACGCACACAAGGCCACACAACCACCCATCCCTTCCGACCCCACCCCACAAAGACACACACCTGACGCCAGCCTCACAGGCTCCCCACCCGCCCCACTGCCGTCCCCACTCCCCCGTCCACTACCTCCCGCCGCCTCTGCTAGCCCGCCTCCAGCAGCTCACGCCTGACGCTCCCTTCTCCATCCGCCTCACTCCGCGACCTCCTCCTTCCTCGCCGCCGCCCGTGCTTCCTCCTCCACGCAGCCTCTCTCTCTCCCCGCTGGCCAAGGCTCGCCTGAGCTGCCGCCACCCACGCCTCCCTTTCTCCCCTCGCCTGGCCTGCAGCGCCCTTCACCGCCCGTGTGAGCCTCCCCTCGCCGCCTGGCGCTCCTCGCCTTCTCCTTCCGCCTCCTCCCGCTTCTTCCTCGGCGCCTGCCCCTCGACCCTGCCGCCCGGCTGCACTATACCCACTGCCGCCCGCCCGCCACCTCGTTCTCCTCCGCCCGACGGAGGCCTCCCGACCTTCCTCGCCAGGGGCCCGCCTCTCCTCAGCGCCGCCGCTGCTTCGCCAGCCCGCCTCCGGCCGCTTAAAGACGCCCGGCCTCCGCCTGAAGCCGCCTCCTCGCTGCCTGCTCACGGCTCGCTTGCCGACCTCGGCCTCGGCCCGCCACAGCGCCACTGCCGTCGCCGCTTCCCTCCTCGACGCTAAGAGCTCCTCCGCCCGCCCTCGAGCCGAGCCGACGCTCGTGGCCGTGGCTGCCCCGCTTCCTCCGAGTCGCCGTCGCCATCGCTTCACCGCATGCGCAGAGCGCCGCCGCAGGTCTCCTCTCGCTCCGCCTTGCTCTGTAACCTTCGTCCGCGGGCCCACTTCACCGTCAACCGCCGCTGTGAGCGCTGTCTGGATTGGTGCTCTTGGATGAGGCCCCTGATGGTTGTGTTCATGTTCAGCTGCGAGTCCTTTGCATCATCTAAGGCAGACACTCTTGTGTCGTTCTCGGCCAAATCAGATGCCAAACTCTGTTGTGCACCGACAAGTTCTACCTCTCGGATCGCCTTCCCGAAACCCCAAGTTCACCCCTCGCCAAGATCTTCATCGCAACCCGGTGATCTCCTACATGGACCTGAGAACGAACCCGAAGGCCACCGACGGCGAACCCTGAGGCCCTCGACGCGACGATGCCTGCTTCCAAGATCTCCGGCATGGATCGAAAAGTTCCCCGAAGACCGATCCCGATGTACCGGAGACCGGACCCTCGACACGCCAAGATCTACCCTCGGACGCCAAGACCCGAACCGGGAGGACGCAAAGATCACCACGGAGACGACAAGATCTACTTCCGAACGCCAATACCGACCCGATACGCGGACCCGACAAGTTCTTCTCGACGACAAGATCATCGACAGGGAACCCGAAGAACACATGTGCGACAAGTACTCCCTCGAGAACGCCAAGTACTTCACCCCGGACACCGAGACCCCGATGCGACAAGTGCTTCAGCCCGAACGATAGGACCGACAGCATAGCCCGACCACCGCGGATGCGACGAGATCTACCCTGTTATCCGAGAACGATCCCGGAGTCCGAGAACGTTTCCGTCGAACCCTGAACCCCGAGACCGGACCCCGAACCCCGGAACCCCAAGTTCGCCGAACCCTAATGTGTGAACCCCTTCCGAAACCCTATTTTATAACATAATATAACTTGTCGCATAATAATTGTCTTGCATGCATACATTCATGTGGTTTGGGGGCCTTAGGCCGATTCACCTCTTAATTAAATATGGGGCCCATATGCGGGCAAATCTAGTCTCATATCGGCCTCATTTAAATTTGTGTAGCGAACCGGTAACTTATCTTGCCCTATCATTACAACATTTAATTTGCGGGGGTTCTAAATAACTTGAAATATCTAATCAAATGTCGGGACCCCGGTTCCACTTAATATTGACCTAATTGCATCGCATCTTTACCATGCCATACATCATACATGCATCATGCCGATCTTCTGCTGTAGTATTAAATAGTGCATCCGGTGTTTCTTCTAGTGTTTTGCTTCTTCTCGGATAAGGCCGTTGAGTTGATGCGAGTGTCGAACCGATCTTCGGTTGAACCTTCGACAATGTTTTCAGGCGAGCATCTCCCCCTTTCTCCCTATCTTACTTTTATAGTATTTATTTCCCTCCTGTTGATCTATTGCTATCTGTGTCGCGTTGCTCTAGTTTTCGTACCCGTGTTATCCCTTGCAGCCTTATATTGCCTTGGACACATCCTATTACCTGTTGTTTGGTAGATAGTTGGACTTGCGCGTCGTAGTCGCTTGCACAAGTGCTGTTGCGTGTCGCCAAGTACCACAGTTGTTGGAGTATTGCCGCATGTTAATGTTGGAGATGATTATGGTTTTACTTATCGTACACTTTAATTCATGTTTAATAACTAAAATTGAAGTAAGTAGAGGCATCAGTGGGTGATAGATAATATTTGGTTTCCGAACGCCCACTTGTGTCCCGTAGGACCCCGAGTACTTGATACCTGTTCCTTGATTTATCGCGCTATCCACATCCGGGAGGTATATGGGACCCCCCTGAGCCAGAGCTTGATTCAGTCTTATTTCTTGGGGCCACAAACTAGTTTGAGGTTTTATTTACTATCCTATACTTATGCCATGCTACTTTTGTATTTACGACAGCGAGGAGCACACTCGCTTAGGTAAGCGGAATGTTTTCGCGGTATCGACAAGCCCAGCCACACTTTCGGGTTCCCGATCGTTTACCATTGACGCAAACCTTGAGTCCGTCTCGAGCTTGCTTACTTCGCTATGGTCTACTCAATGGGGTGGCCCCCTGAAATATTTCTGAATCCTGTGATTGCTTTGTCGTGAAAGCCTCATTGGGTTTTGATTTGGTTTTTCCGAGGTTGATCGAGCGTGTGTTGCTATTGGTGCACCCCGGCCGGGTAAAACTTTCTGAAAGCCGTGTCCGCGGATATGGACGACTTGGAGCACAGTATCTCGACCATAGACAAGTATAACTAAAGTTTATTGCTCTAAATTTGACTTTATAATGACTAGTAATCAGCTTCACTGTAATGGAATGGCTAACTAAAACTGCCCACAATTGCTTGTTTGGCTTGTCGCTTGCGACAATTGTATCTGACTAGTAAGTATTGCAACTACAATGGAATGGATGAATAAAAGTACCAACAACTGCTGGGTTTTGGGTTTATCTCATGCTATCTGTATCTGATTAGTAAGTGTTGCAACTACAACGGAATGGATAACTAAAAGTGCCCACTACTTATTTTATCAGGATAATTATCTACACCTGACTAGTAATTGCTGCAACCATAACTGAATAAATAAACGGCCAACGGTGTGAGTTCCTCGGTTGACTTCCTCGGTTGGTCTCGAGGGGGAAACGCCAGGATGGGTTTGTTTGATGATAGTATAAGGTTGGTTCCGGATAGGTCCTTCTTACCCCTCTCTGATTGCCGCCAGATGTATCGGGTCTCTATAGGTTGTTTAGTGCTTGCTGCCGCTGCCGCTTCAGTCCACCATACCTATGTAGGCGAGGACCGCCGAATTCTAGTCTCGCCGTGTACTGGCCTCGATCGACGCCTCTTTTTCCTTTGCCTTTGTCGGCACCCTTTGGTTTAAGCAGGTTTGAGATCGACGTCATTAGCAGGGTTACCCTTCCGGCTTGGCCTGGGCAGGGTTATGGACGCCATTGGTTATTCTTCAGGGCTCTTAGCCCCATTTGCACCTTGTCCGTAGTCGGACGCTCCATCGTCTTCAAGGTGATTTGGATCTTTGTACCGTATATCTGTATTCTTGACTCATGGAGTCGTGTTGTATATATATCTGTTCTGTGGGTCCCATCGAGGACTGTTGTGTAATGTTATTACTTCGTTTTCCACCCGCACGAAAGTGCCTGGTGGGCACCTTTGAATCGTTTCTATGCGGGTTTGGCGGAAATCGCTGAAACTTGCATAGGTCCGATTCTGAGGGTGTTACAAGTGTCGATCCCAACGAGGAGCAGAAGGTGCTGAACAGTGGTATGGAGTAGGAAATCCTTGTGAATACTTAGCAAATGGATTTTTAGTGGTTTTCTGACAAGGCAACAAAACAAAGAGCAAGTAACAGAAGTAACGAATAAACGGAGCAAGTGGCCCAATCCTTTCTTAGCAAAGGACAAGCCGGTGGAAATACTTATAAGGACCAAACGTTCTCGAGGAGACATGAGAATTCTTTCAAGTGCTTTCGCTTCAAATAGCTGAGTACTCTTCTATGGTGTTTGTAAGTGTTGTGTGGGTGAACCTGTGCTAACATACTGCCCTTCCTAGGACTAATACATACTTGTGATTAAACCTCCTATAAACATCTGTAACTACAGAAAGTAATTAAGATATAAATCTGATCACAGCCTTAAACTATGAGATCCTGCACTCCCTTGTGCAAAGGTGTCCTAACGGGGGTTCAGGTTTCTGTCACTCCGGCAACCCCGCGATTATTAGCTAAATACAAAATGCATTCCCCTAGGCCCATAAATGGTGAAGTATCACGTAGTCGACGTTCACATGATACCACTAGAAGAATAGCACCACAACTTAAATACTAAACCATTGAATAATAACTCATCACAGATTCACTACTAACAACATGACTTCTCCCATGTCCCCAAGAACTAAACGAACTACTCACAAGACATCATATGGATCAAGATCAAAGATGATATGATAATGGATAACAATTTGAACATAAAAAATAATCCAATGGTTCCACTCACAAGCATCAACTACAATAGTAATCAACACTGGGAAAGTTTCCCCTAAGAACTAAATCAATATCCAACACAATTGTTACAGCGGGATGGAGTGGTGATGATGGTGCTGTGAATATGATGGTGTGGATGATGATGATGATCCAGATGAAGCCTAGCTTGATGACGGAGTTGATGGCGACGGTATCCCCTCTCCGGGAAGGAATTCCCTCGGCAGAAATCTGTCTGCCGGAGAGATCTTTCTCTCTCGGTGTTTTCCGCCCCCCAGAGGTGGCGAAAATCTATCTGTGGTCGCTCCCCGAGCCTTAGGGTTTCGAAGGGAAGATATAGGTGAAGGGGCGGAGTCGGAGGCCACGCAGGTGGGCCACACCTTCCCTAGGCGCGGGGTCAGGTGGGCCCGCGCCTAGGGGGGTGTGGGCCCCCTAAGGCCCATCTCCGTCCCTCCTTATGGCTTCCTTCGTCTTCTGGTAAAATAATATGTTTCCATATATTTCTGGTATTTTTTTGATCTTCGCGAAATTGCACTGAGACACCTTATTTTCCATCAGAATCCAGACTCCGGCAGTCCATCCTCCAGGAATCATCCAACATGCATAAACAAATGAAAAGCCATAAGTAATACCTCATAATAAGACAAATATCAATGAATAGAGTTAAATTATGATATAGAATGGTGATGCAAATTGGGCGTATCAACTCCCCCAAGCTTAGACTTCGCTTGTCCCCAAGCGAATACTGAGCTCAGTAAACATGTCTACAGGTTTATGGAGAGAAGTGTCGATAAAAGAATACGAACAAGAAGCATCACACTTACCATTGCACAACTCATAGAAGAAAACAACTCACCATTATATAACTTAGCTTGCAACCAAGTAAATCAGTCACAATAGAGATGCATAAAGATAAATCATAATTGGAATTGGCAAACTTGTTCTTGGTTAGAGAACACCTGGTAAACAGTTTCACAAGAAGCTTTTTTTAGAAGTTTCAAAACAGAAACACTCTTTGCTCAAAAAGGTTTTTCACAAGTGAAGGCTTTCAAAGTGATACTCAATAGATAAGAGTTTTGTGCAAACAAGGAAGATAAGAACATGATTGAATAAATCACCATATGAATGCTTCAAACACAACAACTCAAAAGCTTGCTGGAGATAGAGGAAGTAGGTTTACTAACTCAACTGGTAACTAGGAGAAAGGTCCCGTCTTAGAGGGTAGCAGGGATTACAAGTCATAAAGAGCTTCCAAAAGATTATGGTGCTTACTAGCTTTGAGCCCTCATTGCCCCTATCATAAGCATCTTGATATGATTAAGGTTAAAGTGAACAAAGATGGAGTATATGCTTGACGAAATATAAGTTGGCAATCTCATGTCCCTTGAATATGGGGGCCACTCCTCATGCATACTCAACTTTGGGTCCAGGTAAGTTCTTGTCATTGTAAGTATTTGCATATCATTGAGAACCGCCAACGGGGTGTAGGGTTCGCAGCATAGAAAACAAAAAAAATCCTACGATGGGAACAACTATGTACCAAGATCTATCTACTAGATGCAAGCAACGGGTGGATATACATCCATAGAATACATACCCTCGAAGACCGAATAGCATTAACGAGGTTGTACTCGTGGTTGATGTAGACGAACACTTGCCGATCTCAAGATCGTGATGAGGTCCATCTGGTCCAGCCGGTCCAGCACCGCAAAGCAGTGGTGCATTCGTGATCGCACACACGTCCGAGTACCCCGACAACCTCCGCGCCCTCGCTCCAGCGAAGCAGCGGAAGCAACAAATCCTTCCAGAAAATCCACCGGGAACATGTATCTCCCTGATCCGAGACCATGGGCAAATTCTAAAGGGGGGAGAGAGATCCTTCGTGAGGAGGTGTGCTTTGAGAGGAGGAGAGGGAGGGATTTTATAGGGAGAAGGGGGGAACCCCAAGGGGCATGGCGCCCAGCCATGGTGGCTGCCCCCACCTCTTCCACATTCATGTGGGTGGAGCTCCTACTCAAAATGAAAAGCCTCCACTCCCATAAAAGAGCCTCCACTCAAAAATCCACTCACATGCATTAAATTTCCATCAAATTTAATGCAAGCTCTCATTTAAATAAAACTCTTTTATTTATTTATTCAGAATTTTTTTAATTACTTTAATTAACAAACATTCACATAAAACCCCTTATAACATTTCAATTTCACATGCATAACCAGTTTCAGCAATTTCAACTGAAATAGTTTTGGTGTCTAGTGAAATAAATTCATGTGCTTTCCTTTTTCTTTATCTAGCATATTATTTGCTCCAAATGGTGTTGGTATCCCTTAAGTGTGTCACCCTATGGTTTGCGAATAATGTAGACATGATCGAGACCCCTCTCCGATCAATAATCAGCAGCGGAACCTAGAGATCCGTACTGACTCCCACATATTCAACGATGACTTCTGTGATCATGTGAACCTTATACGCATGTAACTCAATCCCTTTGTCTCGTGATATGTTACATGTACGAGATTCGATCATCGGTATCCCCATACCTAGTTTGATCTCGTTGCTGACATGTACTCTTTTCTCGTTCCCGTGATATAACATTCTAGTGATCAAATCACTTGCTTGCAAGCTAATTAATGTGATATCACCGAGAGGGCCCAGAGTATATCTCTCCGTCACCGGGATGGACAAATTCCACTCTTGATCCATGAGCCTCAACATAACACCTTCGTAGCACTGAACCCATCTTTATAGTCACCCTGTTATGGTGTGACGTTTGATGTTATCAAGATACTCTTCCGGTGTTAGTGATTGACATGATCTCATGGTCTAAGGACAAAGATAACTTCGTATGATGTTATAGAAATATAAACACAATGACCTTGATCGTAATGCTATACTTTGGATGAATGTTCATCACATTATTCCAATAATGTTGTGACCTCGTTATTAACAACATCCAATGTCCATGATCAGAAAACCTTTGATCATCTTGTTAATCAACGAGCTAGTTTATAAGAGAGGCATAACTAGGAACTTTATTTTTGTTCATTAAACTCACATGTATTAATGTTTCCTTATTAATACAATTATAGCATGCAAAATAAATATTTATCATAAATAAGGAATACAATGATAACCACTTTATTATTGCCTCTCGGGCATATTCCCTTCAGTCTCCCACTTGCACTAAAGACAATAATCTAGTTAGAAAACTTTGAGTATTGAACACCTATGGCTTTCTGGTGTTCCATATACGCGATTGCAAGTGGTTAACATAATCTACGGATCTGATGCTTTCAGGTCCGTGTGTATTTGCATGTCTTTGCGTCTTCATGCATCACTCATTCTCAATAAGATGGCATTGTATAAATTTGGGATTTTGGTGAGACCTTTAGTTCCTTGGGGTTAAATCATGTCGATACTATTGTCGTACAATATATCTTTAGTGTTAGCCCGTTGCGAACCACACCTTAGTTTGATAACAAACTACTTGGCACAAATGCCCTCCTTTGCTACTACTATAGCAGTCATATACTTAGCCTTTTGTTGTAGTAGCCGTCACAATGTCTTAACTTTGGAATTCATCCAAATCTATCATGGAAACTTCTTTCCATTTCATTGTGCCACCCATATTTTAAATTCAGATAAACTTAATTTTGTATCTTATGACAAAACTAGTATCAATGCAACGTTTTACAATAAACTATTTGCAATTGTTTGTCACCTCTACATAAATATATTCTTAGTTCTTCCAAAATATCATAATAATATCCTTACTATTGTCCAATGATCATTTTATGATTCATTCTAGTATATGCTCATAACACTTAGAGCATAGGACATATCTGGATGTGTACATATCATGGTATGATTGATCAAAACATTCTTGTGATTTCACTCATCAAGTGTCAAAGCACTTGAATCTTATTTCACTTATCAAGTGTCGATACACTTTAATCTTGATTCAATTATTTTCCATGCGACAAGAACCATTTCTTTTTGTTTCTATATTGAACTCCTTCAATATCTCATATATGTACGTTTGGCATAACCATATTAGCGTCACAGTCTATTCATATAGACATTCATGCTAAATATTCGGGTTTTTCCTAATTCTTTCATCGAAATGAAATTCTTAACCTTTGTCAATAAAAGATACATCATTTCCAATCAACAAGATGTCCTCCACATAATGTATTAGAAATATGTCTCAGCGCTCCCACTTAATTTCTTGCAAATGCAAGCATCTTCATTATCTCCTGTTGAAATTAAACTTCTTTAACAGTTTCATCATGGTGAAGATTCCAACTCCGCGATGCTTACTTCAACCATTGAAGTTTGCATGCCCTTTTAGCATCCTTTGAATTAACAAAACCCTTTGGATTGTGTCATGCACATGTCCTAGGTAACCATTCTTTTAGAAGAACTTTGTTTTGTTTAATCATCTACTATATACTGAATTATATGTAGTGGTCGCTACTTTAATCCGTTTAGACTAAATATCGCTATGAAAGATCAAATCTTGTCATAGTCAACTCCTTGAACATTGTCGTAAAAAACTTTATGACATGTCGACTATTTCATAGATGTGAAACATCCATGTCTGTTTTTTTATAGATCTAAATACGACCGATAGGTTTTTACACCTTTCCGGAGGATCTTCCAAGTTCAAAAAACTCGATTTCTCGTGTATGGAACTATCATGGATTTTATGGCTTCAAGCCATTTGACGGAGTCAGGTCCCATCATCGCTTCTTTGCATGTAGTCGTTTCATCATTGTCAAACAATAATGATTTATTCTCAAATCTCAGTATTTGATTATTTATCCGACCTACTTAGTTCAATAGGAAATTAGACCTTCATGACCACAACCTTTGAGGCACGTGATCCATGAGCATTCTGGCTGCCTCCGGAACATTTTCCAGCGCTGTGCAACTCAACTCATATAGCTAAGGTTCGTTAACCTTATCAAAGTTCTATTGTCCTCCCACTTAACTTTTACGAAAAATTCCTTTTTCAAGAAACTTGACATTTCAAGCAACAAACCCTTTTGTCCTCGGTGTTATGGAGGAATACCTAATGGTTTTTCGAAATAACCTACAAAGACATGCTCATCCGACTTTGGTTGTAGACATCTTACTTATGCTTATCATACCAAAATTTAAGAAAGGACAACTTGGGTTTTACCCCAAACCATAACTTACATGGTGTCATTTCAACGGATCAAGATGGAGCTCTTTTCAGTGTAAAAGCGGTAGTCTCTAAAGCTTTAATCTTTTAAAACATAATGGCAGTTTTATAAATAACACCTTTGATCCAACCATGTCAAACAAGGTTTCATTATAAATCTCAAACACTCCATATTCCTATGGTGTTTCGAGAGATGTAAATCTAGGTGATTTGCTAAACTTGCAACTCAAATAAACCCCTTTATGATGAAATCATAAATCATATATTTTCTTGTTACACTTGCAACTCAAATAAATCCCTTTATGATAAAATCATAAATCATTTATTTTCTTGTTACAATGATTTTCCACTTCATCTTGAAAGTCTTTGAACGTTTTCAAATATTTTATAGTTCTTTCTCATTAAGTGAATATTCACTCAAATTTCCGTAGAAAGCATATGAAGTTGAAATCCATCGCTTACGACTACATATAATGGACTACATACATCGATATGTATAAATTCCAATATTTTAGTCATTCGTTCTTCTTTGGCCTTTGAACGAAGTTTTAATTATCCCGAGGAAAGTCTCACAAGCGTCACTTGATCAAATCAAAGACTCCAAAAATCCATGAATATGGAGATTCTTCATGTTTTATTTCCAATATAATTTAAACGGCGATGTCACTTCGTAAGTGATCTTTTAATCATTTGTCTTGCGACATTTTAGCATTAGTTTTATGGATGTGAGTTCTCCAACTAGATTTGTAAATCATCCATATTATATAGAATACGGTAATTATTTGAACATTCTTTGTTCTCATAATACTTGATTTAAATAACTATTATTAAAACAACTCTTGAAGGCAAGCTTTGATGTCAACGAGAAATACAAACAACGGCTTGTTTGTTTTCGATGATCATCATCACATATTCTCTTGATAGTTACTTAGGCCATTGTAGTTCATGAATTGCGTCATTCTGTATGAAATTTCATACCAACCAATTCGGTATCCGATACCCAAGAACCACATTGTTTAACAAGCAAAGAATAAAACCATAACATGTATATCATCTATATACCTAAACTGGATATTTCCAGTCTTTTCTTTTCTGCCAAATATATTTTATAGATTCTCTTTCAGCATTTCCTTTTCCTTTTTAAAAGAATCTATCAACATCAACAGTGGTGCCATATACATGACACATAGTCCAAAGCATGTATATTGAAATAATAATACCTTTGGACTTGCACTTTGAAGTAGATCACCATCATCAAATGATTGGCATTCTTCTAAAATACATTCTTTAGTAATCTTTTAGTGTAGTAAAAACTTTACATACATCTTCTATTCATACTTATCATGAAGACTTTCATGATCAAGCTAATATAGCTTATAAAGGCGGATTGTGAGTATAACATTACTTTCTAAAACCCTTTTGGATGATTAGGATGTCTAGCATATCCAACCTTTGCAAATTCTCATCCAATATGAGAACATATATTATACTCTATCATATTGCAACCAAAACTTTGTTTCAGATATCGTTATATCTTCCACACATGATGGTTTCTGAAACAATTCTTTCAGCTCCTAGATAAACTTGATATTAAAACAATCAAGAATCATGAAGGCAAACATGATACTTAAGATACTAACACTGGAATTGTTACTCTTGATTTAATACCAATTATTAAATTTCACGGAGTAAACGGAGTTTGCTGAAAGTTTGCAATAGGACTTTAAACTTTAGAATGACACTCAACACAATACGATACCAGTTCATAAAGTAAATATCCAGAATTCTATAGTTCTATTATCTCAATTACAACTAAGCACAAGGTGGTGAACGAATGCCAATGACTACAACAAAATATGCAAATTAACTTTGATTTCATTTATGATAAATTGAGTTCTACTAATCCGAATTAGAAATGAACTCCCACTCAAAAACGACATCCCTCGTGTATTTTTGGTGATTACATGAACCAAATCCACTACACCAAGTCTGATCATCACGTGAGTCGATGTAGCATCAAAGGCGAGCATCAAATGGGCATCATATCTTTCATATGACTCATGCTTAACCTTTTGGTCCGTGTTCTGAGGCCATGTATGTACATGCTAGGCTCGCCAAGTAAGAACCATAGTATTCACGTGTGTAACTGTCTTACACCCAAAATATGATTGTGGATCCAAGAACACCTGATCATCATGTGATGTCTTGGAGCGACGAAACATAATCAGTGCATACTTAAGGAAGAACACATTTTTATCTTGATATATAAATGAGGGATCATCTTATTATGCTAATAAAACGCCAAACTAGCAATACAAGATGCAACAAACATCACATGTGAATAAGTGAAATGATATGGTTCTTGCACTTGATCTCCATCATGGTATGATCGCCATCATACCTCTATGTGTAAGGCCGAGGTCTATGGAACTTACACATTATGTGTGTTGTAAGAGTATCGACTTATACTTCTACTTACAACATCACCAAATCATGACACTAGCCCAGTAACAATATAAACTAGACGCCTCTAATTTATCCATTGCAAGTTTTACGTGGCTTAGGGCTTTTAAAGATAGAACCGTTCTTACCTACGAATATGAACCACAACGAGGATAACCAAATTGTTGAAAACTTGTTGCAAATTAGATATTGACTATAGTAGGAGAGACAGATACCCGCTAGCCACTTATGCAAAACTAGTTGCATGTCAAGCGTGGACAGGTCTCATGTGCGAGGACATGTAAAGTTTGTCTGGGCCGCTTCATCCCACTATGCCACCAATATCCAAAGTACAACTAAGAAGCAATAAAATGATCATCATCGCCCACATACTCATATGTGTACTACCCGTGCAAAGCATCTACGCATAGATCCAGCTCTGATACAACTGTAGGGTTCGCAGCATAGAAAACAAAAAATTTCCTACGATGGGAACAACTATGTACCAAGATCTATCTACTAGATACAAGCAACGAGTGTATATACATCCATAGAATACATACACTCAAATACCGAATAGTGTTAACGAGGTTGTACTCGTGGATGATGTAGACGAATGATTGCCGATCTCAAGATCATGATGAAGTCCATCTGGTCCAGCCGGTCCAGCACCGCAAAGCAGTGGTGCATCCATGATCGCACACACGTCCGGGTACCCCGACAACCTCCGCGCTCCCGCTCCAGCGAAGCAGCGGAAGCAACAAATCCTCCTAGAAAAAGCCACCAGGAACATGTATCTCGCTGATCCGAGACCATGTGGAAATTCCGAAGGAGGGAGAGAGATCCTTCGCGAGGAGGTGCGCGTTGAGAGGAGGAGAGGGGGGGGGGCACCCCAAGGGGCATGGCTCCCAGCCATGGTGGATGCCCCCACCTCTTCCACATTCATGTGGGTGGAGCTCCCACTCAAAATGAAAAGCCTCCACTCCCATAAAAGAGCCTCCACTCAAAAATCCACTCACATGCATTAAATTTCCACCAAATTTAATGCAAGCTCTCATTTAAATAAAACTCTTTTATTTATTTATTCAGAATTTTGTTAATTACTTTAATTAAAAAAATTCAAATAAAACCCCTTATAACATTTCAATTTCACATGTAGAACCAGTTTCAACAATTTCAACTGAAACAGTTTCGGTGTCTAGTGAAATAAATTCCTGCGCTTTCCTTTTTCTTTCTCTAGCATATTATTTGCTCCAAATGGTGTTGGTATCCCTTAAGTGTGTCACCCTACGGTTCACGAATAATGTAGACATGATCGAGACCCCTCTCCGATCAATAATCAACAGAGGGACCTGGAGATCCGTACTGACTCCCACATATTCAACGATGACTTCTGTGATCGTGTGAACCTTATACGCATGTAACTCAATCCCTTTGTCTCGCGATATGTTACATGTCCGAGATTCGATCATCGGTGTACCATACCTAGTTTGATCTCGTTACTGATATGTACTCTTTTCTTGTTCCCGTGATATAACATTCTAGTGATCAAATCACTTGCTTGCAAGCTAATTAATGTGATATCACCGAGAGGGCCCAGAGTATATCTCTCCATCATAGGGATGGACAAATTCCACTCTTGATCCATGAGCCTCAACATAACACCTTCGTAGCACTGAACCCATCTTTATAGTCACCCTGTTACTGTGTGACGTTTGATGTTATCAAGATACTCTTTCGGTGTTAGTGATTGACATGATCTCATGGTCTAAGGACTAAGATAACTCCGTATAATGTTATAGCAATATAAACACAATGACCTAGATCGTAATGCTATACTTCAGATGAATTTTCATCACATCATTCCAATAATGTTGTGACCTTGTTATTAACAACATCCAATGTCCATGATCAGAAAACCTTTGATCATCTTGTTAATCAACGAGCTAGTTTATACGAGAGGCATAACTAGGAACTTTCTTTTTGTTCATTAAACACACATGTATTAACGTTTCCGTATTAATACAATTATAACATGCAAAATAAACATTTATCATAAATAAGGAATACGATAATAACAACTATATTATTGCCTCTCGGGCATATTCCCTTCACGGGGTACACCTTGCACATGGTACAGGAGCTTTCCCATAAACAAAATGACAAGGCAAGCAGACAATGAGCATCTCAGTGATATTTTTATTTACTATGTGCATAGCTTTTTATAGGATGCTTCATAGATGACTCACTATGGTGATGCTGCAAGTTTCCACCATGATTAAGCATGGCTTAGGCTAGCGGCCCAGACGTTTCTCTAACACAATATAAAAACTCCATGGACTTACAAGTTCCCTCTTTATTTCACACCGTTGACATCCATAGACAAAAGAGCATGATATCAACTGTGTACAGAGTACAAGTGTAATGTTGAAAACATTCCTCGTGACAGCACAGTTCTGTTAATTCCAACGTATATATGCAAGCATATACAACTTCGATGTTCACAATGGTTCAAGTATATTAGGGTCAAGGAAATAAGGTGTGCCATCAAGTTCGTGAGAGCTTTACTAACTAGTTTTCATATAACAAAATTATTTTTAATTCGAAAGGTAGATGAAGCTTGAGAATTTGCTAGGAATAGAAAAAGCTACTAGGTAGATATGGTGGACACAAGTGGCAAAAGTTTTGAGTTCAAAGGATTTTGGAAACATGAGAAGTATGTGTTCTCAAAACAGGTTTTTGGCTAGCAAGGCTGGGTAGCAAGCAAGAGAGTTGAAAGAAACAAGCAAACATACAAGTAATAAAGCCAAACATGCAATCTTCCTTGAAGACATAAAAGAATCTTAAATAAAGAATACTAAGTTTATGAGCCAACAAGAAAGAAAACAAATGATACCAAATACCTGTAAGCTTTTTCTTTCTTTCTTTTTCTTTCAAACTAATGCCACTAACCAGAACTCAGTTTGCCAAAACCAATTTAGATCCACTTGATGATCCCAGAGTGGTGCCAATACTGATCAACAAGATCCATCATATAATAGAGATTGCAAACTAAAATAAGAAGTGCAGCAAGTAAAAGATGAGACTTCTCATTAATATTCAATAAAGGCACTCAAACCAAGGGATACATAGATAATTAACTAAAGGAGAGATACTTCCACATGCAAACCAAACTATAAGATAACCTCTCTACCAAGATATGAATCCACTAAAAAGGTAAAAGATAAATATAATGGTGGTGATACCGCGACACTCCCCCAAGCTTGGAACAAGCCAAGGGGATGCCAAACCTTATGACGAACTACTCCTTCGGTGGTGGTGGTGTTCTCTTGTCATGGGTTAGAAAATCTTCCAGCATCTTATGAAGCCTGTTATTTTCCTCTTGAAGCATATCCACCTTCATTCTCAAAGCACGGTACTTATCACAAAACTCGTTGGTGGTTCGAAGGGCTAACGCTGCCTCAGGGCAGTATATGAGTTCTGGACCGAAGGCTATGATTCCCTGCATGTGACAAGAAAAAGTATCTGCAGTGTTAATTTCTCCTACAAAAGTAGGTTTCCTTCCCCTTGTCCTTGCGGCGTTTTGTTCTTCCAACTCTATCTCCACGGGCTTCCTTCCTTTGTTGTTGGCGGAGGCCATGGTGCTCTAAACTTGAGAAGATTTCCTAACAGAAATAGATTGAAACGAAAACACGACGAGAACACGATGCATGAACCTCGGGGGATCCAGAGGGTTATATATTACGAAGTTTCAATGCATAATGAAGGTTTTAACACGGAAACGAGGCGGAGATGGAGTTCGAGGGGGGGACACCCCCCTCAGGCGCGACCAGGCTAGGCCCACACCTGGGGTGGGTTTGTCCACTCCGGGCTCCGTTTCCTCTTCAGTTTCATTTCGTAACTATCCTTATGTATTAAAAACATCAAAAATATAAAAAGATTAGGGTTTCATGAACCTTCTGTTTTCACCACTTTTACCTATTCAAAGACGAACTCTGCAGATTCCTTCTCTCTATCTCCTGAGAATTTCCTTCTTACAAAAACCTTGCACAAGCTCAATGACAACATTAGTGTAAGCAAAAACAATAAACCTTTGGTAAACACTTCAACTTAAAACCCTTCAAAACAAAAGCTTTTGTAAGAGCCAAATGCAAATGATGGCAGAAATCTGTCAAAACAAACCAGCAGGTAAAGATTGATTTTTTTGAAGACCTTATGTTGCTCAAATAAAAAAGTGCAGAACTGATGAAAGTTGGGTAACAACTTGGATAACAAGCACAGAAAAATTCAGCTCCATCCGAAGTGCTGATCTTCCTCACGATTTTTTACAATGCAGCACAAAAACCTATCCCAGGACAACCATTTTTCACAACTCCTCTACTTCACAAAAGTAGTTGAACTTGACACAAAAACCAAAACAAAAAGGATAAGGAGCGGTTATTACAGAGGTGATAACTTTCAAGAATCGACAAAACTCTTGGGTTATCTCCCAACAAGTACATTTCTTTAATGCCTTTAAGTTAGGCTTGAGACTTCCAAAGATGCTCACATAGGATATATATATATATATATATATATATATATATCTGAAATGAAAGAGAGCATCAAGAAGCAAATAACCAACACACTTGAGTCTAACCCACTTCCTATGCATGGGGGTATCATGATAAAACGAATTGTTAAAACAAAAACCAATAAGCATAGGAAGACAAAACAAATGCAACTTTAAAGCTTTCAACATAAAACGGGGAAACTTAACATCATTGAGATGCATAAAACCATGTTTCCCTCTCTCATAATAACTATTAGTAGCACTTTGAATAAAGTTGACAATATAACTATCACTAGAAACAACTTTATCATCAGAATAAGCATACTTACAGTCACCAAAAAGAGGTCCAAGGTCATAGACTGGATCAATAGAAGCAAGTTGTTCCATCTTAAAAACTTTATTAGGCAAACTATTTTCACAAGGAGCTTTAGCAAATTTGGAAAAGTTAAACTCATGAGAATCTCCATCAAACTTAGATAAAACTTTTTCCTTCTTACAATCAATAATAGCTCCACAAGTGTTCAAGAAAGGTCTACCAAAAATTATGGGACAAGTTTTGCTAGCTGCTGAATTAAGCACTAGAAAATCAGCAGGATACTTAATCTTACCACAGAGAACCTCCACATCTCTTATAATGCCAATGGGGCAAATGGTCTCCTTATTAGCAAGGTGAATAACCACATCAATGTCCTCAAGCTCACAAGGAACAATCTCATGCATAATTTCCCTGTAAAGCTCATAAGGAATAACACTAGAACTAGCACCAATATCACATAAACCATAGTAGCAATGATCACCAATTTTAACAGAAAGCACAGGAACACTAGCTTTTCTAGCCTTACTAGGATGAGAGATAATATTAGAAGCGTCTTCACAGAAGACAATGTGCTCATCCTCTATATTTCTAGTGACAATGTCTTTCACAATAGCTACCACATGTTCATCACTCAAATTCTTACCAGGCTCCACAGTTTTCATTGTACCCTTGTTATTTGCACTAATAATCATAGAATACTCCTTTACCTTAACTGGGAAAGGAATTTTCTCAACATGAGGTTCAGGCACAATATGATTAGTAGTACAAACTTGAGTACTTCTAACTAGAACATGGCTAACAACATCTTTATAAGGAGCATGGTACTTATTCCACTTTTTCTTGGGGATTTCTATGTTAGAGGCAAAGGCCTTAAAACAGTTGGCAATACTTTGGGAATCAAGACCAAACTCATTGCTAATATCACAGAAGTCATCAGTTCCCATAAAAGATTTAATGCATTCATACTCATAGTTTATACCTGACTTCCTTCCTTTGTCATTCTCCCAAGCTTCAGTGTTCTCTTGAATACGGTCTAGTAGATCCCATTTAGCTTCTTCCTTCATACGTGTGAATGATCCAGCACAAGAAGCATTTAGTAAATCTTTATCATGAAGAGAAAGCCTAGCATAAAAGTTATTGAGAATAATATTGTTAGGGAGTTCATGAATAGGACATTTAAGCATTAGTAACTTCAACCTCCCCCAAGATTGAGATGTACTCTCTCCATCAAGAGGCCAAAAGTTATATATAAGATTTCTATCCTTATGAATCTCACTGGGAGGATAAAATTTAGAGTAAAAGAGAGATGACATCTCCTCCCATTCCATGGATTGTCCATTCTTCAGCATCTTATACCATTCCTCGGCTCTCCCTTTCAAGGATATGGAGAGTAACTTCTTCTTCACCTGTTCAGTTGTGATACCTGCACACTTAAACAACCCGCATAATTCATGGATAAAAAGCAAGTGATCACCATGATGGACAGTTCCATCCCCATAATAATAATTATGCATAACATGATTAACAATACTTGTAGGTATCTTAAAAGGATATATCTCAACTGGAGGTGGTTCATCTACTACCCTTGCAGTGGTAGTAGTTTTCCCAAATAGAAAACCAAGTGGGTTATCCATATTGGAAACAAAGTAACAAGCAGTAATAAAATCAGTACTCATAGTGAAAGTTTCCCTTACCAGCTCCACTCTTCAATAGCGCTTCACTCCCTAGCAACGACGCCAGAAAAGAGTATTGATGAACCACAAGTATAGGGGGTGCATCGTAGTATTTTCGATAAATAGGAGTGTCGATCCCAACGAGGAGCAGAAGCTGCTGAACAGTGGTATGGAGCAGGAAATCCCTGTGAATACTTAGCAAACGGATTTTTAGTGGTTTTCTGACAAGGCAACAAAACAAAGAGCAAGTAACAGAAGTAACGAACAAACGGAGCAAGTGGCCCAATCCTTTTAGCAAAGGACAAGCCGATGGAAATACTTATAAGGACCAAACATTCTAGAGGAAACATGGGAATTCTGTCAAGTGCTTTCGCTTCAAATAGCTGAGTACTTGTAAGGTTCCCAACCTTTAATAAGGTAGAGATCCCTGTGTTTACAATGCTAGTCCCTGGATCAATAGATAGCATCCAAAGTTAAGATGTAATATCAAGAAACAAAGGTCATAATACAACTTTATAACCAGGAATAAAATAATTCATTACATCTTACATAGCTCATTTGGCTATCTCATTACAATGCAGCAGAATATAGAAATAGCATGGGGTCCTTCATCTTCAAAGTGCCATAGGCAAACATGTTGGTTGTAGACTTGTAATCCTAATCAACATACTTATCATCAAAACAAACCTGCAACATAATAAGTTGCAGCCACAAGGGTCAATACATTTGAATTGTATTGGCAAGTTTCACTACTATGTAGAATTAAGTGGATCCATTCATTACATGCATATTTGGCTAAGTGGGGTTTAGGCTCATTTGCAGAAAGCAATATAGTTTTATCCTATCTTTTCAAAATAGTTTTGATCTTTTTTCAAATCTTTCTGAACTTCTTGGAAAACTCCAAGTGCTTCAAATCCCTTGTTGTCACCATCAAGTTTTACTTTGAGAAATTGGAATGTCGAGATCTTCCATAGCTTCAGGCCTTAGTTGCTCAGACTTGTCCATAACCGGGGACACGGCTAAGTACTTAGAATTTGATCTTCTGCAGAAGTTGTACACTTTACCCACATGACACAATCTCGTCTTGATGCCACCAGTGGACGCTGGATAAGTACTCACCAAAATGGAGTACTGGCAGATCGAGAATGTGACAAAGTCTTTCCATAGGAGTCCTCCCAATACACAATGCTAGCTTGTCTACCAGGCACCAATGTATGGATATATTTCCAATACACAATGCTAGTTAACCTGAAGATGCCAATGCAAGGGTCTTCCACTATGTAGTTGACTAAGCCAGAGCCCATTTAGCATGTGGCTGTACACGGAAGCCACTGTACGAGAAACATGTTCAATCTCTAAGTCCCTGGATGGTTTTATTCAAGTGCACACACAAAAAAATAGCCATATAAACATGGTTCCCTTTGTTGCCACCTTGTCCAAAACTTGAGTATCCTTGTCCACCCAGGTGGTTCTTTGAGTACTTGTTTTATTATATAAAACATATATCTTTTCAACACTTCATATAATCATATCATGTATCCCATACCAAATACATAGCAGGGCTAAGCATACTACAACTACAATGTTTTCACTAAGGAATATATAAGGGTATCCTATTAGGATTTAGCATAGCATAAAATATAGTAGTCCTTTCCATGCATGTTACAAAAATCCACTAAGTGTAATGAAAATAGTAGGACATGGATGATAGTGTCACTTGCCTTTTAGTAGAGAATGTTGGTTCACTTCTTGATCTTGCAAATATCACACCCTTCTAACTTCACTACAATTAAATCAAGAAAACACAAATTCAACTAGCATTCAAACCATTTCTCACACATTAAATAACAAAAACAAGGTCATGCATGCAAGCATGCAAAATATATTTTTATTTGGAAAAGTGGTTTCTACTAGGCTCTAAACATTTTCAAGTTCAAAGTGGTCATTTACTAAAGTAGTAAAACCATTTGCAAAAGGTTTCATCTCATAAACCAAATATTATGCTAAGGTGGTATTTATGTTGTTGAAAATATATTTTAGCAAAGCAATGACTTTATATAGTTCATCAAATATGTTCTTAAATCTCAAAACTTGGTGTTTAGGGTCAGAAGGTTTGAATCAACTCATTTACCAAAGGTTTTACTCAAAATTCATTTCTAAACCATAAGCAATATTTTTATTTGACTAGAAATGCTCTAATTCTAATATTTATTCCTTAGCCTCACAAAATGCATTTTTAAATCGATAAGTTGGTTCCTATGGTCATTAGGTTCAAAAAAATCCATTTTGCAAAGATTTCATCTTAAAATTATATCTAGAATAATTTTTATACTCAAACTATGCCTACACATGTTTCTGCAAATTCAACCAATTTTCCAGAACAAAAACATTAAATAAAGTGCATGGTTGCAAAGTACTTGTTCTGCTGAATCCATTGATATAAAATTTGCAAAATTTGGACGTGTAGAATTAAAGTTATGTATTTTACAAGTTTGCAATTCTAATAGATCAAATTTCTATTTTAAATCCTGAGTCTGTCCACGTGGCTCATTCCTATTGGTCGGTACCGCTTTGTGCGGATCAGCCTCTACGAGTCGTTGGATCTAAATAATATCGTGCGGCACTGATCAACTCGTACCCCTTCGTCTAGATCTAATCTCAGCCAGACGATCGAGATCCAACGGGCACAGTGCGTTGGACCAAGGACTGGCGGCGGCGCACGCTCGGGCGGTGGCGTCACGGCGACTAAAGGAAGCAAGGGAAGGAGGGGAGGGGTTTACCAGAATCGCCGTGCTTCACTGATGCTCGACGTGTTCAAGAGGAGGCAGGGGGCGCACAGGGACGATCACAATTGCTCGCCGAAGTTGCTCTCTGCGTCGGGTTCCTCTGGTCGTTGACGGGGGCGAGGTTATAGGTCATGACAAGGCAAACGGAGCATATGGTTAGACGCGAGCGAGCGTGGGGAGTACAGGAGCATCATCGGGAGGGTTCGGGGTGGTCTGCGCTTACCAGGGAAGCTCGCCGGAAGAACGGCAGACGACGGTGGCACTCAGGTGATGACGAAGCCGAGGCTACGGTGCTCGCGCAGGCTAACTAGCCGCACTAGGAGATGCGCGAGGAGGTGGGGAGCAAGTCTGCATGCAGTGGGAGGCGAGGCGCGACAAGGTGTGGCCAGAATCGGTTGGGGAAGCTCATCAGAGCAGTGGCGTTGCCGGCAGAAATCCAGGCAGCCTGGGGGCAGAGAAGGTGGGGTGAGCGAGGGGAATGAGAGAGGAGAGGCAGGCACTTAAGTACGCGTGGTCGGGGGTGATATTAACGCAGGCAATAACTCGAATTCATCGCCGCAATCAAGGGCAGCAACGGCGAGGGGGACGTGGTCGCGAGGTTGATGACGCTGCGCTGGCGGTGGGGCCGTGCTGTCTGTGAGGGAGAGAGAGGGGAGATGGGGTCCAGTCGTCAGTGACTTCGCGGGTGCAAGGTTGAGTGGAAAACGTTTCACCGCGGGAAGTTTAGTTGGGCTGGGAGTTGGGCTTGCTAGGCCTGTTGGGTTGGGTCTGCTTCGTTTCATTTTTTATACTAATTGCTTTTTTTTCTATTTGGAATTTCCGTTTTGATTTTATTTCAACAAATTCAAACTCCAATTTAATTCAAACCACCACCAAACTTTGTGTTGATTTTAATTCTGTTTAACAACACATTCCAAAGTCCAAAATAAAATAATTCTTTTATTCTTTTAGGATCTATTAATAATTAAATAAATAGACCTTAGTCTTTATTTCAAATAGGATTTAATTTATTTTAAAACTTTATTTGAAATCTAAATAATACCCAAAACCTTTTTAGTAGGTTTTATTTGAAAATATAAAACACTTGGAAATATTATTTAAAATACTTTAACAAGTTTTAGTGTTTATTTAAAAAGGAAAAAGCCTTTACTTAATAAAAATTGGATATTAATTAATCCTTATTTTTTTTAAATATACCTTTACTCTTTTATCAATCAAGAATATTTTATTCTAAAAACTTGGCCAAGATTAATTTGGCTCTATAAAATAATCCTTATTTATTAATTCTACTTTGCTTTTGAAAACCAAATCTTTTTATTAAAAGATCCAAAAATAGTGATTCCAACTATTATAACTTTATTATTTAATTATCTTTTAAATCCCTTTAGGATTCTATTGGATCAAAATAGGTTTTGATGTTTCCAATTGGAATCAAAAAGTTTCTTCTCCCCCTAAATTTTAACAAATTTTTATTTTGTTTATTTATTTTTCACATTTCAAAATTAGGAAAATTTTGGGATGTGAAAATACTCTTGTATGGTGTTCGTAAGTGTTGTGTGGGTGAACCTGTGCTAACATACCGCCCTTCCTAGGACTAATACATACTTGTGATTAAACCCCTTACAAACATCTGTAACTACAGGAAAGTAATTAAGATATAAATCTAACCACAACCTTAAACTCTGAGATCCTGCGCTCCCTTATGCAACGGTGTCCTAACGGGGTTTCAGTTTTCTGTCACTCCGGCAACCCCAAGATTAGTATCCAAATACAAAATGCATTCCCCTAGGACCATAAATGGTGAAGTATCATGTAGTCGACGTTCACATGACACCACTAGAAGAATAGCACCACAACTTAAATACTAAACCATTGAATAATAACTCATCACAGATTCACTACTAACAACATGACTTCTCCCATGTCCTCAAGAACTAAACGAACTACTCACAAGACATCATATGGATCAAGATCAAAGATGATAAGATAATGGATAACAATCTGAACATAAACAATAATCCAATGGTTCCACTCACAAGCATCAACTACAATAGTAATCAACACCAGGAAAGTTTCCCCTAAGAACTAAAGAAATATCGAACACAATTGTTACAGCGGGACGGAGTGGTGATGATGGTGCTGTGGAGATGATGGTATGGATGATGATGATGATCCCGATGAAGCCTAGATTGATGACGGTGTTGATGGCGACGGTCTCCCCTCTCCGGGAAGGAATTCCCCTGGCAGAAATCTGTCTGCCGGAGAGATCTTTCTCTCGGTGTTTTGCCCCAGTGAGGCGCGGAAATCTATCTGTGGTTGCTCCCGAGCCTTAGGGTTTCAAAGGAAGATATAGGCGAAGGGGCGGAGTCGGAGGCAGGTGGGCCACACCGCCTGCCTAGGAACGGGTCGTGGGCCCGCTTAGGGTGTGGGCCCCCTGAGGCCCATCTCCGTCCCTCCTTCTGGCTTCCTTCGTATTCTGGTAAAATAGTATGTTTCCATATTTTTCTGGTATTATTCCGATCTTCGCTAAATTGCATCGAAACACCTTCTTTTCCATCAGAATCCAGACTCCGGTAGTCCATCCTCCAGGAATCATCCAACATGCATAAACAGGTGAAAAGCCATAAGTAATACCTCATAATAAGACAAATATCAATGAATAGAGGTAAATTATGATATAGAATGGTGATGCAAATTGGGCGTATCAGTGATGATCACAATCTCCCGGAGGATGGTGGAAAGAAGATTTTTGTAAATGACCAGATGGTGGTGGAGGGAGAACAAACTAAGGGTCGAAGTGAATCAGAGATGCTGCAAGGTATGGAAAAGAGTCGGGATGAAAAGGGAGGAGGCAATGGGGTGTTAGATATTGCAGAAAATATACTAGTAGCTGCCGTGGATTCTTGTTCTCAGGTATAGGGGACTGCCCATGTTATTCGGGAGGTTAATATAGGAAAGGAGGGGGCGAATGGCAAGTGTTTCAAACATAGAACCCGCAGTGTGGCTCCCTCCGATATAAAACTTGGTGTTTCCTTAGGCAACAAGAGGGGGAGTGGCCTTATGGAGATAGATATGGACGAAGTGGAGAAGCAGAAGAAGTTGAAGGGATAAAATAGGGAGGCAACTGAAGGGAATATGCCCTGAGAGGCAATAATAAAGTTGTTATTATGTATATTCCAAGTATATGATAAATGTTTGTTTTGCATGCTATAATTGTATTAATACTAAAACATTGATACATGTGTGTTCAATAAACAAATGGAAAGTTCCTATTTATGCCTCTCTTATAAACTATCTCGGTGATTAATAAGATGATCAAGGTTTCCTGATCATGGACATTGGATGTTGTTAATAACGAGGTCACAACATCATTGGAATGGTGTGATGAACATTCATATGAAGGCATTATGATCAAAGTCACTGTGTTTATATTGCTATAACATCATACAAAGTAATCCTAATCCTTAGACCATGAGATCATGCCAATCACTAACACTAGAAGAGTATCTTGATAACATCAAACATCACACTGTAACAGGGTGACTATAAAGATGGGTTCAGTGCTACGAAGGTGTTATGTTGATGCTCATGGATCAAGAGTGGAATTTGTACATCCCAATGACGGATAGATATACTATGGGCCCTCTCGGTGATATCACATTAGTTAGCTTGCAAGCAAGTGATTTGATCACTAGAATGTTATATCACTGAAACGAGAAAAGAGTACATGTCGGTAACGAGATCAAACTAGGTATGAAGATACCGATGATCGAATCTTGGACATGTAATATATCGTGAGACAGAGGGAGTAAGATTCTAGCATAAAAGGTTCTCGCGATCACAAGAAGTCATCATTGAATGTGTGGGAGTCAATATGGATCTCCAGGTCCCGCTTCTGATTATTGATCCGAGAGTGGTCTCGATCATGTCTGTATTATTCACGAACCATAGGGTGACACACTTAAGAGACACCGACACCATTTGGAACAAATAGTTTCTTGTCAAAAAGATTTACAAAGCGCAGGAATTTATTTCACTAGACACCGGTATTGTTTCGGCTGAAATTGCTGAAAGTGTTTCTGCATGTGAAATAGAATACTAGCAAGGGGTTTTATGTGAATGTTTGTCCATTAAAGTAATTGACAAAATTCTGAATAAATAAATAAAAGGAGTTTTATTTAAAGAGGGATTACATTAAATTTGGTGGGAATTTAATTGAATATGAGTGGGATTTTGAGTGGAGAAGTGAGGGGTCATCTTTATTTGAGTGGAGCTACCTCCACATGAATGAATGAGGGGAGGGGGCACCCTCCATGGTGTGCCCCCATGGAGAGGGGTTTCCCCCTCCTATAAAAGGACCCCCTCTACCCCTCTCATACTCACACCTCCTCGTGAAGGATCTCTCTCCCCCTCTAGTTTATCCCCCATGGTCTCGAACTAGCGAGATACATGTTCCCGATGGCTTTTCATCAAGAAAGAGTTGTTGCTTCCGCTGCATCGCTGGAGCGAGGAGGCGAAGGTTTCTCGGTGGCTTGGATGTGTGTGCGAGCACGGATGCGCTGCTGATTTGTGATACGTCCAATTTGCATGACCATTCTATATCATAATTTGCCTCTATTCGTTGATACATGTCTTATTATGAGGTATTACTTATGTATTTTCCACTGTTTTTGCATGTTGGATGATTCTTGGAGGATGGACTGCTGGAGTCAGGATTCTGATGGAAAAAGAGGTGTTTTGATGCAATTTCACGAAGATCAGAAAAATACCAGTAAAATATTGGAAAATCATATTTTTCCAGAAGACGGAGGAAGCCAGAAGGGGAGGCATAGCTGGGCCATAGGGGGCCCACACCCCCCTAGGCGCGGGTCCCCCCTGGGCCGCACCTAGGGCAGGTGTGGCCCACCTGGTCTGCTCCCTACTCCGCCCTCTCGCCTATATCTTCCTCACGGAACCCTAATACCAAGGGAGTGACCACAGAAAGATTTCCGCCGCCTCTGTGGGGCAAAAAACACCTAGAGAGAAAGATCTCTCCGGCAGACAGATTTCTACCAGGAAAATTCCTTCCCGGAGAGGGGAGATCGTCGCCATCAACACCATCGTCAATCTAGGCTTCATCGGGATCATCATCATCCATACCATCATGTCCACCAGCACCATCATCACCACTCCATCCCGCTATCACAATCATGTTGGATACTTGCTTAGTTCATAGGGGAAACTTTCCTAGTGTTAATTACTATTGTAGTTGATGCTTGTGAGTGGAACCATTGGATTATTGTTTATGTTCAGACTGTTATTCATCACCATATCATCTTTCATCTTGATCCATATGATGTCTTGTGAGTAGTTCGTCTAGTTCTTGAGGACATGGGAGAAGTCATGCTGTTAGTAGTGGATTTGTGTTGAGTTATTATTCAATGGTTTAGTATTTAAGTTGTGGTGCTATTCTTCTAGTGGTGTCATGTGAACGTCGACTACATGATACTTCACCATTTATGGGCCTAGGGGAATGCATTATGTATTTGGCTACTAATTGTGGGGTTGCCGGAGTGACAGAAAACTGAAACCCCGTTAGGACACCATTGCAAAAGGGAGTGTAGGATCTCAGAGTTTAAGACCGTGGTTAGGTTTATATCTTAATTAATTTCCTGTAGTTGAGGATGCTTGTAGGGGGTTTAATAACAAGTATGTATTAGTCCAAGTAAGGTCGGTACGTTAGCACAGGTTCACCCACACAACACTTACAACACCAAAGAAGAGTAGTCAGCTATTTGAAGCGAAAGCACTTGACAGAATTCCCATGTGTCCTCGAGAATGTTTGGTCCTTATAAGTATTTCCACTGGCTTGTCCTTTGCTAATAAAGGATTGGGCCACTTGCTGCGTTTGTTCTTTGTATTTATTACTTGCACTTTGTTTTGTTGCTTTATCAGAAAACACCTAAAAATCCGTTTGCTAAGTAATTACAGAGATTTCCTGCTCCTTACCACTAGTCAACACCTTCTGCTCCTCATTGGGATCGACACTCCTATTTATCGAAAGTACTACGATACACCCCCTATACTTGTGGGTCATCAAGACTATTTTCTGGCGCTGTTGCCAGGGAGTGAAGCGCTATTGAAGAGTGGAACTGGTAAAGGAAACCTCTACCGTGAGTGTTTCTGTTTGTTACTTTGTTTCCAATATGGATAACCCACTTGGTTTTCTGTTTGGGAAAAATACTACCACTGTTAGGATAGTAGATGAACCACCATCTATTGAGATAGATTCTTTTAAGATACCTACAAGTATTGTTGATCGTGTTATGGATAATTATTATTTAGGGGATGGAACTGTTCATCCTGGTGATCATTTGCTTTTTATCCATGAATTATCCAGGTTGTTTAAGTGTGCAGGTATCACAACTGAACAGGTGAAGAAGAAGTTAATTTATACATCCTTGAAAGAGAGAGCTGAAGAATGGTATAGGCTGCTGAAGAATGAACAATCCATGGAATGTGAGGAAATGGCATCTCTCTTTTATTCTAAATTCTATCCTCCCAGTGAGATTCATAAGGATAGAAATCTGATATATAACTTTTGGCCTCATGATGGATAGAGTACAACTCAAGCTTGGGGGAGATTGAAGTTACTAATGCTTAAATGTCCTATTCATGAACTCCCTAACAATATTATTATCAATAACTTTTATGCTAGGATTTCTCTTCATTATAAAGATTTACTAGATGCTTCTTGTCTTGGATCATTCACACGTATTAAGGAAGAATCTAAATGGGATCTACTAGACCATATTCAAGAGAACACTGGAGCTTGGGAGAATGACAAAGGAAGAAAGTCATGTATAAACTATGATTATGAATGCATAAAATCTTTTATGGGAACTGACGACTTCCGTGATATTAGTAATGAGTTTGTTCTTGATTCCCAAAGTATTGCCAATTTTTTTAAGGCTTTTTCCTCTTACATAGAAATTCCCAAAAATAAGTGGAATAAGTACCATGCACCTTATAAAGATGTTGTTAATCATGTTCCTGTTAGAAGTGTTGAAGTTTGTACTACTAATCATATTGTGCCTGAACCTGATGTTGAGAAAATACCTTTCCTAGCTAAGGTTGTAACATCCCAAAAATCATGATTTATAAAGTTAGCATAGCATTCATGCATTCATAAGCATTTGACCTTTTCAAATGAAATTTCAACATAAGAAACCATATTTGTGCCTATTAACTTTATTCAAGTAAGGCAAGTTTTATATTTTACTTTCTAAATATGATTAGTGTTGGAATTATGCTCTAGAGGCAATAATAAAGATGTTATTATTATAATTCTTGTTCATGATAATGTTTATATTCCATGCTAGAATTGTATTAAGCGGAAACTTTAATACTTGTGTGGTTTGTGAACAACACCGTGTCCCTAGTACGCCTCTATGGACTAGCTCATTGATCAATGATGGTTAAGGTTTCCTAACCATAGACATGAGTTGTCAATTGATAATGAGATCATATCATTGGGAGAATGATATGATGGACAGACCCAAACTAAGCGAAGCAATTAGATCGTGTCATCGTGTTCGTCTTTGCGAAGCTTTTCTTATGTCAAATATTGTATTCCTTAGACCATGAGATAATACAACTCCCTGGTATCGGAAGAAAGCTTTGAGGTCATCAAACGTCATCCTATGAGAGGGTGATCATAAAGGTGTCTCTCAGGTGATCGGAAAGTATCTGTTGGGTTGTATGTATCGAGATGGGATTTGTCCCTCCCAAGTCGGAGAGATATACTGGCCCATTCGTAATCGATATCAACACCGCTTGCAAGCATGTGGTTAAGGAGTTAATCACAAAGTGATATCGGATTACGGAACAGTAAAGTACTTGCCGTGAACGAGATTGAACTAGGTATGATGCATCGACAATCAAATCTCGGGCAAGTAAAATATCGCGAGACGAAGGGAATATATATATGGGATTGATTGAATCCTGGCATCGTGGTTCATCCGATATGATCATCGATGAATGTGTGGGAGTCAATATGGGTTTCCAGACCCCTCTGTTGATTATTAATAGAAGATCATGTCTGCATATTCTCGAACCCGCAGGGTCACACACTTAACGTGTCTCGACGCTAGGATAGATTGGATAATTGGTTTATGAGTTTTTGTTCGGAGTCTCGGATGGGATCCGGGACATCACGAGAGGTTCCGGAGTGGTCCGGAGAATAAGATTCATATAAGGCAGTGTAGTTTTTGGAGTTCGGAATTGTTCCGGGTTAATCGGTATTGTACCGGAAGCTTCTAGAACCTTCCGGAAGGGGACCAACGTGGCCCCACCTTCCGGGAGGGGGCATGGGCCTATGAGGGAGTGCCCTGTCCGCATTGGGCCAGAGGCACAAGGCCCCATAGGGCCCAGCCGGCCAAAGAGAGTTTAAACTCTAGATAGACCTTCTAGAAGGAGGGTTTCCTTGCCCCCCATTCTTCCTCCTTGGGGCCGCCGGTTTGGGCTTGGGGGAGGGGCTAGGGCTGCGCCCCCCTCTATATAAAGAGGGGTGGGGGCGCACCAACCCCCCACACCTTCCCCTCCAACCCTAGCCGCCCTGCTGCCCTTCCTCTCTCCCTCCCGACTGTTTGTAGGCGAAGCCCTGCTGCAGAAATTCTCCACCATATACACCACGTCGTCGTGTTGTAGATCCAATCCATATCTCCACCATACTTGGTGGTCCGAGGAAGGAGGAGACGTCGAGGTGCTGCACGTGTTCATCTCACGGAGGCACCGCCACTTGTGGTGCTAGATCGGATCGGATCGCGAGGAGGAGAAGCGAGTACGACTACATCACCCACGCCCGTTTAACGCTCACGCGCGAATATTCAAGGGTATGAAGATCTAATCCAATCTCTCTCGTTGTTTGCATCTCCTAGATTAGATCTTGGCTTTCCCTCTGTTCGAATCCATAGAAAATTTTGATTTACTATGCCACGAAACCCTTCAGTGGTATCAGAGCTAGATCTATGCGTAGACGTGTTTCACGAGTAGAACGCAACATGGTTGTTGCGGGCGTTGATGTTTTCTGTTGCAAGCCTCTTGTTTGTGTTCTTCTTATGATGCGGGATAGTGAGATTGAAGCGGTCCAGGCCAACCTTACGCGACGTCGTTCGTGAGACCGGCTCCGCACTTGACGTGTGGCTTGTTCCACACATGCGGCTGGTGGATGTCAGTTTCTCTCACTATAGTTGTCATGGGATTAACACCGGAGTTTGGCAACCATAATATCACCGGTGTGGCTTTCCGTAGGTAAGAATCGTTCTTAGCATCTACTCCCATAAGCCACGTAAAACATGCAACAACAAAGTAGAGGCGTCTAACTTGTTTTTGCAGGGAGTGTTTTCTGTGATATGGTATGGCCCAAGATGTGATGTGTATAATTTATGCGATGATCATGTTTTGTAATGTTTCACGACTTGCATGTTGATGAGTACACAACCGGCAGGAGCCATATGGTTGTCTTTATAATTGTGTATGACCTGTGTGTCAACTTCTTATACGCCATGTAATAGTTTCACTTTATCGCTAAGTAGTTAGCAATAGTTGTAGTTGCTATTCGTGGTGGAGGCAATCATGGTGGAGTGATGGAGATCATGCCGGAGCGCACAAGATAGAGATCATTGCACGAAGATTGGCTATACCATGTCACATTAAAGTTATATGCATGTGATGTTTATCCTTTTATGTATCTTATTATGCTTAGATCGCGACGGTAGTATTATAAGATGATTCCTCACTTAAAGATCAAGATAAAAAACTGTGTTCTCCCCAAGTATGCACCGTTGCGAAAGTTCGTCGTGTCCAAGCATCACGTGATGATCGGGTGCTATAGACTCTACGCTCACATACAACGGGTGCAAGCCAGTTTTGCACACGCGGAAACACTTGGGTCTAACTTGACGAGCCTAGCATGTACAGACATGGCCTCGGAACACGAGAACCGAAAGGTTAAGCATGAGTCATATGAATGATATGATCGACACTTCGTTGTCCACCATTGAAACCACATCTCTTCTCGTGAAGATCAGATTAGGTGTGGTGAATTTGGATCGTGTTCACTAAACAACTTGAGGGATGTTAAATTTAGTGGGAGTTCATCTAGTAATTTGATTAAGTTGAACTATTTATCATGAATATAGTCTAATTTGTACTTGCAAATACTGTAGATCACATGGCTAAGTCCAACTTCAACTTCAACGTTTTCGCTGAGAAGGAAAAGCTTAGAAACAATGGGTCTAACTTCACCAATTGGTTCCGCAATCTAAGAATCATTCTCTCTGGCGGTCAAAAGGACTATGTCCTTGGGAAAGCGTTAGGTGACACCCCTGCTGCAACTGCGCCGGCCTGAGTCTGAATCATTCTCTCTCGCGCAAAGATGATTATGGTGCGATTAAGACACCATGTTGTTTGCTATGGAACCGGAACTTCAAAATCGTTTTGAAGACTATCCCGGGCCCTCTGAGATTCTCGAAGAGCTGAAAACCATGTTTCAGACTCAGGCCCGTTCTGAGAGATATGAGATCTCTGAGAAGTTCTTTAACTACAAGATGGAGGAAGGGAGTTCCGTTAGTGAGCACGCCATTAAGATGACGGGCTACACTCAACGCCTTGAGCAACTGGAATGCACGATTCCAGAGGAGCTCAAGATTGACAGGGTTCTGCAATCACTCCCACCCAGCTACAAAAGTTTTGTAGTGACTCATAATCAGATTGGTTCCACTAATACAATCACCGAGCTCTTCGCAAAGCTGAAGGCCGTGGAAGTGGACATCAAAAAGGATAATCATGTGTTGATGGTCAACAAGCCCACCTCTAAGAAAGGTAAGGGTGCAAAGAAGCCCTTCAAGAAGGGCGGCGGCAAGCGTACTACCCCTGCTGAGAAGAAGCTCAGGTCTGGTCCTAAGCCGGACACTGAGTGCTTCTATTGCAAGGACAAGGGTCACTGGAAGCGCAATTGTCCGAAGTACTTAGCGGACAAGAAGGCTGGCACCATCAAAGGTATATTTGATATACATGTTATTGATGTTTTCCTTACTAGCCCTCGTTGTAGTGCCTGGGTATTTGATACCGGTTCAGTTGCTAATATTTGTAACTCGAAACAGGAGCTATGGAATAGACGGCGGCTTGTAGGATGAGGCGACGCGCGTTGGCAACGGATCAAGAGTTGATGTGATGGCCGTCACGCTCTCCTTAGTTTTACCTTCGGGATTAGTTTTAAACTTTAATAAATGTTATTATGTGCCTGCGTTGAGCATGAACATTATTTCTGGATCGTGTTTATTGCAAGACGGTTATTCATTTAAATCGGAGAATAATGGTTGTTCTATTTATATGAGTAACATATTTTATGGTCATGCACCTCTTGTGAATGTTTTATTTCTTCTAAATCTCGAAAGGGATGAAACACACATCCATAACATTGAGGCTAAGAGATGCAAAGTAGATAGTGATAATACTACTTATTTGTGGCACTGTCATCTAGGTCATATTGGTGTAAAGCGCATGAAGAAACTCCATCGTGATGGACTTTTGGAGTCTCTTGATTTTGAATCATTTGACACATGCGAACCATGCCTCATGGGCAAGATGATCAAAACCCCGTTCTCCGGTATGATGGAGCGAGCAACAGACTTGTTGGAAATCATACATACCGATGTATGCAGACCGATGAGTGTTTCGACGCGCGGTGGATATCGCTATTTTCTCACTTTTACCGATGACTTAAATAGATATGGGTATATCTATTTAATGAAACATAAATCTGAAACGTTTGAAAAGTTCAAAGAATTTCAGAATGAAGTGGAGAACCATCGTAACGGAAAGATTAAGTTTCTACGATCCGATCGTGGAGGTGAATATTTGAGTTATGATTTTCTCACGCATCTTAAAGCGGAATCGTTTCGCAACTCACGCCACCAAACACCACAGCAATGGTGTGTTCGAGCAGGAATCGAACCCTATTAGATATGGTCCGATCGATGATATCTCTTACTGATTTGCTGTTATCATTTTGGGGTTATGCATTAGAAACCGCTGCATTCACTTTAAATAGGGCACCATCTAAATCCGTTGAGACGACACCGTATGAAGTATGGTTTGGTGCTAAACCTAAGTTGTCGCTTTCTTAAAGTTTGGGGATGCGAAGCTTACGTCAAGAAGTTGATGCCGACAAGCTCGAACCCAAAGCGAGAAATGTGTCTTCATAGGATACCCTAAGGAAACTATTGGGTATACCTTCTATCACGAACCGAAGGCAAAGTGTTTGTCGAAGAACAGTTCCTTTCTTGAGAAGGAGTTTCTCTCGAAAGAAGTGAGTGGGAGGAAAGTAGAGCTAGACGAGGTTATTGAACCTTCTCTTGAGTTGGATAGTAGCGCAGTACCTGAAATTGTCCCAGTCCCACCTGCAACAACAATAGAGGAAGCTAATGATAAGGATCATGAAGCTTGGACGATCTGCTCATCTTGAACGTCAGAGGTCGACAAGGTCGCGGCCCCTCCCGAGTGGTAATGGAAACTGTCTTGACTGTCTTGTTAGTAGAAGACAGTGAACCTACGAACTATGAGGAAGCGATGATGAGCCCAGACTCTGAGAAATGGCTAGAAGCCATGAAATACGAATTGGGATCCATGAGCGAAAACCAAGTATGGACTTTGGTGGACCCTCCTAGCGACCGAAAGGCCGTTGAGTGCAAGTGGATCTTCAAGAAGAAAACGGACGCGGATGGTAATGTTACCATCTATAAAGCACGGCTTGTCGCGAAAGGTTTTTGACAAGTTCATGGTGTTGACTACGATGAGACTTTCTCTCCCGTAGCGATGTTTAAGTCCATTCGGATTTTATTAGCAATTGCTGCGTTTCATGATTATGAAATATGGCAGATGGATGTCAAGACTGCTTTCCTCAATGGCAACATTGATGAAGAGTTGTATATGATGCAACCCGAAGGTTTTGTCGATCCTAAGCATGCTGATAAAGTATGCAAACTTAAGCGTTCCATTTATGGACTGAATCAAGCATCTCGGAGTTGGAACCTTCGTTTTGATCAAGTGATCAAGAGCTTTGGATTTGTTCCAAATTGCTACGAAGCTTGTATCTACAAGAAAGTGAGTGGGAGCTCGGTGACGTTTCTGGTACTATATGTGGATGACATATTGATTATTGGAAATGACATCAACATGCTTAACGATTTGAAGAGTTATTTGAACAAGTGTTTTTCAATGAAAGACCTAGGTGAAGCTGCTTATATATTGGGCATCAAGATCTATAGAGATAGACAAAGATGCCTGATAGCTTTAAGCCAGAGTACATACCTAGACAAAGTTCTGAAAAGATTCAGAATGGATAAGGCAAAGAAAGGTTCAGTGCCTATGTTGTCAGGTAAGATATTGAGCAAGGCTCATTGTCCAGCTACGGTAAATGATAGGGAAGCTATGAGCAAAGTGCCTTATGCCTCGGCCATAGGTTCGATCATGTATGCCATGCTGTGTACTAGACCGGATGTGTCCAATGCTCTTAGTTTGACGAGCAGGTATCAAAGTGATCCAGGAGTGGAACACTGGACATCCATGAAGAACATCCTAAAGTACCTAAACAGGACTAAAGAAATGTTCTTAGTCTATGGGGGTGATGAACAACTCGTCGTAAAAGGTTACGTCGACGCTAGTTTCGACACCGACAAGGATGATTCTAAATCTCAGACAGGATACGTTTATATTTTGAATGGAGGAGCTGTGAGCTGGAGAAGCTGCAAGCAAAGCGTGATCACGGGATCTACAGTAGAAGCGGAATACATGGCTGCTGCAGAAGCGTCAAGTGAAGGATTTTGGATCAGAAACTTCATCACTGAGCTTGGCGTGGCTCCAAGTGCATTGGACCCACTGGAGATATTGTGTGACAACACTGGCGCCATAGCACTCGCTAAGGAACCAAGATATCATCCAAAGACCAAGCATATCAACCGCAAGTTTTATATAATCCGAGATTATATAGCAGATGGAGATCTGAAGATTAGCAAAGTACATACAGATCTGAATGTCGCAGATCCGTTGACTAAACCTCTTCCGCGTGCAAAACATGATCAGCACCTCAGTGCCATGGGTGTGAGATTGTTGCCAAATGTAAACTAGATTATTGATTCTAGTGCAAGTGGGAGACTGTTGGAATTATGCCCTAGAGGGAATAATAAAGATGTTATTATTATAATTCTTGTTCACGATAATGTTTATATTCCATGCTAGAATTGTATTAAGCGGAAACTTTAATACTTGTGTGGTTTGTGAACAACACCGTGTCCCTAGTACGCCTCTATGGACTAGCTCATTGATCAATGATGGTTAAGGTTTCCTAACCATAGACATGAGTTGTCAATTGATAATGAGATCATATCATTGGGAGAATGATATGATGGACAGACCCAAACTAAGCGAAGCAATTAGAACGTGTCATCGTGTTCGTCTTTGCGAAGCTTTTCTTATGTCAAATATTGTATTCCTTAGACCATGAGATAATACAACTCCCTGGTATCGGAAGAAAGCTTTGAGGTCATCAAACGTCATCCTATGAGAAGGTGATCATAAAGGTGTCTCTCAGGTGATCGGAAATTATCTGTTGGGTTGTATGTATCGAGATGGGATTTGTCCCTCCCAAGTCGGAGAGATATACTTCGGGCCCACTCGGTAATCGATATCAACACCGCTTGCAAGCATGTGGTTAAGGAGTTAATCACAAAGTGATATCGGATTACGGAACGAGTAAAGTACTTGCGTGACGAGATTGAACTAGGTATGATGCAAGACGATCAAATCTCGGCAAGTAAAATATCGCGAGACGAAGGGAATATATATATGGGATTGATTGAATCCTGGCATCGTGGTTCATCCGATATGATCATCGATGAATGTGGGAGTCAATATGTGTTTCCACCCTCTGTTGATTATTGATAGAAGATCATGCGCATATTCTCGAACCCGCAGGGTCACACACTTAACGTGTCTCGACGCTAGGATAGATTGGATAATTGGTTTATGAGTTTTTGTTCGGAGTCTCGGATGGGATCCGGTACATCACGAGAGGTTTCGGAGTGGTCCGGAGAATAAGATTCATATAAGACAGTGCAGTTTTTGGAGTTCGGAATTGTTCCGGGTTAATCGGTATTGTACCGGAAGCTTCTAGAACCTTCTGGAAGGGGACCAACGTGGCCCCACCTTCCGGGAGGGGGCATGGGCCTATGAGGGAGTTACCTGGCCGCATTGGGCCAGGGGCACAAGGCCCCATAGGGCCCAGCCGGCCAAAGAGAGTTTAAACTCTAGATAGACCTTCTAGAAGGGGGGGGGGTTCCTTGCCCCCCACTCTTCCTCCTTGGGGCCGCCGGTTTGGGCTTGGGGGAGGGGCTAGGGCTGCGCCCCCCTCTATATAAAGAGGGGTGGGGGCGCACCAACCCCCACACCTTCCCCTCCAACCCTAGCCGCCCTGCTGCCCTTCCTCTCTCCCTCCCGACTGTTTGTAGGCGAAGCCCTGCTGCAGAAATTCTCCACCATATACACCACGCCGTCGTGCTGTAGATCCAATCCATCTATCCACCATACTTGCTGGTCCGAGGAAGGAGGAGACGTCGAGGTGCTGCACGTGTGCATCTCACGGAGGCACCGCCACTTGTGGTGCTAGATCGGATCGGATCGCGAGGAGGAGAAGCGAGTACGACTACATCACCCACGTTCCGACGAACGTTCACTTGTCGTAATCTTCAAGGGTATGAAGATCTAATCCAATCTCTCTCATTGTTTCCATCTCCTAGATTAGATCTTGGCTTTCCCTCTGTTCGCATCCGTAGAAAATTTTGATTTACTATGCCGCGAAACCCTTCAATTAGGGTTATGAGTCTACACTCAACATGATTGCATGTGGCACATGAAGATGAAGACTTTTATTTATGTTGTTAAGTTAAACTCTTGTACTAGCCTATGGCTATGGAGTTGTAAAAGACTATGTTATCTCTGGAATGACAATGTAATAATGACCTTTGTTTCTGTGTACTTCATCTTAAACTATGGATGCTAGCAATTTATCCAGGGACTAGCATTGCAATCATAGGGACCTTTACCTTTATAAAGGTGGGGTCTTACAGATGGTATCAGAGCACTGTGTTGCCTATAGGATTATGACCCTAGGTTGGATTAAACTAAGAAACCACTAAGGAAAATTTCAACACTTTGAAAATTCCACACTTGTCTTTTTCTTCTCGTAAACTTTTCTAATCTTCTATATCATCTCCATTTGTAGACGAACTCCATCAACGAAGCCGTCGGGACCACTCATGACCATGACTTTGGAGTGTGAGACTGAATTTCCCAAGGCACTCAAGAACCTTATGGTTACCATGGGGATACATGGTGCAGCTGTGTACAAGGGATTCCCTGTGATGGATGAAGGAGAAGAGCATTGCTGGGTGCAACTTCACTTGTACAAAAACAAGGAAGACAACCACAAGGAGTCAGGATTCTGCATGGTCACCAACTCTGAAATGCACACAACATTCTTTGACTCTGCAAGAAATGCATCTTGGAATGCTATCAAGGAGCTTGGTGATAGACTCAAGTGCAGAATGCTCAACACTCAAACTGACCTTAAAGAAGAAAAGAAACATACCCAAGAATTAGAGACTACAAACCAACAACTAAGGGGTGACATCATAGACTTAATATGGGAGTCCTGTGAACAAGATAGACAAATTTCCAATAAGCATGCCCTGATAGCTTTTTTGCCTAGTGATTGAGAATTGTAACGTACTTCGTTAGTTGGACCACCACACTTATCGTTTTTACTTCCAAAATTTGTCTAAGTTATGTTGAACCTTTGGTGTTTGTAATGGATTTGTGTATGCCATGACTTGTGTGTTTGTTGCTAAAAGAGGTGCTTGTGATATTTTGTCTTGTGAATTTTCTCTCGTTGTGTTGATTCTAACTTTTCTCTATCTTATCAAAATAGATGCCTAACGTTGTTATCAACACGGCCGAGGAGTTCAAGGGAACTCGTTTTGGTACTCGTCTCATTGAGCTCACTAGCGTGCTCAACCTTCCACTACCTAGCATCACGACACTTCAGCTCACCAAGTTTGAGAGGAAGGACCTATGGGGATTCAGAGTCACACAGCCGGAACGCCAGGCAGAGCCACCCATGGAGGCTATCACTTTCATGCTAATGCATGATGATAAGGAGAGAGGCTTAGATGTAGTCATGCAGGAGTTAATTGGATGCCTGGTAGGGAGGCACTCCACCGAGCTTAGAGGTCTTTACTTTCACCCCTTTGGGAGACGCGACGAGGAGGGTGAGGCTATAGAGTACGATGATGCTACTAGAGAGACAATGGAGCCGATTCATCTGTACCTTCAGGACCTAGAGGGTCTTATTAGACACCTTGACACTGATAGGACCAATGTCATGCTTAGCAATGACGAGCTCCAGGTTCAGCTGCGGGAGAAGGACAAGCTCTTCGCAGAGCAAGACGAGATCGTCAAAGATATGGAGGCCAAATTTGAAAGCCAGGACAAGAAGTTCAAGAGCTAGGAGAAAAGAGTCCAAGATAGGAACAAGAAGATTAGGGAGATGAAGGAAGAGTTAGAGGCCAAGGACTTCGAGCTTGAGCACCAGCAGGGAGTGATAGAGAGACTTCGTTCACAGAAGAGGGCTCTTAGGGCCAAGATTGAGGCCTTGACCACTAGTGTTGATGAGTATAAGACCACCATGGAGAATGCAGGTCTTACCCTTGTTGATGTGGAGATCGATGTAGAGGAGTAGTGTAGACTACTCGACTATCTTTCATCTACTATACTTTTATTACTGAGTCGCAATGACCATCCAACGTGTGGATGGCTTGCTATGGTGTGTTTGCATTTTCAAAACCTGTTGTTTATGTTGTTCAAACTCTATGTTATTTTGAGCTTGGTTATTGTGATTGTTTTATGTGATGTATTGTGCATTGTAGAGGTCCCAACCTTTAATAAGGTAGAGATCCCTGTGTTTACAATGCTAGTCCCTGGAACAATAGCTAGCGTCCACAGTTAAGATGTAATATCAAGAAACAAAGGTCATAATACAACTTTATAACCAGGAATAAAATAATTTATTACATCTTACATAGCTCATTTGGCTATTACATTACATTGCAGCAGAATATCTATAAGCATGGGGTCCTTCATCTTCAAAGTGCCACAGGCAAACATGTTGGTTGTAGACTTGTAATCCTATTTAACACACTTCACTAACACCAAAAAAACCCTCAACATAATAAGTTACAGCCACAAGGGTCAATACATTTGAATTGTATTGGCAAGTTTCACTACTATGTAGAAATAAGTGGATCCTAACATTACATGCATATTTGGCTAAGTAGGGTTTTAGGCTCATTTGCAGAAAGCAATATAGTTTTATCCTATCTTTTCAAAATAGTTTTGATCTTTTTAAAAATCTTTCTGAACTCCTTGGAATCCACCAAGTGCTTCAAGTCTCTTGTTGTCACTTTCAAGTTTTTCTTTTAGAAATTGGAATGTCGAGATTTCTCATAGCTTCAGGCCTTAGTTGCTCAGTATTGTCCATAACCGGGGAAACGGCTAAGTACTTAGATTTTTTTATCTTCTACAGAAGTTGTACACTTTACCCACATGACACATTCTCATCTTGATGCCACCAGTGGCCGCTGGATAAGTACTCACCAAGATGGAGTACTGGCAGATTGAGAATGTGACGAAGTCTTTCCATAGGGTCCTCCCAATACACAATGCTAGCTTGTCTTCAGGCACCAATGTAGGGTTCCTAGTTCCCTCATTCCGGTTAACCTGAAGAGGCCAATGCATGGGTATTCCACTATGTAGTTGACTAAGCCAGTGCCCATTTAGCATGTGGCTGTACACGGAAGCCACTGTACGAGAAACATGTTCAATCTCTAAGTCCCTGGGTGGTTTTCTTCTAGTGCACAACCAAAAAGAGATTGCCATATAAACATGGTTCCTTTTGTTGCCACCTTGTCCAAAACTTGAGTATCCTTGTCCACCCAGGTGGTTCATTGAGTACTTGTTTTATTATATAAAACACAAGTCTTTTCCCAACTTCATATAATCTCAACATGTATCCCATCTCAATATATAAAGCAGGGCTAAGCATATTACAACTACATTGTTTTCACTAAGGAATATATAGGGGTATCCTATTAGGATTAAGCATAGCAAAATATAGTAGTCCTTATCATGCATGTTTCAAAATCCACTAAGTGTAATGAAAATAGTAGGACTTGGATGATAGTGTCACTTGCCTTTTTGGTAGAGGATGTTGGTTCACTTCTTGATCTTGCTAATATCACACTCTTCACTACAAATCAATCAAGCAAACATAGATTCAACTAGCATTCCAACCAATATTCAATCAATTTAGCACACATAAAATAATAGAAACAAGGTCATGCATGCAAGCATGCAAAAGATAGTTTTATTTGCAAAGGTGGTTTCTACTAGACTCTATACATTGTAAGGTTCAAAGTGGTCATTTTCTAAAGTGGCAAAACCATTTGCAAAATGGTTTTATCTATAAACCATTTTTAAATCAAATCATTATTTCATGTGGTGAAAATGCTTTTGGTAAGGCAATAATTTTTATATTTTTCACCAAATAAGTTGTTAATTCTCAAAACTTGGTGTTTACGGTCAGTAGGTTTGAATCAAAACATTTTCCAAAGGTTTTACTCAAAAATCATTTCCATATCAAAATCAATGTTTTTATTTGACTAGAAATGAGCTAATTCAAGTATTTACTCCTAAACTTCACAAAATACATTTTTAAATCCATAAGTTGTTTCCTAGGGTCAGTAGGTTCACAACAAACCATTTTGCAAAGATTTCAACTCCAAAACATAACTAGAACAATTTTTATATTCATAACAAGCCTACACAAGTTTCTGCAAAAACAATCATTTTACCAGAAGCTTTTTACTAAACAAAGTGCATGGTTGGCTAGGGATTGTTTTTCTGAATCCATTGATATAAAGTTTGCAAAATTTGTACGTGTATATTTTAAGTTATGAATTTTACAAGTTTGCATAACAATCTGATTTCAAATTCTGTTTTAAATCAAAGGCTGGGCCACGTGGCTGCTTGTTATTGGCTGATACTGGTTCGGTTGGATCAACCTCTCTGGTGCGTTAGATCTAAATGAAATCCTGCGGCTCTGATTCAAACTTACCCCTTCGACCTAATCTAATCATAGCCACAGGATTTGGATCCGACGGGCTCAGTGTGTTTGACCACGAACTGGCGGTGCTAGCGACGGCTGGCGGCGGCGCGAGGTCAGACAGTGGCGTCGCAGCATTTACAGGAATCAAGGAGAAAAGTGGAGGTGCTCACCGTGCTCGCAAGGTCGAGGTGAAGCTCAAGGTGGTGCTGGTCTGGCGAGGGGTGTACTGGAGCGGAGGGGATTGCTCGTCGGAGATGGCGTCGGCTTCAGGCGGTCCTGTTTTTCAACGAGGCGAGGTTGCAATTCACCCCAAAGCAAACGAAAGGTACGATTAGACGCGGGAGAGTGTGGGGTTCACGTGAGCATGATCGAGAGGGCTCGGCGCGGTCTGGCTAACCAGGGGGAGGTCGCCGGAGTTGCTTGCAGGCGGTGGCGCTCAGGTTGTCGTTATTGACGATGTTATGGACCAAGCGCGAGCGAATGAGTGGCACGGGAAGATGCGCCAGGAGGTGGAAAGCAATGTAACATCCCAAAAATATCAAACTTAGATCATCAAAACACTAATCATCAAGATTAGGGTTAACAAAAACTTTTCTAAATGAATTCATGAATGCATGTATATGTGTATGCATGGATTTTGAATTTATTTAAAAACCACCTTGTTTGTGTGAACCATTGCTTGTAAAATGTTTCTTAGGTGAAAAGAACATCATCTAAAACATTTCCCACACTTTTCCTTAAGACAAGTAAATCAAAACAAATATATTAAGTGAATGGTCATTTTGGCCAATTTAACTCCCATGCCTACTTTGGCTGTCTCAAACTTTCAAAACCTAACAGAAACTTTTATGGATCTTTGCACCCCTTGAATGTACTCATAACAAGGTATCAAGGCCCACTTTGTGATCATCCAGAAACTTTCAAATGCATAGTTTAAATGACAATTCAAAATTGAATCTTCTTCATATGGGAAGATCCCACTTTTTCAAAACCCACTCAAACAAGCTCAACTTTCAAAACACAAGCATCTGCAGACTCACCAGAACCAATCTAGCAAACTCACCAAAATTCATTTCAAAATTCAAAACTTGAGTTCTTGCGGCCATTTCATCAAACAGGTTGCAGACACAAATCAAACAAAACCACAAACACTATAGTGTGCAGTGTTTTGAGCCTAACTTGTTCCCTAGTTAGCTCACACACAAACCAGTAGATCATCTAGAAAGATTAGCCCAACACTAGCACCCCTGTGAGCTTGCCATTGCCATTAATGGTGAACAGCCGAGCACCTCAATGCCACCCCATAGTCGACAGCAGGCTAGAGGAAGAACTAGCCGTGCCAACCTTGTCTGGGAGGCAGCCCACCGTCCACCGCCACTGCCTGTCCCACCATGAGCATTGCCAAGCTCAGACCATGCGCACAAGCCGCGCCAGACCATGCCGAGCGTGGCGCGAGCACCACCCGCGACCAGCGTCCACAGACCTGCCCTCACCGCGCACACGATCACCACCGACCAGAGACCGCTAGACATCCTCATTAGCAGCCGTGCCATACAACCACCGCCGCCGTCGAAGACGCCGCCTGCCAGCAGAGCACCGCCTGTTCCTGCACCAAACCACACCGCCATGCCTCGCGACCATGTCATTGAGCATCGCCAGAGACACAAGACCGCCCTACCCTTGCCCATGCCTTTAGTCAGTAACGTCGCCCGAAGCTCACCATGCGCCTGACGTCCCTCGCCGACTATAAATAGAGGCCACCCCGCTGATTTCTTCACACCATCTCACTCCCTCCCCACCGACCGTGCAACACCATCCTCGAGCAAGGCGAGCACCACTCGCCGAATTTCACCGAGCCGCCGCCCGGAGAAGAAGGAGCCAGCGATTGAGCCGCCCGGGAGAAGCCACCGTACCGGGAGGATCGCCGTCCGACTTCGCTGCTCACCCGCCTCGCCGACACTCGCCCGTACCCCGGTGAGCTCCCAACACCCCTCACTGGCCGCGCTAGGTTTCATTCTCGCCGGAGCTGTCTCGCGTCGATGATGACCCTCAGCCGTTGGATTAGAACTAGATCAAACGACCCACGTTGCCCATACCGCTTCGCCTAGCCCCGTGTCACTGACGAGTGGGGACACCCACTTACGCAGCCCGCGGGAGCACTGCGCTTAGAAGGCCGGCCCGTTAGAATTTCCCGCGCAGCCCAGCAATTCAAATTAAACCTTTTTCTTTTTAAATTCAAACACCACTTCTGTACCCAACTTCAAAAATCAACCCAGGTCGATTCATTGCACCAAATTGGATGAACCCAATTTTTTTGGAAAGATCTGTGAATGCTTAATCCAAGCCCGTTGGATTCAAGTCATTTGGATCTATAGATCACCCATAGCAAAAATAACAAGGCAGAAGCTTTTCAGCATTCAAACATTTTTCAAATTTAAACCATAAAAGCTTTTGAGTTGATTCCAACTCTCAAAAATCACATTTAACCATACCTTTCAGAATATAGAAAAATATATAGGTTTACTTGCAGAAATATTGTTCAAGGAATAAAAGAATGCTACATAAGCATTTCTAGCCACTTTAATTAATTGAAATAAAAGGGTAAAACCTTATTAAATTGTGACACCACTTTAAATCACATTCCCATGGACTACAATATGTGGTGATGACATGTGTTAACATGATCCCATGTTTAGTTTGGAGAATATTAAATCTTAAGTAGTTTTTCAATGAGTAGAAATTACTTTTCTAAAATAAAAGGACTTAAACCTATCCTTAACCTTGTAATGTTAGAGATGATGCTAGATCATCTATAGGACCCTTGTGTGTGATGATTGCAAGTAGTTAAGTATTGATTGGTGATTGTGTACCTCGTATTTATTCCTAGACGCTAGTACCGACCAAGGATACTACGAGGAGGAAGAAGGATACTACGAAGAGGAAGCCGAAGAGAACTTCAATCACTGCTCTACACAAGGCAAGCCTAATGCAAGCTAGTAACTATGCAAGCTTATATGGACATTGATGCAAGCAAACACTTGCAAGATACCCTATTATTGCCACAAACCCATGCTTGTGATATGAATACCATATGCCTTAAGCGTATGTGATCATACCCACTTGCTAAACCAATCCTAGTTTATGGCAAGCTTCTTACTTTATTTCTTTATCAAAGCTTACTTAGAGGCTACCTAAGAGTTTGGTAGATATTAGATAGCTGTGCTCAAGTTTGCCCTAAGAGCATAAAATTTGGCCTAAGCTAGAAACCTTGATCTCAGCCTAAGGTATAAGGTTGGACTTAGTGAAACCCCACCAGTTACCACCCCTCATTATTACCCTTCCCAACTGTAGATGCTAGTGCTAAGCATAAAACTTGATCAACTTTAGATGGGATTACTTGGTGGAAAATGGTTATGAAAACCTTGGAATGATGGATCATTCTATTGAAATGTTTTGGACATGTGTTTCCAAACCCTTGATGATTTTGGTGATGAAAATGTTGAGGCATGAGCCTTAGCCCTTTATAAAACTGATGGTTGTCTGGATGCGATACCATTCCAAACTTATCGTACAACCACAATACCCGAATATTGGGTAGGGCTTGACTGGAAACTTATATACCTAAGTATTAGTTCCCTCACGGCCAAGGTCTGAGCTGAGGCTACCTTGTGAAGATTGTCCACTGCAAGTACTCCAAGATGACAGTGGTCATGGTTGGGAGGCCAAACTCACAGGAGAGGTGCTTATACTAGGGAGTGTAATTGAAAGGTTGGGATTGATTATCCGCATACTGAGTATGGTGAATTCAGGATTTGTTCCTGACGGATGTATCGAATGTTGTGGTGAAAGTGTACAATCTCTGAAGAGTGTCAAACTATTCGAATAGCCGCGTCCGCGGTTATGGACAGTTGGAGTGGCCATACTGTTCCCCCGTCGGACTTTTAAAATGACTTGTGAAATGAGTTGAGACTTTGACTTGACCACAACAGAGTTGTGACTTGAATTACAAGATCCCACTTAGGAGTTATAAAATTGTGACTAGCTTTAGTAAAGATAAACCTGGCTTTTTGCAAAACAACCCTAGAGCCTAGTGTCCTATTATCCAAAAAACCCCTTTACTTGTTAGTATTAGTTTGCGAGTACTTAAAGAGTACTCATGGCTTTGTCCCTGGCTATTCCCATGGCCAGACTATGAAGAGGAGTACCTGGAGGATGGACCCCAGGAAGGTTACGACAACTAGGATCATCTCCCATCGTCAGCATTGCCTGTGACCCCGAAGATGGAGCTTCACCTACGCTACCGTTATTATTACGTATTCCGCTGCTTGATGTTGTATTAAGAACTGGATCACGAGATCCCTATTTGTGTAAGAACTTATGTATCGTTGTAACAGATGAAGTACTATGGTATCCAATTCTGTTATGTCTCGCAAAAATGGTAATCCTGGGATTGCGATGTATGGCATAACAGGCATCTAGGATTGAAAAATCCGGGTGTTGACAAGCAAGCTCGCGTGCAGAGAAAGGAGAGGGGCGGAGAGGTGTGGCCGGAATCGGTGGAAAACCTCGTCGGAGCAGTGGGGGCGCGGGCTCGAATTGTGGCAGCCTAGAGGCAGAGAGGAGGAGCTGTCTGGGGAAATTGAGAGAGGGGAGGGAGGCGTTTATGCACGCGTGGTCGCCTGGGGAGTTAAAGCAGGCAATAACGCGAATTGATCGCCGGCAGTAACGCGGCAGCAACGGTAGGGCGTGGTTTGGGGGTTGAAGACGACGGTGAGGTGGCAGTGGGGCATGCCCGTCAGCGAGGAAGAGAGAGAGGGAGAGGGGCCACCTGTCTGCGACTTTGCGGGTGCGAGACTGAGTGTAGGAAAACGTTTCGCTGGGGAGAGTTGGTGTGCTGGACTGGGTCTTCTTGGTTGGGTCGTTTTGTTTCTTCTTTTTTGTACTGAATCTTTTTCCTTTTTCCATTTGATTTTCTGTTTTGAAATTCAATCAAACAATTCAAACATTCAAATCAATCAAACTTCCACCACACCTTGTATTGAGTTTAGTTCTGTTTAACAACAATATTCCAAGTCCCAAAATAAAATAATATTTTATTCTTTTAGGATCTATTTAATAATTAAATAAAATAGTCCTTAGTTATTAATTCAAATAGGATTTGATTATTAAAACTCCATTTGAAATCTAAATATTATCAAAACCAAATCAGTAGGTTTTATTTGAAAATATAAAATACTTTGGAAAACTTGTTTAAAATAATTTAACAAGTTTTGATGTTTAATTAAAATGGCGAAGCCTTTACTTTAATAAATTTGGATATTAATAAATCCTCATTATTTAATTTTAAATAGACCTTTACTCTTTTTATCAAATAGAAATATTTATTTCCAAAAGCTTGGACAAGGTTTAATTTGGCTCTATAAAATACTCCTTTTATAATTCTACCTTTGCTTTTGAAAACCAAATCTTTTTAATAAAAGATCCAAAAAAATAGTAATTCTACTTATTAAAATCTTTCTTTATTAATTGTTTATCTTTATAAATCCCTTTAGGACTTATTTTATCAAAATAGGTTTGAAAGTTTCCAATTGGAATCAAAAGTTTCTTCTCACCCTGAAAATCAACAAAGTTTTATTTTATTCATTTATTTATCACATAACAAGATTTGGAAAATCTTGGGATGTGACAGGCTACCACCCTTAAAATAAATCTCGTCCCGAGATTTGGGAAGGATAGGGTTACAAGTTGGCTCAAAGCATCTAGGGTACTTCCACCCTTAAAATTTTTCCAACTAAATTACATCTTGTCTTGCTTGGGATCTTGGGGAAACTTCTCTGGGCAAACATCTGCATAGTGTCCTTTGTTTCCACACTTGTAACATGTGACAAGGCTGAGATCCTTCATAGGCTTGTTTATCTTGTGCTTCATCTTTTCTGGATAGTTGCTTGCATAATGTCCTTGGTTACCACAGTTGTAACATGTGATAAGTTTGAGTTCTTCACGTATCTCTTGTGGATAGGTTGCCACATAATGGCCTAGCTCTTTGCAGTTGTTGCACCATACTTGGCCAATCTCCTTATACTTATTCTTCTCTAGACATTCACTGGCATAGTGTCCCATTTCTTTACAATGATTACATTGCACATGGCTTTTGTCCTTCTTTTTCTTGGGTTTCTCCAAAGCTAGGAGTGCTTCTAGTTCATGTTCTTCATAGGTGTAGGGGGAGTGTCCCAACCTTTATTTAATATAAGGTGGAGTCCCCTGTGTTTACAATGCTAGTCCCTGGATCAATAACTAGCATCCACAGTTAAGATGTAATATCAAGAAACAAAGGTCATAATATAACTTTATAACCAGGAATAACATAATTTTATTACATCTTACATAGCTCATTTGGCTATTACATTACATTGCAGCGGAATAACTATAGTCATGGGGTCCTTCGTCTTCAAAATGCCACAGGCAGATTTTGGTTGTAGACTCTGTAATCCTAATCAATCAATCTTCACTAAAATCAATCAAACCTGCAACATTACAAGTCACAACCACATAGGGTCAATACATTTGAATTCTATTGGCAAGTTTTACTACTATGTTGAATATAAGAGGATCCTATCATTATATGCATTTTTGGCTAAGTAGGGTTTTAGGCTCATTTGCAGAAAGCAAAATTTATCCTATCTTTTCAAATGGTTTTGTTTCCTTTGTCGAATCTCATTATCAAAATCCCTTGAACTCCTTGGTAAAATCCCAAGTGTTCAAGTCCTTGTCAAAAATCCCCTTGAGCTCCTTGGTAACCCCAAGTGCATCAAGTTTTATCAAAATCTCTTGAGCTCCTTGGTACCCCCAAGTGCATCAAGTTTTATCAAATCCCTTGAGCTCCTTGGTAACCCCAAGTGCATCAAGTTTTATCAAAATCTCTTGAGCTCCTTGGTACCCCCAAGTGCATCAAGTTTTAAAGGTTTTCTTTTAGAAATTAGAATGTCGAGATCTCCCATAGCTTCAAATTTTAGTTGCTCAGTATTGTCCATAACCGGGGACACGGCTAAGTACTTAGATTTTATTATCTTCTGCAGAAGTAGTACACTTTACCCACATGTCACAATCCCATCTTGTTGCCACCAGTGGCCGCTGGATTAGTACTCACCAAGATGGAGTACCGGCAGATTGAGAATGCGACAAAGTCTTTCCAGAGGGTCCTCCCATACACCATTGCTAGCTTGTCTTCAAGTACCCATGTAGGATTCCAGGTCCTCATGTCCAGTAGCCTGAAGACATTGCATGGGTCTTTCTAATGTAGTTGACTAAGCCAGAGCCATAATAGCATGTGGTTGCACACGAAAGCCACAATTGGAGAAACATGTTCAATCTCTAAGTTTCCTGGGTGGTTTCCTTTGGAGCACAACACAAAGAGATTGCCATAGACATGGATCCTTTTGTTGCCACCTTCTCCAAAACTCAAAGTATCCTTGGCCACCCAGGTGGTTCATTGAGTCCTTGTTTTATTATATAAAATCACAAGTCCTTTTCTCAACTTTATAAAATCTCAACATGTAACTCTTTTCAAAGTATAGCATGGCTAAGCATGTAACAACTACAATGTTTTCACTAAGGTATGTATAGTGAATCCTATTAGGATTTAGCATAGCATAAGTATAGAAATTCTTTTCATGCATGTTTCAAAATCCACTAAGTATAATGAAAATAATAGGACTTTAGATGATAGTGTAACTTGCCTTTTTGGTAGGGAATGTTGGTTCACTCCTTGATCTTGCTAGTCTCACACTTTTCTAACTTCACTACAATCAATCAAGCAAACACAATATCAACTAGCATTCCAAACCAATAATCAATCAAACATTTCACACACATAAAACAATGGGGTCTAAGTCATGCATGCAAGCATGCATAAGTTAGTTTTATTTGCAAAGATGGTTTCCACTAGGCTTCTAGGCTTTGTAAGGTTCAAAGTGGTCATTTTCCAAAGTGGCAAAGTTATTTGCAAAAGATTTTGTCCATAAACCATTTTTAAATCCATTCATCATTTTATGTGGTGGAAAATATTTTTATCCAAGCAACAACTTTAAGTTGTTCACCAAATAAGTTGTTGTTTCTCAAAACTTGGTGTTTAGGGTCAGTAGGTTTGATCCAAAACATTTTCCCAAAGTTTTTACTCAAAAACATTTTCATAACAAAACCATTGTTTTTATTTGGCTAGAAATGGGCTAAACCAATTAATCCATCCTAAACTTCACCAAATCCATTTTCAAAACCATGGGTTGGTTCCTAGGGTCAGTAATTTCACCACAAACTAATTTGCAAAGGTTTTAACCTCAAAAATATTTTTGAATAATTTTTCTAATCTAAACTAGCATACAAAAGTTTCTGTAAAAACAAACATTCTAACAGATACTATTTGTTAAACAAATACCATGGTTGGCTAGGGCTTGCTCCACTGATTCCAACGATATAAAGTTTGTAATTTTTGGACGTGTGGATCAAAAGTTATAGGGTTTTCAAAATCATATTCTAAACAGATTCAAACTTCTGTTTTAAATAAGAACTGGCCACGTGTCGCAACGCTATTCGCTGGTACCGGTTCGGTCAGATCGGGATCTGTGGTGCGTTGGATCTAGGTAGATCGCACGGTGCAGGACGCGTACCCTTTCGCTGTTAAGTGATTCTATCACGTCTCTTCGATCTAAATCGAACGGCTCCTATCCACTAGCCAGGAACTGGCGGCGCTCGACGGCTGCGCGCGGCGGCGACGATCAGATGGTGGTGGCGCCGGCGATCCAGGAAGCTAGAAGGTAAGGGAAAGTGCTCACCATGATCACAGAGGCCTGGGGAAGCTCAACGTACGGTCAGCTCGGCAAGGTGCGCTCAGGGACAGCAGCAATTTCTCGCCAGAGTGGAGAACGGCGTCGGGCGGTCCTGTTCGTGGTTGGAGGCGATGCTGTAGATCACGCGGAGGCAAACAGAGGGCGTAGTTAGGTGCAGGAGAGTGAGGCGAGTGTGGGAGCATCAACGAGAGTTAAAGGGGCGGTCGGATACTACCTGGGGATCTCGTCGGAGAAGTTGCAGACGTGGCGGCGCTCAGAGCTTTGTCGAAGACGGCTTTCTGGGGCGCCCGCGGTTGAACGGAGGGTACTGGGAGGAGTGTCTGGGAGTTGTGAGTGTGCTCGTGTGCTCGGGAAGGCAGGAGGTGGCGAGGCTCGGCCGGAATTGGTCGAGGAAGCTCGTCGGAGCACCGGCGATTTGGAGATGATTCCGAGCAGCCTGGTGGCGATGTGGAGTTGGCGTTTGAGGGGAATGATAGAGGGAGGAGAGGCGCTTAAGTGCACGCAGTCACGGGCTGAATAAATGCGTGGTTAAGGAGGAATCAAGCGCGCATTCAACAACAGAAACATCGACGTGGTTTGGGGAGAAGAAGTCGCGGCGGGTGGAAACGATGACAGTGCTGTGGGGCCTGGCTGTCAGCGAGGGAGTGAGAGGGAGAAGAGGGGCCACCAGTCAGCGATTGCGCGGGTTAAAGATTGAGTGCGAACGTTTTCTTCGGGAGAGGAAATCTAGGCTGGTTGCTGGGCTTAGTGGGCTGGCCGGCTGGGCTGCTGCCTGTTTCTATTTTTTTCTTCCTAAAACCTTTTTCTTTTTCTATTTCTAATTTCTGTTTTGAAATTCAAACAACCAAACAATACTCAAATCAATTCAAACAATCACCACACTAAACAACTTTGAATTTGGTTCTGTTCAGTAACATAAACCAAAATTCCAAAACCAAAATAGTAATTTTATTTTAGGGTCCATTATTAATTAAATAAATAGACCTTGTTTAATAAATCAAAATAGAATTTGTTTTATTTAAATACTCCTTTTGAAATCTAAATATTTTCAAGATCAAATTAGTAGGTTTTATTTGAAAATATAAAATACTTGGAAAACTTATTTGAAAAAAATAAATAAGTTTTGATGTTTTGGAAATAGTAAAACCTTTATTTTTAATAAGCTTGGATATTAAATCCTTTTTATTTTATTAAAAATAAACCTTTACTATTTTATCAAAACAAAATGTTTTATTTCAAAAGCTTGGCCAAGGTTTTAATTTGGCTCTATAAAATAATCTTTATTTATAAATCCACTTTTTCTTTTGAAAACTAAATCTTTTATTAAAAGATCCAAAATAGTAATTTTGAATATTTTATTTTTTATTGTTTATTTAACTTTTTAAATCCCTTTAGGATTTTATTTGATCCAAATAGGTTTTGAAAGTTCCCAATTGGATTCAAAAAGTTTCCTCTCACTCTGAAAATCAACAAAGTTTTATTTTATTCATTTATTTTTCACATTACAAGATTTGGAAAATCTTGGGATGTGACAATAGGTTATCTCATAGGTAGGAATGTCTACTGGTTTCTTTGACCTTCTATTGCTCCTTGGATAATTCATATGCCTCTTCTTTGGTCCTTTAAATTGGGTTGTATTGCATGGAGGTACAAGTGGAGATTTTCCTTTGTCCTCATCCTTCTTGGTAGACTTAGCTCCCTCTTGATAGTCTGCAACCAGTTGTTGCACTCCACCTTGTTTCCTTTGTTCAACTATGGAATAGATGGGGCATTGAATAGGTACATGATTACTCCCTTCACATAGGTAACAAGTAGCTTGAGAGGTGGGACATTAGCCAACTGGATGTTTCTCTTCACAGTTGGGGCATTGATCTCCATGCTCCTTGGAAGTGTGATCCTTGTCTCCACAAATATTGCAAGCTTGGGCTCCTTCTAGAATAACATCTTTGTCATCTTTGTTGTCACAAACTCCTTTGGAAGAGTTGCTTTCCATGTTGATCATTTGATCTGTCACCTTGTGCAACAATTGGGCCTGGGTTTCAAAGAAACTTTGCATGGTTGGATCTTCCCCACTGGTGTTGGCTATGAATTGAGCTGTCACTTGATTCAACTGGTTTGGGGTTGCTATAAGTTCTCTCATGTTGTCCTCTTGGTTGTTGTTGTTATCATCAACCTTGATGTTGGAGTCTCTTGGAGTAGTCATCTGTTTGGGTTGAATTGAGATTAGAATAGGCAAAAGATTTCTAAGTAATCAATTCTAATCACACACATCACAATTCACACAAGCAATGTGCAAGAAATCACAAACAACATTCCACTCATATAACAAGTTTCAAGCATATTTTTAGGCAACCAAAAATATTTTTGTTAAACAAAATATGGTGGTCCATCTATATGGTTCACTTGTGATCTTTCCATCCTTCTTGGTTGATTCTTCTTGCTTGAGATTATGGTTTCCTTGGGAAATCTCTTGGTCACAAAACTCCAAAGGTGATGATGGCTCCTTCTAATTGTGTTTCCTTAGTCTCCAAATCTTGGCAAGATTTCTTGTCTCACTTGTCCTTAGTGATATCCAAGGTTGAAGTCCTTGGTGAAAATGCTGAAGATGTTGAAGTCATTAGAGTTGAAGATGTTGAAGTCATTAGAGTTGATGAAGTCCTTAGCTCATGGTGAAGTCTTTGGCCATGGGGTAGGATTTATCCATCAAGTTGAAATAGAAGAGATGTAGAATCAAAACCAAAATGGTTGAGGAAAGAGTTTACAAGTTTGTTTGTAAATAAGTTTTGGAACAAATACAACTCCTATTTTTTCTAAGAGGTTTTTGTCCAATCCTAGGGTTACAAATCCTACAGGCAACACAATGCTCTGATACCATCTGTAGAGGTCCCAACCTTTAATAAGGTAGAGATCCCTGTGTTTACAATGCTAGTCCCTGGATCAATAGCTAGCGTCCACAGTTAAGATGTAATATCAAGAAACAAAGGTCATAATACAACTTTATAACCAGGAATAAAAAAATTTATTACATCTTACATAGCTCATTTGGCTATTACATTACATTGCAGCAGAATATCTATAAGCATGGGGTCCTTCATCTTCAAAGTGCCACAGGCAAACATGTTGGTTGTAGACTTGTAATCCTATTTAACACACTTCACTAACACCAAAAAAAACCTCAACATAATAAGTTACAGCCACAAGGGTCAATACATTTGAATTGTATTGGCAAGTTTCACTACTATGTAGAAATAAGTGGATCCTAACATTACATGCATATTTGGCTAAGTAGGGTTTTAGGCTCATTTGCAGAAAGCAATATAGTTTTATCCTATCTTTTCAAAATAGTTTTGATCTTTTGAAAAATCTTTCTGAACTCCTTGGAATCCACCAAGTGCTTCAAGTCTCATTTTGTCACTTTCAAGTTTTTCTTTTAGAAATTGGAATGTCGAGATTTCTCATAGCTTCAGGCCTTAGTTGCTCAGTATTGTCCATAACCGGGGACACGGCTAAGTACTTAGATTTTTTTATCTTCTGCAGAAGTTGTACACTTTACCCACATGACACATTCTCATCTTGATGCCACCAGTGTCCGCTGGATAAGTACTCACCAAGATGGAGTACTGGCAGATTGAGAATGTGACGAAGTCTTTCCATAGGGTCCTCCCAATACACAATGCTAGCTTGTCTTCAGGCACCAATGTAGGGTTCCTAGTTCCCTCATTTCGGTTAACCTGAAGAGGCCAATGCATGGGTCTTCCACTATGTAGTTGACTAAGCCAGTGCCCATTTGGCATGTGGCTGTACACGGAAGCCACTATACGAGAAACATGTTCAATCTCTAAGTCCCTGGGTGGTTTTCTTCTAGTGCACAACCAAAAAGAGATTGCCATATAAACATGGTTCCTTTTGTTGCCACCTTGTCCAAAACTTGAGTATCCTTGTCCACCCAGGTGGTTCATTGAGTACTTGTTTTATTATATAAAACACAAGTCTTTTCCCAACTTCATATAATCTCAACATGTATCCCATCTCAATATATAAAGCAGGGCTAAGCATATTACAACTACATTGTTTCACTAAGGAATATATAGGGGTATCCTATTAGGATTAAGCATAGCAAAATATAGTAGTCCTTATCATGCATGTTTCAAAATCCACTAAGTGTAATGAAAATAGTAGGACTTGGATGATAGTGTCACTTGCCTTTTTGGTAGAGGATGTTGGTTCACTTCTTGATCTTGCTAATATCACACTCTTCACTACAAATCAATCAAGCAAACATAGATTCAACTAGCATTCCAACCAATATTCAGTCAATTTAGCACACATAAAATAATAGACACAAGGTCATGCATGAAAGCATGCAAAAGATAGTTTTATTTGCAAAGGTGGTTTCTACTAGACTCTATACATTGTAAGGTTCAAAGTGGTCATTTTCTAAAGTGGCAAAACCATTTGCAAAAGGGTTTTATCTATAAACCATTTTTAAATCAAATCATTATTTCATGTGGTGAAAATGCTTTTGGTAAGGCAATAATTTTTATATTGTTCACCAAATAAGTTGTTAATTCTCAAAACTTGGTGTTTAGGGTCAGTAGGTTTGAATCAAAACATTTTCCAAAGGTTTTACTCAAAAATCATTTCCATATCAAAATCAATGTTTTTATTTGACTAGAAATGAGCTAATTCAAGTATTTACTCCTAAACTTCACAAAATACATTTTTAAATCCATAAGTTGTTTCCTAGGGTCAGTAGGTTCACAACAAACCATTTTGCAAAGATTTCAACTCCAAAACATAACTAGAACAATTTTTATATTCATAACAAGTCTACACAAGTTTCTGCAAAAACAATCATTTTACCAGAAGCTTTTTACTAAACAAAGTGCATGGTTGGATAGGGCTTGTTTTTCTGAATCCATTGATATAAAGTTTGCAAAATTTGGACGTGTAGACTTTAAGTTATGAATTTTACAAGCTTGCATAACAATCTGATTTCAAATTCTGTTTTAAATCAAAGGCTGGGCCACGTGGCTGCTTGTTATTGGCTGATACCGGTTCGGTTGGATCAACCTCTATGGTGTGTTAGATCTAAATGAAATCCTGCGGCTCTGATTCAAACTTACCCCTTTGACCTAATCTAATCATAGCCACAGGATTTGGATCCGACGGGCTCAGTGTGTTTGACCCTGTTGGCGGCGGGCTAGCGGCGCTGCTGTGACGGTGGCATCGTGGCATTTACAGGAAGGAAGGAGAAAAGTGGAGGTGCGCACCATGCTCGCAAGGTCGAGGTGAAGCTCAAGGTGGTGCTGGTCTGGCGAGGGGTGTACTGGAGCGGAGGGGATTGCTCGTCGGAGATGGCGTCGGCTTCAGGCGGTCCTGTTTGTCAACGAGGCGAGGTTGCAGTTCACACCCAAAGAAAACAGAAGGTACGATTAGACGCGGGAGAGTGTGGGGTTCACGTGAGCATGATCGAGAGGGCTCGGGGCGATCTGGTTTACCAGGGGGAGGTCGCCGGAGTTGCTTGCAGGCGGTGGCGCTTAGGTTGTCGTTGTTGCCGATGTTATGGACCAAGCGCGGGAGAATGAGTGGCACGGGAAGATGCGCCAGGAGGTGGGAAGCAAGCTCGCGTGCAGAGAAAGGAGAGGGGCGGAGAGGTGTGGCCGGAATCGGTGGAAAACCTCGTCGGAGCAGTGGGGGCGCGGGCTCGAGTTGGGGCAGCCTAGAGGGAGAGAGGAGGAGCTGTCTGGGGAAAATGAGAGAGGGGAGGGAGGCATTTATGCATGCGTGGTCGCCGGGGGAGTTAAAGCAGGCAATAACGCGAATTGATCGCCGGCAGTAACGCGACAGCAACGGCAGGGCGTGGTTTGGGGGTTGAAGACGACGGTGAGGTGGCAGTGGGGCATGCCTGTCAGCGAGGAAGAGAGAGAGGGAGAGGGGCCACATGTCTGCGACTTTGCGGGTGCGAGACTGAGTGTAGGAAAACGTTTCGCTGGGGATAGTTCGTGGGCTGGACTGGGTCTTGCTGGGCCTGTTGGGTTGGGTCATTTTGTTTCTTTTTTTTGTACTGAATCTTTTTCCTTTTTCCATTTGATTTTCTGTTTTGAAATTCAATCAAACAATTCAAACATTCAAATCAATCAAACTTCCACCACACCTTGTATTGAGTTTAGTTCTGTTTAACAACAATATTCCAAGTCCCAAAATAAAATAATATTTTATTCTTTTAGGATCTATTTAATAATTAAATAAAATAGTCCTTAGTTATTAATTCAAATAGGATTTGATTATTAAAACTCCATTTGAAATATAAATATTATCAAAACCAAATCAGTAGGTTTTATTTGAAAATATAAAATACTTTGGAAAACTTGCTTAAAATAATTTAACAAGTTTTGATGTTTAATTAAAATGGCAAAGCCTTTACTTTAATAAATTTGGATATTAATAAATCCTCATTATTTAATTTTAAATAGACCTTTACTCTTTTTATCAAATAGAAATATTTATTTCCAAAAGCTTGGACAAGGTTTAATTTGGCTCTATAAAATACTCCTTTTATAATTCTACCTTTGTTTTTGAAAACCAAATCTTTTTATTAAAAGATCCAAAAAATAGTAATTCTACTTATTAAAATCTTTCTTTATTAATTGTTTATCTTTATAAATCCCTTTAGGATTTATTTGATCAAAATAGGTTTGAAAGTTTCCAATTGGAATCAAAAGTTTCTTCTCACCCTGAAAATCAACAAAGTTTTATTTTATTCATTTATTTATCACATAACAAGATTTGGAAAATCTTGGGATGTGACATGCATGTTAAGCATCTATGGGTATGTCATTCTTATCCTTATTAAAACTACAGATGCCTCCCTGACGGGCCAACCCCAACTGAAACAACAAGAACAACATCACTCCCGAGATGCAGCAGTTGATGACAACACAAGCTCAACTGATGCAAATGATGATGCAGTTCATGCAGAACCAGAATCAGAATAACAACAACAACAACAATAACAACAACAACAACAACAACAACAATCAGAATAATCCTCCGGGATTTGCTCACTAGATTTCTGAGACTAAGGCCTACAAAGTTCTCGGGAACCACTGATCCATTGGTAGCTAATGACTAGTTACGTTCAGTGAACAAGGAATTAGTGACTGTTGGATGCACCGACGAAGAAAAGGTCAGATTCGCAGCACATCTGCTTGAAGGGCCAATAGCAACCTGGTGGGATAACTTTTAGATCACCACTCCCCTTGAGGATGTGACTTGGGCTATCTTTGAGGATAGATTCCGTACAGCTCACATCTCATCCGGAGTAATGAATTTGAAGAAAAAGGAGTTCCAAAATCTGAAACAACGTCACCGCAGTGTGGCTGAGTACATTGAGGAATTCAACAATCTAGCACGTTATGCACCAGATGAAGTTGATACAGATGCGAATAGGAAGGAGAAATTCCTCGAAGGACTTAATGATGAGTTGAACCTGCAGCTGTCTGTTGCCTATGTCCCAACCTACCAATCACTTTGACAAGGCTACCATCTTGGAAAACAAGATGAAACAGGCTGAGAGCAGAAAGAGGAAGCATAGCTTTGATAAGAACAGCTCGAGATCGTCTCACAAGCGTTCCCATCATGATGATAGTGGGAGTTCTGGATCCCACAAACATGGAAAGTACAACAACCACCACAACCACAGCCGTCATCATGACAACAAGGACCATCGCAGTCATGATAATGACAAGTATAAGAACCACAAGAGTGGACACAAGAGCCACCACAGTGGAGGTGGAAGTGGAAGTGGAAGTCAGCCTGTAAAGAAAGATCTCAGTCAGGTTGAATGCTTCAAGTGTAAGAAGATGGGGCACTATGATAATGAGTGCCCAGAAAAGAAAGTTGAAGGTGCCAACAAGCCTAATCCCTTCCAAAAGGGACAAGTGAACCACATCAATGTGGAAGAAATATACGAAGAATCTGATGCTGTGGCTGGAAAGTTCAAACTCAATTCTGTTCCAGCACTTGTTCTTTTTGATACTGGCGCATCGCATTCATTCATATCAAGAGCATTTGTTGATAGAAATGGACTTCTAGTTGAAACTATTGGGTGTCCTATAAAAGTAAGCTCTCCTGGTGGAGAAATGATAGTGAACTCGGGATGTCATGATCTAGTGATAGAATTTGGGAGGTATAAGTTTCCTGTTAGTTTGATAATCCTAGATTCTCAAGGATTGGATGTTATTTTGGGAATGGATTGGATGGCTAAGTACGAAGGAGTACTAGATTGTGCCAAACGTACTGTCACACTCACAACCCCGTATAAGAAACGGATTAGATTCAAGTCAAACTTTGAATCAAAAGGGAGTAAACTAAATTCTCTTAAGGGGGTTAGCATAGACAGTGTGCTAATTGTGAGAGAGTATCCGGATGTGTTTCTAGAGGAATTGCCTGGGATGCCCCCGAATAGAGATGTTGAGTTTCTGATAGACTTGCTGCCAGGATCTGTACCAATAGCAAAGAGACCCTACAAGATGTGAGTTGATGAGTTGAAAGAACTCAAGAAATATCTTGTAGAACAGTTGCAGAAAGGATTTATTCAACCAAGTTCTTCATCTTGGGGAGCACCAGTCTTGTTTGTGGAAAAGAAAGATAGAAGTCAAAGGTTATGCATAGATTACCATTCACTCAATGAGGTAACTATCAAGAACAAATATCCTTTGCCAAGGATCAGTGATTTGTTTGATCAGTTAGAAGGAGCCCGTGTGTTTTCAAAGATTGATCTTCGATCAGGCTACTTTCAGCCAAAGATAAGGGAACAAGACATACCTAAGACTTCTTTCACCACTAGGTATGGATTATATGAGTACACTGTGATGCCTTTTAGTTTGACAAATGCACCAGCCTACTTCACGAATATGATGAACAAGGTGTTCATGGAATTTCTTGATAAATTTGTTGTCGTATTCATCAATGACATTTTTATCTACTCCAAGAGCAATGAAGAGCATGAAAAACATTTGAGATTGATACTTGATAAGCTTAGGGAGCATAAGCTATATGCCAAATTCAGCAAGTGTGAATGCTGGCTGAATGAAGTCGGATTTCTTGGACATATTGTGTTAGGAGATGGTGTAGCAGTTGATCCCGCAAAAGTGTCAGCTGTAACTGTGTAAGATCCCTCCTTTGTAAAGGAAAGGATCCCTATGATTGCAATGCTAGTCCCTGGATCAATGCTAGCATCCATAGTTTAAGATGAAGTACACAGAAACAAAGGTCATTATTACATATCATTCCAGAGACAAACATAGTCTTTTACAACTCCATGGCCACAGGCCTAATACAAGAGTTCAAATATATAATAAGATAATTAAGTCTTCATCTTCATGTGCCACAGGCAAGCATGTTGAGTGTAGACTTATGACTCCTAATCATCATCAGAATATCCTGCAACATCACAAGTTACAGCCACAATGGGTCAATACATTGGAATAGTATTGGCAAGTGATACCTTAGTAGAATATTGGTGGACTATATACTATATGCATTTTGGCTAAATGTAGCTTAGGCTTGCTTTGCTCAAAATAGGTTTTGCCTATCAGTTGAAAACACTAAGTTTTTCTTTGTCAAAACTTTTCCCAAGGAACCACCAATAGACATTGGGGTCCTTCACCCTTGTTCAACCACAAGTTTTACTTAGAAATTGGGATGAGGAGATTCTTGATAGCTTCCATGTCTTGATGCTCAAGTTGTCCAATACCAGGGACATGGCTAAGTACTTAGATTCTTCCATCTACAGAGGTTGTGCACTTTCCCCACAAGACTTGATTTTCACCAGGACAGGACCTTTCATAAGCCTTCCCTTAGACCAAATGGACGTGTTCCAACCTATCATCCCACTACCACCAACTGTCCAAATGGCTAAGTTATTGCAACCTATATGATCCAGGAAGAGCCCATATTACCAAGTGGCTGCACTAGAAGCTTCTTAACATTTGGCCTCTCAAATCCCTTTGTTCCTGGGTGGCTTTCCACAAGTGAGATACACAAGGTAAATGTAGTGACCTCGGATCAAGTAAGATCCTAAGTCCCTGTGAATAACATGCTAGTCCCTGGATCAATAGCTAGCACTCACAGTCGATGAAATATCATGTAAAACACAAGTCTTTATTACATGAATAGAGTAATCCAGAGTTTACAAATCCTTGTATATCTCATTTTATTTATATCTCTATGTGTTTGTATTTATTCCATAACTTTTTCATACTAGCTCCAAATGAGCTCAATTTTGTTTCTAAATTTTTGTAGTATTAATTGGATCTCTTTAGGCTATGATTTACCAATAATTTATGCCTTAGCAACAGTGGGTTTTAAAAAGTCAATTTAGTTACCCTTAGGAACATTTGGGCGAATCAACTATAGGATTTAGATACGAGGATTTGGATTTAGTTTGTGAGAACTTTGCATGGATGAAATGCATATGAATGCTTCATGATTTTCATTTTGAAATCTTGCACACCAATTCTACAATCCATAATCAATCCACGCCCTTTTGCCTATATGGCTACTTAGGTCTTAACCAAAGAATATAAGATTTTGAATTCAAGGTTGAGAGGATTTTCTATTCCAAAAAGTTTCTTCTCTTTGAGAATTTTCAACATAGTCAAACATTCAATCAATCTTATTTATTTGTTTCACATTCCAAAATTAGGAAAATTTTGGGATGTGACAGACTACCACCCTTAAAAGAAATCTCGTCCCGAGATTTGGGAAGGCTAGAAAGAAAGTAAGGCTCGGGATCCTTTAGGATGCTACCACCCTTAAAAGAAAATTGACAAGGTCACTTCTCGAGGATTCACTTAGCTCAGATTGGTTTTCCTTTAGACTTTTATTGGCACAATGTCTCTAGCACATTCTAAACATAATGATTGATAGTTTCCGAGAAAGCACTTCTTAAACTAGCAAAACTCTCATGGTGGGTAAATAGGGAGCGTTTACTTCACGGTGCCCATAATTCACGGTTGGGATTCATCTCACGTACATCCTATGCTTAGCAATGGATGCTTTTAGAAGGGTGTAACAATATACCATTCTAGGGTTTAGGCTCAACGTCGACTCTCTGCTAAGGTTGAAAAAGGCACTCAAGATTCGCAAAGCCAACAGTACAAGAGCGAATAATAAGAGTAGTAGGAATGGTGATCAATCCATCCTGCACCCAAATAATTACCATGTATGAGGATAGGCGAATCACGTTTTTCTATCACTCGGGCATTCTTACTTGCCTTGAAAAATGTTTCCATGGGCGCGAACTAATGCTCTATGTATACTCCCATGTATTCAAAAAAATCTACTACTAAAACTAAGGTATCGATACTTTAACTTTCAGGTTGGGTAATCTACTACATAACATCATGTGTAACACTTCATACTTCCACATCCTTTTTCCATTAGGTGAAGCATTTTCTTTCCTAAATGCATTGTGTTGTTAAACCTTCCACTTAACACATCATTAAATCTCCAAGGGTTCAAGATATGAAAGAATAGATTCTATAGGAGAGAAACGACTAAGAAAATAATCCTACCCATAACTATATGAAGCAATCAATGTTACAAACAAGGAAGCAATCATAGGCGATCAACACTCAATCAAACACTTGTATAATAACATTACATGTGTATAAACTTAGTAGTATATAACCACAAAATAGTTTGAAAGCATTGGGAACAATACTAGAGTAAAATAGAGCAACATATAAGCGATAAACAAAATCTGTCAAAACGGTACAGCAGACTTCACGAATTTTTTCTAACCGACTTAAACTCGTCACGAATTTTAACCAATTTTTGTGCGTGTACTACATGTAATTACGCTCCAGATCCTATTTTTGTAGATTTTTCTGAGATACCAATAAAATATGTAAAATCGCACGGTACAACAGGTCAGGCAGAAAACTACAACAGTAATCCCACGAATTTCAATCAATTCATACCATTAAAATAATTTTAAAACCACCCGAAAACTCCAGCAACTTTAGAGTTTCAAAACAACATATCCTAAACAAGGCATCACACAAAATAGCTCAATACAACCAAGCAAGCAACCTGTATTGTCATACCACATAAGTTGGTAAGAACAATATGCTAACACGATAGCGATGATCTCCTAAAGAGATAAGATATGGTGGTCCAGACCTAAACAAACTTGGTGAGATGTTCATTTATGCCATGTTATTTGTTCTTTACTTGTAGGCCAACTCTCATATAGTGATTTGCTTTACGGAAAACTACTAATAACATTTTCCAATTCTTGTAGTTTTTATGGTAGATAACTTCTTCTACTAATCAAATGAATGGACAACCACAAATTAGAACAAGAAGAGGTTATAGAAAATATAGACAGGAAATATAAGAACATCTAATAAGTATAGAATATGATAGTTCTCCTAATAGAGGTCTTCTATTTCTATTACCATCGTCGTTTTTATCCTTTCCAGCTACATTCACATGTTTTGGACTATTATCAGCATAATGCCTAGGATTGTGACACTGCAAGCATAGGACTTTTGCTTATACCCTTCCTCCTTTTTGGCAAGGACATCCCGTCTTGTGGTTCTTCATGCTCTACCTCAACATTTGGAAGCCTTGATCGTTTCCTTGTGCCAGTTTGGGGAAAATGGGCATTCCTTTCATATGTCGAGTATTGCAAAGTGATGACTTTGGGTGTGGTGTCTAGAGTCTTGGATCCATCCCTTGTATTCTTCGTTTCCTCGCGGAGCTTCATGAGGTCTTGGCGCATTCTGTCTCTGACTTGTTGATTTAGTTGATATACCACCGGGTAGAGGTGCATTGAGAGGGGTTGTGATTGGTCCCTTCGCATAGGAAGAATGTAACTTGAGAGGTGGGACATTCTTTTGATGGGTGCCTTCCTTCACAGTAGGGGCGCTGATCATGATGCTCCTTGGTGATATGCCCTATTTCTCCACGGATCGTGCAAGCTAAAAGTTTCGGGACTTCAACTTCTTGGATTTTGGTATACGAGACGAGATTGAAGTAGAACCACTTTAAATTCTTCCTAAGATATCACCCCTTGATGATCATGAATGGTGTGTTGCATTACCCACCAGGTTGGACCGTCGTCCTTTAGGAATTGGGTGGCATAATGAAGCATTCTGTGACTTCAATGTTGGCGTCCTTCATTCTTTCTTCAACTGGAGCATCCACTTCTTTGCATCAGTGGCTCTTACACTTGGTGGAGTTGAGTTCCTTGTCCTCCTTATTGATATGGTCCATCCGTCGAGTTGACCAAGGTTTAGAGTAGGAACGAATGGAGTATGGAAAAAGAAGAATAACCCATACAAGAAATCTTGTTTAGAAAACAGGTTTTCATTAGCTAAGGTAATAAACCATACAAGATAGCAAACAATTTGTCGCATCCATATTTAGCGAAATCTTATTCGGGTTTGGTTCCTAATAGGTCACTTGGAATCTTCGAGGCTTCGAGTCTCCTAAAGTATTCGTGCTCTTGGTAGTCTTCATGTTCTTCATAATCTTCAATCTTTCGAGTTCTTTAGTTAATAACATTGACTTAAGGCCTTTGAAGTCTTTAATCTCGTAGCTTTAGTCTTGGAACATCTTTCATGGAGGTCTTCAAGTACCAACTTAATCGAAACATTGAGATGATCTTCTTTGAAAAGGTAATCTTGAGAAAAGTTTCTTCTTGAAGTGTGTAGTGGTCATTTTCTAATGTTGAAAAGAAGAGACTTAAGAAATTTTTAAAACCCCAAGGTAGATGATGAGAAGTATGAGAGTTTTCTGAAATAACTTAGAAAATATTTGTCCTAAGGTTTTTCCATGTCTAGGGTCACGATCTACAGTCAACTTATGCTCTGATACCATCTGTAGTGACCTCGGATCAAGTAAGATCCTAAGTCCCTGTGAATAACATGCTAGTCCCTGGATCAATAGCTAGCACTCACAGTCGATGAAATATCATGTAAAACACAAGTCTTTATTACATGAATAGAGTAATCCAGAGTTTACAAATCCTTGTATATCTCATTTTATTTATATCTCTATGTGTTTGTATTTATTCCATAACTTTTTCATACTAGCTCCAAATGAGCTCAATTTTGTTTCTAAAATTTTGTAGTATTAATTGGATCTCTTTAGGCTATGATTTACCAATAATTTATGCCTTAGCAACAGTGGGTTTTAAAAAGTCAATTTAGTTACCCTTAGGAACATTTGGGCGAATCAACTATAGGATTTAGATACGAGGATTTGGATTTAGTTTGTGAGAACTTTGCATGGATGAAATGCATATGAATGCTTCATGATTTTCATTTTGAAATCTTGCACACCAATTCTACAATCCATAATCAATCCACGCCCTTTTGCCTATATGGCTACTTAGGTCTTAACCAAAGAATATAAGATTTTGAATTCAAGGTTGAGAGGATTTTCTATTCCAAAAAGTTTCTTCTCTTTGAGAATTTTCAACATAGTCAAACATTCAATCAATCTTATTTATTTGTTTCACATTCCAAAATTAGGAAAATTTTGGGATGTGACAGTAAACCATAGAAATGGGCCTTGTGTAACCACTCAACATAAACCATTCCTTCCATTCCACCCAGGTGTTTCATTCACTTAGTTGTTTTATTAAGCAAAACACAAGTCCAAAGACTTAGAAATATTTTAACATAGCATGAACATTTTACCACCCTTGGTTGCTACTAGCTAGGCTAAGCATGGCATAGATAAACATCTTAACTTAGAAATTTCTAGCAATTCTACAACTACTAGGATTTCCCAAGCATAGCATATAAGGACCAAAATATATCAATGCAAGTCTAGCAAAAATATTTCTAATGCATATTTGAAAAAAACATAGGAATAAAATCATGAAGTACCACTTGCCTTGGTAGTTTGGAGAGTAACTACAATCCTCACAATCACAATCACTATTTGCACCAAAATCTACACATAAAATGATAGCACCAAATCACATACAAAATAAATACAAGCAAAAATATATGGATGCATGCAATGTGATATGTGATGATTTTCTATACTCAACAAGACAAGTGCACAGTACTGATTCATTAACAAGTTCAAAACTTGCCAAACAACATTTATTTGACCATTAAAACATTTCTCAAATAATTAATAGAACACAAAATAGGCCTACACATGTTTCTGTAAAAATAACCATTTTAACAGAAACAAAACTTTAAACACATTGCATATATGGAAAGGGCTTTCTCTCCTGATTCCATTGATATAAAATTCATCAAATTTGGACGTGGGAATCAAAATTTATGAATTAAACAAGTTTTAATATCTAATAGATCTAATCCAGTCTTTTAAATTCAAATCCTAGCCACGCCGCGTGTTCCTATTGGTTGATACCGATTCGTGTGGATCAATCAACGAGAGCCACACGATCTAAATGAAAACGTACGGCCAGATCTAACGTGTACCCCTTCATTAAATGAATCTAACGCAGCCGTTGGATCCAGATCTAACGGTCGCTGGTCAAACGACCACTAACTGGCGGCGCGCGGCGACGGTGAGCGGCGGCCTCTACGGCCGCGCGGCAGGAAGCGAGGAAGTGATTGGATATGTTTACCAGACTTGCAGATGTGTGCTGGAGGTCAACGTGGCAGTGGCATGTCAAGGGGCGCACGAACACGATGGGGATTCCTCGTCGGAGTAGGGCCTGTCGTCGGGCATGGCTGTTCATCGTCGTTGCCGACGTTGTAGATCAAGCCAGAGTCAAACAAGTGGTGCGTTAGATGCGGGGAGTGATATTGGTCATGTGAGTATCAGAGATAGGGCAAGGCGCGTTCCATACTAACCAGATTTGCTCGCCGGAGTTGAGTGCCTCGTCGGGTTTGTTCAGTCGTCGACGTTGCCGACGCTCGGGGTTGTCCTAGCATACAACAGCAGTGTCAATCGAAGCGCAAATATGTAGTGGTTGTTCTGGAGAAGCTAGGAGTCAAGGGGCGTGGCGAGCTTACCGGAATCGCCCGCCGGAGTGCGTCTGTGCAACGGCGGAGTGAGCTCGAATACGCGCAGCCTGGTGGCGGAGTGGTGGCGCTAGGTGAGGGGAAATGCTCGCGGTGCAGAGGGGGTTAAATATCCAGGAGGGCGGCAGCGATTACGCGTTGTATCAATGGCAATAACGCAGGCAGTGACTACGGCGAGGTAACGGCGGAGCGCCTCGGTCGCGCGTTGATTGGGGACGACGCTGACGTGGTCGCAGGGTCCACTTGCCAGCGAGATAAATGGAGTGGAGATGGATCCAGGCGGTCAGCGACTCAGTGGGTGTGGGTGTGAGTAAAGAAAAACGGTTCGCGGGGTGATGCTGTTGGGCTAGCTAGGTCGAGTTGGGCTGGGTTGGGCCAGAATGGCTGTCTATTTATTTGTTTCCACTTTAATCCTTTTCTTTTTCTGTTTGGTTTTCTAGAATTGGTTTTCAAACTTCATTTCAATTCAGTTTGAATTCAAACCTTCTCAAGATTTTTGTACAGTGAAACTTGTACTCAAATATGAGTCAAACACTACTATAAACACAAACACCCTTGGGTTATTTGAAATTTAAGAGAAAACCAAGCCTTTATGAGATGTGATAAAAGGCATAGATTTGGTTTTATTTCATATTTTGTTTTGAAACTTTGCTTAGGCTCTTGAAATCACTTAAGTTAGGATTCTAAACAATACTGAGTGAATATTAGTACCTTTCTCAATATAAAGTAGCACAAAGGCTAGAGCATTCATACATAAAATAATGAGCACATATGCTCCTGTTTTGAAATGATTTTGAAATGAAATCCTACATGATCATGGATGCACGGATGATATGCATGAGTTTTTGAAACATGATTTTAGGGATGTTACAAATCTAACCCCCTTAAGGTGATCTCGCCCTCGAGATTCGGATTGGCTAGCAAATAGGTGAGGGTGGTCTTTCCGAAGATCATCTTCTCTTTCCCATGTTGCTTCTTCTTCGGAATGATGATTCCATTGGACTTTGCAAAACTTGATGGTCTTAGTCCGACTAACTCTTTATGCAGTCTCAAGAATCTTCATTGGTTTCTCCTCATAAGTGAGATCACTTTCTAATTGGACCTCTTCCAAAGGTATAGTATCCTTCAAAGAAGTCTCTTCCATTTCTGGATGACATTTCTTAAGCTGACTCACATGAAACACATTATGAACAGCTGACAAAGACTCTGGCAATTCAATCTCATAAGCTACTTCTCCTTTGCGACTCAGAATCTTGAATGGTCCAACATATCTTGGGGCCAATTTACCTTTGACACCAAACCTCTTCACTCCACGAAGTGGTGACACTCTAAGATAAGCTCTATCACCTACTTCATAGGTGACCTCTCTACGCTTTGGATCTGCGTAGCTCTTTTGTCGGGACTATGCTATCTTCAATCTGTCCTTAACCAGCTTGACTTTCTCTTCAGCCTCTTTGATGAGTTCTGGTCCGAACAAACTTCTTTCTCCCACACCATTCCATAGCAATGGGGTGGTACACTTTCTCCCATAGAGAAACTCAAATGGTACCATCTCAATACTGGCTTGATAGCTGTTATTGGAAGAAAATTCTGCGTAAGGCAGACTTTCATCCCAACTGGCTCCATAGTCTAGAGGACATGCTCTCAACATATCTTCAAGAATCTGATTAGTCCTTTCTGTCTGTCCATCAGTTTGAGGATGAAATGCAGTGCTGAATTCCAACCTCGTTCCCAATGACTCATGTAGTTGTCTCCAAAAATGAGAAGTGAATTGAGTTCCCCTATTAGACACAATACTCTTGGGTACTCCATGTAGACACACAATTCTACTCATACAGATCTTGGCTAGCTTGGCACTTGTGTAAGTTATCTTCACGGGTATAAAGTGAGCCAATTTAGTTAGGCGATCCACTACTACCCAAATAGAATCATATCCTGACCTGGTCCTCGGCAATCCAGTGATGAAATCCATACCAATCTTGTCCCACTTCCAATCAGGAATAGGTAGTGGTTGAAGCAATCCTGCTGGTTTCTGGTGTTCCGCCTTCACTCTACTACATACATCACACAAAGCTATATGTTCGGCGATGTCCTTCTTGAGGTTATTCCACCAAAATCTTTCCTTCATATCCATGTACATTTTCGTGTTACCCGGATGAATGGAATACTGTGAGTTGTGTGCTTCTTGTAAAATCAGTTTCCGAAGCTTCGGATCTTGTGGAACACAGATACGTTTTCCATGCCATAAAGTACCCTGTTCGTCTTCATGGAATCCTTTGGCTTTTCCTTTGCCAATCTTTTCCTTAATCTCTTCAATTTCCTTATCAGTCTTCTGGGCTTCTTTAATCTTGTCCAACAAAGTAGGTTGAACATCCAAGGTCATGAGATGTCCTTCAGGCACAATCTCCAATCTGAGGTCTCTAAATTGGGCACACAGATCATCTGGCAATTCTCCCTTAGTAAGGCCATTCACAAAAACCTTACGTCTTAGAGCATCTGCTACAACATTTGCTTTACCGGGGTGGTATTGCAAACTCAAGTCATAGTCCTTGATGAGTTCTAGCCATCTTCTTTGTCTCATGTTAATTTCTTTCTAGGTGAAGATATACTTCAAACTTTTGTGATCTGTGAACACTTCACATCGCTTTCCCAAAAGATAATTTCTCCATGTTTTGAGTGCATGGACAATAGAGGCTAACTCTAAATCATGAGTAGGGTAGTTCACTTCATGATTTTTGAGTTGTCTCGAGGCATAAGCCACAACTTTCCCTTCTTGCATAAGTACGGCACCTAATCCATGATGAGATGCATCACAATACACTTGGAAATCTTTCTCCAAATCTGGCAAACACAAGACTGGTGCTGTCACTAGCCTCTTCTTCAATTCTTGAAAGCTGAGTTCACATCCTTCAGACCAAGCAAATTTCTTGTCTTTCTTTAACAATTCTGTCATAGGCTTAGCTACCTTGGAGAAATTCTCAATAAACCTCCTGTAGTATCCTGCTAAACCAAGGAAACTACGAACCTCCTTCATTGACTTGGGAGATTCCCACTCAGTTACAGCTAAAACCTTAGCAGGATCAACTGCTACTCCATCTCCTGACACAAGTCAAACAAATCCAACTTTATTTAACCAAAATTCACACTTTCTGAATTTGGCATATAACTTATGCTCTCTAAGTTTTTCAAGTATCAATCGTAGATGTCCTTCATGCTCTTCTTTACTCTTGGAGTAGATTAGAATGTCATCAATGAATACGACAACAAACTTGTCAAGGAATTCCATGAACACCTTGTTCATCATATTCATGAAGTATGCTGGTGCATTGGTCAAACCAAATGGCATCACGGTATACTCATACAATCCATACCTTGTGGTGAAAGCTGTCTTAGGTATGTCTTGTTCCCTTATCTTAAGCTGAAAATAACCTGACCGGAGATCAATCTTTGAGAACACACAAGCTCCTTCTAGCTGATCAAACAAGTCATTGATTCTAGGCAAAGGGTAGTTGTTCTTGATAGTCACCTCATTGAGTGAACGATAGTCTATGCATAACCTTTGACTTCTATCTTTCTTTTCCACAAACAAAACAGGTGCTCCCCAAGATGAAGAACTTGGTTGGATAAATCCTTTCTGTAACTGTTCTCCAAGTTGTTTCTTGAGTTCTTTCAATTCATCCACTGACATCTTGTACGGTCTCTTTGCTATTGGTCCAGATCCTGGTAGCAAATCAATAAGAAATTCCACATCTCTATCTGGTGGCATTCCTGGCAATTCTTCTGGAAACACATCCGGATATTCACTCACAATGGGCACATTGTCCATGCTAACCCCATTAAGAGAATTTAGCTTACTCCTTTTTGCCTCAAAGTTGGTCTTGAATCTAATCCTTTTGTTTTCTGGAGTGTGAGTGAGACAGTATGGTTTGCACAATCTATCACTCCCTTGTGCTTAGTCATCCAGTCCATTCCCAAAATAACATCCAATCCTTGGGAATTTAGGATTATCAGGTTAACTAGAAACTTATACTTCCCAAACTCTATGACTAGATCATGACATCCTGAATTCACTATCATTTCTCCGCCAGGAGAACTTACTTTTATAGGACACCCAATAGTTTCCACCGGTAGTTCGTTTCTTTCAACAAATGCTCTTGATATGAATTAATGAGATGCACCAGTATCAAAGATAACAAATCTTTGGAGCAATTGAGTTTGAACTTACCAATGACTTCAGCTCCTCATAAATTTCCTCCACATTGATGTGGTTCACTTGTCCCTTTTGAAAAGGGTTGGGCTTGTTGGGTCCTTCAACTTTCTTTTCTGGGCATTCATTTGCATAATGCCCCATCTTCTTGCATTTGAAACACTCAACCTGACTAAGATCCTTCTTGACAGGCTGGCTTCCACTGCCACTTCCACTGTGGTGGCTCTTATATCCACCCTTGTGATTCTTGTACTTGTCATTGTCATGACTATGGTGACTCTTGTTGTCACGATGACGGTTGTGGCTGTGGTGCTTGCTGAATTTCCCATGCTTGTGAGATCCAGAACTCCCACTCTCATCATAATGGGAACGCTTGTGAGATGATCCCGAGCTGTGCTTGTCAGAGTGCTTTCTCTTCCTGCTTTCAACTTGTTTCATCTTGCTCTCCAAAATAGCAGCCTTGTCACAAAGAGACTGGTATGTGGGAACATAGGCCACAACTAACTGCAGGTTTAGTTCATCATTCAACCCTTCAAGGAACTTTTCCTTCCTCTTAGCATCAGTGTCAACTTCATCCGGTGCATAACGCGCCAGATTGTTGAACTCTTCAATATATTCAGCCACGTTGCGGTGGCGCTGCTTCAGGTTATGGGACTCTTTCTTCTTCAAACTCATCACTCCGGATGAGATGTGAGCAGTACGAAAATCATCTTCAAAGATAGCCCATGTCACATCCTCAATGGGAGTGGTGATTTGAAAATTATCCCACCAAGTGGCTGCTGGTCCTTCCAATAAGTGAGCTACAAATCTGACTTTCTCTTCATCAGTACAGCCAACTGTCACTAAGTCCTTGTTCACAGAGCGTAGCCAATCATTGGCCACCATAGGATCAGTAGTTCCTGATAACTTTGCTGGCCTCAGTCTCAAGAACCTGGTGAGCATGTCAAAACCCGGTGGGTTGTTGTTATTGTTGTTATTGTTGTTCTGATTCTGGATGAACGTAGTCATCATTTGTATCAGCTGAGTCTGAGCTGTCATCATTTGCTACATCTCAGGGGTGATGTTGTTGTTGTTGGGGTTGGGATTGGCACGTCGGGGAGGCATCTGTGGTTTGTTCAATAGAGATAAGAATGAGATACACATAGATGCTAACATGCACAATACATCACATAAACATTCACCAAACATGCATCATAATAATAGTAGTTCAACAACATAAATGAAAAGTTTGCAAAGTAAACACACCAATAGCAAGCCATCCACATGTTGGATGGTCATTGTGACTCAATAATCAAAGACACGATAAATAAAGGTAAATGAGTAGTCATCACTACTCCTCGGCATCAACCTCCTCCTCAACAAATGTAAGACCTGCATTCTCCATAGCAGTCTTGTATTCCTCGACATTGGTGGTCAAGGTATCTACTTTGGCTTTGAGAGCCCTCTTCTGAGAACGAAGCCTCTCAATCACAGTCTGCTGATGCTCGAGCTCGAAGTCCTTGGCCTCCAGTTCTGCAGTCATGTCTCTAATCCTCTTGTTCCTATCCTGGACACGCTTCTCCTGACTCTTGAACTTTCTGTCTTGACTCTCAAACTTGGCCTCCATCTCCTTGACGATCTCATCTTGCTCCGCGAAGAGCTTGTCCTTCTCACGAAGCTGCACCTGGAGTTCGTCATTGTTGAGCATGACGTTGGTCCTATCAGTGTCCACGTGCCTAAGAAGAACCTCTAAGTCCTGGAGGTATAGACGAATCGGTGTAGGGGTTCGTAGCATGGAAAACAAAAAATTTCTATCGCATACAAACAAACAAGCCAAGATCTATCTACTAGATTGTAGCAACGAGTCGTTTGGAATAACTTACCCTCGAAGATTCCAAAGCGGTTAACGAGAGCAGATTCTCGTGGGTGATGTAGTCGTACACTTCCGATCTCAAGATCGCGTAGACGATCCTTCCGGCGCCACGTTCCGGCAGCGCTCCCGCAGTCGGTCACACGTTCGATACTCGACGAAGACCTTCCTCTCCCTTGTTCCAGCAGGCAGCGGAGGTTGTAGCACTCTCCTCGCGATTCCGGCAGCACAACGGCGTGGTACCGGAAGTAGAGGGGAGATCCCGCAGGGCTTCGCCTTAAGCCGGTGCGAGTATGGTGGAGCTTATGAGAGAGGCTATTTAGTGGTCTAGTAATTAGACACACCAATTATAAGGCTCTAAACCAATTAGAAGGCTCTAAACCGCTGGCTAAAGCAATTAGAAGCTCTAAACCAAAACGGCTCTAAACCGGAGGTAGAAGATAGGAACTTGTGTGTTCTAGGAGGGAGCCCTGCCCCTCCTTTTATAGGTGGGGAGGCGCGGCCAGGGGAGGGGAGTCCCTCCCCAAGTCGGCCTTGGGCTGGGCGCCGGCTTGGAGGAGTGGGACTCCTCCTCCAAGTTGGTTCCAACTCCTCTTGCTTGTTTCCCACAGTTTCCTGTTTCCCACAGTTTCCTGTTTTAGCCGTTTGACTTTCAAACTGGCAATTTGACTTTCATGTTTTTGGAACAGCAAGAACACTTAGTACATGATGCAATCATTCAATGACACACTCATGTACCCTCCCCCCCCGGAGTGCCGGACAATCCGGAACCTTCTAGAACATTCCCGATGAAAACACCGGAATCATTCCCGAACTCCGAAGCGGGACTTTCCTTATATGAATCTTATTCTACGGACCATTCCGGATCACCTCGTGATATCCCGGATCCCATCCGAGACTCCGAACAACATTCGGTCTCTTTCTCATAATACCATAACTACTCAAACAACGTCGAATCCTTAAGTGTGTCTCCCTACGGTTCGTGAATTATGCGGACATGATCGAGACACTTCTCCGAACAATAACCAATAGAGGAATCTGGAAATTCATATGGCTCCCACATATTTCTACGATTACTTTGCGATCAAATGAACCACTTACATACGATACCAATTTCCCTTTGTCTCACGATATGTTACTTATCCGAGGTTATGATCGTCGGTATCTCGCATACCTAGTTCAACCTCGTTCGATAAGTACTCTTTTCTCGTTCCGTGATATGTGATCCCTTGTGACCAAGTCACATGCTTGCAAGCCAATTGGATGACATTCCACCGAGAGGGCCCGAGTATATCTATCCGTCATGTGGATGGACAAATCCACTCTTGATCCATGTGTTTCAACCAATACTTTCCGAACACTCATTGCCACCTTTATAGCCACCCGATTCACGGTGTGGTGTTTGATGTCATCAAAGCATCCATCCGGTAAAGGTGATATGCATGATCTCATGGTCGAAGGAATTAGGTTACTATGTATCAGAAAGCATATAGCAATTGAACTATTGAAATGACTTGATCTTTATGCTACGCTTATCTATAGGAGTATGTCCACCATATCATTCTCCTAATGATATGATCCTGTTGTTAATAACATCTCTATGTTCATGATCAGGAAACCATGATCATATATTAACCAACAAGCTAGTTTAACAAGAGGCTTTACTAGGGACTCTTATTTTAGTTTACAAATCACACAAGTATTAATGTTTCCGGTTAATACAATTATAGCATGGTATGTAAACATTTATCATAAGTGCGAAGATATGATAATAACCACTTTATTATTGCCTCTTGGGCATATCTCCAACAGTCTCCCACTTGCACTAGAGTCAATAATCTAGTTTCAAACCTTTGTGTATATAACACCTATGGATTTCCGGTGTTGTATGTACACGATTGCTAGTGGTCAACTGATCTCCGGATCTGACACTTCCAGGTCCGTGTGTAATTGCATGTCTTTGCGTCTCTACGCATCACTCATTCTCTAATGAGATGGCTTTGTATAAATTTGGTCTTTCGGTGTGACCTTTAGCTCTTTGGGGTTAAAACATGTTGATAATATTGTCGCACAATATATCTTCATAGTATTATCCCACTGTGAACTACACCTAGTTTGATAACAAACTACTTGACACACATGCCCTCTTTTGCTGCTAAAATAGCAGTTATATACTTGGCCTTTTGTTGTAGTATCTGTCACAATGTCTTAACTTTGGAACTCATCCAAATCCATTAGGGAACTCACTTTCCATTATATTGTGCCACCCTTAGTTTAGATTGAGATAAACTTAATTTGTACTTTGTGACAAAACTAGTATCAATGTAGTACTTTTACAATGAACTAACCATCTATTTGTCACTTCTACAAATATTATACTCTTAGTTCTTCCAAAAGATCATAAGAATATCCTTACTATTGTCCAATGATCAACTTACGAATCATTCTGGTATATGCTCACAACATTTAGAGCATAGGACATATCTGGATTTGTACATATCACAGTATGATATAAATACTCTTTGTGATTTTATACATCAAGTATCAATCTATACTTGATTATTTGTTTCACTTTACCAAATGTCAATACACTTGAATATATCATCAACATTGAATTTATTCAATCCTTTACATCTTGAAAAGAACCTCTCTTGTAGTTTCTATATTGAACTCATTCAATATCTTGTCTATGTACTTCTGGCACAACCATATTAGCGTCTATTGATGCCAAATATTTAGGTTTTGCCTAAGTCTTTCATCGGGATGAAATTCTTAATATGTGTTAATAAAAGATACATTATTTCCAATCAACAATATGTCTTCCACATAATGTATTAGAAACATGTCTTAGCGCTCCCACTTAATTTCTTGCAAATGCAAGCATCTTCATTGTCTCTAATGAACTTTTAAACTCCTTTAACAGTTTCATCATAGTGAAGATTCCAAATCTGCGATGCTCACTTTAACCATTGAAGTTTGCATATGCTTTTAGCATCCTTTGAATTAACAAAACCCTATGGACTGTGTTATGCACATGTCCTAGGTAACGATTCTATTAGAAGAACTTGTTTTGTTTATTCAACTACCATATAACAAATTATATGTAGTGGTTGCTACATTAATCCGTCTAGACTAAATATCACTATGACAGATCAAATCTTGTCATAGTCAACCTTTGAACATTGTTGTGAACTCTTTCCCAACATGTCGACTATTTCATAGATGTGAAACATCCATGTCTATTTCTTTATAGATCCAGACACAACTATAAGGTCTTACACCTTTCTCGAGGGTCCTTCAAGTTCAAAACTTGATTTTCTCGTGTATGGAACTATCACGGATTTTATGGCTTCAAGCCATTTTACGAGTCGGGCCCATCATCGCTTCTTTGCATGTAGTCGGTTCATTATTCTCAAATAATGATTCAACCCTCAAATCTTGGTATTTGATTGTTTATCGACCTACTTGTTTCAATAGGAACTTGGATCTCCGTGACCACAACCTTTGAGGTCGTGAGCCATGAGCTTTGTTGCTGCCTCAACACTTTTCAGTCTGCAACTTTGCACATATAGCTAAGGTTCTTTTAACCTTATCAAAATTCTATTGTCCTCCTACTTAACTTTTCACGAAAAATTCCTTCTCAAAGAAACTTGACGTTTTAAGTTACAAACACTTTTGTCTCCAATGTTATGGAGGATTACTTAACAGTTATTCAAAATAACATACAAAGACAGGTTCATCCGACTTTGGTTGCACACATCTTTCTTATGCATAGCATACCAATGTTTAAGAAAGGACAACTTGGGTTTTATCCCAAACCATAACCTTATATGGTGTCATTTCAACGGATTATGATGGAGCTCTTTTCAGTGGAAAAACGGTAATCTCTAAAGCTTTTAATCTTTAAAATATAATGGCAGTTTTATTAATTATACCTTTGATCTTACCATGTCAAACAAGGTTTAATTACATATCTCGAACGCTCCATACTCTTATGGTGTTTCGGGAAAATGCAAATCCATGGAACGATTCCTTAAATCTTAGGTATTATGCTAAACTCTGTAACTCAAATATCTTCCTTTATGATCTTTATCATAAACTGTTTATATTCTTGTTACAATGATTTTGCACTTCATCTTGAAAGTCTTTTGAACTCTTCAAATATTTCACACTTCATCCTTATTAAGTAAATATTCATATATTCACTCAAATTTTCGGAGAAAGCATATGAAGTTGAAATCCATCGCTCTTGACTACTCATAATGGATTTCATACAACAATATGTACTAGTTCCAATAAGCTAGTCATTCGTTCTCTTTCGGCCTATGAACGAAGTTTTAATTATCTCTAGGAAAGTTTCACAAGCGTCATTTGATCAAAATCAAATAGACTCCAAAATTCCATCCATATGGAGTTTCTTCATGTTTTCTTTCCAATATAATTTAAACGGCGATGTCACTTCCTAAGTGATATTTCAATCAATTTGTCTTTCGACATTTTTAGCACTAGTTTTATGGATGTGATTCCTCCAACGAGATTTGCGAATCATCCATCTTTTATGGATTACGACAATTATTTGAACAACCCTTTTGTTCTCATAATACCTGATAAAACAAATCTTTTGAAGGCAAGCTTTGATGTTTAACGAGCAACACAATAACCCTTTATTTTGTTCTCGATGAACATCATCACATATTCTTTTGCTAGTTACTTAGGCCATTTTAGTTCATGAACTGTGTTGTTTCGTATGATGATTCACACCAACAAATTCAGTATCAAATACTTAAGAACCACATTGTTTAACAAGCAAAGAATACAGCCATAACACGTATATCATCTATATACTTAAACTGAACAATTCTAGTCTTTTCTTTTCTGCCATATACTTATGAGATTCTCTTTCAGTATTTCCTTTTCTGTTTGAAAGAATCTATCAACATCAATTAGTGGAGTCATTCATATGACACATAGCCCAAAACATGTATAGTTAAATACCAATGTCTTTGGACTTGCACTTTGAAGTAGATCACCATCATCAAATGTTTGGTGTTCTTTCAAATTCCTTTATTTAGTAATCTTCTTGGTGTAGTAAACATTTTACCTACATCAAATATTCACCCTTATTATGGATTTATCCATGATCAAGCTACTTTTAGCTTGTAACGGTGAATTATGAGTATAATGTTGCTCTCAAAACCTTTTGTAGGATTAGGACAACTAGTGTCTCCAACCTTTTGCAAATTCTCATCAAATATGAGAACATGACTTTTGCCATATTATACTCTATCATGTTGCAACCAAAACTTTGTTTCAGATATCACAATATCTTCCACACATCATGGTTTCAAACAACTCTTTCAGATCCTAGATAACCTTGATATTAAGAGAATACTTTGAATATCAAGAATCGTGGAGACAAACATGATACTTATATACTAACATTGGAATTGTTACTCTTGTTTTAATACCAATTATTAAACTTCATGGAGTAACGAACTTCTTGAAAGTTTGCAATAGGACTTTTAAACTTTAGATTAACACTTCAAAACAATACGATACCAGTTCGTAAAGTAACTAACCAGAATTCTATAGCTCTATCATCTCAATTATAACTAAGCGCAAGGTGGTAAACGGATGCCAATGACTACAACAACTATGCAAATTCACTTTGATTTAGTTTATGATAAATTGAGTTCTAATTAATAATTAAATTAATCTAGGTGAACTCCCACTCAAAACAATATCCCTCACATTGTTTTAGTGATCACACGAACCAAATCCACCACATCAAAACCGATCATCACGAGAGTTGATGTAGCTTCAATGGCGAACAATCAACATGTTCATCATATCTACTATATGACTCATGCTCTACCTTTCGGTAATCCGTGTTCCTGAGGCCATGTGCGTACATGCTAGGCTCGTCAAGATCAAACCTTAGTTTCGCATGAGCAAATCTGGCTTGCTCACGTTGTATACACTTGCGTAATCTAACACACCCGATCATCACGTGGTGCTTGAAACAACAAGCTTTTAGCAACGGTGCTAACTAAGGGTGAACACTTTAAGACTTGAAATTCATGTGCATGAGGGATCATCTTATAATGCTACCGTCTACTAAGCAATACAAGATGCATAAAGGATTAACATCACATGCAATTCATAATATGTGATATGATATGGCCTTTCTTCTTTGTGCTTCCGATCTCCATCTTCTAGCACGAACATGATCTCCATCATCACCGACATTGCATCAAGGTCAATGATGCTTCTCCATGGTTGTCGTCCACCGGCTTCAACTATTACAACTACTTTGAATAGACACGCGGGTCTTAACAGAAATTAAAGACAACCATATGGCTCCTGCCGGTTGCCGACTTACAATAAGAAACATTGCATACATCATATATAATCACAATCATGGCCATATCACATCACTGCACACCCCTGCAAAACAAAGTTAGACGCCTCTACTTTCTTTGCATATTTTACGTGGTTTGGGGCTTCCAATAAGTGTCGTTCTAACTTACGAACAAGAACCACAACATTGATACTAGTATTGTTAATCACCCGTTGTAAATTGGATCTTAACTATGCTAGGAGAAACAGCACCATAAAGCCACTTATGCAATACAAGTTGCATGTCAAGCGTGGAGCAAGTCTCATGAACGATGTCATGTAAGGTTAGCCCGGGCCGCTTCATCCCAACATACCGCAAGATACAAAGTACACAAGAAGCAATCGACAATAAAAGCATCAACGCCCACAATGACCATTGTGTTCTACTCGTGCAACAGATCTACATATAAACCTGGCTCTGATACCACTGTAGGGGTTCGTAGCATGGAAAACAAAAATTTTCTATCGCATACAAACAAACAAGCCAAGATCTATCTACTAGATTGTAGCAACGAGTCGTTTGGAATAACTTACCCTCGAAGATTCCAAAGCGGTTAACGAGAGCAGATTCTCGTGGGTGATGTAGTCGTACACTTCCGATCTCAAGATCGCGTAGACGATCCTTCCGGTGCCACGTTCCGGCAGCGCTCCCGCAGTCGGTCACACGTTCGGTACTCGACGAAGACCTTCCTCTCCCTTGTTCCAGGTGAATGGAGGTTGTAGCACTCTCCTCGCGATTCCGGCTGGCGTACCGAAGTAGAGGGGAGATCCTGAGGCTTCGCCTTAAGCGGTGCAGTATGGTGGAGCTTATGAGAGAGGCTATTTAGTGGTCTAGTAATTAGACACACCAATTAGAAGGCTCTAAACCAATTAGAAGGCTCTAAACCGTGGCTAAAGCAATTAGAAGCTCTAAACCAAAGCGGCTCTAAACCGGAGGTAGAAGATAGGAACTTGTGTGTTCTAGGAGGAGCCCTGCCCTCCTTTTATAGGTGGGAGGCGCTGCCAGGGAGGAGTCCCTCCCAAGTCGGCCTTGGCTGGCGCCCGGAGGAGTGGGACTCCTCCTCCAAGTTGGTTCCAACTCCTCTTGCTTGTTTCCCACAGTTTCTGTTTCCCACAGTTTCTGTTTTAGCCGTTTGACTTTCAAACTGGCAATTTGACTTTCATGTTTTGGAACAGCAAGAACACTTAGTACATGATGCAATCATTCAATGACACACTCATGTACCCTCCCCGGAGTCTTGGGACAATCCGGAACCTTCTAGAACATTCCGATGAAAACACGGAATCATTCCCGAACTCAAACGGACTTTCCTTATATGAATCTTATTCTCCGGACCATTACGGATCACCTCGTGATATCCGGATCCCATCCGAGACTCGAACAACATTCGGTCTCTTTCTCATAATACCATAACTACTCAAACAACGTCGAATCCTTAAGTGTGTCTCCCTACGGTTCGTGAATTATGCGGACATGATCGAGACACTTCTCCGAACAATAACCAATAGAGGAATCTGGAAATTCATATGGCTCCACATATTTCTACGATTACTTTGCGATCGAATGAACCACTCACATACGATACCAATTTCCCTTTGTCTCACGATATGTTACTTATCCGAGGTTATGATCGTCGGTATCTCTGCATACCTAGTTCAACCTCGTTCGATAAGTACTCTTTTCTCGCTCCGTGATATGTGATCCCTTGTGACCAAGTCACATGCTTGCAAGCCAATTGGATGACATTCCACCGAGAGGGCCCAGTATATCTATCCGTCATGTGGATGGACAAATCCCTCTTGATCCATGTGTTTCAACCAATACTTTCCGAACACTCATTGCCACCTTTATAGCCACCCGATTCTGGCGTGGTGTTTGATGTCATCAAAGCATCCATCCGGTAAAGGTGATATGCATGATCTCATGGTCAAGGAATTAGGTTACTATGTATCGAAAGCATATAGCAATTGAACTATTGAAATGACTTGATCTTTATGCTACGCTTATCTATAGGAGTATGTCCACCATATCATTCTCCTAATGATATGATCCTGTTGTTAATAACATCTCTATGTTCATGATCAGGAAACCATGATCATATATTAACCAACAAGCTAGTTTAACAAGAGGCTTTACTAGGGACTCTTATTTTAGTTTACAAATCACACAAGTATTAATGTTTCCGGTTAATACAATTATAGCATGGTATGTAAACATTTATCATAAGTGTGAAGATATGATAATAACCACTTTATTATTGCCTCTTGGGCATATCTCCAACAATCGGCTCTGCTGTTTCCCTCGAAGTATACTCGAAGTCAATGGCCTCACCATCCTCATCATGTCTACCAAAGGTGTGGAAGTGAGTACCTCTAACTTGTCGAGAGTGTCTCCCTAACAGACGTCCAATCAAGTAATGCATGACGACCTCTAGGCCTCTCTCCTTGTCATCGTGCATGATCCTGAAGATGATTGCCTCCGTGGTAGGCTCAGTCTGGCGTCCGGGCTGATTGACCTTGAAGCCCCAAAGGTCTTTCCTCTCAAACTTGGTGAGGGGAAGCACCATGATGGTAGGAAGAGGGAGATTAAGCAAACTAGTGAGCTCAATGATACGAGGGCCAAAACGAGTTCCCTTGAACTCTTCAGCCGTGCTGATAGTAACATTAGGCATCTATTTAATAAGATAGAATAAGTTAGAATCAACACAATTTAAGACAAATCACAAGACAAGACATCACATGCATAACTTTGGAAATCAAAACACACAAGTCATGGCATACATGGATCCATTACAAACAACCAAGGTTCAACTTATTTTAAACAACATTTGGAAAATAAAATGATAAGTGTGGTGGTCCAACTAATGTGGTACATTACAATCCCATCTCACTTGCCAAGTTGGCTAACAGGGCATCCCTAGAGGCAATCTGTTTGTCTAGATCACAAGACTCCATTGCTAAGTCTATGATGTCCTTCCTTAGGCTTTGATTGGTAGCCTCTAACTCTTGGGTATGCTTCTTTTCTTCCCTAAGGTCATTCTGGGTGTTAAGCATTCTGCACTTGATTCTATCACCAAGTTCTTTGATGGCCCTCCAAGCTGCATCCCTTGCTGAATCAAAGAATGTAGTGTGCATCATTGTGTTGGTGACCATGCAGAATCCTGAGTCCTTGTGGTTGTCTTCCTTTTTTTATACAAGTGAAGTTGCACCCACCAGTACTCAACTCCTTCATCCATCACAGGAAAACCTTTGTACACAACTGCACCATGTATTCCCATGGCAACCATGAGGTCCTTGAGAGCCTTGGGGAACTCTGTCTCACATTCCAAAGTCATATTCATGAGTGGTCCCTTCTTCACGGCATCGTTGATTGAGTTCATCTAAAATTGAGATGAGAAAGAAGATTAGAAAAGTTTACGAGAAGAAAAGACAAGTGTGGAAGTTGTTGAAATTTTTTCCTTAGTGGTTTCCAATCCTAGGGTCATAATCCTACAGGCAACACAGTGCTCTGATACCATCTGTAAGATCCCTCCTTTGTAAAGGAAAGGATCCCTGTGATTGCAATGCTAGTCCCTGGATCAATGCTAGCATCCACAGTTTAAGATGAAGTACACAGAAACAAAGGTCATTATTACATATCATTCCAGAGACAAACATAGTCTTTTACAACTCCATGGCCACAGGCCTAATACAAGATTTCAAATATATAATAAGATAATTAAGTCTTCATCTTCATGTGCCAAAGGCAAGCATGTTGAGTGTAGACTCATGACTCCTAATCATCATCAGAATATCCTACAACATCACAAGTTACAGCCACAGTGGGTCACATTGGAATAGTATTGGCAAGTGATACCTTAGTAGAATATTGGTGGACTATATACTATATGCATTTTGGCTAAGTGTAGCTTCGGCTTGCTTTGCTCAAAATAGGTTTTGCCTATCAGTTGAAAACACTAAGTTTTTCTTTGTCAAAACTTTTCCCAAGGAACCACCAATAGACATTGGGGTCCTTCACCCTTGTTTAACCACAAGTTTTACTTAGAAATTGGGATGAGGATATTCTTGATAGCTTCCATGTCTTGATGCTCAAGTTGTCCAATACCAGGGACATGGCTAAGTACTTAGATTCTTCCATCTGCAGAGGTTGTGCACTTTCCCCACAAGACTTAATTTTCACCAAGATAGGACCTTTCAGAAGCCTTCCATTAGACCAAATGGAAGCGTTCCAACCTATCATCCCACTACCACCAACTGTCCAAATGGCTAAGTTATTGCAACCTATATGATCCAGGCAGAGCCCATATTGCCAAGTGGTTGCACTAGAAGCTTCTTAACATTTGGCCTCTCAAATCCCTTTGTTCCTGGGTGGCTTTCCACAAGTGAGATACACAAGGTAAACCATAGAAATGGGCCTTGTGTAACCACTCAACATAAACCATTCCTTCCATTCCACCCAGGTGTTTCATTCACTTAGTTGTTTTAGCAAAACACAAGTCCAAAGACTTAGATATATTTTAACATAGCATGAACATTTTACCACCCTTGGTTGCTACTAGCTAGGCTAAGCATGGCATAGATAAACATCTTAACTTAGAAATTTCTACCAATTCTACAACTAGTAGGATTTCCCAAGCATAGCATATAAGGACCAAAATATATCCATGCAAGTCTAGCAAAAATATTTCTAATGCATATTTGAAAAAAACATAGGAATAAAATCATGAAGTACCACTTGCCTTGGTAGTTTGGAGAGTAGCTACAATCCTCACAATCACAATCACTATTTGCACCAAAATCTACACATAAAATGATAGCACCAAATCACATACAAAATAAATACAAGCAAAAATATATGGATGCATGCAATGTGATATGTGATGATTTTCTATACTCAACAAGACAAGTGCACAGTACTGATTCATTAACAAGTTCAAAACTTGCCAAACAACATTTATTTGACCATTAAAACATTTCTCAAATAATTAATATACACAAAATAGGCCTACACATGTTTCTGTAAAAATAACCATTTTAACAGAAACAAAACTTTAAACACATTACATATATGGAAAGGGCTTTCTCTCCTGATTCCATTGATATAAAATTCATCAAATTTGGGCGTGGGAATCAAAAGTTATGAATTAAACAAGTTTTAATATCTAATAGATCTAATCCAGTCTTTTAAATTCAAATCCTAGCCACGCGGCGTGTTCCTATTGGTTGATACCGATTTTTGTGGATCGATCAACGAGAGCCACACGATCTAAATGAAAACGTACGGCCAGATCTAACGCGTACCCCTTCGCTAAATGAATCTAACGCAGCCATTGGATCCAGATCTAACGGTCGCTGGTCAAACGACCACTAACTGGCGGCGCGCGGCGATGGTAAGCGGCGGCGCGCTCGGTCTATGGCGTCGTCGCGGCTACAGGAAGAGAGGAAGTGATTGGAGATGTTTACCAGACTCGCAGAGGTGTGCTGGAGGTCAACGTGGCAGTGGCTTGTCAAGGGGCGCACGGACACAGTGGGGATTCCTCGTCGGAGTAGGGCCTGTCGTCGGGCACGGCTGTTCATCGTCGTTGTCGACGTTGTAGATCAAGACAGAGTCAAACAAGTGGTGCGTTAGATGCGGGGAGTGATACTAGTCATGTGAGTATCAGAGAGAGGGCAAGGCACGCTCCAGACTAACCAGATTTGCTTGCCGGAGTTGAGTGCCTCGTCGGGTTTGTTCAGTCGTCGACGTTGCCGACGCTCGGGGTTGTCCTAGCATACAGCAGCGGTGTCACCGAAGCGCAAAGATGCCATGGTTGTTCTGGAGAAGCTAGGAGTCAAGGGGCGCGGGAAGCTTACCGGAATCGCCCGCTGAGTGCGTGCGTGAGTGAGCTCGAATCGCTGTGGCGGAGTGGTGGCGCTAGGTGAGGAAATGCTCGCGGTGCGAGAGGGTTAAATAGCTGGGCGGGCGATTCTGCTGTATCAATGGCAATAACGCAAAGCGATGGCGCGGTAACATGGGCGCCTGGCCGCCGCGTTGATTGGGGACGACATCGACGTGGTCGCAGGTCCACTTGCCGAGAGAAATGGAGTGGGGATGGGTCCAGTGGTCGGTGACTTCGATCGGGTGTGAGTAAAGAAAACGGTTCAGGTGATCTTCTTGGGCTATCTCTGGGTCGAGTTGGGCTGGGTTGAGGCAGAATGGTACATTTATTTTTTTTCCACTTTAATCCTTTTCTTTTTCTGTTTGGTTTTCTAGAATTGGTTTTCAAACTTCATTTCAATTCAGTTTGAATTCAAACCTTCTCAAGATTTTTGTACAGTGAAACTTGTACTCAAATATGAGTCAAACACTACTGTAAAGACAAACACCCTTGGGTTATTTGAAAATAAAGATAAAACCAAGCCTTTATGAGATGTGATAAAAGGCATAGATTTGGTTTTATTTCATATTTTGTTTTGAAACTTTGCTTAGGCTCTTGAAATCACTTAAGTTAGGATTCTAAACAATACTGAGTGAATATTAGTACCTTTCTCAATAGCAAGTAGCACAAAGGCTAGAGCATTCATACATAAAATAATGAGCACATATGCTCCTGTTTTGAAATGATTTTGAAATGAAATCCTACATGATCATGGATGCATGGATGATATGCATGAGTTTTTGAAACATGATTTTAGGGATGTTACAAACTGAGTGGGAATCTCCTAAGTCAGTGAAAGAAGTTTGTAGTTTCCTTGGCTTGGCAGGATACTATAGAAGATTCATTGAGAATTTCTCAAAGGTAGCTAAGCCAATGACGGAGTTACTTAAGAAAGACAAGAAATTTGATTGGACTGAAGGATGTGAACTTAGTTTCCAAGAGTTGAAGAAGAGACTAGTGACAGCACCAGTCTTATGTCTGCCAGATTTGGAGAAGGATTTCCAAGTATATTGTGATGCATCTCACCAGGGATTAGGTGCAGTTTTGATGCAAGAAGGGAAAGTTGTGGCTTATGCCTCGAGACAACTCAAAACTCATGAAGTGAATTATCCTACTCATAATTTAGAGTTAGCCTCTATTGTCCATGCACTCAAAACATGGAGACATTATCTTTTGGGAAAGCGTTGCGAAGTGTTCACAGATCACAAAAGCTTGAAGTATATCTTCACTCAGAAAGAAATCAACATGAGACAAATAAGATGGATAGAACTCATCAAGGACTATGACTTGAGTTTGTAATACCACCCCGGTAAAGCAAATGTTGTAGCAGATGCATTAAGTTGTCATATTTATGTGAATGGCCTCACTAAGGGAGAATTGCCAAATGATCTGTGTGCCCAATTCAAAGATCACAGATTGGAGATAGTGCCTGAAGGACATCTCATGTCATTGGATGTTCAACCCACCTTGTTGGACAAAAGCAAGGAAGCCCAAAAGTTGGACAAGGAAATTGAAGAGATTAAAGGAAAAATTAGCAAGGGGAAAGCCAAAGGATTCCATGAAGATGAACATGGTACTTTAGGGTATGGAAAAGGCATCTGCATTCCGCAAGATCCGGAGCTTCAGAAACTGATTTTACAAGAAGCACACAACTCACCGTATTCCATTCATCCGGGTAACACCAAAATGTACATGGATGTGAAGGAAAGATTTTTGTGGAATAATCTCAAGAAGGACATCGTCATATTGCTTTGTGTGATGTATGTATTAGAGTGAAAGCGGAACATCAGAAACTAGCAGGATTGTTACAACCACTACCTATTCCTGATTGGAAGTGTGATAAGATTGGTATGGATTTCATCACTGGACTGCCAAGTACTAGATTAGGATATGATTCTATTTGGGTCGTGGTAGATCGCCTAAGTAAAGTGGCTCATTTCATACCCGTGAAAACAACCTATACAAGTGCTAAGTTAGCCAAGATTTATATGAATAGGATTGTGTGTCTGCATGGAGTACCCAAGAGTATTATGTCTGATAGAGGAACCCAATTCACTTCCCATTTTTGGAGGCAACTGCATGAGTCATCGGGAACGAGATTGGAATTCAGCACTGCTTTTCATCCCCAGACTAATGGTCAGACAGAACGGACCAACCAGATTCTAGAGGATATGTTGAGGGCATGTGCCCTAGATTATGGTGCTAGTTGGGATGAAAGTCTGCCTTACGTATAATTCTCTTAGAATAATAGCTATCAAGCCAGTATTGATATGGCACCGTTTGAATTTCTCTATGGGAGAAAGTGTACTACACCATTGCTATGGAATGGTGTTGGAGAAAGAAACTTGTTCGGACCGGAACTAATCAAAGAAGCTGAAGAAAAAGTCAAGTTAGTAAAAGACAGATTGAAGATAGCATAGTCCCGACAGAAGAGCTATCAGATCCAAAGCATAGAGAGGTCACCTATGAGGTGGGTGATAGAGCTTATCTTAGAGTATCACCACTTCATGGAGTGAAGAGATTTGTAGTCAAAGGAAAATTGGCACCAGGGTATGTTGGACCATTCAAGATTTTGAGTCGTAAAGGAGAAGTGGCATATGAGATTGAATTGCCTGAATCACTGTCTGTCGTTCACAATGTGTTTCAAGTTCCGGAGATGGAAGAGACTTCTTTGAAATATACTATACCTTTGGAAGAGGTCCAGTTGGAAAGTGATCTCACATATGAGGAGAAACCTATCAAGATTCTTGAGACTGCAGAAAGAGTTACTCGGACAAAGACTATAAAATTCTGCAAAGTTCAGTGGAACCACCATTCCGAAGAAGAAGCAACTTGGGAAAGAGAAGATGATCTTCGGAAAGACCACCCTCACCTATTTGCTAGACAATCCGAATCTCGGGGGCGAGATTCACCTTGAGGGGGTTAGATTTTTAACATCCCAAAAATCATGATTTATAAAGTTGGCATAGCATTCATGCATTCATAAGCATTTGACCGTTTCAAATGAATTTTCAACATAATAAACCATATTTCTGCCTATTAACTTTATTCAAGTAAGGCAAGGTTTATATTTTACTTTCTAAATATGATTAGGGTTATGAGTCTACACTCAACATGCTTGCATGTGGCACATGAAGATGAAGACTTTTATTTATGTTGTTAAGTTAAACTCTTGTACTAGCCTATGGCTATGGAGTTGTAAAAGACTATGTTATCTCTGGAATGACGATGTAATAATGACCTTTGTTTCTGTGTACTTCATCTTAAACTTTGGATGCTAGCAATTGATCCAGGGACTAGCATTGCAATCACAGGGACCTTTACCTTTATAAAGGTGGGGTCTTACAAAGGTAAAGGAGTATTCTATGATGATTAGTGCAGATAATAAAGGTACTAAGAAAAATGTGGAGCGTGATGAGCAATTGAATACCGAACCTATGGTAGCTATTGTGAAAGACCTTGTCACTAGAAAAATAGAGGATGAGCATATTGTCTTCTGTGAAGACGCTTCTAATATTATCTCCCATCCTAGTAAGGCTAGAAAAGCTAGTGTTCATGTGCTTTCTATTAAAATCGGTGATCATTGCTATTATGGTTTATGTGATATTGGTGCTGGTTCTAGTTCTATTCCTTATGAGCTTTATAGGGAAATTATGCATGAAATTGGTCCTTGTGAGCTTGAGGACATTGATGTGGCTATTAACCTTGCTAATAAGTAAACCATCAACCCTATTGGTATTGTAAGTGATGTGGAGGTTCTTTGTGGTAAGACTAAGTATCCTGCTGATTTTCTAGTGCTTAATTCAGCAGCTAGCAAAACTTGCCCTATCATTTTTGGTAGACCTTTCTTGAACACTTGTGGAGCTATTATAGATTTTAAGAAGGAGAAAGTTTTAACTAAGTTTGATGGAGATTCTTATGAGTTTAACTTTTCCAAAATTGCTAAAGCTCCTTGTGAAAATAGCTTACCTAATGAAGATTTCAGGATGGAACAACTTGCTTCTATTGATCCGGTTTATGACCTTGGACCTCTTTTTGGTGACTGTAAGTATGCTAATTCTAATGATAGAATTGTTTCTAGTGACACTTATATTGTCAACTTTATTCAAAGTGCTACTAAAAGTTATTATGAGAGAGGGAAACATGGTTTTATGCATCTCAATGATGTTAAGTTTCCCCGTTTTATGTTGAAAGCTTTAAAGTTGCATTTATTTTGTCTTCCTATGCTTATGGATTTTTGTTTCAACAATTCGTTTTCTCATGATACGCCCATGCATAGGAAGTGGGTTAGACTTAAGTGTGTTGGTTATTTGCTTCTTGATGCTCTCTTTCATTTCAGATATATATATATATATATATCCTATGTGAGCATCTTTGGAAGTCTCAAGCCTAACTTAAAGGCATTAAAGAAAAGTACTTGTTGGGAGATAACCCAAGAGTTTTGTCGAGTCTTGGAAGTTATCACCTCTGTAATAACCGCTCCTTATCCTTTTTATTTTGGTTTTTGTGTCAAGTTCAACTACTTTTGTGAAGTAGAGGAGTTGTGAAAAGTGGTTGTCCTGGGATAGTTTTTTGTGCTGCATTGTAAAACTTCGTGAGGGATCTCAGTACGTAGGATGGAGCTGTATTTTTCTGATCTTGTTCTCCAAGTTGTTACCCAACTTTCATTAGTTCTGCACTTTTTGATTTGAGCAACAGAAGGTTTTCGAAAAAATCAATCTTTACCTGCTGGTCTGTTTTGTCAGATTTCTGCTATCATTTGCATTTTCCTCTTATAGAAGCCTTTGTTTTGATGGATTTCAGTTGAAGTGTGCACCTAAAGGTTAATTGTTTTTTCTTACACTAATGTTGCCATTGAGGTTTGTGTGAGACCTTGTCAGAAAGGAAGTTCCAGGAGAAGGACAAAAGGAGTCTGCAGAGTTCGTCTTTGAATAGGTAAAAGTGGTGAAAATAGAAGGTTCGTGAAACCCCAATCTTTTTATATTTTTTATGTTTTTAATACATAAGGGAAGTTACAAGACGGAACAGAGGAGGAACTAGAGGACGGGGTGGCCAAACCCACCCCTGGCGCGGGCCCCAGCTGGCCGCGCCTAGAGGGGGTGAGACCACCCGAGCTTCGTCTCCGCCTCATTTTTGTAACAAAACCTTTCTTATGTTTTGAAACTTCATAATATATACCCCCCAGGATCCCCCGAGGTTTGTGCATCGTGTTCTTGTCGTTTTTTCGTTTCGATCTATTTCTGTCAGGAAAACTTCTCAAGTTTAGAGCACCCTGGTCTCCGCCAACGACAAAGGCAAGAAGCCCGAGGAAGATGATCCTCAAAATCCCAAGGAGGAGGAGATTTTTGTTGGGGATGAAGAAGACATGAAGGAGGACGAGCATCTGGACACCCGCGCTACCGTCGCAAGCATTGGAGTGGTGTCAAACCCTATCAATCTCAGGAGGACAGCACAGATGTCTACAGGAGGGAGAACTCCGCGTCATATCCTCGCTCCACGGACACTTCCGCCTCGTACCACTCGTTCTAACCATGCAGGGAAGGAGCATACTAAGAAGGAAGAGTGGGGAAAGAATATCAAGGACTGGAATTCTCGACCCGATATGATCATGAACCGTATTGAGCAGAATTCAGAGTTGATTCGTACTCTGACCTTTGAGATTGAGGATTTGAAGAAACTTATTGAAGATATTATCAAGAGAACACCACCACCACTGAAGGAGTAATTCGTCATCAGGTTTGGCATCCCCTTGCCTTGTTCCAAGCTTGGGGGGAGTGTCGCGGTATCACCATCAATATCTCTTTATCTTTTACCTTTTTAGTGGATTCATATCTTTGGTAGAGAGGTTATCTTATAGTTTGGTTTGCATGTGGAAGTATCTCTCCTTTAGTTTATTATCTATGTATCCCTTGGTGTGAGTGCTTTTATGGAATATTAATGAGAAGTTTCATCTTTTACTTTTTGCACTTCTTATTTTAGTTTGCAATCTCTATTATACGATGGATCTTGCTGATCAGTATTGGTATCACTTTGGGATCATCAAGTGGATCTAAATTGGTTTTGGCAAACCGAGCTCTGGTTAGTAGCAATACTTTTTGAGGTTTGAAATAAAAAGAGAAAAGATTTCTTGTTGGCTCATAAGCTTAGTATTCTTTATTTAAGATCTTTTGTGTCTTCAAGGAAGATTGCACGTTTGGCTTTATCACTTGTAGGTTTGCTTGCTTCCTTCAACTCTTTTGCTTGCTACTCAACCTGGCTAGCCAAAAACCTGTTTTGAGAAGGCATACTTCTCATTCTTCCAAACCCTTTGAACCAAAGCCATTGCCATTTGTGTCCACCATGTCTACCTATTAGCATCATTGCTATTCCAAGCAAATTATCAAGCTTCATCTATATTTCAAATTAAAAAGTATTTTGTTATGTGAAAACTATTTAGTAAAGCTCTCACAAACTTGATGGCACACCTTATTTCCTTGCCCCTAATAGACTTGAACCATTGTGTCATCGAATTTGTATATGCTTGTATCTATACGTTGGAATTAGCAGAACCATGCTGTCACGGGGAACGCTTTCAACATTGCACCTGTACGTTGTACACAGTTGATATCATGCTCTTTTGTTTGTGGATGTCGTCGGTGTGAAATAAAGAGGGAACCTGCGAGTCCATGGAGTGATGTACTAAGCCATGCCTAATCATGGTGGAAACTTGCAGCATCATCATATTGAGCATTCTATGAAGCATCCTCAATAAAAATCTATGCACATAGTAAATAAAAAGATCGCTGAGATGCTCATTGTCTGCTTGCCTTGTCATTTTGGTTATGGGATAGCTCATGTACCATGTGAAATGGGTACCCCGTCGGCGGTTCTTTATGATACACATGTATTTATAATGACAAGAACTTACCAGTGACCAAAGTTGGGTAACATGAGGAGCGGCCCTCGTACTCAAGGGACGTGAGGTTGCCAACTTATATTTCGTCAAGCATATACTCCATCTTTGTGCACTTTAAACTTAGTCATCTCAAGATGCCTATGATAGGGGCAATGAGGGCTCAAAGCTAGTAAGTACCATAATCTTTTGGAAGCTCTTTATGACTTGAATTCCCTGCTACCCTCTATGAAGGGACTTTTCCTCCTATTTACCAAGTTGAGTCAGTAAACCTACTTCCTCTCTATCTCCAGCAAGCATTTGAGTTGTTGTGTTGCAAGCATTCATATGGTGATTTATTCAATCATGTTCTTTATCTTCCTTGTTTGCACAAAACTCTTATCTATTGAGTATTACTTTGAAAGGCTTCATTGAAAAACCTTTTTGAGCAAAGAGTGCTCCTGTTGTAAAACTTCTACAAAAAAAGCTTTTTGTGAAACTGCTTGCCATTTGTTCTCTGACCAGGAACAAAGTTTGCCAATTCAAATTATGATTTATCTTTATGCATCTCTATTGTGACTCCTGTACTTATTGCAAGCTAAGTTATATAATGGTGAGTTGCTTTGTTCTATGAGTTGTGTAATGGTAAGTGTGACGCTTCTTGTCCGTATTCTTTTATCGACACTTCACTCCATAAACCTGTGGACATGTTTACTGAGCTTAGTTTTTGCTTGGGGACAAGCGAAGGTCTAAGCTTGGGGCGAGTTGATACGTCCAATTTGCATCACCATTCTATATCATAATTTGCCTCTATTCATTGATATATGTCTTATTATGAGGTATTACTTATGTATTTTCCACTGTTTTTTGCATGATGGATGATTCTTGGAGGATGGACTGCTAGAGTCAGGATTCTGATAGAAGAAGAGGTGTTTTGATGAAATTTCGGGAAGATCAGCAAAATACCAGAAAAATATTGGAAAATCATATTTTTCTAGAAGACGGAGGAAGCCAGAAGGGGAGGCGTAGCTGGGCCACAGGGGGGCCACACACCCCTAGGCGCGGGCCCCCCTAGGCCGTACCTAGGGCAGGTGTGGCCCACCTGGCCGGATCTCGACTCCGCCCTCTCGCCTATATCTTCCTCACGGAATCCTAATACCAAGGGAGCGACCACAAAAAGATTTCCGCCGACTCTACGGGGCGGAAAACATCGAGAGAGAAAGATCTCTCCGGTAGACAGATTTCTTCCGGGGAAATTCCTTCCCGGAGAGGGGAGATCGTCGCCATCAACACCATCGTCAAGCTAGGCTTCATCGGGATCATCATCATCATCCATACCATCATCTCCACCAGCACCATCATCACAACTCCATCCCGCTGTAACAATCGTGTTGGATACTTGCTTAGTTCATAGGGGAAACTATCCCGGTGTTAATTACTATTGTAGTTGATGCTTGTGAGTGGAACCATTGGATTCTTGTTTATGTTCAGATTGTTATTCATCACCATATCATCTTTGATCTTGATCCATATGATGTCTTGTGAGTAGTTCGTCTAGTTCTTGAGGACATGGGAGAAGTCATGTTGTTAGTAGTGGATTTGTGTTGAGCTATTATTCAATGGTTTAGTATTTAAGTTGGGGTGCTATTCTTCTAGTGGTGTCATGTGAACATCGACTACATGATACTTCACCATTTATGGTCCTAGGGGAATGCATTGTGTATTTGGCTACTAATTGCGGGGTTGCCAGAGTGACATAAACCTAAACCCCCGTTAGGACACCATTGCACAACAGAGTGTAGGATCTCAGAGTTAAAGGTTGTGGTTAGGTTTATATCTTAATTACTTTCCTGTAGTTGCGGATGCTTGCAGGGGTTTAATCACAAGTATGTATTATTCCAAGTAAGGTCGGTACATTAGCACAGGTTCACCCACATAACACTTACAACACCAAAGAAGAGTGTACTCAGCTATTTGAAGCAAAAGCACTTGACAGAATTCCCATGTGTCCTCGAGAACGTTTGGTCCTTATAAGTATTTACATCGGCTTGTCCTTTGCTAAGAAAGGATTGGGCCACTTGCTGCATTTTTTCATTGTATTTATTACCTGCACTTTGTTTTGTTGCTTTATCAGAAAACCCCTAAAAATCCGTTTGCTAAGTATTTACAGAGATTTCCTGCTCCTTACCACTAGTCAACACCTTCTGCTCCTCATTGGGATCGACACTCCTATTTATCGAAAGTACTACGATACACCCCCTATATTTGTGGGTCATCAATTTGCAGCGTTGGACTTCTTCTTGATCTTGAGATCGGCAAGCGTTCGTCTACATCATCCACGAGTACAACCTCGTTAAACTTTGTCGGTCTATAAGGGTATGTTCTCTATGTATGTATATCCACCCGTTGCTTGTATCTAGTAGATAGATCTTGGTACATAGTTGTTCCCATCGTAGGAATTTTTTGTTTTCTATGATGCGAACCCTACAGTGGTATTAGAGCCGGATCTATGTGTAGATGATTTGCATGGTTATTACACATATGAGTTTGTGGGCGATGATGATCATGTTATTGCTTCTTGGTTGTACTTTGGATAATGGTGGCATAGTGGGATGAAGCGGCCCGAATAAAGTTTACATATCTCGCACAAGAGACCTGTTCCACGCTTGACATGCAACTAGTTTTGCATAAGTGGCTAGCGGGTGTCTGTCTCTCCTACTATAGTCAATATCTAATTTACGACGAGTTGTTAATAATTTGGTTATCCTAGTTGTGGTTCCATGTTCGTAGGTAAGAACAGTTCTATCTTCGAAAGCCCTAAGCCACGTAAAACTTCCAATGGATAAATTAGAAGCGTCTAGTTTAGATTGTTGCTAGGCTAGTGTCATGATATGGTAATGTCGTAAGTAAATGTATAATCGATACATTTACAACACATCTAACGTCTAAGTTCCATAGACCTTGGCCTTGCACACAAAATAATGATAGAGATCATACCACGATGCACATGATGATGATCAAGTGCAAGAACCATATCATTTCACTTTTCACATATGATGTTTGTTGCCTCTTATATTGCTTGTTTGGAGTTTTATTAGCATAATAAGATGATCCCTCATTTAGATATCAAGATAAAAATGTGTTCTCCCTTAAGTATGTATCGACTATGTTTCGTCATTTTAAGACATCACGTGATGATCGGGTGTTCTTGAATCCATGATCATATTTCGCATGTAAGACAGTTTTACACACGCGAATACTAAGGTTCTTACTTGGAGAGCCTAGCATGTACAAACATGGCCTCGGAACACAGACCGAAAGGTTAAGCATGAGTCATATGTTGATATGATGCCCATATAGATGCTCGCCTTTGAAGCTACACTGACTCACATGATGGTCGGACTTGGTGTAGTAGATTTGGTTCATGTAATCACCAAAAAGGCACGAGGGATGTCGTTTTTTAGTGGGAGTTCATTCTTAATTTGAATTAGTTGAACTCGATCTATCATAAACTTAGTCTAAACTTTACAAATTCTGTTGTAGATGGCACCACCTGCTTTTAATTTCAATGTGCTCAAGGAGAAAGAGAAACTTGCGTTGAATGGTAGCAACTTTACCGACTGGGCCATGATGAATTTGAGGATTCTCCTCTCTGCTGCACAAAAGCAGTATGTGCTAGAAGCACCTCTAGGCCCCCCACCACTTGATGATGCCCCTAATGAGTAAAAGAACGTCTATTTGACTCATCAGGAGGACCACAACTTAGTTCATTGTGGCATACTGTATGGGATAGAGCCAGAACTTTGAAAACGTTTTGAAAACAACAATGCCTTTGATACAATGGGTGAGTTGAAAATGATTTTCAGCACCCATGCTGCTGTAGAGAGTTATAATGCTTCAAAAAAGTTTTTTTAGCTGCATGATGGAAGAGAACAACTCCATTAGTGCGCATGTACTCAAAATGTCTGGGTACGCCGATAAGCTTGTGTCCTTGGGAATATCGATTCCCATTAACTTAGGCATACATCGTATTCTCCAATCTCTGCCACCTAGCTACAAAATCTTTATGATGAACTATAACATGCTATGACCCACAAGTATAGGGGGTGTATTGTAGTACTTTTGATAAATAGGAGTGTCGATCACAACGAGGAGCATAAGGTGTTGACTAGTGGTGTGGAGCAGGAAATCTCTGTAAATACTTAGCAAACAAATTTTTAGGGGTTTTCTGGTAAAGCAAGGAAATAAAGTGCAAGTAAATAAACACAACAAATAATTGCAGCAAGTGTCCCAATCCTTTCTTAGCAAAGGACAAGCCGGTGGAATTACTAATGAGTACCAAACGTTCTCGAGGACACATGGGAATACTGTCAAGTGCTTTCGCTTCATATAGCTGATTAATATTCTTTGGTTTTATAAGTGTTGTGTGGGTGAACCTGTGCTAATGTACCGACCTTACTTGGACTAATACATACTTGTGATTAAACCCCTTGCAAGCATCCGCAACTACAAGAAAGCAATTAAGATAAAAACCTAACCACGGCCTTAAACTCTGAGATCCTACACTCCCTTGTGCAAAGGTTTCCTAACGGGGGTTCAGGTTTCTGTCACTCCGGCAACCCCACAATTAGTAGACAAATACACAATGCATTCCCCTAGGCCCATAAATGGCGAAGTATCATGTAGTCGATGTTCGCATGACACCACTAGAAGAATAGCACCACAACTTAAATATTAAACCATTGAATAATACCTCAACACAAATCCACAACTAACAACATGACTTCTCCCATGTCCTCAAGAACTAAACAAACTACTCATGAGACATCATATGGATCAAGATCAGAGGTGATATAATGATGGATAAAAATCTGAACATAAACAATAATTCAATGGTTCCACTCACAAGCATCAACTACAATAGTAATCAACACCGGGAAAGTTTCCCCTAAGAACTATGCAAGATTCAACACAATTGTTACAGCGGGATGGAGTGGTGATGATGGTGCTGGTGGAGATGATTGTGTGGATGATGATGATGATCCCGATGTAGTCTAGCTTGATGATGGTGTTGATGACGACGATCTCCCCTCTCCAGGAAGGAATTTCCCCGACAGAAATCTGTCTACCGGAGAGCTCTTTCTCTCTCGGTGTTTTCCGCCCCGTAGAGGTGGCGGAATCTTTCTTAGGTCACTCCCCGAACTTTAGGGTTTTGGGAGGAAGATATATAAGAGAGGGAGGAGCAGGAGGTGGGCCAGGGTGGCCACACCACTTGCAGGCGCGGCCCAGGGGGCCCCGCTCCTAGGGTGTGTGGGCCCCCTGTGGCCCAACTCTGCCTCCCCTTCTGGCATCCTTTGTCTTCTAGGAAAATATAGTTTTCCGTAGTTTTCTGGTATTTTTCTGATCTTCATGAAATTGCATCAAAATACCGCTTTTTCCATCAGAATCCTGACTCCGGCAGTTCATCCTCCAAGAATCATACAACATGCAAAAACATATGAAAATACATAAGTATGACCTCTTAATATGAAATATATCAATGAATAGAGGCAAATTATGATATATAATGGTGATGGAAATTAGACATATCAACTCCCCCAATCTTAGACCTCGCTTGTCCCCAAGCGAAAACTAAGCTCAGTAAACATGTCCATAGGTTTATGGAGTGAAGTGTCGATAAAAAGAATACGGACAAGAAGCATCACACTTACCAATTCACAACTCATAGTAGAAAGCAATTCACCATTATATAACTTAGCTTGCAACAAGTATGGGAGTCACAATAAAGATGCATAAAGATAAATCATAATTGGGATTGGCAAACTTTGTTCTTGGTCAGAGAACAGTTGGTAAACAATTTTCAAGCAAAGCTTTTGTAAAGAATTTTATATCAGGAGTCCTCTTTGCTCAAACATAAAAGGCTTTTCACAATGATGTCTTTCAAAGTAATACTCATTTAGATAAGAGTCTTGTGCAAACAAGGAAGATAAGGAACATGATTGAATAAGTCATCATATGAATGCTTGCAACACAACAACTCAAATGCTTGCTGAAAATAGAGAGGAATGGGTTTACTGACTCAACTTAGAAGTAGAAGAAAGGAACTTCATAGAGGGAAGTAGGGATTTCAAGTTCATAAAGAGCTTTCAAAATATTATGGTACTTACTAGCTTTGAGCTATCATTTCCCCTATCATAAGCATCTTGAGGTGATTAAGGTTAAAGTGAACAAGGATGGAGTATATGCTTAACGAAATATAAGTTGGCAATCTCATGTCCCTTGAGTACGAGGGCCGCTCCTCATGCTACTCAACTTTAGTTACCGGAAAGTTCTTGTCATAGTAAGTACATGTGTATCATAAAGAACCGCCAACAAGGTACCCCTTGCACATTATACAGGAGCTATCCCATAATCAAAATGACAAGGCAAGCAGACAATGAGCATCTCAGCAATCTCTTATTTACCATGGGAAAATGGTCCTTTTTTTCCCTTTCCTCTTTTCAATATGTCTCTCTTTTTTATATAAGAAGATAGCTTCATAGATTGCTCATTATGGTGATAATGCAAGTTTCCACCATGATTCGGCATGGCTTAGGCTAGCGGCCCAGGCGTTTCTCTAACACACATACATAATTCCATGGACTTACAAGCTCCCCTTTTATTTCACACCAACGACATCCGCAAACAAAAGTGCATGATATCACTGTGTACAGTGTACAGGTGCAATGTTGAAAGCATTCCCCATGACATCACGGTTCTGCTAATTCCATCGTATAGGTGCAAGAATATACAACTTCGATGACACAATGGTTCAAGTTTATTAGGGGCAAGAAAATAAGGTGTGCCATCAAGTTCGTGAGAGCTTTACTAACTAGTTTTCACATAACAAAATAATTTTTAATTTGAAAGATAGATGAAGCTTGAGAATTTACTTGGAATAGCAATAATGCTAATGGGTAGATATGGTGGACACAAATGGCATAGGTTTTGGTTTAAAGGATTAGATGCATGAGAAGTGTTCCTTCTCAGTATAGGTTTTTGGCTAGCAGGGCTGGGTAGCAAGCAAAAGAGTTGAAGGAAACAAACAAACATACAAGTAATAAAGTCAAACATGCAATCTTCCTTGAAGAAAAAAATATCTTAAATAAGTAATACTAAGCTTATGACCCAATCAAGAAAGAAAATAAATGATACAAAATACCTGTAAGTGCTTTTCTCTTTTCCTTTCAAACCTCAAAAAGTGTTGCTACTGACCAGAGCTCGGTTTGCCAAAACCAATTTAGATCTACTTGATGCTCCCAAAGTGATACCAATACTAATCAACAAGATCAATCATATAATAGAGATTGCAAACTAAAATAAGGAGTGCAAAAACTAAAAGATGAAACTTCTCATTAATATTCCATAAAGGCACTCACACCAAGGGATACATAGATAACCAACTAAAGGAGAGATACTTCCACAATGCAAACCATCCTATATGATAACTTCTCTACCCAATATAAAGCTCTACTAAAAATGTAAAAAGATAAAAGATAATGATATGATACCACGACACTCCCCCAAGCTTGTAACAAGCCAATGGGATGCCAAACTTGATGACGAATTACTTCTTCGGTGGTGGTGGTGTTCCCTTGATGAGCTTTTCAATCAACTTCCTCAAATCCTCGATCTCAAAGGTTAGAGTACGAATCAACTCCGGATTATGCTCAATGCGGTTCATGGCCATGTTGGACCGAGAATGTCACATCCCAAAATTTCCAATTTTTGAAATGTGAAAAATAAATAAACAAAAGAATTAATTGTTGAAATTTAGGGTGAAAAGAAACTTTTTGCTTCTAAATGGAAGCATAAAAACCCTTCTTGAACAAACATTGAATAAAAAGGGAATCCAACAAAATTTCAATGAAGTGAAATGCATTCCTCAATGAATGTATCTTGAAATTTAAACATTTGGAAAAGTTAAACCAAAACCCCAAATCTTAATGAAAGAAATCACTTCCAAAGATCAAATGCATTTTATGCATGGAAAGAATCTTGTATATAAACACTTGGGAAAATAAACCAAAACACTAAAACCCTAATGGGAGAAAATCATTTTCAAGATCTCTCTACGACTATGGATTTGATCCATATAAAATCTATCAACAAAAATTTATAAATGATCAAAATGTTAAACAAAATTATTATAAAACCATGGAAATTGGTTTCATTTAATTTGGAGCCATGTATAAAAACGTATGAATTCTGCACTTGAGTCTATCACCAAGCTCCTTGATGGCATTCCAAGATGCATTTCTTGCAGAGTCAAAGAATGTTGTGTGCATTTCTGAGTTGGTGACCATGCAGAATCCTGACTCCTTGTGGTTGTCTTCCTTGTTTTTGTACAAGTGAAGTTGCACCCACCAGTACTCTTCTCCTTCATCCATCATAGGGAATCCTTTGTACACAGCTGCACCATGTATCCCCATGGTAACCATAAGGTTCTTGAGGGCCTTGGGAAATTCAGTCCCACACTCCAAAGTCATGGTCATGAGTGGTCCCTTCCTCACGGCTTCGTTGATGGAGTTCATCTACAAATAGCGATGAGAAAGAAGGTTAGAAAAGTTTACGAGAAGAAAAAGACAAGTGTGGAAATTTTTCAAAGTGTTGGAAGTTTTTCCTTAGTGGTTTCTAATCCAATCCTAGGGTTATAATCCTACAGGCAACACAGTGCTCTGATACCATCTGTAAGATCCCACCTTTATAAAGGTAAAGATCCATGTGATTGCAATGCTAGTCCCTGGATCAATTGCTAGCATCCACAGTTTAATATGAAGTACACAGAAACAAAGGTCATTATTACATCGTCATTCCAGAGATAGCATAGTCTTTTACAACTCCATAGCCATAGGCTAGTACAAGAGTTTGTCATAACAATATAAATAAAAGTCTTCATCTTCATGTGCCACAGGCAAGAATGTTGAGTGTAGACTCATAACCCCTAATCATCATCAGAGTAACCTGCAACATCACAAGTTACAGCCACAGTGGGTCAATACATTGGAATAGTATTGGAAAGTGATACCTTAGTAGAATATTAGCATCTAGTTACTACATGAATTTGGCTAAGTGTAGCTTAGTCTTGCTTGGCTCAAAATAGATTTTACCTATCAGTTGAAAACACTAAGTTTTTGTTTGACAAAAACTCCCAAGGAACCACCAATAGAAATGGGTGAACCTTCACCCTTGTTCAACCACAAGTTTTAACTTAGAAAATTTGGATGAGGAGATTCTTGATAGCTTCCATGTCTTGATGCTCAAGTTGTCCATTACCGGGGACATGACTAAGTACTTAGTTTCTTCCTTCTGCAGGTGGTGCACTTTCCCCACAAGACTTGATTTTCACCAAGACAGGACCTTTCAGAAGCCTTACCTTAGACCAAATGGACGCGTTCCAACCTATCATCCCACTACCACCAACTGTCCAAATGGCTAAGTTATTGCAACCTATATGATCCAGGCAAAGCCCATAATGCCATGTGGTTGCACTAGAAGCTTCTTAACATTTGGCATCTCAAATCCCTTTTTTCCTGGGTGGCAATACACAAGTGAGATACACAAGGTAAACCATAGAAATGGGCCTTGTGTAACCACTCAACCAAAAACCACCAAGCAATTACCATTCCACCCAGGTGTTTCATTCACTTAGTTGTTTTATTAAGCAAAAACATAAGTCAAAGACTTAACAATATTTTTTCCATAGAATGCATATATTTCACCCTTGGTTGCTACTAGCTAGGCTAAGCATTGCAATAGAAAGTATCTTAACTTCGAGAAAATTCTAACAATTCTACAACTACTAGGATTTCCCAAGCATAGCATATAGATACTTAGCAAAATATTCATGCAAGCCCTATACAAAATATTTCTAATGCATAGTCAAAATATTGGGACAAAAATATGAAGCACCACTTTCCTTGGTAGTTGGGAGAGTAGCAACAATCCTCACAATCACAATCACCACTAGCACCAAAATCTACACCTAAAATGATAGCACCAAATTCACATATCAAAATAAACAAGCAAAAATATATGAATGCATGCAAATGCCATGTGATGATTTTTACAATTCAAATAAGACAAGTGAAACAATACTAAACACTAAACTAAACATTTATACACTAATTAAACTTAATTTGATCTTTAAAACATTTTTCAAATAATTTTTATACTCAAAATAGGCCTACAAATGTCTCTGTAAAAATAACCAATTTTACATAAGAAATTTATTAAACAAAGTGCATGGTTGGATAGAATTCTTTCTCCTGATTCCAATGATTTAAATTTGAAAATTTTAGACGTGTGGATCAAAAGTTATGAATTTTGCAAGTTTGAATATCTAATAGATCTAAATCCAGATTTTAAATTAAACTACAGGCCACGCGGCGCTATCTGATTGGTCGATACCGTTTTGCGCGGATCAGGCTTTCTGGATCATTGGATTAAAAGTGCATCGCATGGATCAGATCTAAACTTACTGCTTCGCTTAAGTGATCTAACACACGCGTTGGATTTAGATCTAACGGCTCAGATCCAAGAGACCATAAGTGAGCGGTGCTGGCAGCAGCGAGTGGCGGCGGCGCGTTCAGGCGATGGTGTTCCGGCTAATACAGGAAGCAAGAGAGGACGTGGGGTGGCTCACCGAGATCGTTGTGATGAGTAGATGCTCAAGGTAGTCTTCGTTGGCGAAGGGGCGCTCAAAAACGTCAGGGATTCCTCGCCAGAGTTCGCGAAGGCGTCGGGCACGGCTGCTCGTTGTCATTGGCGAGGGTATAGATCATGCCAGGGAAAATAAGCAGTGTGTCAGATGCGTAAAGTGATGCTCGTCACGCGAGTGTCAACGAGAGGGGGAGGCGCGGTCAGTACTAACCAGAGGAGTTCGTCGGAGAGGAGGCAGACGGCGGCGTTGTTCTGGTCAAAGACGTAGACGAGGTTTCCGGGCACGCGCGAGTGAGCTGGTGGTACTGGGAGGTGCGCAAGGTGAAGTGGAGCGTGCTCGTGTGAACCAGGAGCAGAGGGGTGGACGGGGTTGGCCGGAATTGGAGCTACAGTCCGTCGGAGCAGCGACGGTGTTTAGCGAAATAGGGGCAGCCTGGTGGTGGAGTGGGGGTGCTGAGCGAGGGGAAATGGTCGTCGAGGGGTGGGGGTTAAGTATCCGGAGCCGGGGCAAGGATCACGCACGAAAACGTCGGCATTTACTCGAGTTATGGCGCGGCAGTGAAGGAGGAGAAACAGCTGGCGACGACGTGGTCGCGGGCGTGATTTGGGGAAGAAGGGGGTGAGCTGGCGAGGGTCCACCGGTCAGTCTCTGCGGGGTAAGTTTGCGCGCGTGGAAGAGGGAAAGGGAAGGGGCTGCTTCGGGTGGGCTTGCTGGGCCGGTTCTAGTGCTAGGCTCATTTTGCAGTGCTGGTTTTTATTCTTTTCCTTTTCCCTTTTATTTTTCTAATTTGATTTTCAGGAATGTTTTTCAAATGAATTCAAATGAGTTTGAATTCAATCTTATTCTGGATTTTTGTAAAGTGAACTATGTACATAAATGAATACAAAACCTTGCTGTTCACTCAAAATATAATTGCCCATTGAATTTAATAATAAACATTGCCTTTATCATTTATTTAATATAGACATATGAATGGTTTTAAATTCATATTATGTTTTTGAAAAACTTTGTCCAAGCTTTGAAAATATCAATCAATCCTATGCTCAATTCTTTTTTGGCCAAAACAAATGTTCTCATATTAGAGAGTAGCAATAAGGCTATTGCCTTGCTTACATAAAATAATAGACCACAAAGTTTCTGTTTTTGAAGAAATGATCCTAAAATGATTATGAATGCATGAATGATATGCAAACTTTGAAATCAAGATTTTTGGGATGTTACAATAAGCATCTTGAAGTGGTTAAGGTTAAAGTGAACAAATATGGAGTATATGCTTGACAAAGTATAAGTTGGCAATCTCATGTCCCTTGAATATGAGGGCCACACCTCATGCTACTCAACTTCAGTCACCTGTAAGTTCTTGTCATAGTAAGTACATGTGTATCATAGAGAACCGCCAACAGGGTACCCCTTGCACATGGTACATGATCTATTCCATAACCAAAATGATAAGGCAAGCAGACAATGAGCATCTCAGCTATCTTTTTATTTACTATGTGCATAGATTTTTATTGAGGATGCTTCACAGATTGCTCATTATGGTGATGCTGCAAGTTTCCACCATGATTAGGCATGGCATAGGCTAGCGGCCCAGGCGTTTAACTAACACAAAATACATAACTCCATGGACTTACAAGCTCCCTCTTTATTTCACACCGGTGACATCCATAGAAAAAAAGAGCATGATATCAGCTGTGTACAAAATACAAGTGCAATGTTGAAAACGTTCCCCATGACAGCATGGTTCTGCTAATTCCAACGTATAAGTGCAAGCATCTACAACATAGACGACACAATGGTTCAAGTTTCTTAGGGGCAAAGAAATATAAAGCGTACCATCAAGTTTGTGAGGGCTTTAATCACTAAGTTTTCACATAACAAAATACTTTTTAATTGGAAGATAGCTGAAAACAAGAATATACTTGGAATGGTGTAACACACCATGCATAGGAATTTATAGTGGACACTTTGGAATAACTGGGTTTCTTGGGAGTTGGAAGCATGAGTAGAGCTTACTCATACAAGTGGAGGCTAGCAAAATACTGGGAGCAACCAACTAAGAGAGCAATAATGGCCATGATCATGTAGAGCGACAAAACATTACTAATCAAAGCATAGAGTGGTACTACAAGTCAAGGAATAAATGATCATAGAGGCTATGGTGACTTGTTCATAGTCATAACATGGTGTGAGCATGTGCCAAGTCAACCCAAACAAAACATCTAAGGAAAATACCACAATACTATGCTTTTGTATGCTAAAACAACGCCATGATTCCTTCAAGGCACACTAAGCAATCCCAATTGTTTGGAACAAGACATGCTACAGAAGTAATCACTAAGCATAAGGACAAAACAACACCTAGCATGTCATGCTAAAGTCTAAGTCACAGTCAATGCAAGCTCCTCTTGCACTTTCAAGCAGGAACTTCCTACTCCTTTCCAACACCAATCAACTTATTTGCAACAACACAGCAAGAACAGGGGTCCAAACTACTTTATTCAAGCAAACTAAACGACTAAGCAAACCAAACGAAAACTAATACGCTCAAGAACAGCACAACAGTGCAAGAAACAATAAAAACGAAGTGTCTAGAATGACCTGAGATTTTTATTGACAAAGAAGGGGATGCCTTGGGCATCCCCAGGCTTTGACGCTTGTACCTATTGGATATTTCTTGTGGTGACACAGGGTGGCATCCCCAAGCTTGAGATTTTGTCCAATCTTCATCTCATTACATCATTCTTTCTGTACACCTGAAAAATTTCCTTCATACAAAACTCCACACAATTATCATTAGCAACATTAGTGTATTCAAAAGATAATAGACCTTTGGGTTAAGCTTTGGAATAGAATTTTTTTTCACTAAAAACACAATCTACAGTAGCAACTCCTTCAAAAATCTCAATTCCCCAAATGAGAACTCAAAAAGGAATCAATAAGAAGCAAATACAAATAATGGCAGAAATCTGCCAAAACAGACCAGCAGGTAGAAACCGATTTTTCGAAAATCTTCTGTTGCTCAAATCAAAATGTGTTGAACTAACAAAAGTTAGCTAACATAATGGGGATTTATTCATAAATTTTCAGCTCAATACGACTTATAGAGACTCCTCACGAAGTTTTATGGTGGAGGACAGAAATCTGTTTCGGGACAACAACTCCTCAAATCTTACTTCCCTCTCATTAGAGGTCATTCTTGGCAGAAAAAGCAAACAAAAAGGATAAGGAGAGGTCATTACTGAAGTAATAACTTCCAAGACTCAAGAAAACTCTTGGGTTATCTCCCAACAAGTAATTTTCGTTAACGCCTTTAAGTTAGGCTTGATAGTTTAAGAAGATGCTCACATAAGAAATATAAATTTTAAAAGAGAGCATAAATAAGAAAATTAAAAACATATTTAAGTCTAACCCACTTCCTATGCATAGAAATCTTGTATGCAAAAAAAATCACAAAGAACAAAGTGACAAGCATAGGAAGATGAAACAAGAGTAACTTCAAAACTTTCAGCACATAGAGAGGTGTTTCGGTACGATGAAAACTTCTATATCCATATTTTACTCTCTCATAATAATTTTCAGTAGCCTCATGAATAAACTCAACAATATAGCTATCACATAAAGCATGCTTTTCATGATCTACAAAGACAAAATTTCTATCAAGATAAAAAATAGTGGGATTAAAACCTTCACAGGTTTACTCAAAGTAGATATTTCAAAAGGATCCACAGGAGCATAACATTCATCCTCCTTTGGTAAGCATGGGGTAAAATCAAATAATATAAGAGATAAAGAGTTACTCTCATTACAAGGTAGACATGGGTAGATAATCCATTTTTCCTCCTTTTGTTCATCACTCTCCTCCTCTCTTTCATCTAATGAGCTTCTAGTTTCAACAATTTCTTCTTCCATAGGATCCTGCAAGGCATTAGTCTCTTCCATTTGTGGAAAGCACCTATTAAAATATTCAAGAATACAACCATTTTATTCCTTGTAATTATCAAAGCAAAATTTAAGTATCTCATAAACCTCATATTCATAAGGTGCATCATCAGTATTTTCAAGCAAACTAGCAAGTTCAAATGCACCCTTGAAGGCAATAAATTCTTCAATTTGTTCCACATCATAAAAGTCATAATTTCCTTTAACATAGGAGGATATGGTAACATTATCATTATACTCACATTTAAAAGGGAGGTGTTTATACCTCCTACAACAACAGGCTTTATCAAAGCAATAAGTAACATTATAAGTATATCACACCTCTCTAGCAATAGTATTCAATTTATCAATTTGTTCCCATAGGTGTTTCCCTTTTTGTGACAAATGGTGTTCCTTATAAAAATACATTTGTTCTTCGGTGAACCCACCTTGCCAATAAGAACTAGTTTCAAAGAAACCATCCATTGATAGAAAGCATGACCAAGCAAGGGAACAACAGACCACCAACTAGAGTAGGAACTAATTTTGTGTGTGTTTTTGATAAGAGAAATCAAACCAAACTAAACTAAATTTTTTTGGAGTTTCTGATAAAAAGAGGCAAACAAAACCAAGCAAAAGAAACTAAGCAAACCAAAAACAAAGTAAAGAGAAATGTTGAGGAGGACTCCCCTTGTGAAGACGTCCTTAGCCTCCCCGGCAACAGTGCCAAAAAGAGCTTGATGGCGCTGCATCAACGCGGAGCGCTTCGTCGGGAAACCCCAAGAGCAAGGTGTGATGCAGCACATCACCAAGTTTTCCCTCAGTAAGAAACCGAGGTTATCGAACCAGTAGGAGGAAGGAAACATCTCAAAGATGTTGCAAGCAACGTGGAAACCTGCACAACACAAACTCAAGACTTTGCCCCAATGAAACAGTGAGGTTGTGAAGATCACCGGTTTGCTGTAACAAAGGATTATCTGTATGGTGTGTAAGGTGATGATGGTTCAAGTAAACAGTGGAATATGTATCAATGGTAAAGATTGGACCGGGGTCCATAGTTCACTAGAGGTTCTCTCCTTAGATAAACAAACATGGCATGAAGGGTAAACAAATTACAGCAAGGCAATTGACAGGAACTGAGCAAGGCATAACAATGCAATTACTAGCCAGAAAGATCCTATGAGGTTGATTGGGCAATACAACAATATACATAGACCGCCATCCAGCTGCATCTATGACTAGAAGTCCACCTTCAGGTTATCATCTGAGCCCCCTCTAGTATTAAGTTGCAAGCAACAGACAACTGCTTTAAGCAAAGTGTGTAAGGTAAACAGTCCACATGTTCCATGAACAAGAGACTGTTGTTTTCTACCTAGTAGCAATAGCACATCTACAACCAAAGAGATTTCTATCACTTCCCTTGGAAACTAGAGGCATGAACCCACTATCGAGCATAAATACCCCCTCTTGGAGTCACTAGCAACTACTTGGACAAGATATCTACTAACAACGGAGAGCATGTAAGATCACAAACAACACAGACATGATAGAATCATAAGACAAAACCATTAATCAATCTGACATAGTAATCTCAATATCCATCGGATCCTCGCAAACACAACATGCATGATTACAAATAGATTAGATCTTGATCATGAACGGAGCTCACAAGATCTAGGCATGAAAGCACAAGGAGGAGATACAACCATCTAGCTACTACATGGACCCGTAGTCCAAGGTGGAACTACTCACGCTTCATACTGGAGGCTGGCATGATGAAGAAGAAAGCCTCCAGGATGATCTCCCCTCCGGCAGGGTGCCAGGAAGAGCTTCAGATCCCCCTGATCTAGGGATGATGGTGGCGGTGGCTACAGACGGTTTCGTGGAATATTGATCGGGTGTCTAGGGTTTCTGCATCGGGGGCTTCTTATACGCGAAGGGGCGAGCCAGGGGGGCACCAGGGCGGATGCACCCCTAGGCGCGGGGTGGGTCCAGCCACGCGGCTAGGGGGTCTAGCCCCTAGTGAGCCTTCTCTGTCTCGTCTTCTGGCTTCGTGTTGCCCACAGTAAAATATTGACTTTGCCTTTTGCCCCATCCAATTCTGAGAATATTGATTTTCCGCCTTTCTGGAACCAAAAATAGAAGAAAACAGGCAACTGGCACTATGGCAACTTGTTAATACGTTAGTACCAGAAAACATATAAAACACCTCAAAGTGTGGACAAAGCAAAGCAAAGTAGATAGTAAACAAGCATGGAGCATGAAAAATTATAGATATGTTTCTGACGTATCAACCACCTCCCTCGCAACGGTTGAGGCAAGTACACCAGGCAACAGTGGGTATATTGCTCTTTTTACATTATACTCATGTTCATATTGTTATTTTATATTCATGCAATGGAGAACATGTCATTCCCTAGTGTATGTGATAGGGGTTGGATCTATTTGATTATTGATAAACAAAGCCCATCATGAGTGAACCTTCCATTTTCATGGAGGTGAACCTCATTTTTGTGAGTGTAAGGTCCTTCAAGTCAAGTGATATGTCGTAAATGTATCTATAATTTTTGATGCTCCATGCTTGCTTAGTATTAACTTTCTTATGTTTTGTCTACACTTTGAGGCATTTTTACACATTTTATAGAACTAACCTATTAACAAGATGCTGCGGTGCCAGTTGCCTATTTTCTGCTGTTTTTGGTTTTAGAAAAGCTAGTAAGGAAATATTCTCGGAATTAGACGGAAGAAAAGACAAAGTCAATATTTTACAAGACACGGCACGGAGACCAAAGGGCAGCCGAAGTGGGGCCAGGAGGCGGCCACACCATCTGGCGGCGCGGCCAAGGGAGCCCTAGGTGTGGGCACCTCGGGCGCCCACCGACCTTGCCTGTAAAGGTCCCAACCTTTAATAAGGTAGAGATCCCTATGTTTACAATGCTAGTCCCTAGATCAATAGCTAGCATCCACAGTTAAGATGTAATATCAAGAAACAAAGGTCATAGTACAACTTTATAACCAGGAATAAAATGATTTATTACATCTTACATAGCTCATTTGGCTATCTCATTACAATGCAGCAGAAATAACTATATAGCATGGAGTCCTTCATCTTCAAAGTGCCACAGGCATTCATGTTGGTTGTAGACTTTTAATCCTATTCAACAAACTTCACTAACATCAAACAAATCTGCAACATAATAAGTTGCAGCCACAAGGGTCAATACATTTGAATTGTATTGGCAAGTTTCACTACTATGTAGAAATAAGTGGAACCTATCAATATATGCATATTTGGCTAAGTAGGGTTTAGGCTCATTTGCAGAAAGCAATATAGTTTTATCCTATCTTTTCAAAATAGTTTTGATCTTTTGACAATCTTTCTGAACTCCTTGGAAAATTCCAAGTGCTTCTAATCCCTTGTTGACACCATCAAGTTTTACTTTGAGAAATTGGAATGTCGAGATATTCCATAGCTTCAGGCCTTAGTTGCTCAGAGTTGTCCGTAACCGGGGACACGGCTAAGTACTTAGAATTTCATCTTCTGCAGAAGTTGTACACTTTACCCACATGACACAATCTCGTCTTGACGCCACCAGTGGCCGCTGGATAAGTACACACCAAATGGAGTACCGGCAGATCGAGAATGTGACAAAGTCTTTCCATAGAAGTCCTCCCAATACACAATGCTAGCTTGTCTACCAGGCACCAATGTAAGGATATATTTCCAATACACAATTCTAGTTAACCTGAAGATGCCAATGCAAGGGTCTTCCACTATGTAGTTGACTAAGACAGAGCCCATTTAGCATGTGGCTGTACACGGAAGCCACTGTACGAGAAACATGTTCAATATCTAAGTCCCTGGGTGGTTTCCTTCTAGTGCACATACAAAAAGATAGCCATATAAACATGGTTCCCTTTGTTGCCACCTTGTCCAAAATTGAGTATCCTCATTCCACCCAGGTGGTTCATTGAGTACTTGTTTTATTATATAAAACATATATTTTTCCACCACTTCATATAATCATGATATGGTATTCCACCCCAAGTCTATAGCAGGGCTAAGCATACTACAACTATGATGTTTTCACTAAGGAAGATGGATTTCCTAATAGGACATAGCATAGCATAATAACATAGTAACCCTACCATGCATACTACAAAAATACCACTAAGTGTAGTGAAAATAGTAGGACATGGATGATAGTGTCACTTGCCTTTTAAGTAGAGAATATTGTTTCACTCCTTGATCTTGCAAATATCACACTCTTCAAACTTCACTACAATTCAATCAAGCAAGCACATATTCAAACTAACATTCAAACAACTCACCACATGAAATGATAAAAACAAAGCAATGCATGCAAAAGATTGTTTTATTTGGAAAAGTGGTTTCTAGTAGGCTCTAAACATTTTAAAGCTCCCATTGGTCATTTACAAAAGTGGTAAAATCATTTAAATTCAAGTTAGTGAAAAGGGCCATTTAAATCATTTTGTTTTGCTAGAAATGATTTAAATCAAACTAATAATTTGTAGGGTTAGCCAAATATATTCTTTAAACACAAATGTTAGTGTTTATGATTTAAGGGTTTAATATTAATCCATTTGCAAAAAGGTTCCACCTAAATTCCATTTTTAAATCAAAGAATATTTTTATTTGCTAGAAATGCTTTTAACAAGTAATAATTTACTAAGGTTCATAAAATATGTTTTCAAATCCTAAAACTTGGTGTTTAGGGTCAGAGAGTTTGAAACACATCATTTTCCAAAAGGTTTTACTTTAAAAGCATTTTTTAATCATAATAAATAATTTTATTTAACTAGAAAATGCTTTTATTCAAAGATTTATTCCTTTGCATCAACAAATATATTTTAAATCCATAAGTTGGTTTTTATGGTCAGTAGGTTCAAAACAAACCATTTTCCAAAGATTTTACTCAAAAATCATTTCTAGAATAATTTTTATATTCAAATTATGCCTACACAAGTTTCTGCAAAAACAACTAATTTTCCATAATCAAATCATTAAACAAAGTGCATGATTGGAAAGTATTTGTTTTGCTGATTCCATTGATATAAAATTTGTAAAATTTGGACGTGTAGATCAAAAGTTATGAATTTTGCAAATTTAAACATCTAATAGAAAAGTTTCTGTCTTTTAAATCAGAACTGTGCCACGCGTCTAATTCTGATTGGGCGATACCGCTTCGCGTGGATCGCTTGATTCTAGCCGTCAGATCTAATGTGCATCGCACAGCTCACGGCACATGATACCTCTTCGGTTAAGTCAATCTATCCTACTCATTGGATCTGCATCTAACGGTCCAGAGCAGCTGGCCACTAACTGGTGGCGGCGAGTGGCGGCGGCGTGCTTAGACGAGGATGGCGTCGGAGATACATGAAGCGAGGGAAGGAGGGGAGAAGCTCACCAGAACCGCAGAAGCTTGATGATGCTCAACATGGTCGTCGGAAGGCAGGGCGCTCGAGGTCGACGGTGATTCCTCGCCGGAGTCGTCTCTGTCGACGGACGAGCTTGGCGACGTCGTTGGCGAGGCTGTGGTGCGCGCTAAGACAAGACAGTGGTGTAGTTAGATGCGTGGGAGAGAGTAGATCGTAGGGGTTTCAACCAGAGAGGAGGGGACGGTTGGGTCTCACCGGTAATGCTCGTCGGAGCGGAGACAGACGGCGGCGGCGAGGAGGCGTCGTTGTTGTCGACGGTTCAAGGCGCGCGCGAGTGAGTGGATGACACTAGGAGATGCAGGGGACACTAGGGAACGTGTTTGTTTCTTCTGGGGCGATGAGGTATGGCCAGAATCGACCGGAGAAGGTCGTCGGAGCAGTGATGGTGCGTGGAGAAATCCGTGCAGCCTAGGGGCCAAGGGGGAGTGGAATCTAGGGGAAACGGGAGAAAGGGACCAGGCATTTAAGATGGAGTCGTTGCAGTGAGGGATTACTGCAGCATTATGGCGAATTAAATAGTGGTTTCAAAACCAGAAACGACGACGAGGTTTGGGGGAGAAAGGGTCGCGACGGGTAAAGAAGAAGGACTGGCAGGTGGGGTCTGGTTGTCTGTGAGAGAGAGAAGAACGGCGGGGTAGTGGTCATTGACAGCGCGGGTGCGGGTCTGGGTAGAAAAAAATTCGAGGAAGAAAAATAAGATGGGCTCCGAGTTGGGCTGGACTGGGCCAGATGGGCTAGTTGGCTTCCTTTCCATTTTTTGTTCTGAATCTTTTTCTTTTTTCCTTTTCTGTTTTGATTTTTGTTCAAATAATTCAAACACTGTTTGAATTCAATCCTTTACCAAACTTTGAGTATATTTTAATACTGTTTATTAACATATTCTAAAGTCCAATTTAGAATATTTCTTTTATTTTTTAGGGTCTATTATTTATTTAAAATGGACATTTGTCTTTATTTCAAATAAGATTTTAATTTGTTTTCATATTATATTTGAATTCTAAATTTTACCAAATCTTTTTCAGTAGGTTTTATTTAAAAATAATTCACTTTGAATTATTATTTAAAATACTTTAATATGATTTATATTAAATTGGAAATTGTCTTTATTTAAATAAATAGGATAATAATCAATCCTAATGATTTTATTTAAATAATTATTTACTCTTTTTATTAATCAATAATCTTTTATTTTATTTGCTTGGCCAAGATTTAATTTGGCTTTTTTAATAGTCCTTATTTATTTATTTCTTCCTTTGCTCATAAAATCCATATCTTTTTATTTAAAGATCCAAAAATGGTGATTCCAACTTTTATAATTTTATTTATTATTTGTTTATATTTTTAAATCCCTTTAGGATTTTATTTGTTCAAAATGGGTTTTGATGTTTCCCATTGGAATCAAAAAGTTTCTTTTCACCCTAAATTTCAACAAAAAAATTTTTATTTTTTTTTCACATTTCAAAATTTGGAAAATTTTGGGATGTGACACTGCCCCTTCGCATGTTTAAGCACCTCGATGTAGAAACCCTAAGTACCCGATCCGGAATCCACGAAATAGTCCGTAGCCGCCGCCACCATCGTCCCTAGATCGGGGGATCCGAAGCTCTTCCTGACACCCTGCCAGAGGGGAGAGATCATCCCGGAGGCCTTCTTCATCACCATGCTAGCCTCCTGATGGCGCCCAGTACTTGTCGTGGGACGCTTCGTTGGAAACTCCAAGAGCAAGGTATGAAGCAACACAACAACAAGTTTCCCTCAGTAAGAAACCGAGGTTATCGAACCAATAGGGGGAAGGAAACGCCACACAGGTGTTGCTAGCAACGCGGAGACCTGCACAACACAAACTCAAGACTTTGCCCCAAAAAATCAGTGAGGTTGTCAAGCTCACCGGTTTGCTGTAACAAAGGATTAAACGTATGGTGTGGAAGGTAATGGTGGTTTACAACAAGTAAACAGGTAACAATGGAGGATATATCAATGGTAAAGATTGGACCGGGGTCCATAGTTCACTAGAGGTGCTCTCCTTAGATAAACAACATGGCATGAAGGGTAAACAAATTATAGCGGGGCAATTGACAGGAACTGAGGAAGGCATAACAATGCAATTACTAGCCAAAAAGATCCTATGAGGTTGATTGGGCAATACAACAATATACATAGACCGCCATCCAGCTGCATCTATGACTAGAAGTCCACCTTCAGGTTATCATCCGAGCCCCCTCCAGTATTAAGTTGCAAGCAACAGACAACTGCTTTAAGAAAAGTGTGTAAGGTAAACAGTCCACATGTTCCATGAACAAGAGACCGTTGTTTTCTCCCTAGTAGCAATAGCACATCTACAACCGAAGAGATTTCTATCACTTCCCTTGGAAACTAGAGGCATGAACCCACTATCGAGCATAAATATCCCCTTTTGGAGTCACTAGAAACTACTTGGCCAAGATAACCACTAGCAACGGAGAGCATGCAAGATCACAAACAACACAGACATGATAGAATCATAAAGATAAAACCATTAATCAAACCAACATAATAATCTCAATATCCATCGGATCCCCGCAAACACAACATGCATGATTACAAATTGATTAGATCTTGATCATGAATGGAGCTCACAAGATCTATACATGAAAGCACAAAGGAGGAGATACAACCATCTAGATACTACATGGACGCATAGTACAAGGTGGAACAACTCACGCATCATACCGGAGAGAAGGCCTCCGGGATGATCTCCCCTCCGGCAGGGTGCTAGGAAGAACTTTAGATCCCCCAATCTAGGGACGATGGTGGCGGCGGCTACAGGCGGTTTCGTGGAGATTTGATCGGGTACTCAGGGTTTCTGCATCGGGGGCTTCTTATAGGCGAAGGGGCGAGACCGGGAGGCGGACAGGGCCACCAAACCCTAGCCAGGCGCAGGCCCACCTACCCCCGTGCAGGGGGTGGGTCTGCCCCCCCTGGCTGGCCCCTCCAGCTCGCCTATGGACTTCTTGTTCCCCATGGAAAGTAATTGACTTTGACATTTGTCCCGTCCAAATTCCGAGAATATTTCTATACTAACTTTTCTGAAACCAAAAACAGCATAAAACTCGCATCTGGCACTGTTGCAACTTGTTAATAGGTTAGTACCAGAAAACATGTAAAAATCACCTCAAAGTGTAGACAAGCAAAGAAAACTAGATACAAAACAAGCATGGATCATCAAAAAATATAGATACGTTTCCAACGTAACACCTCCGGAGTGATGCGTGAGTAGTTCACCCTTGGACTATGGGTCCATACAGTAGCTATATGGTTGTTTCTCCTCCTTTGTGCTATCATGTTTAGATCTTGTGAGCTTCGTTCATGATCAAGATCATCTATTTGTAATCATACATGTTGTGTTTGCGGGGATCCAAAGGATATTGAGATACTATGTTAGATTGATTATTGATTCTATCATGTCTATGTTATTTGTGATCTTGCATGCTCTCCGTTGCTAGTATAAACTTTGGCCAAGTATATTCTTGTAACTCCAAGAGGGAGTATTTATGCTTGATAGTGGGTTCATGCCTCTAGTAATCTGGGGAAGTGACAGAAATATCTAAGGTTGTAGATGTGTTGTTGCTACTAGGGAGAAAACAACAATCCTTTGTCCATGGGGAAATTGTATTGTTTACTTTACACACTTTGCTTAATGCAATTATCTGTTGCTTGCAACTTAATACTAGAAGGGGTTCGGATGATAACCTGAAGGTGGATTATTAGTCATAGATGCAGTTGGATTACGGTCTATGTATTATGTTGTAATGCCCAATCAAATCTCGTAGGAGTCAAGATGTGTAGTATATGCATTGTTATGCTTTCTCAATCTATCAATTTCCCCGCTGTAGTTCACCTAGCATGCTATCTATCTTATGGATAACACCTCTAGTGAACTGTGGACCCCGGTCCATTCTTTATCATTGATATACCATCTGCTGTTTACCGTTACTGTTTACTTTCTGCAAGGAATCATTATCTTCCACACTATACATTTAATCCTTTGTTTTCAGCAAACCGGTGAGATTGAGAACTTCACTGTAAGTTGGGGCAAAATACTATGGTTGTGTTGTGCGGGTTCCAAGTTGCTAGCAACACCTTGAAGTTGTTTCCTTACTCCTAATGGTTCGATAACCTTGGTTTCATAACTGAGGGAAAACTTGTTGTTGTGCTCATCATACCTTCCTCTTGGGGTTCCCAATGAGCTCTACATATTTGAGCCATCAAGCACTTTTCTGGCGTCATTGCCGAGGAGATAAGGACAACTCAATCTCTTCCTCCTCGTCAATCACTTTTCAGGGAGAAAGAACATTCTTGCAAGGGGAGTCTCTCACAACCAATCTCTTTACTTTGTTTTTTGTTTTTCTTTGTTTTGCATGTTTATTTTTTTCAAAACACAAAAAAATTAGTTCTGCTAGTTTGTTTCTCTTTATCAAAAACAAAAAAAATAGTTCCTACTTTAGTTACTACTTCCGTTGGCTTGCTTTACTCTTGCAAAAATGAATACTCCTGAAAACACCAAGTTGTGTGACTTCACTAGCACAAACAACAACGATTTTATGTGTACACCTATTGCTCTACCTGTTCCTGAAGCTACCTTCTTTGAAATTAAACCTGCTTTGCTGAATCTTGTTATGAAAGAGCAATTTTTTGGTGCTAGTTCTGATGATGTTGCTGCTCGCCTTAATAATTTTTGTTGAACTTTGTGAGATGCAAAAATATAAGGATGTAGATGGAGATATTATTAAGCTTAAATTTTTTCCTTTATCTTTGAGAGTAAGATCCAAAGAATGGTTGCGATCCTTGCCTAGGAATAGTACTGATTCTTGGATTAAATGCAAAGATGCTTTTATTGGAAAATATTATCCTCCTGCTAAGATTATATCTATGAGAAGTGAAATAATGGAATTTAAACAATTTTATAATGAACATGTTGCTCAAGCTTGGGAAAGAATGAAATCTTTGGTAAAGAATTGCTCCATTCATGAACTGACTGCTTGGATGATTATCCAAACTTTTTATGCAGGAATAAATTTTTCTTGAAGAAATCTATTGGATTCTTCTACTGGAGGTACCTTTATGACCATTACTTTGGGTGCTGCAACAAAGCTCCTTGATAATATGATGGTTAATTATTCTGAATGGCACACTGAGAGAGCTCCACAAGGTAAGAAGGTAAATTCTGTTGAAGAAACCTCCTCCTTGAGTGATAAAATTGATGTTATTATGTCTATGCTTGTTAATGGGAAAGCTTATATTGATCCAAATAATGTCCCTTTAGCCTCTTTGGTTGCTCAATAAAAGGAAGTTGATGTGAACTTCATTAGAAATAACCATTTTAGCAACAATTCCTATAGGAATAATTTTGGTAATAATAATTATAGTCCATATCCTCCCAATAATGGTAATGCTTATGGAAATTCCCACAACAATAATAGAAGTGCATCCTCTGAACTTGAAGTCATGCTTAAGGATTTTATAAGTAAACAAACTACCTTCAATAAAAATGTTGAGTAAAATATTTTGAATGCTAAAAAAATATTTCAGCTTTGTCTGAAGCACAATCTTCTTTGATTAATAAAATGGTTGCTAAACCTAAAACTATGGAAAATCCCTTTGCTGCTACTAATGCCATACAAGTTAGAATTGATGAAAATGTTAGATTGTTAGCTGAATTGCATGCTAGGTGGGAGAGAGAAGATGAAATTGCTAGAAATAGTAGTATTTGTACTATTACCACCACCAATGTTGATGCTAGCAAACCACCTAAAGTCCCCACTCCTTTTCCAATAAGAATGCTGAAATTTTTTAAAATATGGGAAACGATGATTCTACTACCTTGGATGCTAATTTTGATTTTGATTTTGATATTTGCAATATTTCTAAAGTAATTATGTTCCTACAAAAGCTTGCTAGAAGTCCTAATGCTAGTGCTATCAATTTGGCTTTTACAAAACACATTACAGACGCTCTCATGAAAATTAAGGAAGAAAAATTGAAACATAAAGCCTCTATTCCTAGGAAATTAGAAGATGGTTGGGAACCCATCATTACTATGAAAGTGAATGATTTTGATCTCAAAGCTTCATGTGACCTTGGTGCTAGTGTATCTCTTATTCCTAGAAAAAATTATGAAATGCTTGATTTGCCACCATTGGAAGATTGTTATTTGGATGTCCATTTTGATGATAATGTTAAAAAGAAACTTATGGGGAGTATTAATGATGTTCTTATAATGGTTAACAATGCCTATTTCCCTGTTGATTTCTATGTTTTGGATGTTGAATACAATGCTTCTTGTCCTATTACTTTGGGAAGACCTTTTCTTAGAACTGTTGGTGCCATTATTAATATGAAGGAAGGCACCATTAAATATCAATTCCCATTCAAGAAAGGTCTAGAACACTTCCCTAGAAAGAGAGAACAGATACCTTTTGCTTATCCTATTAAAACAAAAGTTTATCTTAATGCTTCTTCATTCGAAAATACTTGATACTTACTTCCTATGCCTAGCTGAAAGGCGCTAAAGAAAAGCACAATTAGGAGATAACCCAAATTTATTTTAGTAAGATTTTATTTTGTTGAGTCTTGGAAGTTATTACCTCTGTAATAACCTCTCCTTATCCTTTTTGTGTGGTTTTTGTGCCAAGAATAACCTCTAATGAGAGAGAAGTAAGATTTGGGAAAGTTGCTGTCCCGAAACAGATTTTTATGCTTCACTGTAAAACAATCATGAAAAATACATGTACGTCGGATTGAGCTGTAATTTTTTGAGCATATGCCCTAGGTTATTATTCAACTTTCGTTATTTTAACACTTTTCGATTTGAGCAACAGAAGGTCTTCGAAAAAAACGGTTTTTACATGTTGGTCTGTTTTGACAGATTTCTGCCATTATTTGCATTTGCCTCTTAATCGGTTTCTTTTGAGTTCTCTTTGATCACTTGATCTTTTAAAAGGAATTGCTACAGTATCTTGAGTTTTAATGGAAGTTTTACTTGTGTTGAAACTAAACCCAAAGGCTTATTATCTTGAATACACTAATGTTGCTAATGAAGATTGTGTGAAGTTTTGTATGAAGGAAATTTTCAAGTGTAGGGGAAGAGTGATGTGATGAGATGAAGAATGGAAAAATCCTCAATATTGGGGATGCCACCCATGTCACCCCAAGAAATATTCAAGAGGTACAGGCATCAAAGCTTGGGGATGCCCAAGGCATCCCCTTCTTCATCAATAAAAATCTCAGGTTTTCTTTCAAAACACTTTATTTTTATTGCTTCATGCACTATTGTGTTGTTCTTGGAGCGTCTTTGTTTTTGTTTTTAGTTTGTTTGGTTTGCTTCAATAAGTTAGTTGGACCCCCGCATTCTCATCTTGTTTCAAATAAGTTGATTGGTGGAAAAGAGTAGAAAGTTTCATGCTTATAGAGCTACAAAGGGAAGCTTGTTTTGACTGTGGCCTAGACTTTATCATGTGATGTTAGATGTTGATTTGACCTTATGCTTAGTGATTATTGCTGTAGCATGAATTGTTCCAAACAATTTAGATTTCTTAATGTGCCTTGAAAGAATCATGCGTTGTTTTAGCATACAAAAGCATAATATTGTGGTATTCTCCTTTGATGCTTTATTTGGGTTGACTTGGCACATGCTTACACCATGTTATGACTATGAACCAGTCACCCTAGCCTCTATGATCATTTATTTTTTGACTTGTGATATCACTTTATGCTTTAATTAATAATGTTTTGTCGCTTTGCATGATTATGGCCATTATTGCTATCTTAGTTGGTCACTCCTAGTCTTTTGCTAGCGTCCACTTGTACTGAGTATGAGCTCTACTCGTGCATCCAACTCCCAAGAAACCAAGTTATTCCAAAGAGTCCACTATAAATTCCTATGCATGGTGTGTTACACCATTCCAAGTATATTCATGTTTTTATCTATCTTCCAAATTAAACTTTTATTATGTGAAAATTAGTGATTAAATCTCTCACAAACTTGATGGCACACTTTATTTCTTGCACTTAATAAACTTGAACCATTGTGCCCATCTATGTTGCTTATATGCTTGCAAATTATAAGTTGAGAATTAGCAGAACCATGTTGTCATGGGGAACACTTTCAACATTGCACTTATTCTATTTAGTTGATATCATGTTCTTTTGTTTATGGATCCCAACGGTGTAAAATAAAAGGGGAGCTTGTAAGCTCATGGATATTGTATATGTGTTAGATAAACGCCTGGGCAGCTAGCCTAAGCCATGCCTAATCATGGTGGAAACTTACAGCGTAACCATAATGAGCATTTTGTGAAGCATCCTCAATAAAAACCTATGCAAATAGCAAATAAAAAGATCGCTGAGATGCTCATTGTTTGTTGCCTTGTCATTTTGATATGGGATAGCTCCTGTGTCATGGGGCAAGGGGTACCCCGTTGGCGGTTCTCTGTGATACACATATACTTACAATGACAAGAACTTGCTTGTGACTAAATTTGAGTAGCATGAGGTTCGGTACTCGTACGCAAGGGGAATGGGATTTTCAACTTATAACTTGTCAAGCATATACACATATTTGTGTCACTTTAACCTAAATCACTTCAAGATGCCAATGATAGGGGCATTGAGAGATGAAATCTAATAAGTACCATAATTTTTGGAAGCTCTTTATGAAACTTGAAATCCCTGCTTCCCTCTGTGAAGGGCCTTTCTTTTTTAGTTTTATGTTGAGTCTCCATCTTCTATTTATAGGCAACAATTAAGAGAGAATAGTTGTCATTCTTAGTTTTATGTGCATTGTCCAAAAACTTATTGATTGATTCATAATGTTGGTATTGCTTGTTCTTAAATTATTTGTATCTAGTCACCCTTTTGAACTTTGAAGGTGTCCTATGCATTTATATTTTGCTATTCCATGAGGGACAAGCTGAATACCACTCTTGCTATGTTTTTTATATGTGAAACAAACAAATGTCTTTCAATGCATTGTTATTCAAGATCATTTTTTGTACCTTTTCAAGTTGCAACTTAGTTGCTATGTCTTATTTTTAGAACTACATATTTCATGCTCATGTTTAGAGTACTTTGATCCCAGCTATCAATGATTTACAATAGTTTGATCAAGAATTGTGATGGTGCATGTCACCTCAAAAATTATTCTTTTATCACTTAACTACTCGAGGACGAGCAGGAGTTAAGCATGGGGATGCTTGATACGTTGTAAACGTATCTATAATTTTTGATGCTCCATGCTTGTTTAGTATTATCTTTCTTATGGTTTGTCTACACTTTTAGGCATTTTTATACATTTTCTGGAACTAATCTATTAACAAGATTCCACAGTGCCAGTTGCCTGTTTTGTGTTGTTTTTGGTTTTAGAAAAGCTAGTAAGGAAATATTCTTGGAATTGGACGGAACAAAAGCCAAAGTTAATATTTTACCAGCCACAACACTGAGACCGAAGGGCAGCTGAAGTGGGGCCATGAGGCGGCCACACCATGTGGCGGCGCGGCCAAGGGGGGCGCCAGCCCTAGGTGTTGGCCCCTCGGGCGCCCACCGACCTTGCCCCTTCGCCTATTTAAGCACCCCGATGCAGAAACCCTAAGCACCCGATCACAAATCCACGAAATAGTCCATAGCCGCCTCCACCATCATCCCTAGATTGGGGGATCCGAAGCTCTTCCCGACACCCTGCCAGAGGGGAGAGATCATCCCGGAGGCCTTCTTCGTCACCATGCCAGCCTCCGGAGTGATGCGTGAGCAGTTCACCCTTGGACTATGGGTCCATACAGTAGCTAGATGGTTGTTTCTCCTCCTTTGTGCTATCATGTTTAGATCTTGTGAGCTCCGTTCATGATCAAGATCATCTATTTGTAATCATACATGTTGTGTTTGTGGGGATTCAATGGATATTGAGATACTATGTCAGATTGATTATTGATTCTATCATGTCTATGTTATTTGTGATCTTGCATGCTCTTGATGGCTGACGTGGAGACAGTTGGGAACCCCCAAGAGCAGGGTGTGAACAAGCACAACAGCAAGTTTTCCCTTAGTAAGAAACCGAGGTTATCGAACCAGTAGGAGGAAGGAAACATCACACAGGTGTTGCAACCAACACGGAAACCTGCACAACACAGACTCAAGGCTATGCCCCAACGAATTAGTGAGGTTGACAAGATCACCGGTTTTCTATAACAAAGGATTAAACGTATGGTGTGGAAGGTAATGGTTTGCAGCAAGTAAACAAGTAATAGTGTAAGATGTATCAATGGTAAATATTGGACCGGGGTCCATAGTTCACTAGAGGTGCTCTCCTTAGATAAACAACATGGCATGAAGGGTAAAAAAATTACAGCAGGGCAATTGACAGGAACTGAGCAAGACATAACAATGCAATACCAGACAAAAATATCCTATGAGATTCGATTGGGCAATACAACAATATACATAGACCACCATCCAACTGTAAATATGACTAGAAGTCCACCTTCGGGTTATCATCCGAGCCCCCTCCAGTATTAAGTTGCAAGCAACAAACAACTGCTTTAAGCAAAGTGTGTAAGGTAAACAATCCACTTGTTCTATGAACAAGAGACCGTTGTTTTCTCCCTAGTAGCAACAACACATCTACAACCGAAGAGATTTCTGTCACTTCCCTTGGAAACTAGAGGCATGAACCCACTATCGAGCATAAATACACCCTCTTGGAGTCACTAGCAAGTACTTGGCCAAGATAGCTACTAACAAAGGAGAGCATGCAAGATCACAAACAACACAGACATGATAGTATCAAATAGACAAAACCATTAATCAATCTGACATAGTAATCTCAGTATCCATCGGATCTCCGCAAACACAAGATGCATGATTACAAATAGATTAGATCTTGATCATGAACGGAGCTCACAAGATCTATACATAAAAGCACAAGGAGGAGATACAACCATCTAGCTACTACATGGACCCATAGTCCAAGGTGGAACTACTCACGCTTCATACCGGAGAGAAGACCTCCGGGATGATTTCCCCTCTGGCAGGGTGCCGGGAAGAACTTCAGACCCCCCGATCTAGGGACGACGGCAGCGGAGGCTATAGAAGGTTTCATGGAGTTTTGATTGGGTGCCTAGGGTTTCTGCATCGGGGCTTCTTATAGGCGAAGAGGCGAGGCTGGGAGGCGGCCGGAGGGGCCACACCCTGCCCGGGTGTGGGTCCACCCTAGACCACGCCTGGGGGGTGTGGTGGACCTCTGGAACCTCTCCGTGTCCCCTCTGGTTTCATGACGCCCATGGTAAAATATAGACTTTGGCTTTTGTCCCGTCCAATTCCGAAAATATTGATTTTCTACCTTTTTGGAACCAAAAACAGAAGAAAACAGGCAACTGGCACCGTGGCAACTTGTTAATAGGTTAGTTCCAGAAAAGATATAAAAACACCTCAAAGTGTAGACAAAGCAAAGCAAAGTAGATACTAAACAAGCATGGAGCATCAAAAATTATAGATACATTTCTGACGTATCAAGCATCCCCAAGCTTAACTCTTGCTCGTCCTCGAGTAGGTAAGTGATAAAAGAAAATTTTGAGGTGACATGCACCGTCAAAACCAAGATCAAACCATTTGCAAGCATTGAAAGTGGGATCAAAGAACTCTAAACGTGTGCATGAAAGATGGAGTTCTAACAATAGGACAAAGTAACTATGCATACAACATGAAAGGCTACAAACAAAGATCATGAATAACATGCATTGAAAAACGTTTGTTTGTTTCACATGCAAAAAACATGGCATAGTGGCATTCATCTTGTACCTCATAGAGTAGCAAATAGATGCATAGGACACCTTCAAAGTTTACAAGGGTGACTAGAAACAAGTAGCACAAGAACAAGTAATATCACAATATGCATCAATCAATAAGTTTTGGGACACTGCACACAGAATGACAACTATGCTCTCTTAATGGTGCCTACAAGTAGAAGGTGGAGACTCAAATAATAGTGGAAGAAAGGCCTTTCATAAAGGAAGCAGGGATTTCAAGTTTTAAAAAGATCTTCCAAAAATTATGGTACTTGTTAGCTTTCAGCCCTCATTGCCCCTATCATAAGCATCTTGAAGTGGTCAAGGTTAAAGTGAACAAATATGGAGTATATGCTTGACAAAGTATAAGTTGGAAATCTCAAGTCCCTTGAATCCGAGGGCCACACCTCATGCTACTCAACTTCAGTCACCTGCAAGTTCTTGTCATTGTAAGTACATGTGTATCATAGAGAACCGCCAACGAGGTACCCCTGGCACATGGTACCGGAGCTATCCCATAACCAAAATGACAAGGAAAGCAGACAATGAGCATCTCAGCGATCTTTTTATTTACTATATGCATAGCTTTTTATTGAGGACGCTTCATAGATAGCTCACTATGGTGATGCTGCAAGTTTCCACCATGATTAGGAATGGCTTAGGCTAGCGTCCTAGGCGTTTCTCTAACACAAAATACATACTCCATGGATTTACAAGTTTCCTCTTTTTTTCACACCGGTGACATCCATAGACAAAAGAGCATGATATCAACTGAGTACAAAGTACAAGTGCAATGTTAAAAACGTTCCCTGTGACAGCACGGTTCTGCTAATTCCAACGTATAAGTGCAAGCATATACAACATACATGACACAATTATTCAAGTTTATTATGGTCAAAGAATATAAAGTGTTCCATCAAGTTTGTGAGGGCTTTAATAACTAAGTTTTCACATAACAAAATAGTTTTTAATTGGAATATAGCTGAAAACAAGAATATACTTGGAATGGAATAACACACCATGCATAGGAATTTATAGTGGACACTTTGGAATAACTTGGTTTCTTGGGAGTTGGAAGCATGAGTAGAGCTTACTCATACAAGTGGAGGCTAGCAAAAGACTGGGAGCAACCAACTAAGAGAGCAATAATGGCCATAATCATGCAGAGCAACAAAGCATTACTAATAAAAGCATAGAGTGGTACTACAAGTCAAGGACTAAATGATAATAGAGGCTATGGTGAATTTTTCATAGTCATAACATGGTGTGAGCATGTGCCAAGTCAGCCCAAACAAAGCATCAAAGGAGAATACCACAATACTATGATTTTGCATGCTAAAACAACGCATAATTTCTTCAAGGCACACTAAGCAACCCCAATTGTTTGGAACAAGATATGCTACAGCAATAATCACTAAGCATAAGGTCAAAACAACACCTAGCATGTCATGCTAAAGTCTAAGTCACAGTCAATGCAAGCTCCTCTTGCACTTATCAAGCAAGAACTTTCTACTCCTTTCCAACACCAAGCAACTTATTTGGCAAGAACGGGGGTCCAAACTACTTTATTCAAGCAAACTAAATAAACTAAGCAAACCAAACGAAAACTAAGACGCTCCAAGAACAACATAACTATGCATGAAACAATAAAAACGAAGTGTCTAGACAGACCTAAGCTTTTTATTGATGAAGAAGGGGATGCATTGGGCATCCCCAAGCTTTGACGCTTGTACCTCTTGGATATTTCTTTGGGTGACACTAGGGTGGCATCCCCAAGCTTGAGATTTTGCCCATTCTTCATCTTATTACACCATTCTTTCTCTACACCTGAAATTTTTTCTTCATACAAAACTTCACACAATCTCCATTAGCAACATTAGTGTATTCAAAAGATAATAGACCTTTAGGCAAAGCTTTGGAACAGCAATACTTTTCACTAAAAACACAATCTACTGTAGTAACTCCTTAAAAAGCTCAATTCCCCAAAAGAGAACTCAAAAAGGAATCAATAAGAAGCAAATGCAATTAATGGCAGAAATCTGTCAAAACAGACCATCAGGTAAAAACCGATTTTTTCGAACATATTATATTTCTCAAATCAAAATGTGTTGAACTAATGAAAGTTAGGTAACATTTGGGGGATTTATTTGTAAATTTTCAGCTCAGTCCGAGTTACAGAGATGCCTGACGAATGTTTTTGGTGGAGGACAGAAATCTGTTTCGGGACAGCAACTCCCCAAATCTTACTTCCCTCCCATCAGAGGTCATTCTTGGTACAAAAATCAAACAAAAAGGATAAGGAGAGATCACTACTGAAGTAATAACTTCCAATACTCAAGGAAACTCTTGGGTTATCTCCCAATAAGTATTTTTCTTTAACGCCTTTAAGTTAGGCACAAGAAGGAAGAAGAAGAATCAAGTATTTTCAAATCAAGAAGCATTAACATCAAACCTTGCTTTCAAAGGAGGAGAAAAAAGCAACTTATCTCTCCTCATAGGGAAGTGCTCAATACCTTTCTTGAATGGAAAATGATATTTAATGGTGCCTTCTTTCATATCAATGATGGCACCAATATTTCTAAGAAAAGGTCTTCCCAAGGTAATAGGACAAGAAGCATTGTATTCAACATCCAAAACATAGAAATCAACAGGGACATAAGCATTGTAAACCATAATGTGAACATCATTAATACTCCCCATTAGTTTCTTCTTAGCATTATCATTTAGTGGGACATCCAAATAACAATATTCCAGAGGTGGCAAATCAAGCATTTCATAGATCTTCCTAGGCATAATAGAGACACTAGAACCAAGATCACATGAAGCTTTGAGATAAAATTCATTCACTTGCATATTAATAATGGGTTCCCAACTATCTTCTACTTTCTTAGGAATAGAAGCTTTGTGTTTTATCTTCTCTTCCTTAATTTTCGCAAGAGCATCTGTAATATGTTTAGTGAAAGCAACATGCATATCACTAGCATCAGGACTTCTAGCAAGATTTTGCAAGAAAAGAATCACTTCAAAAATATTGCAACCATCTATATCAAATTCAAACTTAGCATCACTAGTAGTAGACTCAATAGGCTTAGGCATAGTAGGAGGAGGAACAAGGACTTCTTGTGGTTTAGTGGTATCCATTCTAGTGATGGTGCACACACTATTGTTTCTATCAATTTGAGCTTCCCTTTCCCACTTAGCATGAAGTTGAGCTAACAGTCTAACATTTTCATCAATAGTAACTTGTATGGCATGAGCAGTAGCAAAGGTATTTTCCATAGTTTCAGGTTTAGCAGCCATTTTATTAATCAAGGAGGATTGTTCTTCAGACAAAGAGGAAATATTCTTCTCAACAGTTAAAAGTTTCTCCTCCATAGTCTTGTTGAAAGCAGTTTGTTTACTAATAAAGTCTTTGAGCATGACTTCAAGTTCAGAGGGGGCACTTCTAGCATTGTTGTAGGAGTTTCCATAGGAATTGCCATTATTAGGAGGATAAGGCCTATAATTGTTGTTACCACCAAAATTATTTCTATAGGCATTGTTGTTGAAATTGTTGTTTCTAATGAAGTTCACATCAACTTACTCTTCTTGAGCAACCAAAGAAGCTAAAGGAACACTATAAGGATCTAGAGGAGCTTTCCCATTAACAAGCATAGCCATAATAACATCAATCTTATCACTCAAAGAGGAGGTTTCTTCAACAAAATTTACATTCTTACCATGTGGAGCTCTCTCAGTGTGCCATTCAGAGTAATTAACCATCATATTGTCAAGGAGCTTTGGTGAAGCACCGAAAGTGAGGCCCATGAAGGTACCTCCATCAGCTGAATCCAACAGGTTTCTTAAGGAGAAGTTCAAACCTGCATAAAAATTCTGGATAATCATCCAAGCAGTGAGTCCATGAGTGGGACAATTCTTAACCAAAGACTTCATTCTTTCCCAAGCTTGAGCAACATGTTCATTATCAATTTGTTTAAATTTCATAATGTCACTTCTCATAGATATAATCTTAGCAGGAGGATAGTACTTTCCACTAAAAGCATCTTTGCACTTAGTCCAAGAATCAATACTATTTCTAGGCAAGGATAACAACCATTCTTTAGCTTTCCCTCTCAAGGAGAAAGGAAACAGCTTGAGCTTAATAATATCTCCATCTACATCCTTATACTTTTACATCTCACAAAGTTCAACAAATGAGATGGGCAGCAGCATCATCAGAACTAACACCAGAAAATTACTCTCTCATCACAAGATTCAACAAAGCATGCTTAATTTCATAAAAGGTAGCATCAGGAGCAGGTGGAGCAATAGGAGTGCTTAGGAAATCATTGTTGTTGGTGCTAGTGAAGTCACACAACTTGGTGTTCTCAGCGGAGTTCATTTTGGCAAAGGTGGGCAAGCCAAAAACAGCAGCAACAGCTAAAGCAGGAACTAATTTTTATGTGTTTTTGAATAAAGAAATAAAACCAAACTAGACTAATTTTTTTGGAGTTTTTGAAAATAGGCAAACAAAACCAAGCAAACTAAAAACAAAGTAAAGAGAAAGGAAGTGGAGGAATCCCCTTGTGAAGACGTCCTTAGCCTCCCCGGCAACGGCGCCAGAAATCTTGATGGCTGGCGTGGAGCCTGTTGGGAATCCCAAGAGCAGGGTGTGAAGCAGCACATCAGCAAGTTTTCCCTCAGTAAGAAACCGAGGTTATCGAACCAGTAGGAGGAAGGAAACGTCACACATGTGTTGCAAGCAACACGGAAACCTGCACAACACAGACTCAAGGCTATGCCCCAACGAATTAGTGAGGTTGACAAGATCACCGGTTTTCTATAACAAAGGATTAAACGTATGGTGTGGAAGGTAATGGTTTGCAGCAAGTAAACAAGTAATAGTGTAAGATGTATCAATGGTAAATATTGGACCGGGGTCCATAGTTCACTAGAGGTGCTCTCCTTAGATAAACAACATGGCATGAAGGGTAAAAAAATTACAGCAGGGCAATTGACAGGAACTGAGCAAGGCATAACAATGCAATACCAAACAAAAATATCCTATGAGATTCGATTGGGCAATACAACAATATACATAGACCGCCATCCAACTGCATCTATGACTAGAATTCCACCTTCGGGTTATCATCCGAACCCCCTCTAGTATTAAGTTGCAAGCAACAGACAACTGCTTTAAGCAAAGTGTGTAAGGTAAAAATCCACTTGTTCTATGAACAAGAGACCGTTGTTTTCTCCCTAGTAGCAACAACACATCTACAACCGAAGAGATTTCTGTCACTTCCCTTGGAAACTAGAGGCATGACCCCACTATCGAGCATAAATACCCCCTCTTGGATTCACTAGAAACTACTTGGCCAAGATAGCTACTAACAACGGGAAGCATGCAAGATCACAAACAACACAGACATGATAGTATCAAATAGACAAAACCATTAATCAATCTGACATAGTAATCTCAATATCCATCGGATCCTCGCAAACACAAGATACATGATTACAAATAGATTAGATCTTGATCATGAACGGAGCTCACAAGATCTATACATGGAAGCACAAGGAGGAGATACAACCATCTAGCTACTACATGAACCCATAGTCCAAGGTGGAACTACTCACGCTTCATACCGGAGAGAAGACCTCCGGGATGATTTCCCCTCCGGCAGGGTGCCGGGAAGAACTTCAGATCCCCTCGATCTAGGGACGACGGTGGCGGCGGCTACAGAAGGTTTCGTGGAGTTTTGATTGGGTGCCTAGGGTTTCTGCATCTGGGGCTTCTTATAGGCGAAGAGGCGAGGCTGGGAGGCGGCCGGAGGGGCCACACCCTGCCCAGGCGCGGGTCCACCCTAGCCCACGCCTGGGAGGGTGGTGGCCCTCTGGCACCTCTCCGTCTCCCCTTATAGCTTTGTGACGCCCACAGTAAAATATTGACTTTGGCTTTTGTCCCGTCCAATTCCGAGAATATTGATTTTCTGCCTTTATGGAACCAAAAACAGAAGAAAACATGCAACTTGCACTGTGGAAACTTGTTAATAGGTTAGTTCCAGAAAAGATATAAAAACACCTCAAAGTGTATACAAAGCAAAGCAGAGTAGATACTAAGCAAGCATGGAGCATCAAAAATTAAAGATACGTTTCCGACGTATCAGCTCTCCGTTGCTAGTAGATACTTTGGCCAAGTAGATGCTTGTAACTCCAAGAGGGAGTATTTATGCTCGATAGTGGGTTCATGCCTCTAATAATCTGGGGAAGTGACAAAAACCTCTAAGGTTGTAGATGTGTTGTTGATACTAGGGAGAAAACGACAATCCTTTGTCCATGGGGCAATTGTATTGTTTACTTTACACACTTTTATTAATGCAATTATCTGTTGCTTGCAACTTAATACTGGAATGGGTTCGGATGATAACCTGAAGGTGGATTATTAGTCATAAATTCAGTTGGAATACAGTCTATGCACTATATTGTAATGCCCAATCAAATCTCGTAGGAGTTAAGATGTCTAGTATATGCATTCTTATGCTTTCTCAATCTGTCAATTGCCCCGCTGTAATTTGTTCACCCTACATGTTATCTATCTTATGGAGAACACCTCTAGTGAACTATGGACTCTAGTCCATTCTTTATCATTGATATACCATCTGCTGTTTACCGTTACTGTTTACTTTATACAAGCAATCATTATCTTCCACTCTATACGTTTAATCCTTTATTTTCATCAAACCGGTGAGATTGAGAACCTCACTGTAAGTTGGGTAAAAGTACTGTGGTTGTGTTGTGCAGGTTCCAAGTTGCTAGCAACACCTTGGAGTTGTTTCCTTACTCCTACCGGTTCGATAACCTTGGTTTCATAACTGAGGGAAAACTTGTTGTTGTGCTTGTCATACCTTCCTCTTGGGGTTCCCAACAAGCTCTACATATTTGATCCATCATCAAGTTATACTTGATGGTTCCTTATTGTGCTTGTGTTATACTAGCTTCTCTTTGATATCGGTCGTGTCACTCGGGGGTCGCCGGTTCACTAGTAAACAAGTTCATATCTATGAGATATCAAGATCATGTTATCCGGGCCCTTAAATTGAACAACAAGCATTAGGCATACATAGATAATCATTCTTACAATATAATAATCACAACAATAAACAAAAATATATGAAAATAAGATAGGCACATCACATCTCACCAATTCCCCGCATCTCCCACGCCTATAGGGATTTAGTCACACATGAGAGGGGAATAGATCAAAGACATAGTCATATTTCAAATGGAAATCATCTCAACTTTATCGTAGCAAACCACAATAGCATTAAAGATCAAATCAAATACAAACCAAAGTAGTAATATAGGTTAAAATCCCTAATCTTACAAGTATGAATCTCTCTCTCAGTACAAGTAGGGAATTATGGTGGAGTTGATGATCAAGAGGCTAGAGATCTTCGAAGAATGAGGTGATGTTCTTCTTCTTTTTTAGATATGATCTCCTCTCTTCTAGAATGGTGTGTGGCGGCCGTGTTCATATTTTTTTCCTCCGTGTATTCACGAAATATGCTTGTATTGATATAACGGAGACGACGGTGTGTCGTAAAAGGGGACGGTATGGGCGTCCTCCAGTTGTATTATAGGTCGTTAAAGGTTTAGTAAGCCTCGGATGGGATTGTCTTCAATTGGAGATTTGTTCATTTATGTGTGATTAGCCCATAAATGCTCTCAGATTTTCCAAAAGTGTCGAGTATCTAAAAGTCATCACAAAAGAACAATGCTTCGCTAACTCGCGATATTAGCATCATTTGAAAGGTCAAAATTAATGAACCAAGTGAAAACCAATGGAAAATTCGTGATAAAAGTGTCAAATTTTGGAGCTATCAACCTCCCAAGCTTAGTTGTTACTCGCCCTTGAGTGACAAAGCTATAAAGAATAATAGCGAGAAATAAACTTGGGTAGAAAAAATCACAAGTCCATGGTGGTATCATATTTCATCATCATAAATATTGCAACCTTAAACATGAGCATACTATATTTAAACAATTGTACTTAAGTTCGCTTCCTAACCACGTGTAACTTTCTAGCTAATAAATCTTAAACTAAAAAGGGATTGTCAAAAAAAATTCTTAGGCTTGTGAATCAATTCTTTCAGCGCCTCTCTTCTTATGAGAGTAAAATTATTTTTGAGAAAAGATGCTTCAATCAAATTAATGGTGCACTAGTAGATGTCAAAATAATGATAAACTTAGAGCTTTTTATTAACACCCAATTCAAAATTTGTGGCCTTCTAACACCCAATCGTTTCCTTGTCTTACAAGAATTTTAGTTTTTTAGTGGTCAGATGATGTCAAGAATTTCATTTGGATCAAATAACTTTAGCACAAACTTTGATAGGAATTCACTTTCACTTTAGTACTTCAGCCCATGGAACTAAAATTTTGCACACCATAGCATTGCTACAAATGTCTAGCCAACTCATAGCCGAAATCTGAGATTAACTCAAGATCGTTCCTTGGCCATTGAAGTTGTAAATTCCATGAAGTTTTGGTACTTTCACAATTCACTTCAACTGAAAATGTTTCCTTTCAACTTATCAAGAAAAATTTGGCATCTTCCTCAACCACCGCAAAATTTCTAAGAACACCTGCGCCGAATCACGCCTCAGGGACTACTGATGGGGATATGCAGGTATACCCAGCATGACGTTTCCGACTGGACCAAGTCCTTTCTAGTGGACCTACAGGACGACGACTGGAATACAACTGAAGATGAAGCCCGGCGACTGGAAGCTGGAGGCCCAGAAGTATAGTTAGGCCCAATCGGATTAGGTCAAATACTCCGAGTCCTTAACTGATTCGGTTGTATATCTGTAAACCCTAGTGAGGTACCCCCTATATAAACCTCCCCAGGGTACTCTTTGTATTCATGTTCCATCATACACCCCATCGACTCACTGCCTAGATGCCGAGCTCGCCACCATTGTAATCACTCGATAATACAATCTAGCAGGAGTAGGTATTTACCCTCCAAAGGGCCGAACCTAGGTAAATCCCTATGTATTTGCCCTCATCTCTCTCCGCAGATGGCTGCCCGCTCTTGCTCCAAATCCTATTACTCGCTACCCCTGGTAGCGACTGGAGTGGTCATTTCCACGACATAACAAGCATTGTGCTATGTACAAATTTTAATCTACAATGCCATCATTCGTATGTAACACATTCTATCAAGTAAACATATCAATTTGTACAGAGGTTACAAGAACATATGGGGAAAAGAAAACCCTTACCTGCGGCAGAGCAGTGGACGGCCTAACCCTTATCTGGCCATCATGATGGCTACTAGAGCAGTCGTGCTGGGTGCGTCTTGCCTGAGAGGGGGGCACATCTGTCGTGTCTAATCCTAGTAGAAATGTCGACGGCAAGACAAGAAACCCTACCGGGATCGGACCAAACCCTGGAGGGAACGGCATGTCCCGGCTCGGCGGCACAGCCGTGAAGATAGACGGTCCGGCCATGTCGCCGCTCCACCCTGGTTCCCCGTCCTTCATGGCCGCCGCCCTCAATGCGCTAGCGGAGGGGTCGGTGCTGAAGTGGGTCGGGACGGGGGAAAATCTCGATGCAATCCCCATGGATTGCATCGCCGCGACCTCCGCGACCCTAACCGGTTCGTCGCGCAACACCCTCGAAAGCAGCAACGACCGCCATAGAGAGGGGACAATGGCGGGGTTGGCTGGCGCCGCCGTGCTCCTAAACCCCCCGCCTCGTACTCTGCGACGGCATGCTGGATGGGGCGCCCCAATTGCTTGTGGGGTGTGTGCTTGATGCGGGGCACGACCTTGCTGATGGGAAGGCTAGACGGAGGAGGTGGCGGAGGAGGAGAGGAGGAGGCCATCGGTCTCTCCGATGGGACGGGACGGGACGAGACTGTTTTGACTGGCAGAGTGGGGCAGTGACAAGAGTGAGGCAGAGTGGGGAGGAAGTTATCCGTGTCTCCTGCACTTCCCCACGCGTGCAACCCTTGGGCGGCGGCAGCCCATTTTGCGCCCAACCAAGGTTGGCTCCACGGAAACGACCGATTCGGCCGTTGTCCCTATGCCTGGTTGTGGGCAGCTTCAATACTCGTGCTGGACACAACGCTTGGTAGCCCATGTAACCAAATAAGCCATTTTCTACGCCAACGGACCTGTCTGGACCTGATGCAGGCTATCAAGCACGCCCTAACTAAACCGTACCGTCTAGGATGATTTACTACCCTGAAACTGAGATTGATGAATGTGTTGTCATCATACAATTTTCCTTGGACCCTGGGTTCAGGTTAGTCCGATGCATGGCAACAATATGATCAAGTTATAGCTTCCTCAGCAGTGCAGGACATATATTTTATTGAAAATCGTGGACCGTCACCTTAGATCAGAGAGCTCTGTCGTCTGAGCGAGGATGGTGATCTTCAAGGCTATACTTCACTCCACCAGCATACTGATTTAGCTAGAAAAAATATAAACTTAAAGATGGTGTGCGAGAGCAGGGACACCACTATGGCAGAGCTTCTCGAAGATGTCTTAGGATGCCTCGTCCTTAGAAATCTTCGAGGAGCTCGCCATAGAGGCACTCCCTAATTTAATTTGGTAGCTCCTTGGTGTGTTCATGTTTTTGTTTTTACTTGCTTAACTGGCCGATGATTAACTAAAATGCTAGGGTGTCACTATATATATGTGTGCCTTCATAGTTTTGGTACTTATTTTTGTTGCAATGGATTTTGTGACGACAGGTAGAAGAAAGAAGAATATTTTGTTGCTCGACGGTGACATGATGCACTGTGAACCGTCTGGATTTCAAGACTACGTGCCAAACCAAGATATGTAGATAGGATGAACTCGTGTATCTATGTGCTTCGATGAATCAAATGAATTTCGAAAACTATATGTGCCAAATTAACCAGATATATAGAGATATAATCCACACAAATCTATTCATTTCTAGAGCATGAAATGAGCTAAAACAAGCAATGAAAGATGAAATGATGAAGTTGCTAACCTCTTAGGACCCTTGATAGATGTGAAGTCAAAAAAACTTCACAAATCTTGGGAAAAATTGGGAAGAACTCGAGCTTGAGGGAAGAAATTTGAGAGAGATGCTTGTGTGAGCTTGAAATGGCTCGGGCTGGAAAGGGGAAGAAGATATAGTCGGCAACTTTAGTCCCGGTTTGAGAAACAAACCGTGGTTAAAGGTTCACGCATCTGCTTTTTTCCAGCGTCAGACCCTTTAGCCCCGGTTTGTTAAACGAACCTGAACTAAAGTTCTCCCACGAACCGGGGCTAATGTCTTCTGGGCCTGCGACCGTTTTTAGCCGTTGGGACCAGGGCATCAGAACCGGGACTAATGCTCTGAACCAAAGGTCCGTTTTCTACTAGTGCAAGTTCGCATTCCTATAGGTGGAGCACGAAACCCAGATATATTTTTTCAAAAATGGGAATCAACTGCCTCTTTATCAATCTATGCATATGGTCTTTTATTGCATCATATATACCTAGATACATGGTGCAAGACGGAATCAAAACATTTATAAAATCTTGTTCCATATGCAGTAGCGCCACTGCGACGCAATAAACACTGGGTCGATTGCCTGATACAAGCAAAAAAGTAAATTTGCAGAATGTAAACATGGACCATTGGGTGCCTCTCAGTGAAAATATAGAAGGTATTACAAGGAGATTTATAGGTCTAACCTTTTTCATGTTCCACCAGAAGAAATTTGATTACACACAGTAAGTAAACAAATCCATAGGGCATGAGGCCGCAGGAGGGCCTGCTAGTAAATAAAACACACAATGGGTAGAAGATACAGTATATCCTTACAACAATTATTGTGCTACCCCACACAATTATATTTCATATAAAGAATATATCTGGATACTTGGACGTACGAAGAAACGTCCATATACATCATACCCGTAGATGTCTCACAGCTCTCACACAAAGCTGGCTGCAGACTCCACACTTCTACCGGGCCGCAACATGCGCGTCGCCCTGCTCGCTGCCCGGAACCCAAATAATGCTCAGCTTCGTGAGGAAGTGGCACACGGTCACCTCCCCCGGCTTGAGGTTGTGCAGCTCAAAGAACGGATTCTTTGGACTCCACTTGGACGTGTCGAGGTGGCACACAGCCAGAGCCTCAATCGTCGCCGGCGCCCACCCGGCGGCGTCCTCTACACTCGCCAGTATCACCGTATACGCCGCGGTAGGGTTGGCCGTGTGACAGTAGTACACCGCATACGGATACGTTAGGTCATGGCTAGGGATGGAATCGAGCCGAGCCGAGCCGGCTCGAGGCTCGACTCGTGAAGGCTCGAGGAAATTCGAGCCGAGCCAGGCTTGGCTCGCTGCAATTTGAAAACAAAAATGTAGGCTCGAAGCTCGGCTCGGAGGGCTTGCGGCTCGGCTCGAACGGCTTGCGAGCCGTGACCAAAAAATCCCAGCCCCACCCGCGCAGTCGACCTCCCAATCCCAGGCCCCAGCGTCGCAGTCCCCGACCCCGTCTCCCAGGAAATTCCCCTCCTCCTCCTGCCAAACTTTCAGGGTTACAGCCGCCGCCGGCCGCCACCAGCCCACCACCGCCGACAGCCACCAGCAAATACCGCCGCCCCCACCCGGCCACCCCCATCCTCCTCCCATCACCCATGGCCATGGACTAGCTCGCAGGTTGCAGCCGCCAGTCTAGGGCAAGGCAGGGGCAGGGGTCCAAGGGAGACGTCCGCCCGCGGCCCGCGGCCCTCCGCCCTCTGCCCCTCCTCCTGCCGTCCAACACCAGTCATCTCCAGCACCGGCGGCACGCCGCCTCCGTATCCTCCTCCTCCCGTCTGGCCTCCTTCGGTCGTTCCTCCTGTAGGTTGTTCCCCTCTAGGCCTCTACCTCAACAAGCACGAGTACTGACTCAACTCAGTCACTCAAACAACACTCAGTGAGACAGTGACAATGAATCTATGATTAATTTCTGCAACTTAGGTTTCTGACAACTATAATGAATCTATGATTAATTTCTTCAACTTAGGTTTCTGCCATGCAACTTAGGAGTTGTATACTTGTTAGTTGTTAGTCTGGAACATTTTGCACAACATCAAAACTGAAGCAAACCTAAGTATTTATTGTTCATTTGGTCACTTTATTTGCTGGATTGTTTTGTACAACATCAAAACTTAAGAAAAACTGACTTGATAGTGATTTTTGGTCTATTTAGTTGCTGGAACATTTTGTACAACATCAAAAGTGAAGGAAAAGTGACTAGTTAGTGTTTACTTGATCACTCTAGTTGCTAGAATGTTTTCTATATCATCAAAACTGAAGCAAAACTGAGTTGGTAGTGCTTTTTTATCTCTCTAGTTGCTAGAATATCTCTATTACAACATCAAAACTGAAGCAAAACTAATTTTCTTCATGGAGGTTTACAAAGTGACAAGCAATGTCAAGTTGGTAATGATGGTCGAGGAAGGTGAACTGATGATGATGGAGTGGTGGTCCTTTTGTGGTTTAAGTTCATGTTAAGACTGGTTGTTTGATTGAGCTATGGCTCGTGTTCTACTTGTCCTATTTGTATATGTAATATGTTGAACTAAGTGTATGTGTTTGAGATGTATGGCAATGGCACTCTATTGAACTAAGTGCATGCATTTGTGTGGTTGAACTTGTGATACATGCTCTTATTGTCTTTATTCATGATTTTTGATACTTGTTTGTATGTATTCTTGCCGAATTGTTATTTATAATTGTGAAATATTACAACTTTTAATAAAGGTCATGGCGAATTTTTTATTACATCGAGCCTTCGAGCCGGCTTGCAAGCTTCGTCGAGCGGGCTTGTCGAGCCTCGATCCTTGGTCAGAAGGTTTAGGATTGGCTTGTCCGACCTTCGAGCCGAGTCGAGCCCGAGCCAAGCCTTGTCGAGCCCGAGCCAAGCCTCGAGCCTTGAGCTTCAAGTCCACCTGACTCATGGCAGGTCACGATCTCCGACGACTGACCGGAAACTTTCCGCACGGCGGTCACGTTGTACCTCCCGCGCAGAGCGGGTGTGCCAGGAGCTTCCAGTGGCAAATTGGCGGCGGAGAAGGCATGGACGTTCTGCGTTCTAAGAAGGGACGCCGGAAGCTCGACCAAAGACTCAAGGGAGGTGGCACAGCCTGGTTTTTGACCAGGGAGTGTCCTTGGGTGCTTGCAGGTGTCCAAGACTTCATTATGTTCATATTTCTCTTCACCCGATCCATATGACATGGTGACTTCCTTTATTTTTCCTTGTTCTATCCCATATGACACCGACACTTCCTTTAGATCCTTCTTGTCTTTTGATCCCGATGACACTAATACTTCCTTCAGATTTTCTTCCTTCTGTGGTCTATATGCTGCAAGGATCTTCTTTAAATTCAGCGAAATTTTGTTTGAGTCCTTTACACCTTGTAACCCATATGACACTGATACTTCCTTCAAAATTTCTTCAACTTCGGGTCCATGTGCCACAAATATTTTCTCCGATTCATCTTTAGCGTGTGAACCATCCGACGTAGATGAGCTCCTCCTATCATTGTGGAGTTTTGGCTTATGTAACATTCTGCCATTATTTATATATTCTTCACCTTGGGACTCATTGTACAAAAAAACCTCCTTTAAACCCACTTGAGCATGTGATGCATCATGAACATGTTTATCCCCATAGTGAGCTTCTGGCTTGACCCTCTCATATTTTGGTCCAATTTTCCGCAGTCCCTTCACAAACTTGAGGTTATTGGAACTAATATTGTCGTCTGGAAAGCCATGTACTGGTGTAGGCATAGAAAACATGATGTGTATAGACTAATCAGTAGGTTAATGGCGATAAAGACAAGTTCTGTAAAATGTATTCTTGGAGACATTCAATACATTTTTGCTATTTTTTAGGCCACCAACAAATAACTATTCTTGATAAATTGAAATCATATTACGCATAGTATGCTAAGTATACACATTTTCATTAATTGGTCTCTCCATGTACACTAGAGTTATTACGACAATGAAACAAACAAAATCATGATGGCCACATGCATGGAAGAGTATACCAAACTAATCACTGATATCCTTGCGAATGGGAGAGGCCGGTAATTTTAAACAACAATTCACTTCCACTCTTCAACCTTTCATTGGGTTTAATATAGAGACCATCTGACGGTGTCGCATGCGATGGGTACATACCCCCATGGGCAGTCACTTAATATCCCAACCTTAGCTCTAAGGTATTTCATCAATTAGCAAAACACTTGATAAATTATTTTCACAAACATGTTGGTTAAATTTGTGTATGATTTTGAGTGACAGTGAATAGATGCATTACGGTAACATGCTTAGGGGATTTAGCAAGCTTATGTAGGTGGCAGTAGTTGCAATGTATGTAGAGGAGTGAGAGATTGACGCCTACCTGCATGAGGGGTTAACTGATCGAGTACGGCTTGGGGTATGGCAGTTTTCGGAAGAACGTTCGCCAATAATCTGCCGCGGTCTTTGAATTTGTGGCACTACTTCCTCCTGCTCCAGCAACCTGCAAACCCCATCGAAATTAGTGCATTGGAGTATGGAGAGGATTAAGACATCTCTTATGCTAAATACCATATTTTCGCATGGTCCAACGCAGGTCACCAAATCTTATAAAACCATCCAATCGGACTCACTGATCTAACCAAAAGTGGAGATCAGCATTATATACTTGGACTATATAGATTTGTTCTGCTGGGATTGCAAGTAAATGACATGGCATGCTTAAACGCGACGAACAATAAATTACTATTGTTTTTTCTTTGAACCGTGAGACTGACGTAAGCATGTTTGCGCAGCCAAACATTTCCCATATTGAAGCATTTTTTTCAAAAAATCAAATTGTATCTATATATATTTATGTGCTCACACAGTGGTTATGTTCACAAAACACACTGTTATAACTGTCCTCAAAATGGTTGTTTAAATTTCGGTCTATGTACTTTTTTCTGTTCAATGTTAGTTGATCTACTAACTTGAATAACAAAATCAAACCTAAGCAATAGGCATATATACTCTCCAATATACAAGCTTAAACTTTTCGCATGAACATATTAGTAAAATTAAAATATGCTATTGTAAAAATTATCCCCATGAGAAAATAACAATACTATATTTTCAATCACCTCATATTCGTCAATCAGTATATATGGTTAAAGTAAAAGATATTTGAAAAGTATGGTTTTTTAATGCCAATGCCATGCAGGTATATCTATGCATGAACAAGGTAATAGTTTACAAACTAACTATCATCATCGCTAGTAAACAGAATATATATCCACTACTTTCTCTATCTAAGAAATAGACAACTGAATCCTGTAGTAATTAACTGAAAACTTGTTTGAAACGTCACAAACGACATGCATGCATGAGAGAGCAGGCACTACACTAATTAATTTAATAGGGCTACAAGGCACTCACCAGGAGGAGGAGCAACGAGATTAAGAGTGACACAGGGACATCCATGCTATCCATTTTGAACTAGTTTACGTTTTGAGAGGTTCATGTAACAGGGGCCCTATTTATACACCCCCAAGATGCATGGACATGGTGTGAGGGTAATCAGACAGGCAGAAGTAGAGAACAAAATGCATGTGATGTCTGCTCTGAAATTGATGCGGCATCTCAAATTGATCTGAAGTAGAGAACAAAATGCCTGATCTGAAATTGATCTGAAGTAGAGAACAAAATGCCTGATCTGAAATTGATGCGGCATCTGCCTGCCACGTCTGCTCTCTAATAAACAAATCTTTAACAGTTAGGAAATGGGTAGGGAAGACACCTGGCTGGGTGACAACCCTTTAGCATGTCAATTTCCTTCGTTGTATAATATTGTTCGACGGAAAAACGTTCTTGTTGCCGATGTCATTACAGCAGCGCCTCTAAACATAGAATTTAGACGGACTTTATCAGGACATAAGTGGACCGCTTGGATAGCGCTAGTTCAACGGCTTATGGTAGTAACTTTGTCCGACGAACAAGATGTGTTTGTTTGGAAATTGTCCACCGATGGATCTTTTTCAGTCAAATCAATGTATGCGGACTATATGAATGGGCACACGGTTTATTTGCGTAAGTATATTTGAAAGCTCAAAGTTCCACTAAAGATCAAGATCTTTGTGTGGTTCTTGCATAAGAAATTCATCCTCACGAAAGATAATCTAGCTAGACGAAACTGAATTGGTTGTAAGAAATGCGCTTTTTGTGATTCAGAGGAATCAATCAACCATCTATTTTTCGATTGTCCCTTCGCAAAACTAATTTGGAGAGTTATCCATTTCACTTTCAATATTCCAACCCCAACCAATGTTACAAATATGTTTGGAAATTGGTTGAATGGAGTGGACAAGATTTCAAAGAATAGAATTAGATTTGGTATTTGCGCTTTAATATGGGCTATATGGAACTGTCGAAACGATATTGTCTTTAACAAGAGCACGAACTCTAATTTTTTACAGGTTATCCGTATGGTGTCACATTGGATCCACGATTGATCTCTCTTGCTCCCGGAAGCGCAGCGGGAGCCTAAGCGTGCTGGATGCAGCCGTCTGGAGGCGGTTACACGAGCTATATACAGCCAGGCTAGGTGGCAGCCTTTTAAACGTCTTGATAATGCATAGACGTGTATCTATTTTATTCCGCTGGCTAATTCATGTGTACACGCTATCTGATCCGTGAGATGTAAACTTGTTACTTATTCTTGAGTAATAAAGAGGGTTGTGTGCATCGATTGATGCAGAAGCCGGGGCTATGCTCCCATTTCAAAAAAAAACTATGATCTTGTCTGGTAAGATCTGGTATACGGACAACGCATCGTGTCGTTGGAGCCAAAAATTATTTTTGTCCAAATTAACACGGTAGCCGATGGGCTTGCTAGCTGCCTCATACTGTTTCCTTCAAAAAAAGGTCATCTTATGTTTGAAACCTCCTTTGCTTTCAGTTTCAATGCCCAAATTCAAAATTTCGATCCAAAGTTATGGAAGAGGGTTTCTGATATTTTAAGTTTTTGGAGCTCAGAAAAAAATTCAGATATCATGGCAGGCTCCATTATGCTGATTCGATCATCATCCAAGTGGATCTGTTATTTTGTTGCATTGCAAGATCTCTTGGTTTGAATCTTCTTGCTCCAGATCTTTGAGCATACGGCCAATTATCGCCTAACCATAGGCTCTAAACAATGGACAATGTGGAACTCGCTCTTGTTTTAATTTTGGAAACATGAACTTGCCCATGTATATGTGGTACTCGATCCCTCTGTTCACAATTATTTTGTGTTCTGGGTTTAGCCAAAATATAAAAAAATTAAGGTTTAACCAAATATTTAGAGAAAATATCAACATCTACAATATAAAACCTATAGCATTCGAATTGTGATAAAGTATATTTTTATATTATATGCATTTGGTATTATGAATTCTAATATTTTTTCCTGTACTCTTGATCAAAGTTGACAAAGTTTAACTTTGATTAAACCTAAAATGCGAAGTAGATAAAAATGGAGGGTGTAACTAGCAACATATGTTAACAGTAATTAACATATAACTGCATGCATGTATTGTTATCTACAATTATCTCTTATGAAGTGCATATGGTCTTCATCTTATGTATGCCCTGCCGATCCAGGTGCGGAGACCCGGGTTCCAGGGAGCCTGGTATTTTATGAGAAATGGCATTTAACATTAAATGATCTATTTTTAGAGATACATCAACATGATTTTATGAATATGTGCAATTTTGTCGAAGATTACGCTAGGCTACAAAAAGATCAATAAAATGGCTCAATTAGGCATTAAAATTCGGATTTGGTCCTCACATTTGCATTTGTTTGTAGGTCGCAAACAAACATGATTTAAGAAAAAATGTAGTACTATTTATTTTTTGATAAAAAATAAAGATTTTGATTTTTTTCTCTCCAAAAAACAGGTTCCCTAGAGCTCGAGCTCTTTTTGGAGTGCGGTGTTGGTCAAGTTAATAATAAATATAGGAGATGAAAGGATCAAACCAAGGAAAAAGTTATTGCAAGTAATAATTGTTCGTCCATAGGAACTCTAAAGAGTTATATTTTGGAATAGAGGGAGTATGATAGTCCTGTGGAGAGCATGCAACAAGCTAATGGGTAGACAATGCCATCATAGATCTGATGTTTTCGCTTGAATTTTTTTAGCAAGTTGTCATTCATAATGGAACAAGTTATTAGTCTTGTTCAAAATGGAACAAGTTATCATATATTCTCGCAGGTAGTGCGCAAAACCCGGATAAACAGTACAAGGCCAAACCAAAAACATTATAAAACGGTAGCGTCCAAATAAAACCATCTCCATAAGCAATGGCAGATCGCGCCACACACTAATGACAAGGTCGAATGTCTAATGGTACAAGCAACAATGAATGGGCGAAATGTAAATATATGGACCACCTTCAAAAAAATGGACCAAATTCATAATAATGCAATAACATTTTGAGGTCAAATTTTTTCTTGTTACACCAGGAAAACAAAACTACACATTGTAAATAAACAGAACCATAGGGCATGACGCAGCATGAGGCCTGCTTGTAAAACACAAAATGGATAGTATATAGCAATTGCACTAACACGTGATTCTTACACACGGTTATTTCATACTCCAATATTATGTGGCTCACGGCTCACACAAGCTCCAGACTCCACACGCACGCGTGTTCACTTCTAGCGCGCCGCCGCGTGGGCGTCGCCCTGTTCGCCACCCGGCACCCAGATGATGCTGAGCTTAGTGAGGAAGTGGCACACGGTGACCTCTCCCGGTTTGAGGTTGTGCAGCTCAAAGAAGGGGTTCTTGGGACTCCACTTGGATGTGTCGAGGTGGCACACGGCCAGAGCCTCCATCCTCGCCGGCGCCACCGTGGCGTCATCCACGCTTGTCAGTGTCACAGAGTATGCAGCGGTAGGGTTGGCCGTGTGGCAGTAGTACACCGCGTACGGGTACGTCAGATCATGGCAGGTCACGATGGCCGACGAATCACCGGAAACCTTCCGCACAGCTGTCACGTTGTACCTCCCACGGAGCGCCCGCGTGCCCGGAGCTTCCAGGGGCAAATTGGCGGCCGAGAAGGCACGCACGTTGGACGTTCCGAGGAGGGACGTCGGGAGTTCGGCAAGGGACTCGAGGGAGGTGGCGCAGCCTGCGCTTTGGCCGGGGAGTGTCCGTGGGTGCTCGCAGGTGTCCAACGTCCATCGTATCTCTCTGGTCATCTGGAGAGACGCCGGCGTGAACATCGCGACAATGTCGGAGAGGCGTCGGGTGGAGAACGGGATGGAGTCGGCCACACGGCGGGGGAGGAGAGCCGGCAGGGAGGTGGTCGGCGGGATGGTCGGGGTGATGATGGAGCCTGGCCGCAGCATGTCATGGAAGAAGAAGACGTCTGCCTGTTGTCGTTTGTTACTACCGTGGCTGTGGGCGTGAGCATGGTGATGGCGACTCCCTTTTTCTGTTGTTATGCAACACATGCAACATGTAAGAATAATAAATTTGGTGAGAGTTCATAATTTAGTTAAACAATTAATATAAATATTATTTTTAAAAATATTAATAAAAATAAATATAAGGGAAGTCACATGGAAACTTTACCAGCTATATGTCCTGTAGAAAGTGTCTTCTTGTCATCTTCATGTTGTGATCCATATGACATTGTAGCTTTATGCGGATCATTTTCATGTTCCGAGCCATATGACATTGTAATTTTTTGTGGACCCTCTTCCTTTTCTGACGCATATGACATTGTTGCTTTGTTTGAGTCTTCTTCCTCTTCTGATCCATATGACATTGTGGCTTTATCAGGCTCATCTTCATGTTCTAAGCCATATGCCATTGTAATTTTGTGTGGATCCTCTTGTTGTTCTGACCCATATGACATTGTGGCTTTATTCGGGCCTTCTTCTTCAGATCCATATGACATTGTGGCCTTATTAGGATATTCTTCACCTTGGTTCAAGACTTCGTTATGTTCATATTTGTCATCGCCTTGGGACTCATTGGACGCAGAAACCTCCTTTAAACCCACTTGAGCATGTGACGCATCACGAACATGTTTATCCATATAGTGAGCTTGCTTGACCCTCTCATATTTTGGTCCAATTTCCCCTAGTCCATTGAAAAACTTGAGGTTATTGAAACTAATACTGTCGCCAGGAGAGCCACGTACTGATGTATGCATAGAAACATGATGTGTATAGACTAATCAGTAGTCTAATGGTGATAAAGACAAGTTGTGTAAAATGTATTCTTGGAAACGTTGAACACATACGTGCAAAAAAAATCTTAATATTATTTTGCTATTTCTCATTCCACTAATAGATAACTGTTATTAAATCGATAAATTAGAATCATCTTACGCATAGTATGCTAAGTATGTAAGAATATAAATGTATAGCCTAGCTCTTTTTATCAGTTTGGACTTCTGGTCTAGTTGGCTAGTTCATGCAATTTAATAAAGTACATGGTTTCATTAATTGACCTCTCCATTTACACCAGAGTTAATACTACACAGCGAAACTAACCAAAATCATGATGGCCACATGCATGGAAGATTAGACGAAACTAATCATTGATATCTTGGGGAATGAGAGGGTTAACTATAAATAGAATCTTCAGAACAAATTTCTTTCGGTCTTCAACTTTTCATTGGGTTTAATATACAACCTTAGCTTAGCTCTAAGGTCTTTCATAAATTATCAGAACACTTGCCAAATTAGTTTATCAAAATAATCTGGTTAAATTTGTGGATGTTTTTTAGTGACATGCATAGATGCATTACCCGAACACTCAGTGGCGGAGGACGGGAAAAATTTGAGGTAGGGCGAACTCCAAAAAACTTAAGTATCAACTCGGTCTTGATGACCTTTGTCATTGAGAAAGCATTTTCAACTATTGTTGTTTCTACCAGTAAAAGCAATACCAACTTAACAAGGCAATAAACAATATGAAGCATAATGTATCATTCAAATATTAAGATAATCTCTGAAGTCTTTAATTCTCTACATATGAATAAATAATATCTTAAGGTTATCTTATATAAGCTCATGCTCATAATAATATAAATCCCCATGATAAATCTTTGTAAGCCGATAAATCTTATTCGCGTTGAACCTATAAAATGGTTCATTTCAGGCAAGGCAAAAAATTCTGAAAAAACTCTAACGACAACTCATCATATTGATGGTCAAAATCAGTTGTAATAGATTTTATTGAAAAATAGAAGGTGGCCACACGCCGAAATAATCAATAATGACCTAGTACCTTCTCGTTTTAATGACTTTTCACTCATTTTTTGTTATCATTTCGTCCATACTTAAGACTGTGCTCTTATTTTTTGCACGAATTCCATCGTTAGGAGGGTTCTAAACCATCATTTCTCTAATTGAGAAAGCATGCAATTAGAAATTTTTACCAATAGTAAGCCAAAGTACAAACATAAAATATAAACCATCACATAAAAAGAGTTGGTTTTGGCCACATGCCATAAGGCGGCCAAAATACTCTCATGACCTCCTTAGATACCCCGTCTAGGACATTGTTTAGAGTTGATTTTGATTAGATTGAAAATTAGAAATTGCAGGGAGAAAGATTTGGTTTAAAACTAGATTACACCTAGTCATTATTTTACTTCATAATCAATTTTGCGCAGTGTTTACTAAAACAAGCATAACTTTCTCATACGAAGTCCGTTTTCAGCGTATAACCACTCAAATTGTTCAGAAAAAACATACGCATCTAATGCCCTACCTTGCCCTACCGGGAGCTTCGCCCCTGCGAACACTCCTAGAGGATTTAGCAAGCTCGTGTAGGTGGCAATAGTTGTATGGTATGTAGAGAGAGTGAGAGATGGAGGAAGATATCGACGCCTACCTGCATGAGGGGTTAACTGATCGAATACGGCTTGGGGCATGGCAGTTTCCGGAAGAACGCTTCGCCAATACTCCGCCGCAGTCTTTGAATTTGTGGATCTACTTCCTCCTGCTTCCGCAACCTGCAAAGCCCCATCGAAATTACAAATTAGTACAATGGAGTATGGAGAGGATGCAGCCATCTCTTATGCTAAATACCATATTTTCACACGGTCCGACGTATATATAGATCACCAGATCTTATAAAACCATTCAATCAGACTCACATAATCCAAATGGAAAACTAACTATCATCATCGCAAGTAAAGGAATGGATCCTATTGTAATTAACTGGAAACTGGTTTGAAACGTCGAAGACATGAGATAGCAGGCACTGCTAAGTAATAGGGCTACAAGGCACTCACCAGGAGGAGGAGCAACGAGATGAAGAGTGGCACAAGGACATCCATGGTATCCATTTTGAACTACAGTAATGTACGTTTCGAGAGGTTCATATGACAGCCCTATTTATACACCCCGAAGATGCATGGACATGGTGTGAGGGTAATCGTACAGGCTAGCTAACTGCTGCAAACAGATCGAAGTAGAAAACAAAATGCATGTGATGTGAGCCTGATCTGAAGTTGATACGGCATCTGCCTGCCACGTCTGCTCTCTAATAAACAAATGTTTAACTGTGATCTTGTCTGGTAAGATCTGGTATACCGACAATGCATCGTGTCGGAGCCAAAAAATATTTTTGTCCAAATTAACACGGTAGCCGATGGGCTTGCTAGCTGCATCATACTGTTTCCTTCCAAAAAAAAAAGTTCATCTTGTGTTTGAAACCTCCTTTGCTTTCAGTTTCAATGCCCAGATTCAAAATTTTGTTCCAAAGTTATGGGATAATTTCTGATATTTCAAGTTTTTGGAGCTCAAAAAAAATTCGGATATGCTGATTCGTGCAGCATGCAAGTGGATCTGTTATTTTGTTGCATTAATTGCGAGCTCTTTTGGTTTGAATCTTCTTGCTCCAGATCTTTGTGCATACGGCCAATTGTCTGATCTAACCATAGGCTCTAAACAATAGACCGTGTGGAACTCGCTCTTGTTGTTTAATTTTGGAAACAGGGACTTGTGCCCCATGCATATCTGGCACTCCTTCCGTTCAAAGTTATTTTAAGATTTGGGTTTAGTCAAAATCAAAATTTATAAGGTTTCACTAAATCTGTAGAAAAAATATCAACATCTACAAGGAGCCCAGTATTTTATGATAAATGACATTTAACAGTAAAAAAAATATGATTTTTTTGTAAAGATCACTCGTGGAAACTGGGCATCTTGTCCCGGTTCGTAAGGGGCTTTTGCCCCGGTTGCGCAACCTGGACAGGGCAATCGGGACTAAATCCCAAACCCTTTAGTTTTGGTTGTGCTACGAACCGGGACGAAAGGAGTTTCACGTGGCCGCTGTCTGACGCAAGGGGGGAGGACCAATACGAACCGGGATAGATGTTTCTCTGCTGCGGCAGAAATTTGTGCATTTTTTGTGCCGCTACAGAGAATTTATTTTGGCTACTTTTTGTGCCGTAGCAGAGAATTCATTTTGTATTTTTCCATTTATTGTTGTTCTTTTTATTTTGTGTTTTGCACTCAGCAATGAAGAAACCATTATATTACACAACATCATCATGAAAATAGAGATCGAAGTGTCGAACATATTAGAGCATATCCACTCGTTGGGCGTTCTCAGGCTAAAACCCGGACCTAACTACGGCCGGACGAAATAAGTTTTTTCGCGAGCGTTCTCAGGCCGTGTTCCCAGGCGGATAGAAAATAGTGAAATATTTGAATTTTATCGTTCCCGCCGGCGAACGCTCGGCCAAATATGTTTTACAGAAGTACGGCCAACATGTTCGGCGAAAAAATATTACTGAACTAGATTAAAAAAGGCTCGGCGACCAGTCGTCGATGGGAATGGGCTCCTCCGGCGTGTCCGATGCGAAGGGGTTTGGCGTACCGGTGGATCAGTCGGCCGACTGATTGGAGGAGGTGGAAGCAGAGCTCGGCAAAGCAGTGGCGGAGGAGGCGTTTGGCGTAGTTGTCGGCATGATGTCAGTGTTGTCCTCCTGGAGGATGGAATTGCAGCACGCCATGTACCAGGCCTTGACCGGCGAGTTCATCGCCGACATGTCTTCACCGCCAATGAGGAACTGGAGATCCGTATTCCTCTTCTTGGCGGCGTAGTTGGCCTTCTGGAGGTCGATCTTGCGGTCTTGGTTCTGGAGTAGCTGCGCACACCTATCTTCGGTCTTCTCCGCCCTCTTCTCGTCATGTGCCTTCGTGTCGGCGATGCACTTCTCGATAGAAGCCTGGAGGCGCTCGACGGGAGGTCCTGTGGCTTTGAGCATCTTCGCCTTCTTCTGGCCGATCTCCAGCCTTCCTTCGCCGACAGCAGGGGAAGGAGCCTCCGGGTTGTACATGTCGTCCTTGGTCTTGGCGAGGTTCTTGCGAGTGTCCAACCATTTCTCGCAGTGCTCGATCACGGTAAACACATGGTGAAACTTAAACTCCGTCTTCGTGTTGTCCCGATACAGGCTGAGTGCACGAAGGAACTGCAAATGCAAGACAAAGTGTGTCAGGATAGGCTTGAGCTTGTCATACCTTCGGATAGTGTTCAGCGAAGTACCTCGTTGTCCATGTTTTCACTGCTGATGCGTGTGCGTTCGACCTTCTCCATACAGCTGTACCACTTGGTACACGCCTGCTGGATGAGACACCAATGGTTGGTCATGGCTTTATCCCCTCGCTCCATATGAATTTTGCTATACTTCGGGTTGCAAAGGCTACGCTCATCGAACGCTAGCTTAACGCGCTTCTAGTAGTTGTTGGAGTTCTGGTTGGCACCAGTGATGAGATCCATGCTCACTGATTTCTAGGTGTCGACGAGGCAAAGGTCCTTAGGCACCATCCACTTGATCCGTGGTTCCGGAGCCGACGTGCCCAGCTTCCTCTTGCCTTTGCCTTTCGTCGGAGCCAAGGTAGACTCCTCGGCGTCCTCTACGTCCTTGGCCTGCATCTGTTCGGCCGGCGTATGTTTGGCCTGTCCCTCGGCGAAATCCTGAGACTCGATGCCGTGTTCGGCATCGGTCTGGGACTGTTCTTGAGTGAAGAAGGAGGGGTTGCCGGCAGACACCGAACCTTGGGCAATGATGTACTGCATGTACGCCTCGGCACACATTGCGCCGAACATGTTGTGCGCGTCGACACCGCCGAAGGTTGAGGGCGAGGCGCTGCCGCTAAACAGAAGTGGGCCACAGCGCATTGACGACGAAGGGCCTGCATACGCCGGAGAGGTGGAGTAGGGAGCGTTGATGTTGAGGTTGAAGGCCAGAGGAGGGAGAGGCGTGGGGCAGGGGAATATCACGTTCAGGTTGAACCCGCCGACGAACTCGGGGGGAGGAGTACCTCTGATGTGGGTTCGTCTGGCTCTCCTGGAAGCCGGCCGACGAGATTGGCGAAAACCTGGCCGGCAAGCCGACGCTTGGCTGGCTCCTCCAGCTAGCGATGTACTGTGGGAGGAGGGTGACCGGCCTCGGACGTGTCATCGCCGCGCACGACGCCGCAGCCTGCTTGGCCCTCATCACCTGATCTTCGACGTGCTCCTGGGCCTCGGTGAGCTACTTCGCCGCCTACTTGGCCTTCTCCTTCCTCTCCCTCCGCTCGTCCGACGTGAACTTCCTCTTATGTACAAGGTCAGCCACTCGGCGTTGGTCAAGCCGTCCGGCCTCTTCGCCGGTGCTCTCGGTTTTCTCGCATTTTTCTCCTTCGATTCGCTGCGGTTGGATCGGGGTTTGATGAAACCCTTGGGCGGTATGGTGGGCGGGAGCTCGGCGAACTGGCGGGAGATGGGGGGAATAGGGAGGAAAGGCGGGAGGGGAAGAAGAAAAGGGCGGGAGTTCGGCCTCGAGTCGTCGATAGAGCTGGCCCATGCCCGTTTTCATTTTGTCCGGCGTTCCCAGCAACCCGGGAATGGCCTGAAAAGTCCGGACCAAAGTTGGCCTAAATTCGGACGAAATGGGGTCCTAGGAACGTGACTGGGCCAATTTTTTGCGTTCGGACCAAAGAATCGCCCTGGGAACGGCGTCCTGGGAAGCCGAGTGGAGATGTTCTTACATTCGATACAGGAGTTTCATGCATATATATATATATACAAAATAATCTCTTCTTACAGTCTCTGTTGTCTTATATAGAACTCCCGCTAGTATTCTCCTTTTGGTTTTAGGACCTCTTCGTCTAAGAATCCCGTCAATTTCTGCTGAATTGCTTGTGCGCGATCCTTTGGTAGAAGACCGTTCTGTAGCCATTCAATCTGATTTAAATAAGAAGATAACATATATGAATGAAACTAAACACAATTGACGGTAATAAAAAACTATGAATATTGTTTAGGTACGTGAAGTTGCTCTAAATTTCTGCAGAAAAATCACAATAAAATCGTTCTACTAGGCATTAAAAATAGGGCTTGGTCCTCGCATATGCATTTGTTTGTAGGTCTCGAACAAAAATGATTCTAGAAAAAATATAAGTACATACTAGACATCTATATGTACATGGATATTCTTTTCAAAATTCTTGAAACGGAAAAACAAAGATTTTGATTTGTTCCAAAATCAGGATCCGTGGATCTCGAGCACTATTTGGAATGTGTTGCATAGGAGATGAAAGGATCAAAGCGAAAAAGTTATTGCATGTAATAATTGATCGGCCATAGGAACTCTAAAGAGTTATATCGAGGGAGTACGATAGTCCTCTAGGGAGCATGCAACAAGCTAATGGGCAGACATGCCATCATATATTGGATGTTGGACGGGGCTAGCGAGAGGGCTCGTTTGTGCGTCCCAGCCCTCGCCCCTGCGCGGAAGCGCTATATCGCCACCAAATCCAGCGCGTGAAATAACTAGCACCGTACCCTCTCTCCCTAGCCTAGATGCTTGTTTTGCAAGTACTCGTGCACTTCTTCCTCATTCAGATCTCCATGGATCTTATGATCTGACTCAAGGCTGCAACTTGTGATCTGCTCTCTCATGTTTTCCAGCAACTCCTCCCGATGAAATTCCCCTCTCTAAAATCACATGAAGGTATTATGACAGTTTATAGCAAAAACAACCCTAAAGCTTGTAGCCCAGCAAACACAGTTCTCCCACATAGTAAAGAAGAAGGATTCATGAAGAAAAAATTTGTGCAGCAACTTAGTTGTCTAGCTTGACACACCTGGGACAAGGACTAAAAATCATGCAAACACAACTATATATGAAAAACAAAGTTAAAAGAGGAACAATATGCAACTTAGACTAATATGTCTAATCAACTTAATTAAGTGGCATGACCAAGTTATCAGCAAGGTTATTAGATAAGAGCTGCTACCTCCCGAGGCCAAAGAGGGTATCTGAAACTAAACTTGTAGCACAACATCTGAATGCGCAGCACGCCAACGGCCCTTGTGCCCTGGTGTTGGCCTTCATCAGCCTGTGTCGAACTCTGCCACTACTCACTCGACAGCTGCAGGCACACCTAGTCCATGAGCAAGTCCATGTCCTTGGTGAAGCCCAGGAGGTACCGCTGCGGGAGCTTCAGGATCTAGAGCCTCTCCGGAGCTGACACATCCACGACGGCCTGTAGGCAATACCTATGGGTAACCAGAAAAAATCAGGCAACCAAAAAAACAAAAATGTGGTTCGTAAGGATGGAACACAATTTACCAAGTGGTGGTAACCAACTTGATTGAAAAGTGAAACAACTTAACAACTTTAATAAATCAACTTGGATGTACAAATGTGCGAATCTACACATTTATATTTAAGCTATTTCATTATCTCCTTATCTGAACAAACACACCTGTTAGGTTGAGTATCATGACAGTAACTGTGTTTCCCCTTGGTCCAATGAGTTTGCTGTGAATACATATCTCACGAAAACAACTTAAATAATCCCAACCTATAATTGAAAACCTAAGTGTTTAAGAGTGGACACGGTGTAAACTAGGGTTTGTGTGCTGGGAGAAACTTAATTGAATCATCCTAACCATCATGGCTCGTGCATTAAAAAATATATAAGCTACTTCTCATTTATCTTGTATTGCTTGGATTTTGTGAAATTTGATAAAAAATGATAATACACTTTCTCATCCAGTATTCTTACTTATGCATGACATAACAAAAAAATAATTCATCTAATAGGAAACTACATTCAATTCATTATTCCACCGTGGCAAGTCCAGCAAATGTAGCAAAGATAAAACCCAAAAAGCAAATAGTGCATGATAAATTGTAACTTACCTACACGTGGAAAGTGATTTTAAACCTACAATAGCCTCAACATTCAACAACAACATAGTGGAACCAAACAACAACTTAGCTGCACCCAGAAAGCAACTAGGTAATCTGGAAACCACAACTTAGCGCATGACAAACTGCAACTTACCAGCACCTGAAAAGTGACTAGGTGATATGATTTCGACAACTTGGTTAGGTCGACAACCCCATGAATATGCAAATAACACACAAATTTCCCCAAAAAGAAGTTGAGGTGATCCTAAACCTATTACAGTCTCAGCAACGACATAGTGAAACCAAAACAACAACTTAGCTACACTCGAAAAGCAACTAGGTGATAAGGTAACTACAACCTAGTTAAACCCACAAACCTAGGTTCCTTCAAATACACAAAGAACAACACCTATTTACTTGGATCACTCTAGAAAACAACAAGGTGGTCTTAAAACCTAGCAACTAAAGTGGCACGGAAGCTGCCACTTACCTCGACCGCAAAAGCACTGAGGCACGCAACTTACCTCCTCGAAACAGGCTTTCGCCCCGCTTTATAAATAAAGCACACATGTGAGACTGTTGCTGGGCCAGACAGCACAACGCCCAAAGGAAGATCCGAGCACTGCTGGGGCCAAACAACACAAGCAAAAGCCCAAGAGAAATACAAAAGAAATAAAAAGAACGAAATGCACAACAGCATCGGATCGACCACCGACTAAGACTCGTGACCGCTGCACCCACCGAAAAATTCCCACCACGATCCAATGCCTCCGAATTACCGTGTACCAAGCAACACCTTCAAGAAGGGGCGACGATGACGACGCTGCTTCCCGGACTTCTCCTAGGATTTCTCCCGGTTCACGCAGGAGAGTGAGAAGGGGGTACATCTGGCGCCCTTCAAGAAGGAAGGCGGCACCCGCAGATGTCGCCGCGCCGAAGCCAGCCTAGTCGGCAAGGATTTCTCCTGACCCCCTAAAGACCCAAACCCCAGCCAATCCTGGCACTCCACCAACTAGCCGTCCGCCAACATGCGCCAAAATGGTCTTGCCGTCTTCATCGGCGTCTCACCATGGAAAACACCACGAGGTTGGCCGGCGCGAGGAACCTACCGAAGACAAGGGACAGCGGCACTGCTGCCGCGTGGGAGGGATCAACCTCCACCGCCAAAACGGTAGCAGTCCGGACGCAGCAGCAGGGGCATACCAGGCCAACTAGGCCCAGCCGAGCCCAGAATGGGCCCGTGAAGCGTCTGTCGTCGCGCTGCAGCAGACGCATTAGCATCATCGCTCCCTTGTCCCGAAGGGTTCCCCTAACCAGCCATGGTAGCGACCTGAGAGGGAGATAGCTCGCCCAGACCCAACTCAGGCCCAATGGGCCTAGATCGAGGGTTTGGAGCCGCTAGCCAAGCTCATCTCTGCCACCGCTGCCGCCAATCAGCCGCACCCTCACCCCGCCGCCATCCAGGACACCGCCAGAATGCTGCCTGCCGAAAAACACCGCCACAAAAAGAGCATGGCACGCGAAGCCGCGCCGCAGCCCACCATCTGCCACCGAGAGGAGGCCCGGAAGGTCCCGGACCCAAAGATCCATATCCGACCTAGGAGGGGCCAATACCATGCCCCTCCGCAGCCCCATATCGCCGACCCTCCCTGGGGCCCGCCACCGCCGGCCAGCACCACGACCAGCCGCGCCCCCGAAGCCTCTGGCAGCCCCCGCCGCCCCAGCCCAAAGCCGCACGCGCACCACCGCCAGGGAGCTGGCCCGCGCCTCCGCCCCGTCGCTGCATCAAGGACCCATGGCGCGCCTTGCTGCTCCTCACGCGCCGGCGAGGATAGACGTCCCCAGTCGCCGGAGCACAAGCCCCACCGCCTCCTTCACTGGCGGCACACACGCGCGAAGCCCGCCGTCGGCCGTCTCTGGGGGCGACGAGGAGGTAGGGTAGGGAGGGTGCAGGAGGCGCTAGGATGGCTCCCCCCCGTGATACAGCAAGGCGGCGGGAAAGCAGGGGTTCGTGGTTCCAGCCTCTGGCTGGCTTCGCACGCAACTTACCAACAAAACATGCAACTTAATAATGAAAAACAAATAGCTTAGATAAATATGCTAAGCAACTTAAAGACCCACAAAAAATTGGCTAGCCATGGCACAAAGAACAAACAAACTAGCATAGATATACCATTTGATAACGAACTCTAAGTGACTTAATATTGATGCTATGAACCTAATAGAATGGTTGCCCCGACCATATGGATATGTAACAAAATGGCTAGCCCCTCTCCTACTCATATGCTAATCAACATACAAAGAGTACTGATTCCAATCTGAGAGCAGCTTAACTATAATGACAAGACAACTTGATTGGGAAAAAGGACAGTGAATCAAAGCAAAACAATCCCCCACCCCCACAAAAAAAAGAATGCAACTTAGACTAATCTGGCTAATCAACTTAGTTTTATGCTGAAAGCAACTTAACTACAGTGACAAAACAACAAAGCAAAACAATTCCCCCTATACAAAATCAGAATGCAACTTAGGCTAATATGCTAATCAACTTAGTTCTATGATGAAAGCAACTTAACTACGGCGATTAGACAACTAAATTTATAAAAAGGACGATGAATCAAAGCAAAACAGTTACCCTTGCAAAACATCAAAATGTAACTTACGCTAATTTGGCTAATCAACTTACTAAACCATAGGATAAAACACAAAATAAATGCATACTGTGATAATTAAGAAAACTTAGTTAGATTTTGTAAACAACTTAAGCATATTTAAGAAAGCAACTTAATAAAATCCATTGTACAACTTACTAAACCATAGGATAAAACCAAATAATGCATACTGACAATAAAACAACTTAGCTAGATTCTATAAACAACTTAAGTATGTTGAACGAAACAATTTTATGAAATCCAGTATACGACTTACTAAACCATAGGATAAAACACAAAATAAAATAATACTTACAATAAGAACAACTTAGTTAGATTTTGTAAACAACTTAAACATGTTAGACAAAACAACTTAATAAAATTCAGTGTACAACTTACTGAACCATTGGATAAAACCAACTAATGCATATTGATAATAAGCAGGTTAGCTGTCAAATTTATATATGTTCAGAGTAAAGACGTTTGTTCCTGTGCCATATCTGATTCTTGTCCTCAGTACTGAAATGACGCACGTAAAACAAAATAGAAGGAAAGAACCACACCTTCAGCATCAAGGAGAGCCATGAAGGTTTATTCTCCCGAAGTGACTTCATCAAATTGTCATAGTCTTCCTGATTAATGATGAACATGCAAACGAATTGCATTTCTCAATTGAGCAGATATAGCCAGGAATAATAGTACCAGAGTAGCACAACACACTGAATTGATGAAAAAACATCCTTTTGTGGCATGTTGGTAGGCTCTTCCCTCTTTACTTAACACTCAATTCAAGGATTAAGCAAAATAACAAACATGTGGAAGCACATCAGCAATTTAACAGTATGTTATTCTTATCGCAATGAGTAAAGTAACCTAACACAGGGTACGGAAATATGAACTTAGCTTCAGTCAGATGTGACCAACTTAATTAAGCCATGTATCTAAGGTTGCGTGACTTTTTTGTATCCAACATCCCTCTACAGTAGCAAGATCCTTCACGCACTAACTGAGTAGCTCATGGAGACTCACAGAAACAAATCACTGGTTGGACGCAAGATTTTTTATCGAGAGTATGTTGTACGCAAGATTCAAAGAGTGAATTCGAATGCTCAAGAAAATACATGATGGGTGAATTAGTAGATATAGATGAAATCAGGAACATGGGGACGAAAGGGAGCCCTCACCTCGAAGAGAAGTTGGAGGTCTACAGGTTGGCTCCCTCCACCTACTGCACAACCAACAGGAGGAGAGGAAGGATGTGTCTCCTCCGCTAACAAGGTGGTCATCCGCTACGTCAATGACGATGTAACTGTGGAGATCACTCATGGTGTGCAATGGGCCTCCGGCTCCTCGCATCTCTCTTCACCGGTTCAGTAAAAACAAGAACACGAAGGTTGTAAATTGCACATGGGGATGATGGGTTACATTAGCACACCTAGAAACCAAGCCAGAGCCTCCTCTTACTAAAGAGAATGAGGCCAGACCTGGAGATGATGACAACATAGAGCTCAAGATAACCCGGGTGGCACTCGAGGTGACCTCGTGATTGTTGGTCTGTAGTACAAGAAGCTTCACTCGTCCATCTATGAATCCCTGAAGCAGCGCACAATGGCCTCTGAATTCTTCCTCGCCAATCTTCAATAGGTACATAAAGTACCAGTAAACTATATCGGTCAAGATAGCTAAGAACCTGTAATCAGTCACACGGCATAACCATCAAAATTCCACATAATGAAAGTAAGCATGATCGTGTGTTCATAATAATACAGGTCAATGGGCCTCATGGCAACAATATTCAGTGTTGATTTGCTATGAAAACCTTGCTCAGGTTGCAAATTGAAAAGAGCTAGTAATTGTTGCTATATCCTGCATGATCTTTTTAGTTGCAACATTCTCATGACTCAACCAAATAGACTTACCCAGCCAGGAGAAAACAGAGGAGGTTCAGCTAAAGTAAAACTAGACTGAAACGAGAAGTGTAGTTGTCCTCAAGCAGGTACAAGGAATCAATAATGGATCTTGCAAATTTCCTCACGCGGGATGAAAATTCAATTCAGCAATGATATTAGAATAGAACAGTGCACTACATGGATCAATTCAACGGCCTAAAAGAGAGAAAATGCACAAGCACTCATAGGGCGATCCAGACGGCGCCGAGCAGGGCAGAGGCCCAAAGGAGGCGGTAATAGATCCCCACTTCCTGCTAGATCCAGTGCTTCGCGTCCAGCAGCTGGTCCCGAGCCTCGTCACCAACTGCGTCAAGGGCTCACGTCGGCGTGCTGGGAGCCAGCGACTGATGCAGCGTCGTATCCTCCGACTTCGAGGCCCTTCCCAGGTGGGAGCAGGTGGATTGGGAGGGGCGTCGGAGGGATGGCTGCCGGGAGGGTCTCCGGGTGGTGCAGGTTGCCACCGGTGAGGGGAACGGTGAGGTGTGGGGCGGCGCGCACGACGGAGATCAGCAGCGGGGATCAGGTGTGGAGTGTGTGGGGAAATTCTGCTCATGAGGGGCTGTCGAACGCCTCAGCCGACCAGATCATGATCGAACGATATCGCCCCGATCCAACGGACACAGATCGGAGGCTCAGAACGACAAGTTGGCCTCCAAGCACTTTTTAGAATCTGGGTTGAATGTTTTCTTCTTGATAAATTTTAGCAAGTTATCATTCATAATGGAACCACTACAGGAATAGGAAGCTAGGGCCGTCGGCATAGCCATCGTCTATACTAGCCCTGCCAAGCAGTCGTCGGCGTATAATTGCCCTCGACATATCCTATGATACGCCGACCCTCGGCGTAGCTATTTTTTCTTTTACCTCATTAAAATTTGAAAAATCATAACTAAATCATTCTAATTCAGAAAAATATAAATAATATATCAATTTTTTAGAAAAATAAGATCTATCTAGCTATACTCAACTATTATACATTTGTAAATAAAAATATAGTGAAACATAAAATATTATATATAGTTTAAAACGGGCATAATAAATTAAAAAACGATCGAAACAACGCGAAACCTTCACGTGGTGTCATATTATGTGACATAGTTACAAGGAGAAATATCAAACTTGGTATATTGTTATGTCTAAAAAAACTTCACAAAATGACCTATCTCATTCGAGATTTCTTGGCTTTCGGGTCAAATGACCAATGTTATGGCTAGAATCAAGGCATAGTTTGTGATAATATGCCCATATTGTGCATACATGTGCATCATGGGATGGCGAGCAATGTTGCAGCAGGAAGTTTTCCTTTTGGTCGAACCAAAAAGCCATTTTCCATTTTCTAAACATAAAAAACGGACGGTTTTGTGAAGCAACCACCAAATGGATAATTCAAAATTCTACCATCATATTTTACAAAAATACTAGACCACCTTATATGGACAATGTCCCAACAGGGGGATATGAAACCTTTCCGTCCACCCCTGGTGAAAAAGACAAATTCCTACTGAATCGGTAGAAAGTGGGTCAGATATGAACTACAGGTACATGATTTGATGCTCATTTTTTTACAAAAATCATTTTTAGGTTCACAATATGCTATTTTATCAAATATCCAATCCAAGTTTAGCGAGGCTCGGCCCCGAGCTAAGAATCTTCATGCCCGTCGTTCGACAAAGTTTGACGATAGTTTAAAACGGGCATAAAAAAATTCAAATTCGATCGAACAATACGAAACCTTCACGTGGTGTCATATTATGTGACATAGTTATAAGGAAAAATATAAAACTTGGTAATTTATTAAGTCCAAAAAAACCTTCACAAAATGACCTATCTCATTCAAGATTTTTTGGCTTTCTGGTCAAATGACCAATATTATGGCTAGAATTAAGGCATAGTTTGTGATAATGTGCCTATATTATGCATACATGTGCATCATGGGATGGCGAACAATGTTGCAGGAGGAAGTTTTCCTTTTCATTGCACCAAAAAGCCATTTTTCATTTTCCAAGCATAAAAACGGACGGTTTTGTGAAGCAACCACCAAATGGATAATTCAAAATCCTACCACCATATTTTACAAAAATACTAGACCATATTATATGGACAATGTCCCAACAAGGGGTCTGTAACCTTTCCGTCCACCCCTGGTGAAAAAGACAAATTCCTACCGAATCGACAGGAAGTGGGTCAGATATGAACTACAGGTACACGATTCGATGCTCATGTTTTTTTACAAAAAATATTTTTAGGTTCATAATATGTTATTTTATCAAAGATCCAATGTAAGTTTAGCGAGGATCGACTCCGAGCTAAGAATCTTCATGCCCGTCGTTCGACAAAGTTTGACGATAGTTTAAAACAGGCATAAAAAAATCAAAAACGATCGAAACAATATGAAAGCTCCACGTGGTGTCATATTATGTGACATAGTTACAAGGAAAAACATCAAACTTGGTATATTGTTATGTCTAAAAAAATCTTCACAAAATGACCTATCTCATTCGAGATTTCTTGGCTTTCGGGTCAAATGACCAATGCTATGGCTAGAATTAAGGCATAGTTTATGATAATATGTCCATATTGTATATACATGTGCATCATGGGATGACGAGCAATGTTGCAGTAGGAAGTTTTCCTTTTGGTCGTACCAAAAAGCAATTTTCCATTTTCTGAACATAAAAACGGACGGTTTTGTGAAGCAACCACCAAATGGATAATTCAAAATGCTACCATCACATTTTACAAAAAATACTAGACCACCTTATATGGACAATGTCCCAACAGGGGGATATGAAACATTTCCGTCCATCCCTGGTGAAAAAGACAAATTCCTGCCGAATCGGCAGGAAGTGGGTCAGATATGAACTACAGTTACATGATCCGATGCTCATGTTTTTTTACAAAAATCATTTTTAGGTTCACAATATGCTATTTCATCAAATATACAATGCAAGTTTAGCGAGGCTCGACCCCGATCTAAGAATCTTCATGCCCGTCGTTCGACAAAGTTTGACGATAGTTTAAAACGGGCATAAAAAAGTCAAATTCGATCGAAACAATACGAAACCTTCATGTGGTGTCATATTATGTGACATAGTTACAAGGAAAAATATAAAACTTGGTATATTTATTATGTCGAAAAAACCTTCACAAAATGACATATCTCATTCGAGATTTCTTGGCTTTCTGGTCAAATGACCAATGTTATGGCTAGAATCAAGGCATAGTTTATGATAATGTGACAATATTATGCATACATGTGCATCATGGGATGGCGACAATGTTGCAGGAGGAAGTTTTCCTTTTCGTCGCACCAAAAAGCCATTTTTCATTTTCCGAGCATAAAAACGGACGGTTTTGTGAAGCAACCACCAAATGGATAATTCAAAATCCTACCAACATATTTTACAAAAATATTAGACCACCTTATATGGACAATGTCTCAACAGGGATCTGTAACCTTTCCGTCCACCCCTGGTGAAAAAGACAAATTCCTACCGAATCGGCAGGAAGTGGGTCAGATATGAACTACAGGTACACGATTCGATGCTCATGTTTTTTTACAAAAAATATTTTAGGTTCATAATATGTTATTTTATCAAAGATCCAATGTAAGTTTAGCGAGGCTCGGCTCCGAGCTAATAATCTTCATGTCCGTCGTTCGACAAAGTTTGACGATAGTTTAAAACGGGTATAAAAAATTCAAAAACGATTGAAACAATATGAAAGCTCCACGTGGTGTCATATTATGTGAAATAGTTACAAGGAAAAATATCAAACTCGGTATATTGTTATGTCTAAAAAAACCTTCACAAAATGACCTATCTCATTCGAGATTTCTTGGCTTTCGGGTCAAATGACCAATGTTATGGCTAGAATCAAGGCATAGTTTGTGATAATATGCCCATATTGTGCATACATGTGCATCATGGGATGGCGAGCAATGTTACAGGAGAAAGTTTTCCTTTTCATCGCACCAAAAAGCCATTTTACATTTTCCGAACATAAAAACGGACGGTTTTGTGAAGCAACCACCAAATGGCTAATTCAAAATACTACCACCATATTTTACAAAAATACTAGACCACCTTATATGGACAATGTCCCAACAGGGGGATCTTAAACCTTTCCGTCCACCCCTGGTGAAAAAGACAAATTCCTGTCGAATCGGTAGGAAGTGGGTCAGATATGAACTACATGTACATGATCCGATGCTCATGTTTTTTTAGAAAAGTCATTTTTAGGTTCAAAATATGCTATTTTATCAAAGATCCAATGCAAGTTTTCCTTTTCATCGCACCAAAAAAGCATTTTTCATTTTCCGAGCGCAAAAGGGGGATTTTCTGAAGCAACCACCAAATATCTAATTAAAAAACGGAGATTTCGTGTTTAGTTGATATGGATATCATATTTGGATTCCTCTCATTTTTCTGATCAATTTAGACATATTATTTGTCGAATTCCGATTTACGGATTTAAAGATATTAATTATTCCATATTAAATAGAAAAAATACAAAAAAGTAAAATTATTATATTTTTATTTGAATTCAATCATATTTTTACTTATTCATTAATGTTTACTTAAATAATTATTTTTAATTTCAAAAAATACAAACATGTGACATGATGATATAAGAGTTAATAGGATTGATATCATAGTATTAACAACAATGTATAAATTACTTTGCGGAAACAGATTCTGAAGGAACGAGAAAGTTAAGCGTGGTGAAGCTGGAGTAGTATTAGAATGGGTGACCGGACGAAAAGTTTGACCAAGACAGGCTATGGCGACGGCCGCTACACCGAGGGCAAAGCCGTCGGCGTAGCGTACGCCGACGGCATTTCGATACGCTGACAGCCTATATGTGCTTCGCCGAGGGAGACCTTTGCCGAAGATGCTACGCCGAGGACATTTTGGCCTACGCCGACGGCTTTTTGCCCTCGGTGTAGCGCGCGCGTCCTATAGTGAACAAGTTATCACTCTTATCGGTCTTGTTCAAAACGGAACAAGTTATCATATATTCTTGCAGATAGTGCAAAAACCCGGATAAACGGTGCAAGGCCAAATGAAAAACATTATAAAACGGTAGCGTCAAAACAAGATCATCTCCATAAGCAATGGCGGATCGTGCCACACACTAATGACTAGGTCGAATGTCTAATAGTACAAACAACAATAAATGGGCCAAATGTAATATGGACCATCACAGCTTGAAGAAAAAAAATTGGACCATCGGAATGTTGTAGCATGATTTGCCTTTCAGTGAAATCTTAAAAATACAATAACATTTAGAGGTCACATTATTACATTGTAAATAAATAGATCTGTAGGGCATAACGCAGCATGACGCCTGCTAGTAAAACACACAATGGATAGTATATATCTTTACAGCAATTGCAGTAATACGCGATTCTTACACACAATTATTTCATACTCCAATATTATGTGGCTCACGGTTCACACAAGCTGCCGACTCCACACGGAAGTGTGTGTTCACTTCTACCGGGCTGCCGCGCGGGCTTCGACAGGCACCCAGATGATGCTGAGCTTAGTGAGGAAGTGGCACACGGTCACCTCTCCCGGTTTGAGGTTGTGCAGCTCAAAGAAGGGGTTCTTGGGACTCCACTTGGACGTGTCGAGGTGGCACACGGCCAGGGCCTCCATCATTGCCGGCGCACCCCCGGAGTCCTCTACACTCGCCAGTGTCACAGAGTATGCAGTGGTAGGGTTGGCCGTGTGGCAGTAGTACACTGCATACGGGTACGTTAGGTCATGGCAGGTCACGATCTCCGACGACTCGCCGGAGACCTTCCGCACGGCCATCACGTTGTACCTCCCACGGAGCGCCCGCGTGCCCAGAGCTTCCACGGGCAAATTGGCGGCCGAAAAAGCCCGGACGTTGTGGGTTCCGAGGAGGGACGCCGAGAGCTCGGCGAGGGACTCGAGGGAGGCGGCGCAGCCTGCGCTTTGGCCGGGGAGAGTCCGTGGGTGCTCGCAGGTGTCCAACGTCCATCGTATCTCTCTGGTCATCTGGAGAGACGCCGGCGTGAACATCGCGATGATGTCGGAGAGGCGTCGGGTGGAGAACGGGATGGAGTCGGCCACACGGCGGGGGAGGAGAGCCGGCAGGGAGGTGGTCGGCGGGATGGTCGGGGTGATGATGGAGCCCGGCCGCAACATGTCGTGGAAGAAGAAGACGTCTGCCTGATGCCGTTTGTTACTATTGTGGCTGTAGGCGTGAGCATGGTGATGGTGTCTGCCCTTATCTGTTGTTATAACACATGCAATACGTAAGAACAATAATTTTGGCGAGAGATCGTAATTTAGTTAAACAATTAATAGACATATTATTATTTTTGAATATATATATACTAATATAAAATAAGTTAAGTCACGTGTAAACTTTACCAGCTATATGTGCCTCATGTCCTATAGAAAGTGTCTTCTTGTCATCTTCATGTTGTGATCCATATGACATTGTAACTTTATGTGGATCTTCATGTTCTGAGCCATATGACATTGTGGCTTTATTCTGGTCTTCTTCCTCTTCTGATCTATATGATATTGTGGCTTTGTTCGGGTCTTCTTCTACTTCTGATTGGTATGACATTGTAACTTTGTGTGTATCCTCTTCTTGTTCTGAGCCATATGACATTGTGGATTTATTCTGGTCTTCTTCCTCTTCTGATCCGTATGACATTGTGGCTTTGTTTGGGTCTTCTTTCACTTCTGATTGGTATGACATTGTAACTTTGTGTGTATCCTCTTCTTGTTCTGATCCATATGACATTGTGGCTTTATTCTGGTCTTCTTCCTCTTCTGATCCATATGACATTGTGGCTTTGTTCGGGTCTTCTTCCACTTCTGATTGGTATGACATTGTAACTTTGTGTGTATCCTCTTCTTGTTCAGACCCATATGACATTGTGGCTTTATTCGGGTCTTCTTCCTCTTCTGATCCATATGACATTGTGGCTTTATTAGGATCTTCTTCACCTTGGTGCACGACTTCATTATGTCCATCTTTGCCTTCAGCTAACCCGTATGACACGGAGATTTCTTTTAAATTTCCTTCTTGTTCTGTCAACCCCTTGACTTCATTTGAATTTTTATTTTTCTCTAGCCCGTAAGACATTGAGATTTCCTTTACAACCTCACTACCTTCTACCCCATAAGACATTGAGATTTCCTTTACACCCTCACTACCTTCTACCCCATATGACTTTGAGATTTCTTTCAAATCATTTTCACCTTCTAACCCATATGACACTGAGATTTCTTTTAAATCCTTTTCACCTTCTAAGCCATATGAGACTGAAACTTCTTTCAGATCCTCTCCACCTTTTGATCCATATGATATAGATACTTCTTTCAGATTTTCTTGTTTTCGTGGTCTATATGCTGCCAAGATCTTCTTTAAATTTGTTTCAACTTTCCTTATATCCCTTTCACCTACTAACCCATACGACACCGAGACTTCCTTCAAATTTCCTTCCATTTCCGGTTTATGTGCTTGGGATCCATATGCCATGGAGATCTCCTTCAAATCATCTTCAGCTTTTGGTGCAATATGAACATGCTTGTCCCCATGATCAGAATCTGACTTTGGTGCTTTCTCATACTTTGGTCCAATTTTTCGTAGTCCTTCCACAAAGTTGAGGTTATTGGGACTCATAGTAACACCATTTACAGAGCCAAGCCCTGAATGCACATACAAGAAACATGAAGTACAAAAAGTTATTAGTATGCTAATGGTGGTGAGGACAAGTTGAATATAATGGAATCAACGAGGCAATCAATGTGTGCATGCAAATACAAAAATGATAATATGCACAGCCAAGTACATAGAACATGTATATTTGATACCTCTGTACATCAGTCATCACAACAGAGAATCAAACAGAACTGACGTTTGCACTATGCATGTTAAGTGCGCAAAACTAATCATTCATATACATCCTAATGAAATGCTAGTATTTTAAAAAAATCATCAAATCAATTAGCATATAGGCTAAATATCCCATGGGAAATAAATATTATATGTACCATGCAGGGATAAACTAACATTTTTATCTCTATTTGCGAGCATAAGTTATATTTGGTGGCATGAATATTGAACTTGTATTAGTACTATATATGACTAACGGTATGCAAACTGAAAAACATTTATCAAAATTTGTTAGGTACAAATAATATATTTATATTATATTTTAGTTTAGTGGTTGTATTATTAATTGTACTTGATATGGTACCGTACCAAAAAAAATGTTGAGTCCACTATATTTGACGTGATAATAATGAAAGAAATGTCAAATAGTTATAGAAGATCCACTAATTAACAATATTCAATCCTTATTTATCAATTTTATTTGGTGATAATATTATTGATTCATTATTTATATAGAGTGCAAAGTCAATATATTAGCCTTGTGAACTGTATTGTTAGCCATTGGATAACACCGAGTAATTGATTCATGCCAACATGAGAGTACTCCAAAAAAATCTAAAGATATACCACCAATTGTTAAAACTATTGAAATAAGGTCGACCACTAAAGTCATTTGTCTATAGCCTGTTTTGGGTGGTGGGTGTTGAAATGCATAGCCTAGCCCTTTCCATCGGTCGAACTTTTGGTTTAGATTGCTAGTGCATCAATTCATTATGGTATCAGAGCCAGTAGGTCTCAAGTTCAAACCCTGGCTAACGCACTATTTAATCTACTCCAAATAGTTGTGGCACCCAATTACTCACATATATTGTCTTCCCATTTGTCCAACCTAGACGTGAGGGGGAATGTTAAATTATATAGCATTAGCCCTTTTCATCAGTTTGTACTTGTGGTTCAGTTAGCTAGTGCATCAATTCAATAGTGTTAAAATATATAGCCTAACCCTTTCTATTAGCTCGGACTTTTGGTTTAGATGGCTAGTGCATCAATTCAATATGGTATCAGATCCAGGAGGTCTCAATTTCAAACCCTGACTAACACACTATTTAGTCTACTCCAAATAGTTGTATCCCCCGAGTACCCACGTCTAATGTATTCCCATTTGTCCAGCCTAGATGTGGGAAAGTGTTAAAATATATAGCCTAGCCCTTTTCATTAGTTCGGACTTTTGGTTTAGATGCTTAGTGCATCAATTCAATAGTGGGCATAGATGGGACCATGTATTACAACATGTCATGTGTTTTCCACTGCATGGAATGAGAGTGGGGGGAGAGTGACAGGGGAGACAACGAGAGAGGTAGAGAAAGACCATTTTGTTGGGCTAACAAATCGATGATAGCTGGAGGCACTGGAACTTCAGGAAGCACCGCCTCCCAGTATGTTATCAACGTTTCTGGTTTTGGTGTTGTCTTTGCGGCATCGGCGAAATTCACATGGATCCTTCCTCCTCCTCCTCCTCCTCCTACGATCTGCGTGCATCACAACAAATACCAAAATGATCGTCACAAACACATACTAACAACATAAGTGCACAAATATAGTGAAAAACACAACCTAACTATGCAAATACCCAACGAATAACAAAACGATCATTGCAAACACAGGGCAACAATGTAATACACAACTCTAATTACAAGCACACACTAAGTAAGTACGCAACTCATGTGTGGACAGAAATGTATCTGATAAGTAAGAGCAGAATTTAAGCAAGCACTCACCAAGAGAAGTGAGACGATCACAAGTAAACCCATGTTTTGTGTTGCTGCTCTCAGTTGCATTGCTAGCTAGTAGGTAGTGGTGAAGCAATCCAGCTGGGCGGATGCGCTACTTATATAGTCCAGATACGCGAGTTAGTTGCATAATTATAATGGTTGCCAAAATGATTTTGGAGTACTGCCCAGTTGAATCATGCTTACTATTAGATACACGAGTATAATGCCCACTGGACACCGACTAATTAGCCATTCATGGAAACACCTTGTAGTTAAAGAGTGTACCATGCGTTCCACGCGTTTGTTTATTTATTGAGTATGTATAGGCGTGTCATGACGGAGAGGCGTTAATTGTCTATCACATTTAGGAGTTGTCGTACCTTGTTGTCTTGATAGCAAAATATGTCTTACAATTGTTGAGGCAAGGGATTACTTTGATCGATATAAGCTGAATCCAAGATTCATGAGCGCTACTAGGGTGAGTGGGATCTCACCAAAATCCCACTTCTAAATCATTTTGATAATTTTAGTGTAAAATTTTGAAAAAAATTGCACTACCAATTTTAGAACAAACTAAAAGTGAGAATTTGGTGGGATTCCACCTGACACCCTAAGTGCTACAGGGGCCAAACATTATTTATAAGAACAAACTACTTTACAATGGTGAGTAGCTAGGTGAGCCCAAAATTAATTTTCAGGTGTTTGCCAACCTTCCAGCTGCTCCAGTATAGTCAACCCCTTCTCGATTTTGTTTCCTTAGACTAGTCACAATGGAAAATATCATATAGTAATATCATGCATATGATACTAGTTTATAATAGCATCTCCACAATACATAGTATCATATAATAGTACCATAGTCTTAGTGTATTTATTTTTTTATAGAATCTCAATGTAAATTTGTATACAAGATTTATTTGGGATTAATTTTTCTAGTTCTATGTGCTATGATACTGTATCTGCCTATGATACCAACACAATCTCTTTCATCATTAATTGCAGTGACACATAAACATTTTGCATGCATGTAATGCATGATACTTCCTCCGTTTGAGATTATAGGTCACGCACGGTTAACTAGGTTGCCAATTTGACCAACAAAATATAAATAGAATACCACAAAAATTATACCATTAGAAACTTTAGATGCTATATTTTCTGATGGTATAATTTTTATGTTATATAACTTATATTTTATTAGTCAAATTAACAACCTAGATATACATGTAGAACATATAATCCTAAACAGAGGGAGTACTACCTATGATACCCCTATTAGGGCTAGACTTATACAATAAAGACTTTTCCCCAAAATGGTTTAGTGTCCTCACTCCTCACAGGAGGATCTTCCAATCGTCGTCCACATAATTGTAGCCGAGAAACGGAATCATCAATCGATCCCTGGCCGTGGCACCATTAGGGGTGTGTTCGGTTCTAGAACGAGAGGGAACGGAACGGAGTGAGTCCATTCCGAGAGCATGGGACGGTTCCGACCCTGTGTTCGGTTCGGAAAAAAACGAGGAACGGAATGGTCCCATATTGTGTTCGGTTGGAAGAATTGGGACCGGAACGGAATAGCTATAATGATGCTTAAAATTCTAATAATTTAAACTTAAATTTAACAATTGTAATTAACGGTAGCAAATATTTATTTTTGTCTTAAAATCTTTGCTAAAAGTGCCAAATCATAGAAATCTTTTTTTTTAAATCTTTGCAAAATATACCCAAATTAGAAGACAACGTGTTTTTGCAAAATTTTATCGCTAATCATCTCAGCTGATCATCATCACAGCCAAAAATCCCCGTTGATTCAGTAACTAATCATCTTAGCTGGATTATTTCGCAAATTAGCGAGCCGTTCCGCGCGGTCCGGACGATTCGGTCGGACGACCTCGTTCCGCATATTAGAGGAATATTCCATTCCGAGGGACTACCTGGCTCCGTTTCTTTCTTTCAATCGAACGCACGAACGGACGCTAGACGCGGAACGAACCGGTTCCGTTCCACCGAATTCCAGAACCGAACACACTTGTCGCTCTTGTCGGCACAAACCATGTTATTATATAGTATAACAAAACAAAAGAACCAGCCGGCAAGGGTGGTCAGCTATCTCAAATGGTACTATACAAAAAAAAAGGAGTACTCATGTAGCTGAATCCAAGATTCAAGACCAGTACAAGCTGGCCCAAGGGCCACTCAGTCATTCACGCCCATCTTTAATTTTTTTGTTTCACTTTTGCTTCGGTGTCCTCCCATCCTCCTTTTCAAAATTTGATAAAGAAAACTTGATATCGATTCGTTTTGAAGACCAGAACCCACCGGAAGCCTGTACGGTCCTCTTAGACGTGTAGTTACCGTACACATATACTCACGTGTCCACGGGAGACGGAAATCAGAAGGTATATAGCAGCAACAACAAAAATTCAAAACGTACCATGCAGAGACATAGATCGCGATAATGAAAGGTGGGATCAGTCGGTGAAAACGTGGAGTATACCCGGCTCGACCAAGTACACCTATACAGAGATATATATATGATCTGGATATAGGTTTTGGACAGGCACAAAAGAAACTGGCACATGCAATAAGTTTAAAGAGGAGGACACCGATGCACGCCTCTTTTTGGCGATTCCCCCCTCTTCTCGTTTTCCTCATATGTAGTGAAGATTTTTCTCCAAAAAGGTTTAGTGTCAGGCCTACAGTTCCTCTTCCAACTAGCTGCATCCTCTTATTGAAGATCGATGATGCTAAAATCCGAAACTGTGAAGTAATAATTTTAACCAGCTAGCTAGCTGCATCATCCTTTGATTCATCTTTTCCTGCAGCTCTCTTCTTCACAGCTTCACCTGTCAACTCTGATTGATTTAAACTTTAGATAGATAGGGAAGAAAAACATTATCTAAATTTTTCTTAACCAAAACACTTTCCCCTCACAAAACTATGACAGCGCGTCGGGTCTTGCGGCAATCCTTCCCCCGGTTCAGGCGTAGTACTTCTAGGCTCATAAAGAACATGTATCTATCAATTCAGTGAAACCGTAAAACTTGTGCGTTTTCTCGAGAAAAAAAAAGAGTGATGACCAAGCTAAGCGGAGAGCGACATGTTGTCATACTAACACTACAGGAATGGGAAGCTATTCCGACGGCCAAACGTCGGGGCCGTCGGCGTAGCCATCGTCCAGGCCAGCCCCGCCAAGCAGCCGTCGGTGTAAAATTGCCCTCGGCATATTCTATGCTACGCCGACGGCTGCCCTCGGCGTAGCTATTTTTTATTTTATCTCATTAAACTTTGAAAAATCATAACTAAATCATTCTAATTCGGAAAAATACAAATAATATATCAAAATTTGCAGAAAAATAATACCTATCTATCTACACTCAAATATTACACATTTATAAATAAAAATTAAGTAAAATATAAAACATTATATATAGTTTAAAACGGGCATAAAAATTCAAAAACGATCGAAACAATGCGAAACCTTCGCGTGGTGTTATATTATGGGACATAGTTAGAAGGAAAAATATCAAATTTGGTATATTGATTATGTCTCAAAGGAACCTTCACAAAATGACCTATCTCATTCGAGGTTTTTTGCCTTTCGGGTCAAATGATCAATGTTATGACTAGAATCAAGGCATAGTTTGTGATAATGTGCCTATATTGTGCATACACATGCATCATGGGATGGCGAACAATGTTGCAGGAGGAAGTTTTCCTTTTCGTCGCACCAAAAAGCCATTTCCCATTTTCCGAGCATAAAAAACGGACGGTTTTGTGAAGCAACCACCAAATGGCTAATTCAAAATACTACCACCACATTTTAAAAAAATACTATACCACCTTATATGGACAATGTACCAACAGGGGGATCCGAAACCTTTCCGTCCACCTTTGGTGAAAAAGACAAATTCCTGCCGAATCGGCAGGAAGTGGATCAGATATGAACTACAGGCTCATGTTTTTTTACAAAAATCATTTTTAGGTTCACAATATGCTATTTTATCAAAGATCCAATGAAAGTTTAGCGAGGTTTGGCCCCGAGCTAAGAATCTTTATGTTCGTCGTTCGATAAAGTTTGACGATAGTTTAAAACGGGCATAAAAAATTCAAAAATGATCGAAACAATGCGAAACCTTCGCATGGTGTCATATTATGTGACATAGTTATAAGGAAAAATATCAAACTTGATATATTGATTATGTCTCAAAAAACCCTTCACAAAATGACCTATCTCATTCGAGGTTTCTTGGCTTTCGGGTCAAATGACCAATGTTATGGCTAGAATCAAGGCATAGTTTGTGATAATGTGTGCATATTATGCATACACATGCATCATGGGATGGCGAACAATGTTGTAGGAGGAAGTTTTCCTTTTCGTCGCACCAAAAAGCCATTTTCTATTTTCCGAGCATAAAAAACGGACGGTTTTGTGAAGCAACCACCAAATGGATAATTCAAAATACTACCACCACATTTTACAAAAATACTATACCACCTTATATGGACAATGTCCCAACAGTGGGATCCGAAACCTTTCCGTCCACCTTTGGTGAAAAAGACAAATTCCTGTCGAATCGGTAGGAAGTGGGTCAGATATGAACTACAGGTACATGATCCGATGCTCATGTGTTTTTACAAAAATCATTTTTAGGTTCACAATATGCTATTTTATCAAAGATCCAATGCAAGTTTTCCTTTTCATTGCACCAAAAAGGCATTTTTCATTATCCGAGCGCAAAAAGGGGATTTTCTAAAGCAACCACCAAATAGTTAATTAAAAAACGGAGGGTTTGTGATTAGTTGATATGGATATCATATTTGGATTCCTCTCATTTTTTGGATCAATTTAGACATATTATTTGTTAAATTTCGATTTACAGATTTAAAGATATTAACTATTCTATATTAAATAGAAAAATATAAAAAAATAAAATTATTATATTTTTATTTGAATTCAATAATATTTTTACTTATTTATTAATATTTACTTAAATAATTGTTTGTAATTTCAAAAAATACAAACATGTGACATGATGATATAAGAGTTAATAGGATTGATATCATAGTATTGACACCAATGTATGAATTACTTTGTGAAAACGGATTCTGAAGGAACGAGGAAGTTAAGCGTGCTGAAGCTGGAGTAGTATTAGGATGGATGACCTGCTGGGAAGTTTGACTAAGATTGGAATTTAATCAAATATTAAATATAATTAGTGTTAAAAATGTTCAAAGTAGGAGATTAACAAGTGAAACAATTCAAAGAATAAAAAAATTGAGAAAAAAATAATAAAAATTATTTAAAAAAAATTCCAACTGGCCGACAGGCAAAGCCCTCGGCGTAGAGCACATGACCAGTATTCGATCACGACGGCTTGAGGTGTGCTCCGAGGAGACCTTTGCCGAGGAGGCTACTGAGGCAGCCCTCGTCAGATCGTCGCCGAGGTATTTGGCTCACGCCGATGGTCTTTTGCCCTCGGCGTAGCGCGCGTGTCCCGTAGTGTAATTTCTAGAGCAAGTGGGGTTTTTTCTTGTGTTCAAAGGAAAGAAACTTGTTTTTTTTAAACTGTGCTATATATGATCTGTATATGCATCCTTTCTCTTGTCTGATCTAACCAGAGTGTTTAAACAACACACCTCGTGGAACTTGCCCTTGGTTGTTTAATTCTGAAACAGGGCTAGACATGACTGACCGCCCCCAGTATACCCAAGCAAGATCAGCCTGGAGTAGCGAGCTGTGGAGCCGGAGAAAACCATCTTGTGGTGCTGGCAGGATATGGCAGCCATGTAAATGTGTGTGTGTGCTGACTGGAGGGAAGGGGGTCGTCTACCTACTGGCATACTATTGTGTAGGGAAGGAATAGACTGTAGAGTTCTGCAAGATGTGAATCAAGTCTATTCGACCAAAAAAAAAAGATGTGAATAAAGTCATATCAAGTTTTTATTCTTGAAAAATTGCTACGGGACAGCGTTATTTTCTAGCGTTTGCCGAAACACACTGCTCAATTATGTTTATCAGGTACTATTATAATTTTGTGACACATTTGTCAGAACACACTGCATAGCTAAAAATGGACAGTTTGGCACATTTCCTTCAAAACTGATCATAGCATGGTCGTGCCAAATAGAAGTGCCAAACTTTTCATTTCTAGCCATGCGGTGTATTCTCCCAAATGTGCCACAAAATTGTAATGATATCTGATAAAAACATAATTGGACAGTGTGTTGGGCAATTCACCAAGCTTGATGTCAATGCAAGCAAGTAGTCCCTCCATTCCGGATTATAGGGCTAATACGTACTTTAAGAAAATAATTTGACCGTAAATTTAGTCAACAATATATGAATCACAAAAATTGTACCATTAAAAGCGTATTTTGAATATGAATTTAATGATACAAGTTTTGTTAAATATAGTTTGTATTTTGTTGACCAAATTTACGGTCAAACAATTTTCTCAAAATACGTATTTGACTTATAAACCGGAACGGAGGTAGGAGCAGCCCTGATTAATGAGTTCCATGGTTGGTACTGCATTAATCGCTTGCATTTCACTGAAGACAATGCATGATCGTGCATGTTCCCGCGTATGACAAGGAATCAAAGCCTAGCCAACGCGGTCGTTCCACCACCCGATGTGGAAGACTTTATCGTCCTAGGCAAGCACATCAAGAAGCCGGTCGTGAACGCCTAATAGAATCAAGCACTACCCCATCGAGCCAGTGCCACGACAGTTGTACGTCGAACTGGATGTCAATGACCTGTACATTCTAGTCATACTTACGGTGTCCAAGCCCCGTACAGCAGGAGGCCATGAAGCACATCAAAACAAATCACGCAAGGTGCGTGCTACTGGAGACGATCCAATGGATGGACGATTAGCTACTCTTTTTCAGAGGCTAGACCGGCTTCTTCTGTAGGCTTGGCCTTGGCTACACCAATACCTTTGTGTTAAGTTCCAGAATGAAGGCTTCAAGGTGAAGATCTTCATGTACACGCCATGGCTAGATGTCAAGTGTAATTTCTGATGATGAAGCTATCTGACGTGTTGTGGTGAACCCGTTTATTTTGTGTCATGGGTACATATACCCCTGACATAATTGGTGGTCAGGTTGCCCACGCATATGACTTCCTGCCAAACATATCAATCTATAATCATTCAAGCCCATATATATCAAGATTTTGTTCTATATGAGGTATAACGTACATGGCTTATATGGAGAATCTGTTATTGATGAAAACTATAATACAACAATATGTAACTATGAATCTATGATCACGACCGGCAGTTCATCACTGAAAATTCTCATTAGATCATCTATCACTGTACTGGGAAAAGACCGGTCTTTGAGAGCCTAAGCAAAGTATGACGATGAGGACGACGTATCACGCAGAACCTGCAAGTGTAAATTGAAACAGTGAGAAATGAACATCGACTCGTGCAGCACAAACAGAGTATTTCGATCTTGCCTCCAGTTCGTCTTCTGTGAAGGCATCCTTCTGGATGCTCCAGGTATCGGCGTGCGTCCTCTTGAACTCAGCGACGGCTTTCGTCACGGTTGATTTTACAGGGGACGGCTCGCGGATGAACCGGGCGAGCAGTGTTACATGGCCAGGAAGCCAGCTGCAAACATCAGTGTAAGTACTTCTAGATTCATGCAAGTATGGAACAATAAAACTATCAACAGTTGCTAGTGTAAAACCAAAGAGATCAACCACCCATGGGGCAGCATATTTTCCATGTCAAGGTAGTGTCAACTGCTAGCTCTCTATTACAGTAGTATGCAACAAGTGAAGATAAAAGCCAGGGAGAGAGTACCTTGGCATGTCGTATGGGACAGAAAGCACCGAAGCCGTCAGAGCTAGTACCGCACCATGGATGGTAGCAACGGGGTGACCGGACTTTGGAGTTCTGCAAAGTGAAACATTAATGGGTACCAGCTAATTATTGCTCAACAGTTACTAGCATGAAAAGATTATATGGTAATATCAGAATCCAGTACAAAACTCACCTTCTCCTAGTATCAAGGATAAGTTGGGCTTGTGCATATGACCTATCACGGAAATCCTTCGATAGATCTTTATCTATACCCTTCATTAAGCTTGCAAGAACGCCAGCAGCATGCTCCCTCACCTGAACATAGAGAAGTAAAGTTCATACAACTGGCAGCAGGTATCTTCACTTACAGGATGGTTAACAAGAACAGCACATTTTCGTATGTATGCTTTATACCAAGGCAGCTAGCTGTAGAAACAGTAACATAACTCGTTTTTCATGTCAAACATACAAATTGTACACATTTTCTTGAGTAATGGAATAGAGGAAAAGAAAAATGTTCAGCAAATACAGGCCAAATACACATATATACTTGCCTCGACTTGGTTATCCACAAGTAACTTCTCAATTGTTTGCCAAATTTGTGATTTCTCCGAGCCAGAAAGAAGGAATGTGTGCCTGTACAGGTAATTGATTGCATTAACTTGCCGTTAGCTCCAGGACCACCGGGAGAATGACAAGCCACATAACAGCTAAAGAAACATTATTCAACACTTTTGGCATACTACTTTTGTTTCAAACTTTAGATATTGACTTACAAATATGTCAACTATTTACTTGGAAGTTACAAATAAGGGAATAATGTTGTTAAATAAGATCTACGATATACTCCGGAAAGTCACTCGCAATCGTGCCTTCCAGATTTATTTTTGTAAATGCATGATATTTCCGCTTACAAATATGTGAACTATTTACTTGGAAGTTACAAATAAGGGAATAATGTTGTTTAATAAGATCTGCGATATAGTCTGGAAAGTCACTCGCAATCGTGCCTTCCAGATTTATTTTTGTAAATGCATGATATTTCCGCTTACAAAAAATATTTGCATTGGTAATACGTGCATTGCACGTGCAACACTACTAGTAACAGCTAAAGAAACATTATTCGGTCGAGAGAATAGAGATCTATAAGTACCACATAACACATGTTTTTATCACCCTTAATGAGAATATGACATAATACCCTTCGCCAATTCATGCCACAGTTAAATAGAAACAGTTGGTCTACTGTTTGCAGCAACGACCAAGGTTTTGACATCGACGAGGTACTATCAAGCTAAATCTTTTATACTGAGTATGAAATTAGCAAAGAACACATTGTGGACTAAAACCTTTAGAGGCAAAATAGCAACAAGAGAGGATTTGAACCTGTATGTAAAGGTCCTGAGATATGATAATAACGCAGATCTGGTTCGCCAGTTAGGATCATTGACCGAAGAGAGGATAGCCACAATAGCTGCTTCAAGAAAAGGGCGCCGCCAAATCCGCCATTTCAGCAATTCAAATGCTGACTTTGCGAGCAATGACAAGTCTTTATTTGATGTTTCCTGCGAGAACACAATAGGGTAATTAAAGTGCTAGAATGTAATTCTAGCAATTAATAGTACCCATCTCTACAAAAAAAAAGGAGGCAAATGACCTCCTAAGTTGTCTTCTGGACACAAGAAAATCTCAACCTTTAAGAATTTTAATAGGTAGGATCAACTTCAGTTTTTCCTCAAAAAAAAGCATCAACTACACTTTGATAATGTGGTTATCAAGTAAACCTAAAGATGCCATAAAAAACAAGCAAGCAAGCAAAAATCCCATTAATGTAAGACTGGGTTATGTCACCATGTCATTGTTAACATATTTTATACCTGTAATGATAGAACAGGATAGAAGAGCCCAATAATAACATCTAGTAGAACAGACGATCTTCCGGACTTCAGAGATGCGATCATGAAATGAAAAATCTGCAAAAGGAAAGCATAAGCCCGGAATGAAGAAATGGAGCAGTATACTATTCAACCTGGAGAAACGTATGAAAAAAGCACCGTTTCCATTCTTTTAGCATCAGCCTCGTCTTTATTGTCCAAGCTATTTTCAGTGGCTGAATCCGATGCCAACTCCAGTTGCTTAGACTGAATATTGTTCTGTATACTCACAGATAATTCAGTAGCTCCATCTGTCAAACGTTTAGACCAATCTTCATTTCCTGCTTGTTCAGTCATGCTTACATCTCCACAAAGTTCTCCTGGTGAACATGCAGGCCCGAATGACCCAGATAGTCTCACGTTAGAGCATGCGATAGACATAGCCACACCAATCGCTTCTCTTACCTGAACTCCAAATGAATGAAAAGAAACGAATAAGAGACTTCATATTCATCCAAGATAATTAATATTTCTGTTCAGCATCAATTGGGAAGGGGGATGGGAGCTAAGAGGAGGGAATTTGATGGATTGGTCGTTGCTTTTGGAGTACATTTTCATCATGGAGTTAGACTTGTGCAGTTGTGCCAACACTAACAAGATGAATTTATTAATGATATTTTACATGTAAAAGGTGCTTTGCCATGTATCCTCCAGTAGCCCAAAGCTAGTGCTAATACATCACACAATTATGACAGTCAGTAGTCACCCACCAGAAGAGAGTTCAGGCCTTAATATAAGCATTGTATGCATCCTCCGGTAGCCCAAAGCTGGTTCAACTAACAATTATGCCGGTCACTCACCAGAAGACACTTCAAGCCTTAAAATGCGTGATACAGTTCACAGGAATTTAATCTAGCAGTCTAATCCTGAGTACAACAATATGCATACATCGATATAGAACCTAAATCGTTAGTGAAGGGGGATGAAATGTGCAGATGTAGTGTACAACATTCAAGACTCAAATTAGTCCTTCCAGAAGAAAAAGAAAACTGATTTTGCTAAACTTGTCGAGGAAGAATTCCTTATGAGCAACCACAGTATCAACTCAAACAATGAGAAATGGAATAATAATAAAGAGGCACTCTCATACTGAAGTGATCTAATGTTACCTGCGCAGACGAGTGACTCATGTTGTCAAGCAGTTCATTGAGAATTTTAACATGGTACTGCTCCTCTGTCAGGGACATTTTACGTGGAGAAATTTCAATCAGAGCAATAGAAAGAAAAGAATATCTCTTGGCAAGTACACTAGTTGCTATCGATTGAGGAACTGCTGTACATAAGCAATCTAATACTTGTTGCCTGAGAACAGGAGCACGAGTTCCAGATCTTTCTTTCCCAGTAACAGCATATCGGATGCAAGCTGCCCATTCAGGAACTGATTCCACAGATGGAGCTAACACAATCTTCTGCAACTGAAGTATCAACCAGTCGCTCCCGGACTCCAAATTCCCAGTGACATCAGAGTGAAGCATGCCTGCCATGGCTTCAGCCGCTACACATTGCCTCGATCTTTCTTTTGAACTCAGAAATTCTTCCAGTGCAGTCTGAAGTGAAGACATTACCGGCATTCCGCATTGTTGTACAAGTCTTTTGAATATCCTAGCAAAGCTGGAATAGAACGTGCCACTACCCACTAAAGAAATCCAACTAGGGGTGCATGGCCACGAGGCGGAGAAATCAAAATAGAAGTAAGTGATTGCTTTATCAGATCCGCTTTGAAAAGATGAAGCTCCGTAACTTGCTTTTGACGAACCATCATTATCAGAAATAATGTGGACATGAGACAGACTGTTTAGTGTGTCACTCATAAATCCTTCCTCCTGGATTATGTCATTCAAGAAATTTCCTGTGGATGAAATGCTGCTTTCTTTGGAGTGATCCAATGGTTGTTGTGGGTCTTTAATAGATGCCTTATCAGGTGTTCCTTGTAACAGTGTGTTCAGAGCAGATATTGCAAGCATCCTTGAGTGGGGGAGTTGACTCTTCAAATCCCTTAAGAAATGACCTAACATAAAACAATCATTTTAGACAATGAAGGACAAAGTTGTGAAAAAAAAAGTTTGTCTTCCAGGAACATGCAGGTGGATAAAATGACAACAAACTGCATGTTCCATTTCCATGTTACAAGAGCAAACTATCCATACCTGCAGTTTCTGCCAGGACTTGTGAATACATGTCAGGCTCACTTCGGGATGCCAAAATTAGCAAAAGAAGTACTCTATTGGCCATCAGGTTGTACCTGTATGCAACTTGCAAGTTTAAGTAAAATGCATGCAAATGGCTGGGCAGACAGCGACATGGCAGTTACGATTAAGATTAGATTATTAGGAGGAATAATGAAATTAGATTTTTGCATTGTTATCTTTGTAGAATTAATATATATAGACTGCTTCCAAGGACAAACCAGCTCAGAAGATAGCTTCAGATGACAGTTTTTCTCTCCAAATTAAAACAAAAATCTGAAATCATCAAATTCATCTAGTTCCACCAAGATAACTATGAAAGCCATGTCCAATCATCCCATCAGAATTCACATGTCATATTGCCCTTATCCCATCACAATTCACACGTCATATTGCCAACAAGAAGTATCGTGCTCAAGTATACCACTGCAAACATGGTTACAAGATATCGGACTTCTTGTACACAGATACCACCTTTTTTCCTCTATATACTAGAATACTGAAGTGCTTGATGGTACTACAGACATGACAGTTTTGAACAAATGGTTGACATATATGAATGGCTTACCGCCAATGTAGACTGTTAGTCTCAAAGCCAAGAGCATTAATTTGAGAAAATAATCTGAGAAATCCTGGCTTGTCAGACTGACTTTCAGAACTCTTAAAGAAATTCCTTGATATTCCAGAGAAACGTATATTGTACTTCACAAAGAGCTGTAAACATCATATACAGAACATTTAGTGACAAATATTTTCTTTTTTTCTTCATCTTCTGTTAATGAAATATACCTCGGTAATAGCTTTCTGGCACTTTAGTGATTCATGATGAGAGCTACAGAAAAAAACGATTTAGTTTTAGTAATACATATCAATAAAGTCCCTTGTTTAACAAAAACATACTGCATGATTTCTTTCCTCTGTTTGTTCAGTGCTCATATTTGTTTGTGTGTAAAATACAATGAAACGTGTAATGCAATAAAACATACTCCCTCCGTTCAGAAATAACTGACTTGGGTTTGTCCAAATTCGAACGTATCTATACACTAAAATGCGTCCAATACATTCGAATCTAGACCAAGTCAGTCATTTCTGGACGGAGGGAGTAGTTGATAGTTCTAAGGTGTTAGAAATGGTAGGAGAGTCTAGAGTATTTGCCAAATGCCGACTACCTTTCCAAAATTCCCATGATAAATGAAGAGAGGGAAACAGAATCCTACATTGAACAATGACGTTAATATTGTCAACATTACTGGCAAATAACTTGATGATAAAGTACACGAAGATTGAAATAGACATACAGTTGTCAAGTGTCTCAAAACTGTATGTGATGAGAGAATGCTGCAAGAACCAAGCACCACATGTTCAGGGGCTTTCGAGTCGCGCAAATTCTCAGTCAGGATAAGAACACAACTAGAAATTAGAGAAGGCCAGCGCTTCAACAATTTTGTTAGGGATCTTCCGGCATACCTGTATCAAAAGAATTTACTAAATGACCACATAATCTTTTTATCAATGCTTCATTCGTGCAATCAGTCAAATAAAGACACCTATTAACAAGACAATATGAACAACTATGTGACGCTCATATTGCAGAATAGAGAGGAACGATAGAAGAGGCATAATGTATAAGGAAGTTTCTCAAACTAATATGTATTGCAAATGTTGAGGCAATATTCGAATGAAATACATACTACTTCCTCCGTTCACTAATACAAGACGTTTTCGCAAACTAAGTTAGTTTGCCAAAACATCTTATATTAATGAACGGAGGGAGTACAATTTTGTTGCAACTATATATAGTCACATATAAATATATCAAGAGAGGGAAAGAGAGCTCACGCGCGAACAGTTTCATAATTGTGTAGTGAAAGATCGAGGAGATCATTCACCATAGTAACCATGAGGCTAGACGGAGATATATCTGCATTTGTACGGTATCTTTGGTACGATGATTGTGCACATCTCCACGTATTATGCAAGTGTGCTTTATCGACAAGTGCCCATCTAGGCCTAACAGAAACAAAAAAATGATTACAATCACAACCCATGTAGTAAAATCAGACCACAGAAAATAGGGCAGACCTACCTCTTTTTGCCTTCAGCATGAAATGGCACAATAAAGTTGCATGGAGGCTCAATGATGGCAGCGGATTCTAGCTTCCAAGCTTGAACATGACTTGACCATTCATCATATTCCAAGCTACCTACAGCAATACACTCTCACATAAACAGTTAAAAGTATTGAACGCGAGTTGGAAGTATAGCTACCATACCGTAGTTCGCCAAAGCATCAATCACGCGTACTACGAGTGCTAGGAGAATACTATCATCAGTTCTGTCCGTTAATAAGTACCTGTTAAAAGCAATGTGAATACTGAGACTAAATAACCTTGCAAATACTGGGAGCAATAAGCTTAAAAAAATATTATTAAGTAAAACTGGATGTGGTAACGTCCCTTATGTTTCTGTTGCGTTCTATACCTAGCCTACCCAACTTGCTCGGGAAAAACGCTTTGATGTTGTTGTTGTAAAACTGGATGGGGTACAAATAAATGTTACCTGCAAGCTAAGTGCACAAATTCTGCAGCCTTTTCACGCATTTCAGAGCTTCCAACGGTGCTACCAGAAGATCCTGCAATAAAGAAACTGGGCTCTGCAAACTTGGACCTCCCATCTTTATATGATGGACGCATTTCAGGTAAGCATGACATTACTCCCTGCAATGTGGAATGGATGCGCAATAGTGTTACTTTCAGGTGCTCCTTCTCATCTCCTGCCAAGAGAACAAAACAACTAAACATCAAGGGAACACTTACAGAAAGAAGACTAAATGAGATCAATATGTAAATAATTTATTTATTAACATAGATTGGCGTAATCAGCTTCCTGTCCAATCAGCATACAGACTTTAACATAAGAACATACATGTACATATTCTTGCATACAAAAAACACATGCCATAATTAGAGTACCCTCTACATGCACAACCAACCGAGAAAATATACAGGATTCTTTGGTTAGAACTAGAATATATATACCTTTGTCAGAATGAACTTTCTTCTGGCAAATGGTCAAAAGATCTTCTAAGGCCGACTGAAAATGAAAGTCTAACAGCTCATTGGCAAAAGATAGTTCATCTTGACTGGGATCATGCCATTTTGGAGGAAAATTAAGCATTTCAGCCTCCCTATCCTGGTGTGCTTTTGAGCAACCCCATGGTTCAATAATATTAGCAATAGAATGACAAGAAAATGGCCTATAAAACAACAGAATTGTTTAGTGGTAATAACATCAATTAAATATCAAATGAAGAAACCACAAAAGTATACAAAAGCTAAACATACTTATACTGATCTAGTGGATAATATGAAACCAGGTTTCCTAGCACAGATCGAAGGAGATGATCACCAGCTCCGTTGACCTAGTTACTCCAAAAGAAAAGGAAATGCATGATTACAAAATGAAATTTATATAGGGTATACTTTCAGTCCAAATGTATGAAAATAGAGGAAATATAAACCTTCCATGATGGGGCCTGGAATGCAGATACTATTACATGCTTTAATTCTTCTCTGTAGTTGAGTAAGACAGGACCAGCATAACTGATAGATATAGCCAAAACCCTCAGATAGTAGTCCAGTGCAGTTTCCAGAGCAGGAGAAAGTGTAGCCTGCATGGGCATTCAATGCAACTGGTGTATGATGCATGTAAAAGCTCAAGCAATGAATGTCTTCGGTTTTGAACAAACCTTAGTAGCTGTATTGTTAGGAACAGCTCTTCCAACATGACCTGTTGTTGGAGTGCCTTCAAAGGAGGACATGATAGTCATTAAGATAGGCTTTAGAAGGTAGACTGAAGCCTCCTCAGGATATGAATGAACACAGGCACAACAAAGAAGTCCAACTTCTGAAGTAGCACCAGGAAGGATATTTGTATTGACAAACTTGGCAATTTTCTTCAGAGACTGCCAATTGGAAAAGGCGGAAACATGAGCATGACAGAATATTTGCATCTTTAAGCTTCTCAGGACAGTTTAACTACAGTGCAATACCTGATTAAATAAGGCTTTTGATAACTTCCCCAAAAGTATTTCTAGCATGCAAAAATAGTGAGGGCTGTCCTCAACGAGAAAAGTTCCCGACATGATTGAGGCCTGGTAACCCTCAGAACTGCCACATCCAAATGATAAAAATGTCATTTACCTTCAGGAGAATTCAGTAATAATGGTAATTCAAATACAAGATTGGCAATTACAGCTTACATGGGACTACTTGATTCCAAATTCTGAAGCACAGAGAACAGCCGACAAAAGAATTCATCTAGCCAGTCTGACAGAGAGGAAGATTGGAGGAAAGCAGGCACATCATCACTAACACCAACTGTAGCCAGCTATAAGCACCGAACGATGGTTAGCTAAACGTTACACACCATTTATTATGGGAACAGTATTGCAAATACAAGGTAAAACGATAGATACTCACATTTGAAAATATGGATCCAATTAACTGCATCGTCGCTATAGTTTTAGGCGGATCGTTGGCATCCATACCAAGCAATGCATTTGAAAGGGAAGTGACAATAAGATCATTGAGTGTATCAACTGTGTTACTATCATCAGATTGAGCTGAACATAAAGAACTCAGAAGAAGTGTACGTCCAGAATATGCGACAGAAGTGACAGCATTTTTTAACTGGTGGGTGGCAGTAGTCTGTCAGAAAAACTAAGAAATTAGCTTGCTTTCGAGTTAACTGAAAACTATACAGATTGCAGGGCTCTTGTAGGTTACAAGAGCATCCAAGCTCTAAAAAATAGTAAGAGGTATGCCGCATATAAATCCTTACTGTCTCTAAAGCTAGTTGGAAGTTTGTTGCAACAAACGGAAGCACCAAGGATGGCTCAACATAAGACAGGATTGAAGTTGCAATCGATACTGTTTCAGCAAGAGAATCATCCTTGCTATACTGACCACGATCCAGCAATTTGAGGACTACTTTGATAAAAACAGCCCTTTCTTCCTTTCCCAAACAAAGATGTTTGGTTTTCTCATCCATTGAGTAACTACAGAGAAAATATTACACCAGATAAAAATGCAGGCAATAAAATGAAGATCATGTAAGTTGCAGCTAGAATTAAGATTGATCTCTTACAATTGTTCATGTTGAAGACGTCTTTCAAAATAAAAAACAAGATACCGAAGAAAACGCTCCAATGAGTAGGTCCAACGACCCCCATTTGATGGATGATAGAACCTAAAAGCCCGAAAGACACAAGTTTAATCAAAATAAGAAGGCAGCATAACAAGTATGAAGAAGTACGAAAACCAGAATACAAACTGTTCTAGAAAATTTATGAGCTTCTCAAATTGCTCGAGTGCTAGACTTTTAGGCTTCAAAAGGTACACCTGGAAAAAAACGAAATTAAAAAAAAATGAGGTGATATATTTCCAAGGTTAAACAATGCAACAAGCTGTAATGTTTACCAATATCATAATGTAGCATATACATATGATTCCTTTGGCAAGTTTGTTTCATATAAACTAATCATGAAGAGTGGTACTAACTAATAACTTCATCAGCAGAATACAAACCACACATTACTAGCTAGCGACTAAGTAAGTGACTAAATGATACTCCCTCCGTTCCAAATTAAGTGTCGCAGCTTTGTCTAGATAGGGATGTATCTAGAATGTTTCAGTGCATAGATACATCCGTATCTAAACAAAGCTGCGACACTTAATTTGGTAAGGATACAGAGGTAATAATAAAAATGGCTTCATTACCATGGGCCGTGCCAGGTTGATGCAGGTGTATACAACTTTAAAAAGAACTATTGAAGCGGAACAATTTTCATATAACTTCGCATACTAGTGCATATGGTATTCACATACCAAGGTATCAAATATAAATAAAAGGTCGTAAGGATACAAACAACTTACAACAGACTTTGCAATTGCCTTGGAAGGTGATCTGCTCTTACTGGAAAACAAAAATCTTGTGTTGCTAGGCACCTCCACCGGAAAAGGGTATGACCCATTGCCACCTGATATAGGAACCTGGCCACAGAAACAGAGAAATACATCAATGAATATGCAAAAGTATTTAATCCTTCTTGCCTGGATTCACCACATAATACTACTTTCACATAAGACGAGCTCAATTTGATTAGATAACATAAGAAGAGCTTTTGCAATGTACGAATGGTCAGAAGACATGCCAACTGAAAGAATAAATGAAACTAATAACAGCTTCATTTCAATTAACAAATATTCCAATCCTTGAGAGAACTTGAGCAGTATACAGTTCTCCAACAAGACGTGTAAGATGAAATGCAAAACTCTTCAACGGTCAGTGTTGACTATAATTTTCATCATGCACACAAACTGACTAGTACCTAAGAATTCAGAACACCCTCCAAAACGCTAGCAGCAATGACAGTTGGAGCTACACCTAGGTAACTCTAAGTACTTGTAGAAAGAATTGTGAAAATGATCTTCCACTGTAGACTGTACAGTCTAACTCTTCCCTCGAATCGATATGCAATCCAAGAGCTCCCTAAAGCTCAAGGCCTCTGCCTGGTTCCTCCTAATCGGCCACCTGAAAGCTACAGACATTGCGAACGATAGTTCATGCCTAAAACCTTCAATGTGTTGGAGGATTCTTCATGCTTTGTGCAATGATGGTGCCCATAGATGTGCAACCACCTGTTTTTCAAATGTGCCTTTAGCATGGCCTGATGATGCAGGAACTTCCGACAGCTGTTCTTCACAGAAATTTTTATAACTGTTGTGTGGCATATATGGAACAGCACAATGCAAAGATTTTAGACAATAGCACGCCTAATGTCAGGAACCATCTTTTTTAGGAGAGAATTATTTTGCCATTCTTTAGCTGGGCAAAGAGTCTAGAGCTCTCATGATTAGCTGGTATGACTCTGTTGCCTAATTTCTTTATTCCTGCTGTGTACAGCTTTTTGTACATTTCCCCTCCCTTGCCTTGTAAATATGTTTCTCCATATTAAAGAACACATACTGTTGCTAACTCCCCTACAGTCTTCTCACCAAAAAGAGTGCCTAAGCATTCAAGCTGAAAGCCAGACACACCTCAAACATGTTCAAGTATCTTGTAAACAATAGCGGCAGAAACTTCTCCCATTCAACAGATCTGGAATTTTTAACAGAACGTGCTATGATCGAAGCCCATTGGATATCCCAGAAGTTACAATTTGTGACGGAGTCCCAAATGTCTAGACATTCTGCAATCCAATCCCTACAAATCAGTGCCAGAGTTAGTTAAATAATTTATGCTCAGCAAGGTGAGGGAAATAGAAGATTATTGGTCAAATGTGTGCCCATTTCAATTACATCGTATAGTGATCCTGGTTCCTTGAGTTTGCAGGAAGAAGAAGCCTGAGAAATCCAACACCTTCAAATGCTGAGTTATGCCATGGATTTTCCAGCAAGGGCCTGTGGTTCCGATAGAATATCAGGTAAGGCAGTTAAATTTCGGCAGAACATGGCCAAGCATAAACTCCCAGTTGTTGGGATAAGAAAATTTTAACACACTTGGTGATAATTTTCAAAAAACACTAGTATGGAAAGCAACAACACCGATAATAACAATACAAGGAACAAAAAACAGTGTAAATATTACACAAGTGTTCAGCTTATTTTTTGGATATACCCTACTGTGCTTATCACGGAAACGAAACAGGACTTGGGAAGTTAAGAGTCCCTAAAGTTGTATTCTGATGTTGCGGGTGCCAAACTTACATGGGTACGATACTTGTCCCTAAATCTGCATATAATGTAGTATGCCCCCATGCATGACTAGGCACCATTTGTCCATAGATAAACGGTGCAAGAAGATGTAGAGTGTGTTATGGACTTACGGTCAGTGTTAAATAAGGTTATAGCATCATTATTTGATTAGAAGTTACACCATTCGGAGATAAGAGCTCCCTAAGATTGCTAGGGAAGTCTCAACTAAATGGCACATATGCCTGTATTTTGTGTCAATGAAAGAAATAATTAATAAATAATGGCTATCTAGCCTCCCTCTCTTCTTGAGCTGGTCAATCAAAGGAGATGAGTTCCAAGTTGGATTTGACAGGATTCTCGCCAATTCGCACTTTTGTCAGATACTATGCCAACGAATAAAAAAGCAGCACGGCAGAAAGAAAACAGCGGTATGCGAGGAAAAGATGAACAGTGCTACTGTATGACAAACAGAAACCGCCAAACCTGAATTCCGACCAAATCTCAGCAGCCGCACCTTCAGGAAAGAAAGCCCTAGAGGCACGCACCAAGGAGGTGATGGTTTCGAAGTGTTGTTGTCTTACTTTCCAGCCCTCAGGACCTATGTTTCTGAAACAAGCACGTCATTCAAACGCTGTTATTCCTGTACTTATTTCAACACTGGAAAATTTATGTGTTCATAACTGTACCTCTTGAAATGGGTTCTTATCAATGTTTCATAAAGCGGCCGCCATTGCACATCAAGTGAAAGCCTCTTCGAATGCTTTTTCAAAAGCCTGACGAGCAAACCTCCCCATTTTATCTGGTTACCAGTCATTTACAAAAGGAAAATGTGGATATCACCAAAGAGCAAAAGAAGGTTGTCATACATAGATAAAATCATTAATTGCAGGCCCTTACCTGAACAACAAACTTATCCTGCGATGCGTGAAATATTCCAAGCCCAAGCTCTACAAGAGCATGTATATCCCCAGGAGCAACATCGCTCTTTGCTTTGATAAAACTAGATCCATATCAAAATCAAACATCAATGTTAGTTACATTCCTACAAACTGTAATTCTGATATTTACCAGATCTAATTGCATTGCTAGTATGCCACAACAAAAAGAAGCTGCGCCCTTCCTAGTATAGCCTCACTTCAATAGCTTCACTTGTATCAATCTTATATTACAAATCTGAGGCTCCACTGGTAACTATCACATTAAGCCACGTCATCTGAGTTAGTTGAAGAGTTGGGTCTTAATTTGTATGGCTAGGATTAAATGAGGGATGAAGTTTGTCTTAAAGAATTACCGTAGTATACAAGCTTCTAGAAATCAAACTCTCAGGTATAGGCCTCCAGCAATCAAACTGTTACGTAGTTGCGTAAGTATATATAACTACATGAGCCATCTATCTGAATCAAGTCCTTCGTGCATGCACTTATGAGTTTTTTCACAGTCACATCTATGCTGCCATATTATTCTTAGGAAGCTACATGAGCAAACAATTGACCAAAAATTGAATCCGTAGTCACACTGGAACACTTATACAAGCTGTCCTAATCCAGTTTGAGCCACATGCTGTTCTAAGATTACAAAGTATTTTCCACATTAATCTAGAACGATAATACAATCATGTATAGCATTCATATGTTATATCATAGAACAACTGAAGATATATTTATTATACGGCAACGATGCATGTGTTAACCCAGAAGCCTAATAGTAATAGTATTCACATGCACACCTGTACTGGAGAAAACCCCTACTCAAGAGAATAAATAAAATACCATTACAACAATCTTCTAAAACAGGACCTCATAGAAAATTTTCTTTTTCTCATATCAATTTCTGTTTGCAGAAAACTAGAACAGCAACCAATTGGCACAGACATTCCTGCCAAACATGGCTGCATGCATCAAACGATATAGAGGAGATCCTCCTTTATCTTATAAAAAACACCCTAGAAAACAATCCACCATGTATTACCATAATAAGAGGCGCCGAAATTGTCGTATAAAGGAGAGAACAGTGGAATGCTTTGCCCCATACTCTAAGGGCTCGGATAATTGATGCACATTAATTACGCACTCTGTGTTCTATCCAAAATAACCCACTCTTGTATGTATGTATGCTTGCTTGCTTCGCCTCTTAATTACAAAACTATGTGCAAACGCTCTCTGCATGTTCTCTAGAAAAACAGCCATACGAAATCCCCAAAGCCTCACTGAAAGGCCAAAAATACACACCACACAGCTAATTCTAACAGTGTGTTTCCCGCGAGTGAAGTGCACCGTGCCTCCAATTCTTACAGCTGCATAATTCACCAATCCAAACTCATTTACAACACTGGCACACCATGGTGCATACTCAATTGACGTACACATTCCTAGAAAACAAGTCTGCATCTGCATGCATCAACCGATGTAGAGGAGATCCTCCTTTAACTTATGAAACTTCTTTAAAAAATAATTCACCATGTATTATCTTGAGTAGAGGCGCTGAAATTGCCGTATTAAAGAGAAACCAAAAATGCTCTCTGTTGCCCCGTGTTCAATGGACTCTGATTGTGGATGCACATTAATCACATATCCCGTGTTTTATTCATTTCCGTGTGTATGCTTGCTTCCCCTCTTTATGAGGAAATGATGTGCAAACGCTCTCTAAAAAAGGCCATACCAAAATCTCCAAAAACAGTGAAAGGCCACACATATACACCAGCAAGCACGTCTAATTCTAACGATATACGTTATCCCAGTAGAGAACCGCGCCGTACCACCAAGTGGTTCACGGCATAGCTCCAGAGAGTGGGAGGCTCGGGATCACCGCAAGCATAATTCACCAATCAAAACCCATCTAGACACAGTCACGCCACGGCGAGCCCCTGCTACAAGCGGCACTGAGCAGCGCACGGGCATGGAAATGGAGCAATCGCAACAGTATATAAGGTATCTCAAAAGCGAATAGAATCGAATCGAATCGCATCGCATCGCATCCATCGGTACGGACGAAAAGGGGGTTGGAGGATTAGATTACATGTCGAAGACGGAGATCCACTTGAGCGTGGCATAGGCGGTGTCGGGGTCGTCGGCGGGGCGCCACGCGGTCTGGGCCGCCCGCACCGCGCCGGCGAACGCGGCCGCCTCGCCGCGCGCCGCGTCAGCCACCGCCGGCGGCAGCCACGCGTTGTAGAGGTGCATCGCCCCGACCCAGCTAATTGCGTGCTTGCGAGTGGGGGTGGGGGTGGGAATGGGCGGGGTGGGTTTCTGGTTGGGGTTTAATCGGGGTAATATATGGGCGGCGGGGTTCTTTCTTCGCCTCCAAGACGAGGGAGGGAGACGACGACCAGAGAGGCGGAGAGGGCGACCGGTGCTCTGCTCCACCTCCAAGGCAGGCTGCAGTTATCAGTGACGCAGGCTGGCTTTGTTGTGCTGCTCGTGTAGACTCGGTGTACGGTGGACTTCTGAGTTTTTTTTGGGTTCATGCTTCTCTCTTTCTCTTGCGGAAATTTTCAAAAGGCTTCTAGAGTTACTGACTTACGGTGCGCAATGTTACATTTTGTGACTAAAAAATGTTTGAGATGTGGCAATGGATGTGAAATAACAATGGACATCGTGACTTTTTTAAAGGGTTATAATTGAAAAATGTCACTGTTATTTTCTGCTTTTTGAGAATGCTACTATGGCGATATCTTTTGAAATATGCAACTGCTATTCTTTATACATCTCATGGATATCATTATGCTCGATTAAACACAAATACTAGCCAATATTGGTCTAAACGATCGTTGAGAGCGTCGGTTTCGTGTTAAATAGATGATGGAAAAGCCCATCAGTGACTTATACAAGGAGAGTCTAACGGTGGTGTCTAACACCATAGGTGGAGACCCAAAAGAAGAAAACAAATAAAGGGGAATAAAGTCCTATGAAAACTACAATCAATGTTGATTTATTCTTATGTCTAACACCCTCCCCACTTAATCTTAGCCTTGAAAGACATGGAAAGGTTGAGATTACGCCTAAATTCTGCAAAGTCCTTGATAGGTAACGCCTTGGTGAATCCATCTGCAATTTGACCCTTGATGGAAATGTGATGAATGTCAAGTAATTTGTCAGCAACTCGTTCGCGGACAAAATGAAAATCAATCTCAATGTGTTTGATGCGAGCATGAAACACCGGGTTAGCGGATAAGTAAGCGGCACCAAGATTGTCACAACCGAGGCATGGCTTGGCTTTAAGAGGAATACCAAGCTCCTTGAAAAGTGCTTCAACCCATATGAGTCAGCAGTGGCATTGGCAAGTGCTTTGTACTCGGCTTCGGTGCTAGAGCGTGAGAGAGTAGCTTGTTTTCGAGCACTCCATGATATTAAGTTGGGGCCAAAAAATAGTGAATCCACCAGTGGAACGTCTATCATTAAGACATCCTGCCCAGTCTGTATCTGAAAAGGCACTAAGAAGAGTGGAGATAGATCTTTGAAAAGTAAGACCAATATGAATTGTATCTTGCACGTATCTCAGTATTCTTTTTGCTGTTGTCCAATGGGTTGTGGCCGGAGCATGGAAGAATGGACAAATTTTGTTGATAGAAAATAATATGTCTGGGCGTGTCAACGTGAGATATTGTAGACCGTCCACGGTGCTTCTATACTGAGTGTTGTCTTCAGGACCAAGCGGAGTATCGTCTGTAAGGGACAAGTTTTCATAACTAGAGAGCGGTGTAGGGCAAGTCGTACAATGAGTCATGCCAACACGAGCAAGCAAGTCGTTGGCATATTTTTCCTAATTCAAGAGGAGTCCATCATGTGTCTTATTGACTTTTATGCCCAAGAAAAAATGCAAATCACCAAGGTCCTTGAGGGCAAAGGTGGTGTCCAAATCATATAGCAGAGCCGAGATAGCTTGATCTGAAAAGTTAGTACAATAATATCATCAACATAAATATAGTGATACCTGACTTGTGATATATGAAGAGTGATGTGTCTGCCTTGGAGGGAGTGAAACCAAGATCAATGAGTTTAGAGCTTAATTTTGAGTACCAGGTAAGAGGAGCTTGTTTTAGACCATAGAGGGCTTTATCTAGTTTGCAAAGATGGTGCGGAGCATGAGGAATTTCAAACCCAGGTGGCTGTTTCATGTACACTTCCTCTTTCAAAACGCCATGTAAGTACGCGTTCTTGACGTCAAGTTGTCGGAGACTCCATCCTTGAGAGATAGCAAGAGCTAGAACAAGTCTAATGGTGGTTGCTTTGACAACCGGGTTGAAAGTGTCTTCATGGTCAATATCATAGCGCTGCTTGAATCCTTTTGCAACTAGAAGATCCTTGTACCGATCAATAGTGCCATCCAAATTTTTCTTGATGCGATATACCCACTTATAGTCAATTATGTTCTTGATGGAGGTGGGAGGAACAAGATGCCATGTATTGTTTTGAATCAGGGTATTGTATTGTTCCTACATGGCTTGTTTCCACTTGGCATCACCTAATGCCTCAGATAATTTACTTGGTTTACCTATAGATGTGAACATGCCATAGCAAATAGTGCCGTCGGTATAAATTTTTGGGTGACGTAAACCTTTTTGGAGTCGTGTCCGGCCTTCAGGTACAATTGTTGAGGCATGAGGTATAGGTGGTGACGCATGAAGAGGCAGGGCTGACGTTGTGTCAGGTTCAATAGAAGCAGAAGTATCTGCATGCGAGTTGGGCGCAGCAGATCCTGCAGCCGACCCTGTGCCGCATCGCTTGTGGAGGCAGGTGCAGAAGATCCGGGTGAGCGGTCCCCAGACGGCACAGCCGATCCAGAGGCCAATCATGTGGCCGCGTCAGATGATGAGGGCGGCGTAGAAGATCCGGAGCCGTGGGCCCCAGTTGTACCCGTGGGAATTGTTGATGGAGGCATGGTGTGGCGTGATTCGCGCGGCGCGAGATTTCTGTCGGGGAACAGTTGGCGTGGTCTTGAGGCGGATGGAGCGAGCGTTGTTGTGGCGAGCGCGATTGGCGCGCAGGGTGACCAGTCGGTCGGTGGCGAGGCAGACTGCGAGGGACAAATTAGCACGCGCAAATGATACGTCCAAAACGTATCTACTTTCCTGAACACGTTTGCTATTGTTTCTCCTCTAATGTGTGTGATTTGGATATAACTAACACGGACTAACGCTGTTTTCAGCAGAATTGCTCTGGTGTCTTGTTTTTGTGCAGAAAATCAACGTTCAGGAAAAATCCTAGAAAATATGCCAAAAATCCTATTTTTCCAGAAGACTCGCGGAGCCAGAAGACGGAGGGGAGAAAAGACCCGAGGGGCCCACACCACCCCTAGGCGTGGGCCAGGCCTGGCCGCGCCTGGGCATGGTGTGGCCACCCCGAACTCTGACTCGACCTCTCCTTTCGCCTACATATACCCTCTGACCTAAAAACACAGGGGGTCGACGTTTTTCCAGATAGAGTTCCGTTGTGTCGCCACCACCAGAAACCACGATTCGGAACCAGGAACTCCGTTCTGGCACCCTGTCGGGACGGGGAGTTAGAGTAGATCATCGCCATCATCATCACCGACGCCTCTCCATCGACCATCCATGATTCCCCCATCCATGTGTGAGTAATCCCCGCGATAGGTTATGGGGATGGTAGGGATTGGATGAGATCACTCATGTAATTGCATAAGATTGTTAGGGCATGGTGCCTAGTATCTATTGTTAGTGCTTTTGACATTGTTGCAACTTGTTGTGCTTAATGCTTGTCACTAGGGCCCGAGTGCCATGATCTTAGATCTGAACATGTTATTGATTCATGATGATATTATTGTTTGTGATCTTACCTGCAAGTTGTGTACACATATCGTTGTCCGGAACCCGTGGCCCCAAAGTGACAGCAATTGGGATAACCAGAGGGGATGGTTGTGATGTGAGGATCACGTATGTTCACATAGTGATAATGCTTTTCTCCGGTGCTCTATTAAAAGGAGTACTTTAATTGCCAGTAGATTCCTTTGAGTCCCCACTGCAAACGGGCTGACGGGACAAAAGATGTCGTGCAAGTTTCTCATTGCGAGCACGCACGACTATATACAGAACACATGTCTGGGGGGATAACCCCCGGGTGGGGAAAGTCAAGCCTAAGTAGGCCGGCTCCAAAAGATACAGGTTGCCTAGCCATCAAGCAGGACAACACCAGCCGCCTGGCTAGCACCGCCAGGCTGGGATTAAAGCTTTCCTGGCTGGCCCGTCTAGCCGGGTAGCGAGAAGAACTGGCCGGGTGGCTGCCTCTACCCGGCTTACCTCGGATTCGATGGAAAGCGAAGAGGGGGAGATGCTCCTTGAGGGGTACGCCTCTGGCCCCCTGCATCATTAGGCAGGCTGGCGTGCCGTCACGGTCGGCGCTACCCGACAAAGATAGAGCAAAGTGGTCGGCTGACCGACAAAGCGGTCCGGGTGACCGTTAAAGCAAGGGTGACACCCCAAATGAAGCCCGGGTGACCGTTAAAGAAGGAAGTGGCGTAAGCGAGGCGGACTAGGTCACGCCCACCGTTTGGACCACTGCGACTGCCACTGCAAACCCATATCCAAACAGTAAACCCTAGAGACCAAATTGTAATCTACCTCCCCCGACTAGTATATAAGGGCGGGTAGAGCTGGGGTTCTAGGTAAGTAAGATCCATAGTAGCAAGAGCTCGCCTCTAGTTCCATCTTCTTCTAGCCCTCGATAAGTAGCTAAGGAAACAGCTCCAGGATCACTTGTACTGGGCACTCGCCCCCCCCCCCCCATATAGTTCATCTTGCAGGAGTAGGGGTGTTACCTCGCCAAGAGGGCCCCGAACCTGGGTACGTCACTGTGTTTGCAGTTCACCGTTCCTAACTAGTTGTGTGAGACACCGATTGCATCCGAGTGTCCCTCTTTAGCCATCCCCGATGGCACTATCGTGTTCCACACCACGACTGTTGGCGCCCATCGTGGGGCACAACGCTTCGGCTGGGATCATCTTCCGCACGGGACTTCCGCTCGTCGGTGGTGAACGCGTGGCCTCCGGCCTCGTCCTCACACTTGGCGCTTTCGACTGCGTCATCGACAACGCCGCGTGTTTCGCCGGGAACACCTTCCCCGCCAACGGCTCCGTCATGCACTTTGGGGACCTCCGCGTCTATGTCACCACTGTTGCCGAGTCTTTCCCCAGCGTGTTCGACACCATTACCGACGTGCCTCCCAACCGCCTCGCCCGTGGCCCGGAAGCGGAGAGTGGCTATGTCGAGGTCATGGTGGTAAATGCCCGCGAAAACCATCGCCCGCCTCAGGAGCACCGAGCGGGAGGAGAGGGCTCCGCGCTCGAGCAAGAGCAAGACCCGCTCACCGCCTCCATCCAGCACCTTCGCGCTCATGTCGTCATCGAGGCGGACCTAGTGGCCGTTGAGGCCGCACTCGAAGCCACGCGACAGAAGCTCCTGAAGAAAGCCACCAAGGTCGCCGCTAACCAACGCAGAATGAACGCCACCATGCACGAGTACAACGCTGCCCGGCCGCCGAGCAAGTCCGACCGGGAGTGATCTCGGCGTCGGGCTGACCACGCCGCTAACTTCGCGGCAGGCGTGGCACAACCGTTCTGACACTCGCCAAAAACATGAGGCGGCGAAGCGGCCGCGCCATTGAAACACCTTGAGGGAGAAGAGCTCTGTTGCCAGTAGGAACGCATCCAGCTCCTCGTCGCCACCGCCAACAAGCAACAGGCCGAAGGTGGCCCCAGCCAAGCGGGCAACACCCGGGACATAGTCCTCCGCAAAGGCGCGGACCAGACAGCGCACGGAGGAAGCAAGCACCAGCATGCGTCTTCTCTAGGAGGCACCGGGCAAAATATCCGCCTTCGTGGCGAATCCGGCAATCGTGGCCACCGTAACCACGACGCCTCTGCCTCCAGCGCGAGCCGCGCGCCGGCTGCAGGAGCTTCCCAAGGAAAGAAGGCACACGCGCCGGAAGAAGAAGCTGGCATGAATAAGGACCCACCCGTGTCACGCCTGAACGGATGACTCGGCCTCCGAGAACCAGCTGACGCGCGCGAGCGCATCGACCTCTTGGTGCAATCACGTGATGACCCACAAGTATAGGGGGTGTATCGTAGTACTTTCGATAAATAGGAGTGTCGATCCCAACGAGGAGCAGAAGGTGTTGACTAGTGGTATGGAGCAGGAAATCTCTGTAAATACTTAACAAACGGATTTTTAGGGGTTTTCTGATAAAGCAAAGAAATACAGTGCAAGTAATAAAGACAACGAACAATTGCAACAAGTGGCCCAATCCTTTCTTAGCAAAGGACAAGCCTGTGTAAATACTTACAAGGACCTAACATTCTCGAGAATACATAGGAATTCTGTCAAGTGCTTTCGCTTCAAATAGCTGAGTACCCTTCTTTGGTGTTGTAAGTGTTGTGTGGGTGAACCTGTGCTAATGTACCGACCTTACTTGGAATAATACATACTTGTGATTAAACCCCTTGCAATCTTCCGTAACTACAAGAAAGCAATTAAGGTAATAAACCTAACCACAACCTTAAACTCTGAGATCCTACACTCCCTTGTGCAATGGTGTCCTAACGAGGGTTCAGGTTTCTGTCACTCCGTCAACCCCACAATTAGTAGCCAAATACACAATGCATTCCCCTAGGCCCATAAATGGTGAAGTATCATGCAGTTGACGTTCACATGACACCACTAGAAGAATATCACCACAACTTAAATACTAAACCATTGAATAATATCTCAACTCAAATCCACTACTAACAACATGACCTCTCCCATATCCTCAAGAACTAAATGAACTACTCATGAGACATCATATGGATCAAGATCAAATATGATATGGTGATGAATAACATGTAGGGGTTCGTAGCATGGAAAATAAAAAATTTCTACCGCATGCACACAAACAAGCCAAGATCTACCTACTAGATTGTAGAAACGAGTCGATTAGAGTACTCACCCTTGAAGATTCCAAAGCAGTTAACGAGAGGAGATTCTCGTGGGTGATGTAGTCGTACACTTGCCGATTTCAAGATCGCGTAGACGATCCTTCCGTTAACGTTCGGCTTCATGATCGGTCACACGTTCGGTACTCGATGAAGACCTTCCTCTCCCTTGTTCCAACAGGCAGCAGAGGTTGTAGTTCTCCCCTCATTATTCTGGTAGCACGACGGCGTGGTGTCGGAAGTAGAGGAAAGATCCTACAGGGCTTCGCCTAAGCCAGAGCAGGTTATGGTGGATCTAGGATTTCCGGCGATCTAGGGTTTAGAGGTCCGAAGAGGAGGAGGCGTGGCCGGTGGTGGTGCGAGGCGACGACGGCGGTGTGGGGAAGGGCTGGTGTTGTGTGTCTCTTGGGGACCCCCCCTCCCATCTATTTATGAGAGAGAGGGCAACTTGGGAGAGGGGAGTTTTAATCCTTCCCCAGCTCCCTCTCCTCGTTGTCTTGTGGTGGAGAGAAAGAAGGATTCTTTCCTTCCTCCACCAGGATACATTGTCCCAGTTTGACTTTTCAAACTTGCCTTTTGACTTTCAATTTGGAGATTAATTTCTTTCTTTCAAATGACCAACCAAATGACCTAGGAAATGATTCATCCATTCCACTTATCCATGACACATTCATGTACCCTTCACATTCTGGTCTGGTGAATCTTCTAGACCCTTCTAGAACCTCTCCGATGAAATCATCGGAATCATTCCTGAACTCTGGAATTGGATTTTCCTTATATGAATATTATTCTCCGGACCATTTAGGATCTCCTCATGATATCCCGGATCCCATCCGAGACTCCAAACAACATTCGGTCTCCCTACTTACATTCCATATCTACTAAACAACATCGAATCCTTAAGTGTGTCTCCCTACGGTTCGTGAATAATGCAGACATGACCGAGACTCTTCTCCGATCGATAACCAATAGAGGAATCTATAGATTCATATGTCTCCCACATATTTCTACGATTTCTTTGCGATCGAATGAACCACTTACATACGATACCAATTTCCCTTTATCTCGTGATAGTTTACTTATCTGAGGTCTGATTGTCGGTATCTCTGCATACCTAGTTCAACCTCGTTACCAATAAGTACTCTTTTCTTGTTCCCGTGATATGTGATCCTTTGTGATCCAGTCACATGCTTGCAAGCTAATTGGATTACATTCCAGCGAGAGGGCCCAGAGTATATCTATCCGTCATATGGATGGACAAATCCCACTCTTGATCCATGTGCCTCAACACACACTTTTCGAACACTCAATGCCACTTTTATAGCCACTCAGTTACGGTGCGGCGTTTGATGTCATCAAAGCATCCTTCCAGTAATGGTGATTAGCATGATCTCATGGTCAAAGGAATTAGGTTACTATGTATCGGAAAGCTTATAGCAAACGAACTATTGAAATGACTTCATCTTTATGCTACGCTTATCTATAGGAGTATGTCCATCACACCATTCTCCTAATGATATGATCTTGTTGTTAATAACATCTCAATGTTCATGATCAGGAAACCATGATCATCTATCAACCAACAAGCTAGTATTATAGAGAGGCCTTACTAGGGACTCTAATTAGTTTACAAATCACACAAGTATTAATGTTTCCGGTAGCACAAAGATATAATAATAACCACTTTCATTATTGCCTCTAGGGCATATCTCCAACATAACAATCTAAACATAAACAATAATCCAATGGTTCCACTCACAGGCATTAACTACAATAGTAATCAACACTGGGAAAGTTCCCCCTAAGAAATATGCAAGTATACAACACAATTGTTACAGCAGGATGGAGTGGTGATGATGGTGCTGGTGGAGATGATGGTGTGGATGATAATGATGATCCTGATAAAGTCTAGCTTGATGATGGTGGTCATGGCGATGATCTCCCCTCTCCGGGAAGGAATTTCCCCAGCAAAAATCTGTCTGCCGGAGAGCTCTTTCTCTCTCGGTGTTTTCCGCCCCGCAGAGGCGGCGGAATCTTTCTATGGTCTCCTCCCCCCCCCGTGTATTAGGGTTTCGAGGATAAGATATCCATAGGATCCCCGCAAACACAACATGCATGATTACAAATAGATTAGATCTTGATCATGAACGGAGCTCACAAGATCTATACATGAAAGCACAAGGAGGAGATACAACCATCTAGCTACTACATGGACCTGTAGTCCAAGGTGGAACTACTCATGCATCATACCGGAGAAGAAGGCCTCCGGGATGATTTCCCCTCCGGCAGGGTGCCGGGAAGAACTTCAGATCCCCCCGATCTAGGGATGACGGTGGCGGCGGCTATAGAAGGTTTTGTGGAGTTTTGATCGGGTGTCTAGGGTTTCTGTATCGGGGGCTTCTTATAGGCGAAGAGGTGAGGCTGGGAGGCGACCAGGGGCCACACCCTCCCCAGGCTCGGGCTGGGCCCACCCGCGCCTAGGGGAGTCTAGACGCCCTGTGGCGCCTCTCCGTATCTCCTCTGGACTTCGTGTCGCCCACGGTAAAATATTGACTTTGGCTTTTGTCCCGTCCAATTCCGATAATATTGATTTTCTGCCTTTTTGGAACCAAAAACAGAAGAAAACAGGCAACTGGCACCGTGGCAACTTGTTAATAGGTTAGTTCCAGAAAAGATATAAAAACACCTCAAAGTGTAGACAAAGCAAATCAAAGTAGATACTAAACAAGCATGGAGCATCAAAAATTATAGATACATTTCCGACGTATCAGGGTACCCCATTGGCGGTTCTCTATGATACACATATACTTACAATGACAAGAACTTGCTTGTGAATAAGGTTGAGTAGCATGAGGAACGACCCTCGTACTCAAGGGACATGAGATTTTCAACCTATGATTTTTCAAGAATATACCTCATATTTGTCTCACTTTAACCTTAATCACTTCAAGATGCTTATGATAGGGGCGATGAGAGCTTAAAGCTAGTAAGTACCATAATTTTTGGAAGCTCTTTATGAAATTTGAAATCCCTGCTTCCTTCTGCGAAGGGCCTTTCTTTTACTTCTTAGTTGAGTCAGTAAACCTATTCCTTTATATCTCCAGCAAGCATTTGAGTTGTTGTGATTCAATCATCCATATGTTGATTTATTCAATCTTGTTTCTTATGTTCCTTGTTTTGCATAATGCTCTTATCTAAATGAATATGACTTTGAAAGCTATCATTGTAAAAATCCCATTATGTTTGAGCAAGAGACTCCCGCATTATAAACTCCATTATAAAAGCTTTGCTTAAAACTAGGTATGGTTTGTTAATTGTTCTCTGACCAAGAACAAAGCTTGCCATCACCAATTATGATTTTATTTGTGCATCTTTATTGTGACTCCCATACTTGTTGCAAGTTAAGTTATATAATAGTGAGTTGTTTTCTGTTATGATTTGTGTATTGATAAATGTGATGCTTCTTGTCTGTATTCTTTTTATCGATACTTCACTCCATAAACCTGTGGTCATGTTTACTGAGTTCGGTTTTCGCTTGGGGACAAGCGAGGTCTAAACTTGGGGGGAGTTGATACATCCATTTTGCATCACTATTTTAAATCAAAATTTACTATTATTCATTGATATATTTCATATTAAGAGATGATACTTATGTTATTTCATCTATTTTGCATATTTAACGACTTTTGGAGGATCAACCGCTAGAGTCAGGATTCTGATGGAAAAAGCGCTGTCCAGATGCAATATTTCCGAAAATCAGAAAATCCCAGAAAATATACGGAAGTTCCTGTTTTCCCAGATGATGAAGGAAGCTAGAAGGATAAGTGGAGATGGGCCACAGGGGGCCCACACCACCCCCTGGCGCGGGTACCCCTAGGCCGCATCACCAGGTGGTGTGGCCACCCTGTCCCATCTCTGGCATCGCTCTTTCCCATATTTATTCCTCCTGAAACCCTAAGACTTGGGGATAAACCACATAAGTATTCCGCCGCTCTGCGGGGCGGAAACTACAGAGAGAGAAAGAGCTCTCCGGCAGGCAAAAATCTGCCGGGGAAATTCCTTCCCGAAGAATGGAGATCATCGCCATCGACATTGTCATCAAGCTACACTTCATCGGGATCATCATCATCTTCTTCACCATCATCTCCACCAGCACCATCACAACCACTCCGTACCGCTGTAACAATTGGGTTGAATCTTGCATACTTCTTAGGGGAAACTTTCCTGGTGTTGATTACTTGTTGTAGTTGATGCTATTGAGTGGAACCATTGAATTATTGTTCATGTTTAGATTGTTACTTATCATTACTTCATCTCTGATCTTGATCCATATGATGTCTTGTGAGTAGTTCGTTTAGTTCTTGAGGACATGGGAGAAGTCATGTTGTTAATAGTGGAATTATGTTGAAGTAATGTTCAATGGTTTGATATTTAAGTTGTGGTGCTATTCTTCTAGTGGTGTCATGTGAACATAGACTACATGATACTTCAGCTTTATGGGCCTAGGGGAATGCATTGTGTATTTGGCTACTAATTGTGGGGTTGCCGGAGTGACGGAAACCTAAACCCCCGTTAGGAAACTATTGCATAAGGGAGTGTAGGATCTCAGAGTTTAATGATGTGGTTAGGTTTCTATCTTAGTTACTTTCTTGTAGTTGCGGATGCTTGCAAGGGGTATAATCACAAGTATGTATTAGTCCTAGTAAGGTCAGTATATTAGCATAGGTTCACCCACACAACACTTGTCCAACCAAAGAAGATTAATCAACTATATGAAGCGAACGCACTTGACAACATTCCCATGTGTCCTCGAGAACGTTTGGTCATCTTAAGTAATACAACCGACTTGTCCTTTGCTGAAGAAAGGATTGGGCCACTTGCTACAATTATTATTATTGTCTTTTATTTACTCGCACTTTATTTATCTGCATTATAAAAAAACCCTAAAAATCCATGTGCTAGTATTTATAGTGAATCCTTGATCCAAACCACTTGTCAACACCTTCTGCTCCTCGTTGGGTTCGACACTCTTATTCATCAAAAGTACTACGATACACCCCCTATACTTGTGGGTCATCAGGGGTGAAACTATTTGAGGAGGCAGAGGCGACGCCAACTATATGGCGACAACTATACGGCGGCGGCCCATATAGTTGGTCGTTAAACCTTCTGTCTCCTTTGCTCGCTTCGGGTTTTCTTCTGGTATTATTAATATATCCCAAGTAAGCAATTTACGTAGTTTTTGGCTCCTTTTCACTCCAATATAGATGGTCCAAGAATTGTGTCCATCCGATCCATCATCTGATCTGATCCTAGTGAAAATAAACATAAAAAGTGCATGCGAACGCCGTAAAATACCAAGATCCTACATCTACAATGCAAAATAATAATCCAAAACATAATGCAAATTTGCACTCATCATCTTCCCCAAGCTTAGACTCTTGCTCGTCCCGAGCAAGTTTAGCTTAATGAATGTGATCCTCATATTCATGAAGCTGAGTCGATAAAATAAATGAGGATGTTGTAGCATGTGTTTATCATAAAAGATACACATAAATAGGTTCATGAATAGTACCTTACTCGAACCATCCGAATAATATTAGCAGGCTTCCACACCTTAGCAATTAATAGTTCATAAAAGATTATTCTCAACATGATTGTAAAATTTAGTGAGGTAGTCTCAAGTGTTTTTAGGGTTAACATACTTACTTGAGATTCAAAATCTCAAATGTCTCTTTGTCTTACTACAATATAGTGGTATATGCCTATTTTCTCTTTACACATTCGCTCTTTTTCTTTATCTTTCTTTTTATTATTTTTCTATAGATATTTGTGCTCACACTTTTGTTTAAGTGTTGTGCAAAGGATCTAGCCATATATTCTACTTCATGTAGGAATTTCAAAGTTTGATGATCTCAATTATCAAATTCCAAATATATATGAAGCATCTTTATAACTTGAATATTTTACCTCAACTTGTTCTCACTCTATTTGATAGCACTTATAATTTCTCCTTTGTTCAAGGTTTTTACTTTTTATCTTAATTAATTAGATAATTTCTCCTTTTTGTAAATCAAATCATTGACCTAAAACATATTGATCAAATTATCTTTATATGTTCCATTAATACCAATGGTGTGGAAGACTCCTATTGCTATCATCAAGTGCAAGTAAAATCATAATCAAGTCATTCATATATCCAATAAGACAAACTTAAACTCAATAATGCTCTGTATATTATAATAAACTAAGAATTTCATAAGAGGGGTCGACTATTCATGAAGGGAATTCAAATTATGCAAACTTTATTTATGAGCTCGAACTAATGCAAAACTAGAATAGAATTAAAAACTTGTAAGATGGATTACAAGGTATTAAGGATCCACTCAAGCTTGGAATCAAGCCAGGCGGGATCAAATAATTCCTCGCGATTATTTGATACCGTATTTTATTGAAGATCATTGTAGCACCATAGCATTTAGAACGCGGTGCGTAGCTTCTTGTTGGTGTCCTCTAGAGCGGTGATGCGGCTGTAGCACTTATGCAAATCAGATTGCAGAGTGTCTGAAAGGATACAGATGTCGCCTAGAGGGGGGTGAATAGGTGATTAAATCTTTTCCGAGAGTGGCTCGACAAATGCGGAATTAAACTAGTGTTTACTTTGTCAAGCACAAACTAGAACAACTAGGGTTCACCTATGTGCACCAACAACTTATGATAAGCAATACAAGCAATAATGTGATAGCAAGATATAAATTACTTCAAGCACGAAGGCTATCACAATGTAAAGTGCATAAGTAAAGAGCTCGGGTATAGAGATAACCGAGGCACGCGGGGACGACGATATTTTACCGAGTTCCTCCCAACATGGAGTACGTCTTGTTTGGAGAGGGGGTGGTATCTAACCACCTACGCCACAAAAGGCCTCCCTTATTCTCCGATGAATCTCACCCCAACGGGATCGATCCACACTTCCACTATCGGTGCACTTGTCGGTGGCAAACCGGAACCTCTCACAAGGTTGGGGCACTTCTCCACAACTTAATTGGAGGCTCCCAAAAAACGCCACCAAGGCCATAACCTGCAACACCAACAAACCGTCTAGGGTTCCAAAAACCCAAGAGTAAAAAGCTTCTCAACTTTCACTCACCAAATCCTTCGAGGAGAACTCAAACCGATGCACCAAATGTAATGGCAAGAACACAAGAAGTACTCAAATCCTTCTCTATCAAATTCCATCAAAGCTACAAAATCTTATGGGGGAATAAGAGAGGAAGAAAAATGGAGGAAATCCACAAAAGACTCCAAGATCTAGATCCCAAGATGTTCCCCTCACTTAGAGGAGATATTGATTGGTGGGATTGTAGATCTAGATCTCCACTTTCAAATCCCTCAAGAATATGCAAGAATCATAGGAGGGATAGAGGGTAAGCAAGCTTAAGAAGGTCAACAATGGAGGGGGAAACTTGCAAGAATGGTTGAGGAACCATTGGGGAAGAAGGCCCCTTAAATAGGTTCCCCCAAAATCCAACTGTTGAAGCCCAAAAACACGAATCCCGGTACTACCGGACTTTTTCCCGATACTACCGGACATTCCCTGGGGATCCCAGGTCGCCAAATACACCCTATTCAGCACCACCCGGTACTAAGGGGTGGTACTACCGGACCCTGGTCCGGTACTACCGGTCATCCCTGAACGAAAACGGCTATAACTTTTGCATCCGGACTCCGATTTTGATGATCTTGGGCTCGTTTCGAAGAGGACAACAATCTCTACAAGATCATGCAAAGAAACATCATAGTCCAGCAAGGGAGGATATATCCAAATGACGAAAGGTTTAACCTCTCTCAAAAAGACGAACCGATAAAACCTCCAACATCGAAAACGTAATAGAAAATACATATGAAATCCGTTTTCGATGAACTAGAGCTTGTCATGGAGATTAACACAATCTCTAAATCCTCACATGAGTAATAACCAAATAATGGAAGGTTTTAACTATCTCTATAATAGAAACCGGTAAAACCTCCAAGATCAAAACGCAATAAGATATAAAAGGGAAATCTGTTTTTGATGAACTAGAGCTTGTTATGGAGATTACCACAAGCTCTATATCCTCACATGGATAATACCAAATAACAACCAAATATGATGATGTAAGTATGCAAAGGTTTGATCTCTCTCCGAATGAAGTGACTGAGTTACTCATTCGAGAGCCCCTCTTGATAGTATGATTATCTATCCTAAACCCGGTCTCCCAACAAACATGAGACCGGCAAAAGGGAAAACCTATCAATATTATACCTTTGCCTTGAGCAATCCACTTGAGCTCGATGTAGACGATCTTGTCCTTCTCAATATGGACACCTTTCTTGATTCCTCATCATCGATCTATGATCACCGAGAATGGCAAGCATCAAACATGAGATCTTCTATAGATGACGCATTTTGAGATTGCACAACACATCTTCTTCTCATTTCATCGACCTTGAAGCCAACACATGCTCCAAGTGATGCCAATGGACAATTCCTACAAGTGCAACTTAATACACACATTAGTCCATAAAGATTGTCATTAATTACCAAAACCACACATGGGGGCCCACATGTTCTTTCAATCTCCCCCATTTTGGTAATTGATGACAATCCCTTTAAGAGGGTTTATATAAGGAATTTTAATGAATAAAATGGTAACACCAATATCAAATACTACATAAGTATGTGTTATTGGTACCACCACCATATATAGAGCAATCTCCCCCATAATCTATGCATGTGTGATGAACTTGAATTTCATTGCATATATTGCCAATCATTATCATTGGTGGAGTTTCATCTATATATACCACATGCTAAGCAACAACAAGGATGCAAGAGCATGAAAGGAAAATGCTTAAGAACAAACTCAATGCATAAACCAGATTCCCTTAAACCCTCTAAAACTTCTCCCCCATTGGCATCGATTGCCGAAATGGGTGGCAAGTTCTAGAAGGCAAATATAGTAATAATTCCTCCAAAGGTGTACTTTCGCACGTATCCAATGATGAATACTTGGGAGGGAGTTGAACTATATCGAGGACCCGAAGATTGCCAAAATAAATAGAGTCAAATGATGCAAGCAATTACAAGGTCCGACAAACCAATTGACAACAACAAATGAGTTTAAATGGAAACTACAAGATATCATGATATGAGCAAAAGAGTGCTTTAAGTAACAAATAGAGAAGCTCCCCAAGATTTGTGCACAATTAAAAATAAATGCATTAGAATACATATTGCACAAATATGGAATCCTCGCTCCCCCATAAGCATTTAAAACACAACAAATGAAAAATCAAATAAATGCTTAAATAAAATAGAGAAGCTCCCCAAGATTTATGCACACTTTAGAATCGTTGTATTTCAATACAAAAAATGCACAGATATAGAATCCTCACTCCTCCATAAACATTTAAGGCCCAATAAATGAGAAAGAAGACAAATTAGCATTATTAAATGAATTAGATGAGCTCCCCAAAGATAATGCACCAATTATGATAATTGCATTTGGGAACAAGGTGCATAATCATGGAATCCTCACTCATCCAAATTCATTTAACAATACAAGGCACGAGAGAACAAATATGAGTGCCCGAAGATGCAAACAAGAGGAACAAGCACTCATAGGGAAATAAATTTGGAAACCATCAAAGAATAAAAAGGAATAAAAGGTGGTATCCAAGGACTAAAATCTCAACGAAAGTTATCTTCTCATATGTGTATATGTTTCTAAGTGGATAACATCACAAAGACATATGCCCATAAAGAAACAAGCACACATAAAGAAGATATACAATAAATCACAAAACAAAAAAAATAAAACATGAAGTCATAACATATATCAATAAGATTTTTGCTTCAAAGCATGCCCGAAGGCACAATTTTATCTTATTGTACATTAATAAACTTCCAACACCAACACATTTCATATATTATAACTATCACCAAGGGAAAAGGAGAAACTTGGCATATATGGAGACATGCAACAAGTATCACAAGAAAAAAATCAACTAGCAAAATCTCACTATTGCACATGAGAGAAGTTGAGGAAAAGATAGGCAATAAAATTGCTAGATTAATATATTTGGGATTGGTGGATCATATGCATGATTTTGTATAGTCCCAGTTATATGTACTCCTCTCAACTTATACACGTTTACAATAGAGAGTTCTCTTAAAACCATGGCTAGAGATACAACAATAAATATAATAAAAAACATTCATGCCAATATGCAACCTACAAAAGGTTGGAAGCAAGATAAATATGCATGAGCAAGAGATACTTGTTACCGAGATATAATTGGTAGGATGTAGAGGATATGAATTCGTTGATCATCCTATAGCTTGCCTTCAATTTTCATGTATGCATAATTTCTTCAAATTTGAGAGACAAGCATCCAATCTATCTCCAATGTACCTAAAACACATTTAAGTACAAAATGGTCCCCAAACTTATTGGGTCCAAAGTAGTTAGTGCAACTACAATACATAGGAGAGACTCTACATAAATATGTGCATATTGATATGAAATTGAATTTCATGCACAACTTAGTTGATGGGATTTGGTGGAGTTTCCCCTATATATTGGATCAAAGAAAGCAAGCATGCCATAATATAAACATATAGTAAATATGCATGCATAAAGCTTTCAAGAACCAAAAAGGAGGTACAATTTGAACAAAAACACCTAGTAAATCGATATTGCACACACAAGAGTGTGACATGACAAACGATGTCCAAATTGTATCAAAGAACCAATTTAACACATGAAAGATCACAAGTTCAACAAATGAACTAGGCTAAAATCAAAAGAGCAAAAGATAGATAGAAATAAAAATGCTCAAGGATTTATCTCATTCTAAAATGGTCAAATCATGAAACAAGGAATGCAACAAAAAACAACTCCAAAAAAGAGCAAGGTTCCAACAAGAAACCAAACTCCCCAGACTTGTCACGATGGCACAAAATACCAAAATGAAAAGATTGAGGTTTCAAGAAAATAAAACCCGATATGGATCAAACAAAGAAGCATAAATATGAGGTTCTAAATAATATAGGAGATCTCCCCATGGATAGTGCATTATGTAGGATTTTCCTTTTGAATGCAAAATGCACACAAATGGGATCATCACTAGTACCTACAATAAGTAAAACACAAGAGGATATCAATAAACTAAGAGGCAAGGAAGGCATGGGAGCACACAAAACATTTACTTGGCCATATATAGGATAAGATTAAGTAAGGGCCAAAGTGAATATGATCAATAAATTCTACCATAATTTGGGTACTCATTGTCCAAGGACAAGAAATATTGGGAATAATTTTCCCAAGGTAGCTTGCATGGATATCCAAGATCATAGTCACAACAAGAAGCATATAACTAAATATAAGAAGTAAGCATGATACTTCGAACAAGATTCTTGGTAGATTTCAATAGTCACACAATCACTAGTGATTAGAGTAACTTGAAGCAAATGGTTTCCATGAGGATATATATATCTAAATATGAGGAAAAACATACCAAGAAACACTCTCATATACAAGATCCAAAATAAGATCAATAAAGGCATTCAAGCAAATTGGAACTTGTAAGAGCAAATGTGTCACATAGGTGCTAGATAATTATCAATACCAATTCTAAGTGACGCAACCTCGAAAATTCACATTTTCTAGGATTGTAATATGCACCAAGCATATGACTCCCCCATAATGTGATATTACCATAAAACCAACACGAGGCAAAAGGATACAAATAGAGATAATTAATGGACATTATAAAACTTAAATTTCTCATGAGAATTATACCACATAGAGACTAGACAATAATCCGATATAAATACTAGGTGGTATTCCTCATGTACAAACAATTTTAGGATTGTGGAATGCCCAAGCATAACACTCCCCCAAAATGGGATAATCCATTAATCTCTCAAAATAGCCAAATAATATACCAAATATAACCAAGTAAGGCTCAAACACAAGAAACACACATACGTGATGTGCCACCTAATCATACACAAATATGCTTGATACCTCAAGATAATTAAGTGGAAAGCACAACATGTACAATAGCATGGAAGATACAAAACCAACACATGCACAAGGGGGCAAGTAACTTTCAATGTAATGAGTTAAGCATTTGTTACCGCAAGGAGGAACATTGGATAAATAATAGAGGCAATATAATCCACATGACTTGACTTTGAAAAATATAATAGTGAAGATCCCTCAATTCTTCATGATGTAGCCAAGTATCCAATGCCTCAAAAACACACCTATTGATCAAGTTTTGGCTTGTTGGTCCCCAAACAAGTTGGGTCCTAAGAAGTTAGTCGCAATAGGCTTGGCAACCCAAATGGATCTTTTCTTGAAACCACATTGGGCACCAACAAACTTGGCAAACATATTGCCAACCTCATCCTTATAAAGTGAATAAGAATCATCAATCAAGATAGAATTGGATGAGGAGATACCAATAGTGCATGCGAAAGAAATGTGCCCCTTCTCACGGCATATGTAGCAAGTTCTACTCTTGCCATATTTCTTCTTAGGTGAAGCCACAACTCGAGGAAGAGCTCGAGTAGTCCTCTTAGGAAGGGGCCCATTAATGACTTGAGGTGGAGCTTGAGGCTGCTTCCCTTGTTGATTCACACTAAGAGGCTTTTTCTTCAATGGGTAAGATCTAACATGGTGCCCTTCTTCCTTGCACTTGAAGCAAACAATGTTGGCCGGATTCTTGACTTGATCTTGGCCATTCTTCTTGTTGTCCTTGTGCTTCAACTTGATAGTGGACTTGTTCTTGACATTGGAGTTGAATCCAAGCCCACTCTTGTCATTGGGGGATTTTTGCACACTCAAGATTTTGTTGAGTGCGACCTTCCCTTGATGACCCTTTTCCAAGTCATGCTTCAAAGAAGTGACTTGAGCCTTGAGCTATTTGATTTCCTCTACATGGTTAGTTTCAACAAAATCACTAGAGGAAGTAGATGCTACATTGTTAGAGCAACACGGCACAAAATTTAATTCATCACGAGATATAGCATGGTTGTGAGAGGATGACTACAAGGACTAGCACATGGCAATAGAAAATTTGGAGTAGATATAGTGCTAATGTCCATATGAGGCCCACTAGATGTTACCTTTGACACAATGGCCTCATGATCTAACTTTAGCCTACCATGGGAGACTATAAGATCCTCGTGCGAGCTCGAGAGTTTAACATGACTTTATTCTAATTTCCCATAGTTGCTAGTTAGCAACGCAAGTTGAGCCTTTAGCTCAACATTCTCCTTCAAAATAGATGCTTCATAATAAACAGAGTTAGTAGCACAAGCATCATCATTATTAGCAAGAGGTGAGGGAAACTTGGCAAGCTCTTTTGAATATGAAGCTTTAAGTTGCTCATGCGACTCGGTGAGTTTGATGAGCTCCCTCTTAACGACCCGAGAGCCATTTTCGAGATGCTTAAAATCCTCAACAAGTTTAGCATAAGCACTTCAAGTTCATCATGTTTAATCTTGAAGGAGTTTGCCACCGCAAGTTCTATATCAGGGTATTCATTTACTCTAGAATAGAGTAAAGGTATCCTCAAGAGATTCTTTGGTGGTTTGTTCTTCTTCAAGGGAGTCCTTTAGTTGTGCAATTTTATCAGCATACTTATGCTCACGCGCAAACTTTTCATCAATTATGTTTTCTTGCTCCTCAATAAGATCATTGCCTTCTATAGCATAATTCAAGATTTCAATAAAGTTGGAGGAAGCAATTTTACGTTTGAAGAGGGCGCTATAGACAACCTCTCCCATTTTCTTAATAGAGGTAATATCGTACTTACCTCGATAATCATCATTATCATTCTCAACCTCATCATCATCATGAGATACAATGGGATCCAAAGAGGTTCCCTTTGTTCCCTTAGCCATAAGTCATATGTGAGAACAGGAGGAAGGTGATGATGAGATTGCACTTGTAGCACCATCTGAAACCTTGTCTTGGTCCATAGAATCTTCGGTTTCCTCTACATGGTTAGCAACACAAGCACTAGAGGAAATAGAAGCATTTTTATCATGGCAACAAGACAACACACGCATATCATCATGAGATTTATTCAAGCCATTACTACATGATATGCAAGGACTATCAACACTATCATGTAAGGAGCTGTGAGTGCTAGAAGTGTTAAGGTACGAAGATAGATCATTGCAACTAAATAGGGATGAAGGATTACAAATAGTAAGCACACTATCCACATTGCAGTTTCTATCACCACTCACCGTATCATTACCTTGTGAAAAATCACATGTTGGTGAAGTGGTAGACGATGAGAACTCATATCGACCGGAAGTGGAAGCAACACAATCATCCTCAATAATGTTGGACTTGCTATATTTATCTTAAATCTTGGTCCATATTTCACGAGCGCTTGAATAAGGCATGATAGAAGAAAGAACTACATTACTCACAACATGCAAAAGAATTTTAGTAGCTAGAGCATCTATATGAGAGTTCAACTTCTCCTCTAAAGATTCATTTTGGGCATCCACGGGAGAAGAGAAACCCACATATAGATATCCCTCGATAATTGGGTGAATTTCCCGAAATAAATTAAGCATCGAATTTTCCAAACATCATAATTTGTGTCATCGAATGTGAGTGTGTCCTTGTGCACTAATCCCCTAGCCGACATCTTTACTCTCAAGGCGATGAAGCCTAAAATGAGAGACCGGGCTCTGATACCAATTGAAAGGATACATATGTCGCCTAGAGGGGGGCGAATAGGTGACTACAACTTTTCTGAGAGTGGCTCGACAAAGGCGGAATTAAACTAGCGTTTACTTTGTCAAGCACAACCTAGAACAACTAGGGTTCACCTATGTGCACCAACAACTTATGCTAAGCAATACAAGCAACAATGTGATAGCAAGATATACATTACTTCAAGCACGAAGGCTATCACAATGTAAAGTGCATAAGTAAAGAGCTCGGGTATAGAGATAACCGAGGCAAGCGGGGATGATGATATTTTACCGAGTTCCTCCCAACATGGAGTACATCTCGTTTGGAGAGGGGGTGGTATCTAACCACCTATGCCACAAAAGGCCTCCCTTATTCTCTGGTGAATCTCACCCCAACGGGATCGATCCACACTTCCACTATCGGTGCACTTGTCGGTGGCAAACCGGAACCTCTCACAAGGTTGGGGCACTTCTCCACAACTTAATTGGAGGCTCCCAACAAACTGTAGGGTTCGCAACATAGAAAACAAAAAATTTCCTACGATGGGAACAACTAAGTACCAAAATCTATCTACTAGATACAAGCAACGGGTGGATATACATCCATAGAATACATACCCTCGAAGACCGAATAGCGTTAACGAGGTTGTACTCGTGGATGATGTAGACGAACGCTTGCTGATCTCAAGATCGTGATGAACTCCATCTGGTCCAGCCGGTCCAGCACGATCAAGTCCAGCACCTCAAAGCAGTGGTGCATCCGTGATCGCACACACGTATGGGTACCCCGACAACCTCCGCGCCCTCGCTCCAGTGAAGCAGCGGAAGCAACAAATCCTTCCAGAAAAATCCACCGGGAACATGTATCTCGCTGATCCGACACCATGGGGAAACTCTAAAGGGGGGAGAGAGATCCTTCGCGAGGAGGTGTACTTTGAGAGGAGGAGAGGTGGGCCTTTTATAGGGGAGAGGGGGGCACCCAAGGGGCATGGCGCCCAGCCATGGGGGCTGCCCCCACCTCTTCCACATTCATGTGGGTGGAGCTCCCACTCAAAATGAAAAGCCTCCACTCCCATTAAAAAGCCTCCACTCAAAAATCCAGTCACATGCATTAAATTTCCACCAAATTTAATGCAAGCTCTCATTTAAATAAAACTCTTTTATTTATTTATTCAGAATTTTGTTAATTACTTTAATTAACAAACATTCACATAAAACCCCTTACTTCATTTCAATTTCACATGCAGAACCAGTTTCAGCAATTTCAACCGAAACCGTTTCGGTGTCTAGTGAAATAAATTCCTGTGCTTTCCTTTTTCTTTCTCTGGCATATCATTTGCTCCGAATGGTGTCGGTATCCCTTAAGTGTGTCACCCTATGGTTCGCGAATAATGCAGACATGATAGATACCCCTCTCCGATCAATAATCAGAAGCGGGACTTGGAGATCCGTACTGACTCCCACACATTCAACGATGACTTCTGTGATCGTGTGAACCTTTTACGCTAGTATCTTAATCCCTTTGTTTCACGATATATTACATGTCCAAGATTCGATCATCGGTATCTCCATACCTAGTTTGATCTCGTTACCGACATGTACTCTTTTCTCGTTCCCGTGATATAACATTCTAGTGATCAAATCACTTGCTTGCAAGCTAATCAATGTGATATCACCGAGAGGGCCCAGAGCATATCTATCCGTCATCGGGATGAACAAATTCCACTCTTGATCCATGGACCTCAACATAACACTTTAGTAGTTCTGAAGCCATCTTTATAATCACCTAGTTACAGTGTGACGTTTGATGTTATCAAGAAACTCTTCCGGTGTTAGTGATTGACATGATCTCATGGTCTAAGGATTAGGATCACTTCGTAAGTTGTTAGCAATATAAACTCAATGACTTTTATCGTAATGCTATACTTCGGATGAATGTTCATCACACCATTACACTAATGTTGTGACCTCGTTATTAACAACATCCAATGTCTATGATCAGGAAACCTATGATCATCTTGTTAATCAACGAGCTAGTTTATAAGAGAGGCATAACTAGGAACTTCCTTTCTGTTTATTAAACACACATGTATTAACGTTTCCGTATTAATACAATTATAGCATGTAAAATAAACATTTATCATAAATAAGGAATACGATAATAACCACTTTATTATTGCCTCTCGGGCATATTCCCTTCAGTCTCCCACTTGCACTAGAGACAATAATCTAGTTTGAAAACTTTGCATATTGAACACTTATGGCTTTCTGGTGTTCCATATACGCAATTGCAAGTGGTTAACATAATCTACGGATTTGACACTTTCAGGTCCGTGTGTATTTGCATGTCATTGCGTCTTCACGCATCACTCATTCTCTAATGAGATGGCATTGTATAAATTTGGTCTTTCGGTGAGACCTTTAGTTCCTTGGGGTTAAAACACGTCGATACTATTGTCATACAATATATCTTTAGTATTAGCCCGTTGCAAACCACACCTTAGTTTGATAACAAACTACTTGACACAAATTCCCTCCTTTGCTGCTACTATAGCAGTCATATACTTAGCCTTTTGTTGTAGTATCCGTCACAATGTCTTAACTTTGGAATTCATCCAAATCCATCATGGAAACTTTCTTTCCATTTCATTGTGCCACCCATAGTTTAAATTGAGATAAACTTAATTTGTATCTTGTGACAAAACTAGTATCAATGTAACACTTTACAATGAACTATTTGTAATTGTTTGTCACCTCTACACAAATATATTCTTAGTTCTTCCAAAAGATCATAAGAATTTCCTTACTATTGTCCAATGATCATTTTATGGTTCATTCTGGTATATGCTCATAACACTTAGAGCATAGGACATATCTGGATGTGTACATATCATGGTATGATTGATCAAATCATTCTTGTGATTTTACTCATCAAGTGTCAAAGCACTTGAATCTTGTTTCACTTATCAAGTGTCGATACACATGAATCTTGATTCAAATCCTTTCCATGCGACAAGAACCGTTTCTTGTTGTTTCTATATTGAACTCCTTCAATATCTCATATATGTACGTTTGGCACAATCATATTAGCATCACCGTCTATCCACTATAGACATTCATGCTAAATATTCGGGTTTTGCCTAAGTCTTTCATCGAAATGAAATTCTTAACCATTGTCAATAAAAGATACATCATTTCTAATCAACAAGATGTCATCCACATAATGTATTAGAAATGTGTCTCAGCGCTCCCACTTAATTTCTTGCAAATGCAAGAATCTTCATCGTCTCCTGATGAAAAATTCCTTTTTCATCATGGTGAAGATTCCAACTCCGCGATGCTTACTTTAACCATTAAAGTTTGCATGCCCCTTTTTAGCATCCTTTGAATTAACAAAACTCTTTGGATCGTGTCATGTACACGTACTAGGTAACCATTCTATTAAAAGAACTTTTTTTGTTTATTCATCTACCATATACCAAATTATATGTAGTGGTTGCTACTTTAATCCGTCCACACTAAATATCCCTATGAAAGATCAAATCTTGTCATAGTCAACTCCTTGAACATTGTCGTAAAATACTTTACCGATATGTCGACTAGTTCATAGATGTAAAACATCCATGTCTGTTTCTTTATAGATCCAAATACGACCGATAGGTTTTTACACCTTTCCGGAGGGTCTTTCAAGTTCAAAACTTGATTTCTCGTGTATGGAGGTATCACGGATTTTATGGCTTCAAGCCATTTGACGGAGTCAGGGCCCATCATCGCTTCTTTGTAGTCGGTTCATCATTGTCAAACAATAATGATTTACTCTCAAATCTCAATCATTTGATTATTTATCCGACCTTCTTGGTTCAATAGGAACTTTATACCTCCGTGACCGCAACCTTTGAGGCACATAATCTATGAGCATTATGGCAGCCTCCGGAACGATTTCGTACTGCAACTCAAAGACATTTAGCTAAGGTTCGTTAACCTTATCAAAGTTCTATTGTCCTCCCACTTAACTTTTATGAAAAAAATCCTTTTTCAAGAAACTTCACGTTTCAAGCGACAAACCCTTTTGTCATCGGTGTTATGGAGGAATAACCAATTGTTATTCGAAATAACCTATAAAGACATGCTCATCCTACTTTGGTTGTAAACATCTTACTTATGTTTAGCATACCAAAATTTAAGAAATGAGAACTTGGGTTTTACCCCAAACCATAACTTCCATGGTGTCATTTCAACGGATCAAGATGGAGCTCTTTTCAGTGTAAAAGCGGAAGTCTCTGAAGCTTTAATCTTTTTAAAACATAATGGCAGTTTTATAAATAACACCTTTGATCCAACCATGTCAAACAAGGTTTCATTACAAATCTCAAACACTCCATACTCCTATGGTGTTTCGGGAAATGTAAATCTAGGTGTTTTGCTAAACTTGTAACTCAAATAAATCCCTTTATGATAAATCATAATTCATTTATTTTTCTTGTTACACTTGTAACTCAAATAAATCCCTTACGATAAAATCATAAACCATTTATTTTCTTGTCACAATGATTTGCAATTCATCTTGAAATTCTTTGAACGTTTTCAAATATTTCATACTTCTTTCTCATTAAGTGAACATTCACTCAAATTTTCGGAGAAAGCATATGAAGTTGAAATCCATCGCTTACGACTATACTTAATAGACTACATACATCGATATGTATAAATTCCAATAATTTAGTTGTTCGTTTTTCTTTGGACTTTGAACAAAGTTTTAATTATCCCGAGGAAAGTCTCACAAGCGACACTTGATCAAATCAAAGACTCCAAAAATCCATGAAAATGGAGTTTCTTCATGTTTTCTTTCCAATATAATTTAAACGGCGATGTCACTTCGTAAGTGATCTTCCAATCATTTGTCTTGCGACATTTTAGCATTAGGCTTTATGGATGTGATTTATTCAACTAGATTTGTAAATCATCCATCTTATATGGAATACGGTAATTATTTGAACAACCTTTGTTCTCATAATACCTAATTCAAATAACAATTATTAAAACAAATCTTAAAGTCAAGCTTTGATGTCAACGATAAATACAAACAACGGTTTGTTTGTTTTCGATGAACATCATCACATATTCTCTTGCTAGTTACTTAGGCCATTGTGGTTCATGAATTGCGTTGTTCTGTATGAAATTTCATACCAACCAATTTGGTATCCAATACCCAAGACCCACATTGTTTAACAAGCAAAGAATACAACCATAACATGTATATCATATATATACCTAAATTGGATATTTCCAATCTTTTCTTTTCTGCCAAATATATTTTTATAGATTCTCTTTCAACATTTCCTTTTCCTTTTAAAATAATCTATCAACATCAAAAGTGGCGCCATATACATGACACATAGCCCAAAGCGTGTATATTCAAATAATAATACCTTTGGACTTGCACTTTGAAGTAGATCACCATCATCAAAATGATCGGTATTCTTTCAAAATCCATTCTTTAGTAATCTTATACTGTAGTAAACACTTTACATACATCTTCTATTCATCCTTATCATGACGACTTTCATGATCAAGCTACTGTAGCTTATAGAGGCGAATCGTGAGTATAACATTACCTTCCAAAACCCTTTTTGGATGATTAGGATGTCTAGCATCTCCAACCTTTGTAAATTCTCATCCAATATGAGAACATATATTATACTCTATCATATTGCAACCAAAACATTATTTCAGATATCGTTATATCTGCCACACATGATGGTTTCTGAAACAATTCTTTCAGCTCCTAGATAAACTTGATATTAAAAACAATCAAGAATCATGGAGGCAAACATGATACTTAAGATACTAACACTGGAATTGTTACTCTCGATTTAATACCAATTATTAAATTTCACGGAGTAAACAGAGTTTTCTGAAAGTTTGCAATAGGACTTTAAACTTTAGATTGACACTCAACACAATACGATACCAGTTCGTAAAGTATATATCCAGAATTCTATAGTTCTATTATCTCAATTATAACTAAGCATAAGGTGGTGAACGAATGCCAATGACTACAACAAATTATGCAAATTCACTTTGATTTAATTTTATGATAAATTGAGTTCTACTAATCCAAATTAGAAATGAACTCCCACTCAAAAACGACATCCCTCATGTCTTTTTGGTGATTACATGAACCAAATCCACTACACCAAGTCTGATCATCACGTGAGTCGGTGTAGCTTCAAAGGCGAGCATCCATATGGGCATCATATCTTTCATATGGCTCATGCTTAACCTTTCGGTCCATGTTCCGAGGCCATGTCTGCACATGCTAGGCTTGCCAAGTAACAACCTTAGTATTCGCGTGTGTAAACTGTCTTACACCGGAAATATGATCGTGGATCCAAGAACACTCGATCATCACGTGATGTCTTGGAGCGGCGAAACATAATCAGTGCATACTTAAGGCAGAACACATTTTTCGACCGAAACAGTTTCGGTGTCTAGTGAAATAAATTCTTGCGCTTTCCTTTTTCTTTCTCTGGCATACCATTTGCTCCGAATGGTGTCGGTATCCCTTAAGTGTGTCACCCTACGGTTCGCGAATAATGCAGACATGATCGATACCCCTCTCCGATCAATAATCAGAAGCAGGACCTAGAGATCCGTACTGACTCCCACACATTCAACGATGACTTCTGTGATCGTGTGAACCTTTTACGCTAGTATCTTAATCCCTTTGTTTCACGATATATTACATGTCCAAGATTCGATCATCGGTATCTCCATACCTAGTTTGATCTCGTTACCGACATGCACTCTTTTCTCGTTCCCGTGATATAACATTCTAGTGATCAAATCACTTGCTTGCAAGCTGATCAATGTGATATCACCGAGAGGGCCCAGAGCATATCTATCCGTCATCGGGATGAACAAATTCCACTCTTGATCCATGGACCTCAACATAACACTTTAGTAGTTCTGAAGCCATCTTTATAATCACCCAGTTACAGTGTGACGTTTGATGTTATCAAGAAACTCTTCCGGTGTTAGTGATTGACATGATCTCATGGTCTAAGGATTAGGATCACTTCGTAAGTTGTTATAGCAATATAAACTCAATGACTTTGATCGTAATGCTATACTTCGGATGAATGTTCATCACACCATTACACTAATGTTGTGACCTCGTTATTAACAACATCCAATGTCTATGATCAGGAAACCTATGATCATCTTGTTAATCAACGAGCTAGTTTATAAGAGAGGCATAACTAGGAACTTCCTTTCTATTTATTAAACACACATGTATTAACGTTTTCGTATTAATACAATTATAGCATGTAAAATAAACATTTATCATAAATAAGGAATACGATAATAACCACTTTATTATTGCCTCTCGGGCATATTCCCTTCACAAACGCCACCAAGGCCACAACCTGCAACACCAACAAACCGTCTAGGGTTCCAAGAACCCAAGAGTAAAAAGCTTCTCAACTTTCACTCACCAAATCCTCCGAGGAGAACTCAAACCGATGCACCAAATGCAATGGCAAGAACACAAGAAGTGCTCAAATCATTCTCTATCAAATTCCACCAAAGATACAAAAGCTTATGGGGGAATAAGAGAGGAAGAACAATGGAGGAAATCCACAAAAGACTCCAAGATCTAGATCCCAAGATGTTCCCCTCACTTAGAGGAGATATTGATTGGTGGGATTATAGATCTAGATCTCCTCTTTCAAATCCATCAAGAATATGCAAGAATCAAAGGAGGGATTGAGGGTAAGAAAGCTCAATAAGGTCAACAATGGAGGGGAAAACTTGCAAGAATGGTTGAGAAACCATTGGGTAAGAAGGCCCCTTAAATAGGTTCCCCCAAAATCCAACCGTTGAAGCCAAAAAACGCGAATCCCGGTACTACCAGACTTTTTCCCGGTACTACCGGATATTCCCGGTACTACCGGACATTCCATGGGGATCCCAGGTTGCCAAACGCACCTTATTTAGTACCACCCGATACTAAGGGGCGGTATACCGGACCCTGGTCCGGTACTACCGGTCATCCCTGAACAAAAACGACCATAACTTTTGCATCCGGACTCCGATTTTGATGATCTTGGGCTCGTTTCGAAGAGGAAAATAAGCTCTACAAGATCATTCAAAGAAACATCATAGTCCAGTAAGGGAGGATAGATCCAAATGGCAAAAGATTTAACCTCTCTCAAAAAGACGAACTGATAAAACCACCAACATCGAAAACATAATAGAAAATGCATATGAAATCTGTTTTCAATGAACTAGAGCTTGTCATGGAGATTAACACAATCTCTAAATCCTCACATGAGTAAGAACCAAATAATGTAAGGTTTTACGTATCTCTAAAATACAAACCGGTAAAACCTCCAAGATCAAAATGCAATAAGATATAAAAGGGAAATCCGTTTTTGATGAACTAGAGCTTGTTATGGAGATTACCACAAGCTCTATATCCTCACATGGATAAGACCAAATAACAACCAAATATGATGATGAAAGTATGCAAAGGTTTGAGCTCTTTCCGAATGATGTGACCGAGTTACTCATTCGAGAGCCCCTCTTGATAGTACGGTTATCTATCCTAAACCCGATCTCCCAACAAACATGAGACCGGCAAAAGGGAAAACCTATCAATATTATACCTTTGCCTTGAGCAATCCACTTGAGCTCGATGTAGATGATCTTGTCCTTCTCAAGATGGACACCTTTCTTGATTCCTCATCATCGATCCATGATCACCGAGGATGGCAAGCATCAAACATGAGATCTTCTATAGATGCGCATTTTGAGCTTGCACAACACATATTCTTCTCATTTCATCGACCTTGAAGCCAACACATGCTCCAAGTGATGCCAATGGACAATTCCTACAAGTGCAACTTAATACACACATTAGTCCATAAAGATTGTCATTAATTACCAAAACCACACATTGGGGCCCACATATTCTTTCAGTGTACACCCTATCCGTGAGCTTAGTCATCATCGGGAGAAGGTCATCCTTCTCCTCTATTTCCTTGAGGCGATAACGGACTTCAACGCAATGGAGTAGCTCCTGCTTGTGATATATTTTCAGTGCCCGCACACGATCTTTTGTCGTGGGGACAACTTCTTCCTCATCCATTATTGATGGATCGGGGAAGTAGAAGCTGCTCCTCCCCTCCTCTTGAGGCTTCACCCTCATACGAGCGCCAGTGGTAGGCCTCGAGCGGGGCAACGTCAGTCCCTTGCTAGCACCTACACCAATGTTAGGTATTTCCTTACGCTTATGCGGCCTAGGATCTGTAGTGACGAACTTGACCGTCTCCACACGTCCTTTTATGTGCGGCTTGTGGCCTTATCTCTCTTCTTGAGTTATTTTCATCGCCGCCCAGTCGACCTCCGGGGGGTCATAGACGTCACGACAGATGTAAACGTCGCCCCAGCCTTCACCGGGGTCGCTGTTGTAGAAGTTTGGCTTGACGTACTCTTTGTACCCGGGCTAAAACTCTCCACCTCCTCATCGTCATCCTCCATCGACGGGCTGCTAGAAAGGTACCTAGGAGCAATGAGCCCCATAGGTTTTCCACGGCCTAGGACGGGATAGCGCATAGCTGTATTTGTTCCTGGTGATTTGTGACTAGAGAGAGGTACAAGGGCAATATATAAGAGGGGCCAGAGGTCTCGCGAGAAACACCAAATTCTCGTCCAAGAAAACAATCCAAACCGACTAGAAAAAGAAATCGCGGATTTGAAGGAGTCATGTGCCGTAACGACCAACTATACAGTCGCAACCCGTATAGTTGGTTCCGGGTAGATATTTCCAAATATCTTGATCCCAGGTCGGTTAGATGACCGACTAGGAACTGACAAAGAGTTTTTTTAATGAATAATAATGAAAACGGATCGACGGTACTAAAGCTTTGACGACCAACTATACGGCGGGAGAATCTTCTTCGCCCGTATAGTTGCGGCCGTATAGATACAGTACCCAAAAAATAATTTGCGAGGGGATATAGAAGCTTTGACGACCAACTATACGGCGGGAGATTTCTCTCCAGCCGTATAGTTGCGACCGTATAGATGTTGTATCTCTAAAACTATTTCGCGAGGGGGATACAGAATGTTTAATGACCAACTATATGGCAGGAGAGTTTTCTTCGGCCGTATAGTTACAGAAACCCCTAAAAAACTTCAAAAAAACAAGAGTAATTCAAAGATAAAAAATTAGAAGTAGAAACTGTGAAAATAAAACACTTATTAGAGTTAGAAAACTTACCTTCCACTTACCGTTTACTTAGTCATGAGTGACAAGCTCCTCTAACAACAAGGTCTTCTTTTTCTTGGGAGGATTTGACCTTAGCTCATATAAAAATTCCTGAAAATGAAAATCACGGGGACTTGCTGGGCAAATATAGATGATGCATCTACTACCTTTGCTTCTTGTCTCTGCATAATCTGCAACTCAAATTCTTGAAGTAAAAGGATCCAACGGATCAGTCTTGGCTTATGAAACTTCCTCTCAAGGAGTTCTTTTAAACCATCACGATCTGTATAAACTCTTACTTTTGCATCAACAATATAAGAACGAAACTTATCACAAGATAAAAATACAACAAAAGTTCTCTTTCTTCCTTAGGATAATTCTTTTGAGCACTATTGAGAGTTCTACTAGCATGATGTATAATATTAAATTTGCGACCTATGTGTTGTCCTAGAGTTACTCCTACAACATCATCACTAGCTTCACATATTAAATCAAAATTCATATCCCATATAGGTGGTTTAATGATGAGAGCACGAGATAAAGCATATTTAAGTTTGTCAAAGGCAATAAGGCACTTATCATCAAAATTGAATCTTACTCCTTTTTGCAACAAATTAGTCAAAGGTTTAGAAATTTCAGAAAAAATCCTAATGAACCTTCTATAAAAGCCTACATGACCAAGAAAACTTCTTATACCTTTTACGTCCCTTGGTTGTGGCATTCTTTCTATTGATTTAACTTTAGACCTATCTAGTTCAATTCCCTTACCTGATACTTTATGTCCAAGGACTATGCCTTCTTTGACCATAAAATGGCACTTCTCCGAGTTTAAGACAAGATTGGTTGCTTCGCAGTGCTGCAAGATAATATTGAGATTATCCAAGCAACTAGTATACGAAGTTCCATAGACAGAAAAATCATCCATAAATACTTACATTATCAGTTCTATAAAATCTGCGAAAATAGCAGTCATGCATCTTTGAAAAGTAGCTGGAGCATTACATAACCCAAAAGGCATGCGTCGGTAAGCATGTAAACCATAAGGACTAATGAACGTTGTTTTAATTTGGTCATCAGGATGAACAACTATTTGGGAGAAACTAGAATATTCGTCCAAATAAAAAAATGAGTATGGTTTGCTAACCCCTCCAAAGTTTTATCTATGAACGGTAATGTATAGTGATCTTTCCTTGTTTCCTTATTCAATTTCTGAAATCTATGCACATCCTATGTCCAACAACAGTTATAGTAGCTATCAATTCATTGTTTTATTAGGAACAACAGTAAAACCGCCATTCTTAGGAACACAATGAACATGACTTACCCATTCACTTTCTTTTACAAGATAGATTATACCTGCATCAAGTAGGTATACTATTTCTTTCTTACCACTTCCTTCATTTTAGGCTTTAGTCTTCTATTAAATTCCGCAACTGGTTTAGCACCTTCCTCAATGAATATTCGATGGGAGGCTATCGCGGGACTAATACCCTTCAAGTCATCCATTGAGTACCCAAAGGCCTTGCGGTGTTCCTTTAGTACCTTCATGAGTTCTTCTTCTTCTTTCCATACAAGTTCAGCACTAATAATAATAGGGATTTTTTTAGTTTCATCTAAGAATCTATACTTAAGATTATATGGTAGAGTTTTAAATTCTGGGGGTGGTAGTTCTTCATCCCCTCTCTTTTTTGGCTCTTCAAAAGCTTCATCAGTTGGAGGTTCTTCTATGGGAAATGAATCAAATCCACTCTATAATTCTTCTAGAGTTTTATCCTCCATAATTATTTCTTCACAATTTGGGTCTTCATTTATTTCTTCATCTTGATTATTTAAGAAAAGAGTTGCCATCTCCTCGATACTCTTCTATTTCTCTTCTTCTTGTATATGTAGAGGTTTGTCTTTAAATTTGGAAAAGTGGAATTCCTTTTCCACTTTCCTAAGCTTAAGGGATACAACCTCCTTTTTGAAGTCAACTGTGGCACCTATATCACTCAAAAAGTTTCTTCAAAATATGATTGGGCAAAGAGTGCCAATTGGCATATCAACAACTACAAAATCAATAGGGAAATTTTTATTACTAATCGTGACAGTTGCATCTTCAACTACTGCCATTGGAATTCTAAGATTTTTTATTGGCTAACATAATTGTCATATCAGTATTTTCCATTGTAGCTGGTGCTATCTCTTATTTTATTTCTAAATAAAAGTCATAAGATATAACATTAACTTTGGTGTCAAGATCACATAAATCATAATGCGAGGTTTCTTTAAATATGCCGGGAAGAATAGGCTTACCCACATCTTTTACCTTAATTTTACCTTCAACCAGTATAGAAGTCTCTTCATCAAGTTCAACTATGTTACAATGTGCATACATAGACATGATTGATTCCTTGGTTACCTCTTCATATTTGGTTTCATCCAGATGTTCTTCAATTATTGGAACACTTTCCTCTCCTTTCTCCTCCTGTACTGCCTTGACCTATTCATATTCCAAAATATGCTTTCGTGCAGTGTTAGGAAAAGGTATCTCGTACATTGGTTCTAGGGAGGCCAATGTTACTTTAACTTCTCTTTTCTTCTCAGGTTTGGGTGGTGGATCATACCTAGCCGAACCCTCTTTGGAGCATTGAGGTGTTCTATAACAGCTTTAACAACTTGCAACACAAGATCTGAATCTAAATAAAGCTCTTTAGATAGTTCATTAACATGGCCTTTTTTATTATAGTCGTGAATACATTCATGATCTATTTATGTGCCTCCTTCACTTCCTAGACCAAAATTCCATGAAACTCTATGATCGCGAATTCTATTAAGTAAAGCCCAAGCTTTAGTGATAGGTACTCCTCTCGCGCAAGAGTCTAGTTCAATTTTATTAGGTTCAACTAAACCGCCATAAAAGATATGTAATAAATACCATTTAGGCAAATCATGATGAGGACATTATCTAAGTAAATCTTTAAATCTTATATAAGCTCTTACTAGTACTTCATTGGGACAGTTCCCCCAAGTCATTATAAGACGATTCCAAAGGATTTTGATAACGGGTAATATTTAGATAGGAATTGACAAGCTAAATTATCCCAAGTAGTAGTGGCTTCTGGGGTAGAGATCTATACCATGAGAGAGTTATACTTGTCAAAGTTTGACTAAATTTTTTAACCCTTACCTCATCGGCGGTATACCCCGTTAATTGGAATGTGCCACATATATCTTTGAAACATGCAATATTCTCATATGGATCAGGATCTTCTTCATCTCTGGTAAATTGCTTCTTGTGTAAAATACCAAGTAGTAGAGGATTTATTTCAAACCCCCCTTGTCTTCTCGTTGGAGTGGTCACTTTTATAAATATCATAGGGCTTCCAAAAGCGGTTGAGTGGGTTAGCACTAGTCATATGCTCAAACTCCATCATGTTGGTGGAAACCTGTAACTCAAAACAAAACTTAACAAAACTAAAGTAAATAAGTAAAAACTAAAAGACCTATAACGCTTAGCTCCCCGGCAACGGCGCCAGAAAATAGTTTGATGACTGCAAGTGCACAGATCAGTTGTAGCTAGTTTCGAAATAAAGATATCGATCCCATAGGGAGCAGGAGTCCGAAGTCTAAGAATTCTTGAAATAAATACTAAAACTAGAAATGCTAAATAAAGTTCTAAGTGACAAGATAAAATGCGAGTAATGTATAGAAAGGTGTTTGGGGGGGGGGGTTGGTATAAGAGAGCAATGAGTAAATTAAATAAAACTAAATACAAAAAATAAGTATCGCGTATGTAAAAGAGATTTGAAACTTCAGTGGGGAAAAGCGTTCTCGGGGATAAGCGGATACACCGCTAGAATTATAAAGGGCTAAGGTAAAGATTATTATCATAAACATTCTCAACTATGTATGTGTGGGAGTAACTCCATATTTGGACAAAGAGGCATCAACCACTGCTCAAATCATCCTCATAACCACAACATACAGCAAACAACATCAATTGAATTACTGCGCTATTAAGGGACATAATCACGTAGGACGTATTCTATTGCATGGATAGTGTTTTGTGAGTTTCCTTGTTTCCCAAGTTGATACGTAAGGGGTGCCAACAACTTTATAATCACTGTAATTGCTAACATCCCTCCGTCTACCAACAAGTAGTTCCCAACATCAAGTCCCCACAAGAGGCAAATATTGACAGATCGACTTCTCTCAACATCAAGATGTAGACAATATAACACATGGTCACAATGATGAATATCATAATAAACTTTATCTTATTTCAATCTCATGCTAGGGTTTATCCATCTCCCTAAGAACTAATGATCTACTCAGACATGGACGCAATCAGCATCATGGCAATGGTAATGGAAACGATATCGATGAATAGTACTTGTATAAATCCACAACTAGTGCAAGAATTACAATAAAATCTAGATGGGATGGATGGAGATGATGGTGGTGAGGAAGATGCATCGGTTGATGAAGATGGAGATCGGTTTCTTGGCCTCCCAGATATGTGTATGGTAAATATGGGTCCCTAGGGCAAGTTCCCCCTCCAGATGCCTTCCAGAGGTTAGGTTTAGGTGATTTATGGGTGTTATGTATGTTGTGTCCTCAAACCAGTTGCACGGGGTGAAACTATTTGAGGAGGCGGAGGCGGTGCCAACTATACGGGCCGTATAGTTGGTCGTTAAACCTTCTATCTCCTTTTCTCGCTTTGGGTTTTCTTCTGGTATTATTAATATTTCCCAAATAAGAAATTTACGTAGTTTTTGGCTCCTTTTCGCTCCAATATAGCTGGTCCAAGAATTGTGTCCATCGGGTCCATCATCTGATCTGATCCTAGTGAAAATAAACATAAAAAGTGCATGTGAACGCCGTAAAATACCAAGATCCTACATCTACAATGCAAAATAATAATCCAAAACATGATGCAAATATGCACTCATCAACCTTCCTCTCCCTTGTTCCAGCAGGCGTCAAAGGTTGTAGATCTCCTCGCAATTCCAGCAGCACGACAGTGTGGTGGTGGAGGTGGAGGAGTAGATCCTATAGGGCTTCGCCTAAGCCAGAGCAGGTATGGTGGAGGAGAGTGGCCTCAGCGGCTATGGTGTAGGTGCCAACGAGAGGGAGGCGCCGATGGCTCTAGTGTTTATGGCGACAACGACTTGGAGGGGCGGCAACCTAGGTCAAGGTGTGTAGGGGTGGCGCCCACTCCCTTCCTTATCTGGGTGGAGGGGAGGCGGCCTAGGAGGCCGTGTCCTCCCCCAACACCACCTTGTGGCCGACGGGTTGGGGAGGGAGAGGGAAACCTCACCTCTTTAGGTTTCCTCTCCTTCCTCCACTAGGCTTTGATTTTTCAATTTAGGATTTGACTTTTCAAACAATTGTTTGATCTAATCAAACTAGAGTTTAATCTCTCATCCTATTTCCTCGCCTAGTTAGTCTAGGGTATTATGCAACCATTTTACATTGGTATGTGATGACCCACAAGTATAGGGGGTGTATCGTAGTACTTTCGATAAATAGGAGTGTCGATCTCAACGAGGAGCAGAAGGTGTTGACTAGTGGTTTGGATCAGGAATTCTCTGTAAATACTTAGCAAATGGTTTTTTAGGGTTTTTTGATAACGCAAGGAAATAAAGTGCAAATAAATAAATACACCAATAATTGCAGCAAGTGGCCCAATCCTTTCTTATAAAAGTACAATCCGGTTGTATTACTTATGAGTACCAAACGTTCCCGAGGACACATGGGAATATTGTCAAGTGCTTTCGCTTCCTATAGTTGATTAATCTTCTTTGGTTGGATAAGTGTTGTGGGTGAACCTGTGCTAATGTACTGACCTTACTTGGACTAATACATACTTGTGATTAAACCCCTTGCAAGAATCCGCAACTACAAGAAAGTAATTAAGATAAAAACCTAACTATAGCATCAAACTCTGAGATCCTACACTCCCTTGTGTAAAGGTTTCCTAACGGGGGTTTAGGTTTCTGTCACTCTGGCAACCCCACAATTAGTATCCAAATACACAATGCATTCCCCTAGGCCCATAAATGGTGAAGTATCATGTATTCGACGTTCACATGACACCACTAGAAGAATAGCACCACAAATTAAATATCAAACCATTGAATAATACCTCAACACAATTCCACTACTAACAACATGACTTCTCCCATGTCCTCATGAACTAAACGAACTACTCATGAGACATCATATGGATCAAGATAAGAGATGACATAATGATGAATAACAATCTGAACATAGACAATAATTCAATGGTTACACTCAATAGCATCAACTACAAAAGTAATCAACACCGGGAAAGTTTCCCCTAATAACTATGCAAGATTCAACCCAAATGTTACAACGGGATGGAGTGGTGATGATGGTTTTGGTGGAGATGGTGGTGTGGATGATGATTATGATCTTGATGAAGTCTAGCTTGATAACGGTGTTGATGGTGACGATCTCCCCTCTTCGGGAAGGAATTTTCCCTGCAGAAATCTGCCTGCTGGAGAGCTCTTTCTCTCTCTGTAGTTTGGTACGTTGGAAACGTATCGATAATTTTTTATGCTCCATGCTTGTTTAGTATTGTAAGACCCTCAGAATCGGACCTATGCAAGTTTGGGCAAAATTCACCAAACCCGCATAGAAACGATTCAAAGGTGCCCACCAGGCACTTTCGTGCGGGTGGAAAACGAAGTAATAACATTACACAACAGTCCTCGATGGGACCCACAAAACAGATATATATAACAGCGACTCCATGAGTCAAGAATACAGATATAATATACAAAGATCCAAATCACCTTGAAAACGATAGAGCGTCCAGCTACGGACAAGATGCAAATGGGGCTAAGAGCCCTGAAGAATAACCAATGGCGTCCATAACCTGCGCCAAGCGGAAGGGTAACCACGCTAACGTCGATCTCAAAACACCTTAAACAAAGGGTGCCGACAAAGGCAAAGGAAAAGAAGGGCGTCGATCGAGGCGATGCAGCGAGGCTAGAATTCGGTCCTCGCCTACAAAGGTATGGTGGGTGGCGGCGTGAGATGCACTAAACAACCTATAGAGACTCGAAACAATCGGCGGATATCGAGAGAGGATGAGAATGACCTAACCGGATCCAACTGAAGCTAACACCAAACAAACCCATCACGGTGTTTCCCCTCGAGACCAAACGAGGAAGTCAACCGAGGAACTCACACCGTTGGCGGTTTATTTATTCGGTTATCGTTGCAGCAATTACTAGTCGGTATAGGTAATCGTCACGATAAAATAAGCGATGGGCACTTATAGTTAACCATTCCGTTATAGTTGCAACAATTACTAATCGAATCTGAGATAGCATGAGATAAACGAAACCCAGCGATTGTTGGTACTTTTATTCATTACATTTGTAGTTGCAAGATTTACTAGTCGGTACAATTTTATGGCGACAACCAACAACCAATTGTGGGCGATTAATTAGCCATTTCATTATAGTGAAGCTGATTACTAGTCATTATAAGTCAAATTTATAGCAGAAACTTTAGTTATGCTTGTCTATGATCGAGATCTTGTGCTCCAAGTCGTCCATATCCGCGACACGGCTTTGAGAAAGTTTTACCGGCCGGTGCACCAATAGCAACACACGCTTGATCAGCCTCGGAAAAACCAAATCAAAACCCAACGAGGCTTTCACGGTGAACAATCACAAGATTCAGAAATATTTGAGGCCACCCTTAAGTAGATCCATAGCGAAGCCGGTGACCCGAGGCGGGCTCAAGGTTATGGGGACGGTTTGTGAGCATCGGGAACCCGAAAGTGTGGCTGGGCTTGTCGACACCGCGGAATCGTGCCATGATCCTAAACAGTACAGTGTGCTCCTCGCACAATTTAAATACAGAAAGTAGCATGGCATAAGTACAGGATAGTAAATAAAACCTCAAACTAGTTTGTGGCCCCAAGAAATAAGACGGAATCAAGCTCGCCCGGGGTCCCATATACCTCCCGGATGTGGATAGCGCGATAAAACAAGGAACATGTATCAAGTACTCGGGGTCTTACGGGACACAAGTGGGCGTTCGGAAACCAAATATTATCTATCACCCACCGATGCCTCTGCTTATTTCAATTTTAGTTGTTAAACAGGAATTAAAGTGACGATAAGTAAAACTAGAACCATCTCCAACATCAACATGCGGCAATACATCAAGCTGTGGCATATGACTCACATCAGCTTGAGCAAGCAACTACGGCATGAGTCCAACTATCTACCAAACAACAGGTAATAGGGTGTGGCCAAGGCAATATAGGGCTGCACGGTATATCACAGGTACGGAAACTAAAGCATCGCAACACAGATAGCAATAGATCAACAGGAGGGAATAAAGACTATAAAAGTAAGATAGGTAGAAAGGGGGAGATGCTCGCCTGAAAACGTTGTCGAAGGTTTTCAACCGAAGATCGGGGCGAAGCTCACATCAACTCAACGGCCTTATCCGCGAAGAAGCAAAACACTAGAATAAACACCGGATGCACTATTTAACACAACGGCAGAAGATCGGCATGATGCATGTATGATGCATGACATGGCAAAGGTGCGATGCAATTAGGTCATATTAAGCGGAACCGGGGTCCCGACAATTAATTAAACGGTTCATGTTGTTTAGATACCCCGCAAATTAAATGTTGTTTTAGCATGGCAAAAGATAGCACCGGGTTCGCTACACAAATTTAAATGAGGTCAATATAAGGCTAGATTTGCCCGCATATGGGCCCCATATTTAATTATTAGGTGAATCGGCATAAGGCCCCCAAACCACAGATATGCATGCGAGATGACAAATAGATATGCAACAAGTTGTTATCATGTTATAAAATAAGGTTTCGGGAAGGGGTTCACACATTAGGGTTCGGCCGATCTTGGGGTTCCGGGGTTCGGGGTCAGTCTCAGGGTACAGGGTTCGACGGTTCGGGGTAGGTCTTGGCGTCCGGGTAGAAGGGCTTGGTTCCGTGCCGGGGCGCATCGGGTTTGTTTCGGTCGGTGCCGTTCTTGTCGTCGCGACGATCTTGTCGGATCCGGTCTTCGTCTCCGGGAGCGGGTCCTCAGGGACTAGACAACTTCGGTTCTCTGTGGCGATCTTGGCACTCGATGTCCGGGAAGGAGAACTTGTTGTCCAGGGTCTCGGTGTCCGGGGTGAAGTACTCGGCGTCCTCGAGAGAGTACTTGGCGTCCATGAGGAAGTACTTGTCGTTCTGGATGGGTCCCGAATCCATGAAGCAAATCTTGTCGGGGCCTCATGTCGGACTTGTCCGCGGATAAACTTGACTTGACGGTTCGATGTTGCCGCAGCGCTTGGCGTCGGCAGAATCGGTCTTCGGCGTCTGTCGATGGTCTTGTCGTACCGATGGGTCGGCCTCCGTGTGGGCGATCTTGGCGTTAGGGGCGAACTTGGTCGATGGTCCTCGGGTCTCACCAAAACAGGGTCGGCCTTCGGGTCGGGGTGGCGATCTTGGCGGTTACTTGGCCACGTTGTAGTTCTTGTCGAGGGTGTGGTCGGGTCGGCACAGCTTGGGAAGAAGACACCCATCCATCTATTGGCTCTAGAATGCCCACAGCACTCAAACACACAGGAGCAATATGGCGGGCGGCAGGTGGGCGACAAGCCTAGCGAGGAGGAGGGCCTTGGCTGGACTGCCCGGTGGAGGAGGGGAACGCGGCCGCTGTAGGGTGGCTGGAGCGGTGCAGGCTCGGCGGCGCTCATGAGGCGGCAGCGGCGGCTGCTTTCGGTGGAGCGAAGGCGGCGAAGCGGGACCGGCGGCGAGCGAGCTAAGCGCTCGAGGACATGGCGCGGAGGCAGCAGACGGGCGGCGGCTTGAGGATGGCGAGGAAGGGCGGGCATGGCGTCGAGAGGAACGCCGGCGTGGCGAGATCTCCGGCAGCAGCGGCAAGGCTGAGCGGGCGGCCGTGGCGGGCGCGGAAGCGGCGGCAGCGAGGCGGCGGGCATGGAGGCGGGCGAAGGCAGGGAGTGGCGGTGGCGGCAGCGCGGAGGACTGGCGGTGGCGGAGCCTCGGAACGGCGGGCGAGGAGGAGGCAGCGAGGGCGGCGAGGCGGCGAGGCGGAAGGAGGCGGTGGAAGCAGAGGAGGTGGGAGCGCGTGAGGAGGCGCGGGCGGCGGTGGCCTCGGGAAGAAGAGGGGGCGGGATCGCGTGGGCGCATGAGGGAAGCGTGGGTCAGCGTGGGCCCGCAGCAGCGTCGTGGGGGGTTAACTGCGTGGGGAAGGCGGCGCGGGTGGGCCCCGCGTGGGGACGCGGTGGGGGTTGGCTGAGACGTGGGCTCGGGGAGGGTCCCAGGGGGCGGTGGGGAGGTTCTGGGTGCGTCAAGTGTGCGTTTGGGTGGGGACAGTGGGGTTGGTGGTGTGTGGGGAGGAGAGGCGGCGTGGCGACGTGTGAGTGGTTGAGGGAGAGGGAGGAGGTGAGGTGGCGCATGTCTATAGGAGGGAGTGAGGTGGCCAGAGGGTTGGGTAGGATAGCTGGTGGGTTTAGGATTTAGATGAAATTTGGTTGGGGTGGACCGTTTATATTTTTACAGGGTGGTCGTTCGGTCGCCGCCCGTTGACTGCCCCACTAAAATAATTATAATTTTTATTTGTTTTCGAACAAGTCTTTTGCAACCCGATAACAGACAAAACAAAAATAGTCCGGCGACCCGGGTTTCCGGTGTTTGAATAAGATGGTCGTTTAGAAAACAAAGACGAGTTTTGCAAACATAGTTTTAGCAAACAATGCATGATGATGACGATGCAATGCACAAATTCAACGCGATTTTCTAGTAGTGGTTTTGCGGGATGCCACAAGTATCTACTTTGATGTACTTGTCCACACTTTGAGGTGCTTTTTACATGTTTTGTGGTACTGGTACTAACCTACTAACAAGTTGCAACAGTGCCAGATGCCTGTTTTCTGCTGTTTTTGGTTTCAGAAAAGTTAGTAAAGAAATATTATCGGAATTGGACGGGACAAAGGACAAAGTCAATTACTTTCCGTGGGAAACAATAAGTCCAGAGGAGAGCCGGAGGGGCCAGCCAGGGGGGGCCAGACCCACCCTAGGCGCGGGGGTAGGTGGGCCCACGCCTGGCTAGGGTTTGGTGGCCCTGGCCGCCTCCCGGTCTCGCCCCTTCGCCTATAAGAAGCCCACGATGCAGAAACCCTGAGGACCCTATCAAAACTCCATGAAACCTTCTGTAGCCGCCACCACCATCGTCCCTATATCAGGGGGATCTGAAGCTCTTCCCGGCACCCTGCCGGAGGGGAGATCATCCCGGAGTCCTTCTTCTCCGGTATGAAGCATGAGTAGTTCCACCTTGGACTATGGGGCCATGTAGTAGCTAGATGGTTGTATCTGCTCCTTTGTGCTTTCATGTATAGATCTTGTGAGCTCCGTTCATGATCAAGATCTAATCTATTTGTAATCATGCATGTTGTGTTTGCGGGGATCCGATGGATATTGAGATTATTATGTTGGTTTGATTAATGGTTTTGTCTTTATGATCCTATCATGTCTGTGTTGTTTGTGATCTTGCATGCTCTCCGTTGCTAGTGGTTATCTTGGCCAAGTAGTTGCTAGTGACTCCGAGAGGGGGTATTTATGCTCGATAGTGGGTTCATGCCTCTAGTTTCCAAGGGAAGTGACTGAAATCTCTTCGGTTGCAGATGTGCTATTGCTACTAGGGAGAAAACAACGGTCTCCTGTTCATGGAACATGTGGACTATTTACCTTACACACTTTGCTTAAAGCAGTTATCTGTTGCTTGTAACTTAATACTGGAGGGGGTTCGGATGATAACCTGAAGGTGGACTTCTAGTCATAGATGCAGCTAGATGGCGGTCTATGTATATTGGTGTATTGCCCAATCAACCTCATAGGATCTTTATGACTAGTAATTGCATCGTTATGCCTTGCTCAGTTCCTGTTAATTGCCCTGCTGTAATTTGTTTACCCTTCATGCCATGTTGTTTATTTAAGGAGAGCACCTCTAGGTAACTATGGACCCAGGTCCAATCTTTACCATTGATACATCTTCCACTGTTACTTGTTTACTTGCTGCAAACCATTACCTTCCACACCATACGTTTAATACTTTGTTACAACAAACCGGTGAGCTTGACAACCTCACTGATTCGTTCGTTGTGTTGTGCAGGTCTTCGCGTTGCTTGCAACACATGTGTGACGTTTCCTTCCTCCTACTGGTTCGATAACCTCGGTCTCAACTGAGGGAAGACTTGTTGCTGTGCTCTTCACACCTTGATCTTGGGGTTCCCAACAAGACTCCACATCAAGCACCAAGTTCTCTGGTGCCAGCAAGGAGTCATCATAGTTTCCGCCCCGCAGAGGCGGCGTAATATTTCTGTCGTCGCTCCCCGAACATTAGGGTTTCAGGAGGAAGATATAGGCGAAGGAGAGAAGGAGGAGGTGGGCCGGGGTGGCCACACCCCCTGGTGGCGCGGCCCAGGATGGCCCGCGCCTGGGGGTGTGGGCCCCCTATGGCCCATCTCCGCCTCCCCTTCTGGCTTCCTTCGTCTTCTGGAAAAATATGATTTTCCATATATTTTCTGGAATTTTCTGATCTTCACGAATATTTCATCTAGACACCCCTTTTTCCATCAGAATCCTGACTCCGACAGTTCATCCTCCAAAAAATCATCGAACATGCAAAAATAGATGAAACAACATAAGTATCACCTCTTAATATGAAATATATCAATGAATAGCAGTAAATTATGATATAAAATAGTGATGCAAAATGGACGTATCAACTCCCCCCAAGCTTAGACATTGCTTGTCCCGAAGCGAAAACTGAGCTCAGTAAACATGTCCACAGGTTTATGAAGTAAAGTGTCGATAAAAAGAATATGGACAAGAAACATCACATTCACCACTACACAGCTCATAATAGAAAGCAACTCACCATTATATAACTTAAGCTCCAACGAGCATGGGAGTCACAATAAAGATGCATAAAGACAAATCATAATTGGTAATGGCAAACTTTGTTCTTGGTCAGAGAATAGTTGACAAATCATACTTAGTTTTCAAGGAAACATTTTGTAATGAAGTTTATAACAGGAGTTCTTTTACTCAAACATAAAAGGCTTTTCACAATGATAGCTTTCAAAGTAATATTCATTCAGATAAGAGTTTTGTGCAAAACAAAGAAGATAAGAAACATGATTAAATAAATCATCATATGAATGATTGAATCACAACTCAAATGCTTGCTAGAGATAGAAAGGAATAAGTTTACTGACTCAAATAAGAAGTAAAAGAAAGGCCCTTCGCAGAGGGAAGCAGGGATTTCAAGTATCATAAAGAGCTTCCAAAATATTATGTTACTTACTAGCTTTGACCTCTCATTGCCCGTATCATAAGCATCTTGAGGTGAATATGCTTGACAAATCATAAGTTGTCAATCTCATGTCCCTTGATTACGAGGGTCGTTCCTCATGCTACTCAACTTTAGTTAGAGGTAAGTTCTTGTCATTGTAAATACATGTGTATCATAGAGAACCGCCAACGGGGTACCCCTTGCCCCATGACACAGGAGCTATCCCATATCAAAATGACAAGGCAACAGACAATGAGCATCTCAGTGATCCTTTATTTACCATAAGAATGGTGCATATATATATTTTCTCTTTTTTCTGTATATTTTTTCTAAGGATACTTCATAGATTGCTCACTATGGAGATGCTGCAAGTTTCCATCATGATTAGGCATGGCTTAGGCTAGCGGCCCAGGCATTTCTCTAACACATATACATAACTCCATGGACTTACAAGCTCCCCTTTTATTTCACACCGCCGACATCCATAAACAAAAGATCATGATATCAACGGGGTAGATATTTACAGGTGTTGAAAGCGTTCCCCATGACAACACGGTTCTGCTAATTCTCAACTTATAAGTGCAAGCATATATAACATAGATGACACAATGGTTCAAGTTTATTAAGTCAGGAAAATAAGGTGTGCCATCAAGTTCGTTAGAGCTTTACTAACTAGTTTTCACATAACAAAAGAATTTTTAATTTGAAAGGTAGATGAAACTTGAGAATTTACTTGCAATAGCAATGATGCTAATAGGTAGATATGGTGGACACAAATGGCGTAGGTTTAAGTTTAAGGATTGGATGCACGAGAAGTATTCCCTCTCAGTTCAGGTTTTTGGCTTGCAAGACTGGGTAGCAAGCATAAAAGTTTAAGGAAACAAGCTGAAGGGAATATGCCCGAGAAGCAATAATAAAGTGGTTATTATCGTATTCCTTATTTATGATAAATGTTTATTTTGCATGCTATAATTGTATTAATACGGAAACGTTAATACATGTGTGTTTAATAAACAAAAAGGAAGTTCCTAGTTATGCCTCTCTTATAAACTAGCTCGTTGATTAACAAGATGATCAAAGTTTCCTGATCATGGACATTGGATGTTGTTAATAACGAGGTCACAACATTAGTGTAATGATGTGATGAACATTCATCCGAAGTATAGCATTACGATCAAAGTCATTGAGTTTATATTGCTATAACAACTTACGAAGTGATCCTAATCCTAAGACCATGAGATCATGTCAATCACTAACACCGGAAGAGTTTCTTGATAACATCAAATGTCACACCGTAACAGAGTGATTATAAAGATGGATTCAGAACTAATAAAGTGATATGTTGAGGCCCATGGATCGAGAGTGTAATTTGTTCATCCTGATGACGGATAGATTAGCAAAGTACATACAGATCTGAATGTCGCAGATCCATTGACTAAACCTCTTCCACGTGTAAAACATGATCAGCACCTCAGTGCCATGGGTGTGAGATTGTTGCCAAATGTAAACAAGATTATTGACTCTAGTGCAAGTGGGAGACTGTTGGAATTATGCTCTAGAGGCAATAATAAAGATGTTATTATTATAATTCTTGTTCATGATAATGTTTATATTCCATGCTAGAATTGTATTAAGCGGAAACTTTAATACTTGTGTGGTTTGTGAACAACACCGTGTCCCTAGTACACCTCTATGGACTAGCTCATTGATTAATGATGGTTAAGGTTTCCTAACCATGGACATGAGTTGTCGATTAATAATGAGATCACATCATTGGGAGAATGATATGATGGACAGACCCAAACTAAGAGAAGCAATTAGATCGTGTCATCGTGTTCATCTTTGCGAAGCTTTTCTTATGTCAAATATTGTATTCCTTAGACCATGAGATAATACAACTCCACGTATCGGAAGAAAGCTTTGAGGTCATCAAACGTCATCCTATGAGAGGGTGATCATAAAGGTGTCTCTCGGTGATCGGAAAGTACTGTTGGGTTGTATGTATCGAGATGGGATTTGTCCCTCAAGTCGAAGGATATACTTGGGCCCACTCGTGTCGATATCAACACCGCTTGTAAGCATGTGGTTAAGGAGTTAATCACAAAGTGATATCGGATTATGGAGCAGTAAAGTACTTTTGTGAGCGAGATTGAACTAGGTATGACTGATGCAAGCGATCAAATCTCGAGCAAGTAAAATATCGCGAGACGAAGGGAATATATATATGGGATTGATTGAATCCTGGAATCGTGGTTCATCCAATATGATCATCGATGAATGTGTAGGAGTCAATATGGGTTTCTAGACCCCGTTGTTGATTATTGATAGAAGATCATGTCTGCATGTTCTCGAACCCGAAGGGTCACACACTTAACGTGTCTCGACGCTAGGATAGATTGGATAATTGGTTTATGAGCTTTTGTTCGTAGTCTTGGATGGGATCCGGGACATCACGAGAGGTTCCGGAATGGTCCGGAGAATAAGATTCATATAAGGCAGTGCAGTTTTTGGAGTTCGGAATTGTTCCGGGTTAATCGGTATTGTACCGGAAGCTTCTAGAACCTTCCGGAAGGGGACCAACGTGGCCCCACCTTCCGGGAGGGGGCATGGGCCTATGAGGGAGTGCCCTGGCCGCATTGGGCCAGGGGCACAAGGCCCCATAGGTCCCAGCCGGCCAAACTAGGGATAAACCCTAGTTGGAGCTTCTAGAAGGGGGGGGGGGGTCCTTGCCCCCCACTCCTCCCTCCTTGGCCGCCGGTTTTGGACTTGGGGGAGGGGTTAGGGCTGGCGCCCACCCCTCTATATATAGAGGGCTGGGGCGCACCAACCCCACACACCTTTCCCTCAAGCCTAGTCGCCCTGCTGCCCTCCTCTCTCTCTCTCTCCCTCCCGACTGCGTGTAGGCGAAGCCCTGCTGCAGAAACTCTCCACCACTTGCACCGCGCCGTCGCGTTGTAGATCCAATCCATCTCTCCACCATACTTGCTGGACCGAGGAAGTAGGAGACGTCGAGGTGCTGCACGTGTGCATCTCACGGAGGCATCGCCACTTGCGGTGCTAGATCGGATCGGATCACGAGGAGGAGAAGCGAGTACGACTACATCACCCATGTTCCGACGAACGTTCCGCTGTGCGAATCTTCAAGGGTATGAAGATCTAATCCAATCTCTCTTGTTTTTTGTATCTCCTAGATTAGATCTTGGCTTCCCTCTGTTCGCATCTGTAGAAAATTTTGATTTACTATGCTGCGAAACCCTTCAATATATACTCTAGGCCCTCTCGGTGATATCACATTGGTTAGCTTGCAAGCAAGTGATTTGATCACTAGAATGTTATATCACAGGAACAAGAAAAGAGTGCATGTCAGTAACGAGATCAAAGTAGGTATGGAGATACCGATGGTCGAATCTCGGACATGTATTATATCGTGAAACAAAGGGATTAAGATACTAGCATAAAAGGTTCCGACGATCACAAGAAAGTCATCGTTGAATGTGTGGGAGTCAGTATGGGTCTCCAGATCCCGCTTCTGATTATTGATCCGAGAGGGGTCTCGATCATGTTCGCATTATTCACGAACCGTAGGGTGACACAGTTAAGAGACACCGGCATCCATTTGGAGCAAAAGTTTCATGCCGAAAGAATGAACAAGCGCAGAAATTTATTTCACTAGATACAGAAACAGGTTTTCGGGTGAAATTGCATAAAGTGGTTATGCATGTGAAATAGAATTCTAGCAAGGGGTTATTTGTGAATGTTTGTCATTAAAGTAATTGACAAAATTCTGAATAAAATAAAAGAGTTTTATTTAATGAGAGTTTGCATTAAATTTGGTGGAAATTTAATGGGAATTTGAGTGGGTTTTTTAGTGGAGAAAATTGAAGGGCCATTTTGTGAGTGGAGTGTCCACCCACATGAATGAGGGAGAGGTGGGGGCACCCTCCATGGCCGGCGGAATTCCTCCTTGGGCTGCCCCCCTCCCCTATATAAGGAGCCCCTCCTCTCACTTCTCACTCACACCTCCTCGTGAAGGATCTCTCTCCCCCTCTAGAATTTATCCCCCATGGTCTCGGACTAGCGAGATAAATGTTCCCGGTGGCTATTCGGCAAGAAAGAGTTGTGCTTCCGCTGCATCGCTGGAGCGAGGAGGCGGAGGTTGCTCGGTGCCTCGAACGTGTGTGCGAAACGCACGCCTGTTTTCTTGGCGCTATGACTTCCTCTCGATCTTGAGATCGACAAGAGATCGTCTACATCAACCACGAGTTTGGACTTGTTAAGCTTTGTCGGTCTTCAAGGCTATGTTCTCTATGGATATACATCCGCCCGTTGTTTGTATCTAGTAGATAGATCTTGGTACATAGTTGTTCCCATCGTAGGAATTTTTTTTGTTTTCTATGCTGCGAACCCTACAGTGGTATCAGAGCCGGATTTATGCGAAGATACTTTGCACGGGTAGTACACATATTAGTATGTGGGCGATGATGATCATTTTATTGCTTCTTAGTTATACTTTGGATATTGGTGGCATAGTGGGATGAAGCGTCCCGGACAAACTTTACATGTCCTCGCACATGAGACCTGTTCCACGCTTGACATGCAACTAGTTTTGCATAAGTGGCTAGCGGGTGTCTGTCTCTCCTACTATAGTCAATATCTAATTTGCAACAAGTTGTCAACAATTTGGTTATCCTTGTTGTGGTTCATGTTCGTAGGTAAGAACGGTTCTATCTTCGAAAGCCCTAAGCCACGTAAAACTTGCAATGGATAAATTAGAGGCGTCTAGTTTAGATTGTTGCTGGGCTAGTGTTATGATATGGTGATGTTGTAAGTAGAAGTATGGGATGATACTCTTACAACACACATAGCGTGTAAGTTCCATAGACCTTGGCCTTACACATAAAGGTATGATAGATATCATACCACGGTGCACATGATGGAGATCATATGCGGGAACCATATCATTTCACTTATAAACATGTGATGTTTTGATTGCATCTTATATTGCTTGTTTGGCATTTTATTAGCATAATAAGATGATCCCTCATTTAGATATGAAGATAAGAATGTGTTCTTCCTTAAGTATGCACCGATAATGTTTCGTCGCTTCAAGACATCACGTGATGATCGGGTGTACTTGAATCCACGAGCATATCTCGGGTGTAAGACAGTTACACACGCGAATACTAAGGTTCTTACTTGGCGAGCCTAGCATGTACAGACATGGCCTTGGAACACGAACCGAAAGGTTAAGCATGAGTCATATGTTTTGATATGATGACCATTTGATGCTCGCCTTTGAAGCTACACCGACTCACGTGATGATTGGACTTGGTGTAGTGGATTTGGTTCATGTAATCACCAAAAAGGCACGAGGGATGTCGTTTTTTGAGTGGGAGTTCATTTCTAATTTGGATTATTAGAACTCAATTTATCATAAATTAAATCAAAGTGAATTTGCATAATTTGTTGTAGTCATTAGCATTCGTTCACCACCTTATGCATAGTTGTAATTGAGATAATAGAACTATAGAATTCTGGATATATACTTTACGAACTGGTATCGTATTGTGTTGAGTGTCAATATAAAGTTTAAAGTCCTATTGCAAACTTTCAGCAAAATTCTATTTACTCCGTGAAATTTAATAATTGGTATTAAATCGAGAGTAACAATTCCAGTGTTAGTATCTTAAGTATCATGTTTGCCTCTATGATTCTTGATTGTTTTAATATCAAGTTTATCTAGGAGCTGAAAGAATTGTTTCAGAAACCATCATGTGTGACAGATATAATGATATCTGAAACAATGTTTTGGTTGCAATATGATAGAGTATAATATATGTTCTCATATTGGATGAGAATTTACGAAGGTTGGAGATTCTAGACATCCTAATCATCCAAAAGGGTTTTGGAAAGTAATGTTATACTCACGATTCATCTTTATAAGCTATAGTAGCTTGATCATGAAAGTCGTCATGATAAGGATGAATAGAAGATGTATGTAAAGTGTTTACTACACTAAAAGATTACTAAAGAATGGATTTTGAAAGAATATCAATCATTTTGATGATGGTGATCTACTTCAAAGTGCAAGTCCAAAGGTATTATTATTTGAATATACACGCTTTGGACTGTGTGTCATGTATATGGCGCCACTTTTTGATGTTGATAGATTCTTTTTAAAAGGAAAAGGAAATGCTGGAAGAGAATCTATAAAATATACTTGGCAGAAAAGAAAAGATTGGAAATATCCAATTTAGGTATATATATGATATACATGTTATGGTTGTATTCTTTGCTTGTTGAACAATGTGGTTCTTCGGTATTGGATACCGAATTGGTTGGTATGAAATTTCATACAGAACTACGCAATTCATGAACCACAATGGCCTAAGTAACTAGCAAGAGAATATGTGATGATGTTCATCGAAAACAAACAAACCGTTGTTTGTATTTATCGTTGACATCAAAGCTTTACTTCAAGATATGTTTTAATAATTGTTATTTGAATCAGGTATTATGAGAACAAAGGTTGTTCAAATAATTACCGTATTCCATATAAGATGGATGATTTACAAATCTAGTTGGAGAAATCACATCCATAAAACCTAATGCTAAAATGTCGCAAGACAAATGATTGAAAGATCACTTACGAAGTGACATCACCGTTTAAATTATATTGGAAAGAAAACATGAAGAATCTCCATATTCATGGATTTTTGGAGTCTTTGATTTGATCAAGTGACGCTTGTGAGACTTTCCTCGGGATAATTAAAACTTCGTTCAAAGGCCAAAGAAGAACAAACGACTAAATTATTGGAATTTATACATATCAATATATGTAGTCCATTATGTGTAGTCGTAAGCGATGGGTTTCAACTTCATATGCTTTCTCCGGAAATTTGAGTGAATATTCACGTAATGAGAAAGAAGTATGAAATATTTGAAAAACGTTTCAAAGACTTTCAAGATGAAGTGGAAAATCATTGTAACAAGAAAATAAATGGTTTATGATTTTATCATAAGGGATTTGTTTGAGTTACAAGTTTAACAAGAAAATAAATGAATTATGATTTTATCATAAAGGGATTTATTTGAGTTGCAATTTTAGCAAAACACCTAGATTTACATATCCCGAAACACCATAGGAATATGGAGTGTTTGAGATTTGTAATGAAACCTTGTTTGACATGGTTAGATCAAAGGTGTTATTTATAAAACTGTCATTATGTTTTAAAAGATTAAAGCTTTAGAGACTACCGCTTTTACACTGAAAAGAGCTCCATCTTGATCCGTTGAAATGACACCATGAAAGTTATGGTTTGGGGTAAAACCCAAGTTGACATTTCTTAAATTTTGGTATGCTAAACATAAGTAAGATGTTTACAACCGAAGTCGGATGAGCATGTCTTTGTAGGTTATTTCGAATAACAATTGGTTATTCCTCCATAACACCAAGGACAAAAGGGTTTGTCGCTTGAAACGTGAAGTTTCTTGAAGAAGTAATTTTTCGTAAAAGTTAACTGGGAGGACAATAGAACTTTGATAAGGTTAACGAACCTTAGCTAAATGTCTTTGAGTTCTTGTAGGAAATTGTTCCGAAGGCAGCCATAATGCTCATAGCTTATGTGCCTCAAAGGTTGTGGTCACGGAGATCTAAGTTCTTATTGAACCAAGTTAGTCGGATAAACAATCAAATGCTAAGGTTTGAGAGTAAATCATTATTATTTGACAATGATGAACCGACTACATGCAAATAAGCGATGATGGGCCCGGACTCCGTCAAATGGCTTGAAGCCATAAAATCCGTGATAGTTCCATACACGAGAAATCAAGTTTTGAACTTGGAAGACCCTCCGGAAAGGTGTAAAAACCTATCGGTCGTATTTGGATCTATAAAGAAACAGACATGGATGTTTCACATCTATGAAATAGTCGACATGTCGTAAAGTATTTACGACAATGTTCAAATGAGTTGACTATGACAAGATTGGATCTTTCATAGCGATATTTAGTCTGGACGGATTAAAGTAGCAACCACTACATATAATTTGGTATATGGTAGATGAATAAACAAAACAAAGTTCTTCTAATAGAATGGTTACCTAGGACGTGTACATGACATGGTCCAAAGGGTTTTGTTAAATTCAAAGGATGCTAAAAGGGCATGCAAACTTCAATGGTTGAAGTAAGCATCGTGGAGTTGGAATCTTCACCGTGCTGGAGACGATGAAGATGCTTGCATTTGCAAGAAATTAAGTGGGAGCGCTGAGACATATTTCTAATACATTATGTGGAGGACATCTTGTTGATTAGAAATGATGTATCTTTTATTGACAAAGGTTAAGAATTTCATTTCGATGAAAGACTTAGGCAAAACCTGAATATTTAACATGAATGTCTATACTGGATAGACCATGACGCTAATATGGTTGTGCCAAACATACATATATGAGGTATTGAAGGAGTTCAATATAGAAACGACAAGAAACGGTTCTTGTCGCATGGAAAGGAATTGAATCAAGATTCAAGTGTATCGACACTTGATAAGTGAAACAAGATTCAAGTGCTTTGACACTTGATGAGTAAAATTACAAGAATGATTTGATCAATCATACCATGATATGTACACATCCAGATATGTCCTATGCTCTAAGTGTTATGAGCATATACCAGAATGAATCATAAAATGATCATTGGGCAATAGTAAGGAAATTCTTATGATCTTTTGGAAGAACTAAGAATATATTTGCGTAGAGGTGACAAATAATTACAAATAGTTCATTGTAAAGCGACACATTGATACTAGTTTTGTCACAAGATACAAATTAAGTTTATCTCAATTTAAACTATGGGTGGCGCAATGTAATGGAAAGGAGTTTCCATGATGGATTTGCAAGAGTTCCAAAGTTAAGACATTGTGATGAATACTACAACAAAAAGGTTAAGTATATGACTGCTATAGTAGCAGCAAAGGAGGGAATTTGTGTCAAGAAGTTTGTTATCAAACTAAGGTGTGGTTCGCAACGGGCTAACACTAAATATATATTGTATGACAATAGTATCGACATGATTTAACCCCAAGGAACTAAAGGTCTCACCAAAATACCAAATTTATACAATGCCATCTCATTGGAGAATGAGTGATGCGTGAAGACGCAAAGACATGCAAATACACACGGACCTGAAAGTGTCAGATCCGTAGATTATGTTAACCACTTGTAATTGCGTATATGGAACACCAGAAAGCCATAAGGTGTTTAATATGCAAAGTTTTCAAACTAGATTATTGTCTCTAGTGCAAGTGGGAGACTGAAGGGAATATGCCCGAGAGGCAATAATAAAGTGGTTATTATCGTATTCCTTATTTATGATAAATGTTTATTTTGCATGCTATAATTGTATTAATACGGAAACGTTAATACATGTGTGTTTAATAAACAAAAAGGAAGTTCCTAGTTATGCCTCTCTTATAAACTAGCTCGTTGATTAACAAGATGATCAAAGTTTCCTGATCATGGACATTGGGTGTTGTTAATAACGAGGTCACAACATTAGTGTAATGATGTGATGAACATTCATCCGAAGTATAGCATTACTATCAAACTCATTGAGTTTATATTGCTATAACAACTTACGAAGTGATCCTAATCCTTAGACCATGAGATCATGTCAATCACTAACACCGGAAGAGTTTCTTAATAACATCAAACGTCACACCATAACAGGGTGATTATAAAGATGGATTCAGGACTAATAAAGTGTTATGTTGAGGCCCATGGATCGAGAGTGGAATTTGTTCATCCCGATGACGGATAGATATACTCTGGGCCCTCTCGGTGATATCACATTGGTTAGCTTGCAAGCAAGTGATTTGATCACTAGAATGTTACATCACGGGAACGAGAAAAGAGTGCATGTCAGTAACGAGATCAAAATAGGTATGGTGATACCGATGATCAAATCTCGGACATGCAATATATCATGAAACAAAGGGATTAAGATACTAGCGTAAAAGGTTCAGACGATCACAAGAAAGTCATCGTTGAATGTGTGGGAGTCAGTATGGGTCTCCAGATCCCGCTTCTGATTATTGATCCGAGAGGGGTCTCGATCATGTCCGCATTATTCACGAACCGTAGGGTGACACAGTTAAGAGACACCGACATCCATTTGGAGCAAAAGTTTCATGCCGAAAGAATGAACAAGCGCAGGAATTTATTTCACTAGATACAGAAACAGGTTTTTGGGTGAAATTGCATAAAGTGGTTATGCATGTGAAATAGAATTCTAGCAAGGGGTTATTTGTGAATGTTTGTCATTAAAGTAATTGACAAAATTCTGAATAAAATAAAAGAGTTTTATTTAATGAGAGTTTGCATTAAATTTGGTGGAAATTTAATGGGAATTTGAGTGGATTTTTTAGTGGAGAAAATTGAAGGGCCATTTTGTGAGTGGAGTGTCCACCCACATGAATGAGGGAGAGGTGGGGGCACCCTCCATGGCCGACGGCCATGCCCCCTTGGGCTGCCCCCCTCCCCTATATAAGGAGCCCCTCCTCTCACTTCTCACTCACATCTCCTCGTGAAGGATCTCTCTCCCCCTCTAGAATTTATCCCCCATGGTCTCGGACTAGCAAGATACATGTTCCCGATGGCTATTCGGAAAGAAAGAGTTGTGCTTCCACTGCATCGCTGGAGTGAGGAGGCGGAGGTTGCTCGGTGCCTCGAACGTGTGTGCGAGCACGGATGCCCTGCTGTTTTGCGGCGCTAGGACTTCCTCTCGATCTTGAGATCGGCAAGAGATCGTCTACATCAACCACGAGTTTGGACTCGTTAAGCTTTGTCGGTCTTCAAGGGTATGTTCTCTACGGATATACATCCGCCTGTTGTTTGTATCTAGTAGATAGATCTTGGTACATAGTTGTTCCCATCGTAGGAAATTTTTTGTTTTCTATGTTGCGAACCCTACACAAGCAAATATACAAGTGATATAAACAAACATGCAATCTTCCTTGAAAATACAAAAAATCTTAACTAAAGAATACTAAGCTTATGAGTCAATCAAGAAAGAAAGAAAATGATATAAAATACATGTAAGTGCTTTTCTCTTTTCCTTTCAAACCCTTAAAAAGTGTTGCTACTGACCAGAGCTAAGTTTGCCAAAACCAATTTAGATTTACTTGATGCTCCCAAAGTGATACCAATACTAATCAACAAGATCAATCATATAACAGAAAGTTACAAACTAAAATAAGATATGAAAAATAAATGATGAAACTTCTCATTAATATTCCATAAAGGCACTCACACCAAGGGATACATAGATAACCAACTAGAGGAGAGATACTTCCACAACACAAACCATCCTATATGATAACTTCTCTATTCATGATATTACTCTACTAAAAAGGTAAAAATATGAAAGATAATGATGTGATACCGCGACACTCCCCCAAGCTTGGAACAAACCAAGGGGATGCCAAAACCTAATGACGAATTACTCCTTCGGTGGTGGTGGTGTTCCCCTGTCATCATCAAACTTCCAAGGTAAAGGCTCCCCATCCACAAAGGATGTCTTGGTTTCCAATATCCTGAAACTAGCAGCAGAACTTATGCGTTTGAACCTAGCCTCATACTCACATTTTTGATTTTGCATGTCGTAGACATGTACTTGTAATTGGTTGGTGGTTTGATGGAGCGAGAGGATTTCATATCGAAGCTTGGCATTCTCCTTCTTGTGCTCCACGACGAGTTCTAAACTTATCTTGTGGATGACATCCACTTCACGTTCTTCCATCTTCTTGTACCTAAAGACTTCTTGCTCCAATGCTTCCATCCTATCCTCCAGACTGTCGTCTCCTTTAGGGCCCTGAACCTCCTTCATATGTTGACATGGTTTTGCCCTACGGGTACCCGATGTTAGCCTACCTGGTCCATCTCAACAGAAGGCCCACTCTACGATCTACCGAGGTCCACGACACTCATGACGTTTCGGCTGCTATGAAGCCCATATGGACACGGAGTCTCAAGCGCACAAGACAAGGAAACCTCAAGACTAGAGTTTGAATACAACTTGTAACCTACTCGTATCGATACCTGAGACCTAACCTCCCCATATATAAAGGCTAGGAGGGTCCAACGAGGAGAACACACACGCAATAGACAGATCTACAAATCTAGGGCTCTCTCACATACTACCGCATACACACCTCCACGCCAGATTGCATCTGCGCACCCTATAACCTTCGGTTCCACCATAATCAGAGCAGACAAGCAGGAGTAGGATTTTTCCTCCGGGGTCCTGAACCTGGGTAAACCTCGTGTCCCCTTGTTGATTTTTTGCTAACCGTTCCGCGATCTCCAACATCCCATCTTCTCCAAAACGCAAGTCCATAACAATGGGCATTGACGAGATTAAACCTCGTCAATTGGCGTCGTCTGTGGAAACTGGGGGCACTGATTGTGCGATCGTGACGGTCCCATCACCAGTACGACTCGATTACCTTCGAAGATCAGATCCATTTCGGCTCCCTCGCCGTCAAACGCGGCCAGATCGCATCGGTACCAGATTGAAGGCACTAAGCAATTTGGAGCCAGAGGGATGTGCAGCGACAGTCAACTCGCCTCCATTAATCAACTGAAGGCGAGTAGGGCATGATACATGGAAACCCGACACACTTGTCGGTTGCCATCTAAAAATCACGAGATCAAGGCCATCCGTACGACAGGACAGACTAACTCCAACTCAGGCTTGTCCATGCGCCTTTACTCTGGATTAAAGAAGTCGTGCGACATGCGCATGCATGGTTTAGTACAAATCAAACTCCTCTCTCTTCACTCATGATTGATTAACATGATTATTATATTCCTATCTACTAATTATTTGTGCGTGTAAGTACAAGTACAACAAAGAGTCGTGATGCACTCTCCAATTTGCAAAAACACCTGTTCTACTACGCCCCTAAAATATGAGATGGAGCGAGTACATCGGCTTCCGTTGGCCGTGTTCCTGCGATTCCTTCGCCGCGCGACTCCGTCAATCTTAACAACGGGTCCGCTCTGATGACTCTATCGACCATGCTGACTCTACATCTAGGGCTGCACCAACTTCGCCACGCGACCCGCTGGGATTTTTAGCTGCAGCGACTCGCCGCTATGGTCTTCAACTTCGGCGATCCTCTACGATATTCGGCTCCAACGACTCGGGGCTCCCTCCGCTTCAGCGACCAGTCGTGGCCTTCGTCTCTAGCAACCCGCTGCGGTCCTCGGCATCGGCGACCCGCTGCGGCCTTCAGCTGTGGTGACCCGCTGCATCCTTCGGATGCGGAGACCCGATGTGATCTTAGATTGCGGCGACCGGTCGCACCGGCTTCAGCGACCGCGAATCGGTGGCTCCTTCGACTCCGGTCATCCTCTACGGGTTTCGGCTCCAATGACTCGGGGGCTTGGGGGCTCCTTCCGCTTCGGCGACCAGCCGCGGCCTTTGGCTCCAGCAATCCACTTCGATCTTCGGCTCCAGCGACTCGGGGGCTCCCTCGGTATCGGAGATCCGATGCAGCTTTCGGTTGTGGTGACCCGATACATCCTTCAGATGCGGTGAACCGGTGCGGTCTTAGATTGCGACAATCTTCGGATGCAGAGATCGTCACCGCTATGACCGTGGTCCGCCGTGTCGACCACGTCCGCGCGCGACCCTCTACCACGTCGACTCCGTACACGACAACTACCAACAAAGCTAAGTTTCCCTCTATTTAGAGCTGGTTTCTTTTTTAACTCGCACTCGAAACACTCGGGGGCTGCGCCCTCTTCGAGTAACCTAATGTTCCATCGGCTCCACGCACTCGAGCACCTCGAACGCGACAGCCCAAGTAGCTGATTCTTCCTGATCGTTGAATCCTTGAACTCCGAGTGCCTCGGCAAGGTATCGAGACTAAGGGTAATCAGACTAACGAAAAGGCCTAGCATACAGTGCAACAGTGTCGACTCGATCGGCACCAGAATATTACTGTACAAGCCGAAAGGCAAATATTATTTACAAGATACAAGTACTTCATAATTCTTAATGTTTTCTGCAGCTTACAATGACGTCAACTGCGCTGAGATATTCTATCGGGTCCTCCAACAGGAGTCGACGAAACAACTGGCTACACCATAAACTCAAGACCCGAGTCGAGTCACTACTCGGATGGTTACATCGCCCGATAATATACAGACGCGACGCTGGCCGTGCACTCGACAGAAGCAACAACATCGACTTCATCTGAAACATCGAGTCCTTCCGGCTAAATGTCGCGCGACTCCGCTACGTCGACTCCTGGCTCCTTATGCGTGAGACGCTGACTCGATGCACTTATGGGTCAGTGGTTTCTCCTCGCATAAGTCTCTGCTCGAGTCTATGACTCGAACAGACATTCGGGGGCTACTCCCATAGGGAGCGCTGGTCGCGCACCCTATGAATTCTTCGACTGCGATCTAGTCAATGCTAAGTGAGTAACATCCTCCTTGGCCACCCGAAACACCTCCACGGTGATAAAATTTTGGATGTTGTGTCCGCGACGCAAAGATAAGACCTACAGATACCATCTGATGGTCTGGCAACGCACACGACTGCGCTCTGCTAGTAATAATCCGTGCCAGCAGGCGCGATGAAAATCCTGACGGACGCGTTGGGTACATCATTTGAAAATTACTGGAATTCTACTCCTGTAAGTCCTCAACGGCCTGAGTTGAATTACTCCAGCATTTGTTCCGGGTTCGAGTCGAGGGACTCGAATCTGAAGAAGATCGTGTTGTTTTGTCCTAAGACAGTTAACTGACCCCGATCCGTCGGGACAGTCAGGCACACGCATCAACAATCCATACACACTAAAATCATTCTTCGATGAACAAAAACAAGCGCACCGAAGATTGAGAGTCTCGGCAATCTACGATTATTTGAACACTCGAGGATACTGACATGGTTATGCCCTACGGGTACCCGATATTATCCTACCTGGTCTAGCTCAACAGAAGGCCCACTCGACGATCTACCGAGGTCCACGACGCTCATGACGTTTCGGCTGCTATGAAGCCCATATGGACACGGAGTCTCCAGCGCACAAGACAAGGAAACCTCAAGACTAGAGTTTGAATATAACTTGTAACCTATTAGTATTGGTACCTGAGACCTAGCCTCCTCATATATAAAGGCTAGGAGGGTCCAACGAGGAGGACACGCACGCAATAGACAGATCTACAGATCTAGGGCTCTCTCTCATACTACCGCATACACACCTCCACGCCAGATTGCATCTGCGCACCCTGTAACCTTCGGTTCCACCAAAATCAGAGCAGACAAGCAGGAGTAGGGTTTCCCCTCTGGGCCTGAACCTGGGTAAACCTCGTGTCCCCTTGTTGCTTGTTTTCTAACCGTTCCGCGATCTCTAGCATCCCCATATTATCCAAAACCCAAGTCCATAACAATGGGCATTGACGAGATTAAACCTCGTCATCTGTACCTTCCCATCATTGAGTAACAACTCCTTGGGGTGAACCTTCAACTCATACATGTACGGGTTGATGATGCTCGCGGAGGAATCCTCCATGGGTGATCTAGAGGAAGACATTGTGTCTCCAAAACTAAGAATCTGCCTGACAGAAACAGATCAAAACAAAAACACGACGAGAACACGATATACGGACCTCGGCGGGGGGGGGGGGGGTCTGGGTGATTATATATTATGAAGTTATCCTACATAAGGAAGGTACTGAGCGAAAAAGGGACGGAGACAGGCTTCGGGAAGGTCACACCCCCTGGTGGCGCGGCCAGGAGGGGCCCGCGCCACTGGGTGGTGTGGGCCACCCGGGCTCTGTTTCGTTCCCTCTTTCGACTCGTAACCTTCTATATGGAATAAAAACTGCAAAAATATAGAACGAAAAGTTTTTCACGAACCTTTAATTTCCAGCACTTTTACCTATTCGAAAACGGACTCTGCAGATTCCTTCTCTCCGACACCTGAAAGTTCCTTTCATACAAAGCTTCACACAATCGTTATTAGCAACATTAGTGTATGCAAAATAAAAAACCTTTGGGTTCAAATTTGAACTGAAATCCATCAAAACATAAGATAGTGGAGCAATTCCTTTCAAAATCCCAAAAATAATTTAAAAGAGAATTTATTTAAGGGGCAAATGTAAATAATGGCAGAAATCTGTCAAACCAGACCATCAGGTAAAGATTTATTTTTTCGAAAATCTTATGTTGCTCAAATCAAAAAGTTCAAAACTAACGAAAGTTGTACAACAACTTGGGGCACAATAACAAAAAATTACAGATCCATCCGTTGTACTGGGATTTTTCACGAATTTTTATAGTGCAACACAACAAAATCTGTTCAAGGACAACAACTTCCCACAACTCCTCCAGTTCTCAAAAGAAGCAAATCTTGACACAAAAACCAAACAAAAAGGATAAGGAGAGGTTATTACAGAGGTAATAACTTCCAAGACTAAAAGAAACAAAAACCGAAAGAAAACTAAAATAGGTTGTCTCCCAAAAGCTCTTTCTTTATAGCCATTAAGATGGGCATGATAATTTCAATGATGTTCTCATAGGAGATATGAATTTGAAGTGAAAGAGAGCATCAAGAAGCAAATATATAACACATTTAAGTCTAACCGACTTTCTATGCAAAGGAATTTTGTAAGAAAACAAATTATTAAAACAAAAGGCTACTAGCATAGGACGACAAAACAAGTGCAACTTCAAAGCCTTCAACATAAAGCGGGGCAACTTAATATTATTAAGATGCATAAAACCATGTTTCCCCCTCTCATAATAACTTTCAATAGCACTATAAATAAAGTTAACAATATATTTGTCACAAGAAACATTCTTATCGTCAGAATGAGAATCATCAAACAGAGGTTTAAGGTCAAAAACTGGATAAGCAAGTTGTTCAACTCTAAAATCCTCATTAGGCAATTCATTTTCATAAGGAGCTTTAGCAAATTTGGAAAGATTAAACTCATAAGATTCTCCATCAAACTTAGTTAAATTTTTCTTCTTCTTACAATCTATAATAGCTCCACAAGTGTTCAAGAAAGGTCTACCGAAAATGATAGGACAAGTTTTACTAGCTGCTGAACCAAGCACTAGAAAATCAGCAGGATACTTAATATTACCACAAAGAACTTCCACATCTCTTACAATGCCAATTGGACAAATGGTTTATTTATTAGCAAGGTGAATAACCACATCAATGTCTTCAAGTTCACAAGGATCAATTTCATGCATAATTTCTCTATAAAGCTCATAAGGAATAGCACTAGAACTTGCACCAATATCACATAAACCATAATAGCAATTATCACCAATCCTAACAGAAAGCACAGGGACACTAGCTCTCCTAGTTTTACCAAGATGTGAGACAATATTAGAAGCATCTTCACAAAAGATAATGTGCCCATCTTCTACATTTTTAGTGACAAGGTCTTTCACATTGGCTACTACAGGTTCAATATTTATTTGTTCATCAGGTCCTACAGCTTTCTTTGTACTTTTGCTAACCACATTAGCTATAATAGATTGTTCCTTTACCTTGGCAGGGAAAGGGATTTTCTCAATATAAGGTTCAGGCAAAATATGATCAACAGTATAAACTTCAGTATTTCTAGCAGAAACATGATTAACAATATCTTTATAAGGTGCATGGTACTTGTTCCACTCCTTTTTAGGAATTTTAATATAAGAGGCAAAGGCCTTAAAACAGTTGGCAAGAACCTGAGAATCAAGACCATACTCAGTAGTAATATCATGAAAGTCATTAGTTCCCATAAAATATTTAATACATTTATAATCATAATTTATACCTGACTTTCTCCCTTTGTCATTCTCCCATGCTTAAGTATTTTCTTGAATACGGTTTAGAAGATCCCATTTAGCTTATTCCTTCATACGTGTGAATGATCCAGCACAAGAAGCATCTAATAAATCTTTATCGTGAAGAGAAAGTCTTGCATAAAAGTTATTAACAATAATATTATTAGGGAGTTCATAAATAGGACACTTAAGCATTAGTAACTTCAATCTCCTCCAAGCTTGCGTTGTACTATCTCTATCACGAGGCTAAAAGTTATATATATTTGGTTCCTATCCTTATGAATCTCACCGGGAGGATAAAATTTAGAATAAAAGAGAGGTACAATTTCCTCCCATTTCTGTCCATCCTTCAGCAACTTATACCATTCTTCAGCTCTTCCTTTCAATGATATAGAGCGTAAATTTTTCTTGACTTGTTCCGTTGTGATACCTGCACACTTAAACAACCCGCATAATTCATGGATAAAAATCAAGTGATCACCAGGATGGACAATTCCATCCCCAAAATAATAATTATCCATAACACGATCAACAATTTTTGTAGGTATCTTAAAAGGATCAATCTCGGCAGGTGGTGGTTCATCTACTACCCTAGCAGTGGTAGTAGCTTTCCCAAATAGGAAACCAAGTGGGTTATCCATATTGGAAACAAAGTAACAAACATAAATAAAAGCAATACTCATAGTAGAAGTTTCCTTTACCAGTTCCACTCTTCAATAGCGCTTCACTCTCTAGCAACGGCGCCAGAAAATAGTCTTAATGACCTACAAGTATAGGGGGTGTATCGTAGTACTTTCTATAAATAGGAGTTTCGATCCCAACAAGGAGCAGAAGGTGTTGACTAGTGGTTTGGATCAGGAATTCTCTGTAAATACTTAGCAAATGGATTTTTAGGGGGTTTTGATAATGCAAGGAAATAAATTGTAAATAAATAAATACAACAATAATTGCAGCAAGTGGCCCAATCCTTTATTAGCAAAGGACAAGCCAGATGTATTACTTATGAGGACCAAACGTTCTCGAGGACACATGGGAATACTGTCAAGTGCTTTCGCTTCCTATAGTTGATTAATCTTCTTTGGTTGGATAAGTGTGATGGCTAACGTGAAGCCTGTTGGGACCCCAAGAGGAAGGTGTGAGGCAGCAGAGCAACAAGTTTTCCCTCAGTAAGAAAACGAGGTTATCGAACCAGTAGGAGGAAGGAAACGTCACACAGGTGTTGAAAGCAACGTGGTGACCTGCACAATACAAACTCAAGACTTTGCCCCAGTGAATTAGTGAGGTTGTCAAGCTCACCGGTTTGCTGTAACAAAGGATTAAACGTATGGTGTGGAAGGTAATGGTTTGTAGCAAGTAAACAAGTAACAGTGGAAGATGTATCAATGGTAAAGATTGGACCGGGGTCCATAGTTCACTAGAGGTGCTCTCCTTAGATAAAAAACATGGCATGAAGGGTAAACAAATTATAGCAGGGCAATTGGCAGGAACTAAGCAAGGCATAACAATGCAATACTATCCAAAAAGATCCTATGAGATTCGATTGGGCAATACAATAATATACATAGACCGCCATCCAACTGCATCTATGAATAGAAGTCCACCTTTTGGTTATCATCTGAACCCCCTCCAGTATTAAGTTACAAGCAACAGACAACTACTTTAAGCAAAGTGTGTAAGGTAAACAATCCACTTGTTCCATGAACAAGAGACCGTTGTTTTCTCCCTAGTAGCAACAGGACGTCTACAACCGAAGAGATTTCTGTCACTTCCCTTGGAAACTAGAGGCATGAACCCACTATCGAGCATAAAATACCCCCTCTTGGAGTCACTAGCAACTACTCGGCCAAGATAGCTACTAACAACAGAGAGCATGCAATATCACAAACAACACAGACATGATAGAATCATAAAGACAAAACCATTAATCAATCTGACATAGTAATCTCAATATCCATCGGATCCTCGCAAACACAACATGCATGATTACAAATAGATTAGACCTTGATCATGAATGGAGCTCACAAGATCTATACATGAAAGTACAAGGAGGAGATACAACCTTCTAGCTACTACATGGACTCATAGTCCAAGGTGGAACTACTCACGCATCATACCAGAGAGAAGGACTCCAGGATGATCTCCCCTCCGGCAGGGTGCCGAGAAGAACTTTAGATCCCCCCGATCTAGGGACAACGATGGTGGCGGCTACAGAAGGTTTCGTGCAATATTGACCGGGTGCTTAGGGTTTCTGCATCGGGGGCTTCTTATAGGCGAAGAGGCAAGGCTAGGAGGCGGCGAGGGGCCCCACACCCTACCCAGGAGCAGGGCAGGGCCCACCCGCGCCTAGGGGGGTCTGGCCGCCCTGGTTCGTGTCTCTCTCTCGTCTTCTAGATTCGTGTCCCTCACGGTAAAATATTGACTTTGGCTTTTGTCCCGTCCAATTCCGAGAATATTGATTTTCTGCCTTTCTGGAACCAAAAACAGAAGAAAACAGGCAACAGGCACTGTGGCAACTTGTTAATAGGTTAGTTCCAGAAAATATATAAAAACACCTCAAAGTGTAGACAAAGCAAAGCAAAGTAGATACTAAACGAGCATGGAGCATCAAAAATTATAGATACGTTTCCGACGTATAAATCATCCCCAAGCTTAAATCCTACTCGTCCTCGAGTAGTTAAGTGATAAAAAGAATAATTTTTGAGGTGACATATACCATCAAAACCAAGATCAAACCATTTGCAAGCATTGAAAGCTGGGATCAAAGAACTCTAAACATGTGCATGAAATATGGAGTCTAACAGTAGGACATAGTAACTATGCATGCAACATGAAAGGCTACAAACAAAGATCATAAATAACATGCATTGAAAAACGTTTGTTTGTTTCACATACAGAAAACATAGCATAGTGGCAATCAGCTTGTCCCTCATAGATTAGCAAATAGATGCATAGGACACCTTCAAAGTTCACAAGGGTGACTAGAAACAAGTAGCACAAGAACAAGTAATATCACAATATGCATCAATCAATAAGTTTTGGGACACTACACATAGAATGACAACTATTCTCTCTTAATGGTGCCTAAAGGTAGAAGGTGGAGACTCAAATTATGGTGGAAGAAAGGCCATTCACAAAGGGAAGCAGGGATTTCAAGTTTCAAAAAGAGCTTCCAAAAATTATAGTACTTGTTTGCTTTCAGCCCTCATTGCCCCTATCATAATCATCTTGAAGTGATTAAGGTTAAAGTGAACAAACTATGTGTTGGGAATATGCCCTAGAGGCAATCATGTATGATGAGTTTTCCCATTATATTCATAAAGATATTAAGTAGTCCTTGTATAAACATCTGATGTGTATCATTGAATATGTGATTCGGTTGTGGAACTATGCATTCATGTTGTTTGTACTAAATATCCTTGGTCATTGAGGTTGTGCTGGACACACAACTTAGACCAATGTGAAAGTTGGCTTGATGACTCGGTTGCACTTGTCATGGGCATGGAGATGCTATTCCAACTTACACAGATTCGACTAAAGAGTATAGCGAGTCGGATTGACCTATATTGAGGTACAACGAACAAGTTGTCATTTGTATATCTCAATCAATGTAATCCTTAGACCTCAGGTTGTTGCATAGTCCGAGTTGAGGATCACCGACTTAGGTTCACAACGCTGATCCGTGAATCGCGGTTATAAAGGCAGGGTTCTGGTCGACTGAGAATCAAGCTGCGTGGCGTGAATAACCAAGATGGGATTTTGCCCCTCCACTCGGAGAGATATTCTCTGGGCCCTCTCGTGAGATATGATTCGGAAAGCATGGCCATGCACGACTCGGCTAAGTGTTAACCGAGGCGATCGACTAAGAGTTAGTCGGCTGAATCACTTATCTCAGATCGAGAAGAGAGTCAGACTATTTAAGGGATGACATATATTCGCCTATAGTCTGACAAGGTATATCGTGAGGCAAAAGGGACTCGGACGTAAGTCGCATTGGAAAGGCAAGTCATCATGACTCTTTGGTACTTGGGAGTCGGCATGTTCTGCTAGGAGCCGCTACCGACTGATCGATTGAGAGTCGTACTCCAATCGTGTCCAAGTAGCCATGAGCCTGCGGGGTCACACACTTAAGAGCGGGAGAAAGTTCGGATTGGATCTAAACATATAATCTGGTTGGGTTGGACCTAAACCGGATTAGGACTGATTTAGTGAGTTGGACTCACGGTGACTAGTGTTATATGGGCTTTAGTGAATGGGTCGCGCGAGCAGAGCCCACGTTCACTCCCTATATATAGTGGAGCACCTTAACCCAGAAAGGTTAATCATTGTTCGGTTAGGTCATTCCATGTGTTGGAAACCCTAGCTCCTAACAGTCCGGCCGTGAACGAACCTAGCGATTCGCCACGGCGCTCCTCCTTGCGTGTGGATACCAGCAGAGGTGTCTTGATCGGCACCGGGACGATCGGATCGTGAGGATCGCATCAGATCAATCGACGCTTCATCACTAATCCGCAACTGCGCGTCTAGTGGTAAACCTCGTGGCCTTCTACCTCAGCTAGATCTTGGGATCACCATGTTAGAGGAAAAAGTTTTGTTTTATCTCTGCGTGGCCCAACACTATGGAGTATATGCTTGACAAAGTATAAGTTGGCAATCTCAAGTCCCTTGAATACGAGGGCCACACCTCATACTACTCAACTTCAGTCACCTGTAAGTTCTTGTCATTGTAAGTACATGCGTATCATAGAGAACCGCCAACGGGGTACCACTTGAACATGGTAAACGAGCTATCCCATAACCAAAATGACAAGTAAAGCAGACAATGAGCATCTCAGCGATCTTTTTAATTACTATGTGCATAGCTTTTTATCAAGGATGCTTCATAGATAGCTCACTATGGTGATTCTGCAAGTTTCCACCATGGTTAGGCATGGCTTAGGCTAGCGGCCCAGGCGTTTCTCTAACACAAAAGACAAACTCTATGGACTTACAAGTTCCCTCTTTATTTCACACAGGTGACATCCATAGACAAAAGAGCATGACATCAACTGAGTACAAAGTACAAGTGAAATGTTGAAAATGTTCTTCGTGACAACACGGTTCTGCTAATTCCAACGTATAAGTGCAAGTATATACAACATAGACGACACAATGGTTCAAGTTTATTGGGGGCAAAGAATATAAAGTGTGCCATCAAGTTCATGAGGGCTTTAATCACTAAGTTTTCACATAACAAAATAGTATTTAATTGAAAGATAGCTGAAAACAAGAATATACTTGGAATGGTGTAACACACCATGCATAGGAGTTTACAGTGGACACCTTGGAATAACTTGGTTTATTAGGAGTTGGAAGCATGAGTAGAACTTACTCATACAAATGGAGTCTAGCAAAAGACTGGGAGAAACCAACTAAGAGAGCAATAATGGCCATAATCATGCAGAGCAACAAAGCATTACTAATAAAAGCATAGAGTGGTACTACAAGTCAAGGACTAAATGATAATAGAGGCTATGGTGAATTTTTCATAGTCATAACATGGTGTGAGCATGTGCCAAGTCAGCCCAAACAAAGCATCAAAGGATAATACCACAATACTATGATTTTGCATGCTAAAACAACGCATAATTTCTTCAAGGCACACTAAGCAACCCCAATTGTTTGGAACAAGATATACTACAGCAATAATCACTAAGCATAAGGTCAAAACAGCACCTAGCATGTCATGCTAAAGTCTAAGTCACAGTCAATGCAAGCTCCTCTTGCACTTCAAGCAAGAACTTACTACTCCTTTCCAACACCAAGCAACTTATTTGCAAAACAACACAGCGAGAACGGGGGTCCAAACTACTTTATTCAAGCAAACTAAACAACCTAAGCAAAGCAAACGAAAACTAAGACGCTCGAACAACAACACAACAATGCATGAAATAATAAAAAAGAAGTGTCTAGACATACCTGAGATTTTTATTGATGAAGAAGGGGATGCCTTGGGCATCCCCAAGCTTTGACGCTTGTACCTCTTGGATATTTTTTGGGGTGACACCGGGGTGGCATCCCCAAGCTTGATCTTTTGTCCATTATATGCACAATTTGCATCACCTTTCTATATCATAATTTACCTCTATTCATTGATATATGTCTTATTATGAGGTATTACTTATGGCTTTTCATTTGTTTATGCATGTTGGATGATTCCTGGAGGATGGACTGCCGGAGTCTAGATTCTAATGGAAAAGAAGGCGTTTCGGTGCAATTTTGCGAAGATCAGAAAAATACCAGAAAAATATGGAAACATATTATTTTCCCAGAAGACGAAGGAAGCCCGAAGGAGAAGCGAAGAGGGGCTGCAGGGGGCCCACACACACCCTAGTCACAGGCCCACCTAACCCCGCGCCTAGGGCAGGTGTGGCCCACCTGCCCGGCCTCCGACTCCGCCCCTTCGCCTATATCTTCACTACGGAACCCTAAGCCTAGGGGAGCGACCACAAATAGATTTCCGCCGCCTCTAGGGGCGGAAAACACCGACAGAGAAAGATCTCTCCGACAGACATATTTCTGTCGGGGGAATTCCTTCTCGGAGAGGGGAGATAGTCGCCATCAACACCGTCATCAAGCTAGGCTTCATCGGGATCATCATCATCCACACCATCATCTCCACCAGCACCATCATCACCACTCCATCCCGATGTAACAATTGTGTTGGATATTGCTTTAGTTCTTAGGGGGAACTTTCCCGGTGTTAATTACTATTGTAGTTGATGCTTGTGAGTGGAACCATTGGATTATTATTTATGTTAAGATTGTTATCCATTACCATATCAGATTTGATCTTGACACATATGATGTCTTGTGAGTAGTTCGTTGTGTTCTTGAGGACATGGGAGAAGTCATGTTGTTAGTAGTGAATCTGTGATGAGTTATTATTCAATGGTTTAGTATTTAAGTTGTGGTGCTATTTTTCTAGTGGTGTCATGTGAACGTCGACTACATGATACTTCACCATTTATGGGCCTAGGGAAATGCATTGTGTATTTGGCTACTAATCGTGGGGTTGCCGGAGTGACAGAAACCCGAACCCCCGTTAGGACAACTTTGCACAAGGGAGCGTAGGATCTCAGAGTTTAAGGCTATGGTTAGATTTATATCTTAATTACTTTCCTATAGTTACAAATGTTTGCAGGGGGTTTAATCACAAGTATGCATTAGTCCAAGTAAGATCGGTACATTAGCATAGGTTCACTCACACAACACTTACAACACCAGAGAAGAGTACTCAGCTATTTGAAGCGAAAGCACTTGACAAAATTTCCATGTGTCCTCGAGAACGTTTGGTCCTTTAAGTATTTCCACCGGCTTGCACTTTGCTAAGAAAGGATTGGGCCACTTGCTCCATTTGTTCGTTGTTTTTGTTACTTGCTCTTTGTTTTGTTGTCTTATCCAAAAACCACTAAAAATCCATTTGCTAAGTATGCACAGGGATTTCCTGCTCCATACCACTGTTCAACACCTTCTGCTCCTCGTTGGGATCGACACTCCTATTTATTGAAAGTACTACGATACACCCCCTATACTTGTGGGTCATCAAGACTATTTTTTGGCGCTATTGCCTTGGAGTGAAGCGCTATTGAAGAGTGGAACTGGTAAGGAAAATTTTACTGTGAGTATTGCTTTTGTTACTGCTTGTTACTTTGTTTCCAATATGGATAACCCACTTGGTTTTCTGTTTGGGAAATCTACTACCACTGCTAGGGTAGTAGATGAACCACCACCTGTTGAGATAGATCCTTTTAAGATACCTACAAGTATTGTTAATCGTGTTATGGATAATTATTATTTTTGGGATGGAACAGCCCATCCTAGTGATCACTTGCTTTTTATCCATGAATTATGCGGGTTGTTTAAGTGTGCAGTTATCACAACTGAACAAGTGAAGAAGAAGTTACTCTCCATATCCTTGAAAGGGAGAGCTGAAGAATGGTATAAGCTGCCGAAGAATGGACAATCCATGGAATGGAAGGAGATGTCATCTCTCTTTTACTCTAAATTTTATCCTCTCGCTACTAGGAAACCAACTATAGATAGACAAAACTTCGGTGGCGCATATGTGTGACCATGCTCCACAGATAAACTCCAGTGGCGCATTTCAGACAATGCGCCACAGAAATCTTCATACTTCTGTGGTGCATATAGGAAAAATGCGCCACAGAAGTTCCAACTTCAGTGGCGCATAGGGGCATATGCGCCAGAGAAAGCTCAGGTGGACCCTACCACGGAATATCATTGACTGTACTCTGACCAACATTCTATGGTGCATATGATGCGCCACAAAAGGGTTCATCTTCTGTGGCGCATATGGACATATGCGCCACAGAAGTTGTAGTAGAAAAAACAGATTCCACCCCCCCTGTGGATCGCCTTTTTAGCCTTGCAAAAAATAATAGAAAATGAAAAATATTTCAAAAAATAAAATCCTTTCACATAGTGATAGGTAATGTCGTCTAGTTTGTAGGAAAATTAACAAACATGCATTTTGACTTTTTATGCAAAAAAAGTTTATACCACGGTAAAACGGCCATAACTTTTGCATACGATATCAGAAAAATACGTATAATATACCAAAATGACGAGAATGAGATTTCGTATCCGCTCGCAATGACCTTTGGTTGTTTAGCGATTATTTATATTTTCAGAATTCGAAAAGAGTAAAAAGTTATGGCCAAAAGATTGTTTTTTCCTGCAAAAACATAAAAAGGGAGGAGAAACTTCTGTGGTGCATTTCTTCCATATCCGCCACAGAAGTCTTGGCCAAAATTCGAAATTTGAATCCCGCCCCCTTCTCCCTCTCTTATACTCTTCCACTCCTCCACCCTTCCCCTCCTGACCTTCTTCTCTCATTCTCTCACCTTCTTCCTCACCTTCTCCTCCTCCTCCTTCTTCTCCACCCCGGTGAGATCCTCCTCCTCCACTCCGGTGAGCTCCTCCTCCTCCCTCCTCCTCCACCCCGGCGAGCTCCTCCTCCTCCTCCACCCTGGCGAGCTCCTCCTCCGGCGACCTTCTCCACTCCTCTCCTCCTCCGATGACCTTCTCCTCCTCCTCCTCCTCCTCCTCCTCTCCTCCATCGGTGACCTCCACCTCCTCCACCAGTGACCTCCTCCTCTCCTCCAACGGCGACCTCCTCCGGTGACCCCCACCTCCGGCGAGCACCACCTCCGGCCACATCTGGCCGTTTTTTTTGAATTTTGAAAAAAATCTGTGGCTCATATTGGCAATATGCGCCACGGAAGTTTGAGATCTGGTTCAGGACTTCTGTGGCGCATTTCAGCAATATGCGCCATAGAAGTTTTTGAGACTTCTGTGGCGCAATTTGAAATGCGCCACAAAACTACACTTTAGTGGCGAGATAACAGTGGCGTGTATACACGCCATAGAACTTCTGTGGCGCAATTTGAAATGCGCCACAAAACTACACTTTAGTGGCGAGATAACAGTGGCGTGTATACACGCCACAGAAGTCCCAAAATGATCGCCATTGATAGGCCTTTTCCTAGTAGTGTCCCATTGATATTCATAAGAATAGAAATATTATATATAACTTTTGGCCTCTTGATGGAGAGAGTACAACTCAAGCTTGGGGGAGATTGAAGTTACTAATGCTTAAATGTCCTATTCATGAACTCCCTAACAATATTATTCTCAATAACTTTTATGCTAGGCTTTCTCTTCATGATAAAGATTTAATAGATGCTTCTTGTGCTCGATCATTCACACATATGAAGGAAGAAGCTAAATGGGATCTCTTAGACCATATTTAAGATAACACCGAGGCTTGGGAGAATGACAAAGGAAGAAATTCAGGTATAAACTATGATTATGAATGCACTAAATCGTTTATGGGAACTGATGAATTCGTGATATTAGCAATGAGTTTGGTCTTGATTCCCAAAGTATTGCCAACTGTTTTAAGGCCTTTGCCTATTACATAGAAATTCCCAAGAAGAAGTGGAATAAGTACCATGCTCCTTATAAAGATGTTGTTAGTCATGTTCCTATTAGAAGTACTCAAGTTTGTACTACTAATCGTATTGTGCATGAACCTCATGTTGAGAAATTACCTTTCCCAGCTAAGGTAAAGGAGTATTCTATGATTATTAGTGCAAATAACAAAGGTACAATGAAAACTGTGGAGCCTAGTAAGCATTTGAATGATGAACCTGTGGTAGCTATTGTGAAAGACTCTTTCACTAGAAATATAGAGGATGAGCACATTGTCTTCTGTGAAGATGCTTCTAATATTATCTCTCACCCTAGTAAAGCTAGAAAAGCTTCCTGTGCTTACTGTTAAAATTGGTGATCATTGCTACTATGGTTTATGTGATATTGGTGCTAGTTCTAGTGCTATTCTTTATGAGCTTTACAGGGAAATTATGCATGAGATTGGTCCTTGTGAGCTTGAGGACATTGATGTGGTTATTGACCTTGCTAACAAGGAAACCATTTGCCCCATTGGCATTGTAATAGATGTGGAGGTTCTCTGTGGTAAGATTAAATATCCTGCTGATTTTCTAGTGCTTAATTCAGTAGCTAGCAAAACTTGTCCTATCATTTTTGGTAGACCTTTCTTGAACACTTGTGGAGATATTATTGATTGTAAGAAGGAAAAAGTTTTAACTAAGTTTGAGATTCTTATGAGTTTAACTTTTCCAAATTTGCTAAAGCTCCTTGTGAAAACAGCTTGCCTAATAAAGATTTCAGGGTGGAATAACTTGCTTCTATTGATCCGGTTTATGACCTTGGACCTCTTTTTAGTGACTGTAAGTATGATTATTCTAATGATAAAGTTGTTTCCAGTGACAGTTATATTGTCAACTTTATTAAAAGTGCTACTGGAAGTTATTATGAGAGAGGGAAACATGGTTTTATGCATCTCAATGATGTTAAGTTTCCCCGTTTTATGTTGAAAGCTTTGACGTTGCATCTGTTTTGTGTTCCTATGCTAGTGGAATTTTGTTTCAATAATTCATTTTCTCATGACACCCCCATGCATAGGAAGTGGATTAGACTCAAGTGTGTGTTGGTTATTTGCTTCTTGATGCTCTCTTTCATTTCAAATTTATATCTCTTTTGTGAGCATCTTTGAAAGTTTCAATCCTAACTTAAAAGCATTAAAGAAAAGTACTTGTTGGGAGATAACCCAAGAGTTTTGTCGAGTCTTGGAAGTTATTACCTCAGTAATAACCGCTCCTTATCCTTTTTGTTTTGGTTTTTGTGTCAAGTTCAACTACTTTTGTGAAGTAGAGGAGTTGTGAAAAGTGGCTGTCCTGAGACAGATTTTTGTGCTGTATTGTAAAAATTCGTGAGGGAGCTCAGTACGTCGTATGGAGCTGCATTTTTCTGAGATTGTTTACCCAACTTTCATCGTTTCTGCACTTTTTGATTTGAGCAACAGAAGGGTCTCGAAAAAATCAATCTTTACCTGCTGGTCTGTTTTGACAGATTTCTGCCATCATTTTGCATTTGCCTCTTATAAAAGCTTTTGTGTTGATGAGTTTTCAGTTGAAGTGTGTACCTAAAGGTTTATTGTTTTTGCTTACAGTAATGTTGTCATTGAGTTTGTGCAAGGGTTTTGTATGAAGGAAATTCTCAGGAGAAAGAGAAAAGGAGTCTGCAGGGTTCGTCTTTGAATAGGTAAAAGTGGTGAAAACAGAAGGTTCGTGAAACTCCAATCTTTATATTTTTTTGATGTTTTTAATACATAAGGAAGACTACGAGACAGAACTGAAGAGGAAGCAGAGTCCGGGGTGGACAAACCCACCCCAGGCGCGGGCCTAGCCTGGCCGCGCCTGGAGGGGGTGTGCCACCCTCAAACTTCGCCTCCGCCTCGTTTCCGTGTCAGTACCTTCCTTATGCCTGGAAACTTCGTAATATATAACCCGTCGGATCCCCCGAGGTTCTTGCATCGTGTTCTCGTCGTGTTTTATTTTCGATCTGTTTCTGTCAAGAAATCTTCTCAAGTTTAGAGCACCATGGCCTCCGCCAACGACAAAGGCAAGAAGCCCGAGGAAGAAGAACCTCAAGTCCCCAAGGAGGAGGAGATTTTGGTAGGGTATGAAGGTGACATGGAGGAGGACAAGCAACCGGACACTCGTGCTACCGTCGCAAGCATTGGAGTGGTGGCAACCCCTATCAAGCTTAAGAGGACAACACATATGTCTACAGGAGGGAAACCTCCACGTCTCTTCTACAATCCACAGATGCCCAACCGGAGAGTAGTTAAGAGTAGTATCATTAAGAGAAGATATCTATATGAGAGAGTGTTCACTAGTGAAAATATGATACCTAAGCCTTGTTTCTAAACATTAAAACACCATCACAACTAGATTTGTTACATGTTTACTTGCTTCCAGTCTTTTCCTCCCCGTCAAGCTCTTTCCTGGCACCGTTGTCTTATAATCATCCATACCACTTGTATTTCACTATCTCTTCGCCGAACTAGTGCACCTATACACCCGACAAGTGTGTTGGGCGTGTTGGGGACACGAGAGACTTCTTGTATCTTGATTGTAGGGTTGCTTGAGAGGGATACCTTTGACCACTTCCTTCTTGAGTTCGATAAACCTTGGGTGATGCACTTAAGGAAAACTTGCTTCTGTTCTACAAACCTCTGCACTTGGATGCCCAACAACTGTCTACAAGAATAAAAGTGCATAGACAGTGACCTAGTCACGTGTTTTCAAGCCAATTGAATGACATTCCACCGAGAGGGCCCAGAGTATATCTATCCGTCATATGGATGGACAAATAACACTCTTGATCCATGTGTTTCAACACATACTTTCAGAATACCTAATGCCACCTTTATAACCACCCAGTTACAGAAGTGGCGGTTGATGTCATCAAAGCATATATCTGGTGATGGTGATTAACATGATCTCATGGTCGAAGGATTATGTTACTATGTATTTAAAATCTTGTAGCAAACGAACTCTACATGACTTGATCTTACGCTACGCTTACTATAGGAGTGTGTCCATCATATCATTCTCCTAATGACATGATCTTGTTATTAATAACATATAATGTTCATGATCAGGAAACCATGACCATCTATTAATCAACAAGTTAGTTCAACAAGAGGCTTACTAGTGACTCTTTCATGTTTACAAAACACATAAGTATTAATGTTTCAAGTTAGTATAATTATAGTATGAGATGTAAACATTTATCATAAACATAAAGATATGATAATAACCATTTTATTATTGGCTCTTGGGCATATCTCCAATAGTTTGAGCGTACACACCACATCGCATCTCATATGTTTATTATCATTCTTATCGTGTCATAGATTAACTTTTTGGTTAGAATTCAAAGATCTATCGCAAGCAAATGAGATACAACTATCCATAGTATAAAACACAGACAAGACGTAGTAGAATACTTACAATCTAAATAATTAAATATATACTACAATAATGCATGAAAACATAAAACAATCAAAAATAATCGCATTAATTAATTAATTATCCAACATGGGGGTTTAACTCGTGGTGCACAATCACTAACGTAACACACCACAATATTATAGAAGATAACAAAGTCTCTTCTGTAGGGGTTCGTAGCATGGAAAACAAAAAATTTCTACCGCATACAAACAAACAAGCCAAGATCTATCTACTAGATTGTAGCAACGAGTCGATAGAGGAACTTACCCTCGAAGATTCCAAAGCGGTTAACGAGAGCAGATTCTCGTGGGTGATGTAGTCGTACACTTGTCGATCTCAAGATCGTGTAGACGATCCTTCCGGCCATGCTAAAGCGGCCCGCAATCGGTCACACGTTCGGGATTGACGAAGACCTTCCTCTCCCTTGTTCCAGGAAATGGAGGTTGTAGCACTCTCCTCGTGATTCCGAAGACAACGCGTGGTACCGGAAGTAGAGGGGAGATCTCGCAGGGCTTCGCCTTAAGCCGGAGCGAGTATGGTGGAGTATGAGAGAGGATTTAGTGGTCTAGGGATTAGACACACCAATTAGAAGGCTCTAAACCGAAGGCTAGGGCAATTAGTAGCTCTAAACCAAAACGGCTCTAAACCGGAGGCTGTGGCTAGGGTTTAGGTTTAGAGGATAGGAACTTGTGTGTGCAGAGGAGGGAGCCCTGCCCCTCCTTATATAGGTGGAGGGGCCGGCCGTGCCATGGGGAGGGAGAGGAGTCCCTCCCCAACTCGGCTTGGAGGTGGGCCGCCGGTTGGAGGAGGGAACTCCTCCCCAACTCGGTTTCCCACACCTTCCTCTTTCCCTCTTTCCAATTTTAGCCGTTTGACTTTTCAAACTTGATATTTGACTTTTCAATTTAGGATTCAATTTAATCCTTTATTTAGAACAGCGAGAACACTTAGTACATGATGCAATCATTCCAATATGCAATGACACATTCATGTACCCCTTCCCCTCCGAGTGCTTGGGACATTCCGAACCTTCTAGAACATTCCCGATGAAAACACCTAATCATTCCCGAACTCAAACGGACTTTCCTTATATGAATCTTATTCTCCGGACCATTCCGGATCACCTCGTGATATCCGGATCCCATCCGAGACTCAACAACATTCGGTCTCTTTCTCATAATACCATAACTACTCAAACAACGTCGAATCCTTAAGTGTGTCTCCCTACGGTTCGTGAATTATGCGACATGATCGAGACACTTCTCCTAACAATAACCAATAGAGGAATCTGAAATTCATATGGCTCCCACATATTGCTACGATTACTTTATGATCGAATGAACCACTTACATATGATACCAATTTCCCTTTGTCTCACGATAGTTTACTTATCCGAGGTTATGATCGTCAGATCTCTGCATATCTAGTTCAACCTCGCATATCGATAAGTACTCTTTTCTCGTTCCCGTGATATGTGATCCCTTGTGACCCAGTCACATGCTTGCAAGCTAATTGGATGACATTTCACCGAGAGGGCCCAGAGTGTATCTATCCGTCATATGGATGGACAAATCCCACTCTTGATCCATGTGTTTCAACCAATACTTTCTGAACACTCAATGCCACCTTTATAGCCACCCTGTTACGGTGTGGTGTTTGATGACATCAAAGCATCCATCCGGAAAAGGTGATATGCATGATCTCATGGTCGAAGGAATTAGGTTACTATGTATCATATAGCAAATGAACTATATTAAATGACCTGATCTTTATGCTACGCTTATCTATAGGAGTATGTCCATCACATCATTCTCCTAATGATATGACCCTGTTGTTAATAACATCTCTATGTTCATGATCAGGAAACCATGATCATATATTAACCAACAAGCTAGTTTAACAAGAGGCTTTACTAGGGACTCTTATTTTAGTTTACAAATCACACAAGTATTAATGTTTTCGGTTAATACAATTATAGCATGGTATGTAAACATTTATCATAAGTGTGAAGATATGATAATAACCACTTTATTATTGCCTCTTGTGCATATCTCCAACAGTCTCCCACTTGCACTAGAGTCAATAATCTAGTTTCAAACCTTTGTGTATTCAACACCTATGGCTTTCCGGTGTTGTATGTACACGATTGCTAGTGGTCAACTGAATCTCCGGATCTGACACTTCCGTGTCCGTGTAATTGCATGTCTTTGCGTCTCTACGCATCACTCATTCTCTAATGAGATGGCTTCGTACTAATTTGGTCCTTTGGTGTGACCTTTAGTTCTTTGGGGTTAAAACATGTTGATAATATTGTCGTACAATATATCTTCATAGTACTATCCCACTGTGAACTACACTTAGTTTGATAACAAACTACTTGACACAAATGCCCTCTTTTGCTGCTATAATTGCAGTCATATACTTAGACTTTTGTTGTAGTATCTGTCACAATGTGTTAACTTTGGAACTCATCCAAATCCATTATGGAACTTTCTTTCCATTATATTGTGCCACCCTTAGTTTAGATTGAGATAAACTTAATTTGTACTTTGTGACAAAACTAGTATCAATGTAGTACTTTTACAATGAACTAACCATCTATTTGTCACTTCTACAAATAATATACTCTTAGTTCTTCCAAAAGATCATAAGAATATCCTTACTATTGTCCAATGATCATCTTATGAATTATTCTGGTATATGCTCATAACATTTAGAGCATAGGACATATCTGGATTTGTACATATCACAGTATGATTGATATAAATATTCTTTGTGATTTCATCCATCAAGTATCAATCTATACTTGAATCTTTGTTTTACTTACCAAATGTCAATACACTTGAATATATCATCAATATTGAACTCATTCAATCCTTTCTGTGCAACAAGAACCTTTCTTGTAGTTTCTATATTGAACTCATTCAATATCTCATCTATGTACTTCTGGCACAACCATATTAGCATCTATTCATGCCAAATATTTGGGTTTTGCCTAAGTCTTTCATCGGGATGAAATTCTTAATATGTGTTAATAAAAGATACATCATTTCCAATCAACAATATGTCTTCCACATAATGTATTAGAAATATGTCTTAGCGCTCCCACTTAATTTCTTGCAAATGCAAGCATCTTCATTGTCTCCGATGAATTTAAACTCTTTTAACAATTTCATCATTGTGAAGATTCCAACTCCGCGATGCTCACTTCAACCATTGAAGTTTGCATGTGCTTTTAGCATCCTTTGAATTAACAAAACCCTATGGACCGTGTCATGCACAAATCCTAGGTAACAATTCTATCAGAAGAATTTGTTTTGTTTATTCAACTACCACATAACAAAATTATATGTAGTGGCTGCTACATTAATCCGTCTAGACTAAATATCGCTATGAAAGATCAAATCTTGTCATAGTCAACCTTTGAACATTGTTGTGAACTCTTTCCCAATATGTCGACTACTTCATAGATGTAAAACATCCATGTCTACTTCTTTATAGATCCAAACACGACTGTAAGGTCTTACACCTTTCTCGAGGGTCCTTCAAGTTCAAAACTTGATTTCTCGTGTATGGAACTATCACGGATTTATGGCTTCAAGCCATTTGACGGAGTCAGGGCCCATCATCGCTTCTTTGCATGTAGTCCGTTCATTATTCTCAAATAATGATTCAACCCTCAAATCTTGGTATTTGATTGTTTACTCGACCTACTTGGTTCAATAGAAACTTTGACCTTCGTAACCACAACCTTTGAGGCACGTGAGCCATGAGCATTGTTGCTGCCTCCGGAACACTTTTCGGCGTTGCGCAACTTTGCACATATAGCTAAGGTTCCTTTAACCTTATCAACGTTCTATTGTCCTCCCACTTATCTTTTCACGAAAAATTCCTTCTCAAAGAAACTTGACGTTCTAAGCGACAAACACTTTTGTCTCCGGTGTTTATGGAGGAATACTTAACAGTTATTCGAAATAACATACAAAGACAGGTTCATCCGACTTTGGTTGCACACATCTTTCTTATGCATAGCATACCAATGTTTTAAGAAAGGACTACTTGGGTTTAATCCCAAACCATAACTTTATATGGTGTCATTTCAACGGATTATGATGGAGCTCTTTTCAGTGGAAAACGGTAGTCTCTAAAGCTTTTAATCTTTAAAACATAATGGCAGTTTTATGAATTATACCTTTGATCTTACCATGTCAAACAAGGTTTTAATCACATATCTCGAACGCTCCATGCTCTTATGGTGTTTCGGGAAATGAAAATCCATAATCGATTCCTTAAATCTTAGGTATTATGCTAAACTTGTAACTCAAATATCTTCCTTTATGATCTTATCATAAACTATTTATATTCTTGTTACAATGATTTTGCACTTCATCTTGAAAGTCTTTGAACTTTTCAAATGTTTCATACTTTATCCTTATTAAGTAAATATTCATATATTCACTCAAATTCTCGGAGAAAGCATATGAAGTTGAAATCCATCGCTTTTGACTACACATGATGGACTTTGTACAACAATATGTACAATTTCCAATAAGCTAGTCATTCGTTCCCTTTTGGCCTATGAACGAAGTTTTAATTATCTCTAGGAAAGTTTCACAAGCGTCATTTGATCAAAATCAAATAGACTCCAAAATTTCATCCATATGGAGTTTCTTCAAGTTTTCTTTCCAATATAATTTAAACTGCGATGTCACTTCCTAAGTGATCTTTCAATCAATTTGTCTTTCAACATTTTTAGCACTAGTTTTATGGATGTGATTTCTCCAGCGAGATTTGTGAATCATCCATCTTTTATGGATTACGGCAATTATTTTAACAACCCTTTTGTTCTCATAATTCCTGATAAAACAAATCTTTAAGGCAAGCTTTGATGTTTTAACGAGCAACACAATAACCCTTTATTTGTTCTCGATGAACATCATCACATATTCTTTTGCTAGTTACTTAGGCCATTGTAGTTCATGAATTATGTTGTTTCGTATGACGATTCACACCAACAAATTCAGTATCAAATACTTAAGAACCACATTGTTTAATAAGCAAAGAATATAACCATAACATGTATATCATCTATATACTTAAACTGAACAATTCTAGTCTTTTCTTTTCTGCCATATATTTATGAGATTTTCTTTCAATATTTCCTTTTCTGTTTGAAAGAATCTATCAACATCAATAGTGGAGTCATACACATGACATATAGTCCAAAGCGTGTATAGTTAAATACCAATGTCTTTGGAATTGCACTTTGAAGTAGATCACCAACATCAAATGTTTGGTGTTCTTTCAAATTCCTTTCTTTAGTAATCTCTTGGTGTAGTAAACATTTTACCTACATCAAATATTCACCCTTATCATGGAATCGTCCAATCAAGCTACTTTTAGCTTATAACGATGAATTATGAGTATAATGTTGCTATCAAAAACCTTTTGGAGGATTAGGACAACAAGTGTCTCCAACCTTTTCCAAATTCTCATCAAAATATGAGAACATGAACTTTGCCATATTATACTCTATCATGTTGTAACCAAAACTTCGTTTCAGATATCACAATATCTTCCACACATCATGGTTTCTGAAACAACTCTTTCAGATCCTAGATAACCTCGATATGAAGAGAATCCTTTGAATATCAAGAATCATGGAGACAAACATGATACTTATATACTAACACTTGGAATTGTTACTCTTGATTTAATACTAATTATTAAACTTCATGGAGTAACCGGAACTTACTGAAAGTTTGCAATAGGACTTTTAAACTTTAGATTAACACTTCAAAACAATACGATACCATTCAGAAAGTAACTAACCAGAATTCTATAGTTCTATCATCTCAATTATAACTAAGCGCAAGGTGGTAAACGGATGCCAATGACTACAACAACTATGCAAATTCACTTTGATTTAGTTTATGATACATTGAGTTCTAATTAATAATTAAATTAATCTAGGTGAACTCCCACTCAAAACAATATCCCTCACATTGTTTTAGTGATCACACGAACCAAATCCACCACATCAAAACCGATCATCACGAGAGTTGATATAGCTTCAATGGCGAACAATCAACATGTTCATCATATCTCATATATGACTCATGCTTTACCTTTCGGTAATCCGTGTTCCTGAGGCCATGTTTGTACATGCTAGGCTCGTCAAGATCAAACCTTAGTTTCCGCATGAGCAAATCTGGCTTGCTCACGTTGTATACACTTGTAGAATCTAACACACCCGATCATCACGTGGTGCTTCGAAACAACAAGCTTTAGCAACGGTGCTAACTAAGGGTGAACACTTTATGACTTGAAATTCATGTGCATGAGGGATCATCTTATAATGCTACCGTCGTCTACTAAGCAATACAAGATGCATAAAGGATTAACATCACATGCAATTCATAATATGTGATATGATATGGCCTTTCTTCTTTGTGCTTCCGATCTCCATCTTCTAGCACGAACATGATCTCCATCATCACCGGCATTGCATCAAGGTCAATGACGCTTCTCCATGGTTGTCGTCCACCGGCTTCAACTATTACAACTACTTTGAATAGACACGCGGGTCTTAACATAAATTAAAGACAACCATATGGCTCCTGCCGGTTGCCAACTTACAATAAGGAACATTGCATACATCAAATATAATCACAATCATGGCCATATCACATCACTGCACACCCCTGCAAAACAAACTTAGACGCCTCTACTTTCTTTGCATATTTTACGTGGTTTGGGGCTTTCAATAAGTGTCGTTCTAACTTACGAACAAGAACCACAACATTGATACTAGTATTGTTAATCACCCGTTGTAAATTGGATCTTAACTATGTTAGGAGAAACATGCACCCGCAAAGCCACTTATGCAATACAAGTTGCATGTCAAGCGTGGAGCAAGTCTCATGAACGATGTCATGTAAGGTTAGCCGGGCCGCTTCATCCCAACATACCGCAAGATGCAAAGTACACAAGAAGCAATCGACAATAAAAGCATCAATGCCCACAATGACCATTGTGTTCTACTCGTGCAACAGATCTACATATAGACACGGCTCTGATACCACTGTACGGGTTCGTAGCATGGAAAACAAAAATTTTCTACTGCATACAAACAAGCCAAGATCTATCTACTAGATTGTAGCAACGAGTTGATAGAGGAACTTACCCTCGAACATTCCAAAGCGGTTAACGAGAGCAGATTCTCGTGGGTGATGTAGTCGTACACTTGTCGATCTCAAGATCGCGTAGACGATCCTTCCGACTGCGTTAAAGCGGCGCTCCCAATCGGTCACACGTTCGGATTGACGAAGACCTTCCTCTCCCTTGTTCCAAAGAAAATGGAGGTTGTAGCACTCTCTCGTGATTCCTAAAGACAACGTGGTACCTAAGTAGAGGGAGATCTCGCAGGCTTCGCCTTAAGCCGAGCGAGTATGGTGGAGTATGAGAGAGGATTTAGTGGTCTAGGATTAGACACACCAATTAGAAGGCTCTAAACCAAGGCTAGGGCAATTAGTAGCTCTAAACCAAAACGGCTCTAAACCGGAGGTGTGGCTAGGGTTTAGGTTTAGAGGATAGGAACTTGTGTGTGCAGAGGAGGAGCCCCGCCTCCTTATATAGGTGGAGGGGCCCGTGCCATGGGAGGAGAGGAGTCCCTCCCAACTCGCTTGGAGGTGGGCCGCCGGTTGGAGGAGGAACTCCTCCCAACTCGATTTCCACACCTCTTTTCCTCTTTCCAATTTTAGCCGTTTGACTTTTCAAACTTGATATTTGACTTTTCAATTTAGGATTCAATTTAATCCTTTATTTAGAACAGAGAACACTTAGTACATGATGCAATCATTCCAATATGCAATGACACATTCATGTACCTTCCTCCGGAGTGCGGACATTCCGAACCTTCTAGAACATTCGAGGAAAACACCTAATCATTCCGAACTCCGAAATGAGACTTTCCTTATATGAATCTTATTCTCCGGACCATTAGGATCACCTCGTGATATCCCGGATCCCACACGAGACTCGAACAACATTCGGTCTCTTTCTCATAATACCATAACTACTCAAACAACGTCGAATCCTTAAGTGTGTCTCCCTACGTTCGTGAATTATGCGGACATGATCGAGACACTTCTCCTAACAATAACCAATAGAGGAATCTGAAATTCATATGGCTCTACATATTTCTACGATTACTTTGCGATCGAATGAACCACTTACATATGATACCAATTTCCCTTTGTCTCACGATAGTTTACTTATCCGAGGTTATGATCGTCGGTATCTCGCATACCTAGTTCAACCTCGTTCGATAAGTACTCTTTTCTCGTTCCGTGATATGTGATCCCTTGTGACCCGGTCACATGCTTGCAAGCTAATTGGATGACATTCCAGGAGGGCCCAGTATATCTATCCGTCATATGGATGGACAAATCCCACTCTTGATCCATGTGTTTCAACCAATACTTTCTGAACACTCAATGCCACCTTTATAGCCACCCTGTTACGGTGTGGTGTTTGATGACATCAAAGCATCCATCCGGAAAAGGTGATATGCATGATCTCATGGTCGAAGGAATTAGGTTACTATGTATCATATAACAAATGAACTATATTAAATGACTTGATCTTTATGCTACGCTTATCTATAGGAGTATGTCCATCACATCATTCTCCTAATGATATGACCCTGTTGTTAATAACATCTCTATGTTCATGATCAGGAAACCATGATCATATATTAACCAACAAGCTAGTTTAATAAGAGGCTTTACTAGGGACTCTTATTTTAGTTTACAAATCACACAAGTATTAATGTTTTCGGTTAATACAATTATAGCATGGTATGTAAACATTTATCATAAGTGTGAAGATATGATAATAACCACTTTATTATTGCCTCTTGGGCATATCTCCAACATCTTCTTCATAGGGGATTTAGTTTCTTATGCAATCACTAACAAATGCTTAGATATCTGAATAATAACATTAATGGCGCGTGTTAGATACAAATTGAGATAATAAATTATGGAATAGACGATATGGATGGATATTGTTCATCTATATAGAGGTTTGTAAAAGTTAGTCACCAATAGAGTTGGATAAGTGTCCATTACAAAAAAATATAATGAATCCTAGAATATATCATATGGATAGATATCTTTTTTTTGAAAGTAGAAAAAGATCCGATTTCGGTTGATGATACGCTAATAAAGTTGGATATCACTATTTTACCTGGTATCAAAACCCCGTGTCTAGTGAAGATCATATTTTGGAATAATATGATGCTCCCACATACAAAGCTGGGCATGGGTAGGCTGGCCCAACTGGCCCAAAAAAAGCTCGACGAGCTGGGCTTTTTAGGCCCACGGGCTAGGCCTAGGCTTGATATCTGCAGCTCGATGACTGCACAGGCCGGGCTCAGGCTTAAAGAAAACACATAATAAGGAGAAGCTCGGCCCGCAGCCCGATGACGAAAGGATTATGCACTTGGCGGGTCGGGCTCGGGCCTAGTTTTGAAGCCCGACTACTGGCCGGGCCAGGCTTAGGCCTAGGAAATGTGCGGACGGGTCTGAGCCTGGTCCGACCCGAAAAATTCCCAGTTAGTCACATATGGCGAGGGACATATGTCAATTTCTTCAATTTTAAAGCTCTATGTATAAGTATGCAATATTTTTTTGAACGGAAAAGGGGTCGTGGAGGACCCCTAAGCTGCTTCTAATTAAACCAGTCAACAGGCAGATACAATGTTACAACACGACCCAAAACTAAACTTGCACTACAGACCTTGCCAAACTTGCATGTCAAAGATAAGGCCTTGTATTTAGCAAAAAGGACCCTAGGACTAAAAGTGAAAAAGCGATCAAGTCCTGGTCCTCCTCCACCTCGGCGGAGCCTCCAACGCCGGCTATCGCTGCAACGTCGGGATGAACCACTTGACGGAACAACGGAGGGGACTCCGGCGAGAAGCTCCAAATAAGGCCTCTGTCCTGGAGGTTGAAGAAACTACCGATCTTACGGCGAGAGATCGCAGTGGCGCCCAAGGCCCGCGCATGATGTGCTCAGTAACAAAACAGCGAACGAAGCCGCCGCCTAGAACTAGCAGCAGCGGTGCCTCGCCTCCACGACCGACCAAGAGAGAGAGGGACGCACCAGGGCCATCCAATGGACGACGGCGGCGCCAGGAATTATTGAGAATGAGGCTCACCACCAGAGGAAAATTCACCGCCCTCCACCTCGGAAGCCCAGCGATTCCCTCTTCCAGCAACTGCTCGACGCCGCGCCACTGCGCCAAGACAGGAGGCCCCCCGCTCCTCCCTGCAACCCGCAAAGCTTCCTCCTCCAATCCCTTCCCCTCGCCACCACGGTCGACCAGATTGAGGGAAACAAGAAGAAAGAAGCAGCAACGCAGAGAGGAGAGGAACACCATGCCAATTATTGTGGAGATCCCGGACATGGACATGCTCACTGTCTCCTCCATCCATCGGAGAACGATGCCGCCGCATGACACCTTTCGGATGTGCCAGTCCCGACCAAAAAGCATCGGCGCCCTACTCCAAACTACTGGCATAGAGCCACTAAAACTACCTAATCTACTGCCGCCGATGTCGCCCCTCCGCCATCTCTCACCGGCAACGCCGACGAGAGAGGCTTCGGTTTGGGCCGGGGCCCTTCGAGCTCTTTCCTTGAACTATAGCATGGGAGAGGGGCCATGAGCATGCAACATGTGTGAGTTTTTTTTAGGATAAACTTGCTCACTTTATTAGTCAATGGCCAACAAAATAGGTATCTTTACAAGATCAAAAGGTTCTATAGGAGTATTTTTTTAGCAATGAGTCTATTTTGTACTACTCTACTTTTTTTAGATCTGTTTTTTTTGTTGATGATACAATGTAACAAAAAGCTCAGCCCATCCCGATGCAATGCTGATGGGCCGACACACCTCGTCCATAGCATATACTACCTCTGTTCGGGATTATAGGTCCTACGCGCATACCTAGGTTGTTAATTTGACCAACAAAATATAACTTATATATTACAAAAGTTATACCATTAGAAAATATAACCTCTAAAGTTTCTAATGGTATAATTTTTATGCTATACTATTTACATTTTGTTGTTCAAATTGACAACCTAGTTATCCGCGCGGGACTTATAATCCCAAACAGAGGGAGTATCGCTTGCTTCCGCCCGTTTCCCACGTGCGATTTGCCTGTCTAGTCGCCGCCGCCGAGGGAGAACGAAGACAGGCAGGCACGAGTAGCAGCAGACGAGTGCCCAACCACTCCCCCTCTTCCTCTCCCCTTCGCACCACCGTCCACCGGCATCCTCTCCCTCTCCTCCGAGCTCCGACAGGATCCCCACACCCGGACAATACCGCGAGCTCCTTACCATGGCAGCAGCGGCGGCCCAGCTCCGCGGATCGGCGGCGGCGGCAAGGAGGTGGCCGGCCCCCTCCGGAGCCGTCCTCCTCCGCTCCGCGCCGCTCGCCACGTCCATGCTCCCGGTGGCGTCGCTCCTTCGCCGAGGATCCTCCAGCGGCCTTTCCACTAGCTTCGCCACGAAGGTGAGTCCTCGCTCCTCATGCCCTTGGCGCCGCCTGGATCTACGACTGCCGGTGCCTCAGCGTCTGTGATGCTATATGCATCTCTGAAAATTTGTAGAGAGGAGGGCTGCGCTGTGCGGAGCTTATCGTGTGTTTTTGGGCTTAGGGGATCGTGTAGGGATTGTTCTCGTATAGAAATGGTTTAGCGGCTAGAAGGGAGACATGCCCCTTACCAGACGTTGCGCAGAATGGCATGGTCAAAATCGGGGCTGAAAAAAGAAGAAGGTTGCACTATGCCGAATTGCCGATTATTTTGACATGAATTTCAGAAATTCACAAATGTGAGTGTTTTCTGGATGGATGGACACGCTGGTTTTTTGTTGTAATTGTTTCATTTGCATATACTCAAGTGGATAAGCGAGATTACATACTGGCCAACTAGATCAGGTGAGAGGCTTCAGATGGACTTGCCTTCAGAAAGCAGTACCAAGGGATTGAGTTTTCAGCATAACACTTAATGAAACGGTTGGGTGGTGATATTTGTACCTTTTATTTGGGAGCATGGGGGACAGGAAGAGCTACAGGGTAATTTTTAGCCACAAGGCATTAATTCATAAGATTTAGTTCTAAAAGGGATGTAGTCATGGAACATCAAACTACGTATCTGAGGTATAAACCAAGCGATGATCTGAAGTTGCTGCATCTTGCTGGATTCCTATAACGATTGTCTTGTTCCACCTTGGGAAATATCATTTTAGTTGAGGTCAAAGCTTAAAGAAAATTTCAGCTCTCAGCTCCCACCATGCTAAGATACTTGTGAAAATTAATCTATATGGCATTGCCAAGTCTTTGGAGGGGCATGTTTATATATATATGTTTTGGACCAACCAATTTTTAGTTGCGCACCATGAATTCTATTCATTTATTGTATTTCAGCCCTCCTATTTAAGTTACTTAAGATTCTTCCTTTGTAGACATTTTCTGGCATATTTCCAACTAGTCTTTGCCTTTGACCAAAGTTGATACTTATCTCTGTGGTGAACTTTTCCTCCTTTGACGGTGTAGCTTATGGTCTTGCAGCCACTGACAGCAATGTGCATGAAGTCAAAATGTACCAGTTCTCCTGTTGATCATGCCACTGCTCCTGAGCATACAGAAGACGAAGTTCCCGAGCCAACCACTGTGGTGGCTGCTACTGAGGAGATAGATATAGACCAAGGAGTTGCTCCACAACAGAAGAGTGCAATAATACACGACTTCTGCCTGGGGATCCCTTTTGGTAATAATGGCAACTTCCTTTTTTTTAGCAAAGCTTAATCTGGTTTGGACAAGCTAGTCATTACTTTAGTATTGAAAGCAACTTCGTTATTTTGACTTGGCCCTTCTTCCAATCACTGAGTAGAATTTCTGTAACTTGTAGTATACTAATATATCGTGCTTTGTGAAAGCTGTTAAATGCTCTTATATTATGTTATCCTTATCTGATGCCTCACTTACCCGATCTTGGCACATTTAGATTTGCTTGCGTACTGATTACAATTTCCCTAATTCAGGTGGATTATTATTTTCCATGGGCCTTGTTGGATTCCTGTTCTGGAGGAGTCCTGTAAGTCTTACTTTTGGTGTTGCACCTGGGCTTGCTATATTGGCACTTGCTGTGCTTAGCCTTAAGGGCTGGAGGAGTGGAAAGTCCAGCTTGCCATTTATACTGGCGCAAGCAGGTATTTTATTCCCTTACTTAACATCCTATAAGTTCCGATTAATAGTTATGCTTAATAGAAATATTTGATCCTGGAGCCCTGTTATATGCTACTGTAAGCCAAATTGAAGCGCCAATCATTGTGAAAAAAATGCTTATTAACCTGCTGTGCTCATCATTTACAGCCGTTGCTGGTGCGGTAGCATGGAAGCACTGTCAGGCATACACCACAGTAAGTGAACACTACCGCTTTGCTGTGAAAGAACTACTGAATCTGAATCTAAACCTGATTAATTGACTCTGTTTTGGCAGACGAAGAAGCTGCTCCCCTGGGGCTTCTATGCTGCACTCAGGTAGTTCCCAAGTGTCTCTTGCTAGTACTCCCTCCGACCCATATTAGTTGACTTAGATTCATCTAGATACAAATGTATCTAGTCAAGTTTTAGTGCTAGATACATCCATATCTAGACAAATTTGAGTCAACTAATATGGGTCGGGGGGAGTACCATGTTTCAGCTGCTCACTATACATTTTCTGTCCCCCTCACAACTCCTCTTGTCACCAGCGCCGCGATGATCTGCTTCTACTCATATGTGCTGCTTGCCGGGGGCAATCCACCGCCAAAGAAGAAGAAGGCGGCAGTTGCACTATAAGTCGAGCCTTTAGTTGTATGATATGATGCGGTTGAACCTGTGCTCTAGTAAATGTGCTGATGATAGGGGTGTGTTATGTTTCTTGTAACTTGTAGAACGCTGGAATAACAGGTTATGTTCTAGCATAATTCATCTGGGTGTCTTTTTACTTGGTGTAGGAGCCAGAGCATATGAGATTTGCCGTGGTTCTGCATGGACTTTTGTTTCTGGACATTTTTCTTATTATACCTGAATAAAATCTTGCTTTTCTGATCCTGAGAAGATACTGGGGGCTGTTCGGTTTCCAGCCACGCTTTGCCAAGCCAAAGTTTGGCAGTTTGTCAAGCGTTTGGTTCTTGTCACGCTTTACAGCTGTCACACTTTATTATCCTTATGATCCACATGTCATAGAGTAAACATCTTGCCAACTTTTGCCACACTTTGTGGCGTCCAAATTCCTAGCCACACTTGTCAAACTTAGGCTTGGCAAAATCTGGCTGAGAACCAAACATTTTGTTGGTGGCAGCTGTGAACGAAACCATTTTTTTTTGGTTTACTTCCAACATTTTGTGATTTTTTGTAGCAGCCAAATTTGTCCTAAGTTAAGTTACCAAAAGTTTGGTTTGTTTCAAACAAATTGGCAAAGTGTGGTTGAGAACCAAACATTTTGTTGGTGGCAGCTGTGAACAAAACAAATTTTTTTTTGGTTTTCTTCCAACATTTTGTGATTTTTGTAGCAGCCAAATTTGTCCTAAGTTAAGTTACCAAAAGTTTGGTTTGTTTCAAACAAAATGCCACTTTTGGATAGAATTTTGTAAGTGCACATATTGGACATCACTGATGTTTGATTAGGTTTAATGGTGGCCTCAAACTGAAATCCTTATTTGACTACTAGGTAACATGCCCGTGCGTTGCAACGGGAGAGCAAAATATGTATAGCCGAGACGCATGGAGTATATTTTTATTGGCACGTCCGCAACATGTCGCAAATGTTATAATTGATAATTGCGATAAAAAGATAACGAAGAACGAAAACAAAATCACAGCAATGGGACACAGATTTAACGTGGAAAAACCTCTTCAATAAAGAGAGAAAAAAACCACGGGTGCCAACTAGCAAAACTTCACTATATCGAGGAGTATTTACAAACGCCGAGGATTTCATGGATGCAACTCGTCCCAACCGGCGGCTTATAAGAGATTTATATAACGGTGGAAACCTAGGTCTTCAACGATCCGGCGATGGACCTAGCTCCACTCGTTAGAAGTTGGGCTATACTTTATAAAATTTGGATTAACATATAACAACAACAACCATCGAGCTACAACATATCCATGGCGCGCTGCAAGTGTCTCCTCCATCGTCTGTTCAGCCAGGACACTCGGTACAACCACCAAGATACATGGTAATAAAGCAACTATCTAGCAGAACGAAGCATCCGCGGGCAGGAACTTTCAGCCAGTATCAATGTTTATAGCCTCTGGTTTCTTTTTACTATCTAAAAATCAAGCTCATGTGCTCGGGCAAGCCGAATTTACTGTTTAATTTAATAAAATATTACATATCCAATTCTCGTTTTCCTTGCCAAGAAGTGGTAATTTAGAATAGCTATGAAGAGTAAACTGTGAGAACACTCTGCTCGTATTTATTAATATATTAATAGCTATCAATTTAGAGAATGTGATATACTCCCCAATTTAAACTAAAACCATATCATGCATTTTGGAACGGATAGTAGTATGTATCAGGCAACACATCTTTGCTTTTTCACGGTCCTCGGCTTGTAATAGGATTTAAATCTTTCCTCATGAAAGACAACATCTATTTCCTTTTCCACGGTCCTTGGCCTATAACATGATTTAAATCTTTTTTCATGAAAAACTCATCAGTTTCAATTTTGTGGCAACTGTCAGTTTTGTCTGTTCAAATTGAAAACAATCAGTACGTCAAAGGAGAATGCCACCTTGTTCCTATCACTAAAAGGCAAGGGGAAAATGTAGTCAATAAGAGCAGATTAGAAAAACTCAATTAATTTTAATGCACTAACCCAGTACATAACACAGTGAACTTCAACTATTTTTTGTTAAGCCAAAACAAGCAGGATTCATGTTGTCCTCAGTCAAACAACTACTGGATCAGCGATGGTTTTCGGTAAGACCTGTAATTTACAATCCAATCGATAAGTGCAATTCTTAGGTCATTGTCAAGGAAAGGATGCCAAGAATCAACTGCAAATAGCATGAATAGATCGACCCTCGATGGTTCCAGAAAATTACTAAAAACTAATTTAGTTACAGTACCAATGAAAGTACCAAATTCATATCAAAGATTAACCTGAAACCATTCGGCGATAGCTTAAGATAAGCTAGCTGATAGGGGCTTCCTATGTGGAACGACAGGTAGGAAGTAACTATAAAGTCCTAGACTATTTTTTATTTCGTACGGGCTAGATGATATAGAAACCAAGTCTTTGTTCATGGAAGATCCACCACTGACCTTCTTGACACACTCGGTTATCCTGGTGTAGCACAGAAGGAGCCGTGTGAGGGCTGCTTTCAAGATCTCCATTCCACACAGAAAGTTGTTGGACGTGATGACATCTTCGTGCATCAGCTCGACCGCAACCTTCCATCGGCTGGTGAAATCCTTCACCAGAGGCTCCATGTTGCCAATACTGGCCTTGTCTGAACTTGAAACGATGTCTTCCACTATTAAAATTCAAGCAGAGCAAAGATATCATTGTAAAGAAAGAAGAGAAACGCATGTTGTTACATAAATCTACTTCCATATACTCGACTTGACAAACTTGATCAAATCACTCATGCAGATATATTTATGTATCAAAGAGGCTACTCCAAGAGAACTTGTCAATTACCAGTTCAGGAATATGGTAATAATTTTTTAGATATGGCATGGACAAGTTCAGCTGTTCGATAAATCACAAACTGCAGGTCTCTCATTGCATAGCTTGTTCGTAAGATCAAAAGAGTTGAGCAATATGAATACCAATCTATTGTGAGTACTGCCCATCAACCTTTGTTGTGGTATCCACAAATAAATTGACATCTTATGTCAGAATAAGGCAGTCTATACTGTCAAAAAACATTCTGATCTGACAATTATGAATGTTTAGCACTTTCTAGCTCGTGATATGTGCAAACAGAATCAATAGAAACACACCACGGCGTTGTCCGTGTCCTACAGAAAACACAAGCACCAAGATGAGCAATCAAAAGACTAAAAAATACAGCCCGCGAGCTTACAATCCAAGCATAGGTAACCTATTCAGTCCCCCATCTCAACAACTTGGTCAATGTTTCATCCTTACTGCAGCATTGCCCACATCGACAAATGTGTCCGGAGACGGGTCAGGAGGAGACTCCGTCTATTATGTCACCAGGAGGAGGTTATTGACGCACAATCTGGTGTATGATGCATTGGAATACAGCACAAACGGAACATCACACAAGAGCTCACCACTTGGCGGTGAAGATGAGGGCATCATTGAAATGCAGGATTCAGACCTTGCAGAGGACCCCTGCAGTGAGTGAAGCGTTGGAGTGGAACATAGCGTCAACTCACCGCTTGAAGTCGACGCTGATGGATTCACCATGAAGAGCACCGGCCAGGGGCGCGTAGAATCACGCAATGAGCAGCAGCACGAGAGGACACCAACATCAGATTCAGTGCATCATGTGCGCAATACTCAGTGAACAAGCTGAGTGTGCACAACACTAAGGACAAAATCTATGTATATCCATTATACATGAACCGATTTGACCATTAAAGAATTTAGAATCACAACAACATCATGAGAAAGAAGAAAATATACGATGCCAGTACCGAGCCTTCGTTCAACACGACTTGGCCTTCCTCTTGCCGTGCATCACCCCTGTGGAATCAGAGGAAAAAGAAAGAAAACATAGCAAGATCAGGATCAATTAACTCCCCGTGGAATGGAATTTAAGGACATGTGCAATAGTCTAAACAACTCCTGTCTATAATCCCTAACACAAATTAACCGTATAGCAGATTCATTTTTCCCAAATCACAAATTAACGCATAGGCTCCAAATGCTAGGCTACACAAAAAATATGACATCGACGAGAAAAAGGGGATTAGAGAATAGATGCATCTGCCCCAAATCACAAATTAAAGTATAGGAGGAGGACGTACCCACATCTGAGCCATCTCTTTGCGTAGAGCAGGAACTGTCACCGACGCCTGACTCCTCCATGTTCTATTTGCCTATTCCCTTTCACGGTTCACCCCAACCTAGATGCCGCCAACAACAGGTGCATCATCTGACCATGGGATAGATGATTTGGAGTTGTACTATGTGGATTCCTCAACGGCCGATGACCTCCACGTGATGGGGTGGTGGAGGTCTCCTGGAATCCAGCTGGGTCTGTGGCGCCAGAGCAGAGGAGCGGCAGGGGCAGTGCGGGAGCAAGAGCATCTTCACTCGTTTGGCGAACCCAGGCCGAAATCCGGACCTTTTTCTGACCGGACAGCGCAAGTTTTCGGTTTGGGTATGCCCAGTTTCCCACTCGCGTATCCAGGCCGAGTATCCAGGCGAACATAAAACAACGAGATATTTGAATCTTTATCGTTTCCGCCGGCGAGCGCTCGGCCACAAGGTGTTCGACAGATACGCCCACAAGTTCGGCGACAGATTTTTATTACATAACAGGGGAAACGTGCGGCGACCCAACATACCACTGCATGATGTAGTATACTATAGTCGTTGACATAACATTAATGAAACACCGTTCACTAGTATTACATTCCTCAGAATGGCACAACAGAACACAGCGGGTCCAATACATGGCTAAAGGTTACAACTCACTCTTTACACAAGATCCAGAGAACACTCTAGGTTTAAGAGAGAGAAAAAACTTCTTATGAAGAAGAATCAAAGATAAACAACGCAAAAAAACAATTATACTACTAGAACTAGTATTTTAACTACGGTTTTGGTGTTGCGGCTATTGCAACGCACTACAGAGATAGGTTCTTTGGCTAGAGATTATATTACTATCTAATCAGTAACTTCGTCTTCACTTGAGTTGAGGTATGTTGTCTTCTTTGTCTTTATTGAAAAGCTTTGGCTCTTGACGACTCCTGGAGCATAACTTGATGTAGTTGTTGTTTACTCCGGCTTCAGAATCTAGCAAGGGTTAAGAAGGTACTTTGAGTACGAGCGTACTCAACAAATTCACTAGAAAAGGAGTGTTTGATGCACTATGACTACAGCCATAGACCGCAGGTCGTAGGCAATGCAAGTTTTCATAAACATTTCTTCAAAGGTTGCTTTTATTCTGAAAAGCTATGTCCGTCAGCCTTCACGGGTTTACTAGAACCTTCATGGGGTTCCTTTTCCGCCGCGTTCGCAGCTCCTTCCCGAAACAGGGAGTAACAAGTTACAGTTCTTACACTTTACAGTTCTTACACTCTGCAGAGGTGCGTTACTTTACCCATGAGAGATCAACTCTTTGTTGCACAACCGGACAGCTTATTCCCGTCCACAATTCCATGATGTGAGGCCCAGAAGATGATCCAAGCCAATCACTGCCCCCTTCGCGACCCCGCATGCCTCCTTGGTGTACACCATGCCCACATAATGAATTACGGCAATGGTTTGTACAAACCGTTAGATGCCAAAACTATCGTGGAACGATGAGGGTTCCCACCCATATGCTGCATATCCTCTACGAATTACCAATTAATTTGCACGCTACGAGGATAACAGCCACGACCTGCACATCCGGCTTCATGCGAGAGGAAGAAGATACAGCTGACTTCTCCGTCCCATTCCAAATCTCATGGTCAACGCGTAATATATGGCGCAAGAATCACTGGCGACATTGGTTGTTAAGTCCTAAGTGATATAGTTCTGAACAGTGGTATCCCAACTTTCAGATTTAATAGATTAGCTGATCACCCTGAATCAGTAATCAATAGTTTTCATTATTATTGAAAATAGTGTTTTCTGACCTTTTTCAAATGCAGGTGAAGACAACATTGGATTTGTAAAATACTTTACAGAAAATAATCAAAGGACATGAGCAAGTGTGAACTTGCCTTTTGTGATTGCAATATTATGCACTCACGGTCTTCGAGTCAGTATAAGATCCAAAATCTGAAATCGGCATCATTGGTCCGGTAAGGACTAATGTTTAAAGAAGCAATATGGTTTTATGCATAAGTAATGTGATGCATGTTCTAAGCGCAAATCCTGGGAATAACATTGTTCTAGGGTTTAGATTCCGAAAGAGGTTACTTTGGAATGTGTGATCCTTTAGGATAAATTTCGTAGTTGTACTTTTCTTAAAGTTTATGAGTGGTTGAAAACAACACATATGTAGGATTAATGTATACATACTTATGACATACTAGATAAGATTACTTATACAAGGTTTCTTATTTAAAGTGGCAAAAAGGATAACCTTCGAAGAAAAGGTTTCTCTTCTAAGGTCTAAACAAACTTCGTGGTTAGTTAGTGGTGGTTGATGTTATTTGTTTGCTCAAATGGTTTGGCTTGAGTTGCTTTATAGTTTAACTACTTCAGACCAAAGTTAACTATAAAACATATAATAATGCTGGTAGTGTTATATTAAGATTCTGTAGAATAAAGTTAACTTTAAAGTGTTGATGGTTTTGAAAGTATTGTACTTATACATTGGTATCTTGTATATCTGAAATGTGTTCTTTAAGTTATTTAAGAATGTTTATTCTGTTACTTGAGTAAGGTTTTCTTGATGTGAGTATGGAGTAATATCATTTATCTTTTATAGATAAGTGAGTATAGTTTATGAACCCATCATAATGTTACTTAACTACTCATGGATTTATATAGTGTTGTAGTAGTTTTTGTAATTTGGTGATAAATATGGTTTAGAAAAGATTTGATTGTTTACAAGTTGTTCTTGCAGGATTTATTAATAGTGGAATTCTTCTTAGAGATAATCTTCATTTAAGGTTATGGATTCTTCTAAAATAAGAACATTTATAATGTTTTAAACCATTATGGCATTAGATTATTTAATATTTAAAACTAATACTATTTATCAGACTTATTTGGCTCATTTTAGGAATATTAATAAATTTTATTTATCTTTATATGAATTATTAATGAAGTAAATAAGTTTAGATTTGAGTTATTAAAATATTTAATTTTTATTTAACTCTAAAGTAGAATATTAGATTTTTAATATGTAGATATTATTTTTGTGATCTTTTTGGTATATTACATTTATTTTTGTGACTTATAAATAATAAGATATGATTTTTATAATTCTTATTACTTTATAATTACTTAATGAATAATAAATATTTAATTGAGTGAAATAACAATACATGATTATATTTTAAATTAGAATTCTTATTTTTCTAAGATTTTTGGTATTTTATTTATATTATAAACATTTATATTTATAGGAATATGAATTATTAAAGTTTTACTAGTTGAATGCCCGTGCGTTGCTACGGCTTAATAATTTTTTGAAATGGTCAAAACTCCTCCTTCACAATATCCAATTACGGATCATGAACATTTCTATGTGAGTTATGGATCTCAAGTTTGTCCCTCGCGCCTCCCGATGCAGTGCAGTATCTCTATTAGGAAAAGTGATGATGTTCCTCCTCCACTGATCGTGGACCACTCTCGCCGCCATGTCTCTCGTCGACTCTCTAACATAGTAAAACCTGGTGTATTATCGATCTCTCAGGTCGACTCTGAATTTTGCTTGTGTGTTTTTACTGTGTATTCTCCATGGAGGTGATGTCAATTTCCCTGGATCAAAAGTGGTCTGACACAACCACTTGGTTTGTCTCAATTTCAGCCTTCATGAGCGAGTGCACTCTACAACCTTCTGCCATAGAATAGATCCACTTTGTTTTGTATGTTGCCGCCACCAGCATCTGGTCCAACAACACCATATCCAACTTTCCTAGCCCTTTTCAAACAACAACACGTGCTCGCACCATAAAGTTGTACTCCTGCGTCTCTTTGGTTATCGTCGATGTACTTCTCTGACTCCACGTCTCGTATATGTTAGTGAGGCATTAACAGTGTAGAGACTTCAATCTATAACACTAAAGTGTAGTAGTATTATCGATAGCAGATTGTCAATGGCAAGCGATATTGAGCCAAATTTCTGATCCGTTTCTAAGACAAATCACATCCGCATTGGTCTTTTCATCTTTGCTAAATGAGTTTTGATACCAAAACCCCCTCCTGATGTTCGTACACTCGAGTGCTCCACCAAAATATGTACTCTCTTCCTTTTAAAATATATAATGTTTTAGGTTTTTCTAAAACACATATATCTAGAAGACTTTGTGTATAAGTTAATATACACATTAAAAATGTTGAGATATATGCATTTTAGGAAAAAGCTAAAACATTTTATAATTTGGAGGAGTAATGCATAGTAAAGATTTGGTTTGGATTTCATAATGTATATATTTTTACATGCAAGTTGGAATAACACGTAGACCGGTTCCAGTTGAGTAACACCAACACTATGGTCGGCGGCACACGTGGAGTCTCTTGGTCTGATCGTGTTTTAGCAAGTTTGACGGTCGTCGACTTGCTTGCTCCCTACTACTTATGACCTACAACAAAATAAACTAGATTATATTTAACAAAACAAAATCTTTTAATATTTTGAGGGCTATCCATATGGTAGCACATTGGGTACAGCTTTGAGCACTCCTGTCGCCGCAAGACCAGTGAGATATCATGGCTACTGGGTGCAGCCGTCTCCTGGTGGTCGCTGTGCACGTTTTCAGCCAATCTGGATGGTTGTGTTTCTGGAGCACGATATTTAGTCACTTTTTAATTATCTTTAGATGGTTGATCCATGTCTGGACTTTGAGTGATCCTTGAATTGTTGTGGCATCCCGCAATAACCACTATTAGAAAATCGCGTTGAATTTGTGCATTGCATCGTCATCTTCATGCATTGTTTGACTGCATTATTTGAAAAGCCTAGTTTTGAATTGTACAAAACCCCTATTATTTTCAAACACAAAACCCCGATCGCATCGGAGATTTTTATTTGTCTAAAAACCGTTTGCAAAATGGACTTATTTTAATTTAAACGCGACCAAACAAACACACTTTTGAAAACAGCTCCCTCTAAATCCTAGTCCCACCCAATCTTTTCCTACCCACCAATCCCAGGCTGCCACCTCCCCCTCTCACCCCAAACATACCCACCTGCCACCTCATGCATCCAGCTCCCTCTCTCTCTTTTCTCACCCTAGCCATCCTACCCTCTCTCCCTCTTCCCCACCGACACATGGACCCCACCAGCTAACCCCCCTCTCTCTCTCCCCGCCTGCCCACTCCGCCCACGTGGCCCCGGCCACCTAACCTCACCCATGGCCATACCACCCCACCTCCTGTGTTCACACACGCGCCAACCGCCCCGCGCCCCTGGACCCACACAGTCCCCACTGCCCCGCCCTGCTTTCTCTCCTCACAGGCACCACTGCCGCTTCCACTCGCCTGCCTCCCCGCGCCCTCCGCCGCCACCCTGCTGAGCTCCGCCGGGCCTCTACGGCGCCTGAGCCCTCTCGCTCTGCTCCTCCGCCGCTGGGCAAGGCTGACTCACATGAGCCCCGCCCGCCAGATTCCGCCTCCGCCACCGCCTGCCCCTGGCCTCCCGCCCCAACTCAGGCTCGCGACCCCGTTCTCCCGTGCTCGCCGGCCGTCTCCGCCCGCTGCTGCCTCCACACCGCGCCCCGGCCGCCCGACGACCAAGGCCGCCAGATCGAGCTCGTCCGACCCAGACTCCTTCCCGGCCGGACCCCGCCTGCTGCCCGCGTCTGGCCCCTCCTCCAAGGCCAGAGCCTCGCCTCAGACGCTGCTGCCGCCGGACCGAGCTCCTCCCCGCCTGCCGCCAAGGTCGCCGCCGCGCTGTGGCTCGCCCAGCTCGACGCCCTCCGCTAGGTGCCGGGTCCACGCCGAGCTCGCTTCCGGCGCCTAGCCTCGACCGCAGGGCCCGCTGCAGCCGCCACCTCCGGCCGTAGTACGGCTCATGCGACCGAGGTAACCCGCCGCCGGGCCAAGTAGGCCAAGTGCACAAGGAACAAGATCGCGTGAAGCACGACAAGAGCTGCTGGCCGGAACTCGTGGAACCGACTCCGTTGCATGTCCTTCACCAACCGTCTTAGTTGGAACCCAGAGTACCTCCCGAAGATCGCCAGCGTCAACACTCAAGCTTTGCACCTCGATCGAGCCGAACCCTCAAGATCTCCGACATGGCGTAGAAGGACAACCCCAGACCCGAACCTCGATGCACCACGAGCCCCACTGCAGCACAACAAGGTCTTCGAGGTGGAACCGACAAGATCTGCAACACGGCCGCGGAGTGACCCTCGGACGCCCAGATCTACCCTCGGACGCCAAAACCCGAACCGGAAGGACGCAAAGATCGCCACGAGACCGACAAGCGCTTCACCCCGAAGACAAGATCGACCCCGTGGGACCCGACAAGATCGGCACGACGACAAGAACGGCATCGGCCTGGAAGAAATCCGTCGCGCCCCGGGCACCGAGACCCCGATGCGACAAGACCTACCCCAGTAATCCGAGAACGTCTCCGTCGAACCCTGGGCCCCGAGACCGACCCCGAACCCCGGAAACCCCAAGATCCGTCGAGACCCCTAATGTGTGAACCCCTTCCCGAAAGCCCTATTTTATAACATCATAACAACTTGTTGCATGTTTAATTGTCATCTCACATGCATATCTGTGGTTTGGGGGCCTTATGCCGTTTCACCTAATAATAAAATATGGGGCCCATATGCGGGCAAATCTAGCCTTATATTGGCCTCATTTAAACATGTGTAGCGCACCGGTTCCATCTGTTGTCTTGCTAAACAACATTTAATTTGCGGGGTAATTAAATAACTTGAACAATATAATCAATTGTCGGGACCCCGGTTCCGCTTAATCTTGACCTAATTGCATCGCACCTTGCCATGCCATACATCATACATGCATCATGCCGATCTTCTGCCGAGTATTAAATAGTGCATCCGGTGTTTCTTCTAGTGTTTTGCTTCTTCGCGGATAAGGCCGTTGAGTTGATGTGAGCTTCGCCCCGATCTTCGGTTGAACCCTTCGACAATGTTTTCAAAGCATCTCCTCTTTCTACCTATCTTACTTTTATAGTCTTTATTCCTCTGTTGGTCTATTGCTATCTCGTGTTGTGATGCTTTAGTTTCCGCACTGTGATATACCGTGCAGCCCTATATTGCCTTGGACACATCCTATTAATCGTTGTTTGGTAGATAGTTGGACTTATGCGTCGTAGTTGCTTGCTCAAGTCTTGATGCGCCGCCATATGCCACGCTTTGATGTATTGCCGCATTTTGATGTTGGAGATGATTCTAGTTTTACTTATCGTCACTTTAATTTCTGCTTAACAACTAAAATTGAAATAAGCAGGCATCGGTGGGTGATAGAAAATATTTGGTTTCAACGCCCACTTGTGTCCCGTAAGACCCCGAGTACTTGATACATTCCTTGATTTATCGCGCTATCCACATCCGGAGGTATATGGGACCCCTGAGCGAGCTTGATTCATCTTATTTCTTGGGGCCACAAACTAGTTTGAGGTTTTATTTACGATCCTGTACTTATGCCATGCTACTTTCAGATTTAAATTGTGCGATAGCATAATCAGATCATGTTTAGGAAAGCGGAGTGATTACGCTATCGACACCCCGAGTTTTCGGTTCCCATCGCTTCTGACCATTGACGAAACCTTGAGTCCGTCTCGAGCTTGCTTACTCCGCTATGGATCTACTCAATGGGGTGGCCTCAAATATTTCTCAATCTGTGATTGTTCAATGTGAAAGCCTCGTTGGGTTTTGATTTGGTTTTTCCGAGGTTGATCGAGCGTGTGTTGCTATTGGTGCACCCCGCCGGTAAAACTTTCGAAAGCCGTGTCCGCGGATATGGACGACTTGGAGCACAAGATCTCGATCATAGACAAGCATAACTAAAGTTTATCGCTATAAATTTGACTTATAATGACTAGTAATCAGCTTCACTATAATGGAATGGCTAATTAATACGCCCACAATTGCTTGTTTGGTTGTCGCTTGCACAATTGTACCGACTAGTAAATCTTGCAACCACAACGGAATGGCTGAATAAAAGTATCAACAATCGCTTTGGGTTTTGGGTTTATCTCATGCTATCTGCACTGATTAGTAATCGTTGCAACTATCACGGAATGGTTAACTAAAAGTGCCCATCGCTTATTTTATCGACGACTATCTAAACTCGACTAGTAAAGGGCCGCAACTATAACCGAATAAGTAAACCGCCAACCGTGTGAGTTCCTCGGTTGACTTTCTCGCTTGGTCTCGAGGGAAACACCGGATGGGTTTGTTTGGTGTTAGTTGAGTTGGATCCGGATAGGTCATTCTTACCCTCTTTGATAACCGCCATTGTATCGAGTCTCTATAGGTTGTTTAGTGCATGCCGCCGCTCCACCATATACCTATGTAGGCGAGGACCGCCAATTCTAGCCTCGCTGCATGGCCTCAAGATCGACGCTCCTCTTTTTCCTTTGCCCTTTGTCGGCACCCTTTTGTTCAAGTGTTTTGAGATCGACGTTAGCAGTGGTTACCCTTCCGCTTGTCCAAGGTGGTTATGGACGCCATTGGTTATTCTTCGTGGCTCTTAGCCCCATTTGCATCTTGTCCGTAGTCGGACGCCTATAGTTTTCAAGGTGATTTGGATCTTTGTATATTATATCTGTATTCTTGACTCTTTGGGTCGCTGTATATATATATCTGTTCTGTGGGTCCCATCGAGGACTGTTGTGTAATGTTATTACTTCGTTTTCCACCCGCACGAAAGTGCCTGGTGGGCACCTTTGAATCGTTTCTATGCGGGTTTGGCGAATTTTGCTCAAACTTGCATAGGTCCGATTCTGAGGGTGTTACAATTGTAATCGTAGCTGGATTTGGTTCTTTTCATAAAAAGCTATGTGCATCAACCGATACAGGGGTCGGGGTTTTGTCCCGTTTTCGGGAAAAAAATGACCTGCAACAAGCTAGCTAAACTCGTGGAGTACTTCCTATGCTCTTCAGACTACATGAAGCTCAAGGGATGTTTCTTCGATTACATGACATGCTTACATCAAGCTCTGAAACTTATCTAACTTATGTAGTCCGAGATTAACATTGAAACCAGCTAAAGAAAACCACCAAATCGAAGACTCCAAAGCCCAAATCTAACTCCGAGCTCTCCACAAAACAATCAACGAAGTGGATGTACTCTATATCGGTGCAGCTACATGAACCTAAACATGGTCCATTGGTCGCTCTTACCGAACTGCCGCCCATATAGATAGACCTCGTGCTCGAGCCCCAGAGGTGGTCGCCGGTGGAGCAGTCGGTGTGGGAGGTGATGCAGCTGCTATGTGCGGTGTCGGAATAATGCATTGCGTATGAGGCGGTCGGCTAGAGAAGGCAGCTGGTTGGTCGGGCTAATGGGGAGATCGAGCTGAGCTCGTTCTGTGCCGCCGAGATTGGGGTGGACACGAAGATGACCCACAATGACGATAGGATCGCCGGAGGAGAAGTGGACCTTGGACAGAGGAGCACAAAGCCGGATAGTCACAGGAGGAGGAGAATGACGACTGTGACATGGAGGACGACCACCGGCTAGATCCGCTAGTCCTCTCACTCAACCGAGTACAAAACAAAGCACGCGTCCTGGCGCCTATCCACTCGTGGAAAAACATGTAGTTCCATGTCCGCCCGGCAGATACCGGTGACGGCGCCGTATGTAACGGATGCAACGCAGTTTGGTGGCGAGGCGCCGATGTCTCGCTAATGTAACCTGTAGTCGGTTTGCTAACAGAACCTGTTGGACTCCTACACGTTTCTGACTCCTGAATAGCTCACATGGAAGGAAAGTTGACCATGGACGGACGGACAAACAGATCGGAGATTGAAAACGTATTTCCGGTGAACGGAAACGTATTTGACCAACCTACCTCTAGAGAAATTAGTAGATAGATAGATTACTTATAAAACTTTTATTAAATAATATTTATTTAAATAATCATCATAATAATATTTGATAATAAGTTTAAGTTGTAGGTTTTATTTTTCTGAAATTTTTCATATATTATACATATTTTCTGAATTATAAATCAAAAGTTATTAATTAAACAAGATTTAATCATTTATTAAATTTCTAGAATAATATTAATTGGATTATAACATTTTATTTAACTCTTAGCAGAAAATACTTTTTACACAGTACTCAGAGCTAGAACCATCCACTGACTAGTGGGCCATAGTCCACCTAAGCTCTCAGATGAAAGAAATGCATTTGCTACTGACCTCCTCTCTACTCACTGTCGATGACATGTGGGCCCTAGGCCACGTCACTTGCCACGCGGAACAAAGACCAGGTCAAACAGGGAACTGGGTTCAGGCTGACCCCAGCACGTCGTCACGCTGACGTCAGCGCGACCACCACCACCAGATCAAGGTCGTCGGCGATGATCTACGGCGTTCTAGCATGCGTGGTTTGGTGCGTTGGACAGAGGGTGCAACGACGAGTCGAACTATGGGTGCGCCGCCCCGGAATGGTCACCGGAGCACTAGCTCCGACGAGCTCCGACGAGCTCCGACGGTGACCGGCTCGGGTGCATGCGTACAAGGCGCTACAGATGACTAGGATCAAATCGGAGAGAACGAGCAGAAGCAGAAGCTCACCAGGAAGCTTGTAGTGGCAACGATAAGGGGAGACGAGCTCAGACGACGTCGCCATGGTCGATGGCGAACAGCGGACAGACGAGCTTGATGCACATGGTTTCAGGCTTCTCGTCTCGATTCCTCCTCCTAGGAGACGAAGTCCATCATGGCAGTGCTAGTGGAACCTTCAGTTGGCCTCAGGGTGGTCTTGAACAACGAGAACAAGCAACTCCGGTGAGTTAGAGTTTCAGCATGGTTGGAGAAATTTTAGAGAGAGCACGAGAGAGAGTGTTTCAGGTACGAATGGATAGAGGAGCATGCGTTCTTATCCCTCCTCATCGACGCGACGCCGATCGTAACGTCCGGAGATCAAGACCAGAACGCCACGCAATGCTCACGGGCGAGGAAGACGACGAAATGTAAGGCCGGCAGACGGCTGGTCATGGTCAAGTGGGCGGCACCTGGGTGTTAGGTAATCAGGTGGGTTTGGGCTGCGGCCAGGTTTAGTTTTTTTTTTGTTTGATCTTTTTTCTATTTTCTGTTTTCTAAATCAGATTTGAATTTGGTTTATAATTTGAACATTTCTTTGTATGTTTAATTTGCTGGATATTTGCAGTGATATTAAAATACATTTGGTAACCTTTGTGAACTCTTATTATGCCTTCTTTTTATATTTCTTTTATTTATTCAATAAGAACTCCTTTTAATAATTGGAAGAAACTTCTTCTTATTATTTTTCTCTTCTAATTTTAATTAGGAATTTCTTAAATGATATCTTCTTATTTGTTTATAGATTTAACTCTAATTGGATCATAGGCTTATATATAGATTTTATATGTATCATGATCTTGGATCATTATTTGATGCATGAAAACATAAATGATATTGATATGGTGATTATTACTCCTATTAATTTTGAAAATAGCAATGTATGGGATAAACAAAGAAGTTTAGAGTTTTGAATTTGGAATATTACCCTTGGTTTTAGGATTTTATATAAGTTTATATTCTTTTTAAGATTTAGGATTTAACAACTAAGTGTATTGCCTTTTGTATATAGTATTGGATGAAATCTCCCTTTTAATTAGAAAATTCTAATTAGAGTATTTTATAGAAGTGAATATACTTAAACACATATAGTTAGGATGTGTGGAATTAACAGAAATGTGCTTATGTAATTTGTTACAGGAAACTATCTCTATAAACTGCTATAGACATCAGATGATGGATCAATGGTATATGATGGATGTTATGTTTGAGTTGAGATTTAGAGTTGAGTGCTTACCATGATTAAATAGGAAAATGATTTACACATATAACTATATTTCTCAATCTTAGGTTTCTAATTAAGGAATTCCTTTCCTAGATATAATACCTCTCTTTTTATCAACATGATTAGTTTGATGGATTACTTATTAAAATCTTCTTATTCAATATATCATTCTTCTAAACTTATTGATGAATCCAATGAGTTTGATACAAAGGCACTTCATAGCTTTCTCATATCCTTGCTTGGTTGTATTTACTATTCTACTGTTGATAATCTTCCATCCAACCAGTAATTCCTTCAAACTCTACTCCCAATCTTTCTTAATCCTCCTTCACTAATCTTTTTCTAAAGTAAACTATCCTTAAAGGTGAATAACACCAACTTATAATTACTTAACCCTCATGACTTACACTTCAATCCCTGAATTATATTTATGTGGTTTGCAAAGACTTCTCTGGGACCACTTATCTTTACTAAGGTTCCAATCATATTCCACCTATCAGTATTACCTATACTAAATATAGTCATACCATGTTGGTGGCCAAAACATTACCATTGTAATACTTTTAATCATTTATTACTGAAGTTCTTGGTTGGCTAAGCAGGGCTTTATCAATCTTACCTTTTATTGTCTGGAAATTATATTCTTAATAGCTTATATTGGATTAAGGTCATTAATGGACTTTACCCTCATTAGAAGATTTGAGTAGTTGTTCTGATGAGATCAAATAATAGATCAAAGACTAATAGTTAAAGAAGTTGTGAATCAATGGGAATTATCCAACATTGATGAACAACAGATATGGAGATAAGTTCCATAAGGATTGTATAGAAAGAAAGATATATATATATATATATAGTGATGATCTTGACTTAATTTCTTTCCAACTCCAACTCATCAAAAGAGTTCTTAAGATTAGGTGTTACTATGATTCTCAGAATGTATGGAGATGGAATTTAGGATATAGCGGTTAGATTCTTATTATTGGTTTTATATCCTGAACTTGATACTTATGAATGATTATAATGAGTACTATAATATGATCACCTAATGATCAAATATAATTCATATTATATTAAGGTTTAACTTATGGTACATTTTGATATACCCTTAAATCAAATCTCTCTTACCTAAAATGAGATTTTAACAAAAGTCTTATTGAAACTTATCGCAGTCAACTTGATGATCTACTTCAATTCCATCAAGCTAAGAGAAGCTTCAATCACTTTGACAAGTTTTGTTTAAAAGCGCGAAAATTATTCGAATTTTCTATGCATGAATGCAATGCACATATCTGGGTTCAACTTATTTCTAGGCTCTAATGCTAGGATGTTACAAAACGTCTCTCAGTCGTCGATGGGGATGGGCTCCTGCGGCATGGACTACGCGGCGTTGTCGTCCGTCTCACCGGCGAAGGCCGCCAGGTTGGAGGAAGTCGAAGTAGAGCTCGGCGTGGGGGCGTTCGGCGCAGACACGTTCGACGCAGAGGAAGGGGAAGCCGTGATCATGCCCTGCAGGATGGCCTGACGTTGCGCCATGTACCAGGCCTTGACCGGTGAGCTCATCTTCGACGTGTCCTCGCCGCCCATGAGGAACTTGAGGTCCGTGTTGTGCTTCTTGCCGGCGTAGATGGCCTTCTTCTCGGCGAGGTTGGCCTTGATGAGGTCCACCTTTTCCCCTTGTCTCTCGATCAGCTTCTTCCAACGTTCCTCGCTCTTCTCAGCCCTCTTCTCGGCCTGCGCCCTCGTGTCGGCGATGCATTTATCGATCGAAGCCTATAGACGCTCGGCGGGAGGTCCGGCGGCCTTGAGCATCTTCGCCTTCTTCTGGCCGAGCTCAGGTCTTCCTTCATTTGGCGGCATTGCGGGGCCTCGGGGTTGTAGACGCCGTCCTTGATCTTGGAGAGACTCAAGCGAGTGTCCCGCCACTTCTCGCAATGCTCGATTTTCTCGAAGACATGATGGAACTTTAACTCCATCTTCATGTCCTCTCGAAACAGAGCAAGTGCACGACGCAACTGCAAAATGAAAGTGTGTCAAGTTTGTCAAAATGGAAGAGAGTGCATGACAAAGATAGTGTTTGCGAGTACCTTGTTGTCCATGTTTTTCCCACTGGCTTGTGTGCGGTCGACCTCTTCCAAACAACTGTGCCACTTGCTGCATGCAGTCTGGATGATCGCCCAATGGTTGGTTATTGCCTTCTCCCATCGCTCCATGTGGATCTTGCGGTACTTTGGGTCGCACATGCTTCGCTCGTCGAATGCTGCCTTCACGCGCCGCCAATAATTGTCGGAATTTTGGTCCGCACCGGTGATCGGATCCATGCTCACCGTCTTCCAAGCTTCGGCGAGGCAGGTGTCCTCGGCCACGGTCCATTTGAGCCGAGCGTCCGCCGTCTTCTTCCCCTTCTTGCCTTTCGCCTCAGTCTTGGCGTCCTCTGGCTGCGTCTGCTCGGCTTGTGTCTCCTCGGCATCGATGTCGGCGAAGTCCTGGGACTCGATGCCGTGCTCGGCGTCGGCCCGGGTCTGCTCTTCCGTGAAGAAGGAGGGGTGGTTGGAGGCCGAGCCTGTTGCGATCAAGTCCTCCATGTATGCCTCGGGTGTCATGCCGACCGAAAGTGCGCCCGACATTCCGTCGAACAGGTTGCGCGCGTCGGCCTCGCCGAAGGGCGCCGAGCTTCCGCCGAAAGGCAGCGGTCCGCGACGCAGAGCGGGGCTTGCGTACGCCGGAGAGGTGGAGTAGGGGAGGTTGATGTCCACGCTGAAGGCCGAAGGAGGGCGCAGTGCCGGATAGGGGAAGATCACGTTCGGGTTGAAGCCGCCGTCAAACTCCGGCGACGAGGAGTACCTCTGCCGAGCGGTCGCCTGGCTCTCCTGGAAGCCAGCTGGAGAGATCAGCGAGAATCCGGCGGGTGAGCCGACGCTCGCCTGGCTTCCCCAGTGTGGTGGGTACGGCGCGGCCATCAACGCCGAACGTGTCGCCGCTGCCTGCTTCACCTTCACCATCGCCTGTTATTTCGCCGCCGCCTTCACCATCGCCTTCTCCTCCTCCGCTTGTTGTTGCCAGAGCTTCGCCCTCTCCTTCCCGTCCTTCCGCTCGGCCGACGAGATCTTCCTGGCCTGCTCCTTCTTCTCCCAGTCGGCGGAAGACATGCCCTCCGGTTTGGTCGGCGGTGCTCTCGGCTTCCTCGCCTTCTTCTCCACCGGACCCTCGCCGAGGATCGATCTGGGTTGGACGAAACTCTTGGGCGGCATGTCGGGCGGAGAGATCGGTGGAGTGGCGGGGTGGGGCAATGGGGAAGAAAGGTGGGAGGGGGAAAGAAAAGGGCGGGAGCTCGGCGAAGTGGCGAGAGTGGTGCCTTATCTCGCCGACAGAGCTGGCCCACACCCGTTTTCTCTGAGTCCGGCGTTCCAGGCGTGCATCGGATCCCGGGTACGGCTTTGGGTAGACGGACAAAACACGCCTAATCCGGACGAAAACAGTCCCTAGGTGTTGGCGGGCGATTTTTCGTCCGGACGAATTCGGCGTCCGGACCGGCGTCCTGGGTAGGCGAGTGGAGATGCTCTAACCAGGGGCAGGCGGGAGGTGGGGTATTTTTTTTTGCCAAATCTGACCTTTTGGCGAAACTAATTCCACGTCTGACCCTCCAGAAAACTAATTCGGAATCTGACCCCTGGGGTCGGCGCCATTTTAAATGGCGCCGAAGTTGTGCAGTTCGGCGCCAAGTCGTAGCAGCTGGGAAGCAGGCCAGAGAGTGGTCAGATTCCGAATTAGTTTCCTGGAGGGGTCAGACTCGGTTGAAGTTACCGGTTTGGGCAGATTTGGCAAAAAATACGGAGGTGTGCGATAGAGTCGGGGGGATCTGGAGGCACGAGGATCACGACATACGTGCGGTTCTGTTCTTTTCGTGCGGGTGACGAAAGGAGGTGCGACGAAATGAAGCGAAATGCAAATCGGCAGGAGACGGAACCGTTCGTCTTTTTTAAGTAGTAGAGATTTGTAGCATCAAACAGAACTCATATCGGAGAGTGGATGTGTTATTCAACAACAAATCATTTCCCGACATTACAAAAAATGTTAGAATCATGTTCAATTTTTGACACACATTATCCCTTTTGAGCAAATACTGGCATCTTTCTTGAGTCCTGGTGGATATGTAGTTTTCTGTTTGGTTGGTACTCTTGGCAAGTGTACAATTGGTTAAAGCACACAATTTGTGACACAAATCTGACAGGTTTACCGGGGCAAAAATAATAATTTAGAGGAACATGAGAACAAGAAAAATACATCGGTCCTACGTGATTTTTGAGTTTTAAAAAGTGGCTGGAGTGGATTTTTTCGAATTTTACAAGAATCCCAGATAAAAGCAGAATGCAATGTGGCCCTTCTCTCTTTTTTCATATGAACGTGGCCCGTAGCTTCTGCGACTGCGAGGGACCAAGGACGACCCCGTTATCTTTTTTCCAAAAGCAAACTTGTGTCGATCCGTCCAAAGATGCCACGTTTTCTCCACACGTGGAGGCTGTCCATTGGCAGGTGATACGACACCACCCTCCACCCTGGCACGACCACTCAAAGCCCACCCCGGCGCCCCCCCTCGCCGCCGCTGTACTCTGCAGACTTTCCTCTCCTCTCCGACGCCGGCCGTATGCCATCTTCTTCTTTTTCATCCTGCACACGCCGTCCACTCACATGTAGAATACCCTGATGCTGTCTCCCATGGCGTGCCGTTTTACCTAGAGTCTCTTCCAATTCAATCCAACAAACCACGGTCCCGAACCCAGCGGAGGAAACGAGGAGGGATATCCGGATTTCCGCCGCCGCCTGTCCCACCCTTCCTTGAACTTCGTCTCAGTGACGCGAGTGAGGGGAGCGGGTACCCTCCCGTCGCAGAATCGCCGGCAACCACAGCATTACTGCATCAGCTACCATTGGATCAAAATCTCCCGTCGTGTCCCCGCCCAATCTCTCCCGGAATCCTCCTAACGGTAAGCGACTTGATCCGATGCAACGTTAGGGTACGATTCGCGCCGTGTTCCTCCAATTCGGCTCCCAATTCTTGCAACATGTCTCTTCAATCCACTTCCCAGTTTGTGCGAATCTGTTGTGGATCGTGCTGCTGATTTTTCGCCTTTCTGTTCTAGGTGAGTTTTGTGGTGGAACCGGTGTGAGGGGATTAGTGGCGGGTGGCAGCGAGGATGATCCGGCTACAGACGTACGCGGCGTTCAGCCTGCTGGCGACGACGTCGGCGGTGTACTACGCCTTCAGCAGCCGGGAGCAATTCTATCCGGCGATGGTCTACCTCTCCGCCTCCAAGGTATGCTTCGTGCTGCTCCTCAACACGGGCCTCGTCGCAATGTGCGCCGCCTGGCAGCTCGTCAAGCGCATCTTCCTCGGCCCGCTCCGGGAGGCCGAGGCCGAGCGGCTCAACGAGCAGTCGTGGCGGGAGGCTGTGGAGATCCTCTTCGCCGTCACCATCTTCAGGCAGGACTTCTCCGTCACATTTCTCGCCATGGTCGCCGCCCTGCTCCTCATCAAGGCGCTGCACTGGCTCGCGCAGAAACGGGTCGAGTACATCGAGACCACGCCTTCAGTGCCGATGCTGTCGCATGTCAGGATCGTGTCCTTCATGGCGTTCCTTCTCGCCGTCGACTGCCTCTTCCTGTGGAACTCGCTCGGGTCGCTGATTCAGAAGCGGGAGGCGTCCGTTGCAATCTTCTTTTCCTTTGAGTAAGTTCTAAACATGCATGTAGTTCAACTTTTCAAACTTGACAGAGCTGGATCTCCCGGGCTTGCTCCAGACAAGGATACGACTAGGTCTGGCATCTGATTCTCCTGATAATTACTGCACCGGCATGCAGAACTTGATCCGGTCTTCAGATATTAGCACGAGCATGCAGAACTTGATGAAATGCCATAACATCTTTGAAGTTGGGGAAATCCAAATGTTTGTTCCATCATAATATCCTGACATGCAATCAAGGTTATCATAAAGTGCTCAGATTTGGCATCCCTCAATTTCTCAAAATCGAAAAAGTCTGCATCTACGAAACAAACTTCTCAGAATAGCTATTGTTGGTCAGAGTAACCATAGCTATTCTGTCAAGTTTTGTTTCGTTGATGTATTTTTTTTTATTTGGAGAAATTGAGGGATGCCAATCTGTTTGCTGTTGTCAGATCTGTGCACGTTATGATAACCTTGATGGCATGCCAAGATATTATGCTAGAACTTGGATATGCCCAACTTCAAAGATATTATGGCATTTCTCTTGCCTAATTTCTGGACGCTGGATCAAGTTCTGCGCTGGTGCAGTTTTTATCAGGAGAATCAGACGTGAGACTGTCGGTTGTATCCTTGTCAGCAGCAAACACATGAGATACAGCTGTGCCAAGTGCTGAAAGTTCTAAGCGGAGGCGTCTGCCATGTCACCTTTCAAACAGTGCCCGTCGATCAAATTCAGACATAACATAAATGCTTGGATTTTAAAATGTGGAAGTCATGATTTGGTTAGACACCTATTAGTTGAAAGGGTGGATATTTGTGAAAATTATATGCATCGTTCCATGGAAAGGTTCCTGTATATGGAAAGACATATTAGTGTACACCCCTAAAACTAGAATTTCTTGTTATATATGCTCAAAAATGGATTAGTACAATGGTACTAACTAGATATTTAGTTAGTTTCTCCTTGATTCTTATGTATTGTTTGCCATTGATTTTATTAGCAACTTCTGGATTGGCCTAATGCTTTGGTAGTGAGCAGTTAATCTTTTCATTTGATGCATCCAGTAGGCCATGGATAGTTTTTCTCGTATTATTTGCCGCATCAAGCTCATTATCCCTTTCATTTATATGTTATGTTTTTTTTTTATTAATATATGTTATGGTTGTCATATGTTAAGATCTGTGTCCATGAACTTGTTAACTAGTTAAATTATCTTATCAAGTCTAAGCAATACTCTTAAATGAAGGCGGTGTAAATCATTTGGTATGAATTTCTTAAACTGCAGTAAAATTATACGTTGTAGAATTTCTTTGTCGATTATTTCTCTTAAAGCATGGGACATGCCTTTTCATATAAGGTATCAACCATATTATTTTATTGACTAATCTTGCATTTACCTCAGGTTGAACTTTTATTGTTCTGAATATTTGCAGATGATTCTTGAAGTATTATTTATAGACATTGAGATTTATAGTAACACGTGTATATCATGTTTCAGGTATATGATACTAGCAACGTCCACAATATCGACATTCATAAAGTATGTATTCTATGTCAGCGACATGCTAATGGAAGGTCAATGGGAGAAAAAGGCAGTGTATACATTTTATTTGGAGCTTATCAGTGACCTTGTTCACCTGTCTTTATATATGCTCTTCTTCATAGCAATCTTCTTGTAAGTTTTTTGAAGATCTTCATAACGCTTAGTATACTGTAGTTTTAACTGCAATGGCTGATCTGTTATACTAAATTAGGAACTACGGAGTCCCATTGCACTTGATTCGTGAGCTCTATGAGACCTTCCGCAACTTCAGAATCCGCATTTCAGATTATGTACGCTACAGAAAGATAACTTCCAACATGAATGAACGCTTTCCAGATGCTACACCAGATGAACTTAATGCGTGAGTCATTTTATTCCATTGACACTCTTTCAGTTGTTTCAGCGATGGGACTTGTTTATGATTTATATTTTTTATATTTTTTCAGGAGCGATGCCACATGTATTATTTGCCGTGAAGAGATGACCACAGCAAAGAAGCTACTTTGTGGGCACTTGTTTCATGTACATTGTCTTAGGTCATGGCTAGAGCGACAACATACTTGCCCCACATGTAGAGCTCCAATTATTCCCCCGGATAATGCACATGCAGCATCAGCCCCACAACATGGAGCTCAACCTGGAGGTCAGCCTGGTGAGCTTCTCTTCGTTGGTCTGATTTTTTTAATTTCCCACTTGACCATTTTTATCAGTCAATACTAGACGATGAAAGCAGTTTTATATGCCAATTCCTGATCCAATGTAAGGAAAGAAGCTGCATCTGCAGGCACTGCTACTTCAACTTCAGGAGGAGCACCAAGCGAGAACGTGAACATGTGCCAAGCAAAACTTGAGGCTGCCGCTTCAGCTGCTTCCTTATATGGAAGATCATTTGCTTATCCTCCAGCGAGCACTTTGAATAGGTATATTTTTCTTGAGTAGTTTAAAAGGCAAAGCTCTTCATGATCCTGCTAGAGGTCCACCAGTTATGATAGTAAAAGCTTTTTTTTCCTATTTATTACATTTGGAACTTCATATTTTTTTGACATCTCAATTGGAAGCTGCGACATTGTAACAACATATCTGCAAACTTTGCCAGTTTGGTTACGAATTATTTTGTATACCTATTCTATGTTGATGGTGGTTCAGTATGCTGGATGAATATGACAGAACTTGGTTTTTTTCCTTAATATGCTCTTAGTATTTTCTTTATTACATTTTGTTACATTTTGTTTCCTATTTATTACATTTTGTATACCTTTATTTTTGCTACTAAGCCTTGCATTTGTCTTGGTTGTGCTATTTTTATTTTTTTCTGCACCAATTCATTGGTGTGCTGACCCAAACACTGCAACATGGCAAAAACGAACAGAACACACGGCCTTGGAAAGATAACTAAAATGCCTTGTGTTTGTTTTACCGTGGAACACAGATTAATGGTTATTTTATCCAAGATTAAGTTAACATGCTTTATTCAGTTTTGGGCTTTGATTTTTTGTAGAGCAAGTTATTATGTGGCTAACATAAAATCTGCTAGGACTAGGTGGTTGACCTTTTTTTTTTGAAACGGGGGCAAGAGCTTTGCCCCAATCTATTAATTAAGAGAGTTATACGAGAAAGTAAAAATATTTTTTACCACAAGCCTACTCTCCCGTCATCATTTCGCCCAAATGCTTCGCACCCGCGTTAACCCACAAGCGGGCTTCTTTCTTATCTAAAAGTACAAAAGACGGCATGTGCTTGTTGCGAAAAACTCTCGCATTCCGCTCATTCCAAACTTCCCAAGAGATGAGTAAGGTGAGAGAGGCCAAAGCTTGGCGATTTGTGGATGAGCCCTCCGTCATCACGCTCCACCAAGATTTGATTGAAAGACCTGCCCCTTGCCATTGATGCGGATGTATATCATGAATACCCATCCAATCCTTCACATAGCTCCAAAGCTGAGTGGTGAAGCGACAAGTTACAAAGAGGTGGCTAACCGATTCCGTAGTTTGTTTGCATAGAGGGCATAGCCCACAATTTGGCCATCTTTTTTCCAATCTGTTCGTCGTCCATATTCTATTTTGGATTACAAGCCAAGCAAAAAACTTGACCTTCGGAGGGGCCCAAGCCTTCCACACCATCTTATTCATGTCAGATAGAATGGAGCCCAAAATTTGTACCTCATAGGCCGACTTTGCCATGTATTCGCCGTTTACCGTTAGCTTCCAAGAGATGTCGTCGTTAATACTTTCTTCAAGGTGGACATGGTTTAAGAGGGACCAAAGCTCCACAAATTGTTGAAGATGGTCGAAAGTGAAGCTTTGGTCCAACTTGATCTTGGTAATCCAAGCATCATCTAGGCTTGGGAAACTGTCCAATTCATCCTCTTTGATGAGGCGTAAATGAGTGGAGCGATTTCGATGGGTTTCCTTCCTTGGAGCCACGGACATACCAAAACGGGGTTTTGCGGCCATTGCCCACCATTATAGTAGTAGCGGCGTAAAATATTTCCATGTCCTCATTGCAAGGGTTCCCCAACCCGGCCTAAATTTTTCGGGGTCCTTCCACTCAAGCCATGGCCACCGAAGACGAAGTGCCGTTGCAAATTTGTCCAATTGGAGCACCCCAAGGCCCCCAAGCTTCTTGGGGCCTCACACCAAATACGAATTTACTTTGCATTTGGCACCGGTGGTGGAGTCTTTTGCGGACCAAAGAAAGGGTCTTCCAAGTTTCTTGATGTAGCTTAGGGTACCCGGTGGGACAATTAGGGGCGTTAGATAGTAGAAAGCTTGTGCGGAGATGACCGATTTAACAAGAGAGGTCTGTCCGGCGCCGGTGATAAATTTTCCATTCCACGTAGGGAGCTTTCCGGCGCTTTTGTCTTCAAGGTGTTGGAAATTCCTTCTCCTAAGACACCAAATAGAGAGGGGTAACCCGAGGTACTTCATAGGAAAGGAAGCCCTAGTTGCCGGAATTCCCGCAAGCACGTCTTCAAGGTTGACCATTTTCTGAGCTACCTGTGTTTGGGTTATTCAATGTGTTTAGCAGTTCTGATTATCTTGCTAGTTTACTGTGAAACAACAATGTTTACTTGTATGCAAATAACACAACTCTTATTCAATCATCAGGCATTCAGGACATCTGCATGCTACACCAAGTACTTCACAATCAGGAGAAGCAAGTACTTCCACAGACCATCCTTTAGAACCTCAGCCTTTTTATTCACATGGTCCAGTTGGTTCAGTAACAAGTAACATGGACACTGAAAATGCTCTACAAAAGGCATATGAAAAGGCTATCAGGAGCCAGATAGAGGTAAGGAACATCATTTCTTAAAGCAATATGCTTTTACCTTGGTATTTGTATAGCTAGTGCTGCATATGAAATTGCTGCAATGAGCCAGATATATTATTTTCTTTGTAACCCATGAAAAATCTGTCGCCCCTTCACCAATTTATTTTAGAATCCCAGTATAAACTGAATTTGAATTTCGAATTTTACATGGAGGTCTATCATCTTAAGCAGTGCCTTCACATTTCTTTGGCGACTTTCCATATTTATATGATATTCAAACCCTTTGCATACTTGCATATAGTAAAAGATTTGCACTTGATATATCCCAATGTTTATGTTATCTATTGCTCACTGCCCATATTTATGTTAGTTAATAGCAGTTGTAACTGTTTGCATATAATGGTGTGAGATTGATAGGCATACCAATAAGTTAAGTTCTTTTGATTTTATAGTTACTCAGTTTCAATACTATTTTGAGATATCCTTGATTCATAAAGAATGCAGTGTTCCAGTGTATCTTATAACATTCTTGATGGGCAACTATAGATCTATAATAATCATCAAATAGCTTTTGAGAGTAAACATAGTTCATCAACTTCAAAGGATAGTCTTCTTCGTGGCTGCATGATTGTAATCTGCAATAATGCTCAAGATATAAATGTTTGTCTTGTTGTAAGCACCGACAGATGCAGTGAAGTAAGTAGATCATATTGCATGCTTGCTGGAATAAAACGGCACCGTGTGATGTTTATCTTTTTGTCAGTGCTCTTTGTACTAGCCAACATAATCCCTGCCACTTCTTCTCCCAGGTGTTGCAAATCCAGTTGCAAATGGTGCAGCAAGGGGTTACCACATCGGTAGCTAACAATGACAGTGCCGAGCATGCCGGGAAATAAATGAACTGGTAAATAGGTAAAAATGGGGTCTGGATTAATAGATGTTATAGATGGAGGTTGTGTAATACCTGAGGTCGTACTCTGACTTGTTGTCTTGGTTCATTTTTGTAGGCCTTGTCTGGTTATTTGTAAATTAGCAGCCTTTGTTGACATCAGACATTTGTTTGTTTTATCTGGTAATTTATCATGTCGGCGAATCCAGATCATATGTTAGGTAGAAATGCGTCATATCGTAAGAGTAACTAAATCCGCAACACCTGTTAGACTAAGCAAATAAATCTCTTTTGGGAGGAAGAGAGGATTCTTCCATGTACCATTAGAAATTCATAATAGTACTTTGTTTGCCTTGTTTATGCTATTGGAATTGAAAATGACATTTGGACTGGTCGAGTTATTTGCCAAGTTCATACAATTGTGCTAGTAAAATATTCTGAAAATGTTGCATTAAGAAAATATTAGTTTTCATCATGTGCCGCTAGCTTACCGGTGTTACAACCTCGAGGTCCATGAGGGCCTGATTGACATGAGGTCCATTCTCTGCTGCTTCGTATCTGCCTGAATAAGAAATTCAGTAGCTGCATCCGAAAGCGGTTTTGGTCGAAGTTTGTGATCTTTACCAACTGAGGCCTTGTTTACTTCTCCGATATTTTTATCCCCAAAAGATGTGAGGATACGCGGAGATTTGGTGTTCACCCAAATCTCGCTTCCTTTCAAAAATTCTTCATAAAAAATACTCTACCATAATAGAGTTTTTAATTTAGCCAAAAATACACTAGTGTGAAGGGGATTTATAAGGATATTTCAGGATTATCCCCTCCAAACTCGGTCTAGTAAACGATATACCGGGTAAATACGGGGATACGAAATTATTTCTCCCATCCTCTCAAATACCCTACGAGTAAACACCTAGAAGTAAACAAGAGCTGAAGGTTGCGAAGGCCCCTATTCCCACTAGCCAACTAGCCTACTGTAGCAGACTAGCTTTGAAGATTCTTTCCTTCACGACATATTTGGTACTAGGTCAGAGAGTTTTGTACAAACTTTCAAAATCCAGCTACCTAATCCAACAATGTTTGCTCAGTCGGAGATAGTCTTGCTACTTCGTGAGGTCTGGTGCAAGGCTATCTCTCAAGTGAGAGAACATGTTTATTCCGCAATGTCTCCCGTTCCTACTGCAGGTGACACAGTTCTGTGAATTTGTCATCTCACTTCTAGCATACTCATTATTTCCCTCCGTTCCTGACGATAGAAACAAGGTGTAATTTTGGACGAACCTAAGAACAAATTTGTCTGCTCTTGCTCTCAGATTACAGAAACAAGGCGAAATTTGGATGAAAACCTGAAAACAAATTTGTCTGCTCATATAGCGTCGAGGGATCAGTAGAGTTAGGTTGGAGGCATTTGCTGTTCAATAAATATGTGACATCAGCCTGGATGAATGAATCTTGTACTACTTGCTTGTTTGTGGAGAATGGTGAATTACTTCTATTGTTCGCGAGTCATGATCCCAGCACATGTGCACTTATGAACCAGTATGTTTGCGAGAGTGAGGACTACTTATGAACCAGCTTTTATAATCTTAACCAACCTGTCTGTCGTGAGCCTGGTTCATGGTGGGTTGTGTTATAAAGGGTTTGGTGTTTCACATTGTGCTATATATATCGTTACATAATATGCATGATGGTATTTGGCAAGTTAAAAAGAAGAAAGCAAGCCTTTGTTCTAAAATTATGTGTGGGTTCGTGATATCTCTTTGCACATATGACTTCGTTCCTTGTTTTAGGCAGTTGGGCCGATGTTTAGCCATTGTTGAAGGAAATTATGACTTCTTATCACATTCATGAAACATTTAGGTGCCGTTTGGTATCTAAGTTTTTATAAAACCAAAGTATTGTAATACTGCAGTATTTTCTTGTCTGGCTAACAAATACTTCAGTTTTGGAAAAAGAGGTCTAGACCTCTTTTTTCTGTACTTCAAAATTAGTGTTGTTTTGCAAAAAAAAAAAAAAAAAGTATAAAACCTGCAGTTTTTGCTGAGACCAAACACCTCAAAGTATTTTAAACCATGGTATTTTTAGAAACCAAAGTATTCTTGGAATACTTCAAAAAAAACTTTGGTGCCAAACGGACCCTTAATTTAAGAGAACCTATGGGGAGCGGGAAACGGAAGTATGACAGCACCAATTGTTCTCCTTGCAACAGTTTTCTTGTCTCATCAATCTGACAGGGTCAAATAGGGCATGAAAGCTAATGGGGAGAACTCTTCCAAATCCTTTACATAAGGCTATGTACAATGCAAGTGCTAAGTAAGGTGCTTACAGAAATAACCAAGTTTCTCCACAAGCACCAATGCTTATTCCTAGAGAGGAGGTGCCTATGCATCTATCTTGTATAAATAATCACCAGTCACTAGTGCTTAATAAAAAAACCAGTTCATTTTTCTAAACACTTCATAAGCACCTTGCATTGTACATGTCCTAAGTTGTTGGCTTATTTATGGGCTGTCTGACCGACATGCTGTTACAGAAGATGGTAAGTGGTGGAGTATGATAGATTTGCCAACTACGAAGGAAATTTCGAACAGACAGAGGACTAAGTATAGTTGTTGCACCCTACACAATCTTGATGAAACCCTAGGCCCATTTTTCTTTTTTGCTGCCCTCTTGCTAGTTTCATAGGGAGTCGATCTGGTTCTAGAATTTTTTACCTGGTCTCACTATATCAACGTGGATTAATTTCACCAATTTTGGTGTAGGGTTGCTGACCTGCCGTTGTGTGCTGATCTTTATGGACCATGCACAAGATGCTCATTTTTAACATAGATTTTGAAGCACCTTGTCGACGTACGTAGTTTTCCAAATGGTTTTATGCTCGCATTAGTGGAGATTCCTTTGGGGTTGGGATCCAAGAATGCAACAGGTTTCCGACTGGCTGACCCGGAGATGCAAACACAAGATCAGAAGTGTGAGGAAAAGTACTGCTCATGCCTGAATGAGATTCTGTTGCTCTTATGTGTTCTAGGGAAAGATGTGAATGAACCAAGGTGCAACTACAGCCACTATCTAGCCATCCATGTATGCATTATTTTTCTCTTTTTCGTTTCTTGTAAAGGAAATAACATTTGGTCTTAAAACTTGTCAGGTCAACAAAACTCTAGAACAAAAATTTGTGAGAAAAAAAATCGTTTTTTTGGTGCACCATAAATACTTAAAATAATATAGTTTAATAAAAAATCAGCAGCCTCAGATGCCCTCTTCATTGCCGCCCATGTGAAATTTCTACAGCATCAAGAGAGCGCATCAATGTATCTATCATATAAAAATACTCTCTGTGTTCTATAGTAAAGCCTTTCTAGCGAGCTGTTTGGGAGTACTAATAAATGCCAGTCCATGCATGCCGGTTGTGGTTGCAGGGAGAATTTATCTCGCATATGTCTTGTGAGATATTTTTGGAAGCAAAAATGACATTTGGACCCAGTCAACTTCATAGGATTATGCTAGTAAACTGTTCAAAAATTATTATATTGGAAACATATTAGTTTTTTTTTATCATGTTTGCCACTAGCTTGTCAATACTACAGGCGGTTGGCGATATGGTGTCGCAACCTAGAGGGTAAGAGGGAAAGACATCTTAGAGGAACAGAGGATAAGGCTTCACAAAGATTTCTGGTCGGCGTGCGGCATCAACACTTTAGCTAGGCCATTCTCCGTGGCTTCCTCCTCAAAACAAGTATGCGTCCAACTATATTAATATAGCAACTATAATTAAAATCTCTACTGGGCCAGACAACACAACGTTCAAAAGAAAAACAAAAAAACGAAAAAAAGAGAAAACAAAGCGAACGAGCGTGGCTCGAGAAAAATAAGGATGACCCGCCACTGCTGCGCCCTCTAGAGAAGTACCACCCTGCTCCTAGCATTCCGAAACGTCACGTACCTGCCGAGACAAACTACTACTACTTTATAGATGGTGTGCTAAGCTTCCTAAACAAGAAACTCATTAGCTGCATCTCAGAGCGGTTTCGGTCGGAGTTCATGATTTTTACAACCTTAAGGTTGGAGGCCAATAGCTGTAGTATCGTATTCTCTCCGTTGAACTAACTTCAACGATTTTCATCATTGCCGACACATTTGTAGAAACAGTAATGTGTGTTTGAACAAGTTGTACGCCATGGAGCTATGTTTATCCAAAAGGGGGGCATGGGCCCCGGCCTCTGCATCTACATATGTCCTTTATTAACTTATTAAAAAATTATTACAATCGAGTTCATACAAAGAGGCCAGCTCATGGATCGTATAAGATTAATTGTCATGAAGCTATGTTCGGACTCGCTTCGCCAAGACTCGCTCTATCAGACAGAGTGTTCCTACTTATTCTCAGGGTATGAGTGTTGCTACTTCATGAGGTCTTGCCAGAAACTAAAGATGGGCAACATGTTTATTCCGCAATGCTTCCCATTCCCAGAGCACTTAACGCAGTTTTGTGGATTTCTCCTCTCTGTTACGGCATACTCATTATTTCTCACTATTCCTACTTTGCTTTCCTAAGGAATATAAACAGGCTTTGTGTTGGATGATCCTTGAACAATCGTGTCTGCTCATATATAAAACTACAAGCGATCGTTCGGTCTAGGTTGGTTGCGGCATTTGTTGTTCAATAAATATGACAGGCTAGCCTCGATGAGAAAATAGTATCCCGGTCCCGAAAAGGATGCCGTATATTTGTCTAAATTCTTATAAATCTATACAACATGGATCTATACATTTGAATCTACATAAATATGTGACATCTTTTTTTGAACGGAGGAAGTACTAAATGTTTGGTGCTTGTTTCTTGTGAACGAAGAATTACTTAAATTATGCATGGATCATGATTCTAACACATGTGCACTCAATGTGGAAGGGAAAACGATACGTATCAACCTGGGGATTGAACTAAATGATCCCCCGTTCGCTCGCTTGCATGTCCCGCACACCATGTGGCCCCCCTTTCATCACGTCTCTTTTCTTCTAATAAACTCCCTACAGAAATCTCCATGGCATCTGATGCGGTGGAGCTCGCGCCGCCCGTCCTCTGCCCGCCCGTCGCCGCCGTCCATATGCCCATCCGCCGCCGCTAGCCATCTACTCGCCCGCCACCGCTTCCCCTCTTCCCAACAGAAATCTCCATGGCATCTCTACGTCCACCTCAACGCCATGGTCGCCGACACCAAGCACCGCCGCTGGCTCCCCGCAGCCATGGGTGGCGGTTGCTCCAGAGGGACTAGGTCGCTGCTGCCCACGGCAGGAAATTATGCTGCGTACGATGGTATAATTTGCTACGACGGTGCCTAACAATGCTACCTTGCTCCCCAAGGTGGACGAAGTTGCTACTGAAGATGGACCGAGTTGCTACCGATGGTGTCCGATAGTGCTACCAACATCGAGGGTCACACTTTTTGGGTTTTTGCCACAGGCACAGGGATTTGCTACATACCTATATATTGTTTGCTACATTACTGTTCTCAAAATGCTGTGATAACACATATGTTTTGCTATGATGTCTCCCGTGAATCACGGTCTTCGGTGATGTCTCCGGCGAAGTAGGGTTTTGCTACAATAGAACATTTTATTTCCTACATCCATTTAGTGATTTTGCTACAATACCGCAAAGTTTTGCTACAAGGTCTTCCAACAAAAGTCTCCGGCGAGTCTCCCACGAGGTCGGATTTGCTACATAGTATAACTTTTTTTCTACAAAGTCTCCGACAAGGTCTCCAGCGAAACACTCTTTTTTTATATTTTTTTAACGCGGACCTTTTTTACTAAATGTAGCAAAAGCTAAATAATTTGTAGGAAAAACAGATTTTAAAGACTTTTTAAGGGACACGTGTCAACAAGGGAGGCGGGGAATCCGGGAAAAAAAAATCCCCACAAGACGCCTAGCACTGCCCACGTGGAATTGGGGACACTTGCTTTCTCCCTCAAAATTATGTACATGGTAGAGTAGAACTACTTACCAACCAGGTTCTGTAATCTGTATTAGAGCACTTCACTCGTTGGGCATTTCCAGGCCAAAATCCGGCGCTATTTAGTGCCGGACGGATGTAGTTTTTGGTCTGAAAACGCTCAGTTTTCCACTCGTATTCCCAGGCCGAGTTTTCAGTTCGGCGTGTTTTCGCTTAAATTCGGCTCAAATTTGACCAGATTTCGGCATAATATGAATATAGAGCAATGTTCATCATAGTTCTGCATGAATTTAAACATAGTTCGGCATGAAATTAAACATAGTTCGGTGTCGGCTGAAAATACAACAATTTCGGCCTAGTTCGGCCAATTCATGCTCGGCATCTACGTGTTGCCCTTGCATATCCATATGTGTTTAACCAGATCATCCTGCAGCTGTTGATACACTACTAGGTCTTGGATCTCCTGATGCTTGATGATGAAGGCAACCCAGGTTGGCGGCACCTGGTGATCAGGCTCTATAAGAGGTCCCTGTCTATAGTATGGCCCGTTATACTCGACCAAACTCACTGGGTCCTTCCTCTCATCCCCAATGATCATGTTGTGCAAGGTCACACAACAGTCCATCACTTCCCACATCTGATCTTTCTATCAGGTCATAGCAGGGAACCGAATAACTGCAAACCTCTATTGGAGCACACCAAATATCCGTGATGACTGCAAGTGCACAGATCAATTGTAGCTAGTTTCTAAGTAAAGATATCGAAACCACAGAGAGCTATTGGTAAAGGTCTTAATGCCCCTCGTCACTATCTACCAAAGGATACTTGTAAGTTTCCTTTGATCTCAAGTAAAGAGTGTTTAAAAGGTTTTTAATTGTGTGCAAAAATGAAACTAAAACAATTAAAAGAAAACAAGTAACAAGTTCGTATAAAATTGTGATGGAATGCAATAGGGCTAAAACATTCTAGGGGATGTAGGATACTCCTCTAGCATGATGTTGTCATTATTAAGAATTTAAGATAATATACTTCTTGTATCATGAGATGTGTGGAGAGATCTTCATGACAAGATATTCACTACAAGGCTCGTAGGAAGCCACTTTGTTGAGCCAAGAGTGAGGACACCTCTAAATAACCACTGCGATGCCTGAGAGCAGTCACCCATACAAATCACCACAATTAAGGGTTTCCTGTCGGTATCGTAATTAGATTAAGGAGTCCCTATTTATTCCTACTTTGACCGTGTGGTTCATGAGCCGGCCCCAATCTATCACGGGGCTATTCCGGGTATGATCCCAAAGCATGTCCAAAGGATTTTTCCCTCCCTTTAGTTCCAAAGGAAAATGATATGTGGTCGACTTTCACATACCATCTAAAGAGAGAGATCAAACATAAATCATAAATCTATCATATACTGGCAAATCATACGTACACAAGAATATATCATATTCATTGCAAATTTATAATAGTGCTAGAATTTCTCCATCTCCCCAAGAACAAAGGAACTACACACACATGGAAGCAATCATCAACATCATCATAATCAAATGGATGGATAAAAGTAATGAAATAGATCTAGTGCAAACCGTAATTGAATATGAAATTACAACAAGATATAATGGATGAATGATGAGAGTAGTGGAGGTGATGTAAATGCAGCGGTTGGTGATGAAGGGGATGATGCGTTGTCCTCCAATGATCCATGGATCAGTAGGGATTTCTACCTAGCCAACTTCCTTCTTCAGATCCCTTTCAGATGTGTTTTTTCATGGTTTCTGGTGGCTATGAATGTCAGATCTCTCTGCCATCTTCGCCAGGAGAAATTATTTACGAGGAGGACCTGGCGGCACATGGTACGGTCGGGTAGTAGGCCCGCCCGTACGTCTGGTTGTTACAGGCACTGGTCGCCTCTCCTCCTTTGGTATTTTCCTAGGTGCGAAGGTAAATTCTTAAAATGACTTTTATCACTTAAAAATATCATATTATAGTATAATATGACAACTTTAATTGATATGTTCATAATAGCCTGAGTGATTTGAGATCCTGTTAAAATAAAGACAAAAAGTGCGTACAAATGCAGTGAAATACAATGATCCTACTCTATTTATGCAAAAACAAAAGGTAAAAATGCTTAAATTTTGGACTCATCAACTCCCCCAAGCTAGGCTCTTGCTCGTCCCTGAGCAATATTGTGACTTATGGATAATATTATCATGTTTATGAGGCATGAGTCATTACAATAAATGAGGAAAAAATTTGAAACATGAATACAACATCAGATGTAAAGAAATGTCGGGGGTATTACCATACCCTTACACATTACATGACTTAGAGGCTTCCACACCTTCTCTATTATTAATGAGATCATAAGAAGCTTCTAGTGATTATCATATCATAGAATCATTGAGTTTAGAAATATTGAGCGCGTAGTTTAGTAATGAAGATTCCTGATCACTCTTCTTTTCCTCTTGATTTTTTATAGCTGCTTTCTCTTTTTTGCTTCTTTTGCACTTTGTCTAATCATGCATAAATATCCTTTTCTTTTCTTTTTCCCTCTCTTTTATTTTTTATTTTTATACAGCTATTTGATCATGCTCACTACTTTGATGGCTACAAGGGAAAACTCTTAATTATAATATGCTATCAGAATATTTTCCATCTTATAACCTGATCAATACTTTTATTGGTGTGGAAGTCCCTAAAAATCATGACAGTTGTACAAGTATCATAACGCTCAACCTAGTTCAATATTTTAATATAATAATCATAAATCATAACATACTTCAAATATCATAAAGTCTCGAAACTCAACGGATATAAATCATCTCTCTAACAAGGGGATCTTGAAGTTGGTGCAACTAATGCAAACTTTGGAATTAAAGTCTAGATGTATGCGGAAAAGAAAAAATGCTAAAAACTGCAAGATAGATCACAAGTCTCTCACAGATCCCCCAAGCTTGGAATCAAACTAGGTGGATCAAATAATTCCTTGCGTGTGCTTACTCCTTGGGAGTGAAGAAATCATCTTCTCCTTCTTCTTCATCCGCCTTGAGACTGCAGGCATGAGCAATACATGCAAATCGGATGTACATTTCCATAATTCGGCATGCAGCTTAGTAATTATCTTGCTTAGAGTCTTCCGGTCATTAGCCATCTCCATAGTAATTTTGGTTAGAAGTTGTACTCTACCGTCAATGTCATCGACCTTCCTTTTCTAGGTCTTTGCCCATAATCCAGTAGGAGTCAACTCCTTTCCCAATAGTTTCAACACAAGCTTTCAAAATTTTCTCAAGGCTTTCAATCTTTTCTCGAATATCATCACATTTTCCTTCTTTACGAAAAGAAGATCCAAGAGGAGATTTGGGAGAAGATCTACGCAAATTGTATCTGTAAGGGTTTGGTGGAGATTCTTCCTTGGTCTTCCTTTGCTCCACATGCCTAAGCATTTCCAATTTCTGTGGGAACATGTCTTCCCAGTTGGGAAGTGGGACGACTTGTGGTGGCTCGCGAAACTAGGAGGACGAAGTGTCTCCCTTGGACCCCTTCTTTTTGTCTTGGACTTCGGAGACGTCCTCCTTCTTGGTCCAGATATGCTTGATATGAAAAGGCTGCATAGCCTTCGAACGATCAAGTGAGATCTGAGATTTCATTGCAAGGGTTGAGAGAGGCGGCTAAAGATCTGAGATTTTATCAATGAAAGTCAAAACGATAAAGAAAAATAAGGAAGGATATTATCTGGGCTGATAAAACAGGGTGCATAGTCCGTAACAGGGTCGGTACGGGTGGGCCCCATCCGTACCACACGTCCGTACCGGTAACTTACCGCCTACTCTTTTTTTAACACACAAAGAACAAACGAATCAGAGGACAAAAACAGTGTCAATAACGATCTGTGGTACGGGTGTGCATGCCCATACATCCCGGTCATACTGATACAGAGAAAAATGCCCGGAGGGTACCGTGCTGATAAGGACCAGTGGTACGTGCAGGGATGTCCGTACTGGCCGCCTGTACCGGGTCGTAAAACATCCCAGTAAGATCAAAAAAATGAAAGAAAACCAAAGAAAAGGGAGAAACAAGTTAAACATGTGTAAAACCAACAAAAAATTTATGAACCTGTGATTTTGTTATCCTGTTCCATTAAGCTCTTCAGGAGTAATCAAAGTATCTAACTTGGTGGCGTTAATCTCCCTAACCCTATAGTGTTTTAACCTTTGCCCATTGATGACCTGATACATCGTAAACGTATCTATAATTTTTTATGCTCCATGCTTGGTTTGTATCAATTTTGTTATGTTTTGTCTACACTTTGAGGTATTTTTATATATTTTCAGGAACTAACCTATTGACAAGATGCCGTAGTGCCAATTGCCTGTTTTCTACTGTTTTTGGTTTCAGAAAAGTTAGTAAATAAATATTCTCGAAATTGGATGAAATAAAAGCCAAAGTTCCTATTTTGCCCGACACGACACAGAGCCCGAAGGAGAGACGGAGGAGGGCAACGAGGTGGCCACACCATACGGTGCGCGGGCCCACCCTTGGCCGCACCATCCCATGGTGTGGTCCCCTTGAGGCTCCACCGACATTGCCCTTTCGCCTATATATACGTCTCCCTGAGACGTAAATCCAACGCGGATCATATCTCCACAAAAATTTCCGCAGTGCCGCCGCCACCGAAGAGGAGATTCGGGGGACAGAAGTCTCTGTTCCAGCACCCTGTCGGGACGGGGAATTTCCCCCGGAGCCATCTCCATCGACTCCACCGCCATATCCATCGTCGTTGCTGACTCCCATGATGAGGAGGGAGTAGTTCTCCCTCGATGCTAAGGGCTCTACCGGTAGCTATGTGTTGATCTCTCTCTCTCTCTCTCTCTCTCTATATATATATATATATATATATATATATATATATATATATATATATGCATGATCTTATTGTGGTCATGAGCTTTGTAATCAAGTAGATCTACTCTGCTACTCAAGTGCTTTAATTGTAATCTCCGGTTATCCCCACGTGTGTGAAGTTGACAGTGTGCACACCGTGTGGCACTTAGGCTGAATATTACTGAAAGGATTATGTTTTCCCTTGCTATTTTGGTAATGATGACAATCCCACTTGTGATCTAACCATTTGCTTGAGTTTTAGGTTAATTATTTTTTATGAAGCTTATGGAGTGCGTGGATGCTATTCTTGGGATCTCGTGAAGACGGCGGTCTTTCATTTTTCTCTTTCTCTCATTTTATTGTTTTAGATCGCCGTACTATCAAGAGGGGGTCCACCCTGGAAGGCTATGGGGAATCATCTGTTCTTGCAAAAACCATATTTGCACTGCCACTGCCATCCTATTCATCAGCGAGAGAGTGAGTTTCTGATCTGTTGGTGCAATTTTTGTCTGATCGGAACTTCTAGCTAGGAGCTGGAAGTTCCGCTCAGGGTTCTCTATGGGATAGATCTGGGATTATTTCTGGTCCAACTTCCGACGGAAGTTCCGGCGAGAGTTCGCAACCTAATGTATTGTAGTGATCTATTTGATGGAACTTCCATCGGAAGTAGCACCGAAAGTTCGGATCGCAGGAACTTCCTTTGATTTTTCCGCTAAGACCTTGAGCGAAACTTCCGATCAGGCATTTTTTTGCGACCCAGTTGTTACGCCCCAAGTTCCGCTCCAAGTCCCGCTCAGGCTCAGAATACTTCTATTTGCAAGTGTTCTATTTGATGGAACTTGGCACGGAACTTGCTCCGGAAGTTTCACTAGAACTTTCTGTCATTCTGTCCGGAACTTCCGGTCAAGCTTTGGAGCATGCATCAACGGTCTTCATACCGTTGAAGCAGCGTTGGGCGGAACTTCCGGACCCTCACCGGAACTTCCGGTGATGTCACGAACTACCCAATGGTTCAGTTTGGAGTTGGCCTATTTAAGGTTTCCTCCTTCTTCCTCCTACCTAACTCTTCAATTTTCTCTCTCCTCCATTAATACTAGAGCTTCACCTCACTAGATCTCTCTCCCTAGACACTCAAATCACTTGATCTTTTGAGAGGTGGGAGAGGTGACCTAGATCTATGCTTCCACCCAAGAAGATTTGATTCCCCCACCAATCCTTTGTGGATCTTGTTACTCTTGGGTTTCTTGGAACCCTAGACGGTGTAGGGCATCCTCGGAGCTAACGGCATGTGTTGTAAAACTCCGTGGTGTTGTTGAGGGCCTCCAATTGAAATGTGGATCTTCCCTCTCAACATTGTTGTAAAGATTTCGGTTGGCGCCTTCAAGGTCACCGGTTAGTGGATTGTGAGGCCTCCTTTGCGGGTGAGCTCACCCGAGAAGAAGGTGAGGCCTTTTTTGCGCTCGGGTGACCTTGTGTGGCCCCTAAACCTCTCCAACATAGACGTAGCTTCCTTGGAAGTGAACTACGGGAATTACATCTCCATGTCCTTGCTCCGGTTATCTCGTTCCTTACCTTTACTACTTGATCTTTATCGCTCTTGTGCTTGTTGTTAGTTCTCTAGCATATAGGTTGTTCACCTAGTTGCATATCTAGATAACTTATCCTCTTACCAAGCCTAAAATTGAGTAACTAATTAAAAATTGGTAGCCGCCTATTCACCCCCTCTAGTCGATTCAAAGCCGACACTTTCAATTGTTATCAAAGCATATGGCTCTAATTTCGGGCTTTACCGCCTAAGAGACGATGGCCGATAAAGGGGGTAGTGATAATGATAACTCCAAGAACTTGGCCACCATGGATGACCTCAAGCAATTGGAGACATCCATGATGTCCAAGTTTGAGGAAATGATGACTATTTTGCAGTCTCTCAAGCCAAACCCCATGGTTCCTCTTGTCACACCCCAAATCACCGAGCTTCTGTAGGGGTCTCAACCGGATAAGGTAGATTCCTCCTGTGTTTACAATGCTAGTCCCTGGATCAATAGCTAGCATCCACAGTTAAGATGTAATATCAAGAAACAAAGGTCATAATATAACTTTATAACCAGGAATAACATAAGTTTATTACATCAACCATATCTCATTTGGCTATTACATTACATTGCAGCGGAATAACTATAATCATGGGGTCCTTCATCTTCAAAGTGCCACAGGCAGATGTTGGTTGTAGACTTTGTAATCCTAAACAATCATTCTTCACTAAAATCAATCAATCCTGCAACACACAAGTTACAGCCACAAAGGGTCAATACATTTGAATTGTATTGGCAAGTGATACTATGGTAGTATAGTGGAATCTATCATCTATATGCATTTGGCTAAGTGGAGTTGAGGCTTGCATTGCTCAAAATAGGTTTTACCTTAACATTTGAAAATACTAAGTTTTTGCTTTGACAAAATCATTCTTCTCAATCAAAGATTGAAGATCCTTTACAAGGCATCTCTCAATCAAAGATTGAAGTCTTCAAACATCCCTTGTTCAAACCACAAGATTTTAACTTAGAAATTTGAATGATGAGATTCTTGATTGCTTCCATGTCTTGATGCTCAAATTGTCCTTTACCAGGGACATGGCTAAGTACTTAGGTTTTTCACTCTGCAGAGGTGGTGCACTTTCCCCACAAGACTTGGTTTCCCAAGAAGCCTTCCCTTAGACCAAAATGGACGCGCTCCAACCTATCAAACACTACCACCCACTGTCCATTTGGCTAAGTTCTTGCAACCTATATGATCATGGCAGAGCCCATATTGCCAAGTGGTTGCACTTGAAGCTTCTCAACATTTGACATCTCAAATCTCTTTGTTTCCTGGGTGGCCATCCACAAGTGAGATACACAACCCAAGTCCATGGCCTTGTGTAACCACTCAACATATCCCAATCCTTCCATTCCACCCAGGAGGTTCATTAACTTAGTTGTTTTATTAAACAAAACCTAAGTCCTCAGACTTAGAATATTTTTCCATAGTGTGAATATATATTCCACCCATATTTTCTATTAGCTAGGCTAAGCTTGATAGTAGTAGGAATCTTTAACTTAGGAAAATACTACTAAGGATTCATCTACTAGGTTTTATTATATCAAGGTCTATACTTAGCAAAATCCATGCAAGTTTTACTTAGCAAAATCACTAATGCATAGAGAAAGTAATGGGACAAAAAGTATGAAGCATCACTTGCCTTTTTGGTAGGGAATGGTGGTTCACTCCTTGATCTTGCTAGTCTCACACTTCACTACAAGTCAATCAAGCAAACACCTTCAATTTACATTCCAAACTAATAATCACTCAAACAAATTCACACACACAAAACAATGGAAACCAATTCATGCATGGGAGCATGCACAAGATAGTTTTATTTTGCAAAGGGGTCTCTATGGGGTTTCTAAACTTTGTAAGATCCAAATTGGTCATTTACCAAAGTGGAAAAGTCATTAGCAAGAGGGTTTTGTCCAAAGACTATTTTTTTAAATCCATTCATCATTTCATGTGGTGAAAAATGTTTTTATTAAGGCAAAACTCTTAAGTTGTTCACCAAATGAGTTGCTAATTTGCAAAACTTGGTGTTTTGGTTCAGTGGGTTTGATCAAAACATTTTCTTAAAGTTTTCTTTCCATAAACATTTTCATAACAAAAACCATTCTTTTTATTTGGCTAGAAAATGGATAAGTCAAGTAATCCAACCTAAATCTTACCAAAATCATTTTTAACACCAAGGGTTGGTTCCTAGGGTCAGTAAGGTCACAACAATCCATTTTGCAAAAAGTTTTACCCCTAAATTCAATTTTAAACAATTTTTATACTCTAAACAAGCTCACAAAAGAATCTGCAAAATCAAGCAAACTAACAGATACTATTGGTTAAAATAATTCCACAGTTGGCTAGGGCTTGTTCTCCTGAATCCATTGATACCAAATTTGTAATTTTTGTACGTGTGGTTTGAAAGTTATAAGGGTTTGAAATTTGCAAATAAATCTGATTCAAAACTGGTTTTAGATCTAATACAGGCCACGCGTCGAGCCGTGATTGGCCGGTACCGGTTCGGCTGGATCGACAACGTGGACCGCAGGATCTGGGTAGATCGCACGGCGCAGATCGTTCGATACCCCTTCGCTCACTTTCTTTCCTAGCCGCTGGATGACGATCTAACGGTTCATAGGTGGTTGACCAATAGCTGGCGGCGCCGGCGGCGACGACTGGCGGCGCACGCTCTGTCCGAGGTGGTCTGGCCGTTCTAGGAAGCGAGAGAAGAGGAGGAGAGGCTCACCGTGATCGCCGGGTCGTGGGGAAGCTCGACGTGGTTTCGAGGAGGCGAGGGGCGCACTGGGGCGGTACTAATCGCTCGCCGGAGTTCCTGCTAGCGTCGGGTTCGCTCGGGCGTCGTCAGAGACGAGGCTACGGTGCTCGCTAGGACAAACGGAAGACAGTTTCAGATGCGTAAGGCTATGGCGATGATGTGTGCGTCAAGGAGAGGGCGCGGGGTGGTCGGAAATTACCTGTGAGGCTCGTCGGAGAGATGGCAGACGCGGCGGCGTTCGAAAGCTTGATGTAGCCGATGCTATGGGGCGCCCGCGGTTGAGAGGAGGGTGCTGGGAGATGCGTCTGGTTGTGGGGAAGTTGTCAGCGTGCTCAGGGAGGCTCGGGGTGGTGTGTGCTGGCCGGATTTTGGGAAGAAAGCTCGTCGGAGTGGAGAGAGTGCAGGGCAAAATTCTTCGGCCTGGGGGCGTGCTTGAGGGAGAAGGCAGAGGGGAATGAGAGAGGATGCGATGGCGTTTAAAGGTGCTTGATCACCGCGAGTTAAGGTGGCCACGTTAAGGCGAATTGATGCCGCGAAATCAAGTCCTTGGCGGCGAGGAGAAGAGGTTGTCGGGTGGGAAAGAAGAAACGAGTGGGGTCGTCTTGTCGATAGAGAAGGAAAGGGTTGGGTCCACGGTCATTGTCTGTGGGTCGAGATCGAGTGTGAATCGTTTCCCTCGGTGGAAAGCTGGGTTGGTTCGGGCCTTAGTTGGGCTTGGCCATTGGGTCAGTCCATTTCATATTTTTTCTTGAATTCTTTTCCTTTTCTATTTCTATTTTTCTGTTTTGAATTTCCAAACAAACAAACAATGTCCAAATCAAATCAAATAATCACCAAACCTTGCACTAAGAATTTGGTTCTGTTTAGTAGCACAAACCAACTTCAAAAATAAAATAATATTTTAAATCTTTTTAGGTTCCATTTATTGATTAAGTAAAATGGTCCATGGTTTATTACTAAAATAGGGTTTGGTTTATTTAATAAAATCTTCATTTGAAATCCAAATACTTTCAAAACCAATCAGTAGTTTATTTGGAAATAAAGAATATTTGGAAAACTTGTTTAAAACAAAATAACCTTTTACTTTAGAGTCCATTATTATTTAAATATAAATAGAGTTTTCATTAAAATAGGATTTGTTTTATTGAGATATTTATTTTTAAATCTAAAATAAAGCCAAAACACTTTAGTAGGTTTTATTTGTGAATATCACATATTTGGGAAAACTTATTTTAAATAATTTAAAATGTTTTGATGTTTCAATTAAATTGGTAAAACCTTTTATTTGAATAAAATTTGGATATTAATTCCTTATTATTTTATTTAAGCAATCCTTTATTATTTTTTTAAATAAACCTTTGCTATTTTATTTAAAATAAAATGTTTTAATTACCCAGGCTTGGCCAAGGTTTTAATTGGCTTTATAAAATAATCTTTATTTATAAAACTTCTATTTCATTTGAAATCAAATCCTTTCATCTAAAAGTTTCAAAATAGTATTTCCAAAATGTTTTTATTTTCCCTTATTAAATGTTTATCTTTTTAATCACTTTAGGATTTATTTGTTCAAAATAAGTTTGAAGATTCCCAATTGGATTCAAAAGTTTCTTCTGGTCCTGAAAATCAAACAAAATTTTATTTTATTCATTTATTTTCACATTACAAGATTTGGAAAATCTTGGGATGTGACAGCTTCCTCCCACCGTTCCCGTGACCGCCCCTGGGGTGAATCCCGCGGCCAAGGTTCCAAGCAAGAACACCGAGGGGCTCGAAGACTCAACTTCCAAAGAGGAAGGTGGAGGAAAGGACTACTCGGCAGTGCCCCTACCGCCAAAGTATACTCCGGATCCACCCATTCCCATGCCACACATCATTCCTCAAGGAGAACCACCTATGTTAGATACTTCAAATTTCGCCAATTGGCAATGTCTAATGCGCTCACATATTTACAACTCTTCTATTGAGTTAATGAGGATTGTGGAGGAAGGTTTCTCTCCATATGACCCAAAGAAGTTGACTCGAGGTGAAGAGGTGGAAAAGCAACTCAATGCCACGACTTTGGGCATGATTCAAAAGGCTTTGACTCCCAAGGACTTTGCTCACATTTGACAATTCAACACCGCCAAGGAAGCATGGGATCAGCTCACCGAACTGTTTGTTGGGAATGCAAGCATTCAAAGCTCCAAGTTTGATGAAGTCAACAATGAGTGCGATGGTTTTTCTATGCAAGATGATGAGACTCCCTAAGACATGTATATGCGGCTCATGGTTCTTTGTTGCACTATGAGGGATCTTGGTGCCACCTATGTTGATGACAAGTTCATGAAGAGGATGTTCTTCAAGCTCTCCTTCCATATGAAGAACAAAAGCTCAACTCCATTAAGGTAAGAACCAACTTTCACCTAATGACCTCCCAAGAATTCTTGAGTGAAGTGATTGCCATGACCATTGCCAAGAAGAATGCGGAGTCCGCCCATGCTAGGGCTATTGGATCGACAAAAGTGAACCTTTAATTGAAGTCCAAGGCTATTAAAGTTGATGATGATGATACATCAAGTGAGTGGTCTCAAGAGGACCTCAAGTGTGACTTCAACGAACATCTTACACTCACTTCAAGAGCCTTTTGGAACAAGTCCGGCATCAAGTCAAGGTCAAGGGACAACACAAGATTCAACTCATCCAACAAGTCTCCTAAGGGGAGATCATGCTACAATTGCAATGACAAGAGTCACTTTGTGGCCAAGTGTCCCTTTGAGAACCGTGAAGACAATGGTGGTCATCTCATTCGCAAGATCAAGTCAAGGCCTCCTTGAACAAGAACTACGCCATTAAGAATGTCGCCAACAAGGAAAGGGCTATTGTGGTCCATGAAGAATACCTTTCGGGGACAGATGAATATGATGAAGTCCAAGGCGGAGAGATTGTGGGAGTTGCTACTATTTCCACTACCTCTACTCCATGATTGTCCCTCTTCGACTCACCAAATGAGAACGTCATCTCCTCCAACCAAAAGTGTCTCATGGCCAAGGCCACCGAGGTAACATCTAAACCCACTCCTCAACCCATCTCTAGTGAGCCTTCCTCTCTTGATCTTGAAGGTCTAGAGATAAAGAAAGAGATGATAGACATGTGTGAGTTTATTGCTACCTTGGATGAAGAAACTAAAACTTGCTTTGATTCCTTGCTTGCACAAATTGACAATGCTAGGGATGCTTTAGATAAAAAGGAAGAACTTCTTGACTTGCTAAGTAAAAATGAAAGGGATTCCGCTGATGAAATTGCTTCTCTCACTCAAAGTCTTGAGGATGAACAAAATATGAGAATTAATCTTGAAGAAAATGTGTCTAAGCTTGTATATGACCATAATAAAACCATGTGCTCTCTCACTAAAGAACATGATAATGCTCTAGATTTGGTGAAGGTGCTTAAGAAAGAGAAAGTTGAGTTTGGTTTTGGTCATGATAGGACTCGAAAAGACCTTGAGAAACTCAAAGAGGAACACAAAGCCTTTGAGAGAAAATTCTCAAGTCTATTTGAAGCCCATGAACAACTTCAAACTCAACTAACTTGTGAACATGCTAAGTCTTCTGCTATGCAAATTATAGACTTGTCTAGCCCTTCTAACCCTTGTTGCAAGCATGAGCATCTAATTGAGGAGAACAAGGTGTTGAAGGATCAACTTGCCAAGGCTAAGAAGAAGAAGAGCAAGAAGAAGAGAGAGAACAAAGGCAAACCTCAAGGACCCTCTTGTTGTCCCTCTATCTTGCAAAGTGACAACTTTGCCGGAAAGAACAATCCCTCTTATATTATTTGCAAGTCCTATGATGGTCATGTATATGCTAGATATGTTGGAACTTCTTACATGCATGATTATCATTGGGCCATTGGGTGCCAAAGACTCTTGTTACTAACAAAAGGGGACCCATTGCAAAATGGGTACCTAAAACCAAATCTTGATTTTCTTGTAGGACTATGCTTCCGGTGGAGCAAAATGGGTGCTTGATAGCGGCGCCACAAGTCATATGACCGGAAGCAAGTCTACCATGTCGGAGATAAGGCCAAATATTTCCAACACTATGGTATCCTATGGTGATAAAACAAGTTCTCAGGTATTGGGTTTTGGTAAAGTGGTGGTAACCCCGGATGTATCCTTGGTTGACGGCATGCTTGTCAAAACCCTCGGTTACAATTTACTTTCAGTTCGTGCTCTTGCCATTATGGGTCTCTCTTCTTTCTTTAATGAGCATTCCGTGGTCCTCATGTGGAGCAAGTCTCTCAAGGTGGCTTTCGTAGGGTATATAGAGCATGACTTGTATGTGGTGGAATTTTCAGGGACCACCACTCCTCATGCTCTATGTATCTATGCTAGAGCCGACAAGGGCTGGTTGTGGCATCGCTGCCTAGCCCATGTTAACATGAGAACTTTGCAAAGACTTCACTCCGAGGGCCACATCCTTGGTCTTAACGATGTTTCTTTTGTCAAAGATCGTGTGTGTAGGGCTTGTATTGAAGGGAATATGCATGAAACTCCTCACAAATCTCTCAATCAAATCACCATGGAAAGATGCTTGGAGCTCTTGCACATGGACCTCTTTGGACCTCCTTCTCATGATAGTATTGGAGGCAAGAAGTATTGTTTGGTTATTGTGGATGATTTCTCAAGGTACACTTGGGTGTTCTTCTTCAAGTACAAGAGCGAGACTCAACAAACCGTCATCGACTTTGCAAATGAAGTTCAACGGAAACACAATGCAACCATTCTTTCCATCCGAAGTGACAATGGCACCGAGTTTAAGAACTATACCTTGGATGAGTTTCTTAGTGATGAAGGCATATCAAGCATCAATACTCCACTCCTTATACCCCTCAACAAAATGGTGTTGCCAAAAGTAAGAACCACACTTTGATGGATTCGGCTCGGTCTATGCTAGCCAAATTCAAGTATCCATACAACTTTTGGGCCAAGGCCATCTCCACCGCTTGTCATGCAACCAATCGGCTCTACCTTCGCAAGGAAAAGAACAAGACCCCTTATGTTAGCTACTTTCGAGTGTTTGGTTGCAAGTGCTATATTCTCAAGAAAGGATTTCGTTTGTCCAAGTTTGAATCCAAGGCACAAGAAGGAATTTTTGTTGGGTACTCAAATCAGTCCCATGCTTATAGAGTCTACAACAAAGCCAATGGAAGAGTTGAAGAGTCGAGCAATTGGAAGTTTGATGAATACCATGAGTCCCTTGTTAGGCAATATGGTGTTCGTGATCCAAGTGATGAAATTCCTCCTAAGGCCATAAGAAGAATGGGTGTGGGTTTCCACCTTCCCATTGAGGATCCCCTTGTGGCCGAAGGAGAAGTACCAAGCTCTACTCAAGTGGAGCCCTTACTTTCTCAAGATCATTGCTCCTCAAGGACCCACTATTTTGGCACAAGCTCCCTCAAGCTCTTTCGAAGCTCCTCATGCTCATGACTCTTCTAGCCCTCATACTCAAGCTCTTCATCAACAACATCTACCTCCCCAAGATGGGGCTCCTTCTAAAGACATCTCCCAAGGTCAAGCTCGTCAAGAACAAGGGCAAGCTAATGTTGATCAAGTCTCTACTCCAAATGATGACTCTCCTGAGGTGGAGATTGATGAAGATGATCCTCGTGTTCGTGCTTATAGTCAAGGCGGGGAATCAAATGGTGGCGATGACCAAGTGGTTTCTCAAGCATCTCGTATTGATGCTCAAGCCTGCCGTCAAGCCTATCGTCTCGCCAAGATCATCCAAGATGGCCATATCCTTGATAATGTTTATGGATATTTCAATAGAGGTTCCACTACTAGGAGGAAATTAGCCTCTTTTAGCTCTCACCATGCTTTTATCTCTCATGTGGAACCACTGAAAGTCTTCGAGGCTCTTGAGAATGATGATTGGCTCGACGCTAGGAATGAAGAACTTCACAAATTCAAGAGGAACAAAGTATGTACTTTGGTTGAGCGGCCTAAAGATTGTCAAAACATCATCAGAACCAAGCGGGTCTTCAAGAACAAGTGTGATGCAAATGGGATAGTCATGCAAAATAAGGCAAGGTTAGTTGCCCAAGGATACTCACAAGTTGAGGGCATCGACTATGGTGAGACTTATGCCCCCGTTGCTCGCCTTGAATCCATTCATATGCTTCTTGCTTTTGCTACTCATCATAACTTTAAGTTGCATCAAATGGATGTTAAAATTGCATTCCTTAATGGTCCTTTGAAAGAGTTGGTATATGTCAAGCAACCTCCGGGCTTTGAGGATCCACTTTTCTCGAACCATGTCTACAAGCTCAATAAGGCACTCTATGGTCTCAAACAAGCCCCACGTGCATGGTATGATTGCCTTAGAGAGCTCTTGTTAGACCATAGTTTCGAAGTGGGCCTCATTGATCCCACTCTTTTTACTAAGAAAGTCGGAGGCCGCTTGTTCGTTTGCCAAATCTATGTTGATGACATTAACTTTGGGTCTATTAACAAAGCTTTTGATGAGGATTTTGACAAGCTCATGACCGATCGCTTCGAGATTTCCATGATGGGAGAGTTGGAGTTCTTCCTTGGATTTGAAGTCAAGCAATTGAGGAAGGGGACTTTCATCAACCAAGCCAAATATATTCAAGACATGCTCAAGAAGTTCAAGTTTGATCTAGTCAAAGGTGCTAAGACTCCCATTCCAACTAAGGTTAATCTTGATCTTGATCCTATGGGTAAGGATGTGGATCAAAAAATTTATCGCTCTATGATTGGTTCTTTGCTCTATCTTTGTACATCCTGACCAGATATTATGTTGAGTGTGGGTATGTGTGCAAGATTCCAAGCCGCACCAAAAGAAAGCCACATGGTGGAAGTCAAGAGAATCTTTTGATATTTGGTTCATACCCCAAACTTTGGGATGTGGTACCCCAAGGGAGCCAGCTTTGGCCTCATTGGATACACGGACTCAGATTGGGCTGGAGACAAAGTGGGAAGGAAGTCCACCTCCAGAGCTTGTCAATTTCTTGGAAGATCCTTGGTATGTTGGTCCTCGAAGAAGCAAAACTGTGTGTCTATGTCCACTGCCGAAGCTGAGTACATCTCCGCCGCAAGTTGTTGTGCTCAATTGCTATGGATGAGGCAAACCTTGAAGGATCTTGGACTTTCTTTTTACAAGGTGCCTCTTCTTTGTGACAATGAGAGTGATGTTGCCATTTCTCACAACCCCATGCAACACAACCAGACTAATCATATTGAGATTCGTCATCATTTCATTCGGGACCATGTTGGAAGATAAGACATTTCTTTGGAGTATGTTCCCACCAAGGCAAATCTTGCAGATATTTTCACGAAGCCTCTAGATGTAGCAAGGTTCCGAGAGTTAAGGCATGAGCTAAATATCTTAGATTCGAGCAATGTGTCTTGAGTACCTTGCACACCTACCCATGTCTCAATGTGTATCCTTGTTTGGATGTAGGCATGGATTTAGGGGGAGTGTAGTTCCTCTTATGAACGAACACTATCCCTATTATGCGCACATTAAAGTTTTCATACTCTATAGTCTCTTAAGGAGACCATTTGAGCTTCATGATTAGTGTTGGTAATGAACCCAAGATATATCTTCGCGGTATCAAGTCATTTACTCTTATATAAGGTGGCCTCGGCCACCGACCCTTTTGTGTTTCTTGTTTGGTTTTCCTTGTGTTTTTGTGCTTGGTTGTTCTTGTGTTTTCTTGGTGTCTTTTGTTGTTTTGGTTCTTCACAGTTTGAGCTATCTATCCCAAGCCTTTCCTTTCCTCAAGCCCCTTCTATTACCTGCACAAGTTATCCCTTGTTTTCTTCCAATCCTGGGAAGTTTTTCTGGCATCACCAGAACTTCCGGCCAGCTGCCGGAAGTAACGGTCAGTGCGTAGTTCTCCAGAATTTCTCGCTGACCTGGCTACTTCCGCTTGTGTTCGGAACTTCCGATAGTTCACCGGAACTTCCAGTGAGGCTCATCGACCTATATAAGGTGGGACCTAGAAAAAATGGGGTCTTCTCCCAGTTTTCCCCAAGACCCATCTCCTATTTGGAGCAGCCGTCGGCGACAACCTCTCCGCGGAGGTGCTCCAGCCCCTCCATCTCCGACCAACCGTTTTCAGATCTACTCCGTGGGAACCTTCCCCACCTTGATCTCCCACCATGGACTCTGGTATTTGCCCTCAACTCCCTCCATTAATGGAGATCTTGGGCACTCCATTGCTTGAATTAGGTCTCACCATGTCTAGGCTAGTTCTTTGGCTAGAACTTGTTGTGAGGTCTTGGTAGGCCTAGGAAACCTTGCTAGGGAAGATTGAACCAATACATTTGTGTGCATCCGTACATGTGCACCCTAGATCTTGGATCCATGCTATTTTCTTGTTGAACCGTTGTGTTCGTGGCCTCACCTGAACTTCCGGTGAGTCACAAACGGAACTTCTGGTGGTGATTTTTCACCGAAAGTTCCGATGGTTCGGTGGAAGTTCCGGTGCACTATATTTGATTCGTTGCCTGTATTTTTCAATCTATATTTGTTTCTTATTTTGAACTTGTGCACTTACCCCACCATCCCTCCATATTCTGTGCTTTCTTCTCAGGGAAAGGTGGTTCCCGTAGAGGAAAGCGCATTTGTATTCCTTCCGGCTTCGGTCCTCCTCCCGAGATTGATGAAGAAGATCATGAGGTTCTGCGACCTCCCACTGCTGCAGGGAAGCGGCCTACTGCTGCTTGCCGTGCTGCTACTGCTGCAGGGAAGCGGCCTGCTCTTGCTTGTCAAAAGGCCACTGCTGCTGGGCCTGATTCCTCCAAGCTCAAGATCTCCAAGTGGCCTCAGAAGGCCTATTCAGCGTTTCGCCATGTGGATCCCTATCTTGTCCCGCGTGACCCTCTTTGCTTGGATCCTCTCTTCCACAATTGTCGCTAAGAGCAGATTTTTGCAGAGATTTATGCCACCAAGTCCAAGTTTGTTGCATCTCCTCAGAAATTCATCAATGTGGCTCATATGGAAAGCAAGATGGAGTACTTTGGCGAAGCTCTTGAGGTATGCAGAAAGTTTGGGCTGATTCATATCATGGAGCACCGTCAGAACTTTGTTGAGACCTCTATTGCTTAGTTCTTCTCCACTATTCACATGGAGATGAATCCTATCGATGACACCTTGAAGTGGATGACTAAGGATCTGCAGTTATCCGCCACATGGTCCGAATTTGGGGAGCTTCTTGGCTATCCCCTCTTGCCTAGAAAGGGTGCAAATGGTTGGCGTGTTCATGGCCACCAGGCTTCTGCTCCTGAGGTCCTAGAGCCTCTCTATATCAAAGGTTGGGGTGTTTGTGGTCACGTGAATTATCTCCAGCTAGTCTATGACATCATGCGCAGGGTCTTCTTGAACACCATATCTCCAAAGGCAGGCAAATTTGATCACTTTCATGCTTATCACATTGACCTTATGTTTCAGACTCACCGTCACCGTGATTCTGACCAGAAGATGGATGTTATGCACTTTTAGTACACTGAGATCTGACAAGCTATTATTGACAAGTGCTCGTGCCCCTATGCTCCATACATTCATACTCTCATCAACGCCAAGTGGTTGGAAACAACTGGTACCTGCTTCCCTCAGGACTGCATCACTATTCATGAGGAGAAGAAGCTGCATGTGAGTAAGCATGAGAAGCCTAGGACCCAAGCTGAGAAGGAAGAAGCCATTTGGAAGTCTGGGGGTGCTATTGGGGCTGGTGTTCCCACTTCGGCATGTGCTGGTTGATGGAGCTTGACGTGGAGGAAAGGTAAAATCCCAAAACCTCCCGACAACGGCGCCAGAAAAGAGCTTGATGTCTACACACTTCTATTCTTGTAGACAGTTGTTGGGCCTCCAAGTGCAGAGGTTTGTAGAACAGTAGCAAGTTTACCTTAAGTGGATCACCCAAGGTTTATCGAACTCAGGGAGGAAGTGGTCAAAGGTATCCCCTCTCAAGCAACCCTGCAATCAAGATACAAGAAGTCTCTTGTGTCCCCAACACACCCAATACACTTGTCAGGTGTATAGGTGCACTAGTTCGGCGAAGAGATAGTGAAATACAAGTGGAAACGGTGCCAGAAAAGAGCTTATGGCGTGGAGGAAGACTAAAGCAAGCAAACATGCAACAGATCTAGATGCAAACGGTGTTTCAATGTTTAGAAATAAGGCCTAGGGATCATACTTTCACTAGTGAACACTCTCTCATATAAATATCCTCTCTTCATGATACTAATCTTAACTACTCTCCGGTTGGACACTCGAATCCATGGTAGGGCTATAAAATCACACCTCAAAGTCTGCCTTCCCCAATCTAGATAACCCCACACTATCACCTTGAGAGCTAGATGGTTCCAACAAACACCACAATTTCATAGAGACATCCAACTCCAAATATAACTCATAAAAAATATTCAATCTAGCCAAAGTGCCACACACACGGTATGCACGCTGTCACTTTCACACACGTGGGGAAAATCATAGGTTTATTAAAGCACAAAGAGTATTTATGTAGACTCAAGCCTAAGTGCCACCATGGCGTGCACATTGTCACTTTCACACACATGGGGAGAGCAGAGATATATTGAAGCACTTGAGTAGAAATGTAGTTCTACTTGATTACAAAGCTCATGACCACAACAAGATCATGCATAGAGAGAGATATGAACACATAGCTACCGGTAGAGCCCTTAGACTCGAGGAAGAACTACTCCCTCCTCATCATGGGAATCAGCAATGGCGATGGAGATGGTGGTGGAGATCAAAGGAGATGGCTTCGGGGGCACTTCCCCATCCCGATAGGGTGCCGGAACAGAGACTTTATGTCCCCCGAATCTCCCCTTCGGTGGCGGCGGCGTTGTGGAGGTTTTCATGGATTTCCACCAGATGATTTAGGGTTTTTGGGTCGGAGGCTTCTTATAGGCGAAGGAGGCAAGATCGATGGAGGGACAAGGGTCCCACAACCCCTGTGGGCGTGGCCTAGGGTGTGCCCATGCCTAGGGGGGTGCGGCTACCCTGTGGCCCCCCTCCGGCTCTGCTTCGTGGTTCCGTGTTGCTTCGGGAAAATAATGACTTTGGCTTTTGTCCCGTCCAATTCCGATAATATTGATTTTCTGCCTTTCTGGAACCAAAAACAGAAGAAAATAGGCAACTGGCACTATGGCAACTTGTTAATAGGTTTGTTCCAGAAAAGATATAAAAACACCTCAAAGAAAGACAAAGCAAAGCAAAGTAGATACAAAACAAGCATGGAGCATCAAAAATTATAGATACGTTTCCGATGTATCAAGCATGCCCAAGATTAACTCCTGCTCGTCCTCGAGTAGGTAAGTGATAAAAGAATAATTTTTGAGGTGACATGCACCATCAAAATCAAGATCAAACCATTTGCAAGCATTGAAAGCTGGGATCAAAGAACTCTAAACATGTGCATGAAAGATGAAGTTCTAACAACAGGACATAGTAAGTATGCATGCAACATGAAAGGCTACAAACAAAGATCATGAATAAGATGCATTGAAAAATGTTTGTTTATTTCACATACATAAAACATAGCATAGTGGCAATCAGCTTGTCCCTCATAGAGTAGCAAATATATGCATATGACACCTTCAAAGTTCACAAGGGTGACTAGAAACAAGTAACACAAGAACAAGTGATATCACAATATGCATCAATCAATAAGCTTTGGGACATTGCACACAGAATGTCAACTATGATCTCTTAATGGTGCCTAAAAGTAGAAGGTGGAGACTCAAATATTGGTGGAAGAAAGGCCCTTCATAAAGGAAGCAGGGATTTCAAGTTTCAAAAAGAGCTTCCAAAAATTATGGTACTTGTTAGCTTTCAGCCCTCATTGCCCTATCATAAGCATCTTGAAGTGGTTAAGGTTAAAGTGAACAAAGATGGAGTATATGCTTGACAAAGTATAAGTTGGAAATCTCAAGTCCCTTGAATACGAGGGCCACACCTCATGCTACTCAACTTTAGTCACCTGTAAGTTCTTGTCATTGTAATTACATGCGTATCATAGAGAACCGCCAACGGGGTACCCCTTGCGCATGGTACAGGAGCTATCCCATAACCAAAAATGACAAGGCAAGCAGACAATGAGCATCTCAGCAATCTTTTTATTTACTATATGCATAGCTTTTTATTGAGGATGCTTCATAGATAGCTCACTATGGTGATGCTGCAAGTTTCCACCATGATTAGGCATGGCTTAGGCTAGCGGCCCAGACGTTTATCTAACACAGAATACAAACTCCATGGACTTACAATCTCCCTCTTTATTTCATGCCAATGACATCCATAGACAAAATATCATGATATCAACTGAGTACAAAGTGCAAGTGCAATGTTGAAAACGTTCCCCATGACAACATGGTTCTGCTAATTCCAACGTATAAGTGCAAGCATATACAACATAGACGACACAATGGTTCAAGTTTATTAGGGGCAAAGAATATAAAGTGTGCCATAAAGTTTGTGAGGGCTTTAATCACTAAGTTTTCACATAACAAAATAGTTTTTAATTGGAAGATAGATGAAAACAAGAATATAATTGGAATGGTGTAACACACCATGCATAGGAATTTATAGTGGACACTTTGGAATAACTTGGTTTCTTGGAAGTTGGATGTATGAGTGGAGCTTACTCATACAAGTGGAGTCTAGCAAAAGACTGGGAGCGACCAACTAAGAGAGCAATAATGGCCATAATCATGTAGAGCTACAGAACATTACTAATCAAAGCATAGATTGGTACTACAAGTCAAGTACTAAATGATCATGGAGGCTAATGGTGACTTGTTAGAGTCATAACATGGTGTGAGCATGTGCCAAGTCAACCCAAACAAAGCATCAAAGGAGAATACCACAATACTATGCTTTTGTATGCTTAAACATTGCATGATTCCTTCAAGCCACATTAAGCAATCCTAATTGTTTGGAACAAGTCATGCTACAACAATAATCACTAAGCATAAGGTAAAAACAAGATCTAGCATGACATGATAAAGTCTAAGCCACAGTCAGAACAAGCTCCCTTTTGTACCACTTAAGCATGAAGCATCCTACTCTTTTCCAACACCAAACAACTTATTTGAAACAACTCACAAAGATAATAAACAATAAAGATCAGTGAGCTTGTCTCACAAATCCACAAATAAGAACTAAAAAGTTCTAATCTGAAAGCACAAGAAAACTAAGGCTGAACACAGTGCTAGCAAAAGAGAACACTCACAAAACAATAAGAGTGGAAACTAGAGTGTTCTAGGCAATGAAAACAGAGTGTGTATCTCTCCAAAAGAAGTGTGCTGAGCTCCAACCAAATTATTCAAGCAAACTAAGAAAACGAAAACCAAAAACTAAAACTAAGACACTCCAAGAACAACACAACAATGCATGAAAAATAAAAATGAAGTGTCTAGAAAGACCTGAGATTTTTATTGATGAAGAAGGGGATGTCTTGGGCTTCCCCAAGCTTTGACGCTTGTACCTCTTGGATATTTCTTGGGGTGACACCGGGGTGGCATCCCCAATCTTGAGCTTTTGTCCATTCTTCATCTCATTACATCATTCTCTCTCTACACCTGAAATTTTTCCTTCATACAGAACTTCACACAATCTTCATTAGCAACATTAGTGTATTCAAAAGATAATAGACCTTTAGGAAAAGCTTTGTAACAGCAATAATTTTCACTAAAAATACAAGATAATTTAGAAAATCCTTCAAAAAACTCAATTTCCTAAAAAGAACCCAAAAAGGAATCAATAAGAAGCAAATGCAAATAATGGCAGAAATCTGTCAAAACAGACCAGCAGGTAGAAACCGATTTTTTTGAAGACCTTATGTTGCTCAAATAAAAAAGTATTGAACTAACTAAAGTTATCTAACATACTGGGGGATTTATTAGTAAATTTTCAGCTCAATCCGAGTTACAGAGACTCCTCACGAATTTTTATGGTGGAGGATAGAAATCTGTTTCGGGACAGCAACTCCCCAAATCTTACTTCCCTCTCATTAGAGGTCATTCTTGGCACAAAAAGCAAACAAAAAGTATAAGGAGAGGTCATTACTGAAGTAATAACTTCCAAAAATCAAGTAAACTCTTGGGTTATCTCCCAATAAGTACTTTTCTTTAACACCTTTAAGTTAGACTTGATAGTTTGAGAAGATGCTCACATAAGAAATATGAATTGAAGCAAAACAGAGCATCAAGGAGCAAATATGAAACACATTTAAGTCTAACCCACTTCCTATGCATATGAATCTTGTAATAAAACAAGTCATGAAAGCACAAAGCAATAAGCATAGGAAAGCAAAACAAGTGCAACTTCAAAATTTTCAACATAAAGAGGGGAAACTTAATATTGTTGAGATACATAAAACCATGTTTCCCTCTCTCATAATAACTTTCAGTAGCAACATGAACAAAATTCACAATATAACTATCACATAAAACATTCTTATCATGAGCCACATGCATATAATAATTATTACTCTCCACATAAGAATAGTCATTCTTATTAATTATAGCTGGAGAAAATTCAATCAAATAGCTATCATTAATATTCTCATCACCATAATCATCAAATATAGGAGGCAGATTGTAATCACAATTAAATTTCTCCTCAATAGTAGGTGGACTAAAAATATCATATTCATCATTGTAACCATCATATATTGGAGGTTTGGTATCATCATAACCAATATAATAGCTATCTTCCAAAGCTGGGGGACTAAAAAGATCATTTTCATCAAAACTAGCTTCCCCAATCTTAGACTCTTCCATAGCATTCGCAATAATGGTGTTCAAAGAATTCATACTAATAACATTTCTATTAGCAAGCAAATAAAGCTCCATAGGTTTTTTAGTTCTCTCTTCAAACACTTCATGTCCTAGCTCAAGATAGACACTATAAAGCTCTCTAATTTTGTTGTTGTTTTCCATTAAGCCTAACTAGTGAAAACAAGAAACAAAAAGACAAAATTGCAGAATCTAAAGGAAATAACTCCGAGCACTCACACTAGAGGATGTGAGTACCTTTTATGTTACCTCCCCGACAACAGCGCCAGGAAAGACTTCGATGGAGCTTAACGTGGAGGAAAGGTAAAAGCCCAAAACCTCCTCGGCAACGACGCCAGAAAAGAGCTTGATGTCTATGCACTTCTATTATTGTAGAGAGTTGTTGGGCCTCCAAGTGCAGAGGTTTGTAGAACAGCAACAAGTTTCCCTTAAGTGGATCACCCAAGGTTTATCCAACTCAGGGAGGAAGTGGTCAAAGGTATCCCCTCTCAAGAAACCCTGCAATCAAGATACAAGAAGTCTCTTGTGTCCCCAACACACCCAACACACTTGTCAGATGTATAGGTGCACTAGTTCGGCAAAGAGATAGTGAAATGCAAGTGGTAACAGTGCCAGAAAAGAGCTTATGGCATGGAGGAAGACTAAAGCAAGCAAACATGCAACATATCTAGATGCAAACGGTGTTTCAATGTTTAGAAACAAGGCCTAGGGACCATACTTTCACTAGTGAACACTCTCTCATATAAATTTCCTCTCTTCATGATACTACTCTTAACTACTCTCCGGTTGGACACTCTAATCCATGGTAGGGATATAACAACACACCTCAAAGTCCGCCTTCCCCAATCTAGATAACCCCACACTGTCACCTTGAGCGCTAGATGGTTCCATAAAACACCACAATTTCATAGATACATCCAACTCCAAATATAACTCATAACAAATATTCAATCTAGACAAAGTGCCACACGCGGTATGTACGCTGTCACTTTCACACACGTGGGGAAAAACATAGATCTATTAAAGCACAAAGATTATTTATGTAGACTCAAGCCTAAGTGCCACCATGGCGTGCACGCTGTCACGTTCACACACATGGGGAGAGCAGCGATCTATTGAAGCACTTGAGTAGCAAGGTAGATCTACTTGATTACAAAGCTCATGACCACAACAAGATCATGCATACAGAGAGAGAGATGAACACATAGCTACCGGTAGAGCCCTTAGCCTTGAGGAAGAAATACTCCCTCCTCATCATGGGAATCAGCAACGGCGATGGAGATGGTGGTGGAGATCAAAGGAGATGGCTCCGGTGGCACTTCCCCGTCCCGACAGGGTGCCGGAACAAAGACTTTCTGTCCCCCGAATCCCCCCTTCGATGGCGGCGGTGCTGTGGAGGTTTTCGTGGATTTCCACGAGCTGATTTAGGGGTTTTGGGTCGGAGGCTTCTTATAGGCGGAGGAGGCAAGGTCGATGGAGGGCCAGGGGGCCCACACCCCCTATGGGCGCGGCCTAGGGCTTGCCCGTGCCTAGGGGGGTGCGGCCACCCTGTGCCCCCCCCCTCCGGCTCTACTTCGTGGTTCCGTGTTGCTCCGGGAAAATAATGACTTTGGCTTTTGTCCCGTCCAATTCCGAGAATATTGATTTTCTACCTTTCTGGAACCAAAAACAAAAGAAAACAAGCAAGTGGTACTATGGCAACTTGTTAATAGGTTAGTTCCATAAAAGATATAAAAACACCTCAAAGAAATACAAAGCAAAGCAAAGTAGATACAAAACAAGCATGGAGCATAAAAAATTATAGATACGTTTCCGACGTATCACTGGTTCTAGTGCTGGTGGTCCCACTCTTGAGAGGTAGCTGTCTTGGGACAAGAAACTTCTAGGGAAGGTGAAGAAGACATTTTGTTTCTTGCAGGACCGTGAGTACCAGGCTTATGTTGATCAGCGACACAATGCTCGGCTTCAGAAGGCTATTATGACAGCGCTCAATGTTCCTTGCTCTCTAGAGACTAGCTCCTTCACCATGCCCAGGGATGAGTGGATTCGTGACAATTGCAAGTGGTCTGATTCCAAGGAGGAAGTCACCGGTCCCCCGCCAGCGTGGAACAATGACTCTTGGGACCCCAAGCCTTCTCCTCCTCCTTTCCATGGTTGGGGCGATTAGAGTGGTCTCTTCTCCCATTTTTGTTTCATGATGGCAAAGGGGGAGAAAGCTATCTATTAGATTGTTCTCACCGGATTTGCATGGGTTGAGTCATGAGCTCGTTTTCTCTTTGATCCTTTCTCGCTCGTGAACTCTCTAAGTTTATGTGTGTGCTTGTGGACCATGTTATTTGTGGACCTTGTTATTTGTGCGTCTTATTTATGTATGAGACTATGTGATATGGTATGCATGTTGTTGGCTTACAGCTGTTTGTATATGGTGGTGGAGTCTACCTTGATATTATTTCATCTATTTTCTCCACCACATATGGTTGGTGCAACGGTATGTCCCTAATGCGGCTTAGATCACTGTAGAGCTTTGTTGGGAAACCCCAAGAGGAAGGTATGATGAGTACAGCAACAAGTTTTTCCCTCAGTAAGAAACCAAGGTTATCGAACCAGTAGGAGGAAGGAAACGACTCAAAGGTGTTGCTAGCAACTTGGAAACCTGCACAACACAAACTCAAGACTTTCCTCCAACGAACAGTGAGGTTGTCAATCTCACTGGTTTGCTGAAAACAAAGGATTAACCGTATGGTGTGGAAGGTAATGGTGGCTTGTAGAAGGTAAACAGTAACAGTGGAAGATGTATCAATGGTAAAGATTGGACCAGGGTCCATAGTCCACTAGAGGTGTTCTCCTTAAGATAAAAAACATAACATGCTGGGTAAATTTTTTATAGCAGGGCAATTGATAGGACAGAGCAAGCCATAGCACTGCAATACTAGACATTCATGATCCTATGAGATTTGATTGGGCATTACAACAATATACATAGACTGCCATCCAACTGCATCTATGACTAGTAATCCACCTTTAGGTTATAATCCGAACCCCCTCCAGTATTAAGTTGCAAGCAACAGGTAACTGCATTAAGCAAGGTGTGTAAAGTAAACAATACAATTGTTCCATGAACAATAGATTGTTGTTTTCTCCCTAGTAGCAACAACACATCTACAACCTTAGATATTTCTTTCACTTCCCCAGATTCAAGGCATGAACCCACTATCGAGCATAAATACTCCCTCTTGGAGTCACTAGCATCTACTTGGCCAAGATAACTACTAGAAACGGAGAGCATGCAAGATCTCAAACAGCACAAACCCGATAGAATCAATAAGATAGAATCATTAACCAATATGACATAGTAATCTCAATATCCGTCGGATCCCTGCAAAAACAACATGGATGATTACAAATAGATGATCTTGATCATGAACGGAGCTCACAAGATCTAAACATGATAGCACAAAGGAGGAGAAACAACCATCTAGCTACTACACGGACACATAGTCCAAGGTGGAACTACTCACGCATCATACCGGAGACTGGCATGGTGATGAAGAAGGCCTCCAAGATGATCTCTCCCCTCCGGCAGGGTTACGAGAAGAGCTTCAGATCCCCCCGATCTAGGGACGATGGTGGCGGCGGCTACGAACTGTTTCATGGAAGATTGATCGGGTCCTTAGGTTTTAGGTATCGGGGGCTTCTTATAGGCGAAGAGGGAGGCCGAGGGTGTGCCCGATGCGGCTGCACCCCCCCAGGCGTGGGCCAGGCCAGGCCGCACGACCAGGGAGTGTGGCCTCCTCGAGGCCCTTCTTCATCTCATCTTCTGGCTCCGTGTTCCCATCGATGAAATATTGACTTTGGCTTTTATCGTGTCCAATTCTGAGAATATTCATTTTCTGGCTTTTCTAGAACCAAAAACAGAAAAAACAGGCAACTCGCACTGTGGCATCTTGTTAATAGGTTAGTCCTAGAAAACATATAAAAATACATCAAAGTGTAGACAAAGCAAAGAAAAGTGGATACTAAACAAGCATGAACATCAAAAATTATAGATACGTTCATGACGTATCAAGCATCCCCAATCTTAACTCCTGATCATCCTCGAGTAGGTAAGTGATAAAAGAATAATTTTTTAGGTGACATGCACCATCAAAATCAAGATCAAACCATTTGCAAGCATTGAAAGCTGGGATCAAAGTACCCTAAACATGAGCATGAAAGATGAAGTTCTAACAATAAGACAAAGTAACTATGCATGCAACATGAAATGATACAAACAAAGATTCATGAATAAAAATGCATTGAAAGACGTTTGTTTGTTTCACATATAGAAAACATAGCATAGTGGCATTCAACTTGTCTCTCATGGAGTACCATAAATGCATAGGACACCTTCAAAGTTCATAAGGGTGACTAGATACAAATAGTTCAAGAACAAGCAATATCAATAATATGAATCAATCAATAAGTTTTGGGACAATGCACATAGAACTAATAATGGCAACTATGCTCTCTTAATTGGTGCCTAAGGATATAAGGTGGAGACTCAATATAATAGTAGAAGAAAGGCCCTTCATAAGGGAAGCAGGGATTTCAAGTCTCATAAAGAGCTTCCAAAAATTTAGCTTTCAGCTCTCATTGCCCCTATCATAAGCATCTTGAAGTGATTAAGGTTAAAGTGAACAAACTATGGAGTACATGCTTGAAAAAGTATAAGTTGGCAATCTCATGTCCCTTGAGTACGAGGGCCGCTCCTCATGCTACTCAACTTTAGTCACCGATAAGTTCTTGTCATAATAAGTACATGTGTATCCTAGAGAACCGCCAACGGGGTACCCCTTGCACATGATACATGAGCTATCCCATATCAAAATGACAAGACAAGCAGACAATGAGCATCTCAGCTATCTTCTTATTTAACATGGGAAAATGGTGCTTTTTTCTCTCTTTCCTATTTTCTCATTTTTTTCTCAATCTCTATCTCTTTTTTATAAGAAGAATGTTTCATAGATTTCTCACTATGGTGATGCTACAAGTTTCCACCATGATTAGGCATGGCTTAGGCTAGCGGCCCAGGCGTTTCTCTAACACACATACATAACTCCATGGACTTACAAGCTCCACTTTTATTTCACACCGACGACATCCATAAACAAAAGAGCATGATATCAACTAGGTAACATGTACCAGGTGCAATGTTGAAAGATTTGCCCGTGACAACACGGTTCTGCTAACACCAGCGTATAAGTGCAAGCATATACAACATAGATGACACAATGGTTCAAGTTTATTTAGGGGCAAGAAAAATAAAGTGTACCATAAAGTTTGTGAGAGCTTTAATCACTAAGTTTCACATAACAAGTTTAATTTGGAAGATAGATAAAACAAGAATATACTTGGAATGGTGTAACACACCATGCATAGGAATTTATAGTGGACACTTTGGAATAACTTGGTTTGTTGGGAGTTGGATGCATGAGTAGAGCTTATTCATACAAGTGGAGGCTCTCAAAGGACTGGGAGCGACCAACTAAGAGAGCAATAATGGCCATAATCATGCAGAGCGACAAAACATTACTAATGAAAGCATAAAGTGGTACTACAAGTCAAAAACTAAATGATCATAGAGGCTAAGGTGACTTGTTCATAGTCATAAAATGGTGTGATCATGTGCCAAGTCAACCCAAACAAATCATCAAAGGAGAATACCACAATACTATGCTTTTGTATGCTAAAACAACGCATGATTCTTTCAAGGCACATTAAGCAATCCTAATTGTTTGGAACAAGTCATGATATAGCAATAATCACTAAGTATAAGGTCAAAACAACATCTAGCATGCCATAATAAAGTCTAAGTCACAGTCAAAGCAAGCTCCTCTTGTACTACTAAAGCAAGAACTTCCTACTCCTTTCCAACACCATTCAACTTTTTTGAAACAACACATCGAAAATGGGGGTCCAAGTACTTTATTCAATCAAACTAAGCAAACAAAAAACAAAAACGAAAAAAAAGACTCTCCAAGAACAACACAACTGTGCATGAAACAATAAAAACGAAGTGTCTAGAAAGACCTGAGATTTTTATTGATGAAGAAGGGGATGCCCAAGGCATCCCCAAGCTTTGACGCTTGTAACTCTTGAATATTTATTGGGGTGACATGGGGTGGCATCCCCAATCTTGAGCTTTTGTCCATTATTCATCTCATTACATCATTCTTCCTCTACACCTGCAAATTTTCCTTCATACAAAACTTTACACAATCTTCATTAGCAACATTAGTGCATTCAAAAGATAATAGACCTTTGGGTTTAGTTTTAAAACAGCAAAACTTTTCACTGAAAACACAATCTACTGTATCAATTCCCTCAAAAAGCTCAATTTCCAAAAAAGAACCCAAAAAGGAATCAATAAGAAGCAAATGCAAATAATGGCAGAAATCTGTCAAAACAGACCAGCAAGTAGAAACCGATTTTATCGAAGAACTTATGTTGCTCAAATAAAAAAGTGTTGAACTAACGAAAGTTATCTAACAACCTGGGGTATTTATTCAGAAAATTACAGCTCAATCCGACTTATAGAGACTTTACACGAATTTTTATAGTGGAGCACAAAAAACTATTTCGGGGCAGCAACTCCCCAAATCTTACTTCCCTCTCATTAGAGGTTATTCTTGGCACAAAAAGCAAATAAAAAGGAGAAGGAGAGGTTACTATAGAAGTACTTTTATTTAACGCCTTTAAGTTAGGCACAAGAAACAAGAATCAAGTATTTTCAAATGAAGAAGCATTAACATCAAACCTTGCTTTCAAAGGAGGAGCAAAATGCAACTTCTCTCTCCTCATAGGGAAATGTTCAATACCTTTGTTGAATGGAAATTGATATTTAATGGTGCCTTCTTTCATATCAATGATGGCACCAACAGTTCTAAGAGAAGTTCTTCCCAAAGTAATAGGACAAGAACATCCAAAACATAGAAATCAATAGGGACATAAGCATTGTTAACCATAATAAGAACATCATTAACACACCCCATGAGTTTCTTTTTAGCATTATAATCAAGTGGGACATCCAAATAGCAATCATCCAAAGGTGGCAAGTCAAGCATTTCATAAATCTTTCTAGGCATAATAGAGACACTAGAACCAAGGTCACATGAAGCTTTGAGATCAAAGTCATTCACTTGCATGTTAATGATGGGTTCCCAACTATCTTCTACTTTCCTAGGAATAGAGGCTTTGTGTTTCAACTTTTCTCAGCAGAGTTCATTTTTGCACAAGTGGAGCAAACCAACAGCAGCAGCAACTAGAGTAGGAACTAATTTTTTATAATAAAAAGCAAGCCAAATGAAACTATTTTTTTTGAGTTTTTGATAAAAAAGAGGCGAACAAAACAAGGCAAAAGAAACTAAGCAAAACAAAAACAAAGTAAAGAGAAAGGTTGTGAAGTACTCCCCTTATGAATTCGTCCTTAGCCTCCCCGGCAAAGACGCCAGAAAAAGGCTTGATGCGGCTCAGATCACTGTAGAGCTTCGTTGGAAAACCCCAAGAGGAAGGTATGATGAGTACATCAACAAGTTTTTCCCTCAGTAAGAAACCAAGGTTATCGAACTAGTAGGAGGAAGGAAACGACTTAAAGGTATTGCTAGCAACTTGGAAACCTGCACAACACAAACTCAAGACTTTGCCCCAACGAACAATGAGGTTGTCAATCTCACCAGTTTGCTGAAAACAAAGGATTAACCGTATGGTGTGGAAGGTAATGGTGGCTTGCAGAAAGTAAATAGTAACAGTGGAAGATGTATCAATGGTAAAGATTGGACCGGGGTCCATAGTTCACTAGAGGTGTTCTCCTTAAGATAAACAACATAACATGCCGGGTAAAGAAATTACAGCGGGGCAATTGACAGGACAAAGCAAGGCATAACAATGCAATATTAGACATTCATGGTGCTATGAGATTTGATTGGGCATTACAACAATATACATATACCGACATCCAACTGCATTTATGACTAGTAATCTACCTTCAGGTTATCATCCGAACCCCCTCTGGTATTAAGTTGCAAGCAACGGATAACTGCTTTAAGCAAGATGTGTAAAGTAAACAATACAATTGTTCCATGAACAAGATATTATTGTTTTCTCCCTAGTAGAAACGGCACATCTACAACCTTAGAGATTTCTGTCAATTCCCTAGATTCAATAGAGGCATGAACCCACTATCGAGCATAAATACCCCCTCTTGGAGTCACTAGCATCTACTTGGCCAAGATAGCTACTAGAAATGGAGAGCATGCAAGATCTCAAACAACACACACATGATAGAATCAATAACCAATCTGACATAGTAATCTCAATATCCATTGGATCCCCACAAACACAACATGCATGATTACAAATAGATGATCTTGATCATGAACAGAGCTCACAAGATCTAAACATGATATCACAAAGGAGGAGAAACAACTATCTAGCTACTACATGGACCCATATTCCAAGGTGGAACTACTCACGCATCATACCGGCGGCTGGCATGGTGATGAAGAAGGCCCCCGGGATGATCTCTCCCCTCCGAAAGGGTGCCGGGAAGAGCTTCAGATCCCCCGATCTAGGGACGATGGTGGCGGCGGCTACGACTGTTTCGTGGAAGATTGATCGGGTCCTTAGGGTTTAGGTATCGAGGGATTGTTATAGGCGAAGAGGGATTGTTATAGGCCGAGGGAGGTGACCGAGGCAGCTGAACTCTCCAGGCGTGGGCCAGGCCAGGCCGCGCGGCCAGGGGGTGTGGCCCCCTCGAGGCCCTTATCTGTCTCGTCTTCTGGCTCCGTGTTCCTCTCAGTGAAATATTGACTTTGGCTTTTGTCCCGTCCAATTCTGAGAATATTCATTTTCTGGCTTTTCTGGAACCAAAAACAGAAGAAAACAAGCAACGTCCTCTGTGGCATCTTGTTAATAGGTTAGTCCCAAAAAACATATAAAAATACCTCAAAGTTTAGAAAAATCAAAGCAAAGTGGATACTAAACAAGCATGGAACATAAAAAATTATAGATACGTTTATGATGTATCAGTCCCCTATCTTGTTTTTCCCTTGCACATGTGCTGTTGTTGCAATAGAAAGGGGTAGTCTTGTCCTTAGAGCTTTATCTCTACCTTGCACACATATAGGGGTAGCATGTTCCGTTCATTGCGAAAACTGCTCTTTCTTATGCAAATCGTTTGGGATTGTCATCAAACACCAAAAAGGGGGAGATTGAAAGGACTATCTTTTCCCTTGATATTTTGGTAATGATGACAATCCCACTTGTGATCTAACCGTGTGCTTGAGTTTCAGGTTAATTGTTTTTTATGGAGCTTATGGAGTGTGTATATGCTATTCTTGGGATCTCGTGAAGACGGCGGTCTTTCACTTTTCTCTTTCTCTCATTTTATTGTTTTAGATCGCCATACTATCAAGAGGGGGTCCACCTCAGAAGGCTGTGGGGAATCATCTGTTCTTGCACAAATCATATTTGCATCGCCACAACCATCCTATTCATCAGCGAGAGAGCGATTTTCTGATCTGTTGGTGGAGTTTTTGTCTGATCGGAACTTCCGGCCAGGAGACAGAATTTCCACTCAGGGTTCTCTGTGGGATGGATCTAGGATTATTTCTGGTCCAACTTCCGATGGAAGTTCCATCCAGAGTTCAGAACCTACTATATTGTAGTGTTCTATTTGACGGAACTTCCATCAGAAGTAGCACCAGAAGTTCCGGTCACAGGAACTTCCTTTGATTTTTCCGCTGAGACCCTGAGTGGAACTTCCGCCCAGACATTTTTTTGCGACCCAGTTGTTTCGCCCCAAGTTCCGCTCCAAGTTACGCTCAGCTTCAGAATACTTTTATTTGCAAGTGTTCTATTTGACGGAACTTGTACCGGAACTTGCTCCAGAAGTTTCATCGGAACTTCCGGTCAAGCTTTGGAGCGTGCGTCAACGATCTTCATGCTGTTGAAGCAGCGCTGGGCAGAACTTCCGGTCCCTCACCAAAACTTCCGGTCATGTCGCGAACTTCCCAGCGGTTCAGTTTGGAGGGGGCCTATTTAAGGCGCCCTCCTTCTTACTCCTACCTAACTCTTCAATTTTCTCTCTCCTCCATTAATACTAGAGCTTCAGCTCACTAGATCTCTCTCCCTAGCCACTCAAATCACTTGATCTTTTGAGAGGTGGGAGAGGTGACCTAGATCTACACTTCCACCAAAGAAGATTTGATTCCCCCCACCTATCCTTTGTGGATCTTGTTACTCTTGGGTTTCTTGGAACCCTAGATGGTGTAGGGCATCCTCGGAGCTAAAGGCATGCGTTGTAAAGCTCCGTGGTGTCGTTTATGGCCTCCAATTGAGTTGTGGAGCTTCCCCCTCAACCTTGTTGTAAAGGTTTCGGTTGGCGCCTTCAAAGTCACCGGTTAGTGGATTGTGAGCCCTCCTTTATGGGGGAGATCACCGGAGAAGAAGGTGAGGCCTTTGTGGCGCCCTGGTGACCTTGTGTGGCCCCAACACCTCTCCAACGTAGACATAGATTCCTTGGAAGTGAACTACAGTAATTAAATCTCCGTGTCCCCGCTCCGGTTATCTCGTTCCTTACCTTTACTACTTGCTCTTTACCGCTCTTGTGCTTGTTGTGAATTCTCTAGCATATAGGTTGTTCATCTAGTTGCATATCTAGAGAACTTATATTATTGCCAAGCCTAAAATTGAGTAACTAATTAAAAATTGGTAGTCGCCTATTCATCCCCCTCTAGTCGATTCAAAGTCAGTACTTTCAATTACAGAAATACTTATCATGAGTTATATTTTGAGATGGATGTCTCTATGAAATTGTGGTGTTTGTTGGAACCATCTAGCGCTCAAAGTGATAGGGTTAGGGTTACCTAGATGGGGAATGCAAACTTTAAGGAGATATTTTGTAGCCCTACCGTGGATTAGAGTTATCCAACCGGAGAGTAGTTCAGAGTAGCATAATGAAGATAGGATATTTATATGAGAGTGTCCACTAGTGAAAGTATGATCCCTAGGCCTTGTTTCTAAGCATTGAAACACCGTTTACAACCAGTCCTGTTACATGTTTGCTTGCTTCCATCTTTATTTCAGATTGCAATTACCACTTATAATCATCCATATTACTTGTATTTCACTATCTCTTCGCCGAACTAGTGCACCTATACACTTGACAAGTGTATTGGGTGTGTTGGGGACACAAGAGACTTCTTGTATCTTGATTGCAGGGTTTCTTGAAGGGATACCTTTGACCACTTCCTCCCTAAGTTCGATAAACCTTGGGTGATCCACTTAAGGGAAACTTGCTGCTGTTCTACAAACCTCTGCACTTGGAGGCCCAACACTGTCTACAAGAATAGAAGCGTGCGTAGAAATCAAGCTCTTTTCTAGCACCTTTGCCGGGGACTATAGGGACTTTAGTCTCTTCCTCCCTGTCAAGCTCTTTTCTGGCGCCGTTGCCGGCATGTAAGGTAAAAGGTACTCACATCCTCTGGCTACTAAGCTATCTTCTAGTACTGTTGCTGGTGTGTGAGTGCTCGAAGTTATTTCCTTTAGATTCTGCAATTATATCTTTTTGTTTCTTGTTTTTATTTTCACTAGTTAGGCTTAATGGAAAACAACAAAAAAATAGAGAGCTTTTTAGTATTTTTCCTGATTTAGAACATAAATGGTCTGGAGAGAAAATTAAAAAACCTATGGAACTTTCTTTGCATGCTAATAGCAATGTTATTAGTATGATTTTTTGAACACCGTTGTTACTAATGCTATGGAAACGTCTAAGCTTGGGGAAGCTAGTTTTTATGAAAAAGATCTTTTTAGTTCCCCAGCTTTAGGGAAGAAAATCTACTCTGATGATACTTTATCTCCCATATGTGGTAATTCTAATGATGCTTGTGATATTTTAAAGCCACATACTAAAAGTGTCCCTTTTAAAATACCTATGGAAATTGTTGAACATGTTATGAATAACTACTATTTTGGAGATAGAGCTGTCCATCATGGTGATCATTTACTCTTTATATATGAATTATGCAAGTTGTTCAAGTGTGCAGGTATTTCAATGGACCAAGTTAAGAGAAAGATATTCTCTTTATCACTTAGGCACAAAGCAAGGGAGTGGTATAAGTCACTAGATGATCCTAATCATTTGGAATGGAAGGAACTCGAATCTCTCTTTTACTCTAAATTTTATCCTCCTCGTGAAATCCATAAACATAGGAATTATATTTATAATTTTCATCCTCATAATGGAGAAAGTATTTCCCAAGCATGGGGAAGATTGAAGTCACTAATGCTCAAATGTCCCATTCATGAGCTCCCCAGTAATATTATTATTAACAATTTTTATGCAAGGCTTTCAGGACATTACAGGGACTATCTAGATACCTATTTAGAGGGATCCTTCACAAGTAAGGAGGTGAAAGCTAAGTGGGTTCTTCTTGAAACAATTCAAAGCAATACCGAAGATTGGGATAACGACAAAGGTAAAGAACCAGCTATAAACTATGAGTATGATTGCATTAAGTATTTTGCTAAAACTGCTGATTTTCAAGAGCTTAGTGCTAAATATAGTCTTCATCCTCAAATTCTTGTTAATTTTTGTAGAGCCTTTTCTTCCCATATTAATGCTCCTAAAGAAAAGTGGGACATGTATCATGAACCTTTTAAAGACACTTGCATGAAAAATGAAACTATTATTAATGATTGCAATAAACATGCTCAAACTTATGAAAGTACTATTTCTTATAAGCATGCTAATTTTTGTGGAATACATAGACCTTGTGAAAAAAATCAAATCGAAGAAGAATATTGTATCACCCACTGGAATGAAAAAACTAGAACATGGTATAAGGCTCTAAATGATCTTGGTAAAAAAAGTGTGTGCCCTCTATCCTTTTATTTGTGAACTTTGCTTTGAAGTGGGCCATTTCAATTTTCAATGCTCGGGCCATAATAATTACCTTTCTAATCCAATGAGTACTGCAAGTTTGTATTGCGATAACGTGATCACTTATAATCAACATGATGAACTTACATTATTTTTGGGGTGTGAAGAGTTATCAAGAAAAACTTCTTTGGTAGACATGACTTCTTTTGATATGAATAGCGTCCTGCATGGTTGTCATCTTTATTATGTTGATAATTGCCATGCAAATACTTACATATAAAATTTTATAAAAGATGATATTTTACTAAAATGTGACAGGACAGATATGTGTTTTGTTCTTATTAATGAAAATGAGGAATCCTCCAAAGTTTCTTCTATTGTCTCTAACAATGAACCAGGGTATGTGGATAAGCTTCCTTTCAAGCCTCTCCCTCCTAAAGAGTGGAAGAAGAAGAAGAGGAGGAGTAAAAGGAGATAGGAAACGATATTTTGCCCTAAGCATGTTGCTCCTATTATAGTTTTTGCTAATGAGTTCGAACTTGATGATGTTCATATGCCTTTTACCTATAATAGTGATCATGATTGGGAAAATCACACTACTTTTGATATTGAAAATATCTTTGGTATCAATTCTGAAAATGATGATATTAATAATTGTTGTACTATTATTACTATCCATGTTCCTTCCAATGATGATATGTTTACAAATAAATACACTTTGGAAGATAGCTATTCTATTGCTTATGAGGATACTATACCTCCAATGTATGATTGCAATGATGAATATGATATTTTCAGTACACCTACTATTGAGGAGGAAATTAATTATGATTACAATATGCCTCCTATATTTTATGACTATGGTGATGAGAATAATAATGATAGCTATTTTATTGAATTTGCTCCCACTACAATTAATAAGAATGACTATGCTTATGTGGAGAGTAATAATTATTTTATGCATGTGGCTCATGATAAGAATGTTTTATGTGATAGTTATATTGTTAATTTCATTCATGATGCTAATGAAAGTTATTATGAGAGAGGGAAATATGGTTTATGCATCTCAAAAATATTAAGTTTCTCCTCTTTATGTTGAAAATTTTGAAGTTGCACTTGTTTTGCTTTCCTATGCTTGTTGCTTTGTGCTTTCATGACTTGTTTCTTTACAAGATTATTTTGCATAGGAAGTGGGTTAGACTTAAATGTGTTCTGAATTTTCTTCTTAATGCTCTCTTTTACTTCAATTCATATTTCTTATGTGAGCATCATCAAAATTATCATGCATATCTTAATGGCTATAAAGAAAGAGCTTTTGGGAGACAACCTATTATATTTTTGCTTTCAGTAAGTTTTTCTTTTGTTGAGACTTGGAATCTATTGCCTCTATAATAACCTCTCCTTATCCTTTTGTGTGTTTTTTTGCCAAGAATTACCTCTAGTGAGAGAGAAGTAAGATTTGGGGAAGTTGCTGTCCCGAAATAGATTTCTGTGCTTCACTGTAAAAATTCGTGAAAAATCCTAATATGTCGGATTGATCTGTAATTTTCTGTGATTATGCCCCAGGTTATTATCTAACTTTAGTTAATTCAACACTTTTCTATTTGAGCAACATAAGGTCTTATAAAAAATAGGTTTTTACCTGATGATCTGTTTTGATAGATTTCTGCCATTATTTGCATTTGCCTCTTATCGGTTTCTTTTTAAGTTCTCTTTGATCACTTGAGTTTTTAAAAGGAATTGCTACAGTATCTTGTGTTTTAATGAAAGTTTTACTTGTGTTGAAACTGAACCCAAAGACTTATTATCTTGAATACACTAATGTTGCTAATGAAGATTGTGTGAAGTTTTTATGAAGGAAATTTCCAAGTGTAGGGGAAGAATGATATAATGAGATGAAGAATGGACAAAATATCAAGCTTAGGTATGCCACCCTGTGTCATCCCAAGAAATATTCAAGAGGTATAAGCGTCAAAGCTTGGGATGCCCAAGGCATCCCCTTCTTCATCAATAAAAATCTCAGGTCTCTTTCTAGACACTTCATTTTTATTGCTTCATGCACTATTGTGTTGTTCTTGGAGCGTCTTTGTTTTTATTTTTATTTTTCATTTGTTTGGTTTGCTGCAATAAGTTGGTTGGATCCCAGCACTTCTTTTGGAGAGAGACACGCTCCATTTTCGTTACCTAGGACACTCTAGTTTTCACTCTTATTATTCTGTGAGTCTTCACTTTTGCTAGCACTGCGTTTAGCTTTAGTTTTCTTTTGCTTTTTTTCTTAGATTTGAGAGACAAGCTAACTGGTCTTTATTGATTACTATCTTTGTGAGTTGTTTCAAATAAGTCAATTGGTGTTGGAAAAAGAGTAGGAAGCTTCATGCTTAAGTGGTACAAAAGGGAGCTTGTTTTAACTGTGGCCTAGACTTTATCATCTCATGTTAGATGTTGCTTTGACCATATGTTTAGTGATTATTGCTGTAGCATGACTTGTTCCAAACAATTGAGATTGCTTAATGTGCCTTGAAAGAATGATGTGTTGTTTTAGCATACAAAAGCATAATATTGTGGTGTTCTCCTTTGATGCTTTATTTGGGTTGACGTGGCACATGCTTACACCATGTTATGACTATGAACCATTCACCTTAGCCTCTATGATCATTTAGTTTTTGACATGTGATACCACTTTATGCTTTGATTAATAATGTTTTGTCGCTCTGCATGATTATGGCCATTATTTTTCTCTTAGTTGGTCGCTCCCAGTCTTTTGCTAGGCTCCACCTGTACTGAGTATGAGCTCTACTCGTGCATCCAACTCCCAAGAAACCAAGTTTTCCCAAAAAGTCCACTATAAATTCCTATGCATGGTGTGTTACACCATTCCAAGTATATTCATGTTTTTATCTATCTTCCAAATTAAACTTTTTGGTGAAAATTAGTAATTAAAGATCTCACAAACTTGATGGCACACTTTATTTCTTGCACCTAATAAACTTGAACCATTTTGTCATCTATGTTGTATATGGTTGCACTTATAAGTTGGGAATTAGCAGAACCATGCTGTCATGAGAAACGCTTTCAACACCTGTACATATTACCCATTTGATATCATGATCTTTTGTTTATGGATGTCAGCGGTGTGAAATAGAAGGGGAGCTTGTAAGTTCATGACGTATTATATATGTGTTAGAGAAATGCCTGGGCGGCTAGCCTAAGCCATGCCTAATCATGTGGAAACTTGCAGCATAACCATAGTGCACAATATATGAAGCATCCTCAGAAAAAAATATAGAAAAAAAGAGAATAGAAAAAATATGCACCATGATCATGGTAAATAAAAGGATCGCTGAGATGCTCACTGTTTGTTGTCTTGTCATTTTGATATGGGATAGCTCCTGTGTCATGGGGCAAGGGGTACCCCGTTGGCGGTTCTCTATGATACACATATACTTACAATGACAAGAACTTGCTTGTGACTAAAGTTGAGTAGCATGAGGAACAACCCTCGTACTCAAAGGACATGAGATTGTCAACTTATGAATTGTCAAGCATATACTCCATATTTTTTTCACTTTATATCTTAATCACTTAAATATGCTTATGATAGGGGCAATGAGAGCTTAAAGCTAATAAGTACCATAATTTTTGGAAGCTGTTTATGAAACTTGAAATCCCTGCTTCCCTTTATGAAGGGTCTTTCTTCTTACTTTTATGTTGAGTCTCCACCTTCTATCAATATGCACCAATTAAGAGAGCATAGTTGTCATTCTTAGTTTTATGTGCATTGTCCCAAAACTTATTGATTGATTCAAAATGTTGATATTGCTTGTTCTTGAACTATTTGTATCTAGTCACCCTTATGAACTTTGAAGGTGTCCTATGCATTTATGTTTTGCTACACCATGAAGGACAAGCTGAATACCACTCTTGCTATGTTTTCTATATGTGAAACAAACAAATGTCTTTCAATGCATTGTTATTCATGATCTTTGATTGTACCTTTTCATGTTGCAACATAGTTACTATATCTTATTGTTAGAACTACATCTTTCATGCTCATGTTTAGAGTATTATGATCCCAGCTATCAATGATTTGCAAATACTTTGATCAAGATTGTGATGGTGCATGTCACCTCAAAAATTATTCTTTTTATCACTTACCTACTCGAGGACGAGCAGGAGTTAAGCTTGGGGATGCTTGATACATCGTAAACATATCTATAATTTTTGATGCTCCATGCTTGTTTTGTGCCAACTTTGTTATGTTTTATCTATACTTTGAGGTATTTTATACATTTTCCGGAACTAACCTATTGCCAATATGTTGTAGTGCTAGTTGCGTGTTTTCTGCTGTTTTTGGTTTCAGAAAAGTTAGTAAAGAAATATTCTCGGAATTGGATGAAACAAAAGCCAAAGTTCCTATTTTGCCCGACACGACACGGAGCCCGAAGGAGATACGGATGAGGGAAACGAGGTGGCCACACCATATGGTGGAGCGGGCCCACCCTTGGCCGTGCCAGCCTATGGTGTGGGCCCCTCGAGGCTCCACCGTCCTTGCCTTTTCTCCAATATATACGTCTCCCCGAGACGTAAACCCAACGCGTATCAGATATCCATAAAAATTTCCACAGTGCCACTGCCACCGAAGAGGAGATTCGGGGGACAGAAGTCTCTGTTCCGGCACCCTGCCGGGACGGGGAATTGCCCTCGGATCCATCTCTATCGACTCCACCACCATCTCCATCGCCGTTGCTGACTCCCATGCCGAGGAGGGACTAGTTCTCCCTCCAGGCTAAGGGCTCTACCGGTAGCTATGTGTTCATCTCTCTCCCTCTCTCTATGTGTGATCTTATTGTGGTCATGAGCTTTGTAATCAAGTAGATCTACTTTGCTAATCAAGTTCTTTAATTGTAATCTCCGGTTATCCCCACGTGTGTGAAGTTGACAGTGTGCACACCGTGTGGCACTTAGGCTAAAGATTACATAAATACTTATCATGAGTTATATTTTGAGATGGATGTCTCTATGAAATTGTGGTGTTTGTTGGAACCATATAGCGCTCAAAGTGATAGGGTTGGGGTTACCTAGATGGGGAATGCAAACTTTAAGTAGAGCTTTTGTAGCCCTACCGTGGATTAGAGTTATCCAACCGGAGAGTAGTTCAGAGTAGCATAATGAAGAGAAGATATTTATATGAGAGTGTCCACTAGTGAAAGTATGATCCCTAGGCCTTGTTTCTAAGCATTGAAACACCATTTACAACCAGTCATGTTACATGTTTGCTTGCTTCCATCTTTATTTCAGATTTAAATTACCACTTATAATCATCCATATTACTTGTATTTCACTATATCTTCGCCAAACTAGTGCACCTATACACCTGACAAGTGTATTGGGTGTGTTGGGGCCACAAGAGACTTCTTGTATCTTGATTGCAGGGTTTCTTGAGAGGGATACCTTTGACCACTTCCTCCCTGAGTTCGATAAACCTTGGGATGATCCACTTAAGGGAAACTTGCTGCGGTTCTACAAAACTCTACACTTGGAGGCCCAACACTGTCTACAAGAATATAAGCATGCGTAGACATCATGACCCTGATGAAGAAAAAGTTGTAGTGTTTTTTAATCTCACCACTCCTGAAGGGTATGCCTCAGGTCCTTCCCATCTGGACTTCAACTTCCCTGCAAAAATCTTAAGCTAAGAGTTATAGAGCAGAACCTTATCTCCCGATTTAAATTCCTTATCCTCTATTTTTCTATCATGCCATTTCTTCACTTTCTCCTTAAATATCCTAGAATTTTCATAGGCCTCATTCCCGAGTTCATCTAAAGCATGCATATATGAGTCGTGTTTCCCCAAAAGTTTTAAAATCGAAGTTCATAGTTTTAATAGCCCACCTAGCCTTATTCTCAAGTTCTAATGGAAGATGACAAGTTTTACCATAGACCATCTTGTATGGAGTCATTTCCATAGGATTCTTGAAAGTTGTACGGTATGCCCATAGTGCATCGTTAATCTTAAAAGCCTAATCCTTTCTTGACCTGTTCACAGTTTTCTAAAGTATGACCTTGATCTCCCGGTTAGACAATTCTACTTGCCCACTAGTTTGAGGGTGATAGGGTGAGGCTACACGATGGTCCACCCCATATTTCTGAAATATCTTGTTAAAAGTTTCCTTCATAAAATGATTTCCACCATCAGTAATCAACAACCTCGGTACTCCAAACCTGGGTAAGATGATCTCCTTGATCATCTTAATGGAAGTAGCTCCATCTGCATGAGAAGTAGGTGTAGCTTCCACCCATTTGGTAACATGATCTACTACAACAAGAATATGAGTATAACCATTAGATGGGACAAATGGTCCCATAAAGTCCATTCCCCAAACATCAAATGGCTCTATTGCTAAATAAAAATTCATATTCATTTCTTGTCTTTTACCAATATTACTCATTTGTTGGCAAGCATCACAATTCCTAACGTATTCATGAGAGTCTTTAACTAATGTAGGCCAATAAAAACCCGACTGCAAGACTTTAGCTACAATACGGTTACCAACATGATGTCCTCCATAAGTTCTATCATGACAAGCTTTAAGAATAGCTTTTACCTCATGCTCGGTACACACTTACTAATCATCCAAACCATGCCTATATAAGTAAGGATTGTCTCAAAAGTAATGTTTTAAATCATTAAAGAATTTCTACCTTTGATTTTAATCCATTCCCTTTGGTAGAAACTTGCCTACACGAAAATTAGCATAATCGGTGAACCAAGGATCGCGGGGTTCTACAACTGCAAGATATTCCCCTAGAAAAGATTCATTAATAGGGAAAAGATCTTCCATAATTCCTTTCATTCATGATAAATGGTCAGCAATAGTATTATCTTTTCCTCTCCTATCCACTATTTGCAAGTCATATTCTTGTAAAGCACGACCCATTTAATTAATCGGGGCTTAGTGTCCTTTTTTATCTAGAAGGTGTCTCAAAGCTTGATGATCAATATGAAATATTACTTTTGAATTGATAATGTAATGTCTAAATTTATTGCAAGCGAAAACAATGTCTAAAAATTCCTTTTCAGTTGTTGCATAATTCTTTTGATCTTCATTACAAATTCGACTAGCATACTGGATGACATTAAGATTTAACCCATCTCGTTGTCCTAAAACATCCCCAACAGCATAGTCACTAGCATCACACATGATTTCAATTGGTTCATTCCAATTCGGTGGTTGAATAACTGGTGCAGAAATTAGTGCTTTCTTTAACTGCTAAAATAATCATTGCAATATCTACAAAAAGTAAAAAAGGGTGTCTTTATCTAGTATACGAGTTAAAGGGGCAACTAATTTAGCAAAATATTTAATAAAGCATCTATAAAAACCAGGATGCCCAAGAAAGTTCTTTACCCCCTTTATATCTTGTGGTATTGGAAGTTTTTATAAAGTGATCAAATTTGATTTATCTATCTCAATGTTCTTCTCAGAAACTTTATGCACAAAAACTGTACCTTCCCTTACCATGAAGCGACAATGCTCCCAATTGAGAGCCATCTTTGTTTGCCTGCATCGCTGCAAAACTCTATTAAGATTATAGAGGCATTGCTCAAAGGTAGTCCATAAACAACAAAGTTGTCCATAAGGACCTCCATGGAACTTTCTACAAAATTATCAAATATTTTCAAAGCACACTCTTGAAAAGTATCTACTGCATTGCATAAACCAAAAGGAATCAGTCGGTAAGCATAGGTTCCATACAGACATGTACAAGTGGTTTTTTCTTGATTTTTAGGCTGAATAGCTATTTGGGAATATCCAGAATATCCATCAAGGAAATAGAAATAGGAATTGGTAGACATGATTTCCATAATATCATTAATGTGGGGCAATTGCGAATGATTTTTTTGGTTTCCTTATTTAGCTTCCTGAAATCAATACACATCCCTATAACCTGCTATGGTTCTAGCAGCGATTAATTCATCTTTATCATTGTTAATTATGGTTATACATTCTTCCCTAGGTATGCAATAAGTTGAACTTACCCATTTACTATCTGAGATTGGGTAGATGATACCATTGTTTAACATACATATAACTTCTTTTCTTACTACCTCTTTCATTTTGGGATTTAATATATTTTGGTTTTCAACAAATGGTTTAGAATCTTCAGTAACGGGTATCTTGTGCATCATTATGGAAGGGTCTATTCCTTTAATGTCATTTAGAGTACATCCAAAAGCTTTATGTTGTTTGCCCAGTACATCTAATAATTTTGTGTTCTCCTCGGGTAAGAGTTTGTCATTAATAATCACCGGGCATTTACCTTCCTTATCTAGGAATTCATACCCGAGGTTCAAAGAAAGATGCTTAAAAATGAGAGGTGGGGGGTCCTCGTCCCCTTTTCTTTCTACTTCTTCAAATTCATTCACGAGGAGAGTTTCCACCTCGGGTGTAGTATTGAAAATCTCATCCAAATCCTACTTTGCAGAGTCGTTTGGAAGAGAATCATTGCTTGTCAAACTTCTCTCCAATTTAGATTGTGGAGTGCAAAAATAAATTGCTGCCAATTCTTCAATAGTCCTCTCCTCTTTAATTTCAACTTTCTTCTCATAAGGCAGCTTGGTGAATTGGTTATAATTTATTTCTATAACTTCTTCACCAACCTGCAAATACAAATTATGTTTCTTGTTGTCAATATCAATGCTCATAGAGTTGTAAAAACGGCTACCAAAAAAAACAGGGCAGGAAGAGTTCAAGGGTATTTAAATAACTTGAAAATCAACTAGGTACACAAAAGCACCCACAGAAATACAGACAATACGAACTATTCCATGAGTAGGATGCTTAGTCCTATTAGAGAGTATAAAAGTAACTTCTGATAGTTCAAGGTAAGACTCATCGAGATGGTCGCGCATCTCCTCATATATTATGTAAGGCATAATATTAATGGAAGAACTTAAGTCACAGAATCCTACATAAGTAGTTCCTCCTAAATAGAAAGGAATTTTCTGCTTGCTTCTATTTCTATCATCGAACTTACCCCCTACCATGTCAGAGGACTCTTTACTTACCATGATTACTTCATCTTTGAACATTTCTAGTTCTAGAAGCTCTTTTACTATCACAATGTTTTGTTTGATGGTCCCCAGATCCTTAGTTAACCTCCCTATCCTTTTATTTTTTTCACTCTTACTCTCTATCACTCTAGTTATTATGGTTTCTTCCTCAACTAACATTTTCTTCTGCATTTGTAAATATTTATCCTTGTGCCTAGGTTGAGGAGGTGTTTCTTTCATAGGTGGTGTATAACGTTCCCAATCTCTTGGGATTTGCAAATAGTTGACATAGGATTTAATGATTTGAATGATCATGCGGTGGTCCAAATTAAAATTCCCAAGAAGTTTCTCTACCTTTCCAGAGGCTAGAAATCTTTTTAAGCAATCGTATTCTACGGGATTTTCTTTATTAAACTCGGACTCGCAATAAGCTTTCTCTATTGTTCATCGTGTCTAGCAAATTCCAAACTCTGTCAACACTAAACTCGATGAAAGAACCATTGGTAAGGGAATCGAGCTCATTTCTATAATTGTCACTCAAACCTGCGTATAAGGTGTGTATCACCAACCAAGGTGGAAAGTTATGATGGGGCAGCGGTCAAGCAGCCCATGGAACCTTGTATACCCCTCATGAAAGATTTCTTCAGATTTCCCTTTAAAATTCATGATCATGCGCCTCGCGCCAAGAGTTCTCATCCTAGGAAAAAATCAGCTAAAAATAAGGAGGCAAGGCTCTCCCAGAAATTAGTAATCTTTGCATAACTTTGAATGTACCAAGAACGACCTTCATCAATAAGAGTTTAAACAAATAGAATAAATTTGACCTCATACTCGGTTTGTATATTAAGGTGGAAAGTCCCACAAATATCTTCAAAGAACCCCACATGATCGTACTGATCTTCCGTTACCATCGCAAACCTTTTTGCATGTAAAAGATCTAAAAGCATGAGGTTAATATCATACCATCTCGGGTTATTGGATTTTAAATAAGCGTCCATGGGTGGACCGAAGTTCCTTACAACTTCAAGCTGAATTATATGTTGGTACTCACCCATGGTGTTTTACCTGAAACTAGTAAACAACTTTTAGTAAAACAATTAGAAAATAAGCAACTAAGAATAAAGACCAAAAGCGCTTAGCTCCCCGACAACGGCTCTATAAAATAGCTTGATGACTGCAAGTGCATAGATCAATTGTAGATAGTTTCATAGTAAAGATATCGAACCCAAAGAGAGCTATTGGTAAAGGTCTTAATGCACCTCGTCACTATCTACCAAAGGATACTTGTAAGTTTCCTTTGATCTCAAGTAAAGAGTGTTTGAAAGGTTTTTGATTGTGTGCATAAATGTAATTAAAACAATTAAAAGAAAACAAGTAACAAGTTCGTATAAAAGCATGGTGGAATGCAATAGGGCCAAAACATTCTCGGGGATGTAGGATACTCCTCTAGCTATTAAAATACCTAACATATCTGCAACTATATTAAAAATAATGACCTATATCGTCATTAACCCTAATCCAAACACTACTGTGACTCACAAAATCTTGTATCCATCTACACCATGTTGGATCGAAACCCTTCATTCTTAGCACTTGTTGTAAAATGGCCATTGAACCCTGTCATATGTTTTTTCAAAGTCTATTTTGAGCAGCACGCCATCAAGTTTCTTGCTATGGAGTTCGTGAATTGTTTCATGTAAAATTAGAACACCCTCAAGAATATGTCGTCCCGGCATAAAAGCCGGTTGGGTCGGTTGAATCACCTTATGTGCAACCTTTGTTACCCGATTAGTCCCTACTTTGGTAAAGATTTTGAATCTAACATTTATCAGGAAAATGGGACGATATTGCTGAATTTGAATGGAATTTTTTGGGTAGTAATAATATTGTACCATAGTTTAAATGGAATAATGGTAGCTCACCTCGTTGAAATGCAGCAAACATATTCATGATGTCTACTTTCAATATTTCCCAAAATTTCTGATAAAAGTCCGACGGGAACCCATCAGGTCTAGGTGCTTTGTTTCTCTCCATTTGCATAATAGCTTCGTGTACTTTCTTTTCTACAAAATCAGCAGTAAGAATATCGTTTTCTTCACGAGAAATTTGAGGAATATCATCAATTTGATTTTCTATCAGGGTAAAATTATTTATGGCCGCTACACCAAATATTTTCTTATAGAACTCGGTGATATAAGTTTTGAGATTTTCTTGTACCAAAATAGTGCCTTCATCTTGTTCGAGTTGAAAAATTATTTTAAGCCTATGCTTTCCATTAGATATTAAATGGAAATACTTTGTGTTGTTACCCCTTCCAACATGTTTAACTTTTGCATGTTGCGCCCATTTAGATTCTTCATCTCTTCTAAGCGACGCTAATTTTTCAGTCGCTTCTCTCATCTCCACTCTCTCTACATTGTTAAAGGAGCAGTTTCTGCCTTCACGTCTAAGGATTTTATAACATGTAATAGCCGTTCTTTTTCTTTCTTATAGACACTACTTATATTTCAATCCCAACCTCTTAAAAAATCACGAAGGTGGCGTATCTTATTTTTCCAAACCTCCAAAGGGTTATTTCCTCTAGTTATCATTTCTCATTCTTTTATGACTAGTTGGAAAAATCCTTCTTGCCGTAACCAAGCTAGTTGAAAAGAGAATTTTGATTTGTTCCCCCTATGATCTTGTTCACTGGAATCAAGAAGCAGCGACGTATGGTCGGAGCCTGCTCGAGTCAAAGCCCTGACAATGACTAGAGGGAATTTTTGTTCCCAAGATACACTAGTCAGGACTCTATCTAGCTTTTCATATGTTAGGGTCTCTTTTCTATTAGCCTAGGTGAATTGCCTTCCTAATAAAGCTATCTCTTTCAGATCAAGACTCTCAATAATAGCATTAAAGATGAAGAGCCATCTAGTATCAACTTTATCTTTATTTTTCTTCTCTTGTCTACGCAAAATGTTAAAATCTCCCCTACTAACAAGGGCAGTGGATCATTCTCACAAATGCGTACTAACTCGGCTAAACACTGCCTTTTTTGTTCATCTTGGGCTGCCCCATAAATAGCCACCGGTACACGAACCCAAGCCTTCTCCTTCATACATGTGATCTATACCGATTGGAATGTAATCGACGCTAGTATATTCCAATCAATGATCCGACAGCAAACAGTGATAGATAGTCACAGTGAAGCTTATATGGACATCCAGAGACACGAAACCAAGCCTCTTCAAGCCTATACTTGTCAACAGGAGTTGAAGACCATTCCTAAATATTTATTACTATGTTTGTGTTCTCAAGGGGAACCCTTGTAATCTTCCGCAGACGTGTAAGATCAGCCTTGGTTGGAAACATGGTATGAAACGAGTTCTCACCAGCTAGTGTATGAATCCATTGATGTCTCCCTGGAATGATCCAACCTAGGTCCTTGACAACTTCTTGAGCCGTCAGCGTTCCACCTTGTACTGTGATTCTTCCCACCTTTCCACTCTGATGTTTGAATTTAATTTCATAGAACATCAACTCACTGCGGCACATACCATAAGCAATAGTTGTGGGCTTGGGCATCTTTTGAAGATGATAATCGTTCGCAGCATGTGTGGCCTTTTTCACAATAGATACACAAGATTGTAGTGCACTCATTAGCCATGTGCCCATTCAACTCACATCTATAACACAAGGGTCCATCAGGTTTGTTTGCATTCTTGAGCAGACCATCCGGAGGAATAGCAGTGGATGCCTCCACCGAGGAAGTTGTATGCGGCTACGCTTGAGGCACATTGGGCTACTGGATCGTAGTACCAACCATTTTGCGAAGGACCACCTGCTCCTCGGCTGGAGGAGCCTCAGTCAGATGGCGATTTGGCCTACCAGCTGATGAGCGAAAGTTGCACCCACGGTACACATTGCGCTGCCCGCCATTGTTCATGTTTGCACAAAACTGAGGTTTGTATTGACAACAATATCTAAAATCGCTCCCTGATCACCAGGCCCCTGATTATAGCCCTGACGGCCCTCACGACCATCGTGATAGCCCTCATCAAAAGATCCAAAGGCACCTCCAAAGCCCTCATTATTAAAGCTATATTTTTCTTGTCTCCATGTCCCAGAATTATTCCCAAAAACCTTGATTCGAGCTAGATCCGAATTCAAACCTAGGATTATTTTCACGGAGCGGCTGCGGATTATAGCCCTGTGAACCACGGGCTTATAGCTCCTATGCGACGTCTTTACATGGAATTGGAAGGAACACGACATCGTTGAAAAGAATAGCTCGCACGCGACACTTCTGAAGCGACAAATAGCTCCCGTGCGACACTTCCACTTAACCCCACGAGACCGTCAACGAGTTCGAATCAGCTGAGCCGAGTGGGACCCACCCTCTCCACGCCACGGAACTCACCGATGTCCACCTCATATCGTGGGACCCACCCGTGGTTGAAGAGAGCCGTTGGCCCCGATCCGTCCCGCACCGAGCACTCCCGCCACTGTTCCAAAGATCTCATCCTTCCTTTTTCTTCTCCGGCGAGCAAGTGCGGCAACGGCGAGGATGTCGAGCTCGCTTCCTCCCACCGCTCATGGCCTCGGTATGGTGCGGTGCCGATGAGGAGGTGCCCGATTGCCCCGTGCACGCCCACAGGCGGCTTGTCACATCCACCGACAAGAACGGCAACATTGGTCGGGAATTTGTGAAGTGTGCGAGCAAGCCCGAGCCGGGAAAGGTGAGATTTGAGTGTTCCGAGCGCCAATTTCTCGCTTTTCTTTCGAAATTTCATGCATTTCATCAAATTTGGGATTTAGGGTTCATCTGCGATTTCAGGAACTGCCAAAATGTGGGCATTTTGAGTGGCTTGATGAGTACATCGAGCGAATTGGGGTAGAGGTAGCATCCGGGAGCTCGAAAACCCGTCGTGGTGGAGCAATTGGGATGTGGCAACCCCATTTCGCTGGTACTACGGTGGATGCGGAAGTGAAGGCCGAGCTAAAGAAGATGAACAAGCAGCTAAGGCAAATCATCGAATTGAAGAAGCAGGACAATCGATGGCGGTTTTTTTTATTTTGTGTAATTTCTCTCGGATTAGTTTATCTTCTCATTGTTAGTCATTAGGCAGCTGATGTTGTTCGAGTGATGCTTTGTAATGGATGTAATGGTCTATGTCTTTGGCTTGAATAAAATGCAACACAAATTCGCTAATTTTGAGCTGCTCTGTTTTCGAAAGCAGTGTTTCTTCAGTTTTCGTTTAATCGGTGTTCCTTTTATCGGTGTGCGGCGCCCGTGTGCGAGGAGGGAGGTTGAAAAGTAAAAACAATTGACGAGGATTGAAAAGGCCAGCCCAAATATAACCTAGCCATGCCAAAATGGACGTATCCAGCCCAATAGTAACTATATGTTGATTGGGCAAAAAAAGTACTAAGCGTTACAATCTAAATAGGAACGTGTGAATCAGAATACTCGTGCTCAGGTTGGAATCTTTTTTTTGCAAAAGTACATATATAAATGAAGTCCAAAGATATCCATTTAACTAACATAACTTGGGCGCTCCTTTAACTTATGTAAATATGTAAATGTCTTATTTGAAAATGAACCATGTGTTGTATGAACTTGTTTTTGTGTCTTTTGTTTTATACACTGTAAATATATAAATATTGCACGAGTATTATATGAACTTGTTTTTGTGTCTTTTGTTTTATACACTTGTAAATATATAAATATTATATGAACTTGTTTTTGTGTCTTTTGTTTTATACACTTGTTGTTTTGGGTGTTTTGACAAATGACAATACAATAAAAATAAAACACAGTTGCAATGAAACAAGGGATAGATAATATTAAATCGATAATATTGGGATAACATTACTTATATTAGATAGATAACATTACAATAAAAATAAAAAGTACAATAATATAGGGAAAGGCGGAATAGGCGCCCGCCTAAACCCCGGCTAGCCCCTAACCCTAACCCCTACTCCATCGGCGGTGGAGGCGGTGCGGCCGCATTCCGGCGCATCCCACGCCCGCCTCTCCATTGTTCCGCTTCCATTGCTCCTGCGGAAGGCCGGCCATTGGCCTCCGTTGCTCCTCCTCCCACCTGCGCCTTTTCTTCAAGGCGCCTTTCTCCTCCCACTTGGCCATGCGAGCCTCCTTGCCTCCTCCTTCGCCGCCTTAGCCTTGGAGGGAGGTCGCCACGCCGGGAGGTTGGGGACGGGGTTGTGGACGAGGGGCCCTGGTCTCCCGAGGCAGGCGGGACTTCTCCTTCTTGCCACACTTGGGGCGGGGCGTGGCTGCTCCCACCGCTTGTGGTCCGGGTGGTTGTCCTCGTCGCTGAGTTCTTCGTCGGAAGGAGGCGGAAGGGGAGGTCGCCATGGTCGGAGTGTTTGGGGCGGCTGGGAGGAGGCAAAGGGACGGCTCGAGGTTGAAGAGATGAGGGCAAGATGAGATGAGGAGGCAAAGGCGTTTTGCCTATTTATTGAGGCGGAGCGTGAAGGGCGTGGGAATCCAGCGTCGCGTTGCGCAGACGCCGAGACGAGACGTCCCTGCATGCATGATCAATGCGAAAGAGACGGGAAGCGGGGCGTGATCAATGCGAAGAGAGAAAAAATAGCTAGGATGCGACGCCCCGCCTCGCATGCAAGGGGCCCGCATGCATTAATGCATTCGAAGAGAAAAAAGCGTCCAAGGTCGTTGTTCATTGGCACACGCAAGAAAAACGGTGGGAGTAATATTGACTTTTTGTATGGCGATGAACCAGATGGAAGTAAATTTGATCAAGAAAGTTGTTCGACGACACTTATTTAAGGCGAGGCAGCTAGAGGCAGTGTTGCACGTAAAATAGCTAGGCATGACGCTAGAGGCAGCTGCATGCATGGTGCAGCCCGCCAGACGCCGAGACGAGACGTGGCTGCGTTGCGTGTGGAAGCGGCGTGATCAATGCGAAGAGAGAAAAAATAGCTACGATGCGATGTAATCAGAACCCCGCCGCCCCGACCAGCATTGCATCTCGCATGCATGGTGCAGCCCGCCCCGCCCAGCGCCCCTCGCATGCCACGCTCGGTCCAACGGTCTCGAGTGTGCCAACGCTGTACGTTATATTTATTACATATTTTAGATTTTGATATTTTTTCTGCTGGTCATAGTGATAGTGGGAGTAACCGGGCAGCACCTATGTATAAGGTAAACTTTAGCCATAAGGTGGGACCCATCTTCCTTGTAAAATCTTCCACTATGTATAAGGTGAACTTTAGCTATAAGCTGGGACCCACATGTCTCATCCTACATACTCATGCATGAGAGGGAAGAGAGAGTAAATTATTTTCTATTGCTTGTGGACAACCCATAAGCTTAAGGTCACCTACAAGCTTATGGACAACTCTTATTTCATCCACTATGTATAAAGTAGACTACAAGCATTGCCACATAGGACTTAAGGTGTGGTTTTTTGCACATAGTGGATGCCCTTAGGTAGTAACATGCATGTACATGCAATGCCAATTAGGCAAATTGGTGACATGGCATGACAATTAATGAAGAAAGAGAGAGAGGTAGTAACTTAGCTAGTTACCATAACATCACACATAACCAAGATCATATGAGTCTACAACCTAATTAATTAGCTCTTGCATGACACCATACATATGTTATCACCCACTATGAAGGTAGTAACATCAACTAGTAACATGTGCAAGTTACTAGTCTTAGTTACTTAGCACTATGACCAGCCTAAGGCTATCCACAAAGTTGTTACACGTAAACTTATTTAATGCGATTGAGGGAGTAAATACTGCAGTCATTGTTGACGTAAATAGCTAGATCATGACGCTTAGCAGCATTGCATGCCCGCATGGTGCAGCCCGCCCAGCGCCCTCGCATTCCACGCCGCATGCCACGCTGTTGCACGTAAAACGATGAAGCCAATCAGATTCCGTAATCATCCATCCCACGGATCGCCAAGAGCTAGCCACGAAATCCTTCTAAGAGACGCCAACCAATCAGTTGGAGAACAAGCCCTTCCACGGATCGCCGAGCCACCATGGAATCTGACGGCCACGATGTCGCGCTTAGGGTTAGATCTACGGTCCTCATTCGCCTTAGGGTTAGCGGGGTTTAGGATGCAATCAACGGGTTTCACAAGTTTGACCAAACATTCAAATGTGCATAACTAATTAAAAAAATCAAAAAAATACAAAACCTCCGCATGGTGTCATGGTATGTGACATAGTTGTGAGGAAAATATAAAACTTGGTCTATTGATCATATTTCAAAAAACCTTCACAAAATGACCTATCTCCTCCGAGGTTTTCTGGCTTTCGGGTCAAATGACCAATGATATGGCTAGAATCAAGGCATAGTTTGTGATAATGTGCCCATATTTGGCATGCATGTCTATAATGGGATGACTAACAATGTTGTAGCACAAAGTTTTCCTTTTCGACGCAGAAAAATCATTTTCTATTTTCTCGAGTAGCCAAAGAGGGGGATTTGTGAAGCAACCAAATTGAAGTTCCAAATGGTAACATACTATTTTTCAAAAATACTAGACCACCTAGAATGTACAATTTCCCAACTTGAGTATCTCAAACCTTTTATTCCATCCCCGGTGAAAAGACAAATCCTGAATCTAATTTGGAAGTGGGTAAGATATGAACTACAAGTACATGATTCCATGCTGATGATTTTTTGTAAAAATAATTTTTAGGTTCACAACATGCTATTTCATCAGATATCCAATGGTAGTTTTGCTAGCCTCAGCCCCTAGCTAAGAATATTTATGAAAATCCTTCAAGTTTGACCAGACATTCAAATGTGCATAACTAATTCAAAAAAAATCAAAAAAATACAAAACCTTCGCATGGTGTCATGTTATGTGACATAGTTCTGAGGAAAAATATCTAACTTGGTTTTAGAAATGGTCGAAAAAAACTTGCTTAGAAATGGGGTGGTTTACCCTAGCTTTGGAGCCCATTTCTACCCCATTTTGGGTGAGGGTGAGTTGTACTTCACAAAAGGGATCAGGGTGAGGATGAGTTGTATTGTATATATGAGAAAAACGTTGGAAGCTCATACAAACATAGAAAAGTGACATAGCTACATATGTTGAAATTCAAATTTACCATCATATTTGAATTTTGTCCAAATTATCAACAAGTGACAAATTATTATAATAACAAATGTTTACAACAACAAGTGCCAAATTATTACAACAACAAGTGTCAAATGTTTACAATAACAAATGTTTACAACAATAACAAATGTTTACAATAACAAATGTCTATTTCTTTTGGCTCTTCTTACCCCTCGTTTTCTTCTCCTTCACAAGTTTCACACCACACAATAGGTTTATGCTCTTCTTTTTCTTACCATTACCATCTGGCCTCCCCACAGCACGTCCAAGAGTCTCCTTCACCTCCTGCACCTCCTCAACAACCTCATGATCATGATCCAGAGCCTCAACAACTTGGTCAGTTTGCACCAGAGCCTCAACAACAGGCTCATTTTGCACCAGAGCCTCAACAACAGGCTCATTTTGCACCAGAGCCTCAACAACAGGCTCATTTTGCACCAGAGCCTCAACAACAGGCTCATTTTGCACTAGAGCCTCAACAACAGGCTCATTTTGCCCCTCATTTTGCACCGTAGCTTCCAAATCGTAAACGGTGTGCCCTAAAGCCTCAACAGTTTGCACATCATCCTCCAAAACAAGTTCAGATTGCACCTCAAAGCACCAAACATGATCCGTTAGTTCTCTTCTTTCTTTGGCCATTGATTCTTGCCCTTTCATCGGCCAAGATTCGTCAACAACAAGAGGTGGGCCTTTTCTCCACGCTTCCTCCCGAAAACAAGCAAGTTAGTGGGAGAAAAATCATCAACAAGAAATGGGATAGATTTTGGATGAACATACTTTGGCTTTTCAGGTGTATCGCACTTGGTAGAGCCAGCTCGGTGTCCAAGTTCTTCCAGAGTTTGCATCTATTCTTGTTACCTTTTTGGGCCCTTTTTGGCTTGGCATCTTTCTTTTCATCTTTCTTCCTTCTTCTTGCTCCCACCTTTCTCAAACCAAGCCTTGAATCTACTCGCTTGGGTGCACATTTTCTTTTCATCAAAGGAGGACACAAGGAGAACTGAATGTCCACTTCAGCCACCGAGACTGATCTGTAAGTCTGGAATTGGTGTTCCATATGCAGCCTTGAATTTTGCTACAGGATAATACTCATGCAAATATGGGTGCATATTTAGCTTGTGTTTGGAGGCCAAGAAAAGTATGGCATGCTCACAAGGCTTCCCTGTGTTGCCACTCAAGGCATGTGCATTCATGCAATTGAGTGTCAACATGCCTCCTCTGCCGCCTTTGTATCTCGACTTCAAAGACCCCACAATGAGGATTTCTCAACACGCAAATATGCAAGATTTGCTCCTATTGACCACCGCTGCACAACATCGTGAAGCTTATCTCCTTGAAGAACATCACCAAGCCTTCTTCTCAATTCCCACAACCTCATGATCATGATCCCGATCCGTCAACCATGTCATGGACAGCAAGTCTTTTAACTCCTTCACTTTGTTGTTGAAACTTTCCGCCAAATTATTGTTGATATGATCACATTTGATGGCGTGTTAAAACCAGACACTACCATAAAAGAGAATGGTAGGTTTCCAACCATGTACAAAACTTGACCCTATCCTCCTCGAGCATGCCGCCTTAATCTTCTCAAGGTGATATGAATGTGTCACTGGTGTAAGATCTTGTCCGGGCCACATGCGTCCAAAATCATCTCCTCAATTTTTGATCAAATTCATCCACATATGGTCAAGCACTCCCTCCTCAAAGATGAGGGAAAACAATCTTCACCATTTTCTAAACCTTTACATGCATCCGTGCACCGCCAATGGAGAGATCGCCCTATGCATCTTTTCAATCGCATCATGAACCATGTCCATGATGCCTCATCTCGACGAAACATGCCAATAGCTACAGGAACATCCAATTGTGTCCATCTAAAGCATTGCATGTCGCTAGTTGACCATTCCACTTTCCACCAAGAAAGATGAGTCTATACTCAAATATGGACGGCAACCTGCTTTGAAGCCATCGATGCAAGGCTTTAAAGCCATGAAGAATTTAGAGAAGAAGACTTTCCCATCACCGTTACCTCAAGATTCTATCTCCACAACCTCGCCAGTGACCTCTTCTTTATACCTTTGAAGTTATAAAGCATTCGAAAGGTATTTGCCCAATCACCATATAGCTCTTTCATTGCCCTTTGCTTTGCCTTCCACATCGTAGTATAATTCAGCTTAATGGGGTCTGCTTTTCCAAGTCTATTTTCAGTCTTTGCGTCTTTGTTTGGTGTTGTGGCTAAAATGGGCTTGATCTTTTCGCAACCCATAATTGTGATGTCATCTTTGTAACTGTTTGAGAACTTGTAATGCAAGTATGAGGTTTTGGAATTTGATTCACTCTTATTGTCCTTCCATCAGGTTGGCGTCTAGCGTATATATACCACTTGCAAGGCTTGGCACCACCATCATAACCTATGCATTTTGCATAGAACTTCTTTATCATCCACATAGTCTTGGTAGCAAACTCACGTTTGACGCATATGTCCCAAACACATCCTGAATTCATCCATGCTTGGAAACAATCTCCCAACTTCAATAACTGGGTCCTCTTTGTCATAAATCGTTACTAGCTCATCATCATGTGCATCATCTACATGAATCGCAAGATTTTCCAACAACTCTAGATCTATATCGCCTCTTCATCTCTTAAATGGTTGTCACCATCATTTGCAGCTTCATCCCTCTTCTTCTCCTTGTCTCTCATCTATAGGAATGCCAAAAAGCTTTGCCATTTCAATGTCATCTATTGGTGCAATGACCAAATCAGGCGGTCATGTATCTCAACGAATTCCAATCACAGCTATTACAATCCTTTGTGCATTACCATCTGCAGCCTCCCTGTGCATTAGCATCATCATCCTCCACTTAACACTTCCAACTCAAGTAAGTATAGGCATTACTTGCCTTTGTGCAGCCCAATCATCCTCGACCATCGAGCAGCCGCTTCGAGGCCACATATCCAACCCTCGAATCAGGTTTTAGATCAATGAGCTCGCTAAAAACAGCAGTTTTGCTTGTCCAACTGCTTTCTCTCATCGATTTCATCAACTATATGTTCCCTGTCTCAACCCTAACATAGTCACATTTGCAATCATCAAATCGTAACAAAGAAACTTCTTGCTCGCCCCCAAACCACACTATCCCCAATTTTTTCCACCATTTTCCTTTGCCTCCTCTCCCATGTTTATTAGCTCTTGGGGATCAACATGTTCTAATTCCACCTCCCATTTAACAACCGTGTCTCTCTCAATGATCTGCGCTGCCATCAACTAAAACAGCCCTAGAGGGAAAGAAATTGATGCGAAATTGAAGGTTTGGCGCAACATCGTCTCCCCTGTTTTGGCGGGCCGTGAGCTAGCGAGCGACAGAGCTCAACCTTAGAAATTAAGTGCAGAGATACGGGATATACCGATTAGAAGTCCCTCTCCATGCTCCATATCGTTCCCCCTCGCTCAAAGACACCTCGCCACCCTCCACAATCTAGCATCAATGGGCACGCCAGATCTCGAATTGAGAAGAATGGGAGAGGAATTAGCTTTCAAATGGCACTCACCACCTTCGTCGAACGAAGCGCCGCCGCCTAAATTAATTGCCCGTGCGCCCGGCCGAGAACGATGGTGAGGTCCGCCGCCACCGTCGGGAAGCTACGGTCAGTGCTGGCGCTCTCGGTCGGAAGCGGTTGGTTTGACTGGCTGTCCCAACCAACCGGTTTGGCTTAACCCTAATATTGGAACAAAGTTAAATGTGTCCTTACGACCGATTTAAGGCCCGTGTGGCCCTGGGATATTAGTTGCCTCACATCCATCGCATGCGAGCTATTCTTTTCAACGATGTCGTTTTCCTTCCAATTCCACGTAAAGACGTCGCATATGAGCTATAAGCCCGTGAACCACGGCCACCAGAATTATCTACGCCATGCTCCGTGCCATCTGCTGGTCCTTGTGCGTAAGCTCCTGGTCGTAGGTTCTGCTGCCTCGGCTGTTGCAGCTGGTTGCTGTTGACAGGGCCTTCCCGTCCTGGTGGGAAAATGATCTTCATGAGCCGCCATCAGAGAAACCCTAGCAGTAGCCCTAGGAGTGGATGACAACGAGATTGATTTTAGTGAATACCGAGAGCACTCAATAGGCAGCCCTACGTGTACATGCATCCATATGGGAGCATTGGTGGACAGCGAGGCAGGCCGCAGATGGTCCTTGTGACCAACATCATGGGACATATACGTATCATTCATTCAGACTTTGGGCCTTATGCCCGTTTGATACAGAAATTTCAAATCGCTTCGATCGAGATCTGCCGCTATCGGAGATCTGCTGATCTGAGGAAGTCAGACACGTACGCCGGCGACTATACATGATGTCCCGTACCTCGCCGGAACCTTTGCTCGTCGGACTATACTCATGTTGTTACAACGTTGCACACGGATCCACTCTTTAGCATCAAAATTATCCAACAAAAAGGTCGACGGTGCTATCACCGGAATCTTTATTGATCTGTCCTCCGGTGATCATCGTTGATACAAGGGGTCTGTACTTACCTAGGTGACGAAGGTATCAACTCTAAGGCTGCAGATCTTTGGCATCTTATTTTCTCCATTTTCTTCCAACCTCTACATGAGGAAAAGGTCTCCGGAGACGACGCCAGCCACCGAGCATAGCTAGGTCGATGAGGAGATGGTGGCGGTGAGATCTCTCTCGCTCTTCGATGGAGGAAGGGACCAAAAACAGACGCCGGCAAACACTACAGGAGAAGCCGGATACGCCAACGGCCAGGTCCCGTCGGCATAGCCCCTAAATCCTGTCGGCGTAGGCTGGTCCGACGGCTGTCGTTGGCATACAACCCCGTAGGCGTAACCCCTCTTCCCGTCGGCGTAGAAAAGCCGTCGGTGTATATAGCTACACCGACGGCTTTGCCTTCGGCATAGATCGTATGGGTCCCACTTAGATGACTAATAGCCGTTTGGATACGCCGACGGCCTTGATTTTCCAAAAAAAAATCATTTTTTTCATTTTTGAATTGTTTAACTTGTTAATCTCACATGGACATTTTTAATTCTAAGTACACTTAGTCTCAAGTCAAATTGCATAAGTAGTCAAACTTCCCAATCGGTCACCCATCCTAACACCACTCCAGCCCCAGCATGCTTAACTTCTATATTCCTTCCACACGAGCTTCCGACAAAGAAATTAGAACTTGTTGTGAATATTATCATATCAATCCTATTAACCATTGGACTATAATATCAGACGTATTTATTTTTTTACATTCCATAAAATTATTTGAATAAACAAAAATGAATAATTAATATAATCTTGAATTCAAATGAAAATAAAATAAATTTTATTTATTTTGCCTTTTTTCATTTAAAATTGAATAATTCATATCTACAAATCCGTAAATCATAATTCAACAAATAATATATCCAAATCAATCAGAAAAATGAGAGGAATCCAAATATAACATACCTATCACTTATGTAATTATATATCTTAACTTTTTAATATTAGAGCAACCAAAACTATGTTAGGATTCATGAAACACCTCGTTTTTGCACTCGAAAAATAGAAAATGGTTTTTTGGTGCGACAAAAAGGAAACCTTGCATTAGATCTCTGATAAAATAGAATATTATAAACCTAAAAATTATTTTTACTTAAAATCATGAGCATCATATCATGTACCTATAGTTCAAATATAACCCACTTCCTATCGATTCGGCAGCAATTTGTCTTTTTCACGAGGGGTGGAAGGAAAGGTTTGAGATATCCCGGTTGGGAAATTTTCCATTCATAGTGGTCTAGTATTTTTGAAAAAATGGAGTATTATCATTTTGAAACTTTCATTTGGTGGTTGCTTCAAAAAACACCCCTTTTTGCACTCGAAAAATAAAAATGGCTTTTTGGTGCGACGAAAAGGAAAACTTCCTCCTGCAACATTGTTCGCCATCCCATGATACACATGCGTGCACATTATCCCAAACTATATCGCAATTCTAGCAATAACATTGGTCATTTGACCTGAAATCCAAAAAACCTCGATTGAGATAGGTCATTTTGTGAAGGGTTTTTTGAGACACAATCAATATACCAAGTTTGGTATTTTTCCATGCAACTATGTCACATAATATGACACCAAGCGAAGGTTTTGCATTGTTTCAATCATTTTTTAATTTTTTATGCATGTTTCAAACTATCGTCAAAAAAGTTTCTAAATCGACGGGCATGAAGATTCTTAGCTCGGGGCTGAGCCTCACTAAACTTGCATTAGATCTCTCATGAAATAGCATATTGTAAATCTAAAAATGATTTTTTGCAAAAAATCATGAGCATCATGTCATGTACTTGTAGTTCAAATCTAACTCATTTTCGTGCCGGAATTTGTCTTTTTCACGAGGGGTGGACGAAAAGGTTTGAGATACCCAGGTGTTGTCCATTCAATATGGTCTAGTATTTTTGAAAAATGGGTAGTATCATTTTGAAACTTTCATTTGATGGTTGTTTCACAAAACACCCTATTTTTTGCACTCGGAAAATGAAAAATGGCTTTTTGGTGCGATGAAAAGGAAAACTTCCTGCTGCAACATTGTTCGCCATCCCATGATACACATGCGTTCCCAATATGGACACATTATCGCAAACTATATCGCGATTCTAGCAATAACATTTCTCATATGACCTGAAATCCAGAAACCTCGATTGAGATAGGTCATTTTGTGAAGGTTTTTTTGAGACACAATCAATATACCAAGTTTGGTATTTTTCAATGCAACTATGTCACATAATATGACACCAGCGTAGGTTTCACATTGTTTCGATCTTTTTTGAATTTTTTATGCCCGTTTCAAACTATCGTCAAACTTTTTAAATCGGCGGGCATGAAGATTCTTAGCTCGGGGCTGAGCCACACTAAATTTGCATTAGATATCTAATGAAATAGCATATTGTGAACCTAAAAATGACTTTTGTAAAAAATCATGAGCATCATATCATGTACCTTGCTCATCATATCATGTACTTGTAGTTCAAATCTAACTCATTTCCTACCGATTCAGTAGGAATTTATCTTTTTTATAAGGGATGGACGGAAAGGTTTGAGATATCCAGCTTGGGAAATTCTCCATTCAATATGATCTAGTATTTTTTAAAATGGGATAGTATCATTTTGAATTTTTCATTTGGTGGTTGCTTCATAAAACACCCCTTTTTTGCACTTGGAAAATGAAAAATGGCTTTTTGGTGCGACAAAAAGTAAAACTTCCTCTTACAACGTTGTTCGCCATCTCATGATACACATTCGTGCACAATATGGGCACATTATAGCAAAATATATCGCGATTCTAGCAATAACATTGGTCATTTGACCTGAAATCCAGAAAACCTCGATTGAGATAGGTCATTTTGTGAAGTTTTTTTGAGACACAATCAATATACCAAGTTTGGTATTTTTTCATGCAACTATGTCACATAATATGATACCACGCGAAGGTTTTGCATTGTTTCGATCGTTTTTGAATTTTTATGCCCGTTTCAAACTATCGTCAAACTTTCTAAATCGAGGGACATGAAGATTCTTAGCTCGGGGCTAAGCCTCACTAAACTTGCATTAGATCTTTAATGGAATAGCATATTATGAACCTAAAAATGATTTTCATGAGCATCATATAATGTACTACCTGTAGTTCAAATCTAACTCATTTCCTGCCGATTCAGCAGGATTTTGTTTTTTTTAGGGGTGTACGAAAAGGATTGAGATATCCAGGTTGGGAAATTGTCCATTCTAGATGGTCTACTATTTTTTAAAAATAGGAGAGTATCATTTTGAAACTTTCATTTGGTGGTTGCTTCACAAAACACCCCTTTTTTGCACTCGGAAAATGAAAAATATGTTATACGAAAGTATTTGTATTTTATATTTTTTTGAAACAATATGTAATATTTAAGTTTATATAGATAGATCTTATTTTTCTGCAAATTTTGATATATTATATGTATTTTTATGAATTTAAATGATTTAGTTATGATTTTTCTAAGATTAATGTGGCAAAAAAAAAAATAGCTACGCCGACGACTTTGCCGTCGGCGTAGACTTGACGCCGTCACTCTGTCGTTAGCCTAAAGGCTACACCGACGGTCCCGTTTACGCCGACGGCTGCCGTCGGCCTATTTATCTTACGCCGACGGTAAAACTGGACGAACGGCCCGTCAAGCTACACCGACGGCTCCGCCATTTTAGCGTCGGTATATAAAAAGGTCGGCCTATCTGGTTATTCCTGTAGTGGAAGGCTGTGGCGGCGTCCGTCATCCTTCCCAGCCGTGGTCAAGGTCGACTCCAAGTCTGTTTCTTCCATGTTAAATGGGTAGGTGAAAAATCAGTACGATTTTGCATTGATTAGGAGTAGAACTTGGTAATAGTATAGTTTCTCTTTTAAGAAAACGTTGTATATACGCAACCCAAATTTGCGATTTTATCAGGGTTGCTAGGTTTGTGCATACACTCTCCCAATCTTGTTTGAGTATTCATCGACATGAATTAATTAATGGTCTTTATTGATGTTGTAGAGGCTTCTACCACCGCTTTTCAAACAAAATGGTAGAGTAATATCAATCGGCCTATCATGAAAATGTCTTCTGACTCTTCTTGAATGATTTGCAACCCTCAAGCACTGGCTTTTTCGAAAACGAGGTTGAACACCCACCTTTTACATCAAAATGATGCATACAACATTTTTTATTATATTATTCAACAAATCCTTATAGGATAATACATTGATCAACCCAAAGCCACATGCTTGACGACAAGCTTGATGATGAGGGCGTCCATGATCCGGGTTGTGTTCTATAACCTCACACCTACACACACCATCTAAAACCGAAACACCGGTCCAACACACACCGTATGCATACGCGGCAGAAGTTGATGCCGTAGTCTCCAGGAGGGATTGACACATTGTATTTGCCAGGTCTGTTGTCGACCCCACCACGACACTAGAAAACGCCACCATTTGCGTGCATCAATCATCACGCATCGTCCTCCGCCAAGACCCCACCAAGACTCGCCATATTAGACGCGGAAGAAACCACACATCTCCATCTCATGACCCCTCTAGCCAACATCTGCTCCAAAAACAATGCCCCTAGGAGGGAGAGCGTCACCACATGCCGCCATCAATAGATCCGCATGACCCAGATCTAGGATTTTCCTTGGAGCAGCCTATTGTGTTGAATCCAGGGTCGGGATCCCGTTATCCACCGCCCCAAGGCGCCGCCACAGGGATCCATCTCCTAGCCAGTCATCCTCAGTGAAGGTGTCCTACGCCGTAGATCGGTCAATGTCCCTTGCCGAGACCGTCGTCCCTACGAAGCCGCCGGAGCTACTCCGTTGGGAGAAGCAGCTGCATGAGATTGCCACTCCATCAATGCCACCCGTGCACCACCTCTGGGGACAATGAAGGGAGAGGGGAAGGAGGAGGGGGTGGCTGCTAGGGGAGCTAGGGTCTCCCCGGTCACCCTGGAGGGAGGCAACACGAGGGTTGATATTTAAGGAGGTAGATGGTGTGCTCGGCTAGCACTGGCCAAAGGCCAAAAAACTAAGCATTTGGACAAGGAAATTTTTGTGTGCATATCGTGAATAAATCAGATGGTTTGCACCTTTTGGATCATAACAAAATAGGCAATTAGGATGGCTAGCTTTGGACAGCCACTTGTTTGGCATATCCATGAATGATGTATAGCATTTCCAGATCTCACAAACAGCAATACTTTGCATCACATGGGACAATCCCGACAGTTTTCATTTAATCAAACACAGTGCGAGAAGATCAACCAACGGCAATTGGTTATGTCACATGTCACTTCTGAATATCTGGTCAATCTTGTTGCAAATATTTTAGTTGCATGCTTCGAAAAAAATAGATTACATGGTACGAGTAGTTGCAGTATCAACATTCGAAATAATACTTAGGAGAGTGCTCGTTCCATTAGCTGACACTCGTGATGACGGGGAAGTTTCATTGCAGCTAGTAACAACAATGGTGATTATGCACTGGATATGGTCTTCCGGTAAGATATGGTCTTTATTTGGCTGACCAAGTTGTTTGTAAAAGGATAATCGTGAAATCCATCAGACTGCTTGGAAATAACCAATCCTGTGAACGAGGAAAGGCTTCACGGCAACAACAGCTGCACCTATTCTCCATGACATACACATTCAGGCGACAACGTTCTCCAATATAGAGTTTGTTCATGTCCCTAAAAATGCTAATGGTGTAGCTCATGTTTTAGCAAAAGAATGTGGTACTCAACCATGTGTCTGGTTTTATTATTTCTTTGTCAATTGACGATGTAAGTGTGCTTTGATTATAAAAATGGCAGCTGTTTCTTTCTCTCTCTCAAAAAAAGTGCTCGTTCCATCTGTTAATCAGACATAAGTTTCATAATCCTAAAAATAATGCACTGATTGGCTTTCATACTCGTCCTAGAGCATCTTCACGCATTTTTGCCACGATGTCTCCCATACCCATTTCACTCTTCACGGTCCACATGAATTTTTATTTATTTCCTCTTGAACAATCGTTCTCCATTTCATCTTTTAACATTTCCGTGGGGCAAAAAAAGTAAGAACAAGTTTGATTTCTAGTATATAATGCATCACGGATAGAGGTTGTTTGAGGCGTTTGTTGTTTAACAGTAGTTCATGCCAGACTGGATAACATGTCTTGTACCGAAGATTTTATTGCTTGTCTTTGGTGTCAAGGATAATGGATAATTTTTTAAATTAACGACCCTAGTATATGTGCTGAAAACATGGGCCAATTTCCGTGATCCATTGAAACGTAGCAGAAACTTTTCACATTCATTTGAGAGAGGAAATTTCGAGAATAAAACACATCCTACACTGTAGTTAGAGCAGACACATTAGGGGCATCACAACCATACACATCAGAAGAATACTGCGACTGGCCAGACAAATTTAAGTAATGGGTGCATACATGTTATAATTATATTGTTTATTTACTTTTCTCTCAAAGGTGATACTCCCTCTGATCCATATTACTTTGTCATTGAAATGGATGTATCTAGCGCTAAAACATGTCTAAATACACCTATTTTTGTGATAATTAATATGGATCAGAGAGAGTAACAATAATGGACATGTCCTAAAACATGTGCTACAAGGTATGTGTGCAGTACAAAGATCTTCAACAACCATGTACACAATTGGCTATTGCAATGGGGTGACTTCGGAACAAATCCTAGCAATAGACCCTCTTGACTCAAAAGATGATATGCAATTCCTTGCAATGAATGATATGCTTGGTATGTTAGCTCACCTAGCCCTTAGTTTGATCGGCTTTCTTGGCCTTTTTTAAACACTTTCCTGGCCTTCCCTAGGACCCGAAGTAGATATTTGGTAATTTTATTTTAATGGTAAGAATCCATAGCCGGTGTATATATAATTATTTAACCAGAAATTTTATCAACTAAGAGATGGTAACATACACAATGTATGAATTTACAAAGAACTAAATTGATGAGAAGATAATGCTCACAACACAGTTTTAGAGCTAATTAAACTGAGACGACACCTATCAAAGATGAAGTGGATATCTAATTACCGCAGCCAGGAGATCAGATAATATTCAGCACTTTGTTGTATTGTTTAGAGAATTCTGTGAAGAAAAGCCTGGTTTAGTGGGTCATTTAACCTAAAAGACTTTGAATTTGAGACAAGCATAAGAACATGTTTATGTTGTGATTTCTTTCAACTTTTTTCCTGTGTCCATTGTTATGTGCTTCTACTTTACTTGCTTAATGCCAAATACAAAAGGGTTCTACTGTTGGATGAACCTGAGAACAAACATTATTTTTCTGATTGTGGATAAAACGTCAAGGGGTAGAGCTTGGTCTGGGGCATTTTTTAATTATTTATCTCTCAAACTCAATGGAGTCCCCAAGTAATCCAAAAAACTGCAAAACCAGCAAACTGTTTAGGGTTCCAAGAACCCAAGAGTAAAAAGCTTCTCAGCTTTCACTCAATCGAATCCAAATTCCACTAAAACTACAAAAGCTTTCACTCAATCGAACCAAATGCAATGGCAAGAACACAAGAAGTGCTCAAGTCCTTCTCTCCCAAATTCCACTAAAACTACAAAAGCTTTTGGAGGAATAAGGGATGAAGAACAAAGGAGGAAATCCACAAAAGACTCCAAGATCTAGGTTCCAAGATGTTCTCCTCACTTAGAGGAGAGATTGATTGGTGGGGTTGTAGATCTAGATCTCCTCTTTCAAATCCCTAAAGTATATGCAAGGATCAAAGGAGGGATTGAAGGGAAGCAAGCTCAAGAAGGTCAAGGATGGAGGGGAAGGCTTGCAGAACTCGTACTTTATCATTGGGGAAGAATGGCCTCTTTTTATAGGTCCACTGATTTCTGACCGTTTTCTGCCGGTTGGGGAATTTCCACACCGGAGACTCTGGTCTAGAGACCGGAGAATCCGGTTTGACTTTGTCTCACACCGAAGACTCCGGCCAGTCTCCGGTCTATCTTCGGACCACCATGCAGAACATCCCTGGCCTGATGTCGATGCTCCCTCTGGGGACTTTGCAGAGTTTCCGGACCGGGGCACACCAGAGACTCCGGTGTTTCCACCCTGGCGGTTCTGGTCCGTCTCTTCCCCAACTCCGGACCCTTATACAGAACGACCCTGGACTTCATCTTGGATCCACATCGGAAGTTTGAGACGAAACTCCGGTCCACACTGGAGACTCCGGTGTTTGCACACCAGAGATACCGGTCTGGATATTCCATTGTTTTAGCCAGGGAGGATAGAACCAAATAAGAGGCAAACTTCAAATGGTGGTATCTACAGTTTGGAAACTCTGATTGACCCGAAACCAATTTCGTTGGAAAGGGGACAACAAGAGCTACCCAACTAAAATATGATATAAAATTCCTTGAAATGAATGATGTGCTTGGTATGTTATATCACCTAGCCCTTAGTTCGATTAGCTTTCCTGGCCTTTTTAAAGACTTTCCTGGCCTTCCCTCGGACCCGAAGTAGATATTTGGCAATTTTCTTTTAATGGTAAGAATCCATAGCCAATGTATATATAATTATTTAACCAGAAATTTGATCAACTAAGAGATGGTAACATATACAATGTATGAATTTACAAAGAACTAAATTGATGGGAAGGTAATGCTCACAACATAGATTTAGAGCTAATTAAACTAAAATGACACCTATCAAAGATGAAGTGGATATCTAATTACCGCAGCCAGGAGATCAGATAATATTCAGCATTTTTTTGTATTGTTTAGAGAATTTTGCGAAGAAAAGCCTGGTTTAGTGGGTCATTTAACCTAAAAGACTTTGATTGAGCCAAGCATAAGAACATATTTATGTTGTGATTTCTTTCAACTTTTTTCCCGTGCCCATTGTTATGCGCTTCTACTTTACTTGCTTAATGCCGAATACAAAAGGTTCTACTTTACTTGCTTAATGCCGAATACAAAAGGTTCTACTGTTGAATGAACCTGAGAACAAACATTATTTTTCTGCTTGTGGATAAAACTTCAAAGGGTAGAGGTTGGTCTGGGGCATTTTTTAATTATTTAGTAATATTTCGTGCCACCTGAGATCAATATATCCTATAAACATTCAACTACATGTTTGCGGTGGAGCATCATTTTGTTCATGAATCATGATTGTAGCGCACATTGTGATATGCACTCCCAAAAAATTCCTACCTTCCAAGACCCGTCCCAAATTATGTACATGAGGGAGTTAGAAGTCATCAGCAACCATTTTATCATCTATAAAAAAACTTAGTTACTGCATTCTGTTGAAGTCTTCACGGAATGAGCATCGTCAAACTGTCCACATTACCGATAATTTAAGTCAAACATTTTTGTCATAACAGGTCGGAAAGGTGAAGTTTTGTGTCTATTATATAAAATCAATAATGCTAATCCAGTTTACGTTTCTGACAGAGGTTTTGCTGAGGCTTACAGTATGACTAAAGAGGGAACATGACAAAGTTCTCTAAAGAAACTAAAGAAGTGAACTATAAGACAATATATAGGAGGGTGCAAGATTCACAAGGTAATTGTTGTTTTGTCCTAAGGTCTCCTATTCCCTCATTTTTCTCTCTCGAAAAGGTCTTATTCCCTCGTGCATTTCACACTCATCGGTTTCTTTTCTCTCATCCCCTCTAGCCAAGTAATAGATGTTTTGTCTTCCTCATTTGTGAGATATTTCGTAGCACCAGAAGAGTTTATGTCAACTAGTGGTAGTTCTTCAAGCGGCTGCTACATGTATGAAGATGGGGCATTATATATCCACACAACATTTATCTTCACGGTTGAAAGTTTGGTGAACCTTTACTATTTTTTTTATATCTTGACACAATTACTAGTAGTAGTCTTGTACATACTAGTCGAAATTCATAGCCAGTCATTTTCTTTGTATCTCTCTTGCATTCAAGCATAAAAGAGGCTGGTTAGGAATTTCCATTATTATTGAATTTCCAAACTCAGATGCACTACTGTATTGGGCTGTCATAATCTATAGCAGCAGTTTTATCGCGACAGATTTGACTAACGCGTGGAAAGTACTATCACATACCGTCTTTTTCTAATGAGGAGACCGCTCAGTTGACGCACACAACCATATATATTATTAATTATTCAACAATGTCAAACAAATCTAAGTATCGTGATGAACAAATTTTCCCAAAGGGGAGGTAACCCAACCCAAAAGCCTTATGCGGAGACTGCCCATTCGTGCTAAAGCCGACGAAGTCGAATGACTGCCATTCTAGGGAAAGTTTTGTGTAAAGAATTCCTTATCCCACCTAACTGCTTTGGCAGACACACTACTTGAACCAAGTAAACTAAATCGTTTCATGGTTCTCGCAAGGGTTGAACCAATTTCATGCTAATTAAGTTGGAGCACAGTTTGTGTAGCTTTTCATGAATTTATGACCCCAAGTATATATGTTGAGGACAAGGTTTAATTTAAACGTTAGCTACGTTTCATGGGGATCAAAGGAGATGCCCTAAAATATATACATGCTCAAGGGAGACCCCTTTGGCAACCTTATCTTCTACTAACAACTAATAAAAACTTATTTATTGTTGGAGTCTTCACGAAAAGATCAATTCGTGTCAAAGATGTACTCCTTCATCATGCTAGATTTTGTTCAAAAAAATTGAAAAAACTTCGTCGAAAAGGTGAGACATCGAGAATAGGTTGTGACTAATGTAGAGTGGACTAACTCTAGCAGAAGATGACTGTCTCATGGAACAGATAACCTAACAAGATTCTCTAAGGCTCACGAAGAACCTAATTTTCAGACAAGTTGGCAGGCATCTAGCTTCACAAATCAATTGATTATTTTTTCCGACGTCTCATATTCCCTCGCGCATCTCACGTTTTGTTCTTCTCGCATCCCTCTAGCCCACTAGCCATGCAGGTTTTTTTTTCGACCGTGAGTGTATGTGATATAGAAGGAGAAGAATGCATGTCAACTAGCTGCTAGCTATTATTCACACAAAAAACTAGCTGCTAGCTACTTGGGTGAAGATAGGGAAACATATATCCACACAACATTATCTATGTTTTAAACCTACGACACTATCTTGGTGGGTTGAATGGTTGGTGAACATCTACCATCTTGCATTTGTTAGGTTAATCTTGGTTAGTCGAGTCTAGATAGTTTGCTAGTCAAGTAAGATAAGTTTTTCCATTTATTGGGGTTGGACATGCAATGCGAGTTCTTATACAAGTTGAGTCCATGCAAGAGTAAGGCCCAGTTCTTTTGACGGCTTCTCCGAGAAGCTGCCCTATCCCCAGCTTCCCGGGGAAGCCGGTTCAAAAAAAATACGAGGCTTCTAAAGTGGTTAAGGCTAAACTAATTTGGAAGCCTCGGAAAATTTTGAAACCGGCTTCCCCAGGAAGCTGGGGGTAGGGCGGCTTCTCGGAGAAGCCGCCAAAAGAACTGGGCCTAAGTCACGTGAGTCTAGTCCGGCTTGGACTATGTTAGTTACTTCAAGTCTTCAACCGTGTCCATGTTAGACTGGAAGATGGTTTGTTCACCAGCTTACTCCAGCTGCGGCGGGAGGTAGGGGTGGCGAGGGTGGGAAGGAGGAGGGGGCGGCGGCTAGAGTTTCGCCCGATACACTCCCCTAAGAGGAGCACACGCGTTTTGTTTTCCAGTTTCTAAGTAATTGGGGGAGAATTTCACTTCTCCAACCTCTGATGCACACAACCATTAAGCATATAAGTATCATGATTTTTAATCTTGGTAAAGCACCAAGCATGTTTTTCATGAGCCAAGAAAATCTGGTCCCTAAATATAAATAGGAAACCTAAATTCCTATTCACAAAGATTTGAACCCGATGTTGGGTTTATAGACATGATGCTTGTTGACCTGGGTGCTACTAGCGATGTTTGCTACGTACCAGCCTTCAATAATGGTTATTGCGGTATCGGATATGTACACCTAGACTCACACAACCCAGCTACCTTACGGAAAATGTCTAGCTCTCAATAGGTTTGAGTTTCGCTACTTCATTAGGTGTTGCGTGAGACTCCAGCTCAAGCTGTATAACATGATTATTCCATCGTGACTCCCATTCCCACCGAGTTTCACGCAGTTCTATGAATTTATCGTCTTCATTCTCACGCACTCATTATTTTCCTCCATTCCATTTTCTCTCCCAAGGGATAAAAACAGGGCGGAATGTTAATGAACCTCAGAACAAAATTGTCTGCTCATATATAAAATGTTAAGGGATCGGTAGAGCTAGGTTGGTTGGGACACCGGGGCTGACACCCTAAGCGCCACCAGCGGCTTCTCCCCTCACCGTCTCCCCTTACCGTCGGCCCTCTCCGCGGCGGTGGCAGGCCCAACGGCCAAAGGAGGTTGGGGTGGTGGTGCATCAGGGGAGATCGCAAGAGCTGTTGGGGTGGCGACGGCGGTTGTCTTCGTGCGGTCCTATGGTTCCTCCGGTGCCAAGACGAAGATCTACTGGCTTTCTGTCCTCATTGGTCTGGCATAGAGCGGCATGTTCCGGAAGACTCCGCCGATAAACTCCTATGGGTGCATAATGCCTAGAGATTGCTAAATCAGAAGGAATTCGGTCGTGCGCACCCATGCATTTTCTGACCGTATGGTTTCAGAGGAAGCGTCGCGAAGCTCTGCTATCTTGGTGAGGTCAGATGCGGATGTCATGAAAGCAAGAACATGAGGGCTAGGAATGGTGGTTTGAGTCTTTGTGGCGATGAGGAACTGGCTTGGTGATCTATGACTTGCAGCAACTGTTAGAGGGGGCGATACCACAAGAGGAGTTCATAATCTTACCTTGTAGGATAAAAATCCAAGATCTGACCTTAATTTATTGTGCCTAGCAATGACCTTGTTAAATGCATTGTTTTAGTGAGCGAGGACTTTCTCCAGAGCATTGTTTGATCGGGCGACAACGACGCTTGAACACTGTTTTCTTCTTGAAAGCGTCGCTATTGGAGAGGTTGGACTTCTGGTGCTGTTTTGGTGGTGTTAGTGTTGCTGGTACAAGAAACTGATTGCTATAGCGGGACTTTTCTTTTTTGTTATTCTTGTTCTTTTGTTGGTTGCATCTGTAAGGCTGCTAGGACAATGCGTTGTTGCAGACATTGTGTGTAATTGGTATCTTCGCGATGTTAATATATGATCCTTATAAAAAAGGTTAGTTGGGACATTTGTTGTTCAATAAATGTAGGCTGAAGATTCGGTGTCCTCCCCTCCTCTCAAATTTAGAAAATTGAAAACACAAGGAGAATTAGGATTAATCAATACCCCTTTCGGTTTAGAGAACCTGAAGGGGTATCAGCTAATCCCGACCATCATTGTGTTTTCAGTTTTCTAAGTTTGGAAGGAGGGGAGGACATCAGATCAAAACTCTAAATTATATCATGCCAGCCTAGATGAATAAATCACTAAACTAGTAATGGTTTAGTGCATGTTTTTGGACGATGATGAATCACTTCTAACTGTTCATGAATCGTGATTCCTCACATGTGCACTCAATATAGGAGAGTGAGAACTATTCTGCATATGTCAGTCAACTTAGTTGGTAAAATTGAAATTTTCTTTTAAAATGTGGAGACATAGCTCCGGCCTCTGCATTGAAAGATGCATGCAGTCTTTTATTGCTTTATTATCGTTCAAGTCTTACAAAAGGTTACATCACAGGTCACACAACATTTTCATCAACCATTGAAAGAAAAGAGATAACATGAAGTGATGCAACCATATCTAATTGATTCCCCTAATATACATGGTCCGACTCCCAGGTCGCTTCGATCACCTAACCTCCTGGTTCGCCCCGCGGCAACTCTAGGGACACCCCGCCGCCTCCACACAGACACAAGCCCAGTAGCCCAATCAGCGCGCCGCCGCTGAAGGATGATGTCTCCGACGGTGGATGTGGATGGTGGCAGCACGGACTCCATGTCCGTCCTTTCTCTACCATGGCAGTCTTACCTCCTCAATATTGATCTGGTTTTCCATCCAGCTCATGACCTTCTCCGGCGATCCAGTTGCAGCCCCCCGGAGGTGGATCTGGCCTTGAACACTCACGGAGCAGGCCTATTGACCACGTCCGTTGGAGTAGAACGTGGGTATCAGCAAGCAAGTTACAAAAATCTCATGGTCATCCACGTTGTACATCGATTGCTTTGCCTGACCAACCATATCGTAGGCTAGCTGCAGCGGTGTCATGGCCAGTATGCTCAGCTGGCGGCGTGCAACGGGCGGCGTGACTCTAGATGGTTGACACCTACACCACACTAGGCATTGGGAGTGCATTTTGTGAGTCTCTCACATGTGATTTTGTTCCTTGATTGGTGACTCGAGCCTCGCTTTTCATCAGTACCATTGGGTACATCAACCACGACTACTATGGTGAGGGGTGAGTATGTCAGGGCGAGAGGAAGACTATTGGATCTGAACAACTCATATCGAGTTTGAGATCTCTGAGTGATAGCAGAGACAAGGATCTTGGAGGAGGATAACATGATGCCTCTCACAATATGTTGCTATGTGAATACAATTTAGTTTGTCGTGGTGATGTCCACGTCCAAACTCTATACATCACGACAATGATCATGACCATCGATGCTTTGCTGCAGTATTTTCAGCAAGTGGTGTGGTAACATAGGGCGTCTTCCTTTGTTTTTTTGGAAATGGGCGCTTTATTACTTAACAGTAAGTTTACACCCGGCCTCTCCATAGCTAAGATGCACACGGCCGATCAATCATACAATCTCGGACCAAGGCAATAAAACAGGATTATAAAATAATGTAAATGAAGACGCAGTTCTCCAAACTAGCTAAGGAAGATCTATCCGCAGCGATTGCTGCCATCCATGTCGGGAGAAGATATCTCACGCCGTATCCTCCAGCCGCCTACAGCCCTCCGCAAACAAGTCGCGGAATTCCATTCGTTGTAGAGAAGTCCATGATCGGAGGACAGCCGTAGCTCGATAGATAACCTGCAAGGGAGAAGATACAACATTATTAAAAATCTTATCATTTCTACATAGCCAAAGCGACCAAATAATGGCAAGCGCTCCCACCCTAAATAAAGTCCCATATTTATCCTCAATCCCATTCATCCAGTTGCCAAATACATTGACTACCGATCGAGGAGGAGATAAACCAGAGGCTATTTGGATGATTGACCATATAGCACGAGCAAATTTACAATGGAAGAATAAATGACGTATTGTCTCATTATGATGACAAAATACGCATTCAGTGCTACCATGCCAATTTCTCCTAACAAGATTATCTTTTGTGAGAATCACCCCTTTACGGAGATACCAAGCGAATATCTATTTGCAAGGGCGTCTTCCTTTGTGGTGGTGCTCTTTGAGTACCGAGTCTTAATTTTTAAGATGAAAATCCTAGGTCTGGCATTCATTGTTGTACATGCCAATGACGGGCTTCTGGTCGTTTCCTTATTGAATGCATTGTCTGGATACTATTTAGACTTCTTCGAAGTGAAAACTCATAATTAATTTGACTTTGCTGGTTAGATCAGGCAACGACGATGCATGTTCACTTCTGGTAGGCGTCGCTGTTGGAGAACCTTATTCGCGGTCTAGATGTTGCCAATGATGGTGGTTGTTTTTATTGCTACAAGTCGCTGATCATTATGGCGGGGCCTTTTTTTACTTGTTTGTTGTGTGCATCCTTGATGTTATAGTAGTTTTTGACATTATGTCGTTACAGAGATTGGGTATAATTGGTATCTTCTAATACTAATATATATTCATTATTGAAAAACACATGGTCTGACGCTTGTCACTACAGGTAAGACCAAATAAGGATCCACTAGGTAGCCATGGGAATAACTTGCATAAAGAAAGATGATTTTGTATTGTTAAAGATATAGTTGCTTATGTTCCACATGGACCAAAGCACGACGCAAACTCCTACTATGATATGCACTTTATCTTTCCTGGCAACCCCCTTAGCAAATTACTAAAAAGATTTGTTACACTATTTAGGGAGATAAGTGGAAAGCCATATCGAGACATTACGGCTCCTCTAGATCACTAAAAACAACATTTTGTACTACCATTCTAATTTATTTTAGATACATTTTGTTTTCTGAGCAATATTTTCTATAAAGATACTAATCTTGAGTGATACCTTAATCTTCCAAATCTAACTACGCAGGAAAATAATGTGATCATGCATGTAATCTGGATACATTGATTTGACAGTAATTAAGCCAGATGTTGTTAAATTCCAAACAAAATCATCCGTTTGATTTGATAGTTGAATATCCACTAGCCTATGCACTAGATGTTACCACCTCGTCCATTTATTATCCGTTAGTGGCATTCTAAAAGCCATATTTTGACGAACCTGGGATATTACTTGAGCCACGGTGACTTCTTTTCTTTGGACGATATTATACAAAGAAGAGTTTGTAGAGAAAAAGAAATATCTCCTAGTCATGTGTTCTTCAAAAAACATGTTTGCTTACCATTATCAATGCAAAAGAAATCTCTACTTAATAAGTCATTCTTCACTCTTATGAGGCCTTTCTAAAATGGGGAGTCCGTCAAATTTGATTTAACTTGAGATAAAGTTTTGGACTGCAGATATTTATTTTGCATAAGCTCCTTCTGTCTTCACTTAATATTTTAAAAATCCATTTCATGAGAAGTCATTTATTTTTTAACTCCAACATTCTGCACCGAGACCCCTTTGGTCCTTAGGCCTAAAGATGGTATTCCATTTCGCGAGTCTATATTTTTTTGTGTCCATCGGTCTCACAAAAGAAACGTGATCTATATTCAACCTTTTCGCTACCCATTTAAGTATCTTGGAAAATGATAACATGAATATTGAAAAACTACTAAGGATAAAATTAATTAGAATAAGATAACAGCTTATCCTGAAACTGGATAGGGATTTTCAAACATCTGAATTTCTATACTGCTTGCTTTACCAAAAAAAGATTTCACTCTTATAAAAATTGACTCTCAGTCCAGATAATTGTTCAAAAATATAAAAAACAAATTTATATTAAGAGCTTTCTCTAGATCATGCTTCATAAAAATGATAATATCGTTAGCATATTGAAGAATAAACACTCGCCCCTCGACTAGACGATGGATGATACCACGACTTAATAACCATCTTTTTTGCTCTTGCAATTAAAATTGCTAACATGTCTGCCACAATATTGAAAATAATTGGTAAATTTTAACCTATTGTTGATGAAAATAATAACATGTTATCACATTCCTAGAATATTCCATTTAACAGAATTTTTATTTCTCTTCTGAGATGAACCAGAAGAGCGGCACCATGTGCAGACCATATCAAAACTGGCATCAATTTGGTGGTAGAACAAATATCGGAATTTTTCACTCTGAAATGAACGTGAGAACGAATCTTCACATCTCTATCATTTTCTTCTTAATCTGGTGGTTAAGAATGGTGTTATTTATGCTTCTCCACATGACTGTTGCGGCACACCATTGAAAATTTTACATGTCCTCTCACTTTGCAAAAAACTAGCCAGCGATTCAAAAATATGTGGGACAACCAACCAGATCAACTTTCCAAATACTCAATCGAACACTAATGCGGAAGGAGGAACTTTTGATACGAACGGATGGAAAAACTTGAGCAGGAGAAGAGTCGGGATAGAGCTAACTCCTCAAAAAGCTCTTTGATATGAACATCAGGTGCGCTTCGTTCTTCTCCATCGTGTACTCACGTGGTCTTCTTGCCTGGCTTCAATCGTCACCTTTGACTCTGCATCACCATGGATGTCTTACTGGTATGATCTTAGCATCTCACGGATGATGTCCTCGTTGGACTCAACTTCGACCTCCCCCAGCACATGGCCTTTGATCCCCTTGTGTTCTTTGACATGTATCACCGTCCAATTCGAGGGCCACTGTCAGTTTTCCATCCACGTCTAACTACATGGTCAACGTGAATGGTGTCCCTTCCCGGTGTCTCCTAATCTCAAGTTAACTTTTTGCATGTTGCTACTTTCTTAGAACGCACACACGTGATCTCATCTCATTCTCTTGCATTATTTTGGCCACACTTGAGAGAATGCTGGTGAAATTCTTACATCATGGAGGTGACATATATGCTCAATTGTTTGGTCGTACAGAAATATTAAATAGGGATGCTGGGAATCATTATTTGTCTGGCATCAGTTTTATAAGATTGTTTTACGTCCTCGGTGGACACCCGAGAGTAAGGATGGTAAGCGTAGAGTATAGGAAGGGTAAATCAATGCCATACACATACACATGTATTTAATAGGTACAAAATTCTACTAATACCCATATCTTCGGATACAAAACTTTACCCACTCCCGTATCTGACCGGTACTGGCCGGTAACCACTGGGTATCTGACGGGTGATAAAATAGTTGGCGTTTAAACATTACGTTGTAGCATGTGTATTAAAACAGGCTAAAGCATCGATAATGCGCAAAGACGACACTTAGGCATTTTTTCGAGTCGTAATCATACACGGAGAGCCGCAAACCCAAGGACGCGCAAAAACGTTACCGCTCGCTGCCATGCTGATGTACTCCTGCAGCGTTTTCTACCACATTCACCGTGTAGCTGAACATGCCGTAACGCAGAAGACAACTCATACCAAAGTGTTTGTATTTCACAACTTTAATTTGGCTCGATGCGTGTGAAAGGAAACATATGCCGTCTAGAGGGAGGTGAATAGGCGGTTTAAAAACTTCCGAGAGTGGCTTAACAAATGCGGAACTAAACTAGTGTTTAATTCGACAAGCACAAAACCTAGAACAACTAGGGTTCACCTATGTGCACCAACAAATTATGCTAAGCAAGAAAAGCAACTATGTGGTACCAAGATATAGACTTCAAGCACAAAGTAAGGTGCATAAGTAAGAGTTCGGATATAAAGATAACCGAGACACGCGGAGACGACGATATTTTACCGAGTTCCTCCCAATATGGAGTATGTCTCGTTTGGAGAGGGGGCGGTATCAAACCACCAATGCCACAAGAGGCTCCCTTTTTCTCATGTGAATCTCGCCCCAATGGGATCGATCCACACTTCCACTATCGATGCACTTGTCGGTGGCAATCCAGAACCTCACAAGGTTGGAACACTTCTTCACAACTTAATTGGAGGCTCCCAACAAAAAAGCTTGGGGAAAGACAACTTAATTGGAGTCCCCAAGTAATCCAAAAACCTGCAAAACCACCAAACTGTCTAGGGTTCTAAGAACCCAAGAGTAAAAAGCTTCTCAGCTTTCACTCAATCGAATCCTCACCGAGAACTCAAACCGATGCACCAAATGCAATGGAAAGAACACAAGAAGTGCTCAAGTCCTTCTCTCCCAAATTCCACTAAAGCTACAAAAGCTTCTGGAGGAATAAGAGAGGAAGAACAAAGGAGGAAATCCACAAAAGACTCCAAGATCTAGATCCCAAGATGTTCCCCTCACTTAGAGGAGAGATTGATTGGTGGGGTTATAGATCTAGATCTCCTCTTTCAAATCCCTAAAGTATATGTAAGAATCAAAGGAGGTATTGAAGGGAAGCAAGCTCAAGAAGGTCAAGGATGGAGGGGAAGGCTTGCAGAACTCGTGCTTTCTCATTGGGGGGAAGAAGGGCCTCTTTTTATAGGTCCACTGATTTCTGACCGTTTTCTGCCCGTTAGGGAATTTCCACACCGGAGACTCCGGTCTGACTTTGTCTCACACCAGAGACTCCGGCCAGTCTCCAGTCTATCTTTGGACCACCATGTAGAACATCCCTGGCCTGATGTCGATGCTTCCTCTGGGAACTTTGCAGAGTTTCCGCACCGGGGCACACCGGAGACTCCGGTGTTTCCACCCCGGAGACTCCGGTCTGTCTCCGCCCCAACTCCGGACCCTTATAGAGAACGACTCTAGACTTCATCTTGGATCCACACCGGAAGTTTGAGACGAAACTCCAGCCCACACTGGAGACTCCAGTGTTTGCACACCGGAGATTCTGGTCTGGATATTCCATCAACCTTTTGTTTCAGCCAGGGAGAATATAACCAAATAAGAGGCAAACTTCAAATGGCGGTATCTAGAGTTTGGAAACTCTCATTGACCCTAAACCAATTTTGTTGGAAAGGGGACAACAAGAGCTACCCAACTAAAAGTGAAAATATTGGATACCACCAAGTGAGAATATTTCATGTATTATAATGTGAGATAACTCCCTTGGTGAGAAATCGGAAAACCTCAAAGATAAAAAACGCAATAAGATATAAAAGGAAAATCCATTTTTGACGAACTAGAGCTTGTTATGAATATTACCACAAGCTCTAGACCTCACGTGTATAAGATCCAAATAACAACCAAGAAAGGATGATGCCAAGTATGCAAAGGTTTGAGCTTTCTCCGAAAGATATGATCGAGTTACTCACTTGAGATCCCCGCTTGATAGTACGATTATCTATCCTATAAAGTGGTCTCCCCAACTAACATCACGAGACCGGTAAGAAGGAAATCATATCAAGATCATACATTTGCCTTGAGCATATTCCACTTAATCTTGATGTAGACGATTTTGTCCTTCTCAAGATGGAACACCTTTCTTGATTGCTCTTGCACGCACTTGCTTGATGAAGACTTGCAAGTTTCTCCCCCATACAACATGGGGAAACCTTTACTTTGACCTTGTATTCAACGATCCATGGTCACTGATACGTCCAAAACATATCTACTTTTCCGAACACTTTTGTTATTGTTTCTCCTCTAAACTTGTGTGATTTAGATACAACTAACACGGACTGACGATGTTTTCAGCAGAATTGTTTTGGTGTCTAGTTTTAGTGCAGAAAATCAACTATCAGGAAAAATCCCGGAAAATATGCCAAAAATCCTATTTCACCAGAAGACGAGAAGGAGGAGGGCCACGAGGGGCCCACACCCCTGGCTACGCGGGCCAGCCTAGGACGCCCCTGCGAGGGGTGTGGCCACCTCGGGCACCCCCTCATTCTCCCTCTTCTCCTATAAGAAGCCTCCTGACTTAAAAATCGAGGGGGTTCGACGTATTTCCAGAAAAAGTTCCGCTGCGCTGCCACCACCAGAAACCGTGATTCGGAACTAGAAACTTCGTTCTGGCACCCTGCCGGGACGGAGAATTTGGAGGGGATCATCGCCATCATCATCACCGACGACTCTCAATCAACCATCCATGTTTTCCCCATCCATGAGTGAGTAATCCCCCGCTGTAGGCTATAGGTATGGTAGGGATTGGATGAGTTCTATCATGTAATCGAATAAGATTGTTAGGGCATGGTGCCTAGTATCTCTATTAGTGATATTTGACTGTGTTGCAACTTGTTGTGCTTAATGCTTGTCACTAGGGCCCGAGTGCCATGATCTCAGATCTGAACATGTTATTGATTCATGATGATGGTATTGTTTGTGATCTTATCTGCAAGTTGTGTACACATATCGTTGTCCGGAACCCGAGGCCCCAAAGTGACAGCAATTGGGATAACCGGAGGGGATGGCTGTGATGTGAGGATCACATGCGTTTATGGAGTGTTAATGCTTTTCTCCGGTGCTCTATTAAAAGGAGTACCTTAATTGCCAATAGATTCCCTTGAGGCCCGGCTGCAACGGGTTGTCTGGACAAAAAATGTTGTGCAAGTTCTCATTGCGAGCACGTATGACTATATATGGAACACATGTCTATGATTGTTTAGTACTTGGATGTTTTATCTTATTTATCTGCAATTGCCCTAGATCTTGAAGTTACATGAATAGTCTCGTCCATGCAACGCCTGTCCATCCATCCTTATGCCTACCGCACTCATATCCTATTGTTTGCTACTATTGTTACTACTGCCTTTGTTCTACTGTTGTTGTTACTTTGCTATTGCTACTACAAAATTGGTGCTACTGATAAACTACTGTGAGCAAGACTATTTCCAGGTGCAGCTGAATTGACAACTCAGTTGTTAAGGCTTATAAGTATTATTTGGCTCCTCTTGTGTCGAATCAATAAATTTGGTAATACTACCCTTGAAGACTGTTGTGATCCCCTATACTTGTGGGTCATCAGTCACCAAGGAGAACAAGCTTCAAGCATGAGATCTTCTAGATATGACACATCTTTAGCTTGCACAACTTTTTTTCTAACTCCATTTGGATGATGTCTTAAAGATACACATGAGAAACTCTATCTTCTTCTTTAAAACACCCTTGATCTTATTTTTTTTATTCTTCTTCTTCTACCTTGAAGCCAACACATGCTCCAAGATATGCCAATGGACAATTTCTACAAGTGTAACTCAATGCAAACATTAGTCCATAGAGATTCTCATTAATTACCAAAACCACACATGGGGCCCATATGTTCTTTTAGTGTGTATGTCCGAGAAAGTCCAGACAATCTTGTCGTGGAAAGAATTCAGTATCAGTAGGACATTAAAAAGTTAAAAATATTTTAGAAGTCAGTAACGCGTTTATAAAGTTAAACACGCTTCATTTCACTAACAATTACATTACATGGTTTACACTGATTTCAAACAGCCCTAAGTATGACGGCCAACCGTCCTACAGCCTACTACTCTACTAATATGGTGTCTCAGCACCGCGCTCCGCTGATCACCGCTGGCTCGATGTACATCCTGTCCTACGGAGGCAACCTTTCAAACTGTTGCATGTCATCCTACTTCCTACTAAGGTGGTGTCGCCATCCCGCGCTACACTACTAGCGTTTACCATCCTTTTCCCCAGCATGCCCAGAGGTGCCGACTTCATGGATGTGCCTCTTCTCAATGTCAAAGAGCGCCGCCGAGATCGTCTACTCCATCACCGCCGCTCGACGCCGATCCCGATCCTGATGTGCTGCGTGATGTGCCAAACTCTTAGAATTTCTCCACTAATTTCTCAAGGACTGCACCTCTCGACTATGGCGTGGTAGAGCGTGCTCCGTCTGTGACTTCTAGTGCTTCCTCATGGCTTGCCCCTCTGCCTCTGCGAGGACCTCCACCACACCATCCAACGTGTCATCTTGTCGCTAATTGTTGAACTGTGTTCGGGCAGAGAGGATTCCTCGTAGAGCCACGCGCTTGGCAGCCATTAACCGATGACCAAAGAAGTCACGGTGGGCGGTCCGGAAAGACGTGACAATCGTCCGCTGCTCGTCGCTCATGGACGGCGCGAACAACTCTTCGTCGAGGTCCTTGAGCCAGTCGTCTTGGACATCATCGACCATGACCATCGCAACGATGTGTGGTCCGCCTCACAGCCACGGCTCATGCATGCCGCGCCACCGCCGTTAGCACACACCTGTGACATGCCTCTTCATGGGGCATCCCTAGACATGGAGAAGACAATCGCCGACGGCTCGGCATCCTCACCCGAGAACCGCTAGAGACGCCCTTACGACATAGCTACCAACACCGCATCCAGTTACGTAAATCCTCCTCCTATGCCTCGAGTTACATGGGCAGTGGAAGAAGGAACTAAGTAAAAAGAAATGACGTCGAGCTAAAGATCGTCGCATGGTCGTGTTTGGTGGGGTGTAGGAAGGGAGAGGGTGAATGGAGAGGAGACCCAACACAATGATTATTCAGTGTCACGTGGCCCGTTTTATATGCGAGTAGGCAATCACGAAAACCAGGAAGGAAGGACAGCGGGTTCTCGTTGCTGCATCGTTCTCGCGACCAAGGGAACGCGCGGAGGACAAGAGTTTCCGCTGCCACATTGGCTCGTCGGCCGTGAGAACTCGCGGACGGCGAGGATTTCCGCCATCACGTAGTCTCTCGACCGCGAGAACCCATGGAGGACGAGGGTTTTCGTTGTAAGCTCGGCTCTCGTCCATGAGAACCCACAAACGGCAAGGGTTTCTGCTGTCACGTCGTGCGTCGATGGGCTCCATGACCCGGCGGGTGCGAAGCACCTGTCTCCCTCTGAACGCCTCTCACCAAGGTCGCCATTGGCCGTAGCTGCTGATGTGTGGCCCAGAGGGCAGCGCGGGGCCCACCGGCCAGCGACTCGGGGCAGGAAATGCTGCACGAGCTCTCCGCGGCAGGGAATCCCGGGAGGCGGGGCACGCCTCCGCGCGAGAGCGAGGCTGCGCTGTGATATTGCCGTGTGTCCTCCTTGCCATACATTCAACGGCCTAAAAGGATCGGGATGATGTGGATAGCAGAGTCTGATGGAACTTTACATGGATTCATGTTGGCCGGCCTTTATGGTGTGTGGATGACTGCTGGTGACATCGTGTGGCCGCCACCGGCTCGTTAGCCATTGAGGTGAGATACCGGCACATCAAAAGATTTACATCGCTGCCGCTGCACAGTACATCTGCCGACGCCGTTTTTCACGATCTTGGGCAGGGAATAACTTTTGGGTCAGGGCCCGACTCTGCTGTTTAACCAGCGGTGCAGATTTCTTAACTTGTATAAACTGTATCAGTCCCTTTATTAATTCTAGTTTTAACTGTTAGGCATGAACTGTTATTACACTAGGAAAAAACTAGGGTGCCGACGGCCGACCGGCTACGCCGACGGCCAAATGTCGGGGCCGACCTTCCCTGGCCAGCTGACCAGCCTGGCCGTCGGCGTAGGTGACGGTGCCGAGGGTAGCCATCGGCGTAGCGTGGCCGTCGACGTAGTACAGAGGGTTACGACGGTAGCTCTCGGCATAGGTACGGCCCTCGACATAGCCCTAGTTTAGACACGGCGAAGGAAACGGCGCTAAGCGGAGGTGACGGCGACGCCGGCACAGCTCTTGAAAAATTTGTTTATGCGTGCCGACGGCTTAGCCGTCGGCGTAGGCCTCCAGGTTTTTTTCCTTTTTTCTCATTATTTTTGAAAAATCATTACTAAATCATTCCAATTCAGAAAAATACAAATAATATATCAAAATTTGTAGAAAAATAAGACCTATCTATCTACACTCAAATATTACATATTTATAAAAAAAATAAGTGAAACATAAAACATTATATATAGTTTAAAACGGGCATAATAAATTCAAAATAAAATCCAAACAACGTGAAACCTTCGCGTGGTGTCATATTATGTGACATAGTTAGAAGAAAAAATATCAAACTTGGTATATTGATTATATCTAAAAAAAACCTTCACAAAATGACCTATCTCGTTTGAGGTTTCTTGGCTTTCGGGTCAAATGATCAATGTTATGGCTAGAATGAAGGCATAGTTTATGATAATGTGTCTATATTGTGTATAAGTGTGCATCATGGGATGGCGAACAATGTTTCAGGAGGAAGTTTTCCTTTTCGTCGCACCAAACAGCCGTTTTCCATTTTTCGAGTGCAAAAAACGGACGGTTTTATGAAGCAACCACCAAATGGCTAATTCAAAATACTATCGTTACATTTTTCAAAAATACTAGACCACCTTACATGGATAATGTCATAACAGGGGGATCTCAAACATTTCCGTCTATCCCTGGTGAAAAAGACAAATTCCTGTCGAATCGATAGAAAGTGGGTCAGATATGAACTACATGTACATGATCGGATGCTCGTGATTTTTTACAAAAATCATTTTTAGGTTCAAAATATGTTGTTTCATCATAGATCTACTTCAAGTTTAGCTGGTCTCAGCCCCGAGCTAAGAATCTTCATGTCCGCTCTTCGACAAAGTTTAACGATAGTTTAAAACGGACATTATAAATTCAAAAACGATCCAAACAACATGAAACCTTCGCGTGGTATCATATTATATGACATAGTTAGAAGAAAAAATATCAAACTTGGTATATTGATTATGTCTTAAAAAACCCTTCACAAAATGACCTATCTCGTTCGAGGTTTCTTGGCTTTCGGGTCAAATGACCAATGTTATGGCTAGAATGGAGGCATAGTTTGTGATAATTTGTCCATATTGTGCATAAATGTGCATCATGGGATGGAGAACAATATTTCAGGAGGAAGTTTTCCTTTTCGTCGCACCAAATAGCCGTTTTCCATTTTTTGAGTGCAAAAAACGGACTGTTTTGTGAAGCAACCACCAAATGGATAATTCAAAATACTACCGTTACATTTTTAAAAATACTAGACCACCTTACATGGATAATGTCATAACAGGGGGATCTCAAACATTTCCGTCTATCCCTGGTGAAAAAGACAAATTTCTGCCGAATCGGTAGGAAATGGGTCAGATATGAACTACAGGTACATGATCGGATGCTCATGATTTTTTACAAAAATCATTTTTAGGTTCAAAATATCTTGTTTCATCATAGATCCACTTCAAGTTTAGCAAGTCTCAGCCCCGAGCTAAGAATCTTCATGTCCGTCCTTCGACAAAGTTTAACGATAGTTTAAAACGGGCATTATAAATTCAAAAACGATCCAAACAACATGAAACCTTCACGTGGTGTCATATTATGTGACATAGTTAGAAGGAAAAATATCAAACTTGGTATATTGATTATGTCTTAAAAAAACCTTCACAAAATGACCTATCTCGTTCGAGATTTCTTGGCTTTCGGGTCAAATGACCAATGTTATGGCTAGAATGAAGGCATAGTTTATGATAATGTATCCATATTATGCAAAAGTGTGCATCATGGGATGGAGAACAATGTTTCAGGAGGAAGTTTTCCTTTTCGTCGCACCAAACAGCCGTTTTCCATTTTTCGAGTGCAAAAAACGAACGGTTTTGTGATGCAACCACTAAATGGATAATTCAAAATACTACCGTTACATTTTTCAAAAATACTAGACCACTTTACATGGATAATGTCATAACAGGGGATCTCAAACATTTCCGTCTATCCCTGGTGAAAAAGACAAATTCTTGCCGAATCGGTAGGAAGTGAGTCAGATATGAACTACAGGTACATGATCAGATGCTCATGATTTTTTACAAAAATCATTTTTAGGTTCAAAATATGTTGTTTCATCATAGATTCACTTCAAGTTTAGCTAGTCTCAGCCCCGAGCTAAGAATATTCATGCCCGCCCTTCGACCGAGTTTAACGATAGTTTAAAACAGGCATTATAAATTCAAAAACGATCCAAACAACATGAAACCTTCGTTTGGTGTCATATTATGTGACATATTTATAAGGAAAAATATCAAACTTCGTATATTGATTATGTCTTAAAAATCTTCACAAAATGACCTATCTCGTTCGAGGTTTCTTGGCTTTCGGGTCAAATGACCAATGTTATGGCTAGAATGAAGGCATAGTTTGTGATAATATGTCCATATTGTGCATAAGTGTGCATAATGGGATGGAGAACAATGTTTCAGGAAGAAGTTTTTCTTTTCGTCGCACCAAACAGCCGTTTTCCATTTTTCGAGTGCAAAAAACGGACGGTTTTGTGAAGCAACCACCAAATGGATAATTCAAAATACTACCATTACATTTTTCAAAAATACTAGACCACCTTACATGTATAATATCATAACAATGGGATCTCAAACATTTCCGTCTATCCCTGGTGAAAAAGACAAATTCCTGCCTGATCGGTAGGAAGTGAGTCAGATATGAACTACAGGTACATGATCAGATGCTCATGATTTTTTACAAAAATCATTTTTAGGTTCAAAATATGTTGTTTCATCATAGATCCACTTCAAGTTTAGCTAGTCTCAGCCCCGAGCTAAGAATCTTCATGCCCGTCCTTCGACAAAGTTTAACGATAGTTTAAAACGGGCATTATAAATTCAAAAACGATCCAAACAACATGAAACCTTCGCGTGGTGTTATATTATGTGACATAGTTAGAAGGAACAATATCAAACTGCATATATTGATTATGTCTCAAAAAAACCTTCACAAAATGACCTATCTCATTCGAGGTTTCTTGGCTTTCGGGTCAAATGACCAATGTTATGGCTAGAATGAAGGCATAGTTTGTGATAATGTGTCTATATTGTGCATATGTGTGCATCATGGGATGACGAACAATGTTTCAGGAGAAAGTTTTCCTTTTCGTTGCACCAAAAAGTCGTTTTTCCATTTTCCGAGTGCAAAAAACGGACGGTTTTGTGAAGCAACCACCAAATGGATAATTCAAAATACTACCGTCACATTTTTCAAAAATACTAGACCAACTTACATGGATAATAAAATAACAGGAGGATCTCAAACATTTCCGTCTATCCCTGGTGAAAAAGACAAATTCCTGCCGAATTGGTAGGATGTGAGTCAGATATGAATTACAGGTATATGATCTGATGCTCATGATTTTTTACAAAAAACATTTTTAAGTTCAAAATGTGTTGTTTTATCATAGATCCACTTCAAGTTTAGCAAGTATCAACCTCGAGCTAAGAATCTTTATGTGTGGCATTTTAAACGGGCAAATGAAATTATGATAAGAATCACGGCATAGTTTATGATAAGTTGATATTGATATCATATTTGGATTCCTCTCATTTTGTAATCAATTTAGACATATTATTTGCTGAATTCCGATTTACAGATTTAAAGATATTAATTATTCCATATTAAATAAAAATACAAAAATAAAATCTTTATATTTTTATTTGAATTCAATAATATTTTTACTTATTCATTGTTGTTTACTTAAATAATTTTCTTATAATTTCAAAAAATAAAACCATGTGATATGATGATATAGGAGTTAATAGGAATGATATCATAGTATTTACAACAATGTGTAAATTGCTTTGCGGAAAGAGATTCTAAAGGAATGAGGAAGTTAATCGTGCTAGAGCTGGAGTAGTGCTAGGATGGGTGACCAAACGGGAACTTTTACTAAGACCGCAATTTAATCAATTATTAACTATAAATAGTGTTAAAATATTATTAAAGCGAGAGATTAAGGAGTCAAACAATTCAAAGGTTAAAAAAAATAAAAAAATATTTAAAAAATATTTTAGGCTATGCCGATGGCTTGACCGTCAGCGTAGCTTCAGGCTGGACCGTTATCGAAGACAGCCGTTGACTGACATGCAGGACCCGCTCAAAGACACTATGCCGAGGGGGATGACTGTGCTGACGGTCACATAGCTATGCCAACGAGGACGTACGCCGAGGGGCTACTCTGATGGCCACCGTCAGCACAGCCTGTGCCGACGGCAATTTGGCGTTGTGCCTACGGCAGCCGACCGTCGGCGTAGCGAATCTTTCCTGTAGTGTTATTTATTTAAGGATACCACAAAAAAACTCAAATTCTTATAGCATGAAGGTGTCATGTATAAAATATTGAATAGCTATGATGCGTCTTTTGGATGATGGGAATCATTTGCCTGGCATCGGTTTTATAAGATGTAGTTTTGCGTCATTGGTGGACTCGCCAGGATGACAAAGGGAGGGTATAGACGGGGTAAACCAATATCATACACATACATATATACTTAAGGCCTTGTTTGGCACAAGCGGTTTGTAGAGCTTTTTTGTGTATTATCCACTAGGGGTTTGGTGAAATCACTGCCTCCACCAAATACACTTCCCTCATTCTAATCCCCTTCCTAAAAAATCCTTTTCCCCTAACTCACGTTGTTTGGCTTGCGGGGATACATATCAGGTTTCTCGTCTGGTCTGTGATCAATAAAAATCTAATATTTGCATCACATAGATTCAACAACTCAGCACACTTTTGTAGGTGCGTTCACAATTTCTCAAGAAGCATTACATAATCTCAGAATAGAACAACATCTTAGCAGCTAGTTAAACTTTTTTCAACAAGAATATGTAGCTTGTTTTGCCATTGTGTATCTTCAGGTAACCTGATGGAGTCATGCGCTGTCTACATACTTAATCCGAATTTTTGCAACAAAACGAAATAAAAAACAACGGGAGGTACACATGTAGTCTGCATGAATGCATCAATTTGGTTGGTTCTTCCAAAGGCTTGTTCTAAAAAAAAGATAATGAGAATCTCAGCAGCTGTTGTTGATGGTCAAAGAATCATGCTCAGCAGCCTTGTGCACTGGTAGACCAGAACTGCAGATATTCAGAGATCAACATACAGTTAGTTCGGATCAGATACTGCTTTCGGATGAAAGCCAGAATAAATCGCACAAAGATCAATACATGGACAATAATTAATCAAGAACATGTATCAAATCAGAACCAAAATAAGCACCATGGCACAGATGCTTAATTCGTGAGCCGCAACAGCACCATGGCACAGTTTTACTTGATATCTACGGCCACAGCTATGTGCAGGCCATACAGCTAGAGAAATCTATCCAAAATAATAAACCAGAGTGTACAATAAACTCATGTGACTTGAGCCAGGGGTACAAAATTATCATCAGCCAGAGTAGACAAGCTTCACTTATGAATACTAACTATACTTCAAACAACACCACACAACAAAAGACTAACGTAATACAAAATGGTTTCCATCAAGAACAAGCACATCAGACGCGGCATTACATGAACATTGGATATAATGGTACCAACTGAAATGGATATAATGGCATAAAACACCACTAGTGACAGGCATCAGCCACCTACATTTACTGCTAGTAACCACATCGCACTAACAGTCAGATTCATGTTTCTAAGGAAAAATACATTGTGACATGAATTAGATACATTGTGACATGAATCATAAGAGACTAGAGCAAAGATCTTACCTCAGTTTAACCTAGCTAACTGCCTACGAAGCCATATGATTGCTGTGCCATCTTTATCAGCGACCAGGTTGACAAAAAACTCACGGTTGTGGGCATTATTGAAAACCTCTGATGCTGTTATTTTCTCCTCGGGTGTGACACCTTCTAATGATTTCAAGGCCTCCATGCATCTGGTGATTGTGAAGTCTTGTGCAACTTCTTTTTGGGCTTCCTTTTCTTTGATTTGTACCAATCTCTCCATCACTCCTACTATCCCATCCGCACTCTTCTTCTTTGGGCTATTCTTAGGATTCTTTCTTGAAGCACCTACTTGTGACCTATTCCTTTCAGCAGCACCTACCTGTCCTTGCTCCACTTGTGACCTATTCTTTTTAGCAGCAGCTTCTTGTCCTTGCTCCACTTGAGACCTATTCTTTTTAGCAACAGCTTCTTGTCCTTGCTCCACTTGAGACCTATTCTTTTGAGAAGCATCGATGGTTCCCCAACCTTTGTCCCTGACTATCTCTCCCTCCATCTCATTTCGGCGTTCATCCATGATATGCGAGTCATCATCATAGGCCTTGTCCCCAACTACCTCTTCATCCATCTCTTTTTGGTGTTCATCAATAATCTGCAAGTCGTCGTCAAACTCCATAGATGGCCCAGCAGTGGATGTGAAGCAAAGTTTGCCCTCGGCTAATTGCCCTGCAGTAAATAGTTTGATAAGCAAAAAATTGCATCATATAAGAGTTATCCTAGAGAATCATATTATAGTTCTATAAGCTAACACTTGCACACTTACCATCATAGAGTTCCCCGAGCATATCATAGAGAGGAAAAGCTTTTCGCTTGAACTTGCTGATCCTATCACCCAAAGAGGCTATCAAGTTTACCCACAGATGAGGTTCGGCCTGCAACATGCTTTTTGCTTCATTCCAACCAACTCCACTCTGTTTTCGGGCCTCCCTTAAAGCCCTGTAGTCCCTCTTGAGATCTTTTTCTTTGTCTTGAATTTGAGACTTTTTGACATTCACATGGGGGTTTCTCTGTTGGAAAATAGAAACCATCATGTTCCAGGTTTCACTATTCCATCCATTCTGACTTCTATGGTAGGTGGTATTGTGCTCATGCAATATCTCAACGAGAGATTTTTCCAATGCACGACTCCATGTTGCCCTTGTTTTTTCACCTACATAACACATAAAATTGTTATTGCTAGTACATCTATTACCTAATGAGAGGAGGTCAATGGGAAAATTCTTGAGAGGGGTAGCAAATTATTACCTATTGGAGAATACTTTTTTCCATACTTTGGTGAAACCTCTTCATGCTTTTTTGGGCCTGCATCAAGTTAAATTTTGGAGTTCCTTTTGAATGCATATCTGTAACCAAATAGAATCATTATTACAAGTTGAAATATCCCAAACACAATCATTGTTACATGATGAAAGATCCCAAACAAAAATTATTAATACAAGTTAAAATATCCCAAACATAATCATTATTACACGATGGAACATCCCACACAAAATAATTATTACATGATAAAAACTACACCTATGACATTATCTACTCAAGTTGGTAATCGTTCCACATCTGCCAAGCTATTTGGTCTCTCAAATTGTTCCCTTGGATGTGGTTCTCTTGTTCATTGTTGACTTCATGGTTATCATCATCATTGGGCAGGTTCACATAGTTGGCCGGATCTATGATATGATCAAGCCATCCTTCATCAAGCCATGCTTCATCTTCACCATGCATCCTGATTATATTATGAAAGATTGCAGCAGCAGCTGGTATCTTTATTTGATTCCTTATTGGATGAAAGGTTCCGACACGAAGAATGGGGAATCTCTTCTTCAAAATTCCCCAGTCTCTTTCCACATGGTTTCTTATGACAGCATGGCGATGATTAAACAACTCCTTATAGTTTTGCGGTCGGCGATGACCATGGCCAAACTCTTTCAAGTGGTACCGTGTGCGCCGGTAAGGTGCAAGAAAACTTTGAGTGTTCGCATAGCCACCATCAACTAAATAAAATTTGCCTTCTGGTACTTTGAAACCTTTTAGCATCGCAGAACTGAGTACTCTAGCGTCAGTTGCAGAACCTTCCCAGCCACATGAAATAGCTGTTATGTTCAAGTCAAAATCACATGCTATCATGACATTCTGACTAAGGGTTCCTTTCCTATTTCTCCATGGAGCTTGACGACTAGAAGACATTGTAATGGGCACATGAGAACCATCTATGGCTCCTAAACAATTCTGCATTGAAGTATGGACAAGTGTCAAAGAAAATAATTAAAACCTAGATGGATAAGTGAAAGAAAAGAAGTGGAACCTAGATGGGTCAAGGAAAAATCGTAACCTGGAAATATGGAAAGAAGCGATTGTCCATAGCAATCTTTGGATGAGGTTCATTAATGTGTCGTGGCCTCACAAATTGTCTTGTCAAGATGGGAATTATATCAAAGAATTGCTTGATATATTTGCTGAATGACCACCCACTATGCTTAAATTCTAGTTGTAAATCTTCATAGGAAGAATTATGTGAGATCATATAAAGAAAGAAGGCTAGCTTCTCTTCGACCTTGAGCCTAGAATTTGATAGCAATCCTTCATCTCTAAGGTAGTTTGCCAGCCACATAAAGATGTGAGGTTCCATTCTGAAAGCTACCAAGCAGTTCTTAATATGCCCACCAAGGATTTCCCTGACTCTCCGCTTGCCATATAGGAATGAGGGATGCCGTATATTTTTTTCCACTGTACTAAGATGAACATATAGTGCTGGAAAAACAAAGAACATCAACTCATCCTCATCCCGGGCTTTTCTCTTTTTAATACGTTGTATGCTTTGTGGATCCATTCTACCAATGAAACAAAACACATAGTACATGATTAACAAAAAGACATTAGAAACAATATATGCTATGTACACAGCAATAGAAGCGTATAAGTATTTATACAGGTAGGGTTCTTGTCAGACATAACTAGAATCAGTCAGTTATTTGTGTTAGTACTAGATCACCTGGTGTCAAAATTGCTGATGATGGACTATCACATCAGCATTTTCTAGTGGCCCTAAACTCTTATAATTCGGTGTGTTTCTCAATTAATTCGTATCACTGGCAAGCTGTGTCAATATTGGGACATGATGATATTTGTCTCATAGTACATGACAAATTCAGAACATCTACACATGGTATTCGTCTGCGCATGCCGTATAGAATCGACTTTGAACAACTGTTAGAAAAGAAATTTCTTAAACACCAGTGCTAGAAAAGAAATTTAGGATCAGAGTATGACGACAATATAAATTGAACTCTTGTCAAAGTTATTAATGAACTCGAAACTGACTGACAATATAAATTGAAAAGTATGACGACAATGCTTCTGATATCAAGGGAATTTAGGATCAGAGTTCCAGGAACAACGGTACTCTTGTCAAGAAGACAATGACCTGCATATATAGCTAGGAACTAACCGAGTTGATTAGTTAGCTGTAATTAATCTAAATTGTTTGTTGTTGTAACCCTAGTCGTGTTAATATATAAGCAGGTCACTGCCGCAGGTCATTGACTGCGTGCGATTACACCGAACACTTGTCTCCTCGTTTATTTTTCAGTGGGTGAGTGAGATCTGATCTGCCGCCCATAACCACAAGCGTGTATGACTCCCTCAATCAAGCACACATCGAACAGTCTAAAATTATATAGAACCAAAATCAATCAAGAACATGTCCATGGCGCCAATCAAGAACATGTGCAGGCCTAGATCTGACAGGAAAATCAAAAACCCTAATCATGGCGCCAATCAAAAACCTACAACTAGAGGGGTGGTAAGAGAACTCACCAGAGTGAAAGACAGCCTTCCAACGTCCGACGAACTGCTGGCGGCCGAGGGCGGTGGTGTTGGAGGTGACGGCGAGGATGCGGTGCCGGGATCTAGCGAACGAGGGAACTTCGAGGAGATGACGGCGAGGAGGGGTCGGCGGGATCTGGTGGCCGTGTGGAGGATGCGGTACCGGGATCTGGTGGCCGTGGGGAGGAGGCGGTGGTGGTGGTCTTCGTGAGGATGGAGCTCGCTCTCCCACCGTCGCGCGCGTGTAAGAAACGCGTCGCCCTCCTCGCGTCTCGGAAACCCTTCGACCCGACGAGTATCTGGAGTTACTCTCGGGCTTACACGCCGACAGACCGGCCTGCCAAATGGGCTCTGGGGTGTTTTTCCGGGTAACGGGCTGGGCTGGTATTTTACACGGGTTTACACCAGAAAACCTCTGTGCCAAACAAGGCCTAATGGATATAAAACACAACCAATACTCGTGCCTGTGGGTACAAAATTTTACCCACATCCGTATCTGATCGGTAAATATTGGGTACCTGGCAGATAGATCAAATAGAACACAATTTACTATTCCTTCCGACCCATATTAGTTGATTTAGATTTGACTAGATTTGGAGGAATCTAGACACTATTTAGTACTACCTCTATCCCAAGGCTTAAGGCCTATATTTTTTAAAAAAAGTCAAACTATGTCAAGTTTGACCAAGTTTTTACCAAAAAATATTAATATGCAAAATACATAATCAATATCATTAGATAGATAATGAAATATATTTCCATATGATGTCTACAAAATATCATGTTTATTGATAGTTTTTTCTAAAAGTTTGGTCAAAGTTCAGTTAGTTTGACTTTTCAAAGAAAATATAGGCCTTAAGCCTTGGGATGGAGGGAGTATATAGGTTTATCTAATTTTTTACAAATCCAAGTCAACTAATATGGGTCGGAGGGAGTAATAATTTTATATTTACTAATATCATATTTGACTAAAAAAGTCAACTATCTCAACTCAATAACTCATGCAGATGTAAAAATTATCAAACTTTAGAAATCACAATCTTATGCCCATAACTCATAAATCAACAAGAGTAGGTGAGTCACATGACAATTTGATAATTCATAATTATCAGAACTTGTGTATGTATGTTAGATATAAATGGGTAGGTCATGAGTATATCCATGGTATAAGGTTGTACCCATGCCCGACTTGAAATGTACAATATGGCTATTATATATCCATGGTATAAGGTTGTACCCATGCCCGACTTGAAATGTACAATATGGATATTATTCATTGGCATAGAAATGTGTCCATACCTTGTCCGTACGGGTATGGTACCCACGAGTAAAATTGCCCCTCGCTCCCCTTCCTTCGAGAACATGTTGGATCAGGCCCCTCCATGGGCATGCTCCGCTCTATGTGCCACCTTCACGGGCATCTGAGGACCACACTACCATTTTTCGGGAACATGCCAAAATAAGGCCCCTCGTGTGTGTTCCTTTAGGAACATGCCGGACCACATCCTCAACTTAGGGCCACCCATCAATCATATTGTAAACCCTAGCGATTGTCCTTTGATCGTGCAGATGCCCATGTTGCCTTGGCCGACCATGTCTAAATCCAGAGACTACCACTATGTCAACTACACTTGAAATGAACTCTCCCTGGCCCAGAACATAGAGGTAACTACCATAACTCTCTCGTTGTGCGAATGGAGGTGTGGTAGGAGTGCATCATGAAAATAGCGGGGTTGGTTTGTTTTCTACTACAACCACAAGATCAGCTATCACGACCACCTCGACACATGTCAAGACATGTATCCATCATCCAAGCTAGGCCCATCCAATCAGGAACTACCCGCGTGGAATCGAGAGTGAGTGAAGTTGGGTGCCTAGGTCATAAGGAGCGCCTCGAACCCCTTACCCCTTACTGTGTGGCGATTTACATCGCCGACATAGATAAACATGCAAATGGAATTTAAACTTGTGGTTGAGTTCACTGTTTGTAGAGATTTTAGAGTTCTAACATCAAAATTGTATGGATGGGAGTGAGAGGCACTGATAGTTTGAGATAATAATGACTTGTATTTATTTCAACCACGGTGGGCTGTTTATATAGATTACAACTGACTTGGACTCCAAGACTAATAGATATAGAGTTACAATTCAAATAGGGAGAGGAGAGGAGGCCGGTGCCCTAGCCGACCTATACTCTAATATCCCCCCCACGGTCTCAACGTCAGGGGCAACGATGTTGAGACTGGAGCGAATGTCTGTAAATGATGAAGTGGGGAGTCCTTTAGTAAAAATATCAGCAAATTGTGCACTAGTAGGAATATGAAGAACTCGAACGTCGTCAAGAGCCACCTTCTCACGAACAAAGTGAATGTAAATCTCAATATGCTTCGTGCGCCGATGCTGAACGGGATTGGACGCCATGTAGACTTCAGAAATATTATCACAATAAACAATGGTGGCTCGCTCCAGGGGACGATGAAACTCGACGAGTAACTAACGCAGCCACACCGCCTTCGCCACGGCATGGGCAACCGACCTATACTCAGCCTCAGCAGAAGACCTGGAAACTGTTACTTGCCTTTTAGAACACCAAGAAACAAGATTATCTCCTAAATAAACGCAAAATCCGGATATGGACCGTCGAGTATCTGGACAACCTGCCCAGTCTGCATCAGAATAAACTATCAAGCTTGTAGGAGAAGAAGAGTTTAGAAGAAGACTGTGATCAAGAGTGCCTTTTTAATATCGAAGAATCCGTTTTACATGAGCAAGGTGAGGAGCACGGGGATCATGCTTGAAAATACAGGCTTGCTGAACTGAATGAGAAATGTCAGGATGAGTGAGAGTGGCGTACTGAAGAGCACCAGTGATGCTACGGTAAAATGTGGGATCAGAAACATGATCACCATCGGCCGACAGTTTGGCACCTATATCGGCCGGAGTGCGAGAGGGTTGACAATCGGACATACCAGTCCGTGAAAGCAAATCCAAAAGATATTGTCGTTTAGAAAGAAAAAGAGAGGACTTTGTGCAAGAAACATTAATACCAAGAAAATGATGGAGAGGTCCTAAATCAGTCATGGAAAATTCACGATGAAGTGAAGACATAATATGTTGGAGAAAAGAGTCAGAGCTAGCAGTAAGAATAATGTCATCAACATAAAGGAGAAGATATGCAGTATGTTCGGAGGAACGAAAAATGAATAGGGAAGAATCAGATTTAGAAGAGATAAAGCCAATGGTTTGAATGAAAGTAGGAAAACGTTGAAACCAGGCACAAGGAGCCTGTTTGAGACCATAAAGAGATTTTTTGAGTAAACAAACAAGATTGGGAGAAGAGGGATGCTCAAAACCAGAGGGTTGTTGACAGTAGACAATTTCATTAAGAGTACCATGGAGAAAAGCATTTTTAACATCAAGTTGATGAATCGGCCATGAATAAGAAACGACAATACTAAGAACGACGTGAATAGTGCTTGGTTTGAAAACGGGGGGAAAAGTCTCGTCGAAATCAATGCCATATTGTTGTGAAAAACCACAACAAACCCAGCGAGCTTTGTAACGAGCAAGAGAGCCATCAGAGTTAAATTTGTGTCGAAAGACCCATTTACCAGAAACAACATTAACACCAGAGGGTTTGGGAACGAGAACCCATCTATTGTTTTGTTGAAGAGCATCAAATTCATCACGCAGAGCTGAAAACCAAAGAGGATCAAGAAGAGCACGTTTGTAGGATTTGGGTATAGGGGAAATTGTGGTGGTGGCTGTGAGATTGAGACGTTTAGAAGGGAGAAGAAAACCATGTTTGCCACGAGTGCACATGACGTGATCATTTGTAGGTGGTTGAATAGGAACGGCATTAGGTGGTAAGGTGGGTGTGGAGGAAGACTCGACAGTAGGTGTTGGTGGATCGGGTGATGGGGTAGATTGTTCGGTGGTAGGGGTAGGGGAAGTGGTGCTACGAGGGGTGGACACGACAGTGGTGGGGGTGTGACAGTTTCCTGCCATGGCAAAGAATTGGGTGAAAGTTCTGCCTTGGCAGGCTACCACGACAGAGAAACAGACGAAAAGTCTGCTGCGGCAGAGAAACGAGCGAAAATCCTGCCATGGCAGACTGCCGTGACAGAGAAACGGGACAAAAATCTGCCGCGGCAGGGGCGATAGTGGGTTGAACAAAGGGTGTTTTGGTAGTGGTAGGGACTGGAGGTTCGGTTTCGAGCGTGAGTTTGATGGCAGCATAAGGAAAAGTATTTTCATCAAAAGTAACATGGCGAGAAACAATAACACAACCAGAAGAGGGATCAAAACAATGATATCCTTTGTGATCGTCAGAAAGTCCAAGATGAATGCAAGGTAGGGAACGTGGTTCGAGTTTATTGGATGTTGTAGAGGCAATGTTTGGAAAACGAAGGCAACGAAAAACACGCAAGAAAGAATAGTCTGGGTGAGATAAAAATAAAGATTGAAAGGGTGAATAAAGAGGACATGTTTTGGTGGGACGAACATTGATGAGGAAAGTGGCAGTGCGAAGAGCTTCAGCCCAAAAACGAAAAGGAAGAGAGTCTTGCAAAAGTAAAGTGCAAAGAATGTCATTTATAGAACGAAGAGAACGTTCGGCTTTACCATTTTGAGGAGAAGTATAAGGACATGAAAAACAAAGAAGGATTCCTTGAGAAAGAAAGAAACTGCGGTTTGTATTGTTGTCAAATTCTCGTCTATTATCACATTGAATAAATCGAATAGGCAAGCCAAAGTGAGTAATAACATACTACCGAAAATTTATGAAAACTGTATGTACATCAGATTTTGCACGAAGAGGAAAAGTCCAAATATAGTGAGAGTAGTCATCCAGGATCACAAGATAATATTTATAACCAGAAACACTAGGAACTGGAGATGTCCATAAATCACAATGAAGAATATCAAATGGAAAGGTACTAATAGTAGTTGAGGTGCCAAAAGGTAATCTAACATGTTTGCCGCATTGACAGGCATTACAAAGAGAGGGATTGTGAGAGGAACTAGAACTAGGTATACAAAAATCTTGAAGCAAAGTCTACAGAGTAGTTTTATTTGGGTGGCCTAGACGACGATGCCATAAATCAACAGATGCAAGCATGGCGCGGGGGGTGGATATGGGTGCGCCAGGAAGTGGATAAAGATCGCCTGTGCTATTGTACCGAGCGAGAATCTCCCCCGTTTTCAGATCCTTCACAGACAAACCAAAAGGGTCAAAAGCCAGAATAACTTTATTGTCAATACAGAATTGTCGAACAGAAATAAGATTTTTGATTAAGGAAGGAACAACAAGAATATTACGTAGAAGAAAGTTAACATAAGATGAAGAGATGTGAGAATTTCCTGCGCAAGAGACAGGAATTGTGGAGCCATCGCCAATAGTGATTGTGGAAAAGGGAGAGGGAAAACAAGCTGACAACAAATTCATATTTGAAGACATATGCGAGGATGCACCGGAATCGAAAATCCAATCCGTACCTTCGTTATTTAGTGTAAAGTTGTTCATAGCGTTGATGAAGGCGGCTTGGTCCCAGTTCGGCTGCAGGGAGGAGTAGAGGAGCCGGGAGCTTGCATGTTGATGTAGGGGAGCGGCGGTAGCTGGTTTTACGCGTACGGAGCTTGCATGGTGTCGTAGGAGCCCGAGATGTGGTAGTAGGGCACGCCGGATGGTGGTGTAGCAGTCGCGGTGTAGACGTGAGCCGGCGGCCGAGGAACGAGGAGGCCGGGAGAGCCTGTGGCTGGACGAAGACCGGGACTCCATGCGCCTGTGTATGCAGGAGGGGCGCCATATGGAGACGGGGCCGACCATGGCATCGACCAAGCCTGCACAAGGCCAGTCCAAGGGTCGTGAGGAGGCCCGGGCGGTGGCGCAGGCGACGAAGAAGCAGGCGATGACGAAGCAGGTGCAGGGCCGGAGGAGCGCATCATGGAAGGCCTGTAGGTCGGGTTCTTGCCCCTGTAATTAGGGCTCGGGCGCCATCCAGGAGGTGGGATCAGGGCCATAGCTGGTGCGGCAGGAGGTGGGTGCGCGGGCGGCTGGCGCGGTAGCCCAGAGGGCGGATTCCCTGCCGCGGCAGGAGCGGTGGCGTGGAAGACATATGGCGCCCGTTGTGCCTTGCGAGCTTGATTCTTTTCTTCTTGCTAGAGAAGGGAACACACCTCCTTAAAGGTGGGGTAGGGCTTCAGCATGGGGATGAAGGACTGTTGTTTCTCGAACTGATCTCCAAGGCTGACGAGGAGGGCGTTGATGAGGGTACGGTCGTCGACGTGATCACCAAGCTCATGGAGTTCGTCGCCGATGGCCTTGATCCGCTGACAGAAGACGGTGACCGGGGCATTTCCCTGGGTGGTCGTGCGAAGCTCCGTGTTGAGCGCGTTGATGCGCGCGTCAGAGTTGTCCTGTAACAGCTGCTGGAGAGAGGCCCATAGATCGGCGGCGGTGGCGTCGTCGGAGGAGACCAGGTTGAAGAGCTCCGTGGAGATGCGGGTGTAGATCCACTGGATGATAGCAAGATCATCTTTGATCCAGCGGGGATCGGCAGGCTGCGGAGGGTAGGAGGGATCTATATGATGACGGAGGCCGCAGCGGCCGAGGTGGATGGTGCAGAGGTGGCGCCAGTGGTAGTAGTTGTGGGCGCCGAGGTCGAGCGAGATCGGTATGAAGAGGGAGACATCTGCGATGGTGTCGGCTAGAGAGATCATCGGAATTTGGGGAGGTGGTGGTTGGGTGGATGTAGTTGTGGAGGAGGAAAAGGGGGAGGGAGGAACGCCGACAGCACGGAACTCGGCCATGGAGAAGAGGGGCCGAGTTGTGGGCGGCGGCGGCTTTGGCGGCGCAGGTGGAGACGCCATCCCTGGTGCGGAAAACCTAGGTGTCTGATACCATGATAGTTTGAGAGAATAATGACTTGTATTGATTTCAATCACGGTGGGCTGTTTATATAGATTACAACTGACTTGGACTCCAAGACTAATAGAGATAGAGTTACAATTCAAATAGGAAGAGGAGAGGCGGCCGGTGCCCTAGCCGACCTATACTCTAATAGGCACGATGCTATTAATTGATTAACAATTATAACAGCCACTCTTCCATAATTAGCTATAGCCATACTATTGTTTAGTGGCAACTACTCTCTCTATCCACAAATATGTGGATGTTTAGCATTCAAAATTTATCTATAAAAGAGTATACTTCTATCTTTCCTGTATACTTCTAAGAACGAAAAATAGATTCTATCTCACCACACGGAAATCAAGCCCCATAACATTGGGCACATGGTCCTCTCATTTTCTACATGCACTCGGCTCATTGGGGTGGAGGCATAAAAGAGAGATATGTTGGCTGGTATCTTCGCAATGCATTTTCTTTTCCAATCCGTAATCAGTCTTAACTTACATTTGTTCACTTATTTGTGGTCTGAGGGGGTAGGCACAAATGCACAATGCAGGCTGTCCATTGTATTAGGTCGAATTAGTACAAGCTAAGTATTATTTTTTGCTTGTGCGCATCGATCAGCAATAACAAGGAATACAATGGGCTAGATTATCTTGTTCCTACGTCTAGTATGCTACGATATACAACATCTGGCTTGTTCTACCTTGTGTGATCGTTTCCATGCCTCGCATCCTGTCAGTACCAGCCGAATGGCTGATACTCACCATATGACTGCACAAATTTTTCCAAACGATGCTCTGAAACAACCGAAGAAGCAAACTATCACACAAGGTAGGAGGGCGCGAGATTCACAAAGTAATTGTTGCATTTTTCCGACGTCTCCTATTCCCTAATACATTTCACACTCATTAGTTTCTTGTTATCTCATCCATCTAGCCATCAACTAGTCGTGTTGTCTTTCTCATTTGCGAGATATTTTGGTAGCAGCAGGGAAGTGTACGCCAACTAGTGGTAGATAGTCAAGCGGCTGCTACTTGGATGAAGATGGGGCATTATATATCCACACAACATTTATCTTCAAGGTTGAAAGTTGGGTGAACCTGTACTATTTTGTATGTCAAAACATGGTAAACAAATATTGAGTTGCTCCTGAGTACTGCTTATTGGATAATTGGAAACTAACTAGCACATACCAACTAAAATGCAATGCCAGTCATTTTGTTTGTATCATTCGTGCAGTCAAGTGTAAAGGAGGTTTGTTAGAATTTCCAAAGCTCATGAACGTCACTGTATTGAGTTCAGGGCGAAGCCAGGATTTGACCATACAGAGCGAGGAAGGCAATGGCCACCGAATGGTGTAGTTTTTTTTTACAGCACTGAACATATAATACAATACACTATAACATGATATATGATATCTCAAATATATCACCATTAAAAATCTCTGAAATTTGACTAACCGTTCTTCTTCTTTTCTTCATTTCTTAAGATTATTGTTTTTAGAAAAATAAATTGTACTTTCAATTCTTCTCTTGCTTTTGTCTTTCAAATCAATGGAAGTATAGAAACAGATGTACAATTTCTATCTGATCTAACAAAAAGCTAACCATGGTATGTATGAATTGAATTGTAATAGTAATAAACAATATACCTTAGGCATATACATTATGTGGCAAGGCAAATACTACACACTTGGTCATCCTCGGCACTCGGCGTGCATTGCATGACGCACTGAAGCAACTAGAACCTAGGCCGGCAGTCTGTCTCATGGTCTGATATCCTATCGCGGTGGCGAGCGGCCGCTGGCAGCATCTGGCGGCCCTAGCAGCACCGAAACGTTTGAACCCGGACAACAAGGCTGGAAAAACATGAGCTAGAAAACATGGCCAGATGGAGAGATGAGCTACAGGGCTTTAGTTCGCTGCACAACATCTAAAGGTATAATTGGTGAGACCCCTAGGGCCTTTTCAAAATTCAGCGACTTTTGGTCTTCCAATCATGCCACCTACACATCTTGCTGCAAATCCTGGCCATTTATTTTGGGCATGGTCCACTTGTCAGCAGGCTGAAGGTGTACTTGGTGCATGTGTGGTTCCATCGACTCGCCTAGGGAAAAGAACTCCTATGTTCAACCCACTTGTACCAAATGCACCATCCCACTTTTAGCCGCTTGGCCATTTGCCATGTCACTGCTGATGGGACCACACTTTGCGTGGCACGTATGTTAGCCGATGCGGGGGTAGAGTGAGTTGGTGCGATCATCCGAGTGGCACGTGGATAGAATTGTGGGTTGCCTTCTCCCAATCTAGCATCGTCATTTCTTCTCCAATCCCCTCCCGCTCAACCTCGTGCTCCTCCCCTATCTCCTTACGCCGCTAGTGCGAACTCATCCACATCTTCTCGACCCATATGTCGCTTCCTTGATCGGCTCTCCACCACCGAGCCCCTGGTCCTGCTTCCCCATCATATCCTCCACCACCGAGCCCCCTGCCCGAGGTTCTAGGGTTTTAGGTGGCACTACCTTTTTTTTGGAAAGGAGCGTATGTTAATACCATGAGATACCAATTACACCCAGTCTCTGCAACAACGTAATATCCTATTAGCATTACGAATGCACACAACCAATAAAAAAAGAATTATAAAAAAGAAAAGTCCCGCTGAAATGATTAGATCCTTGAAATAGTGAACAAAACACCATCAAAACAGTACCAGAAATCTAACAACTCCAAAAGTGATGCCTCCAAGAAGGGAGCGGTGCTCAAGCGCCGTCATCGCCCTGATCAAAGACCATAGGTTTTCACCCTGGAGAAAGTCCGCACACAAAAAACAATGCCTTCAACAAGGTAATAGCCAGGAACAATCAGTTAAGGCCCGACCTTGGGTTTTGACCCTTGTTATCGCCATATTTTGGCCAAAGAAGGAGATGGGCCGTGATCAAGATGGGCTTGGAAGATACGTATATTCAACGTGTTGTTGAATCGGCCTTGTGCGTGGATTTGGGCTAAATTGCCCGTGTATCTTGTATCGTAGTAGGTTCCGTTTCAGTTTAGGTAAAGATAGAGTTGTAGAGTTATTCCAAAGATAGAAAGTCTCCGGACTATAAATATGTACCTAAGGTTATCGAGAAGGGAAGGACAATCACGTTCACAACAAACATAATCTCGGCGCATCGCCACCCCTTGTTTCTAGGGTTTCTTTCGGGTAAGTGTCATGCTGCCTAGATCGCATCTTGCGATCTAGGCAGTATTTTTACTTATGCGTTATTTGGTGTTACTCGTACTGAAGCCTTGTTGATGGCGAGTAACACTACTATCATAGATTTGTTGAGGCTAGCATCGGTGCTGTTCGTTATAATTGTTTAAGTTATGCTACCTCTAGTTACCTCGCTACCTTTGCACCTTTTCCCAAGTGCAAGGGTAGCATCTTGCTTGATCTTTATTTAGCTGATTCGATCTGTTATGGTTATGCCTTGTTCACCAAGGTTTAGTTTGATATCTACGTAGTCAGGCCTTGCAAACGGGTTGAACGATCCAGTAGTATGTAAGGACGTGGTTTACTAGTTCTAGAGAAGTTGTTCCGGTAATTGACTTTACGTCGGTTGTTAGGCCTCCTCTAGGGTTAGTTTTCTATCATCTTTTGTATCTACCAGGCTCAATTACGTGTAGGACGTTCGATTACGTGGTGAAAACGTTAAACCGTCGAGATCGATTTAACTTGTAATGATAAAGCAAAACCCCATGTTATCGTAAATCTAATGCAGAACCATGGGATAATCGGCTCTAGGAGCCGATTCTGGAAACCCGGGAGCCGGTCACGGCTCGAATTTTACGATACTTGTTTACCATGCAGAAATCAATCGGAGCAATCCTTCACCTTCGACCAGGTATAGGTCGTGGCACGCTCGAACCAAGCCGGGACGTGCCGGAGTTTTGCGGGCCGGCGCCCGAGGGACCAGGGCCCACCAGCAGTCCTGGGAGCCTCCCGGCTCTTCGTGTTGCTCGCCGCTGCCCGCCGGTGAGTTTTGGCAGGCAACATTCTGGAACGGTGGGACCTTCAACAACATCTGCATCAACATCCGACGCCGAGATGGGGGATGACCGATCCACGTCTGACGAGCTGCTCAGAGAGCACAAGGCGAAGTATGACGAGATCAGAGCTCTCTTCGAAGCCGATCTCATCGGCTCTTTTGAGAGGACCCGTAAGCATGGCATCAAGTGGAGGGGGTTCTCACCGAGGGTGCTCTTGATGAGGTGGATCTGTCTGTTCCTTCGGAGGAGCGCACCACAGCTCTGCGACAGGAAGTCAACTACATGATGGCTCATTCTCTTCACCGCCATTCTGAGAGCCTGGTGAACGCTTTCGAGCGGATCGCAGTTCGCGTAGTTCAGGAGATCATGAAACATCAGTACTCTCCGTCAGGGCCTACTATGGGGACTCACCAGGGAGAAAGATCGCTCCAGGCCAGGCCACCGCTGCCATTCACACTTGCAGCTCCGGAGCCGCCAGGGGCAGCGGCGTACGTCGTCTACAAGGTCGGAGGCGACCCAGGCGATTGCCAGTTCCTGTTTGAACCACCTAAAGAAATCCCACATGGATATGTGTGCACTTACGTGCCGGACTGCAATAACCTGACACGCACCAACCAGATTGCAACCGCAGGGATTTCTGCGCAGAGTTCCCGGAGCAGGGTTTCAAAGCGTTTAGAGCAGCGATGTCCGGGATGGACGCCGACAAACAAAGTGGCTAGCCAAGTATGCCACCGAACGAGTCATGAGAATCTAGCCCCGCAGCTCAAACAAAGGAGCAAATCCGTACCATCTTGAGAGACCAGTTCGCTTCGCGTCAAGAGAAGGACAATCGGCTATTCAAAGCCGTACTTAACGAAGTTTGATCTCGATCCCGCCGCTTCCCAAGTATCGGCTCCCGAGTTCTCAAGGTTCAGCGGATCGGAAGGATCGAGCTCGATCGAGCACGTGAGCCGATACCGCACGCTTAGGCATGATTTCAGCATCGGATCAGCCGCGTAAGGTTCTTTATGCAATCCGACAGGACCAGCTTTTGGTGGTACACCTCGCCACCGATTCGATTCAGACACGGAAGCAATGGAAGAGCAGTTCCACATTCAAGATCATTCGAGGCTACCGAGGTGGCATTGCGACTGGCGCGCGGCGCGAAGGGAGAAACTATAGCCGAGTACATCCAGCGCTTCAGACCGCTAAGAACCGATGTTACTCATTCGTTTAAGCGAGAAAGAAGCGGTCGAGCTAGCGATGTTGGTCTCGGCACCCATCAAGGATCCGCTTTCCAAGTAGAGTATAACTCATTGGCGACATGGCCCAGATGCGACAATGTATGAACAGCCACCACCGAGTTGTACCAAGACAAGTTCAAACGTCCGATAGGCCTGGTCGTCTGTAAGGAGATGATCCTACACAAGACCAGGAGGTGGCCGTAGCTGAATGGGCTCGGGGGGCAGATCCTGTATCCTGCAAATGGGTGAAACAGCAAGGGCCTGCAAAAGGGTTCGACTTCGATGTGAGCAAAGCCGAGCAGATATTCGATTTACTGCTGAAGGAGAAGCAGCTGAGGTTACCCGAAGGCCACAAAATCCCTACGGCTCAGGAAATGAACGGAGGCCATCGCAAGTGGCATCACTCGTTCACCCACACCACCAATGATTGCAAAGAGCTACGTCGCCAGATCCAAACAGCAATAGAGCAAGGCCGTCTGATCCTGGGGCAGTTCGCCATGAAAGTAGACACAAACCCATTTCCTGGCGTCAACATGGTAGAACACAGTCACTCCACGAGGCGTCAGCTGGAGTTCTCGTTCGATGTTAATATGGCAGGATCTGGGTACCACCATGGCACACACAAGGAGGAAGGTGGTCGCTCTCGGGGCAAAGAAAGAGAGGAGGCTGGTCCACACGACCGGCCCAGCCACAATGACAGGCGGTACCTAACAGAGGAACAGGTGAGGAGAGTGCGATATCAGAAGCCACATTCCACGCATCTCCTTAACAAGTATGAGCGTCAGTATGACCAACGTCGCCGGCGCGATGGAGACGATGAAGGATATGAGCACCTCGCTAGGGGACCGTCAAAATAAAAGGAAGGCGCAAACAAACATTGGGATTGTCCTTTCTTCAAGTATTGCTGGGATGCGGGAATGAGCCGATTGCCTGATCGACAACTGCCCGGAATGTGGACAGCAGAGGAGGACACGGGGCCAGTGTTCAAACGTCTAGGGCCTCTCCCACCTCGGAGCAAGCATAGGAGTCCGCGAGCAAAAGACCTCGAGAAGCCAAGGGATGACAAAGAAGAAGACAGATATCACCGTCCAAGGTGGTGTCCCGACGGACTCGACACACCCAAAAGCGTAGAGTGCAGCTGCGTAACTTGGAGGAAGCGAAGCGCAGATTCCACGCTAAAGAAAGCACGGCCCGATCCGGCCGTTAAAATTAGGCAGACTTGGAAACGGAAGACCGCCGAAAAGGAAAGAGTGGCGCCTAAACCGGTAAAAGCCGATGCAAAGACATCGGCCGCACAAACATGGTGTTCATACTTCCGTAATTCTGCGCCAAGAACCAATGAGCTACCGTGGCACAGTTCGATCGCGCCCACGCCGTTATCTTTGAGAAGCCACGTGAGAAGGGTTACAAACATCCGAAAGCCACCTGCACGAGGTTACATCAATGGGCAACCTGTCGCCAAGATGTTGGTGGACACCGAGCGGCCAATATAATGCCATACTCCATGCTACGGCGTTTGGGACGCCCACCGCAGATCCGATCAAAACCAACGCCACGTTAAGCGACTTCAACGGTCGACTTAAACGCAAGGCGTCTTGAACGTGGATCCGACTGGCAGAAAAACCATCCCCACGTTATTCTTCGTGGACAGCAAAAGCACCTACTGTGTCTTGCTAGGGAGAGATTGGATTCACGCTAATTGCATTCCGTCCACGATGCACCGGCCTGTCTGATGGGATGGAGATGAAGTGGAAGTCATCCATGCAGATGATTCTATCGAGATCTCCATAGCTGGCATGAACGTCTGGGAAGCAGAAGACCAAGAGCCGATCTTTGAAATCAGTCTAGACGGCTGTGAGCGCATTGAAGCTACAAAAAACGGGGTGAGGCTGGTCTTATCCACTGGCCTGACAGAGTAGAAAAGTCCACGATCATGCGTGGTACAGCCGATCCCTGCGATCGGCCATAAAAAATAAAAAGCAGCGACAAGCAGATCACGTAGTCGTAGCAGGGAGATGCCCTGCCATTGTAAAACAATAAGGTGTAAACCGTCCTTGACTAATGCAATCATAAAGGGGGCCGATTCAGGCAATCGGCCCAAATTATTTTTGTTATCCTCACCTACTGTTTGCCCTGTGTTTAGCATCAATTTGACAGGTGACGGAAAGCTAGGGTATGGGTTTACATCCGCTGATGATCTAGAAGAAATCTACATTGGTCCTGGGGATAAGCCACGACCAACATTTATCAGCAAGAAGTTAGATCCGAGTCTGCGGGGTCCGATGATAGCCCTGTTGAAAAAATATCCAGATTGCCGCTGGGACAACAGAGATGCAGGGGTTAGACAGAGCATCATTGAGCATCGACTCCGCTTAAAAAGGATTTCGCCATTCCGGCGAGCACGACAGATGAGGCGAAATTCGGAAGATGTCAAGAAGGAGGTCGAGAAAATGTTGACAGCCAAGTTAATCAGCCATGCGGTATCCGAGTGGATTTCTAGTATCGTACCTGTAGAGAAAAAGGATGGCCGTTGGCGTGTTGCCATAGATTTTCGGGATCTCAACAGAGCTACCCCAAAGGATGAGTATCCGATGCCGGTGGAAGAGACGTTAATCAACGCAGCGGCTGGTCATAAGATCTTGAGCTTCATGGATGGCAATGCCGGTTACAACCAAATTTTTATGGCTCCAGAAGACATACACAAGACTGCATTCAGAGTCCCATGGTCGGTGGGGTTGTTTGAGTATGTAGTCATGACGTTTGGACTGAAGAATGCCGACGCCACGTACCAAAGAGCCATGAATTATATTTTCCATGATCTGATCGGCAAGCTGGTGGAAATTTACATCGATGACGTGGTGGTCAAGTCTGCTTCAGTGCAAGGACACTTGGACGATCTGCAACGCGTCCTGGACCGAACAAGAAAATTGACTCTGGATGAATCAAAGAAGTGTGCCTTCGGGTGTGACGGTCGGTTCTTGGGTTTTGGTCCATGAACGAGGAATTGAGATCGGCCTAAAAGTCGAGGCGGTCACGAACAATGAAGCCCCTACCACAAAGAAAGAACTGCAGTCTCTCATCGGCAAGATCAACCGTCGGAAGATTCATCTCAATCATCGGGAAGAATAGAGCCGTTCATGGGACTGGTGAAAATTAAATCGACGAGGAATTCCTGAGGCGAGAACAACAACGAGCCTTGACGAGATCAAAGAATATCGGCGAAGCCGCGGTGTTGGTTCCGCCAGACGCATCGTTCTACATTTACTTGTCGATGGTCGACACGTCCATCGCCTCGGTGGTGGTGCAAGTTTATGATGGGCTGGGCGAGTCGTATTTTACATAAGCGGAAGGATCTTTGCCGCAGAGACAAGGTATCCCGATATCGATAAGTTGTGCCTCTGCTTTTTCACCGCACCAAGCCGCGCCACATTTTGCTATCGGCGGAGATCATCATCATATACCGTCGCGTCATAAAGCACATCTTGTCGGCTCCTATGTTGAAAGGCCCGGGCAAATGGCTGTTTGCATTATCGGAGTTTGACATCCGGTATCAACCCAAAGCGAGCAGTTAAGGGACAGGCGTGGCCGACCTTATCGCTGAAAGGATCAACACTAATATAGCAGCATTGTCTATGGCGTGGGCTATGTTTTTGACGGATCGGTTTGTGACGATGGGTGTGGCATCGGCATGCTACTCGTGTCGCCCGGGGCAACATTTTCCTTCTCCATCGGGTTATCGCCCTCGCACCAACAACGTCGCCGAGTGCGAGATACGCAAGGGAATGGAGTTTCTCAAGCCGGAGCGGAAGCGGTGGAAATTTTTGGAGACTCCAAGTTGGTGATTTCCCAACTCACGGAGGAATACAAGTGTGAGAGCGAGTCCCTCTTCCCATTATGGCTGCCGTGAGCTGATGGCGCAGTTCCGATACATAAACTTCACCTGGATCCCGCGGTCGCAGAATACCGAGGCGAATGATCTTGCACAAATGGCTTCAGGCTACAAGGATGTAGCAGAGGGAGCCGATGTTCAGGTACAGTTCCTGGAAGCTGACGACTGGAGAGCCGATATCTTCAATTACTTGAAGGATTCGGCTCGGGGGGCACCTAAACGGATAAGGTACAAGGCCATGAAGTATGTGCTTATTGGGGATGACATGTTTTACAGGACTCTGGAGGGGTTATTGCTCAAATGCCTGGGGACAGCCGAGGCCAATCGGCTCCTACACGAGGTACACGAAGGCGCCTGTGGAACTCACCAATCGGCTCACAAGATGAAATGGTTGATCAGGCGATCAGGGTTTTATTGGCCCACCATGCTTGAGGACTGTTTCAAGTACTACAAAGGGTATCAAGCATGTCAGAAATTTGGGAAAATTCAGATGGTACCCGCGTCAGCAATGAACCCCATCATCAAGCCTTGGCCATTCCGAGGTTGGGGCATGGATATGATCGGCAAAATCAATCCTCCATCAAGCAAAGGCCACATGTGGATTTTGGCCATCACTGATTATTTCACTAAATGGGTGGAGGCTGTCCCGATGAAATCAGTAAACTCAAAGGATGTTATCAACTTTGTGAAAGAACATGTCATCCATAGATTCGGGATTCCCCAAACTATCACGACCGATGGAGGTTCCGTCTTCATTTCTCACGAGTTTAGAAAGTTCTGCGAGGACACGGGGATTAAGCTGATCAAATCATCTCCATACTATGCTCAGGCAAATGGGCAAGCTGAAGCATCCAACCAAAGCCTCATCAAGCTGATCAAGAGAAAAGTCGATGAGCACCCTAGGCGTTGGCACGAGGTTTTGTCAGAGGCATTGTGGGCTTATCTCATGTCATGCCATGGAGCGATAAAAACCTCGCCATACCATCTAGTATATGGACAAGAAGCCGTATTGCCCTGGGAAATTACGGCTGGATCGAGACGTGTCACTTTTCAGGACAATCTAACAACTGAAGAATATGCAACCCTGATGAGTGAGGTGTTGAGGATTTAATCGAGCTCAGCTGTGGTCGCTTGAGAAAATCAAAGAGAACAAGGCCAAGGTAGCTCGTGCATATAACAAGAAAGTGAGGCCAAAGGAGTTCCACGTTGGTGATCTGGTATGGGAAGCTGTGTTGCCATTAGGGACTAAGGATGCAACATATGGTAAATGGTCTCCAAATTGGCACGGGCCGTACAGGGTCTATCAAGTTTTAAGAGGAAACACATACATGCTTGAGGAGCTGGACGGCGTAAAATTCCCAGTAGCGGTCAACGGTCAACATCTCAAGAAATATTTCCCAAGCATGTGGGATGATGGACAGTAAAATATGGGGGCCGATACATGAAATCGGCCAAGTAAAAAGCACGTGAGACGTTGGACAGTAACAATGTGGGGGGCGATACATGAAATCGGCCAAATAAAAGCAAAAATATATAGCCGATGCACGGTCATCGACTCTAGAGGTTCACACATGTTACAAACAGGTGCCAGTTTACACATATGTTTCGAAGGCGTGGAGGGCGTCAGCACGGACATGATCCACCTCGGCGATCTCGGCTTCGTCATCTTCATCCTTGCCCGTCACTAGCTGCTTGTTCAGGGCACGTATTTCTGCCAGATCGGTCTTCAGTTGGGCTTTGAGGCTTTCCGCCTCGTCTTGGGAACGGGCGATGGATTCTTCTTTGTTGCGAATGAGCTGTTTAGTCGCCCGGACCTTCTCTTCAAGATCTTCCAGCTCCCTTTTCAAGGATGCGAGCTCGGCGGTGCTGACAGAGGTGTCAGTTTTGGCATCCAGAGACGCCTTTTTCTCGTTGAGCTGTTGGCATCTGTCTGCGATATTGGCCTTCAGTGGAAGTTGGGCGTGGCGCAGACTGATACTCTCACGAGCTAAGTTCACCCTTGACCCGTAGAAAGACAGGGTCACAACTGGCCAAAGCTTCACCTGCAATGCTACTGGGAGCTGGTCTTTTATTTCAGCCAGAACGCTCTTCACCTCCTCAGAACCCTCGATCAACTCTTCGATTGGGGAGGACAGCAGGGCTTTAAGACGCTGGAATTGAGGTGGAACAGCCCTGGCTCGTGGCTCATCATCAGCAACAGAGGGAGTTGGTTCGATGGATTCAGGGTCGAACGTCAGCAAACCTGAAATATCACAACCCTGGCAGCCCGAAAAGGCGTCAGTATGCATCCAAACATGTAAGGATGAGCCGAAAGAAGCTAACATACCTCTCCTAAGATCGGGGGGATAGCAGATGAGGAGACGATCGGCTTGTGTGTGGTTGCTGGGGGCTTGGCAGGAGTAGCCGTTCATCCGCACCTTCGGGATTGCTAGGTCCGGTTTGGCCAAAGGCATCGCCGCCTTGACTTTCCCACTAGAAACGTCGACCGTCTGCATGGAAGGTGTTTAGCCGATATAAATAATGATTAATCGGCAGATAAAAAGTAAGTGGTAAAAGCGTAAAGGGTGATGATTTTGAAACCCTGCTCGACGAAGAAGCTTGCAGCCCTTTGCGGGCTCTCTTGGGACCATACTGGCCCCGCCGATCGGTGCTCGGGCGATGAGGTTCAGGAAAAGACCTTTTCCTGGAAGCCGATGGTGATGAATCTGGCTGGCTCGGTGAGATGGTCCTCTCAGAATCTGTTGGGTCCGGTTCTCCTCGATTGGTCTGAGTGTTCTCGCTGGAGGTGTCTTCGACGGAAGCCTGTAAAAAAGGAGAACCAGTGAGCACAAGCATGTCTGCAAGGATGGAAGAATTAGAAGGATCGACCAGGGCATAGATCACCCTACATGCGAGCTTTCTGGAGAAGGGCTCCGGCGCCTCAAGGTCTTCCTGGCGGCTACCTTCCTCGTCGTCGTTCTTGTTTTAGTTGGAACTCGAGGGGCAGCTGGCTTAGAGGTTGCTGGGTTCTTGGAAGCCGATTGTGGTGATATCGGTTGTTTCTGCATTATGACCTTTTTTAGAGGTGGCGAGTTTTTGCAGAAAAGAACCACAGGAGCTGGTGGAAAGAACTCGAAGGGGGAGCCATCACTGTGCGTAGGTTCAGGGCCATCTTGTTGCTGCAAAGAGAAAGAATGGATTAATAGAAGAATCATTTGTAAGCTGCATCAAGAAAATTTGCAAGTGGTGGTACCTGTTCCACGGGGATGTCATAGTCAGCATCGAGCTGTTTCAAAGAACGGTCCCGAGCTCTCTGAAGGCGTGAGTCTTCCACATTGACCACCGTCTTCAAAGCCATCTTTTTATGATACAAAGGTGATTTCATTGGGAATTGGGATGGTCAGAGCATCAAAGAAGGAATAACACCTTTGGCTGGTGAGAGGATCAGGCAGGTCGGCTCTACTCTCCGTAAGGTGGTGAAGAAAGAAATGGGAGGTACTTGTCCAAGGCCAAATTGGCGAGCTACTACGACCGTGGTAGAATTCATACCTGTTTGATTATTCTATTGGACGTACTCATGCCAACCGGAAGGAAACAGGACGAATCACGGTGGAAAAGAGCCCGAGTGCTAGTGTCATCGGCAAAATTGTCTAGCTCAAGGAGAGTGGGTTTTCAAAATGTTGATTCTTCCATGTAAGGAAAGAAGATAGGATTGTCCATCCTTGAAAGAAAATATTGAACCATTTAGACGCTTCGAGGGTCACTTTACTGGCAGTCTATACAAAGCTTGGCCATAGCTGGTGCATCGGATCTGCTTCCCCTTTACATCTGGAAAGGTGCAGCTCGCCAAAAGAGGGAAGTTTGGGATGTGATTTTGAAAATACAGCTGAGCCCATAGCTGAATAAACCACCAAGGACCACTGTTTTGACTGCTATGCCAGAGAACAACAGATGACATCAACTGGAGGTATCGATAGACTTCCAAGGAACAGTTCGAGGCCAAGTTGAGTACCTTTGGCCAGTGGGCTAAGGAGAGATAGTTTTGGTTGGAGCAAGGGAAGGGCCACGAATATGAAATGCTCCAGCCGAAGTTGAGAAAGGTATGTTCTTTCTCCGAGAGGGCCCTTTGTTTTCATATGGCGTTGGAGGTAGGCACCCAGCCTGCGATCTGTTTTAGAAGACAGGTTTGTAGGGGACTTTGGTCGTTTAAAAGCGGGGCTGGGTGATGTAACATCCGGACCAGTGATCATCACCACCTAACAAGGTTGGTGACATAGGGCCATGACCGAACATAAAACAGTTCGAGCGCCGGACTGAAGTAGCCGATGGTTTTCAGAAGGTTTTCATGTTTCTCAAGAGGAGACAATGATAAATGCAAGGCATCGGCTATTCCTGTGGTTTCCCATTGGGATTGGTAAACTATAGCTACTCTACAGAACCAAGAGACCCAATGTTCAGGGGGATTAGGCCAGGCTCGCAGGCAGTCGGCCCAAGAGTTCAGATCTAGGTCTTGGCTTACGAAGGGGATTCTGCTTTGCAAGAAATCGATAGGCAGGACTAGAATGCAGACGAGGGCCAAGACAGAGGGAATTTGGGAGAGAAGGATGCGGCAGAATGTCGAAACCTAGAAAGTTTAATGGTGGAATAAAGGCATTAATTCAGGTGTTCCCCATTAAATTCTAACATCGCGTTCAGACTGCGAGGAGTAGGCGTACCTTCAAACCGGAGACCTCTGGATTGGTGTTGGACGATTCCGCCATCTAGTTTGCCGGCGGAGATGGATCTATGCAGTTGAGGATTGAGGGTTCTTGTCGCTGTGAGCTCAATCTGGTCGGGTAATTGGAGATCTAGGTCGCCTTTTTGAAGAGAGTCGCAGTTACCGCTTGAAATGAAAGGCCGCTTAGATTTGCCTAAATATGCGACCAAGTTTTGACCTTGTCAACGTTTTTGGGAAAGCCGATGTGCATCGGCTCTTTGAGCTTTGATTTGGTTGACGGAATGAGTGCAGTGTGGTGAAAGCCGATACAGCGTTATCGGCTTCTGGAGCATCGACCTATTTTGGCTATCGGCAAAATTGGGGCGAAAAAGGCAATCTTCGAGAAACAGATTTTCATTCATTCATTCAAAAGCTGATTGCTTACAAAAGGCTGATTGATTACAAAAGGGAGCTTACTACTACTACTACTACTGGTTCCTAATCTAGAGGCCGAGGTCGTCGCCGCTGTCGTCGCCGCCGTCTTGTTCGCTGTCCTCAGCGCTGCTGCCGGCGTCGTCTTCGCTGCTGCTGCTGAAGAAGCCAGCGGGGGCCTCCTCGTCCTCGTCGTCGTCTTCGGTGTCCTCGCTGGACCCGGCGCGGAAGCGCTTCACCGGCGGGTACTCGTCGGAGGAGGTGTCCTCCTCCGATTCCTCCTCCTCGTCGGAGGACTCGACGCCGTCCCAGGACCAGGCGTCGTCGCTGCTCTTCGCCTCCAGTTCCCCGTCAACGAGGAACTGTAGGCCCTCCTCGCCGTCAGTCAGGGACGCGTCGTCCTCCGACCAGACGGCGAAATCCCAATCCCTCTCGTCCCACCATCGTGGGGCGAGAGTATTGTACGCCGCCGTGGGCGGGTGCTCTGGCGTCGGCTCCCGGTCGCTAATGCTGTTGGAAGACTGGGAGGAACGGGCGGAAGAGGAAGAGGCCATGGCGGAGGAAGAGGGTTTTTTCGGCGGAGGAAGAGGGTTTTTTGGCTACTGGAGGAAGATGGGGACTGCGAACTGCTCGGATGAATTTAAATAAGGGGAATAATGGGAGGCGGTTCAATGCCATAGCGGTTTCCCAGAATGTGCTGCCAAAATCGTCAAATCATGCACTGCGAAGGAGTTGAGAAGATAGGGCATCATGATGAGGAGGTGGCGGCGATTCTACTCGCAACGCGTAACCCGATGTGAAGAAAAAGAGGGGAAGAAAAACATCGCAGAGTGGTTTCGGAATTATTATTGCCAAAACCAGGGGGGCATGTGTTATCGCCATATTTTGGCCAAAGAAGGAGATGGGCCGTGATCAAGATGGGCTTGGAAGATACGTATATTCAACGTGTTGTTGAATCGGCCTTGTGCGTGGATTTGGGCTAAATTGCCCGTGTATCTTGTATCGTAGTAGGTTCCGTTTCAGTTTAGGTAAAGATAGAGTTGTAGAGTTATTCCAAAGATAGAAAGTCTCCGGACTATAAATATGTACCTAAGGTTATCGAGAAGGGAAGGACAATCACGTTCACAACAAACATAATCTCGGCGCATTGCCACCCCTTGTTTCTAGGGTTTCTTTCGGGTAAGTGTCATGCTGCCTAGATCGCATCTTGCGATCTAGGCAGTATTTTTACTTATGCGTTATTTGGTGTTACTCGATCTTTGAAGCCTTGTTGATGGCGAGTAACACTACTATCATAGATTTGTTGAGGCTAGCATCGGTCGTTCGTTATAATTGTTTAAGTTATGCTACCTCTAGTTACCTCGCTACCTTTGCACCTTTTCCCAAGTGCAAGGGTAGCATCTTGCTTGATCTTTATTTAGTGATTCGATCGTTATGGTTATGCCTTGTTCACCAAGGTTTAGTTTGATATCTACGTAGTCGGGCCTTGCAAACGGGTTGAACGATCCAAGAGTATGTAAGGACGTGGTTTACTAGTTCTAGAGAAGTTGTTCCGAATTGACTTTACGTCGGTTGTTAGGCCTCTAGGGTTAGTTTTCTATCATCTTTGTATCTACCAGCTCAATTACGTAGGACGTTCGATTACGTGGTGAAAACGTTAAACCGTCAGAGATCGATTTAACTTGTAATGATAAAGCAAAACCCCATGTTATCGTAAATCTAATGCGAACCATGGGATAATCGGCTCTAGGAGCCGATTCTGTGGAAACCGGAGCCGGTCATGGCTCGAATTTTGCGTATACTTGTTTACCATGCAGGAAATCAATCGGAGCAATCCTTCACCTTCCTGACCAGGTATAGGTCAGGTGGCACGCCCTCGAACCAAGCCAGGACGTGTGCCGGAGTTTTGCGGGCCGTTGCCCGAGGGACCAGGGCCCACCAGCAGTTCTGGGAGCCTCCCGGCTCTTCGTGTTGCTCGTCGCTGCTCGCCGGTGGGTTTTGGCAGGCAACAACCCTGCAGGTCTAGACACTGAATTCCTCCTGTGCTATCGCCCCCGTTTGCCAATTCCGCTGCTCCAAATCACAAAGCACTAAGCCAGAAATCCTACATCCCCATGACTCAAACTTCCATTGCCAGTATTCAGTTCCCGGCTTCCGTCATTCTTCACGTCGGACTTCATTGCGGAACCAAGTATGTCCCATAATGACAACAGACCGCAGAGCTTCACAACGAGGTGGCACTACCGAATGGCAGAAAGAAGGAAGAACATGGGCCGTCGCCTCCAATCTTTCCCATCAAGCCCCCATGGAGGCCTGCAGTAGCAGGGGATAACCACATCTAGCCTCACATGGCACACATGTGTCGAGGATCTTCTCTTGCTCATGATTTCCCTCCTGCTGCTTCTCTTTCCTCTCTCTCTCTCTCTATTTAATCCCCTCAAATTTTATATGTTTGTGGAGATTCTATGTATTGTGCCTACAAGGTGTTTGAAAAAATTCCGAGTAGGTTGTTCTCGTATCTTGTTTCATACTCTTTTTGATATTTTGGTTGAGAAGAGGTAAAGAATCAAAAGTAAGTTGTTTGGTTGTGCATTATGATTTGTTTAATATGTGGCAAATAAGGTTATACATAAATATTACGTTGATGAATGATCATTTGGGGAGAACGCCGCCACTACCGAGAAATGTGAGTAAATTTTTTCTCCATGTTTTTTTGTTAAAGCTAAATAGTTGGCATAACTAATTTACATATGTTCTTCATTTGGATAGGCTAGAAGGGAAAATCTGTTTGGATAGTATCACTAATGCCCTGGTAAGGAATGCTGGTTGTCATATTTCAACTTAGATGCTTAATCCATAGTCTACATAGCCAGAAAAACAACGGTCGTAACCGTCCGACTAGCAGCGAAAAAGAAAACATAGGTACATCATATGTATCTATACACTAAATCGTATCAAGATATATACAAACCTGACAAATCTATGCATCCAATTCAGGACGAAGGTAGTAGAATATATAATACTGAGAGTAGAGAAGTAGACATGATACTGCACCGATGGTTACTTTTTCCACTTCGTCTTCGGGGCGAATGTAACCCGTTTGGTGACTTCCCGTCCCAACAAACCATGTCGGGACGGGTCAGGGAAGAGCGGCAGTGCCAGTGCATCGTAGAAAGGGTCTGGGGGTTGAAGATGAAAGGCATCTCGAGGATTTCATTGTAATTTTTGTTTTTCTTGTGGTTCTTTGTACTGTCGTATGTTTCTTTTAATGTTAGGGTCCTTTTCGCAAAAACAATTTGACAAAGAGGAGTGCTTCAGTGCTCACCCTTGTTGAAGAGGAGGTCCGAACTGCTAGGGGAATTTTAGTCCGGCGCGTTTTGTTGGCTTAGTTTTTTTTTGCCCTGACGGAACCCATATCCAAGCCCAGTATAGTCTCGTATCTGTATACAGAGACAGACGACGCCGTACGGCACGACCTCACGTGGGTCCCACCTAAACTTAATCACCGCGATTAGCTCCCATGTCCATGCATGCACCATTGTTGGGTGTAACTGAAGCTTTCTCTTCTCCCCCGCCTGGTAAAACTCGGTCGCTCGTACCCGTGGATCTAATTCCCCTCGCCGACGCCGATCTACCCCGCGTACACCGCCGCAGATCCTCGCATCCGCTTCTGCAGATCCTCGTGTCCGCCGCCACAGATCCGAGGGTGTGGAAGGCACGCCAGCGGCTCGGCGATTTCGTCACTAGGGTTTCTAATCTAAATCGTCGGCTTCATCTTCCGATCTTTTAAGTTAATCCCATGATGATGCTTCGTCTCTAGTAATTGTTAGACACACGTAGCATTAGTGATTCTAACAATGTTGCGCAATCACTCATAGAGGAGATGGAGGACTCTAGATCTAGTATGAAAGATGATCAAACCGGGTATGTCGGTGATGATTCCATTTCCGCCAATACGCATCCCGAAGACGGCTGGAGCGAAGAAGAGTTTGATGTGAGGACACATTAGCTTCTTCTTTCATATTTAAATGTTATCTTAAATAATATATGATAACTCATGGCTTGATTTATTTAGATTGTCTATGACGACGATTTCCACAATGGCCTTAACAACCATGAAGAAACGGACATGTTTGTTGATAGTGAGGTATGTGTACTGGTGTAAAATTTTATATGTCATGCACCGGATGATGCAATTGTGTACTAAATATTGCTAAATTTTTCAGGTACAAAATGTCTCTGGTATGGAGCATGACTATTTAGGTGAATCAGACTTGGAGATGGGTAATTATGATGATTGTGAAGATGCACCAAATTTTGATATGTTCGTTGACACGAGTGAGGTACTATTTATAGGTTGTTTTCTAGCAAACAACAAACCGACATGCATAATACTATAGTTCTAACTGCTAGGTTTTGAATTTGTAGCAGGCACCATGTAATCAGACTGAGAGTTCAAATAAATGTAGCAATGACACTGGCTATCCTGATGATAAGAGAGAACTGTAGTGCAAGATAGTGGAAATGAAATTTGATAGCAAAGCAGCAGCCTATTCTTTCTACAACTGATATGCCAAAGATCATGGGTTCGGCATTAGGAAGCACCAAGTGACGCGGTTTGATGATAGAGTTGTTCGTCTAAGGCGCTTTGTATGTTGCAAGCAAGAGAAACGTAATACTAAGTTACTGACAATGGAAGGTCGCAAATATAGGCTCAGAGGTGAGACTAGGTGCAACTGTAAGGCACGTATGGTGGTGAAGTTTGATGGAAAAACTGGTCTTTGGATCGTTCGGAGTTTTAGTGACACTCACAATCATGTGTTAGCGAGACCGGATGAAGACCCTTTTCTTTGGTCCCATAGGAAGATCAACGACTCCCAAAGAGCTGAGATATTATCACAGTGTAACATGGGGGTTAGGAAGCATATCATCATGCGATTCATTTGCTAGTGTGGGATTTACAAGGAAGGATTTGTACAACATGTGCTCAAGGGAAAAAAGGAAGCTGCTTTATAAGGGTGGTGCTAACACAACCTTGGGCATCATGGCAGAGAGAAAGAAGAGGGACCCTGAGTTTTTTATGATTACACGCTACATGAAGGCCGTCTGCAGCACTTGGTCGGGTGCAATTCTCAATCACGTCGGGACTACCAGGACTACGGCGATGTCGTTGTGTTTGACAGCACATACAAGATGAATAAGTATAGAATTCCATTTGTTCCAATTGTCGGCTTGAACAATCACCGTAAAACAATGGTATTTGGCTGTGCCATCCTATCAAACAAGACCGAAGAAACATATGCCTGGCTGCTGCGGACTTTCTTGGAAGCAATGTGCCAGCAGAAGCCAAAGGCAGTAATCACGGATGCGGATTGATACGCCCAATTTGCATCACCATTCTATATCATAATTTACCTCTATTCATTGATATTTGTCTTATTATGAGGTATTACTTATGGATTTTCATCTGTTTATGCATGTTGGATGATTCCTGGAGGATGGACTTTCGGAGTCTGGATTCTGATGAAAAAGAAGGCGTTTTGGTGCAATTTCGCGAACATCAGAAAAATACCAGAAAAATATGGAAACATATTATTTTACCAGAAGACGAAGGAAGCCAAAAGGAGGGACGGAGTTGGGCCTCAGGGGGTCCACACCCCCCTAGGCACGGGCCCACCTGACCTCGCGCCTAGGGAAGGTGTGGCCCACCTGCTCGGCCTCTGACTCCGCCCCTTCGCCTATATCTTCCCACCGGAACCCTAAGCCTCGAGGAGCGACCACAGATATATTTCCGCCACCTTTGGGGGCGGAAAACACCGGGAGAGAAAGATCTCTCCGGCAGACAGATTTCTGTCGGGGGAATTCCTTCCCGGAGAGGGGAGACCGTCGCCATCAACACCATCGTCAAGCTAGGCTTCATCGGGATCATCATCATCATCCACACCATCATCTCCACCAGCACCATCATCACCACTCTGTACTGCTGTAACAATTGTGTTGGATATTGCTTTAGTTCATTAGGGGAAACTTTTCCGGTTTTGATTACTATTGTAGTTGATGCTTGTGAGTGGAACCATTGGATTATTGTTTATGTTCAGATTGTTATCCATTACCATATCATCTTTGACCTTGATCCATATGATTTCTTGTGATTAGTTTGTTTAGTTCTTGAGGACATGGGAGAAGTCATGTTGTTAGTAGTGAATATGTGGTGAGTTATTATTCAATGATTTAGTATTTAAGTTGTGGTGCTATTCTTCTAGTGGTGTCATTGTAGACTACATGACATTTCACCATTTATGGGCCTAGGGGGATGCATTGTGTATTTGGATACTAATTGTGGGGTTGTCGGAGTGACAGAAACCTGAACCCCCATTAGGACACCTTTGCACAAGGGAGCGTAGGATCTCAGAGTTTAAGGTTGTGGTTAGATTTATATCTTAATTATTTTCCTATAGTTACGGGTGTTTGCAGGGGGTTTAATCACAAGTATGTATTAGTCCAAGTAAGGTCGGTACATTAGCACAGGTTCACCCACACAACACTTACAACACCAAAGAAGAGTAATCAACTATATGAAGCGAAAGCACTTGACAAAATTCCCATGTGTCCTCGTGAACTTTGGTCCTTATAAGTATTTTCACCGGCTTGTCCTTTGCTAAGAAAGGATTGGTACACTTGATATGTTTGTTCGTTACTTCTGTTACTTGCTCTTTGTTTTGTTGCCTTGTGAGAAAACCACTAAAAATCCGTTTGCTAAGTATTCACAGGAATTTCCTGCTCCATACCACTGTTCAGCACCTTCTGCTCCTAGTTGGGATCGACACTCCTATTTATCGAAAGTACTGCGATACACCCCCTATACTTGTGGGTCATCAAGACTATTTTCTGGCGCTGTTGCCGGGGAGTGAAGCTCTATTGAAGAGTGGAACTGGTAAAGGAAACTTTTACTGTGAGTATTGCTTTTGTTACTACTTGTTACTTTGTTTCCAATATGAATAACCCACTTGGTTTTCTATTTGGGAAAACTACTACCGCTGGTAGGGTAGTAGATGAACCACCTCCTGTTGAGATCGATCCTTTTAAGATACCTACAAGTATTGTTAATCGTGTTATGGATAATTATTATTTTGGGGATGGAACTGTCCATCCTAGTGATCACTTGATTTTTATCCATGAATTATGCGAGTTGTTTAAGTGTGCAGGTATCAGAACTGAACAGGTGAAGAGGAAGTTACCCTCCATATCCTTGAAAGGGAGAGCTGAGGCATGGTATAAGCTGCTGAAGAATGGACAATCCATGGAATGGGAGGAGATGGCATCTCTCTTTTACTCTAAATTTTATCCTCCCAGTGAAATCCATAAGGATAGAAGTCTTATATATAACTTCTGGCCTCTTAATGGAGAGAGTACATCCCAAACTTGGGGTAGATTGAAGCTACTAATGCTTAAATGTCCTATTCATGAACTCCCTAACAATATTATTCTCAAAAACTTTTATGCTAGGCTTTCTCTTCATGATAAAGATTTACTAGATGCTTCTTGTGCTGGATCATTCACACGTATGAAGGAAGAAGCTAAATGGAATCTACTAGACCGTATTCAAGATAACATTGAAGCTTGGGAGAATGACAAAGCAAGAAAGTGAGGTATAAACTATGATTATGAATGCATTAAATCTTTTATGGGTACTGATAAGTTCTGTAATATTCGCAATAAGTTTGGTCTTGATTCCCAAAGTATTGCCAGCTATTTTAAGGCGTTTGCCTCTTACATATAAATTCCCAAGAAGAAGTGGAATAAGTACCATGCTCCTTATAAAGATGTTGTTAATCATGCTCCAGTTACAAGTACTCAAGTTTGCACTACTAATCATATTGTGCATGAACCCCATGTTGAGAAAATGCCTTTCCCAGCTAAGGTAAAGGAGTATTCTATGATTATTAGTGCAAATAACAAGGGTATAATGGAAACTGTGGAGCCTGGTAAGCATTTGAGTGATGAACCTGTGGTAGCTATTGTGAAGGACACTATCACTAGATATATAGAGGATGAGCACATTGTCTTCTGTGAAGACGCTTATAATAGTATCTCTCATCCTAGTAAGGCTAGAAAATCTAGTGTTCCTATGCTTTCTGTTAAAATTGGTGATCATTGCTACTATGGTTTATGTGATATTGGTTCTAGTTCTAGTGCTATTCCTTATGAGATTTACAGGGAAATTATGCATGATATTGGTCCTTGTGAGCTTGAGGACATTGATGTGGTTATTCACCTTGATATAAGGAGACCATTTGCCCCATTGGCATTGTAAGATATGTGGAGGTTCTCTGTGGTAAAATTAAGTATCCTGTTGATTTTCTAGTGCTTAATTCAGCAGCTAGCAAAACTTGTCCTATTATTTTTGGTAGGCCTTTCTTGAAAACTTGTGGAGATATTATTGATTGTAAGAAGGAAAAAGTTTTAACTAAGTTTGATGGAGATTCTTGTGAGTTTAACTTTTCCAAATTTTCTAAAGCTCCTCGTGAAAATAGCATGCCTAACAAAGATTTCAGGATGGAAAAACTTGCTTCTATTGATCCAGTCTATGACCTTGAACCTCTTTTTGGTGATTGTAAGTATGCTTATTCTGATGATACAGTTGTTTCCAGTGACATTTATATTGTCAAATTTATTCATAGTGATACTGAAAGTTATTTTGAGAGAGGTAAACATGGTTTTATGCATCTCAATGATGTTAAGTTTCCCCATTTTATGTTGAGAGCTTTAAAGTTGCATCTGTTTTGTCTTCCTATGCTTGTGGATTTTTGTTTCAACAATTCGTTTTCTCATGATACCCCCATCCATAGGAAGTGGGTTAGACTCAAGTGTTTTGGTTATTTGCTTCTTGATGCTCTCTTTCACTCCAGATATATATATCCTATGTGAGCATATTTGGAAGTTTTAAGCCTAACTTAAAGGCATTAAATAAAAGTACTTGTTGGGAGATAACCCAAGAGTTTATTTCGAGTCTTGGAAGTTATTACCTCATTAATAACCACTCCTTATCCTTTTTGTTTTGGTTTTTGTGTCAAGTTCAACTGCTTTTGTAAAGTAGAGGAGTTGTGAAAAGTGGCTGTCCTGGGACAGATTTTTGTGCTACATTGTAAAATTCGTGAGGGAGCTCAGTACTTCGGATGGAGCTGTATTTTTCTGAGCTTGTTCTCCAAGTTGTTACCCAACTTTCATCAGTTCTGCACTTTTTGATTTGAGCAACAGAAGGTCTTTAGAAAAATTAATATTTACCTGCTGGTCTATTTTGACAGATTTTTGCCATCATTTGCATTTTCCTCTTACAGAAGCTTTTGATTTGATGGGTTTTCAGTCGAAGTGTCTACCAAAGGGTTATTGTTTTTGCTTAAACTAATGTTGTCATTGAGTTTGTGCAAGGGTTTTGTAAAAAAGAAATTCTCAGGAGAAAGAGAGAAGGAATCTGCAGAGTTCGTCTTTGAATAGGTAAGAGTGGTGAAAACATAAGGTTCGTGAAACCCCAATCTTTTCATATTTTTGATGTTTTTAATACATAAGGGAAGTTACGAGACTAAACTGAAGAGTAAATGGAGACCGAAGTGGACAAACCCACCCCAGGTGCAGGCCCAGCCTGGCCACGCCTGGAGGGGGTTTAACCCCCCCCCTCCCGAACTCCGTCTCCGCTTCGTTTCCGTGTCAAAACTTTCTTTATGCATTGAATCTTCATAATATATAACCCCTCGGATCCCCCGAGGTTCGTGCATCGTGTTCTCGTTGTGTTTTCGTTTCGATCTGTTTCTGTCAGGAAATATTCTCAAGTTTAGAGCACCATGGCCTCCGCCAACGACGAAGGCAAGAATCCCGAGAAATAAGAACCTCAAGTTTCCAAGGAGGAAGAGATCCAGGAAGGATATGAAGGTGAAATGGAGGAGGACAAGCAACCAGACACCCGCGCTACCATCACAAGCATTTTTTTGGTGGCACTACCGGCCAAGCTTAAGAAGACAGCACAGATCTCTACAGGAGGGAAACCTCCACGTCTCTTCCACAATCCACAGACATCTCCTCCATAGAAGGATCACGCTAGAGATGAAGAGTGGGGAAAGAACAACAAGAACTGGGATTCTCGGACTGACATGATCATGAACCGTATAGAGCAAAACTCGCAGTTAATCCGTACTCTTACTTTTCACTTTGAGGAGTTGAAGAAACTTATTGAGGAGCTTATCAAGAGAACACCACCACCACCAAAGGAGTAATTCGTCATCGGGTTTGGCATCCCCTTGGCTTGTTCCAAGCTTGGGGGAGTGCCGCGGTATCACCACCACTATCTATTATCTTTTACCTTTTTAGTGGATTCATATTTGTGGTAGAGGGGTTATCTTATAGTTTGGTTTGCATGTGGAAGTATCTCTCCTTTAGTTGATTATCTATGTATCCCTTGGTGTGAGTGCCTTTATTGGAATATTAATGAGAAGTCTCATCTTTTACTTTTTGCACTTCTTATTTTTAGTTTGCAATCTCTATTATACGATGGCTCTTGTTGATCAGTATTGGCACCACTCTGGCATCATCAAGTGGATCTAAATTGGTTTTGGCAAACCAAGTTCTGGTCAGTGGCTTTAGTTTGAAAGAAAGAAAAAGAAAGAAAAAGCTTAGGTATTTTGTATCATTTGTTTTCTTTCTTGTTGTCTCATAAGCTTAGTATTCTTTATTTAAGATTCTTTTGTGTCTTCAAGGAAGATTGCATGGTTGGCTTTATTACGTGTATGTTCGCTTGTTTCTTTTAACTCTCTTTCTTGCTACCCAGCCTTGCTAGCCAAAACCTGTTTTGAGAAGGCATACTTCTCATTTTTCCAAAATCCTTTAAACCCAAAACTTTTGCCATTTGTGTCCACCATATCTACCTAGTAGCTTTTTCTATTCCTAGAAAATTCTCAAGTTTCATCTACCTTTGGAATTAAAAAGTATTTTGTTATGAGAAAACAAGTTAGTAAAGCTCTCACGAACTTGATGGCATACTTTATTTCTTGCCCCTAATAAACTTGAACCATTGTGGACATCGAAGTTGTATATGCTTGCATCTATACGTTGGAATTAGCAGAACCGTGCTATCACGGGGAACATTTTCAACATTGCACATGTACTCTATACACAGTTGATATCATGCTCTCTTGTCTATGGATGTCAACGGTGTGAAATAAAGAGGGAACTTGTAAGTCCATGGATTTTGTATTCTATGTTATAGAAACGCCTGGGCCGCTAGCCTAATCCATGCCTAATCATGTTGGAAACTTGCAGCATCACCATAGTGAGTCATCTATGAAGCATCCTCAATAAAAAGCTATACACATAGTAAATAAAAATATCGCTGAGATGCTCATTGTCTGCTTGCCTTGTCATTTTGGTTATGGGAAAGCTCATGTACCATGTGCAAGGGGTACCTCGTTGGCGGTTCTCAATGATATGCAAATACTTACAATGACAAGAACTTACGTGGGCCCAAAGTTGAGTATGCATGAGGAGTGGCCCTCATATTCAAGGGACATGCGATTGCCAACTTATATTTCGTCAAGCATATACTCCATCTTTGTTCACTTTAACCTTAATCATCTCAAGATGCTTATGATAGGGGCAATGAGGGCTCAAAGCTAGTAAGTACCATAATATTTTGGAAGCTCTTTGTGACTTGTAATCCCTGCTACCCTCTAAGAAGTGACCTTTCTTCCACTTCCAAGTTGAGTCAGTAAACCTACTTACTCTCTATCTCCAGCAAGCTTTTGAGTTGTTGTGTTTCAAGCATTCATATGGTGATTTATTCAATCATGTTCTTCATCTTCCTTGTTTGCACAAAACTCTTATTTATTGAGTATTTACTTTGAAAGCCTTCACTTATGAAAAACCTTTTTGAGCAAAGAGTGTTCCTGTTTTGAAACTTCTACAAAAAACTTTTGTGAAACTGTTTGCCAGGTGTTCTCTGACCAAGAACAATTTTGCCAAATCCAATTATGATTTATCTTTATGCATCTCTACTGTGACTATTGTACTTGGTTGCAAGCTAAGTTATATAATGGTGAGTTGCTTTCTTCTATGAGTTGTGCAATGGTAAGTGTGATGCTTCTTGTTCGTATTCTTTTTATCGACACTTCACTCCATAAACCTGTTGACATGTTTACTGAGCTCAGTATTCGCTTGGGGACAAACGAAGTCTAAGCTTGGGGGAGCTGATACGCCCAATTTGCATCACCATTCTATATCATAATTTACCTCTATTCATTGATATTTGTCTTATTATGAGGTATTACTTATGGATTTTCATCTATTTATGCATGTTGGATGATTCCTGGAGGATGGATTGCCGGAGTCTGGATTCTGATGGAAAAAAGGCATTTCAGTGCAATTTCGCGAAGATCAGAAAAATACCAGAAAATACGGAAACATATTATTTTACCAGAAGATGAAGGAAGCCAGAAGGAGAGACGGAGTTGGGCCTCAGGGGGCCCACACCCCCTAGGCGCGGGCCCACCTAACCCCGCGCCTAGGGCAGGTGTGGCCTACCTGCCCGGCTTCCCACTCCGCCCCTTCGCCTATATTTTCCCTACGGAATCCTAAGCCTTAGGGAGTGACCACAGATAGATTTCCGCCGCCTCTCGGGGGCGGAAAACACCGAGAGAGAAAGATCTCTCTGGTAGACAGATTTCTACCAGGGGAATTCCTCCTCGGAGAGGGGAGACCGTCGGCATCAACACCGTCATCAAGCTAGGCTTCATCGGGATCATCATCATCATCCACACCATCACCTCCACCAGCACCATCACCACCACTCTGTCCCGCTGTAACAATTGTGTTGGATATTTCTTAGTTCATTAGGGAAAACTTTCCCGGTGTTAATTACTATTATAGTTGATGCTTGTGAGTGGAACCATTGGATTATTGTTTATGTTTAGATTGCTATCCATTACCATATCATCTTTGATCTTGATCCATATGATGTCTTGTGAGTAGTTCGTTTAGTTCTTGAGGACATGGGAGAAGTCATGTTGTTAGTAGTGAATCTGTGATGAGTTATTATTCAATGGTTTAAGTATTTAAGTTATGGTGCTATTCTTCTAGTGGTGTCATGTGAACGTCGACTACATTACACTTCACCATTTATGGGCCTAGGGGAATGCATTGTGTATTTGGCTACTAATCGCGGGGTTGTCGGAGTGACAGAAACCTGAACCCTCATTAGGACACCTTTGCACAAGGGAGTGTAGGATCTCAGAGTTTAAGGCTGTGGTTAGATTTATATCTTAATTACTTTCCTGTAGTTATGGATGTTTGCAGGAGGTTTAATCACAAGTATATATTAGTCCAAGTAAGGTCAGTACATTAGCACAGGTTCACCCACACAACACTTAAAACACCAAAGTAGTTTACTCAGCTATATAAAGAGAAAGCACTTGACAGAATTCCCATGTGTCCTCAAGAACCTTTGGTCCTTATAAGTATATCCACCGGCTTGTCCTTTGCTAAGAAAGGATTGGACCACTTGCTCTATTTGTTCGTTACTTCTGTTACTTGCTCTTTGTTTTGTTGCCTTGTCAGAAAACCACTAAAACTCTGTTTGCTAAGTATTCAAAGGAATTTCCTGCTCCATACCACTTTTTAGCACCTTCTGCTTCTCGTTGGGATCGACACTCCTATTTATCGAAAGTACTACGATACACCCCCTATACTTGTGGGTCATCACGGATGCAGCGATGATCTTCGCTGTGGATGAAGTACTTACTGGTGTATACCATCGCATTTGCAGCTTTCACGTTGAAAAAATATGGAGATGCACCTTCCTAACAAGTCTCTGAACGAGTTTAGGACTCTTCTATATTACACCACGTTAGAGCAAGTATTCGAGTAGGGATGGCACATTTTTGTTGGGAAGTGGACATCACCCAAAACTACAAATTGGCTAAAGAGAATGTGTACGAAGAATAGATTATGGGCCGCCGCATATCTTTCAGAAGGGTTCTGGCTGGGTATGAAAAGCAACCAGAGGAGTGAAAGTTTAAACTCGTATCTTCACCTTCACCTTGATGGGGAAATGAACTTGGTAGACATGGTTAGTCACTACGAAAATGCCATCGCATGTCTCCATGAGAAGGAGGCCAAAGATGACTGCACGGTTTCACAAACATTTCTGGTGCCAGTTACTGATTTCAGAGAACTAGAGGTAGCTGCTGCAATAGTCTTCACTCCAGCTGTGTTCTATATTTTACAAGGTGACATTTCGAAGATTGGAGGTATGAAAATTTTAGAAAGAAAGCTAGGATCTGACTCGTACACCTTTGTCGTCGCATGGAAAAATAATCTTGATAGCAAGTTTTACATGGAATACACACCCAAATCGTCAGAAATTATAAGGTATAGCTGACGAAGGATGATTCGCAAAGGGATCCCTTGCAGGCACATATTGTGCGTGCTCAATCACTTCAAATTTACTGCAATACCAGACTGCTGTGCTCTGTGGCGTTTCACTAAAAACGGCAGGTTTGGGTTGCCTGCTAGATGCACGAGCGATATGTTTGGTTGGGGCTGGTCTGGGCCATAGGAGCGGAAAAAATACAACAGTATAAATGGGCTGGTCTCACAAGCTATGCATATTGCATGGAATGACACAGCGGAGTACGATCTTCTGAAGAGTACCATCGATGGAATTATTTTTAGAAGACATGGGTATGATAAATGCGGAGCATATGGCCCTCGTAGTTCAGTTAATAAAAATGCAGATGCAAGTCAAGCAAGTCAGTTTGATATTGGTGATCCTAAAAAAGTGTCTACCAAGGGTGCGCCTAAGCAAAAAAAGAAAGTTCCAGTCGAGAAACAATCTCCCATAACCAAAAGCGGTCGACCACTAGGATACAAAGAGCGGAAGAAGCGGGTGTGCAGCGCTTGCCAATAACAAGAAGAACCCAAAATGCATATATCATCTCATGTACGGTTTTGAAAATTAGCTTGATATTTTGCCTGTATTTTTATTACACTATATTATCTAATATATATGTTATCTCGTGCAGGAATGTCCTACGGCAGCAAGGGTAGTCATTTTTTAAGTATCATGCATGGAAATTAATTTTGAGGCAGTTATTGTGAAAATATGTATTTTTTTATGTACATTTATAGTCTTCTGATGTACATTTGTAGTGTTCTGATGTGTATACCCATGGCATGAGAGAAAATACAATAGAGCTGACTCAGATAGGATATAAGCTATATTATACTAGTAAGATCCTAGCTGAGAGAAGTATGGAGAGAAAAGAGAGCAGGTGCTTCAAATATGGCCCGGCCCGGATGCAGCACATGAATCAAAAAGTACATCCTGCATGCAGCTAGTTGCCGGCGCTATGGTGGTGGCTCTTGGTCCTTGTGAGTCTTGCATGTAAGCATATGCACATGCATCATTAAATACTTAAATATTTGTTAGAGTCAACCTAATAGCCAATTTATTGTATGGATGTTTATCTAAGAAAACTTTAGATGACATGGCATAGATATATAGCCAGAAGTTGACTGTATTATTGAAGAGTTGTGCATGCATGCACCGGCATAGACGTCTCGCTTCCAATGGGATTGATTGCATGCCCAGTTGTGCTTCTCCTTCACACTTGTGCGCGCGCCTCCAACTCTTCTCTTGGCGCACGAAAACAGCTCAACTCAACGCGCCTAGTCCACGCGGGGAAGATGTCGAGGAGCAGGTGCAGGGAGACGAGGAATTTCTAGAACAGATTTAATGCAACAGGAGACTGCCACGGGGGTTAATTAGGAAAAAACTAGCAAAACGTCTAGAACGCGAACTAGAAATTTTTGAAAAATCTAGAACGCGAAGTATACGGAGGGAGTAGTATGCACAAGTGTGTTTTTGCACGAACTATAAGCACATATGTTAATAAAACACGATTAGCAACCTGACATAGTAGCATAGAAAGTCCACGGACACCATAGTAGCAGACAAGACATGACGCAAACAGAGAAGACACGACACGACACCTTCTTCTTCCTCCGTCCTGGCCGCTCCCTTGCTCCTCCTGGCCGCTCCTTAGGCGTCATACCCCTCATCATCCTCTGCCATGATGTACGGGAGAGAGTGGGCCCTGCTGCTGATGGATAAGATGGCATGGAAGTCGGTGAAGATGTTGTAGGTCGTGAACACGATGAACTCTCATCCACGCCAGAACACTTGGCCGAGGAGGTGGTAGGCGTCGTAGTGGTTGACGAAGGTGACGTAGAGGCCTATGACGAAGTTGTTGTTGCCGTTGGTGTCGTCATACTGCTGGTCGATCTGGAACATGGGTGGAGTGCCGGCAGGGAGGTGGCGGTAGCCGGCGGAAAGGAAGAAGCGGGACAGCTCGATCGGGCCCCTCCACCTCGAGATGGCCCAGATGCGGAGACGGTTCTCCATAACCCAACCGTAAAGCCACTCCCTCTCCGGCACGTGGCGGGGCGGCGGTACGTCGGGCCGTTGGACTGCATCGTGGCGGGGGAAGGGGGGTTGGGGGCGGCGAGCGGCGGCAAGCGGTTGCCTGATTGGTGCGGGGCTCAGCGGCTAGCGGTTGCTTGAGTGGTGGCGGGCTCAACGGCTATCGGTTAGATGGATGGGTGCGAACAAGTGAGAGAAGGAGAGGTTGTAACACCCTCAGAATCGGCCCTATGCAAGTTTCAGCGCTTCCCGCCAAACCCGCATAGAAACGATTCAAAGGTGCCCACCAGGCACTTTCGTGCGGATGGAAAACGAAGTAATAACATTACACAACAGTCCTCGATGGGACCCACAGAACAGATATATATATACAACACGACTCCAAGAGTCAAGAATACAGATATAATATACAAAGATTCAAATCACCTTGAAAACGATAGAGCGTCCAGCTACGGACAAGATGCAAATGGGGCTAAGAGCCCTAAAGAATAACCAATGGCGTCCATAACCCTGCCCAGGCCAAGCCGGAAGGGTAACCCATTCTTGACGTCGATCTCAAAACCTGCTTAAACAAAAGGTGCCGACAAAGGGCAAAGGGAAAAAAAAGAGAGGCGGTCGATCGAGGCCGATGCAGCGAGGCTAGAATTCGGCGGTCCTCGCCTACATAGGTATGGTGGACTGAAGCGGCAGCGGCAGCATGCACTATACAACCTATAGAGACTCGAAAGAACTGGCGGATATCAGAGAGGGGTGGGAAAAGACCTATTCTGAACCAACCTGATACTACCATCAGACAAACCCATCCTGGTGTTTCCCCCTCGAGACCAAACGAGGAAGTCAACCGAGGAACTCACACTGTTGGCAGTTTTATTTATTCAGTTATCGTTGCAGCAATTACTAGTCATGTATAGATAATCATCCTGATATAATAAGCAGTGGGCAATTTTAGTTAACCATTCCGTTGTAGTTGCAACACTTACTAGTCAGATACAATAAGCATGAGATAACCCAAAACCCAACAGTTGTTGGTACTTTTATTTAGCTATTCCGTTATAGTTGCAATACTTACTAGTCAGATACAATGGTCGCAAGCGACAACCCAAACAAGCAATTGTTGGCAGTTTTATTTAGCCATTCCATTATAGTGAAGCTGATTACTAGTTATAATAAAGTCAAATTTATAGCATTACTTTAGTTATAGTTGTCTATGATCGAGATACTGTGCTCCAAGTCGTCCATAACCGCGGACACGGCTTTCAGAAAGTTTTACCCTGCAGGATGCACAAATAGCAACACACACTCGATCAACCTCGGAAAAACCAAATCAAAACCCAACGAGGCCTTCACGACAAAGCAATCACAGGATTCAGAAATATTTCAGGGGGCCACCCCATTGAGTACACCCGCAACGAAGTTAGCTGACTCCGAGACGGACTCAAGGTTTGCGTCAATGACTGTAAACGACTGGGAACCCAAAACTGGGCTTGTCGATACCGCGAAAACACTCCTCTTACCTAAACAGTACAGTGTGCTCCTCGCACAATCGTAAATAATACAGTAAAGCATGGCATAAGTACAGGATAGTAAATAAAACCTCAAACTAGTTTGTGGCCCCAAGAAATAAGAATGAATCAAGCTCTGGCTCAGGGGGGTCCCATAATCCTCCCGGATGTGGATAGCGCGAATATTCAAGGAACAGGTATCAAGTACTCGGGGTCCTACGGGACACAAGTGGACGGTTAAAAACCAAATAACATCTATTGCCCACCTGTGCCTCTGCTTACCTACTTCAATTTTAGTTGTTAAACAGTAATTAAAGTAAACGATAATGAAAGCCATGATCATCTCCAGCATTAAACATGCGGCAACACTCCAACAACTGTGGTACTGGACGACACGCAACATCACTTGAGCAAGCGACTACGACGCGCAAGACCAACTATCTACCAAACAGCAGGTAATAGGATGTGTCCAAGACAATATATGGCTGCAGGGGATATCACGGGTACGAAAACTAGAGCAACGCAACACAGATAGCAATAGATCAACATGAGGGAATAAATACTATAAAAGTAAGATAGGTAGAAAGGGGGGAGATGCTCGCCTAAAAGCATTGCTGAAGGTTCATACGAAGATCGGGGCGAAGCTCACATCAACTCAACGGCCTTATCCGCGAAGAAGCAAAACACTAGAAGAAACACCTGATGTACCATTTAATACTACGGCATAAGATCGAGCATGGTGCATGTATGACATGGAAAAGGTGCAATGCAATTAGATCATATTAAGCGGAACCGGGGGTCCCGACAATTAAATATATGGTTCTAGTTGTTTAGATACCCCGCAATTTAAATGTTGTCTTAACAGGGCAAAATATATCACCGGTTCGATGCACAATTTAAATGGGGCCGATATAAGACTAGATTCGCCCGCATATGGGCCCCATATTTAATTTATGTGAATCGGCATAACGCCCCCAACCCACATGATATGCATGCGAGATGAACAATTAATATGCAACAATTATATAGATGGCATTTATAAAAATAGGGTTCTCGGATAAGGGTCACACATTGAGGGGTCTCGGCGATCTTGGTTCCGGGGTTCGGGGCCGGACTCAGGGTTTTGACGGGATCGATCTCGGCAGAAACATTCTCGGACAACGGAGTAGATCTTGTCGCATCCGGGAAGAAGGACTTCGCGTTCGGTGGCGATCTTGGCGGTCTTCGGGTTCGGGCCTTGGCGTCCGAGAGGAAGTGCTTGGTGGTTCCGAGAAGGAGGTCTTGGAATCCAAGACGAAGAACTTGGGATCGATGTCGGGTATTCGAGTGGGACCATGTACTTTATTCAAAATCATCTGCATCGAGCCGATCTTGTCGACGAGGGGATCTCGACGCCTTATCAGGGCCCTCCATGTTCGATTGTTCTTGGTATTGATGTGAACAGAAGTGAAACATGGCGAGGTAGGACTTCAGGTGTCCGGTTAGTCACTGCAGCAACTGGGCGTATGACGTCCTTGTCCTGGGATTGTGCGCCACCGAGGAGAACGGATGCATCTGGTCGGCTCGGGGCAGGGGCACACGCGCACGGGCGGGGTGATGCGCCCGGAGCAAGCGAAGGCGGCGGGCTCGGCCGGAGGACTTAAGCCGCCAGAAAAAAAAGCGGTGATGGCGGCCTGGTGCAGCAGAGGTGAGGACGGCCCAGGCAGCGGCGTCGGCGGCGTCGGACCCGACGATGGCGGCGGGCGAAGCTTGCGAGGCGCGGCCCAGGATGCTCGCGACCAGCGGCGGCGGGCGGAGGACGACGCGCTGGGGCGACAGCGGAGAAGGGGCAGGCGGAGCACGACATGATCGGTGGCGGCGCCGGCGAGGCGCCCGAGCTCCACCGTGGCGGCTCGACGGAATCAGCGGCGGCTCATGGCGGAGAGAGACCCGACGTGGAAGGAAGAGGCGAGGAGGGCGACGGCTCGGCAATGCAGGCCACGCCATGTGAGAAGGAAGGCCGGCACGCCGGTGGATAGCTTGGCGGACCAGGAAGCGGAGGCCGGTGGCGCCCGGTCAGGAGCTCGGCGTTGGCCGTGGCGGGACGGATGCCGACCGAGAGGAGGCGAAGGCAAGGCACCGAGGCGGGGATCCAGGCGGGCGCGCTGGGATCCGGCGAGGGGCCCGGACGGCCGGAGGAGAGGAGGGGGCCAGGCAGCGGTCGGGTTCGCAAGGAAGAGGAGAGACGCGGGGTGGGAGAGAGAGACGCGGGGTGGGACCCGCGGGTGGGCCAGGAGCGGGGCCACGCGGTGGGCAAAGGGGAGAGAGGGGTTGGTGGCATTTGAAGGCGTGCTATGTGTGTGTCTTCTTGGTGGGGAAGGGAGTGAGGGTTTGGGCTGGGATTGATGAGGTGGCAAGGTGGGTAGGGATTGGGGTCCAGGGGGTGAGGTGGCCTAGGGAGGTGAGGTGGAGGGCTGGGAGTGGCTGGGTAGGTTAGGATAGGGTAGAAAATGATTGGGGTAGGGTTTGGGTTAGGTAACGGGGTGGTAGGCTGCTGCTAGCTGGGCTTTTGGGCCTGGCCGGCGGCGGCCTCCCCCAATTTTATAAAACATTTAATTTTATTTAGTTTTAAATATCGTTTTGTAAAACATTTTAGACAAATAGAAGATCCGGGCGGACCGAGGGTTTTATGTTTTAGAATAGGGAGGGGTATTTATAGAAAACAAAAATATGGCTTTTAGCAAAATTGGTTTCGACAAATTGATGCATGGTGATGTTATGATGATGCACAGAGACAAGACATGCGATTATGATGATGACATGCACAAAACAACGCGATTTTCTAGTAGTGGTTTTAGCGGGATGCCACAATTCGACACCACTAACAATGGATCTCGCCCTCGAGATCCGCCTCATGGTACCGGAAGGAAGGTCGGTGATCTAAATCTTCTCGCATCGTGTAGATCCTCGCGACACCACTAACGAGGGTTCCTTCTTCATCTTGAAATCGGCGACACCACCAACAATGGTCGGGGCTCACGTCCATTGAGAGAACACCCCGGAGAAACAAAGGACGGAGGTAGAGGTATTAAAAGATAAAGGCCACTTCTAACTTCCGTGGAATGAGTGAAATCACATTAATTCACCAATTCAATGTACAAGAGCGAATGATAAGAGTAGTGGTATGGTAGCTACTCCATCCCGCACTCAAACCATTACCCTGCACGCGAATAGGCGGATTATGCAACCAACTCTCGGAATTCAGACTGAAGATCTCGACCAACGAGGTTCAGAAGCAAAGGAGTGATGCAGACTCTGCATCGGATCTGGCGTAGATGATGTCGTCGTGTAGGAAAACACCGGAAGGCACAAACAAGGAACAAAGAATGGTACCACAGTAGACGGATTCCTCAGGCAGCTTGACACCGGATGGTAGAACACCGTTATCAAAGGAGGAAGCGAAACCCTGAAGGTACGACGGAACCCAACCACGAGAAATCCTAGACTCGAAGAGAGAAGAGAGCGTATTCAAAACGCGTAGAGGTAAGAGGAGAATAGCAGAGGGGTAAGGAGTAAAATCAGACCTAATCAGAACTATCCAATCGATTTTGCAAAAATAGTTTTGACACTCTACTTCGGCCGTTAGCTAGGTTATCCTACAGGCTGGACTTGTGGGGTATTGCAACTGCTGAGCTCTGATACCACTCTGTAACACCCTCAGAATTGGCCCTATGCAAGTTCCAGCGCTTCCCGCCAAACCCGCATAGAAACGATTCAAAGGTGCCCACCAGGCACTTTCGTGCGGGTGGAAAACGAAGTAATAACATTACACAACAGTCCTCGATGGGACCCACAGAACAGATATATATACAACACGACTCCAAGAGTCAAGAATACAGATATAATATACAAAGATTCAAATCACCTTGAAAACGATAGAGCGTCCAGCTACGGACAAGATGCAAATGGGGCTAAGAGCCCTGAAGAATAACCAATGGCGTCCATAACCCCCTGGGCCAAGCGGAAGGGTAACCCCTTAACGACGTCGATCTCAAAACCTGCTTAAACAAAAGGGGTGCCAACAAAGGGCAAAGGAAAAAAAAGAGCGGTCAAGATCTTGAGGCCAAGACAGCGAGGCTAGAATTCGGCGGTCCTCGCCTACATAGGTATGGTGGACTGAAGCGGCAGCGGCAGCATGCACTATACAACCTATAGAGACTCGAAACAACTGGCGGATATCAGAGAGGGGTGGGAAAAGACCTATTCGGAACCAACCTGATGCTACCATCAGACAAACCCATCCTGGTGTTTCCCCCTCGAGACCAAACGAGGAAGTCAATCGAGGAACTCACACTGTTGGCAGTTTTATTTATTCAGTTATCGTTGCAGCAATTACTAGTCATGTATAGATAATCATCCTGATATAATAAGCAGTGGGCAATTTTAGTTAACCATTCTGTTGTAGTTGCAACACTTACTAGTCAGATACAATAAGCATGAGATAACACAAAACCCAGCAGTTGTTGGTACTTTTATTTAGCCATTCTGTTATAGTTGCAATACTTACTAGTCAGATACAATGGTCGCAAGCGACAACCCAAACAAGCAATTGTTGGCAGTTTTATTTAGCCATTCCATTATAGTGAAGCTGATTACTAGTTATAATAAAGTCAAATTTATAGCACTACTTTAGTTATAGTTGTCTATGATCGAGATACTGTGCTCCAAGTCGTCCATAACCGCGGACACGGCTTTCAGAAAGTTTTACCCTGCAGGGGTGCACAAATAGCAACACACACTCGATCAACCTCGGAAAAACCAAATCAAAACCCAACGAGGCCTTCACGACAAAGCAATCACAGGATTCAGAAATATTTCGAGGCCACCCCATTGAGTACACCATAGCGAAGTTAGTGACTCGAGACGGACTCAAGGTTTGCGTCAATGGTCAGAACGATCGGGAACCCAAAACTGGGCTTGTCGATACATGAAAACACACTTACCTAAGCGATGCAGTGCTCCTCGCACAATCGTAAATAATACTGAAAGCATGGCATAAGTACAGGATAGTAAATAAAACCTCAAACTAGTTTGTGGCCCCAAGAAATAAGAATGAATCAAGCTCTGGCTCAGGGGGGTCCCATAATCCTCCCGGATGTGGATAGCGCGAATATTCAAGGAACAGGTATCAAGTACTCGGGGTCCTACGAGACACAAGTCGACGGTTAACAACCAAATAACATCTATTGCCCACCTGTGCCTCTGCTTACCTACTTCAATTTTAGTTGTTAAACAGTAATTAAAGTAAACGATAATGAAAGCCATGATCATCTCCAGCATTAAACATGCGGCAACACTCCAACAACTGTGGTACTGGACGACACGCAACAACACTTGAGCAAGCGACTACGACGCGCAAGACCAACTATCTACCAAACAGCAGGTAATAGGATGTGTCCAAGGCAATATATGGCTGCAGGGGATATCACTGGTACGAAAACTAGAGCAACACAACACAGATAGCAATAGATCAACAGGAGGGAATAAATACTATAAAAGTAAGATAGGTAGAAAGGGGGGAGATGCTCGCCTGAAAGCATTGCTGAAGGTTCATCCGAAGATCGGGGCGAAGCTCACATCAACTCAACGGCCTTATCCGCGAAGAAGCAAAACACTAGAAGAAACACCGGGTGTACCATTTAATACTACGGCATAAGATCGAGAATGGTGCATGTATGACATGGCAAAGGTGCAATGCAATTAGATCATATTAAGCGGAACCGGGGGTCCCGACAATTAAATATATGGTTCTAGTTGTTTAGATACCCCGCAATTTAAATGTTGTCTTAACAGGGAAAAATATATCACCGGTTCGATGCACAATTTAAATGGGGCCGATATAAGACTAGATTCGCCCGCATATGGGCCCCATATTTAATTTATGTGAATCGGCATAACGCCCCCAACCCACATGATATGCATGCGAGATGAACAATTAATATGCAACAATTATATAGATGGCATTTATAAAAATAGGGTTCTCGGATAAGGGTCACACATTGAGGGGTCTCGGCGATCTTGGTTCCGGGGTTCGGGGCCGGACTCAGGGTTTTGACGGGATCGATCTCGGCAGAAACATTCTCGGACAACGGAGTAGATCTTGTCGCATCCGGGAAGAAGGACTTCGCGTTCGGTGGCGATCTTGGCGGTCTTCGGGTTCGGGCCTTGGCGTCCGAGAGGAAGTGCTTGGTGGTTCCGAGAAGGAGGTCTTGGAATCCAAGACGAAGAACTTGGGATCGATGTCGGGTATTCGAGTGGGACCATGTATTTTCTTCAAAATCATCTGCATCGAGCCGATCTTGTCGACGAGGGGATCTCGACGCCTTATCAGGGCCCTCCATGTTCGATTGTTCTTGGTATTGATGTGAACAGAAGTGAAACATGGCGAGGTAGGACTTCAGGTGTCCGGTTAGTCACTGCAGCAACTGGGCGTATGACGTCCTTGTCCTGGGATTGTGCGCCACCGAGGAGAACGGATGCATCTAGTCGGCTAGGGGCAGGGGCACACGCGCACGGGCGGGGTGATGTGCCCGGAGCAGCACGGAAGGCGAGGCCGGGGCGGCGGGCTCGGCCGGAGAGGACTTGGGCGCGCCGCCGGGGAAAAGGGCAGCGGTGGCCGGCCTTGGCGCAGGCAGCGGAGGAGGTGAGGACGGCCCAGGGCAGCGACGTGCTGGCGAGGTCGGACCCGCAGACGATGGCGGCGGAGCACCGGGGAGGCGAGGCCGGCGGGGCGAGCTTGCAGGGAGGCGCGGCCCAGGCTGCTCGTGGCCAGCATGGCGGGCGGAGGGCAGCGCTTGGGGCGAAGGGGCCGGAGGCGGAGGAGCACGACATGGCTGCGGTGGCGGCGCTCGGCGAGCTCCACCGGTGGCGGCTCGACGCGGAATCCCGAGCGGCGGCTCGCGGCGGAGAGAGACCCGACGCGGGGAAGGAAGAGGCGAGGAGGGCGGCACGACGGGCTCGGCAGCTGCAAGGCCACTCCATGTGAGAAGGGAAGGCCGACGCTCGCCGGCGGTGGGTAGCTTGGCGGCCCAGAGGAAGCGGAGGCCCGGGTGGCGCCGGTCAGGGAGCTCGAGCGTTGGCCGGCGGCGGGGACGCGGATGCCGACCGAGAGGAGGGCGAAGGCAAGGGGCACCGAGGGCAGGGGATCCAGGGCGGCGGCGGCGCCTGGGATCCGGCGAGGGGCCCAGACGGCCGGAGGAGAGGAGGGGGCCAGGCAGCGGTCGGGTTCGCAAGGAAGAGGAGAGACGCGGGGTGGGAGAGAGAGACGCGGGGTGGGACCCGCGGGTGGGCCAGGGGCAGAGCTGGTGGGCCAAAGGGAGAGAGAGGGGTTGGTGGCCACTGGGCAAGGCGTCTGTGTGTGTCTTCTTGGTGGGAAGGGAGTGAGGGTTTGGGCTGGGATTTATGAGGTGGCAAGGTGGGTGGGGATTGGGGTCCAGGGGGTGAGGTGGCCTAGGGAGGTGAGGTGGAGGGTTGGGAGTGGCTGGGTAGGTTAGGATAGGGTAGAAAATGATTGGGGTAGGGTTTGGGTTAGGTAACGGGGTGGTAGGCTGCTGCTACCTGGGCTTTTGGGCCTGGCCGACGGCGGCCTCCCCCGATTTTATAAAACATTTAATTTTATTTAGTTTTAAATATCGTTTTGTAAAACATTTTAGACAAATAGAAGATCCGGGCAGACCGAGGGTTTTATGTTTTAGAATAGGGAGGGGTATTTATAGAAAACAAAAATATGGCTTTTAGCAAAATTGGTTTCGACAAATTGATGCATGGTGATGTTATGATGATGCACAGAGACAAGACATGCGATTATGATGATGCCATGCACAAAACAACGCGATTTTCTAGTAGTGGTTTTAGTGGGATGCCACAGAGGTCGAGGGGCATATAAATGGGCGCGTCGTGGTCGCTTCGTTCTCCCCTCGTGTTTAAGGCGCACTCTTTCGAGGAGGCGCGGGCGCACGGTATCGAGGAGCCTCTGACTGGTTTCCGTGGGCGCGTGACGGGAAAGCTACGCCTGTGTGAAATTGTTTGGCGCGTGACCGACCGAGCAACACGCCCGCGTGAATTCGCAGCAAAAAAAAAGGTGTGCAAGTAGCTACGCTACGATGACAATGCCTCGCAACTTTATTACGTGACCGGTTGTGTAGCGTAATATTACGACACTGTGACAATACAATAGACAGGCTATGATGCTGCATGGCGCATGCATGGAAAATGCCCAGCTATTAATATATGTTGAAACGGAGTGGTAGATGGACCGTTGGGCCGTGAGATTACTGATTAGGCCCTGTCCTCACCATGGATGCATGCATGCGTGCGTAGCTGAACGGACATGTCGATCGACGTAGAATGCAGCGCTCGTTTCAGACCAAGGATGCAACATGCGCTCGTTTCAGACCAAGCAGGGCCGGTCCTGAGATTTCAGGGGCCCGGGGCGGAACTAAAATTTCGGGCCCCTTCTTAAATTTTTTTTATATACAAGAATGAAATGATGAAGAATAAATATTTCAAGTATACCTATTTGCAATATTTATATAAAAATGACAATGTTTACATATTACCTTCAAATTTTCTCTGTGTATTCCTAGAAGCGAAGTCAGTAATAATGAAATCAATATCAATCTCGTCCAATAACTTCTTCTCGATGCCGAATCATAAATAACCACACTAACTGGTTCCTCATCAACACTAGTAGATTTTGTAGGAGATGAATCAAATACGATATCATGATTACTTACATTGTTATTACCCGCGTTGATGTCATCGTTCTCCTCTATACCGATCTCATCCTCTAGATCAATATTACTATGTTCCTCAACAAGAACTACTACCTCCGTTTCGGTTTACAAGTCTTGCGCGTACTTCTATGTCGCCATAACCAATTAACCACACAAAAATATAAAAAAGAACTACTAATTAGAACAAAAATTAGGGGCAACGTTAGACTGCAGAAGACTGAGATCAGAAATTCAGAATTCGAACCTGCAAACGCTGAACGGTCAAAGCGAGACCAGAGACAGGCCACAGGCAGAGACATAGGGAGAGGGGCCGAGGCCATAGGCAACGATCGGCCCACAGACGGCGGCTTGCTGCTTGCCGCGTGTGGGCCTTCCTACGATCAACAACGCAACGTTGAGTCGAGGTCGAGGCAGGAACCAACGAGCCTTCATACGATACGATCAAAGAGGATAGCTGATCTAATCACAGGTTAGGTACGTGCTATCGTGATGGACTTCAAATCTAAAACGTATGTGTATGTCTAGCAAAGTAGAGGGACCAATCTAGTCTAATAGGAAACTCAAAAATGCTACTCCCTCTAACCCATATTAGTTGACTTAATTAGATTTATCAAAATTTGGATGAACATATATACTAAATAGTGTCTAGATTCATCCTAATTTAGACAGATTTGAGTCATCTAATATGGATCGAAAAGAGTATAGTTTTTTTTCTTTTCTAAAATCTATAGACTATATATGCCCCACATGTCTGGGAAGGGCCCCCCAAAATTTTGGGCCCGGGGCGGCTGCCCCTCGGGTCCCCCCTAAGGGCCGGCCCTGAGACCAAGGATGCAACATGCGCTCGTTTCCGACCACGGATGCTTACATGCGCGTGCAGCTGACCGAGACGACGCGCGTGAGAGCATGTACTCAGTGGCGGAGTTGCATGCATCCAACGGGTGCACATGCACCAGGGTAAAAAAAATTAACCTTGCAATCAGCTCTAAACCTAGTGTGTGCACTGTGAGGGCTAATCAAATAACCTTGAGCAGATAGAAAAGATTTCTAGCGACCGTAAGAGAATCGCTTGGTTAAAAGAAACGAACAAGTTTTTCAACGTGAACAACTAATTTGGTTCGAAACAAACTAGTGAAACAACCAAACAATTTTATAGTTTTGAGTTGACTCGACACAATAGGATACAAATTGTTGTCGTGAAATGGAAACAATAAACTGTTTTACAAATTTCATATGAATTTAGCAGGTATGAAAACATACAGGGGAACTAGTAAATTCTCAATGTACACTGATATTAGTCATTGATCTGACTTTTCTTTTCGGAGCCTCTATCTTGTTTCTTCTAGACATAAGAATCGTTGCAACGGTAGGTCCTCTTGATTCTTCAATTGTTGTCTGCGGTACCATATAGAAGAGTTTATAAATTGAATTGTAATCATATTGATTTTTGTGACTATACAAAGGAATAGTGTACATACCTGATCAATGTTTTTAGTCATACGATCTCCGTCCCAGTGCTCTAGACATTGCAACCCATAATCCGCATGAGTTGCTGCCGTACGATGAAACAAAATTCATTTACGACATCAGTAGTGAGAAAGTGATATGATTCACAAGTACTTACCCATCATCTTGCTTTCCAATTTCATATTTTTTAATAGGCCAAGTATCGACGTCAGGAATTTTTTTGCGTGTAGTTTTGTTTGTCCACCATATGTCTAGTGCAATTTGTTCTTTCTGCAAAAGATTTAGAGTTACTGAAACGACAAAAGATAATAAGGTTCTAATGAGAAAAGTAGATAATACCAAGTCATCCACAACTGCATGCGAATAAGTTAAACTGTACTTAGGGTCAAGGACTTGGAACTCCTGCTTGACATTATGCATTACAACTGTCACATAATGTTCTCCGTATATATTCAGAGGAAAATATGCCTACAAAATAAGATTACTAGCATGTACTATGTAGGATTCCAAATAGTTAACAACAACATCAATTTTATAAAAAAACTCTTTACCTTGTCACGCGCAAAATATTCATTCATAACCCTTCCTACAGCTCCTGGTCTTGGCACTTCTTGTACGTAAATTTTTTCCATTTTTTCGTTTTGTACATTTTAATGTCTTCTTTGATAAGATAGGTTCACCTCAATGATCCACATATGTGCCGATTATAGTCAATATGAGGATCCAGCTCTAGAATATAGGCATCAAGTATCTGAAAATAATAATCGTACAATAATTATATGTTCATACTTTTTTGTTGTAAAATAACAATAATAGGTTAGCTAATTACTTATAGCAGTACTAAGCCATTTTTTATAAGAACATCGTTAAGATCTTTCGAAGACAAGATGACCTCATCTAAGTTTTTGTACGCCCTTTTTACAGCTTCTTTGGGCATCTTCGCCAAAGTTGAAACATATTTGACAACACCTTTTATTTTATCTGGTGTTAACATAGTGTAACATTCCCTAATATCATGTTGTTCAAATAATATTGATGCATAACATTTATGAAAACATACAAGTTACCACACTGAACCATTTTTTTTGCTCAATAAAAATAAATAATGAAATCTATAAAATATTATACCTTTCGTATTTTTTGATTTACGTTTCGGTTGTTTTTGTCGCTCAAATAATGGGAAACCATACTTACTATTACCCTTGGGTATGCGTTTCCTTTTTCCTAGACCATTGTCAATTTCCTTTTTGCCACTATCATTAGAATTAGCACACTTTGTTGCATCTTCCTTACCCGCGGTAGAAGTGATATCATTGCGTGCATCGTTATGCACGACACCACTCTATGTACCATTTGGTGTATCCTTCTGAGTACCCAAAATGTATGACGGTACCTTCGATGACGACGCAGACACCACTCTGTGCACCACTCTGTGCTCCTGTGTACCGTCTATCTTCCGAAGGTGGTCTGGTGTGTTATTCATTGACATGTCATCAGCAGTTGTCGGCATACGTTTATCCTTCAAGGGTGTGACATAACTGTCATCACCAAATGGATCATCCGCCTGGGCTGCTTCAGAATTATCCGCCGTTTTTCTCAGTATGTCATCAAGCTTGGCTTATTTATTACCTTGTTTATACATAAATTGTTTGTCTAATTGTGATTTACTGGGAACGGATTTTACATCCTCATCATCTCCTCCTTTGTCCGACTGTGATGTTTCAGTTGGTTTGTACATGACACCATTTATATTTAACAATTTTAGAACCTCCTGCATAACATAAAATATTAAGTACTGAGTTTTCATTCATAGTGTAGTATAGTTATCATCAAAACGAAATAACACATAAACTATAGACTGTATCACCTCTGCACATTTCTGGGGTATAAGTGCCATCTGCATGTGCATGTGATTTTTCAATTCTGTCGTCATACGTTTGACATGGATATCCATATTACTGACCCGTTTGTTTGAACTTGACTATTCACCATTCATTGATGGTTTTTACATATTCTTTTTCTTATATTTCTCCCCAATATTATGTCGGATCTGCATGATTCAAAAATGAACATATTAAAGAACTTACAAATACAAACTCGAGCTATTTATGGTGGCATATCAAAAGAATGATTAAACTGACTACCATCACTTTAGTGTTGTTTCTGAGGCCTCGGCCATTATTATAATCATAGCAACATCTCCTTTCTGTTTCGTCTTCTGTCCATTTTCTCATTACTGGCCGAATGGAAACAGCGGGAATATAAGTAGGATCATCAATGATGACCAACTTCTCCCAGTAAAGAAACTGCAAATAAATTGTACAACAAATAAATTTAGTTTTACATTGAGAGCTGAACATAAGAACTGATGATTGTTTGACTTAACATATATACCTGTGTTAGACCTAGATTTCCTTTGGGTCATGCTCTCATAGCAGATCCTACAAAGCTATCCTTCAAACTATCTATGAGAGACTTCAGTGTGAAGTAATTCCAGTTAATCTGAAAAATACGAGAAACATCTTCCACTAAACAGTAGAAGCTCTTATGTACAGTTACATTACTCGATGGGGCTATGACAAGACCAATTAGAACAAGCACCGATTTGCGGATGAAGTTGTCATCAGACGCCTTCTTAGTCTTTATGTCGTTAATCAAATCTTTTATCACTATATTACCGATAGACTTGCTAAGAAAACATGGGGGTATGTTATGCATATTAGTCTGACCATCTTCATTTATAATTTGAAATGCAGAATAACCTTGGTTACGTAAACCATAAATATGTTCTACGTCCTCACAAGTTCTTACTATTTCTCCTGATCCTTCTTTTATGACGAAGGTGCCTGACGATGGATTGAACAACTCAATAATGAATCTGATTAAGTTTTCGCACATCGTGATTCATGGCACGTCCAACATCGCCCGCAAAGTAGTGCTGGTAAATCTCGCACGTTGCGCGCTTGTAAAGCCGGATACCAAATCTTCCCATCTTATGTAGTTATAAAATATATCCCTATCTAAATCGTCCATGCTGCACGAATCATTTAGAGAATGTGTTAATGTTTTGCCATCTAAATCTATAGGAGTTTCCCAAAAACCTATAGAAGCATCTTGTATGCACGACAAACAGTCGATGAGACATGGAATCAGTACCTGAATGACAGATGAGAAGAGGCGGTGAATGGTGGCACCAATGAGAGACGGTGAAAGGGAGTCCGGCGAGGATGAAGTGGTGAGAGGCGGCGTCGATCCCTGGAGGACACACGAGAGGGGGTAGAGAAGGGAGGCAGTAATGTGGGACGGCGAGGGTGGCTCGTAATGGAGGCAGCGGTGATTGGCGGCCTACCTAGGTTGAGTAGTGGGTTGTGGGACGATTGACGTGTCGATAACTACGTCCTCCGTGATTAACTGCTGGCGTTGGGCCTCATTATGGGTAGTTAATTGGGCCTATAGGGTTATTAATTTTTAATGTATTGTTTTTCCTATTTTTTATGCGTCTTTACGTATTTTGAAGTGTTGTATTGTACTGTTTAATGTCTTACCATATTTAGGGTTTTTCCAAATTTGATATGCACAACACGAATTTTAATTAAATTTACACAGTATTAACTTCATACGATGGGAGTGTTGCCCCTATATTTGGAGAACTTTTAGTACGTATAACGCAAAAGATGTGTATGGCGCACACGAATCAACCGAAGGATCACCAACATAAAGAAAGGTTTTCGATAAACCCAGATGCAAAACCAAAACATGTGTTCACAGCGAGAAACACAAATGAAGCATCAACAATTCCGGACATAACATGAAATGACGATTACTTAATAATTTCATGTAGACCGAACTAAGTAAGACATAATCGTTAAGTGTTGCACAAACATGAGAGTACATAAGCATAATATAGAACTAGAACACGAAATTTAGGTTGATTTCACACTTGGTCAACCAGTAGCTTCATAGTACCATCGTCCGCACGACGAAACCAAAACATGAATTTCTGATTAACTCTCATACCATTCTACCTCACAATGTCCATCCAGTTTGTTGTAATCATGGCACCTCCTTTAGATACTCCATTTAGCATTGAGTTGTTCATCACCAACTTAACGTGTGCAACCTTTCTATCTATGGAATAGGCTTTTAAAACTGCTGGCAATTGAATGTTTGTAATAATATGCTTCATAGTGAAGCTCTTTGAAAAGTACTGCACATAGAATTGACAACCAGTTATATAAATTATTTCACATTTACGCAAACAAATAAATGTGAAAAGTTCGTATGTACAGAATAGTTTACCATTTTAGCTTTATTTTTCACCGTGTTGGATTTTTTGATGATGCATACATAAAAGGGGTCTGTTGGCATGTGAGACTCGACTAGTCGCTCAAGTTCATCAAATTCTTCATCAGTCATTCACGCGATTGCCAAACTCAAGGAAAGCTTCAAAATCATGCTCGCTATTTATTCCAGGATCTTAGTGTAATTTTTGCACACATTAGCGACCTCCAATGTATGAATTGCTTATAAAATAAAATTGGCACAAAATGCTTACCCCTGACAAAAACAACCTTTTTTTCTTTTGATTAATGGAACCTGGTAGAATATAAAAGAATAATTAAAATCACATGTCATATTACGGTATGAATAATGTTGAACGTTTACATGCGCGCTCAGAGATACTAACTGTATGAACTGAAAATCAAAAGTACCACCTGCATGAACAGCGCAGACACTAGGGCACAGTCCGCATGCGATAACACCAGCCATTCGCCTACGTGGAAACGGAGATACGCCGCCGACGGCTTAAATTGGGTCGACGCTAAAATGCACCAGCAATGAACAATTTAGACTAGATCTACGAGAAACACATTTAGATTTGTGTTTTTGAACAATTTGGTTAAATATAAATCCGATTTTTTTACGACGAAACAAAAATTGTGCGGATTAGGTCTACGTCCTGTTGGATCTATTGTGTTTCCGTGCTATCCGTGGACAGTAAGTTAACCTAAATCGCCTCAACCTAAATATAGATCGTTGACAGGGCTTCGATTTTATGTACCTGCGCCATGGCGACCGAGGATATTCGAAAATACCTCCTAGCGACCGTCGTTGACGAAGCTCTCTCCCGTCCAGTTTTAGATGAGAGAGGAAGCGATGTAAAGAGGTGATGGGTAAATCTAAGGGAATGTGTACGTGCGGGAGGTAAATAGTCCTGATTTAATGAGGTAGTTACCCTAATGACCGAGTTAACCTTTGGATCCTCCTAGTGGGCCGACCAAACTAATATATTAAATTTTGAATTTAAAATGAATCATATAACCATTTGTTTGAAAATGACAATAAAATATACGGTTCTGTTTCTAATAATACGGACATCTCAGAATATTTTTTTAGAATATTTTAAAAAAATCGAAAACCATGACTTATTACAAATGGTTCTCTCAGGTAGGTATAAACGGTATGTTTTATAGACATGTGATTTTTTCAATATTTTTAAATTTGGCTAAATTTTGTTGTGGGTTTTTGTTCAGGCATGGTGGACCATGTGCAAAATTATAGCACACTCCTTGAACACTTGGCCTGACGATTCGTCCGTACCTGTCCAAAACCGCCCTAAAACCCTAGATTTTAGCCACCTACCGAGCCGAAGGCATGCTATCGTTGCTCATTGAGGTGATATAAGTGTGTGGTGTGTCATTGTGAGCCATTGTACCAATTTTGAAGCCATTCCTCAGTTGTCCCGCCGCTATCCCGACGGTAGACGCGTTACACCCTACTACCATAGACCGAAGTTGGCCAGTGTGGAAAGTGCATGGCCAAGAACCATGTTGTTTGTAAAGAAAGTTATGTGGTTGTTTGTTGGGGCATGGTGGAGCAATTTGCAAAATTATATCGCACTCCTTGAACACTTGGCCTGACGATTCGTCCGTACCTGTCCAAAATCGCCCTAAAACCTTAGATTTTAGCCATCTACCGAGCCGAAGGCATGCCCAAGCATGCCATTGTTGCTCATTGAGGTGATATAAGTGTGTGGTGTGTCATTTTGAGCCATTGTGCCAAGTTTTAAGTCATTCCTCAGTTGTCCTTCCGCTATCCCGACGGGTAGACGCGTTACACCCTACTACCCTAGACCGAAGCTGACTAGTGTGGAAAGTGCATGGCCAAGAACCATGTTGTTTGTAAAACAAGGTATGTGGGTGTTTGTTGGGGCATGGTGGAGCAGTGTGCAAAATAATGGCACACTCCTTGAACACTTTTCATGACGATTCGTCTGTACCTGTCCAAAACCGCCCTAAAACCCTAGATTTTAGTCGTCTACCGAGCCGAAGGCATGCCCAAGCATGCTATCATTGCTCATTGAGGTGATATAAGTGTGTGGTGTGTCAGTGTGAGCCATTGCTCCAAGTTTGAAGTCATTCCTCAGTTGTCCCGCCGCTATCCCGACGGGTAGACGCGTTACACCCTACTACCCTAGACCGGAGCTAGCCAGTGTGGGAAGTGCATGGCCAAGCACCATGTTGTTTGTAAAACAAGGTATGTGTTTGTTTGTTGGGGCATGGTGGAGCAATGTGCAAAAGTATAGCACACTCCTTGAACACTTGGCCTGACGATTCGTCCGTACCTATCCAAAACCGCCCCAAAACCCTAGATTTTAGCCGTCTACCGAGCCGAAGGAATGCCCAAGCATGCCATCGTTGCTCATTGAGGTGATATAAGTGTGTGGTGTGTCATTGTGAACCACTGTGCCAAGTTTTAAGCCATTCATCAGTTGTCCCGCCGCTATCCCGACGGGTAGACGCGTTACACCCTACTACCCTAGACCGAAGCTGGCTAGTGTGCGAAGTACATGGCCAAGCACCATGTTGTTTGTAAAACAAGGTATGTGGGTGTTTGTTGGGACATGGTGGAGAAATGTGAAAAGGTATAGAACACTCCTTGAACACTTTGCATGACGATTCGTCCGTACCTGTCCAAAACCGCCCTAAAACCCTATATTTTAGTCGTCTACCGAGCCAAAGGCATGCCCAAGCCTTCCACCATTGCTCATTGAGGTGATATAAGAGTGTGGTGTGTCATTGTGAGCCATTGTGCCAAGTTTTAATCCATCCTCAGTTGTATGGCTGTTATCCCGACGGGTAGACACGTTACACCCTACTACCCTAGACCGAAGCTGACCAGTGTGGGAAGTGCATGGCAAAGCAACAAGTTGTTTGTAAAACGAGGTATGTGGGTTTTTTTGGCGGTAGGGTGGATCAATGTGCAAAAGTATAGCACACTCCTTGAACACTTGGCCTAACGATTCGTCTGTACCTGTCCAAAACCGACCTAAAACCCTAGATTTTAGCCGTCTACCGAGCCAAAGGCATGCCCAAGCATGCTATCATTGATCATTGAGTTGATATAAGTGTGTGGTGTGTCATTTTTAGCCATTGTACCAAGTTTGAAGCCATTCCTCAGTTGTCCCGCCGCTATCCCGATGGTAGACGCGTTACACCCTACTACCCTAGACCGAAGCTGGCCAGTGTGGGAAGTGCATGGCCAAGAACCATGTTGTTTGTAAAAAAAGGTATGTGGTTGTTTGTTGGGGCATGGTGGAGAAATTTGCAAAAGTATATCACAATCATTGAACACTTGGCCTGACGATTCGTCCATACCTTTCCAAAACCGCCCTAAAACCCTAGATTTTAGCCATCTACCGAGCCGAAGGCATGCCCAAGCATGCCATCATTGCTCATTGAGGTGATATAAGTGTGTGGTGTGTCATTTCGAGCCATTGTTCCAAGTTTGAAGCCATTCCTCAGTTGTCCCGCCGCTATCCCGATGGGTAGACGCGTTACACCCTACTACCCTAGACCGAAGCTGGCCAGTGTGGGAAGTGCATGGCCAAGCACCATGTTGTTTGTAAAATAAGGTATGTGGGTGTTTGTTGGGGCATGGTGGAGCAATATGCAAAAGTATAGCACACTCCTTGAACACTTGGCCTGATGATTCGTCCGTACCTGTCCAAAACCGCCCTAAAACCCTAGATTTTAGCCGTCTACCGAGCCGAAGGCATGACCAAGCATGCCATCATTGCTCATTGAGGTGATATAAGTGTGTGGTGTGTCATTGTGAGCCATTGTTCCAAGTTTCAAGCCATTCCTCAGTTGTCCCGCCGCTATCCCGACGGGTAGACGCGTTACACCCTACTACCCTAGACCGAAGCTGGCCAGTGTGGGAAGTGCATGGTCAAGCACCATGTTGTTTGTAAAACAAGGTATGTGGGTGTTTTTTGGGGAATGGTGGATCAATGTGCAAAATTATAGCACACTCCTTGAACACTTGGCCTGACGATTCGTCCGTAACTGTCCAAAACCACCGTAAAACCCTAGATTTTAGCCGTCTACCAAGCCGAAGGCATGCCCAAGCATGCCATTGTTGCTCATTGAGGTGATATAAGTGTGTGGTGTGTCATTGTGAGCCATTGTGCCAAGTTTGAAGCCATTTCTTAGTTTTCCCGCGCCGCTATCCCGATGGGTAGACGCGTTACACCCTACTACCCTAGACCGAAGGCGGACAGTGTGGGAAGTGCATGGCCAAGCACCATGTTGTTTGTAAAACAAGGTATGTGGGTTTTTGTTGGGGCATGGTGGAGCAATGTGCAAAAGTATAGAATACTCCTTGAACACTTGGCCTGACAATTGATACGCCAAATTTGCATCACCATTCTATATCATAATTTACCTCTATTCATTGATATATGTCTTATTATGAGGTATTACTTATGTCTTTTCTACTGTTTATGCATGTTGTATGATTCTTGGAGGATGGACTGCTGGATTCTGGATTCTGATGGAAAAGAAGGCGTTTCGGTGCAATTTTGTGAAGATCGGAAAAATACCAGAAAAATATGGGAAAATATTATTTTTCCAGAAGAATGAGGAAGCCAGAAGGAGGAGCGAAGAGGGGCCGCAGGGATCCCACACCCCCTAGGCGTGGGCCCACCCTGGGCCACGCCTAGGACAGGTGTGGCCCACCTGACCGGCTCCCGACTCTGCCCCTTCGCCTATATCTTCTCTAGGAAACCCTAAGGCCAGGGGAGCGACCACAGATAGATTTCCGCCACCTCTGGGGTGCGGAAAACACCGAGAGAGAAAGATCTCTCTAACAGACAGATTTCTTCCTGGGGAATTCCTTACCGAAGAGGGGAGACCGTCGCCATCAACCCCATCATCAAGCTAGGCTTCATCGGGATCATCATCATCATCATCCATACCATCATCTCCACCAGCACCATCATCACCACTCCGTCCCGCTGTAACAATTGTGTTGGATATTGCTTTAGTTCTTAGGGGAAACTTTCCCGGTGTTAATTATTATTTTAGTTGATGCTTGTGAGTGGAACCATTGGATTATTGTTTATGTTCAGATTGTTATTCATCACCATATCATCTTTGATCTTGATCCATATGATTTCTTGTGAGTAGTTCGTTTAGTTCTTGAGGACATGGGACAAGTCATGTTGTTATTAGTGGATTTGTGTTGAGTTATTATTCAATGGTTATTATTTAAGTTGTGGTGCTATTCAATGGTTAGGACAGAACGACTTACTGAAGGGGTACGGTTGATCCTGTGCCACACGATCTGTTTAGATCCGACGCACCGCGTAGGTTGATCCGAACGAAACGGTATCGCCCAATCAAAATATTCCACGTGGCACTGACTCTGTTATAAAAACCAGAAAATGTTCTATTAGATATTTAAACTTGCAAAATTCATAACTTTTGATCTACACATCCAAATTTTGTAAATTTTATATCAATGGAATCAGCAAAGAAAGTAATTCCCAACCATGCACTTTGTTTAGTAAATTGATTCTGTTAAATTGGTTATTTTTACAGAAACTTGTGTTGGCATAATTTGGATATAAAAATTTGTTCTATAAGTATTTTTATGGTAAAATCTTTGGAAAATGGATTGTTTTGAACCTACTGACCATAGAAACCAACTTATGGATTTAAAAGTGTATTTTGTGATTCTAAAGAATAAATCTTTGAATTAAAGAATTTCTAGTTAAATAAAAATGTTGAATATCGTATAAAAATGCTTTTTGGAGAAAAACCTTTGGGAAATGATTTGAATTAAACTCTCTGACCCTATAACACAAAGTTTTATGATTTAAAAATATATTTGGTGAACTCTATAAAAAAAATTACTTTGCTAAAGGCATTTCCAACAACATAAAATATTGATTTGGTATGAAAATGGTTTATAGGTAAAACCTTTTGCAAATGGTTTAAATATGAAACACTTGACCTTAAAACACTAACATTTGTGTTGGAATTATATTTGGCAAACACTAGAAATATTCCTTGGATTTAAATCCTTTCTAGCAAAACAAAAATGATTTAAAGTGGCCCTTTTTCACTAACTTAATATCAAATGGTGTTACCACTTTTGTAAATGACCAATAGGTGTTTTCAAATGTTTATAACATATTAGAAACCACTTTTCCAAATAAAACAATCTTTGGCATGTTTGCATGCATTGCCTTGTTTTATTATTTTATGTGATGTTTGCTTGAATGGTATATTGAATATTGCTTGCTTGATTGAATTGTAGTGGTATTTGAAGAGTGTGACTATTGCAAGATCAAGGAGTGAACTTATAATATACCAAAAAGGCAAGTGATGCTTCATACTTTTGTCCTATTATTTTCACTATGCATTAGTGATATTTCTAAGTAGGACTTGCATGGAATTTTTGCTAAGTATAAACTATGCCATGGGAAATCCTAGTAGATGAAACCTTAGAAGAATTCTCCTAAGTTAAGATTCTTACTACCATCATGCTTAGCTTAGCTAGTAGAAAACAAGGGTGGATTATATTCATGCTATGGAATATTTATAAGTCAAGGACTTGTGTTTTTGTTTAATAAAACAACTAAGTGAATGAATCACAAGGGTGGAATGGAAAGAATGGTTTGTGTTGAGTGGTTATGCAAGTCCAGTATGCTGGGGAAAACTTGGTATCTCACTTGTGGAATGCCATCCAGGAACAAAGAGATTTGAGATGTCAAATGTTGAGAAGCTTCAAGTGCAGCCACTTGGCATTATGGGCTCTGCCTGGATCATATAGGTTGCAAGAACTTAGCCAAATGGATAGTTGGTGGTAGGGGATGATAGGTTGGAACGCGTCCATTCTGGTATAAGGGAAGGCTTCTAAAAGATCTTGTCTTGGTGAAACCAAGTATTGTGGGGAAAGTGCACCACCTCTGCAGAGTGTAAAATCTAAGTACTTAGCCATGTCCCTGGCAAAGGACAATTTGAGCATCAAGACATGCAAGCTATCAAGAATCTCCTCATCCCAATTTCAAAGTTAAAAACTTGTGGTTGAACAAGGGTTGAAGGATCATCAATTTCTATTGGGGGATGCCTTGGGTGATTTTGTCAAACAAAGCTTAATGTTTTCAAATGATAAGGAAAAACTATTTTGAGCAAAGCAAGCCTAAGATCCACTTAGCCAAATGCATATAGATGATAGACTCCACTATACTACCATAGTATCACTTGCCAATACAATTCAAATGTATTGACCCTTGTGGTTGTAACCTATTATGTTGCAGGTTTGTTTAATGTTAGTGAAGTGTTGATTAGGATTACAAGTCTACAACCAACATGATTGCCTGTGGCACTTTGAAGATGAAGGACTCCATGCTATAGTTATTCTGCTGCATTGTAATGAGATAACCAAATGAGCTATGTAAGATGTAAAGAATTATTTTATTCTTGGTTATAAAGTTGTATTATGACCTTTGTTTCTTGATATTACATCTTAACTATGGATTCTAGCTATTGATCCAGGGACTAGCATTGTAAACACAGGGATCTCTACCTTATTAAAGGTTGGGACCTCTACAACTGGGGTGCCTATTGAGCAATTGATTATTGAACCTGTGGTAGCTATTGTGAAGGATCTTGACGCTAGAAATATAGAGGATGAGCATGTTGTATTCTGTGAATATGCTACTAATATTGTCTCTTATCATAGTAAGGCTACAAAAGCTATTGTTCCTGTGCTTTCTGTTAAAATTGGTGATCATTGCTATTATGGTTTATGTGATATTGGTGCTAGTTCAAGTGTTATTCCTTATGAGATTTACAGGGAAATTATGCATGAGATTGGTACTTGTGAGCTTGAGGACATTGATGTGGTTATTCACCTTGATAATAAGGAGACCATTTGCCCCATTGGCATTGTAAGAGATGTGGAGGTTCTCTATGGTAAGATTAAGTATCATGCTGATTTCCGTGTGCTTAATTCAGCAGCTAGCAAAACTTGTCCTATCATTTTTGGTAGACCTTTCTTGAGCACTTGTGGAGCTATTATAGATTGTAAGAAGGAGAAAGTTTCAACTAAGTTTTATGGAGATTCTTATGAGTTTAACTTTTACAAATTTGCTAAAGCTCCTTGTGAAAACAGCTTGCCTAATAAAGATTTTAGGATGGAACAACTTGCTTCTATTGATCCGGTTTATGACCTTGGACCTCTTTTTGGTGACTGTAAGTATGCTTACTCAGATGATAAAGTTGTTGCCAGTGACAGTTATATTGTCAACTTTATTCAAAGTGCTACTAAAAGTTATTATGAGAGAGGGAAACATGGTTTTATGCATCTCAATAATGTTAAGTTTCCCCGTTTTATGTTGAAATCTTTGCAGTTGCATCTGTTTTGTCTTCCTATGCTAGTGGCTTTTTGTTTCAACAATTCATTTTCTCATGATACCCCCATGCATAGGAAGTGAGTTAGACTCAAGTGTTTTGGTTATTTGCTTCTTGATGCTCTCTTTCACTTCAAATATATATCTTCTTTGTGAGCATCTTCGAAAGTTTCAAGCCTAACTTAAAAGCATTAAACAAAAGTACTTGTTGTGAGATAACCCAAGAGTTTGGTTGAGTCTTGGAAGTTATTACTTCAGTAATAACCGCTCCTTATCCTTTTTGTTTTGGTTTTGGTGTCAAGTTCAACTACTTTTGTGAAGTAAAGGAGTTGTGAAAAGTGGTTGTCCTGGGACAGATTTTTGTGTTGTATTGTAAAAATCCGTGAGGAAGCTCAGTACTTCGGATGGAGATGTATTTGTCTGAGCTTGTTCTCCAAGTTGTTACCCAACTTTCATCAGTTCTGCACTTTTTGATTTGAGCAACAGAAGGTTTTCGAAAAAATCAATCTTTACCTGCTGGTCTGTTTTGACAGATTTCTGTTATCATTTGCATTTGTCTCTTATAGAAGCCTTTGTTTTGATAGATTTCAGTTGAAGTGTGAACCTAAAGGTTTTTTGTTTTTGCTGATACTAATGTTTCCATTGAAGTTTGTGTATTGCCTTGTGAGGAAAGGAAACTTCCAGGAGAAGGAGAAAAGGAGTCTACAGAGTTCGTCTTTGACTAGGTAAAAGTGGTAAAAACAGAAGGTTCGTGAAACTCCAATCTTTTTATATCTTTGATGTTTTTAATACATAAGGAAGACTACGAGACGGAACAGAGGATGAAATGGAGTCCGGGGTGGACAAAACCACCCCAGGTGCGGGCCCAGCCTGGCCGCGCCTAGAGGGGGTTTGACTCCCCCCAAACTCCGTCTCCGCCTCGTTTCCGTGTCAAAACCTTCCTTATGCATTGAAAATTCGTAATATATAACCCCCTGGATCCCCCGAGGTTCGTGAATCGTGTTCTCGTCGTGTTTTTGTTTCGATCTGTTTTTGTCAGGAAAACTTCTCAAGCTTAGAGCACCATGGTCTCCGCCAACGACAAAGGCAAGAAACCCTGGAGGATATAAAGTTGGAAGGACAAACCTCCGCAGGGGCAATGGCAAGGAAACCTACTTTGATTTCAGATACTGCCCAGAGGTAGCGGAATCCCTTTGAACCACTAATGAGTTTTGTGATAAGTACCGTGCCTTGAAGATGAAAGTGGGTATACTTCAAGAAGAGAATGACAAGAGAACACCACCACCGAAGGAGTAATTCATCATCAGGTTGGGCATCCCCTTGGCTTATTATATGATGGGTCTTGTTGATCAGTATTGGCATCACTTTGGGAGCATCAATTGGATCTAAATTGGTTTTGGCAAACCGAGTTCTGGTCAGTAGCAATACTTTTAGAAGTTTGAAAGAAAAATAGAAAAAAGTTGCAGGTATTTGGTATCATTTGTTTTCTTTCTTGTTGGCTCATAAGCTTAGTATTCTTTATTTAAGATCTTTTTTGTCTTCAAGGAAGATTGCATGTTTGGCTTTATTACTTGTATGTTTGCTTATTTCTTTCAACTCTCTTGCTTGCTACCCAGCCTTACTAGCCAAACAGCTGTTTTGAGAAGGCATACTTCTCATGTTTCCAATCCCGTTGAACCAAAACCTTTGCCACTTGTGTACACCATATCTACCTAGTAGCATTATTGCTATTCCAAGCAAATTCTCAAGCTTCATATACCTTTCGCATTGAAAAGTATTTTGTTATGTGAAAACTAGTTAGTAAAGCTCTCACGAACTTGATGGTACACTTTATTTCTTGCCCCTAATAGACTTGAACCATTGTGCCATCGAAGTTGTATATGCTTGCATCTATACGTTGGAATTAGCAGAACCATGTTGTCACGGGGAACGTTTTCAACATTGCACCTGTACTTTGTACTCAGTTGATATCATGCTCTTTTGTCTATGGATGTCAACGGTGTGAAATAAAGAGGGAACTTGTAAGTCCATGGAGTCTGTATTTTGTGTTAGAGAAACGCCTGGGCCGCTAGCCTAAGCCATGCCTAATCATGTTGGAAACTTGCAGCATCACCATAGTGAGCTATCTATGAAGCATCCTCAATAAAAATCTATGCACATATTAAATAAAAAGATCACTGAGATGCTCATTGTCTGCTTGCCTTGTCATTTTGGTTATGGGATAGCTCCTGTACCATGTGCAAGGGGTACCCCGTTGGCGGTTCTCTATGATACGCATGTACTTACAATGACAAGAACTTACCGGTGACCGAAGTTGAGTAGCATGAGGAGTGGCCCTCATATTCAAGGGACATGAGATTGCTAACTTATATTTTGTCAAGCATATACTCCATCTTTGTGCACTTTAACCTTAATCATCTCAAGATGCCTATGATAGGGGCAATGAGGGCTCAAAGCTAGTAAGTACCATAATCTTTTAGAAGCTCTTTATGACTTGTAATCCATGCTTCCCTTTATAAAAGGGACCTTTCTCCCACTTCCAAGTTGAGTTAGTAAACCTACTTCCTCTCTATCTCCAGCAAGCATTTGAGTTGTTGTGTTTCAAGCATTCATATGGTGATTTATTCAATCATGTTCTTTATCTTCCTTGTTTGCACAAAACTATTATCTATTGAGTATTACTTTGAAAGCCTTCATTGAAAAACCTTTTTGAGCAAAGAGTGCTCTTGTTGTGAAATTTTTTACAAAAAGCTTTTTGTGAAACTGTTTGCCAGGTGTTCTCTGACCAAGAACAAGTTTGCCAATTCCAATTATGATTTATCTTTATGCATTTTTTTTGTGACTGTTGTACTTGGTTGCAAGCTAAGTTATATAATGGTAAGTTGCTTTCTTCTATGAGTTGTGCCATAACACTTTAGTAGTTTTGAAGCCATCTTTATAATCACCCAGTTACGGTGTGACGTTTGATGTCATCAAGAAACTTTTCCGAGTTAGTGATTGACATGATCTCATGGTCTAAGGATTAGGATCACTTCGTAAGTTGTTTATAGAAATATAAACGCAATGACTTTGATCGTAATGCTATACTTTGGATGAATGTTCATCACATCATTACACTAATGTTGTGATCTTGTTATTAACAACATCCAATGTCTATGATTAGGAAACTGTAATCATCTTGTTAATCAACGAGCTAGTTTAATAGAGAGGCATAACTAGGAACTTTATGTTTGTTTATTAAACACACATGTATTAACGTTTCCGTATTAATACAATTATAGCATGCAAAATAAACATCTATCATATACTTGGAATACACATAATAAACACTTTATTATTGCCTCTCAGGGCATATTCCCTTCAGTCTCCCACTTGCACTAGAGACAATAATCTAGTTACATAGTGATGTATCTAACACCCATGGAGTTCTGGGGTAGATCATGTTTTGCTCTAGGGAGAGTTTTATTCAGCGGATCTGCTACATTGAGATCTGTATGTACTTTACAAATCTTTATATCTCCATCCTTGACATGCTCGCAGATGGAGTAAAACCGACGCTTAATATGCTTGGAATGCTTGTGAGACCTTGGTTCTTTGGCATTGGCAATGGCACCATTGTTGTCACAATAGATCACCATTGGGTCCAACGCGTTTGCAACCACACCTAGTTCGGATATGAACTCCTTCATCCAAACTGCTTCCTGAGCCGCTTCCGAAACATCAACATATTCGGCCTCCGTTGTTGATCCCGCCACCACAGGTTGTTTGGAGCTCCTCCAACTAACCGCTCTGCCATTCATGAGAAATACTTATCCGTATTGAGACTTAGAGTCATCCGGATCGGTGTCAAAGCTAGCGTCAACATAACACTTAGCGACGAGCTCTTCTTCACCTCCGCATACAAGAAACATATCCTTAGTTCTTCGCAAGTACTTAAGGATATTCTTGACCGCTTTCCAGTGTTCCGAACCTGGATCCGATTGGTACCTACTAGTCAAACTAATAGCATGTGCCACATCCGGTCTTGTACATAGCATGGCGTACATTATAGAGCCTATGGCTGAAGCATAGGGGACTTTGTCCATTATCTCTCTTTCTTCCGCCATAGCCGGACTTTGAGTCTTACTCAATGTCGTGCCTTGTGTCATAGGTAAGAACCCCTTCTTACTTTTGTCCATTTTAAACTTCTTTAAAATCTTATCAAGGTATGTACTTTGCAATAGCCCTATTAGGCGCCTAGATCTATCTCTATAGATCTTTATGCCTAATATGTATGACGCTTCACCTAGGTCCTTCATTGAAAATTTGCTGTTTAGATAACTTTTAACACTGTTTAAAAGATCTATATCATTTCCGATCAATAATATGTCATCCACATATAGTATCAGAAATGCCACATTGCTCCCACTCACTTTCTTGTAAATACAAGCTTCTCCATAAGTTTGGACAAATCCAAACTCTTTGATCACCTCATCAAAGCGGAGATTCCAACTTCCTGATGCTTGCTTTAATCCATAGATGGATCACTGAAGCTTGCACACCTTGTTAGCATCCTTAGGATAGACAAAACCCTTTTGGTTGTATCATTGAGAAACGCGGTTTTGACATCCATCTGCCATATCTCATAATCGAAATATGTAGAAATTGCTAACATAATCCTAACTGATTTTAGCATCGCTACGGGAGAGAATGTCTCATCGTAGTCAATTCGTTGAATTTGTCGAAACCCCTTTGTGACAAGTCGAGCTTTATAGATGGTCACATTACCATCAGCATCAGTTTTCCTTTTGAAAATCCATTTATTCTCCACGGCCTTTCTGTCGTGAGGTAAGTCCACCAAGTTCCAAACTTGATTTTCATACATGGATTCCATCTCAGATTTCATGGCTTCTAACTATTTGTTGGAATCCGGGCTCATCATCGCTTCTTCATATGTCGCAGGGTCATCATTTTCATCAACCATGAAATTCATGACAGGATTTCCGTACAGCTCGGGAGCTGCACGCGTCCTGCTAGACCTGTGAGGTTTGGTAGTACTCTCTTTCGGAGTTTCATGATCATTATCATTAGTTCCCTCTTTAACTGGTGAAGCCAACTCCGGAACGACTTCCAAAGCTGCGCTACTCGCCATACTTTAAGAGAAGGTTCAATAACCTCTTCGAGTTCTACCTTCCGACTACTCACACCTTTCGTGAGAAACTCTTTCTCTAGAAAGGATCCATTCTTGGCAACAAAAACCTTGCCCTCGGATTTGTGATAGAAGGACTACCCAATAGTTTCCTTAGGGTATCCTATGAAGACGCATTTTTCCGCTTGGGGTACAAGTTTATTCGGTTGAAGTTTCTTCACATAAACATCGCATCCCCAAACTTTAAGAAATGACAGCTTAGGTTTGTTTCCAAACCATAATTCATACGGTGTCTTTTCAACTGATTTTGATGGTACCTGATTTAAAGTGAATGCAGCAGTTTCTAGTGCATAACCCCAAAATGACAACGGCAAGTCCGTCAGAGACATCATAGATCGAACCATATCCAATAAAGTACGATTACGACGTTCCGACACACCATTTCACTGTGGTGTTTCGGCAGGTGTGACTTGTGAAACAATTCCACACTCTTTCATGTGAGTGCTAAACTCGTAATTTAGATACACACCTCCACGGTCGGACCATAGAAATTTGATCTTTCTATTACGATGATTTTCCACTTCATTCTGAAATTCCTTGAACTTTTCAAAGGTTTCAGACTTGTGTTTCATCAAGTATATATAACCGTATCTACTCAAATCATCCGTGAAAGTAACAAAATAATGATATCCACCTCGCGCCGACACACTCATTGGACCACATTGTTATCGCCATATTTTGGCCAACGAAGGAGATGGGCCGTAATCAAGATGGGCTTGGAAGACGTGTATATTCAACGTGTTGTTGGATCGGCCTAGTACGTAGAATTGGGCTAAACTGCCCGTGTATCTTGTATCATAGTAGGTTTCGTTTCAGTTTAGGTAAAGATAGAGTTGTAGAGTTATTCCAAAAGTAGAGAGTCTTCGGACTATAAATATGTACCTAAGGTTATCGAGAAAAGGAGGACAATCACGTTCACAACAAACACAATCTCGGCGCATCGCCACCCCTTGTTTCTAGGGTTTCTTTCGGGTAAGTGTCATGCTGCCTAGATCGCATCTTGCGATCTAGGCAGTATCTACTTATGCGTTACCTGGTTTTACTCGTACTGAAGCGTTGTTGATGGCGAGTAATACCATTATCATAGATTGTTTGAGGCTAGCATCGGTGTTCTTTTCATTATTATCGTCGAAGTTATGCTACCTCGAGTTATCTCGCTACCTTTGCACCTTTTCCCAAGTGTAAGGGTAGCACCTTGCTTGATCTTTATTTAGTCGATTCGATCTGTTATGGTTGTGCCTTGCTCGCCAAGGTTTAGTTTGATATCTACGTAGCCAGGCCTTACAAACGGGTTGAACGATCCAGTAGTACGTAGGGACGTGGTTTATTCGTTCTAGAGAAGTTGTTCCGGTAATTGACTTTACGTTGGTTATTAGGCCTCCTCTAGGGTTAATATTCTTCATCTTTTGTACATACCAGGCTCAATTACGTGTAGGACGTTCCAGTTACGTGGTGAAAACATTAAACTGTCGTAGATCGATTTAACTTGTAGTGATCAAGCAAAACCCCATGTTATCGTAAATCTAATGCAGAACCATGGGGCAATCGGCTCTAGGAGCCGATTTACAGGGAAACCTGGGAGCCGGTCACGGCTCGAATTTTACGTATACTTGTTTACCATGCAGGAAATCAATCGGAGCAATCCTTCACCTTCCTGACCAGGTATAGGTCAGGTGGCATCTCGAACCAAGCCAGGCGTGTCGGAGTTTTGCGGCGTCGCCGAGGGACCAGGGCCCACCAGCAGTTCTGGGAGCCTCCCGGCTCTTCGTGTTGCTCGTCGCTGCTCGCCGGTGAGTTTTGGCAGGCAACACATTCTGGCACGCCCGGTGGGACCTTCAACAACGTCTACATCAACATCCGACGCTGCGATGGAGGGCAGACCAGTCACTTACGACGATCTACCTGACGAGCACAAGGCCAAGTATGACGAGATCAAGGCTCTCTTCGAAGAAGACCTCATCAGCTCTTTTGAGAGGACCCGTAAGCATGGCATCAAGTGGAGGGGGTTCTCCCCCGAGGGTGCCCTCGATGAGGTAGATCTGTCTGTTCCTTCGGAGGAGCGCACGAGCTCTGACAGAAGTCAACTACATGGTCGCTCATTCTCTCGACCGCCATTCCGAGAGCTGGTGAACGCTGAGCGGATCGCGGTTCGCGTAGTTCAGAGATCATGAAACATCAGTACTCTCCGTCGGGCCTACTGGGACTCACCAGGAGAAAGACCGCTCAGACCAGGCCCACTGCCATTCACACTTGCAGCTCGAGCCGCCGGAGCAGCGGCTTATGTCGTCTACAAGGCTGGAGGCGACCCAGGCGATTGCCAATTCCTGTTTGAGCCACCTAAGGAAATCCCACACGGGTATATATGCGCCTACGTGCCGGACTGCAATAACCTGACACGCACCAAGCAGATTGCAACCGCAGGAGTTTCTGCGGCGAGTTCTGGGCAGGATCTTGAGGCGGGCATGTCCGGAGCAGCGATATGCAGGATGGGCCGACAAACAAAGTGGCTAGCCAAGTATGCCATCGAACAAGTCATGAGAATCTAGCCCCTACAGCTCAAACAAAGGAACAAATCGGTACCATCACGAGGGATCCGGTTAAACCGTGCGAAGAGAAGGACAATCGGCTATTCAAAGCCGTACCCCAATGAGTTTGATCTGATTCCGCTGCCACCCAAGTATAAGCTCCCTGAGTTCTCAAGGTTCAGCGGGTCAGAAGGGTCAAGCTCGATCGAGCACATGAGCCGATACCTGGCACAACTAGGCATGATTTCGGCATCGGATCAGATGCGCGTAAGATTTTTTGCGCAATCTCTGACAGGACCAGCCTTTGGGTGGTACACCTCGCTGCCACCTGATTCAATTCATACCTGGAAGCAACTGGAAGAGCAGTTCCACATCCAGTACCATTCAGAGGCCACTGAGGCTGGCATTGCAGACCTGGCGCAGGTGCGGCGGCGAGAAGCGTATCCGAATACATCCAGCCGCTCAGACCGTCAGAACCGATGTTACTCAGCTCGTTTAATCGAGAAGGAAGCGGTCGAGCTGGCGGTGTTGGGTCTCTTGGCACCCATCAAGGATCTGCTTTCAAGTGAGTACAACTCATTGGCGCACATGGCCCAGAAACTGACGATGTATGAACAGCGCCACCCTGAGTTGTACCAAGACAAATTCAAACGTCCGATAGGCCTGGTCGATGCAGAAGAAGATGACCCTACACAAGACCAGGAGGTGGCCGTAGCTGAATGGGCTCGGGGCAGATCCTGAGCCTGCAAATGGGTGAAACAAGGGCCTGCAAAGGGTTCGACTTGATGTGAGCAAAGCCGAGCAGATATTCGATTCTTCTTGAAGGAGAAGCGGTGAGGTTACCCGAAGGCCACAAAATCCCTGGCTCAGAATTGAACAGGAGACCATCGCAAGTGGCATCATTCGCTCACCCACACCACCAATGAGTGCAAAGAGCTTCGCCGCCAAATCCAAATGGCGATAGAACAAGGCCGTCTGATCCTTGGGCAGTTCACCATGAAAGTGGACACGAACCCGTTTCCCGGCGTCAACATGGTAGAACTCGATCGCTCATGGCGTCAACTGGATTTTTCGTTCGGTGTTAATATGGCAGGGTCTGGGTACCACCATGACACGTACAAGCAGGAAGGTGGTCGCTCTCGGGGCAAAGAAAGAGAGGAGGCTAGTCCACGCGACCGGCCCAGCCACAATGACAGGCGGTACTTAACAGAGGAACAAGTGAGGAGAGTGCGATATCAGAAGCCACATTCCACGCATCTCCTTAACAAGTATGAGCGCCAGTATGACCAACGTCGCCGGCGCGACAGAGACGACGAAAGATATGAGCACCTCGCTAAGGGACCGTCTAAAGAAAAGGAAGGCGCAGACAAGCACTGGGGTTGTCCTTTCTTCAAGTATTGCTGGGACGCGGGAATGAGCCGATTGCCTATAGTCGACAACTGCCCGGAATGCGGTCAGCAGAAGGAGGACACGAGGCCAGTGTCAGTGTTCAAACGTCTAGGGCCTCTTCCACCCCAGAGCCGTTCATAGGAGTCCGCCGGCGAAGACCTCGAGAAGCCAAAGAATGACAAAGACGAAGATAGGTATCACCGTCCAAGGTGGTGTCAGCGGACTCAAACACACCCAGCGTGAGTGCGGCTGCGTAACTTGGAAGAAGTCAAGCGCGATATCTCACGCTTTAAAGAAAGCACGGCCTGATCTCGCCGTCAAAGTGAGGCAGACTTTGGAAGCGGAAGACCGCCGACAAGGAAAGAGTGGCGCCCAAACCGTAAAAGCCGATGCAAAGACATCGGCTGCACAAACATGGTGTTCGTACTCGTCAATTCTGCGCCAAGAACCGATGAGCTACCAAAGGGCACGGTTTGACCGCGTCCACGGCCGGTTATCTTTGAGTTGCCACGTGAGAAGGGTTACAAACATCGAAAGCCACAGCACTGCGAGGTTACATCAATGGGCAACCTGTCGCAAGATGTTGGTGGACACCGGCAGGCGATCAATATCATGCCATACTCCATGCTACGACGTTTGGGACGCCCACTGCAGATCCGATCAAAACCAACGTCACGTTAAGCGACTTCAACGGTCGGTCTTGAAACGCAAGGCGTCTTGAGCGTGGACGGCGATGGGCAGGAAAACCGTACCACGTCATTTTCGTCGTGGACAGCAAAAGCACTTACACCGCCTTGCTAGGAAGGCATTGGATTCACGCTAATTGCTGCATTCCGTCCACAATGCACCAGTGCCTGATCCAGTGGGACGGAGATGAAGTGGAGGTCATCCACGCAGATGATTCTATCGAGATCTCCATAGCTGGCATGAACGTCTGGGAAGCAGGAGACCAAGAGCCGATCTCTGGAATCAATTTAGACGGCTGTGAGCGCATTGAAGCTACAAAAAACGGGGTGAGGCTGGTCTTATCCACTGGCCTTACAGAGTAGAAAAGCCCACGATCATCCGTGGCACGGCCGATCCCTGCGATCGGCCACAAAAAATAAAAAGCAGCGATCATACGACAAGCATCTCATGTAGTCGTAGCAGAGAGATGCTCTGCCACTGTAAAACAATAAGGTGTAAACCGTCCTTGACTAATGCGAGCAAAAAGGGGGCCGATTCAAGCAATCGGCCCAAATTATTTTTGTTATCCTCACCTACTGTTTGCCCTGTGTTTAGCGTCGATTTAACAGGTGACGGAAAGCTAGGGTATGGGTTTACATCCGCTGATGAGCTAGAAGAGATCGACATTGGTCCTGGGGATAAGCCACGACCAACATTTATCAGCAAGAAGTTAGATCCGAATGCGGGCCCGATAATAGCCCTGTTGAAACAATATCCAGGCTTCGCTGGGACTACAGAGATGCAGGTTAGACAGAGCATCATCGAGCATCGACTCCGCTCAAAAAGGATTTCGCCATTTCAAAGCGAGCACGACGGATGAAGGCGAAATTCGAAGAAGTCAAGAAAGAGGTCGAGAAAATGTTGACCAAGTTGATCGGGCCATGCGGTATCCGAGTGGATTTCTAGTATCGTACCTGTAGAGAAGAAGGATGGCCGTTGGCGTGTGGCCATAGATTTTCGGGATCTCAACAGAGATACCCCAAAGGATGAGTATCCGATGCCGGTGGCAGAAACATTAATCAATGCAGCAGCTGGTCATAAGATTTTGAGCTTCATGGACAACAATGCCGGTTACAACCAGATCTTCATGGCTCCAGAAGACATACACAAGACTGCATTCAGAGTCCCAGGGTCAGTGGGGTTATTTGAATATGTAGTCATGACATTTGGACTGAAAAATGCCGGCGCCACGTACCAAAGAGCCATGAATTATATTTTTCATGATCTGATCGGCAAGCTGGTGGAAATCTACATCGATGACGTGGTGGTCAAGTCTGCTTCAGGCTACAAGGACATTGTAGAAGGAGTCGACGTTCAGGTACAGTTCCTGGAAGCGGACGACTGGAGAGCCGATATCTTCAATTACTTGAAGGATTCGGCTCGGGGGGCACCTAAACGGATAAGAAACAAGGCCAAAGTAGCTCGTGCATACAACAAGAAAGTGAAGCCAAAGGAGTTCCACGTTGGTGATCTGGTATGGAAAGCTGTGTTGCCCTTGGGGACTAAGGATGCAACATATGGTAAATGGTCTCCAAATTGGCACGGGCCGTACAGGGTCGACCAAGTTTTAAGAGGAAACGCGTACATGCTTGAGGGGCTGACGTGAAATTCGATGTGGTCAACGGTCAACATCTCAAAAATATTTCCCAAGCATGTGGGATGTTGGACAGTAAAACTTGAGGGGCGATACATGAAATCGGCTAAGTAAAAGCACGTGAGGCGATGGACGGTAAAAATGTGGGGCGATGCTGAAAATCGGCGAATAAAGAAAATGTATAGCGATGCACGGTCATCGACTTTAGAGGTTCTCACACGTTACAAACAGATGCCAGTTTACACATACGAGCTACTGAAGAAATGCCTCGAAGGCATGGAGGGCGTCGGCACGGACACGATCCACCTCGGCGATCTCGGCTTCGTAATCTTCATCCTTACCCATCACTAGCTGCTTGCTCAGGCACGTATGTCCGCGATCAGTCTTGATTGAGCTTTGAGGCCTTCGCCTCGCCTTGGGAACGGGCGATGGATTCTTCCTTGTCGCGGATGAGCTGTTTAGTCACCGGACCTTCTCCTCAAGATCTTCCAGCTCCTTTTTCAAGGATGCGAGCTCGGCGGTCTTGTGGAGGTGTCGGTTTAGCATCGAGACGCCTTTTTCTCGTTAAGCTGCGACATCATGCGCAATATCGCTTTCAGCGGAAGTTGGGCGTGTGATTGATCCTTTCACGAGCTAACTTCACCCGTGGCGAAGAAGGACAGATTTGCAACTGACCAAAGCTTCACTTGCAATGCTACTCGAAGATGGTCCTGAATTTCGCAAGAACGCTCTTCACTTCCTCGAACCCTCGATCAACTCCTCGATCGGGAGGACATGAGGTTTTAAGACGCTGGAATTGAGGTAGAGCAACCGGCTTGTGGTTCAGCGTGGGCAATGAGGAGTTGGTTCGATGGATTCAGGTCGACGACGACAAACTGAAAGATCACAACTCTGGCAGCCAGAAAAGCGTCAGTATGCATCCAAACGTGTAAGGATGAGCCGAAAGAACCTAAACGTACCTCTCCTAAGATCGAGGGGATAGCCGATGAGGAGATCATCGGTTTGTGTGTGGTTGCTAGAGGCTTGGCGAGAGTGGTAGCCGTTTCATCTACACCTTCAGGGATTCCCAGATCCGGCGTCGGCACTGCCTCAGCTGTCCCGCTGAAGACATCAGTCGTCTGCATAAAGGATGTTCTTAGCCAGTGTGAATAACAATAAATCGGCAGACCAAAGGGAACAAGTAGGAGGAGTATGAAGGGCGGTGATTTTTGAAACCTCCTGGCTCGACGAAGAAGCTTGTTGTCCTTTGCGGGCTCTCTTGGGACCATGATTGGCCCGCCTCGGCTGGTGCTCGGGGCGGCAGGTTCAGAGCCGACCTTTCCGGAAGCCGATGGTGGTGAATCGCTGGTTCGGTGTGATGGTCCTCTCGAATCCGTTGGGCCTAGTTCTTCTCGATTAGTCCGAGTGTCCTCACTGGAGGTGTCTTGACGGAAGCCTGTAAAGAGGAGAACCAGATGGCCGAGCATGTCCGCAAGAATGAAGAATGACAAGGATCGACCAAGGCCTGAATTAGCTTACATGCGAGCTATGCGGAGAAGGGCTCTGGCGCCTCAAAGTCTTCCTAGCAGCTACCTTCCTCACCATCGTCTGGTTTTAGCCGGAACTCGAGGGGTGACTTAGGAGCTGGTTTCTTGGAAGCCGATTGTGGGGTTATCGCTGTTTACGCATTATGACCTTTTTCAGAGGTGGCGAGTCTTTGCGTAAGAGAACCACAGTGGCGGGGAAGAACTCGAAGGGGAGCCATCGCGTGCGTGGCTCAGGGCCATCTTGTTGCTGCAAAGAGAAAGAGTGGATTAATAAAAGGATCAATTGCAGGCTGCATCAAGAAAATTTGCAAGTAGTGGTACCTGGTCCACGGGGATGTCATAGTCAGCGTCGAGCTGTTTCAATAACGGTCCCAGAGCCTTCCTGAAAGCGTGGGTTTTCCACATCATCCACCAGTCTCCGAAGCCGTCAGTTGATGAAGAGAAGGTGAGGTCATTTGGAATAGGGATGGTCAGAGCATCAAAGAAAGAGTAGCACCTCTGACTGGTGAGAGGATCAGGCAGGTCGGCTCTGCACTCCGTAAGATGATGGAGAAAGAGATGGGGAGGTACTTTCCCAAGGCCAAATTGCCGGGACACTACGACCGGCTGGTAGAATTCATACCCAGGCTTGATAATTCTGTTGGATGTGCTCATGCCAACTGGAAGGAAACAGGGACGGATCACAATGGAAAAGAGTTGCCGAGTGCTGGTGTCATCGGCAAAGTTATCTAGCCTGAAGGAGAGTGGATTTTCGAAATGTTCAGATTCTTCCATATAAGGGAAGAAGGTAGGATTGTCCAGGCCTTGGAAGAAAGTGCTGAACCACTTGGCTGCTTCCTTAGGGGATAGTTTGATGCTGGCAGCTGCATAAAGCTTGGCCATAACTAGTGCATCGGATCTGTTTCCCTTTAACATCCGGAAAAGTACAACTCGCCGGAAGGGAAGTCCGGGATGTGGTTTTGGAAATCTGGTGAGCCCATAACTGAATGAACCACCAAGGTCCACTGTTTTGATTTCTATGCACGAGAACAATGTCAGACATCAACTGGAGATATCGATAGACCTCCAAGGAACAGTTCTCGATGCCAAGTTGAGTACCTTTGGCGGTTGTGGGCTAAGGAAAGATAGTTCTCGGTGGGAGCCGGGGAAGGAACACAGAATATGAAATGCTCCAGCCAAAAGTTGAGGAAGGCTGTATGTTCTTTCTCTGAGACAGGGCCCTTTGTTTTCATGTGGAGTTGGAGGTAGGCGCCCAAGCTTATGCCATGCGTTTTAGAAGACAGCTTGTAAGGGACTTTGGTCAGTTTAAAGGCAGAGGGGCTGGGTGATGTAACATCCAGGCCAGTGATCATCACCACATCTAATAAAGTTGGTGACATAGGGCCATGACCGAACATAAAGCAGTTCAGAGCGTCAGACCAGAAGTAGCCGATGGTTTTCAGAAGGTTCTCATGTTTTTCAAGAGGGGACAATGATAAGTGCAAGGCATCGGCTATCCCTGTAGTTTCCCATTGGGATTGGTAAGCTCTAGCTACTCTACTGAACCAGGAGACCCAATGTTCGGGGGGATTAGGCCAGGCTCGCAAGAAGTCGGCCCAAGAATTCAGATCTAGGTCTTGGCTTACGAAGGGGATTCTATTTGCTTCGCAAGAAATCAGATGGGCAGGATTAGAATCTGTACGAGGGCCGAGACAGAGAGAATTTGGGAGAGAAGGATGTGGCAGCAGGATGTCTGAAACCTAGAAAGTTTAATGGTGGAATAAAGGCATTAATTCAGGTGTTCGCCATTGAATTCTAACATTGCGTTCAGACTGCGAGGGGTAGGCGTACCTTCAGACCGGAGACCTCTGGGTTGGTGTTGGACGATTCTGCCATCTGGTTTGCCGGCGGAGATGGATCTGTGCAGATTGAAGATTGAGGGTTCTTGTTGCTGTGAGCTCGATCTGGTCGGTGGGCAGTTGGGGATCTAGGTCGCCCTTTTTGAAGCGAGTCGCAGGTTACCGTTTGAAAACTAAGAAGTGGCCGTTTAGGTTTGCCTAAGTATGCGACTGAGTTGACCTTGTCAACGATTTCGGGAAAGCCGATGTGCATCGGCTCTTTGCGTTATAGCTTGGTTGACTGTGAGAACGTAACAAGGTGAAAGCCGATGCGTTGCTATCGGCTCCTGGAGCATCGGCTTATTTGTGTTATCAATAAAATTGGGGCGGAAAGACAATCTGCGAGAAACGGATTTTTCATTCATTCGTTCAAAAGCAGATTGCTTACAAGCGACTGATGGATTACAAAAGGGGGCCTACTACTACTACGGCTACTACTACTGATTCCTAGTCTAGGCCGAGGTCGTCGTCGCTGCCGTCGCCGCCGTTTTGTGCGCTATCCTCGGCTGCTACCGCGTCGTCTTTCTTTGCTTCTTTGAGGAAGAGCGAGGCCTCCTCGTCCTCGTCGTCGTCGTCTTCGCTGGACCCGGTGCGGAAGTACTTCACCGGCTGGTACTCCTCGGAGGAGGTTTCCTCCTCTTCCTCCTCTTCTTCGGAGGAATCGACGCCATCCCAGGACATGGCGTCGTCGCTGCTGTCTGCCTCCAGTTCCCCATCAGCAAGGAACTGCAGGTCTTCTTCGATGTCAGTCAAGGACGCATCGTCCTCCGACCAAACGGCGAAGTCCCAACCCCTCTCGTCCCACCATTGTGGGGCGAGAGTGTTGTACGCCGCCGTGGGCGGGTGTTCTGGCGTCGGCTCTCGGTCATGATCTTTGTTGGAGGCGTGGGAGGACAGATGAGCGAGAGGAGGCCATGGCGAAAGAGGGTTTTTCGGAAGGAAGAGGGTTTTTAGCTCTTGGAGGAAGATGGGGACTGCGAACTCAGACGCATTTAATTTAAATAAGGGAATAGTCGAGAGGCGGTTCAATGCCATAGCGGTTTCCCAGTTGTCGCCAAAATCGTCAAATCATGCAATGCGGAGGAGTTGAGAAGACAGGGCATCATGATGAAGGGTAGCGTGGCGATTCATGCTTCGCACGATACATCAACGCAGCCCGATAAAAAAAGAGGAGGAGAAGAGAAAAACCAGTGGTTTTGGAATTATCATTGCCAAAACCGGGGGCATGTTATCGCCATATTTTGGCCAAGGAGATGGGCCGTAATCAAGATGGGCTTGGAAGATGCGTATATTCAACGTGTTGTTGGATCGGCCTAGTACGTAGAATTGGGCTAAACTGCCCGTGTATCTTGTATCATAGTAGGTTTCGTTTCAGTTTAGGTAAAGATAGAGTTGTAGAGTTATTCCAAAAGTAGAGAGTCTCCGGACTATAAATATGTACCTAAGGTTATCGAGAAAAGGAGGACAATCACGTTCACAACAAACACAATCTCGGCGCATCGCCACCCCTTGTTTCTAGGGTTTCTTTCGGGTAAGTGTCATGCTGCCTAGATCGCATCTTGCGATCTAGGCGATATCTATCGGTTTTACTCGTCAAGCGTTGTTGATGGCGAGTAATACCATTATCATAGATTGTTTGAGGCTAGCATCGGTGTTCTTTTCATTATTATCGCCGGTTATGCTACCTCGAGTTATCTCGCTACCTTTGCACCTTTTCCCAAGTGTAAGGGTAGCACCTTGCTTGATCTTTATTTAGTCGATTCGATCTGTTATGGTTGTGCCTTGCTCGCCAAGGTTTAGTTTGATATCTACGTAGCCAGGCCTTACAAACGGGTTGAACGATCCAGTAGTACATAGGGACGTGGTTTATTCGTTCTAGAGAAGTTGTTCCGGTAATTGACTTTACGTTGGTTATTAGGCCTCCTCTGGGGTTAATATTCTTCATCTTTTGTACATACCAGGCTCAATTATGTGTAGGACGTTCCAGTTACGTGGTGAAAACATTAAACTGTCGTAGATCGATTTAACTTGTAGTGATCAAGCAAAACCCCATGTTATCGTAAATCTAATGCAGAACCATGGGGCAATCGGCTCTAGGAGCCGATTTACTGGAAACTGGGAGCCGGTCACGGCTCGAATTTTACGATACTTGTTTACCATGCAGAAATCAATCGAGCAATCCTTCACCTTCCCGACCAGGTATAGGTCAGTGGCATCTCGAACCAAGCCAGGACGTGTGTCGGAGTTTTGCGGGCCGTCGCCCGAGGGACCAGGGCCCACCAGCAGTTCTGGGAGCCTCCCGGCTCTTCGTGTTGCTCGTCGCTGCTCGCCGGTGAGTTTTGGCAGGCAACACACATACATCAGAATGTATGATTTCCAATAAATCTGTCGCCCGTTCCATTGAACCGGAAAACGACGTTCTAGTCATCTTGCCCATAAGGCATGGCTCACATGTGTCAAATGATTCAAAATCAAGTGGTTCCAAAAGTCCATCTGAATGGAGCTTCTTCATGCGTTTAACGCCAATATGACCTAGATGGCAGCGCCACATATATGCGGATATATCATCATTAAGTTTAATCCTTTTAGCATCAACATTATGAATATGTGTAACATTATTATCGAGATCCAATAGAAATAAACCATTCATCATCGATGCATGTCCATAAAAGATTTCATTCATATAAAAACAGAACAACCATTGTTCTCGGATTTAAATGAATAACCACTTCGCATCAAACACAATCCAGATACAATGTTCATGCTCAGCGCTGGCACTAGATAACAATTATTCAAGTTTATTACTAATCCCGACGGCAAGTGGAGAGGTAGCTTTCCGACGGAGATCACATCAATGCTTGATCCATTGCCGACACGCATCTTGACCTCACCCCTTGTTAGCGGTCGCTTGTTCCGCAGCCCCTGATTCGAGTTACAAATATTAGCAACTGAACCAGTATCAAATACCCAGGTGCTACTGCGAGCACTAGTCAAGTACACATCAATAACATGTATATCATATATACCCTTGTTTGCCTTGCCAGCCTTCTTGTCTGCCAAATACTTGGGGCAGTTGCGCTTCCAGTGGCCAGTCCCCTTACAATAGTAGCACTCGGTATCAGACTTAGGTCCAACTCGGGGTTTCTTTTCAGGCACGGCAACTGGCTTGCCGCCCTTACTTCCCTTCTATTTTCCCTTCTTGTCTTTCTTGAAACCAGTGTTCTTATTGATCATCAACACTTGATGTTCCTTTTTTATCTCCACTTCTGTAGTTTTAAGCATTGACAGAAGCTCGAGGAGAGACTTCTTCATGCCTTGATATTATAGTTCATCACGAAGCTCTTATAGCTAGGTGGCAGAGACTGCAGAACACGATGGATGCCTAAGTCAATGGGAATCGATATTCCCAAGGACACAAGATTATCGGCATAACCCGACATCTTGAGTACATGCTCACTAACGGAGTTGTGCTCTTCCATCATGCAGCTAAAGAACTTTTCTGAAGCATTGTAGCTCTCTACAGCAGCATGTGTGTCGAAAATCATTTTCAACTCACCCATTATATCAAACTAGTTGAATGCCCTTGCGTTGCTACGGTCTTCAAGTTTTTTCGGAACTCTTTCGAAGTTCCGGCTCTAGCTCATACAATATGCCACAATGAACTAAGTTGTCCTCCTGACGAGTCTGATAGACATTCTTCTCCTCGTCAGGGGCATCCTCAAAAGGTGGGGGGCCTAGCGGCGCTTCTAGCACATATTGCTTTTGTGCAGCAGAGAGGAGAATCCTCAAATTCATGGCCCATTCGGTAAAGTTGCTACCGTTCGTTGCAAGTTTCTCTTTCTCCATGAACACATTGAAATTAAAAGCAGGTGGTGCCATCTACAACAGAATTTGTAAAGTTTAGACTAAGTTTATGATAGATTGAGTTCAACTAATCCACATTACGAATGAACTCCCACTCAAAAACGACATCCCTCGTGCTTTTTTGGTGATTACATGAACCAATTCCACTACACCAAGTCCGATCATCACGTGAGTCGGTGTAGCTTCAAAGGCGAGCATCAAATGGGCATCATATCTACTATATGACTCATGCTTAACCTTTCGGTCTGTGTTCCGAGGCCATGTTTTTACATGCTAGGCTCATCAAGTTGGAACCTTAGTATCCGCGTGTGTAACTGTTTTACACCCGAAATATAGTCGTGGATCCAAGAACACCCGATCATCACGTGATGCCTTGGATCGACGAAAACATAATCGGTGCATACTAAAGGAAGAACACATTCTTATCTTGATATTTAAATGAGGGATCATCTTATTATGCTAATAAAGTGCTAAACAAGCAATATAAGATGCTATCAAACATCACATGTTTATTAGTGAAATGATATGGTTCCCACATATGATCTCTATCATGTGCATCGTGGTATGATCACTATCATACCTTTATGTGTAAGGCCAAGGTATATGGAACTCACACGTTATGTGTGTTGTAAGAGTATCATCTCATACTTCTACTTACAATAACACCATATCATAACACTAGCCTAGCAACAATCTAAACTAGACGCCTCTAATTTATCCATTGCAAGTTTTACGTGGATTAGGGCTTTCGAAGATAGAACCGTTCTTACCTATGAACATGAACCACAATGAGGATAACCAAATTGTTGACAACTCATTGCAAAATAGATATTGACTATAGTAGCAGAGACGGACACCCGCTAGCCACTTATGCAAACTAGTTGCATGTCAAGCGTGGAATAGGTCTCATGTGCGAGGACATGTAAAGTTTGTCTGGGCCGCTTCATCCCACTATGCCACCAATATCCAAAATTACAAATAAGAAGCAACAACATGATCATCATCGCCCACATACTCATATGTGTACTACCCGTGTAAAGCATCTATGCATAGATCCGACTCTGATACCACTGAAGGGTTCGCAGCATAGAAAACAAAAAATTTCCTACGATGGGAACTAAGTACCAAGATCTATCTACTAGATACAAACAACGGGCGGATGTATATCCGTAGAGAACATACCCTTGAAGACCGACAAAGCTTAACAAGTTGAACTCGTGGTTGATGTAGACGATCTCTTGCCGATCTCAAGATCGAGAGGAAGTCCTAGCGCCGCAAAGCAGCAGCGCATCTGTGCTCGCACACACGTACAAAAGACACCGAGCAACCTCTGCCTCCTCGCTCCAGAAATGCAGCGGAAGCACAACCCTTTCTTGTCGAATAGCAACCGGAAACATGTATCTCGCTAGTTCGAGACCATGGGGGATAAATTCTAGAGGGGTGAGAGATCCTTCACGAGGAGGTGTGAGTAAGAGAGAGGGAGAGGGGTGCCGTTTATAGGAAGAGGGGGCACCCAAGGGGGTGGCCGCCGGCCATGGGGGCTGCCCCCTCCCCTCCTTCATTCATGTGGGTGGACACCCCACTCACAAAAACCTCTTCAATTTCCTCCACTGAAAATGCCACTCAAAATTGCTATTAAATTCCCACCAAATTTAATGCAAACTCTCATTAAATAAAACTCTTTTTATTTATTCAGAATTTTGTCAATTACTTTAATGACAAACATTCACATATAACCCCTTGCTAGAATTCCATCTCACATGCAAAAACACTTTCTGCAATTTCACCCGAAAACCTATTTCGGTATCTAGTGAAATAAATTCCTGCGCTTGTTATTCTTTCCGGCATGAAACTTTTGCTCCAATTGGATGTCAGTGTACCTTAAGTGTGTCACCCTACGGTTCACGAATAATGCGTACATGATTGAGACCCTTCTCCAATCAATAATCAGAAGCGGGACCTGGAGATCCATACTGACTCCCACACATTCAATGATGAATTTCCTGTGATCGTCGGAACCTTTTACGCTAGTATCTTAATCCCTTTGTTTCAAAATATATTACATGTCCGAGATTCAATCATCGGTATCTCTATACCTAGTTTGATCTCGTTACCGACATGCACTCTTTTCTCGTTCCCGTGATATAACATTCTAGTGATCAAATCACTTGCTTGCAAGCTAACCAATGTGATATCACCGAGAGGGCCCAAAATATATCTATCCGTCATTGGGATGAACAAATTCCACTCTTGATCCATGAGCCTCAACGTAACACTTTAGTAGTTTTGAAGCCATCTTTATAATCACCCAGTTACGGTGTGACGTTTGATGTCATCAAGAAACTCTTCCGTGTTAGTAATTGACATGATCTCATGGTCTAAGGATTAGGATCACTTCGTAAGTTGTTTATAGCAATATAAACTCAATGACTTTGATCGTAATGCTATACTTCGGATGAATGTTCATCACATCATTATACTAATGTTGTGATCTCGTTATTAACAACATCCAATGTCTATGATCAGGAAACTATGATCATCTTGTTAATCAACGAGCTAGTTTAATAGAGAGGCATAACTAGGAACTTTCTGTTTCTTTATTAAACACACATGTATTAACGTTTCCGTATTAATACAATTATAGCATGAAAAATAAACATTTATTATATACTTGGAATACACATAATAAACACTTTATTATTGCCTCTTAGGGCATATTCCCTTCACCCACTGCCACGGGCTGGCTGGACAGAAGATGTTATGCAAGTTCTCATTACGAGCATGTATGACTATATTTGGAGCACATGCCTAGGATTGTTTAGTACTTGGTTGCTTGTTATTATTTATCTGCAATGCCCTAGTTCTTTGAAGTTACATGTTTAGACTCGTCCATGCAACGCCCGTCCATCCATCCCTATGCCTACCGCACTCGAATCCTATTGTTACCATTCTTTTATTACTCTTTGTTTCACTTTATTCATTGTTGCTACTACAAACTGTTGCTACTGATAAACTTTTGTGAGCAAGAACTATTTCTAGGTGCAGCTGAACTGACAACTCAGTTGTTAAGACTTGCAATTATTCTTTGGCTCCCCTTGTGTCGAATCAATGAATTGGGTAATACTACCCGCGAAGATTGTTGCAATCCCCTACACTTGTGGTTCTTTGTATCATGTTCGGTTGGTTCTTTGTATATCCATTGTTTTTGCTTTCTTTTTGGTTTTTGTTGCTTCTTTCTAAAAACCCAAAAATACCAAAAATATTTTCGTTTTTTCTCTTGGTTTGTTTCTTTGTTTCTTTGCTTTGGTTTGCCTTAAAAGAAAATTCCAAAAATATTTTGCTTTGTTTGGTTTGCTTTGATTTTGTTTGGTTTTTCTTTGTTTGCTTGTTTCTAAAAAAATCGAAAAAACCAAAAATATTTGTTGTTCTTCTTTGGTTTTGTGAGTTCTTCGCAGGGTTCATCCGTCCTCAATAGATATTGGTTTTCATGTTAATTATTCAAGTCACACAAGTGAAGGGCAATAACGAAGTTAAGACAACTCGAGGTGTGGTAAGAGGCTGGTAACAAACTCTATTTGTTTTTCATTTTTGTACATATACTCATCATTGTGAGCATGCTTAGCCTGTTTGTGTAAGGTGTATGTCATTATGGATGCTTAGTAGTTCTTGCTTGTCTATGATTAGCTCTAGCTTGCTAATAGTTTGTAGCATGGCATATGAATGTTTTCTTGCATTGATTTATTCATACTTTGGTGTGATATTGTGGTATCCTCCTCTGACTGTTCATGTGAATCGACTTGGCGCATGCTCACGCATGCATATGACTAATCAATAATCAGTAAGCCTTGATGATTTATTTTGCTTCAGAGTTCTTGTATCACTTTCATGCAATAGTTAGTCATGTTTTGTTGCAAGCATGATTATGACAACTATTGCTCTCTCGTTTGTCGCTCCCTCTCTATTGCTAGCCTTCACTTGCACTGAGTATGTGCTCTACCTTTGCTTCCAACTTCCCAAAACCAATATTGCCAGATGTGTCCACCATATCTACCTATTATCATCCTTTGCTACTTCAGTGCATATTCCATATGGCGTGTTTTCTTCTAAAATAAAATGTTTGTGTGTTTTGAGAAAGTTAGTTAGTAAAGCTCTCACGAAGTTGATGGCACACTTTATTCCTTGCGCTTAATAATCTTGAACCATTGTGACTAGTACATGAAAGTTATATGCTTGCTTATTATATATTGGGAGTCGGCAGAACCGTGTTGTCACCGGGAACGCTTTCAACACCTGTTGGATATCTCATCCAGTTGATACTTTGCTCTTTTGTTTACGGATGTCGACGATGTGAAATAAAAGGGGAAGTTGTTAGTTCATGGAGTTTATACATTGTGTTAGAGAAACGCCTGGACCTCTAGCCTAAGCCATGCTTAATCATGGTGGAAACTTGTAGCATCACCATAATGAGAATCTATGAAGCTTCCTCAATAAAAATCTATGCATATGGTAAATAAAAAGATTGCTGAGATGCTCATTGTGTGCTTGCCTTGTCATTTTGGTTATGGGAAAGCTCATGTACCATATGCAAGGGGTACCCCATTGGCGGTTCTCGGTGATATGCATGTATTTACAATGACAAGAACTTTCAGGTGACCAAAGTTGAGTAGCATGCAGAGCGACCCTCGTACTCAAGGGACTTGGGATTTCCAGTCTATGGTCTGTCAAGCGTATGATTTAGAGTGGACCTCACTTTCACTTTAACCACATGAAGATGCCTATGATATGGGCAATGAGAGCTCAAAGCTAATGAGTACCTTCCTTTCAGCATTGGGAAGCCTTTCAAACCTTCACAGAACCGTTTTCACAATTTTGTTTCACCACTTATTCTATGAGCACCTTCTTGAGAGCATAGTTGTCATTCTTGTGTTTGTTCCAAAACTTGGTTAATTATGTCATGACTTTGATGCTTGTATCTCTGATATCTTTATCTCTAGTCTTCATGTGAACTTCAGAGGTGCCTTAGCATTTATATTGTGCTCCTCAAACAAAGGCAAGCGAGATACCTTATTATGAGCATTGCAATGTTGCTTATGTTTATGTTTCATGCTACTTATTATTTTTGAGTTGGTTTATCTTCATAGCTTGCAATGACTATTGAGTAGACTTAGTTGCATACTTCTTATTATGAATTGTCTAAGCATCTACTCCTGTGCTGAGGATATATACATCATATGAAGAAAAGTGTTCGTGGAAGTTCTTTTATCTTACTTAGTTTTCAACTGAATTGCTTGAGGACAAGCAATAAGCTAAGCTTGGGGGGGTTGATATGTCCAAAACGTATCTACTTTCTCGAACACTTTTCTATTGTTTATTCTCTAAACTTGTGTGATTTGGATATAACTAACACGGACTAACGTTGTTTTCAGCAGAATTACCTTGGTGTCTTGTTTTTGTGCAAAAATGAACTATCAGGAAAAATCCCGAAAAATATGCCAAAAATTATATTTCACTAGAAGATCCACGAGCGGAAGGGGGATGAGTGGAGACACAGGGGGCAGACCCACCCAGTGCGGCCCTTGACCCCACGCACAGGAGGTCTGGCCACCCTAGGCAGCTCCTCGGCCTCCCTCTGCGCCTATAAGTTGCCTTCTGACCTAAAAACTCAGGAGGGTTCGATAGTTTTCCAGAAAGAGTTCCGCTCCGCTGCCGCCACCATAAACCAAGATTCGGATCCAGAAACTCCGTTCTGGCACCCTGCCGGGACGGGGAATTTGGAGAGGATCATCGACATCGTCATCACCAACGCATCTCCATCAACCACCGATGTTTACCTCATCCATGAGTGAGTAATCCCCCGCTGTAGGCTTGGGGATGGTAGAGATTGGATGAGTTATATCATGTAATCGAATAAGATCTGTTAGGGGCATAGTGCCTAGTATCTCTATTAGTGCTATTTGACTTTGTTGCAACTTGTTGTGCTTAATGCTTGTCACTAGGGCCCGAGTGCCATGATCTCAGATCTGAACTTATTGTTGAATCATTATGATAGTATTGTTTATGATCTTATCTGCAAGTTGTGTACACATATCATTGTCCGGATCCAAATGCCCCAAAGTGACAATAATTGGGACAACCGGAGGGGATGGCTGTGGTGTGAGGATCAAATGTGTTCACGGAGTGTTAATGCTTTGCTCCGGTGCTCTATTAAAAGGAGCACCTTAATTGCCAGTAGTTCCCTAGAGGCCCACGCCACAGTGGCCAATGAGAAGATGTTATGCAAGTTCTCATTACGAGCACGTATGACTATATTTGGAGCACATGCCTAGGATTGTTTAGTACTTGGATGCTTGTTATTATTTATCTGCAATGCCCTAGTTCTTTGAAGTTACATGTTTAGACTCGTCCATGAAACGCCCGTCCATCCATCCCTATGCCTACCGCACTCGAATCCTACTATTACCGTTACTGTTACTATTGCTATTGTTTCACTGTTGCTGGTGTTGTTGTTGTTGCTTTTCTGTTGCTACTACAAATTGTTGCTATTAATAAACTTTTGTGAGCAGGAACTATTTCTAGGTGCAGCTGAACTGACAACTCGGTTGTTAAGACTTGCAAGTATTCTTTGGCTCCCCTTGTGTCGAATCAATAAATCGGGTAATACTACCCGCGAAGACTGTTGCGATCCCCTACACTTGTGGGTCATCACCAAGCACCATGTTTTTTGTAAAACAAGGTATGTGGGTGTTTGTTGGGGCATGGTAGAGAAATGTGCAAAAGTATAGCATACTCCTTGAACACTTGGCCTGACGATTCGTCCTTACCTGTCCAAAACCGCCCTAAAACCCTAGATTTTAGCCATCTAACGAGCCGAAGGCATGCCCAAGCATGCCACTATTGCTCATTGAGGTGATATAAGTGTGTGGTGTGTCATTGTGAGCCATTGTGCCAAGTTTGAAGCCATTCCTCAGTTGTCTCGCTGCTATCCCGACGGGTAGATGCGTTACACCCTACTACCCTAGACCGAAGCTGGCCAGTGTGGGAAGTGCATGGACAAGCACCATGTTGTTTGTAAAACAAGGTATGTGGGTGTTTGTTGTGGCATGGTGGAGCCATGTGCAAAAGTATAGCACACTCCTTGAACACTTGGCCTGACGATTCGTCTGTACCTGTCCAAAACCGCCCTAAAACCCTAGATTTTAGCCGTCTACCGAGCCAAAGGCATGCTCAAGCATGCCATCATTGCTCATTGAGGTGATATAAGTGTGTGGTGTTTCATTGTGATCCATTGTGCCAAGTTTTAAGCCATTCCTCAGTTGTCCCGCCGCTATCCCGACGGGTAGACGCATTACACCCTACTACCCTAGACTGAAGATGGCCAGTGTGGGAAGTGCATGGCCAAGCACCATGTTTTTTGTAAAACAAGGTATCTGGGTGTTTGTTGGGTAATGGTGGAGCAATGTGAAAAAGTATAGCACACTCCTTGAACACTTGGCCTGACGATTCGTCCATACCTGTCCAAAACCGCCCTAAAACCCTAGATTTCAGCCGTCTACCGAGCCGAAGGCATGGCCAAGAATGCCATCATTGCTCATTGAGGTGATATAAGTGTGTGGTGTGTCATTGTGAGCCATTGTTCAAAGTTTGAAGCATTTCCTCAGTTTTCCCGCCGCTATCCCGACGGGTAGACGCGTTACACCCTACTACCCTAGACCGAAGCTGGCCAGTGTGGGAAGTGCATGGCCAAGCACCATGTTGTTTGTAAAACAAGGTATGTGGGTGTTTGTTGGGGCATGGTGGAGAAATGTGCAAAAGTATAGCACACTCCTTGAACACTTGGCCTAACGATTCGTCCGTACCTGTCCAAAACCGCCCTAAAACCCTAGATTTTAGCCATCTACCGAGCCGAATGCATGCCCAAGCATGCCATCATTGCTCATTGAGGTGATATAAGTGTGTGGTGTGTCATTGTGAGCCATTATGACAAGTTTTAAGCCATTCCTCAGTTATCCCGCCGCTATCCCGAAGGGTAGACGCGTTACACCCTACTACCCTAGACCGAAGCTGGCCAGTGTGGGAAGTGCATGGCCAAGCACCATGTTATTTGTAAAACAAGGTATGTGGGTGGTTTTTGGGGCATGGTGGAGCAATGTGCAAAAGTATAGCACACATTTGGAACACTTGGCATGACGATTCGTCTGTACCTGTCCAAAACCGCCCTAAAACCCTAGATTTTAGCCGTCTACCGAGCCGAAGGCATGCCCAAGCATGCCATCATTGCTCATTAAGGTGATATAAGTGTGTGGTGTGTCATTGTGAGCCATTATGCCAAGTTTGAAGCTATTCCTCATTTGTTCCGCCGCTATCCCGACGGGTAAACGCTTTACACCCTACTACCCTAGACCGAAGCTGGCTAGTGTGGGAAGTGCATGGCCAAGAACCATGTTGTTTGTAAAACAAGGCATGCCCAAGAAAGAGGATATACCATTACATCAGCAAACGGATACAACAGAGACATCAAAGAGGTTCGTTCACTTGCTATAAGAATTGTTCAGCACATAGATACAAAAGAGACACATAGAGGATGTAAGATTACATCAGCAAGGCACATGGATCTTCATTTCTGCTGAATAAGCAATAGATAAAGGAAAACTAACAACCCTATTAAAAAATTTAGAAGAACACTACTTCTTTAAGCAGATCAACCGTAGATACCAACTTCATCAGTACCAGTTCCTCATTCCTAGGCTTTAATGCTGCTCTTTCTTTTTTCCTTAGCTCTAGAGTTTCCCTCCTCTCCTCTGCCCATCCATAAGCATATATTGCTGCATTACCAATCAGAAAACCGTTCTCACACAAGTACTCCATGTACTTCAAGTCCCACCGCCAAAAATTGCATTCAATCTGTAAAATTAGGAACACTTAATATCACAACACTGAATTTTATATGAACACTGATCATATTGTATCTACGCGCGCCATCGACTGCATGAAAATCAGACCAAATCAAATGAATGCTTACCCCATGAGTTTTGCACTTGTAAAAGACCCAGCCATCATGGTCATCAGTGCCGGAGACGCGCCTACTGACGATGACGCCGCAGTCGGAGTAGGGAACCAGGGAAATGTAGGGCGGAGGGTGCCGATTATTCGAAGTGTGGGACGACCTTGAAACAGACATGGCGGCTACTAAGGATCTCGAGCAGGGCGACAACTCTGAAGGCAGATGGATATCAGCGGCAGCGCCACAGGGAAGGCGGTGTGAGGAAGTTAGGGTTTCTGTTTCTCTTATAAATAGCCAGCCCGCATTACCTGGGTGTCTTATTGGACCGGCCTTCATAGTTTTATTCCACTTATAAAACCCAAACGCTATCCCTGCAGTGACATACATTTCCATAAACCAGGGCTACCACCGTCAGCTAATCTTACTATCTTCTAGAGTCTCACATAAGACTTTGACTAAAAATGCATCGTACATGCCACACTAAAAGAGCCATTTGTAAGTACGTGAAATATAGTTAATATAATGCAGCTAATCATTTATTTTAACCCATTATGAACTAGCTCAAGAAACTCTAACACATATACATTCCCCAGATTTCCTAGTTATTGTAGGGGTTCGTAGCATGGAAAAAAAAATTCTATCGCATACAAACAAACAAGCCAAGATCTATCTACTAGATTGTAGCAACGAGTCGATGGAATAACTTACCCTCGAAGATTCCAAAGTGTTTAACGAGAGCGGATTCTCGTGGGTGATGTAGTCGTACTCTTTCCGATCTCAAGATCGTGTAGACGATCCTTCCGGCGCTAGCGCTTCCGCAGTCGGTCACACGTTCGGTACTGACGAAGACCTTCCTCTCCTTGTTCCAAAGAAAATGGAGGTTGTAGCACTCTCTCGCGATTCCGCAAAGACAACGGCGTGGTACCGGAAGTAGGGAGATCCTGCAGGCTTCGCCTTAAGCCGAGTATGGTGGAGTATGAGAGAGAGAGCTATTAGTGGTCTAGAGATTAGACACACCAATTAGAAGGCTCTAAACCGCAGGCTAGAGCAATTAGAAGCTCTAAACCAAAACGGCTCTAAACCGGAGATTAGAGGATAGGAACTTGTGTGTCTAGAGGAGGAGGCCCTGCCTCCTTTTATAGGTGGAGGGGCGCCAAGGGACTCCTCCCCAAGTCGGTTCCAACCACCTCTTGCTTATTTCCCACAGTTTCCTGCTTCCCACGGTTTCTGCTTTCCACAGTTTCTGTTTAGCCGTTTGACTTTCAAACTGGCAGTTTGACTTTTCAGTTTTGGAACAGCAAGAACACTTAGTACATGATGCAATCATTCAATATGTAATGACACATTCATGTACCATCCCCCCCCACGGAGTGCCGGACAATCCGGAACCTTCTAGAACATTCCCGATGAAAACACCGGAATCATTCCCGAACTCCGAAACGGGACTTTCCTTATATGAATCTTATTCTCCGGACCATTCCGGATCACCTCGTGATATCCTGGATCCCATCCGAGACTCCAAACAACATTCGGTCTCTTTCTCATAATACCATAACTACTCAAACAACGTCGAATCCTTAAGTGTGTCTCCCTACGGTTCGTGAATTATGCGGACATGATCGAGACACTTCTCCGAACAATAACCAATAGAGGAATATGGAAATTCATATGGCTCTACATATTTCTACGATTACTTTATGATCGAATGAACCACTTACATACGATACCAATTTCCCTTTGTCTCACGATAGTTTACTTATCCGAGGTTATGATCGCTTGGTATCTCGCATACCTAGTTCAACCTCACATCGATAAGTACTCTTTTCTCGTTCCCGTGATATGTGATCCCTTGTGAGCAGTCACATGCTTGCAAGCCAATTGGATGACATTCCACCGAGAGGGCCCAGTATATCTATCCGTCATATGGATGGACAAATCCCACTCTTGATCCATGTGTTTCAACCAATACTTTCCGAACACTCAATGCCACCTTTATAGCCACCCGCCACGGTGTGGTGTTTGATGTCATCAAAGCATCCATCCGGTAAAGGTGATATGCATGATCTCATGGTCGAAGGAATTAGGTTACTATGTATCAAAAAGCATATAGCAATTGAACTATTGAAATGACTTGATCTTTATGCTACGCTTATCTATAGGAGTATGTCCATCACATCATTCTCCTAATGATATGATCCTGTTGTTAATAACATCTCTATGTTCATGATCAGGAAACCATGATCATATATTAACCAACAAGCTTGTTTAACAAGAGGCTTTACTAGGGACTCTTATTTTAGTTTACAAATCACACAAGTATTAATGTTTCCGGTTAATATAATTATAGCATGGTATGTAAACATTTATCATAAGTGTGAAGATATGATAATAACCACTTTATTATTGCCTCTTGGGCATATCTCCAACAGTCTCCCACTTGCACTAGAGTCAATAATCTAGTTTCAAACCTTTGTGTATTCAACACCTATGGCTTTCCGGTGTTGTATGTACACGATTGCTAGTGGTCAATCGATCTCGGATCCGACACTTCCAGTCCGTGTGTAATTGCATGTCTTTGCCTCTACGCATCACTCATTCTCTAATGACATGGCTTTGTATAAATTTGGTCTTCGTGTGACCTTTAGCTCCTTGGGGTTAAAACATGTTGATAATATTGTCGCACAATATATCTTCATAGTATTATCCCACTGTGAACTACACCTAGTTTGATAACAAACTACTTGACAAAAATGCCCTCTTTTGCTGCTAAAATAGCAGTCATATACTTAGCCTTTTGTTGTAGTATCTGTCACAATGTCTTAACTTTGGAACTCATCCAAATCCATTATGGAACTCACTTTCCATTATATTGTGCCACCCTTAGTTTAGATTGAGATAAACTTAATTTGTACTTTGTGACAAAACTAGTATCAATGTAGTACTTTTACAATGAACTAACCATCTATTTGTCACTTCTACAAATATTATACTCTTAGTTCTTCCAAAAGATCATAAGGATATCCTTACTATTGTCCAATGATCATCTTACGAATCATTCTGGTATATGCTCACAACATTTAGAGCATAGGACATATCTGGATTTGTACATATCACAATATGATTGATATAAATACTCTTTGTGATTTCATACATCAAGTATCAATCTATACTTGATTATTTGTTTCACTTTACCAAATGTCAATACACTTGAATATATCATCAACATTGAACTCATTCAATCCTTTCTGTGCGACAAGAACCTCTCTTGTAGTTTCTATATTGAACTCATTCAATATCTTGTCTATGTACTTCCGCACAACCATATTAGCGTCTATTGATGCCAAATATTCGGTTTTGCCTAAGTCTTTCATCGGGATGAAATTCTTAATATGTGTTAATAAAAGATACATTATTTCCAATCAACAATATGTCTTCCACATAATGTATTAGAAACATGTCTTAAGCGCTCCCACTTAATTTCTTGCAAATGCAAGCATCTTCATCGTCTCTAATGAACTTTTAAACTCTTTAACAGTTTCATCACAGTGAAGATTCCAACTCCGCGATGCTCACTTTAACCATTGAAGTTTGCATATGCTTTTAGCATCCTTTGAATTAACAAAACCCTATGGACCGTGTTATGCACATGTCCTAGGTAACGATTCTATTAGAAGAACTTGTTTTGTTTATTCAACTACCATATAACAAATTATATGTAGTGGTTGCTACATTAATCCGTCTAGACTAAATATCACTATGAAAGATCAAATCTTGTCATAGTCAACCTTTGAACATTTTGTGAACTCTTTCCCAACATGTCGACTATAGATGTGAAACATCCATGTCTATTTCTTTATAGATCCAGACACAACTGTAAGGTATTACACCTTTCTCGAGGGTCCTTCAAGTTCAAAACTTGATTTCTCATGTATGGAACTATCGCGGATTTTATGGCTTCAAGCCATTTGACGGAGTCAGGGCTCATCATCGCTTCTTTGCACGTAGTCGGATCATTATTGTCAAATAATGATTTAACTCTCAAATCTTGGTATTCGATTGTTCATCCGACCTACTTGTTTCAATAGGAACTTGGATCTCCGTGACCACAACCTTTGAGGTACGTGAGCCATGAGCATTGTTGCTACTTCCGGAACACTTTTCGGCGCTGCGCAACTTTGCACATATAGCTAAGGTTCTTTTAACCTTATCAAAGTTCTATTGTCCTCCCACTTAACTTTTCATGAAAAATTCCTTCTCAAAGAAACTTGACGTTCCAAGCAACAAACACTTTTGTCTTCGGTGTTTATGGAGGAATACTTAACAGTTATACAAAGACAGGTTCATCCGACTTTGGTTGCACACATCTTTCTTATGTATATCATACCAATGTTTTAAGAAAGGACTACTTGGGTTTTATCCCAAACCATAACTTTATATGGTGTCATTTCAACGGATTATGATGAAGCTCTTTTCAGTGGAAAAACGGTAATCACTAAAGCTTTTAATCTTTAAAATATAATGGCAGTTTTATGAATTATACCTTTGATCTTACCATGTCAAACAAGGTTTAATTACATATCTCGAATGCTCCATACTCTTATGGTGTTTCGGGAAAATGAAAATCCACGGAACGATTCCTTAAATCTTAGGTATTATGCTAAACTTGCAACTCAAATATCTTCCTTTATGATCTTATCATAAACTATTTATATTCTTGTTACAATGATTTTGCACTTCATCTTGAAAGTCTTTGAACTTTTCAAATGTTTCATACTTTATCCTTATTAAGTAAATATTCATATATTCACTCAAATTCTCGGAGAAAGCATATGAAGTTGAAATCCATCGCTTTTGACTACACATGATGGACTTTGTACAACAATATGTACAATTTCCAATAAGCTAGTCATTCGTTCCCTTTTGGCCTATGAACGAAGTTTTAATTATCTCTAGGAAAGTTTCACAAGCGTCATTTGATCAAAATCAAATAGACTCCAATATTCCATCCATATGGAGTTTCTTCATGTTTTCTTTCCAATATAATTTAAACTACGATGTCACTTCCTAACTGATCTTTCAATCAATTTGTCTTTCGACATTTTTAGCACTAGTTTTATGGATGTGATTTCTCCAACGAGATTTGTGAATCATCCATCTTATATGGATTACGGCAATTATTTGAATAACCCTTTTGTTCTCATAATACCTGATAAAACAAATCTTGAAGGCAAGCTTTGATGTTTTAACGAGCAACACAATAACCCTTTATTTGTTCTCGATGAACATCATCACATATTCTTTTGCTAGTTACTTAGGCCATTGTAGTTCATGAATTCTGTTGTTTCGTATGACGATTCACACCAACAAATTCAGTATCAAATACTTAAGAACCACATTGTTTAATAAGCAAAGAATATAGCCATAACATGTATATCATCCATATACTTAAACTGAACAATTCTAGTCTTTTCTTTTCTGCCATATGTTTATGAGATTCTCTTTCAATATTTCCTTTTCTGTTTGAAAGAATCTATCAATATCAATAGTGGAGTCATACATATGACACATAATCCAGAGCGTGTATAATTAAATACCAATGTCTTTGGACTTGCACTTTTGAAGTAGATCACCTATCATCAAATGTTTGGTGTTCTTTCAAATTCCTTTCTTTAGTAATCTCTTGATGTAGTAAACATCTTACCTACATCAAATATTTACCCTCATCATGGATTTATCCATGATCAAGCTACTTTTAGCTTGTAACGGTGAATCGCAAGTATAATGTTGCTCTCCAAAACCTTTTGGAGGATTAGGACAACTAGTGTCTCCAACCTTTTGCAAATTCTCATCAAATATGAGAACATGACTTTTGCCATATTATACTCTATCATGTTGTAACCAATACTTCGTTTCAGATATCACAATATCTTCCACACATCATGGTTTCTGAAACAACACTTTCAGATCCTAGATAACCTTGATATTAAGAGAATCCTTTGAATATCAAGAATCATGGAGACAAACATGATACTTATATACTAACACTTGGAATTGTTACTCTTTATTTAATACTAATTATTAAACTTCATGGAGTAACCGGAACTTACTGAAAGTTTGCAATAGGACTTTTAAACTTTAGATTAACACTTAAAACAATACGATACCAGTTCGTAAAGTATCTAACCAGAATTCTATAGTTCTATCATCTCAATTATAACTAAGCGCAAGGTGGTAAACGGATGCCAATGACTACAATAACTATGCAAATTCACTTTGATTTAGTTTATGATAAATTGAGTTCTAATTAATAATTAAATTAATCTTGGTGAACTCCCACTCAAAACAATATCCCTCACATTGTTTTAGTGATCACACGAACCAAATCCACCACATCAAAACCGATCATCACGAGAGTTGATATAGCTTCAATGGCGAACAATCAACATGTTCATCATATCTACTATATGACTCATGCTCTACCTTTCGGTAATCCGTGTTCCTGAGGCCATGTCTGTACATGCTAGGCTCGTCAAGATCAAACCTTAGTTTCCGCATGAGAAAATCTGGCTTGCTCACGTTGTATACACTTGTAGAATCTAACACACCCGATCATCACGTGGTGCTTCGAAACAACAAGCTTTAGCAACGGTGCTAACTAAGGGTGAACACTTTATGACTTGAAATTGTGTGCTTGAGGGATCATCTTATAATGCTACCGTCGTCTACTAAGCAATACAAGATGCATAAAGGATTAACATCACATGCAATTCATAATATGTGATATGATATGGCCTTTCTTCTTTGTGCTTCTGATCTCCATCTTCAAGCACGAACATGATCTCCATCATTACCGACATTGCATCAAGGTCAATGACGCTGATCCATGGTTGTCGTCCACCGGCTTCAACTATTACAACTACCTTGAATAGACACGCGGGTCTTAACTGAATTTAAAGACAACCATATGGCTCCTGCCGGTTGCCGACTTACAATAAGGAACATTGCATACATCATATATAATCACAATCATGGCCATATCACATCACTGCACACCCCTGCAAAACAAAGTTAGACGCCTCTACTTTCTTTGCATATTTTACGTGGTTTGGGGCTTTCAATAAGCGTCGTTCTAACTTACGAACAAGAACCACAACATTGATACTAGCATTGTTGATCACCCGTTGTAAATTGGATCTTAACTATGCTAGGAGAAACAGGCACCCGCAAAGCCACTTATGCAATACAAGTTGCATGTCAAGCGTGGAGCAAGTCTCATGAACGATGTCATGTAAGGTTAGCCCGGGCCGCTTCATCCCAACATACCGCAAGATGCAAAGTACACAAGAAGCAATCAACAATAAAAGCATCAACGCCCACAATGACCATTGTGTTCTACTCGTGCAACAGATCTACATATAGACACGACTACGATACTTGTAGGGGTTCGTAGCATGGAAAACAAAAATTTTCTATCGCATACAAACAAACAAGCCAAGATCTATCTACTAGATTGTAGCAACGAGTCGATGGAATAACTTACCCTCGAAGATTCCAAAGTGTTTAACGAGAGCGGATTCTCGTGGGTGATGTAGTCGATTCTTCCGATCTCAAGATCGTGTAGATGATCCTTCGGCGCTGCGTCCGGCAGCGCTCCGCAATCGGTCACACGTTCGATTGACGAAGACCTTCCTCTCCCTTGTTCCAAAGAAAATGGAGGTTGTAGCACTCTCCTCGCGATTCCGGCAGCACAACGGCGTGGTACCGGAAGTAGAGGGGAGATCCCGCAGGGCTTCGCCTTAAGCCGGAGCGAGTATGGTGGAGTATGAGAGAGAGAGCTATTAGTGGTCTAGAGATTAGACACACCAATTAGAAGGCTCTAAACCGCAGGCTAGAGCAATTAGAAGCTCTAAACCAAAACGGCTCTAAACCGGAGATTAGAGGATAGGAACTTGTGTGTCTAGAGGAGGAGGCCCTGCCCCTCCTTTTATAGGTGGGAGGGGCGGCCAAGGGGACTCCTCCCCCAAGTCGGTTCCAACCACCTCTTGCTTGTTTCCCACAGTTTCCTGTTTCCCACAGTTTCCTGTTTTCCACAGTTTCCTGTTTTAGCCGTTTGACTTTCAAACTGGCAGTTTGACTTTTCAGTTTTGGAACAGCAAGAACACTTAGTACATGATGCAATCATTCAATATGTAATGACACATTCATGTACCTCCCCGGAGTGCCGACAATCCGAACCTTCTAGAACATTCCCGATGAAAACACGGAATCATTCCCGAACTCAAAACGGACTTTACTTATATGAATCTTATTCTCGGACCATTCCGGATCACCTCGTGATATCCGGATCCCATCCGAGACTCAACAACATTCGGTCTCTTTCTCATAATACCATAACTACTCAAACAACGTCGAATCCTTAAGTGTGTCTCCCTACGGTTCGTGAATTATGCGGACATGATCGAGACACTTCTCAACAATAACCAATAGAGGAATCTGGAAATTCATATGGCTCCACATATTTCTCGATTACTTTGCGATCGAATGAACCACTTACATACGATACCAATTTCCCTTTGTCTCACGATAGTTTACTTATCCGAGGTTATGATCGTCGGTATCTGCATACCTAGTTCAACCTCGTTACCGATAAGTACTCTTTTCTCGTTCCCGTGATATGTGATCCCTTGTGAGCCAGTCACATGCTTGCAAGCCAATTGGATGACATTCCACCGAGAGGGCCCAGAGTATATCTATCCGTCATATGGATGGACAAATCCCACTCTTGATCCATGTGTTTCAACCAATACTTTCCGAACACTCAATGCCACCTTTATAGCCACCCAGTTACGGTGTGGTGTTTGATGTCATCAAAGCATCCATCCGGTAAAGGTGATATGCATGATCTCATGGTCGAAGGAATTAGGTTACTATGTATCAGAAAGCATATAGCAATTGAACTATTGAAATGACTTGATCTTTATGCTACGCTTATCTATAGGAGTATGTCCATCACATCATTCTCCTAATGATATGATCCTGTTGTTAATAACATCTCTATGTTCATGATCAGGAAACCATGATCATATATTAACCAACATGCTAGTTTAACAAGAGGCTTTACTAGGGACTCTTATTTTAGTTTACAAATCACACAAGTATTAATGTTTCCGGTTGATACAATTATAGCATGGTATGTAAACATTTATCATAAGTGTGAAGATATGATAATAACCACTTTATTATTGCCTCTTGGGCATATCTCCAACAGTTATCCCTTTATGCTACCATTTCCCGCAAATACACGACCACAGTACATATGCATAGGATTAAAAATTACCAGGAACAAACCAGGTTAAACATGAAAGAACCTTCATAAGCACGAACATTATATTGCTCACACAGTAGTTCAACATAGTAACCGACAGGATCAGGTTCAACACAACATACATAATTAAAGTTCAAACAGAAGTACTAGATTAGCAGAGACACGCATGACACAAGCGACGCCCGGGGAGGTGCTTCAGCAGGAACACGCCATAAGCCGCGTGTTTGGCCTTAAGGTGCGACTGATGCTTCTGGCTGCCAACTCCATAGTAGGTAGCATGATTGCGGTGACCCAGCATACCACTGCATGTGTAGTAAACTATAGTCGTTGACATGACATCCACAGAACACCGTTCCGTAAATATCACATCCCTCAGAGTAGTACAACAGAAACATTGCGGGTCCATATTACAAAAGTACACACAATATTATTACAATACCGGAAGTTTGAGACTTCCAAAAGATTCAACTTACAAACCAAAATATAAAGTGTTTCAGCGGAATTTAAAAGTAACAACTCTGACTAGGAGTTGAGTTCAACAGCTTATTCTATAGAGTTCATGTTGCTCGGCTCCGTTGGTTACTATTAACTAGGGATACTTAGTTGGACTCGTTATCATCGACACCATAGCGGATTTCGTAATCCAGTCCTTCAACTCCTCCGGACAGATCTGGTTCCTCGTAGAACACATCTTCTTGGCATTCGGCTGCATACATTGGCACGTCTTCGGGATCCTCAGAGTCTAAGCAAGGGATCAAAGGAAAGAATGAGTAACAGCGTTACCCAACAAGTTCATTATATGCAAGGTGGGAAGTTTGATGCTCTAACTACCACCTCGGATATTAAATCCTTGGCACTATGCAATTTTTGTAAATCTTTCTTCAAAGATTGATTTTATTCTAAAAAACTATGACCATCAGCCTTCACAGGTTGACCAGAACTTTCATGGAGTTCCTTTCCTGCCACGTTCGTATCTCCTTCCCGGAATAGGGAGTAACAAGTTACAGTTCTTACACTCTGCAGAGGTGCGTTACTTTACCCATGAGAGATCAACTCCTTATTGCACAACCGGGCATACTTTCCCGTCCACAATTCCATGATTTGGGGCCTAGTAGTTGGTCCAAGCCAATCATTGCCCCCTTCGCGACCCCGCATTCCTCCTTGGTGTACACCATGCCCACATAATGAATTACGGCAATGGTTTGTACAAACCGTTAGATGCCAGAACTATCGTGGGACGATGAGGGTCCCCACCCATATGTTGCATATCCTCTACGAATTACCAATTAATATGCATGCTTCGAGGATAACAGCCATGACCTGCACATCCGGCTTCATGCGAGAGGAAGAAGATACAGCTGACTTCTCTGTCCCATTCCAAATCTCATGGCTAACGCGTAATATACGGTGCTAGTATCACTGATGTCAAGGGTTATTAAGTCCCTACTTGATCATCATTGTTGCAATTAGAACTCTAAGTTCTATTGCTCCATCATATCACCACTTAGGATGATATCTAAAATTTCTTTATTTGTGAAAATAATATTTCCTTTCTTTTATAGCATATATGATAACACACAATTTGTAAATACTTTGATAAAGACTCTTCAAAGGACATGAGCAAGTGATGAACTTGCCTTGTGATGGCAAGGTAGTGAAGTCTGATGCTTGCACTGGACCTTGAGCTTCTATGTCTACAAAAACATCGTTATTGCCCGGTAAGGACAATATTTAAAGAAGCAAAAATGATTATGCAATAATGTCATGTATCATTTAACTTGATATGCATTCACCCCATTATTATAAAAAGCTTTTTTAATAATAAAGGATTTATAAAAATTACTTTTTAATATCTATAACATATATTGAATTATTTTATTTTATTTTATTTCCTTTTTATTTGACTTTTATTGATTTAATAATTCTTTTAGGAATTATCAATTATGCATTAAAATTGTTATTAAATATTTATTTAGTATTTTCAAAAATACTATAATATTAATATATAATGAAAATGATTTTTATTTATTTTTATCATCTTTCAGTAATTTTGTAAAATTCCATAAGGAATATATAAATTACAAAATTCTTATAAAATTTTATATGTCTAAAATTTTATATTTTATTTTATTTGAATAGTATGGATTATTGTGAATACAAAAATATTTTATTTATAATTTTGGACTTTTATTTTATTTTCTAGAATTTTATTGTCTTATTCAATTGATTAAAACTGTTTTTTAAACGACTTGGGCTAGCCTTTTGGGATTATTGGGCCAGTGTGGCCCAATAGGGCAGGGTCAAAATCATCACCCCGAGGGGTTTTGGCCCACCCAGCCCATACTCTCTGCCTCCCCATCATTCTCACCTTTCCTCTTCCTCGACCTCGTGGGCTCTGGCGCCGCCGCTGGCGATGGCCGCCGTTGTGGCTTCCCCTGGCCGTTGCCGTGGTGCAGGGCGAGGTTTGCGACTACGCTCGTTCATCTAGTCTAGCTCGATTTGACTTCGGGGCTTTCCCGTGGACAGGTTCACCCCGTTCCCTAACCCTAGGTTAGGGGAAAGTGTTGCCGCCTTGCGATCCCGCTGTGTGGTGGTGTCTTTGGGTTAGTGTCTTGATGTGGCCGCTTGGCTGGTGCAGTTGCGTCCTCCTGGTGCTCCAATGTCGTCAGGTCTGCCGACCAATCTGCTTCCTCTTCAATTTGTCGGCGAGGACCTACGGTGAGTTTGTTTACTCTCCCCTGGTGCTCTCTGTGCTTGCTGATTCGATGCTAGATCTTTGGCGGTCCTCTCTCTCTATCGATTCAGATTAAGATGATCATCCATTTAGGGTTCCTGTTATGTGATTGATCATGTACTGGATGAATTGATTCATGTTTGGATGGTCTGTACACATGCTAAATGATTATTGGCCTAAGGCTTGTTGCTTAAGATGATCTATGATGTTTCTAGTGGCTTACTAGATGATTTGATGCTTGGATTGCATCTGATTCAGATGATATAGTTACTTGGGAATCATGCTTGATTAAGTCAGTGACTTGATAAGTTTTCACTGCCATCTCTGGGTTTATGACATAATAAAATCACTGTCCTAGTGCTGTTGGCTTAGAACAAGTGTGTGGTTTGAGATCAACAATGAAGTTTAATATAGGAATATACTAGTTATGATTCATGTGTTAATAGGAAAATGATTAGTGAGTTGATTGTCTGAATTAATGATGATTTAATGTCTATCCTGATTCATAATGGATTGTTCTTGTGACACCATCATGGTATGGCACATAAGTTTGATTCTAACCCATTGATTGGGTTGTTTTAGGCTTAAGACAAACTTGGCTTTATAAGATAAATAGAGATGCTCTTCTCTAAATTCCCTAAGATTTGTTTCTAAGGTGCTACCCTTCCTTTAGGAATGTGCCTAGAAATAGATCATTGATATATTTAGGCTTGAATTGTAATATTTAGCCTACTCCAGAGCAATGATGTTGCTCTGAGCTCTGGCTGGATCCAGGTACTTTGTTGTTTGCTTTTAGAGTAAAAAATATCCCTATGATGGATTCACCCCACTTGGGTGCTTTCTGAGGGTTTGTTTTATAAAACAACACATGCTTCTCTCTAAATAAAATGATTAGATAATGTGAAGGTTTTATGAAACTCACCACAAATCTGATGATGGTGGAGTAAAGTGGTGATGATCTTGATCTGGTGTTGTTGAACTCCTGTGCTTGACCTTGAGCTAGCCTGCTCCTCCTAGCTCCAGGACTTAGCCTTGTTGTCCACCTGATCCTTCCCCCTCCTTATGTCACCATCCTGGTGATGTTTGGTTGATCCTTGGTGGTTTGGTTGTTGGCTATTGTGCTTGGTTTAGCTGCTATCTAAGCTGGCTGTTCTTGGGTGTGTGTAGTGGAGATATGCACTAATGTGCCACTCCACGGCAGTGCTTGTGGTTTTGTGAGTTTGGCCTGTTCTGTGGGGTTGACAACACACCACATGCATGTTGGTGTGTGTCCTGCCTGTGTGCTTGTTGTGCACTTGTGGATATGTTCAGAATTTTGAAACTTACTGTCACCTAGTTACTTTCACCTGGCTGGTGAATTTTCCCCTCTTGGCTGTCATTTGACTTCTAGCTTTGAATTTATGAAAGAAGGATTCTTTCATATTGGTGAAACTTTCCCCCTTTTTTATAAATTTCTCAATGATGAATTTGTCTAGTGCACTTTACTGACATGAATGAGAGAAATAATACTAACACTAACCTTGTTTTTATTTAGTCTTTTTTTTGCATGTACAGAAATACAGATGAAGATTTAGTTTAGGTTTAGTTATAGAATAGTTATAGAATGCTCCAATGTAATTTTCTTATTCTTTTCATTTTATTATTTTGTAATTTTCATTTTATTCAATTGTAATAAAGATTATATTATTATTAATAAAGAATATTCTTATTCTTTATTCTTTTGTAATTGTGAAGTTTGAAAATGGTTTCAGTAAGTTACATTCTTTGTAACTTGTTTATATATTGATAATATGAAATAAGTTTCATATTCATTATTGTTTTTATTTGGATAGAATTTAAGTTATAATACTTATTTCTTAATTAAATTAAGATTCAAAACTTATACCTAATTTATTTGAATTATAATTCAAACACTCAAGTTTAAAATTCAAATTCATTTTAAAACACACATAATCCCTTAAAGATCATATCAAAGTCTATAACAATCACCCTTTATGTAACACCCTCAGAATCGGCCCTATGCAAGTTTTAGCAAAACTCGCCAAACTCGCATAGAAACGATTCGAAGGTGCTCGACCACTTTCGCATGGTGGAAAGCAAAGTAATAACATTACACAACAGTCCTCGATGGGACCCCGGAGCAGATATATATACAAAATGACTCAAAGAGTCAAGAATACAAATACACGGTACAAAGATCCAAATCACCTTGAAAGCGATGGGCGTCCGACTACGGACAAGATGCAAATGGGGCTAAGAGCCTCAAGAATACCAATGGCGTCCATAACCGCCTGTGCCAAGCCGGAAGGTAACCCTGCTAACGCGCCGATCTCAAAACCTGCTTAAACAAAGGGGTGCCGACAAAGGGCAAAGGAAAAGAAGGAGTCGATCGAGGCCAAGACAGCCGAGGCTAGAATTCGGCGGTCCTCGCCTACATAGGTATGGTGGACTGAGCGGCAGCGGCAGCATGCACTGAACAACCTACAGAGACTCGATACAACTGGCGGATATCAGAGAGAGGTAAGAATGACCTATCCGGATCCAACCTGAAACTATCACCAAACAAACCCATCCTGGCGTTTCCCCCCTCGAGACCAAACGAGGAAGTCAACCGACGAACTCACACAGTTGACAGTTTTATTTATTCAGTTATCGTTGCAGCAATTACTAGCCAGGTTTAGATAATCGTCCTGAAAAAAATAAGCAGTGGGCATTTTTAGTTAATCATTCTGTTATAGTGGCAACACTTACTAGTCAGATACAATTATCATGAGATAACCCCAAAACCCAGCAGTTGTTGGTACTTTTACTTAGCCATTCCGTTGTAGTGAAGCTGATTACTAATCATATCGGAAACAAGTCAAGTTAAAACAATAAACTTTAGTTATAGTTGTCTATGATCAAGCACTGTGCTCCAAGTCGTCCATAACCGCGGACACGGCTTCTCGAAAAGATTTAACCCTGCAGGGGTGCACCAAAGTATCCACAGGCACTTCGACCCTTTTTGCCAGATCAGTTAACATACACCCATCGGTATGTCGGCGGGGCCTAGGTCACGACGTTCCCAGACACAAAGCAAGTACGTGGGGGCCACCCCACCAAGTCGACACCCGTAACGAAAATCGGCCGGTCTTCGAGACGGACTTGGGGTTTGGGAAGACGGCTGTGAACGACAGTACGCCCCCAAACGGGGACTGTCGACACCGCGGAATCGTGGCCCGCTCCTAAACAGTACAGTGTGCAGTACCTCGCACAAACGTAAATAAAGCGGTAAACAGGGCATAAGTACAGGATAGTAAATAAAACCTCAAACTAGTTGTGGCCCCCAGTACAATACTTTGAAATCAGGTAATTATCAATGGGGGGCCCATATCTCCCCACCTGTGGTTAGCGCGCTCGATCTCGGAACAGGTGTCAAGAACTCGGGTCCTACGGGACACAAGTGGGCGGTCGGAAACCAAATCTTACCTATCACCCACCGATGCCTCTGCTTAATTCAATTTTAGTTGTTAAACAGGAATTAAAGTGAACAATAATTAAAGCCATGATCATCTCCAACGTCAACATGCGGCAATCCTCCAACAATGGTGGTACTTGACGTCACACAAAACACTGGAGCAAGCGACTACGACACGCGGGTCCAACTATCTACCAAACAACAGGTAATAGGATGTGTCCAAGGCTATATATGGCTGCAAGGGATATCACGGTTACGAAATCTAGAGCATCGCAACACAGATAGCAAAGATCAACAGGAGGGAAGTAAATACTAGCAAAGTAAGATAGGTAGAAAGGGGGAGATGCTCGCCTGAAAACATTGTTGAGGGGTTCATCCGAAGATCGGGGCAAAGCTCACATCAACTCAGCGGCCTTATCCGCGAAGAAGCAAAACACTAGAAGAAACATCGGATGCAATATTTAATACTCGGCAGAAGATCGGCATGATGCATGGTATGATGTATGGCAGGGCAAGGTGCGATGCACTTAGGTCATATTAAGCGGAACCGGGGTCCCGACAATTAATATATGGTTCAAGTTGTTTAAAAACCCCACATATTAAATGTTGTTTTACATGGCAAAAGATGATACGGGTTCGCTACACAAGTTTAAATGAGGCCGATATGAGACTAGATTTGCCCGCATATGGGCCCCATGTTTAATTATTAGGTGAATCGGCATAAGGCCCCCAAACCACAGATATGCATGCGAGATGAATGACAATTAAATATGCAACAAGTTGTCATGTTATAAAAATAGGGTTCGAGGAAAAGGGTCACACATTAGGGGGTCCCGACGAGCTTGGGGGTTCCGGGGTTCGGGGTTGGTCTCGGGGTTCAGGGTTCGACGGATTGGTCTCGGCGGGAACGTTCTCGGTAGCGGGGGAGTTCTGGTCGCATCCGGGGTCTTCGGTCATGGCGACGGTCCTGGCGTCCTTGATGGAGAACTCAGGGTTTCGGTTCGCGGTTTCTTATCGACGGTCTTGTGGGGCCATCTTAGTTGCCGGTGTCGAGCTCGGGTGTTGTTGATGATCTTGGGGTTTCAGAGGAACGGTCTTCGGGGTACTTGGCGTCCGTGAAGGAGAACTTGAGGGTCCCGCGTCTCGGTGTCCTCGGATCCGAGCGGAAGAACTTGTCGGGCCGGGTTCGGTCTTCGGGGTCCGGGAGGGAGAACTTGGCGTTCGGGTCGCGGCGTCCTCGGTTCCGAGAGGGTTCGGGGTCTTGACGGGTTCGTGCGTGCCGGGATCGGTCTTCGGAAGGTCGCGTTGGAAAAACCTAGACAACAAACATAGATACGGGGTTCGCTTACAGGCATTTGCCACATCTTAAACATCTGCCTGATAACAAAAGAAAACGGTTGCTCCTTGATGGACAGGACCTGGTGGATCGCGGGCGCTTCGGCAGAACTTCCCATGATGAGCACAAGGCGGCGCGGGCGGTGACGCTGGCTCATTCGGCGGGCCGCTGACGGAGGGAAGGCGACGGCGCGGAGGCGGCGGAGCCGGCCGAGTAGGCGACTTGAGCGGGCTGGGGGTCGACGGGCGGCCAGCGGCGAGGCGGCGAGCAGGTGAGGCGGCGAGCTCGCGAGGTTGGCGGCGTCCTTGGCGACGCGGCGACGGCGGCGGCTCGGTTCCGCGCTGGCGAGGCCTTGGTGGAGCTTGAGGAGGCGGTGGTGGGCGACTGGGGCGGCAAGGCCGGGTCATGGGTCGGCCAGAGGTGGGGAAGGCTCGGGAGGCGGTTGGGGAGCGGGAGGTGGAGCGAACCGGCGGGCTAGGGTCCTAAGGCGAGCGGCCAACGGCTGCGGGTGGATGAGCTCGGTCCGGGGCGGACGACTGGGAGAAGGAGGAGCGGGTGGTCTCGCGAGGAGGAAGGCGCGGGGCAGAGGGGTTGGTGCGAGCGAGAGGTAGAGGAAGGAGGGGTTGCGTGGGGCGCGTGTCTGGGAGTGGGAGTGGGGCCGGGGGAACAGCGGCAGGTGGGGGGCGGGTCCCAGGCGGCCAGGCTGGCGGGGTGGGTGAGCTGGGTGAGAGAGAGAGGAAGAGAGGAGGGGTGACGTGGCATGGTCTGGTTGGGTGAGGGATAGGGAGAGGGTGAGGTGGCGCAAGGGGAGTGGCCAGGGTGAGGTGGAGGGTTGGGTGTGGGTAGATAACTGGGTAGGTCTAGGATTTAGAGGGGCAGATAGGTGGACCGATTTGAACACAGGGGCGGTCGTTCGGGTCTACTCGGCCGACCGCCCACTAAACTAATTAAATCTTTTATTTAATTTAATTGGGCCGTTGCAACCCGAAAGCAACAAAACAAAATACTCCGAGCCCCGGGTTTGGCGTTGAATGAGAGAGGCGTCTCGTAAATCAAAATAGGTTTTTCTGAAATAGTTTTAGACAAACAACACATGAGGATGACGATGCAATGCACAAATTCAACGCGATTTTCTAGTAGTGGTTTTGCGGGATGCCACAATTCGACACCACTAACAATGGATCTCGCCCTCGAGATCCGCCTCATGGTACCGGAAGGAAGGTCGGCGATCTGATCCGCTGCGCTTCGTGTAGAACTTCGCGACACCACTAACAAGAGGTCGTTGTCCTTGATCGTCGAGAGAGCACTCCGGAAACATAAAGGTCAAAGGTAGAGGCATCAGCCAGTTAAGCCACCTCTAGCTTCCGTGGAAGGAGTAAAATTGCATCGATCCACCATTCAATATACAAAGCAAATGATAAGAGTAGTGGTATGGTCGCGACTCCATCCCGCACTCAAAGCATTACTATGTACCCGAATAGACAGATTATGCAACCAACCCTCGGATTCAGACTGAAGATCTGGACAAGCGAGGTTCGGAAACAAAGGAGCGATGCGGACCTTGCATCGGATCTGGCGTAGAGGAGGTCGTCGCGTCGGAAAACACCGGAAGGCTCAAACAAGGAACAAAGAATGATACCACAGCAGACGGAGTCCTCAAGCAGCATGAACACCGGATGGGAGAGCACCGTTATCAAAGAAGGAAGCGAAACCCTGAAGGTACGACGGAAACCCAACCACGAGAATTCCTGGACTCGAAGAAAAAGGGACGAGAGCGGATTCAAAACACGTAGGGGTAAGAGGAGAACAGCAGAGGGGTAAGGAGTAAAATCAGACCTAATCAGAACTATCCAACCGATTTTCAAAAATAGTTTTGACACTCTACTTCGGCCGTTAGCTAGGTTATCCTACAGTTTGGACTTGGGGTATCGCAATTTGGCTCGATACCACTCTGAACACCCTCGAGAATCGGCCCTATGCAAGTTTTAGCAAAACTCGCCAAACTCGCATAGAAACGATTGAAGGTGCCCACCAGCACTTTAATGCGGGTGGAAATCAAAGTAATAACATTACACAACAGTCCTCGATGGGACCCCGAGCAGATATATATACAACAGCGACTCAAAGAGTCAAGAATACAAATACACGTACAAAGATCCAAATCACCTTGAAAGCGATGGGCGTCCGACTACGGACAAGATGCAAATGGGGCTAAGAGCCTGAAGAATACCAATGGCGTCCATAACCCTGCCAAGCGGAAGGGTAACCACGCTAACGGCGTCGATCTCAAAACCTGCTTAAACAAAAGGGTGCCGACAAAGGCAAAGGAAAAAGAAGGAGCGTCGATCTTGAGGCGATACAGCGAGGCTAGAATTCGGTCCTCGCCTACATAGGTATGGTGGATCGAGCGGCAGCATGCAATGAACAACCTCTGAGACTCAATACAACTGGCGGATATCAGAGAGAGGTAAGAATGACCTATCCGGATCCAACCTGAAACTATCACCAAACAAACCCATCCTGGCGTTTCCCCCCTCGAGACCAAACGAGGAAGTCAACCGAGGAACTCACACAGTTGACAGTTTTATTTATCCAGTTATCGTTGCAGCAATTACTAGCCAGGTTTAGATAATCGTCCTGAAAAAAATAAGCAGTGGGCATTTTTAGTTAATCATTCTGTTATAGTGGCAACACTTACTAGTCAGATACAATTATCATGAGATAACCCCAAAACCCAGCAGTTGTTGGTACTTTTACTTAGCCATTCCGTTGTAGTGAAGCTGATTACTAATCATATCGGAAACAAGTCAAGTTAAAACAATAAACTTTAGTTATAGTTGTCTATGATCAAGCACTGTGCTCCAAGTCGTCCATAACCGCGGACACGGCTTCTCGAAAAGATTTAACCTGCGGTGCACCAAAGTATCCACGCACTTGACCCTTTTGCGGATCGGTTAACATACACCCATCGGTATGTCGGCGGGGCCTAGGTCACACGTTCCCGCACACAAAGCAAATGCGTGGGGGCCACCCACCAAGTCGACACCGTGAAAATCGTCCGGTCTTCGAGACGGACTTGGGGTTTGGGAAGACGGCTGTGAACGACAGTACGCCCCCAAACGGGGACTGTCGACACCGCGGAATCGTGGCCCGCTCCTAAACAGTACAGTGTGCAGTACCTCGCACAAACGTAAATAAAGCGGTAAACAGGGCATAAGTACAGGATAGTAAATAAAACCTCAAACTAGTTGTGGCCCCCAGTACAATACTTTGAAATCAGGTAATTATCAATGGGGGGCCCATATCTCCCCACCTGTGGTTAGCGCGCTCGATCTCGGAACAGGTGTCAAGAACTCGGGTCCTACGGGACACAAGTGGGCGGTCGGAAACCAAATCTTACCTATCACCCACCGATGCCTCTGCTTAATTCAATTTTAGTTGTTAAACAGGAATTAAAGTGAACAATAATTAAAGCCATGATCATCTCCAACGTCAACATGCGGCAATCCTCCAACAATGGTGGTACTTGACGTCACAAAAAACACTGGAGCAAGCGACTACGACACGCGGTCCAACTATCTACCAAACAATGTAATAGGATGTGTCCAAGGCTATATATGGCTGCAAGGATATCACGTTCTGAAATCTAGAGCATCGCAACACGAGATAGCAAAGATCAACGGAGGAAGTAAATACTAGCAAAGTAAGATAGGTAGAAAGGGAGATGCTGCTTTGAAAACATTGTTGAGGGGTTCATCCGAAGATCGGGGCGAAGCTCACATCAACTCAGCGGCCTTATCCGCGAAGAAGCAAAACACTAGAAGAAACACCGGATGCAATATTTAATACTCGGCAGAAGATCGGCATGATGCATGGTATGATGTATGGCAGGGCAAGGTGCGATGCACTTAGGTCATATTAAGCGGAACCGGGGTCCCGACAATTAATATATGGTTCAAGTTGTTTAAAACCCCCACATATTAAATGTTGTTTTACATGGCAAAAGATGATACGGGTTCGCTACACAAGTTTAAATGAGGCCGATATGAGACTAGATTTGCCCGCATATGGGCCCCATGTTTAATTATTAGGTGAATCGGCATAAGGCCCCCAAACCACAGATATGCATGCGAGATGAATGACAATTAAATATGCAACAAGTTGTCATGTTATAAAAATAGGGTTCGAGGAAAAGGGTCACACATTAGGGGGTCCCGACGAGCTTGGGGGTTCCGGGGTTCGGGGTTGGTCTCGGGGTTCAGGGTTCGACGGATTGGTCTCGGCGGGAACGTTCTCGGTAGCGGGGGAGTTCTGGTCGCATCCGGGGTCTTCGGTCATGGCGACGGTCCTGGCGTCCTTGATGGAGAACTCAGGGTTTCGGTTCGCAGTTTCTTGTCGACGGTCTTGTGGGGCCATCTTAGTTGCCGGTGTCGAGCTCGGGTGCTGTTGATGATCTTGGGGTTTCATGAACGGTCTTGGGTACTTGGTCCGTGAAGGAGAACTTGAGGTCCAGCGTCTCGGTGTCCTCGGATCCGAGCGGAAGAACTTGTCGGGCGGGTTCGGTCTTGAGGTCGGAGGAGAACTTGGCGTCGTCCATGGCGTCCTCGGTTCCGAGAGGGTTCGGGGTCTTGACGGGTTCGTGCGTGCCGGGATCGGTCTTCGGAAGGTCGCGTTGGAAAAACCTAGACAACAAACATAGATACGGGGTTCGCTTACAGGCATTTGCCACATCTTAAACATCTGCCTGATAACAAAAGAAAACGGTTGCTCCTTGATGGACAGGACCTGGTGGACTGCTGCGGGCGCGTGCTGGCCAGGAACTTCCCAGCGATGAGCACAAGGCGGCGCGGGCGGTGACGCTGGGCTCGCTGGCGGCGGAACTCGCGGCCGCGACGGAGGGAAGGCGACGGGGCTAGGCGACGGGCGGCGCGGAGGCGGCGAGCCGAGGCGAGGCGACTGAAGCGGCGGCTGGGGTCGGCGGGGCGGGCGACAGGGGAGGCGGCGAGGTTGGTGAGGCGGCGGCGAGCTCGCGAGGCTGGCGGGCGCCTGGCGACGCAGGGCGGCGGCTGCGGCTTCGCGCTGGCGAGGCGGGCGCTGGTGGAGCTTGAGGGAGGAGGCGCGGTGGGCGGGGCGACGGGACTGGCGGCTTGAGGTCATGGGTCGACGGGTCGGGCGAGGTGGGGAAGGCTCGGGAGGCGGTTCTTTGGGAGCGGGAGGTGGAGCGAACCCATGGGCTAAGCGGGTCCGTGGCCAAGCAGCTGCATGAACGGGTGGATGAGCTCGGTCCGGCGCGGACGATCGGGAGAAGGAGGAGCGGTGGTCTCATGAGGAGGAAGGCTGAGGCGAGGGGTGGTGAAAGCGAGAGGTAGAGGAAGGAGGGGTTGCGGGCGCGTGTGCAGGAGTGGGAGGGGGCCGGGAACAGCCGGTGGGGCGGGTCCCAGGCCAGTGGCAAGGGTGGGTGAGCTGGGTGAGAGAGAGAGGAAGAGAGGAGGGGTGACGTGGCATGGTCTGGTTGGGTGAGGGATAGGGAGAGGGTGAGGTGGCGCAAGGGGAGTGGCCAGGGTGAGGTGGAGGGTTGGGTGTGGGTAGATAACTGGGTAGGTCTAGGATTTAGAGGGGCAGATAGGTGGACCGATTTGAACACAGGGGTGGTCGTTCGGGTCTACTCGGCCCGTTCGACTGCCCCACTAAACTAATTAAATCTTTTATTTAATTTAATTGGGCCGTTTGCAACCCGAAAGCAACAAAACAAAATACTCCGGAGCCCCGGGGTTTGGCGTTTGAATGAGAGAGGGCGTCTCAGAAATCAAAATAGGTTTTTCTGAAATAGTTTTAGACAAACAACACATGAGGATGACGATGCAATGCACAAATTCAACGCGATTTTCTAGTAGTGGTTTTGCGGGATGCCACACTTTAAGACTAAACCTAATCTCAAAGTATGAAAGAAACATTGATCACGTAAGGTTTTTATTTGGCGAAAATTTTACCCACATTTTCACAAATGAATGCATGCAACATTCAATATTTCTAAATCTACCCTTCGTTAGTTCCTAAATGCTGGGATGTTACAGACTTCCCCCCTTAAATTAAACTTCGCCCTGAAGTTTGTGGAGATGTACCTGAATAGTTCTGGATAGGCTTTTCTTAAATCCTCTTCTTTCTTTCTCCCATGTAGCCCTTTCGTGGATGTTCCCACTTGTACCAATATTTGATTGCTCTGTTCCTTAATCTTTTCCAGTTTTCTTCCAAAATCTTATAAGGTTTTTCAATATAGGTCAGGTCTACTTGTAGTTCTATCTCTTGGTGTGTGATTGCATCGTATGGAACTTTCAAACATTTGCGAAGTTGTGACACATGGAAAACATTATGCACTTGAGCCAATCTTGATGGTAACTCTAAAGCATAATCTATAGTTCTGTTTTGACTCAGTATCTTGAATGGTCCGATGTATCTTGGACTCGATTTCCCTTTAACTCCGAATCTTTTCACCCCTTTCATTGGACTTGCTTTCAAATAGACCATATCTCCCACTTCTGGATGCCATGATCTTCGACTTTGATCCGCATAACTTTTCTGCCTGCTCTGGGCTATTTTCAGTCTATCCCTCATCTTATCAATGATGTCTTGTCTTTCCTTGATATAATCTGGCGCAAACTCTTTCGCTCTGAGTTCATACCAACATATTGGTGATCTACACTTCCTTCCATACAGAACCTGATATGGAGCTGCCTTCAGACTACTCTGATAGCTATTATTATAAGAAAATTCTGCCAATGGTAGGTGATCTTCCCATGTTCCTACAAAATCTAATGCACAAGACCTTAACATGTCTTCTAGTATTTGATTTGTTCTTTCAGTTTGACCTCCTGTCTCGGGATGATATGTCGTGCTGAAATCTAACTTTGAACCAAGTGCTTCATGCAATTGCTTCCAAAATGCTAAAGTAAACACTGATCCCCTATCAGTTACGATCTTTTTGGGTACTCCATGCTTACTTACTATCTCTTTGACATATACTTCAACTAACTTCTCGGCATTATCCTTTTGATTCACCGGAATAAAATGTGCACTCTTAGTGAGTCTGTCCACAATTACCCATATCATATCCTTCCTTTTTGGTGTCATAGGAAATCCTGTAATGAAGTCCATACCTATTTCCTCCCATTTCCATTCAGGAATTTCTAAGGGTTGTAATGGTCCTGCTGGACTTTGATGTTCAGCCTTCACCCTTTGACAAGTATGGCATTGAGATACATATTTAGCAATATCTCTTTTCATGTTATTCCACCAAAATAGTTCCTTCAAATCCATATACATCTTAGTACTCCCTGGATGTATAGAATATGGTGTATCATGTGCTTCTTTGAGTATGACATTTCTAATCTCAGTCACATCTGGAACACAAAGACGATCTTGAAACCATAAAGACCCATAATCTCCAAGGCGAAAAACTGATTTTTGCCCTTGAGATATCCTCTGAATTTCCTCAGCAATAAAAGGATCTTCTTCTTGATGTCTAAAAATTTCTTGCTTAAGATCATTGTCCTTCTCTGCAACTATCTGCATAGTAGCTAATCCTCCAACAACTTCTGTTCTGATGAATTGAAGCTCTAATCTTTCCAAGTCCATTTGTAACTCTTTTGGTAACTCCCTATTGCTTGGCTGAATATCTGCACTCTTTCTGCTTAAAGCATCTGCTACAACATTTGCTTTCCCTGGGGTGTAATTGATTGTTAAATCATAATCCTTGATTAGTTCCAACCAACGCTTTTGTGTCATATTCAATTCCTTTTGAGTGAAGAAATATTTGAGACTTTTATGGTCAGTGTATAACTCACATCTAGCTCCATAAATAAAATGCCTCCGTCCTTTCAGTGCAAAAACTACTGCTGCTAACTCTAAATCATGAGTTGGATAGTTGGATTCATGTGGTTTCAGTTGTCTTGAACCATAAGCAATCACTTTCCGTTCTTGCATTAATACACAACTCAAACCTTCTTTAGACGCATCACAGTATACTGTGAAATCCTTCCCTGTTTCAGAAACTGCTAAGATTGGAGCTGTGGTTAATCTAGTCTTCAACTCTTGGAAACTTTCTTCACATTTCTCATCCCACTTGAATGGTGTATTCTTCCTTAATAATTTGGTCATTGGTCCGTCTATTTTGGAGAAACCTTCAATGAATCTCTGATAATAACCAACCATTCCTAAGAAACCTCGAATTTGCTTCACATTGGTCGGTGCAGTCCACTCTAGTATCGACTGAACTTTAGATGGATTCACAGCAATTCCATCCTTACGGATCACATGACCGAGGAATTCTACCTTATCAAGCCAAAATTCACACTTACTGAACTTAGCATAAAGTTTGTGTTCTCTTAAAGTCTGCAATGCTATTCTCAAATGATCAGCATGCTCTTCCTTATCCTTGGAATATATCAAAATATCATCAATAAAGACTATGACAAACTTGTCCAAATGTGGCATGAAGATCGTGTTCATAAGATTCATAAATATTGCCGGTGCATTGGTCAAACCAAATGGTACTACCAGATACTCATGGTGTCCATATCTTGAGACAAATGTTGTTTTTGGAACATCTTCCGGTTTGATTTTTATTTGATGGTATCCAGATCTTAAATCGATCTTTGAAAATACTCCAGCTCCTTTCACTTGATCAAACAAATCTTGAATTCTTGGTAAAGGATACTTATTCTTGATAGTCACGTTGTTCAGATTTCTATAATCACCACACATCCGTCTTCCACCATCTCTCTTATCCACAAAGATTACTGGTGTTCCCCATGGAGATACACTTTCCTGTATAAATCCTTTTCTAGCTAACTCATCAATTTGCTCCTTGAGTTCTTTCAACTCCTTGGGTCCCATTTTATATGGTGCCTGAGCTATTGGTACTGTACCAGGTATTAGGTCAATGGTGAACTCTATCTCCCGGTGTGGTGGCATTCCCGATAGCTCTATTGGAAAAACATCTTGGAATTCATTAACTATAGGAATATCTTCCAATTTAACTTCTTTCATTGAATTCAACTGCAGATCCACCATGATATGACCGTGTTTATCTGCTTGGTAAACTATCCTTGCTCCACTTGGAGTTTTGATTGAGACAGTTTTCTCCTCACAATTTATCTGAGCTCCGTGTTCCATCATCCAATCCATTCCTAGCACTACTGCAATTCCCTTCAAAGGAATCACATAAAGGTCTGCGAAATATGTACAACCACAGATCGAGATAACCTGATCTTGTTTTATGTGGCGTACAATCACATTCCTCCTCGTCAGAATTCACATGTCATAGGACTTTCTAACGTTGCCCTTCTAATCACGAACTTATCACAAAATTCTTCAGAAATGAATGAAGTAGTTGCACCAGTATCAAATAGAACTTTGCCGGGATTGGTAAGGATATTGAGCGTACCTATCACTACATGCTCCGAATTATCCACCTCCTCGAGGGTTGCACAGTTCAGTTTCCTAGTAGGTCGGTTCCTCTTGCCATTGTTGTTCTTGCCATTATTTCCTCCTTTATTGGGCTGTCCATTTCCTCCACTGGCTAGTCCTCCTCCCTTGGTAGGCCATCCTCCAGGTGATTTTCTCGGAAAAACTGGCCTGATATGCCCCTTCTAACCACAACCGTAATAGATCACTACAGGATTTTTGCATTCCCTCTAGAAATGCCCTGGAATTCCACAATTGTTACAAATAACATTCCTTCTCGGATTGGATTGATTTCCACCACTGCACTTGTTATTGTTATTGTTGTTGTTGCCATAATTCATATTTCGAGGTTTGAACTCCAGGTTAGTTTTAGGTTTGCTTGCCTGAATTATCTTGGTTTCCTTCTTGGCTCTCTTCCTCCGATCCTCTTGGACATTCTTGTAGTCATCTTCAAAATTAATGGCTGCATCCAACAACTGCTGATAGTTTTGCTTATTGGTTAACCTTAGTTGCATCTTCACAAATGGATTTAATCCACGCAGGAAACGCTTCTTCCGCTTCTCTTCCGTGTTGACATCCTCCTCAGCATAGCGAGACAGTTGACTAAACTCCCGGATGTACTTCATGACACTAGTATATGCTTGCTAAAGCTCCTCAAATTCTCTCCGCTTCAACTCCATAACACTTTCCGGAACATGATATTCACGGAATCTCTGCTTGAACTCTTCCCAGGTAAACTCTCTTCCTGGTTGTTGCATGGCCAACTGATTTTCCCACCATGATGTTGCAGGTCCAGTCAGAAGATGAGTTGCATACCTCAATTTCTCCTCATCATTGCAACCTACAGTTTTTAGTTTCCTTTCAGTATCTGCTATCCAGTCCTCTGCATCCATTGGTTCAGGATCTGATGCAAAAGGTAACGGTCTTGCATTCTGGAAATCAAATAGACTCACTCCTCCACCTTCAGGTGCGCTCTCATTTGCTCGTCCCAGCAGCTCTTCCATGAACTTATTCTGGGTTTCTTGCATCATTTGCATGCATTGCATAAAATTCTGTTTCATTAACGGCCTCATTGGTTGTGGTGGTGGTAATGCTTCTTGGTTTGCTGCATCTGCATCAGCCTTTTCCTTGGCCTCTCGCTCCATCCGCTACTGCTCAGTTTCCATTCCTACACCCATATCCATGACCCTCTAGTCCTGCAACATAAAGTGAATACTCATAATTACATCATGAACATGTGTTCTGAGATCGACTTTACGCATAGAACTAGTCACACAATGAAGATCCAAAGAAAATCCAAATATGCATTTCACATATTTTACATAATATCATAATGATACAAATTCATTACAACATATACCATATAGGTATAATCACAAAACTGCCTTATTACTTGGGGTACAATACACGGTACTTGATACTACTAACTAATTGTCTCCTTCTAGTGGTAACTACGCTCATCGTACATGCCTGATGTCCAACCGTGATGACGTGTGGTTCGTCGCACAGTTTGTGGAACATATGGCCTTCCAGAAGGAATATATTCTGTATCTGAAGTGTCAGGACTTGAGTCATTACTCAACCTGAGCGCATTGACTCCCTCCAGCTCAGCTGAAAAGTCTTTAGAAACATATTCAACATTATCTCCAGCCTGCATCTCCTGAGCTTCATTTCTTGAGTTATCAACAGGATGCGCAGATCCTGCTGCTTCCCAGGTGCTCTCGTGGGCAAGATAATTAAACACTGGATAATGTATATTCCCTGGGTTTTGAGAAGATGTTGATGATTCAAACACTCTCTCCTCAGGATCTTCCTCTTCATCCTGATTATCTATTGACATGGTATTTCTACTACTATTATTAGGGTTCATTCTTGCACCCATCCAACTAGATTGTCCAACATTTCTGTCAGAACCATCTGTGGACATCTGGTGTTCATGAGACACATCATATGATCCCATTCTCCAACCATACGAATTCTCAATAGGAAGTTCTGAGTCAAAACCATCCTCTGAGCCCTGTGGTACTGCATACTGCATATCCATAGTAGGATCATGTATAGGTTCAGGTCTTGGTGAATAAGGATATGGTATAAAAGATTCCGGATCTATGGGTATATCCTTAAAGATAGGTGTTGAACTACTACTTGCTTATTTCTCTAACTGGAATGCTAACTGCTTCCTCCTTTCCGGATCGGTTAGATCCTCTAACATGTCATTTTTAACTTCAACAATCACTTGATGGGTCTTATAAAAATACGCAACGAGTGTTTGGTATCTATCCATAAACTTGGAAGCTAACTTAGGATGCTTCTTAATCAAAGTAATATGATCCGGTATAGGCTCTAAGTCTATAGAATCATGAGGTATCACAGAGAATGTGCTACCTTCTAGCTCCTTGGCTTTCTGCTCCCGGATATTAGCTATCGCCTCCACAACAGCAACATGATATGCTGCTAAATGACTCCTACCTTCTCCTCTAGGTAGATCATGATATAATCCAAGCTTCTCTCGAAGTTGGATACTCACACGATACTTGGATAACATCCGACCATCAAGGTAAGTGATAGTGTTCACTGGAATTCTAGTTGGACAACTAAAGAGCTTTAAAAGCTGACGAAGTTGGTCTATGAATGATCCTTGATAATCATCAAGAGTCTCCTCTTTCCTTACCAAAGTCTGTTTTGGAAACTTTGGTGCCATATCTCTGTATATCAGAAAAATAATTTTGATTAGTATCCAATGGCATATTGCATCATAAAAAAGAATTATTGCACTAAAATATATAACGGAATATTCTCATTTGAATACCCATTATATTCCTTTTAGAGAATTCTTTATCGTTGCTAACTTTCCTACAGGTAATACCCTTTACTAGGTTTCCAACCTAAGGTCAAAGCAATTTGCTCTAATACCAACTGCAGTGACCCAGCATACCACTACATGTGTAGTACACTATAGTCGTTGACATGACATCCACAGAACACCGTTCCGTAAATATCACATCCCTCAGAGTGGTACAACAGAAACATTGCGGGTCCATATTACAAAAGTACACACATTATTATTATTAAAATACTGGAAGTTCGAGAATTCCAAAAGATTCAACTTACAAACCAAAATATAAAGTGTTTCAGCGGAATTTAAAAGTAACAACTCCGACTCGGAGTTGAGCTCAACAGCTTATTCTATAGAGTTCATGTTGCTCGGCTCTGTTGGTTACTATTAACTAGGGATACTTAGTTGGACTCGTTATCATCGACACCATAGCGGATTTTGTAATCCACTCCTTCAACTCCTCCGGACATATCAGGTTCCTCGTAGAACACATCTTCTTGGCATTCGGCTGCATACATTGGCACGTCTTCGGGATCCTCGGAGTCTAAGCAAGGGATCAAAGGAAAGAATGAGTAACAGTGTTACCCAACAAGTTCATTATATGCAAGGTGGGAAGTTTGATGCTCTAACTACCACCTCGGATTATAAATCCTTGGCACTATGCAATTTTTGTAAATCTTTCTTCAAAGATTGATTTTATTCTGAAAAACTATGACCATCAGCCTTCATAGGTTGACCAGAACATTCATGGAGTTCCTTTCCTGCCACGTTCGTAGCTCCTTCCCGGAACATGGAGTAACAAGTTACAGTTCTTACACTCTGCAGAGGTGCGTTACTTTACCCATGAGAGATCAACTCCTTGTTGCCCAACCGGGCGTACTTTCCCATCCACAATTCCATGATGTGGGGCCCAGTAGTTGGTCCAAGCCAATCACTGCCCCCTTCGCGACCCCGCATGCCTCCTTGGTGTACATCATGCCCACATAATGAATTACGGCAATGGTTTGTACAACTCGTTAGATGCCAGAACTATCGTGGGACGATGAGGGTTCCCACCCATATGCTGCATATCCTCTACGAATTACCAATTAATATGCACGCTTCGAGGATAACAGCGACGACCTGCACATTCGGCTTCATGCGAGAGGAAGAAGATACAACTGACTTCTCTGTCCCATTCCAAATCTCATGGCTAACGCGTAATATACGGCGCTAGAATCATTGATGTCAGGGGTTAATAAGTCCCTACTTGATCATCATTGTTGCAATTAGAACTCTAAGTTCTATTGCTCCATCATATCACCACTTAGGATGATATCTAAAATTTCTTTATTTGTGAAAATAATATTTTCTTTCTTTTATAGCATATATGATAACACACAATTTGCAAATACTTTGATAAAGACTCTTCAAAGGACATGAGCAAGTGATGAATTTGCCTTGTGATGGCAAGGTAGTGAAGTCTGATGCTTGCACTGGACCTTGAGCTTCTATGTCTACAAAAACATCATTATTGCCCGGTAAGGACAATATATAAAGAAGCAAAAATGATTATGCAATAATGTCATGTATCATTTAACTTGATATGCATTCACCCCATTATTATAAAAAGCTTTTTTTAATAATAAAGGATTTATAAATATTACTTTTTAATATTTATAACATATATTGAATTATTTTATTTTATTTCCTTTTTATTTAACTTTTATTAATTTAATAATTCTAATAGGAATTATCAATTATGCATTAAAATTGTTATTAAATATTTATTTAGTATTTTTCAAAAATACTATAATATTAATATATAATGAAAATGATTTTTATTTATTTTTATCATCTTTCAATAATTTTGTAAAATCCCATAAGGAACATATAAATTACAAAATTCTTATGAAATTTTAAATGTCTAAAATTTTATATTTTATTTTATTCGAATAGTATGGACTATTGTGAATAAAAAATATTTTATTTATAATGTTTGGACTTTTATTTTATTTTCTAGAATTTTATTGAGGTCAGGGGCATTTTGGTCTTTTTCAATTGATTAAAACTGTTTTTTTAACGACTTGGTCTGGCCTTTTGGGCTTATTGGGCCAGTGTGGCCCAATAGGGCAGGGTCAAAATCATCACCCCGAGGGGTTTTGGCCCATCCAGCCCACACTCTCTGCCTCCCCATCGTTCTCACCTTTCCTCTCCCTCGACCCCGTGGGATCTAGTGCCGTCGCTGGCGATGGCCGCCGTTGTGGCTTCCCCTGGCCGCTGCCATGGTGCAGGGCGAGGTTTGCGACTATGCTCGTTCATCTAGTCCAGATCGATTTGACTTCGGGGCTCTCCCGTGGCCAGGTTCACCCTGTTCCCGAACCCTAGGTTATGGGAAAGTGTTGCCGCCGCCGCCGCGATCCCGCATGTGGTGGTGTGCTGGGTTCGTGTGCTACTATGGCCGCCGTCGTTGCTGGTGCAGGTTGCAGCGCCCTCTGGGTGCTCCCTGTGCCACCCCGGGTTCGTCGGCCAATCTGCTTCCTCTTCAATTCGTCGGCGAGGACCTACGGTGAGTTTGATTCCTCTCCTCTGGTGCTCTCTGTGCTTGATGATTCGATGCTAGATGCTGGCAGTGTCCTCTCTGGCTACTGTCTGATTCAGATTAAGATGATCATCCATTTAGGGTTCCTGTTATGTGATTGATCATGTACTAGATGAATTGATTCATGTTTGGATGGTCTGTATACATGCTAAATGATTATTGGCCTAAGGCTTGTTGCTTAAGATGATCTATGATGTTTCTGGTGGCTTACTAGATGATTTGATGCTTGGATTGCATCTGATTCAGATGATATAGTTACTTGGGAATCATGCTTGATTAAGTCAGTGACTTGATAAGTTTTCACTGTCATCTCTGGGTTTAGGATCATGGTTATGACATAATAAAATCACTGTCCTATTGTTGTTGGCTTAGAACAAGTGTGTGGTTTGAGATCATCATGATCTCAAATAGTGAAGTTTAATATAGGAATATCCTAGTTATGATTCCTGTGTTAATAGGAAAATGATTAGTGAGTTGATTGTCTGAATTTATGATGATTTAATGTCTATCCTGATTCATAATGGATTGTTCTTGTGACACTATCATGGTATGGCACACAATTTTGATTCTAACCCGTTGATTGGGTTGTTTTAGGCTTAAGACAAACTTGGCTTTATAAGATAAATAGAGATGCTCTTCTCTGAATTCCCTAAGATTTGTTTCTAAGTTGCTACCCTTCCTTTAGGAATGTGCCTAGAAATAGATCATTGATATATTTAGGCTTGAATTGTAATATCTAGCCTAATCCAGAGCAATGATGTTGCTCTAAGCTCTGGCTGGATCCAGGTACTTTGTTGTTTGCTTTTAGAGTTTAAAAAATATCCCTATGATGAATTCACCCCACTTGGGTGCTTTCTGAGGGTTTGTTTTATAAAACAACACATGCTTCTCTCTAAATAATATGATTAGATCATGTGAAGGTTTTACGAAACTCACCACAAAATTTGAAGATGGTGGAGTAAAGTGGTGATGATCTTGATCTGGTGTTGCTGAACTCCTGTGCTTGACCTTGAGCTAGCCTGCTCCTCCTAGCTCCAGGACTTAGCCTTGGTGTCCACCTGATCCTTCCCCCTCCTTATGTCACCAGCCTGGTGATGTTTGGTTGATCCTTGGTGGTTTGGTTGCTGGCTATTGTGCTTGGTTTAGCTGCTATCTAAGCTGGTTGTTCTTGGGTGTGTGTAGTGGAGAGATGCACTAATGTGCCACTCCACGGCAGTGCTTGTGGTTTTGTGAGTTTGGCCTGTTCTGTGGGGTTGACAACACACCACATGCATGTTGGTGTGTGTCCTGCCTGTGTGCTTGCTGTGCACTTGTGGATATGTTCGGAATTTTGAAACTTACTGTCACCTAGTTACTTTCACCTGGCTGGTGAATTTTCCCCTCTTGGCTGTCATTTGACTTCTGGCTTTGAATTTATGAAAGAAGGATTCTTTCATATTGGTGAAACTTGCCCCCTTTTTTTATAAATTTCTCAATGATGAATTTGTCTAGTGCACTTTACTGACATGTCTGAGAGAAATAATACTAACACTAACCTTCTTTTGTTTTTATTTAGTCTTTGTTTTGCATGTACAGATATACAAATGAAGATTTAGTTTAGGTTTAGTTATATAATAGTTATAGAATGCTCCAATGTAATTTTCTTATTCTTTTGTAATTTTTCATTTATTATTTTGTAATTTTCATTTTATTCAATTGTAATAAAGATTATATTATTAATAAAGAATATTTTTATTCTTTATTCTTTTGTAATTGTGAAGTTTGAAAATGGTTTCAGTAAGTTACATTCTTTGTAACTTGTTTATATATTGATAATATGAAATAAGTTTCATATTCATTATTGTTTTACTTTGGATAGAATTTAAGTTATAATACTTATTTCTTAATTAAATTAAGATTCAAAACTTATCCCTAATTTATTTGAATTATAATTCAAACACTCAAGTTTAAAATTCAAATTCATTTTAAAACACACATAATCCCTTAAAGATCATATCAAAGTCTATAACAATCACCCTTTAAGACTAAACCTAATCTCAAAGTATGAAAGAAACATTGATCACTTAAGATTTTTATTTGGCGAAAATTTTACCCATATTTTCACAAATGAATGCATGCAACATTCCATATTTCTAAATCTACCCTTCGTTAGTTCCTAAATGCTGGGATGTTACAATGCTGAAGCATGCCTAGGTAGTCCTTTGGCATCTCCTTCCGAAAGCACCATGGGCACTTGTACTCCCCTAGGCCCTAAAGGTACTTGATCTCGCTAGCCTTGAACTTCTTCAACATAGCACGGCTCTTGCGGTCCCTGTCCTCCTCGTCACTCCTGACACCATCTGACTCCTGTATGAATTTGTGAAATGAAATAAGGCTTACAATTATAAATCTGTGAAATACGACTATATGTGCCACATATTAAATAACGGGAAACTTGGACAATTGTTTTTTATTTGAAAATTTAAAATTCTTTACAGAATAGTTTATATGTCACACATATGAAGTTAGATTAGAGCAGCATTATGTACAAATCTAATGTGTGCAGTAAAATAAAACATCAGCTGGAAGCATTAGTGCAAAAAAAAATTATGCCTTAGAGGCATATTGATCTATCACACTTATTAATCTTAAGTTGTATCACTGGAGCATTAAATAACAACTTAAGTTTGCAGCAGAACATCCCATGTGCTGAAAGCAGTAGTGCAATAAAAATTATAATCCTATGAAGCAGAATGTTGTATCACACGTAATAATCTTACGCTATATCACATCAGCATTAACTACCAACTTATGTATGGAGCATAAGAAAACGGCTGCTGAAAGTAGTAGTGCAACAAAAATAATAAACCAATGAAGCAAGATAACAGCAACTGTTTGTAGCAGTACTACAACCAGGATTTTATGCATCTGTAACCGAACACATAAGCTTTCAACTCCAGAACTACAACTACATAATTGCTTGATATGTTACAAATATTTTACAAATACAAAACAAAAGTATTGAATTTAACAACTATCATGAATATACTAGAACAATATGTTCTATGTGACACAAGAATTTCAAAAGACTAGCAAATTACCAAGGCAGACACTCTGACTATATGTACATAGACTATGTATATTAAGCTCAGTATAAAGTGACCAGGTAATCTAATGAACTAAATTCAAAAGAAAAGTAAATGACACCACATACAATCTACAGAATAGTATATTGACAACCACATGGTACAAATTCCCATGTCTCTTTTACTTAACTATTACAGTAAAATTCACAAACTAGCATTGCTATACTATATAATATTTCTTGGCAAGTAACACCTAATATGAACTTGAACTATGCTTGGTCACATTACCTAAATTGATAAATCAATTATATTACTAGCACCAAGAGAGAACACATCAGTAGATAATATGTGAAGATCAATAGGCAGCAGCCCCATTTCACTTTCATTGCAAATGAAATGCCAGATTGTAACTTGGCAGATTGTTCAAGACCAAAAACTTAGGCACAAAGACCAAGCATAAGCTACATCATCTAGGCGCATATAAATCTGATACAGATTACAGATGTCATGACATTCAAAGTAAGAGGAACCACTCAACGACCTAGCCTGCCAAAACAAAAGCCTACTCGATCCTACATCAATCACAACTTCGCCAAAGGGGTCCTGGAGAAATCAGAAGCTAATCTACGGCGCATCTAACCTAGCACAAACTAGCATCGCTAGGCGCATCTAACCCTACTAGCACCACAAACCCTAGCAAGAACAGGACGAGGCAGACCTCGGCGGCAAGAACAGTAGGAGCGAGATCTGTACTTGCCTCATCGGAGTCATCGTTGTCGGACTCGCGGAAGGTCTGGACGTCGGCAGGCGAGTAGATCTCCCCCCCCCCCCCTCTCCTTCCTCTCCTGACGCAGCTTGTTCTTTAGGCTCTTCTTCTTCTTCCGCCTGATCTGCGCCTCTGTCTCGTACTTCCACTTCATTGGATGCACACCGGTGTAGACGCGCCCACCGAAGCCGGAGCTCCCTTTGCCACCCTCTGCATCCGCGACCTGCTTCCCCTTCTCCGCGTGCTCAGCGTCCGCCGCCATCTGCTTCCCCTTCTCTGCATTGCCAGCGGGCGCCGCCACCTGCTTCCCCTTCTCCATGGATGGCCGCCGCGATCGAGGATTTGTGGAGAGACGGATAGCTAGGATTTGCTATCCGATTTGGGGATTTTTTTCGAAGTGGTTGGAACGCACAGCAACCACTGACTATGCTACTTAAGGAAGCCGACGGTTCGGCACCCACGCCGACGGTTTGGCACCCACGTGCATACGTGTATAATACGCGCCGGTGAACGGGCCGTACGAACTTCTACGCGGGCTTCTACGGTCCTTTTTTTTACAAAGTAAGGACGAAAATTTTGGAAGGACGATCGTGCCTCCCGACTAAGAACCGTCCGGCGCGTATCTCAGCCGTCCATGTGTTTTCCCCAACTTATGGTTTCCACTCGGGTGAAGCGTTTGAACAAATCTATGACATCCCATTTGAGACGGAGATGGTAGACAGGATGCTTGTTTTTTAACATGGGAAAGGAATCGAAGGACCAAGTAGTTGCATTTGATTCTAGCGGTGGGATTACAAATAGATAAAAAACGTCAGTTCGGTCTATGAACTTTCCATGATCGAGAACATTGGTCATGAAGATGCGTTTCGTCAAAAGCGGGTCATCAGGTTGCCAAATGTGAGCATTTGGTAGAGCACATATGAAGCACGGTGGGGAGGGCCTCTACCGGCGGTGCTCAATCCCCAAGAGCGTGAGCAGCTGCTAATGCTCTCGGCTAGCGTGAGTTTGAGTTTCAAGCTTACGACAAATATGTATGACAAATATCAAGCTCCGCAGGTTTGAGTTTCGTTACTGTACTTGATTAGGTGTCGTGTGAGACTCCAACTCAAGCGGTAGAACATGCTTATTCCGTAGTGTCTCCCGTTCCCACTGAGTTTCACACAGTTCTGTGAATTTCTCATCTCCATTATCACACACTCATTGTTTCTCTCCCAAGAAATAGAAACAAGGCCTAATGTTGCATGAACCTCAAAGCAAGTTTGTCTGCTCATCTATAGGTAGGTTCGCTATCAGGGATTTTCCGTCCGACTTTTTTTGTTCCCGTTTTTCCCCTGCTTTTCGGAGATATTACAAGAGTTACCACCGCAAAACTGAACCGTTCGGTGGAAACTTTCTTCTCCCCACCCCGAGCGCTCCTGGCGGCGCATCAGGAGAGACGTCGAGCGATGAGAAGACGGGATAAGGAGAGGCTGTCGGCTCGTCGAGGTGGATAGTGCACGAGAGAGATAAGGCGGAGCAAGGTGGTCACCGGCGGCGGAGGTCTTGGACGGGGGAGGGAGGTTCCAGGAGGGGCGAGTCCTTGCGCGTGAAGAAGAGAGCCTGGACCTGGAGGCGACTGGCTCCGGCGGCGAATTCCTGTTGAGGAGAATTCGGCGAATTCCCGTTCGGGCGACCGGATCTTCCAGAGGGGAGGTGGATTCCCAGTGAAACTTGCGTCTGTCGGCAGAGGTTCATGGGTTCCATAGAGATCAAGCCGGGAGCGCGTCCATGAGGATGGAGACGTGGAGGACGGCAGGTGTGGCGCGAGAGGAGGCTTGGACGCCGAGTGCGGAAAAGTGGCGTCAGACGGGGGCGGAGCTAGCAGCGGTGGCAGCAGGGAAGCGCGTGCGGGCGTCCCCTCCGACTCAGGCCGTCGGAGATCAGCCCCTCTGCTTTTCCTTTCCGATGCAGTTTGAGAGCAATTTTGGTGCGATGGTTAGTAATTTTTTCTACAGTATTTTGGATCAGTTCATGTCAAAGCCAACCTAGCAAAGATTTGATGTCAAGCCATTGGCAATGCATGCTGAGACTGACAACAATATCAACTGGCATTACGATACGACTGATGCATAAGTTATATTTGTTCCTACTATATGGGAGTGTGTATTTAACAATTAACTACTCCCTCTCTCTGATTCATATTATTCGTCGTTGAAATGAATGTATCTAGTACTAAAACATATCTAGATACATCCATTTTACTCCCTATATCCCAGTTTATAAGACTTACGCGTATACTTAGGTCGTCCGCATGAGCTATATAAAATGAATTATATAATATAAAAATTATATCATTAGAAAATATAACATTTAAAGTTTCTAATAATATAGTTTTTATCTTGTGTATCTCATGCTAAGTTGGTTAATTTGTCAACTTAAAAATACGCGTGGGTCTTATAAACCGAGACGGAGGGAGTAGCGATAAGTAATATGGACCCGAGGAAGTACTAGATATCAGTCAATCAATATTTTCACATTTTGTTTTGTACTGCAAGAATCCTGAAACTTCACGTGATTCTTATTGATGCCAACGTAGAGACAAATTTTCACCCGCATGCTATGTTAGTGGAGAAACTGAGAAAAGTCCAAACTAAGGCTCAGAATATAGTGATCTCTTTAACTTTTATGTTCAATCCGAATCGGGTCGATATTTTTAGTATAAAATCTTGCAGCCATGAGACAACATATCTAAATACAGTACTCTCTTCGTCTAAAATAGATGTCTTCTAGATTTGTCAAAATTTAAATAATTATAAACATTATTTAGTATATAGATTTATTCAAATTTAAATAAATCTAAAATATCTATTTTAAGACAAAGAAAGTATTAAACTTAAACATGTTGGTACGCACATGAATATTTAGCCTAGAAGAGCCACGAAGCAAATTGCTGCAACACTTTAAGGTCTGCATCCTTAGTCGTCAACGAGTCTACTCAGCTTTCTACTGGATGAGATTTTTCTTTAATTTATCTAAAAAGAAAACCCTTTAAGTTTTTATGGAATAACAATATTTAATTTAAAAATTGAAGGAAAGATGATTATGTGTGTGTTTTTGTTGGTAGATTTTTCTCTCCCGTTTCAACCCACGGGTATACATAGTTATGACTTTTTTTGTTTTTTTTTGTTTGTGGCATAATATTTTTAGGGTAGTACTATGCGTCCCTCGGGGGATTTGTGTTTTTTATCTCCCGGGTCCCAGCCAACCACGTGTCCTCTTTTTTGGGTTAAAATCCCGTTTTTACTACAGACATACTCGTTTTTGCTACAAATGGTCCTGCTTTTGCTACAACGTAGCAAAAAACGGGCTTATAGCTCTCATGCGACGTCTTTACGCGGAATTGGAAGGAACACGACATCGTTGAAAAGAATAGCTCGCATGCGACGGTTGTGAGGCAGCTAATATCCCAGGGCTACACAGGCCATAAAGCGGTCGTTAAGGACACATTTAACTTTGTTCCAAGATTAGGGTTAAGCCAAACCGGACGGTTGGGACAGCCAGTCAAGCCAGTCAAACCAACCGCTTCCCGCCGAGAGCGCGCGTCACACTGACTATAGCTTCCCCGACGGCGGCGGCGGACCTCACCCATCGTTCTCGGCGTCGGCGGCGGCGACACGGCAATTAATTTAGGCGGCGGCGCTTTCGTTCGACGGCGAAGGTGGTGAGTGTCATTTGAAAGCTAATTCCTCTCTCATTCTTCTCAATTCAAGATCTGAACGTGCCCATTGATGCTAGATTGTGGAGGCGAGGGTGTGCTGAACGGGGCGAGGGGGAACAAGATGGAGCATGGAGAGGGGACTTCTAATCGGTATATCACGTATCTCTGCACTTAATTTCTCTAAGTTTGAGCTCTTTGTTCGCTTCCGCTAGCTCACAGTTCCCGCCAAAAACATAGGAGACGATGTTGCGCGCCAAACCTTCGAATTTCGCATCAATTTCTTTCCCTCTAGGGATGTTTTAGTTGATGGCAGCACACAGCTCATTGAGAGAGACACAGTTGTTAAATGGGAGGTGGAATTAGAACATGTTGATCCCCAAGAGCTAATAAACATGGGAGAGGAGGCGGTGAGGAAAATGGTGGAAAAAGTTAGGGATAGTGTGGTTTGGGGGGCCAGAGCAAGAAGTTTCTTTGTTACGATTTGATGATTGCAAATGTGACTATGTTAGGGTTGAGACAGGGGAACATATAGTTGATGAAATCGATGAGCGAAACGGTTGGACAAGCAAAAGCTGTTACATTTTAGCGAGCTCATTGATCTGAAACACGATTCGAGGGTTGGATATGTGGCCTCAAAGTCTGCTCGGATGGTCGAGGAGATTGGGCTGCACAAAGGCAAGTAATGCCTATACTTCGAGTTGGAAGTGTTATGATGGAGGATGATGCTAATGCACAAGGGGATCTGCAGATGCTAATTCATAAAGTATTATGCTGTTGGCTGGAATTCGGTTGAGATACATGACCGGACTGATTTGGTCATTGCACCAATAGATGACATTGAAATGGCAAAGCTTTTGGCATTCCTATAGATGATGAGACAAGGAGAAGAAGAGGATGAAGCTGCAAATGATGGTGACAACCATTTAAGAGATGAAGAGATGATATAGATCTAGAGTTGTTTGGAAATCTTGCAGTTCATGTAGATGATGCACATGATGATGAGCTAGTAACAGATTTATGACAAAGAGGACCCGATTATTGAAGTTGGGAGATTGTTTCCAAGCATGGATGAATTCAGGATGCGTTTGGGACATATGCAATCAAACGTGAGTTTGCTACCAAGACTATGTGGAATGATAAAAGAAGTTCTATGCAAAATCGTAGGTTATGATGGTGGTGCCAAGCCTTGCAAGTGGTATATATCGCTAGACGCCAACCTGATGGAAGGACAATAAGAGTGAATCAAATTCCAAAACCTCATACTTGCATTACAAGTTCTCAAACAGTTACAAAGATGACATCACAATTATGGGTTGAGAAAAGATCAAGCCCATTTTAGCCACAACACCAAAGCGGCACTTCAAAGAGACGAAAATAGACTTGGAAAGCGTACCTCATTAAGCTGAATTATACTACGATGTGGAAGGCAAAGCAAAGGGCAATGAAAGAGCTATATGGTGATTGGGCAAATACCTTTCGAATGCTTTATAACTTCAAAGCGAAGTAGAAGAGGTCACTGGCGGTTGTGGAGATAGATCTTGAGGTAACGGTGATGGAAAAGTCTTCTTCTCTAAATTATTCATGGCTTTAAAGCCTTGCATCGATGGCTTCAAAGCGGTGCCATCCATATTTGAGTATAGACTCATCTTTCTTGTTGGAAAGTGGAATGGTCAACTAGCGACATGCAATGCTTTAGATGGATACAATTGGATGTTCCACTGTAGCTATTGGCATGTTTGATTTGAGACAGGCATCATGGACATGGTTCATGATGCGATTGAAAAGATGCATAGGTCTAGTCTCTCCATTGGCGGTGCACACAGATGCATGTAAAGGTTTAGAAAATGCGGTGAAGATTGTTTTCCCTCATCTTGAAGCGGAGTGCTTGACCATATGTGGATGAATTTGATCAAAAATTCAGAGGAGATGATTTTGGACGCATGTGGCGTGACAGATCTTACACCGGGTACCACATTTATATCACCTTGAGAAGATTAAGGCGGCATGCTCACGAGGAGGATAGGGTCAAGTTTTGTACATGGTTGGAAACCTACCATTCTCTTTTATGGTACAGGTCTGGTTTTAACACTGCCATCAAATGTGATCATATCAACAATAATTTGGCAGAAAGTTTCAACATCAAAGTGAAGGAGTTAAAAGACTTGCTTGTCCATGACATGGTTGACCAGATCAGGATCATGATCATGAGGTTGTGGGAATTGAGAAGAAGGCTTGGTGATGTTCTTCAAGGAGATAAGCTTCCTGATGTTGTGAAGCAGGTGGTCAACAGGAGCAGAAATCTTGCACATTTGCGTGTTGAGAAATCCTCATTGTGGGGTGCTGAAGTCAGAGATACAAAGACTGGCAGGAGGCATGTTGTTGACACTCAATTGCATGAATACACATGCCTTGAGTGGCAACACACTGGGAAGCCTTGTGAGCATGTCATACTTTTCTTGGCCTCCAAACACAAGCTAAATATGCACCCATATTTGCATGAGTATTATTCTGTAGCAAAATTTAAGGCTGCATATAGAACACCAATTCCAGCACTTACAGATCAGTCTCAGTGGCCTAAAGTGGACATTCAGTTCTCCTTCTGTCCTCCTTTGATGAAAAGAACGGCTGGCAGACCCAAGCATAGTAGATTCAAGGCTTGGTTTGAGAAAGGTGGGATCAGCAAGAAGGGAAAGAAAGATGAAAAGAAAGATGCCAAGCCAAAAAGGACCCAAAAGGTAACAAGAATAGATGCAAACTCTGTGAAGAACTTGGACACCGAGCTGGCTCTACCAAGTGCAGATACACTGCTGAAAAGCCAAAGTATGTTCATCCAAAATCTATCCCATTTCTTGTTGATGATTTTTCTCCCCCAGCTAACTTTCTTGTTTCAGGAGGAAGCATGGAGAAAAAGGCCCACCTCTTGTTGTTGACGAATGTTGGCCAGTGAAAAGGGCAAGAATCAATGGCCAAAGAAAGAAGTGAAGTAACCAGATCATGTTTGGTGCTGCTGAGGTGCAATCTGAACTTGTTTTGGAGGATGATGTGCAAACTGTTGAGGCTTTAGGGCACACCATTTCTGATTTGGAAGCTCTGGTGCAAAATGAGGGGCAAAATGAGCATGTTGTTGAGGCTCTAGTGCAAAATGAGCCTGTTGTTGAGGCTCTGGTGCAAAATGAGCCTGTTGTTGAGGCTCTGGTACAAAATGAGCCTGTTGTTGAGGCTCTGGTGCAAACTGACCATGTTGATGAGGCTCTGGTGCAAAGTGACCATGTTGATGAGGCTCTAGTGCCAGATTGTGTTGTTGAGGAGGTGCAGGAGGTGAAGGAGACTCTTGGACGTGATGTGGGGAGGCCAGATGGTAATGGTAAGAAAAAGAAGAGCATAAACCTGTTGTGTGGTGTGAAACTTGTGAAGGAGAAGAAAACGAGGGGTAAGAAGAGCAAAAGAAATAGACTTTTAATTTGGCACTTGTGGTTGTAAACATTTGTTATTGTAATAATTTGGCAGTTGTTGTTGTTGTAAACATTTGTTATTATAATAATTTGTCACTTGTTGATAATTTGGACAAAATTCAAATATGATGGTAAATTTGAATTTCAACAAATGTAGCCATGTGTACTTTTCTATGTTTGTATGAGCTTCCAACGTTTTCTCATATGTACAGTACAACTCATCCTCACCCTGATCCCTTTTGTGAAGTACAACTCACCCTCACCCAAAATGTGGTAGAAATGGGCTCCAAAGCTAGGGTAAACCACCCCATTTCTAAGCAAGTTTTTTTCGACCATTTCTAAAACCAAGTTTGGTATTTTCCCTCACAACTATGTCACATAACATGACACCATGCGAAGGTTTTGTATTTTTTGATTTTTTTTGAATTAGTTATGCACATTTGAATGTATGGTCAAACTTTTTGAAGGGTTTTCATAAATATTCTTAGCTAGGGGCTGAGGCTCACAAAACTAGCATTGGATCTCTGATGAAATAGCATGTTGTGAACCTAAAAATGATTTTTACAAAAAATCATCAGCGTGAAATCATGTACATGTAGTTCATATCTTACCCACTTCCAGCCGATTTGGCAGGATTTGTCTTTTTCACCAGAGATGGAATAAAAGGTTTGAGATACTCAAGTTGGGAAATTGTACATGCTAGGTGGTCTAGTATTTTTAAAAATAGGATGTTACCATTTTGAAACTTCAATTTGGTGGTTGCTTAACAAATCCCTCCCTCTTTCGGCACTCAGAAAATAGAAAATGGATTTTCTGTGCTTAGAAAAGGAAAACTTTGAACTACAACATTGTTAGTCATCCCATTATACACATGCATGCCCAATATGGACACATTATCACAAACTATGCCTTGATTCTAGCCATATCATTGGTCATTTGACCCGAAAGCCAGAAAACCTCGGAGGAGATAGGTCATTTTGTGAAGGGTTTTTTGAAATATGATCAATAGACCAAGTTTGATATTTTTCCTCACAACTATATCACATAACATGACACCATACAAAAGTTTTGTATTTTTTTGATTTTTTTTTTGAATTAGTTATGCACATTTGAATGTCTGGTCAAACTTGTGAAACCCCGTTGACTGCATCCTAAACCCAGCTAACCCTAAGGCCGAATGAGGAACGTAGATCTAACCCTAGCGTGACACTGTGGCCGTCCGATCGCGTCTTCTAGAAGGATTTCGCGGGTGGCTCTGGGCGATCCGTGAAAGGGCTTGTTCTGCAACCTGATTGGTTGGCGTCTCTTAGAAGGATTTCGTGGCTAGCTCTTGGCGATCCGTGGGATGGATGATTCTAGAATCTGATTGGCTTCATCGTTTTTCCATGAACATATAAGGTACAGCGTGGCACACTCCATTGACCGTTGGACCGAGCGTGGCATGCGAGGGCGCTAGGCGGGGCGGGCTGCATCATGCATGCAGCTGCCTCTAGCGTCGCAGTCTAGCTATTTTGCGTGCAACAGCACTGCAGCGTATTTACTCCCTCTGTCGTATTAAATATGTGTACGTCTAACAACTTTCTTCAGTCAAACTTACTCCCCTCAGGTCCATGCGCCATAGAAAAAGTCAATATTTATAAACTTTGACTATGTATATAAGGCTAGTCATAGTGGGAGTAACTTGATAGTAACATAGTCCTACATGTATTGTCAACTAAGCATTTAGATGACATGCCATGCAATTAAATAATGAGAGAGATGTTTGTGGTAACTAGCAATGTTACCATAACATCACAAATTTCAAGACAAAATGAGTCTACATTTTAATAAATGAGACTTTGCGTGATACCACATCTATGTTATTTTGCATTATGGAGTAGTAACTTAGACTAGTAACATATGCATGTTACTACTCTAAGTTACTCCACATACTCCCTCCGTCCGTAAATAAGTGGACGTTTAGGAATTTTAAGACAAATTATGGGATGGAGTAAAAAGTGCATTGGAAATGAGTTAGTCATGTTCTCTCTCATCTTTAATTCTCTCACCTCCAATGAGGTAAGTGCATGTATAAATTAAAGAGACCATTTGCTAAATGTTATTGGACTTGATTTCCATGAAGCAATTTTCTACTTTAAAGTGCATTGGAAAGGTAGAAGTATATTTTTTTGTGGACAAATTTTGAAGCCAAACGTACACTTATTTATGGACAGAGGGAGTATGCATGTCACTATGACCAACCGAACAAAAAATATTAAAATATAAAATATGTAATAAATATAAGGTACAGCGTGACACACTCCATTGATCATTGGACCGAGCGTGGCATGCGAGGGCGTTGGGCGGGGCGGGCTGCACCATGCATGCATGCTATGAAGCTGCCTCTCGCGTGCAGTCTAGCTATTTTGCGTGCAATAATGCTGCAGCGTATTTACTCCCTTTGTCGCATTAAATAAGTGTACGTCTAACAACTTTCTTTAGTCAAACTTACTCCCCTCCGGTTCATGCGCCATAGAAAAAGTCAATATTTATAAATCTAAAATATCAACTTTTGACTATGTATATAAGAAAAAATATCAAAATCTAAAATATTATAAACTTAGTTTCATACTCCCTCTATTCCCTCCAATTAACATCCCTTTGATTACTCCCACCGATTTTTCTTGCGTGTGTAAAAACGAACAAGTTTGTTGCATACGGTGTGTAAAAACGAACGAGTACCTTGGTCCTAGATTCCTGCATTTATTACCGAGTAAATCAAGGTCAAATTCTATTTTCTCTTTTATTTGTTACTGCCAATGAACAACTATCTTGGACGTTTTTTTTCTCTCTTTCGCACAAATGCATGCATGCATGCAGGGGCGGGGCGACGGTACAGGGGTCACGTCGCATCCTAGCAAATTTTTTGCATTGACCGCATTAATCACGCAGCTCCGCTGCCATAACGCATGGCACGCTTGCGCCAACACTGGATTCCCATGCCGCCCTTCACGCCCCGCCCTCAATAAATAGGCAAAACGCCTTTGCCTCCTCATCTCATCTTGCCCTCATCTTCAACCTCGGGCCCGTCCCTTTGCCTCCTCCCAGCCCCAAAACACTCTGGCGTCCATGGCGACCTCCCCCCTCCGCTTCCCTTTTGATTCCGAAGTTAGCGACGAGGACAACCACCCGGACCACAAGCAGGTATGGGAGGAGGAGGCGCCCACGCGCCCCAGGCGTGGCAAAAAGGGGGGGCGACGCAAAGCCCCGCCCTGCCCTTGGGCGGAGGGCCACTTCGTCCATAACCCCCTCCCCGGCGGCAACCTCCCCGACGACGGCCCCTTCGAAGAGTACTGGAAGGCGGCGGAGAAGGAGGAAGATGCGGAGCTGGGTGCTTACGCCAAGTGGGAGGATAAGCAGGCCGCGCGCGCCTTGAAGAAAAGGCGCAAACGGGAGGACGAGGAACGATGGGAGGCCAATTGTTGGAATTATGCCCTAGAGGCAATAATAAAGATGTTATTATTATAATTCTTGTTCATGATAAAGTTTATATTCCATGCTAGAATTGTATTAAGCGGAAACTTTAATACTTGTGTGGTTTGTGAACAACACCGTGTCCCTAGTACGCCTCTATGGACTAGCTCATTGATCAATGATGGTTAAGGTTTCCTAACCATAGACATGAGTTGTCAATTGATAATGAGATCATATCATTGGGAGAATGATATGGTGGATAGACCCAAACAAAGCAGAGCAATTAGATCGTGTCATCGTGTTCGTCTTTGCGAAGCTTTTCCTATGTCAAATATTGTATTCCTTAGACCATGAGATAATGCAACTCCACGGTATCGGAAGAAAGCTTTGAGGTCATCAAGCGCCATCCTATGAGAGGGTGATCATAAAGGTGTCTCTCGGTGATCGGAAAGTATTTGTTGGGTTGTATGTATCGAGATGGAATTTGTCCTCCCAGTCGGAGATATACTTGGTCCCACTCGTGTCGATATCAACACCGCTTGCAAGCATGTGGTTAAGGAGTTAATCACAAAGTGATATCGGATTCTGAGCGAGTAAAGTACTTGCTGTGAGCGAGATTGAACTAGGTATGATGCAAGACGATCGAATCTCGGGCAAGTAAAATATCGCGAGACGAAGGGAATATATATATGGGATTGATTGAATCACGGAATCGTGGTTCATCCGATATGATCATCGATGAATGTGTGGAGTCAATATGGGTGCCAGACCCGCTGTTGATTATTGATAGAAGATCATATGCGCATATTCTCGAACCGCGGTCACACACTTAACGTGTCTTGACGCTAGGATAGATTGGATAATTGGTTTATGAATTTTTGTTGAGTCTCGGATGGGATCCGGGATATCACGAGAGGTTAGGAATGGTCCGGAGAATAAGATTCATATAAGGCGGTGCAGTTTTGGAGTTGGAATTGTTCGGGTTAATCGGTATTATCAGGAAGCTTCTAGAACCTTCCGGAAGGGGACCAACGTGGCCCCACCTTCCGGGAGGGGGCATGGGCCTATGAGGGAGTGTCCTGGCCGCATTGTGCCAGGGGCACAAGGCCCCATAGGGCCCAGCCGATTCTAGAGAGATTTGACTCGTTTAAATCTCGGGATAGAATTTCTAGATAAGGGAGAGTTTAAATCGTTTAAACTAGAGATAGGATTTCTAGATAAGGGAGAGTTTAAATTGTTTAAACTAGATATAGGCTTGGAGGAGGGGCAAGGGCTGGCCGCCCCCCCCCCCCTCTATATATAGAGGGGTGGTGCGCCCCCTCCCCCCTACACACACACCTTCCTCCAAGCCCTAGCAGCCTTGCTACCTTCCTCTCTCCCTCCCGACTGTTTGTAGGAGAAGCCTGCGTGAAATTCTCCACCATATACACCACGCCGTCGTGTTGTAGATCCAATCTATCTCTCCACCATACTTGCTGGTCCGAGGAAGGAGGAGACGTCGAGGTGTTGCACGTGTGCATCTCACGGAGGCACCGCCACTTGTGGTGCTAGATCGGATCGGATCGCGAGGAGGAGAAGCGAGTACGACTACATCACCCACGTTCCGACGAACGTTCCGCTGTGCGAATCTTCAAGGGTATGAAGATCTAATCCAATCTCTCTCGTTGTTTGCATCTCCTAGATTAGATCTTGGCTTTCCCTCTGTTCGCTCCGTAGAAAATTTTGATTTACTATGTCGCGAAACCCTTCAGTGGTATCAGAGCTAGATCTATGCGTAGATGTGTTTCACGAGTAGAACGCAACATGGTTGTTGCGGGCGTTGATGTTTTCTGTTGCAAGCCTCTTGTTTGTGTTCTTCTTATGACGCGGGATAGTGAGATTGAAGCGGTCCAGGCCAACCTTACGCGACGTCGTTCGCGAGACCGGCTCCGCACTTGACGTGTGGCTTGTTCCACACATGCGGCTGGTGGATGTCATTTTCTCTCACTATAGTTGTCATGGGATTAACACCGGAGTTTGGCAACCATAATATCACCGTTGTGGCTTTCCGTATGTAAGAATCGTTCTTAGCATCTACTCCCATAAAGCCATGTAAAACATGCAACAACAAAGTAGAGGCGTCTAACTTGTTTTTGCAGGGAGTGTTTTCTGTGATATGGTATGGCCCAAGATGTGATGTGTATATTGTATGCGATGATCATGTTTTGTAATGTTTCACGACTTGCATGTCGATGAGTACACAACCGGCAGGAGCCATATGGTTGTCTTTATAATTGTGTATGACCTGCGAGTCAACTTCTTATACGCCATGTAATAGCTTTACTTTATCGCTAAGTAGTTAGCAATAGTTGTAGCTGCTATTCGTGGTGGAGGCAATCATGGTGGAGTGATGGAGATCATGCTGGAACGCACAAGATGGAGATCATTGCGCGAGGATTGGCTATACCATGTCACATAAAGTTATATGCATGTGATGTTTATCCCTTTATGTATCTTATTATGCTTAGATCACGACGGTAGAATTATAAGATGATTCCTCACTTAAAGATCAAGATAAAAACTGTGTTCTCCCCAAGTATGCACCGTTCGAAAGTTCGTGTCCAAGCATCACGTGATGATCGGGTGCTATAGACTCTCGCTCACATACAACGGGTGCAAGCCAGTTTTTGCACTGCGGAAATACTTGGGTCTAACTTCGAGCCTAGCATGTCTGAGACATGGCCTCGGAACACAAGAACCGAAAGGTTAAGCATGAGTCATATGAGTGATATGATCGACACTTTGTTGTCCACCATTGAAACCACATCTCTTCTCGTGATGATCGGATTAGGTGTGGTGAATTTGGATCGTGTTCGCTAAACAACTTGAGGGATGTTGAATTTAGTGGGAGTTCATCTAGTAATTTGATTAAGTTGAACAATTTATCATGAACATAGTCTAAATTGTACTTGCCAATACTGTAGATCACATGGCCAAGTCCAACTTCAACTTCAACGTTTTTGCTGAGAAGGAAAAGCTTAGAAACAATGGGTCTAACTTCACCAATTGGTTCCGCAATCTAAGAATCATTCTGTCTGGTGGACAAAAGGACTATGTCCTTGGGAAAGCGTTAGGTGACACCCCTGCTATAGATGCGTGGGCTGATGAAAAAGCTGTTTATCAGTCACGCAAGGATGATTATGATTTGATTAAGATCGTCATGTTGTATGCTATGGAATCGGATCTTCAAAATCATTTTGAGGAGTTCGCCGGGCCCTTTGAGATTCTCGAGGAGCTGAAAACATGTTTCAGACTCAAGCCCGTCCTGAGAGATATGAGATCTCTAAGAAATTCTTTAACTACAAGATGGAGGAAGGGAGGTCCGTTAGTGAGCACGCCATTAAGATGTCGGGCTACACTCAGCATGAGCAAGCTGGACTGCAAGATTCCAGAGGAGCTCAAGATTGACACTCCTAGCTACAAAAGTTTTGTAGTTGATCACAATCAGATTGGTTCCACTGATATGATCACTGAGCTCTTTGCTAAGATGAAAGTAGCGGAGGTGAACATCAAAAAGAATAATCATATGTTGATGGTCAACAAGCCCCCCACCTTTAAGAAAGGTAAGGGTGCAAGGAAGCCCTTCAAGAAAGGCGTGACAAGCGTTGCCCTGCTGAGAAGAAGCTCAGGTCTGGTCCAAAGCCGGACACTGAGTGCTTCTATTGCAAGGACAAGGGTCACTGGAAGCGCAACTGTCCGAAGTACTTAGCGGACAAGAAGGCTGGCACCATCAAAGGTATATTTGATATACATGTTATTGATGTTTTCCTTACTAGCCCTCGTTGTAGTGCCTGGGTATTTGATACCGGTTCAGTTGCTAATATTTGTAACTCGAAACAGGAGCTACGGAATAGACGGCGGATTGCGAGGGATGAGGTGACGATGCGCGTTGGCAACGGATCAAGAGTTGATGTGATGGCCGTCGGCACGCTCTCCTTAGTTTTACCTTCGGGATTAGTTTTAAACCTTAATAAATGTTATTATGTGCCTGCGTTGAGCATGAACATTATTTCCGGATCATGTTTATTGCAAGACGGTTATTCATTTAAATCGGAGAATAATGGTTGTTCTATTTATATGAGTAACATCTTTTATGGTCATGCACCTCTTGTGAATGGTTTATTTCTTCTAAATCTCGAAAGGGATGAAACACACATCCATAACATTGAGGCTAAGAGATGCAAAGTAGATAGTGATAATACTACTTATTTGTGGCACTGTCGTCTAGGTCATATTGGAGTAAAGCGCATGAAGAAACTCCATTCTGATGGACTTTTGGAGTCTCTTGATTTTGAATCATTTGACACATGCGAACCAAGCCTCATGGGCAAGATGATCAAAACCCGTTCTCGGTATGATGGAGCGAGCAACGGACTTGTTGGAAATCATACATACCGATGTATGCGGACCGATGAGTGTTTCGGTGGATATCGCTATTTCCTCACTTTTACCGATGACTTAAGTAGATATGGGTATATCTATTTAATGAAACATAAATCTGAAACGTTTGAAAAGTTCAAAGAATTTCGAATGAAGTAGAGAACCATCGTAACAGAAGATTAAGTTTCTACGATCCGATCGTGGGCGAATATTTGAGTTATGATTTTCTCACGCATCTTAAAGCAAGCGGAATTGTTTGCAACTCACGCCACCGAACACCACAGCGCAATGGTGTGTACGAGCATGAATCGAACCCTATTAGATATGGTCCGATCAATGATGTCTCTTCTTGATTTGCCGTTATCATTTTGGGGTTATGCATTAGAAACCTGCATTCACTTTAAATAGGGCTCCATCTAAATCCGTTGAGGCGACACCGTATGAACTGTGGTTTGGTGCTAAACCTAAGTTGTTATTTCTTAAAGTTTGGGGATGCGAAGCTTCGTCAAGAAGTTGATGCGGACAAGCTTGAACCCAAAGCGAAATGCGTCTTCATAGGATACCCTAAGGAAACTATTGGGTATACCTTCTATCACGAACCGAAGGCAAAGTGTTTGTCGCTAAACGGTTCCTTTCTTGAGAAGGAGTTTCTCTCGAAAGAAGTGAGTGGGAGGAAAGTAGAGCTAGGCGAGGTTATTGAACCTTCTCTTGAATTGGAGAGTAGCGCAGACCTGAAATTGTTCCGGTCGCCTACACCAACAATAGAGGAAGCTAATGACAAGGATCATGAAGCTTGGACGATCTCTTGCTCTTGAGCGTCCCGGTCGACAAGGTCGCGTGCCCCTCCCGAGTGGTGCGGCAACCTGTCTTATTTGTCTTGTTGGTAGAAGACGGTGAACCTACGAACTATGAGGAAGCGATGATGAGCCGGACTACGAGAAATGGCTGGAAGCCATGAAATCAATTGGGATCCATGAGAAAACCAAGTATGGACTTTGGTGGATCCTCCTAGCGACCGAAAGGCCATTGAGTACAAATGGATATTCAAGAAGAAAACGGACGCGGATGGTAATGTTACCGTCTATAAAGCACGGCTTGTCGCAAAAGGTTTTCGACAAGTTCAAGGTGTTGACTACGATGAGACTTTCTCTCCCGTAGCGATGTTTAAGTCCATTCGGATTTTATTAGCAATTGCTGCGTTTCATGATTATGAAATATGGCAGATGGATGTCAAGACTGCTTTCCTCAATGGCAACATTGATGAAGAGTTGTATATGATGCAACCCGAAGGTTTTTTCGATCCTAAGGATGCTAGTAAAGTATGCAAACTTCAGCGTTCCATTTATGGACTAAAGCAAGCATCTCGGAGTTGGAACCTTCGTTTTGATCAAGTGATCAAGAGCTTTGGATTTGTTCCAAATTGCTCTGAGCTTGCATCTACAAGAAAGTGAGTGGGAGCTCGGTGGCGTTTACGGTACTATATGTGGATGACATATTGATTATCGGAAATGACATCAACATGCTTAACGATGTGAAGAGTTATTTGAACAAGTGTTTTCAATGAAAGACCTAGGTGAAGCTTCTTATATATTGGGCATCAAAATCTATAGAGATAGACAAAAGGCCTGATATCTTTAAGCCAAAGTACATACCTAGACAAAGTTAAAAGGTTCGAGAATGGATAAGGCAAAAGAAAGGTTCGGTGTCTATGTTGTCGGGTAAGATATTGAGCAAGGCTCGGTGTCCATTCTGATGAAATGATAGGAAGCTATGAGCAAAGTGCCTTATGCCTCGGCCATAGGTTCCATCATGTATGCCATGTGTACTAGACCGGATGTGTCCAATGCTCTTAGTTTGACGAGATATAAAAGTGATCCAGAGTGGAACCTGGACAGCCGTGAAGAACATCCTAAAGTACCTAAATAGAACTAAAGAAATGTTCTTAGTCTATGGGGGTGATGAGCGACTTGTCGTAAAGGTTACGTCGATGCTAGTTTCGACACCGACAAGGATGATTCTAAATCTCAGACAGGATACGTTTATATTTTGAATGGAGGAGCTATGAGCTGGAGAAGCTGCAAGCAAAGCGTGATCGCGGGATCTACAGTAGAAGCGGAATACATGGCTGCTGCAGAAGCGTCAAGTGAAGGAGTTTGGATCAGAAACTTCATCACTGAGCTTGGCGTGGTTCCAAGTGCATTGGACCCACTTGAGATATTGTGTGACAACACTGGTGCCATAGCACTCGCTAAGGAACCAAGATATCATCCAAAGACCAAGCATATCAACCGCAAGTTTCATATAATCCGAGATTATATAGCAGATGGAGATCTGAATATTAGCAAAGTACATACGGATCTGAATGTCGCAGATCCATTGACTAAACCTCTTCCACGTGTAAAACATGATCAACACCTCAGTGCCATGGGTGTGAGATTGTTGCCAAATGTAAACTAGATTATTGACTCTAGTGCAAGTGGGAGACTGTTGGAATTATGCCCTAGAGGCAATAATAAAGATGTTATTATTATAATTCTTGTTCATGATAAAGTTTATATTCTATGCTAGAATTGTATTAAGCGGAAACTTTAATACTTGTGTGGTTTGTGAACAACACCGTGTCCCTAGTACGCCTCTATGGACTAGCTCATTGATCAATGATGGTTAAGGTTTCCTAACCATAGACATGAGTTGTCAATTGATAATGAGATCATATCATTGGGAGAATGATATGGTGGATAGACCCAAACAAAGCAGAGCAATTAGATCGTGTCATCGTGTTCGTCTTTGCGAAGCTTTTCCTATGTCAAATATTGCACTCCTTCGACCATGAGATAATGCAACCCCCTGGTATCGGAAGAAAGCTTTGAGGTCATCAAACGTCATCCTATGAGAGGGTGATCATAAAGGTGTCTCTCGGTGATCGGAAAGTATCATTGGGTTGTATGTATCGAGATGGAATTTGTCCCTCAGTCGGAGAGATATACTTGGGCCCACTCGTAATCGATATCAACACCGCTTGCAAGCATGTGGTTAAGGAGTTAATCACAAAGTGATATCGGATTACGAACGAGTAAAGTACTTGCCGTGAACGAGATTGAACTAGGTATGACGGTGCAAGACGATCGAATCTCGGACAAGTAAAATATCGAGACGAAGGGAATATATATATGGGATTGATTGAATCCGGCATCGTGGTTCATCGGATATGATCATCGATGAATGTGTGGAGTCAATATGGGTGCCTGACCCGCTGTTGATTATTGATAGAAGATCATACGCATATTCTCGAACCCGCAGGTCACACACTTAACGTGTCTTGGCGCTAGGATAGATTGGATAATTGGTTTATGAATTTTTGTTGAGTCTCGGATGGGATCCGGGATATCACGAGAGGTTCGAATGGTCCGGAGAATAAGATTCATATAAGGCGGTGCAGTTTTGGAGTTGAATTGTTCGGGTTAATCGGTGTATGGAAGCTTCTAGAACCTTCGGAAGGGGACCAACGTGGCCCCACCTTCCGGGAGGGGCATGGGCCTATGAGGGAGTGTCCTGGCGCATTGGGCCAGGGCACAAGGCCCATAGGGCCCAGCCGATTCTAGAGAGATTTGACTCGTTTAAATCTCGGGATAGAATTTCTAGATAAGGAGAGTTTAAATAGTTTAAACTAGAGATAGGATTTCTAGATAAGGAGAGTTTAAATTGTTTAAACTAGAGATAGGCTTGGAGGAGGGAAGGGCTGGCCGCCCCCTCTATATATAGAGGGTGGTGCGCCTCCCCACACACCTTCCTCCAAGCCCTAGCCTTGCTACCTTCCTCTCCTCCCGACTATTTGTAGGCGAAGCCCTGCAGCAGAAATTCTCCACCATATACACCACGTCGTCGTGTTGTAGATCCAATCTATCTCTCCACCATACTCGCTGGTCCAAGGAAGGAGGAGACGTCGAGGTGCTGCACGTGTGCATCTCACGGAGGCACCGCCACTTGTGGTGCTAGATCGGATCGGATCGCGAGGAGGAGAAGCGAGTACGACTACATCACCCACGTTCCGACGAACGTTCCGCTGTGGGAATCTTCAAGGGTATGAAGATCTAATCCAATCTCTCTCGTTGTTTGCATCTCCTAGATTAGATCTTGGCTTTCGCTCTGTTCGCTCCGTAGAAAATTTTGATTTACTATGCCGCGAAACCCTTCACCAATCGCTGGGCCTTCCAGGAGGAGCAGCGGAGGTGGGAGCAGCGGGAGAGGCTGGCGGCTTGGAATGCTATGGCGGCGGCTCGGAGGGCAGCGGCACCGGCACCGCCTCCACCGCCGATGGAGTAGGGTACCTAGGGTTAGGGTTTAGCCCAAGGTTTAGGGGCTTAGTTGCCCTTCCCTTCTATATTGTACCCCTTTTCTTTTTATTGTAATGTTATCGGGCTATCTAATACAAATGTTATCTAATATATTATCTATCCCGTGTTTTATTGTAATCTGTGTTTTATTGTATTGTGATTTGTCAAAACACCCAAAACAACAAGTGCATAAAACAAAAGACACAAAAACAAGTTCTCATATAATACTCGTGCAATATTTATAAAATGAGTGAAATTAGAAAAGCTCAAAAGGAAGAATAAGTTAACGTTATGATGGTTGATTATTTTCAAACTACACATGGTTCATTTTCAAACAAGACATTTACATATTTACATGAGTTAAAGGGGCGTCCAAGTTATGTTAGTTAAATGGATGCTCTTGGACTTCATTTATATATTTAGTTTCGCAAAAAATAAAAGATTGCGACCTGAGAACGAGTATCTAAAGATCCACACGTCCCTATTTAGATTGTAACGTGAGTACCATTTTTTGCCCAGTCTACATGTAGTTACTATTGGGCCTGGATACGACCATTTTGTCCTGGCTAAGTTCTATTTGGGTCTGACCTTTTTCAATCACTCCTCGTCAATTGTTTTTTTAAACTTTTCAACCCCTCCCCCTCCCCTGCACACGGGCGCTCCCTGCACACTGATAAAACTAAAGGAACACTGACGAAACTGACGAAACTGAAGGAACACTGTTTTCGAAAACAGAGCAGCTCAAAATTAGCCCGAATTTGTGTTGCATTTTATTCAAGCCAAAGACATTGACCATTACATCCATTACAAAGCATCACTCGAACACTGATTGCGCTATCTAATGACTAATGATCAGGAGATAAACTAATCCGAGAGAAATTACACAAAAATAAAAAAACCAGTCATCAGATTGTCCTGCTTCTTTAATTCGATGATTTGCCTTAGCTGCTTGTTCATCTTCTTCAGCTCGGCCTTTACTTCCGCATCCACCGTAGTACCAGGGGAAATGGGGTTGCCACATCCCAATTGCTCCACCACGGACGGGTTTTCGAGCTCCTGGGATGCTACCTTCACCCCAATTCGCTCGATGTACTCATCAAGCCACTCAAAATGCCCACATTTTGGCAGTTCCTGAAATCGCAGATACGAACCCTAAATCCCAAATTCGATGAAATGCATGAAATTTCGAAAGAAAAACGAGAAATTAGCGCTCGGAACACTCAGATCTCACCTTTCCCGGCTCGGGCTTGCTCTCACACTTCACAAATTCCCGGCCAATGTTGTCGTTCTTGTCGATGGATGTGACAAGCCGCTTGTGGGCGTGCACGGGGCAATCGGGGCACCTCCTCATCGGCACCGCACCATACCGAGGCCATGAGCGCGGTGGAAGGCTGAAGAGCTCGACATCTCGACATCCTCGCACTTGCTCGCCGGAGAAGAAAATGGAAGGGGATGAGATGCTGGAACGATGGTGGGAGTGCTCGGGTGCAGGGACGGATCGGGGCCAACGGCTCTCTTCAACCACAGCGTGGGTCCCACGATATGAGGTGGACATCAGGTGAGTTCCTCCGTGACGTGGAGAGGTTGTGGGTCCTACTGTGCTCAGCTGATTCGAATTAGTTGACGGTCTCGTGGGGTTAAGTGGAAGTGTCGCACGGGAGCTATTTGACGCTTCAGAAGTGTAGTGTGCGAGATATTCTTTGCAACGATGCCGCGTTCCTTCCAATTCCATGTAAAGACGTCGCATGGGAACTATAAGCCCGCAAAAAACGGTTTGACTCAGAAAATAGAAAAATAGACTAGACCTCGCCGGAGAGTTCGTCGGAGACATCGCCGGCAACCGTGTAGCAAAAACGTTGTGTTAATGTAGCATATCCGATATCGCCGGAGACTCGCCGGAGTTTTTTGCCGGTAGACCTCACCGGAGAGCGTGTAGCAAAAACTTTATGCTATTGTAGCAAAACCGCAAAACGGTGGTAACAAGAAAATTGTCCTAATGTAGCAAAAAGAACGACCTCGCCGGAGATATCGCCGGTGGCTGCTGTAGTAAAACGATTTTGGTGAACACTTTCGTCAAAAATATCGTACCAATTTTTTGTGCTATTATAGCAAAAACATAGAACAGAAATAGCAACAAAAATAAACTAATGTAACAAAAAGGCTTTGTCGACGGAAAACACAATATCACCAGAGAAGACATCGCGTTCCTTTGTAGCAAGGTTGTTGTGCCCCTGTAGCAGCGCTTCACCCCGTTTGCAGCAGCACTTGCCACCGCAACTGGCGTGGGCAGCGCCACCAACCGTGCAGGCACAGCTCGTCGAAGGCCAAAACTCATGCCTATGGCGGAGATGGAGACCACCACCACGCGGGGCAGCACATCCCTGTCGATGGTCCAAGCTCTCAGCCATAACGCAGCGCGGAGACAGGAGAGGATAGGAACTGGCAAGTGCAGCGGCAGCCTCCGCCTCCGACTGCGTGCAAGAATCGATGACGGGCGCGTGGGCACGGAACTCCGGTGGCGATGCGTGTAATCTCCGGCGGCTTGTGCAGTCTGTGCCGGCGGCTATGCGTTTAGTTCGTGTGGAGAAAAAAGACCAGAAGGATAAGATTGGAGGAGGATGCGTGCGTGGTCGTGGCGGGTCTCTCCTTTGCGAAGCGATCGTCCACCTGGGGGATAGGAACGCGCGATCCCCCAAAGGAACAGTATCATTTTCCATATTTTTATGGGTTTTATACCAACGCACGGGCATTCAGCTGTATATATTTACTATTTTACGGTGCGGTAGGTTTGTTCTATACAAAATTTCCGTCCGACATTTAGTTTTCCAATTTTACCCTTGCCTGTTCAATTGAGTTACAAAGATGCCACCGCTAAAGGTTTGGCTCCGTTCTGTGTTTGGGAGCGTTCACTCCTTGCTCCCTGCATCCTCCTTCACCCGATGGATAGGGACACCCTGCTCTGTACCAGCCCGGTGAGCGTCCGCCTTGCCCCGTGTCCTCCTTCCCCCGGCACCCCTGCTCTGTCCCAGGACGGCGAGCCTCTGCCTCGACCCCGTCGGACTCAACTGCAACACCATGTCCGGCTGCCGTCGACCCTGCCGCTACCCTTCTCCGCGCAAGCTCGCTGGCCTGTCGACCTGCGCCACCACGCCCAGCGTCCAACGCGGAGGCGGCCAATACCAACAATCGCGACGAGGGCTCCAGCACCCAGCGAAGAGACAGTACCGCCGTCGCAGCTTCGGGAGGAGCCTGATCCATCCTTTCTTCTTTTAGCAGGTGGGTGAAGCCATGTGGATGACGATGAATCGACACAACATGTGCAGGACGGGCGTGTACAGGCAAGACGGGGAATCGGGATAGGATTGGAGCACGGAATATGGAGGAGGCAACGTTGTGGAGCTCACATGCGAGGGGACAGGTGGCGGCGGAGCTGGTCTCTGGCGGTGGTGGGGAGAGACAGAGGAGGAGGCTCACGTCCTCGCGGCGGGGATCCAAGGGAGGAGGCGCGTTCCTCTTCGCGTCGGGATGCAGAACCACCCGCCGCCTTCATTCCTTGTGGCTGGGGATGCGCTGCCGCTGTACATCCTCGCGACGACGATGACATCGCCGCCTCCACCGTTCCTCCATGTGGTTGGAGATGCAGACATTGCCAATGTTTTCATGGGTCAGGGGACGACGCAGGCGCAAACGCCTCCCGCACGACCCTCTCTACAGAATATCTCGCATCCGTCCATCGCCCTCCAAATCTTCAACCAAATCTCGAGGATTAAGAGCCAATTGGTGCCTCACTCGCATCACCCTCCGGTAGCCCTCATGTGTGCTTTATGCTTGGAAGATATGATAAGGTGCGCGATTGTCGGATTTGGCTCCCTGTGGAGGTGGAGGTTCCTAGAGCAACCCTGGATTCACCGAGCTTTTTCATGTCTGGAACCAAGATCCTGTTCAGGAAGCAAAGTGACCGACAAGGGAGGTGATTTGTGTTCTGAATTGAAGAATAAATCATCCCCTTTGTTGCATTTTTCAATGCTAAAATCATACAGGAAATGTATGGTGTAGTCTGTAATTAACATGTTCTTTCAGGCTCATATGCGTCCCTAATCCTGGATTGGAAAACGATTAATTGTTGTACACTAACATTTATATTTCTACTTGCATTGATATTGTCATAACAAAGGCTGAAGCTTCTGAAGCTTCATCAATCATTACTGGTTTGCACAATTCTATTGTTTCTCGTTGGGATTATTCTCAGAGATCTGAATGTCAGAGTGTCTGATGTCTCAGGACTGAGGTGACTATCATCTCCAACAAAGTATTATAGCGATTAAGCGATATATAGAAAATTTCTGGTAGGTAGGTCCTCTCCTAGCTCAACACATGGTGCAGATAATCTTAAGATTGAGCAGCAGAATTGGGTCGCGGTTCAAATCTATATGTAAGTGTAATCAGCACAATGTATCTTCAAGGAGCCGTGTTGTTCAATTTAATCGACTGATGCAGGGCAATATTGATCAGATGTATTTACTACTCATCAAGTTCTGAGCTCTCTGCTGAGTTGTGCTCCATATTTCATATCCACTATCGTTACAGAATACAGTACACGTCAAGAAAGATTAGTGTCGCCACAGTCCCACAGATCAGTCAAACTATTAAGAGAAAAATAAGCTGAGAAATTACCTTTGATTGATAAGGTGCTCTTTTAGCACGCAAGGTGTTACTTTGTCTTTTGGATCATAGAATTTTGCGCGCAAACCTTTTGTGGTGAAATAAACTCGGAATATTTATTTTCTAGATGTCTAATTGCATCGGAAATAATCATTTTGGTTTGACACAAAGTTCAAGTACATCATATTTTTGTATTAGTCAGCCAATTTTGAAGCATGTGTTCAGTTTTTGCTAATCACACTATGGATAATTAAAGTGAATTCACTATATCAAATATGATGCAAATTCATGATTGTAATCTCGTATTTCCGTGATTATCCTTCTTATCACACAGATTCGATAACAAAAAATTTATTGGATCTCCTATAAGTTAAAATTGGATAGTATATAAATAATTCTAATCTCGTATTTCCGTAGCACCGCACGGTCAATTTGCTATCATATCTAACTCTTATTTGCCCGTAGCAACGCATGGGCATTATGCTAGTATATATAAAACATCGAGGGATCGATAGAGCTAGATTGGTTAGGGCATTTGTTGTTCAATAAATACATCACACCAGCCTGCAGGATGAACGAGTCTTGTATGTACTTATGATTTTAGCGCATGTTTCTGACGAATGATGAATTACTTTAACTGTTCATGAATCATGATTCCTCACATATCCACTCAATGTGGAATTGGGAACGATGTTCACCTTTCCCCAAAGTATGTACATGAGAGAGTAAGAACTAGTTTTTTTGCCCGGGTCTTCCAGAACAAGCACACGCCGACGGTAGTCTTGCTAGACAAAATTAAGAAGGAAGCCCGTTTGTGGGTGATAACAGGTGCGAAACGTTTGGGTGAAATTATATTAGGAGAGTAGACTTTTGTATCTCATAGACATCTTTTATTTCTTGTAAAACTCCTTAATTAATCAATTGTGGGCTTGTGGCAAAACTTTTGCCCCCGTTTCGAAAAAAAGAACTATTCTGCATATGTCGTCAACTTAGTTGGTAAACTTGAACCCATTATTGATGAAAACTAGTATGAAATGTTATCATATTCCTAGAATTTTCAATTTAAGAGAACCGTTTTTTGGAGGGATGGGGGGTTGGGTGGGGGTGGGGGTGGGGAGGAAGCGAAACTATTTTCTTGTCTGATGAACCTGACAGGAGTGGCATCATGTGCAGATCATATCCAACCTGGCATCGATCGGCCAGAAAAAGCTGAAGTCCGTTTTCTTCTAAATTTAGTGTGGTGAGAACTGAGAGCAAATTTTGGAACTTTCCACTCCGAAATGAACGAGTGAGAATCAGAATGAACTCCACATTGTATCATTTTCTCGTTAATCTGGTGGTTAAGAATGATGTTATTTATGATTCCCATAGCCGTCCCCCCACATGACTGTTGCAGTACAATTTGAAAATTTTACATCTCCAACTTTGCAAAAAACTAGCAAGTGATGCAAAAAAATATGCGGGACAATCAGCCAGATCAACTTTCCAACTACACAATCAAACACTAGATGCGGAAGGAGAAAATATTGCCCCTTCTGTCAATGGAGCTCATCTGCAAGCGGATAGCAACCTTGAGGAGGAGAAGAGTCAGGATAGAGCTAGAAAGAACTTGTTCCAATGGTGGAGTCAAAACTTGATTGACCCGGGTCAGAGCAATCCCTCGGCTAAAGGAAAGGAAGGACGGAGGTACTTTATAGGCTGCTTCAGTGTTTTGATAGAACTGATCATGTAACAACTCTTTGATATGAACGCCGGGTGCCATCGCCGAATGCTTGGCCGCTTCATTCTCCTTCATCGTGTACTCATGTGCTCTTCTCACCCGGCTTCGATCATCACCTTTGACTCTGCATCACTATGGATGCCATACTCGTATGATCTTAGCATCTAGTTGATGGCTTTGTTGTCGAATTCGACTGCGACCTTGCCCACCACATCGCCTTTGATCTCCTTGTGCTCGTCCACATGTATCACTGTCCGATTCGAGCAGCACTGTTAGATTTCCATCCTCGTATAACTGCAGAGTTAGCACGATAATATCCATTCCTGGTGTCTCCTAATCTTAGTTAACTTTGTACATGTTGCTACTTTCTCATCTCACTGTCTTGTATTGTTTTGGCCACATTAGCAATAGGGGAGAAATGCTGGTGAAATTCTTACAGCACGGGGGTAGCATATATACTCAATTGTTTGGTCGTCTATAAATATTAAATAGCCATAATGCATGCTTTGGATGATGGGAATCATTTATCTGTCATCAGTTTTATAAGATAGTTTTGCGTCCTTGATGGACACGTCAAACTAAGGATGGCAAGGGTAGGATGGGCACGTCAGACTAAAGATGGCAAGGGTAGGCTATAGACAGTGAAAGCAATACCATGCACATAACCATATAGTTAATGGGTATTAAATTTAACCAATACCCATACCTATGGGTACCCTACTTCAGCCACGCCCATATCCGATAGGTACACATAAGAGCAAGTACAATAAGGTTATGTAAACAGGCTATAGGATTTTAAATAATATATTTGAGATGGTGTGGAGGAGAGAGAAGCGGAGAGAGAAGGTTAGTGGGCTCTCATGCAAGAGCTAGCTATAGCACGTATTCCTAAGTACTTTGTGTGAGGGTAAGACGGGTCTTAACCAAATAAAATAGTACACATAATATAGCTAACTATTATATATGTGACTATTATGTTGGCTATAGATAACGTGGTGGTGGCTTATAGCCAACAACAGGCTCTATTATTGAACTTGCTGTAAGGCTAGTCATAGTGCTAGTATTATAAGAAGTATCACGCATGCCACCTTGGAAAAAATATGATGTGGCACCATAATTAATAAGGAGACATGATATGATACTATATCATAGCACGTAGTACTAGGTAATTTAATGGAAAATGAATCTCATACACACAATTGCATTGAGATTGTAGAAAAAGGTAAATATGATGATAGTATGATACTACTACATGATACTAACCACTATAGAGATAGTATCATACGCTAGTATCATGTGTATGATACTTTGCACTATGACTAGACTAACCATCGGGTACTCGGCTGGTAGTACTCCCTCTGTAATAAAGTTCAACAACTTATTTTATGATGTGTGACTCATGTCTTCATTAAAGCAAACTAACCGCAACCGTTAATCCTATGTGTTTGCAATAGAATGTTATGTTTGGACACCGCGTTGTACAATGCATGTACTACAAAAGACAAGCCATTAGGCTGGTCATAGCGCTAAATAACTTAAACTAATAACTTGCACATGTTAATAGGTAATAACATATGTATAGTGTCATGCAAGATCTAATTAATAAGGTCATAGACTCATAAAATAATCATATGTGTAGTGTCTCCCATTCCCACTGAGTTTCACACAGTTCTGTGAATGTCTCATCTCCATTATCACACACTCATTGTTTCCCCTCTATCCTTTTTTCCCTCCCAAGAGATAGAAACAAGGCCTAATGTTGAATGAACCTGAGAACAAAGTTTGTCTGCTCATATATAAAACGTCAAGGGATCGATGGAGCAAGATTGGTTAGGGCATTTTGTGTTCAATAAATATATCACACCAGCCTGCAGTACGAACGAGTCTTATACGTACTTATAATTTTAGTGCATGTTTCTGGCAAACAATGAATTACTTTAACTGTTCATGAATCATGATTCCTCACATGTGCACTCAATGTGGAATTGGGGACGATGTTCACCTTTCCCCAAAGTAACATGAGCGAGTGAGAACTATTCCGCATATGTGGTCAACCTAGTTGGTAATTTGAACCTATTGCTGGTGAAAACTATGAAATGTTACTGTATCATATTCCTAGAATTATCTATTTAAGAGAACCTTTCTTTTTTCTTTGTGGGTGGGGGTGTTTGGGGCGGAGAGGAAGCGGAAGTATGGCCAATATCCTTGTAAAATATTTGCTTGTCTTATGAACCTGAGAGGAGCAACATCATGTACATATTATATCCAAACTGGCATCAGCCAGAAAAGCTAAAGTCCGTTTTCTTCTAAATCTGTTGGCGAGAACTGAAAAGAAATTTTCAAAATTTTCACTCTGAAATGAACGTGAGAATGAACTCCACATCTGTATCATTTTTTCTTAATCTGGTGGTTAAGAACTATGTTATTTATGCTTCTCCACAGCCTGCCCCCACATGACTGTTGCGGTACAACATTGAAAATTTTACATCTCCTCTCACTTTGCAAAAAACTATCAAGCTTTCAAAAATATGCAAGACAACCAGCCAGATCAACTTTCCAACAACACGATCCTCTTGAACCTGAGAGGATCGTGTAAAATATTTGCTTGTCTTATGAACCTGAGAGGAGCAACATCATGTACATATTATATCCAAACTGGCATCAGCCAGAAAAGCTAAAGTCCGTTTTCTTCTAAATCTGTTGGCGAGAACTGAAAAGAAATTTTCAAAATTTTCACTCTGAAATGAACGTGAGAATGAACTCCACATCTGTATCATTTTTTCTTAATCTGGTGGTTAAGAACTATGTTATTTATGCTTCTCCACAGCCTGCCCCCACATGACTGTTGCGGTACAACATTGAAAATTTTACATCTCCTCTCACTTTGCAAAAAACTATCAAGCTTTCAAAAATATGCAAGACAACCAGCCAGATCAACTTTCCAACAACACGATCCTCTTGAACACTAGATGCCAAAGGAGGGATTTTTATACCCTCATGTCAATGGTGTTCATCTCCAGGGGGATGGCAAACTTGAGCGGGACAAGAGTCAGGATAGAGCTAACTCCTCGGACAGCTCTTTGATACGAATGTTAGGTGCCCTCACTGTCAAACGCTCGGTCGCTTCGTTCTCCCGCATAGTATAATTATGTGCTCTTCCCGCCCAACTTTGATCATCAACTTTGACTCTGCATCACCATGGATGCCCTACTCATATGATCTTTGAATCTCATTTATGGTGTCCTCGTCGGCTTCGACTTCGGCCTCTCCCACCACATCACCTTTGATCACATTCTGTTCTTCGACATGTGTCACCGTCTGATTCGAGTGCCACAGCAAATTCTCCATCCTCGTCTAACTGCAGCATCGACAAGATGACGCCCCTTCCTGGTGTCTCCTAATCTCAACTTAACTTTGTGCATGTTGCTACTTTCTTGCAATAGGAGAGAATGTTGGTGAAATTCTTACAGCATGGAGGTAACATATATACTCAATTGTTTGGCCACGATGCACGATTTTGAATGATGTCATCGGTTTTATAAGATAGTTTTGCGTCCTAGCGCCAGACGTACCATACACGTACTCGTATAGTTAATGGGTACAAAATTTGACCAGTGCAGATATCAATTTGTATGGTCCGTGAACCTATTTGTATTTATTACTTTTAGGTTTCTGTGTACTACTATTGTTGATGATTATTAATAAATCGGTGAAATTTTGCAAAAAAAATATACCTATGGGTACGAAACTTTACCCACAACTGTATCTGACCAGTACACATAACCATTGGTTGCCCAGCGGATAGATCAAATAAAACACAATTTTAAATAGTTTTACATTCAATGAGAGCATATTCGATAAAAAGAATCAACTATCTCAACTTAGTAACATGTAGATTTGACAATTATCAAACTTAAGAGTTCACAAACTTAGTAACATGTAGAATTGACATGTAGACGAGTCACATGAAAAACTGATAATTCATAGGACTATCAACAACTTGTATACACATGTCAGGGTAGGATATGAGTATATCCATGGATACAAGGTAGTACACATTCCCAACTCACGACTTGACAGATACGGTACCCACGAGTAAAATTTCCCCTCCACTCCCCTTCCATTCGCAGATATGTGAGACCACGCCACTCGGGCACCTTGAAAGGATACGGATGTCGCCTAGAGGGGGGTGAATAGGCGATTAAAACTTTTCCTGGAGTGGCTCAACAAAGACGGAATAAAACTAGTGTTTACTTTGTTAAGCACAACCTAGAACAACTAAGGTTCACCTATGTGCACCAACAACTTATGCTAAGCAATACAAGCAACAAAGTGATAGCAAGATATATATTACTTCAAGCACGAAGGCTATCACAATGTAAGGTGCATAAGTAAAGAGCTCGGGTATAGAGATAACCGAGGCACGCGCGGACACCGATATTTTACCGAGTTCCTCCCAACATGGAGTATGTCTCGTTTGGAGAGGGGGTGGTATCAAACCACCAACGCCACAAAAGGCTTCCCTTATTCTCCGGTGAATCTCACCCCAATGGGATCGATCCACGCTTTCACTATCGGTGCGCTTGTCGGTGGCAACCGGAACCTCTCACAAGGTTGGGGCACTTCTCCACAACTTAATTGGAGGCTTCCAACAAATGTCACAAAAGGCCACAATGCCACCAAGACCACAAACCGTCTAGGGTTCCAAGAACCCAAGAGGGACAAGCTCCAATGAGTAATTCAAACCAAATCCTCCGAGGAGAACACAAACCAATGCACCAAATGCAAATGGCAAGAACACCACAAAGGTGCTCAAATCCCTCACTCTCAAGTTCCAACAAAGATACTAAAGCTATTGGGGGAACAAGAGAGGAGGAATCAAAGAAAGACACAAAATCCCCCAAAATCTAGATCCCAAAAGATACACTCACAAAGAGATGAATCGGTTAGGTCAAAACGTAGATCTAGATCATCTCCAACTACCCCTCAAATATATGCAAGAATCAATACAGGGGTGAGTATAAATCAAGCTCAAAGAGTAAGGCAAATGAGAGCAAAGCTTAGACTAAAGGAGGAGAAAGAAGCCACACTAAAAGACAAAGGGGCAAAGCTATTTAAAGAAACGAACAGATTCTGCCCGTTGGGGCATTTTTCCTGGACGGACCGGTAGTACCGGAGACCCAACCGGGAACGTTTCGAAAAAGGCACAGCAGGAAGCGAGCAAGTGCGCGCAGGCGGCGGCTGCCGCAGGACCCAGCGTGCGGGGGGCCAGCAATAGTGGGTGTGGGGCCAGCCAGCAGCACGCGTGCAGCGAGAGCAGCGGCCAGCAATGGTCAACGCGAGGCGGTGCGCGCAGCGGCAGACACGCAGCGGTTGTGCGGGCCCAGCAGATGCGAGGCAAGCGCGCGATTGGCGGCGGCTGCGGCGTAGCGTGGCGTGGGATGGCGGTAGCGGCTGGCGTTGGTCAACGCGAGCGGGCGGAGCGAACGGCGCGCATGCGGAGTGGCGGCGGTTGCACGCGGTCGACGCGGGGATTAGATTTAGAAAAAATGGGCTGAGCGCAGGGAGTAGCTGGGCAGATGTTTCTGAGCCGGCCGGTACTACCGGCCCACCCGGGCGGTACTACCGGGCCGGCCGGTAGTACCGGATTTGACTACCTAGCGAGGCAGAAAGAAAACGGGCCGCTTTCAGGGGCGGGCGATAGTACCGGCCTGCCCGGGCGGTACTACCGCTCGGCCCAGAAAACAGAATTCTCTTTTTCTTTTTAGAATAAAATCGGCGAATATTCAAACGGTCATAACTTTTGACTGGAAGCTCCGATTGACCCGATTCCAATTGCGTTGGATAGAGGACGACAAGGGCTTCCCAATAAAAAGTGGAAATATTGAGTATCACCAAGTGAGCGTGTATCAATTAATATAATGTGAGATACCTCACTTGATGAGAAACCGAAAAGCCGCATAAATCAAAATCGCAACAAAATACATATGGGAGATCCGATTTTGATGAACAAGAGCTTGTTATGGAGATTACCACAAGCTCTATGTCCTCACATGGATAAGACCAAATAACAACTAAATACGATGATGATCGACTTACTCATTCGAGAGCCCCTCTTGATAGTACAGTTATCTATCCTAAACCCGGTCTCCCACACACAACATGAGACCGGCAAAAGGGAAAACCTATCAAGATTATACCTTTGCCTTGAGTATTCCACTTGAGCTCGATGTAGACGATCTTGTCCTTCTCAAGATGGAACGCCTTTCTTGATTCCTCATCATCGATCCATGATCACCGAGGATGGCAAGCATCAAACATGAGATCTTCTATAGATGGCGCATTTTGAGCTTGCACAACATGTCTTCTTCTCATTTCATCGACCTTGAAGCCAACACATGCTCCAAGCGATGCTGATGGACCATTCCTATAAGTACAACTCAATACACACATTAGTCCATGAAGATTATCATTAATTACCAAAACCACACATGGAGGCCCAACATGTTCTTTCACACCTTTATTCAGAAACATGTTGGAACAGGGCCCCTCACGCGTCTTCCTTTAGGAACAAGCCAGGCCACACCCTTGACTTAGGGACACCCATCAATCATGTCATCATCATCATCAATTGTCCTTCGATTGTGCAGATGCCTACGTCACCTTGGTTGACCATGTCTACATCTCATGACCACCACTACCTTGGCTACACCTGAAACCAAGTCTCACCAGCCCAGACAATAGAGGTAACTACCATGACTCTCTCGTCGTGTGAACAAAGGTGTCTTAGGAGTGCATCGTAAAAAGGGCAATGTCGGTTTCATGTCTTCTACAACCACAATACCAACTATCGCAACCACATCGACACATGTCAAGACCCTTATCCATCATCCACATTGGGCCCATCCAATCAGCGACCTACTCGCATGGAACCAGGAGTGAGTGAAGTTGGGTGCCTAGGTCAGAAGGAGCGTCTCGACCGCCATACCGTGCGGTGATTCACGTCGCCGACATAGATAAAGATGCAAATGGAATTTAAACTTGTGGTTGGGTCCACTATTTGTACATATTTTAGAGTTTTAACATCAAAATTGTATGGATGTTTACTTGTATGTTTCAAACATACTTTAAAGAATGAACATGTGGATAGTCCACTATTCTTCCATAATTAGGTTTAGCCATATTATTATTATTTAATGACAACTACTCCCCTTGTCCACAAACATGTGGATGTTTAGCATTCAAAAAAATTCTATAAAAAATTTTACTTCTATGTTTCCAACATACTTTAAAGAATGAAAAAATTGCTTCTCTCTCACCACATGGAAATCAAAAGCCCCATAACATTGGGCACATAGTCCTCTCATTTTCAACACGCACTCATCTTATGGGGAGGAAGCGTTGAAGAGAAGAGAGATGTTGGTTTATATCTTCCATAATGCATTTTCTATTCTAATCCATAATCTTTCAGAACTTCTATTTGTTCACTTATTTATGGACGAAAGGGTAGGCACAATGCAGGGTCTCCATTGTATTAGGTCGAAGCAGTACAAGCTAAAAAAAAAAAAATTGCTTGTGCATATCGATCAGCAATAACAGGGAGTACGATGGGCCAGATTTCTTCGTCCTACGTCTACTATGCTATGACATACAACATTTCGCGTGTGCCATGTTGTGATCGTTTTCGTGCCCCCATCTGGATCAAAGCATCGTATCCTACCAGTACCAGCAGATTCACAAATCGTGCCAAGCGATGCCCTGAAACAACCTAAGAAGCAAACTATCACACAAGGTAGGAGAGCGCAAGCTTCACAAAGGAATTGTTTTGCATTTTTCCGACGTCTCCTATTCCCTAGTACATTTCACACTCATTAGTTTCTTGTTATGTCTCCCTCTAGCCATCAACTAGTCGTGAAGTCTTTCTCATTTGTGAGGTATTTGGTAGCAGCAGAGAAAGTGTATGTAAATTAGTGGTAGATCTCCAAGCTAGCTGTTGCTACTTGGATAAGATGGGGCATTATATATCCACACAACATTTATCTTCAAAAAGTTGAAAGTGGGTGAACCTGTATTATTTTGTATATAAAACATGGTAAACGAATATTGAGTTACTGCTGACTGCTTCTCTTGTATAATTGGCGACTAACTAGTACTCTCTCCGTTTTCAAAATATAAGATGGTTCAGGTTTGTTAAGAAAATATATCTAGACTTATTTTAGTGTGTAGATTTATTTTAAATCTAAGTGAACCTACATACTAAAAAAAGTTCAGATATATTTGCTTTCCAAATTTAAAACATCTTATATTTTAAAACGGAGGAAGTACATACTAGCTGAAATTCAATGTCAGTCATTTTGTATGTATCTTTAGTGAAGTCAGGCGTAAAGGAGGATCATTGAATCTCCAAAGTTCACGAACATTACTGTATTAGGCTCGGCGGCTGAGCCAGGATTTGAACAAAGGAGACATAGAAGACAATGGCCACCTAATGGTGTAGATTTTTATTTTGACAGAACTGAACATAGTACAATACACTGTAACACGACATATGATATCTCAAATATACCACCATTAAAAACTTCGAAATTTGATTAAATGTTCTTGTGTTTTTCTTCATTTCTGAAGAGTATTGTTTTTAGAAAAATAAATTGTACTTTCATTTATTGCCTTGCTTTTGTCTTCCAAATCAATGGAAGTATACAAATAGATATACAATTTCTATCTGATCTAACAAAAACTAACCAGTGGTATGTATGAATTGAATTGTAATACGAACAGACAGTATACCTTAGGCATATATATTATGTGGCTAGGCAGTATCAAGTATCAACAACTACACACTTGGTTGTGGTCGGCACTCGGCAGACACTGCACGACGCACTGAAGCAGCTAGCACTTAGGCGAGCAGACCGTCTCTGGTCTGATCTCCTGTCGCGGTGGCGAGCGGCCGCCGGCGGCAGGCATCGGCCCTAGCAGCACCGAAACATAGTCCAAAGGAGACATACGGTTCAATCGATGTGCTAATTCTCAATCGATTTAATCTGTGTTGATAGGTCCAGAGCGACTTTTGAGCTAGGACAACAAGGCTGGAGCAACTTCTAAACTGAAAAACAAGGCCAGATGGACAGATGGGCTACTAGGTTTTAGTTCGCTAATATCTTCATTCCGGTTTATTAGGCTAATACGTATTTTAAGAAAATAGTTTAATCTAAATTTGGTTAATAATATATTAATCATATGTCACAAAAATTATACCATTAGAAGCGTATTTTGAATATAAATCTAATGGTATAATTTTTGTTAAATATAGTTTGTATTTTGTTGATCAAATTTACGATCAAACTATTTTCTCGAAGTACGTATTTGTCTTATAAACCGGAATGAGGTAGTACACAACATCTGAATGAATTAGACACAATACTCCTTCCGATATCTCTTATTTTGCATAACAGCCATTAGCACCTATTAGCAAAATACCATTGCGGCGAAACCAAGATAATATAACAAAAAACAAATGGAATATCATATTTTCTGAACATGTAGTCGAAGCGTTGTGTTCAACCACTTCACACCCTATCTCTCCTCCCGCATCTCTTTTTTTAACTCCATTATGCTTGGAGATAGATCTTCAATCTTTCTATTTTTTCTTCCCAATCTATCTCGCACATATAAGATTTCATATATTACATTAAATGGTGCCTAATAATAAAGATGTTGGAGTGTGTGATGCATGTCAACAAGGTAAGAGTCATCGGTTTCTTTTTTTTCTAGTTGTGTAGCCAAAAATCTTCTCGAGCTTATTTATTCGGATGACCCTGCCCATTTTTTTCTTAGTGGTCATAGTTATTACTTCAGTTTCATTGATTCTTATACTCGTTTTACTTGCCTTTATCTTATTAAGCGCAAATGTGACGTTTTTAATGTCTTTTTTTATTCCAAGCACATGTTGAGCGTCTCCTTAACCATAAAATTATCCATGTTCAATCTGACTGGGGGTGAGTATCATAATATTAATGCCTTCTTTTAGAAACTTAGGATTTTGTACATATGTCTTGCCCATGTACATATCAGCAGAACAGCGTAGCTGAACGTAAGCATCGGCATATTGTAGAAAATGACCTCAATTTGCTTTCACATGCATCCGCTATGTTTCTTTTTTAGAGTGATGCTTTTGCTACAACTTGTATTTTATTAGCAGGCTTCCTACACGACTTATTAACATGAAAACTCCCTAGAACTCCTGCTTCACAAGACTCTATATTATACATTTCTTAATGTGTTTAGCTGTGCATCTTGGCCAACCCTTCGTCCTTAGAATAGTCGCAAGCTTGAATTTTGGTCTAGAAAATGTATTTTTTTGGTGTAGTTCTCCCATAAAGGCAATAAGTGTATTCATGTTTCATCTAACCATGTGTACATCTCACGCGATGTTATCTTTGATGAGAAAATTCTTCCTTTTTCCACACGATCTTCACTCCCACACACACATCATATCTGGGTTCATATCCTACTTTGCTTGATAAATTTGAAGATGATACTATTCTCATGTTTTGTTTTCTAATCATGGTGCAATGGTCGAACATGGTGCTCGTCTTTAGCTTCTGGACATCACCGATGCGTCTCTAGCTCCGGATACCATACAGGACGTTGGTCGTGTGAGCATGTCGTGTGCACACGATCGTCATGTTGATCAGGATCACCCGGGAGCCTCACCTAGATCGGTCTCATCTATACCGGCCTCTACTACAACGGTTCCCTCTACAACGGCCTACTCTAACCAACAGGCTCCATAGGGTCGGCCTCTCCAGTGCCACGCTTGCCTGGCCATGGGCCGGCCTCAACCATGCCCCACTCTCCCTGGCCTCTCACAAGCCGTCCTTGGCTAGGCCAAAGTCTATTGTGCATTGCACGCCCGTGCATGGTCTTCACGATCTACAGGCGGAATCACCGGGGTTTCCTGAACCACGATAGCCGGCCTCTAGTTATGTTGCACCAGCCTAGCCTGACTTGCCTTCTCCGCCACTTGCACCGGTGATTGATCGTCCCCACACGTGCATCAAAAGGCATATCGTGCGCCCGCTTGAACACATTGATGGCACAGTTGTGTGGCTTGCAGCCTGCATGGAACATACTACGATCGATCATACTATCAAACCTCGTCACTTTAAATATGATATGAGTATTCCACATTGGTGTACTTAAATGGACCAGGAATATCAAGCTCTTCTTCGTAAGGTTACTTGGTGATTGATTACCTGAAGTCTGATATTAATATCATTGACTCCAACTGGGTTTTCAGGTCAAAAAAACATGCCGATGGTTCCATCGAAAGGTATAAAAATTTGCTTGGTTGCTAAAGTCTTCAAACGGTGATATGGTTTTGACTATGAGGATGTGTTTAGTCATGTGGTCAAGCCCACTACTATTCTCATTTTGCTTTCTTTGGTTGTTACTCCACTACTATTCATCTTTTGCCTTATTTGGCTCTTACTCAAGGATTATCTCTTCATTAGTTGGATGTTCAGAATACATTTCTTCATGGAGACTTGGAAGGAGAGTTTTATATGTGTCAGCCTCCTGTTTTGTTGATCCATCTCGTTCTCATCATGTGTGTCACCTTGTCAAGGCTCTATATGGTCTTAAGCTGGAGTCATGTGTGTGGCATGCTCGTCTTGGATCTTCTCTTCGTACACATGGGTTTGTTCCGTCTACTAGTGACATGTCGATGTTTCTTTTTTGGCGGCTTAAGGTAACTATGTACATGTTGATGTATGTTGATGACATCATTCTTGCCAGTTCTTTAGTTCATGTTGTTGATCGTCTAGTATCTGCTTTGAGTGTTGACTTTGTTGTCAAAGATCTGGGAAAACTGCATATTTTCCTTGGCTTGGAGCTGAATCACATTGATGATGGATTGACTCTCACTCAGCACAAATGTTCCTTAGATTTACTACGGCATGCAGGTATGCTCAAGTTCAAGACTGCCACACTCCAATGTATATTACGGATATATTATTTGTGTTTGATGGCGCTCTTCTCATGTCTAATGATGCTACTAAGTACCTCAACATTGTTTGTGGCTTACAATATCTGATGATCACTTGTCCTGATATTCGTATGCAGTTAACCAAGTTTGTCAGTTTCTCCATGCACCTTGAGATTCTCATTGGTCAGCTATCAAGCGCATACCTCCTATGGCTTGCATCTTAGGCCTGCTGGTTTTCTCTCTTATTTTTCATATGCAGATTGGGATGTGTTCTTTGGTCCAAATTTGATCTCCCGGAATGCTCGCAAACAAGTGGCAGTGTCTCATAGTAATACTGAAGCTTAGTACAAAGTGGCTGCTAATGCCACGGCTGGTCTTATTTGGGTACAGTCATTGCTTACAGAGTTGAGGATCTCTCAAAATCAACCACATGTTCTTTGGTGTGATAGTATCGGTGCTACATATATTTCTTCTAATCCGGTATTTCATGCTCGAACGAAACACATCGAAGTTGACTATCATTTTGTGAGGGAACATGTTGCACCCAAGCTACTTCAAATCAAGTTTATATCTTCCAAGGATCAATTTGATGGCATCTTCACAAACCCGTTGTCACTACCTCAGTTTGAGGGATGACAGCGCAATCTTAACCTGTTAGACACATAGGGGCAAGGTTTAGATTGAGGGAGGCCGATTCTCAAAAAAAGAAAGGGTGTTACACTCTGTATAGCTTTTGTACATGCTTTTTTAACTGTATTTATAACTTTGTATACCCGCATATAAAGAAATAGCCACACCCGGTTAGGGTGTCGAGCGGTTCCCAACCTCAAGTTACGAGTCTTGCAAGGATATATCATACCCATCTCATCTCCTCTCTCTCTCTCTCTCTCTCTCTCTCTCTCTCTCTCTCTCCAAACACATACACCTACTTTCCACTCGGGATTGTCTCACATTGTTTATCTACTGAAACTTCATGTATTTCGTTTGTTCCCAAGTTTTTGAGATTAAAATCTTAAAAGTCCAAATGCTAGATCGCCAACACACGTCACCCACTTGTCTATCCACTAGTGCAAGTTTAATTTATGCTTGAAGTTCCTAAAAATCCACTCCAAGTATTATAATGTGTTAACTTTTTCAGAACTTGAGTCTGAGAGGTTTATGCATCTCTCGCACTCTAAATCTCTATCACTCTCATGGATTGCTCGTACATGAAAACTTGTTTGATGTACAAATTTTGTACTTGGCCTTATATAGCAGGATTTATGAAAAACATAAATTCAAAGTAAGCCTAAACTAATTTAAACCGCTCATTCTTTCCCAGAGTCACCTTCTATTATTGAAAACATATCAAGTTCAATTTTCAATTTAGCACAGAACATACTATGCATGCTCAAGGATGGGAAAACCCACCTAGTTTGTTTGAAATGAATGTTTTAATCTCCTTACAGCCATAATGCCCATGGTGTACATAATCTTAACACAAAGTATCTTTTTTGCATGCTAATTCACATGAGTTTTCACATTAAACAATGCAAATTCATTGTTTCAACACCTAAACGAACCTCTACAAGATACAGTGATGATATGTTATACAGATACAAAAAGACCACTAATATGTTATCAATCTATTTGTTAGACTTCTTTTGATTTTGCCCATAGAAAAAGATAGAGCCCACCAATCACTGTTGTTGTTCCGAGGATGCTGCAGATCCAGAAAAAGTATATTAGTTCAAACCAGTGTTGAATTAAACCTATTATAAGGATATGAGATTATGCAGTGTGTAGCATTTTTATACAAAAAATATAAATATATCATATGTTACTTATATGGCGTTCGATGCCAAGAAAGATACCTTCCTATTGTAATATGATCGCCTATGAAGACAGATGATAGGATAACAGTGAATACCACCGATAACGGGCTGAACATCGGTGGATATGCTGGGCCTCGCTTAGCCACAGCCCACGAGTTGAGGCTATATCTTGCTGCAGTTGCAAGTGCACCCTGGAAATAACAATAATTCGTGTAAACTTTCTTGTTAAGTCTTGGGAGCAAGGATAATAGTACAATTGCGACTGTTGGCTACGTGTTATCGTCATGTCATCTAGAGTCAGTCCAATGGCCAACAGTATAATAGTTAGAAATAAAATTGAACTACTTTATTAATACATGGTCTACCTCAGCATTTTCACATAGCGCCTGGTACCACGTGTTGCATTTGACTCTTAATCTACATTTCGCTTTCTTTTCTTTTTTCCTCCAACTCAGTAAAATATACTATTTAAACTCTAATAATCTGTTTACATCACCTTGTTGTACTTTATCTGAATGCATTAAATTTATTCCATGTCCACATCTTTTTTCCAAAAAGTGACTAAAAAGTCACTTACTTTTAATATTCGGACTTGTAAGATTTGAGCTTAAATGTCACTTTTAAATTTATTCTACTTTCTCTGAGTGAATTAAATTTATTCCAAGTCCAATTTTTTTTTCCAAAAAGTGACTTCGGTAATAGGGAAAAAAGATTGATGTGAACTTTCATGTTAATGCTTCAAATACTTCTCATGATATAGTTTGGTATTAGGAATAATTGGGGCATCAGATGACTCACTGAGTACAAGATGGTCACAAGGTTCATATCCCATCCTAGCTTCCAAGCACTCTTGTCCCTTCTCAGTATAATACCAACAAGTAATGTCTGAAATCCTCCAAGTAGGCATGTCACCATGGATGACCAGTATTTGTGTGGATACACCTTGAGAACCTTTGACTGCAACAAGATCTCGGAAATTTTACTATGTACGTACATACAAGATGAGCATATAAAGAATGAATGGTATATATCTATGGTCACCTGAATTATGTACCAGCAAGCAAAGGCGAAGCTGCTGGCCACCAAGAAAATTGTCCCTCTCAGCTGATTGTCTGCCACCTCCAATTGTTTGTCCTTATGGAGCTCAAGGATAGGACTCCAGAGATGAAGCGTCTTACCCTTGTAAAGGCTGATGAGCATGGTGCCTCCAACAGAGAGAGCAACACCTACTATCTTCAGTGACCCTGCTGTGCTGCAAATTTGCAAGGTCTCCAATCTGACATGTTCAAACATAAGTTTGTTTCAGTGAAATAGAACTGGTTTCACTTTTGTACACTTCTGGCTTGAAGTTATCACATAACAAGAATCTGAGCATGTTATATTAAAAATTTAAAATTGACAATCGCGGTATGGTCGTAGTGCCTTGATGTAACTGTCTAAGTTCAGTGAAGCTTCCATTTCCAAAAAAAAAATATTAAGAACAATATGGAAATTGAGATAAATTTTGAACCTGAAAATCAAGGAGATTATGAACGTCACCAGAGGAATTATATTTAGAAAGATGACAGCATAAGATGCCGTAGTGTCCCGGAGGCCATAGTAGTATAGACTCAAAGGGACAGAGTACCTGTGTAACATGACGTGACACCATGTGAGTAGAATGATGATGTAACAAGTTTCATTTTCTTCACAACTTTGTGTAGATATTGCGCTCATTTAAAAATATTAATTAACAAGAATGCAAAGGTAATAGGGCAGCGCTCCGCGACAGGCTAACCAGAAACTATAGATAGTCATTATAAACTGTTGAGCGGTTATGCTGCCATCAGTCCATAATAAATCTTGCATAGCCTTTAACAAGCTGTGTTTATTTTTGTGATGTGATAAACTGTCCTGCAGATGCCCGTATCCCAAAAGCAGCTCGTTTATTTAGTCCCTACGGTATATTTTACCCTGAAAGAGTATAATACAAGATAGGTACTGCTAGCTGATTAGCTTGAACACAATTTGGTGTTTGTCGCAATAAAAAAACAGTTAGGTGTGCTTTTCTGAAAGTTGTGGGTTCAGTTTTGAACCCACTTGAACTCTCTAGAAGCCCCAGTGTTTAAACCTTAAAGTGCCCAGTAATCTTCCTCTTCCATTGAAGCTACCTGAAGGCAACTACGGATACAATTATGCATACGGTTGACAGTTGACCTAAAGGAGAATTATTTACCCTACTATAATAACTACAATATTTTAGTTGGAGTTATGATAATCAGATTCTTGTGAAGTATCTAACGAGTGTAAGAAAAAAGATTCTGAACTTGCTTTAAACATGGAAAGACACAATGTCAACAGAACAAAAAATATTTTTGCTAGCCTTTTGGAGCTGTCTGATCAAGAATCTGCTACTTGGTGATTCGTTTCCTAGCTATGTCTAAGTCTTCCTTGGCTCACTAAGGAAACCATAGCGTGATCGTTAGATGGCACAAGCTAACTGATTGTTAGATGGCTTCAGTGACAGAACACAAACTAATATATTTTCCACGATAAATCTAGATAAATTTGATCATTTACCTATATAAGTCATCGTCCGGATTAAAAATAAAAATTCCAATCAAGTAAGTGCTAATGCTATAGGTTCAGTTAACTCTGTCCAGTGTTGCTTCCCGTTGACATACCTTCTGGTCCTACTCAGTGTTAGCATGATACACATTATTTATGGAGTTGGTTAAGCCCTGGTTGGTGGAAACATAATGCATGGCTAAGTAGTACTCTATGTATACGTTTTTCCAAAACAACCGTGTGTGTGTGTGTGTGTGACACGTAAAACTTGATATGATATTTTGATTGGCAAGGAGGTATCCATGGTAAATATATTCCCTTGTCAGCTGGAATAGCATTCGTAAGTCGTAACCAAGTGGAGGTGGATAGATGTTAGTAGAAGGCGAAAGCATAAATTGTGGCAAGATACAGTGAATAAGAAACATCATCGCTAATTCGTCGACATTAACCGGATCGAGTGGATTTAATCTGTAGCTTTTATGCATGGAAAAATCATTTGTCAAAAAAAATACTTCCAAAGGGGTCACAAATATTTTGTGGGGCTGCTATATGGAACTCAGGTTTCGGTAAGACGGTTTAGCTTTGATGCAGACAACAGGCCTGGTTTTGATTTTAGCCCGTAAAAGTCATGACAAAATATCATATGGATGTTGAAGATGCATACTCTGTCAAACTATATACATGACCAGCCATTCTGTGTGAAAAACATCAAATGATCCCGTAAAAGAACAAGAACAACAGCCCATATACATATACCCGATGACCGCATTGAGGAATATCCATCTGAAGGCGCGCCAACTCATGTCCCTCCATTTTCCTCTACACCGAAAATAAAACAAACAAACATAGATGAAAACACATATCATCGTCACTTGATCCCACCCATGCTAGGCATCGTAAATACCTCTCAGAGATGAGCGCGAAAGGGAGGATGAAGACGGCGCCAAAGAAGCTGCGGTAGGCGAGGAGGCTGAAGATGAACATGCCGCCGCCAATGGACACCTTGGAGAGCAGGATCATGCCCGTGTTGAAGAGCTGCACCAGCACCATGGCCAAGGGCTCCTTCCACCCCGCCGCCGAGGCCGGCTTCGTCGTGCCTGCGACGTCGATATCCATCACAATCCAAGGTCCAAGTTGTGTGCAACTGGTGAGTCTGGCTAGCTTTCTAGGAGAATACTGCAGGCAACTGACAGAGACAGTGATTCATATATAGGCATATTTTTGGAAGCAAAGGAGAGGTCAGTGCTGTTGTTAGGTCTTAGGTGCAGCAACGGGGGGGGATACGGGATGGACGGCCATGCATCCATCACGTTGCACACGATGGCAAATACTAAAGAAGGGATTCTCAGAAAAGTGGGAAAAGCCGAATGTAAACAAGGAAAAGGGAGGAGTTGGTGGTGTGCAAACACGGATTGGGAGTCCAACCCGTGTGTGTCCCTGCGTGCTTCATGGTCCTTCTCTAGGCGGCTGGTTTAGAAATTCATCAGTGCAGGACTATGCAGATTATATTATATTGGGCCCATGCATGTCTGGTGTAATTAACGAACCAGTTAAACGGATTCCCCGTTGAACACATCTGATCCATGCATGCAAAGGTCGAGATGGAAGCAGGGGTTGACTTTGAATACTTTTCTTCCAATTTTGCAAAGGATCGGGAGCATTGCCACTAGAAACAGCTACATACAAATGCAGCAGCTCGCCGAACCCGGCAGTTACAAACGACAATCCGGAGATCTTTGCGAGAGATAGCAACATCACGAATGACATTTTTTGGGTTCAAGATTGAAGTCGCCTCCGCGCTGCAAATTCCTTGGAATGAGATAAAGGAAGCCAGGGTGTGCAAATTCAAATTATTCTAACAACAGCTAAACTGTGTTTCAGAGTACCAACCACCAAACATGGTCTTGCACTAAATTGTGTTTCAGATAATAAAGGAATGAAGCCAGGTTGTGCAAATTCAAATTCTAACAACACGGGTTGTCATGCTCTACCTACAGAAGTATAGCTAACTAAGCTAAAGACAAGTTAACTAGATACTATATCTAGAATATTTGATCTAAGCAAAGTACTACCATTACTAACTAATGTGATGTAACCCTCTCCCTTCCTCCCGTAACCCAGATCCCACTGCCGCCGCCGAAGGCGCCGCCGGGCAAAGCCCGGACGGCGTGGCGGCGGCGGCCTTCCTCGGCCGCCGTTGGCCTCTCCCTGAAGATGTGGCCTGTCCCTCCCCATGGCGGCGCCTCTCTTACCCCGACGGCGTGGCCATGGCGGCCCTTCCGCACAGGTGGTGCTGGCGGCGCCCTCCACAGCGGTGCGACCTTGTGTTGTCCAGGTGGAGGCGACGGCTTCGAAGGTTGGGCAACCGCAAGATCCGGATGTTTTAGCGGCGGCACGCCGTTGGGAGGCGGCGGCCCGGTGACCTCCTGCTGGATGACGGCACGAGACATCGGGGTTTCTCCCGCAGCACAAGGACGCCTAGGGCAGCAGCCCTAGGTATGATGATGGAGGTGGCTTTTTTTTCGCCGGAGGTGGTCGGCCTGAGGTTGGTTTGGCGGATCTTGGAATCCATCATCTAGTCTTGGCAGCAAGGCGGGGAGATATAGGTGGCGGTGAAAACCGGGCCATTGGTGGGCGATGGCGTCGTTAATACGTCATTACCTTGATGAAGGCATCGCTGTGCAACTAGTGTCAACCTCATTCGTGTTGCTCTAGGGGAAACCCTAAGATCTTCAGGTCGGGCGATGGCGGCGTTGTGGTGTCGTGTTCTCTCTTCGGAGCATCGTTTGTGGAGCAGCGCTGGAGGACAGCGGCAGGAGGTGGACCGGCTTCTTTTTGCATGGAATCTTTGGTAAAGATGTCAAGTCATGTCTAGCTGGCAGGTGCTACGCTCAGTCATGCCTAGTTTGGTAGGTGCTACGCATGACAGATCTTCCGGAGTTCTCTAGTTGCGTCTGTTGGCGGGACCAGAGGTCTCGTTGGCGATCACGCGTGTTTGGATGGATGCGCGCAGGGCGGTGGCGTCATCTAGCGTCATGGTGGCGTCGATGGAAAGCCTCGCAAGGTCAATGCATTGATCTCTTCAGAAGTTGGGTATATGAAAAAAGAAGGCGGCTAGGATTTTTTGAAACGTGTATGCTGGTACACGCTGAGGGTCTGCCGAATTAGTTGTGCTATTTGCTCGCCATTGGAAGACTTGTTGAGGCATTCGGTTTTAGATGATACACGTTAGTGGAAAGTCAAGGATAGTGTTCATGTTCATAGACACCTCCTTTATCAGAGTTGTAGGATTAGCGAGTTGTCGCTTGTTTTGGTGGACTTCGATTTAATTTTTATAATTTCTTTTGTAAGGTTTTTTAGAATAATCTAATAAAACAGGCCGCGTGCATATCTTGGATACAGAGACCGGGGCCATCTTCCCCGTTTTAAAAAAAAAGAACTAACTAGTGTGCATCTTAGATTCCAAAAATTAATGAATTGTACATTACCGCATCAGAGGAGATTAGCAGTACAGTGTGCGTACCTTGAGGAATTATACTGTGCGGATTTCTCTGGATAATAGTAACGGACCGAGCGGCAAGCCCGCTATGGCGATGATGAGTGGAGGCTATCTCGGCGTATTTGCGTGGGGATTTTGTGGGGATTTTAGACGATTGTCGCAACTGATGGCCGCTTCAGGTCGGTGGTTGACACCTGAAGGATATGGCATAGCAGGCAGCCAGGCGGCGGCGGCGTTGAGGTAACTGATCGAGGGCTCTTCCCGCTCGAGGCTCAGGTATACGTGAAATTCAGGATCGTGCGGGTATAGGCACGTTCTAATTCATTAATTTATTGGGCCTGGGCCATTCTAGACAACTGGGCTTTAGCACAAATCCTATTTTGGAGCTTCCCAAAATCAGCTCTACATAGATCTTGCTAGTACAGAAAACACTCGTTTCCCACCCAGCACTGACACTGTCAGTTTCAGTTAAACACACGCCAAACAACAAAACCGAACTGCAAGCACCGTCAGAGACTAGGGCGAATCTAAGAGGAAGTGAACTTGGTGACGGCCTTGGTGCCCTCGGAGACGGCGTGCTTGGCGAGCTCGCCGGGGAGGACGAGGCGGACGGAGGTCTGGACCTCCCGGGACGTGATGGTGGGCTTCTTGTTGTACCTCGCCAGCTTGGCAGACTCCCCGGCAAGCTTCTCGAAGATGTCGTTGATGAAGGAGTTCATGATGGACATTGCCTTGGAGGAGATGCCGACGTCGGGGTGGACCTGCTTGAGCACCTTGAAGATGTAGATCTTGTACGTCTCCACGCTCTGCTTGCCCTTCTTCCTGCCCCTCTTCTCGCCGCCGCCCTCCTTGGAGGCGGTCGCGGTCTTGCCGGCCGCCGGCAAACGCTTCTCGGCCTTGGGCTTCTTCCCGGCCGGGGTCTTCTCCGCCGCAGGCTCCTCCTCCGCGGGCTTCTTCGCCGCCGGCTTCTTCTCCGACTTGGGGGCCATCGCCGGTTCGAGAGGGGATGGAGGGTACGGTGTTGGGACTTGGCTGGTGGTGGCGTGCGGTGCGAGTAGTGGGATGCGATGTGTGGAAAGAAGGAGCGGGGTGGGTTTATGGAGGGACAGCGGTGGACTCTGATTGGTGGATGGGTTCGTGCCTCGGATCGGTGACGTGGGGAAACAGGGTGCTGTTTGGCGTGGACGGGCCGGATGCGTTTCAGTGCGGATCGCCTGCCTGGAAAAATAGTCTGAGCACGCGCGGGAGGAGCAGCTCCTGTCGTTGGCGCGCGTCATGGGTCCATTCACCGAGAGAGAGCGTGTGTTCGGTTTTCCGCTTTCCGGTTACTTCCTCCGTTTAGAAATAATTACTCGCTCCGATATGTATTATTTAACTTAAATTTGTCTAGATTTAAATAAGTATAGCCACTATTTAATATATAGATTCATCTAAATTTTAACAAATCCAAGTCAAGTAATATGAATCGGAGGGAGTAATTTAGTTTATCTATAGATATATCTATATCCTAAAACATGTCTAGATATATATAAATTTAGACAAATCTAAGTCAGTTATTTCTGGATGGAGGGAGTATTATTTTTTGAAATCGACTATATTCTTATCCATGGTCTTTTTTATTTTCAACAAGGAACCGGCATTAGTTTTAAACGGTAGGACTATATTTTACACGAGGACCCCTAATAATGAAAATAACAACAAATACCTCAATTTTTTTACATAAAGGATCCTAACATAGAAGGTTGATCACAATAAGATCTTTCTCCCCTACATTTGTAGCCGAACTCTAGAGCTAGATTAGCCTCGCCGCCTTCACGGACGAACCACTTAGAGCACAGAAGCTATGTGATGTCCGGTGAGGTGCTCGTCGGTGTTGCAATGCAAAACGATGGTGGCGCGCGAGCTAGACCCGATTGTGTTTCCAGTTTCTACTAGGGTCCTTAGTGCAATTTTTAGGGGCTTGTTTGTAATTTTTCTTTTCTTTGAGTCCCTCTATGTAATTTTCGCTCCACAGCTGAATGAAAACCTTCTAGGTCCCTCTGGGACCAACCCCTGTTCAAAAAAAACATCTTCGAGCTACACTTGACCATTTAAAAAGAGTAAATGAGCAGTCGCCGCAAAATGTTACTACCTCCTTCACGGTTTGCAGGGCGCCTAATCAAATTTAGGTTTTTTCAAAACTACAATGTTCCTAGGCGTATAAGAATTAATTGTTAATTAATGTGGCATATTTCCTCCCAACTTCCTATGCATGCAACAATCTCCCACCAATGCATGCGCGTTAACCGCTCACTAATAGACCTAATTTTCAGCCAATACGTTCACGCCTAGGTCCGTGAGATTTTTGTAGAGAGCCCTGCAAACCGTGAAGGAGGGAGTATACTCCTAATTTGGTTCAACCACAGGAAGGTCCGACCACACAGAGGAAGGTCAAAGAGTGTGAGATCAAATAGGACCTCCAATGACGGTTGACTCTCAACTCACGGGAGGGAGGGAAAAAAGGAATCTTCAACCGTCTAGAACCGGCCCGATCCCGAGCTCTCTCCGGCGGCCTCGCCGGCCGAAGAGGGTGGAGGAGAGGCGCCGGAGTAGTTCTTAGGTGTAGATCTAGGTGTTTTGGCCTTGTGCCTGTAGTATGGAGTAGGGTACCGGATTTCTCTGGCCAGATCTGGTACATCCGGCTGCGGTGGCTTCTTCTACATCTCCGGCGGACGGAGATGGCGGCGCTCACAGGGCTGGATCTCCGCAAATAAGGTCAGCCTCCTTTCTTTGAGGCGGTGCTCGCCCGTTTCCTCTTCGCCGGGCCGTGGAGGAGGCGTGGAGAGGAAGCAGTGGCGCTGTTGAGAAGAGAGAAGGACGAGGGTCCTCTGCTATGTCGCTTCGGCGCGGCGACAGGCAGTCGTTGGTTGAAGGCGACGTCATGCTCCCAAGGTGGGAGATGGAGTTCTTCCTTCTTCTGGCGAGGCCTTCTTGCCATAAGCGCAAGTGTGTCCTCCCTGCAATGGACGAGAAGCAGGTGGCGGCTCTTCCTCCGGCCGGCCGTGGCGGCGAGGGGAGGAAGAGGCGCTCCAGGTATTCTTCGGCTTTTGCAAGGTGGCGGGTGGTGTTCTTGCTGCAACCTCGAGCTTCCTACGCGTGGGGCTTTGCCCCAACGATCTATGGCCGCAAGGGCGGCTCTGCCAGACGCCATGTGGGCAATCTGTTCAACCTCCACATCGGAGGCCTTCTTCGAGCATCGCGACGGGTTCCCCGCCTTCCTGCTGTCAAGTGGTTCGTCCCCGACAGCTTCAAGGTCGCCGGCGTTCGACGCTCTTCATCGATGGAGAGGACCAAGGAGTTGATTGCGTCTATTGTGTTTTTCAAAGGGTCCTTTGTGTAATTGTTCAGGCCTTAGCTGCTTCTAGTTTTTTTCTTTTAGGGCCTGTTTGTAAGTTGTACCCACCGCCATCGGATTGAATGCATCTCTCGGGGTCCTTCGAGACCCCTTTCCCGTTCAAAAAAAAAATGAACCACTTACAAAAAAAATAGGATTGTGATGTGCATTTGCAAAGAATTTGGACTAGAAGGAAATTTTGTTCTACTCAGTTTCACGCCAAGTCTAGGGTTAGCAACCTACGCATTCAAGTACTTTTCTAATAGTGGAGGTGTGGGTGTATGCTTTTGAGTGGTATTTTTTAAAAATATATGTTAATGGTAGTATTAATTAGTGTCATGAATATCAAAACTGGGTGCCGAGAACACCTTACTCAAGAAAAAAGTAGAAACTGGAGGACGGGCAGAAGAGAGCAATTTGAAGGACGAGCTCCCTAGAGGGACTTTTTTTCAAAAAGTTCAAATCTATAGATTCAAATGTTTTTGAAAAAAAATCAAAAACAGCCTTACTAGAGCCCTTGCTCCGAAGTCAGATGAGGCAGCCAGGGTATGATGATGCGGGTGCAGAGATAGGGGACAGACCAATGCTGGCGATCATCAAACATGTCATGGCATTCATCCGACCAGAAGTATGGATGAACACCAGCAGCTTGTAGTTTACTAGTGTACTGCAAAGGTTGCCTAATCACAAATATCTCAACGTACACGGAAAGGTATGCAACTAATAACCTAGATAAAAACTGCACCGGACATGGTTGCTAGACACCACAAACTCCACAAGGAAAACGAAGCACGGTACTGACTCGGAACAGAACCAATTTACACCACCCTCACCCAGCTAGGTACTAGTGCTCATGCCTCGCCGGCGACAGCATACCACCGCCATACTGACGCTTTCCAAAAGTTCTCTGTACAGGGACGCAAGAACAGACCATACTGTTCAGAACTTACATCAACTACAGAATGCACCCCTACCTATCATATTATCACTTGTAGCTCAGCAGCACCGAGTTGATCACATGCATCATTAGGCGGATTTCATTCACTTCCTGCGGGCTGGTTCTCGGTAGTGACTGCTGGTGGGCCAGCACGCCGTAGACCTGCTCGAATATTGGCCTCACGTGCACGGCGATCATCTGATCGGTCGGTTGGATCGCCAAGGCAACCGCTCTCATCCACTGAAGCTTTAGAGATGTGTCGTTGGCTACGTCGCATGCCAGTTGCTGGAAAAGGGCTAGAAGCACCCCTTGGTTTAGAGGGACCGGGTTCAGTGTACACAATCCTTGCAAATCGACCTAGCAAGAGTATTAGAGTATCAGGTATCCACAGCCGGTGTATTTTGCATATGATAATTAGAAGGTTGGATGGCCTGATAGAAGTGTCTCAGGCTCAGTGTAACAGGGGCATGGGTGCATGAGATGACTAACTAAGGTGCAAGCCTTTATGTTTATAGGCATTCAACAGGAAGATGGGGAGTAGCCCAACAACTGTACTTAAATTTTTGAATGTGACCAGTACCTGAGAGCACAACCAAGACACCATCGAGACGTCGCTTCTTTGAAGTGCCATTGTAAACGCCTCATCAAATTTACGCCCAGATATTAGTCTGCTTAGTTCCTTCATCGGGTCCAGTGGAACATCAACCTGAATCAGCAATTATAACCAGTAAACCATATGATTTATGCTCTCATTATTCCCAAAACACATAAAACATCAAGGTACAGAACGCCCAAGATGAAAACAAACTGATATAGTGCACAAATGGGTAGAACATAGAGGAAGGAATTTGTTTTGGTATTCAGTACCTCAGGGAGGTTAGGTACTGGACCATTAGAAGGCTGCAAAACACTAGTATTATGTGATATTGGGTTCCCAGATGCAACAAGTGTCAAAAGCTTGCGCTGGCCATCAAGTAGCTCTGATGTAAGACTCTGGGTAATCGATGATGCTGAAGTGATTGTTTCCTGAAACAATTCAAATGAGAATTACACCATTAGCATTACTTAGCATATATGGAATATGTCAGATTGTATGATTCATATTTCGGTGCCTATGGCACTGCATGCAGTAAGAGTGCAAAAGGCTTGCAAGCATACCCTTAGAGCTTGTGTCAATGGAGAATGTGCTGTTGCAACCTGCTGCTGGATAGCAGCACCATGCTCGGTCATACCCTTCTGGAACGCACCATCCACTTGCTCAAACATTGTCTTACAAGATTGTTCAAACGCCGGGATAATTGATGACTCGAAGCTTGACCGTAAAGCATCCTGCGGGGAACATATCAAAAGCAATAAATTGAGCATACATATTTTAGCCACACCATGACCATGCGTAGTATATAACCCATTCCAGATATGTAGTGTTTATGCACAATTGTATACATTGGGGTTGGGTATACATGATGGTGTTTGGTTGCTAAATAGAAAATTACAAGGTGAGGTGCTTGGCTGACCAAATTTGCAAGGTGCAGTATTTGGAGCGAATGGATGTTTGTTCAGGAGGGATGCCTATGAAACATGGAACCATGCAACCAATCTAGACATCTGGTCACAGAAAACATTATCTTATCCATCGCCTACACATATGATATGCCAAATAGAACACCTAAAAGAAACTCCAACGAACACAATCCCGTGCAATTATGGTTCATTCAGGCAACCATTACAATCCTAAATATATAACGCGCGAGAAATATAACTGGAAAACAAATTAAGTCGGCACAAACATATCATGATTACCATGTTCAATTTGGAATTGGCAGCTTCACTGTGAATGATCTACAAGGATTATACATATGCCGAAGATACATACCTGAAGTGCCTGCTTGGCGGATGTATTGAATTGTGTTTGGATCTGCTTGGTAACTGTAGCTTCAAGTTTTGCACTTACAGACTTATCCAGTTGATTAACAACCTTTTCACCAAGAACTTTCTGAAAGGGCGAGGTCGATGAGAGATATGGTAAAAATGAGAACGTAAGGAACAGTAAGAAATAGCCACAACCTGAAGTGAATCAGAAACAGCAGAAGACAAGGACTTCTCAATGATAGGTGCCATTGTCCGCGCACAAGTGGTTCCCAATGAAGATATTTCTTTCTTCAAAGATTTCTCTAGCATAGAAGGAATATCCTTGCTTATAGAAGTTGTTATTAGAGTAGCAATCTGCTGTGTTCGCTCTTTCTCAGCCTTTTCATGCCTTGCGTTTTCCTCCTGGAAACGAGCCCACATGGCATCAACGTTAGCCTTTATGGACTTTTCCAAGTTACGTCCTAGTGATGTCTCGATCCTTTTGCCCTCCTTTGCAATGGGAGCAGACACAACTGTGTTCAGCTGCTTTTGCATGTCAGTATGCATGGCCATAAGCTGCAATATGAACAGGAATTGTTTATATCAAATGCCTTACACCACAATTAATGGGTTTAATCAAATTTTTTTGCAAGAAAAAAATTATGCTGCGCTTCTATGGCATCAAGTAACAAAATATGATGTCATATTATGGCACAACATAAACCCAATAACAATTTAGAAATAATAGAAAACTTAGGGAGATATTAATATGCAATAAATTACAGCTTAATATTGGTTAAAAAATATTAGAGCTTACTATGATGCACAGTTGCTCACTTGGGAAATGTAATATTTTAATAACACAGCCAGGATGCTCCACAACATTTAGTGTATGCTTCTGTATTCAAGCAACATACAATCGCATTTTCAAAAGGTCGGCAAGCAGTTAAAGAGTACTGGTCCTCAAAAGTTGATCACATGATGATTTATTTCCCACTCAAAGTTCAATATGTTATGAAATGCACAACCACAGGTTAAAAACAATATCTCAAGCTTATGAATTGACCTGAAGTAGATATACTTATTTCAGAGCACACATTTAGTTTATAGGGAGAAGCTGTCATATCATACAGGGAGAAGCGCATGCAGTTTACGTGACAGTGAGACTGACAGTCTCTTCATTGTAGGAAAAGGGAACCTGACACCTAAGCTACAGAAATTTCAATTACTTCAACCATAAGTGCAACATTTGACGTACTGATAAATTAGGTGTAAATTTTGATCAGCCACAACACAATTTATGTAAAATAATCTTTTTAAATTGGGCTGCAGTCTTAGCAAATTTTCTAGCACCTACTTTTATGTAAATCAGTTAAAGGCTACCAGCATCAATAATGTTAGACAAGTTGTAACACTAAGCAGAAATCATTAGTGTAATAACCTGTTGCAGTGTTTCTTGAATAGCAGATACTCGCGGGACAGAATCAATAGCAGGGTTTGAATTGCTTGGAGAGGAGTCAATAGAGTTGAAAGTGCTTGTAATAGGAGACAACTGCCCAGAGACCTGAGGATGCATCACTTTCTCCTCTCTGGTAGCTGTGGGTAAATGCAAGTTCCTTGAACCAGAGCCGTTAGTTTTCTCAGGAGTTCCAGTTGTTCTTCTTCGAACATTTTCATCACCAACACCAGAATGTTGTTCCAGAAGCATGGGATCTGAACTATGTGAGTCTTCCACGCTGTACTTGTCAGTTGTTACCGACTGTTCACTGATTGTCTCCACAGTTTGCTCCGAAGACTTGTTGAGTCCATCCACTTTCTCATGAACAATTCGGGTTTCCTTAACAGCCTCAAATCCAACATTTTGATCTAACTTTTTCTCAACTACATGTTTTGACTCCACTTCTACATTATGTTGGCTGCCACTAGCAGTTCTTTCGGCAGATGGAAGTACGCCTGAAATGATCTCAGATGGGGTAATCAAGTGTGTGGCATTCACTCCGACCTTAAATGTGGGGTGAGCATCTGAAACTGCAGCATCACCTTGGCATCTTGACTCTTCCTTCCCAAAGCTAACTTTCCTACCAAATGCTCCTTGCCCACTTGTACCATCAGACCTCTTACTCGAATAATCAAAAGATGACTGATCACCCTCATGATCACCAAGAGATGAACCTTTTGAAAGATCTCTTCTCAAGACAGCTTCTGCGTAAGATCCAGCATTATCCATATTTGATGTTGGAGTCGAGGATGGAGCATGGGCAGTAGTATTAGCTTCTGCGGATACAAATAGTGGAGATGAAAGATCACCACCAATCTCAAGAGTATATGAATTAACTGAACGAATAGTATGTGAAGTTACTATGGCATTACCTGTACCCTGATGATCACTCGATGATTTTGTTCCTGGGGATGACTCCACCGACGCCACTTCTAGAGGTCTCTCATATGCATGAGAAATAGCCGGAACCCTACCAAGACCAGTATTATCAGCTGTAGGAGGCAAACAGAGTGATAACTCCAATCCATACTGCTGGATAGCCATTGTCTGGACACAGTAGACTTGCACTACTTGTTCACCATCTGGTTGGCTTTCGTGTGTTCCCGTCAGACTTAAAATAGGCATTGCAACTGTGAAATCTGCTATATAGTCCAGCCGAGTAGAAGCGGGATCTGGACCATACTCAACATGGACAGCATATATAGCATTCTTTTTGGCATTTGCAAGCAAAATAAGGCTAGCTTGTGGCAACACTGCTACTTGGTTGAAAAATGCTTCCTCAAACTTGTGTTCCATAGAACTCACAAGTTCCAGAGTCTGGGTGCATCTCCAAGTCTCCGTGTCACTTGGCAACAACCAACCTTCCTTATCAGAGGAAGCCCAAATTTTTACTTCTCGGTTCAGAGGGCCCTGTGATATTACCAAAAGTTAGCATGTACTAATCACATTGAAGATATTTGCTAACTGAAGAGGCATATACAAGCTTATTTTCCAAGTTTGCAATCATGGAAATTACATACAATGTTTGTCTAACAAAATATTGATAACAGGAAAAACTAATGCACGCTGAGAAAACCATCATTCCATTCACAATTCGATCACGGATTATCTTAATAGTAATTAGAAAACAAAGAAAGATACTTTCAGCACTATAAAAATCCAGTTTCCTCAGGCACTGCCATGATATTTAAACATGGTGAGACTGCAATCCAAGATGAGCTGGACAACTGTGTTATGGATACTCATTTTAGCAGAATAACACGCCTGCTGAAGGTGATAAAGGATGACAGCAAATATAGTTAAAACAATGTTAAAATGTAGAAGAATGCATACCGCTGTAACGAGATTTATATGATTTGGTTGTTCCGGTGCTGTAAGGAAAGAAACCGAGTATACAGCTTTACCATCGTGTGGTTTAATCACAGACAGAGGCACTGCCCTGCGATCATCCCAGATTTTTACCTGTCAAAAATAAAGAGTATACATTATAAACTGCATCTACAAATTCAGAGTATGTTTCTGTTGATCACATGGGTGCCAACAAGAGAACAGGTAAGTTGTCCCCTGATCGCTCATTCGTGAGGAAGAAAAAAAATTATCAGGGGCATCAGTTTTCTCCATCTCCAGCAGGATAACAAAAGTAACTTAACTAAGCTGAGAACTCCTAGCATGCATTAGTTGCATACAGCTTGCAGAGGAGTGTGACAGGCTGACAGCATATTCAGACATTTTGGACATATGAAAGAGGAAAATGAAATAGAATCTGAATTTGACAGTGCGATAGTACATAATTTAAGCAGAATGTTCGGGATCATTTGTTTTGTAAATCATTTCTATCATGTGTCATTGTCTATCATGAAGTATAGGTTTCTTAGCCAAGAACAGGATATATTGTACAAACCGTGCCATCTTTCGATGCTGAAGCCAGACGGGTAGTCATCCATTGAGATAAGGACAGATCCGTTACATCCCCCTCATGTTTACCAACCAAGTGAACACCATCAATCAGCTTGTCAAGTGTGCATTTAAGAGGCTCTTCTCTACTGAAGTCTCTTCCTCTTCCCACTTTAGTTGTATCTATTCTTAAGACACAGTTCCCAATTCCAACGAAGAGAATTTCCTACAAGAAAAGTGTGCGAGTCATTAACAGAAAACCAGTCAAGACACTGAAAGTGACAGGCGATGAGGCTCTTACTTGCTTGTGGGAGTGCCAACATATTCTTGGATGGTAAGTTTCTGCATCCCCTACAATCTGGATGGCAATTTCAATCTTTTCTGTGATTTGTGGTTTATTTTCTTCATCCGGTCCCTCATCAATCTTCCAGACATATATACGCCCATCCACACTTGCACTGTAGACAAACAAAACAAAGTATCAATTGCGCGTGAGAGAGAGAGGCTAATAGGAAAACGAAAGTTTATGTTATGCAGAAACTGGAGGCCACTACACCCTACAGCCAGGTGTGCATGACCCAGCTAAAATGTCGGCACAGCCGCACAAGTACCCAACAGGGCTACCCTAAAAGGATAGAACTATAGAAATATAGGATCTGTTAATGACTCGCACACTTTTCATTTGAGAATATGTCAGTAAAAGTACCTTGCTAAACGGTGGACGTCTTCTGCAAAGAAAGCCATGTCCGTCACCCTCTGCAGCAAACAAAATGAGGAATCTAAACATAACAAAGAAATGCACCTTCATGCTAATTAAAATCAATCTCGTGAAACGAGGAAAATATGGAACTAACAAAATATCAGATATGTTCAGCCTCAGATTCTACAAGTATGACAAATGCACCCCATCAGTACAAGAAAGAAGAATTAATTCCAGTGGACTATAAATGTCAGTAGTCACTAATAATCTCCGACCTGGTTTATGTAGCAACTATATTCTCTATTCGCTTTGGATTTCTTCTGTATGTGGGGACCATTTTAATATAACCTTCAATTCATACATCAACCATATATGGTTAATATTTAATAGGCAAAGCCCTTGGCCTGGAATATACCATACTGTCATCATATATAATATAAGAGTCCATATTTGCTAACCTGATGAGAAGTGTGCAACCCTAGATCCAGCGTTGGTTTGTGCTTTAAGATTCACATATTTTGTGACTCTACACAATGCAACACTGTACCTTTTCTTATGAACTAATGCGTATCTAGTTTGTGCTAATCCATTTCCATACATGCCATCATCGGAAATGAATTCATGGTTAAGTGGCAGTCAACACCATCGTGACACATGGGTTAATCGCTCGTACTAATTAATGCTCGGGGAGCTCATGCATAAGGCAACAAATCTGCAGTTCACTTTAGCTTCGCAAACGGCACTGGCTCCAACAAACACTTCAGCGGAGCTAGACTAAGCAACATCAAATTTCCTCGGCACATCAATCCACAGTAGCAGACATACCTGTGTGTGCCCACGGAGGAGGGCGCGGAGTGCGGTGTTGATATTGAGCACGCGTATGTTGCCAAGCTTGAGGCCGTAGACGATGTACGTCCGGTTGACTGCGATCTGCCGTCCCAGCACCAGCCCCGGGTCCGATGTGTACTTGGTGATCGGCGTCACCTCCAGCTGAGGCGGCTGAGCCTCCCCGGGCAGCCTCGAATCAACATCATGCACGGACCTGTCCCCGGGCCCCAGAAGCCTCCCCCGGGGCATCTTGCTGCTCGCCATCCTCGCCGGCGGCGCAGACGGCATCCCTGAAAGCGGCGCCACCGAGACCCCAGAGAAGTCTGATGACGACGTTGGCATGGAGGCCACGGACTCGAGGTGGGCGGGCGCGGTGTTGCCCAGAAGCTGCATGAGCCGGGCTCCCGGATTGGGGCCGGGGTTGGGGATAGGGTTGGGGGTGGGGTTAGGGTTCGCGTAGACGGTGGCGGGGAAGTGGACGGCGTGGGGGTCGGGCTGGTAGTTGAGGTACTGGCCGAGGTGGAAGGGCGGGGTGGCGGGCGGGTAGGAGTAGGGGCCTGGCGGCCCCGAAACCATCGGAGCACCGGGCGGGGCGCCCGGGAAGATGCCGGTGGGGCTAGGGACGGTTGTGAGGTGGTTAGGGTTTGCGGGAGAGTTGAACAGCCTGCTGAGCTCGAATGGGGCGCTAGGAGTGGGATTAGGGTTTCCCGACGGCGACGCCATGGGCACCAGCTCGAAGTCGAGGTGGATCTGGAGTAGCGAGGGAGAGACGGAGGAGGAAGACGAATGCGTAGAGGAAGGCTTATAGTGGTTTTGCGGTTTATTTAGGATTTTTGTAAATGGTGGATTATTGAGAAACGTATGAGTTCAAAAATAAAGGTTTTCTCAAAAAAAAAAACGTATGAGATAGAGGAGGATTGATTTTTTAGAAGAAAGGACCACCGATCTATTAATAATCATAAAACATCTGACATAATTAAAATACGAATAAGTTCTTGACCACCAGAACTACAAGTATCGTCGTCGTCTTTTTTCTTCCATCACCAGAGCCGGGTAAAAGTTGTGGTAGTGGAGTTTTTTTAAGTAGACGAACATGAAATCATCGTGTTAAGTTCTAGAAGGGCCGGCGCGGTAGAATGGCATTCATTGCCAATGGCGAAAATTGTAAATGGAAAGAGCCAAACCTACATCCACACAAACAAATATGAAAATGGCATGGGTCCTAGGAGGTCGGACGGACACACAACTTTGAGTTTGACGGCGCTAGACGCACCACCAAAACGAGAATAGGGTTGAGAGGACCTTATTCTGACTTCACTATGTCATTGTTGTCTCACCATCTCGAAAAAACACCGAAAAATCAAAAACCCTCCCACCAGCAAGGAGTCATAGTCCGCCATATTTCCGAGCTCCAAGGCTCCTGGAGAAGGAGCGGACCGGTGACGTCGCTTGGGCCACAATTTTGGCTTGGAGTTTAATATAGCTTTTGAAAGGTTTAAATCAGAACTTACCATTTATCTTAAACATGTCAAATCATATACTCTCTCTCCGTTCACTAATATAAAATGCTAAAATATAAGAATCAATCTTGCTCTGGCCATCATGGTGGGATTGGTACACCTTTATATATTGTAAAATGATGTAACACACCATGCATAGGATTTTATAGTGGACACTTTGAAATAACTTGGTTTCTTAGGAGTTGGAAGCATGAGTAGAGCTTACTCATACAAGTGGAGGCTAGCAAAAGACTGGGAGAAACCAACTAAGAGAGCAATAATGGCATAATCATGCAGAGCAACAAAGCAATACTAATCAAAGCATAGAGTGGTACTACAAGTCAAGGACTAAATGATCATAGAGGCTATGGTGACTTGTTCATAGTCATAACATGGTGTGAGCATGTGTCAAGTCAACCCAAGCAAAGCATCAAAGGAGAATACCATAATACTATGCTTTTGCATGCTAAAACAACGCATAATTTCTTTAAGGCACACTAAGCAATCCCAATTGTTTGAAATAAGACGTGCTACAGCAATAATTACTAAGCATAAGGTCAAAAAACACCTAGCATGTCATGCTAAAGTCTAAGTCACAGTCAATGCAAGCTCCTCTTGCACTTACAAGCAAGAACTTACTACTCATTTCCAACACCAAGCAACTTATTTGCAAAACAACACAGTGAGAACGGGGTCCAAACTACTCAAGCAAACTAAACAAACTAAGCAAAGCAAACGAAAACTAAGACGCTCCAAGAACAACACAACTTGGCATAAAACAATAAAAACGAAGTGCCTAGACAGATCTGAGTTTTTAATTGATGAAGAAGGGGATGCCTTGGGCATCCCCAAGCTTTGACGCTTGTACCTTTTGTATATTTCTTGGGGTGAAACCATGGTGGCATCCACAAGCTTGATCTTTTGTCTATTCTTCATCTCATTGCATCATTCTCTCTCTACACCTGAAATTTTTCCTTCATACAAAACTTCACACAATCTTCATTAACAACATTAGTTTATTCAAAAAATATTAGACCTCTGGCAAAGCTTTGGAACAGCAAGGCTTTTCATTAAAAACACAGGCTACTGTACTAACTCCTTCAAAAATCTCAATTCACCTAAAGATAACTGAAAAAGGAATCAATAAGAAGCAAATGCAAATAATGGCAGAAATCTGTTAAAATATACCAGCAGGTAGAAACCGATATTTTCGAACATCTTATGTTGCTCAAATCAAAAAGTGTTGAACTAACGAAAGTTAGCTAACATACTGGGGGATTTATTCGTAAATTTTTATCTCAATCCGAGTTACAAAGACTCCTCACAAATTTTTATGGTGGAGGACAGAAATCTGTTTCGAGACAACAACTTTCCAAATCTTACTTCCCTCTCATTAGAGGTCATTATTGGCACAAAAAGCAAACAAAAGGGATAAGGAGAGGTCATTACTGAAGTAATAACTTTCAAGACTCAAGGAAACTCTTGGGTTATCTCCCAATAAGTACTTTTCTTTAACGCCTTTAAGTTAGGCTTGATAGCTTGAGAAGATGCTCACATAAAAATTATGAATTGAAGTCAAAGAGAGCATCAAGAAGTAAATTCAAAATACATTTAAGTCTAACCCACTTCCTATGCATAGGAATATTGTATGCAAATAAATTCACAAAGAACAAAGTGACAGGCATAGAAAGATGAAACAAGAGCAACTTCAAAACTTTCAGCACATAGAGAGGTGTTTCAGTACCATGAAAACTTCTACAACCATATTTTCCTCTCACATAATAATTTTCAGTAGCCTCATGAATAAACTCAACAATATATTTATCACATAAAGCATGCTTTTCATGATCTACAAACTCATAATTTCTATAAAGCTCAAAAATAGTGGGATTAAAACCTTCACAGGTTTTACCCAAAGTAGATATTTTAAAAGGATCCACAAGAACATAACATTCATACTCCTTTATTAAGCATGGAGGACAATCAAATAATATAAGTGGTAAAGAGTTACTCTCATTAGAAGGTAGGCATGGGTAGATCCATTCTTCCTCCTTTTGTTCATCACTCTCTTCCTCTTTTTCATCTAATGAGCTTCCAGTTTTAACAATTTCTTCTTTCTTAGGCTCCTGCAAGGCACTAGTTTCTTCCATTTGTGGAAAGCATCTATTAAAATATTCAAGAATATAGCTATTTTCTTCCTTGTAATTATCAAAGAAAAATTTAAGTATCTCAAGAACCTCATGTTTATAAGGTGCATCATCAGTGTTTTCAAGCAAACTGGCAAGTTCAAAAGCACCCTTGAAGGCAATAAATTCTTCAATTTGTTCCACATCATAAAATTCATAATTTTCTTTAACATAAGATGATATGGTAACATTATAATTATACTCACATTAAAAAGGGAGGTGTTTATACCTCCTACAGCAACAAGCTTTATCAAAGCAATAAGTAACATTATAAGTAGAGCACACATCTCTAGCAATAGTATTCAATTTATCAATTTGTGCCCATAAGTTTTCCCTTTTTATGACAAACGGTGTTCTTATAATAATACTTTTGTTCTTCCGTGAATCCACCTTGCCAATAAAAACTAGTTTCAAAGAAACCATCCATTGATAGAAAGCATGACCAAGCAAGGCAACAACAGACCACCAACTAGAGTAGGAACTAAATTTTTTATGTTTTTGATTAGGGAAAGCAAACCAAACTAAACTAATTTTTTTGGAGTTTTTGAAAAGAGGCAAACAAAACCAAGCAAAAGAAACTAAGCAAACTAAAAACAAAGTAAAGAGAAAGGAAGTGGAGGACTCTCCTTGTGAAGACGTCCTTAGCCTCCCCGGCAACGGCGTCAGAAAAGCTTGATGCAGCGCTAAGTTGATGTAGGAGCACTTCGTTGAGAACCCCAAGAGCAAGGTGTGAAGCAGCACAGCAGCAAGTTTTCCCTCAGTAAGAAACCGAGGTTATCGAACCAGTAGGAGGAAGGAAACATCACACATGTGTTGCAAGCAACGCGGAGACCTGCACAACACAAAGTCAAGACTTTGTCCCAACGAATCAATGAGGTTGTCAAGCTCACCGGTTTGCTGTAACAAAGGATTAAACGTACTGTGTGGAATGCAATGGTTTGCAGCAAGTAAACAAGTAACAATGGAAGATGTATCAATGGTAAAGATTGGACCGGGGTCCATAGTTCACTAGAGGTGCTCTCCTTAGATAAACAACATGGCATGAATGGTAAACAAATTACAACAGGGCAATTGATAGGAACTGAGCTAGGCATAACAATGCAATTACTAGTCAAAAAGATCCTATGAGATTCGATTGGGCAATACAACAAGATACATAGACCGCCATCCAACTGCATCTATGACTAGAAGTCCACCTTCAGGTTATCATCCGAACCCCCTCCAGTATTAAGTTGCAAGCAACAGACAACTGCTTTAAGCAAAGTGTGTAAGGTAAACAGTCCACATGTTCCATGAAAAAGAGACCGTTGTTTTCTCCCTAGTAGCAACAACACATCTACAACCGAAGAGATTTCTGTCACTTCCCTTGGAAACTAGAGGCATGAATCCACTATCGAGCATAAGTACTCCCTCTTGGAGTCACTAGCAACTACTTGGCCAAGATAGCTACTAACAACGAAGAGCATGCAAGATCACAAACAACACACACATGATAGAATCATAAAGACAAAACCATTAATCAAACCAACATAATAATCTCAATATCCATCGGATCCCCGCAAACACAACATGCATGATTACAAATAGATTAGATCTTGATCATGAACGGAGCTCACAAGATCTATACATGAAAGCACAAAGGAGGAGATACAACCATCTAGCTACTACATGGAGCCATAGTCCAAGGTGAAACTACTCACGCATCATACCGGAGAGAAGGCCTCCGGGATGATCTCCCCTCCGTCAGGGTGCCGGGTGTAACATCCCAGCATTAGAGCCTAGAAATAAGCTGAACCCACATGTGTGCATTGCATTCATGCATAGAAAATCCGAATAATTTTCGTGCTTTTGAACAAAACTTATCAAAGTGATTGAAGCTTCTCTTAACTTGATGGAATTTAAGTAGATCATCAAGTTGACTGCGATAAGTTTCAATATGACCTTTGCTAAAACCTTATTTTGGGTAAGGGAGATTTGATATAAGGGTAGATCAAATGTAATAAAGTTAAACCCTGATACAATGTGAATTACTTGATCATTAGGTGATCATATTATAGTATTCATTATAATCACTCCTGAGTACCAAGTTAAGGATATAACATCAAATGTGAATTTAACAACTATATCTTAATCTCATCTGCATATACCATGAGTATCATGGTAATATCTAACCCTATTTCTTAAGTAAGATTGAGTAGGAAAGAAACTAAGTTTAGATCATTCACCTATACCTTTCTTTCCATATCAATCCTTATCATTCCTATTGAGTTATATTCCAATATTTGTTGTTCATCAATGAGGATAAATCAATTATTGATTCACCAGATCTCAATCTATCAACTCTTGACCATATCATAGTTTACACTTAAAGTGCCTATATTACAAACAATTAAGAAGAGGTAAATAGTGATGTTAGCTTTAGAAATTATCCATAGGATGGGAAAGATTGAAAAGAATCCAATCAACAAGATAATTGATGAAGTTAAATTCCTCCTAGATAAATAGAAGCACTATTTATATTATCCAATCCAATGGTAGTAAAGAACATTACCAGGATGAATACTAAAGATAGTTACCAGGAGTAGTCCTATTGGATCAAGTAGGTATGGTCAATGAATTATATCTCTTAAATCCAATAGAACTAAACAGAAGATAATTATCATACAACTACAATGTTGTATGGATGGAAGCCTTGCTTAGACAACTAATAACTTAAGCTATAAATAATTAAAGGATTATAATGATCATACTTGCTCACCAAGATTGGATACTTATATCAAGCATAAGTGATATTGGTAGGTAGAACATGATTGAAACCCTAGTAGGGATAAGTTATCCTAGAGTAGTCATTACAAGCCACATAAATATGATTTAGGGTTGGAGTGTGAGTTATTTGAGTAGAGTGAATATAGGATGATATTATTCAATTAAATCTAGTGTAGCATAGAGTTTTAGAAGTGGTGTTAGTCATCTTAAATGATAGTCAACTTTAGAGAAAGGTAGTTGGATGCATACACCTATTAGAGTTACATTAGTGATGAATGATTAAGGAAGATTATGAGTAGAGTTTGAAGGAACTACTTGTTGGATGGAAGGCTATCAACAATAGAGTAGTAGATACAACCAAGCAAGGATATGAGAAAACTATGAAATACTTTAGTATCAAACTCATTGGATTCATCCATGAGTTTAGAAGAATAAAAGGTGAATTAGAATATTTTGTGAAGTAAAGCTCATCATGTTAACTATGATGATAGATTGGAAGAAATAGTATATCTAGGAAAGGAATTCCTTAATTAAAGATTCAGAATTGTGAATTATGGAAAATAGACATTCTTGGTAAACAACCAACTTTAAATCTCAAATCAAACTTAATATCCATCTCATGCTATTGATCCATCATCTTATGTCTATATCACTTTATAGGAATATTTTACTATAGCAAATCACATAAGCACGTCTCTGTTCATTACAATTATCATAATTATATGTGCTTAGGAGTATGTTTATCAATTCCTTTCTATAAAACATTTAGATATAACTTTCTATTATAGAAGGTGATGTCATCAAATATCACAAACAAGAGACAATATGCTTAGATCTTAAATCTTTACTCACATCCATAAAGGAATATAAATATGTTAAAAAACCCAAACCTTAGGGTAAATATTCATAATTCAAAACCTTAAACTTCTTTGTTTAACATAATAAATATATACATTGTCAATTTCCAAATTAATGGGAGTAGTAATAACCATATCAATGTCTTTTATATTTCATGTATCAAATAATGGTATAGGATCATTATACATAAAAATTTCTATTCAAACTATGAGCCAACTAGAGTTAAGTTTATAAACAAATAAGAATATATCATTTAATAAAACCATGATTAAAAGAGGAAAGGAAAATAATAAGAAAAGCTTCTACAAAATATTAAAAGGGGTTCATATTGAGTAAATAAAAGAAATATAAAAAGATTATATAATAAAAGTTCACAAATGATACTAAATATATTCTAGTATTATTGCAATTATCCAGCAAATAAATCCTACAAAGAAAAGTTCAAAATATAAATCAAATTGAAATCTGAAAAGGAAAACAGAAAATATAAAAAGGTAAATCAAATAAAAACATTACCTGGTCGTGGCTCAATATCCCTATACTTATCTAACGCCCATGTGCAGCCCACAAAAGCCAGCACCGAGCCCAGCTCATTTCCATCTATGACTGACAAGTGGGACCAAAGAAGGAACGTGGGTTGAGCAGTAAGAATCGCCAGGGGGTTATCCGCAAAACAACACGTCGTTGTCATCCTCACGCACACAGACAACTCGCTGGAGGAGCTCGCCGCCGCTCGATGCCGTCATCGTCATCCTTGAGCCAAGATCAACGCCGCCGTCGCCAGGAGAGGATAAGGAGGCCACTGCGACGTCCTTGCTCGCCCTCATCCTCAATTTCCCCCTCTACAGCTTTCTCTCTCAATTTCTTCTTCTGACCTTAGAACCCTAACTCGGAGGTGAGCTAGATCCGGCGATTCCATGCTCGCTCGGCCATGTAAGACCACGGTGGAGACCGCCGTGCTCTTCTCGTCTATTTTCCCCAACTCGCACTAGCAGAGAAGGTGTGAATCAACCCAATCGAACCCTCGTTCCCGACGCTGTTCGTCGACCTCGACGGCGTCTCCGACTGCACATCGCCAAACCAAGCACACCATCGCGTTCCTGGTGAATCACTGAATCTCCTAGTATGCGTAGATATTTCGTTTGCTTCCTAAATCCACGCCACCATGATTGACTGCAAGCACTGCCGCTTGAGCTCATTGTCGGTTGACCTCCGGTGACCAAAAAGGGGCGGCGCCACCACCAATAGGTTCGCATCGATCTCCTCTGTCTTACAAACCTAGCCACAGCCCCGCGCATGCACCAGATCGATAGATTAATCCTCAACCAGTGAGGATCAACTCGAGTGACGTCATGCTCACCTCAGGTTCGAACCACGTCAACGAGTTTGACCAGTCTTGCCTTGCATGGCTGATGACATGGCCTTGGGCCCATATGTCATTGACTGGGTGTCGTGGGAATTGTCATGGCAGATGCTGCAATCGGCAGCGACTAGTAGAACGAGGGACAAGGGCGGCCAGCCATCTGCGGTGCGAGATGAGGGCAAAGACACAGGGTTTTACCCAGGTTCGGCCCCCCGGAGGGTAAAGACCTACTCCTGCTAGATTGTATTATGGAGGTGGTACAATGGGCGAGCTCGGCGGCTAGGCGGCGAGTCGCTTGGGTGTATGATGGAACGTATCTCTACTCGCACTATAGGGAGGTTTATATAGGCTCACCTCCCCTAGGGTTTACATATCTCAACCGATTCAGTTAAAGCTTGGTACTGCTTAACCTAATCCGACTGGGCCTATCTACTCGCCTGGGCCTTGACTTCTCGCTCGGTTCCTTTTGGGCTTCAATCGATCGCCTTGCTGCCCACTCGCCAGATTCTTGGGCGGTGAACGTCCTGGGTATACCGTAGGCATATCCCCATCAAGAGTCCCCGAGGCCGTCCGATTAGGCGAGGTGGCTGCCGGCAATGGAGTATACGGCTTCAGAGTGGACATCTAGTCGAATCGTCGGTGGGCTCTCAGAAGAGGAGAAACCACTCGCCTGGTCGCGAGCCGGGCGTGTCGAAATGGCAAAACACGTCATAGTGAGAGGGTCATGAGTCGAGTCAAGTTGGACCGTTAACCGTGGTCAAACTAGCCATTGGGGTAATCCAACGGTAACTTCCGGCGTAATCACCGCGTAGTAACGGCTCCCTGATTTGGCGAGTAACAACCGCTATATAAGAGGAATGGCAGGCGATCAGAGAACCACCTTCTCACCATTTCCTCCTACCGCGCGCACCTTTCGCCTTCCTTCGCATCGAGATCCAGCCGACCTGAAATCCCCCGACCCCCAGCAAATTTCTCTGCCATGGCCCTTTCCACCGAGCCGTGGGGTAGATCTAAGTGCACGAGGGTGCAACTGGCTTCCTTCGAGGAGGCCGGGATCTTGCGAGCCGGCTGTTGGCGCATTCCCGCCGGAGAGACCCGAATCCGCGAGAGAGGGAGTTCATCTGCTTCACCACCATCTTGAACGGGGCTAGGGTTCCCCACGTCGTTTCTTCCGGCGCTACTACTACGGATCCAGCCTTCGGATCCGGGTCCCCACAACATCGAAAGCTTCGCCATCTTTGTGGCGTCATGAATGCTACTTGGCTGCCAGCCTACTTCCTTGTGACAAGATCTGCTCCACGGACGGATCACCCAGGAAGCGGGCAGCCAATGCTAGCTGGCGGCCTAACCTTCCAGCTCAAGTCGAAGGCTTCATTCTTCGACCTGATGTCGCCAAGGCGAGCGATCGAAGAAATCGTGGTTTTACGTAGGCGAAGCGACAAGGGCGGCGGCGATCCGCGTACTCGCCAATCCGTCCGAGCCGTCTCAAGTCGGCAAACTCCCCAACGACCAGGATGGTCGTCGACGAGATGCTCCATTATCCGGTCTCAAGAAGAAGGTCCTCCAGACGATAAACCCGCATACTCGCTGGCGGCGTCTCTCGGCGCGCTGAGCACTACATGTACCAAGACATAGGCTGGGAAGACTCGACGAAGGCCTCGACGAGTGGAAGCGGAGGACTACCTCCCAAAGATCAAGAAAATCACCCAGGTGTACCGACGCACAGCCGGGTCGCCTCTATACCGCAAAGCGTCCAGCCCCAACGGTAATCGCTTAACTTCACTCGCAGTCACAGTTTATGCAGTCGCGGTAATTTTAATTTCATCTTGTATTCATTGCAGCTATTCCAAGTGGTGGAAGGATGGCTCCCACCTTCGGACGATGAGAACTCGAGCTCGTCCGTCCATGACATGGGCGAGTCGCCTCCCGCCAAGGGCAATGCCGGGAGCGACGAGGGCAACAGCGATGACGAATCCGAAGAGGAAGTCGCCCCACTGCTCCGCAAGACCCGTGGGCAACGTCAACGAGAGCTTGAGGCAAGTAAAAGCCTCGAGCGTCACGATGACGACGACGAGCTTCCAGAAACCACCTCGCGCCGCCAGGCGACTCCATCGAAAAAGAAGAAGAAGGAAAAGGAGGTAAAGGCGCCTCCGAGGAAGACGAAGACCAAACCAACGAGGCCGGCCTCACCGCCACATTCAGCGAGCAATTCTGATGCCCCCAAACCGGCCAAGGACGAGGCGCCGCCAACGACAGCCGCGTTGGACATGGCCACCATCGAGGTGCCCCTGGCATCGATGCCTCCGCCATTCGCCCCAGTCTCTGGGCTGGGGGATGCTCCGGCCGTAGCGACTTCGCCTCGTAGGGAAGCTCCTGTCGAAGAAGTCACAGAAGCTCCGGTTGCAGCCTCGACGACAAAGAAGCCGTCCGTGTCTTGGGAACGCGATGTCCTTGACATGGGGCTCACCACGACCGGGCTCGAATCGGAGAAGCCCGGCCTCCGACGGGTTACTTCATTCCGCCAAGTGAGTACACTCGCCTTCCTTTGTCTTCCATAATCGCTTGAATTATCTTGCTTACATGATTGTTGAACAGGACCGGGGTGAAAAGGATGGGCCACCCAACCGTGGCTAAGGTGCCACCCGTCGTTAGCGAGGAGGACCCTTCCCGCAAGAGGAAGGCGGACGAGGTCGTTGTCTCTGCGGACGGCGGCAAGAAGGCCAAGGGTGACGACGTCGTCACGATTTCTGACGACACGGTGGTCGCGCCAGTTGGACCCGCAACGGAGGTGGCCGCGTCCACGAAGGAGGGCGCTCCATTGCCTGGAACGGCCGAGCCGACCTCCTTTGGGGCAGGTGCCTCTATCGCCACCTTTCCGCGCTTCATGACCAAGGCGGCCGCGGCGAGTGGAACTTCACCCTCGAGCCACGCTCCTGGGACCGCCGATGCTGAAGTCGACCAACATCGTGGGCATACGTCGGCTCTCCTCGCGTCCGTGGACGCAATACAACTCCACGGCATGCTTGGCGCAGCCATCCAGGTACCTCTAGTCCCCGAGGATCAGGTCGATGCTTTGCAGCGGCCTGATTCTTTTAATGTCTTATCTTTATTTTTTCGCATCCAGTCCCCGAGTGCGCACGCGCTGAAATTTCAGCGGGTGGGCACTTAGGAATTTCTTTGAGTACCAGTTCCCGAGTGCGCACTCGCTGAATCTCAGCGGGTGGGCACTTAGGAATTTCTTGATTGCCAGTCCCCGAGTGCGCACTCGCTGAATTTCAGCGGGTGGGCACTTAGGAATTTCTTTGAGTACCAGTTCCCGAGTGCGCACTCGCTGAATCTCAGCGGGTGGGCACTTAGGAATTTCTTGATTGTCAGTCCCCGAGTGCGCACTCGCTCAATTTCAGCGGGTGGGCACTTAGGAATTTCTTGATTGCCAGTCCCCGAGTGCGCACTCGCTGAATTTCAGCGGGTGGGCACTTAGGAATTTTTCTTTGATTAACCTTTTTGGTGATGTACAGGGTCTGCAGCTTGAGTCGGCTGACCGATTGGCCGCGAAGCAGCGCACGGAGAAGGAGCTGGCCATCGTCCAGGAGGCGAACAAAGGGCTTCAGGCTGTTGCCGCGAAGGCAGAGGAAGCTCGCCAGGGGCTTGTCCCTGCTGGTGAATTGGCGGCGGCGCAATCGTCTTTGAGTGCTGATGAACAGCGGATCGCCAACCTCGAGCGCGAGCTGCGGGAGGCAAAGGAAGAAGCAAGCCCGGCTGACGGGCGAGCTAAGGCCGCCATTGCAGCCGCCGAAGAGGATCGCAAAGTGTCGGATGCCCTTGTTGCTGGGCTTCAGGACGACCATACGTCACTTCAAAGCTTCATCATGGAACTCGCCCGCCCGTTGATTGGTAAGTGCGCGCCCATCCAAAGGGTTGTGCCTTTGTGGTGTCCGCGATTCATTATTGTCTTCTACTCGCAGGTCGCATCATCGATAGCGGAAGAGGCGAGCTCGTCGACGCGGCAATGTGTAAGCATGCTTGTCGACCGGCGACGGTGTCGGCGACGTGCATCCGTGCCTATCTCCAAGAGATATCGCCACGGAAGTGATTCCAGCGACCTCGTTGAGGTGTGGAGGTATTTGGAGAAGGCGCGCATGGTCGTTGAGTTCATGACGCTTCGGGCGCCGGAGCGGCGATTTACACTTAGTCTTGGACTTGCCCACTTCCCCGAGGACTTCGACATCGACGATGTGACGAGTGGCTACCCATCGTCGACTGGCGCGGTGGAGCTTTCCGAGGTCCTCAAGTTGCAAGATCGCGCCGCCGCGTACTCGGAGCGTGTATGGGCAATGGGCGACCTCCTTCCGTACCAGGAGACGGTCGTCGTGCCGAACGATCCCGAGCCGCCGCATCGTGATCTCAAGGTCGAGCAGCCCTTCCGCGCGGCGATGGCGGGTGAACTGACGACGTATCCGTCGAACCCGTACACGCCGTTCATCCGCAATCGCCGGGGTGTTGGCGAGTCGTCATCAAAGCCTGCAGAGTAGGATAGTTTGCCTTGTGGCGTTAGCAGCAGGTCTGCCATGCGGGCATATTTTGTAACATGAGACAATGCGACATGCAATTGAATGAGACATCGTGTCTATTTTGGTATTTGTCATGTGTTTGTGATTGATGTTCGAACGAGTCCCCGAGCGCGTCCGCCCTTTTGTGGGGTTTACCTCGTATGTGATATGTTTGTTGTTTTTATGTGTTTTGTCATTGTGGTCGACTCGCCCGGGCTCGGAGAGCCAGTCGCTAGGCAACTCCCTTGAGTGCTCTGTACTTTGCCGTTTTCCCTTGCGCGAACGAGGTCGGGTGGCCGAGTCCCCGAGCGTGGTACTTGGTTGTTCTAGGCGCGACTCGAGGGTGGTCGAGGACTTAGCGCGTTAGTTTGAGCACGTCACTCCCCGCCTGCCCGGGGTCACCGGCGCAGTCCCGGCATGCTCTCCTACTTGGCGTTTTCCCGGACCACTCGCGATGAACTGGTCTTCAGTCCCCGAGCGTGGTACTTAGCCGTTCGAGTCGCTATTCCAAGGATGCGGAGGACCATGGTCGCTATAAGAAGCGAAGGCAGTTGTCTTGGTTCGTAGAACCAATGAGCTAAGCGACTTGATGGGGATCCGGTAGGCGTTTTCATGGACGATGCAGACCCGAGGTGACTCAAGGTTTTGCACCGCACTACTTATCCGTGCCGATCGTTGTACCAAAGGTTGACTTCGGTTAGCGTATCGCTGTTATTACGAAAAGCGAGTGGCACAAGACATGGAGAGTAGGCAATTTGCGGTAACCGCTTTTTATTTCATAGCGATCGGAGAGTACATATGTGGGGTTCTAGGAGTAGAACTTTTGTAGGAGGTTTACATTCCATGGTCGCTAACGCCGAGTTCGCTGCCCCAGGACGCCGATGAGGTAGTAGCGCCGTTGCCGAGCACGCTACCGATGGCGAATGGCCCTTCCCACGGAGGGAGAGCTTGTGCATGCCCTTTTGTCCCGGATGAGGCGTAACACCGGTCGCCTTCTTGGAAGGTACGAGTTTTCACCCGCCGATCGTGGTAGCGGCGAGTCCTTGCCGGTAGATGGCGGTGCGTGACCGAGCGAGGTCACGTGCCGAGTTGGTCGACCCCGCCTTGGCGGGCGAGCTCGCTTGCAGCCTCCGTAGTGGACGACCCGCGAGTCGTGCTCGAGGTCGGTGGGCATGATCGCCTCGCCGTAGACCATGAAGAAGGGGTGAACCTCGACTGTTGATCGAGGTGCGGATCCCCAGATGACAGAGGGCAACTCTCGACCCAACACCCGGCGCTCGAGTGGTACTTGGAGTCGCGTCAGCCGTGGAGGATGCTTTGCTGGCCCGCTCGCCCGCCGTTGGATTCCGGGTGGGCGACCGACGCGAGGTCGAGCCGGATGTGGTGCTCTTCACAGAATTCAGCCATGGCTCCTTTGGCGAAGTTGGTGCCATTGTCCGTGATGACGCTGTTTGGGAACCCGTAGCGATATATGAACTCGCGTAGTAATTTGGTGGCGGTCTTCCCGTCGCATTTCCGAACTGGCTTGGCCTCCACCCACTTTGTGAATTTGTCGACTGCGACTAGCAGGTGGGTGTAGCCGGAGGGGGCCTTCTTGAAGGGGCCTACCATATCCATGCCCCACACAGCGAATGGCCAAGTTATGGGGATTGTTTTGAGCGTTGAGCTCGAACGCGGCCCTGTTGGCGTACCGCACTGGCGCACTGGACAATGTCCACAGCATCGGCGTGTGCGGTGGGCCAGTAGAAGCCATGTCGCATAGCCTTGGCGACCAGAGAGCGGGCGCCGGCGTGGTGGCCGCAATCGCCGGAGTGGATATCGTGGAGGATCTTGCTTCCTTCGGCGGGTTGGACGCAACGTTGGAACACGCCGGTGACACTGCGCTTGTGGAGCTCGCCGTCGACGATGGTGTAGGAATTGCATCGGCGAACGATCATCCGGGCGTCCGTCTCGTCTGCCGGCAAGGTGCCGGCTTCCAGGTAGGCGATGTAAGGCTTGGTCCAGTCGTCTGGCTCATTGACGAGTGTGACCATGGCTGCCTCTGGTTGGAGCGGGACTCCGATGTCGATCTCCCTCGGGGGAGAGACTGATGGCTTGGTAATCGTGTCGAGGAAGACGCCGGCGGGTGGTGCGAGTCGAGCCGACCCGATGCGAGAGAGTGCGTCGGCCTCCTCGTTCTTCCGCCTGTCGATCCACTCGACGGAGTAGCCTGTGAAATGTTCGCCCAACTTGTCCATCGCTACAGACGCCGCCATGGTGGGGAGTCGGCGTTAAGTGCCGGACTTTGCCTCGCGACGAGGTCGGAATCACCGTAGCAACAGAGGGCGGTTGACATTCATCTCCTTGGCCGCCGATGCGGGAGTAAGGCCTCGTACTCAGCCATGTTGTTGGTGCAGGTGAAGTCGAGGCGAGGACGAGCGAGCTTGTCGCCTTTGGCGGTTAGCACGATCCTCGCGCCGCGCCGTCCGCGTTTGGAACCGTCTGGTGCGTGCTCCGAATTGAGGTATGGCAGCTTCTCCGCTGCCGGGCCTCTTCCCGCCGGCGAAGTCTCGCTAGGGCTCGCGACTTGATCGCTATGGCTCATTTGATATTGTGGACGACGATCTCGACGCCCACTTGGCGCCCGTCGCCTCACTTGCGGATGATGTCCGCAGTGGTGCCGAGGAAATGACCGTGATCGGTGCTCACGGAAGTAGTGCGCAGCGCCACCGAGCTCGAAGACCGCAGATGCCAGCTTTTGGTACTAGGGGTACTGGCGTGACTCGTGAGGACCTCGCCGATGTAGTATACCGTCACGACTGGCGCCTTTCCTTCCTCTGGTCGCTCGACGACCATGACCAGACCGACGACGGCCGGAAGCCACGACGTAAACTAGCATGGGTTCTTGTCGGCGGGGCGGCGAGTAGCGGGGTAGTAGCACCTTCTTGAGGTCGCGGGCGCGCCGTCCTTGTCCCATCGAAATATGGGGTTCTTCGCATCAAAGCGGTATAGGGGCATCGCCTTTCGCCAAAGGAATGAAGCGATCGAGAGCCGCTATCGCCCGCTAGTTTCCGGACGCCGCAGCACTCGGGTTTGCCGAGCCGGGCGATTGTGTCGATTCGTGGGGTTCGCCTCGATCCCTCGCTTGAGACGACGCGTAAAGAGTCGCCCGCAGTACACCAAGGTGCATTTGCTCGGTTGAGCTTTATCTTGTATTTTCGCAGTTGGCGAATGTTTCCGCCAGTCGGCGAGTAGGTCGCCTGGCGAAGCGGACTTTACGACCACATCGTCGATGTAGACGTGATGTTGCGCCAATTTGGCTCGCGAGGCATTCTTGCATGCACCGTGGTAGGTCGCCCGGTGTTCTTGAGGCCAAGGTCATGGCGGTGTAGCGTATATTCAATGGCGTGATGAACGCCGTTTTCCTCGCTCTTCGGCAGTCATTTTGATCTGGTTGTACCCAGTAGGCATCGAGGAAACATAGCGACTCGAGCCCGTTGAATCGATTATCCGGTCGATCCGGAGGACGAATCGCCTTTGGGCAAAGCCGCTTAGGTTTGTGTAATCGATACACATCCTCCGTGTCCCGTTCTTCTTCTCGACCAGACCGGGTTTGCTGCCCACTTGAGTATTTGATTGGCCGGATGAAGCTCGCGCAGTAGACGCCGCACCTCCTCGGCGATTGCTCGGGCGCTCTTCATTGAAGGGCCGCAGCGATCGCTGATGTGTCGCACTTTGGGGTCGCTTAGCTTGTGCTCACGAGCTCCCTAGGGACACCGGGCATGTCGAGGGCTTCCATGCGAAGATGTCCCTGTTCTCACGGAGGAACTTGATGAGCGCGCCTTCCTATGCCGGGCTCATTCCGTTCCGATCGCCACTGGCCGAGTCGCCGGGACCAGCTCGACGGTGCGGTAAAAGGCGTCGTGGCCTCAAAGGTTGAGGTGTTTGCGCCCGAGTTGGGCTTCTTGAGTATGGTGGGGTCGCCGTTGTTGACCCTGCTCACAGATTGGCGAGCTTGTCGGCGTGGTTGGTCTCCGCCATGATGACGGCGTCAAGAAGCTTCCCTTTGGCCTCGCACTCGGCGGCCATGTCGGGGTCGCCATTGATGGTGATAATGCCGCACGGCCCGGGGAGCTTCATCGCGTTGTACGCGTAGTGGGGTGCTGCCATGAACTTGGCGAACGCCTAGAGCCCCAGGACGCAATGGTAGGGGTTTCAAGGGCACCAAATAAGACGATCCGCCGCGGAAGTTTTTGGTGTGAAGGAATATGCCCTGAGAGGCAATAATAAATTGTTTATTATGTGTATTCCAAGTATATGATAGATGTTTATTTTGCATGCTATAATTGTATTAATACGGAAACGTTAATACATGTGTGTTTAATAAACAAACAGAAAGTTCCTAGTTAAGCCTCTCTCATAAACTAGCTCGTTGATTAACAAGATGATCAAGGTTTCGATCATGGACATTGGATGTTGTTAATAACGGGATCACAACATTAGTGTAATGATGTGATGAACATTCATCCAAGTATAGCATTACGATCAAAGTCATTGAGTTTATATTGCTATAACAACTTACGAAGTGATCCTAATCCTTAGACCATGAGATCATGTCAATCACTAACACCGGAAGAGTTTCTTGATAACATCAAACGTCACACCCCGTAATGGTGATTATAAAGATGGATTCGTAACTAATAAAGTGTTATGTTGAGGCTCATGGATCGAGAGTGGAATTTGTTCATCCCGATGACGGATAGATATACTGGCCCTCTCGGTGATATCACATTGATTAGCTTGCAAGCAAGTGATTTGATCACTAGAATGTTATATCACAGAACGAGAAAAGAGTGCATGTCAGAACGAGATCAAACTAGGTATGGAGATACCGATGATCGAATATCGGACATGTAATATATCGTGAAACAAAGGGATTAAGATACTAGCGTAAAAAGGTTCCAACGATCACAAGAAAGTCATCGTTGAATGTGTGGGAGTCAGTATGGGTCTCCAGATCCCGCTTCTGATTATTGATCTGAGAGGGTCTCGATCATGTCCGCATTATTCATGAACCGTAGGGTGACACACTTAAGATAAACCGACATCCATTTAGAGAAAAAGTTTCATGCCGAAGAATAAACAAGCGAGGAATTTATTTCACTAGATACCAAAGCAAGTTTTGGTGAAATTGCATAAAGTGGTTATGCATGTGAAATAGAATTCTAGCAAGGGGTTATTTGTGAATGTTTGTCATTAAAGTAATTGACAAAATTCTGAATAAAATAAAAGAGTTTTATTTAATGAGAGTTTGCATTAAATTTGGTGGAAATTTAATGGGAATTTTGAGTGGACTTTTGAGTGGAGGGAATTTGGAGGAGTTTTGTGAGTGGAGTGTCCACCCACATGAAGAGGAGAGGGCAAGGGGGCAGCCCCCATGCGCCGGCCACCCCCTTGGGGTTCCCCCCTCCTCCTATAAAAGGAGCCCCTCCTCTCACTTCTCACTTACACCTCCTCGTGAAGGATCTCTCTCCACCTCTAGAATTTATCCCCCATGGTCTCGGACTAGCGAGATACATGTTCCCGGTGGCTATTCGGCAAGAAAGAGTTGTGCTTCCGCTGCATCGCTGGAGCGAGGAGGCGGAGGTTGCTCGGTGCCTCGAACGTGTGTGCGAGCACGGATGCCGATTGATTTGCGGCGCTAGGACTTCCTCTCGATCTTGAGATCGGCAAGAGATCGTCTACATCAACCACGAGTTGAACTCGTTAAGCTTTGTTGGTCTTCAAGGGTATGTTCTCTACGAATATACATCCGCCCGTTGTTTGTATCTAGTATAAATAGATCTTGGTATATAGTTCACATCGTAGGAAAATTTTTGTTTTCTATGTTGCGAACCCTACAGTAGTATCAGAGCCGGATCTATGCGTAGATACTTTACACGGGTAGTACACATATGAGTATGTGGGCGATGATGATCATGTTGTTTCTCCTTTGTTGTGATTTTGGATATTGGTGGCATAGTGGGATGAAGCGGCCCGGACAAACTTTACATGTCCTCGCACATGAGACCTGTTCCACGCTTGACATGCAACTAGTTTGCATAAGTGGCTAGCGGGTGTCTGTCTCTCCTACTATAGTCAATATCTATTTTGCAAGCGAGTTGTCAACAATTTGATTATCCTCGTTGTGGTTCATGTTCGTAGGTAAGAACGGTTCTATCTCGAAAGCCCTAAGCCACGAAAACTTGCAATGGATAAATTAGAGGCGCCTAGTTTAGATTGTTCTTTGGGGCTAGTGTTATGATATGGTAGTGTTGTAAGTAGAAGTATGAGATGATACTCTTACACACACATAGCGTGTAAAATCCATAGTCTGTGGATTTACACATATAGGTATGATAGTGATCATACCACGATGCACATGATAGAGATCATCTCATGGAACCATATAATTTCACTAATAAACATATGATGTCCGATTACATCTTATATTGCTTGTTTAGCGCTTTGTTAAGCATAATAAGATGATCCTCATTTAAATATCAAGATAAAAATGTGTTCTCCTTTAGTATGCACCGATTATGTTTTAGTCGCCCAAGACATCACGTGATGATCGGGTGTTCTTGGATCCACGACCATATTTCGGTGTAAAACAGTTACACACGCAAATACTAAGGTTCTAACTTGGCGAGCCTAGCATGTACAGACATGGCCTCGAACACGTAATCAAAGGTTAAGCATGATTCATATAGTTGATATGATGCCCATTTGATGCTCGCTTTGAAGCTATACCGACTCACGTGATGATCGGACTTGGTGTAGTGGATTTGGTTCATGTAATCACCAAAAGGACACGAGGGATGTCGCTGAGTGGGAGTTCATTCGTAATATAGATTAGTTGAACTCAATCTATCATACACTTAGTCTAAACTTTACAAATTCTGTAGATGGCACCACCGCTTTTAATTTCAATGCGTTCATGGAGAAATGAAACTAGCAACGAACGGTAGCAACTTTACGAATGGGCCATGAATTTGAGGATTCTCCTCTCCGCACAAAAGCAATATGTGCTAGAAGCGCCGTTAGGCCCCCACCTTTGATGATGCCCCGACGAGGAGAAGAATGTCTATCGACTCGTCAGAGGACCACAACTTAGTACATTGCGGCATATTGTATGGGCTAGAGCGAACTCAAAGCGCTTCAAAACGGCAATGCATTTGATACAATGGGTGAGTTGAAAATGATTTTCGACACACATGCTGTCAGAGAGCTACAATGCTCGTAAAAGTTCTTTAGTTGCATGATGGAAGAGCACATCGTTAGTGAGCATGTACTCAAGATGTCGGGTTACGCCGATAAGCTTGTGTCCTTGGGAATAACGATTCCCATTGACTTAGGCATCCATCGTGTTCTCGCAGCTCGCCACCTAGCTATAAGAGCTTCGTGATGAACTATAATATGCAAGGCATGAAGAAGTCTCCCCGAGCTTCACAATGCTTAAAACCGCAAGTGGAGATCAAAAGGAACATCAAGTGTTGATGATCAATAGGAACACCGGTTTCAAGAAAGACAAGAAGGGAAAACGGAAGGAAGTAAGGCGGCAAGCCTGCCGCTACCGAAAAGAAACCCCGAGTTGGACCTAAGTCCGATACCGAAGTGCTACTATTGTAAGGGATCGCCATCGAAGCGCAATCGCCCCAAGTATCCGCGCATAAGAAGGCCGGCAAGGCAAACAAAGGTATATATGATATACATGTTATTGATGTGTACTTGACTAGTGCTCGCAGAGCACCGGGTATTTGATACGGTTCGGTTGCTAATATTTGTAACTCGAATCGTGGCGGAACAAGCGACCGCTAGCAAGGTGAGGTCAAGATGCGTGTCGGCAATGGATCAAACGTTGATGTGATCACCGTCGAACGCTGCCTCTCCACTTACCGCCGGGATTAGTCATAAACTTAAATAAATGTTATCCGGTGCCCGACCGAGCATGAACATTGTATCCGGATCATGTTTGATGCAAAGTGGTTATTCATTTAAATCGAGAACAATGGTTGTTCCATTTATATGAATGAAATCTTTTATGGTCATGCACCGATGATGAATGGTTTATTTCGTTAGATCTCAATGATAATGTTACACATATTCATAATGTTGATGCTAAAAGGATTAAACTTAATGATGATATATCCATATATGTGGTAATCGCCGTCTAGGTCATATTGGCATTAAACGCATGAAGAAGCTCCATTCGGATGGACTTTTGGAATCACTTGATTATGAATCATTTGATACATGTGAGCCATGCCTTATGGGCAAGATGACTAGAACGCCGCTTTTCGGTTCAATGGAACGGCGATGATTTATTGGAAATCATACATTCGATGTATGTGGTCCGATGAGTGTGTCGGCGAGGTGGATATCGTTATTTTGTTACTTTCACGGATGATTTGAGTAGATATGGTTATATCTACTTGATGAAACACAAGTCTGAAACCTTTGAAAAGTTCAAGGAATTTCGTAATGAAGTGGAAAATCATCGTAATAGAAAGATCAAATTTCTACGGCCCGACCGTGGAGGTGAGTATCTAAGTTACGAGTTTAGCACTCACATAAAAGAGTGTGGAATTGTTTCACAACTCACACTGCCGGAACACCACAACGAAAATGGTGTGTCGGAACGTCGCAATCGCACTTTATTAGATATGGTTCGATCTATGATGTCTCCGACGGACTTGCCGTTGTCATTTTGGGGTTATGCACTAGAAACCCACTGCATTCACTTTAAATCGTGCACCATCTAAATCCGCTGAAAAGACACCAGATGAATTGTGGTTTGGAAACAAACCTAAGTCATCATTTCTTAAAGTTTGGGGATGCGATGTTTATGTGAAGAAACTTCAACCGGATAAACTCGAACCCAAAGCGGAAAAATGCGTCTTCATAGGATACCCTAAAGAAACTATCGGGTATTCCTTCTATCATGCATCCGAGGGCAAGGTTTTGTTGTTAAGAATGGATCCTTTCTAGAGAAAGAGTTTCTCGAAAGGTGTGAGTAGTCGGAAGGTAGAACTCAAGAGGTTATGGAACCTTCTCTTCAAAGTATGGCGAGTAGCGCAAAGACCGGAAGTTGTTCCGGAGTTGGCTCCACTGCTGAAGAGGGAACTAATGATAATGATCATGAAACTCCGAAGAGAGTACTACCGAACCTCGCAGTCAAACAGACGCTGCAGCTCCCGAGTCAGACGGAAATCTGGCCATAAATTTCATGGTTGATGAAAATAATGACCTGCGACGTATGAAGAAGCGATGATGATCCCGGATTCCAACAAATGGTTAGAAGCCATGAAATCCGAGATGGAATCCATGTATGAAAATCAAGTTTGGAACTTGGTGGAATTACCTCACAACCGAAAGGCCGTGGAGAACAAATGGATTTTCAAAAGGAAAACTGATGTCGGCGATGGTAATGTGACCATCTATAAAGCTCGACTTGTCGCAAAGGGGTTTCGAAATTCAAGGAGTTGACTACGATGAGACTTTCTCTCCCGTAGCGATGCTAAAGTCGATTAGGATTATGTTAGCAATTGCTGCATATTTCGATTATGAAATATGGCGATGGATGTCAAAACCGCTTTCAATGGTAATATTGAAGAAGAGTTGTATATGATACAACCAAAGGGTTTTGTCGATCCTAAGGATGCTAACAAGGTGTGCAAGCTTCAGCGATCCATCTATGGATTGAAGCAAGCATCAAGTTGGAATCTCCGCTTTGATGAGGTGATCAAAGAGTTTGGATTTGTCCAAACTTATGGAGAAGCTTGTATTTACAAGAAAGTGAGTGGGAGCAATGTGGCATTTCCGATATTATATGTGGATGACATATTATTGATCGGAAATGATATAGAACTTTTAAACGGTGTTAAAAGTTATCTAAACAACAAATTTTCAATGAAGGACCTAGGTGAAGCGTCATACATATTAGGCATAAAGATCTATAGAGATAGATCTAGGCGCCTAATAGGGCTATCGCAAAGTACATACCTTGATAAGATTTTAAAGAAGTTTAAAATGGACGGAAGTAAGAAGGGGTTCTTACCTATGTTGCAAGGCAAGACATTGAGTAAGACTCAAAGTCCGGCTTCAGCGGAAGAAAGAGAGATAATGGACAAAGTCCCCTATGCTTCAGCCATAGGCTCTATAATGTACGCCATGCTATGTACAAGACCGGATGTGGCACATGCTATTAGTTTGACTAGTAGGTACCAATCGGATCCATGTTCTAACATCGGATAGCGGTCAAGAATATCCTTAAGTACTTACGAAGAACTAAGGATATGTTTTGTATACTGGAGGTGAAGAAAAGCTCGTCGCTAAGTGTTATGTCGACGCTTAGTTTGACACCGATCCGGATGACTCTAAGTCTCAATCCGGATACGTATTTCTCATGAATGGCGGAGCGGTTAGTTGGAGGAGCTCCAAACAACCTGTGGTAGCGGATCAACAACGGAGGTCGAATATGTTCTCGCTTAAGCGGCCAGAAGCGCTTTGGATGAAGGAGTTCATATCCGAACTAGGAGTTGTGGCAAACGCGTTGGACCCAATGGTGATCTATTGTGACAACAATGGTGCCATTGCCAATGCCAAAGAGCCAAGGTCTCACAAGCATTCCAAGCATATTAAGCGCCAGTTTCACTCCATCCGCGAGCATGTCAAGGATGGAGATATAAAGATTTGTAAAGTACATATGGATCTCAATGTAGCAGATCCGTTGACTAAAACTCTCCTAGAGCAAAACATGATCAACACCGTAACTCAATGGGTGTTAGATATATCACTATGTAACTAGATTATTGTCTCTAGTGCAAGTGGGAGATCAAGGAATATGCCCGAGAGGCAATAATAAATTGTTTATTATGTGTATTCCAAGTATATGATAGATGTTTATTTTGCATGCTATAATTGTATTAATACGGAAACGTTAATACATGTGTGTTTAATAAACAAACAGAAAGTTCCTAGTTAAGCCTCTCTCATAAACTAGCTCGTTGATTAACAAGATGATCAAGGTTTCGATCATGGACATTGGATGTTGTTAATAACGGATCACAACATTAGTGTAATGATGTGATGAACATTCATCCAAGTATAGCATTACGATCAAAGTCATTGAGTTTATATTGCTATAACAACTTACGAAGTGATCCTAATCCTTAGACCATGAGATCATGTCAATCACTAACACGGAAGAGTTTCTTGATAACATCAAACGTCACACCCGTAATGTGGTGATTATAAAGATGGATTCGTAACTAATAAAGTGTTATGTTGAGGCTCATGGATCGAGAGTGGAATTTGTTCATCCCGATGACGGATAGATATACTCTGGGCCCTCTCGGTGATATCACATTGATTAGCTTGCAAGCAAGTGATTTGATCACTAGAATGTTATATCACAGAACGAGAAAAGAGTGCATGTCGAACGAGATCAAACTAGGTATGGAGATACCGATGATCGAATCTCGGACATGTAATATATCGTGAGACAAAGGGATTAAGATACTAGCGTAAAAGGTTCCGACGATCACAAGAAAGTCATCGTTGAATGTGTGGGAGTCGATGGGTCTCAGATCCCGCTTCTGATTATTGATCTGAGAGGGGTCTCGATCATGTCCGCATTATTCACGAACCGTAGGGTGACACACTTAAGAGACACCGACATCCAATTGGAGCAAATGTTTCATGCCGAAAGAATAAACAAGCGCAGGAATTTATTTCACTAGATACAAACAGGTTTCGGGTGAAATTGCATAAAGTGGTTATGCATGTGAAATAGAATTCTAGCAAGGGGTTATTTGTGAATGTTTGTCATTAAAGTAATTGACAAAATTCTGAATAAAATAAAAGAGTTTTATTTAATGAGAGTTTGCATTAAATTTGGTGGAAATTTAATGGGAATTTTGAGTGGACTTTTGAGTGGAGGGAATTTGGAGGAGTTTTGTGAGTGGAGTGTCCACCCACATGAAGAGGGGAGGGCAAGGGGGCAGCCCCCATGCGCCGGCCACCCCCTTGGGGTTCCCCCCCCCTCCTCCTATAAAAGGAGCCCCTCCTCTCACTTCTCACTCACACCTCCTCGTGAAGGATCTCTCTCCCCCTCTAGAATTTATCCCCCATGGTCTCGGACTAGCGAGATACATGTTCCCGGTGGCTATTCGGCAAGAAAGAGTTGTGCTTCCGCTGCATCGCTGGAGCGAGGAGGCGGAGGTTGCTCGGTGCCTCGAACGTGTGTGCGAGCACGGATGCGCTGCTGATTTGCGGCGCTAGGACTTCCTCTCGATCTTGAGATCGGCAAGAGATCGTCTACATCAACCACGAGTTGAACTCGTTAAGCTTTTTTGGTCTTCAAGGGTATGTTCTCTACGGATATACATCCGCCCGTTGTTTGTATCTAGTATAAATAGATCTTGGTATATAGTTCACATCATAGGAAATTTTTTGTTTTCTATGTTGCGAACCCTACAGTGTGCCAAAGGTGACTGGCAGCGTGACCTTACCGATCGGATACGCCTTCCGACCGGGGACGATGCCGTGGAACGTGGTGTGGGTCGTCTCGATCATCGACTGCGGGAGCCGCAGCCGTCTGAAGGTGTCTAGGTACATGATGTTGATGGAGCTGCCGCCGTCCATCAATGTCTTGGGGAGCCAGTAGTCGCCGACCTTGGGCTTGACCACCAGGGTGACTCGACCTGGGTACTCGATGCGTGGCGAGTGGTCTTGACGACTCCAGGTGATGGGCTGCTCCGACCAGTTGAGGAACTGGGGAACGTCCACCTGGGCCACCGCGTTGACGGCGACGGCGCGGGCGATGACCTTCTTCTCGCGCTTCGTGTTGAAGCCTGTGAAGGTATGGAGCGAGCCGGCCACTTTGCCGAATTTTCCTCCGTTTGGCGGGTCGTTGTCGGGTCCTCCGCCGCCGCCTTCTTCTCGATCTCCCCGAGGGTGTGGCGGTCGGCGGTGGTGTGCGTTGGGCTTCCTTCCTGCTATGAAACGCACATGGTTGGTTAAGGAGAGCCACGGGGTCGAACCTTGGCTTGGCCTTGTAGTTGCCGCCGTCGCGGCGTTGTCCTCCGTCGCGGCGGAAGCTCTTGGGCTCGCGTTGCGCGTGCCCGGCGTTGGCGACGAAGTCGACTCGCCCGTCACTGCGGCGCTTGATGGTGAGGCGAGTGTTGCTGTAGCGTAGGTCGGACCGTTGTTGAAAGGATACAGATGTCGCCTAGAGGGGGGGGGGGTGAATAGGCGATTAAAACTTTTCCTAGAGTGGCTCAACAAAGGCGGAATTAAACTAGTGTTTACTTTGTAAAGCACAACCTAGAAACAACTAAGGTTTACCTATGTGCACCAACAACTTATGCTAAGCAATACAAACAACAAAGTGATAGCAAGATATATATTACTTCAAGCACGAAGGCTATCACAATGTAAAGTGCACAAGTAAAGAGCTCGGGTAAAGAGATAACCGAGGCACGCGGGGACACCGATATTTTACCGAGTTCCTCCCAACATGGAGTACGTCTCGTTTGGAGAGGGGGTGGTATCAAACCACCAACGCCACAAAAGGCCTCCCTTATTCTCCGGTGAATCTCACCCCAATGGGATCGATCCACGCATCCACTATCGGTGCACTTGTCGGTGGCAACCGGAACCTCTCACAAGGTTGGGGCACAACTCCACAACTTAATTGGAGGCTCCCAACAAATGCCACAAAAGGCCACAACAAATGCCACCAAGGCCAGAATGCCACCAAGGCCAAAACTGCCTAGGGTTCCAAGAACCCAAGAGGGACAAGCTCCAATGAGTAACACGAACCAAATCCTCCGAGGAGAACTCAAACCGATGCACCAAATGCAAATGGCAAGAAAACCACAAAGGTGTTCAAATCCTTCTCTCCCAAATTCCACCAAAGCTACAAAAGCTTATGGGGGAATAAGAGAGGAAGAACAATGGAGGAATCCACAAAAGACTCCAAGAACTAGATCCCAATATGTTCCCCTCACTTAGAGGAGAGATTGATTGGTGGGATTGTAGATCTAGATCTCCTCTTTCAAATCCCTCAAGAATATGCAAGAATCATTGGAGGGATTGAGAGAAAGCAAGCTCAAGAAGGTCAACAATGGAGGAGAAAACTTGCAAGAATGGTTAGGGAACCATTGGGGAAGAAGGCCCCTTAAATAGGTTCCCCGAAAATCCAACCGTTGAAGCCAAAAAAAGCGCGAATCCTAAGATTACGGACATTCCCAGTACACGGACAATCCTTACTACCGGACAATCCCTGGGGATCCCAGGTCGCCAAACGCACCTTTTTCAGTACCGACCGGTACTACGAAGCGGTACTACCGGACCTCCGGTACTACCGGACCCTGGTCCGGTACTACCGGTCATCCCTGAACGAAAACGCCCATAACTTTTGCATCCGGACTCCGATTTTGATGATCTTGGGCTTGTTTCGAAGAGGACAACAAGCTCTAAAAGATAATGCAAAGAAACATTATAGTACAGCAAGGGAGGATAGATCCAAATGACGAAATGTTTAACCTCTATCAAAAAGATGAACCGATAAAACCTTCAACATAAAAAACGTAATAGAAAATGCATATGAAATCCGTTTTCGATGAACGAGAGCTTGTCATGGAGATTAACACAAGCTCTAAATCCTCACATGAGTAAGAACCAAATAATGGAAGGTTTTACCTATCTCTAAAATACAAACCGGTAAAACCTCCAAGATCAAAACGCAATAAGATATAAAAGGGAAATCCGTTTTTGATGGACTAGAGCTTGTTATGGAGATTACCACAAGCTCTATATCCTCACATGGATAAGACCAAATAACAACCAAATATGATGATGCAAGTATGCAAAGGTTTGATCTCTCTCCGAACGATGTGACCGAGTTACTCATTCGAGAGCCCTTCTTGATAGTACGGTTATCTATCCTAAACCCGGTCTCCCAACAAACATGAGACCGACAAAAGGGAAAACCTATCAATATTATACCTTTGCCTTGAGCAATCCACTTGAGATCGATGTAGACGATCTTGTCCTTCTCAAGATGGACACCTTTCTTGATTCCTCATCATCGATCCATGATCACCGAGGATGGCAAGCATCAAACATGAGATCTTCTATAGATGGCGCATTTTGAGCTTGCACAACACATCTTCTTCTCATTTCATCTATCTTGAAGTCAACACATGCTCCAAGCAATGCCAATGGACAATTCCTACAAGTACAACTTAATACACACATTAGTCCATAAAGATTGTCATTAATTACCAAAACCACACATGGGGGCCCAACATGTTCTTTCAATCTCCCCCATTTTGGTAATTGATGACAATCCCCTTAAGAGGGTTTATATAAGGAATTTTAATGAATAAAATGGTAATACCAATATCAAATACTACAAAAGTATGTGATATTGGTACCACCATCATATATAGAGCAAACTCCCCCACAATCTATGCATGTGTGATGAACTTGAATTTCATTGCATATATTGCCAATCATTATCATTAGAGGAGTTTCATCTATATATACCACATGCTAATCAACAACAAAGATGCAAGAGCATGAGAAGCAAATGCACAAGAACAAACTCAATGCATAAACCAACTTCCCTTAAACCCTCTAAAACTTCTCCCCCATTGGCATCGATTGCCGAAATGGGTGACAAGTTCTAGAAGGCAAATATAGTAATAATTCCTCCAAAGGTGTGCCTTCGCACATATCCAATGATGAATACTTGGGAGGGAGTAGAACTATATCGAGGACCCTAAGATTGCAAAAAAAAGTCAAATAATGCAAGCAACTACAAGGTGCGACAAACCAATTTGAAAACAACAAATGAGTTCAAATGGAAACAACAAGATATTATGATATGAGCAAAAGAGTGTTTTAAATAACAACTAGAGAAGCTCCCCAAGATTTGTGCACAATTCAAAATAAATGTATTGGAATACATAATGCACAAATATGGAATCCTTGCTCCCCCATAAGCATTTAAAACACAACAAATGTGAAAGAATGCAAATGAGTATTATTAAATGAATTAGATGAGCTCCCCAAAGAGCATGCACCAATTATGATAATTGCATTTGGGAACAAAGTGCATAGTCATGGAATCCTCACTCATCCAAATTCATTTAACAATACATGGCATGAGAGAACTAATATGAGTGTCCGAAGATGTAGACAAGAGGAATAATCACTCATAGGCAAATAAATTTGGAAGCCACCAAAGAATAAAAAGAAATAAAAGGTGGCATCCAAGGATTAAAAATCAATTAAAATTATCTTCTCATATGTGTATATGTCTATAAGTGGAAAACATCATAGATACATATGCCAACAAATAAATATGCACACATAAAGAAGATATACAAGAAGGCATATGAAAAGCAAAAATGAAGTCATAATATATACCAATAAGATTTTTTGCTTCAAAGCATGGCCCAAGGCTCACATATAACTTATTGTACATTAATGAGCTTCAAATACCAACACACTACATATATTACAACTATCACCAAGGGAAAAGGAGAAAGTTGGAATATATGGAGAAAGGCAACAAGTATCATAAGAGAAAATGGACTAGCAAAATCTCACTATTGCACATGAGAGAAGTTGAGGAAATGATAGACAACAAAATTGCTAGATTGACATATTTGGGATTGGAGGATCATATGCATGATTTTGTATAGTCCCAATTGTATGCACTCATCTCAACTTATACACATATACAATAGAGAGTCCTCTTAAAAGCATGGCTAGAGATGCAACAATAAATACACAATCAAAGAAACCATGCCAAGATGCAACCTACAAAAGGTTGGAAGCAATATAAATATGCATGATCAAGAGATACTTGTTACCGAGATATAATTGGTAGGATGTAGATGATATGAATTCATTGATCATCCTATAGCTTGACTCAACTTTTCATGTATGCACCACTTCTTCAAAATCGAAGGACAAGCATCCAATATATCTCCAATGTACCTAAAACACAATTAAGTACAACATGGTCCCCAAACTCATTGGGTCCAAAGTAGTTAGAGAAACTACAATACATAGGAGAGACTCCACATAATTATGTGCACATTGATATGAAATTGAATTTCATGCACAACTTAGCCGATGGGAATTGGTGGAGTTTCCCATATATATCGTATCAAAGAAAGCAAGCATGCCATAATATAATCATGTAGTAAATATGCATGCATGAAGCTTTCAAGAACCAAAAAGGAGATACAATTTGAACAAAACACCAAGTAAACCGAGATGGCACACACAAGAGTGTGACAAGACAAGCGGTGTCCAAATTGTATCAAAGAACCAATTCAACACATGAAAGATCACAAGTTCAACAAATGAACTAGGCATAATCCAAGGAGCAAAAGATAGATAGAAATAAAAATGCTCAAGGATTTATCTCATTCTAAAATGGTCAAATCAAGAAACAAGGAATGAGACAAAACCAACTCCCAAAAAGAGCAAGGTTCCAACAAGAAACCAAACTCCCCAAACTTCACATGATGGCACAAGTACCAAAATGAAAAGATTGAGGTTCCAAGCACATAAAACACGATATGGATCAAACAATGAAGCATAAATATGAGTGTTCTAAATAATATAGGAGAGCTCCCCCATAGATAGTGCATTATGTAGGATTTTCCTTTTAAATTCAAAATGCACACAAATGGGATCATCACTTGCACCTACAATAAGTAAAACACAAGAGTATATCAATAAAATAAGAAGATCCACAAGAAGCAAGGAAGGCTTGGGAGACAACACAAAACATTTTCTTGGCCAAAGATAGAATAAAAATTAAGCAAGGGCCAAAGTGAATATGATCAATAAATTCTACCATAAGTTGGGTACTCATTGTCCAAGGACAAGAAATAGAATAATTTTCCCAAGGTAGCTTGCATGGATATCCAAGATCATAGTCACAACAAGAAGCATATAACTAAATATAAGAAATTGAGCATGATACTTGAACAACAAGATTCTTGGTAGCTTCCCCAAGTCACACAATCACTAGCGAATAGAGCAACTTGAAGCAAATGGTTTCCATGAGGATATATATATATCTAAATATGAGGAAACGCATACCAAGAAACACTCTCATATACAAGATCCAAAACAAGATCAATAAAGCCATTCATGCAAATAGGAACTTGTATGAGCCAATGTGTCACATAGGCGCTAGATAATTATCAATATCAATTCTAAGTGACATAACCTCGAATATTCACATTTTCTAGGATTGTAATATGCACTAAGCATAAGACTCCCCCATAATGTGATACTACCATAAAAACAACACGAGGCAAAAGGATACAAATAGAGATAATTAATGGACATTATAAAACTTAAATTTCTCATGAGAATTATACCACATAGAGACTAGACAAGAATCCAATATAAATACTAGGTGGTAATCCTCATGTACACACATTTTTAGGATTGTGGAATGCCTAAGCATAACACTCCCCCAAAATAGGATAATCCATTAATTTCTCACAAGAGCCAAATAGGATACCAAATATAACCAAGCAAGGCTCAAACACAAGAAACACACATACATGGTGTGCCACCTAATCATACACAAATAATCTTGATTTCAAGATAATTAAGTGGATATCACAACAAGTACAAAAACATGGAAGATACAAAACCAACACATGCACAAAGGGGCGAGTAACTTTCAATGTAAAGAGTTTAGCATATGTTACCGCAAGGAGGAACATTGTAAATATAATATAATCAAGATAATCAAAATGGCTTGGCTTGACAATAATAATTGATGAAGATCCCTCAATTCTTCATAATGTAGCCAAGACTCCAATGCCCTCCAAAACACACCTATTGATCAAGTTTTGGTTTGTTGGTCCCAACCAAGTTGGGTCCTAAGAGGTTAGTCACAATAGGTTTGGCAACCCAAATGGTTCTTTTCTTGACACCACATTGAGCACCAACAAATTTGGCAAACACATTGCCAACCTCATCCTTCCAAAGAGAATAAGCATCATCAATAATGATAGGGTTGGATGAGGAGATACCGAGAGTGCATGAGGAAGAAATATGCCCCTGTTCACGGCATATATGTAGCAATTTCTACTCTTGCCATCTTTCTTCTTAGGAGAATCCACAACTCGAGGAAGAGCTTGAGTAGTCCTCTTAGGAAGAGGCCCATTAATGACTTGAGGTGGAGCTTGAGGCCGCTTCCCTTGTTGCTTCACACTAAGAGGCTTTTTCTTCAATGGGCAAGATCTAACATGGTGCCCTTCTTCCTTGCACTTGAAGCAAACAATGTTGGCCAGATTCTTGACTTGATCTTGGCCATTCTTCTTGTTGTCCTTGTGCTTCAACTTGATAGTGGACTTGTTCTTGACATTAGATTTGAATCCAAGCCCACTCTTGTCATTGGGGGATTTTTGCATACTCAAGATTTTGTTGAGTGTGACCTTCCCTTGTTGACCCTTTTTCAAGTCATTCTTCAAAGAAGTGACTTGAGCCTTGAGCTCTTTGATTTCCTCTACATGGTTAGTTTCAATACAAGTACTAGAGGAAGTAGATGCTACATTGTTAGAGCAACAAGGCATGGAATGTAATTCATCACGAGATATAGCATGGTTGTGAGAGGATGAATTACAAGGACTAGCACATGGCAATATAACATTTGGAGTAGATATAGTGCTAACGTCCACATGAGGCCCACTAGATGTTACCTTTGACATGATGGCCTCATGAGCCAACTTTATCCTACCATGGGAGACTAGGAGATCCTCATGCGAGCTTGAGAGCTTATCATGGCTTTCTTCTAATTTCCCATAGTTGCTAGTTAGCAAAGCAAGTTGAGCCTTTAGCTCAACATTCTCCTTCAAAATAGATGCTTCACAAGAAATAGAGTTAGTAGCACAAGCATCATTACTATTAGCAAGAGGTGAGGGCAACTTGTCAAGCTCTTTTGAACATGAGGCTTTAAGTTGCTCATGTGACTCGGTGAGTTTGATGAGCTCACCCTTTATGACCCTAGAGCCATTTTTGAGGTGCTCAAAATCCTCAACAAGTTTAGCATAAGCAACTTCAAGTTCATCACTTTTAATCTTGAAGGAGTTAGCCACATAAGTTCTCTATCATGGTATTCCTTTACTCTAGATAATTCTAGAGTAAAAGTCTCCTCAAGAGATTCTTTGGTGGTTTGTTCTTCTTCAAGGGAGTCCTTTACTTGAGCAAGTTCATTAGCATATTCACGCTCAAGTGCAAACTTTTCATCAATTATGTTTTCTTGCTCCTCAATAAGATCATTGCCTTCTATAGCATAATTCAAGATTTCAAGAAGGTTGGAGGAAGCAAGTTTATTTTTGTAGATAGCACTATAGACAACCTCTCCCATTTTCTTAATAGAGGTAATATCATACTTACCTCTATAATCATCATTATCATTCTCAACCTCATCATCATCATCATGAGATACAATGGGATTCAAAGAGGTTACCTTTGTTCCCTTAGCCATAAGGCACATGTGAGAACCGGAGGAAGGTGATGATGAGATTGCACTTGAAGCTCTCTTCATGACCTTGTCTTGGCCCATATAATCTTCATTTTCCTCTACATGGTTAGCAACACAAGCACTAGAGGAAATAGAAGCATTTTTATCATGGCAACAAGACAACATGAGCATATCATCATGAGATTTATTTAAGTCATTTCTACATGATATGCAAGGACTATTAACACAAGCATGTGAGGAATTTTGAGTGCTAGAAGTGTTAAGGTCCAAAGATAGATCATTGCAACTAGATAGATATGAGGGATTACAAATAGTGAACACACTATCCATATTGCAATTTCTATCACCACTCACCATATCATTACCTTGTGAAAAATCACATGTTGGTGAAGTGGTAGACGATGAGAACTCATCTCGACCGGAAGTGGAAGCAACACAATCATCCTTAATAATGTTGGACTTGCTATATTTATCTTGAAGCTTGGTCCATATCTCACGAGCGCTTGAATAAGGCATGATAGAAGAAAGAACTACATTGCTCACAACATGCACAAGAATTTTATTAGCTAGAGCATATATATGAGAGTTAAACTTCTCATCCATAGGAGAAGAGAAACCCACATATAGATAGCCCTCGATAATTGGGTGAATTTCGAAATAAATTAAGCATGAATTTTCCAAACATCATAATTTGTGCCATCGAATGTGAGCGTGTCCTTGTGCACTAATCCCCTAGCCGACATCTTTACTCTCAAGGCGGTGAAGCCTAAAATGAGAGACCGGCTCGATACCAATTGAAAGGATGGATGTCGCCTAGAGGGGGGGGGGGTGAATAGGCGATTAAAACTTTTCCTAGAGTGGCTCAACAAAGGCGGAATTAAACTAGTGTTTACTTTGTAAAGCACAACCTAGAAACAACTAAGGTTTACCTATGTGCACCAACAACTTATGCTAAGCAATACAAACAACAAAGTGATAGCAAGATATATATTACTTCAAGCACGAAGGCTATCACAATGTAAAGTGCACAAGTAAAGAGCTCGGGTAAAGAGATAACCGAGGCACGCGGGGACACCGATATTTTACCGAGTTCCTCCCAACATGGAGTACGTCTCGTTTGGAGAGGGGGTGGTATCAAACCACCAACGCCACAAAAGGCCTCCCTTATTCTCCGGTGAATCTCACCCCAATGGGATCGATCCACGCATCCACTATCGGTGCACTTGTCGGTGGCAACCGGAACCTCTCACAAGGTTGGGGCACAACTCCACAACTTAATTGGAGGCTCCCAACAAATGCCACAAAAGGCCACAACAAATGCCACCAAGGCCACAATGCCACCAAGGCCACAAAACCGTCTAGGGTTCCAAGAACCCAAGAGGGACAAGCTCCAATGAGTAACACGAACCAAATCCTCCGAGGAGAACTCAAACCGATGCACCAAATGCAAATGGCAAGAAAACCACAAAGGTGTTCAAATCCTTCTCTCCCAAATTCCACCAAAGCTACAAAAGCTTATGGGGGAATAAGAGAGGAAGAACAATGGAGGAATCCACAAAAGACTCCAAGAACTAGATCCCAATATGTTCCCCTCACTTAGAGGAGAGATTGATTGGTGGGATTGTAGATCTAGATCTCCTCTTTCAAATCCCTCAAGAATATGCAAGAATCATTGGAGGGATTGAGAGAAAGCAAGCTCAAGAAGGTCAACAATGGAGGGGAAAACTTGCAAGAATGGTTAGGGAACCATTGGGGAAGAAGGCCCCTTAAATAGGTTCCCCGAAAATCCAACCGTTGAAGCCAAAAAAGCGCGAATCCCGGTACTACCGGACATTCCCGGTACTACCGGACAATCCCGGTACTACCGGACAATCCCTGGGGATCCCAGGTCGCCAAACGCACCTTTTTCAGTACCGACCGGTACTACGAAGCGGTACTACCGGACCTCCGGTACTACCGGACCCTGGTCCGGTACTACCGGTCATCCCTGAACGAAAACGGCCATAACTTTTGCATCCGGACTCCGATTTTGATGATCTTGGGCTCGTTTCGAAGAGGACAACAAGCTCTAAAAGATAATGCAAAGAAACATTATATTACAGCAAGGGAGGATAGATCCAAATTACGAAATGTTTAACCTCTATCAAAAAGATGAACCGATAAAACCTTCAACATCAAAAACGTAATAGAAAATGCATATGAAATCCGTTTTCGATGAACGAGAGCTTGTCATGGAGATTAACACAAGCTCTAAATCCTCACATGAGTAAGAACCAAATAATGGAAGGTTTTACCTATCTCTAAAATACAAACCGGTAAAACCTCCAAGATCAAAACGCAATAAGATATAAAAGGGAAATCCGTTTTTGATGGACTAGAGCTTGTTATGGAGATTACCACAAGCTCTATATCCTCACATGGATAAGACCAAATAACAACCAAATATGATGATGCAAGTATGCAAAGGTTTGATCTCTCTCCGAACGATGTGACCGAGTTACTCATTCGAGAGCCCTTCTTGATAGTACGGTTATCTATCCTAAACCCGGTCTCCCAACAAACATGAGACCGGCAAAAGGGAAAACCTATCAATATTATACCTTTGCCTTGAGCAATCCACTTGAGATCGATGTAGACGATCTTGTCCTTCTCAAGATGGACACCTTTCTTGATTCCTCATCATCGATCCATGATCACCGAGGATGGCAAGCATCAAACATGAGATCTTCTATAGATGGCGCATTTTGAGCTTGCACAACACATCTTCTTCTCATTTCATCTATCTTGAAGTCAACACATGCTCCAAGCAATGCCAATGGACAATTCCTACAAGTACAACTTAATACACACATTATTCCATAAAGATTGTCATTAATTACCAAAACCACACATGGGGGCCCAACATGTTCTTTCAGTTGTCCGCTGTCGTTGCCGCTCGTGTGGCGTTGACCTCCTGACTCGTCATCAGTTTCCTGGTTTGGATATTCCTCCGCATACCGTTTGGCGATCTCGAGGAGGTCGGGGATGTTGTCGAGTGTGCGAGAGTGTCGCTTGAGCTTGGCGACCAGGGGCTCGTTGCGGCACGAGGTCTTGAAGCAATGGATCGCGGTGTCCGGGTGGATGCCGACCGCGTTGTACCAGAGTTCTTGCCACCGCTGGACCCGCTTGGTCGACTCGCGGGTCCCCGGACGACGCTCCAGGTCCTCGATAGTGGTGGCGCGGGTGTAGGAGCACTCGAAGTGCCTGACGAAAGCGTCGCGCATCTCCTCCCAGGAGTCTATACAGTCCTGAGGGAGGGTGTTGATCCACTGCCTGCACGTCCCCTCCATCATCAGGGGGAGGTAACGGGCGGCTAGCAGTTCGGTGTGGCCTGCGATCCCCATTGCCATGAGGTATGTGTCGAGCCAGACATCGGGGTCGTACGATGGGTCGTACTTTTCTATCTCCTTCGGCGCCTTAAAGTTTGGCGGGTACTTCTCGCCTCAGATCATTGGTCCGAAGCACTTGGGGCCGAGTCGACTGAGCGACCCCATGGGCTCGCCGTCGTGGCGATTGGTTAGGGTGTGTCGCAGGTCGTCGGGCTGGCGTGCGCGCCAGCTTTGGTTGTTGATGATGTGGGTGCGGGCGTCGATGGGTTGACCGTTGGCGGCGACGAGGTTGGTCGCCGGCCTGGGGTCATTGGTGGAGAGTGCCGCGTTCGCAGGTCAGTGTTGGAGCTGCAGTGGCTCCGGTGGTGGGCAGTTAAGTGTGTTTGCCACCATTGGGCGGCCGCTCGAGGCCGCCCTGCTTCCCGAGGAACGCGAGTATACTCGACCTTGCGAGTCGGCGCCCGCTCTTTGCTGCTCGACGGCCTTTGCGAGCAGGGCCACGTATTGGATCCGTAGGCGCCGTCGCGGTGGCCGTGATCTTGTCGGTGCTGCCGCCTGCCACGAGGTTGTCCATCGGGGTGGAGAACAGTGGGAGGCCGTTTGCGTCTCGCTCCCGTGAGGAGACTACTATCCGCGGCTGGTCCCTGGGGGGTGTGCGGTTAGGTGGAGGCGGGGCGCCCATCGCCGTCGACCCTGGCGGGGGTCGGACGCTTCCTCCTGGTGGCGCGTTCTCGCAGATCGCGTGCTCGTCCACGCGGGCCGGGTCGTTTTCATCGTCGAAGTTCAGGGCGCGCCCCTGAACGGTAGGGTTCAGGCGCGACCTGATCCGCTGTTGGTGGTAGCGCGATAGCTCCTGCGCTGTCACTTGCTCGAGGCGGAATTTTTCGCGCTCGGCTTGTTCCTTGCGCACCGCCTCCACCAGTTTCAGGCGGAGTTCCTCGACCTCCGTTGCCGTGGTGTTGGGAGGGATTGGGGTGGAGAATGGATCCTCCGGCGGATCGGTGCCGGTCGCCATGTAGGTCGCGGCGTGGCGACCGGTTCCGTCGCGGAGGTCGGCGGAATTCTCCGACCCGGAGTCGAATTCGAAGATCCCGAGGATGGAGGGGTCCTCGAAGTCTCCCACGTTGGAGACCTGAGTGATGGAGCCCGCGGGTGAAGCCGCGGTGATGGACCCGGCGAGTGACGCCGGGGTCGCCGAGTCGGCGTCGTCGTCGAGGGCCGCGTCTCCTGCGGCCGCTGAGTTTTCGGCCACGTCGCTGTGGGCCGAGTTGTACTCGGAGGCGAGGCGATGGATCGTGCGGATCTGGCTCTCGGAGAGCCGATCGCGTGGCGGCGACTCGCGGATGCGAGCCGAATCCTCCGAGACGATGACGTCGGTGAGGCCGACGAAGAGGCTGATCATGCTGATCGGCAGGATCACGCTGTGCGTGATGGGCCACGCCGCCGGGACGTAGCTGCTCGGCAAGATTTGGAGCACCTCGCCGATCGCTATCATGCGGCCGGTGGCGACCGTCTCGTTGATGGGCAGATTGGATCTCGCCGCAGAACACCGGCCAGACCGGCCAGGCCCCACGGTGGGCGCCACTGTCGTGGGAATGGTCACGACATATCTTGTCGGCGGTAGTAGTAGAAACGAGGGGCAAGGCGGCCATCCATCTGCGGTGCGAGATGAGGGCAACGACACAGGTTTTACCTGTGTTCGCCCTGAGGGTAAAGACCTACTCCTGCTAGATTGTATTATGGAGGTGGTACAATGGGCGAGCTCGGCGGCTAGGCGGCGAGTCGCTTGGGTGTATGATGGACCGTATCTCTACTCGCCCTATAGGGAGGTTTATATAGGCTCACCTCCCCTAGGGTTTACATATCTCAACCGATTCAGTTAAAGCTTCGGTACTCGTTTAACCTAATCCAACTGGGCCTATCTACTCGCCTGGGCCTTCAGCTTCCAGTCGCTCGGTTCCTTGCTGGGCTTCAATACAGTCGCCGTCTTGCAGGCCCACTCGCCAGTTCTTGGGCCAGTCGGAAACGTCCTGCTGGGTATACCACGGTAGGCATATCCCCATCACTAGGGGTAGGAACAGAATCGGTAACAAATACATTTTCTAAACCTGAGGGCTGAGGTGGACCTAGGCCCACTGGTCAGTGACTCACGCTAAGTACAGGTACGGTGTAAAAAGTAATTTCTGTTTAAGAAATAATAAAATGTTATAAACTCAATTATTAATATTCCATAAATCAAATAAATGATTAAATCTTGTTTAATTGATAACTTTTGAATTACAATTTAGAAAAATATGTATAATATATGAAAAATTGTAGAAAAATAAAATCTACAACTTAAAATTATTATTATGATAATTATTTAAATAAATATTATTTAATAAAGGTTTTATAAGTAATAAATTTTTGATAATTCATATTTTAATAATGGTAAATGTTAAATATTTAAATAAAATACCAAAAATCTTAGAGCAATAAAAATTATAATTTGAAACCATAATCATGTATTATTATTTCACTTCAGTAAACATTTATTATTTATTAAGTAATTATAAAGTAATAAGAATTGTAAAAATCATATCTTATTATTTATAAATCACAAAAATAAATGTAATATACCAAAATGATCACCAAAAATAATATCTACATGTTAAAAATCTAATATTCTACTTTTGAACTAAATAAAAATTCAAATAATTTAATAACTCAAATTTAAACTTATTTACTTTATTAGTAATTCATATAAGGATAAATAAGATTTGTTAATATTTTTAAATGAGTCAATTAAGTCTAATAAATAATATTAGTCTTAAATATTAAAAATATGAAGCCATAATGGTTTAAAACATTGTAATCATCTTTGTATTAAATTATCTTCAACCCTAAGTGAAGAATATATTCTCAAAGGATCCCAATTCATGATGAAAATCTTAAAGAACACCTTGTGAATAAATCAGATCCTTTCCATCTATGTTAACTACCAAATTACAAAAACTACCACAACACTATAGCAAGTTCAAAAAGTAGTTAAGTGACAATATATCTTGGTTTATAAACTATACTCACTCATATATAAAAGGTAAATGATATTACTCCATTATAGAATCAAGAAACCATTACACCAAGTAATAGAATAACCATTTTTAAGCAACTTAAAGAAAACATTCCAGATACACCAAGTACAAATATCATAAGCATTATACTTTCAAACTATCTTTGTTTTAAAGTTTACTTTAGTCAACAAGAATCTAAATATAACACTATACACATTGTTATACGTTTTATAGTTAACTTTGGTCTGAAGTAGCTAAGTTATAAAAATACCTCAAACTCAAACCATTCGAGCAAGCATAAATAACATCGACCAAAGTCTAGTAACAACAAAGTTTGTTTAGACCTTAGAAGAGAAACTTTTTCTTCGAAGGTTATTCTTTTTGCCACTTCAAACAAGAACTCTTATATAAGCAATCATAACTAGCATTTCATAAGTATATATATTTTATTGCTACATATGTGTTGCTCACAACGACTCATAAGCCCTAATAAGAAGCACAAGCATGGAATTTATTTAAAAAGGGACAAACTATTCTAAAGTAACCATCTTTGAAATCCAAACCCTAGGACAACGTTATCCCCAGGATTTGCGTTTAGAACGTGCATCACATTACTTATGCATCAAAGCATATTGCTTCTTTAAACATTAGTCCTTATCGGACCAATGATGTTGATTTCAGATTTTGGATCTTATACTGACTCGAAGACCGTGAGTGCATAATCTTGCAATCACAAAAAGCAAGTTCACACTTGCTCATGTCCTTTGTTTATTTTCTGTAAAGTATTCTACAAATCCAGTGTTATTATCACCTGCATTTGAAAAAGGTCTAAAAACACTATTTTCGATAATAATGTGAACTATTGGTTACTACTCCAGGGTGATCAGCTAATCTATTACATCTGACAGTTGGAATACCACTATTCAGAACTATATCACCTAGGACTTAACAACCAATGTCGTCAGTGATTCTTGCGTTGTATATTACGTGTTGACCATGAAATTTGGAATGGGACGGAGAAGTCAGCCGTATCTTCTTCCTCTCGCATGAAGCCGGATGTGCAGGTCGTGGCTGTTATCCTCGAAGCGTGCATATGAATTGATAATTCGTAAAGGATATGCAGCATATGGGTGGGAACCCTCATCGTCCCACGATAGTTCTGACATCTAACGGTTTGTACAAACCATTGTCATAATTATTTATGTGGGCATGGTGTACACCAAGGAGGCATGCGAGGTCGCGAAAGGGGCAGTGATTGGCTTGGGTCAACTTCTGGGCCCCACATCATGGAATTGTGGACGGGAATAAGCTGCCCGGTTGTGCAACAAAGAGTTGATCTCTCATGGGTAAAGTGACGCACCTCTGTAGAGTGTAAGAACTGTAACTTGTTACTCCCTGTTCCGGGAAGGAGCTGCGAACGCAGCGGGAAAGGAACTCCATGAAAGTTATGGTAAACCCGTGAAGGCTGACGGACATAGCTTTTCAGAATAAAAGCAACTTTTATAGAAATGTTTATGAAAACTTGCATTGCCTACGACCTACGGTCTGTGGCTGTAGTTATAGTGCATTAAACACTCCTTTTCTAGTGAAATTGCTGAATACGCTCGTACTCAAAGTATCTTCTTAACCCTTGCTAGACTCTAAAGCCATGAAGATGATGTATACACCAAGATATGCTCCAGGAATCATCAACACCTAAAATTCTTCAATAAAGACAAGGAAGTTAACATATACCTCAACTCAAATAAAGACGAAGTTACTGATTAGATAGGAATATAATCTCTAGCCAAAGAACCTAATTCTGTAGTGCATTGCAATAGCAGCAATGCCAATCCCTTAGTTAAAATACTAATTTTAATAGTATAATAATTCTTGCGTTGTTTATCTTTGATTTTTCTCCGTAAGAAGTTCTTTCTCTCTCTTTAACCTAGAGTGTTCTCTGGATCTTATGTAAAGAGTGAGTTGTAACCTCTAGCCATGTATTGGACCCGATGTGTTTCTGTTGTGCCATTCAGAGGGATGTAATGCTAGTGAACAGTGTTTCATTGGTGTTATGTCAACGACTATAGTATACTACATCATGCAGTGGTATGCTGGGTCACCGCAGTTGGTATCAGAGCATATGCTTTGACCTTAGGTTGGAAACCTAGTAAATGGGTAGAACCTGTAGGACACACCTAACAATAATAAAGAGTTCTCTAGTGATATGAGGGATATTCACTTGAGAATCATCCTGTTATGTTACTAGTGCGATAATTCTTTAGTATGATTGCAAATCTGATCATACCCAAGAGTTTTAACTCTATGTGACTGATGATAATTTATTTTCTACAGTTCCACATGGCACCTCGATATCCACCCCGGAATGTTCAAGCGATGAACAGGATGTTGGATGACTACGGAGGGGATTGGACAGACAATCTCCAACAACTTCTATGGAGTTTGGAATGTGAATCGAGAATTTTGGTCAAGATTTACAGTTACTATGATGGGCAGGTATTAGCTAAATACCGTGTCATGATCATGTTACCCAAGAAGTTAGGACTTAAGGGAGAAATGCCATCAGGAGAGGCAAGATGCATGGCATCTGCATATCAGGTTGCCGTAGCAGCAGCCATAACCATGATCCGAGAACAAAAATCCTAAGCTCTAGAAGGTAGTACTCACGCCATTATACTACATGAAACCTTAAACTCAGAGCATGAGTTAGATCACTCTACCTTAATCCAAGCTGAACCTACTCTAGCTGTAGAGTATATGGATCGTTATCGGTCTTTGCTAAACACTTATCATAACACTCACCAAGTCTTAGTTCAGGAGCTGGATACGGTCATTGAGGATTTTACTGATCCTGATAAAGCAATGGATCATAGGAAGAATCTAGATAAAGAAGCTAGGCATCCTAAATACATACCTTCAGGAGAAGTGTTTGAGGAAACTGAGTTTGATGACCCAAACTCAGAAAATTATGCCTATTACCAAAATGACTTCAAGCCACCTGAAGACCTATGAACCAAATATAACTCCGAGCAACAGGAATGGAATAAAGTTATTCCAAATAACCCTGAGCCCAACAAGTATGGATGGGAAATTGAATCTCAAGGTAGAACCATAGGAAATCCTATACCTTGTGATACAGGTATTGAAGAAGAGACCAACTATAACCATAGAGAGACTTATGGACCATATGGGGGTAATACTAATCCAATCAACTTAGAAGAGTATTCCGATAGCTACTACACCAATATATATGATTGGATCCAAGAAAAAGCTAAGGAACCAACTTACTATGAGGAAGCGTTGCCGGAAAACCCGGAATCTTTAGTGGAAGATTACGCCAGCTCTAGTCAATTTTTAATGACTAATCTCAGTCTCGGTACTTCTAATCAACAATACGCACCTCCTAGATGCTCTTATGCTCCAGAAGGCAGTCGTAGGACTTCACGTCATCATGGACGGAACTCTAGGAAGCAATAGAGGAAGATGAAAGTAAGAAAGGAACGACATCCCAAGGGACGAGGGCTTGAATAATGTATATAAAGGGTAATGCGTATGGTAGTTTGAAGGGTTTGCCAAAATAAGTGAGGATATATCCACAAGAACAAGAAGTTCTTGTAAGATAGTTGTGTAAATAGGTATGGAGCAAACCGTTGGAACATCTAGTATATTTGTAAATTATTTAAAACCTATGTGTAATACATGGTATATGTTTTGTTGTTTATCGACTTTTGGATCTTATTAGATCTTCTTGATTGACTAGATTTGTACATAAAGTTTAATTAGGTGTGCAGATGCATGATGTAACACCTAGTTATAACTTGATGTTATAGACCTAGATAGGAAAAGGAATTCGAGTAAGGGAGTGACAAGTTTCGAAGATCAAAAGGAAGACTTACTTGAAGGAAGAAGCCAGATATAAGGAGTATTAACACCATTTGAAGGATAGATAGAGCATAGGTCATTTTTGGCCAGCTTAGGAAGAAAGTCTGGTGTAGAAGATGTAGGGAGCAACAAGATATAATAAACTGAAAGCTCATTCAAAGTAGGTAAGATGCTAAGAAGTTAATGAAAGAGTTATACCAAGTTCATGGAAGTATCATGAAAAAGTACCAAGAAGATGCCTTGGAACCAAAAGGGTATTCAAGCTCTGACAATCCAGAGAGAATGCAAGTTGTAGGTCGAAAATTATAAGGTAATACCTACCACCCAGAATGATCTGTCGTTGGTATTTAATTTCTAGCTGGTATTCTGATCCACAGTTGGTATTTTGACCGCAGCTGGTATTTGGTTGACATAGTTAACCAGATCATCTTAATGATTGCATAAATAGCATTAAATTTGGCCTAAGTTAAGTAAGACCTAAGGAAGTATAAAAATTTAAAGGCGGTCATCTTTCGAGAGGCTTCGCAAGGTCATACTTATCCAAGCGAAAATGTCCAAAAGTAAGTACGACATATAGTGCTGACAGATTTGCTTCGAATATCCACAATTATGTGGATACACCGTATAATATTTCATCAGACCCTAAACCAGTAAAATATAAGTTGAACCGAGATCAATATTCTAGTTTAAGAACCAATGGTCTCTATGTATGTAGTTTAAAGACTATTAGTAAAACCTAAGGGGGAGAGTAGACATTATGAATCAAAGTTGAAAAGGTACTGTAGGTGATAACTAAAGATTATTTAAAGCTTAAGCTTGAAGGTGATAAAAGGATAATCTTAACCGACCAATTCTAGAAGAAACAACTCTTAAGTGGTCCTTAAGAAGTAATAGAGAACCTCCAATTGGACATAGGAAGATAATAAGAAATTCCAATGGGTATGGACTAAATAAGTTCAAATCCAATCTTCACAAGGACTACCAGTATAAACCATACCATCATAAATCAAAAGTTAGTCTTTGGCCACAACTATTGACTAATAAAATTTAAAACCCTGTTTTAGTGAGACTTCCAAGACCTTATATAATATAATAAGAAAGCTTGATGATTAAATAAAAAGGAATTGGATTAGGTTATCTAATCAGGTTATGGATACTACAATTAATTACATTTAAGATCATCATGGAGTGGAGAATGTAGTAACCACTACAAATCAATTCCTTACTCCGAAACGTGAGAGTTTGCGAACTTCGAGGACGAAGTTTATTTTAAGGGGGAGAGTCTGTAACATCCCAGCATTAGATCCTAGAAATAAGCTGAACCCAGATGTGTGCATTGCATTCATGCATAGAAAATCCGAATAATTTTCGTGCTTTTGAACAAAACTTGTCAAAGTGGTTGAAGCTTCTCTTAACTTGATGGAATTTAAGTAGATCATCAAGTTGACTGCGATAAGTTTCAATATGACCTTTGCTAAAACCTTATTTTGGGTAAGGGAGATTTGATATAAGGGTAGATCAAATGTAATAAAGTTAAACCCTGATACAATGTGAATTACTTGATCATTAGGTGATCATATTATAGTATTCATTATAATCACTCCTGAGTACCAAGTTAAGGATATAACACCAAATATGAATTTAACAACTATATCTTAATCTCATATGCATATACCATGAGTATCATGGTAATATCTAACCCTATTTCTTAAGTAAGATTGAGTAGGAAAGAAACTAAATTTAGATCATTCACATATACCTTTCTTTCCATATCAATCCTTATCATTCCTATTGAGTTATATTACAATATTTGTTATTCATCAATGCGGAGAAATCAATTATTGATTCACCAGATCTCAATCTATCAACTCTTGACCATATCATAGTTTACACTTAAAGTGCCTATATTAGAAAAAATTAAGAAGAGGTAAATAGTGATGTTAGATTTATAAATTATCCATAGGATGGGAAAGATTGAAAAGAATCCAATCAACAGGATAATTGATGAAGTTAAATTCCTCCTAGATAAATAGAAGCACTATTTATATTATCCAATCCTATGGTAGTAAAGAAGATTACCAGGATGAATACTAAAGATAGTTACCAGGAGTAGTCCTATTGGATCAAGTAGGTATGGTCAATGAATTATATCTCTTAAATCCAATAGAACTAAACAGAAGATAATTATCATACAACTACAATGTTGTATGGATGGAAGCCTTGCTTAGACAACTAATAACTTAAGCTATAAATAATTAAAGGATTATAATGATCATACTTGCTCACCAAGATTGGATACTTATATCAAGCATAAGTGATATTGGTAGGTAGAACATGATTGAAACCCTAGTAGGGATAAGTTATCCTAGAGTAGTCATTACAAGCCACATAAATATGATTTAGGGTTGGAGTGTGAGTTATTTGAGTAGAGTGAATATAGGATGATATTATTCAATTAAATCTAGTGTAGCATAGAGTTTTAGAAGTGGTGTTAGTCATCTTAAATGATAGTCAACTTTAGAGAAAGGTAGTTGGATGCATACACCTATTAGAGTTACATTAGTGATGAATGATTAAGGAAGATTATGAGTAGAGTTTGAAGGAACTACTTGTTGGATGGAAGGCTATCAACAATAGAGTAGTAGATACAACCAAGCAAGGATATGAGAAAACTATGAAATACTTTAGTATCAAACTCATTGGATTCATCCATGAGTTTAGAAGAATAAAAGGTGAATTAGAATATTTTGTGAAGTAAAGCTCATCATGTTAACTATGATGATAGATTGGAAGAAATAGTATATCTAGGAAAGGAATTCCTTAATTAAAGATTCAGAATTGTGAATTATGGAAAATAGACATTCTTGGTAAACAACCAACTTTAAATCTCAAATCAAACTTAATATCCATCTCATGCTATTGATCCATCATCTTATGTCTATATCACTTTATAGGAATATTTTACTATAGCAAATCACATAAGCACGTCTCTGTTCATTACAATTATCATAATTATATGTGCTTAGGAGTATGTTTATCAATTCCTTTCTATAAAACATTTAGATATAACTTTCTATTATAGAAGGTGATGTCATCAAATATCACAAACAAGAGACAATATGCTTAGATCTTAAATCTTTACTCACATCCATAAAGGAATATAAATATGTTAAAAAACCCAAACCTTAGGGTAAATATTCATAATTCAAAACCTTAAACTTCTTTGTTTAACATAATAAATATATACATTGTCAATTTCCAAATTAATGGGAGTAGTAATAACCATATCAATGTCTTTTATATTTCATGTATCAAATAATGGTATAGGATCATTATACATAAAAATTTCTATTCAAACTATGAGCCAACTAGAGTTAAGTTTATAAACAAATAAGAATATATCATTTAATAAAACCATGATTAAAAGAGGAAAGGAAAATAATAAGAAAAGCTTCTACAAAATATTAAAAGGGGTTCATATTGAGTAAATAAAAGAAATATAAAAAGATTATATAATAAAAGTTCACAAATGATACTAAATATATTCTAGTATTATTGCAATTATCCAGCAAATAAATCCTACAAAGAAAAGTGGTCCTGAAGAATGTTCTCTATAGTTGCCTGAAGAATGTTCTCTGGTCTCTCCAGAGGTGGTCCTCTCACTCTTGGTGCCTTTGGGGTGGTGTCATGCAGCTCGGCCGGGTTTGTCACTGGCGGAATTACCTCGGCGGTTTGCAGTGTGATCTGCTTAGGCGGACCCTGTGCGCCTGCGGCGGGTTCTCTGCTTGACCCGGCTAAGGCTGTTCCCGCTTGAGTCCCTGTTGCGACCATCACCTCGACGCTGCCCGCCCGATGCTCTCCTGATGGACTGCTCGCCGTGCTTCGAGGTGGTTCCCCTGCAACAGCAACTTGGTGAGGATAAATGTCGGTGATGTCGACGCCGACGTAGACCCTGTGCTCGCCCAGGCCGATGAAGATCCCGTTGCGCGGGTTTTCTGAAGCTCCTGCATTGTCTCGACATAGTTGCGAGACCAAATCTGGACCAAGCGAAACAACGCTCGCCGGTGTTGATGAAGTTTCCGTCCGGATCACGACTCCAGGCTAGCACCGCTTTGGCCCCCTGATGGCGCCAAGTCGTGGTGGTGGCACGGCGATGCCATGGGTAGGCTAAAGTATGGGGCCAATGGATGCTAGTGGGATGCAGGGAGGGAAGATGCAACTGTCTTTACACTCAAGCTGCCAAAGTGATGAACTTTATTTCTCTCTTGATGGGTTACAAGTGCTCCTTGAGCTGTTTACAGGGGGACAATGTGAATCTCCCCAGCCTAACGGTGCTCCTTGAAATCGATCCTCCCCTCAGGGTCCAAACCTCCCCTTATAAAGGGGTGCCTTGGGTGCCCTTAGGGCTGACGAGGCAAGCATATTCGTGGAATATGCTTGTCCCAAAATAGTAGTTCGGCGGCCTCCTTTCCCTGTCGCCCTTCTAATGACGGCAAGGCTCTAGTGGCCCCCCTCCTGCGTGCCTCGGGCTCCAGGACTGTCACCTCCGTGACCTCCTTCTGCCCCTCTGACGCTGTGCATCCTTGTCTCTTGTGCTTGGCCTGCTCGATTCCTTCTAGCCCGCAACTATACTTTGACCACAGGCTTCTCCTTCTCCCAAGCTTCATCACCTCGGCCTTACCTTGTGTTACTCGTTCCTTACGCATGAAGATCATTTGGGTAACCCGGCCGATTTTCTCATTAACTCGGCGGGTAACTACTTGATAACTATACATGGGCTTCTTGCCTCCGTTCATCGGCCGACATATCCATGATTCGCCGACCTAGGCCAGTTTCGGAAATCAGACGGGGACAGTACCTCTATCTTTCCCCGTCTCTGACCTACCCGAGGTTAACCCCCCGACATTAGTCCCCGAAGCTGGTGTGGCCCTGTCAATAGATTTGGCCGGGTTATATCAGCTTCATTACTTTCTTAAGTCCTGTTTCCGAGCTATGGCCTCGTCCGAGGTTTCTCGTTCCTTCCATCGTCGCCACGTCCTCGTGTCACCCCATCATTGCTCTTCTAGTTTTTAGGTCCTTCTACGATTGCTTCTTGACAAGCTACTGTGAACCACATTCTGCGCCGCCGCTGACATCGTGCCGCTCCCCTCGGGATCGTAACAACTTTTCTTTATGCTGTGGCGTTGGTGTGGCTCCACTTACCGTCGTGCGTTCGTGCTGTTCCCACGATCTACACGGTAATCGCCACCACGATCCCACTCCCTCGTGGCTTGACTATAAAGAGGGAAAGCAGCGCGCAGGTTCATCTTTCCCTTATCGCTCGCGTCCGCTCTCCTTCTTCCCTTCGCTGCGTGTTCTCTTGCCGCTCGCCGCGTTCATCCGCTTGAGCCTCGCCGGTGAGGATTCCGCGTCGTTCGCCCGTGCTCTGTTTGTGGCTCCGCCACGGTGAGTCCTTTTCGACCATCTTGCCCTGATCTTGCCCTAGATCGATCCGCTCCGTTTCGTGCTCGGCGGCGGTTCCTCCTATCTTCGCCATTGTTTTCGTGCTAAGTTCGGCGGGCCTTGTAGCTCTAAGCTCCCTCCGCCAGATTTTCCTCCGCGATCTCTCCGGCGCACCATGTCTAGTTCGTTTAGCGGTGCTCTTGTTGAGGACGATGACGCTGGCTCAGCCCAAGCGTGGATCGTGGCAGGGCTCTTGATCCACGCTACCGTGAGATTGAATGGCTCATCCGAACTCGGATTCTGCCGAGGTTTCTGCCGTTTACCGGCGAATCCTCTCCGATTATCGAGAGGCGAGTATGTGGTTTTCATGTCTCACTTCGCCATGCTTCCGGTCTCCCTCTCAGCGATTTCGCTAGAGAATTCCTTGATTACTTCGGCCTTCAGCCGCACCACCTTCCTGCGAACGCCATAGCTTCTCTTTCTGCTTTCATCTCCGCTTCAGAGGGTTACTTCGGCCTGTGGCCGTCAGTGCATGTATGGTCGAAGTTCTTCCAGATCCGCTCCAACGTCGTTCCCGACAAATCTCTGCATCCTTCCGAGAAGTTGCTCACCCAATGTGGGGCGCCGTCTATTACACCTCGGAGGAAATCCGTGTTCCCCCGTGTCACTGGGTTGGAGTCATGCAAGAAATGGCACAAATCATTCTTTTATGTCAAGAACAGAGGGGCGGAAGACAAGATTCGGCTCCCTCCATTCTCAATTGGCCCACCTTCCAAAGTGAACTGGCTCTATAATCCGAGGAAAACTCATGCCCTGGCCGAGGCCTTGAGATTCGGCTAAAGAGTTGATCCGGGCGGGTTGTCTTGGCGAAGACCGATGGCAACTTTTATTAGTAGCCGGATCTGCCCCTTCCAGCAGCGGACCCACAAGCTATGCTACATGAGTGGTCCTCTTGACCCTAACCGAGTCTCGACCGTGGAGTTGGACAATTACCTTATTCATAAGCGCGTCCGAGCTATCTTCAAGACTGAGATGCCTGAGGATTGGTCTTGGGGGTTAAAACCATTCACCCGCGACCGTCCGCCTCCCGAGGTATGCCTAATCTCCATTACTCTATTTTTCCTCAGTTCCTAGAGACTGGTTTACATGATTTTCTTTCTCCTTGTCCTGCAGAGGTTCGTAGAGCAGAAGAATGAGGACGCCGAAGTTCTGCAGCTCCCTTGGCCCGTGAGCGAGTACCGGATCTTGGCGAGCGGACTCAGGAGTTCGTCCCTAAGTCGGATCCTGCTCCGGCTCGAGCTCGCGGCAAAACTTCAGCGCAAGAGGAGGAAGGTGATTCGGACGAGGTCCAAATTCTTGAGGTAGTTGCCGCCATGCCTATTTCTTATGCATTTCCGGCTTCTACTTTCCCAGCTAATCCGGCCGGTCAGGTTCACGACGCCGAACCTATTGCTTCCCGGCCTCCCGTTACCTCGGGAAGCGGGGCTCCTGCTAGTGCCTCGGAGGCGGTTCCTAAGAAGCGAATAAAGAAATCCGCTCCGAATCCTCCCAGGCGCAAGACTATGCCCGGGGTTGCTGGGTAAGTTCTTTTGCCTATATTTCTTGTTTCTCTCTTTCTGTTTCCCATACCGACGAATCTTCTTTCTTATTTTTGCAGCGCTCCTCTGTCTGTTAAACCCGGCGGTCCTAGTATGACTAGCCGTCCGATTCGGCCGCCATCTCCTCCTCCCGCTGATGACACCCGAATTCCTAGTCCTCTTCGTCCTGCTTCTCCCCCCGCTCCAAATACGTCGCCTGTTCGTCGTGATGCCCCTGAGACCTCTTCCATTGATCTGGATCCGATCCGGCCCTCCGACGTTTTCGTTGAGCCAGCTGTCCCCTCTATGGGCCCCAGCGTTACCATTGAGCCTCCATCTACTCCGGCAGTTTCTACGGTCATCCCGACCTTGGCCGAAAAGGTCGTTGCCCCGGCGCCCTCTGTGAGCTTATCCTCCGCTGGTCCTAAGGACTCCGTCCCCACTTCGGAGGCGCAACTTCCTGCTGACGCCTCTTCTAAGGAGAAACGTGCTATTGCCGTCAAGACTTCTTCTCAGAAAGGTCTTGCCGGCTCTTCTCACCAGTATTGCAGGGCAGCTGCGTAAGGAGCTGCATCGCCAAAGTCACTTACCTCGGCCTCGGCTGACTTGCTCTTCATAAGAGCCTGCGATTGCCGTGGTTGGACCGCTGCCGGGGTAAAGTTTTAACTTTCGGACTAAGCGGGAACAACCTTGGAGCACTAGTTGAGTATGCCAATAAGCGGAATCTGGCGATCAATTTGAGGGTAATCCACCAATCAACCTTTCGACTTTCGACATCGGTGACGTTTTGACCATCTGCCAGTTTATCATTGATACCAACAAGATGAATGCGGTAATTATTTTATCTCTGAGTCTTAAATTATTCTCCAGATGTTACCATATTCTCTAGTCCCCGAAACTTGCAAGGAAATAACTTGTTGTATGCTTGGAAGTTTGACTTAATTTTATTTCTAAGGTTTGTTAGTCCGGCCATCTAGTTCATAGTTTATTCGGACTTGGTGTAGCTTTGAATATCCACCCACCTAGAGCCGAGTTAAGTCCTTCTTGACTTGGATCTGGCATAGCTTTGAATATCCAGCCACCTATAGCCGAATTAAGCTTTGCTTGATTCGGATCTAGTTTAACTTTGAAGATCTAGCCACCTAGATCTGAGTCTAGTCCTTCTTGAATCGGATCTAGTATAGCTTTGAATATCCACCACCTAGAGAAGTGAGCTTTGCTTGATTCGGATCTAGTTTAGCTTTAATATCCAGCCACCTAGATGCGAGTTAAGTCCTACGGATTCGGATTTAGTATAGCTTTGAATATCCGACACCTAGAGCGAATTGAGCTTTGCTTGATTCGGATATGGTATCGCTTTGAATATCCAGCCACCTAGAGCGAATTAAGCTTTGCTTGATTTGGATCCGGTATAGCTTTGAATATCCGACCACCTAGAGCGAATTAAGCTTTGCTTGATTCGGATCGTATTGCTGAATATCCGACCACCTAGAGCGAATTAAGCTTTGCTTGATTCGGATCTAATTTAGCTTCTACTTGTTGTTTTATCATTTTGCTCCATTGCTCGGGTTGCACATGACCGACGGACCTTGAGTTCCAGAGGTTGCTTTTTTCGCACCGCAAGCTGGAAGAGAAGTACGAGAAAGTTCTGCCCGTGGAAAAGAAGGCCGGTAAGTCGATAGTTCGTTTTCCTTATTTCCACCTTTCTCATATACTCGTCCGCGGAATGCCGACTTACTTCTTGTTGAATAGGTAATATCAATAACCTCAATATCCGCCTTGAAAAGAAGATCAAGACCTTGGAAGGTTAGTTTCCTTTCTACTTTACTCCTTCTCCTTTTAGTATCTATGCTAAGTTTCCTTATTGCGTTGGGCTGTGGTAAAGCCGAGTTGCAAGACTTTGCAGTGTCGCAACAATATTGCGTGCCCATGCCTGACGTGATGCTTCATTTTTTAGAACAAAGCGCAGTTCATTCGGCGCAACTACAAGAAAAAGATGATGAGATAGCTCGCCTGAGATCCGAGGTGAATACACTCAAGCTCTCTCAGAAGTCCGAACTAGAAAAGGTCGACCAAGAATTGCGACTGGATATCTGAGAAGAACAAAGAACTCCTCGTTGCCGAACTTAAAACTCGCGGTTTGAGCGAGGAAATTGCTCGTTTCGAGAAGAGTAAAGCTGCTTGGGCCAAAGACCTTCAGATAATGATGAGCTACATTCATCGTAAGTTATTTGGCATGGCCGAACTATATTTTCTTTGTTGTCGCTGCTACCCTTTGACATGACCATGTTTTGCGAGATCACTTTCCCGAGGCCAAACCCGTGAGTTCTAAAGCTGTTCTTGCAGCTCGCGCGTCGAGGTGAACCGTTCTTGTTGACTTTGAATATTCGATGGAGGATTTCTTGGTTCTTTGGTGCTGCAGTTGGTCCGATGAAAATTATGGGCGGGACACAGTGCAGCCGCTATCCGAGCTTATCATGCACTCGGCGAATACCTCGGGACTCACGATATCAATGAAGTCAAGTTATTGGTGACAAGGCTGATGGCATCGAGAGAGTTGAGTCTTTGAGAGAATCTGCTGCAGCGTCTTTGGTGCCGACATGGCCCTCATCGTAATCATGTCATGGTATGAAGACATCTCTCTTGACATTACGAGGAATCTGCGACTAGCCCCTTGGGTTGAAGATCCCACCTTTGTTGCTCTTCGCAAGCTCGGGCTTTCCAGCTCGAGTCTGCCGACGTGCACACTTGGAATGAAGGGCCGAGTTTTCTCCCCGATCCGGATCAGGAGGTCGCGGCTGAAGGTGCTTCGGGTGATGATTCAGCTGAGCACGGGGAAGGTGAAGATGATTCGGCCACATCCGATAGCTCCAGCTCAAGCTCGGATAGCAACGGTGATGCGCGGTCCTCCTCCAAAGGCACCGGGCATTCTACCACACGTACTGACGCTCCTGAAAAACCCCGTGATACCACCGAAGTTGCACCTGGGTCGGCGGAGGGCGAGGCGACCTCAGTCGAAGTTCCTCCTACTTCGGAGTGCCCCGCACCTGAGCAAGGAGCTGCCCCTCCAACGAACAACGCCTAGGTTATTTGCGATCCCTGGTATGCCGGGCGTATAATGTAGACGAAAAATTTGTCAACTCGTATGGTTCGAACTTCTTTTGCTATGTGTTGTTGAGATTCTTTGTTAAGTGGATGCTCGTCCGAATTCTTGCCTTGCTGGCTCGTAATTTCTTCATCTTTTAGGGCTCAACTTTGCCGTTATTTTGATGATCTTATCCAGGCATTAGCGCTGAATATCTACGCTATTGACCTGTTTTGAATATAAGTTAACTACTCCGTTGTGGGAGCAAGCAACAATCGCTGGATCGTCGTTTACTGTCCGGAACTTCCTTATATAAATCACGTTTCGGAGGTGGTATAAAACTGATATGATTGCGTTTAGCATAGGTTTGAGGTATCATACGGTAGTCCCCGAATCGTTGCTTTAGATGCCGAGGTTTAAGTGTCAATACGCATTTGACATATCATATGATAGTCCCTGAGTCAATGCTTTTGGCACCGAGGTACATATTCGTAACATGAAAGGAACACAACATACGGCAGTCCCCGAGTCACTGCTCTGGTCGCCAATGTTCAAGTATGTAACGCGAAAGAAATAAATATACCATATGGCAGTCCCCGAGTCATTGCTCTGCGTGTCGAGGTTCAAACATATAATACGAAATAATCATTACATATGGCAGTCCCCGAGTAACTGCTCTGGGTGCCGAGGTTTAAACATCTAACATGAAATAACATAACATATTGTAGTCCCCGAGTAACTGCTCTGGGTGCCGAGGTTTGAAATACATGATATGACATAAATATATCCTACGGCAGTCCCAGTCATCGCTTTGCGGGTGCGAGATGTAAATACATCATTGGATTTTGACCTTGAGATAGAACGCTACGAGTAAAATGGCCGAAGTAAAGCCACATTCCAGGGGCGCTTCGTTTCTTCACCAGCTTTGTCTGCCTTGTTCTCTCTAGGGGATTGAGCATCGATCAGATAATATGCATCGTTGTGCAATGCTTTGCTCACGATAAATGGTCCTTCCCATGGGGGTGATAATTTGTGCATGCCGTGCTTGCTGCACCCGGAGGACTAAATCTCCTTCTTTGAATACTCTTGGATTCACTTTCTTGCTGTGATATCGCCGTAAGTTCTGTTGATAAATGGTCGATCGTGATAATGTCAACTCCCTGGCTTCTTCCAACAGGTCTACGGCATCTTGCCGAGCTATTTCATTTGTTTCTGAGGTTGTGTACTGAGCAACCCTTGGCGAGTCATAGATTATGTCGGTACGGCCTCTGCCCGTATACCGAAAGAATGGAGTGTAACCCGTTGATCTATTCGGAGTAGTCCGGAGGCTCCATAACACGGCCGGGATTTCTTCGATCCAACATACTGCCGACCGTTGCAATGGTTCAACCAGTCGTGGTTTTATTCCTGATAACACTAGTCCATTAGATCTTTCAACTTGCCCATTGGATCTTTGGGTGGGCCACCGAGGCAACATCTAGTCTTATGTGCTTCTCTTGGCAAAATCGCGAAGGCTCATACGCAAAGTTCGTGCCATTATCCGTAATAATGCTATGTGGGTATCCGTATCTCAAGATGATATCCTTGAGAAATTTCAACTGCTTTGTGCCCATCACACTTTTTGATTGGTTTTACTTCAATCCACTTTGTGAACTTGTCTACCATAACCAAAATGTGGGTCATTCCTCCTCTCATGGCTTGAAAGGTCCCACCATGTCTAAACCCCATACGTAAAATGGCCAAGTGATGGGTATTGTTTTTAACTCGACCAAGGCATATGTATTCTGGTTGCATATCTCGACACCCATTGCACTTCTTAATTAATTCTTACGCCTTTTAACGCCACACAAGAAAAATCCATGCACGAAAGCCTTGGCTACTAAAGCGAGATGAGGCATGGTGCCCACATTCTCCTTGGTGTATGTCTAGAAGGATCTCCTGACCTTCTGTGGAACTCACGCACTTCTGCAATATGTTTGTTACGCTTCTCTTATATAACTCATTGTTTATGATTGTATAGGCTTTTGCTCTTATGATGGTTTGTCTGGCTAATATTTCATTACTCGGCAATACCGCGTCTTTTAGGTACGAAAATATGGGTTGCGCCCATATCGGCGTTACTCTTTCTGCAGTGATCTCACTGTCTATCTCCATGTTTTCTGCCGACGTATATACCTCGGCTTTCTCCATGATTGCTATTACCTCGGCTGTCCCTCTCTTTAGGGATTCCGAATCTTCTCGGATCTACCTCCATTGGCGTATGATTCTCTGCAGAACTTCTTTGGGATAAAGATTGATTCGGACTCGGTGATGGGTTTATTGATGGTTTCTGAGGTGCTCAGGGCAATACCAGCGGAATTGATTGCGGGTTGATCCTAATTTTGACAATGTGTCGGCGTCATTTTCTTTCGTGGTATGTGGTGGAATTCACATCCTTCAAAATATCCACTTATCTTTTGCACATGGAATCAGATAAAGCCATATTAGCATCTAATGCGTCCCAACCGCCCGATACTTGTCAGACTACTAGATCCGAGTCACCGTAGCATAGGATTAGCGTATACCAATTTCTTTTGCCACTTTCAATCCATGAACTAGTGTTTCATATTCAGCTACATTGTTGGATGCGGCAAAATGTATTTCGATACATATTTCAACCGATCTTTTTAGGCGAGGTTAGCACTATTCCTGCTCCCAAACCGTTCCTTAGTTTGGAACCATCAAAATGCATTGTCCAAGAATTTGGATCTGCGGTGGTGGCTCATATTGCACCTCGCCCGATCTACGAGAAAGTCGGCGACAGCCTGAGATTTGATCGCATCTCTTCTATCAAATTGTGGAGCATACGGTGATAACTCGATTGCCCATTTTGCTATTCGGCCACTTGCATCCTTGTTGTTCAATATGTCGGCTATGGGTGCCTCACAGATTACTTTGATGGGGTGCTCTTCAAAGTAATGCTTAAGCTTTTTTGCCGACATATATACTCCATAAGCCATCTTCTGATAGTGCGGATAATTCTGCTTTGAAGTGGATAATACTTCACTTAGATAATAAACTGGCCTCTGAACTGTCTTACCCTCTTCAAGTCGTTCCACTACAACCACAGTACTAACTACTCGATTGGTAGCCGCTACATAGAGTAGCATAGGTTCTTTCGATAATGGAGAAGCTAAAATGGGTGCCGTAACTAGCATCTTTTTCAACTCATGAAATGCAAGGTCCGCCTGGGGAGTCCAGCTAAATTTGTCCGACTTTCTCATCAGCTGATAAAGTGGCAGTGCCTTTTCTCCTAGCCGACATACAAATCGACTAAGCGAGGCCAGGCAGCCCGTGAATTTTTGTACATCGTTCAAGCATCTCGGCAATTCCATTCTTTCTATTGCTCTTATCTTCGTTGGATTAGCCTCGATACCTCGGCTGGACACAAGGAAACCGAGTAATTTTCCTGCAAGACGCCAAATGTGCACTTCTCGATTAAGTTTCATTCGAACCTTCTCGTTCGCGAAAGTTTTAGTATATCTTCTAGCAAGGTTTTGCTCTCCTTAGTTTTGATGACTACGTCATCCACATATACTGCACATTTTTTCCTATCGATCATGTAGGCACTTTTGCATGCACCTTTGATACGTTGCTCTGCATTTCGCAGCCGAATGGCATTGTGCGATAACAATAAGCCCGTGACGGGTAATAAATGCGATCTTTATTTGATCGGCGATTTAGCGGTATCTGTGGAAACGAATCTGGCGTCTACAAATGATAACAGCTCACAACCAGCCGGTCGAGTCAATGACTTGGTCTATTCTAGGCAAAGGAAAAGGATCTTTCGGACATGCCTTGTTCAGTTAGTGTAGTCGATACACATTCGCCACACAATGGCTACATTGGGGTCATCTTTTTCTTTTCTACTAGTACCGGATTTGATAACCAATCCGGATCAAGACCTCCATGATGAACCCGGCGAGCTATTTCATCCCTATTACTTTTCTCCTGTCTTGGCGGCGGAGAGGTTGCTTCACCGGCCTTGCTCGGCGACGTTTAAAGAGTGCTCACTAACTCCTCGGCACACCTTGCGATCTTGAGTTGACCATGCAAATATGTCCCGATTCTCACGGAGGAAGTTGGTGAGCTCGCCTTCCTATTTAGCGTCAAGGCCTGCACCAATAGTAACGATGCGCCTGGGAACTCATCAATCTGAAATTTCTTCGTCTCTTTGGTCGGTGAAAAGAAACACGCCATGAGGGTTGGCGGTCTTGGCATGCTTAATCAGGTCTTGACCGAGCGAGGCTGCTACCTCTGAATCCTTTTCTTTTCTCTTGCTATAACCAATGACTCGGCCAATTTGACCCGGCAAGCACACTCCATTGACTTCTTGTAATCCTCGAATTATCACCCCTTGTGGTCCGGTAACTTCATCTTTAGATAACCTATATGACTGCTCATGAATTTGGCTGCAAGTCCGTCCGAGTAGAGCATGATAACAACTTTCCAGATCGACCACCTCAAATTCTAAATTTTCTGCTCTGCAGTTATCTCTTGTACCGAATAACACGTCCACTCGGACTTTACCGATGGGCTCACATGAAAGCCCTGGCACTATCCCATGGAAAGTTGTCCTCGTGGACTGCAGCATATTCTGTGATATTCCGAGCTTATGCATGGTATCTTTGTACATGATGTTGATACTGCTTCCATTATCGATGAGTACTTTTGAGAATTTCACATTGATGCTTGGTCCCACAAACGTCGGATCCAACACGAGTGCATATGATCCTGGACTCGGCATTATTCTGGGGTGGTCTTTCATGCTCCAGGTCATCTCCTGATCAGACCATGGCTGGTATCTTGGCACCGCCGCATAATCGCATTCACTTCCATATGCCGTTGCACGCACACTCGCTTGTCCGTTGTTCCGTCGTGAACACACAATAAGACTGGTGATGTTCCCTGTAATCATTACGTCCAGCATTCGCCGGATTTATCCTTCCGTCCTGCCCCTGGTTCATTACTTGATGCACTGCATCCCTTCGATCCGAGTTATCGTACCTCGGGGGAGGGGTAGCATCGATTCTGGTATTTGCTCCGATTAATTGCGGCCGATGTCTGTTGCACCTGATGGGGAACCTGAACTCCTGCCGGGTTCCCCATCGCATTTTTCATCCAGGCGCATTGCCGGGTTGTATGATTGGCCGGTCTAGATGGGTTTGATGTGTGAAATTTGCACGGCTGATCTAACATGGATTCGAACGTATACTTCGGCCTCTCTTGCCATTGCTCCTTTTGCTCTGGGGTCCATTGCCTCTTTCCCTCATTCCTTGATGTCCACTGTTGAGGTCCATTTTTCTGTCGTTGAGTTGCTCCGTGACTCGGCTGGTCTTGTGCTATAGCCGCCACCTGGGCTGAATTATATCTATAATCCGGCCTCTCTTCTCTTCTTCTTCCTCTGAAATCACGCCTAGATGACCCGGCCAATTCTCTCGTGTAGTGGTCTTGTTGCTCACGATGATCTGCCGACATTAACTCCGGTTGGGTTGGGTCACCCAATGCATAGGAGTCCGCTATTCTGATAGTTTCTGCCAGTGTGGTTGGCATATCTCTCTGCAGGCGTTGCCACAGTACGCTGCTATAACGGCAGCCTTGCGCGAACCAAGCGATCGCTTGCGATTCGATAACTCCCTCACATGAGTTTCTCAGGTTACACCATCGAGTTAAAAACTCTCTATCTGTTTCATTCGCCTCGCTTGCACATGGCTAGTTGTGGTCTATTCGGTCTCTTGTATGTGCTGGTAAAGTTGCTAACGAACATCTCTTCGAAATCCAACCAGCAGTTGATACTGCCAGCTGGTTGATTATTCAACCATACCCTGGCTGGTCCTTCCAACATCTGTGGGACATACCGCATTTATCTTAGATTGCCACCGCTATCTTCACGGGTGGCATAATCAATCAACCATCTTGTGGTTTGGTACTTCCATTATGCGTTTTGTGCCTCTTGCCAACTGAAAATTCGCACGGTGGTTCGCCCATGATCCGTGGTCCAAAACATGCGGACACAGTGGACCTTGCTCTTCCAGTAGCTCGGACCGGTATAGCCGATCCAACTTTACTCTTGTATCACTTGCTGGCAAATCTCTGTACAGGATTCTATCCTGCATCCCATAGTGATTGTTTCCACCCTGGTTTGCGTATTCTACCTCGGAATATCCATCATTATACCTTTCATTCATCTGATTGTAGCGAGCTGGCCTCACTTCTCTTTCCTGCCGAGGCTCATGTCTTGGTTGCGGGTTGAGCGACACTTCTCTTCTTACCTCTGCCAGGGTTTGGTTTTCATGATTGTCTCTTGCAGGTTCTTTCCTGCCGTGATCCCCATTACCTCGGCCGCCGCCGTCCTTTTCCATGCGGCCGTGGTTTCTCTCCCCACTATTACCTCGGCTTGCATTGCCTCTGTTCTCATTTGCCTTTCCAGCTATTGCCGGGTCATATGGAACAATTTGTTTGTTCCTCTTCCCTGAGGTTACTGCTTTTCTTTTCTAGCATTGTTTCCAGGTGAAGACGCCGCTGCCGCAGATAAAGCAGGTGCTGCCCTAGAATGAACCATCCGTGAAGCCCTGGTCTTGCCGGGTTGGCTCGAGCATTTCTCATTTCTTTGGTTCGCGTCTTCAGGCTCATTCACTCTTTCTTGTTGTTTCCACGAGCTTCCTGTTAATCCCTCTAATTCCAATGCTGCGGCATTTGCCGCTCAGTTTTTTCGCCAGTCTGCCTCGGCAAACCCATCCTGATTCAGCCTGTGAGCTTCATGCTCTTTGTTAATATCATTCATGAGGTTCTTACCTCTTAATCTTAGTTCGTCCACCCGCCGGTGCGATATCAAGCTTATTAGCTTTTGCATATTCTCTCGTGGTCTGTTCAAGGATTTCGCAGGCTGATACTTTTTGGCCTCTACCAAGACCTTTTGCTGGTTTCCTCTAACTCTGCTCGAGCATTTGCGGATCAAGTATCGGCGCCATCGGTGTGGTTAAGTTCTCTATAGTTGCTCAAGAATGTTCTCTGGTCTCCGAGGTGGTCCTCTCACTCTTGGTGCCTTTGGGGTGGTGTCATGCAGCTCGGCCGGGTTTGTCACTGGCGGAATTACCTCGGCGGTTTGCAGTGTGATCTGCTTAGGCGGACCCTGTGCGCCTGCGGCGGGTTATCTGCTTGACCCGGCTAAGGCTGTTCCCGCTTGAGTCCCTGTTGCGACCATCACCTCGACGCTGCCCGCCCGATGCTCTCCTGATGGACTGCTCGCCGCGCTTCGAGGTGGTTCCCCTGCAACAACAACTTGGTGAGGATAAATGTCGGTGATGTCGACGCCCGTAGACCACTGTGCTCGCCAGCCGATGAAGATCCCGTTGCGCTGGGGTTTTCCTGAAGCTCCTGCATTGTCTCGACATAGTTGCAGAGACCAAATCTGGACCAAGCCGTAAACAACGCTCGCGGTGTTGATGAAGTTTCCGTCCGGATCACGACTCCAGCTAGCACACCGCTGGCCCCACGGATGGCGCCAATCGTGGTGGTGGCACGCGAGATGCCATGGGTAGGCTAAAGTATGGGGCCAATGGATGCTAGTGGGATCAGGGAGGAAGATGCAACTGTCTTTACACTCAAGCCGCCAAAGTGATGAACTTTATTTCTCTCTTGATGGGTTACAAGTGCTCCTTGAGCTGTTTACAGGGGACAATGTGAATCTCCCGCCCTAACGGTGCTCCTTGAAATCGATCCTCCCTCGTGGTCCAAACCTCCCTTATAAAGGGGTGCCTTGGGTGCCCTTAGGGTCGTGAGGCAAGCATATTCGTGGAATATGCTTGTCCCAAAATAGTAGTTCGGCGCCTCCTGTCCCTGTCGCCCTTCTAATGACGGCAAGGCTCTAGTGGCCCCCTCCTGCGTGCCTCGGGCTCGGACTGTCACCTCCGTGACCTCCTTCGCGCCTCCGACTGTGTGCATCCTTGTCTCTTGTGCTTGGCCTGCTCGATTCCTTCTAGCTCGCAACTATACTTTGACCACGGCTTCTCCTTCTCCCGCAAGCTTCGATCACTCGGCCTTACCTTGTGTTACTCGGCTGCTTACACGCATGAAGATCATTTGGGTAACCCGGCCGATTTTCTCATTAACTCGGCCGGGTAACTACTTGATACCTATACATGGGCTTCTTGCCTCCGTTCATCGGCCGACATATCCATGATTCGGCCGACCTAGGCCGTAGCTCAGAAATCAGACGGGGACAGTACATCTGTCTTTCCCCGTCTCTGACCTACCCGAGGTTAACCCCCCGACAGGGACCAAAGAAGGACCGCGGGTTGAGCAGAAAGAATCTCCAGGGGGTTATCCACAAAAAAACACGTCGTCGTCATCCTCACGCACACAAACAGCTCGCTAGAAAAGCTTGTCGCCGCTCGATGCCATCATCGTCGTCCTTGCGCCAAGATCAACACCGCGTTGCCAGGAGAGGATAAGGAGGCCACCTCGACGTCATTGCTCATCCTCACCCTCAATTTCCCCCTATACAGCTTTCTCGCTCAATTTCTTCTTCTGACCCGAGAACCCTTGCTCGGAGGTGAGCTAGAGCCGGCGATTCCGTGCTCGCCTCGGCCATGCAAGACCACGGTGGAGACCGTTGTGATCTTCTCGTCCGTTTGCCCCAACTCGCACTAGCAGTGAAGGCGTGAATCAACCCATTCGAACCCTCGTTCCCGACGCTGTTCATCGACTTTGCCGGCGTCTCCGACTGCACCTCGCCAAACCAAGCACACCATCGAGTTCCTGGTGAGTCACTGAATCTCCTAGTATGCGTAGATCTTTCGTTTTCTTCCTAAATCCACGCCACCGTGATTGACGCAAGCACCACCGCCTGAGCTCGCCGCCGGTTGACCTCCGGTGACCAAAAAGGGGCGACGCCACCACCAATAGGTTCACATCGATCTCCTCTGTCCAACAAACCTAGCCACAGCCCCGCGCATGTACCAGATCGATCGATTGATCCTCAACCAGTGAGGATCAACTCGAGTGACGTCATGCTCACCTCAGGTTCGAACCACGTCAGCGAGTTTGACCATTCTTGCCTCGCGTGGCTGATGACATGGCCTTGGGCCCATATGTCATTGACTGGGGGTAGGAACAGAATCGGTAACAAATACATTTTCTAAACCTGAGGGCTGAGGTGGACCTAGGCCCACTGGTCAATGACTCAGGCTAAGTACGGGTACGGTGTAAAAAGTAATTTCTGTTTAAGAAATAATAAAATGTTATAAACTCAATTATTAATATTCCATAAATCAAATAAATGATTAAATCTTGTTTAATTAATAACTTTTGAATTACAATTTAGAAAAATATGTATAATATATGAAAATTTGTAGAAAAATAAAATCTACAACTTAAAATTATTATCAAATATTATTTTGATAATTATTTAAATAAATATTATTTAATAAAGGTTTTACAAGTAATAAATTTTTGATAATTCATATTTTAATAATGGTAAATGTTAAAGATTTAAATAAAATACCAAAAATCTTAGAACAATAAAAATTATAATTTGAAACCATAATCATGTATTATTATTTCACTTAAGTAAATATTTATTATGTATCAAGTAATTATAAAGTAATAAGAATTGTAAAAATCATATCTTATTATTTATAAATCACAAAAATAAATGTAATATACCAAAATGATCACCAAAAATAATATCTACATGTTAAAAATCTAATATTCTACTTTTGAACTAAATAAAAATTCAAATAATTTAATAACTCAAATTTAAACTTATTTACTTTATTAGTAATTCATATAAGGATAAATAAAATTTGTTAATATTTTTAAAATGAGTCAATTAAGTCTAATAAATAGTATTAGTCTTAAATATTAATAATATGAAGCCATAATGGTTTAAAACATTGTTATCATCTTTGTATTAAATTATCTTCAACCCTAAGTGAAGATTATATTCTCAAAGGATCCCAATTCATGATAAAAACCTTAAAGAACACCTTGTGAATAAATCAGATCCTTTCCATCTATTCCATCTATGTTAACTATCAAATTACAAAAACTACCACAACATTATAGCAAGTTCAAAAAGCAGTTAAGTGACAATATATCTTGGTTTATAAACTATACTCACTCATCTATAAAAGGTAAATGATATTACTCCATTATAGAATCAAGAAACCATTACACCAAGTAATAGAATAACCATTTTTAAGTAACTTAAAGAAAACATTCCAGATACACCAAGTACAAATATCATAAGCATTATACTTTCAAACTATCTTTGTTTTAAAGTTAACTTTAGTCTACAAGAATCTAAATATAACACTATAAACATTGTTATACGTTTTATAGTTAACTTTGGTCCGAAGTAGTTAAGTTATAAAAATACCTCAAACTCAAACCATTCGAGCAAGCATAAATAACATCGACCAAACTCTAGTAACAACAAAGCTTGTTTAGACCTTAGAAGAGAAACTTTTTCTTTGAAGGTTATTCTTTTTGCCACTTCAAACAAGAACTCTTATATAAGCAATCTTAACTAGCATTTCATAAGTATATATATTTTATTGCTACATATGTGTTGCTCACAACCACTCATAAGCCCTAATAAGAAGCATAAGCATGGAATTTATTTAAAAAGGGACAAAACATTCTAAAGTAACCATCTCCGAAATCCAAACCCTAGGACAACATTATCCCCGGGATTTGCGTTTAGAATGTGCATCACAATACTTATGCATAAAAGCATATTGCTTCTTTAAACATTAGTCCTTACCGGACCAATGATGTTGATTTCAGATTTTGGATCTTATACTGACTCGAAGACCGTGAGTGCATAATCTTGCAATCAAAAAAGGCAAGTTCACACTTGCTCATGTCCTTTGTTTATTTTCTGTAAAGTATTCTACAAATCCAGTGTTGTTATCACCTGCATTTGAAAAAGGTCTAAAAACACTATTTTCGATAATAACGTGAACTATTGGTTACTAATCCAGGGTGATCATCTAATCTGTTACATCTGATAGTTGGAATACCACTATTCAGAACTATATCACCTAGGACTTAACAACCAATGTCGTCAGTGATTCTTGCGCCGTATATTACACGTTAACCATGAGATTTGGAATGAGACGGAGAAGTCAGCTGTATCTTCTTCCTCTCGCATGAAGCCGGATGTGTAGGTCGTGGCTGTTATCCTCGAAGCATGCATATTAATTGATAATTCGTAGAGGATATGCAGCATATGGGTTGGAACCCTCATCTTCCCATGATAGTTCTGACACCTAACGGTTTGTACAAACCATTGCCGTAATTCTTTATGTGGGCATGGTGTACACCAAGGAGGCATGTGAGTGTTGGAGATATGCCCTAGAGGCAATAATAAATGTAGTTATTATTATATCTTTGTGTTTATGATAAATGTTTGCATTCATGCTATAATAGTATTAACAAGGAAACATTGATACTTGTGTGATTTGTAAACTTAATTTGAAGTCCCTAGTATAGCCTCTATACTTCACTAGCTTGTTGGTTGATTAATGATTGTGGTTTCCCTATCATGAACATTGAGATGTTATCAACAACAAGATCATATCGTTAGGAGAATGATATGGTGGACATACTCCTATAGATAAGCGTAGCATAAAGATCAAGTCATTTCATTAGTTCAATTGCTATATGCTTTCTGATACATAGTAACCTAATTCCTTCGACCATGAGATCATGCATATCACCTTTCTGGATGGATGCTTTGATGACATCAAACACCACACCGTAATCGGGTGGTTATAAAAGTGGCATTGAGTGTTGGAAGGTATTGGTTGAGACACATGGATCAAGAGTGGATTTGTCCATCCACATGACGGATAGATATACTGGGCCCTCGGTGGAATGTCATCCAATTAGCTTGCAAGCATGTGACTTGGTCACAAGGGATCACATATCACGGAACGAGAAAAGAGTACTTATCAAGAACAAGGTTGAACTAGGTATGCAGAGATACAACGATCATAACCTTGGGTAAGTAACATATCGTGAGACAAAGGGAAATTGGTATCGTATGTAAGTGGTTCATTCGATCGCAAAGTAATCGAGAAATATGTGGGAGCCATATGAATTTCGATTCCTCTATTGGTTATTGTTGAGAAGTGTCTCGATCATGTCCGCATAATTCACGAACCGTAGGGAGACACACTTAAGGATTCGACGTTGTTTGAGTAGTTATGGTATTATGAGAAAGAGACCGAATGTTGTTCGAGTCTCGGATGGGATCCGGATATCACGAGGTGATCCGGAATGGTCCGGAGAATAAGATTCATATAAGGAAAGTCCGCTTTGAGTTCGGGAATGATTCCGTGTTTTCATGGAATGTTCTAGAAGGTTCGGATTGTCCAAGCACTGGGGGAAGGGTACATGAATGTGTCATTGATCATTGAATGATTGCATCATGTACTAAGTGTTATTGCTGTCCCAAATAAAGGATTAAATTGAATCCTAAAACAGAAAAGTCAAATGTCCAGTTTGAAAGTCAAACTGCCAAAACAAGAAACTGTGGGAAACAAGCAAGAGGAGCCGGAACCACCATGGCGGAGGAGTAGGACTCCTCAGCCGGCGCCCAGCCAAGGCCGACTTGGGAGGGACTCCTCCCTCCTGGCGCCAGGACCTCCTCCCATAAAAGGAGGGGGGGCTCCTCCATAGACGCTTTTCTACTCTAGATCTCCGTTTAGAGCTGTTTTGGTTTAGAGCTTCTAATTGCTTTAGCCGCTTTAGAGCCTTCTAATTGGTTTAGAGCCCTCTAATTGGTGTGTCTAATTACTAGGCCACTAATCCTCTCTCTCATAAGCTCCAACCTAATCGCACCACATTAAGGCGAAGCACCTCATGATCTCCCTCTACTTAGGTACCACGCCCGTGTGCTACGGAATCGCGAGGAGAGTGCTACAACCTCCGCCTGCTTGGAACAAGGGAGAGGAAGGTCTTCGCGAGTACCGAACGTGTGACCGATCATGGAGCGCCGTTAACGTGGCTACTGAAGGATCGCCACACGATCTTGAGATCGGGAAGAGTACGACTACATCACCCAAGAATCCGCCTCGTTAACCACTTTGGAATCTTCAAGGGTGAGTTCCTCCATCGACTCGTTGCTACAATCTAGTAGATAGATCTTGGCTTGTTTGTTTGTATGCGATAGAAAAATTTTGTTTTCCATGCTACGAACCCCTACAAAGGGTATCGAGCCGTGTCTATATGTAGATCTGTTGCACGAGTAGAACACAATGGTCATTGTGGGCGTTGATGCTTTTATTGTAGATTGCTTTTTGTGTACTTTGCATCTTGCGGTATGTTGGGATGAAGCGGCGGCTAACCTTACATGACATCGTTCATGAGACTTGCTCCACGCTTGACATGTAACTTGTATTGCATAAGTGGCTTTATGGGTGCATGTTTCTCCTAGCATAGTTAAGATCCAATTTACAACGGGTGATCAACAATGCTAGTATCAATGTTGTGGTTCTTGTTCGTAAGTTAGAACGACACTTATTGAAAGCCCCAAACCACGTAAAATATGCAAAGAAAGTAGAAGCGTCTAACTTTGTTTTGCGGGGTGCAAATGATGTGATATGGCCATGATTGTGATTATATTCGATGTATGCAATGTTCCTTATTGTAAGTCGACAACCGGCAGGAGCCATATGGTTGTCTTTAATTTATGTTAAGACCTGCGTGTCTATTCAAATAGTTGTAATAGTTGAAGCTGGTGGACGACAACCATGGAGAAGCGTCATTGACCTTGATGCAATGCCGGTGATGATGGAGATCATGTTCGTGCTTGAAGATGGAGATCGAAGGCACGAAGAAGAAAGGCCATATCATATCACATATATATTGAATTGCATGTGATGTTAATCCTTTATGCATCTTGTATTGCTTAGTAGACGACGGTAGCATTATAAGATGATCCCTCATGCACATCAATTTCAAATCATAAAGTGTTCACCCTTAGTTAGCACCGTTGCTAAAGCTTGTTGTTTCGAAGCACCACGTGATGATCGGGTGTTCTAGATTCTGCAAGTGTATACAACGTGAGCAAGCCAGATTTGCTCATGCAGAAACTAAGGTTTGATCTTGACGAGCCTAGCATGTACAGACATGGTCTCGGAACACGGATTACCGAAAGGTAAAGCATGAATCGTATAGTAGATGTGATGAACATGATGATTGTTCGCTATTGAAACTATATCAACTCTCGTGATGATCGGTGTTGATGTAGTGGATTTGGTTCGTGTGATCACTAAAACAATGTGAGGGATATTGTTTTGAGTGGGAGTTCACCTAGTTTAATTTCATTAATTAATTTGAACTCAATTTGTCATAAACTTAGTCTAAACTATTGCAAATATGTTGTAGATCAATGGCAGCCCCTACCATCAATTTTAATGCGTTCCTAGAGAAAGAAAAGTTGAAAAACAATGGAAGCAACTTCGCGGATTGGTTCCGCAATTTGAGGATTGTCCTCACACCGGTAATTTGACCTATGTCTTTGGATGCACCTGGTGACCCACTGCGGTGATGCTTCCGATGAAGTAAAGAATGTTTACCTCGCTCGGAAGAATCGGTACTCCATAGTTCAAAGGTGCTATCTTGTATGGTTTAGAATCGGAGCTTCAGAAAAGGTTTGAAGAGTCAGACCCATATGATATTGTCGAGGATCTCAAATTGATTTTTGAGACTCATGCGGCAATTGAAAGCTATGAGGCTTCTGAAAAGTTCTTTAACTGCAAGATGGAAGAGGGCAGCTCAGTCAGTGAGCATGTGCTTAAGATGTCTGGGCATGCAAACAAACTTCAAAGCTTGGGTATTGTGATTCCTAATGCTTTGGGGATTTACCGTGTCCTCCAATCACTACCACCAAGTTACAAGAACTTTGTGATGAACTACAACATGCGTAAACATGAACAAGACGTTGCGAACTCTTTGCCATGTTGAAATCTGCGAAGTGGAGATCAAGAAAGAGCACCAAGTGTTGTTGGTCAATAAGACCACAAAATTCAAGAAAGGCAAGTCTAAGCAAAGGGACACTTCAAGAAGGGTGGTAAGAAAGCTACCACGCCGATTTAAGAAGACCAAGGCTGGACCTAAGCCTGAAACCGAGTGCTTTCTGCAAGGGAGAAGGTCCTCGAAGCGGAATTGCCCAAAGTACTTGGCGGATTCAAGAACGGCAACATCAAGAAGAAAGGTATATCCGATATACATGTTATTGATGTGTATCTCACTAGTACCGTAGTAGTGCTGGGTATTTGATACTGGTTCGGTTGCTCATATTTGTAACTCGAAACAGGTGCTGCAGAATAAACGGAAGCTAGCGAAGAACGAGGTGACGATGCGCGTGGGAAACGGATCAAAGGTTGATGTGATCGCGGTCGGCACACTACCTCTTCATCTACCATCGGATTAGTTTTATACTTAAATAATTGTTATTTAGTGCTGCGTTGAGCATGAACATTATCTCGGGATCTTGTTTATTGCGAGGCGGTTACTTTAAGTCGAGAGAATAATGGTTGTTCGATTTATATGAGTAATATGTTTTACGCACATGCACCTTTGATAGATGGTCTATTCTTATTGAATCTCGATAGTGGAAATACACATATCAACAACATTGAGGCTAAACGTTTGAAATCAGCGATAATTCGACCTATATGGCATTGTCGTCTTGGTCACATCGAGTGAAACGTATGAAGAAACTCCATTCGATGGACTTCTTGAATCACTTGATTTTGAATCACTTGAAAGATGCGAAGCATGTCCGATGGGAAAAATGACTAAGACTCCATTTTACGGTATGATGGAGCGAGCTACGGACTTATTGGAAATCATACATACCGATGTGTGGTCCAATGAGTGTAGCATCGCTGTGGTTATCGTTATGTTCTTACCTTCACGGATGACTTGAGTAGATATGGGTATATCTATTTCATGAAACATAAGTCCGAAACTTTCGAGAAGTTTAAGGAGTTTCAAAGTGAGGTAGAGAATCAACGTAACAAGAAGATTAAATTTCTACGCTCGATCGTGGAGGTGAATATCTAAGTTACGAGTTTGGCGAGCATTTAAAGAAGTGCGAATACTTTCACAATTGACACCGCCGAACACCACAGCGTAATGGTGTATCCGAACGTCGAATCGAACTCTCTTAGATATGGTTCGTTCTATGATGTCACTTAGATTTACCGCTATCATTTTGGGGTTATGCATTAGAAACAGCATTCACTTTAAATAGGGCACGTCTAAATCCTGAAACGACACCGTATGAATTATGGTTTGGGAAGAAACCCAAATTGTCGTTCCTTAAAGTTTGGGGATGCGAAGCCTATGTAAAGAAGTTACGGACAAGCTTGAACCCAAAGCGGAAAAAATGCGTCTTCATAGGATACCAAGGAAACTATTGGGTATACCTTCTATCATAGATCCGAAGGCAAAACATTCGTTAAGAATGGATCCTTTCTAGAGAAGGAATTTCTCTCAAAGAAGTGACTGGAAGGAAAGTAGAACTTGACGAGGTTGTTGAACCTTCTCTCGAAATTGCGAGTAGCGCAAGACCGAAGAAGTTCTGTGGTGCCCGCACCAATAAGGGAGGAAGCTAATGATGATGATCATGAAACTTCGGTTGAAGTTGCTACTGAGCCTCGGAGATCAACGAACTCGTACCACTCCAGTTGGTATGATTCCGTTATGAATGTCATGGTGGACAACACCGATGACCCCGAGACATATGAGGAAGCGATGATGAGCCCAGATTCCAATAAATGGCAAGAAGCCATGAAATCCGAGATTGGATCCATGTACGAAAACCAAGTATGGACTTTGGTGGACTTACCGGATGGCCGGAAGGGTGTCGAGAACAAATGGATTTTCAAGAAGAAAACAGATGCTGATGGTAATGTTACTGTCTATAAAGCTCGACTTGTCGCAAAAGGGTTTCGACAAATTCAAGGAGTTGACTACGATGAGACATTCTCACCAGTAGCGAAGCTAAAATCTGTGAGGATTATGTTAGCAATCGCTGCATATTATGATTATGAGATATGGCAGATGGATGTCAAAACAGCATTCCTCAATGGAGACATTGATGAAGAGTTGTATATGATGCAACCCAAAGGTTTTGTCGATCCTAAAGATGCTAACAAGGTATGCAAACTTCAACGGTCCATCTATGGATTGAAGCAAGCATCCCGAAGTTGGAATCAACGTTTTGATAAGGTAATCAAAAGTTTTGGTTTTATACAAACTTATGGAGAAGCTTGTATTTACAAGAAAGTGAGTGGGAGCTCTGTAGCATTCTTAATACTGTATGTGGATGACATATTGTTGATTGGGAATGATGTAGACCTTCTTAATAGTGTCAAGGAATATTTGAATAATAGTTTTTCAATGAAGGATCTTGGCGAAGCTTACATATTAGGCATAAAGATTTATAGAGATAGATCAAACGCCAAATATCATTGTCACAGAGTACATATTTGGACAAAGTTCTAAAGAGATTTGGAATGGAGGAAAGCAAGAAAGGGTTCTTGCCCATGTTGCTCAATACGACCTTGAGTAAAACTCAAAGTCCGACATCGGCGTAAGATAGAGAAAGGATGAGTAAGACCCTATGCCTCACCATAGGATCTCTAATGTATGCCATGCTATGTACTAGACCCGACATTGCATATCTGTTAGTTTAACTAGCAGATATCAAAGTGATCCAGAGTGGATCATTGACACGGTCAAAAACATCCTTAAGTACTTGAGAAGAACTAAGGATATGGTTCTTTCTTATGGAGGTGATGAACATTTCGTTGTTAATGGTTACACCGATGCTAGTTGGAACACCGATCCGATGATTCTAAATCACAATCCGGATACGTATTTATTTTGAATGGTGCAGCGATTCTGGAGGAGTGCAAAGCAAAGCGTGGCGAGATCTTCAAGAATCGGAATACATGGTCGCTTCGGAGGCTTCACAAGAAGCGATATGGATGAAGGAGTTCATTACAGAGCTGGGTGTGGTTCCAAGTGCTGGACCCAATGTCTATCTCTTTGTGATAACATGGGCCATAGCCAATGCGCAAGAACCAAGGTCACACAAGAAGTCAACATATCAAGCTGCGTTTACGCTATTCGAGAACATATCCAGGATGGGGATATAAAGATTTGCAAAGTACACACAGATCTGAATGTGGCGGATCCGTTGACTAAACCTCTCCCGAGGGCAAAACATGACCAACACCAAACCGCCATGGGTGTTCGGTATATTACCATGTAATCTAGATTAGATGACTCTAGTGCAAGTGGGAGACTGTTGGAGATATGCCCTAGAGGCAATAATAAATGTAGTTATTATTATATCTTTGTGTTTATGATAAATGTTTGCATTCATGCTATAATAGTATTAACAAGGAAACATTGATACTTGTGTGATTTGTAAACTTAATTTGAAGTCCCTAGTATAGCCTCTATACTTCACTAGCTTGTTGGTTGATTAATGATTGTGGTTTCCTATCATGAACATTGAGATGTTATCAACAACAAGATCATATCGTTAGGAGAATGATATGGTGGACATACTCCTATAGATAAGCGTAGCATAAAGATCAAGTCATTTCATTAGTTCAATTGCTATATGCTTTCGATACATAGTAACCTAATTCCTTCGACCATGAGATCATGCATATCACCTTTCTCGGATGGATGCTTTGATGACATCAAACACCACACCGAATCGGGTGGTTATAAAAGTGGCATTGAGTGTTGGAAGGTATTGGTTGAGACACATGGATCAAGAGTGGGATTTGTCCATCCACATGACGGATAGATATACTGGCCCTCTCGGTGGAATGTCATCCAATTAGCTTGCAAGCATGTGACTTGGTCACAAGGGATCACATATCACGGAACGAGAAAGAGTACTTATCAAGAATAAGGTTGAACTAGGTATGCGGAGATACCGACGATCATAACCTTGGGTAAGTAACATATCGTGAGACAAAGGGAAATTGGTATCGTATGTAAGTGGTTCATTCGATCGCAAAGTAATCGAGAAATATGTGGAGCCATATGAATTTCCAGATTCCTCTATTGGTTATTGTTCGAGAAGTGTCTCGATCATGTCTGCATAATTCACGAACCGTAGGGAGACACACTTAAGGATTCGACGTTGTTTGAGTAGTTATGGTATTATGAGAAAGAGACCGAATGTTGTTCGGAGTCTCGGATGGAATCCGGGATATCACGAGGTGATCCGGAATGGTCCGAGAATAAGATTCATATAAGGAAAGTCCCGCTTTGGAGTTCGGGAATGATTCCGTGTTTTCATCGGAATGTTCTAGAAGGTTCGGATTGTCCCAAGACTGGGGGAAGGGTACATGAATGTGTCATTGATCATTGAATGATTGCATCATGTACTAAGTGTTATTGCTGTCCCAAATAAAGGATTAAATTGAATCCTAAAACAGAAAAGTCAAATGTCCAGTTTGAAAGTCAAGCCAAAACAAGAAACTGTGGAAACAAGCAAGAGGAGTTGGAACCAACTTTGGAGGAGGAGTAGGACTCCTCCGGGCGCCCAGCCAAGGCCGACTTGGGAGGGACTCCTCCCTCCTGGCGCGCCAGGACCTCCTCCCATAAAAGGAGGGGCTCCTCCATAGACGCTTACTTTTCTACTCTAGATCTCCGGTTTAGAGCTGTTTTGGTTTAGAGCTTCTAATTGCTTTAGCCAACAGCTTTAGAGCCTTCTAATTGGTTTAGAGCCCTCTAATTGGTGTGTCTAATTACTAGGCCACTAATCCTCTCTCTCATAAGCTCCACCATACTGCACCGGCTTAAAGGCTCATGGATCTCCTCTACTTCCTGTACCACGCTGCCAGCTGGAATCGCGAGGAGAGTGCTACAACCTCCGCTGCTGCTTGGAACAAGGGAGAGGAAGGTCTTCGTAATCGAACGATGTGACCGATCATGGAGCGCCAGGAACGTGCCTGGAAGGATCGTCCACACGATCTTGAGATCGGGAAGAGTACGACTACATCACCCACGAGAATCCGCTCTCGTTAACCACTTTGGAATCTTCAAGGGTGAGTTCCTCCATCGACTCGTTGCTACAATCTAGTAGATAGATCTTGGCTTGTTTGTTTGTATGCGATAGAAAATTTTTTGTTTTCCATGCTACGAACCCCTACAGTGAGGTCGCGAAGGGGGCAATGATTGGCTTGGGTCAACTTCTGGGCCCCACATCATGGAATTGTGGACGGGAATAAGCTGCATGGTTATGCAACAAAGAGTTGATATCTCATGGGTAAAATGACACACCTCTGCAGAGTGTAAGAACTGTAACTTGTTACTCCCTGTTTCGGGAAGGAGCTGCGAACGCGGCGGGAAAGGAACTCCATGAAAGTTCCGGTAAACCCGTGAAGACTGACGGACATAGCTTTTCATAATAAAAGCAATCTTTGAAGAAATGTTTATGAAAACTTGCATTGCCTACGACCTACGGTCTGTGGCTGTAGTTATAGTGCATCAAACACTCATTTTCTAGTGAAATTGCTGAGTACGCTCGTACTCAAAGTATCTTCTTAACCCTTTCTAGATTCTAAAGCCATGAAGACTATGTCTACACCAAGATATGCTCCAGGAATCATCAACAGCTAAAATTCTTCAATAAAGACAAGGAATTCAACATATACCTCAACTCAAATGAAGACGAAGTTACTGATTAGATAGGAATATAATCTCTAGCCAAAGAACCTAATTCTGCAGTGCATTGCAATAGCAGCAATGCCAATCCCTTAGTTAAAATACTAATTTTAATAGTATAATAATTCTTGCGTTGTTTATCTTTGATTCTTCTCCGTAAGAAGTTCTTTATCTCTCTTTAACCTAGAGTGTTCTCTGGATCTTATGTAAAGAGTGAGCTGTAACCTCTAGCCATGTATTGGACCCGCTGTGTTTCTGTTGTGCCATTCTGAGGGATGTAATACTAGTGAACGGTGTTTCATTAGTGTTATGTCAATGACTATAGTATACTACATCATGAAGTGGTATGCTGGGTCACCGCACCGGGAAGAACTTTAGATCCCCCCGATCTAGGGACGACGGTGGCGGCGGCCACAGAAGGTTTCATGGAATATTGATCGGGTACTTAGGGTTTCTACATCGGGGGCTTCTTATAGACGAGGGGGGAGGCCGAGGCGGTGGCCAGGGGCCCTACACCCTGCCTAGGCGCGGGGCAGGGCCCACCCGCGCCTAGGGGGTTCTGGGCTCCCTGGACCGCTTCTCCGTCTCCCCTCTGAACTTCTTGTTCCCCATAGAAAGTTATTGACTTTGACGTTTGTCCTGTCCAATTCCGAGAATATTTCCTTACTAGCTTTTCTGAAACCAAAAACAGCAGAAAACAGGCAACTGGCACTGTGGCAACTTGTTAATAGGTTAGAACCAGAAAACATGTAAAAAGCACCTCAAAGTGTAGACAAAGCAAAGCAAAGCAAAGCAAAGTAGATACTAAACAAGCATCGAGCATCAAAAATTATAGATACGTTTCCGACGTTTCATGGCCCAATGGGATCTAAGCGTGCAGGCGTATCTTGGGTCGGAGACTTCAGATGGATGGGGCGGAGACTCCGGCGTGGGCGAGACAAATACTCTGGTCAGGGTCGCAAGGGTCAGATATTTCGGGGTGTCTCTGGGTGGTCTCCGATCTGAGATTTTGCAAGGTGTCACCAGTGGATTCACGAGCATGGACGAGCGGGCCGAAGACTCTAGTGTGGAGTGTCCGGAGACTCCGGTGGATCTGGTTATTCCGACGCACAAGTTGTATAACCTTTGGTTGTGGGCCTATGCTCCTCTTGTCCATATTTCTTGGAAACTTGGTGGTATATATGTAGAGTCGTTTGTAGGACGGGCTACATCACCCTAGGTCATGGCCACATGGAAATGGGTGAAAACATGTTTTCCAGTTTGTTTGGTATCCTCTCGATGCAATTTATTGGCCCTCGTCGGGTAGCGGGTGCGGCGGTTTGGTTGCATGAATTGTCGAGAGGTGGTAAAGGCTAAAGCATGCGCGCTATGATTGGTTGTCTCATGAAAGCCACTATGGTGAACTCTTCTCTAGTGTGGTGAGGTCATCAGGTACATCAGGAAGGAAGATAAATACAAGCAACGATAACATACTTAAAGTAGCAACGATAGCACTTATGGTAGCAACACACACATGTCACAACTAGTTTAGAAGTAGCAGGAAGTTTTTCTACGATACCACAGTAGCAATAACACTAGTTAAGCAGTAGGACCAACCATTCGCTTGTCATCAACAGTGAAGATCCTCGCCATTCATCTGGATTCTTAGGGTACCGCTTGACCACCTCACAATAAGAATAGTCGGAGATGACTACTTTGTACTCATTAACGCTCAACTTCTTAAACATGAGGAAGTAGCCAAACTTGAGTTCAATAGCAATGGTGAACGATATCCAGCGTGCTGCAATGACGACTTTGTAATTTACATCCTTGATGTGCACCTCCCTATGCATCCAATGGGGATCTTGAGGGTGATCTTTACAGACACAGGCCCCATATATTTTATAGAGGCTTGTGGGATTGGAAGATACCCTCACCCTGGTGTCATGGAAATGCCCCAAAGGTTGGGAATACATTCCTTATTCCTTCTTGTTGGTATGTCTTGAGGAACTTCGACATGGACTCCTAGTATACACTATGAAAAAGCATCAATGCAAGGTTAGCGATGAAAGATACGAGCTTCATAAAATAAGCACACCGAATGAACAAAAATGTTGATTAATTCCATGAACATCACTAAGAATTTTCCCCATACAAATTGGCACACACAAGTCAGCGAGATGAATTTGTATCTATCGAGGAGCATGTGTAACCAATACGGTTTTACATAGCCCTGGGTAGATGAGATCATCTCGTTAACAATCACAGTGCCACATTTTAATCATTGGCATAATCAAGAAAAGTTCAAATCATATTGGAGGCCTCATAGAAAGAAAGCACACACACGTTAATGAGATATCCAATATATAGCTAGTACTTGCCAGAACCAATGTGGTTGTACAAAGACGAACTATATGCAGATTATCACATTTAGAAAGATAGTGCCATGTATAAAATAATTGGCCAAATTCACATGAAAACTGTTGAATCATATTTGGGGTCTCATATGTTTTTTAGAGGAGTTAGTGAACCAAGTAGCATGCACAACATGTATTTTTGTACATAGCACTAGGTCCACTAACTCGTCTCTACGAAGAAGCAATGACAATGCAAAGGTTAATCCCTTTGCACTATTTTGTGCCATAGTTAAATCATTGGCCATTGCAACAAATTAAACCGCAAACCAAATAGAACAAGCACACACACAACTTAAATCATAGGCCAAATAAAACCCTAATCAAAGGCATATGCATAAAAGTGAACAATAATAGACAACTCTATTACTCAAACTCTAGCTCAAATTCGTGAACCAGAGCACAATCATGTGAAACCAGGGCCATATCTAAGAAGTTTCGAACAAAATCGGCCACGGTTGAACTAATTGAAGCCCAGTCATACTAATCCATGGTTCATTCAGAGACATAGTGGTTAACCTACCAGATCTACTATGCATTTCAACTAAAACTCATGCGCTTGCTATGCATAGATCTATGGTAAAAATGATTGGTAATGGACAACAGAGGCCTTACTGGCATTGTCGAGGCGCGGAAGGAGTTGAGCATGGACCAACACGACGAAGAACTTTCTCACGAAAGGCGGTCGTCATATTGGAGATGGAGGAGATGCGTAGATCGAAGGGTGGCGGAAGGCATTGCATACATACTCGTTGTATGGATATTAACCACTGACGAAAGCGGCAGAGGAGTCCAAGGGGGCGACGAGGCCGGGGAGAGATCTACACGTCTCCTCCATCTCCAACAAAAGCGACGAAGGAGTTTGATGACACGCACCAAAAAATATTTTACGTGATAAGTGCTACACTGAGATCATGTCGTGCCAAAAAGATTTGGCCTCGCCAAATAAATTTCACTACGTGTGGCCTCTAACATGGGGTCTCCACGGCAATGCTCATACTTGATGGACTTGGGTTTTCGGGAAGGAGGTATACGCTAGAGACTTCGTCGGCTAACAGACAAATACTAGGGATGCGAGTTACCCAGGTTTAGGCCTCCAGAGGTAAAACCCTACTCATACTTGTCTGTTGTTGATTGATGATGAAACCGAAGTTTACAATGTCGCTAAGATGGCTTGTGGATGCGCAAATTGGATCTGGCGTTAGCTACGGGGTGCGTAAGGGGTGTGCTGCGAGAGAGCCCTCCTCAAAGGTCCATCCTAGTTTTTATATGCACAAGCCAGGTCTCGGGTACCATTTGAGTCGGTTACAAGTTGGATCCTATCTCTAAGCTTTCCTAGTTTAGCAGGTTCTTCTTGCTTGTTATGCCAGGAGCCGGTGTCCTTATGGGCTTCGTGTCACCCGAATCTTTATGGGCTTCATGGATCCCAGCAGATCATCGCTTAGGCCTCCAACTAGGCCGAACCGGATAGACCAAAGGTGAGTGCCCGTTGGCCATACTATGTTGTCCAATTTCAAGAGAGTGATATATACGACGTTAGACATGAAAGCGTACCTTGTTTTTCTATCATCTATCGTAGCATAATGTGGCACCATGGGGTGTACTCAGAGTAGAGATTAGAAAATAGCAATCCTTCCTTTACAAACTCCCCGACATTCTTTACTAAGGAAAACATGATGCTAACCGAGAGACTTACCATGCTTGTTCTTTGCAAAAATAGTGAAGACATGTTGAATCTAAGAGCACCCAAGAGGAAGATATGCTTGTAGAGAAAATATTAATCAGGATGATGCAAGGTTTATTTTTTATTTTCTTTTGTTTTTATTGTGATCTTTTAGTTTGAATATATCAAAATTCTAATTCGCGAGCGCATTTAAATTTCTCTTCTCTACCTTTTCAAGTCGGTGCTCTAAACCAGCAAGCACACGTGAAACAAACCAAAACAACCTATTCATAAGTTTGCAGCACACGGGCATTCAACTAGTTAGGACTAAAAGCGGGCTTTCGAGTTCTAGCTCTATACTCTCTCTGTTAGGGATTGCAAGACCTATGGGACATTTTGCTAAGATTAAAAAAGTCAATAACTATCTCTCTTAATTACTTCATGCACCAATAGTTACACATGCATGAGAGAAGATAGAGAAAAATGAGAACATGCATTAGAGGAGAGAGACAAATAAATAGGAGAGGACTTACAATTTCTAACTTTTTAAAAAGCTATTGGGAGTACTATACAAGTGTCAGGACCAAGACAACCTACCCAGTGAAACGACTGCATTCTCAACCCTGAAAGCTCCACTCACATTAAGCCCCTGGTGACCAATTGTTGTTTGTAGCATCTGTCGTCCGGCACTCAGCCAATGGGCCAATCCAGAACCAACACAAGCTGAGAGTTCGTGTCATCATTAGACAGCACTACAAGCGTCAGTGTCACTGTCACATCATGCGTCAGTTCAATCGACTGTGTGTACACATTAGTTTACACAAGCTTATGTCGAAAGAGAATCACAATACGATGGTGTGCACTCAAACAACCTCAGCAGTAGGGTGCGGTGAAGACAAAGAAACATCAGGAGGTTAAAAATACGCGGCCCAGGTTAGTTGCTTCACAGTAAAAAAGGGGGCAGGAAAGAAGTTCACCACTTTCTTATGATGTGTAAGTTCACTACATTGCAAGTTGCCAAAAAAGATATCCAAATATCCGCCATAACTTTTGGCCACTCCAATATGGGATGACATATACTTTCAGGTGTCTGCTAATGAAAATGTGCCATGGCCATCTTGAGCACATTTTTCCTCTTGGAGAATTTCAGTCGTCTCAGTCACGGTCAACATACCCATGTCCATCCACGGCTCACTACACCTTGAATCACACAGCACAATCACCTAATCATATCCTGTATACATATGAACCAGGAGAGAATCACATAGCACAATGAGCGAATCACGAGAGTTGTAGCAATATCTGGATTGCTTAAGAGAACTGCACTAGGTCATCTGGCCTTCGCTGCGAGTAAGCTCAGCTTTGCGGATCCGGAGATTGTTCACTGGCACTGACCATTTCAGAAGCAACTGCAGCACCTGGGTTGGTATCTGAGTTAACATCAGCAATCTGATCAATCTTCTCCTCCTGCATCTCGACATCATGGCTAATAGGTGCTGCCTCGGCTTCTGCGTCAGCCATCTCTTCGTCACCATCACTTCCTGCATGCTCTGTTCCATTGGGCACTGCTGCAGAGTGCTCCGGCAGCGTTTCAGGCCTTATATCAACAGGATCTGTGTTTTCTGTGATTGCTGTTCCTTCGGAATTTGGACAGTGGGCAGCAGGGTATGGGTCGGTACACTTCGTTATAGTAGACGTGACTAGAAGGGTCTGCAAAATAAAATAGCTTAAAGTTGGTAACAAAGATCAACTTTGGTTCACAAAAACCTACTTGTAATCTATTAACCGGCATTTCAAGTTGTATAGTCTAACAAGTGAAAAAGTTGAGACAATTGGGCCCCAGATCAAAAGGTTGAACTCATATACTGCAAAGTGCAGGGCAACATAGCAATATACTGCAAAGTGCAGGGCAACATAGCAAAGAACAAGTTACTACTGATATGCTCTACATGATTCTGGAAGTTCAGCTAACAAACCTTCTCCAAGGCCAAAGCAAGCTTCGACAATTTCTTATATGTTCCTTTTGGATCCAACAAAATCTGTCGACACAAAACTAGTATAAGGCTCCTTTAACACCAATGCAACACAGAAATGAAACCACATCACCTTCCTTTCATGAGTAACTGTGTTGCCGACATTAGATCACTATATAGAAATTTTAGAATCGGGCTAAAGGGAAAAATTCATCACCTCACAAAGTCTTTGTAGTGTAAATGGAGGACCTTCTTCAAACCTCAAGAGGGCTGCAAAAACGTGCAAACAGATGATCACAAATCTGTTCATGCTCCACACAAAGTACATCAGAGATCACCACTTTTATATATATAATCTCATACGGTAAAATCAACTTAGGATATTTTGGTATTCGGCTACCGTTTTTTTACAGAAAAATCAAGTTATGGATGGAGATATTATTCCATTCGAAATAACATGACAACCCAGTGCAAATGTCAGAAGAATAGCTACCTTCTAAACCTAAATCTGATTTGTGGAAGAACTGACAGTTCTGTTTACAACTGTTTTCGACATCAGCTTTGAAAATAAAAACACAGTAATACCAAAAAGATTCAAAGTGGCGAGCTGAATAAAGAATTCAAAACCCACCAAATGCTGCTGTCATTTTATGTTTTTAACTGCAGGCTATTCATCCAAAACGTAAGTAGTACTACAAAGCCATGCAAGAGAATTGTGAAACAAACCAACGATTTCAATAACAGAACTTGAAGTTTCCCAGACATGCTCTTATTCATGTTCGTAAAAGCAGATACACAGCTGCATGTTAGTGCCTTGACTTCAATTGCACTAAAGCGGCAGTTCATATTCTCAACAGCAAACATGAGTTATTAGTTTATTACAATACACAAACTACACGCCGGGATCAACGGCCGATTGCTAACTATGCCTAAGTTAATAAATCTGCACTTAGTGAGAAGGTACTGGGAGTCTAGGACCTTGTCAGATTATAAGGGGCCGACAAAAACAAATATATCGTACAATAATGTGAATTTTGTTAAAACATTCTCGCAAGGCAAAATATGAAGGCTTACGACAAATTGAAGACTTAAAAACAGTACCATCATTGAGCTGGCTAAACAGCTCTGAGTGTGTCTCTGCAGCCAAAGGATTCGGTTGCTGCCCATCTTCCCGGATCACCATTTGAGCCTCAGAATATTCACCCAAGACCTTGATATGTGAAATGATGAAAATCAGTTTAGAAGGTAAAGCTACTATATTCTGACAAAACATAGCCAATAAAATGATCTACAAACAATGTGAAACCCTTTTCATGGCATACCTCCCCATACCTGCATCAATTGGAGAGACAACAACCTCTTGAGAAAACTCCATTCGTGCCTGTCAAACAGAAGTTGATCACAATGCCAAGAATAAAAAGGAAACCTCACATTCTCACTACAGTAAATTTTGTCCAAATGCTCCTGACCAGCAACTATCTCTTCAAATTCAAAACTAAAAGTGAACAATTAAATCAACCTAAGCTTGGTTCACCTAGAATGACTACTGTTACTCGTTTTCAAATGCTAGTTATTTACCTTCTGATACACATATTACACAAAAACAAAACATGTTCATCTACTTCTTATAAGGAAGAAAATTAGTTATAAGTTGCAGATCTGAACAGAAAATATGAAGAATGAAGTTGCTTTCAACATTCAAGGAATCTCTAAATAACATTAAGAGTATGTAAATTCATCCAGGTCCAGCATAATACCAGAATTTTCCCGTGTCAGCTATAACTTCGATGATGCCTCTCATTTCCTCAGGAGTAACATTGATAATTCCGTCAGTATCCCTGGAATGAAACACATTTTCGAATGTTAAGAACCAAGAAAACAGAGCTTGGACTCAACAAACTGTATACCGATCAAAGACATTTCTTGTTTTTGCAAGATATATTGTCGAGTTTAGTATTAACAAGTTTAAACACCAAAATATCTAGCTTTGTTAAAGCAAATCTTAAGTCAATGTGCTTAGGAGTATACGTAATGTTGCAGTAAGTATTTTCGAACTTACAGTTAGCACAAATTTTAAAGGCCAATATAAGAGAACAAACGCTGGATAGTTCATAAACACAACCAGACACAGACCGAGTGTCAGAACGTGGAAAGGGGATGATGTGCTCTTGCATGTTCAGTTAATTTGTGGCCATGCAGATATTTATTGCATTATTTGAAATGTACCAAATATGCATTAGCTTGGAACCATCTGTACTTGTATGGGTGAGTGCTCATACTTTCTCACCCATGCACATTCTCCAACCCCCATTGTGAGCATGGTTTTCCAAGGAGTCCTAGAGCGGTCTGGCGGCGCTCTGACGCCTAAGCGGCGATTAGGCGGACGCTTTAGGCACCTAATTGCCTAAAGCGGTCGATTTTCCAAGGCAGAGGGGGGGGCTTGACGCCTAAGCGACGCCTTGAAAACCATGATTGTGAGTACAGGTGTGGTGAGAGAATATGCACAGACCTGTTCCCTTGGAGAAGAGAAGATGCACAGATGTCAGGGCACATATGTGTGGGTGAGATAGCCTGAGCACTTACCCAGACAAAGCACAAAATCCACTCTCATAAGCATGAAACGTAGCTCTAAGTTTGGTGAAAAAACTAATTAGATTTTAGACATATTGTAATTCAAATAAAATATGAAGAACATGTTAAGAAAAGGCTATGAAAACAACTGGAAAAATGTCTGTGTATCAACGCAATGGTGGCTGGCTTCTGCATTAGCCACCCTTTAACTTTAGTAGCATTCAGATTTGCTGGTATGCACGTGTGTGTTTCGCTTCAAGATATAGAGAAACAAGCAGCGCACCAACATGCACACGCCACACATCCATTAATGGTAGACATTTATTGTCCATAAATAGGAATCTTTATGCTCGCTTCAAGTTTTTCGCGATAAGGACAGAGACAAAAATTAAAAGCTAGATGATATGCAGAATCGCTTACCCGTGCTTGTCCTTGGTGGTTGTATCCTCAATATGATGATCCAAGTCAGCAGTTGCCTCAGGCAGCTCCATAGGTGCCGCCACACCCTCACCTCGTTGGCCTGCATCAGCAGCCCCCTCTGGCACCACCATGGGCACTGTTGAGCCCTGGACATGCTGGTCTGTGTTGGCAGCCTCCTCTGGCACCACCATAGGCACAGTCGATCCCTCGACATGCTGGTCCGCATCAACAGCCTCCTCTGGCACCACCATAGGCACCGTCGAGACCTCAGCATGCTGGTCCGTGTCGACAGACTCCTCTGGCACCGTCGAGCCCTTGGCATGCTGGTCCACGTCAACAGCCTCCTCTGGCACCACCATAGGCACCGTCGAGCCCTCAGCATGCTGGTCCACGCCAACGACCTCCTTCGGCACCACCGTAGACACAGTTGAGCCCTCAGCATGCTGCTCCACGTCGACAGACACCTCTGGCACCACCATGGGCACCGTTGAGTTCTCCACCGTCGCCGCACCCTCCTCCATTCCCAGCTCTTCCAGTAACTGCATGATAATAATAAATTATTACACAACAAATTTGGGTATTCACCACGTCCAACATTGGGCTACAAATTATATGCCATTTTTCTGTCCCAGCTCACTCAAGTACAGCCAATCCTTCCAAATCATAGCTAACGCAGCATTTTCGGCATCCTACACCCCTCTCCCTCCCATGGAAGCACCCCTTCCCCATCTCAAAACCACGATTCGTCCCATGGTAGCTCCTCCGTGCCCCCAACCCTAGCCCATGGCCACGATTTCTCCGCATCCGAACAGCATCCACTACTTACTCGCACGCACAAACCACGAAACGGACGAACGCATCGAGGCAATGCAACGGCGTCGAATCACCACCGCAATCTCCGAGACTCGAGGGCTCCCCGTACGCCCAATCGACAAACGAGGCAACGACACGCAGTCCGAAGGCCGAGACGAGCGAGAGCTCGGGGAGAGTGAATCGGAAAAAAGAAGCTCGGGGGGAGGGGATGGGAAGGGAGGGCACGCACCTAGGAGAACGCTTTCCTGCGGCAGCGCGGCGGAATGGCGACCGGCGGCGGGGCAAGGTCTCTGCGGCGGCCTGAGAACCGAGTGAGATGCCCGGTGCGCGAGGGCCTGGGGAACCTGGTTTAGGGCGGATCAGGAGAATGAGGGGTAAAATGGTCCCTTCCACCCTGGCAACAAGCAATCTTTAATACTCCATCCGTTCACTAATGTAGCTTTAAAAAAAATCATATATCTAGACACTTATATTATTTAGGTTCATCCATTTTATTCTAAATCTAGTCTATTTTAAAATATCTAAAATGTTTCACATTAGTGAAAGAAGGGAGTAGTATAGAAAGAAGTGTCGGTGGATCAATTACAATCCATCCTTCTTTATTGATATTCTAGCCAAAGATTATGTTAATTAATTAATATAAGCTGCGATTAAAAAATATATTAGGACATGTTCGTGTGTGCAACGGTCCATCCATATTCTAGTGGTTCAACACTAATTGTATATAGGATCATCAATCGATATTCTAGTGGTTCAACACTAGTTGTATCTAGGATCATCATGCATATTACACGGAATTGTCATGGTCACTCATGGTAGTTGTGCTTTAGTTACCGCCTTTGCGGATGGTTTATCGTTTTTTATATCGAGCGGTGCCAAGGGATTATTGATGATCTTGATCTCCTCTCTTTGGTTATCTTTTCCACCAATGCCATCGCCATCACCAACTCCATGTTCATCTTCTCCTCCCAAGCACATTGTACTAAATTGATCCCATTACACTATCAGGTCATCTTACTAATTATGTTCCCTCTCAAGATTTCATAATCTTCTTGGAGATTAAAATGCCTCTCAAAGTCAGATAGAGATGTTGTAATGTGGTACCATAGAGAGAGTAGTTAACATAGCATGTAAAAGATGTTGTGCATAAACCTCTCTCTGTAAGCTCAACAAGATATATATTTACTTGTAAAACTAGACTGATTAGATGCCTACTTCATCCAAGAGTAGTCATGTGATGATGAATATGAGCAAATACATGTGTGCAAACTTTAGAGTTGCATTATTTACTATACAGTAGTAAGCAACCTTAGTAAACTTTTCATCGAGCCCTTATCAGTGAAACAATCATACATATTAATCTATATCACGGTTTTGGAAAACGGTAGGACTTTTAACAATTCACGAAACATTGCCTTCCAATGTTGTAATGACGTCTTAGTTTTCGTAGCAAGAACTACCACAGAAAATATTGTTAGGATTTGGTGCAATCTACTTCCTACATCTTGCATAATAGAGTCATTACCTCACAACATACAATTTTAAGAAAAGCCACTTATTAAAAGGCTCCATATGTGTAGAATCGGGTGAGATGTTGTTTGTAGCATATCATTAAAGATGTCTTGGGCCTTACTAATATGCTCATTTTTCATTAACCGAATACTAACATGATGCGGTTGGAGATATGCGCTCAAAGTTGCATTTGGTATATTATCTTCAAAGACTAAGAACTCATGCCATGATCTGCATATTTCACAAGTTTATTTGATTCAAAACAAACTAAACTTAAGAACACTAATAGACTCACATGAATCCATCATAGCATCTATGAGAAATTGAAAGATGGGAATAATTAACCCTGTCGAAAGAACATATAGAAACGATTCATGATGAAGATGTCAAGAAAAGAAACAATTCCAGGGAGCAAAAGATCAAAAAACACTAAATTTTTGCAAAACAAAATTAACACCCACATAGGAACAGATTAAAATGGCCCTAGTTGCATATCTTCCCCGATCCTCTCCTTACATGCAATAATGATTCAAAATATAACTTGCCCCTCCAAAATTTAAAAGATCTCTTTAAAGATGAACCGATATTCCCTTAGTGTTGCTTATGATTAACCTAACAACATATAGTGCAGTGTTGACTCACCATATCACAAAGTATAACAATCATTCAAACACCAGGTTCAGTAGACTTTCCTTTCTGCCAAATCCACCACCTGCAGATGCTCCGATACTTCCCACCTCACTATCTTTATCTACCTACAATTCTCACTACATTTATCGGCCACCATGGCCGAACCAGACGACCCACTAACTACCTAATAGGAAAGAATTATAGTTTTTGGTTCTAATTTTAGGTAACCAATCGATCAACGACACATTACAAATTTCCTTGATTGGTAGGAGAAGCGTGCTTACTTGCAAACGAAGAAGATAGCTCCGTCTCTGACCTTTGATGGCTCTAGAGTTACCTGCTTCTAGTTAAGATACTCTCCTGAGAGGCCTCCATCACCATCACCAACACAAAAATATACAAATACACACGTACCTTAACTTATTATATCTGTTGAGGAAAGTTTGCCATATGCGTGTTGGGGTTTAGGCACAGAAAACAAAAAATTCCTACGCAGGCAAACCCTAATGTCAAGATCTATCTATCAGTAACACAGTAACAGGAGGAGATACGGTATTCATACATTTGAAAACCGAACACGGTTAATGATCTGCGGGGAACGTGGGTGATGTATTCGTAGTTATGCCGACCTCAAGGTCGTTCGAAGTCCAACGTCTTCGACAACTCCTAGTGCCACAAGTGCAGCACCACCCGAAGGAGTCACACACATATGGTGCTTGACGCTAACTCCCGCTTCTCTCCGATCTAGCCTAGATTGCGGAAGTAGATCTTCCAGATCCGAATCCCGTAGCGCAACAGTGCTCCGTGATACGTCCAATTTGCATCACCATTTTATATCATAATTTGCCTCTATTCATTGATATATTTCTTATTAAGAGGTGTTACTTATGTCTTTTCATCTGCTTTTGCATGTTGGATGATTCTTGGAGGATGAACTACCGGAGTCAGGATTCTGATGGAAAAAGAGGTGTTTTGATGCAATTTCGTGAAGATCAGAAAAATACCAGAAAAACTACAGAAAATCATATTTTCCCAGGAGACGAAGAATGCCAGAAGGGGAGGCGGAGTTGGGCCACAGGGGCCCCACCCCCCAGGCGCGGGCCACCCTAGGTCGTGCCTATAGGGGGTGTGGCCCACCTTGCCCACCTCTGGCTCCGCCCTATCACCTATATCTTCTCCTCGAAACCCTAATACACGGGGGAGCGACCAGAGAAATATTCTGCCGCCTCTGCAGGGCGGAAAACACCGAGAAAGAAAGAGCTCTCCGATAGACAGATTTCTGCCGGGAAAATTCCTTCCCGGAGAGGGGAGATCGTCGCCATCAACACCATCATCAAGCTAGACTTCATCAGGATCATCATCATCCACACCATCATCTCCACCAGCACCATCATCCCACTCCATCCTGCTGTAACAATCATGTTGAATACTTTCTTAGTTCTTAGGGTAAACTTTCCCGGTGTTGATTACTATTATATTTGATGCTTGTGAGTGGAACCATTGGATTATTGTTTATGTTCAGATTGTTATCCATCACTATATCATCATTGATCTTGATCCATATGATGTCTCGTGAGTAGTTCGTTTAGTTCTTGAGGACATGGGAGAAGTCATGTTGTTAGTAGTGGAATTGTGTTAAGGTATTATTCAATGGTTTAGTATTTAAGTTGTGGTGTGATGACCCACAAGTATAGGGGGTGTATCGTAGTACTTTCGATAAATAGGAGTGTCGATCCCAACGAGGAGCAGAAGGTGCTAAACAGTGGTATGGAGCAGGAAATTCCTGTGAATACTTAGCAAACAGATTTTAGTGGTTTTCTGACAAGGCAACAAAACAAAGAGAAAGTAGCAAAAGTAACAAACAAATGGAGCAAGTGGCCCAATCCTTTCTTAGCAACAGACAAGATGGTGGAGATACTTATAAGGACCAAATGTTCTCGAGGACACATGGAAATTCTGTCAAGCACTTTCGCTTCAAATAGCTGAGTACTCTTCTTTGGTGTTTGTAAGTGTTGTGTGGGTAAACCTGTGCTAACATACCGCCCTTCCTAGGACTAATACATACTTGTGATTAAACCCCCTGCAAACATCTGTAACTACAGGAAAGCAATTAAGATATAAATCTAACCACAGCCTTAAAGTCAGAGATCCTACACTCTCTTGTGCAAAGGTGTCCTAACGGGGGTTCAGGTTTCTGTCACTCCGGCAAACCCACGATTAGTATCGAAATACACAATGCATCCTCCTAGGCCCATAAATGGTGAAGTGTCATGTAGTCGAAGTTCACATGACACCACTAGAAGAATAGCACCACAACTTAAATACCAAACCATTGAATAATAACTCATCACAGATTCACTACTAACAACATGACTTCTCCCATGTCCTCAAGAACTAGACGAACTATGAAGGGAATATGCCCTGAGAGGCAATAATAAAGTGTTTATTATGTGTATTCCAAGTATATGATAGATGTTTATTTTGCATGATATAATTGTATTAATACGGAAACATTGATACATGTGTGTTTAATAAACAAACAGAAAGTTCCTAGTTATGCCTCTCTCATAAACTTGTTCGTTGATTAACAAGATGATCACAGTTTCCTGATCATAGACATTGGATGTTGTTAATAACGAGATCAAAACATTAGTGTAATGATGTGATGAACATTCATCCAAAGTATAGCATTACGATCAAAGTCATTGAGTTTATATTGCTATAAAAAACTTACTAAGTGATCCTAATCCTTAGACCATGATATCATGCCAATCACTAACACCGAAAGAGTTTCTTGTTGACATCAAACGTCACACCGTAACTAGGTGATTATAAAGATGGCTTCAAATCTACTGAAGTGTTATGTTGAGAATCATGGATCAAGAGTGGAATTTTTTCATCCCGATGACGGATAGATATACTCTGGGCCCTCTCGGTGATATCACATTGGTTAGCTTGCAAGCAAGTGATTTGATCACTAGAATGTTATATCACGGAAACGAGAAAAGAGTGCACGTCAGTAACGAGATCAAACTAGGTATGGAGATACCGATGATCAAATCTCGGACATGTAATATATCGTGAAACAAATAGATTAAGATACAAGCGTAAAAGGTTCCGACGATCACAGGACAGTCATCGTTGAATGTGTGGGAGTCGGTATGGATCTCCAGGTCCCGCTACTGATTATTGATCGGAGAAGGGTCTCGATCATGTCCGCATTATTCGTGAACCGTAGGGTGACACACTTAAGGGACACTGACATCCAGTTGGAGCAAATGTTTCATGCCGGAAAGAATAACAAGCGCAGGAATTTATTTCACTAGATATCGAAACAGGTTTTCGGGTGAAATTGCATAAAGCAGTTTTGCATGTGAAATAGAATTCTAGCAAGGGGTTATATGTGAATGTTTGTCATTAAAGTAATTGACAAAATTCTGAATAAATAAAAGAGTTTTATTTAATGAGAGTTTGCATCAAATTTGGTGGAAATTTAATAGCAAGTTTGAGTGGGATTTTGAGTGGAGTAAATTGAAAGGGTTTTTGTGAGTGGAGTGTCCACCCACATGAAGAGGGGAGGGCAAGGGGGCATCCCCATGCGCCGACCACCCCCTTGGGGTTCCCCCTCTCCTATAAAAGGCACCCCCTCCTCACTTCTCACTCACACCTCCTCGTGAAGGATCTCTCTCCCCCTCTAGAATTTATTCCCCATGGTCTCGGACTAGCGAGATACATGTTCCCGATGGCTATTCGACAAGAAAGAGTTGTGCTTCCGCTGCATCACTGGAGCGAGGAGGCGGATGTTGCTCGGTGTCTTGTACGTGTGTGCGAGCACGGATGCGTTTCTGCTTTGCGGTGCTAAGACTTCCTCTCGATCTTGAGATCGGCAAGAGATCGTCTACATCAACCACGAGTTCAACTCGTTAAGCTTTGTCGGTCTTCAAGGGTATGTTCTCTACGGATATACATCCGCCCATTGTTTGTATCTAGTAGATAGATCTTGGTACACAGTTCCCATCGTAGAATTTTTTTTGTTTTCTATGCTACGAACCCTACAGTGGTATCGGAGCCGGATCTATGCGTAGATGCTTTACACGGGTAGTACACATATGAGTATGTGGGTGATGATGATCATGTTGTTGCTCCTTAGTTGTAATTTTGGATATTGGTGGCATAGTGGGATGAAGCGGCCCGGACAAACTTTACATGTCCTCGCACATGAGACCTGTTCCACGCTTGACATGCAACTAGTTTGCATAAGTGGCTAGCGGGTGTCTGTCTCTCCCACTATAGTCAATATCTATTTTGCAACGAGTTGTCAATAATTTGGTTATCCTCGTTGTGGTTCATGTTCGTAGGTAAGAACAGTTCTATCTTCGAAAGCCCTAAGCCACGTAAAATTTGCAATGGATAAATTAGAGGCGTCTAGTTTAGATTGTTGCTGGGCTAGTGTTATGATATGGTGATGTTGTAAGTAGAAGTATGAGATGATACTCTTACAACACACATAGCGTGTAAGTTCCATAGACCTTGTACTTACACTTAAAGGTATGATAGTGATCATACCATGGTGCACATGATAGAGATCATATGCGGGAACCATATCATTTCACTAATAAACATGTGATGTTTGGTAGCATCTTATATTGCTTGTTTAGCGCTTTATTAGCATAATAAGATGATCCCTCATTTAAATATCAAGATAAGAACGTGTTCTTCCTTTAGTATGCACCGATTATGTTTTCGTCGCTCCAAGACATCACGTGATGATCGGGTGTTCTTGGATCCACGACCATATATCGGGTGTAAGACAGTTACACACGTGAATACTAAGGTTCTAACTTGGCGAGCCTAGCATGTATAGACATGGCCTTGGAACACGAACCGAAAGGTTAAGCATGAGTCATATAGTAGATATGATGCCCATTTGATGCTCGTCTTTGAAGCTACACCGACTCACGTGATGATCGGACTTGGTGTAGTGGATTTGGTTCATGTAATCACCAAAAAGGCATGAGGGATGTCGTTTTTGAGTGGGAGTTCATTCGTAATGTGGATTAGTTGAACTCAATCTATCATAAACTTAGTCTAAACTTTACAAATTCTGTTGTAGATGGCACCACCTGCTTTTAATTTCAACGTGTTCATGGAGAAAGAGAAACTTGCAATGAACGGTAGCAACTTTACCGAATGGACCATGAATTTGAGGATTCTCCTCTCTGCTTCACAAAAGCAATATGTGCTAGAAGCGCCGCTAGGCCCCCCACCTTTTGAGGATGCCCCTGACGAGGAGAAGAATGTCTATCAGACTCGTCAGGAGGACCACATTAGTTCATTGCGGCATATTGTATGGGCTAGAGCCGTAACTTCGAAAGCGTTTCGAAAACGGCAATGCATTTGATACAATGGGTGAGTTGAAAATAATTTTCGACACACATGCTGCTGTAGAGATCTACAATGCTTCAGAAAAGTTCTTTAGCTGCATGATGGAAGAGCACAGCTCCGTTAGTGAGCATGTACTCAAGATGTCGGGTTACACCGATAAGCTTGTGTCCTTGGGAATAACGATTCCCATTGACTTAGGCATCCATCGTGTCTCTGCCACCTAGCTATAAGAGCTTCGTGATGAACTATAATATGCAAGGCATGAAGAAGTCTCTCCCCGAGCTTCTGTCAATGCTTAAAACTGTAGAAGTGGAGATAAAAAGGAACATCAAGTGTTGATGATCAATAAGAACACTGGTTTCAAGAAAGACAAGAAGGGAAAACGGAAGGGAAGTAAGGGTGGCAAGACGGTTGCCATGCCTGAAAAGAAACCCCGAGTTGGACTTAAGTTTGATACCGAGTGATACTATCGTAAGGGGACGGGCCACTAGAAGCGCAACTGCCCAAAGTATGTGGCAGACAAGAAGGCCGACAAGGCAAACCAAGGTATATATGATATACATGTTATTGATGTGTACTTGTCTAGTGCTCGCAGTAGCACCTGGGTATTTGATACCGGTTCAGTTGCTAATATTTGTAACTCGAATCAGGGGCTGCGGAACAAGCGACTGCTAGCAAGGGGTGAGGTCAAGATGCGTATCGGCAATGGATCAAGCATTGATGTGATCGCCGTCGGAACGTTGCCTCTCCATTTGCCGTCGGGATTATTAATAAACTTGAAGAATTGTTATCTGGTGCCAGCACTAAGCATGAACATTGTATCGGGATCGTGTTTGATGCGAAGTGTTTATTCATTTAAATCCGAGAATAATGGTTGTTCTATTTATATGAATGAAATCTTTTATGGTCATGCACCGATGATGAATAGTTTATTTCTTTTGGATCTCGATAATAATGTTACACATATTCATAATGTTGATGCTAAAATAATTAAACTAAATGATGATATATCCGCATATATGTGGCACTGCCGTCTAGGTCATATTGGCGTTAAACGCATGAAGAATCTCCATTCGGATGGACTTTTGGAATCACTTGATTTTGAATCATTTGATACATATGAGCCATGCCTTATGGGCAAGATGACTAGAACGCCTTTTTCCGGTTCAATGGAACGAGTGACAGATTTATTGGAAATTATACATTCTGATGTATGTGGTCCAATGAGTATGTCGGCGCGAGGTGGATATCGTTATTTTGTTACTTTCATGGATGATTTGAGTAGATACGGTTATATCTACTTGATGAAACACAAGTCTGAAACCTTTGAAAAGTTTAAGGAATTTCAGAATAAAGTGGAAAGTCATCGTAATAGAAAGATCAAATTTCTACGGTCCGACCGTGGAGGTGAGTATCTAAGTTACGAGTTTAGCACTCACATGAAAGAGTGTGGAATTGTTTCACAACTCACACCTGCCGGAACACCACAACGAAATGGTGTGTCGGAACGTCGTAATCATTCTTTATTAGATATGGTTCGATCTATGATGTCTCTGACGGACTTGCCGTTGTCATTTTGGGGTTATGCACTAGAAACTACTGCATTCACTTTAAATCGGGCACCATCTAAATCTGTTGAAAAGACGCCGTATGAATTATGGTTTGGAAATAAACCTAAGCTGTCATTTCTTAAAGTTTGGGGATGCGATGTTTATGTGAAGAAACTTTAACCGGATAAACTCGAACGCAAAGCGAAAAAATGTGTCTTCATAGGATACCCTAAGGAAACTATTGGGTATTCCTTCTATCATAGATCCGAGGGCAAGGTTTTTGTTGCCAAGAATGGATCCTTCTAGAGAAAGAGTTTCTCATGAAAGGTGTGAGTAGTCGGAAGGTAGAACTCGAAGAGGTTATTGAACCTTCTCTTCAAAGTATGGCGAGTAGCGCAGCATCGTAAGTCGTTCCGGAGTTGGCTTCACCAGTTGAAGAAGGAACTAATGATAATGATCATGAAACTCCAAAATAGAGTACTACCGAACCTCGCAGGTCTAGCAGGACGCGTGCAACTCCCGAGCTGTACGGAAATCCTGTCATGAATTTCATGGTTGATGAAAATTATGACCCTGCGATGTATGAAGAAGCGATGATGAGCCCGGATTCCAACAAATGGTTAGAAGCCATGAAATCCGAGATGGAATCCATGTATGAAAATCAAGTTTGGAACTTGGTGGACTTACCTCACGACCGAAAGGCCGTGGAGAACAAATGGATTTCAAAAGGAAAACTGATGCTGATGGCAATGTAACCGTCTATAAAGATCGACTTGTCGCAAAGGGGTTTCGAAAAATTCAAGGAGTTGACTACGATGAGAAATTCTCTCCCGTAGCGATGCTAAAATCAGTTAGGATTATGTTAGCAATTGCTGCATATTTCGATTATGAGATATGGCAGATGGATGTCAAAACCGCGTTTCTCAATGGTAATATTGAAGAAGAGTTGCAGATGATACAACCAAAGGGTTTTCTCGATCCTAAAGATGCTAACAAGGTGTGCAAGCTTCAGCGATCCATCTATGGATTGAAGCAAGCATCACGAAGTTGGAATATCCGCTTTAATGAGGTGATCAAAGAGTTTGGATTTGTCCAAACTTATGGAGAAGATTGTATTTGCAGGAAAGTGAGTGGGAGCGACGTGGAATTTCTAATACTATATGTGGATGACATATTATTGATCGGAAATGATATAGATCTTTTAAACAGTGTTAAAAGTTATCTAAACAGCAAATTTTCAATGAAAGATCCAGGTGAAGTGTCATACATATTAGGCATAAATATCTATAGGATCTAGGCGCCTAATAGGGCTATCGCAAAGTACATACCTTGATAAGATTTTAAAGAAGTTTAAAATGGAAGATAGTAAGAAGGGGTTCTTACCTATGACACAAGGCATGACATTGAGTAAGACTCAAAGTCCGGCTACGGCGGAAGAAAGAGAGAAAATGGACAAAGTCCCCTATGCTTCAGCCATAGGCTCTATAATGTACGCCATGCTATGTACAAGACCGGATGTTGCACATGCTATTAGTTTGACTAGTAGGTACCAATCGTATCCAGGTTCAGAACACTAGAAAGCGGTCAAGAATATACTAAAGTACTTGCGAAGAACTAAGGATATGTTTCTTGTATACGGAGGTGAAGAAGAGCTCGTCGCTAAGTGTTATGTCGACGCTAGCTTTGACACCGATCCGGATGACTCTAAGTCTCAATCCGGAAACGTATTTCTCATGAATGGCAGAGCGGTTAGTTGGAGGAGTTCCAAACAACCTGTGGTGGCGGGATCAACAACGGAGGCCGAATATGTTGCTGCTTCGGAAGCGGCTCAGGAAGCAGTTTGGATGAAGGAATTCATATCCGAACTAGGTGTGGTTGCAAACGCGTTGGAACCAATGGTGATCTATTGTGAAAACAATGGTGCCATTGCCAATGCCAAAGAGCCAAGGTCTCACAAGCATTCCAAGCATATTAAGCGCCAGTTTCACTCCATCCGCGAGCATGTCAAGGATGGAGATATAAAGATTTGTAAAGTACATACAAATCTCGATGTAGCAGATCCGTTGACTAAAACTCTCCCTAGAGCAAAACATGATCTACACCAGAACTCCATGGGTGTTAGATACATCACTATGTAACTAGATTTGTCTCTAGTGCAAGTGGGAGACCGAAGGGAATATGCCCTTAGAGGCAATAATAAAGTGTTTATTATGTGTATTCCAAGTATATGATAGATGTTTATTTTGCATGCTATAATTGTATTAATACGGAAACGTTAATACATGTGTGTTTAATAAACAAATAGAAAGTTCCTAATTATGCCTCTCTCGTAAACTAGTTCGTTGATTAACAAGATGATCACAGTTTCCTGATCATAGACATTGGATGTTGTTAATAACGAGATCACAACATTAGTGTAATGATGTGATGAACATTCATCCGAAGTATAGCATTACGATCAAAGTCATTGAGTTTATATTGCTATAAACAACTTACGAAGTGATCCTAATCCTTAGACCATGATATCATGCCAATCACTAACACCGGAAGAGTTTCTTGTTGACATCAAACATCACACCGTAATTGGGTGATTATAAAGATGGCTTCAAAGCTACTAAAGTGTTATGTTGAGAATCATGGATCAAAAGTGGAATTTGTTCATCCCGATGACGGATAGATATACTCTGGGCCCTCTCGGTGATATCACATTGGTTAGCTTGCAAGTAAGTGATTTGATCACTAGAATGTTATATCACGGGAACAAGAAAAGAGTGCATGTCAGTAACGATATTAAACTAGGTATGGAGATACCGATGATCGAATCTCGGACATGTAATATATCGTGAAACAAAGGGATTAAGTTACAAGCGTAAAAGGTTCCGACGATCACAGGAAAGTCATCGTTGAATGTGTGGGAGTCAGTATGGATCTCCAGGTCCCGCTACTGATTATTGATCGGAGAAGGGTCTCGATCATGTCTACATTATTCGCGAACCATAGGGTGACACACTTAAGGGACACTGACATACAGTTGGAGCAAATGTTTCATGCCGGAAAGAATAACAAGCGCAGGAATTTATTTCACTAGATACCGAAACAGGTTTTCGGGTGAAATTGCATAAAGTGGTTTTGCATGTGAAATAGAATTCTAGCAAGGGGTTATATGTGAATGTTTGTCATTAAAGTAATTGACAAAATTCTGAATAAATAAAAGAGTTTTATTTAATGAGAGTTTGCATTAAATTTGGTGGAAATTTAATAGCAAGTTTGAGTGGGATTTTGAGTGGAGGAAATCGAAAGGGTTTTGTGAGTGGAGTGTCCACCCACATGAAGAGGGGAGGGCAAGGGGGCAGCCCCATGCGCCGGCCACCCCCTTGGGGTTCCCCCTCTCCTATAAAAGGAACCCTCCTCCTCACTTCTCACTCACACCTCCTTGTGAAGGATCTCTCTTCCCCTCTAGAATTTATTCCCCATGGTATCATATTAGCAAGACACATGTTCCCGTGGCTATTCGGAAAGAAAGGGTTGTGCTTCCGCTGCATCGCTGGAGCGAGGAGGCGGAGATTTCTCGGTGTCTTGTACGTGTGTGCGAGCATGGATGCGCTGCTGCTTTGCGGCGCTAGGACTTCCTCTCGATCTTGAGATCGGCAAGAGATCGTCTACATCAACCACGAGTTCAACTCGTTAAGCTTTGTAGGTCTTCAAGGGTATGTTCTCTACGGATATACATCCGCCCGTTGTTTGTATCTAGTAGATAGATCTTGGTACATAGTTCCCATCGTAGGAATTTTTTTGTTTTCTATGCTGCGAGCCCTACAAACTACTCACAAGACATCATATGGATCAAGATCAAATATGATATGATAATGGATAACAATATGAACATAAACAATAATCCAATGGTTCCACTCACAAGCATCAACTACAATAGTAATCAACACCAGGAAAGTTTCCCCTAATGAACTAAGCAATATCCAACACAATTGTTACAACGGGACGGAGTGGTGATGATGGTGCTGGTGGAGATGATGGTGTGGATGATGATGATCCCGATGAAGCCTAGCTTGATGACGGTGTTGATGGCGACGGTCTCCCCTCTCCGGGAAGGAATTCCCCTGACAGAAATCTGTCTGTCAGAGAGATCTTTCTGTCTCAGTGTTTTCTGCCCCCTAGAGGTGGCGGAAATCTATCTGTGGTCGCCCCCTGGTGTTAGGGTTCCGTAGGGAAGATATAGGCGAAGGGGCAGAGTCGGAGGCCAGGCAGGTGGGCCACACCTGCCCTGGGAGCGGGGTCAGGTGGGCCCGCGCCTAGGGGGGCATGGGCCCCCTGATGCCCATCTCCGTCCCTCCTTCTGGCTTATTTTGTCTTCTGGTAAAATAATATGTTTCCATATTTTTTTGGTATTTATCTGATCTTCGCGAAATTATACCAAAATGCCTTCTTTTCCATCAGAATCCAGACTCCGGCAGTCCATCCTCCAGGAATCATCCAACATGCATAAACAGATGAAAGGCCATAAGTAATACCTCATAACAAGACAAATATCAATGAATAGAGGTAAATTATGATATAGAAAGGTGATGCAAATTGGGCGTATCAACTCCCCCAAGCTTAGACTTTGCTTGTCCCCAAGCGAATACTTAGATTAGTAAACATGTCCTTAGGTTTATGGAGTGAAGTGTCGATAAAAGAATACGAACAAGAAGCATCACACTTACCATTGCACAACTCATAGAAGAAAGCAACTGTAAGGGTCCCAACCTTTTAATAAGGTAGAGTCCCCTGTGTTTACAATGCTAGTCCCTGGATCAATAGCTAGCATCCACAGTTAAAATGTAATATCAAGAAACAAAGGTCATAATATAACTTTATAACCAGGAATAAGATAATTTTATTACATCTTACATAGCTCATTTGGCTATTACATTACATTGCAGCGGAATAACTATAACATGGGGTCCTTCATCTTCAAAGTGCCACAGGCAGGCATGTTGGTTGTAGACTTTGTAATCCTAATCAATCAATCTTCACTAAAATCAATCAAACCTGCAATATTACAAGTTACAGCCACAAGGGTCAATACATTTGAATTGTATTGGCAAGTTTCACTACTATGTAGAATATAAGTGGATCCTATCATTACATGCATATTTGGCTAAGTAGGGTTTTAGGCTCATCTGCAGAAAGCAATAATTTATCCTATATTTTCAAATGGTTTTGTTTCCTTTGTCAAATCTTTCTGAACTCCTTGGAATCCACCAAGTGTCTTTGTCAAAATCTCTTGAGTTCCTTGGTAACCCCAAGTGCATCAAGTTTTATCAAAATCTCTTGAACTCCTTGGTAACCCCAAGTGCATCAAGTTTTATCAAAATCTCTTGAACTCCTTGGTAACCTCAAGTGTATCAAGTTTTTATCCAAATCTCTTGAGCTCCTTGGTACCCCCAAGTGCATCAAGTCTTTTGTTGTCACTTAAAGGTTTTCTTTTAGAAATTGGAATGTCGAGATTTCCCATAGCTTCAAGCTTTAGTTGCTCAGTATTGTCCATAACCGGGGACACGACTAAGTACTTAGATTTTTATTATCTTCTGCAGAAGTAGTACACTTTACCCACATGTCACAATACCATCTTGTTGCCACCAGTGGCCACTGGATTAGTACTCACCAAGATGGAGTACCGGCAGATCGAGAATGTGACGAAGTCTTTCCAGAGGGTCCTCCCATACACCATTGCTAGCTTGTCTTCAGTACCCATGTAGGATTCCAGGTCCTCATTTTCAGTAACCTGAAGACAATGCATGGGTCTTCCCAATGTAGTTGACTAAGCCAGAGCCATAAGTAGCATGTGGTTGTACACGAAAGCCACAATTGGAGAAACATGTTCAATCTCTAAGTTCCTAGGTGGTTTTATTTTGGAGCACAACACAAAGAGATTGTCATAGACATGGTTCCTTTTGTTGCCACCTTCTCCAAAACTCAAAGTATCCTTGTCCACCCAGGTGGTTCATTGAGTCCTTGTTTTATTACATAAAAACACAAGTCCTTTTCTCAACTTCATAAAATCTCAACATGTATCTCTTTTCAAAACATGTAGCATGGCTAAGCATTTTACAACTACATTGTTTTCACTAAGGAATATATAAGGTATCCTATTAGGATTTGGCATAGCATAAGTATATAAATTCTTTTCATGCATGTTTCAAAATCCACTAAGTATAATGAAAATAGTAGGACTTTAGATGATAGTGTCACTTGCCTTTATTTTGGTAGGGAATGTTGGTTCACTCCTTGCTCTTTATAGTCTCACACTTTCCTAACTTCACTATAATCAATCAAGCAAACACAATATCAACTAGCATTTCAAACCATTAATCAATCAAACAATTCACACACATAAAACAATGGGATCTAAGTTATGCATGCAAGCATGCAAGAGGTAGTTTTATTTGCAAAGATGGTTTCTACTAGGCTCTAATCTTTGTAAAGTCCAAAGTGGTCATTTTCCAAAGCGGCAAAGTCATTTGCAAAAGGGTTTTATCTACAAACCATTTTTTTAAATCCTTTCATTATTTTATGTGGTGGAAAATATTTTTATCAAAGCAACAACTTTATGTTGTTCACCAAATAAGTTGTTGTTTCTCAAAACTTGGTGTTTAGGGTCAGTGGGTTTGATCTAAATCATTTTCCCAAAATTTTTACTTCAAAGCCATTTTCATAACAAAACCAATATTTTTATTTGGCTAGAAATGGGCTAAATCAATTAATCCATCCTAAACTTTACAAAATCCATTTTTAAAACCATGGGTTGGTTCCTAAGGTCAGTAAGTTCACCACAAACTAATTTGCCAAGATTTCAACCTCAAAAACATTTTTGAATAATTTTTCTAATCTAAACAAGCATACAAATGTTTCTGCAAAAACAAACAACCTATCAGAGGCTTTTTACTAAACAAAATCCATGGTTGGCTAGGGTTTGTTCCACTGATTCCATTGATATCAAGTTTGAAATTTTTGGACGTGTGGATCAAAAGTTATAGGGTTTTCAAATATATAAACAAATCTGTTTTTAAACCGAATACTGGCCACGCGTCGTGTTGTCATTGGCTGGTACCGCTTCGGTCGGATCATGCTCTGCGGTGCATTGGATCTAAACAGATCGCACGGCTCTGGTCGCGTACCCCTTCGGCGTTTAAGCGATCTATCGCGTTCGTCTGATCTAGATCCTACGGACACTATTGCTTGGTCAACGATGGGCGGCGCTGCGCGGCGGCAGACAGCGGCGACGGTCAGGCGGTGGCGCTATGGCATCTACAGGAAGCAAGGAGAGAGGGGAAGGTATAAGATATAAGATATTTGGAAAACTTGTTTAAAACAAATAAATAAGTTTTTGATGTTTTACTTAAAATAGTAAAACCTTTTATTTTTAATAAACTTGGATATTAAATCCTTATTATTTTATTTGAGTAAACATTTACTATTTTTATCAAGTAGAAATATTTTATTTTAAAGGCTTGGCCAAGTTTTAATTTGGCTCTTTAAAATAATACTTATTTTATTTCTATCCTTTTCTTTTGAAAACAAATCTTTTTATTAAAAGATTCAAATAGTAATTCCAAATATTTTTATTTTCCTTTATTAAATGTTTATCTTTTTTTAAATCCCTGTAGGATTTATTTGATCCAAATTGGTTTGAAGGTTTCCAATTGGATTCAAAAAGTTTCTTCTCACCCTGAAAATCAACAAAGTTTTATTTTATTCATTTATTTTTCACATTACAAGATTTGGAAAATCTTGGGATGTGACAGCAACTCACCATTATATAACTTAGCTTGCAGCCAAGTACAATAGTCACAATAGAGATACATAAAGATAAATCATAATTGGAATTGGCAAACTTGTTCTTGGTCAGAGAACACCTGGCAAACAGTTTCACAAAAGCTTTTTGTAGAAGTTTCAAAACAGGAACACTCTTTGCTCAAAAAGGTTTTTCACAAGTGAAGTCTTTCAAAGTAATACTCAATAGATAAGAGTTTTGTGCAAAAAAGGAAGATGAAGAACATGATTGAATAAATCACCATATGAATGCTTGAAACACAACAACTCAAAAGCTTGCTAGAGATAGAGAGGAAGTAGGTTTATTGACTCAACTTGGAAGTGGAAGAAAGGTCCCTTCTTAGAGGGTAGCAGTGATTACAAGTCATAAAGAGCTTTCAAAAGATTATGGTACTAACTAGCTTTGAGCCCTCATTGCCCTTATCATAAGAATCTTGAGATGATTAGGGTTAAAGTGAACAAAGATGGAGTATATGCTTGACGAAATATAAGTTGGCAATCTCATGTCCCTTGAATACGAGGGCCACTCCTCATGCTACTCAACTTTGGGCCCAGGTAAGTTCTTGTCATTGTAAGTATTTGCATATCATTGAGAACCGCCAACGGGGTACCCCTTTCACATGGTATAGGAGCTTTCCCATAACCAAAATGACAAGGCAAACAGACAATGAGCATCTCAACGATCTTTTTATTTACTATGCATATAGCTTTTTATTGAGGATGCTTCATAGATGACTTACTATGGTGATGCTGCAAGTTTCCACCATGATTAAGCATGGCTTAGGCTAGCGGCCCAGGCGTTTCTCTAACACATAATACAAAATACATGGACTTACAAGTTCCCTCTTTATTTCACACCGTTGACATCCATAGACAAAAGAGCACGATATCAACTATGTACAAAGTACAAGTGTGGTGTTGAAAACGTTCCCCGTGACAACATGGTTCTGCTAATTCCAACGTATAGATGCAAGCATATACAACTTCGATGTTCACAATGGTTCAAGTATATTAGGGGCAAGTAAATAAGGTGTGCCGTCAAGTTCGCGAGAGCTTTACTAACTAGTTTTCACATAACAAAATACTTTTTAATTCGAAAGGTAGATGAACCTTGAGAATATGCTTGGAATAGAAAAAGCTACTAGGTAGATATGGTGGACACAAGTGACAAAAGTTTTGGTTTAAAGGGTTTTGGAAACATGAGAAGTATGTCTTCTCAAGACAGGTTTTTGGCTAGCAAGGCTGGGTAGCAAGCAAGAGAGTTGAAAGAAACAAGCAAACATACAAGTAAAAAAGCCAAACATGCAATCTTCCTTAAAGACACAAAAGAATTTAAGTAAAGAATACTAAGCTTATGAGCCAACAAGAAAGAAAACAAATGATACCAAATACCTGTAAGATTTTTCTTTCTTTCTTTCTTTATTTTTCTTTCAAATTAATGCCACTGACCAAAACTTGGTTTGCCAAAACCAATTTAGATCCACTTGATGATCCCAAAGTGGTGCCAATACTGAACAACAAGATCCATCATATAATAGAGATTGAAAACTAAAAATAAGAAGTGCAAAAAGTAAAAGATGAGACTTCTCATTAATATTCCAATAAAGGCATTCACACCAAGGGATACATAGATAATCAACTAAAGGAGAGATACTTCCACATGCAAACCGAACTATAAGATACCACCTCTACCACAGATATGAATCCACTAAAAAGGTAAGAGATGAAAGATAATGGCGGTGATACCGCGGCACTCCCCCAAGCTTGGAACAAGCCAAGGGGATGCCAAACCTGATGACAAATTACTCCTTCGGTGGTGGTGGTCTTCTCTTGATAAGCTCCTCAATAAGTTTCTTCAACTCCTCGAACTCAAAAGTAAGAGTACGGATTAGCTCCGAGTTTTGCTCTATACGGTTCATGATCATGTCAGTCCGAGAATCCCAGTTCTTGTTATTCTTTCCCCACTCTTCATCCTTAGCATGATCCTTCTCTGCATTGTTAGAACGATGCATATCCCAAGATGAAGGAAAATTTCCTTTGGGCACATGTTGATATTGATATTCATGTATAAGTGTATGGAAGGGTCTCTTGTTACGTCGAGGAGATGGCTGTGGATTGTAGAAGAGACATGGAGGTTTCCCTCCTGTAGACATCCGTGCTGTCTTCTTAAACTTGGTAGGTCGTGCCACCAAACCAATGCTTGCGATGGTAGCGCGGGTGTCCGGTTGCTTGTCCTACTCCATGTATCCTTCATAACCTACCGGAATCTCCTCCTCCTTGGGAACTTGAGGTTCTTCTTTCTCGGGCTCCTTGCCTTTGTCGTTGGCGGAGGCCATGGTGCTCTAAACTTGAGAAGATTTCCTAACAAAAACACATCAGGACGAAAACATGACGAGAACACGATGCAAGAACCTCGAGGGATCCGGGGAGTTATATATTACGAAGTTTCAATGCATAAGGAAGGTTTTGACACGGAAACGAAGCGGAGACAGAGTTCGACGGTGGCAAACCCCCTCCAGGTGCGGCCAGGCTGGGCCTGTGCCTGGGGTGGGTTTTTCCACCCCGGGCTCCATTTCCTCTTCAGTTTCGTCTCGTAACTTCCCTTATGTATTAAAAACATCAAAAATATAAAAATATTGGGGTTTCACGAACCTTCTGTTTTCACCACTTTTACCTATTCAAAGACGAACTCTGCAGATTCGTTCTCTCTTTCTCCTGAGAATTTCCTTCATACAAAACTTTTGCATAAACTCAATGAAAACATTAGTGTAAGCAAAAACAATAAATCTTTGGTAAACATTTCAACTGAAAACCCATCAAAACAAAAGCTTCTGTAAGAGGCAAATTCAAATGATGGCAGAAATCTGTCAAAACAGACCAACAGGTAAAGATTGATTTTTTCGAAGACCTTCTGTTGCTCAAATCAAAAAGTGTATAACTGATGAAAGTTGGGTAACAACTTGAAGAACAAGTATATAAAAACACAACTCCATCCGAAGTACTGAGCTTCTTCACGAATTTTTACAATATAGCACAAAAATCTGTCTCAGGACAGCCACTTTTCACAACTCCTCTACTTCACAAAAGTAGTTGAACTTGACACAAAAACCAAAACAAAAAGGATAAGGAGCGGTTATTATAGAGGTAATAACTTCCAAGAGTCGACAAAACTCTTGGGTTATCTCCCAACAAGTACTTTTCTTTAATGCCTTTAAGTTAGGCCTGAAACTTCCAAAGATGCTCACATAGGATATATATGTTTGAAGTGAAAGAGAGCATCAAGAAGCAAATAACCAACACACTTGAGTCTACCCACTTCCTATGCATGGGGGTATCATGAGAAAACGAATTGTTGAAACAAAAGGCCACAATCATAGGAAGACAAAACATATGCAACTTTAAAGCTTTCAACATAAAACAGGGAAACTTAACATCATTGAGATGCATAAAACCATGTTTCCCTCTCTCAAAATAACTTTCAGTAGCACTTTGAATAAAGCTGAAAATATAATTGTCACTGGAAACAACTTTATCATCAGAATAAGCATACTTACAGTCATCAAAAAGAGGTCCAAGGTCATAGACTGGATCAATTGAAGCAAGTTGTTCCATCCTGAAATCTTTATTAGACAAGTTATTTTCACAAGGAGCTTTAGCAAATTTGGAAAAGTTAAACTCATAAGAATCTCCATCAAACTTAGTTAAAACCTTTTCCTTCTTACAATCAATAATAGCTCAACAAGTATTCAAGAAAGGTCTACCAAAAATGATAGGACAAGTTCTGCTAGCTGTTGAATTAAGTACTAGAAAATCAGCAGGATACTTAATCTTACCACGAAGAACCTCCACATCTCTTACAATGCCAATGGGGCAAATGGTTTCCTTATTAGCAAGGTGAATAGCCACATAAATGTACTCAAGCTCACAAGGACCAATCTCATGCATAATTTCCCTGTAAAGCTCATAAGGAATAACACTAGAACTAGCACCAATATCACATAAACCCTAGTAGCAATGATCACCAATTTTAACAGAAAGCACTTGAACACTAGCTTTTCTAGCTTTACTAGGATGAGAGATAATATTGGAAGCATCTTCACAGAAGACAATGTGCTCATCCTCTCTATTTCTAGTGACAGGGTCTTTCACAATAGCTACCATAGGTTCAACATTCAATTGCTTACCAGGCTCCACAATTTTCATTATACCTCTGTTATTTGCACTAATAATCATAGAATACTCCTTTACCTTAGCTGGGAAAGGCATCTTATCAACATGAGGTTCATGCATATTGTTATTAGTAGTACATATTTGAGTACTTCTAACAGGAACATGACTAACAACATCTTTATACGGAGCATGGTACTTATTACACTTTTTCTTGGGGATTTCTATGTAAGAGGCAAAGGCCTTAAAACATTTGGCAATTACTTTGGGAATCAAGACCAAACTCATTGCGAATATCATGGAAGTTATCAGTTCCCATAAAAGATTTAATGCATTCATAATCATAGTTTATACCTGAATTTCTTCCTTTGTCATTCTCCCAAGCCTTAGTTTTATCTTGAATACGATCTAGAAGATCCCATTTAGCTTCTTCCTTCATACGTGTGAATGATCCAACACAAGAAGCATCTAGTAAATCTTTATCATGAAGAGAAAGCCTAGCATAAAAGTTATTAAGAATAATATTGTTAGTGAGTTCATGAATAGGACATTTAAGCATGAGTAACTTCAGTCTCCCCCAAGCTTGAGCTGTACTCTCTCCATAAAGAGGCCACAAGTTATATATAAGACTTCTATCCTTATGGATTTCACTGGGAGGATAAAATTTAGAGTAAAATAGAGATGCCATCTCCTCCCATTCCATGGATTGTTCATTCTTTAGCAGCTTATACCATGTTTCAACTCTCCCTTTCAAGGATATGGAGAGTAACTTCTTCTTAACCAGTAAATTTGTGATACCTTCACACTTAAATAACCCGCATAATTCATGGATAAAAAGCAAATGGTCACCAGGATGGACAACTCCATCCCCAAAATAATAATTATCCATGACACGATTAACAATACTTGTAGGTATCTTAAAAGGATCGATCTCAACAGGAGGTGGTTCATCTACTACCCTACCAGCGGTAGTAGTTTTCCCAAATAGAAAACCAAGTGGGTTATCCATATTGGAAACAAAAGTAACAAGCAGTAATTAAAGCAATACTCACAGTAAAAGTTTCCCTTACCAATTCCACTCTTCAATAGTGCTTCACTCCCCGGCAACAGCGCCAGAAAATAGTCTTGATGACCCACAAGTATAGGGGGTGTATTGTAGTACTTTCGATAAATAGGAGTGTCGATCCCAACGAGGAGCAGAAGGTGTTGAACAGTGGTATGGAGCAGGAAATCCCTGTAAATACTTAGCAAACAGATTTTTAGTGGTTTTCTGACAAGGCAACAAAACAAAGAGCAAGTAACAAAATTAACAAACAAATGGACCAAGTGTGGCCCAATCCTTTCTTAGCAAAGGACAAGCCGATGGAAATACTTATAAGGACCAAACGTTGTCGAGGACACATGGGAATTCTGTCAAGTGCTTTCGCTTCAAATAGCTGAGTACTCTTCTTTGGTTTTTGTAAGTGATGCATCACTGAGTTGATGTAGGAGTGCTTTGTTGGGAACCCCAAGAGCAAGGTGTGAAGCAGCGCATCAGCAAGTTTTCCCTCAATAAAAAACCGAGGTTATCGAACCAGTAGGAGGAAGGAAACATCACACAGGTGTTGCAAGCAACGCGGAGTCCTGCACAACACAAACTCAAGACTTTGCCCCAATGAATCAGTGAGGTTGTCAAGATCACCGGTTTTCTGTAACAAAGGATTAAACGTATGGTGTGGAAGGTAATGGTTTGCAGCAAGTAAACAAGTAACAATGGAAGATGTATCAATGGTAAAGATTGGACCGGGGTCCATAGTTCACTAGAGGTGCTCTCCTTAGATAAACAACATGGCATGAAGGGTAAATAAATTACAGCGGGGAAATTGACAGGAACTGAGCAAGACATAACAATGTAATTACTAGCTAGAAATATCCTATGAGGTTGACTGGGCAATACAACAATATACATAGACCGTCATCCAACTGCATCTATGACTAGAAGTCCACCTTCAGGTTATCATCCGAACCCCCTCCAGTATTAAGTTGCAAGCAATAAACAACTGCTTTAAGCAAAGTGTGTAAGGTAAACAATCCATATGTTCCATGAACAAGAGACCGTTGTTTTCTCCCTAGTAGCAACAACACATCTACAACCGAAGAGATTTCTATCACTTCCCTTGGAAACTAGAGGCATGAACCCACTATTAAGCATAAATACTCCCTCTTGGAGTCACTAGCAACTACTTGGCCAAGATAACCACTAGCAACGGAGAGCATTCAAGATCACAAACAACACAGACATGATAGAATCATAAATATAAAACCATTAATCAAACCAACATAATAATCTCAATATCCATTGGATCCCCGCAAACACAACATGCATGATTACAAATAGATTAGATCTTGATCATGAACGGAGCTCACAAGATCTATACATGAAAGCACAAAGGAAGAGATACAACCATCTAGCTACTACATGGACCCATAGTCCAAGGTGGAACTACTCACGAATCATACCGGAGAGAAGGCCTCTGGGATGATCTCCCCTCCGGCAGGGTGCCGGGAAGAACTTCAGATCCCCCTGATCTAGGGACGATGGTGGCGGAGGCTACAGACAATTTCGTGGATTTCTGATTGGGTACTCAGGGTTTCTGCATCGGGGGATTCTTATAGGCAAAGGGGCGAGACTGGGAGGCGGCCAGGGTGCCCAAACCCTAGCCAGGCGTGGGGCTAGGCCCACCCGCTCCTAGGGTGGGTCTGTCCCCCCTGGCTGGCCTTCCGGGCTCCCCTCTGGACTTCTTGTTCCCCACGGAAAGTTATTGACTTTGTCCTTCATCCCGTCCAATTCCGAGAATATTTCTTTACTAACTTTTCTGAAACCAAAGACAGCAGAAAACAGGCATCTGGCACTGTTGCAACTTGTTAATAGGTTAGTACCAGAAAACATGTAAAAAGCACCTCAAAGTGAGGACAAGTAAAGCAAAGTAGATACAAAACAAGCATGGAGCATCAAAAATTATAGATACGTTTCCAATGTATCAACATCCCAAAGCTTAACTCCTGCTCATCCTCGAGTAGGTAAGTGATAAAAGAATAATTTTCGAGGTGACATGCACCCTCACAATAAAGATCCAACCATTTGCAAACATTGAAAGCTGGGATCAAAGAACTCTAAACATGCATGAAAGATGGAGTTCTAACAATAGGACATAGTTATTATGCATGCAACATGGCAAGCTACAAACAAAGATCATGAATAACATGTATTGAAAAACGTTTGTTTGTTTCACATGCAGAAAACATAGCATAGTGGCAATCAGCTTGTCCCTCATAGAGTAGCAATATAATGCATATGACACCTGCAAAGTCCACAAGGGTGACTATAAACAAATAGCACAAGAACAAGTAATAACACAATATGCATCAATTAATAAGCTTTGGAACATTGCACACAGAATGACAACTATGCTCTCTTAATGGTGCCTAAAGGTAGAAGGTGGAGACTCAATAGTGATAGAAGAAATGCCTTTTTGTAAAGGAAGCAGGGATTACAAGTTTCAAAAAGAGCTTCCAAAATTATGGTACTTGTTAGCTTTCAGCCCTCATTGCCCCTATCATAAGCATCTTGAAGTGGTTAAGGTTAAAGTGGCAAAGCTGGAGTATATGCTTGACGAAGTATAAGTTGGCAAACTTATGCCCCTTGAATACGATGGCCACACCTCATGCATACTCAACTTTGGGTCCAGGTAAGTTCTTATCACTGTAAGTATTTGCATATCATTGAGAACCACCAACGGGGTACCCCTTTCACATGGTACAAGAGCTTTCCCATAACCAAAATGACAAGGCAAGCAGACAATGAGCATCTCAGCAATTCTTATTATGTACCATGGGAATATGGTGCTTTTTCTCTCTTTCCTCTTTTCTCAATGTGTCTCTTTTTTTATAAGAAGAATGCTTCATAGATGTCACTGTGGTGATGCTGCAAGTTTCCACCATGATTAGGCATGGCTTAGGCTAGCGGCCTAGACGTTTCTCTAACACAGGATACAAACTCCATGGACTTACAAGTCCCCTCTTTATTTCACACTCGTGACATCCATAGACAAAAGAACATGACATCAACTGAGTACAACAAGTTTATTAGGGGCAAAGAATAAAAAGTGTGCCATCAAGTTCATGAGAGCTTTAATCAGTGATTTTTCTCATAATAAAATAGTTTTTAATTAGAAGATAGCCGAAAACAAGAATATACTTGGAATGGTGTAACACACCATGCATAGGAGTTTATAGTGGACACTTTGGAATAACTTGGATTCTTGGGAGTTGGAATTATGAGTAGAACTTACTCATACAAGTGGAGGCTAGCAAAAGACTGGGAGCAACCAACTAAGATAGCAATAATGGCCATAATTTTGCAATGGAACAAAGCAAACTAATCAAAGCAAAGAGTGGTACTACAAGTCAAGGACTAAATGATCATAGCTGGCCGCGCCTAGAGGGGGTGTGAGCCCCCTGGAGTCCGTCTCCGCCTCGTTTTCGCACAGTACCTTCCTTATACAATGAAACTTCGTAATATATAACCCCCCGGATCCCCCGAGGTTCGTATATCGTGTTCTCGTCGTGTTTTTGTTTCAATCTGTTTCTGTCAGGGAATCTTCTCAAGTTTGGAGCACCATGGTCTCCGCCAATGACAAAGGCAAGAAGCCCGTGGAAGATGATCCTCAAAACCCCAAGGAGTAGGAGATCTTGGTGTAGGATGAAGAAGACATGAAGGAGGAAGAGCATCCTGACACCCGCGCTACCATTCCAAGCATTGGAGTGGTGGCAAACCCTATCAAGCTTAGGAGGACAACACATATGTCTACAGGAGGAAAAACCCCACGTCGTATCCTCGCTCCACGGTCACTTCCTTTACACACCAAGAACCCCTTCCATACTCTCTTAATTGAGCGACAATACCAAAAGGTGCCCAAAGGGAATTTGCCCTCTATTTGGGATCTGCCTCGTTCTAACCATGCAGAGAAGGAACACTCCAAGAAGGAAGAGTGGGGAAATAATAACAAGGACTAGGATTCTCGGTTCGACATGATCATGAACCTCATTGAGCATAATTCGGAGTTGATTCAAACTCTAACCTTCGAGATTGAGGATTTGAGGGAACTGATTGAAGAGCTTATCAAGAGAACACCACCACCACCGAGGGAGTAATTCGTCATCAGGTTTGGCATCCCCTTGGCTTGTTCCAAGTTTGGGGGAGTGCCACTGTATCACATCATTATCTTTTATCTTTTACCTTTTTAGTAGATTCATATCTTGGGTAGAGAAGTTATCTTATAGGTTGGTTTACATTGTGTAAGTATCTCTCCTTTAGTTAGTTATCTATGTATCCCTTAGTGTGGGTGCCTTTATAGAATATTAATGAGAAGTTTCATCTTTTACTTTTTGCACTTCTTATTTTAGTTTGCAATCTCTATTATATGATTGATCTTGTTGATCAGTATTGGTATCACTTTGGGAGCATCAAGTAGATCTAAGTTGGTTTTGGCAAACCGAGCTCTGGTCAGTAGCAACACTTTTTGAGGTTTGAAAGGAAAGAGAAAAGGCTTACAGGTATTTTATATCATTTATTTTCTTTCTTGGTTGGCTCATAAGCTTAGTATTCTTTATTTAGGATATTTTGTGTCTTCAAGGAAGATTGCATGTTTGGCTTTATTACTTGTATGTTTGCTTGTTTCCTTCAACTCTTTTGCTTGCTACCCAGCCTTGCTAGCCAAAAACCTGTTTCGAGAGGGCATACTTCTTATGCATCCAACCCCTTTAAACCAAAACCTGTGCCATTTGTGTCCACCATATCTACCTATTAGCATTATTGCTATTCTAAGCAAATTCTCAAGCCTCATCTATCTTTCGAATTAAAAATTATTTTGTTATGTGAAAACTAGTTAGTAAAGCTCTCACGAACTTGATGGCACACCTTATTTTCTTGCCCCTAATAAACTTGAACCATTGTGTCATCGAAGTTGTATATGCTTGCACATATACATTGGAATTAGCAGAACCGTGCTGTCACGGGGAAGGCTTTCAACATTGCACCTGTACATTGTACACAGTTGATATCATGTTATTTTGTTTGCGGATGTCGTCGGTGTGAAACAAAAGGGGAGCTTGTAAGTCCATGGAGTTATGTATATGTGTTAGGGAAACGCCTGGGCCACTAGCCTAAGCCATTCCTAATCATGGTGGAAACTTGTAGCATAACCATAGTGAGCAATCTGTGAAGCATCCTTAATAAAAACCTTTGCAAATAGCAAATAAAAATATCACTGAGATGCTCATTGTCTGCTTGCCTTGTCATTTTGATTATGGGATAGCTCCTGTATCATGTGCAAGGGGTACCCCATTGGCGGTTCTTTATGATACACATGTACTTACAATGACAAGAACTTACCGGTAACTAGAGTTGAGTAGCATGATAAGTGGCCCTCGTACTCAAGGGACATGAGATTGCCAAATTATATTTCGTCAAGCATATACTCTATCTTTGTTCACTTTAACCTTAATCACCTCAAGATGCTTATGATAGGGGCAATGAGAGCTCAAAGCTAGTAAGTACCATAATCTTTTGAAAGCTCTTTATGAACTTGAAATCCCTGCTTCCCTCTATGAAGGGCATTTCTCCTACTTTTAAGTTGAGTCAGTAAACCTATTCCTCTCTATATCCAGCAAGCATTTGAGTTTTTGTGTTTCAAGCATTTATATAATGATTTATTCAATCATGTTCTTTATCTTCCTTGTTTGCACAAGACTTTTATCTAATGAGTATTACTTTGAAAGCCATCATTGTGAAAAACCTTTTATGTTTGAGAAAAGAGTGCTCCTGTTGTAAACTTCTTTACAAAAGCTTTATTTGAAAACTGTTTGCCAACTATTCTCTGACCAATAACAAAGTTTGCCAATCCCAATTATGATTTATCTTTATGCATCTCTATTGTGACTCCTATACTTGTTGCAAGCTAAGTTATATAATGGTGAGTTGCTTTCTTCTATGAGTTGTGTATTGGTAAGTGTGATGCTTATTGTCCGTATTCTTTTTATCGACACTTCACTCCATAAACTTGTGGACATGTTCACCGAGCTTAGTTTTCGCTTGCGGACAAGCGAAGGTCTAAGCTTGGGGGGAGTTGATACGTCCAATTATCATCACCATTATATATCATAATTTGCCTCTATTCATTGATATATTTCTTATTAAGAGGTGTTACTTATGTATTTTCATCTGCTTTTGCATGTTGGATGATTATTGGAGGATGAACTGCAGGAGTCAGGATCCTGATGGAAAAAGATGTGTTTTGATGCAATTTCACGAAGATCAGAAAAATACCCGAAAAACTATGGAAAATCCTATTTTCCCAGGAGACGAAGAATGCCAGAAGGGGAAGCGGAGTTGGGCCACAGGGGGCCCACACCCCCCAGGCGCGGGCCACCCTAGGACGCGCCTACAGGGGGTGTGGCCCACCTGGCCCACCTCTGGCTCCACCCTCTCGCCTATATCTTCTCCTCGAAACCCTAATACATGGGGGAGCGACCAGAGAAATATTCCGCCGCCTCTGCGAGGTGGAAAACACCGAGAGAGAAAGAGCTCTCCGGCAGACGGATTTTTACCAGGGAATTCCTTCCTGGAGAGGGGAGATAGTCGCCATTAACACCATCATCAAGATAGACTTCATCGGGATCATCATCATCATCCACACCATCATCTCCACCAGCACCATCATCACCACTCCATCCCGTTGTAACAATCGTGTTGAATACTAGCTTAGTTCTTAGAGGAAACTTTCCCGGTGTTGATTACTATTGTAGTTGATGCTTGTGAGTGGAACCATTGGATTATTGTTTATGTTCAGATTGTTATCCATCACTATATCATCTTTGATATTGATCCATGATGTCTACGCACTTCTATTCTTGTAGACAGTTATTGGGCCTCCAAGTGCAGAGGTTTGTAGAACAGCAGCAAGTTTCCCTTAAGTGGATCACCCAAGGTTTATCGAACTCAGGGAGGAAGTGGTCAAAGGTATCCCTCTCAAGCAACCCTGAAATCAAGATACAAGAAGTCTCTTGTGTCCCCAACACACCCAATATAGGTGCACTAGTTCGGCGTAGAGATACTGAAATACAAGTGGTAACGGTGCCAGAAAAGATCTTGACGATGAGGTAAAGACTAAAGCAAGCAAACATGCAACAAATCTAGTAGCAAAAGGTGTTACAATGCTTAGAAACAAGGCCTAGGGATCATACTTTCACTAGTGAACACTCTCTCATATAAATATCCTCTCTTCATGATACTACTCTTAACTACTCTCTGGTTGGACACTCTAAACCATGGTAGGGCTATAACAACACACCTCAAAGTCCGCCTTCCCCAATCTAGATAACCCCACACTGTCACCTTGAGCACTAGATGGTTCCAACAAACACCAGAATTTCATAGAGACATCCAACTCCAAATATAACTCATAACAAATATTCAATCTAGCCAAAGTGCCACACACGTATGCACACTGTCACTTTCACACACGTGGGGAAAACCATAGACATATTAAAGCACAAAGAGTATTTATGTAGACTCAAACCTAAGTGCCACCATGGCGTGCATGTTGTCACTTTAACACACATGGGGAGAGCAGAGATCTAATGAAGCACTTGAGTAGCAAGGTAGATCTACTTGATTACAAAGCTCATGATCACAACAAGATCATGCAAAGAGAGAGAGATGAACACATAGCTACCGGTAGATCCCTTAGCCTCGAGGAAGAACTACTCCCTCCTCATCATGGGAATCAGCAACGGTGATGAAGATGGCTCCGGGGGCACTTCCTCGTCCTGATAGGGTGCCGGAACAGAGACTTTCTGTCCCCCGAATCTCCCCTTTGGTGGCGGCGGCACTACAGAGGTTTTCGTGGATTTCTTCTGGATCGTTTAAGATTTTCTCCCCGGGGGCTTATTATAGGCGAAGGGGAGGCCGAGGAGGCGGCCATAGGGCCCACACCCTCCCCGGGCGTGGGCCAGGCTTGGCCGCGCCCAGGGGGGTCTGGCCACCCTCTGGTGCCTCTCCGTCCCTCCTTCTGGATTCATGTCCCTCACGGAAAGTTATTGACTTTGGCTTTTGTCCCGTCGAATTCCGAGAATATTGATTTTCTGCCTTTCTGGAACCAAAAACAGGAAACTGGCACTTGTTAATAGGTTAGTTCCAGAAAAGATATAAAAACACCTCAAGGAAAGACAAAGCAAAGTAGATACTAAACAAGCATGGAGCATCAAAAATTATAGATACGTTTCCGACGTATCAAGCATCCCCAAGCTTAACTCCTGCTCGTCCTCGAGTAGGTAAGTGATAAAAGAATAATTTTTGAGGTGACATGCACCATCAAAATCAAGATCAAACCATTTGCAAGCATTGAAAGCTGGGATCAAAGAATTCTAAACATGTGCATGAAATATGAAGTTCTAACAATATGACATAGTAACTATGCATGCAACATGACAAGCTACAAACAAAGATCATGAATAACATGCATTGAAAAACGTTTATTTGTTTCACGTACAGAAAACATATCATAGTGGCAATCAGCTTGTCCCTCATAGAGTAGCAAATACATGCATATGACACCTTCAAAGTTCACAAGGGTGACTAGAAACAAATAGCACAAGAACAAGTAATATCACAATATACATCAATTAATAACCTTTGGAACACTGCACACAGCATGACAACTATGCTCTCTTAATGGTGCCTAAAGGTAGAAGGTGGAGACTCAAATAATGGTGGAAGAAAGGCCTTTTTGTAAAGGAAGCAGGAATTTCGAGTTTCAAAAAGAGCTTCCAAAAATTATGGTACTTGTTAGATTTCAGACCTCATTGCCCCTATCATAAGCATCTTGAATTGGTTAAGGTTAAAGTGGCAAAGGTGGAGTATATGCTTGACAAAGTATAAGTTGTCAATCTCAAGTCCCTTGAATATTAGGGCCACACCTCATGCATACTCAACTTTGGGTCCAGGTAAGTTCTTGTCATTGTAAGTATTTGCATATCATTGAGAACCGCCAACGGGGTACCCCTTGCACATGGTACAGGAGCTTTCCCATAACCAAAATGACAAGGCAAGGAGACAATGAGCATCTCAACAATCTTTTTATTTACCATATGCATAGCTTTTTATTGAGGATGCTTCATAGATAGCTCATTATGATGATGCTGCAAGTTTTCACCTTGATTAGGCATGGCTTAGGCTAGCTGTCCAGGTGTTTCTCTAACACAAAATACAAACTCAGTGGACTTACAAGTTCCCTCTTTATTTCACACCGGTGACACCCATAGACAAAAGAGCATGATATCAACTGAGTACAAAGTACAAGCGCAATGTTGAAAACGTTCCCCGTGACAACACGGTTCTGCTAATTCCAATGTATAAGTGCAAGCATATACAACATAGATGACACAATGGTTCAAGTTTATTAGGGGCAAAGAATATAAAGTGTGCCATCAAGTTTGTGAGGGCTTTAATCACTAAGTTTTCACATAACAAAATAGTTTCTAATTGAAGATAGCTGAAAACAAGAATATACTTTGGAATGGTGTAACACACCATGCATAGGATTTTATAGTGGATAGTTTGGAATAACTTGGTTTCTTGGAAGTTGGAGGCATGAGTATAACTTACTCATAAAAGTGGAGGCTAGCAAAAGACTGGGAGCAACCAATTAAGAGAGCAATAATGGCCATAATCATGCAGTGCAACAAAGCATTACTAATCAAAGCAAATAGTGGTACTATAAGTCAAGGAATAAATGATCATAGAGGCTAATGGTGACTTGTGAGAGTCATAACATGGTGTGAGCATGTGCCAAGTCAACCCAAGCAAAGCATCAAAGGAGAATACCACAATATTATGCTTTTGTATACTAAAACAGCTCATGATTCTTTCAAGGCACATTAAGGAATCCTAATTGTTTGGAACAAGTCATGCTACAACAATAATCACTAATCATAAGGTCAAAACAACACCTAGCATGTCATGCTAAAGTCTAAGTCACAGTCAATGCAAGCTCCTCTCGCACTTACAAGCAAGAACTTACTACTCCTTTTCAACACCAAGCAACTTATTTGCAAACAACATAGCGAGAACGGGGGTCCAAACTACTCACCAAACTAAACAAACTAAGCAAAGCAAACAAAAACTAAGACGCTCCAAGAACAACACAACTATGCATGAAACAATAAAAACGAAGTGTCTAGACAGACCTGAGCTTTTTATTGATGAAGAAGGGGATGCCTTGGGCATCCCCAAGCTTTGACGCTTGTACCTCTTGAATATTTCTTGGGGTGACACCGGGGTGGCATCCCCAAGATTGAGCTTTTGTCCATTCTTCATCTCATTACATCATTCTTTCTATACACCTGAATTTTTTTCCTTCATACAAAACTTCACACAATCTTCATTAGCAACATTAGTTTATTCAAAAGATATTAGACCTCTCGCAAAGCTTTGTAACAGCAAGGATATTCACTAAAAACACAAGCTACTGTAGTAACTCCTTGAAAAAGCTCAATTTCCCAAAAAGAACCCAAAAAGGAATCAATAAGAAGCAAATGCAAATAATGGCAGAAATCTGTCAAAACAGACCAGCAGGTAGAAACCGATTTTTTCGCAGACCTTGTGTTGCTCAAATAAAAAAGTGTTGAACTAAATAAAGTTAGCTAACATATTGGGGGATTTATTCATAAATTTTTAGCTCAATCCGAGTTACAGAGACTCCTCACGAATTTTTATGGTGGAGGACATAAATCTGTTTCGGGACAGCAACTCCCCAAATATTACTTCCATCTCATTAGAGGTCATTTTTGGCACAAAAAGCAAACAAAAAGGATAAGTAGAGGTCATTACTAAAGTAATAACTTCAAGACTGAGGAAAACTCTTTTGTTATCTCCCAACAAGTACTTTTCTTTAATGCCTTTAAGTTAGGCTTTATAGCTTGAGAAGATGCTCACATAAGAAATATGAATTGAAGTAAAAGAGAGCATCAAGAAGCAAATTCAAAACACATTTAAGTCTAACCCACTTCCTGTGCATAGGAATCTTGTAAATAAACAAATCATTAAAGCACAAAACGACAAGCATAGGAAAGCAAAACAAGTGCAACTTCAAAATTTTCAACATAAAGAGGGGAAACTTAATATTTTTGAGATGCATAAAACCATGTTTCCCTCTCTCATAATAACTTTCAGTAGCATCATGAATAAAATTAACAATATAACTATCACATAAAACATTCTTATCATGAGCCACATGCATAAAATGATTATTACTCTCCACATAAGAATAACCATTCTTATTAATTGTAGTGGGAGCAAATTCAACAAAATAGCTATCATTACTATTCTCATCACCATAGACATCAAATATAGGAGGCATATTGTAATCACAATTAACTTTCTCCCCAATAGTAGGTGGACTAAAAATATCATATTCATCATTGTAATCATCATAGATTGGAGGTTTGGTATCATCATAAGCAATAGAATAGCTATCTTCCAAAGTTGGGGGAATAAAAAGATCATTTTCATCAAAACTTTCTTCCCCAAGCTTAGACTTTTCCATAGCATTAGCAATAATGGTGTCCAAAGAGTTCATACTAATAACATTGCTATTAGCATGCAAATAAAGTTCCATATTTTTTTTAATTTTCTCTTCAAACACTTCATGCCCTAACTCAAGATAAATGCTATAGAGCTCTCTAATTTTTTTGCTTTTTTCCATTAAGCCTAACCAGTGAAAACAAGAAACAAAAAGACAAAATTGCAGAATCTAAAGGAAATAACTTCGATCACTCACACCGGAGGATGTGAGTACCTTTTACCTTACCTCTCCGGCAACGGCGCCAGAAAAGAAGCTGATGGCATGGAGGGAAGGTAAAAGCCCAAAACCTCCCAGCAACGGCGCCAGAAAAGAGCTTTCTGGCTTGCTGTTTTCATGGGGTAACGTGTGTGAGTGCCTTTTACCTTTCTTCCCTGGCAACAGCGCCAGAAAGGAGCTTGATGTCTACACACTTCTATTCTTGTAGACAGTTGTTGGGCCTCCAAGTGCAGAGGTTTATAGAACAGCAACAAGTTTCCCTTAAGTGGACCACCCAAGGTTTATCGAACTCAGGTATAAAGTGGTCAAAGGTATCCCTATCAAGCAACCCTGCAATCAAGATACAAGAAGTCTCTTGTGTCCCCAACACACCCAATATAGGTGCACTAGTTCGACGAAGATATAGTGAAATACAAGTGGTAACGGTGCCAAAAAAGAGCTTGACAGTGAGGTAAAGACTAAATCAAGCAAACATGCAATAGATCTAGTAGCAAACAGTGTTTCAATGCTTAGAAACAATGCTTAGGGATCATACTTTCACAAGTGAACACTCTCTCATATAAATATCCTCTCTTCATGATACTACTCTTAACTACTCTCCGGTTGGACACTCTAATCCATGGTAGGGCTATAACATCACACCTCAAAGTCCGCCTTCCCCAATCTAGATAACCCCACACTGTCACATTGAGCACTAGATGGTTCCAACAAACACCACAATTTAATAGAGACATCCAACTCCAAATATAACTCATAACAAATATTCAATCTAGCCAAAGTGCCACACACGGTATGCACATTGTCACTTTCACACACGTGGGGAAAAGCATAGATCTATTAAAGCATAAAGAGTATTTATGTAGACTCAAACCTAAGTGCCACCATGGCGTGCATGCTGTCACTTTCACACACACATGGGGAGAGAAGAGATCTAATGAAGCACTTGAGTAGCAAGGTAGATCTACTTGATTACAAAGCTCATGACCACAACAAGATCATGCATAGAGAGAGAGAGATGAACACATAGCTACCGGTAGAGCCCTTAGCCTCGAGGAAGAACTACTCCCTCCTCATTATGGGAATCAGCAACGGTGATGAAGATGGTGATGGATATCGATGGATATGGCTCCGGGGGCACTTCCCCATCCCTGCAGGGTGCCGGAACAGAGACTTTCTGTCCCCCGAATCTCCCCTTCGGTGGCGGTGGCGCTATAGAGGTTTTCGTGGATTTATTCTAGATCGTTTAGGGTTTTCTCCCCGGGGATTCTTATAGGCGAAGGGGGAGGCCGAGGAGGCGGCCTGAGGGCCCACACCCTCCCCAGGCGCGGGCCAGGCTTGGCCACGCCCAGGGGGGTTTGGCCACCCTCTAGTGCCTCTTTGTCCCTCCTTTTGGATTCGTGTCCCTCACGAAAGTTATTGACTTTGGCTTTTGTCCCGTCAAATTCCGAGAATATTGATTTTCTGCCTTTCTGGAACCAAAAACAGAAGAAAACATGAAACTCGCACTGTGGCAATTTTTTAATAGGTTAGTTCCAGAAAAGATATAAAAACACCTCAAATAAAGAAAAAGCAAATCAAAGTAGATACTAAACGAGTATGGAGCATCACAAATTATAGATATATTTCCGACGTATCAATCCATATGATGTCTCGTGAGTAGTTCGTTTAGTTCTTGAGGACATGGGAGAAGTCATGTTGTTAGTAGTGGAATTGTGTTGAGGTATTATTCAATGGTTTAGTATTTAAGTTGTGGTGCTATTCTTGTAGTGGTGTCATGTGAACGTCGACTACATGATACTTCACCATTTATGGGCCTAGGAGAATGCATTGTGTATTTGGATACTAATTATGGGGTTGCCAGAGTGACATAAACCTTAACCCCCGTTAGGAAACCATTGCACAAGGGAGTGTAGGATCTCAGAGTTTAAGGCCGTGGTTAGGTTTATACCTTAATTGCTTTCTTGTAGTTGCGGATGCTTGCAAGGGGTTTAATCACAAGTATGTATTAGTCCAATTAAGGTTGGTACATTAGCACATGTTCACCCACACAACACTTATAAAACCAAAGAAGACTACTTAGTTATATAAAGCGAAAGCACTTGACAGAATTCCCATGTGTCCTCGAGAACGTTTGGTCCTCATTAGTATTTCCACCGGCTTGTCCTTTGCTAAGAAAGGATTGGGCCACTGCTGCAATTGTTTGTTGTTTTATTTACTCGCACTTTTTTCCTTGCTTTATCAGAAAACCCCTAAAAATCCGTTTGCTAAGTATTTATAGAGATTTCCTGCTCCATACCACTAGTCAACACCTTCTGCTCCTCGTTGGGATCGATACTCCTATTTATCGAAAGTACTACGATACACCCCCTATACTTGTGGGTTATCACTCCTCGATGAAGAAGTCCTCGTTCGTGTAGCCCAAACAAGGAGGTCAAGGTCAAGAGAGAGAGAGAAAGAGAGAGAGAAGTAACTGGAGGCAATTCCCAAAGCTAGGAAGCCTTTATTTTTTGTGTTTTATTTGCCTCATATGCCTCTTATTATATAGGGGAAAAGGGGGCACAAGGCTCCTTGACTAAGCCATGTGGGACTAAACAAGAGGGAAGAGAGGGGAGAGGGGGTGGCTGCCGGACAGGACCCTCATGGGCCCCGCCGGAGGGTGCATGGGGCCCATGCGGCCCCTCCTCCCCTTTCCTCCCTTTTACCTCTTTCTCTCATGGGCCTTTTCCCCTATGGAAATTGGCCCAACAAGGATTTTAATCCTTTTCATTTATTAAATAAATCACTATTTAATATTTATTTATATATTATTCAATTTCTATGGCTTTGGAACACCTTCCATCCCACTCCGGACATCCTCCAGACTTTCTTGGAACCTTTCTTATTTCTCCCTCTCCATTCTTCGATAATTGCGATGATCCTAAAACGATCTCCGAGCTTTGTCAAACCCTTAAGCGTGCTACCCAACGGATCGGGAACACTCCAGACATGGTCAAGACCCCTCTCGAACCAATGATTATCAGCGGGACCTAGATGCCCATAATGACTACCTGGGCATTTCATGAAACTTGTCGTTGAACCATTAACGTTATGTTATATTCCTTTCAGTGGCGGAGGAGCCCATAGGGAGGACTATGGCGAACGCCCCACCTAAGTGACGACGTGTAGACCTACTAGTATGTAATATATAGCTAGTATAGCTAGCTGGAATGTGTGAATCAGACACTCTGGTTTGGTATTTCTGAATTAGAGATTGAAGACACGTTAGGAGAGACTTGGCCTACATTCCTTCTAATTTTCTTGAGCTTAAACTAGACCTAGTGACCAATACATCTTTTTAGGCAGGTTAATTTGTTCCATATTAATTCGTTGTATCATCTAATTATGGCAGTGTAGCATATCTGATAAAATGGAGGCAAACTTATATTTAAGCCTTAATTGTGAGGTATATTTTTATGTGAAACTTTTCATTGATATGATCGTATGTGAACTGTAACTCATGTCGTGTTGATTTCATCTTTTTCATAAGTTATTATATAATATTTGGTACTTTTAATTTTCAATTTCGCCATACCAAATTTTTTGTTCGTCCTTCGTCACTGATTTCTTTTGTCTCTATGATACTTGCATTGTCTAAGATATGAACAACGCCATCACCATGTCGGTTTCAATCTCGTTGCAAACAATTGCTACTTTAATCGATCCAACAAGTGATATCCCCATGACTTAGTCACACGCTGCGCAGTTTATGGATATAACTTATCCAAGTGGGTCCAGAGTATTTTCCGTCACGCGGATCAACAAATCCCGCTCGTGACACATATGCCTCAATCTGCCCCTCTGAATACTTAATCACACCCTTATGATCATCATTCCACAGAGTGACGTTAGATGCTCTCAAGGTACTCTCAGGTGACAGTGATTAGATATAGTCTCATGGTCTAAGGAACAAGTCACTATGTTTCCTAATCATCGCAACTTGAACTTTGTGACATGTGTGTTACGATTTTAGATATGATATGTTCATCATCTCATTATCCAATGAGGTGACTCTATTGTTAACTGGCGTGAAGCACGATATGATCAGGAAACCTTGATCATCCATTGACCAATGAACTATTGACTAGAGATTTAGTGAAAACTCCTGGTCGTTTACATATCACACGATGTATTGCCATTTCCATTCAATAAAATTATCTCATGATATAAAACCTAATCATAAGCTTTATGAAATATGATAATAATCTCTATTATTATTTGTCTCTAGGGCATATTTCCTTCAATGTGAAGCATGACAGATACCAGTATGTCATAGGTATTAAGTGTCGACACATTGACTAGATTATTGACTCTAGTACAATTGGAAGACCGTTGAAAATATGTCCTAGAGGCAATAATAAATATGTTATTATTATTTATATTTTCATGTTCATGATTAAGTTTATTGTTCTATGCTATAACTGTATTAGTTCCGAATAATGAGTATTTGGATGAAAATCCTAATGTATAAAATTATAAACACTATAGATATATCCCTAATCTAGCCTCTGAGACATCGATAATACGGAACAACTAAAAGAGTACATTCCAGGTAATGAGGATAACCCTAGTGTTTCACCTCGGGTTATTAAAGTATCAAAAAGCAATGCGACGTGTATTGAATGTTTCAAAAGGTTCGCATGCTAAAAATCTTCATGTTATGGGTGAGGATCATTATGTATAGATCAAGGTACCTATGATGATCATTGTTGTGGAAGGTTATTCAGACATGTCCACACTTATCTGAACCCATAGGGTCACACACTAAAGGGTAACGACATTTAGGAATGCAAGTGCTATATGAAGATAAGAGAGAAGGGTTTCGAGATTGTCTCAGATGGTCTAGAAATGGTTCTGAAAGGTCCCAGGTCCTATAAGTGTCCGAAATGGACTCGAGAGCGTCTGATGGTACCAGACATATATGGAAGGTTCTAAAGGACCGAAAGAGTCCAAAAGAATATCCAAGGGTCCAGTACGACCCGGACTATCTTAGAAAGCACAGTGTCTTAAGGGTCAAGGCAAGTTTCCATATAGATTTTCGATTAGACAATGGAAACAATTTTATAGTAGGTTTCATTTGACATAAACCCATCAGAACTCGCTCAAACTTTGGGATAGTTAAATTGACGACTCAAGGGGCTTGGTCACCTATTTAAAGTGGCCAAAGGGACCCCAAAGGAACCTAAGTTGCAACCCCTTGCCTCTCCAAGCCGCTTCCCCAAAACCCTGGTTGTGCCACTACCTAGTGCCACCGGCGCCTACGCGCGCCGCACCACCGCCTCGGAGCATCAGCGTCATCGCATCCACGACGCCAAGAAATCCCTATGCGTGTTAGCCCTAGTTGCTCATCTCCTCTCTCGCGCGCGCGAAAGCGCTTCCAGATCGTTTAGATCTAATCCAAACGGCGATCGTGGAGCACCGGATCTTCATTGATTTGATTTTGTGCTTTGTTTTGTGCTTAATTACATATCGATGTGGTGATGCTACACGCTTACGTATGGATATCATGGAGGTGTTTCAAGTGCGACACTTTATCGTGTGGATCTTCATAAGCAGAATCTTCTCGTGGCTAATCGATTAGCTGTGGAATCGACGCATCGGCTACTTCGACGACATCATCTACTTTGGCACTTGCTCGTGGGAGCAGTTTGAGGGATATTAAATCTTCTCACGACTAGACAAGTATAGTTGTAGGGATCGACTCGCGTCTAGATCAACCTTGTCATCGTCAACTTGTATAATCTGCTGCACCTCTCCTTATATATGATCTTGGTTATGTTCTAATATTTTTTTTATTTTGTATAACGCGTTCCAAAATACTTCTAGCTGCGGCGAGGAGAAGGTAATGTGGGGGGAAGGGGGCCTGGTGACCGGTGGCAGAATCGCCCTGTGTCGCCTAGGGTTAGGTAACGCCGGGTGTTGAGGATGAGAATGGTCTTTCCGAGTAGAATAGGCAACTTAAGAAAAAAAAGGAAATGCACGGTTATTCTTGCCTAAGCCCCATGCAAGTTTCATCATCGCCATCCTCCTCGTGCCATCCCAACTTATGTATGTTGTGTCTTACTATATTTGAAACATATATATATTGTGTAACTTAAAGGAGATAGATTTTCGATAATTAAACTTTGTGTTTTTCTCCATCTTCTAAAATAAGTAGTGTACTAAAAAGATACATATTTTGCGGGAAGAAAGCACGACACGTTGTGATATGCTCAAGTTCAACCATTATTTCATCAAATTGTACTCCCCCGTCTTAAAAAGTATGTCTTAATTTTGTCTAGATATAAATGTATCTAGAATTATTTTAGAATATAGATACATATGAATATACACAAAATTAAGATACTCCCTCTCCATATTACTTCTCGCTAGATTAGATATCTAGCACTAAAATATGTCTAGATATATTTATTTCTATGATAAGTAATATGAATCGGAGGAAAAGGTGACATCAAGAGTGTATACCATTAATTTGTACAATTCGTCTATAAACGTCTTTACGAATATCCTTGTGAAATAGTAATATGGATCGGAGAAAAAGGTGACATAAAGAGTGTATACCATTAATTTGTACAATTCGTCTATAAACGTCTTTACGAAGACCCTTGGAAAATAATACGAAGAATAATTACATGAAAAGTACTTACATTTATGGCCTCCTGGCAAATAAGAAAGGTGAAGCTTAGAGCATCCCATGCACCTGATTGGGCTCCCAAGTGGCTATTGGGCACGTGGACACAATAATATTTAAGATCCTGACATATGACTTAATAAGATTAATAGGATATTCATATTAATAAGTTGTAATTTCTTTTTCAGTGATCATCTTTAAAGGAACTCTAGATTAAGCGTGCTTGTCATGGAGCAATTATAGGATGGGTGACCAATCGAAAAGTTGTTTCCTGATGCGCATAATTGATAACAAAGTGTGCAGAAAATACTAGTTTGATATGTGATATCAGTCTACAAAGTGTGCAGAAAATACTAGTTTGATATGTGATATCAGTCTAGAAATTCTATTGGGCTGTTAGGGATAATAGCTGTTTGACCCAGGGTGGCGGGGTTGTTACAAATGCGCCCCCGGATCGAAAGGCGCTTTTGTCCAACGCGGATCAATAGAGTGTTTGACGCTCTTAGGCCAACCATGCCCAACAAGGGGGTCTTCTGGGCGCATCAGACACAAGCCACGACCGATGCCACATAGGCTATAGATAGGCGGGCCAGACCTATCACCGGTACATCCTTGGCATAATTTATTGTTAGCGCAATCGCCGGTCAACTTTTAGTAATGGTGGCGACGGTTTCCCAGCGTCTGTGTTAATGTGCACTGATACGTCCAAAACGTATCTATTTTGTCGAACACTTTGCTATTGTTTTTTCTCTATACTTGTGTGATTTGGATACAACTAACACAGACTAACGTTGTTTTCAGCAGAATTACCTCGGTGTCTTGTTTTTGTGTAGAAAATGAACTATCAGGAAAAATCACGGAAAATATGCCAAAAACTATTTCTCACCAGAAGATCCACGGAGCTAGAAAGGGAGACAGAGAGGAGGCCTGGGGGGCCAGACCCACCCCAGGCGCGGGCCCACCTGACCCCGCGAGGGTTTGGCCACCCCAGGCAGCTCCTCGGCCTCCCTCCGCGCCTATAAGTTGCCTTCTGACCTAATAACTCAGGGGGATCCGATAGTTTTCCAAAAAGAGTTCCGCTCCGCCGCCGCCACCAGAAACCAAGATTCGGACCCAGAAACTCCGTTCTGGCACCCAGCCAGGACGAGGAATTTGGAGAGGATCATCTCCATCGTCATCACCAACGCATCTCCATCAACCACCGATGTTTCTCTCATCCATGAGTGAGTAATCCCCTGCTGTAGGCTTGAGAATGGTATGGTTTGGATGAGTTCTATCATGTAATCGAATAAGATCTGTTAGGGCATAGTGCCTAGTATCTCTATTAGTGCTATTTGACTTTGTTGCAACTTGTTGTGCTTAATGCTTGTCACTAGGTCCCGAGTGCCAAGATCTCAGATCTAAACTTATTATTGAATCATTATGATAGTATTGTTTGTGATATTATCTGCAAGTTGTGTACACATATCATTGTCCGGATCCAAAGGCCCCAAAGTGACAATAATTGGGACAACCGGAGGGGATGGTTGTGGTGTGAGGATCACATGTGTTCACAGAGTGTTAATACTTTGCTCCGATGCTCTATTAAAAGAAGCACCTTAATTGCTAGTAGTTTCCTAGAGGCCCCGCTGCCACGGGCTGGCTGGACAGCAGATGTTGTGCAAGTTCTCATTGCGAGCACATATGACTATATATGGATCACATGCATAGGATTGTTTAGTACTTGGATGCTTGTTATTATTTATCTGCAATGCCCTAGATCTTGAAGTTACATGTTTAGACACGTCCATGCAACGCCCGTCCATCCATCCCTATGCCTACCGCACTCGAATCCTACTATTATCATTACTGTTACTATTGCTCATGTTGCTGTTGCTGTTGCTACTGATAAACTTCTGTGAGCAAGAACTATTTTTAGGTGTAGCTGAATTGACAACTCAGTTGTTAAGGCTTGGAATTATTCTTTGGCTCCCCTTGTATCGAATCAATAAATTGGGTAATACTACCCGCGAAGACTGTTACGATCCCCTATACTTGTGGGTCATCATGACTATTTTCTGGCGCCATTGCCGGGGAGCATAGCTTTATTTGTAAGTTCACTTGGATCTATTATTGTTCACTGCTACTCCTTTCATCGAAGTCTCGTGATGGAAAGTTCCCTATTTTACCATCCACTACAAGAAGAGGTACAGTCCTAAACACCTTTGCTGCTCTTGATTCACCGTTTGTTATAAGTAAACTTGTTACACCACCACCACATACTCATGCTACACACACTGCTACTACTGCTGAATCTAAAACTGCTTTTGATGCTCATGATGTTACGTCTACTGTGCTTGATGCGAGTGGTTCATTAGGTCCTTTTCTAGATGCTACTATGGCTAGTATAGGAAATACCAAAACTCCTAGTGAATACACTGTTACACCTGTTAGCTCACCTGAGTCTAGTGAGAGTTATGATATTAATGATGGTTACATTGAGTTCACTGATGAATTTGTTGAAGAGTGCCGAAACACACATGGTACTAGTGCTATGAAGAGTCTCCTTGCTAGACGTACTATTATGCCTGAGTTATCCTCTGATCCTAAGTTTACCACTTCTCCCATAGATATTAAAGATGAAGATTATGATTTCTCTCTTGATTTGTCTTATTTAGATATTGTTGAGAAAGAACCTTTTTGTGGGACTGAAAATGAGAGTGTTGTGGCTCCTATGAATGAGCTTTCTACTATGAGTTCTTTGTTCTCTGATGATTTTAAGATGCATAAGTACTTTGTTGTTAAGATCTTCCCTTTTTCACTAAAAGGAGAAGCTAGGGCTTGGTTTAATAGATTACCCCCTGGTTCCATTGATAGCCATGCTTGCTTGATTGCTTCTTTCTTCCATAAATATTTTCCTCCTAGTGCTATACATGCTGCTTTGGAGAGACTTTTTGATTTTAAACAGGGAGAAGAAGAGAAATTGCCTGAGTCATGGAAAAGATTCTGTTCCTTGATTCATGCACATCCTGGATGTTCATTACCTAAGAATGAGCTTCTTGATATTAATTATAATGTACTAACTGATGATTCTAGGACCTAGCTAGATAGCTTTTCTGATTGTGTTTTCAGGAAAAGGACTCCTACAGATGCTGAAGAATTAATGACCAAGATAAGCAAGAATTATGATGATTGGACTTCAACTGAGTTGAATACACTCGAGCCTATTACTCCTGAACCAGTTGTTCCTGAACCAATTCCAACACCAACAACAAAGAACAGAGGATTTATTGCATTAAATGATGAAGTGATGAAGGAAGCTAAGAAGTGTCTAAAGGAGAAAGGTATTAGAGCTGAAGATATTAAGAATCTACCTACTATAGAATAATTATGTAAGCCAATTCCCCACTCATCTACTATTGAGGTACACTCTCTCCAATTTAATGAAGGTGATATTCCTTATGGTAAGCCTCCTGATCAATGTTTAGAGGAACTTGACACATTTATTGTTAAACAAGGTAATTTTAATAAACAAGTTCAGAATCATTTATTGGAAAACTCTAGAGCTATCCATGAGTTGAAAGATATTGTGGATAGAACTTCTAATGATATTAAAATGCTTCGTAAACACTTTCAAATGGTTCAAACTCAACTTGATCAACTTGCTAAGGTACAAAAGGATATGCTAGTTAATGCTTCAGGAAATAAACATGCTTATGGAATTAGAACTAGGAGTGGTGCAGCTACTCAAGATCCTTTATATCCTGAAGGATACCCTAAAAGAATAGAGCAGGATTCCCAACAAGGTGAAGATAGTGGTAGTCCTCGTAAGAGAAAGAAAAAAGAAACATAAAGTAGTTGAGGAACCACTTGAACCTGTTGTAGATCCTAATAGTATATCTGTCTCTGATGCTGAAACTAAGAGTGGTAATAATAATGAGTCTCCTAATAAGGAGGAAGGTGAGGAAGAACCTGAGAAACACACTAAGAAAACTAGGTACACAAATGAAGATTTTATTGCTAATAAACATGGTAAAGAGAGAGAACCTTGGGTGCAAAAATTGATGCCTTTTCCAGGTAAGAAACACAAGTCAAAGGAGGGGGAACACTACAAAAAGTTTTGTGAGTGGATGAAACCTTTATTCTTGCAAATTCCTTTGACTCATGCTATTAATTTGCCTCATTATTCAAAGTATATGAAGGATATTGTCTCTAATAAAAGGAAGATTCCTAATGAAGAGATTTCTACTCTACTTGCTAATTATTCCTTCAATGGTAAGGTTACAAAGAAACTTGATGATTCAGGTATACCAACTATTCCTTGCTCCATTAAGAATAATTATGTTAGAACTGCTTTATGTGATTTGGGAGCTGGAGTTAGTGTTATGTTTTTTTCTCTCTATAAGAGACTCCAGCTAGAAAAGTTGATATCAATTGATATATCTTTGCAAATGGCTGATAAGTCAACTACTATTTCTGTTGGTATATGTGAGGATGTTCCAGTTCAAGTTGCTCATAATTGCATGGTTTTAACTGATTTTTTTGTACTTGAAATGCCCGAAGATGATAATATGTCTATTATTCTTGGGAGAAATTTTCTTAATACTGCAGGTGTTGTTATTAATTGCAATCAAGGAAAAGTAACATTCAATATTAATGACAAAGAGCATACTGTTTATTTCCCCAAGAAGGTTGTTAAAAGATATTGCCTAAATTTCATTAAAAATATTGAGGGCATCAAGGTTGGAGAAAAATATTGTCCCATTCCACAAGAAAATATTGAAACTATTATGATTAGGACAATTGCTATCAAGTATGAGGTAACATAATCACATTGTGGAATGCAAAGTTTTGATTCATATAACATTGTTTTGTTAACAAGACTTGATCAACCTTGTTAACAAAATGATTTTAATGAACAAAATAATGTTTTCGCAGTGGTTATACTTGCTCACTTTTATTTTTCTCCTTTCCAATCTTTGCTCTTCGCCATGCCTAACTTAAAGGCGTTAAAGAAAAGTACTTGTTGGGAGATAATCCAAGAGTTTAATTGAGTCTTGGAAGTTATTACTTCAGTAATGACCTCTCCTTATCCTTTTTGTTTGCTTTTTGTGCCAAGAATGATCTCTAATGAAAGGGAAGTAAGATTTGAGGAGTTGCGGTCCCAAAACAGATTTCTGTCCTCCACCATAAAAATTCATGAGGAGTCTCTGTAAATCGGATTGAGCTGAAAATTTACGAATAAATCACCCAGTATGTTAGCTAAATTTCGTTAGTTCAAAACTTTTTAATTTGAGCAACATAAGGTCTTAGGAAAAATCAGTTTCTACCTGCTGGTCTGTTTTGACAGTTTTCTGCCATTATTTGCATTTGCTTCGTATTGATTCCTTTTCGGGTTATTTTTGGGAAATTGAGCTTTTTGAAGGAGTTGCTAGAGTATCTTGTGTTTTTAATGAAAAGTCTTGCTGTTCCAAAGCCTTGCCAGAGGTCTAATATCTTTTGAATACACTAATATTGTTAATGAAGATTGTGTGAAGTTTTGTATGAAGGAAAGAAAATTCAGGTGTAGAAAGAGAATGATGTAATGAGATGAAGAATGGACAAAAGATCAAGCTTGGAGGGAGCCACCCCGTGTCACCCCAAGAAATATTCAAGAGATACAAGCGTCAAAGCTTGGGGGTGCCCAAGGCATCCCCTTCTTCATCAATTAAAATCTCAGGTCCTTCTAGACACTTCGTTTTTATTGTTTCATGCACAGTTGTGTTGTTTTTGGAGCGTCTTAGTTTTTGTTTTGGTTTTATTTTGCTTCATTTGGTTTTGCATTGTTTGCCTTCTAAAAAAATCGAAAACACCAAAAATATTTGTTGTTCTTCTTTGGTTTTGTGAGTTCTTTGCAGGGTTCAGCCATCCTCAGTGGATTTTGGTTTCATGCTAATATTCAAGTCACACAAGTGAAGGGAAATAATGAATTTTAAGACAACTCGAGGTGTGGTAAGAGGCTGGTAACAAACTCTATTTGTTTCATTTTTGTACATATACTCGTCACTGTGAGCATGCTTAGCCTGTTTGTGTAAGGTGTATGTCATTATGGATGCTTAGTAGTTCTTACTTGTCTATGATCAGCTCCAGCTTGCTAATAGTTTGTAGCATGTCATATGAATGTTTGCTTGCATTGTTTTATTCATACTTTGGTATGACATTGTGGTATCCTCCTCTGACTGTTCATGTGAATCGACTTGGCACATGCTCACGCATGCATATGACTAATCAATAGTCAGTAAGCCTCGATGATTTATTTTGCCTCAGAGTTCTTGTATCACTTTCATGCCATAATTAGTCCAGTTTTGTTGCAAGCATGATTATGACAGCTATTGCTCTCTCGTTTGTCGCTTCTCTCTATTGCTAGCCTTCACTTGCACTGAGTATGTGCTCTACATGTGCTTTCAACTCCCCAAACCAATATTGCCAGCTATGTCCACCATACCTACCTATTAACATCATTTTCTATTTCAGTGCATATTCCATATGCCGTGTTTTCTTCCAAAATAAAATGTTTGTCTGTTTTGAGAAAGTTAGTTAGTAAAGCTCTCACGAACTTGATGACACACTTTATTCCTTGCACTTAATAATTCTGAACCATTGTGAATAGTCCATGAAAGTTATATGCTTGCTTATTATATGCTGGGAGTCAGCAGAACCGTGTTGTCACGGGGAATGCTTTCAACACCTGTTGGATATCTCATCCAGTTGATACTTTCCTTTTTTGTTTACGGATGTCGACGATGTGAAATAAAAGGGTAGGTTGTGAGTTCATGGAGTTTATACATTGTGTTAGAGAAACACCTGGGCCGCTAGCTTAAGCCATGCCTAATCATGGTGGAAATTTGCAGCATCACTGTAATGAGCATCTAGGAAGCATCCTCAATAAAAAGCTATGCATATGGTAAATAAAAAGATTGCCGAGATGCTCATTGTCTGCTTGCCTTGTCATTTTGGTTATGGGAAAGCTCCTGTACCATATGCAAGGGGCACCCCGTTGGCGGCTCTCGATGATATGCATGTATTTATAATGACAAGAACTTTCAGGTGACCAAAGTTGAGTAGCATGCGGAGCGACCCTCGTACTCAAGGGACTTGGGATTTTCATCCTATGGTCTGACAAGCATATGATTCAGAGTGGACCTCACTTTCACCTTAACCACATGAAGATGCCTATGATAGGGGCAATGAGAGCTCAAAGCTAATGAGTACCTTCCTTTCAGCATTGGGAAGCCTTTCAAACCTTCACAAAACCGTTTTCATAACTTTGTTGAGTCACCACTTATTATATGAGAGGATACTTGTCATTCTTGTGTTTGTTCCAAAACTTCGTTAATTATGTCATGACCTTGATGCTTGTATCTCTGATATCTTTACTTCTAGTCTTCATGTGAACTTCAGAGGTCCCTTGGCATTTATATTGTGATCTTCAAACAAAGATAAGCGATATACCACTCTATCATACCTTATTATGAGCATTCCAATGTTGCTTATGTTTATGTTTCATGCTACTTATTATTATTGAGTTTGTTTCTCTTCATAGCTTGCAATGACTATTGAGTAGACTTATTTGCATACTTCTTATTATGAATTGTCTAAGCATCTACTCCTGTGCTGAGAATATTTACATCATATGAAGCAAAGTTTTCGTGAAAGTTCTTTTATCGCACTCAGTTTTCAACTGAATTGCTTGAGGACAAGCAATAAGCTAAGCTTGGGGAGTTGATACGTCCAAAACGTATCTACTTTCTCGAACACTTTGCTATTGTTTTTCCTCTATGCTTGTGTGATTTGGATACAACTAACATGGACTAACGCTGTTTTCAACAGAATTACCTTGGTGTCTTGTTTTTTTTTGCAGAAAAATGAACTATCAGGAAAAATCCCGGAAAATATGCCAAAAACTATTTCTCACCAGAAGATCCACGGAGCCAGAAGGGGAGACAGAGAGGAGGCCTGGGGGGCCAGACCCACCCTAGGCGCGGGCCCACCTGACCCCGCGCCTGGAGGGGGTTTGGCCACCCCAGGCAGCTCCTCGGCCTCCCTCCGCGCCTATAAGTTGCCTTCTGACCTAAAAACTCAGGGGGATTCGATAGTTTTCCAAAAATTGTTCCGCTCCGCCGCCGCCACCAGAAACCAAGATTTGGATCCAGAAACTCCGTTCTGGCACCCTGTCGGGACGGGGAATTTGGAGAAGATCATCACCATCGTCATCACCAACGCATCTCCATCAACCACCGATGTTTCTCCCATACATGAGTGAGTAATCCCCTGTTGTAGGATTGGGGATGGTAGGGATTGGATGAGTTCTATCATGTAATCGAATAAGATCTGTTAGGGCATAGTGCCTAGTATCTCTATTAGTGCTATTTGACTTTGTTGCAACTTGTTGTGCTTAATGCTTGTCACTAGGGCCCGAGTGCCATGATCTCAGATCTAAACTTATTATTGAATCATTATGATAGTATTGTTTGTGATCTTATCTGTAAGTTGTGTACAAATATCATTGTCCGGATCCAAAGGCCCCAAAGTGACAATAATTGGGACAACCGGAGGGGATGGCTGTGGTGTGAGGATCACATGTGTTCACGGAGTGTTAATGCTTTGCTTCGATGCTCTATTAAAAGGAGCACCTTAATTGCCAGTAGTTTCCTAGAGGCCCTGCTGCCACGGGCTGGCTGGAGTTACATGTTTAGATCTACTGCGAGCATGTATGACTATATGGAGTTACATGTAACTTCAAGATCTATTACGAGCATGTATGACTATATGGAGCACATGCCTAGGATGGTTTAGTACTTGGATGCTTGTTATTATTTATCTGCAATGCCCTAGATCTTGAAGTTACATGTTTAGACTCGTCCATGCAACGCCCGTCCATCCATCCCTATGCCTAACGCACTCGAATCCTACTGTTACCATTACTGTTACTATTGCTCCTGTTACTGTTGCTTTGTTGTTGCTACTGATAAACTTCTGTGAGCAAGAACTATTTTCAGGTGCAGCTGAATTGACAACTCAGTTGTTAAGGCTTGCAAGTATTCTTTGGCTCCCCTTGTGTCAAATTAATAAATTGGGTAATAATACCCGCGAATACTGTTGCGATCCCTATACTTGTGGGTCATCATGCACCTACTTGATGGAAATACGCACTAGAGGCAATAATAAATTATATTATTTTATATTTCTTGTTTATGATTAAGTTTATTATTACGTGCTATAATTGTATTAGTTCCGAATAATGAGTATTTAGAGAAAACCATATTACATGTATGAAATCGTAAACATCATTTATATATCCTTAGTCTTGCCTCTAAGACTAGTTTATGTATTATTAATAGTCTCGGTTTCCTGACTATAGGCAACACGATAATGTGTTGTGGAGTCGCCGGTGATATATAAGATCAGAGTTGTTAGGAGAATAACAACGATGGATAGACCCAACATGATATACCATGCAACACATCATCAATATTGTTATCGGTAGTTTCTCATAAACAATGTATTTTCTTTACTAAAGATCGTTTAACCACGAGACACATGTGAACTTGGGTACAATATGGACGTGTCAAAATTCTTCAAACGTTGCTCTTAACGGAGTAATCATAAAGTTGATACTTGCTCTTACCGGATGGTATGACAATTATTCACATGGGGTGCTTGCGGAAATTGATTCTCCTAATGATAAAGAGATACACTTTGGGCCCACTTATGTACTATGATATTCGTCATCGTCTGGCCATACACGTGATCAAGTTGTTGAACACACGAGCATCGATAATGCGGTTTGAGTAAGGAGTACATGCCGGTAACGATAATAACCTAGTGTTTTATCTCGGGCAATGTAAAGTATCGACGAAGCAATATGCTATGTATTAGACATAATACAACTGAAAGGACATTTATTGTCATAATCACTTTTGGTGTTTGCTAACAACAAGTAGATCATTTTACAGTTTGTTATTGTCCACAGGTTGGTATTATCATAAATAAACATCACACACACTCTTGGGAAAAGACCACATACATTTTCCATCGCTCGAAACTCGGAGTCTCCGTCGCCAAGACCGAGTCTCCGGTGGTCGGAGTTTCGTGATCGCTCTGGTGACCCCCAGGACTTGGCTGGGTCATTCTGATGGCCTGTCCGAAGACTGGTCCGGAGTCTCCAGACTTTGGTCAGACCGGAATCTCCGGTGTTGAATGTCCAGAGTCTCCGGTGTTGCTGGTGAAGAAATGCGCTGGGTCAGTCAGATGGTCAGTCCGGAGACTGGTCCAGAGATTATCCGGAGACTTTGGTCAGACCGGAGTCTCCGGTGTTGGAAGTCCGGAGTCTCCGGTGTTGCTGGTGAAGAAATGGGCTAGGTCGGATGGCCGATGGCCCGAGACTGGTCCGAGATTAGCCGAGTCTTGCATGCACCGGAGTCTCCGGTCTGACTTTTCTTCAACGGTCAGAAAATGGTTCGTGGAGGGGGCTGTCTATAAATAGGGACCCTTATCTTCTTCCTCCAGTTGCTCGAGCTGCTCAAGAACACCAACACCATTAGAGCCACCAAATCCACAAGATCTCTTCATCCAACCATCCAAAGTCATTGATCTTTGGAGAATCGAAGGAGGAGGCCTTGATTCACATCTTCACCAAGAGAGATCTTCATTTCCCCCTCATTCACTTGAGGGCCCCCAAGCTCTAGTGTTTCTTTGGAAACTCTAACTTTGATTTGGTTCTTACAAGCTTGTCTTTGATTTGTCTTGACAACTTGCTTGTATTTGGGAGCCTCCAATTCAGTTGTGGATGTGTGCCCCGAACTTGTTGTAAAGGTGTCGGCTTCCACCTCGAAGGTTGCCGATATAGTGGAAGGTGAATCGAGCCCCTTGGGGTGAGGTTCATCGGAGAACAAGGGAGGCCTCTCGTGGCGTTGGTGGTTTGAAACCACCCCCTCTCCAAACGTAGACTTACTTCCCCTCAAAAGGAAGGAACTACGGGAAACAAATCCTTGTGTCTCCGCGTCCACTCCCTTGGTTACTTCTATCCTTTACCGCACTTTACTTACTTGTTCTTGCTTAGTGTTGTGTTATTTTGTGCTTGCTTGACATATAGGTAAATTCACCATAGTTGCATATTCTAGAGAATTTACCTTTCTTGTTAAACCCTAATTTGAAAAAGAGTAAAATTTGAAGTAGCACCTATTCACCCCCCCCTCTAGGTGCCCATACGATCCTTTCAATTGGTATCAGAGCCTCGGCTCTTTATTCGGGCTTTACCGCCTAAGAGAATATGGGTAGCCAAGAAGGGGATGGTGGTAGTGAGTCAACCCCGGTGACCATGGAAGATCTCAGAAACTTGGAAACAAGATTGAGCTCTTCCTTGGTCAACGAAGTCAAGAAGATGCTTGAGCAACTTCTTAAAGACAAAGATGGCTCATCACCCCCATCTCCTCAAGAGGAACTACCATCCGTACCTAAAGGGAATACTCCGGTATCCCCCGAAGGTATGGTGGTAGGGGACAAACTAGACAATGCTAACTCCTCCACACGACTTGATGGGGGGAAGGGTGAGCACCGTGATTCTTGGTACTCCCCCGATCCTCCCATCCCTCACCCTCATGTGTACAATAGAGGTGACCCACCTAAGCTAGAAGAGTCTGCTACTTTTGCTCAATGGCAATCACTAATGAGGACTCATATGCGCAGCTCTTGCATTGAACTATGGAACATCATCGAGCATGGACTCTTTATTGGGGATCCAAACAACTTGACAAGAAGAGAGGTTGTCAATAGTCAACTCAATGCCACTGCTTTGCATATGATTCAACAAGGATTGGGAACAAAGGATTACCCACACATTGAGCACTTTAGTATTGCCAAGGAAGCTTGGATGCTCTCACTGTGTTGTTTGTTGGAAATGAGAGTATGAGGAGGAACAGATATGATGCTCTAAGCAATGAAGCCGAAGGTTTCTACATGAAAGAAGGTGAAGACCACGAAGACATGTATCGAAGGCTCAAGACCACCGCCACCGCTTTTAGAAATGTGGGTGCCTCACATGTGGATGATGCATGGATAAAAAGGAAATATGTGAGTGCACTCATGCCTTTTGAGCCCACCGACTTGAAAAGCTTACAGGGAAGACACAACTATCATCTCATGACCTCAAATGAAGTTATGCAAGAGATGGCCGCTTTCAAGGTCGCCGCCAAGAATGCCAAAGATGCCCGTGCTCGTGCTCTCGGTATGAGCAATGTGGTCAATGTTGCTTTGAAGGCCAAAGCTGTGGACCTTGAAAATGAAGATGATAGTGATGAAGGCCTCTCCTTGGACCATCCCGATGACGTCAAGATTGCTCATAGTCGATATATGGCTTTCTATGCAAAGAACTTTTGGAAGAACCCCGCCAAGGCCAAGATGGAAATGCAACGAAGAAGCAATCCAAATGGGAAAAGAGAGAACACCACTAGGTTGAGAACTTGCTTCAATTGTGGTGACCGATATCACTTTGTGGCAAGCTGCCCCTATGAGAAGAGAGAAGATAATGGTGGTAAGCTTGTGATGAAGAAGACTCTCAAGGCACCTTACAAGAAACCCTTCATCAAAAGGAATCCGATCAACAAGAAGCCGGGAGAAATTGTCTTGATCACTCATGAAGATTACTCCTCCGACAATGAAGATGATGAAGATGACGAAGAGGAAACTTCTCATGGTGTGGCTGCTCTTGCCACCACATCTACTCCGACATTCTCACTCTTCGATTCTCCAAATGAGAACTCCTCCACCAAGAACACCACTTTCCTTATGGCAAGAGTAATGGAGGTATCTTCATCATCCCGCTCCACTCACTTAGATAATGATGAAATTGATGATGAGATGTCACTTGATGTAAAAAAGGAATTAATTGCCTTTGATGAGGTTATGACTAACCTAGAAGGTGATGCTAAGCTACATTTTGGAAACATCTTAGATCAACTATCACATGCTCAAGAGCTTCTAGATGTAAGATGTAAACTTGGGCATGAACATATGATTGAGCTAGAGGCCTAAACAATGCTCTAGAAGAAGAACAAGAAATTAGGTTGTCACTTGAATTAAAACTTGAAGGGCTTGATGAGGCCAATGACATTATTGTTAACAAACTCATCAAAGAGCGTGATCATGCTATTGCTAAATACAAAAGAGCTAAAAAGGACAAGGTTGAGTTTGGTGTGGTTCATGAAAAACTTGCCGAGGACTTTAGCTTGCTTAACAAGGCCCACAAAGCCTTGGAGAGTGAACTCTTGTCTCTCACAAAGTCCCATGAAACGCTTCAAACTCAATTGGCCAATTTTCCTTCACCTAGTAACTTCATTCCATCTAGTAGCACAACTATTCTTGAAGAGAATGCTAGGTTGAAGGGAGAGCTTGCTAAGGCCACATTTCCACAAGGCAACAAGTCTATTGATGATCTTTTGAGCAAGCAAAGGCGTAGTGGTGATAAAGGGGGCATTGGTTTTGTTTCCAAAACAAAGAAGAAGAATAACAATAAGAAGAAGAAGGACAAGCCCGCACAAGAGACCAACAAGACCATTGTTGAAAGTAAGACCACAAGTGGTAAAACTATGTCTCATGATGATTTTGCGGGAAGTGCTAACCCTCACTATGTTATAATGCGAGATTATTATGATGATGTGTATGCACAATATGTTGGTCCTTATGATGGTTATATTTCTTGGTCTATTTGGGTTCCCAAGACCCTTGTTGCTAACATAAGAGGACCCATTGAGAAATGGGTACCTAAAAACTAGCTTGATCTTTTGTAGACTTATGCTTCCGGAGGGTCAAAATGGGTGATCGATAGTGGTTGCACAAGTCATATGACCGGAAGATCGTCTATTGTCAAGGACTTGGTGTCAAATGAAGATCAAATCACCGTCACATATGCCGACAAGTCAAAATCTACGGTAATGGGTTTCAGCAAGGTAGTGGTGGCTCAAGACATTACCCTCGTGAACGTCATGCTTGTTGAAACCCTTGGATACAATTTACTTTCTGTCCGTGCTCTTGGAAAGATGGGCTTTGCTGTCTTTATTGATAATGATATTGTGGTCCTCTTGTGGAGCAAGTCTCTCAATGTCGCTTTCGTTGGGTACGTCGAAAATGACTTGTATGTGGTGGACTTTTCGGGGCAAGCCACTACAGGTCCGATGTGCTTATACGGGAAGGCCGATGTGGGTTGGCTATGGCACCGCCGACTAGCCCATGTCAATATGAGAACTTTGCAAAGTCTCCATAAAGAGGGTCATATTGTTGGACTAAAAGAAAATGTTTCCTTTGCCAAAGATCGTGTTTGCAGGGCATGTGTTCTAGGGAAGATGCATGACGATCCACACAAGCCCACGAACCAAATCAAGTCTAACAAGATCTTGGAACTCCTTCATGTGGACCTATTCGGTCCTCCATATCATGCGAGTCTTGGAGGGAAGAAATATTGTTTGGTGATTGTTGACGACTTTTCAAGATACTCTTGGGTTTATTTCTTCAAGTTGAAGAGTGAAACTCAAAAGACTTTTATTGACTTCATCAACTTGGTTCAACGGCAACACAATGTTCCCGTATTGGTTATAAGAAGTGACAATGGCACCGAGTTCAAGAACTACACCTTGAATGATTTCCTTAGTGATGAGGGGATTAAACATCAATATTCCGCTGCATACACCCCTCAACAAAATGGTGTGGCCGAAAGTAAGAACCGGACTCTTATTGAGATGGCTAGGACCATGTTGGCAGAGTTTAAATCTCCATACAACTTCTGGGCCGAAGCCATCTCCACCGCTTGCCATGCTTCAAACCGGCTCTACCTCCGCAAGAAAATCAACAAGACTCCATATGAGATACTTACCGGTAACAAGCCCAACATATCTTATTTCCGGGTGTTCGGTTGTAAGTGTTTCTATCTCATCAAAGGTGTTCGTTTGTCTAAATTCGAGTCTAAAGCATAAGAGGGTATTTTTGTTGGCTATGGTCTCGAATCTCACACTTATAGAATCTATGACAAGCTCTCCGGAGCCGTCATAGAATCTTGTAGTGTGACCTTCGAAGAATATGATGGTCCCCAAGGGGGCGTGTTGATGCTTGTGATGCAGATGATGAAATGCCTCAGGATGCCATAGGAAGAATGGGTGTGGGTTATATCCGCCCCATTGAGGAACCCCTTATGGCGGATCGAGAAGAACTATGCTCCACTCAAGTGGAGCCCTCATCTTCACAACCTCGACATGCTCCATCTACCGAAGAGGACATTGACTCAAGCCAAATACAAGATGTGGACCCTCAACATAGTGATCAATGTGTGAACTCTAGTCAAAGGGAGCTTGGTCCTTTCGATGGGGTGTCAAGTGGAGTCAAGTCAATTTGCCAAGGAAGATCCATCCAAGCTGTCTTGAGGCGTGCTCAAATTGAGGCTAGTAGAACACTTGATCAAGACCAAGGTCAATCCTTGCCTCCCAATGTAGAGGATGAATCCAATGATGATCAAGGTCAAGTTCATGGTCAAGACGAGGATCAAATTGATGAAGAGGGTCCTCCAAGAAACAATGAGGAGATCCACGCTCGTCGCGAAGCTAGAAAAGAAAGAATGTTGGAAATAAGAGACCACTCTCTCCAAAATGTTGTTGGAGACCTAAGGAAAGGAATTTCCACAAGAGCACAATTGAAGAGGTTCAGTGAACACCAAGAACACATCTCCATGATTGAACCAGAGAAAGTGTGGGAAGCTCTTGAAGATTCAGATTGGGTAGAAGCTATGCACAAAGAGCTCAACAATTTTGAGAGAAACAAAGTTTGGAAGTTAGTTGAGAAGCCAAAGGATTGCCGCAATGTTATTGGAACAAAGTGGATATTCAAGAACAAGCAAGATGAGCATGGAATTATAGTAAGGAACAAGGCAAGATTGGTTGCACAAGGGTATTCTCAAATTGAAGGCATTGATTATGGAGAGACTTATGCACCCGTGGCTCGCCTTGAGTCCATCCGTATCCTTCTTGCTTATGCAGCACATCATAACTTTAAGTTGCAACAAATGGATGTAGAAAGTGCATTCCTTTATGGTCCTTTAAATGAATTGGTATATGTTAAGCAACCCCCGGGATTTGAGGACCCCAACTTCCCAAACCATGTCTACAAACTTGATAAGGCGCTCTATGGGCTCAAGCAAGCCCCACGCACGTGGTATGAGCACCATAGAGAGTTATTGTTTGACTGTGGTTTTGAGGTTGGGAAAATCGATCCCACTCTTTTTACTAAGAGGGTCAATGGGGAGCTTTTTGTATGCCAAATATATGTTGATGATATTATCTTTGGCTCATCTAACAAAGCTTTTAATCATGAATTCTCAAAGCTTATGACTAGTAGGTTCCGGATGTCATTGATGGGGGAGTTGAAGGTATTTCTTGGCTTTGAGATCAAGCAAGTTAGAGGAGGAACATTCTTCAATCAAGCCAAGTATACTCAAGATATGCTCAAGAGATTCAAAATGCAAGATTTGAATGGAGCTCCTACTCCCATGGCTACAAAGACTCATCTAGAACAAAATCCTAATGGTAAAGATGTGGATCAAAAGGTATACCGGTCTATGATTGGTTCTTTGCTTTACCTTTGTGCATCTAGACCCGATATTGTGTTGTTTGTAGGCGTGTGTGCAAGATATCAAGCTGCTCCTAAGGAAAGCCATTTAATGGTGGTCAAGAGAATCTTTCGATATTTGGTTCATACCCCATTTTATGGTCTTTGGTATCCTCGAGGCTCAACATTTGCTCTTTGTGGATACACGGATTCAGATTGGGCGGGTGACAAGGATGATAGAAAATCAACATTCGGGGCTTGCCAATTCCTTGGTAGGTCCTTGGTATGTTGGTCTTCCAAGAAGCAAAGCTGTATATCTCTCTCCACCGCCGAAGCCGAGTATGTTGCTGCTGCTAGTGCTTGCACCCAATTGCTATGGATGAGGCAAACTTTAAAGGAATACGGTGTCTGTTGTGACAAAGTGCCTATTATATGTGACAATGAAAGTGCCATCAAGATTGCATACAACCCGGTGGATCACACAAGGACAAAGCATACTGAGATTCGACATCACTTCATTAGAGATCATGTTGCGAGAGGTGATATTGATCTATCCTATGTATCAACCAAAGATCAACTTGCCGATATCTTCACAAAGCCACTTGATTAAGCAATATTTTGCTACTTGAGGAATGAACTAAATATCGTGGATTGGAGGAGCTTGACTTGATGTTTTTGCACTCTCACCTATGTTTCATCTCATATTTGGTCTAGGTGTAGGCATGGATATAGGGGGAGTGCGGTCCTAATTGATTGGACCATCCCTCCCCCCATGATGCCCAAAGCAATCAAAATCATTCCTCTTAATATCATTTAGTGATATGTGAGCTTAATGATGAGTGTTGGTAATGGACCCAAGATATATCTTCGTGGTGCCAAGCCAAGTATACTCAAATATGGTGGCCAAGGCCACCGCCTCTCTCATTTGAGAGGTTGGCACTTACTCATGTTCGTAATTTGATTGATTTTAGCCTCTTGGAGTTTTTCTGTTTTTTCCGAACTTCTATGGATCTTATTGGTTCTTCACAGTTTGATGTCTCAACCCAAGCCCTTTTCCTATCTTAAAACCATCTATCTCTCATATATGTCCCCAAACACCTTTCCTGGAATTTTTGGTCGAGGAGGACCGGAGTCTCCGGTGTACATACACTGGAGTCTCCGCTGCAGGCCGGAGTCTCCGGTCTGGACGATTTCTGTCACTTAAAGAAGGGGCACGGGGTGAACTGGAACAACAGTTCCTCTTTCTTCACCCCGTCCCCTACCTCCAAACCCGTCGCCCCTCCTCCAAAAATCCTCCCCGGAGGTCAAGAAGCCCCCGGGATCCGCCGTGCAGCCGGCCAACCTCCTCCTCTCCTCCATTGGGTCATTACCATCGAAGGAATCGATCCCATGGATAGATCTGGTACCTCTCCTCTCCTTTTCTTCCTAGGGTTCATCCCTAGATGTGTTTTTTGAGGATTGTTGCGGATTTGTCCATAGGAATCACTTGTTTGCTTGCACCCTAGTACTTTAGCCTTGTTGCATTGCCCGATCTACTAGATTTACCCTCACCAGCATCTCCCCACCGCATACCAGAGCCTCCTGACCGGAGACTCCGGACTTAGGTCCGGAGACTCCGGTCCAGGCCGGAGACTCCGGTCCCCAGGACCGGAGACTCCGGTGTCTTGTGCGGAGACTCCGGTGCTGGGTGAATCAAAGTAGTCCAGAAATGCATCAAAGCTCCTGTACTGCATCTTTGGGACATATATACTCATCTCCATGCTATCTCCCTCACTGCTGTTCACAGGTGATGGTTCGAGTCGCCCTCGTTGTACCAAGGCCAAGTCCCAAAGGGGCACTCCTCGCTATGATGAAGCTCAGGGTCAGTTTATTGTGCCTCCATCCAACCGGAAACAGCAGGCACGTGATGCAACTTACATGAGGAGGGATCAAGAAAGGGCTGAACGGGAGGAGTGTGCAAAGAGAGCCAAGTATGACAACCTCCAGTCCCTAAACAAGATGTCTAAAGTGGAGTTCCGTGAGCTGAGGAAGACAGATTTCTATGAACTACCTCATACCAGTGATGACCCTCGTTTCTGGAGGAAAGAGCAGAGTGTGTTCATAAAGGATGTGTATGGTGTACTCACCAAATCACCTGTTTGCCCTCAGAAGTTCATGAACATTGAGCAAATGCGCCAGAGCCCGTATTTCAGTGATGCCCTGTGGATCTGTGAGAAGCTGGGTCTCTACAACTTGATGGAGCTGCATGAAGACTACAGTGTGCACCTCGTTCAGTAGTTCTATGCCACTGTGGTGTTTGGGACTGATCTTGCTAGGACTATGGTATGGATGACTGGCTCTACTCGCTGCATAGCTACTTTCTGTTGGAGATATGCCCAAGAGGAAATAATAAAGTTGTTATTATCATATCTTCACACTTATGATAAATGTTTACATACCATGCTATAATTGTATTAACCGGAAACATTAATACTTGTGTGATTTGTAAACTAAAATAAGAGTCCCTAGTAAAGCCTCTTGTTAAACTAGCTTGTTGGTTAATATATGATCATGGTTTCCTGATCATGAACATAGAGATGTTATTAACAACAGGATCATATCATTAGGAGAATGATGTGATGGACATACTCCTATAGATAAGCGTAGCATAAAGATCAAGTCATTTCAATAGTTCAATTGCTATATGCTTTCTGATACATAGTAACCTAATTACTTCGACCATGAGATCATGCATATCACCTTTGGGATGGATGCTTTGATGACATCAAACACCACACCGTGGCGGGTGGCCATAAAGGTGGCATTGAGTGTTGGAAAGTATTGGTTGAAACACATGGATCAAGTGGGATTTGTCCATCCATATGACGGATAGATATACTCTGGGCCCTCTCGGTGGAATGTCATCCAATTAGCTTGCAAGCATGTGACTGGTCAAGGGATCACATATCACGGGAGCGAGAAAAGAGTACTTATCGTAACGAGGTTGAACTAGGTATGCGAGAGATACCGAGCGATCATAACCTCGGATAAGTAAACTATCGTGAGACAAAGGGAAATTGGTATCGTATGTAAGTGGTTCATTCGATCGCAAAGTAATCGTAGAAATATGTGGGAGCCATATGAATTTCCAGATTCCTCTATTGGTTATTGTTCGGAGAAGTGTCTCGATCATGTCCGCATAATTCACGAACCGTAGGGAGACACACTTAAGGATTCGACGTTGTTTGAGTAGTTATGGTATTATGAGAAATAGACCGAATGTTGTTCGTAGTCTCGTATGGGATCCGGGATATCACGAGGTGATCCGGAATGGTCCGGAGAATAAGATTCATATAAGGAAAGTCCCGATTCGGAGTTCGGGAATGATTCCGGTGTTTTCATCGGGAATGTTCTAGAAGGTTCCGGATTGTCCGGCACTCCGAAGGGGGAGGGTAAATGAATGTGTCATTGGATGATTGCATCATGTACTAAGTGTTCTTGCTGTTCCAAAAACATGAAAGTCAAATTGCCAGTTTGAAAGTCAAACGGCTAAAACAGGAAACTGTGGAAAAGCATGGGAAGCAGAAGCTGTGGGAAACAAGCAAGAGGAGTTTGAAACCAACTTGGAGGAGGAGTTCTCTCCTCCAAGTCGGCGTAAGCCCTAGGCCGAGTTGGGGAGGACTCCTCCCTCCTGGCGCGCCTAGCCCTCCACCTATAAAAGGAGGGGCTCCTCCTTGAGACACACAAGTTTCTACCTCTAATCTCCGGTTTAGAGCCTTCGGTTTAGAGCTTCTAATTGCTTTAGCCTGCGGTTTAGAGCCTTCTAATTGGTGTGTCTAATCTCTAGACCACTAATAGCCCTCTCTCATAATCCACCATACTCGCTCCGGCTTAAGCGAAGCCTGCGAGATCTCCCTCTACTTAGGTACCACGCCGTTGTCTTGCCGGAATCACGAGAGAGTGCTACAACCTCCGCTTGCTGGAACAAGGAGAGGAAGGTCTTCGTCAATCCGAGCGTGTGACCGATTGCGAGCTTAGGAACGCTTGGCCGGAAGGATCGTCTACACGATCTTGAGATCGGAAAGAGTACGACTACATCACCCACGAGAATATGCTCTCGTTAACCGCTTTGGAATCTTCGAGGGTAAGTTATTCCATCGACTAGTTGCTACAATCTAATAGATAGATCTTGGCTTGTTTGTTTGTATGCGATAGAATTTTTTTGTTTTCCATGCTACGAACCCCTACAGTGGTATCAGAGCCGTGTCTATATGTAGATCTGTTGCACGAGTAGAACACAATGGTCATTGTGGGCGTTGATGCTTTTATTGTCGATTACTTCTTGTGTACTTTGCATCTTGCGGTATGTTGGGATGAAGCGGCCCGGGCTAACCTTACATGACATCGTTCATGAGACTTGCTCCACGCTTGACATGCAACTTGTATTGCATAAGTGGCTTTGCGGGTGCCTGTTTCTCCTAGCATAGTTAAGATCCAATTTACAACGGGTGATTGACAATGCTAGTATCAATGTTGTGGTTCTTGTTCGTAAGTTAGAACGACACTTATTGAAAGCCCCAAACCACGTAAAACATGCAAAGAAAATTAGAGGCGTCTAACTTTGTTTTGCAGGTGTGTGCTGTGATGTGATATGGCCATGATTGTGATTATATATGATGTATGCAATGTTCCTTATTGTAAGTTGGCAACCGGAAGGAGCCATATGGTTGTCTTTAAATTCTGTTAAGACCCGCGTGTCTATTCAAAGTAGTTGTAATAGTTGAAGCTGGTGGACGACAACCATGGAGCAGCGTCATTGACCTTGATGCTATGCTGGTGATGATGGAGATCATGTTCGTGCTTGAAGATGGAGATCGGAAGCACAAAGAAGAAAGGCCATATCATATCACTTATTATGAATTGCATGTGATGTTAATCCTTTATGCATCTTGTATTGCTTAGTAGACGACGGTAGCATTATAAGATGATCCCTCGTGCACATGAATTTCAAGTCATAAAGTGTTCACCCTTAGTTAGCACCGTTGCTAAAGCTTGTTGTTTCGAAGCACCACGTGATGATCAGGTGTGTTAGATTCTGCAAGTGTATACAACGTGAGCAAGCCAGATTTGCTCATGCAGAAACTAAGGTTTGATCTTGACGAGCCTAGCATGTACAGACATGGCCTCGAACACGGATTCCGAAAGGTAGAGCATGAGTCATATAGTAGATATGATGAACATGTTGATTGTTCGCCATTGAAGCTATATCAACTCTCGTGATGATCGGTTTTGATGTGGTGGATTTGGTTCGTGTGATCACTAAAACAATGTGAGGGATATTGTTTTGAGTGGGAGTTCACCTAGATTAATTTAATTATTAATTAGAACTCAATTTATCATAAACTAAATCAAAGTGAATTTGCATAGTTGTTGTAGTCATTGGCATCCGTTTACCACCTTGCGCTTAGTTATAATTGAGATGATAGAACTATAGAATTCTGGTTAGTTACTTTACGAACTGGTATCGTATTTTTTTGGAGTGTTAATCTAAAGTTTAAAAGTCCTATTGCAAACTTTCAGTAAGTTCCGGTTACTCCATGAAGTTTAATAATTAGTATTAAATCAAGAGTAACAATTCCAAGTGTTAGTGTATAAGTATCATGTTTGTTTCCATGATTCTTGATATTCAAAGGATTGTCTTAATATCAAAGTTATCTAGGATCTAAAAGAGTTGTTTCAGAAACCATGATGTGTGGAAGATATTGTGATATCTGAAACGAAGTTTTGGTTGCAACATGATAGAGTATAATATGGCTAAAGTCATGTTCTCATATTTGATGAGAATTTGCAAAAAGGTTGGAGACACTTGTTGTCCTAATCCTCCAACAGGTTTTTGGATAGCAACATTATACTCATAATTCATCGTTATAAGCTAAAAGTAGCTTGATCATGGATGATTCCATGATAAAGGTGAATATTTGATGTAGGTAAAATATTTACTACACCAAGAGATTACTAAAGAAAGGAATTTGGAAGAACACCAAACATTTGATGATGGTGATCTACTTCAAAGTGCAAGTCCAAAGACATTGGTATTTAACAATACACGCTTTGGACTATATGTCATATGTATGACTCCACTATTGATGTTGATAGATTCTTTCAAACAGAAAAGGAAATATTGAAAGAAAATCTCATAAGTATATGGCAGAAAGGAAAAGACTAGAATTGTTCAGTTTAAGTATATAGATGATATACATGTTATGGCTATATTCTTTGCTTATTAAACAATGTGGTTCTTAAGTATTTAATACTGAATTTGTTGGTATGAATCGTCATACGAAACAACAGAATTCATGAACTACAATGGCCTAAGTAATTAGCAAAAGAATACGTGATGATGCTCATCGAGAACAAATAAAGGGTTATTGTGTTGCTCGTTAAACATCAAAGATTGCCTTCAAGATTTGTATTATCAGGTATTATGAGAACAAAAGGGTTGTTCAAATAATTACCGTAATCCATAAAAGATGGATGATTCACAAATCTCGTTGGAGAAATCACATCCATAAAACTAGTGCTAAAAATGTCGAAAGACAAATTGATTGAAAGATCACTTAGGAAGTGACATCGCCGTTTAAATTATATTGGAAAGAAAACATGAAGAAAATCCATATGGATGGAATTTTGGAGTCTATTTGATTTTGATCAAATGACGCTTGTGAAATTTTCCTAGAGATAATTAAAACTTCGTTCATAGGCCAAAAGGGAACGAATGACTAGCTTATTGGAACTTGTACATATTGTTGTATGAAGTCCATTATGTGTAGTCAAGAGCGATGGATTTCAACTTCATATGCTTTCTCCAAAAATTGAGTGAATATATGAATATTTACTTAATAAGGATAAAGTATGAAACATTTGAAAAGTTTGAAGACTTTCAAGATGAAGTGCAAAATCATTGTAACAAGAATATAAATAGTTTATGATAAGATCATAAAGGAAGATATTTGAGTTACAAGTTTAGCATAATACCTAAGATTTAAGGAATCGTTCCGTGGATTTGCATTTTCCCGAAACAACATAAGAGTATGGAGCGTTCGAGATATGCAATTAAACCTTGTTTGACATGGTAAGATCAAAGGTATAATTCATAAAACTGCCATTATATTTTAAAGATTAAAAGCTTTAGACATTACCGTTTTTCCACTGAAAAGAGCTCCATCATAATCCGTTGAAATGACACCATATAAAGTTATGGTTTGGGATAAAACCCAAGTTGTCCTTTCTTAAAACATTGGTATGCTTTGCATAAGAAAGATGTTTGCAACCAAAGTCGGATGAACCTGTCTTTGTATGTTATTTGAATAAGCATTAAGTAATCCTCCATAACATCGGAGACAAAATGTTTGTCACTTAAAAGCGTCAAGTTTCTTTGGGAAGGAATTTTCGTGAAAAGTTAAGTGGGAGGACAATAGAACTTTGATAAGGTTAAAGAACCTTAGCTATATGTGCAAAGTTGCTTGCTTGAAAAGTGTTAGGAGGCGACAACAATGCTCATGGCTCATGTGCCTCAAAGGTTGTGGTCACAGAGATCTAAGTTCCTATTGAAACAAGTAGATCGGGTAAACAATCAAATACCAAGATTTGAGGGTTGAATCATTATTTGAGAATAATGAACTGACTACATGCAAAGAAGCGATGATGGGCCCTGACTCCGTCAAATGGCTTGAATCCATAAAATCCGTGATAGTTCCATACACGAGAAATCAAGTTTTGAACTTGAAGGACCCTCGAGAAAGGTGTAAGACCTTACAGTTGTGTTTTGATCTATAAAGAAATAGACATGGATGTTTTACATCTATAAAATAGTCTACATGTTGGGAAAGAGTTCACAAAATGTTCAAAGGTTGACTATGACAAGATTTGATCTTTCATAGCGATATTTAGTCTAGACGGATTAATGTAGCAACCACTACATATAATTTTGTTATATGATAGTTGGATAAACAAAACAAATTCTTCTAATAGAAGGGTTACCTAGGACGTGTGCATAACACGGTCCATAGGGTTTTGTTAATTCAAAGGATGCTAAAAGCATATGCAAACTTCAATGGTTAAAGTGAGCATCATGAGTTGGAATCTTCACTGATGAAAGCGTTAAAGGAGTTTAAAAGTTCATCGGAGACGATGAAGATGCTTGCATTTGCAAGAAATTAAGTGGGGCGCTAAGACATGTTTCTAATACATTATGTGGAAGACATATTGTTGATTGGAAATAATGTATCTTTTATTAACACATATTAAGAATTTCATCCCGATGAAAGACTTAGGCAAAACCAAATATTTGGCATCAATAGGCGCTAATATGGTTGTGCGGAAGTACATAAACGAGATATTGAATGAGTTCAATATAGAAACTACAAGAAAAGGTTCTTGTCGCATACGTAAAAGGATTGAATGAGTTCAATGTTGATGATATATTCAAGTGTATTGACATTTGGTAAAGTGAAACAAATAATCAAGTATAGATTGATACTTGATGTATGAAATCACAAAGAGTATTTATATCGGTCATCTTGTGATATGTACAAATCCAGATATGTCCTATGCTCTAAATGTTGTGAGCATATACGAGAATGATTAAAAGATGATCATTGGACAATAGTAAGGATATTCTTATGATCTTTTGGAAGAACTAAGAGTATAATATTTGTAGAAGTGACAAATAGATGGTTAGTTCATTGTAAAAGTACTACATTGATACTAGTTTTGTCACAAAGTACAAATTAAGTTTATCTCAATCTAAACTAAGGGTGGCACAATATAATGGAAAGTGAGTTCCATAATGGATTTGGATGAGTTCCAAAGTTAAGACATTGTGAGATACTACAACAAAAGGCTAAGTATATGACTGCTATTTTAGCAAGACAAAGAGGCATTTGTGTCAAGTAGTTTGTTATCAAACTAGGTGTAGTTCACAGTGGATAATACTATGAAGATATATTGTGCGACAATATTATCAACATGTTTTAACCCCAAAGAGCTAAAGGTCACACCGAAGACCAAATTTATACAAAGTCATCTCATTAAAGAATGAGTGATGCGTGAGACGCAAAGACATGCAATTACACGGACACGGAAGTGTCGGATCCGAGATCGATTGACCACTAGCAATCGTGTACATACAACACCGGAAAGCCATAGGTGTTGAATACACAAAGGTGAAACTAGATTATTGACTCTAGTGCAAGTGGGAGACTGTTGGAGATATGCCCAAGAGGCAATAATAAAGTTGTTATTATCATATCTTCACACTTATGATAAATGTTTACATACCATGCTATAATTGTATTAACCGGAAACATTAATACTTGTGTGATTTGTAAACTAAAATAAGAGTCCCTAGTAAAGCCTCTTGTTAAACTAGCTTGTTGGTTAATATATGATCATGGTTTCACGATCATGAACATAGAGATGTTATTAACAAGGATCATATCATTAGGAGAATGATGTGATGGACATACTCCTATAGATAAGCGTAGCATAAAGATCAAGTCATTTCAATAGTTCAATTGCTATATGCTTTCTGATACATAGTAACCTAATTACTTCGACCATGAGATCATGCATATCACCTTTACGGATGGATGCTTTGATGACATCAAACACCACACCGTAATCGGGTGGCCATAAAGGTGGCATTGAGTGTTCGGAAAGTATTGGTTGAAACACATGGATCAAGAGTGGGATTTGTCCATCCATATGACGGATAGATATACTCTGGGCCCTCTCGGTGGAATGTCATCCAATTAGCTTACAAGCATGTGACTGGGTCACAAGGGGATCACATATCACGAACGAGAAAAGAGTACTTATCGAACGAGGTTGAACTAGGTATCTTGAGAGATACCACGATCATAACCTCGGATAAGTAAACTATCGTGAGACAAAGGGAAATTGGTATCGTATGTAAGTGGTTCATTCGATCGCAAAGTAATCGTAGAAATATGTGGAGCCATATGAATTTCCAGATTCCTCTATTGGTTATTGTTGAGAAGTGTCTCGATCATGTCCGCATAATTCACGAACCGTAGGGAGACACACTTAAGGATTCGACGTTGTTTTGAGTAGTTATGGTATTATGAGAAAGAGACCGAATGTTGTTCGGAGTCTCGGATGGGATCCGGGATATCATGAGGTGATCCGGAATGGTCCGGAGAATAAGATTCATATAAGGAAAGTCCCGTTTCGGAGTTCGGGAATGATTCTGGTGTTTTCATCGGGAATGTTCTAGAAGGTTCCGGATTTTCCGGCACTCCGAAGGGGGAGGGTACATGAATGTGTCATTGGATGATTGCATCATGTACTAAGTGTTCTTGCTGTTCCAAAAACATGAAAGTCAAATTTCCAGTTTGAAAGTCAAACGGCTAAAACAGAAGCACGGAAAACAGGAAACTGTGGGAAACAAGCAAGAGGAGTTTGAAACCAACTTGGAGGAGGAGTTTCTCTCCTCCAAGTCGGCGCCCAAGCCCTAGGCCGAGTTGGGTAGGGACTCCCTCCCTCCCTGGCGCGCCTAGCCCCTCCACCTATAAAAGGAGCTGCAGGGCTCCTCCTTGAGACACACAAGTTTCTACCTCTAATCTCCGGTTTAGAGCCGTTTGGTTTAGAGCTTCTAATTGCTTTAGCCTGCGGTTTAGAGCCTTCTAATTGGTGTGTCTAATCTCTAGACCACTAATAGACCTCTCTCATAATCCACCATACTCGCCCTGGCTTACATGAAGCCTGCGGGATCTCCCTCTACTTAGGTACCACGCCTTTGCCGGGAATCACGAGGAGAGTGCTACAACCTCCATTTTCTTTGGAACAAGGGAGAGGAAGGTCTTCGTCAGTACCGAACGTGTGACCCGGGAAGCGCTATAGGAACGCGCGGAAGGATCGTCTACACGATCTTGAGATCGGAAAGAGTACGACTACATCACCCACGAGAATCTGCTCTCGTTAACCGCTTTGGAATCTTCGAGGGTAAGTTATTCCATCGACTCGTTGCTACAATCTAATAGATAGATCTTGGCTTGTTTGTTTGTATGCGATAGAAAATTTTTGTTTTCCATGCTACGAACCCCTACACTTTCCATGACTTTGCCAATGTCATCTTTGAGACTTTCCACGACATATCTACTCCTGTGGTGCTGCGCATGCACTCCGCTTCATTGGGTGAGAACAAGAAAAAACTGGCACCTCTGTATGATGATGGTGTTGTGGGGGCCTCCAAGGGACTCAAGCCCCTCTACAACCTTATGCTGAGGATTTTCCGTCACACTATTGCTCCAAGTGCTGGAAATGATGATGCTCTCAGGGGAGGACTTGTCAACCTCATGTACCATACTCACCGGACCTTCAATCTTTGGATCGATCTTTGAGTCTGCACCCATTGATGTGATGGACTTCATCTTCGAGGAGATGTTCCATGCAATTCTATTCAAGAAATCTCCTCCATATGCACCCTTGATTATGAGACTAATCAACTCACAGCAGCATGATTCTCCCAATGCCGTTCCACCACACCTCACGGCGCACACTCTGGTCTCTCTGCAGCAGAAGGGGCACATGGGGCCAGCTCCAAGGCGCCGCTATGGAAATGATGATGAGGAGACTGAGACGGAGAGGGCTCCCTCTCCCCCAGAGTTCGGAGGAAGAATGCCTCAAATGTTCCTATGCCTTCCATGACTAGAGACTATGTGCATGAGAAAGTCAAGAAGGCCAGTTTCTGGGAGAGGACTCTTTGCTGCATGAACGTTGACATTCGCAAGCAGCAGCATGCATCTTACCAAAGCAACCGCCGCATGGAGAAGCTCCTCAAAGAGATCAAGGACCAGGGTGCTGTTGATACTGAGGAAGGTGAAGATGAATACAATGATGAGCATGGCGCCCAGCAGTCCACAGAGTCTGATCACACTCTCTCATTTGGGGCATGGAACGCCCAACAGGATAGTCTGGTGGACTGGCAGACGTTTGCTGAGGTCACCTCTGGGTTTGGATACCAGGGTACTTCCTCCTCTCGCCCTCACGGCAAAGGGCCTGCTATCCCTGAGGATGATGATGATGATGACTATGACCAGGATGAGGATGATCAGGACGAGGATGACCAAGATGAGGTTGAGGCTGCCGAGGACGACGAGGATGACGATGACTACTGAGTCATTGGGGCGTTAGTATAGGTCTTTTCCCTTTTCGGCGTTTCGATGCCAAAGGGGGAGAAGACATTCTCATCCGCTTTGCATGGGACTCGGGATTTGCGACTATCTGCCGATATTTGCTCTCTTTTTTGTTATTTGGATATTCGAACTTGAACTTTTTGTGTGTTATCTACTGTTCTTATGACTATGTGCTGGTGTGCAACATCTATTGTAACTCATGTGAGATATATGTGTGCTATCGTTGGTATTATTTTCTTTACATGATTTACTTCATTATCTTGTTGCACATAGTCAGGGGGAGCCATATTTATATGTTATTCCATGCAAATCACTTGTTGTCATCGAACACCAAAAAGGGGGAGATTGAAAGGACATTTATTGTCATAATCACTTTTGGTGTTCGCTAACAACAAGTAGATCATTTTACAGTTTGTTATTGTCCACAGGTTGGTATTATCATAAATAAACATCACACACACTCTTGGGAAAAGACCACATACATTTGCCACGTTTCGAAACTCGGATCGAGTCTCCGATGCCAAGACCGAGTCTCCGGTGGTCGGAGTTTCGATCTGGCTCGATGGTGACCCCAGGACTTGGCTGGTCATTCGATGGCTGTCCGGAGACTGTCCGAGATTGGCCGAGTCTCCGGACTTTGGTCGACCGAAATCTCGGTGTTGAATGTCCGAGTCTCGGTGTTCTTTGGTGAAGAAATCTGTTGGTCGGATGGTCGGAGATTATCCGGAGACTTTGGTCGACGAGTCTCCGGTGTTGGAAGTCCGAGTCTCCGAGTTGCTTGGTGAAGAAATGGGCTGGGTCAGATGGCGGTCCGGAGACTGGTCCGAGATTGGTGAGTCTCCGTGTATACCGAGTCTCGGTCTGCATCGGAGTCTCCGGTCTGACTTTTCTTCAACGGTCAGAAAACGGTTCGTGGAGGGGGCTGTCTATAAATAGGGACCCTTATCTTCTTCCTCCAGTTGCTCGAGCTGCTTAAGAACACCAACACCATTAGAGCCACCAAATCCACAAGATCTCTTCATCCAACCATCCAAAGTCATTGATCTTTGGAGAATCGAAGGAGGAGGCCTTGAGTCACATCTTCACCAAGAGAGATCTTCATTTCCCCCTCATTCACTTGAGGGCCCCCAAGCTCTAGTGTTTCTTTGGAAACCCTAACTTTGATTTGGTTCTTACAAGCTTGTCTTTGATTTGTCTTGACAGCTTGCTTGTATTTGGGAGCCTCCAATTCAGTTGTGGATGTGTGCCCCGAACTTGTTGTAAAGGTGCCGGCTTCCACCTCGAAGGTTGCCGATATAGTGGAAGGTGAATCGAGCCCCTTGGGGTGAGGTTCATCGGAGAACAAGGGAGGCCTCTCGTGGAGTTGGTGGTTTGAAACCACCCCCTCCAAACGTGAGCGATTTCCCTCAAAATGAAGGAACTACGGGAAACAAATCCTTGTGTCTCCGCGTCCACTCCCTTGGTTACTTCTATCCTTTACCGCACTTTACTTACTTGTTCTTGCTTAGTGTTGTGTTAGTTTGTGCTTGCTTGACATATAGGTAAATTCACCATAGTTGCATATTCTAGAGAATTTACCTTTCTTGTCAAACCCTAATTTGAAAAAGAGTAAAATTTGAAGTAGCACCTATTCACCCCCCCCTCTAGGTGCCCATACGATCCTTTCAACAACGGTTCACACGATAAAGATCTTCGGGTTATTGCGGGGGTTACTACGTGTATCAAGATGCCAATAGTAATCATTGTCGCGGAATGAGTTTTGTATATGTCCGAAAAATATCCAAACCCATAGGATCACACACTTAAGAGTTAAATGAAATTTATAATACGAGTGTGAACGGATATTTAGTAGAGAAGCAATTCCTAAGGTGTTCAAAGTGTCTTAGACTATATCGAAGGTGTCCAGGATATTGCCGAGAGTGTTCAAAATAAGTTTTGAGCATTAATGAGATGATACAAGGGTTCCGAGAGTGTCTCGTATGCTCTCGGAATGGTTCTGAGAGGTCCCAGATGATCCCGGAAGTGTCCATAATGGTCCCGGAAGTGTCCGAAATGATTCCGGACATATATTGAAGGTTTTGGAAGGAGCAGAAGGTTCCACAAGGTTATGAAAGGTTCCGAAAGGGTCCGGGATGTCCCGGGCCATCTTAGGTAGTTTGTAAGGTTCCATAATAGGTGAATTCAAGTTTGCCTTAAGGGACAAGTAAAGTTCCCTAAGGTAATTTCGGATTGGCAAAATAAGGTAGTTTTGAAGTAGGTTTGGATTGGAGGAATCCTACGAAACTAGATAAAACTTTGGGGCTGACTCTTGACCAACCCAAGGGGCCTTGCCACCAATATAAAGGTACCAAGGGGCACCCCAAGAGGCACACAAGTTGTGTCCTTTGCCTCCACCAAGCCATTGCACCCTGCCGCCAAAACCCTAGTTGGCGCCGCGCGCCGCCCGCCGCCTCCCCGCGTCGACGCCCCCCTCCTCTCTTCTCCACCTCCATGGCATGTTGATAAACCCTAAGGGCTGGCGTGCCCTAGTGAAAGAACATGTTGGGCCCCCATGTGTGGTTTTGGTAATTAATGACAATCTTTATGGACTAATGTGTGTATTAAGTTATACTTGTAGGATTGGTCCATTGGCATCGCTTGGATCATGTGATGGCTTCAAGGTCGATGAAATGCAAAGAAGATATGTTGTGCAAGCTCAATATGCGAGGTCGATGATGAGGAATTAAGAAAGGCGTTCCATCTTGAGAAGGGCAAGAACGTCTACATCGAGCTCAAGTGGAATGCTCAAGGCAAAGGTATAATCTTGATAGGTTTTCCCTTTTGCCGGTCTCACGTTGTGTGTGCGAGACCGAGTTTAGGATAGATAACCGTACTATCAAGAGAGGCTCTCGTATGAGTAATTCGGTCACATCGTTCGGAGAGAGCTCAAACCTTTGCATACTTGCATCATCGTATTTGGTTGTTATTTGGTCTTACCCATGCGAGGATATAGAGCTTGTGTTAATCTCCATAACAAGTTCTTGTTCATCAAAATCGGATCTTACGTTTGTATCTTGTTGCGATTTTGATTTATGCGGCTTTTTGGTTTCTCACCAAGTGAGGTATCTCACATTATTCTACTTGATACTTTCTCACTTGGTGATAACCAATACTTCCACTTTTTACTGGGAAGCCCTTGTCGTCCTTTATCCAACGCAATTGGAATCGGGTCAATCGGAGCTTCCAGTCAAAAGTTATTGCCGTTTGAATATTTGCCTGCCAATGTTTTACGGGCGGTAGTACCGCTTGGCGGGCAGATACCGCCCGCCCTAAGAGCGCCCGCTTTTCTGCCTCATTGGTACCTAAATCCGTTACCCGGCCGGCCCGGTAGTCTGCTTGGGCCGGTACCCGAATATTTTTCTAGATCCAGATCCGCTCGCCCGGCATTGCGCCCATTCTCCAGCTGCGTCGCCGCTTCTAGCCCCACGTGGCCCCGCGCTAGTCCGCGTCGCTTGCGTCGCTGTCGCCGCCAGGTCCCGCTCTGGCTGGCCCCACTGCGGGCCCCATTGCAGGAATGCTTGCCGCACCCGCCTGACCTGACACTGGCTGCTTTGTTTTTTTTCGGGCTCGACTTGTTCTCACTACCGGTTAAATCCGGTAGTCTGACTGCTCGTAACGCCCCAACGGGCAGATTCTGCCCGTGTCTTTAAATAGCCTTGTCCCTTTGTCTTTTAGAGTTGCTTCTTCCTCCTCCTTTTGTCTAAGCTTTGCCCTCATTTGCCTTACTCTTTGAGCTTGATTCATACTCACCCCTCTGTTGATTCTTGCATATATTTGAGGGGTAGTTGGAGGTGATCTAGATCTATGTTTTGACCTAACCGATTCATCTCTTTGTGAGTGTATCTTTGGGGATCTAGATTTTGGGGGATTTTGTGTCTCTCTTTGATTCCTCCTATCTTGTTCCCCCAATAGCTTTAGTAGCTTTGTTGGAACTTGAGAGTGAGGGATTTGAGCACCTTTTTGGTGTTCTTTCCATTTGCATTTGGTGCATCGGTTTGAGTTCTCCTCGGAGGATTTGGTTTGAGTTGCTCATTGGAGTTTGTTCCTCTTGGGTTCCTGGAACCCTAGACGGTTTTGTTGCCTTGGTGGCATTGTGGCCTTGGTGGCATTTGTTGAGGCCTTTTGTGGCGTTTGTTGGGAGCCTCCAATTAAGTTGTGGAGAAGTGCCCCAACCTTGTGAGAGGTTCCGGTTGCCACCGACAAGTGCACCGATAGTGGAAGTGTGGATCGATCCCATTGGGGTGAGATTCACCGGAGAATAAGGGAGGCCTTTTGTGGTGTTGGTGGTTTGATACCACCCCCTCTCCAAACGAGACGTACTCCATGTTGGGAGGAACTCGGTAAAATATCGGTGTCCCCGCGTGCCTCGGTTATCTCTATACCCGAGCTCTTTACTTATGCACTTTACATTGTGATAGCCTTCGTGCTTGAAGTACTATATATCTTGCTATCACTTTGTTGCTTGTATTTCTTAGTATAAGTTGTTGGTGCACATAGGTGAACCTTAGTTATTTCTAGGTTGTGCTTTACAAAGTAAACACTAGTTTTATTCCGCCTTTGTTGAGCCACTCTAGGAAAAGTTTTAATTGCCTATTCACCCCCCCTCTAGGCGACATCTGTATCCTTTCACCTAGGTACTTCTTCTACAACACCGGAATGCTGCCGAGTTCTACCTCCGTTTAGATCTCACCTCGATGTGGTGACGTTGACCTTGTACATGTGGATACTGGTGGAGGTGCGACACTTGTAGCACTTGATCGTGGGGATCTTCAGAATGAGAAATCTTCTCGCAGCTAATCGACTAGCTACAGGAATCGATGCACCAACTATTTCGACAACGACGTCTTCATCAGTGCATGTTCATGGGAACCGTATGTGAGATAATACATCTCCTCGCGACTCGCTAAGACTTGTTGCGGGGATCGATGCATGACCAACTTTGTCATCAACAAACTTTCGCTAGTTCAATCTTCGAGGCAATGATCTGTTGCCTCTCCCCTTGCATATGATCCTGGTTATGCGCTAGAATTTTTTGTTTTGCGTAGCGCGTTTCCCAACACTACTCGACTCCACCATTGCCTCTTGTTGCCAAAAGCCTAGCCTCTCCTCCACCATGTCACAAAGTCGTCGACGGAGTGGAGACGCGACCACAATGGGTTCAGCCCGCGTACCCTCATCGTCGACGAGGCGTGGGCCTTGTACGACAAGTAATACCTAGTGCCACTAGACATGTAGTTGCCCCACATGTGGAAGATAAGCAAGAGTGGCGTGGGCATCCCGTCGATGCCAACACAAAACAGCTCACACTGGTGGCATGAGCTCCGCGACCACCGCAACACACTAATGGAGGCACATCGGAAGTCCCAGTTGTGGCACCACAACTATGTCTCCCACTGGGAGACATTCTTCCATTAGCGGGGCATCATGGAGTTGGCGCATCACGAAGGCGGCGCGGTGGCGTCGTTGAACCAAAATGGGGAAGGCGTGACCGGTGGTGGGTGTGCCCTGCTGCACCCTGCATGTCTTCATGGAGCACATCGATCGCTACAGGGACCGCTATAGATGTCGCCGCCATCTCCACTGAGTTGTTGGGAACTGAGGACGACATTGCGATTGTTATCCTCGTATTCTTCATCCTCGCGCTCGGGGCCTCTATCACTGTCCCTAGTATAGCGGTCCCCGACCGTCATCGTCCGGAGCGAGAGGTTAAGGAAGAGACGTCCTCGCCGCCGAGGAAGCACGCGGCGTTGTCTTCCGCGAGGCAGCCATCGCCGCCTTGCGGTGGAGCCACTGTCATGCAAGGTGAAGGAGGAGGAGAAGCATTTGTGGAGATCGAGCTGGAGAGGCAACGACTATTGCGGGGCGACGACAGCCCTGAAGAGTACCCGACCAAAATCTCGCCCTCAAGCACTCGCGCAGCGACCCCAACGCGTGTACAACGCTGCTGCCAGTTGGCCTAGCTTGCTCGGCGGAGGACACCAACAACCTCATCGACCTCACGGGCATCACCGTCGATGCTGACGAAGGCACAAGCGCCGACCCTGGTTGCGTCAAGGAGGAGGACGAGGACGAGCCCGCCGCCTAAGGTTGGTTCTACTATAACAACGACAATTAGATAAGGGTAGTTATTTTAACTTTGTATGAATTTCATTCAAGTTTGTAAAATAGAATCAAATTTTAAATGAAATTTGGAGTTTCCAAAATTTTACTTAAATATATTAGGGACCCGGCTGGGGAGAAAGACACTGGTCCTTCGTGCCGATGCGCACACGATACGCGCGAATCGGGGATGCTGCAGGACATGTATTGGTGAGCGAGGCATCGAAAAAGAAAGAAAGGCGGAGGCCAGTTAAAAAAGGAAAGCGAGAAAAATAGAACTGGCCCATGCGCACACGATACGCGCGAATCAGGGATGCTGCAGGACATGTATTGGTGAGCGAGGCATCGAAAAAGAAAGAAAGGCGGAGGCCAGTTAAAAAAGGAAAGCGAGAAAAATAGAACTGGTCCTTCGTGCCGATGCGCACACGATACGCGCGAATCGGGGATGCTGCAGGACATGTATTGGTGAGCGAGGCATCGAAAAAGAAAGAAAGGCGGAGGCCAGTTAAAAAAGGAAAGCGAGAAAAATAGAACTGGCCCATGCAGGTCTCGAACCTGCGACCTTCGCGTTATTAGCACGACGCTCTAACCAGCTGAGCTAATAGGCCTTGCGTTTTTCTTGCAAGATTTGTTTTTATAAAAACGAACTTCCTCCGTCTCAAACTAATGTCTAAATTTGGATTATCTGCAGTCACTAGCTCTAACTTGGCTAAGCGAGAATTGGTGGTACACATTCAATTCTTAACTATCCGTGCTCGCATACCAACATTGACACATTTTAAATTATACATATACATATGCCAGTGGCACCGTGATTTATACATATACAGTTTTGTCAGTGACAAGTTTACATCGCATCGTTACAAAAGGGACAGGATAGCTAAACCTCATTAGTAGAAACGATCACCAAAAATTATCATCAATATAGTGTTCTCAACCAGGCAAATGCCGTACAAAAGAATGTTTCAGCTTCACTAAGAGATAAAAGAAAACTAGTGAAGAACAAATTGAGTACAACTAATTCTACAATGCACAGCTAAAAAGACAGTACAAACATCAAAGAAGCACGGTACAACTGTTGCCCTGCACATCCCTGGTTAACATGGATAAAGAAAAGATTTCAGGAATTGTGTATGCTGGAAATGCTTTAAGCGTTGCAAAGTAGGTCAGCAACGGTCTGTAGCTCCAGAAATTGTGTATGCTTCTGGGCCTCCCTGGTTAACATGGATAAAGAAAACACTCCAAACACAAAGAAACTAAAAACTTAGAATCCAGAAACCTCGGAAAAAATCAGCACAAAATTATCCAATGTGATACATAACCACAACTTTGGAACTTGTCAATACTCAATTGAGCATCACTTTGCATGCATGTCAACGAGCATTTTATGATCATGTGCATGCCTATGGAATGTTAAGCCACATATCGGTTAATCATCTCCATGCCAGAATCGGTTATATAGGTAAATTAGATTTTGTACTAAAACATTTTGAGCTCATTGAGGATATTCAGGGTGCCGAGTTGTAACTTGTAGTGGTATCGCATGATTACTATTTCCAGATAGGACAAGTCTTGGGATACTGTGAACTACTACTTCCAAGAAAGACAATATGTATCAATGATGAAGCAACACACTTTTCAAGCAAGGGCAAGTAGCAACTCCTAATTTTTGGATGGTGAATAGGACAAGTCTCTCACACAAATACTAAGCAGGTTTCAAGACAAACAAGAAATAGTCACATATGTGACTTCAATACATAGGTTCAGAACATTTACGGTAGGCATCACACCGGCCCAGAGGAAAACATAAGTAAATGTGTTCTACTGGGAAATCAGATGGTTTATGGCATCCAGACAGGCCCTCTTAAGAAATCTTCCAGGTTGGGCCATACTCTATGTCATCTGGTTTGGGTAGGGTCTCCAATAAGCAGGCTCCAAACTTCACATGTCTCGGCTGTTTTTAGTAAGGGATTGGGCAGGGAGGGGAAGGTGAAACGGACTGGTTCATCAGAAGAGAGCTGAGCTGGGTTAAATGTGTTTCAAAGGGAGATGTGGTTAGAAGCAAGTATTGATCATGTATAATCACCAAATACATGGCAAACATGGACGAGGAACCATACCTGTTGTATCCAACAACCTGCATTTTAATAGCCATAGCGCTTTCCAGATGAAAGATAGGTAGAACCAGATAACCTAATTAAAAAATTGCTAATAATGCCAAGTGAGCAAATTATATATGAAATAAAGGATAAACATATTAAGAAAAATCAATGAAATATTAAGTAGACTTGGCATTCACCAAAGCTTGCACAAAATGATTGTAGACTTAGTGTAAAGCAACATAAAATTTTCCTACACTGAATTATAATCAACAAAGCGAATATGTGTACTGGAGAAAAGGTGACTTCAAAAAATAGTCATCCTTACCCGCTGCTGCCAGAACGACCGCTGTATCCACTGTAAGCACCATAGCCGCTTCCGGATACCTAGCGCAGGTTTCAAATATATTATGGGATACGAAACCTGACAACCTGTTTGCAGGATTTGAAATGAATACAAAAAAAGGCAAGCCATACCTGGGAACTGCCATAATTTGTGTAACGGTCAAGAGGAGGCATATCGTCTGATGCACGATATCCACTTGAATATACATAGTCATGCCCGACAGGCTTATTGTCTCTGCCTAGATACCTTGGCTCATCAAAAACACTAGCAGGCAAAGGATGATACGGGATCACAGGTGGAAAACCTGATAAAGCACCATCTCTTTCAAAGAAGTTGGCTTTCAGCCTTGTAGTTATTTGCACAAGAGCATGTCTTGCGACATCAAGGTCTCCACTGATCTGAAGTACATGACAATTGCAACAGTAATAATTAATAAATATATTTCTGTAGCAAAAAGTAGTCTCAAAATGAAGAACCTCAGAAGTCAAATTGTTACCTGGACCATCTCTTCGTCTTCAGATGCTACTTTTGGAACATTCTCCTTCGTTAAGATACGTATGTTTGCTCTTGATGTTCTTCGTATCTCTGTAATGATTGAACCACCTTTGCCGATCAGGCACCCTATCCGTGATGTTGACACCAGCAAACATGTAGTATATGACGTCTCCCCTGATTCTGGGTCCATTTTCACACTGCATTTTGGCTGTAAACGAACTGTAGCATCAATTGTTGGAGAGATAGTATCTTCAAAGAACTGCATAACAAAAAAAAGAATTAATCAGGACATATAACTAAATATGAAAATGAAACTTATCCAATATCAATGAACATGAAACTTATTAATCAGAACATAAGGAGAAAGAACTTGCCTCTTTTGCCGAAACTGTAATTATGCAGTCATCTACATGACTTGAACTATCGACTTTGATAGAAGCTCCAGACTCCTGCCTAATCTGTTTGATAATTCCACCTCCTTTTCCAATTACACCTCCGACATTCGCAGCGGCACAAAGCAGACGCAAGCTAAACTCTTTTGCAGAGCTCTCCTCCCTCCGTGGTTGGTTTATAGAAGGCCAGTCTCCCACCATATCACCTTTGTATCCTCCATAACGACTAACCATAGGAGTAATCCCTACAACTGATGCAGTAGAGAAACTACCAATGCAGGAAGGTTGGGTCAAGCTGGATGCAAGAAGATGCTGGGACCTAGATAGGTTGTCACGGAGGCGAGATGACACTTGGAGAAGAGCTTTTCTAACTACCATCGGATCCCCAGATATCTAGTTTTGAAATGATGAGAACGTGATTAATATTTCCGATTCACAGTTACAAAACAATCCAGTATAACATCAAACTAAACTGAAGAAAACATTTCAATTAATTTACAGGGTCTCAATTTCCATTTAACTCAGATTTATACTCCTACAAAGATACCAATTGGTGGAGGCAATCCACCTAATTACATGTCAGATTTGGCACCAAATTTTGACTTTAGATATCCTGATTTGGCATGAATGGCAGAAAATCTTCCTAAACATATTGTAAAGTGTTCTTCTAATCAGTAGCAGTGCATGGGTATTGCACTAGTAACTTAGAAATATACAGCCAGAAGCATAAGAAATGCCTACTGCACATAAGTGAACATTTATTATAGTAGACATTTGGTGGAAATACAGAAAGAGACATCACGTGTACTATATAAAAGTACAGGACAGAGACACCATATGCATCTATAGTAGCACACATGTACATGTATTGCAGGAAATAGGTGGGAGATACTGACCAACCTGGAGAAGTTCATCACCACTAATAGCACATGCTGGGAGATGTTCATTACTAAGCACGCGTAATTTTGAACCAGTGTCACTGCGGATTCCCTGGATGATATGTCCACCTTTTCCAATAATGCATCCTATCTGATCAGATGGCACAAGCAAGCGAACTGTAACTTGAGCTAGACCCTCTTCATTTTCTTCGTCCACAGGACCATCATCGGCGGCCAGCTTCTCATGAACCCTAAAGAGAGCATCTTGAGCAGGGCAAACCCTACCTTCAGTATCTTTGATGGTATTAGTCTTCCCGCTTGGGCTAAATATTGTTATGACTCGCTCATCGCAGCCAGGGACACTGTCACCAATCCTAATCTTAGCTTGAGTTTCATTCCTCAACTGCTTGGCAATTTCTCCACCTTTCCCAATTATACTCCCAATTTTCCTAGACACACAAACGTAGCGATAGACAGTATCATCTGGACCAGGAGCATAGGTATCATCACCAGGATTTCTTCTCTTGCCACCTCCACTTTCAGAAAAATCAGAGTGCCGCTTTACATGACTGTTGCGGTGCCCAGGCCCAACCATGATCTAAAAACAGAGATGGAATATTTAGAATTTCAGCAACATAGAATACCACAACAAATAAATACGAACTTAAATACCAATAATAGCATAGAATAATAGGATAGCATGTCATGTCGTACATATAATTGAGGGAAAGCTTTATGTTTCATACAGCTTATTTACATCAAAATCCAACTACCAGGCAGCAGCTATGACCATCCGATACCATCCAACAGGAAAAGATGTGTTACATGGCTAGAGCGCAGTGGCATCATACGGCTGATCCGGGTTAGAGTCATGCAGGTGGATTAAGTCAATTTGATTTACTTCACTGAACGGCTTGCTGTCTCACACCTTCCACCTTAATTAAAATAACACGGGCATCCTCCCCTATTGGTCTTGTAATTGCTTGGAGAAATTATGGATTGAAGAGACCAAAATTCGTTATCTTCGTTGTTGTAACGGGTATTTTTGTCTTTCAAGATGTTTTCTTAACGGCTGTCGTCTATTCAGAAGCATGTATTTAGTTTTCGGATTTGATTTGGTAAGATAAATGATATTGATTTCGCCATGTGCATTTATTAAACGTTGGCCACAATTCCCAATAGTCCTCAAATCCACTTGGCGGATTTTAACGGTTGCTTCATTTTTAGTGGTCTGAACATTGGCGCACAATAGATGTAGGTACAGGTAACACGTCTTTTCCCGTTGGATGGTATCGGACAGTCATAGCGGCTACCTAATTTCATTCTTAGCTGATTTGAGCACACTTTTCATTCTTGGCAGATTTGAGCAATTTATGTCGGTAGAATGATAGATAAATCTCAGATTTGATTCCATAGCTATATCCATATCAATCCTACGACCTAATGTTAACATAGAAGCTTGTTTCCTAGCTCTCCTTTAAATAAAGATTATGTAAGCACCCAATACGGCTGCGAGACCGGCTGCTTTCACAATGAGTTGTCGTAGCTTTCTTGCCAAATCATCCATAGAAACAAATAGAAACAAAAATATGCACTGCCCACAACAACAACAAAAAATGCACATATAGCTATTTACTGCCCACAAACATATACCATAGTGCTGCATATATCAATTTTACTGCCCACAAACACATAGCACATATACCAATTTACTGCCCACAAACATTAGCACATACACCAATTTACTGCCCACAAACAATAGCACATATACCAATTAACTGCCCACAAACAATAGCACATATAGGAATTTTACTGCCCACAAACACATATAGAAATTTATGCAAAGAATGAGAAGGAAAGAAAAAAGAGGATGGACTGCTACCTCACAAAGATGAGTTGTTGGCCGATGAAGATCCGAAGTGGGGCGTACTGGCTGCTGCAGGTGGGAGACGGTGCAGATCGGGTCGATGACGGCCTGCTGAAGGTGAGATACGAGCTGCTGCGGGTCGGAGACGGTGGAGATTGGGTCGGAAACGGCCGGCTGCGGGTCGGAGACTGCCTGCTCTGGATGCAGGGGCGTGCGCTGCTGCTAGGGATGCCGCGCGCGGCCGTCCGAGCAAGAGGCCGGCGCGCGTGCGCGTGGCGCGGGGGGAGGGAGGAGGACGGCCGTCTGAGCGGGGGGCAGGGTGGCGCGTCGAGGTGAGGGAGGGGACGGCTCAGGGTCGGGGGGCTCGGCGGTGAGCCGGCGGGAGGGTGGCGATGCGAGGAGGAAGGAGAGGGGATTTCGGGTGGGCTAATCCCTATTCCCTAAGCAGTCCAATCCCTGGACCGGGCCGTGCAGAAGGCCCACGAGCCGGGTTTAAGCAGGGTTCTTTCTTCTTCCTCACTGCATCCTCTTCCTCCCCCCTTCTCCCATCTTGCGGCGCGACCTCCCACCCACACCATGGTGCCTCGATCGCCGGCGAGCCTCCGGTCGCTCCGTTGCGCGCGGACCTTCAGCTCCTCCCGCTCGGCCGCCGCAGCAGCAGAAGGGAAGATCGTGGCGTCGGTGGTCTTCGAGCGCCTCCCCGTCGTCATCCCCAAGATCCACCCCGTCGTCTACGCCTTCCAAGAATTCTCGTAACTCCAGATCCACCCTACCATCTCGTATCTCATTTGAGCTGGTGTTTCGTTCCTAGGCTTATGTCGTCTTTTGTGCAAGGTTCCGGTGGAGGCAGCAGTACAGGCGGAAGTACCCCGACGATGTCCTCGGCAAGGCGGAGGCGAGGTGACGTTTCTCCACCCTCGCATGTTACATTCTTTTTGTTTTCGTTTGCATGGGCCATTTCTGGTTCATAGGTCTTACCCTAGGTTAATGCTAGTAAAATTGAAATGTATAGTGGTTTTAAGTGCACTGTGAAAAGTTAATCGCGCTGGCACAGGAATCGTGTACAATAGCACATGGAAAATTTCAAGAAAAAAGAATATGGCTGTTTTACTTGTGAAAGGAACAACACTCATTAAGAAGGATTACGATTAGTATGTACAAGATAAACTGGGGAGCAGTTGGTAGTAATGCGAGTATTTGTGATTCTTCCTGAGTAACAAATACATGGAACACTATTGAGAAAAGTAATCCTCTCAATTGTTGTGTCTTGTCAACCTGGGGTTGTATGCATTGAATCAAATAGCAACCTACCGGCCAACAGTAGACACCCACTGCTTAGATGCCAATTGGCCATGAAATGGAACTTGCACACAAATGGAATACTCTGCTTGTTCAGAGTGTTATGTAATGGTGCTTACTGCTTAGAAGGAACATCAGTCGAAGTTGTGGTTTCCATTCCGCAAATGAAGCATGATTTTGGCAGAATCTCCATGACCAGAAATTGCACCTGCTCCTGCTTTCAAAGTTATCTGCCCTATACATACATACATACATCATACATGGCACCTTAGGATTTTGAGAATATGCAGTGACGTGAATGCGGTAACCGGTAATGGAATATTTACAGACGAGCTTTGATCCTTTGATTATTATATACATTGGGTGTCAAATACGTTGTAACTTGCTTCTGTGTGTGTAGGGGCAAGGGTGATTATCAGATAGATTATGTGCCTGCTCCAAGAATCACAGAAGCTGATAAAGCAAATGACCGGAAGTAGGTTTTCAACTTCCATTCCTGTTGTTTTATTCTTCAGCCTAACTTTGCTTTGTTGCATACTTTCTCAAAGATTTCTTGTACTCCCTCCGACCCATATTGCTTGACTTGGATTTGTCAAAATTTAGATGAACCTATATACTAAATAGTGTCTAGATTCATCCAAATCTAGACAAATTTAAGTCAACTAATATGGGTCGGAGGGAGTAGTTATTTTGAGTGTCAGTTATCCTCTTGTCATGCAAGCATGTAATAGTTATATTGCACATTGAGTTGTCCTGAATGTTTCTAAATACTTCAATACTGTCATGTAAATACTTAACTTATATTCATATAATCAAGTCGTAGTCTGTTTTCCTTCGGAACATACTTATTATCCGGATTCTAGGTTGTAGCAAACTGTTTCAGTTTCTCATTCTCTGTATCTTGTAGTAAACCTAAGGGCCTATTTATTCTAGAAGCTGAAAATATGATATCTAATATCTTGTTAGCGATATTCTCCTATCGCACAATTATTTGTCAGTGATATTGTCTCCATGCCTTACATGTATGGCTGCTAGAACCTATTGTTGGTTGTATGTGCCCATTTACTGGCTATAATTGCATGTGCTTTCCTATGCAACATGGTTTCCTAGCTGTGAATGCTCATCATAAGCTGAAACTCAGATACATCATGAGAATTAACTCTCATGACAATGCTGCTATATGAGTGTAACACAGTATCTAGCTTATGCTCATCCCATATTTATCTGTAGGTCACTACAACGAGCTCTAGATAATAAACTCTACCTTCTTCTGTATGGCAAGACTTTTGGGGCACCTGATGGCAAGCCTGTTTGGCATTTTCCAGAAAAAGTGTATGAAAATGAAGATACTTTGCGTCGGGTATGCAGTTTGAAAAATCACATGAGATTTCCATATATATGATCCAGGCTGTACTTTCCAGTTTACTTATGCTATTGTACACCTTTCATTTGTGCTACCAGTTTAGAATTGTGGTTTTAGAATATATCATGTTCCATTATTATTTGTTCACTTACTGGATATCTGATTCCAGTGTGCCGAGTCGGCGTTAAAGTCTGTTCTGGGCGGACTTGACAACACATATTTTGTCGGCAATGCTCCAATGGCCCATATGGTAGCTGAACAAACGGAAAATTCTAGTGTTTCGCCATTCAAGGTATCATTTATCTCACCATATGAAAATAATTGGTCATGTGCTATACTTCAGTACTTTGCATCTATTTTCTCAAGGCAAACGGGTTTATTAGTTTGCTGTACCGCTGTGTGATGGCCTCTTAATCCCCTCACGCATCTTGCAGCGTTTCTTCTTCAAGTCGCAAGTGATCGGCACGACAAAACTTGATGTCGGGAAGTGCGAGGACCATGTGTGGGTGACCAAGGACGAGTTGCTCGAGTATTTCCCGGAGCACAAGGCGCTCTTCGACAAGATGATAATTCACATAAGATAGCTCTTTAATCTGCTTAGGGCGGTGATGAAGCTCAGTTTTTGTTGACACCTTGCATTGCATCATCTGGTATCATGCTGCTTGACCTGTGTACCGATTTCCAGACAGAATAGGCAATATCACCATGAAAGAGATGGATGCGAACGGTTTCTCCGAAGTGACATTTCCAGACACGTCTTTTTTGACTCTCTGTTTAGCTCGGAGCTGTTATTAGATTAAAAATGTATGCCAGCTTTCCCGCCACAAGATATACGTACATGCTATTTGTAGGCAAAATAATTGGTGTCATTCTGTTGTACCTGATTCCTAACGTTTGTTGCTTGCCAAGTGCCAACTTTTACTGCGAAGGCGCGAGAGCTTGTAATGTGTATTATAATTTCTGCAGCTATGAATGCTGATAATGTTTATTTCCCGTTCTAGCAATGTTTGATTTATCTCTGAATTTACTGTGTATATCTCTTTGGAATGGGCTGAAGTTGTACAAATATCCCAACGGAGTTATGCTAACGTGCTTGGTTTGCTGCGCAATGGCCTATGGCTTATGGTCCTGGCAGCAGAACCCTACCCGCTATGCAATGTCCTCTCCCTTTCCTTTTCCATGGGGCCGGAGGGAGATGATTTTTTTTTGTCTTTGGTTAAAAGCCATTCGTCTTCAATCCCCGTCTTGACCAATCTTGATTTGAATTTTTCGATGCTCTGAATATCATAGCAAAATGTAGTAGTGTTTATTTTGATAACCTAACCCTTCTCCCTAGGCTTAGGCATTGGGAAGCACTAGACATCCTCTCCTTGCCATCACCCCTGACCTAGATCCACTTCGACCCCTGACTCGGATCCATTTTGGACATCAAATATGTTAGTTTTGGTCCGTTTGGATCGGTTGGTAGAAAGAAAATGCGATCGTGTTTGTTTGGGTGGGATGCACCCAGCAGCAGCAGGACGCAATTTTTTAATAGATATCCATGGAAATCACCCTAGGTTTTACATAGGTAGAATAAAAGAAGAAAATATATAAGCAATCTAGATATCTCCACATGGTCGCCTCCTCGTCATCAGTCTGGTAGTGCCTATGGCACATGGTTCCGCCGAAGATCTTGACGGTGAGCATGCCATGACCGTGGAAGTTGAAGACCACAAAGTGCCCGACCCGAAGATCGTGCGTCGGACGAACTGTTCCTAGCCATGGTGGAGGTACATGTGGCCTTGGCCGTCGAACATCACCTCCACGGGCCAGATACGACGCTCGCCACTGGCCTCCCGCTGCTTGACTTCATAGGGCTCTTGTCCATCAAGCACCCGCCCGAACTTGTCAGGTATAACAAACTCGAAATAGGAGAAGTCCATGAATGGTGGTGGCGACGGCCTTGGCATCGGCCCTACCATCGGCTCGAGGCTATCCCAGTTAGTTATTCCGGCCATGGCTACCAGTGCTCTGGTATCAGGAAGCTAGAGTAGCTTGAAGTGGCAATAGAAGATCGTGCGGAGAAGATGGACGCAGGTGGCCTGCTTAAAAAGGCAAGCAACCATGGCATTGATGGTGGCATAGAGGGCGCGAGCCACCGCATTGATGGCGGTGCAGGTCAAGCTACCGACATTGATGGCTGCGTAGGTGTAGCCGGCCGACATTGATGACAACCAGTAGTCAAGCGATTGTCCAAAGTTTTATTAATGGTGGGTGCTGGGTGGTGTCGGTTGCTGCCAGGCGAGCCCGTGGCAGACACGGGAGGACATGTGTACGGTCCGTGACGCGTTCCTAGCCCAAATTGAAGTCAAAAAATGGATTGATCCAGGCAAGTTGGTCCTTTTGGATTGCGCCTTGACATGTTTAGATCGTGCCGCTGAAGATGGCTAATATCAAAAGGCTGGGCGAAAATCGATGGAAGCAGATTCAGGGGAGACTTGTATAGGATCGATGCATTAGGTGAGATCCAAGTATCATCTAATAAAGAACATTCTTCAAAATTGCCAAAAATCTAGGAACCTTCACGGTTAGAGTTGATTATATTAGACCACTATGACACTTTAATTGGTTCTTTCTACTCCAGGCATGGTTCTCTTTCCCGTTCAAAAAAAAGGCATGATTCTCTTTAGTTAGTATAAGAGTGTACATCATAGGGATTGGTATCAAGCACACATCTAGTAAAGAAAAACCTACAAATTATATCTACGAGTCCTAAAAATTTCAGCTCAAATTCAATATAGAAATGGAGAAACAAAAAGGGTAAAGTCTACCGTGAATAGTATCAGCTTTATATACGTAGTATTTCACACTATTCACACTCCAATTTTACCTTTTTTTTCTCTCTCTCTCTTAGTGTAAGTCAAATTTGAAGCTGCAATTTTTAGGGGCCGCGTATATAGCACAAATGTTTGTTTCCAATATTTTTAGAATATTTGGAGTGGAGATTTTTGGGTCCCGAGCTCCGGTGCTCTCGCTGTTTTAAAAAATTCAAACCATATTTGTAAGTTCCAAAAAACATTAAAAAATATCTAGATGTAGCCCATGATTTATACTATAAACATGCAAAAATATTTATACTATAAAATATTGTTTTAATTTCTTTTATACGAAGAGAGCATTGGTGGTCGGGATCCAAAGAAACTTTCCGGAATATTTGAACATATTTTCCCTTTCAAAAAAGTTAATCTCATAGATCCTATTAAGATTAGATCCTACCAAATTGCCCCAAACAGATTCTTTTTTCTTTGAGATCACTGTGTTGCGCAGATCTGTGAGACCGTCGCTGCGGAAGGACAGGTGGGCTCGCCATGACCTTCCATGCCGACGCCGTCCCAGGTCTCCGCTATAGAAAATTCAGAGTACCGCATGCAGAGCCAAAACGTGTCGCCCCATGGCGACTCCACCACAACACCGCCTCGGGACTGCCACCCTACCGCTGAGATAAGCAGATACTCCTGCCTGCGGTCCTACCTCCAGAGTTCAGCCAGCCTCCTCTTTTCCCCTCTCCTCGTCTCTGTTTCCTTGTCAGGCTGCTGATCGATCGATGGAGACCCCGGTGGGCTTCCTGGCCAAGCTCTGGAGCCTCGTATCGTTCCTGCCATTCTTCATCCTCCTGCTGCTTCTGGGCTGCGCCAAAGGTACGCAAACCTCCATCCACGATGTTGATCTACCAACGGCTACTGTTGCTGCCTGGTCACTCTGGTCATGGCCGAGCTCCAAGCATAGAGATTTCGCCGGTATCCCTTCCCTATCACTGTATCGTTGGGAATACTAGTGTCCATGATATAATAAATTGATAGCTTACATTTTTAGCTCTGCACATTACAAACCAAAAACTTATAAAAATAAGCAAAGAGTTGCTGTTTCCTCAAAACAGAACAAAATAGCTTGATGATGGTGTTTGATTCAAAAAATTATGTAGAATGTTACCTCATTCGTGAGATTTTTCCCCTTCTGCAGCTATCCTGATCGGCCCGGTCGTCGCGGCCATCATCTTCTTCGGAGATTCTGCCGTTATCGTTGGACTCTGGCCTGCCCATTTCGTCTGGACGTACTGCTGCGTGCTCAAGTACGGCCGACTCCTCCCCCCACCCACCCCTCCGGACTCTGGCTTGCATCATCTTCTAGTAGTATGTTTTTTTTCGCTGTAGTGTCCGCAAGCCCAGACGAGCTGAACTATGCCGATTGCTAGAGGTTGAATTTGACTGAAACGACTGTTGTCCTGAGCATACATATATTTGATCGTCTGTTAAACTATTCCGGGTCGCAGGACGAAACGTATCGGGCTGGTTCTGAAGATCCTCGCCGCGATATTTCTGCCGCTGCCATTGCTCCTACTGCCGGTCCTCGGCATTCTCGGAAGCCTCCTGGCCGGCGTCGGCTATGGGGTTTTCGCTCCACTCATGGCGACCTTCGAGGCCGTCGGCGAGGGCGTCGCCGACAAGCTCTCACACTGTTTTTTGGTATGTACATTACATGCTGCTGGAACCTGAAATTCAGATGTGGTTTTGTTACGGAGTAGTTTATTTTGGAAATGTGCAGAACAAGACCAGGTGGCCGTCTAGTCTAACGGAATAATGCAATGTCTGCAGGATGGTACGGCCAGCACGATAAGGGGGGCTTGCATGGTGGTGCGTGACGTCACCGATTTCTGCTTCCACTCCTACTTCTCCTTCATGGATGAGCTCTCGGAGAACATGGGGGATGATGAAACACCTTTTGACATCAAGTAGGTAGTCACTCATCATCTGTTCCGTGTCCATGTTTTGTGAAGAATGGAGATCGAATTGGGTACTAAATTGTGAAATTCACCTTGAAACACTGTCAGTACTAATGCATTTCATTTGTCTTCAAACAATTGGAAGGCTGTCGTATCTACCACGGAGCTTCCTTGTCGTGCTGGTTGCTGTTCCTCTAGATGTATTGATGATTACTGCGGTGGCGTTGTGGAAAAGCCCCTGCATGCTGTTGAAAGGATGGCAGAGACTCTGCGAGGACCTTGTCGGGAGGGAAGGGCCTTTTCTAGAGACCGTTTGTGTTCCTTTTGCTGGTTTGGCCATTGTATTGTGGCCATTTGCCGTCGTCGCAGGGGTGATCGCGTCGTTCCTTAGCAGCTTCACTCTTGGTCTCTATGCTGGATTGATTGCTTATCAGGTCCCAAAATAATAGTGAACTTCAAGTATGTTTATATATTTCGTACGATTGACTTGAACAACCATTTATATATTTCTCTATTCTCTTGCAGGAGGATTCATTTCAGATGGGTCTATCATACATGATCGCAGCAGTAGCATTGTATGATGAATACACAAATGATCTTCTTTACTTAAGAGAAGGTTCTTGTTTGCCAAGGTGCGATTTGTTAGTTGTTTGACACACTGATTACGGTTTCGTATGTTAAAAAAAAGTCACTTATTTGCATGGCCTTCTTTATCCATGCATAGCAATTCATTCTACTTGTGAGTAAACTACTTCGGACGGACAGGCCCAAGTACCGGAAAGCAGGTTCTCCCAAGCATGAGGTCAACCATGACGGGGATGAGAACAACATTGCAGCTGAATGTGAAGAGAAGCAAGAGCTTCATGGCCGCCGTAAGCCTAGGAGGAATCTGCAGCGTTCAAAGACATTCATGGAGACTATCCAACGGCTAAGACCCATTCAAGTATAATAATGAATATCTCTTCATCTTGTTATATGATGAAAATCTCTGTTTTTTAACAGCTAGGATTTATCATTTTCCTGCTGCCTTAACTTGTACAGATATGGGATTGGCTCTTCCGGTCTTGCGAGATGAATGGAAGGATACTACTGAGCGAGGGACTGATAAGTTGTGAAGATATAGAGGAATTTATAACCAAAGGGAAGGGGAAGAAGTTGAGCATAAAACTGCCGGCCTGGTGCATCCTTCACTGTCTCATACGGTCTGCAAAATACGACTCGCACGGGTTGCTCATATGTACGACTCCCATGCTGCGGATCATAAGAGTACCTTCATAGTTCATCATCATAACATAATTCTTTCTTTGCCGCAGCCGACGATGTTGAGGTGACGAACTTCAATTGGCCAAAAGACAGAGTGTTTGACTGGATTCTTGGACCGCTGCTGGTTTTAAAAGAGCAGATGAAACAACTAGAGCTTACCGAAGAAGAGGAAACGTGCTTGCGGAAGCTCATCATGACGAACAAAAGCGAAAAACCTTCAGACTGGGACGACTGCGGTTTCCCGTCGAGCGACAGCGTGAAGAGAGCCCAGCTGCAAGCAATCATCAGAAGGTACTTCCCTACACATTCCTCCCACTAACCCCTAGACAGCTCCCCAAAATAAGCATGAACCATCTTGGCAAGCAATAACCAACTCATTATCAACAGGTTGCAGGGGATCGTCACCCACATGTCGAGGATACCGGGCTTCAGGAGGCGGTTCCTGAATCTGGCCAGGGCACTGTACCTGGAAGCGATCGACGCGGGCACCATCGACGGGTCGCGGAAGGTAGAGCGCAGAGTCAAGGCTGATATCGCCACCGAGAAACTTCAGTGCAGAGATGTGGTAGAGGCGAACAGTCCATCAAATGGTACACCTAGAGGCGTTGATATAGTCTGATATGGACATCGTTTTGTGGAACTTTTCACCCTGCTGTGTTTTAGTCTTTTAGCTGTCTTGCACACGGATCACTGACACACTTGCCTCATTAAGCACATGATGCGTTGATGGAGACGCAAAACCAACTAAATATTAATCAAAAACTCTATTTCTAAAGGTATCGTGCACCCCGAATCGCCTTAATGTGCTCGTAAATTTAACATTAAAGCAACTTTCATATGGTTGGTTGCATCACATCAAATGGCATAGTATTCCTATTTAAGCAAGGAGAAGATGTGTAGCAGGTTCACCAAATGAGATGAGATTAACCTGTCTGTCTATGGGCAGTGCAAGGATAAAATCTCGAAAGTCATATACGTTCATACCATACCAGCATATGAAGCCCAATGTAGGAAGTAGGATGAACCCATATTTTCCGTGCTGAAGCGGGTTTCATCAAAACGATTGATTCACCGTCGGATATTTCATAGCGGGTTCCATCAAAACGATTGATTCACCTTCGGATATTCATCACGCAACTTCTTAACATGCGGACCGTGAACAAATTACTTGGTCTTTCTCCCGGCTGGTACATGCGGACCGTGAACAAATTACTTGGTCTTTCTCCCGGCTGGTGGTGCTTGACGACGAGTTTCTCCCTGATCTAGAAGATCTGGCAAATGAGCCATCCCATTCAGAAATAGAGGACGAGGAGTGATCGGCTCTGTGAGCCTTGTGGTGGCATATAGCCATCTGCAAGAGTGCGTGAGAAATCAAGTTAAATGCGGCAGAGTTTTTGGCCTGGATACGACATGCATATACTTTCTTCGTCTCAAATCTAAGACATCTATTTTGAGACGGAGGGAGTAGTTAGTATGAGAAAAACCTCTCCATCGTTTATCTGTTTTATCTGAATGTTTATATTCACACGACCTCTTCATGTGGTGTTCCTTGTATCTTCTTCAAGCTTCTCACCTCAAGATCACAATTTCTGCCCGTTACTCTACCGATTGTGATCAATACGTGTCCCTTCTACACTAGGGATACCACATACTTCTATATTTCTTTCCGACGTATTGAATTAATTTGTTTTCTTCTAAACTTGACATTAACAGACACATATGATGGGCCAACATATTCGGCCTTGGCCTATTTTTGTATGGACCAGCCGTTTAGCACAGTTTTCTTCCTTAGGATTTGTGAATGGATTTCCACATTTTATTTCATACATCACCACCTAATAATCACATGAAATTAGTTCTTACACAATCACAATAGTCTCAGAAGATATTTTCATCTTTTTTGTTAAATTTCTTTCAGATAATCACATCTTAAGCCAATCTCAATGGGATTGCAAAAGTCTCAAAAGAAATCAGCGATGGGTTAGCATTTTCAAGATAATCAATCTCTACAAGAGCTATAGCAGTATCAAACATAAACACATTCAATTATTTGTCTAGTTCCTTTTATTTCTCTCTACCTACATTTGTGACACGACACACCTCGCCTCAACCAAACTCAATCTCGCCTAGCTTCTAGCGACCTAAGCCCGCCTCCCATGATCTCAATACATATTAGCTGTGCATCGTCCCTCATCTCCGCCGCCAAGTCAGTCCTCCCAGCTTTTCAAGTAGAACTCATTATTATGTCTTTCATTAGAACATTTCTTATTGATATTACCAGGCTGTGGTCTCTTATCCTAAAAGTATCCCTCTTATACCGACAACTAATTTTGGTTCTATATGGACCGTACTATATTCCTTGAACGGTTAACTGTTTTGAGGGTGGGGGTGGGTGGGGTTTGGACCTCGTTGTTCTGCAATGTTATTTTTTTTTTACTTAGACCATATATTAATATCGCGGAGATATCGATTACAATCAGCCTCTGCAACAACACATGCTTTAGCGGTTTTATAGATTCACACATTCCATTCCAGAAAAAAAAGAAGAATTATAAAAAAGAAAAGTCCCTACAACGAACAATTTCTTGTAGCAATGACACTGACACCATCAGAACAACACCGGTAGTCCAAACTCTCCAATAGCATGTTCACATTAAGCACATGATGTGTTGATGGAGATGTAGAACCAACTAAATATTAATCAAAAACTCTATTTTCAAAGATATTGTGCATCCCGAATCGCCTCACATGTGCTCGTAAATTTATGGAACAACATTAAAGGAACTTTCATATGGTTGGTTGCATCACATCAAATGGCATACTATTCCCATTTAAGCAAGGAGAAGATGGGTAGCAGGTTCACCAAAAGAGATGAGACAATCTATCTGTCTATACGGGAAGCGAAAGGATAAAATCTCGGAAGACATATAAGTTCATACCATACCAGTATAAAAAGCCCAATGTAGGAAGTAGGATGAACTTACATAGAAGTACCTGGAGTATTTTCTGTACTTTTACTCAAATTCACATAGACATCTTAGGACTAGGAATCATCGGGAGCTAAGATGATGCTACCATCAAAAGGACCGATTCACCATTGGATATTCATCGCACAACTTCTTAACATGATGAACCGTGAACAAATTACTTGGTATTTCTCCCGGCAAGTGCCTAATGACGAGTTGCTCCCTGGTCTAGAAGATTTGACGAATGAGTCATCCGAAGACGTGGGACCCTACTATTCGGAAAATGAGGACGAGGAGTGATCGTCTCTGCGAGCGTCATGGTGGCATATAGCCCATCTGTAAGCGTGCGTGAGAAACCAAGTTAAATGCGGCGGAGTTGTTGGCCTAGATACAGCATGCATGTTATAAGAAAAGCCTCTCCATTGCTTATCTGCTTTATCTGAATATTTACATCCTGTCTTTGTGTGGTGTTCCTAGTATATCCTTCAAGCTTCTCACCTCAAGATCACAATTTCTTCCCATTACTCCACCGATTGTGATCAATCCCTGTCCCTCCTGTCCCTTCTACACTAGGGATACCACATACTTCTATGTTTCTTTTCTGGTGTATTGAATTAATTTGACTTCTTCAAAACTCGACATTAACGAACACAATATGATGGGCCAACATGTTCGGACTTGGCCTATTCCTATACGGGCCAGAGGTTTAGCACAGTTTTCTTCCTTAGGGTTTGTGAATGGATTTTCATATTTTATTTCATACATCACCACCTAATAATCACATCAAAATTAGTTCTTACAATCACGATAGAGTGTGAGGAGACATTTTCTTATTTTTTGTTAAATTTCTCCTAGATAACCACATCTTAAGCCAATCGCAATGTGATTGCAGAAGTCTCGAAGGAAATCAGCAGTGGGTTAGCATTTTTGAGAAAATCAGTCTTCACAAGAGCTATAGCAGTATCAAACATAAACACATTCAATTATTTGTCCAATTCCTCTTTGTTTCTCTCTACCTACATTTGTGACACGACACACCTCGCCCCAACCAAACTCAATCTCGCCTAGCTAGCTTCTAGCGACCTAAGCACGCCTCTCCATGATCGGAATACATATTAGTTGTGCCCCGTCCTCCATCTCCGTTGCCAGGTCAAACCTCCAAGCTTTTCAAGTAGAACTCATTATTATGTCTTTCATCAAAACATTTCTTATATTTTTTATATTACCAGGCTATGGTCTCTTTTTCTGGAAGTATATTCCTCTTATACCGGCAACTAATTTTGATTCTATATGGACTGTACTATATTCCTTGAACGGTTAGCTATTTTGGGGGGTGGGGGTGGGGTTTGGACCTTGTTTTTCTGTTATGTTCTTTTTTTACTTAGACCATTTATTAATATCGCGAAGATGCCAATTATACTTAGCCTCTGCAACAACACATGCTCTAGTGGTATTACGGATGCACACAATCCAGAAAAAAAAGAACTATAAAAAAAGGTCCTACTACATTGAACGATTTCTTGTAGCAACGACACTGATACCACCAGAACAACACCAACAGTCCAAACTCTCCAATAACATGTGCTCATTAAGCACATGATATGTCGATGGGGATGCAGAACTGACTAAGTATTAATAAAAACTCGATTTCAAAGATATTGTGCACCCTGAATCGCCTCACATGTGCTCGTAAATTTATTGAACAACATTAAAGCAAATTTCATATGGTTGGTTGCATCACATCAAATGGCATAGTATTCCTATTTAAGCAAGGAGAAGATGTGTAGCAGGTTCACCAAATGAGATGAGATAACCCAGTCCGTCTATACGGACAGTGCAAGGATAAAATCTTGGAAGACATATAAGTTCATACCATACCAGCATATAAAGCCCAGTGTAGGAGGTAGGATGAACCTACATACGTTTTGAAGTATCGGGAGTATTTTCTGTAATGTCACTCAAAGTCGCATAGACATATTAGGACTAGAAAGCATTTTCTATATGCTACGTGCCATTGCCCATATCACTCTCCATAAACTACCTATACTAATGGATACCTAGGGCTGCAGAAATTAAGCGTGCACGGCCCAATCAGCTAGCAGGACAAGAGGGAGAAAAAGCATAAACTATGCACACAATGATAGATGCAATGCAACATGGCAGGTGAGTACGTGAAAGTCGATCCGAACTGCCAATGTCTATGACGTCGATGTTATGTAACGGTGATGGGCTAGGTGTCTCCGTTTATTCGGCGAAGTTGTGCCGCCGTGCCGAAATGGGAAAATGATCACGAGCTAGCAAGGCAGGTCAAGGACGAACGACGCTGATGGGAAACGTGCGATAGATGCGTGTGCTTGCTTGCTTCCGATTCGACACCACTACCACTAGCTAGGTAAGTGTGGCATCCCGCAAAACCACTACTAGAAAATCGCGTTGAAATTGTGCATTGCATCGTCATCATCATGCATATTATCTTGCCTAAAAACTATTTGCGAAAGACTATTGACTTCTGGAATTAGCCCTCCTTCTGTTTCAAAATAAACTCCGGGTGCTGCCGGATATTTTGTTTGTCTAAAACTATTTACAAAGTTTGTCGCAATCAAATAAAAATATTTATTATTTTTAGTGGGGCAGTCGAACGGGCCGATTGACCCGAACCACCACCCCAGAAAAATTAATCGGTCCAACCAGTCCCACCCCCTTATTCCTAAACCTACCAACTAATCTACCCCAACCCAGCCTCCACATCACCCCACCCAATGGCAACCTGCCACCTCACCCTCTCCCCTCCCCCAACCAATCAAACACTGCCACCTAATCCTACCCTCTCTCTCCTCTCCTCTCTCTCACCCCACTTCCCCCACCACACAACTCCCCTGCCAGCACACCACGCACACAACACCACACACGCGCGCGCCCGACCACACCCGATCCCCACCTCCCCGCGGGTCCCACACCCTGGGCCACCCCGCTGCCTCCTCCCAGCCTCTCCCTTCTTCCTCCTCTCCCCGCACGCAAACACACCCCGCCGCCCACGCTCCAGCGACCACCGCCGTCGCGCCTGCTTCTCCCCGCGCCAGCCGCCTCGCCCCGAGCCTCTGCTCGCCGCCCCGCTCGCACCCTCTGCCTCGCTCCCCTCTTCCTCCGCCTCGGCCGCTCCTCCTCTCCAGGCCCGGCTGCCCACTCGCCGCCCGCGCCTCGTGACGCTCCTCCAGACCCGCCACGATCGCCGCCTCCTCCAAGACCTCTCCTCCACCCCGACGCCACCGCCGCTCCACCCTCCGTCTCCCGGCCACATGAGGCGCGGCAGTGGCTGCCCGCCCAGCTCACCTCCCGCAGCGTCCTCCGGCCCGCCGCTGGGCGAAGCCCTCCCGCCGCTGCCGTGCTCGACCTCGCCGGCCTCGCCCTGCCATGCCTCCGTGGCGCCTCGCCACCGCCGCCCGCCACCAAGCACGCCCGCTCCACCGTCTCTCCTGGCGCTCCTGTTGGAGATATGCCCAAGAGGCAATAATAAAGTGGTTATTATCATATCTTCACACTTATGATAAATGTTTACATACCATGCTATAATTGTATTAACCGGAAACATTAATACTTGTGTGATTTGTAAACTGAAATAAGAGTCCCTAGTATAGCCTCTTGTTAAACTAGCTTGTTGGTTAATATATGATCATGGTTTCCTGATCATGAACATAGAGATGTTATTAACAACAGGATCATATCATTAGGAGAATGATGTGATGGACATACTCCTATAGATAAGCGTAGCATAAAGATCAAGTCATTTCAATAGTTCAATTGCTATATGCTTTCTGATACATAGTAACCTAATTCCTTCGACCATGAGATCATGCATATCACCTTTACCGGATGGATGCTTTGATGACATCAAACACCACACCGTGAATCGGGTGGCTATAAAGGTGGCATTAAGTGTTCGGAAAGTATTGGTTGAAACACATGGATCAAGAGTGGGATTTGTCCATCCTCATGACGGATAGATATACTGGGCCCTCTCGGTGGAATGTCATCCAATTAGCTTGCAAGCATGTGACTTGGTCACAAGGGATCACATATCACGGAACGAAAAAGAGTACTTATCAAGAACGAGGTTGAACTAGGTATGCGGAGATACCGACGATCATAACCTCGGATAAGTAACATATCGTGAGACAAAGGGAAATTGGTATCGTATGTAAGTGGTTCATTCGATCGCAAAGTAATCGTAGAAATATGTGGAGCCATATGAATTTCCAGATTCCTCTATTGGTTATTGTTCGGAGAAGTGTCTCGATCATGTCGCATAATTCACGAACCGTAGGGAGACACACTTAAGGATTGACGTTGTTTGAGTAGTTATGGTATTATGAGAAAGAGACCGAATGTTGTTGGTCTCGGATGGGATCCGGGATATCACGAGGTGATCCGGAATGGTCCGGAGAATAAGATTCATATAAGGAAAGTCCGTTTGAGTTCGGGAATGATTAGGTGTTTTCATCGGGAATGTTCTAGAAGGTTCGGATTGTCGGCACTGGGGAAGGGTACATGAATGTGTCATTGCTCATTGAATGATTGCATCATGTACTAAGTGTTCTTGCTGTCCCAAATAAAGGATTAAATTGAATCCTAAAACAGAAAAGTCAAATGTCGGTTTGAAAGTCAAACGCCAAAACAAGAAACGTGGGAAACAAGCAAGAGGAGTTGGAACCAACTTTGGAGGAGGAGTTGGACTCCTCCAGGCGGCGCCAAGCCACTGTCCGAGTTGGGAGGACTCCTCCCTCCCCTGGCCAGGACCCCCTCCCATATAAGGAGGGGCAGGGCTCCTCCATAGACACATAACTTTCTACTCTAGATCTCGGTTTAGAGCCGTTTTGGTTTAGAGCTTCTAATTGCTTTAGCCAGCGGTTTAGAGCCTTCTAATTGGTTTAGAGCCTTCTAATTGGTGTGTCTAATTACTAGACCACTAATAGCCTCTCTCATAAGCTCCACCATACTGCACTTGGCTTAAGGCGAAGCCTGCGGATTTCCCTCTACTTAGGTACCGCCCGTTGTCTTTGGGAATCGAGAGAGTGCTACAACCTCCATTGCTGGAACAAGGAGAGGAAGGTCTTCGTCGAGTACCGAACGATGTGACCGATTGCGGGGCTTTAACGATGGCGCCGGAAGGATCGTCTCACGCGATCTTGAGATCGGAAGTGTCGACTACATCACCCACGAATCTGCTCGTTAACCGCTTTGGAATCTTCGAGGGTGAGTTCCTCTATCGACTCGTTGCTACAATCTAGTAGATAGATCTTGGCTTGTTTGTTTGTATGCGATAGAAAATTTTTGTTTTCCATGCTACGAACCCCTACGATGTATCGAGCCAGTTTATATGTAGATCTGTTGCGAGTAGAACACAATGGTCATTGTGGGCGTTGATGCTTTATTGTCGATTGCTTCTTGTGTACTTTGTATCTTGCGGTATGTTGGGATGAAGCGGCCGGGCTAACCTTACATGACATCGTTCATGAGACTTGCTCCACGCTTGACATGTAACTTGTATTGCATAAGTGGCTTTATGGTGCATGTTTCTCCTAGCATAGTTAAGATCCAATTTACAACGGGTGATTGACAATACTAGTATCAATGTTGTGGTTCTTGTTCGTAAGTTAGAACGACACTTATTGAAAGCCCCAAACCACGTAAAACATGCAAAGAAAGTAGAGGCGTCTAACTTTGTTTTGCGGGGGTGTCTTGTGATGTGATATGGCCATGATTGTGATTATATATGATGTATGCAATGTTCCTTATTGTAAGTTGGCAACGGCGGAGCCATATGGTTGTCTTTAATTTATGTTAAGACCAGCGTGTCTATTCAAAGTAGTTGTAATAGTTGAAGCCGGTGGGCGACAACCATGGAGAGTCATTGATCTTGATGCAATGTCGGTGATGATGATGGAGATCATGTTCGTCTTTGGAAGATGGAGATCGGAAGCACAAAGAAGAAAGGCCATATCATATCACATATTATGAATTGCATGTGATGTTAATCCTTTATGCATCTTGTATTGCTTAGTAGACGACGGTAGCATTATAAGATGATCCCTCATGCACATGAATTTCAAGTCATAAAGTGTTCACCCTTAGTTAGCACCGTTGCTAAAGCTTGTTGTTTCGAAGCACCACGTGATGATCGGGTGTGTTAGATTCTGCAAGTGTATACAACGTGAGCAAGCCAGATTTGCTCATGCGGAAACTAAGGTTTGATCTTGACGAGCCTAGCATGTACAGACATGGCCTCAGGAACACGGATTACAGCATGAGTCATATAGTAGATATGATGAACATGTTGATTGTTCGCCATTGAAGCTATATCAACTCTCGTGATGATCGGTTTTGATGTGGTGGATTTGGTTCGTGTGATCACTAAAACAATGTGAGGGATATTGTTTTGAGTGGGAGTTCACCTAGATTAATTTAATTATTAATTAGAACTCAATTTATCATAAACTAAATCAAAGTGAATTTGCATAGTTGTTGTAGTCATTGGCATCCGTTTACCACCTTGCGCTTAGTTATAATTGAGATGATAGAGCTATAGAATTCTGGTTAGTTACTTTCTGTTGGTATCGTATTGTTTTGAAGTGTTAATCTAAAGTTTAAAAGTCCTATTGCAAACTTTCAGTAAGTTCCGGTTACTCGATGAAGTTTAATAATTTGTATTAAAACAAGAGTAACAATTCCAATGTTAGTATATAAGTATCATGTTTGTCTCCATGATTCTTGATATTCAAAGAATTCTCTTAATATCAAGGTTATCTAGGATCCGAAAGAGTTATTTCAGAAACCATGATGTGTGGAAGATATTGTGATATCTGAAACAAAGTTTTGGTTGCAACATGATAGAGTATAATATGGCAAAAGTCATGTTCTCATATTTGATGAGAATTTGCAAAAGGTTGGAGACACTTGTTGTCCTGATCCTCCAAAAGGTTTTGGATAGCAACATTATACTCATAATTCATCGTTATAAGCTAAAAGTAGCTCGATCATGGGCGATTCCATGTTAAGTGTGAATATTTGATGTAGGTAAAATGTTTACTACACCAAGAGATTACTAAAGAAAGGAATTTGAAAGAACACCAAACATTTGATGATGATGATCTACAAAGTGCAAGTCCAAGTCCATCACATTATAATTATACTATACTATATTTTATATATATATCATATATATGTACTTATATTGATTGATTGATTCTTCAAAACAGAATAGGAAAAAATGAGAAAGAGAATCATATATATATATAAAAAAAAAAAAAGAAATGAATTGTTTTTAAGTATATAGATGATATACATGTTATGGCTATATTCTTTGCTTATTAAACAAATGTGGTTCTTAAGTATTTGATACTGAATTTGTTGGTATGAATCGTCATCTGAAACAGAAATTCATGAACTCATGAATGGCCTAAGTAATTAGCAAAGAATATGTGATGATGTTCATTGAGAACAAATAAAGGGTTATTGTGTTGCTCGTTAAACATCAAAGCTTGCCTTCAAGATTTGTTTTATCAGGTGTTATGAGAACAAAAGGGTTGTTCAAATAATTGCCGTAATCCATAAAAGATGGATGATTCGCAAAATCTCGTTGGAGGAATCACATCCATAAAACAAGTGCTAAAAATGTCGAAAGACAAATTGATTGAAAGATCACTTAGGAAGTGACATCGCCGTTTAAATTATATTGGAAAGAAAACATGAAGAAACTCCATATGGATGGAATTTTGGAGTCTTTTGATTTTGATCAAATGACGCTTGTAAAACTTTCCTAGAGATAATTAAAACTTCGTTCATAGGCCAAAAGGGAACGATAGACTAGCTTATTGGAACTTGTACATATTGTTGTATGAAGTCCATTATGTATAGTCAAGAGCGATGGATTTCAACTTCATGTGCTTTCTCCGAAAATTTGAGTGAATATATGAATATTTACTTAATAAGGATGAAGTGTGAAACATTTGAAAAGTTCAAGGACTTTCAAGATGAAGTGCAAAATCATTGTAACAAGAATATAAATAGTTTATGATAAGATCATAAAGGAAGATATTTGAGTTACAAGTTTAGCATAATACCTAAGATTTAAGGAATCATTCCGTGGATTTGCATTTCCCGAAACACCATAAGAGTATGGAGCGTTCGAGATATGTAATTAAACCTTGTTTGACATGGTAAGATCAAAGGTATAATTTATAAAACTGCCATTATATTTTAAAGATTAAAAGCTTTAGAGATTACCGTTTTTCCACTGAAAAGAGCTTCATCATAATCCGTTGAAATGACACCATATAAGGTTATGGTTTGGGATAAAACCCAAGTAGTCCTTTCTTAAACATTGGTATGCTATGCATAAGAAAGATGTGTGCAACCAAAGTCGGATGAACCTGTCTTTGTATGTTATTTTGAATAACTGTTAAGTAATCCTCCATAACATCGGAGACAAAAGTGTTTGTCACTTAGAACGTCAAGTTTCTTTGAGAAGGAATTTTTCGTGAAAAGTTAAGTGGGAGGACAATAGAACTTTGATAAGGTTAAAAGAACCTTAGCTATATGTGCAGAGTTGCGCAGAAAAGTGTTTCGGGCGACAACAATGCTCATGGCTCACGTACCTCAAAGGTTGTGGTCACGAAGATCCAAGTTCCTATTGAAACAAGTAGGTCGGATAAACAATCAAATACCAAGATTTGAGGGTTGAATCATTATTTGAGAATAATGAACCGACTACATGCAAAGAAGCGATGATGGGCCCTGACTCCGTCAAATGGCTTGAAGCCATAAAATCCGTGATAGTTCCATACACGAGAGATCAAGATTTGAACTTGAAAGACCCTCTGGGAAGGTACAATACCTTACAGTCGTATTTGGATCTATAAAGAAATAGACATGGATGTTTCACATCTATGAAATAGTCGACATGTTGGGAAAGAGTTCACAAAATGTTCAAAGGTTGACTATGACAAGATTTGATCTTTCATAGTGATATTTAGTCTAGACGGATTAATGTAGCAACCACTACATATAATTTGTTATATGGTAGTTGAATAAACAAAACAAGTTCTTCTAATAGAATCGTTACCTAGGACATGTGCATAACACGGTCCATAGGGTTTTGTTAATTCAAAGGATGCTAAAAGCATATGCAAACTTCAATGGTTGAAGTGAGCATCGCGGAGTTGGAATCTTCACTATGATGAAACTGTTAAAAGAGTTTAATTTCATCAGAGACAATGAAGATGCTTGCATTTGCAAGAAATTAAGTGGGAGCGCTAAGACATGTTTCTAATACATTATGTGGAAGACATATTGTTGATTGGAAATAATGTATCTTTTATTAACACATATTAAGAATTTCATACCGATGAAAGACTTAGGCAAAACCTAAATATTTGGCATCAATAGACGCTAATATGGTTGTGCCAGAAGTACATAGACAAGATATTGAATGAGTTCAATATAGAAACTACAAGAGAGGTTCTTGTCGCACAGAAAGGATTGAATAAATTCAATGTTGATGATATATTCAAGTGTATTGACATTTGGTAAAGTGAAACAAATAATCAAGTATAGATTGATACTTGATGTATGAAATCACAAAGAGTATTTATATCAATCATACTGTGATATGTATAAATCCAGATATGTCCTATGCTCTAAATGTTGTGAGCATATACCAGAATGATTCGTAAGATGATCATTGGACAATAGTAAGGATATTCTTATGATCTTTTGGAAGAACTAAGAGTATAATATTTGTAGAAGTGACAAATAGATGGTTAGTTCATTGTAAAAGTACTACATTGATACTAGTTTTGTCACAAAGTACAAATTAAGTGTATCTCAATTTAAACAAAGGGTGGCACAATATAATGGAAAGTGAGTTCCATAATGGATTTGGATGAGTTCCAAAGTTAATACATTGTGACAGATACTACAACAAAAGGCTAAGTATATGACGCTATTATAGCAGAAAAGAGGGCATTTGTGTCAAGTAGTTTGTTATCAAACTAGGTGTAGTTCACAGAGGATAATACTATGAAGATATATTGTGCGACAATATTATCAACATGTTTTAACCCCAAAGAGCTAAAGGTCACACCGAAGACCAAATTTATACAAAGCCATCTCATTAGAGAACGAGTGATGCGAGACGCAAAGACATGCAATTACACACGGACTGGAAGTGTCGATCCGAGATCGATTGACCACTAGCAATCGTGTACATACAACACCGGAAAGCCATAGGTGTTATATACACAAAGGTTTGAAACTAGATTATTGACTCTAGTGCAAGTGGGAGACTGTTGGAGATATGCCCAAGAGGCAATAATAAAGTGGTTATTATCATATCTTCACACTTATGATAAATGTTTACATACCATGCTATAATTGTATTAACCGGAAACATTAATACTTGTGTGATTTGTAAACTGAAATAAGAGTCCCTAGTATAGCCTCTTGTTAAACTAGCTTGTTGGTTAATATATGATCATGGTTTCCTGATCATGAACATAGAGATGTTATTAACAACAGGATCATATCATTAGGAGAATGATGTGATGGACATACTCCTATAGATAAGCGTAGCATAAAGATCAAGTCATTTCAATAGTTCAATTGCTATATGCTTTCTGATACATAGTAACCTAATTCCTTCGACCATGAGATCATGCATATCACCTTACCGGATGGATGCTTTGATGACATCAAACACCACACCGTAACTGGGTGGCTATAAAGGTGGCATTAAGTGTTCGGAAAGTATTGGTTGAAACACATGGATCAAGAGTGGGATTTGTCCATCCTCATGACGGATAGATATACTGGGCCCTCTCGGTGGAATGTCATCCAATTAGCTTGCAAGCATGTGACTTGGTCACAAGGGATCACATATCACGAACGAGAAAAGAGTACTTATCGAACGAGGTTGAACTAGGTATGCAGAGATACCGACGATCATAACCTCGGATAAGTAACATATCGTGAGACAAAGGGAAATTGGTATCGTATGTAAGTGGTTCATTCGATCGCAAAGTAATCGTAGAAATATGTGGAGCCATATGAATTTCCAGATTCCTCTATTGGTTATTGTTCGGAGAAGTGTCTCGATCATGTCCGCATAATTCACGAACCGTAGGGAGACACACTTAAGGATTGACGTTGTTTGAGTAGTTATGGTATTATGAGAAAGAGACCGAATGTTGTTGAGTCTCGGATGGGATCCGGGATATCACGAGGTGATCCGGAATGGTCCGGAGAATAAGATTCATATAAGGAAAGTCCGTTTCGGAGTTCGGGAATGATTAGTGTTTTCATCGGAATGTTCTAGAAGGTTCGGATTGTCCCAAGCACTGGGGGAAGGGTACATGAATGTGTCATTGCTCATTGAATGATTGCATCATGTACTAAGTGTTCTTGCTGTCCCAAATAAAGGATTAAATTGAATCCTAAAACAGAAAAGTCAAATGTCCAGTTTGAAAGTCAAACGCCAAAACAAGAAACTGGGAAACAAGCAAGAGGAGTTGGAACCAACTGGAGGAGGAGTTGGACTCCTCGGTGCCGGCCCAAGCCCTGGTCCGAGTTGGGAGGGACTCCTCCCTCCTCGGGCGCCAAGGACCCCTCCCATATAAGGAGGCGGGGCTCCTCCATAGACACATAACTTTCTACTCTAGATCTCGGTTTAGAGCCGTTTTGGTTTAGAGCTTCTAATTGCTTTAGAGCCGGGTTTAGAGCCTTCTAATTGGTTTAGAGCCTTCTAATTGGTGTGTCTAATTACTAGACCACTAATAGCCTCTCTCATAAGCTCCACCATACTCGCACCGCTTAAGGCGAAGCCTGGGATTTCCCTACTCTACTTCACGCCTTGTGCCGTCTTAGGAATCGCGAGGAGAGTGCTACAACCTCCGGCTGCTTTGGAACAAGGGAGAGGAAGGTCTTCGTCGAGTACCGAACGTGTGACCGATTGCGGAGCGCCTGGGAACGTGGCGGAAGGATCGTCACGCGATCTTGAGATCGGAAGTGTACGACTACATCACCCACGAATCGCTCGTTAACCGCTTTGGAATCTTCGAGGGTGAGTTCCTCTATCGACTCGTTGCTACAATCTAGTAGATAGATCTTGGCTTGTTTGTTTGTATGCGATAGAAAATTTTTGTTTTCCATGCTACGAACCCCTACAGCTCCTCCGCTGCGGGCCCTAGCCGGCCGCCCCTTCCCCGAGCCCGCCGCTTGCTGTCGAGCTCGCCTTCCGTCGGCCCTGCCCTCCTGCGCCATCGCGGCCCCGACATCGTCGTCGCTGGTGCCCTTCTACAGGACGTCACCGCCGGTGATCCACCTCAGGCCGCGTCTGCCGTCGCCCCTGCCCTTCGCCTCGACCTCGCGGTGTCGGTATCTGCACCGTGTTGTAAGGCCTCGCCAAGATCTTCCAAGTTCGGATCAACGCCAAGGTCCGCCAAGACCCGTTATCGGACTCCGGGGCCCGCCAAGTTCTTCCACGTGGACCAATGAACCGCAGACCGACCCCGTGACGAGTGCATCGACCCCCACCAAGATCTGCCGACGCCGAGAACTCACGATAACGCCAAGGCCCGTTCCCGGAGGCGAAGTCCGAACATGAAGACCACCAAGCTCTCCTTTCCGGACTCGACGCCCCGAGACCATCACGAGGAGGCGAAGCGCCAAGGCCTTCGACACGGAACCCTGAACCCCGACAAGAGCCACGACACGAATACAACAAGTGCCCCTCTCGGACCCGAGGGCCGAAGATGCCCGGAACGCCAAGATCGCCTCAAGGATCCGAAGGACCCCCGGTATCGAGCCCGAGTTCGCCAACGACACTGAAGACGGAGCGCTAAGACCGTGGCCGGATCCGGAATCCGAACCCGATACCGCCAAGGCCACCGATGCGGAGACGCTGAGTACTTCATCCCGGCCACCGAGACCCCGGTGCGACAAGTGCTTCATCCCGAACAACAAGATCGACCTCAGTAATCCAAGAACGCTTCCGTCGAGACCGTTCCGTTGAACCCTGAACCCCGAGACCGACCCCGAACCCCGGAACCCCAAGATCGGCCGAACCCTAAATGTGTGAACCCTTCCCGAAAACCCTATCTTTAATAATAACAACTTGTTGCATATTGAATTGTCTTGCATGCATACATCCATGTGGTTTGGGGGCCTTATGCCGATTCACCATATAATTAAATATGAGGCCCATATGCGGGCAAATCTAGTCTTATATTGGCCTCATTTAAACTTGTGTAGCGAACCGGTATCTTATCTTGCCTTGTTATAACAATATGCAATTGCGGGGGTTCTAAATAACTCGAACCATCTAATTAATTGTCGGGACCCCGGTTCCCCTTAATATGACCTAATTGCATCGCACCTTGCCATGCCATGCATCATGCCGAGCTTCTGCCGTTGTATTAAATATTGCATCCGGTGTTTCTTCTAGTGTTTTGGTTCTTCGCGGATAAGGCCGTTGAGTTGATGTGAGCTTCGCCTCGATCTTCGGTTGGACCTTCGACAATGTTTTTAGGCGAGCATCTCCCCCTTTTTACCTATCTTACTTTTATAGTATTTACTTCCCTCCTGTTGATCTATTGCTACCTGTGTGCGTTGCTCTAGTTTCCGTACCCGTGATATTCCCTGCAGCCGTATATTGCCTTGGACACCTCCTATTACCTGTTGTTTGGTAGATAGTTGGACTTGCGCGTCGTAGTCGCTTGCTCAAGTGCCATGCGTCGCATACAATGCCACAGTTGTTGATGTATTGCCGCATGTTGATGATGGAGATGATCATAGTTTTACTTATCGTCACTTTAATTTCTGTTTAACAACTAAAATTAAAATAAGCAGAGGCATCGGTGGGTGATAGATAATATTTGGTTTTCCGAACGCCCACTTGTGTCCCGTAAGACCCCGAGTACTTGATACCTGTTCCTTGATTTATCGCGCTATCCACATCCGGGAGGTATATGGGACCCCCCTGAGCCAGAGCTTGATTCAGTCTTATTTCTTGGGGCCACAAACTAGTTTGAGGTTTTATTTACTATCCTATACTTATGCCATGCTACTTATGTATTTACGATTGTGCGAGGAGCACTTTGCATCTTTTAGGATCGGGACACGATTCCGCGGTGTGTGTCGACAAGCCCAGCTTTGGGTTCCATCGTTCACGTTGGCCCACCCAAACCTTGAGTCCGTCTCGGAGCTTGCTTACTTTGTTATGGTGTACTTCAAGGGTGGCCCCTAAAATATTTCTGAATCTGTGATTGTTCGTGAAAGCCTCGTTGGGTTTTGAGTTGGTTTTCCGAGGTTGATCGGCGTGTGTTGCTATTGGTGCACCGCCGGGTAAAACTTTCGAAAGCCGTGTCCATGGATATGGACGACTTGGAGCATGATATCTCGATCATAGACAAGCATAACTAAAGTTCTGCTATAAATTTGACTTTATAATGACTAGTAATCAGCTTCACTATAATGGAATGGCTAAATAATACTGCAATTTCACAATTGCTTTATGCATGTCATGCGACCATTGTATCTGACTAGTAAGTATTGCAACTACAACGGAATGGCTGAATAAAAGTACCAACAACTGCTGGGTTTTGGGTTTATATCATGTTATCTGTATCTGATTAGTAATTGCTGCAACTACAATGGAATGAATAACTAAAAGGGCTCACTGCTTCTTTTATCAGGACAATTATCTAAACCTGACTAGTAATTGCTGCAACGATAACTGAATAAATAAAACTGCCAACGGTGTGAGTTCCTCGGTTGACTTCCTCGTTTGGTCTCGAGGGGGAAACGCCAGGATGGGTTTGTTTGATGGTAGTATCCGGTTGGATCCGAATAGGTCAGTCTTACCCCTCTCTGATAACCGCCAGCTGTATCGAGTCTCTATAGGTTGTTCAGTGCATGCTGCCGCTGCCGCTCAATCCACCATTGGAAGAGGAACTGCAGCAAGTACTTGGCCGATAAAGCCAAGAGTGGAGGTATGACTTCCGACTCAGGTACACTTGTTTGCAATGTTATAGACATATATCTTGCTGATGCACCTAATAGTTCTTGGGTATATGATACGGATCGATTCACATCGCAACTCGTTGCGACCGTAAGAACTAGGAGCGTAGCAAGAGGCGAGGTTGATATTCGAGTCGGCAACAAAGCAAGAGTTGCTGCGTTGGAAGTCGGCACGATGCAACTTCATTTACCTTCCGGATTCATTATGGAACTAAATAATTGTTATTATGTTCCGATTGCTTTCGAAACATTATTTCGCTTCATGTTTGATGAGGCAAGGCTATGAGTCGAATATCAAGAATAATGGTTGTTCTTTGTATTTGAATGATATGTTTCACGGCTTTGCACCCGTCCCGTGACGGGTTATTTATTTTGAATCTTGATGGTGAGTCGGTTTATAACATAAATGTTAAAAGGTTGAAACCAAATGATCTGAATATGACTTACTTTTGGCAATCGTCGGCTTGGTCATATAAGTTGGAAACGCATGAAGAAGCTCCATGATGATGGACTCCTAACCCGTTCGACTTGGAGTCGTCGAGACATGCGAATCTTGCCTACTCGGCAAAATGACCAAGACACCTTTTGCAAAGAGTTGCGAAAGGGCGTCCGACTTGTTGGGACTAGTACATAGTGATGTATGTGGACCAATGAGCACGACCGAGGGTGGTTATGAGTACTTCATTACCTTCAGATGATTTGAGTAGGTATGGATATATCTACTTAATGAAACATAAGTCGGAAGCCTTTGAAAAGTTCAAAGAATTCCAGAATGAAACCTGAGAATCAACTCGGCAAGAAAATAAAGTTTCTTGATCGGACCGAGGAGGCGAGTACATGAGCCATGAGTTTGATGACCATCTGAAAAGTTGTGGAATAGTTCCTCAACTTACTCCGCCAGGAACGCCACAAAGGAATGGTGTTTTCGAAAGGCGGAATCGGACCTTGTTGGACATGGTACGATCAATGATGAGTCGGACAGATCCGCCTTTATCATTTTGGGGTTATTGTCTAGAAACAGCGGCGTTCACACTAAACAAAGTACCATCAAAATCGGTAGAGAAGACACCGCATGAGATGTGGACAGGCAAAAGCCGAGTTTGTCTTTTCTTAAGATTTGGGGTTGTGAAGCTTTTGTCAGCGACTTGATCGGACAAGCTTCTGGCCAAGTCGGATAAATGTATTTTCGTGGGTATCCGAGGGAAACCTTGGGTTACTACTTCTACAACCGAGAAGAGGGCAAAGTGTTTGTCGCTCGGGCGGTGTCTTCCTTGAGAAAGAGTTTCTCGGTCGGGAGTAAGTGGGAGCACGGTGCAACTCGAAGAAATTCGAGAGGAATCGGCTAATAGCGAATCGGCAAAAACCTTGGAGGTTGAGCCGATCGGTGAGCCGATGATAGCGACCATGTACTACGAAGATCGGCAAGATTACGAAGTGTTCGTGATGTGTTCTTGTTAGGCGGTGATGAGCGGCAAATTATTGAAGCGATGGTGGGATCGATTCGAGTCATGGCTTGGAGCCATGAGATCCGAGATAAAGTCCATGGATGAAAATCAAGTTTGGAACTTGGTTGATCGCGAGACGGTGCAAGACCGTCGAGTGCAAATGGGTCTTTAAGAAGAAACCGATATGGATGGAAATAATTCAATCTATAGCACGCCTTGTCGCGAAGGGGTTCCGACAAGTTCAAGGAGTTGATTACGAGACTTTCTCGCGTAGCGATGCTTAAATCAGTTCGGATCATGTTAGCTATAGCGGCCTATTTCGACTATGAGATATGGCGATGGATGTCAAAACGGATTTCCTTAACGGAAATTTAACCGAGGGGCGTGTATATGATACACCGAGGGTTTTGTCGATCCGACTAATCTTGACAAGGTATGCAAACTTCGAAATCCATTTATGGGTTGAAGCAAGCATCTCGGAGTTGGAACATTCGCTTTGATGAGGTAGTCAAATCGTTTGGCTTCATCAAGAGTGATCATGATTCTTGTTTGTACAAGTTTAGTGGGAACAAAGTAAATTTTCTAATCTTATATGTGGATGACATATTACTGATTGGAAATGATGTCCAGATGTTGCAAGAAACCAAGGAATCATTGGAAAGGAGTTTCTCAATGAAAGACTTGGGTGAGGCAACATACATCCTCGAATCCGGATCTATAGAGATAGATCAAGTAGGCTCATTGGATTGAGTCAGTACTTATTTGGACAAAGTGTTGGAAAAGTTCAACATGGAATCGTCTAAGAAGGGTTCTTACCGATGTCCCATGGTGTAAAACTTAGCAAGACTCGGTGTCCTTCGACAACCGATGAGCGAAGTAGGATGAGTGCGATTCCATATGCTTCAGTTGGATCCATCATGTACGCCATGATTTTTACTAGGCGGATGTTTCCTATGCTCTAAGTGTTGTGAGCGATACCAGTGATCTCGAGAGATCCATCGACAATGGCTAAAAATATCCTAAAGTACTTGAGAAGGACTAAGGATATGTTCTTGGTTTATGGTGGTGAAGATGAACTCGGTAAAGGGTTACACGGATGCGAGTTATCTCACCGACTCGATGATTCTCGCCGCATCTGGATCGTGTTTATTATAAGCGGAGGTCTTGTGAGCTGGAAAAGTTCCAAGCAAGAGGCGGTTATGCGTCTACAACAGAGGTGAGTATATTGCTGCCTCGGAGGCAAAGAAGGCTGTTTGGATGAGGAATTTCCTCATGGATCTTGGTGTGGTTCAGGGCTCGTCCAATCCGTTGGACGTGTATTGTGATAACAATGGTGCTATTGCACAAGCCAAGGAACCTAGAAAACACCAGAAGAACAAGCACATACTCATGCGGTACCACCTGATTCGCCAGTTCGTGGATCAGGGTGATATCAAGTTATGCAAGGTACACACGGATGCAAATATTGCGGATCCGTTGACAAAACCGTTACCCCAGCCAAAGCATGAGGCGCACCTGAGAGCCATGGGCATTAGATGCTTAGACATGTGATGTCGGAAGATTGACTCTAGTGCAAGTGGGAGACTGTTGGGAATATGCCCTAGAGGCAATCATGTATGATGATATTTCCCATTGTATTCATAAAGTTATTAAGTAGTCCTTGTATAAACATCTGATGTGTATCATTGAATATGTGATTCAGTTGTGGAACTATGCATTCATGTTGTTTGTACTAAATATCCTTGGTCATTGAGGTTGTGCTGGACACACAACCTAGACCAATGTGAAAGTTGGCTTGATGACTCGGTTCCACTTGTCATGGGCATGGAGATGCTATTCCAACTTACACAGACTAGGCTAAAGAGTTTAGCGAGTCGGATTGACCCATATTGAGGTACAACGAACTAAGTTGTCATTTGTATATCTCAATCAATGTAATCCTTAGACTGAGGTTGTTGCATAGTCCGAGTTGAGGATCACCGACTTAGGTTCAAAACGCTGATCCGTGAATCGGCGATTATAAAGGGGTTCGGTCGATCGAGAATCAAGCTGCGTGATGTGAATAACTAAGATGGGATTTTGCCCTCCACTCGGAGAGATATTCTCCGGCCCTCTCGTGAGATATGATTCGGAAAGCATGGCCATGCACGACTCGGTTAAGTGTTAACCGAGGCGATCGGCTAAGAGTTAGTCGGGTGAATCACTTATCTCGGATCGAGAAGAGAGTTGGACTATTTAAGGGATGACATATATTCGCCTATAGTCTGACAAGGTATATCGTGAGGCAAAAGGGACTCAGACGTAAGTCGCATTGGAAAGGCAAGTCGTCATGACTCTTTGGTACTTGGGAATCGGTATGTTCTGCTAGGAGCCGATGCCGATTGATCGATTGTGAGTTGGACTCTAATCGTGTCCGAGTAACCATGAGCCTGCGGGGTCACACACTTAAGAGCGGGAGCAAGTTCGGATTGGATCCGAATCTGTAATCTGGTCGGGTTGGACCTAAACCGGATTAGGACTGAGTTAGTGAGTTGGACTCACGGTGACTAGTTTTATATGGGCTTTAGTGAATGGGTCGCGCGAGCAGAGCCCACGTTCACTCCCTATATATAGTGGAGCACAGTAACCCAGAAGGGTTAATCGTTGTTCGGTTAGGTCATTCCATGTGTTGGAAACCCTAGCTCCAAAGAGTCCGGCCGTAACGAACCTAGCGATTCGCCGGCGCTCCTCCTTATGCGTGTGGATACGGCCAGAGGTGCGATCAGCACCAGGACGATCGGATCGTGAGGACTGCACTGCATCAACTGACGCGCTTCATCAGTAATCCGCAACTGCGCGTCTAGTGGTAAACCTCGTGGCCTTCTACCTCAGCTAGGTCTTGGGATCACCACGTTAGAGGAAAAAGTTTTGTTTTATCTCTGCGTGGCCCAACATACTTCATCCCGGCCACCGAGACCCCGGTGCGACAAGTGCTTCATCCCGAACAACAAGATCGACCTCAGTAATCCAAGAACGCTTCCGTCGAGACCGTTCCGTCGAACCCTGAACCCCGAGACCGACCCCGAACCCCGGAACCCCAAGATCGGCCGAACCCTAAATGTGTGAACCCTTCCCGAAAACCCTATCTTTAATAATAACAACTTGTTGCATATTGAATTGTCTTGCATGCATACATCCATGTGGTTTGGGGGCCTTATGCCGATTCACCATATAATTAAATATGAGGCCCATATGCGGGCAAATCTAGTCTTATATTGGCCTCATTTAAACTTGTGTAGTGAACCGGTATCTTATCTTGCCTTGTTATAACAACATGCAATTGCGGGGGTTCTAAATAACTCGAACCATCTAATTAATTGTCGGGACCCCGGTTCCCCTTAATATGACCTAATTGCATCGCACCTTGCCATGCCATGCATCATACATGCATCATGCCGAGCTTCTGCCGTTGTATTAAATATTGCATCCGGTGTTTCTTCTAGTGTTTTGGTTCTTCGCGGATAAGGCCGTTGAGTTGATGTGAGCTTCGCCTCGATCTTCGGTTGGACCTTCGACAATGTTTTCAGGCGAGCATCTCCCCCTTTCTACCTATCTTACTTTTATAGTATTTACTTCCCTCCTGTTGATCTATTGCTACCTGTGTGCGTTGCTCTAGTTTCCGTACCAGTGATATTCCCTGCAGCCGTATATTGCCTTGGACACCTCCTATTACCTGTTGTTTGGTAGATAGTTGGACTTGCGCGTCGTAGTCGCTTGCTCAAGTGCTGTTGCGTGTCGTACAATGCCACAGTTGTTGATGTATTGCCGCATGTTGATGATGGAGATGATCATAGTTTTACTTATCGTCACTTTAATTTCTGTTTAACAACTAAAATTGAAATAAGCAGAGGCATCGGAGGGTGATAGATAATATTTGGTTTTCCGAACGCCCACTTGTGTCCCGTAAGACCCCGAGTACTTGATACATGTTCCTTGATTTATCGCGCTATCCACATCCGGGAGGTATATGGGACCCCCCTGAGCCAGAGCTTGATTCAGTCTTATTTCTTGGGGCCACAAATTAGTTTGAGGTTTTATTTACTATCCTGTACTTATGCCATGCTACTTATGTATTTACGATTGTGCGAGGAGCACCTTGCATGTTAGGATCGGGACACGATTCCGCGGTGTCAACAAGCCCAGCTTTTGGGTTCCCAATCGTCACTGGCCCACCCAAACCTTGAGTCCGTCGGAGCTTGCTTATTGCTTGGTGTACTTCAAGGGTGGCCCCTGAAATATTTCTGAATCTGTGATTGTTCGATCGTGAAAGCCTCGTTGGGTTTTGAGTTGGTTTTTCCGAGGTTGATCGAGCGTGTGTTGCTATTGGTGCACCCCGGCCGGGTAAAACTTTCTGAAAGCCGTGTCCGCGGATATGGACGACTTGGAGCACAGTATCTCGATCATAGACAAGCATAACTAAAGTTTACTGCTATAAATTTGACTTTATAATGACTAGTAATCAGCTTCACTATAATGGAATGGCTAAATAATACTGCTCACAATTTCTTGCTTTGTCTGTCGCATGCGACCATTGTATCTGACTAGTAAGTATTGCAACTACAACGGAATGGCTGAATAAAAGTACCAACAACTGCTGGGTTTTGGGTTTATATCATGTTATCTGTATCTGATTAGTAATTGCTGCAACTACAATGGAATGAATAACTAAAAGGGCTCACTGCTTCTTTTATCAGGACAATTATCTAAACCTGACTAGTAATTGCTGCAACGATAACTGAATAAATAAAACTGCCAACGGTGTGAGTTCCTCGGTTGACTTCCTCGTTTGGTCTCGAGGGGGAAACGCCAGGATGGGTTTGTTTGATGGTAGTATCCGGTTGGATCCGAATAGGTCAGTCTTACCCCTCTCTGATAACCGCCAGCTGTATCGAGTCTCTATAGGTTGTTCAGTGCATGCTGCCGCTGCCGCTCAGTCCACCATACCTTTGTAGGCGAGGACCGCCGAATTCTAGCCTCGCCGTGTACTGGCCTCAGTACTGACGCTCCTTCTTTTTCCTTTGCCCTTTGTCGGCACCCCTTTGTTTAAGCAGGTTTTGAGATCGACGTCGTTAGCAGGGTTACCCTTCCGGCTTGGCCTGGGCAGGGTTATGGACGCCATTGGTTATTCTTCAGGGCTCTTAGCCCCATTTGCATCTTGTCCGTAGTCGGACGCTCTATCATTTTCAAGGTGATTTGGATCTTTGTATATTATATCTGTATTCTTGACTCTTTGAGTCGCTGTTATATATATATATCTGTTCTGTGGGTCCCATCGATGACTGTTGTGTAATGTTATTACTTCGTTTTCCACCCGCACGAAAGTGCCTGGTGGGCACCTTTGAATCGTTTCTATGCGGGTTTGGCGGATTTCGCTAAAACTTGCATAGGTCCGATTCTGAGGGTGTTACAGTAAGGCATTTTCCAATGGATATATCTTGGCACGTTTACATAAAAGCTATTAAAACTTAAGAAATAACTATCATAATAGGGTGTACTATTTTTATAAATAGAGCGCTAAGAGACTCCAATTGTAAAATGCCTAAGTGCTCGTTGTTTGCCCTCTAACTCGTGATTGGACTTTTATCTAGTCAAGTTGGGCGACATGATGTGTGAAGGGTCATTTTTCTTGCTCAAAAATGCCATATTAAGAAACAAATTAGAGAAGGCACATGCACGGCAAAGAAGATTGTATAATAATTAAGTAAAACCTTACAATAGAAAAAAAACCTCAGTCTCTGAATCAGGCGACAGAGAAGCGCATTGTGTGCCCGTATTTTATTTGAGAAGTTAGGAGGTCAGTGGCATCCAAGCCCTTGAGAGTTTAAATTTCAGAGTTAACACTATAGTATCACGTGAAGATAAAATGTTGTTCAGTAGGAAGCGAGGTTTACCACTGTCATTTCCTAATACAATACGGGCGTGTGATGCATATCTGTCGGGTACTTTATCTCGTCGGTCTCTGTCTCTAATTTACTTTTACTAGATGAGTGTCCGTGCGTTGCTACGGTGAGCTTTTTATGAAACTCACTATTCCAACTTTTCTCCCCGCTAATATGCAGATTCGGAAGCTGGATATTTGGGGTACACAGAGTTATACCTGAGCATGGGCAGCCCGGCCCGAAGGCCGGGCCTAGGCTTGAGATTTGTGGCCCGGTGGGTGCACGGGCCGGGCTTGGGCCAAGAGAAATGCGCAAAATAAGGAAAGGCCTGGCCCGCGGCTCGACGGCCCAGAGAATTTACACAGTGGCGGGCCGGGCTTGGGCCGAGTTTTTAGGCCCGATAGCCGGGCCGGGCCTGGGATTTATGCGGTCGGGCTTTTTTAGGCCCGGCCCGAGCCCGGCCTGGCCCGGAACATGCCTAGGTATACACAGAGTTGATATGCGGGAAGCTGCATAAAAAAATATGGTTTTAACCACTTTCGCGGGATCTATTATAACTACTTTTTTACCAATACTACAAAATTTTGTTAAATTTGCAGGTTTAATTACTTTTACAGAGATGTTTTTATTGTGGATCGATGGTGAGCGGACTTGTGCGTGAACCTGATGAGCGTGTTGTAGCTGACGACGTGCGCGTGCGTGCCCGCCTTGGTGCAGCAGGTACTCGACCAGGACCGTGGTGTTGAGCATCGATCGCCACCCTTCCGATTGGCTCCCCGTCCTGGTCTTATTGTGTCCTTTTCGATTGCTTTGATTCATAGCTAGCCTAATTATATGACCTAGTTGAGCCCTGACAGATTTACAACGAGTCTGAAGGACGGAAGGGATCAGCCTTCTGGTGTAAGGATTCACAAAGTGTGTTAGTAGTTTATCTTTTGGTGCAAGGATTTTACACGATGTCTGGCCGATATGTGAACACGTGTGATAATGTGTTGTCTACTTTCAATGACAACATTTTTCTGAACTTTTTCGTGTTTTTAAAATTTTTAATTTTTGGTGGTATTTTGAAACTCTAGCCACAATTTTGGTGGTTTTTTGTAATTTTCGCCGTTAACGGCCATCCACGTCCATCCGTCCAGATGTGTCATGTCAGCCTGACGTTTGGGCCCTACCAGTCAGATTCATGGTTAGAGCAGCGTCAAAGCCAGATCAGTGTTATCTGCAACTTCATGCTCCAAATCCGGTGCTTTCTGAATTTTTAAAGTTTTTTGGTGGTCTTTTAAAATCCTAGCCCTAATTATGATGGTTTTTTTATAATTTTCTCTAACACCATGGACCGTGAACAAATTACTTGGTCCTTCTCCTGGCTGGTGCCTGACAACGAGCTGCTCTGTAGTCTAGAAGATCTGCCGACCGAGCCATTCCAAGATGTGGAACCCTACCAGTCGGAAAATGAGGGACAGGAGTGATCTGAGCTGTCATGGTGGCATACGGCCCATCTATAAACGTGCGTGAGACCAAGTTAAATGCGTCAGAGTTGTTGACCTGGATACGACATGCATGTTATGGAAAAAGCCTCTCCATTGCTTATTTGCTTTATCTCAATACTAGTTGAATGCCCGTGCGTTGCTACGGGCCATCGAGTTTCCTCCCGTCGTATACGCGAACATATTGCTAAGTACTCATGTCATATTGTACTTGCGTGTTGCTACAGGTAAATCAACTAAACAAGAGTTTTGCACGATTCCTTACACGCGATGGTAGCTGCACACTTCAACACCGTAGCCGAGCAGAAGATCAGCTCTGATTTCACCTGGACTTCACCGGCCGCACAATGATGCATAGCAGCAGATCACAAACAAAGAAAACATATTAAAAATCGAGACTGCACAAAATAAGTAGGACTGCATGCTACGACTGCTCATTGCCTCGCTTAAGAAAGTTCAGAACAGTCAGCGGTGGTTCTTGAAGTTCAGACAAGTGAACATGGCATGTTGCAGGCTCCGCGTATGATCTGGTCGGCGATGCAGTAAGTGCAAAAGTCAGAGGAGGAGGTGGAGATGAAGCAGTGATGACAGCGACCTGATCTTGAACGGTATCGAAGGAAGGCTCACGACCCTGTTGACTGCAGAGTCGAGCCGAGATTGGCACACACGGCTGCCCCCTGGCGTTGGCAGGCCCCCCTACGCGCGTACTCAGGCCGTCGTCAGGCTCCCCACCGCAGTCTGGTTCCCCTGCGCCCCCGCCCTCCGGCGCGTCGTCGGGATCCCCGCCACAGTCCGGTTCCTCTGTGCCCTCTCCCTCCGGCGCGTCGTCGGGCTCCCCGTCGCGGTCCGGTTCACCTGTTGCCCCGCCCTCCAGCGCGGTCCAGCTCATCGCCGGAATCTCAACCCATCCCATCCTCTGCCCCGTATGCTCACTGTAGCCTCCCCAATCGCCCTCCTCTAGCTCGACGGTCTCCTCCCTTGGCAACGCCCCCATGACGCCTGGTATTGGTTGGATCCCACAAAATCCACATGGCTTGGGTGCCACACATGAGAATTTGAGATGGGCAGAGGAGGACAGAGCTCGCCATCGACAGGGAGAAACGTTTACTTGCGAGCCGCGTTTCATTGTGCCTCGACGACGTGCTTGCTTTGCTTGCCCGTCTGCCACCGGAGAAACGTTTACTTGCTGAGTTTTGTCCCACATCGGTCTTGAAGGAACGGAGGTAGAAAACGTAAAACAGACGGACGAAGGCGCACAAACGAAAACCACCTCTACACTTATTATATAGTAGAGATTTACCTCCCGTCTTTGTGTGGTGTTCCTCGTATCTTCTTCAAGCTTCTCACCTAAACATTAGAATTTCTGCCCATCACTCTGCCGATTGTGATCAATCCCTGTGTCCCTCCTACACTAGGGATACTACATACTTCTATATTTCTTTCCGGTGTATTGAATTAGTTTGTCTTCTTCTAAACTTGCCATTAACAGACACAATATGATGTTCCAACATGTTTGGCCTTGGCCTATTTCTGTACGGACCAGTCGTTTAGCACAATTTTCTTCTTCTTTAGGGTCTGTGAATGGATTTCCACATTATTTTCATACATTACCACCTAATAATCACATGAAAAAATAGTCCTTACAAGATCACAATAGTCTTAGAAGCGATTTTCATCTTTCTTGTTAAATTTCTCCATTTTTTGATAATTAAAATATATTAATATCAAGACGATACAATTTACACCCGGCCTCTGCAACGATATAATATCCAGAGCATGTCTAGACACCATGGATACAAACACACACAAAAAATAGAAGAAGAAAAAGGAAAACAAAAGCCCCATCAAAATAAGAGCACAGCCCGGTGATGGTAACACCTAGACTTCGAAAAAGTTTCTTAAAAAACAATGACTTCAATAAGGTTATAGTGCAAAAACACCATCATCATCCGGTCCAACCATCATAGTCAGATCCTAGTTTTCACCCTGTAAAAGTTCTAGTCTCCAAACAATGCCTTCATCAAGGAAACAACTAGGGAGCCGCCATTGCCAGGTCCAAGACCTAGGGTTTTCACCCTAGAGCTGAGACCGCCAAGAACCAAGTACATCAATGTCGCCGCCCCACTCACGGAGATTACTGCTGCAAACCTTACGATCGTCTAACACGCAAACTTCTTCCGATCTTTCCCATCCAGTCTTCTTCTTTCATCACCGCCATTACCAAGTCTCCACAATATAAGTGTGTAGAACCTCTGGCCTTCAATCCATCTTGACATACCCACCTCCATTAGCACCAAGGAAAAAATTCTAGCCGACGAGGTGGATAATGCTATGTGGCTTGTACCTCGTCTCGATGATCCGTGCGCATCGCCGAAGATCTCGGGCAAAAGTCTCACAGCGGCACCAAACAATGAACTGCGGGCAGCTACTAATGGCATCATGCCCCTTGTCTCCGTCACTATGGACGCCCATGGCTGGAGGGGAACACGCCTCGCTAGATTGTGGCCGAACGCCGCTGTCCATGCCAGGATCGGCGCCACGATCTTGGCTAGGTTGTCTCGGCATATCAGATTGAGAACCGACGTGGAGATAGGAGAAGGAGCTAGGGCGAGGGAAAAAAAGGAAAACTTAGGACGCCCCGTCGTCCGCCGTCAGACGGCCTCCTATGATGACGGCATGGGTAGGGAAGGAGGAGAGGGAAGGCCGATGGTGGTGGGGGTTGGGTTCCTGGAAGTATCCCTCTTATACCGACAACTAATTTTGGTTCTATATGGATGTATTATACCCTTGAGCGGTTAACTGTTTTGGGGGGTGGGGATGGAGGTGGGGTTCGGACCTCGTTGTTCTATAAAGTTTTGTAGTCGTTATGTAAACTTTCAACCACTTTTAGTGGTTTTTGCACGGTGTACCGGATGCTAAACTTTCAACCACTTTTAGTCGTCATGGGTCCAGTTATGTAAACTTTCAACCACCTTCAACACTGTCCGGGTTGGGCATGGGAGATCGGTTGACCTATGGGACCTCGCTCGGCGCCCTCTCTGCTGCACTGCTAGCTGCTTACTCCCACATGATCTGCCCCGGTGGAACTGTTGCTCATGCCCTCGCTGGACGGGCCGTGGTGCTGCGCGCCCTGCCTAGGGTCTCTGACCCTGCGTCCGCGGAGCTACGTCTACTGCATCTCGCCCTCGACCGCTTGACTGCGCTTGGTTCGACCGCAAACGACGAGAGGTCCTTGGCATGGGGTGGAGATGGAAAATTTGGTGATGGCACGGTGTACCGGATGCTAAAGACCTCTGGGTGCATCACGCCCCTCCACGATCTGAATTGGGGCGGGTTTGCACCGCTGAAAGTCAAGATCTTTGTTTGGATCCTGCGGCATGGCAAGACCCGTACCCGCACCCTGCTGCAGCGCATCGGGTGCTTGCACACCAGCGCGTGTCCTTTCTGCCCGCGCCGCGCCGAGACGATCGAACACCTCTTCTTCACCTGCCCCCGCCTTCGCCTCTTTTGGCGCCGCGCTCTGGGGCCTCGTAGATGCGCCCTCCCCACGACCGCTGATGAGTCCTGGGTGTCGCTCCGGACCAGCAACCCCTCTTGGGGCTTGCGAGTCTGCAGCACTATCCTCTCCGGACTTCTCTGGGTGGTGTGGAAAAGCAGGAACCGAATGGTCTTCGACGCCGTCCGGCTCTTGACTCCGGCGATCCTCGAGTTGGCCATCGAGCACCTGCGACTATGGCGTGTTCGCTTCCCCAAACGTGTTGACTTTGGGTGTGTTGAACAATGGTGTGCTTTGCTTCTGTGACCCTCCCGAGCGGTTCCCCCCTGTAATCCCCTCCCTCCACTTGTACTTCTCGAGGCGTTATATACGTCGATCCAATTAATATAATTCAGGTGGGCAGTTCGCCCCCCGTTGTGCCGCTAAAAAAAAGAAGTTTATGGAGCAACATTAAAGCAACCTTCATAGGGTTGATTGCATGCATCACATCAAATTGCATTCTACTCTTCCTATTTAAGCAAAGGAGAAGATGTATAGCAGGTTTACCAAATGAGATGAGATAACCAGTGGAAGGATAAAAAGTCGAGACATATAGGTTCATACCAGCATATATATAGCCCCATGTAGGATAAACCTACATACGTTTTGGAGCACTAGGAGTATTTTCTGTAATGTCACTCAAAGTCACATTTAGATCTTAGGACTAGGAAGCATCAGGAGCTGAGATGACCCTCCGTCCTATGGTCACGCATGGTCACATCACAATTCACAAGAATTGATTCATCTTTAGGTATTCATCGTGGAAGTTGTTAATATGACGGACCATGAATAAATTACTTGGCCTTTCTCATGCACCGCCTAACGGCGAGTTGCCTAGTCAAGAAGACCTATAGCGATTGGGCTATCACAAGGTGAGGAGTGATTGTGTCCTTAAGTGTGTGCGAGAAACCAAGATAAATGCTCAGAGTTGTTGGCCTGGATGCGAGTTGCATGGCATGTTACAAACGAGATTCTGCATATTCCCACCCCTTCTTCGTGTCTCGTTCCTCACCTATCTTCTCCAAGCTTCTCACCTCCAGATCTCCATCTGTACTCGTTATTCTGTTGATTGTGATAAATCCCTAATCCTTCTACACTAGGATGTCACAGACTTCTATCTCTCTTCCCGATGTATTAGATTAATTTGTCTTCTTCTAAACTTGACATTAATTGGTACAATATGATGGTCAAACATGTTCGTCCTTATCCTATTTTTGTAAGGACCGGCTTTTTTGCACTGTTTTTTTCCTTACAGGTTGTAAATGGATTTTCACAATTTATTTCATACATCACCAATTCACAAAATTAGTCCTTATGCGATCACAATAGTCTCGGAAGAGGTTTTCATCTTTCTTTTTAAATTTCTCCCAAATAACCACATCTTAAGCCAATCTCAATGGGATTGCAAAAGTATCGAAAGAAATAGACAATGGATTAGCGTTTTCGAGAAAATCGTTCTCACAAGAGTTATAACAGTATCAAGCATAAACACCTTCATTAATTTAAATTCACTTTCACAATTTATTTATCTCCATTCACCTTTGTATCAGGAGACGCCTCACCCTAACCCAGCTCAATCTCCCCTAGCTTCCGACGACTTAAGTTCGCCTCCCATAATCGGAAGACATATTAGTAGCGGCCCCGTCCCTCATCTCCGTCGCCAAGTCAGCCTTCCCACCTCGTTTTTAGACCACCGAGAATCTTGAGTGCACAGATGTGGTAGAGGCCAAGGTTCCATCAAATAGTACACCAGGGGTGTTGATAGAGTCTGATATGGCCATGTGCAAACAATAGTTTTGCGGAACTTTTCGCCCTTCTGGGATTGCTTTAATTATTTTATAGTCTTTTAGACGTGGCATGAATGTTATCTAATACACACACCATTGCCACACTTTGCCTCATTATGCACATGATGCGATTGATGGAGATGCAAAATCAACTAAATATTGATCAAAAACTCTATTTCTCAAGATAGCGCCCATCCCAAATCGCCTCATTATACTCCCGTGCATGTAAGTTTACTGAACAAATAAACCTTCGTATGGTTGGTTGCATCATATCAAATGCCATACTACACTTTCTATTTAAGCAAGGTGAAGATATAGAGCACGTTCACCAAATGAAATGAGATAGCATGTTTCTCTATACAGACATATAGGTTCGTACCGGCATATAAAGCCCCATGTAACTCAAGATACATATGTTCATACAAGCATATACTCAAACTCGCATAGACATCTTAGGACTAGGAAGCATCAGGAGCTGAGATGGCGCTGGTTCCTTTGGTTTCGCATGATTCCACCACAAGGATTTATTCATCTTTAGGTATTTGTCGCACAACTTGTTAAGATGAAATACCATGAGCAAATCACTGGGACTTTCTCATGCATCCCTCCCGACAGGTGCCTGATGATGAGTTGCCTGGTCAAGAAGACCTAGCGAATGGGCCATCAGAAGATGTGGGGCTCTACCAGTCAAAAGATGTGGGTGAGGAGTGATCTTCTCCGCGACATGACCTAGTGAAGTATGGCCCCTGTAAGCGTGAGTGAGAAACCAAGTTAAATGCTTGGGATTGTTGTCGTGGATAAGGTATGCATGTTTGCTGTGGATACAGTATGCATGTTATGAATGAAAATCTGAATATTATCATCCCCTCTTCATGTGTTGTTCGTCACCAATCTTACCCCAAGCTTCGTCTCACCTCCAAATCGACATTTTCTCCCATCAATTCTCCCGAATGTGATCAATTCCTAACCCTTCTACACTAGGGATATCACATAGTTCTATCTTTCTTCCCATGTACTGAATCGATTTTTCTTATTTTTATAGGGAAATTAGTTTGTCTCTTCCAAACTTGACATTAATGGGTCAATATGATGAGCCAACATGTTCGGCCTTGGCCTATTCTGTACGGACCAGTCGCTTGGTACTTTTTTTCCTAGGGTTGTAAATGGATTGTCACATTTTATTTCATACATCACCACCTAATTAATCACATGAAAAGTTAGTTCTTGAGCTATCACAATAGAGTCTTATATGAGATCTTTATCTTTCTTTTTAAATTTCACCCAGATAACCACATCTTAATCCAATCTCATTGGGATTGCAAAAGCACTTAAAATAAATTAGCGGTGGGTTGGCATTTTCGACAAAATCATTCTCTAGAAAAGCTATAGCAGTATCAAGCGCAAACACTTTCAATATTTATTTTCTTGCTCGATATATTTCTCTCCATCCACCTTTGGCACATCACCCCAATCCAGCTCAATCCCGCCTAGCTTCCGGCGACCTAAGCCCGCCACTTAGTAGTATCAACTAAGTTTTGGTTCTATGTTGACTATATTCCATTAAGGGTTGTCTGGTATGTCCATTTTCCTCCACAACATTAAATTAAATCATATAAACATCGAAGAGGCATTTTCATGGTGGGTAGCACCATGTCAGGTGACATATACTCTCTCCATTTCAAAATATAAGATGTTTTAGCTTTGTAAATCAAATGTACCTAGACTTCTTTTAGTACATAGGTTCACTTAGGTTTGTAGTGAATTTACACATTAGAAGAAGTCTAGATACATTTTTTCACAAAACTAAAACATTTTATATTTTATAACGGAGGGAGTACTTCATTCTCTTCCTATTTAAGCAAGAATAGGATAGGGAGAGTAAAGTCTGAAATAAATCTTACTATAGCTGTAGAGGGTACCGGAGTTAAACCCTGAACTTCCAATCCCGGAAATTGGAACCTTGAATCACAGCCGATATTAGCATGATGCTCTAACGTGGACAGTTTTGCTGATGTAGCAACAGTCAACATTGGGATCTGACTAACCTTTTACTCAATAACTCTGACAAATCTCTGCGTACATGCCGACCGACGCTTTGCGACTATACACCGTGCTCTGAGTGTGTCGGTGCCAAGCCATACTGGTAAAATTGGGACTTGGTTACCTTCATCCATCCATAGGTTAGGTTAGTCTAACCTAAAAATTAAATAATCAGTCTGTCTCGAAACAGGCTTGCACCGAACTATATTAATATAGGAGTTGTCTATATGAGCTATGTAGGGATAAGAGTGCAGACATGTGCGTTATTGCCATCATCCCCGAGTGGACCTATACAAATTTTGGTGGCCTTTTCTCTGATTCTGTTTGAACCTACATAGATGTCTTGGGACTAGGAAACGTTAGAAAGATTGTCCAAGCTGGGTACCATCACAACGATTGATTCATCTTCGGTAATTCATCATGAAACTTTTTTAAACTGATGTAGCAACATTTTTGTGCCATCATTCCTTCTTCATGATATATAGGATTAATTCTCTTCTTCTTTACTGCTTCGCATGGGTTTTTTCTTGTTTCACTAACGGTGTCCACTCCGAGCGGAGACGTTCACAAAAGATTTTGAGATGAGTTTAAAATTATGGGTTTAAAAGTTTATAATTGAAATTCGGCCTCTGAGCATAAACAAGGTTCATGATATTTCGTTTATACATCTGCATTGGCGGCGCGCTCGTCCCAACTCACAATCTCACCAAAATTCCTATGATACAGAGGACCATTTATTAGCGGCCCACCTCCACCGTCTCCACTGTGGGTCACAACCCCTCCCGACTAGAAATTCTCGGTACTCGTTCCATTTGAAAAAACGTGTCACAAATCTGTCTAGATTACATGTATCTAGACAATTCATGCTAATTTAGACAAATCTGTAACATCTTTTTCCGGACAAAGAAAATATTTCTTTTAATTAAATAAATGTCAATATTTTCTAATTTTCACGAGCTATCTGCTCTTTATCTGGAAGTGTCTCTCTTATACCCGCAACTGAGTTTTGGTGCTATGTTGACTGCTTTTCTTGAATTGTTGACTGCTGTATGCCTTTTCCTGAACAACATTAAATTATAGCAGCTTTCACATGGTTGGTTTCCGTTGCACCATACCAAATGACCTCTCTTCCTATTTAAGCAAGAAGAAGATATGGAGGTGGTTCACAAAATGAAACGAAATGATCAGTCTGTCTATGTGAGAAGTGTAAGGACAAAAACTCAAACACGTAGGTTCATACCAGTTATGCCCCGTGTACCTGCACAAGTTTTGGTACTCTTTTGTCTGATGCCGTTCAAACCCACATAGATGTCTTGGCTTGGGACTAGGAAACACCAGGAATATTGTCCAAGTCAGGTACCATCAGAAGGATTGATTCATCTTCGGGGATTCATCGTGGAATTTGTTAAATTGATGCACCGGAAAACATCTTCGTGCATCATCTCTTCATGATCTGTAGGACTAATTCTCTCCTTCACTGCACCAATCGTCAGTTAATAATCCAATGTAATATGATGGACTAGCATGTTCAGTGTTGGCCTATTTTTGTGCGGACTAGTTGCATTGCATGGTTTTCTTCGTTTTTTAATGGTTGCTGCTCCGAGCGGCAAGGGGTGGACTGTGTTTTGAAATGAGTTTAGAGAGTGAAGGGTTTTGAATTTATAATTTAAGTTTGGCCTCTGAGCATATAAGCAAGCTTCATGAATGATTTTTCATATTTATTTTATACATCTGCACCTAATAATCACATATAAGTCAATCTCTAAGCCATCACAAAAATTCATAGGAGTACATTTTCTCTCGGATAATCACATCATAAGACAATCTCTATATGGTCGTAGTAGCGTTGAGAAGTCTCAAATAAATTACAAGGGAGTGACTTTGAGGAAATCAACCTACATGAGTAGTATCAAGAAGAAAAACCTTGAATAACATTATGGTACGCCTTATCCCAGCCCACCTTGATCTCGGCTAGTTGCCTTGCTTATCATTTGTTTGGTAATATATACACACGCACCATGTACTTACATGGCAATGCGAGTTCTTATGGCTAAAGCTAAATCTAGACGATGAAAAAAATTCCAAGTCTACCTCCTCTAAAAATTGTGATGGAGATGCAAACCAAAATGAATGTTAATTATAAACCCTATCTCGAATGTACTTCAATGCCGAGGGATGCACACCTCCAATCCCTGGTACAGTAAGTAATGCATGTGTGCTCCATGGAATATACTGAACAAACATTAAAACAGCTCTGTCATGGTTGGTTGCAATGCTTCAAATGACATAATACTATTCCTATTTAAGCAACAAGAAGATGTGGAGCAGGTTTCAAAATGAATTGAAATCACCGGTCTTTCTACACGAGCAGTGTAAGGATAGAAATTCAGACATGTAGGTTCATACCAGCATGCCACGTTTACCTACACAAGTCTCTTGGGAGTCTTTTCTCTAGCTAACACCGTTCAAACCCACATAGATCTATTGGGACTAGGAAACACCGGGAAGATTGCCCAAACCGGGTACCATCGTAAAGATTGATTCGTCTCCGGGTATTCATCGAGGAACTTCTCAAGTAGATACACCTGAATTCCTACTCGTGCTATTCTTCTGTCTTGATTATTTGTAGGATTAGTTATCTTATTTTCTCCACCAATTTTCGGTCAATCCAATACAAATATGATGCGCTAACATGTTCGTCGTTGGCCTATTTCTATACGGAAATAGTTGCATCGCACAAATTTTTACTCCTTTCTTTTTATGGTGGCCGCTCCGACGGGATGGATAGTATCAAAATGAGTTTAAGTGAAGGGTTTAGAAGTTTATGATTTTAATTTGGCCTTTCAGCACAAGCAAGTGTCTTGAATGAATTTCTGTATTTTCTGTTATGCATTTGCACCTATTAATCACATAATAAGTCAATCTCTATAGGGTTAGCAAGAAAGTTTTATAAAAGAGTTCCATATGTCCCTGTACATTTTCCTCGAATAATCACATCATAAACCGATGTCTACAAGAACACAAAAATATCAACATACTACAAGGGTGTCCTTTCAACGCGCAGAGCTTCACATCGGATCCATCTCAGGAGGCCTCACGGGGAAAGGATAGGATGCACGACGATCTCCGCGAGGGGTAGGAATGGCGCGACGACAGGTGAGGGACCTTCCATGCGGTGCGGCGTGTTAGTGTCCACTTGGCTAGCCCAGCACTCGGCCTACGTTCTGGACATTCATGCGCTCACAACCCAACAATAAGAAGAGAGCCCACTCCATCCCAAGAGCCCGGACTGAAAGGAGGAAGGAATCTCTCCCTTATAAGCTAGGTGTGGCCTCCTTCCGTAGACGAGGTGGGACTAAACTTCGTGTAGCCTCACCGATCAACAGCAGCATGCCTTCCCGAGGGGCTTCTCAGGGGGATGGGATGTTAGGCTGTTGTTGACTGGTGAGGCTACACGAAGTTTAGTCCCACCTCGCCTATGGGAGGAGGCCACACCTAGCTTATAAGGGAGAGATTCCTTCCCCCCTTCAGTCCGGGCTTTTGGGATGGAGTGGGCTCTCTTCTTATTGTTGGGCTGTGAGCGTATGCACGTCCAGAACGTGGGCCGAGTGCTAGGTTAGCCAAGTGGACTCTAACATCTGGTATCAGAGCTATCGATTGCCATGACTTCCTGAGGGGCTTCTTAGGGGGATGGGATGTTAGGCTGCTGTTGATCGGCGAGGTTACATGAAGTTTAGTCCCACCTCGCCTTCGGGAGGAGGCCACACCTAGCTTATAAGGGAGAGATTTCTTTATCCTTTCAGTTCGGGCTTTTGGGATGGAGTGGGCTCTCTTCTTATTGTTGGCTGTGAGCGCATGAACATCCAGAATGCGGGCTGAGTGCTGGGCTGACCAAGTGGACGCTAACACGGCGGTGCCAGGGGCGGCTCTAATCGATGATGGGAGGCGATAGTGGCGGGAAGGTCGTCCTGAAATTTCCGTCACACCAAGGTTTTCGAGATTTGGGGAAAAGGGAAAAACGTGGGCTGCGTACTGCGTATATGTGCAAGGGTCAGTTTGCAGGGAACGCTAAAATATTTCACGGGTTCTCCTGGTTTGCAAATGGATAATTTTTAGCCAAAATCTCAGAATCGTGGTCATTTCTCGGTTATGCACAATATGTTAGGGTTGCTCTAAGAGGTGTAGAGGCTATCTTGCAACAATCCTCTCACTCTAAACCTTTTGACAAGTTTAAAGAAGGAGGATGTTTTCATCTGAAGGATTTGAACAAACTCTACATCGTTCGAGTTATAGAATAGTTCAGATCGACAATTCTCTCTCGATCGTGGCACGACATAGGATCATTTGTCATCGTTGGATAGGCAGCCCACCTAACTGCTCTTTTGTGAAGCCAGAGGATACGTGCCTGGATCACAGCTACGAGCTCTGCTACTTGATGGATCATGTCAACCTATTCAATTTGATCTAGCATGAATACTAACTAAATCTAGCTATAGGCTATCCATTAACGCTGGGGACAAAAACTAGGGTAGGTGACAGTGGTTTACCTCTTCCATGGAAAACGAGGGAGAGTAGCCGGGGTTAGAGAAGAACAAAATCTCGTGGCGCCGATGGAGACTCGCATGTGGATCCTGGGCCTGAGACGAAGGAGACAAGCTGCTGTGACAGACAAGCGGCTGACCTTTCCATGCTGGAGTTGAAGGAGTCAGCAGGTGAGGTAGATCTACGGTTCCGCCGCCACGGGTGTCAAAATGGAAAATGCGGTTTTTTTGCTACTCTCTAACGTGAGGTGACCAAAAAGAGGAGGCGAGACTTAGTTTGCCGCAAAATACAACAGACAATTTTGGTTCTCCCGGCATCTCATGTCGGACTCCCGCACGCACACTGTTCTCTTTTTTCACGCCACTATGGCATGGTTCACAGAAACAACTGAACCGAACGTTCCTAGTGGGCCTAGCCCAGAACTGATTTTAGCAGCGTGCGAGCCAACAACACAAACCGCATCCAAAAATCCAATCACCCGATTTTTATATCCGACGGTGTCGGGGGATGAACCCCAGTAGAATCAAGCGTTGATATAAAGATAAGGTTGGCAAGGACTAAGATTGACCGACATAGGGTGGCCGACATACCCAAGCCGGAATTGACCGTCTTATCCAAGCTGACATATAATATATGTCATTATAACGTGTGGTTGTTTATAATATGTAAGTACGTCAAGGACAAGTTATCGAGGCTGAGGTCGACATATGGGGTGGGCATAGAGTATATGCCGGCCCCTAAGTTAATGCCTTTGTCCATTCCTAGGAATCCAGGAGGTGATAACGATGCATTTGACAAGCGTGCCCCTAAAACCCAGATGCCAATCCTGTCGAGGGTCTTCCGGAGGATAAAGTTGTCAGAGAGACCGTTGGAGGTCATGGGCACTTCAGGTCGTCGCTGACAAGAACGACATCTGGGCCCAGCCAACGACTTTTGCTATAACATATTCCTGACATATTCCATGGCAGGTCATCCCTAACTTGTAACCCGAGCACCCCTTTGTAAGGTGCTCCAAGGCCTCCCAAAAGAGGGTTGATTGTTGGTTTACTTAATCCCTCCCCCCCCACCCCAGGGCCGGTCCTGACTTTTAAAGGGCCCGAGGCGAAACTAAGATCTAGGGCCCTATATAAGTACAAAACAAATGTATCAATTTGTAAAAGAATTTTTGAAATGAAAGATGAAGATGATTCCCAACTATTGCAAATTCATAGTCATACATTATTAATCACTCAGCAATGCCGAGAAAATCCAAGCATTAATGTTCGAACGAGTCGGCTAACATGAAATAAAGAAAAAATCAGAGGTTATTCAAAATGGGATAGTATTTCCACAAGCCTACACAACCTATGACATTTGACGACAGTGTATTGTTTTGGAGGAAGGACACAAGAATGTACAATATGTCAAATGTTACAAATAAACACTTAAATTGCACCAAATATGTATAGAAATTATCATAGAAAAAATGTTCTTGCATTTATTTGTGCAATCTACATAATTTTTATATTATTATGACCTGTATTCCGTCTAAAATCACCTCATCATGTTAGCTGTGGACACACGACAATCTATTCTCGCTATTCAGCTTTTGACATGTCTACGTGTGGCCCCTAGAGCAGGTGATGGGTGGCGTCCATCTTCTGTCCAATAACAGTAAAAAAAATGCAGCAAGCATAGATGAAGACTACTTTTTTTTAATGGAGAAGACTTTAGCTATTCCCTACCGATGAGCATAAAAATGACTTGATCATGTTTTGCATTGCCTTTCTTAAAAATATGTGATCTGGTCTAGATCGTTGTTCTATCCACGATCAAGCTATCACGGTCAACCGACCCCGTGGATCTTAATTCATTTATGCCTTACCAACGGACAAAAGCCCAAGCTAACGAAAGGAAAAAAGCAAAAGCCCAGTATAACAACAGAAAATATGCTCAGATTCTGGTCCACTAGCAGCAGCGTAACGCTTCATACTCGTCTTCCTTCATGAAGCTTAGAGTTGAAGAACTCAAATGGCGGCACGGCGTCCCAGTTGCAGATGCCTTAGCTAGATAGGACTAGGGGCCCCCTAGTTTCCGGGGCCCGGGGCGGCCGCCCCTCCCGACCCCCCTTAGGGCCGGCCCTGCCCCCCCCGCCCCCCCCGATCTTAGAGAGAGAGATGGAACACCTTCTTCCTCCTCTCAGATACAGCTCAAGGAGCACTTGTAGCCACAATATGGTAATGGTTATGAGATCTAGCATGCATGAGTAGGGGTTTTATCTCTTATGAGATCACTGAACCTGGATATATCATGTGTTCTGTTGATTATTTGCTCTTGTTCGTGTGCAGTTAACACTGCGCTCTCCCTCCCAGAATTTCTCTTGCCTTCATCCGGTCCCAACTCAAGCCATTCCATGGCATCTGATGTGACACCACAACAACAAACGGGTCTATTTAGAGAGGACGCATGCAACCAATCATACCCTAAATCCATCTCGAAGGTATCTCAATGATAATAGAGAGGTGCACCTCGCTTGGCTTGTACAACTAATAATGCACGAGCGTACTCCATAGAAAAACACTAAATACACAAGCGTACTTCATAGAAAACACTAAATACACAAGCGTGCTCCATAGAAAAACATTAAAGGATCTTTCTCGTGGTTGTTTGCACCACATAATACTGCTCCTTCCAAAGAAAAAAAAACCTTGTTACTCTTCCTATTTAAACAAGAGGAAGTCATAAGTAGTCGGTTCACAAACATACAAATATGTCAAGATGGGATTAAAACTCAAGCATGTCAGCTCATTCCAGGTTATACATCGCATGTATCTTCACATGTTCTGTAGTGACAAGATATTTTCATAATGCCACTCGAGTGCTAAGCGGAGGCATCTTCGGAATAGGAAGCATCCGGAACCAAGATGATGCTGATGTTATGTATCTAGTTAGTAGTCCCACCAAAGCTGGTTCATCTTTGCGTCATCATCATCATCATTATCATAGAACTTTCCATTAGGATGGACGGTGCTTCTACACGGACTCTTTTTTCTTTTCGTATATCATGATTTACACAACATTAGTTGCCATGAGGTTGGATTCTTCTTTTCAGAAGCTCCGATCCTCAACTCGATCTGAAGTTCCAAATTAGGACCAATTTTTCATTGATGTTGTAACCTGTAAGCGTGAGTTGAACTAGCAAGAATTGGGCAGTCTTGTGGTGTAAGCGGAGCTAGTACGACTGTATGAGGCACCAGCTTCTATTGTCTTGGGCAAAATGTCCTAATAATGCTCAAGTTTTTCCTAAAAAAAATAAGGTTACACTAGAAACCAATCTTTTCGGAAAAAAAATCTTGAAATAGAGTGTTATATTGTGTTTTCATAAATTCCTCTAGATTTGTTTCTCAATTTTGATTCTCTCAGTGTGTAATAGTAGTAAGTACTCCGTATGAATTTACAACTGAAAAAAAAAGGTACTGGACTACTGTCGCTCTCGATTTCTGTCGCTCCACTTTGGTCTTGAGCACGAAGCAAAAAAAACCTTCAACAAGTACGAGCCTGCGTTCTTTTTCTTGTCGCTCCGCTTCCGCAGCTCGACCAGCACAGCCAGCCGCGCGCCGACCTCAATCTCGCCTCGCCGCCGGCATCCACCGACCTAAACCCGCCTCGCCGCGATGCAGAAAACGGCGCAATCCTGGTTCACCGGCGGCACCACCTCCCCCGCCCCCGCCGCCGAGTCGCAGCCCTCCCTCCTCGCTGACTGGAACTCCTACGCGGCCGCCCGCTCCGACGCCTCCTCCTCCTCCCCGCTCCCGTTCGACATCGAGGCCGCCGTCCGCTCCGCCAACGACACCGTCTCCGGCACCTTCAGCGTGTAAGCTCCCTCGCCCAGATCTGATCCACCCACACCAGAGCTCCCCTGCTCCCCAAACCTAGGCCGAGAGATCTGGTCCGGTCCGGTAGCACGATCTGATCCGCGGTGGTCGCGTGCAGGGTGACCAAGGGCGTGCGGGACCTGCCGGGGAGCTTCCAGGGCGCCACCAGCGGCTTCCCCTCGGGCAAGGCGCTCATGTACTTCGGCCTCTTCCTCGCCACCGGCATCTTCTTCGTCTTCATCGCCTTCACGCTCTTCCTCCCCGTCATGGTGCTCATGCCGCAGAAGTTCGCAATCTGCTTCACGCTCGGATGCGCTCTCATCATCGCCTCGCTCTTCGCGCTCAAAGGACCGGCCAACCAGCTCGCCCACATGACCTCAAAAGAGGTACAGTACATTACTGCAGCAAATTCACGCTATAGATGTTAATTTGTTTCCAGTTAGTCTTGTTTCGTAGTGACTAGTGAGCAAATGTAGATTACCCTGTCAAAATTCATGACCGCCGTGATTTTTAGACAAATACACTTCAGTTTTGGAACATGCTGAAACAAGTTGGAAACCTCTGCAGTCGCACAGCTAAAGACGTTCCTACTGTACAAGTAAGTAGCATTGAAGCTACACAGACATGAGAATTCGTTGAGGATCAGTTGTAGCATGTCTGATTACCATACCTGTTAGTGACTGCGACATGGACAGCGTAGTCATGTTATTTTACCCTAATCCTATTGGAGTAATTGTGAACCATATTACCTTGTTGAGTTGACTCGTTGAAACCTGGATATCACAACAACTGGCCTACACCCAGTTCAGAAATGCAAAATTCCAGGTAGCACGAGACTTCATTTGAGAACAAATTAAGAAAACATGCAGCATAATGAAGTATTTGTATGAAGTAGCCTATGATCTGAACAGACCAAAATAAGTGAGATTAATGGAAGTTGATAACTTTGTGATGGCAGAGTCGATGGATTTGATCTTTCCAGTGAGCTTTCCAGCACTCAAGCTCACCAACCTCTAAGAATTGATGTCACCTGACTTATTATATTTAGCTGTACCTCTTGGTATTGGTTCTGCTAATACCAGGTGCAACATCAGAAGTTTTATTGGCATTTGGCTAAATCTGAGAGAATATCTGAGCTGACAGATTTTTGACATTCCAGGTATTGTGCAGTAATGCTGGTTTGGATGTCATTTATCTAAACATTTTGAACTCGATTCAATATTCTTGGATTAGAGAAAGGCTTGTGCCCAGCTTTATAAGAAAGTTAAAAGCGGTACAGAGCAAGGCAAGGCCAGGACATGAGCTTAAACCTGATAGTCCACGACCACAACAAGACAAGCAAAGTCTATTGGACTTCTAAAGAATTTTTTTTATAATAACAAGCTTCCAGACAGATGCGCACATAATTTTTTTTTGACCATGTTGCGTACATAATTCATCTGACTCTATGGTTAAGGGTGTGTTTGGTTCTACTTTTTCGACCTGCTTTTGCTGTCAAAAATCTAAAAGTTAACCAAAGGGATATTTCTTCATAGCAGATTCCAATAATCTACCTGCTTTTCGTAGTGTATTTCTCACAGCAGGTAGACCCTGCTTTCACTGCGGTGGATTCTAGTTTTACACGAAAATTACCCACCATGCCACCTGTTAGTCATACCGGTTCGTTTATTCTATTCTTCCTCGTCCCGACGCACGACGTATTCTGCAGCACATCATGCCCTTCCATCATGGAGAAGTGCCGGAGCTCCGGCCCTAAGATTCTTGCGCCGCCTGTCTCTTTCTACGTCGCCTGGATCCATTCCAGCTGCATGCCGCCTCCTCCCCCATCTGCACCGAGATGGTGGCCGCGTATAGCAGGGATGGACTGGTGTATATGTGTGTGTATCGCCGGGATGGATTGAATGGCATGGCGTGCGTTTTCGCGTGGAGGCGTGTAGAGTGATAGCATGGCAGCTTGCACGCAGATACTCCAGTATGCAAATAGAGGTACAGAATATTTAAACAAAGAAACGTTGAGTTTTAATATTTGATCAATGGTATTTCGATGTGAAGATGTAGCCGTTGGTCATGTGACGAATTGTGTAGTAATATATTTGATTTTGATTCTTTTGTTTTGAATAAGATTGGAGATATTTTAATGTGTGAAATAAACAGAAAATTATATATAGTTATTCAAGTATTATGTGCAATTTTTATTTTCAAAAATAGCAATGACAAACAATGACTGTTTTTCAAAATGGTTTTACCTATCAAATAAGTGTACATGTCGGTATTGTATACAACAGTCATGAGTGTCTGAGGGCATTACACACAATTTTCACTAAATCTACAGTTTTCACAGTTATCTCAGCCAAACAACTTTCAACTTTCTCATAGTTCTTAGCTCACAGCAGAATTTTCACAGCTCACAGTTCACAGCAGCTTTTTCGAAATCTACAGTTGAACCAAACACACCCTAAATGTACTATCACAATTCTGTACCGATAGTTGAACCGTTTCCTTTGTGTTGTGGAAGTCACTAGGCCTCAGTTGGGATAGTATAGCTTTACTTAAGTGCAGTTGTTGTTCTGGTTTGGTGGGTATAGCTCTTCTTTTGCACTGGAGGAATTGTATAGATGCATGGACCGTTCTCATTGTCATTTGTCCAATCCAGAAAGAAGCATTTTGATACAGATTGAGTGGATTTTAATAACATATAAATTACAACCTTTTTGTATCTCTATTTAGAAAATCTAAGTGCCTGTTTAGGCACATCTGAATGGTGCAAAACTTGGTCATACTAAAGAGTAAATGGCACTTGGTAGTTGCTCAGTGTTGTTAACTAAGATCCAATGCAATGTCTTCATGTTCAAATAATCTTCAAATGTATGAGATTTCTGATAAGAGAAACTTGTACCTTTCTTTCAGAGACTTCCGTTTACAGTCGGGTTCACTGGATGCATGGTTGGCACGATTTATGTTTCTATGGTGCTTCACAGCTATTTTCTGTCGGTGATATTCTCGATCCTTCAGGTATGTATTTACTCTTAGCATTACCAAGTCTTGCAGTATTATAATATTTCTGTATTTAGGGGTAAAGTATTCATTATTTCATTCGCAACACACTGCTTTTCTGAATTTGAGAAACAATTCAGTGTTCACTGCATATGGTTGCCATCTCTGCAGCATCTCTTGTATCGTGGCTGATGAATCTTTTGTGTTTCGCTTAAACTTCCTGTTCAAGAAGTGTGACCTTCATATCCCTTTTGTTCCAGGTTCTCGCTCTTGCTTACTACACCATATCCTACTTCCCTGGAGGTTCTAGTGGACTGAAATTTCTCTCATCAAGTCTCTTTTCCCCAGTATCAAGAATTTTTGGCTGATAACCCGAGTAGATGGAACATGTATGTGTGATGATGATACTCGTACCCTTACAATTCGTGAAATATTTCTGTATGTAGTTACTGATCTACCAGTTATGGCGCTATCAGATATCATGACCCCTCCTATGATCTTACATGGGTACTGCCGTTAGATGCTAGACACACGTTCAATGTGGAATGAAAATGTTCTGTTGAAGTTCTGAAGTTCTCTTGTAAGCATATCTTGTGGAAATGAAGTTATCACTACCGAGTTAAAGGTTTGCTGTAGTTTCTGTAGTAGTCCTTGTTTGTAATTCCAAGGTTCTTGTGGAAATAAAGTTGTCACTACTTTGAGTTCCTACAAGCAAGGTACTGAAAAGTTGTCAGGAGAACTGTCTCCCATCTCTCTCCTGAAGCCTCCCTTTCCCTCACGCTTTGAGAGTCGGCTTTGAACGGCCGGATCTGATTCCTCTCGCTGCTGCCGGCCTTGATGGTTGGTGTAGAGATGGATCAGGACTAAGGATGCAAGTGGCAGCGGCGTCCAATAGTCCCGCATATGCCGCCCGCGAAAAAACAAGTATGTGGCGCTCGCGGCGAGCCACCATAGCTATGTGGCTAATATGGACAGTTCCACATAATCCATTGGAGCCGGCGGCAATTTGGGCAAACACTTTATTACACAGCGGTGACATTAGCAAGCACAACGGACGAACGAATTATTACTGATCTAATCAGGTGAAGCTAGCTAGCGCAGCAGGGCCTTGTCCTCAACTTAAACCAAGCGAGGCGATGGCACGCTAGTTGTATGTCACATTCAGAAAGTGAGCGAATTGCACGCAAATAATTCAGATTCCAAGGGACCAGCACAGTGCCGCAGCTCTAGGCAAGCCGCAAAAATTACCTGCCTAGGCATTCTATTGAAATTCTCTTTAACTTTTTAGGTAAAATCCTTCTTTATTAGCCCTTCCCTGATTCTGTTATTGAGTGGTCCCAATTTATATGTGCGCTTCTTCGGCGTTCTTACGTCTAAATCCGGCGTTATTTAGCGTCATACGGATAAAACATTCGGCCTGAAAATGACAAAACTATGAGTCGCCATTCTAGGATGATTTCACGGGTTCGGCCAAAATTTGATAAAACATAGAGAAAATTATACTAATTCAGTTGATTGCATTAAAATATGGGCGAGTTCATACATATCATATCAAATTCGGACATACACCTGAATTTCGACTGCGGGAGGCTAAGAAAAGCTTAAAAAACATCGAAAAAAGTAAAAGCTAGATGCCGACGCGCGCCGATCATATGCCGAAGTTGTGGTAGAAGACGGGGTAGTCGGCGTCACATGTGTCGTCATTGTCGTCGCTCGGCGATTGCGGTGGCCAAGAGCTGCCCTAACCGGCATCGTCGCAGCGCCGCGACTACGATGAGGTCCTGGCCTCGTCTTCATCGCCGTCGAGGATGACGATCAGCGGGCCTTGATAGGTGCGTTGCAGCGAGCGCCACGCACGGTGGCGCTCGGCCTGCAGATGCAAACGGCGAACATGCTCGACTTCCTCCCGTTCCTAGTCCTGCCTGGACCAGGTGCACGCGTTGGCATCCCTCATTGGCGGGACATTGTTTAGCGACGCCTGCATCGCCATTTAGCCGAATCGACAATTTTCGGCGTGCGTAGGCCGGGCGGGAAAAAGGAAAACGAAGAGAAGGTGAGCGGGCGGTGGCGCGCCATTACGGCGACGCGTGGACGAGTGGACAGGGGGTCGTTGTCCGGTCGTCCGACGCGGGAGTAGAGATGACGGAATGAGGATAAATCGCTTCACTCACTGACAGGACGGGGCCACCGCGCGCGATTTTTCGCCGATTTCGCTTCATCCTGCGTTCCTCGTGTTCGATCTGAAACGCCAGATGTAATTTAGACCAAATCCGGAGAAAAGTAGCATCCTAGAAACACGCCGTGTGGATGAAAAAAATTGGCCTGACGAGGCTCGGGAATGTGAGTGATATGCTCTTAGCTATGCGTGTTGATCAACCTAGGCGTGTTCATCAACTCTTCTAACGAGAGTGGCAGCGAAGCAGGAGCACCAATTGACGGAGAAAGCGCAACCGCGGAAGAACAACGAGGAAAGTGCGTAGCTGTGAAGCTGTCAAGTGCTAGAACATATAGTGGCGTCGCGGCGCCATTTAACCGCACAGTGCCGCAAAATAGATTAAGTGGCTACCACAAATCCCATTTAACAAGCATGCGGCGGAAGCGGCTATCGCCTCATCGCCCAGCAAAAGCGCCACTTACATCCTGAATCAGGACTCTGATTCCTCTCGCTGCTGAGGGTCGGCCCGTGGTCCTTGGTGGCTGGATCCACAACAACTCGAGTTAGCCATCTCCCTCTTCCTCAAGCCGGTGGCAGGTGACTTGACAGGCTATTGCATCCCTCAAAATAAGGCCCGCCTTTGGAGCTTAGGATCGGGCTATCTGGGCCTAGCTTGATGCGTCGTGGTGTTTCTTCTGTTCGTCGCCATGCTCCGGAGGTGTGTGTAGCATCCCAATTTTAACAACCCTGATTTGTTGTCCACAAGGCCAAGAATCAGGGGGAAGAGTAACTTTTTCATGTTTAATGATGCAATGCTTGCTTGCTTGTTTGTGTTTATGCATCTTATGATGTAGTCGATGATATACTCCTTACCTCAACCTTAATTGACAAAAGCTATTTCACAAAACTATCTTGGCTTATTTTTACATATTCTCAAATGTTCTTACAATTCAAAACTTGAGCCAAGATGCCTTTGCAACAACAATCATTTCTTAGCTTCTATTTAACAAAACTATGGAGATCTATAAGATATAATCTCCTTATGTTTTCAAGACAGAACTTTCCACTACTCTTACCTCTAGGTTTTTCCAAAACCTTTTATAATTTTTTTTGAACTCTATCCTTGGTAGAAGCACCAAGTACCTTCTGCAAAACTCAAACCCTTCTAAATACCTAGCCTTACCTCAAGCTAGGCTTGATGGTAATACCAGTAGTAGTTTGAGTTGCTTGATTAAGATGAATTGCCCTGATCAGATGTTTGCTAAATTGTCTCAATCTAATGATGTGTTGATTGCTTATGAGGTAGTATGAGCCACCCTAGGAGCTCATCCTTTAGGATCAAGCTAAACAAAGAATACACACCCTAAACAAGCTCCTTAAGCTTGATCTGATGTCTGATCACCAGAGTGACCATTCTCATCCCCTAATCAGAGCAATCTAGGGCTAATCCCTTCTGATAGTTTCCAACTCAATAAAGACCAATCTAAGCATGGATCACTTATACTCAATCAACACATGAACAACATTACCTTGATGATGAGTTTGGAACCTTGCATCCTCTCAAAATCATCCCCACTTGTATCCTAGGAAAAAACGCTAAATCTGCCAAAATGGCCAAGTCTGAAAATGTTCTCAATATCACATCTTTGAGTCCTTGCTTTTCTCAACCCTTGTGCCTTTTTTGGAAATGCACTTGAACCATCTTGTAGAACATCATAAGGACTACCAAATACCACTCTTTACCTTGACCAAATCATCCCTTGACCCACTTGTTCTTGATGGTTTTTCATGCAAGAAAATAATATTTTCTGCAAATCTAGTCTTCATGCCTACTTTGGCAGAAGCTCACATCCCCATGGTATCTCCTCTTGACCAACTATTTGCATGGTTATGATCTACTAAACATGGTACATCAACTAACACTTCCCTTGTTTCAATTGGAGCCTTGTGCTTCTTAAACCCACATGGTTTTAAAATCTCGCCATCGCGCGTGAGTTTAGCCAGGGTGGGCCAGATCTGCTCGGCGAGGCCCATTTCCTTTCAAAATCCGGCCAGGCTAGTGTTTTTACTTTTTTTTCCTTCTTCATATACAAATCCAGATCTCATTTCTGCCCTTCAGTTTAAATCTCAAACAAAATGGAAACCAGGCCTAGATGTCTAGTCTAAATTTTTGTAGGTTCCATAAGGCTTTCTTAAGCATGTAGGAAAAGCGCTGCATAAAAATAGTCTCTAGTTATTTTATAGTAAAAATAATACCAGAATGTGTCCTTTTCACTATTTCTTTCTTTCTGGGATTTTGGTAAACCCAAATGGGGTAATTCCAACTCTCTACAGTAGATATGCACTAGGCTTCCCTTGGCACTTTGACCTCAACCCAAAAAGCTTCCTATTTTATCTGTAACAAAAATAATAAAAACAACTATTCCCTGACTTCAGAAAATTCCCTAGGCCAAATTATAACATGTTATGAGTTGATTCCAACTCTCAGTGTTTGGGTACTAGAAGACCTACCAAACCTCAAGAGAGCAGATTTTATTGAGCCTTTAACAATTTATAGTGATTTAAACACTTCTGTCTAGTCGTGATTCACTAAATAAATCATGGTAATAGTTCTGGAACTCCAATCCAATTTATTCTGGAAGGAATTTGTGATACCTATCCGATGTCCTTGGATTCATATCAAAATCCCTTGTAGTTTTAATCTAATGAAAAAGAGAAAAAGCTTGCAGAACTATCTTTGGGAATTTCCTAAGGGTATTCTGTAGTTATCTTGAAGTGATTCCAACTCTCAAAAATCATAAACTTAAATACCTACAATAACCTATGAGGAAATATTTATTTGATATACAGAGTATTTCTAATGATTTATTCCCTAAAACTAGAGCTGTTCTCACTAGATAATCCATAGTAAATCAAAGGGAATTGATAAAATAGTGAAAACACTCTTGTTGGTTTCATTTTGTCAATACCTATCTACTGATATCATTTTTATACATTGATATCATCCATAACCCAGCCTTAGTATAAAAGTCAACTAAGTAGTTTTTGGACTTTAAATCATATTGGAAGGTCTATAAATGTATCCAAATCATTCCCAATCTCTCTAAGCAAATCTTCTCAAACCCTACTGATGTATATTATGTGATTTATGTTTTTCTTGATGTATTGTGTTGATGCTTATATGCCTTGGTTGATTATGGTATTGTCTGTTTGCATGTATTTCCGATGACGGCGATAGTTGCGATTATGTGACATTGAGAAGAAGGAAGCATCTTATTATTACTAGTATTATGATTTTCTAAGAAGAAGTCCAGGGACATATTGTCAAATTGTTGATCACAGGAAAGCCACCTTCTTACTTATAAGCCCTTGTCCTACTATTTTATTTATGCATCTTTTATCTACTTGTTTAGGCAAATTGCATTATTTTATTAAACTATGTTTTATATGTGGGAAGGTTTGGCTCCTCCAAACCACTACCACTTTAGTACTACTAGGTACAACCCTTTGGATGACACCTACTTGTCCCTAGTAAAGTATGTGGTGTATAGTACCACCCTCCTTTGGAGACCCCGCTTTAGCCAAAGTAAAAAATATAGGATGGGAAGACCCCGGAAAAAGTTATACAAAATGTTTTATGATAAAACCTTGGTGGATTTTGAACTACCAAGAGGAGTTTGAGAAAGTAAAATGTTTTGTTTTCATAAGGATGCTAAAGTAGAGAAGGAGAAAATGTTTACGAAAACGCAACCGTTTCTTTGCAGTTTTGCTAGAACAATAACCCGCACAACCACATTACCCTGGAATGGGACAGGGCTTGACTCGACGTTTGTCTGCTTTAGTATGGGTTTCCTTGCAACTACTGTAAGGGATCATCTCCCTCGAATGTTGGGCTTCCCTTAAAAAAAGGGGCATCTGTGGTTACAATGTCCTGGGGGAAGTGGATCCGCCCATGCGAGTGGTCGGGCGATACTATGAGCCTCTCATTGGAAGTGCACCACTCCTGAAGTAGTTGGTGGCTCCCTGGTTGGTCTGCGTGGTACCCGATGTCCCGGTGTTGAGAGAAAAACTCATAGGGTAGGGCCTATGCCAGAGTAGGCATCTTGACGGTTTCGACCGGGTGCTCGACCCATGATCGGTACGAACCAGGGTAGGGTATCCAGATGATGTGGGTAAAGTGTACAACCTCTGCAGAGTGTAAATCTATTCGAATAGCCGTGTCCGCGGTCATGGACGGTTGGGAAGGTTGCTGTAAAACGGTGCTGGTTTTGGTTTTCAAAAAAAATTCAGAAAAGAAATGAGTTTTCCAAACCTGGTAGTCTGGAGACACCAGCGAAGGGAGGTGATCCTGGAGGATCACAGAAGATGAAGAACCCGGCCAGTTGAATACTGAGGTTATGAAATAGTGTGACCCATTCCTAGTATTTCCAAAACTTTTCCAAAAATGCCTTTAAAGCTGTTTTATAAAAGTGTTCACCAAAACCTTGTAGATGCTATATCTATAAGAGAAACTAAAATTAGAAAAGAACCTCTCCTTGAGCTCTCATACTACCACAACCATATTGCATATCTTCCTATTTTTATCCTAAGGTGGTTTGCGAGTAGATTCAATGTACTCACCAGCTTTGTTCCTAGCTATTAACTTGGTCAGATACGAGAGGAACAGAAGAAGAAGGTGAGGTTGATGACTATGTGAGCTAGGACGTTCTCCTAGTCAGATGCCTGTAGGTTAAGGCATGGCTCGGGCCCTATGCTATACTCAGTATCCACTGATGATGGTTGATGTAGCCATAATGCGTATGACTTGTATTCGTTAAGTACTGGAAGTTTTTGATACTTGTTGGTTATGCTCACGTCTCACTGATCATGGGAACGTGAATTGTAGCCAGAACAGGGAATTCTTGGACTAGAAATCTGGGGTCCCACAGTGTGAGCCGAAGGCAGCGACAAGGAGCAGCACTACAGGCTCCCCAAATATGGTCCTTGGTCTGGGATCCTTCTACTGCTATCGTCTTGGCCCTCCTCCTCTGGATTGTGGCAGATCTCTGGAGTTTGATGGTGGCCGGTTTTCATCGCAGTAGTTATTGGGAGCCTGTTATTGCCGGGGGTGTTCTGATTGGGGTGAAGCCATGATCTCCTCTACCCCTCTCTTCCATGGAGTTGGGGATTCGAGATGGGTTGCAACACCTCGATATGGATGCCAAAGGCGTGGGAGCATAGAAGCCTTCAGTTGCTCGAGCTCATCTTTGATGGTCCATGGTGACCTGCAAAATTTGCTGGTTTTCTCCAGCCTGTATTCAACCTCCATTGGGAGGCCCCTTCTGAAGTCTAATATTGCTGTGGTTCTGGTCGGCATCGAAGCAAGTAGCGAAGTCCTCGCGGCGGTGTTCGGCAATAGCAAGTTTGACTTTCGGCTCGACGGTGGGAAAAGAGAAGGACTAGATTGTAACTTAGAGAAACTACAACAGCTTACCCATATTTTGGGTAAGCAAAGTGGTAGGTAAGGGAGAGAGAAGACACCTCTTACCCAAAATTTCTTTTGCTCCAATAGCTTACCCATTTTTTAGGTCCCAAAACACAGTCAAGTCCTCAGAAATTTCCAAATTACACTTAGGTTCCTATTTTTTACACGAAGAACCTTGCATATAAATATTAAAAACCAATCAGGGACCTCTGGTCCCTCGTCGGAGCTGCACGCACGCCATACCTTTGTTCGGTCGTGGGGATATAAAACAAAACTTTTATCCTATGCGGTACTCCCAAGATCCAGCTCAGGTAATAGGCCACGAGATTTACCACTAGATGAATAGAAGCATGCCGGTTGATGCAGTGTCGATCAATCTCACGAACAGCTCCTTCGGATCCACGAACTCTTTCGCCATATCCCCACAAACTCCTTGTCGCCAGTGCCGCACGTGGAACGCCTCTACTGGTATTCGCACGTACATGAAGGAGCACGGGCAGGGAATTGCTAGATCCTATCAAAGTGACGGCTAGGTCAGGGACTATCCCTTGTCTCTCCACTTATATACATATCTAGTTGGGCTCAACTCTTGAGGCATATTTAGGCTATACCCCAATTACCACATGGATCAAATCCACATGGGCTCCTTACTCATAAGTGTGTGATCCTATACGTTCACGCACACATGTACATGACATGAGCTACTCCTTCAAGTATCCCATCATGGCTCTGAGTCCAACTCATTCCCATTAACACTTGGTCTCAAGTCGATAGATGGTAGCGGCATGTAGCAAGACGTGCCAACTCCCAAGTGTCGTAAAATCTGGAAGACAACCTTCAATGTGACTTTCGTCCAAGCCCCTTTGCCACACGATATACCTTGTCAAGATATATGCGAGTAGTTGCCATCCCTTTAATAGCTTAACTCTCTTATCATTCTGTGATATGTGATCCACTTGACTAACACCTAGTTTGACTCCTCAGTTAACACTTAACTGAGTTGTGGATGGCCATGCTTCCAAATCATATCACACGAGAGAGCCTAGAAAATATCTCTCCATTACCGAGGGGAAAATCCCATCTTGGTAATCCATGTCCGCAGTTTGATTCACAACCAACCCGAACTCTACCTTTATAACTACCCATTTACGGAACATCGTTTGATAGAACCTAAGTTGACGGTCCACAACTCGGATCGTGCGATCACCTCAGGTCAAAGGAAACTCTTTAGCCGAGTCTATGTAAGTCGGAATAGCATCATGTAACACCCTCAGAATCGGACCTATGCAAGTTTGAGAAAAATTCGCCAAACCCGCATAGAAACGATTCAAAGGTGCCCACCAGGCACTTTCGTGCGGGTGGAAAACGAAGTAATAACATTACACAACAGTCCTCGATGGGACCCACAGAACAGATATATATAACAGCGACTCCATGAGTCAAGAGTACAGATATAATATACAAAGATCCAAACCACCTTGAAACGATAGAGTGTCCGACTACGGACAAGATGCAAATGGGGCTAAGAGCCCTGAAGAATAACCAATGGCGTCCATAACCCTGCCCAGGCCAAGCCGGAAGGGTAACCCTGCTAACGACGTCGATCTCAACCTGCTTAAACAAAAGGGGTGCCGACAAAGGGCAAAGGAAAAAGAAGGAGCGTCAGTACTGAGGCCAGTACACGACGAGGCTAGAATTCGGCGGTCCTCGCCTACATAGGTATGGTGGACTGAAGCGGCAGCGGCAGCATGCACTAAACAACCTATAGAGACTCGATACAACTGGCGGTAATCAGAGAGGGGTAAGAGTGACCTATTCGGATCCAACCTGATACTATCATCAAACAAACCCATCCTGGCGTTTCCCCCTCGAGACCAGTCGAGGAAGTCAACCGAGGAACTCACACAGTTGGCAGTTTTATTTAATTAGTTATAGTTGCGGCACTTTACTAGTCAGGTTTAGATAATCGTCCTGATAAAGTAAACAGTGGGCATTTTTAGTTAACCATTCCGTTATAGTTACAACAATTACTAATCAGATACATATAGCATGAGATAAACCCAAAACCCAGCAGTTGTTGGTACTTTTATTCAGCCATTCCGTTGTAGTTGCCATACTTACTAGTCAGGTACAATGGTCGCAAGCGACACTGCAAACAAGCAATTGTGGGCAGTATTAATTAGCCATTCCATTATAGTGAAGCTGATTACTAGTCATTATAAAGTCAAATTTATAGCAATAAACTTTAGTTATGCTTGTCTATGATCGAGATACTGTGCTCCAAGTCGTCCATATCCGCGACACGGCCAGAAAGTTTTACCCGGCCGGGTGCACCAATAGCAACACACGCCGATCAACCTCGAAAACCAAATCAAAACCCAACGAGGCTTTCACGATCGAACAATCACAGGATTCAGAATTATTTCAGGGGCCACCCCATTGAGTAGACCAACGAAGCTAGCGACTCAGACGGACTCAAGGTTTGCGTCGGTCAGAAACGATCGGGAACCCGAAAGTGTGGCTGGGCTTGTCGACAGCGAAACACTCCGCTTACCTAAATAGACAAGGTGCTCCTACAATTTAAATACGTAAAGTAGCATGGCATAAGTACAGATCGTAATAAAACCTCAAACTAGTTTGTGGCCCCAAGAAATAAGACGAATCAAGCTCGCTCAGGGGGTCCCATATACCTCCCGGATATGGATAGCGCGATAAAACAAGGAACAGGTATCAAGTACTCGGGGTCTTACGGGACACAAGTGGGCGTTCGGAAACCAAATATTATCTATCACCCACCGATGCCTCTGCTTATTTCAACATCAATTGCTAAACAGAAATTAAAGTCAACGGGAAGTAAAACTAGAATCATCGCCATCATCAACATGCGGCAAAACATCAACAACTGTGGCACTTGACAACTCGCAACAGCACTTGAGCAAGCGACTGCGACACGCAAGTCCAACTATCTACCAAACAACAGGTAATAGGATGTGTCCAAGGCAATATAGGGCTGCACGGTATATCAGTACGGAAACTAAAGCATCGCAACACGATAGCAATAGATCAACAGGAGGGAATAAAGACTATAAAAGTAAGATAGGTAGAAAGAGGAGATGCTCGCCGAAACATTGTCGAAGGTTCAACCAAGATCGGGCGAAGCTCACATCAACTCAACGGCCTTATCCGAAGAAGCAAAACACTAGAAGAAACACCGGATGCAATATTTAATACAACGGCAGAAGATCGGCATGATGCATGTATGATGCATGGCAAAAAAGATGCGATGCAATTAGGTCATGTTAAGTGGAACCGGGGTCCCGACAATTAGTTAAATGGTTCAAGTTATTTAGAACCCCGCAATTTTAAATGTTGTTAAACGAGGCAAGATAAGATATCGGTTCGCTACACAAGTTTAAATGAGGCCGATATGAGACTAGATTTGCCCGCATATGGGCCCCATATTTAGTTATTAGGTGAATCGGCATAAGGCCCCCAAACCACATGATTATGCATGCAAGTATGGCAGTTAATATGCAACAAGTTGTTATATATGATAAAATAGGGTTTCGGGGAGGGTTCACACATTAGGGGTCTCGACGGTCTTGGGGTTCCGAGGTTCGGGGCCGGTCTCAGGGTTCGACGGATCTGGGGTTCGGGGTTCGACGGAAGCGTTCTCGGATAGCGGGGGTAGAACTTGTTGTCCTGTGTCGGTGACCTCGGCATCCGGGAAGCAGGACTTGGTTCGGTGTCGAGGCGCATCGGATCCTCCGGGTCGGTGTCGTTCTTATCGTCGTGACGGTCTTGTCGGGTTCTCAACTCGGTCGGTCTTGTCTTCGGGGTGAGGTGCTTGTCGGTCTGGTGGCGATCTTGCGTCCTCCCGGTTCGGGTTCCGGATCCATGTCGGTGCACTCGGTGTTCCGGGTAGGCGAGCTTGTCATTACGGAGATCTTGTCGGGGCCTCATGTCGGTCTTGGGTTATCATGTCGGCGTCCTTGGTGTTCCGCGGTGAAGGCTAGTTGTCTTGGTGCCGAGCTTGGCGGTCATCGGGGTCCGGGTCGAAGAACTTGGCGCGCTCGGGTTCGGTCTCTTGATCCGGCAGGAGAGCTCGTCGTCCGGGGATTTTCTGGGTCCGTGTGGGGATCTCGGCATTCGACTCCAATGTCGGGGACGTTCTTGACACGGCGTCGATCTTGTCGTCCCCCAAATTCTGTTAGCTTCTAGGTACATGGATGCGGCACCGATTGTGAAGATCTTGGGGTTTGGTTCCGTGGTCAACAACGGACTTGTAGTAGCACATGGTCTCGGGCCGACCTTGGCTTGCACCTCTCGGATAACGCTAGCTCTTGGACAAACACGCCCCACGAGCACACACCATGCCAGAAGACATGCGGCTTGCGACGACGCCAAGGTGTGGTTGGGGCTTAGCGCGGGACAGCACACGCGGCCCTGGCACTGCAGGAAGGCTGAGGCCGCGCATCGCCTCGCAGGTGAGGCTGAGAACGCCCGCTCGGCTCGCGACGACGACGGGCGTCCAGACGAAGGACCCGCACGGGACCTCGCGGGCGGGACGCTCACGACGCTACGGAGGCCGAGCAGAGCGGAGGAGGCGCGGCTCGCCGCGACGCGAGGGACGGCGCGAGCGGCTCGGGCGCGGGTCGGGCGGGAGCTACGGGCTCGGCGGGAGGCCGACGACGCTGGCGGAGGAGGCCACGCGAGGTGGCGGCGGCGGGCGCGGCCAGGGACCCGCAGGGCGGCGCTCGGCTCGGGCGGAGCAGGGAGAGGAGCCCGCCGAGCGCCACGACGGCGTGGCGACGCCGGCCCGGCGGTGGCGGCGGGCGAGCTCCGGCTAGCGCGAAGGCGGACTCGGCCGCGGCGGCGAGGATGCGCTGCGAGCCGAGGAAGGAAGCGACGGGCCGGGAACTCGAGGGGGGCGACGGCGGAGCGGAGGAGGAGGAGGCGCGCCAGGGAGCTGCGGGGCGCCGGGCCGGGCGGCGAACGGGCGGGTTGGTGGCTGTCGGTGGGGAAGAAGGAGCGGGAGGAGGAAGGTGGGACGCGGGGGGCCGGGCGCTGGTCCCGCGGTGGGGCCGGGGCAAAGGGGCGGTTGGGGGAGGTGTGCGTGCAGGTGCTTGTGTTGTGTGGCTGGTGAGTGTGGGTGTGTGTGGGCCTGGTTCTTTGGGAGAGAGAGAGAGGAATGGAAGAGGGGTGGCCAAGTGGCGAGGGTGATTGGAGGATGGGGAGGGACAAATGAGGTGGCGCGCAGTGAGTGGCTGTGGTGATGTGGAGGGTGGGCTGGGTAGGTAATTGGGTAGGAATAGGATTAGAAGGGCGGGTTCAGTTGGACCGTTTTAAAAACAGGGGTGGTCGTTCGGGTCGGGTTGGCCCGTTCGACTGCCCCTACTAAAATAATTAGTTAAATTATTTATTTTCAAACCGCGTTTTTTTGCAATCCGGACAAAACAAAATATTCCGGGACCCGGCCGTGTTTGAATAAGATGGGGCGTTTAGAAAACAAAACGGGCTTTGCGAAATAGTTTTAAGCAAACAATGCATGATGATGACGATGCAATGCACAAATTCAACGCGATTTTCTAGTAGTGGTTTTGCGGGATGCCACAATTCGACACCACTAACAATGGATCTCGCCCTCGAGATCCGCCTCATGGTACCGGAAAAAAGGTCGGCGGTCTGATCCTCTCGCTTCGTGTAGATCCTCGCGACACCACTAACAAGAGGTTGTTGTCCGTGATCGTCGAGAGAACACTCCGGGATCAAAAGGTCGAAGGTAGGGGTATCAACAAATAAAGCCACCTCTAGCTCCGATGGAAAAAGGGAACCGATGCATTCTCATCAACTTCAATGTACAGAAGCGAATAGAAAGGGTAGTCGGCATGGGGGCCAATCCATCACGCACCCAAACTATTACTCCGCACAATCAGTGGAAAAGAGTGCAACCATTCTCGGAAACAGACTGAAGATCTCGACAAGCGAGGTTCGGAAACAAAGGGGTGATGCAGACTCTGCATCGGGTCTAGCGTAGATGATGTCGTCGCGTCGGAAAACACCGGATAACACAAACAAGGAACAAAGAATGGTACCACAGACGAAGGATTCCTCGGCAGCATGAAGACCGGATGTAGCAACACCGTTATCAGAGGAGGAAGCGAAACCCTGAAGGTACGACGGAAACCCAACCACGAGAATTCCTGGACTCGAAGAAAGGGACGAGAGCGGATTCAAAACACGTCGAGATAAGAGGGGAATAGCAGAGGGGTAAGGAGTAAAATCAGACCTAACCAGATCTAGCCAACCGTTTTTCCAAAATAGTTTCGACACTCTACTTCGGCCGTTAGCTAGGTTATCCTACAGGCTGGACTTATGGGGTATCGCAACTGCTGAGCTCTGATACCACTCTGTAACACCCTCAAAATCGGACCTATGCAAGTTTGAGCAAAATTCGCCAAACCCGCATAGAAACGATTCAAAGGTGCCCACCAGGCACTTTCGTGCGGGTGGAAAACGAAGTAATAACATTACACAACAGTCCTCGATGGGACCCACAGAACAGATATATATATATAACAGCGACTCCATGAGTCAAGAGTACAGATATAATATACAAAGATCCAAACCACCTTGAAACGATAGAGCGTCCGACTACGGACAAGATGCAAATGGGGCTAAGAGCCCTGAAGAATAACCAATGGCGTCCATAACCCTGCCCAGGCCAAGCCGGAAGGGTAACCCTGCTAACGACGTCGATCTCAACCTGCGTAAACAAAAGGGGTGCCGACAAAGGGCAAAGGAAAAAGAAGGAGCGTCGATCGAGGCGATGCACGGCGAGGCTAGAATTGGCGGTCCTCGCCTACATAGGTATGGTGGATCAAGCGGCAGCAAGATGCACTAAACAACCTATAGAGACTCGATACAATGGCGGTAATCGAGAGGGTAAGTGACCTATTCGGATCCAACTGATACTATCATCAAACAAACCCATCTGGCGTTTCCCCTCGAGACCGATGAGGAAGTCAACCGAGGAACTCACACAGTTGGCAGTTTTATTTAATTAGTTATAGTTGCGGCACTTTACTAGTCAGGTTTAGATAATCGTCCTGATAAAGTAAACAGTGGGCACTTTTAGTTAACCATTCCGTTATAGTTACAACAATTACTAATCAGATACAGATAGCATGAGATAAACCCAAAACCCAGCAGTTGTTGGTACTTTTATTCAGCCATTCCGTTGTAGTTGCCATACTTACTAGTCAGGTACAATGGTCGCAAGCGACACTCCAAACAAGCAATTGTGGGCAGTATTAATTAGCCATTCCATTATAGTGAAGCTGATTACTAGTCATTATAAAGTCAAATTTATAGCAATAAACTTTAGTTATGCTTGTCTATGATCGAGATACTGTGCTCCAAGTCGTCCATATCCGCGGACACGGCTTTCAGAAAGTTTTACCCGGCCGGGGTGCACCAATAGCAACACACGCTCGATCAACCTCGGAAAAACCAAATCAAAACCCAACGAGGCTTTCATGACTGAACAATCACAGGATTCAGAATTATTTCAGGGGGCCACCCCATTGAGTAGACCCGCAACGAAGCTAGCTGACTCCGAGACGGACTCAAGGTTTGCGTCGCTGGTCAGAAACGACTGGGAACCCGAAAGTGTGGCTGGGCTTGTCGATACCGCGAAAACACTCCGCTTACCTAAACAGTACAGTGTGCTCCTCGCACAATTTAAATACAGAAAGTAGCATGGCATAAGTACAGGATCGTAAATAAAACCTCAAACTAGTTTGTGGCCCCAAGAAATAAGACTGAATCAAGCTCTGGCTCAGGGGGGTCCCATATACCTCCCGGATGTGGATAGCGCGATAAAACAAGGAACAGGTATCAAGTACTCGGGGTCTTACGGGACACAAGTGGGCGTTCGGAAACCAAATATTTTCTATCACCCACCGATGCCTCTGCTTATTTCAATTTTAGTTGTTAAACAGAAATTAAAGTGAACGGTAAGTAAAACTAGAATCATCTCCATCATCAACATGCGGCAAAACATCAACAACTGTGGCACTTGACAACTCGCAACAGCACTTGAGCAAGCGACTGCGACACGCAAGTCCAACTATCTACCAAACAACAGGTAATAGGATGTGTCCAAGGCAATATAGGGCTGCACGGTATATCACAGGTACGGAAACTAAAGCATCGCAACACAGATAGCAATAGATCAACAGGAGGGAATAAAGACTATAAAAGTAAGATAGGTAGAAAGGGGGAGATGCTCGCCTGAAAACATTGTCGAAGGGTTCAACCGAAGATCGGGGCGAAGCTCACATCAACTCAACGGCCTTATCCGCGAAGAAGCAAAACACTAGAAGAAACACCGGATGCAATATTTAATACAACGGCAGAAGATCGGCATGATGCATGTATGATGCATGGCATGGCAAAGATGCGATGCAATTAGGTCATGTTAAGTGGAACCGGGGTCCCGACAATTAGTTAAATGGTTCAAGTTATTTAGAACCCCGCAATTTTAAATGTTGTTAAACGAGGCAAGATAAGATATCGGTTCGCTACACAAGTTTAAATGAGGCCGATATGAGACTAGATTTGCCCGCATATGGGCCCCATATTTAGTTATTAGGTGAATCGGCATAAGGCCCCCAAACCACATGATTATGCATGCAAGTATGGCAGTTAATATGCAACAAGTTGTTATATATGATAAAATAGGGTTTCGGGGAGGGTTCACACATTAGGGGTCTCGACGGTCTTGGGGTTTCGAGGTTCGGGGTTGGTCTCAGGGTTCGACGGATCTGGGGTTCGGGGTTCGACGGAAGCGTTCTCGGATAGCGGGGGTAGAACTTGTTGTCCTGTGTCGGTGACCTCGGCATCCGGGAAGCAGGACTTGGTTCGGTGTCGAGGCGCATCGGATCCTCCGGGTCGGTGTCGTTCTTGTCGTCGCGACGGTCTTGTCGGGTTCTCAACTCGGTCGGTCTTGTCTTCGGGGTGAGGTGCTTGTCGGTCTGGTGGCGATCTTGCGTCCTCCCGGTTCGGGTTCCGGATCCATGTCGGTGCACTCGGTGTTCCGGGTAGGCGAGCTTGTCGTTACGGAGATCTTGTCGGGGCCTCATGTCGGTCTTGGGTTATCATGTCGGCGTCCTTGGTGTTCCGCGGTGAAGGCTAGTTGTCTTGGTGCCGAGCTTGGCGGTCATCGGGGTCCGGGTCGAAGAACTTGGCGCGCTCGGGTTCGGTCTCTTGATCCGGCAGGAGAGCTCGTCGTCCGGGGATTTTCTGGGTCCGTGTGGGGATCTCGGCATTCGACTCCAATGTCGGGGACGTTCTTGACACGGCGTCGATCTTGTCGTCCCCCAAATTCTGTTAGCTTCTAGGTACATGGATGCGGCACCGATTGTGAAGATCTTGGTGTTTGGTTCCGTGGTCAACAACGGACTTGTAGTAGCACATGGTCTCGGGCCGACCTTGGCTTGCACCTCTCGGATAACGCTAGCTCTTGCACAAACACGCCCCACGAGCACACACCATGCCAGAAGACATGCGGCTTGCGATGACGCCAAGGTGCGGTTGGGGCTTAGCGCGGGACAGCACACGCGGCCCTGGCACTGCAGGAAGGCTGAGGCCGCGCGTCGCCTCGCAGGTGAGGCTGAGAACGCCTCTGCCCTGGCTCCGCACGACGACGGCGTCCAGACGAGAAGGGACCCGGCACGGGGGACCTCGCGGCGGGGACGGGCTCGCCGACGTGCGGAGGGCCGAGCAGAGCGGAGGCTCGCCGCCGGGCGCGGCGAGGGCAGCGCGGCGGCTTCGGCGATCGGTCGGCGGGAGCTGGGCTCGGCGGGAGGGCAGTGGCAGCGGGCAGGAGGCCACGCGAGGTGGCGCGGCGGCTGGCGGCTGAGGACGGACCCAGGGCGGCGGTTGCTCGGCTCAGGCGGAGCAGGAGAGGAGCGTCGCCGAGCGGCCACGACGGCGTGACGTCCGGCTCCGGGCGGTGGCTGGCGGGGCGAGCTCCGGCTAGCGCGAGCGGCTGCGGACTCGGCCGCGGCCGGGCGACGAGGATGCGGCCTGCGGGGAGCCGAGGAAGGAAGCGACGGGGACGGGGAACTCGAGGGGGCGACGGGAGGCGGCGCCGGAGCGGAGGAGGAGGGTGCTTGTGTTGTGTGGCCAGGGTGAGTCTGGGTGTGGGGTGTGTGTGTGGGCCTGGTTGCTGGGAGAGAGAGAGGAGAGGAATGGAAGAGGGGGTGGCCAAGTGGCAGAGGGTGATTGGAGGATGGGGAGGGACAGCTGAGGTGGCAGCGTGTGAGTGGCTAGGGTGATGTGGAGGGGGTGGGCTGGGTAGGTAATTGGGTAGGAATAGGATTAGAAGGGCGGGTTCAGTTGGACCGTTTTAAAAACAGGGGTGGTCGTTCGGGTCGGGTTGGCCCGTTCGACTGCCCCTACTAAAATAATTAGTTAAATTATTTATTTTCAAACCGCGTTTTTTTTTGCAATCCGACAGCGGACAAAACAAAATATTCCGGGGACCCGGTTTTCGGTGTTTGAATAAGATGGGGCGTTTAGAAAACAAAACGGGCTTTGCGAAATAGTTTTAAGCAAACAATGCATGATGATGACGATGCAATGCACAAATTCAATGCGATTTTCTAGTTGTGGTTTTGCGGGATGCCACACATCACCATGCCCATGACAAGATGAATCAAGTTATCAGTCGACTTTCATATTAGTCTGAGTTTTATGTCCATCACAACCTCAGTGACCAAGGACATCTAGTATGAATCAACATGATTATATAGTTCCATAACAGAATCACTTATTCAATGATATATAATGTGCATACAGGGATGACTTGATAACTTTATGAATATGATGGGGAATATTATCATACATGATTGCCTCTTGGGCATGTTCCCAACAGCCTTGGCCTCTCCTGAGGCGCTTCCTTCCTAGCTGTCAGCCGCTCGTTGCATACCTAGGACTCGCTCACAACACCGCCTGGGCACAGTGGACGAAATCATGGCCGACAGTCGACGGGGAACACAAGCGGATCTTGGGTTAGGAGCTCGCGGGTGAGAGGCGCTAAAGGGGTCGTGGTGCTCACTGGTTGGCAACGGGTGGAGGAGATCGCATCTGGGGTGGCGGCAGAGCTACACGCTGGCCTAGAAGGCCCCCCACCACGTGAATCGGCGTCGGCGGCGTGCCAACGCAGGCGGTTGCTGCGGCTCACTCCTGGCCAAATTAAGTGATGCACGGGCGTAGAGGAGGCTAGCGGGTGTCGGGGAGGAGGAGGCAAGCGAATGGGGTGCGCGGGTTGGTCGCTGGCGAGTGGAGGGGCGGCGGCGACCCGCCGCAGCGTCGTGCGAGACCGAAGAAATTTCAGCGCGTGCGGTTGGAGGAATTGTCGTGGTATTGCCGATGAGTACGCCATGGAGGGGTCCTCACAATGCGTGTTTAGAGATGTGGGGTAAGGCGGAAGGTTGGCGGGTACAAGGTAACACATCTTACCCAGATTCATATCCCACGACGATGGCGGAATCCTACTCCTGCTATAAATCACTATAATGGAAATACGCCGAGTTACAGGGATTGGTTCGCTGTGCGCGATATGAGTTAACTAGTGAGGTTATGCCCTAAAGGCTCCCGTAGGTCCGACTTATATAGTCGCCAGATCCTAGGGTTACAGGGAAAGTACTAGCTGGACAGATCACAGAGTCCTACACGATTTACAACTAGTCTAACGTGTCTTGCACTCCAAGGCTCCGGGTAAACTGGTGACTCCACGTAGTCTTCCTTCATCCGGCATGGGTCTCCTTTCTGGATCCATCTAACTGGGCAGCCCAGCAGGCCATAGGCCTTGCTAGAGACTATGGGCCACCCAGGTATCCGGATTAGAGACATGCAATGGTGATACCCATTTAGCATATCCCCAACAGTAGCCCCCGGAGAACTCCGAGATCTTGCACCGTCTTGCCTCTTCATATTGAATGCTTCATCTAGGTAAATGTCGGAAAATCATCAAGAAATATCTTGTAGTCCTCCCAAGAACCCTGCGATGTTCTCCGTCTTCATTAGGTAAGTCGGAGAACTGCTGAATCTTCCATCATACTCTTCTTGTAGCCGGACTGGATCCATCCATGCCGGAATCTTCAGATGGGATGGTTCACCTGCCTATGCCAGTAGAGTGACATAGATCATAGGTCAGAGACGCCTCGTAACTCACACATGCAGATAACGCAATCATAGCCATTTTTTCCGCGTGAAGGATACGAAATGTTGGCGGCGGTGGGAACGTGGTGAAATTTCTGCGCACGCTCGTGCACGCGCTGTCCACGCAACAACCATTCGATCAACTTGCACGAATCTTGATGCCGAGTACAATATGTTATAACCGCAGTGATTTCTATCCTTTCACCTCATTCTTCCTTGCATCGTCTTCTTACTCTAGCCAACGCCTCCTCGAGCTCTCTGCGCGCATAGAGGAAAAAACCCAAACTCTCCTCCAGTCTCATAGTCACCTCTCTACACCAATGGCAAGCAGCAGCACCACCACTCCATCCATGACGGCGTCGAGCGAGGCCACAACCAAGCCGACGGGCTTTGTCCATGTCCCACCGGAGGGCGTGGTGGTGCCGCGTACCGCGGTGGTGGAATCCACCGGTGGCAACCATATACCAGCGGGGCTGGAACCGTTGGAGGAGGAGGAGGCTGATTCCCACAAGGGGGAATGGCGCGACTCGGACATCATCAAGAACGACCTTAAAGAGATGCTCGCCGAGGGGTATCTCCCTGCGACGGAGGGTCTGGTCTGGCGGGCGGCCGGCGAGGTCGTACCTCCTTTAGCCAGAGAAAAGGTATACCTCAAAGCCCAACTGGTGCGCGACGTCTCCCTCCCAATCTCCGACTTCTTCATAGAAGTCCTTAGCCACTTCCGGGTTCAACCTCAGAACCTATCTCCGAATAGCATCCTCGCGCTTAGCAATTACGTGGCACTTTATGAGGGTTACCTAGGAATTAGGCCTAGGTTAGATCTGTTTATTTACTTCTTCACCGTGAAGAGGGAAGCCGGAGTGAGCAAGGAGGAGCTTAGGAATTGTGGAACCATTAGCTTCAAGATCCGTCCTGGCAGGCGGTTCCTCGACATCGTAGGCCATGAATCTTGAAAGAACTGGCAGAGGACGTATTTATACGGCCCATAAATTCCTTTGGCTGGCTGAGAAAAAATGACCCGGACTTTGTCGATGGAGCTGCCGCTAAAGCCCCGACATGGAGATCCCAAGCCCTCCTTCCCTCCGACGACGAAGCCTCTCACATCGTAAGGCAGATCGATTGGTTCATAGAGACGGGTATGACCGGGTTGGACCTAACCATGTGTTGGTTCATTAGGCGGATCTAGCCTCTGTAGCACCACGCTAAGCTCATGCACCAGTACACCAAGGATAGGAAGGATAGCCTCCGCATCTCCGAGGACAAATTTTCCAGTGACTCCGTCAAGCTTCGCCTCAAAGACATAATCAAGGTGAAGGATAGGAAGCATGGCTTCACTATCACCTATGACATGTTTGAGGGAGGCACGTGCCCAGAGGTATTTATTTATTTTCCGTGTATGACTGATTTTACGCACTTCTATTCTTGTAGACAGTTGTTGGGCCTCCAAGTGCAGAGGTTTGTAGAACAACAGCAAGTTTCTCTTAAGTATATTACCAAGGTTTATAGAACTCAGGGAGAAAGTAGTCAAAGGTATTCCCTCTCAAGCAACCCTGCAATCAAGATACAAGAAGTCTCTTGTGTCCCTAACACACCCAATACACTTGTCAGGTGTATAGGTGCACTAGTTCGGCGAAGAGATAGTGAAATACAAGTGATAACGGTGCTAGAAAAGAGCTTCTGACTTGTTGTTAACGTGGGAGAAACTAAAGGCAAACTGAAATAAAGATGGAAGCAAGCAAACATGCAACAGATCTAGATGCAAACGGTGTTTCAATGTTTAGAAACAAGGCCTAGGGATCATACTTTCACTAGTGAACATTCTCTCATATAAATATCTTCTCTTCATGATACTAATCTGAACTACTCTCCAGTTGGACACTCTAATCCATGGTAGGGCTATAACAGCACTCCTCAAAGTCTGCCTTTTCCATCTAGATAACCCTACACTGTCACCTTGAGCGCTAGATGGTTCCAACAAACACCACAATTTCATAAAGACATCTAACTCCAAATATACTCATGATAAATATTTATGAACTCTAGACTAAGTGCCACCACGGCGTGCATGCTGTCACTTTCACACACGTGGGGAGAGCAGAGATCTATTGAAGCACTTGAGTATTTATGTAAACTCTAGCCTAAGTGCCACCACGGTATGCATGCTGTCACTTTCTGATACGTCCAAAACGTATCTACTTTTTTGAACACTTTGCTATTGTTTTTTCTCTAAACTTGTGTGATTTGTATAAACTAACACAGACTGTCGCTGTTTTCACCAGAATTACCTTGGTGTCTTGTTTTTGTGCAGAAAATGAACTATCAGGAAAATCCCGGAAAATATGCCAAAAATTATATTTCACCAGAAGATCCACGGAGCCAGAAGAAGAGACGGAGAGGAGGCATGGGGGGCCCACACCCACCCCAGACACGGGCCCACCACTGGCCGCGCCTGGAGGGGGTGCAGCCACCCCAGGCACCCCCTCGGCCTCCCTCTGTGCCTATAAGTTGCATTTCTACCTAAAAAACGAGGGGGGTTCGATAGTTTTCCAAAAAGAGTTCCGTTCCGCCGTCGCCACTAGAAACCAAGATTCGGATCCAGAAACTCTGTTCTGGCACCCTGCCGGGACGGGGAATTTGGAGAGGATCATCTCCATCGTCATCACCAATGCATATCCATCAACCTCCGATTTTTCCCTCATCCATGAGTGAGTACTCCCCCGCTGTAGGCTTGGGGATGGTAGGGATTGGATGAGTTCTATCATGTAATCGAATAAGATCTGTTAGGGCATAGTGCCTAGTATATCTATTAGTGTTATTTGACTTTGTTGCAACTTTCCGTGCTTAATGCTTGTCAGTAGGGCCCGAGTGTCATGATCTCAGATATGAACTTATTATTGAATCATTATGATAGTATTGTTTGTAATCTTATCTACAAGTTGTGTACACATATCATTGTCCGTATCCAGAGGCCCCAAAGTGACAATAATTGGGACAACCGGAGGGGATGGCTGTGGTGTGAGGATCACATGTGTTCATGGAGTGTTAATGCTTTGCTCCAGTGCTCTATTAAAAGGAGCACCTTAATTGCCAGTAGTTCCCTAGAGGCCCCGCTGCCATGGGTTGGCTGGACAGAAGATGTTGTGCAAGTTCTCATTGCGAGCACGTATGACTATATTTGGAGCACATGCCTAGGATTGTTTAGTGCTTGGATGATTGTTATTATTTTTCTGCAATGCCCTAGATCTTGAAGTTACATGTATAGACTCGTCCATGTAACGCCCGTCCATCCATCCCTATGCCTACCGCACTCGAATTCTACTGTTACCATTACTATTACCATTGCTCGTGTTTCACTATTGTTGTTGCTGTTGCTTTGCTGTTGCTACTGATAAACTTCTGTGAGCAAGAACTATTTCCAGGTGCAGCTGAATTGACAACTCAGTTGTTAAGGCTTGCAAGTATTCTTTGGCTCCCCTTTTGTCGAATCAATAAATTGGGTAATACTACCCGCGAAGACTGTTGCGATCCCCTATACTTGTGGGTCATCAAGACTATTTTCTGGCGCTGTTGCGGGGGACCATAACTTTATTTGTAAGTTCACTTGTATCTATTATTGTTCACTGCTACTCCTTTCATCATGGGGAAGTCTCGTGATGGAAAGTTCCCTATTTTACCATCCGCTACAAGAAGAGGTACAATCCTAAATGCCTTTGTTGCTCTTGATTCACCGTCTATTATAAGTAAGCTTGTCACACCACCACCACATACACATGCTACACACACTGCAACTACTGCTGAGTCTGAAACTGCTTTTGATGCTCATGATGTTACTTCTACTGTGCTTGATGCGAGTGGTTCATTAGGTCCTTTTCTAGATGCTACTATGGCTGGTCTAGGAAATACCAAAACTCCTAGTGAAGACACTGTTACACCTGTTAGCTCATCTGAGGCTAGTAAGAGTTATGATATTAATGATGGTTACATTGAGTTCACTGATGATTTTGTTGAAGAGTGCCAAAACAAACACACATGGTACTAGTGCTATTAAGAGTCTCCTTGCTAGATGTACTATTATGCCTAAGTTGTCCTCTGATCCTAAGTTTTCCACTTCTCCCATAGATATTAAAGATAAAGACTATGATATCTCTCTTGATTTATCTTATTTAGATATTGTTGAGAAAGAACCTTTTTGTGGGACTGAAAATGAGAGTGCTGTGGCTCATATGAATGAGCTTTCTACTATGAGTGCTTTGTTCTCTGATGATTTTAAGATGTGCAAATACTTTGTTACTAAGATCTTCCCTTTTCACTAAAAGGAGATGCTAGGGCTTGGTTTAATAGATTACCTTCTGGTTCCATTGATAGCCCTGATTGCTTGATTGCTTCTTCCAGAAATATTTTCCTCCCAGTGCTAGACATGCTGCTTTGCAGAGACTTTTTGATTTTAAACAGGGAGAAGAAGAGAAATTGCCTGAGTCATGGACAAGGTTCTGTGCCTTGATTCATGCACATCCTGGATGTCCATTACTTAAGAATGATCTTCTTGATATTTATTATAATGGACTAACTGATGATTCTAGGACCTACCTAGATAGATTTGATGATTGTGTTTTGAGGAAAAGGACTCCTACAGATGCTAAAGAATTAATGACCAAGATAAGCAAGAATTATGATGATTGGACTTCAACTGAGTTGAATGCACCTGAGGCTATTACTCCTGAACCAGTTGTTCCTGAACCAGTTGTTCCTGAACCAGTTCCAACACCAACAACAAAGAAGAGGGGAGTTATTGCATTAAATGATGAAGTGATGAAGGAATCTAAGAAGTGTCTAGAGGAGAAAGGTATTAGAGCTGAAGATGTGAAGAATCTACCTCCTATAGAAGAATTATGTAAGCCAATTCCCCACTCATCTACTATTGAGGTACACTCTCTCCAACACTTTGATGAAGGAGATATTCCTTATGGTAAGCCTCCCGATCAATGTTTAGAGGAACTTGACACATTTATTGTTAAACAAGGGTATTTTAATAAACAAATTCAGAATCATTTGTTGGAAAACTCTAGGGCTATCCATGAGTTGAAAGATATTGTGGAAAGAACTTCTAATGATATTAAAATGCTTTGTAAACACTTTAAAATGGTTCAAACTCAACTTGATCAACTTGCTAAGGTACAAAAGGATATACTAGTTAATGCTTCACGGGAAAAACATGCTTATGGAATTAGAACTAGCAGTGGTATAGCTACTCAAGATCCTTTATATCCTGAAGGACACCCTAAATGAATAGAGCAGGATTCTCAACAAGATGAAGATAGTGGTAGTCCCCGTAAGAGAAATAAAAAGAAACACAAAATAGTTGAGGAACCACTTGAACCTGCTGTAGATCCTAATAGTATACCTATCTCTGATGCTGAAACTGAGAGTGGTAATAATAATGATGCTCCTAATAAGGAGGAAGTTGAGGAAGAACCTGAGAAGCACACTAAGAACACTAGGTACACAAAGAAATATTTTATTGCTAATAAACATGGTAAAGAGAGAGAACCTTGGGTGCAGAAACCTATGCCTTTTCCAGGTAAGAAACACAAGTCAAAGGAGGAAGAACACTACAACAAGTTTTGTGAGTGGATGAAGCCTTTATTTTTGCAAATTCCTTTGATTGATGCTATCAAGTTTCCTCCTTATTCAAAGTATATGAAATATATTATCTCTAATAAAAGGAAGATTCCTAATGAGGAGATTTCTACTTTGCTTGCTAATTACTCCTTCAATGGTAAGGTTCCAAAGAAACTTGGTGATCCAGGTATACCAACTATTCCTTGCTCTATTAAAAATAATTATGTTAGAACTGCTTTATGTGATTTGGGAGCTGGAGTTAGTGTTATGCCTTTTTCTCTCTATAAGAGACTCCAGCTAGAAAAGTTGATACCAACTGATATATCTTTGCAAATGGCTAATAAGTCAACTACTATTCCTGTTGGTATATGTGAGGATGTTCTTGTTGAAGTTAATCATAATTGCATGGTTTTAACTGATTTTGTTGTGCTTGAAATGCATGAAGATGATAATATGTCTATTATTCTTGGGAGACCTTTTCTTAATACTACAGGTGCTGTCATCAATTGCAATCAAGGAAAAGTAACTTTTAATATTAATGGCAAAGAGCACACTGTCTATTTCCCAAGAAGGTTGCTAAGAGCTATTGCCTGAATTCCATTGAAAATATTGAGAGTGTCAAGGTTGGAGAAATATATTGTCCCATTCCACAAGAAAATTTTGAAACTATTATGATTGGGACCATTGCTATCAAGTATGAGGTAACATAATCACCTTGTGGATTGCAAAGTTTTGTTTCATATAAGATTGTTTTGGTAACAAGACTTGATCAACCTCATTAACAAAAGGATTTTAATGAACAAAATAATATTTTCACTATGGTTATACTTGCTTTTTTTTCTCGTTTCCAATCTTTGCTCTTCGTCGTGCCTAACTTAAAGGCGTTAAAGAAAAGTACTTGTTGGGAGATAACCCAAGAGTTTCCTTGAGTCTTGGAAGTTAGTACTTAATTAATGACCTCTCCTTATCATTTTTGTTTGCTTTTTGTGCCAAGAATGACCTCTAATGAGAGGGAAACAAGATTTGGGGAGTTGCTGCCCGAAACAGATTTCTGTCCTCCACCATAAACATTCGTGAGGAGTCTATGTAACTTGGATTGAGCTTAAAATTTATGAATTAATCCCCCAGTATGTGATATAACTTTCGTCAGTTCAACACTTTTTGATTTGAGCAACAGAAGATGTTCGAATAAATCGGTTTCTACCTTCTGGTCTGTTTTGACAGATTTCTGCCATTATTTGCATTTGCTTTTTATTGATTCCCTTTTGAGTTCTATTTTGGGAAATTGAGCTTTTTGAAGGAGTTACTACAGTAGCTTGTGTTTTTAGTGAAAATCCTTGATGTTTCAAAGCTTTTCCAGGGGTCTAATATCTTTTGAATACACTAATGTTGCTAATGAAGATTGTGTGAAGTTTTGTATGAAGGAAAAATTTCAGGTATAGAGAGAGGATGATGTAATGAGATGAAGAATGGAAAAAATATCAAGCTTTTGGGGATCCACCCCGTTTCAACCCAAGAAATATTAAAGAGGTACAAGCGTCAAAGCTTGGGGGTGCCCAAGGTATCCCCTTCTTCATCAATAAAAATCTCAGGTCTTTCTAGACACCTTGTTTTTATTGTTTCATGCATAGTTGTGTTGTTCTTGGAGCGTCTTAGTTTTTGATTTGTTTGGTTTGCTTTATTTTTGTTTGGTTTTTATTTGTTTGCTTGTTTCTAAAAAAATCGAAAATACCAAAAAAAATTGTTGTTCATCTTTGGTTTTGTGAGTTCTTTGCAGGGTTCAGCCGTCCTCAGTGAATTTTGATTTCATGTTAACTATTCAAGTCACACAAGTGAATGACAATAATAAAGATTAAGACAACTTGAGGTGTGGTAAGAGGCTGGTAAAAAACTCTATTTTGTTTCATTTTTGTACATATGCTCTTCATTGTGAGCATGCTTAGACTATTTGTGTAAGGTGTATGTCATTATGAATGCTTAGTAGTTCTTGCTTGTCTATGATTAGCTCCAGCTTGCTAATAGTTTGTTGCATGTCATATGAATGTTTGCTTGCATTGTTTTATTCATACTTTGGTATGATATTGTGGTATCCTCCTCTGACTGTTCATATGAATCGACTTGGCACATGCTCATGCATGCATATGACTAATCAATAGTCAGTAAGCCTCGATGATTTATTTTGCCTCAGAGTTCTTGTATCACTTTCATGCCATAGTTAGTCCTGTTTTGTTGCAAGCATGATTATGACAGCTATTGCTCTCTCGTTTGTCGCTCCCTTTCTATTGCTAGCCTTCACTTGCACTGAGTATGTGCTCTACCTGTGCTTCCAACTCCCCAAAACCAATATTGCCAGTTGTGTCCACCATACCTACCTATTAGCATCATTTGCTATTTCAGTGCATATTCCATATGCCATGTTTTTTTCTAAAATAAAATGTTTGTCTGTTTTGAGAAAGTTAGTTTGTAAAGCTCTCACGAACTTGATGGCACACTTTATTCCTTGCGCTTACTAATTCTGAACCATTGTGACTAGTCCATGAAAGTTATATGCTTGCTAATTCTATACTAGGAGTCAGCAAAACCGTGCTATCACGGGGAACGCTTTCAACACCTGTTGGATATCTCATCCAGTTGATTCTTTGCTATTTTGTTTACGGATCTCGACGATGTGAAATAAAAGGGGAGGTTGTGAGTTCACGGAGTTTATACATTGTGTTAGATAAACGCCTGGGCCGCTAGCCTAAGCCATGCCTAATCATGGTGGAAACTTGCAGCAACACCATAATGAGCATCTATGAAGCGTCCTCAATAAAAAGCTATGCATATGGTAAATAAAAAGATTGCTGAGATGCATATTGTTTGCTTGCCTTGTCATTTTGGTTATGGGAAAGCTCCTGTACCATGTGCAAGGGGTACCCCGTTGGCGGTTCTCGATGATATGTATGTATTTATAATGACAAGAACTTTTAGGTGACCAAAGTTGAGTAGCATGCGGAGTGACCCCTCGTACTCAAGGGACTTGGGATTTCCAGTCTATGGTCTATCAAGCATATGATTCAGAGTGGACCTCACTTTCACCTTAACCACATGAAGATGCCTATGATAGGGGCAATGAGATCTCAAAGCTAATGAGTACCTTCCTTTAAGCATTGGGAAGCCTTTCAGACCTTCACAAAACCATTTTCACATCCTTGTTGAGTCACCACTTATTCTATGAGTACCTTCTTGAGAGCATAGTTGTCATTCTTGTGTTTGTTCCAAAACTTGGTTAATTATGTCATGACTTTGATTCTTGAATCTCTGATATCTTTACTTATAGTCTTCATGTGAACTTCAGAGGTGCCTTGGCTTTTATATTGTGCTCTTCAAACAAAGGCAAGTGAGATACCACTCTATCATACCTTATTATGAGCATTGAAATGTGTCTTATGTTTATGTTTCATGCTACTTATTATTATTGAGTTGGTTTTCTCTTCATAGCTTGCAATGACTATTGAGTAGACTTAGTTAGATAATTCTTATTATGAATTGTCTAAGCATCTACTCCTGTGCTAAGAATATATACATCATTTGAAGCAAAGTGTTCGTGAAAGTTCTTTTATCGCACTCAGTTTTCAACTGAATTGCTTGAGGACAAGCAATAAGCTAAGCTTGGGGTGATTTGATAAGTCAAAAACGTATCTACTTTCTCGAACACTTTGCTATTGTTTCTTCTCTAAACTTGTGTGATTTGGATACAACTAACACAGATTGACGCTGTTTTCAGCAGAATTACCTTGGTGTCTTGTTTTTATGCAGAAAATGAACTATCAGGAAAAATCCCGGAAAATATGCCAAAAATTATATTTCAACAGGAGATCCACGGAGCCAGAAGAAGAGACAGAGAGGAGGCATGGGGGCCCACACCCACCCTAGGCGCGGGCCCACCACTAGCCGCGCCTGGAGGGGGTGCAGCCACCCTAGGCACCCCCTCAGCCTCCCTTTGCGCCTATAAGTTGCCTTTCGACCTAAAAATCGAGGAGGGTTCGACAGTTTTCCAGAAAGAGTTCCGCTCCACCGCCGCCACCAGAAACCAAGATTCGGATCCAGAAACTCTGTTCTGGCACCCTGCCGGGACGGGGAATTTGGAGAGGATCATCGCCATCATCATCACCAACGTATCTCCATCAACCATCGATGTTTCCCTCATCCATGACTGAGTAATCCCCCGTTGTAGGCTTGGGGATGGTAGGGATTGGATGAGTTCTATCATGTAATCGAATAAGATCTGTTAGGGCATAGTGCCTAGTATCTCTATTAGTGCTATTTGACTTTGCTGCAACTTGTTGTGCTTAATGCTTGTCACTAGGGCCTGAGTGCCATGATCGCAGATCTGAACTTATTATTGAATCATTATGATAGTATTGTTTGCGATCTTATCTGCAAGTTGTGTACACATATCATTGTCCGGATCCAAAGGCCCCAAAGTGACAATAATTGGGACAACTGGAGGGGATGGATGTGGTGTGAGGATCACATGTGTTCATGGAGTGTTAATGCTTTGCCCCGGTGCTCTATTAAAAGGATCACCTTAATTGCCAGTAGTTCCCTAGAGGCCCTGCTGCCACGGGCTGGCTGGACAGAAGATGTTTTGCAAGTTCTCATTGCGAGCACGTATGACTATATTTGGAGCACATTCCTAGGATTGTTTAGTACTTGGATGATTGTTATTATTTATCTGCAATGCCCTAGATCTTGAAGTTACATGTTTAGACTCGTCCATGCAACGCCCGTCTATCCATCCCTATGCGTACCACACTCGAATCCTACTGTTACCATTACTATTATCATTGCTCCTGTTTCACTGTTGCTGTTGCTTTGCTGTTGCTACTGATAAACTTCTATGAGCAAGAACTATTTCCAGGTGAAGTTGAATTGACAACTCAGTTGTTAAGGCTTGCAATTATTCTTTGGCTCCCCTTGTGTCGAATCAATAAATTGGGTAATACTACCCGCGAAGACTGTTGCGATCCCCTATACTTGTGGGTCATCACTTTCACACACGTGGAGAGAGCTAGAGATCTATTAAAGCACTTGAGTAGCAAGGTAGATCTACTTGATTACAAAGCTCATGACCACAACAAGATCATGCATAGAGAGAGAGATGAACACATAGCTACTGGTAGAGCCCTTAGCCTTGAGGAAGAACTAATCCCTCCTCATCATGGGAATCAGCAATGGCGATGAAGATGGTTGTGGAGATCGATGGAGATGGCTCCGGGGGAACTTCCCTGTCCTGGCAGGGTGCCGGAACAGAGACTTTCTATCCCCCGAATCTCCCCTTCGGTGGCGGCGACGCTGTGGAACTTTTCGTGGCTTTCTGGTTGATCTTTTAGGGTTTTTGGGTCGGAGGCTTCTTATAGGAGAAGGAGGCAAGGTTGGTGGAGGGCCAGGGGGCCCACACCTCCTGTGGGCGCCACCAGGGCTGGCCCGCTCCTAGGGGGTGCGGCCACCCTGGTGTCCTCCTCCAACTCTGCTTTGTGGTTCCGTATCGCTCAGGAAAAAATATGAACTTTGGCTTTTGTCTCGTACAATTCCGAGAATATTCATTTTTTAGCTTTCTGAAACCAAAAACAGCAGAAAACAGGCAACTGGCACTGTGGCATCTTGTTAATAGGTTAGTACCAGAAAACATATAATAACACCTCAAAGTGTAGATAAAGCAAAGTAGATACTAAACAAGCATGGAACATAAAAAAAATATAGATACGTTTACGACATATCAAGCATCCCCAAGCTTAACTCCTGCTCGTCCTCGAGTAGGTAAGTGATAAAAAGAATAATTTTTGAAGTGACATGCACCATCAAAATCAAGATTAAACCATTTGCAAGCATTGAAAGCTGGGATCAAAGAACTCTAAGCATGAGCATGAAAGATGGAGTTCTAATAGTAAGACAAAGTAACTATGCATGCAACATGAAAGGTTACAAATAAAGATCATTAATAACATGCATTGAAAAACGTTTGTTTGTTTCACATACAGAAAACATGGCATAGTGGCATTCAGCTTGTCCCTCATGGAGTAGCAAATAGATGCATAGGACACCTTCAAAGTTCATAAGAGTGACTAGATACAAATAGCACAAGAACAAGTAATATCAACAATATGCATCAATCAATAAGTTTTGGGACAATGTATATAGAACTAAGAATGGAAACTATGCTCTCTTAATTGGTGCTTAAGGATAGAAGGTGGAGACTCAATATAATGGTGGAAGAAAGGCCCTTCATAAAGGGAAGCAGGGATTTCAAGTTTCATAAAGAGTTTCCAAAAATTATGGTACTTGTTAGCTTTCAGCCCTCATTGCCCCTATCATAAGCATCTTGAAGTGATTAAGGTTAAAGTGAACAAACTATGGAGTATATGCTTGCCAAAGTATAAGTTGGCAATCTCATGTCCCTTGAATATGAGGGCCGCTCCTCATGCTACTCAACTTTAGTCACCTGTAAGTTCTTGTCATAATAAGTACGTGTGTATCATAGAGAACCGCCAACGGGGTACCCCTTGCACATGGTACAGGAGCTATCCCATAACCAAAATGACAAGGCAAGTAGACAATGAGCATCTTAGCAATCTTTTTATTTGCTATTTGCATAGGTTTTTATTGAGGATGCTTCACATATTGCTCATTATGGTGATGCTGCAAGTTTCCACCATGATTAGGCATGGCTTAGACGAGCGGCCCAGGCGTTTCTCTAACACACATACATAACTCCATGGACTTACAAGCTCCCTCTTTATTTCACACCGGCGACATCCATAGACAAAAGAGCATGATATCAACTGTGTACAAATTACAAGTGCAATGTTGAAAGCGTTCCCCATGACAGCACGGTTCTGCTAATTCCAACGTATAAGTGCAAGCATATACAACATAGATGACACAATGGTTCAATTTTATTAGGGTTAAGAAATATAAAGTGTGTCATCAAGTTTGTGAGAGCTTTAATCACTAAGTTTTCTCATAAAAAAATATTTTTTAATTGGCAGGTATATGAAAACAAGAATATACTTGCAATGGTGTAACACACCATGCATAGGAATTTATAGTGGACACTTTGGAAATAACTTGGTTTCTTGGGAGTTGGATGCATGAGTAGAGCTTACTCAATACAAGTGGAGGCTAGCAAAAGACTGGGAGCGACCAACTAAGAGAGCAATAATGGCCATAATCATGCAGAGCGACAAAACATTACTAATCAAAGCATAAAGTGGTACCACAAGTCAAGGACTAAATGATCATAGAGGCTATGGTGACTTGTTCATAGTCATAAAGGAGAATACCACAATACTATGCTTTTGTATGCTAAAACAACGCATGATTCCTTCAAGGCATATTAATCAATCCTAATTGTTTGGAAGAAGTCATGCTACAACAATAATCACTAAGCATAAGGTCAAAACAACATCTATCATGTCATGCTAAAGTCTAAGTCAAATTCAAAGCAAGATCCTCTTGTACTACTCAAGCAAGAATTTTCTACTCCTTTCTAACACTAATCAACTTATTTGAAACAACTCACAAGGATAATAATCAATAAATATCAGTGAGTTTATCTCACAAATCCACAAAGAAGAACTAAAAAGTTCTAAGCTGAAAGCAGAAGAAAACTAAAGCTAGTGTTCTAGGTAATGAAACAGAGTGTGTCTCTCTCCAAAAGTAGTGTGTTGTGATCCAACCAACTTTCTCGAGCAAACCACACAAAAGAAAACTAAAAACTAAAATTAAGACCCTCCAAGAACAACACAACTTGTGCATGAAATAATAAAAATGAAGTGTCTAGAAAGACCTGAGATTCTTATTGATGAAGAAGGGGATACCTTGGGCGTCCCCAAGCTTGACGCTTGTACCTCTTGAATATTTATTGGGGTGACACGGGGTGGTATCCCCAAGCTTGAGACTTTGTCCATTCTTCATCTCATTACATCATTCTTCCCTTACACCTGTAAATTTTCCTTCATACAAAACTTCACACAATCTTCATTAGCAACATTAGTGCATTCAAAAGATAATAGACCCTTGGGTTTTAGTTTTAGAATAGCAAAACTTTCACAAAAACACAAGCTACTATAGCAATTCCCTCAAAAAGCTCAATTTCCCAAAAAGAACCCAAAAAGGAATCAATAAGAAGAAAATGCAAATATCTGTCAAAATAGACCAGCAGGTAGAAACCGATTTTTTCTAAGACCTTCTGTTGCTCAAATAAAAAAGTGTTCAACTAACGGAAGTTAGCTAAATACTGGGGGATTTATTCGCAAAATATCAGCTCAACCTGACTTACCGATATTCCTCATGAATTTTTACGGTGGAGCACAAAAATCTGTTTCAAGACAACAACTCCCCAAATCTTACTTCCCTCTCATTAGAGGTTATTCTTGGCACAAAAAGCAAACAAAAAGGATAAGGAGAGGTCATTACTGAAGTAATAACTTCCAAGACTCAAGAAAACTCTTGGGTTATCTCCCAACAAGTACTTTTCTATAACGCCTTTAAGTTAGGCTTGATAGTTTGAGAAGATGCTCACATAAGAAATATGAATTGAAGTAAAAGAGAGCATCATGAAGAAAATTCAAAACACATTTAAGTCTAACCCACTTCCTATGCATAGGAATCTTGTAAAGAAACAAGTCATGAAAGCACAAAGCAACAAGCATAGGAAAGCAAAACAAGTGCAACTTCAAAATTTTCAACATAAAGAGGGGAAACTTAATATTGTTGAGATACATAAAACCATGTTTCCCTCTCTCATAATAACTTTCAGTAGCATCATGAATAAAATTAACAATATAACTATCACATAAAACATTCTTATCATGAGCCACATGCATAAAATAACTATTACTCTCCACATAATCATATTCATTCTTATTACTTGTAGTGGGAGCAAATTCAACAAAATAGCTATCATTTTTATTATCATCACCATAATCATCAAATATAGGAGGCATATTGTAATCACAATAAATTTTCTCCTCAATAGTAGGTGGACTGAAAATATCATATTCATCATTGTAATCATCATATATTGGAGGTTTAGATCATAAGCAATAGAATAGCTATCTTCCAAAGCTGGGGAACTAAAAAGATCATTTTCATAAAAACTAGCTTCCCCAAGCTTAGACTTTTCCATAGCATTAGAAATAATGGTGTCCAAAGAATTCATACTAATAACATTGCTATTAGCATGCAAATAAAGTTCCATAGTTTTTTTAATTTTCTCTTCAAACACTTCATGTCCTAACTCAAGATAAACACTATAAAGCTCTCTAATTTTGTTGTTGTTTTACATTAAGCCTAACTAGTGAAAACAAGAAACAACAAAATTGCAGAATCTAAAGGAAATAACTTCGAGCACTCACACCGGAGGATGTGAGTACCTTGTACCTTACCTCCCCGACAACGGCGCCAGAAAATAGCTTTTTGGATTGCTCTTGCCGTGGGGTAACGTGTGTGAGTGCCTTTTACCTTTCCTCCCCGGAAACGGCGCCAGAAAATAGCTTGATGTCTACGCACTTCTATTCTTGTAGACAGTTGTTGGGCCTCCAAGTGCAGAGGTTTGTAGAACAGCAGCAAGTTTCCCTTAAGTGGATTACCCAAGGTTTATAGAACTCAGGGAGGAAGTGGTCAAAGGTGTCACGTCCAAAAATTTTCCAAATTTTGAAATGTGAAAAATAAATAAACAAAATAAAGATTTGTTGAAATTTAGGGTGAAAAGAAACTTTTTGGTTCCAAATGGAAACATCAAAACCTATTTTAATCAAATAGAATCCTAAAGGAATTTAAAAAGATAAAGAATTAATAAATAAAATTATAAAAGTTGGAATCACCATTTTTGGATCTTTAAATAAAAAGATATGGTTTTTGAATAAGGACTATTTTAAAGAGCCAAATTAAATCTTAGCCAAGCAATGGAAAAAAATATTTTTGTTTAATAAAAAGAGTAAAGGATTATTTAAATAAAATCATGAGGATTTATTAATATCCAATTTTATTTAAGTAAAGACAATTTCCTATTTTGAATGAACATTAAAACTTAATAAAGTATTTTAAATAAAAATTCAAAGTGTTTTATTTTTCAAATAAAACCTACTGAAAAGGTTTTGGTAAAATTTAGAATTCAAATAGAGTTTTAAAACAGATTTAAATCTTATTTTGAAATAAAGACTAATGTCTATTTATTTTGTTAATAATTAATAAACCCTAAAATTAATTATTCTAAATTTGATTTTAGAATATGTTAAATAACAGTATTAAAATCTACACAAAGTTTTGTGAAGGTTTGAATTCAAATGGAGTTTGAATTGTTTGAATAAAAATCAAAACAGAAATTCTAAATAGAAAAAGAAAAAGGTTCTGTATAAAAAAGAAAAGAAATGAACCCAGCCCAGAACCAGGCCCAGCAGCGCAGCCCAACTAAACCCCCCTCCGAATCATTTTTCTTTACCCGCAAACGAACCCGCCCCGTCGCTGACGCCTGGCCCCCACACGCACACACTCTCTCTCACAGACAACGCGGCCCCGCGCTGTCAGTCTTCTCTTCCACCCGCGACGACCGTTCCCCACACGACCTCGCCGTTTCTGCCGCGAGTAACTCTGGTAAATTCGCATCAATGCGGGATTTAATCTCTCCAGAGACGACGCGCCTTTAAACGCCTCCCTCCCCTCTTCCATTTCCCCCAGACACCGCCTCAACTCTGCCCCCAGGCTGCCCCAATTGCAAGCTCGAGCCCCTCTGCCCCGACGAGCCTCTCCGGCCGATTCCGGGCCGTCCGACCACCCCTCGCCTCCCAGTGCACCCGAGCCTGCTCCCCAGCTTATGGCGCTTCTCCCTGTACCACTCACTCGCCAGCGTGCGCTCCAAAACATTGGCAAGAACCACCTCCGAGCGCCGTCGTCGTCTGCCACTCCTCCGGCGAACTCCCGAGGTAGCTTCCGTCCATCCCTGACCCTCTCATTGATGCTCCTGTAACCTCCACACTCACACGCGTCTAACGCACCCTTCCTTTCTCCTTCCGGTGGCCTACAAGCTCGCCCCCGACGACGAGCAGAAGCACCCGACGCTGCTGCTAACTTCGACGAGCAATCGTCGCTTCTCCCGTGCACCCCTCGAGTATCTGACCCCACCTTGAGCTTCACTGCAACCACACGAGCACGGTAAGCGTCTCCGCTCCTCCCCGCGCGATATAAATCACCGGCAACTTCTCTGACAGGGCCGCGCCGCCGTCCGCCGCCGCCAGTCCATGGTCGAGCAGCTGTGATCCATTGGATCTTGATCTAGTGGCTCAGATTAGAACTTATCGAAGGGGTATGCATCAATCTGTGTCGTGCGATTTAAGTGAGATCCTACGGCCAGTATAGCTCAATCCAAACAAACCGGTACCGTCCAATAGGATAGAGCCACGTGGACAGAGTTTGATTTAAAACAGAAATTTGATCTATTAGATATGCAAACTTGCAAAATTCATAACTTTTAATCTACACGTCCAAATTTTGCAAACTTTATATCAATGGAATCAGAAGAGCAAGTACTTTGCAACAATGCACTTTGTTTAATGGTTTGATTCTGGAAAATTGGTTGAATTTGCAGAAACTTGTGTAGGAATAATTTGAATATAAAAATTGTTCTAGAAATATTTTTAAGTTTAAATCTTTGCTAAGTGGTTTGTTTTGAACCTACTGACCATAGAAACCAACTTATGGATTTAAAAATGTATTTTGTGAAGCCAAAGAATAAATCTTTGAATAAGAGCATTTCTAGTCAAATAAAAATATTGTTTATGTGTTAAAAATACTTTTTGAGTAAAATCTTTGGGAAATGATTTGAATTAAACTCTCTGACCCTAAACACCAAGTTTTGAGATTTAAAAATATATTTTATGAACCCTATAAAATTATTACTTTGCAAAAGGGCATTTTTAACAACATAAAATATCACTTTGGTATAAAATTGGTTTATGGGGTGAAACCTTTTGCAAATAGTTTTACCACTTTTGTAAATGAGCAATATGAGCTTTAAAATGTTTAGAGACTAATAAAAACCATTTTTACAAATAAAACCATTTTTTTCATGCTTGCATGCATTGCCTTGTTTTTATTATTTTATGTGGTAAATTGTTTGAATGCTAGTTGAATATGTGTTTGCTTGATTGAATTGTAGTGAAGTTAGAAGAGTGTGATATTTGCAAGATCAAGAAGTGAACCAACATTCTCAACTAAAAAGGAAAGTGATACTATCATCCATGTCCTACTATTTTCATTACACTTAGTGGATTTTTGTAACATGCATGATAGGACTACTATATTTCTATGCTATGCTATATCCTATTAGGATACCCTTATATCTTCCTTAGTGAAAACAATGTAGTTGTAGTATGCTTAGCCCTGCTATATATTTGGGATGGGATACATGATATGATTACATGAAGTGTTGGAAAAATAAATGTTTTATGTAATAAGACAAGTACTCAATGAACCACCTGGGTGGAAAGAGAATACTCAAGTTTTGGACAAGGTGGCAAAAAAGGGAACCATGTTTATATGGCTATCTTTTTGTATGTGCACTAGAAGAAAACCACCCAGGGACTTAGAGATTGAACATGTTTCTCGTACAGTGGCTTCCGTGTACAGCCACATGCTAAATGGACCCTGGCTTAGTCAAATACATAGTGGAAGACCCATGCATTGGCATCTTCAGGTTAACTAGAATGGTGTATAGGAAAATATATCCTTACATTGGTGCCTGGTAGACAAGCTAGCATCGTGTATTGGGAGGACTTCTATGGAAAGACTTTGTCACGTTCTCGATCTGCCAGTACTCCATTTGGTGAGTATTTATCCAGCGGCCACTGGTGGCATCAAGACGATATTGTGTCATGTGGGTAAAGTGTACAACTTCTGCAGAAGATCAAATCCTAAGTACTTAGCCGTGTCCCCGGTTATGGACAACTCTGAGCAACTAAGGCCTGAAGCTATGGAAGATCTCGACATTCCAATTTCTCAAAGTAAAACTTGATGGTGACAACAATGGATTAGAAGCACTTGGAGTTTTCCAAGGAGTTTAGAAAGATTTGTCAAAAGATCAAAACTATTTTGAAAATATAGGATAAAACTATATTGCTTTCTGCAAATGATCCTAAACCCTACCTAGCCAAATATGCATGTATTGATAGGATCCACTTATTTCTACATAGTAGTGAAACTTGCCAATACAATTCAAATGTATTGACCCTTGTGGTTGCAACTTATTATGTTGCAGGTTTGTTTGATGTTAGTGAAGTGTGTTGAATAGGATTACAAGTCTACAACCAACATGATTGCCTGTGGCACTTTGAAGATGAAGGACTCCATGCTATATATATATTCTACTGCATTGTAATGAGATAGCCAAATGAGCTATGTAAGATGTAATGAAATTTTATTCCTGGTTATAAAGTTGTATTATGACCTTTGTTTCTTGATATTACATCTTAACTGTGGATGCTAGCTATTGATCCAGGGACTAGCATTGTAAACACAGGGATCTATACCTTATTAAAGGTTGGGACCTCTACAGATGGTATCAGAGCACTGTGTTGCATGTAGGATTGTAACCCTAGGATTGGACAAACCTCTTAGAAAAATAGGAGTTGTTTTTTCCAAAACTTATTTACAAACAATCTTGTAAACTCTTTCCTCAACCTTTCTGGTTTTGATTCTACATATCTTCCTTTTCAACTTGATGGACAAAGCCTCCCCATGACCAATGGCTTCAACTTTAGTTTCACCAAGACTAAGGACTACAAGTGAGAACCAAGAGACATTAGATTGCCTACCAAAAACATTGATATCATGTTAGTGTATGGATCATATTGACCTATGAGGTATGACTATACTAAGTTAATTATTTCAAGAAATCTTGTTGTTTCCTTCAACTCATGAGTTGTTAAGTGAATGGTTGCTTGTTGATTGCTTGATTGTTTGATTGAACTTGATTGTTTTGGGTTGTGTTTTAGAACTTCCTTAGGTCTATCTGTCATTACTTATCCCTATCAACCAACAGATGCCTCCCCGACGTGCCAACCCCAACCAAAACAACAACAACATCACTCCCGAGATGCAGCAGTTGATGACAGGTCAAGCTCAACTGATGTAGATGATGACGCAGTTTATGCAAAATCAGAATCAGAACAACAACAACAATAATAATAATAACAACAATCAAAATAATCCACCAGCACATGACATTATGCTCACCAGATTTCTGAAACTAAGGTCTGCAAGGTTCTCTGGAACAACTGATCCAATGATAGCCAATGACTGGTTACGTTCGGTGAACAAGGACTTAGTGACTGTTGGCTGCACCGACGAGGAAAAAGTTAGGTTTGTAGCATTTTTGCTTGAAGGTCCAGCAACAACATGGTGGGACAACTTTCAGATTACCACTCCCCTTGAGGATGTGACTTGGGCTATTTTTGAGGATGGTTTCCGTACAGCTCACATCTCATCCGGAGTGATGAACTTGAAGAAAAAGGAGTTTCCCAATCTGAAACAGTTTCACCTCACTGTGGCTGAGTACATTGAAGAATTCAACAATCTGGCATGCTATGCACCGGATGAAGTTGATACAGATGCTAAGAGGAAGGAGAAATTCCTCGAAGGACTTAATGATGAGTTGAACCTGCAGCTGTCAGTTGCCTATGTCCCAAATTATCAATCACTCTGTGACAAAGCCACCATTTTGGAAAACAAGATGAATCAAGTTGAGAATAGAAAGAGGAAGCATAAACTCAAGTATCACTCAGGATCATCACAAAAGAAGCGTTCATTCGAAAAGAGCAATGAAGATTCTGAACCACATCAGTATCACCACAACAACAATGGAAGTGATAATAATCGAAATGATACTGACAATGGAGATGACCTTGGTCAGAACCAACATGACACTTTCAGGAAGAAAGACATTAGCCAGTTGTAGTGCTATAATTGTAAGGAAATTGGACACTATGCATCAGACTTTCCTGAGAAGAAAAAGAAAAAGGATGTGGGAAACTCCAATGGAAATGACTCCAATATGACCCAGAAAGGACATGTGAACCACATTGACATGGATGGGAGCGTTGAAGAAATAGAAGAAGTGGATATCAGGAATTAGGTAACTCAGGAGAATCAAATAAGGATTCCTTGTCTGGATATCAAGTGTTGAACCCATAGTCAAGTGAACCATCAATGTAACCCTATGAGACTTTCTTTTAAGGGTGGTAGTACCCCAGTTTCCTTGAAGCCAACTTGTAACCTCTAGCCTTCCCAAATCTCGGGACGAGATTTCTTGACGTGAGAGAAACTAAAGGCAAACTGAAATAAAGATGGAAGCAAGCAAACATGCAACAGATCTAGATGCAAATGGTGTTTCAATGTTTAGAAACTAGGCCTAGGGATCATACTTTCACTAGTGAACACTCTCTCATATAAATATCGTCTCTTCATGATACTACTCTGAACTACTCTCCGGTTGGACACTCTAATCCATGGTAGGGCTATAACAGCACTCCTCAAATTCCGCCTTTCCCATCTAGATAACCCCACACTGTCACCTTGAGCGCTAGATGGTTCCAACAAACACCATAATTTCATAAAGACATCCAACTCCAAATATACTCATGATAAATATTTATGAACTCTAGACTAAGTGCCACCACGGCGTGCACGCTGTCACTTTGACACACATGGGGAGAGCAGAGATCTATTGAAGCACTTGAGTATTTATGTAAACTCTAGCCTAAGTGCCACCACGGTATGCACGTTGTCACTTTCACACACGTGGGGAGAGCTAGAGATCTATTAAAGAACTTGAGTAGCAAGGTAGATCTACTTGATTACAAAGCTCATGATCACAACAAGATCATGCATAGAGAGAGATGAACACATAGCTACTGGTAGAGCCCTTAGCCTTGAGGAAGAACTACTCCCTCCTCATCATGAGAATCAGCAATAGCAATGAAGATGGTGGTGGAGATCGATGGAGATAGCTCCGGGGGCACTTCCCCGTCTTGGCAGGGTGCCGTAACAGAGGCTTTCTATCCCCCGAATCTCCCCTTCGGTTGCGGTGGCGCTGCGGAACTTTTTGTGTCTTTCTGGTCGATTCTTTAGGGTTTTAGGGACGGAGGCTTCTTATAGGAGAAGGAGGCAAGGCCGATGGAGGGCCAGGGGGCCCATACCCCTGTGGGCGCCACCAGGGCTAGCCCGCGCCTATGGGGGGGGTGCGGCCACCCTGGTGTCCTCCTCCAACTCTGCTTCGTGGTTCCGTATCGCTCAGTGAAAAATATGAACTTTGGCTTTTGTCCCGGACAATTCCGAGAATATTCATTTTTTAGCTTTGTGAAACAAAAAACAACATAAAACAGGCAACTGGCACTATGGCATCTTGTTAATAGGTTAGTATCAGTAAACATATAAAAACACCTCAAAGTGTAGATAAAGCAAAGCAAAGTAGATACTAAACAAGCATGGAACATCAAAAATTATAGATACGTTTACGACGTATCAATGACATATACTCCAGTTCTTCTGTCTTGCCTTAACCTTTGCATCTAACACTTTGGTATTCATTTCACAACCGAAGAATATAGATGATGGTAGCATGGATGCCCAAGTCTATGATCCCAAGATGAAGGAAGTCACCGTCGTGTCCGACGACGATGTCCCGCTGGTGCGTAAGCAAAGAGCTCCACCTCTGACGCTGCCGACGGAGGCAAGAGAAAAAGATGGAGGGTGGAGCCTCCAAGAGATCCACCGCCTCCCTGGAGGCGGAGAAAAGAAGAATGACCGGTATCCCGCTAACCAAGGCACCAACCGTTGTGTAAGCTTCTTAACATATGACATTGTCTCCTGCTGGTCTTATTCCTGTACTTATACTTTTTACACGTTTCAGGAAGAAGGCCAGTATGAGTTTGAAGAAGACCTCCAAAACATTGGGGGGTTCTAAAAACATCAAAGAAATGTTTAACCAAGCATCTCCCGCCATCGCCCCTCCGACTCCGAGTGTCTAGCCTACTATCGCACTGACAAGTTCTCCAACAAAGGTAACGTCCGAACCTTCCGCCATGGAAGTGGACCCAACTCCTTCTCAGGAGGTCCCATACATTGACGCGGATCCCCACATTGTCGAAGAGCAGGCGACAGAGGAAATTACGACCTCAAAAGTGCCTGAAGCTCCGGCTAATGATGCCACTAGTAGCGAGAGTCTGTTTTTCTTTTCAATTTTTCACTCAATATTGGTCTTGCGCCATTAACTTCCGACTACTCATTGTGCCTTGTTATTTCTTTGACATGCAGAAGCTATTGCCAAGGCGAAGGACATTGTCGAGCAATCCAAGCATATACAATTGCTAGATAGCGAGAAAAAAATCCTTAAGCAGGAGAGAGCCGACTCGCTTAAAATGCATGAAGATGCCCTGCCTGCTGTGCAAGAATCTCCTAACACGTAGATCAACCGTCTGAAGGAGGAAATGACAATCCTCAAGGAACAGAACAAAGCTACTGCCGAGCAGAATACTCGTAACCTTGAGGCTTACAAGGCCCTCCGACAAGAATGGGACTCCATGGCGGAGACTCTCCAGCAAGCTGAAGATAGAATTTTTGGTAATCAATCTCCGTCTTGTACTTCTGTAAACCAGGTATTCTGAACTTTTGTTGTATTGAACTCATATACTCAATCATTTGTCCGGAAATGCACCTCCTATTGGTTTGACCAATAATCCTCCTCCGCCAAAGGAATGCATAGTTCTTGCCGACAACTTCATCATCACCACCATTACCCAAGCAAAAGAAATTTCCAAGCCCTTAGTCATTAATATCAAAGCAGTGGACTCCGTCATGAAATACTCGGAGATCCTGTGCCAAGCCCCTGAGCGTATCATAAGCTGGAAAGCTTCATGTACTCAGTTTGGCGCAAGGATGGCTCTGGATATGGTTAAGGCCCATTACAAGGATGCCGACATTGACACAGTGACTTCTGGTTTGCCGGAAGTAGACGATGATGGATAGAAGATCGATCATGGAGCTATTTGTTCCTCGCTCGCTGGCTACGACACCAGGGTCGCCCAGTTGGTGGATGCAAACACCTTTGTGCCTCTTGAGGTAATAGATGCCGACCAAGCCCACTCCTCTGAGTCCCTCAAGACTGCCGACTTTGTTGATGAACAAGATGGATCTCCTGCGGCCGACAACATTACCTTGAAGTCTCCTGCACCAGAGGAATGAAAACACTATGTAATATTTGTTTCTTTTGAATGTTTTGTATGTATGCGGAAGACAATGGGTAATATTAAGGTGGAAAAGAATGGGTATAAGTTTCCTGCTACTTAAGAACTAATTCCAGCATGTATATATTTTTAAAGAAGTGCTAGCTTATCCATTACTCTGGCTTTATGTTTGAACTTTCGTGAGTCGGAAGACCCTTAGTCAGAACTATGCGCTGGCGATGATACCTAATGGCACCGCAAAAAACCTAAGCAAAAAAATCGCCGACTTTGAGTGCCAAAAGTCACTACTCCAGAATCCACATAAAAACAACAAAGAACGTGTAGACCAGAAAACTTAAGCTAACGCCCGTAGGCGGAATTTTCACAAGTGCAAATGCAAACTTGCGCATAAATGTTTTATACGATCCAAAAATGAACACTAAAGGAGGTAAAATACTCAAGCATATGAGTGAACCAAAGAGCTTTATTTCACTGATCATATAAAAATACACAGTAGATAGTAAAGTATGCTAAGTGTAGAAAGGACGTAGTTATGCTATGTTCCATGGCCGATCAAGCTCCGGATAGTCATCGTCCAGGTCATGTTGCTTACGCATATGATCATCGTTTGGTCTATCCTCTAGTTAACGATTGTCAATTAGGTAATAAGAACCATTGAGAAGCGCCTTGCTTATGATGAACGGTCCTTCCCATGGCAGGGATAGTTTGTGTGACTTCTTCTGCTTAAGTCGGAGCACCAGATCCCCCTATTTAAATGAGCGATGCCGGACGTGGCGACTATGGTAGCTGCGTAGCTTCTGCTCATAGATGGCGGATCTTTGGCATGCCAATACACGCTCTTCCTCGAGAAGGTCTACATCTAGGCGCCTAGATTCTTCAGTGTCATCCTCATCGTAGGCGGCAACTCTTGGTAAATCGTGAAGGATGTCGGAAGGTAGGATGGCTTCTGCTCCATATACCATGAAGTACGAGGTGTAGCCGGTGGATCAGTTAGGAGTAGTTCGTAAACTCCATAAAACAGATGGCAATTCCTCCAGCCAGGCTCCAGCTGCTCTATGTAGCGGTGCCTCTAGACGCGGCTTTATTCCCTGCAGAATTAATCCATTGGTTTGCTCAACTTGTCCATTGGACTGTGGATGTGCCATAGATGCCAAATCAAGTCGGATGACCTTCTCCCAACAATAAGCTTCCACTTCTCCGAGTGACAAGTTGCTACCATTGTCGGTGATAATGCTATGTGGGAGACCAAATCTCACCACTAGATCCGGGACAAACCTAAGGGCAGTTACCCCCATCAAGCTTTCTAATGGGTTTAGCTTCTATCCATTTAGTGAATTTATCAACTGCTACTAGCACATGCCTAAACCCACAAGATGCCGTCTGTAATGGACCAACCATGTCTAGCCCCCAGACTGCAAACGACCAAGTTATTGGTAGTGTTCACAATTCTTGAGCTGGTACCTGTGGTTGTCGGACATAGTACTGGAATCCCATGCATGTCTCAACCAGCTTGTCGGCGTACTCCTTCGCGGTCAGCCTGTAGAATCCTTGCAGGAAGGCTTTGGAGACCAAAGATAAAGGAGTGGCGTGATGCCCCCAATCTCCGAGGTGGATCTCACGAAGGATTTCAATACCTTCTTGCTAGGAGACACACTTCAGGTATACACCAGTGGTGCTTATTTTATAGAGTTTTCCATTGATTATGGTATATCCCTTAGCTCGACGTACTTGTTGATATCGCGTGGTAGGCGCTTCGTTGGAATACCCCAAGAGTAAGGTGTGGTGACCATAGCAGCAAGTATTCCCTCAGTAAGAGATCGAGGTTATCGAACCAGTAGGAGGAAGGAAACGACTCAAAGGTGTTACTAGCAACTTGGAGACCTACACACCACAAACTCAAGACTTTGCTCCAATGAACAGTGAGGTTGTCAATCTCAACGGTTTGCTATAACAAAGGATTAACTGTATGGTGTGGAAGGTAATAGTGGTTTGAAGAAAGTAAACAGTAACAATGGAAGATATATCAGTGGTAAAGATTGGACCGGGGGTCCATAGTTCACTAGAGGTGTTGTCCTTAGATAAACAAACATATATGGCATGCTGGGTAAACAAATTACAGCAAGGCAATTGATATGACTAAGCAAGGCATAACAATGCAATACTAGACATTCATGATCCTATGAGATTCGATTGGGCAATACAACAAGATACATAGACCGCCATCCAACTGCATCTATGACTAGAAATCCACCTTCGGGTTATCATCCGAACCCCCTCTAGTATTAAGTTGCAAGCAACAGAAAACTGCTTTAAGCAAAGTGTGTAAGGTAAACAATCCACTTGTTCCATGAACAAGAAACCGTTGTTTTCTCCCTAGTGGCAACAACACATCTACAACCTTAGAGATGTCTATCACTTCCCATAGATTAAATAGAGGCATGAACCCACTATCGAGCATAAATACCCCCTCTTGGAGTCACTAGTATCTACTTAGCCAAGATAGCTACTAGAAACGGAGGGCATGCAAGATCACAAACAACACAGACAAGATAGAATCAATAAGACAAAACCATTAATCAATCTGACATAGTAATCTCAATATCCATCGGATCTTGATCATGAATGGATCTCACAAGATCTAAACATGGTAGCACAAAGGAGGAGATACAACCATCTAGCTACTACATGGACCCGTAGTCCAAGGTGGAACTACTCACACTTCATACCGGAGGCTGGCATAATGAAGAAGAAGGCCCCCGGGATGATCTCCCCTCCGGCAGGGTGCCGGGAAGAGCTTCAGATCCCCCGATCTAGGGACGATGGTGGCGGTGGCTATAAACGGTTTCGTGGAATATTGATTGGGTCCTTAGGGTTTTGGCATCGGGGGATCTTTATAGCCGAAGAGGTGAGGCAGGGGCGGCCAGGGTGGTCACACCCCCCCAGGCGCGGCTAGCCCTAGCCCACGCCGCCAGGGGGTGTGCCCCCTGGTGCCTCCCCTCTGTCTCATACTCTGGCTCCGTGTTCCCCACTGTAAAATATTGACTTTGGCTTTTGTCCCGTCCAATTCCGAGAATATTGATTTTTTGCCTTTTCTGGAACCAAAAACAGAAGAAAACAGGCAACTGGCTGGCATCTTGTTAATAGGTTAGTACCAGAAAACATATAAAAACACCTCAAAGTGTAGACAAAGCAAAGTAGATACTAAACAAGCATGGAACATCAAAAATTATAGATATGTTTCCGACGTATCAAGCATCCCCAAGCTTAACTCCTTCTCGTCCTTGATGTCTACGCACTTCTATTCTTGTAGACAGTTGTTGGGCCTCCAAGTGCAGAGGTTTGTAGAACAGCAGCAAGTTTCCCTTAAGTGGATTACCCAAGGTTTATCGAACTCAGGGAGGAAGTGGTCAAAGGTATTCCCTCTCAAGCAACCCTGCAATCAAGATACAAGAAGTCTCTTGTGTCCCCAACACACCCAATATAGGTGCACTAGTTCAGTGAAGAGATAGTGAAATACAAGTGGTAACGGTGCCAGAAAAGAGCTTCTGACTTGTTGTTGACATGGGGTAATGGTGCTAGAAAATAGCTGATGGCATGGAGGAACAGACTAAAGGCAAACTGAAGGAAGCAAGCAATATGCAACAGATCTAGTAGAAAACGGTGTTTTAATGCTTAGAAACAAGGCCTAGGGATCATACTTTCACTAGTGAACACTCTCTCATATAATATCCTCTCTTCATGATACTAATTTTAACTACTCTCCGGTTGAACACTCTAATCCACGGTAGGGCCTTCCCCAATCTAGATAACCCCACATTGTCACCTTGAGCGCTAGATGGTTCCAACAAACACCACAATTTCATAGAGACATCCAACTCCAAATATAAATCATAACAAATATTCAATCTAGACAAAGTGCCACACACGGTATGCACGCTGTCACTTTCACACACGTGGGGAAAATTATAGATCTATTAAAGCACAAAGAGTATTTATGTAGACTCAAACCTAAGTGTCACCATGGCGTGCACGCTCTCACTTTCACACACATGGGGAGAGAAGAGATCTAACGAAGCATTTGAGTAGCAAGGTAGATCTACTTGATTACAAAGATCATGACCACAAGATCATGCATAGAGAGAGAGAGAGAGAGAGAGAGAGAGAGAGAGAGAGATGAACACATAGCTACCGGTAGAGCCCTTAGCCTGGAGGAAGAACTACTCCATCCTCATCATGGGAATCAGCAATGGTGATGAAGATGGCGACGGAGATCGATGGAGATGGCTCCGGGGGCACTTCCCCGTCCCAGAAGGGTGCCGGAACAGAGACTTTCTGTCCCCCGAATCTCCCCTTCGGTGGTGGCGGCGCTACGGAGGTTATCGTGGATTTCTTCTGGATTATTTAGAGTTTTTGGGTCAGAGGCTTCTTATAGGCACAGGAATCAAGGTCGGTGGGGGTCCAGGGGGCCCACACCCTATCCAGGCGCCTCCAGGGTTTGCCCGCTCCTGGGGGGTGCGGCCACCCTATGGCCCCCCTCCGGCTCTGCTTCGTGGTTCTGTGTTGCTCCGGGAAAATAATAACTTTGGCTTTTGTCCCGTCCAATTCCAAGAATATTGGTTTTATGCTTTTCTGGAACCAAAAACAGAAGAAAACATGCAATTGGAACTGTGGCAACTTGTTAATAGGTTAGTTCCATAAAAGATATAAAAACACCTCAAAGTATAGACAAAGCAAAGTAGATACAAAACAAGCATGGAGCATCAAAAATTATAGATATGTTTCTGACGTATCAGTCCTCGAGTAGGTAAGTGATAAAAAGAATAATTTTTGAGGTGACACGCACCATCAAAATCAAGATCAAATAATTTGCACGCATTGAAAGTTGGGATCAAAGAACTCTAAACATGAGCATGAAAGATGGAATTCTAACAGTAAGACAAAGTAACTATGCATGCAACATGAAAGGTTACAAACAAATATCATGAATTACATGCATTGAAAAACATTTGTTTGTTTCACATACAGAAAACATGGCATAGTGGCATTCAGATTGTCCCTCATGGAGTAGCAAATAGATGCATAGGACACCTTCAGAGTTCATAAGAGTGACTAGATACAAATAGCACAAGAACAAGTAATATCAACAATATGCATCAATCAATAAGTTTTGGGACAATGAACATAGAACTAAGAATGGCAACTATGCTCTCTTAATTGGTGCCTAAGGATAGATGGTGGAGACTCAATATAAAAGTGTAAGAAAGGCCCTTCGTAAGGGAAGAAGGGATTTCAAGTTTCAAAAAGAGCTTCCAAAAATTATGGTACTTGTTAGCTTTCGGCTATCATTGCCCCTATCATAAGCATCTTGAAGTGATTAAGGTTAAAGTGAACAAAATATGGAGTATATGCTTGACAAATTATAAGTTGGCAATATCATGTCCTTTGAATACGAGGGCCGCTCCTAATGCTACTCAAGTTTAGTTACTTGCAAGTTCTTGTCATAGTAAGTACATGTGTATCATAAAGAACCGCCAGCAGGGTACCCCTTGCACATGATACAGGAGCTATCCCATAATCAAAATGACAAGGCAAGCAGACATTGAGCATCTCAGCAATCTTCTTATTTACCATGGGAATATGGTGCTTGTTTTCTCTTTTTCCTCTTTTCTCATATTTTTTTATTTTTCTCAATCTCTTTTTCTCTATCTTTTTTTCATAAGAACAATGCTTCACAGATGTCATTATGGTGATGCTGCAAGTTTCCACCATGATTAGGCATGGCTTAGGCTAGTGGCCTAGGCATTTCTCTAACACACATACATAACTCCGTGAACTTACAAGCTCCCCTTTCATTTCACACCGACGAAATCCATAGACAAAAGAGCAGGATATCAAATGTCTACAAGGTACAAGTGCAATGTTGAAAGCATTCCCCATGATAACGCGGTTCTGCTAATTCCCATGTATAAGTGCAAGCATATACAACATAGATGACATAATGGTTCAAGTTTATTAGGGGCAAGAAAAATAAAGTGTGCCATCAAGTTTGTGAGAGCTTTAATCACTAAGTTTTCACACAACAAAATACTTTTTAATTGGAAGATAGATGAAAACAAGAATATACTTGGAATGGTGTAACACACCATGCATAGGAATTTATAGTGAACACTTTGGAATAACTTGGTTTCTTGGAAGTTGGATGCATGAGTAAAGCTTACTCATACAAGTGGAGGCTAGCAAAAGACTGGGAGCGACCAACTAAGAGAGCAATAATGACCATAATCATGCAGAGCGACAAAACATTACTAATCAAAGCATAAAGTGGTACTACAAGTCAAGGACTAAATGATCATAGAGGCTATGGTGACTTGTCATAGTCATAACATGGTGTGAGCATGTGCCAAGTCAACCCAAACAAAGCATCAAAGGAGAATACCACAATACTATGCTTTTGTATGCTAAAACAACGCATGATTCCTTCAAGGCACACTAAGGGAATCCCAATTGTTTGGAACAAGTCATTCTACAGCAATAATCACTAAGCATAAGGTCAAAACAACACCTAGCATGACATGCTAAAGTCTAAGTCACAGTCAAAGCAAGCTCCTCTTGTACTACTCAAGCAAGAACTTTCTACTCCTTTCCAACACCAATCAACTTATTTGAAACAACACAGCGAGAACGAGGGTCCAAACAACTTTATTCAAGCAAACTAAGCAAACTAAAGTAAAACTAAGACGCTCCAAGAACAACACAACAATGCATGAAACAATAAAACCGAAGTTTCTAGAAAGACCTGAGCTTTTTATTAATGAAGAAGGGGATGCCTTGGGCATACCAAGCTTTAACGCTTGTAACTTTTGAATATTTTTTGGGGTGACACGGTGTGGCATCCCCAATCTTGAGCTTTTATACATTCTTCATCTCATTACTTCATTCTCTCTCTACACCTGAAAATTTTCCTTCATGCAAAACTTCACACAATCTTCATTAGCAACATTAGTGTATTCAAAAGATAATAGACCCTTGGGTTTAGCTTTAGAACAGAAAAACTTTCACTAAAAACACAAGATACTGTAGCAATTCCCTCAAAAAGCTCAATTTGCCAAAAATAACCCAAAAGGGAATCAATAAGAAGCAAATGCAAATAATGGCAGAAATCTGTCAAAATAGACCAGTAGGTAGAAACCGATTATTTTTGAAGAGCTTCTGTTGCTCAAATCAAAAAGTACGTGTTGAACTAACTAAAGTTATCTAACATACTGGGGGATGTATTCGCAAAATATCAGCTCAACCTGACTTACAGATATTCCACATGAATTTTTACGGTGGAGCACAAAAATCTGTTTCAGGACAGCAACTCCCCAAATCTTACTTCCCCCTAATTAGAGGTTATTCTTGGCACAAAAAGCAAACAAAAAGGATAAGGAGAGGTCATTACTGAAGTAATAACTTCCAAGACTCAAGAAAACTCTTGGGTTATCTCCCAGCAAGTACTTTTCTATAACGCCTTTATGTTAGGCTTGATAGTTTGAGAAGATGCTCACATAAGAAATATGAATTGAAGTAAAAGAGAGCATCAAGAAGAAAATTCAAAACACATTTAAGTCTAACCCACTTCCTATGCATAGGAATCTTGTAAAGAAACAAGTCATGAAAGCACAAAGCAACAAGCATAGGAAAGCAAAACAAGTGCAACTTCAAAATTTTCAACATAAAGAGGGGAAACTTAATATTGTTGAGATACATAAAACCATGTTTCCCTCTCTCATAATAACTTTCAGTAGCATCATGAATAAAATTAACAATATAACTATCACATAAAACATTCTTATCATGAGCCACATGCATAAAATAACTATTACTCTCCACATAATCATATTCATTCTTATTACTTGTAGTGGGAGCAAATTCAACAAAATAGCTATCATTTTTATTCTCATCACCATAATCATCAAATATAGGAGGCATATTGTAATCACAATAAATTTTCTCCTCAATAGTAGGTGGACTGAAAATATCATATTCATCATTGTAATCATCATATATTGGAGGTTTAGTATCATCATAGGCAATAGAATAGCTATCTTCCAAAGCTGGGGAACTAAAAAGATCATTTTCATAAAAACTAGCTTCCCCAAGCTTAGACTTTTCCATAGCATTAGAAATAATGGTGTCCAAAGAATCCATACTAATAACATCGCTATTAGCATGCAAATAAACTTCCATAGGTTTTTTAATTTTCTCTTCAAACACTTCATGTCCTAACTCAAGATAAACACTATAAAGCTCTCTAATTTTGTAGTTGTTTTCCATTAAGCCTAACTAGTGAAAACAAGAAACAACAAAATTGCATAATCTAAAGGAAATAACTTCGAGCACTCACACCGGAGGATGTGAGTACCTTGTACCTTACCTCCCCGACAACGGCGCCAGAAAATAGCTTTACTGCTTTGCCGTGAGAATAACGATGTGAGTGCCTTTTACCTTTCCTCCCGGAAGCCATGAGAAAATAGCTTGATGTCTACGCACTTCTATTCTTGTAGACAGTTGTTGTGCCTCCAAGTGCAGAGGTTTGTAGAACAGCAGCAAGTTTCCCTTATGTGGATTACCCAAGGTTTATAGAACTCAGGGAGGAAGTGGTCAAAGGTGTCACATCCCAAAATTTTCCAAATTTTGAAATCTGAAAAATAAATAAACAAAATAAACAATTGTTGAAATTTAGGATGAAAAGAAACTTTTTGATTCCAAATGGAAACATCAAAACCTATTTTAATCAAATAGAATCCTAAAGGAATTTAAAAAGATAAAGAAATAATAAATAAAATTATAAAAGTTGGAATCACCATTTTTGGATCTTTAAATAAAAAGATATGGTTTTTGAATAAGGACTATTTTAAAGAGCCAAATTAAATCTTGGCCAAGCAATGGAATTTTTTTTTGTTTAATAAAAAGAGTAAAGGATTATTTAAATACAATCATGAGGATTTATTAATATCCAATTTTATTTAAGTAAAGACAATTTCCTATTTTGAATGAACATTAAAACTTAATAAAGTATTTTAAATAAAAATTCAAAGTGTTTTATTTTTCAAATAAAACCTACTGAAAAGGTTTTGGTAAAATTTAGAATTCAAATAGAGTTTTAAAACATATTTAAATCTTATTTTGAAATAAAGACTAATGTCTATTTATTTTGTTAATAATTAATAAACCCTAAAATTAATTATTCTAAATTTGACTTTAGAATATGTTAAATAACAATATTAAAATCTACACAAAGTTTGGTGAAGGTTTGAATTCAAATGGAGTTTGAATTGTTTGAATAAAAATAAAAAAAGAAATTCTAAATAGAAAAAGAAAAAGGTTCTCTATAAAAAGAAAAGAAATGAACCCAACCCAGATCCAGGCCCAGCAGCGCTGCCCAACTAAACCCCCTCCGAATCATTTTTCTTTACCCGCAAACGAACCCGCCCCGTCGCTGACGCCTGGCCCCCACACGCACACTCTCTCTCACAGACAACGCGACCCCGCGCTGTCAGTCTTCTCTTCCACCCCGCGACGACCATTCCCCACACGACCTCGCCGTTTCTGCCGCGAGTAACTCCGGTAAATTCACATCAATGGGGGATTTAATCTCTCTAGAGACGACGCGCCTTTAAACGCGTCCCTCCCCTCTTCCATTTCCCCCAGACACCGTCTCCCCTCTGCCCCCAGGCTGCCCCAATTGCAAGCTCGAGCCCCTCTGCCCCGACGAGCCTCTCCGGCCAATTACGAAGCCATCCGACCACCCATCGCTTCCCAGTGCATGCGCTCCTGCTACCCATCTTCTGGCGCTTCTCCCTGTACCACTCACTTGCCAGCGCGTGCTCCGAAACGTCGGCAAGAACCACCTCTGAGCGCCGTCATCGTCTGCCACTCCTCCAGCGAACTCCCCAGGTAGCTTCCGTCCACCCCTGACCCTCTCGTTGATGCTCCTGTAACCGCCACACTCACACGCGTCTAACGCACCCTTCCTTTCTCCTTCTGGTGACTTACAATCTCGCCCCCGACGACGAGCAGAAGCACCCGACGCCGCTAACTCCGACGAGCAATCGTCGCTTCTGTCGTGCGCCCCTCGAGTATCTGACCCCACCTTGAGCTTCACTGCAACCACACGAGCACGGTAAGCGTCTCCGCTCCTCCCCGCGCGATCTAAATCACCGGCAACTTAGAGCCGCGCCGCCGTCCGCCGCCGCCACCGCCGCCAGTCCATGGTCGAGCAGTTGTGATCCATTGGATCTTGATCTAGTGGCTCAGATTAGAACTTATAGAAGGGGTATGCATCAATCTGTGCTGTGCGATTTAAGTGAGATCCTACGGCCATTATAGATCAATCCAAACGAACTGGTACCGTCCAATAGGATAGAGCCACGTGGACATAGTTTGATTTAAAACAGAAATTTGATCTATTAGATATGCAAACTTGCAAAATTCATAACTTTTAATCCACACGTCCAAATTTTGCAAATTTTATATCAATGGAATCAGCAGAGCAAGTACTTTGAAACCATGCACTTTTTTTAATGTTTTGCTTCTGGAAAATTGGTTGAATTTGCAGAAACTTGTGTAGGCATAATTTGAATATAAAAATTGTTCTAGAAATATTTTTAAGGTGAAATCTTTGCTAAGTGGTTTGTTTTGAACCTACTGACCATATAAACCAACTTATAGATTTAAAAATATATTTTGTGAAGCCAAAATCTTTGAATAAGAGCATTTCTAGTCAAATAAAAATATTGTTTATGTGTTATAAATACTTTTTGAGTAAAATCTTTGGGAAATGATTTGAATTAAACTCTCTGACCCTAAGCACCAAGTTTTGATATTTAAAAATATATTTTATGAACCCTATAAAATTATTACTTTGCAAAAGGGCATTTTTAACAACATAAAATATCACTTTGGTATAAAATTGGTTTATGGGGTGAAACCTTTTGCAAATAGTTTTACCACTTTTGTAAATGACCAATATGAGCTTTAAAATGTTTAGAGCCTAATAGAAACCATTTTTCCAAATAAAACCATTTTTTGCATGCATGCATGCATTGCCTTGTTTTCATTATTTTATGTGGTAAATTGTTTGAATGCTAGTTGAATATGTGTTTGCTTGATTGAATTGTAGTGAAGTTAGAAGAGTGTGATATTTGCAAGATCAAGAAGTGAACCAACATTATCAACTAAAAAGGCAAGTGACACTATCATCCATGTCCTACTGGATTTTTGTAACATGCATGATATGACTACTATATTTCTATGCTATGCTATATACTATTAGGATACCCTTATATCTTCCTTAGTGAAAACAATGTAGTTGTAGTATGCTTAGACCTACTATATATTTGGGATGGGATACATGATATGATTACATGAAGTGTTGGAAAAATAAATGTTTTATGTAATAAGACAAGTACTCAATGAACCACCTGGGTGGAAAGAGAATACTCAAGTTTTGGACAAGGTGGCAACAAAGGGAACCATGTTTATATGGCTATCTTTTTGTATGTGCACTAGAATAAAACCACCCAGGGACTTAGAGATTGAACATGTTTCTCGTACAGTGGCTTCCGTGTACAGCCACATGCTAAATGGGCCCTGGATTAGTCAACTACATAGTGGAAGACCCATGCATTGGCATCTTCAGGTTAACTAGAATGGTGTATAGGAAAATATATCCTTAAATTGGTGCCTGGTAGACAAGCTACATTGTGTATTGGGAGGACTTCTATGGAAAGACTTTGTCACGTTCTCGATCTGCCAGTACTACATTTGGTGAGTATTTATCCAGCGGCCACTGGTGGCATCAAGACGATATTGTGTCATGTGGGTAAAGTGTACAACTTCTGCAGAAGATCAAATTCTAAGTACTTAGCCGTGTTCCCGGTTATGGACAACTCTGAGCAACTAAGGCCTGAAGCTATGGAAGATCTCGACATTCCAATTTCTCAAAGTAAAACTTGATGGTGACAACAATGGATTAGAAGCACTTGGAGTTTTCCAAGGAGTTCAGAAAGATTTGTCAAAAGATCAAAACTATTTTGAAAATATAGGATAAAACTATATTGCTTTCTGCAAATGATCCTAAACCCTACCTAGCCAAATATGCATGTATTGATAGGATCCACTTATTTCTACATAGTAGTGAAACTTGCCAATACAATTCAAATGTATTAACCCTTGTGGTTGCAACTTATTATGTTGCAGGTTTGTTTGATGTTAGTGAAGTGTGTTGAATAGGATTACAAGTCTACAACCAACATGATTGCCTGTGGCACTTTGAAGATGAAGGACTCCATGCTATATAGATATTCTACTGCATTGTTATGAGATAGCCAAATGAGCTATGTAAGATGTAATGAAATTTTATTCCTGGTTATAAAGTTGTATTATGACCTTTGTTTCTTGATATTACATCTTAACTGTGGATGCAAGCTATTGATCCAGGGACTAGCATTGTAAACACAGGGATCTATACCTTATTAAAGGTTGGGACCTCTGCAGATGGTATCAGAGCACTGTGTTGCATGTAGGATTGTAACCCTAGGATTGGAAAAACCTCTTAGAAAAATAGGAGTTGTTTTTTCCAAAACTTATTTACAAACAATCTTGTAAACTCTTTCCTCAACCTTTCTGGTTTTGATTCTACATCTCTTCCTTTTCAACTTGATGGACAAAGCCTCCCCATGACCAATGGATTCAACTTTAGTTTCACCAAGGACTTCAACTTAGACATCACTAAGGACTACAAGTGAGAACCAAGAGACATTAGATTGCCTACCAAAAACATTGATATCATGTTAGTGTATGGATCATATTGACCTATGAGGTATGACTATACTAAGTTAATTATTTCAAGAAAACTTGTTGTTTCCTTCAACTCATGAGTTAAGCTCATAAGTTGTTAAGTGAATGGTTGCTTGTTTATTGCTTGATTGTTTGATTGAACTTGATTGTTTTGGGTTGTGTTTTAGAACTTCCTTAGGTCTATCTATCATTACTTATCCCTATCAACCAACAGATGCCTCCCCGACGTGCCAACCCCAACCAAAACAAAAACAACAACAACATCACTCCCGAGATGCAGCAGTTGATGACATGTCAAGCTCAACTGATGCAGATGATGACGCAGTTTATGCAAAATCAGAATCAGAACAACAACAACAACAACAACAACAACAACAACAATAATAATAACAACAATCAAAATAATCCACCAGCACATGACATTATGCTCACCAGATTTCTGAAACTAAGGCCTGCAAGGTTCTCTGGAACAACTGATCCAATGGTAGTCAATGACTGGTTATGTTCGGTAAACAAGGACTTAGTGACTGTTGGCTGCACCGACGAGGAAAAAGTTAGGTTTGCAGCATTTTTGCTTGAAGGGCAAGCAACAACATGGTGGGACAAATTTCAGATTACCACTCCCCTTGAGGATGTGACTTGGGCTATTTTTGAGGATGGTTTTCGTACAGCTCACATCTCATCCGGAGTGATGAACTTGAAGAAAAAGGAGTTTCACAATCTAAAACAGTGTCACCTCACTGTGGCTGAGTACATTGAAGAATTCAATAATCTGGCACGCTATGCACCGGATGAAGTTGATACATATGCTAAGAGGAAGGAGAAATTCCTCGAAGGACTTAATGATGAGTTGAACCTGCAGCTGTTAGTTGCCTATGTCCCAACTTATCAATCACTCTGTGACAAATCCACCATTTTGGAAAACAAGATGAATCAAGTTGAGAATAGAAAGAGGAAGCATAAACTCAAGTATCACTCAGGATCATCACAAAAGAAGCGTTCATTAAAAAAGAGCAATGAAGATTCTGAACCACATCAGTATCACCACAACAACAATGGAAGTGATAATAATGGAAATGATACTGACAATGGAGATGACCTTGGTCAGAACCAACATGACACTTTCAGGAAGAAAGACATTAGCCAGTTGCAGTGCTATAATTGCAAGGAAATTGGACACTATGCATCAGACTGTCCTGAGAAGAAAAAGAAAAAGGATGTTGGAAACTCCAATGGAAATGACTCCATTGTGAACCAGAAAGGACATGTGAACCACATTGACATGGATGGGAGCCTTGAAGAAATAGAAGAAGTGGATATCAGGAATTAGTTAACTCAGAAGAATCAAATAAGGATTCCTTGTCTGGATATCAAGTGTTGAACCCATAGTCAAGTGAACCATCAATGTAACCCTATGAGACTTTCTTTTAAGGGTGGTAGTACCCCAGTTTCCTTGAAGCCAACTTGTAACTTCTAGCCTTCCCAAATATCGGGACGAGATTTCTTTTAAGGGTGGTAGCCTCTCACATCCCAAAATTTTCCAAATTTTGAAATGTGAAAAATAAATAAACAAAATAAACAATTGTTGAAATTTAGGGTGAAAAGAAACTTTTTGATTCCAAATGGAAACATCAAAACCTATTTTGATCAAATAGAATCCTAAAGGAATTTTAAAAGATAAAAAAATAATAAATAAAATTATAAAAGTTGGAATCACCATTTTTGGATCTTTAAATAAAAAGATATGGTTTTTGAATAAGGACTATTTTAAAGAGCCAAATTAAATCTTGGCCAAGCAATGGAAATACAATATTTTTGTTTAATAAAAAGAGTAAAGGATTATTTAAATAAAATCATGAGGATTTATTAATATCCAATTTTATTTAAGTAAAGACAATTTCCTATTTTGAATGAACATTAAAACTTAATAAAGTATTTTATATAAAAATTCAAAGTGTTTTATTTTTCAAATAAAACCTACTAAAAAGGTTTTGGTAAAATTTAGAATTCAAATAGAGTTTCAAAACATATTTAAATCTTATTTTGAAATAAAGACTAATGTCTATTTATTTTGTTAATAATTAATAAACCCTAAAATTAATTATTCTAAATTTGACTTTAGAGTATATTAAATAACAGTATTAAAATCTACACAAAGTTTGGTGAAGGTTTGAATTCAAATGGAGTTTGAATTGTTTGAATAAAAATCAAAACAGAAATTCTAAATAGAAAAAGAAAAAGGTTCTGTATAAAAAAAGAAATGAACCCAGCCTAGACCAGGCCCAGCAGCGCAGCCCAACTAAACCCCCCTCCGAATCGTTTTTCTTTACCCGCAAACAAACCCGCCCCGTCGCTGACGCCTCGCCCCCCCCCCACACACACACTCTCTCTCACAGACAACGTGGCCCCGTGTTGTCAGTCTTCTCTTCCACCCATGACAGTTCCCACACGACCTCATTTGTTTACGCCATGAGTAACTCTGGTAAATTCGCATCAATGCGGGATTTAATCTCTCCAGAGACGACACGCCTTTAAACGCCTCCCTCCCCTCTTCCATTTCCCCAGACACCGCCTCCCCTCTGCCCCCAGGCTGCCCCAATTGCAAGCTCGAGCCCCTCTGCCCCGACGTGCCTCTCCGGCCGATTCCGGCGCCGTCCGACCACCCCTCGCCTCCCAGTGCACCCGAGCCTGCTCCCCATCTCCTGGCGCTTCTCCCTGTACCACTCACTCGCCAGCGTGCGCTCCGAAACGTCGGCAAGAACCACCTCCGAGCGCCGTCGTCGTCTGCCACTCCTCCGGCGAACTCCCCAGGTAGCTTCCGTCCACCCCTGACCCTCTCGTTGATGCTCCTGTAACCGCCACACTCACATGTGTCTAACTCACCCTTCATTTCTCCTTCTGGTGGCCTACAAGCTCGCCCCCGACGATGAGCAGAAGCACCCGACGCCGCTGCTAACTCCGACGAGCAATCGTCGCTTCTCCCGTGCACCCCTCGAGTATCTGACCCCACCTTGAGATTCACTGCAACCACACGAGCACAGTAAGCGTCTCTGCTCCTCCCCGCGCGATCTAAATCGCTGGCAACTTCTCTGACAGGCGCAGCGCCGCCCTTGCGCCGCTTGATCCATGGTCGAGCAGCTGTGATCCATTGGATCTTGATCTAGTGGCTCAGATTAGAACTTATCGAAGGGGTATGCATCAATCTGTGTCGTGCGATTTAAGTGAGATCCTACAGCCAGTATAGCTCAATCCAAACGAACCGGTACCGTCCAATAGGATAGAGCCACGTGGACAGAGTTTGATTTAAAACAGAAATTTGATCTATTAGATATGCAAACTTGCAAAATTCATAACTTTTAATCTACAAGTCCAAATTTTGCAAATTTTATTTCAATGGAATCAGAAGAGCAAGTACTTTGCAACCCTGCAATTTGTTTAATGTTTTGCTTCTGGAAAATTGGTTGAATTTGCAGAAACTTGTGTAGGCATAATTTGAATATAAAAATTGTTCTAGAAATATTTTTAAGGTGAAATCTTTGCTAAGTGGTTTGTTTTGAACCTACTGACCATAGAAACCAACTTATGGATTTAAAAATGTATTTTATGAAGCCAAAGAATAAATCTTTGAATAAGAGCATTTCTAGTCAAATAAAAATATTGTTTATGTGTTAAAAATACTTTTTGAGTAAAATCTTTGGGAAATGATTTGAATTAAACTCTCTGACCCTAAACACCAAGTTTTGAGATTTAAAAATATATTTTATGAACCCTATAAAATTATCAAAAGGGCATTTTTAACAACATAACATATCACTTAGGTATAAAATTGGTTTATGGGGTGAAACCTTTTGCAAATAGTTTTACCACTTTTGTAAATGACCAATATGAGCTTTAAAATGTTTAGAGCCTAATAGAAACCATTTTCCCAAATAAAACCATTTTTTGCATGCTTGCATGCATTGCCTTGTTTTTATTATTTTATGTGGTAAATTGTTTGAATGCTAGTTGAATATGTGTTTGCTTGATTGAATTATAGTGAAGTTAGAAGAGTGTGTTATTTGCAAGATCAAGAAGTGAACCAACATTCTCAACTATTTTCATTACACTTAGTGGATTTTTGTAACATGCATGATATGACTACTATATTTCTATGCTATGCTATATCCTATTAGGATACCCTTATATCTTCCTTAGTGAAAACAATGTAGTTGTAGTATGCTTAGCCCTGCTATATATTTGGGATGGGATACATGATATGATTACATGAAGTGTTGGAAAAATAAATGTTTTATGTAATAAGACAAGTACTCAATGAACCACCTGGGTGGAAATAGAATACTCAAGTTTTGGACAAGGTGGCAACAAAGGGAACCATGTTTATATGGATGTATTTTTGTATGTGCACTAGAAGAAAACCACCTAGGGACTTAGAGATTGAACATGTTTCTCGTACAGTGGCTTCCGTGTACAGCCACATGCTAAATGGGCCCTGGCTTAGTCAACTACATAGTGGAAGACCCATGCATTGGCATCTTCAAGTTAACTAGAATGGTGTATAGGAAAATATATCCTTACATTGGTGCCTGGTAGACATGCTAGCATTGTGTATTGGGAGGACTTCTATGGAAAGACTTTGTCACGTTCTCGATCTGCCAGTACTCCATTTGGTGAGTACTTATCCAGCGACCACTGGTGGCGTCAAGACGAGATTGTGTCATGTGGGTAAAGTGTACAACTTCTGCAGAAGATCAAATTCTAAGTACTTAGCCGTGTCTCCGGTTATGGACAACTCTGAGCAAATAAGGCCTGAAGCTATGGAAGATCTCGACATTCCAATTTCTCAAAGTAAAACTTGATGGTGACAACAAGGGATTAGAAGCACTTGGAGTTTTCCAAGGAGTTCAGAAAGATTTTTCAAAAGATCAAAACTATTTTGAAAAGATAGGATAAAACTATATTGCTTTCTGCAAATGAGCCTAAACCCTACCTAGAAAAATATGCATGTATTGATAGGATCCACTTATTTCTACATAGTAGTGAAACTTGCCAATACAATTCAAATGTATTGACCCTTGTGGCTGCAACTTATTATGTTGCAGGTTTGTTTGATGTTAGTGAAGTGTGTTGAATAGGATTACAAGTCTACAACCAACATGATTGCCTGTGGCACTTTGAACATGAAGGACTCCATGCTATATGGATATTCTGCTGCATTGTAATGAGATAGCCAAATGAGCTATGTAAGATGTAATGAAATTTTATTCCTAGTTATAAAGTTCTATTATGACCTTTGTTTCTTGATATTATATCTTAACTGTGGATGCTAGCTATTGATCCAGGGACTAGCATTGTAAAAACAGGGATCTCTACCTTATTAAAGGTTGGGACCTCTATAAAAGGTATTCCCTCTCAAGCAACCATGCAATCAAGATACAAGAAGTCTCTTGTGTCCCCAACACACCCAATACACTTTCCAGGTGTATAGGTGCACTAGTTCGGCGAAGAGATAGTGACATACAAGTGGTAACGGTGCCAGAAAAGAGCTTCTGACTTGTTGTTGACGTGAGAGAAACTAAAGGAAAACTGAAATAAAGATGGAAGCAAGCAAACATGCAACAGATCTAGATGCAAACGGTGTTTCAATGTTTAGAAACAAGGCCTAGGGATCATACTTTCACTAGTGAACACTCTCTCATATAAATATCTTCTCTTCATGATACTACTCTGAACTACTCTCCGGTTGGACACTCTAATCCATGGTAGGGCTATAACAGCACTCCTCAAAGTCCGCCTTTCCCATCTAGATAACCCCACACTGTCACCTTGAGCGCTAGATGGTTCCAACAAACACCATAATTTCATAAAGACATCCAACTCCAAATATACTCATGATAAATATTTATGAACTCTAGACTAAGTGCCACCACGGCGTGCACGATGTCACTTTGACACACATGGGGAGAGCAGAGATCTATTGAAGCACTTGAGTATTTATGTAAACTCTAGCCTAAGTGCCACCACGGTATGCACTTTGTCACTTTCACACACGTGGGGAGAGCTAGAGATCTATTAAAGCACTTGAGTAGCAAGGTTGATCTACTTGATTACAAAGCTCATGACCACAACAACATCATGCATAGAGAGAGAGATGAACACATAGCTAGCCGTAGAGCCCTTAGCCTTGAGGAAGAATTACTCCCTCCTCATCATGAGAATCAGCAACAACAATGAAGATGGTGGTGGAGATCGATGGAGATGGCTCCGAGGGCACTTCCCCGTCCTGGCAGGGTGCCGTAACAGAGACTTTCTGTCTCCCGAATCTCCCCTTCGATTGCGGTGGCGCTGCAGAACTTTTCGTGTCTTTTTGGTCGATTCTTTAGGGTTTTAGGGACGGAGGCTTCTTATAAGCGAAGGAGGCAAGGCCGATGGAGGGCCAGGGGGCCCACACCCCTGTGGGCGCCACCAGGGCTGGCCCGCGCCTATGGGGGGTGCGGCCACCCTGGTGTCCTCCTCCAACTCTACTTCGTGGTTCTGTATCGCTTAGTGAAAAATATGAACTTTGGCTTTTGTCCCGGACAATTCCGAGAATATTCATTTTTTAGCTTTCTGAAACCAAAAACAGCATAAAACAGGCAACTGGCACTATGGCATCTTGTTAATAGGTTAGTACCAGTAAACATATAAAAACACCTCAATGTGTAGATAAAGCAAAGCAAAGTAGATACTAAACAAGCATGGAACATCAAAAATTATAGATACGTTTACGACGTATCAATGACATATACTCCAGTTCTTCTATCTTGCCTTCACCTTTGCATCTAACACTTTGGGATTCATTTCACAACCGAAGAATCTAGATGATGGTAGGATGGCTGCCCAAGTCTATGATCCCAAGATGAAGGAAGTCACTATCGTGTCCGACGACGATGTCCCGCTGGTGCGTAAGCGAAAGAGCTCCACCTCTGAAGCCGCCGACGGAGGAAAGAGAAAAAATATGGAGGGTGGAGCCTCCAAGAGATCCGCCACCTCCCTGGAGGCGGAGAAAAGAAGAATGACCGGTATCCCGCTAACCAAGGCACCAACCGTTGTGTAAGCTTCTTAACATATGACATTGTCTCCTGCTGGTCTTATTCCTGTACTTATACTTTTTGCACGTTTCAGGAAGAAGGACAGTATGAGTTTGAAGAAGACCTCCAAAACATTAGGGGATTCTAAAAACATCAAAGAAATGTTTAACCAAGCATCTGCTGCCATCGCCCCTCCGACTCTGAGTGTCCATCCTACGATCGCACCGACAAGTTCTCCAACAAAGGTAACGTCTGAACCTTCCGCCATGGAAGTGGACCCAACTCCTTTTCAGGAGGTCCCAGACGTTGCCGCGGATCCCCACATTGTCGACGAGCAGGCGACAGAGGAAATTACGACCTCAAAAGTGCCTGAAGCTCCGGCTAATGATGCCACTACTAGCGGTAAGGCAGTGGTGGAAGGCAGAACTTCTGCCATAGGCGGAGTCGTTGCACCCTAGACGCCAAAAGATCTTCCCAAGATTGTCTACCCGGTTCTTACACCGAGTAGCTCAACTCTGGATCCTGGTGTAGCGCCAACTTCTCCCACGTGTGGTCTTGAGAGGCTGCTCAAGCAGGCAGAGATTTTGCATGTAAACATTCTTGCTTTTAGTAAGATATTCTTCGAGAGCACCAGCAACCTCAAGATCATTGCACTTGTAAGTTTTATATGCCTTTTGCATTTCATATGTAGTATCCCACTGTATCCCCCGAGGATTTAGATGGAAAACCATAGGTCTTTGTGTCTGAATGCTCTAAGAGTGACTAAGCTAGAATCTTTGCACTATAGCCCCCAAGTATGTAGTTTGAATGAATTATTCCGACTAGATACTTTCAAAGTAGCATACCCAGTGTTTGTAATTTTTGATACTGGAGAACCCAAGCCTCTAGTTGAAACAAAATTAGTTCCAACTAGATGCTTAAAAAATGACTAAGAATTTTGCTGAGTTTTAAAAAACTCGTACTGTAGTCCCCAAGCCTCTAGGTGGATAATTATCCGGCTAGATGCTCCAAGCAGACCAAGTAATTTTACTATTTTTTTGCAGAATGGGAATGCTCCGAGGAACGTAGCCAACGACAAGTTCCAGAAGATGCGTGCAGATCTTGAGGCTGAAAAGGATAAAACTGCCTTCTTGAAGGATCAAATCACCAAGAGCAAGAGTCTGTTTTTCTTTTCAATTTCGCACTCAATATTGGTCTTGCGCCATTAACTTCCGACTACTCATTGTGCCTTGTTATTTCTTTGACATGCAGAAGCTATTGCCAAGGCAAAGGACATTGTCAAGCAATCCAAGCATATACAATTGATGGATAGCAAGAACTAAATCCTTAAGCAGGAGAGAGCCGACTCGCTTAAAATGCATGAAGATGCCCTGGCTGCCGTGCAAGAATCTGCTAACACGGAGATCAACCGTCTGAAGGAGGAAATTACAATCCTCAAGGAATAGAACAAAGATGTTGCCGAGTAGAATACTTGTAACCTTGAGGCTTACAAGGCCCTCCGACAAGAATGGGACTCCATGGCGGAGACTCTCCAGCAAGCTGAAGATAGCATTTTTGGTAAGCAATCTCCGTCTTGTACTTATGTAAACCAGGTACTCTGAACTTTTGTTGTATTGAACTCATATACTCAATCATTTGGCCGGAAATGCAGCTCCTATTGGTTTGACCAATAATCCTCCTCCGCCAAAGGAATGCATGGTTCTTGCCGACAACTTCATCATCACCGCCATTACCCAAGCAAAAGAAATTGCCAAGCCCTTAGTCATTAATATCAAAGCAGTGGACTCCGTCATGAAATACTCGGAGATCCTGCGCCAAGCCCCCGAGCATATCGTAAGCTGGAAAGCTTCATGTACTCGTTTTGGCGCAAGGATGGCTCTGGCTATGGTTAAGGCCCATTATAAGGATGCCGACATTGACACGGTGACTTCAGTTTTGCCGGAAGTAGACGACGGTGGATAAAAGATCGATCATGGAGCTATCTATTCCTCGCTTGCCGGCTACGACACTAGGGTCGCCCAGTTGGTGGATGCAAACATTTGTGCCTCTTGAGGTAATAGATGCCGACCAAGCCCACTCCTCTAAGTCCCTCAAGACTGCCGACTTTGTCGATGAACAAGATGGATCTCCTGCGGCCGACGACATTACCTTGAAGTCTCCTGCACCAGAGGAATGAAAACACTATGTAATATGTGTTTCCTTTGAATGTTTTGTATGTATGCGGAAGACAATGGGTAATATTAAGGCGTAAAAGAATGGGTATAAGTTTCCTGCTACTTAAGAACTAATTCCAGCATGTATATATTTTTAAAGAAGTGCTGGCTTATACATTACTCTGGCTTTATGCTTGAACTTTCATGAGTCGGAAGACCCTTAGTCAGAACTATGCGCTTAGGCGATGATACCTAATGGCACCGCAAAAAACCTAAGCAAAAAATCACTGACTTTGAGTGCCAAAAGTCACTACTCCAGAATCCACATAAAAACAACAAAGAACGTGTAGACCAGAAAACTTAAGCTAACGCCCGTAGGCGGAATTTTCACAAGTGCAAATGAAAACTTGCGCATAAAGGTTTTATACGATCCAAAAATAAACACTAAAGGAGGTAAAATACTCAAGCATATGAGTGAACCAAAGAACTTTATTTCACTTATCATATAAAAAATACACAGTAGATAGTAAAGTATGCTAAATGTAGAAAGGACGTAGTTATGCTATGTTCCATGGCCGATCAAGCTCCGGATATTCATCGTCCAGGTCATGTTGCTTACGCATATGATCATCGTTTGGTCTATCCTCTAGTTCACGATTGTCAATTAGGTAATAAGAACCATTGAGAAGCGCCTTGCTTATGATGAACGGTCCTTCCCATGGCAGGGATAGTTTGTGTGACTTCTTCTGCTTAAGTCAGAGCACCAGATCCCCCTATTTAAACGAGCGATGCCGGACGTGGCGACTATGGTAGCTGCGTAGCTTCTGCTCATAGATGGCGGATCTTTGGCATGCCAATACGCGCTCTTCCTCGAGAAGGTCTACATCTAGGCGCCTAGATTCTTCAGTGTCATCCTCATCATAGGTGGCAACTCTTGGTGAATCGTGAAGGATGTCAGAAGGTAGGATGGCTTCTGCTCCATATACCATGAAGTACGAGGTGTAGCCGGTGGATCAGTTAGGAGTAGTTCGTAAACTCCATAAAACATATGGCAATTCCTCCGCCCAGGCTCCAGCTGCTCTATGTAGCGGTGCCTCTAGACGCGGCTTTATTCCCTGCAGAATTAATCCATTGGCTTTCTCAACTTGTCCATTGGACTTAGGATGTGCCATAGATGCCAAATCAAGTCGGATGACCTTCTCCCAACAATAAGCTTCCACTTCTCCGAGTGACAAGTTGCTACCATTATCGGTGATAATGCTATGTGGAACCAAATCTCACCACTAGATCCGGGACAAACCTAAGGGCAGTTACCCTCATCAAGCTTTCTAATGGGTTTAGCTTCTATCCATTTAGTGAATTTATGAACTGCTACTAGCACATGCCTAAACCCACAAGATGCCGTCTGTAATGGACCAACCATGTCTAGTCCCCAGACTGCAAACGACCAAGTTATTGGTATTGTTCACAATTCTTGAGCTGGTACCTGTGGTTGTCGGACATAGTACTGGCATCCCATGCATGTCTCAACCATCTTGTCGGCGTACTCCTTCGCGGTCAGCCTCTAGAATTCTTGCAGGAAGGCTTTGGAGACCAAAGATAAATGAGTGGCGTGATGCCCCCAATCTCCGAGGTGGATCTCACGAAGGATTTCAATACCTTCTTGCTAGGAGACACACTTCAGGTATACACCAGTGGTGCTTATTTTATAGAGTTTTCCATTGATTATGGTATATCCCTTAGCTCGATGTCGTGGGAATGATCACGGCAGATGCTGCAATCGGCAGCGAGTAGTAGAACGAGGGGCAAGGGCGGCCAGCCATCTGCGGTGCGAGATCAGGCGAGACACGAGGTTTTACCAGTTCGGCCCGGAGGTAAAGACCTACTCTGCTAGATTGTATTATGAAGGTGGTACAAAGGCGAGCTCAGCGGCTGGCGAGTCGCTTGGGTGTATGATGGAACGTATCTCTACGCCCGCAGGAGGTTTATATAGGCTCACCTCCCTAGGGTTTACATATCTCAACCGAATCAGTTAAGGCTTGGTGCTTGTTTAACCTAATCGTGGGCCTATCTACTACTTTGGGCCTTGACTTCGATCGCTTGGATCCACGCCAGGCCTTGATCGATCGTCGTCTCATGAGCCCACTCGCCGGTTCTGGGCGGTCAGCGTCTGGGGTATACCCGGTAGGTACATCCCCATCGATAGTCCCGAGGCCGTCGTTGATTGGGCGGTGGCTCTTTGGCGTCAATCTGACTTGAGTAGACATCCCGCAGCTTTGGCGAGTCGGTCGTGAAACATTGTCATAGTGATCGGGTCGGCGAGCCAGTGGCTGAAGTTGGACCGTTAAGCGTGGTCAAACTAGCTGTTGGGGTAACCACGGTAACTTTGGCATAATCACCGCGTAATGCGGCTCACGATTTGGCGGGTAACAACCGCTATATAAGGAATAGCAGGCGATCGAGAGAACCACCTTCTCGTCATTTCCTCGATTGCACGCACTTTCGCCTCCTTCGCATCGCGATCAGCGACCAATCCTCGATCCCCACAAATCCTTCTGCCATGGCCCTCTCCACCGAACCTTGGGGTAGATCTAAGTGTACGAGGGCGCAACTGGCTTCCTTTGAGGAGGCCGGGATCCTGCGCGCCGGCTGCTGGCGCATCCCCGCGGCCGGAGAAGTGACCCCAAACCCGCGCGAGGGGGAATTCATCTGCTTCACCAGCCATCTAGAACGGGGGCTAGGATTCCCCATGTCCCTGTTCTTCCGGCGCTTTTGCGCCTACTACGGGATCCAACCGTCGGACCTGGGTCCACACAACATCGAGCAGCTCGCCATCTTCATGAGGTTCTGCGAGTGCTACTTGGGCTGCCAGCCCTACTTCCCTCTATGGCAAGATCTGTTCCATGGACGGATCAGCCGCGAGGAAGCGGGCGGCCCAATGCTTGCCGCGGGCGGCCTAACATTCCAGCTGAAGTCGAAGGCTTCGTTCTTTGACTTGATGCTGCCCGCCAAGGCGGCGAGCGACTGGAAGAAGTCTTGGTTCTACATTGCCGAGGCGACCCCGGAGGGCGAGACGGCGATCCCACGGTACTCCGCCAACCGGTCCGAACCGCGCCGGCTTCAAGTCGGCACGCTCCCCAGCGACCAGCGGATGGTCGTGGACGAAATGCTTCAAACCATCCGCGGTCTAAAGAAGAAGGGCCTCCAGACGATCAACTTATACAACTGCTGGCTCGGGCGGCGGCTCGTCCCTCTGGCTCGGCGCGACCACTACATGTACCAGTACACGGGCCGGGAGGACTCGACGAAGTCCTGCCTCGCCGAGTGGATGCTTGAGGACTACACCCCACCACTGAAGAAGATCACCCAGGCGGTGTACCTGGACGCAAAGGCTGGGGTCGCCCCCTACACCGCAAAGCATCCAGCCCCAACGATAAGTCACCTCGCATCATTCGCAGTCGCAGTTTTTGCAGTCGCGGTCGGTCTAATTTAATTTTGTGTTCATCGCAGCTATTCCAAGTGGTGGAAGGATGGCTCTCGCCTTCTGACGACGAGAATTCGAGCTCGTCCGTCCAGGACATGGGCGAGTCGCCTCCCGCCAAGGGCGATACCGGGAGCGACGAGAGCAACGGCAACGACGAGTCCGAGGAGGAGGTCGCCCCGCTGGTCCGCAAGACCCGCGGGCAGCGTTAGCGTGAGCTTGAGGCGAGTAAAAGCCTCGAGCGTCATGATGACGATGAAGAACTTCCGGAGACCACCTCGCGCCGCCAGGCTACTCCGTCGAAGAAGAAGAAGGAGAAGGAGGCAAAGGCTCCTCCGAAGAAGAAGACGAATCCGGTGAGGCCGGCCTCGCCACCGCACTCGGCGAGCAGCTCCGACGCCCCCAGCCCGGCCAAGGACGAGGCGCCGCCGATGGCAGCCGCGCTGGACACGGCCACTATCGAGGTGCCACTGGCCTCGATGCCTCCGCCATTCGCCCCAGTTTCTAGGCTAGGGGCCGCTCCGGCCCCGGCGGCTTCACCTCGCAGGGAAGCCCCTGTTGAAGATGTCCCAGAGGCTCTCGTTGCAGCCTCGACCACGAAGAAGCCGTCCGTGTCTTGGGCGCGCGATGTCCTGGAGATGGGCCTCAGCCGCCGACTAGGCCCCGAACTGGAGAAGCCGGCCAGCATCGGCACGAGGCTACGCTTCATTCCGGTCACCAAGTGAGTTTGCTCACCTACTTTTGTCTTTCATAGAAGCTTGAATTATTTCGCTCACACAATCAATTTATAGGACCGGAGCGAAGAAGACAGGCCACCCGACCGTGTCTAAGGTGCCACCCGTCGTCAGCGAGGAGGATCCTTCCCGCAAGAGGAAGGCGGACGAAGTCGTCGTTCCTGCGGATGGCGCCAAGAAGGCCAAGGGCGACGATGTCGTCACGATCTCCGACGACACGGCGGTCGCGCCGAATGAACCCGCAATGGAGGCGGCCGTACCCACGAAGGAGAGTGCTCCCTCGCCTGGGGTGACCGAGCCGGTCTCCTTTGGTGTCAGTGCCTCCATCGCCACGTTCCCACGCTTCATGACCAGGCGGCTGCAGCGAGTGGGACCTCGCCCTCGAGCCGTGCACCTGGGGTCGCCGACGTAGAGTTCAAGCAGCGTCGTGGGCACACGCCGGCTCTCCTCGCATCCGTGGATGCGATACAACTTCACGGCATGCTTGGCGCAGCTATCTAGGTATGTCCAGTCCCGAGGATCAGGTCGGTGTGCAGCAGCGGTATGATTCTTTTAGTGTCTTGTCGTTATTTTCGCGTCCAGTCCCCGAGTGCGCACCCGCTGAATTTCAGCGGGTGGGCAGTTAGGATTTGTTGATTGCCAGTCCCCGAGTGCTTTTCGCTGAATTTCAGCGGGTGGGCACTTATGATTTTTGATTGCGGTCCCGATGCGCTTTCGCTGAATTTCAGCGGGTGGGCATTTAGGATTTTGATTGTTGGTCCCGAGTGCACTCGCTGAATTTCAGCGGGTGGGCACTTAAATTCACTTTAGTTAACTGTTTGAATTGTGTGCGGGGGCTGCCGCGTGAGTCGGTGACCGATTGTGAAACACCGCAGCGGAGAAGCGCCCACCGTCAAGAGGCGAATAAGGGGCTTCAGTTGCGAAGGCGAAGAGGCTCGCCGAGGACTTGTCCCAGCGGGTGAGTTAGCAGCTCAATCGGCGTTGAGCTCGGTGAAGCGGATCACCGAGCTCGGCCTTGGTGAGGAGGCGAAAGAGGAGGCGAAGTTGGCGGATGGTCGAGCCAAGGCCGCCCGTTCTGACCGCCCGGAAGAGCGTAAATTTTCTGACGCCCTTGTTGCTGGGCTTCAGGACGACTATACTTCTCTTCAAACCTTCATCACGGATCTCTCCCGTCCCTTGATTGGTGAGTTTGTCTGCCCTTGCCTATTGCATGTGTCTTTTCATAATATCCGATGTACTCACTGTTATATTCTATCCGCAGGTCGCATCCTTGATAGCGCGGAAGAGGCGAGCTTCGACGCGGCGGCAATGTGTACGCTCGTCGACTTCGGCGGCGTTGTCGGCGACATGCATCGAGCCTACCTCCGGAGATATCGCCCACGAGTAATTCCCAGCGACCTCGTCGGTATGGAAGTACTTGGAGAAGGCGCCGTCGGTCGTTGAGTTCATGGCGATCGGCGTTCGGCGTGGGCGGCGGCGGCGCTTAACCTTGGCTTGCTCATTTCTGAAGATTTCGATGGACGATGCGACGAGTGGCTACCGTCGTCGTGGCGGTGGAGATCTCCGAGGTGCTCAAGTTGACGGGCCGCGCCGCGGTGTACTCCGAGCGCGTCTGGGCGATGGGCGACCTCCTTCCTTACCAGGAGACGGTCGTCGCGCCCAACGACCCCGAGCCGCAGCACCAGGACTTCAAGGTCGAGCAGCCTTTTCGTGCGGCGATGGCGGGTGAACTGACGACGTATCCTTCGAACCCGTACACTCCCTTCATCCGCAATCGCAAGGGTGCTGGCGAGTCGTCGTCGAAGCCTGCGGAATAAGCTAGGTTGCCCTGGGGCGTTAGTAGCAGTTCTGCCATTCGACATACTATGTAATTTGAGACAATGCGACATGCTATTGAATGAGATACCGTGTCTGTTTTGTGATTTGTCATGTGTTTTGTGGTTGAACGAGTCCCCGAGCGCGTCCGCCCTTTTGTGGGGTTTACCTCGTGTGTGATGTGTATGTGGTTTTTTGAATGTTTTGTTATTGTGGTCGACTCACCCGGACTCGAAGAGCCAGTCGCTAGGCGACTCCCTTGAGCGCTCTATACTTCGCCGTTTTCCCTTGCGCGAACGAGGTCGGATGGCCGAGTCCCCGAGCGTGGTACTTGGTTGTTCTAGGCGCGACTCGAGGGTTGGTGAGGACTTGGCGCGTTAGTTTGAGCGCATCACTCCTGCCTGGCCCGTTGGGTCAGTCGCGTGGCGAGTCCTGGGCATGCTCTCATACTTGGCGTTTTTCCGAGCCGCTCACGCTGAACTGGTCGTCAGTCCCCGAGCGTGGTACGTGGCCGTTCGAGTCGCTATGTCGAGGATGCGGAGCATCGTGGTCGCTATGAGAAGCGAAGGCAGTTGTCTTGGCTCGTAGAGCCAGTCGGGCTAGGCGACTCCAATGGGGCTCCGGGTAGGCGTTTTCGTGCACGATGCAAAACCTGAGGTGACCCAGTGCTCTTGCATCACACTACTTAGCCGTGCCGATCGCTTTACCAAAGGTTGACTTCTGCGGTTAGCTTGACGCTGTTATTACAAGTGCGAGTGGCACAAGACACGGAGAGTAGGCGCAATTTGCGGTAACCGATTCTTTTTATTTCATAGCGACTGGAGAGTACATATGTGGAGTTCTAGGAATAGAACTTCCGTAGGAGGTTTACATTCCATGGTCGCTTGACGTCGAGTTCGCCGTCCCCGCGGACGTCGATGAGGTAGTAGGCGTCGTTGCGGTCTGGCGCCCGATGGCGAATGGTCCCTCCCATGGGGGGAAAGCTTGTGCATGCCCTTCTTGTCCTAGATGAGGCGCAGCACCAGGTCGCCTTCTTGGAAGGTGCGAGTTTTCACCCGCCGGCTGTGGTAGCGGCGGAGTCCTTGTTGGTAGATGGCGGTGCGCGAGCGAGCTAGGTCGCGTGCCTCGTCGAGTTGATCGACTCCATCCTGTCGTGCGAGTTCGTTAGCAGCCTCCGTGTAGTGGACGACCCGCGGCGAGTCGTGCTCAAGGTCGGTGGGCATGACTGCCTCGGCGCCATACACCATGAAGAAGAGGGTGAATCCGGTCGACCTGTTGACCGAGGTGCGGATGCCCCAGATGACGGAGGGTAGCTCCTCGACCCAGCACCCGGCGGTGCGCTCGAGTGGTACTTGGAGTCGCGGCTTCAGGCCGTGGAGGATGCTTTGATTTTCCCGTTCCGCCTGGCCGTTGGATTCCGGGTGGGCGACTGACGCGAGGTCGAGCCGGATGTGGTGTTCTTCGTAGAATTCGGCCATGGATCCTTTGGAGAAGTTGGTGCCGTTGTCTGTGATGATGCTATTTGGGAACCCGTAGCGATATATGAGCTCGCGTAGGAACTTAGTGGCGGTCTTTTCGTCGCATTTCCGGACTGGCTTGGCCTCCACCCACTTTGTGAATTTGTCGACTGCGACCAGGAGGTGGGTGTAGCCGGAAGGGGCCTTTTTGAAAGGGCCTACCATATCCATGCCCCACACGGCGAATGGCCAGGTGATGGGGATTGTCTTCAGCGTCGAGCTTGGCACGTGCGTCTGGTTGGCGTACTTATGGCACCCGGCGCACCGCTGGACAATGTCGACGGCGTCGGCGTGTGCAGTGGGCCAGTTGAATCCATGCCGCATAGCCTTGGCGACTAGAGAGCGGGCGCCGGTGTGGTGGCCGCAGTCGCCGGAGTGGACATCGTGGAGGATGTTGCATCCTTCGGCGGGTTGGACGCAGCGTTGGAACACGCCGGTGATGCTGCGCTTGTGGAGCTCGCCGTCGATGATGGTGTAGTACTTGCATCGGCGTGCGATCATCCTCGCGTCCGTCTCATTTGCCGGCAAGGTGCCGGCCTCTAGGTAGGCGACGTAGGGCTTGGTCCAGTCGTCTGGCTCGGTGACGAGTGCGACCAGGGCTGTGTCCGGCTGTAGCGGGACTCCAATGTCGATCTCCCTCGGGGGGAGACTGATGTCTTGGTGATCGTGTCGAGGAAGACGTCGGCGGGTGGTGCGAGTCGAGCCGACCCGATGCGAGAGAGTGCGTCGGCCTCCTCGTTCTTCCGCCTATCAATCCACTCGACGGAGTAGCCTGCGAAGTGTCCGCCCAGCTTGTCCACTGCTTGGCGGTATGCTGCCATGGTGGGGGAGACGGCGTCGCAGGTGCCGGCGACTTGCCCAGCGACGAGGTCGGAGTCTCCGTAGCAGCGTAGGTGGTTGATGTTCATCTCCCTGGCGGCTCGCATGCCGTGGAGTAAGTCCTCGTACTCGGCCATGTTGTTGGTGCAGGGTGTGAAGTCGAGGCAGAGGACATAGCGGAGCTTGTCGCCCTTCGGTGAAGTTAGTACGATCCCTGCGCCTGCGCCGTCCGCGTTCTTGGAGCCGTCGAAGTGCAGGCTCCAGTAATGGAGGTATGGCAGCTTCTCTGGCTGCTGGGCCTCTTCCCAGTCGGCTATGAAGTCCGCTAGGGCCTGCGACTTGATCGCTTTTCGTGGCTCGTATTTGATGATGTGGACGCTGATTTCGACGACCCACTTGGCGACCCGCCCGGTCGCCTCGCGGTTGCGGATGATGTCCTGCAACGGTGCTGAGGAAACGACCGTTATCGGGTGCTCCTGGAAGTAGTGCGGCAGGCGCCGCTGTGCTCTGAAGACCGCGTATACCAGCTTCTGGTACTGCGGGTATCGCTGGCGCGACTCGGTGAGGACCTCGCTGATGTAGTACACCGGTCGCTGTACTAGGCGCTCCTTTTCTTCCTCCGGTCGCTCGACGACCATGACGGCGCTGACGACGCGCTCGGAAGCCGCGACGTAAACCAACATGGGTTCTTTGTCGGCGGGGGCGGCGAGTAGCACCTTCTTGAGGTCGTGAAGCGCGTCATCCGCCTCCTTGTCCCACTCTAAGGTGGGGTTCTTGCCCATCAGGCGGTATAGGGGCATCGCCTTTTCACCCAGGCGGGGGATGAAGCGACTGAGAGCCGCTACTCGCTCGGCCAGCTTCTGGACGTCGCGCAGGCACTCGGGTTTGCCGAGTCGGGCGATCGTGTCGATCTTGATGGGGTTCGCCTCGATCCCTCGCTTGGAGACGACATACCCCAGTAGTTGTCCTGCTGGTACAACGAAGGTGCATTTGCCTGGGTTAAGCTTTATCTTGTATTTTCTCAAGTTGGCGAACGTTTCCGCCAGGTCGGCGAGTAGGTCACCCTGGCGAGCGGACTACACGACCACGTCATCGATGTAGACGTGGATGTTGCAGCCAATTTGGCTCGCGAGGCACTCTTGCATGCACCGCTGGTAGGTCACCCCGGCGTTCTTGAGGCTGAAGGTCATGGCGGTGTAGCAGAAGGCTCTGAATGGCGTGATGAACACCGTCTTCTCCTCGTCCTCGACAACCATTTTGATCTGGTTGTATCCAGAGTAGGCGTCGAGGAAACATAGCGACTCCGAGCCCGCGGTGGAATCGATTATTTGGTCGATCCGCGGGAGGACGAACTGCTCCTTTGGGCAGGCGCTGTTTAAGTTTGTGTAGTCGATACACATCCTCCAGGTCCCGTTTTTCTTCTCGACCAGGACTGGGTTTGCCAGCCACTTGGAGTACTTGATTGGCCGGATGAAGCCTGCAGCGAGTAGACGCTGCACCTCCTCAGCGATGGCTCGGCGGCGCTCTTCATTGAAGGACGCGGCTCGCTTGACAGGTCACACTTTGGGGTCGGCGTTTAGCTTGTGCTCAGCGAGCTCCCTAGGGACACCAGGCATGTCAGAGGGATTCCATGCGAAGATGTCCCTGTTCTCACGGAGGAACTCGATGAGCGCGCCTTCCTAGGCTGGGCTCATGCCCGTCCCGATCGTCACCGTCTGGCTGGAGTCGCCTGGGACCAGCTCGACGGTGCGGGTGTGCGTCGTTGCCTCGAAGGTTGAGGTGTTTGCGCCCTCCGAGTTGGGCTTCTTGAGTATGGTGGGGTCGTCGTTGTTGACCCCGCTCGCGTACTTGGCGAGCTCATCGGCGTGGTTGGTTTCTGTCGCGATGACGGCATCGGCGAGTTCGGCTCCTTTGGCCTCGCACTCGGCGGCCATGTCGAGGTCGCCGTTGATGGCGATGACGCCGCACGGCCCGGGGAGCTTCATCGCGTTGTACGCGTAGTGTGGCGCTGCCATGAACTTGGCGAATGCCTGGCGCCCCAGGACGCAGTGGTAGGGGCTGTCAAAGGGCACCAGCTCGAAGACGATCCGCTCGGCGCGGAAGTTTGCCGGTGTGCCGAAGGTGACTGGCAGCGTGACCTTGCCGATCGGGTATGCCTTCTGACAGGGGACGATGCCATGGAACGTGGTGTGGGTTGTCTCGATAATCGACTGCGGGAGCCGCAGCCGCCTGAAGGTGTCCAGGTACAGGATGTTGATGGAGCTGCCGCCGTCCATCAATGTCTTGGGGAGCCAGTAGTCGCCGACCTTAGGCTTGACCACCAGGGCGACTCGGCCTGGGTACTCGATGCGTGGCGAGTGGTCCTGGCGGCTCCAGGTGATGGGATGCTCCGACCAGTTGAGGAACTAGGGAACGTCCACCTGAGCCACCGCGTTGACGGCGACGGCGCGGGTGATGACCTTCTTCTCTCCCTTCGTATTGAAGCCTGTGAAGGTATGGAGCGAGCCGGCCACTTTGCCGAATTTTCCGCCGTTTGGCGGGTCGTTGTCGGGGTCCTCCCGTGCTCGCCGTGCCTTCTCGATCTCCCTGAGGGTGTGGCAGTCGGCGGTTGTGTGCGTTGCGGGCTTCCCTTCCCTGCTATGAAACGCACAAGGTTGGTTAAGGAGGGCCGCGGGGTCGAACCTTGGCTTGGCCTTGTAGTTGCCGCCGTCGCGGCGTTGTCCTCCGTCGTGGCGGAAGCTCTTGGGCTCACGTTGTGCGTGCCTAGCGTTGGCGACGAAGTCGACTCGCCCATCACTGCGGCGCTTGCCGGTGAGGCGAGTGTTGCTGAAGCATAGGTCGGACCTTCGTCCGCTGTCGTTGTCGCTCGTGCGGCGTTGACCTCCCGACTCGTCGTCGGTTTCCTGGTTTGGATCTTCCTCCGCGTACCGTTTGGTGATCTCGAGGAGGTCCGGTATGTTGTCGAGTGTGCGAGAGTGTCGCTTGAGCTTGGCGACCAGAGGCTCGTAGCGGCACGAGGTCTTGAAGAAATGGATCGCAGTGTCCGGGTGGATGCCGACCGCGTTGTACCAGAGTTCTTACCACCGTTGGACCCAGTTGCGGGTCGACTCGCGGGGTCCCTGGACGCATCTCTCCAGGTCCTCGATGGTGGCGGCGCGGGTGTAGGAGCACTCGAAGTGCCTGACGAAGGCGTCGCGCATATCCTCCCAGGAGTCGATACTATCCTGAGGGAGGGTGTTGATCCACTGCCTGCACGTCCCCTCCATCATCAGGGGGAGGTAACGGGCGGCTAGCAGGTCGGTGTGGCTTGCGATCCCCAATGCCAAGAGGTATGTATCGAGCCAGACGGCGGGGTCGTACGAGGGGTCGTACTTTTCTATCTCCTTCGGCGCCTTGAAGTTTGGCGGGTACTTCTCGCCTCGGATCATTGGTCCGAAGCACTTGGGGCCGAGTCATGGCGACCCCATGGGCTCGCCGTCCGCGGCGATGGTTAGGGTGTGTCGCGGTCGTCGGGCTGGCGTCGCGCCCGGCTTTGGTTGTTGATGATGTGGGTGCGGGCGTCGATGGGTTGACCGTTGGCGGCGACGAAGTTGGTCGCTGGCCTGGGGTCGTTGGTGGAGAGTGCCGCGTTCGCGGGTCGGTGATGGAGCTGCAGTGGCTCTGGTGGCGGGTAGTTGAGGGTGTTTGCCGCCATTGGGCGGCAGCTACGCTTCCGAAGCAGTAAGTACACTCGACCCTGCGAGTCGGCGCCTGCGTTTTGCTGCTCGACGGCCTTTGCGAGCAGGGCCCTGACGTACTGGATCGGTAGGGCACCGTCGCCGGTGGCCGTGATGTTGTCGGCTGCTGCTCGGCCCGCCACGAGGTTGTCCATCGGGGTGGAGAACAGTGGGAGGCCGTTGGCATCTCGCTCCCGTGAGGATACTACTATCCGCGGCTGGTCCCTGGGGGTGTGCGGTTGGGTGGAGGTGGGGCGCCCATCGCCGTCGACCCTGGCGGGGGCCGGGCGCTTCCTCCTGGTGGCGCGTTCTCGAATCGCGCTCGGCCACGCGGGCGGGTCGTTTCGTCGTCGGAGTTCAGCGCTACTGGGCGGTGGTTCAGGCGCGACCTGATCCGCTGCTGGTGGTAGCGCGATAGCTCCTGCGCCGTCACCTGCTCGAGGCGACATTTTTCGCGCTCGGCTTGCTCCTTGCGCATTGCCTCCACCAGCTTCAGGCGGAGTTCCTCGACCTCCGTTGCCGTGGCATTAGGAGGTATCAGGGTGGAGAAGGGATCCTCCGGCGGTTCGGTGTCGGTCGCCATGTAGGTCGCGGCATGGCGACCGGTTCCGTCGCGGAGGTCGGCGGAGTTTTCTGACCCGGAGTCGAAGTCAAAGATCCCGAGGATGGAGGGGTCCTCGAAGTCTCCCACGTTGGAGACCTGGGTGATGGAGCCCGCGGGTGAAGCCGCGGTGATGGATCGGCGAGTGGCCGGGGTCGCCCAGTCGGCGTCATCGTTGAGGGCCGCGTCTTCTGCGACCGCTGAGTTTTCGGCCACGTTGCTGTGGGCCGAGTTGTACTCGGAGGCGAGGCGATGGATCGTGCGGGTCTGGCCCTCGGAGAGCCGATCGCATGGCGGCGACTCGCGGATGCGGCGAGTCCTCCGAGACGATGGCGTCGGTGAGGCCGAGGGAAGAGGTCGATCGCCGACCGCGGATCACGTGTGGTGACGGGTCGCGCGGCGGGACGTAGCTGCTCGGCAATATTTGGAGCATCTCGCCGATCGCTATCATGCGGCGGTGGCGGCCGTCGTTGATGGGCAGATTGGATCTCGCCGCGAGAACACCGGCGGACCGGCCAAGCCCGGTGGGCGCCAGCCGTGGGAATGGTCACGGCAGATCTTGCAATCGGCGGTAGTAGAACGAGGGCAAGGCGGCCAGCCATCTGCCGTGCGAGATGAGGGCGAAGACACGAGGTTTTACCAGGTTCGGCCCCGTGGGGTAAAGACCTACTCTGCTATATTGCATTATGAAGGTGGTACAAAGGCGAGCTCGGCTAGGCGAGTCGCTTGGGTGTATGATGGAACGTATCTCTACGCCCATGGGAGGTTTATATAGGCTCACCTCCCCTAGGGTTTACATATCTCAACCGAATCAGTTAAGGCTTCGGTACTTGTTTAACCTAATCCGACTGGGCCTATCTACTCGCCTGGGCCTTTAGCTTCCAGTCGCTTGGATCCACGCCGGGCCTTGATCCAGTCGTCGTCTCGCAGGCCCACTCGCCAGTTCCTGGGCCAGTCGGAAACGTCCTGCTGGGTATACCCCGGTAGGTACATCCCCATCACTCGACGTACTTGTTGATAGCGCGTGGTAGGCGCTTCGTTGGAATACCCCAAGAGTAAGTTGTAGTGAGCATAGAAGCAAGTATTCCCTCAGTAAGAGACCGAGGTGATCGAACCAGTAGGAGGAAGGAAACGACTCAAAGCTGTTGCTAGCAACTTGGAGACCTACACACCACAAACTCAAGACTTTGCTCCAATGAACAGTGAGGTTGTCAATCTCAACGGTTTGCTGTAACAAAGGATTAACTGTATGGTGTGGAAGGTATCTTGGTTTTGTAAAGTGATAACAATGGAAGATGTATCAGTCGTAAAGATTGGACCGGGGTCCATAGTTCACTAGAGGTGTTCTCCTTAGATAAACAAACATGGCATGCTGGGTAAAAAATTTACAGCAAGGCAATTGATATGACTAAGCAAGGCATAACAATGCAATACTAGACATTCAGGATCCTATGAGATTCGATTGGGCAATACAACAAGATACATAGACCGCCATCCAACTGCATCTATGACTAGAAATCCACCTTCGGGTTATCATCCGAACCCCCTCTAGTATTAAGTTGCAAGCAACAGAAAACTGCTTTAAGCAAAGTGTGTAAGGTAAACAGTCCACTTGTTCCATGAACAAGAAACCGTTGTTTTCTCCCTAGTGGCAATAACACATCTACAACCTTAGAGATGTCTATCACTTCCCATAGATTAAATAGAGGCATGAACCCACTATCGAGCATAAATACCCCCTCTTGGAGTCACTAGTATCTACTTAGCCAAGATAGCTACTAGAAACGGAGGGCATGCAAGATCACAAACAACACAGACAAGATAGAATCAATAAGACAAAACCATTAATCAATCTGACATAGTAATCTCAATATCCATCGGATCCCTACAAACACAAGATGCATGATTACAAATATATGATCTTGATCATGAATGGATCTCACAAGATCTAAACATGGTATCACAAAGGAGGAGATACAACCATCTAGCTACTACATGGACCCGTAGTCCAAGGTGGAACTACTCACACTTCATACCGGAGGCTGGCATGATGAAGAAGAAGGCCCCCGGGATGATCTCCCCTCCGGCAGGGTGCCGGAAAGAGCTTCAGATCCCCCGATCTAGGGATGATGGTGGCGGTGGCTACAGACGGTTTCGTGGAATATTGATTGGGTCCTTAGGGTTTTGGCATCGGGGGGTCTTCATAGCCGAAGAGGCGGCGAGGCGGCCAGGTGGTCACACCCCGAGCACTGCTAGCCCAGCCGCCCGAGTGTGCCTGGTGCCTCCCCTTCGTCTCGTACTCTGGCTCCGTGTTCCCCACGGTAAAATATTGACTTTGGCTTTTGTCCCGTCCAATTCCGAGAATATTGATTTTTTGCCTTTTGTGGAAACAAAAACAGAAGAAAACAGGCAACTAGCACTGTGGCATCTTGTTAATAGGTTAGTACCAGAAAACATATAAAAACACCTCAAAGTGTAGACAAAGCAAAGTAGATACTAAACAAGCATGGAACATCAAAAATTATAGATATGTTTCCGACGAATCAAGCATCCCCAAGCTTAACTCCTTCTCGTCCTTGATGTCTATGCACTTCTATTCTTGTAGACAGTTGTTGGGCCTCCAAGTGCAGAGGTTTGTAGAACAGCAGCAAGTTCCCTTAAGTGGATTACCCAAGGTTTATCGAACTTAGGGAGGAAGTGGTCAAAGGTATTCCCTCTCAAGCAACCCTGCAATCAAGATACAAGAAGTCTCTTGTGTCCCCAACACACCCAATATAGGTGCACTAGTTCGGTGAAGAGATAGTGAAATACAAGTGGTAATTGTGCCATAAAAGAGCTTATGACTTGTTGTTGACGTGGGGTAATGGTGCCAGAAAATAGCTGATGGCATGGAGGAACAGACTAAAGACAAACTGAAGGAAGCAAGCAACATGCAACATATCTAGTAGAAAACGGTGTTTCAATGCTTAGAAACAAGGCCTAGGGATCATACTTTCACTAGTGAACACTCTCTCATATAAATATCTTCTCTTCATGATACTACTCTGAACTACTCTCCGGTTGGATCATACTACTCTGAACAACACCTAGCATGACATGCTAAAGTCTAAGTCACAGTCAAAGCAAGCTCCTCTTGTACTACTCAAGCAAGAACTTTCTACTCCTTTCCAACACCAATCAACTTATTTGAAACAACACAGCGAGAACGGGGGTCCAAAAAACTTTATTCAAGCAAACTAAGCAAACTACAGTAAAACTAAGACGCTCCAAGAACAACACAACAGTGCATGAAACAATAAAACCGAAGTTTCTAGAAAGACCTGAGCTTTTTATTAATGAAGAAGGGGATGCCTTGGGCATACCAAGCTTTAACGCTTGTAACTTTTGAATATTTTTTGGGGTGACACGGTGTGGCATCCCCAATCTTGAGCTTTTATACATTCTTCATCTCATTACTTCATTCTCTCTCTACACCTGAAAATTTTCCTTCATACAAAACTTCACACAATCTTCATTAGCAACATTAGTGTATTCAAAAGATAATAGACCCTTGGGTTTAGCTTTAGAACAGAAAAACTTTCACTAAAAACACAAGATACTGTAGCAATTCCCTCAAAAAGCTCAATTTGCCAAAAATAACCCAAAAGGGAATCAATAAGAAGCAAATGCAAATAATGGCAGAAATCTGTCAAAATAGACCAGCAGGTAGAAACCGATTATTTTCGAAGACCTTATGTTGCTCAAATCAAAAAGTACGTGTTGAACTAACTAAAGTTATCTAACATACTGGGGGATGTATTCGCAAAATATCAGCTCAACCTGACTTACAGATATTCCACATGAATTTTTACGGTGGAGCACAAAAATCTGTTTCGGGACAGCAACTCCCCAAATCTTACTTCCCTCTCATGAGAGGTCATTCTTGGCACAAAAGGCAAATAAAAAGGATAAGGAGAGGTCATTATTGAATTAATAACTTCCAAGACTCAAGAAAAAATTTGGGTTATCTCCCAATAAGTACTTTTCTTTAACGCCTTTAAGTTAGGCACGATAATTTGAGAAAATGCTCACATAAGAAATATGAATTGAAGCAAAAGAGAGAATCAAGGAGAAAATATGAAACACATTTAAGTCTAACCCACTTCCTATGCATAGGAATCTTGTAAGAAAATAAATCAAAGAAGCACATAGTAATAAGAATGGGTAGATGAAATAAGAGCAACTTCAAAACTTTTAACACATGGAGAGGTGTTTCAGTACCATGAAAACTTCTACAACCATATTTTCCTCTCTCATAATAATTTTCAGTGGCCTCATGAATAAACTCAACAATATAACTATCACATAAAGCAGGCTTTTCATGATCTACAAACACATAATCTATATCAAGCTCAAAAATAGTGGGATTAAACCTTTCAAACCCACTTTTAACAATTTTATAATAAGGTGACTGATCATTCAATATAGGACCATCGTCTAGAGCTTTATCATAAAAAAATTCTAAGAAAAACTCTTTAGTACCATGCATTTCGAAGTTAGGCACAAATATAGGATTATCATAGATAACATGAGCATAACTATTATCACAAGTTTTACCCATAGCAGATATTTCAAAAGAATCAACAGGAACATAACATTGATCCTCCTTTGGTAAGCATGGGTGACAATCAAATAATGTAAGAGGTAAAGAGTTACTCTCATTAGAAGGTAGGCATGGATAGATCCATTCTTCCTCCTCTTGACCATCACTCTCCTCCTCTTTTTCATCTAATGAGCTTCAGGTTCAGCAGTTTCTTCTTCCATAGGCTCCTGCAAGGCATTAGTCTCTTCCATTTGTGGAAAGCATCTATTAAAATATTCAAGAATATAGTCAGTTTCTTCCTTGTAATTATCAAAGCAAAATTTAAGTATATCATAAACCTCATATTCATAAGGTGAGTCATCAGTATTTTCAAGCAAACTAGCAAGTTCAAATGCACCCTTGAAAGAAATAAATTCTTCAATTTGTACCACATCATAACAGTCATAATTTCATTTAACATAAGATATGGTAACATTATCATTATACTCACATTGAAAAGGTAGGTGTTTATACCTCCTACAGCAACAAGATTTAACAAAGCAATAATTAACATTAAAAGTAGAGCACACCTCTCTAGCAAAAGTATTCAACTTATCAATTTGTTCCCATAAGTGTTTCCCTTTTTGTGACGAACGATGTTCCTTATAATAATGATTTTATTCTTCCGAGGAACCCACCTGTGGCATCCCGCAAAACCACTACTAGAAAATCGCGTTGAATTTGTGCATTGCATCGTCATCATCATGCATTGTTGCCAAAACTATGTTGCAAAACCCGTCTTTGATTTCTAACGCCCATCTTATTCAAACACCGGAAGCTTGGTCACGGACTATTTTGTTTTGTGCATTATCGGGTTGCAAAGACTTGTTCGAAAACAAATAAAATTATAATTATTTTAGTGGGGCTCGAGCGGGCGGCGACCCAACGACCGCCCCAGGAAAAACTAAATCGGTCCAGCAACAACTGCCCCTCTAATCCTATTCCTACCCAACTTTCTACCCACCCCCAGCCTCCACATCACTCCTACCTATCACGCACTGCCACCTCAACCCTCTCCCTATCCCTCACCCAACCAGCCTCTGCCACTTGTCCTAACCCCTCTCTCTCTCCCCTTACACTCAGCACACTCCCCTACCAGCCCAAAACACAACACACACCGCGACCCCCACGTGTCCCCACGCGCCAGACACACCCCCTGTGGCATCTCGCAAAACCCCTACTAGAAAATCGCGTTGAATTTGTGCATTGCATCGTCATCATCATGTTGTTTGTCTAAAACTATTTCGCAAAACCTGTTTTATTTTCTAAGACGCCCCATCCTAATTCAAACGCAAAACCCGGGTCGCCGGATTATTTTATTTTGGCCGCGAGCGGTTTGCAAACGGTCCAATTAAACAAATAAAAATTTATTTTATTTTTAGCGGGGGCAGTCGAACGGGCCGTCCCGACCCGAACGACCACCCCCAGTTTTAAACAAACGGTCCACCGGCCAGCCCTACCTAAATCCTAGAGCTACCCAGTTTTCTACCCACCCCCAGCCTCCACCTCACCCCAGCCACTCAGAGGCCGCCACCTCACCCCTCCTCTTCCCTCTAGCCTATCCCTGCCTGACACCTAGGCCACCCCCTCTCTCTCTCCTCACCCCCTCTCCCCAGCCAGCTCACACACTCCTTCCACCACGCAGCACACGCGCACACCCCGCACGCCTGCGTGGCCCAGGCCCCACGCGGGACCCGCCTCCCCTGACCCTGTCCCCGGCCCCTGTTCATCCTCTTCCCCGCGCGCGTGGCCTCCCTCCCCGCCTGGCTCGCTCGGCAGCTCGCGCCCCCTCCGTTCCTCGCTCGCCTCCCCGAGCCCGGCCGCACCCCGCCGGAGCTGCGCGAGCTCGCCTCGCGTCCCCGACCCCCTGAACCCGCCGCGCTCTCTCCTCTCTCGCCAGCGACCTCCCGCGCCTCCAGCCACCACGCGCCCGCCCGCCGCGCTCGCCACCCGCCGGTCCCCACCTCCATCGCCTCCTCGCGTCCCGCCTCCGTCGCGCAACCGAGCCGCCTCCTCCACCTCCCTCTGCCGCCCCTCCCGCCTGCGCAAAGCCCGCCCGCCGTCTCGCCCCACCTCCGCTGTCGCCCGCCCTAGCGGCGCGGCGAGCAGCAACCCGTCGCGGCGACCGAGCCGCTGCAGCCTTCCGCCCCTCCGCGCTGCCGCCCGGCGCAGCTGACCTCCGCGAGCCGCCCGCCTGCATCGGCCCGCCTCGCGCTAGCCCAGCTCGTCCCCGAGCCCCGCCGCTCGCCAGGCCCTCCCCGCCGGCCACCGTCTCCGGCCGTCCTCGCCACCGCAGCAGCTGCCTCCGGCCTCCCGCCCGCGCCATCCCTACCTCGCCGCCTCACGCGCAGTGCTCCAGCCCGCCTGAGCCCGTCCGCTCCGCGCCTCGTCCGCGAACCCGTCGGGCCCCAACGCCCGGCCGCCTCAGATCCTCCCCGCCGTTCCGGCAAACCCCAACCTCCGTGGACCGACATCGAGAACCGAGGCCGACACCGAAACCCAGATGGCCTCGCGAGACCGTTCCCGGGCGAAGAACGATCCGAGAACCGTCCCAAGACCTCGGCTTGGACTCCAAGATCGCCTCCGGACATCGAGCCCACAAGATCTTCCGTACATGGACCAAGTTCGACTCCGAGGATGACCGACGCTAAGATCGCCCCACGGATTGTTGAAGACCGATCCCGACGCTTGGAACCCGAACCCTCGCCAAGATCTTCATCGGGACCCCGAATCCAGATCGCCTTCCCGGAACACCGAGTACACCGACATGAACCCGAACACCGAGTCCGCCGAGAACCCCCGATGCGACAAGTGCTTCGTCCCGAACGCCATGACCGACAACGTGACCCGAAGACCCCGGATGCGCCAAGACCTACCCCTGAGTCCGAGAACGACCCCGGCAGAACCCTGGACCCTATCGAACCCCGAACCCCGGAACCCAAGATCGTCGAGCCCCCTCTAATGTGCGACCCCTCTTCCTCGAACCCTATTTTATAACATATCAACTTGTCGCATAATAACTGTTCATGCATGCATCTTATCTGTGGTTTGGGGGCCTTCCGCCGATTCACCTAATAACTAAATATGGGGCCCATATGCGGGCAAATCTAGCCTTATATTGGCCTCATTTAAAACTTGTGTAGCGAACCGGTATCTTATCTTGCCTTGTTATAACAACATTTAAATTGCGGGATAGATAAATAACATGAACCACCTAACTAATTGTCGGGACCCCGGTTCCGCTTAATTTGACCTAAGTGCATCGCACTTTGCCATGCCATCCATCATACATGCATCATGCCGATCTTCTGCCGTGTATTAAATATTGCATCCGGTGTTTCTTCTAGTGTTTTTGCTTCTTCGCGGATAAGGCCGTTGAGTTGATGTGAGCTTCGCCCCGATCTTCGGATGAACCCTTCAACAATGTTTCAGGCGAGCATCTCCCCCTTTCTACCTATCTTACTTTGCTAGTATTTACTTCCCTCCTGTTGATCTTTTGCTATCTGTGTTGCGATGCTCTAGATTTCGTACCCGTGATATCCCTTGCAGCCATATATAGCCTTGGACACATCCTATTACCTGTTGTTTGGTAGATAGTTGGACCCGCGTGTAGTCGCTTGCTCAAGTGTTTTGCTTGTCAAGTACCACCTTGTTGGAGAATCGCCGCATGTTGGCGTTGGAGATGATCATGGTTTTAATTATTGTTCACTTTAATTCCTGTTTAACAACTAAAATTGAATTAAGCGAGGCATCGGTGGGTGATAGGTAAGATTTGGTTTCGGCCGCCCACTTGTGTCCCGTAGGACCCGAGTTCTTGACACTGTTCCGAGATCGAGCGCTAACCACAGGTGGGAGATATGGGCCCCATTGATAATTACCTGATTTCAAAGTATTGTCTTGGGGCCACAACTAGTTTGAGGTTTTATTTACTATCCTGTACTTATGCCATGCTTCTTGCTTTATTTAAATTGTGCGACGGATATAGCGTGTCTTGTTTAGGAGCGGACACGTTGTGATGTCGGCAGGTCCCGTTTGGGGATTTTGTTCATCCTTGCCGTCCACCCAAACCACGAGTCCGTCTCGGAGACCGGCCGACTCCGTTGCGGTGTCGACTCGGTGGGTGGCCCCATGTACTTGCTTTGAGTGCAGGGCGTCGTGACTTAGGCCCGCCGACATACCGATGGGTGTATGTTAGCGATCGGCAAAAGGGTCGAAGTGCTGTGGATACTTTGGTGCACCCTGCGGGTTAAATCTTTTCGAAGCCGTGTCGCGGTTATGGACGACTTGGAGCGATGTGCGATCATAGACAACTATAACTAAAGTTCTTGTTTTAAAATGACTTGTTTCCGTTATGATTAGTAATCGGCTCCACTACGACAGAATGGCTAAGTAAAAGTATCAACAATTCTTTGGGTTTTGGGGTTATCTCATGATAATTGCATCGACTAGTAAGTGTTGCCACTATATGAATGATTAACTAAAAGTGCCTTGCTTACTTTATCGGGACGAGTATCTAAACGACTAGTAATTCTTAACGATAGCGAATAAGTAAAGCGCCAGCGTATGCGTTCCTCGGTTGACTTCCTCGTTTGGTCTCGAGAAAGCGCCAGGATGGGTTTGTTTGGTGATAGCTTGAGTTGGATCCGGTTAGGTCATTCTTATCCCTCTCGATATCCGCGGTTGTATCGAGTCTCTATAGGTTGTTTAATGCATCTGCCTGCCGCTCGATCCACCATACCTATGTAGGCGAGGACCGCCAATTCTAGCCTCGCCGTGTCTTGGCCTCGATCTTGGCGCGCCTTCTTTTTCTTTTGCCCTTTGTCGGCACCTTTTGTTGAAGCAGGTTTGAGATCGGCGTCGTTAGCAGGGTTACCCTTCCGGCTTGGGCGGGGTTATGGACGCCATTGGTTATTCTTCAGGGCTCTTAGCCCCATTTGCATCTTGTCCGTAGTCGGACGCCCCATCGTTTTCAAGGTGAATTGGATCTTTGTACCGTATATTTGTATTCTTGACTCTTTGAGTCGCTGTTGTATATATATCTGTTCTGTGGGTCCCATCGAGGACTGTTGTGTAATGTTATTACTTTGCTTTCCACCCGCGAAAGTGCTGGTGGGCACCTTGAATCGTTTCTATGCGAGTTTGGCGAGTTTTGCTAAAACTTGCATAGGGCCGATTCGAGGGTGTTCTGAGTGGTATCGAGCTCGGCGGTTGCGATACCCCACGAGTCCAGCCTGTAGGATAACCTAGCTAACGGCCGCCGTAGAGTGTCAAAACTATTTTTGAAAATCGGTTGGATAGTTCTGATTAGGTCTGATTTTACTCCTTACCCTCTGCTATTCTCCTCTTACCTCTACGTGTTTTGAATCCGCTCTCTTCTCTCTCTTCGAGTCCAGGATATCTCGTGGTTGGGTTCCGTCGTACCTTTAGGGTTTCATTTCCTCCTTGGGTAACGGTGTTCTACCGTCCGGTGTTCAAGCTGCCTGATGAATCCGTCTACGGTGGTACCATTCTTTGTTCTTTGTATGTGCCTTCCGGTGTTTTCCGACGCGACGACATCTTCTACGCCAGATCCGATGCAGAGTCTGCATCACTCCTTTGTTTCCGAACCTCGCTTGTCGAGATCTTCAGTCTGAATCCTGAGGGTTGGTTGCATAATCTGTCTATTCGAGTACATGGTAATGCTTTGAGTGCGGGATGGAGTCGCGACCATACCACTACTCTTATCATTCGCTTATGTACAATGAATGGTGGATCGATGCAATTTTACTCTTTCCGCTGAAGTTAGAGGTGGCCTTACCTTTAACTTCGTCCGTTGTTTATCCGGAGTGTTCTCTTGACGAATAGGGACAACGACCTCTTGTTAGTGGTGTCGCGAGGATCTACACGAAGCGAGAAGACGCAGATCGCCGACCTTCCTTCCGGTACCATGAGGCGGATCTCGAGGGCGAGATCCATTGTTAGTGGTGTCGAATTGTGGCATCCCGCAAAACCCCTACTAGAAAATCGCGTTGAATTTGTGCATTGCATCGTCATCATCATGTTGTTTGTCTAAAACTATTTCGCAAAACCTGTTTTATTTTCTAAGACGCCCCATCCTAATTCAAACGCAAAACCCGGGTCGCCGGATTATTTTATTTTGGCCGCGAGCGGTTTGCAAACGGTCCTATTAAACAAATAAAAATTTATTTTATTTTTAGCGGGGGCAGTCGAACGGGCCGTCCCGACCCGAACGACCACCCCCAGTTTTAAACAAACGGTCCACCGGCCAGCCCTACCTAAATCCTAGAGCTACCCAGTTTTCTACCCACCCCCAGCCTCCACCTCACCCCAGCCACTCAGAGACCGCCACCTCACCCCTCCTCTTCCCTCTAGCCTATCCCTGCCTGACACCTAGGCCACCCCCTCTCTCTCTCCTCACCCCCTCTCCCCAGCCAGCTCACACACTCCTTCCACCACGCAGCACACGCGCACACCCCGCACGCCTGCGTGGCCCCAGGCCCCACGCGGGACCCGCCTCCCCTGACCCTGTCCCCGGCCTCCCCTGTTCATCCTCTTCCCCGCGCGCGCGGCCTCCCTCCCCGCCTAGCTCGCTCGGCCGCTCGCGCCCCCTCCGTTCCTCGCTCGCCTCCCGAGCCAGCCGCACCCGCCGAGCTCGAGCTCGCCTCGCGTCCCGACCCCTGAACCCGCGCCTCTCTCTCTCGCCTTGACCTCCCGCGCCTCCAGCACCCCGCCCGCCCGCCCGGCCCGGCGCCCGCTGCCCGCCGCGGTCCCCACCTCCATCGACTCCCTCGCGTCCCGCCTCCGTCGCGCAACCAGAGCCCGCCTCCTCCACCCTCCTCTGCCCCTCCCACGCGCAAAGCCCGCCGGGCCGTCTCCGCCCCACCTCGCCGTCCCGCCCGCCCTAGCGGCAGCCGCGGCTGCAGCCCGTCGCGCGACCCCAGCTTCCTGCAGCCTTCCGCCCCTCCACAGCGCTGCCGGCGCGGCTGGACCTCCGCGAGCCGCCCGCTGCATCGGCCCGCCTCGCGCTAGCCCAGCTCGTCCCGAGCCCGCCGCTCGCCAGCCCAGCTGCCACCGTCTCGGCCGTCCTCGCCACCGCGGCTGCCTCGGCCTCCCGCCCGCGCCATCCCCTACCTCGCGCCGCCTCCAGCGGCCCGGCCGCTGAGCCCGTCCGGCTCCGCGCGCCTCGTCCGGGCCCAACGCCGGCCGCCTCGAGATCCTCCGCCGTTCGCAGCAAACCCCAACCTCCGTGGACCGACGCCGAGAACCGAGCCCGACACCGGCAAACCCGGATGGCCTCGAGACCGTTCCCGGGCGAAGAACGATCCAGAACCGTCCCGAAGACCTCCGGCTTGGACTCCAAGATCTGCCTCCGGACATCGAGCCCACAAGATCTTCCGTACATGGACCGCAAGTTCGACTCCGAGGATGACCGACGCTAAGATCGCCCCACGGATTGTTGAAGACCGATCCCGGCGCTTGGAAACCGAACCCTCGCCAAGATCTTCATCGGGACCCCGAATCCAGATCGCCTTCCCGGAACACCGAGTACACCGACATGAACCCGAACACCGAGTCCGCCGAGAACCCCCGATGCGACAAGTGCTTCGTCCCGAACGCCATGACCGACAACGTGACGAAGACCGGATGCGCCAAGACCTACCCCTGAGTCCGAGAACGACCCCGGCAGAACCCTGGACCCTATCGAACCCCGAACCCCGGAACCCAAGATCGTCGAGCCCCCTCTAATGTGCGACCCCTCTTCCTCGAACCCTATTTTATAACATATCAACTTGTCGCATAATAACTGTTCATGCATGCATCTTATCTGTGGTTTGGGGGCCTTCCGCCGATTCACCTAATAACTAAATATGGGGCCCATATGCGGGCAAATCTAGCCTTATATTGGCCTCATTTAAAACTTGTGTAGCGAACCGGTATATTATCTTGCCTTGTTATAACAACATTTAAATTGCGGGATAGATAAATAACATGAACCACCTAACTAATTGTCGGGACCCCGGTTCCGCTTAATTTGACCTAAGTGCATCGCACTTTGCCATGCCATCCATCATACATGCATCATGCCGATCTTCTGCCGTGTATTAAATATTGCATCCGGTGTTTCTTCTAGTGTTTTTGCTTCTTCGCGGATAAGGCCGTTGAGTTGATGTGAGCTTCGCCCCGATCTTCGGATGAACCCTTCAACAATGTTTCAGGCGAGCATCTCCCCCTTTCTACCTATCTTACTTTGCTAGTATTTACTTCCCTCCTGTTGATCTTTTGCTATCTGTGTTGCGATGCTCTAGATTTCGTACCCGTGATATCCCTTGCAGCCATATATAGCCTTGGACACATCCTATTACCTGTTGTTTGGTAGATAGTTGGACCCGCGTGTCGTAGTCGCTTGCTCAAGTGTTTTGCTTGTCGTCAAGTACCACCTTGTTGGAGAATCGCCGCATGTTGACGTTGGAGATGATCATGGTTTTAATTATTGTTCACTTTAATTCCTGTTTAACAACTAAAATTGAATTAAGCAGAGGCATCGGTGGGTGATAGGTAAGATTTGGTTTCCAACCGCCCACTTGTGTCCGTGGGACCGAGTTCTTGACACCTGTTCGAGATCGAGCGCTAACCACGGTGGGGAGATATGGGCCCCATTGATAATTACCTGATTTCAAAGTATTGTCTTGGGGCCACAACTAGTTTGAGGTTTTATTTACTATCCTGTACTTATGCCATGCTTCTTGCTTTATTTAAATTGTGCGACGGATAGCACGTGTCTTGTTTAGGAGGACACGTTTTGTGATGTCGGCGGTCCCGTTTGGGGATTTCTTTGTCGCTCCTGCCGTCCACCCAAACCCGAGTCCGTCTCGGAACCGGCCGACTCCGTTGCGGTGTCGACTCGGTGGGTGGCCCCATGTACTTGCTTTGGGTGCAGGAGCGTCGTGACTTAGGCCCGCCGACATACCGATGGGTGTATGTTAGCGATCCGGCAAAAGGGTGAAGTGCTGTGGATACTTTGGTGCACCCTGCGGTTAAATCTTTTCGAGAAGCCGTGTCCGCGGTTATGGACGACTTGGAGCACAGTGTTTGATCATAGACAACTATAACTAAAGTTTACTGTTTTAAAATGACTTGTTTCCGTTATGATTAGTAATCAGCTCCACTACGACAGAATGGCTAAGTAAAAGTATCAACAATTGCTGGGTTTTGGGGTTATCTCATGATAATTGCATCTGACTAGTAAGTGTTGCCACTATAACGGAATGATTAACTAAAAGTGCCCACTGCTTACTTTATCAGGACGAGTATCTAAACCTGACTAGTAATTGCTGCAACGATAACTGAATAAGTAAAGCGCCAGCGTATGCGTTCCTCGGTTGACTTCCTCGTTTGGTCTCGAGGGAAACGCCGAGATGGGTTTGTTTGGTGATAGCTTGAGTTGGATCCGGTTAGGTCATTCTTATCCCTCTCGATATCCGCCGGTTGTATCGAGTCTCTATAGGTTGTTTAATGCATGCTCATTGCCGCTCGATCCACCATACCTATGTGGCGAGGACCGCGAATTCTAGCCTCGCCGTGTCTTGGCCTCGATCTTGGCGCCTTCTTTTCTTTTGCCCTTTGTCGTCACCCCTTTTGTTGAAGCAGGTTTGAGATCGGCGTCGTTAGCAGGGTTACCCTTCCGGCTTGGCACAGGCGGGGTTATGGGCGCCATTGGTTATTCTTGGGGCTCTTAGCCCCATTTGCATCTTGTCCGTAGTCGGACGCCTTCGCGTTTTCAAGGTGAATTGGATCTTTGTACCGTATATTTGTATTCTTGACTCTTTGAGTCATTGTTGTATATATATATCTTACGTGGGTCCCATCGAGGACTGTTGTGTAATGTTATTACTTTGCTTTCCACCCGCACGAAAGTGCCTGGTGGGCACCTTCGAATCGTTTCTATGCGAGTTTGGCGAGTTTTGCTAAAACTTGCATAGGGCCGATTCTGAGGGTGTTACACCCCCCTGCCCCGCGTGGCCCCACCACCTGGGCCCCACCCTGTCCCCCACCAACCGCGCCGACCCGGTCCTCTCCCCAACCTCTCCCTTCTCCCTCTTCCTCCCGTGCCTCTCTGGACGCACCCGCCCGCACCCCAGGAGGCCGGCGAGCCCCGCCGGCTCGCTCCCCTCCTCGCCTTGGCCGCACCGGAGCCGCCTCACCTCCCTCTCCGCGCCCGCCTCCGGCCCCCCCTCTCTCTCTCGCCGAGCTCCACCCCGTCCCCAAGCCTCCCTCACCGCCGGTCGTCCCCTCCCTCACCGACGCCTCCATCCCCCTCCGCGCGCCACCGGAGCTCCTCGGCCTCGCCACGCTCGCCCCGGCCCCCGCGCGCCCCTCCGAGCTACGCCGCCTCCCTCCGTCGGCCAAGCCCTGCCGCGTCCGCTCGTGCGTCGCCTCGCCGCCGCTGAGCCCGCCTCCCAGCTCGCTGCGCCACCGCCCGGCCTCGCTCCCCGCCGGCGAGCGCGTCCCGTCTGCCTCGCCTCCCGGGAACGCCCGCCGCTCGCCGGCGCGTCTCCCGACGCTCTGCGCCCGCGCGCCCGACCGTCGTCCGCCGCCCGTCTCCGCCGCCCTCGCGCCCGGCCCAAGCTTGCCGCCGCCCTCGGCCGCTCTGCCGCCGTCCGCCGTCTGGCAGGTCCGCCGCTGCTCGCCCGTCCGCGTCGGCCTCGTTGGTCGCCGTGTGTGTGCGAGCATCACCATGGGTGCGCGTGTATATGTGTTGCCTTTGTTCCGTTGTTGGTCGCGAAGCGATTTGGAATCAGGATTCGGAGGAGGTGGTACTGTTTAAAGACCGTTTCGTCGACAAGATCGCCATTCCGGAACCAAGTGCGAACCCCGGCATCGTCTTCGTGTACTCCTTCACGGATGCAACGAGACCTTCGACGCGAACACCGAGATCTCCACCCCGGACCGTCGAGTGCTACTTCGAAGTCGAAGGGCGCTCGCCGAGAACTCGGGCAAGTCCACCGGATCTATGGCCGAGACCCCGAGCCCGATCCGAAGACCGAGAACCGCGACACTCCAAGATCTCCTCACGGACGTTTCCGGACCCGACGACCGCCAAGATCGCCACCGGTTCAACAAGCGCTCCGCCCCGGACACCAATCTCTGCACCCCGAACGCCAAGATCTTCGTAACGACAAGTTCTGCCCCGGACATCGAGACCCCGATGCGACAAGATCTGCCCCGTGTCCGAGAACGACCCCGTCGGACCCTGAGACCAACCCCGAACCCCGGAACCCACAAGATCGCCGAACCCTAAATGTGTGACCCCTTTTCTCCCGAACCCTATTTTTATAACATAATAACAACTTGTTGCATAATTACATTGTCATCTCGCATGCATATCATTGGTTTGGGGCCTTATGCCGATTCATCTAATAATTAAATATGGGGCCCATATGCGGGCAAATGTAGCCTTATATTGGCCTCATTTAAACATGTGTAGCGAATCGGTTCCACCTGTTGCTTTGCTAAACAACATTTAAATTGCGGGGGGTTCTAAACAACATGAACCACCTAATAATTAATTGTCGGGACCCCGGTTCCACTTAACATGACCTAATTGCATCGCACCTTGCCATGCCATGCATCATACATGCATCATGCCGATCTTCTGCCGTGTATTAAATATTGCATCCGGTGTTTCTTCTAGCGTTTGGCTTCTTCGCGGATAAGGCCGTTGAGTTGATGTGAGCTTCGCCCCGATCTTCGGTTGAATCCTTCGACAATGTTTTCAGGCGAGCATCTCCCCCTTTCTACCTATCTTACTTTTATAGTCTTTATTCCCTCCGGTTGATCTATTGCTATCTGTGTTGCGATGCTCTAGTTTTCGTACCCGTGATATCCCCTGCAACCTTATATCGCCTTGGACACATCCTATTACCTGTTGTTTGGTAGATAGTTGGACTTGCGCGTCGTAGTTGCTTGCTCAAGTGCTGATGTGTGTCGTCAATGCCACGATTCTTGATGTATTGCCGCATGTTGATGTTGGAGATGATTCTAGTTTTACTTATCGTCACTTTAATTTCTGTTTAACAACTAAAATTGAAATAAGCGGAGGCATCGGTGGGTGATAGAAAATATTTGGTTTCGACGCCCACTTGTGTCCCGTAAGACCCCGAGTACTTGATACATTCCTTGATTTTTATGCGCTATCCACATCCGGAGGTATATGGGACCCCGAACGAGCTTGATTCCGTCTTATTTCTTGGGGCCACAAACTAGTTTGAGGTTTTATTTACTATCCTGTACTTATGCCATGCTACTTTCGTATTTAAATTGTGCGAGGAGCACCTTTGTCTTGTTAGGATCATGGCCCGATTCATGATGTCGACAAGCCCAGCCACACTTTCGGGTTCCCGATCGTTCACACCGTCCCCATAACCTTGAGGCCGTCTCGAGCTTGCTTACTCCGTTCGGATTCTACTTAAGGGTGGCCCCTGAAATATTTCTGAATCCTGTGATTGTTCGGTCGTGAAAGCCTCGTTGGGTTTTGATTTGGTTTTCCGAGGTTGATCGGCGTGTGTTGCTATTGGTGCACCCGGCGGGTAAAACTTTCAAAGCCGTGTCCGCGGATATGGGCGACTTGGAGCACAGTTTCTTGATCATAGACAAGCATAACTAAAGTTTATTGCTATAAATTTGACTTATAATGACTAGTAATCAGCTTCACTATAATGGAATCGCTAATTAATACGCCCACAATTGTTTGTTTGAGTTGTCGCTTGCGACCATTGTACTGATTAGTAAGTATTGCCTTCTAGCGAAATGGCTGAATAAAAGTACCAACAACTGCTTTGGGTTTTGGGTTTATCTCATGCCATCATGTCGATTAGTAATTGTTGCAACTTCTAGCGGAATGATTAAATAAAAGTGCCCACTGCTTACTTTATCGGACGATTATCTAAATCGACTAGTAAAGTGCCACAACTATAATTGAATAAGTAAAGCGCCAGCTGTGAGTTCCTCGGTTGACTTCCTCGTTTGGTCTCGGGGAAACACGGGATGGGTTTGTTTGGTGTTAGCCAGGTTGGATCCGGATAGGTCATTCTTACCCTCTCGATAACCGGATGGATCGAGTCTCTATAGGTTGTTTAGTGCATGATGCCGCCGCCGATCCACCATACCTATGTAGGCGAGGACCGCGAATTCTAGCCTCATGTGTCTTGGCCTCGATCGACGCTCCTTCTTTTTCCTTTGCCCTTTGTCGGCACCCCTTTTGTTTAAGCAGGTTTGAGATCGACGTCGTTAGCAGGGTTACCCTTCCGGCTTGGCCTGGGCAGGGTTATGGACGCCATTGGTTATTCTTCAGGGCTCTTAGCCCCATTTGCATCTTGTCCGTAGTCGGACGCTCTACCATTTTCAAGGTGATTTGGATCTTGTATATTTTATATCTGTCTTCTTGACTCTTTGAGTCGCTGTTATATATATCTGTTCTCTGGGTCCCATCAAGGACTGTTGTGTAATGTTATTACGTTTTCCACCATGCGAAAGTGCTGGTGGGCACCTTTGAATCGTTTCTATGCGGGTTTGGCGAATTTTGCTCAAACTTGCATAGGTCCGATTCGAGGGTGTTCTGAGTGGTATCGAGCCCGGTTATGATACCCCACAAGTCCAGCCTGTAGGATAACCTAGCTAACGGCCGAAGTAGAGTGTCAAAACTATTTTTGAAAAATCGGTTGGATAGTTCTGATTAGGTCTGATTTTACTCCTTACCCTCTGCTATTCTCCTCTTACCCCTACGTGTTTTGAATCCGCTCTCTTCTCTTTCTTCGAGTCCAGGATATCTCGTGGTTGGGTTTCCGTCGTACCTTCAGGGTTTCTCTTTATCCCTTTTTGGTAACGGAGGTGCTACGATCATCAATCTGCAACTTGTCTGTTGTACCCTTCCTCCAATCTTTTGTCTTGAGCTCTTTATCCATATGTGTTCCTTGCCGGATATCAGTATCGTTGAAAAACATATGAGAAGAACGAGCCTTGGTGAAGTTGGAGTATACCTTGAGCATGTGTTGTTCATGCCAATGGAACCATCGCGAAACCTAATCATTGTGTCTTTCATACGATTTCTGCTGGCAACATTCCCTTGTTCCGGATACCATCTAAGAAGATCTTCAGTCTAATTCCGAGAGTTGGTTGCATAATCCGTCTATTCGCGTGCAGAGTAATGGTTTGAGTGCGGGATGGAGTAGCTACCCTACCACTGCTCTTATCATTCGCTCTTGTACGTTGAATCAGTGGATCCAGCAGTTTACTCTATCCATGGAAGTTAGAGGTGGTCTTACCTTCAACTTCGTCCTTTGTTTCCCCGGAGTGTTCTCTCGCCGATCAGGAGCAACGACCCTTTGCTGGTGGTGCCGCCGATTTCAAGATGGAGGAGGAACCCTCGTTAGTGGTGTCGCGAGGATCTACACAAAGCGTGAAGACGGAGAACGCCGACCTTCCTTCCGGTACCATGAGGCGGATCTCGAGGGCGAGATCCATTGTTAGTGGTGTCGAATTGTGGCATCCCGCAAAACCACTACTAGAAAATCGCGTTGAATTTGTGCATTGCATCGTCATCATCATGCATTGTTGCCAAAACTATGTTGCAAAACCCGTCTTTGATTTCTAACGCCCATCTTATTCAAACACCGGAAGCCCGGGTCGCCGGACTATTTTGTTTTGTCTGTTATCGGGTTGCAAAATACTTGTTCGAAAACAAATAAAAATTATAATTATTTTAGTGGGGTCGAGCGGGCCGGGCGAGCGACCGCCCAGAAAACTAAATCGGTCCAGCAACAAGCCCCTCTAATCCTATTCCTACCCAACTTTCTACCCACCCCAGCCTCCACATCACTCCTACCTATCACGCGCTGCCACCTCAACCCTCTCCCTATCCCTCACCCAACCAGCCTCTGCCACTTGTCCTAACCCCTCTCTCTCTCTCCTTACACTCAGCACACTCCCCTACCAGCCCAAAACACAACACACACCGCGACCCCCACGTGTCCCCACGCGCCAGACACACCCCCTGCCCCGCGTGGCCCCACCACCTGGGCCCCACCCTGTCCCCCACCAACCGCGCCGACCCGGTCCTCTCCCCAACCTCTCCCTTCTCCCTCTTCCTCCCGTGCCTCTCTGGGCCCGCCCCGCGCACCCAGAGGCGGCGAGCCCCGCCGCTCTCCCCTCCTCGCCTTAGCACGCCGAGCCGCCTCACCTCCTCTCCGCCTCCGGCCCCCTCTCTCTCTCGCCGAGCTCCACCCCGTCCCCAAGCCTCCCTCACCGCCGGTCGTCCCCTCCCTCACCGACGCCTCCATCCCTCCGCCACCGAGCTCCTCGGCCTCGCCACGCTCGCCCGGCCCCCAGCGCGCCCCTCAGAACTCGCCGCCTCCTCCGTCGGCCAAGCCTGCCGCGTCCGCCCGCTCCGTGCGTCGCCTCGCCCGCCCCGCCTCCCGCTCGCTGCGCCACCGCCCGGCCGCTTCCTCGCTCCCGGCCAGCGCGTCCCTCTGCTCGCCTCCCGGAACGCCCAGCGCCGCTGCTCGGCCGCGTCTCGACGCTCCTGCGCCCAGCGCCGTCGTCACGCCGCCCGTCTCCGCCCGCGCCCGGCCCAAGCTTGCCTTCGCCTCCCTCGGCCGCTCTGCTTCGCCGTCCGCCGTCTCTGGCCAGGTCCGCCGCCGCCGGCTCGCCCGTCCGCGTCGGCCTCGTTGGTCGCCCGTGTGTGTGCAGGCAGCACCATGGGTGCGCGTGTATATGTGTTGCCTTTGTTCCGTTGTTGGTCGCGAAAGCCAGTTGGGGTACAGGGATTCGGAGGAGGTGGTACTGTTTAAAGACCGTTTCGTCGACAAGATCGCCATCCCGGAACCAAGTGCGAACCCCGGCATCGTCTTCGTGTACTCCTTCACGGATGCAACGAGACCTTCGACGCGAACACCGAGATCTCCACCCCGGACCGTCGAGTGCTACTTCCCGAAGTCCGAAGGACGCTCTCGCCGAGAACTCGGAACGCCAAGTCCACCGGATCTATGGCCGAGACCCCGAGCCCGATCCGAAGACCGAGAACCGCGACACTCCAAGATCTCCTCACGGACGTTTCCGGACCCGACGACCGCCAAGATCGCCACCGGTTCAACAAGCGCTCCGCCCCGGACACCAATCTCTGCACCCCGAACGCCAAGATCTTCGTAACGACAAGTTCTGCCCCGGACATCGAGACCCCGATGCGACAAGATCTGCCTCGTGTCCGAGAACGACCCCGTCGGACCCTGAGACCAACCCCGAACCCCGGAACCCACAAGATCGCCGAACCCTAAATGTGTGACCCCTTTTCTCCCGAACCCTATTTTTATAACATAATAACAACTTGTTGCATAATTACATTGTCATCTCGCATGCATATCATTGGTTTGGGGCCTTATGCCGATTCATCTAATAATTAAATATGGGGCCCATATGCGGGCAAATGTAGCCTTATATTGGCCTCATTTAAACATGTGTAGCGAATCGGTTCCACCTGTTGCTTTGCTAAACAACATTTAAATTGCGGGGGGTTCTAAACAACATGAACCACCTAATAATTAATTGTCGGGACCCCGGTTCCACTTAACATGACCTAATTGCATCGCACCTTGCCATGCCATGCATCATACATGCATCATGCCGATCTTCTGCCGTGTATTAAATATTGCATCCGGTGTTTCTTCTAGCGTTTGGCTTCTTCGCGGATAAGGCCGTTGAGTTGATGTGAGCTTCGCCCCGATCTTCGGTTGAATCCTTCGACAATGTTTTCAGGCGAGCATCTTCCCCTTTCTACCTATCTTACTTTTATAGTCTTTATTCCCTCCGGTTGATCTATTGCTATCTGTGTTGCGATGCTCTAGTTTTCGTACCCGTGATATCCCCTGCAACCTTATATCGCCTTGGACACATCCTATTACCTGTTGTTTGGTAGATAGTTGGACTTGCGCGTCGTAGTTGCTTGCTCAAGTGCTGATGTGTGTCATATGCCACGATTCTTGATGTATTGCCGCATGTTGATGTTGGAGATGATTCTAGTTTTACTTATCGTCACTTTAATTTCTGTTTAACAACTAAAATTGAAATAAGCGAGGCATCGGTGGGTGATAGAAAATATTTGGTTTCGACGCCCACTTGTGTCCGTAAGACCCGAGTACTTGATACCTGTTCCTTGATTTTTGCGCGCTATCCACATCCGGGAGGTATATGGGACCCCCCTGAACCAGAGCTTGATTCCGTCTTATTTCTTGGGGCCACAAACTAGTTTGGGGTTTTATTTACTATCCTGTACTTATGCCATGCTACTTTACGTATTTAAATTGTGCGAGGAGCACCTTTGTCTTGTTAGGATCATGGCCCGATTCATGTGTCGACAAGCCCAGCCACACTTTCGGGTTCCCAGTCGTTCACAGCCCTCCCCATAACCTTGAGGCCGTCTCGGAGCTTGCTTACTCCGTTGCGGATTCTACTTAAGGGGTGGCCCCCTGAAATATTTCTGAATCCTGTGATTGTTCAGTCGTGAAAGCCTCGTTGGGTTTTGATTTGGTTTTTCCGAGGTTGATCGAGCGTGTGTTGCTATTGGTGCACCCCGGCCGGGTAAAACTTTCTGAAAGCCGTGTCCGCGGATATGGACGACTTGGAGCACAATTTCTTGATCATAGACAAGCATAACTAAAGTTTATTGCTATAAATTTGACTTATAATGACTAGTAATCAGCTTCACTACAATGGAATGGCTAATTAATACTGCCCACAATTGTTTGTTTGAGTTGTCGCTTGCGACCATTGTGCCTGACTCGTAAGTATTGCAACTACAACGAAATGGCTGAATAAAAGTACCAACAACTGCTGGGTTTTGGGTTTATCTCATGCCATCATGTCGATTAGTAATTGTTGCAACTTCTAGCGGAATGATTAAATAAAAGTGCCTTGCGCTTACTTTATCGACGATTATCTAAATCGACTAGTAAAGTGCCACAACTATAATTGAATAAGTAAAGCGCCAAGTGTGAGTTCCTCGGTTGACTTCCTCGTTTGGTCTCGAGGGAAACACCGAGATGGGTTTGTTTGGTGTTAGCTTGGTTGGATCCGGATAGGTCATTCTTACCCCTCTCGATAACCGCCGGTGGATCGAGTCTCTATAGGTTGTTTAGTGCATCTGCGCTGCCGCTCGATCCACCATACCTATGTAGGCGAGGACCGCAATTCTAACCTCGGGTGTCTTGGCCTCGATCTTGGCGCTCCTTCTTTTTCCTTTGCCCTTTGTCGGCACCCCTTTTGTTTAAGCAGGTTTGAGATCGACGTCGTTAGCAGGGTTACCCTTCCGGCTTGGCCTGGGCAGGGTTATGGACGCCATTGGTTATTCTTCAGGGCTCTTAGCCCCATTTGCATCTTGTCCGTAGTCGGACGCTCTACCATTTTCAAGGTGATTTGGATCTTGTATATTTTATATCTGTCTTCTTGACTCTTTGAGTCGCTGTTATATATATCTGTTCTGTGGGTCCCATCGAGGACTGTTGTGTAATGTTATTACTTCGTTTTCCACCCGCACGAAAGTGCCTGGTGGGCACCTTTGAATCGTTTCTATGCGGGTTTGGCGAATTTTGCTCAAACTTGCATAGGTCCGATTCTGAGGGTGTTACACCACCTTGCCAATAAGAACTAGTTTCAAAGAAACCATCCATTGATAGAAAGCATGACAAAGTAAAGGCAATAATGGACCAGCAACTAGAGCAGGGACTAATTTTTTTTGTGTTTTTGTCTTTTTGATAAGAGAAAGCAAACCAAACTAAACTAATTTTTTTGGAGTTTTCGTTAAAAACTGGCAAATAAAACCAAGCAAAATAAACTAAGCAAAACAAAAACAAAGTAAAGAGAAAGGTTGTGAAGGACTCCCCTTGTGAAGACGTCCTTAGCCTCCCTGGCAATGGCGCTAGAAAACTTGTTGATAGCGCGTGGTAGGCGCTTCGTTCGAAGACCCCAAGAGCAAGGTGTGATGAGCACAGCAGCAAGTTTTCCCTCAGTAAGAGACCGAGGTTATCGAACCAGTAGGATGAAGTAAACGACTCAAAGGTGTTGCTAGCAACTTGGAGACCTGCACAACACAAACTCAAGACTTTGCTCCAACGAACAGTGAGGTTGTCAATCTCACCGGTTTGCTGTCACAAAGGATTAACTATATGGTGTGGAAGGTAATAGTGGTTTACAGAAAGTAAAAAGTAACAATGGAAGATGTATCAATGGTAAATATTGGACCGGGGTCCATAGTTCACTAGAGGTGTTCTCCTTAGATAAAAAACATGGCATGCTGGGTAAACAAATTATAGCATGGCAATTGACAGGACTGAGCAAGGCATAATAATGAAATACTAGACATTCATGATCCTATGAGATTCAATTGAGCAATACAACAAGATACATAGACCGCCATCCAACTGCATCTATGACTAGAAATCCACCTTCATGTTATCATCCGAACCCCCTCCAGTATTAAGTTGCAAGCAACAGATAACTGCTTTAAGCAAAGTGTGTAAGGTAAAAAATCCACTTGTTCCATCAACAAGAGACCGTTGTTTCCTCCCTAGTGGCAACAACACATCTACAACCTTAGAGATTTCTGTCGCTTCCCTTAGATTAAATAAAGGCATGAACCCACTATCGAGCATAAATACCCCCTCTTGGAGTCACTAGCATCTACTTGGCCAAGATAGCTACTATAAACGGAGAGCATGCAAGATCACAAACAACACAGACATGATAGAATCAATAAGACAAAACCATTAATCAATTTGACATAGTAATCTCAATATCCATTGGATCCCCGCAAACACAACATCAATGATTACAAATATGTGATCTTGATCATGAACGGAGCTCACAAGATCTAAACATGGTAGCACAAAGGAGGAGATACAACCATCTAGCTACTACATGGACCCGTAGTCCAAGGTGGAACTACTCACACTTCATACCGGAGGCTGGCATGATGAATAAGAAGGCCCCCGGGATGATATCCCCTCTGGCAGGGTGCCGGGAAGAGCTTCATATCCCCTCGATCTAGGGACGATGGTGGCGGTGGCTACAGACGGTTTCGTGAAATATTGATCGGGTCCTTATGGTTTTGGCATCGGGGGGTCTTTATAGCCGTAGAGGCGAGGCAGGGGGCAGCCAGGGTGGTCACACCCCCCAGACGCGGCTAGCCCTAGCCCGCGCCACCAGGGGGTGTGGCCCCCTGGTGCCTCCCATCCATATCATACTCTGGTTCCGTGTTCCCCACGGTAAAATATTGACTTTGGCTTTTGTCCCATCCAATTCCGAGAATATTGATTTTTTGCCTTTTCTGGAACCAAAAGTAGAAGAAAATAGGAAACTGGCACTGTGGCATATTGTTAATAGGTTAGTACCAGAAAACATATAAAAACACCTCAAAGTGTAGACAAAGCAAAGCAAAGTAGATACTAAACAAGCATGGAACATAAAAAATTAGATACGTTTCCGACGTATCGGTACTATTTGCCAACCTTCGACCTCGTCGATGGGCAAACTTCCGTGTACAAGATATTCCATGAATGGTTTTGTCCAAGCCAGAGGGACCTTTGTTATTGTGTGAATAAATGAGTCAACTATATCCGGGTTTGATGGGTCTGCTCCCTTCACGGATGAGGTCCGTAGATGCTCTAGAAAAATTCTAGGCGGAATTGGTTTGCACCCTGATCCAAGCTTTGACAGTAGATCAGCCGCCTTATTTTCCTCCCTTTTGACATACTTGACTTTGTAGCCTTGGAAGCACTTGGCTATCTCATCTACTTCATCTCGATATGCCGCCATCATAGGGTTTCGTGTGTTCCAGGTGCCAGCCACCTGCTGGGAAACCAAGTCGGAATCTCCACAACAAACTATGCGCTTGATGCCAATATACTTTGCTACGTGAAGTCCGTGAATGAGTGCTTCATATTCTGCTATGTTATTTGTAGCCTCGAAGTGGATCTACAAAACGTAGTACAGTTTTTCCCCAGTTGGTGACTGTAACAGTACACCAGCCCCCGAGCCGTTGAGTAGCTTTGATCCGCCAAAGTGCATCCCCCAATATTCTGGCTCTAGCAAAGGGGTAGTATCTGGCATCTCCGTCCAATATGCAATAAAATCCACCAAGACTTATGATTTGATAGCGTCGCATCTCTTGTAGGTGATCTCGAAGGCAGCAATCTCAATTCCCCACTCCGCGACCCTTCCCGTAGCATCGCTGTTATTAATGATGTCGAACAGTGGAGCCTTGCTCACAACTGTGATAGGGTGCTCCTGGAAGTAGTGCCTTATCTTTCGAGAAGCAAGGAACACTCCGTAAGCTAGCTTCTGGTAGTGCGGGTAATGCTGCTTAGACTGCGTCAAGACCTTGCTTACATAGTAAACTGGTCGTTGCACTTCGTACTCATGCGTTGGTTCTTTCCGTTCCACCACGACGACGATGTTGATTTCCCGGTTGGTGGCCGCCATGTAAATTAACATAGGCTCCCCAGGCTCGGGTGCTGCAAGTACATGTGTCAAAGAAAGTACCCCTTTTAGATTGGGTTGGAATGGCTATTGATAGCCAGGAGCCGTGAGCATCACCGGCGGCAGCCGCAAACTCACTAGCCAACTTAATCATCTGATTGAGATCTAGCCTGTGATTGTACTGCAGGCGCTCCAACTTATGTCGGAGCAACGTACCTTTTTTCAATCCATCAATGTAGGCGGCCATGGCAGTCTGATCGTGCACTCATGCGCAGGAATTCTTCGTATCTAGCCAGCAGGAGAGGTAGGCTCGAGATGTTTCGTATTTCTCTTGCACGCACCGTTGCAGATCGCCCATGGTACAGAGACGCTTATACGTACCCTCAAAGTTTTTGGTGAATGCTTCTTGCATATCCAACCAGTTGCATATGGACTTTTTCGGTAAGTCATCGATCCATTGGCGGGCCGTGCCCGTCAACATCAATGGGAGGTACTTTACGGCAACGTTGGGGTTTCCCCCGGTGATCTCTACCGCGTTGTCATAGTCATGCAACCATGTAGCTGGCTTGGTGGTGCCGTCATAAGGCTTGATCGTCTTGTCTATCCGGAAACCCTCGTGGTAAGTTGCGGTCCGTATCACAGGTCCAAAGCAACGTGGTCCTAGGTACTGTCCTTCCCGGGCCTCATGAATATTTTCCAAGCATGAACGTGCATCGTATGGCTCCGGGCTTGCTCTTTTCTTCTTGCCATCATGGGATGGGTTGCGTGAACGACGCGGGCCTCCTCCGCCATGGTGGCTGCTAGGTGGTGACAAAGGCGGAGGTGGTGGTGGGTTAGTATTCTTGCTGTTACCCTCCTGCAACGCCTCGCATCTGTCACGGTTGCTTGTCGGATGCGGAGGGTCGTGGTGCGACCTGCTCTTGTGTTCTTGGTTGCCATTGCGCTCTCCGCCATGATGAAGTTGATCCACGTTGTCGCAAATGATGATGCCACCCCGAGGGCGTCTTGGTGGAGGCATGTTCGTACGGTGGTGAGCCTTCTGGTCTTCGTGATGTCGGGGAGATCGGGGCGGTGGAGATGGGCGATGAGGATGAGTCTTGCCTCCATGGTCGGAGGATATGGGGATAGCTTCCTTCCTGTTGCGCGCGTCCCTTTGTCTTTGTTCTGATGAACCTGTCAGGGACCCGGCATCGTGAGGAGATCTCTCCCTTGGACGTTTAGGACTAAACTGGCAATATGCTGGGTCAGACTCAAGCCTCTAAGAGGTGGCCTTTTCTTGCTTTTGAGAGCCTTTGCTACAAGGTCATAGACCTGTTCCATAGCCGTGGGTGATCTATCCTGCTCCAGTAGGGTCTTGGAGACGGCCAAGTTGAGGATAGGAGTGGGCATGACCTGCCTGCCTTCGCTGTCAATGTATGTCTTGGCTTGTGGCGGCTTCAAGGGAGCCCATCCTAGGTTGCACCGTACACCAGGATCGTTGATAACGTGAGCCGGAGCTTTCCTAGTCTTCTGCTGCTTGAGCAAAGTTTTGTACTTGACCTCCATGGCTCTAGCTACCTCGATGATTTTTGTGCTTTGGCCAGATCTCGATCTAGATTTGCACTTTGCTCCGTGATAGCCTGCGCTTCCTCCAGCAATTGTTGTCGCTTCTCATCAAGGTGGACTACGTTCTGTATATGGTCCACAGTCATGGGCTCGACGAGCAAATTGCCATACATCACTCTATCAGCTGGAGTGATTTGTGCGGCCGCAGACGTAGATGCTAGGGGTGGTGGATTTGCGGTGTTGGGGTTACTCGGCCCGACTTTGAGTTCCTGCGGCTGCTGCGCTGGGTTAAGAGGAGGGGGCATGGCCTTTGCACGATCATTGTCGGCGGCATCATCTAGTCCTTTCCCCTTGTCCAACAGTTTAGGCGGAGCTTGTCCGGGTTGATCTTCTTCAATGACACCCCCAATGGCGACCAACACCTCTCGGAATGTGATGGCCTTGTCGGAATGTTCCTCGCGCTTGATATCCTCCTCCATCTCCTGCATGGCAGAGTTGAGCTCCTCCGGGTTAAAGTCTATCTCCTCCAAGTCCATACTAATTAATGTCGGCGTAAAGCGCGTCTAGAACGGAATCGGAGGATGCTGGGGCTTCCTCGGTGATGGAGGATGATGCTGAGGCTGCATGGATGTTGACTGGAGGCGGTGGCGGCGGTGGTCCGGGTATGACAACGAGCTCGACCTGAGTGGCTGCATCAGCGATCGCGTAACTGTTGATAGTGCTAATCATGCCCTCAAAAGTGAGGAGTCCTGCGGCCTGTTGCCGCCTTAGCGTATGCCGGAAAAGAGTACCGCGATCCAACCCTTCCACAAAGTGATAGATAGCATCATCACTAGGGTAGTGCTCCAGATCGGCATGTATCCGAAGCCATCTGGCAAGGTAATCGCGGGGGTTTTGACCCTCTCTTTGGATGCATCACGCCAGATCGAAGATAGTTACCACGCCTATGAAGTGCGATCTCTGCTTTCCAGACGTACGGGCGAAGCCAACGGATTTGCAGTGATCTTCCACCATTTTATCCTGCGCAAGGGCAGTTTGGTGGGCCTTGAATTTTTCTGATCTAAGACGACAAACTCCAAAGAGAGATACGACTTCGATCCTTACGCGAACGTATCCTGCCTGTAGGCGGTCCGTGCGGTCCTTGACGATCCTCCGACTCCCAGGGAACTAGTTCCTGAGTCGGTTTCGCGGATGAAGAGGTGGATGTCCCCGATTGGGACGACCGAGCAGCGGGTGGGGTTCATCTTCACCGGGATCCAGAATTCGTCGGGAGGGACGATCAGAACGTTGCTGGAGAAGAGAACGCGACCAATGGCTACGGTTTCGCCGATTCCCGCGAAGAGCTTTGACCTCGCTCGTTGTATATCCTGAAGCGCCTCTTGCCCCACGGTGGGCGCCAACTGTCGTGGTATTGCCGACGAGTACGCCATGGAAGGGTCCTCACATTGCATGTTTAGAGATGTGGGGTAAGGCGGAAGGTTGGCGGGTACGAGGTAACACAGCTTACCCAGGTTCATATCCCACGACGGTGGCAGAATCCTATTCCTGCTATAAATCACTATAATGGCAATACGCCGAGTTACAGGGATTGGTTCACTGTGCACGATATGAGTTAACTGGTGAGGTTATTCCATAAAGGCTCCCATAGGTCCGGATTATATAGTCGCCAGATCCTAGGGTTATAGGGAAACCCTAGCCGGACAGGTCACGGAGTCCTACATGATTTACAACTAGTCTAATGCGTCTTGCACTCCAAGGCTCTGGGTACGCTGGTGACTCCACGTAGCCTTCTTTCATCCGGCATGGGCCTCCCTTCTGGATCCATCTAAGTGGGTCGCCCAGCAGGCCATAGGCCTTTCTACCGACTATGGGCTACCCGGGTTATCCGTATTAGAGACATGCAATGGTGATACCCATCTAGCATATCCCCAATAGGAATCCCACCTAGGTTTTCGCTGACGTGGCAAGAAATATGTATGAGTTTCCTATTATCCAAATTTCGTGTCCATCTACCCATATATGGGTAGGTGTCAAATATGGGTGATGACCCAAAAATATTTTGATGGGACCATGAATAGGTAAGCTGTTGGAGCTACATATATGGGTAAGCTGTTGGAGTTGCTCTTATCATCCTTTAGCAAGGTCCTTTCTACTATTTCCAGGGACCCATGTGTTATTTCATGTTTTATGGGATTCTCTATAAAATTCATGGACACCCACTGGATGATCTAATGATAAGGGTTCTAGCCCCTTCGGGGGGCTCCCTATGTTTCAAAAAGAAAAATTTGTCACTACTGAGTCAAAGCCTAGCTGATGCCAAGGTTTGCTGTAGTTTTTGTTGCTTCGGAGTTCAGAATGAAGGAAAGCGAAGTGATCAGGCTATTCGTTTATTCGTGGTACAGAACCTTTCTTTTTTGGTAAAATGGTGCAGACCTGGTGTGCTAGAGAAATATTTGATGAACAAGATCGTGATCTATGCTTTAAGGAAGGAACATCCTTCCTCGAAGATTCATGTCTCTACTGATTGGTGTGATCTCATTAGAGCATCCCAACCTGCTCCCCAACAGCCTTTGGGGGTTGAGGACGAAAATCTGCCCAAACCAGCACACAGAGGGCTAGGGTTGCCGGCAAGGCGCGATTGGTCGCTCTGGCCCCCTTGCTAGCGACCAAATCAAACCCTCATCCACGCCAAACACCACACGCTTCTCATTCTTTCCTCCCGTCTAGCTTATCATTTTTGTCGGCACCGCCCAACTCCGACGCGCTGGCTCGCCATATGTGCCACCCAACACACACCCTTTGAATGATCGACGGTCAACCATAGCTCACATGTAGCTCTCTGGTAGTCCGCCTCAAGGCGTCGCTCGTGCCCTAGTATCGGTGTCTCTCTCTGGTAGGCCGTCACAAGGCTAGACGACGCCAGTGAGTAATAAATCGTGACAAACTCCTCACGCACAGAAGGTGCTTGGCCAATTGCCAAGGTGAATTTTCTAACTTGGCCTTTTTGGCATTCGGTGGATTGAACCGTTTATCATGGATAGCAACGGCGAACTCATGATGATGCACCTGATGCAAGAGGAGGCCAACACGCAAGCCGATGCAATGGAGTGCATCATGATTGTTGGGGGACTTCTTCGCCTACATGCGCGACTACGAGCTCCTAGGCGAGGAGGCTCCGTGCCCGGGAAGAAGAGGAACAAAGACCGACAACGGCTGACCGACGCTCGATGTTGGATATAGATTATTTTCAAGATGACCCAACATATGGACCTCTTGTGTTTCGTTCCGGTTTCGAATGAACAAGGAATTGTTCATAAAGATTGTGCGGCGTGTGAGAGTTTGATCCCTACTTCATTTGCAAGAAGGACTGCACATGATTAGTAGGTTTCACGTATGTATCGAAATGCATGCTGTTGTGAGATGTTGCGCATAGCTGAGCCCACCGCATTTGAGTGTGTGTGCAGGTTCCGCCATGTTGTGGTTGGATATTTTGGGCCAATTTATCTAAGAACAACAAATAAACAAGACACAACTTAAATATTGGCACAAAATGCAGCTAGAGGATTTACTGGGATGCTTGAATGCATCCATTGCATGCATTGGGGATAGAAAAATTGTCCGTCCGCCTGGCAAGATATGTACAAAGGCCATACCGAAGAATGCAACATGGTCCTAGAGGCTGTGGCAGATTATGTCTTGTGGATTTAGCATACTCTTTTTGGCATGACTGGATCTCACAATGATATCAACATGCTGCAGGATCTCCGGTATTTGGTAGACTAGCTGAAGGTCATTCGCCGCCGGTGAACTATGTGGTCAATGGCAGGGATTACATCAAACTCTACTACCTATCTGATGGTATTTATCCTAGATTGACCTCCTTCATGAAGACAATCCCTGACCCTCATACTGATGTGAGAACTTGGTTTTTGAAGTGCCAGAAGGCTTGCTGAAAGGATGTTGAGCGGGCATTTGGTGTGCTCCAAGCCTGGTTTGCTATCATCAGGTTCCCTACTCTTATCCAGTCAACGTCTAGAATATGGAAGGTGATGAATGCATATGTGTTCATGCATAATATGATCGTCGAGATAGCACGATGCTTTAGTGGTTGATAATCAACCGTTTGAGCACATGGGCCCTCTTGTCGATGTCAATCACAAGGTCCTAGCTAAGTTTGGTATTTTTCTCGCTTGCATCAAGAAATCCGAAATAAATTTGTGCATTCATAGTTACAGGAAGATCTCGTGCATTTGTGGGTGCTCAAAGGAAACACAGCAGACCCACCCCGACTTGATCTATTTAAACTATTTGAATTATTTTAAATTATCGCGTGAACTATATTTGATTTGTTGTAATAAACTAGCGTTTATTGAAATTTTCGTGATTCAAATACTCCTTTCGACTCAAATTACTTGACTCAAAATTTTCTAGATAATGTATTTAGTCTTATTTTAATACTAGATAAATTTAAATTTAAACAAACCAAATCAACTAATTTGGGTTGAAGAGAGTACTTGAAATTGTCAAATTTGATTGTGGCGGCCCGATCGTCGGGGACGCTGGTGTGTGGCGGTGCCCCAAAAGCAACTCCCGGCTAGTTTAGCGGTCAGTGGTTGGAGACACTGGAGGGATTAAGTCTTGGGGCGCGCAATAATATTTTCTCGATGTGTTGGCAGCTGGCGCCCTGATTTTGTTCTACATTCCTGTCTGTTTGGATTCCTATCCTAGTCGTGTATTTCCGATTTTCTTGGCGAGAATAAACAGATGCGTTGGGGAAATCGCTAGATGATGGACACATTTCCCGTCGCACTAATGGGCGCATGGGCGGGGTGCAGACGTGCAGTGCAGTCAGGCCGCCTCTAATAGCACGCGAGCATGTAGGGTGTCGAGTGCGATTCTACCGAATCACACTACTAGTTCGATATTTTAGAATTTGCCAAAATTTTATACTTCCTCCAATCTATATTAATTGACTTAGATTTATCTAAATATAAATATATCTAATCAATTTTTTTGCTAGATACATTCGTATCTAGACAATTTGTGTCAACTAATATGAATTGGAGAAGTATTATAAAATCCAAATAAACTAGAACTAGGATTTTAATGGAATTTCCACCTTAGAGCATCTCCACTCAGGTCCTAGGAGGCCGTCCCAGGACTATTTTTTCGTCCAGGCGCCGAAAATGGTCCAGTCGCTTTTCCAAGACGCCGGTTTCATCCGGATTTGGCTCAACTTTCGTCTAGAGATCCATGCCGATCCTAGGACGCTGGGAACACCCTGGGAACGCCAGACGAAGCGAAAATGCGGGTGAGCCAACCCTGTCGGCGAGACAATCTCATTTCCCACTATCACTCGCCTCTCCCGCGACGAAAAGCTTTCCTAGCCGTCCGTGTCGCCATGCCTTCGCCGCCGAAGCTCCACCATGCCAAGCCGAAGTCAAGCATGTAGATAGGTCCGCCGCCGTCGCCGCACCCTTCCCCCTTGGCCTAGGCCAGCTTTCACCGCCCAACCTTCGCCGTAGCTCGGCTTGGCACCAAGCTCCCACCACCTCACCCGCCAAGTGCTCGGCGTTTTGCCTGTTCGGCCATGGACTCCGACGGCGAGGAGATGCTCGTCGTGTTGCTGGAAGAGGAGAACGTCGCTGTCGCCGAAGATGCATAGCACATGCAGATCCCCGCCTCTCTCGTCGATTGTACATGCAGACCGCAACGCCGAGGTGTAGAGGCTCGGCGAAGGGTCGTCGGAAGTGAAAGCAAGGCAGAGGATGAAGGGCTACTGCATGATGTACGCCGAATACTTCGCCGACCTAGGAACATGGAGCGGGCATTTGATGTGCTCCAACAGAGGTTTGCAGTTGTCTGGTTTCCTGCTCTGACCTAGTCGAAAGATCAGATATGGGAAACGATGAACTGTTGTGTGATCTTGCACAACATGATCATTGAGAATGAGAGAAATGACCCATTGAGTTTGGTCGAGTAGAACAAACCATACTACAGACATGGACCTCTTGCAGAGCCTGATCACCAGGTGTCGCCAACCTGGGTTGCCTTCATCGCCATGCATACGGAGATCCGGGACCCGATAGTGCATCAACAGCTACAGGATGATCTGGTTGAGCATCTATGGATACACATATACAACATGTGGATGCCGAGCATGAACTGGTCGAACTATGTTGTAGTTTCATTGTATGACGGACTATGTTTAAATTTATGTCAAACTATGCCAAACATTGCTCTATATTCATATTATGCTGGACCGTGCCAAAAATTGGTCGAATTTAAGCTGAATTCATAAACACACCGACCTAGGAACTTGGCTTAGGAACACGAACTTGGTCTAGGCACGCGAGTAGGAATGTGAACATTTCTAGACTAAAAAGTAGTTTCGTTCGGAGCTACTCCCTCCGTTCCAAAATATAAGACGTTTTAGTTTTGTGAAAAAAACGAATCTAGACTTATTTTAGTATGTAGTTCATTCAAATTCCATACTAAAATAAGTCTAGATTCGTTTTCTTCGTAAACCTACAACGTCGTATATTTTGGAACGGAGGGAGTATTTTACTTCAGATTTCGGTCGGAAAACGTTCAAAACGAGTGGAGGTAGTCTTACGACCATGCCTCTTGTGCCTCTGCAATCCAGCTGTAGAAACTGCTGGCCGGTTAGACGTTTAGCGCTCGACCGGTACTGCTCCAGTTTCCACAATCTTTTTGTTCGGAACACTTGTCGGTGAGTGGCATGCATGCCGCCCTGTTCCCCGACCTCACGTGTTCTGTCCTCCTCCTCCTCCTCCATAACAAACGGGGAAAAGCTACTAGTAGCATTTTTTTTTGGGATCGCACTGTAGTTTGCAGTGACTGATAACAATCACGGGTACGAGGCACCAACTGCACCCGTTGCGACCCGGAGCTACATGTTTGAATACTGACATCGACCGTACTAGTATTACTTTATCTCGAGCCTCCCTAGAGCTTCGCGCACTCATCAGCGACAACTCCGCGGCACGCACACCCGCCCGCCCGCCCGGCAAAACAGAGAGATCCGTTCGAGATGACGGGCAGCGCCAGCGCCGGCGTCCTCCTCCTCCGGCAGCAGCTGGAGCAGCCATGGTTCCTGGTGCTGGCCGCCCTCGGCGCCGTCCACGTCGCCGCGTCCGCCTTCCGCGCCCTCTCCCACCTCGCCCTCCTGCTCCGTCGCCCCAAGAACCTCCGCCGCCGCTACGGCGCCTGGGCCGTCGTCACCGGCCCGACGTCGGGCATCGGTCGCTCCATGGCCCTCGACCTCGCCGGCCGCGGCCTCAACCTCGTCCTCGTCGGCCGCGACCCCGCCAAGCTCCGCGACGTCTCCGACACCGTCTCGGCCACCCACGCCGCCGTCCAGACCAAGACCGTCGTGCTCGACCTCGCCCTCGTCGCCACCCCTCAAGGTAAACCGTGCATACCAAAGCAAGATGGAGATCACCTGGTGAACTACTGATCTACCGATCGTATTTGGCGCGCGCGCGCGCGCGCAGGTGACGAGGCGATGGCGCGGCTCCGGGAGGCGGTGTCGGGGCTGGACGTGGGCGTGCTGGTGAACAACGCCGGCGTGGCCAAGCCGTGCGCGGTGTACCTGCACGAGGCGGACGTGGAGGCGTGGGTGAGGATGCTGCGGGTGAACCTGTGGGCGCTCACGGAGGTGACCGCCGCGGTGCTGCCGGGGATGGTGGAGCGGGGCAGGGGCGCCGTCGTCAACATCGGATCCGGGTCAACCGAGGCCATCCCGTCCTTCCCTCTCTACTCCGTCTACGCCGCGTCCAAACGGTATTATCCTGTCATTTTCGCTACTAGCTAAGCACATAATATATCTGGGGTTAGGTTTGCGTTGGGCGTTGGGCGTTGTTGTAATAACAAAGTCAGCATACTCGATGTTACTTCTTGATTTTCTCGATGTTGATATTTTTGTCTATATTATTTTTTCTATATTTTGTGAGGTACAGTAGTACAAATAAATGAGAGAGGGTTTGTTTTAATTTCAGGTACGTAGCGCAGTTCTCCAGGAGCCTCTACGTCGAGTACAGGAGCAAAGGAATCGATGTGCAATGCCAGGTAAAGTACATATGCAACAACCATATATACGTACGAGAGGCCTTCTTCAGCGATGTTGAGAGAAAATAATTCTCATAGTACTAGTAGTAGTTTAAACCTTTATGACTGCTTTTCTGTTTGCAATAAGAAAATGACTATATAACCTTTCTGGTTCGACAAGGAAAGGAATAGAATATATACTCCATATACAGGTAAGGGCCACATCCTATATATATAGTACAGTTCAGACAGTGCAGATCTCATCCAACTGCACATGGAAACCAAAACAATACCGGCCGTCCCTGAAGATAAAAAAGGCCCCATACATGACGGAAAGTGTCATTGGCACATGTGCACTAGTGCTTCTTTCACTTTCAGAATTTTGAAAATTTTAAAACCTCACATTTCTATTTCTCTAAAATTATGGATTAAGTATATAGATAGATATAAATAGGAGTGTACGCAAAAAAGTTTCTATAAAAATACGTTAAAATTTGGAAAATATAAAAAAGCAAATTTCTGATAAGAAGGTATACTATTTTACTACTATTTACTATCAGAAATTTGTCCTTTTATATTTCCAAAATATAAAGTATTTTATATATATATATATCCATCTATATATTTAACGTCATAATTTATGGAGATATAAAAGTGTGTGGTTTAAAATTTTCAAAATTATGGAAGTGAAGGGAGCCATTGTGCCCACGTACACCAAATCCCTTTTCCATACATCATATTTATAATGTAAAGATTCTAGATCACGGACAACCTCTGGACGCCATGTTGTAGTGGTTTATGCATGAGTACTCTAAATGTATTTATAATCTAAAGATTCTAGATCATGGCTAGTACTGGTGTCTTGACGCTTTCTAGAGTCCTTTTTTTTTTGTATCAAGGTAAGTAACAGTCTGCCCCTTCCCACACCGATCCTCAGGGTAGTATCGATCTTGACAGAATTAACTCAGCATACATGTTACCAATACTTAGGGGAACATCGATTTTGACAGAATTAACTGTACACTGTACAATCCGCGACTCTGTGCCCCGTGCAGGCCCCTCTCTTCGTGGAGACGAAGATGACTACGGGCGTGGCGGGATCCAGGAAGCGGCGAGGCATCCTGTCGCGGCTGATGGTGCCCACCTCGGACGCATACGCCGGTGCGGCGGCGCGTTGGATCGGGCACGGCCCTGTCTGCATGCCCAACCTGGGCCACCGGCTGCAGTGGTGCCTTTGCCGCGCCGTGCCGGACCGTCTCCTCGACGTGCACCGCCTCCGCGAGAACCTCCGGCAGCGGGCGCTCTTCCAGCGGCTCAGGTCGGCCAGGGTCAACGGCGGCCCGCCGGCCCGCAAACAGAGCTAGTTCGTCGGTGTCCGATCCTGTGCTGGAAGGAACCTACGATGGGCACGTGGCATACGTGTGATCTGTCTATCTCTCAACAGAAAGTTATACCCTTATCTAGACGTCCAGGTTTATGTTGAGATTCGTGCATAGAAAAAGTATCTTTTCTGTTGCTCCCAAGAAACATGAATTTGACCTTTGAACGACTTTGTATAGGTCGAGAATACACGAGTGCTATATTGTCCAGAAATTGTTTAAAATTATAGCGATTTCTATTTTCGTGCCACTGGTTCGTTAGCTGTACTCATTTTTTCTCAGTCGTTTAGTTTTTTTTCACTTTTGTCCAGCTCCTATTATGAAACTCTTACATTGATCTGAAACTCGCTCTCCGTCAGGTCCCGTTAGTGGACCCTCGCCGTTACGTGCTGACAAGTGGGGCCGCATTTAGGTGGGTTTCGTAGTAGACCCCGCCGTTACGTGCTGACAAGTAGAACCCACCCCAGTTACATGATGACAGATGGGGCCACGTTCAGTCGGGTCCTGTAGTAGGACCCCCAATGGTGTGGCACCGGCTTGTTGGGAACGCGTTTTAGGGAATGTGGTGTGGACCATGTGTGCCGCGTATGGTAGTTATGTATGTCCTGCCGCCTAAATTGGAAGATTTTTTTTTGTTATTTTTATAATTGGCCTTTTTAAGAGGTGTCTTTTCCCTTTATGTCTTATTTTTGCCAAAAAAGATAGCGAATCTAGAGCAGCTTCTCTCTTTATTCATGATTTCTTTTGACCCTCGTATTTTGCCAATCTGGCAGCAAATCTAACCAGCACCATAAATATGTAGATGAACAGAGCAGATGTAGATTATGATTATATAGTACGATACTTAAACTAGGTTCGATAATTAGACTGCTCAGCAGCAGCTTACAAGTTCAAAACAAAAAAATAAAAGAAGCTGCTTTACAGCAGCAACATCAGCACGGGATCAGTGGCCCCTCATGGACTCCGCTAGGAGGGCCTCCGCCTCCTCCCTGTGGTGCTTCCTCCACTTCCTGCTGTCCAGTCCCTTGACCTTGGGCGCCTTGGGATTGATCGGGGGCATGCGACCCTTCTCGATGGACACCTTCTGGAGGTTGCGGAGGTGAAAACCGAGCGCCTTGTGCTGGGCTCTGAAGGCGTTGGCGTTCTTTGACGGGCTGCAGGTCTTCACGTCCTCGGCATGCATCACGAGGGAGTTGAAGTCGGTGTCGAGGCTCATGGTGCAGAAGGGGCACCTGTAGACGTCGGCGGCGAAGAAGCCGTTGAACTGGCCGGACTTCATCTTCCTCAGCACCTGGCGATTCTTGGTGTCCATGGACTCGTCGTCGCTGCTATCCACCTACTACAAAAATAGTAGCGTGCAATAAGGACATAATTGAGATACCGTGATTATCGGGATTGATTACTTGCATAAATTAACCGATTGAGATCCCCTGATTATTCCCCAATCCCCAAATCTCAAACCAAATAAAATACTGATCCCAACTACAGATCGATGCTAGTACTGATCCCAACTACATATCGGTGTTAGTACTGATACCAACTACAGATCAGTGCTATTTCTGATCCCAACTAGGGGCAGTCATCGAAATACGAGATCTAACACAAGAGGATTAGCTACTGTAAAAATACCTAGCATCCATCGATTAGCCGAGCCCTAATAACACACGATCTAGCATCCAACGATGGGAATAGGGGAAGAACAAAGGAAGGGGAGAAAACCCTAGTTACCTCCGACCATTGGTCGGCTAAGATGGTGTCGAAGGGGTTCTCTAGCCTGATGTAATCATTGTCCCCATAGGGCTCCCAGCCATGCGGGATCTGCAGGAGAACGGCGGGGTCCTGTACGGAGACGGGGGCCTCCTCGCCGGCGGCTACGACGGAAGCGGGGACAGGGACGGGGGTCTGGACGGGGATGGCGGCTTCCTTCAATTCCTCGACGGGGGCCAGTACGGGGACGGGGGCCTCCTCGTCGGCTGCCTTGGAGGCGATGATGGCCATCGCGCCATTCTTCTCCATCACCGGCGTGGTTGGTGTTTTCTTGGGGGTTTGCAGAAGGTGATGGGACAATGGAGATGATTGCGTGAGTGAGTGAGCGAGTGAGTGATGAGTGAGAGTGAGGAGGCCTCTATAAAGGTGAAGGGAGGAGACATTTCGTTGCACCACCGTGCACCGCAGAATCAAGGCGCGTCATCGCACCATGCACGGCCACACGCGTCCGCTACCGCCCCGTGCACCGCGACACGCGTACCGTGCGTCACGTTTTCCCCCTCGTGAGTAACCTTGGCCACTTAGTTGTGCTCAGTTATACCCTCGAGTGTAGCACCGCGCTTGGTTGTACTCGTTTGCCCTTCAAGACTAATAATTGGCGTGTGCAATATAATCACTTTTACCCTCTGGTGGCTGGTCAACAGAGAGTCAACGAATGGGTTTTAGCTAGCTAATTGAGTCATTTTATGCACAACAAATTCAAAAAGATCAAAACATAGTGGCATCTACTCAGGGAGTCTTATTATGTGACCTGCCACGATAAGAAATATATATAAATCAAGTTTTAACCTAAATCACCACTTCCCAAATCACCTACAATCTATGAAGGTTCATGTCTTTCTACTCAAGCCTCTCCCCAAAACATCCCTCCCCAAAACATAATTTGTCTGAATGAGGCAATAATTGTCAAACTGATGTATATTTGAATTTCAAATAGTTTGATGTATGCCAATATGTATTTTATTGTATAAAAGAAGCATTTCCAATTTTTTAAATCTCTTTTTGTTTTATAACCCCCTTGTAAATTTTTTCCTTGGTTTTTAAGTTCTACTCAATTTTCCTCTCCCTCTTAGTGACAAACTCTCACACATGTGCTCATCTTGTCTGCTACGATCTGATTGGTCAAGACAGTTGTCACGCAAATCGTACCCACCAACCATTGATCCTCTGTGATCTAGCGGACAGGATAACCCCTGTGCTTGGTTGATGTAGGAGTGCTTCATCGGGAAACCCCAAGAGCAAGGTGTAATGCAGCACAGCAACAAGTCTTCCCTCAGTAAGGAACCGAGGTTATCGAACCAGTAGCAGGAAGGAAACATCACACAAGTGTTGCAAGCAACGTGGAAACCTGCACAACACAAACTCAAGACTTTGCCCCAACGAACAGTGAGGTTGTCAATCTCACCGGTTGCTATAACAAAGAATTAACTGTATGGTGTGGAAGTTGATGATGGTTTGCAGCAAGTAAACAATAACTGTGGAAGATGTGTCAATGGCAAAGATTGGACCGGGGTCCATAGTTCACTAGAGGTGCTCTCCTTATATAAACAACATGGCATGAAGGGTAAACAAATTACAGCAGGGCAATTGACAGGAACTAAACAAGGCATAACAATGCAATACTAGACAAAAAGATCCTATGAGATTCGATTGGGCAATACAACAATATACATAGACCGCCATCCAACTGCATCTATGACTAGAAGTCCACCTTCAGGTTATCATCCGAACCCCCTCCAGTATTAAGTTGCAAGTAACATACAACTGCTTTAAGCAAAGTGTGTAAGGTAAACAATCCACTTGTTCCATGAACAAGAGACCGTTGTTTTCTCCCTAGTGGCAATAGCACATCTACAACCGAAGAGATTTCTGTCACTTCCCTTGGAAACTAGAGGCATGAACCCACTATCGAGCATAAATACCCCCTCTTGGATTCACAAGCAACTACTTGGCCAAGATAGCTACTAACAACGGAGAGCATGCAATATCACAAACAACACAGACATGATAGAGTCAATAAGACAAAACCATTAATCAATTTGACATAGTAATCTCAATATCCATTGGATCCCCGCAAACACAACATGCATGCTTACAAATAGATTAGATCTTGATCATGAACGGAGCTCACAGGATCTATACATGAAAGCACAAGGAGGAGACACAACCATCTAGCTACTACATGGACCCGTAGTCCAAGGTGGAACTACTCACGCTTCATACCGGAGAAGAAGGCCTCTGGGATGATCTCCCTTCCGGCAGGGTGCCGGGAAAAACTTTAGAACCCCCCGATCTAGGGACGATGGTGGTGGCGGCTATAGATGGTTTCGTGGATTTTTGATCGGGTCCTAGGGTTTTTGCATTGGGGCTTTGAAATGATACGGATGTCGCCTAGAGGGGGGTGAATAGGCGATTAAAACTTTTCCTAGAGTGGCTCAACAAAGGCGGAATAAAACTAGTGTTTACTTTGTAAAGCACAACCTAGAAACAACTAAGGTTTACCTATGTGCACCAACAACTTATGCTAAGCAATACAAGCAACAAAGTGATAGCAAGATATATATAGTACTTCAAGCACGAAGGCTATCACAATGTAAAGTGCATAAGTAAAGAGCTCGCGTATAGACATAACCGAGGCACGCGGAGACACCGATATTTTACCGAGTTCCTCCCAACATGGAGTACGTCTCGTTTGGAGAGGGGGTGGTATCAAGCCACCAACGCCACAAAAGGCCTCCCTTATTCTCCGGTGAATCTCACCCCAATGGGATCGATCCACGCTTCCACTATCGGTGCACTTGTCGGTGGCAACCGGAACCTCTCACAAGGTTGGGGCACAACTCCACAACTTAATTGGAGGCTCCCAACAAACGCCACAAAAGGCCTCAACAAATGCCACCAAGGCTACAATGCCACCAAGGCCACACAACCGTCTAGGGTTCCAAGAACCCAAGAGGGACAAGCTCCAATGAGCAAATCAAACCAAATCCTCCGAGGAGAACCCAAACCGATGCAACAGATGCAAATGGCAAGAACACCACAAAGATGCTCAAATCTCTCACTCTCAAGTTCCAACAAAGCTACCAAAGCTATTGGGGGAACAAGAGAGGAGAAATCAAAGAGAGACACAAAATTCCTCAAAATCTAGATCCCCAAAGATACACTCACAAAGAGATGTTTTGGTTTGGTCAAAACGCGGATCTAGATCTCCTCCAACAACCCCTCAAATATTTGCAAGAATCAATGGAGGGGTGTGTAGAAATCAAGCTTAAAGGGTAGAGAAAATGGGGGCAAAGCTTGGGCAAGAAAAAGAGGAAGAAGTAACCCTAAAAGACAAAGGGACAAAGATATTTAAAGAGATGGGCAAAATCTGGCCGTTGGGGTGATTTTTCTGGGCTGACCGGTAGTACCGGATGCGACCGGTACTACCGGACTGAATAAATCAAATTGGGTCGGGGAAAATGCGAACAAGCCAGGGAGAGGAAAGCACACAAGGGGCCAACAGACCATGCGCCACAGGCGAGGCATGAGGCGGTTCTGTCGTCATGGCAAGAAGAATGGCCGGCCCAGTGGCTGGCGGCAAGAACAGATGCAACAGCATCTGACATCAAGATGCAGCGCAGGCCATGCAGAGTGCACAGTTAGCAAGATGCAAGCGGTACAAGCAATGTGAAAGAAATGCAAGATGCAGCTATGCAAATGGGCCCGCCATACATCCGATGCAGCGCTTAGCAGTATAACAAAGAAGCCTGAAGGCTGCAGGTCAACGCGCAAAAAAAAGGGGCTAGATCTGGATCTGAAAACATACAGAAAAACGAAAAACTGGGCCGGCCGGTAGTACCGGCCCACCCGGGCGGTACTATTGGGCCGGCCGGTACTACCGGAAAAAGGTACCTAGCGAGGCAGAAAGAAATCGGGCGGTTTTTAGGCCCGGGCGGTAGTACCGGCCCGTCCGGGCGGTACTACCGCTTGGCCCAGAAAACAACCCGACAGACAAATATTCAAACGGCAATAACTTTTGACTGGAAGCTCCGATTGACCTGATTCAAATTGCGTTGGATAGAGGGCGACAAGGGCTTCCCAATAAAAAGTGTAAATATCGACTATCACCAGGTGAGAAAGTATCAAGTAGAATAATGTGATATACCTTACTTGGTGAGAAACCGAAAAGCCGCATAAATTAAAATCGCAACAAGATACAAATGGGAGATCCGATTTAGATGAACAAGAGCTTGTTATGGAGATTACCACGAGCTCTATATCATCACATGGATAAGACCAAATAACAACCAAATATGATGATGCAAGTATGCAAAGGTTTGAGCTCTCTCCGAACGATGTGACTGAATTACTCATACGAGAGTCCCTCTTGATAGTACGGTTATCTATCCTAAACCCGGTCTCCTACATTCAACAAGAGACCGGCAAAAGAGAAAACCTATCACGATTATACCTTTGCCTTGAGCATTCCACTTGAGCTCGATGTAGACGGTCTTGACCTTCTCAAGATCGAACGCCTTTCTTAATTCCTCATCATCGACCTCGCGTATTGAGCTTGCCCAACATATCTTCTTTGCATTTCATCAACCTTCAAGCCACACATGCTCCAAGCGATGCCAATGGACAAATCCTACAAGTATAACTTAATGCACATATTAGTCCATAAAGATTGTCATTAATTACCAAAACCACACATGGGGGCCCAACATGTTCTTTCAGGCTTCTTATAGGCGAAGAGGGAGGCCGAGGGGGTTCCCGAGGCGGCTGCACACCCCCAGGCATAGGGTGGGCCCACTCGCGCGGCCAGGGGGTGTGGCCTCCTCGAGGCCCTCCTCTGTCTCGTACTCTGGCTTCGTGTTTCCAACGGTAAAATATTGACTTTGGCTTTTGTCCCGTCCAATTCCGAGAATATTGATTTTCTGCCTTTCTGGAACCAAAAAAAGAAGAAAATAGGCAACTGGCACTGTGTCAACTTGTTAATAGGTTAGTTCCAGAAAACATATAAAAACACCTCAAAGTGTAGACAAAGCAAAGCAAAGTAGATACTAAACAAACATGGAACATCAAAAATTATAGATACGTTTCCGACGTATCAAGCATCCCCAAGCTTAACTCCTTCTCGTCCTCGAGTAGGTAAGTGATAAAAAGAATAATTTTTGAGGTTACATGCACCATCAAAACAAAGATCAAACCATTTGCAAGCATTGAAAGCTGGGATCAAAGAACTCTAAACATGTGCTAGAAAGATGGAGTTCTAACAATAAGACAAAGTAACTATGCATGCAACATGAAAAGCTACAAACAAAGATCATGAATATCATGCATTGAAAAACGTTTGTTTGTTTCACATACAGAAAACATGGCATAGTGGCAATCAGCTTGTCCCTCATAGAGTAGCAAATAGATGCATATGACACCTTCAAAGTTCATAAGAGTGACTAGATACAAGTAGCACAATAACAAGTAATATCACAATATGCATCAATCAATAAGTTTTGGGACACTGCACATAGAACTAAGAATGGCAACTATGCTCTCTTAATGGTGCCTAAAGGTAGAAGGTGGAGACTCAAAATAATAGTGGAAGAAAGGCCCTTCATAAAGGGAAGCAGGGATTTCAAGTTTAAAAAAGAGCTTCCAAAACTTATGGTACTTGTTAGCTTTCATCCCTCATTGCCCCTATCATAAGCATCTTGAAGTGAATAAGGTTAAAGTGAACAAACTATGGAGTATATGCTTGACAAAGTATAAGGTGGCAATCTCATGTCCCTTGAATACGAGGGCCACACCTCATGCTAATCAACTTCAATCACCTATAAGTTCTTATCATAGTATGTACATGCATATCATAGAGAACCGCCAACGGGGTACCCCTTGCACATGGCACATGAGCTCTCCCATAACCAAAATGACAAGGCAAGCCGACAATGAGCATCTCAGCAATATTTTTATTTACTATGTGCATAGCTTTTTATTGAGGATGCTTCACAGATAGCTCATTATGGTGATGATGCAAGTTTCCACCATGATTAGGCATGGCTTAGGCTAGTGGCCCAGGCGTTTCTCTAACACAAAATACATAACTCCATGGACTTACAAGCTCCCTCTTTATTTCACACCGGTGGCATCCATAGACAAAAGAGCATAATATCAACTTTGTACAAAGTACAAGTGTAATGTTGAAAACATTCCCCATGACAACATGGTTCTGCTAATTCCAACGTATAAGTGCAAGCATATACAACATAGACGACACAATGGTTCAAGTTTATTAGGGGCAAAGAATATAAAGTGTGCCATCAAGTTTGTGAGGGCTTTAATCACTAAGTTTTCACACAACAAAATACTTTTAAATTGGAAGATAGCTGAAAATAAGAATATACTTGGAATGGTGTAACACACCATGCATAGGAATTTATAGTGGACACTTTGGAATAACTGGGTTTCTTGGGAGTTGGAAGCATGAGTAGAGCTTACTCATACAAGTGGAGGCTAGCAAAAGACTGGGAGCATCCAACTAAGAGAGCAATAATGGCCATAATCATGCAGAGCGACAAAACATTACTAATCAAAGCATAGAGTGGTACTACAAGTCAAGGACTAAATGATCATAAAGCTATGGTGACTTGTCATATTCATAACATGGTGTGAGCATGTGCCAAGTCAACCCAAACAAAGCATCAAAGGAGAATACCACAATATTATGCTTTTGTATGCTAAAACAACACATAATTCTTTCAAGGCACACTAAGAAATCCCAATTGTTTGTAACAAGACATGTTACAACAATAATCACTAAGCATAAGGTCAAAACAACACCTAACATGTCATGCTAAAGTCTAAGTCACAGTCAATGCAAGCTCCTCTTGCACTTCCAAGCAAGAACTTTCTACTCCTTTCCAACACCAATCAACTTATTTGAAACAACACAGCGAGAACGGGGGTCCAAACTACTTTATTCAAGCAAACTAAAAAAACTAAGCAAATTAAATGAAAACTAAGACGCTCCAAGAAAAACACAACAACGTATGAAACAATAAAAACGAAGTGTCTAGACAGACCTAAGCTTTTTATTGATGAAGAAGGGGATGCCTTGGGCATCCCCAAGCTTTGACACTTGTACCTCTTGGATATTTCTTGGGGTGACACCGGGGTGGCATCCCCAAGCTTGAGCTTTTGTCCATTCTTCATCTCATTACAACATTCTCTCTCCACACCTGAAATTTTTCCTTCATACAAAACTTCACACAATCTTCATTAGCAACATTGGTGTATTCAAAAGATAATAGACCTTTAGGATTAGCTTTAGAACAACAAAACTTTTCCTAAAAACACAAGATACTGTAGCAGCTCCTTCAAAAAGCTCAATTCCCCAAAAGAGAACTCAAAAAGGAATCAATAAGAAGCAAATGCAAATAATTGCAGAAATCTGTCAAAACAGACCAGCAGGTAGAAACCGATTTTTTAGAAAATATTTTGTTGCTCAAATAAAAAAAGTGTTGAACTAATGAAAGTTATCTAACATATTGGGGAATTTTTTCGTAAATTTTCAGCTCAATCCTACTTACAGAGACTCCTCACAAATGTTTATGGTGGAGGACAAAAATATGTTTCGGGACAGCAACTCCCCAAATCTTACTTCCCTCTCATTAGAGGTCATTCTTGGCACAAAAGCAAACAATAAGGATAAGTAGAGGTCATTAGTAAAGTAATAAATTCCAAGACTCAAGGAAACTCTTGGGTTATCTCCCAACAAGTACTTTTTTTAACTCCTTTAAGTTAGGCACAAGAAGCAAGAAATCAAGTATTTTCAAATGAAGAATTTAGATCAATACTTGCAAAGTCTTCAACTATGAAAGGTATATCATCCAAATGAGATTTGGAGGATCCCTTCTCATCTCTCTTTGGTTTACTACTTTCATCAAAAGGATTTTCAGGAACAATCCAATCAAAATTCTTTTCAAAGGCCTCATGCATCCCAACAAGCTTCAAGGGTATGGGTATCTTAAATTACTCTCTTGGCTTAGTTTTATCAGAAGTACCCACAAAATCTACACATGAGCCTAGCATATTGAAACGCTCAAAGACCTTTTTGGCTTCCTTAGCAACATCATGGAACTCTTTGAGTAAAGTTTCAAGAATAAATTCTCTCGTTTTAGCATTCTTTTCTTATTTTAGTTTTTGAAATAAAATTTGCATCATGGGGCTAAGGCTAACAAAACTAGACTCCAACATATGAACTAAAGAAGCTGCAGCAATTTCATAATTAGGAGCAAGTTCTGCTATAGATATATTCTCAATATCCTCATGTTTGCTAACATGATTGAAGAATTCTTCAATATTTTCTTTCCCAGTTATGAAGCCACTACCTATTGAAAGGTCTTTCATGGTGAACTTGGGGAACAACATGGTGATCTAGAGCAAGGTGGCAACTAGAGTAGGAACTATTTTTTTGTGATTTTGAATAGCGAAAGCAAACCAAACTAAACTATTTTTTTTGGAGTTTTTGATAAAAAGAAGCAAACAAAACCAAGCAAAAGAAACTAAGCAAACTAAAAACAAAGTAAAGAGAAAGGTAGAGGAGGACTCCCCTTGTGAAGACGTCCTTAGCCTCCCCGGCAACGGCGTCAGAAAACTTATTGATGCGCTTGGTTGATGTAGGAGCGCTTCATCGGGAAACCCCAAGAGCAAGGTGTGATGCAGCACAGCAACAAGTCTCCCCTCAGTAAGAAACCGAGGTTATCGAACCAGTAGGAGGAAGGAAACGTCACACAAGTGTTGCAAGCAACATGGAAACCTGCACAACACAAACTCAAGACTTTGCCCCAACGAACAGTGAGGTTGTCAATCTCACCGGTTGCTGTAACAAAGGATTAACTGTATAGTGTGGAAGGTGATGATGTTTGCAGCAAGTAAACAATAACATTGGAAGATGTATTGATGGCGCCCAATACTTGTCGTGGAACGCTTCATTGTAAACCCCAAGAGCAAGGTATGAAGCAGCACAGCAGCAAGTTTCCCTCAGTAAGAAACCGAGGTTATCGAACTAGTAGGAGAAAGGAAACGTCACACAGGTGTTGCTGGCAACATGGAGACCTGCACAACACAAACTCAAGACTTTGCCCCAACGAATCAGTGAGGTTGTCAAGCTCACCGGTTTGCTGTAACAAAGGATTAAACGTATGGTGTGGAAGATAATGGTTTGCAACAAGTAAACAAGTAACAGTGGAAGATGTATCAATGGTAAAGATTGGACCGGGGTCCATAGTTCACTAGAGGTGCTCTCCTTAGATAAACAACATGGCATGAAGGGTAAATAAATTATAGCGGGGTAATTGACAGGAACTGAGCAATGCATAATAATGCAATTACTAGCTAGAAAGATCCTATGAAGTTGATTGGGCAATACTACATTATACATAGACCGTAATCCAACTGCATCTATGAATAGAAGTCCACCTTCAGGTTATCATCCGAACCCCCTCCAGTATTAAGTTGCAAGCAATAGACAACCGCTTTAAGCACAATGTGTAAGGTAAACAGTCCACATGTTCCATGAACAAGAGACCATTGTTTTCTCCCTAGTAGCAACAACACATCTACAACCGAAGAGATGTCTATTACTTCCCTTGGAAACTAGAGGCATGAACCCACTATCGAGCATCAATGCTCCCTCTTGGAGTCACTAGCAACTACTTGGCCAAGATAACCACTAGCAACGGAGAGCATGCAAGATCACAAAAAACACAGACATGATAAAATCATAAAGATAAAACCATTAATCAAACAAACATAATAATCTCAATATCCATCAGATCCCCGCAAACACAACATGCATGATTACAAATAGATTAGATCTTGATCATGAATGGAGCTCATAAGATCTATACATGAAAGCACAAAGGAGGATATACAACCATCTAGCTACTACATGGACCCATAGTCCAAGGTGGAACTACTCACAAATCATACCGGAGAGAAGGCCTCCGGGATGATCTCCCCTCTGGCAGGGTGCCGGGAAGAACTTCAGATCCCCCTGATCTAGGGATGATGGTGGCGGCGGCTATAGATGGTTTCGTGGATTTCTGATCGGGTACTGAGAGTTTCTATATCGGGGGCTTCTTATAGACGAAGGGGCGAGTCCGGGAGGCGACCAGGGTCGCCAAACCCTAGCCAGGCACGGGTCCACCTGGCCCCGCGCCTGGGGTGGGTCTGGCCCCCCTGGCTAGCCCCTCCGGCTCTCCTCTGGACTTCTTGTTCCCCACAGAAAGTAATTGACTTTGACGTTTGTCCCGTCCAATTCTGAGAATATTTCTTTATTAACTTTTTTGAAACCAAAAACAACAGAAAACAGGCATCTGGCACTATTGCAACTTGTTAATAGGTTAGTACCAGAAAACATGTAAAAAGCACCTCAAAGTGTAGACAAGTAAATCAAAGTAGATACTAAAGAAGCATGGAGCATCAAAAATTATAGATACATTTACAGCGTATCAGCATCCCCAAGCTTAACTCTTGCTCGTCCTCGAGTAGTAAGTGATAAAAGAATAATTTTTGAGGTGACATGCACCCTCACGATAAAGATCCAACCATTTGCAAGCATTGAAAGCTGGGATCAAAGAACTCTAAACATGTGCATGAAAGATGGAGTTCTAATAGTAGGACATAGTAACTATGCATGCAACATGGCAAGCTACAAAAAAATATCATGAATAATATGCATCGAAAAACGTTTGTTTGTTTCACATACATAAAACATAGCATAGTGGCAATCAGCTTGTCCCTCATAGAGTAGCAAATAGATGCATAGGACACCTTCAAAGTTCACAAGGGTGACTAGAAACAAATAGCACAAGAACAAGTAATATCACAATATGCATCAATTAATAAGGTTTGGAACACTGCACACAGAATGATAACTATGCTCCCTTAATGGTGCCTAAAGGTAGAAGGTGGAGACTCAATAATGGTGGAAGAAAGGGACCTTTATAAGGGAAGCAGGGATTTCAAGTTTCAAAAAGAGCTTCCGAAAATTATGGTACTTGTTAGCTTTCAGCCCTCATTGCCCCTATCATAAGCATCTTGAAGTGGTTAAGGTTAAAGTGGCAAAGCTGGAGTATATGATTAACAAAGTATAAGATGGAAATCTCAAGTCCCTTGACTATGAGGGCTACACCTCATGGATACTCAACTTAGGGCCCATGCAAGTATTTTCATATCATTGAGAACCGCTAACGGGGTACCCCTTGCACATGGTACAGGAGCTTTCCTATAACCAAAATGACAAGGCAAGCAGACAATGAGCATCTCAGCAATTCTTTTTATGTACCATGGGAATATGGTTCTTTTTTCTCTCTTTCCTCTTTTCTCAATGTGTCACTCTTTTTTTATAAGAATAATGCTTCATAGATGTCACTATGGTGATGCTGCAAGTTTCCACCATGATTAGGCATGGATTAGGCTAGCGGCCCAGGCGTTTCTCTAACACAGAATACAAACTCCATGAACTTACAAGTTCCCACTTCATTTCACACCGGTAACATCCATAGACAAAAGAGCATGATATCAACGGAGTACAAAAAGTACAAGTGCAATGTTGAAAACGTTCCCCGTGACAGCACGTTTCTGCTAATCCCAACTTATAAGTGCAAGCATATACAAAAAAGTTGCCTCAATGGTTCAAGTTTATTAGGGGCAAAGAATAAAATGTGCCATCAAGTTCGTGAGGGCTTTAATCACTAAGTTTTCACATCACAAAATAGTTTTCAATTGGAAGATAGTTGAAAACAAGAATATACTTGGAATGGTGTAACACACCATGCATAGGAATTTATAGTGGACACTTTGGAATAACTTGGTTTCTTGGGAGTTGGAGGCATGAGTAGAACTTACTCATACAAGTGGAGGCTAGCAAAAGACTGGGAGCAACCAACTAAGAGAGCAATAATGACCATAATTATGCAATGCAACAAAGCAAACTAATCAAAGCAAAGAGTGGTACTACAAGTCAAGGACTAAATGATCATAGAGTCTAATGGTGACTTGTCATAGTCATACATGGTATAAGCATGTACCAAGTCAACCCAAGCAAAACATCAAAGGAGAATACCACAATACTATGCTTTTGCATGCTAAAACAACGCATAATTTCTTTAAGGCACACTAAGCAATCCCAATTGTTTGGAACAAGACATGCTACAGCAATAATCACTAAGCATAATGCAAAAACAACACCTAGCATGTCATGCTAAAGTCTTAGTCACAGTCAATGCAAGCTCCTCTTGCACTTCAAGCAAGAACTTACTACTCCTTTCCAAACACCAAGCAAACTTATTTGCAAAACAACACCGCGAGAACGGGGGTCCAAACTACTAAAGCAAACTAAACAAACTAAGCAAAGCAAACAAAAACTAAGACGCTCCAAGAACAATACAACTGTGCATGAAACAATAAAAGTGAAGTGTCTAGACAGACATGAGCTTTTTATTGATGAAGAAGGAGATGCCTTGGGCATCCCTAAGATTTGACGTTTGTACTTCTTGGATATTTCTTGGGGTTACACCATGGTGGCATCCCCAAGCTTGAGCATTTGTCCATCCTTCATCTCATCGCATCATTCTCTCTCTACACCTGGATTTTTTCTTTCATACAAAACTTCACACAATCTTCATTAGCAACATTAGCTTATTCAAAAGATATTAGACCACTGGGAAATCTTTGAAACAGCAAGACTTTTTACTAAAAACGCAAGCTACTGAAGTAACTCCTTCAAAGAAACTCAATTTAGCTAAAGAGAGCTAAAAAAATGAATCAATAAGAAGCAAATGCAAATAATTTCAGAAATTTGTCAAAACAGACCAGCAGGTAGAAACCGATTTTTTAGAAAATATTTTGTTTCTCAAATAAAAAAGTGTTGAACTAAATAAAGTTAGCCAACATACTGGGAGATTTATTCGTAAATTTTGAGCTCGAACAGAGTTACATAGCCTCCTCACGATTTTTTTGGTGGAGGACAGAAATCTGTTTTGGGACAACAACTCCCCAAATCTTAGTTTCCTCTCATTAGAGGTCATTATTGGCACAAAAAACAAACAAGAAGGATAAGGAGAGGTCATTACAGTAGTAATAACTTCCAAGACTCAAGGAAAATCTTGTGTTATCTCCCAACAAGAACTTTTATTTAACGCCTTTAAGTTAGGCACAAAAAGCAAGAAGAATCAAGTATTTTCAAATGAGGAAGCATTAACATTCATACTTGCAAAATCTTCAACTATGAAAGATATCTCATCCAAATGGGTTTTGGAGGATCATTTCTCATCTCTCTTTGGTCTACTACCTTCATCAAAAATATTTTCAGGGGAAATCCAATCAAAGTTATTTTCAAAGGCTTCATGCATTCCAACAAGCTTATAGGTTATGGGTATATTGAATTCTTCTCTAGGCTTAGTTTTATCAGAAATACCCACAACATCTACACTTGAACCTAGCATATTGAAACGTTCAAAAACCTTTTTGGCCTCCCTAGCAACATCGTGGAATTCTTTTGATAATGTTTCAAGGATGAATTCCCTTTTTTCAATATTCTTCTCTTCTTTTAGTTTTAGGAAAAAGAATTGTATGAAGGGGTTAAGGCTAACAAACCTAGCCTCCAACATATGAACTAAATAAGCTGCAGCAATCTCATAATTAGGAGCAAGTTCAGCTATAGATTTATCCTCAATATCCTCATGCTTGCTAACATAGTTAAAGAATTCTTCAATATTATCTTTCCCAATTATGGAACCACTACCTTTTGCAAGATTTTTCAGAGGAACTTGGGGAACAACATGGTGAGCTAGAACAGGGTGACAACTAGAGCAGGAACTATTTTTTTGTGTTTTTGAATAAAGCAAGCAAACCAAACTAGACTATTTTTTTGGTTTTTTGAAAAGAGGCAAACAAAACCAAGAAAAATAAACAAAGCAAACTAAAAACAAAGTAAAGATAAAGGAAGTGAAGGACTCCCCTAGTGAAGACGTCCTTAGCCTCCCCGGCAACGGCGCCACAAATTAGCTTGATGGCACCCAATACTTGTCGTGGAACGCTTCGTTGGAAACCCTAAGAGCAAGGTATGAAGCAACACAACAGCAAGTTTCCCTCAGTAAGAAACCGAGGTTATTGAACTAGTAGGAGGAAGGAAACGTCACGCAGGTGTTGCTGGCAACATGGAGACCTGCACAACACAAACTCAAGACTTTTCCCCAACAAATCAGTGAGGTTGTCAAGCTCATCAGTTTGCTGTAACAAAGGATTAAACGTATGGTGTGGAAGATAATGGTTTGCAGCAAGTAAACAAGTAACAGTGGAAGATGTATCAATGAAAAAGATTGGACTGGGGTCCATAGTTCACTAGAGGTGCTCTCTTTAGATAAACAACATGGCATGAAGGGTAAACAAATTACAGCGGGGCAATTGACAGGAACTGTGCAAGGCATAACAATGCAATTACTAACTAGAAAGATCCTATGAAGTCCACCTTCAGGTTATCATCCGAACCCCATCCAGTATTAAGTTGCAAGCAACAGAAAACTGCTTTAAGCAAAGTGTGTAAGGTAAACAGTCCACATGTTCCATGAACAAGAGACCGTTGTTTTCTTCCTAGTAGCAGCAACACATCTACAACCGAAGAGATTTTTGTCACTTCCCTTGGAAACTAGAGGCATGAACCCACTATCGAGCATCAATACTCCCTCTTGGAGTCACTAGCAACTACTTGGCCAAGATAACCACTAGCAACGGAGAGCATGCAAGATCACAAACAACACAGACATGATAGAATCATAAAGATAAAACCATTAATCAAACCAACATAATAATCTCAATATCCATTAGATCCCCACAAACACAACATGCATGATTACAAATAGATTAGATCTTGATCATGAACGGAGCTCACAAGATCTATACATGAAAACACAAAGGAGGAGATACAACCATCTAGCTACTACATGGCCCATAGTCCAAGGTGGAACTACTCATAAATCATACCGGAGAGAAGGCCTCCGGGATGATCTCCCCTCCGGCAGGGTGCCGGGAAGAACTTCAGATCTCCCCGATCTAGGGACGATGGCGGCGGCGGCTACAGACGGTTTCGTGGATTTCTGATCGGGTAGTGAGAGTTTCTGCATCGGGGGATTATTATAGGCGAAGAGGCGAGTCCAGGAGGCGACCATGGTCGCCAAACCCTAGCCAAGCGCGGGTCCACCTGACCCCGCGCCTGGGGTGGGTCTGGCCCTCCTGGCCAGCCCCTCCGGCTCTCCTCTGGACTTCTTGTTCCCCACAGAAAGTAATTGACTTTGACGTTTGTTCCGTCCAATTCCGAGAATATTTCTTTACTAACTTTTCTGAAACCAAAAGCAGCAGAAAACAAGCATCTGACCCTGTTGCAACTTGTTAATAGGTTAGTACCAGAAAACATGTAAAAATCACCTCAAAGTGTAGACAAGTAAAACAAAGTAGATACTAAGCAAGCATGGAGCATAAAAAATTATAGATACGTTTCCAACGTATCATGTATCAATGGTAAAGATTGGACCAGGGTCCATAGTTCACTAGAGGTGTTCTCCTTAGATAAATAACATGTCATGAAGGGTAACAAATTACAACAGGATAATTGACAGGAACTGAGCAAGGCATAACAATGCAATACTAGACAAAAAGATCCTATGAGATTCGATTGGGCAATACAACAATATACATAGTCCGCCATCCAACTGCATCTATGACTAGAGGTCCACCTTTAGGTTATTATCCGAACCCCCTCCATTATTAAGTTGCAAGCAACAGACAACTGCTTTTAGCAAAGTGTGTAAGGTAAACAATCCACTTGTTCCATAAACAAGATACCGTTATTTTCTTCCTAGTGGCAACAACACATCTACAACCGGAGAGATTTCTCTCACTTTCCTTGGAAACTAGAGGCATGAACCCACTATCGAGCATAAATACCCCCTTTTGGAGTCACTAGCAACTACTTGGCCAAGATAGCTACTAACAACGGAGAGCATGCAAGATCACAAACAACACAGACATGATAGAATCAATAAGACAAAACTATTAATCAATCTAATATAGTAATCTCAATATCCATCGGGTCCCCGCAAACACAAAATGCATGATTACAAATAGATTAGATATTGATCATGAACGGATCTCACAAGATCAATACATGAAAGCACAAGGAGGAGACACAACCATCTAGCTACTACATGGACCCGTAGTCCAAGGTGGAACTACTCACACTTCATACCGGAGAAGAAGGCCTCCAGGATGATCTCCCCTCCAGCAGGGTGTCAGGAATAACTTCAGATCCCCCCGATCTAGGAACGATGGTGGCGGTGGCTATAGACGGTTTCGTGGAGTTTTGATCGGGTCCTAGTGTTTCTACATTAGGGTCTTCTTATAGCGAAGAGGGAGGCCGAGGGGGGTGCCCGAGGCGGCTACACCACCCCTAGGCGCGGGGTGGGCCCACCCTTGCGGCCAGGGGGTGTGTCCCCCTCGAGGCCCTCCTCCGTCTTGTACTTTGGCTTTGTGTTGCCCACAGTAAAATATTGACTTTGGCTTTTGTCCCATCCAATTCCGAGAATATTGATTTTCTGCCTTTCTGGAACCAAAAATGAGAAAACAGCAAGCATCCGTGACAACTTGTTAATAGGTTAGTTCCAGAAAACATATAAAAACACCTCAAAGTGTAGACAAAGAAAAACAAAGTAGATACTAAACAAGCATGGAACATCAAAAATTATAGATACGTTTCTTACGTATCAGAGATATTTTTCCCAACCACGAATTATGCCAGCACTGGATCAATCCTGTTTGAAAAGCAAGGAAGTTAGTTGAGCACCAGCGATTCGTGTTCAAATACTGCCAATAATCAACCCACAAAAGGGAAACGATGCTTACCTAGATGGATTCCATGCGTTAGATCCCTGTGATTCCACCCAATCTTCTCCGTGCTCGACGGGGATGGACGGTGCACCAGTCGATGTTGCATACTGTTCCGTGATACGTCCAAAACGTATATACTTTCCCGAACACTTTTGCTATTGTTTCTCCTCTAAACTTGTGTGATTTAAATACAACTAACATGGACTGACGCTGTTTTCAGCAGAATTACCTTGGTGTCTAGTTTTTGTGCAGAAAATCAACTATCATGAAAAATCCTGGAAAATATGCCAAGAATCCTATTTCACCAGAATATTCATGGAGCTAGAGTACAAGACGAAGTGGGGCCCTGGGGGGACCACATCCCCCCTTGTGGGCCGGCTTGGCGCTGGAGGTGTGGCCACCCAGCACCCTCCCTCTTCGCCTATAAGATGCCTCTTGACCTAAAAACCGAGAGGGGTTTAACGCTTTTCCACAAAGAGTTCCGCTGCACCGCCACCACCAGAAACCGCGATTCGTAACCATAAAATCCGTTCTAGCACTACTAGGAAAATGGCTATAGGTAATCAGCATATCCATGGCTCACATGGTTGAAGTGCCCCATGGCTAAAACAGGCGTGGCTCACCTATGGGCAGTGCCCTACAAGTAACTAGAACAACCGTGGCGCACATGATCATAGTGCGCCACAGGTATGTGTGGGCCAGGGCCCTGCTGGACGCACGCCAGATATCCGTAGCGCACATAGGGTAGGTGCGCTACGCTTGTTAGTGTTATCCGTGGCGCACGTTGGGGGGTGCGCTACGCCTAAGCGCATGCCCCTCTGCTCTGTAAAACAGGCAGACACATCCATGGCGCACTATGGCATGTGCGCCACGGATGTTATTAATCCCTTTGGCGCACTGGGGCCGCGTGCGCCACGGATGGGGCGACCCTTTTTTTTGGCAGCTCCACTTTGTGCACATGTGTGATCATCCACCACCCCACACTTCACTATCCCCTTCTTCTTCCTCCTTAGATCTAGTCGGGATCCTTCTCCTTCCCGGGGCTTTCTGGCCAAAGAGTGCATCTCTTTCTGCATAAATTATCTAGACATCGAGAACCCTGTCGGTCTTCCCGTCAACAGGAACCTTAGCAAGCTCGACGGATCTGCTCACCGAGAGGGTCGTCGCATACTGCATGCAGACTTTGATTTTCGACGCGCAGACTTTGATCGAGAAAACCTCGTCGCGCTACAGCATTTAGAACTGGTCGATCCTTGGGTACATAAGCACAAAAGGTTAATCGATAAGAAGTACAGTGACCGGGGCATACAGAGGATGCAGGAAGAAATAATCAAAGAGCACAACTCAGATTTCACGCGTTGGTTTAGGCAGACGCTCCTTGATAATCCCCTGCGATCGCATTCTTCTGACACGGAAAAGATTATATTCACCTTGTCGCAGGGACCGATGCAAAACCTGGTGACCTATCAGGCGTATGATATCAACGGCTACACATTCTTCACGGAGGAAAAGGATAACAAGTGTGATTATCAGAACTCAGGCGTAACGTCGGAATTCTACACCGATGACAACGCGAAGGAAAGATTCTACAGAAGAATCGAGGAGATATGGGAGCTCGACTACTGTGGAGAAAAGGTGCCGATGTTCCGTGTCAGATGGGCAAAGAGCGTCGAAAGAGAAGACCGGTATTTCACAACCATGGTTATACCCGAAGCAGCCAAATCCAAGGCCGCCCGGTCGACGTGGCGCGAAAAATGAACCATGGGTACTGCTACCAAAGTGGACCAATGTTTTTCATTACCGACGACAAAGCCTAGCCGTGTTGTTGTGAGGAGAGGAAAATAAACATCATCGGAATGGATGGAGTCGCTGAGCAAGACTTGACCAAGACGGATCAAAAGATTGAAGATGACGACGACTACGATGCAACAACATACATCACAAGAAAAAGGAAAACCCTACCCAAAAAAGGTAGCCCGTTCGAAAAAAGAAACATTAAAGTGCCGGGGCTAAATTATTCAACCGCGACAAAGAAGGGAAAAAGATTGTAAAACACTAGCTCAAAAAATATTGTAAAATGCGTGGTCAAAAAAGATTGTAATATTCATGGACAATATTTAGTTATACTTTGAATCATATTTGTACCAGTTTTATGACATATATTATCACTTTTGGGCATTTTTGGAATATTTAAAAGTATTTTAAAATCAAAACAAAACTTCTATGGCATATATCACCACTTTTGGGCATTTTTTGGAACATTTAAAAGTATTTTTGAAATAAAAACAAAAAAGGTGGGCACCAGGATTCGAACCTGGGTGCTCACAAGTTTAGAATAGATCTAAGGGAGGAACCAGTGGGATAGGCTAGCCCGGAGTGCGCTACAGATATCCATAGCGCACTATGCCCAAGTGCGCTACGCCTAATTGGCTTTATCCACATGTGCGCTCGAGAGCCCCCTCTCTCATCCCCATCTCTCCATCTCAGCCCGATCGAGCATGAGCCCCCCCCCCCCCGCGCCGTCGCCGCTCTTGATCCGCCGCCTCGCCAGCTCCGCCAGCAGCCACCGCTCGAGGAGGAGGCCGTGGAGGAGGAGGCCCACCCGTGTCCGAGGAGGAGGAGGCCGCCGCGCGCGTCTGAGGAGGTGGAGGCCGCCGTCGTCTGCCCATCGTCATCCGCCCGCCATCGTGGTCCTTGTCTCAGAGGTGAGCCCCTCCCCTCTCTCCCTCTCTCCCCTCTCACTGCTAGATTTTCCCTCTCTCCCCTCTCTCTGTAGGCGGTTCAGATTAGGGTTCAGATATCTAGGGTTCAGATTAGTGTTCATATTAGTGTCTCAGAGGTGGCACAAAGTATGAAGTTTCCATATAGATGATTGTCCAGCCTGTTAATTAGGTACTGCAACTGTGTAGGGTGTAGTAGCTTGTGACCAGATTGTTCAGAGCAGTATCTTGTTGCTATGTTAGTGACAGAGCAGTAGCAGTAGCTTGTTGCTAGTGTTAGTGACAGAGTAGTGTCTTGTTCAGAGCAGTAGCTTATGACCAGATTGTTGCTAGTGTTTAAAAAGACAAAGAACTTCAGAAGACAAAAGAAACTGAATTTCCAGAATAACATATACTACACATTCTGTGAAAAAAAAGCTGATGCAATTAACACAGCAAAAACTTCCTTCATTACTAATTACTATACACAACAAATGTGCAATCTTCCTTTTATATTAAGAAAGCCAGGAAGTCCAGAAAGATGGAAAACATTTTGGGGCAAAAAGAAAGCACCCTAAACATCCTTGCTAAGTACTTCTATGTACTGTATGTTGCTACTGTTGAATGCTGGGTTCTATAGATGCTAGTTAGTAGATGATGATGATGATCATCCCACCAATATATAGATGATAGTTAGTAGAAGTTGCTGCATCCTGATGGAAACATCGCTTATGTTTGGAATAGATAGTTTCAGATTTTTATGTGCCTGTGATTACTATTTGCTGGTGCCACTTTGTTTGTTTCACTTGATGATCATCATCCCAGCAATAAAGTTCGGAGTGTGGCGTGTGTGTTTGTGCACGTTACAGCTGACAGTAGCTAGGTTTGTTTCAGTTTTAGACTTAGTCGCTGCATAGGATGCCTGTGGGATGGCACAACCTAGATCATGCAGTGAGTTACTAGGGGAGTTGGGCCCAGATCATGTTGTAACAGTTTCAGCATCATTGCATCAATATGAATGTCAAGGTACTGTTTGTGATGCTAGGCATAACCTGGTGCTAGACTTGATGGAAAACTATATGTGCTACTGTTTTTGATCATCTAGGCATTGTTGTTCATCTGGTTGCTACTACTATATGTGCTGCTGGCTGCAAAAAAACTACTGTGCTGCTACTACTATATGTGTTGCTGGATCTGGCCATTTATTTTTATATACCTAGTAATGATCTTGATGTGCTTGTTGTGCTGGTAATGTTCTGGTAATGTACTGGTTGTGCTTGTGCTTGTATGAAGCACTTTATTATGTCATGTATGCATGTTCTTGTATGAAATGAGTCCCGATTTTTGCCGGAATGTTGATTAGCTTCCGTTTCGGCAGAAATCGGGCACTCCTAGTTTAAGAAAATTAGCAAAGGTCATGCCGGATTTTTCCATGCATTTAACCAATTATTTATTTTTTATTAGTGCAAAGATGTGTGACAACGACGAGGCTGGATGTTCTAAGCGCATCAGCGCTGAAGGAGAACTGAGACCTCCGAATAAACAATTGACATTCTGGGAGGCGGCCCAGCGGATAGAAGACGATGAAGAATACCATCCTTCGGAGAGCGAGGATGATGAGATGGAAGACGCGGAAGAAGAAGACGAAGGAACGGCGGGTGATGAAACCACTGATGGCGGCGAGGGCACATGGAGTGGTAGAAATCCTCCTAAGAAGAAGAAGAAGCTGAAGGAACGGCGCCCGAACACGGTCGGCACCGTCAGGGAGGAAATTACCGAAGTGAGCCCAACAGGGGTTCCTTTGGAGCCCGACCTTGTCGTCAAAGGGTACGGTGGGCAAGTGGCGGCGATCACCTAGACAACCATATCGATCAACACCGAGAATCTCCGGCATAAAGATAATGGCCACTTGCGCACACTCCTCTTCGAGAAGCTGGACGCAAGATACAAGTTCCCCGCTAAGTATCAGAACACAAATTATCATGGGAACAAAGTAAACAAATCCGACCTCACAAATATGAGCACCGCCCTGGCCAGCTGGAGAACCCGGATAAAGAAGAAGATCTATAAAGAAGGCAAAAGTCTCGAGGAGATCCAGAAGATTAACCCGCAGATCACCGAAGATCAGTTCCAGGAGTTCAAGGAGAGGTGTGAATCCGAAAGAGCCCTGGCCAATAGTAATCGGGGAAAGGTGCTGCAGGCGATGAATATAGGTCATCACCATCTCAGATCTGGTGGATACAGAACTGTGGAGGCCAAATGGAATAAGGAGGACGAAAAGTATAGATCCAAGGGGATAGAAAACCCCTTTGCGAAATTCGAAACCGGGCAGGTTCGAAACTTCATCATGGCCCGTTACCATGTGGACCCAAAAACCAAACAACTCACCGCGGATCCTGCGGTGAAGGAATTCGAGGAAATTGTGGTAAGTAATCTAATTACCGCGGATCAACTCGATTGCATTCTAATCGATGATCTAAACGATTCACTATTACTTCTTCTGCAGGAGGAGGAAATTGTTGCTAGTCATGGATCCCAGGGTTCCTCATGCCAGGGGTCGACGACGGCCACCCGGTGGGATAACCCTTTTAACAGGGCGATGAACCGGGCCTAGAAAATAGAGCCAGTTACGAAGAAGCCGTCGTCGGCTGGCCGTCTGGCCGGCCTCGGGGGTAAGAATTGGGTGGATCATTTTGGTCCACCGCTGAGGACGCATGTGGCACCGTCGGGAAGGAGCGAGGAGGAAAACCGGAGGTTCAAGAACTTAAGGAACAAGTGGCGCGGATCCCGCAGATCGTCCAAGACAACCTGGCAATCACCCTCACGTCCTTCCTGCCTACCTTGGTGGAGTCAATAGCGAATTGGAGTGCGGGTGGTCGAGTAGGGCCGTGTCCGATTCCAAGAGTGGTCAGCAGCCACTCGAACAACGCGGCGCCGACGAATCAGGCGAACTACGTGTTTGTGACTCCGCCCGCTAGCACCGCGGCGCCGCAAGTGTTGGTGACTCCCCCTGCCATCACCGCGGTGCCGGAGTACATGTTGGTGGCCCCCCTGCCATCGTCGCGGCGGCACCGGAGCTCCAAGCACCCGACGGTAGGGAGAATACACCGGCGGCCAGCACCGCGCCATCAAGCAGCCCTTCCGTCTCTTGCACGCCCGTCGCCGTATGCGGTGCCTCGACATTAGCCGATCTCGACGCCATCACGGTAAACAATTTGCTTTACCGCCTTTCACGCCATCTATTACTCTTATGGCATCTCTGACGACGCCGTACATGTTTTCCGCAGACGGATGTTCCTTGCACTCTCTTATGCTACGTGAACAACGAGCTGAGGGATGTTGCCAAGGGTACCATCGTTCAACCCTTGCAGCGCACGTTCCACTCAAGGCCGATGCCAGATAGCGTGCACATGGTTAAAATTAGTCGGGTGCTAAGGGGCTACGACGACCTGGAACCTCCCATTCAACCCCCAGGAGCGGATGAAGAAGAGCCGGCTGTCCTTAGAAGTTGCTTCGGCTTATTCTTGCAATGGGCAAAGATCATGATCCCTTTGGGGATGGCGAGGGCCATCACGCCACATACAACAGCACCGCCTGTCGTGCCAGCGACAAGCGGTGGCAAGGCCCGCTTACCGCCCTCGCCGTCACCTCCACGTGGTGGGTCGGATGATCATGTTGATGATATGCACATGGCACAGGATCCGGCCGAGGACGACGAAGTCTGGAATGATCACTTCTTCAACACTCAGTTTAGCAACGAAGACCTAGCTGGTGGCCCCACAGAGAAAGCCACTATCACCAAGCGTCTGGTTGGTTCTCAGGAGACGCCTCCAGCTTGCGCCTTTATAGAGCCAGTTGATACAACCAACCGGCCCTTTATTCTAAGCCCTGACACACTACATAGAGCGGCCGGTGCTCAGATTGGGGTGCTTGTCCGCTCTCCAAAAGGAAAAAAAAGGCAGGAAAAGAAAATCTAGCAGCTCGAGCCAGCCGGTGGTGTCAACAACTGCGAATTCGATCAAGTTTCAGGACGGGCCACCAGGACCCGAGGGTATTATGTGGAGGATTCTGAAGGGTTTCGCGGCATAGTAAATCAAAATTTTCTATGGAGCGAACAAAGGGAAAGCCAAGATCTAATCTAGGAGATGCAAACAACGAGAGATATTGGATTAGATCTTCATACCCTTGAAGATTCGCCTGCAATGAGCGTTAAACGGGCGTGGGTGATGTAGTCGTACTCGCTTCTCCTCCTCGCGATCCGATCCGATCTAGCACCACAAGTGGCGGTGCCTCCGTGAGATTCACACGTGTAGCACCTCGACGTCTCCTCCTTCCTCGGACCAGCAAGTATGGTGGAGAGATAGATTGGATCTACAACACGACGGCGTGGTGTATATGGTGGAGAATTTCTGCAGCAGGGCTTCACCTACAAACAGTCGGGAGGGAGAGAGGAAAGCTAGCAAGGCGGCTAGGGTTTGGAGGAGAGGTGTGGGGGGGTTGGTGCGCCCCCACCCCTCTTTATATAGAGGGGGGGCGCAGCCCTAGCCCCTCCCCCAAGCCCAAAGGATAATGAGTGGGGGGCATGGACTCTCCCCTATTCTAGAAACCCTATCTCTAGTTTAAACGATTTAAACTCTCTAGGATCGGCTGGGCCCTATGGGGCCTTGTGCCCCTGGCCCAATGAGGCCAGGACACTCCCTCATAGGACCATGCCCCCTCCCGGAAGGTGGGGCCACGTTGGTCCCCTTCCGGAAGGTTCTAGAAGCTTCCGGTACAATACCGATTAACCCGGAACAATTCTGAACTCCAAAAACTGCACTGCCTTATATGAATCTTATTCTCCGGACCATTCCGGAACCTCGTGATGTCGTGATGTCGGATCCCATCCGATACTCGAACAAAAATTCATAAACCAATTATCCAATCTATCCTAGCGTCGAGATCGTTAAGTGTGTGACCTGCGGGTTCGAGAATATCTGCACATGATCTTCTATCAATAATCAACAGCGGGTGCAGGCACCCATATTGACTCCCACACATTCATAGATGATCATATCGGATGAACCACGATGTCGATTCAAACAATCCCATATATATTCCCTTCGTCTCGCGATATTTTACTTGCGAGATTCGATCGTCGATGCCGTCATACCTAGTTCAATCTCGTTCACAGCAAGTACTTTACTCGTTCCGTAATCCGATATCACTTTGTGATTAACTCCTTAACCACATGCTTGCAAGCGGTGTTGATATCGATTACCGGGTGGGCCCGAAGCATATCTCTCCGACATGGCCGCGACAAATTCAATCACGATAAATACAACCCAATGATACTTTCCGATCACCTGAGAGACACCTTTATGATCACCCTCTCATAGGATGACGTTTGATGACCTCAAAGCTTTCTTCCGGTATCAGGGAGTTGCATTATCTCATGGTCTAAGGAATACAATATTTGACATAGGAAAAGCTTCGCAAAGATGAACACGATGAAACGATCTAATTGCTTCGCTTAGTTTGGGTCTGTCCATCATATCATTCTCCCAATGATATGATCTCATTATCAATTGACAACTCATGTCTATGGTTAGGAAACCTTAACCATCATTGATCAATGAGCTAGTCCTTAGAGGCGTACCAGGGACACGGTGTTGTTCACAAACCACACAAGTATTAATGTTTCCGCTTAATACAATTCTAGCATGGAATATAAACTTTATCATGAACAAGAATTATAATAATAACATCTTTATTATTTCCTCTAGGGCATAATTCCATGGTCTCCCACTTGCACTAGAGTCAATAATCTAGTTTACATCGGCAACAATCTCACACCCATGGCCTTTGAGGTGTTGATCATGTTTTACGTGGAAGAGGTTTAGTCAATGGATCTGCGACATTCGGATCCGTATGTACTTTGCTAATCTTGGATCTCCATCGCTATATAATCTCGGATTATATGAAACTTGCGGTTGATATGCTTGGTCTTTGGATGATATCTTGGTTCCTTAGCGAGTGCTATGGCGCGGTGTTGTCACACAATATCTCCGATGGGTCCAATGCACTTGGAACCACGCCAAGCTCGATGATGAAGTTTCGATCCAAACTCCTTCACTTGACGCTGCGGCCATGTATTCCTCTTCCTTTGTAGATCCCGCGATCACACTTTGCTTGCGCTTCTCCGACTCACAGCTCCTCCATTCAAAATATAAACGTATCACGTCGAGATTTGGAATCATCCTTGTCGGTGTCGAAACTAGCATCGACGTAACCTTTACGACAATGTTCATCACCCCATAGACTAAGAACATTTCTTTAGTTCTATTTAGGTACTTTAGGATGTTCTTCACGGCTGTCGATGTTCCACTCTGGATCACTTTGATATCTCGTCAAACTAAGAGCATTGGACACATCCGGTCTAGTACACGACATGGCATACATGATGGAACCTATGGCGAGGCATAAGGCACTTTGCTCATAGCTTCCCTATCATTTACCGTAGCTGGACACTGAGCCTTGCTCAATATCTTACCTGACAACATAGGCACTGAACCTTTCTTTGCCTTATCCATTCTGAACCTTTTCAGAACTTTGTCTAGGTATGTACTCTGGCTTAAAGCTATCAGGCATCTTTGTCTATCTCTATAGATTTTGGTGCCCAATATATAAGCAGCTTCACCTAGGTCTTTCATTGAAAAACACTTGTTCAAATAACTCTTCACATCGTTAAGCATGTTGATGTAATTTCCGATAATCAATATGTCATCCACATACAGTACCAGAAACGTCACCGAGCTCCCACTCACTTTCTTGTAGATACAAGCTTCGTAGCAATTTGGAACAAATCCAAAACTCTTGATCACTTGATCAAAACGAAGGTTCCAACTCCGAGATGCTTGCTTCAGTCCATAAATGGAACGCTGAAGTTTGCATACTTTACTAGCATCCTTAGGATCTACAAAACCTTCGGGTTGCATCATATACAACTCTTCATCAATGTTCCCATTGAGGAAAGCAGTCTTGACATCCATCTGCCATATTTCATAATCATGAAACGCAGCAATTGCTAATAAAATCCGAATGGACTTAAACATCGCTACGGGATATAAAGTCTCATCGTAGTCAACACCTTGAACTTGTCGAAAACCTTACACGACAAGCCGTTCTTTATAGACGGTAACATTACCATCCGCGTCCATTTTCTTCTTGAAGATCCATTTGCACTCAACGGCCTTTCGGTCGCTAGGAGGATCCACCAAAGTCCATACTTGGTTTTCGCTCATGGATCCCAATTCGGATTTCATGGCTTCCAGCCATTTCTCAGAGTCTGGGCTCATCATCGCTTCCTCATAGTTCGTAGGTTCACTGTCTTCTACCAACAAGACAGTCAAGACAGGGTTGCCGTACCACTCAGGAGGGGCACGCGACCTTGTCGAATCTGACGTTCGATGGCGACATCGTCCAGCTTCATGATCCTTGTCATTAGCTTCCTCTATTGTTGGTGCGGACGCTGGAACAATTTCAGGTCTTGCGCTACTCTCCAATTCAAGAGAAGGTTCAAGAACCTCGTCTAGCTCTACTTTCCTCCCACTCACTTCTTTCGAGAGAAACTCCTTCTCAAGAAAGGAACCATTCTTTCGACAAACACGTTGCCTTTGGTTACGTGATAGAAGGTATACCCAATAGTTTCCTTAGGGTATCCTATGAAGACGCATTTCTCCGCTTTGGATTCGAGCTTGTCGGCATCAACTTCTTGACGTAAGCTTCATCCCCAAACTTTAAGCGACAACTTAGGTTTAGCACCAAACCACAGTTCATACGGTGTCGTCTCAACGGATTTAGATGGAGCCCTATTTAAAGTGAATGCAGCGGTTTCTAATGCATAACCCCAAAATGATAACGGCAAATCAGTAAGAGACATCATTGATCGGACCATATCTAATAGGGTTCGATTCGGCGCTCAGACACACCATTGCTGTGGTGTTCCGGGTGGCGTGAGTTGTGAAACGATTCCACTTGCTTTAAGATGCGTGAGAAAGTCATAACTCAAATATTCACCTCCACGATCGGATCGTAGAAACTTAATCTTTCTGTTACGATGGTTCTCTACTTCATTCTTAAATTCCTTGAACTTTTCAAATGTTTCAGATTTATGTTTCATTAAATAGATATACCCATATCTACTTAAGTCATCGGTAAAAGTGAGGAAATAGCGATATCCACCGCGCGTCGAAACACTCATCGGTCCGCATACATCGGTATGTATGATTTCCAACAAGTCCGTTGCTCGCTCCATCATAGCGGAGAACGGGGTTTTGATCATCTTGCCCATGAGGCATGGTTCGCATGTGTCAAATGATTCAAAATCAAGAGACTCCAAAAGTCCATCAGAATGGAATTTCTTCATGCGCTTTACACCAATATGACCTAGGCAGCGATTGCCACAAATAAGTAGTATTATCACTATCTACTTTGCATCTCTTAGCCTCAATGTTATGGATGTGTGTTTCATCCCTTTCGAGATTTAGAAGAAATAAACCATTCACAAGAGGTGCATGACCATGAAAGATGTTACTCATATAAATAGAACAACCATTATTCTCCAATTTAAATGAATAACCGTCTTGCAATAAACACGATCTAGAAATAATGTTCATGCTCAACGCAGGCACATAATAACACTTATTAAGGTTTAAAACTAATCCCGAAGGTAAAACTAAGGAGAGCGTGCCGACGGCCATCACATCAACTCTTGATCTGTTGCCAACGCGCATCGTCACCTCATCCCTCGCAAGCCGCCGTCTATTCTGTAGCTCCTGTTTCGAGTTACAAATATTAGCAACTGAACCGGTATCAAATACCCAGGCACTAGAACGAGGGCTAGTAAGGAAAACATCAATAACATGTATATCAAATATACCTTTGATGGTGCCAGCCTTCTTGTCCACTAAGTACTTCGGACAATTGTGCTTCCAGTGACCCTTGTCCTTGCAATAGAAGCATCAGTGTCGGGCTTAGGACCAGACTTGAGATTCTTCTCAGCAGGGGAATTGCGCTTGCCGCCGCCCTTCTTGAAGGGTTTCTTTGCTCCCTTACCTTTCTTAAAGGAGGGCTTGTTGACCATCAACACATGATTATCCTTCTTGATGTCCACCTCTGCAGCCTTCAGCTTTGCGAAGAGCTTGGTGATCGTATCAGTGGAACCAATCTGATTATGAGTCACTACAAAACTTTTGTAGCTGGGAGGGAGTGATTGCAGAACCCTGTCAATCTTGAGCTCCTCTGGAATCGTGCATTCCAGTTGCTCAAGGCGTTGAGTGTAGCCCGACATCTTTATGGCGTGCTCACTAACGGAACTCCCTTCCTCCATCTTGCAGTTAAAGAACTTCTCGGAGATCTCATATCTCTCGAGCGGGCTGAGTAAAACATGGTTTTCGGCTCCTCGAGAATCTCGAAGGGCCGGGATACTCTTCAAAACGATTTTGAAGCTCGGTTCCATAACAAACAACATGGTGCTCTTAATCACACCATAATCATCTTTCTTGCGTTGATAGACAGCTTTCTCATCGGTAGCGATTGTAGCAGGGGTCACCTAACGCTTTCCCAAGGACATAGTCCTTTTGTCCGCCAGACAGAATGATTCTTAGATTGTGGAACCAATTGGTGAAGTTAGACCCATTGTTTCTAAGCTTTTCCTTCTCCTCAAAAACGTTGAAGTTGAAGTTGGATTTGGCCATGTGATCTACAATATTTGTAAGTACAATTTAGACTATGTTCATGATAAATAGTTCAACTTAATCAAATTACTAGATGAACTCCCAGTAAATTCAACATCCCTCAAGTTGTTTAGTGAACACGATCCAAATTCACCACACCTAATCCGATCATCACGAGAAGAGATGTGGTTTCAATGGTGGACAACGAAGTGTCGATCATATCATTCATATGACTCATGCTTAACCTTTCGGTTCTTGTGTTCCGAGGCCATGTCTGTACATGCTAGGCTCGTCAAGTTAGACCCAAGTATTTCCGCGTGTGCAAAACTGGCTTGCCCCCGTTGTATGTGAGCGTAGAGTCTATAGCACCCGATCATCACGTGATGCTTGGAAACGACGAACTTTCGCAACGGTGCATACTTGGGGAGAACACAGTTTTTATCTTGATCTTTAAGTGAGGAATCATCTTATAATGCTACCGTCGCGATCTAAGCATAATAAGATACATAAAGGGATAAACATCACATGCATATAACTTTATGTGACATGGTATAGCCAATCTTCGCGCAATGATCTCCATATTGTGCGTTTCGGCATGATCTCCATCACTCCACCATGATTGACTCCACCACGAATAGCAACTACAACTATTGCTAACTACATAGCGATAAAGTAAAGCTATTACATGGCGTATAAGAAGTTGACTCGCAGGTCATACACAATTATAAAGACAATCATATGGCTCCTGCCGGTTGTGTACTCATCGACATGCAAGTCGTGAAACATTACAAAACATGATCATCACATACAATATACACATCACATCTTGGGCCATACCATATCACGAAAACACTCCTGCAAAAACAAGTTAGGCGCCTCTACTTTGTTGTTGCATGTTTTACGTGGCTTATGGGAGTAGATGCTAAGAACGATTATTACCTACGGAAAGCCACAACGGTGATATTATGGTTGCCAAACTCGGTGTTAATCCCATGACAACTATAGTGAGAAACCGGACATCCACCACCGCATGTGTGGAACAAGCCACACGTTAAGTGCGAGCCGGTCTCATGACGGCGTCGCGTAAGGTTGGCCTGGACCTTCAATCTCACTATCCCGTCATAAGAAGAACACAAACAAGAGGCTTGCAGCGAAAACATCAACGCCTGCAACAACCATGTTGCGTTCTACTCGTGAAACACATCTACGCATAGATCTAGCTCGATACCCGAAGGGTTTGGGCATAGTAAATCAAAATTTTCTACGGAGCGAACAGAGGAAAGCCAAGATCTAATCTAGGAGATGCAAACAACGAGAGATTGGATTAGATCTTCATACCCTTGAAGATTACGCGCAATGAGCGTTCGTCGGAGCGTGGGTGATGTAGTCGTACTCGCTTCTCCTCCTCGCGATCCGATTCGATCTAGCACCACAAGTGGCGGTGCCTCCGTGAGATGCACGTGTAGCACCTCGGCGTCTCCTCCTTCCTTGGACCAGCAAGTATGGTGGAGATAGATTGGATCTACAACACGACGGCGTGGTGTATATGGTGGAGAATTTCTGTGAGGGCTTCGCCACAAGCAATCGGGAGGAGAGAGGAAAGCTAGCAAGGCGGCTAGGGTTTGGAGGAGAGGTGTGGGGTTGGTGCGCCCCTCTTTATATAGAGGCGCTAGCCCTCCCCAAGCCCAAAGGATAAGGAGTGGGGGCATGGACTCTCCTCTTCTAGAAACCCTATCTCTAGTTTAAGCGATTTAAACTCTCTAGGATCGGCTGGGCCCTATGGGGCCTTGTGCCCCTAATGCACGGCCAGAAACTCCCTCATAGGCCCATGCCCCTCCCGGAAGGTGGGGCCACGTTGGTCCCTTCCGGAAGGTTCTAAAGCTTCGGTTCAATACCGATTAACCGGAATAATTCGAACTCCAAAACTGCCTTGCCTTATATGAATCTTATTCTCGGACCATTTCGGAACCTCTCGTGATGTCCGGATCCCATCCGAGACTCGAACAAAAATTCATAAACCAATTGTCCAATCTATCCTAGCGTCGAGATACGTTAAGTGTGTGACCTGCGGGTTCGCGAATATGGAACATGATCTTCTATCAATAATCAACAGTGCAGGCACCCATATTGACTCCCACACATTCATCGATGATCATATCGGATGAACCACGATGTCAGGATTCAAACAATCCCATATATATATTCCCTTCGTCTCGCGATATTTTACTTGCCCGAGATTCGATCGTCGGTACCGTCATACCTAGTTCAATCTCGTTCACAGCAAGTACTTTACTCGTTCCGTAATCCGATATCACTTTGTGATTAACTCCTTAACCACATGCTTGCAAGCGGTGTTGATATCGATTACCGAGTGGGACCGAAGTATATCTCTCCGACTTGGGAGGGACAAAGTCCATCTCGATACATACAACCCAACAGATACTTTCCGATCACCTGAGAGACACCTTTATGATCACCCTCTCATAGGATGACGTTTGATGACCTCAAAGCTTTCTTCCGGTACCAGGGAGTTGCATTATCTCATGGTCTAAGGAATACAATATTTGACATAGCAAAAGCTTCGCAAAGATGAACACGATGAAAAGATCTAATTGCTTCGCTTGATCTCATTATCAATTGACAACTCATGTCTATGGTTAGGAAACCTTAACCATCATTGATCAATGAGCTAGTCCTTAGAGGCGTACCAGGGACACGGTGTTGTTCACAAACCACACAAGTATTAATGTTTCCGCTTAATACAATTCTAGCATGGAATATAAACTTTATCATGAACAAGAATTATAATAATAACATCTTTATTATTGCCTCTAGGGCATAATTCCAACAGATTCATGTGGTAGGTGAGCCCATGCTACCTAAGAATTTGCGGAGGATCACCAGTTCGGAACTACAGAGTGTGCATGATGGCGTGCTGACGATAGAGAGACGCCTTCTATCGGAGAAAGATCCCTCGCACCCGGTATTCGTGGTTAAGGTGCCACAAGGCTTGGGCTTCGTCGACAATGCCCCTGCGGATCTATTCTTCCTGCGGTTCAACGACATCTTCAATATGTTCCACCTATACCCACTTCACTATACCATGGTCCGCCTGTTTTCTCTCAGCCTGGCCATGCAGATCATTAGAGAGAACACACCGGGCATCGCTATAGTGGACCCCTACTACATGCGTGACGGCTGCTTGGGTTCCCCCGCTGAACGACGTATCGTGGCCTCGTACCTAAAAAGAATCCTCGTGGCGAACAAGACAAAGGAATACATTCTCGTGCCTTACTTTTCCGAGTAAGTCGTTATTCACTCGCCACCGTCGATTGGCTTTATTAGATTATCATCATTCTTTTTCCAACACATTCCATTTGATTTTTTTGCGCAGAGATAAACACTGCACGCTCATCTCCTTATCGCCGAAGCATTCCCACGCCACGTATTCCGACCCGGGGAGTTTAGAAAAGAAGAAAAACTATGACAAGATCAAGGGAGTTCTGGATGACGCTCTCACTGGCTATGCCTCGACAGAAGGCACCACCTTCGTGCGTACGAAGGTCAAGTTTGGCAGGCACGTCTTCAACCACGTAACGGAATTCCCCCGCGTGAAGTAGCCGGAACACATTAAGAAGGAAGCCTACTATGCACTCCATCACATGAGGGCGTTCCTACTTGACTAGCAGAATTCTACGCTGCCAGACCATCTCAAACAGTGGGCCGAAGCAAAGGCCAAAATCACTGATTCAGATATTAGACAAGAGATGTATCGCATCCAGCAGCAGTTTGGGGCAATCATCTTTCGTGATGTCATGACTTCGGGGGGGGGGGTGGGTCTTCTACGGAGGAAATATCCCGAATAACCGTGACATAGAAGATCGCCTAGAGATGCAGGGTGACTATAGGAAGTTCATGACGAGACAAGGCGTCCTCTCGTTCCCTAAGCCGAGCCAGAAGGCTTGATGTTGGCCTAGTTGTAGTTACAAACTATAGATGACCTTTGTGTGTATGTGGACACTTGTACATGCTACTATACTTATTTTATTAGGTTTATGAATCATCGCTTACTTCTTTTGCTTATTATTATTATATATCAATCAATGCTTGGTTTTTTGCTTACTCTTTGGTCCTTTGCTCATTTTGGTCCTTTTTTTCCTTACTTTATTAGTCTTTTTTCGAGAATAATGCCGATGATTGAAATGTCATGGCACAATATATATGTGAATATGCTACGACGGGATTGTGAGCCTTGTGATATGCACAAGTCCAGGTGTTGTGCATCCTACTTGGATCACAGTTCTATCGTAGCATATTCCTGTGTCCAACGACCTATGTATATATATGAGGCATTCTTTTTTATTTACTTTGGTCTTTTTAGAGAATAATACCGATGATTGAAATGTCGTGGCACACTATATATGTGAATGTGCTGTGATGGGATTGTAAGCCTTGTGTTATGCACAAGTCCAGATGTTGTGAATCCTACTTGGCTTACAGTTCCATCATAGCATATTCATGTGTCCAACGACCTAGCTAGTTATATATGAGGCATTATTTTCGAGTTATTTTGGTCTTTTTTGAGAATAATGCTGATGATTGAAATATCGTGGCACACTATATGTGAATGTGCTGCGATGGGATTGTCCGCCTTGTGCTATGCACAGGTCCAGGTGTTGTGCATCCTACTTGGCGGAAAGTTCCATCGTAGCATATTCCTGTGTCGAACAACCTAGTTATATATGAGGCATGCTTTTTGAGTTTGGTCTTTTTGATTTAGGAGTACTTTCTATAAGTGTATCTTCATATCCGACTTTAATTATATTTTTTTTTCAATCATCGGTTAATTATTATTGTCAACTTGTAGATGACGTGGTACGTCGTGTACAAGGGACGGGTTCCCGGAGTCTACGATGATTGGGAAGACTATCGGAGACAGGTGCACTGTTTCAGCGGCAATAGCTACAAAGGGTACAACACTATGGCGGAGGCGGAAGCTAGATAAACGCGCTATCTAGCGGGAGTTAGGACGAGGAACCGGATGAAGACCTACACCTTCGTCGCGGTGATCATACTTATCTTCTTTGGTTGTTTATCTCGCGTTTGTGTCTAGCTAGTTTAGATGTCTAGGCGAGTTTCCGAGCTCTAACTTGTTCGATCGACACATGTATTCGCATGTCACCAACTACTTTGTAACTTGATCAAAATAATGTATAACTTATGTATTCATGTATGAGACTTATCTATATGTATTTGTTTCAATCTTGTTTTGCAAATTGTGTATTTATATATATAACTGTATATCTTATATCTGTGTGTATATCTATGTGTATATCTGCCTATATAATCTGTATTGTATATCATCTGGCCCTAAAATTAAAAAAAAGACACCCGTGGCGCACATGGCACAGCTTCTGTGGAGCACAGTGCCTAAAGCGCACCTGCGCAGACTAGTGGCGCACTAACAGATGCGCCACAGAAAATAAGTCTTGTAGCGCACCTGGACAGATATCCGTGGAGCACTAGCATGTGCTCCACGCCTATCTCTGCACATGCGCGGCGCACCAGGCAGTGCGCCACGGCTATGAGATAGCCGCAGCGCAAGCCTAGTGGCGCACGGGCAGTGCGCCACGGATGGCTTTTCCACGTGCGCCACTAACTGCGGTTTTCCTAGTAGTCTGGCACCCTGCCAGGACGGGTAATTTGGAGAGGATCATCGCCATCGTCATCACCAACGCCTCTCCATCAACCATCCATGTTTCCCTCATCCATGAGTGAGTAATCCCCCGCTGTAGGCTATGGGGATGGTAGGGATTGGATGCATTCTATCATGTAATCGAATAAGATTATTAGGGCATGGTTCCTAGTATCTTTATTAGTGCTATTTGACTTTGTTGCAACTTGTTGTGCTTCACTAGGGCCCGAGTGCCATGTCTCAGATCTGAACTTATTAAATCATTATGATAGTATTATTTGTGATCTTACCTGCAAGTTGTGTACACATATCATTGTCCGGATCTAAAGGCCCCGAAGTGACAGAAATTGGGACAACCTGAGGGGAGTGTTGTAATGTGAGGATCACATGTGTTCATGTGTTGTTAATTCTTTGCTCCGGTGCTCTATTAAAAGGAGTGCCTTAATTGCCAGTAGTTCCCTTGAGGCCCTGCTGCAACGGGCTGGCAGGACAAAAGATGTTGTGCAAGTTCTCATTGCGAGCACGCATGACTATATATGGAGCACATGCCTATGATTGTTTAGTACTTGGATGCTTATTCTTATTTATCTGCAATTTCCCTAGATATTGAAGTTACATGTTTAGACTTGTCCATGCAACGCCCGTCCATCCATACCTATGAGGACCACACTCATATCCTACTGTTTGCTACTACTGTTACTATTGCTCTTGTTTTACTGCTGCTGTTACTTTGCTATTGCTACTACAAAACTGTTGCTACTGATAAATTACTGTGAGAAAGAACTATTTCCAGGTGCATCTGAATTGATAACTTAGTTGTTAAGGCTTGAAAGTATTCTTTGGCTCCCCTTGTGTCGAATCAATAAATTGGGTAATACTACCCTCGAAGACTGTTGTGATCCCCTATACTTGTGGGTCATCAAGACTATTTTCTGGCGCCGTTGCCGAGGAGCATAGTTTATTTGTAAGTTCACTTGGATCTATTATTTTTCACTGTTACTCCTTTCATCATGGGGAAGTCTCGTGATGGAAAGTTTCCTACTCCCTCCGTTTCAGGGCTTAAGGCGTCCTCGTTTTGCGTGTTTTTTCTTTGACCAAGAATTACTCTAAATACGTAAAGAGTTTTGGTATAAAACTAGTATCACTGGAAAATATTTTTCAATACGAATCCAACGGTACTAATTATGTGCAATATAATCAAGATTTTGTTGCTCAATTCTTTCGGTCAAACTTTGCTTTGGAAAGCGTGTGCGCCTTAAGCCCTGAAACGGAGGTAGTATTTACCATCCACTACAAGAAGAGGTACGGTCCTAAACACCTCTGCTGCTCTTGATTCACCGTCTATTATAAGTAAGCTTGTTACACCAGCACCACATACTCATGCTACACACACTGCTACTACTCCTGAATCTGAAACTGCTTCTGATACTCATGATGTTACTTCTACTATGCTTGATGCGAGTGGTTCATTAGATCCTTTCCTAGATGCTACTATGGCTAGTCTAGGAAATGTAGGGTTCGCAGCATAGAAAACAAAAAATTTCCTACGATGTGAACTATATACCAAGATCTATCTACTAGATACAAACAACGGGCGGATGTATATCCGTAGAGAACATACCCTTGAAGACTGACAAAGCTTAACGAGTTCAACTCGTGGTTGATGTAGACGATCTCTTGCCGATCTCAAGATCGAGAGGAAGTCCTAGCGCCGCAAATCAGCAGCGCATCCGTGCTCGCACACACGTTCGAGGCACCACAGCAACCTCGCCTCCTCGCTCCAGTGATTCAATGGAAGCACTACTCTTCTTTTTGAATAGCCAGGGAACATGTATCTCGCTAGTCCGAGACCATGGGGATAAATTCTAGGGGAGAGAGATCCTTCACGAGGAGGTGTGAGACAAGTGAGGAGGGGATCCTTTTATAGGAGGAGGAACCCCAAGGGGTGGCACGCCATGGGGCTGCCTCCCTCCTTCATTCATGTGGTGGACACTCCACTCACAAAATGCCCTTAAAATCCCTCCACTCAAAGTCCACTCAAATTCCCATTAAATTTCCACCAAATTTAATGCAAACTCTCATTAAATAAAACTCTTTTATTTTATTCAGAATTTTGTCAATTACTTTAATGACAAACATTCACAAATAACCCTTGCTAGAATTCTATTTCACATGCATAACCATTTTATGCAATTTCACCGAAAACCTTTGTTTCGGTATCTAGTGAAATAAATTCCTGCGCTTATTCATTCTTTCGGCATGAAACATTTGCTCCAATTGGATGTTGGTGTCTCTTAAGTGTGTCACCCTACGTTCGTGAATAATGCGGACATGATCGAGACCCTCTCGGATCAATAATCAAGCGGATATGGAGACCCATCGACTCACACATTCAACAATGACTTTCTTGTGATCGTCGGAACCTTTTACGCTAGTATCTTAATACCTTTGTTTCACCATATATTACATGTCCGAGATTCGATCATGATCTCCATACCTAGTTTGATCTCGTTCGGCGTGCACTCTTTTCTCGTTCCCGTGATATAACATTCTAGTGATCAAATCACTTGCTTGCAAGCTAATCAATGTGATATCACCGAGAGGGCCCAGAGTATATCTATCCGTCATCGGGATGAACAAATTCCACTCTCGATCCATGAGCCTCAACATAACACTTTATTAGTTCGAATCCATCTTTATAATCACCACATTACGGTGACGTTTGATGTTATCAAGAAACTCTTCGGTGTTAGTGATTGACATGATCTCATGGTCTAAGGATTAGGATCACCGTAAGTTGTTATAGCAATATAAACTCAATGACTTTGATCGTAATGCTATACTTCGGATGAATGTTCATCACACCATTACACTAATGTTGTGATCCCGTTATTAACAACATCCAATGTCCATGATCAGGAAACCTTGATCATCTTGTTAATCAACGAGCTAGTTTATGAGAGAGGCATAACTAGGAACTTTCTGTTTGTTTATTAAACACACATGTATTAACGTTTCCGTATTAATACAATTATAGCATGCAAAATAAATATCTATCATATACTTGGAATACACATAATAAACACGTTATTATTGCCTCTCAGGGCATATTCCCTTCAGGAAATACTAAAACTTCTAATGAAGGCACTATTACACCTGTTAGCTCACCTGAGTCTAGAGAGAGATATGATATTGATGATGGTTACATTGAGTTGACTGATGATTTTATTGAAGAGTGCCTAAACACACACGGTGCTAGTGCTATTAAGAGTCTCCTTGAGAGACGTACCATTATTCCTAGACTGTCTTCTGATCCTAAGTTTGCCACTTCTCCCATAGATATTAAAGATGAAGATTATGATTTCTCTCTTGATTTATCTTATTTATACATTGTTGAGAAAGAACCTTTTTGTGGGACTGAAAATGAGAGTGATGTGGCACATATGAATGAGCTTTATACTATGATGAGTGCTTTATTCTCTGATGATTTTAAGATAAGCAAGTAATTTTTACTAAAATATTCCCCTTTTCACTAAAAGGAGAAGCTAAGGCTTGGTTTAATAGTTTACCTCCTCGATCCATTGATAGCCCTAATTGCTTCTTTCTTCCAGAAATATTTTCCTCCCAGTGCTAGACATGTTGCTTTGCAGAAACTTTTTGATTTTAAACAGGGAGAAGAAGATAAATTGCCTGAGTCATGGACAAGGTTCCGTGCCTTGATTCATGCACATCCTGGGTGTCCATTGCCTAAAAATGAGCTTCTTGATATTTATTATAATGGACTAACTGATGATTCTAGGACATACCTAGATAGTTTTGCTGACTGTGTTTTCAGGAAAAGAACTCCTACAGGTGCTGAAGAATTAATGGCTAAAATACGCAAGAATTATGATGATTGGACTTCAACTGAGATAAATACACCTGAGACTATTACTCCTGAACCAATTGTGCCTGAACCAGTTCCAACACCAACACCAAAGAAGAGGGGAATTATTGCATTAAATGATGAAGTGATGAAAGACGCTAAGAAATGTCTTAATGAGAAAGGTATTAGAGATGAATATGTAAAGAATCTACCTCCTATAGAAGAATTATGCAAGCCAGTTCCCCACTCATCTACTATTGAGGTACACTCTCTCCACTTTGATGAAGGTGATATTCCCTATGGTAAGCCTCCCGATCAATGCTTAGAGGAACTTGACACATTTATTGTTAAGCAAGGGAATTTTAATAAACAAGTTCAGAATCATTTATTGAAAAACTCTAGAGCTATTAATGAGTTGAAAGATATTGCGGAAAGAACTGCTAATGATATTAAAATGCTTTGTAAACACTTTCAAATCGTTTTAACTCAAATTGATCAACTTGCTAAGGTACAAAAAGATATGCTAGTTAATGCCTCAGGAGATAAACATGCTTATGGAATTAGAACTAGGAGTGGTATAGCTAATCGAGATCCTTTATATCCTGAAGGAAACCCTAAAAGAATTGAGCAGGATTCTCAATAAGAGAAAGAAAAAGAAACACAAAAGAGTAGAGGAACCACCTGAACCTGCTATAGATCCTAATAGTATATCTGTCTCTGATGCTGAAACTGAGAATGGTATTGATAAAAATGGTGCTCCTGATAAGGAGGAAGTTGAGGAAGAACCTGAGAAACACACTAAGAACACTAGGTACACTAAGGAATATTTTATTGCTAAAAAACATGGTAGTGAGAGATAACCTTGGGTGCAGAAACCTATGCCTTTTTCCAATAAGAAACACAAGTCAAAAGAGGAAGAACACTATAACAAGTTCTTTGAGTGGATGAAACCTTTATTTTTGCAAATTCCTTTGACTGATGCTATTAAGTTGCCTCCTTATTCAAAGTATATGAAGGATATTGTCTCTAATAAAAGGAAGATTCCTAATGAGGAAATTTCTACTTTGCTTGCTAATTATTCCTTCAATGGTAAGGTTCCAAAGAAACTTGGTGCTCCATGTATTCCAACTATTCCTTGCTCTATTAAGAATAATTATGTTAGAACTGCTTTATGTGATTTGGGAGCTATAGTTAGTGTTATGCCTTTTTCTCTCTACAAGAGACTCCACCTAGAAAAGTTGATACCAACTGATATATCTTTGCAAATGGTTGATAAGTCAACTACTATTCCTATTGGTATATGTGAGTATGTTCCTGTTCAAGTGGCTCATAATTGCTTGGTTTAACTAATTTTGTTGTGCTTGAAATGCCTGAAGATGATAATATGTCTATTATTCTTGGGAGACTTTTTCTTAATACTGCAGGTGATGTCATCAGTTATAATCAAGGAAAGGTAACTTTTAATATTAATGACAAAGAACATAATGTCTTTTTCCCCAAGAAGATTAATAAGAGCTATTGCCTGAATTCCATTGAAAATATTGAGAGCATCAATGTTGGAGAAATAAATTGTCCCATTCCACCAGGAAGTTTTGAAACTATTATGATTGGGACCATTGCTATCAAGTTTGAGGTAACATAATTAATTTGTGGAATGCAAAGTTTTGTTTCATATAAGATTATTTTGGTAACAAGACTTGATCAACCTTGTTAACAAAGGGATTTTAATGAACAAAACAATGCTTTCATAGTGGTTATACTTGCTCGCTTTAATTTTTCTCCTCCCTAGTCTTTGCTCTTTCTCTTGTTAGCTTTAGTTTTGCTAGTTGTTTGCTTGTTAGAGTGTCTTAGAACTTCTGTAGTTTTGGTTTTTGTTTTCTTTTGCTTCTTCTAAAAAAATCTTTTTCTGCGAGAAAATCAATTTTCATAACTTGAAAATTGGCCAAAAATAAAGTTTCCCGAAAAATTCCAGAAAATTCATATTAATTTTTTCCTAAAAAAAGGGGCAGAGGGACATATGGAGTGGCCTGGGGCCTGAGGCCAGCACCCACGGTGGTGGCCGGCCCAGGCGCTGCTGGGTGGGGCACACTTCTGGTCCTCCAAGTTGCCTCCTTCCAGCCACTTCTTTCTCCCTCCCAAAAACACCAGAAAACTTTCTCAAGCTCGAGTTCTTGCTGTTCTTGCTCCCGATTTTCGATCTCCTTGCTTAGCCCATCTTTGCTGCTGATTTTTGGAGGGATTGCTCCTTCGTATGTGCCTCCTCCACTTGTCCAATTAGATTTGTGATTGGTAGATTGTATCTTGAGTATTTTACTGCTATAGGTGTCAGGTTGTGTGAGTTTGCATGCTTGTTCTATGCTTAGAGATTTCATTTTGATGCATGTTTAGCCCTCTAGTAAGTTCCTATAGTAATTTCTCATCATTTACCAACTTGGAAATCACTTGGTTTGATGTTTGTCTATTTTTTTTTAGAAAAAGGGGTCATGGACAACCACACCTTTGGTGAAGTATTTGAGAGTGATGCACCTAGGAATAAAAGGACTTCAAGATCATCCTCCCGAGCTAGGCCCTCATACAATGAGGATCTCATTACAGCGCGATTTGGCGGTGACGGAGATGAGGGGGATGCACACCCTTCCACCTTTCCTTGTCCTACCTTTTTGCGGGCTACAGGGATTCTCAATGATTTTCTAACCTTGGTTCGGAGGGTTGGACTAATGCATTATATGCAGGATGAGAGTGTGCAGTATGCTATGCTTACTAGAACCTGTGTGGAGAGTTTCTCTTTTTCTAACAGCCCTTTCAATCCAGATGTGTCTTTCAAAATCTATAACAGGAATTTCTCCATGACATTGAAGAAGTTTTGTGAAATCTTGGGTATTGGCACAACTAGGACGGTGAAGAATATCCCAGCTCAACCCGCTGATTTGTTGGAGCTCTACCGCGGAATAACTAATGATGATGACCGCAGAGCTCAGCGGGGAAAGATAAGAAATATTCAAGTCCCAACTATCAAGTATTTTTCTTATTATCTTGCTACTAGTGTTCTTGGTAGGGAGAACACTAGCAATATTTCCAACTATCATTTGGCCTTCCTAGATGATGCACTCAATAATGAAACCAAGTACAATCTTGGTTCTCTCATTGCTCGTCGCTTAGCTGCTAAGGGACCCATTTATGAGGGAATTATTGTTGCACGTGTTGTTGCTGCCTTAGACCTATCTGTTGATCCAAATGATAAAATTTTGGCTCCTCAGAGGCTTGATCTTGCTGCCATGAAAGCGTATCAGTTTGTCACTACTAGTTGTACCCTTGATAATTTGGTTTATAGGATGATGTTTACTGATGGGGAAGAGAGAGAGATTACTCTAGCCCAAACCACTTTGTTCTGTATTTCCCAGGGACCTTGGTCGCGCTCCAAGGAGGATATGGACGAGCGGCTATGTATTTCATGGTTTCCACGAACACTACCAGGGGGACGCACCCTCATATGACCCCTCTGTGCACTACACAGGGGCGTCCTCGAGCTCATACCAGGATGAAGGAGCCTCTTCGTCGTATTACGGAGGTGCACCTTCTTGGTCACCATGGGGTTAAGCCCCACTTAGGAAAAACGCCTAAGCTTGGGGGAGGTATACCGACATCACACTCATCTTTATATCATGTTTTGTCGGTTCTTTGTATATCCATGTTTCGCTTTCTTTTTCATTTTTGTTTCTACTTTCTTAAAACACAAAAATACTAAAAATATTTTCATTGTTTCTCTTGGTTTGTTTCTTTGCCTTTTTAGCTTTGGTTTGCCTTAAAAAAATCCAAAAAGATTTTGCTTTGTTTGTTTTTGCTTTGCGTGCTTGCTTTAAAAATCAAAAACACCAAAAATATTTGTTGTTCTTCTTTGGTTTTGTGAAGTTCTTTGCAGGGTTCAGCACTCCTTAGTGGAGTTTGGTTTCATGTTATTATTCAAGTCACACAAGTGAAGGGCAATAATTAAGATTAAGACAACTTGAGGTATGGTAAGAGGCTGGTAACGAACTCTATTTGTTTTCATTTTTTTATATATACTCATCATTGTGAGCACGCTTATTCTATTCATGTAAGGTGTATGTTATTTATGGATGCTTAGTAGTTCTTGCTCTCTTATGATTAGCTCCAGCTTGCTAATAGTTTGTAGCATGTCATACAAATGTTTGCTTGTATTGTTCTATTCATAACTTGGTATGATATTGTGGTATCCTTCTCTAAATGTTTCATGTGAATCGACTTGGCACATGCTCACGCATGCATATGACTGAACAATATTTAGTAAGCCTCGATGATTTATTTTGTCTTAGAGTTCTTGTATCACTTTCATACCATAATTAGTCTTGTTTTGTTGCAAGCATGATTATGACAGTTATTGCTCTCTCGTTTGTCGCTCCCTCTCTATTGCTAGCCTTCACTTGCACTGAGTATGAGCTCTACTTGTGCATCCAACTACCCAAAACCAATATTGCCAGTAGTGTCCACCATACCTACCTACTAGCATCATTTGTTATTCCGTGCATATTCATTATGCATTGTTTTCTTCCAAATAAATTTTTTGTCTGTTTTGAGAAAGTTAGTTAGTAAAGCTCTCACGAACTTGATGGCACACTTTATTTCTTGCACTTAATAAACCTGAACCATTGTGACATGTCCATGAAAGTTATATTCTTGCAAATTATAGGCTGGGAGTCAGCAGAACCGTGCTGTCATGGGGAACGCTTCCAACACCTGCAAATATATACCGAGTTGATATCATGCTCTTTTGTTTACGGATGTCGAAGGTGTGAAATAAAAGGGGAGCTTGTAATTCCATGGAGTTATGTATATGTGTTAGAGAAATGCCTAGTCCGCTAGCCTAAGCCATGCCTAATCATGGTGGAAACTTGCAGCATAACCATAATGAGCAATCTAGGAAGCTTTCTTCTTAAAAAATAAGAGACACACACACATTGAACAGAGGAAAGAGAGAAAAAGCGCCATTTTCCATGGAAAATAAGAAGATTGCTGAGATGCTCATTGTCTGCTTGCCTTTTCATTATGGTTATGGGATAGCTCCTGTACCATGTGCAAGGGGTACCCCGTTGGCGGTTCTCTATGATACGCATGAATTTACTATGACAAGAACTTACCGGTAACTAAAGTTGAGTAGCATGAGGACCGACCCTCGTACTCAAGGGACATGAGATTTCTAGTTTATGGTCTGTCAAGCATATAACTCTTATTATACCTCACTTTCACCTTAACCATCTAAAATGTGCCTATGATAGGGGAAATGAGAGCTCAAAGCTAATGAGTACCTTACTTTCAGCATTTGGAAGCCTTTCAAACTTTTCAAAACCTTTTCACTTCCTTGCTGAGTCACCACTTATTCTATGAGCACCTTCTTGAGAGCATGGTTGTCATTTTTAGTGTAATGTGCTTGTCTCAAAACTTGGTTAATTATGTCATGACTTTGATGCTTGTATCTTTGATATCTTTACTTCTAGTCTTCCCTTGAACTTCAGAGGTGCCTTGGCATTTATGCTTTGCTCCATCATCAAAGGCAAGTGAGATACCACTCTATCATACCTTTTTATGAGCATTGCAATGTTTCTTATGTTTATGTTTTATGCTACTTATTATTATTGAGTTGGAATCTCTTCATAGCTTGCATTGACTATTGGGTAGACTTAGTTGCATACTCCTTATTATGAATTGTCTAAGTATCTACTCTTGTGCTGAGAATATTTACATCATATGAAGAAAATATGTTCGTAAAAGTTCTTTTATCGCACTCAGTTTTCAACTGAATTGCTTGAGGACAAGCAATAAACTAAGCTTGGGGGAGTTGATACGTCCAAAACGTATCTACTTTACCGAACACTTTTGCTATTGTTTCTCCTCTAAACTTGTGTGATTTGGATACAACTAACATGGACTGACGCTGTTTTCAGTAGAATTACCTTGGTGTCTAGTTTTTGTGCAGAAAATTAAATATTAGGAAAAATCGCGGAAAATATGCCAAAAATCCTATTTCACCAAAAGATTCACGGAGCTAGAGTACGAGACGGAGTGGGGCCCTGGGGAGGCCCACACCCCCTAGCCGCGCAGGTCGGGCTTGGCTGCGCCTGGAGGGGGTGTGGCCACCCCAGGCACCCCCTCGGCCTCCCTCTTCGACTATAAGATGCCTCTTGACCTAAAAACCAAGGGGGGCTTGATGTTTTTCCAGAAAGAGTTCCGCTGCGCCGCCACCACCAGAAACCGCGATTCGGAACCAGAAACTCCGTTCTAGCACCCTGCCGGGATGGGGAATTTGGAGAGGATCATCGCCATCGTCATCACCAATGCCTCTCCATCAACCATCCATGTTACCCTCATCCATGAGTGAGTAATCCCCCGCTGTAGGCTATGGGTATGGTAGGGATTGGATGAGTTCTATCATGTAATCGAATAAGATTGTTAGGGAATGGTGCCTAGTATCTCTATTAGTGCTATTTGACTTTGTTGCAACTTGTTGTGCTTAATGCTTGTCACTAGGGCCCAAGTACCATGATCTCAGATATAAACTTATTATTGAATCATTATGATAGTATTGTTTATGATCTTACCTGCAAGTTGTGTACACATATCATTGTACGGATCCAAAGGCCTCGAAGTGATAGAAATTGGGACAACCTGAGGGGATGGCTGTAATGTGAGGATCACATGTGTTCATGGAGTGTTAATGCTTTGCTCCGGTGCTCTATTAAAATGAGTGCCTTAATTGCCAGTAGTTCCCCTGAGGCCCCGGTGCAATGGGCTGGCAGGACAAAAGATGTTGTGCAAGTTCTCATTGCGAGCACGCATGACTATATATGGAGCACATGCCTATGATTATGTAGTACTTGGATGCTTATTCTTATTTATCTGCAATTTTCCTAGATCTTGAAGTTACATGTTTAGACTTGTCCATGCAACGCCCGTCCATCCATCCCTATGCCTACCGCACTCATATCCTACTATTTGCTACTACTGTTACTATTGCTCTTGTTTTACTGCTGCTGTTACTTTGCTATTGCTAATACAAAACTGTTGCTACTGATAAATTACTATGAGCAAGAACTATTTCCAGGTGTAGCTGAATTGACAACTCAGTTGTTAAGGCTTGTAAGTATTCTTTGGCTCCCCTTGTGTCGAATCAATAAATTGGGTAATACTACCCTCGAAGACTGTTGCGGTCCCCTATACTTGTGGGTCATCATTTCGGGAAAGGGGTAGATCTAGCAAGGGAGGGAGCAGAGCCGGAGGTGGAGTGGGCTCCACGGCTAGGGGGAGGGGTGGCTCTGGGGCGAAGGATGACATAAGGTAGGAGGGCACGACAACGGGGCAGCGGAGCGACGATGTGGGGGCTGTTCCAGGCTCAGGGGGAAGCGAATGCTTTGGGTGAACGAGAATGGCCGGTCCGACGTGTCTCCATGCGACCCCACTCTTCACCACGTATGAAAGACCCGTCCCAACGCGGGATCACCCTTCACCACGTATGGAGGACCCGTCCCAACGCGGCCCCACTGGCCAGGCATGTAACAGTCGAGGCCTCGTAACGTAACGCTCAACGCCCGACCCATTCCATGCGGTCCCACCAGTCAGAATGTAACGGTCAAGCCTTTGACCTGACGGCATCCCTCTGTCCAAGCGTCTGCGAACGCCCGCGAGGGTTTCTTAACATGGCAAGGGAAAATGTGAGGAAAATTTAAGTGGCTGGGGAAAAGTAAGTACAACTAACGAACCAAGGGCATGAAAATAGAAATCCCAAAATTATATGGTGCACTGGAATATCAAACATGATAAAGCTTAATCTAAACACTATTATTTGAGATATTTGTGTTGCACAAAAAAACGATTTTTTTGTAGACTAACATACAACGTTTTCTCTGCCTAAAATGTTCCAAGTCCAAAGTTCTGTTGTTTGGTAGAAAATAACTGTACCGAAAGAGCAAAGATCTTTGATGCAAAGTGAGCTAGAGGGCCTAGATAGGAGGTGTACCTGCATGGGTGGTAAAACATTCCTCCTATCCTCTACGGTGTCGGTCTCTTTCTCTCTCTGATGTCGTGCTTCTCCCCTGCCCCCACAATCCTCCCCTCCCGTGGCCTACCTCTGATCAAATCTTCCACTATCGACGGGCCCCTCGTTTCTACTGTGCATCCCAACCACCAAATCTCCACCGCCGATGAAGACAAGACGAACCACAGACTAATCTGGATTTGTCCAAGGGGAGCTCCGCCGCAACCATACATGGTATCCGCACCACAACCTAAACCAGATTTGGCCAACATGATCTTAGTTATTGGCATCCTTGTCGGCCACACAACAGGACATTGAGGCGGGTGATGGGCCTTGGTCTCTTGCAGACCGGCACAGAATCATGCACGGAGCTTCATTTATTTCCATATACAATCCATTGACCCCTTCTATTTTTAATCGTGTTGGCCATGAACACCTCGAAGCATATAGTTTTGTTTGGCAAATTACAATCTGGCTAGTGTATGTCCGTGATGGAAAATATTAGTATAGACATAATGGAGCTCGAATGTTTTGAACTGAATATAACAAATTTCTCCACTAAGCCTGGATGCTTCCCTGATTCAATCTATATAGATCCGACAAAATTAGGACCATAATTGAATATTGAAATCTTTATAAGAAAATGTGGTGCAAGGTGACATATAGAAGAAACACGGGGTGTGTTCTGCAAAAAAAATGAAGGGGCATGCTGATTACAAATGGATGTTGCTCAGGGATGTTTGTCACAATAGTGGTTGTTTGAATTTCAAAGCAAGGATGGATGCTACAGATAAGGCATAGGTCCCAAACAGTCTGGTTGGTTTTCCGAGTATACTGTGTGTGGTCAATCATGTTTTGTGCATGGCTAGACGATGCGGATACTGCATACATGTACAACAACCAACTAAATATTGGAGAGTAAATTACACTAGGTGAACTTGATTTCCATGACCTGAGAAAAAGAGACATACGACCTGTGCGGCCATGACGAACAAACCTGAACTTGTATGAGAATTTTCTATCCGAGCCGATTCCGTCAGACATTGGCTTGGCGCCATGGCCATCCTCGAGGTGCTCGCTCACACCGAGAACCAGAGCACAAGAGGATCGTCTACCACCTAAAGCTAAACATGCTGAATAATGGATGACATCATAGGTTGTTGCACCTTGGCGCTCCCGTCGAACTCTTGAACGTCCCATCATAACCTCGTGAGTCGTGAACAATCGCCGGCCTCTACATGCGCGTCCCGCGCGCTCGCCGCGATCTTGAGCGTGCACATAATCAACCTATCCGGTAACGCGCTTAGTACTCATCCTGGCGCTCTGGCCGAGGTCGACAGGCTGCCACAACTCAACATGATGTGCTCTTCGACGAGAGAGCATCCAGGGCTACCTGTGCGGACGAGCGAGACGGAGGCACTCATCTTCCAGGCTCCAGCCCCCGGCACCGCTTGCTCTAGACTAAGAACTTCAATGGAGAGATGACAGGACGGCTGTTGCGGTGCCTCGCGCTAACAGAGCTCGACCTCGGCAACAACAGCCTCTCCGGCGAGCTGATGTCGAAGCTCTTCAACCTCACTGAGCTCACCTTCCTGACTTTGTATCAAAAATTTACAATGAACCCACCGGTGGTGTACCTGTAGAAAACCAGAAGTACGTCGGCGACATACTGGAGTCAATCGGCGAGTGCTCGAGCTGGCAGATGATCGATTTCTGTAATAACCAGCTGAACATGTTGGCGTTCATGAGAATGTCTGCCATGTGGTACTCCATCCTTCCAGATTGATTTGTACTAGACGGACAAGCGCGCTTCGTCGCGTCGCCTACCTAGCATTATCACACGATGTGGCTCTTGCGGTGCACTTATAGAAGGTTTCATCTGGCATGCGAAAATGCCTAAGGTGTCCATGCTTTAACGTTGCCTCTTAATCGTTGTGCAGTCATCTAGGTAGGAGTGAGCTAGCGGCCATCTTGACAGTTGCGGTGTGCCGGGAGTATGGGAGTGGCTTTCGGCAGCTGTGCACATGCATACCTTAAGGAGTAGGAATTAATTAGGCGCAACAAACCAGGCAAAAAAGTTGTATTGCAATCAATTTCTTGCTTTGATCAGGAGCATGTAGTTTTCACGAACAAAATATATATTATCTTGCCAACTTGCAAAGAAACATAATGCAACATTTTCACCGTACCAAAGCAAGCCTCCGAGCCATAATTAAAAAATGACAAAAAACAATGAAGGAGTCAATTCTGCGTAAGTGAATATAACCATATAAGCCAGTTGAAAGAAGCAAAAGTCATATACAAACAACCACAACATAGATGTGTCAAACGGACTGGCAATATTTTGTCCTTTCCTGGGATATGGATGTTTTTCTTTCTCTGATTTTGATCTCAACATTAACAATATATAAATTATTATTTTTCCTTTCTTAGGGAGAACACCGGAACAACACATATGATGCCCGTCTCTCATTCCGCAAACCAGTAACCATTATAATTAGCCGCAATAAATTACCATATTAAGACAGGATGTCTACTTGAAAGTAATAACTTATCATAGCAGCCTCCAACATACATGGCAAATAGTTTTTGACGAAACAAAATTCTAGTAATTTGGTTCTGCTATTATAGGTAAAGTAAATGATTAAACAACAAAAGCATGTCCAAACCACCTACAATGGATGCACGTCGAGACCAACCTAAGCAGAATGCAGCCACTGCATTTAGCACATGACCTGCAAGAAAAAACATGTTCAGAACAAAATTGTAGCCTTCTCAGACTCTCAACAATCTCAACATAAAGGTTTTTTTAACCGACGCCAAAAAACCATTTGGTACTATCTAGCTAACGCCAAACATGTTTTTTATGTCAAAGACCTAGGAATGCCATTGTGCTAACTGAAATTACAAAACATGGAAACAACAATGTTGAATCTGCCGGTTCTTCACCTTTTATTGTCACATTGGGCAAAGTAAATTTATGCATCATAGGGCATAGCCTTGTTATGCTCGTCAAGGCTGGTGGAATTTTTTAGCGAGGCCTTCCTAAAGTAAACATCTGTAGGACACCATAGATATTTTGATACGAAGCGAAACAACAGACAGTGGAATGTGTGATCCTAAAAGAAGATTATATGACCCACAAGCACCTGAACCTTTTTTAGACATCTTCTTGCCCAGAAAATCATAAGAGCATGTTAAACATTACAAATTAGCCATGGCGAGCACAGTTCTAAAAACTACTCGGCATGATAAGTTTACATGAAAATTGCAACAAGTGATATACAAAATTTTGTTTAGTGGTTTTCGCCATAATTTCGCACATATATGCAAATCTATCTACTTCATGGGTTGTTGGTCATTACAGCCAAGTGTAACGACATAAGATTACAATTCTATAAGAGTTACACCTCCTTTACCAAATCAATTTTGAACGGTTGTTTGGTAATACTAAGATTTTTCCATGAATAGGTAAATACTGGTGTCAGCAAAGACTCACACTTTTACCCAATAAAGCAAGGACTGTGCTGCTCTTATGTCCCAAAGTTCCTAAGCTTTGCTAGCGGTGTGCTCTTTTTCCAAACACTCTGCAGATTCAACACAAAACAAAAGAAGGAAATCAAATAACTGGGTCCAGTTTTAAAGAGAGGGTCATGCTTAGTCGCTTACGGGAGTTTAATCGTCTTATTCCTCCTTGTTGCTCAAACTATTGCCATCAGTTTTTTCCTCTTTCAGCTCCATATATCCCCTGGACTCTTTCTGTGTTTTTTGTTTCTCAGCAAAGCTAAGTGCTACCTCTTTCTCCTCATGACCATCTGGGATAACAGAAGTCATATGCTAAGCTCATCTATGATGAAACGACGTGCATCTTATCGATAAGCATAAAATCAACGCTTAGCAGCCATACCGAATTTCACACCTTCGTCGGAGCCTGAATGAGCAAGAGAACCGAGTGCATCTGAATCATTAGCTTTGACAGACTTGGTACCTCCTGCTGTCTTTCTATGTTTGTTTTTAGGGGCAATTTTGGTTTCACTTTCCTCATTAGTGGCGAGGGCCTAAAATAGATGGATTAATGAGAATATTGCAGCACGGTTAATCAGTCTGAGAGCTAGATATTGATTTACTTCTTCATTGATTTATGTTAGTTAGGTGGAGCTTTCAGGTTGGTGGTAGTTCTCGGTGCTCCGCAAGATGTTACAGGTGGTAAGCAAAATATATTATCTAATTTGAGTTATCTTTTGCCTTACAAAGCTTCCAAAGCATCCATTGCATGGCAGGTACAGTAAGTTCATAACATTCAATGTGACAGGAAACGGCAAACTACATTATTCAGATTGTTAAGTGATTGTTCGACATCCTCTTAACCACATGGTAGTCTTATACATCTGGGCTAACTTCAATATATAGGAAGAAACTGTTGCAATGGCATTTAGCCCTTCAATTAACCCTTGATTTTACTCTCTTCCACTTTTCAAGATGTTCGACCAAAATCTGCAGTATAGATTTAAAAGAATTCTCGCTTACCGTCCTTGGTGTTTCCCTACAAGATCCTTCTTTTTCTGTTGTGGACAAGCAATTAAACTATAATGAGTTAAACATGATGTTTAAGGATAGAGAGACAATTTAAAGAATCAATAGCCGTCTAACTTTATTGGTGAACCGTTGCTTCCAATGCTATTCCACTTTTCTTTAGCCATATTAAGTCGCTCAATATCTCTATCATTGTGCAACACCTGCATGGAGAAGCATTTTCATATTAAGTATACCTAGTACAGTCACAATCTATTACCAGGCTAAATTAAAATTTTAACAATACAGTTGTTGCATGTTGTGATGTGATACTTATGCAGAAGAATTGAAGACTTCTACATCGATGCTGAAAAGTTCAAAAAGCACGGTGAAACTGCAAATAATTTTTTGGGAGAAGTCGGTTCTAGATTTTGCTCACTCCCTGAAAAAGATAGCAGGTAGAAATTTTACTCCAAGCCTAGCAAACAAAAACTATTTTAAAATTAAGGTACATTCTAATAATCAAAAAAGGAACGGGCCTAGCCCAGATCCAGCTGGGCTGAATTACGGTACACCAAATTGCCCCGGAACACGAGCTCTACACGGTTAGCTAATCGGTGCCGCTGGAGTCGCTACCGTGTTCCCGCCCACTGGCAGAGCTACATGCATGTCAAGCCCCCCCCCCCCCCAACATCCATAATTTCGTTTTTAGCCTCCCTGGTATTCTTGGCTAGCTCTGCCACTGTTCCCGCCCACCCATACACTGACCTGCCGGGGTTGGTGCAGCGGATCCGCACGACAGCGTCGGGGAGGAGCACCTTGCGACAGGATAACAGTATGGCCAGCCAGCTAGGTAGCTCCATCGGTGCGTCCTCCATGGCCACCGCGACCACGGTCGAGTCAAGGAATACGCACCGATGTGATGCGCTTGGTGGCTTGGGAGGGGACAAGTTCTCTTCGCAGATCGAGATCGATAGGAGAAGGGAAGGGAAGGGGGAGTTAGCTCCTTTACTTTGCAGGACCAGAGAAGACGACCACCATGGCCCAAGGATTGGAGGTGCGGGTGGGGCGATGGAGAAGGAGGTGGAGCCGTGTTGGAGAACGTGGAACGCGGGTGAGAGATGAGATTTTTTTACCATGCCACAGAAGTGGGATGAGACTGGGGGTGGGGCTAGTAGTGAATCCAACGATCTGAACTTAAGGCCTCGATCGCGTCTTCTCATGATCCTATGGTCGTAAACCCACGCACCGGAAAGGGTCCTCATTAGGCGGGTCAATCACCGGGCTTAAGCCATAGTATAATATTGAATGTTCACTTGGCTCTCAATAACCTTCGGAGCAGCAATGGTGCCCCTATCCATGATAGAGGCTGAAAGGGGTAGCCATATCCTGGATCAGCAACAAAATAGCTCCACTTGCTTAATAGTTTCTGCATCTTTTAGTACATGGGAAAATTAGTTAAAGCCAGTTTTTACTAACAATACCGGATAAGTAATACCAGAAAGGGAAACTCATTATGTTTTGTATATTTTCTTCAATTTATCCAATTATATGCAATTTCTTATGAAAATCAAAGCATTATATTTCTTGGTTTTTTTCCAGGTTTCAGTTTGTTTACTTTTTCCTAGATTCCATGTATGAAAGGTAGATAGGGCTGTGTAATCACGTTTTAAACCAGACGTGTATACAGAAATATCAGAAAAAATACAGTGGAAAACAAACTCTATAAATCTAAATTAACATAAAACCAAACAACCAACATGAAGATGAAAGTATGGGTATTCTATAACCTGAACACATCCGTGTAGCAAGTTATAACACGAATAGCTTACTTAGATTCAGATTAGGCTCGTACAATGCCAAACGACTTTAAATAGGATGAAATCATACTCCACGTAGAAAATTCAGAGAGAGAAACACCAGGAGCGAAGAACATGCAACAGAACCTAGCTTGCACCAGCAAAAACCTTCGGCTCCCTTGCCAACATATCCTCTTGATGAGATAGTACCACAATGCCACCTCTCTATTCTGGGCTAGTCGGTAAATAATGTCAGCAATCATTCTATTAATCTAAATGAAATTTGAGTATGAAAAGTTACGTAATTTTCAACTCAACAATTACATAAGTTTGTTCTTTTTTGGCTAGAAACCAAAAGAAATTGGGACCAAATTAGGAACATCCTTCTCCTAATCATCCTACTTTTAAGACTCCGTCCTAGTACAGGCTGTAATGTCAAAAGTAGGTTCAGGACTACATACTACATGTACGATTATTAATACCATCATAAATTCCGAAGTTAATACCTGCAGTCCTAAAACTATTTAACTGGAGTTTGTTTTTGCGTGAGATAAGACTGAGTAATTTTCACTACGCAATTTAGTAACATATGAAGCGATTAAAGCAAGCATGTCATTCATAACCATTGGTCCATGAATGTGCGTTGGGCTATGGCCTGGCCGACCATGTCCTTTATCTGCACCAGAGTTTTTTACAACTGCCACCACGAACACCTGCAATAGGAATCAATCTCACGATCTGCCATCGTCGTGCAACGCCGATGGATTTGGCTATGATGCTCTGATTACTGGACCCCCCCCCCCCACACACACACACACACACACGCTGACGTCATTTGACGTCATTTGGAGTTCTGCCACCATGAACGCCCTCTAAACAAATTGATCTGCTCATTTAGAAACCACCCACATCGAAGTACAAATCTGCAATGCCCTATACTCTTCAGAACCACCCTTCTCTGTTTTGACAACACGGAAAGGTCTTGCTCACCCGATCGGAAACAACCGAAAAGGCCCTTGAGGCCTGCGGCTTGTTGCACTACTGGGAGTTGTCTGGGATTTAATTTAGGTACCTTGCAGTTTGATTGGGCAATAGGAGCAGCCACCAGCATCGTAACTGGCGAGGGAGAAAGAGGGCTCGAGCTGGCACATGCATCCAGATTGCGGCGAGTGTCAAGATTTAGTTGTAAAATACTTGTTGGTAAAGTGTAGATTAAATCAGTTTAACCCACGGGTACGGCATCCGTCGCTCCAATTCTTCCTCTTCTTTGCATTATTTGAAGCTATGGGTTAAACGGCATTTACTTGCTGCAGATTAGAGCTTCATGATGAATATGTGACTGCTTTGGTTTTCTACGGTTTAATATTTTTCTCAAGAACGGTAGTATCCAGCTATTTGACAATAATGATGTCGATTAGCGTGTGAACTAATATTTTAAAATTATATAATGTGCTTGAGCTTGTGCTTGTGCTGGCCAAATATGAACACAATGCAATACCTGCACAATTTCTTCAGGCCGCCATGCAAGAACAGGTTCCATGAATTCATCTTTAACAACTAAGCATTCCTGTCCTCCGAAGCTAGGTCGACACAATCCTAAATCTAAGAAAACAAATAGAAAATCATTCTATGATCATTTCCTCTAAACCAATATGTTAGAATATCGAGACCCCTTCAGAATTAAATCAATGTACCAAAAACAATTGTGAAAATCTTCTCTAGGAAAACACTGAATCTCTTTGGAGTCTAATATCACAAAAGACCTGAGACACAATCAATCAGTACAAAAATGAGTAAGTAGTAAGTAGTAGGAAACCTGAAGGAGGATTGCAGCGGCGCCGTCAGGAGGCCGCAGGTTTCCTTCAAGTTACTATAGCCACCACTGCCGCTTGTGCAACTGGACGCTGGCTCGTCGACCTCCGGATTCATGGGGCGCGGGGTTCCACATAGCACGTCGTCCGGAGAACTCCATCCAACTGCCCCCACGCCATCTAAAATAGAGTAGTACCATGGCAGACGGGGTTGGGAAGGAGCGGCCGCGCGGCCTCGTTGCAGGGCGTTCATCTGATCGAGCAGGAGAGAGAGCGGCAGCGACAGCCTGCACTCGGCTATGGGAAACTCGACGAAGTTGTGTAGTTGGGGAAGAGAGGAGAAGGAGCGCCGCTGCCAGGGAGGGTGGAGAAGTAGGATAGGGTTTGGCTTCGTTGACTGGAACACGTCGCCCACCGGTTTTGTTACCACCACCAGCAACGCACGCGCAAAGGCCTTTCCTAGCCCACAAGCAGCGACATGATGAGAGGAGCTGCATGCCTTCAGGCTTAAGCCTTTAAATAATGTGTCAACCGACCTTTTTTTTCTCTAAAAAAACAATACAACACGACGCGCTCACGAGCACCAAGTAGCCTCAGAACGCTCCGTTTCTCTCAGGATTAAGCTATAGAGTAATTTGGAACCATCGTATTTGTCAATCGTTTGAAATTGCATCCGGGGAGGTTGGGGATGACTACTATGATTTGGAAAGAGATATTTGTCACATTGCAACACAGTTTGTTTGTATCACATTCATTGCACATGTTTTTTTTGAACAAAAGAGGGGTGCGAAGGACCCCGAAGCTTCCATTAAAAAACTGTCGGTGGGTACAAATTACAAGCAGGCCCCTCACAAGAAGGTAATTGCAGAAAAGTCCTGTGAATAAGCTAGAAGGACCCTGAAGGAAATTCTACAAAAGAAATCAGGTCCTTGTCTCTCTCCACCGCCGCTGAGCTCTCGCCGCCGGCCATCTTGATCCAGCCGGGGAAGAACCACTTGGCTAGAAATAGATGGTGAAGTCCGGTGTATAGCTCCTAGATGGCCTTCTTCCCGGAGGTTGAACACACGCCTTGGATGCGCAACTCGAGCCCGTCTTGGGCGAAGATGCTGGTGGTTATCAAGGCCACCACGCTAGATGCTCGAAGTCGGAGCGGCTGCCCTTCATCTTTAGTAGTCGACGACAAGGTGGCCGCCGCGATGTCGCTCCAATCGGATGCAGCTTTGGCGCCGGGATAAGGCCAACAACTCCAATGCACACGAAGCAGAGCACCACTGTCCTCCCCCTCGCCGCCATGGCCGACTAGGAGGAAGGTGAGGTCTAGACGCGCACGAAGTCGCTGAAACCGCACAAGAAGTAGAGGGAGGTGGCCATCCGCCACCCCACTGTCCGCTTCGACCCCTTGCCTCCACACCGGTCAGAGGAAGCAGAGATAGAGACAGTGACAAGGCCGGCCCTTGCCAAGCGCCGTGCACAAACGCCAGGGCAAGAACTCCCTCGCCGCCTCCAGATCCGAGCACCACTGAACTCCCCATCTTCTTCTCCTCGCCGCCACGACCGGTCAACAGAAGATGTAGGAGCCAAGGAGCAACCCACGCTAAGAGGCAGAGGACCCAATTTTTATTCATAGATGCGATGGCCGCCGTCGCCTGCTGCAACCCCGACCGAAGGAGCTTGAGGACAACGACAAACAACCCTAGAGCCAAGACCCGGACGATATCAAGAGCTCCGCATCTGAACAAAGCGCCCACTACCGGCACAAGGCCAAAAACTAAACACCTAATCCTATCTACTCCAGCGCCAACTCCCGGCCACCACTCACCGGCTAGTCCGGCAAGGGCACCATGGGAGGGGCCCGGCTGCAGGAGGAAGAAGACCAAAGGCTGCCTCTAGGTTCATGCGAAGCGGTGAGGCGAGAACATTCATTGCACATGTTGCATAGGCCTATCTCACACTTGAACAGACATCTAAAAGTCATACATTTCCCAACCACCAACACGTGAAAAATTGGAAGGTACAAGAGAATGAAGTGGACAAAGCAACTAATTATGTAGTACTACTAACTTAAAAAGGGCGCTAACTAAAATCATGCCGCTATATGTTAGAACTCCCTTTGTCTGAAAATAGATGTCAGTGGATTAGTCAAAATTTGAATAAACCTAGAAAATATTGAGTATATGGATTGATCCAAATTTTGATAAACATGCGATATTTATTTTGAGACGGAGGGAGTACATCCGTTCCAAAACCTAGGCATATAATTCAGTAAAAATGGAGCCAATAAGTTTTAAGAATATATATAGTACTCCCTCTGTTTTTTAATAGTTCGCGTTCTAGGAATTATAAGGGTCAAGCTTTGTCAACTTTGACAAAAGCATAGGAAAAAATATCTACATTCATGATATCAAATACATATATTGTGAAAATGTAGTTTATGACAATTCTAATACTATAGGATTTACCTTATAGATATTTTTATATTTTCTTTAATATGTGGTCAAACTTTAAAAATATTGATTTTGACTAAACCTAGAACGCGATCTAATTATAAACTGAGGGAGTATACTACTAGAAAATATCATTTTTTCCAATACTGAATAATGCAAAAGCGCTGACAAAAACCTAAGACCAAAGAACTGAAGCTACGTTCTAGGAAATGCTAGTCGTACGTTGTTTATATGTAAAAAAGGAAGCTATATCACTACCGTGCAGTAATATATGGATGCACATGTCTTTCTGGAGGGGTAGGCATGTTTCATGTGCCGGTGCATAGCATGTCTATATCACCAGATGATTCATCAAGGCGGACAGTTATTTGATACCGGCCAATTCTTGTCAACGAAGGTCTGTACACTAATTAGGCAGCAAATTGTCTCTACTCTTTAAGGGCATCTCCACCGGCCAATCCATCCAGTCAACCTAAACGTCCGTTTGGCTCGGACCACGATTAATTTGGAGAGGGGTCTGGCCTGTCCGGCTGACTGCTAGCGGCTCAACCCATCTGTACGTCTTTCTCCCGCTGTCACTGGTTGACACTCTTGCGATGAGACGTTAATTACGACGCGACGTCGGCTTCCCGCGTGGACGGCGTTTCATGCCATCGTTTCCGCGCATCCCAGGCCGTTTCTCGCCTCCGCCGCGGTCTATAAAAGACAGCCGCCGGCGCGACGGAGACAACAAGCCCCAAAGCAAGAATTTACCGGTAGCCGAAAAAGCGCCAGCCACCAGCAGCCATGCCTCGCCTCAAGATCGCCACCTGGACGAAGATCCGGGAGATGTGCCGCACCCGCTACCCAAACGTGGAGGTCGACGAGGTCTACCTCGAGGCCACGTTGCTAGCCCTGCGCATGGGCGAGGCGCAGGTACTGGCCTTCGAGAAGGAAGGCGATATCGCCGAGTTGGTGCTGCAGCGGGTGGTGGAGGCGGCGGCAACGGTGGCCATCCAATGGGCGGTGACCGACATACACCACATCTCAGCGGCGATGGAGATGGTGGCCTTGGAGGCTGCATCAGCGGATCTTTGCGAGATCCGCCACGAGGCGGCCATGACCACGCTGGAGGAGGTGGCCAAGGAGGCCGCCAAGGCCGCCATCCACGATCTCCGCCATGCCGCCAAAGCACGCAGCGACGCGAGCACGTCGCCGACTCGGCGGAGGAGGAGCGCGTGGCTCTAGCCGCTGAGGCGGCGGTCGCGTGGGATCTCGTCGATGCCGACAACGAGGAGGTGGACCAGCTGGAGGCGCCGATCGCTGCTCTCGTGCAGATAGCGCAGGTGCTGGGCTTTGGCCCCAATGGTGCTCCGGTTCCGGCTCCGGCGGAGGTGCTCGCCGCCTAGGAGGCGAGGGACCACTAGGCCGCCGAGATGGAGAAGGCCCTGGTGAACCGGGCGGCGGAGGACCGAAGGAAGGCGGCGGGCAAGACGATGGCTGGCGACCATGCGCGCGACCGGCACCGCGAACGCGTCCAACAGCGGGTCATCTGGTCCGCTAGGGCGGCGATTGACGGGGCTAGCGGCAACGGTGGCCGTGGCAACGACGGCGAGTAGCCGCCGCGTCGTCCTCCTCCAGCAGTAGCCGTAACCGTAGCCGTAGCAGTCCCCCTATTTTGTTTAAACGGCAATTTTTAACTGGCAGGGCTTAGGGTGACTTCTTTTGGGCTTCTGGAATGGCTTATAGGTCTCCCACCATATAAGTACAAAAGAAGTGTTCAATTTCTCCCCACCGAAAAACGCCCCAGAAGCCCATTTACATACAGTGGAGAGAAACTGGTCGATACCGGTTTCCCGAGCTTCTCCGTTCCGGACGCGAAACGTTCCCCGAAAATAGACATTTCGATCTCAGTTATTACAACCAAACTGCCACCGCCCAGCACCGCTCAGAAAACGAGTGGAACCGAAAAAAAATAGAGCGTGCCCCGTCCACCACGACCCGCCTCGCGCCTCCAACCCCCGCTCACGACAGTCCCGCCCTCCATAGCGCCGCCGCTCAGGCTACTGCTCCGACCCTCCACTCCCGCCGGTCCCCCATCGCCGCCACCTCCCGATCCCGGAAGAGGACGGCCGGATCCCACCTGCCCCGCTCCATTTAGGCTCGGAGCTGCACCTCCCGATCCCGTGAGCTCCTAGATGGTCTTCCTCGCTCCGCCTGCCACTCCCGCCGGTCTCCTCCGCCGTCAGTTTCCGCCCGCCCAGACCAATCCTCTGCCCCGGCCACCTCCTCCCTCCATCGCCAATTCTTCCAGTCGCCAGGCAGCTAGCCCTCCTCGATCCCGCCGGTCTCTTACCGTCGCCACCTCCCAATCTTGGCGGAGGAGGGACGGATCCCACCCGCCTCGGCAAGTTTTGGCCGGAGCTGCACATCCTGATACCTTCAGCTCCAATCCCCGGTGGATTTCGTCCCCCAATCCCGCCGGTCTCCCTCCGTCGTCATTTTCCGACCTCCATGTAGCAGCTATAATTTCCCGAAATTATGTTTGACTGATGCTTTCTCACATATGCCAGTAGACGATTCTTGTTGTGTGATGCTAGTAGTTGCTGCTAGCTAGTAGATGATTCTTGATGTGTGATGGTGTTGTCTAAAAATGATGCCATGTCAAAACAGGGGTATAATAGACAACTCACAACTCATTGTAGCAAATAAGTCAAAATAGCATAAGATCAAAAGAAGTCTCTCGACAGTTTCTAAGAGCTTTCGCCCACAGTAGTTTCTCCCCACCAGAATCTATAAGCAGGCTTATGCATAAGCATAAGCCCAAAAGAAGTCACCCTTAATATAATGAAAAGCTATCGTTAAGTACTAATGTTTCATTTATGCATCAACGGGCAGGACACTCGCGTTGTCCGCGAGCGTCCGGACCGACGCAACCGAGTCTAATATTAGATTCATGGATAAATTAAGCCGGACACGTTTGTTCGGATGGGTCGGCCCGCTGAAACGCCGCGTATGCCCCTGCTCGTCCGTGCAGACAAGTTTAAATACGCTCCGACGGGATGGGTCGGTCGGACAGAGATGGTCTAAGAACCAGCTAGCCGGACGGATCTGAAGGTGTCTTTTCTTCGTGTGCTGGGTGCCCCGTGGAGCCGCCCCACGTACGCGAGATCAGGGTGCAGGTGGGAGTGGGCTGCCCGCGGAGCCCACTATCCAAGCCCACATAAAAAGCTATGCGGGACACCCGCGAGTAAACAAGGAAAAATAGTGGGTTTTCATGGGAAGCCCACGATCGAGCGAACATCAAAAAAAACTATTTCGATCCAAATTAATATTTTTACATTTGTCTATATTCAAATATATCTAGTCATATTTAGTGTTAGATATATCCGAATCTAGCCATTAATTTGGATCAAAAGGAGTAGAAATTTTCCATCAAGCAAATATTATGTCTAGTAGAAAGAATGGCGAGCCACTAAGAAAGTGGAAAAAATAATTAATACATTGAAGTGCTAAATGTTGATCGTATTATGTACTAAAATATTTTTATAAACATTATATAAGCAACAAGTACAATAACATATTTGCGGGTATATGTGGACATATGTGGGATACTGGACACCCGCATAAATTTCACGGCTCCCGTAAAACACCCATTAAATTATGTGAGACTATGCGGACATATACGGGGCTCCCGCGGACAGTCTCACCTGCACCCTGAACGCGAGAGCGACCTGCGAGGGAGAGACTCGTGCCATATGTTGTATGTTTCCTGACAAATTATAGCCTGGCTAGTGTACGTCAGTATGTGTATGTCTCTCGTGGAAAATGTTGGTCGATGAAGGTAGAGTGTTTTGGATTGAATCTGGCAAATTTCTTTACTAAGCCCGCCGGGTGCTTTGTTGATTCAATCTAACAAAATTAGGACCATAACTACATCTTGAAATCCTTGTAAGAAATGCGGTGCAAAGTGAGATATAGAAGAAACTTGGGGTATGTTCTATAAAAAACGAAGGACCAAACTAATTACAAATGGATGTACAGTATTTTAGATTGTTTTGTGCAACAGTGGTGTCAAGAATCAAAGCAGGGATGGGCGATCCATTTTTTTAAATAATACATTTTTTTTATTAAATTTCACAAATAATACACAAAACGGGCAAATTGCAAAAATATTTATCGGTCGGCGGTTCAACAGACGACAGACTTGTTTCGTCCGCTCAACGGACGAAACAAAGCCTTCGTCTGTTCAACAGACGACACGCAGCCTTCGTCCGTTGAACGGACGACATGTCTGCTGTCAGCAGCAGCAGCTAGACGGGCCCAGCGTTGCAGGCGCGCAGCAGCCGCATGCAGCGCAGCACAGCATCGCATGCACGCGCGCGCGGCAGAGCAGCTGCGCAGCAAGCAGCATGCAAGCAGCTACGGGCAGCTAGCAGCCAAGCAGCGCGCATGCAGTCGCTAGCAGCCAAGCAGCGCGCATGCAGCGCGAGCGCGCGGCAGACTGTCGTCCGTTCAACGGACGAAGGCTGCGTGTCGTCCGTTGAACGGACGAATGCAGTGTTTCGTCCGTTGAACGGGCGATCGACAAACAGTTTTGTAATTTGTCCGTTTTGTGTATTATTTGTAAAATTTAATTAAAAAAATGTATTATTTAAAAAAAATTAGCGGGATGGGCGCTCCAGATAAGGCATAGACCCCCAATAGTATGTAGTTGGTTCTTCGGGTATAGTGTGTGTGCTCGGTCATGTTTTGTGCATCGCTAGAGGTTGTAGATATATGTACAACAACCAATTGACTGTTGGAGAGTAAACTACATTTGGATCAACGCGTTTGTCAAATTGTTTGAAATTGCATCATGGGAGGTTGGGGATATATATAATTTGGAACCACATATTTATCACACTGTGACAGTTTATTTGTATCACATTGTTTGTACATGTTCCAAAGGCCTACCACTCACTTGAACGGGCATGTACATATATAGGAAAATCATACAACCATCAACCTGTTCATAATTGGAAAGTACTATACCACTACCACTGGTGGAAAACAGGGCCATAGTCCCGGGCCACAACGGGCTCTAGTCCCGGTTTTGCGTCCGGGACTGCGAAAACGGGACTAGAGGCCCCCCTCTAGTCCCGGCTCGCAACGGTCCGCGACTGATAACAGCCACGTGGTTGTTTCAGCGCCAGAAACACCACATTTCTCTGCCACAGTAGAGATTGTGTATTTCCTTTTTTTGTCATTTCGTTACTTTTTCGTTTTGTGTTTTACTATAACAAACATATATTTCAGTATACATATTATACGCTACTACATACACACTACACGTCGATGCATTTATATAATTAATCGATCCCTTGCAATCATACATATAATCAATCAATATCAAAAGAAAGAAATGTTTGAAATTACATGGTCATTGATGAATATATATATCATATGAGCTACATGGAGATGACTAAGGCAAATCGAGTTCCACGTCATCCGCATAATGCTCTCCCTGTACATCAAGGACTTCCTTTATCATAAATCCCGCCAGCTCCTCTTGAATTGCTCTTATGCGTTGGTCTGGCTCTAGTTTCTTCCGTAAATCATAAATATAATGTGAGTCAACTTTTCGCTCACTGGTCAACTCGCGGATGTACTCGCAGACGTAGTATCCACATAAATGAGTTCTCGGTCGCTGCTGTAAACTCTTCGCCATTTTATAAGTTAGCTCCTCTTTGAATGAACCTGTTATTTTCTGTCTGAACCGTGTCCAACACCTGCTCGGCAAAGAAAATGAACAAAGGAGTTATTAGTTACTTGATATCAGGAAATGAATGAAAGAGGACAATATAATGCGATAATGATTGAAATTACTTATGGAGCATTGCTTTCATGTCGCTCCACTGCTCTTGGTCACAACTTAATGAGTCATGGACTTCAACTAGGGAGTTGTCAACTTGAATGTTTAGCAAGATCCAGTGGAATCTGCGGACATTTACATAAGCATACATGCATAGCTCATCCAGTAAGCAAAATTAAAATGTGTACAAGATATAAACACTCACTTGAAGTTGTAAGAAAATAGTATTTCCTTAACAAAATTATGTTCGGTTAAGAACCGGCACAGGTCTTCCTCCACGTCTTTGGGGTGATTCTTTAATGTATATTCATTAATGATATATGGGTCAATGAACATCGTCTAGCTCTTTTGCATTCAAGCATCTTCATTCTGCGGAATATAATATCATCATACAAAAGGATATATAGTTAGGATAATATATTAAATGCAATGAACGAGCTAAAGCTACAAACTTAATTATAGAAATAAATAACTTACAGACAGTAGCAACCAATGATAGATTTGTCGAGGGCGCGCTGGTTGTATAACTGAAACAGTTCGGTCATTTGAACCTGTATCGAGTATGGTTTGAAGTGATGCTCCTTTCTAACGTCCACCGGAAACCAATCTTTATGATGCTTTTTTTCTGCTTGCGACATGTACCATTCATGCAGATTTCGCATATGTGTGGATAGACGCGCGAGCTCCTCATTACTGACTAGAGGCTCCTCTTGGACATACTGCCGTACTATCTGACCCACTGGCGTATCTTCATAGCCTAAATATTGACCAAGAGACATATTTGCTTCGTTAGCAAGTGGTTTGGCCTCCGATACAGTGATTCTCATAAGTGCAGCATTATTACGGGCTCTAGGATCCATTATTTGCATGTCCATATCCATTTTAGCTCTGAAGGCCTTGTCGAGGTCTGAAATGACTTTGAGCGGGGCGGCCGATTGATTCTTCTGTGCTCTGAGCTGGGCAACTTGCTTCCCGCTTTTTGCACTTGTGATTTTTTTCTTCTATGCTTGCTTAATAATGTCCCGGTCATAGTCTGATTCCAGATTCATCGATATCTGGGATGGTTGCTCAAGAAAGGACTTAGCTCACTTTTTGGTTTTTTCGTTATATACCGGCTTTGGCTCAGGCTTTTTGGGTGCAAAATGCGCCTTAACTTGGGAAGCCACATCCGCGCTAGTTTCCTCATCGGTCTTGTCATAAGGTCTCTTTGGAAGAGCCGGTGGGATATCGACTATCTTCGGCGTTTTACCTTTCTTCGATGTGGAGCTCTGCTCCCCAAAAGGATTCATGCCATCTGTACTTAGACCAAACCTTAAACTCCTTGTGTCATCTGCAAAGTCCGGGTACTTTCTATCGATTTTTCTTCATTGCGACCCATCAGCGGGGTGTCTCAACATCTCATCTGACTTACGTTCCTCTTTATGCCATCGCAACAACTTGGCGTGCTCTTTGTTTCTGAATAAGCGTTTCAATCGTGGTATTATAGGAGCATACCACATCACCTTCGCAGGAACCCTCTTCCGGGGGGGCTCGCCCTCAACATCATCAGGGTCATCTCGTCTAATCTTATACCGAAGTGAAGTGCATACCGGACATGCATCTAAATTCTCATACTCCTCACCGCGGTAGAGGATGCAGTCATTAGGGCACACATGTATCTTCTGAACCTCTAAACCTAGAGGGCAGACAACCTTCTTTGTTTCGTACGTACTGGCGGACAATACATTATCTTTTGGAAGCATATTCTTTATCATTTTCAGCAACTTTTCAAATAAGGAGTCAGGTATAGCACACTCAGCCTTCCATCGCAGCAATTCCAAAGCAGTCTTGACTTTTCAGACCATTTTCGCAATTTGGGTACAACAACTTTTTGTGATCCTCTAGAATGTGATTGAACTTCTTCCTATCCTTTTCAGTTTGACAATCTCTTCGTGCATCGGCAATGGTCCGACCAAGATCATCAGCGGATTCATCATGTGTCTCTTCTTCATCCTCCCCTTCGGCATCCCCCATGGAAATATCTCCGTACTCAGGGAAACCATGATAGTTGTCATCATCTTCCTCTTCTTCATTGTCTTCCATTATAACCCCTCTGTCTTCGTGCTTGGTTCAACAATTATAACTGGGCATGAAGCCGGACTTCAACAGGTGGCTGTGAAGGGTTTTTGAGTCAGAGTAATCCTTCTGATTCCTACATCCATTATATGGACAGAATACAAAACCATTATGCTTGTTTGCATCAGCAACACGGATGAATTCATGCACGCCATTAATGAACTCGCCAGAGCGTCGGTCAGTACCGTACATCCATTCCCGGACCATCTGCATTATAGTAAAAGTATATCAAAAACCATTACACAACATGATAAAATTATTACAAGTTATATTGAGAGCTTCTAGAGCATTAATTTTGAATTTTGAAAAATTTACATGCACCAATTTGTGAATTGGAGAAAACAATCAACATGATAAATGTGGAGTTTTTTATTATTGTTCTATCAGTGAAAACCTCATTCCATTCTAAGCTCTGAAACTCTAAAATTACACATTTCAATTTTCAGTAACTATGTGCCTAATCAAAATTTGTTACACATATATATCAAAATCCTTCTAGCTACTTCTGGAGCATGCATGCATTTGATCCATATCTCTATACTTCTAGAGCATTATAGAGTTAAAGTAGCAATAAGAGATGAAAGAATGAAGTTCTAACCTTTTAAAGTTTTGGATTTAGGTGTTGCAAACTAAATCTTGGCAAATCTTTGAGAAAAAAAATGGCATGAACTCTCTTGCCTTCTTTGAGAAAAATGACCACCATATGCTTTAGGGTGCAGCTGGTCAGGAAGCTGTATATATACTGATGGACAACTATTCCCAGGCCGTGATACGACCCGGAACTAATAGTCACCGAAAAGAGCTGTTGGCCCGCTCCAGCTTATTAGTCCCGGGCCGTATTACGGACCGGGACTAGAGCTCTGGTCTGGCCCGGGACTAGTGTCTTTAGCCATTTCTAGCCGTTGGAGGCCTCATGGCCCGGGACTAGTGCTAGCACTAGTCGTGGTTCGTGACGGGCCGAGACTGGTGACGTTGTTCAGATCAAACCGAAGGGCTGTTTTTCAGTAGTGTACCATGCAGTAACATATGGATTCACATGCGTTGCGTTTCTGGATAGGTACGCATGTTTCATGTACCGGTGCGTGAGCGTCGATCGACCGTTCTCCATGGATGTGCATCCAAAACATGTCTCTATATATCACCGTTGATTCACCGATCTAGGCGGACAGTTATTAGATCGTTGCGCAGCACTTGTCCTTTAGCACCACCTGCACACCACGTTGGCTTAGCAGTAGCGAAAAGAGTTGCGAGAGGATGGCTGATTTGGCGGCATGGTTCTTCTTCTCCCTGGCCTCGCTCGGCGCCATCCACGTCTCCACCGCCGCATTCCGCCTCCTAGGCCACCTCGCGCTCTGCCTACGCCGGCCGAGGGACCTCCGCCGCCGGTACGGCACGTGGGCCGTCGTCACCGGCCCAACGTCAGGCATTGGCCGGTCCATGGCATTGGAACGAGAACTCGCTAGCCGGGGACTCAACGTCGTGCTCGTTGGCCGTGACCCCGCCAAGCTCAGGGAGATCTCTAGCACGATTTGTAGGGCTAACGCCGTGCAGATCAAGACCGTGTTGTTTGACTTCTCCCTCGCCTCCACTGCCCAAGGTGTTGCTAATGCTGAGATTTTTTTTATTGTGTAAATGGATTATTAAAACTACAGTTTTGTTCTTCGGATTACTGATCATCAGTTCCGTTATGTCGGCGGATCTATGGCAGGCGAGAAGGCGATGGCGCGGCTCCGGGAGGCGGTGGAGGGTCTTGACGTGGGGGTGCTGGTGAACAATGCCGGGATAGCGAAGCCGGGAGCGGTGTACTTCCACGAGGTGGACGTGGAGGCATGGGCGAAGATGATACGGGTGAACGTGCTGGCGCTTACAGACGTGACGGCGGCGGTGCTGCCGGGGATGGCACAGCGCGGCATGGGCGCCGTCGTCAACATCGGCTCCGGGGCGGCGGCGGTAATCCCCTCCTACCCGCTCTACTCAGTCTACACCGGAACCAAACGGTACGTCGCCGAGTTCTCCAGGAGCCTCTCCGTCGAGTACGGGAGCAGAGGAATCGACGTGCAATGCCAGGTAACTGATCGACCGCTGCCATGCATGCATGCATCCCATGGTGATCATCACCAGAGATTGATTACTGCAGATCCCGTTCCTGGTGATCGAGCGCCCTGAAGGGCACCTTTGTCCAGCAGTTCGTGATAACCGCGGACGCGTATGCGCGTGCCGCGGTGCGGTGGATCGGCCACGGGGCGGTGTGCGTGCCCAGCGTTGCCCACCGCATACAGTGGTTCTACGTTGCCCTCTGGCCGGAGATTGTTTCCGACGCGGCACGCCTAGAGCAGAATCGGAAGCAAAGAGACATCTTCCAGAGGATCAAGGCGTGGAGGAACTTGTTGGGGAATTCACCGGAGAACGGTATCATGGCTAGCAACGACAGGATTGGTTCTGGCATACGTTCAGAATGACATTCGGAGAGATCGAGTTTGACTTTCTTCTGCCAAACTTCATCTCAACTGTCAGAAATAAAGTTCACCGTTGCCCCTAAAACACATGCGATCTGCCTCCCCGCACCATCGCAATATGTACTGCTGCAGGACATGGTAAATTTGGTGAATCAATACAAATTCTGAAATTTTGTTTGGTCCATTCATGCATGGTGGAGCAAAAAAAAATTAGTCTCAAGTTGCTAGTTGAGTGAGAGTTGCGCCTCTTTATATACTAGTCTGTGCTATCACTTAATAAGATATGAGAAAAAAGAACAGCTCTCGCACACTCCTCCGATAACGCGTGCAGCCGCAGATTGCTCGGGAAAATTAATTAATTATTAGCTAAATGACCGTGCGTTGCAATGGGTCTAAAATAAATGAAACATCTTAAATATTGATATGGAGTAGAAGCATTTCTTCATTTCGATATTACATACGATCCTAGCTTATTATTTTATTTAAACAAAAAACAAATTAATTCTCAGAGTAAGGAAAATATATATGCACACATTACTGACTACCGTTAGACAAACTATCATTTGTCTACATGCTCCCTTTATTTTAAGATATATGATGTTTTAGCTTCTTTTAAAAACATGTATCTAGACATATTTTAGTGTGTATGTTCAGTCGTTTTGTTTCAAACCTACGAACTGGCGTCCAGATACATGTGTTCCGGAAAAAAAGCTATATCTAAATACTTTTGGACAGCATATTTTCAAGATTCTTTACGAAGTAAAACATGTAAATACTTTTGGACAGCATATTTTTACTATAGTACACCACATCCACGGCCAGACGATTATGATTTTAGTCAAACCGAATAAGGATTATAAACATCCATATCATGCAGATTTCAGGGACCAAGAATTTACTTAGTAAAACCAGTCATCCAACCTTTTGCCATAAGATCGAGCAAAGTAACACCGTAGACACTGCATGTATTCCTTACCCCGTTGGTCATTGGTTCATAGGAGAAAGAGATTACTTAAGTACAGAATATCAGAATTCAGCTGCTTTTACACGAACTGCAGAATGCCACAAGAACTGAACGTTTTCTCTATGAGGCACCACACTTGACCACTTACAACTTCCTGCGTTATGAAACTACAACTTTATCCCCAAGTTGAGTGTCGAAGTGGATATGCCGAATCTGGTGGTCTTCCGCTTTTTGTCGTTGCACTGAAAACCTTGTCGTCAACAAACTGCAAGACAAAGCATGCGCTCCATCATAGTATTCAAAAAGGCAGAACCTAGCACAACCAAGGCTGCATATTGCCTTTTCAATTAATGTATGCGACCAAGTAGCACCGAATTAATCCAGGACACGAGCATAAGAGCATCTCTAGCAGATCCCCCATCTGACCCGCATCCGGATAATAACCGACGATTTCCGGTTCGAAGGGCAAAAAAGGCACCGTTCAGATCCCGCATTGGACCCCCATTTTCAAAAAAAAATCCGGGCCGCCCCGATTCGCGCCGCTCGACCCCCAAGTTCCCAGGTCGAAGGGGCTGTGCGAGGCTGGCCTCCATCCATTCCCCCTCTTGGCGCTAAAGCAGTTTCAGCTCGTCCCTTTCCCGCTTCCGCTCCACCCACCGCTCCTGATTCCGCCGCCCCCACCCATCTCTGGCCACCGGAGCCCCCGCGTCCGCCCCGACATGGCTGAAGTCGCCCCTCCGCCGCTCCCAGGCCAGCCTGCACCGCGCGGACCAGCTGCAGCGACCGCATCTGGATCCAGCGCCGCCGCGGAAGCCACCACCAAAGGCGCCATGGTCGCTGCGCCTCTCGCTGCTGCAGCTAGGTTGCACATCGTCCCCGCGCCTCCCGCTGGCCCGGCGCTCCCCGCTGCAGCTGTCCCTGATGTCCTGGCCAAGAGGGTGAAGCGGCCGAGCATCAAGGTGGCGGCCGCAGCGCCGGTGCCAAAGAAGCCGAAGAAGGCTGCGAAGAAGCCGGTGGCAAAGATGGCGTCGCTTACTGCCTTGACAGCGGCGTCGGTGCCTACACCGACGGAGCCGGTCGATGCGCGCAAGGTGGTCGATGAAAGTCCCGCGGTTGATGACGCACCAGAGTTGTACGTTGACATGCTCAACGATGTTGCCGTGGACATCGACACGCTGCTGCTTGCGGACTACAGTGACTACAACGACGGATTGGAGGAGGGGCTCGAAGGGGAGGAGTTTGAGGAAGAAGAAGACGCCGGCGGCGAGGGAGAAGATGAATTGGAAGAGATCGAGGAGGGGGCGTTCGATGGGGCGGTGGCCAAGGCAAAGGGGAAAGCGATCCGGACCGGCAACTACTCCGAATTCGAAGACGCGACCTTGATCCGTGCTTGGGAGGCGGTTTCGATGGATGTCGTGACCGACACCGACCAAACTGGCAAGAGGTATTGGCAACGCATCGAGGATAAATTCTACCAATTGATGCCGCCTCTCTCTACTACTCTGACCCGCTCCTACCGCTCGCTCCAAGGTCGATGGGACACTGATACGTCGGAAACGTATCTATAATTTTTTATGTTCCATGTTTGTTTAGTATCTATTTTGCTTTGCTTTATCCATACTTTGAGGTACTTTTTATATGTTTTATGGTAGCAATAGTCCCAATCATAATAGTTTTAAAATTTTCTTGTGGAATAGGAAAATATATATCTCCAACTTTGATGTTCTCAATATTTTCAATTGAATTCAGGCAATAGCTCTTATCAATGTTCTTGGGGAAATAGACAGTATGCTCTTTGTCATTAATATTAAAAGTTATTTTTCCTTGATTATAATTGATGACAGCATCTGCAGTATTAAGAAAATGTCTCCCAAGAATAATGGACATATTATCATCTTTAGGCATCTCAAGCACAACAAAATCAGTTAAAAGCAAGCAATTATGAGCCACTTGAATAGGAACATCCTCACATATATCAACATAAATAGTAGTTGACTTATCAGCCATTTGCAAAGATATATCAGTTGGTATCAATTTTTCTAGCTAAAGTCTCTTGTAGAGAGAAAAAAGCATAACACTAACTCCAGCTCCCAAATCACATAAAGCAGTTCTAAAATAATTATTTTTAATGGAGCAAGGAATAGTAGGAATACCTGGATCACCAAGTTTCTTTGGAACCTTACCATTGAAGGAATAATTAGCAAGCAAAGTAGAAATTTCCTAATTAGAAATCTTCTTTTTATTAGAGACAATATCCTTCATATACTTTAAATAAGGAGGCAACTTAATAGCATCAGTCAAACGAATTTGCAAAAATAAAGGTTTCATCCACTCACAAAACTTGTTGTAGAGTTCTTCCTTCTTTGACTTGTGTTTCTTATTGGGAAAAGGCATTGGTTTCTGCACCCAAGGTTCTCTTTCACTACCATGTTTATTAGCAATAAAATATTTCTTAGTGTACCTAGTGTTCTTAGTGTGCTTCTCAGGTTTTTCCTCAATTTCTTCCTTATCAGGAGCATCATTTTTATCATTACCACTTTCAGCTTCAGCATCAGAGACAGATATACTATTAGGATCTACAGCAGGTTCAAGAGGTTTCTCAATTGTTTTATGTTTCTTTTTCTTTCTCTTATTTCCACTATTTTCAGCTTGTTGAGAATGCTTCTCAATTATTTTAGGTTGTCCTTCAGGATATAAAGGATCTTGAGTGGCTGTACCACTCCTAGTTCTAATTCCATAAGCATGTTTATCTCCAGAAGCATTAACTAGCATATCTTGTTGTACCTTAGCAAGTTAACAAATTTGGGTTTAAACAATTTTAAAGTGTTTAACAAGCATTTTAACATCATTAGCAGTTCTTTCCATAATATCTTTCAACTCATTAATAGCTCTAGAGTTTTCCAATAAATGATTCTGAACGTGTTTATTAAAATTACCTTGTTTAACAATAAAAATGTCAAGTTCCTCTAACATTGATCAGGAGGTTTACCATAAGGAATATCACCTTCACCAAAGTGTTGAAGAGAGTGTATCTCAATAGTAGATGAGTGGGGAATTGGCTTACATAATTCTTCTATAGGAGGTAAATTCTTCACATCTTCAGATCTAATACATTTCTTCTTAAGACATTTTTTAGTTTCTTTTATCACTTCATCATTTAATACAATCATTCCCCTCTTTTTTGGTGTTGGTGTTAGAGTGGATTCAGGCACAATTGGTTCAGGTATAGTAGGCTCAGGTGTAATTAGCTCAGTTGGAGTCCAATCATCATAATTCTTGCTTATTTTAGCCATTAGTTCTTCAGCTTCTGTAGGAGTTCTTTTCCTAAAAACACAATCAGCAAAACTATCTAGGTATGTCCTAGAATCATCAATTAGTCCATTATAATAAATATCAAGAAGCTCATTTTTAGTCAATGGACATCCAGGATATGCATGAATCAAGGCACAGAACTTTGTCCATGACTCATGCAATTTCTTTTTTCTCCCTATTTAAAATCAAAAAGTTTCTGTAAAGAAGCATGTCTAGCACTACGAGGAAAATATTTCTGAAAGAAAGTAGCAATCAAGTAATCAGGGCTATCAATGGATCCATGAGGTAATCTATTAAACCAAGCTTTACCTTCTCCTTTTAGTGAAAAGGGAAGATTTCAGTAACAAAGTACTTGCGCATCTTAACATCATCAGAAAATAAGGCACTCATAGTAGAAAGCTCATTCATATGAGCTACAACACTTTCATTCTCAGTCCCACAAAAAGGTTCTTTCTCAACAATGTTTATATAGGATAAATCAAGAGAGAAATCATAATCTTTATCTTTAATATCTATGGGAGAAGTAGCAAACTTAGCATCATGAGATAGTTTAGGAATAATGGTACATCTCTCAAGGAGACTCCTAATAGCACTAGCACCATGTGTGTTTCGACACTCTTCAATAAATTCATCAGTCATTTCAATGTAACCATCATTAATATCATATCTCTCTCTAGACTCAGGTGAGCTAATAGGTGTAATAGTATCTTCACTAGGAGTTTTATTGTTTCCCAAAATAGTTCTAGCAATAGTAGCATCTAGGAAAGGACCTAATGAACCACTTGCATAAAGCACAGTAGAAGTAACATCATGAGTATCAGAAGCAATTTCAGATTCAGAAGTAGTAGTAGTGTGTGTAGCATGTGTATTTTGTGGTGGTGTAACAAGCTTACTTATAACAGACGGTGAATCAAGAGCGGCAAAGGTGTTTAGGACTGTACCTCTTCTTGTAGTGGATGATAAAATAGGAAACTTTACATCACGAGACTTTCCCATGATGAAAGGAATATCAGTGAACAATAATAGATCCAAGTGAACTTACAAATAAAGCTATGCTCCCCGCAATGGCGCCAGAAAATAGTCTTGATGACCCACAAGTATAGGGGATTGCAACAGTCTTCGAGGGTAGTATTACCCAATTTATTGATTCGATACAAGGGAAGCCAAAGAATACTTATAAGCCTTAACAACTGAGCTGTCAATTCAGCTGCACCTGAAAATAGTCTTGCTCACAGAAGTTTATCAGTAGCAACAACTTTGTAGTAGCAATAACAAAGTAGCAGTAGCAGTAAAACAAAGGCAGTAGTAACAATAGTAGCAAACAGTAGGATATGAGTGCAGTAGGCATAGAGATGGATGGACGGGCGTTGCATGGACGAGACTATTCATGTAACTTTAAGATCTAGGGAATTTGCAGATAAATAAGATAAAGCATCCAAGTACTAAACAATCATAGGCATGTGTTCCATATATAGTCATACGTGCTTGCAATAAGAACTTGCACAACATCTTTTGTCCTGCCAGCCCGTTGCAGCGGGGCCTCAAGGGAATCTACTGGCAATTAAGGTGCTCCTTTTAATAGAGCACCAGAGCAAAGCATTAACACTCTATGAACACATGTGATCCTCACATCACAGCCATCCCCTCCGGTTGTCCCAATTTTTGTCACTTCGGGGCCTTTGGATCCAGATAATGATATGTGTACACAACTTGTAGATAAGATCACAAACAATACTATCATCATGAATCAATAATAAGTTCAGATCTGAGATCATGGCACTCGGGCCCTAGTGATAAGCATTAAGCACAACAAGTTGCAACAAAGTCAAATAGCACTAATAGAGATACTAGGCACCATGCCCTAACAATCTTATTCGATTACATGATAAAACTCATCCAATCCCTACTATCCCCATAGCCTACAACGGGGGATTACTCACTTATGGATGGGGGGAACATGGATGGTTGATGGAGAGGCGTCGGTGATGATGATGACGATGATCCTCTCCAAATTCCCTGTCCTGGCAGGGTGCCAAAACGGATTTTCTGGTTCCGAATCGCGGTTTCTGGTGGTGGCGGCGCAGCGGAACTCTTTCTGGAAAAACGTCGAACCCCCCTTAGTTTTTAGGTCAAGAGGCATCTTATAGGCGAAGAGAAAGGCCGAGAGGGTGCCTGAGGCGGCCACACCCCTCCCAGGCGCGGCCAGGCCGAGCCCGCGCGGCCAGGGGGTGTGGGCCCCTCGTGTCCCTCCTCTATCTCGTCTTCTAGCTCCGTGAATCTTCTAGTGAAATAGGATTTTGAGCATATTTTCCGGGATTTTTCCTGATAGTTGATTTTCTGCATAAAAACTAGACAACAAGGTAATTCTGCTAAAAACAGCGTCAGTCCATGTTAGTTGTATCCAAATCACACAAGTTTAAAGGATAAACAATAGCAAAAGTGTTCGGGAAAGTGGATACGTTTTGGACGTATCATGGCGTCATCCTCGCCACCACCACTATTAATGGTTTTGTCGTCGACATCCCTGTCTTGCTTAGGGTCATACATCTCGCCATCACCCTGAATTTCTTTCTCCATCTCCTCCACGTCCTAGCCCAATCGCCAGTGACTTGTTAGTCTCCCAGGCTTCTTCTAAGACATAGCTAGGCTTAGATGTGCTGGCCCGTCATTGTTGTGTCCGGTTAACATGTTAGCACTAAATAAAAAGATGCAATTTGTTAGTATAAAAATCCACGAATAAAGTCCGGCATGACCTTTGCTAATTTTTTGTCCAAGGGGTGCCCATTTTCATCGAAACGGAAATGAATCAACATTTCTGCAAAAATAGGCAACTCATTTTAATTCCCTGCAAATACAAAATGCCAACATGGAAGCTCCTTTAATTTACATGCACATGCTGATATATTGAGAATTGCAAGTATAACATGTGCTCAATTAGAAAATACAATACGAGACCCCATCAATAAAGCATAAATGCGAAGACAAACAAGATGTCCATAACATAATAAACTCCCATTTGCCTTAGGTACCGAGAGAAGTTGATTGCTACCTACTTATCATACATTGCTAGCTTCCGTTGACAATGTAAGAATATACAAATGATATATTGGAATATCATACTGTACCAATGCAAAGTAATATTTGACATGGCAATTACCATTGATCCATATCATGCTACAACAACCAGTCCTACTAAGGTGAATTCGCTCCATCTCTTGTCTTCCATTGATCCATACATGAGGGATACTCTTTGAGCCAAGTGTCAATGCTATGACCAGGCCCGTGGCGCATCCCCATGGTGTGCGCCAGAACTACTTATCTATGACGCATCCCCTAGCTGGTGTGCCACTGGGTGTTTGACCCATGGATATATGTTTTCCTAGTAGTGTGTGCAGCTTTTGGCCTAATTTCGGAGTCATCAGCGGTCTCGATTCAAAAGCTCACAAGTCTGAAATCATCCTTTGTGATAACATCTAATAGAAGTTTTGTGGCGAGTAAACACCATGATTGTGATTAAGCTTTACCTTTACCACTTACAATGTCCTACCACCCAAACTAATGAGAACATCTGAACATCACAACATGTTCTTGTTTCAGTATGACGGTTCTTTGTCAGATGGTCCTTCTTTTCTTGTGCTCGACGACCCTCCTTTGCATACACATATTTACATGAAGTGGCATTTCCAGCCATTGTACTTATATTGGTATTCCTTTTTCTAATCTCAAAACATGTATGACCTCTATAGTTCACCTAAAATGACCAAGCATCATCCAAGTTTCTAAGTTTCAGACCAAGTTGAGGAAACCAATAAGGAATCACATTATCTCTACATATAAATAAATATACTTGTTGATGTAGATCTGGATGCACACAAAGCCAAGGAATTCTGAATATATGCAACTTAATTACCCGTTGGGTTGTTCCACTGAATCTTAATTGGAAGGCATGAAATCGATAAATACTGCACAAATCATGAACAATAAAATTTCAGTTTGTGAACAGATACAAGTGAAAGAGGGTAAATCTAATTGTCCTACCTATAGAAAAGAAGAATCGCAAGGAGAAAGATTCCAAACACATGAGAATGAGATCGCCCCTCGATCACCAAAAGCATAGAGAAAGGGAGATGAAGAGAGATGCGAACAGAGGTGTTCTGGCTCCAAAATTGCTTGTCATCACTGTTGTCCCCAAAAAGCCTCTGTTTTCCCTCCTATGTGTCACGCTAGTTTCAAAATAGGAAAGATACATGAGCTAGACTTGGTTTCTATGTGTCGAGAGAGTAGAGAGATGGAACATCCATGGGATGGCATCCCGATGGACAAAGTCAGAGCCTGACTTGGTGCAGCCAAGCTTGAGAATTCGTGCCGCAAGGGGACATGGAGGCAAGTGATGGGCCTTGGTCTCTTGCGGGCGGGCACTGAATCATGCATGGAGCTTCATTATATATCCATATCCACTAATCCCTTCTTCTCTTTTTAATCTAGTTGATGACCATGAACAACGTGAAGCATATATATTTTTTGTTTAGCAAATTACAATTTGGCCAGTGTATGTCTATGATGGAAAATATTGGTACATACACAATGAAGCCCGAATGTTTTGAATTGAATCTGAAAAATTTCTCCAACTAAGCCTGGATGCTTTGCCGATTCAATCTATAGATCCAAAAAAATTAGGACCATAACTGAATATTCAAATCATTATAAGAATATGTGGTGCAAGGTGAGATACAAAAGAAACACGGGGAATGTTCTGAAAAATAAAATAAAGGGCCAGGCTGATTACAAATGGATGTAATTTAGGGATGTTTGGTGCAATAGTGGTTTCTCGAATCTCAAAGCAAGGATGGATGCTCCAGACAAAGCATGGACCCCAATATGTGGTTGGTTTTCCGAGTGTAGTGTGTGTGGTCGATCATGTTTTGTGCATTGACTATACGATGGGGATACATGTACAACAACCAACTGGATGTTGGAGACAAAATTACATTTGAAACCACGTGTTTGTCACATTGTTTGAAATTGCATCAGGGGAGGTGGGGATATATATAATTTGGACGGGCATATTGAGATGGTTTGTTTTGTATCACATTCTTTGCACATGTTGCATAGGCATATCACACACTTGAACATGCATCTACATATATAGGAAAGTCATACAATTTCCAACCATCGACATGTCAAAAATTGTAAGGTACGAGAGAATAAAGTGCACCACCACACCAACTAATTATGTAGTACTTGCTAACTTAATTAAAAGAGTCACGTCCCTTCGGGGATAAAACTTAATTAAAAGAGCGCTAAAACTAAGCGAGTGCCTAGATCTCATGCGCCTGAAAACTTGTTATGTCTAAGTCGCTGACATCATCCTACTTTTTGTACTAATTCTCAGTTACAATCTAGTTCTAACTTATATAATTTGTACTAATTCTCAGTTGCAACCTAGTTGCAACTCATTAAAATCTCAGTTACAACCTAGTTGCAACTCATGTGGAAGTTCCATGTTACACAAATCTCGAGGTAAATCTAATAACGAGAGAGGTTCTCAGGCGCTTGAGAACTAGCAAATCCGTAAAATTAAAATCGTGCAGCTATATACTAGCACATTCTTTCCAAAAGCAAGGCATATAATTCAGTCAAAAAACGGAGCTTAATAACTATGGCCTTATATACAGTGGAAAACATCATTGTTTCCCGTACTAAATAATGCAAAAGCGCTAGCTGACGAAATCTGCTAAGAAGGACAAAATTATGACCATAACTGAACTGAAGCTATTAATCGTGCTAAGAAATGCTAGTCTTACGTTGTCTACATGTAAAAAAAGGAAGCTATACCAGTACCTCGCAGTAACATATGGATGCACGGCGGCCTCAGGAAAGAACCTGTTCCCCTCGTCGCCCCCGCGAGGCGACAGGGGAACCCTAGCCTTCAGCCGCCGCCGCCCCCCTCATCCTCATCTCCTCCCCTCGCCGCCGCCAGGAGGGTGCGCCCGGGCGAAGCCCGGCCGGCGCCGGCGGCGGCGGGGCGCTCTCGTCGTTTTCCTCAGGGGTCGGGTCGCGGGGTCGTCCGCCCGGGGGATGCGTGGTGCCGGGCGTCAGGGAGTCGTTCCTGCGGCGGCGCGACGGGCGGCGGGACTGGGCCCGGGCTTAAGCTGGCCGGTGGTGGCCTAGGTAGCGGCGGCGGTGCTGTTGCGGCCTTGTGCTGCTGAGAGCGGCGGTGCAGGTCCTCGGCGGTGGCTTGCGTGGGGCGACGGAGGCCCTGCTGCGGCGGGTGGTGAGTTGGCGTGGAGGCGCCGCGGTGGGCGGCGGTAGACAGGGCTTGGGGTGGGCAGTGCCATGGCGGCCCAGATTGGGCCCATTTGGGCCCAGATCTGGGTAAGGCGGGCCGGCCGACCCTGCCTTGGCTACTCTGCAGATCTTGGCGAGTAGGATGAAAGAGACCCGTGGCTCTCTCGGCCGGCTTGTTGCAGCGGGGCTGCAGACTTTACGGGCCCGTCAGGGCCCGGCCGGACCACCATGGAACTGGTATGCCTCTGAGGAGGCTTTACGGACCCGCTGGGCCCGGCCGGATCTAGGGAGGACCGGTTTGTTTGCGGCCGCGTCCGGTCGACTACCGCCTCCGGCGGTGGAGGAAGTTCCCTCCCGCGCGGCCGCGGTTCTGTGGGTCCTCTTTTCTCTCTACTTGTCCCGCGATTTTGTAGACCTCACAACGGCTTGCTCGGTGAGGCGGTGATGACGGATTCGGGACCGGGTGGCGCATGCTCGTGGATGGCATAGGATGGTGGTGGCGAGGCCTCGCCCTCGCGTGTCTCCGGTGCAACGGCCCGTCCGGGGGTTGTGGATTGGGTATCGGGAGAAATCCTTGTCGGCTCGCCCGACGCCGATGCGGTGCCGCCCGTGGGTGGCATCTTCCTTCCTGGAGGGCATCGGGGCTACCCTCCTTCTACTCCTCGGTGTCGGAAACCCTAGGGCCTCTTTGGTCCGGGCAGCAGCGGTCGCGTTCCCTCTTGAGGGTGCTGCCTGGCGCTTGACGAGTCGGAGCTAGGAGCGTGGTGGACATTCTTCGGCGGGCGCAGCGGTGGCGGTCTTCATCATCTAGTCGATCCGTTTCCGTCTCCACTCCTTTCTGTTTTTTTTCCTTGTTTTAGTTCGGGCGTGTGTGTGCTGCTGCCCCAGCATCGTGTATCGTGTTGTGTTTGGGCGTTGTGCTGTCTGGCCCAGCAGCGGTCTCACCTGTGTGCTTTATTTATAAAGCTGGACGAAAGCCTGTTTCGAGAACATATGGATGCACATGTTTTTGTGGAGGGGTACGCATGTTTCATGTGCCGGTGCGTGCGTGAGCGTCGACCGTTCTCCATGGAGGTGCATGCATGGCATGTCTATGTCACCGATCGATGATTCATGGAGACGGACAGTTATTAGATAGCGGCCAATTCTTGTTACTTAACGAAGCTCTGTACATTAATTGGGCAGCAAATTGTCTCTACGTACTCTTTCAGAACCAGCTAGCTGCGCACCACGTCGATCGGCTAGATAGCAAGCAGCGAAAAGAGTGGCGAGAGGATGGCTGATGCGGCGCCATGGTTCTTCTTGTTCTTCTCGCTGGCCTCGCTCGGCGCCATCCACGTCTCCACCGCCGCGTTCCGCCTCCTCGCCCACCTCGCGCTCTGCCTGCGCCGGCCGAGGGACCTCCGCCGCCGGTACGGCACGTGGGCCGTCGTCACCGGCCCGACGTCAGGCATCGGCCGGTCCATGGCCATGGAACTCGCCGGCCGAGGTCTAAACCTCGTGCTCGTTGGCCGTGACCCCGCCAAGCTTCGGGAGATCTCTACCGAGATTTGCAGGACTCACGCCGTGCAGACCAAGACCGTGCTGTTCGACTTCTCCCTCGTCTCCACTGCCCAAGGTAAATAAATCGACTATGAAAACTGGAGTACAATTTTTTACTCTCCACCAGATTACTGATCAGTTCCATGTCTGGTGTCGATGGATACCTTGGCAGGAGAGAAGGCGATGGCTCGGCTCCGGGAGGCGGTGGAGGGGATTGACGTGGGTGTGCTGGTGAACAATGCCGGGATTGCGAAGCCGGGCGCGGTGTACTTCCACGAGGTGGACGTGGAGGCGTGGGCGAGGATGATACGGGTGAACGTGCTGGCGCTTACAGACGTGACGGCGGCGGTGCTGCCAGGGATGGCAGAGCGCGGCAGGGGCGCCATCGTCAACATCGGCTCCGGGTCGGCGTCGCTGCTCCCCTCCTACCCGCTCTACTCGGTCTACGCCGGCACCAAACGGTACGTCGCCGAGTTCTCCAGGAGCCTCTCCGTGGAGTACGGGAGCCGAGGAATCGACGTGCAATGCCAGGTAATTAACCGACCGCCGTCGATCGTGCCATATGGTCGGCGTCAGTTCGCGCGCGTCAGCAGCACACGCCATCCATCCATGGTGATCGCCGGAGATTACTAATACGTTCGTTCGCGCCGTGCGTGCGTGTCTGCTGCAGGTCCCGTTCCTTGTGCAGACGAACATGGTGTCGAGCGCCCTGAAGAGCACCTTTCTCCAGCAGTTCGTGGTGCCCGTGGACGCGTACGCGCAGGCGGCGGTGCGGTGGATCGGGCACGGGGCGGTGTGCGTGCCCAGCGTAGCCCACCGCCTCCAATGGTTCTACGCCGGTCTCTGGCCGGAGTCCCTTTACGACGCGGCACGCCTAGAGCAGCATCAGAAGCAGAGAGCCATCTTCCGAAAAATCAAGCCTTGGAGGAAGTCGGTGGGGAACTCGGCGAAGGACGGTCGCGTGGCTACCGTCGACAGGATTGGTTCTGGCGTACGTTCGGAATGACATTCAGAGAGAGTTTTGCCTTTGTTCTGCCAAACTTATTTCATCTCCACTGTCAGAAATAAAGTATACTGAATTCAACGTAATCATTGAGAAGTACTCTATAGAGTTAGAGCAAGTACAATAAATTCTAATCAGTTATTATAAGAATTAAACTAGTATTGTTTTGCTTAGTTGGATGAGAGAGAAGAGGTGAGAGAAGAGAGATGGGCTCTTATGCAATAGTCAGCTCTTGCGCGTGCTCCTAGGCACTATGTAAGTATGTGAGGCTGGTCCTAGTGGTAGTATCATACTATTAGTATCATGCATATGATACTAGTGCATGATACTATGTCTCTAGTGCATTGTATCATATAGTAGTATCATAGTAGTGGTATATTTATTGATTTGTAGAATCTCTATGTAAAATGTGTGTACAAGATTTACTTGTCATTATGATTTCTAGCTTTACGTGCTATGATACGGTATCTACCTATGATACACTAACCATCTTTCTCTTCATTAATTATGGCGCCACATCAGATTTTTGCCAAGTTGGCATGCATGATACACCTTATAATACTAGCACTAGGATCAGCCTGAGTAGACAATTCACTTATAAAGTAGTACTCTTTAAAAATAATTATTGTACTATTTAATATAAACTGACTATAGATGATCTTACATCCAGCAAGCCACGCATCGACATGCCTCAAAGATCATAAATGTTGTGGTAAATATGCAACTGTCGTTAACCACAACAATCGGTTGAGCATCTCTCTACGGGATGATCCAGATTTGGGCGTCTATATATACATGGTTGTCTAAAAAGATTCTTATTTAGAGCATCTCTAGTGGTAGGTCTAAATTTGGTCCTCTGACCCTCTAAAAAGATATATTTTTAGACCTTTATAGTTTTTTAGTGAAACATCTCTAGCAGATACCGCATATCTGGTCAAACCCGCAAAATTTGCAGTATTGGTATAAAACGGCCCACCGAATAGATCCCGTCAAACTGGTCAGAAACGTAAAAAAATTTGCATCTCCCCCTATATTAGTCATCGTGTACCGCATATATTCAGTTTTGGATGTTGTTTTTTTGGCCGCGAGGAGATAAAACAAAAAAAATCTCTCTAATGTGGTGATCCCAAGATCTAGCTGAGCTAGAAGGCCACGAGGATTATCATTAGAGACGCAGTTGTGGAATTGATGAAGCATGTCTGTTGAATGCAGTGCAGTCCTCACGATCCGATTCGATCACGTTCGTCGTGATGCTGATCGTATAATACCGCTGCTGGTATCCACACGTATAAGGAGGAGCGTCGGTGGTGAATTGCTAGGTTCGTTACGGCGGCGGGATTGAACTGGAGCTAGGGTTCCAACACATGGAATTGACCTAATCGCAACACCACTCTAGGTATGTGTGCCCCAGTATATATAGAGAGTGAAAGTGGGCTCCACTCACTCGTGGCCTATTCATTAAAGCCATATATGTCACTGTGAGTCCGATTCACTGACTCAGTCCAAATCAGGTTCGGTTCCAACCCGAACACATTTCTGATTCAGATATAATCTGAATCTTGCTCCCTCTCTTAAGTGTGTGACCCCGCAGGCTCATGAAAACTTGGACACGATTGGAGTCCGACTCTCAGTCGATCAGTCGATAGCGGCTCCTATCGGAACGTGCCGACTCCCAAATACCAAAGAGTCACGATGACATGCCTTTCTAATGCGACTTGCATCTAAGTCCCTTTTGCCTCACGATATACCTTGTCGGACTATAGGAGAATAATCGTCATCCCTTAAATAGTCCGACTCTCTTCTCGATACGAGATAAGTGATCCATTCGACTAACTCTTAGTCAATCGCCCCGATTAACACTTAACCGAGTCATGCATGGCCATGCTTTCCGAATCATATCATCTGAGAGGGCCCAAAGAATGTCTCTCCGACTGGAGGGGCAAAATCTCATCTTGGTTATCCATATCATGCAGCTTGATTCTCAGTCGACCCGAACTCTGCCTTTATAACTGCCCTGTTACAGATCAGCTTTGACATAACCTAAGTCGGTGATCCTCAACTCGGATTGTGCAATAACCTCAGGTCTAAGGATTACATTGATTGAGACATACAAATGACGACTTGTTCATTGTATCTCAATATGGGTCAATCCGACTCGCTAAACTCTTTAGCCGAATCCGTGTAAGTCTGAATAGCATCACTATGTCCATGACAAGTGGAACCGAGTCATCTGCCGACTTTCATATTAGTCTAAGTTGTGTGTCCAACACAACCTCAATGACCAAGGATATTTAGTATGAACAACATGAATATATAGTTCCACAACTAAATCGCATATTCAATGATATACATCAGATGTTCATATAAGAAAAATGTAATAACTTTATGAATACAATGGGAAATATCATCATACAAGTTGCCTCTAGGGCATATTTCCAACAGTTTTTACAGTAAACTTCAAAGCGGTCAACGCTTTCCTCCACCAAAAATACACCACCAACCGCTCCCGTCCACCTTCGACGGTGCCACCGCCGCCGCCCTCCAAGCTCGATTCTGATAAGGTGGCTCGATTAACTAGCCAATCTATAATTACAGACGAGGAGATCCGATTCCCTACATCCATTGTTAATTTCCGAGACGTAAATTGTTGATTCTTTTGGCCGCTATTGGTGGAAGCCGAGCAGCAGCTACCCCCAAGTAGTGTTAGGTGTCAGCCGGCCGGTCGTATGCACGCATCAAGGCTAGCATGCACAAATCAACCTCGTATGCACCTATCAAGTAATCAACCGGCCACATGCATGCACATATCCATTAATTGGAACCGTTGTGCCGCATGCAGTAGCATCTCGTCGGCCGGCCGCATGCAAGTGGCTACTGAATTAGGATCGTATCATCAATAAAACATTTTTTGGATAATAGTTTTAGTAGAGTTATTGAACTCACATAATTATAAACTTAGTCTAAATCATTTTACAATTGTAAATGTAGAATATGGTCCGTAGTGAAGATTCTTTTGAGATTATTGATTGGGTAGTTGCTAAGAAGCTCAAACTAGATGGATCCAACTTCCCTGATTGGCTAGTCCGTCTGAATGTCCTCCTTAGTGAGAATGGCGTGGTCGACTACATAGGCTACCCAATTGTAACATCCCAAAAATCTTGATCATGATTATCAGATTCTAATCACCAAAATTAGGGTTAACAAAAAACTTTGATTAAATAAAAAACCAAATGAATGCATGTGTGTATGTGATGATGGTATGAATGCAAGAATGGACTTGTGTGATTAATCTAAATAGCAAGGAATGGTTTAAAGATAAAAATAACATCATCTAAAACATTTCCAAGAAAAAACAAATCAAGAGAAAATCAAAAACAAAACAAATAAAGAAAATGGTCATTTTTGCCAATCTTGCTCACTAGGTCACTTTGAGTGTTTCTAGTCCAAGATTTCAAACAAAAAAATCCATTTATTTTCATCCCTTGCAAGACCAAGTAAAGTTGAATCAAATCCCACTTATTAAACTTACAGAAACATTTGGCAACCTCATTCAAATCACAATTCAAAATTGAATCTATAACATATGTGAAGATTACACATTTTCAAAACCCAACCAAACCAGTTTCCCTTGACCAATCCAACTAACCAGAGACTCCCTAGTACGTAACTAACAAACCCACCAAGTTTGAATAAAAAATTCAAATTTGAATTTGTTGCGGCCATTTCATCAAACACCTTGTCAGAAGCAAATAAACAAACATCAAATACTATTAGTAGCAGTAATTTTGGTCAGCCTTGTCCCCTCTCTAGCTCACTCTACACTCTCAGTAGATGATCAACTAGCCTTAGCACTACTATGAGAAAGTATAGCCATCAATGATGACCATGCCGAGAGCAACCTTGCCATCCCCATGTCGCCAGCGAGCTAGGAGAAGCTCTAGCTTCGCCAACCTTGTCTGGGACACGCAACACCGTCCATCGCCACCCCCTGTCCAACGCTCGAGCCTTGCCAGCCACTGGACCACACGGCAAGCTCGCGCCTAGTTGCTCTGCATGCGTGCCGACAGCGCGTCAGTGCGCCATCAGCGACACGAGCCCACAGATAGCGCGCCGCCCTCGCTGCTTGCGTACGTGATCGCCAGCACCCCAACAACGCGCCAGACAACCCCGTTCGCCGTCGTGCGGACCATGGACGTTGTGCGCCATTAAACTTGCCGTCGGACCCGCCCAGAGTGCCGTGACGTTCCGACCGTTCCTCACCGCCCCACACCCCGCCATCAAGCCAATGAGCTTCGCTAGGAGGCAACGCACCGCCCCCTATCGTCGCCCATGCCATTAGCACGTTGTGCCGACGACCACGACGAGCTCCACCCGCGCCCGTCGGTCCCCTCCAGGCACTATAAAAGGAGGCAACCCCGTTCGATTTGAGCACACCATCTCACTCCCCACCTCTCACTGATCACACCCACTCACTCCCGGAGCAAGGCGAGCACCAGGTGGCCGTAATTTCACCGGAGTTCGCCGCTGCAGAGGAGGAGAGGCGCCGTCGATGGGAGTCGCCCCAAGAGGAGCTGCCGGTACTAGGAGGATCGCCATCGTCGACTTCGTCGTTCGCCCCCATCGCCGACCATCGTCGGAGCCCCGGTGAGACCCCGACGACCCCCACTGGCCGCGCTAGGGTTCTGTCCCGCCGGCATTGCCCGACGTGGACGATGAACCTCAACCGTTCGATTAGAGTTAGATCGTGCGGTCCACATCCCCCATACCGCTTCGCACCCCGCTTTCTCACTGACGAGTGGGGACAACCACTTACTCAGCCCGCGCGCGCTGTGCGTAGTGGGCCGGCCTAGTTAAACCTCCCGCGCGACCCAACAATTCAAACTTAGGTTTATTCATTTAGTTTTCAAATCAGTTATGTACCTAGATTCAAAAATTAACCTAGCTCGATTCACTAAACCAAAATGCATGAAACCAATTTTGTTAGAAAGGTACTGGGATGCTTAATCCAACCCCGTTGGATTCAAATAAATTGGAATTGTAGATCACCCATGGTAAAAATAACAAGGCAAAAGCTTTTCTGCATTCAAACATTTTTCAAAATTCAACCACAAAAGCTTTTGAATTGATTCCAACTCTCAAAAATCACATTTGACTATACCTTTCAGAATATATAAAAATATATAGGTTTACTTGCAGAAATAATGATCAAGTGATAAAAAATGCCTCATAGGCATTTCTAGTCACTTTTATTTAATTAAAATAAAAAGGTTAAACCTTATTAAATTGTGGCACCACTTTAAATCACATTCCCATGTACTGAAATATGTGGTTATGGCATGTGTCAACATGATCCCATGTTTTAGTTGGATAATATTAAATCTTAATTAGTTTTTCAACGAGTAGAAATTACTTTTCTAAAATAAAGGAAATAAAACTATTTGTCTTAATGGTTGTAATGCTTGTGATGATCCTAGATCATCTAGTGAAAACCTTGGTGTAATAAATATAAATAGATAAGTATTGTTTTGTGATTGTGTATCTCGTATTTATTTGTAGACGCTAGTACCAACCAAGGATACGAGGAGGAAGGAGGATACTACGAGGAAGAAGCTGAGGAGAACTTCAACCACTGCTCTGCAGAAGGCAAGCCTAATACTACTAGTTGAATTAGCAAGATACTGACTAAGCAAGCTTATACTTGCAATTATGCAAGCTAACACTTGCAACTATGAAAGTTAGATAACCTATGCAATGCATTAAGCATGCTTGGTTACATACATATGATAATACCAAATCCCAGTTTTACTTGCAAGCTTAATTATTTATTTCTTTATCAAAGATTTTATTTGAGTTTACTTAGTGACTTGTAGATATTATAAAGATATTTAAAGGTAGCATAAAGAGTATAAAACTTGGCCTAAGTTAGATAATCTTGATATCATCCTGAGGCATGATATTGAACTTAGCTAGTTCACACTTGTTATCACTCCTCATTAGTTTTTACCCCCACTTGTAGATGCTAGTGCTAAGCATAAAACTTGATCACTTTATATGGGAATACTTGGTGAAAATGGTTATGAAAACCTTAAAATGATGAGTCATTCTACTAAAATGTTTTGACATGTGTTCTTGAACACCAGATGATTTTGAGGATGAAAATATTAAGTCATGAGCCTTAGCCCTTTATAAAACTGATGGTTTTCTGGATGCGATACCATTCCAATTTTACCGTACAACCACAATACCCGAAATTTGGGTAGGGCTTGACTGGAAATTTATATACCTTAGTATGGGTTCCCTTGCGGCCAAGGTTTGAGCTGAGGCTAGCTTGTGAAGATTGTCCACTTGTGAAGTACCCAAGATGATAGTTGGTCATGGTTGGGAGGCCAAACTCACAGGGGAGGTGCCTATACTAGGGCGTGTAATTGAAAGGTTATGATTGATTATCCGCATACTAAGTATGGTGAATTCAGGATTGTCCTAACGGATGTATCGAATGTTATGGTGAAAGTGTACCACCTCTGCAGAGTGTCAAACTATTCGAATAGCCGCGTCCGCGGTTATGGACAGTTGGAGTGGCCATACTGTTCCATCGTCAAGTGTTTTCAAAATGACTTATGAAACGATTTATGACTTTGACTTGACCACAACAGAGTTATGATATGAAATTCAAGTTTCCACTTAGGCGTTATAAAACTTTCAATTAGCTTTCTTTACTTATGAACTTAGTTAAGGTAAACCTGTATTTTTGCAAAATAACCCTAGAGCTTAGTACTTCCTATTCTAAACCCACTTCACTTGTTAGTATTAGTTTGCGAGTACTTAAAGAGTACTCATGGCTTTGTCCCTGGCTATTTCCGTGGCCAGACTATGAAGAGGAGTATCAGGAAGATGGACAACAGGAAAGTTACGACAACTAGGATCATCTCCCATCGTCAGCATTTCCTGTGACCATGAAGATGGAGCCTCGCTTACGGTATCGTTATTATTACGTTATTCCGCTGCTTGAATTGTATTAAGACCGGATCATGAGATCCTTATTTGTGTAAGACCTTATGTATGGTTTGTAATGGATGATGTAATGTGATATCCAATCTGTTATGTCTAGCAAAAATGGTAGTCCTAGGATTGCGATGTATGGCATAACATGCATCTGTGATTAAAAATCTGGGTGTTGACACCAATGGATTTGGATGAGCCATCAGACTATGAGACCCCACAAAAGTGGGAAGGCCGCTATTATTGTCAAGATATGTCCACCTTCATTCAAGTAATAATGTGCTTCAGGAAGGTGGATGAACTACATCCGCTCATGGGTGATCTTGACCCATATTCGATGGTTGATCAGCTAATGGCGGAGTTCGTGGACCAGGTGCGCATGTGGAAGCATGAGGTGCTTGGAGATTTCCTTTCCATAAATATGAGGAACACACTTGCTTGTGGAGTCACTTGGAGCGCATGAATGATGCGTACATGAGACTGGTTCATTTCATGAACTACTAGATGACTAATTCCTTTGCAATATGCGTATTGATACGGTCGCTGCCTCCCAGCTACCAAGGACACGCTCGGGCCTGCGTCATGAGAGGTGATGGAGAAACACATGATTTCCATGAGTTCATATCACGTTTCAGAAATGTGAAGGTTGAACCCATTGCCGGAGAGATCATCGGTGATCAAGGTATATATGATATACAGTTTTATAATTATGTTATAATCTTGCAAACACTTATTATAGCATTGAAGTATCTGATACTTATTCCGTTTTATAAAACAGGTCCTACTGCATGAGAGCTGTTTGCTGGAGAGGAGGTGATGTTGTGTGTTGATAGCGAGCATGATGATGATGGCCGACGACACTCTCCCTCGACATTTATCACTTAGTTTATCTTTTTGGATAATTATTGCAATCAATATAATATGAAATTTATTAGTGTTTCTTGCACTATGCGAGACGGTTATTCATATGAGTTTGAAACAAAATAGTTATTCTACTTGTATGAATGATTTCTATTCATGCCCATATGTTTTTTTGATTATGTGTGAATTATTCGAGTTGTAAAACTAATTGATAATGCATGAACATTTGTAAAACATTAAAATGCATTTAAATACCCAACTAAATGATATATTCATTTTGGATGAAACCATTGTTGAAAATTCAAAAGGTTATCATGATAGTATGTGAAAGTTGTACATATTTGATATCTTTTCACATACAAATTAGGCCCATGTTCGACGAGATAACTAAAACAGCGTGTATTGTATAATACAAAATGTTTGATGAATTGTTGAAAAAAATACATGTTTGATGTACCGTGTTTCAACGAAAGTGGTGATTATCATTTAGTAATTGTTGATTTAAGTAAAATGGTTTACCAAATGAAACATGAGCATGAAACTATTTGATGTGATCAAAGGTTTCAACATCAAAGGGTATTGAAAATAAAAGAGAATCAAGTTACTACGATTTGATCAATAGTAATGAAATTCGACCTTATTGGCATAAGAAATTGTGAAATATGGTTCACAAATTTGTGATGAATTTGTTTTCAAATACGTTGAATTGCAAAGACAACACAATATAATATTTGATATTAAGTTGGCAAAGGTGGCACCAAATAAAACAGGGTAGTATTTCTGTAAAGATCATTAGTTGGAATTAGTGAACACTCATTTAGAACAAAGTAAAACATCTAGAATTCGTGAGAAACGGCACCATATATGGTATGGACCGTCGTGGAAGGTTTTCGAGTTATTTGATAAAACCAAGACAATAGCGAACAAGTTCTTGTATAGTATTCATTGGAAACTTTGAAATACAAAATCCATGGCTAGAACCAAAAAAAAGGCAAAACTAGTATTGCTAAAAGTTTGGTAGGTTCTCAAGAAAGTGTGTTCTCGATAATGTTGTTAATAGAAGAAAGTGAGAGCACGATGAAGGTCCAGGAACCTGCATGAGAGTGTTGAGATGCGTAATGGAATATGTTCTAAAACGTGGACCTTCACATTAAAGAAACAAATCAATGATAACGATCATTTTGTTTCAATTATGCTTTTACAAAATAAGTAGGACTCACAAATATGCCCTACACCTTGTGTGGAGACATTTGTGAATCGCTTGACATGTTATTAGAACAAGGCATACCCACGAACTACAAAGGCATTGATGGTAAACCAAAATTACAAGAAATCCTAGGAGTAAATTTCACTTGAGATTTGAAAGTAAATTGTTATTGAATCTTGTCAAGTAAAGGAGTTGCTTGATATTTCTAAAGGACCACAAAGTCATACGGAAAAGGTGGGAGTCTTAAAATACAAAGCGCGATTCGACAAAAGATGTCTTGGACGAATTCACATAAATTTGATTCGTAAGTGCTGGAGTCTCGCGGATTTAATAGTAGTAAAATACTAGAGTTCTGAAAAAGAAATTCTCAATTTGATAATTGATCAAGATATTTTTGAAGTTGTTTGAAATATTGAGAAGATATGCAATTTGCATAAAATTGAGTGGGAGCTAGAGAGTCTTCCTAAAATAATATGTGAATGACATTTTTTGAGTGGGATCAATGTAAATTTTAAACTCATATATGTAGGTGACATATTTTGAGTGGGAGTGTGACATAATTCATATGTGTATATGACATATTAAGAATAAGGACATAAAATCCAATAATTGTTGATTGTTAAGGGTAAAGTTGAAAGTATATTGGACATTAAAATCTTAGGAGATTAATAAATACCATATAACATTATGTTGGAATGTATTCCTAAAAGAGATTCTGAAGAGTTCAAAATAGGAACTGATTAAGGAGTAGTCCTAAATCATTTGAATTAGGAAAATCATTAAGTATAAGCATCGATGGTTGAAATAAAGAATAGGATGTGCAACATCCACTATGTTTTGATATAGGATTTTGTTTTAAATACCATGATGAATACCCGACATAATATGATCCAAGTTCTTAGTAAGAAGAACAAGTTCAGAAGAGATTAAGTATAAATCACTGAAAAATAAGTTAAACTTGTCCACGATGTCTAGTGCAAACTGTAGACGTATTTCCAGATCTATGAAGGATTACATGCATAAAATATAAAGTATTATGCTACAAGTATACATGCTAACCTTAAAATATTGGAAATCTCTACATCAATGGATTACCTTAAAACAACATGAAGCGTTGTGATAAATTTTCAAAGTAGCACATAGTGCATTTTGACTTTGATATCTACATTTAAAATATAAGTATATGGATATTGCTTGGTGATATGTACAATGTTAAGGCTAGGGAATCTTATCTTCTCACAGAGTGTGTTTTAGTGCACAATGACCATGGTAAAGTTTGATGTGACTGATCTAACGTCAGTGCTGGCATCTAAAACCAAAGAACTCACTCTGTTGCTGAAAGTATTATACATACACAAGATGTTATCATAGGGATGATAAGGTATTAGTGTCATTTAAGATGACATTAGTAAAGTTACAAAGGATAAAGGGGATGTAAAGTCTATACCCTAGACTCAACCTCTTCCATGAGCAATCATGATTAGAAGTGCTAAGTTTTCTGGTGCTGATGATTAGTTAACAAATGCAACTAGTTTATTTATACTCTAGTGCAAGTGGGAGACTGTTGGAAATATGCCCTAAAGACAAATAATAATATGGATTATTACCATATTTCATGAAGTTTATGATTAGGTTTTATATCATTCTATAATTGTATTGAAAGGAAATGTCAATACATGTGTGATATGTAAATAACCAGGAGTTCCCAGGGAATCTCTAGTCACTAGTTCATTGGTCAACATATGATCAAGGTTTCCTGATCATGTGGTATTTCACGCTAGTTGACAATGGAGTCAACTCATTAAGAGAATGATATAATGAACATACCCTATTTAAGCATCGTTAACGTGATCATGTCACAAATTTGAAGTTGTGATAATTAGGAAACATAGTGACTTGTTCCTCAGACCGTGAGACCATATTTAATCACTATCAACCGAGAGTGTCTTGAGAGCATCAAACGTCACTCGGTAAAACGGTGATCATAAAGGTGTGATCGGGTACTTCAAAGGGGAAGGTTGAGGTGTATGCGTCAAGAGCGGGATTTGTACATCTACATGACGGAAGATACTCTGGGTCCACTCGGATAAGTTATATCCATAAGCTGTGCACCATGTGACTAGGTCACGGGGATATCATTTATCATAACGAGTAAAGTAGCAATTGTCGGTAAAGAGATTGAACCCGACATGGTGATGTTGTTGATCAAATATCGGACAATACATGTATCGTAGGGACAAAAGGAATAGGACACGATATTGATGGTTCAACGACAAAGTTTCGTGGAATTCACATGGGTCATCATGGGCATCCAGGTCCCGCTGATGATCATTGGTCCGAGAGGAGTCTCGACCATGTCTGGAGTGTTCCCGAACCATTGGGTAGCACGCTTAAGGGTTTGACGAAGCTCGAAGATCATTTTGGTATCATCGGAATCTCCGAAGAAGGGAGAGGGAGAAACCTGAAGGGTTCCGGGAAGGTCTGGAGGATGTCTGGAGTGGGATGGAAGGAGTTTCATAGCCATAGTACTTAAATAATACTCCCTCCGTTTCAGAGTATAAGGCGTAAAACTTTTTTCGAAATTTCTTCAAAGAACAAGGTGTGGGTGTAGATCTGGTGCGTTTCTTCCGATTTTACCCCTGCTTGTTTACTTGTGCATGCAACACATTTCTCCAATAGGCACCGCGCATGAAGGCTTTTGTTTTACAAATTATATGCATGCAACACTAATTGTGTATGCCAGCACACGCGTAATTAATGCCTGGGAAACCGAGGGGCGTTGCCCGCTGAGCGTGGGAAATAAATTCTGGAGTTTGCTGCGATTACAAGAGGCAGGCGAGTGAATTAAGGCGGGATTATCAATTTACGAGGGGTAAACTTGGAAAGTAATCTTTCTACCTGACCCTCCTTAATAACCGTGCCATTTTTTTACGCCTTAGGATGGTCCTAGTGGGAGTATCATAGATAGTATCATACATGCCATGTTGGCAAAAATCTGATGTGGCACAATAATTAATGAAGAAAGAGATGGTTAGAGTATCATAGGTAGATACCGTATCATAGCACGTAAAACTAGAAAATCCTTATACAAATAAATATTATACACAAATTTGTATTGAAATTCTATAAATTATTAAATATAATACTAGTATGATACTGCCATATGATACCATGCACTATGGAGATAGTATCATACACTAGTATCATATGCATGATACTAGTAGTATGATACTACCACTATGACCAGTCTTATGCTTAGGAATGGAGGGAGTATGTTAATAGATATTAAATAATGATTTAGTTATTTATTTAGATTTATTTAATAAAATAAAAGGAATTAAATGGTTAAATTCCCTATAGGGAAAGGCCCATGAGGGAAAAGCCAAAAGGGAGGAGAGAGAGGAGGTGGCCTCCTGGCCCTAGGGCATGCACCCGCACGGGGCCCATGGGGGCCATGGTCAGCCGACCACCCCCTCCCCCTTCTCCTCTCCTTTTTTAGTCCCACATGGCTAGGCCATTGAGGTTTGGGGTCCCCCTTCCCCCTATATAAGAAGAGGCATATGAGGGAATTACATCATCCAAAATAAATAAAAGCTTCCTTGATTTGGGAATTGCTTCTATATGCCTCTCTCTCTCTTTCTCTCTCTCTCTCTCTCTCTCTACCTATCGTGACCATGGTCCCAAGTTCTAACTTAGTGATCACAAAACAATTCATCAATAATAAATATTCATAGAACTTCTATATGTGTTTTATAAGAATTCATATGGGCATCACGTTCTAACATAGGGATGTAACACATCTCTCTTATACTCCTCAAGAAAGGGAAACTCCATGCAATCTTGAATTAAGAACAAATCAGAGTATAGCTTTCCATCAAAAATATTGAAAACATGGTTTTTCTGCCATGCCGAGTTATATCCAAAATAAAGGGGATCATTGGTAAAAATGCCCAAAAGTCAATGTAAAACATGGATATAACATTATATATAATGCAAATATGTGGGTAAATATGTTAACAAACTACAAAGTTCATGTATGCATTTTACATCCATCACTCCTCGGGCAGTGATGCACTTGTGGCGCATGGAGTTGTCGGAGCCACCGAAGCCGTTATACTTCGGAACGACCTTGACTTTGGCATCGATATGACTACATCACCCATGTTCCCCGCATAACGTTAACCATGTTCTATCTTCAAAGGTATAAACACTGAATCCCCTCCCATTGCTGCATTACTAATAGATAGATCCTGGTATTAGGGTTGTTTGCGTAGGAAAAAATATTATTTTCTGGCGCTAAACCCCAACATTTCGGCCATCATGTAACTCAATCTTGACCGAGGCATTGAAAATAGCTCTCGCCTCCTTAGAAACCGCAAAGTCTAGATGGGTCTAGGGCATATTATTAGAAGTCTTGGGATCCCTAGCCATTTGAATCTAAAAGCATCGCTGTGGAGTTTCAAGTTTAAGAACCCCAATCCACCTAATTCCACCGGCGTACAGACTGAATCCCAAACCACCACGCATTGACCGCGCCTAGTACAGTTCGGTCCAGCCCGAAAGAATCCTCTAGCAACCTTGCTTAGTAGATGTATAAGCCAAGGAGGCATATCAAGAGCCATCATATGATAACCTGACATCCAAGGAATGACTACTTTGGCTAGGATGCTTCTACCACTTTGTTTGATTAGGTCGGGTTTCCATGTTGGAAGTTTGTTTGCAAATTTATCCACCAGGGGCTATAGGTCTATCTTTGAAAGTCGCTGATATGAAAAGGGAGACCTAGATACTTTACTGGAAACATAGTCGTGTGGCAAGAGAAGATATGGGTAGATCCTAAAAATCCTCAACCTTGCACATGATAGGGACTAGCTCAATTTTGTTCAAGCTTACCTCCAAACCCGAGGCTGCTGCAAACACTTCCAAAGACCTACTCACGGTTATGAGATCCCTTTCACTTGGGTTCAAGAAAAGTGCCACGTCATCCACGAATAAAGAGACCTTGTGTTTGATGCCAATTTGATCCATGGGTTCAAACAGATGTAGTCGCTCACACCAATCAATGATGGCGCCAAACACATGAATAACCAATAGGAATAGCATTGGTGAGATAGGGTCTCCCTCTCGAAGACCCCTAGCGTGTGCAATGCACTCTCCAGGACTCCTATTAACCAAAACCCTAGAGCCTGAGGTGCGCAACAAGGCAATCATCTCCGTGCATCTTGGTCCAAATCCACGTTGTTGCAAAACTTGCATGAGGAAAGGCCATGCAACCGAATCAAATGCTCGAGCCAGATCTCATTTGAGGAGAATAGCCAGGATTGTTGTACCAAGAAAAAGTTATCCTGGATCCTTCTCCCCTTCACAAAAGCACTATGGTTACTAGAAATGAGCTCTGGTAGCCACGACCTCAGACGGTTGGACATCATCTTGGTGATTAACTTAGCAAAGCTATGAACCAAGCTTATTGATCTAAACTCCTTCGGGTCCATCGCTTTGTCCTTCTTAGGCAACAGGGTTATGTGTGATGGGTTCAAAAGATGGAATAAGCTACCATCCAATCTGAAAATGTCCGGACAAACTTTCTATTTCCTTCAATCTAATAATAAATATTGTTAATTTAGTGCAATTCGGCGACGTGGATGGGAGGAAGTAAATATATTGAAACATAGGTGATTGCAGTTTCTCATTCATACCCCCAGTAGGACTATTGGAAGGCTGCTGGCAAGGTTCTTGCCAACCGTCCATGTACTCTTGTGCTCTTGGCCCGTCACCATCACACGTGACATCGAGACAACAAACTGCTGCCAACTAACTATATGTATGAATGTTTATACTTCGCCTCTGGCTTTGGCTCGAAAATGTGACCTAATATATATGAATATAGCCCCCTCGTTTCGTACAGTACTAGATATCGATGTCATCAACTTTCTCAAGAAAAGAAAAGAAAAGAAAATATTTTTCCCGTGCAAGGGGCTACAGACATACAGTTGGTAGGTGGAAGACACACTGCAGCCGTGGTAAATGCGCGCGATTCATTTAACGCTGGGCCGGTTCGAGCAACGCTGACAGTACTGTAAGAGAGAGTATGGCATCATCCCTCCGGCAAGAACCGGCGGCGTCGCCGGCATGGTTCGCCCCGCTGGCCATCCTCGGCGCCCTGTACGTTGCGCCATTCTTGTTCCGCTTCGTCGCGCACCTCGCCCTCTACCTGCGCCGGCCCAGGGACCTCCGGCGCCGCTACGGCGCGTGGGCGGTCGTCACCGGCCCGACGTCCGGCATCGGCCGCGCATTCGCCCTGGAGCTCGCCCGGCGTGGCCTCAACCTGGTCCTCCTCGACCTCAACTCCGCCAATCTCCTGGAGATCTCCGAGACCATCAGATCTCGCCACGGGGTGAAGACCAAGACGGTCCTCTTCGACCTCTCCACCGTCGCCACCCCTCGAGGTAAAACCTGTACTCGAGCTGTCAAGCACCCCAAGCATGGTACAGATTCACAAGCTGAACACCCTCATGGTCGCGTCAGGCGACGAGGCGATGGCGCGGCTCCGGGAGGCCATCTCGGGGCTGGACGTCGGGGTGCTGGTGAACAACGCCGGCGTGGCGAGGCCGGGCTCGCGGTACCTGCACGAGGCGGACGTGGAGGCGTGGGTGAGGATGATAAAGGTGAACCTGTGGGCGGTGACCGAGGTGACGGCGGCGGTGCTGCCGGGGATGGTGGAGCGGGGCAGGGGCGCCGTCGTGAACATGGGGTCGGCGTCGTCGGAGGCCATCCCCTCCTTCCCGCTCTACACCATGTACGCCGCCACCAAACGGTACGTATTCGGTACTAGTATATATTTCGCCCGTGCAGATTAATTTTCTTACTAGTATTTGAGTGCAATTTTTGCAAGCAGGTATGTTGCTCAGTTCTCCAGGAGCCTTTACGTCGAGTACAGAAGCAAGGGGATCGACGTGCAATGCCAGGTAATTGATTAACCAATCTCGCAACTAGCCAGGCAACACTATATCGTGCAGTGTGGTGCATACTGCATTGCCCCAACACTATGCACAAGCAGCAGTAACGAGCTGGTAGTAGCATTTAATCTTGTGCAGGCCCCGTTCTACGTGGCGACCGGGATGGTGTCGAGGCTCTCGGAGACCAGTCGCCTCGCCCAGCTCCTCGTCGCGCCGGCGCCCGACGCGTACGCGCGCGCGGCTACGCGCTGGATCGGCCACGGCCCGCCGCTCTGCGCGCCCAACCTCAGCCACCAGCTCCTGTGGTGCCTCGCAGCCGGTCTGCCGGACCCCGTCCACGACTGGCTCCGCCTGCGCCACAACCTGCGCCACCGAGACCTGTTTTACAGACCCTCGTCGGCAAGAGCAGTGCCAAAGATCAAGTGACTCCTCAGCCTCAAATGGAGCTTGCGCTCAAAGGAATATATCCGAGAGTTTAATAATAAAGTAGTTATTATATCTTATTCCATGCTTATGATGAATGTTTATTTTAATGCTATAATTATGTTAGGAGTACACATTAATACATGTGTAATCTATAAATAGAAAAGGTTTCTAGTAACGCCTCTCTTAATACTAGCTTGTTAATTAACAGCTAATCAAAAATTTCCTGATCATGAACATTGGATGTTGTTAATAACAAGGTCATATCATTGGAGAATGATATGATGAACAGTCACCCACAGTAGATTTAGCAATACGATCAAGTTCTCAAGTTTGTATTGCTATCAGATTTGTAGTAACTCAATCCTTAAACAATGAGATCACGTCAATCACTTCCACCAGAAGAGTACTTTGATTCTATCAAATATCACAGGGTGATTATAAAGGTGTCGTGAGGTACTTGGAAAGTGTTAGTTGAGACTCGTGGATCAAGAATGAGATTTATCGATCTAGATGACGGACAGATATACTCAGGGCCCTCTCGGTGATATCGCATTGACATAGCTTGCAAGCAAGTGATTTGATCACTAGAATGTTATATCACGGAAATGAGAACATGAGTACTTATCGGGAACGAGATTAAACAAGGTATGGATGATACCAAATAATCGGATCTCGGACAAGTAAAATATCGCGAGACAAAAGGAATTTGATTACAGCAAAATAGGTTCGAACAATCATTGGATTTTCGTGGAACTAGTGGGAGTTATTATGGATCTTCAGGTCCCTCTAATGATTATTGATCGGAGAGAGTCTCGATCATGTCTACATAGTTCTCGAACCCATAGGGAGACACACTTAAGCTTAGTCAGCGCAATTGAGTAGATAAGGAACACAAGAGAAGATAATGGACATCGCAGGAATTTGTTTCGTCAAATTTGCCGAAATTGTTTCGGGTATCAAAACAAAGAAAGGGATTAAAATGTTAGTGTGTTCGTTAAATGAAGTGTTCATTAAATTAAGTTGCATTAAACCAAGAAAATTAAAGTGCTTTAATAGAAAGACCTTTAGTTTTTGAGTGGAGAATAAATTAAAGAAAGTGGAGAATGAATTTTATGAGTGGAGAGTCCACTCACATAATTAGGGAAGAGGTGGGGGCACCCCCATGGCTGGTGCTCCATGCCCCCTTGGGTTGCCCCCTCACCTATAAAAGGATTCCCTCCTCCTCTCTCTTCCACACACTTGTCACTCCTCTCATATGCCCTTTGATTGGCATCTTCTATCTCTTGCTAGCCTTGTCCATTGCCATAAGAAAAGATGCTTAGGCAAAGCCCTGCTTGAGATCTTACCCTCCACCACCTCTACCATGTCGTAGCGTTGTTAGAGTTACCGAGGATCCACTACTTCCGCTGTCTGGCTGGAGCGAGGGTTCAGGAGTCGTCGGCACACCGTATGTGTGACCAATTACGAAGGCGCTGCCCATTGTAGCGCTGATCATCTGCATGTCCTTTAGGACGGCCGTGTACACTCTACATCAACCGTGTTTGTTTGTGGGAACGTTAGCCTGCTTACGGTCTTCAATGGTGAGTCCTTCTGAAACCGTTACAAAGTGTCGCCTAGATTCGATCTTGGCAGTTGCAACCATAGGAAAAAATTTGTTTTGTATGCAACGAAGCCCATCAGTGGTATCAGAGCTATGTCTATGCATAGATGCTTTGTATGGTTAGAACACATGAAGATGTGGGTGTTGATGATCATGTTATTGCAAACTTTTGTGTACTTTGGATATTAACGGAATAGTGGGATGAAGCGGCCCGGACAAACTTTACATGTTCTCGCATATGAGACATGTTCGATGCTTGACATGCAACTCATTTTGCATAAGTGGCTAACAGGTTTCTATCTCTCCCACTATAGTTAATATATGATTTACAACGGTTTTCTAATAACTTGGTTATCACTATTGTGGTTGAAGTTCGCAGGTAGAACGGTTCTTTCCTAGAAAGCCCACGGCCACGTAAAACTTACAAAAGATAAATTAGAGGCGTCTAGATTTATTTTTGTTGGGCTTGTGTCATGATATGGCATATGTTATAATTTTAGTATGGTAAGATACTCTCGGGAATTATAACAAATAAGTGGGAGCGCCATAGACCTTGGCGTTGCACAAATGGAATGATAGAGATCATACCATGATGCACAAGATAGTGATCAAGTGTAAGAACCATATCATGTCACTTTTACATATGATGTTTGTTTGCATCTTATTTATGCTTATGACTAGATTAGAACTTGGCGGTAGCATTATAAGATGATCTCTCCTACTAAATATCAGGATAATAATATACTTAGTATGTACTGTTAAGAAAGTTCGTCGTCTCGAAGCACCACGTGATGATCGGGTGTGATAGATTATATGATCGCATAAAACAGGTGTAAAACAGTTTTACACACGTGAATACTAAGGTTCTTACTTGGCAAGCCTAGCATGTACATACATGGCCTTGGAACATGAACCGAAAGGTAAATCACGAGTCATATGGATGATATGATGCACATACGATGCTCGCCGCTGGAGCTGCGCCACCACTCGTGATGATCGGTCATGGCGTAGTGAATTTGGTTCGTGTAATCACTAAAAATTACTAAAGTTATGTTGTTTTAGAGTGGAAGTTCACATAGTAATGTGATTAAGGTAAAACTCAATTTATCATACACTAAATCAAAGTGAATTTGCATAGTTTGTTGTAGTCATTGGCAGTTGTTTACTATCTTGTGTTTAGCTATGATTAAGATAATATAACTATAGGATTCTGGAATTTTTACTTTATGAACTAGTATCGTATTATTTTATGAGTGTCAATCTAAAGTTTAAAGTACTATTGCAAAATTTCAGCAAAACCTCACTTACTCCCTGAAATTCGATAAGTAGTATTAAATCAAGAGAAACAGTTCCAATGTTAGTATCTAAATATCATGCTTTCCTCTATGATATTTGATATTCAAAAGTTGTTTCAATATCAAGGTTATCTAGGAGCTGAAATAATTGTTTCAAAAACTATTATGCATGAAAGATATTGTGATATCTGAAACAATGTTTGGTTGCAATATGATAGAATATAATTTAGTAAGATACATGTTCTCATATAGTATGCAAATTTGTGAAGGTTGGAGACGCTAGGCGTCCTGATATCCCAAAAGGTTTTGGGAACTAACATTATATTTGCGATGTGTCCTTATGAGATATAGTAGCTTGATCATGAAAGTTGTCATGATAAGGATGGATAGAAGATATAGGTAAAACGTTTACTACATTAAAAAGGATTACTAAAAGTAATGAAATTTGGAAAAGTGCCAAACATTTGATGATGGTGATCTACATTAAAAGTGCAAGTCCATGGATGTTAGTGTTTGACTAACGGGGTTTGGACTATGTGTCATATGTATGGCACCACTATTGATGTTGATAGATTCTTTTTAAAAGAAAAGGTAATACTGAAAGAGAATCTGGTAAATATTTGGCAGAAAGGAAAAAGACTAGAAAAGTTCAGCTTAGGTATATAGATTATATACACGTTATGGGTGTATTCTTTTCTTGTTAAACAATGTGGTTCTTGAGTATTGGATATCGGTATTGGACACCAAATTTGTTGGTATGAAGTGTCATACAGAACAACACAATTCATGAACTGCAATGTCCTAAGTAACTAGCAAAAGAATATATGATGATATTCATCGAAAACAAATAAAGTATTATTGTGTTTCTCGTTGACATCAAAGCTTACCTTCAAAATTTGTATTAATAATTTTTATTTTGTTTCGGTATTATGGGAATAATGGTTATTCAAATAATTACCGTATTCCATAGAAGATGGATGAACTTTTACAAATCTAGTTGGATAAATCACATCCAGAAACACAGATGCTAAAAGTTGCAATACGAATGATTGGAATATTACTTTTGAGTGACATTGACGTTTAAATTATATTGGAAAGAAAACAAGAAGAAAACTCCATGTTAATAGATTTTTGGAGTCTTTTGATTTTGATCAATTGATGCTTGTAAAACTTTCCTAGCGATAATTAAAACCTCGTTTGTAGGTCAAAGAAGAACGGACGACTAACATATTGGACATAGTGAATGTTGATGCATATTGTACATTATGTATAGCCGTGAGTGATGGATTTAAACTTAATATGCTTTCTCCAAAATTTAAGCAAATACATGTGTATATTAACTTAAGAAGGGATAAGTATGAAACATTTGAAAATGTTTAAATGATTTCAAGATGAAGTGGAAAATCATTGTAACAAGAAAACAAATAATTATGATTGGATCATAAAGGAAGATATTTGAGTTACAAGTTTAGCAAAACACCTAAGATTTATGGAATCGTTCCATTGACTTGCGTTTCTCGAAACACCATAGGAGTATGGAGTGTTCGTGAAATTTAATCAAATTGTGTTTGACATGGTAGGATCAATGGTGTTAGTTATAAAATTATCATTATATTTTAAATATTAAGGTTTAGTGACTACCAATTTTACACTCAAAAGAGCTCCATAATGATCCATTCAAATGACACCATATGAGTTATGGTTTGGGATAAAACCCAAGTTGTCTTTTCTTAAATTTTGGTATGCTATAAATAAGTTAAAAGTTTATAACAAAAGTCGGATAAGCATGTCTTTGTAGGTTATTCCGAAAAACCGTTGGGTATTCCTCCATACACCAAAGATAAAAGTGTTTGTCGCTTAGAACGTCAAGTTTCTTGAGAAGGATTTTTTCGCGAAAAGTTAAGTGGGAGAACAATAGAACTTTAATAAAGTTATTGAATGTTAGCTATATTTGTTGAGTTGTTCAGCACCAAAAAATGTTCCGGAGACGGCCACAATCCCGGAGACAACCAAAAATGCTCATGGCTCACGTGCCTCAAAGGCTGTGGTCACGGAGATCTCAGTTCCTATTGAACCGCGTAGATTGGGTAAACAATAAAATACTAAGATTTGAGATTAAATCATTATTGTTTGATAATGATGAATCGACTACATGCAAAGAAGCGATGATGGGCCCGGACTCCGTAAAATGGCTTGAAGCCATAAAATCCGTGATAGTCCCATACACGAGAAACCAAGTTACTGAACTTGGAAGAACCTCTGGAAGGCATGAAGCCTATCGGATGTATTTGGATCTATAAATAAACAAACATGAATGTTTCACATCTATGAAATAGTTGACATGTTGGTAAAGAGTTTACAACAATGTTCAAGGAGTTGAATACAACAAGATTCAATCTTTCGTAGTGATATTTAGTCTGAACGGATTAGTGTAGTAACCACTACATATGTCAATTATTGTATATGCTAGTTAAACAAACAAAACAATATTCTTCTAATGGAATGGTTTCCTAGGACGTGTATGTGACACGATCCGAAGGGTTTTGTTAAATCAAAGGATGCTAAAAAGGCATGCAAACTTCAATAGTTAAAATAAGCATAGAGGAGTTGGAATCTTCACCATGATGAAATTGTTAAAATGTTTAATTTCATTAGAAACGATGAAGATGCTTCCATTTGCAAGAAATTAAGTGGGAGCGCTGAGACATATTTCTAATATATTGTGTATAAGACATATTATTGATTGGAAAAGATGTATCTTTTATTTGACACCGGTTAATAATTTCATTGAAATTAGATTTGGATGAAAGACTTAGGCAAAACCCGAATATTAGGAATCAATGTCTATTTGGATAGATTGATATGCTAATATGGTTATGCCAAATGTACATAGATGAAATATTGAATGAGTTTAATATGGAAACAATAAGAAAGGTTCTTACCACATGGAAAAGGTTGAATCAAGATTCAAGTGTTCTGACACTTGGTGAGTAAAATCACATGGATATCTTGATAAATGAGATTCAAGTGTTTTGGCACTTGGTGAGTGAAATCACTTTTGAGTGACATTGACGTTTAAATTATATTGGAAAGAAAACAAGAAGAAAACTCCATGTTAATAGATTTTTGGAGTCTTTTGATTTTGATCAATTGATGCTTGTAAAACTTTCCTAGCGATAATTAAAACCTCGTTTGTAGGTCAAAGAAGAACGGACGACTAACATATTGGACATAGTGCATGTTGATGCATATTGTACATTATGTATAGCCGTGAGTGATGGATTTAAACTTAATATGCTTTCTCCAAAATTTAAGCAAATACATGTGTATATTAACTTAAGAAGGGATAAGTATGAAACATTTGAAAATGTTCAAATGATTTCAAGATGAAGTGGAAAATCATTGTAACAAGAAAATAAAGAATTAAGATTGGATCATAAAGGAAGATATTTGAGTTACAAGTTTAGCAAAACACCTAAGATTTGAGGAATCGTTCCATTGACTTGTGTTTCTCGAAACACCATAGGAGTATGGAGTGTTCGTGAAATTTAATCAAATTGTGTTTGACATGGTAGGATCAATGGTGTTAGTTATAAAATTAGCATTATATTTTAAATATTAAGGTTTAGTGACTACCAATTTTACACTGAAAAGAGCTCCATAATGATCCATTGAAATGACACCATATGAGTTATGGTTTGGGATAAAACCCAAGTTGTCTTTTCTTAAATTTTGGTATGCTATACATAAGTTAAAAGTTTATAACAAAAGTCGGATAAGCATGTCTTTGTAGGTTATTCCGAAAAACCGTTGGGTATTCCTCCATACACCAAAGATAAAAGTGTTTGTCGCTTAGAACGTCAAGTTTCTTGAGAAGGATTTTTTCGCGAAAAGTTAAGTGGGAGAACAATAGAACTTTAATAAAGTTATTGAATGTTAGCTATATTTGTTGAGTTGTTCAGCACCAAAAAATGTTCCGGAGACGGCCACAATCCCGGAGACAACCACAATGCTCATGGCTCACGTGCCTCAAAGGCTGTGGTCACGGAGATCTCAGTTCCTATTGAACCGCGTAGATTGGGTAAACAATAAAATACTAAGATTTGAGATTAAATCATTATTGTTTGATAATGATGAATCGACTACATGCAAAGAAGCGATGATGGGCCCGGACTCCGTAAAATGGCTTGAAGACATAAAATCCGTGATAGTCCCATACACGAGAAACCAAGTTACTGAACTTGGAAGAACCTCTGGAAGGCATGAAGCCTATCAGATGTATTTGGATCTATAAAGAAACAAACATGAATGTTTCACATCTATGAAATAGTTGACATGTTGGTAAAGAGTTTACGACAATGTTCAAGGAGTTGAATACAACAAGATTCAATCTTTCGTAGTGATATTTAGTCTGAACGGATTAGTGTAGTAACCACTACATATGTCAATTATTGTATATGCTAGTTAAACAAACAAAACAATATTCTTCTAATGGAATGGTTTCCTAGGACGTGTATGTGACACGATCCGAAGGTTTTTGTTAAATCAAAGGATGCTAAAAAGGCATGCAAACTTCAATAGTTAAAATAAGCATAGAGGAGTTGGAATCTTCACCATGATGAAATTGTTAAAATGTTTAATTTCATTAGAAACGATGAAGATGCTTCCATTTGCAAGAAATTAAGTGGGAGCGCTGAGACATATTTCTAATATATTGTGTATAAGACATATTATTGATTGGAAAAGATGTATCTTTTATTTGACACCGGTTAAGAATTTCATTGAAATTAGATTTGGATGAAAGACTTAGGCAAAACCCGAATATTAGGAATCAATATCTATTTGGATAGATTGATATGCTAATATGGTTATGCCAAATGTACATAGATGAAATATTGAATGAGTTTAATATGGAAACGATAAGAAAGGTTCTTACCACATGGAAAAGGTTGAATCAAGATTCAAGTGTTCTGACACTTGGTGAGTAAAATCACATGGATATCTTGATAAATGAGATTCAAGTGTTTTGGCACTTGGTGAGTGAAATCACTTTTGAGTGACATTGACGTTTAAATTATATTGGAAAAAAAAAACAAGAAGAAAACTCCATGTTAATAGATTTTTGGAGTCTTTTGATTTTGATCAATTGATGCTTGTAAAACTTTCCTAGCGATAATTAAAACCTCGTTTGTAGGTCAAAGAAGAACGGACGACTAACATATTGGACATAGTGCATGTTGATGCATATTGTACATTATGTATAGCCGTGAGTGATGGATTTAAACTTAATATGCTTTCTCCAAAATTTAAGCAAATACATGTGTATATTAACTTAAGAAGGGATAAGTATGAAACATTTGAAAATGTTCAAATGATTTCAAGATGAAGTGGAAAATCATTGTAACAAGAAAATAAAGAATTATGATTGGATCATAAAGGAAGATATTTGAGTTACAAGTTTAGCAAAACACCTAAGATTTGAGGAATCGTTCCATTGACTTGTGTTTCTCGAAACACCATAGGAGTATGGAGTGTTCGTGAAATTTAATCAAATTGTGTTTGACATGGTAGGATCAATGGTGTTAGTTATAAAATTAGCATTATATTTTAAGTATTAAGGTTTAGTGACTACCAATTTTATACTGAAAAGATCTCCATAATGATCCATTGAAATGACACCATATGAGTTATGGTTTGGGATAAAACCCAAGTTGTCTTTTCTTAAATTTTGGTATGCTATACATAAGTTAAAAGTTTATAACAAAAGTCGGATAAGCATGTCTTTGTAGGTTATTCCGAAAAACCGTTGGGTATTCCTCCATACACCAAAGATAAAAGTGTTTGTCGCTTAGAACGTCAAGTTTCTTGAGAAGGATTTTTTCGCGAAAAGTTAAGTGGGAGAACAATAGAACTTTAATAAAGTTATTGAATGTTAGCTATATTTTTTGAGTTGTTCAGCACCAAAAAATGTTCCGGAGACGGCCACAATCCCGGAGACAACCACAATGCTCATGGCTCACGTGCCTCAAAGGCTGTGGTCACGGAGATCTTAGTTCCTATTGAACCGCGTAGATTGGGTAAACAATAAAATACTAAGATTTGAGATTAAATCATTATTGTTTGATAATGATGAATCGACTACATGCAAAGAAGCGATGATGGGCCCGGACTCCGTAAAATGGCTTGAAGCCATAAAATCCGTGATAGTCCCATACACGAGAAACCAAGTTACTGAACTTGGAAGAACCTCTGGAAGGCATGAAGCCTATCGGATGTATTTGGATCTATAAATAAACAAACATGAATGTTTCACATCTATGAAATAGTTGACATGTTGGTAAAGAGTTTACAACAATGTTCAAGGAGTTGAATACAACAAGATTCAATCTTTCGTAGTGATATTTAGTCTGAACGGATTAGTGTAGTAACCACTACATATGTCAATTATTGTATATGCTAGTTAAACAAACAAAACAATATTCTTCTAATGGAATGGTTTCCTAGGACGTGTATGTGACACGATCCGAAGGGTTTTGTTAAATCAAAGGATGCTAAAAAGGCATGCAAACTTCAATAGTTAAAATAAGCATAGAGGAGTTGGAATCTTCACCATGATGAAATTGTTAAAATGTTTAATTTCATTAGAAACGATGAAGATGCTTCCATTTGCAAGAAATTAAGTGGGAGCGCTGAGACATATTTCTAATATATTGTGTATAAGACATATTATTGATTGGAAAAGATGTATCTTTTATTTGACACCGGTTAAGAATTTCATTGAAATTAGATTTGGATGAAAGACTTAGGCAAAACCCGAATATTAGGAATCAATGTCTATTTGGATAGATTGATATGCTAATATGGTTATGCCAAATGTACATAGATGAAATATTGAATGAGTTTAATATGGAAACGATAAGAAAGGTTCTTACCACATGGAAAAGGTTGAATCAAGATTCAAGTGTTCTGACACTTGGTGAGTAAAATCACATGGATATCTTGATAAATGAGATTCAAGTGTTTTGGCACTTGGTGAGTGAAATCACATGAATAGCTTAATCAATTATTCCGTGATATATACATATCCAGATATGTCCTATGCTCTAAATGTTATGAGCATATACCAGTATGACTCATAAGATGATCACTGGACGATAGTAAGGATATTATTGTGATCTTTAGAAGAACTAAGAATATATTATGTACATACAAGTGGCAAATAGTTCATTGCAAAGTGTTACATTGACAGTATACAGATAGTTCATTGTAAGGTGTTACATTGACACTATTTAGATAATTCATTGTAAGGTGTTACATTAACACTATAAAAATAACTTATTGTAAGTGTTACATTGATACTAGTTTGGTCACAAGATACAAATGAAGTTTATCTCAATTTAGGATGTAGGTGAAGGTGGCACAATATAATGAAAGAAAGTTCCATGATGGATTTGAATAAGTTCCAAAGTTATGGATATTGTGGCGGATACTACAACAAAAGGCTAAGTATAAGATTGCTATGGTAGCAGCAAAGAAACTAGGTGTGGTTTGATGGGATAGTACTATGAAGATATATTGTATAAAATTTATATAGACATGTTTTAAACCCCAAGAAACTAAGGGCTCACCAAATTTATACAAAGCCACCTCGTTTAAGAATGAGTGATGCGTCGAGACGCAAAGACATGCAAATACACACAGACCTAAAAGTGTTAGATCTGGGGATTATGTGTACCACTAGAAAACGTGTATATACAACACCAAAGTGTCATAGGTGTTGAATGCGCAAGGTTTTTCAAATTAGATTATTGACTCTAGTGCAAGTGGGAGACTGAAAGGAATATTCCCGAGAGGCAATAATAAAATGGTTATTATCTTATTCCATGTTTATGATAAATTTTTATTTTTAATGCTATAATTGTGTTAAGAGGAAACATTAATACATGTGTGATTTATAAATAGAAAAGGTTTCTAGTAATGCCTCTCTTAATAATAGCTTGTTGATTAACAGATGATCAAAGGTTTCCTAATCATGAACATTGGATGTTGTTAATAACAGGGTCATATCCTTGGAAAATGATATGATGACTAGTCACCCGCAGTAGATTTAGCAATACGATCAAGTCCTCAAGATTATATTGCTATTACATTCGTAGTAACTCAATGTCCTTAGACCATGAGATCACGTCAATCACTTTCACCAAAAGAGTACTTTGATTCCATCAACGTCACACCATAGCAGGGCGATTATAAAGGTGTCATCAGGTACTTGGAAAGTGTTAGTTGAGGCTCGTCGATCAAGAGTGGGATTTTTCGATCCATATGACAGGGAGATATACTCAGGTCCCTCTCGGTGATATCACATTGACATAGCTTGTAAGAAAGTGATTTGATCACCAGAATGTTATATCACGAGAACGAGAAAAAGAGTACTTGTCGAGAACGAGATGAAACAAGGTATGGATGATACCAAATGATCGGATCTCTTACAAGTAAAATATCACGAGATAAAAAAATTGATTACAGCAAAACACGTTCAGACGATCATTGGATTTTCGTGGAACTAGTGGGAGTCATTACGAGTCTCTAGGTACCGCTAATTATTATTGATCGGAGAGAGTCTCGATCATGTCTACATAGTTATCGAACCCGTAGGGATACACACTTAAGGTTAGTCGACGCAATTGAGTGAATAGAGAACACAAGAGAAGATAATGGACATCGCAGTAATTTATTCCATCGAATATGCCAAAATTGTTTCGGGGTATCAAAACAAAGAAAGGGATTAAAATGTTAATGTGTTCATTAAATGAAGTACTCATTAAATGAAGTGTTCATTAAATTTAGTTGCATTAAACCAAGAGAATTAAAATGCTTTAATGGAAAGACCTTTGGTTTTTAGTGGAGAATAAATGGAATAAAGTGGAGAATGAATTTTGTGAGTGGAGAGTCCACTCACATAATTAGGGGAGAGGTGGGGGCACCTCCATGGCTGGTGCACAATGCCCCCGTCGGCTGCCCCCCTCACCTATAAAAGGAACCCCTCCTCCTCTCTCTTCCACACACTTGCCCAGTCCTCTCATATGCCCTTTGGTTGGCATCTTCTTTCTCTTGGTAGCCTTGTCCATTGCCATAAGAAAAGGTGCTTAGGCGAAGCCCTGCTCGATATCTTCCCCTCCACCACCTCTACCATTTAAAGTGCATGTGGGCCCCCACGTGTGATTTGGTAATTAATGACAATCTTTATGGACTAATGTGTGTATTAAGTTGCACTTGTAGTATTTGTCCATTGGCATCACTTGGAGCTTGTGTTGTGTTCAAGGTCGATGAAGTGAAGCAGAAGATGTGTTGTGCAAGCTCAAAATGCGCTATCTCTAGAAGATCTCATGTTTGATGCTTGCAATCCTCTGTGGTCATGGATCGATGAAGAGGCGTCAAGAAAGGTGTCCCATCTTGAGAAGGTCAAGATCGTCTACATCACGCTCAAGTGGAATGCTCAAGGCAAAGGTAATATTGATAGGTTTTCCCTTTTGTCGGTCTCATGTTGTTAGTTGAGCGACCGGTTTTAGGATAGATAGCCGTACTATCAAGAGGGGCTTCGAGTGAGTATCTTGATCATATCGTTCAGAGAGAGCTCAAACCTTTGTATACTTGCATCATTGTATTTGGTTGTTATTTGTTCTTATCCATGTGAGGATATAGAGCTTGTGGTAATCTTCATAACATGCTCTTGTTCATCAAAATCAGATCTTCCTTTTATAGCTTGTTGTGATTTTGATCTTTGAGTTTTTCCAGATTCTCACCAAGGGGGTATCTCACTTTATAATACATGAAGTATTCCCACTTGGTGGTATCCGAATAGCTCAAGCTGCATGGAGCTCGTAGGCCGAGGCTTATGAATAAAGTACAAGAGATGAAATAGTGAAGACCTGACAAAAGTTATTGGGTAGCTCTTGTCGTCCTCTTTCCAACGCAATTATATTTGGGTCAATCGAAGTTACAAAAAAAAGTTATCGTAGTTTGAAGTTTTTCCTATTTGATTTGAAAAGGAAAAAAGAAAAATCCTTCATCTGGGCCTTCCGGTACTATCGGGCTTGGTACCGCTCGGCCCAGTGCGCGCGCCACTTCTGCCTCGTCCGATCGCTGCATCCGGCTCTACCGGCCCAACCTATTTGCCTGCTGTAAATGCCGCCTCGCTTCTTCCTACATCGCGCTAGTGCCCGTTAGCGCTCGCTCGCTCCTGCCTTACAGCCCGCGCGCATGCCTCGCCAGCTGCCGCTTCCACGCGCATGCCTCGCCAGCGTTTGCTTCGCCAGCTACGTGCCTCTCGCTCTCCCTCGGTCTCTTTCTCTCGCGCTCGCTCCTGCACACCCCGTTGGATCTGATCCCCTTTAGCTCTTTCCGCTCGCTGGCTTGATTCGTTCGCGTCGCTGTGCTGCTCGTTGGAGTTGTAAGAGGTAGTACCGTGCTCTTCCAGTAATACCAGCCCATTCAGGAAAAACGCCCCAATGGGCAGAATTCGTTGGCCCTTATAAATATCCCCTCTCTCCTTTTTTTAGTACTTCTTCTTCCTCTATTTTTTCTAAGCTTTGCCCCATTATTTGCCCCACTCTTTGAAGCTTGATTTATCTCCCTCCCTCCTATGATTATTGCCAATATTTGAGAGGTAGAGAGAGGAGATCTAGATCTATATTTTGACCAAACCTAACCACCTCTTTGTGAGTGATTCTTTGGGATCTAGATCTATATTTTGACCAAATCTAACCACCTATTTGTGAGTGATTCTTTGGGATCTAGATCTTGGGGGATTTTTTGTTCCTCTTTGATTCCTCATATTTTGTTCCCCCAATAGCTTTAGTAGCTTTGTTGGAACTTGAGAGTGAGGGATTGGAGCATCTTTGTGGTGTTCTTGCCTTTTGCATTCGGTGCATCGGTTTGACTTCACCTCGAAGGATTTGGCTCGTGATATTCATAGAAGCTTGTCCCTCTTGGGTTCTTGGAACCCTAGACGATTGTGTGGAAGTGGTCGGTTTTGGAGCTCGTACATTGGTTGTAAGCTTCGGGACTGAGTTGGGAGACTCCGAGTGTTGTAGAGGTCTTCTTAACAAAGTTGTAAAGGTTCTGGTCGCCACCTTGAAAGCCACCGTATAATTGGGCGGGTGCTTGCCGTGCGGCGGGTGCTCGGGAGAATAGGGTGAGGCCTTTTGTGGCGTTGGTGGTCTTAGTACCGCCCACCCCTCCAACAAGACGTACTTCCATTGTGGAAGGAACTTGGTAAAATATCGTCGTCCCCACGTGCCTCGGTTATCTCTATACCCGAGCTCTTTACTTATGCACTTTATATTATGATAGTCTTCGTGCTTGAAGTATTCTATTGTAACACCCTCAGAATCGGACCTATGCAAGTTTGAGCAAAATTCGCCAAACCCGCATAGAAACGATTCAAAGGTGCCCACCAGGCACTTTCGTGCGGGTGGAAAACGAAGTAATAACATTACACAACAGTCCTCGATGGGACCCACAGAACAGATATATATAACAGCGACTCAAAGAGTCAAGAATACAGATATACAGTACAAAGATCCAAATCACCTTGAAATGATAGAGCGTCCGACTACGGACAAGATGCAAATGGGGCTAAGAGCCCTGAAGAATAACCAATGGCGTCCATAACCCTGCCCAGGCCAAGCCGGAAGGGTAACCCTGCTAACGACGTCGATCTCAAAACCTGCTTAAACAAAAGGGGTGCCGACAAAGGGCAAGGAAAAAGAAGGAGCGTCAGTACTGAGGCCAGTACACGGCGAGGCTAGAATTCGGCGGTCCTCGCCTACATAGGTATGGTGGACTGAAGCGGCAGCGGCAGCATGCACTAAACAACCTATAGAGACTCGATACAACTGGCGGTTATTAGAGAGGGGTGAGAAGGACCTATTCGGAACCTACCTGATTCTATCATCAAACAAACCCATCCTGGCGTTTCCCCCTCGATACCAAACGAGGAAGTCAACCGAGGAACTCACACAGTTGGCAGTTTTACTTATTCAGTTATCGTTGCAGTAATTACTAGTCAGATCTAGATATTCATCCTGATAAAATAAGCAGTGGGCACTTTTAGTTAACCATTCCGTTATAGTTGTAGCAATTACTAATCAGATACAGATAGCATGATATAATCCTTAAACCCAGCAGTTGTTGGTACTTTTATTCAGCCATTCCGTTGTAGTTGCAAGATTTACTAGTCAGGTACAATTGTCGCAAGCGACAACCAAACAAGCAATTGTGGCAGTATTAATTAGCCATTCCATTATAGTGAAGCTGATTACTAGTCATTATAAGTCAAATTTATAGCAGTAAACTTTAGTTATGCTTGTCTATGATCGAGATCTTGTGCTCCAAGTCGTCCATATCCATGAACACGGCTTTCGAGAAAGTTTTACCGGCGGGTGCACCAATAGCAACACACGCTCGATCAACCTCGGAAAACCAAATCAAAACCCAACGAGGCTTTCACGATGAACAATCACAGATTCGAAAATATTTGAGGCCACCCTTTGAGTAGATCCATAGCAGTAAGATAGCTTGAGACGGCCTCAAGGTTAGCGCCAATGGTCATAAGCGATCGGGAACCGAAAACTCGGGGTGTCGATAGCGTAATCACTCCGCCTTCCTAAACAAAGACAAAGGTGCTATCTGTCGCACAATTTAAATACAGAAAGTAGCATGGCATAAGTACAGGATCGTAAATAAAACCTCAAACTAGTTTGTGGCCCCAAGAAATAAGACTGAATCAAGCTCTGGCTCAGGGGGGGTCCCATATACCTCCCGGATGTGGATAGCGCGATAAATCAAGGAACAGGTATCAAGTACTCGGGGTCTTACGGGACACAAGTGGGCGTTCGGAAACCAAATATTTTCTATCACCCACCGATGCCTCTGCTTATTCAATTTTAGTTGTTAAACAGGAATTAAAGTGAACAATAAGTAAACTAGGATCATCTCCAACATCAACATGCGGCAATACATCAGCAACTGTGGCATATGACGACACACATCAGCACTTGAGCAAGCAACTACGACGCGCAAGTCCAACTATCTACCAAACAACAGGTAATAGGATGTGTCCAAGGCAATATAGGGCTGCAAGGGAAATCACAGGTACGGAAAACTAAAGCATCGCAACACAGATAGCAATAGATCAACAGGAGGGAATAAAGACTATAAAAGTAAGATAGGTAGAAAGGGGGAGATGCTCGCCTGAAAACATTGTCGAAGGTTCAACCGAAGATCGGGGCGAATCTCACATCAACTCAACGGCCTTATCCGCGAAGAAGCAAAACACTAGAATAAACACCGGATGCAATATTCAATACAACGGCAGAAGATCGGCATGATGCATGTATGATGCATGGCATGGCAAGGGTGCAATGCAATTAGGTCAAATTAAGCGGAACCGGGGTCCCGACAATTAGTTAATAGGTTCCTGTTGTTTAGATTCCCCGCAAATTAAATGTTGTTTTAGCATGATAGAAGATAGCACCGGTTCGCTACACAAATTTAAATGAGGCCGATATGAGACTAGATCTGCCCGCATATGGGCCCCATATTTAATTATTAGGTGAATCGACATAAGGCCCCCAAACCACAGACAAGGATGCATGCAAGTATGACAATTAATGTGCAACAGGTTGATATTATTTATAAAAATATGGTATCGAGGAAAAGGGTCACACATTAGGGTCTCGACGGTCTTGGTTCCGGGGTTCGGGGTTGGTCTCGGGGTTCAGGGTTCGTCGAGGTCGTTCTCGGACTCAGGGGTAGGTCTTGGCGCATCCGGGTTCTTCGGGTCACGTTGTCGGTCATGGCGTTCGGGACGAAGCACTTGTCGCATCGGGGGTTCTCGGAGGACTCGGTGTTCGGGGTGAAACACTTGGCGTTCCTTGCCTTGTCGGAGGCCTTGTTGCTCTACGGCGAAGAACTTGGCGTCAACGGGGTCCGAGAAGGCGATCTTGACGCGGCACCGGGTACGGGATCGGCCTTCGGGTTCGGGGGTCTCGGCGAACTTGGCGGTCCCGAAGGAAAAGACCTTGGCGCCACATGTCGAGGTTGGCGGTGTCGAGGTTCCGCGTCGGAGGTCTTGTCGATGGATCCTCGGGTTCCTGCGGCTCCTCGAGGCGAACTTGGGCGGCTTCGGTGTTCGTGCACTCGTTGGTGTCCTTACAAACAAACGGAGCATCGAGATAACAGCGTCTACAGGTATCGAAGTCAACGGCAGAACACCCCTTGGACGCACACCAGCGACAAAAATACCCACAAGGGCATACAGTCGAACACCTCGACGGCGAGCCTTGGCGGAGGGCAGCGCGGGGAGGTTCCTGGGCCGCGGCCGGAACCGGGCGACGGTGGTTGACGGCGAGGGGTCGCTCGGGGCGGCGCAGAGAAGCTTGGGGGGGAAGGGACTCGCGGCAGGAGAGATGAAGGGCGCCGGGGAGCGGCTCGGGGCGGCCGGCGGGAGGCGGTTGGAGCAGGCGGGCCCGCGCGGCTCTGCTCGAGGAGGACGGAGGCGCGGGAGCTGAGCCAGGCGGCCGCGAGACGAGGGAGGCGGGCGCCCGCGGGCGCCAGGCGGAGGAGGGTCGGCGGAGGCTCATGAGGCGGGGACGAGGCAGCAGGTGGAGCGGCAGTGGGCCGGCGGTGGCCGGAGGATGGGAGGAGCGGCGAGCAGGGGTCGGGGGTGGGGTTGCAGGCGCACGGCGACGGGGCGGAGAGGTTGCGGGGGCGGCCTGGGCGAGGTGCGCGCTGGGGCGAGGTCGATGGGGGCACGGAGGGGCGGAGAGAAGGCGCAGGCGCGGGCGGTTGGAGGAAGACGATGGGGGGAAGAGAAGGCCAGCGGTGGGGGTGGGTCCCACGGGTGGCCCGCGTGGCAGAGGGAGTGGGGGTGGACAGGGTGGACAGGTGGGGACGCGCGGAGTGCGTGGGTGCAGCGTGTGCGTGCGTGGTGTGGGTGAGCTGGGTGAGTTGAGTGGGGGCTGCTGAGGAGAGAGAGAAGGGGGGTTGGGTGATGTGGCCTGGTGGGATTGGTAGAGGGGAGAGGCAGGGTGACGTGTCAGCGTCTGGTTGGCCAGGATGATGTGGCCAAGGAGGGTGGGTAGGTTCTCTGGTAGGAATAGGATTTAGAAGGGATGCAATTTGGACCGATTTAAAACAGGGGTGGTCGTTCGGGTCTACTCGGCCCGTTCGACTGCCCCACTAAAACAATTAATTAAATATTTATTTTCAAACAGCGCTTTTGCAATCCGACAGCGGACAAAACAAAATATTCCGGAGACCCGGTTTTTCGGTGTTTGAATAAGATGGGGCGTTTTAGAAAAACAAAACGGGCTTTCGAACATAGTTTTATGCAAACGATGCATGATGATGACGATGCAATGCACAAATTCAACGCGATTTTCTAGTAGTGGTTTTGCGGGATGCCACATCTATCTTGCTATTACATTGTTGTGTGTCTTGCTTAGCATAAGTTGTTGGTGCACATAGGTGAACCTTAGTATATATAGGCTTTGTGCTTAACAAAAGAAAACGATAGTTTTATTCCGCCATTGTTAAGCCCATCTCGTAGAAGTTGTTAAACTCCCATTCACCCCCCATCTAGGCGGAATACATGATCCTTCAACCATGCCATATTGATGTTGGAGTTCCTGGGGATCCACTACTTCTGCTTCCCGGCTGGAGCGAGGGTTCGGGAGTGTAGAGGTCCCAACCTTTAATAAGGTAGAGATCCCTGTGTTTACAATGCCAGTCCCTGGATCAATAGCTATCATCCACAATTAAGATGTAATATCAAGAAACAAAGGTCATAATACAACCTTTTAACCAGGAATTAAATAACTCATTACATCTTACATAGCTCATTTGGCTATCACATTACATTGCAGCAGAATATCTATAAGCATGGGGTCCTTCATCTTCAAAGTGCCACAGTGATCATATGTTGGTTGTAGACTTGTAATCCTAATCAATAAACTTCACTAATCATCAAACAAACCTGCAACATAATAAGTTGCAGCCACAAGGGTCAATACATTTGAATTGTATTGGCAACTTTCACTACTATGTAGAAATATGTGGATCCTATCATTACATGCATATTTGGCTAAGTAGGGAGGCTCATTTGCAGAAAGCAATACAGTTTATCCTATCTTTTCAAAATAGTTTTGATCTTTTGTCAAATCTTTCTGAATTCCTTGGAAAACTCCAAGTGCTTCAAGTCTCTTGTTGTCACTTTCAAGTTTTACTTTTAGAAATTGGAATGTCGAGATCTTCCATAGCTTCAGGCCTTAGTTGCTCAGAATTGTCCATAACCGGGGACACGGCTAAGTACTTAGATTTTTACCTTCTGCAGAAGTTGTACACTTTACCCACATGACACAATCTCATCTTGATGCCACCAGTGGCCGTTGGATAAGTACTCACCAAGATGGAGTACTGGCATATTGAGATTGTGACAAAGTCTTTCCATAGGAGTCCTCCCAATACACAATGCTAGCTTGTCTACCAGGCACCAATGTAGGGTTTCAAGTTCCCTCATTCTAGTTAACCTGAAGAGGCCAATGCATGGGTCTTCTACTATGTAGTTGACTAAGCCAGTGCCCATTTAGCATGTGGCTGTACACGGAAGCCACTGTACGAGGAGCATGTTCAATGTCTAAGTCCCTGGGTGGTTTTCTTCTAGTGCACAACAAAAAGAGATTGCCATATAAACATGGTTCCTTTTGTTGCCACCTTGTCCAAAACTTGAGTATCCTTGTCCACCCAGGTGGTTCATTGAGTACTTGTTTTATTATATAAAACATATGTCTTTTCAATACTTCATATAATCTTAGCATGTATCCCATCTCAATATATATAGCAGGGCTAAGCATATTACAACTACATTTGTTTTCACTAAGGAATATATAGGGTATCCTATTAGGATTTTAGCATAGCAAAATATAGTAGACCTTATCATGCATGTTTCAAAATCCACTAAGTGTAATGAAAATAGTAGGACTTGGATGATAGTGTCACTTGACTTTTTAGTAGAGATTGATGGTTCACTTCTTGATCTTGCCAATATCACACTCTTCTAATTCCACTACAATTCAATCAAGCAAACACAATTTCAACTAGCATTCCAACTAACAATCAAACAAAATAATCACTCATAAAATAACAGAAACAAAGTCATGCATGCAAGCATGCAAAAGATAGTTTTATTAGCAAAGGTGGTTTCTACTAGGCTCTAAACATTGTAAGGTTCAAAGTGGTCATTTTCTAAAGTGGAAAAACCATTTGCAAAAGGGTTTATCTATAAACCATTTTTAAATTAAATCATTATTTTATGTGGTTGAAAATTCTTTTGGTAAAGCAGCAATTTTATATTGTTCATAAAATAAGTTGTTAATTCACAAAACTTGGTGTTTAGGGCCAGAAGGTTTGAATCAAATCATTTCCCGAAGGTTTTTACTCAAAAATCATTTCCATATCAAAATCAATGTTTTTATTTGACTAGAAATGAGCTAATTCAATTATTCAATACTAAACTTCACAAAATACATTTTTAAATCCATAAGTTGGTTCCTAAGGTCAGTAGGTTCACAACAAACCATTTTTCATAGATTTCAACCCCAAAATCATTTTGGAATAAATTTTATATCCTAAACAAGCATACACAAGTTTCTGCAAAAACAAACATTTTACCAGAAGCTTTTTACTAAACAAAGTGCATGGTTGCAAAATGCTTGTTCCACTGATTCCATTGATATAAAATTTGTAAAATTTGGACGTGTAGAACTAAAGTTACGAATTTTACAAAATTTCATATCTAATAGATCATTTTCTGTTTTTAAAACGGAGTCAGTGCCACGCGGCGTGTTTCTACTGGCCGGTACCGGTTCGCACGGATCGGCCTCTGTGGATCGTTGGATCAACTTAAAACGAATGGATCAGATGGGCGCATACCCCTTCGGTTAAGATCTAATCTTATCCTTTGGATCTACATCCTACGGACTACAACGTGCTGACCAAAAGCGGCGCTAAGGCGGCTGTGTGATCTGACAGTGGCGTCATGAGGCTACAAGAAGCAAGGGAGGAAACGGGGGTACTCACCGTACTCGCAGGAAGGTGCTGAAGCTCAAGGTGGTCGCGAGGAGGAAAGGGGCGCACGGTGGCAGGAGTAATCGCTCGTCGGAGTTGGGTTCACCGTTGGGTCCGTCTGGTTCTTGTCGGAGGCGAGGCTATAGGCCATGCCAAGGCAAAATAATGTCACGGTTAGGTGCGTGTGAAGACGCTAAACACGCGGCTTACAAGCAGAGAGAAAGGGGCGATCAGTTCTTACGGGGAGGGGTCGCCGGAGAGGTGGCAGACGCGGCGGCGCGTTTGAGCTTGTCCTTGCCGACGCTCTAGGGCGAGCGCGGGCGAACGGGAGGCACTGGCAGGTGCACGCTGGTCTGAGGAGCAAGATCGCGTGCTCGAGAAGGCGAGGCGAGGCTGGACGGCGCCGGGATTGGTCGGAGACGTCGTCGGAGCAGCGGCGGTGCAAAGCTAATTGAAGCGCTGGTGGCGAGAGAGGGAAATGGCGAGTAGACAGGCGGTTAAATGGGCGTAGTCCTTTGGAGGAATTAGGGCCGCTATTAACGCGTATTCAACGCCGGTGTTCTTGCCGAACGGCAATGACGAGGTCGCGAGGTTGATGACGCCTAGTGGCGCGATGGGACCTGCATCGGCGAGGAGAGGAAATAGGGTGGGGTCCTGCTGTCTGTGACTCTGCGGGTTGGTTTTTCAGTGGAAAACGATTCGCAGAGAGGGGAAAAGAAGTTGGGCTGCGACTGGGCCTCGCTGGGTTGTTGGGTTGGGTTTGGTCTGATTCATTTTTTTTATACTGTAATCTTTTCTTTTTCCATTTGATTTTCCTGTTTTGAATTTTCAAACAACCATTCAAACACCCAAATCAATTCAAACTTCCACCAAACTTTGTATTGAGTTTAGTTCTGTTTAACAACATAAATCCAAGTCCCAAAATAAAATAATATTTTTGATTCATTTTAGGATCCTTTAATAATTAAATAAATAGACCTTAGTCACTAATTCAAATAGGATTTGTTTTATTTAAATTCTCCATTTGAAATCTAAATAATATCAAAACCATTTCAGTAGGTTTTATTTGAAAATACAAAACACTTAGAATTCTTGTTTAAAATAATATATCAAGTTTTAGTGTTTATTTAAAATGGAAAAGCCTTTACTTTAAAATTGGGTATTAATAAACCCTCATTATTTTATTTAAATAAACCTTTACACCATTAATCAAACAAAAATATTTTATTTCAAAAGCTTGGCCAAGGTTTAATTTGGCTCTATAAAATAATCCTGACTATTAATTTCTACCTTTTCATTTGAAACCCAAATCTTTTTATTGTTTATCTTTTTAAATCCCTTTAGGATTTATTTGATCAAAATAGGTTTGAAGGTTTCCAATTGGATTCAAAAAGTTTCTTCTCACACTGAAAATCAACAAGGTTTTATTTTATTTATTTATTTTTCACATAACATGATTTGGAAAATCTTGGGATGTGACAGGCTACCACCCTTAAAATAAATCTCGTCCCGAGATTTGGGAATACTGGGGTTACAAGTTGGCTCAAAGCATCTAGGGTACTACCACCCTTAAAAATTTTCCAACCAAATTACATTTTGGCTTGCTTGGAATCTTGGGGAAACTTCTCTAGGCAAACATCTGCATAGTGTCCTTTGTTTCAACACTTGAAACATGTGACAAGACTGAGATCCTTCATAGGATTGTTTATCTTGTGCTTCATCTTTTCTGGACAGTTGCTTGCATAATGTCCTTGGTTACCACAATTGTAACATGTGATAAGATTGAGTTCATCACGTATCTTCTGTGGGAAAGTTGCTACATAATGGCATAGCTCTTTGCAGTTGTTGCACCACACTTGGCTAATCTCCTTATACTTATTATTCTCTGGACATTCACTGGCATAGTGTCCCATTTCTTTATAATGATTACATTGCACATGGCTTTTGTCCTTCTTTTTCTTGGGTTTCTCCAAAGCTAGGAGTGCCTCCAGTTCATGTTCTTCATATGATATCTCATAGGTAGGAATGTTTACTGGTTTCTTTGACCTTCTATTGCTCCTTGGATAATTCATATGTCTCCCCTTTGGTCCTTTAAATTGGGTCATATTGCATGGAGGTACAAGTGGAGATTTTCCTTTGTCCTCATCTTTCTTGGTAGACTTGGCTCTCTCATGGTAATCTGCAATCAGTTGTTGCACTCCACCTTGTTTCCTTTGTTCAACTATGGAATAGATGGGGCATTGGATAGGGACATGATTATTTCCTTCACATAGGTAACAAGTAGCTTGAGATGTGGGGCATTGGTAAGCTGGATGTTTCTCTTCACAATTGGGGCATTGATCTCCATGCTCCTTGGAAGTGTGATCCTTGTCTCCACAAATATTGCAAGCTTGGGTTCCTTCTAGAACAACATCTTTGTCATCCTTTTTGTCATAAACTCCTTTAGAAGAGTTGCTTTCCATGTTGATCATTTGATCTGTCACCTTATGCAAAAATTGGGTTTGGGTTTCCAAAAACCTTTGCATGGTTGGATCTACCTCACTGGTGTTGGCTATGAATTGAGCTATCACTTGGTTCAACTGGTTTTGGGTTACTATAAGTTCTCTCATGTTGTCCTCTTGGTTGTTGTTGTTGTCATCAACCTTGATGTTGGAGTCTCTTGGAGTAGTCATCTGTTTGGGTTGGATTAAGATTAGAATAAGCAAGATATTTCTAAGGAAATAATTCTAATCACACACATCACAATTCACACAAGCAAAGTGCAAGAAATCACAAACAAACACTCCTTTTTAATCAACAAGTTTCCAAGCATATTTTAGGCAATCAAAATATTTTTTTGTTACTCACATAAGTTGGTGTGTTTTGACTTAACTAAGTATGGTGGTCCATCTATATGGTTCACTTGAGATTTTTCCATATTTATTGGTTGATTCATCTTGCATGAGATCATGGTTTCCTTGGGAAAACCCTTGGTCACAAAACTTCAAAGGTGATGATGGCTCCTTCTAAGTTGTGTTTCCTTAGTCTTCAAATCTTGAGCAAGATTTCTTGTCCCACTTGTCCTTAGTGATATCCAAGGTTGAAGTCCTTGGTGAAAATGCTGAAGATGTTGAAGTCATTAGAGTTGAAGATGTTGAAGTCATTAGAGTTGATGAATTCCTTTGCACATGGTGAAGTCTTTGGCCATGGGGTAGGCTTTATCCATCAAGTTGAAATATAAGAGATGTAGAATCAAAACCAAAATGGTTGAGGAAAGAGTTTACAACATTGTTTGTAAATTAGTTTTGGAACAAATACAACTCCTATTTTCCTAAGGGGTTTTGTCCAATCCTAGGGTTACAATCCTACAGGCAACACAATGCTCTGATACCATCTATAGAGGTCCCAACCTTTACTAAGGTAGAGATCCATGTGTTTACAATGCCAGTCCCTGGATCAATAGCTAGCATCCACAGTTAAGATGTAATATCAAGAAACAAAGGTCATAATACAACCTTTTAACCAGGAATTAAATAACTCATTACATCTTACATAGCTCATTTGGCTATCACATTACATTGCAGCAGAATATCTATAAGCATGGGGTCCTTCATCTTCAAAGTGCCACAAGCAGTCATGTTGGTTGTAGACTTGTAATCCTAATCAATAAACTTCACTAATCATCAAACAAACCTGCAACATAATAAGTTGCAGCCACAAGGGTCAATACATTTGAATTGTATTGGCAAGTTTCACTACTATGTAGAAATATGTGGATCCTATCATTACATGCATATTTGGCTAAGTAGGGTTTAGGCTCATTTGCAGAAATCAATACAATTTATCCTATCTTTTCAAAATAGTTTTGATCTTTTGTCAAATCTTTCTGAACTCCTTGGAAAACTCCAAGTTCTTCAAGTCTCTTGTTGTCACTTTCAAGTTTTACTTTTAGAAATTGGAATGTCGAGATCTTCCATAGCTTCAGGCCTTAGTTGCTCAGAATTGTCCATAACCGGGGACACGGCTAAGTACTTAGATTTTTACCTTCTGCATAAGTTGTATACTTTACCCACATGACACAATCTCATCTTGATGCCACCAGTGGCCATTGGATAAGTACTCACCAAGATGGAGTACTGGCAGATTGAGATTGTGACAAAGTATTTCCATAGGAGTCCTCCCAATACACAATGCTAGCTTGTCTACCAGGCACCGATGTAGGGTTTCAAGTTCCCTCATTCTAGTTAACCTGAAGAGGCCAATGCATGGGTCTTTTACTATGTAGTTGACTAAGCCAGTGCCCATTTAGCATGTGGCTGTACACGGAAGCCACTGTACGGGAGCATGTTCAATCTCTAAGTCCCTGGGTGGTTTTCTTCTAGTGCACAACAAAAAGAGATTGCCATATAAACATGGTTCCTTTTGTTGCCACCTTGTCCAAAACTTGAGTATCCTTGTCCACCCAGGTGGTTCATTGAGTACTTGTTTTATTATATAAAACATATGTCTTGTCAATACTTCATATAATCTTAACATGTATCCCATCTCAATATATATAGCAGGGCTAAGCATATTACAACCACATTTGTTTTCACTAAGGAATATATAGGGTATCCTATTAGGATTTTAGCATAGCAAAATATAGTAGACCTTATCATGCATGTTTCAAAATCCACTAAGTGTAATGAAAATAGTAGGACTTGGATGACAGTGTCACTTGCCTTTTTAGTAGAGATTGATGGTTCACTTCTTGATCTTGCCAATATCACACTCTTCTAATTTCACTACAATTCAATCAAGCAAACACAATTTCAACTAGCATTCCAACTAACAATCAAACAAAATAATCACTCATAAAATAACAGAAACAAAGTCATGCATGCAAGCATGCAAAATATAGTTTTATTTTAAAAGGTGGTTTCTACTGGTCTCTAAACATTGTAAGGTTCAAAGTGGTCATTTTCTAAAGTGGCAAAACCATTTGCAAAAGGGTTTATCTATAAACCATTTTTAAATTAAATCATTATTTTATGTGGTTGAAAATGCTTTTGGTAAAGCAGCAATTTTATATTGTTCATCAAATAAGTTGTTAATTCACAAAACTTGGTGTTTAGGGTCAGAAGGTTTGAATCAAATCATTTCCCAAAGGTTTTTACTCAAAAATCATTTCCATATCAAAATCAATGTTTTTATTTGACTAGAAATGAGCTAATTCAATTATTCAATCCTAAACTTCACAAAATACATTTTTAAATCCATAAGTTGGTTCCTAAGGTCAGTAGGTTCACAACAAACCATTTTGCATAGATTTCAACCCCAAAATCATTTTGGAATAAATTTTATATCCTAAACAAGCATACACAAGTATCTGCAAAAACAAACATTTTACCAGAAGCTTTTTACTAAACAAAGTGAATGGTTGCAAAGTAATTGTTCCACTGATTCCATTGATATAAAATTTGTAAAATTTGGACGTGTAGAACTAAAGTTATGAATTTTACAAAATTTCATATCTAATAGATCATTTTCTGTTTTTAAAACGGAGTCGATTGCTGCCTTGGCGTGTTTCTCTTGGCGGTGCGGTTCGCACGGATCGGCCTCGTGGATCGTTGGATCAACTTAAACGAATGGATCAGATGGGCGTACCCTTCGGTTAAGATCTAATCTTATCCTTTGGATCTACATCCCACGGACTACAACGTCTTGACCAAAGCGCGGCGCTAGCGGTAGTGGCCGGTGATCGAACAGTGGCGTCGCGGTGGCTACAGGAAGCAAGGGAGGAAATGGGGGTACTCACCGTGCTCGCAGGAAGGTGCTGAAGCTCAAGGTGGTTGCGAGGAGGAAAGGGGCGCACGGGGGCGGGAGTAATCGCTCGTCGGAGTTGGGTTCACCGTCGGGTCCGTCTGGTTCTTGTCGGAGGCGAGGCTATAGGCCATGCCAAGGCAAAATAATGTCACGGTTAGGTGCGTGTGAAGACGCTAAACACGCGGCTTACAAGCAGAGAGAAAGGGGCGATCAGTTCTTACGGGGAGGGGTCGCCGGAGAGGTGGAAGACGCGGCGGCGCGTTTGAGCTTGTCCTTGCCGACGCTCTGGGCGGCCAGGCGAGCAGGAGGCACCTTGGCAAAGCGCTGGTCTTAGGAGCAAGCTCGCGTGCTCGAGAAGGCGAGGCGAGGCTGGACGGCGTCGGGATTGGTCGGAGACGTCGTCGAAGCAGCGGCGGTGCAAAGCTAATTCGGGGCAGCCTGGTGGAAGAGAGGGAGAGGCGAGCGAGGGGAAATGGTGAGTAGACACGGGCGGTTAAATGGGCATAGTCACTGGAGGAATTAGGGCCGCTATTAACGCGTATTCAACGCCGGTGTTACTGCCAGAAATGGCGAGGCGACGAGGTCGCGAGGTTGATGACGCCTAGCTGGCGCTGTGGGACCGGTCTGTCAGTGAGGGAGAGGAAATAGGGTGGGGTCCTGCTGTCTGTGACTCTGCGGGTTGGTTTTTCAGTGGAAAACGATTCGCAGAGAGGGGAAAAGAAGTTGGGCTGCGACTGGGCCTCGCTGGGTTGTTGGGTTGGGTTTGGTCTGATTCATTTTTTTTATACTGTAATCTTTTCTTTTTCCATTTGATTTTCCTGTTTTGAATTTTCAAACACCCAAATCAATTCAAACTTTCACCAAACTTTGTATTGAGTTTAGTTCTATTTAACAACATAAATCTAAGTCCCAAAATAAAATAATATGTTTGATTCATTTTAGGATTCTTTAATAATTAAATAAATAGACCTTAGTCTCTAATTCAAATAGGATTTGTTTTATTTAAATTCTCCATTTGAAATCTAAATAATATCAAAACCATTTCAGTAGGTTTTATTTGAAAATAAAAAACACTTAGAATTCTTGTTTAAAATAATATATCAAGTTTTAGTGTTTATTTAAAATGGAAAAGCCTTTACTTTAAAATTGGGTATTAATAAACCCTCATTATTTTATTTAAATAAACCTTTACACCATTAATCAAACAAAAATATTTTATTTCAAAAGCTTGGCCAAGGTTTAATTTGGCTCTATAAAATAATCCTTATTATTAATTTCTACCTTCTCATTTGAAACCCAAATCTTTTTATTGTGTATCTTTTTAAATCCCTTTAGGATTTATTTTATCAAAATAGGTTTGAAGGTTTCCAATTGGATTCAAAAAGTTTCTTCTCACCCTGAAAATCAATAAGGTTTTATTTTATTTATTTATTTTTCACATAACATGATTTGGAAAATCTTGGGATGTGACAGGGAGTCGTCGCCACACCGTATGTGTGACCGATTAAGGAGGCACTGCCCGTTTTGGCACTGATCGTCTGCACGTCCTTGAGGATGGTCATGTACACTCTATGCTAACCATGTTTGTTTGCAGGAACGTTATCATATAGGGTTTGCAGCATAGAAAACAAAAAAATTCCTAAGATGGGAACAACTAAGTACCAAGATCTATCTACTAGATACAAGCAACGGGTGGATATACATCCATAGAGAATATACCCTTGTAGACCGACAAAGTTTAACGATGTTGTACTTGTGGATGATGTAGACGAACACTTGTCGGTCTCAAGATCGAGAAGAAGTCCAGCGCCGCAAATCAGCAGCGCATCCGTACTCGCACACACGTTCAAGCCACCGAACAGCCTCTGCCTCCTCGCTCCAGCGATGCAGTGGAAGCAACACCTCTTTCCAAATGAAAATCCACTGGGAACATGTATCTCGCTAGTCCATGACCATAGGGGATAAACTAGAGGGGAAGAGAGATCCTTCACGAGGAGGTGTGAGTGTGAGAGAGGGAGAGGGGGCCTTTTTATAGGAGGAGGGGGAATCCCAAGGGGTGTGGACGGCGCCATGGGGGATGCCCCCACCCCTTCCTCCATTCATGTGAGTGGAGCTCCCACTCACAAATTGCCTTTTCATTTCTCCACTCAAAATCCCACTCAAAAATCCCATTGCCAAATTTAATGTAATCTCTCTTTAAATAAACTCCTTTTATTTATTCAGAATTTTGTCTATTATATTAATTAACAAACATTCACATAAAACCCCTTGCTAGTATTCTATTTCACAATGCAGAAACAATTTCAGCAATTTCACCCGAATCAATTCCGCTGTCTAATGAAATAATTCATGCGCTTTGTAATTCTTTCGTCTAGAACATATTTGTTCCAAATGGTGCCAGTGTCTCTTAAGTGTGTCACCCTATGGTTCGCGAATAATGCGGACATGATCAAGACGCCTCTCGGATCAATAATTAGAAGCGGTACCTAGAGATCCATACTGACTCCCACACATTCAACCATGACTTCTTGTGATCATGAGAACCTTTTATGCTAGTAACTTAATCCCTTTGTCTCACGATATATTACATGTTTGAGATTTGATCATCGGTATCTCCATACCTAGTTTCATCTCGTTACTGACATGTACTCTTTTCTCGTTCCCATGATATAACATTCTAGTGATCACATCACTCGCTTGCAAGCTAACTAATGTGATATCACCGAGAGGGCCCAGAGTATACCTATTCATCACTGGGATGGAGAAATTCCACTCTTGATCCATGAGCCTCTACATAACACCTTCTTAGTACTTAGCCCACCTTTATAGTCACCGTGTTATGATGTGACATTTGATGTTATCAAGATACTCTTCCAGTATTAGTGATTGACATGATCTCATGGTCTAAAGACTAGGATTACTTCATATGATGTTATAGCAATATAAACACAATGACTTTGATCGTAATGTTATACTTCGGATGAATTTTCATCACATCATTCCAATAATGTTGTGACCTCGTTATTAACAACATCCAATGTCCATGATCAGGAAACCTTGATCATCTTGTTAATCAACGAGCTAGTTTATAAGAGAGGCATAACTAGAAACTTTCTGTTTATTTATTAAACACACATGTATTAATGTTTCTGTATTAATATAATTATAGCATGCAAAATAAACATCTATTATATACTTGGAATATACATAATAACAACTTTATTATTGCCTCTCAGGGCATATTCCCTTCATATCCCGTTGACGGTCTTCAAGGGTGAGTCCTTTTAAAACTGTTACAAAGTGTTACCTAGATTCGATCTTGGTAGTTGCAACCGTAGGATTTTTTTTGTTTTCTATGCAAAAAACACCATCATAGGCTACCGCACCATTAATGAATCCTCTGGGAAGGCCAAAGCGGACATGATGATGGCATCTCGCCCTCTACTTCCTCTAGTCACTATAAAGCGGAGAGAAAGCCGACAATGACAAAGAAGGAGCTCACCGAGGGGAAGGGAAATAATAAGAAGAATTATCCTCTTGCATGCATCATTGTTCATCACCAAGTTTTAAGGGTGACCAATTACTACATATAGTCTCTCCATGAACTATGTCTAGCTTTTGTTAGATTCACCCTCAAGAGCTACATAAGCTATGGGAAAAGGCAATTATGTACGTCTACAGCACAAGTTGTGGCAAGCTGTCCCTGAACTTTCCTGCTAAAATGTTGTGTTTATTTCCAAGTATGGCCCGCAAAACTCTAGAAACCCCTTCCAGCATACCTTCAGACATAAAAAACATCTTCTTTCCAATTGCCTTATCCTTACTTACACAATTATGGGTGTCTACAATACAAGTTGTGCCATGCTGTCTCTAGAACTTCTATGCTAGAAAAAGTTGCGTCTATTACCAAGTATGGTCTGTAAACCCCCTAGAAACCCCTTTCAACATGCTTTTAGGCTAACCAAACATCTCTTGAAGAATTTATTATCTGATAGCTTATACATGACCCCTCTTGAACTATTTTGTCTTTCTCTCATTCTTTATAATTGTACAACATGTTAAAACTTTTATTCCACTTTCCTTGAATCAAGTCAAACGTCATCTCCTTCCCATCAAAACTATGTGGTAAGGAATCAAAACGTTAAACTTATCACTAATTTTTGGTCTAACTTCAGCAGGTCCAATAGCTTGCTCCAGCCTTACCAAATCAAGTTAACTAGCAGCAATCAACTTCCTTGAAGCGGGTCTTATTTTATCACTTAAATATGTATTAGGGCAATTATATTTTTTATTGTACCTTTGCATTATATAATAATTTAATAAATCAAAATACATATATATCAACATATTAAATATGAAAATGAATCAAAATTTATCCATTGCAACCTGAAATGGGTGTCCACCTCTCATATCAGATGCATGTAGTTTCCACTTACATACCTTACTTTCTCTATAATGTATGCTAATTATTTTTTGGTCACTCTTTTGAATGATAAATTCAAACCAATTTTTTATTGCAAATGTGGCAACTACGTATCTGCAATCCTCCACAATCTCAAAGATGGCCTCCTTAACAATTATAGTGTTGTCTATATCGAAGCATATCACTAGCTTGTCATCGTCTTTATCATCATATCTGCGTCCCATTTCAGCATCTTCACCATCCGCATCCTCATCATTCACACAGTTAGGTTTCAAATTTGAATCAACCAAATATTCCCTACTTTCCATCCTATTAGAATTAGCAACCACATCTGGATATGCTTTCTTGTCATCATATTCGAACACAAAATCATCCTTATCCCCCCATCCCCGACATTTCTATGTCTTCATGTTTGCTTGACAAGACATCATACTCAAGGATAATGTGACACCCCCGGGATCAGGGCTAAACTAATCCTAGACCTCCGTCTGACATAATCTTAACCTTGAGCTCGAGGATATCCAGTGAAGAATCGGTAACACAACAGTGAGCCTACGACACAAAATTTATTACCGCAAGCTCATAACTGAGCGAAGATCCAAATTATTACAAGCATAGTTCACTGACCACAAACATCAAACAACGGAAGGCAAATTGCGCTATTAAGTATACCAAACTTAACAAATGGCCTCAGAGGCCTGAAGCATAACGATGACGTCCCAGCCCATAGATTCTAGGCTGTCAGCCGGGAACCCCAAGCTACTCATCGATGTCGATGTCGTATGGAACTCGTCTTCAGAGGAACACTTACTCTATTACAAAAGTATCAACAAAGAAAGGGTGAGTACATGGTGTACTCCGCAAGACTTGTGGCTGGTGGAGCTGTTTTGCATAAAGCCATATTTGTTTATAAAACAAGGGAGAGAGGAAGCTCGTCTAATCAGAATATTTTTAAAAGAGGATAAGAGAGCGATATCTCCAAAGTATTGATCATCATATTTTGATATCCACCAGGTCACCATCATCGAACCTCTACTTGGATCACCCCCTTGTACCCATGAGGAAGCATCCTTAAGCACACGTTGATCTGCCAAGTTTTACGATTAGGTTAAAGTTATCTATGATCATCACGTTCGTTCCCAAGTCGTTCATAACCATGAACATGGCTTTTCGAAAAGATTATTACCCTGCATGGGTGTACAACTTTACCCACTAGTAATATCCCTCTTCCTTGGAAGGCCGGCAGAGGGTGGTTAGACACAACCTTTACCTTGCTTTCGCCAAGACCATGAGTCACGCCCTAAGGATGGTTCTGCCGTAATGGGTAAAATCCCGAAGCCGGTCCCTAGAGATGTGAGGCGAGGTTGGTTTACCAGGGGATCCATCGACCCCAAGCAACCCAGTCCATGCTTTCCTACCTGTTATGAATGCACCTCCTTCACCGCCTTCAACAAGATCCAGAATGCATATCGAAAGGAATGCCCAAACTATGTGACTCATGGAATCTACTAGGAAAGTTATTCACTCGTGGGGTTTTCTAGGACGCATGTGGTTATACGCTCGTCTTGGTTCAAGAGGCAAGAACTCGGTTCCTAGTGGTGGCGAGCATGGGACTACAAAAACCACATCCCACCATGGCCTCCCATACAAGCTTTAGCATGTTCAATCTCAATTCATCTCTGATCTTATCTCATCATGTTCTCTTGTCATACTAGATTCGCTGCATCTGATACATCATCTGGATGAACCAGAACTTACAACTATACATGTCTAAGGACACAAATATAAGCTCTAGCAGTGCACACAAGCCAAACCTAGTTATGCTAGGAGCAGTGGATCAGGTAATATAAGCTCAAAGGGAGTAATGCAACAGATAGGATACTCTATCTATCGATAAAATACCATAGTAGAATCATATGCATCATGGCAAGAATTGAAATGCTTTCGAAATCATAGGATTATATCATGGTGGGGCTATGCTTGCCTTTGCCTATTCATAGCCAATAAGCAGATCTTCAGAAGCCTTGGGCTTGACTTGATTACAGTTGTTCAAGTATTGATCTTCGAGCTTCGACGGTCTTGATCGCAGTCTTTGATCTCGATATCGATATCGTATTCTACCGTGGAAGAACCAAATACCGGAAAGAAAAGGGGAACAATCAACACATGGCATCGATGCAATGCTCAAACAAGGATGATGATATGACAGGTTGAATTGTACTAAAATGTAACCCTAAGACATGCTCGACAGTTTAATCGGGGTTCTAAGGGGTATAAACCCTAATTCAGAGAAACTCCGGAATCACCTGTGAGGGGTTACTATGTTCTTTTATTTAAACTTTTCATGGAAGTTGCTGCACAATGCATGATTATAGCTTAGATAGGTAGATCTCATTTTTCTGAACAATTTGATATATTATTCATATTTTCTGACTTATAAATAATTACTTATTGAATTTACAAGATTTATTCATTTTCTGAAATTATTAAAGCCTTTATTACATTAGGCTGACGTCAGCTCAATCTATCCCTAATTCTTTTCTCACCATGGCAGGGGCTAGCCACTGCGGCTGACAGGTGGGGTCAAGGCCACGTCAGACGCCACCTCAGCCCCACGTTGACTCGCCGGCAAACGAGCCAGACAGTGGCCACCGGCGGCGAGAGAACACGCGCGGGTGAGTGGACACCTGTGTTCGAACCAGCGCATCGAATGGACCTAGTAGCGGTGGCGGCGGCCCTATATGGTCACCGGAGCATGGCCTATGGCGGCGAGCGGCAGTGTTGCTTGCAGCACGGCGGTGAGCGGCGGATACAGAGCGCGAGGAGAACAAAGGGAAGGTCCAGGAGGACGGGCGACTCACCCTCGATGCGTGTGCAGGCTCGGAGAGGGCAGAGGATGTCAGTGTCGATGGCAATGGTGGCGGTGGTGGTTATCGGTGGCGGAGAATATGTGGTCGGAGCGGCCGATTGTGGACGCTCGAGCTCGATTCCTTTGGCGGATCGAAGCAGGGGACTGAGGTGGAGATCCTGGGCTGCTCAGCGGGGCTCGGCGAGGCTTCAAATGGCAGCGACGGTCGGTTCCCAAGCAGCTAGGGTTCAGCCTCATACGGGAGAGAAGAGAGAGGTCTCGGGGGAGAGCAGAAGTGGATGAGGACAGGCAGGGCGTCGACACGGTGATCTTATCCTCCTCCGGAGCGCGATGGATGGCGGGGAGCAAGCGGCGGGATCGACGGTGCCAGCAGCGACACCCGGCTGCTTGGCGTCGGGGACTAAGACGACGAAGGATGGGCGAAGCGGTATGGGCCGGAGTTGGCCGTTGCTAGGATCTGGCTGCTACGCGCGGGCGGCAGGGAGGAAAAAGAGGAGAGATGGGTCGGCTGGGCTGCGGCCTGTTAGCTGCTGCTCCTCCATTTTTTTAAAACGAAACCTTTTTCTTTTTTTGTTTTCCTGTTTTTTCTTTTGTAATTCATTTTGAAATCTGTTTTGGGTATTTCAAAAATACCATAAGCTTTTATAAAACTAGTAAAATATTGTGGGGCCCTCTTAGTCCATTTGGGCTCCATAATTTTGGCACTTTTCAAAATACAAAAACTTGTTGAATTCATTTCAAAAAGAGAGGGGAGGACTAGGGTGTTAGGGTTTTGATTTATTTATTATTGCATGCATTTTTATAATATGATGATCATGATGCACAATCAAACCCTAATACAAGATTAACTAAAACTGGGGTGTTACAGCTCTATCCCCCTTACGAGAATCTCGACCCGATATTCCAAAGGTAGGAAGAGAGAGAGGGAGAGAGAGAGAGAGACATAGAGAGAGAGAGAGAGAGAAACAGGGCCACTCTAAGGATAAGAGGGAAACACACTAAACAACACATAGAGTATCTCATGGTCAACTCAGGGATGGAGTGTTCAGAAATATCTCTGAGATGACGAACATGAAACATGTCAAGGTAACAGAGGAAACAAGAGAAGAAGGTTTCAATTTGTTAGATAGATGGTCTTCATAAGGATTGAGACCATGGAGCTCACAGAAGAGTTTAAGCTTCTGAGAAGGAAAGCTTCCAATAGAAGAACATAAGAACAGACTTCGATAGGAAACCTCTACTAAGCGGCTTAAGTAGAGATTTTAGGTTGCAGAGATATGGATCAACAAAACCAAGTTGTTGAACTACTTTTGAAACAGAAGGGTCACTCTTTCGTTCAACAGAAGGCCAAGATAGAAATGTTGTTTCGGTGGAGAGGACTCGTAATAGTCATAAGGAACATGTAACAAGAGCAACTGCTGACTACCAGAATCATAGTCACTCTTAAAACATGGCTGAGGAAACGAAGGAAACTCTTTATTCATCCAGGTTTATCAAATCTTTGCCGCAGATCATGATATCACTTTACACCACTAAGATGAATAGTTAAGAAGATTCCTGATGACACGAGAAAATAAACTTTGTTCTTAGACTTTGTTTACTTGGCACAACAAGATGCTTGCCAACATAAAAGGGTCTGGAGGATCGACCGAGAGACATTTAGCAGCACTACTTTAAATGTTCTCCTTGATGTTTGAGATATGAAGCATCAAAGTAGAGGTCGGACTTCGTAAACAAAGGAAACCACGAGTACAACTCCTATAATAAATAATAGAAGAAGCCTCATGAGGAGTGATTGTTATTGCTGAATCAAGAGAATATGACAAAAGGTCTTTTCGGCTAAGTGTGTCAACCATTATAACAATCTTGCCAGATTTACAAAGAGACATATGTCAAAACCTTGAGGAATACCAAGTTGCTGCTTGAGATTCAGCTTTGGTTAGGTGGGATGATACTTCAGACTCAGCATATCCGAATAGAAGGTTTGCAACATTTACCTCAAAGGTATGGTCACTAGATTCTCAATATATGTACTACATTGTCAAGCTCCAAAAGATGATCTAGATTGCTAGCCCCATGTATTTAGCAACTTGTCAAAAGACAACTGTACACATATAAAGTACTAACAATAAAACACACACGTGTCCTTAAGAAAAGGAAAATAACTCTGCTCGAGTTCACAACGACATCTTTCAACAACTGCACATGAACCAGAGGAGGATACTTCTAACATCCAGAACACATACTTTGAGATGACTCGAAGATGGTTCTCAAAATTTTCCAACATTAATGCCAATTTTTCCATATGAATCTAATCTAACGTGGGAGAAAATAAGGATGTCATCGATGACCCACAAGTATAGGGGATCGCAACAGTCTTCCAGGGTAGTATTACCCAATTTATTGATTCGACACAAGGCGAGCCAAAGAATACTTGCAAGCCTTAACAACTGAGTTGTCAATTCAGCTGCACCTGGAAATAGTTCTTACTCACAGAAGTTTATCAGTAGCAACAGTTTGGTAGTAGCAACAGCAAAGCAACAACAGCAACAATATAAGAGCAATAGTAACAGTAGTAGCAAACAGTAGGATATAAGCACGGTAGGCATAGGGATGGATGGACGGGCGTTGCACGGACAAGTCTAAACATGTAACTTCAAGACCTAGGGCATTGCAGATAAATAAGAATAAGCATCCAAGTACTAAACAATCCTAGGCATGTGCTCCATATATAGTCATACGTGCTCGCAATGAGAACTTGAACAACATCTTTTGTCCTGCCAGCCCGTGGCAGCGGGGCCTCTAGGGAACTACTGGAAATTAACGTGCTCCTTTTAATAGAGCACCAGAGCAAAGCATTAACACTCTGTGAACACATGTGATCCTCACACCACATCCATCCCCTCCGGTTGTCCCAATTTCTGTCACTTCGGGGCCTTTGCATCCGGAAAATGATATGTGTACACAACTTGCAGATAAGATCACAAACAATACTATCATAATGATTAAATAATAAGTTCAGATCTGAGATCATGGCACTCGGGCCCTAGTGACAAGCATTAAGCACAAAAAGTTGCAACAAAGTCAAATAGCACTAAAAGAGATACTAGGCACTATGCCCTAACAATCTTATTTGATTACATGATAGAACTCATCCAATCCCTACCATCCCCATAGCCTACAGCGGGGGATTACTCACTCATGGATGAGGGAAACATTGATGGTTAATGGAGAGGCGTTGGTGATGACGATGGCGATCATCCTCCCCAAATTTACCGTCCTGGCAGGGTGGCAGAACGGAGTTTCTGGATCCGAACCGCGGCTTCTGGTGGTGGCGGTGCAACGGAACTTTTTATGGAAAAACATCGACCCCCCTGAGTTTTTAGGTCAGAAGGCATCTTATAGGCGAAGAGAGAGGCCGAGGGGGTGCCTGTTGGAGATATGCCCTAGAGGCAGTAATAAATATGGTTATTATTATATCTTTGTGTTTATGATAAATGTTTACATTCATGCTATAATAGTATTAACAAGGAAACATTAATACTTGTGTGATTTGTAAACTTAAATTGAAGTCCCTAGTAAAGCCTCTTCATAATACTAGCTTTTTGGTTAATAAATGATTGTGGTTTCCCTATCATGAACATTGAGATGTTATTAACAACAAGATCATATCGTTAGGAGAATGATATGATGGACATACTCCTATAGATAAGCGTAGCATAAAGATCAAGTCATTTTAATAGTTCAATTGCTATATGCTTTCTGATACATAGTAACCTAATTCCTTCGACCATGAGATCATGCTTATCACCATCATTGGAAGGATGCTTTGATGACATCAAACACCACACCGTAACTGGGTGGCTATAAAGGTGGCATTGAGTGTTCGGAAAGTATTGGTTGAGACACATGGATCAAGAGTGGGATTTGTCCATCCATATGACGGATAGATATACTCTGGGCCCTCTCGGTGGAATGTCATCCAATTAGCTTGCAAGCATGTGAGCTCACAAGGATCACATATCACGGAACGAGAAAGAGTACTTATCGATGTGAGGTTGAACTAGGTATGCAGAGATACCGACGATCAAAACCTCTGATAAGTAAACTATCGTGAGACAAAAGGAAATTGGTATCGTATGTAAGTGGTTCATTCAATCGCAAAGTAATCGTAAAAATATGTGGGAGCCATATGAATTTCCAGATTCCTCTATTGGTTATTGTTCGGAGAAGTGTCTCGATCATGTCCGCATAATTCACGAACCGCAGGGAGACACACTTAAGGATTCGACGTTGTTGAGTAGTTATGGAATGATGAGTAAGAGACCGAATGTTGTTCGGAGTCTCGAATGGGATCCGGGATATCACGAGGAGATCCGGAATGGTCCGGAGAATAAGATTCATATAAGGAAAGTCCTGTTTCGGGGTTGGAGAATGGTTCCGGTGTTTTCATCGGGAATGTTCTAGAAGGTTCCGGAATGTTCGGTACTCCGGAGAGGAAGGGTACATGAATGTGCCATAACAAGTTGGAATGGTTGCATCATGTACTAGGTGTCATCGCTGAACAAAATAAAGGGATAAATCAAATCCTAGTTTGAAAAGTCAAACGCCAATTTGAAAAGTCAAACGGCTATTTTGTTTGGTGGAGGGAGAGTAGGAAACCTACTTGGGGAGGAAGTCCCTCTCCCTCCACCGCCGGCCTTGGAAGCCGAGTTGGGGAGGGACTCCCCTCCCCTTGGCCGGCCCCCTCCACCTATATAAGGAGGGGCAGGGCTGCCCCTCCAAACACCAACTTGCACCCTGCAAACCCTAGCCCCAAGCCGCCGGCGCCGCCACCTCCTGCTGCCGTCGCCTAGGGCTAAATCCTAGCCGCCGAGTTGGGGCATCCCCTTGCCCTATCCGCCGGCCTAGCATCTCCTCCTTGGTGCGTCTAAACCCTAGATCACCAAGGCTCTCTCATAGTCCACCATACTCGCTCCGGCTTAAGGCGAAGCCCTACGAGATCTCCCCTCTACTTCCGGTACCATCTGTCGTATACCGAATCGCGAGAGTGCTACAACCTCCGCGCCATCTGGAACAAGGGATAGGAAGGTCTTCGCCGAGTACCGAACGTGTGACCGATCATGAGCTTGGAGCAGCGCCGGAAGGATCGTCTACACGATCTTGAGATCGACAAGAGTACGACTACAACACCCACGAGAATCCGCTCTCGTTAAACACTTTGGAATCTTTGAGGGTGAGTTATTCCATTGACTCATTGCTACAATCTAGTAGATAGATCTTGGCTTGTTTGTTTGTATGCGGTAGAAATTTTTTGTTTTCCATGCTACGAACCCCTACAGTGGTATCAGAGCCGTTTCTATACGTAGATCTGTTGCACGAGTACACACAATGATCATTGTGGGCGGTGATGTTTTTATTATCAATTGCTTCTTGTGTACTTTGCATCTTGCGGTCTGATGGGATGAAGCGGCCCGGGCTAACCTTACATGACATCGTTCATGATACTTGCTCCACGCTCAACATGCAACTTGTATTGCATAAGTGGATTTGCGGGTGTCTGTCTCTCCCATTGTAGTATAGATCCAATTTACAACGGGCACTTGATAGTTCAAACATCAACGTCGTGGTTCTTGTTCGTAAGTTAGATCGACACTTAATGAAAGCCCCAAACCACGTAAAACATGCAAATAAATTAGAGGCGTCTAACTTTGTTTTGCAGGGGTGTGCTGTGATGTGATATGGCCATGATTGTGATTATATTTGATGTATGCAATGTTCCTTATTGTAAGTTGGCAACCGGCAGGAGCCATATGGTTGTCTTTAATTTATGTTAAGACCCGCGTGTCTATTCAAAGTAGTTGTAATAGTTGAAGCTGGTGGAAGACAACCATGGAGCAGCATCATTGACCTTGATGCAATGTCGGTGATGATGGAGATCATGTCCGTTCTTGAAGATGGAGATCGGAAGCACAAAGAAGAAAGGCCATATCATATCACATATTATGAATTGCATGTGATGTTAATCCTTTATGCATCGTGTATTGCTTAGTTAACGACAGTAGCATTATAAGATGATCCCTCATGCACATGAATTTCAAGTTCTAAAGTGTTCATCCTTAGTAAGCACCGTTGCTAAAGCTTGTTGTTTCGAAGCACCACGTGATGATCGTGTGTGTTAGATTCTGCAAGTGTATACAACGTGAGCAAGCCAGATTTTCTCATGCGGAAGCTAAGGTTTGATCTTGACGAGCCTAGCATGTACAAACATGGTCTCGGAACATAGATCACCGAAAGGTAAAGCATGAATCATATAGTAGATATGATGAACATGTCGATTTTTCGCCATTGAAGCTACATCAACTCTCGTGATGATCGGTGTTGATGTGGTGGATTTGGTTCGTGTGATCACTAAAAAAATGTGAGGGATGTTTTTTTGAGTGGGAGTTCACCTAGATTAATTTAACTATTAATTAGCACTCAATTTGTCATAAACTTAGTCTAAACTATTGCAAATATGTTGTAGATCAATGGCGGCCCCTACCATCAATTTTAATGCGTTCCTAGAGAAATAAAAGTTGAAAAACAATGGAATCAACTTCGCGGATTGGTTCCGCAATTTGAGGATTGTCCTCAATGCTGGTAATTTGACCTATGTGCTGGATGCATTTGGGTGACCTCCTGCGGTGATGCTACCGATGAAGTAAAGAATGTTTACCTCGCCGGAAGACTCGGTACTCACGATTGATGTGCTATCTTGTATGGTTTAGAATCGGAGCTTCAGAAAAGGTTTGAGAATTCAGACCCACATGATATTGTCCGTGAACTCAAATTGATTTTTGAGACTCACGCGGCAGTTGAGAGCTATGAGGCTTCTGAAAAGTTCTTTAACTGCAAGATGGAAGAGGGAAGCTTCGTCAGTGAGCATGTGCTTAAGATGTATGGGCACGCAAACAAACTTCAATGCTTGGGTATAGTGATTCCTAATGCTTTGGGGATTTACCATGTCCTCCAATCACTACCACCAAGTTACAAGAACTTTGTGATGAACTACAATATGCAAAGCATGAACAAGCAGTTGCCAGAACTCTTCTCCATGTTAAAATCTGCAGAAGTGGAGATCAAGAAAGAGCACCAAGTGTTGATGGTCAATAAGACCACTAAATTCAAGAAAGGCAAGTCTAAGCAAAAGGGACACTTCAAGAAGGGTGGTAATAAAGTTACCGCACCTACGAAGAAGACCAAGGCTGGACCTAAGCCTGATACAGAGTGCTTTTATTGCAAGGGAGAAGGTCACTGGAAGCGGAATTGCCCAAAGTACTTGGCGGATTTGAAGAACGACAACATCAATAAGAAAGGTATATCCGATATACATGTTATTGATGTGTATCTCACTAGTACTCGTAGTAGTGCCTGGGTATTTGATACTGGTTCGGTTGCTCACATTTGTAACTAGAAACAGGTGCTGCAGAATAAACGGAAGCTAGCGAAGAACAAGGTGACGATGCGCGTGGGAAATGGATCAAAGGTTGATGTGATCGCGGTCAGCACGCTACCTCTTCATCTACCATCGGGATTAGTTTTATACTTAAATAATTGTTATTTGGTGCCTGATTAAGCATGAAAATTATATCGGGATCTTGTTTATTGCGAGACGGTTACTTGTTTAAGTCCGATAATAATGGTTGTTCGATTTATATGAGTAATATGTTTTATGCACATGCACCTTTGATAGATGGTCTATTCTTATTGAATCTCGATAGTGGAAATACACATATTAATAACATTGAGGCTAAACATTTGAAATTGAGCGATAACTCGACCTATATGTGGCACTGTCGTCTTGGTCACATTGGAGTGAAGCGTATGAAGAAACTCCATTCCGATGGACTTCTTGAATCACTTGATTTCGAATCACTTGAAAGATGCGAAGCATGAGTGATGGGTAAAATGACTAAGACTCCATTTTTTGGGATGATGGAGCGAGCTAAGGACTTATTGGAAATCATACATAGCGATGTGTGTGGTCCAATGATTGTAGCATCGCGCGGTGGTTATTGTTAAGTTCTCACCTTCACGGATGACTTGAGTAGATATGGGTATATCTATTTCATGAAACATAAGTCCGAAACTTTCGAGAAGTTTAAGGAATTTCAAAGTGAGGTGGAGAATCAATGTAACAAGAAGATTAAATTTCTACGTTCCGATCGTGGAGGTGAATATCTAAGTTACGAGTTTGGCGAGCATTTGAAGAAGTGGGAAAATTTTTCACAATTGACACCGCCGGGAACACCACAGCGTAATGGTGTGTCCGAACGTCGTAATCGAACTCTCTTAGATATGGTTCGTTCTATGATGTCACTTATAGATTTACCGCTATCATTTTGGGGTTATGCATTAGAAACAGCCGCATTCACTTTAAATAGGGCACCATCTAAATCCGCTGAAACGACACCGTATGAATTATGGTTTGGGAAGAAACCTAAATTGTCGTTCCTTAAAGTTTGGGGTTGCGAAGCCTATGTAAAGAAGTTACAGCCGGACAAGCTTGAACCCAAAGCGGAAAAATGCGTCTTCATAGGATACCCAAAGGAAACTATTGGGTATACCTTCTATCATAGATACGAAGGCAAAATCTTCGTTGCCAAGAATGGATCCTTTCTAGAGAAAGAATTTCTCTCGAAAGAAGTGACTGGAAGGAAAGTAGAACTCGACGAGGTTGTCGAACCTTCTCTCGAACTTGTGAGTAGATCAGCACCGGAAGAAGTTCCTGTGGTGCCTGCACCAATAAGAGAGGAATCTAATGATGATGATCATGCAACTTCGGTTGTAGTTGCTATAGAACCTCGCAGGTCAACGAGAACTCGTACCACTCCTGATTGGTATGATCCCGTTATGAGTGTCATGTTGGTGGACAACACCGATGACCCTGCGACATATGAGGAAGCGATGATGAGCCCAGATTCCAATAAATGGCAAGAAGCCATGAAATCCGAGATTGGATCCATGTACGAAAACCAAGTATGGACTTTGGTGGACTTACCGGATGGCCGGAAGGCTGTCGAGAACAAATGGATTTTCAAGAAGAAAACAGATGCCGATGGTAATGTTACTGTCTATAAAGCTTGACTTGTCGCAAAAGGGTTTCGACAAATTCAAGGAGTTGACTACGATGAGACTTTCTCACCTGTAGCGAAGCTAAAGTCTATGAGGATTATGTTAGCAATCGCTGCATATTATGATTATGAGATATGGCAGATGGATGTAAAAACAGCGTTCCTCAATGGAGACATTGATGAAGAGTTGTATATGATGCAACCCAAAGGTTTTGTCGATCCTAAGGATGCTAACAAGGTATGCAAACTTCAACGGTCCATTTATGGATTGAATTAAGCGTCCCGAAGTTGGAATCAACGTTTTGATAAGGTGATCAAAAGTTTTGGTTTTATACAAACTTATGGAGAAGCTTGTATTTACAAGAAAGTGAGTGGGAGCTCTGTAGCATTCTTGATACTATATGTAGATGACATATTGTTGATTGGGAATGATGTAGACCTTCTTAATAGTGTCAAGGAATATTTGAATAACAGTTTTTCAATGAAAGATCTTGGCAAAGCAGCTTACATATTGGGCATAAAGATTTATAGAGATAGATCGAGACGTCTAATATCATTGTCACAAAGTACATATTTGGACAAAGTTTTAAAGAGGTTTGGAATGGAAGATAGCAAGAAAGGGTTCTTGCCCATGTTGCCCAATACGATGTTGAGTAAAACTCAAAGTCCAACAACGGCAGAAGATAGAGAAAGGATGAGTAAGACTCCCTATGCCTCAGCCATAGGATCTCTAATGTATGCCATGATATGTACTAGACCCGACATTGCATATGGTGTTAGTTTGACTAGCAGATATCAAAGTGATCCAGGAGTGGATCATTGGACAGCGGTCAAAAACATCCTTAAGTACTTGAGAAGAACTAAGGATATGGTTCTTTCTTATGGAGGTGATGAACATCTCGTTGTTAATGGTTACACCGATGCTAGTTGGAACACTGATCCGGATGATTCTAAATCACAATCTGGATACGTGTTTACTTTGAATGGTGCAGCAGTTAGCTGGAGGAGTGCAAAGCAAAGCGTTGTGGCGAGATCTTCAACTGAATCGGAATACATGGCTGCTTCGGAGGCTTCACAAGAAGCGATATGGATGAAAGAGTTCATTACAGAGCTCGGTGTGGTTCCAAGTGCGCTGGACCCAATGTCTATCTACTGTGATAACATGGGCACCATAGCCAATGCGCAAGAACCAAGGTCACACAAGAATCTTAAGCACATCAAGCTACGTTTCCACGCTATTCGAGAACATGTCCAAGATGGTGACATAAAGATTTGCAAAGTACACACAGATCTGAATGTGGCGGTTCCGTTGACTAAACCTCTCCCGAGGACAAAACATGACCAACACCAAACTGACATGGGTGTTCGGTATATTACCATGTAATCTAGATTAGATGACTCTAGTGCAAGTGGGAGACTGTTGGAGATATGCCCTAGAGGCAGTAATAAATATGGTTATTATTATATCTTTGTGTTTATGATAAATGTTTACATTCATGCTATAATAGTATTAACAAGGAAACATTAATACTTGTGTGATTTGTAAACTTAAATTGAAGTCCCTCGTAAAGCCTCTTCATAATACTAGCTTGTTGGTTATAAATGATTGTGGTTTCCCTATCATGAACATTGAGATGTTATTAATAACAAGATCATATCGTTGGGAGAATGATATGATGGACATACTCCTATAGATAAGCGTAGCATAAAGATCAAGTCATTTTAATAGTTCAATTGCTATATGCTTTCTGATACATAGTAACCTAATTCCTTCGACCATGAGATCATGCTTATCACCATCACTGGAAGGATGCTTTGATGACATCAAACACCACACCGTAACTGGGTGGCTATAAAGGTGGCATTGAGTGTTCGGAAAGTATTGGTTGAGACACATGGATCAAGAGTGGGATTTGTCCATCCATATGACGGATAGATATACTCTGGGCCCTCTCGATGGAATGTCATCCAATTAGCTTGCAAGCATGTGACTGGCTCACAAGGGATCACATATCACGGGAACGAGAAAAGAGTACTTATCAGTAACGAGGTTGAACTAGGTATGCAGAGATACCGACGATCAAAACCTCGGATAAGTAAACTATCGTGAGACAAAAGGAAATTGGTATCGTATGTAAGTGGTTCATTCGATCGCAAAGTAATTGCAGAAATATGTGGGAGCCATATGAATTTCCAAATTCCTCTATTGGTTATTGTTCGGAGAAGTGTCTCGATCATGTCCGCATAATTCACGAACCGTAGGGAGACACACTTAAGGATTCGACGTTGTTGAGTAGTTATGGAATGATGAGTAAGAGACTGAATGTTGTTCGGAGTCTCGGATGGGATCCGGGATATCACGAGGAGATCCAGAATGGTCCGGAGAATAAGATTCATATAAAGAAAGTCCTGTTTCGGGGTTGGAGAATGGTTCTGGTGTTTTCATCGGGAATGTTCTAAAAGGTTCCAGAATGTCCGGCACTCCGGAGGGGAAGGGTACATGAATGTGTAATAACAAGTTGGAATGGTTGCATCATGTACTAGGTGTCATCGCTAAACAAAATAAAGGGATAAATCAAATCCTAGTTTGAAAAGTCGAACGCCAATTTGAAAAGTCAAACGGCTATTTTGTTTGGTGGAGGGAGAGTAGGAAACCTACTTGGGGAGGAAGTCCCTCTCCCTCCACCACCGGCCTTGGAAGCCGAGTTGGGGAGGGACTCCCCTCCCCTTGGCCGGCCCCCTCCACCTATGTAAGGAGGGGAAGGGCTGCCCCTCCAAACACACAACTTGCACCCTGCAAACCCTAGCCCCAAGCCGCCGGCGCCGCCACCTCCTGTTGCCGCCGCCTAGGGCTAAACCCTAGCCGCCGAGTTGGGGCATCCCCTTTCCCTAGCCGCCGGCCTAGCCTCTCCTCCTTGGTGCGTTTAAACCCTATATCACCAAGGCTCTCTCATAGTCCACCATACTCGCTCCGGCTTACGGCGAAGCCCTGCGAGATCTCCCCTCTACTTCCGGTACCACGCCGTCGTGCTGCCGGAATCGCGAGGAGAGTGCTACAACCTCCGCTTCTGGAACAAGGAGAGGAAGGTCTTTTTCAGTACGAACGTGTGACCGACGCGGAGCACCTTGCCGTAACTTGCGCGGAAGGATCGTCTACGATCTTGAGATCGGCAAGATGCGACTACATCACCCACGAGAATCCGCTCTCGTTAAACACTTTGGAATCTTCGAGGGTGAGTTATTCCATCGACTCGTTGCTACAAACTAGTAGATAGATCTTGGCTTGTTTGTTTGTATGGGGTAGAAAATTTTTGTTTTCCATGCTACGAACCCCTCGATGGCTGGCCACACCTCCAGTGCTGGTGGGCCTACTGGCGGGGTGTGGGACACCAGGCTCCCTCCGTCTCGTATTCTGGCTCCGTGGATCTTCTGGTGAAATAGGATTTTTGGCATATTTTCCGGGATTTTTCCTGATAGTTGATTTTCTGCACAAAAACTAGACACCAAGTTAATTCTGCTGAAAACAGCATCAGTTTGTGTTAGTTGTATCCAAATCACACAAGTTTAGAGAAGAAACAATAGCAAAGTGTTCGGGAAAGTAGATACGTTTTGGACGTATCAACTCCCCCAAGTTTAGCTTATGCTTGTCCTCAAGCAATTTAGTTGAAAACTGAGTGTGATAAAAGAACTTTAACGAACACATTTGCTTCATATGATGTATATATTCTCAGCACAGGAGTAGATACTTAAACCATTCATAATAACAAGTATGCAACTAAGTCTAATCAATAGTCATTGCAAGCTATGAAGAGAAACCAACTCAATAATAATAAGTAGCATGGAACATAAACATAAGCAACATTGTAATGCTCATAAAAAGGTATGATAGAGTGGTATCTCGCTTGCCTTTGTTTGTAGAGCACAATATAAATGCCAAGGCACCTCTGAAGTTCAAGTGAAGACTAGAAGTAAAGATATCAGAGGTACAAGCATCAAAGTCATGACATAATTAACCAAGTTTTGAGACAAACACAAGAATGACAACTATGCTCTCAAGAAGGTGCTCATAGAATAAGTGGTGACTCAACAAGGAAGTGAAAAGGTTTTGAAAAGTTTGAAAGGCTTCCAAATGCTGAAAATAAGGTACTCACTAGCTGTGAGCTCTCATTGCCCCTATCATAGGCATCTTTATATGGTTAAGGTGAAAGTGAGGTCCAATATGAGTTATATGCTTGACAGACCATAAACTAGAAATCCCATGTCCCTTGAGTACGGGGGCCGCTCTGCATGCTACTTAACTTTAGTTACCTGTAAGTTCTTGTCATTGTAAATACATTCATATCATAGAGAACCACCAACAGGGTACCCCTTGCACATGATACAGGAGCTATCCCATGATCAAAATGACAAGGCAATCAGACAATGTGAGCATCCCAGCGATCTTTTTATTTACTATTTGCATATATTTTTATTGAGGATGCTTCACAGATGCTCATTATGGTAATGCTGCAAGTTTCCACCATGATTAGGCATGGCTTAGGCTAGCGGCCTAGGCGTTTCTCTAACACATATATATACTCCATGAACTCACAAGCTCCCCTTTTATTTCACACCGATGATATCCATAAACAAAAGAGCAAGGTATCAACTGGATATGTATCCATAAGTGTTGAAAGCGTTCCCCGTGACAGCACGGTTCTGCTAACTCCCAGCCTATAATTTGCAAGCATATAACTTTCATGGACATGTCACAATGGTTCAGGATTATTAAGTGCAAGAAATAAAGTGTGCCATCAAGTACGTGAGAGCTTTACTAACTAACTTTCTCAAAACAGTCAAACATTTTATTTGGAAGAAAACAAGGCATATAGAATATGCACTGAAATAGCAAATGATGCTAATAGGTAAGTATGGTGGACAAAGTTGGCAATATTGGTTTTGGGGAGTTGGAAGCACAAGTAGAGCTCATACTCGGTGCAAGTGAAGGCTAGCAATAGAGAGGGAGCGACAAGCGAGAGAGCAATAATTGCCATAATCATGCTTGCAACAAAACATGACTAATTATGGCATGAAAGTGATACAAGAACTCTGAGGCAAAATAAATCATTGAGGCTTATTGACTATTGTTTAGTCATATGCATGCGTGAGCATGTGCCAAGTCGAATCACATGAAACTTTTAGAGGAGGATACCACAATATCATACCAAAATATGAATAAAACAATGCAAGCAAACATTCATATGACATGCTACAAACTATTAGCAAGATGGAGCTAATCACAAGCAAGCAAGAACTACTAAGCATTCATAATAACATACACCTTACATGAACAGACTAAGCATGCTCACAATGATGAGTATATGTACAAAAATGAAAACAAATAGAGTTCGTTACTAGCCTCTTACCACACCTCAAGTTGTGTTAATCTTCATTATTGCCCTTCACTTGTGTGACTTGAATAATAACATGAAACCAAAATCCACTGAGGACGACTGAACCCTGCAAAGAACTCACAAAACCAAAGAGGAACAACAAATATTTTTGGTGTTTTCGATTTTTTAGAACAAGCAAACAAAGCAAAATATTTTTGGATTTTTCTTTAAGGAAAACCAAGGCTAAAAAGGAAAGAAACAAACCAAGAGAAACAACGAAAATATTTTTGGTATTTTTGTGTTTTGAGAAAGCAGAAACAAAAACAAAAAAACGAAACAATGGATATACAAAGAACCGACCGAACATGATATATAGATGAGTGTGATGTCGGTATACCACCCCCCAAGCTTAGGCTTTGGCCTAAGTGGGGCTCAATAGCGCGGATCGTAACCCCAAGCTGGTGGGTCATCATAGGAATGATCATAGTCAGGCGCTTGCGATGAAGAAGACGACACGCCCCAATCATAGGAGGGCTGCTGGTATGAAGACTCTCCCAAGTTGGAGGGCTGAACCTAATCATCTTTGGTATCCTCTCCAACATTCTCCTCTTGCTAGGAGAGATCCGCCATGTATGTGTCAAACTCCTCCTCCGTGAGCGACCATCTTTGCTTGTTATCAAAATTAAACAAAGCAGGTCCAGGAAAATAAACTACTTTCTCAGTCCTACCCCCTCTCCAACCACGCTTGGCAAAAGATAGTTCATACGGTAAAGTTCTCACGGTAGCCCCTAGAGAAACAAAATTATGCTGAACCATGGATTCAAGATCAAGCCTCTCTATGGGGAACCGATAATTTGAATGGTGAGGATCTAAACCATGGAAAGCTAGCAACCTAGAAGCAATGAGACCTCCATAAATTCAACCCTTCTCGCGGTTAGTGGTGAGACGTAAGCTATCAAAGCACCCAGGTTATAAGATCTATCCTTATTCAAAGCAGCTGCGATAAAAGCTAGATCAAAAGAAGATAACTTTCTAGCAAGAATACACTTGGTAATGAAATAGGAAAAATATCTAATAGTTGGGAACTGAATGTTCTAAATTTTACCACTTTCCTTTGAGAAGTCGAAACCTTGGCAAATCTCCGCATATAAATCCATAAGTAACTTGGGCCTCTCCTTGATCTTCTCACAAGATTGAAGGGTTTCGAAGCATAGTAAATCAAAAAAATTCTACGGATACGAACGGGAAATCCAAGATCTAATCTATGAGATGCAAACAACGAGGGGAAATAGATGATATCTTCATACCCTTGAAGATTCGCACAGCGGAACGTTCTACGGAACGTGGTTGATGTAGTCGTACTAGCCTTCTCCTCCTCGCGATCCGATCCGATCCAACACCGCAAGTGGCGATGCCTCCGAGAGATGCACACGTACGGCACCTCGACGTATCCTCCTTCCTCGGTCCAGCAAGTGGGGTGGAGAGAAAGATTGGATCTACAACACTACGGCGTGGTGCAAAGGTGGAGAGTTTCTGCGGCAGGGCTTCGCCTACGCGCAGTCGGGAGAGAGAGAGAGAGATCTGGAGGGCAGCAGTATGGCGGCTAGGGTTGAAGGAGTGGGGGAGGAGGGCTGCGCCCCTGCCCTCTATATATAGGGGGCTGGCCGGCCCCCTTGGCCCCTCCTCCAAGCCCTAGGGCGGCGGCCCCAAGGGTTGGAGTGGGGGGCAAGTTTTCCCCCTCCTTCTAGAAGGTTTCCCTAGGGTTTCCCTAGGGTTTTGGCCGGCTAGGCCTATGGGGCCTTGTGCCCCTGGCCCAATGCGGCCAGGGCACTCCCTCATAGGCCCACGCCCCCTCCCGACAAGTGGGGCCACGTTGGTCCCACTCCGGAAGGTTCTAGAAGCTTCCGGTACAATACCGAACAATCCGAAACAATTCCGAAATCCAAAAACCGCTTTCCCTTATATGAATCTTATTCTCCGGACCATTCCGGAACCTCTCGTGGCATCCTGGATCTCATTCGAGACTCCGAACAAAAAATCATAAACCAATTATCCATTCTATCCTAGCGTCGAGACACGTTAAGTGTGTGACCCTACGGGTTCGAGAATATGCAGACATGATCTTCTATCAATAATCAACAGCGGGGTCTGGAAACCCATATTGACTCCCACACATTCATCGATGATCATATCGGATGAACCATGATGCCAGGATTCAATTGATCCCATATATATATTCCCTTTTTCACGCGATATTTTACTTGCCCGAGATTCGATCGTCGGTATCGGCATACCTAGTTCAATCTCGTTCACAGCAAGTACTTTACTCGTTCCGTAATCTGATATCACTTTGTGATTAACTCCTTAACCACTTGCTTGCAAGCGGTGTTGATACCGATTACCGAGTGGGCCCGAAGTATATCTCTTCGACTTGGGAGGGACAAATCCCATCTCGATACATACAACCCAACAGATACTTTCCGATCACCTGATAGACACCTTTATGATCACCCTCTCATAGGATGATGTTTGATGACCTCAAAGCTTTCTTCCGATACCAGGGAGTTGCATTATCTCATGGTCTAAGGAATACAATATTTGACATAAGAAAAAGCTTCGCAAAGATGAACACAATGACACGATCTAATTGCTCTGCTTGATTTGGGTCTGTCCATCATATCATTCTCCCAATGATATGATCTCATTATTAATCGACAACTCATGTCTATGGCTAGGAAACCTTAACCGTCATTAATCAATGAGCTAGTCCATAGAGGCGTACTAGGGACACGGTGTTGTTCATAAACCACACAAGTATCAAAGTTTCCGCTTAATACAATTCTAGCATGGAATATAAACTTTATCATGAACAAGAATTATAATAATAACATCTTTATTATTGCCTCTAGGGCATAATTCCAACAGTCAACCACTTGCACTAGTCAATAATCTAGTTTACATCTGGAAACAATCTAACACCCATGGCACTAAGGTGCTGATCATGTTTTGCTCGTGGAAGAGGTTTAGTCAACGGATCTGCGACATTCAGATCCGTATGTACTTTGCTAATCTTCATATCTCCATCTGTTATATAATCTCGAATTATATGAAACTTGCGGTTGATATTCTTGGTCTTTGGATGATATCTTGGTTCCTTAGCCAGTGCTATGGCGCCAGTGTTGTCACACAATATCTCTAGTGGGTCCAAGGCACTTGGAACCACACCAAGCTCAGTGATGAAGTTCCTGATCCAAACTCCTTCACTTGACGCTCCTGCAGCAGCCATATATTCCGCTTCTACTGTAGATGCCGCGATCACGCTTTGCTTGCAGCTTCTCCAGCTCACAGCTCCTCCATTCAAAATATAAACGTATCATGTCTGAGATTTAGAATCATCCTTGTCGGTGTCGAAACTAGCATCGACGTAACCTTTTACGACGAGCTGTTCATCACCTCCATAGACTAAGAACATTTCTTTAGTTCTATTTAAATACTTTAGAATGTTCTTCACGGCTGTCCAGTGTTCCACTCCTGGATCACTTTGGTATCTGCTCGTCAAACTAAGAGCATTGGACACATCCGTCCTGGTACATAGCATGGCATACATGATAGATCCTATGGCCGAGGCATAAGGCACTTTGCTCATAGCTTCTCTATCGTTTACCGTAGCTGGACACTGAGCCCTGCTCAATATAGGTATGCACTTTGGCTTAAAGCTATCAGGCGTCTTTGTCTATCTCTATAGATTTTGATGCCCAATATATAAGCAGCTTCCCCTAGGTCTTTCATTGAAAAACATTTGTTCAAATAACTCTTCACATCGTTAAGCATATCAATGTCATTTCCAATAATCAATATGTCATCCACATATAGTACTAGAAATGTCACTGAGCTCCCACTTACTTTCTTGTAGATACAAGCTTCGTAGAAATTTGCAACAAATCCAAAGCTCTTGATCACTTGATCAAAATGAAGGTTCCAACTCCGAGATGCTTGCTTCAGTCCATAAATGGAACGCTGAAGTTTGCACACCTTACCAGCATCCTTAGGATCGACAAAACCTTCGGGTTGCATCATATACAACTCTTCATCAATGTTGTCATTGAGGAACACAGTCTTGACATCCATCTGCCATATTTCATAATTCTGAAACGCAGCGATTGCTAATAAAATCCGAATGGACTTAAACATCGCTACGGGAGAGAAAGTCTCATCGTAGTCAACACCTTGAACTTGTCGAAAACCTTTCGCGACAAGCCGTGCTTTATATACAGTAACATTATCATCCGCGTCCGTTTTCTTCTTGAAAATCCATTTGCACTCAACGGCCTTTCGGTCGCTAGGAGGATCCACCAAAGTCCATACTTGGTTTTCGCTCATGGATCCCAATTCGGATTTCATGGCCTCTAGCCATTTCTCAGAGTCTGGGCTCATCATTGCTTCCTCATAGTTCGCGGGTTCACTATTGTCTACTAACAAGATAGTTAAGACAGGGTTTCCGTACCACTCAGGAGGGGCACGCGACCTTGTCGACCTGCGACGTTCAGTAGTAGCATCGTCCGAAGCTTCATGATCCTTGTCATTAGCTTCCTCTATTGTTGGTGCAGACGGCACTGGAACAATTTCAGGTGCTGCGCTACTCTCCAACTCAAGAGAAGGTTCAATAACCTCGTCTAGCTCTACTTTCCTCCCACTCACTTCTTTCGAGAGAAACTCCTTCTCAAGAAAGGATCCGTTCTTTGCGACAAACACTTTGCCTTCGGATCTGTGATAGAAGGTGTACCCAATCGTTTTCTTAGGGTATCCTATGAAGACGCATTTCTCCGCTTTAGGTTCGAGCTTGTCCGGCATCAACTTCTTGATGTAAGTTCGCATCCCCAAACTTGAAGAAATGACAACTTAGGTTTAGCACCAAACCATAGTTCATACGGTGTCGTCTCAACGGATTTAGATGGTGCCCTATTTAAAGTGAATGCAGCGGTTTCTAATGCATAACCCCAAAATGATAACGGCAAATCTGTAAGAGACATCATCGATCGCACCATATCCAATAAAGTTCGATTCCGACGTTCAGACAAACTATTGCGCTGTGGTGTTCCGGGTGGCGTGAGTTGCAAAACGATTCCGCTTGCTTTAAGATGCGTGAGAAAATCATAACTCAAATATTCACCTCCACGATCGCATCGTAGAAATTTAATTTTCCTGTTACTATGGTTTTCCACTTCGTTCTGAAATTCTTTGAACTTTTCAAATGTTTCAGATTTATGTTTCATTAAATAGATATACCCATATCTACTTAAGTCATCAGTAAAAGTGAGAAAATAGCGATAACCACCGCGCGTTGAAACACTCATTGGTCCGCATACATCGGTATGTACGATTTCCAACAAGTCCGTTGCTCGCTCCATTATTCCAGAGAACGGGGTTTTGATCATCTTGCCCATGAGGCATGGCTCGCACGTGTCAAATGATTCAAAATCAAGAGACTCCAAAATTCCATCAGAATGGAGTTTCTTCATGCGTTTTACACCAATATGACCTAGATGGCAGTGCCATAAATAATTCATATTATCACTATCTACCTTGCATCTCTTAGCCTCAATGTTATGGATGTGTGTTTCATTGCTTTCGAGATTCAGAAGAAATAAACCATTCACAGCAGGTGCATGACCATAAAAGATGTTACTCATATAAATAGAACAACCATTATTCTCCGATTTAAATGAATAACTGTCTTGCAATAACACGATCCAGATATGATGTTCATGCTCAACGCAGGCACATAATAACATTTATTGAGGTTTAAAACTAATCCCGAAGGTAAAACTAAGGAGAGCGTGCCGACGACCATCACATCAACTCTTGACCCGTTGCCAACGCGCATCGTCACCTCATCCCTCGCTAGCCGCCTTCTATTTCGTAGCTCCTGTTTCGAGTTACAAATATTAGCAACGATTACCAAATACACGTGCACTACAACGAGGGCTAGTAAGGAAAACATCAATAACATGTATATCAAATATACCTTTGATGGTGCCAGCCTTCTTGTCCGCTAAGTACTTGGACGATTGCGCTTCGATGACCCTTGTCCTTGCAATAGAAGCACTCGGCTTAGGTCCGGACTTGAGATTCTTCTCTCGAGGGCAACGCGTGCTGTCGCGCCCTTCTTGAAGGGCTTCTTTGCACCCTTACCTTTCTTAAAGCTGGGGGCTTGTTGACCATCAACACATGATTATCTTTCTTGATGTCCACCTCCGCAGCTTTCAGCTTAGCGAGCTCGGTGATCGAATCGGTGGAACCAATCGATTATGAGTAACTACAAAACCTTTGTAGCTAGGAGGAGTGATTACGAACTCACAATCTTGAGCTCCTATGGAATCTTGATCCAGTTGCTCAAGGCGTTGAGTGTAGCCCGACATCTTAATGGCGTGCTCACTATGTAACTCCTTCCTCCATCTTGCAGTTAAAGAATTTCTCAGAGATCTCATATCTCTCAGAACGGGCCTGAGTCTGAAACATAGTTTTCAGTTCCTCAAGAATCTCAAAGGGCCCGGGGAACTCCTCAAAACGATTTTGAAGGTCCGATTCCATAGCAAACAACATGGTGCTCTTAATCACACCATAATCATCCTTGCGCGACTGATAAATAGCTTTCTCATCAGCCGGCGCATCTACAGCAGGGGCGTCACCTAGCGCTTTCTCAAGGACATAGTCCTTTTGTCCGCCAGAGAGAATGATTCTCAGATTGCGGAACTAGTTGGTGAAGTTAGACCCATTGTTCTTAAGCTTTTCTTTCTCAGCAAAAACGTTGAAGTTGAAGTTGGACTTAGCCATTTGATCTACAAAATTTGCAAGTACAATTTAGACTATGTTCATGATAACTAGTTTAACTTAATCAAATTACTAGATGAACTCCTACTAAATTCAACATCCCTCAAGTTGTTTAGTGAACACAATCCAAATTCACCACACATGATCCGATCTTCACGAGAAGAGATGTGGTTTCAATGGTGGACAACAAAGTGTCGATCATATCATTCATATGACTCATGCTTAACCTTTCGGTTCGTGTGTTACGAGGCCATGTCTGTACATGCTAGGCTCGTCAAGTCAAACCCAAGTATTTCCGCGTGTGCAAAACTGGCTTGCACCCGTTGTATGTGAACGTAGAGTTTATAGCACCCGATCATCACGTGATGCTTGAACACGACGAACTTTCGCAACGGTGCATACATGGGGAGAACACAGTTTTATCTTGATCTTTAAGTGAGGAATCATCTTATAATGCTACCGTCACGATCTAAGCATAATAAGATACATAAAAGGATAAACATCACATGCATATAATTTTATGTGACATGGTATAGCCAATCTCCGCGCAATGATCTCCATCTTGTGCGTGCCAGCATGATCTCCATCACTCCACCATGATTGCCTCCACCACGAATAGCAACTACAACTATTTCTAACTACTTAGTGATAAAGCAAAGCTATTACATGGCGTATAAGAAGTTGACACATAGGTCATACACAATTATAAAGACAACCATATGGCTCCTGCCGGTTGTGTACTCATCGAAAAGCAAGTCGTGAAACATTACAAAACATGATCATTGCATACAACATACACATCACATCTTGGGCCATACCATATCACAAAACTGTAAGGTTCCCAACCTTTAATAAGGTAGAGATCCCTGTGTTTACAATGCTAGTCCCTGGATCAATAGCTAGCATCCACAGTTAAGATGTAATATCAAGAAACAAAGGTCATAATATAACTTTATAACCAGGAATAACATAGTTTTATTACATCTTACATAGCTCATATGGCTATTACATTACATTGCAGCGGAATAACTATAAGCATGGGGTCCTTCATCTTCAAAATGCCACAGGCAGATGTTGGTTGTAGACTTTGTAATCCTAATCAATCAATCTTCACTAAAATCAATCAAACCTGCAACATACAAGTTACAGCCACAAAGGGTCAATGCATTTGAATTGTATTGGCAAGTGATACTATGGTAGTATAGTGGAGTCTATCATCTATATGCATTTGGCTAAGTGGAGTTGAGGCTTGCATTGCTCAAAATAGATTTTACTTATCATTTTGAAAATACTAAGTTTTTGCTTGACAAAATCATTTTTCTCAATCAAAGATTGAAGATCCTTTCCAAGGCATCTATCAACCAAAGATTGAAAATTACAAACAACCCTTGTTCATTCCACAAGTTTTAACTTAGAAATTGGAATGATGAGATTCTTGATTTCTTCCATGTCTTGATGCTCAAATTGTCCTTTACCAGGGACATGGCTAAGTACTTAGATTTTACACTCTGCAGAGGTGGTGCACTTTACCCACAAGACTTGGTTTCCCAAGACAAAATCTTTCAGAAGCCTTCCCTTAGACCAAAATGGGCGCGCTCCCACCTATCAAACACTACCACCCACTGTCCATATGGCTAAGTTCTTGCAACCTATATGATCATGGCAGAGCCCATATTGCCAAGTGGTTGCACTTGAAGCTTCTCAACATTTGACATCTCAAATCTCTTTGTTTCCTGGGTGGCCATCCACAAGTGAGATACACAAGCCAGGTCCATGGTCTTGTGTAACCACTCAACATAACCCAATCCTTCCATTTCCACCCAGGTGATTCATTAACTTAGTTGTTTTATTAAACAAAACCTAAGTCCTCAGACTTAGAATATTTTTCCATAGTATGAATATATATTCCACCCATGTTTTCTATTAGCTAGGCTAAGCTTGGTAGTAGTAGGAATCTCTAACTTAGGAAAATCCTACTAAGGATTCATCTACTAGGTTTTCTTATAGCAAGGTCTATACTTAGCAAAATCCATGCAAGTTTTTACTTAGCAAAATCACTAATGCATAGAGAAAGTAATGGAATAGAAAGTATGAAGCATCACTTGCCTTTTTGGAAGGGAATGGTAGTTCACTCCTTGATCTTGCTAGTCTCACACTTCACTACAAGTCAATCAAGCAAACACCAATTCAATTTACATTCCAAACCAATAATCATTTAAACAAATTCACACACACAAGACAATGGAAACCAATTCATGCATGGGAGTATGCACAAGATAGTTTTATTTTGCAAATAGGGTCTCTATGGGGTTTCTAAACTTTGTAAGATCCAAATTGGTCATTTACCAAAGTGGCAAAGTCATTAGAAAATGGGTTTTATCCAAAACCACTTTTAAATCCATTCATCATTTCATGTGGTGAAAAATGTTTTTATCATGGCAAAACTCTTAAGTTGTTCACCAAATGAGTTGCTAATTTGCAAAACTTGGTGTTTTAGGTCAGTAGGTTTGGTCCAAAACATTTCCCTAAGGTTTTCTTTCCATAAACATTTTTATAACCAAAACCATTCTTTTTTTTTGGCTAGAAAATGATCAAGTCAAGTAATCCAACCTAAATCTTACAAAAATCATTTTTAATACCAAGGGTTGGTTCCTAGGGTCAGTAAGGTCACAACAAACCATTTTGCAAAGGTTTTAACCCAAAAATCAATTTTAAACATTTTTTCTAATCTAAATAAGCTCACAAATGAATCTGCAAAAACAAGCAAACTAACAGATACTATCTGCAAAACCAAGGGCATGGTTGGCTAGGGCTTGCTCTCCTGAATCCAACGACATAAAATTTGAAATTTTTGGACGTGTAGATCTCAAGTTATAAGGGTTTGAAGTTTGCAAATAAATCAGATTCAAATTCTGTTTTTTCAAATTTCTGGTGACACGCGGCACACTCTGGTTGGTCGGTACCGGTTCGGGGTGGATCATGGTGCAGACCGTCGGATCTAAGCAGATCGTCTGGCCTAGATTACGTACCCCTTAGCGTTTAAGTTATTCTATCTCATCCACCCGATCGATATCGGACGGCTCCTATCTAATAGCCATGAACTGGCGGCGCGAGGTCATCGGCGGCGTCTTGACGGATGGCGTGGCGCTGGCGAAGCAAGGAATTGTAAGGAGATGCTCACCAGGCTCGGAGAACATGGCGAAGCTCAAGGTACTCGCGTTGGTCAAGGCGCACTATGCTTGGCTTGAATCGTCACGGAGTTCGTGTCGCGTTAGGCTTCTCTGTTTTTCGGAGGCGGCGACACAAGCCACGGAAAGCAAGATAACAGTTAGATGCGTGCGGGTCGGTGATCGTGTGCATCAACGAGACGGAAGGGGTGGTCGAGATATTACGGAGGACTCACGGAAAAGTAGCAGCGGCGGCGTATAGGTGGAGTTGTTGCCGACGCTTTGGGCGCCCAGTGAATGGTTAGTATGGACGGATGCGTGCGCGTGGAGTATGTGTGCTAGGTCGACGAGGCAAGGCGGCGTGTGGCCGGAATCGGCCGGGAAGTTGTCGGGGGGTGTTGTGCATAAGCAATTTATGCACTGGGGCTCCGGTGAGGTGTGGTCTGCGGGAGAAGAAAGAGGAGACCAGGGGGATTAAGACAGCAGTGTCCAGGGGGGAACTAACCACGCATTTAAACGAATTCATCCGAATTTATTTGGCCAGAAACGGCGAGGCGAGAAAAGGGGAGGAACAGGTCCGCGGCGGGTGAGGAAGAAGGGACGTGGCGGTGGGGTCCTCTATCAGCGAGGTGAAATAAGTGGGGATAGGTCCACCAGTCAGTGAGGGTGTGGGTTTCTTTCGCGGTAAAGAAAACGTTTCAGGGCGTGGGAACAGGTGGGCTAGGTGGGCTGCTGCTGGGTTAGTTGGGCCAGATTGGTGGGCTGTTCTATTTTTTTCTGTTTGAATTCTTTTTCCTTTTCTATTTCTATTTTCTAATTTGTTATTTCAAACAATTCTCAAGCATTCAAAACAATTCAAATCTTCACCAAACATTTGTAACTAAGAATTTGGTTCTGTTTAGTAACCTGAACCAAAATCCTAAATAAAATAAATAATACCTTAATCTTTTTAGGTTCCATCCTTAATTAAATAAGTAGGCCATGGTTTATTAATTAAATAGAGTTTTTGTTGTTTATTGATAAAATCTTCATTTGAAATCCAAATATTTTCAAAATCAAATCAGTAGGTATCATTTGGAAGTAAATAATACTTGGATACTTGTTTAAAACAAAATATTATTTTACTTTTGGGTCCAATAATAATTAAATAAAATGGGCTTTAGTAAATAACTCAAATAGGATTTGTTTATTTAAATCTTTTATTTTGGAATCTAAATTTGTACCAAAGTCATTCAGTAGGTTTTATTTGAGAATACCAAATACTTGGAAAACTTATTTAAAATAATTTAATAGGTTTGATGTTTTAATAAAAATGGTAAAACTTTTTATTAAATAAAATTTGGATATTTAACTCCTTATTATTTTATTTTAAATAAACCTTTACTATTTTTATTCAAAACAAAATGTTTTAATTCAAAAGCTTGTCCAAGGATTAATTTGGCTTTATAAAATAATCCTTATTTGTAAAACTTCTATTTCATTTGAAAACAAATCTTTTCATTTAATTGTTTCAAAATAGTATTTCCAAATGTTTTTATTTTCCTTTTATTAAATGTTTATCTTTTTAAATACCTTTAGTTTTTATTAAATTCAAATGGGTTTGAAGTTCCAATTGCATTCAAAAAGTTTCTTCTGGCTCTGAAAATCAAACAAAGTTTTATTTTATTAATTTATTTTCACATTACAAGATTTGGAAAATCTTGGGATGTGACAATGATAGTGTCACTTGCCTTTTTAGTAGAGAATGTTGGTTCACTTCTTGATCTTGCAAATATCACACTCTTCTAATTCCACTACAATTCAATCAAGCAAACACAATTCAACTAGCATTCCAACCAATATTCAAACAATTTATCACACATAAAATAATAGAAACAAGGTCATGCATGCAAGCATGCAAAAGATAGTTTTATTTGCAAAGGTGGTTTATACTAAGCTCTAAACATTATAAAGTTCAAAGTGGTCATTTTCTAAAGTGGTAAAACCATTTGCAAAAGGTTTTATCTATAGACCATTTTTAAATCAATTCATTATTTTATGTGGTTGAAAATGCTTTTAGCAAAGCAATAATTTTATATTGTTCATCAAATAAGTTGTTAATTCACAAAACTTGGTGTTTAGGGTCATAAGGTTTGAATCAAATCATTTCCCAAAGGTTTTACTCAAAAATCATTTCCATATCAAAATCAATATTTTTATTTGACTAGAACTGAGCTAATGCAAGTATTTATTACTAAACTTCACAAAATTCATTTTTAAATCCATGAGTTGGTTCCTAAGGTCAGTAGGTTCACAACAAACCATTTTGCAAAGATTTCACATTAAAATTTTATCTAGAACAATTTTTATATTCAAAATAAGCCTACCCATGTTTCTGCAAATTCAACCAATTTTCCAGAAGCAAATCGTTAAACAAATTGCATGGTTGCAAAGTACTGTTCTACTGATTCCATTGATATAAAATTTGTAAAATTTTGACGTGTAGAACTAAAGTTATGAATTTTGCAAGTTTGCAAATCTAATAGAACATTTTCTGTTTTTAAATCGAAACTAGTGCCACATGTCTTAATATTACTGGTCCATACCGCTTCGGGTGGATCGAGCTGTGTAGGCCGTCAGATCTAACTTAATCGCACGGATCATATCACTCGATAACGGTTCGTTAAATGATCTATCCTAACCACTGGATCTACATCCAACGGACGAGGTCGCTTTGGTCAAGGCTGGCGCTAGCCTTGGCGGTGAGCGCTGTCGATGTCGTTCTTGACGAACCAGGAAGCAAGAGGGGGAACGGAAGTGCTCACCGTGCTCGCGCGGTTGTGGTGAAGCTCAACGTAGCGGTTGTTCGTCAAGGGGCGCACGGATTCCAGAGGGATTGCTCGCCGGAGTTGGGTTCACCGTCGGGTCCGTCTGGTCGTTGTCGGAGGCGAGGTTATAGGCCATGCCAAAGCAAAAGAATGACACGGTTAGGTGCGCGTGAAGACGCTGAACATGCGGCTTACAAGCAGAGAGAAAGGGGCGATCTGTTCTTACGGGGAGGGGTCGCCGGAGAGGTGGCAGGCGTCGGCGGCGTTCAGAGTTCGTCCTTGCCGACGCTCTGGGGCAAGCGCGGCTAAGATGGAACCACCGGTAGATGCGCATTGGTCTGGGGAGTAGTCTCGTGTGCACAAGGGGGAAGGGTACGGTCAGGCGTCGCCGGAATCGACGGAGGAGCTCGTCGGAGCAGTGGTTGCTTGGGCGTGCAATTCGTGCAGCCTGGTGGCCGAGAGGGAGCGTGGCTTGGGGGAAAGAGAGAGCGGAGAGGGGCGTTTATTCACGCGTGGTCGCCGGAGGAGTTAAGGCCGCCATCAACGCGAATTCAACGCGGGAGTTACTGCCAGAAACGGCGAGGAGGAAATGTCGCGGGTTGAAGACGATGTCTTTGTGTGGACCTGTCATTAGCGAGGAGAGAGGGGAGCGGGTCCACTAATGCGTGACTGCTGGTGCGAGAATGAGTGAAAAACGTTTCACCGCGGGGAGTTTTAGTTGGGCTAGAGCTGGGCTTAGTGGGCCAGATGGGTTGGGCTGCTGTTTGTTTCATTTTTTATTATGATTGCTTTTTCTTTTTCTATTTGATTTTCTATTTTCATTTTCAAACAAATAATTCAAACAACAAATGAATTCAAACTTTTGCCAAACTTTGTATTTATTCTAGTTCAGTTTAACAACATAATCCAAAGTCCAAAACTAAATAATTTTTATTCTTTTTATGATCCATTAATAATTAAATAAATAGACCTTAGTCATTAATTCAAATAGAATTTAATTTATTTAAAAACTCTATTTGAAATCTAAAACAAACCCAAACCTTTTTAGTAGGTTTCATTTGAAAATACAAAACATTTGGAAATTTTATTTAAAATAAAATAACAAGTTTTAATGTTTATTTAAAAATGGCAAAGCCTTTACTTTAATAAAATTGGATATTAATAAATCCTCATTATTTTATTTAAATAAACCTTTACTCTTTTTATCAAATAGAAATATTTTATTTCAAAAGCTTGGATAAGATTTAATTTGGCTCTATAAAATAATCCTTATTTATTATTCTATCTTTTCTTTTGAAAACCAAATCTTTTTATTAAAAGATCTAAAAATAGTAATTCCAACTATCATAATTTTATTTATTAATTGTTTATCTTTTTAAATCCTTTTAGGATTTTATTTGATCAAAATAGGTTTTGATATTTCCAATTGGAATCAAAAAGTTTCTTCTCACCCTGAATTTCAACAAAGTTTTATTTTGTTTATTTAATTTTTCACATTTCAAAATTTGGAAAATTTTGGGGATGTGACAAAAACACTCCCTGCAAAAACAATTTAGACGTCTCTACTTTGTTGTTGCATGTTTTACGTGGCTTATGGGAGTAACAAGCTAAGAACGATTCTTACCTACGGAAAGCCACAACAGTGATATTATGGTTGCCAACATCCGGTGTAAATCCCATGAAAACTATAGTGAGAGAAACTGGCATCCACCAGCCGCATGTGTGGAACAAGCCACACCTCAAGTGCGGAGCCGGTCTCGCGAACGAGGTCGCGTAAAGTTGGCCTGGACCGCTTCGAGCTCACTATCCCGCGTCATAAGAAGTACACAAACAAGAGGCTTGCAACAGAAAACATCAACGCCCGCAACAAGCATGTTGCGTTATACTCGTGAAACACATCTACGCATAGATCTAGCTCTGATACCACTGAAGGGTTTCGCAGCATAGTAAATCAAAAAAATTCTACGGATGTGAACGGGAAAGCCAAGATCTAATCTAGGAGATGCAAACAACGAGGGGAAATAGATGAGATCTTCATACCCTTGAAGATTCGCACAGCGGAACGTTCAACAGAACGTGGTTGATGTAGTCGTACTAGCCTTCTCCTCCTTGCGATCCGATCCGATCCAACACCGCAAGTGGCGATGCCTCCGAGAGATGCACATGTATGGCACCTCGACGTCTCCTCCTTCCTCGGTCCAGCAAGTGGGGTGGAGAGATAGATTGGATCTACAACACAACGGCGTGGTGCAAAGGTGGAGAGTTTGTGCGGCAGGGCTTCGCCTACGCGCAGTCGGGAGAGAGAGAGATCTGGAGGGCAGCAGTATGGCGGCTAGGGTTGAAGGAGTGGGGGAGGAGGGCTGCACCCCTGCCCTCTATATATAGGGGGCTGGCCGGCCCCCTTGGCCCCTCCTCCAAGCCCTAGGGCGGTGGCCCCAAGGGTTGGAGTAGGGGACAAGTTTTCCCCCTCCTTCTAGAAGGTTTCCCTAGGGTTTTGGCTAGCTGGGCCTATGGGGCCTTGTGCCCCTGGCCCAATGCAGCCAGGGCACTCCCTCGTAGGCCCACGCCCCCTCCCGACAAGTGGGGCCACGTTGGTCCCACTCCGAAAGGTTCTAGAAGCTTCTGGTACAATACCGAACAATCCGAAACAATTCCGAAATCCAAAAACTGCTTTCCCTTATATGAATCTTATTCTCCGGACCATTCTGGAACCTCTCGTGACGTCCTGGAACTCATCCGAGACTCCGAAAAAAACTCATAAACCAATTATCCATTCTATCCTAGCGTCGAGACACGTTAAGTGTGTGACCCTACGGGTTCGAGAATATGCAGACATGATCTTCTATCAATAATCAACAGCGGGGTCTGGAAACCCATATTGACTCCCACACATTCATCGATGATCATATCGGATGAACCACGATGCCAGGATTCAATTAATCCCATATATATTCCCTTTGTCACGCGATATTTTACTTGCCCGAGATTCGATCGTCGGTATCGGCATACCTAGTTCAATCTCGTTCACAGCAAGTACTTTACTCGTTCCGTAATCCGATATCACTTTGTAATTAACTCCTTAACCACTTGCTTGCTAGCGGTGTTGATATCGATTACCGAGTAGGCCCGAAGTATATCTCTCCGACTTGGGAGGGACAAATCCCATCTCGATACATACAACCCAACAGATACTTTCCGATCACCTGAGAGACACCTTTATGATCACCCTCTCATAGGATGATGTTTGATGACCTCAAAGCTTTCTTCCGATACCAGGGAGTTGCATTATCTCATGGTCTAAGGAATACAATATTTGACATAAGAAAAAACTTCGCAAAGATGAACACAATGACATGATCTAATTGCTCTGCTTGATTTGGGTTTGTCCATCATATCATTCTCCCAATGATATGATCTCATTATTAATCGACAACTCATGTCTATGGTTAGGAAACCTTAACCATCATTAATCAATGAGCTAGTCCATAGAGGCGTACTAGGGACACGGTGTTGTTCATAAACCACACAAGTATCAAAGTTTCCGCTTAATACAATTCTAGCATGGAATATAAACTTTATCATGAACAAGAATTATAATAATAACATATTTATTATTGCCTCTAGGGCATAATTCCAACAAAAATCCCCACTGAGGGACACTAATTGCTGCACATAAATCAGCAAAAGGCAGGTCGACAGCTAGATTATATATTTTATAATGGACCATGGGATTAGATGAAGACCAAGTAAACCGGAAGTTCTGCACGACTGCCATGGTTAGCTTAACATAGTGAAGTGGTTCACCTTCAACAAAGTGTTCCAACCTTGCATTGGTAATCATAGTTTGGAAATCCTGGAGGATTCCCGCGGTTCTCATAAATTCCTGGCATGGATATATTGAAGGGAAGACTCCTTCCTCACGATGAACTTTCATTGGCTCAGGTACCATCAAATCATATTGATTCAATGGATATGCACTCATCTTCCTTTCTAAAAAAAATAGACAAACATCAAACTAAGTGATTTCCAAGTTGATAAATGATGAGAAACTACTATAGGAACTTGCTAGAGGGCTACACATGCATCAAAATGAAATCTCTAAGCATAGAACAAGCATGCAAGCTCACACAACCTTTCACTTATAGCAGCAAAATACTCAAGATACAATCTACCAATCACAAATCTAATTGGACAAGCGGAGGAGGCACATACCAAGGAGCAATCCCTCCAAAAATCAGCAACAAAGATGGGCTGAGCAAGGAGATCAAAATTCGCGAGCAAGAACAGCAGGAACTCGAGCTTGAAAAAGGTTTTCGGTGTTTTTAGGGAGAGAGAAAGAAGATGGCTGGGAGGAGGCACCTTGGAGGGCCCCAGGTGGTCCACACCCCAGCCAGGCGCCACCTAGGGGCTGGTCCCGCCCACCAGGGGTGTGTTGGCCTGGGGTGGCCCCCTGGGTCACTCCAGGTGTCCCTCTACCCCTTTTTCGAGGAAAAATTTATTTTGAATTTTATGGGATTTTTCGGGAAACTTTATTTTTGGCCATTTTTCAGGGTATGCAAATTGATTTTCTCGCAGAAACAGTTTTTAAGAAGAAGCAAAATCAAACCAAAACCAAAACTACAGAAGTTCAAAGAAACTCTAACAAGCAAAAAACTAACAAAACCAAAGATAGCAAAAGAAAGGGCAAAGACTAGGAAGGAGAAAAATAAAAGAAAGCAAGAATAACCATAGTGAAAACATTGTTTTGTTCATTAAAATCCTTTTGTTAACAAGGTTGATTAAGTCTTGTTACCAAAACAACCTTATATGAAACAAAACTTTGCATTCCACTGATACGTCCAAAACGTATCTACTTTCTCCAACACTTTGCTATTGTTTCTTCTCTAAACTTGTGTGATTTGGATACAACTAACACGGACTGACGCTGTTTTTAGCAGAATTACCTTGGTGTCTTGTTTTTGTGCAGAAAATGAACTATCAGGAAAAATCCCGGAAAATATGCCAAAAATTATATTTCACCAGAAGATCCAGGAGCCACAAGAAGAGACGGAGGGGAGGCCTGGGGGGCCCAGACCCACCCCAGGCACGGGCCCAGACCCACCCCAGGCACGGGCCCACTGACGCCGCGCCTGGAGGGGGTGCGGCCTCCCCAGGCACCTCCTCGGCCTCCCTCTGCGCCTATAAGTTGCCTTTCGACCTAAAAACCGAGGGGGGTTCGATAGTTTTCCAGAAATAGTTCCGCTCCGCCGCCGCCACCAGAAACCAAGATTCGGATCCAGAAACTCCGTTCTGGCACCCTGCCGGGACAGGGAATTTGGAGAGGATCATTGCCATCGTCATCACCAACGCATCTCCATCAACCACCTATGTTTCCCTCATCCATGAGTGAGTAATCCCCCGCTGTAGGCTTGGGGATGGTAGGGATTGGATGAGTTCTATCATGTAATAAAATAAGATATGTTAGGGCATAGTGCCTAGTATCTCTTTTAGTGCTATTTGACTTTGTTGCAACTTTTTATGCTTAATACTTGTCACTAGGGCCCGAGTGCCATGATCTTAGATCTAAACTTATTACTGAATCATTATGATAGTATTTTTTGTGATCTTATCTGCAAGTTGTGTATACATATCATTGTCCGGATCCAAAGGCCCCAAAGTGACAATAATTGGGACAACTGGAGGGGATGGCTGTGGTGTGAGGATCACATGTGTTCACAGAGTGTTAATGCTTTGATCTAGTGCTCTATTAAAAGGAGCACCTTAATTGCCAGTAGTTCCCTAGAGGCCCCGCTGCCACGGGCTGGATGGACAGAAGATGTTGTGCAAGTTCTCATTGTGTGGCATCCCGCAAAAACCACTACTAGAAAATCGCGTTGAATTTGTGCATTGCATCGTCATCATCATATGTTGTTTTTCAAAAACTAATTTCGAAAACCTGTTTTGAATTTCCAAACGCCCCATCTTTATCCAAACGCAAAAACCCGGGTCTCCGGAGTTAATTTGTTTGTTGCTATCGGGTTGCAAACGGCCCAATTAGAATAAATAAAAATTTAAATTATTTTAGTAGGGGCAGTCGAACGGGCCAACCCGACCCGAACGACCACCCCTGTTTTTAAAACGGTCCAGCTGAACCGCCCTTCTAATCCTATTCCTACCAACTAGTCTACCCTCACCCAAACCTCCACATCACCCCCTCCAATACCAGGCTGCCACATCACCCTTCCCTTTCCCCCTAGCCAATCAGACCTTGCCACCTCCCCAGCCCCCTCTCTCTTCTCTCTCTCCCTCACACCCTCACACCAGACCCACCCTCTCTCCCTGGGCCCACACGCCACACTCCCTGCCCCCAACACACGCAGCACTCACGCACACACTCACACCACACCGACCCAACCAGCCCCACATCCACTCCCCACCCCGGGCCCCACCCACGTTCCCCACGCTGCGGCCCTCCCCCGCCCCGGCAACTCCCTCTCTCCCCCACGTCTCCTCCTCCTCCTCCGGCCAACTGCCTCCACCCCCGGCGCCGCTTCGCCCCTCTGCAACCCGCCGGCCGCGACCGCCCTGCCTCGCCGCCGACGCAGCGCCTCCAGCCCCGCCTCCCTCCTTTCTCCTACCTCCGGCCCGAGGTCTCGACGCCGGGCGAGCCCGTCCCACCCACGCCCGAGCGCCGTCCTCACCTCCTTCCCCTCTCGGCTACCCCTTGAGCCTGGCGTCCTCTTCCCGGCCGAGCCCGGCCGTCTGCGTCGAGCCTGCGCCTCGCCCTCGCCTCCGCCCGGCCACGCCGAGCCCGCCGCCAGCCGCGTGCCCGGCTCTCCTCGGCCTCGTCCCGGCCTGCGCCTCCCCGCGTCGGCCGCCACCTTCCCTGCCGGGCTCAGGCGCCCCTGGCGCGTTGCCGCTGCCCGACGGGCTCCCTCTCCGACGACCCCATTTGTCGTCGCCCTCGTCATCCCAGCTACCTCCTCGAGCACAAGCCCGCTCATTCCCTTGGCCTCTCTGCATCACCCCAAGCTCAGGCCGCCGCCCTTATCCTCTCCCGCGGCCTCCCAGCATCGAAGCGGGCGCCCCTTCTGTCCGATGCATCTGCGTGCTCGTCCTCGCCCCGTGCTTGTGGTCACCGTTTGGCCGTGCTCACGTTCTTGTTGGTGCGCTGGTTCCAAGTCAATCTTCAGTGAGTTGTTGCTGCCCCGGTGTCCTGTAGATCCTTCCTGCAAACAGTTCTACGCGTGTGCCTTCTCAGTGGATGCTCCTCCAGTTGTTTGTTGCTGATGTGCTACTTCTATACCGACGCCAAGGAGACGCTAGAGTAGTAGAATTGGTGTGGTGGTGTTGGTGAAACTACGAAAGGCATGCGTCAAGATGTTTCGAAGGCCGCGAGGACAGTCGGCACGGACCAAAGACGCCAAGACCCTGACACGACAAGAACTCCTTCCCGCACCGATGCCCGAGGACCGGACGCCAAGGTCGCCTACCCGGAACGACAAGCACTTCGCCCCGGACGCCAAGACCGAACCGACACGAGGACCCGACAAGATCGGCACGACGACAAGAACGACACCGACCCAAGTTCTGCTCCCCGGATATCGAGACCCCGATGCGACAAGATCTGCCCCGATACCGAGAATGACCCCGGAATCCGAGAACGCTTCCGTCGAGACCGATCCCGTCGAACCCTCGGACCAAGATCCGTCGAACCCTGGACCTGAGACCGACCCCGAACCCCGGAACCCCAAGATCGTCGAGACCCCTAACGTGTGAACCCCTTCCCGGAAACCCTATTTTATAACATAATAACAACTTGTTGCATTTTAATTGTTCACCTCGCATGCATTTTGTGTGGTTTGGGGGCCTTATGCCGATTCACCTTATAATTAAATATGGGGCCCATATGCGGGCAAATATAGCCTTATATTGGCCTCATTTAAACATGTGTAGCGAACCGGTTCCATCTGTTGTCTTGCTAAACAACATTTAAATTGCGGGGAACCTAAACAACATGAACCTATTAATTAATTGTCGGGACCCCGGTTCCACTTAATCTTGACCTAATTGCATCGCCTCTTTGCCATGCCATGCATCATACATGCATCATGCCGATCTTCTGCCGTTGTATTAAATATTGCATCCGGTGTTTATTCTAGTGTTTTGGTTCTTCGCGGATAAGGCCGTTGAGTTGATGTGAGCTTCGCCCCGATCTTCGGTTGAACCGTCGGCAATGTTTTCAGGCGAGCATCTCCCCCTTTCTACCTATCTTACTTTTATAGTATGTATTCCCTCCTGTTGATCTATTGCTATCTGTGTTGCGATGCTCTAGTTTTCCGTTCCCTGGATATTCCCTGCAGCCTCATATTGCCTTGGACACATCCTATTACCTGTTGTTTGGTAGATAGTTGGACTTGCGCGTCGTAGTCGCTTGCTCAAGTGCTGTTTTGTGTCGTCATATGCCACAGTCGCTGATGTATTGCCGCATGTTGATGTTGGAGATGATTCTAGTTTTACTTACCGTCACTTTAATTTCTGTTTAACAACTAAAATTGAAATAAGCAGAGGCATCGGTGGGTGATAGATAATATTTGGTTTCCGAACGCCCACTTGTGTCCCGTAAGACCCCGAGTACTTGATACCTGTTCCTTGATTTATCGCGCTATCCACATCCGGGAGGTATATGGGACCCCCGAGCGAGCTTGATTCAGTCTTATTTCTTGGGGCCACAAACTAGTTTGAGGTTTTATTTACGATCTGTACTTATGCCATGCTACTTTCAGTATTTAAATTGTGCGAGGTCTTGCACACTGTCTTGCTTAGGTTGGCGGAGTGATTACGCTGTATCGACACCCGAGTTTCGGGTTCCCGATCGCTTGACCATTGGCGCTAACCTTGAGGCCGTCTCGGCTAGCTTACTTCGTTGTGGGATCTACTCAAAGGGGTGGCCCCCTGAAATATTTATGAATCCTGTGATTGTTCAGTCGTGAAAGCCTCGTTGGGTTTTGATTTGGTTTTTCCGAGGCTGATCGAGCGTGTGTTGCTATTGGTGCACCCCGGCCGGTAAAACTTTCAAAGCCGTGTCATGGATATGGACGACTTGGAGCACAGTTTCTTGATCATAGACAAGCATAACTAAAGTTTACTGCTATAAATTTGACTTATAATGACTAGTAATCAGCTTCACTATAATGGAATGGCTAATTAATACTGCCCACCATTGCTTGTTTGGCTTGTCGCTTGCGACAATTGTACCTGACTAGTAAGTATTGCAACTACAACGAAATGGCTGAATAAAAGTACCAACAACTGTCGGGTTTGGGTTTATATCATGTTATCTGTACCTGATTAGTAATTGCCGCAACTACAACGGAATGGTTAACTAAAAGTGCCCACTGCTTACTTTATCAGGACGATTCTCTAAACCTGACTAGTAAAGTGCCACAACTATAACCGAATAAGTAAAACTGCCAACGGTGTGAGTTCCTCGGTTGACTTCCTCGACGGTCTCGAGGGGGAAACGCCAGGATGGGTTTGTTGATGGTAGTATCAGGTTGGTTCCGGATAGGTCCTTCTTACCCCTCTCTGAGTGACGCCAGTGTATCGAGTCTCTATAGGTTGTTTAGTGCATGCTGCCGCTGCCGCTTCAGTCCACCATACCTATGTAGGCGAGGACCGCCGAATTCTAGCCTCGTGGTCTTGGCCTCAGTACTGACGCTCCTTCTTTTTCCTTTGCCCTTTGTCGGCACCCCTTTTGTTTAAGCAGGTTTGAGATCGACGTCGTTAGCAGGGTTACCCTTCCGGCTTGGCCTGGGCAGGGTTATGGACGCCATTGGTTATTCTTCAGGGCTCTTAGCCCCATTTGCATCTTGTCCGTAGCTGGACGCTCTATCGTTTTCAAGGTGATTTGGATCTTTGTATATTATCTCTGTATTCTTGACTCTTTGAGTCGCTGTTATATATATATCTGTTCTGTGGGTCCCATCGAGGACTGTTGTGTAATGTTATTACTTCGTTTTCCACCCGCACGAAAGTGCCTGGTGGGCACCTTTGAATCGTTTCTATGCGGGTTTGGCGAGTTTTGCTCAAACTTGCATAGGTCCGATTCGAGGGTGACTGAGTGGTATCGAGCTCGTGATTGCGATACCCCACAAGTCCAGCCTGTAGGATAACCTAGCTAACGGCCGAAGTAGGGTGTCAAAACTATTTTTGCAAAATCGGTTGGATAGTTCTGATTAGGTCTGATTTTACTCCTTACCCCTCTGCTGTTCTCCTCTTACCCCTACGTGTTTTGAATCCGCTCTCGTCCCTTTCTTCGAGTCCAGGAATTCTCGTGGTTGGGTTTCCGTCGTACCTTCAGGGTTTCGCTTGCTCCTCTGATAACGGTGTTCTATCATCCGGTGTTCAAGCTGCCTGAGTGATCCTTTATCTGTGGTACCATTCTTTATTCCTTGCTCCTTGTTTGTGCCTTCCGGTGTTCTGACGCGACGACATCATCTACGTCAGATCCGATGCAGAGTCTGCATCACTCCTTTGATCCGAACCTCGCTTGTCGAGATCTTCAGTCTGAATCCTGAGAGTTGGTTGCATAATCCGTCTATCCGTGTACAGAGTAATGCTTTGAGTGCGGGATGGAGTCGCGACCATACCACTACTCTTATCATTCGCTTTTGTACATTGGATAGTGGATCGATGCAATTTTACTCCTTCCATGGAAGTTAGTGGTGGCCTTACCTTTAACTTCGTCCGTTGTTTATCCGGAGTGTTGACGAACAGGGACAACGACCTCTTGTTAGTGGTGTCGCGAGGATCTACACGAAGCAAGAAGACGCAGATCGCCGACCTTCCTTCCGGTACCTTGAGGCGGATCTCGAGGGCGAGATCCCTTGTTAGTGGTGTCGAATTGTGGCATCCCGCAAAAACCACTACTAGAAAATCGCGTTGAATTTGTGCATTGCATCGTCATCATCATATGTTGTTTGTCAAAAACTAATTTCGAAAACCTGTTTTGAATTTCCAAACGCCCCATCTTTATCCAAACGCAAAAACCCGGGTCTCCGGAGTTAATTTGTTTGTTGCTATCGGGTTGCAAACGGCCCAATTAGAATAAATAAAAATTTAAATTATTTTAGTAGGGGCAGTCGAACGGGCCAACCCGACCCGAACGACCACCCCTGTTTTTAAAACGGTCCAGCTGAACCGCCCTTCTAATCCTATTCCTACCAACTAGTCTACCCTCACCCAAACCTCCACATCACCCCCTCCAATACCAGGCTGCCACATCACCCTTCCCTTTCCCCCTAGCCAATCAGACCTTGCCACCTCCCCAGCCCCCTCTCTCTTCTCTCTCTCCCTCACACCCTCACACCAGACCCACCCTCTCTCCCTGGGCCCACACGCCACACTCCCTGCCCCCAACACACGCAGCACTCACGCACACACTCACACCACACCGACCCAACCAGCCCCACATCCACTCCCCACCCCGGGCCCCACCCACGTTCCCCACGCTGCGGCCCTCCCCCGCCCCGGCAACTCCCTCTCTCCCCCACGTCTCCTCCTCCTCCTCCGGCCAACTGCCTCCACCCCCGGCGCCGCCCCTCACCCAGCCGCCCGGCCACCGCCTGCCTCGCCCTTGGCGCCTCACCCGCCTCCTCCTTTCTCCTACCTCGGCCGAGGCCCTCGACGCCATGAGCCCCGCCCCACCCACGCCCGGCGCCTGTCCACACCTCCTTCCCCCTCTCCGGCTACCCCCGCAGAGCCTGTCGGCGTCCCTCTTCCCGGCCGAGCCCCGGCCGTCCGCGTCGAGCCTGCGCGCGCCAACCTCGGCCTCGCCATGCCGAGCCCGCCCGCCCAGGCCGTGCCCGGCTCGCCTCGGCCTCGTCCCCGGCCTGCGCGCCTCCCCGCCGTCGGCCGCTCGCCTCCTTCCCCTGCTCGGGCTCAGGCCGCCGCGCCCCTGGCCGCGTTTGCCGCCTGCCCGACGCCGGGCTCCCCTCCTCCGACGACCCCGCCGCCGTACGTCGCCCTCGTCTGTCCCAGCTACCTCCTCGAGCACAAGCCCGCTCCTTCCCTTGGCCTCTCTGCATCACCCCAAGCTCAGGCCGCCGCCCTTATCCTCTCCCGCGGCCTCCCAGCATCGAAGCGGGCGCCCCTTCTGTCCGATGCAGCTGCGTGCTCGTCCTCGCCCTGTGCTTGTGGTCACCGTTTGGCCGTGCTCTGGTTGCTGTTGGTGCACGCTGGTTCCAAGTCAATCTTCAGTGAGTTGTTGCTGCCCCGGTGTCCTGTAGATCCTTCCTGCAAACAGTTCTACGCGTGTGCCTTCTCAGTGGATGCTCCTCCAGTTGTTTGTTGCTGATGTGCTACTTCTATACCGACGCCAAGGAGATGCTAGAGTAGTAGAATTGGTGTGGTGGTGTTGGTGAAACTACGAAAGGCATGCGTCAAGATGTTTCGAAGGCCGCGAGGACAGTCGGCACGGACCAAAGACGCCAAGACCCTGACACGACAAGAACTCCTTCCCGCACCGATGCCCGAGGACCGGACGCCAAGGTCGCCTACCCGGAACGACAAGCACTTCGCCCCGGACGCCAAGACCGAACCGACACGAGGACCTGACAAGATCGGCACGACGACAAGAACGACACCGACCCAAGTTCTGCTCCCCGGATATCGAGACCCCGATGCGACAAGATCTGCCCCGATACCGAGAACGACCCCGGAATCCGAGAACGCTTCCGTCGAGACCGATCCCGTCGAACCCTCGGACCAAGATCCGTCGAACCCTGGACCTGAGACCGACCCCGAACCCCGGAACCCCAAGATCGTCGAGACCCCTAACGTGTGAACCCCTTCCCGGAAACCCTATTTTATAACATAATAACAACTTGTTGCATTTTAATTGTTCATCTCGCATGCATTTTGTGTGGTTTGGGGGCCTTATGCCGATTCACCTTATAATTAAATATGGGGCCCATATGCGAGCAAATCTAGCCTTATATTGGCCTCATTTAAACATGTGTAGCGAACCGGTTCCATCTGTTGTCTTGCTAAACAACATTTAAATTGCGGGGAACCTAAACAACATGAACCTATTAATTAATTGTCGGGACCCCGGTTCCACTTAATCTTGACCTAATTGCATCGCCTCTTTGCCATGCCATGCATCATACATGCATCATGCCGATCTTCTGCCGTTGTATTAAATATTGCATCCGGTGTTTATTCTAGTGTTTTGGTTCTTCGCGGATAAGGCCGTTGAGTTGATGTGAGCTTCGCCCCGATCTTCGGTTGAACCGTCGGCAATGTTTTCAGGCGAGCATCTCCCCCTTTCTACCTATCTTACTTTTATAGTATGTATTCCCTCCTGTTGATCTATTGCTATCTGTGTTGCGATGCTCTAGTTTTCCGTTCCCTGGATATTCCTATGACCTCATATTGCCTTGGACACATCCTATTACCATTGTTTGGTAGATAGTTGGACTTAGCGTCGTAGTCGCTTGCTCAAGTGCTTTGTTTGTGTCGTCATATGCCACGATGCTGATGTATTGCCGCATGTTGATGTTGGAGATGATTCTAGTTTTACTTAGTCACTTTAATTTCTGTTTAACAACTAAAATTGAAATAAGCGAGGCATCGGTGGGTGATAGATAATATTTGGTTTCGAGCATACTTGTGTCCCGTAAGACCCGAGTACTTGATACTGTTCCTTGATTTATCGCTATCCACATCCGGGAGGTATATGGGACCCCCCTGAGCCAGAGCTTGATTCAGTCTTATTTCTTGGGGCCACAAACTAGTTTGAGGTTTTATTTACGATCCTGTACTTATGCCATGCTACTTTCTGTATTTAAATTGTGCGAGGTACTGCACACTGTACTGTTTAGGTTGGCGGAGTGATTACGCGGTATCGACACCCCGAGTTTTCGGGTTCCCAGTCGCTTACAGCCATTGGCGCTAACCTTGAGGCCGTCTCGAAGCTAGCTTACTTCGTTGTGGGATCTACTCAAAGGGGTGGCCCCCTGAAATATTTATGAATCCTGTGATTGTTCAGTCGTGAAAGCCTCGTTGGGTTTTGATTTGGTTTTTCCGAGGCTGGTCGAGCGTGTGTTGCTATTGGTGCACCCCGGCCGGGTAAAACTTTCTGAAAGCCGTGTCCGCGGATATGGACGACTTGGAGCACAGTTTCTTGATCATAGACAAGCATAACTAAAGTTTACTGCTATAAATTTGACTTATAATGACTAGTAATCAGCTTCACTATAATGGAATGGCTAATTAATACTGCCCACCATTTCTTGTTTGGCTTGTCGCTTGCGACAATTGTACCTGACTAGTAAGTATTGCAACTACAACGAAATGGCTGAATAAAAGTACCAACAACTGTCGGGTTTGGGTTTATATCATGTTATCTGTACCTGATTAGTAATTGCCGCAACTACAACGGAATGGTTAACTAAAAGTGCCCACTGCTTACTTTATCAGGACGATTCTCTAAACCTGACTAGTAAAGTGCCGCAACTATAACCGAATAAGTAAAACTGCCAACGGTGTGAGTTCCTCGGTTGACTTCCTCGACGGTCTCGAGGGGGAAACGCCAGGATGGGTTTGTTGATGGTAGTATCAGGTTGGTTCCGGATAGGTCCTTCTTACCCCTCTCTGAGTGACGCCAGTGTATCGAGTCTCTATAGGTTGTTTAGTGCATGCTGCCGCTGCCGCTTCAGTCCACCATACCTATGTAGGCGAGGACCGCCGAATTCTAGCCTCGCCGTGTACTGGCCTCAGTACTGACGCTCCTTCTTTTTCCTTTGCCCTTTGTCGGCACCCCTTTTGTTTAAGCAGGTTTGAGATCGACGTCGTTAGCAGGGTTACCTTCCTTAAACCTGGGCAGGGTTATGGACGCCATTGGTTATTCTTCAGGGCTCTTAGCCCCATTTGCATCTTGTCCGTAGCTGGACGCTCTATCGTTTTCAAGGTGATTTGGATCTTTGTATATTATCTCTGTATTCTTGACTCTTTGAGTCGCTGTTATATATATATCTGTTCTGTGGGTCCCATCGAGGATTGTTGTGTAATGTTATTACTTCGTTTTCCACCCGCACGAAAGTGCCTGGTGGGCACCTTTGAATCGTTTCTATGCGGGTTTGGCGAGTTTTGCTCAAACTTGCATAGGTCTGATTCTGAGGGTGTTACACATTGCGAGCACATATGACTATATTTGGAGCACATGCCTAGGATTGTTTAGTACTTGGATGCTTGTTATTATTTACCTCCAATGCCCTAGATCTTGAAGTTACATGTTTAGACTCGTCCATGCAACGCCCGTCCATCCATCCCTATGCCTATCGCACTCGAATCCTACTGTTACCGTTACTGTTACTATTGCTCCTGTTGTTGTTGATGTTGCTTTGCTGTTGCTACTGATAAAATTCTGTGAGCAAGAACTATTTTCAGGTGTAGCTGAACTGACAACTCAGTTGTTAAGGCTTGCAAGTATTCTTTGTCTCCCCTTGTGTTGAATCAATAAACTGGGTAATACTACCCGCGAAAACTGTTGTGATCCCCTATACTTGTGGGTCATCATCCACAAGGTGATTATGTTACCTCATACTTGATAGCAATGGTCCCAATCATAATAGTTTCAAAATTTTCTTGTTGAATGGGACAATATATTTCTCCAACCTTGATGCTCTCAATATTTTCAATGGAATTCAGGCAATAGCTCTTAGCAACCTTCTTGGAGAAATAGACAGTATGCTCTTTGTCATTAATATTGAATGTTACTTTTCCTTGATTACAATTGATGATAACACCTGCAGTATTAAGAAAATGTCTCCCAAGAATAATAGACATATTATCATCTTCAGGCATTTCAAGCACAACAAAATCATTTAAAACCAAGCAATTATGAGCCACTTGAACAGGAACATCCTCACATAAACCAACAGGAATAGTAGTTGACTTATCAGCCATTTGCAAAGATATATCAGTTGGTATCAACTTTTCTAGATGGAGTCTTTTGTAGAGAGAAAAAGCCATAACACTAACTCCAGCTCCCAAATCACATAAAGCAGTTCTAACATAATTATTCTTAATAGAGCAAGGAATAGTTGGTATACCTGGATCACCAAGTTTCTTTGGAACCTTACCATTGAAGGAATAATTAGAAAGCAAAGTAGAAATTTCCTCATTAGGAATCTTCCTTTTATTAGAGACAATATCCTTCATATACTTTGAATAAGGAGGCAACTTAATAGCATCAGTCAAAGGAATTTGCAAAAAAAAGGTTTCATCCACTCACAGAACTTGTTGTAGTGTTCTTCCTCCTTTGACTTGTGTTTCTTACCTGGAAAAGGCATAGGTTTCTGCACCCAAGGTTCTCTCTCACTACCATGTTTCTTAGCAAGAAAATCTTCCTTAGTGTATCTAGTGTTCTTAGTGTGCTTCTTAGGTTCTTCCTCAACTTCCTCCTTATCAGGAGCATCATTTTTATCATTACCACTCTCAGTTTCAGCATCAGAGACAGATATATTATTAGGATCTATAGCAGGTTCAAGTGGTTCATCAACTATTTTATGTTTCTTTTTCTTTATCTTACGAGGACTACCACTACTTTCACCTTGTTGAGAATCCTGCTCAATTCTTTTAGCGTGTCCTTCAGGATATAAGGGATCTTGAGTAGCTATACCACTCCTAGTTCTAATTCCATAAGCATGTTTATCTCCTGAGGCATTAACTAGCATATCCTTTTGTACCTTAGCAAGTTGATCATGTTGGGTTTGAACCATTTGAAAGTGGTTACAAAGCATTTTAATATCATTAGAAGTTCTTTCCACAATATCTTTCAACTCTTTAATAGCTCTAGAGTTTTCCAATAAATGATTCTGAACTTGTTTATTAAAAATACCTTATTTAACAATAAATGTGTCAAGTTCCTCTAAGCATTGATCAGGAGGCTTACCATAGGGAATATCACCTTCATCAAAGTGTTGGAGAGAGTGTACCTCAATAGTGGATGAGTGGGGAATTGGCTTACATAATTCTTCTATAGGAGGTAGATTCTTCACATGTTCAGCTCTAATACCTTTCTCCTTTAGACACTTCTTAGCTTCCTTCATCACTTCATCATTTAATGCAATAAATCCCCTTTTCTTTGGTGTTGGTATTGGATCTGGTTCAAGCACAACTGTTTCAAGAGTAATAGGCTCAGGTGTATTTAGCTCAGTTGAAGTCCAATCATCATAATTCTTGCTTATTTTAGCCATTAATTCTTTAGCATCTGTAGGAGTCCTTTTCCTGAAAACACAATAAGCAAAGCTATCTAGGTATGTCATAGAATCATCAGTTAGTCCATTATAATAAATATCAAGAAGCTCATTCTTAGGCAATGGACATCCAGGATGTGCATGAATCAAGGCACAGAACCTTGTCCATGATTTAGGCAATTTCTCTTCTTATCTCTGTTTAAAATCAAAAAGTCTCTGCAAAGCAACATGTCTAACACTGGGAGGAAAATATTTATGGAAGAAAGAAGCAATCAAACAATCAGGGCTATCAATGGAACCAGGAGGTAATCTATTAAACCAAGCCCTAGCTTCTCCTTTTAGTGAAAAAAGGAAGATCTTTGTAACAAAGTACTTGTGCATCTTAAAATCATCAGAGAATAAAGCACTCATAGTAGAAAGCTCATTCATATGAGCCACAACACTCTCATTTTCATTCCCACAAAAAGGTTCTTTCTCAACAATGTCTAAATAGGATAAATCAAGAGAAAAATCATAATCTTTATCTTTAATATCTATGGGAGAGGTGTCAAACTTAGGATCAGAGGACAGTTTAGGATTAATGGTACGTCTTGCAAGAAGACTCTTAATAGCACTAGTACAATGTGTGTTTCGGCACTCTTCAACAAATTAATTAGTAAACTCAATGTAGCCATCATTAATATCATAACTCTCTCTAGACTCAGGTGAGCTAATAGGTGTAACAGTGTCTTCACTAGGAGTTTCAGTATTTCCTAGACTAGCCATAGTAGCATCTACGAAAGGACCTAATGAACCACTCGCATCAAGCACAGTAGAAGTAACATCATGAGTATCAAAAGCAGTTTCAGATTCAGCAGTAGTAGCTGTGTGTGTAGCATGTGTATGTGGTGGTGGTGCAACAAGCTTACTTATAACAAACGGTGAATCAAGAGCAACAGAGGTGTTTAGGACTATACCTCTTCTTGTAGTGGATGGTAAAATAGGAAACTTTCCATCACGAGACTTCCCCATGATGAAAGGAGTAGCAGTGAACAATAGTAGATCCAAGTGAACTTACTGATGGTGCCCACCACTTGTCGTGGGACGCTTCATTGGAAACCCCAAGAGAAAGGTATGAAGCAGCACCGTAGCAAGTTTCCCTTAGTAAGAAACCGAGGTTATCGAACCAGTAGGAGGAAGGAAACGTCACACAGGTGTTGCTAGCAACGCGGAGACCTGCACAACACAAACTCAAGACTTTTCCCCAACAAATCAGTGAGGTTGTTAAGCTCACCGGTTTGCTGTAACAAAGGATTAAATGTATGGTGTGGAAGGTAAAGGTTTGCGGCAAGTAAACAAGTAGCAGTGGAAGATGTATCAATGGTAAAGATTGGACCGGGGTCCATAGTTCTCTAGAGGTGCTTTCCTTAGATAAACAACATGGCATGAAGGGTAAACAAATTACAGCAGGGCAATTGACAGGAACTGAGCAAGGCATAACAATGCAATTACTAGTCAGAAAGATCCTATAAGATTCGATAGGGCAATACAACAATATACATAGACCGCCATCCTACTGCATCTATGACTAGAAGTCCACCTTCAGGTTATCATCCGAACCCCCTCCAGTATTAAGTTGCAAGCAACAGACAACTGCTTTAAGCAAAGTGTGTAAGGTAAACAGTCCACATGTTCCATGAAGAAGAGACCGTTGTTTTCTCCCTAGTGGCAACAACACATCTACAACCGAAGAGATTTCTATCACTTCCCTTGGAAACTAGAGGCATGAACCCACTATCGAGCATAAATACCCCCTCTTGGAGTCACTAGCAACTACTTGGCCAAGATAGCTACTAACAACGGAGAGCATGTAAGATCACAAACAACACAGACATGATAGAATCATAAAGACAAAACCATTAACCAAACCAACATAATAATCTCAATATCCATCGGATACCCGCAAACACAACATGCATGATTACAAATAAATTAGATCTTGCTCATGAACGGAGCTCACAAGATACATGAAAGCACAAAGGAGGAGATACGACCATCAGGCTACTACATGGACCCATAGTCCAAGTTGGAACTAGTCACGCATCATACCGGAGAGAAGGCCTCCGGGATGATCTCCCCTCTGGCAGGGTGCCGGGAAGAACTTTAGATCCCCCCCCACCCCGATCTAGGGACGATGGTGGCGGCGGCTAAAAACGGGTTTGTGGATTTTTGATCGGGTTCCCAGGATTTCTGCATCGGGGGATTATTATAGGCGAAGGGGGAGACCGAGCATGCGGCCAGGGGTGGAAAACCCTAGCCAGGCGCGGGGCTAGGCCCACCCGCGCCTGGGGTGGGTCTGGCCCCTCCGGCTCCCCTCTGGACTTCTTGTTCCCCTTGGAAAGTAATTGACTTTAACGTTTGTCCCGTCCAATTCCGAGAATATTTATTTATTAACTTTTCTGGAACCAAAAATAGCTGAAAACAGGCATCTCGCACTGTTGTAACTTGTTAATAGGTTAGTACCAGAAAACATGTAAAAAGCACCTCAAAGTGTCGACAAGTAAAGCAAAGTAGATACTAAACAAGCATGAAGCATCAAAAATTATAGATACGTTTCCAACGTATCACTTATAAATAAAGCTATGCTCCCCGTCAACGGTGCCAGAAAATAGTCTTGATGACCCACAAGTATAGGGGATCGCAACAGTCTTCGAGGGTAGTATTACCCAATTTATTGATTCAACACAAGGGGAGCCAAAGAATACTTGGAAGCCTTAACAACTGAGTTGTCAATTCAGTTGCACCTGGAAATAGTTCTTTCTCACAGAAGTTTATTAGTAACAACAGTTTGGTAGTAGCAACAGCAAAGCAACAGCAGCAACAAAACATGAGCAATAGTAACAGTAGTAGCAAGCAGTAGGATATGAGCGCGGTAGGCATAGGGATGGATGGACGGGCGTTTCATGGACGAGTCTAAACATGTAAATTCAAGACCTAGGGCATTGCAGATAAATAAGAATAAGCATCTAGGTACTAAACAATCCTAGGCATGTGCTCCATATATAGTCATGCGTGCTCCCAATGAGAACTTGCACAACATATTTTGTCCTGCCATCCCATGGCAGCGGGGCCTCTAGGGAACTACTGGCAATTAACATGCTCCTTTTAATAGAGCACCGGAGCAAAGCATTAACACTTCATGAACACATGTGATCCTCACACGACAGCCATCCCCTCTGGTTGTCCCAATTTCTGTCACTTCGGGGCCTTTGGATCCGGACAATGATATGTGTACACAACTTGCAGATAAGATCACGAACAATACTATCATAATGATTCAATAATAAGTTTAGATCTGAGATCATGGCACTCGAACCCTAGTGACAAGCATTAAGCACAACAAGTTGCAACAAAGTCAAATAGCACTAAAAGAGATATTATGCACTATGCCCTAACAATCTTATTCGATACATTGATAGAACTCATCCAATCCCTACCATCCCCATAGCCTACAGCAGGGTATTACTCACTCATGGATGAGGGAAACATTGATGGTTGATGGATAGGCGTTGGTGATGACGATGGCAATGATCCTCCCCAAATTCCTCGTCCCGGCAGGGTGCCAGAACGGAGTTTCTGGATCCGAATTGCGGCTTCTGGTGGTGGTGGTGCAGCGAAACTATTTTTAGAAAAACGTCAACCCCCCCCCCCCTGAGTTTTTAGGTCAGAAGGCATCTTATAGGTGAAGAGAGAGGCCGAGGAGGTGCCTGGGCTGGCCACACCCCTCCTAGGCGCGGGATGGGCCCACCCGCGTGGCATTTGGTGTGGGCCACCTAGGGCTCCCCTCCGTCTTGTATTCTGGCTCCGTGGATCTTCTGGTGAAATAGGATTTTTGGCATATTTTCCGGGATTTTTCTCGATAGTTGATTTTCTGCACAAAAACTAGACACCAAGGTAATTCTGCTGAAAACAGTGTTAGTCTGTGTTAGTTGTATCCAAATCACACAAGTTTAGAGAAGAAACAATAGCAAAGTGTTCGAGAAAGTAGATATGTTTTGGACGTACCAGTCATCAATGGGCTCAACAACAAACTTGTTAGGCCACTCCAAGAAGATGGACCCATATATCGTATGAACAAGGCAGAAATACTGGTCAGACCAAAGGACAGGAAGATGTACTCAAGTGAAATATCACAAGTAGCAACGTCATCAAAATAATACTTGGAACTGAGTTTGATTTGACAATTTCCCAAATCAAATCAGAGGGGGGGAAGATAACATATCCACTAAGGATATACTATCTTTCTTCAACACGAACAAAACTAGACATCCCTTTATGAAGGAACTTGGTCGGATAGAACTTTTGTCTTACAACTCTCCAAGTTGTTGTTTAAGCTCAACCAACTAGTTCAGGGGTATCCAGTATGGATCCTTGGAGAAAGGAGCAGTTTAGAGGACTTGCTTACTCAAGAACTTGACAACACGGTCATGTGGCAACATGGGGATACTTCTAGAAATACTATTAGAATATCACGAACCACCGATATGTCACTTAGTTCGAGAGGAAACTTGCTTTGTAAGGCAAGCAGACATAGTCGCAGAGCTTTAGCAAAAGCCTAACTCTTTGACCGAAGAGAGTGTACCAGAGTAACGGACTTGGTACCACAATCATTCTTCACTTAGTGATAGGGTTAACCAATCACGCTAAAAATGATGCAAATGTCCTTAGAGTTCAAAATAATAAAAATTGTTAGAATCTCGGATGGCCACATTAATACGCACACGCATCATTCTTGAGCACGAAATCTCTAGGAAGGGTGGGTAAAGATGTGTAGAAGCATCACTTCATTAAGAGTCATGAAAATCAACACGGCCTCTTAGTATAAATGAGTGTGATACTTTAAGGTTGAACAAATAGAAGCTAATCAATGCCTCTTGATCTACAGATTACAACACTTTGACCTGGTCCTGGATATGACGAGGTACTGGAGTTTGTTTCTCCTGACATCCCGAAATGGTTTGTCTTGACGAACCACAGAGTATCTTGCATCAGAAGACACCATTGCAGGTTTACTTCTTGGCTACCAACTGATAGCCAAAGGTCGGAAAACAACAAGGGAGTAAGAACATGCTCAGGATAGAATCCCGAGATGTGGATGCATAAGTCAACATCCTTCCGAAAACCAATGTAGAGAAGGGGTAAGGTGTGACAGAGTCACGAGTATAGATGCGAGACTCTCGAGGAGTACTCTTGTCGTGATCTATTTGGTTCCATTAAAGAACATCTTCCATAGCATGTGGTAGCGTAAGTCCTTCGTTGTCACAATTCAATCGTGACAAAGACCACAAGCTTGAAGGCTAGAATTTTAGTACCAGCCATCATGAGGTAATGTATGAACATTAACGACATGGGTCAAAGGATTGGATCTTGGGTTAAAGGTTATGGTCATGTACAAGATTCACAACACCAAAATCCAGCACAATGGGGGATCTTCGGTTCAAGTCCAAGGGTTAAAACCCAAAGAAAGGAAGTAACTACTACTTGAGTGACACGAGGTGCACCATAAGGTGGTAATCACAAGGTAGCTTCCAAGAGAAGAAACAAATTCTGAAGTATCCCAACAAACAAAAAGGAGGCACACGAGGTGAAAGGAGACCTCGAAGCCTGGAAAAGAACACTGTGGCACCAACAATTTAATATTGTGGGCCCATAAGATAGAGAGATCATGATGCAAAGGAATCTCTAAAATAAATCAGAACAAAGAGAGCAAAGAACTCACAGCACACACAACTCCAGAGAACTCAACACTAGGTCAATTGGTTGAGAAACGACATGCCTAGAAGGCACCTAGGCTTTGAAAGACTAGAAGAGATATCAAAGCTTTTTGAAAATCAACACAAAATAAGATAAGCTAGAGTTAGAGTGAAACTGGATAAGGAGTAAAAGAAGCATACTAGTGTTTTCGCAAATAATTTTCATCTTGAAATTAGTTTTCACAGGCACTAGACTCAACATCGACCAATAGCAAGGTTTTCCTACGGTCGGTACTACTCTGATACCAAAACCTGTGACACACCAGGGATCAGGGCTAAACTAATCCCAGACCTCCGTCTGACATAAGCTTAACCTTGAGCTTGAGGATATCCAATGAAGAATCGGTAACACAAAAGTGACCCTACGACACAAAATTTATTACAGCAAGCTCATAACTGAGTGAAGAGACAAATTATTACAAGCATAGGTCACTGACCACAAACATCAAACAACGGAAGGTAAATTGTGCTATTAAGTATACCAAACTTAACAAATGGCCTAAGAGGCCTGAAGTATAACAATGACGTCCCAGCCCATAGATTCCAGGTTGTCGGCCGGGAACCCCAAGCTACTCATCGATGTCGATGTCATACAGAACTCGTCTTCAGAGGAACACTTACTTTGCTACAAAAGTATCAACAAAGAAAGGATGAGTACAGGGTGTACTCCGCAAGACTTGTGGCTGGTGGAGTTGTTTTGCATAAAGCCATCTTTGTTTATAAAACAAGGGAGAGAGGAAGCTCGTCTAATCAGAATATTTTTAAAAGGGGATAAGAGAGCGACATCTCCAAAGTATTGATCATCATATTTTGATATCCACCATGTCATCATCATTGAACCTCTACTTAGATCACCCCCTCGTGCCCATGAGGAAGCATCCTTAAGCACATGTTGATCTACCAAGTTCTACGATTAGGTTAAAGTTCTCTATGATCATCAAGTTTGTTTCCAAGTCGTTCATAACCGTGAACAAGGCTTTTCGAAAATATTATTACCCTGCAGGGGTGTACAACTTCACCCCCACATACTAACCTTCTCTTAATGCCACTAGTAATACCCTCTTCCTTGGAAGGCCGGCAGAGGGTGGTTAGACGCGACCTTTACCTTGCTTTCACCAAAACCATGAGTCACGCCCTAAGGATGGTTCCGTCGTAATGGGTCAAATCCCGAGGTTGGTACCTAGAGATGTGAGGCGAAGTTGGTTTACCAGGGTCTCCATCGACCCCCAAGCAACCCGGTCCATGCTTCCCTTCCTGTTATGAATGCACCTCCTTCACCGCCTTCGAGAAGATCCAGAATGCATGTCAAATGGAACTCCTGAACTATGTGACTCATGGAATCTACTAGGCAAGTTAGTCACTCGTGGGGTTTTCCAGGCCCCGTGTTGTTGTACGCTCATCTTGGTTCAAGATACAAGAACTCGGGTCCTAGTGGTGGCGAGCATGGGACTACAAAAACCATATCCCACTGTGGCCTCCCATACAAGACTTAGCATGTTTAATCTCATATCATCTCTGATCTCATCTCATCATGTTCTCCTGTCACACTAGATTCTCTGCATCTGATACATCATCTGGATGAACCAGAACTTACAGTTAAGCATGGCTAAGCAGGACACAAATATAAGCTCTAGCAGTGCACACAAGTCAAACCTTGTTATGTTAGGAGCAGTGGATCAGGTAATATAAGATCAAAGGGAGTAATGCAACAGATAGGATACTCTATCTATTGATAAAAGACCAAAATAGAATCGTATGTATCATGGCAAGAATTGAAATGCTTTCGAAATCGTAGGATTATATCATGGTGGGGCTATGCTTGCCTTTGCCTGTTGATAACCAATAAGAAGATCTTCAGAATCCTTGGACTTGACTTGATTACAATTGGTCAAGTATTGATCTTTGAGCTTCGATGGTCTTGATCTCAGTCTTTGATCTCGATATCGATATCGTATTCTACCGAGGAAGAACCAAATACCGGAAAGAAAAGGGGAACAATCAACACATGGCATCGATGCAATGCTCAAACAAGGGTGATGATATGACAGGTTGAATTTTACTAAAATGTAACCCTAAGACATGCTCGAAAGTTTAATCGGGGTTCCGAGGGGTATAAACCCTAATTCGGAGAAACTTCAGAATCACCTGTGAGGGGTTACTATGTTTTTCTATTTTAACTTGTGATGGAAGTTGTTGCACAATGCATGACTATAGCTTAGATAGGTAGATCTCATTTTTTAACAACTTGATATATTATTCATATTTGTCTGACTTATAAATAATTACTTATTGAATTTACAAGATTTATTCATTTTCTGAAATTATTAAAGCCCTTATTACATCAGGCTGACGTCAGCTCAACCTATCCCTAATTCTTTTCTCACTTTGGCAGGGGCTAGCCACTATGGCTGACAGGTGGGGTCAAGGCCACGTCAGACGCCACCTCAGCCCCACGTTGACTCGCCGGCAAACAAGCCAGACGGTGTCCACCAATGGCGAGAGAGAGCACGTGTGGGCAAGTCGACACCTGCGTTCGAACCAGCGCATCAAAACGGACCTAGTAGCGGTGGCGCCGCCCCTGTATGGTCACTGGAGCCTAGCCTGTGATGGCGAGCGGCTGTGCTGCTTGCAGTATGGCGGCGAGCGGCGGCTACAGAGCACGAGGAGAACAAAGGGGAGGTCCAGGAGGACGGGCGACTCACCCTTGACGGATGTGCAGGCTCGGAGAGGGAAGAGGAGGTCAGTATCGACGGCAATGGTGGTGGCGGTGGTCGTCGGTGATGGAGAAGATGTGGTCGGAGCAGCCAATTGCGAACGCCCTGGCTCGATTCCTTTGGCGGATCGAAGTAGGGGACCGAGGAAAAGCTCCTGGGCTGGGCTGCTCAGCGGGGCTCGGTGAGGCTTCAAATGGCAGCGACGGTCGATGCCCGAGCGGCTAGGGTTCGGCCTCATATGGGAGAGAAGAGAGAGGTCTCGGGGGAGAGCGGAAGTGGATGAGGACGGGCAGGGCGTCGGCGCGGTGATCTTATCCAACTCCAGGGCTCGATGGACGGCGGGGAGCAAGCGGTAGGATCGACGGCGCCGGCGACGACACCCAGCCGCTTAGCATCGGGGACGAAGACAACGAAGGATGGGCGAAGCGGTATGGGGCGGAGTGGGCCGTTGCTAGGCTCTAGCTACTGCGCAGGCGGCAGGGAGAGAAAAGAGGAGAGATGGGCCGACTGAGCTGCGACCTGTTAGCAACAACTGCTCCATTTTTTAAAACAAACCCTTTTTCTTTTTCTGTTTTACTGTTTTTCTCTTTGTAATTCATTTTGAAATCTGTTTTGGGTATTTAAAAAATACCAAAATCTTTTATAAAACTATTAAAATATTGTGGGGCCTTCTTGACGAGGTTTAATCTCGTCAATGCCCATTGTTATGGACTTGGGTTTTGGAGAAGATGGGGATGCTGGAGATCGTGGCACGGTTAATAGACAAGCAACCAGGGGACACGAGATTTACCCAGGTTCAGGACCACGGAGGGAAAACCCTACTCCTTCTTGTATGCTCTTGATTACGGCGGAACCGAAGGTTACAGGGTGCGCAGATTCGATCTGGCGTGGATGCGTGTGCGAAAATATGAGTCGAGAGATCTAGGACGTGCCCTCCTGGCCTTTATATAGACTTAGGCAGGTCCCGGGCATAGTCCTAGTCGGTTACAAGTTCTAGGGTTTTACCCCTTTGAATTTCCTATCTCCGCTAGTCTTGTTCTCCAAGGATCCGAAGGCGTCATGGGCCTTGGCCACCCGAAAATATTCATGGGCCAATGTATATCTACTGTGGGCCTTCCTTGGGCTGGACCAGGTATCCTGAAGTCACGTACCCGTAGGGTATAACCATGTCAGTAGCCCCCGAGTGTTCAGTCGAATCGTAGATTCGGCTGAGGACTCTTCCATCCTTCGGGTGCAGTTATATATTAATAGTATATGTGTGTAGGGATCGTTGATGCGTGTGCCTGACTCACCCGACGGATCAGGGTCAGTTAACTGTCTTAGGACGAAACGACACGATCTTCTTCAGGTTCGGGTCCCTCAACCCGGACCTGGAACATATGCTGGCGTAATTCGACTCAGGTCGCGGAGGACTTACAGGAGTGGAATTCCAGTGGTTTTAATCGGTGTACCCAACGCGTCCGTCGGGATTTTCATCGTACCTGCTGGTACGGATTCATACTAGCAGAGCGCAGTCAGGTGCGTTGCCAGGCCATCAGATGATATCCGCAGGTCTTATCTTTGCATCGCAGACGCAGCATCCGAACATTTATCACCTCGGAGGTGCTTCGGGTGGCCAAGGAGATTGTTACTCACTTAGCGTTTTGTTGGGGCAGAGCTGCCAAAAAAGTTTTTGCGTGCGGATCCGGAAGATCGCAGTCGAAGATTTCATAGGGTGCGCGACCAGCGCTCCCTATGGGAGTAGCCCCCAAGTGTCTGTTCGAGTCGTAGACTCGAACGGAGACTTTAGTTCAAGCGTTGTTTCAGTCGTTAAGTCCGAAGGACTCGAAAATTTTCGGATGCTTAAATCTATCCTCCCTATGGGAGTAGCCCCCGAGTCCGTAGTGGAGTCGTAGACTCGACGTAGGACTCAGAGAAGTAATTTTGTCCTCATTTATGTTCAGCCGGTGCGGCCGGTATCGATAGGAGTAGCCCAGTATTTAGTCGAATCGTAGATTCGGTGAGTACTCTTAGCGTGGAGCCAGTTGGTGCTAGTATAGCTTTTGATGGCGTCGACGATTGATGACCTCAGCGTCGCTACGCCAGAAGATGACTTGATCGAACGGCGTGGGTCCCACTTTCTGACTTTGAATTGACCAGTCACGCGCGGCGTGGAGATGATTACGGCGTCTCCTCGATTTCCGCGCGTAGTGGACGGCGTGGTAACGACGGTTCGTTGTTGTGTTGACACGTGTACGGCCAGATCTACCATTGGCGTTAGGTCTTCTCAATGGACGGCCAGCGTGCGTCGTCTTCGCTGTTATAATCCTTGGTGAAATCGTGGTTTGTTTTTCACAGCACCAGTTCATCTGTTCACTGCCTCCTTGTTCTTGAGCGATTCTTGCTGCACGCTGAGCTTTCCTTCCACATTTCCTTCATTCTTTCTGCGTTGGCATCGCCACCACCGCCGTAGCGCCATGGGGAAAACAAAGAAGTCCTCATATGTGGTTGGGACCAGCGCCGCCGGAGGCAAGAAGGGAACCGCCGCTGCTCGCGTCACCGATGGTGGCTGGCGGCGATCAGAGACGCGGGAGAGCGATCTCCGCAAACTGCTTGGCCTCGATCCGCAGGATACGACGGCCGTCAAACTCCTCGGCAATGAGGTAATCCCCCGTCCCCCATCTGGGTACCGAGTTATGTTTCTCGCCTTCGTCTTGCGTGGGTTTTCGTACCCAGTCCATGACTTCCTTCGTGGACTGCTCTTCTTCTATGGGGTTCATTTGCATCATCTGTCTCCCAATTCTCTTCTCCACATTGCTTGTTTTATCACTTTTTGCGAGTGATGGCTTGGCATTGAGCCGCACTTTGGCCTCTTCCGGAAGCTCTATTCCGTGAAGAGGCAATCTGGTTCGGATGGTGTGTATCCCATTGGGGGTTTCATCATCTCCCTCAGTCCCAATCTGCAATTCTTTTCCTTTTCCATTTCCGAATCTGTCCAGTACTGGCGGAGGCGGTGGTTTTATACCCGTGACTCCGTAGTGCCCGGGCAAGATTTTGGTCTTGTTCCCTTTGACCCCTCCCAAATGATTGAGAAAAAAGGTCTTAGAAAAACCAAATATTAGACGGTGAGGTGGCGGAGATAGAGGCCCTGTATCGTCGGGTGGAGGATATCCAACTGATTCCTGAGAAGGAGGTGAACGGTGTGGACATCATCCGAACGTTTCTTGAGCGTGGGGTGCAGCCTCTCCTAGCGAGGGCGCACCCGATGTTTCTTTATTCTGGGCACCGTGATCCGACGAGGGTTTCGAGCGAGAAAATCTCCGAGGTGGAACTTGACAAGGCTCTTCGCACGCTGTTGAAGTTCAAGGCCGACGAAAAAATCCCGGGGAAGTCGCTGACTCCTTCCTTTTCTTCGGCGTTGGTCGTACCGAAGGTGTAGATTTGCGCACGTAGTTCTCCCCCTTTGTTTTTGTCGGCTGTGTATTTGTTTCCTTTGTTTGCTAACAAAGTTCCTTCTCATCTTGCAGATCTTCAAAGTGTCGGGCATGGTACCACCGTTGCCCGAAAGGTATCTGAATGCCCCGGATAATGAAGTGGTGGATTCCGTGTTCGAGCTACCGTCAGCGCGATCTCCAGCGGAGGATGCCGACGAGTCGAGTGAGGACCATTCACGCAAGCGATCACAGAGCTCCAGCGAGTCTTCGGATGCCTCGACTCCTCCGACTCCCAGAAATCCTCTGGGCCTTGAGCGTCATGATGATGTTCATGGGGGTTCTTCCTCTCCCCTTCCTGCCATTCCTGTGCGGGCTGTCGCGCCGCACCCTCCAGCAAAGAGGAAGAAGGAAGAAAAGAAGGAGGAGAAGAAGGAAGAGAAGAAAGAGGAGAAGAGGGACCGAAGGGCTTCTCCCATCTTCGACCTGAACGCATTGGGATCGTAAGTTTTTTGTTGTACTGTTGCCCTTTTCCCTTGATGGTGTTTGCACCTATGTTGATTGGCTTCGTATGCAGGCAATCCTCCGACGGCTCTAGTGATGGTGGGCGGGAGATGATGGGGGAGTCGAACATTGCGTCGCCTCCTCCTCAGACGGTGGCGACTTCGGGTGACGCCGCTCCAGTTCCTCCTGTGCGGGAGGGGCTGGTGGTTGCACCTCAGAATTTCGCAGGCGGGCCTTCGGCGTCGCCATCGGAGCATGTATGTTTTTCTGCTTCATGTCACGGGGGGAGCCCCCGAGTGTTTTCGTGTGCTGATGTTGTTTTTGCTTCTTTGTGTTGGGCGTAGCCCCCAAGTCCTGTTCTTACTGCTATTGCCTTTTTCTGCAGCCTTTTGTCCAAGAGGCCAAGCGGCTGGTGGAGGAGCGCCTGACGCTGGAGGCGAAGCTGCGGCAGCTCCAAGGTATCCGTCTGCCTTTTAGTACCTCTCTTGTTTATCCTGGTCCTGTTCTTTGACGCTTGCTTGTCTTAAATGTAGAGGAGCATAACGACTCTCTCCGTGAGGTCGACGCTCTTAAAAAGAGCCTTGGCCAATCGGAGCAGAAGGCCGAAGCCGCCGCTGGTGCGAAAGAGCGCCTTGAGCTGGAGCTGACGAAGGCAGCCGAAGCGAAGGAGCGTCTGCAGCAGGAGGCCGCAGATCGTGAGGAGCAGCTGGCCACCGTTGCGGCTGCTCGTGAAAGAGGGGTGGCGTCGAAGCTCATGGCTGCTGCCAAGGCTATTTCGGGTGAGTGCTAATTTTTCCACTTGTTTTTGTTTCTACGAGTCTTTTTCGATGCTGCCTTTCTTCATGCTTTTCTTCATTTTTGTCTCAGATGCCGCAGGCATCGAGTTCGACCGTGGTGCTCTGGAGCACGGCAGTGCTCTAGATGATGCCACTGTGGCGGTCAAAGACCGCTGCGGCACCGTCGTCAACTCCCTAGGCGAAAGAGGTCCTTGGTCGCTTCTACCAGGAGCTCTTCCCGAAGGGCGCAGCCCTTGAAGATGTGGATGCCTTGGCAGAGGTTCTGTCAGCCGAAACGCCTGCGGCGTACAAGCGCAAGCAGAAGGGCATCGGCGCGTCCGTCGGGCTGGCGATGGCCATGGCGGCTGGGGCGGAGCTGGACTTGCCCCAAATCACTTCTCGGATGCCGACGGCTGCGGATGGATCCGAGGTAGAATTCGCTGCCTACTCCGCTCGCTGCATACGATATGGGCCCAAGCTCATTGACTTGTTGTCTGAGTACGCACTGCGACAGCAGGGCGAGGCCAAAGCTAGGCAGTCTGGCTCTGAGGCGACTCAGTGTCCTGCACCTTAGGCATAGTAGACGTAGGGTAGTATGTAGTCTACTTTTGTTGTAAATATCTTTTGTAGTACCATCCTTGTTCCACGTAGTGGCCTAATATATTTAATGAATTCCTCCGAGTTGTTCTCTATTCTTGGCTGAAATGTCTGTGTGCCTTCTTTTTTTCTGTTGCATATAGGTTCCTTCGGGTGCTGACCCAGTTGGCCCCTCATCCGCAAGGCCCTTGCGACCATCGTTGGATGACTCCTCGCAGCTCGCTTTCCTTCGAGATCGCGTGTGCAGCTTGGAGAGGGAATTGCTCGGGTCGCGTGGTCGCGCCGACGTTTGGAAATCCAAGGCAGATCGTGGTGCAGCCAGAGAGGAGTACTTGATGGCAGAGCTGGGTCGCCTGTCCGAGCAGCTGCAATGTAAGTTGATTCTTGTTTCGGGTTGTAGCTCAGTTCTTCGGGTGAGCCTGCTAGACTTATTCTTGTTTTGTGCGATTGTCGCAGGCGCCAATCTTGCTCCGAGGGAAGAAAAGGAGCGTGTCGCTGTTCGGGTCAATTGCTTGACTCAACAAGACATGGAGGCCGGCGGCTTCTTCTGGATGGACCGCGATCGCGCCATGGTTCTGGCGACGGTGCAGGATCGTGTTTATCAAGTTTCGCGGGTGCTCCGCCAGGTGCAGACATCACTATCCTCGGTGTTGCACGTCATGTTTCCTTTGGATGTCGTGCCGACGACCCTTGCAGGTCTTCTGTCGAAGTTTCGGAGTGCCAGCAATGTCAAGGAGCTGGTGCGGCAGCAGCTCGTGGCAGGAGTGAAGGCTACCTTGTCTCTAGTGAGGGTGCACCGCCAGCGTGGATTGGCTGTGCTTTGGGCCGCCTCTTCGACCGGATGGTGGCGAGTGGAACATGCGTCCGCACTACGCGGCTGTAAGGCAGTATGCCGAACAGATTATAGATTTGTTTGAGCAGCGTGCTCAGGTTATTCTTCAGAATAGTTAGGACCTGAAAATGAACAGATAGATGTAAAATTTGTATATTTCGGCTAGGCATATTTGTGCCCTTTGTTGTAAAAGTTTTCTTGTTTGTGAGCACGCGATTACTTTGATTAATCGTGTCCTTTTCGTTTGCCTGACGTGGTCAGCTACTCAGGTGTACACGTTTGGTCCTCAGTCGATGAAATCGTGAGGTGGGGGGAGCCCCCGAGTGCGTTTGTAGCATGTAGTCAAGTTGCAGAAAAATAGTCAACCGAAGGTTGGGGCGAGACACTTAGCTTTATTTATAGCGTAATGGAGGAGGTACATGGTTCGGCTGAGTAGCCTTGGCTGAAAGCCTTATTGAAAGTAAAAGGGGGTAGGTTGCTACGGGTAGAATCGTCGCAGGTGCGAGATGTTCCATGGGTTGGAGTATGCGACTCCAGACTCCACGTGCTTGAGGCGATAGGCGCCACCTGGGATGACTTCGGTGATGACATAGGGTCCTTCCCATGGTGACTCGAATTTATTCGGTCGCTTTTGCTTGAGCCGTAAGACGAGGTCTCCTTCGACGAAGGACCTTGGGCGCAGCCGGCGGCTGTGGTAGTTGCGGAGACTTTGCTGGTACACCGCTGATCTAGCTGCTGCTATATCCCGTGCTTCGTCGAGTGTGTCGACGGCATCTTCGAGTGCGTGAGTGGATTGACCGTATGTGACGACTCGTGGAGCCTGGTGGCGTGCCGGTAGCACGGCCTCAGCTCCGTGCACCATGAAGAACGGTGTGTAGCCGGTGGAGCTGTTTGGCGTAGTCCGTAAGCTCCACAGGACAGAAGGTAGCTCTTTCGTCCAGTTTCCAGCTTTGTGCTCGAGTGAGCTCATGAGGCGCTTCTTGATGCCGGCACCGATTAGGCCGTTGGCCTTTTCCACTTGCACGTTTGTTTGCGGGTGTGCTACTAAGGCATACGTAATGTTGATCCCGAGGCCTTCGTAGAAGTCCTGGAATTCTTCGGAGATGAAGTTTGATCCGTTGTCGGTGATGATGCTGTGTGGTACGCCGAACCTGTAGACAATGGATTCGAAGATTTTGACGGCGGTTTTGCCCTTCTGGTTGGTGACTGGCATGGCCTCTATCCACTTGGTGAATTTGTCGACTGCGACCAGGAGGAAGACGTGTCCCCCTTTCGAGGATTTTGGCAGTTTGCCGATCATGTCGAGGCCCCATTGAGCGAAAGGCCAAGCTATGGGTATGGGTCTAAGTTCGGACCTAGGTGCGTGCGGTTTGTCAGCGAACCGTTGGCACCCGTTGCATCTTCGGACGATGTCCTTCGCGTCTCTCATGGCCGTTGGCCAGTAGAATCCTGCACGCAGAGCTTTGGTGACGAGGGAGCGGCTGCCTGCGTGGTGGCCGCAGATGCCCTCGTGAATGTCTTGGAGTATGGCTTTGCCGTCGTCGATGGTGACGCACCGTTGTAGTACACCCGTGATGCTGCGTTTGTACAGTTCGCCGTTGATGATGGTGAAGGCTTTTGACCGACGAGATATGCGTCGGGCATCTGTCGGGCTGTCAGGCAATTCTCCGTTTATCAGGAACTGGAGGTATGGACGTGTCCAAGTTTCTTCGACTGCCATGACCTGCATCAGGTTGACCATGGCAACTTCGGTATCCAACTTTTCGGGTCCTTCATGACCTTCGGGTAGCGTAGCACCGAGTGTTACCTTCTTCGGGTGATCCTTTGGGGAATTTCCGCTTGATGGATGGCACGCAGATCTCTTCGAGGAACACACCTGGTGGTACCTTTGCACAAGTGGAGCCGATGTTGGCGAGTCTATCGGCCTCCTCGTTGCTCTCTCTTCCAACGTCTTTGAAGTTCGCACCGTCGAATTCTCCTTCGAGTGCGTTGTATAGCGCGATGCACGATCATGTTTTCGGCGTGTCGTCACTCATTCATCGTCTGTCACGACAAGGTTGGAGTCACCAGATGACCAGGCGCGTTATACCGCATATTTTTTCCATCTTCATGCCATGGATGAGGGCTTCGTATTGGCCTCGTTGTTGGAGGCTCAATTTCATCCAAGAACGTACTTCATCTTGTCACCTTGCGGGGTCGTATGACTCCACTTCGGCGCTTGGAGCCGTCGAAATGCATTGTCCAGCTGCGACATGTGTGGGGTGTCGGCTGCAGCTCCATCCGATGCACCGAAGTCCGGAAGGACTTGAGATTTGATTGCGTGTCGCTTCTCGTGAGCGATGTCCAAGGGTGATAGTTCAATGCCCCACGGGCCACGCGTCCTGTGGCCTCGGGTTATTCGGGATCTTTGTTGGGTGCCTCGTTGTGACCATTACGATGCTCACGGAAGTAGTGGCTCAGTCGTCGAGCCGTCATGAACACGCCGTAGGCTAGCTTCTGGTAGTGAGGGTACCGCTGTTTTGTTGGAGTGAGTATCTCGCTGAGGTAGTAAATTGGGCGCTGGACCCCGTGGGTCTTGCCTTCTTCGGGTCATTCGACCACGAGTACGGTGCTGACCACCTGGTGTGTGGCTGCTATGTACAGCAGCAGGGGCTCGAGGTGGAGAGGAGCCGCTTGAGGCTTTCGAATGCGTCGTTGGCTTCTGGTGTCCATTCGAACTTGTCTGCCTTGCACAGCAGCTAGTAGAATGGTAGGGCCTTCTCGCCCATGCGGCTGATGAACATGCTTAGTGCTGCTACTCTCCCTGCGAGATGCTGAACGCCCTTGAGGTTTTTCGGCTTCTCCATTGTCATGATGGCTTTGATTTTCTTCGGGTTCGCCTCGATGCCTCGTTGAGAGATGAACTACCCGAGTATCTGACCCGAGGGGACGCCGAAGGCGCACTTTTCTGGATTGAGCTTGATCCTGTAGCGATCAAGGTTGTCAAACGTCTCGCGGAGATCGTCGATAAGTGTCCTTGCCTCCTTGGTTTTTATTACTATGTCGTCGACATAGACTTGGACGTTGCGACCGATCTGGTCCTTGAGGCAGGCCTGCATGCATCGCTGGTACGTGGCACCCGCTTTCTTTAGCCCGAAGGGCATTGTGTTGTAGCAGTATACTCCGAACGGTGTGATGAACGTCGTTTTCTCTTGATCTTCGACCTTGAGTCGAATCTGGTTATAGCCTGAGTAGGCGTCGAGGAAGGAGAGTTTCTCACAACCTGCAGTCGAATCGATGATCTGGTCGATCCGAGGAAGAGGGAAGTGGTCCTTTGGGCAGTGTTTGTTTAGCGACGTGAAGTCTATGCACATCCGCAGGATGTCCGTGTCCTTTTTCGGGACCATCACCGTGTTTGCCAGCCACTCGCTTTCTTTGATTTCCCTGATGAAGTCTGCAGCGAGCAGTCTATTGATTTCCTTGCCGATAGCTTCGGCTCGTGGCTCTGACAGTCTTCGGATGGACTGCTTGACTGGCTTGGTGTCTAGAAAGACATTGAGTGCGTGCTCGGCGAATTCCCTGGGAACTCCTGGCATGTCCGCAGGACACCAGGCGAAGATTTCCCAGCGCTCACGGAGGAATTCGACGAGCGCGCCTTCCTATGCGGTGCTGAGGTCATTGGCGATCAGCGCCGTCTTGGAGGCGTCCGTCGGATGGACCTGCACTTTCTTGGTGTTGATGGTGGAGTCGAAGGACATGTCAGGTGCGTTTTGCCTTGTGACTGGGGGTAGCCCATTGTCCGTCACCTCGCGGAGCCTTACAAGCTCGTCTTGCATGCCGAAATACTGGGAGATTTTGTTGAAATCCCTGTCGCATTGGTCCGATCGGGTGAAGCTCCCGTGGACTATGATGACGCCCCTTGGTCCTGGCATATTGAGTAGTAGGTATGCGTAGTGTGGGATGGCCAGGAATCTTGCGAATGCTACACGCCCCATGATGGCGTGGTATTGCGACGGCCAGTCCACCACTTCGAATTCTAGGCGCTCCTGCCGAAAGTTGTCCGGCTTCCCGAAGATGACGTCGAGCCCTATTTTGCCCAGGGGGAATATGCCCTTCCCTGGGACAATGCCGTGGAACGTTGTGTCTGATTGTTCCAGGCTGCATTGCTGGATCCGCATAGCCGCTAGGGTGCTTGCGAACATTAGGTTGATGCCGCTGCCGCCGTCCATGAAGACGCGACTCATCTCGAAGCCTCCGATCTGCGCCTCCAGCACCAGGGCATCATGACCTGGACGAGGGATCTGGCAAGGGTGATCCGCGCGAGTGAATGTGATGCAGGACTCCGATCTGCTGAGGTACTCAGGGATTGCGGGTGGAGTTGCCACGAACAATTTGATTTGTCTGGTGATTTTCTTCTGCACCCTATTTGTGGGGCGTCCCTTCTGGATCATATTTAGTGCTCCCTTTGGTGGGGGGTATGGGACCCCGGCGTTGTTTTGCGCTGGTGCGACTGGTTGATTTGGGCCTCCAATAGGCGCCGGTGGAGGAGCTCCGTGTGCTATTTCACCTGGCGCATGTGCGTTTCCAAACGTAGGAATTGGAGCTTGTTGCCTCATCTGCACCATGCCTTCGCTGAGTTTCTGGAACTCGCGGCAGTCCTTGAGCATGTGGCTGGCTTTATTTTTGCCATCATGTTTATCGATGTAGAAGTGGATGGTGCATGGACCCGAAAGTTTGTCGAATGCTGAGGGTCCGTTGTCGCGGTCGCAGCGTTGCCACGACTGCGTTGGTCGTCCGTTGTCGTGGAAGTTTCCGCTGCGGTATCCTCCATTTATTCATTCTCGTTACGCGGTCGGCGAGCTGCCGTGACCATGTCGGGTCCGTCGCGGTCCTCGTAGATGCGCGATCTCCTCTTGCTGCGGCGTTCGCGTCTTCGGCCGTAGTCGTCCTCTTCATCTGATTGCGCTCGCTGGATGCAATCTTCGCCGTCTGCCCAACTGTTGGCGATTTCCATGAGGTGGTCGAGTGTCTTGGGCTTTACACGCCCAAGTTCCTCCTTGAAGTTTGGGCGCTTGACGCCATCCCTGAAGGCGTCGATGGCCCGCTCTTCGGAGATGTGTGCTGCGGAGTTCTTGGTTGTAGACCAGCGTAGTATATACGAGCGAGGCGGGCCTCTTGCTGGTGCCTTTGAAATTTCGGATGAAGCTGTAAGCGAGCTCCTCCCAGATTCGGATGGATCCTGATGATAGGCTACTAAGCCAGACCCGCGCCGCGCCTGTCAGCTGCAGCTGAAGGCATTGCATGGCGGTTTCTTTGTTGCCTCCATGAATCTTGACGGATGGCAGATGGTCACTGAGCCAGGATTTTGGATCTTGCGTGCCGTTGAACTTCGGAGTATCCGAAGGAAGCTTGAAGTTGCGTGGCATCTGTGTTCGCCGAACAGATCTGCTGAAGCATTGAGCTCCGCAGAGTTCTCCTTCGTCTTCATCCATCTCAGATTCGGACGAGCATGCACGTTTAGCGCGTGCTTTGTCGATCTTGCACTGTGTAAGCTTGTCTCTGGCGTCGTAGTCGCGTTTATGGCGGTGCGAGCTCTTCTTCCTTCGGGGAAGATCGTGCTCCTCTTCCTCTTCGGATGAGGGCGTGGGGCTCCGGTCGCGCCTGGCCGGAGCTTTCTTCTTCGGCTCCGCAGGAGCGTCTTCGTGGAGCGCAGCTCCAATTAGTCCTAGTCCGGTAAGTGCGGACCTATGCATGGCCCTTTTCGGGTCCCCTTCCGAAGGTGGGTGAGCCGCGAGATACGCAGTGGCTGCCATGATCGCAGCTTGTGGCGTCTTCGGGATGATGTTGCCGTCGGCATCCATATCCATGAACGATGTGTGGAGAGTTCGGGTCACATCACGCCGCTCCTTGGGATCCATGTTTTCCACCCGAGAGCGGTGCTTGTTTCCCTGGTTTCCGTTTGTGCTAGAGCTGGGTGCCATGGCGGAGAGCGCAGCTCGTCGCGCGCTGGACTCGGAGGCTGCTTGCTTGCGTTTGTCGAGCGTCTCCTGCATCTTGACTTGTTTCTTGTGCTCCTCGATGAGGAGGTAGTGGTATGCCATCAGTAGGTCACGTGAGGCGTCTGCAGGTAAGACGATGTCGCCTGCGACGGCACGGCGAGCCTGGACCCATCCTTCTTTGCTAAGTTGGATGACGTGGCCGTTGCTTTCCCTGTTGGGTGGGGGGGACTGGCTTCTTCTGTTTTCGCCGTTTTCGCCGTTTCGATTGGGCGGCGGGTTAGGCGTTTCCTCGTCGGTTTGGATGACTGCGGCGCACAGATAGCGCTTGCAGATTGGTCGGCTGCTGCCGCAGCTTTCGGATCCGGAACCGTAGGTCCCTTCATTCGGAGGTGGATCGCATAGATCGGAGTTGCAGCTGCTGCTGCTGTAGAACTCATCTTTCGATGGTGACGGCGTAGCACGGGTGTGGAGCCCATGAAGCGGGCCTGATTGACACGGGCACCCGCCAGGGAGGCGGAGGTGCCGGTTGTCCCACCGAAGCTCCCGAACAAAATTTCGAGTCCGTCGCCTACGGGCTCGAAATCCTTCATGGTGGCCGGCGAGTGGGCGGTGAAGTCGAAAGCGCCGAAGAGGAGGTGATTCTCCGTCGTCGCGGAGTTGTAGATCGATCGGGTCGGAACCGTCACGACCGCACAATCAGCAGCCCCAATTCCCACAAACGGCGCCAATTGACGAGGTTTAATCTCGTCAATGCCCATTGTTATGGACTTGGGTTTTGGAGAATATGGGGATGCTGGAGATCGTGGCACGTTTAACACACAAGCAACCAGGGGACACGATGTAACACCCTCAGAATCGGACCTATGCAAGTTTTAGCGATTCCCGCCAAACCCGCATAGAAACGATTCAAAGGTGCCCACCAGGCACTTTCGTGCGGGTGGAAAACGAAGTAATAACATTACACAACAGTCCTCGATGGGACCCACAGAACAGATATATATATAACAGTGACTCAAAGAGTCAAGAATACAGATATAATATACAAGATCCAAATCACCTTGAAACGGTAGAGCGTCCGACTACGGACAAGAAACAAATGGGGCTAAGAGCCCTGAAGAATAACCAATGGCGTCCATAACCCTGCCAAGCCGGAAGGGTAACCGCTAACGGCGACCTCAAAACCTGCTTAAACAAAGGGTGCCGACAAAGGGCAAAGGAAAAAGAGGAGCGTCGATCGAGGCCGATGCAGCGAGGCTAGAATTGGCGGTCCTCGCCTACATACATAGGTATGGTGGATGAAGCGGCGGCAAAGAGATGCACTAAACAACCTATAGAGACTCGATACAACTGGCGGTTATCAGAGAGGGGTGAGAATGACCTATCCGGATCCAACCTGAAGCTAACACCAAACAAACCCATCCTGGTGTTTCCCCTCGAGACCAAACGAGGAAGTCAACCGAAGAACTCACACCGTTGGCAGTTTTACTTGTTTGGTTATCGTTGCAGCAATTACTAGTCAGGTATAGATAATCGTCCTGACAAAATAAGCAGTGGGCCCTTTTAGTTAATCATTCCGTTGTAGTTGCAACAATTACTAATCAGATACAGATAGCATGACATAAACCCCAAAACCCAGCAGTTATTGATACTTTTATTCAGCCATTCCGTTGTAGTTGCAATACTTACTAGTCAGGTACAATGGTCGCAAGCGACACTCCAATCAAGCAGTTGTGGCCAGTATTAATTAGCCATTCCATTATAGTGAAGCTGATTACTAGTCATTATAAAGTCAAATTTATAGCAATAAACTTTAGTTATGCTTGTCTATGATCGAGATACTGTGCTCCAAGTCGTCCATATCCGCGGACACGGCTTTCAGAAAGTTTTACCCGGCCGGGGTGCACCAATAGCAACACACGCTCGATCAACCTCGGAAAAACCAAATCAAAACCCAACGAGGCTTTCACGACTGAACAATCACAGGATTCAGAATTATTTCAGGGGCCACCCTTAAGTAGAATCCATAAGCCGCAAACCCGGCTCGAGACGGACTTAAGGTTTGGGTATACTGTCATGGAAACTGGGAACCCGAAGTGTGGCTGGGCTTGTCGACACCGCGGAATCGTGTCCCGATCCTAAACAGTACAGTGTGCTCCTCGCACAATCGTAAATACATAAGTAGCATGGCATAAGTACAGGATCGTAAATAAAACCTCAAACTAGTTTGTGGCCCCAAGAAATAAGACTGAATCAAGCTCTGGCTCAGGGGGGTCCCATATACCCCCCGGATGTGGATAGCGCGATAAATCAAGGAACAGGTATCAAGTACTCGGGGTCCTACAGGACACAAGTGGGCGTTCGGAAACCAAATATTATCTATCACCCACCGATGCCTCTGCTTACTTCAATTTTAGTTGTTAAACAGGAATTAAAGTGAACGATAAGTAAAACTATGATCATCTCCAACAACAACATGCGACAATACATCAACAACTGTGGCACTTGACAACACGCAACAACACTTGAGCAAGCGACTACGACGCGCAAGTCCAACTATCTACCAATCAACGGATAATAGGATGTGTCCAAGGCAATATAAGGCTGCAGGGGATATCACGGGTACGAAAACTAGAGCATCGCAACACAGATAGCAATAGATCAACAGGAGGGAATAAATACTATAAAAGTAAGATAGGTGGAAAGGGGGGAGATGCTCGCCTGAAAACATTGTCGAAGGGTTCATCCGAAGATCGGGGCGAAGCTCACATCAACTCAATGGCCTTATCCGCAAAGAAGCAAAACACTAGAAGAAACACCGGATGTACTATTTAATACAACGGCAGAAGATCGGCATGATGCATGTATGATGCATGACATGGCAAACGTGCGGTGCAATTAGGTCATATTAAGCGGAACCGGGGTCCCGACAAATGATTATATGGTTCGAGTTATTTAGAATTCCCCGCAAGTTAAATGTTGTTTTAACATGGCAGAAGATAGTACCGGGTTCGCTACACAAGTTTAAATGAGGCCGATATGAGACTAGATTTGCCTGCATATGGGCCCCATATTTAATTATTAGGTGAATTCAGCATAAGGCCCCCAAACCACATGAATGTATGCATGCAAGACGAATGATTTGATATGCAACAATTGTATTATATTATAAAATTAGGGTTTAGGAAAGGGGTTCACACATCGAGGGGTCTCGACGAACTTGAGGTTCCGGGGTTCGGGGTTCGACAGGGTCCGGGGTCCGGGAGGGAGAACTTGGCGTTCGGGTCACGGCGTCCTCGGGTCCGTGTAGACGATCATGGCGTTCCGAGGAGAAGATCTCGTCACTCCAGGAGATCTTGGGGTTCCTCGTTGGACCTTGGTCGGGGTTTCGGCGGTGCTCGGGTTCGGATCCGATGAAGATCTTGGGTGGCACCATGTACATGTACATCCTTCGCAACCCTCGGCATCGAGCGGTCTTGCGGTGAGCTACCGTGTCTGAAGATCTTGATTTTCCGATTGGACTTGAGCAGCTCCAACACACGCGGTAGGGGCATACTGAGCTCCACTTGGCCAACTCGAACAGGAGCACATCAACGTTTTTTCTGGGCATCGGCTCCCTCGACTTGTAGCAACCAAGCTGAAAACACCGCATGGCATGGACGCGTGACACGCATATGCGGCATAAGCGTGGTGCGGGGTTCGAGCATGACGGCGGGGCGATCCACAAGGGGGGTCGGTGCACGGGCTCACGGCAAGGTCGAGGCGGACGACGTCCTTGTGAACGACGAAGGGCGCCGTCTTGTCGGAGAGGTGACAGAGGTGGGTGCTTCCGCGCCGGGGATGCAGGCGACGAGGCCGAGCGAGGGCGGCCCGAGCGGCGGTGGCGAACGACGGGCCGGCTCCGGGCGACGGAGGCCGGAGCTCCAGCGGCGGCGGGCTGCAGATGGGGCGGGCAGCAGGGGAGAGAAGGGCGATCACGAGCTTGGCGGAGGAGGCGGCGGCGACGCGTCTGAGCGGTGGCGAGCGCTGGCGGCGTCGGGGTCTCAGCGGCGGCGCGAGAAAGCGCGGGCTCAGGCGGCTCGGGCAGCGAGGCGAAGCCAGCGAGGCGCGGGCGGAGGAGGGCTTGAGGGGCAGGCGGCCCGATGGGAGGAAGCGGGGCTCGGCGGCCGCGAAGGAGGACAGTGGCTTCGGGGAGGCGCGGAGGTTGGAGGAGCAGGGGCGGCGGCATGAGGGTCTTGGGCGGGGCTGGAGGAGCTTCGGGAGGAAGGCGAGGCGGCGGCGAGGCGGCAGGCGTGCGAGGAGGCATGGAGGCGAGCGGAGGTGATCATGGGACGGAGGAGAGGAGAGCGTGGGATGGAAGAGAGAGGGAGGAGGGAGAAGCGCGGTTGGTGGGGGACGGGGTCGTGCGTGGGGCCGGGTCGGGGGAGTGGCCGTGGCGGGTGAGCGGGGCCGGGGCAGGGGCGGGCCCGGCTGGCAGGGTGGGGTGCGGGGATTGGGGCAGGTGGAGAGGAGGGCTGTGGCGTGTGGAGTGTGCGTCGTGTCTTTGAGTCTTGAGGGGCTGGGAGTGGGGAGAGAGGGTGAGGGAGTGATGTGGAATGGTCTGGTTGGTTAAGGGATAGGGAGAGGGTGAGGTGGCGGCTCATGATAGGAGGGGGTGAGGTGGCCGGGGGTGTGGGTAGGTTAGACTAGGTAGCTTTAGGATTTAGGTGTACCGGTTGGTTGGACCGTTTTAAAAACCTGGGGCGGTCGTTCGGGTCTATCCGGCCCGTTCGACTGCCCCACTAAAAATAATATAATTTTTATTTGTTTTGATAACACCGTTTGCAAAACATATTTAGTCAAAACAAAATATTCCGGCGACCCGGGTTTGGCGTTTGAATAAAAGACGGGGCGTTTTAGAAAACAACCCGGGTTTTCCCGAAAATAGTTTTATGCGAACAGATGCAAGACGATGACGATGCTCAAATGCAATGTGGCATGATGACATGAGCATGCTGTCATGATGATGCAATGCACAAAAACAACGCGATTTTCTAGTAGTGGTTTTGCGGGATGCCACACACGAGATTACCCAGGTTCAGGCCCCTGGAGGGAAAACCCTACTCCTGCTTGTCTACTCTTGATTACGGCGGAACCGAAGGTTACAGGGTGCGCAGATTCGATCTGGCGTGGATGCGTGTGCGAAAATATGAGTCGAGAGATCTAGGACGTGCCCTCCTGGCCTTTATATAGACTTATGCAGGTCCCGGGCATAGTCCTAGTCGGTTACAAGTTCTAGGGTTTTACCCCTTTGAATTTCCTATCTCCGCTAGTCTTGTTCTCCAAGGATCCGAAGGCGTCATGGGCCTTGGCCACCCGAAAATCTTCATGGGCCAGTGTATATCTATTGTGGGCCTTCCTTGGGCTGGACCAGGTATCCTGAAGTCACGTACCCGTAGGGTATAACCATGTCACTTCTTAGTCCATTTGGGCTCCATAATTTTGGCACTTCTCAAAATACAAAACCTTTTTAACGCATTTCAAAAAGAGATGGGAGGATTAGGGTTTTAGGGTTTTGATTTATTTCTTATTGCATGTATATTTATAATATGATGATCATGATGCACAATCAAACCCTAATACAAGATTAACTAAAACTGGGGAGTTACAGAGAAGCTAGGCGGCTGTGCTCGGTACCGCGATAAGAGGCTGCCCTATTATGGTCGATTGAGTTGTTTGTGTTGTAGATGTCTGAAATCATTGACAATGGTCTCTTCCCCAATCTCTTTGTTAACATTATGGACATACATCAGCATAGTCCTCGTACCCAGATGTTTACCGCACATCATGCTAGGGCCTCGACAGTCCTAATGTCATAACAAATCTAAGTATTTATGTCATATTACCTTGGTACAAATTCCTTATTCTGGATAATCATGAACTTGCCAAATTATGTGTACAAGTCAAATAGAGTTAGCTTTGTCGCATCTATTGTCAATTGAGAATTAAAACCAGTGCTAACTGCAATTCTAGCATCGGGCAAGGTTTCAGTTCGACATCCGTGCCGAATCTTTAGTAGAAAGCCAGATGCGGCAGACTTCCTACGGTTATCAACACATATCCTTGCTATTACCATAGAACTCGAGAGGTTGATTGTTAAAGGTAGAGATAGAATTACAGTCCTTACCCTTTAGGGAGGACGAACGATACATCCATTGGGCTCTAGACCTGCCGAGTTGTGTTCCCCATCCTCTTCCCCTATGCCTCCCTCGCCCGTGCTCTCTAGCCTTCCAGGATCCATCTCCATGCTCCCGTGTCGTGCAGGATCCATCTCCATGCTCTCCTGTCGTGCAGGATCCATCTTCATATCGGATCCTCTTCACGTACATGTCATCCCAAAGCCAATGGTCGGCTCACGCTTTCTGCTTCCAGCCTCCTGACCACGTCAGGACATGTCACATCTAGAAGGGGAGAAGGGTGGGGAGGGGACAGCGGCTAGGGTAACGAATAGATGCTAAAGGGGAGGGCGGTAGAGGTGCGTGTCACTGCACGACAGGACGGTGGGGCGGCAAGTGGGACCAAAGCAGTGAAACAGAGCAAAGGCGACAAAATATGGGAAAGTGCACAATAATGAGGCTCGGGTCCTCGAACTTGGGATGTGCGCCGTCGACAGCTGAGGTGGCGGAGGCCGCTAGTAATATAATGATCAAAACAACTACTGAGCATGATGGGACCCATATGCAAGAAAACCAATGAGATGACAAGTTAGCCAGGACAAACGGCTGCCAATGTCAAATAGAACCAGGGGTACAGACGCAATGAATCCGTTATGGCCGGTAACATTTCTCTAGTTGGCTGATTCTTACTGGCACAGTCCTAGTTTTCGCGTGAATTGGAAATAAGGTTACAATAAACCCTTAAAAGTAAATCTTGTGCGATTTGATTCTTATTGGCCTGCGTCACACGTAATACTCTCTCTTTTTTCAAAATATAGATGTTTTAGATTTGTAAAAAAAAAATCTAGACTTTTTTAGGATTTATATTCATTCCAAAGTTGAGTGAACCTACATACTAAAACAAATTTAGATAGTATATTTAATTACAAAGCTAAAACATCTTATATTTTAAAACGGAGTGAATAGTCGCCAGCTCGTACGTGGCCGAAACCGGGCCACGGACACGGATGAACCGCGCGCACGAACGCGACTCCTGCTGGCTCCCACTCGCGGTGGCCAGTTCGCACGCACGGTGCATGCCAACGTACGCAATGAGCCTGTAACCGCTAGCTATGCCGTTCCCGCCCCTTGGGTTTCGTTTCGCAGGCACGACGGTTCGCTCTACTTATCACCGCGACGGCCCCTCCACTCTGCCCACTGGCCGCGTTCGCCGCCTTCCATTCCACCCACCGCCTCGACTCTCCTGTAGCGGCGATTCCGGTCGCGCCGCAGCGCGTCATGACGAAGCAGAAGGAGGCTCTCCGGATCGTCGACACCGGCGAGGCGCTCGCTCTCCTGCCCGTGGAGGACATGGAGCACCTCCTCGACGACGTGCTCGGGACGCTGGCGCGCATCGAGGCCAAGCGCGGGCGGATCCAGGACGACATCGCCGAGGCGTCCCGCGGCAGGCGCGATCCTCGCGGGCGGAGGGCGAGGGCGGCAGCGGAAGGAATTGCGCCGGGGGCGCCGGCGGCGTACACGAGGAAGGGCGCGGGCGTCGTGCGGAAGCGGCTGAGGGCCGCGGCCGGCGAGGCCAAGAAGGAGACGGAGCGGCTCGAGGCGCTACAGGGCGAGCTTCAGGAGGCGATCGTCGACGCCAGGGCCAGGCAGAGGGTCGCGCTGCCGGGCGCAACCGCGTAGGCAGGCAAAGGGATCATCGCCGGTGTCCTCCGCTCTCTGTCCGTCGCTTCTTTATGGCGCACCGTGTCGATATGTTCAGTATGTTTCAGTGTTTGGAAGTGGTAATACTTTGGAATAGTTTCAATACTATGCTCTATGCATGTGTGTGTAGTGTTGATGTTTGCTTGTCTATGTGTGGATGAACTAAGAAGTCAGCTTCTACGATCTAGATAATTATCAGCACTTGTGCAGTAGGCCAGCCGGGCAAGAATGGGTGAACGTGATCGTTGCTAAATTCTGCAACTCCTTTGTTTGTTGTTGCATGGATCAGATGTGTCGTCGCCTTTACGTACGTGGTGTGGTGCATTGCATGGACTGCTTCTCTGCATGCGATCGAGCGCCAAATCATGCATGTACCGCCGCCACAGGATTGACCTATATCCTTACCTTTTTTTTTTTTACTCTGAACATTATTATGGCATTTTATCCAAGATAAATTAGCACTATTGATGCATACATTTCTTATTTTTTCTTGTATGTCTAGTTCCAGATTGCAAGTGGTAATACTTTGAATAGATCCTTTCAGTGTATTCAGTTTTTTATTATTGCTTTAAGCAAATACTTCTCGGCCAACTTGGCTTATTTTATTTTTCTATTTTTTATTTGAGAATTCGTTCAGTCTAGATAAGCAGTGCAAACATATAAATCTGTGGCATGACAGTTTGAATCACAGATTAATTCCCTCCTCTCACCACTTCTGCCAAGGATACACATATAACACAATCTTGAGTTTTTGGAGAATTTTTTTCACCTTTTTTTTTCGGGGAAAACCGAGAGCATATCATAAAACTAGCAATAGACCAGCTGGAGATAATCCTGTTAGAGAAGGATTTGGAGTGTCGACGTCCCTCCAAAGATAAAGATGTTTGCATGGAAGGCTGCATCCAAAGCTCTAGCAACAGAGGAGAACAAGCGAACAAGATGACTGGAAATTTTAGAGTTTCTGGACTCTGTAATATATGACACGGTGAGATTGAATTTGTGGCGCATACCTTGTATAGGTGCCCTCACGCACGAAACCTATGGGAAACTATGAGAGCCATCTGGAGTCTACCAACACATGGTGATCTCCAAATTCACTACTCTATATATTTCCAATCTGTCATACTGAATAGCCATATGATTGAAAACACGATCCTAGTAGTTACCTGACGGGCTTGGCATGCTAGGAATGAAGTTACCCACGTACGACAAGCCCCTTCCGCTGATAGAGAGTTCTCGGAGTTTCTTATGCAGTTACTTTTCTTTGTTCAAGAACATTAATAGGCACGCTTGCTCCAATAGGCGCGCTTGCTCGGACGGTCACCTTCTTCTCCTTTAAAGCTAACTTCCTTTTCTCGGTGACTGCAATCCTCTCCTCCAAAGCCACCCTCCGCACCTCGGCCTCGGCCTCCATAGTCCGTGCCAACTTTTTATCTTCGTTATACTCCAACCTTGCATTGGCCATCCTATTCATAGCTTTTGCTATGTCATCATCACCAGCCTTCTTCCCCTTCATCACCTCCTTGGCGGCCTTCCTTCCAAGCACGGGCCTCTTTATGAATGCAACCGAGTGAGGAGTGGAGCTTGTCTTCTTGTTTTCATCACTTGATGCATCATCATCTATGATTATGGCGGCTTCGGTGGCATTCATCCCTAAGTTGTGCACATCCAACCCATCACGGTTTCTCCACTTCTCCTTATTTCCTAGCTCTTCATAGCAATGGTGGGGCACAAATGACTTGCCAAGAACCTTCCTCCCCTTCTTGTCTTTCCTCCCTTGATCCTTGAACACATTTTGGGCAATGTTGTTCTACATAAGAGAAGAATCAGTCACGGATATGAACAAACATATGCGCATGAACATGATATAGAATCACTCAATGAACAACTTACCCTATCATCCGCTGCCGTGCCACTTGGATTAATTTGGTCGACCCCCGCCAAAAGCACCGACCCATTTTTGGCAATCGGTGTTTATAACCGACCACCGGGATCGAAGAGAACGATCGGTGCGCTCATTGCCACTTATGTTGCGTGCATCGAAGTACTCCTTTATCATTGCCCAATAGGTGCCTCTTGATTGGTCTCTGCCAACCACAGAGTCCATGGCAACCGCCAACCATGCTCGTCAAAGCAACCTACCCTCCTCGGTGTTTTAGTTGACCGTCCTATTAACCGGCGGCTCAATCAAACCTTCACCATGCTCGTCCACCACGTACTCTTTTTCTTTTTCGCCATTTTCTTTATTTTCTTGCTCGGCAGCGAAAAATGAGTAAACATTCACATTCATGTGTGCCATAAATGTCTCATCGTCAACACTACAATGTAAATGACCACATATGAATATGTCAACACTAGAATCCATGGCACATGCATCTGCCATGTTAAAAAGATGAGTTTTTTACCTTGTCAAATCATCGAGCAGTTGGCGTACACTCATTCACGGAGCAGGCGTCGATGGCTGTGGCGGCTGCCGGGGAGTTGGCGATGGCGCCTGTGCACGCGCCACTGCACGAGGGAACTTGCGCTGGCGCGAGGCCACCTTCTTGGCCGGCTTTTGGGCGCCAGCTATCGCGGCCGTGGCCAGGCGCTTGCCGGTGTTGCCCTTTCCTTTCTGTGTGGGCGGCGGCGAAGGCAGGGCGGTGCCAGTCGAGGTCGGGCGCGGTGGTATGAAGTTGAGTTGGCGCGCGTTGGATCTCATGGCGGCGGCGATGACAGAGGTTGGGTTAGGGTTTGCCACCGCCAGAACTCCCGCGTCGGCACCGGCGGTGCCGGGGATCGAGTACTGCGGTGAGGATGGCTCCATCGCCGAAAGGTCGCGGCAGCGGCGTGCGCCCGAAGGCGGGGTGGGAATCGCGACGCGGGCATGGGGAAGTTTCAGGTCGGCGGTTGGGCATTCGCGCGCGAACGAGGGAGATAGCGCACGCTGGCGGCCGGGCACCAAATTTGGGGCATGTGCGGAAGCAAACTGGACACGCCGGAAAACTTTTGCAGCTAATCGTGCGCCTGCTGGAGGAGCAAAAGTGGTCGCGCGCACTAAATCAGCGGTTATTTTTAGCACGCGTCGTTTTCCAGCGGCTATTAGAGTTGCTCTAATATTATGTTCACAATGTGTTGAGCTTTGGATCAGTGTAGCAGTCCCCTAGAAGCTAAAATCTATGCATGTTTGGAAGGGCTGGAGTTGGCTATTCATCGTACTCAACTACCAATCATTGTTGAAACAGACTGTCTACGGTTGATTACTGCTGCTAAAGAGAAGACACAAGGTAGATCGGATTCATTTGATTACAGAATTTGGTTATTTAATCATGAGAGAGCTTTTTATCTTTACTGGAGCAGTCTCAGATTAGGGTTGGTCACAACCTCGCAAATCTTGCGAAAGTTGAACATTGTACCGTTAGGTTAGGCTCGGAGAGAGACGCAGATTTAGATTTTATTTATCCTTTTAAATCCTTTTCTTGTACTCTGGAAATATTTGGCCTTAGAGCAACGCAAACCTTGCTTTCTCCTAACGGCCCACCTCGAACTTCCTATGAGCTTCGCGTTAAAATATAATGGGCTGTTAAACGGTCCACGGGCATGCGCCCATTCATCACTCTTCTCCCCTAAGGCCCGCCTAGCCGGTCCATCTCCATTCCTCACGCTTCTCTCTCGCCATAGCCGCCGTAAACCCCACCCAGGATCCCACCGCACCTCGCAGCCGGCGGCTGACCGTGGCCCCACCGCTGCTACTGCTGCCCATGGCAATGGCGTCGCGCCGCGTGCTCCACCTATTAACGACTTCCCGGGGTATCTCCTCGACCCCGCATCGGGCCTCCATCGGCTGGTTCGACAAGATCAAGACCACCTTCACCGGCGAGAAGCCTGACGACTCGCCCTTCCCGCCCTCCGAATCATTCACGCTCCTCAGTAAGCATCCTGGTCCCTTCTCTACGTAGGTTCTGTGCTCTGACTCGAGGCCTCGGGGATTTGCAGAGTTCGCGGATTCGATGGACATGGCAAGGAAGGTGGGCACCTTCAAGAACTTCGTGTCCGGTCGCGCCAGCGAGGCCACTGTTACGGCCGCCTTCGAGAAGCACTCCGCCATCCTCCGCTACCTCGCCACCATCGACCTCTCCGGCGAGGTACACCATGATCAATTTGATCATAGAGCAGCTGCGCCGCTCTTTAAAGTATATATAATGGTTTCGTAGCGCAGCAAAGTGGGTTGGTTGATTTTGTATTCTGCTCTTTGTCACTCAGAAACTGAAAGCCAGTGACAAAATTAGTGCCACCAAGAACTGCAACTGCACGATGGCGGATGTGGAGCACATACTCGCCAAGTACACATGGGCCAAAGAAGCACAGATGAAGATTGAGAAGCTCAAGGCGGAAGGGAAGCCGTTGCCAACGTCATTCAGTGAGGTAATTCCAGAGTACCTGAGGGTAGTCACTGTCGGATAGAGGAGCTAATCCTTTTGTTTCACTAGTCATTTGAGAAGGGGGAGAATTTGCATGAATATGGGGAGAAATTAGTAGGGACTAAGGACCGTCAATGTAAGAGGATCAGCTGAAGATCCATCTCAATGTGAATCATTCATTACCAAAAATTGCTTAGTAGTCTGAATATCTCAAAATATAAACTAGGGCAATACAGGATATGCTTTTGGTTCTATTTTGCTCATTTGTTAAGAAACAGTCATGTGATGGTGTTGGTGTCTCTTTTTATATACTCCTTAGTATATATAAAGTTCTAGTGGTTTATTCGCTATAAATGGCTTCTTTAACATCTGATAAATGTCATAATTATCTCTATAGCATTTAACTCATAAGAGTCTGACCTTAGATTTCACTATTATAGGATGCATGTTACTTCTATGAACGGCCAACTTAAGTTTATAAAAAGAAGTAAAAAATATTGCCATTTCCTTGCATGAAATAATCGGATAAATATGCCATCTGTAGGTTCTTGTGATCATGCTGAATCATCTGAATCGTGTTGCCTTTGTAGGTGCAAAATCTAATGGGGAATACACCATTGGACATTGCAAGATCTAATCTGGCAAAGAGTGGTCACATAAGTCGGAGTGCTCTCTGCCCATGTGGTTCTAAGAAAAAATATAAAAGGTTTGATTCTTGAGATTCTTCCGCTCCTGATCCTGCTCAAATGTTCTGTTGCCACTCTTTTATTGGTGTTTACATTTGAATAAGACTGCTGCAAATTATGTGCAGTAACATCTTTTAGATGGACAACCTACAGAGATCAGTGAGCAAATTATGTGCAGTAACATCTTTTAGGTGGATATAGATTATTTCCAAAATATGCACAGGTTTAGGACAAATTATATCTTACTTGGCAGGGGCTCCTTTCGTCAGTTCACTGAAATGTGGAGGAAGGACCAGTGAAAAATTATATCCAGCTTAGTAATCCATGGAGGCTTGGGCCAGTTATGATGATACGCTAGTTAACCATTCTTGTGCATCTAATCACTAAATGGTGTTCTTTCACTTAACTTATAAATTGAACTCCAAATCCTGTTAGTTCCAGTGCCACACAATGATATATTCCACATATGCTAGGTTAACTTTTCTGTGGTAGAAGTTTCGCTCATGCCATAATCCGCATAGCCAACTGAACAGATCCTTATTTTTCCTCTTCATAAATCCAGCATGCCTTCCTATTTTGTGTGCAGGTTCATGTTATTGTTGCTGTACTTTATGTTGTTGTGTTTCTTATCTCTCTACTGCATGATATCTGCAGGTGTTGTGGAGCTTCTCGAGGTTAAAAAACTGATATTCCTTCCCTTGTTTGCGCTGACCGGGGGGTTCCTTCTCTATCTTGAGTTTTCTATACCATCCGTTGTGCGGAACATGTAAATCATTATAAGTGGCCCTGGCTTACCCAAAAGAACCCCTGAATTGCGTGATGATGTCTAGGCCGGCTTCAGTTATTTGATTTGCTCATGCAGACGGTGAAAGCATCAAAGCATGTCGTTGTAGTCTTTTAATTGTTTGGTTTTTGAAGTTGTATGTAAATTGAGTATCTGAATAATATGGGAGGTTTTTCACATCTTAGCAACGTCTTATTTCTTTTATATGATTGGATTACACCATCACTCATTTATGTGGGTGGTACTGGAGCTTCAACATTGAGTTTTCTATACATAAACTGTATTCGGTTATTCGAATTCAATTCCAAATTGAAGGGACTAACAACTCGTTTATGGAAAATTGAATTGCCTTAAGAGTTTTGGATACATTAATTTTATATATGTTGGTTTAAAATTGCAAAAAAGATTTTTCTTTTGCATTGTCATAAATAATAAGAGGAATTTCATTGCAGTATTTGGCATAACTTTATATGCTTGACATCATTTTGAAAATATTCAAAGTGAAATAAGAAAAGGATTTCAATTTATCATGTTTACCCCTCCATTCCAAATTAATTGATGCAACTGTCGTGTCTAGGTACATACACACGTATCCAAAACACTGAAGGTTTGGATACATGAACAATAGATCATTCTATATTTAACAGAATGATCAATTAATTTAGAAACAAAGGAGTCAATAATTTGGAGATTTCTCTTTAGTAAAAAATTTAAGCAGCATCCTACAAGAGATAGTTCTATATTGAAGATCTTCACCACCAAAACTAGCACTTCTCTCCGAGTGAAAAACAGAAGGAACAATTCTCACCACAAAGAAAGCATAGGAAACAGATTGCTTCTCTAAACATGACAGGTACATCCATTCAATTGTAAGATCAGCATATGTTGAGCTACGTAATTCAGGTAAGGGGGGTATCTACAAAACAAAACTTGGCCATCTTGGAGCGATCCAATCTTTACTTGCCAGGCCGATCCCAACTCGTCTCAGAAGTGAGGCTGTTCCCATAGTACACTTGCTTTGTAGACTCGTCTATGTATGCCTGCGAGGGGATAACAATGTTAATACATTACACCGGAGCAAGCAATATACAGGCTGTGGTAAAAAAGGGTTCTAATTATACTTTGTATTTGGTTATCGGCAAGAAAATTGTCGAAGCTGAGGAATGGCATTTGTTATGGAAAATATATACTCCCTCCATTCACTAATGTAAGACCTTTTAGATATTTCGAAGTGGACTAGTACACTCTAAAATGAGTGAACCTACACACTAAAACACATCTACATACATGTGTTCTAGAAAGATGCTAGAATGTCTTATATTAATGAACGGAGGGAGTATAAATATATACTGTGCATATATGGAACAAGGAAAACACTAACCTGCCACCCAGAAGGAAGACCCTTGGAAAGCTCTGCTAGATCAGGCTGCTCTTTTTGCTGTTCAGCAGTAGCATGAAAAGATTCGGTCTTTGATTCCTTCTTTGCTTCTTTCCTCTTGCGTTTCACACGGTCACGCCTACAAAAATAATGAAATAAGTTGAGCCCTTGTGCTATGGTAAAAAGGAACAAGAACTACCAACAGTGAATCAAATAAAACAAATGATGTGCACATGCAATTGCAATATTTGTAATCCTTTGCAATGCCATGGTTTGAAACCCCAGGAAAGAAAAACACTACAGCAAGAAGAATTCATCTCCATAAATAGCGTACAAAGCCTGCCTTATTTTAAACTGGATCCAAAGATTTTACTAAAAAAAATTCTAGGATATTGCGAAGGGTAAAGTTGAGAAAGTGGTAAAAATGTGAGAGGCCCGTAGTACTTTATGCTATAGTGAAACAAAAGTATTAAGTTCTACAAGTCAAGGATCATATGATGAAAGAACAATACCAGTCGCCACCAAGGGGAACAAAGTTAGCATTTTCCTTGGCTTCTCCACTAGCTATTTGTTGCTTACGCCACCCCTGGAATGAATGAAACGCGATCAACTCAGACTTGAGAAGATTTTTCAGTGTGCATGTGCTCTCAAGAGAGACAAAGTAAAAAGCGTTACATCTATTTCCTTCCGCCGTTTCCTTTCTAGGGCTTCCAAAGCATCTTCAGGTTCCTCTTCCTCTTCATCACGAAGCTCCTCTTTTGCAGCTTTCCACTGTAATTATAAAATACTGTTGTTTTAGTACAGGTAGATTGATAGGGAAGCAATTATTATGCATCAACACTCACCTCGTTTTAAGCCTTACCAATTACCATGTAAACAGATTGCTCTGCCTTTAGAATAAGAAATGATAAACATGAGATAAAATAGTCAGGAAACAGCGAATTTTTTTTAAATAATACGAATTAATTAATTAATTTGAGTTCTATTATGCGTTTTTTCGAAATTCCAGATCTAGCACTTTGTCGGCCAGGGGCAAGCCGACTGGGCCAATCGGCGAGCCACGGCCGACAGCAATCGTCCAGATACCGACAAAGAGGTCGGCCGGTGGAACGCTGGACCCTAACGGTCGACAGGTCCGGCCAGCGCCGCCGACCGCCTAATCGGCCCGAGCCCAGCCGGGCGAGATAAAGGCGACGCCGCCGCCTTCTTCTCCACGCCGACGCTGCTACCGCTGCCTCTCTCTCCCCTTCGTGTTCTTCATTTCTAGCCACCTTTTTTCTCAGATTTTGCTCGATTTGACCACAAAAACTTCAATCCAAAACCATTAGAGAGGGAGTGGAAGCCCGATCTACGGATGGGTTAGCTAATGGCTTGATTTGGTGTTGGTTTGTTGGAGGAACGGTGGTGGAGCAATGGCAATGGTGGAGGAGCTGAGGCTATGGTGGTGGAGCAGTCTTCGATCTGTGTTGGTGGTAGCTTCTCTCGCTTCAAGGGTAAACTCTAATCCCTCGATAATCAATGGATATTGTAAATGGTTACGTACGTTCGTCGTATGGTTAGTCTATTAGAATATTTGGCTAGTTGATTAGTAAAAATTTGGCCGGTGGATTAGTAGCAATATTTGACCGATGGGTTAGACACAAAAATTTGGCCGGTGGATTAGTAGCAATATTTGACCGGTAGCAGTAATATCATATTTTTTAGAATATTTGCAAGCATTGCCCAAAGTTATACGCGTTGTCGATAAATAATTGATTAGGTTGTTTATTTTATGTCAGCAGAGATGACCAATTTAGTGAAGTTCGTGTTTTATTACGGTCCTGGGAATGTTCGAACAAATGACTTTGGAGCAGATCTGGGAGAGTTTATGTGTACACAGTTAGATTTGGCTGCCCCTCAAACCTGGAGTGTTAGTCAGTTGAAGGAATGGTTGACGGGATGTTTAGGCTATAACATCGAGACGTACACCGTAAGCGTGCAAGCATTATGGACAAAGTCAAGAAAAAATATTTTCTAGACTTTAAGGCATGTAGATACAGACAGAGACTGGTTTAAGTGGTTAAAAGGCTGCGAAGATAGGCATGTAAACCCTCGCGCGTTAGTGCTTCCTGTCTTGAAGGAGATCAATGGTGGACATGTTTCGCACCATAGTGCTGATTCAAGTTACGAGATGTACTCTATGTCCAGTGCTGGAGGCGATGGTTATGAATCGGGGCAGAGCAGTCAGATAGGAGGAGGCGGTGGTTATGAATCAGGCGAGCGGTCGGTAGGAGGTGGAGAAGACTATAGTGGAGAGGCAGATGCGGACGAGGAAGATGGAGGCATGAAGAACATGATGGAAGAGGAGGATTACATGGATGGCGAGAGTGGTGATTCTGATGACCCTGATGATTCTGATGGAGAAGGCAATGGTGGAGAGGACATGCCGATTCTTGCTTCATGGAATCAAAACATGTCAACCAGAATGACCGTTGATGATGGTCATGATTCTGCGTGGAATATCACAACAATGAATTGCCTGGGTGCGGATATCAAGACAAGCAACATTTGCAAGATGCAGTCGTTGCTTGGGCAATGTCAACACACAGGGTTTTGAAAACAACGGTGTCCTCTAAGAAATACTTGACAATGGAATGCGTGGATATAAATTGTCCAGGCAGGGTGCATGCCTATGTCCCTACGTATGACACAACTTGGTTGGTGAGCGACTATGTGCAGCACACATGTGAGCTACACAATGTTCCTGAAGATCATCTTAACCTCTCCTCCACACTTCTAGCTCGGCTGCTTTACACGGACTTAGTAGAATGCAAAGCGATGACAATACCCAGTATACAGAAGAAAGTAAAGACCCGGTTTAAGTACTCCATTTCGTATGGCAAGGCTTGGAGGGCAAAGCAAAGGGCTCTTGAGAAGAGGTTTGGTTCGTTTAGAGACGCGTATGACTCTGTGGTCCGACAACTTCAGACACTGCAGGATAGAAACCCAGGCACCTATGTCGACATACAATATTATGTGATACCCGAGGATCCATCCATGAAGGTGCTTCATCGAGTGTTCTTCTCTTTTGTTGTATGCATCCAAGCTTTCACTTATTGTCGTCCAGTGATATGTGTAGACGGTACTTTTCTACTTTTCTAACTGGCAAGTACAAGGGTCAGATTCTTACCGCCATTGGTCAAGACGGCAACAATCAGATTGTCCCACTCGCATTTGCTTTCGTGGAGGGCGAAAACACTGAAAGTTGGACATGGTTCTTCAGACAGCTCAAAATAGCAGTTGTGAAAGACAAGCCCAATGTGTGCATCATTCATGATAGGCAATCGGTCTAGGTCTGGCCGATTGCCCTAATCGGCCTGGGCCAGACCGATTGAACCAATCGGCTTGCTCTAAGCCGACTGCATGTGTGGGGCAGGGCCGATTGCATGGCGCCACATGCAGTCGGCCAGGGCCTGGCCGATTGGCCCAGTCGGCTTGCCCCTGGCTGACAAAGTGCTAGATCTGGAATTTCGAAAAAACGCATAATAAAACTCAAATTAATTATTTAATTCGTATTATTTAAAAAAATCGCCAGGAAACACCGCTACATCCCATTTTCATGAGCTGTTTGTTTCTGGATGACCTATATTTTGCACAATAAAATAAAAGTCGAGCAGTTTGTTTTCCTGTTAACAAAATAATCTAGGTCCTGTCTACGACTATATACACAATTAGCAAATATGATATCATCCAAAATGGTTGCTATTTTGACAGCATCATTGGGAGGTTAGTGGGCGAGAGATACCTTATCCACCAGACTCGAGACCTTCTTATTAGACCTCAGTGATGATGCAACAGGAGCAGGTCGCTTCTTAGTGCGAGGAACTGCAAAACATGCAAAATGGTCAACACTGGGCAAAATAACTAAGCTAGAAAGATGAAGCTTCCTTGAAAAGATTAATACAAATTACCTTTAGTCTGATTAGTGGTACTAGCAGAAGTTTGAGTAGAACATCCATGTACTGTTGTTTCTGAAGCTGGTGCTGCTCCTAATGATTGGCTCAAAGATGCCGCTGTGGGCTCCTTGGAAATCACTTTAGCGGACTCCATGGGATTTACATGGATATTTGTATCAACAGAGGGTGAGCTTGCTTTGCTATCTAATGCACCGCTAGAAATGACCGAGGTTGATGAAGCATAGTATCCAGAAGATTCAGCTGCTACATTAGTGGCAGCCATAGCCACAGAAGGATAACCATAGTAAGAAACTGGTACTGGGGGAATAGATGTGGCATCAACAGGAATAGGCATGCCACTTGCAGACACTGGTGCATAATAAGAATGCTGCTGCGACTGAAGAATATGAGACTCGCTCGCTTGCATATAATAGTCGGCATTTGTGCCATCTGTACCTGCAGCAGGATAGTACTCCACTCCTGGAACCATATAACCCAAGTTTGGTTGATCTACATATGGCTGAGGAAGTGTATCAGCCTGAGCATATGACACAACAGGCTCTTCAGTCCCGGGAGGAGGTGGAGGAGCTGGTTCATTCTCAGGTGGTGGAGGTGGAATCCATTCCTCTTCTGGTGGTGGCGGTGGTGGAGGAATGTCATTATCCTGTGGAGGAGCAGAATCCTCCAATGATGACAAAGTTGGTGATCCTACTTGCTCTGAAGAAGGATGCTCCTTATTCAGCATAGAAGTGGAACCTCCTTGTTCTTCAACACTTTCATCATCAACCTCCATTTCCACATCCATGTCTTCATCAATGTCTGATTCAACTCTTGAAGTAATTACTGTGGCACCTTGTGGGTTCTGAGCAGATGTTGAACATGGCTCCTCAACCTTGACATCTGCATCTACAGTACCAACAGTGCTAACGTCAAACTTCAAATGGTCAACATTGGAGGGTGCCACAACTTCAGCTTCATTAGGCACTTTGTATTCTGCATCCACTGCCTCCGGATATCCAGGTTTGGTTGCGTAGCTAGCTTCATACCCAGAAACCAAAAGTTCTAGTTGCTTAAGATGCACCTCAGCATGTAACCACAACGGAAGCAAAGAAGACCCATACGAGGAGAGTGCATTGCAGTCTGATATTCGTATTTCAATTTCTCTCTTTATCAATTCAAGATTGTCAACGGCAACATGTGGCCTGCATGATAATGCTGAAAAATTAGTTACACACTTCCAGGTATAGGAATAGTTGAAAAGAGAATTAGGAAATAACAAGCACCTTTCCAGCAGCTTCAATCTTTGCAGCAAATCCTCACCGTATTTTGCAAGCTGCAAGGGATCAATGTCCACTGACTCATGACTAGCAACAGCTCCAGTATAAGCGTAAGCACTGTGAGTAAGCTCCCCACTTCCACATACCATACCCATAGCAGTATAAGTTGCAGTGCCATTTCCAACAGATACAGCACTTGGATATGCTTCAACATTGCTGTGTGGGAGGACATGTGCTTGAGCTTCTATGGAGTATTCCATATGAGTAGGCATAGATCCAGACATCACTCCATCAGCTGCAACCCCTGAAGTTAATCCATTAGGGATTTCCCAAGAAGTTTCTCCAGTAATTGTGTTCCAGTAATAATACTGATTGCTCTGTTCATGCATGATAGCCTTCCAAGTCCCACCAATGTCACCAACAATTTGCATGCCAGATGAATCTGGGTTGGCTTCGGTTGCCAACACAAACTTATTTTCCGGAGTTGGCTCAGGGGCAACAATGATTTCCTCGGCAACATTTTCCGCGAAATTCTTGAGTTCATCAGCTTGCGATATCTCCTGCTGAACACTAGCAGAAGCAGGCAGCTCATTATCCTCATCAAATTTATCGTCAGTTACGCCCTGATCGTGAATAACCTGAAACAATCAAACAAATTTCATCATCAGACCAACTGAGCTCAAACTTCTTAATGTTAACGATCTTAGTTGACAGGAATCTAAAAAAGCATGAGAGGATCATATTAATGCTTGCAATGTCCAGAAAACAGATCACAAACAAATTGGAGGTTAAGCTAATTCCTCACTGGCTTCAGCGTATTTGGGGCTACAATAATCTTCTCAGTATATATGATTAGCACAACAAGGTTCAAGCTTACTTTTGGCTTACAAGCCAGAAAAGCACCTAAATTTTGGGGTGTTTGGTTAGGCTTATTTCTGGCCTTTGGCTTTTGGCTATATCATCATGCAACAATATCCAGTCAAAAGCCAAAAGCACATGTTTACGTGATTTTCTGGCATATAAGACAAAGCCTAAAATGCCAAAAGTAAGCCTAACAAAACACCCCCTCAACCTGTTTGAATACCTCAAGCTGCATGGAGCCTTTTTAAAATTGTAGGGCAAGGCTTAAGAATAAGGTACAAGAGATGAAATAGTGAAGACCTGAATTACCTCGGCACTTGCATCTGCTGAACTCCCCTTAGTATAACCATTAGGCTGATCTGCTGCTCCCTCCTCCTCTTCATCATCACTATATTGCCCAAGCAACGCTAGAGGATTTTCCTTCTTATCTGAAAAAACAAATTCATCGTTAAAAACGCGAAAGCTTGAATGTGACAATCTATTTTTTACTCTTTTCTGAAGTATCTGTGAGGAAATCGACACAGATATATAAGTGAACAGTTTTGGAAGTTCACTAAAATTACTTAACATGCACTTTACAGCCCAGCATTAATAAAAGACCAGGTTAGAGCTACAATATAAAGAAAGAGACATACGAACCGAGGAGGAAACAATCACATCCTGAAATCCCCACGCTTAGATGCTGCCAAAAGAGAAGTTACCAGTAGGGCAAACACCCAGTTTTGACAGTGGCAGCCTGATCTGAAGAATTTATGTTCCTTGCAGGCCGGGAACCCTACATGTGCTTCTGTACCAGATATGTGGAGCATATACATGCTTGAGCAAAAGTTCCAAATTTCCATCAAATTTATGTTCCATAGGCATTCCTTCTTTAAATATCCCTTGGAAGGAAATTGATTGAACCCACCTGAGGAAGATGGTGAAATGGGAACACCAGTTTGCTGCTCACGGTTTTCCCCTCCTACTCCCTCTTTTACAGATGCCTCCCCTGCAAGTTAAAGCATCAGCAGTCAGCTCATTCATAGAGATTTATCACGGTCTATTGGATATTTGGAACCGCATTTTATGCTCGATACTTATACTAGTGAAATCATATGTTGCTAGTCACACTCTTAGGCATTCAGAAGTATAAATAGATTTTGTATAATGTGATTGGTTTAGGCTGTAGCTTGTATGTTCCTTCTTATGTCTCAGGCACCACATCAAGACTCTACCAGAATACCAGTACATACTACATAGCAGAAACAAAACAGCATTTACCGGCATAGTCAAAGCTGCCTGGCGGTTCAAACAGCATACACTCGTTCAGGACTGCCGGATTTGGCAGACAAAAATTTACTAACCATGGAACCTATATATTACAACCTTCCGAGTGTTCAAGGTTCAACGTAATCGACTACCATCCAAGCCTAGCCCGAATGTAAGCTACTACCGCAACGCGGGTAACTAGCAACTAATATCGCCATCAGGCACGATACAAATAAATCGCGAAGAAAACAGAGGAAAAAGAAAGCCGGGCAAGGACAGAAGCTCACCGGCGGGAGGATCGAGGAAGAGATCGAGCTTGACCCTGCGGCCCGAGGCCGCCTTGGCGGCCAGGCGGCGCTCCTTCCGCCTCCCCATCGCGCGAAACCAGGTCTGCGCCGAGGAGGCCGGGGCTGGAGAATTTCTTTTTTCACTAGGGTTAGGGTTTGGAGGATTACGGCGAAGGGGAAGCGAGACGAGTTACGGAGAGGGGGGAGGAACCGAGGAAGCAGCTGGAGGAGGCGGTGGGAGCTTCGGTGTAGTCGCACGTGCTCGCAACTCGCTAGTCGTAATTTCGCACAAGTGGAGGCGCGCTTGGTCCAGGAAATTGGGCCATAACAATTGGGCCCGTTTATTTTCAGGGAAATTGGGCTCCTTTTTGGAATATCACAACTTACAAAGGTTTTTTCATAAGCAAACGGCAGTAGAACAATTGGGCCCGTTTATTTTTTTCAGGCAAATAGGTCTCCCTTTTTTGAACATACTCCTTTCGTTTGAAAATATAAGATGTTCTAATTTTATAAAGTAAATATATCTAGACGTCTTTTAGTATGTAGATTCATTTAAACCTATATATTAAAAGATATTTAAATACATTAGCTTCACTAGTCTAAAACATCTTATATTTCTAAACGAAGGGAGTAATAAGTAACAAAAATATCATAAGCAAACGCAGGAGCACTACCTTGTCAATTAGCAATTAATAAAGAGGTTTAAGTTGTCAAAAAAGAAATATAAGATGAAAAATTGCATTTTATTAAATGGGAGTTCTCTGTTAGTTCTTGTCGTCGCTCATACGTAACATGGAAATATTCTATGTGTGACACATGGCGTGATTAAGTGAGGGAAGAGATATGGTGTATATTCTCTAAGAATTTTAAGGTTTATTAAGAGAATATTGTATTTTATTGATTAACTAACATTAGTATAAAGTTTACCCCGAATAAGTGGACAACACCGAAAGAAAATTACAAGAAGAGCTCACTGAGGCTCGATCTAAAACATGAGTTGCGACATTCAAGCAACGAAAAACATGGTGAAATGAACATGAAGTGAAATCCTTAGCTAGTGTCCTGATTTTTTTTTAAATGAGCATATATTAATATTGCAACATACAAATTACACCCAGCTTATTCAACAACGCATTACCCTATTGACATTAAGGAAGCACTCGGACGAATAAAGAAAAAGAATTACATAAAAAGGAAATTTTGGGTTACAGTGATTTATGTATTAAAACAACGACCAACCACCACCAAGATAACACCAAAAATCCATCATCTCCAAAAACAACGCCTCAAAGAAGAAAACAGTGCAAAACCGTCGTCATCGCCCTGATCATCGATCATACGGTTTCATCCCAGAGAAATTCCGCGCTCATAAAACAATGTCTTCAATAAGGTCATTGTCAGGCACAACTAATTAATGCTAGACTTGGATTTTCACCCTACCATGTTCATGCTTTCATGACATTCTCTGTATCTGACTTTATCAGAATCGTCAAAGAAATGACACATGATGGTAACAAATAGCCGAGCTTTGCAACGCTCCCTCTGAAACCAAACGGTCAGGAAAAACATGGGTGTACACGACCGAATTCCTTCTGATCCAGTAATCTTCGGACATAGTCGCCCATGGGAGTTTCCCCGTGGGCCTTCCAGAACACGTCATTCCAGCTAGAATAATGTGGGCAGGCAGACATCAGATCTTTCTTAGCGCGTTAGGAACCCGAGGACCGCCACCTTTATTCGCAAGACTCGTAGTCCCCACGTGAAGAGAATATGCCTCGAGGGGCAATAATAAAATTGTTATTATGTATATTTCAAGTATATGATAGATGTTTAATTTGCATGCTATAATTGTATTAATATAGAAACATTAATACATGTGTGTATAATAAACAAACAAAAAGTTCCTAGTTATGCCTCTCTTATTAACTAGCTCGTTAATTAACAAGATGATCAATGTTTTCTAATCATGGACATTGGATGTTGTTAATAACAAGGTCACAACATTATTGGAATGGTGTGATGAACATTCATCCGAATATAGCATTACGATCAAAGTCATTGTGTTTATATTGCTATAACATTATACGAAGTAATCCTAATCCTTAGACCATGAGATCATGTCAATCACTAACACTGAAAGAGTATCTTGATAACATCAAACGTCACACCGTAACAGGGTGACTATAAAGGTGTATTCAATGCTATGAAGGTGTTATGTAGAGGCTCATGGATCAAGAGTGAAATTTGTGCATCCTGATGACGGAGAGATATACTCTGGACCCTCTCGGTGATATCACATTAGTTGGCTTGCAAGCAAGTGATGTGATCACTATAATGTTATATCACGGAAACAAGAAAAGAGTACATGTCGGTAACGAGATCAAACTAGGGGTGATGACGGGAAAATGGGGCGACTAAAGTACTCGCGTCCTCGTCATAGAGACAGATAGAATATAAATTTAAATTGCGCAAATATAAATGACAAATATCAAAGATTGCAGTTCATACTTCCGGAACTCATACATTTATATAGAAATTCCGTTAATTACATCTCCGTAGAGAAAACCTCTGATTAAGAATTTCAACATATCTATTACATAGCATTGCAACATGTGGATACTACAAAATATAGAAAAAATAAGACTACAAAATGTAGAAAAAATAAAACTACAAAATATAGAAACTAAAGTCCTCCTTGCTGTCGTCGTCGCATTGAGAGCATTTGTTATCATTTATTTTTATTATGTATATGATACTTGGCGCTTGCACTAGTATTGTAAGTACAAGCAGAACGCATACATGAGATATATCTTTTGTTTAATCGGCATATAGTTTGATTATTTGTAAAGTCGTTTCATTGTAATTAGCCGACTAAGGAGTATCCAAAATGGTGCATGCAGTTTTAAACATGGGACATGTATAGTATTTTTCTACACGCATGCATCGATAGCTGCATATATATAGCTTTTGTATTTAATATATAGTACTAGAGCATGTGGCACTAGTTTGTCTTACAACTTTTGCTCTTGCGTGCATGACAAAGCAGTAAGGAGATATTATCAGAGCGGTTGCTAATCCATTTTTATGAGGTTTTATGACGGTCGTTTAGAGGATTTTGATCCTTTTAAAACATGGTGGATCATATAATGATTTCTTTAATTTGCTTGCTAGACTAGGTTCATCTATTTCAGAGATTCGACTAGTTAGACTTTCTTGTGCATTTTTTAGTTATACCATGATATAATATATGGTAATTTAATATTTACCGACTTTTGTTGGCCATTAAATGACGCATATATTATATACGTACATGCGCTGCGGCGTGTTTCTATCTAACTTATCAAATATGAGTTGATTTTGGTTAGGCATGATTTTAGAGCTCTTTGGATTGTGTCAATGTGACCAACCAAAGACGTAAGTTAACTGACATATGAATTTAGAGCAGCTTGACTTGTGTCAATGTGACCAAACCAACGACATAATTTTAGTGATATATATATATATATAAATTTAGAGCATATTAGTTTGTGTCAATGTGACCAAACCAACGACATGAGTTTAGTGACATATAAATTTAGAGCACCTTGATTTGTGTCGATGTGACCAAACCAAGAGCATGATTTTAGTGACATGGAATTTAGAGCAACTTGGCTGGTGTCGATGTGACCAAATCAAGAACATGATTTTAGTGATATATATAAATTTAGAGCACCTTGATTTGTGTCAATGTGACCAAACCAACGGCATGAGTTTAGTGGCATATGAATTTAGAGCAGCTTGGCTTGTGTCGATGTGACCAAACCAAAAGCAATATTTTAGTGATATATATAAATTTAGAGCACCTTGATTTGTGTCAATGTGACCAAACCAACGGCATAATTTTAGTGATATATATATAAATTTAGAGCATATTAGTTTGTGTCAATGTGACCAAACCAACGACATGAGTTTAGTGACATATAAATTTAGAGCACCTTGATTTGTGTCGATGTGACCAAACCAAGAGCATGATTTTAGTGATATATATAAATTTAGAGCACCTTGATTTGTGTCAATATGACAAAGCCAAGAGCCGAATTTTAGTAATATATATGATTTTATAACACCTTAGTTTGTGTCAATGTGACCAAAACAAGGGCCAAATTTCATTAACTTGTGAATATGGAGCAACTTGGATTGTGTCAACGTGACCAAACCAAAAGCATAATTTTACTAATATGTGATTTTATAGCCACTCATTTTGTGTCAATATGACCAAAACAAGGGCCAATTACTTTTATGATGTGTAATTTTAGAGCAACTTGTCTTGTGTCAATATGACCAAGCCAAGAGCCAAAGTTTATTAATGCAATGGTTATATAACACCTTAGTTTTTGTCAATGTGACCAAACCAAGATCCCTATTCTTTTAAGCCGATGTGGATTTAGAGCGAATTGGCTTGTATCAATATAACCAAGCCAAAAGCTAGATTTCTGTTGGTAATATATATGAGTTTATAGTATCTTGATTTGTGTCAATGTGACCAAACCAAGAGCCAATTTTATCATGATCATGAGGAGAAGACAATTAAGCATATACCCACATGATCAAGCCAAGAACAAAAATACATGTATCCACTAAGGAGAGAAAATCTCCTAGTTTGTGTCAATGTGACCAAACTAGCAGATAGAGGAGAGGGAATCCATAATAAACAAGAAACAAAATATCTGATGTTTCTTACCGATGGGCAGCAGCTAGCAGCGGTCTGTACCGCGAGCGGCCGAGCGCAGTACAGCGAGCAGCCGGGTGGCCGGCGTGTACGGCGTACGACAAGCGTCCGGGCGGCCGGCCGGTAGCTAGCAGCGGTCTGTACCGAGAGCGGCCGAGCGCAGTACAGCGAGCAGCCGGGTAGCCGACGTGTACGGAGTATGGCGAGCGTCCGGGCGGCCGGCTGGTATGGCAATTGGCGAGTGGCCGGGCAGCCGGTGCGTACGGCGAGCAGTAACTAGCGCTAGCAGCAAGGAGAGCCTGTGAGCAATCGATGAATCTAACGCCGATTATGAATGATTCAGGAGAAGCGGGGGCCTGCGCGGCGTTGCCTGCTGGTCTTTATATAGCCGTGTGCCCGGCAAGCGAGTCCGCGGAATGGAGACGCGCACGCTCTGCCAATCGTGGCGGAGTGCGCACACGTCCTGGAAATCGTGTGCAGACAACGTGGGTTTGATTGCAGATTGGTCGTCAAGTTTCCTAACGTGCGTGGGCTCGGTATACGTACGTCTGGTTTGTTGAGCGATGAAAGAAGGCTAAGGCATGATACTAGTTGTTGGGCTTTAACTATTTTAATTAGTAAAGATAGGCTAAGCACGCTGCAGGCCGCGGCCCTTTCCGCACATGAGCTTAATACATTGTCCAATTATTTAATAAACAATGATGCGGCTTAATCCATGCATGTGTAATTAGTGGTTGCGCATGTACGTAGCCCCTTTTTTTTTTGCCTATGGAACATGAGCCGTCAGGCTTACCAATTATTTTCATCTAGTAGCGACCGTATTTTATAAGGTTGCCGCAACAAAACCCGATTTTATACTCGGATCGAGTATTTTCGAAATTTAGCGTCTTTGCGGAATTATGAATTTATGTCAATAGTGCGTTAACACCATCAGTAACTGCACGCGCGTGAATAAATTCGTATTAGTCAAACTCCCATTTTCTCTAGAATTTACTTAATCATTTAATAATATTTTATAATCATAATTTAGGCTTTACAAGTTAGGAGAAAATCGGTGTCAACAGATACACCTCGAGTGGATGCGAATATTATTATGCTTCGGATCCAGAGCTCGAAAAAATATATATATTTTTTCTTTAATTCCGTGATCGGCTATTTTTTTTTCTAAATTTAATGTCGCCCAATGATGAATTCTGGCGAACATTTACATGTCGCGCCGATATTTATCCCGCGACAGAATCTTGAAAATATAGGGTTACTCATAATGGCGAGGATTTGGAGAATGAACCGCCCGCCGATGACATATGGGTTGAACCATTGACCTTCTCATTTTAAATATTTATTTTATCATTTAATTATATATGTATTTCATACGATATCGCTTCTTTATGTCTAAAAACAAAAATAGTGTCAACAAGGGGAGAGATACCGATGATCGAATCTCGTACATGTAATATATCGCGAAACAAAGGGATTAATTTACTAGCGCAAAAGGTTCTCACGATCACAAGAAGTCGTCGTTGAATGTGCGAGAGTCAGTATGGATCTCTAGGTCCCTCTTCTGATTATTGATCCAAGAGGGGTCTCGATAATGTCCGTATTATTTGCGTACCATAGGGTGACACACTTAAGAGACACTGACACCATTTGGAACAAATACGCTCTAGACGAAAAGAATATCAAAGCACAGGAACTAGACATCGGAATTATTTCGGATGAAATTGCAGAAAGTGTTTCTGCAAGTGAATAGATTACTAGCAAGGGGTTTTATGTGAATGTTTGTTAATTAATGTAATTGATAAAATTCTGAATAAATAAATAAAAGAGTTTTATTTAAAGAGAGATTGTATTAAATTTGGTGGAAATTTAATGGGCTTTTTTAGTGGGATTTTGAGTGGAGAAATGAGGGGTCATTTTGTGAGTGGGAGCTCCGCCCACTTGAATGGAGGAAGGGGTGGGGGCAGCCCCCATGGCGCCGGCCATGCCCCTTGGGGTGCCTTCCTCCTCCTATAAAAAGGCCCCCTCTCCCTCTTTGATACTCACACCTCCTCGTGAAGGATCTCTCTTCCCCTCTAGCTTATCCCCATGGTTTCGGACTAGCGAGATGCATGTTTCTAGTGGATTTTCATTTGGAAAGAGTTGTTACTTCCGCTGCATCGCTGGAGCAAGGAGGCGAAGGCTGCTCGGTGTGTTGGACGTGTGTGCGAGCACGGATGCGCTGCTGATTTGCGGCCCTGGACTTCTTCTCGATCTTGAGATCGGCAAGCGTTCGTCTACATCATCCACGAGTACAACCTTGTTAAACTTTGTCGGTCTATAAGGGTATGTTCTCTATGGATGTATATCCGCCCGTTGCTTTTATCTAATAGTTGGATCTTGGTACATAGTTGTTCCCATCGTAGGAATTTTTTTGTTTTCGATGTTGCGAACCCTACAGTGGTATCAGAGCCGGATCTATGCGTAGATGCTTTGCACGGGTAGTACACATATGATTATGTGGGCGATGATGATCATGGTATTGCTTCTTGTTTGTACTTTGGATATTGGTGACATAGTGGGATGAAGCGGCCCGGACAAACTTTACATGTCCTCGCACATGAGACCTGTTCCAGGCTTGGCATGCAACTAGTTTTGCATAAGTGGTTAGCGGGTGTCTGTCTCTCCTAATATAGTCAATATATAATTTACAACGAGTTGTTAATAATTTGGTTATCCTCGTTGTGGTTCCATGTTCGTAGGTAAGAACGGTTCTATCTTCGAAAGCCCTAAGCCACGTAAAACTTGCAATGGATAAATTAGAAGCGTCTAGTTTAGATTGTTGCTAGGCTAGTGTCATGATATAGTAATGTTGTAAGTAGATGTATAGTTGATACTCTTACAACACACCTAACGTGTAAGTTTCATAGAACTTGGCCTTACACACAAAGGAATGATAAAGATCATACCATGATGCACATGATAATGATCAAGTGCAAGAACCATATCGTTTCACTTTTCACGTATGATGTTTGTTGCATCTTATATTGCTTATTTGGCGTTTATTAGCATTATAAGATGATCCCTCATTTAGATATCAATATAAAAATGTGTTCTCCCTTAAGTATGCATTGATTATGTTTTGCCGCTTCAAGACATCATCACGTGATGATCGGGTGTTTTTGAATCCCCGACCATATTTCAGGTTTAAGATAGTTTTACACACGCTAAATACTAAGGTTCTTACTTGGAGATCCTAGCATGTACAGACATGGCCTCGAAACACGGATCAAAAGTGTCGTGGTGGTGGCACGGCAGATGCCATGGGTAGGCTAAAGTATGGGGCCAATGGATGCTAGTGGGATCTGGGGAGGGAAGATGTAGTGATTTCTACACACAACTGACTAGTACATAGATCTTTATTTCTTCTCAATCAAGTTACAAGTGCTCCTAGAGCTGTATCAGAGAGAGGAGGAAGAAGACTACAACGCGAGCCTTTCGGTGTGGAATGAATCGATCCCTCTCTCAGGAGCCCGTACCCCTCCTTATAAAGGGGTTCCTGGACTCCTTCTAGGGCTGACATGGCAAGCATATTCCAAGAATATACTTGTCCCAAATTGGTAACTCGGTGGACTCCTTTCCGTGTCCCTCTTCTATCGACGGCAAAGTTCCAGAGGCCCTCACATGCCTACCTCGGGCTTCCTCACTGTCACCTCCATGACGCTCGTCTACCCCTCTGCTGCTCTGCTCTTTGTCCTTAGTGCTTGGCTCCTTCTAGATTCCTCCTATGCAGCAACTAGGGTTTGACTATAGGCACCTCCTTCTCCTGCAAGTTTCATGTTATTCGGCCTCATCTCGCATACTTCGGCTCGGCCTTCACCTACATACAAGTCAATCAGCCTCATTCGGCCGACATAGCTCATACGTTGGCCGAGTAGGGTGTTACTCATTCTTTATTTACCGAGGCTCAACTTATCTCGGTCGGATCTTACATGATTCAGACGACACATTCAGTAATTCGGCTTAAGGTAAGGGAGACTCCTTTCTTCTTTCCCCTATCTTGACCCTATCCGGGGTCACCCCCCAACATTAACCGACGTTCTTTTTCCGTTACCCTCTTCCTCATCTCATCCTTTTCCCGTTGTGGGCCACGTTCCGAGTTATCTCCTTTCGTTCGAGATATTTGCTTGGCTTCCTGGGTAAGCCTCGTCCTATGTGTCCCAATCATCATTGTTCTCTAGTTTTTTGTTCCTCTACAGTGTCCACTGACACGCTACAGTGATTACTGCGCCCGTCGCATCGGTGCAGCGACGCCTCGAGTACTGTAGCATTCAGAAGGCCCGATCCCTTCCTGCGCCATGTGGTCTTCGCTGTGGCTCCACTACCCGCGAGCGGTTAAGCCATACACGCGATTACGCGGTTAACGTGGCACAACCACGATCCCACTACGGTTTTCCCTACGCGGTTATAAAGAGGGGAGCGCGGTTGGATGAATCACTTCCCCCTTTTTATTCCCTTCATCTTTCTCCCCGCATCGCCGCCTCTGTTCGTGTTCCAGTGGCCGCGCCACTGCCGTCCCCCTCGACGGTCACGCTGTGGTTCTTCGGCTCCTGCGACCTCGCTGCAGCGCCTCCGCTTTGGCGTTCTCGCCGGTGAGTTTTTCTACAGCGCCACTGCTAGGTCCCAGCGCTAGGAATTTTTATAGTTTTCCAAGACTGCCCGCGGCGGTTATTTCTCTATTCCGCCGCCGTGTTCGTCACCGTCGCGACGGGGCCCTGCACCTCTAGGCCTCTCCCCGCCGCCAGTTTTTCCTCGGTCGATTCCTCCGACGAACCTATGTCTAGCTCCGCTAGCGGTGCTCTCGTCGGGGAAGATGATCTTGCGGCCGGTCCAGAGCGTGGTTCCTGGCAGGGTTCCACGGTTACTCGCTGCGAGGTAGAGTGGTTGATCAAAACGCGCCGAATTCTTGCCGAGGTAAGTTGTCTCTTACCCGGCAATGAATCCTCCCCTATACTTAGTGAGGGCGAGTACGTAGTTTTTATGTCCCACTTTGCTCGTGGATTTGGCCTCCCTCTTAGTGACTTTGCTAGGAGCTTCTTAGACTACTTCGGCCTTCAGCCGCATCACCTGCCGGCTAACGCCATTGCCTCTCTATCGGCCTATATATCGGCTTCGGAAGGGTATTTCGGCCTCTGGCCTTCCGTAGACATTTGGTCCAAATTATTTTAGATCTGAGCTAACGTTGTGTCGGATAAATCTCTTCATACTTCTGAAAAATCTCTCACCCAATGCGGGGATGCATCCATTACATCTCGGAAAAACTCCGTGTTCCCTCGAGTCGCCGGCCTCGAATCTTGTAAGAAGTGGCATAAATCATTCTTCTATATCAAGAATACTGGGAAGGAAGACAAGATTCGGCTTCCTTCCTTCTCCATCTGTCCTCCCTCGAAGAAGAACTGGATCTACAATCCGAGGAAAAGCCATGCTCTTGCCAAGGCATTTGAGCTCCGGCTCAAGGAACTGACTCGCGCTGGGCTCCGAGGTGAGGATTTGATGACTGCGTTCGTTAGCAGCCGAATCTGCCCCTTCCAGCTTCGCTCTCACAAACTCTGTTACATGAGCGGTCCTTTGGATCTGAACCGAGTTTCTACGGTTGAGCTTGACAACTATCAGATCTATAAACGTGTCCGGGCTATTTTTAAGACTGAGATGCCCGAGGAATGAATGTGGGGACTGCGGTCGTTTTCTTGCGGGAATCCTTCCCCCAAGTAAGTTAAACATAGGCGTTTTCTTCCGAGTTGTTTTCCCATTGTTCTTTTGCTAGTTCTTATTCACTTTTCTCGCAGAGGTTTGCGGAGCAGAAAACAAAAGACGCCGAGGTCTTGGCTCTTCCTTGGACCGCAGACCGCAATGCCTCGGACAATGGAGAGCCTGACCCGGAGGAATTTGTCCCTAAGTCGGATGCTGCTCCTGTTCGTCCCCGGAGCAAGACCTCGGCCCGTGCAGATGAAGGTGATTCAGACGACGTCCAAATTCTTGAGGTAGTTGCCGCGGTGCCTATCTCTTATGCATTTCCGGCTCCTTCTTTCCCAGCTAACCAAGCTGGCCAGGTGCACGACGCCGAACCTCTTTCTTCCAAGGCTCATGTTGCTTCGAAGAAGCGCCGCTCAGCGGATCCTACAGTGCGCCCCAAGCGAGTCAAGAAATCTGCTAAGCATATCCCGAGGCGTAAGACCATGCCTGGGGTTACTGGGTGAGTTTATTTTCATTTGTATTTCTTGTTTCTCTCTTTCTGTTTCTGACTCGGATTTTTCTCTCTCTTGTAGAGCTCCTCTCTCTGCAAAGCCAAGCGGTCTGAGTATGACAAGCCATACTACTCGGTCGTCTTCTCCCCCACCTCCGGAGGATACTCGGGTTCCCAGTCCCTCTCGTGTTTATTCTCCTCCTATGCCGACCAATGTATCACCTCGACAAGATGAGCCCATTGCTCCCACCGTTGTTGCCGATGAAATCCCCACGCTGGATCACCCGGCCGACCCTGCTGTCCCTCTTAAGACCGCCGAGGTTTCCCCCGATGATCCTTCGATTACCGCAGCTCCAGTTCCTACTCCAATTCCTACCGAGGGCACCACTACTTCGGCCCCTTCGGAAACTATAGTACCTCCTATCGCCAAGGGCGTGATTCCCAGTGCTGAAGTTGTTGCCCCTGCCGAAGTCTCTACTAAGAGAAAGAAAGTTGTTGTTACCAAACCCTCGGCATCTCAGAAGGGGCCAACAAGCTATTCTTAGCCCAACATTGCTGATGTACTTCGTAAGGGAGCTTCCTCCGCTAAACCCGGTGTCGCCCTTGCTGCCGACACTCAGCTTACTCTTCATAAGAGTCCGCAGCGACGACAGTTACACAATAGGCCTGAGGCAAGGTGCTGACCCATACTGAAAGTGGGAACATCCTCGGTTCACTGGTGGAGTATGCAAATAACTGGAATGCCGCCGATCAACTTGAAGGCAATCCGAGCAGCCAACCATTTCAGCTTTCCGACATCAGCAGTCGCTTGCATATGGCTGCTAAGATTGCCCTTGATAGTGATAAGATGAACGAGGTAAGCGCCTTTGCTGATACTTTGTCTATTATTTTGATGGTATTATACACACATTAGTCCCCGAAGCTTGCAACCGGATAATTTGTTCTTCATTTGGAAGCTTCATCATGTTAATTGCTAAGTCAGTTTTCTTCGTGACTCAGATTATCCGTGGTCTATAATATCAAACCATTCAGCTCTGAGTCAAGTTTTGAAGGGAATATGCCCGAGAGGCAATAATAAAGTGGTTATTATCGTATTCCTTGTTTATGATAAATGTTTATTTTACATGCTATAATTGTATTAATACGGAAACGTTAATACATGTGTGTTTAATAAACAAAAAGGAAGTTCCTAGTTATGCCTCTCTCATAAACTAGCTCGTTGATTAACAAGATGATCAAAGTTTCCTGATCATGGACATTGGATGTTGTTAATAACAAGGTCACAACATTAGTGTAATGGTGTGATGAACATTCATCCGAAGTATAGCATTACGATCAAAGTCATTGAGTTTATATTGCTATAACAACTTACGAAGTGATCCTAATCCTTAGACCATGAGATCATGTCAATCACTAACAGGAAGAGTTTCTTGATAACATCAAGCGTCACACCGTAGCAGGGTGATTATAAAGATGGATTCAGAACTAATAAAGTGTTATGTTGAGGCCCATGGATCGAGAGTGGAATTTGTTCATCCGATGGCGGATAGATATACTGGGCCCTCTCGGTGATATCACATTGGTTAGCTTGCAAGCAAGTGATTTGATCACTAGAATGTTATATCACGGGAGCGAGAAAAGAGTGCATGTCGATGTGAGATCAAACTAGGTATGGAGATACCGATGATCGAATCTCGGACATATAATATATCACGAAACAAAAGGATTAAGATACTAGCGTAAAAGGTTAACGATCACAAGAAAGTCATCGTTGAATGTGTGGGAGTCGGTATGGGTCTCCAGATCCGCTCGATTATTGATCCGAGAGGGTCTCGATCATGTCCGCATTATTCACGAACCGTAGGGTGACACACTTAAGAGACACCGACATCCAATTGGAGTAAAAGTTTCATGCGAAAAGAAAAGGAAAGCGCGAGAATTTATTTCACTGAACACGAAACTATTTGGTTGAAATTCTTGAAACGGTTACGCATGTGAAATGGAATACTAGCAAGGGTTTTATGTGAATGTTTGTTAATTAAAGTAATTAACAAAATTTTGAATAAATAAATAAAAGAGTTTTATTTAAATGAGAGCTTGCATTAAATTTGGTGGAAATTTAATGCATGTGTGATTTTGAGTGGAGGCTTTTAATGGGAGTGGAGGCTTTTCATTTTGAGTGGGAGCTCCACCCACATGAATGTAAGAGGTGGGGCAGCCCATGGCTGGCGCCATGCCCCTTGGGTGCCCTCTCCCCTATAAAGGCCCCTCTCCTCCTCTCACAACACCTCCTCGTGAAGGATCTCTCTCCCCTCTAGAATTTATCCCCATGGTCTCGGACTAGCGATATACATGTTCTCGGTGGCTATTCGGCAAGAAAGAGTTGTGTTTCCTGCATCTGGAGGCGAGGCGGAGGTTGCTCGGTGCCTCGAGCGTGTGTGCGAGCAACGGATCTGCTGTTTTGGCGCTAGGACTTCCTCTCGATCTTGAGATCGGCAGAGATCGTCTACATCAACCACGATTTTGGACTCGTTAAGCTTTGTCGGTCTTCAAGGGTATGTTCTCTACGGATATACATCCGCCCATTGTTTGTATCTAGTAGATAGATCTTGGTACATAGTTGTTCCCATCATAGGAAATTTTTTGTTTTCTATGCTGCGAACCCTACAAAGTATCGAGCCGGATCTATGCGTAGATACTTTGCAGGTAGTACACATATGAGTATGTGGCGATGATGATCATTTTATTGCTTCTTAGTTGTACTTTGGATATTGGTGGCATAGTGGGATGAAGCGGCCGGACAAACTTTATATGTCCTCGCACATGAGACCTGTTCCACGCTTGACATGCAACTAGTTTTGCATAAGTGGCTAGCGGGTGTCTGTCTCTCCTACTATAGTCAATATCTAATTTGCAACGAGTTGTCAACAATTTTGTTATCCTCGTTGTGGTTCATGTTCGTAGGTAAGAACGATTCTATCTTCGAAAGCCCTAAGCCACGTAAAATTTGCAATGGATAAATTAGAGGCGTCTAGTTTAGATTGTTGCTGGGCTAGTGATATGATATGGTGATGTTGTAAGTAGAAGTATGAGATGATACTCTTACAACACACATAACGTGTAATCTCCATAGACCTTGGACTTACACATATAGGTATGATAGTGATCATACCACGGTGCACATGATAGAGATCATATGCGGGAACCATATCATTCCACTAATAAACATGTGATGTTTTGATTGCATCTTATATTGCTTGTTTGGCGTTTTATTAGCATAATAAGATGATCCCTCATTTAAATATCAAGATAAGAATGTGTTCTTCCTTTAGTATGCACCGATTATGTTCTCGTCGCTCTAAGACATCACGTGATGATCGGGTGTTTTCGGATCCACCACTGGTGGAAACAACCCCATGCGTCCCGGTTGGTAAGCGGCATTAGTCCCGGTTGCCCAACCGGGACGGGCATATCGGACTAAATCCGAACCTTTAGTCGGTTGCCCCACGGGACAAAAGATCATACACGTGGCGGTGCCGATGCGAGGAGGGCTTTAGTCGGTTCGTATCTGAACCGGGACTAATAACCTTCTGCATGGCAGATTTGTATTCTCTGCATGACGGAATTCATTTTGCACATTTTGTTGCGGCAACATTTTCGCCACTTTTGTGCCTGGCGAAGAATTCATTTAGGTTGTTTTATTGTTTATTTAGTGTTTTGCACTTATCAATGAAGGAACCTTATATTACACAAGATCATCATGACAATATTACATTCAATACACGGATCGAGTTCATGCACTACATACAAAAGTATTCCCTTGTCTATACGGATCGAGTTGCTATTTTTACAATCCCTATTGTCTATACAATGAGAATAGTACTCCCCTTTGGTCTAGGACTTACGCATCCAAGAATCCCGCCAATTCCTCTGAATTGCTCGTCGCGATCCTTTGGCGAGACCGTCCGTAGGCGTTCGATCTGATTTAAAAAGGAGTCTATATGAATGAAACTAAACACAATTTGTTTGAAAATAAAACTATAGAAATTGTTTACATACGTGGAGTTGCTCTAAATTTCTGCCCTTCTCATCGCGCGTCTGCGGATGAACTCGCAAACATAGTATCCACGAGATTGTTACGGTCACTGTGGGCACTTCACAAGAACATAGTTCAATTAAAATAATAATCAAGCATGATAATAAGCGTATCAAAACTAGAATCAAAGAGATGCGCGGATATAGCTAGTGGTGCTTACATCTAGTGGTTGAAATGTAAGCTCCTCTTTCCAAACACCCTAGCCTTCTTGGTGAACCGTTTCCAAAAGCGCCGTGAAGAAAAGCGAATAAAAGAAGTTATTAAGTACTTGATATCATAAAATTCACGAGCGTTGCCGATATAGTGTCGTAATGATTAGAATTACATTTGGAGAAGTATCGCATGTCCTTCCACGTCTCAAGGGGTTTATGTTTCGAGTCCATGACTAGTACCGCCCTTTGTCAAGTTGAATGATTAACGAGAATATAGTGGAAGCTGCGAATGCATAACTAATCAATTATATACTTAACATCGAGTAAGCGAAATAGAAAGTGTATACAAGACAGTAACACTCACTCGAAGTTGTAAGGAAAAAGTATTTCCCTTTTGGTTTCTTGAAACCTTAACGCGTGTACTATATTATCCTCCGTATCACGGGGCTTATTTTGAGATTAGCTTCATGAACCCAATATGGGTCAATGAAGCCAATATCATAGATTTGTCCTCTGCTGCATTCGAGAATCTTCATTACGCATATTACGGTATGATTATATACATGCAATAAACAAAGTGAGATAATGGAGACTAAGTTAATTACGAAATTAGTACTTACGGACAATAGGCAGCGATGAGCGATTTGTCCAAGGCGTCTTGATTGAATAATTGAAATAGCTCAACAAATTCAATGGATATCATGTCATCACTTTCTTTCCCATGATGCTTTTTGTAACCCTCGGCACTATCCGATTAGCCCGGCACTTGTGGCGTGCATGTACCGATTATGCAATCTTTGCATTTTGTTGAAAGATTATTTACCTCCTCGGGTTTGTGAGAGGTTTGCCGTCTGGTATTTGTATGCTACTTCACTCACGGGAAGAACTCTAAGCGGGATAAATCTGGGCAATACTCATACCTTGAGCAGTGTAGCTTCTCCGTGTGCAACTACCTCTGGATCATCTTGCTCTTGACCCCATATTTGCTCGACCCACATTGGTTTGAGAAATCACCTTGAGAGGCGCAAGTCTTTTGCTTGTTCTCCGATGGTGGGCAACAGATTTCCGCTTGCATCGATCTTGCTCTTGAGGCTTTTGTGCCGCATGTGACTTGAGAATAGAACACTCATAGTCGATGGCAGCTTTGGCTCGGGTTGATGAAGAGTCTTTAGCATTTTCAACACTTTGGCTTTTCTTCTTTGGTCTTTGGGAACTCGGCTCTTTCGGCCGCCTCGGCTTAGCAGCTCTTGTCGTTTCGCATCAACCGAGCAGCGGTCTCCTCTTGATCTGATCATAAGCTCTCTTGGGAGGAACCGTTGGTACTTTTGGAAGAGGCTCTTGTTTACGTTTGGCGATCGCTTACGGCCTTACGATGGCGACGCTTACGCTTTTTATCTGGCGCCGGCGATGGCTCCATGCGATGGCTGCCGGAGAGGTGAGGCGGCGGGCGGTGGCGGCGAAGATGGCTGCCAGCGGCGACCTCGGCGGAGGCAGGGTGAGGCGGCGGCGAAGATGGCCTTGGCGTGTGATTTGAAGCACGATACAATCCTTGACCATAGAATGGTGGCGTTTTGCGTCACCCGATCACATCCCTTCACCGGCGAGGTAGTGAAGATCCAAAACCTCAAAGGTGGGCATGATTTCATCCACGCCGACAACAGCGTAGCCCTCTGGAACCGGACGACTGTGGTAAGTTGGTGTGGGTCCAATTGGTAAGGCATAGCCGCCACCTTCATTGATATGTTCACAACTTTGACATGTAGCTCGCATGTGTCATCTGTGATATCATCCTTTGGGTAGCCACAGAGCCATCGTCGGTGCATCATCGGCATCGCCATTGTCATCACCGGGACCTCGGTGGAAGCCACTGCTTTTTCGATTATTCGATAGGCGGTAGCATCGAATGCGTGTCTTTCTTGAGATGGGCGCCGATAGTACTTTGCTCTTTAAGTGAGTTAATTTCATCTTGTTGTTGCTTTAATCGTTCTTCAATTAAACGCATTCGCTCTTTCGACTTTCTGCTTCAAGCTGTCATCCTTACTCCTCGGGCTTCTATCGGGATATTTCTTCCTCTCTTGAAACCCAGTCCTCCATGATTGGGAGCCTATTGTGCCTCGTGTTAGTCCATCATGTTCCTTATTTCCAAGGCGAGTGTGAGCTCATCATTCTCTCTATCGGAATGAAGTCCCCATCTTTAACAGCCTTCTTGCTTTTCTCATCCTCTCGATTGGCAAGGGTCTTCTTTATGTCGTATGGTATATATACACCTCCTTCCGAGTCCAACGTGCCCCATGCCCGTAAAACCAATTCCTTGCACGTTCTACCCAATGCATCTGCGGGGTGATATTTTTATCACGCAGTTCTGCTCAAGTTTCTCCCACTTAGGAATGCCACCTTGCCCCATAGTATGGTGATACTTCTTGTTAGCGACATTGACTTATTCTTTTGAGCAGACATTTCCTTAGCTTTTTCGATGTCTTGTATTCCACAAACTCAGCCCGAATGGTTTTATCTTACAAACCGAGTCTTCTTGAAATCGAGTCTTCTCTTTCACGACATAGTCAAGGTGCAATCTTTTCTTCCAGTTGGTGAAACACGGGCCATCTTCTTCAAAGCCCACTCCACGACCTTAGCCTCCATGGCTCTCCCATGTTGTAAAGCGTCCTCAATGGATCCTCCGCATTTGGATCCAGCTCTATCTTCGTAGTTTGAAATTAACCATGAGCCTCTTCCACAGTAAATCTTTGGCGTGGTTAGGGAAAAATAAACATGTTCCCTCTTCATCCGCATTAGCAGGCCTATTCCAATTTCTAATGGTGACCGGGATTAAGTCCCTAACGATTACTCCGCATTGTGCCACAAATTTGGTTGCGACAACCGGGAGGCGGTCTGCCGTCTGGCTGACATCTTGATCTGAACCTCTCATGGTCTTCCAACTTTTTGGTTGGGCCTCGTCGCTCATTTCGGTAGATTCCTTGATCCGGAGGGCTAAAAGAAGAAAGATCGTCGTTACTATTTCTATATAGATAGAAGATGATTAATTAATGAATTGATTTATATTACATGCACCTCATGCCGATGCGTCTTCTCGGTTACACAAGGCATCGCCTTCTCCCTCATGAGCAACACCTTCAACCTCAAACAAGTTGTCTACTCCGGTAAAGAGGATCACCCTCACGGAGTTGTTGAAAACGTTGATACGTCTAAATTATCTTCCCCACGGATCACACCTTGGATCAACTCTTCCTTTTCTTCGTCTCGGCGTGTGGATCCATATTTTACGCATAGGTGGAAAAGCGAATAAGTCAAAGCGGCTAAAGGAGAAAGTTAAGGAGAAACCACGATATATACATACACAATAATAAAAATGAAGAGAAACCTAAACCTAGCTACAAAAGGAAACCGTGTAGTAGATAGGTAACTCTAGCTAAAATCAGCGGTTATCAATATTAGGAGTTAGGGTGTAACCTAGTTCGAGAAACCTCCGATGCATATGAGAGGAACCCACATGCACCTAAGGGGTATTAATGATTCCTTATCTAACCACGGTGGTGTCAATGTGAATCGGTGCAGGGCTACCCACATTGGTGACCGGTGGGGCGAAGACCAATAATACCAAACTAATTAATAAACCTAATAATACCTAACTAATAATAAACCTAATAATCGAAACACGAAAAGAAAGAAACAATCAACACATGGCATCGATGCAATGCTCAAGCAAATGCGATGATATGACAAGTTAATTGCATTGGAATGTAACCCTAAGACATGCTTGACGATTTAATCGGGGTTCGGCGGGTGAAAACCCTAACTCGGAAACTCGGAACATATGAGAGGGTGCATTTGTTCTTCTAATTATACTTGTCATTTAAATTGTTGAACAATGCATGATTATAGGATAAATAGATAGGTTTCATTTTACGAACAATTTGATATATTATTTGTATTTTTCGACTTATAAATAAAAGATATTGAATTTACAAGTTTATATCAATTTACGGAATTATTAAATCATTTAAAATTGAATTCTTGTGTCAATATGACATCAGCAAAGGGTTGGTTTTTACCAAGACAGAACCTAGCCATCCTTTGAGTCTTGGGCCTATGCCACATCGACAAGCCAAGTGGTGGTCAAAGGTCAATGGCCCGTGGGCCCGCGTCGGTGCCGGGGTGACATCATCTCGGCCACCGTCGGGTGCTCACCGGGGCGCTATGGGGCTTCAACAAACAAGCGGGCAAATGGAGGCCTTTGGGAGGTGCAGAGGCTCACCGCAGCGTTAGAGAGAGGCGCCGCTCCTTCTTGGTCACCGGAGCGTCGCCTCCGTCGAGCTCGAGCGGCGGCGGCGTCGAGTTATAACCAAACAACTAAATCATCTAACAACGAAATCATCTAACAACTAAATAATCATCTACACATACACCTAAAATAATCATCAACTAAATCATCTACATCATCTAAATACACCTAAATCATCTACATCATCTAAATACACCTATATCATCTAACAACTAAATCATCTAACAAATAAATCATCTAACAACTAATACACCTAAAATAATCATCACCTAAATCAACTAAAAAACTAAAAAAGGGGCCTCGGGTACGTGCGGTGCGGCGGCAGTGAGTCTGGCGGCACTATGGCGTCGGGGAGGAGAGGAGAGAGGCGGCGCGGTGGCAATCTGCAGCGGCCCAATGGCACGTGGAGGATGGAGGCGCGGTCTGGCGTCACGGAGGATGAACGGAGCGGAGCACGGAAGGCGGCGTGGCGATGGGCGGAGATGAAGGGTGGAGGCGGTCTTGTGGCGACACCTGGCCAAGAAGGATGGGGCAGCTTCTGGCGTCCGGGATCGAAGCGGCGTCTCTATGCGGCGTTGTGTTGCAGAGAATGGAGAAGGGAAGAAGAAGAAGAGGCGTCTTGATTATAAAGGAAGGACCTTTAGTCGGTTGGTGGCTCCAACCGGGACTAAAAATCATACGTCGATTGGAGCCACCAACGGGACCTATCTCAAAATTTTCAGCACCCAATCGTTGGCGCGAGGTCTTTAGTCGGTTGGTGGCTCCAACAGGACATATTCTGTTTTCAAAAAAATTCAGGTGTTTTCTCTGTTCCGCCTTATTTTTTATTTTGGGGTTTAAATTTGTATTGTTTTTAAATGATAATTAATTTGGAATTTAGAAAAACTTTAAACATAAAAAGTGTTTGGATTTGAATAAATAATTCAAAACCATTTTACTTTTAAAAATAATTAATGTAACCATTTAAAATATGAACCATTTACAATTAAAAATGAATTAACTTTTATTTTTTAATATCAATTTGGAATTTAGAAAAACTTTAAACATAAAAGTGTTTGGATTTGAATAAATAATTCAAAACCATTTTACATTTTAAAAAACAATTAATGTAACCATTTAAAATATGAACCATTTACAATTAAAAATGAATTAACTTTTATTTTTTTTAATATCAATTTGGAATTTAGAAAAACTTTAAACATAAAAAGTGTTTGGATTTGAATAAATAATTCAAAACCATTTTACATTTTAAAAACAATTAATGTAACCATTTAAAATATGAACCATTTACAATTAAAAATGAATTAACTTATATTTTTTAAATATCAATTTGGAATTTAGAAAAACTTTAAACATAAGAAGTGTATGGATTTGAATAAATAATCCAAAACCATTTTCTATTTCTAGAAAATAATTAATGTAACCTTTTAAAATGAATTAACTTATATTTTTAATATTAATTTGGAATTTAGAAAAACTTTAAACATAAGAAGTGTATGGATTTGAATAAATAATCCAAAACCATTTTCTATTTCTAAAAAATAATTAATGTAACCTTTTAAAGTTAATTAACTTATATTTTTGAATATTAAGTTGGAATTTAGAAAAACTTTAAACATAAGAAGTGTATGGATTTGAATAAATAATTCAAAAACATTTTCTTTTTTAAAAAATAATTAATGTAACCATTTAAAATATGAACCATTTACAATTAAAAATGAATTAACTTATATTTTTTTAATATCAATTTGGAATTTAGAAAAACTATAAACATAAGAAGAGATAGGGGACGGCCATTGTTCGGATTTTTCCTTTCGAAACATGATCAATATACCAAGTCTGGTATTTTTCCTTTCAACTATGTAACATAATATGACACCACGCGAAGGATTTTCATTGTTCGGATTTTTTTTGAATTTATTATGCCCGTTTTGAATTATTTGAATTTCTAACTATGGTCGAACCGGTGTGCATGAAGATAGGGGACGGGCATTGTTAGAACTTGCATTGGATCTCTGAAGAAACCACATATTGCGAGTCTAAAATGATTTTTCAAAAATCACAGGCGATAGATCATGTACTGTAGTACAAACCGGACCCACTTCTGTAGATTCGAGACATTTGTCCTTTTACGGGATGGACGAAAAGGTTTGAGATGCACCGTTGGGATATAGTCCATGTAAGGTGGTCTAGTATTTTAGGAAAATAGGGCGGTAGCATTCGAAGCGGCATTTTGGTGGTTACTTCACAAAGCGACCCGTTTTTTCGCTCGGAAAATGGAAAAGGGCTTTTAATGCGACAAAAGGAAAACTTCCTCCTGCAACATTGTTCTCCATACCAATGTCCACACACATGCATAATATGGGCACAACATCACAAACTATGCCGTGATTCAAGACATAACACCGGTCATTTGGACCGAAAGCCATGAAACCTCGAACATGATAGGTCATTTTGTGAAGGTTTTTGAAACATGATCAATATACCAAGTCGGTATTTTTCCTTTCAACTATGTAACATAATATGACACCACGAAGGATTTTCATTGTTCGGATTTTTTGAATTTATTATGCCCGTTTTGAATTATTTGAATTTCTAACTATGGTGAACCGGTGTGCATGAAGATAGGGGACGGGCATTGTTAGAACTTGCATTGGATCTGAAAGAAACCACATATTGCGAGTCTAAAATGATTTTTCAAAAATCACAGGCGGTAGATCATGTACGTAGTACAAACCGGACCCTTCTGCCGATTCGGCAGACATTTGTCCTTTTACCGGGATGGACGAAAAGGTTTGAGATGCACCGGTTGGGATATAGTCCATGTAAGGTGGTCTAGTATTTTAGGAAAATAGGACGGTAGCATTCGAAAAGCGGCATTTTGGTGGTTACTTCACAAAGCGACCGTTTTTGCGCTCGGAAAATGGAAAAGGGCTTTTCCGTGCGACAAAAGGAAAACTTCCTCTGCAACATTGTTCTCCATACCAATGTCCACACACATGAATAATATGGGCACAACATGACAAACTATGCCGTGATTCACATAACATCGGTCATTTGGATGAAAGCCATGAAACCTCGAACATGATAGGTCATTTTGTGAAGGTTTTTGAAACATGATCAATATACCAAGTCTGGTATTTTTCCTTTCAACTATGTAACATAATATGACACCACGAAGGATTTTCATTGTTCGGATTTTTTTGAATTTATTATGCCCGTTTTGAATTATTTGAATTTCTAACTATGGTCGAACGGTGTGCATGAAGATAGGGGCGCATAGTTAGAACTTGCATTGGATCTCTGAAGAAACCACATATTGCGAGTCTAAAATGATTTTTCAAAAATCACGGTGGTAGATCATGTACTGTAGTACAAACCGGACCCCTTCACGATTCTACAGACATTTGTCCTTTTACGGGATGGACGAAAAGGTTTGAGATGCACCGGTTGGGATATAGTCCATGTAAGGTGGTCTAGTATTTTAGGAAAATAGACGGTAGCATTACGAAGCGGCATTTTGGTGGTTACTTCACAAGCGACCCGTTTTTGCGCTCGGAAAATGGAAAAGGGCTTTTCATGCGACAAAAGGAAAACTTCCTCCTGCAACATTGTTCTCCATACCAATGTCCACACACATGAATAATATGGGCACAACATGACAAACTATGCCGTGATTGACACATAACATCGGTCATTTGGACCGAAAGCCATGAAACCTCGAACATGATAGGTCATTTTGTGAAGGTTTTTTGAAACATGATCAATATACCAAGTCGGTATTTTTCCTTTCAACTATGTAACATAATATGACACCACGAAGGATTTTCATTGTTCGGATTTTTTGAATTTATTATGCCCGTTTTGAATTATTTGAATTTCTAACTATGGTCGAACCGGTGTGCATGAAGATAGGGGACGGGCATTGTTAGAACTTGCATTGGATCTCTGAAGAAACCATATATTGCGAGTCTAAAAATGATTTTTCAAAAATCACAGGCGATAGATCATGTACACAGTACAAGGGACCCACTTCCTGCCGATTCTAGAGACATTTGTCCTTTTACCGGGATGGACGAAAAGGTTTGAGATGCACCGGTTGGGATATAGTCCATGTAAGGTGGTCTAGTATTTTAGGAAAATAGGGCGGTAGCATTACGAAGCGGCATTTTGGTGGTTACTTCACAAAGCCCGTTTTGCGCTCGGAAAATGGAAAAGGGCTTTTCCGATGCGACAAAAGGAAAACTTCCTCTGCAACATTGTTCTCCATACCAATGTCCACACACATGAATAATATGGGCACAACATCACAAACTATGCCGTGATTCAGCACATAACATCGGTCATTTGGATGAAAGCCATGAAACCTCGAACATGATAGGTAATTTTGTGAAGGTTTTTTGAAACATGATCAATATACCAAGTCTGGTATTTTCCTTTCAACTATGTAACATAATATGACACCACGAAGGATTTTCATTGTTCGGATTTTTTGAATTTATTATGCCCGTTTTGAATTATTTGAATTTCTAACTATGGTCGAACGGTGTGCATGAAGATAGGGGCGGGCATTGTTAGAACTTGCATTGGATATGAAGAAACCACATATTGCGAGTCTAAAATGATTTTTCAAAAATCACAGGCGGTAGATCATGTACTGTAGTACAACCGGACCCACTTCCTTGATTAGCAGACATTTGTCCTTTTACGGGATGGACGAAAAGGTTTGAGATGCCGGTTGGGATATAGTCCATGTAAGGTGGTCTAGTATTTTAGGAAAATAGGACGGTAGCATTCGAAGCGGCATTTTGGTGGTTACTTCACAAAGCGACCCGTTTTTTCTCGGAAAATGGAAAAGGGCTTTTCCGTGCGATAAAAAGGAAAACTTCCTCCTGCAACATTGTTCTCCATACCAATGTCCACACACATGAATAATATGGGCACAACATCACAAACTATGCCGTGATTCAGCACATAACATCGGTCATTTGAATGACGAAAGCCATGAAACCTCGAACATGATAGGTAATTTTGTGAAGGTTTTTTGAAACATGATCAATATACCAAGTCTGGTATTTTTCCTTTCAACTATGTAACATAATATGACACCACGAAGGATTTTCATTGTTCGGATTTTTTTGAATTTATTATGCCCGTTTGAATTATTTGAATTTCTAACTATGGTCGAACCGGTGTGCATGAAGATAGGGACGGGCATTGTTAGAACTTGCATTGGATATCTGAAGAAACCACATATTGCGAGTCTAAAATGATTTTTCAAAAAATCACAGGCGATAGATCATGTACTGTAGTACAAACGGACCCACTTCCTCACGATTCGGCAGACATTTGTCCTTTTGACCGGGGGTGGACGAAAAGGTTTGAGATGTACCGGTTGGGATATAGTCCATGTAAGGTGGTCCAGTATTATAGGAAAATAGGGCGGTAGCATTACGAAACGGCGGCATTTTGGTGGTTACTTCACAAAACGACCCGTTTTTGCGCTCGGAAAATGGAAAAGGGCTTTTCCGTGCGACAAAGGAAAACTTCCTCTGCAACATTGTTCTCCATACCAATGTCCACACACACATGATCATTGTTCGCACACATTTAGTCCGGATGTAGTCACAAACCGGGACTAAAGGGATTGCGGCAGTGGGCGACAACACTAATAATAGGTGAGTGTCGACATTATGTCGTGCGGCTTGTACCTTGTCCGGATGGTGTCACCAACCGACTAAAGATGAACCTTAGTCCCGGTTGGAGACACCAACCGAGACTAAAGATGAGTCGGACTAATAATAGGGTGAGTGTCGACATTATGTGAGTGTCGACATTATGCCGAGCTGCTTGTACTATAAATATGCATCCTTGTGAGTCCATCCTCCAGCCGGTTTGAGGCATCTCCAAGATGGTTTTAGAGAGCAGGGACACCACTACGGCCGATTCAGGAGATGCCGGAGCCCTCCTCGGCATCTCCGAAATGGGTCATAGAGGCACTCTAATATGTGAAATTAGTTAGCTCAGGCGTATTGATCTAGTTAGTGAAGTTACAAGCTGCAAGATGGTTTTCGAGCGAGACACCATGCGGCCAGTTTGAGGAGATGCAGCGGAGCCCAGTCCTCCGGCATCTCAGAAATCGGTCATAGAGGCACTCCTAATATGTGAAATTAGTTAGCTCCGAGGAGTATTGATCTAGTTAGTGAAGTTACAAGCTGCAAGATGGTTTTCGAGGCGAGGACACCACTGCGGCCGATTCGAGGAGATCTGAGCCCAGTCCTCCGGCATCTCCGAAACTGGTCATAGAGGCACTCCCTAATATGTGAAATTAGTTAGCTCGAGGCGTATTGATCTAGTTAGTGAAGTTACAAGCTGCAAGATGGTTTTCGAGAGCAGGACACCACTGCGGCGAGTTGAGGAGATGCTGAGCCCAGTCCTCCGGCATCTCCGAGAACTGGTCATAGAGGCACTCTAATATGTGAAATTAGTTAGCTCGAGGCGTATTGATCTAGTTAGTGAAGTTACAAGCTGCAAGATGGTTTTCGAGAGCGGGGACACCACTGCGGCCAGTTTGAGGAGATGCGTGAGCCCGATCCTCGGCATCTCCGAGAAAGCTGTCATAGAGGCACTCGGTCCAGCACAAAATGGGACTAACACTCAAGACATTTATTAATATTAAAAGCGAGACTACAAAACCGGGACTAAAGGCCACAAACGCGAAAGATATCCTTCACAAGCCAGCCACAAACCGCGAAAGACATGAACTAGAGTTACATAATATGAGCATGAACTTCTTGGCATATGTCATTCCTTATGACCGCTTGACGTAACCATGGAGCATCTTCTTTACTTAACGGAATGCTTGGGTGGTTTTTCCTTTGAAGGGCGGAATTTCATCAAACTTATTATAATCTTCGACATGTCTTGCCCTCGATTCCCACGATGTTTCTTTTCCCTGAAAGAACTATGTGACGCTTTGGATCATCATATGATGTATCCGTTTGCATATTTTTCTTTTTTTTGATCGAGGACATGTCCTTCACATAGAAAACGAGACACATCATTGGTTAGGACGAATGGTTCATCTCTATAACCAAGATTGTTGAGATCCACTGTTGTCATTCCGCACAACTGGTCTATCTTTACCCTTCCCCATTCAGGTTGACCCATTTGCGGTAAACAAAGGGACCTTAAAAGAGACTCCATAGTCTAGTTCCCATATCTCCTCTATGTAACCATAATATGTGTCCTTTTGTCCATTCTCGTCTATTGCATCAAAGCGGACACCACTATTTTGGTTGGTGCTCTTTATCTTGGGCGATCGTGTAGAATGTATTCCCATTTATTTCGTACTTGGAAATTCAATACAAGAGAAGATGGTGACGCTGCCAACAAGTATAGCGATCTCCAACAGTGGTGTCATTCAAGAGATGTGTCGCATCCAACCACCGAGACTTCATGTGTTCATCTGTAATCCATGATTCAGCTTCCGGGTTTTGGGCGTACAATATTCTTGTGTTCCTCCATATACGGAGCTGCCAAGGTGGAATTATGTAGAAGCTGTAGTGTGATTTAGTGAAAGAATCCCGTCCCTACATATCGTGCTTTCTTTCCTAGCGTGCCTTTTCCACTTAGTCTTCCCTCATCATGAGTCGAACACCAATCGGCTTAAGGTCGAATAAAGTCAACACAAAACTCAATGACCTCCTCTGTTCCATATCCCTTGGAGATGCTTCCTTCTAGTCTAGCAGTTATGAACATATTTCTTTAAGACTCCCATGAACCTCTCAAAGGGAACATATTGTGCAGAAATACCGGACCGAGAATGGCAATCTCTTCCACTAGATGAACCAGAGATGCGTCATAATATTGAAGAAGGATGGTGGGAACACCAATTCAAAACTAACAAGACATTGTACCACATCCTACGTAACCTTGGCGAATATCGGATTGATTACCTTACGAGATATTGCATTGAGGAATGCACAGCTTCACAATGGGTACTCGAACATTTTCGGTAGAAGCCCCTCAATGCAATCGGAAGCAATGCGTCATAATCACGTGATGATCATGAGACTTCAGGTTTTGGAACTTTTTCTGCCATATTTATTATCCCTTTATATTAGATGAGAAGCCCGGCACCTTGATCGTAAAGGACTTCAAAAAGATTTCCTTCTCTACTTTGGTAAGAGCATAGGCACGACTTAAGTGACGCCCTTTATCCGTCTTATTATCTGTATGCATGTTCTTTGGGTCTTTCATAATTTGTTGGTCCTCCGTGCTTCGTGTATCTTTTGTCTTCCCATACACGCCTAGGAATCCTAGCAGGTTCACACAGAGATTCTTCGTCACGTGCATCACGTCAATTGAAGAGCGGACACGCAGGACTTTCCAATATGGCAGCTCCCAAAATAGAGATTTCTTCTTCCACATGGGTGCGTGTCCTGTAGCGTCGTTGGAATCGATTGACCGCGGGACCCTTTCCAAAGATTACTTCTATGTCCTTGACCATACCAAATACATCATCACCGGTGGGAGTTCGGGCTTCTTAGGTGATCTGCCTCACCTTTGAAATGCTTGCCTTTCTTTCTTACGGATGATTGGTCGGAAGAAATCGTCGATTCGCTAGGTACACAACCTTCTTGCATTTATGCAAATATGTACCTTCGGTCTTATCTAAACAGTGGGTGCATGCCTTATATCCTTTGTTTATGCATCACGAAGGTTACTAAGAGCAGGCCAATCATTGATGGTTACGAATAACAATCCTCGTAGATTAAATGGCTCATGTTTGTTCTCATCCCACGCACGTACACCTGGTTTGCCCCACAACTGTAAGAGTTCTTCAACTAATGGCCTAAGGTACACATCAATGTTGTTGCCCAGTTGCTTCGGGCCTTGGATGAGCACTGGCATCATAATGAACTTACGCTTCATGCACAACCAAGGAGGCAGGTTGTAGATACATAGAGTCACGGGCAGTCTTGGATGCAGCTCTGCTCCCAAAAGGATTCATGCCATCCGTACTTAGACCAAACCATAAGTTCCTTGTCCACCGCAAAGTCCGGGAAGTCTCTCTCGATTTTTCTCCACTGTGACCCATCGCAGGTGTCTCAACTCCCCGTCTTTCTTACGGTCTTCTTTGTGCCATCGCAACAACGGCATGCTCTTTGTTTACGAACATGCGTTTCAACCTTGGTATTATAGGAGCATACCACATAACCTTAGCAGAACCCTCTTCGAGGGGCTCTCCTCAACATCACCAGGTCATCTCGTGCGATCTTATACCGCAAGCGTTGCATACCGGCATTTATCTAAATTCTCATACTCCTTATCGGTAGAGGATGCGATCATTAATGCATGCATGTATCTTTTGCACATCTAATCCCGGGAGGAGAGTCTTCTTTGCTTCGTAGGTACTCTCGGAAGTTCGTTATGTTTTGGAAACTTGGCTTCATTATTTTCACATCTTTTCAAATGAGGAGTCAGTTAGACCACACTCGCCTTCCATCGCAACAATTCCGGTGGTAATGCAGCTTTGTCTTGCCATCTTCACAATTTGGTACAACAATTTCTTGTGATCTTCTAACATGCCCTCTAACTTCAACTTCTCATTTTCATTTCACAGTCTCGCTTTGCATCGAAATGACCCTACCAAGTTCATCGGTAGCTCATCGATGCCCGTTCTTCACCTTTTTCCTCTCCATTGTCTTCCATAGCGGTATCACCGTATTCGGAAACATATGATGATAGTTTTTATCATCATCTTCTTCTTCACCATCTTCCATCATAACCCTCTTTCCCGTGCTTGGTCCAAAGAATTATAGTTGGGCATGAAACCTTTCATAATCGGTGGCGCGAATGATTTTCGAGGAAGAGTACTCCTTGTTGTTCCGACATTGAACACATGGACAACGATAAATCCATTCTCTTTGTTTGCCGTAGCCATCGATAAATTTATCCACGCCTTTGATATACCGGCTACCACCGGTCACCGTACATCCATTCCCGACCGTTCATCGCATCATATAAGTAAGTTTATCAAAAACAGGACATCGTAAATAGTGAAATAACCAATTCACACCGACACATGAATTGTATCAATGACCTAGAAAAGATAGGATTGCTAACCTCGATCGAGGGAAATAAAGAGGAGAAAGCTCAAGTGCGTCTGGACACCTTCTATATTTTTGTTCTATGAGAAATTCAACTGGATTTTCACTCAAACATTTCAACAAACACCTTCAATGCATGCATGAGAAAAAACTAGCACACCCTCACCTTACACCATTCGAAAAAAGAGTGGAGGCAGAGGGGCGTTGCATTTATAGAGGGCAGGTCTTTAGTCGGTTGGAGCCGACCAGGGACTAAAGGTGCGTACACGCCACGTGGCTGTGGCCAAACCTTTAGTCCCGGTTGGTGGCTCCAACCGGATGCCCCTTACCAACCGGGACCCATGCCCTCGGCCCGTGCGCTCCAGCGGGACAGCGTGCCGATTAGTCGGTTGGTGCGCTCAGGACTAATGCTCCCAGGGGTGGCGAACGGATGGCCCTTTTTCCTCTAGTGCACGACCATATTTCGGGTGTAAGACAGTTACACACGTGAATACTAAGGTTCTTACTTGGCGAGCCTAGCATGTACAGACATGGTCTCGGAACACAGACCGAAAGGTTAAACATGAGTCATATAGTAGATATGATGCCCATTTGATGCTCGCCTTTGAAGCTACACCGACTCACGTGATGATCGGAGTTGGTGTAGTGGATTTGGTTCATGTAATCACCAAAAAGGCACGAGGGATGTCGTTTTTGAGTGGGAGTTCATTTCTAATTTGGATTAGTAGAACTCAATTTATCATAAATTAAATCAAAGTGAATTTGCATAATTTTTTATAGTCATTGGCATTCGTTCACCACCATATGCATAGTTGTAATTGAGATAATAGAACTATAGAATTCTGGATATATACTTTACGAACTGGTATCGTATTGTGTTGAGTGTCAATCAAAGTTTAAAGTCCTATTGCAAACTTTTATCAAACTCTATTTACTCCGTGAAATTTAATAATTGGTATTAAATCGAGAGTAACAATTCCAGTGTTAGTATCTTAAGTATCTTGTTTGCCTCCACGATTCTTGATTGTTTTAATATCAAGTTTATCTAGGAGCTGAAAGAATTGTTTCAGAAACCATCATGTGTGGCAGATATAACGATATCTGAAACAATGTTTGTTGCAATATGATAGAGTATAATATATGTTCTCATATTTGATGAGAATTTACGAAGGTTGGAGATGCTAGACATCCTAATCATCCAAAAGGGTTTTGGAAAGTAATGTTATACTCACGATTCGCCTTTATAAGCTAAAGTAGCTTGATCATGAAAGTCGTCATGATAAGGGTGAATAGAATATGTATGTAAAATGTTTACTACACTAAAAGATTACTAAAGAATGGATTTTGAAAGAATACCGATCATTTTGATGATGGTGATCTACTTCAAAGTGCAAGTCCAAAGGTATTATTATTTGAATATACACGCTTTGGACTATGTGTCATGTATATGGCACCACTTTTGATGTTGATAAATTCTTTTAAAAAGGAAAAGGAAATGCTGAAAGAGAATCTATAAAATATACTTGGTAGAAAATAAAAGATTGGAAATATCCAATTTAGGTATATATATGATATACATGTTATGGTTGTATTCTTTGCTTGTTAAACAATGTGGTTCTTGGGTATTGGATACCGAATTGGTTGGTATGAAATTTCATACGGAACGATGCAATTCATGAACCACAATGGCCTAAGTAACTATCAAGAGAATATGTGATGATGTTCATCAAAAACAAACAAACCGTTGTTTGTATTTCTCGTTGACATCAAGGCTTGACTTCAAGATTTGTTTAAATAATTGTTATTTGAATCAGGTATTATGAGAACAAAGGTTGTTCAAATAATTACCGTATTCCATATAAGATGGATGATTTTCAAATCTAGTTGAAGAAATCACATCCATAAAACCTAATGCTAAAATGTCGCAAGACAAATGATTGAAAGATCACTTATGAAGTGACATCGCTGTTTAAATTATATTGGAAAGAAAACATGAAGAATCTCCATATTCATGGATTTTTGGAGTCTTTGATTTGATCAAGTGACACTTGTGAGACTTTCCACGTGATAATTAAAACTTCGTTCAAAGGCCAAAGAAGAACGAACGACTAAATTATTGGAATTTGTACATATCGATGTAGTCCATTATGTGTAGTATGGCGATGGGTTTCAACTTCCTATGCTTTCTCCGGAATTTTGAGTGAATGTTCACTTAATGAGAAAGAAGTATGAAATATTTGAAAATGTTTCAAAGACTTTCAAGATGAAGTGGAAAATCATTGTAACAAGAAAAATAAATGAATTATGATTTGATCATAAAGGGATTTATTTGAGTTACAAGTGTAACAAGAAAATAAATGAATTATGATTTTATCATAAAGGATTTATTTGAGTTGCAAGTTTAGCAAAACACCTAGATTTACATCTCCGAAACACCATAGGAGTATGGAGTGTTTGAGATTTGTAATGAAACCTTGTGAGACATGGTTGGATCAAAGGTGTTATTTATAAACTGCCATTATGTTTTAAAAGATTAAAGCTTTAGGGACTATCGCTTTTACACTGAAAAGAGCTCCATCTAGATCCGTTGAAATGACACCATGGAAGTTATGGTTTGGGGGAAAACCCTAATTGTCATTTCTTAAATTTTGGTATGCTAAACATAAGTAAGATGTTTACAACCAATTGGATGAACATGTCTTTGTAGGTTATTCCGAATAACAATTGGTTATTCCTCCATAACACCGAGGACAAAAGGGTTTGTCGCTTGAAATGTGAAGTTTCTTGAAAAAGGAATTTTTCGCAAAAGTTAAGTGGGAGGACAATAGAACTTTGATAAGGTTAACGAACCTTAGCTAAATGTCTTTGAGTTCTTGCCGGAAATCGTTCTGGAGGCTGCCATAATGCTCATAGCTTATGTGCCTCAAAGGTTGTGGTCACGGAGGTCTAAAGTTCCTATTGAACCAAGAAGGTCGGTTAAACAATCAAATGCTAAGATTTGAGAGTAAATCATTATTGTTTGACAATGATGAACCGAATACATACAAAGAAGCGATGATGGGCCCTGACTCCGTCAAATGGCTTGAAGCCATAAAATCCGTGATAGTTCCATATACGAGAAATCAAGTTTTGAACTTGGAAGACCCTCCGGAAAGGTGTAAAAACCTATCGGTCGTATTTGGATCTATAAAGAAACAGACATGGATGTCTCACATCTATGAAATATTCGACATGTCGTAAAGTATTTTATGACAATGTTCAAAGAGTTGACTATGAAAATATTTGATCTTTCATAGCGATATTTAGTCTGAACAGATTAAAGTAGGAACCACTACATATAATTTGGTATATGGTAGATGAATAAACAAAACAAAGTTCTTCTAATAGAATGGTTACCTAGGACGTGTACATGACACGGTCCAAAGGGTTTTGTTAAATTCAAAGGATGCTAAAAGGGCATGCAAACTTCAATGGTTGAAGTAAGCATCGCGGAGTTGGAATATTCACCATGATGAAAAATGAGTTTTTCATCTGGAGACGATGAAGATGCTTGCATTTTCAAGAAATTAAGTGGGAGCGCTGAGACATATTTCTAATAAATTATGTGAAGGACATCTTGTTGATTAGAAATGATGTATCTTTTATTGACAGAGGTTAAGAATTTCATTTTGATGAAAGACTTAGGCAAAACCCGAATATTTAGCATGAATGTCTATAGTGGATAGACTGTAACGCTAATATGTTTATGCCAAACGTACATATATGAGATATTGAAGGAGTTCAATATAGAAACGACAAGAAACAGTTCTTGTTGCATGGAAAGGAATTGAATCAAGATTCAAGTGTATCGACACTTGATAAGTGAAACAAGATTCAAGTGCTTTGACACTTGATGAGTGAAATCACCAGAATGTTTTGATCAATCATACCATGATATGTACACATCCAGATATGTCCTATGCTCTAATTGTTATGAGCAAATACCAGAATGAATCATAAAATGATCATTGGACGATAGTAAGGATATTCTTATGATCTTTTGGAAGAACTAAGAATATATTTGTGTAGAGGTGACAAACAATTATAAATATGTGGCATCCCGCAAAACCACTACTAGAAAATCGCGTTGTTTTTGTGCATTGCATCGCCATCATCTTGCATGGTTGTCTGCATTATTTTCGAAAAGCCTAGTTCTGTTTGTACAAACACCCCTTTTTATTTTAAAGGCAAAACCCCGAGTGTATCGGATATTTTATTTTCCCTAAAAACTATTTGCAAAGTGGCTTTGCTTTAAATTAAACAGAACCAAACAAACACAAATTCTGAATCAGCCACCTCTAAAACCTATCCCCACCCAATCCTAATCTACCCACCAATCACAGGCCGCCACCTCACCCCTCCCCCCAAACTCCTACCCACCCACCCACCACCTCGGAATCCACCCCTCCCCTCTCTCTTTTTCACCAGCCTTTCTTCCCTCCCTCTCTCTCTCTCTGCCCCCGGGTCCCACTCGCCCCACACGACCACCCCACAGCCACTCTCTCCTCTCTCCCCTGTGGCCCCACCTCCCCTCACCCACCCAAACACCCCCACGCACGCCGCTTGAGACACCGCCCCTGCTCCCGGCACACCTCCCACCGACCACCCCCAGCCACTGCTCCCTTGCCATCCCACAACCCACGCACGCTCCCTCCCCTGTTCCTCTTCCTCCTCCCGCTCGTCTCCCTCCCTCCTCTCTGCGTGCCCCGCTCATCTGCTCCTCTCCGGCTCCGGCCGCCCGTCCTTCTCTTCCCTCGCTGACGCGCCTTCGCTCACCTCGCCTCCCGCCTCGACCTGCCAGGCCGCCTCCCTCGCCCGCCATGCTCCCGCCATGACCCCGCCCCTCTGGCGCCTTCTCGGTCCTCGCCGCTTCACGCCACCGCCCGGTAGCGTGGCCTCGCTCTCACTGCCCGGCCAAGCTTCCTCAGAACGCCACCGCCACCTCCTGCTCCCTCTCTGTCTCTCCTCCCAGCGCCGCCACAAGCCGCCGCCACGGCCCGCTGGGCCGCCTCATCTCCTCCTCGGCGTGGCGCTCCTCGGCAAGGCGCCGGCCACCTCCGTCCGTCGCCCGCCCTCTGCCCTCCCAGCGCCCAGCGTCCTCCGCCGGTCCCACCACCGGCCACCTCTCAGCCGCCTGCGCATGAGTGGGGCCGGCGTGCCCTCTGCTGAGCTCGCTCGAGCCCGTGCACGCCAGGCCGCTCGGCCCTGCCAAGCCCATCAGCGCCGCCTCTGGATGGGTGCGTACCGCCGTGGACCCGCGCCTCTCCTGGCCGCGATCACCGTCTGCCCGAGCTCCGCGTCCTCCCCGTGCGTGTATGCGTGTTCAGGGCCAGCTCGAGCTGGTGGTACGCCAAGATCTACCGGCACCGAGAACCCCAACCCAAAGAGGACCGGAACGCAAGACCCTGTTCCCGAAGGCAAAGTCCGGACCCGAAGACCCCATCGCCAAGTTCTACTTCCTTGTGGCCAAGGCCCCTAAGCACGCCGTCACCACGACGTCAAGGTCCAAGAGCCCCATCGACATCAAGGAACCGAAGGAGGGCTATGAGGTACCTGGTACCGCACAAGCTCGTCAGCGACCCCCGACGCGCGAACCCCAAGGCCTTGAGGAGGAGCCGATGATATCGCCTCCACGGAACGCCTAGATATCCTCAGGTACCCCGGCGCCAAAGCCGAGAACCCCGACAAGAACCACGACACGGATGCTCCGAGTTCTCCATCGAGGAAACCAAGGTCGTCGACATGGAACCGTAGGACGCCAAGAACTTCACCCCGAATGCCAGAACCGACCCGATACGCGGACCCGACAAGTTCTTCTCGACGACAAGATCATCGACAGGGAACCCGAAGACCACATGTGCGACAAGTACTCCCTCGAGAACGCCGAGTACCTCGCCCCGAACACCGACACCCTGGACGACAAGTTCTTCCCCCGGAAGCATTGACGCTCGTGCGACAAGGTCTACCTCCGCTATCCGAGAACGTTCCGTCGAACCCTGGACCCTGAGACCGACCCCGAACCCCGAAACACCAAGATCGTCGAGACCCCTAATGTGTGAACCCCTTCCTGAAACCCTATTTTATAACATAATATAACTTGTCGCATAACAATTGTCTTGCATGCATACATTCATGTGGTTTGGGGGCCTTATGCCGATTCACCTCTTAATTAAATATGGGGCCCATATGCGGGCAAATCTAGTCTCATATTGGCCTCATTTAAATTTGAGTAGCGAACCGGTGCTATCTTTTGCCATGTTAATACAACATTTAATTTGCGGGGTAGATAAATAACTTGAACCATCTAACTAATTGTCGGGACCCCGGTTCCGCTTAATATTGACCTAATTGCATCGCACCTTTGCCATGTCATACATCATACATGCATCATGCCCGATCTTTTGCCGTAGTATTAAATATTGCATCCGATGCTTCTTCTAGTGTTTTGCTTCTTCGTGGATAAGGCCGTTGAGTTGACGTGAGCCTCGCCCCGATCTTCGGTTGAACCTTCGGCAATGTTTTCAGGCGAGCATCTCCCCTTTCTACCTATCTTACTTTTATAGTATTTATTCCCTCCTGTTGATCTATTGCTATCTGTGTTGCGTTGCTCTAGTTTTCGTACCCGTGATATCCCTTGCAGCCCTATATTGCCTTGGACACACCCTATTACCTGTTGTTTGGTAGATAGTTGGACCCGCGCGTCTTAGTCGCTTGCTCAAGTGCTGTTGCGTGTCGTCAAATGCCACAGTTGTTGGAGCCTTGCCGCATGTTTGATGTTGGAGATGATCATGGTTTTACTTATCGTTCACTTTAAATTCCCGTTTAACAACTAAAATTGAAGTAAGCAGAGGAATCAGTGGGTGATAGATAATATTTGGTTTCCGAATGCCCACTTGTGTCCCGTAGGACCGCGAGTACTTGATACCTGTTCCTTGATTTATCGCGCTATCCACATCCGGGAGGTATATGGGACCCCCCTGAGCCAGAGCTTGATTCAGTCTTATTTCTTGGGGCCACAAACTAGTTTGAGGTTTTATTTACTATCCTGTACTTATGCCATGCTACTACTGTATTTACGATTGTGCGAGGAGCACTGCTTTATCGCTTAGGATCGTGGCACGATTCCGGTGTCGACAAGCCCAGCCACACTTCGGGTTCCCGATCGTTCACGGTAGTCCCCACAACCTTAAGTCTGTCTCGGGCGGCCGGCTTCTTGGTCTACTTTAGGGTGGCCCCTGAAATATTTCAATCTGTGATTGCTTTGTCGTGAAGGCCTCGTTGGGTTTTGATTTGGTTTTTCCGAGGTTGATCGAGCGTGTGTTGCTATTGGTGCACCCCGGCCGGGTAAAACTTTCTGAAAGCCGTGTCCGCGGTTATGGACGACTTGGAGCACAGTATCTCGACCATAGACAACTATAACTAAAGTTTATCGCTATAAATTTGACTTTATAATGACTAGTAATCAGCTTCACTATAATGGAATGGCTAAATAATACTGTCCACAATTGCTTGTTTGAGTTGTCGCTTGCGACCATTGTATCTGACTAGTAAGTATTGCAACTACAACGGAATGGCTAATAAAAGTACCAACAACTGCTGGGTTTTCGGGGTTATCTCATGTTATCTATATCTGATTAGTAAGTGTTGTAACTATAACGGAATGGTTAACTAAAAGTGCCCACTGCTTATTTTATCAGGACGACTATCTTTACCTGACTAGTAATTGCTGCAACGATAACTGAATAAGTAAAACTGCCAACTGCGTGAGTTCCTCGGTTGACCTCCTCGTTTGGTCTCGAGGGGGAAACACCAGGATGGGTTTGTTTGGTGGTATTATCAGGATGGTTCCGAACAGGTCTTTCTTACCCCTCTCTGATTACCGTTAGTTGTATCGAGTCTCTATAGGATGTTTAGTGCATGCTGCCGCTGCCGCTGCCGCTTCAGTCCACCATACCTATGTAGGCGAGGACCGCCGAATTCTAGCCTCGCCGTGTACTGGCCTCGATCGACGCTCCTTTTCTTTGCCCTTTGCCGGCACCCTTTTGTTTAAGCGGTTTTGAGATCGGCGTCGTTAGCGGTTACCCTTCCGGCTTGGCACAGGCGGGTTATGGACGCCATTGGTTATTCTTCAGGGCTCTTAGCCCCATTTGCATCTTGTCCGTAGTCGGACGTTGTATCGTTTTACAGGTGATTTGGATCTTCGTATTGTATATCTGTATTCTTGACTCATGGAGTCGCTGTTATATATATCTGTTCTGTGGGTCCCATCGAGGACTGTTGTGTAATGTTATTACTTCGTTTTCCACCCGCACGAAAGTGCCTGGTGGGCACCTTTGAATCGTTTCTATGCGGGTTTGGCGGGTTTCGCTAAAACTTGCATAGGTCCGATTCTGAGGGTGTTACAGAGTGGTATCAGAGCTCAGCAATTACGATACCCCACAAGTCCAGCCTGTAGGATAACCTAGCTAATGGCCGAAGTAGAGTGTCAGAACTATTTTGCAAAATCGGTTGGATGGTTCTGGTTAGGTCTGCTTTTATTCCTTACCCCTCTGCTATTCTCCTCTTACCTATGCGTGTTTTGAATCCGCTCTCTTCTCTCTCTTCGAGTCCAGGACTTCTCGTGGTTGGGTTTTTCCGTCGTATCTTTAGGGTTTCGCTTCCTCCTTTGGTAACGGTGTTGCTACATCTGGTATTCATGCTATCCGAGGAATCCGTCTTCTGTGGTACCATTCTTTGTTCCTTGTTTGTGCCTTCCGGTGTTTTTCCGACGCGACGACATCATCTACGCCCGATCCGATGCAGAGTCTGCATCACTCCTTGTTTCTGAACCTCGCTTGTCGAGATCTTCAGTCTGATTCCGAGAGTTGGTTGCATAATCCGCCTATTCGTGTGCAGAGTAATGGTTTGGGTGCGCGATGGACTGATCACCATCCGACTACTCTTATCATTTGCTTTTGTACATCGAATCAGTGGATCCAGCAATTTTACTCCGTCCACAGAAGCTAGAGGTGGCTTTATTTGTTGATACCTCTACCTTCGACCTGTTGTTCCCGGAGTGTTCTCTCGACGATCACGGACCACGACCTCTTGTTAGTGGTGTCGCGAGGAACTACATGAAGCGCGAAGGATCAGATCGCCGACCTTCCTTCCGGTACCATGAGGCGGATCTCGAGGGCGAGATCCATTGTTAGTGGTGTCGAATTGTGGCATCCCGCAAAACCACTACTAGAAAATCGCGTTGTTTTTGTGCATTGCATCGCCATCATCTTGCATGGTTGTCTGCATTATTTTCGAAAAGCCTAGTTCTGTTTGTACAAACACCCCTTTTTATTTTAAAGGCAAAACCCCGAGTGTATCGGATATTTTATTTTCCCTGAAAACTATTTGCAAAGTGGCTTTGTTTTAAATTAAACAGAACCAAACAAACACAAATTCTGAATCAGCCACCTCTAAAACCTATCCCCACCCAATCCTAATCTACCCACCAATCACAGGCCGCCACCTCACCCCTCCCCCCAAACTCCTACCCACCCTGCCACCTCAGCAATCCACCCCCTCTCCCCCTCTCTCTTTTTCACCCAGCCTTTCTTCCCCCTCCCTCTCCACTCTCTCTCTGCCCCGGGTCCCACTCGCCCCACACGACCACCCCACAGCCACTCTCTCCTCTCTCCCCTGTGGCCCCACCTACCCTCACCCACCCAAACACACCCACGCCTTGCAGACACACCGCCCCAGCCTGCTCCCGGGCACACCTCCCACCGAGCCACCACAGCCCACCTGCTCCCTACCAGCGCCCATCCATGCAACCCACGACGCTCCTCCCTGTTCCTCTTCCTCCTCGCTCGTCTCCTCCCTCCTCTCTGCGTGCCCGCTCGCTCCCTGCTCCCTCTCGGCTCGGCCGTCATTCCCTCTTCCCTCCCGCATGGCGCCTCCCTCACCTCGCCTCCGCCTCGACCCGCCAAGGCCGCCTCCCTCGCCCGCCATGCTCCCGCCTGCCCCCTCTCACCGGCGCCTTCTCCGGTCCTCGCCGCTTCCACGCCACCGCCCAGCGTGTGGCCTCGCTCCCCTCGCCCGGCCGCCTCCTCCGCCACCGCCACGCCCGCGCCATGACACCTCCTGCTCCTTCTGGCTCTCCTCCGGCGGCGCCCGCGTCGCTGCTGCTCCGCCCGCCCGCCCTGCACCGCCTAAATCCTCGCCGCTCGCCGCGCGCCCTCGCCATCTCCTCCTCGGCGCTCCTCGGCTGCGCCACCCACCTCCGTCGCCCGCCCTCTGCTGCCTCCCGCCCGCCCAGCGTCCTCGCGCCGCCGGTCCCACCACCGGCGGCCACCTCTTCGCCCTCTGCCATGGCGGGCCAGCGTGCCCTCTCTTTGGAGCTCGCCTCTGAGCCGTGCACGCCAGGCGCTCGGCCTGCCAAGCCCATCCGCGCCGCCTCGATGGTGCGTGCCGCCGTCGACCATGGCGCCCTCTCCCCAGCGCGATCACCGTCCGCCCCAAGCTCGCGTCCTTCCCGTCGTGTATGCGTGTTCAGGCCAGCTCGGCTGGTGGTACGCCAAGATCTACTGCACCGAGAACCCCAACCCAAAGAGGACGGAACGCAAGACCACTCCTCAAGGCAAATTCCGGACCCGAAGACCCCATCGCCAAGTTCTACTTCCTTGTGGCCAAGGCCCCTAAGCACGCCGTCACCACGACGTCAAGGTCCAAGAGCCCCATCGACATCAAGGAACCGAAGGAGGGCTATGAGGTACCTGGTACCGCACAAGCTCGTCAGCGACCCCCGACGCGCGAACCCCAAGGCCTTGAGGAGGAGCCGATGATATCGCCTCCACGGAACGCCTAGATCTCCTCAGGTACCCCGGCGCCGAAGCCGAGAACCCCGACAAGAACCACGACACGGATGCTCCGAGTTCTCCATCGAGGAAACCAAGGTCGTCGACATGGAACCATAGGACGCCAAGAACTTCACCCCGAATGCCAGAACCGACCCGATACGCGGACCCGACAAGTTCTTCTCGACGACAAGATAATCGACAGGGAACCTGAAGACCACATGTGCGACAAGTACTCCCTCGAGAACGCCGAGTACCTCGCCCCGGACACCGACACCCTGGACGACAAGTTCTTCCCCCGGAAGCATTGACGCTCGTGCGACAAGGTCTACCTCCGCTATCCGAGAACGTTCCGTCGAACCCTGGACCCTGAGACCGACCCCGAACCCCGAAACACCAAGATCGTCGAGACCCCTAATGTGTGAACCCCTTCCCGAAACCCTATTTTATAACATAATATAACTTGTCGCATAACAATTGTCTTGCATGCATACATTCATGTGGTTTGGGGGCCTTATGCCGATTCACCTCTTAATTAAATATGGGGCCCATATGCGGGCAAATCTAGTCTCATATTGGCCTCATTTAAATTTGAGTAGCGAACCGGTGCTATCTTTTGCCATGTTAATACAACATTTAATTTGCGGGGTAGATAAATAACTTGAACCATCTAACTAATTGTCGGGACCCCGGTTTCGCTTAATATTGACCTAATTGCATTGCACCTTTGCCATGTCATACATCATACATGCATCATGCCCGATCTTTTGCCGTAGTATTAAATATTGCATCCGATGCTTCTTCTAGTGTTTTGCTTCTTCGCGGATAAGGCCGTTGAGTTGACGTGAGCCTCGCCCCGATCTTCGGTTGAACCTTCGGCAATGTTTTCAGGCGAGCATCTCCCCTTTCTACCTATCTTACTTTTATAGTATTTATTCCCTCCTGTTGATCTATTGCTATCTGTGTTGCGTTGCTCTAGTTTTCGTACCCGTGATATCCCTTGCAGCCCTATATTGCCTTGGACACACCCTATTACCTGTTGTTTGGTAGATAGTTGGACCCGCGCGTCTTAGTCGCTTGCTCAAGTGCTGTTGCGTGTCGTCAAATGCCACAGTTGTTGGAGCCTTGCCGCATGTTTGATGTTGGAGATGATCATGGTTTTACTTATCGTTCACTTTAAATTCCCGTTTAACAACTAAAATTGAAGTAAGCAGAGGAATCAGTGGGTGATAGATAATATTTGGTTTCCGAATGCCCACTTGTGTCCCGTAGGACCGCGAGTACTTGATACCTGTTCCTTGATTTATCGCGCTATCCACATCCGGGAGGTATATGGGACCCCGAGCGAGCTTGATTGATCTTATTTCTTGGGGCCACAAACTAGTTTGAGGTTTTATTTACTATCCTGCTTATGCCATGCTACTCGTATTTACGATTGTGCGAGGAGCACTGTACTATTTAGGATCGTGCACGATTCCGTGTCGACAAGCCCAGCCACACTTTGGGTTCCCTCGTTCACGGTAGTCCCACAACCTTAAGTCCGTCTCGGAGCCTAAACCGTTATTGGGTCTACTTTAAGGGTGGCCCCAAATATTTCGAATCCTGTGATTGCTTTGTCGTGAAGGCCTCGTTGGGTTTTGATTTGGTTTTCAGGTTGATCGGCGTGTTGCTATTGGTGCACCCGCCGGGTAAAACTTTCGAAAAGCCGTGTCATGTTATGGACGACTTGGAGCACAAGATTCTACCATAGACAACTATAACTAAAGTTTATCGCTATAAATTTGACTTTATAATGACTAGTAATCAGCTTCACTATAATGGAATGGCTAAATAATACTGTCCAAAATTGCTTGTTTGAGTTGTCGCTTGCGACCATTGTATCTGACTAGTAAGTATTGCAACTACAACAGAATGGCTAATAAAAGTACCAACAACTGCTGGGTTTTCGGGGTTATCTCATGTTATCTATATCTGATTAGTAAGTGTTGTAACTATAACGGAATGGTTAACTAAAAGTGTCCACTGCTTATTTTATCAGGACGACTATCTTTACCTGACTAGTAATTGCTGCAACGATAACTGAATAAATAAAACTGCCAACTGCGTGAGTTCCTCGGTTGACCTCCTCGTTTGGTCTCGAGGGGGAAACACCAGGATGGGTTTGTTTGGTGGTATTATCAGGATGGTTCCGAACAGGTCTTTCTTACCCCTCTCTGATAACTGTTAGTTGTATCGAGTCTCTATAGGATGTTTAGTGCATCTTTGCCTTGATCCACCATACCTATGTAGGCGAGGACCGCCGAATTCTAGCCTCGTGTGTCTTGGCCTCGATCGACGCTCCTCTTTTTCCTTTGCCCTTTGTCGGCACCCCTTTTTGTTTAAGAAGGTTTTGAGATCGACGTCGTTAGCAGGGTGACCCTTCCGGCTTGGCCTGGGCAGGGTTATGGACGCCATTGGTTATTCTTCAGGGCTCTTAGCCCCATTTGCATCTTGTCCGTAGTCGGACGTTGTATCGTTTTACAGGTGATTTGGATCTTCGTATTGTATATATGTATTCTTGACTCATGGAGTCGCTGTTATATATATCTGTTCTGTGGGTCCCATCGAGGACTATTGTGTAATGTTATTACTTTGTTTTCCACCCGCACGAAAGTGCCTGGTGGGCACCTTTGAATCGTTTCTATGCGGGTTTCGCTAAAACTTGCATAGGTCCGATTCTGAGGGTGTTACAAAATAGTTCATTGTAAAGTGTTACATTGATACTAGTTTTGTCACAAGATACAAATTAAGTTTATCTCAATTTAGTGGCACAATGAAATGGAAAGAAAGTTTTCATGATGGATTTGGAAGAGTTCCAAAGTTAAGACATTGTGACGGATACTACAACAAAAGGCTAAGTATATGACTGCTATAGTAGCGAAGGAGGAATTTGTGTCAAGTAGTTTGTTATCAAACTAAGGTGTGGTTAAATAGCAGGCTATGAAAGATATATTGTATGACAATAGTATCGACATGATTTAACCCCAAGGAACTAAAGGTCTCCGAAAGACCAAATTTATACAATTCCATCTCATTGGAGAATGAGTGATGCGTGAAGCAAAGACATGTAAATACACGGACACAGCGTCGGATCCGTAGATTATGTTAACCACTTGCAATTGCGTATATGGAACACGAAAGCCATAGGTGTTCAATACGCAAGTTTTAAACTAGATTATTGTCTCTAGTGCAAGTGGGAGTGAAGGAATATGCGAGAGGCAATAATAAAGTGGTTATTATCGTATTCCTTGTTTATGATAAATGTTTATTTTACATGATATAATTGTATTAATACGGAAGCGTTAATACGGTGTGTTTAATAAACAAAAGGAAGTTCCTAGTTATGCCTCTCTCATAAACTAGCTCATTGATTAACAAGATAATCAAAGTTTCACGATCATGGACATTGGATGTTGTTAACGAGGTCACAACATTAGTGTAATGGTGTGATGAACATTCATCAGTATAGCATTACGATCAAAGTCATTGAGTTTATATTGCTATAACAACTACAGTGATCCTAATCCTTAGACCATGAGATCATGTCAATCACTAACACCTAAGAGTTTCTTGATAACATCAAGCGTCACACCGTAACGGGGTGATTATAAAGATGGATTCAGAACTAATAAAGTGTTATGTTGAGGCCCATGGATCGAGAGTGGAATTTGTTCATCCCGATGACGGATAGATATACTCTGGGCCCTCTCGGTGATATCACATTGGTTAGCTTGCAAGCAAGTGATTTGATCACTAGAATGTTATATCAGAAGCGAGAAAAGAGTGCATGTCGATGCGAGATCAAACTAGGTATGGAGATACCGATGATCGAATCTCGGACATGTAATATATCGTGAAACAAAGGATTAAGATACTAGCGTAAAGGTTCCACGATCACAAGAAAGTCATCGTTGAATGTGTGGGAGTCGATGGGTCTCGGATCCGCTTCGATTATTGATCCGAGAGGGGTCTCGATCATGTCCGCATTATTCACGAACCGTAGGGTGACACACTTAAGAGACACCGACATCCAATTGGAGCAAAAGTTTCATGCCGAAAAAGAAAAGGAAAGCGAGAATTTATTTCACTAGACAAAAGCTGTTTGGTTGAAATTGCTGAAACTGGTTCTGCATGTGAAATGGAATACTAGCAAGGGGTTTTATGTGAATGTTTTATTAATTAAAGTAATTAACAAAATTCTGAATAAATAAATAAAAGAGTTTTATTTAAATGAGAGCTTGCATTAAATTTGGTGGCATGTGAGTGGATTTTTGAGTGGAGGCTTTTTAATGGGAGTGGAGGCTTTTCATTTTGAGTGGGAGCTCCACCCACATGAATGTGGAAGAGGTGGGGGCAGCCCCCATGGCTGGGCTCCATGCCCCTTGGGTGCCCCCCCTCTCCCCTATAAAAGGCCCCCCTCTCCTCCTCTCACAACACACCTCCTCGTGAAGGATCTCTCTCCCCCTCTAGAATTTATCCCCCATGGTCTCGGACTAGCGAGATACATGTTCCCGGTGGCTATTCGGCAAGAAAGAGTTGTGTTTCCGCTGCATCATTTGGGCGAGGAGGCGGAGGTTGCTCGGTGCCTCGAGCGTGTGCGAGCACGGATGCGCTGCTGTTTTGCGGCTAGGACTTCCTCTCGATCTTGAGATCGGCAAGAGATCGTCAACCACGAGTTTGGACTCGTTAAGCTTTGTCGGTCTTCAAGGGTATGTTCTCTATGGATATACATCCGCCCGTTGTTTGTATCTAGTAGATAGATCTTGGTACATAGTTGTTCCCATCGTAGGAAATTTTTTGTTTTCTATGCTGCGAACCCTACAAGTTTTACTTGATTCGGTTCTGTCTTACCTTTAAATATCCAGCCACCTATATCTGAGTCAAGTTTTGCTTGATTCGGATCTTTTTTAGGCTCGAATATCCAGCCACCTATATTCGAGTCAAGTTTTGCTTGGTTTGGATCTGTTTTAGCTTTGAATACCTAGCCACCTATATCCGAGTCTAGTTTTACTTGATTCAGATATGTTTTATCTTCGAATATCCAGCCACCTGGATCCGAGTCAAGTTTTACTTGATTCAGATCTGTTTTAGCTTTTAATATCCAGCCACCTAGATCCGAGTCAAGTTTTACTTGATTCAGATCTGTTTTAGCTTTGAATATCCAACCACCTATATCTGAGTCAAGTTTTACTTGATTCAGATTTGTTTTAGCCTTGAATATCTATCCACCTGGATCCGAGTCAAGTTTTACTTGATTCGGATCTGTTTTATCTTCTAATATCCAGCCACCTAGATCCGAGTCAAGTTTTACTTGATTCGGATCTGTTTTAGCTTTGAATATCTAGCCACCTAGATCTGAGTCAGGTTTTACTTCATTCGGATCTGTTTTAGCCTTGAATATCCAGCCACCTGGATCCGAGTCAAGTTTTACTTGATCCGGATCTGTTTTAGCTTTGAATATCCAGCCACCTAGATCCGAGTCAAGTGTTACTTGATTCGGATCTGTTTTAGCTTTGAATATCCAGCCATCTTTGTAACTTGCTTTTGTATTCACGTTGCCCATGATCGGCGGACAGCCGAATTTCAAATGTTGCTCTTTGCACACAAGAAACTTCAAGATAAATATGAGCAAATTATCCCCGTGGTGAAGAAAACTGGTAAATTATCTCGTCCATTTCGTTCATCTTACCCTTTTAAAAGATTTAGTTTTTGTGCTAACCCATATCTTGTTGATATGAAGCTAGTGTCAACAATCTGAATACTCGTCTTACCAAGAAAGTTGGTGCTCTTGAAGGTTAGTTACTCCTTCTTGCCTTTTAATTTGTCGATTCTTTGTTTGAGGTAAATATTGGGTATCTTACGATCCCCCGGCTTTGGTATAGCCGAGTTACAAACCCTTGTAGTGTCGCATCAAGAATGCACATCTACGCCTGATGTGATGCTACATTTTTTAGAACAAGCTGCCACTCACTCGGCCGTTCTCAAGGAAAAGGATGACGAGATAACCCGGTTACGTGCTGAGGTTGAGTCTCTTAAGATCTCCCAGAAGTCTGAGTTGGAGAAGGTTGACCAGGAGTTTTCCGAAGAAAAGAACCGACTGAGTCTGCAACTTCAGAAGGGCAAAGAACTTCTTGACACTGTCGAACTGAAAAATCAGGCGATGAGCGAGGAAATCACTCGTTTCGAGAAGAGTAGGGCCGATTGGTCCCTAGATCTCCAGAAAATGCCGAGTTACATCCATCGTAAGTTTCCGTCTCTCGCCGAGTTATTTTCTCCCCTTTCTTATCTTAACTTATATGACTTCCTTTCATGTAGATCATTTTCCAGAAGCTAAACCCGTGAGCTCCAAGGTTGTGATTTCTACTCGCGAGCACTGAGGTGTTCCATTTCTCCGAGTCAAGAATATTCGATGGAAGACTTCCTGATTGCCGTTGGTGCTGGTATTGGACCAATGAAAATTATGGGAAGAGATCTGGTGCAAGCAGCTATTCGAGCCTACCATGTCCTTTGGCCGAATACGCCGGATATTGATGAAGTAGAAGTGCTTGTGGCGAGGTTGATGGAATCTCAGACTCAACTTAATCTCTGGAGGGAATCTGCTGGAATGGCTGGTGCTGATATGGCGCTTATAGTTGTTTTGTCATGGTATGAGGATATTTCCCTTGATATCTTGATGAATTTGCGCACTGGCTCTCCTTGGATTGAGAATCTGGAGTTTGTTACTCGCCGCTAGGCCCGTGCCTATCAACTTATCGAGTACGCTAACGTGCATCATTGGATCGATGGGCCTAGCTTTCTTCCCAACCCGGCTGATGATACCGAAGCCGAAGATGCATCTGGTGGTGATTTGGCTGATCAAGATGAATCGGAGGATGGCTGGGATAATTCTGATGACTCCAATGATAGCTTAGGTGGATATGGCGATGCCCGATCATCTTCCAAAGGAACCGAAGCTTCTCGAGCTCGACGTGATGTCTCCCAGCAGCCAGAGCTTGGCCCAGGTGTTACTACGGCCCGCATTGATGCCGAGGTAACCTCTATAGAGAGTCCCACGTCCGAGACTCCTGGTCCTGCTACTATTCCTCCCACGGGTGATCTGGCCTCTGCCGATGTTTAGGCTCAGCAACTCTTGTTTTATTTAAGCCCCGGTATGTCGGGTGTATGTTGTCTTTGAAACAATTGTCGCCTTTTGGTACAATGTGAATTGTTTTTCCTTTGGCCTTTGATGCCCTGATAATTGTTGTTACTCTATCTGATTGAATATGTGAACCGTATCTTTGCTTTGTCAAATTTTGAAAATCCGGATCACTTTTTTCATGAAACTGATTTCCGTTTGGCACCCGTCTTGTGTTTCTTATTCATTCCTGGTTGCAGAACTGTTGGTTCTGCAATTTCCCCTTGGAGGAGCATAAATCCTAAGCTCATATATTTCTTTCTCAGGTTGTCGAGGCAAGTTTACATCGCATTTTTTGATTGATGACTGGTTAGTCGGGTCAGTCCCCGAGTTATTACTTGAGTTATCGAACCTCTATGTATATGCCAAAAATCAGCGGATAATATGAGGCAGTCCTCGAGTTATTGCTCGGGTTGCCGAAGTTTCATACATGATCAAAAATAACAAATAACATGAGGCAGTCCCCGAGTTACTGCTCGGGTTGCCGAGGTTTGATACATAGTACAAAATAATAAATAACATGGGGCAGTCCCCGAGTCAATGTTTGGGGTGCCGAAGTTGATAGATAATTCAAAAATGATAAATAACATGGGGCAATCCCCGAGTCACTGTTTGGGGTGCTGAAGTTTGATACATAATTCAAAAATAAGAAATAACATGGGGCAGTCCCCGAGTCACTGCTCGAGGTGTCGAAGTCTGATACATGGTTCAAAATAGGAAATAACATGGGGCAGTCCCCGAGTCACTGCTCGAGGTGCCGAAGTTTGATACATGCTTGATACACTAATTTGGTGCATCACGCCACAATATGCAATATAGGGCTTCTAAGTGTAGAATGGACAAAGTAAGGCTATGTTCCATGGTCTCTTTGATTCATCTCCGGCCTTGCTTGTCTTGTTCTTTTCTGATGTCTGAGCATCGATCAGGTAGTATGCATCATTGTGTAATGCTTTACTCACGATAAATGGTCCTTCCCATGGGGATGAGAGCTTGTGCATGCCGGCTTTGTGTTGCACTAGCCGAAGAACTAGATCTCCTTCTTTAAAAACTCTTGGACTGACCTTTTTGCCATGATATCGTCTGAGCTCTTGCTGATAAATATATGGTCTTGATAATGCCAATTCCCTTGCTTCCTCTAGCAAGTCCACATCATCTTGCCGCGATACTTCGTTTATCTTGACATTTGTGTATTGGGCCACTCTTGGCGAGTCATGCATTATGTCGGCTGGAAGTACAGCTTCCGTCTCGTATACGAGAAAGAACGGGGTATATCCCGTCGATCTGTTTGGGGTGGTCCTGAGGCTCCATAGCACTGCTGGAAGTTCCTCAATCCAACATCCTGCCGACCTTTGTAGCGGTTCTATTAGCCGAGGTTTTATTCCTGACAATACTAGTCCATTTGCTCTTTCTACTTGCCCACTTGATGCCGGGTGAGCTACCGAGGCAACATCGAGCCTTATATGTTTCTCTTGGCAGAATCTAGCGAAAGCTCCTTCGGCGAAGTTCGTGTCGTTATCCGTGATGATATTGTGCGGGTATCCATATCTTAGGATAATATATTTGAGGAACTTCACTACTGTGGGCCCGTCACATTTTCTTATTGGCTTTACTTCTATCCACTTTGTGAACTTGTCCACCATGACCAAAATATGAGTTATTCCACCGCGAGCCGGCCTAAATGGACCTACCATATCTAAACACTACACTGAAATGGCCAAGTGATTGGTATTGTTTTTAATTCGGATGAAGGCAGATGTATCTTGCTGGCGTATCTTTTGCAACCATTACACATCTCTACCAATTCTTTTGCTTCTTTCAGCGCAATTGGCTAATAAAACCCATGCCTAAATGCTTTGTCTACTAGGGCTCTGGATAAGGCGTGATGCCCACATTCTCCTTGATGGATATCCAAGAGGATTTTCTGCCCTTCTGCCGAGTCAACACATTGTTGTAGCACATTCGTCACACTTCTCTTATAGAGCTCATTGTTTATGACCGTGTAGGCTTTTTCTCTTCTTACTATTTGCCTGGCCATGACCTCATCATCCGGCAAAATTTCCTCTTTGAGGAATGAGAACATGGGTTGTGCCCATGTCAGCGTGACTTTCTCTGGGAGATTTAAGTTATCAATTTCCATAATTTCCACCGACATAACATCTTTGGGTTTTTCCCGTTCACTCGTAGGTCAGCCGAATTAACCCTTAGATAATTTGGATCATACTCTTTGTCAATATCCACTGGGACACTCCCTTCCATCTGTTCTGCCGAGATACGGATTGACTCGGACTCTGGCGAAGGCGTAATCGATGGTTTTATCAGGTGTTCCAGAGCTATGCCGGGGGGAATTGACTGCCTAGTTGATCCGAGTTTCGACAATGTGTCCGCAGCATCATTTTCCGCCCGAGGTATGTGATGGAATTCACACCCATCAAAATAACCACTGATTTTTTGCACATGAAACCTATACAGGGTCATATTCGCATCTAGCGCGTCCCAATTCCCTGATACTTGCTGTACTACTAGGTATGAATCCCCATAACACAGAATCCGACGTATGCCAATCTCTTTTGCCATTTTTAGGCCATGGACGAGTGCTTCATACTCGGCCACATTGTTCGATGCAGCAAAATGTATCTGCAGCATGTATTTCAGCTGATCTTTTTTCGGTGAGGTCAATACTATTCCTGCTCCTAGCCCATTTCTTAATTTGGACCCGTCAAAATGCATTGTCCAATAGTTCAGATCTGGCAATAGGGGCTCATATTGTACCTCGGCCCAATCTACCAAGAAGTCGGCCACTGCCTGAGACTTAATCGCGTCTCGTCTATCAAATTGTGGAGCATAGGGTGATAACTCGATTGCCCATTTTGCTATTCGGCCACTTGCGTCTTTATTAATTAATATCTCGGCTATGGGTGCCTCACAGATCACTTTTATCGGATGTTCTTTGAAGTAGTGTTTGAGTTTTTTCGCCGACATGTATACTCCATAAGCCATCTTCTGGTAGTGCGGATACTTTTGCTTTGAGGCCGATAATACCTCACTTAGGTAATATACCAGCCTTTGTACTGATTTATCGCCTTCTTTCTGTTCCACAACAATTACCGCACTTACCACTCTGTTAGTAGCTGCCACATAGAGTAGCATAGGCTCTTTTGACAATGGAGAATCCAAAATCGGTGTTGTGACCAGCATCTTTTTTAACTCATGAAATGCATTATCGGCTTGTGGCGTCCAGATAAACTTGTCGGATTTTTCATTAGTTGGTATAAAGGTAATGCTTTTTCCCCTAGACGACATATGAATTGACTCAGAGAAGCAAGACATCCTGCAAATTTTTGCACATCGTTCAGGCACCTCGGTAGTTCCATTCTTTCAATTGCTCGGATCTTAGTTGGATTAGCCTCTATACCTCGGCTCGACACAAGGAAACTGAGTAATTTTCCAGCCGGTACTCCAAAGGTGCATTTTTCCGGGTTAAGTTTCATTCGGAACCTTCTCAGGTTTGCGAATGTCTGCCGAATATCTTCGAGGAGTGTTTTGCTCTCTTTGGTTTTAATAACCACATCATCAACATACACTTGCAAATTTTTTCCTATTTGCTCGTGCAGACATTTTTGCATGCACCTTTGGTATGTTGCTCCTGCATTACGCAAGCCGAGTGGCATGGTGCGATAGCAATAAGCCCCATACAGGGTGATAAACGCAGTCTTTATTTGATCAGCCGGGTTTAACGGTATCTGGTGGAAACCAGAATACGCGTCTACAAATGATAACAGCTCACAGCCAGCGGTTGAATCAATGACTTGGCCTATCCTAAGTAAAGGAAAAGGATCTTTGGGACACGCCTTATTGAGGTTCATGTAATCGATGCACATTCGCCATACGACCGCTACATTTGGGTCATCCTTTTTCTTTTCTACCAACACCGGATTTGATAGCCAATCCGGGTGAAGCACTTCCATAATAAACCCGGCTGCAAGGAGCCGAGTTATCTCATCACCTATGATTTTTCTCCTATCTTTGGCGAAGTGGCGGAGAGGTTGCTTCACCGGTCTTGCCCCTGGCCTCACATTCAAAGTGTGCTCAGCCAACTCCCTCGGCACACCTTGCAGGTCCTGAGTTGACCACGCAAAGATATCCCGATTCTCACGGAGGAAGTTGGTGAGCTCGCTTTCCTATTTGGCATATAGGCCAGCACCAATCGTGATGGTGCGCTCTGGGAATTGATCATCAATCTGGATCTTTTTCATCTCTTTAGTCGGTTGTAAAGATGCACTCCCATGCGGGTTGGCTAGTGCCGGCATATTAAGCTGTGCCGACTGAGCCAGAGCTGCTACTTCCTGAATTCTTCTTTTCTCCCTTGGAATTACCAATGATTCGGCCAAGTTCGACCCGGCTGAAGCACATTCCATTGATTTTCTGTAATCCCCATCCACTATTATTACTCCCTGAGGCCCTGGCAACTTCATTTTCAAGTAGGTAATGTGACAGCTGCTCATGGATTTAGCCAGTGTTGGCCGTCCGAGTAAAGCATGATAGCAACTTTCTAGGTCCACCACCTCAAACTCCAGATTCTCCACTTTGCAATTCTCCCTTGTGCCGAATAAAACATCTACTCGGACTTTCCCAATGGGATTGCACGAGAGCCCCGACACTATCCCGTGGAATGTGGTCCTTGTGGGCTGCAGCATATTCTGTGCTATTCCGAGTTTGTGCATTGTGTCCTTGTACATGATGTTGATACTACTTCCATTATCTACGAGTACCTTTGAGAATTTCACATTGATGTTAGGCCCGACAAATGTCGGATCTAGTACCAATGCGTATGACCCTAGGTTCGGCATTATCTTCGGGTGATCCTTTATGCTCCAGGTTATCTCTTGATCAGACCATGGCACGTATCTTGGTACTGCCGCATAACTGCATTCACTTCCATATGCGGTTGTACACTCTCTATCTTGCTTACATTGTGAACACAATATGATTGATGATGCTCCCTGTAATCATTACGCCCATTGTTCCGGGGTTTGCCCTTACGTCTTGATTTTGATTTACCACTTGATGTATTGCATCCCTCCGGTCTGAGTTATCATACCTCGGAGGGGGCGGTGGTAACATTAGCTGCTGCGCATTTGCCCTAGTTAGCTATGGCTTCTGCTACTGATGTGCTTGATGAGAATGTGCTTGCATGCCCGCCGGATTTCCCATTACATTTTTCATCCAAGCACATTGGCGAGTTGTGTGATTAGCCGGTTTGGCCGGGTTTGGAGTGTGGAACTTACACGGTTGATCCAACATGGATTCAAATGTGTACTTTGGACTTTCATGCCATTGCTTCTTCTGTTCTGGTGTCCACTGCCTTTTCCCTTCATTCCTCGGTGTCCACTGCTGAGGACCATTCTTTTGTCGCTGATTGTTCCCATGACTCGGCTGATCCTGCATAACCGCTGCCACTCGATTGGAAGCATATCTGTAATCCGGCCTCTCTTCCCTTCTTCTACCTCGGTATTCATTGCGCCGCGATGATCCGCCTGCATGTGGCATCCCGCAAAATCACTACTAGAAAATCGCGTTGAATTTGTGCATTGCATCGTCATCATCATGCATTGTTCGCATAAAACTATTTTCGCAAAGCCTGTTTTGTTTTCTAAAAATGCCCCGTCTTTTATTCAAACACCAAAACCGGGTCCCCGGAATATTTTGTTTGGCCGCTATCGGTTTGCAGACGGCCCGTTTAAAAACAAATAAAAGGTTTAATTGTTTTAGTGGGCGTCGAGCGGGCGAATGACGACGACCGCCCGAGTTTAAATCGGTCCACCCCAAACCAGCCCTCTAAATCCTCTGACTACCTAAAACCCTACCCACACCTCACTCCACCTCACCACGGCCAATAACCTCTCGCCATCTCAGCTACCCTCTCCCCTCACCCAATCCTAGCCCTCCACCTAGACCCTCTCTCTCTCACCCTCCCCACCCACCCAACACACCCAGAGCCACCCACCCCACGCCTGAGGCCTTGCGCACTCCCCCTGCCCGCCCGGCCCCAGCCCTCTGGCCCCCCTATCCCACCGGCCTTGGCCGCCTCTGACCCCCTCCTCTCCTCTCTGCTTCCACCCTCCGTTCCGACCGGCCGCCAAGGCCCTCCTCCCCTGTCTTGCCGTCTCTTCCCTCTAGCCCGACCCCTCCCCTTCTCCACCTCGCTGCCGCCCATCTCCGGCCGCCCCCAACCTCGCCCCTCGCCGGCGCGCCGCCCAGCTCGCCCCCTCTGCGCCTCTGCTCGCGCCGCCGCCGCCAGGAGCGACCCCGGGACCTCTCCTCCTCCGCGCCCAACCACCTCCTCCCGCCCTCGACCTTCCCGGACTCCGTCCTCCGAGCCGCCTCCCGCCTCGGCCTCCCGTCGCCCTTGCCGGAGCCGAGCACACACCGCCCGGCTTCCCAGCCCGCCTCACCATCGCCGCCCCGACCTTTCGCCTTCCCCTCCGCGTCCGCCACCGCCAGCCCGCCTCACCCGCGTCCCGTCGCGGAGGCGCCCTCGCTCGCCTCCGCGCGCCCAACCCGAGCTGCCCCGTCCTTGCGCGGCCGCGCGCAGCTTGCCTCTGCAGGCCCGCCGGCCGAACCTCGGCGCGTCGCCCGGCCGCGCGAGCTCTGCAGCCACGGCCCTCGCCGCGGGCCGCCTCCACCCCGCCACCGACCGGGCGCGCCTGCGGCGGCGCCCCAGCGCTCGAGCCTGGCCGCGTCGTCCCTGCTCCCCCTCGCTGCAGTCCACCTCGCGCGCGTGGCCGCGCACGTCTCTGTTCCGGTTCAGCGCGGTGATGTTTGGTACCAGCGAACGGAGGCGTTATGGACGGCATGGCTTGGCTTGGCGCCACTCGAAGGCCCGGCACCGATTCCAAGATCGGCACCGACCCTCAAAGTCCACACAAGACCGTTCCCGTTGAGGACAGGAACCCTTCAAGTTAATTGCGACAACGAGCTCGACACCGACAAACGAGTGGAACCCGGTACTTGCCGTCGCGGAAACTAGGCGATGGCGCCAAGTCGACAATATCTACCTCACGGGCGGCGAACCACGGACCCCGATGAACCATGATCTATGCTACAGAACAGCAAGCCCTCGGAGTGAAACCAACAAGACCTACCGCTGGACGCCAAGATAGTCAATCGGATCCGAGGACACCGAGACCCCGGTGCGACAAGTGCTTCATCGCGGACGCCAAGACCGACCCGATGCGCGGGCCCGACAAGATCGGCCCGACACAGGTGGAGCCGAGACCGCCAAGTACATCTTCCGGAGCATAAGATCTGCCCGTTAGAAACGAGAACGATCCCGTCGAGACCGATCCGTCGAACCCTGGACCCCGAGACCGACCCCGAACCCCGGAACCCCAAGATCGTCGAGACCCCTAATGTGTGAACCCCTTCCCGAAACCTATTTTATAATAACATACAACTTGTCGCATCTTAATTGTTCATGCATGCATCCTTGTCTGTGGTTTGGGGGCCTTATGCCGATTCACCTAATTAAATATGGGGCCCATATGCGGGCAAATCTAGCCTTATATTGGCCTCATTTAAATTTGTGTAGCGAACCCGGCGATATCTTTTGCCATGCTAAAACAACATTTAATTTGCGGGGGTTCTAAATAACTTGAACCACACCTTAATTGTCGGGACCCCGGTTCCACTTAACATGGCCTAATCGCATCGCACCTTTGCCATGTCATACATCATGCATGCATCATGCCGATCTTCTGCCGTGTATTAAATATTGCATCCGGTGTTTATTCTAGTGTTTTGCTTCTTCGCGGATAAGGCCGTCGAGTTGATGTGAGCTTCGCCCCGATCTTCGGTTGAACCCTTCGGCAATGTTTTCAGGCGAGCATCTCTCCCTTTCTGCCTATCTTACTTTTATAGTATTTATTCCCTCCTGTTGATCTATTGCTATCTGAGTTGCGATGCTTTAGTTTCCGTACCTGTGATATACCGTGCAGCCCTATATTGCCTTGGACACATCCTATTACCTGTTGTTTGGTAGATAGTTGGACTTGCGCGTCGTAGTCGCTTGCTCAAGTGCTGTTGCGTGTCGCTCAGTGTCACAGTTGTTGGAGTAATGCCGCATGTTTGACGTTGGAGATGATCATAGTTTTACTTATCATTCACTTTAAATTCCTGTTTAACAACTAAAATTGAAATAAGCAGAGGCATCGGTGGGTGATAGATAATATTTGTTTTCCGAACGCCCACTTGTGTCCCGTAAGACCCCGAGTACTTGATACCTGTTCCTTGATTTATCGCGCTATCCACATCCGGGAGGTATATGGGACCCCAGGCGAGCTTGATTGATCTTATTTCTTGGGGCCACAAACTAGTTTGAGGTTTTATTTACTATCTGTACTTATGCCATGCTACTTTACGTATTTAAATTGTGCGAGGAGCACTGCTGTCTTTGTTAGGTAAGCGGAGTGATTACGCGGTATCGACACCGAGTTTTCGGGTTCCCGATCGCTTCTGACCATTGGCGCAAACCTTGAGTCCGTCTCGGAGCTTGCGCCGTTGCTTGGGTAGACTCCAAGGGTGGCCCTGAAATATTTCTGAATCTGTGATTGTTCGATCGTGAAAGCCTCGTTGGGTTTGAGTTGGTTTTCCGAGGTTGATCGGCGTGTGTTGCTATTGGTGCACCGGTAGGGTAAAACTTTAAAGCCGTGTCGCGGATATGGGCGACTTAGACCTGATATCTCGATCATAGACAAGCATAACTAAAGTTTATTGCTGTAAATTTGACTTTATAATGACTAGTAATCAGCTTCACTATAATGGAATGGCTAAATAATACTGCCCACAATTGCTTGTTTTGGTTGTCGCTTGCGACCATTGTACCTGACTAGTAAGTATTGCAACTACAACGGAATGGCTAAATAAAAGTACCAACAACTGCTGGGTTTGGGTTTATCTCATGCTATCTGTATCTGATTAGTAAGTGTTGCAACTATAACGGAATGGTTAACTAAAAGTGCCCACTGCTTACTTCATCAGGATGATTATCTAAACCGGACTAGTAATTGCTGCAACAATAACTGAATAAGTAAAGCGCCAGCGGTGTGAGTTCCTCGGTTGACTTCCTCGTTTGGTCTCGAGGGAAACACCGGGATGGGTTTGTTTGGTGTTAGCTTGAGTTGGATCCGGATAGGTCTATCTTACCGCTCTCGGTATCGCCGGTTGTATCGAGTCTCTATAGGTTGTCTAGTGCATCTTGCGCTGCTTGATCCACCATACCTATGTAGGCGAGGACCGCAATTCTAGCCTCGTAGTGTCTTGGCCTCGATCTTGGCGCTCCTCTTTTCCTCGCCCTTTGTCGGCACCCTTTTGTTTAAGCGGGTTTTGAGATCGGCCGTTAGCGAGGTTACCCTTCGGCTTGGCTTTGGCAGTTATGGACGCCATTGGTTATTCTTGGGCTCTTAGCCCCATTTGCATCTTGTCCGTGGCCGGACGCTGTCGCTTTTCAAGGTGATTTGGATCTTTGTATATTATATTCGTATTCTTGACTCGTTGAGTCATTGTTATATATATCTGTTACATGGGTCCCATCGAGGACTGTTGTGTAATGTTATTACTTTGCTTTCCACCATACGAAAGTGCTGGTGAGCACCTTTGAATCGTTTCTATGCGGGTTTGGCGAGTTTCGCTAAAACTTGCATAGGGCCGATCGAGGTGTTCTGAGTGGTATCAGAGCTCAGCAGTTGCGATACCCCACAGGTCCAGCCTGTAGGATAACCTAGCTAACAGCCGAAGTAGAGTGTGAAAACTATTTTGCAAAATCGGTTGGATAGTTCTGAATAGGTCTGATTTTACTCCTTATCCCTTTGCTATTCCTCTCTTACCTCGACGTGTTTTGAACCCGCTCTCTTCTCTCTCTTCGAGTCCAGGAATTCTCGTGGTTGGGTTTCCGTCGTACCTTCAGGGTTTCGCTTCCTCCTCCGGTAACGGTGTTCTACCATCCGGTGTTCAAGATGCCTGATGAATCCGTCTACGGTGTTACCATTCTTTGTTCCTTGTTTGTGCCTTCCGGTGTTTGCCGACGCGACAACATCCCTACGCCAGATCCGATGCAGAGTCTGCATCACTCCTTTGTTTCCGAACCTTGCTTGTCGAGATCTTCAGTCTGATTCCGAGAATGGTTGCACTCTTTGCTACTGATTGTGCAGAGTAATAGTTTGGGTGCGTGATGGATTGGCCCCCATGCCGACTACCCCTTCTATTCGCTTTTGTACATTGAAGTGGATAAGAATGCATCGGTTCCCCTTTCCATCGGAAGCTAGAGGTGGCTTTATTTGTTGATACCTCTACCTCGACCTTTTGTTTCCGGAGTGTTCCCCTCGACGATCACGGACAACGGCCTCTTGTTAGTGGTGTCGCGAGGATCTGCACGAAGCGCGAAGGATCATATGGCCGACCTTCTTTCCGGTACCATGAGGCGGATCTCGAGGGCGAGATCCATTGTTAGTGGTGTCGAATTGTGGCATCCCGCAAAATCACTACTAGAAAATCGCGTTGAATTTGTGCATTGCATCGTCATCATCATGCATTGTTCGCATAAAACTATTTTCGCAAAGCCTGTTTTGTTTTCTAAAAACGCCCCGTCTTTTATTCAAACACCAAAACCGGGTCCCCGGAATATTTTGTTTGGCCGCTATCGGTTTGCAGACGGCCCGTTTAAAAACAAATAAAAGGTTTAATTGTTTTAGTGGGGCAGTCGAACGGGCCGAATGACCCGAACGACCGCCCCAGGATTTAAATCGGTCCACCCCAAACCAGCCCTCTAAATCCTACAGCTACCTAAAACCCTACCCACACCCTCACTCCACCTCACCCTGGCCAATAACCTCCCGCCATCTCAGCTACCCTCTCCCCTCACCCAATCCTAGCCCTCCACCTAGACCCTCTCTCTCTCACCCTCCCCACCCACCAAACACACACAGAGCCACCCACACCCCACGCACAGACGCACGCAGCACTCCCCACCTGCCCAGCGCCCCGGCCCCACAGCCCTCCTGGCCCACCCCTATCCCACGCACCCGACGCCAACCGCCTCTGACCCCTCCTCGTCTCTGCTTCCACCTCCGTTCCCGCCAAGCCGCCCGGCCTCCCTCTCCTGTCTTGCCGTCTCTTCCCTCTAGTGACCCTCCCTTCTCCACCTCGCTGCCCATCTCGGCCCCCCCAACCTCGCCCCGGCCGCCGCTGCTCGCCCCTCTGCGCCTCTGCTCGCGCCGCCAGAGGCGACCGGGACCTCGCCTCCGCGCCCAACCACCTCGCTCCCATGGCCGACCTTCCGGACTCCGTCCTCGAGCCGCCTCCTTCCGCCTCGGCCTCCCGTCGCCCAGCTTGAGCCGAGCTCACCGCCCGGCTTCCTCGGCCCGCCTCACCATCGCTCGCCCGACTCTGCTCGCCTTCCCCTCCGCGTCCGTGGCCGCCTCACCGCACCGTCCCGTCGCCGAGCGCGCCCTCGCGCTCGCCTCCAGCCCCAAGAGCTGCCCGTCCTTGCGGCCCGGCGCAAGCTTGCCTCTGCAGGCCGCCCGACCTCGGCCAGCGTCGCCCGGCCTGCGAGCCACGGCCCTCGCCCGGAGGCGCCGCCTCCACCCGCCACCGACGGCCGGCGCCTGGGCCCTGCGACGCCACGCCGCTCGAGCCTGGCCGCGGCGTCCGCCACCTGCTCCCCTCGCTGCAGTCCACCTCGCGTGGCGCGCTGCGTCTCTGTTCGGTTCAGCGGTGATGTTTGGTACCAGCGACGGGCGTTATGGACGGCTTGGCTTGGCGCCACTCGAAGGCCCGGCACCGATTCCAAGATCGGCACCGACCCTCAAAGTCCACACAAGACCGTTCCCGTTGAGGACAGGAACCCTTCAAGTTAATTTGCGACAACGAGCTCGACACCGACAAACGAGTGGAACCCCGAGTACTTCGTCGCGGAAACTAGGGGCGATGACGCCAAGTCGACAAGATCTACCTCACGGAGCGGCGAACCCTGGACCCCGATGAACCATGATCTCGCTCTGAGCAGCAAGCCCTCGGAGTGAAACCAACAAGACCTACCGCTGGACGCCAAGATAGTCAATCGGATCCGAGGACACCGAGACCCCGGTGCGACAAGTGCTTCATCGCGGACGCCAAGACCGACCCGATGCGCGGGCCCGACAAGATCGGCCCCGACCTGGGTGGAGCCGGAGACCGCCAAGTACATCTTCCCGGAACGCAAGATCTGCCCCGTTACCGAGAACGAGAGAACGATCCCGTCGAGACCGATCCGTCGAACCCTGGACCCCGAGACTGACCCCGAACCCCGGAACCCCAAGATCGTCGAGACCCCTAATGTGTGAACCCCTTCCCGAAACCTATTTTATAATAACATACAACTTGTCGCATCTTAATTGTTCATGCATGCATCCTATGCGTGGTTTGGGGGCCTTATGCCGATTCACCTAATTAAATATGGGGCCCATATGCGGGCAAATCTAGCCTTATATTGGCCTCATTTAAATTTGTGTAGCGAACCCGGCGATATCTTTTGCCATGCTAAAACAACATTTAATTTGCGGGGGTTCTAAATAACTTGAACCACACCTTAATTGTCGGGACCCCGGTTCCACTTAACATGGCCTAATCGCATCGCACCTTTGCCATGTCATACATCATGCATGCATCATGCCGATCTTCTGCCGTGTATTAAATATTGCATCCGGTGTTTATTCTAGTGTTTTGCTTCTTCGCGGATAAGGCCGTCGAGTTGATGTGAGCTTCGCCCCGATCTTCGGTTGAACCCTTCGGCAATGTTTTCAGGCGAGCATCTCTCCCTTTCTGCCTATCTTACTTTTATAGTATTTATTCCCTCCTGTTGATCTATTGCTATCTGAGTTGCGATGCTTTAGTTTCCGTACCTGTGATATACCGTGCAGCCCTATATTGCCTTGGACACATCCTATTACCTGTTGTTTGGTAGATAGTTGGACTTGCGCGTCGTAGTCGCTTGCTCAAGTCTTTGTTGCGTGTCGCCAAAGGTCACGATTGTTGGAGTAATGCCGCATGTTTGGCGTTGGAGATGATCATAGTTTTACTTATCATTCACTTTAAATTCTGTTTAACAACTAAAATTGAAATAAGCAGGAGGCATCGGTGGGTGATAGATAATATTTGTTTTCGAGCCCACTTGTGTCCGTAAGACCCAGTACTTGATACATTCCTTGATTTATCGCGCTATCCACATCGGAGGTATATGGGACCCCAGAGAGCTTGATTGTCTTATTTCTTGGGGCCACAAACTAGTTTGAGGTTTTATTTACTATCTGTACTTATGCCATGCTACTTTCTGTATTTAAATTGTGCGAGGAGCACATCTTTAGGTAAGCGGAGTGATTATGCGTATCGACACCTCGAGTTTTCGGGTTCGATCGCTTCTGACCATTAGCGCAAACCTTGAGTCCGTCTCGGAGCTTGCTTACCGTTCTTGGGTAGACTCCAAGAGGTGGCCTGAAATATTTCGAATCTGTGATTGTTCAGTCGTGAAAGCCTCGTTGGGTTTTGAGTTGGTTTTCCGAGGTTGATCGGCGTGTGTTGCTATTGGTGCACCGGCCGGGTAAAACTTTACGAAAGCCGTGTCGCGGATATGGACGACTTGGAGCCTGATATCTCGATCATAGACAAGCATAACTAAAGTTTATTGCTGTAAATTTGACTTTATAATGACTAGTAATCAGCTTCACTATAATGGAATGGCTAAATAATACTGCCCACAATTGCTTGTTTTGGTTGTCGCCACGACCATTGTACTGACTAGTAAGTATTGCAACTTCTAGCGGAATGGCTAAATAAAAGTACCAACAAGCTGTTTGGGTTTGGGTTTATCTCATGCTATCATGTCGATTAGTAAGTGTTGCAACTATAACGGAATGGTTAACTAAAAGTGCCCACTGCTTACTTTATCGGGATGATTATCTAAACGGACTAGTAATTTACGCAGCGATAATCGAATAAATAAAGCGCCAGCGGTGTGAGTTCCTCGGTTGACTTCCTCGTTTGGTCTCGAGGGGAAACACCAGGGATGGGTTTGTTTGGTGTTAGCTTAGTTAGATCCGGATAGGTCTATCTTACCCCTCTCGACTCGCCCGGTTGTATCGAGTCTCTATAGGTTGTCTAGTGCATCTTTGCTGCCGCTTGATCCACCATACCTATGTAGGCGAGGACCTTGAATTCTAGCCTCGTCATCTTGTCCTCGATCGACGCTCTTTTTCCTCTGCCCTTTGTCGGCACCCCTTTTGTTTAAGCAGGTTTTGAGATCGACGCCGTTAGCAGGGTTACCCTTCCGGCTTGGCCTGGGCAGGGTTATGGACGCCATTGGTTATTCGTCAGGGCTCTTAGCCCCATTTGCATCTTGTCCGTAGCCGGACGCTCTGTCGTTTTCAAGGTGATTTGGATCTTTGTATATTATATCTGTATTCTTGACTCGTTGAGTCGCTGTTATATATATCTGTTCTGTGGGTCCCATCGAGGACTGTTGTGTAATGTTATTACTTTGCTTTCCACCCGCACGAAAGTGCCTGGTGGGCACCTTTGATTCGTTTCTATGCGGGTTTGGCGTGTTTCGCTAAAACTTGCATAGGGCCGATTCTGAGGGTGTTACACTGCATCTCTAGCATACTGATCTTGGTGCTCCCGATGCTTTGCCGACATTAACTATGGTTGAGTCGGATCCCCTAAATCATATGAATATGCTATCCTGATGGTTTCTGCCAATGTGGTTGGCATATCTCTTTGCAACCTTTTCCATAATACACTTGCATATCTACAGTCCTGAGCAAATGAAGCTATCGCTTGAGATTCTATGACACCTTCGCATGAGTTCCTGAGATTGCACCACCGAGTCAATAATTCTCTGTCTGTTTCATTCGGCTTTTGCTTGCACATTGCGAGCTGTTGCGGCTTGTTTGGCCTCTTATAAGTACTGGTAAAATTACTGACAAACATTTCTTCAAAATCTAACCAACAGTTGATACTTCATGCTGGCAAATTATTCAACCATACTCTGTCCGGCCCTTCCAACATTTGTGGGACGTATCTTTCCGCCCATCTTAAATTTCCGCTAGCTATCTTCACTGCTGTGGCATAGTCGTTTAACCAATCTTGTGGTTTCTAACTTCCATTATACGTTTTCGTGCCCCTTGCTAGCTGGAAGTTCAGCACGGGTGGTTCTCCCATGATCCGAGGTCCAAAACACGCCGGACCAGGTGGACCCTGTTCTTCTAATAGCTCGGACCGATACAGCCTGTCCAGTTTTAACCTCGTGTCAGTTGACGGCAAATTTCTATAAACAATTCTCTCCTGTACCCCATAATGGTTGTGCCCACCATGCCCCGCATACTCCATGTCCGTGTAACCATCATTGTATCTATCATTTGCTTGATTATGTTGAGCTGGTCTAGCTTCTCGCTCTTGCCGAGGCTCATACCTCGGCTGAGGATCCTGCGGAGGGTTCCTCCTCCCTTCCGCCGGGTTATTGTTCTCAGGATTTCCCCTTCCGAGGTTTCCGTGCTCTCTGTTTGCACGGCCGGGTTTTCTATCTCCACTGTTACCTCGGCTTCCATTGCCTCTATTCTCATTGACCTTCCCGGCCATTGCCGGATCATATGGGACAATTTGCTTATTTCTTCTTCCCGAAGTCACCACTCTGTCTTTTCGCGCATGGTTTTTGGGTGAGCATGCTGCTTTTGCTACTGCAGATAGCGTGGGGTCTGCTCTTGCCGAATGAACCAAGCGAGAAGCTCCCGGCTTCGCCGGGTCAGCCCTAAGCATTTCCTCATTCTATTGGTTCGCAATGCGTACCAGCTCATTTACTCTTTCTTGCTGTTTTTGCCGGGCTTCCCCGCTTAATCCTTCCAATTCCAGGGCTACGGCATTTGCCGCCCCGAGGTTTTTTGCCGGGGTACTATACCTCGGCAAGCCTGGATCGACTGAATCATCTGGTCGAGCCTCGTGCTCTTTGTTAATATCATTCATGAGGTTCTTTCCTCTTAATCTCAATTCATCTACTCGGTCAGGGGCCACATCTAGTTTGTTTGCCCTAGCATATTCTCGCAGGGTCCTGTTTAAGGATTCCCGCAAGGCCGACACCTTTTTTTTTCCTCTACTAGCACTTTTTGTCTACTTTCTTCTAACTCCGCCTATGCGTTTGCCGGGTCAAGTATCGGCGTCACAGGCGTAGTTAGATTATCTATAGTTGCCTGAAGGATATTCTTTGGCCTCTTGTTATCGCCATATTTTGGCCAAAGGAGGAGATGGGCCGTAATCAAGATGGGCTTGGAAGATACATATATGCAACGTGTTGTTGAATCGGCCTTGTGCGTGGATTTGGGCTAAATTGCCCGTGTATCTGTATATTGTAGTAGTTTCCGTTTCGGTTTAAGTAAGAGATAGAGTTGTTAGGTTATTCCAAAGATAGAAAGTCTCCGGACTATAAATATGTACCTAAGGTTATTGAGAAAAGGAGGACAATCACGTTCACAACAAACACAATCTCGGCGCAGCGCCACCCCTTGTTTCTAGGGTTTCTTTCGGGTAAGTGTCATGCTGCCTAGATCGCATCTTGCGATCTAGGCAGTATCTACTTATCCGTTATTTGGTGTTACTCGTACTGAAGCCTTGTTGATGGCGAGTAATACTACTATCATAGATTTGTTTAGGTTAGCATCGGTACTTTATGCTATGATTGCTTAGTTATGCTACCTCTAGTTATCTCGCTGCCTTTGCACCTTTTCCCGGGTGTAAGGGTAGCATCTTGCTTGATCTCTATTCAGTTGATTTGATCTGTTATAGTTGTGCCTTGTTTTCCAAGGTTTAGTTTGATATCCACGTAGTCAGGCCTTGCAAACGGGTTGAACGATCCAGTAGTACGTAAGGATGTGGTTTGCCAATCCAAGAGGAGTTGTTCCGGGAATTGACTTTATGTCGGTTGTTAGGCCTTCTCTAGGGTTAGTTTTCTATCATATTTTGTATCTACCAGGCTCAGTTACGTGTAGGACGTTCCAATTACGTGGTGAAAATGTTAAACTGTCGTAGATCGATTTAACTTGTTTTGATGAAGCAAGACCCCATGTTATCGTAGATCTAATGCAGAACCATGGGATAATCGGCTCCAGGAGCCGATTCACGGAAACACAGGAGCCACGGCTCGAATTTTACGTATACTTGTTTGCCATGCAGAAACCAATCGAAGCAATCCTTCACCTTCGACCGGTATAGGTCGGTGGCACGCTGCATTAGCCGGGGCGTGTCTTGGGAGTTTTGGCGGCCGTTGCGAGGGACGAGGGCCCAGCGATTCTGGATCCTCCGGCTCTTCGTGTTGCGTCGCTGCTTTCGCGGTGGGTTTTGACAGCAACACATTACGCACGGTGGGACATTCAACGCATCTGCATCAACATCAAACATCTGCGATGGGGGCGGACCGTCACGTCTGACGATCTGCTGAGGAGCACAAGGCGGTATGATGACATCAAAGCTCTCTTGAAGCCGATCTCATCGGCTCTTTTGAGAGGACTCGTAAGCATGGCATCGGTGGAAAGGGTTCTCACCCGAGGTGCTCTTGATGAGGTGGATCATCATTTCCTTGAGGAGCGCACTGAGCTGCTGATGTGAAGTCAACTACATGGTGGCTCATTCTCTTCACCGCCATTACGAGAGCCTAGTAAACGCTTTCGGCGCGCGTTCGCGTAGTTCAGAGATCATGAAACATCGTACTCTCCGTCGGGCCTACTCTAGGGACTCACCGAGAAAGACCGCTCAGACTGTGCCCATGCCATTCACACTTGCAGCTCCGGAGCCACGAGGGCAGCGACGTCGTCTACAAGGTCGGAGGTGACCCAGTGATTGCCGGTTCTGTTTGAACCACCTAAAGAAATCCCACATGGATATGTGTGCACCTCGTCTTGGGACTGCAATAACCGACGACGAACGGATTGCAATCGCAGGATTTAGGGCAGGAGTTCGGGCGGGGGCTTGGGGCGGTATTTCAGGCAGGGTGTGCAGGATGGGCCGATAAACAGGCGTGGCTAGCCAAGTATGCCACCGAACGAGTCATGAGAATCGCCCTGCAGCTCAAACGGTGGAGCAAATCCGTACCATCACGAGAGACGGTTGACCGTGCGAAGAGAAGGACAATCGGCTATTCCAAGCCGTACCCAACGAGTTTGATCCGATTCGCGCCACCCAAGTATCGGCTCCTTGAGTTTTCAAGGTTTAGCGGATCGGAAGGTCGAGCTCGATCGAGCATGTGAGCCGATACCGCACAATTAGGCATGATTTCAGCATCGGATCGATTCGCGTAAGGTTCTTTGCGCGATCTCAGCGAGACCAGCTTTTGGGTGGTACACCTACCGCCACCGGATTCGATCCAGACACGGAAGCAAGCGGAACAACAGTTCCATTCAAGATCATTCGAAGCTACCGAGGCTGGCATTGCGGATCGCGCAGTGCGGCAAGAGGAAAGCGGTGGCCGAGTACATTCAAGCGTTCAGACATCAAGAACCGATGTTACTCATTCGTTTAAGCGAAAAAGCAATGAAATGGCAGTGTTGGGTCTCTCAGCACCTATCAAAGATCTGGCTTTCCAAGTAGAGTACTACTCATTGGCGCACATGGCCCAGAAGCTGACAATGTATGAACATCACCAACCTGAGTTGTACCAAGACAAGTTCAAACGTCCGATAGGCCTGGTCGATACAGAAGAAGAGGATCCTACACAAGACCAGGAGGTGGCCGTGGTGAATGGGCTCGGGCAGATCCTGTCCGCAAATGGGTGAAGCGGCAGGCCTGCAAAAGGGTTCGACTGATGTGAGCAAAGTTGAGCAGATATTCGATTCTTCTTTGAAGAAAAGCGGTGAAAGTTACGAAGGCCACAAAATCCCTACGGCTCAGAGATGAGCAGGAGACCATCGCAAGTGGCATCACTCGTTCACCCACACCACCAATGATCGCAAAGAGCTACGCCAAATCCAAACGGCGATAGAACAGGGCCGTCGATCACGGGCAATTCGCCATGAAAGTAGACACAAACCCATTTCCGGCGTCAACATGGTAGAACACGCCACTCCACGAGGCGTCGGTTGGATTTCTCGTTCGATGTTAATATGGGACACATGTACCACCATGGCACATATAAGGAGGAAGACGGTCGCTCTCGGGGCAAGGAAAGAGAGGAGGCTGGTCCACGCGACCGGCCCCGTTATGACGACAGGCGGTATTTAACCGAGGAGCAAGTGAGAAGCGTGCGGTATCAGAAGCCACACTCCACGCATCTCCTTAACAAGTATGAGCGTCAGTATGACCGACGTCGCCGGCGCGATAGGGATGATGAAAGATATGAGCACCTCGCTAGGGGAAAGTCAAAGGAAAAGGAAGGCATGGACAAACATTGGGATTGTCCCTTCTTCAAGTATTGCTGGGATGCCGGAATGAGCCGGTTGCCTACAATCGACAACTGCCCAGAATGTGGACAGCAGAAGGATGACACAGGTCCAGTCTCAGTGTTCAAGCGTCTAGGGCCTCTCCCTCCTCGAGCAAAAAGACCTCGAGGAGCCAATGGGTGGAGAAGACGGACATATATCATCGCCAAGGTGGTGCCCCGATGGACTCGCACACCCAAAAGCGTCGAGTTCGGGTGTGTAACTTGGAGGAAGTCAAGCGCGATACCTCCACGCTTTAAAGCACGGCCCGATCGGCCGTGAAAATCCGGCAGACCTTGGAAACGGAGGATCGCTCGAAAAGAAAGAGTGGCGCCCAAGCGGTAAAAGCCGATGCGAAGACATCGGCCGCACAAACATGGTGTTCATACTTCCGTCGAGTTTTGCGCCCAAGAACCAAAGAGCTGCCATGTACGGTTTGCGCTGACGGCCGGTTATCTTTGAAAAGCCACGTGAGAAGGGCTACAAACATCGAAAGCCACATACTGCGAGGTTACATCAATGGGCAGCTGTCGGCAAGATGTTGGTTGACACCGAGCGGCGATCAATATAATGCCATACTCCATGCTACGGCGTTTGGGACGCTCCCGCAGATCGATCAAACGAACGCCACGTTAAGCGACTTCAATGGCCAAACTTCAGAAGCAAGGCGTCGAGCGTGGATCGACCGTGCGGAAAAACCATCCCTCGTCATTCTTCGTCGTGGACAACAAAAGCACCTACGCGTCTTCCGGGAGATTGGATTCACGCTAAGCTGCATTCCATCCACGATGCACCAATGCCTAATCTGATGGGATGGAGATGAAGTGGAGGTCATCCATGCAGATGATTCGATCGAGATCTCCATAGTTGGCATGAACGTCGGGAAGCGGGCGACCAAGAGCCGATCTCGGAATCAGTCTAGACGGTGTGAGCGCATTGAAGCTACAAAAACGGGTGAAGCTGGTCTTATCCATCGGCTCGACAGAGTAGCAAAGTCCACGATCGTGCGTGGCATGGCGATCCTGCGATCGGCCACAAAAATAAAAAGCGTAATCTTACGACAAGCGGTCATGCGATCGTAGTAGGAGATTCCACGCCATTGTAGAGCACAAATAAGGTGTAAACCGTCCTTGACTAATGCAATCAGGGGCGATTCAGGCAATCGGCCCAAATTATTTTTGTTATCCTCACCAACTGTTTGCCCCGTGTTTAGCATCGATTTAGCAGGTGACGGACAGCTAGGGTATGGGTTTACCTCCGCTGATGAGCTAGAGGAGATTGACATCGGTCCAGGGGATAAGCCACGACCAACATTTATCAGCAAGAAGTTAGATCCGAGTCTGCGGGGTCCGATGATAGCTTTGTTGAAAGAATATCCAGACTGCTTTGCAGGACTATCTGAGAGATGCCGGGTTAGACAGAGCATCATCGAGCATCGACTCCGCTTAAAAAGGGTTTCGCCATTCCAGCGTGAGCACGACGGATGAAAGCGAAATTTTGGAAGAAGTCAAGAAAGAGATCGAGAAAATGTTGACAGCCTGGTTAATCAGGCCATGCAGGTATGCTGAGTGGATTTCTAGTATCGTACCTGTAGAGAAAAAGGATGGCCGCTGGCGTGTTGCCATAGATTTTCGGGATCTCAATAGAGCTACTCCGAAGGATGAGTATCCGATGCCGGTAGCAGAGACATTAATCAACGCATTGCTTTGGTCATAAGATCTTGAGCTTCATGGATGGCAATGCGGTTACAACCAAATTTTTATGGCTCGGAAGATATACACAAGGCGCATTCAGAGTCCTGTGTTCGGTGGGGTTGTTTGAATATGTAGTCATGACGTTTGGATGAAGAATGCGGTGCCACATACCAAAGAGCCATGAATTACATTTTCCATGATCCGATCGGCAAGTGGTGGAAATTTATATCGATGACGTGGTGGTCAAGTCCGCTTCAGTACAAGGACATTTGGACGATTCGCAATGCGTCCTAGACCGAACAAGAAAATTAAGACTCTGAATGAATCCAAAGTGTGCCTTGGGGTGACGGCGGTCGGTTCTTGGGTTTCTTGGTCCATGAACGGAATTGATATCGGCTCGAAAAGTCAAGAGGCGGTCACGAACAATGAAGCCACCTACCACGAAGAAAGAAGCTGCAGTCTCTCATCGGCAAGATCAACTTCGTCGGAAGATTCATCTCAATCTGGGAAGAATAGAGCCGTTCATGGACCGGTGAAAATTAAGTCGATGAGGAGTTCCGGGGGATGAACAACAACGAGCCTTGACGAGATCAAAGAGTATCTAACGAAACCGCCAGGTGTTGGTTCCTCCCACCGGATCGGCCGTTCTACATTTACTTGTCCGTAGTCGACACGTCCATCGCCTCGGTGGTGGTGCAAGTTTATGATGGTCTAGAGCGAGTTGTGTTTTACATCAGCGGAAGGATCTTTGGATGCGAGACAAGGTACCACGAGATTGATAAGTTGTGCCTCTGCTGTTTTCACTGCACCAAAGCGCCACATCTTGCTCTCAGAGATTATCATCATATACCGTCGGATGTCATAAAGCACATCTGTCGGCTCCTATGTTGAAAGGCCGACTCGGCAAATGGATGTTTGCATTATCGAATTTGACATCCGGTATCAACCCGAAGCGGTTAAGGTCGACATTGGCCGACCTTATTCTGAAAGAATCAACACCGATATAGCAAATCTGCTCTGGCGTGGGCTATGTTTTCGATGGATCGGTTTGTGATGATGGTTGCGGCATTGGCATTCTACTCGTGTCGCCCGGGCAACATATTCCTTCTCCATCGGCTAGCTACCCTCGCACCAACAACGTGGCGAGTATGAGGCGTCTGAAAGGGAATGGAGTTTCTCATCGAAGCCGGAGCGAGCGGTGGAAATTTTGGAGACTCCAAATTGGTGATTTCCCAACTCACGGAGGAATACAAGTGTGAGAGCGAGTCGCTCTTCCCATTATGGTTGCAGTGCCGTGAGCTCATGGCACGCTTCCTACATAAATTTTAGCTGGATCCCGCGATCGCAGAATTCAGAGGCGAATGATCTCGCACAAATGGCTTGAGCTACAAGGGCGTAGCGAGAGGAACGATGTTCAAGTACAGTTCACGAGGCGGACGATCGAGAGCCGATATCTTCAATTACTTGAAAGATTCGGGGCACCTAAACGGATAAGGTACAAGGCCATGAAGTATGTGCTTATCGGGGCGACATGTTCTAGGACTCTGGAAGGGTTCTGCTCAAATGTCTGGACCAACCGAGGCCAATCGGCTCCTACGAGGTACACGAAGGCTCCTGTGGAACTCACCAATCGGCTCACAAGATGAAATGGTTGATCAGGCGATCAGGGTTTTATTGGCCCACCATGCTTGAGGACTGTTTTAAATACTACAAAGGGTGTAAAGCATGTCAGAAATTTGGAAAAATTCAGATGGTACCCGCGTCAGCAATGAACCCCATCATCAAGCCTTGGCCATTCCGAGGTTGGGGCATGGATATGATCGGCAAGATCAATCCTCCATCAAGCAAAGGCCACATGTGGATTTTGGCCATTACGGATTATTTCACTAAATGGGTGGAAGCCGTCCCTATGAAGTCAGTGAACTCGAAGGATGTCATCAGAGGTGGCATGAGGTTTTGTCAGAAGCTTTATGGGCTTATCGCATGTCATGTCATGGAGCGATAAAAACCTCGCCATACCATCTATTCTATGGACAAGAAGCCGTGTTGCCCTGGGAAATTACGGCTGGATCGAGACGTGTCACTTTTCAGAACGATCTAACAACTGAAGAATATGCGACCCTGATGAGTGACAATGTTGAGGATTTAACTGAGCTCAGGCTGTGGTCGCTTGAGAAAATCAAAGAGAACCAGGCCAAGGTAGCTCGTGCATATAATAAGAAGGTGAGACCAAAGGAGTTCCATGTTGGCGATCTGGTGTGGGAAGCTGTATTGCCATTGGGGACTAAGGATGCAGCATATGGTAAATGGTCTCCAAATTGGCACGGGCCATACAGGGTCGATCAAGTTTTAAGGGGGAACGCGTACATGCTTGAGGAGCTGGACGGCGTGAAATTCCGATGGTCAACGTCAACATCTCAAGAAATATTTCCCAAGCATGTGGGATGATGGACAGTGAAATGTAGGGGCCGATACATGGAATCGGCCAGAGAAAAAAAAAAAATAGCCGATGCACAGTCATCGACTCTAGAGGTTCAAACTGTTACGAGCAGGTGCCAGTTTACATGAACGAGCTATTGAAGGAATGCCTCGAAGGCGTGGAGGGCATCAGCACGGACACGATCCACCTCGGCGATCTCGGCTTCGTCATCTTCGTCCTTGCCCGTCACTAGCTGCTTGTTCAGGGCACGTATTTCCGCCAGATCAGTCTTCAGTTGAGCTTTGAGGCCTTCTGCTTCGTCTTGGGAGCGGGCGATGTATGCTTCCTTGTCACGAATGAGCTGTTTAGTCGCCCGGACCTTCTCTTCAAGATCCTCCAACTCCTTTTTCAAGGATGCAAGCTCGGCGGTACTGACAGAGGTGTCAGTTTTGGCATCCAGAGACGCCTTTTCTCGTTGAGCTGCGACATCATGCGCAATATCGGCCTTCGCGGGAGTTGGGCGGCAGATTAATCCTCTCACGAGCCAACTTCACCCTGCACGTAGAAAGACAGAGTTACAACTGGCCAAAGCTTCACCGCAATGCTCCGAGTTGGTCCTTGATTTCGGCAAGAACACTCTTCACCTCTTGAACCCTCGATCAACTTCTCGATCGGGAGGACAAAAGGCTTTGAGACGCTGGAATTGAGGTGGAACAGCCCTTGCTCGTGGTTCATCGTTGGCAAGCGAGAGTTGGTTTGATGGATTCGGTCGAACGTCGCCAGGCCGAAATATCACAACCTGGCAGGCGAAATGGCGTCAAGATGCATCCAACATGGAAGGATGAGCGAACAAAGCGAACGCATTACCTCTCCTAAGATCAAGGGGTAGCGGATGACGAGACAATCGACTTGTGTGGTGTTCTTTGGGGGCTTGTCCGAGGTGGTAGCCGTTTCATCTACGCCTTGAGGATTACTAGATCCAGCCTTGTGAGAGGCATCGCCTTTCCACTTCCCTAGAAGCGCCAATGCGCATGGAAGGTGCTTAGCCGATGTAAATAATGATGAATCGGCAGATAAAAAAGAAACAATTGGTGAGAGCATGGAGGGTGATGACTTTCGGAACCTCCTGGCTCGACGAAGAAGTTTGTAGTCCCTTGCGAGCCCTCTTGGGGCTCACAGCTGGCCCCACCTCGACTGGTGCTCGGGGGGCAGCAGGTTCAGGAACCGGCCTTTTCCTGGGAGCCGATGGTGGTAAATCTGGCTGGCTCGGTGTGATGGTCCTCTCAGAGTCTGTTGGACCCGATTCTCCTCGATTGGATTGTGTGTCCTCGGTGGAGGTGTCTTCGACGGAAGCCTGTAAGAAAAGGAGAGCTAGTAAGCACGAGCAGGTTTGCAAGGATGAAAGAGATCAACCAAAGCGTGGATCAGCGTACACGCGAGCTTTCTGGAGAAGGGCTCTGGAGTCTCAAAGTCTTCCTGGCGGCTACCTTCCTCACCACCGTTCTTGTTTTAGTTGGAACTCGAGAGGCGACTGACCTAGGAGTTGTTTGGCGCTTGGAAGCCGATTGTGGTGATATCGGCTGGTTCTGCATCAGGACCTTTTTCAAAGGTGGCGAATTTTTGCAGAAAAGGACCACAGGAGCTGGTGGGAAGAATTCGAAGGGGAGCCATCATGCGTGGGTTCGGACCATCTTGTTGCTGCAAAGAGACAGTGGGTTATTAGAAGAATCATTTGTGAAGCTGCATCAAGAGAATTTACAAGTAGTGGTACCTGTTCTACGGGATATCATATTCACATCAAGCTGTTCCAAAGAACGGTCCTAGAGCTCTCCACGAAGACATGAGTCTTCCACATCGACCACCGCTTCTCAAAACCATCGGTTGATGAAGCGAAGGTGAGGTTGTTAGGAATTGGGATGGTCGAGCATCGAAGAAGGAATAACACCTTTGGTGGTGAGAGGATCGGGCGGTCACTCTGCTCTCAGTAAGATGGTGGAGTAAGAAATGGGGAGTACTTGTCCAAGGCCAAATTGTCGAGCCACTACAATCGGTGGTAGAATTCATATCCGTGCTTGATTATTCATTGGATGTGCTCATGCCAAGCTGGAAGGAAACAGGACGGATCACGGTGGAAAATAGTCAGTCTTTGGTGTCATCGGCAAAGTTGTCTAACCTGAAGGAGATTGGATTTTCAAAGTATTCCGATTCTTCCGTAAGGAAGAAGATAGTATTGTCCAGCCTCGAAGAAAATCTTGAACCACTTGGATGCTTCTGAGGATCAGTTTACTACCTGGCAGTCTATACAAAGCTTGGCCGTAGCTGGTGCATCGGATCTGCTTTCCTTTGGCGTCTGGAAAGGTGCAACTCGCCGAAAGGGGGAAGTTTGGGACATGGTTTTGAAAATACAGCTAAGCCCATAGCTGAATGAACCACCAAGGACCTCCTGTTTTGACTGCTATGCCGGAGAATAGTTTGACAGACATCAACTGGAGATATCGATAGACCTCTCCAAGGAACAGTTTGCCGATGCCAAGTTGAGTGCCTTTGGCAAGTTCGTAGGCTAGGGAGAGATAATTCTTGGTTGGAGCAAGGGAAGGGCCACAGAATATGAAATGTTCCAGCCAGAAGTTGAGGAAAGCCGTGTGTTCTTTCTCTGTGACAGGGCCTTTAGTTTTCATGTGGCTTTGAATATAGGCACCCTAGTTCGTGCAGTCTGTTTTGGAAGAAATCTTGTAGGGGACCTTGGTCAGATTAAAAGCAGAGGGGCTGGGTGATGTAACGTCCAGACCAGTAATCATCACCACGTCTAACAGAGTTGGTGTCATGGGTCCATGACCGAACATGAAGCAGTTCAAAGCATCAGACCAGAAATAGCCGATGGTTTTTAGAAGATTTTCATGTTTCTCGAGGGGAGACAATGACAAATACATGGCATCGGCTATTCCCGTGGTTTCCCATTGAGATTGGTAAGTTTTGGCTACCCTGCTGTACCAAGAGACCCAATGTTCAGGGGGATTAGGCTAGGCTATAGCAATCGGCCCAGAATTCAAATCTAGGTTTTGGCTTACGAAGGGGATTCTTTGCTTGCAAGAGATCGGATGGAGGACTAGAGTCATCAGACGGGCCAAGATAGAGAGAATTTGGGAGAGAAGGATGCGGCAGCAGAATGTCTGAAACCTAAAAAATTTAATGGTGGAATAAAGCATTAATTCAGGTGTTTGCCATTAATTCTAGCACCGTGTTCAGACTGCGAGGAGTAGGCGTGCCTTCAGACCAGAGACCGCTGTGTTGGTACTGGACGATTCTGCCATCTAGTTTGCCGGCGGGGATGGATCTATGCAATTGGGGATCGAGGGTTCTTGTCGCTGTAAGCTCGATCTAGTCGGTGAGGCAATTGGAGATCTGGGTTGCCCCTTTTTGAAGAGGGTCGCAGGCTACCGTTTGAAACTGGAAAGTGGCCGCTCAGATTTGTCTAAGTATACGACCAAATTTGACCTCGTCAACGTTTTTGGGGAAAGCCGATGTTTCACCATCGGCTCTTTGGGCTTTGACTTAGTTGATTATATGAGCGCAGTATGGTGAAAGCCGATACATTACTATCGGCTTCTGGAGCGTTGACCTATTTTGACTATCGGCAAAAGCAAATTGGAAAAGCAATCTTTGTTGATTCAAAAGACGATTGTTTACAATGGAGCCGATTGCTTACAAAAGGGAATCTACTACTAGTATTACTACTACTAGTTCCTAATCTAGAGGTGTCGTCGCTTTGTCTTCGCTGGTCGTCGTGATTCGCCGTCCTCGGTATTGCCGCCGTCGTCTTCGCCACTTCGCTGAGGATGTCGTGGGGCCTCCTCGTCCTCGTCGTCGTCTTCGGTGTCCTCGCTGGACCCGGCGCGGAAGCGCTTCACCGGCGGGTATTCATCGGAGGAGGTGTCCTCCTCCGCTTCCTCCTCCTCGTCGGAGGATTCGACGCCATCCCAGGACCAGGCGTCGTCGGAGCTCTCCACCTCCAGTTCCCCGCCGACAAGGAACTGGAGGCCCTCCTCGCCGTCAGTCAGGGACGCGTCGTCCTCCGACCAAGCGGCGAAATCCCAGTCCCTCTCGTCCCACCATTGTGGGGCGAGAGCCTCGTACGCCGCCATTGGCGGGTGCTCCGGCGTCGGCTCTCGGTTGCTCATCGTGTTGGAAGATTGGGAGGAAAGGGCGGACGATTTGGAGGAAGAAGAGGAGGCCATGGCGGAGGAAGAGGGTTTTCTCGGCGGAGGAAGAGGGTTTTTTGGCTAATGGAGGAAGATGGGGCTAACTGCTCGAGATGAATTTAAATAAGGGAATAGTGGGAGGTGGTTCAATGCCATAGCGGTTTCCGGAATGTGGTGCCAAAATTGTCAAATCATGCCTTTGCGGAGAAGTTGAGAAGATAGGGCATCATGATGAAGGGGTGGCGTGACGATTACGCTCGCAACGCGTAACCCGATAAAAAAGAGGGAAGAAAAACATCAACAGAGTGGTTTCGAATTATTATTGCCAAAACCAGGGGCATGTGTTATCGCCATATTTTGGCCAAAGGAGGAGATGGGCGTAATCAAGATGGGCTTGGAAGATACATATATGCAACGTGTTGTTGAATCGGCCTTGTGTGGATTTGGGCTAAATTGCCCGTGTATCAGATATTGTAGTAGTTTCCGCTTTCGGTTTAAGTAAGAGATAGAGTTGTTAGGTTATTCCAAAGATAGAAAGTCTCCGGACTATAAATATGTACCTAAGGTTATTGAGAAAAGGAGGACAATCACGTTCACAACAAACACAATCTCGGCGCAGCGCCACCCCTTGTTTCTAGGGTTTCTTTCGGTAGTAATATGTGCCTAGATCGCATCTTGCGATCTAGGCAGTATCTACTTATGCGTTATTTGGTGTTACTCGTATTGAAGCCTTGTTGATGGCGAGTAATACTACTATCATAGATTTGTTTAGGTTAGCATCGGTACTTTATGCTATGATTGCTTAGTTATGCTACCTCTAGTTATCTCGCTGCCTTTGCACCTTTTCCCGGGTGTAAGGGTAGCATCTTGCTTGATCTCTATTCAGTTGATTTGATCTGTTATAGTTGTGCCTTGTTTTCCAAGGTTTAGTTTGATATCCACGTAGTCAGGCCTTGCAAACGGGTTGAACGATCCAGTAGTACGTAAGGATGTGGTTTGCCAATCCAAGAGGAGTTGTTCCGGGAATTGACTTTACGTCGGTTGTTAGGCCTTCTCTAGGGTTAGTTTTCTATCATCTTTTGTATCTACCAGGCTCAATTACGTGTAGGACGTTCCAATTACGTGGTGAAAAAGTTAAACTGTCGTAGATCGATTTAACTTGTTTTGATGAAGCAAGACCCCATGTTATCGTAGATCTAATGCAGAACCATGGGATAATCGGCTCTAGGAGCCGATTCACAGGGAAACCTGGGAGCCGGTCACGGCTCGAATTTTACGTATACTTGTTTGCCATGTAGGAAACCAATCGAAGCAATCCTTCACCTTCCTGACTAGGTATAGGTCAGGTGGAACGCCCTTGCATTAGCCAGGACGTGTGCCGGAGTTTTGCGGGCCGTTGCCCGAGGGACCAGGGCCCACCAACAGTTCTGGGAGCCTCCCGGCTCTTCGTGTTGCTCGTCGCTGCTCGCCGGTGGGTTTTGATAGGCAACACCTCTCTAGAGGTGTCCATCTTACCCTTGCCGCCTTGGGAGTCACCTCCTGCACCTTGGCTGACTTGGTCGCTGGTGGATCTACCTCGGTGGGCTGTGGAGATGCCTGCTTTGTGGCCACCTGTCCTCCTGTCGCCGGGTCCCTGCTTGGTCCGACGCCTGCTCCTGCTGCTGGTGCTGGGGCCGTCATCATCACCTCGACGCTGCCGGCGAACTCCACGCGGACTGTTAGCGGCACGGAGGGGAGGTTCTCCCGCCTCAATGACTCGGTGCGGGTAGACGCAGGATGTGTCGATGCCGACGTAGACCTTGTGAGCGCCCATGTTGATGAAGATGCCGTCGCAGAGGTGGTTTCCTCCTGAAGCTGCCGGCGTTATCACTGACATAGTCCCAGATATCAAATCTTTGGACCAAGCCAGAAACAACCCGCTCGCCGGTGTGGATGAAGTTTCCCGTCCGGATCTTGACTCCATCTAGCACCGCTGCTGGCCCCACGGTGGACGCCAACTGTCGTGGTGGTGGCACGACAGATGCCATGGGTAGGCTAAAGTATGGGGCCAATGGATGCTAGTGGGATCTGGGGAGGGAAGATGTAGTGATTTCTACACACAACTGACTAGTACATAGATCTTTATTTCTTCTCAATCAAGTTACAAGTGCTCCTAGAGCTGTATCAGAGAGAGGAGGAAGAAGACTACAACGCGAGCCTTTCGGTGTGGAATGAATCGATCCCTCTCTCAGGAGCCCGTACCCCTCCTTATAAAGGGGTTCTTGGACTCCTTCTAGGGCTGACATGGCAAGCATATTCCAAGAATATGCTTGTCCCAAATTGGTAACTCGGCGGACTCCTTTCTGTGTCCCCCTTCTATCGACGGCAAAGTTCCAGAGGCCCTCACATGCCTGCCTCGGGCTTCCTCACTATCACCTTCGTGACGCTCGTCTGCCCCTCTGCTGCTCTGCTCTTTGTCCTTAGCGCTTGGATCCTTCTAGATTCCTCCTAGCCAGCAACTATGGTTTGACTATAGGCACCTCCTTCTCCTGCAAGTTTCATGTTATTCGGCCTCATCTCGCATACTTCATCTCGGACTTCACCTGCATACAAGTCGATCATCCTCATTCGGCCGACATAGCTCATACGTCGGCCGAGTAGGGTGTTACTCGTTCTTTATTTACCGAGGCTCAACTTATCTCGGCCGGATCTTACATGATTCGGCCGACACAGTCAGTAATTCGGCTTAAGGTAAGGGAGACTCCTTTCTTATTTCCCCTATCTTGACCCTATCCGGGGTCACCCCCCCAACAAAAAGGTAAAGAATGAGTCATATGTTTGATTTGATGCCCATATAGATGCTCGCCTTTGAAGCTACACCAACTCATGTGATGATCGGACTTGGTGTAGTGGATTTGGTTCATGTAATCACCAAAAATACACGATGGATGTCGTTTTTGAGTGGTATTTCATTCATAATTTGGATTAGTTGAACTCGATCTATCATAAACTTAGTCTAAATTTTATAAATTCTGTTGTAGATGGCACCACCTGCTTTTAATTTCAATGTGTTCATGGAGAAAGAGAAATTTGCGACAAATGGTAGCAACTTTACCAACTGGTTCATGAATTTGAGGTTTTTCCTCAACGCTGCATCTTAGTATGAGCGTAATGTGTATGACATAAAGCATGATGACTACACTCTTGTGAAATATGCGATCCTTCTGTCATTGGAACCTAAACTCCAAGAACGTTTTGAACTTAGCAGTGCAAATGCTATGGTGAAGGAACTCAAAACCATGTTTGAGAGCCAAATCCACACTGAGAGATATATGATCTCTAGCAAATTTTTAGTGTAAAGATGAAGGAACACAACTCTACGAACAATCACGTTGACACGTCAGAAACATATCTATAATTTTTGATGTTCCATGCTTGTTTAGTATCTACTTTGCTTTGCTTTGTCTATACTTTGAGGTGTTTTTATATGTTTTCTAGTACTAACCTATTAACAAGATGCCACAGTGCTAGTTGCATGTTTTCTTCTGTTTTTGGTTCCAGAAAGGCAGAAAATCAATATTCTCGGAATTGGACGGCACAAAAGCCAAACCCAATATTTTACCGTGAGGAACACGAAGCCTGAATACAAGACGGAGGGGAGACACCGGGGGGCCAGACCCCCTGGCAGCACGGGCTAGGACTAGCCGCGCCTGGCGGTGTGACCACCCTGGCCGCCCTCCTGCCTCGCCTCTTCGCCTGTAAGAAGCCCCCGATGCCTAAACCCTAAGTACCCGATCAATATTCCACAGAACCATCTGTAGCCGCCGCCACCATCGTCCCTAGATCGGGGGGATCTGAAGCTCTTCCCGGCACCCTGCTAGAGGGGGGATCATCCCAGAGGCCTTCTTCTTCATCATGCCAGCCTCCGGTATGAAGTGTGAGTAGTTCCACCTTGGACTACAGGTCCATGCAGTAGCTAGATGGTTGTATCTCCTCCTTTGTGCTACCATGTTTAGATCTTGTGAGCTCCATTCATAATCAAGATCATTTATTTGTAATCATGCATGTTGTGTTTGCGAGGATCCAATGGATATTGAGATTACTATGTAAGATTGATCAATGCTTTGTCTTATTGATTCTATCATGTCTGTGTTGTTTGTGATCTTGCATGATCTCCATTTCTAGTAGCTATCTTGGCCAAGTAGATGCTAGTGACTCCAAGAGGGGGTATTTATGCTCGATGGTGAGTTCATGCCTCTATTTAATCAAGGGAAGTGACAGAAATCTCTAAGGTTGTAGATGTGTTGTTGACACTAGGGAGAAAACAACGGTCTCTTGTTCATGGAACAAGTGGATTGTTTAACTTACACACTTTGCTTAAAGAGGTTGTTTGTTGCTTGCAACTTAATACTAGAGGGGGTTCGTATGATAACCCAAAGGTGGACTTCTAGTCATAGATGCAGTTGGATGGCGGTCTATGTATCTTGTTGTATTGCCCAATCGAATCTCATAGGATCATGAATGTCTAGTATTGCATTGTTATGCCTTGCTCAGTCCTATCAATTGCCCCGCTGTAATTTGTTTACCCAACATGCCATGTTTTTTTATCTTAAGGAGAACACCTCTAGTGAACTATGGAACCTGGTACAAGATTTACAATTGATACATCTTCCACTGTTACTGTTTACTTTTTGCAAACCACTATTACCTTCCACACAATACAGTTAATCCTTTGTTTCAACAATCGGTGAGATTGACAACCTCACTGTTTGTTGGGGCAAAGTCTTGAGTTTATGTTGTGCAGGTCTCCAAGTTGCTAGCAACACCTTTGAGTCATTTCCTTTCCCTACTGGTTCGATAACCTTGGTTTCTTACTGAGAGAAGACTTGCTGATGTGCTCATCACACCTTGCTCTTGGGATATCCCAACGAAGCGCTACCACGCGCCATCAACAAGTTTTCTAGCGCCATTGCCGGGGAGGCTAAGGACGTCTTCACAAGGGGAGTCCTTCACAACCTTTCTCTTTACTTTGTTTTTGTTTTGCTTAGTTTTGTTTGCTTGGTTTTGTTTGCCTCTTTTTATCAAAAACTCAAAAAAAATAGTTTAGTTTGGTTTGCTTTCTCTTATAAAAAACACAAAAAATTAGTTCCTGCTCTAGTTGCTACCACGTCTGTTTTTGGTCCAATCCCTGTGTCACTTATGGAAAGGATCTTTACTTTCAAGAAAGAAAGTGAAGAGAGTTTCAAAGAAGCTTGGTCTAGAATCTCTGATTTACAAAAGAAAACTGAGCCTAAGATGAGTCTTAGCTTGTTTTTTAATAGTTTCTACGATGGCCTTGCTCTTTGTTATAGATATGCTTTGGATGATGTAGCTGGGAAAGATATTTTTTGATGTACTGAGGATGAAGCTTTGGATGCCATAAATAAGTTGATTATAATTTATAATATGCCTAGCAAGTCTGATTCTTCCTTTATAAATATTTATGCTAGGTTGAACACTCTTGAGACTAGTACAATTGCTTTGAACAATTTCTATAACATGCTTAGAGCGCACCATGGTTATGTTCCAATAAATTCTGAGCCTTCAAAATGGTTTCCTACAATAAAAGTTTTTATAAAGAGTGAAACTTTTGATGCTCGCTGTGATATCATGTATGAATTTTGCCTTATGCCTAAAGATATCTATGAGTCTTTGAATCTTTGGGGACTTTCTGAGGGAGGAGAAGAAATATCTCTTACCAATATATCTATACCTAATAATAAAGCACGAAGTGTTTCTCCTGGTCCAACACTTTTTTGGATCGGTTTACCCCTGAAGCTGCAAATAATTACCCACTATGCAACCCGTAAGTCATGTCTTATTTTATTCTTCTTTAACATAGCCTCCGAAATCGAGAGCGATTGTTGGTAAACATGCACTCGTGAGCTGTATCAGCAGCATAAACATGCACCTAGCATTGCAAGAGAAAAGGCTTCCACCTATGGGTCGTGAGCTGTACAAGTTTTCCTTTACCGGTAAATAGAGACAGGTATTTTGTACTACTAAATAGTCCCACCTTTCTCTCTTTCGAGGAATTCCACGAACTTATATATGCCTGTAAATAGACAGAACCAGACGCCGGAGAATTCAACAAGCATCAAAACCATGATTTGAAATCTAATAAATTGATGCATTGGGAGATGGAATGGGAAGAGAGATGGCGGAGCAGCAGAGACGGGCGGATGCGGGCTTGCAGGTAGCTACCCATGGTGGAGCAGAGAAGTCTGGCCAGACTACAGTTGGTGCAGACCGGCGGCGTCCCATGAAAGGTGGGGCTGAGCTTGTGCCCGTACGAGCTCACCAAGAAAACTGAGAAGAGAAGCACAGAACGAACGGAGAAGAGAAGCATGAAAGACGCAGGCCGACGGCTGGTGTGGTGGGGGTCAGGGATAGATGGGAGAAGTGCCTTCTGGTTTAGGTACGTTTGATTGATGTCGACGTCTAGGCCCTTGGACTTCTTGGTCCGTCCGTTCTGAAATCTGCTCCCCTTTATTTTTTCCCTTAATCTTTTTTTGTCTAAGAACAAAGGCAGTTTTGAAAGTTTTAACCAATCTCGATGCCTGGCCTCCCTGTCAATAATCACAAGAACATCCCGTCAACTTCGTCGTCGTCAAGGATCATGGCACACAATAAAAATGTCATCAAGGATGGTTCGTTATAGCGACACATGTTATAGTCGGAGTAGGACATGAATCGATTTTATTCCCGGTGCAGCGCGCGGGCTTTTCTGCTAGTTCCCTAAAGAGAAGAAGAAAGGTAAGAAAGGTAGGAGCAAGAGAGTTGATGTTAATGCTTCTTCATTTGAAAATACTTCATTCTTGCTTATTGTGACTAACTTAAAGGCGTTAAAGAAAAATACTTATTGGGAGATAATCCAAAAGTTTTCTTGAGTCTTGGAAGTTATTACTTTAGTAATGACCCCTCATTATCCCTTTTATTTGATTTTTTGTTCCAAGAATGACCTCTAATGAGAGGGAAGTAAGATTTGTGGAGTTGCTGTCCCAAAACAGATTTTTGTGCTCCACCGTAAAAATTTGAGAGGAATCTCTATAAGTTAGATTGAGCTGATATTTTCTGAATAAATCCCTAGTACGTTAGATAACTTTCGTTAGCTAAACACTTCTTGATTTGAGCAACAGAAGGTCTTCGAAAAAATCGGTTTCTACATGTTGGTCTGTTTTGACAGATTTCTGCCATTATTTGCATTTGCTTCTTATTGATTTCTTTTTGGGAAATTGAGCTTTTTGAGGGAATTGCTACAGTATCTTGTGTTTTTAGTGAAAGTTTTACTGTTCTAAATCTAAACCCAAAGGTCTATTATCTTTTGAATACACTAATGTTGCTAATGAAGATTGTGTGAAGTTTTGTATGAAGGAAAATTTTCAGGTGTAAAGAGAGAATGATGTAATGAGATGAAGAATGGATAAAATCTCAAGATTGGGTATGCCACCCCGTGTCACCCCAAGAAATATTCAAGAGGTACAAGCGTCAAAGCTTGGGGATGCCCAAGGCATCCCCTTCTTCATCAATAAAAAGTGCAGGTCTTTCTAGACACTTCGTTTTTATTGTTTCATGCATTGTTATGTTGTTCTTGGAGCGTCTTAGTTTTCGTTTAGTTTTCTTAGTTTGCTTGAATAAAGTAGTTTGGACCCCCGTTCTCGTTGTGTTGTTTCAAATAAGTTGATTGGTGTTGGAGAGGAGTAGAAAATTCTTGCTTGAATAGTACAAGAGGAGCTTGCTTTGACTGTGACTTAGACTTTAGCATGTCATGCTAGGTGTTGTTTTGACCTTATGCTTAGTGATTATTGCTGTAGCATGACTTTTTCCAAACAATTGGGATTGCTTAGTGTGCCTTGAAGGAATCATATGTTGTTTTATCATACAAAAGCATAGTATTGTGGTATTCTCCTTTGATGCTTTGTTTTGGGTTGACTTGGCACATGCTCACACCATGTTATGACTATGAACAAGTCACCATATCCTCTATGATCATTTAGTCCTTGACTTGTAGTACCACTTTATGCTTTGATTAGTAATGTTTTGTTGCTCTGCATGATTATGGACATTATTGCTCTCTTAGTTGGTCGCTCCCAGTCTTTTGCTAGCCTCCACTTGTATGAGTAAGCTCTACTCATGCATCCAACTCCCAATAAACCAAGTTATTCCAAAAAGTCCACTATAAATTCCTATGCATGGTGTGTTACGCCATTCCAAATATATTCTTATTTTCATCTATCTTCCAATTAAAAAGTATTTTGTTATGTGAAAACTTAGTGATTAAAGCTCTCACAAACTTGATGGCACACTTTATTTTTCTTGCCCCTAATAAACTTGAACCATTGTTTCATCTATGTTGTATATGCTTGCACTTATATGTTGGAATTAGCAGAACCGTGCTGTCACGGGGAACGCTTTCAACATTGCACTTGTACTTTGTACACAGTTGATATCATGCTCTTTTGTCTATGGATGTCGCCGGTGTGAAATAAAATGGGAGCTAGTAAGTCCATGGAGTTATGTATGTGTGTTAAAGAAACGCCTGGGCCGCTAGCCTAAGCCATGCCTAATCATGGTGAAAACTTGCAACATCACCATAATGACATCTATGAAGCTTTATTCTTATAAAAAAGATACATACTGAAAAGAGGAAAGAGAGAAAAAAGCACCATATTCCCATGGTAAATAATAAGATTGCTGAGATGCTCATTGTCTGCTTGCCTTGTCATTTTGATTATGGGATAGCTCCTGTATCATGTGCAAGGGGTACCCCGTTGGTGGTTCTCTATGATACACATGTACTTACTATGACAAGAACTTATAGGTGACTAAAGTTGAGTAGCATGAGGTGCGGCCCTCGTATTCAAGGGACATGAGATTGCCAACTTATACTTTGTCAAGCATATACTCCATAGTTTGTTCACTTTAACCTTAATCACTTCAAGATTCTTATGATAGGGGCAATGAGGGCTAAAAGTTAACAAGTACCATAATTTTTGTAAGCTCTTTTTGAAGCTTGAAATCCCTGCTTCCCTTATGAAGGGCCTTTCTTCCACTATTATATTGAGTCTCCACCTTCTATCCTTAGGCACCAGTTAAGAGAGCATAGTTGCCATTCTTAGTTCTATGTGCATTGTCCCAAAACTTATTGATTGATGCATATTGTTGTTATTACTTGTTCTTGTGCTATTTGTATCTAGTCACTCTTATGAACTTTGAAGGTGTCCTATGCATCTATTTGCTACTCCCTGAGGGACAAGCTGAATGCCACTATGCCATGTTTTCTGTATGTGAAACAAGCAAACGTTCTTCAATGCATGTTATTGATGGCGGCGCTATATCAACGTGAAAGCGCTTCGTCAGGAAACCCCAAGAGGAAGGTGTGATGCAACACAACAACAAGTTTTCCCTCAGTAAGAAACAAAGGTTATCGAACCAGTAGGAGTAAGGAAATGACTCAAAGGTGTTGCAAGCAACTTGGAGACCTGCACAAAACAAACTCAAGACTTTGCCCCAACAAACAATGAGGTTGTCAATCTCACCGATTTGCTGTAACAAATGATTAACTGTATGGTGTGGACGATAACAGTGGTTTGCAGAAAGTAAACAATAACATTGGAGGATGTATCAATGGTAAAGATTGAACTGGGGTCCATAGTTCACTAGAGGTGTTCTCCTTAGATAAACAAACATGGTATGCACGGTAAACAAATTACAGCAAGGCAATTGACAGGACCGAGCAAGGCATAACAATGCAATACTAGACATCAAGATCCCATGAGATTTGACTGGGCAATACAACAAGATACATAGACCGCCATCCAAATGCATCTATGACTAGAAGTCCACCTTTGGGTTATCATCCGACCCCCCTCCAGTATTAAGTTGCAAGCAACAGACAACTGCTTTAAGCAAAGTGTGTAAGGTAAACAATCCACTTGTTCCATGAACAAGAGACCGTTGTTTTCTCCCTAGTAGCAACGGCACATCTACAACCTTAGAGATTTTTGTCACTTCCCTTAGATTAAATAGAGGCATGAACCCACTATCGAGCATAAATACCCCTCTTGGAGTCACTAGCAACTACTTGGCCAAGATATCTACTAATAACGGAGAGCATGCAAGATCACAAACAACACAGACATGATAGAATCAATAAGACAAAACCATTAATCAGTCTGACATAGTAATCTGAATATCCATCGGATCCCCGCAAACACAACATGCATGATTACAAATAGATGAGATCTTGATCATGAACGGAGCTCACAAGATCTAGACATGAAAGTGATACGCCCAATTTGCATCACCATTCTATATCATAATTTACCTCTATTCATTGATATTTGTCTTATTATGAGGTATTACTTATGGCTTTTTCTTCTGTTTATGCATGTTGAATGATTATTGGAGGATGGACTGCCAGAGTCTGGATTATGATGGAAAAGAAGGCGTTTCGGTGCAATTTCGCAAAGATCAGAAAAATACCAGAAAAATATGGAAACATATTATTTTACCAGAAGACGAAGGAAGCTAGAAGGAGGAGCGAAGAGGGGCCGCAGGGGGCCCACACCCCCTAGGCACGGGCCCACCTGACCCCGCGCTTAGGGCAGGTGTGGCTCACCTGCCCGGCCTCCAACTCCCCCCTTCGCTATATCTTCCCTACGGAACCCTAAGCCTCGGGGAGCGACCACAAATAGATTTCCATCGCCTTTGGGGGGCGGAAAACACCGAGAGAGAAAGATCTCTCCGATAGAAAATTTTCTGCCTGGGGAATTCCTTCCTGGAGAGGGGAGACCATCGCCATCAACACCGTCATCAAGCTAGGATTAGTTGGGATCATCATCATCATCATCCACACCATCATCTCCACCAGCACCATCATCACCACTCCATCCCGCTGTAACAATTGTGTTGGATATTGCTCTAGTTCTTAGGGGAAACTTTCCCAATGTTAATTACTATTGTAGTTGATGCTTGTGAGTGGAACCATTGGATTATTGTTTATGTTAAGATTGTTATCCATTATCATATCATATTTGATCTTGATCCATACGATGTCTTGTGAGTAGTTCGTTTAGTTCTTGAGGACATGGGAGAAGTCATTTTGTTAGTAGTGAATCTGTGATGAGTTATTATTCAATGGTTTAGTATTTAAGTTGTGGTACTATTCTTCCAGTGGTGTCATGTGAACATCGACTACATGACACTTCACCATTTATGGGCCTAGGGGGATGCATTGTGTATTTTCTACTAATTGTGGGGCTACCGGAGTGACAGAAACCTAAACCCCCGTTAGGACACCTTTGCACAAGGGAGTGTAGGATCTCAGAGTTTAAGGTTGTGGTTAGATTTATATCTTAATTACTTTCCTGTAGTTACGGCTGTTTGCAGGGGGTTTAATCACAAGTATGTATTAGTCCAAGTACGGTCAGTACATTAGCACAGGTTCACCCACACAACACTTACAACACCAGAGAAGAGTACTCAGCTATTTGAAGCGAAAGCACTTGAAAGAATTCCCATGTGTCCTCGAGAACGTTTGGTCCTTATAAGTATTTCCACCGGCTTATCCTTTGCTAAGAAAGGATTGGGCCACTTGCTCCGTTTGTTTGTTACCTTTGTTACTTGCTCCTTATTTTGTTGCCTTGTCAGAAAACCACTAAAAATCCGTTTCCTAAGTATTTATAGGGATTTCCTGCTCCATACCATTGTTCAGCACCTTCTGCTCCTCGTTGGGATTGACACTCCTATTTATCGAAAGTACTACGATACACCCCCTATACTTGTGGGTCATCAAGACTATTTTCTGGCGCCGTTGCCAGAGAGTTAAGCGCTATTGAAGAGTGGAACTGGTAAGGGAAACTCTTACTGTGAGTATTGCTTTTGTTACTGCTTATTACTCTGTTTCCAATATGGATAACCCACTTGGTTTTCTGTTTGGGAAAAATACTACCACTGCTAGGGTAGTAGATGAACCACCTCCTATTGAGATAGATCCTTTTAACATACCTACAAGTATTGTTAATCGTGTTATGGATAATTATTATTTTGGGATGGAACCGTCCATCCCAGTGATACACTTGATTTTTATCCATGAATTATGTGGGTTATTTAAGTGTGCATGTATCACAACTGAACAGGTGGATAAGAAGTTACTCTCCATATCCTTGAAAGGGAGATCTAAAGAATGGTATAAGCTGCTGAAGAATGGACAATCCATGGAATGGGAGGAGATGGCATCTCTCTTTTACTCTAAATTTTATCCTCCTAGTGAGATTCATAAGGATAGAAATATTATATATAACTTTTGGCCTCTTGATGGAGAAAGTACAGCTCAAGCTTGGGGGAGATTGAAGTTACTAATGCTTAAATGTCCTATTCATGAACTCTCTAGCAATATTATTCTCAATAATTTTTATGCTAGGCTTTCTCTTCATGATAAAGATTTATTAGATGCTTCTTGTGCTGGATCATTCACACGTATGAAGGAAGAAGCTAAATGAGATCTCTTAGACCGTATTCAAGATAACACTGAAGCTTGGGAGAATGACAAAGGAAGAAAGTCAGGTATAAATTATGATTATGAATACATTAAATCTTTTATGGGAACTGATGACTTCCGTGATATTAGTAATGAGTTTGGTCTTGATTCCCAAAGTATTGCCAACTATTTTAAGGCCTTTGCCTCTTACATAGAAATTCCTAAGAAGAAGTGGAATAAGTACCATGCTCCTTATAAAGATGTTGTTAGTCATGCTCCCGTTAGAAGTACTCAAGTTTGTACTACTAATCATATTGTGCATGAACGTCATGTTGAGAAAATGCATTTCCCAGCTAAGGTAAAGGAGTATTCTATGATTACTAGTGCAAATAACAAAGGTATAATAAAAACTGTGGAGCCTGGTAAGACATTGAATGACGAACCTGTGGTAGCTATTGTGAAAGACACCATCACTAGAAATAGAGAGGAAGAGCACATTGTATTCTATGAAGACGCTTCTAATATTATTTCTCATCCTAGTAAGGTTAGAAAAGCTAGTGTTCCTGTGCTTTCTGTTAAAATTGGTGATCATTGCTACTATGGTTTATGTGATATTGGTGCTAGCTCTAGTGCTATTCCTTATGAGCTTTACAGGGAAATTATGCATGAGATTGGTCCTTCTGAGCTTGAGGACATTGATGTGGTTATTCACCTTGCTAACAAGGAAACCATTTGCCCCACTGGCATTATAAGAGATTTGGAGGTTCTCTGTGGTAAGATTAAGTATCCTGCTGATTTTCTAGTGCTTAATTCAGCAGCTAGCAAAACTTGTCCTATCATTTTTGGTAGACCTTTCTTGAACACTTGTGGATATATTATTGATTGTAAGAAGGAAAAAGTTTTAACTAAGTTTTATGGAGATTCTTATGAGTTTAAGTTTTCCAAATTTGCTAAAGCTCCTTGTGAAAATAGCTTGCCTAATAAATATTTCAGGATGGAACAACTTGCTTCTATTGATCTGGTTTATGACCTTGGACCTCTTTTTGGTGACTGTAAGTATGCTTATTCTGATGATAAAGTTGTTCCTAGTGACAGTTATATTGTCAACTTTATTCAAAGTGCTACTGAAAGTTATTTTGAGAGAGGGAAACATGGTTTTATGCATCTCAATAATGTTAAGTTTCCCCGTTTTATGTTGAAAGCTTTGAAGTTGCTTCTGTTTTGTCGTCCTATGTTGGTGGCTTTTTGTTTCAGCAATTTGTTTTCTCATGATACCCCCATGCATAGGAAGTGGGTTAGACTCAAGTGTGTTGGTTATTTGCTTCTTGATGCTCTCTTTCACTTCAAATATATATCTCCTTTGTGAGCATCTTTGGAAGTTTCAAGCCTAACTTAAAGGCATTAAAGAAAAGTACTTGTTGGGAGATAACCCAAGAGTTTTGTCGAGTCTTGGAAGTTATTAACTCTGTAATAACCGCTCCTTATCCTTTTTTGTTTTGGTTTTTGTGTCAAGTTCAACTACTTTTGTGAAGTAGAGGAGTTATAAAAAGTGGCTGTCTTGGGACAGATTTTTATGCTGTATTGTAAAAATTCGTGAGGAAGCTCAGTACGTCGAATGGAGCTGAATTTTTCTGAGCTTGTTCTCCAAGTTGTTACCCAACTTTCATCAGTTCTGCACTTTTTGATTTGAGAAACCGAAGGTCTTCGAAAAAATCAATCTTTACCTGCTGGTCTGTTTTGACAGATTTCTGCCATCATTTGCATTTGCCTCTTACAGAAGCTTTTGTTTTGATGGGTTTTCAGTTGAAGTGTTTACCAAAGGTTTATTGTTTTTGATTATACTAATGTTGTCATTGATTTTGTGCAAGGGTTTTGTAAGAAGGAAATTTTTAGGAGAAAGAGAAAAGGAATCTGCAGAGTTCGTCTTTGAATAGGTAAAAGTGGTGAAAACAGAAGGTTCGTGAAACCCCAATCTTTATATTTTTTGATGTTTTTAATACATAAGGTAAGTTGTGAGACGAAACTGAAGAGTAAACAGAGCCCGGGGTGGACAAACCCACCCTAGGCGCGGGCCCAGCTAGGCCGCGCCGGAGGGGGGTGTTCCCCCTCGAACTCCGTCTCCGCCTCGTTTCCATGTAAAAACCTTCCTTATGCATTGAAACTTGGTAATATATAACCCCCCGGATCCCCCGAGGTTCGTGCATCGTGTTATCGTCGTGTTTTTGTTTCAATCTGTTTCTGTCAGGAAATCTTCTCAAGTTGCGCCATGGCCTCCGCCAACAAGAAAGGCAAGAAGCCCGTGGAGATAAAGTTGGAAGAACAAACCGCCGCAGGAACAAGGGGGAAGGAAACCTACTTTTGTAGGGGCAATTAACACTGCGGATGTTTTTTCTCGTCACATGTAGGGAATAAAAGCCTTTGGTCCAGACTTCAGATACTGCCCCAAGGCAGTGGAAGCCCTTCGAACCGCTGATGAGTTTTGTGAAAGATACCGTGCTTTGAGGATAAAGGTGGATGAACTTCAAGAGGAGAACAACAAGCTTCATAAGATGGTGGAGGGTTTTCTTATCCTAAACAAGGGGGCAACACCACCACCACTAAAGCAATAATTCATCATCAGGTTTGACATCCCCTTGGCTTGTTCCAATCTTGGGGGAGTGCCGTGGTATCACCACCATTATCTTTTACCTTTTTAGTGGATTCATATCTGTGGTAGAGAGGTTATCTTATAGTTTGGTTTGCATGTGGAAGTATCTCTCCTTTAGTTTATTATCTATGTATCCCTTGGTGTGAGTGCCTTTATTGGAATATTAATGAGAAGTCTCATCTTTTACTTTTTGCACTTCTTATTTTAGTTTGCAACCTCTATTATATGATGGATCTTGTTGATCGGTATTGGCACCACTTTGGGATCATCAAGTGGATCTAAATTGGTTTTGGCAAACTGAGTTCTGGTTAGTAGCATTACTATGAAAGAGAAAAAGAAATAAAAAAATCTTACAGGTATTTTGTATCATTTGTTTTCTTTCTTGTTGGCTCATAAGCTTAGTATTCTTTATTTAAGATTATTTTGTGTCTTCAAGGAAGATTGCATGTTTGGATTTATTACTTGTATGTTTGCTTGTTTATTTCAACTCTCTTGCTTGCTACCCAGCCTTGCTAGCCAAAAACCTGTTTCGAGAAGGCATACTTCTCATGTTTCTAAAATCCTTTAAACCCAAAAATTTTGCCACTTGTTTCCACCATATATACCTAGTACCTTTTGCTATTCCAAGCAAATTCTCAAGCTTCATCTACCTTTTGAATTAAAAAGTATTCTGTTATGAGAAAACTAGTTAGTAAAGCTCTCACAAACTTGATGGCGCACCTTATTTACTTGCCCCTAATAAACTTGAACCATTGTGAACATCAAAGTTGTATATGCTTCCATCTATACGTTGGAATTAGCAGAACCGTGCTGTCAATAGGAACGTTTTCAACATTGCACTTGTACTCTGTACACAACTGATATCGTGCTCTTTTGTCTATGGATGTCAACGGTGTGAAATAAAGAGGGAACTTCTAAGTCCATGGAGTTTGTATCCTGTGTTAGAGAAACGCCTGGGCCGCTAGCCTAAGCCATGCTTAATCATGGTGGAAACTTGCAACATCACTATAGTGAGTCATCTATGAAGCATCCTCAATAAAAATCTATACACATAGTAAATAAAAAGATCGCTGAGATGCTCATTGTCTGCTTGCCTTGTCATTTTGGTTATGGGAAAACTCCTGTACCATGTGCAAGTGGTACCCCGTTGGCGGTTCTCAATGATATGCAAATACTTACAATAACAAGAACTTACATGTGACCAAAGTTGAGTAGCATGAGGAGTGGCCCTCATATTCAAGGGACACGAGATTTCCAACTTATATTTCGTCAAGCATATACTCCATCTTTGTTCACTTTAACCTTAATCATCTCAAGATGCCTATGATAGGGGCAATGAGGGCTCAAAGCTAGTAAGTACCATAATCTTTTGGAAGCTCTTTATGACTTATAATCCCTGCTTCCCTCTATAAAGGGACCTTTCTCCCACTTCCAAAGTTGAGTCAGTAAACCTACTTCCTCTCTATCTCCAGCAAGCATTTGAGTTGTTGTGTTTCAAGCATTCATATGGTGATTTATTCAATCATGTTCTTCATCTTACTTGTTTGCACAAAACTCTTATCTATTGAGTATTACTTTGAAAGCCTTCACTTGTGATAAACCTTTTTGAGCAAAGAGTGCTCCTGTTTTGAAACTTCTACAAAAAGCTTTTGTGAAACTGTTTGCCAGGTGTTCTCTAACCAAGAACAAGCTTGCCAATTCCAATTATGATTTATCTTTATGCATCTCTATTGTGAATGTTGTACTTGGTTGTAGGCTAAGTTATATAATGGTGTGTTTCTTTCTTCTATGAGTTGTGTAATGGTAAGTGTGATGCTTCTTGTTCGTATTCTTTTATCGACACTTCACTCCATAAACCTGTGGACATGTTTGCTGAGCTCAGTTTTTGCTTGGGCACAAGCAAAGTCTAAGCTTGGGGGAGTTGATATACGCCCAATTTGCATCACCATTCTATATCATAATTTACCTCTATTCATTGATATTTGTCTTATTATGAGGTATTACTTATGGCTTTTTCATCTGTTTATGCATGTTGGATGATTCTTGGAGGATGGACTACCGGAGTCTGGATTTTGATGGAAAAGATGGCGTTTCAGTGCAATTTCAGAAAAATACCAGAAAAATATGGAAACATATTATTTTACCAGAAGACGAAGGAAGCCAGAAGGAGGAGCGAAGAGGGCCTGCAGGGGGCCCACACCCCCTCGGGGTGGGCCCACCTAACCCAGCCCCTAGGGCAGGTGTGGCCTACCCGCCCGGCCTCCGACTCCGCCCCTTCGCCTATATCTTCCCTATGGAACCCTAAGCCTCAGGGAGCGACCACAGATAGATTTACGCCGCCTCTGGTGACGAGGTTCCGACTCGTCAATGCCCATTGTTATGAGCTTGGGTTTTGGAGAAGATGGGGGTGCTGGAGATCGCGGAACGGTTAACAAACAAGCAACCAGGGGACACGAGATTTACCCAGGTTCGGGCCCTCGGAGGGAAAACCCTACTCCTGCTTGTTTGCTCTTGATTAGGTGGAACCAAAAGTTACAGGGGTGCGCAGATGCAATCTGGCGTGGAGGTGTGTATGCAGTGGAAAAAGGATTGGCCCTCCTCGCCGTGCCCTCCTAGCCTTTATATAGAGTTAGGCAGGTCTCGGGCATAGATCGAGTCGGTTACAAGTTTAGGGTTTGCCCCTTTGAATATTCTATCTGTTCTAGTCTTGCTCTCCAAGGATCCGAAGATGTCATGGGCTTGGGCCACCCAAAAATCTCCACAGGCCGCGTATATTCTTGTGGGCTTTCCTTGGGCTAGACCAGGTATGCTAATGTCGTGTACCCGTAGGGTATAACCATGCCAGTAGCCCCCGAGTGTTCAGTCGAATCGTAGATTCGGCTGAGGACTCTTAATCTTTTGGGTGCAACTATTTCTGTTTATCAGAGAGAAAGAATGATTTTAGTGTGTAGGGATTGTTGATGCGTGAGCCTGACTCTCCTAATGGATCAGGGTTAGTTAACTATCTTAGGACAAAACAACACGATCTTCTTCAAGCTCGAGTCCCTAGACTCGAACCTGGAATAGATGCTGGCGTAATTCGACTCAGGTCGTTGAGGTCTTATAGGAGTCGAATCCCAGTAGTTTTTGAATGATGTACCCAACGCGTCCGTCGGGATTTTCATCGCGCCTGTTGGCACGGATTTTTACTAGTAGAGTGCAGTCAGGTGCGTTACCAGGCCATCAGATGGTATCTGTAGGTCTTATCATTGCGTCGCAGACACAACATCCGAAATTTTATCACCGCGGAGGTGTTTCGGGTGGCCAAGGAGAATGTTAATCACTTAGCATTGGTTGGGGCAAAGTTGCCAAAAAGTTTTTGCATATTGATCCGAAGGAACGCAGTCGACGAATTCATAGGGTGCGCGACCAGCGCTCCCTATGGGAGTAGCCCCCGAGTGTCTGTTCGAGTCGTAGACTTGAGCGGAGACTTTAGTTCAGTTGTTGTTAGCTTCAGGTATGTAGTACACAATATTTCGGATGCTTGAATCAATCCTCCCTATGGGAGTATCCCCGAGTCCGTAGTGGAGTCATAGACTCGACGTAGGACTCGGAGAATCAATGTTGGTGCAATATCTTAATCATGCCTCAGGTGCGCGGCCAGCACTCCTAATAGGAGTAGCCCACGAGTAGTTGCTCGAATCGTAGATTCGAGTGAGTACTTTTAGCTGTCAACCGAAGATTTCTAACCGTTGCTAGTGTGGTTTTGATGACGTCAGTGCTGACGATCCGTGACCTCAACCGTCTGCGGCGCCAGAGGTGACGTGACTGGACGAACGTGGGTTCCACTTTCTGACTTGGAGTTGACTGGTCATGCGCGACGTAGCAAGAATTACAATGTCTCCTCGATTTCCGTGCGTAGTGGACGGTGTGCGAGCGAAGGTTCGCTGCTGTGTTGACAAGTGGATGGTTGGATCTGATCTTGTCGTTAGGGCTTCTAGATGAACGGTCCCTGTTCATCGTCTTCGTCCTTATAACTGTGGGGAAAACTGTAGTTTGTTTTCACCCTTAGACATTTGCTTTCACTGCCTCCAATTTCACGAGCTCATCCTTGCGCGCGCTGGACGTTCTTCGATCGTTCCCCTCCTCATTCTTGCATGCACACCGTCGCCATCGACGCTCCACGATGGGGAAGTCGAAGAAGGACTCCACCAGAGCAGGCACAAGTGCTGCTGCCGGCGGCAAGAAGAAGACCGCCGCCGCTCGCATCACCGATGGTGGATGGCAGTGGTCGGAGACGCGCGAGGGTGACCTGCGCAAGCTTCATGATGCGGGTTTAATCTCGTAGGATAAGGACGCCTTCAGGGTCCCCGGCGATGAGGTAACTCCCCATCAACCCACAAGGTTTCGGGTGATGTTTGTCGCTTTTGTTCTTCACGGCCTCTCGCTCCCAGTCCACGATTTTATCCATGGACTGTTGTTCTTATATGGCATCCAACTCCATCATCTTTCGCCTAATTCTCTTATCCACATTGCCTGCTTCATTGCTTTTTGCGAGTGCTGGCTCGGTATCGAGCCGCACTTTGGCCTCTTCCGGAAGCTCTATTCCGTGAAGAGGCAATCCGGCTCCGACGGAGTCTATCCGATCGGCGGCTGCATCATTCCTCTTCGATCTACTGTTCTTTTCTTCTCTTTCTCTATGCTTGAGTCTGTCCAATACCGGCGGAGGAAGTGGTTTTATATCCGCGACTCCATAGTAGACGGGCAAAACTTCGGCCTTGCCCCTTTTGACTCCACCCAGGAGATCTTGAAGAAGAGATCCTGGAAGAACCATATCCTGGAGGGAGAGGTGGAGGAGGTAGAGGAGCTCTACCATCGGGTGGAGGCCCTCCAGGTGGTTGCGGATAAGGAGGTGAACGGTGTGGACAACATCCGCACCTTCCTCAAACGTCGGGTGTTTCACTCCAGGTTAGGGCGCATCCGATGTTCCTTTACTCTGGCCGCCACGACCCGACGAGAGTTTCGGCTGAGGAGCGCTCCAGGGGGGACCTCGACAGAGTTCTTCGGCCATTGTTGAAGTACAAATCCGATGAGGACCTTCCAGGGAAGTCGCTGACGCCCCCCGTTCAGTGTCGCGAGACCAGTTCCGTAGGTGTAGATTTGCGACGTGCGCGTAATGCCTTTTTCGAGGGTTTTTCCTTATGATTACTTGTACTGAACGTTTATGTCTTCAATGTGCAGGAGCTCAAGGTGGCTGGCATGGTGCCTCCACTACCCGAAAGGTTTCCGAATGTGCTAGACAACGAAGTTGTGGACATCGAGTCCGTGCTTCCGCCGGCGCAGTCGCCGACTAAGGAAGCCCCCGAGGCGAGCGAGGGGCAGACCCGAAAGCGGGCACGGAGCTTGAGAGAATCTTCGGATGCCTCGACTCCTCTAACGCCTAGGGACCCGCCGTTCCTTGTCCGCCATAGCGGAGATGATGGCGCTTCTTCTTTGCCTTTTCCGGCCATGCCTCTGTGGGCTATGGCGCCACAGCCGCCGGCCAAGAGGAAGAAGGAAGAGAAGAAAGAGAAGAGGGCTCCGCCCTTATTTGACATGAGCGACATCGACTCGTAAGCACCTTCGGATGCTATTCGTTCTTGTTTTCTTGTCTTCATGTCTTCTTGTTTTTTGATTGGTCTTTTCCTTCTAGCCACTCTTCTGAGGGATCTTTTAATGAGGCCACTCAGGAGGCCGTAGGGGAGTCAAAACTGACGGGCGATGCTTCGAAGCCCTCTCCGCAGGAGGCTCAAGTGGTCGTCTCCCAGAATATTACATCGGGACCTTCAGAGTCTCCGTCTGAGCATGTAAGTTATTTTTCCCTTTTGTCCTGGGGGGATCCCCCTAGTCTTTGTCGGGTCGTTTTTTGCTCGATGTTGTGCTCGTTGCGGGGCGCAGCCCCCGAGCCCTTTCCTTGATTCTTTCTTGATTGTTTTCGTTTGCTTACTTCCGCAGCCCTTTGTGCACAGTGCGAACCTGCTTGTGTAGCAGCATCTGGAGCTAGAGGCCAGCATGCGACAGCTTCGAGGTACGTGTTGAATTGATCTTGTTCTTTTTCGTCTACTTCGCTTGTCTGTATCTTGTATTGCTGATGTATGTTCTTGGTGCTTTTGCAGATGAGAATAATGCTGCCCTTCACCAGCTTGATGCTCTCAAAAAGAGCCTTGGGCGAGCGGAGAAGAAAGCGGAGGATGCCATTGGGGCGAAGGAGCGCCTTGAGCAGGAGCTGGCTGACGCAGCCGCGGCCAAGGAGCGCCTTCAGCCGGAAGCTTCGGATCGCGAAGAGCAGCTCACCATTGTTGCGACTGCGCACGAGAAGGAGGTGGCTGAGAAGCTGATGGCTGCTGCCAAGGCCGTTTCCGGTAAGTGCTTTTGCCTGTCTTTGGTTTTTTGGCAGTTTTGTCTCCGTGCCCTTATTCGATTTCTACTTTATCTTCATTTTTCTCCAGATGCCTCGGGCAATGAATTCGATCACAGTGCCCTGGAGCACGGGAGCGCTCTGGACGATGCCGCCGCGGCGGTCGAAGACCGCTGCGATACTGCTGCTGGCTCCCTTGCCAAGGCCAAGGAGATCCTCGGGCGCTTCTACAAGGAGATCGTTCCCAAGGGCGCTGCCCTTGAGGATGTGGATTCTTTGGCGGATGCGCTGTCAGTGGATGCGCATGCGGCCTTCAAGCACAAGCAGAAGGGCATCAACGCTTCCATGGGGCTGGCTATGGCCATGGCGTGCGGGGTGGAGTTGGATATTCATCAGGTCACTTCGCAGATGCCAACATCTCTCGACGGCTCCGAGGTAGCTTTTTCTCTCTTTGCCTCTCGCTGTAAGCGCTATGGGCCGAAGCTCATTGACCTTCTGGCGGAGTATGCGGCGAAGCAGCAGGAGGAGGTCAAGAGCAGGCACTCTGGCTCCGAGGCCACTCCGGATGCGACTGCTTAGGCTTCGTCGTTGTAGCTTTAGGATAGTTGTGTTCTTCTTTTACTGTAATATTTGTTGAACAGTTTCCTTGTGCCATGTAGTGGCCTTTTGTTGTATATAAATGATGCTTCAAGTTGTTTCTCAGTCATGTGTTGTTCATACTCTTGCCTGTTTTCCTTTAGGGACCTTCGGGTGAGGATCCCGTTGATACTTCGTCTGCCCCTCAGCCGCGACCATCTTTGGATGATGCGTCCCAGCTTTTTTTTCTTCGTGACCGCGTCCGCAGCCTTGGGAAGGAGATACTTGGCGTCCGAGGCCACGCGAACGTGTGGAAGTCGAAGGCGGAGCGGGCTACCACCAGGGAGGAGTATCTGATGGGGGAGCTGTGGTAGTTGGCCGAGCAGCTGCAGTGTAAGTTTCCTTGAGCTGTTGCTTGTTTTCGGATGCGCCTGGCTTGTGTGTCATCTTACTCTGTATTTTCTGTAGGTGCCAACCTTGTTCCGAGGAAGGAGAAGGAGCGTGTTGCAGTTCGGATCATCTGCTTGACCCAACATGATATGGAAGCCGGAGGCTTTTTCTGGATGGACCACGACCGGGCCACTTTCCTTGCGACTATGTAGGACTGCGCTTATCAGGTGTCACGGGTGCTAAGGCAGGTCAGAACTTCTTTGGCATCGATTCTGCATGTCATGTTTCCTCTTTATGAGGCGCCTTCGAATCTATGGGGTTTGTTGGCAAAGTTGCGGGACGTGGGTCACGTCAGGGAGTTGGTGTGGCACCAGTTGGTTGCAGGGGTGAAGGCCGCCCTGTCACTTGTTCGGCTGCGCCGTCCAGATGTTGATTTTGCGACGGTGGCCGCTGGGCCACCCCCTCGACCAGATGGTGGCATGTGGGATATGCGCCCACATTACGCGGCTGTTAGGCAGTGTGCCAAAGATATTGTAGATCTTTTTGAGCATCGGGTGCATGTTATCCTTCAGAATAGGTAGGCCCTGTAAAAAAGATTGATGTAAAATTTGTATATACTTCGAGTGGGCTTGTTGTGCCCTTTGTTGTAAAGGTTATTTGTATTAGCATGTGGTGCTTGGTTGTATGCATGCCCTTTTCATTAGCCTGACGTGATCAGATCCTTAGTCGATGAAGTCGTGAGGTGAGGCGAAGCCCCCGAGTGTGTTGTAACATAAAGTAATGTGAGGGAAAGATAAATTTTTTGGCGAGACACTTAGCTTTATTCATATCATAATGAAGAGGTACATTGTTCGGCTGAGTAGCCTTATTGAAAGTAAAGATGTATAGCTAGGGGTAGAAGCGTCGCAATTGTGCGACGTTCCATGGGCTTGAGGTGGTAGGCGCCACCTGGGATGACTTTGGTGATGACGTAGGGTCCTTCCCAGGGTGACTCGAGCTTCTTCGGCCGCTCTTGCTTGAGTCGTAGGATGAGGTCTCCTTCGACGAAGGACCTTGGGCGCAGCCAGCGGCTGTGATAGTTGCGAAGGATCTGCTGGTAGACCGCCGAGCGAGCCGCGACGATGTCGCGTGCCTCATCGAGCGTGTCGACGACGTCTTTGAGTGCGGTCATTGATTCGACTTCGCTGTAGGCGACGACCCGTGGGGCCTTATGGCGTACTTATGCAGGTAACACGGCTTCGGCTCCATGTACCATGAAGAAAAGCGTGTAGCCAGTTGAGCTGTTTGGCGTTGTGCGCAAGCTCTAGAGGACGGAGTGTCGTGGTATTGCCGACGAGTACGCCATGGAGGGGTCCTCACAGTGCGTGTTTAGAGACGTGGGGTAAGGCGGACGGTTGACGGGTACGAGGTAACACAAATTACCCAGGTTCAGATCCCACAACGGTGGCGGAATCCTACTCCTTTTATAAATCACTATAATGGCAATACGCCGAGTTATAGAGATTAGGTTTGTTGTGTGAGGTGACTAGAAAGTCTAGGTTATCGTCTGAGATTGTGCCCTAAAGGCTCCCATAGGCCCGGCTTATATAGTCGTCAGGTCCTAGGGTTACAGGGAAAAGTCCTAGCCGGACAGGTTACAGAGTTCTACACCATCTATTACTAGTCTTGTGTATCTTACACTCCAAGGCTTCGGGTACGCTGGTGACTCCACCGTAGCCTTCCTTTATCCGGCCTAGGCCTCCCTTCTGGATCCACCTAACTGGGCCGCCCAGCAGGCCATAGGCCATGCTACCGACTATGGGCCACCCGGGTTAGTCGGATAAGAGACATGCTATGAGGATACCCATATAGCATATCCCCAACAGTAGCCCCCGGAGAACTCCGAGATCTTGCGCCGTCTTGCCTCTTCCCGTGGAATGCTCCGCCTAGATGGATGTCGGCAAACCGTCAAGCAATATCTTGTAGTCCTCCCAAAGAACCCTGCAAAGATTTTCTCCGTCTTCTATGAGTAAGTCGGAGAAATGCTGAATCTTCCATCGTACGCTCCCGTTGTCGGATTAAATCCATCTATGCTATAATATTCGATGGGACGGATCATCTACCATGTCAGTTATGACGACGTAGGATGTAGGCAGCGACGCCTCGTAACTCACACATTGAGAGAACGCAATCATATCCGATTTTCCCGCGCGAGCGCTACGAACCGTTGGCGGCGACGGTTGGAGACGTGGCGAAATTACCGCGCACGTTCACGAACACGTCGCCTACACGGCAACCGTCCGATTAGCTGCACGAATCTTGACGCAGAGTAAGATAAATAGCGGCCGTGGTACACTTGCCACTTTTCACCTCATTCTCTCGCGTCATCGTCTTCTTCCTCCAGCCGCGCGCCTCCTCGAGCTCTCCGCGAAAACCTCGAGAAACCCTAGCCTTGCCCTCTGCACCAGTCGCGTCTTCTCCCTCCTCCATGGCTAGGAGCAGCTCATCCCCGTCAATGGCGGCGTAGAGCGAAGCCGCGGCGAAGCCGGCGAGCTCCGTCGTCGTGCCCCCAGAGGGCCTGGTCATCCCCGCATCGGCGGCGATAGAATCCACCGGCGGCGACCATAACCTGGCGGTGCTGGAGCCCTTGGAAGAGGAGCCAGATTCGCACAAAGGCGACTGGCGCGGCTCGGACATCACCGGCCGCGACCTCCAAGAGATGGTCGCTGAGGGCTATCTCCCTGCGACGGAGGGGCTCGCCTGGCGGGCGGCGCCGGCCCGCGAGGTGACCCCCTCTCCCCAAGCCAGAGAGAAAGTATACCTCAAGGCGCAATTGGTACTCGGCGTTTCTTTGCCCATCTCCCACTTCTTCCCGTCCGTATTGAATCACTTCAAGGTCCAACCCCACAACCTTTCCCCCAATAGTATCCTAGTGCTTAGCAACTTCGCGGCACTTTGCGAGGGTTACCTAGGGATTAGGCCTAGGTTAGATCTGTTTGTCTATTTCTTCACCGTCAAACGTGAAGCCGGACATAGCAAAGAGGAGCTTAGAAACTACGGCACCATAAGCTTCAAGATCCGTCCTGGCCGGCGGTTCCCCGACATCGTCGGCCACGAGTCCTGCAAGAACTGGCAGTGGACGTACTTCTATGGCCCCGACATTCCTTTGTCGGGCCGAGAAGCAACGTACCCGGACTTTGTGGACGGAGCCGCCGCCGAAGTCCCCACATGGCGGTCCCATGCCTCCCTTCCCTCTGACCTCAACGCTTCTCGCGCAATAAGGCGGATCGAATGGTTTGTAGAGACGGGTCTGACCGGCTTGGACCTAGCCATGTGTTGGTTCATCAGGCGGATCCAACCTCTGCAGCACCATACGAAGCTTATGCACGAGTACACCGGCGACCAAAGGGATACCCTTCGGATCTCCGAGGACAACTTCTCGAGCGACTCCGTCAAGTTCCGCCTCAAGGACATCGTCAAGGTGAAGGACAAGAAGCGTGGCTTCACCCTCACCTACGACATGTTCGTAGACGGAAAGTGCCCAAAGGTAGACATTTATTTTTCGTGTATGACATTGCTCCATTTTTTCCGTCTTGCTAATACCATCTTGTCTAACACAATGAATTATCACTTTATATCTTAGCAATCTAGATGAGGGCAACCTGACCGCCCAAATCTACGATCCCAAGATGAAGGAAGTCACGGTTGTGTCCGACGATGATGCCCCGTTGGCGCGAAAGCGGAAGAGCTCCACCTCTGACGCTGCCGACGGAGGCAAGAAAAAGAAGACGGAGGGTGGAGCCTCCAAAAAGAGTACTGCCGCCCTGGAGGCGAAAAAGAAGAAAGCCACCGGGATGTTTGCTAAAGTGCCCCCTAGTGTAAGCTTCTTATTCTCCGACATTGTCTTGTTTATCTGTCTTATTCCTGAACTTATGCATTTTGCATGTTTCAGGAAGAAATCCACAACCAGCCTCAAGAAGTCCTCCAAGACTCTTGGGGCTTCTAGAAATATTAAAGATATGCTGCATCGCGACTCTTCCCCCGCCATCGCCCCTGCTACTCCTGCCGTCAAGCCCTCCTCCGCTCCGACAAGATCCCAAGCCCAGGAGGCACCAGGACCTTCCGCCATGGAAGTGGATTCGCGCCCACCGAACTCGCAGATTGTCGTGAAAGCAAGCGACGCAGAGAGCCGCTCTTCAAATGGATGAAGCTCCGCTAAGGATGCCATCGGTAGCGGCAAGGCGGGTGGTCTGGTATCACCAAGTCGGCGCCTCTGCCCCTAGAAACCCTCGAGCTGAAGATTATCTTCCGTGCTTACGCTGGTAGCACAACCACGGTTCTGGAGGAGTGTCATCCCGACGCAAGGTCTTGAGGAGCTACTCCGCCAAGCAGACATCTTGCGAAGCAACAGCGTTTCCTTTGGCAAGCTGCTGGCCGAGAGTGCTACAAACCTCAAGATCATCGCACTTGTAAGTTTTACTTTACATTTTGCATTTCATATGAGTATCCCACTGTAGCCCCCGAGGATGTAGACGGAAAACCATTGGCTTTGCATCTATATGCTCTAAGAGTGACTAAGTTAGAAAAAACTCTCACCGTAGCCCCCAAGCATTTAGATGGAATGAATTATTCCGACTAGATGCTTTAAGAGTAGCATACACAGTGTTCATAATTTTAAGTGCTGTAGCCCCCAAGCCTCTAGTTGTAACTGAATTAGTTCCGACTAGATACTTAAAGAAAAGCTAAGCATTTTCCGAGTTAAAACTTTATACTGTAGCCCCCAAGCTTCTAGTTGAGAACTGAATTAGCTCCGACTAGATGCTTAAAGAAAAGCTAAGCATATTGCTAAGTTAAAAACTCTCGCTGTAGCCCCCGAGCACCTAGATGGAAAATCTCCGACTAGGGGCTCCAAGTAGACTGAACAACGACTTGACTTTGTATTTGTTTCCACAGAACGAGAATGCTCGGAGGGGCATGGCCAATGATAAGTACCAGAAGATGCGCGCGGACCTTGAAGCTGAAAAGGGTAAAACCGCCATCTTGAAGGAACAGATCATCAAAAACAAGAGTCTGTTTTCTTTTTGCGCATTTCCGTCTTACTGTTGTGCCTTCCTCTTTCGAGTACTCACTGTGTACTTTGTTTTCTCCGACTTGCAGAGCATGTAGCCAAGGCCAAGGATATTGTCGAGCAGTCCAAGCACATCCAGCAGCTGGACAGCGAGAACAAGATCCTTAAGAAGGAGAGGGAACAAATGCTGAAGATGCACGAGGATTCCATGAAAGCCCTACAGGACTCTGCCTCCGCTGAGATCAATCGCTTGAAGGAGGAGCTTGCGATCATAAAGGATCAGAAGCAAGCTGCCGATGAGCAAAACCTTCGCCATAGCGAGGCGTTTAAGCTCCTCCAACAAGAGAAAGAATCCTTGGCGGACGTCGTCTGGCAGGCTAAGGCCAGTATCTTCAGTGATTATCCTCCGCCTTGTAGCTATGTAGTCTGGGTATTTAGAATTTTTTGAACTCATGTAATCGTTGTCGGAATTTTTAGCACCCCTGGGTTTAACCCGCTCGCCTCCTTCGGACAAGGAATGCATGATTCTTGCCGGCAACTTCATCAATACCGCCATCACCCAAGCAAAGGATATTTCCCAGCCCATCCAAATTTATATCAAGGCCTCCGACTCTGTGACGAAGTACTCGGAGATTCTGCGCCGAGCCCCCAAGCGTGTTGCGAGCTGGAAAGCTTCATGTGCACGGGCTAGCGCTAGGATGGCGTTGTCCATGGTGAAGGCACACTATGAAGGTGCCGACATCGACATAGTGACATCTGGTATCCCCGACGTGGATGATGACGGCAAGGAGATCGATCACGAAGCCATCCTGTCATCACTCGCGGGCTATGACACCAGGGTTGCCGAGTTGGTGGACGTCGACGTCTTCGTGCCTAGAAACTTTCTTGACAACGCCGGCCCTGAATCCTCCTAGTCTCCTCATAGTGGTGACACTGAGGGTGAATCTCCGGCTGGTGATGATGCGGCTTCCAAGTCCCCTGCACCCAAGGAGTGAAAAAACACTTTGTAATTCTTGTTTCACCTCTGTAATGTGCATTGAAAATCTTGGTGATGTAATCTTAAGGCGGAAAACAATGGTTGTCATATCCTGCTACTTAAGAATTAATGCCCAGCATGTATATATTTTTTAAGCAAGTGCTGGCTTATCCATTACTTTGGTTCTTATGCTTGACTTTTCGTGAGTCGGAAGACTCGTTGTCGGAACCATGCTCTTAGGTGATGATACCCAATGGCACCGTCAAAAACCTTAGCACAAAATCGCCGAAAATGAGTGCCAAAAGTCACTACTCCAGAATCCACATAAAAACAACAAAGAACATGTAGACCAGAAAACTTAAGCTAACGCCCGTAGGCAGAATTTTCACAAGTGCAATCGCAAGGCTTGTGCATAAAGGTTTATATGATCCAAAAATGAACACTAAAGGAGGTAAAAGACTCAGCAATATGAGTGAACCAAAGAGCTTTATTTCATTGATCATATAAGAGGTACACGATTAGATAAAAAATGCTAAGTGTAGAAAGGATGTAACTGTGCTATGTTCCATGGCCGATCAAGCTCCGGGTAGTCATCATCCGGGTCACGTCGCTTACGCTTATGATCCTCGTTGGGTCTATCCTTGAGTTCACGATTGTCGACAAGGTAGTAGGACCCATTGAGCAGCTCCTTGCTTATGATGAATGGTCCTTCCCATGGCGGGGATAATTTGTGTGACTTCTTCTGCTTAAGTCGGAGCACTAAATCCCCCTCTTTAAACGAGCGATGCCGGACGCAGCGACTATGGTAGCTGCGTAGCTTCTGCTGGTATATGGCGGATCTTTGGCATGCCAAAACGCGCTCCTCCTCGAGAAAGTCCACATCTAGGCGTCTGGATTCTTCAGCATCATCTTCGTCGTAGGCGGCAACTCTTGGTGCATCGTGGAGGATGTCGGAAGGTAGGATGGCTTCTGCTCCATATACCATGAAATAGGGAGTGTAGCCGGTGGATCTGTTGGGTGTAGTTCGTAAACTCCACAGCACAAACGGCAATTCTTCCGCCCAGGATCCAGCTGCTCTATGTAGCGGTGCCTCAAGACGTGGCTTGATTCCCTGCAGAATTAATCCATTGGCTCGCTCAACTTGACCATTGGATTGTGGGTGTGCCACAGATGCAAGGTCAAGTCAGATGCCTTTGTCCCAGCAATAGGCCTCCACTTCTCCGAGTGACAAGTTGCTTCCATTGTCGGTGATGATGTTATGTGGGAGACCAAATCTCACCACTAGATCCCGGACAAATCTAAGGGAAGTTGCCCCATCAAGCTTTATAATGGGTTTAGCTTCTATCCATTTGGTGAATTTATCAACTGCTACAAGCAGATGCGTAAACCCACACGGTGCCGTTTGCAACGGCCCCACCATGTCTAGCCCCAGCATCGCAAACGCCAAGTTATTGGTATTGTTCGCAATTCTTCACAGGAACATGTGGTTGTCGGGCATAACATCGCATCCTGCATGTCTCAACCAGCTTGTCACCGCCTTCGCGTCACCAAGAGAATCCTTGCCGGAAGGCTTTCGCGACCAACGATCGAGGAGCGGCGTGATGCCCGCAATCTCCGAGATGGATTTCGCGTAGGATTTCCATACCTTCTAGCTGGGAAACACACTTTAGGTATACACCAGTAGTGCTCCTTTTGTAGAGTTGCCCATTGATTATGGTATAACCCTTTGCTTGTCGTACCATCTGCCATCTTTCGACCTCGTCGTCGGGCAAAGTTCCGTGTTCGAGATATTCCATGAACGGTTTTGTCCAAGCCGGAGAGGTCTTTGTCACCATGTTGACGAAATAATCTGCTCTATCCGGGTTGTCGATGTCGGCCCCCTTCACAGATGGTGTGCGTAGATGCTCTAGGAAAACTCCTAGCGGAATTTTCTTGTGCCCTGATCCAAGTTTAGACAATATATCAGCCGCCTCGTTTTGATCCCTAGGCACATACTTGACTTCGTATCCCAAGAAGCTCTTGGCTATCTCGTCCACTTCGTCGCGATATGCCGCCATCATAGGGTTCCACGCATTCCAGGTGCCAGCCACCTGCTGGGCAACCAAGTCGGAATCTCCACAGCAAACTATGCGCTTGATGCCAATATCCTTGTCTACACGCAGTCCGTGAATGAGTGCTTCATACTCCGCCATGTTGTTTGTAGCCTCGAAGTGGATCTGCAGAACGTAGTGTAGCTTGTCTCCTTTTGGTGACTGTAGCAATACACCAGCCCCCGAGCCGTTGAGCAGTTTTGATCCGTCAAAGTGCATCACCCAGTACTCTGGTTCCGGCAACGGAGTGGCATCTGGCATCTCCGTCCAATCTGCAATAAAATCCGCCAAGGCTTGTGACTTGATAGCGTCGCGTCTTTTGTAAGTGATCTCGAAGGCGGCAAGTTCAATGCCCCACTTCGCGACCCTTCCTGTAGCGTCGCTGTTATTTATAATGTCGGACAGTGGATTCTTGCTCACTACTGTGATTGGGTGCTCCTGAAAGTAATGCCTCAACTTCCGTGAAGCAAGGAATACTCCATAAGCTATCTTTTGGTAGTGCGGGTAACGTTGCTTGGACTCCGTCAAGACCTCTCTTACGTAGTAAACTGGTCATTGAACTCCGTGCTCATAGCCTGGTTCCTTCCGCTCTACCATGACAACGATGTTGATAACCTGGTTGGTTGCCGCCATGTAAATTAACAGGGGCTCACCAGCCTCGGGTGCTGCAAGGATGGGCGCTGAGGAAAGAATCTCCTTGAGCTGCTTCAATGCTGCATCTGTCTCGTCCGTCCATGTGAATTTGTCCGCCTTCTTCAGCAACTTGTACAGCAGCAGAGCCTTCTCTCCAAGTCGGCTGATGAACCGACTAACTGCTGCAACACAACCTGTTAGTCGTTGGATGCCCTTTAGGCATGTCAGAAGGTTTATGTTTAAGATGGCCTTGATTTTCTCTAGGTTGACCTCGATTCCGCGCTGGGAAACAATGAAGCCCAACAGTTTGCCGGCTGGAACCCCGAAGACGCACTTCTTAGGGTTGAGCATCATGTTGTATTTCCGGACATTATCGAAGGTTTCTTTTAAGTCGGAGATTAAGTCATTTGACTTTTTAGACATCACCGCGATATCGTCCACATAGGCGTGAACGTTCTGACCAATTTGGTCGTGAAGGCAACGTTGCATAGTCCGCTGGTAGGTAGCACCTGCGTTTTTCAGCCCAAAGGGCATCGTGACATAGCAAAACGTGCCATACGGGGTAGTGAACGAAGTGGACAATTGGTCCAACTTCCTCATCTTGATCTGGTGGTATCCTGAGTATGCATCAATAAAACACAAAAGTTCCGAGCTAGCCGTCGGGTCAATGACTTGGTCAATGCGAGGCAAAGCAAACAGATCTTTGGGACATGCTTTGTTCAAGCCGGTGTAATCAACGCACATTCTTAATTCATTGGTTCCCTTTTTGGGGACAAGTACAGGATTGGCCACCCATCGGGTGTGAAGGACTTCTCGGATAAACTCAGCCTTAAGTAACCTAGCTATCTCTTTGCCAATGGCGCGTCTCTTCTCATCTCCGAAGCGTCGTAGAGGTTGTTTCACTGGTTTACATTTTGGATCTATGTTTAAGCTGTGCTCGGCAAGTTCCCTAGGTACACCTTTCATGTCGGCAGGTTGCCAGGCAAAGATGTCCCTATTCTCACAGAGGAACTCGACGAGCGCGCTTTCCTATTTGGGATCCAGGTTTGTCCCACTGGCGACGGTCATGGAGGCATCGCCTACCACAAGTTCCACCGGCTTGGTCTCGATGGCAGCCTTGAATGCAGGAGCGGAGTCGGAGATCTGCTTCTTCGACGCGGGCATCTCTGAGTCATTGACCTTGCTCTGGATCTCCTTGAATTCTTCGTTGTAGAGGACAGCTTCTGCAACGGCTGCTTCATTGATCTTGCAGTCCCTTGCCTTGGTAAAGCTTCCGGATACGGTGATGCCACCGTTCGGTCCGGGTATCTTGAGCTTGTTGTAGACGAAGCATGGCTTGGCCATGAACGTGTGGAATATGTCGCGGCCGAATATGACGTGGTACACGCTCTTGAAGGGGACCACCTCAAAGGTCATGCGCTCTTGGCGGTAATTGTTAACGTCGCCAAAGGCTACCTGAAGTGTGATGCACCCAAGGGACCGAGCCTCCCGTCCAGGAACTATGCCATGGAACACGGTGTTGGTCCGCCTTAGGTTTGCCTCCGTCAAGTTCATCTTTTGCAGTGTATCCAGGTACATGATGTTGATGCTGCTTCCACTGTCCACCATGCACTTGGTGAACTCCACGCCTTCAATCAGTGGGTTGATGACCATGGCGTACTGGTTCTCCGTGGGCACAAGGTCTGGGTGGTCCGTCCTGTCCCAAGTTATTGGAACCTCCGACCAGCATAGGTATTGGGGAACTGGGGGCAGAGTGGCCATCAGGATCCTCAAAGAGGTCTTCTATTGTCGGACGGTGGGGGTGCCAAGGAAAGTGTGGTAGACTGGGGCCTTCTTTGCGAAGGGGTTCTTGCCCTTGTCGTCGCTCTTGCCAGCGTTCTTGGGGTCAACATCCTCGTCCATGTCACTTGAATCCTTGGACTCCTCCTCCTTCTTCTTCCCCTTGCCCTTGCCTCGCGGTCTGTTCTTCCGACTTTGCTTGTAGCCGGACTCCGGGTCTTCCTTGAGGTCGTTGACGAACTTGCAGTGTCGATTGGTATGGGTGGCCTTGCCGTTGACATCGAGGTGTACGAGGCACGACATATCACGGTACTCTTCGTAGGTTTGGGGAACGCGGAGCGGCGCCAAGTTGGTTTCACTCCCCGTTGCTTCCCGCGGCCTGCTCCCCTTCCTTGGCCACGTTGTCCGCCTTTTCCTCATCCTGCAAAAGTCATGGCGACCATGTCGGTAGTTTGCTTTTCTTCTGGAGCGGTTTTCCGCTTTGTACTGCTGTTCCTCCGAGCTTGAGTTGTAACAGCCATTGCTGGCAAAGAGCCACGAGCGTCATCGGCGGCAGCTGCGAACTCACTAGCTAACTGAATCATCTGATTCAAGTCAAGCTGATGATTGTCCTACAAGCGCTTTAGCTTATGTCGGAGTAACGTTCCTCTTTCCAACCCATCGATGAAGGCGGCCATGGCGGTCTGGGCGTGCAATCCTGCACAGGAATTCTTCATATCCAGCCAGCGGGAGAGGTAGGCGCGAGATGTCTCGTCTTTCTCTTGCACGCACCGCTGTAGATCGCCCACCGTGCAGGGACGCTTGTATGTACCCTCAAAGTTCTTGGTGAACGCTTCTTGCATGTCCAGCCAGTTGTAGATGGATTTCTTCGGCAAGTCGTCGATCCATTGACGGGTCGTGCCCGCCAACATTAACGGGAGGTACTTGACGGAGACGTTTGGGTTGCCTTCGGCAATCTCCACCGCGTTTCCGTAGTCCTGCAACCATGTGGCAGGCTTGGCGGTGCCGTCATAGGGCTTGATGGTCTTGTCAATCCGGAATACTTTGGGGTAAGTTGCGGACCGTATTGCAGGTCCAAAGCAACGTGGTCCCAGGTTTGGTCCTTCCTGGGCCTCGTGGATCTTATCGATCTGCGAACGTGCATCGTACGGCTCTGATGTTTTCTTCTTTTTGTCAACAGGGGATGGGCTGCGTGAACGACGCGGACCCCTTCCGTCATGGTGACTGCTTGGCAGCGACGAAGGCGGAGGTGGCGGTGGGTTAGATTTCTTGCGGTTACCCTCCTGCGACGCTTCACGCCTGTTGCGGTTGCTTGTCGGACGCGGAGGGTCATGGCGCGACCTGCTCTTATGTCCTTCGTTGTGCTTTCCGCCATGACGGGTCTGCTCCGTGTTGTCGCGGATGACGATGCCAAACTGCTTTGGTGGGGGCATATCCGTACGACGGTGAGCCTTGTAGTCTTCCTGACGTCGGGGGGATCGGGGCGGTGGCGATGGGCGGCGAGGTTGGGCTCTTTCTCCGTGGTCGGAGGATATGGGGATAGCATCCTTCCTGTTGCGCGCATCCCTCCGTCTTCGTTCTGATGAACCCGTCCGCGATCCGACATCCTGAGGAGATCTGTCCCTTGGTGGTTTGTACTGGCTAGATCGGCAGAGCGCTGGGTCAGACTCAAGCCTCTGAGAGGTGGCCTTTTCCTGCTGCTTTACCGCCTTGGCCACTAGGTCATAGACCTGTTCCACTGCCTCAGGCGATCTATCCTGCTCCAGAAGGGTCTTGGCGACGGCGAGGTTAAGGAGTGGGGTGGGCATCACCTACTTGCCTTCACTATCAATGTATGGCTTGGCCTGTGCCGGCTTCGAGGGGGCCCATCCTAGGTTGCGCCGTACACCAGGATCGTTGATGACGCGAGCCAGAGATTTCTTAGCCTTCTGCTGCTATAGCAGAGTCTTGTACTCGGCCTCCATTGCTCTTGCTTTCTCTATGGACTTCTGCGTGTTGACCAGATCTTGATCTAGTTTAGCGCCTTGCTCCGTGATGGCTTGCGCCTCCTCCAGTAGCTGCTGGCACTTCTCGTCAAGCTGGGACACGTTCCGGATATGATCAACAGTTAGTGGCTCGACGAGGAGGTTGCCGTACATCACTCTATCAGCTGGAGTAACATGGGCTGCGACCGACGTAGATGCTGGAGGCGGCAAGTTTGCGGTGTTGTTGTTGCTTGGACCGGTGTCGAGTTCCTGCGGCTGCTGCACTGGATTAGTCGGAGGAGGCATGACTCTTGCGCGATCATCGTCAGCAATAATAAGTGGCCCCTTCCCCTTATCCAGCGCCGTAGGCGGAGCTTGCCCGGGCTGGTCTTCATCCATGGATGTCCCGATGGTGACGAACACCCCTCGAGACATGACGGTGTTATTAGCTTGTTCGTCGCGCGAGTACTCCTCCTCGATCTCCTGCATGGCGGAGTCTAGCTCCTCTAGACTGAAGTCTATATCCTCTGAATCTGCACTGAAATCCGCATAAAGCGCGTCAATGACAGAGTCAGAGGGTGCCAGGACTTCCTCGATGACGGGCGGTGGAGGTGCAACGGCCTCGACGATGACTGGAGGTGGTGGCACTGCTGCGACGATGGCGGCCGGAGGCGGTGGTGGCTGAATCGGAGGTGCTCCATCAATGAGTGCAAGCGCTGTCTAGGCTGCCGCTTCAGACTCCGCGCAGTTGTTGACGGTGTTCACCATGCCTTCAAAGGTAAGGCGTCCTGACGCCTGTTGCCATCTTAGCGAATGTCGGAGAAGCGTGCCATGGTCCAGTCCTTCCACAAAGTGATAGATGGCATCATCATTGGGGTAGTGGGCCAGATCGGCTCGTATACGGAGCCACCTGGCCAGGTAATCGTGGGGGTTTTCGCCCTCTCTCTGAACGCAGCGCGCTAGATCGAAGATGGTAACCACGCCGACGAACTTGGATCTCTGTTGTCCAGACGCACGGACAAAGCCGGCGGATTTGCAGTGATCTTCCACCTTTATATCCTGCACATGGGAGGTTTGGGTGGGTCTTGAATTTTTCAGATCTTTGCCGGCAAACTCTGAGGAGAGATCCGACATCGATCCTTCCACGAACGTATCCTGCCCGTAGGCGGTCCGTGCGGGTCTTGATTCTCCTCCGACTCCCAGGGAACTAGTGCCCGAGTCGGTTTCGCCGATGAAGAGGTGGATGTCTCTGATAGGAACGATCGAACACCGCGTAGGGTTCGTCTTCGCTGGGATCCAGAACTCGTCGGGGGGGACGATCGGAACGTTGCCAAAGAATAGAACGCGACCGATGGCTACGGTTTCGCCGATTCCCGCGAAGATCTTGGTCCTCGCCCGCTGAAGAGCCTGAAGCGCCTCTTGCCCCATGGTGGGCGCCAACTTTCGTGGTATTGCCGACGAGTATGCCATGGAGGGGTCCTCATAGTGCGTGTTTAGAGACGTGGGGTAAGGAGGACGGTTGATGGGTACGAGGTAACACAGCTTACCCAGGTTCAGATCCCACAACGGTGGCGGAATCCTACTCCTGCTATAAATCACTATAATGGCAATACGCCGAGTTACAGAGATTAGGTTCGCTGTGCGAGGTGACTAGAAAGTCTAGGTTATCGTCTGAGATTGTGCCCTAAAGGGTCCCATAGGCCCGACTTATATAGTCGTCAGGTCCTAGGGTTATAGGGAAAAGTCCTAGCCGGACAGGTTACAGAGTTCTACACCATCTATTACTAGTCTTGTGTATCTTGCACTCCAAGGCTCCGGGTACGCTGGTGACTCCACCGTAGCCTTCCTTTATCCGGCCTGGGCCTCCCTTCTGGATCCACCTAACTGGGCCGCCCAGCAGGCCATAGGCCATGCTACCGACTATGGGCCACCCGGGTTAGTCGGATAAGAGACATGCTATGAGGATACCCATATAGCATATCCACAACACGGAGGGTAGCTCTTCTGTCCAGGCTCCCACAAGCCGTTTGAGTGGGCTGAGTAGGCGTTTCTTGATGCCGCCGCCTATGAGGCCATTGGCCTTTTCGACCTGCCCATTGGTTTGCGGGTGCGCCATGGAGGCGTATGATATATTGATCCCAAGTCCTTCATAGAAGTCCTGGAATTCTTTGGAGATGAATTTCGACCCATTGTTCATGATGATGTTGTGCGGCACGCTGAACCTGTATACTATGGACTCGAAGAACTTCACGGTTGTTTTTCCCTTTTGGTTGGTGATGAGCATGGCTTCGATCCACTTGGTGAACTTGTCGACTACGACCAGGAGGTAAACGTGGCCTCCTTTCGAAGACTTGGGCAGTTTGCTGATCATGTCGAGGCCCCATTAGGCGAAGGTCCATGCCAAGGGTATGGGCCTGAGCTCCGATCCTGGTGCGTGCGGTTTATCCACAAACCTTTGGCAGCCATTGCACCTCTAGACGATGTCCTTGGCATCGTTCATGGTTGTTGGCCAGTAGAACCCAACTCGTTGATCTTTGGCGACAAGGGCGTGGCTGCCCGCGTGATGGCCGCAGATGCCCTCGTGGATGTCTTGGAGGATGGTTTTGCCGTCACCGATGGTGACGCACCTTTGGAGTACACCTGAAATGCTGCGCTTGTACAGCTCGCCATTGATGATGGTCAAGGCCTTTGACCGGCGAGATATGCACCAGGCATCTATCGGGTCATCAGGCAGTTCCCTGTTTATCAGGTACCATAGATACGGTTGCGTCCATGTTTCTTCAATTGCCATGACCTGCATCAGGTTGACCAACGCGACCTCCATGTCGAGCTTTTTGGGTCCTTCTTGTCCTTCGGGTAGCGCATCCCCTGAGTGCTCTGCCTCTTCGGGTGATCCCTTGGGGAATTTCCTTTTGATGGAAGGCACGCAGATTTGCTCGAGGAACACGCCTGGTGGCACCCGTGCGCAGGTGGATCCGATGTTAGCGAGTCTATCGGTTTCCTCGTTGCTTTCCCTTCCAACATGCCGAAGCTCGCAGCCGTCGAAGTCTCCTTCGAGTGAGTTGTAGAGCGCGCGATACGCGATCATGTTAGCAGCGTGTGCGTCGCACTCGTTCATCGTCTGTTGGACGGCGAGGTTCGAGTCATCGTAGATGACTAGGCGCATTGCGCCGTAGATCTTGGCCATCTTAATGCCATGGATGAGGGCCTTGTATTCGGCTTCGTTGTTGGAGGCCCGAAATTTCATCCGGTGGATGTATTTCATATTGTCGCCTTGTGGGGACGTCAGTATGACGCCGGCTCCTGCTCCAGCCTGACGCTTGGAGCCATAAGAATGCATCGTCCATGACTGCGTCATATCCGGCGTGTCCGGGAGCTATAGCTCCGTCCAGTGGATGAGGAAGTCTAGGAGGACCTGAGATTTGATCGCATGGCGCTTCTCATAGACTATGTCTAGAGGGGACAACTCGATGCCCCATAGGGCTACACGTCCTGTAGCTTCAGGGTTGTTCAGGATGCTGTTCAGTGGCGCCTCGTTGATGACCATCACCTGATGCTCCTAGAAGTAGTGGCTCAGCCGACAAGCTGTCATGAACACGCTGTAGGCGAGTTTCTGGTAGTGAGGGTACCTCTATTTTGTTGGTGTTAGTTGTAGGGGTTCGTAGCATGGAAAACAAAAATTTTCTATCGCATACAAACAAACAAGCCAAGATCTATCTACTAGATTGTAGCAACGAGTCGATGGAATAACTTACCCTCGAAGATTCCAAAGTGTTTAACGAGAGCGGATTCTCGTGGGTGATGTAGTCATTTTCCCGATCTCAAGATCGTGTAGACGATCCTTCAGCGCGTTAAGGCTCCAGCTTCGGTCACACGTTCGGTACTCGACGAAGACCTTCCTCTCCTTGTTCCAAAGAAAGGGAGGTTGTAGCATTCTCCTCGCGATTCCGGCAGCACAACGGCGTGGTACCGGAAGTAGAGGGGAGATCCCGCAGGGCTTCGCCTTAAGCCAGACCGAGTATGGTGGAGTATGAGAGAGAGCTATTAGTGGTCTAGAGATTAGACACACCAATTAGAAGGCTCTAAACCGAAGGCTATGGCAATTAGAAGCTCTAAACCAAAACGGCTCTAAACCGGAGATTAGAGGATAGGAACTTGTGTGTCTAGAGGAGGAGGCCCTGCCCTCCTTTTATAGGTGGGAGGGGCGGCCAAGGGGAGGGGAGTCCCTCCCCAAGTCGGCCTTGGTTGGCACGCCGGCTTGGAGGGACTCCTCCCCCAAGTCGGTTCCAACCACCTCTTGCTTGTTTCCCACAGTTTCCTGTTTAGCCGTTTGACTTTTAAACCGCCATTTGACTTTTCTGTTTTAGGATTCGATTTAATCCTTTATTTGGAACAGCAAGAACACTTAGTACACGATGCAATCATTCAATATGTAATGACACATTCATGTACCCTCCCCCCCGGAGTGCCGGACAATCCGGAACCTTCTAGATCATTCCCGATGAAAACACCGGAATCATTCCCGAACTCCGAAACGGGACTTTCCTTATATGAATCTTATTCTCCGGACCATTCCGGATCACCTCGTGATATCCGGATCCCATCCGAGACTCAACAACATTCGGTCTCTTTCTCATAATACCATAACTACTCAAACAACGTCGAATCCTTAAGTGTGTCTCCCTACGGTTCGTGAATTATGCGACATGATCGAGACATTTCTCGAACAATAACCAATAGAGGAATCTGAAATTCATATGGCTCCCACATATTTCTACGATTACTTTGCGATCGAATGAACCACTTACATACGATACCAATTTCCCTTTGTCTCACGATAGTTTACTTATCCGAGGTTATGATCGTCGGTATCTCGCATACCTAGTTCAAACTCACATCGATAAGTACTCTTTTCTCGTTCCGTGATATGTGATCCCTTGTGAGCCAGTCACATGCTTGCAAGATAATCGGATGACATTCCACCGAGAGGCCCAGAGTATATCTATCCGTCATATGGATGGACAAATCCCACTCTTGATCCATGTGTTTCAACCAATACTTTCTGAACACTCAATGCCACCTTTATAGCCACCCGATTTACGGTGTGGTGTTTGATGTCATCAAAGCATCCATCCGGTAAAGGTGATATGCATGATCTCATGGTCGAAGGAATTAGGTTACTATGTATCAGAAAGCATATAGCAATTGAACTATTGAAATGACTTGATCTTTATGCTACGCTTATCTATAGGAGTATGTCCACCATATCATTCTCCTAACGATATGATCTTGTTGTTGATAACATCTCAATGTTCATGATAGGGAAACCACAATCATTAATCAACCAACAAGCTAGTGAAGTATAGAGGCTATACTAGGGACTTCAAATTAAGTTTACAAATCACACAAATATTAATGTTTCCTTGTTAATACTATTATAGCATGAATGTAAACATTTATCATAAACACAAAGATATAATAATAACTACATTTATTATTGCCTCTAGGGCATATCTCCAACAGTCTCCCACTTGCACTAGAGTCATCTAATCTAGATTACATGGTAATATACCGAACACCCATGGCAGTTTGGTGTTGGTCATGCTTTGCCCTCGGGAGAGGTTTAGTCAACGGATCCGCCACATTCAGATCTGTGTGTACTTTTGCAAATCTTTATATCCCCATCCTGGATATGTTCTCGAATAGCGTGAAAACGCAGCTTGATATGCTTCAGCTTCTTGTGTGACCTTGGTTCTTGCGCATTGGCTATGGCGCCCATGTTATCACAGTAGATAGACATTGGGTCCAGCGCACTAGAAACCACACCCAGCTCTGTAATGAACTCTTTCATCCATATCGCTTCTTGTGAAGCCTCCGAAGCAGCCATGTATTCCGATTCAGTTGAAGATCTCGCCACAACGCTTTGCTTTGCACTCCTCCAGCTAACCGCACCATTCAAAATAAATACGTATCCGATTGTGATTTAGAATCATCCGGATCGGTGTTCCAACTAGCATCGGTGTAACCATTAACAACGAGCTGCTCATCACCTCCATAAGAAAGAACCATATCCTTAGTTCTTCTCAAGTACTTAAGGATGTTTTTGATCATGTCCAATGATCCACTGGATCACTTTGATATCTGCTAGTTAAACTAACAAGATATGCAATGTCGGGTCTAGTACATAGCATGGCATACATTAGAGATCCTATGGCTGAGGCATAGGAGTCTTACTCATCCTTTCTCTATCTTACGCCGATGTCGGACTTTGAGTTTTACTCAAGGTCGATTAGCAACATGGGCAAGAACCCTTTCTTGCTTTCTTCCATTCCAAACCTCTCAGAACTTTGTCCAAATATGTACTCTGTGACAATGATATTTGGCGTTTGATCTATCTCTATAAATCTTTATGCCTAATATGTAAGCTGCTTGCCAAGATCCTTCATTGAAAAACTATTATTCAAATATTCCTTGACACTATTAAGAAGGTCTACATCATTCCCAATCAACAATATGTCATCCACATATAGTATTAAGAATGCTCTGAGCTCCACTCACTTTCTTGTATATACAAGCTTCTCCATAAGTTTGTATAAAACCAAAACTTTTGATCACCTTATCAAAACGTTGATTCCAACTTCGGGATGCTTGCTTCAATCCATAGATGGACCGTTGAAGTTTGCATACCTTGTTAGCATCTTTAGGATCGACAAAACCTTTGGGTTGCATCATATACAACTCTTCATCAATATCTCCATTGAGGAATGTTGTTTTGACATCCATCTTCCATATCTCATAATCATAATATGCAGCGATTGCTAACATAATCCTCATAGACTTTAGCTTCGCTACTGGTGAGAAAGTCTCATCGTAGTCAACTCCTTGAATTTGTCGAAACCCTTTTGCGACAAGTCGATCTTTATAGACAGTAACATTACCATCAGCATATGTTTTCTTCTTGAAAATCCATTTGTTCTCGATGACCTTCGCCATCCGTAAGTCCACCAAAGTCCATACTTGGTTTTCGTACATGGATCCAATCTCGGTTCATGGCTTCTTGCCATTTATTGGAATCTGGCTCATCATCGCTTTCTTCATATGTCTCGGGGTCATCGGTGTTGTCCACCAACATGACACTCATAGTAATCATACCAATGCAGGTGGTACGAGTTCTCGTTGACCTCCGAGGCTCTGTAGCTACTTCAACCGAAGTTTCATGATCATCATCATTAGCTTCCTCTCTTATTGGTGCAGGCACCACAGCAACTTCTTCCGGTGTTGTGCTACTCGCAATTTCGAGAGAAGGTTCGACAACCTCGTCGAGTTCTACTTTCCTTCCAGTCACTTCTTCGAGAGAAATTCCTTCTCTAGAAAGGATCCATTCTTAACGAAGATTTTGCCTTGGATCTATGATAGAAGGTATACCCAATAGTTTCCTTCGGGTATCCTATGAAGACGCATTTTTCGCTTTGGGTTCAAGCTTGTCCGGTGTAACTTCTTTACATAGGCCGCATCCCCAAACTTTAAGGAGCGACAATCTAGGTTTCTTCCCAAACCATAATTCATACGGTGTCGTTTCAACGGATTTAGATGGTGCCCTATTTAAAGTGAATGCGGCTGTTTCTAATGCATAACCCCAAAATGATAGCGGTAAATCTGTAAGTGACGTCATAGAACGAACAAGATCTAAGAGAGTTCGATTCGACGTTCGGACACACCATTCTGTTGTGGTGTTCCCGGTGTCAATCGTAAAGTATTCCGCATTTCTTCAAATGCTCGCCAAACTCATAACTTAGATATTCACCTCCACGATCAGAACGCAGAAATTTAATCTTCTTGTTATGTTGATTCTCTAACTCACTTTGAAACTCCTTAAACTTCTCGAAAGTTTTGGACTTATGTTTCATGAAATAGATATACCCATATCTACTCAAGTAATCCGTGAAGGTAATAACATAACGATAACCACCGCGCGATGCTACACTCATTGGTCCACACACATCGGTATGTATGATTTCCAATAAGTCCGTAGCTCGCTCCATCATACCAGAAAATGGAGTCTTAGTCATTTTTCCCATCAGACATGCTTCGCATCTTTCAAGTGATTCAAAATCAAGTGATTCAATAAGTCCATCGGAATGGAGTTTCTTCATACGCTTCACTCCAATGTGACCAAGACGACAGTGCCACATATAGGTCGAATTATCGCTTGATTTCAAACGTTTAGCCTCAATGTTGTTGATATGTGTATTTCCACTATCGAGATTCAATAAGAATAGACCATCTATCAAAGGTGCATGTGCAAAAAACATATTACTCATATAAATCGAACAACCATTATTCTCTGACTTAAACAACTAACTGTCTCGCAATAAACAAGATCCCGATATAATGTTCATGCTCAACACATGCACTAAATAACAATTATTTAAGTATAAAACTAATCCCGATGGTAGATGAAGGGGTAGCGTGCCGACCGCGATCACATCAACCTTTGATCCGTTTCCCACGCGCATCGTCACCTCGTTCTTCGCTAGCTTCCGTTTATTCTGCAGCACCTGTTTCGAGTTACAAATATGAGCAACCGAACCAGTATCAAATACCCAGGCACTACTACGAGTACTAGTGAGATACACATCAATAACATGTATATCAGATATACCTTTCTTCTTGATGTTGCCGTTCTTCATATCCGCCAAGTACTTTGGGCAATTCCGCTTCCAGTGACCTTCTCCCTTGCAGTAAAAGCACTCAGTATCAGGCTTGGGTCCAACCTTGGTCTTCTTCGCCGGCGTGGTAACTTTCTTACCACCCTTCTTGAAGTGTCCCTTTTGCTTAGACTTGCCTTTCTTGAATTTGGTGGTCTTATTGACCAACAACACTTGGTGCTCTTTCTTGATCTCCACTTATGCAGATTTTAACATAGCAAACAGTTCTGGCAACTCTTTGTTCATGTTCTGCATGTTGTAGTTCATCACAAAGTTCCTGTAACTTGGTGGTAGTGACTGGAGGACACGGTAAATCCCCAAAGCATTAGGAATCACTATACCCAAGCTTTGAAGTTTGTTTGCGTGCCTGGACATCTTAAGCACATGCTCACTTGTGAGCTGCCCTCTTCCATCTTGCGGTTAAAGAACTTTTCGAAGCCTCATAGCTTTCAATTGCCGCATGAGTCTCAAAAATCAATTTGAGATCCTCGACAATATCATATGGGTCGACTCTTCAAACCTTTTCAAGCTCGATTCTAAACCATACAAGATAGCACACTGAACTATGGAGTATTGATTCTTCGGCGAGGTAAACATTCTTTACTTCATCGGAGCATCACCTGCGGTGGGTCACCCAGTGCATCCAAAGACATAGGTCAAATTACCAGCTGTGAGGACAATCCTCAAATTGCGGAACCAATCCGCGAAGTTGCTTCCATTGTTTTTCAACTTTTCTTTCTCTAGGAACGCATTAAAATTGATGGTAGGGGCTGCCATTGATCTACAACATATTTGCAATAGTTTAGACTAAGTTTATGACAAATTGAGTTCAAATTAATTAAGTAATTAAACTAGGTGAACTCCCACTCAAAACAACATCCCTCATATTGTTTTAGTGATCACACGAACCAAATCCACTACATCAACACCGATCATCACGGGAGTTGATATAGTTTCAATGGCGAACAATCGTCATGTTCATCATATCTACTATATGATTCATGCTTTACCTTTCGGTGATCCGTGTTCCGAGACCATACGTACATGCTAGGCTCGTCAAGATCAAACCTTAGTTTCCGCATGAGCAAATCTGGCTTGCTCACGTTGTATACACTTGCAGAATCTAACACACCCGATCATCACGTGGTGCTTCGAAACAACAAGCTTTAGCAACGGTGCTAACTAAGGGTGAACACTTTATGACTTGAAATTCATGTGCATGAGGGATCATCTTATAATGCTACCGTCGTCTACTAAGCAATACAAGATGCATAAAGGATTAACATCACATGCAATTCAATAATATGTGATATGATATGGCCTTTCTTCTTTGTTCTTCCGATCTCCATCTTCAAGCACGGACATGATCTCCATCATCACCGACATTGCATCAAGGCCAATGACGCTTCTCCATCGTTGTCGTCCACTGGCTTCAACTATTACAACTACTTTGAATAGACACGCGAGTCTTAACATAAATTAAAGACAACCATATGGCTCCTGCCGGTTGCCAACTTACAATAAGGAACATTGCATACATCAAATATAATCACAATCATGGCCATATCACATCACTGCACACCCCTGCAAAACAAAGTTAGACGCCTCTACTTTCTTTGCATATTTTACGTGGTTTGGGGCTTTCAATAAGTGTCGTTATAACTTACGAACAAGAACCACAACATTGATACTAGCATTGTTGATCACCCGTTGTAAATTGGATCTTAACTATGCTAGGAGAAACAGGCACCCGCAAAGCCACTTATGCAATACAAGTTGCATGTTAAGCGTGGAGCAAGTCTCATGAACGATGTCATGTAAGGTTAGCCCGGGCCGCTTCATCCCAACATACCGCAAGATGCAAAGTACACAAGAAGCAATCGACAATAAAAGCATCAACGCCCACAATGACCATTGTGTTCTACTCGTGCAACAGATCTACATATAGACATGGCTCTGATACCACTGTAGGGGTTCGTAGCATGGAAAACAAAAAATTTCTATCGCATACAAACAAACAAGCCAAGATCTATCTACTAGATTGTAGCAACGAGTCGATGGAATAACTTACCCTCGAAGATTCCAAAGTGTTTAACGAGAGCGGATTCTCGTGGGTGATGTAGTCGTACTCTTCCCGATCTCAAGATCGTGTAGACGATCCTTCCGGCTGTTCGGCAGCGCTCCATGATCGGTCACATGTTCGGATTTCGACGAAGACCTTCCTCTCCCTTGTTCCAAAGCGGAGGTTGTAGCACTCTCCTCGATTCCGGAAAGACAACGGCGTGGTACCTAAGTAGAGGAGATCATGAGGCTTCGCCTTAAGCCGAGCGAGTATGGTGGAGTATGAGAGAGCTATTAGTGGTCTATAGATTAGACACACCAATTAGAAGGCTCTAAACCGAAGGCTAGGGCAATTAGAAGCTCTAAACCAAAACGGCTCTAAAGGAGATTAGAGGATAGGAACTTGTGTGTCTAGGAGGAGGCCCCTCCTTTTATAGGTGGGAGGGCGGCCAAGGGAGGAGTCCTCCCCAAGTCGGCCTTGGTTGGCGCGCCCGGCTTGGAGGACTCCTCCCCAAGTCGGTTCCAACCACCTCTTGCTTGTTTCCACAGTTTCCTGTTTTAGCCGTTTGACTTTTAAACTGGCCATTTGACTTTTCTGTTTTAGGATTCAATTTAATCCTTTATTTGGAACAGAAAGAACACTTAGTACATGATGCAATCATTCAATATTTAATGACACATTCATGTACCCTCCCCGAGTCTTGGACAATCGGAACCTTCTAGAACATTCCCGATGAAAACACGGAATCATTCCCGAACTCAAAGCGGACTTTCCTTATATGAATCTTATTCTCGGACCATTAGGATCACCTCGTGATATCCGGATCCCATCCGAGACTCCGAACAACATTCGGTCTCTTTCTCATAATACCATAACTACTCAAACAACGTCGAATCCTTAAGTGTGTCTCCCTACGGTTCGTGAATTATGCGGACATGATCGAGACATTTCTCCGAACAATAACCAATAGAGGAATCTGGAAATTCATATGGCTCCCACATATTTCTACGATTACTTTGGGATCGAATGAACCACTTACAGACGATACCAATTTCCCTTTGTCTCACGATAGTTTACTTATCCGAGGTTATGATCGTCGGTATCTCTGCATACCTAGTTCAACCTCGTTACCGATAAGTACTCTTTTCTCGTTCCCGTGATATGTGATCCCTTGTGAGCCAGTCACATGCTTGCAAGCTAATTGGATGACATTCCACCGAGAGGGCCCAGAGTATATCTATCCGTCATATGGATGGACAAATCCCACTCTTGATCCATGTGTTTCAACCAATACTTTCCGAACACTCAATGCCACCTTTATAGCCACCCAGTTACTATACGGTGTGGTGTTTGATGTCATCAAAGCATCCATCCGGTAAAGGTGATATGCATGATCTCATGGTTGAAGGAATTATGTTACTATGTATCAGAAAGCATATAGCAATTGAACTATTGAAATGACTTGATCTTTATGCTACGCTTATCTATAGGAGTATGTCCACCATATCATTCTCCTAACGATATGATCTTGTTGTTGATAACATCTCAATGTTCATGATAGGGAAACCACAATCATTAATCAACCAACAAGCTAATGAAGTATAGAGGCTATACTAGGGCCTTCAAATTAACTTTACAAATCACACAAGTATTAATGTTTCCTTGTTAATACTATTATAGCATGAATGTAAACATTTATCATAAACACAAAGATATAATAATAACTACATTTATTATTGCCTCTAGGGCATATCTCCAACATTAGTACCTCGCTTAGGTAGTAGATTGGGCGTTGGACCCCATGGGTCTTTCCATCTTCGGGTCATTCGACCACGAGCACGGTCCTGACCACCTGATGCGTGGATGCTATGTATAGCAGCAGAGGCTCGTGTTCCTTTGGTGTGACTAGGACGGGCGAGGTGGAGAGCAGCCGCTTTAGATCTTCGAATGCGTCGTCTGCTTCAGGTGTCCACTCGAATTTTTCTACTTTGCATAGCAGCTGGTAGAAAGGCAGGGCCTTCTCACCCATGCGGCTGATGAATCTTCTCAATGCCTTGATGCGCCCAGCTAGCTGCTGGACAACTTTGAGGTTCTTCGGCTTCTCCATGGCCAGTATGGCCCAGATTTTCTTCGGGTTCGCCTCAATCCCTCGCTAAGAGATGAAGTAGCCAAGCAGTTGGCCGAATGAGACGCCGAAGGCGCACTTTTCTAGGTTTAGCTTGATCTTGTAGTGGTCAAGGTTGTCGAACGTCTCGCGGAGATCGTCTCAGTGTCTTGGCCTCCCTTGTTTCGACGACTATGTCATCGACATAGACTTGTATGTTGCGGCCTATCTGGCTCTTCAGGCATGCCTGCATGCACCGCTGGTACGTGGCACCTGTGTTCTTCAGCCCGAAGGGCATTGTGTTGTAGCAGAATACTCCGAACGGCGTGATGAACGCCGTTTTCTCTTGATCTTCAACCTTCAGTTGAATCTGACTGTAGCATCAGTAGGCATCGAGGAACAAGAGTTTCTCGCATCCTGCAGTCGAATCGATGATCTAATTGATCCGAGGTAGAGGGAAGTGGTCATTCGGGCAATGCTTGTTTAGCGATGTGAAGTCCACGCACATCCGCAGGATGTCTGTGTCCTTTTTGGGGACCAGCACAGTGTTTTCCACCCACTCGCTCTCCTTGATCTCCCGGATGAAGTCGGTGTCGAGCAGTCTATTGACTTCGACTCCGACGGCTTCGGCCCGTGGCTCGGACAATCGTCAGATGGACTGTTTGACGGTCTTGGCGTCTGGAAACTCATTGAGTGCATGTGTAACACCCTCAGAATCGGACCTATGCAAGTTTGAACAGAATTCGCCAAACCCGCATAGAAACGATTCAAAGGTGCCCACCAGGCACTTTCGTGCGGGTGGAAAACGAAGTAATAACATTACACAACAGTCCTCGATGGGACCCACAGAACAGATATATATAACAGCGACTCAAAGAGTCAAGAATACAGATATAATATACAAAGATCCAAATCACCTTGAAACGATATAGCGTCCAGCTACGGACAAGATGCAAATGGGCTAAGAGCCCTGAAGAATAACCAATGGCGTCCATAACCCTGCCCAGGCCAAGCCGGAAGGGTAACCCTGCTAACGGCGTCGATCTCAAAACCTGCTTAACAAAAGGGGTGCCGAAGGGCAAAGCGAAAACAAAGAAGGAGCGTCAAGATCGAGGCAAGATGCAGCGAGGCTAGAATTCGGCGGTCCTCGCCTACATAGGTATGGTGGACTGAAGCGGCAGCGGCAGCATACACGAAACAACCTATAGAGACTCGATACAACTGGCGGTTATCAGAAGGGGTGAGAATGACCTATCCGGATCCAGCCTGAAGCTAACACCAAACAAACCCATCCTGGTGTTTCCCCCTCGAGACCAAACGAGGAAGTCAACCGAGGAACTCACGCGGTTGGCAGTTTTATTTATTCAGTTATCGTTGCAGCAATTACTAGTCAGGTGTAGATAATCGTCCTGATAACATAAGCAGTGGGCACTTTTAGTTAACCATTCCGTTATAGTTGCAACAATTACTAATCAGATACGGATAGCATGAGATAAACCCAAAACCCAGCAGTTGTTGGTACTTTTATTCAGCCATTTCGTTGTAGTTGCAATACTTACTAGTCAGATACAATTGTCGCAAGCGACAACCAAACAAGCAATTGTGGGCAGTATTAATTAGCCATTCCATTATAGTGGAGCTAATTACTAGTCATTATAAGTCAAATTTATAGCAGTAAACTTTAGTTATGCTTGTCTATGATCGAGATACTGTGCTCCAAGTCGTCCATATCCGCGGACACGGCTTTCAGAAAGTTTTTACCCGGCCGGGGTGCACCAATAGCAACACACGCTCGATCAACCTCGGAAAAACCAAATCAAAACCCAACGAGGCTTTCACGACTGAACAATCACAGGATTCAGAAATATTTCAGGGGGCCACCCCTTAAGTAGAATCCGCAACGGAGTAAGCAAGCTCCGAGACGGCCTCAAGGTCTGCGTCAGTGGCTGTAAACGACTGGGAACCCGAAAGTGTGGCTGGGCTTGTCGATACCGCGAAAACACTCCGCTTGCCTAAACAGTACAGTGTGCACCTCGCACAATCGTAAATAAAGCAGTAAAGCATGGCATAAGTACAGGATCGTAATAAAACCTCAAACTAGTTTGTGGCCCCAAGAAATAAGACTGAATCAAGCTCTGGCTCAGGGGGGTCCCATATACCTCCCGGATGTGGATAGCGCGCAAAAACAAGGAACAGGTATCAAGTACTCGGGGTCTTACGGGACACAAGTGGGCGTTCGGAAAACCAAATATTATCTATCACCCACCGATGCCTCTGCTTATTCAATTTTAGTTGTTAAACAGAAATTAAAGTGACGATAAGTAAAACTAGAATCATCTCCAACAACAACATGCGGCAATACAACAAAGAATGGCATATGGACACACATCAGCACTTGAGCAAGCAACTACGGCCAAGTCCAACTATCTACCAAACAACAGTAATAGGATGTGTCCAAGGCAATATAGGGCTGCAAGGTATATCATGTCACGGAAACTAAAGCATCGCATAACCAGATAGCAATAGATCAACAGGAGGAAGTAAATACTATAAAAGTAAGATAGGTAGAAAAGGGAGATGCTACTTTGAAAACATTGTCGAAGGTTCAACCAAGATCGGTGGCTCACATCAACTCAACGGCCTTATCCGCGAAGAAGCAAAACACTAGAAGAAACACCGGATGCAATATTCAATACAACGGCAGAAGATCGGCATGATGCATGCATGATGAATGAAAAGGCAAGGTGCGATGCAATTAGGTCAATATTAAGCGGAACCGGGGTCCCGACAATTAGTTAGGATGGTTCAAGTTGTTTAGAAACCCCGCATATTAAATGTTGTTTAGCAAAACCACAGATGGAACCGGTTCGCTACACAAGTTTAAATGAGGCCAATATAAGGCTAGATTTGCCCGCATATGGCCCCATATTTAATTATTAGGTGAATCGGCAAAAGGCCCCCAAACCAATGATATGCATGCGAGATGACAATTAAATATGCAACAATTGTTATTATGTTGTAAAAATAGGGTTCGAGGAAAAGGGGTCACACATTAGAGGGGGCTCGACGATCTTGGGGTTCCGGGGTTCGGGGTTCGAGGTCGGTCTCAGGGTCCAGGGTTCGACGGTCCGTTCTCGGCCCCGGGGTCGTGCTCGGATATCGGGGGTAGATCTTGTTGTCCTGTGTCGGTGACCTCGGCATCCGGGAAGCAGGACTTGGTTTGGCGTCGGGGGCGCAACGGTTGCTTTCGGGTCGGTGTCGTTCTTGTCGCCTCTGGGGTCTTAGGGTCATGTTGTCGGTCATCGCGTTCAGGGGGAAGTTCTCGGTGTCCGGGTGAAGCACTCGGCGTTCTACGGTTCCACGTCGACGGCCTTGGTTTCCTCGAGGGAGAACTTGGTGTGTCCGTGTCGGGGTTCTCGGCTTCGGTCGCCGGGCGTCAGTCTTCGGGATCGGGTCCGGGAAGAAGACCTTGGCATCGGATGGTCCTTGTCGGAGTTCTTGTCGCGCCGGGGGCTTGTCGGTTTCCACTGGGCCGGTCTCACTGTCGCGAGGATCTTGGCGGGCCCGCGCCACTGAGTCGGTCTAGGCTTCGGGGTAGATCTTATCGGTCTTGGCGTCTTCGGATCCGGGAGGAAGAACTTGGCGGATCGGGTTCGGTCCCCGGATCCGAGAAGAAGATCATGACGGTCCGGAGAACGGCCTTCGGGGTCCTGCGAGAGCTTGGCGTTCTGCGGTCTTCGGGTCCGCGTGGCAGATCTTGTGGGTCCGTGGTGGAGGTCTCAGCGTTCCGTGTAGAAGATCTTGTCCGGTTCGCTGTCGTTGACGTTGTGGTACTGGTTTCGCTACCTGATGGTGGCTTGGATTGGCAACGAGCTGGTACTGACACACCTAACGTGTCTCCCCGATGTAACCTGCGCAGCAACTCCTCAAGGAACCCCAGACTTGCAGGAACACGGTCGGCATGCAACAGAGCACCCGACGCAGAGACAACGAGGGGGCAGACCAGACGATCGGCGACAGGCGCAAAGGGGCGGGGAAGATGGCCATGACCGCGGGCGGCGAAAGTGAGGTCGCTGCGGTGGCTCGCGAGAGAGACGGCTGGCGCGGTCGGGACGGCAGAGGAGGGTCGATGGCGCCGGCGGAGCTTGGCGGGAGAGCGGCGGGCGGCGCCAAGCGGAAGCGGAGCGGCAGGCCTGGCGGGCGGCGGGGAAAGCATGAGGCAGCGTGGGCGCGAAGGCGGTCGGCGCTTGGGCGGCGGCGAGGCGGGCGAGCACGCGGCGCTGGGACGAACGGAGGCAGGAGGTCGGCGGGCGGCGGGTCAGCGCGGGCTGGCGCTGGCGAGGGGCGCTGAGGCGGGAGCTCCGGGAGGTCGGCACGGCAGGCACGGAGGCGAGGATGCTCGGGCGGCCGGGGAGAGGGCCGCGGCGGCGGGCGGTTGAGGCGGCAGGGGCGGCGGAGCGGCTCAGTGGCAAGGAGCTGGGAGGCTGCGAGCTGCAGAGAGCGGGGCAGGTAGCGGGGACGGGGGCTTGGGGGGGAGAGGAGAGGGAGAGGTGGTGGAGCTCGTCGGCGGGAAGCTGGGGAGCAGGGTTGAGGCGAGCGACGGTGGGAGAAGGAGAGGAAGGTGGCCGGCGTCAGGGAAGACGGGTCGGCGTCGGGTTGGGCTGGGGTTGGGGGAGAGAGGCGTGCGCCGCGTGGGACGCGCGTGGGTGGGGCGGTTCCAGGGGCTGGTGGGGGTCTGCAGGCGGGCCAGGGGCGGTTAGTGCGGTGTGGGGCCCAGGGGGACGGCTGGGCGCGTGAGTGCGGGCGCGCTGGCGCGCGTGTGTGAGTGGTTTGTGGGGGGGGCCGGTTGGTGGGTGTGAGTTGTGAGAGAGGGAGAGAGAAAAGAGAGGGAGAGAGAGGGACAAGTGGCAGGGAGGGATTGGGTGAGGGAGAGAGGGTGGCTGAGGTGGCATGATGTGATTGGGGGGAGTGAGGTGGAGATAGAGGTGGGTAGATTTCTGGGTAGTTTTAGGATTAGAAGGACAGGGGTAGGTGGACCGATTTAAAAACCTGGGGGTGGTCGTTCGGGTCGAACTGGCCCGTTCGACTGCCCCCACCAAAAACAATTTAATATTTATTTTATTTTCAAATATCTTTGCAACTAGTTTTAGACAAACAAAATATCCGGAACATCCGGGGGTTGGCATTTGAATAAAAGTTGGGGCGTTTTATAAACTATGCGGGTTTTGCGAATATAGTTTTGACAAACAATGCATGATGATGACGATGCAATGCACAAATTCGACGCGATTTTCTAGTAGTGGTTTTGCGGGATGCCACAATTCGACACCACTAACAATGGATCTCGCCCTCGAGATCCGCCTCATGGTACCGGAAGGAAGGTCGGCGTACTCCGTCTTCTCGCTTTGTGTAAATCCCCGCGACACCACTAACAAGAGTTGTTGTCCGTGATTGTCGAGGGAACACTCCGGGAACAAAAAGGTCGAAGGTAGAGGTATCAACAAATAAAGCCACCTTTAGCTTCGATGGAAGGAGGGAACCGATGCATTCTCGTCCACTTCAATGTACAAAAGCGAATAGAAAGGGTAGTCGGCATGGGGGCCAATCCATCACGCACCCAAACTATTACTTTGCACAATCAGTGGAAAAGCGTGCAACCATTCTCGGAATCAGACTGAAGATCTCGACAAGCGAGGTTCGGGAACAAAGGAGGGATGCAAACTCTGCATCGGATCTGGCGTAGATGATGTCGTCGCGTCGGAAAACACCGGAAGGCACAAACAAAGAACAAAGGACGGCACCACGGACGAAGGATTCCTCGGATAGCATGAAGACCAGATGTAGCAACACCGTTATCGAAGAAGGAAGCGAAACCCTAAAGGTACGACGGAAACCCAAACACGAGAATTCCTGGACTCGAAGGAAGAGAAGAGAGCGGATTCAAAACACGCAGAGGTAAGAGGAGAGTAGCAGAGGGGTAAGGAGTAAAATCAGACCTAACCAGAACTATCCAACCGATTTTGCAAAAATAGTTTTGACACTCTACTTCGGCCGTTAGCTAGGTTATCCTACAGGCTGGACTTGTGGGGTATCGCAACTGCTGAGCTCTGATACCACTCTGTAACACCCTCAGAATCGGACCTATGCAAGTTTGAACAGAATTCGCCAAACCCGCATAGAAACGATTCAAAGGTGCCCACCAGGCACTTTCGTGCGGGTGGAAAACGAAGTAATAACATTACACAACAGTCCTCGATGGGACCCACGAGCAGATATATAAATGACTCAAAGAGTCAAGAATACAGATATAATATACAAAGATCCAAATCACCTTGAAGCGATATAGCGTCCAGCTACGGACAAGATGCAAATGGGCTAAGAGCCCCAAGAATAACCAATGGCGTCCATAACCTGCCGAGGCCAAGCGGAAGGGTAACCACGCTAACGGCGTCGATCTCAAAACCTGCTTAACAAAGGGGTGCCGACAAAGGGCAAAGCAGAAAACAAAGAAGGAGCGTCGATCGAGGCGGTGCAGCGAGGCTAGAATTCGGTCCTCGCCTACATAGGTATGGTGGTGGCGGCGGGCGCATACTAAACAACCTATAGAGACTCGATACAAGCGGTTATCGAGAGGGTGAGAATGACCTATCCGGATCCAGCCTGAAGCTAACACCAAACAAACCCATCACGGTGTTTCCCCTCGAGACCAAGCGAGGAAGTCAACCGAGAACTCACGCGGTTGGCGGTTTTTATTCGATTATCGTTGCGGCAATTACTAGTCAGGTGTAGATAATCGTCCTGATAACATAAGCAGTGGGCACTTTTAGTTAACCATTCCGTTATAGTTGCAACACTTACTAATCAGATACGGCTAGCAAGAGATACACCCAAAACCCCGCAGTTGTTGGTCCTTTTCTTCAGACATTTCGTTGTAGTTGCAATACTTACTAGTCGATGCAATTGTGTGGCGACAACCAAACAAGCAATTGTGGGCAGTATTAATTAGCCATTCCATTATAGTGGAGCTAATTACTAGTCATTATAAGTCAAATTTATAGCAGTAAACTTTAGTTATGCTTGTCTATGATCGAGAATCGTGCTCCAAGTCGTCCATATCCGGACACGGCTTTGAGAAAGTTTTACCCGGGGTGCACCAATAGCAACACACGCCGATCAACCTCGGAAAAACCAAATCAAAACCAACGAGGCTTTCACGATCGAACAATCACAGATTCAGAAATATTTGGGGCCACCCTTAAGTAGAATCCGCGGAGTAAGCAAGCTCGAGACGGCCTCAAGGTCTGCGTGGCATGGTCTGGGAACCCAAAGTGTGGCTGGGCTTGTCGACACCGAAACACTCCGCTTGCCTAAAGATGCAGTGTGCACCTCGCACAATCGTAAATAAAGCAAGAAGCATGGCATAAGTACAGGATCGTAATAAAACCTCAAACTAGTTTGTGGCCCCAAGAAATAAGATGAATCAAGCTCGCTCGGGGGTCCCATATACCTCCCGGATGTGGATAGCGCGCAAAAACAAGGAACAGGTATCAAGTACTCGGGGTCTTACGGGACACAAGTGGGCGTTCGGAAAACCAAATATTATCTATCACCCACCGATGCCTCTGCTTATTCAATTTTAGTTGTTAAACAGAAATTAAAGTGACGATAAGTAAAACTAGAATCATCTCCAACAACAACATGCGGCAATACAACAGCAACTGTGGCATATGACGACACACATCAGCACTTGAGCAAGCAACTACGACGCGCAAGTCCAACTATCTACCAAACAACAGGTAATAGGATGTGTCCAAGGCAATATAGGGCTGCAAGGTATATCACAGGTACGGAAACTAAAGCATCGCAACACAGATAGCAATAGATCAACAGGAGGGAAGTAAATACTATAAAAGTAAGATAGGTAGAAAAGGGGAGATGCTCGCCTGAAAACATTGTCGAAGGGTTCAACCGAAGATCGGGGCGAAGCTCACATCAACTCAACGGCCTTATCCGCGAAGAAGCAAAACACTAGAAGAAACACCGGATGCAATATTCAATACAACGGCAGAAGATCGGCATGATGCATGCATGATGAATGAAAAGGCAAGGTGCGATGCAATTAGGTCAATATTAAGCGGAACCGGGGTCCCGACAATTAGTTAGGATGGTTCAAGTTGTTTAGAAACCCCGCATATTAAATGTTGTTTAGCAAAACCACAGATGGAACCGGTTCGCTACACAAGTTTAAATGAGGCCAATATAAGGCTAGATTTGCCCGCATATGGCCCCATATTTAATTATTAGGTGAATCGGCAAAGGCCCCCAAACCACAGATATGCATGCGAGATGACAATTAAATATGCAACAATTGTTATTATGTTGTAAAAATAGGGTTCGAGGAAAAGGGGTCACACATTAGAGGGGGCTCGACGATCTTGGGGTTCCGGGGTGTTCGGGGTTCGAGGTCGGTCTCGTGGTCGAGGGTTCGACGGTTCTCGCCCCGGGGTGCTCGGATATCGGGGGTAGATCTTGTTGTCCTGTGTCGGTGACCTCGGCATCCGGGAAGCAGGACTTGGTTTGGCGTCGGGGGCGCAACGGTTGCTTTCGGGTCGGTGTCGTTCTTGTCGCCTCTGGGGTCTTAGGGTCATGTTGTCGGTCATCGCGTTCAGGGGGAAGTTCTCGGTGTCCGGGTGAAGCACTCGGCGTTCTACGGTTCCACGTCGACGGCCTTGGTTTCCTCGAGGGAGAACTTGGTGTGTCCGTGTCGGGGTTCTCGGCTTCGGTCGCCGGGCGTCAGTCTTCGGGATCGGGTCCGGGAAGAAGACCTTGGCATCGGATGGTCCTTGTCGGAGTTCTTGTCGCGCCGGGGGCTTGTCGGTTTCCACTGGGCCGGTCTCACTGTCGCGAGGATCTTGGCGGGCCCGCGCCACTGAGTCGGTCTAGGCTTCGGGGTAGATCTTATCGGTCTTGGCGTCTTCGGATCCGGGAGGAAGAACTTGGCGGATCGGGTTCGGTCCCCGGATCCGAGAAGAAGATCATGACGGTCCGGAGAACGGCCTTCGGGGTCCTACGAGAGCTTGGCGTTCTGCGGTCTTCGGGTCCGCGTGGCAGATCTTGTGGGTCCGTGGTGGAGGTCTCAGCGTTCCGTGTAGAAGATCTTGTCCGGTTCGCTGTCGTTGACGTTGTGGTACTGGTTTCGCTACCTGATGGTGGCTTGGATTGGCAACGAGCTGGTACTGACTCACCTAACGTGTCTCTCCGATGTAACCTGCGCAGCAACTCCTCAAGGAACCCCAGACTTGCAGGAACACGGTCGGCATGCAACAGAGCACCCGACGCAGAGACAACGAGGGGGCAGATCAGACGATCGGCGACAGGCGCAAAGGGGCGGGGAAGATGGCCATGACCGCGGGCGGCGCACGCAGGCGGAGGTCGCTGCGGTGGCTCGCGCGAGGAGACGGCCTGGCCGCGGTCAGGGACGACGGCGAGAGGAGGTCGATGGCGCCGGCGGAGCTTGGCGGAATTCTGAGAGGCGGCGGGCGGCGCATGGGCGGAGCGGCGGACGGCAGCCTGGCCGGAGCGGCGGCGGAAAGCATGAGGCGGCGTCGGGCGCTGAAGGGCGGGTGGCGCGCTTGGGCGGCAGGCGGGCGGGAGGCGCGAGGGCGAACGGAGGCGGGGAGGTCGACGAGGCGGCGGGAGTCGCGCTTGGCCAGCTGGCGCTTCAGCGAGGCGGGAGCTCCGGGCAGGAGGTCGACGGCGACGGGCCGCAGGCACGGAGGCGAGGATGCTCTGGGGCCGGGAGAGGGGCCCCGAGGCGGGCGCGACGGGAGGCGGTTGAGGCGAGGGGGCAGCGGAGCGCTCAAGCCATGAGCTGGGAGGCTCATGAGCTGAGGAGAGCGGTAGCGGGGAGGGGGGCTTGGGGGGGAGAGGAGAGGGAGAGGTGGTGGAGCTCGTCGGCGGGAAGCTGGGGAGCAGGGTTGAGGCGAGCGACGGTGGGAGAAGGAGAGGAAGGTGGCCGGCGTCAGGGAAGACGGGTGCTGGGCGTCGGGGTTGGCTCGCGGGGTTGGGGGAGAGAGGCGTGCGCCGCGTGGGACGCGCGTGGGTGGGGCGGTTCCAGGGGCTGGTGGGAGTCTGCAGGGCCAGGCGGTTAGTGCGGTGTGGGGCCAGGGGACGGCTGGAGGCGTGGTCTTGGTGTGTGTGTGAGTGGTTTGTGGGGGGGGCCGGTTGGTGGGTGTGAGTTGTGAGAGAGGAGAGAAAGAGAGGAGAGAGGGACAAGTGGCGGGAGGGATTGGGTGAGGGAGAGGGTGGTGAGGTGGCATGATGTGATTGGGGGAGTGAGGTGGAGATAGAGGTGGGTAGATTTGGGTAGTTTTAGGATTAGAAGGACAGGGGTAGGTGGACCGATTTAAAACACAGGGGTGGTCGTTCGAACCGCCTGCTTGACCGTTCACCAAAAACAATTTAATATTTATTTTATTTTCAAATATCTTTGCAACTAGTTTTAGACAAACAAAATATCCGGAACATCCGGGGGTTGGCATTTGAATAAAAGTTGGGGCGTTTTATAAACTATGCGGGTTTTGCGAATATAGTTTTGACAAACAATGCATGATGATGACGATGCAATGCACAAATTCGACGCGATTTTCTAGTAGTGGTTTTGCGGGATGCCACAGCATGCTCGGCGAATTCCCTAGGAACTCCTGGCATGTCCGCAGGACACCAGGCAAAGATTTCCCAGCGCTCACAGAGGAATTCGACGAGCGGGCGCTTTCCTATGCGGGGCTGAGGTCGTTGGCGATCAGCGCCGTCTTGGAGGTGTCCGTCGGGTGGACCTGCACCTTTTTCGTGTTGACTGTTGAGTCGAATGACATGTCGGGTGTGTTTTTCCTGGAGACTAGGGGTGCCCCGTTGTCTATCACCTCCCGAAGCCTTGTGAGTTCCTCCTGCATGCCGAACGACTAGAAGATTCTGTTGAAGTCTCTGTCGTAGTGGTCAGATCGGGTGAAGCTGCCCTGGACTGTTATGACGCCCCTAGGCCCTGGAATCTTGAGTAGCAGGTACGCATAGTGCGGTACTGGCAAGAACCTTGCGAATGCCACTCGCCCGAGGATGGCATGGTATTGTGATGGCCAGTCCACCACTTCGAACTCGAGCCGCTCACACCAAAAGTTTCGGGTTTGCCGAAGATGACATCGAGCCATATTTTTCCCAGGGGAAATATGCCCTTCCCTGGGACTATGTCGTGGAACGTTTTCTCGGATTGTTCCAGGCTACAAAGTGGGATCCTCATTGCTTCTAGGGTGCTAGCGAACATCAGGTTGATGCTGCTGCCGCCGTCCATAAAGACGCGGCTCATCTCAAACCCTCCGATCTGCGCCTCAAGCACCAGGGCAGCATGACCTGGGCGAGGGATCTGGTGGGGGTGATCCGAACGGCTGAATGTGATGCAGGACTCCAAACCGCTGAGGTACTCAGGGATGGCGGGTGGAGCGGTCACAGCCAGGCTGACTTGGCGGGTGATCTTCTTTTGTACCCTGTTTGTTGGGCGCCCCTTTTGGATCATCAGGGACCCTTCCGGCACGGGGTACCCGTTTACGCCGTTGTTTTGCACGGGCATGATCGCGTGATTCGAAGGTCCCACGGGTGGTGGTGGAGGAGCTCCATGGGCGATGTCGCCTGGTGAGGGTGCGTGTCCAAACCCAGGGTTCGAGATCTGTTGTCTCATCTAGGCGAAGCCCTCGCTGAGTTTCTGGAACTCGCGGCAATCCTTGAGCATGTGGTTGGCCTTATTTTTGCCATCCTGCTTGTCGATGTAGAAGTGGATGGTGCATGGGCCCAACAACTTGTCGTATGCCAAGGGTTCGTCGTCGCGGCCGTGGCGCTGCCACGTTTGCGTTGGGAATCCTCCATCACGGAAGTTGTCTCCACAGTATCCGCCGCTACTGCGGTTGTTTTCATTGCGGCTCTCGATGTAGCCAGCCGCAACCATGTCGAGTCCGTCGCGAACGTCGTAGACACGCGATATTTTCTTTCTACGGCGCTCACGTATGTGGCTGTAGTCATCTTCCTCGTCCTAATGTGCTCGGTGGACGGAATCTTCGCCATTTGCCCACCTGTTGGCGATGTCCATGAGGTGGTCGAGTGTCTTGGGCTTGACTCACCCAAGTTCTTCCTTGAAGTCGTGGCGTTTGACGCCATCTTTGAAGGCGTCGATCGTTCTCTCCTCGGAGATGTGTGCCGCAAAGTTCTTGATGTTGGACCAGCGTAGTATGTACGAGCGAATGGATTCGCCCGTTCGTTGAGTGCAGACCCGCAGCTCCTCGATCGAGGCTGGCATCTTGCTGGTACCCTTAAAGTTTCAGATGAAACTGTACGCCAGTTCCTCCCAGCTTAGGATGGAACCCGAGGATAGGTCTTGAGCAGATCTGGCTGCGCTTTGTCACGGTGAAAGGCACTGCAGGGCAGTGTTTTTGTTTCCGTCATGCAGCTTGACAGACGACAGGTGGTCGCTGAGCCACGCCTTAGGGTCCTGTGTGCTGTCGAACTTCGGAGTGTCCGAAGAGAGCTTGAAATTTCTCGGCATCCACGTTCACCGAACAGATCTACTGAAGCATCGAGCTTCGCAGAGTTCTCCGTCATCATCCTCTTCGGATTCGGATGAGCACGCGCGTTTGGCGCGTGCCTTGTCGACCTTACGCTGAGCGAGGTCGCCTCGAGCATCGTAGTCACGGCTCCGATGCCACGGACTCTTGCGTCGTCGTGGTAGATCGTTCTCGTCCTCCTCCTCTTCGTCTAAGGGCGTGGGGCTGCGGTTGAATCTGACTGTAGCCTTCTTATTTGGCTCCGTAGGAGCTTCCTCGTGGAGCGCAGCTCCAACGAGTCCAAGTCCGGCTAGTCTGGACTTATGCATGTCCCTTTTCGGGTCCCCCATCGGGGGTGGATGGGACGCGAGATATGCGGTGGCTACCATGATCGCAGCTTGCGGCGTCTTTGGGATGACGTTGCCGTTGGTGTCCATCTCCATGAAGGACGTGTTGAGGGTTCGAGTCACCTCGCGACGTGCAGCGGGATCCATGTTATCCGTGCGAGAGCGATGCTTGTTGGCTTGATTGTCGTGCGAGCTGGAGCCGTCAGTGGTGGAGAGCGCAGCTCGCCGCGCGCTAGACTCCGAGGCCGCTTGCTTGCGTTTGTCGAGTACCTCTTGCATCTTCACCTACTTTTTGTGCTCTTCGATGAGGAGCAGGTGGTATGCCATCAGCAGGTCCCGTGAAGCGTCCACATGCAGGACCTTGTTGCCCGCCACAGCTTCGCGTGCCTGGTGCCATCCTTCCTCGTTGAGGTGAATTCTTTGATGGGCATCGGGGTCGTCCTCGTTGGGTGGGGGGGGGATGGTTGCCTCCTGTTTTCTCTGTTTCTACCCTGTGGGTTGGGTGGTGTCACGTGGGCACTCGAACCTGATGGTTGTTCCACATCGCTTTGGATGACCACGGCGCACTGGTAGCGCTCGCGGATTGGATTGCTGCTGCCGCAGCTTTCGGATCCAGAATCGTAGGTTCCTTCATTCGACGGGGGGTTGCACATATATGCGTTGTAGCTGCTGTTGTCGTATGACTCATCTGTCGACATTGACGTGCGTAGCACGCTAGGATGCGGGGCCCATGATGCGGGCCTGATCGATGGCAGTGATACCCGCTTTAGGAGGCGGAGAGTACCGGTTTTTCCCACCTGGAAGCAGAAGCTCCCAAACAGAATCTCGAGCCCGTCGCCTACGGGCTCGAAGTCCTTCATGGTGGATGGAGAGTGGGTGGTGAAGTCGAAAGCGCCGAAGAGGAGATGGCTCTCCGTCACCGATGAGTTGTAGATCGCTTTGGTCGGGACCGTCACGATCGCACAATCAGCGCCCCTGATTCCCACAGACGACGCCAATTGACGAGGTTTCGACTCATCAATGCCCATTGTTATGAGCTTTGGTTTTGGATAAGATGGGGGTGCTGGAGATCGCGGAACGATTAACAGACAAGCAACCAGGGGTTGTCTGCTCTTGATTACGACGGAACCAAAAGTTACAGGGGTGCGCAGATGCAATCTGGCGTGGAGGTGTGTATGCGGTGGAAAAAGGATTGGCCCTCCTCGCCGTGCCCTCCTGGCCTTTATATAGAGTTAGGCAGGTCTTGGGCACATATCAAGTCGGTTACAAGTTTAGGGTTTGCCCCTTTGAATATTCTATCTGTTCTAGTCTTGCTCTCTAAGGATCCGAAGATGTCATGGGCTTGGGCCACCCAAAAATCTCCACAGGCCACATATATTCTTATGGCCTTTCCTTGGGCTAGACCAGGTATGCTAATGTCGTGTACCCGTAGGGTATAACCATGTCATATGGAGGGTGGAAAACACCAAGAGAGAAAGATCTCTCCGGCAGACAGATTTCTGCCGGGGGAATTCCTTCCCGGAGAGGGGAGACCGTCGCCATCAACACCTTCATCAAGCTAGGCTTCATCGGGATCATGATCATACACATCATCATCTCCACCAGCACCATCATCACCACTCCGTCCTGCTGTAATGGTTGTGTTGGATATTGCTTTAGTTCTTAGGGGAAACTTTCCCGGTGTTAATTACTATTGTAGTTGATGCTTGTGAGTGGAACCATTGGATTGTTGTTTATGTTCAGATTGTTATCCATTATCATGTCAGCTTTGATCTTGATATATATGATGTCTTGTGAGTAGTTCGTTTAGTTCTTGAGGACATGGGAGAAGTCAGGTTGTTAGTAGTGAATCTGTGATGAGTTATTATTCAATGGTTTAGTATTTAAGTTGTGGTGCTATTCTTCTAGTGGTGTCATGTGAACATCGACTACATGACACTTCACCATTTATGGGCCTAGGGGGATGCATTGTGTATTTGGCTACTAATTGTGGGGTTGCCGGAGTGACAGAAACCTGAACCCCCGTTAGAACACCTTTGCACAAGGGAGCGTAAGATCTCAGAGTTTAAGGTTGTGGTTAGATTTATATCTTAATTACTTTCCTGTAGTTACGGATGTTTGCAGGGGTTTAATCACAAGTATGTATTAGTCCAAGTATGGTCGGTACATTAGCACAGGTTCACCCACACAACACTTACAACACCAGAGAAGAGTACTCAGCTATTTGAAGCGAAAGCACTTGACAGAATTCCCATGTGTCCTCGAGAACGTTTAGTCCTTATAAGTATTACACCGGCTTGTCCTTTGCTAAGAAAGGATTAGGACACTTGCTCCGTTTGTTCGTTACCTTTGTTACTTGCTCCTTGTTTTGTTGCCTTGTCAGAAAACCACTAAAAATCTATTTACTAAGTAATCACAGGGATTTCCTGCTCCATACCACTGTTCAACACCTTCTACTCCTTGTTGGGATCGACACTCCTATTTATCGAAAGTACTACGATACACCCCTTATACTTGTGGGTCATCAGAAAGCACAAAGGAGGAGATACAACCATCTAGATACTACATGGACCCGTAGTCCAAGGTGGAACTACTCACGCTTCATACCGGAGGCTGGCATGATGAAAAAGAAGGCCTCCGGGATGATCTTCCTCCGGCAGGGTGCCGGGAAGAGCTTCAGATCCCCCGATCTAGGGACAATGGTGAAGGAGGCTACAGACGGTTTCGTGGAATATTGATCGGGTACTTAGGGTTTAGGCATCGGGGGCTTCTTATAGGCGAAGAGGCGCGGCAGGAGGGCAGCCATGGGGCCCACACCCTACCTAGGCGCGGCCTAGGGTGGGCCCGCACCTAGGGGGTGCAGCTGCCCTATGGCTCCTGTCTGTCTCTCCTCTAGACTTTGTGTTCTCCTCGGTGAAATATTGACTTTGGCTTTTGTCCCGTCCAATTCCGAGAATATTTCCTTACTAGCTTTTCTGGAACCAAAAACAGCAGAAAACAGGCAACTGGCACTATGGCAACTTGTTAATAGGTTAGTACCAGAAAACATATAAAAACACCTGAAAGTGTAGACAAAGCAAAGTAGATACTAAACAAGCATGGAACATCAAAAATTATAGATACGTTTCTGACGTATCAAGCATCCCCAAGCTTAACTCCTGCTCGTCCTCGAGTAGGTAAGTGATAAAAAGAATAATTTTTGAGGTGACATGCACCATCAAAACCAAGATCAAACCATTTGCAAGCATTGAAAGCTGGGATCAAAGAACTCTAAACATGAGCATGAAATATGGAGTTCTAACAGTAAGACAAAGTAACTATGCATGCAACATGAAAGGCTACAAACAAAGATCATGAATAACATGCATTGAAAAACTTTTGTTTGTTTCACATACAGAAAACAGAGCATAGTGGCATTTAGCTTATCCCTCATAGAGTAGCAAATAGATGCATAGGACACTTTCAAAGTTCATAAGAGTGACTAGATACAAATAGCACAAGAACAAGTAATATCAATAATATGCATCAATCAATAAGTTTTGGGACAATGCACATAGAACTAAGAATGATAACTATGATCTCTTAACTAGTGCCTAAAGGTAGAAGGTGGATACTCAATATAATGGTGGAAGAAAGGCCCTTCATAAAGGGAAGCAGGGATTTCAAGTTTCAAAAAGAGCTTCCAAAAATTATGGTACTTGTTAGCTTTCAGCTCTCATTGCCCCTATCATAAGAATCTGAAGTGATTAAGGTTAAAGTGAACAAACTATGGAGTATATGCTTGACAAAGTATAAGTTGGCAATCTCATGTCCCTTGAATACGAGGGCTGCTCCTCATGCTACTCAACTTTAGTCACCTGTAAGTTCTTGTCATAGTAAGTACATGTGTATCATAGAGAACCGCCAACCGGGTACCCCTTGCACTTGGTACATGAGCTATACCATAACCAAAATGACAAGGCAAGCAGACAATGAGCATCTCATCAATCTTCTTATTTACCATGGGAATATGGTGCTTTTTTATCTTTTCATCTTTTCTCAATATGTCTCTTTTTTATAAGAAGAATACTTCATAGATGTCACTATGGTGATGTTGCAAGTTCCTACCATGATTAGGCATGGCTTAGGCTAGTGGCCCAGGCGTTTATCTAACACACATACATAACTCCATGGACTTACAATCTCCCGTTTTATTTCACATCGGCGACATCCAAAGACAAAAGAGCATGATATCAACTTTGCACAAAGTACAAGTGCAATGTTGAAAGTGTTCCCCATGACAGCATGGTTCTACTAATTCCAACGTATAAGTGCAAGCATATACAACATAGATGACAAAATGGTTCAAGTTTATTAGGGGCAAGAAATATAAAGTGTGCCATCAAGTTCGTGAGAGCTTTAATCACTAAGTTTTCACATAACAAAATACATTTTAATTGGAAGATAGATGAAAACAAGAATATACTTGGAATGGTGTAACACACCATGCATAGGAATTTATAGTGGACACATTGGAATAACTTGGTTTCTTGGGAATTGGAAGCATGAGTAGAACTTACTCATACAAGTGGAGGATAGCAAAAGACCGTGGGCAACCAACTAAGAGAGCAATAATGGCCATAATCATGTAGAGCGACAAAACATTACTAATCAAATCATAAAGTGGTACTACAAGTCAAGGAATAAATGATCATAGAGGCTATGCTGACTTGTTCATAGTCATACATGGTGTCAGCATGTGCCAAGTCCACCCAAACAAAACATCAAAGGAGAATACCACAATCATATGCTTTTGCATGCTAAAACAACGCATGATTTTTTTTCAAGGCACACTAAGAAATCCCAATTGTTTGGAATAATTCATGCTGCAACAATAATCACTAAGCATAAGGTCAAAACAACACCTAGCATGACATGCTAAAGTTTAAGTCTCGGTCAAAGCAAGCTCCTCTTGCACTATTCAAGCAAGAACTTTCTACTCCTTTCCACCACCAATCAACTTATTTGAAATGACATAGTGAGAACGGGGGCCAAACTACTTTATTCAAGCAAACTAAAAATATAAGAAAATCAAACGAAAACTAAGACGCTCCAAGAACAATACAACAGTGCATGAAACAATAAAAACAAAGTGTCTAGAAAGACCTGAGATTTTTATTGATGAAGAAGGGGATGCCTTGGGCATCCCTAAGCTTTGACGCTTGTACCTCTTGGATATTTCATGGGGAGACAACGGGGTGGCATCCCCAAGCTTGAGTTTTTGTCCATTCTTCATCTTATTACATCATTCTCTCTCTACACCTAAAATTTTTCCTTCATACAAAACTTCACACAATCTTCATTAGCAACATTAGTGTATTCAAAAGATAATAGACCCTTGGGTTTAACTTTTGAACAACAAAACTTTCACTAAAAACACAAGATATTGTAGCAATTCCCTCAAAAATCTCAATTTCCTAAAAAGAACCCAAAAAGGAATCAATAAGAAGCAAATGCAAATAATGGCAGAAATCTGTCAAAACATACCAGCAGGTAGAAACCGATTTTTTCGAAGACCTTCTGTTGCTCGAATAAAAAAGTGTTAAACTAAAGAAAGTTATCTAACATACTGGGGGATTTATTCGTAAATTTTTAGCTCAATCCTACTTACATAGACTCCTCACGAATTTTTATGGTAGAGCAAAAAAATCTGTTTCGGGACAGCAACTCCCCAAATCTTACTTCCCTCTCATTAGAGGTCATTCTTGGCACAACAAGCAAACAAAAAGGATAAATAGAGGTCATTACTGAAGTAATAACTTCCAATACTCAATAAAACCCTTGGGTTATCTCCCAACAAGTACTTTTCTTTAACGCCTTTAAGTTAGGCACAAGAGGCAAGAAATCAAGTATTTTTAAATGAAGAAGCATTAACATCAAACCTTGATTTCAAAGGAGGAGCAAAAAACAACTTCTCTATCCTCATAGGGAAGTGTTCAATACCTTTCTTGAATGGAAATTGATATTTAATGGTGCCTTCTTTCATATCAATGATGGCACCAACAGTTCTAAGAAAAGGTCTTCCCAACGTAATAGGAGAAGAAGCATTGTATTCAACATCCAAAACATAGAAATCAACAGGGACATAAGCATTGTTAACCATAATGAGAACATCATTAACACTCCCCATGAGTTTCTTCTTAGCATTATCATTAAGTGAGACATCCAAATAACAATCTTCCAAAGGTGGCAAATCAAGAATTTCATAAATCTTTCTAGGCATAATAGAGACACTAGAACCAAGGTCACATGAAGCTTTGATATCAAAGTCATTCACTTGCATATTAATAATGGGTTTCCTACTATCTTCTACTTTCCTAGGAATAGAGGCTTTGTGTTTCAACTTCTCTTCCTTAATTTTAACAAGAGTGTCTGTAATGTGTTTGGTGAAAGCAATATGCATATCACTAGCATCAGGACTTCTAGCAAGCTTTTGCAGGAACATAATCACTTCAGAAATATAGCAACCATCAAGATCAAAATCAAACTTAGCATCACTAGTAGTAGACTCATTGGGCTTAGGAATTGTAGGAGGAGGAATAGGGACTTCTTGTGTTTTAGTGGCATCCATATGGGTGGTGTTGATGGTGCACACACTATTGTTTCTAGCAATTTCAGCTTCTCTTTCCCACTTAGCATGAAGTTGGGCTAACAATCTAACATTTTCATCAATAGTAACTTGTATGGCATGAGTAGCATCAAAGGTACTTTCCATGGTTTCAGGTTTAGCAGCCATTTTATTAATCAAAGAGGACCATGCTTCAGTCAAAGAGGAAATATTTTTCTCTACATTCAAAAGCTTTTCCTCCACAGTCTTGTTGAAAGTGTTTTGTTTACTAATAAAGTCTTTGAGCATGACTTCAAGTTCAGAGGGGGCACTTCTAGAATTGTTGTAGGAGTTTCCATAGGTATTGCCATTATTAGGAGGATAAGGCCTATAATTGTTGTTACTACCAAAATTATTCCTATGGGCATTGTTGTTGAAATTGTTGTTTCTAATAAAGTTCACATCAACTTTCTCTTCTTGAGCAACCAAAGAGGCTAAGGGAACATTATTTGGATCTAAAGGAGCGTTCCCATTAACAAGCATAGTCATAATAACATCTATCTTATCACTCAAATAGGAGGTTTCTTCAACAGAATTTACCTTCTTACCATGTGGAGCTCTCTCAGTGTGCCATTCAGAATAATTAACCATCATATTGTCAAGGAGTTTTGTTGCAGCACCCAAAGTGATGGTCATAAAGGTACCTCTAGCAGCTAAATCCAACAAGTTTCTTGAAAAGAAGTTCAAACCTGCATAAAAAGTCTGGATAATAATCCAAGAAGTAAGTACATGAGTGGGACAATTCTTAACCAAAGATTTCATTCTTTCCCAAGCTTGAGCAACATGTTCATTACAAGTTTTTTAAATTTCATAATATCACTTCTCATAGATATAATCTTAGCAGGAGGGTAGTACTTTCCAATAAAAGCATCTTTGCACTTAATCCAAGAACCAATACTATTTCTAGGCAAGGATAGCAACCGTTTTTTAGCTTTTCCTCTCAAGGAGAAAGGAAACAACTTGAGCTTAATAATATCTCCATCTACATCCTTATACTTTTGCATCTCACAAAGTTCAACAAAGTTATTGAGATGGGCAGCAACATCATCAGAACTAGCACTAGAAAATTTCTCTCTCATCACAAGATTCAACAAAGCAGGCTTAATTTCAAAAAAGGTAGCATCAAGAGCAGGTGGAGCAATAGGAGTGCTAAGGAAATCATTGTTGTTTGTGCTAGTGAAGTCACACAACTTGGTGTTCTCAGCAGAGTTCATTTTGGCAAAAGTGGAGCAAGCCAACAGCAACAACAACTAGAGCAAGAACTAATTTTTGTGTGTTTTTGATAAGGGAAAGCAAACCAAACTAAACTAATTTTTTTGAGTTTTTTATTAAAAAAAGGCAAACAAAACCAAGCAAAAGAAACCAAGCAAAATAAAAACAAAGTAAAGAGAATGGTTGTCAAGGACTCCCCTTGTGAAGACGTCCTTAGCCTCCCCGACAGCGGCGCCAGAAAGAGATTGATTGCGGCGCTGTATCAACGTGAAAGCAATTCGTTGGGAAACCCCAAGAGGAATGTGTGACAGCACATCAACAAGTTTTCCCTCAGTAAGAAACCAAGGTTATCGAACCAGTAGGAGGAAGGAAACGACTCAAAGGTGTTGCAAGCAACTTGGAGACCTGCATGACACAAACTCAAGACTTTGCCCCAACGAACAGTGAGGTTATCAATCTCACCGGTTTGCTGTAACAAAGGATTAACTGTATGGTGTGGAAGGTAATAGTGGTTTGTAGAAAGTAAACAGTAACAGTGGAGGATGTATCAATGGTAAATATTGGACCGGGGTCCATAGTTCACTATAGGTGTTCTCCTTAGATAAACAAACATGGCATGTAGGGTAAACAAATTACAGCAGGGCAATTGACAGGACTGAGCAAGGCCCAACAATGCAATACTAGACATCAAGATCCTATGAGATTCAATTGGGCAATACAACAAGATTCATAGACCGCCATCCAACTGCATCTATGACTAGAAGTCCACCTTTGGGTTATCATCCGAACCCCCTCCAGTATTAAGTTACAAGCAACAAACATCTGCTTTAAGCAAAGTGTGTAAGGTAAGCAATCCACTTGTTCCATGAACAAGAGACCATTGTTTTCTCCCAAGTAGCAACAACACATCTAAAACCTTAGAGATTTCTGTCACTTCCCTTAGATTAAATAGAGGCATGAACCCACTATCGAGCATAAATACCCCCTCTTGGAGTCACTAGCAACTACTTGGCCAAGATAGCTACTAACAACGGAGAGCATGCAAGATCACAAACAACACAGACATGATAGAATCAATAAGACAAAACCATTAATCGATCTGACATAGTAATCTCAATATCCATTGGATCCCTGCAAACACACCATGCATGATTACAAATATATGAGATCTTGATCATGAACGGAGCTCACAAGATCTAAACATGAAAGCACAAAGGAGGAGATACAACCATCTAGCTACTACATGGACCCGTAGCCCAAGGTGGAACTACTCATGCTTCTTACCGGAGGCTAGCATGATGAAGAAGAAGGCCTCTGGGATTATCTACCTCTGACAGGTCTTGGGAAGAGCTTTAGATACCCCGATCTAGGGGCGATGGTGGCGGCTCTGACGGTTTCGGGGAATATTGATCGTACTTAGGGTTTAGGAATCGGGGCTTCTTATAGGCGAGGCGGGGAGGGCAGCCAGGGGGCCACACCGCCTGTGCATGGCCTAGGGTGGGCCAGCATGGGAGGTCGGACATGGCTCCCCTCCGTCTCTCCTTTGGACTCCATGTTCTCCTCAGTGAAATATTGACTTTGGCTTTTGTCCCGTCCAATTCCGAGAATATTTCCTTACTAGCTTTTCTGGAACCAAAAACAGCAAAAAAAGGCAACTAGCACTGTGGCAACTTGTTAATAGGTTAGTACCAGAAAACATATAAAAACACCTCAAAGTGTGGACAAAGCAAAGCAAAGTAGATACTAAACAAGTATGGAACATCAAAAATTATAGATACGTTTCTGACGTATCAGTTATTCATGATCTTTGTTTGTAACCTTTCATGTTGCATGCATAGTTACTTTGTCTTACTTTTAGAACTCCATCTTTCATGCTCATGTTTAGAGTTCTTTGATCCTATATTTTAATGCTTGCAAATGGTTTGATCTTGATTTTGATGGTGCATGTCACCTAAAAAATTATTCTTTTTATCACTTACCTACTCGAGGACGAGCAAGAGTTAAGCTTGGGGATGCTTGATACATCGGAAACGTATCTATAATTTTTGATGTTCCATGCTTGTTTAGTATCTACTTTGCTTTGCTTTGTCTACACTTTGAGGTGTTTTTATATATTTTCTGGTACTAACCTATTAACAAGATGCCACGGTGCTAGTTGCCTGTTTTCTTCTGTTTTTGGTTCCAGAAAGGCAGAAAATTAATATTCTCGAAATTGGACGGTACAAAAGCAAAAGTCAATATTTTATCCTGGAGAACATGAAGCCTGAATATGAGACGGAGGGGAGACAGCAGGGGGCCACACCCCTTGGCGGCACGGGCTAGGGCTAGCCACGCCTGGCGGGGTGTGACCACCCTGGCCGCCCCGTGCCTCGCCTCTTCACCTATAAAGACCCCCCGATGCCAAAATCCTAAGTACCCGATCAATATTCCACGAAACCGTCTGTAGCCGCCGCCACCATCATCCCTAGATCGGAGGGATCTGAAGATCTTCCCGGCACCTTGCCGGAGGGGAGATCATCCCGAAGGCCTTCTTCTTCATCATGCCAGCCTCCGGTATGAAGTGTGAGTAGTTCCACCTTGGACTATGGGTCCATGTAGTAGCTATATGTTTGTATCTCCTCCTTTGTGCAACCATGTTTAGATCTTGTGAGCTCCGTTGATGATCAAGATCATCTATTTGTAATCATGCGTGTTGTATTTGCAGGGATCCGATGGATATTGAGATTACTATGTCATATTGATCAATGGTTTTGTCTTATTGATTCTATCATGTCTGTGTTGTTTGTGATCTTGCATGCTCTCCGTTTCTAGTAGCTATCTTGGACAAGTAGATGCTAGTGACTCCAAGAGGGGGTATTTATGCTCGATAGTGGGTTCATGCCTCTATTTAATCTAAGGGAAGTGACAGAAATCTCTAAGGTTGTAGATGTGTTGTTGCCACTAGGGAGAAAAAAACGGTCTCTTGTTCATGGAACAAGTGGATTGTTTACCTTCCACACTTTTCTTAAAGCAGTTATCTATTCCTTGCAACTTAATACTGGAGGGGGTTCGGATGATAACCTAAAGGTGGATTTATAGTCATAGATGTAGTTGGATGGCGGTCTATGTATCTTGTTGTATTGCCCAATAGAATCTCATAGGATCATGAATGTCTAGTATTGCATTGTTATGCCTTGCTCAGTCCTGTCAATTGCCCCGCTGTATTGTTTACCCAGCATGCCATGTTTGTTTATCTTAAGGAGAACACCTCTAGTGAACTATGGACCCCAGTCCAATCTTTACCATTGATACATCTTCCACTGTTACTGTTTACTTTCTGCAAACCACTATTACCTTACGCACCATATAGTTAATCCTTTGTTACAGCAACCGGTGAGATTGACAACCTCACTGTTCGTTGGGGCAAAGTCTTGAGTTTGTGTTGTGCAGGTCTCCATGTTGCTAGCAACACCGTTGAGTCATTTCCTTCCTCCCACTGGTTTGATAACCTTGGTTTCTTACTGAGGGAAGACATGCTACTGTGCTCATCACACCTATCTCTTGGGGTCTCCCAACGAAGCGCTACCACGCGCCATCACACGTCATGTTGATGATGGGATATGTTCAACGTATTAGAGCGCTGGGATATGCTATCCCAATTGATCTTGCGATGGATAGAGTTCTGCAGTTGCTCCCACCCAGCTATGAAGAGTTTGTGCTGAATTACAAGAAAAGTGGTGCGATTGGATCGCTCACCAAACTTGCTGCCAACTTGGTAGCTATCGATGTAGACATAAAGAATAGGCACCAGGAGTTGATGGTCGATAAGATCGCATCCTATGAAGAAAAGGACGAGCCCAAAAGAAAATGCAAGATGGTCAGCAAATTTGTTGCGCCTGAGAAAAAGGTCATGGGAGGTCCTAAGCCTGATACTTAATGTTTTTATTGCAAAGGGTTTGGTCACTGAAAACGGAACTGTCCCAAATATTTGGCTGATATAAAGGCTGGCAAGTTAAACAAAGGTATATATGATATACATGTTATTGATGTGTACTTGACTAGTACTCGCAGTAGCTATTGGGAATATGCCCTAGAGGCAATCTTGTATGATGATATTTCCCATTGTATTCATAAAGATATTAAGTTTTCATTGTATAAACATCTGATGTGTATCATTGAATATGTGATTCGGTTGTGGAAACGGAACTGTCCCAAATATTTGGCTGATATAAGGGTTGGCAAGTTAAACAAAGGTATATATGATATACATGTTATTGATGTGTACTTGACTAGTACTCGCAGTAGCTATTGGGAATATGCCCTAGAGGCAATCTTGTATGATGATATTTCCCATTGTATTCATAAAGATATTAAGTTGACATTGTATAAACATCTGATGTGTATCATTGAATATGTGATTCGGTTGTGGAACTATACATTCATGTTGTTTGTACTAAATATCCTTGGTCGAGGTTGTGCTGGACACACAACTTAGACCATTGTGAAAGTCTGCTTGATGACTCGGTTCCACTTGTCATGAGTATGGAGATGCTATTCTGACTTACACAGATTCGGCTAAAGAGTTTAGCGAGTCAGATTGACCCATATTGAGGTACAACGAACAAGTTGTCATTTATATATCTCAATCAATGTAATCCTTAGACCTGAGGTTGTTGCATAGTCCGATTTGAGGATCACCGACTTAGGTTCTGTCAAATGTTGATCCATAACTGGGCAGTTATAAAGGCAGAGTTTGGGTCGACTGGGAATCAAGCTGCGTGATGTGAATAACCAAGATGGTATTTTGCCCCTCAACTTGGAGAGATATTATCTGGGCCCTCTCGGATGATATGATTCGGAAAGCATGGCCATGCACGACTCGGTTAAGTGTTAACCGAGGCGATCGACTAAGAGTTAGTCGGATGAATCACTTATCTCAGATCAAGAAGAGAGTCGGACTATTTAAGGGATGACAATTATTCGCCTATAGTCTGACAAGGTATATCATGAGGCAAAAGGGACTCAGACGCAAGTCGCATTGGAAAGGCAAGTCGTCTTGACTCTTTGGTAATTGGGAGTCGGCACGTTTTGCTAGGAGCCGCCACCGACTGATCGATTGAGAGTCGGACTCCAATCATGTCCAAGTAGCCATGAGCCTGTGGGGTCACACACTTAAGAGCGGGAGCAAGTTAGGATTGGATCTGAACCGGAAATGTGGTTGGGTTGGACCCAAGCCGGATTAGGACTGAGTCAGTTAGTCGGACTCGCGGTGACTAGTGTTATATGGGCTTTAGTGAATGGGCCACGGGAGTGGAGCCTACGTTCACTCCCTATATATAGTGGAGCACAGTAACCCAGAAGGGTTAATCGTTGATCGGTTAGGTTATTCTATGTGTTGGAAACCCTATCTCCACAGCAGTCCTGCCGACGTACCGAACCTAGCAATTCACCGCCGATGCTCCTCCTTGTATGTGTGGATATCAACAGAGGTGCTATACGATCAGCACCAGGACGATCGGATCATGAGGACTGCACTGCATCAACTGACGCGCTTCATCAGTAATACACAACTGCGTGTCTAGTGGTAAACCTCGTGGCCTTCTACCTCAGCTAGATCTTGAGATCACCACGTTAGAGGAAAAGTTTTGTTTTATCTCTATGTGGCCCAACAGTAGCACCTGGGTATTTGATACCAAATCGGTTTCTAATATTTGTAACTCGAATCAGGGGCTGCGAAACAAGCGACCGCTAGCAAGGGGTGAGGTTAAGATGCGTGTTGGCAATGGATCAAGTGTAGATGTGATCGCCGTCGCAATGTTGCCCCTCTACTTACCGTCGAGATTAGTTATAAACCTAAATAATTGTTATTTGGTGCCTGCACTTAGCATGAACATTGTATCCGGGTTGTGTTTGATGCGAAGTGGTTATTCATTTAAATCTGAAAACAATGGTTGTTCGATTTATATGAATGACATCTTTTATGGTCATGCACCTGTGATGAATGGTTTATTTCTGTTGGATCTCGATAATAGTGTTACACATATTCATAATGTTGATGCTAAAAGGATTAAACTTGATGATGATATATCTGCATCTATGCAGCACTGCCGTCTGGGTCATATTAGCGTTAAACGCATGAAGAAACTCCATTCGGATGGACTTTTGGAATCACTTGATTTTGAATCATTTGATACATGTGAGCCATGCCTTATGGCAAGATGACTAGAACGTCGTTTTCTGGTTCGGGCGACAAATTTATTGGAAATCATACATTCTGATGTATATGGTCCAATGAGTGTGTCGGCGCGAGGTGGATATCGTTATTTTGTTACTTTCACGGATGATTTGAGTAGATACGGTTATATCTACTTGATGAAACACAAGTCTGAAACCTTTAAAAAGTTTAAGGAATTTCAGAATAAAGTGGAAAATCATCGTAATAGAAAGATCAAATTTCTACGGTCTGACCATGGATGTGAGTATTTAAGTTACGAGTTTAGCACACATATGAAAGAGTGTGGAATATTTTCACAACTCACACCTTCTAGAACACCACAACGTAATGGTGTGTCGGAACATCGTAGCCGTACTTTATTAGATATGGTTTGATCTATGATGTCTCTGACTGACTTACCACTGTCATTTTGGGGTTATGCACTAGAAACCACCACATTCACTTTAAATTGGGCACCATCTAAATCCATTGAAAAGACACCGTATGAATTGTGGTTTGGAAACAAACCTAACATGTTATTTCTTAAAGTTTGGGGATGCGGTGTTTATGTGAAGAAACTTCAGCCTGATAAACTCGAATCCAAAGCGAAAAAATGCGTCTTCATAGGATACCCTAAGGAAACTATTGGGTATTCCTTCTATCATAGATCTGAGGGCAAGGTTTTCGTTGCAAAGAATGGATCCTTTATAGATAAAGAGTTTCTCGCGAAAGGTGTGTGTAGTCGGAAGGTAGAACTCGAAGATCTTATTGAACCTTCTCTTCATAGTATGGCGAGTAGCGCAGCACCGGAAGTTGTTCGGAGTTGACTTCACCGAATGAAGAGGGAACTAATGATAATGATCAGGAAACTCCAAAAGAGAATACTACCGAACCTCGCAGGTCAAGCAGGACACATACAACTCCTAAACTGTATGTAAATCCTGTTATGAATTTCATGGTTGATGAAATAGATGACCCTGCGACGTATGAAGAAGTGATGATGATCCTAGATTCCAACAAATGGCTAGAAGTAATGAAATCCGAGATGGAATCCATGTCCGAAAACCAGGTTTGGACCTTGGTGGACTTACCTCTTGTCCGAAAGGCTGTGGAGAACAAATGGATTTTCAAAAGAAAAACTGATGTTGATGGTAACTAAAACTCGAATTGTCGCAAAGAGGTTTCAACAAATTTAAGGAGTTGACTACGATGAGACATTCTCTCCCGTAGCGATGCTAAAGTCATTTAGGATTATGTTAGCAATTACTGTATATTTCGACTGTGAGATATGTTTTGGATATATGCCCAAGAGGCAATAATAAAGTGGTTATTATCATATCTTCATGCTTATGATAAATGTTTACATACCATGCTATAATTTTATTAACAGGAAACATTAATACGTGTGTGATTTGTAAACATAAAAGAGTCCCTAGTAAAGCCTCTTGTTAAACTAGCTTGTTGGTTAATATATGATCATGGTTTCCTGATCATGAACATTGAGATGTTATTAACAACAAGGTCATATCATTAGGAGAATGATGTGATGGACATACTCCTATAGTTAAGCGTAGCATAAGATCAAGTCATTTAAATAGTTCACTTGCTATAAGCTTTTAATACATAGTAACCTAAATCCTTCGACCATGAGATCATGTTAATCACCATCATAGTATGGATGCTTTGATGACATCAAACACCACTTCGTAACTGGATGGTTATAAAGGTGGCATTGAGTGTTCGGAAAGTATGTGTTGAGGCACATTGATCAAGAGTGGGATTTGTCCATCCATATGAAGGATAGATATACTCTAGGCCCTATCGGTGGAATGTCATACAATTAGCTTGCAAGCATGTGACTATCTCACAAGGGATCACATATCACGGGAACGAGAAAAGATTACTTGTCAGTAACAAGGTTGAACTAGGTATGCAGAGATACTGACGATCAAACCACAAATAAGTAAAATATCACGAGACAAAGGGAAATTGGTATCGTATGTAAATGGTTCATTCGATTACAAAGTAATCATAGAAATATGTGGGAGCCATTTGAATTTCTAGATTCCTCTATTGGTTATCGATCGGAGAAGAGTATCGGTCATGTCTGCATAATTCACGAACCGTAGGGAGACACACTTAAGTCTTCGATGTTGTTTAGTAGATATGGAATGTGAGTAAGAAGACCGAATGTTGTTAGGAGTCATGAATGGGATCCGGGATATCACGAGGAGATTCGAAATGGTCCGGAGAATAAGATTCATATAAGGGAAGTCCAATTCCGGAGTTCGGGAATGATTCCTGTGTTTTCACCGGAATGATCTAGAAGGTTCTAGAAGGTTCACCGGACCGGAAGGGGAAGGGGAAGGGTACATGAATGTGTCATGACTAATTGGAATGATTTCATCATGTCCTAGGTCACTTGGCTGGGAATTTGAAATAAATAAATTAAACTTCGAAATTGAAAGTCAAAATGCAAGTTTGAAAAGTCAAACCGGGACAATGTTTCCTGGTGGAGGGAGGAGAGGAAACCTCCTCTCCCTCCACCACGCGCCTAATAGGAGAGGAGTTGGGGAAGGATTCAAACTCCCCTCCCTAGCTGCCCCTCCCTCTCATAAATAGAGGGGAGGGGGTGCCCCCCAAGACCACCACAACACCCAAGCCCCAAGCCGCCGCCGCCCTAGCCGTCGCCGGCTCCACCTCCTCCTCTCCGGCTTCAAAACCCTAAACGTCGGGGAACCCTAATACTCCACCATAACCCGCTCCGACTTAAGGAGAAGCCCTGTGGGATTTCCCCTCTAAACTCTGACACCACGCCGTCGTGCTGCCCGAATAGTGAGGAGAGAACTACAACCTCCGCTGCCTGCTAGAACAAGGGATCGGAAGGTCTTCATAGAGTATCGTACATGTGACCGACTACGGGAGAGCTGCTGGAATGCGGCGCAAGAAGGATCATCTACGTGATCTTGAGATCGGCAAGTGAACGACTAAATCACCCACGAGAATCTGCTCTCGTTAACCGCTTTGGATCTTCGAGGGTTAGTACTCTATCAACTCGTTGCTACAATCTAATTGTTGGGGAGGGGGTGACCCCGGATAGGGTCAACATAGGGGAAAGAAGAAAGGAGTCTCCCTTACCTTAAGCCGAATTACTGACTGTGTCAGCCGAATCATGCAAGATCCGGCCGAGATGAGTTGGGCCTTGGCAAATATAGAATGAGTAACACCTTACTCGGCCGACATATGATCTATGTCGGCCGAATGAGGATGATCAAATTGTATGCAGGTGAAGGCCGAGCCGAACTTTGCGAGATGAGGCCGAATAACAAGAAGCTTGCAGGAGAAGGAGGTGCCTATAGTCAAACCCTAGTTGCTGGCTAGGAGGAATCTAGACAGAGCCAAGCGCTAAGGACAAAGAGCAGAGCAGCAGAGGGGTAGACGAGCGTCACGGAGGTGACAGTGAGGAAGCTCGAGGCACACATGTGACGGCCTCTAGAACTTTGCCTTCAATAGAAGAGGGACACAGAAAGGAGTCCGCCAAGTTACCACTCTGGGCAAGCATATTCCAAGAATATGCTTGCCACGTCAGCCCTAGAAGGAGTCCAGGAACCCCTTTATAAGGAGGGGTACGGGCTCCTGAGAAGGGGATCGATTCATTCTACACCGAAAGGCTCGCATTGTAGTTTTCTTCTTCTCTATGATATAGCTCTAGGAACACTTGTAGTTCTTGAGAAGAGGAATAAAGATCTACTTGTTAGTCAGTTGAGTGTAGAAATCAATACATCTTCCCTCCCCGGATCCCTCTAGCATCCATTGTCCCCATACTTTAGCCTACCCATGGCATCTGCCATGCCACCACCACGACAGTTTGTGCCCACCGTGGGGCCAGCAGCGGTGCTAGCTGGAGTCAAGATCCGGACAGGAAACTTCATCCACACCGGCGAGCGAGTTGTTTCTGGCTTAGTCCAGAGATTTGATATCTGGGACTATGTCAGCGATAACATTGGCAGCTTTAGGAGGAAAGCACCTTCGCGCAACGGTATCTTCATCAACTTGGGCGCTCACAAGGTCTACGTCGGCATCGACACATCCTGCGTCTACCCGCACCGAGTCATCAAGGCGGGAGAACCACCCCTCCGTACTTCAAGCGGTCCGTGTGGAGTTCGCCCCGCTGGCAGCGTCGAGGTGATGGTGACGTCCCCGGCACTAGCAGCATGAGCAGGCGCCGGACCAAGCAAGGACCCAATGGCAGGAGGACAGGTGGCCATGAAGCAGGCAGCTCCACAGCCCACCGAGGTAGATCCACCAGCAACCAGGACAGCCGAGGTGCAGGAGGTGACTCCAAAGGCGGCAAGGATAAGATGGCCACCTCTAGAGAGGCCAGAGAATATCCTTCAGGCAACTATAGATAACCTAACTACGCCTATGGCGCCGATACTTGACCCGGAAAACGCACAGGCGGAGTTAGAAGAAACAAGACAGAAAGTGCTAGTAGAGGCAAAAAAGGTGTCAACCTTGCGGGAATCCTTAAACAGGACCCTGCGAGAATATGCTAGGGCAAACAAACTAGATGTGGCCCCTGACCGAGTAGATGAATTGAGATTAAGAGGAAAGAACCTCATGAATGATATCAACAAAGAGCACAAGGCTCGACCATATGATTCAGTCGATCCAGGCTTGCCGAGGTACAGTACCCCGGCAAAAAACCTCAGGGCAGCAAATGCCGCAGCCCTGGAATTGGAAGGATTAAGCGGAGAAGCCCGAAAAAAACAGCAAGAAAGAGTAAATGAGCTGGTACACATTGCGAACCAGTAGAATGAGGAAATTCTCAGGGTTGACCCGGCAAAGCCAGGAGCTTCTCGCTTGGTTCATTCGGCAGGAGCAGCCCCCGCACTATCCGCGGCAGCAGCATCCTCGCCCGGAAACCATGCGCGAAAAGACAGAGCGGTGACTTCGGGAAAAAGAAACAAGCAAATTGCCCCATATGATCCGGCGATGGCCGGGAAGGCCAATGAGAATAGAGGCAATGGAAGCCAAGGTAACAGCAGAGATAGAAACCCCGGTCGTGAAAATAGAGAGCACGGAAACCTCGGAAGGGGAAATCATGAGAACAATAACCCGGCAGAAGGGAGGAGGAACCCTCCGCAGGACCCTCAGCCGAGATATGAGCCTCGGAAAGAGCGAGAAGCTAGACCAGCTCAGCATAATCAAGCAAATGATGGATACAATGATGGTTACACAGACATGGAGTATGCAGAGCATGGTGGGCACAACCACTATGGGGTACAGTAGAGAGTTGTTTATAGAAACTTGCCGTCAACTGACGCAAGGTTAAAACTAGACATGTCGTATAGGTCCGAGATATTAGAAGAACAGGGTCCACCTGGTCCGACGTGTTTTGGACCTCGGATCATGGGCGAACCACCCGTGCCGAACTTCCAGTTAGAAAGGGGCACAAAAACATACAACAGAGGTACGAAACCACAAGACTGGTTAATCGACTATGCCACGACAGTGAAGATAGCTAGAGGAAATTTAAGATGGGCGGTAAGATACGTCCCACAGATGTTGGAAGGGCCGGCCAGAGTATGGTTGAATAATTTGCCAGCAGGAAGTATCAACTACTGGTTAGATTTTGAAGAAATGTTTGTCAGTAATTTTACCAGTACCTATAAGAGGCCAAACAGGCCGCAACAGCTCGCAATGTGCTAGCAGAAGTCGAATGAAACAGATAGAGAATTTTTGACTCGATGGTGCAATCTCAGGAACTCATGCGAAGGGGTCATAGAATCTCAAGCGATAGCTTGGTTTGCTCAGGGCTATCGATATGCAAGTGTATTATGGCAAAGGTTGCAAAGAGATATGCCAACCACGTTGGCAGAAACCATTAGGATAACAGATTCATATTCCTTAGGGGATCCGACTTGGCCGGAGTTAATGTCGGCAGAGCATCGGGAGCACCAAGATCAGTATGCTAGAGATGCAGCCGGATCATCACGGCGCAATGAATACCGAGGTAGAAGAAGGGAAGAAAGGCCGGATTACAGATATGCCTCCAATCAAGTGGCAGCGGTTGTGCAGGATCAGCCGAGTCAGGGGAACAATCAGCGACAGAAGAATGGTCCTCAGCAGTGGACACCGAGGAATGAAGGGAGAAGGCAGTGGACACCAGAACAGAAGAAGCAATGGCAGGAAAGGCCAAAGTACACATTTGAATCCATGCTGGATCAACCGTGTAAGTTCCACACTCCAAACCCGGCCAAGCCGACCAATCATACCACTCGTCAATGTGCTTGGATGAAAAATGCAATGGGAAACCCGGTGGGCATGCAAGCACCCCCACATCAAGCACATCAGCAACAACAGCCACAGCTAACCGGGGCAAATGCGCAACAATTAATGTTACCACCGCCCCCTCCGAGGTATGATAACTCGGACCGGAGGGATGTAGTACATCAAGTGGTAAATCAAAATCAAGACGGAAGGGCAAACCCCGGGAACAATGGGCGTAATGATTACAGGGAGCATCATCAATCGTATTGTGTGTTCACAACAGAACAGCAAGATAGACAGAGTGTACAACGCCGGCATATGGAAGTGAATGCAGTTATGCCAGCAGTACCAAGATACGTGCCATGGTCGGATCAAGAGATAACCTGGAGCATAAAGGATCACCCGAAGATAATGCCGAACCCAGGGTCGTATGCATTGGTACTAGATCCGACGTTTTTCGGGCCTAACATCAATGTGAAATTCTCAAAGGTACTCATAGACAATGGAAGTAGTATCAACATAATGTATCACCTACTTGAAAATGAAGTTGCCAGGGCCTTAGGGGGTAATAACAGTGGCTGGGGATTACAGAAAATCAATGGAATGTGCTTCAGCCGGTTCGAACCTAGCTGAATCATTGGTAATTGCAAGGGAGAAAATAAGAATTCAGGAAGTAGCAGCTCTGGCTCAGTCGGCACAGCTTAGTATGTCGGCATTAGCCAACCCGCATGGGAGTGTATCTTTCCAGCCGACTAAAGAGACGAAAAAGATCCAGATTGATGATCAGTTCCCAGAGTGCACCATCACGATTGGTACTGGCCTCGATGCCAAATAGGAAAGCGATCTCACCAACTTCCTCCGTGAGAATCGGGATATCTTTGCGTGGTCAACTTAGGACCTGCAAAGGTGTGCCGAGGGAGTTGGCTGAGCACTCTTTGCATGTAAGACCAGGGGCAAGACCGGTGAAGCAACCTCTCTGCCGCTTCGCCGAAGATAGGAGAAAAAGTATAGGTGATGAGATAGCTCGGCTCCTTGCAGCCGGGTTTATTATGGAAGTGCTTCACCCGAATTGGCTATCAAATCCGGTGTTGGTAGAAAAGAAAAAGGATGACCCAAATTTAGCGGTCGTATGGCGAATGTGCATCGATTACACGAACCTCAATAAGGTGTGTCCTAAAGATCCTTTTCCTTTACCTAGGATAGACCAAGTCATTGATTCAACCGCTGGTTGTGAGCTGTTATCATTTGTAGACGCGTATTCTGGTTTCCACCAGATACCGTTAAACCCGACTGATCAAATAAAGACTGCGTTTATCACCCCGTATGGGACTTATTGCTACCGCACCATGCCATTCGGCCTGCGTAATGCAGGAGCAACATACCAAATATGCATGCAAAAATGTTTGCACGAACAAATAGGAAAAAATGTGCAAGTATATGTTGATGATGTGGTTATAAAAACCAAATATAGCAAAACACTCCTAGAAGATATTCGGCAGACATTCGTGAACCTGAGAAGGTTTCGAATGAAACTTAATCCAGAAAAATGTACCTTTGGGGTACCAGCTAGAAAATTACTCGGTTTCCTTGTGTCGAGCCAAGGTATAGAGGCAAATCCAACTAAGATCCGAGCAGTTGAAAGAATGGAACTGCCGAGGTGACTGAACGATGTGCAAAAATTTACAGGATGTCTTGCTTCTCTGTGTCGATTCGTATGTCAGCTAGGGAAAAAAGCATTACCTTTATACCAACTGATTAAAAAATATGACAAGTTTATCTAGACGCCGCAAGCCGATAATGCATTTCATGAGTTGAAAAAGATGTTGGTCACAACACCAATTTTGGCTTCTCCATTGTCAAAAGAGCCTATGCTACTCTATGTGGCAGCTACTAACATAGTGGTAAGTGCGGTAATTGTTGTGGAACGGAACAAAGGGGATAAATCAGTACAAAGGCCGGTATATTACCTAAGTGAGGTATTATCGACCTCAAAGCAGAACTATCCGCACTACCAGAAGATGGCTTATGTAGTATACATGTCGGCGAGAAAACTCAAACATTACTTCGAAGAACATCCGATAAAAGTGATTTGTGAAGCACCCATAGACGAGATATTAAGCAACAAACATGCAAGTGGCCGAATAGCAAAATGGGCAATCGAGTTATCACCTTATGCTCTGCAATTTGATAGGCGAGATGCAATTAAATCTCAGGCAGTGGCCGAATTCTTTGTGGATTGGGCCGAGGTACAGTATGAGCCCCCATTGCCAGATCCCAACTATTGGACAATGCATTTTGACGGGTCCAAGCTAAGAAATGGGCTAGGGGAAGGAATAGTATTGACCTCACCGAAAAAAGATCAGCTGAAATACGTGTTGTAGATACATTTCGCCACATCAAACAATGTTGCCAAATATGAAGCACTGGTCCATGGCCTGAAGATGGCAAAAGAGATTGGCATACGTCGGATTCTATGTTATGGGGATTCAGACCTCGTAGTACAGCAAGTATCAGGAAATTGGGACGCACTGGATGTGAATATGGCCCTGTATAGGTTCCATGTGCAAAAAATCAGTGGTTATTTTGACGGGTGTGAGTTTCATCACATACCTCGGGCGGAAAATGACGCTGCAGATACACTGTCAAAACTCGGATTGACTAGGCAATCAATTCCCCCAGGCATAGCTCTGGAGCACCTGAGAAAACCATCAATTACACCTTCGCCAGAATCAAAGTCAATTCGTATCTCGGCAGAACAGATAGAAGGAAATGTCCCAATGGAAATCGACAAAGAATGTGACCAGAATTATTTAAGGGTTAATTCGGCCGACCCACGGGTGAACACGGAAAATCCCAAAGATGTTATGTCGGCGGAAATTATGGAAATTGACAATATAATTTCCCCGGAGAAAGTTACGCCGGCGTGGGCACAACCCATATTCTCATTCCTTAAAGAAGAAATCTTGCCGAGTGATGAGGTCCTGGCTAGACAGATAGTGAGAAGAGCAAAAGCCTACACGATCATAAACAATGAGTTGTATAAGAGAAGTGTCACGAACGTATTGCAACGATGTGTTGACTCGGTAGAAGGGCGGGAAATACTTTTGGATATACATCAGGGAGAATGTGGGCATCACGCCTCGTCCAGAGCCCTAGTGGCCAAAGCATTTAGGCATGGATTTTATTGGCCAACTGCGCTGAAGGAAGCAAAAGAATTGGTAGAAAGGTGTAATGGTTGCCAGAGATACATCTGCCTTCGTCCGAGTTAAAAACAATACCAATCACTTGGCCCTTTTCTGTATGGTGTTTGGATATGGTAGGTCCATTCAAGCCTGCCCGAGGCGGAATGACTCATATTCTGGTCATGGTGGACAAATTCACAAAGTGGATAGAAGTAAAACCAATAAGAAAATGTGACGGACCCACGGTGGTGAAATTCCTCAAAGATATTATCTTGAGATATGGATACCCACACAGTGTTATCACGGATAATGGCACAAACTTCGCTGAAGGAGCTTTTGCTAGATTCTGCCAAGAGAAACACATAAGACTAGATGTTACCTCGGTGGCTCACCCGACATCAAATGGGCAAGTAGAAAGATCAAATGGACTGGTATTGTCAGGAATAAAACCTCGGCTAATCGAACCACTACAAAGGTCGGTAGGATGCTAGATTGAGGAGCTTCCAGCAGTACTGTGGAGCCTCAGGACCACCCCAAATAGATCGACGGGTTATACCCCATTCTTTCTAGTATACGGGGCATAAGCAGTACTTCTAGCCGACATAATGCATGACTCTCCAAGAGTGGTCCAGTACACAAGTGCCAAAGTAAACGAAATATCGCGGCAAGACGATGTGGATCTGCTGGAGGAAGCAAGGGAATTGGCATTATCAAGATCAGCTATTTATCAGCAAGAGCTCAGACGATATCATAGAAAAAAAGTCAATCCAAGAGTTTTTAAAGAAGGAGATTTAGTTCTTCGGCTAGTGCAACGCACAGCCGGCATGCACAAGCTCTTGCCCCCATGGGAAGGACCATTCATCGTGAGTAAAGCATTGCACAATGATGCATACTACCTGATCGACGCTCAGGCACCAGAAAAGAACAAGGCAAGCAAGGCCGGAGATGAATCAAAAAGACCATGGAACATAGCCTTACTTCGCCCGTTCTACACTTAGAAGCCCTATATTGCATATTGAGGTGTGATGCACCAAATCAGTGTATCGAGCATGTATCAGACTTCGGCACCTTGAGCAGTGAATCGGGGACTGCCCCATATTATTTCCTATTTTGAACTATGTATCAAACTTCTGCACCCCGAGAAGTGACTCGGGGACTGCCCCATGTTATTTATTATTTTGTATTATGTATCAAACCTCGGCAACCCGAGCAGTAACTCAGGGACTGCCTCATGTTGTTTGTTATTTCTTCAGCATGTGTGAAACTTCGGCAACCCGAGCAATAACTCGGGGACTGCCTCAGGATTGTTTGTTATTTTTGATCATGTATGAAACTTCGGCAAACCAAGCGATAACTCCGGTACTGCCTCATATTGTCCGCTGATTTTTGGCATATACATAGAAGTTCAGTAACTCAAGCAGAATCTCGGGGACTTCCCCGACTTGTCAATCATAAATCGCAAGATGCGATATAATCTTGCCTCAGCCATCGAAGCAATAACAAGGAGGAAACAACTAACGATTTCTAAAATCATAGTAACAAGAATGACAACCTCAGCAAGTCGAGGTATACTAAGGGATGTACCCTATCTATATCATTTTACCAATGAATACTTCGGGGAGAGTGGTAAGCCAATCTATGGGCTTAGAACATAGAACTTCAAGGAGAATTTGCGAAAAGAACAACTATACAACCAAGTTTACATAAGGAACACAAGATAGATGCCGAACGAAAATCAGTCATATGGGAAAATATGATCCGGATCTACGAAGTTAAAGTTTGGCAAAGCAAAGATACGATTTAAATAGATTCAGTTAGATAAACTAACAACAATTACCATTACCAGTGCCTCAGAGGCACAAGGCAAAATGGTTCACACTATACCAAAAGGTGGACAATTGTTTCAAAGACATCATACGCCCGTTATACCGGGGACTTAAACGACTAAAAGTTTTTTGAACCTAGACACCGGCAGAGGCCGAATCACCCATAGGAGGGGCAGTAGCAGGACCAGGAGTCTCAGACGCGGGTATCTCGGACGCAGACAGAATAGCCTCGGTTTCCTTCAGAGGTGTTTCCTTAGGAACTGGGTGCTCCGAGGTTGGATGGGCCTCTGTAGAGGTTACCTCGGCATCGACGGGGGCCGTAGTAACACCTGGGCCAAACTCTGGCTGCTGGGAGACATCACCTTGGGCTCGAGAAGCTTCGGTTCCTTTGGAAGACGATCGAGCATCGCCATTTCCACCTGAGCTATCATTGGAATCATCGGCATTACCCGATCCATCCTCTGATTCATCTTGATCAGCCGAAACACCACCAGAGGCATCTTCAGCTTCTGCATCATCGGTCGGGTTGGAAATAAAGCTAGGCCCATCGATCCAATCATGCACGTCATCGTACTCGATAAGTTGGTAGGCACGGGCCTGACGACGAGTAACAAACTCCGGATTCTCAATCCAAGAAGAGCCAGTGCGCAAATTCATCAAGATATCGAGGGAAATATCCTCATACCATGACAAAACAACCGTAAGCGCCATATCAGCACCAGCCCTTCCAGCAGATTCCCTCCAGAGATTAAGTTGAGTCTGAGACTCCATCAGCCTTGCCACAAGCACTTCTACTTCATCAATATCTGGCATATTTGGCCAAAGGACATGGTAGGCTCGGATAGCTGCTTGCACCAGATCTCTTCCCATAATTTTCATTGGTCCAATAGCAGCACCAACGGCAATCAGGAAGTCTTCCATCGAATATTCTTGACTCGGAACAACGGGAACACCTCGTCGCTTGCGAGCAGCAATCACAGCCTTGGAGGTCACAGGTTTAGCTTCTAGAAAATGATCTACACGAAAGGAAATCATATAAGTTAAGATAAGAAAGGGAAGAAAATAACTCGACGAGAGACGGAAACTTACGATGGATGTAACTCAGCATTTTCTGGAGGTCTAGGGACCAATCGGCCCTGCTCTTCTCGAAACGGGTGATTTCCTTGCTCATCGCCCTATTTTTTAGTTCGGCAACGTCAAGAAGTTCTTTTCCCTTCTGAAGCTGCAGGCTCAGTCGGTTCTTTTCCTCGGAAAACTCCTGGTCAACCTTCTCCAACTCATATTTCTAGGAGAGCTTAAGAGATTCAACCTCGGCACGTAACCGGGTTATCTCGTCATTCTTTTCCTTGAGAAGGGCCGAGTGAGTGGCAACTTGTTTTAAAAAATGTAGCATTATATCAGGCGTCGATATGCATTCTTGATACGACGCTGCAAGGGTTTGTAACTCGGCTATACCAAAGCCGGGGGATCGTAAGATACCCAAGATTTACCACAAACAAAGAATCGACAAATTAAAAGGCAAAAGGAGTAACTAACCTTCAAGAGCGCCAACTTTCTTGGTAAGATGAGTATTCAGATTGTTGACACTAGCTGCATATCAGCAAGATACGGGTTAGCACAAAAACTAAATCTTTTACAAGGGGAAGATGAACCAAATGGATGAGATAATTTACCAGTTTTCTTCACAACAGGGAAAACTTGCTCATATTTGTCTTGAAGTTTCTTGTGCGCAAAGAGCAACCTTTGAAATTCGGCTGTCCGCCGATCATGGTCAACCTAAATACGAAAGCAAGTTACAAAGCTGGATATTCAAAGCTAAAATAGATCCGAATCAAGTAAAACTTTACTCAGATCTAGGTGGTTGGATATTCAAAGCTAAAACAGATCCGAATCAAGTAAAAATTGAATCAGATCTAGGTGTCTGGATATTCAAAGCTAAAGCATATCCGAATCAAGTAAAACTTGACTTAGATCTAAGTGGCTGGATATTCAAAGCTAAAACAGATCCGAATCAAGTAAAACTTGACTCAGATCTAAGTGGATGGATATTCAAAGCTAGAATAGATCCGAATCAAGTAAAACTTGACTCAGATCTCGGTGGCTGGATATTCAAAGCTAAAGCAAATCCCAATCAAGCGAAACTTGACTCAGAGCTGAATGGTCTGATATTCTGGATCACGGCTAATCCGAATCACGAAGAAAATTGACTTAGCAAGTAATGCATTTGAAACCTGATGAAGCTTCCAAACGAACAACAAATTATCCAGTTGCAAGCTTCGGGGACTAGTGTGCATATAATACCATCTGAATAATAGACAAAGTATCGATGAAGGCGCTTACCTCGTTCATCTTATCACTATCAAGGACAATCTTAGCAGCCATATGCAAGCGACTGCTGATGTCGGAAAGCTGAAATGGTTGGCTACTCGGATTGCCTTCAAGTTGATCGGCGGCATTCCAGTTATTGGCATACTCCACCAGAGAGTCGAGGCTTTCCTGCTCTCATTACGGGTCAACACCTTACCTCGGGCCCGTTGTGTAACTACCGCCGCTGCCGGACTCTTATGAAGAGTAAGATGAGTGTCGACAGCAAGGGCGACACCAGGTTTAGCGGAGGAAGCTCCCTTACGAAGTACATCAACAATTCTGGGCTGAGAAGAGCTTGTTGGCCCCTTCTGAGATGCCGAGGGTTTAGTAACAACAACTTTCTTGCTCTTAGTAGAGACTTCGGCATGGGCAACAACCTCAGCACTAGGAATCACGCCCTTGGCGGCGGGAGGTGCTACCGTTTTTGAAGGGGCCGAGGTAGTGGTGCCCTCGGTAGGGATTGGAGAAGGAACTGGAAATGCGGTAATCGAAGGATCATTGGGGGAAACCTTGGGGCTCTTAAGAGGAACAACAGGGCCGGCCGGGTGATCCGGCGTAGGGGTTTCGTCGGCAACGACGGTGGGAGCAATGGGCTCATCTTGTCGAGGCGATACATTGGTCGGCACAGGAGGAGAATCAGCACGAGAGGGACTGGGAACCCGAGTATCCTCCGGAGGTGGGGGAGAAGACGGCCGAGTAGTATGGCTTGTCATACTCGGACCTCTTGGCTTTGCGGAGAGAGGAGCACTCCAAGAGAGAAAAAGTTGAGTCTGAAACAGAAAGAGAGAAACAAGAAATACAAATGAAAATAAACTCACCCAGAAACCCCAGGCATGGTCTTACGCCTCGGGATATGCTGAGCAGATTTCTTAACTCGCTTCTTGGGGGAAGCATCAGAAGGATCTGTCGAAGTGGTGCGCTTCTTCGAAGCAATAGGAGCCTCACAAGCAAGAGGTTCGGCGTCATGCGCCTGGCCAGCTTGGTTAGCTGGGAAAGAAGGAGCCGGAAATGCGTAAGAGATAGGCACCATGGCAACTACCTCAAGAATTTGGACGTCGCCCGAATCACCTTCATCCGCACGGGCCAAGGTCTTGCTCCAGGGAAGAACAGGAGCAGCATCCGACTTAGGGACAAATTCCTCCGGGTCGGGCTCTCCGTTGTCCGGGGCATTACGGTCAGTGGTCCAAGGAAGAGCCAAAACCTCAGCATCTTCTGTCTTCTGCTCCGCAAACCTCTACGAGAAAAGTGAATAAGAACTAGCAAAAGAACAATGGAAAACAACTTGGAAGAAAACACCTGTGTTAAACTTACCCGAGGAGGAGGATTCCTCCGAGAAAACGACCTCAATCCCCACGTCCATTCCTCGGGCATATCAGTCTTAAAAATAGCCCGGACACGTTTATAGATCTGATAATTGTCAAGCTCAACCGTAGAAACTCGGTTGGGGTCCAGAGGACCGCTCATGTAACAGAGTTGTGAGAGCGAAGCTGGAAGGGGCAGATTCGGCTGCTAACGAACGCAGTCATCAAATCTTCACCTCGAAGCCCAGCGCGAGTCAGTTCCTTAAGCCGGAGCTCAAAAGCCTCGGCAAGAGCATGGCTTTTCCTCGGATTGTAGATCCAGTTCTTCTTTGAGGGAGGACCGATAGAGAAAGCAGGGAGCCGAATCTTGTCTTCTTTGCCAGTATTCTTGACATAGAAAAATGACTTATGCCACTTCTTACAAGATTCGAGGCCGGCGACCCGAGGGAACACGGAGTTTTTCCGAGGTGTAATGGATGCAGCCCCGCATTGGGTAAGAGATTTTTCAGAAGGATGAAGAGATTTATCCGGCACTACATTAGCTCGGATCTGAAAGAATTTGGACCAAACATCTACGGAAGGCCAGAGGACGAAATACCCCTCCGAAGCCGAGATAAAGGCCGATAGAGAGGCTACGGCATTAGCCGGCAGGTGATGCGGCTGAAGGCCGAACTAGTCTAAGAAGCTCCTAGCAAAGTCACTAAGAGGGAGGTCAAACCCACGAGCAAAGTGGGACATAAAAACTACGTACTCGCCCTCATTGAGTACAAGGGAGGATTCACTGCCGGGTAAGCGACAACTTACCTCGGCAGAAACTCGGCGCGTTTTGATCAACCATTATATCTCCCGGCGAGTAACCGTGGAACCCTGCCAGGAACCACGCTCTGGACCGGCCGCAAAGTCATCTTGCCCGACGAGAGCACCGCTAGCGGAGCTAGACATAGGCTCGTCGGAGGAATCAACCGAGGAAGAACTAGCGGCGGGGAGAGGCCTAGAGGTGTAGGGCCCCGTCGCGACGGTGATGAACGCATCGGTGGAACGGAGAAAGAATCGCCGCGGGGAATCTTGGGAAACCAGAAAAATGCCTAGCGCAGAGACCTAGCGGCGGCGCTATATAAAAACTCACCGGCGAGAATGCCAAAGCGGAGGCACCGCGGCGAGGTCGCGGGGGCCAGAGAGCCGCAGCGTGTCCGTTGAGGGGAACGGCGGTGGCGCGGCCACTGGAGCACGAGCAGAGGCGGCAGCGCGGGGAAGAAGATGAAGGGACTAGAAAGGGGGAACGTGAATCATCCTACCCCGCTCCCCTCTTTATAACCGCGAAGGGTAAACCGTAGTGGGATCGTGGCTGTGCCATTATTAACCGCGTAATCGCGTGTATGGCTTAACCACTCGCTGTTAGTGGAGCCACAATGAAGACCACACGGCGCAGGAGAGGATCAGGCCTTCTGACTGTTGCGGTACTCGAGGCGTCACTGCGCTGACACGACGGGCACAGTAATCACTCTAGCGTGTCAGTGAACACTGTTGAGGAACAAAAAACTAGAGAACAATGATGATTGGGACACGTAGGACGAGGCTTACCCAGGAAGCCAAGCAAATATCTCGAACGAAAGGAGATAACTCGGAACGTAGCCCATAACGGAGAAAGAACGTCGGCCAAGAAATACCTCGGAAAGAAAGAAAGAAGATAAATGTTAGGAAACTGATGTGGCCCGACCAAGGTTTCCGGCAGGACCGCACTAGCTTCGGGGACTAATGTTGGGGGGGTGACCCTAGATAGGGTCAAGATAGGGGAAAGAAGAAAGGAGTCTCCCTTACCTTAAGCGGAATTACTGACTGTGTCGGCCGAATCATGCAAGATCCGGCCAGGATGAGTTGGGCCTTGGCAAATATAGAATGAGTAACACCTTAATCGGCCGACGTATGAGCTATGTCGGCCGAATGAGGCTGATCGAATTGTATGCATGTGATGGCCGAGCCGAACTTTGCGAGATGAGGCCGAATAACAAGAAGCTTGCAGGAGAAGGAGGTGCCTATAGTCAAACCCTAGTTGCTGGCTAGGAGGAATCTAGAAAGAGCCAAGCGCTAAGGACAAAGAGCAGAGCAGCAGAGGGGCAGACGAGCGTCAAGGAGGTGACAGTAAGGAAGCCCGAGGCACGCATGTGATGGCCTCTAGAACGTTGCCGTCAATAGAAGGGGGACACGGAAAGGAGTCCGCCGAGTTACCACTTTGGGGCAAGCATATTCTAAGAATATGCTTGCCACGTCATCCCTAGAAGGAGTCCAGGAACCCCTTTATAAGGAGGGGTACGGGCTCCTGAGAAGGGGATCGATTCATTCGACACCGAAAGGCTCACATTGTAGTTTTATTCTTCTCTATGATACAACTCTAGGAGCACTTGTAGTTCTTGAGAAGAGGAATAAAGATCTACTTGTTAGTCAGTTGAGTGTATAAATCACTACATCTTCCCTCCCCAGATCCCTCTAGCATCCATTGGCCCCATACTTTAGCCTGCCCATGGCATCTGCCGTGCCACCACCACGACACTAATAGATAGATCTTGGCTTGTGTGTGTGTTCATGCAATAGAATTTTTTTGTTTTCCATGCTACGAACCCCTACAATATGGCAGATGGATGTCAAAACTGTGTTCTTCAATGGCAACATTGAAGAAGAGTTGTATATGATATAACAAAAGGGTTTTGTCGATCCTAAGGATGCTAATAAGGTATGCAAGCTTCAGCATTCCATCTATGGACTAAAGCAAGCATCCCGGAGTTGGAATCTCCGCTTTGATGAGGTGATCAAAGAGTTTGAATTTGTCCAAACTTATGGAGAGGCTTGTAATTACAAGAAAGTGAGTGGGAGCAATGTGGCATTTCTGATATTATATGTGGGTGACACACTACTGATCGGAAATGATGTAGATATTTTAAACAGTGTTAAAAGTTATCTAAACAACAAATTTTCAATGAAGGACCTAGGTGAAGCATCATACATATTAGGCATAAAGATCTATAGAGATATATCAAGACGCCTAATAGGGCTATCACAGAGTACATACCTTGATAAGGTTTTAAAGAAGTTTAAAATGGACTAAAGTAAGTAGGGGTTCTTACCTATGTTGCAAAGCAAGACATTGAGTAAGACTCAAAGTCCAGCTACGGCGGAAGAAAGAGAGATAATGGACAAAGTCCCCTATGCTTCAGCCACATGCTCTATAATATACGCCATGCTATGTACAAGACCGGATGTGGCACATGCTATTACTTTGACTAGTAGATACCAATCTGATCCAGGATCGGAACATTGGATAGCAGTCAATAATATCCTTAAGTACTTAAGAAGAATTAAGGAAATGTTTCTCGTGTACGGAGGTGAAAAAGAGCTCGTCGCTAAGTGTTATGTCGACGCTAGATTCTACACCGATCCGGATGACTCTAAGTCTCAATCCGGATACGTATTTCTCATGAATGGAGGAGCAGTTAGTTGGAGGAGTTCCAAACAACTCGTGGTGGCGGGATCAACAACGGAGGCCGAATATGTTGCTGCTTCGGAAGCAGCTCAAGAAGCAGTTTGGATGAAGGAGTTCATAACCGAACTAGGTGTGGTTCCTAGCGCGTTGGACCCAATGGTGATCCAATGCCAAAGAACCAAGGTCGCATAAGAATTTCAGGCATATTAAGCGCCGGTTTCACTCCATCCACGAACATGTCAAGGATGGAGATATAAAGATTTGTAAAGTACACATGGATCTCAATGTAGTAGATCCATTGGCTAAAACTCTCCCTAGGGCAAAACATGATCAACACCAGAACTCCATGGGTGTTAGATTTATCACGATGTAACTAGATTATCGTCTCTAGTGCAAGTGGGAGACTAAAGGGAATATGCCCTGAGAAGCAATAATAAAGTTGTTATTATGTATATTCCAAGTATATGATAGATGTTTATTTTTCATGCTATAATTGTATTAATACAGAAAAATTAATACATGTGTGTTTAACAAACAAATAGAAAGTTCCTAGTTATGCCTCTCTTATTAACTAGCTCGTTGATTAACAAGATGATCAAGGTTTCTTGATCATGGACATAGGATGTTGTTAATAACAAGGTCACAACATTATTGGAATGGTGTAATGACCATTCATCCAAAGTATAGCATTACGATCAAAGTCATTGTGTTTATATTGCTATAACATCATACAAAGTAATTCTAATCCTTATACCATGTGATCATGTCAACCACTCACACTGGAAGAGTTTCTTGATAACATCAAACGTCACACCGTAACAGGGTGACTATAAAGGTGGGTTCAGTGCTAAAAATGTGTTATGTAGAGGCGCATGGATCAAGAGTGGAATTTTTCCATCCCGATGACGGAAAGATATACTCTGGGCCCTCTTGGTGATATCACATTAGTTGGCTTGCAAGGAAGTGATGTGATCACTAGAATGCTATATCACGGGAACGAGAAAAGAGTACATGTCGGTAACGAGATCAAACTAGGTATGGAGATACCGATGATCGAATCTCGGACATGTAATATATTGCGAGACAAAGGGATTAATTTACTAGCGTAAAAGGTTCTCACGATCACAAGAAGTCGTCGTTGAATCTGTGGGATTCATTATGGATCTCCAGGTCCCACTTTTGATTATTGATCCGAGAGGGGTTTCGATCATGTCCGTATTATTCGATAATCGTAGGGTGGCACACTTAAGAGACACCGACACCGTTTGGAACAAATATGTTCTAGACGAAAAGAATTACAAAGCGCATAAATTATTTCACTAGACACCGGAATTGTTTCGCGTGAAATTGCAGAAAATGTTTTTGCATGTGAAATAGATTACTAACAAGTGGTTTTATGTGATTGTTTGTTAATTATGTAATTGACAAAATTCTGAATAAATAAATAAAAGGAGTTTTATTTAAAGAGAGATTGCATTAAATTTGGTAGAAATTTAATGGGATTTTTGAGTGTGATTTTGAGTGGAGAAATGAAAGGTCATTTTGTGAGTGGGATCTCCACCCACTTGAATGGAGGAAGGGGTGGGGGCAGACCCCATGGCGCCATCCATGCCCCTTGGGGTGCCCCCTCCTCCTATAAAAATGCCCCCTCTCCCTCTCTCATACTCACACCTTCTCGTGAAGGATCTATCTCCCCCTCTAGTTTACCCCCCATAGTCTCCGACTAGCGAGATACATGTTCGCGGTGGCTTTCCATTTGAAAAGAGTTGTTGCTTCCGCTGCATTGCTGGAGCAAGGAGGCGGAGGTTGCTCGGTGGCTTGGACGTGTGTGCGAGCACGGATGCGCTGCTAATTTGCGGTGATGGACTTCTTCTCGATCTTGAGATCGGCAAGCATTCGTCTATATCATCCACGAGTACAACCTCGTTAAACTTTGTCGGTCTACAAGGGTATGTTCTCTATGTATGTATATCCACTCGTTGCTTGTATCTAATAGATAAATCTTGGTACATAGTTGTTCCCATCATATTTTTTTCGTTTTCTATGCTGCAAACCCTACACCACGCCGCTAGTCACAATCCAACAGGAGAGGGCAACATAGGAGGGGACAACAAGAACTTGGCTGTAGGATCGCCGGCGTGACCGAGACCATCTCCAGCACCCACTGCTGAAGCCCAAGCTAGGCCCTTCGACCCAGGTCGAGGTCCAATCTCAAGGGCATGCCCGGATCATGGTCTAGATCAGGACCCAGACCCAGATTGCGCGCCTTCCAGCGGCGCACCGCCACCTCCCTATCGCATCGCCCCGGAGTGCCTTAGACACCGGCCACCCAGTCGCGCCGCCCTATGTCCTCTGTTGATGTCCCACCTACCCCCATGTAGCGCCACCTCAGGCACCCCCTTCCCACCGTTAGATCGATGAGATGGGCGCCGCCATCGCCGCCGACGTCGATAGCAGCGGCGGCTAGGAGGACAAGGGTTGGGGAAGGGGGCCTCCGGAGTCGCTCGGGGAGGAGCGGACCAGGAGGGAAATTTTTTCTCCTAAAAAACATCAGGGAACGATCCTGAACCGAACACTTGGCGTGCTGGATCATCGACAAACAATCCGATTCCAGGAGGCATGACTGGTATCCATGGTCTCGAAGTACCGACAAAGAGCGCCTGATAGCAAGGCCCTCAGCAAGTTCAGGAGTTGCGAACCCCACTAAACCCTTAGAGACAGAGAGAATGAAGGAACTATTATGATCAGGGAGAACTGCACCCCAACCCATCCTCTAATCAGCGGGAAAGAGAGCAGCATTAACACTCATATAGACAATGACCCGAAGGTGGTGGAGTCCAAGATGGAGCAAGAGATTTGGAATCACACCTAGGGCGGGTTTAGTCTTGTAGCAGTGAATAAGAATCATTTCAATGTATGAACAAATCTTGTACGCCACACGCACTACAGGACGCGCGCGCTACGCCGAGGGCAAAAAATCGTCGGCGTAGGCTAAAATGCCCTCGGCGTATGGTACGTCGACGGCTACCCTCGGCGTAGCCTCCTCGGCAAAGGGCTCTCTCGGCGGAGCACATAGAGGCCGTCGGCGTATCAAAATGCCGTCGGCGTCCGTCGGCATAGATTGTCGACACGTTGCAAAAACATCTTTTTTTTTAAAAAAATTTTTTTTTTTATTTTTTTCTCAATTTTTGAATCTTTGAATTGTTTGACTCGTTAATCTCTCACTTTGAGCATTTTTAACACTAATTAAATTGCAGTCTTGGTCGAACTTTCCGCCCGGTCACCCATCCTAATACTACTCTAGCTCCAGCACGCTTAACTTCCTCGTTCCTTCAGAATCTGTTTCCGCAAAGTAATTCATACATTGTTGTCAATACTATGATATCAATCCTATTAACCCTTATATCAACATGTCACATGTTTGTATTTTTTGAAATTATAAACAATTATTTAAGTAAACATTAATGAATAAGTAAAAATATTATTGAATTCAAATAAAAATATAATAATTTTAATTTTTTTGTATTTTTCTATTTAATATGGAATAATTAATATCTTTAAATCTGTAAATCGAAATTTAACAAATAATATGTCTAAATTGATCAGAAAAATGAGAGGAATCCAAATATGATATCCATATCAACTAATCACAAACCCTCCGTTTTTGAATTATCTATTTGGTGGTTGCTTTAGAAAAATCCCTTTTTACGCTCGGATAATGAAAAATGGCTTTTTGGTGCGATGAAAAGGAAAACTTGCATTGAATCTTTAATAAAATAGCATATTGTGAACATAAAAATAATTTTTGTAAAAAAACATGACCATCGGATCATGTACATGTAGTTCATATCTGACCCACTTCCTACCGATTCGGCAGGAATTTGTCTTTTTCACCAAAGGTGGACGGAAAGGTTTTGAATTCCCCCGTTGGGACATTGTCCATATAAGGTGGTATAGTATTTTTGTAAAATGTGGTGGTAGCATTTTGAATTAGCCATTTGGTGGTTGCTTCACAAAATCGTTCGTTTTTTGTGCTCGGAAAATGGGAAATGGATTTTTGGTGCGACGGAAAGGAAAACTTCCTCCTGCAACATTGTTCGTCATCCCATGATGCATGTGTATACACAATATGGGCACATTATCACAAACTATTCATTGATTCTAGCCATAACATTTGTTATTTGACCCGAAAGTCAAGAAACCTCAAATGAGATAGGTCATTTTGTGAAGGTTTTTTTTAGACATAATCAATATATCAAGTTTAATATTTTTAATTATAACTATGTCACATAATATGACACCACGCGAAGGTTTCGCATTGTTTCGATCGTTTTTGAATTTTTTATGCCCGTTTTAAACTATCGTCAAACTTTGTCGAACGTCGGGCTTGAAGATTCTTACCTCGGGGCCGAGCCTCGCTAAACTTGCATTGGATATTTGATAAAATAGCATATTGTGAACCTAAAAATGATTTTTATAAAAAAATATGAGCATCGGATCATGTACCTGTAGTTCATATCTGACCCACTTCCTACCGATTCGGCAGGAATTTGTCTTTTTTATCAGAGGTGGACGGAAAGGTTTCGGATCCCCTTGTTGGGACATTGTCTATATAAGGTGGTATAGTATTTTTGTAAAATATGGTGGTACCATTTTGAATTAGCCATTTGGTGGTTGCTTCACAAAACCGTCCATTTTTTGTGCTCAGAAAATGGAAAATGGCTTTTTGGTGCGACGAAAAGGAAAACTTCCTCCTGCAATATTGTTCGCCATCCCATAATGCATGTGTATGCACAATACGGGCACATTATCACAAACTATTCCTCAATTCTAGCCATAACATTGGTCATTTGACCCGAAAGCCAAGAAGCCTCGAATGAGATAGGTCATTTTGTGAAGGTTTTTTGAGACATAATCAATACATCAAGTTTGATATTTTTACTTATAACTATGTCACATAATATGACACCACGCGAAGGTTTCACATTGTTTCGATCGTTTTTGAATTTTTTATGTCCGTTTTAAACTATCGTCAAACTTTGTCAAACGGCAGGCATGAAGATTCTTAGCTCGGGAACGAGCCTTGCTAAACTTGAATTGTATCTTTGATAAAATAGCATATTGTGAACCTAAAAATGATTTTTGTAAAAAAACATGAGCATCGGATCTTGTACCTGTAGTTCATATCTGACCCACTTCCTGCCGATTCGGCAGGAATTTGTCTTTTTCACCAAAGGTGGACGGAAAGGTTTCGGATCCCCCTGTTGGGACATTGTGCATATAAGGTGGTATAGTATTTTTGTAAAATGTGGTGGTAGCATTTTGAATTAGCCATTTGGTGGTTGCTTCACAAAATCGTCTGTTTTTTGTGCTCGGAAACTGGGAAATGGCTTTTTGGTGCGACGAAAAGGAAAACTTCCTCCTACAACATTGTTCGTCATACCATGATGCATGTGTATGCACAATATGGATACATTATCACAAACTATGCCTTGATTTTAGCCATAACATTGGTCATTTGACCCGAAAGCCAAGAAACCTCGAATGAGATAGGTCATTTTGTGAAGGTTTTTTGAGACATAATCAATATACCAAGTTTGATAATTTTTTCTTCTAACTATGTCACATAATATAACACCACGCGAAGGTTTCGCATTGTTTCGATTATTTTTAATTTTTTTATGCCCGTTTTAAACTATATATAATGTTTTATGGTTTACTTAATTTTTATTTACAAATGTGTAATATTTGAGTGTAGATAGATAGGTCTTATTTTTCTGCAAATTTTGATATATTATTTGTATTTTTCCGAATTAGAATAATTTAGTTATGCTTTTTCAAAGTTTAATGAGATAAAATAAAAATTAGCTACGTCGAGGGCAGTCGTCGGCGTAGCATAGGATATGCCAAGGGCAATTTTACGCCGACGGCTGCTTGGTGGAGCTGGCGTAGACGATGGCTACGCCGACGGCCCCGACGTTTGATCGTTGGCGTAGCGACCGGCCGTCGGCGTAGCTTCCCATTCCTGTAGTGACGCTGGGACGCAGACGACCTTTATTGTTCCTAGCATTATTATGTGCATCCTGAATGTGCAAGACCGCTACAGCGAGGACAATGGCACTCACCTCGTTTTCTTTTGCCAACAAGTGGAAGACCCATTGTATTTTAAGATTTTGTGGTTGCATGTAAGACAATCAGCTTTTAGCGTTTTTCTCTCTATGAAATTCAAACTGAAACTTTTTCTCGATGGTATGTCGGAATCATGAACCATTTTCACTGATAGTTCATATAGTTTGTCAGTAAAATTACCATTTCAACAGTTATAGAAAATTAATAATAGCTCAACTAAAACTCGCATTTCTCCAAATTAGGTATCTAAGAGCTAATTTCAACATAGAAACACTTACACAGTTGAAACAAATACCAACATTGTACATTCTCTACATATCAAATACACAAGCGCCTATACAAATAGCAAAAAACATGTCATCCCCAATAAGTGTACTAACACACTTCATTTGATCCTCTTTCTATATGTGCCCCTCTTAATCATGTGACCCTAAAGGTTCAAGCATATGTGGACATGTTCGAAACATCTTCCAATCAATAGTCGCCAGCAGGATTTGGTCACCCGTAACGACTCCACACATCATCGAATTATCTTACAAAGTGAATCTTGTATTACCACATACAAATCATTCTGCCTCATGACATGTGACACAACCCGAGGACGGTATACATATGACCGACTGATTGGTAGCTATATCTAGTTATCCTCGCCGCATGAAGGTTTCTACTCGTTTCTCTTATTTTGGTATCCCGTGACATAGTAGCTAGAAACGGGGTCAAGGCCTCGTTCCAAGACCCAGGGTCGATCGACCTAGACCGAGGGTCAGGTTTGAGTAGATGTCGATGTGGATCGATGCCCGAAATGTCACCCCATACGAGAAGATCTATCGCAACTTTGTGGGCCTGAGTAGGTGCTCTATATGAGCACGTATGAAAAAATCAATCACAATAACTTAGCGTCGCCGTTGTACACTATCACTAAGTTATTTGTTATCGGATGGGAAAAGCCACGTGTACATATATTGGGCTTGAGTCGATTGACTTGGACGGGTTGAGTCTACAACTTGCTGTTAACAAAGTACAATAGGAAGTAGGTGGCACCATCATGTGTAAATTGTTTCAGCATTGGATCATTGACCTGGATTATCGACCAAAATTATCAGGGTCACGACCCACATCTTAGACTAACATCCTGAAGAAGAATACCCCTCTTGGCCCGTCGACCATAGCTACCGAGATCCTTGTACCCCGACCTCGTTCCTCGACCCGGTCGATCCGGAATTTGACAAGTATTCCCATGACTAACTCCTTACACATGGTCAGGCAATGTTTGACATCGTAATACCGAATGGTACAAGAGTATATATCTTCAACATTGTTTGGTTTGTTTGGTATACCCTTCAACAAGATGGCTGGTATAATGCCCTGAGGCAATGATGTGGTTTAAGGCTACTGATTGATCCATAGATAAATATTGCTTGAACAGATGTATAACTTTTCCATATCGAAAGGAGATCAGATGGCCCTGTTATGTGGACGGTCCAAAAATATCAACATACATAGGTCCTGACACCATGATGTCAAAAGGAACCGAAGATTTATCTTCTATCCAACCAAAATGAGGTGCACACATAGAATTTGTTGGCATGCATGTCACATGTGACTATATATAAGTTTCATATATTATATTATTGACTTATGCACATTATGGAGGGTAAAAACATTGTGCTAAAAATATCAACACATGTATTCAAATTTTCAAGGTATAGAATTTAGTTTCATGTTTATACTGTCTAGATTCCCCTAAAATTGCACTATTTTAATATGTGGTGCGGATACAACCTTTATTAGATGGATAAAAAATACAAAAAAAAATTCTTATATACAAATATAAACATGAGAAGGTAGAGCAGGCCCCAAAACATCAGTAGGACCTAGCCACACACCACACATCTAGACAACAACACGCTTACACTTCCCTTACTCCCCTTGTTCCCCTCCTGACGCTGCCCACATCGGAAGCTGATCTGACCTAGGTCGTGCTGCTCCACCGCAGCTTCTCTCGTTGCCACCCCTCGACCTTGCTGTTGTAGCTTTGTTTTCTCTATACTAGTCGTCCCTCATTTGTAGACCGGCGAGCGCAAACACAGAGCGCTGACACGACGTGGAAGGTCATCGTGTCGAGATCCTCCTCCTCCCAGTATCAAGGCCGATGTCCTTGGCAACGTCTCCGTGTGGATCTCACTGGCTACCCTACATCGATTTCACACACTGTCAAGGATGGAGTCATCCTCCTGCATTTACCTTGTTGCCTTGGTTTGTTGGCTTCATTCCTACACCTCGGGATTTTTCAAGCACGAGCTGGCCCTACGTTGAGCTCACTAGCAGCCCGGCCGCCAGCGATTCACTAACGCATGGTAACGAGCAAAATCCTGAGCAGAAACACGATTATATGTCCTAATGCCACGAAAGTTGATTGAGACTCAACAATTTCTAAATCGACTGAGGTCGAGACTCAGCCTATTATTTATTAGTTAATTTGTGGTGTGTTACGCGTGGGGTTATTTTAAATCACCAATGATGTGTTGTTTAAAAAAAATCATGACTACGACATTGTTTGGTATTATAGTTTTTGTGAGTACTAGAGAGGATAATTTCCGCTAAATTCCGGACCTCCACTTATTGCTAAAAACATGTTTGGTTCTAAAATATTAAACTAGTTTAATCCGCACTCTTCTCTACTTTTCCTCATATTATAGTGTATATTTTTCCAATATGAATTACTCTGCCCTACCTGGTGGGCTTGATTAGGGTCATGGGAATTAGAGATTTGGATAAAGGTAGGTATTTCACCCAATTCCTTTAAAATTATCAAGTATATAATCCCTGTTACCAAACAAGGCCTAAGGCTGATCATAGTGAGAGTATCATACACTAGTATCATGCTCTATAGTGCATGATATCATATAATAATATAATAGTAGCACTATATTTAATGATTTATAAAATCTCAATATAAAATTATTATAAGATTTACATGTATTATGATTTTTAGTTTTACGTGCTATGATGTGGTATCACATATGATACTTTAACCATTTTTTATTAATTATTGTTGTGTCACATCAGATTTTTGCCAATATGACATGCATGATACCACTCAATAGGATTAGACTAGTGTACTTTGCTCTATCGTGTTTCTTAATTTCATTTTTTTACGGGAGGTGTTTTCTAATTAGTTGTTGTATAGGACAAAAGTCGTGATTCCAGCTGAATTAACAATCGTATACTGGATCATCACCAACCGTCCTTTTTCATAGATTAGAGGTAAAATAAATCGGCGGTAGCCGGTAGGTGAGCTCTATCTTGTGGTTTGCGCAGCATCATGATCAATCATCAAGGAGAAAATAGCGCAAGTCCAATATGGCAGAATGGACAAAAATAACCCAAAATGAAAAGGATTTCACGAAATGACCTCTTTGGATAACTATTTCACTAGCACTAACCCTTTGGGTAACGCCCAACAGCTAGGCGCTATGCCCCTTGCCAGCGTGGCATCGCCTGGCCCCTCCCTGGCCCCACCCGGCCGTGTGACGCTCAGGCGCTATGCCCCAGGTGTAGCGCCTATCTGCTAGGCGCTATGCTTTAAAGTATAGCGCCTAGCAGACAGGCGCTACACTATAGGACTTAGTCTGTCGCGCGCAGCCCCCCTCCCCACCCCGACCCATTCACTCTCTCAGGCGCTGGAAGAACACAGAGAGGGCGCCGGCGGTTCCTCCTCCCCTCTCTCTCAAATCCACTCCTCAAATCCATCAGATCCGAGAGATTTCACCGTGGATTTGCTTCCCCATCCCTCCCTCAAGGTAATCCCCTCCTTTTCCCTCTCTTTCATCCAATAAATCTTGCACATTATCCTCAAACCCTTGGTTTAGTTGGATTCATAATACACCCTATTTTTGCATGTTTTTGGTTACTTGTAGTTATATATTAGTTGTATTTTATGGTGAATGGAAGTGTGTTGTTGATTTGCATTGTGTATGATGGTTGTATATGGATTTGTATGGATGTGTAAATAATATGCCCCCATATTCTTTTTAGTTTATTGTATAAATTGAAACAATGGCCACATACCACACACATTTTATTGATATTTGGAATATATATGTAGGATGGTGTGGCTACTTGAGGATTACTATGATCATCAACACCGGGCATACTTGATGGTGGAGAAGCATATGGTAATAAAACCATGGTTGAACTTCTTTGCTTTTATTTTTCTATTGATTCAATTGTGTTGGAAAAAGCATAATGTTCGATCTTGTATGTATGCAGAGGCTTCGTCCCCTCAAGCTTCGATCTCATGGCGCGTCTTTGAATGACATGCCGTATGACGAGCAGTACACCGAGTACATCAAGCGGCTAGGCCTCCTCCCATTCATCACGCTTGTGAGCCGGTCGACGCCGAACCTCAACACGGCTGCTATCACCGCACTTGTCGACCAGTGGAGGCCGGAGACGCACACTTTCCACCTCCGGACCGGCGAGATCACTCATGCTCTTCAGGATGTTTCCATGATCTTTGGACTTCCTATCACGGGGGAGCCTCTCTGTATGAGCACAGATTCCGATGGGTGGCGCAATGCGATGCATCTACTTATTGGCATGGCTCCTGAAGAACTTGAAGATAAGATCAAAGATAGAGTCCCAGCAGGCGCGATATATGCGTGGATCGTGGAGAACTTTGCGGAATGCCCGAACCCCGCCGAGGTTGAGGTGATCGAGACACATGCTCGTGTGTACATGTGGTATGTCCTTTCTAGGACTCTGTTTGCTGACAGCGGAGGTAGGACCACTCAGTGGATGTGGCTCAAGGCACTAGAAAACTGGGATAGCAATATCAGCTGGGGTTCGGCGGCTCTTGCCTACTTGTACCGGCAGGTAATCACCTGTGCACTCTACATTCATTTGTATATGTCGAGTCCACACATATTCTATACTGACCTATTTTTTGTTCACTTGTAGTTGGACGATGCCTGTCGTAGGGCAGGCGAAAATGCCGGAATAGGTGGTGCTATGGTTCTTCTCTCAATATGGAGCTGGGAACGCTTACCAGTTGGGCATCCCAAAGAGGTGGGCCACCATCCTTGGCCAGCGTATAATAGAAACCCTATACGCCTCCCGACTTGGGCTTACAAGTGGGACGTGGTATCGGAGATGACAAGCGATGTTGATGCCATGTACCTCAAGTACACGAACGAGTTTGATGCGATTACGCCCGAGCAGGTAGATGTTTATCTATACGTCACTATCCATAATATTTACTTCACGAGTCAAATCTTGTGATATGTTGCAGGTGGAGTGGGAGCCTTATGGTTGTGGGGACGAGTTTGGTATTGCTCCTGGGTTTGATATTAACCCGAAGTGCTTGGAGGAACAATCTCTCTGGCTCATGTGTTGTCCATTGATTTGCAATTGGGCGGTTGAGTTTCATATGCCACAACGGGTGATGAGGCAGTTCGGGTTGTTTCAGTGCAACCCTCCTGTGTGGAAGGACACCGACAAGGAGCTTCATCGGTTAGTTAGCATGAGAACTTGTGCTCAATTGCTTAACATGGTTCTTTGTTGTTGTTCAGGTTGGACAGAAAGAGGCAGAAGAAGATCAAGAATTGGGATCACCATCATAGGAGGCACGTCATGGAGTTCCTCATTTGTGTGTAGAATGCTCGACGAACGGAATGGAATAGTGGAAGAGCACATTGCCCAATTTCATTTAACAACTACATCCATTGGTTTCTTGGTAGTACCCGTGTCTCCATTTGCCCGCCGTCCTATGAGGAAGAAATATTGGACGAGCCAGTCCAGTTCGATGAATTTGCCTACACTCAGTACAACCGGCAGGTCAGGGAGGGGACCGACATCCCGCTTTCTTCCTCACTCAACTTTGCGGTAAAGTTATCGTTGCCTTTGCATTACTTTCCTTGCACTCTCATCTCTTTCATGCGTAACATGTTCTTGTTCTTGACTCTATAGAGAACGAAGGTAAAGAAATATGCCGACGATACCGAGGCGATTCTTTTTTCTGCCCCTAAGAGGAAAAAGGGAGAAGGCATGATACGAAACTTCCTTAAGGTATGGATGCGAGACTTACTCAAGATAGGCATTTCTTGTTTTGACTTATGTTGTTATTTGTTACAGCGCTCGGCCCAAAAGATGCGTCGCTTATCTAACGTGCTAGGTTGCCGCGATCCCGAGTACACAACCCCGTCCGGTTCTAGGTCCAAGTCGACTCATCGATCCGGCCCATCTTCGTGATGATGTTGAGGATGACACCACTGCGATTCGCTCGAAGATGAGGTATGGGACAAACTTACATGCATTTAGTGCTTTCTGTTTCCCATGCATTTCTCATAGCCATACAATCTTACATGTAGCTGCCTCATATGGAGAATGAGACTGAGGAGGAGTACTGGATTCGTTCCACATACCAGCTGAAGCCAAGGAAACAGTTCAATCGCTGGACGCCGGACGACTTCCGTAACAAGGGAAAGGCCAATGTTGTCGAGGACGAGACGCCACGGAGGTCAAGAGCGACTAGGAGGATGAGAGGCCTATGGTATGATGATGAAGATGAGTCGCAAGAAGAGGAGGTGACAAAGAAGATACCTCCAAGGAGGGGCCGAGGCCCAAGGACGCATGGACAGAAGTAGGTCATGAATGGCACAATGTTGATGACGATGCACTAGGTTTGAGACTATGTATGGGTTGATGTATGGCACTATGTTGATGTTGTTTAAGACTATGTTCATGTATTGCACTATGTTGATGTTGTTTAAGACTATGTTGATGTATGACAATATGTTGATGTTGTTTGAGAATATGTTGATGTTGTTTGAGTATATGTGCACTAGGTTTGAGTATATGTGCACTTGTGCTGCCGATCAGCTGAAACTAGTGCAGTTCAGGAGTGTAGCGCCTGACTGATAGGCGCTACACCTCACAACATAGCGCCTAGCAGACAGGCGCTACACTATGACTTGGAGTTTTCCCCCGCCAGCGTCCATCCGGTTTGCTCTCAGTATGCTCCTGTTAGTTTTGGGGCAAACGAATTCTGCTAGCATAACGCCTAGCAGAAAGGCGCTACACAAGCATAGCGCCTGTCTGCTAGGCGCTATGCTAGCAGAATTCGTTTGCCCCCAAACTAACAGAGAGCAAATCGAGAGTTCGCTGGCGGGGGAAAACTCCAAGTCAGAGTGTAGCGCCTGTCTGATGATTTGCTCTCTATTAGTTTGGGGGCAAACGAATTCTGCTAGCATAGCGCCTAGCAGACAGGCGCTATGCTTGTGTAGCGCCTTTCTGCTAGGCGCTATGCCTTGAAACTGTGTTCAGATCAAACATTTCCCTGTTTTGAGACTTTAACAAGACAAACATGACACAAGGCAAATAAAAGACGAGGGATAGCAGTTCATGACATACTCGAATAGAAGCATCTCAAACATGGTGTTCATGCCCTTAAGGGGCTTTACATACTAATAGTTCGATAGTGCTCAAAGTTCACAACATTGTCAACATGCTCAATAGGCTATGAGGCTCCGTCTACAAGTCTAAAGCATAGGCCCTTTGCCCTTCCTCTTCTTATCTTCCTCTTCCTCCATGGAATGCCACGCCGCTTGACGAAGCCTTTCCCTCTCCGCAGCACGAGCCTCCTTAGCTTGGCGCTCCTCTTCCTCCTCTTTCTTGCGGATCTCGTCATTACGTTCCTTGCGCTTCCTCGCCATCTCCTCGTCACGCAGCCCTTCTTGGTAGCGCCTTCTTCTTATGGAAAAATTGATCTCTTGGATAGCCTTGTTGGATTGAGGTTGCTCAAGGTCTATCCAAGTGTAGTACCTGCATACCGGAGGGGGAGACTACAAAAAAATAGTGCATGTTAGAGGATATGATATGGAATAGTTTGGGACACATGAAGAACTAAAAAGCTTTGAGCATACCCGTGGAGTGTCGTATGGGTTGCGGCTATGCTCGGGAGAGTGATTGTAGTTGGCACACATGAAAAACTTCTTTCCCCAACTATCGGAAAAGTAGTCTTCGGATTTTTTAATAGTGCAATCGGTTCCACACCAACAAATAGGAACCTCCTTCCCATGGACATCAGAAGTACGATACGCCTTCCGTGGCCTTTCCTCTTGGTCGGCGCAAGGTGGCCTATCATTGGACCTCCCCTTCTTCTCTTCCTCTTCCTTCTCCTTTTGCCTCTTCCTCTCTTCCTCTTCCTTCTCCTTTTGCCTCTTCCTCTCTTCCTCTTCCTTCTCCCTTTTCTTCTTCCTCTCTTCCTCTTCCTCTTCCTTTTTCTTCTTTCTCTCGTCCTCTTCGTCCTTCTTCTTCGCCAAGTCTTGAGCAAGTTGAACTACCTCTTCAAATGCCTTCCTCTTCTTCTCTTCCTCTTCCTCTCTTCCTCAGCTTCCTTTCTCTTCCTCTCTTCCTCGGCTTCCTTCCTCTTCTCCACCACCTTCATAGCATTCGCCCAGATAGCTGAGTAGTTCACACCGTCCCCATCATTGCCCTTGTTGGGTTGAGTCGCCATACCTATTATAAGAACAAAAGCTACAAGTTAGTAAAGGATGCATGAATGTGAACAATAATTGATTCAATGAAATAAGCATAGTAGGTAGTGACATAAGCATGCAAGTACGAATATTTCATCTGTACCTATTAACATAATTATTTGGCCCTGCCAAGTAACCTAACATACTAGACGGTTTAAAACCGCCACGCCCTCTTCCTCTTCTAAGCCCAAGTGATCGACCTCTTTGTTGTCTAGGAGCTTGTTGGCTAGTTCTTGGTTGGCTTTGGACTTGTTGGCTAGTTCTTTGTTGGCTTGGAGCTTGTTGGCTAGTTCTTGGTTGGCTTGGTACTTGTTGGCTACCACTTGGTTGGCTAGTGCTTGCTTCATTTCCTTTTGCTCTTTTCCTTTGAGAACACTTTCTTGCATTGTGCCCTTCACCATTGCATGTTCCACACCGGGCTCTCTCACGAGGCTCTTGGAATTGGTCATTGCCCGTTTCTCGAGCACCACCACGGCCCCATCCATCCATGTCGCTCCTAAAGAGTTTTGTCTTGCGTCTTCCATGTTTAATCACTTTCCATTTCGGATCGGGCCATAGTTGAATCCCATGGTACTCCGGCCATTTTGATTGGTCCAAATATGGATGAAATCTAGGAGCCCATGTCTTCTTAGTAGTCTCAATGGAGAACTCAGCCTCTCTCACCGTGAGCGGATTATTGTAATCAAAATGTCGCCGGCGAGACGCCACGAGCAAGTGCGAGCAGGCAAGATGAAGCAATGATGGCCTTCCGCGTGTGCACTCACAAGTCTTGAGCGAGACCTTGAAAGCTCGGCCTCCGTGTTGGACACCATCAGTCGTTGTACCTCCGGGCTCCGTAACTTGGTAAATTAGCTCGTCATTGTCATACTCCGTGACAACTTGGGCATCCGCTTTCTTTGACTGAAATTGCATCCAATCATCAACCTTAGGTGGGTACTTGTATTTGTACTTGTTCTTGTAGTCCCCGCAATCTGTCGGTCCGTTTCCTCTGAGTATTTAAGAAAATGCCCATTCATCATGTCGAATGTATAACTGACTATTGCCGTGACGGGCAATGCACGGATACCTTTGAGCAACTTTTTGAAGGCCTCTGCCATGTTGCTTATCATTTGGCCGTACCTCCGGCCACCGTCATCGAAAGCTCATGCCCACTTTGTTCTTTCTTCAATGCTCCTATCGAGAAACTCTCGACCACCCGCATTGAGCTCTTTGTTGAAGAGCAATTTGTTGTACAAGTTTGAGAAACGATGTTCCCTGAAAGTGAGGCAACAATCTTGTAGATCATCGGCCAAATCCTTGCTCTTGCATGCCCTATAGAAGTTTGAACAAAAGTGTCTCATGCACCAACGATGGTGCAACGGAGCATGCCCGGGAATATGTTGGTCCACCGCTTTAAGAATTCCTTGATGACGGTCCGAGATGACACATATTTCCGTATGAGGGGTTAATATCTTGGTTCTTAAAATATGGAAGAACCACTCCCGATTATCATTGTTTTCCACCTCTACCAAAGCAAAGGCCAAAGGAATCAACCGGTTGTTGGCATCATTGGCTATTGCAATCAATATAGTGCCCTTGAATTGACCGGTCAAAAAGGTGACATCAACGGAGATAACCGGCCTACAATGTTCAAATGCCTGAACACATTGCTCGAAAGCCCAAAATGCATGGCCAAAAACTCGAACGGTTCTTCCGTTTACAATCCTTATCTTGTTCCCCAAAGGTTCAACCACATGAACCATGCCCGGGTTAGCATCGGCCATCGCTCCCAACAACCTTGGGATTCGGTTATAAGATTCCTCCCAATCACCGTACAACATCTTGAATGCGGCTTGCTTAGCCTTCCATGCCTTCCTGTACTTCACCTGATAGTTAAATAGGGCTTTCACAAACTCCATGACCTGCTTGATGCTCATTATTGGAAACGACGCGATGTCATTGGAAAGCCTATAAGCGAGGAACTCGGAGGTGAGTTGTCGGTGCTCATGCTTTGCATCCTTGCCATCCACCATCGGGCCTCGGCACATGTGAGTTGATACGCAACTAGGTATGTGCCAATCGGGACCTCCCTTGAATGGTCTAGCACGCACAATCCAAGTACATCCTTCCGCCTCGCACTTCACCGTGTAACGCTTCTTGATATCCGAGTGAACGACCGTGTAAGGACGATGATGCTTCACCGAGAAGTCCTTTATCCATTGCTTAAATTCCAACAAGGTCTTAAACCTTGATCCTTTGCAAAAGCCATTATTCACTTCATTGCCATCCCGGTAAGAACTTGTCCTTGGTCCAAGCACTATGCCTTTGCCACCATCAATCGTGGCTTCATTCGTGAGACTAAGATCACGAAACAAAGGCACCCGATGGTCCCGCCCCAATACGGTATGGTGGATTTCGGCCTCTCTAGCCGTGAACCCCTCCTCGTCAACTTCTTCTTCGGGACCATCATCATCCGAGTCCGAAGCATAGCCTCGAGAATATGGGAGTTCACGGTCCATGTCATGTTGAGTGATATATTTCTCCAAATCACCAACATTGTTGTCATGGAGTTTAACATCATCATCATCTTCACCCTCACAATCATCATTGTCCTATTCCAACACTTCGTCATGGTGTCTTGAAATCGGGCTCAATGTTTGGCTCAAAGAAGGTTCAATCCATAGCTCTTGCTCCACGGGTGGAGGACTCCTACTATCCAATGGGGAAGCACGACGGTTCAAGTCCAAAGGCAATGAACTATCAACCTTCTTGGTGGCAAATAGCTCAAGAGCCTTGTCTAGTGATTCGGCCACCACCTCCTTGTATGCAAGCCAACGAGCCTCGGAGAAGATACGCATGGTCTTCCAACGGATATGCATTCCAAAACCCACATTATGTCTTCCTTCCAACTCAACAACATCACATGGGTCCATCCATTTCAATTCAATCCTCACTTGCTCCAAGACGTCGGCATAGGTGGGACTACGCTCAAACACAATATCTAGCTCATCCGGGTCCGGTTCTATGTTGCCTTTCAAAAAGGCATCCTTGTCCACATGATGAACATGAACAATTCTTGCCATCCCTAACACATAGGAGAATATGTTCATTAACTAACCATGACAAGATAAACAAAACTATACTAGACACATTACCAAACCATAAAGCTAACAAGAACACCCTCTCTTACATAAGCAAACCCTAACCCTAGCCATAACATTCCAATATACCAAACAATGTCATTTCAATAACCCTAAACCTAACTAAATGCTTCATACACATCTTTATAACCAACATTGGCCAATGAATCTAACAAATTTCCAAACATTTCTCTCCAAATCAAATTTCTAGGGTTTCAAGCCAAATCCAACCAAAATGAAAGATTTCAAGAGGTCAAAACGGAGGGGAATGAGGGAGGGTACCTCTAGCAGCTAGGGAGAGGCACAAATCCACCAAATAAAGCTTCCAATGTGAGAGATTTGAGGGGGGGAGAAGAGAGGGGAGAAGGGGGCGTCTCCTTGCTGTTCTTCTTGCTTGGGTCGAGCTGGGAGTGAATGGGGAGGGGTGGGGAGGGGGGCTGCGCGCGACAGGCTAAGTCCTAAAGTGTAGCGTCTGTCTGCTAGGCGCTACACTTGCATAGCGTCTAACAGATAGGCGCTACACCTGGGACATAGCGCCTAGGCGTTACTCGCCCCAGACATAGCGCATGGGCGTCACACGACCGGGAGGGGCCAGGGAGGGGCCAGACGGTGTCACGCTGGCAGAGGACATAGCGTCTAGCTGAAAGGCGCTACACTGTAGAGTGTAGCGCCTAGCTGCTGGGCGTTATCCAAAAAGTTAGTGCCAGTGAAATAGTTATCCAAAAGATCATTTCGTGAAATCCTTTTTCATTTTGGGTTATTTTTGTCCATTCTGCCGTCCAACATCGATCTTCTCTTTATATCGTCCACGATCCAGCCTTCCGCAAGTGTAGTGAACCAGGAAGAAAAATGGCCTCCTCTACCAAGAGCAAGAAGCTGCGTGTCCTGCTCATCCCCTTCTTCGCGTCCAGCCACATCGGGCCCTTCACCGACCTGGCCATTAGCCTCGCGACGGCCAGCCCCCAAGCCGTAGAGGCCACCATCGCAGTCACGCCGGCCAACGTCTCCATCGTCCAGTCGTTGCTCCAGCGGCGGCGTGAGGATGAGGGCACACCGGTGGCAGTGAAGGTTGTGACGTACCCGTTCCCGGCCGTCGACGGCCTCCCGAAGGGCGTGGAGAACCTCGGCAAGGCCGCGCAGGCAGACGCGTGGCGCATCGACGTCGCAGCCATCAGCGACACCCTGATGCGCCCCGCGCAGGAGGCGCTCATCAGGGCGCAGTCTCCGGACGCGCTCGTCACCGACGTGCACTTCCTGTGGAACGCCGGCATCGCCGACGAGCTCGGCGTGCCGTGCGTCACGTTCAACGTGATCGGCGCCTTCTCGACGCTGGCCATGCGCCACCTCGCGGAGAGCGAACCCGGTGAGGCTGTGAGTACCATCCCTCGGTTTCCGGCCCCTGAGATACGGATACCCAGGAACGAGCTGCCGGAGTATTTCAGCAGCCAAGAGCAGGCCGACTACTCCCCCTTCGACCGGCTCTACGCGGTGCAAGGCGAGTGCTTCGGGCTGGCCGTCAACACGGCGTTCGATCTGGAGGAGCAGTACTGCGGCATGTACGTGCGCAATGGCTATGCCAAGCGTGCATACATGGTGGGCCCCCTGTCGCTGCGTTCATCGCCGCCGGCCCGCGCCGACGACTCGCCGTGCATCGACTGGCTTGACTCGAAGCCAAGCCGGTCCGTGGTGTACCTATGCTTCGGCAGCTTAGCCCACGTCTCGAACGCTCAGCTGGACGAGCTCGCCCACGGTCTGGAGTCCTCCGGGAAGACGTTCCTGTGGGTGGCGCGGTCGGAGACGTGGTCGCCGCCGGAGGGGTGGCAGGAGCGCGTCGGAGACAGGGGCCTGCTCGTCACGGCCTGGGCTCCGCAGACGGCGATCCTCGGGCACCCGGCGGTGGGGGCGTTCGTGACGCACTGCGGGTGGAACTCGGTCCTGGAGACGGTGGCAGCAGCGGTGCCGGTGCTGACATGGCCGATAGTGTTCGAGCAGTTCATCACCGAGAGGCTGCTCACGGAGGTGCTAGGGATCGGGGAGCGGCTGTGGCCTGATGGTGCCGGTGTACGGAGCACGAGGTACGAAGAAAACGAGATGATCCCCGCGGAAGCGGTGGCTTCGGCACTGACGACGTTCATGGAGGCTGGAGGGCCAGGGGACATCGCGAGGGGCAGGGTACTGGACCTTGCCGCTAAGGTTCATGCCGCTGTGGCGGAAGGAGGATCCTCGGACCGTGATCTGCATCGTCTGATCCATGATCTGATGGAAGCGAGAGGAGACGCTGGAGGGACGACATAAGCTCGATCTGTGTTACTTGCCAGGAATCAACGCTTTAAGCTTGAAGGACGCCATTTGTAGCTTCTACAGTAAGGGATGTTTCACCATCATAATTGCAGCCAGATTACCAGCAGCTATATGGAGCTGGTCGAACAATCAGAGAATTATTTGAGCAAAGGAAGATGCAATACTACTGGGGAATCAAGGCACAGAGTTCAGCCTGACCATTGCTACATGTCTGCAACAAAGTGAATATGAAACACAGGAATCACCATTCAAAAATAAATAAATGTAGGAATGTCTACTTCTCCTCTCAAGAACGGAAAGAGGTTCCTTTTCGCCCATTCGATCAGGTCCTTCTGGTTACTAGTAATCGTGCACGCGCAATGCGCGTCTTGGTCTCACCAATATAGTTTAAAAATACAGTACATATCTATTAATAAAAACTTAGTTAATCCTATTTTTGCTAAAATCATTTGTTTTCTGACATGGACTATTAAAATCATTTGCAAATACACAGTTCTAATATTATATCCATGACATGATTCATTCTAACCATGCGTTGGTATTCCACTGTCAACAATTTAAAATCCAATGTCTCTTGAGAGAACTTGTAAATGATAGCAAAAAAGAGTAGTATTTCATTTTGACTGAGAGCTATACATAAATTTATTCGAGCACAACCGCCATGGCCATATAAAATGTCTAAATCAGTGATAATCTGGCTTGAGAGGGGGCCTAACTATATGTTATCCAATGTAAAAAGGAAACAATCAGAACCGTGACTAATCTCTTGGCTCATACCATCGCCTCCGAACTATAGAGGCGCCAAGTCACCTCAAAATTCCGGTACAAGTTTATACTGTTGATGAAATTAACAACAGTGACATTTGATGCAATGCAATAAGTGGAGGGTTAGTGAATGGACAGAAAACAATATCGATTGCTTGCTTTTCAGCGCATCAACTTAATTAAGGATAATGACCATGTAAATCTAAAAAGGGAAGTAAACATAGTTAGCTTGGTAATTATATCGCCGATCATGAATCACATGTGTACACTACCTTTGCATTGATCTTCAGGTCAATGTTTCTTTACAAAGCTGAACCGCTTCCACAAAATACAGCCCTTGAAAGGTCAGTTCCTTTTTCTACATTTTTCACCAGACTGTAAAAGAGATATGTAGAAAAGAAAGTTGTATTTCTGCTTTAACTGGACCTGATTCTCTTCCCACTGATTCAATATTTCACACCAAACTGTTAATTAGTTTTTTCATTTCTCAAGTTCAAGGAAAACCAAAAGAAACATACAGGGTACATACAAATTGAGGCAACCAGCTGGCCATAACGGCATATTCCACAGGAGCTCTAAGCTAATTAAAATGATAGGCACTCATCGGTAGCAGCAAAATACAGAATAGCCCGATGAATAAACCATCCATGCTTGCGTCAAGGAAGGCTTGAGTTGCCTTTTGACACGAAGGTTATGGCCGTTGGAGCAGTACTCGGTGTATATTGTTCTATGAACTGAATGAAAACAGCATGAATTATGAAATCTGAACCCAACCTTGAGCATGGTCAGCTTGCGCGGGCAAGTAGCAACGCAGTGCGCGGGCGGCCAGCGCAGGGGTGGAGGCGTGTTCGGCTCTACAGATGCTCACGCTGGATATGCCCCTCTCGCCTTGATGTTCAGAGACTCTCGTGCAGGCTACTGCGGCACTCTTGCGGAACGGCGGCTGGTAGCAGCGGCGGTATAGGGCAACCGACAGGAGGGCTGAGACGGGAGGGCGGCATATGTATGTTAGTGGCGGCATGACAGCGGCGGAGGGCTATGACGGGAGGACGGCAGCGGTATGGCAGCGGTATGGCAGCGGCGGGAGGCTTGCGGTGGTATGGCGGTGGCATAGGACTGCGGGCCTGCGGCGGCTTTGGCGAGTGGATGATGGATCGGGGGTGAGCGGTTCCTTCGATGGGGCGGGGTGCGGGACTTTCCGCTCAGCTGCGATGAGCCGATAAAGATGGCCTGATTTTGAAGCGTTAGATAATCAGATCCTACGGACAATATGTGTTGGATTATACCCTCTGGGTCTTTCAATATTGGTATAGATTAATGAGCTAATGCAACAGCTTATACTCCCAAGTTCAAGTGTTGCGTAGTCTTTAAGAGAGTAAACAACCGTATGGGCGGTACTAATTGTTTTCATGCCCCTCCACTTTGCTCTCAGTTCTTTGAAATCACGGTATCATATTTAGATTCTAAATCTTTCGTAAATTGTTTATTGGAGGTCCTAAATCAGTTTAACCTGTGTTGATCGGCGCCACTTCGACAATAGGGTCTAGGAGGCGTATAGGTCATCGTGTATATTTACAGTCTGGCCATGTATATTTATGGGACAGCACAAGTGCGCCAGCAAGCAAGCTAGCAAAGAAGGGTCACTGGATACCTCGGGTTCGAATCTCCTTCCACACAATCTTCACCCCATCGTTTCTTGTGTTTTTAACAAAATTTCTCGGATGAAAATGCTTCATATATGGACCGTGTTTTAGAAAAAATACAACCTGGAAAGCCTATTTATTTACAAATATACGGGGTGACCTGTATACCTTTTGGACCCACCGTCGACATAACACTTGTTAACGCGGGTCAAATCGATTTGGAACCACCGAATGAACGACTTACGAAAGATTTATGATCGAGATGTACGATTTCAAAAAACTGGAACCAAAATAAAAGGACGTGCAAAGAATTAGGACCACAAATGCGATTTACTAGTTGTCTCGAAGAAAGCATTAGTATTGGTGCCAGGCAGAAGATAACTGCTAACCCACCTAAATACAGCACACCCATCTAAATACAGTACGATTTGTTCTTTGCAGGGATCAAAGCACGATTAACTATAGATTCTACTCCCTCCGTTTGAAAATATAGATTGTTTTAGGTTTTTGAAGTAAATGTATCTAGATACCTTTTATTATATAGATTTGTTTAAACCTACACACTAAAAGTGTCAGCTTCACTAATCTAAAACATCTTATATTACAGAAAAGGTGGCCCAAGGGGCCTCCACTAACTTCTGATCCCGCCTGTTTCGTCCCCGCTCAGGCGGCAACGGAGGTAAACCCTAGCCCTCGCCGGGGGTCGGCCCGCCCTCCCCTCTCTCCCCCGCCTCCGTCGGAGGACGCAGCCAGGCAAAGCTCGCGCCGCCGATGATGGGGACGGGGCCTCTCTCCCGTGTAGCCTCGCCGAGAGGGGCGTCGGCCTAGGAAGCGGCGGAGGTCCTCGACGGCGTGGCGGCGGGTGGCGGCGCAGGGAGGGCACGTCGTGTTGGTGCAGAGGGCACGTGGTAGAGGCTGCAGCGGGTGGGACACCGCTCGTGCCCGCGGTCGCGCGTGGAGGCAGGGCTCAATCTAGGCATGTGCGGGCCGCGGCTTCTAGGTGCGATGGCGGCGCGAGGAGCTGCTGCTCTGGTGTGCTGCATGGATGCTGCTGCGGGGGTGGTCGGCCGGCATGGGGGCCTCCTCCCCCGAGCCAATGTTGGTTGGCGGCATGCCCAGTGGTGGCCAGCGCCCTTGGCGGTGCCGGCGGCCAACCAGGCTACGGCGGTAGCTGGGTCCTCACCGTCCAGTCCTCGTTTCCAGTGGTGGTGAGGTGGCGATCAACCCCCCTGCTCCACCGACGACATTTGTGGCTCTCCTCCCGTGGGCGGTGAGTCCAAGGCGGCTCCTAGTTGCGTGTCCGCTGATGTTGGGGTTGGCGGCAGGGCTGATACGTCGTAAACGTATCTATAATTTTTTATGTTTCATGCTTTTTTAGTATCCACTTTGCTATGTTTTTTCTACACTTTGAGGTATTTTTATACACTTTCTGGAACTAACCTATTGACAAGATGCCACAGTGCTAGTTACCTATTTTCTGCTATTTTTGGTTTTAAAAAAATCTAAAAATGAATATTCTCGGAATTGGACGGGACAAAAGCCAAAGTTACTATTTTTCCCAGAGCGATACGGAAAATCGAAGCATAGACGGAGTAGGGCACCAGGGTGGGCACACCCTAGGGTGGCGCGGGCCCACCTAGGCCGCACCACCAGGAGGAGTGGCCTCCTGGCTGCCTCCTCGCCTTGCCCCTTCGCCTATAAAAAACTGAAGGGTTTCGCGGCATAGTAAATCAAAAAAATTCTACGGATGAGAACGGGAAAGCCGAGATCTAATCTAGGAGATGCAAACAACGAGAGGGGGTAGATGAGATCTTCGTACCCTTGAAGATTCGCGCAGTGGAACGTTCAACGGAACGTGGTTGATGTAGTCGCACTAGCCTTCTCCTCCTCGCGATCTGATCCGTTCTAAACACCGCAAGTGGCGATGCCTCCGAGAGATGCACACGTACGGCACCTCGACGTCTCCTCCTTCCTCGGTCCAGCAAGTGGGGTGGAGAGATAGATTGGATCTACAACACGACGGCGTGGTGCAAAGGTGGAGAGTTTCTGCGGCAGGGCTTCGCCTACGCGTAGTCGGGAGAGAGAGAGAGAGAGAGAGAGAGAGAGAGAGAGAGAGAGAGAGGAGGGCAGCAAGTAGGTGGCTAGGGTTTTAGGAGGTGTGGGGGAGGGTGCGCCCCTGCCCTCTTTATATAGAGGGCTGTCCGGCTTCCCCCTTGCCCCTCCTCCAAGCCTAAGGCCGGCGGCCACATGGGAGGAGTGGGGGGCAAGTTTCCCCCTCCCCTTCTAGAAGCTCTCCCTAGGGTTTCCCCTAGGGCTTGGCCGGCTGGGCCTATGGGGCCTTGTGACCCTGGCCCAATGCGGCCAGGGCACTCCCTCGTAGGCCCACGCCCCCTCCCGACAAGTGGGGCCACGTTGGTCCCACTCCGGAAGGTTCTAAAAGCTTCCGGTACAATACCGAACAATCCGAAAAAATCCGAAATCCAAAAACTGCTTTCCCTTATATGAATATTATTCTCCGGACCATTCCGGAACCTCTCGTGGCGTCCTGGATCTCATCCGAGACTCCGAACAAAAACTCATAAACCAATTATCCATTCTATCCTAGCATCGAGACACGTTAAGTGTGTGACCCTACGGGTTCGAGAATATGCGGACATGATCTTCTATCAATAATCAACAGCGGGGTCTGGAAACCCATATTGAATCCCACATACTCATCGATGATCATATCGGATGAACCACGATGCCAGGATTCAATTAAACCCATATATATTCCCTTCGTCATGCGATATTTTACTTGCCCGAGATTCGATCGTCGGTATCGGCATACCTAGTTAAATCTCGTTCACAACAAGTACTTTACTCGTTCCGTAATCCGATATCACTTTGTGATTAACTCCTTAACCACGTGCTTGCAAGCGGTGTTGATATAGATTACCGAGTGGGCCCGGAGTATATCTCTCCGACTTGGGAGGGACAAATCCCATCTCGATACATACAACCCAACAGATACTTTCCGATCACCTGAGAGACACCTTTATGATCACCCTCTCATAGGATGACGTTTGATGACCTCAAATCTTTCTTCCGATACCAGGGAGTTGCATTATCTCATGGTCTAAGGAATACAATATTTGACATGAGAAAAAGCTTCGCAAAGATGACACGATCTAATTGCTCTGCTTGATTTGGGTCTGTCCATCATATCATTCTCCCAATGACATGATCTCATTATTAACTGACAACTCATGTCTATGGTTAGGAAACCTTAACCATCATTAATCAATGAGCTAGTCCATAGAGGCATTCTAGGGACACGGTGTTGTCCATAAACCCCACGAGTATCAAAGTTTCCGCTTAATACAATTCTAGCATGGAATATAAACTTTATCATGAACAAGAATTATAATAATAACATATTTATTATTGCCTCTAGGGCATAATTCCAACAGTCTCCCACTTGCACTAGAGTCAATAATCTAGTTTACATCTGGCAACAATCTAACACCCATGGCACTAAGGTGATGATCATGTTTTGCTCGTGGAAGAGGTTTAGTCAACGGATTTGTGACATTCAAATCCGTATGTACTTTGCTAATCTTCAGGTCTCCATTTGTTATATAATCTCGAATTATATGAAACTTGCGGTTGATGTGCTTGGTCTTTGGATGATATCTTGGTTCCTTATCCAGTGCTATGGCGCCAGTGTTGTCACACAATATCTCCAGTGGGTCCAAGGCACTTGGAACCACACCAAGCTTAGTGATGAAGTTCCTGATCCAAACTCCTTCACTTGACGCTTCTGCAGCAGCCATGTATTCCGCTTCTACTGTAGATCCCGCGATCATGCTTTGCTTGCAGCTTCTCCAGCTCACAGCTCCTCCATTCAAAATATAAACGTATCCTGTCTGACATTTAGAATCATCCTTGTCGGTGTCGAAACTAGCGTCGACGTAACCCTTTACGACGAGCTGCTCATCACCTCGATAGACCAAGAACAATTCTTTAGTCCTATTCAGATACTTTAGGATGTTCTTTACGGCTGTCCAGTGTTCCACTCCTGGATCACTTTGGTATCTTCTCGTCAAACTAAGAGCATTGGACACATCCGGTCTAGTACACAGCATGGCATACATGATAGAACCTATGGCCGAGGCATAAGGCACTTTGCTCATAGCTTCTCTATCATTTACCGTAGCTGGACACTGAGCCTTGCTCAATATCTTACCTGACAACATGGGCACTGAACCTTTCTTTGCCTTATCCATTCTGAACCTTTTCAGAACTTTGTCTAGGTATGTACTTTGGCTTAAAGCTATTAGGCGTCTTTGTCTATCTCTATAGATTTTGATGCCTAATATATAAGCAGCTTCCCCTAGGTCTTTCATTGAAAAACATTTGTTCAAATAACTCTTCACATCGTTAAGCATGCCAATGTCATTTCCGATAATCAATATGTCATCCACATATAGTAGCAAAAATGTCACTGCGCTCCCACTCACTTTCTTGTAGATACAAGCTTCGTAGCAATTTGGAACAAATCCAAAGCTCTTGATCACTTGATCAAAACGAAGGAGGGACACGCGACCTTGTCGACCTGCGAACTTCAGTAGTAGCATCGTCCGAAGCTTCATGATCGTTGTCATTAGCTTCCTCTATTGTTGGTGCAGACGGCACTGGAACAATTTCAGGTGCTGCGCTACTCTCGAACTCAAGAGAAGGTTCAATAACCTCGTCTAGCTCTACTTTACTCCCACTCACTTCTTTTGAGAGAAACTCCTTCTCAAGAAAGGATCTGTTCTTTGCGACAAACACTTTGCCTTCGGATCTGTGATAGAAGGTATACCCAATCATTTCCTTAGGGTATCCTATGAAGACGCATTTCTCCGCTTTGGGTTCGAGCTTGTCCGGCATCAACTTCTTGACATAAGCTTCGCATCCCCAAACTTTAAGAAACGACAACTTAGGTTTAGCACCAAACCACAGTTCATACGGTGTCGTCTCAACGGATTTAGATGGTGCCCTATTTAAAGTGAATGCAGCGGTTTCTAATGCATAACCCCAAAATGATAATGGCAAATCTGTAAGAGACATCATCGATCGCACCATATCTAATAGAGTTCGATTCCGGCGTTCAGACACATCATTGCGCTGTGGTGTTCCGGGTGGCGTGAGTTGCCAAACTATTCCGCTTGCTTTAAGATGCATGAGAAAATCATAACTCAAATATTCACCTCCACGATCGGATCGTAGAAATTTAATTTTTCTGTTACGATGATTTTCCACTTCATTCTGAAATTCTTTGAACTTTTCAAATGTTTCAGATTTATGTTTCATTAAATAGATATACCCATATCTACTTAAGTCATCAGTAAAAGTGAGAAAATAGCGATAACCACCGCGCGTCGAAACACTCATTGGTCCGCATACATCGGTATGTATGATTTCCAACAAGTACGTTGCTCGCTCCATTATTCCGGAGAACGGGGTTTTGATCATCTTTCCCATGAAGCATGGCTCGCACGTGTCAAATGATTCAAAATCAAGAGACTCCAAAAGTCCATCAGAATGGAGTTTCTTCATGCGTTTTACACCAATATGAACTAGACGGTAGTGCCACAAATAAGTCGTATTATCACTATATACCTTGCATCTCTTAGCCTCAATGTTATGGATGTGTGTTTCATTGCTTTCGCGATTCAGAAGAAATAAACCATTCATAGAAGGTGCATGACCATAAAAGATGTTACTCATATAAATAGAACAGCCATTATTCTCCGATTTAAATGAATAACCGTCTTGCAATAAACATGATCCAGATATGATGTTCATGCTCAACGCAAGCACATAATAACATTTATTGAGGTTTAAAACTAATCCTGAAGGTAAAACTAAGGAGAGCGTGCCGACGGCCATCACATCAACTCTTGATCCGTTGCCAACGCGCATCGTCACCTCATCCCTCGCTAGCCGCCGTCTATTCCGAAGCTCTTGTTTCGAGTTACAAATATTAGCAACTGAACCAGTATCAAATACACAGGCACTACAACGAGGGCTAGTAAGGAGAACATCAATAACATGTATATCAAATATACCTTTGATGGTGCCAGCCTTCTTGTCCGCTAAGTACTTCGGACATTTGCGCTTCCAGTGACCCTTGTCCTTGCAATAGAAGCACTCAGTGTCCGGCTTAGGTCCAGACTTGAGCTTCTTCTCTGCAGGGGCAACGCGCTTGCCGCTGCCCTTCTTGAAGGTCTTCTTTGCACCCTTACCTTTCTTAAAACTGAGGGGCTTGTTGACCATCAACACATGATTATCTTTCTTGGTGTCCACCTCCGTAGCTTTCAGCTTAGCGAAGAGCTCAGTGATTGTATCAGTGGAACCAATCTGATTATGAGTAACTACAAAACCTTTGTAGCTAGGAGGGAGTGATTGCAGAACTCTGTCAATCTTGAGATCCACTAGAATCTTGCAGTCCAGTTGCTCAAGGTGTTGAGTGTAGCCCGACATCTTAATGGCATGCTCACTAACGAAACTCCCTTCCTCCATCTTACAGTTAAAGAATTTCTCAGAGATCTCATATCTCTCAAAACGGGCCTGAGTCTGAAACATAGTTTTCAGTTCCTCAAGAATCTCAAAGGGCCCAGGGAACTCCTCAAAACGATTTTGAAGGTCTGATTCAATAGCAAACAACATGGTGCTCTTAATCACACCATAATCATCCGTGCGCGACTGATAAACAGCTTTCTCATCAGCCGGCGCACCTACAGCAGGGGTGTCACCTAGCGCTTTCTCAAGGACATAGTCCTTTTGTCCGCCAGAGAGAATGATTCTCAGATTGCGGAACTAGTTGGTGAAGTTAGACCCATTGTTCTTAAGCTTTTCTTTCTCAGCAAAAACGTTGAAGTTGAAGTTGGACTTAGCCATTTGATCTACAAAATTTGCAAGTACAATTTAGACTATGTTCATGATAACTAGTTCAACTTAATCAAATTACTAGATGAACTCCCACTAAATTCAACATCCCTCAAGTCGTTTAGTGAACATGATCCAAATTCACCACACCTAATTCGATCTTCACGAGAAGAGATGTGGTTTCAATGGTGGACAACAAAGTGTCGATTGTATCATTCATATGACTCATGCTTAACCTTTTGGTTCGTGTGTTCTGAGTCCATGTCTGTACATGCTAGGCTCGTCAATTCAAACCCAAGTATTTCCGCGTGTGCAAAACTGGCTTGCACCCGTTGTATGTGAACGTAGAGTTTATAGCACCCGATCATCACGTGATTCTTGAACACGATGAAATTTCACAACGGTGCATACATGGGGAGAACACAGTTTTATCTTGATATTTAAGTGAGGAATCATCTTATAATGCTACCGTCGCGATCTAAGCATAATAAGATACATAAAGGGATGAACATCACATGCATATAATTTTATGTGACATGGTATAGCCAATCTCTGCGCAATAATCTCCATATTGTGCGTGCCAGCATGATCTCCATCACTCCACCATGATTGCCTCCACCACTAATAGAAACTACAACTATTGGTAACTACTTAGCGATAAAGTAAAGCTATTACATGGCGTATAAGAAGTTGACACACAGGTCATACACAATTATAAAGACAACCATATGGCTCCTGCCGGTTGTGTACTCATCGACATGCAAGTCGTGAAACATTACAAAACATGATCATTGCATACAACATACACATCACATCTTGGGCCATACCATATCATAGAAACACTCCCTGCAAAAACAAGTTAGACGCCTCTACTTTGTTGTTGCATGTTTTACGTGGCTTATGGGAGTAACAAGCTAAGAACGATTTTTACCTACGGAAAGCCACAACGGTGATATTATGGTTGCCAACATCCGGTGTACATCCCATGAAAACTATAGTGAGAGAAACTGGCATCCACCAGTCGCATGTGTGGAACAAGCCACACGTCAAGTGCGGAGCCGGTCTCACGAACAAGGTCGCGTAAAGTTGGCCTGGACCGCTTCGATCTCACTATCCCGCGTCATAAGAAGTACACAAATAAGAGGCTTGCAACAGAAAACATCAACGCCCGCAACAAGCATGTTGCGTTCTACTCGTGAAACACATCTACGCATAGATCTAGCTCTGGTACCACTGAAGGGTTTCGCAGCATAGTAAATCAAAAAAGTTCTACGGATGCGAACGGGAAAGCCAAGATCTAATCTAGGAGATGCAAACAACGAGAGGGGGTAGATGACATCTTCATACCCTTGAAGATTCGCGCAGCGGAACGTTCAACAGAACGTGGTTGATGTAGTCGCACTAGCCTTCTCCTCCTCGTGATCTGATCCGATCCAAACACCGCAAGTGGCGATGCCTCCGAGAGATGCACACGTATGGCACCTCGACGTCTCCTCCTTCCTCGGTCCAGCAAGTGGGGTGGAGAGATAGATTGGATCTACAACACGATCGCGTGGTGCATAGGTGGAGAGTTTCTGCGGCAGGGCTTCGCCTACGCGCAGTCCGGAGAGAGAGAGAGAGAGAGAGAGAGAGAGAGAGAGAGAGAGAGAGAGAGAGAGAGAGAGAGAGAGAGAGAGAGAGAGAGAGAGAGAGAGAGAGAGAGAGGGCAGCAAGTAGACGACTAGGGTTTTAGGAGGTGTGGGTGGAGGGTGTGCCCCTGCCCTCTTTATATAGAGGGCTGGCCGGCTGCCCCCTTGCCCCTCCTCCAAGCCTAAGGCCGGCGGCCACATGGGAGGAGTGGGGGGCAAGTTCCCCCCCCTTCTAGAAGCTCTCCCTAGGGTTTCCCCTAGGGCTTGGCCGGCTGGGCCTATGGGGCCTTGTGCCCCTGGCCCAATGCGGCCAGGGCACTCCCTCGTAGGCCCACGCCCCCTCCCGACAAGTGGGGCCACGTTGGTCCCACTTCGGAAGGTTCTAGAAGCTTCCGGTACAATACCGAACAATCCGAAACAATTTCGAAATCCAAAAACTGCTTTCCCTTATATGAATCTTATTCTCCGGACCATTCCGGAACCTCTCGTGACGTCCCGGATCTCATCCGAGACTCCGAACAAAAACTCATAAACCAATTATCCATTCTATCCTAGCGTCGAGACACGTTAAGTGTGTGACCCTACGGGTTCGAGAATATGCAGACATGATCTTCTATCAATAATCAACAGCGGGGTCTGGAAACTCATATTGACTCCCACATACTCATCGATGATCATATCGGATGAACCACGATGCCAGGATTCAATTAATCCCATATATATTCCCTTCGTCACGCAATATTTTACTTGCCCGAGATTTGATCGTCGGTATCGGCATACCTAGTTCAATCTCGTTCACAGCAAGTACTTTACTCATTCCGTAATCTGATATCACTTTGTGATTAACTCCTTAACCACGTGATTGCAAGCGGTGTTGATATCGATTACCGTGTGGGCCCAAAGTATATCTCTCCGACTTGGGAGGGACAAATCCCATCTCGATACATACAACCCAACAGATACTTTCTGATCACCTGAGAGACACCTTTATGATCACCCTCTCATAGGATGACGTTTGATGACCTCAAAGCTTTCTTCCGATATCAGGGAGTTGCATTATCTCATGGTCTAAGGAATACAATATTTGACATGAGAAAAAGCTTCGCAAAGATGAACACGATGACACGATCTAATTGCTCTGCTTGATTTGGGTCTGTCCATCATATCATTCTCCCAATGACATGATCTCATTATTAACTGACAACTCATGTCTATGGTTAGGAAACCTTAACCATCATTAATCAATGAGCTAGTACATAGAGGCATTCTAGGGACACGGTGTTGTCCATAAACCACACAAGTATCAAAGTTTCCGCTTAATACAATTCTAGCATGGAATATAAACTTTATCATGAACAAGAATTATAATAATAACATCTTTATTATTGCCTCTAGGGCATAATTCCAACAGTCTCCCACTTGCACTAGAGTCAAAAATCTAGTTTACATCTGGCAACAATCTAACACCCATGGCACTAAGGTGCTGATCATGTTTTGCTCGTGGAAGAGGTTTAGTCAACGGATCTGCGACATTTAGATCCGTATGTACTTTGCTAATCTTCAGATCTCCATCTGTTATATAATTTCGAATTATATGAAACTTGCGGTTGATGTGCTTGGTCTTTGGATGATATCTTGGTTCCTTAGCCAGTGCTATGGCACCAGTGTTGTCACACAATATCTCCAGTGGGTCCAAGGCACTTGGAACCACACCAAGCTCAGTGATGAAGTTCCTGATCCAAACTCCTTCACTTGACGCTTCTGCAGCAACCATGTATTCCGCTTCTACTGTAGATCCCGCAATCACGCTTTGCTTGCAGCTTCTCCAGCTCACAGCTCCTCCATTCAAAATATAAACGTATCCTGTCTGAGATTTAGAATCATCCTTGTCGGTGTCGAAACTAGCGTCGACGTAACCCTTTACGACGAGCTGCTCATCACCTCGATAGACCAAGAACATTTCTTTAGTCCTATTCAGATACTTTAGGATGTTATTTACGGCTGTCCAGTGTTCCACTCCTGGATCACTTTGGTATCTGCTTGTCAAACTAAGAGCATTGGACATATCCGGTCTAGTACACAGCATGGCATACATGATAGAACCTATGGCCGAGGCATAAGGCACTTTGCTCATAGATTCTCTATCATTTACCGTAGCTGGACACTGAGCCTTGCTCAATATCTTACCTGACAACATGGGCACTGAACCTTTCTTTGCCTTATCCATTCTGAACCTTTTCAGAACTTTGTCTAGGTATGTACTTTGGCTTAAAGCTATTAGGCGTCTTTGTCTATCTCTATAGATTTTGATGCCTAATATATAAGCAGCTTCCCCTAGGTCTTTCATTGAAAAACATTTGTTCAAATAACTCTTCACATCGTTAAGCATGCCAATGTCATTTCCGATAATCAATATGTCATCCACATATAGTAGCAAAAATGTCACTGCGCTCCCACTCACTTTCTTGTAGATACAAGCTTCGTAGCAATTTGGAACAAATCCAAAGCTCTTGATCACTTGATCAAAACGAAGGTTTCAACTCTGAGATGCTTGCTTCAGTCCATAAATGGAACGCTGAAGTTTGCACACCTTATGAGCATCCTTAGGATCGACAAAACCTTCGGGTTGCATCATATACAACTCTTCATCAATGTTGCCATTGAGGAACGCAGTCTTGACATCCATCTGCCATATTTCATAATCATGAAACGCAGCAATTGCTAATAAAATCCGAATGGACTTAAACATCGCTATGGGAGAGAAAGTCTCATCGTAGTCAACACCTTGAACTTGTCGAAAACCTTTCGCGACAAGTCGTGCTTTATAGACAGTAACATTACCATCCGCGTCCGTTTTCTTCTTGAAAATCCATTTGCACTCAACGGCCTTTTGGTCGCTAGGAGGGTCCACCAAAGTCCATACTTGGTTTTCGCTCATGGATCCCAATTCGGATTTCATGGCCTCTAGCCATTTCTCAGAGTCTGGGCTCATCATTGCTTCATCATAGTTCGCAGGTTCACTGTTGTCTACTAACAAGACAGTTAAGACAGGGTTGCCGTACCACTCAGGAGGGGCACGCGACCTTGTCGACCTGCGACGTTCAGTAGTAGCATCGTCCGAAGTTTCATGATCCTTGTCATTAGCTTCCTCTATTGTTGGTGCAAACGGCACTGGAACAATTTCAGGTGTTGCGCTACTCTCAAACTCAAGAGAAGGTTCAATAACCTCGTCTAGCTCTACTTTCCTCCCACTCACTTCTTTCGAGAGAAACTCCTTCTCAAGAAAGGATCTGTTCTTTGCGACAAACACTTTGCCTTCGGATCTGTGATAGAAGGTATACCCAATCGTTTCCTTAGGGTATCCTATGAAGACGCATTTCTCCGCTTTGGGTTCGAGCTTGTCCGGCATCAACTTCTTGACGTAAGCTTCGCATCCCCAAACTTTAAGAAACGACAACTTAGGTTTAGCACCAAACCACAATTCATACGGTGTCGTCTCAATGGATTTAGATGGTGCCCTATTTAAAGTGAATGCAGCGGTTTCTAATGCATAACCCCAAAATGATAACGGCAAATCTGTAAGATACATCATCGATCGCACCATATATAATAGAGTTCGATTCCGGCGTTCAGACACACCATTGCGCTGTGTTGTTCCGGGTGGCGTGAGTTGCCAAACTATTCCGCTTGCTTTAAGATGCATGAGAAAATCATAACTCAAATATTCACCTCCACGATCGGATCGTAGAAATTTAATTTTTCTGTTACGATGGTTTTCCACTTCATTCTGAAATTATTTGAACTTTTCAAATGTTTCAGATTTATGTTTTATTAAATAGATATACCCATATCTACTTAAGTCATCAGTAAAAGTGAGAAAATAGCGATAACCACCGCGCGTCGAAACACTCATTGGTCCGCATACATCGGTATGTATGATTTCCAACAAGTCCGTTGCTCGCTCCATTATTCCGGAGAACGGGGTTTTGATCATCTTGCCCATGAGGCATGGCTCGCACGTGTCAAATGATTCAAAATCAAGAGACTCCAAAAGTACACCAGAATGGAGTTTCTTCATGCGTTTTACACCAATATGACCTAGACGGCAGTGCCACAAATAAGTCGTATTATCACTATCTACCTTACAGCTCTTAGCCTCAATGTTATGGATGTGTGTTTCATTGCTTTCGAGATTCAGAAGAAATAAACCATTCATAGAAGGTGCATGACCATAAAAGATGTTACTCATATAAATAGAACAACCATTATTCTCCGATTTAAATGAATAACCGTCTTGCAATAAACACGATCCAGATATGATGTTCATGCTCAACGCAGGCACATAATAACATTTATTGAGGTTTAAAACTAATCCCGAAGGTAAAACTAAGGAGAGCGTGCCGACGGCCATCACATCAACTCTTGATCTATTGCCAACGCGCATCGTCACCTCATCCCTCGCTAGCCGCCGTCTATTCCGAATCTCCTGTTTCGAGTTACAAATATTAGCAACTGAACCAGTATCAAATACCCAGGCACTACAACGAGGGCTAGTAAGGAAAACATCAATAACATGTATATCAAATATACCTTTGATGGTGCCAGCCTTTTTGTCCGCTAAGTACTTCGGATAGTTGCGCTTCCAGTGACCCTTGTCCTTCCAATAGAAGCACTCAGTGTACGACTTAGGTCCAGACTTGAGCTTCTTCTCTGCAGGGCAACGCGCTTGCCGCTGCCCTTCTTGAAGGGCTTCTTTGCACCCTTACCTTTCTTAAAGCTCGGGGGCTTGTTGACCATCAACACATGATTATCTTTCTTGATGTCCACCTCCGTAGCTTTCATCTTAGCGAAGAGCTCAGTGATCGTATCAGTGGAACCAATCTGATTATGAGTAACTACAAAACCTTTGTAGCTAGGAGGGAGTGATTGCAGAACTCTGTCAATCTTGAGCTCCATTGGAATCTTGCAGTCCAGTTGCTCAAGGTGTTGAGTGTAGCCCGACATCTTAATGGCGTGCTCACTAACGGAACTCCCTTCCTCCATCTTGCAGTTAAAGAATTTCTCAGAGATCTCATATCTCTCAGAACGGGCCTGAGTCTGAAACATAGTTTTCAGTTCCTCAAGAATCTCAAAGGGCCCAGGGAACTCCTCAAAACGATTTTGAAGGTCCGATTCCATAGCAAACAACATGGTGCTCTTAATCACACCATAATCATCCTTGCGTGACTGATAAACAGCTTTCTCATCAGCCGGCGCATCTACAGCTTTCTCAAGGACATAGTCCTTTTGTCCGCCAGAGAGAATGATTCTCAGATTGTAGAACCAGTTGGTGAAGTTAGACCCATTGTTCTTAAGCTTTTCTTTCTCAGCAAAAACGTTGAAGTTGAAGTTGGACTTAACCATTTGATCTACAAAATTTGCAAGTACAATTTAGACTATGTTCATGATAACTAGTTCAACTTAATCAAATTACTAGATGAACTCCCACTAAATTCAACATCCCTCAAGTTATTTAGTGAACATGATCCAAATTCACCACACCTAATCCGATCTTCACGAGAAGAGATGTGGTTTCAATGGTGGACAACAAAGTGTCGATCATATCATTCATATGACTCATGCTTAGCCTTTCGGTTCGTGTGTTCCGAGGGCATGTTTGTACATGCTAGGCTCGTCAAGTCAAACCCAAGTATTTTCGCGTGTGCAAAACTGGCTTGCACCCGTTGTATGTGAACGTAGAGTTTATAGCACCCGATCATCACGTGATGCTTGAACACGACGAACTTTCGCAACGGTGCATACATGGGGAGAATATAGTTTTATCTTGATCTTTAAGTGAGGAATCATCTTATAATGCTACCGTCGCGATCTAAGCATAATAAGATACATAAAAGGATGAACATCACATGCATATAATTTTATGTGACATGGTATAGCCAATCTTTGCGCAATGATCTCCATCTTGTGCGTGCCAGCATGATCTCCATCACTCCACCATGATTGCCTCCACCACGAATAGCAACTACAACTATTGCTAACTACTTAGCGATAAAGTAAAGCTATTACATGGCGTATAAGAAGTTGACACACAGGTCATACACAATTATAAAGACAACCATATGGCTCCTGCCGATTGTGTACTCATCGACATGCAAGTCGTGAAACATTACAAAACATGATCATTGCATACAACATACACATCACATCTTGGGCCATACCATATCACAGAAACACTCCCTGCAAAAACAAGTTAGACGCCTCTACTTTGTTGTTGCATGTTTTACGTGGCTTATGGGAGTAACAAGGTAAGAACGATTATTACCTACGGAAAGCCACAACGGTGATATTATGGTTGCCAACATCCGGTGTAAATCCCATGACAACTATAGTGAGAGAAACTGGCATCCACCAGCCGTATGTGTGGAACAAGCCACACGTCAAGTGCGGAGCCGGTCTCACGAATGAGGTCGCGTAAAGTTGGCCTGGACCGCTTAGATCTCACTATCCCGCGTCATAAGAAGTACACAAACAAGAGACTTGCAACAGAAAACATCAACGCCCGCAACAAGCATGTTGCGTTCTACTCGTGAAACACATCTACGCATTTATCTAGCTCTGATACCACTGAAGGGTTTCGCAGCATAGTAAATCAAAAAAAATCTACGGATGCGAACGGGAAAGCCAAGATCTAATCTAGGAGATGCAAACAATGAGGGGGGGGTAGATGAGATCTTCATTCCCTTGAAGATTCGCGCAGCGGAACGTTCAACGGAACGTGGTTGATGTAGTCGTACTAGCCTTCTCCTCCTCGCGATCCGATCCGATCCAAACATCGCAAGTGGCGATGCCTCCGAGAGATGCACACGTACGGCACCTCGACGTCTCCTCCTTACTCGGTCCAGCAAGTGGGGTGGAGAGATAGATTGGATCTACAACACGACGGTGTGGTGCAAAGGTGCAGAGTTTCTGCGGCAGGGCTTCGCCTACGCCAGTCGGGAGAGAGAGAGAGAGAGAGAGAGAGAGAGAGAGAGAGAGAGAGAGAGAGAGAGAGAGAGAGAGAGAGAGAGAGAGGAGGGCAGCAAGTAGGCGGCTAGGGTTTTAGGAGGTGTGGGTGGAGGGTGTGCCCCTGCCCTCTTTATATAGAGGGCTTGCCATCTGCCCCATTGCCCCTCCTCCAAGCCTAAGGCCGGCGGCCACATGGGAGGAGTGGGGGGCAAGTCCCCCCCCCCTTCTAGAAGCTCTCCCTAGGGCTTCCCCTAGGGCTTGGCCGGCTGGGCCTATGGGGTCTTGTGCCCCTGGCCCAATGCGGCCAGGGAACTCCCTCGTAGGCCCACGCCCCCTCCCGAGAAGTGGGGCCACGTTGGTCCCACTCCGGAAGGTTCTAGAAGCTTCCGGTACAATACCGAACAATCCGAAACAATTCCGAAATCCAAAAACTGCTTTCCCTTATATGAATCTTATTCTCCAGACCATTCCGGAACCTCTCATGACGTCCTGGATCTCATCCGAGACTCCAAACAAAACCTCATAAACCAATTATCCATTCTATCCTAGCGTTGAAACACGTTAAGTGTGTGACCCTACGGGTTAGAGAATATGCAGACATGATCTTCTATCAATAATCAACAGCGGGGTCTGGAAACCCATATTGACTCCCACGTACTCATCGATGATCATATCGGATGAACCACGATGCCAGGATTCAATTAATCCCATATATATTCCCTTCGTCATGCGATATTTTACTTGCCCGAGATTTGATCGTCGGTATCGGCATACCTAGTTCAATCTCGTTCACAGCAAGTACTTTACTCATTCCGTAATCTGATATCACTTTGTGATTAACTCCTTAACCACGTGCTTGCAAGCGGTGTTGATATCGATTACCGAGTGGGCCCGAAGTATATCTCTCCGACTTGGGAGGAACAAATCCCATCTCGATACATACAACCCAACAGATACTTTCCGATCACCTGAGAGACACCTTTATGATCACCCTCTCATAGGATGACATTTGATGACCTCAAAGCTTTCTTCCGATACCAGGGAGTTGCATTATCTCATGGTCTAAGGAATACAATATTTGACATGAGAAAAAGCTTCGCAAAGATGAACACGATGACACGATCTAATTGCTCTGCTTGGTTTGGGTCTGTCCATCATATCATTATCCCAATGACATGATCTCATTATTAACTGACAACTCATGTGTATGGTTAGGAAACCTTAACCATCATTAATCAATGAGCTAGTCCATAGAGGCATTGTAGGGACACGGTGTTGTCCATAAACCACACAAGTATCAAAGTTTCCGCTTAATACAATTCTAGCATGGAATATAAACTTTATCATGAACAAGAATTATAATAATAACATCTTTATTATTGCCTCTAGGTCATAATTCCAAAAAAAACCGGGGAGATAACCCTAGATCATCAATCATACATCCACCAAAAGTTCCACAGCGCCGCCGCCACCGAAGGGGAGATTCGAGGGACAGAAGTCTATGTTCCGGCACCTTGTCGGGACGGGGAAGTGCCCCGGGAGCCATCTCCATAGATCTCCACCACCATCTCCATCATTGTTGCTGATTTCCATGATGACGATGGAGTAGTTCTTCCTCGAGGCTAAGGGCTCTACCGATAGCTATGTGTTCATCTCTTTCTCTATGCATGATCTTTATGAGATCATGAGCTTTGTAATCAAGTAGATCTACTCTATTACTCAAGTACTTTAATAGATCTTCGGCCCTCCCGGCGTGTGTGAAAGTGACAACGTGCACGTCGTGGTGGCACTTAGGCTAGAGTTTACATAAATACTCAAGTGCTTCAATAGATCTCTGCTCTCCCCGCGTGTGTGAAAGTGACAGCGTGCACGCCGTGGTGGCACTTAGGCTAGAGTTCATAAATATTTATCATGAGTATATTTTGAGTTGGTTGTCTCTATGAAATTGTGGTGTTTGTTGGAACCATCTAGCGCTCATGGTGATAGTGTGGGGTTATCTAGATGGGGAAGGCGGACTTTGAGGTGTGTTGTTATAGCCCTACTATGGATTAGAGTGTCCAACCGGAGAATAGTTCAGGGTAGTATCATGAAGAGAATATATTTATTGAGAGTGTTCACTGATGAAAGTATGATCCCTAGGCCTTGTTTCTAAGTATTGAAACACTGTTTGCATCTAGATTTGTTGCATGTTTGCTTGCTTTCATCTTTATTTCAGTTTTCCTTTAGTCTCTCTCACGTCAACAACAAGATAGAAGCTCTTTTCTTGTACTGTTATCACTTGTATTTCACTATGTCTTCGCCGAACTAGTGCACCTACACACCTGACAAGTGTATTGGGTGTGTTGGGGACACAAGAGAGCTCTTGTATCTTGATTGCAGGGTTGCTTGAGAGGGATACCTTTGACCACTTCCTCCATGAGTTCAATAAACCTTGGGTAATCCACTTAAGGGAAACTTATTGCTGTTCTACAAACCTCTGCACTTGGAGGCCCAACAACTATCTACAAGAATAGAAGTGCGTAGACATCAAGCTTTTTTCTGGCGCCGTTGCCGGGGAGGTAGGGTAAAAGGTACTCACATCCTTCGGTGTGAGTGCTCGAAGTTATTTCCTTTAGATTCTGCAATTTTGTCTTTTTGTTTCTTTTTTTCACTAGTTAGGCTTAATGGAAAACAACAACAAAATTAGAGAGCTTTTTAGTATTTTTCCTAAGTTAGAACATGAATGGGTTGGAGAGAAAATTAAAAAACCTATGGAACTTTCTTTGCATGCTAATAGCAATGTTATTAGTATGAATTTTTTGAACACCATTGTTACTAATGCTATGGAAACGTCTAAGCTTAGGGAAGCTAGTTTTTATGAAAATGATCTTTTTAGTTCCCCGGTTTTGGAAGAAAGCTATTCTATTGCTTATGAAGATACCAAACCTCCAATATATGATGATTACAATGATGAATATGATATTTTCAGTCCACCTACTATTGAGGAGAAAATTAATTGTGATTATAATATGCCTCCTATATTTGATTACTATGGTGATGAGAATAATAATGATAGCTTATTTTGTTGAATTTGCTACCACTACAATTAATAAGAATGACTATGCTTATATGGAGAGTAATAATTATTTTATGCATGTGGCTCATGATAAGAATGTTTTATGTGATAGTTATATTGTTAATTTTATTCATGTTGCTACTAAAAGTTATTATGAGAGAGGGAAACATGGTTTTATGCACCTCAAAAATATTAAGTTTCCCCTCTTTATGTTGAAAATCTTGAAGTTGCACTTGTTTTGCTTTCCTATGCTTGTTGCTTTGTGATTTCATGACTTGTTTCTTTACAAGATTCCTATGCATACGAAGTTGGTTAGAATTAAATGTGTTTTGAATTTGCTTCTTGATGCTTTCTTTTACTTCAATTCATATTTCTTATGTGAGCATCTTTTCAAACTATCAAGCATAACTTAAAGGCGGTAAAGAAAAGTACTTCTTGGGAGATAACCCAATAGTTTTCTTGAGTATTGGAAGTTATTACTTTTGTAATAATCTCTCCTTATCCTTTTTGTGTGATTTTTGTGCCAAGAATAACCTCTAATGAGAGAGAAGTAAGATTTGGGGAAGTTGTTGTCCCGAAATAGATTTTTGTGCTTCACTGTAAAAAATTATTGAAAAATCTCTGTATATCGAATTTAGCTGTAATTTTCTTAATAAATCCCACAGGTTGTTATCTAACTTCCATTAGTTCAACACTTTTTGATTTGAGCAACAGAAGGTCTTTGAAAAAATCGGTTTTTACCTGCTGGTCTGTTTTGACAGATTTCTGCCATTATTTGCATTTGCCTCTTATCGATTTCTTTTTGGGTTCTCTTTGGTAAGTTGAACTTTTTGAATGAATTGATACAGTAGTTTGTGTATTTAATGAAAGTTTTGTTGTTTTTAAACTAAAACCCAAAGGTTTATTATCTTTTGAATACACTAATGTTGCTAATGAAGATTGTGTGAAGTTTTGTATGAAGGAAAAAATTTAGGTCTAAGGTAAGAATGATGTAATGGGATGAAGAATGGACAAAAGCTCAAGCTTGGGGATTCCACCCTGTGCCACCCCAAGAAATATTCTAGAGGTACAAGCGTCAAAGCTTGGGGATGCCCAAGGCATCCCCTTCTTCATCAATAGAAATCTCAGGTCTTTCTAGACACTTCATTTTTATTGTTTCATGCACTGTTGTGTTGTTCTTGGAGCTTCTTAGTTTTCATTTTTGGTTTTCATTTACTTGGTTTGCTGCAATAAGTTGGTTGGATCCCAGCACACTTCTTATGGAGAGAGACACACTCTGTTTTCATTGCCTAGAACACTCTAGTTTTCATTCTTATATTTTTTGTGAGTGTTCACTTTTGCTAGCACTACGTTTAACCTTAGTTTTCTTATGCTTTCAGCTTAGAAATTTTTAGTTCTACTTGGTGGATTTGTGAGACAAGCTCACTAATCTTTATTGATTATTATCTTTGTGAGTTGTTTCAAATAAGTTGATTGGTGTTGGAAAAGAGTAGAAAGCTTCATGCTTTAGTGGTACAAAAGTGAGCTTGCTTTGTCTGTGGCTTAGACTTTATCATGTCATGCTAGATGTTCTTTTGACCTTATGCTTAGTGATTATTGTTGTAGCATGACTTGCTCCAAACAACTGAGATTGCTTAGTGTGCCTTGAAAGAATCATGCGTTGTTTTAGCATATAAAAGCATAGTATTGTGGTATTATCCTTTGATGCTTTGTTTGGGTTGACTTGGCACATGATCACACCATGTTATGAGTATGAATCAGTCACCCTAGCCTATATGATAATTTTGTTTTTGACTTGTGGTACCAATTAATGCTATGATTAGTAATGTTTTGTCACTCTACATGATTATGGCCATTATTGCTCTCTTACTTGGTCGCTCCTAGTCTTTTGATAGCCTCCACTTGTATTAGTAAGCTCTACTCATGCATCCAACTCCCAAGAAACCAAGTTATTTCAAAGTGTCCACTATAAATTCCTATGCATGGTCTGTTACACCATTCCAAGCATATTCTTGTTTTCATCTACCTTCCAATTAAAAAGTCTCTTCATTATGTGAAAACTTAGTGATTAAAGATTTCACAAACTTGATGGCACACTTTATTTTTCTTGCCCCTAATAAACTTGAACCACGGTGTCATCTATGTTGTATATGCTTGTACTTATAAGTTGGGATTAGCAGAACCGTGCTATCACGGGGAACACTTTCAACACTTGTAAATATCTACCCAGTCGATATCATGCTCTTTTGTTTATGGATGCCCTCGGTGTGAAATGAAAGGGGAGCTTGTAAGTCCATGGAGTTATGTATGTGTGTTAGAGAAACTCCTAGTCCACTAGCCCAAGCCATGCCTAATCATGGTGGAAACTTGCAGCATCACCATAGTGAGCAATCTATAAAGCATTTTTCTTATAAAAAAGAGATTGAGATTGAGAAAAATAAAAAAAGATGAGAAAAGAGGAAAGAGAGAAAAAAGCACCATTTTCCCATGGTAAATAAGAAGATTGCTGAGATGCTCTGATACGTTGGAAACGTATCTATAATTTTTTATGCTCCATGCTTGTTTAGTATCTACTTTGCTTTGCTTGTCTACACTTTGAGGTGCTTTTTACATGTTTTCTGGTACTAACCTATTAACAAGTTGCAACAGTGCCAGATGCCTGTTTTATGCTGTTTTTGGTTTCAGAAAAGTTAGTAAAGAAATATTCTCGGAATTGGATGGGACAAACGTCAAAGTCAATTACTTTCCGTGGGGAACAAGAAGTCCAGAGGGGAGACGAGGAAGCGGGCCAGGGCAGCCAGACCCCCCCCCCAGGTGTGGCCAGGGGTGGGCCCGCTCCTGGCTAGGTTTTGGCTCCCATGGTTGCCTCCTTGGCCTACCCTTCGCCTATAAGAAGCCCCCGATGCAGAAACCCTAAGCACCCGATCAAATCTCCACGAAACCGTCTGTAGCCGCCGCCATCATCATCCCTAGATCGTGGGGGTCTGAAGTTCTTCCTGGCACCCAATCGGAGGGGAGATCATCCCGGAGGCCTTCTCTCCGGTATGATGCGTGAGTAGTTCCACCTTGGACTATGGGTCCATGTAGTAGCTAGATGGTTGTATCTCCTCCTTTGTGCTTTCATGTATAGATCTTGTGAGCTCCGTTCATGATCAAGATCTAAGCTATTTGTAATCATGCATGTTGTGTTTGCAAGGATCCGATGGATATTGAGATTATTATGTTGGTTTGATTAATGGTTTTGTCTTTATGATTATATCATGTCTGTGTTGTTTGTGATCTTGCATGCTCTCCGTTGTTACTAGCTATCTTGGCCAAGTAGTTGCTAGTAACTCCAAGAGGGGGTATTTATGCTCGATAGTGGGTTCATGCCTCTAGTTTACAAGGGAAGTGACAGAAATCTCTTCGGTTGTACATGTGTTGTTGCTACTAGGGAGAAAACAACGGTCTCTTGTTCATGGAACATGTGGACTATTTACCTTACACACTTTGCTTAAAGCAGTTGTCTGTTGCTTGCAACTTAATACTGGAGGGGGTTCGGATGGTAACCTGAAGGTGGACTTCTAGTCATAGATGCAGTTAGATAGCGGTCTATGTATCTTGTTATATTGACCAATCGAATCTCATTGGATCTTTCTGACTAGTAATTGCATTATTATGCTTGCTCAGTTCCTGTCAATTGCCCTGCTGTAATTTGTTTACCCTTCATGCCATGTTGTTTATCTAAGGAGAGCACCTCTAGTGCACTATGGACCCCAGTCCAATCTTTACCATTGATACATATTCCACTGTTACTTGTTTACTTGCTGCAAACCATTACCTTCCACACCATATGTTTAATCCTTTGTTATAGCAGACCGGTGAGCTTGACAACCTCACTAGTTCGTTAGGGTGAAGTCTTGAGTTTGTGTTGTGCAGGTCTCCGCGTTTCTTGCAACACCTGTGTGACATTTCCTTCCTCCTACTGGTTCGATAACCTCGGTCTCAACTGATGTAAGACTTGCTGTTGTGCTGCTTCACACCTTGCTCTTGGGGTTCCCAACAGGCTCCACATCAACTGAGCCATCAACAAGTTTTTTGGCGCCGTTGCCGGTGAGGCTAAGGACGTCTTCACTAGGGGAGTCCTTCACTTCCTTTCTCTTTACTTTGTTCTTACTTTGCTTTGTTTATTTTGCTTGGTTTTGTTTGCTTCTTATTTTTTCCAAAAAAAAACCAAAAAAATTAGTCTAGTTTGGTGTGTTTTCTTTATTCAAAAACACAAAAAAATTAGTTCCCGCTCTAGCTGTTGCTGCTATTTTTGGCTTGCCCGCCTTTGCCAAAATCAACTCTGCTGAGAACACCAAGTTGTGTGACTTCACTAGCACCAACAACAATATTTTCCTAAGCACTCCTATTGCTCCACCTGCTCCTGATGCTACCTTTTATGAAATTAAGCCTGCTTTGTTGAATCTTGTGATGAGAGAGCAATTTTCTGTGTTGGTTCTGATGATCTTGCTTCCCATCTCAATAGCTTTGTTCAACTTTGTGAGATGCAAAAGTATAAGGATGTAGATGGAGACATTATTAAGCTCAAGCTTTTTCCTTTCTCCTTGAGGGGGAAAAGCTAAAAAATGGTTGCTTTCTTTGCCTAAAAATAGTATTGATTCTTGGACTAAGTGCAAAGATGCTTTTATTGGAAAATACTATCCTCCTGCTAAGATTATATCTATGAGAAGTGACATTATGAAATTTAAACAACTTGATAGTGAACATGTTGCTCCAGCTTGGGAAAGAATGAAATCTTTGGTTAAAAATTGGCCCTACTCATGGACTCACTGCTTGGATGATTATCCAGACTTTTTATGCAGGTTTGAACTTCTCCTCAAGAAATCTGTTGGATTCAGCTGCTGGAGGTACTTTTATGGGGCTCACTTTGGGTGCTGCAACAAGGCTACTTGATAATATGATGGTTAACTACTCTGAATGTCATGTTGAGAGAGCTCCACATGGTAAGATGGTAAATTTTTTTGAGGAAACTTCCTCTTTAAGTGAAAAGATTGATGTTATTATGGCTATGCTTGTTAATGGGAAAGCTCCTTTAGATCCTAATAGTGTTCCCTTAGCCTCTTTGGTTGCTCAAGAAGAGCAAGTTGATGTGAACTTCATTAGAAACAACAATTTCAACAACAATGCCTATAGGAACAATTTTGGTAGCAACAACAATTATAGGCCTTATCCTCCTAGTGGAAATGTTTATCATGGTAGATCTGGAATGCCTAGTGAAGAAAGGATTCTAGAAGTAGAGAGATCCACTAATAATTTTATGCAAATGCAATATGAGCAAAATAATATTTTCACTAAAACTATGGAGGAACAGTCTATCATCTTGAAAAACATTAGCCATCAGCTTGAGAATCGAAATAGAGAAATTCCTAGTTTACAGTCAAAAATTTTGAGTGCTGGGAAAAATATATCCTCTTTGTCTGAAGCTCAGTCCTCCTTGATTAATAAAATGGATGCTAAACCTGAAGCCATAGAAAATACCTTTGCTACTTCTCATGCCATACAAGTTACTATTGATGAAAATGTTAGGTTGTTAGCTCAACTTCATGCTAAGTGGGAAAGGGAAGCTGAAATTAATAGAAACAATAGTGTGTGCACCATCACCAGTAAACCACAAGTAGTCCCTATTCCTCCTCCTACTATGACTAAGCCTATTGAGCCTACTACTAGTGATGCTAAATTTGACTTTGATATTGATGGTTGCAATATTTCTGAAGTGATTATGTTCTTGCAAAAGCTTGCTAGAAGTCCTGATGCTAGTGATATGCATGTTGCTTTCATAAACACATTACAGATGCTCTTGTGAAAATTAAGGAAGAAAAGCTAAAACACAAAGCTTCTATTCCTAGGAAAGTAGAAGATAGTTGGGAACCCATTATTAATATGCAAGTGAATGACTTTGATCTCAAAGCTTCATGTGATCTTGGTTCTAGTGTCTCTATTATGCCTAGGAAGATTTATGAAATGCTTGATTTGCCACCATTAGAAGATTGTTATTTGGATGTCCCACTCAATGATTATGCTAAGAAGAAACTCATGGGGAGTATTAATGATGTTCTCATTATGGTTAACAATGCTTATGTCCCTGTGGATTTCTATGTTTTGGATGTTGAATACAATGCTTCTTGTCCTATTACTTTGGGAAGACCTTTTCTTAGAACAGTTGGTGCCATCATTGATATGCAAGAAGGCACCATCAAATATCATTTTCCATTCAAGAAAGGTATTGAACACTTCCCTATGAGGAGAGAGAAGTTGCTCTTTGATCCCCCTTTGAAAGCAAGGTTTGATGTTAATGCTTCTTCATTTGAAAATACTTGATTATTCTTGCTTCTTGTGCCTAACTTAAAGGCGTTGAAGAAAAGTACTTGTTGGGAGATAACCCAAGAGTTTCCTTGAGTCTTGGAAGTTATTACTTCGGTAATGACCTCTCCTTATCCTTTTTGTTTGCTTTTTGTGCCAAGAATGACCTCTAATGAGAGGGAAGTAAGATTTGGGGAGTTGTTGTCCCGAAACAGATTTCTGGCCTCCACCAAAAAAATTGTGAGGAGTCTCTGTAATTCGGGTTGAGCTCAAAATTTACGAATAGATCCCCCAGTATGTTATATAACTTTAGTTAGTTCAACACTTTTTTATTTGAGCAACAGAAGATGTTCGAAAAAATCGGTTTCTACCTGCTGGTCTATTTTGATAGATTTCTGCCATTATTTGCATTTGCTTCTTACTGATTCCTTTTTGAGATCTCTTTAGGTGAATTGAGATTTTTAAAGGAGTTGCTATAGTAGCTTGTATTTTTAGTGAAAATCCTTGCTGTTTAAAAGCTTTTCTAGAGGTCTAATATCTTTGAATACACTAATGTTGCTAATAAAGATTGTGTGAAGTTTTGTATGAAGGAAAAATTTCAGGTGTAAAGAGAGAATGATGCAATGAGATGAAGAATGGACAAAAGATCAAGCTTGGGGATGCCACCATGGTGTCACCCCAAGAAATATCCAAGAGGTACAAGCGTCAAAGCTTGGGGATGCCTTGGGCATCCCCTTCTTCATCAATAAAAAGCTCAGGTCTGCCTAGACACTTCTTTTTTATTGTTTCATGCACAGTTGTGTTGTTCTTGGAGCGTCTTAGTTTTCATTTGCTTTGATTAGGTTGTTTAGTTTGCTTGAATAAATTAGTTTGGACCCCCGTTCTCGCTGTGTTGTTTTGCAAATAAGTTGCTTGGTGTTGGAAGGGAGTAGTAAGTTATTGCTTGAAGTGCAAAAGGAACTTGCATTGAGTGTGACTTAGACTTTAGCATGACATGCTAGGTGTTGTTTTAGAATTATGCTTGGTGATTATTGCTGTAGCATGTCTTGTTCCAAACAATTGGGATTGCTTAGTGTGCCTTGAAGAAATTATGCGTTGTTTTAGCATGCAAAAGCATAGTATTGTGGTATTCTCCTTTGATGCTTTGCTTGGGTTGACTTGGCACATGCTTACACCATTTTATGACTATGACAAGTCACCATTATACTCTATGATCATTGAGTCCTTGACTTGTAGTACCACTCTTTGCGTTGATTAGTATGCTTTGTTGCACTACATGATTATGGCCATTATGCTCTCTTAGTTGGTTGCTCCCAGTCTTTTGCTAGCCTCCACTTGTATGAGTAAGTTTTACTCATGCTTCCAACTCCCAAGAAACCAAGTTATTCCAAAGTGTCCACTATAAACTCCTATGCATGGTGTGTTACACCATTCCAATTATATTCTTGTTTTCAACTATCTTCCAATTAAAAACTATTTTGTTATGTGAAAACTTAGTGATTAAAGCCCTCACGAACTTTATGGCACACTTTATATTCTTTGCCCCTAATAAACTTGAACCATTGTGACAACTTTGTTGTATATGCTTGCAATTATAAGTTGGAATTAGCAGAACCGTGCTGTCACGGGGAACGTTTTCAACATTGCACTTGTACTTTGTACTTAGTTGATATCATGCTCTTTTGTCTATGGATGTCACCGATGTGAAATAAAGAGGAAACTTGTAAGTCCATGGAGTTTGTATCCTGTGTTAGAGAAACGCCTGGTCCGCTAGCCTAAGCCATGCCTAATCATGGTGGAAACTTGCAGCATCACCATAATGAGCTATCTATGAAGCATCCTCAATAAAAAGCTATGCATATGGTAAATAAAAAGATTGCTGAGATGCTCATTGTCTGCTTGTCTTGTCATTTTGGTTATGGGAAAGCTCTTGTACCCCCATTGGCGGTTCTCAATGATATGCAAATACTTACAATAACAAGAACTTACTTGGACCCAAAGTTGAGTATGCATGAGGTGTGGCCCTCGTATTAAAGGGACTTGAGATTGCCAACTTATACTTCGTCAAGCATATATTCCATCTTTGCCACTTTAACCTTAACCACTTCAAGATGCTTACGATAGGGGCAATGATGGCTGAAAGCTAACAAGTACCATAATTTTTGGAAGCTCTTTTTGAAACTTGTAATTCCTGCTTCCTTTACAAAAAGGCCTTTCTTCCACCATTTATTGAGTCTCCACCTTCTACCTTTAGGCACCATTAAGAGAGCATAGTTGTCATTCTGTGTGCAGTGTTCCAAAGCTTATTAATTGATGCATATTGTGATATTACTTGTTCTTGTGGTATTTGTTTCTAGTCACCCTTGTGAACTTTGAAGGTGTCCTATGCATCTATATTGCTACTCTATGAGGGACAAGCTGATTGCTACTATGCTATGTTTTCTGTATGTGAAACAAACAAACGTTTTTCAATGCATGTTATTCATGATCTTTGTTTGTATCTTGTCATGTTGCATGCATATTTACTTTATCCTATTGTTAGAACTCCATATTTCATGCACAAGTTTAGAGTTCTTTGATCCCAGCTTTCAATGTTTGCAAATGGTTGGATCTTTGTGAGGGTGCATGTCACCTCAAAAATTATTCATTTTATCACTTACCTACTCGAGGACAAGCAGGAGTTAAGCTTGTGGATGTTGATACGTTGGAAACGTATATATAATTTTTTATGCTCCATGCTTGTTTAGTATCTACTTTGCTTTGCTTGTCTACACTTTGAGGTGATTTTTACATGTTTTCTGATACTAACCAATTAACAAGTTGCAATAGTGCCAGATGCCTGTTTTCTACTGTTTTTGGTTTCAGAAAAGTTAGTCAAGAAATATTCTCAGAATTGGACGGGACAAACGTCAAAGTCAATTACTTTCCGTGGGGAACAACAAGTCCCGAGAGGAGACGAGGAAGCAGGCAGGCGGACCCCGGGAGGCGGGGGTGGGCCTGCGCCTGGATAGGGTTTGGCTCCCCTGGTCGCCTCCTCGGCCTCCCCTTTCGCCTATAAGAAGCCCCCGATGCAGAAACCCTAAGCACCCGATCAAATCTCCACGAAACCGTCTATAGCCGCCGACACCATCGTCCCTAGATCGGGGGGATCTGAAGTTCTTCCCGGCACCCTGCCGGAGGGGAGATCATCCTGGAGGCCTTCTCTCCGGTATGATGCGTTAGTAGTTCCACCTTGGACTATGGGTCCATGTAGTATCTAGATGGTTGTATCTCCTCCTTTATGCTTTCATGTATAGATATTGTGAGCTCCGTTCGTGATCAAGATCTAATCTATTTGTAATCATGCATGTTGTGTTTACGGGGATCCGATGGATATTGAGATTATTATGTTGGTTTGATTAATAGTTTTGTCTTTATGATTCTATCATGTCTGTGTTGTTTGTGATCTTGCATGCTCTCCTTTGTTAGTAGCTAGCTTGGCCAAGTAGTTGCTAGTGACTCCAAGAGGGGGTATTTATGCTCGATAGTGGGTTCATGCCTGTAGTATCCAAGGGAAGTGACAGAAATCTCTTCGGTTGTAGATGTGTTGTTGCCACTAGGGAGAAAACAACGATCTCTTGTTCATGGAACATGTGGACTGTTTACCTTACACACTTTGCTTAAAGCAGTTGTCTATTGCTTGCAACTTAATACTGGAGGGGGTTCGGATGATAACCTGAAGGTGGACTTCTAGGCATAGATGTAGTTGGATGGCGGTCTATGTATCTTGTTGTATTGCCCAATCGAATCTCATAGAATATTTCTGACTAGTAATTGCATTGTTATGCCTTGCTCAGTTCCTGTCAATTGCCCTGCTGTAATTTGTTTACCCTTCATGCCATGTTGTTTATCTAAGGAGATCACCTCAAGTGAACTATGGACCCCGGTCCAATCTTTAAAATGGATACATATTCCACCGTTACTTGTTTACTTGCTGCAAACCATTACCTTCCACACCATACGTTTAATCCTTTGTTACAGCAAACTGGTGATCTTGACAACCTCACTGATTCGTTGGGGAAAAGTCTTGAGTTTGTGTTGTACAGGTCCCCACGTTGCTTGCAACACCTGTGTGACGTTTCCTTCCTCCTATTGGTTCGATAACCTCGGTCTCAACTGATGGAAGACTTGCTGCTGTGCTGCTTCACACCTTGCTCTTGGGGTTCCCAACAGGCTCCACATCAACTGAGCCTTCATGATCATTGTCTGCTTGCCTTGTCATTTTGTTATGGGATAGCTCATGTATCATTGGGCAAGGGGTACCCCGTTGGCGGTTTTCTATGATACACATGTACTTACTATGACAAGAACTTACCGGTGACTAAAGTTGAGTAGCATGAGGAGCGGCCCTCGTACTCGAGGGACATGAGATTGCCAACTTATACTTTGTCAAGCATATACTCCATATTTTGTTCACTTTAACCTTAATCACTTCAAGATGCTTATGATAGGGGCAATGAGAGCTGAAAGCTAACCAGTACCATAATTTTTGGAAGCTCTTTATGAGACTTGAAATCCCTGCTTCCCTTTGAAGGGCCTTTCTTCCACTTTTATATTGAGTCTCCACCTTCTATATTTATGCACCAAATAAGAGAGCATAGTTTCCATTATTAGTTCTATGTGCATTGTCCCAAAACTTATTGATTGATTCATATTGTTGATATTGCTTGTTCTTGAACAATTTGTATCTAGTCACCCTTATGAACTTTGAAGGTGTCCTATGCATTTATGTTTTGCTACTCCATGAGGAACAAGATGAATGCCACTATGCTATGTTTTCTATATGTGAAACAAACAAAAGTCTTTCAATGCATTGTTATTCACGAATCTTTGTTTTTATCCTTTCATGTTGCAGCATAGTTGCGATGTCCTATTGTTAGAATTTACCTTTCATGCTCATGTTTAGAGTAATTTGATCCTAGCTATCAATGCTTTACAAATGGTTTGATCTTGATTGTGATGGTGCATGTCACCTCAAAATTATTCTTTTTATCACTTACCTACTCGAGGACGAGCAGGAGTTAAGCTTGGGGATGCTTGATACGTCGTAAACGTATCTATAATTTTTTATGCTCCATGCTTGTTTAGTACACTTTGAGGTATTTTTAAACACTTTCTTGAACTAACCTATTGACAAGATGCCACAGTGCCAGTTGCCTGTTTTCTGCTATTTTTGGTTTCAGAAAAGCTAAAAAATGAATATTCTCGGAATTGGACGGGACAAAAGCCAAAGTTACTATTTTTTCCAGAGCAATACGGAAAATCGAAGCAGAGACAGAGTAGGGCACCAGGGTATGCACACCCTAGGGTGGCGCGGCCCCACCTAGGTCGTGCCACTAGGGGGTGTGGCCCCCCTGGCTGCCTCCTCGCCTTGCCCCTGCGCCTACAGGAAGCCCCCGGGGAGATAACTCTAGATCGTCAATCATACATCCATAAAAAGTTCCACAACGCCGCCGCCACCGAAGGGGAGATTCGGGGGACAGAAGTATCTGTTCCGGCACCCTGTCGGGACGGGGAAGTGCCCCCGGAGCCATATCCATCGATATCCACCACCATCTCCATCGTCGTTGCTGATTCCCATGATGAGGAGGGAGTAGTTCTTCCTCGAGGCTAAGGGATCTACCGGTAGCTATGTGTTCATCTCTCTCTCTATGCATGATCTTTATGAGATCATGAGCTTTATAATCAAGTAGATCTACTCTATTACTCAAGTGCTTTAATAGATCTCCGGCTCTCCCCACGTGTGTGAAAGTGATAGCGTGCACGCCATGGTGGCACTTAGGCTAGAGTTTACATAAATACTCAAGTGCTTCAATAGATCTCTGCTCTCCCCACGTGTGTGAAAGTGACATCATGCACGCCGTGGTGGCACTTAGGCTAGAGTTCATAAATATTTATCATGAGTATATTTTGAGTTGGTTGTCTCTATGAAATTGTGGTGTTTGTTGGAACCATCTAGGGCTCAAGGTGACAGTGTGGGGTTATCTAGATGGGGAAGGCAGACTTTGAGGTGTGCTATTATAGCCCTACTATGGATTAGAGTGTCCAACCGGATAGTAGTTTAGGGTAGTATCATGAAGAGAATATATTTATTGAGAGTGTTCACTAGTGAAAGTATGATCCCTAGGCCTTGTTTCTAAGCATTGAAACACCATTTGCATCTAGATCTGTTGCATGTTTGCTTGCTTACATCTTAATTTCAGTTTGCCTTTAGTCTCTCCCATGTCAACAACAAGTCAGAAGCTCTTTTCTGGCACAGTTATCACTTGTATTTCACTATCTCTTTGCCGAACTAGTGCACCTATACACCTGACAAGTGTATTGGGTGTGTTGGGGGCACAAGATAGTTCTTGTATCTTGATTGCAGGGTTGCTTGAGAGGGATACCTTTGACCACTTCCTCCCTGAGTTCGATAAACCTTAGGTAATCCACTCAAGGGAAACTTGCTGCTGTTCTACAAACCTCTGCACTTGGAGGCCCAACAACTGTCTACAAGAATAGAAGTGCGTAGACATCAAGGGTCGAGGAGAAATCCATGAGTGATTCTAGCGGCGGCGACGCCCATGAGCGTCATTACCTTCTTGGACGCGTCGTCATGGCGCTGCCCGTGCTTCTCTGCCTTGAACACCGGGGGAAACCCTAGTCCCGACTTTAGGATCGGGCGGCGGCAGCACAGCTATGTTGTTCCCTCCTTGGGGGCGTCGCCTTGGTGGTTCTTGGAGTCCTCGACATGCTAGTTGGAGTTTGTTCTTGGTTGGTGCCTAGAGCTTGGGCTTTCGGAGCGCTATGTACATCATCGATGGCGCTTCCTCGTCGAAGCCTCCTCCAGTTGGGCTCGGTCCCGCCATTCGCTTGCCAACTCTTAGGCGCTATGGGCGAACAGTGCGTTGGATTTTGCCTTCCTTGAGTTGGATCGGTCTTGTGTAGTTCCTTTCTTTGGTTGTGACGCGGCCTAGAAGCTCGGTGTGCCATCCCCTCACCATGTTTGGTTGGAGATGGTTCAAGGAGGGTATTTGTCGTGTGGTTGGTGTTGTTGTGTTGTAGCCATGTGGCGTTGTTTTTGTATCGTGTGGCCTTTTGGCGTTGTATTGGCTATCTTGGCCTCTTCTTCTATGAATCCAATACACCTTCGAGTGTGTATCCTTGGAAAAAACATCTTATATTTCTAAACGGAGGGAGTATATCTTAATTATCATCGAAATAGCTGCATTCGTATCGTCATATCTAGAGACACGGGAGAACCCAACGCTACGACGTCACTTGATCGCTCCCTCTGCATCTCGCCGCCACCGGAGGCCCCTCCAGCAAAGACGTGGTGCCGCAAGGAAGGTGGAAGCAGGCCTTTTCTTATTCCTCGCGGACAGATGGTGCGAGGATGTAGCCAACACAGTGAGGCGCCCTTGGAGGTCCAGGGGCTTCCATGGTGGTGCCAGGAGGCGGAGGCAGCGAAGACGCGTGCGACATGAGGCCGATGGTCGCTGCTGTAGGGGGTCGGCGGTGATCCGTGGCATTCTCGTGCGATGGTCCACGAGGCTGATTTGAGCCTTGACAGGCTGCGATCGGCGTGCACGAGTTCATGCTAGAGCTTGAAGCTGGCGTGGTAGATATGAAGACCTGATGGGGGTTTCTCATGGTGTTGTAGGAGGTGGTCCCATTGATGACAAGGACGGGGACGTAGTGCAACGGTTGTGAGGTGGGGTGTCGGTGTGGCGGGAGGTAGCGTCCCTCGATGCTGATTTCTAGTGCCATGGATGCACACGATCTGCAACGAGGTAGCCGGGGCCACGACCCTAGATTTGGGGCTTCTTTGGGCAGTGGCGACGTGGTTCTCATGTATTGAGGTGTTGTGATTGCCATGAAATAAGGAGGAGATCCATGGTAAGCAACGGAGCCTCGCTACATAGTTTGTTACTCCTCTCGCTTCGTGGGCGCGTCGATTTGGTAGGGTACTAGAACTTGCCGCTAAGGTTCATGCCGTTGTGGCGAAAGGAGGATCCTCGGACCGTGATCTACACCGCCTGATCCATGATCTCATGGAAGCGAGAGGATCCACCAGAGGGACGACATAAACTCGATGTGTGTTACTTGCAACTTGCAGGAATCTCCACTTCAAGCTTCGAGGGGGTTATTGTCGCCATTTGTAGCTTCTAAAGTGAGTGATGTTTCACCATCATAATTGCATCCAGATTACCAGCAGCAACCGGGGAATCTAGGCACAGAGTTCAGTCTGACCATTGCTACATGTTTGCAACAAAGTGAATATGAAACACAGGAATCGCCATTCAAAATAAATAGATATAGAGTATATAGCATAAAACCAGCACTTTATTATAGTTGAAATTTACCACCACTTTACGGCTGCGGGACAAAACCCCACCATATTTTGCTCAGTTTTTGCAAATAGCGCTAAACACGAATTAACAAGATTTCTGACAAGAGGGTTCCACTAGCCAGAGCTATTTTGCTGATGTGGAATAGAGCCCACCGGCCAGCCCAATAAAAATAAACAAAATATCTTAAAAGAATGTGAAAAAAAGAACCGGGAGTCCTCCTGCTGGTCATGGTTGCTCACTACTGTAGAAAGTCTTATAGCCTCCAGATGGCTAATGACGGGCATATGTGTGTGTCGCTTAAACATCTACTTTGTGTACAACTTTACTAAGTTCTTTAGGGGGGTTATATAAGCCCTTCTAGAAATTTTTTCTTCATGCATGTGACCAATCTTGGTGGGTGGGTGGGGGTGGGGCACTACCGGAAAAATCTTCGTTATCGTGATTCCCAACATTGCCATGCGCCGAAACACGACAAAGATTCCTTTGTCATGCACCAGCAAGCCGACGCACGACAACGATATAGACCATGGCACATTGCAAGCGCAGCGCACGACAAAGAATCCTCTCATGGCAAAGAACCATCACAACGCATGGCAAAGAGAACCACACGACAAAGAATAGAAACAACGCACATCAAAGAGTGTACTGACGACAACAAACTGTCACACGGGCCCACCGGCCGCAGTTAACGGAGCGGGCGACAGTGGGGCTAATGGATGCGCGTTGTCGTGCGACCAGGTCAGAGAACACACGACAAAGATCCTACCTTTTCCGTGTATGCAGGCTTTGTCATGCGCTTTTCTATTTTTTATTTCCTCCTCCATTTTCTCCTTTCAATTATATTTCTTAATTTGCTTAAGTTACTTATATTTAATCTTTAAATTACTTTGATTTAATTAGTATGGATTAGATTATATAAATGTCTCTCTTTATTGCCGACCATAGTAGTCTAATCTATATATACCCATCACCCATGCCCCGGAGCGCGGTTTGCTGCGAAACCCTGATATGTGGGCCTCGGATCGTCAACCCTCCCTAAACGTTCTTCTAAGAGGGCTGGGTAGCCTGGTGTAGCTCTCTCTTGTTTTGTGTTTTTTTAGTTCATAGGATGATGTAAAACCATGTTTGGTCACAAGGTGCGACAGTATCCTACCCAGTTTCACCGGAACGGGGAGTTTCTGCCTTATACAAGTCTAGAACCTTCGCTTTTAGGTTACAGTGCATGTCTGCGAAGGGGGGCACATGCACCCGGGGACTAGGTTTAGTATGTTTCAACATAACACCACACTTGCATGCATGTTCTAGGGCCACATGCAAGTTCTTGAGGTATTTCGATGCCCCGGAGCGCGGTTTGCTACGAAACCCTGATCTGTGGGCTCGGATCGTCTACCCCTAGATGTTCTTCTGAGAGGGGTAGCCCGGTGTAGCTCTCTCTTGTTTTGTGTTTGTTCAGGTCATAATATGATGTAAAGCATGTTGGGTCACGAGGTGCGATAATATCCTACCCGGTTTCACGGAAACATGGAGTTTCCCCCTTATACAAGTCCAGAACCTTTGCTTTTAGGTTACAGCGCATGCCTGCGAAGGGGTACACATGCACCCGGGGACTAGGTTTTGTATGTTTCAATATAAAACCTCACTTTCATGCATGTTCTAGAGCCACATGCAAGTCCTTTGAGGTATTCTGATGCCCGGGAGCGTGGTTTGCTGCGGAACCCTGATATGTGGGCCTCAGATCGTCTACCCCTCTAGACGTTCTTCTGAGAGGGGTAGACCGGTGTAGCTCTCTATTGTTTTGTGTCTGTTTAGGTTATAGGATGATGTAAAAACATGTTGGGTCACGAGGTGTGACAGTATCCTACCCGGTTTCACCGAAACGGGGAGTTTCCGCCTTATAAAAGTCCAGAACTTTCGCTTTTAGGTTACAACACATGCCTGCGAAGGGGGACACATGCACCCAGGGACTAGGTTTTGTATGTTTCAACATAACACCACACTTTCATGCATGTGCTAGGGCCACATGCAAGTTCTTGAGGTATTCCGATGCCCCGGAGCGTGGTTTGCTGCGGAACCCTGATCTATGGGCCTTAGATCATCTACCCCCTATACATTCTGAGAGGGGTAGCCCGGTGTATCTATCTCTTGTTTTGTGTTTGTTTAGGTCATAGGATGATGTAAAACCATGTTGGGTCATAAGGTGCGACGGTATCCTACCCGGTTTCATCAGAACGCAGAGTTTACCCCTTATCCAAGTCTAGAATCTTTGCTTTTAGGTTACAGCGCATGCCTACGAAGGGGGACACATGCACCTGGGGACTAGGTTTTGTATGTTTCAACATAACACCACACTTTCATGTATGTTCTAGGGCCACATGCAAGTCCTTGAGGTATTCTGATGCCCTGAAACGCGGTTTGCTGCGGAACCCTCATCTGTGGGCCTCAGATCATCTACCCCCCTAGACGTTCTTCTAAGAGGGGTAGCCCGGTGTAGCTCTCTCTTTTTTTGTGTTTTTTAGGTCATAGGATGATGTAAAACCATGTTGGGTCACGAGGTGCGACAATATCCTACCCGGTTTCACTGGAACAGGGAGTTTCTGCCTTATAAAAGTCCAGAACCTTTGGTTTTAGGTTACAGCACATGCCTGCGAAGGGGGACACATGCACCTAAGACAAGGTCTATGTGGGTCAATGATGGATACGAGATCCGGTGTGGGACGTACATCACGAAGTACAAGGACAAGCACAGCAAGAACTCTAGTCCACTCACCGAGGAGTTTGACCTCGAGGTTGCGGTGCTTGCGGGACAAGGCCTGAAGAATGGCCGCCTATGGATTGGTGACGGGTCCATCGACCCAATGACCATTCCAGCTCTATGCCAGGACCTTCGTGGTTGTAGGAGTGGCGGGTCTTAGGTAGAGACCCGCCCACGGGCTTCGAATCTAGCTATCGACCGCTTACGGGTATGTTATTCCTCGGTCCTCTATGCTTAATTACATGTTTTCCATTGCAATGTTAATGACATCACGACGACACAATGTTGGCGGAGATGGAAGCAACAGAACAGAGAATCCGAGAGGAGTACGAACAGCGGCAGTGTTGCCTGTCAAAACTCACCGGCGGGCAGCGACGAGCAACACGAAGAGCCGGGAGGCTCCCAGAGCGGCTGGTGGGCCCTGGTCCCTCGGTCAACGGCCAAGAATCTTCCTAAGACGCACGCGTCTGTCTTGGTTCGAGTGCCACCGACCTATACCTGGTCGAAGGTGATGGATTGCTCCGATTGGTTTCTGACGGTAAACAAGTATACGTAAAATTCGAGCCATGATCGGCTCCTGTGTTTCTCAGAATCGGCTTTCGAGCCGATTATCCCCATGGCTCGCATTGGATCTATGATAACATGGGGTTTTGCTTAATTACTACAAGCTAAATCGATCTCGATAGTTTGGTGTTTTCACCACGCAACCGAACGCCCCACGTAGTTGAGCCTAATAGATACGAAAAATAGTAGAAAACTGATCCTAGAGAAGGCCTAAAACCAACATAACGTCAATTCCTAACGCCCCTCAAAGATCAATAAACCATACCTTACGACACCGGATCGCTCAACCCGCTTGTGAGGCCTAATCACGTAGATATTAAACTAAACCTTGATGAACAAGGCACAACTATAACAGATCAAATCGACTAAGAAATCAAGCAAGATGCCACCTTCACACCCGGGAGAAGGTGCAAAGACCGAGATAGCTAGAGGTAGCATAAATAAGCAATCATAGTAAAAGTATCGATGCTAGCTCTAACAAATCTGTGGTAAAGGTGTTACCGCCATCAACAAGGCTTCAAGACGAGTAACACCGGATAACGATAGTAAATCGCCTAGATCGCAAGATGCGATCTAGGCAGCATGGCACTTACCCGAGAAAAACCCTAGAAACAAGGGGTGGCGATGCGCCGAGATTGTGTTTGTTGTGAACGTGATTGTCCTCCTCTTTCAGTAACCCTAGGTACATATTTATAGTCCGGAGACTCTCTACTTTTGGAATAACTCTACAATTCTATCTTTATCTAAACATAAACGGAACCTAAACAAATACGAATCCTACTAAGATACAAGATACACGGGCAATTCAGCCCAAATCTACGCACTAGGCCGATCCAACCACACGTTGAATATATGTATCTTCTAAGCCCATCTTGATCACGGCCCATCCCCTTCGTAGGCCAAAATATGGCGATAACACATGCCCCCCTGGTTTTGGCAATGATAATTCCAAAACCACTCTATGTGTTTTTCTTCCTGGGTTTTCCCCCTCTTTTTTTTTCTATCGGGTTACGCGCAGACGTAACGCGTGGCGTATCAGATCGCCACGCTACCCTTCATCATGATGCCTGCCTCTTCTCAACTCCTCCGCATTGCATGATTTGACGATTTTGGCAAGACAACTGGAAACTGCTATGGCATTGAACCGCTTTCTTCACTATCCTCCTTATTAAAATCCGCTGAGCAGTTCACGCCCCCATCTTCCTCCCGTAGCAGAAAACCCTCTTTCTCCACCGGAAAAAAACCCTCTTTCGCCATGGCCTCCTCTGCTTCCTCGGTGCCTCTCCACGCCCAATAGCCTCAGTGACCGCGAACCAACTCCGGAACACCCGTCGACAGCGGCGTACAACACGCTCGCCCCACAATGGTGGGACGAGAGGGGTTGGGACTTTGCCGTCTGGTCAGAGGACGATGCGTCCCTGACAGACGGCGAAGAGAACCTTCAGTTCCTCGCCGACGGGAGCTGGAGGCGGCATGACGACGCCATGTCACGGATGGCGTCGACTCCTGAAGAAGAGGAAGAAGAAGAGGAGGAGGACACCTCCTCCGAGGAGTACCAGCCGGTGAAGTACTTCGTGCGGGTCCAAGACGGCGAGCGATGACGAAGACGAGGACGAGGAGGCCACTACCGGCTTCCTCAAGAGTAAAGAACGACGCCGTAGCGGCCGAAGACAATGAGGAGGGCGGCAAGCAGCGGCATTTACCTCGGCCTCGATTAGGATTTAGTAGCAGAGCATTAGTAGTAGCAGACTCCTTTGTAATCGACCATCCTTTTGCAATCGATCATCTTCAAATGAATGAGAACGTTCCCAAAGCTTCTCCTTGCTTGTTTGCCCCTAATTTCGCCGATAGCCAAAATAGGTCGCTGCCCAAAGAGTCGATGACACCGATCGGCTCTCATCATACTCAACGTATTAAGTTCAACAGGTTCAATCGCAAAGAGCTGATGACCACCCATCGGCTTCTCCGAAAACCAAAACGTTGACACCGTATGGTTTCATTGCACGCCTATCCTTAGCGTCACGAACGTTGGTGAAAATTTGGTCGCATCTTTAGGCACATCAAAACGGCCACTTCTTGGTCTAAAACGGTAACCTGCGACCCTTTTTCAAAATAGGCGACCTGTGTCCTTCTTTTTTCAAAACGGGCGATCCAAACCTCAATTGCCCATCGAAAAATGTGCCCTGAACGAACAACTATTGACCAGCAAGGATGATGATGACGGTTGAAATAATCGAGTTCCGTCGATGCTCTCCACGCCTCAAGGCATTTCCTCGAGCTTGTATGCGGTGGCAATGTTGGTAACTTATGCCGATGTTTTTTTTTTTATTCGCCGATTTTCAACGTCGCCCCCATATTACTCGCCCGATTTTCGCCGGCCCCCACATTTTGCCAATCGACTTAGCCGATCTCACGTATCGCCCCTCAAGTTTTTATTGTCCCATATCCCACATGCTTGGAAAATACTTCTTGAGATCTCGCCATTGATCGCCATCGAAATTTTTCACCGTCCAACCGCCAAGCATGTACACGTTCCTCTTAAAACTTGGTCGACCTTGTATGCCCGTGCCAATTTGGAGACCATTTACCATATGTTGCGTCCTTAGTACCCAAGGGCAACATGACTTCCCATACCAGATCTCCAACGTGGAACTCCTTTGGCTTCACCTTCTTGTTGTAGGCACGAGCTACTTTAGCCTTGTTCTCTTTTATTTTCTCAAGCGACCACAGCCTAAGCTCACCACATCTTCCACATCGTCACTCATCAAAGTCGCATATTCTTCACCGTTAGCTCATTCCGAAAAGTAACACGTCTCGATCCAGCCGTAATTTCCCAAGGCAATACGGCTTGACCATAGACCAGATACGAGAGGTTTTATCGCCCCATGGCACGACATGCGATAAGCCCATAAAGCCTCGATCCTGTGTCCTCACGTAACTTTCCGAACTCGTGAGAAATAAAACCGAACCTCCATCGGTTGTGATAGTCTGGGAATCCCAAACCTATGAATGACGTGCTCTTTCACGAAATCGATGACATCTTTTGAACTTATCGACTTCATAGGGACTTCCACCCACTTGGTAAAATAGTCTGTGATGGCCAAGATCCACATGTGGCCCTTGCTTGACGGAGGATTGATCTTGCCGATCATGTCCATGCCCCAACCTCGGAATGGCCAAGGCTTGATGATGGGATTCATTGCTGATGCGGGTACCATCTGAATTTTTCCAAATATATGACATGCTTGACACCCTTTGTAGTACTTAAAACAGTCCTCGAGCATGGTAGGCCAATAAAACCCTGATCGCCTGATCAACCACTTCATCTTATGAGCCGACTGGTGAGTCCCACAGGCGCCTTCATGTACCTCGTGTAGGAGCCGATTAGCCTCTTTGTTCCCGACATTTGAGCAATAATCCTTCCAGGTCCTAGAAACATTTCGTCCCCAATAAGCACATACTTCATGGCTCAGACCTTATCCGTTTAGGTGCCCCGAGCCAATCCTTCAAGTAATTGAAGATATCGGCTCTCCGCCGTCGGCTTCCAGGAGCTGTACCTGAATATCGGCTCCCTCCGCTGCCTCTTTATAGCCTGAAGCCATCTGCGCAAGATCATTTGCCTCTATGTTCTGCGACCGCGGGATCCAGGCGAAGTTTACGTATCGGAATCGTGCCATCAACTCACGGCAGCGCAACCATAATGGGAAGAGGGACTCGCTCTCGCACTTGTACTCCTCTGAGTTGGGAAATCACCAACCGAGTCACCAAAATTTCCACGCCTCCGCCTCCGGCCGAGGAGTAACTCCATCCTTGCGTATTGCCTCGCACTCGGCTTCATTGTTGGTGCGAAGGGTAACCCGATGGAGAAGGAAAATGTTGCCCGGCGACACGAGCAAAATGCCTATGCCGCAGCCATCGCCACAACCGATCCGTCGAAAAACATAGCCCACGCTTTTATGGACAGGTCTTGCTATGTTAGTGTTGATCCTCTCCGCAATAAGATCAGCCGCTTTGTCCCTTAACAGCTTGCGGGTTGATACCGGATGTCAAACTCGATAATGCAAACATCCATTTGCCCAATCGGCCTTTTAACATAGGAGCCGATAGCATGTGCTTTATGACGTCCGACTTGCATATGATGATGACCTCTGCGATAGCAAGATGTGGCGCAGCTTGGTGCATGTAAAAAAACAGAGGCACAACTTGTCGATATCGATACCTCGCGTCAAGGCCCAAAGATCCTTCGCTTATGTAGAATACGACTCGCTCTAGCCCATCATGCACTTGTACCACCACCGAGGCGATGGACGTGTCACCATCGACAAGTAAATGTAGAACGGTTTATGTCGGGTGGAACTAACACGGCGGCTTTGTCGATATTCTTTGATCTCGTCAAGGCCCGTTGTTGTTCTACCCCCGTGAATTCCTCGTCACTTTAATTTTCACGAGCCCCATGAACGGCTCTATCCTTCCCGACAGTTAGAGATGAATCGTCTCGAAGTTGATCTTGCCGATGAGAGATCGCAGCTCTTTCTTTGTAGTGGGTGGCTTCATTGTTCGACCGCCTCCTTACTCTTGAGCCGATCTCAATCCCGCGTTCATGGACCAAGAAACCCGTGAACCGGCCGCCGTTACTCAAGGCACACTTCTTGATTCATCCTCGGCCGAACTTTCTTGTTCGGTCCAGACGTTGTAGATCGCCCAAGTGCCCTTGCTGAAGGCGGACTTGACCACCACGTCGTCAATGTAGATTTCCACCAGCTGCGTGGAAAATATAATTCATGGCCCTCGGTATGTGGCGCCAGATTCTTTAGTCCAAACGTCATGACCACATACCGAATAACCCCAACGAACCCGGTACTCGAATGCGGTTTTGTGTATGTCTTACGGAGCCATAAAAATTTGGTTGTAACCAGCATTGCCATCCATGAAACTTAAGATCTTGTGACCAGCTGCGTTGATTAACGTCTACGCTTTCGCATCGGATACTCATCCTTTGGGGTAGCCTGTTGAGATCCCGAAAATCTATGGCGACCGCCATTGGCCATCCTTCTTCTCACAGCACTATACTAGAAATCCATTCACATACACATGGCCCGATTAACTTGGTCACAACATTTTCTCGACCTCCTTCTTGACTTCTTCCGAATTTCGCCTTCATTTGCCGTGCTCGTTCTTTGAAATGGCGGAATCCTTTTTCGATGGAGCCGATGCTCAATGATGCTCTGTCTAACCCGGCATTTACGTGTAGTCCCAGCGATGCTGGGTATCGCTTCAACAGGCGATCATTGGGCCTCGCACCGGATCTAACTTTTCTGATAAATGTTGGTCGTGGCTTATCCCCGTGACCAATGTCAATCTCTTCCATTCATCGGATGTGAACCCATACCCAAGCTTTCCGTCACTGTCGGTCGATGCTAAACACAGGGCAAACAAGAGGTGAGGACAACAAAAATAATTTGGGCCGATTGCGAATCGCCCCTTTGATTGGCGTTAGTCGAGGGTGGCGTACACCTCATGGTTTTACAATGGCGGGCGTCTCGCTACGACTACATGATCCGCTTGTCGTATGATCGCTTTTTATTTTGTGGCCGATCGCGAGGATCGCCGCGTGCCAATGATCGTGGACCTTTCTACTCTGTCGCCGGTGGATAAGACCAGCCTCACCCCGTTTTTGACGCTTCAATGCGCCACACCGCCCAAACGATCCCAGAGATCGGCTCTTGGTCTTCGCTTCCCGGATGTTCATGCCAAGAATGGAAACCTCGATAGAATCGTCGCATGGACGACTTCCACTTCATCCCGTCCCCATCAGTAGGCAATCGGTGCATCGTGGATGGAATGCGCGATTAGCGTGGATCCAATCCCTTCCTAGCAAGACGGCGAGGTACTTTTGTGTTCACGACGAAAAAATGACGTGGGTATGGTTTTCGCCCACGTCGGATCCACGCTCGTAACGCCTTGTGTTTCAAGACGCCGTTGAAGTCGCTTAACGTGACGTTGGTTTTGATCAGGTCCGCAGGAGCGTCCCCAAACGTCGTAGCATGGAGTATGGCATGATATTAATCGCCGCCCGGTGTCCACCAACATCTTGCCGACGGGTTGTCCATTGATGTAGCCCGCAGTCTGTGCTTTCGGATGTTTGTAACCCTTTTCGTGGCTTCTCAAAGATAATCGGCGGGCGCGATCAAACTGTATATCGGTAGCATATTGGTTCGTGGCGCGCAGAACTCCGCCGGGAGTATGAACACCATGTTTGTGCCAGCCGATGCCTGTGCATCGGCTTTTATTGGCTTGGGGCGCCACTCTTTCCTTGTCGCGCGGCCCTCCGTCTCCGTAGTCTGCCTTACTTTGACGGCCAGATCAGGCCGTGCTTTCTTTAGCGCGTGGAGATACTGCGCTTCAGCCTCTTCTAAGTGACGCAGCCGTTGCACTCTACGCTTCTGGGTGTGTCTGAGTCCATCGGGGCACCACCTTGGACGGTGAAACCTGTCTTCTTCTTTGTCATCCCTGGGCCTCCCAAAGCCCTTTGCCCGAGTGGACTCCTTGGGACGGCTCTGAGGTTGGAGAGGTCCTAGACGTTCGAACACCGACATCGGCCTCGTGTCCTTCTTTTGTTGTCCACATTCGGCAGCTTGTCATCGTAGGTAATCGGCTCATTCCCACGCCCAAAGAATGCTTGAAAAAGGGCAATCCCAATGTTTGTCTGCGCCCCTTCTCTTTGGGTGGTCTCTGGCGAGGTGCCCATGTCTTTCATTGTCTCCATCGAGTGGCGCCGTTGATCACGCCGACGCTCATACTTATTAAGGAGATGCGTGAGTGGCTTCGATACCGTACCCTCCTCACTGTTCTCGTTAAGTATCGCCTGTTATCGTGGCCGGGCCGTCGCGTGGACCAGCCTTCTCTCTTCTTTGCCCCGAGTGATCACCTCCTTCCTTGTACGTGCCATGGTGGTACCTGACCAGCCATGTTGACACCGAACGAAAAGTCCATTGGACGTCTCGCCGGAGCGATCGAGCTCTATCATGTTGACACCGGGAACGTTCGTGTCCACTTTCATGGCGAATCGCCGAGGATCAGCGGCCTTGTTCTATTGCCATCTGGATTTGGCGTAGCTCTTTGCAATCATTGGTGGTGTGGGTGAACGAATGATGCCACTTGCGTATGGTCTCCGCTCATCTCTCGAGCGGTAGGGATTTTGTGGCCTTCGGGTAACCTCACCGCTTTCTTTCAAGAGTAAATCGAATATCCGCCGGCTTTGCTCACGTCAAGTCAAACCCTTTCAAAGGCCCTGCTTTCACCCACTTGCGGACACGGGTTCGCCCCGAGCCCACTCGCCACGGCCACCTCCGGTCTTGTGTAGGATCATCTTCTTCTCAGAATAACCAGCTTACGGGCCGCTTGAACTGTCTTGGTATAACTTCGTGGCGCTGTTGTTCATACATCGCCATGTGTGCCGGTGAGTTGTACTCCACCGAAAGCCATATCCTTGATGGGTGCTAAGAGTCCCAACACCGCCAGCTCGATTGCTTCCTTCTCGCTTAAACGAGCCGAGTAACATCTGTTCTTGATGGTCCCGCTGGATGTATTACTCTGATTTCTCCCGCTTCGTCAGATTGCGCCAAGTGCGCAATGCCAGCCTCGGTAGCCTCCGAATGGTCTTGGATGTGGAACCGTTCTAGTTGCTTCAGTGCGAATTGAATCGGTGGCGAGGTGTACCACCCAAAGGCTGGTCTGTTAGAGATTGTGCAAAAAATCTCACGCATTTGATCCGATGACGAAATCATGCCTAGATGTGCTGTATCGGCACGTGCTCGATCGAGCTTGACCCTCGACCCGCTGAATCTTGAGAACTCGTGGAGCTTATATTTGGGCGGTGGAATCAGGTCAAACTCGTTGGGGTACGGCTTTGAGTAGCCGATTGTGCGCCTTTTCGACACGGTTTAACCGATCTCTCAAGATGGCGTGATTTGGTCCATCGCTTGAGCTGCAGGGCTGGATTCTCATGGCTTGTTCGATGGCATACTTGGCTAGCCACGCTTTGTCGGCGTCCATCCGGACATCGTTGCTCGAACGCCGCTCGAAGATCCCGCGAGGAACCCCGCGGAGACTCCTGGTTCGCGATCTGGCCGTGCGCCAAGTTGTTGCGATCCGCACATAGGCACATATGTACCCATGCGGGATCTCCTTGGGTGGCTCGAACAGAATTGGCAATCACTGGATCGCCTCCGGCCTTGTAGACAATGTATGCCGCTGATCTGGCGGCTCTGGAGCCGCGAGTGTGAATGGCGATTCTGGTGTGGAGCGGTCTTTCTCCTTGGTGGGTTCCTAAAGTGGGCCCCGACGGAGAGTACGATGTTTCATGATCTCTGGACCACGCGAACCGCGACCCGCTCAAGCGTTCACTGTGCTCTCGAGTGGCGGTGTAGAGAATGAGCCACCATGTAGTTGACCTCCGTCAGAGCCACGGAGTTCCTCCGAAGGAAGCAGATCCACTTCATCGAGAGCACCCTCGGGAGAATCCTTCCACTTGATGCCACGCCAGACGGTCCTCTCGAAAGAGCCGATGAGGTCGGCTTCAAGAGCCCTTGATCTCGTCATACTGGCTTTGTGCTCGCAGAAGCTTCGTCGCGGATCGGCCCGTTCTCTATCGCAGCGTCGGACATTGATGTAGACGTTGTTGAATGTCCCACCGGCGTGCGAATGTGTTGTCTGTCAAAACTCACCGGGCAGCGACGAGCAACACGAAGAGCCGGAGGCTCCAGAGGGCTGGTGGCCTGGTCCCTCGGTCAACGGCCATAAATCCGCAAGACGCACGCGTCTGTCTTGGTTCGAGTGCCACTGACCTATACCTGGTCGGAAGGTGATGGATTGCTCGATTGGTTTCTGCACGGTAAACAAGTATACGTAAAATTCGAGTCGTGATCGGCTCCTGTGTTTCCAGAATCGGCTTTCGAGCCGATTATCCCCATGGCTCGCATTGGATCTATGATAACATGGGGTTTTGCTTAATTACTACAAGCTAAATCGATCTACGATAGTTTGGTGTTTTCACCACGAACGCCCCACGCGTAGTTGAGCCTAATAGATACGAAAAATAGTAGAAAACTGATCCTAGAGAAGGCCTAAAACCAACATAACGCCAATTCCTAACGCCCCTCAAAGATCAATAAACCATACCTTACGTACACGGATCGTCAACCCGTTTGTGAGGCCTAATCACGTAGATATTAAACTAAACCTTGATGAACAAGGCACAACTATAACAGATCAAATCGACTAAGCAGAATCAAGCAAGATGCCACCTTCACACCGGGAGAAGGTGCAAAGACGGCAGATAGCTAGAGGTAGCATAAATAAGCAATCATAGTAAAAGTATCGATGCTAGCTCTAACAAATCTGTAAAGGTGTTACTCGCCATCAACAAGGCTTCAAGACGAGTAACACCGGATAACGATAGTAAATCGCCTAGATCGCAAGATGCGATCTAGGCGATGGCACTTACCCGAGAAAAACCCTAGAAACAAGGGGTGGCGATGCGCCGAGATTGTGTTTGTTGTGAACGTGATTGTCCTCCTCTTTCAATAACCCTAGGTACATATTTATAGTCCGGAGACTCTCTACTTTTGGAATAACTCTACAATTCTATCTTTATCTAAACATAAACGGAACCTAAACAAATACGAATCCTACTAAGATACAAGATACACGGGCAATTCAGCCCAAATCTACGCACTAGGCCGATCCAACCACACGTTGAATATATGTATCTTCTAAGCCCATCTTGATCACGGCCCATCCCCTTCGTAGGCCAAAATATGGCGATAACAGGCAGCAACACATGGAGTACAGCAGCAGCAGATGATGAGCTAGTTTGTGAACCAACAGCTTCTGAGTGCTCCACCGTGGACTATTCTTACTCCTCCTTCCGCCTTCTCGTGGGTAAGTGGTTAACTTAATATCTCCATCTTATTTTCTCATGTCTTATTGTTTAATGCTCGAAATATATTCCCCATGTTGTAGATGCCGGGGTACAACCCAGCAGGTGGGTTGACGAGTGGATCAAACATGCCGCTCATCCAGCCACCGCCTGGTTAGAGCCCGATGACTCCTCATACCCTCACCAATCTGAACATCATTCGGAGCATGATTCGGTTTCCAGGTGAGTTCTCTTACACTTGTGCATAACATTCTTCTAGGTTGTAGAACGCTGTGTCAATGTGAAAATATAGCAATGCCATGTTACTTGTAGAATTTCAACTTGAAAATGCTAAATTTACTCTAATGTGAGAGACTTGTACAATTCCAGGTCATTATGATTTTTTTGTCATGCCACTTGTAGAAAATGCAGCAATCTCATGATTTTTCTTTTAACCTTGTAGGAGAAGGACACATAGGTGATGGAGAAGGACATGGTTAGATACCATCAAGGTTAGTTCTCCTAAATTTGTCACTTGTTCAAAATGTAGCCACATGCCACGAGACTTGTAGGATCTTGTCAAATTCATGTACTCGTCGAAATTTAACCATAGCAATGTCATGTCTCCTAAATTCATGTACTCGTCGAAATTTATTTGTCAAATTCATGTACTTGTCTAATTCCATGCCATTGTGAAATTTAACTTGTGAAATTCATGTACTTGTCAAAATTTACTTGTCATTTTCATTTAGTTTTGCTTTCGATCTTGTAGGATCTCATCGAGGATGCATTCATGGATTTGTAGCACTTGAGCTTGAGGAGAACTTGATGGTGATGCTCTTATGATGGTCATGTTGTGTATATATATTGTGGTTATGTACTTTGTGGTGATGATCTTGTGACGATCTTGTGATGGTGATGATGATATGCATTTGAACACTTGTGAATTTGTTTTGATCATGTTTATATGTATGATGATCTTGTGATCATGTTTTGGTATGATACAAGTGATCATATTTATATGTGTGATGCAATGGTCATGTTTTGGTATATATTATATATATTGTATATTTGAATGCAGGAAATAAGAAAAAATGAAAATTGTTGAGGCCTTTGCCGTGTGTATGCACACGACAGTGCATTGCCTGTGTCTTTCCGATACACGGCAACACCTGAGGATCCGGTAGTGGGGGGCAGTGGCCCCCTGAGCATGCTGGCGACGATCCGAGCGGCAACTGCCACGTGTGCACTGCGATGCGCGAAACGTGTTGCGTCCGGAGGCCCTGGTAATTTTCCCCTTCATCTTCATTGTTTCCTTTGCTTGTCACTGCTAACACTATAATTAGTGATAGACTTAAAATATTTCCGTCACTAATATTATCCGTGGAGGCCAGTTGAAAGGGTTTTTTAGTGACAAGCATATCTAAAAGCTTGTTATTTGTAACGGGACCATTTTTTTTTGCTTAGGCGAAATTATATATGCCCCGTTCAGACCAGACCTATGCCACCCATGCGTCTCCTTCGATGGGCCAGCCCACTCGTCGGGCAATTGATAAGAATGTAGAGCCAATTTTTGAGATTATGGATTAAGTCTCCAGGCGTAGGAACATAGTATGCCTTTTACAATGGAAACATATAATTTTCTATGGAGTAAACAAACTAAGATGCTCATACAACGTGTTTGAAATACAAAACTCATACGAAATATTTTTGGTCTTGGCGAAGTTTTGCTTTCGGTTTCAGAAAAAAAAACCTACTATATATTGTGTCGCCCACCTCTTTTCTCTTCGCCTCCAATTATTCTGCCGCCGGCACTTTTTCAACTGCTCATGGAATTTCTGATCTCGGAAATCTATAAAGTCTAGGTATGCCTACTTCAATACGTAATCCCAATTGTAATTCCCCTTGATTGTCTTTCCCTCCATCCGCCCCCGTCGCACGCCCATCTGATTGATCTCGTGGTCACGAGTTCGATGGAATTGTACTTCCCCTCGATTGATTCCTTGGCGGCTTTGGGAATTTTTTATGCCGCCTTGCATGGAAAGATAGGGTTAGGAAGTTTTCAAGCCATCTATCTATTTTTTACGGTAGGCTGTGTTTTTGACTTGTATTCTTGCAACTCTGATTGTCACCCACCCTGTCGAGGCCGGAGGTTTCGGTTGGAGAGAGAGCGGCGGGTGTCTGTCTCTGCAGGCGTGCGGCGCCCGCCCGCCTCGCTGGAGTGTGGCAGTTGTCGGGAGGAGTGCGGCGGCGGTGACAGGTGGAGTGAGGAGTCTCGGGACGGTTGGAGACGACCTCCCCACCTTTTTAAAAAATCTTTTTTCCATTTTATGATATTTTGTTTATTTGGTTAACCGATGGCCCTAGTCCACATAAGCAAAATAGCTCTGAGATCCTTGTTAGAAATCATGTCATAGTTTTTGAAATCATGTCATAGTTTTTTATTCCGTTTCCCTTATAAATTGGGTAAGTCTCTTCTATCTAATTTCCCTACAAACATAACATACCACATGATTTATGTTTTCGTATGATCTGATGCACCGGCGGATCATAATGGAGACCAAAAGGGTCATGCTCCCCCTCCCCAACTCAGCTACAATTTACATAATAGTACTTAGTATTTATTATTTTTCACCATATAAATCACAAACTATTTTATATTGGCCCTCTCAACTGTTGTGTAATCTCTTTTAGCCCCTCCTATAATTTTAGTCAAGGTCCGCCACTGATCCGATGAAGACAGAATTGGTCTGATGTATACTAGAACAACGGTATGATCTGATGACTTTCCTTTTTCTTTTGTTCAAGACCATGAGCCGATGACGTAGGCACAGGGGTTCCTCAGGTTTTTTTTTTTTCTCTCGAGAAAACAGGGGTTCCTCAGGTGGGCATGCACCAGGATGGCCCTTTTCCTTGTCCGTGTGCTTTGGGCCATTAATTTATCAGGCCTACTCGTGATGTTTTAACCCTTTGTACAGAACGGAATATCAGGCCTAGTCTCCGCTCCGAATATCACGCCTAGTCTCCCTGACCTGGCCGCCGCACAAGGGCGACCGGCCACGCGCCGGCCATTTCGCTTCTTCGTTCTGTTTTTTTTTTTATTTTATTTTTTCTATTCTATTTCCGTTTTATTTTTTCTTTTCTGTTTTATTTTTCGATTTTCATCTTAATTTCGTTTTTAAAAATTTTGCTTTCAGAAAATGTTTAGAATTTTGAAAATTGTTTGCGGTTTTTTTAAGAAATGGTTCGTTTTTTTGGAAAATATTCATTGTTTTAAATTTTTTGGTTCATCCTTTTTTACTTTGGCTCATGATTTTTCGAAAATTGGTTCATGATTTTTTCGAAATTAGTTCATGGTTTTTCAAATTTTGGTTCATGAATTTTGAAAATTGGTTCATGAATTTCAAAAAAATGTTCATGTTTTTTTAAAATTCTGTTCGTGACTTTTAAGAAAAATGCATTTAGCATTTTTGGTTCATGAATGTTGAATTTTACTTCATAAATTTTGAATTTTGGTTCATGAATTTTAAATTTTGGTTCATGATTTCGTGAAGTCTTCATTATTTTAAAAAATAAATAAGAGAAGAAAAGTACTACCTCCAATCCTAAATAAGTGTCGTTATTTTAAACTAGAGTTAGTTCAAAACCGTGACACTTATTTAAGATCGGAGGGTGTATTAAACGTAGAAAGCAGTACCATTGGAACAAAAGAACGTGTGCAATCGGAGACGAACACAGCGTTCAGTGATACAAACACATTTAGCAGTACAACCTTTGTTGGGCCAAGCCCATTAACGAAGGTTGCGCGTTTTAAACGGCAAGCCGATGTCGTATCGCTTAAAAAGGCCAATAGAACCTCCCGGAGAATCCTATACACCGACCAGTCAGGTGTCTACACCGCACTCACACCCGCGCATGTGCATGGACCTGGCCGATTTCGGTGTATAGGTACCTCATTTTGTCTATTTCTTTTTTTACTTTACATTTTTATTTCTTTTCTGTTCGTTTATTTTCCTTTCTTCTTTTTATTTTCAGTTACTTTTTTGTTCAGATTCAAAATTATTCTAATATAAAAATATAAAATTTTTAAAAATGTGTATGCCCAAAAATGCTCGAATTTGAAGAAAAATATACAGATTCAGGAATTGTTCAAATTTTTTTAAATATAAGAATTTTCAATTTGAAATTTTTTCATATTTGAAAAATGTTCATGTTCGAAAAAATTTCAAATTTAGAAATATTTAAATTTCGAAATATATGTGAAAAATTACAAATTTGTATTGAGATTTAAATTTTTTAATACTTTTTGATATTCAGAATTTTGAAAAATCCACACTCGAAAACCATAAAAAGAAAAAACAATACTTTTTGATATTTAGAATTTAACTTTTGACCAATCCTTAGATGTCTTATATTTTAGGACGGAGGAGTATATGGAAATCTGTTTTGCAACACTTTCTATATAGTCTATAAAGTTGCAAAAAAAGGCGCTAGTTTTAAGGCATCCATATATCAAAATAAAAAACATATTCAAAAAATCACCGTTTGTTGCTACAAAATGTTTAAAAAGTATGTAATTGTTTGCAAAATATAGTACACACCCAAACGCGAAATAGCATGTCACAGTTTGCTATATTTTTTCAACACACTCATATACCAAAAATATATTTGCAATGTAGCAAATAGCAACACGTCATGCAACGTCAAAAATCCTAAGAAGTCCACTCACCTCAATCACCAACAATGGAACACCAACATAGCCGCCCTGACTTCACCAGTATTGAATCCAGCTCACTAGAGCCCCGTCGAAGGCAGATCGGACAACCTTGGACACATTTCCCGAGGACCTCATGGCCCACCACGTATACCATGATATCCTCTCTACATCCAGCGTCAACAACCTTGGGGAATGTTCTGATGTTCTTTTGCATCTACATCTATATTTTTATACTTTTGCATCTCACAAAGTTTAACAAAGCTATTGAGATGGGCAGCAGGATTATCAGAACCAGCACCAGAAAATTGCTCTCTCGTCACAAGATTCAATAAAGCAGGCTTAATTTCATAAAAGATAGCATCAGGAGTAGGTGGAAATCATTGTTGTTGGTCTAGTGAAGTCACACAACTTGGTGTTCTCGGCAGAATTCATTCTCGCAAAGGTGGGCAAGCCAAAAACAGCAGTGTGTTTTTTGAATAAAGCAAGCAAACCAAACTAGACTAATTTTTTTTAGGTTTTCTTGGAAAGACGCAAACAAAACCAAACAAAAAACAAAGCAAACTAAAAACAAAGTAAAGGGAAAACAAGTGAAAGACTCCTCTTGTGAAGACGTCCTTAGCCTCCCCGTCAGCGGCGCCAGAAAACTTGTTGATGGTGCTTGACGTGGAGCACTTCGTTGGAAACCCCAAAAGCAAGGTGTGATGAGCACAACAGCAATTCTTCCCTCATTAGAGACCGAGGTTATCGAACCAGAAGGAGGAAGGAAACATCGCACAGGTATTGCAAGCAACGCGGAGACCTGCACAACACAAACTCAAGACTTTGCCCCAACGAATCAGTGAGGTTGTCAAGCTCACCGGTTTGCTGTAACAAAGTATTAAACATATGGTGTGGAAGGTCATGGTTTGAAGCAAGTAAACAGGTAACAGTGAAAGATGTATCAATGGTAAAGATTGGACCGGGGTCCATAGTTCACTAGAGGTGCTCTCCTTAGATAAACAACATGGCATGAAGAGTAAACAAATTACAGAATGGAAATTGACAGAAACTAAGCAAGGCAAATTGGCAGAAACTAAGCAAGGCATAACAATGCAATTACTAGTCAGAAAGATCCTATGAGATTCGATTGGGCAATACAACAAGATACATAGGCCGCCATCCAACTTCATCTATGACTAGAAGTCCACCTTCAGGTTATCATCCGAACCCCCTCCAGTATTAAGTTGCAAGCAACAGACAGCTGCTTTAAGCAAAGTGTGTAAGGTAACCAGTCCACATGTTCCATGAACAATAGACCGTTGTTTTATCCCTAGTAGCAACAGCACATCTACAACCGAAGAGATTATTGTCACTTCCCTTGGAAACTAGAGGCATGAACCCACTATCGAGCATAAATACCCCCTCTTGGAGTCACTAGCAACTACTTGGCCAAGATAGCTACTAGAAACAAAGAGCATGCAAGATCACAAACAACACAGACAAGATAGAATCATAAATACAAAACCATTAATCAAACCAACATAATAATCTCAATATCCATCAGATCCCCGCAAACACAACAATGCATGATTACAAATAGATTAGATCTTGATCATGAACGGAGCTCACAAGATCTATACATGAAAGCACAAAGGAGGAGATACAACCATTTAGCTACTACATGGACCCATAGTCCAAGGTGGAACTACTCACGCATCATACCGGAGAGAAGGCCTCCGGGATGATCTCCCCTCTGGCAGGGTGTCAGGAAGAAATTCAGATCCCCCCCGGTCTAGGGACGACAGTGGCGGCGGCTACAGAAGGTTTTGTGGAGATTTGATCGGGTACTTAGGGTTTTTGCATCAGGGGCTTCTTATAGGCGAAGGTGAGGCCGATGCGGTGGCCAGGAGCCACACACCCTGCCTAGGCGTGGGGCCCACCCGCTCCTGGGGGTGCGGCTGCCCTGGCACGTGACGACTGTCTATGCACAGCCTGTTGGGAACCCCAAGAGCAAGGTGTGAAGTAGCAAGCAACAAGTTTTCCCTCAGTTGAGACCGAGGTTATCGAACCAGAAGGAGGAAGGAAACGTCACACAGGTGTTGCAAGCAACGCGGAGACCTGCATAACACAAACTCAAGACTTTGCCCCCAACAAACAGTGAGGTTGTCAAGCTCACCGGTTTGCTGTAACAAAGGATTAAATGTATGGTGTGGAAGGTAATGGTTTGCAGCAAGTAAACAAGTAACAGTGGAAAATGTATCAATGGTAAAGATTGGACCGAGGTCCATAGTTCACTAGAGGTGCTCTCCCTAGATAAACAACATGGCATGAAGGGTAAACAAATTATAGCAGGGCAATTGACAGGAACTAAGCAAGGCATAACAATGCAATTACTAGTCAGAAAGATCCTATGATATTCGATTGGGCAATACAACAAGATACATAGACCGCCATCCAACTACATCTATGACTAGAAGTCCACCTTCAGGTTATCATCCGAACCCCCTCCAGTATTAAGTTGCAAGCAACAAACAACTACTTTAAGCAAAGTGTGCAAGGTAAACAGTCCACATGTTCCATGAACAAGAGACCGTTGTTTTATCCCTAGTAGCAACAGCACATCTACAACCGAAGAGATTATTGTCACTTCCCTTGGAAACTAGAGGCATGAACCCACTATCGAGCATAAATACCCCCTCTTGGAGTCACTAGCAACTACTTGGCCAAGATAGCTACTAAAAACAGAGAGGATGCAAGATCACAAACAACACAGACAAGATAGAACCATAAATACAAAACTATTAATCAAACCAACATAATAATCTCAATATCCATCGGATCCCCGCAAACACAACAATGCATGATTACAAATAGATTAGATCTTGATCATGAACGGAGCTCACAAGATCTATACATGAAAGCACAAAGGAGGAGATACACCATCTAGATACTACATGGACCCATAGTCCAAGGTGGAACTACTCACGCATCATACCGGAGATAAGGCCTCCGGGATGATCTCCCCTCCGGCAGGGTGCCAGGAAGAACTTCAGATCCCCCCGATCTAGGAATGATGGTGGCGGCGGCTACAGACGGTTTCGTGGATATTTGATCGGGTGCTTAGGGTTTCTGCATCGGGGGCTTCTTATAGGCGAAGGGGGAGACCGAGGCGGCGGCCAGGGACACCAAACCCTAGCCAGGCGTGGGGATGGGCCCACCCGTGCCTGGGGTGCGTCTGGCCCCTCCGCCTCTCCTCTAGACTTCTTGTTCCCCACGGAAAGTAATTAACTTTTACGTTTGTCCCGTCCAATTCCAAGAATATTTATTTACTAACTTTTCTGAAACCAAAAACAGGAGAAAACAGGCATCTGGCACTGTTGCAACTTGTTAATAGGTTAGTACCAGAAAACATATAAAAAGCACCTCAAAGTGTAGACAAGCAAAGCAAAGTAGATACAAAACAAGCATGAAGCATCAAAAATTATAGATACGTTTACAACATATCAACATCCCCAAGCTTAACTCCTGCTCGTCCTCGAGTAGGTAAGTGATAAAATAATAATTTTTGAGGTGACATGCACCTTCATAATAAAGATCCAACCATTTACAAGCATTGAAAGCTGGGATCAAAAAACTCTAAACATGTGCATGAAAGATGAAGTTCTAACAATAGGACATAGTAACTATGCATGCAACATGACAGGCTATAAACAAAGATCTTGAATAACATGCATTAAAAAACGTTTGTTTGTTTCACATACAGAAACCATAGCATAGTGGCAATCAGCTTGTCCCTCACAGAGTAGCGAATAGATGCATAGTACACCTTCAAAGTTCACAAGGGTGACTAGAAACAAGTAGCACACGAACAAGTAATATCACAATATGCATCAATTAATCAGATTTGGAACACTTCACACAGAATGAAAACTATGCTCTCTTAATGGTGCCTAAAGGTAGAAGGTGGAGACTCAATAATGGTGTAAGAAAGGCCTTTTTGTAAAGGAAGCAGGGATTACAAGTTTCAAAAGGAGCTTCCAAAAATTATGGTACTTGTTAGCTTTCAGTCCTCATTACCCCTATCATAAGCATATTTAAGTGGTTAAGGTTAAAGTGGCAAAGCTGGAGTATATGCTTGACGAAGTATAAGTTGGCAATATCAATTCCCTTGAATACGAGGACCACACCTCATGCATACTCAACTTTGGGTCCAGGTAAGTTCTTGTCACTCTAAGTATTTGCATATCATTGAGAACTGCCAACGGGGTACCCCTTGCACATGGTACAAGAGCTTTCCCATAACCAAAATGACAAGGCAAGCAGACAATGAACATCTCAGCAATCTTTTCATTTACCATATGCATAGCTTTTTATTGAGGATGGTTCATAGATAGCTCATTATGGTGATACTGCAAGTTTCCACCATGATTAGGCATGGCTTAGGCTAGCGGCCCGGGCGTTTCTCTAACACAGGATACAAACTCCATGGACTTACAAGTTCCCTCTTTATTTCACACCGGTGACATCTATAGACAAAAGAACATGATATCAACTGAGTACAAAGTACAAGTGCAATGTTGAAAACGTTCCCCGCGACAGCACGGTTCTGCTAATTCCAACTTATAAGTGCAAGCATGTATAACAAAGTTGTCACAATGGTTCAAGTTTATTAGGTGCAAAGAATAAAATTTGCCATCAAATTCGTGAGGGATTTAATCACTAAGTTTTCACATAACAAAATAGTTTTTAATTGGGAGATAGTTGAAAACAAGAATATACTTGGAATTGTGTAACACACCATGCATAGGAGTTTATAGTGGACACTTTGGAATAACTTGGTTTCTTGGGAGTTGGAAGCATGAGTAGAACTTACTCATACAAGTGGAGGCTAGCAAAAGACTGGGAGCAACCAACTAAGAGAGCATAATGGCCATAATCATGCAATGCAACAAAGCATACTAATCAAAGCAAAGAGTGGTACTACAAGTCAAGGACTAAATGATCATAGAGTCTAATGGTGACTTGTCATAGTCATAACATGGTGTGAGCATGTGCCAAGTCAACCCAAGCAAAACATCAAAGGAGAATACCACAATACTATGCTTTTGTATGCTGAAACAAGGCATAATTTCTTTAAGGCACACAAAGCAATCCCAATTGTTTGGAACAAGACATGCTACAGCAATAATCACTAAGCATAAATTCAAAACAATACCTAGCATGTCATGCTAAAGTCTAAGTCACGGTCAATGCAAGCTCCTCTTGCACTTCTAGCAAGAACTTACTACTCCTTTCCAAACACCAAGAAAACTTATTTTCAAAACAACACAGAGAGAACGGGGGTCCAAACTACTAAAGAAAACTAAACAACCTAATCAAAGCAAATGAAAACTAAGACTCTCCAAGAACAACACAACTGTGCATGAAACAATAAAAACGAGGTGTCTAGACAGACCTGAGCTTTTTATTGATGAAGAAGGGGATGCCTTGGGCATCCCCAAGCTTTGATGCTTGTACCTCTTGGATATTTCTTGGGGTGACACCATGGTGGCATCCCCAAGCTTGAGCTTTTGTCCATTCTTAATATCATTGCATCATTCTCTCTTTACACCTGAAATTTTTCCTTCATACAAAACTTCACACAATCTTTATTAGCAATATTAGCTTATTCAAAAGATATTAGACCACTGGAAAAGCTTTGGAACGGCAAGGCTTTTCACTAAAAACACAAGCTACTGTAGTAACTCCTTCAAAAATCTCAATTCACCTAAAGAGAACTCAAAAAAGAATCAATAAGAAGCAAATGCAAATAATGGCAGAAATCTGTCAAAACAGACCAGCAGTCAGAAACCGATTTTTTCGAACATCTTCTATTGCTCAAATAAAAAATTGTTGAACTAACGAAAGTTATCTAACATACTAGGGGATTTATTAGTAAATTTTCAGCTCAATTCGATTTACAGATCCTCCTCGCGAATTTGTTTGGTGGAGGACAGAAATCTGTTTTAGGATAGCAACTCCCTAAATCTGACTTCCCACTCATTAGAGGTCATTCTTGCCACAAAAGGCAAACAAGAAGGATAAGGAGAGGTCATTACAAAAGTAACAACTTCCAAGACTCAAGGAAACTCTTGGGTTATCTCCCAATAAGTACTTTTCTTTAACGCCTTTAAGTTAGGCAAAAGGAGCAAGAAGAATCAAGTATTTTTAAATGAAGAAGCATTAACATCAAATCTTGCTTTCAAGGGAGGATCAAAAAGCAACTTCTCTCTCCTCATAGCGAAGTGTTCAATACCTTTCTTAAATGGAAAATGATATTTAATGGTGCCTTCTTTCATATCAATGATAGCACCAACTGTTCTAAGAAAAGGTCTTCCCAAAGTAATAGGACAAGAAGCATTATATTCAACATCCAAAACATAGAAATCAACAGGGACATAAGTATTGTTAACCATAATGAGAACATCATTAATACTCCCCATGAGTTTCTTCTTAGCATTATCATTGAGTGGGACATCCAAATAACAATCTTCTAATGGTGGCAAATCAAGCATTTCATAAATCTTCCTGGGTATAATAGAGACACTGAAACCAAGATCACATGAAGCTTTGAGATCAAATTCATTCACTTGCATATTAATAATGGGTTCCCAACTATCTTCTACTTTCCTAGGAATAGAAGCTTTGTGTTTTAGCTTCTCTTCCTTAATTTTCACAAGAGCATCTGTAATGTGTTTGGTGAAAGCAACATGCATATCACTAGCATCAGGACTTCTAGAAAGCTTTTGCAAGAACATAATCACTTCAGAAATATTGCAACCATCAATATCAAAGTCAAACTTAGCATCACTAGTAGTAGGCATAGTAGGAGGAGGAATAGGGGATACTTGTGGTTTAGTGGTGATAATGCACACACTATTCTTTCTATCAATTTCAGCTTCCCTTTCCCACTTAGCATGAAGTTGAGCTAATAGCCTAATATTTTCATCAATAGTAACTTGTATGGCATGAGCAGTAGCAAAGGTGTTTTTCATAGTTTCTGGTTTAGCAGTCATTTTATTAACCAATGAAGTCTGAGCTTCAGACGAAGATGATATATTCTTCTCAACAGTTAAAAGCTTTTCCTCTATAGTCTTATTGAAAGTGGATTGTTTACTAATAAAGTCCTTGAGCATGACTTCAAGTTCATAGGGGGCACTTCTAGCATTATTGTAAGAGCTTCCATAGGAATTGCCATTATTAGTAGGATAAGGCTTATGTTGTTGCTGCCAAAATTGTTCCTATAGGCATTGTTGTTGAAATTGTTGTTTTTAATGAAGTTCACATCAACTTGCTCTTCGATATGTTGGAAACGTATATATAATTTTTGATGCTCCATGCTTATTTAGTATCTACTTTTCTTTACTTATGTGATGCCCAGAACCTTGTCAATGCAGTCCAATCGACTCGGTTTGATCTAGCTCCTGAAGGTGTCATCTACAAAGATATCAGGTCCTTTGCTAAGTTGTATTTTTCGTCTTTTAGCTTTACTTATTGTCCAAGAGTCTGTAATAATATCGCACACGCTCTAACTGTGAGAGGCGTAAGTGATCATGTGAACCGTACTGTGTGGCTGGATGATCTGCCAAACAATGTAATGTTGCTGGTGGATGGCGATGTTGTTATGTCTGCAAGTTAATGGAATGAGGCCGTTCCATCTAAAAAAACACAATGCCATCATCGATGAATCTGGTTGACCAACTCCCTCGTCGTTGCTAAATCAGGACGACCCTATTTGGTTTCTCACGCTTCCCAGCATCTTTCTTAAGATTGGTGAGGGGAAATGGATGTCAGCCACCTACCTCCAATGGCGGTCACCTCTGGCAAGATGTCCATATCTTAGGTGTGTTTGCTAGGCCGTATTTCCGTTTCTCGCACGGGCCGAGAAGAAATAAGCCTGTTTGTTATATTGGATCGCATGTATTTTTTTTGCATTAAGGATTTTAAAACAGCAAAAATTGGCCAGATGGGAACGCAGGCCATGTGCGCCTCCATGGAGGCGCATCCCAGACTTGCTCCTCTAGCTAGCTAGCTAATTTAGGCATGTTCGTGGCCTTAGATTTTGAGCGGAAGAGCTAGCTAGCTAGCAAATCAAAAGAACGTCCGTGCGTGCCCCTGCGCGCCGGCCGCTCCTCCATGCCCAATCCCCCAATTCAATCAAAATTTACGAGAAGACGACGGCAAAAATTGGGGATTGGGATTTCAGACCGAGAGTGTCCGTGCTTGATAGTCAATTTATTCAATGGATAACTGAAGTTTTTGTGCTGACCATAGCAGCACTTCCCTAGTGTGGTTGAATTGATGCAAAGGTCTTTTTTAACTTCTTACTCAGACTTCTTCGGTGGCACTAAAAGTTCATGGAGGTATTGCGGTCGATGCTGCTCGAGAGCATGTGGATGCGAAGCCCCGGACGCCGGCGTCGGAGGAGACTCAACTCCAGCCGTCCGCCTCGGCACTCTAGGATCAGCTCTGGCGCCTGCTCGCGTCGCCGGCTTCGTGCCATGACATGCTCAGTTTACATGTTGATTAGAGGAGATTAGAGGTGAGAAATCATCCCTAGTACCACAACTAAACAACTAAACTTTGCATCCAACGATTCAACATAGCCCATTAAACATAGAGGCCTCTCACGCTGAAACGGTGAATATGGGCAACCAAACAACTTGCACTTCAGAACCGGAGGCTATATTTGCAGAAACATCTTCCTTTGAGCCATGATCCTCAGATACCCAAAAGTCCACGAGCAACCAAACACGCCTTTAAAAATCGTGGTTGTTGGGGAAAGTGCTGCTGCGACAACCAGTTTTTCTATATTTATGTTTTTTTTAGAAAAACAGAAAGACTTCTCCCGCTCCATTTAAGAAGTCAAACAACGGTCAAGCGAGTACTACCTTCATTCCGAGTTTACTTATTAGACAAATATCGTACTTTAAGAAAATGGAGGTAGTATTACCCGCAACAAAAAATGGAGGCAGTACAAACACTATAGAAATGGCCAGATGCGCCGGGGTCGTCGGCGTAGGACCGGACCAGGCCAGCCTAAGCCGCCAGCCCTCGGTGTAGCCAAGCCATCGGCGTATTATACCCTACGCCGACGGTCACCCTCGGCATAGTGAGGCCTTCGGCGTAGCCAGGGGATGCATGGAACATATCGGCCAGCGCGGACGGCGCGCTAACAGTGCCGGCCATTACGCCGACGGCGACCCTCGGCATAGCGTCATTCCCAGTACGCCGACGGTGACCCTCGGCGTACCCATCACGTACGCCGACGGTGACCCTCGGCGTAGCCCTCTTCATTTTTTCCTTTCTACTTGCACGCTTATTTTATATTTGTATCAATTATTTATGTTCTTTTTTTATTAATTGGATGATTTCGTACCCTCTGAATAGCCGTCTCCACGCCCACATGAAATGTCGTTGCGAATCTTCTCACACCCCGAGAAATTTCTATATGTTTGTAATTGTTATTATCGCATGTGGTTTTGAATAGCACTCTCCACGCCCACATGAAATGTGTGTGAATTTTATATACCACACATTTTGGAGAAGTTGTTCAAAGATCCAATGCTTTTATCGCAAGTAGTTCTGTCAACCCTACTGAGGAGCGGACGATAGTTTCTCTTATAGATATAGCATGTACCATCCTATGACCTAAACAAACACAAAACAAGAGAGAGATACGCCGGGCTACCCCTGGCAGAGGAACGTCTAGGGTGGTAGACGATCCGAGTGTGCACAGATCAGGGTTTCGCCGGAGGAAGACCACGAGAACATCGAAATCAGATGAAAACTTGCATGTGTCCCTAGCATATGTGTGTGAGTATGGTGAGAGGTTGGTATAGGTGCTTGCATGTGTCCCCCTCGCATGCATGCGCTCTAACCTAGAAGCGAAGGTTCCGGACCCGTATAAGGGGGAATCTCCCCGTTGAGGTGAAACCGGGTAGGATAGTGCCCCAACTTGTGAACCAATATGGTTTTACATCACCCTATGACCTAAACAAACACAAAACAAGAGAGAGCTACGCCGGTCTACCCCTGTCAGAGGAACGTATAGGGGGGTAGACAATCCGAGTGTGCACAGATCAGGGTTTCGCCGGAGGAAGACCACGAGAACATCGGAATCAGATGAAAACTTGCATGTGTCCCTAGCATATGTGTGTGAGTGTGGTGAGAGGTTGGTATAGGTGCTTGCATGTGTCCCCCTCGCATGCATGCGCTCTAACCTAGAAGCGAATGTTCCGGACCCGTATAAGGGGGAATCTCCCCGTTGAGGTGAAACCGGGTAGGATAGTGCCCCAACTTGTAAACCAACATGGTTTTACATCACCCTATGACCTAAACAAACACAAAACAAGAGAGAGCTACGCTGGTCTACCCCTATCAGAGGAACGTCTAGGGGTGACGATCCAGTGTGCCTGGTCGGTTCACGGAGGAAGACCACGAGAACATCGGAATCAGATGAAAACTTGCATGTGTCCCTAGAATATGTGTGTGAGTGTGGTGAGAGGTTGGTATAGGTGCTTGCATGTGTTCCCCCAAGTGTGACCCCCTTTGTAGACATGCGTTAACACTTAGTAAAATCATGGATATTATTGTTTCTTCTATAATAGTAGACACCAAATAATATATTTTCATTTGTTATATTAGTAAACATCAAATAAAGTTTCTTGTATAATTTTTTATTAATAACAAAAATAAAAAAAGCTAGCCACGTCGACGGCAACCCTCGGCGTATGCCAGGCCATCTGCGTAGGTCTAAGTAAAAAAATTGCCCTAGCTACGCCGACGGCAGCCCTCGGCGTATGCCTGGCCGTCGGCGTAGCCCTATCCATTAAGGGTTGCCCGTGCGGCCCACCCGGGCCAGTGGCCACTCCTCCCCAATCCCTATCCCCAACCTCCAAGGCCGCCTGACCCTTGGCCACACGGTCCTCGAGCTCCGGCCGTCACGCCTCCTCATTGACCACGCTACCATCCTCCCCGAGCCGCAAGACCATTGCCTCGAGCCTTGCCACCGCTGCCTCGAGCCACCTTGACAAGATCCTTCCTCCCTCAAGCCACCGCCACCAAGACCCTCCCTCCCGCCACCCACTTGACCTCACTCCCACTGCACCGCCTCCCCTGCTGCCCACCTCCCACCGCCTGCCACCTTTGCCTCGCCTCCCCATCCTCTCACCTCCACCGAGCACACCCTCCCCCATTAGGTTAGTATTGGTAATTTAGGTGTAGTTATTTAGGTGTATTGTTAGTATTGTTAGGTGTAGTTAATTTTAGGTGTATTGTTAGATGTACTTAGTTATAGTTATTTAGGTGTATTGTTAGTATTATGTTAATATTTATATGTAACTATTTTAAATTGTAGATGACACAATAATGAAAATAGTGTTAGTGTCGGGCATATGTGCATTGTATATTGTAGATTAGACAATAATGGCATTTGTGCCTTTCTTAGTAGATGAGACAATAATGGCATTTGTGGATATTTAAACATCTTCTCATGTTTTTTGCAGTTACCGGAGGGTGAGCGGGGGGAGTGTTTCGACGGCGGGGTCCCGGATCATCTTCGACGATTTGATCACGCTTCGAGGGTGAGAATCCGTTCTCCTCTCTTGTACCTAGGTTTATTTTCGTGTCTAGATCACCAAGTCTATCGCGTCACCCAGGCGTCATCCCGACCGTAAGTGTTATGCGACTTAATATGCATTAGTGATCTCGCATATTTTGGACCGTAACGCTTATGGCTTTTATCGGGCAGTCGGTGGATTCGTAGTTGGGTATGGTTCTCCCTGGCTCTACCTCGATTCGAGACAGGATTTTGGTGGCGCCTCCTCGTTGTTCTTCGGATGCACATCCTCTTAGCTTTTTGTCGAGACGTGTATCGGGAGAGCAGCGGGGAGGTGCTGCCGAAATTCTGCTTGGATGGGGTAGAATCAGGGAGAACTTACCCAATCTACGGATCCGGCGGCTGGTTAGGACCCTCTTTTCCTATTGGACATGTAGGTTGACGAATGCATAAAAATATGAAGCATTTAATCTCCTGTTTGATATAAAATGTTATATTTATTGTTTGTCTCCCAACAAAGCAGAAGAGGATGGCTGATAATGAGTGGATGTATAGTGGTCGTATTAGTGCGACTAATAAAACAGACGATGGGTACGGAACACTCATTTGTTAGTGAATGAGTTAGCGCGTGGTTCGAAGGCAATGGTTCGGGCACTTTGTCCCTGCGCTCATTGCACTAAGCGTCATCGTCAGGGAAAGGATGACGTGTATAAACACCTTCTGCAATATGGGTACATGTCTAACTATGTCAAGTAAGTCGACTTTGCTCGGTAAGAACGTGACAAAGGTGAGGTGATGCGTCAGCGGCTCAATGGCAATGAGCACGATGGGATTATAAACATGCTAGATGATCTCATCGATGCAGACCAGCCGAATTCGCCACCTCCACGGGAGGAATCACCAGAACTGGAGGAACCGCTAGAATCGGAGGAACCGGAGCCAACCGTGAGGCCTTCCTTGATATGATGGACGCGACTAAGAGGCCTCTGTACGAGGGTGAAAAGATTTCTCAGCTTGATGCCATCTCTCAGTGTCTAGCCGACAAGTGCCAGTACTCCGCCACCCGTTCTCACTTTGAAGCTAATCTGAGAACATGTGGTAACATGTTGCCCGAAGGTCATTGTCTGCCTAAAACCTTTCACAAAACGAAGAAACGATGAAACTCATGAAGGAGCTCAACATGGATTATGAAAAGATAGATTGCTGTCCAAAAGGCTGCCTTTTGTTTTGGAAACAGTTTGAGGGTGACAAGTACTGCTCCATTTGTAAGGCCTTAGATATGAAGAGATAAAGGGGAAGGATGGTCAGGTGAGGCAGTCGAAGGTCGCTAAGAAGATACTTCGATATCTCCCATTCATAAAAAGAATCCAGCGGCTTTACTTGAGCAAGGAGACTGCCAAACAGATGACGTGGCACAAGAAGGGGAAAAGATACGAGGACGAGCACGGACGGAAGAATATGGGACATCCATCTGATGGTAAGGCATGGAACAACTTCGATGACAAATACCCCCGATGGGCAGAAGAGGCTCGGAATGTTAGAATTGCGATAGCAATAGATGGCTTCAACCCATATGGTATGTCGACGGCCTCGTACAGCTGCTGGCCGGTGTATGTTATTCCGCTCAATCTCCCTCCCGGGAGTATTAATTCAATAGAAGACCATGTTTTTGTCGCTGATAATTTCAGGACCTGAGTATCCGGGGAAGAACTTGAGTGTCTACATGCAGCCGATTGTGGATGATTTGAACCACTCTTGGATACACGGGACGTTGACATACGACCGAGCATCAAAGAGAAACTTTTTGATGAAAGTTTGGTTGCGATACTATGCATGACATGCCTGCACGCCCTAACGTGCGGATGGTGTACAAGCGGTAAGTGGCCATGCCGGTGTGCACCGACTTGAGTTCCTTTGGCTAAAGTCGGTCGCAAATATGTTGCGCGTTTGACACGAATCGACAATACCTCAAAAGAAATCATTCGCTCGAGAAGATAGAAAGAACTTCAAGAAGGGCAAAGTTGTGCATGAAGTAAAAGAGGTACCAAAGTTCGAGGGTGCATTGTTGATGCCGAACGTGTTTCGTGCTCGTGCAGCTGAACCGGACATCAATTTGCGGATATGGTGTAACGCATAATTGGACTCATGTGGCAGCTTTAACGAATCTCGTATTACAAGGACCTCGAACTTACCCATAACATCGATGTGATGCACACGAAAAGAATGTCGGGAGTCCCTTTTCACATTCTGAACATTCACAGTAAGTCAAAGGATAATGTCAAGGCTAGAGTCGATGTTGAGAAGCTTTGTGATAGGAAGAGATTACACATGCAGCCTCCTACTGTCCGTCGAAAGAATTGGTTCAAGCCGCATGCCTACTACTGCCTTGATAATGTCCAAAAGAAGGAGTCATTTAGGTGGCTCAAATATGTCGTGATGTTCCCTGACGGTTATTGTTCGAATATAAGTAAGGGAGTCAATCTTTCGACGGGACAAGTCACCGGGCTCAAGAGTCACGACTATCATATATGGATTGAGCGGCTGATGTCGGTGATGGTTCGAGGGTATCTCCCCGAGAAAGTATGGCGAGTGCTTGCGGAGTTGAGCCATTTCTTCCGCACCCTCTGTGCTAAGCAGATATATCCTCTGGTTATTAAGAAGTTGCAAGTTCAGGTGCCGGAGTTGCTATGCAATTTGGAGATGATCTTTCCGCCAGGCTTCTTTACTCCGATGGCACATCTCATTGTGCACCTCGCGAACGAGGCACTCTTGGGGGGGGGCGATGCAATTTCGTTGGCAATTTTGTATTGAGAGAGAGTTTAAGTATATTCAAAAGATAACTGGAAACAAATCCAAGATTGAAGCATGCATAGCTGAAGAAACATGTCTTCGGGAGATGGCAGACGCCGCGACAACCTACTGGCCCGATGATGTGTTGGAGATATGCCCTAGAGGCAATAATAAATATAGTTATTATTATATCTTTGTGTTTATGATAAATGTTTACATTCATGCTATAATAGTATTAACAAGGAAACATTGATACTTGTGTGTTTTGTAAACTTAATTTGAAGTCCCTAGTATAGCCTCTATACTTCACTAGCTTGTTGGTTGATTAATGATTGTGGTTTCCCTATCATGAACATTGAGATGTTATCAACAACAAGATCATATCGTTAGGAGAATGATATGGTGGACATACTCCTATAGATAAGCGTAGCATAAAGATCAAGTCATTTCATTAGTTCAATTGCTATATGCTTTCTGATACATAGTAACCTAATTCCTTCGACCATGAGATCATGCATATCACCTTTTGGATGGATGCTGTTTTTACATCAAACACCTCACCGTAACTTTGTGGTTATAAAAGTGGCATTGAGTGTTCGGAAGGTATTGGTTGAGACACATGGATCAAGAGTGGGATTTGTCCATCCACATGACGGATAGATATACTCTGGGCCCCTCCGGTGGAATGTCATCCAATTAGCTTGCAAGCATGTGACTTGGTCACAAGGGATCACATATCACGGAACGAAAAGAGTACTTATCAGTAACAAGGTTGAACTAGGTATGCAGAGATACCGACGATCATAACCTTGGGTAAGTAACATATCGTGAGACAAAGGGAAATTGGTATCGTATGTAAGTGGTTCATTCGATCGCAAAGTAATCGTTGAAATATGTGGAACCATATGAATTTCCAGATTCCTCTATTGGTTATTGTTCGAGAAGTGTCTCGATCATGTCGCATAATTCACGAACCGTAGGAGACACACTTAAGGATTGACGTTGTTTGAGTAGTTATGGTATTATGAGAAAGAGACCGAATGTTGTTCGAGTCTCGGATGGGATCCGGATATCACGAGGTGATCCGGAATGGTCCGGAGAATAAGATTCATATAAGGAAAGTCCTGCCGGAGTTCGGGAATGATTCCGTGTTTTCATCGGAATGTTCTAGAAGGTTCGGATTGTCCCAAGACTCGGGGGAGGGTACATGAATGTGTCATTGCTCATTGAATGATTGCATCATGTACTATGTGTTATTGCTGTCCCAAATAAAGGATTAAATTGAATCCTAAACAGAAAAGTCAAATGTCCAGTTTGAAAGTCAAACCGCCAAAACAAGAAACTGTGGGAAACAAGCAAGAGGAGTTGGAACCAACACGGAGGAGGAGTTGGACTCCAGCCGGCGCCCAGCCGAGTTGGGAGGGACTCCTCCCCTGGCGCCATGACCCCCTCCCATAAAAGGAGGCAGGCTCCTCCCATAGACACAATACTTTCTACTCTAGATCTCGGTTTAGAGCTGTTTTGGTTTAGAGCTTCTAATTGCTTTAGCCAGTTTAGAGCCTTCTAATTGGTTTAGAGCCCTCTAATTGGTGTGTCTAATTACTAGGCCACTAATCCTCTCTCTCATAAGCTCCACCATACTGCACCGGCTTAAGGCGAGCCTCGGATCTTCCCTCTACTTAGGTACCACGTGCCAGTTGCCGGAATCGCGAGGAGAGTGCTACAACCTCCGCTTTGCTGGAACAAGGGAGAGGAAGGTCTTCGTCGAGTACCGAACGTGTGACCGATCAAGGGAGCGCTTTAACGTGGCGCTAGAAGGATCGTACACGATCTTGAGATCGGAAGAGTACTACATCACCCACGAATCCGATCTCGTAACCACTTTGGAATCTTCGAGGGTGAGTTCCTCTATCGACTGCTGCTACAATCTAGTAGATAGATCTTGGCTTGTTTGTTTGTATGCGATAGAAAATTTTTGTTTTCCATGCTACGAACCCCTAAAGGGTATCGAGCCGTGTCTATATGTAGATCACAGACGAGTAGAACACAATGGTCATTGTGGGCGTTGATGCTTTATTGTAGATTGCTTTTTGTGTACTTTGCATCTTGCGGTATGTTGGGATGAAGCGGCCCGGGCTAACCTTACATGACATCGTTCATGAGACTTGCTCCACGCTTGACATGTAACTTGTATTGCATAAGTGGCTTTGCGGGTGCATGTTTCTCCTAGCATAGTTAAGATACAATTTACAACGGGTGATCAACAATGCTAGTATCAATGTTGTGGTTCTTGTTCGTAAGTTAGAACGACACTTATTGAAAGCCCCAAACCACGTAAAATATGCAAAGAAAGTAGAAGCGTCTAACTTTGTTTTGCAGGGGTGTGCAGTGATGTGATATGGCCATGATTGTGATTATGTTTGATGAATGCCATGTTACTAATTGTAAGTCGACAACCGGCGGAGCCATATGGTTGTCTTTAATTTATGTTAAGACCCGTGTCTATTCAAAGTAGTTGTAATAGTTGAAGCCGTGGGCGACAACCATGGAGAAGCGTCATTGACCTTGATGCAATGCGGTGATGATGGAGATCATGTTCGTGCTTGAAGATGGAGATCGAAGGCACGAAGAAGAAAGGCCATATCATATCACATATATATTGAATTGCATGTGATGTTAATCCTTTATGCATCTTGTATTGCTTAGTAGACGACGGTAGCATTATAAGATGATCCCTCATGCACATCAATTTCAAATCATAAAGTGTTCACCCTTAGTTAGCACCGTTGCTAAAGCTTGTTGTTTCGAAGCACCACGTGATGATCGGGTGTTCTAGATTACGCAAGTGTATACAACGTGAGCAAGCCGATTTGCTCATGCGAAACTAAGGTTTGATCTTGACGAGCCTAGCATGTATGGACATGGTCTCGAACACGGATTACCGAAAGGTAAAGCATGAATCGTATAGTAGATATGATGAACATGATGATTGCTCGCCATTGAAACTATATCAACTCTCGTGATGATCGGTGTTGATGTAGTGGATTTGGTTCGAGTGATCACTATAACAATGTGAGGGATATTGTTTTGAGTGGGAGTTCACCTAGTTTAATTTCATTAATTAATTTGAACTCAATTTGTCATAAACTTAGTCTAAACTATTGCAAATATGTTGTAGATCAATGGCAGCCCCTACCATCAATTTTAATGCGTTCCTAGAGAAAGAAAAGTTGAAAAACAATGGAAGCAACCATGGATTGGTTCCGCAATTTGAGGATTGTCCTCACACTGGTAATTTGACCTATGTCTTTGGATGCACATTGGGTGACCCACTGCGGTGATGCTCGATGAAGTAAAGAACGTTTACCTCGCTAAGAATCAAGACTCCATAGTTCAAAGGTGCTATCTTGTATGGTTTAGAATCGGAGCTTGTAAAAGGTTTGAAGAGTCGACCCATATGATATTGTCGAGGATCTCAAATTGATTTTTGAGACTCATGCGGCAATTGAAAGCTATGAGGCTTCGAAAAGTTCTTTAAGCGCAAGATGGAAGAGGGCAGCTCCACGGTGAGCATGTGCTTAAGATGTCCGGGCATGCAAACAAACTTCAAAGCTTGGGTATTGTGATTCCTAATGCTTTGGGATTTACCGTGTCCTCCAATCACTACCACCAAGTTACAAGAACTTTGTGATGAACTACAACATGCGAACATGAACAAGACGTTGCGAACTCTTTGCCATGTTGAAATCTGCGTAAGTGGAGATCAAGAAAGAGCACCAAGTGTTGTTGGTCAATAAGACCACCAAATTCAAGAAAGGCAAGTCTAAGCAAAGGACACTTCAAGAAGGGTGGTAAGAAAGCTACCACGCCGACGAAGAAGACCAAGGCTGGACCTAAGCTGAAACCGAGTGCTTTTACCGCAAGGGAGAAGGTCACCGAAGCGGAATTGCCCAAAGTACTTGGCGGATCAAGAACGCAACATCAAGAAGAAAGGTATATCGATATACATGTTATTGATGTGTATCTCACTAGTACTCGTAGTAGTGCACGGGTATTTGATATCTTGGTTCGGTTGCTCATATTTGTAACTCAAACAAGTCTTTGCAGAATAAGCGGAAGCTAGCGAAGAACGAGGTGACGATGCGCGTGGGAAGCGGATCAAAGGTTGATGTGATCGCGGTCGACGCTACCCTTCATCTACCATCGGATTAGTTTTATACTTAAATAATTGTTATTTAGTGCTGCGTTGAGCATGAACATTATCTCGGATCTTGTTTATTGCGAGGCGGTTACTTGTTTAAGTCGGAGAATAATGGTTGTTCGATTTATATGAGTAATATGTTTTACGCACATGCACCTTTGATAGATGGTCTATTCTTATTGAATCTCGATAGTGGAAATACACATATCAACAACATTGAGGCTAAACGTTTGAAATCAGCGATAATTCGACCTATATGTGGCACTTGTCGTCTTGGTCACATCGGAGTGAAACGTATGAAGAAACTCCATTCGATGGACTTCTTGAATCACTTGATTTTGAATCACTTGAAAGATGCGAAGCATGTCCGATGGGTAAAATGACTAAGACTCCATTTTACGGTATGATGGAGCGAGCTACGGACTTATTGGAAATCATACATACATGTGTGTGGTCCAATGAGTGTAGCATCGTGGTGGTTATCGTTATGTTCTTACCTTCACGGATGACTTGAGTAGATATGGGTATATCTATTTCATGAAACATAAGTCCAAACTTTCGAGAAGTTTAAGGAGTTTCAAAGTGAGGTAGAGAATCAACGTAACAAGAAGATTAAATTTCTGCGTTCTGATCGTGGAGGTGAATATCTAAGTTACGAGTTTGGCGAGCATTTAAAGAAGTGCGGAATACTTTCACAATTGACACTGCTGGGAACACCACAGCGTAATGGTGTGTCCGAACGTCGTAATCGAACTCTCTTAGATATGGTTCGTTCTATGATGTCACTTACAGATTTACCGCTATCATTTTGGGGTTATGCATTAGAAACAGCCGCATTCACTTTAAATAGGGCACCGTCTAAATCCGTTGAAACGACACCGTATGAATTATGGTTTGGGAAGAAACCTAAATTGTCGTTCCTTAAAGTTTGGGGATGCGAAGCCTATGTAAAGAAGTTACAGCCGGACAAGCTTGAACCCAAAGCGGAAAAATGCGTCTTCATAGGATACCCGAAGGAAACTATTGGGTATATCTTCTATCATAGATCCGAAGGCAAAACATTCGGATCCTTTCTAGAGAAGGAATTTCTCTCGAAAGAAGTGACTGGAAGGAAAGTAGAACTTGACGAGGTTGTTGAACCTTCTCTCGAATTGCGAGTAGCGCAAAGACCGGAAGAAGTTCTGTGGTGCCTGCACCAATAAGGAGGAAGCTAATGATGATGATCATGAAACTTGGTTGAAGTTGCTACTGAGCCTGAGGTCAACGAGAACTCGTACCACTCCAGTTGGTATGATTCCGTTATGAATGTCATGGTGGTGGACAACAATGACCCCGAGACATATGAGGAAGCGATGATGAGCCCAGATTCCAATAAATGGCAAGAAGCCATGAACCGAGATTGGATCCATGTACGAAAACCAAGTATGGACTTTGGTGGACTTAGGATGGCCTAAGGTCACGAGAACAAATGGATTTTCAAGAAGAAAACAGATCTTGATGGTAATGTTATCATCTATAAAGCTCGACTTGTCGCAAAAAGGGTTTCGACAAATTCAAGGAGTTGACTACGATGAGACTTTCTCACCAAGAAGCTAAAGTCTGGAGGATTATGTTAGCAATCGCTGCATATTATGATTATGAGATATGGCGATGGATGTCAAACAGCATTCCTCAATGGAGACATTGATGAAGAGTTGTATATGATGCAACCCAAAGGTTTTGTCGATCCTAAAGGTGCTAACAAGGTATGCAAACTTCAACGGTCCATCTATGGATTGAAGCAAGCATCCGAAGTTGGAATCAACGTTTGATAAGGTAATCAAAGTTTTGGTTTTATACAAACTTATGGAGAAGCTTGTATTTACAAGAAAGTGAGTGGGAGCTCTGTAGCATTCTTAATACTGTATGTGGATGACATATTGTTGATTGGGAATGATGTAGACCTTCTTAATAGTGTCAAGGAATATTTGAATAATAGTTTTTCAATGAAGGATCTTGGCGAAAGCGACTTACATATTAGGCATAAAGATTTATAGAGATAGAGCAAACGCCAAATATCATTGTCACAGAGTACATATTTGGACAAAGTTCTAAAGAGATTTGGAATGGAGGAAAGCAAGAAAGGGTTCTTGCCCATGTTGCCCAATACGACCTTGAGTAAAACTCAAAGTCCGACATCGGCAGAAGATAGAGAAAGGATGAGTAAGACTCCTATGCCTCAGCCATAGGATCTCTAATGTATGCCATGCTATGTACTAGACCCGACATTGCATATCTCGTTAGTTTAACTAGCAGATATCAAAGTGATCCAGAGTGGATCATTGACAATGATCAAAAACATCCTTAAGTACTTGAGAAGAACTAAGGATATGGTTCTTTCTTATGGAGGTGATGAACACTCGTTGTTAATGGTTACACCGATGCTAGTTGGAACACCGATCCAGATGATTCTAAATCACAATCCGGATACGTATTTATTTTGAATGGTGCAAGTTAAGCTGGAGGAGTGCAAAGCAAAGCGTTGTGGCGAGATCTTCAACTGAATCGGAATACATGGTCGCCGGAGGCTTCACAAGAAGCGATATGGATGAAAGAGTTCATTACAGAGCTGTGTGGTTCCAAGTCGTTGGACCCAATGTCTATCTCTGTGATAACATGGGCGCCATAGCCAATGCGCAAGAACCAAGGTCACACAAGAAGTCATATCAAGCTGCGTTTTCACGCTATTCGAGAACATATCCGGGATGGGGATATAAAGATTTGCAAAGTACACAGATCTGAATGTGGCGGATCCGTTGACTAAACCTCTCCCGAGGGCAAAACATGACCAACACCAAACTGCCATGGGTGTTCGGTATATTACCATGTAATCTAGATTAGATGACTCTAGTGCAAGTGGGAGATGTTGGAGATATGCCCTAGAGGAAATAATAAATATAGTTATTATTATATCTTTGTGTTTATGATAAATGTTTACATTCATGCTATAATAGTATTAACAAGGAAACATTGATACTTGTGTGTTTTGTAAACTTAATTTGAAGTCCCTAGTATAGCCTCTATACTTCACTAGCTTGTTGGTTGATTAATGATTGTGGTTTCCTATCATGAACATTGAGATGTTATCAACAACAAGATCATATCGTTAGGAGAATGATATGGTGGACATACTCCTATAGATAAGCGTAGCATAAAGATCAAGTCATTTCATTAGTTCAATTGCTATATGCTTTCGATACATAGTAACCTAATTCCTTCGACCATGAGATCATGCATATCACCTTTCTGGATGGATGCTTTGATGACATCAAACACCACACCGTAATCGGGTGGTTATAAAAGTGGCATTGAGTGTTCGGAAGGTATTGGTTGAGACACATGGATCAAGAGTGGATTTGTCCATCCACATGACGGATAGATATACTCTGGGCCCTCTCGGTGGAATGTCATCCAATTAGCTTGCAAGCATGTGACTTGGTCACAAGGGATCACATATCACGGGAACGAGAAAGAGTACTTATCAAGAATAAGGTTGAACTAGGTATGCAGAGAGATACCGACGATCATAACCTTGGGTAAGTAACATATCGTGAGACAAAGGGAAATTGGTATCGTATGTAAGTGGTTCATTCGATCGCAAAGTAATCGTTGAAATATGTGGGAACCATATGAATTTCCAGATTCCTCTATTGGTTATTGTTCGGAGAAGTGTCTCGATCATGTCGCATAATTCACGAACCGTAGGAGACACACTTAAGGATTCGACGTTGTTTGAGTAGTTATGGTATTATGAGAAAGAGACCAATGTTGTTCGAGTCTCGGATGGGATCCGGATATCACGAGGTGATCCGGAATGGTCCGGAGAATAAGATTCATATAAGGAAAGTCCCGTTTGAGTTCGGGAATGATTCCGTGTTTTCATCGGAATGTTCTAGAAGGTTCGGATTGTCCCAAGACCGGGGAGGGTACATGAATGTGTCATTGCTCATTGAATGATTGCATCATGTACTATGTGTTATTGCTGTCCCAAATAAAGGATTAAATTGAATCCTAAAGCAGAAAAGTCAAATGTCGGTTTGAAAGTCAAACGCCAAAACAAGAAACTGGGAAACAAGCAAGAGGAGTTGGAACCAACTGGAGGAGGAGTTGGACTCCTCCGGGCGCCCAGCCGAGTTGGGGAGGGACTCCTCCCTCCCTGGCGCGCCATGACCCCCTCCCATAAAAGGAGGCGGCTCCTCCATAGACACAATACTTTCTACTCTAGATCTCGGTTTAGAGCTGTTTTGGTTTAGAGCTTCTAATTGCTTTAGCCAACAGTTAGAGCCTTCTAATTGGTTTAGAGCCCTCTAATTGGTGTGTCTAATTACTAGGCCACTAATCCTCTCTCTCATAAGCTCCACCATACTGCACCGGCTTAAGGCGAAGCCTGCGGGATCTTCCTCTACTTAGGTACCACGCCAGTTGTCTTTAGGAATCATGAGGAGAGTGCTACAACCTCCGGCCTTTGGAACAAGGAGAGGAAGGTCTTCGTCAGTACCGAACGTGTGACCGATCGGGGAGCGCCACGAACGTGGCGCTAGAAGGATCGTCTACACGATCTTGAGATCGGGAAGAAATGACTACATCACCCACGAGAATCCGATCTCGTTAACCACTTTGGAATCTTCGAGGGTGAGTTCCTCTATCGACTCGTTGCTACAATCTAGTAGATAGATCTTGGCTTGTTTGTTTGTATGCGATAGAAAATTTTTGTTTTCCATGCTACGAACCCCTACATGATGTTCCTACTATGCATAACCCGGTCTCTCGTTACAATGTCGACCTGCCCAAGAATGACCCCAAGCTCGAACTATTCCAATTTCCCGGTGGCAAGGCCGGTAAAGGACTAAAATATAGGTTGTCGAAGGAAGAGAAGGATTGCATAATGCTCTATGTGCTTATGAACATGAAGGAAGTGGTCGATTTCATTAGGTAAAATGGTGAACACCCTATTTCTCTATGCATAATGCTCTATGAAGCTAGTAACTCGGTCTCCGTCTAATGCTTATTTTCTCCTTCTTAGCGATTTCCAGGATGAGCAAAGGTGGACCGACGGATCCCTCCCATGGAGTTGGACACTCTATTAAAAGAGGTGCTCCGGAAATAAAAAACTTTGTGTCTGGTTTATGGAAAAGTAATTTCTAACTTGTCCTCTTACCTTGCAATATGTGACTTGTCCTCTTATTCCACGTAACTCTGAACGCAACAAATTTGAACTGCACTGGGGGAGCTGATCCCAAGCTGAGATGTCGATGAGTGAAATGTGTTTCCCAAGGTTATAACAAGGTCGTCATGAAGTATGAGAAGTATGATGTGAATGAGTTTCGCTTCCATCTGACGCACTTTGAAAGGGCGAACGAATGCAAAACGGTAAATCTGGGTGTTCACGGAGGAGCCGATTCCCTTGATTACTACAAAGGTTAGAGAATATATACGGTGACCTTCAATCGCATTTAATGTCGAACTCAATCTTGTTGTGTTCAAGTGCCACTGGTTTGACCCAAGGGGTGGATTGAGAAGTACCCCTTCCATTGGGTTAGTTGAATTTAGGCCTTCAACCACCTATAGCGGAGCCGACGTCTTTGTTGTTGCTCACCAAGCCAACCAGGTTTATTATTTGCCCTACCCATGCCAGAAAGCGGAACTCCAGGGCTGGGAAGTCGTGTTACAGGTATCTCCATATGGTAACCTACCGATTCCCTCCGAGGACGATTAAAACAACATTAACCCTGTAACGGTACGAGGGAATTTTCTATCAAGAGCAAGAGGACTTTAGACACTTTGATTTAGAACAGGTTGATCTTGAGGACCTTGGGAACGATATAGAAACTCGGGGTGAGTCAGTGGTGAATCTACATGACATAAGTATGCTCGAGAAGCTCCATACCGAGAATGACAACGATGATGAGCCTACACCCTTCGATGAGAATCCAGATTTCTACTCAAAAGATAGTGATGGTGAGAATGAGAATGAAAATGATAGTGATTAATTATTTTGTAATGCATTTTATTTTGTCTTTGTTCTTAACTGTTTTCTTAATTGCATTATGCGTTTATTCTTTGTGTATACATTTTATTATGTCTTTGTGCTTAACTGTTTTCTCTTACTTAATGCAGGTGATTGAACAATATGAGCAGCGACAAGGCAACCGGTTCGTCCTTGCTTAATGCGATGAAGCAGTGCAAGAAAAGAGTTACACGGAGTGGGAGACAGCCAAATCCCAATCCGCGTTACCCCGATCTTGCTCCTGCTGGCGGAGGACGGGGTCGAGGCCGAGGTCGAGGAGGACAATGTGCCACGGGAGGAGGCATGGACTTTGACCCACCACCCTATGCTTCTGGCGACGTGGCTCCTGAGTTGTTCCTGACAGAGCATCCTTTCAGGGCCGAGAGGGAGGAAGAGTCCGAGATGGAGGCAGAGTCTGAGAGGGAGGCGAGGACCGAGAGGAGGGGACCGATACGAGGCGACAGCATGCGAGTTGGTGGGGCCGAAGAAATTGCGGAATCATGGGGGAATCGGGAGTCCCTGATGAGAATTTTGAGCCTAGGACTCAGGAGGCGAAAGCCCTTATTATTCCAGATGGCCTTGAGTAAGTGTACTAATTTGGCAATTTAAAATATTTTATTTCATGTTGGTCATAAATAATTTGGCATGTGTACTAATGTTTATTATTGTGCAGCAATTGGACATTTCCTCCGGGACCAAGGCTCGCCTTCCTAACAGCCTCGTTGGAGCTCTGATTAGGAAGTTCTGGCCGGGCTATCACATTACCCACGAGGGTGACAGGAAGCTAGCTACTAATTGGGACTACGGACTACCGTGTCCAAGGCTTCCGACAATACTTGATGCTATCATCACCAAGTTTTGGGTAAGGCATATTTCTCGAATTATGTTCATACTTGATGACCCCAGCGTGCTAACTCATGACTCTTATGCATGATTGAATTTCTTTTACCGTGTGGTGAGGAGGACCGGAGAAGGCGCAGAGGACTTTGCTTGGGGCTTGTGTGAAGTTGACCCCTGTGTGTGGTACAACCGAAGGTCACGGACGCTAGCCACTTACGACAGGCGTGAGGGTCGGAAGGAAGACATTGTCGAGAACCCTAATCCCGAGTAGATGACGCCTTGAAGAGTACATGTCGGTGAGTAAAATGTCAATGAGATTCTACATTGCTTCTAAGTTGCCATTGCATTGTGCGGAGTTGAGTATTGCATTTTCGAGTTATCCCGATTGGGCCGATCCGCATCGACTCGCATGGGAGGATCTGGTTTAGACGAGGTGGCTCGAGAAGACGAGGAGTTTGCAGCCTTGTCGAGCGAACGCGGATAACCGAGGCGATGGTGGAACACACCGCGGAAACCGCAACTTTGACCGCTTCAAGGGAAGGTGGTACGATATACATGGAACGACTGCGTATTTCTCGTTATGTTTGTACTTCATGTGCATAATATTTCTTTTCACGATGCGGTGGCGAGGCACAACCCGGGAGGTGATTCATGGCGTCGCCTATGAGATGATGCGCGAAAGAAGCCCAATTACTGAGCCTCAACCTCGCGTTGCCGTGCACTTGGTACCCGTAACGACTTGGGGAACTACAACACGATGGTGAAGGCTCGTCACCCCCATGTGGATGACCCCATTCACGCGGAGATCGACGAAGAGTCGTTGGTCCTGTCGGGGCACGGATTGCAGCATGGACGCCTCAAGATTCTCAATAAGAAGGTCAAGCCTACCCTCAACACGAGCTTCAACCGTCTCAAGGCTACCTACCCCGCCGACGGCCCCCCTATCCCGCCTCGTGGCCAGCCTTATCGATCCAGAGAGGATGTAAGTTTTTCTCGTTGTCATCATCTTTATGACTTTTGTTCCTGCATGGCTAACCACTGATGAGATTCCTTATATTTGAAATTGTAGCCTGAGTTAGACGCGGCCTACGATACCGCTTATGAGGAATATCAGGTGGCCTTTCGGCAGCATCAGGAGGCGCATGCGATCTACATGCAATACATAAATGTAAGTCCAAACCTTTATTTTTGCAAAAGATACAAGTCCCACTTCCCCCCGTTTGTTGTACTACGGCCTGACATCTAAACTATCTTGCAGGCCATGTTGGTGAATATTCAAAGCCGAATAGAGATTTAGGGCCTCCCATGCCGTGGCAGCGCCATTTTTGCCATCGAAGGGACTTCGCTAGGACCTACTACGCATCAACACCGGTAAGTTCTTTGCTAACCCAATTGTTATCGCTTTACTTTGCCTCAAGTTGCTAACATGTAGGCAACATGTAGGAACGGAGCTTTGGGAACCGGCACTTTGGCCACGCCACGGGATGGGCGTCGATAACACCGCTTCATGACAATGGTCCATCTCCGGCCATTCTCAGTGGTTCTTCCAAGCTTCACACTTCTACCCTCGCCAGTGGCTCTTCATCGCTTCTCGGACGCAACCCTCGCCAAAGGTCGCCACTTTTCACCAGGGGAGATCTCGGGTACACCCCGTCTCCTCCAGAGTTTTAGGGATGTGTGATGATGTATGAACGATGTATGGATGATGTATGAACGATGTATGAACAATGTGTGATATGAGCATGTGTGATATGAACAATGTGTGATATGAGCATGTGTGATATGAACAATGTGTGATATGGGCATGTGTGATATGAACAATGTTTGATATGAGCTGTGAGACTTGCCATCGGCGTAGCCGTGACCATTTGGTCACGCAAGGGCCGTCGGCGTAGGACCAGCCCGCTGCTTACACGTGGCGAACTAATGCCGAGGGGAAGGCCCTCGACGTAGCAGCTGCACCAGGCCTCTCCGCTGCCTCCACGGGCGGCGACGCCGGTGAGGCGTCGCCAGAAGTGCGCCAGCCGCCCCATCGCTTCCACGTGGCGAGCGTAGCCTCGGCGTAGAGGACACGCCGTTAACTGGCCGTGTGACGGCGCTGTCGACGTTCGCCGACGGTCTCTACGCCTTGTCCTACGCCGACGGCCGCGCCTGTGCCGCCGAGGAAGAGGTCTGCCGAGGACGGTACGCAGAGGGCAACCGTCGGCGTAGCTTACGCCGAGGGTTTTCCTGGCTACGCCGACGGCAATAAGCCCTCGGCATACCAAGCGTTTCCGAAAGCAGTTTTATGTTTTCTTTTTAAAAAATATTATACTCTAGCAAAGGTGCTAATCTGAACTAGGCTATACCTTGGAATGTCGATGCACAGCAATTAGGCCGATTTTGGTGATCACTTTCGGCCTGCCGTGCGAATGCCCATCACCGACCGCATTACGTCGTCGTGAAGGAGCACTTTCCCGGCCTAATTTTGTAAGCACGCGGCAAGAACGTAGTCGTCGTTCCGAGCCGATCGAGCTGTACCAAGACGGCGAGAAACCGCACCTCTCCGGCCGCGCCTGCCGGAGATTTTTTTCAGGCGGAGAGAGAGAGAGACGGGGATAAAACCATCGTCTGTCTTTGAACAGACAGCACAGGGCAGCAACGATTTTTCTTGGTGGGGGCCCACTCGAGGAGGCCAATCATCAGCGAACGGTGTACTAGCAAGGCTGGTGGGGCCCGCGGGGGGACCTACCTGCCCTGGACCTGGACGTAAAGCTGTGTGTGTCTGTGCTTCACGTGCGCTGCGTCGCACCGGAGACCAGCCTGGATCCGGCCTCTCGAGTCCTCCAGGGTCCAAGGAGCCGAGTTTCCATGATGAACCAAAAGGACGTATCCATCTCCAAGATTTTCGGGCAGATGAATCAAAAGGCGCACTTTTTCGCTCCCAAGAATAATGATTTTTTTCGCGGATGATTCCAGTCATGAATTTACTGTACTTACATGGAGCCATGTTCAGTCCATCTCGAGCCTGCTGCACAATACTCCTCTCCAACGCAGCTGGCGCCAGGACCAGGTCAGACAGACATCATCACTTGTCGAGGAGCCTCGTAAACGGCTTCCCACCGATGCAAAGACTACCCATTCACCGTCTCAAATTGGAACCTCGCTCAAGAAAAGCTACGGGAGGGAGTCCTGGGCCACGAGTACACCTCCATTTCAGATTGGTGGGACAACATAATTGCGGGACGGTGGTTCGCATAAGAGAAACAAAGAATTAGCGGTCGGAGGACATCGGCCGACTGGCTCATACAGTATGCGTTTGCGACTTTCGGGACGACCATTCCTCCTGAGCCTGATCAGGTAAAATTATGGGTGCTTTCGAGTATGGTTACCCTGTGTATGTTTGGACTTGGCTATTTCTCTCTTTAATGGAAAGACAGAGCTTCTACCGGTTGCTTCAAAGAAAATATAGAATATACAGTAAAACATAACTACATCAGCTATGATCTGGTTGCTTCTAGCAGTAGGAAAATGACACGTGGTGAACGAGAAAGTGGCCGCAAGGCATGGCTGGTAGTATAATACGTGTTGCAGCGCGCGACAAAGGAGGCTTGGGAAACGCGAAGCAGTTCGATCTGATGTAGTATCATGCATGAGGTAATGGATCCTCAAGATAAGATAATCAACTCAAACTTTACCTACACTAGCTAGCTAGTTGCTCAGATCACCATCCTCCTTGCTTAAAGGAAGAAGAGCCATCAGCCAGTGGCGTCTCCACGTCCACGTCCACAAAGAAACGACGGTCCCTTTTCACTCCCAGAAAGTGACTCGCTCGGTGGTCGCACACAGCTAGCGTAGCTTGTTCAAGACACGATGGATGATGCTGCGTCCTCCTTATCCGCTACTACTCCCTCCGCCTTCTTAGTTCCGTTTCGGATGGACGGGAACGGGGGAAGCAAAACTGCATCCCATATTCTCCTTCTCGCTCGATCGCCGCTGGACGGGGCCCACCGGGGTAATAGCCGTCGCGATCGTCATAAATATCTGGATGGGCGGATTATTGGAAAGGTGACCAGCGGCAGGCCCGGGAGTCCGGCGAATTACGTAGCACGGGCGCTGGCGGCGCGAGATATTTCCCCTACTACTACCTGCTTGTGCTAGTGCTACCATCGACGTGGCCTCGTGCTGCTCGTGCGGACGAGGTTTTCCTCCTGCAGGACGACCAATCAGGAGCAAAAGAAAAAAAACACTCGAGCTGACTTTCTGATTAATAATAACCAGGAAAAATATCGGTGATCTTTGTTCTCCCGTTGGGATTCATGCCAAGAGGATTTTTTTCTAACGTTACTTTTATCATCTGATACAATTAGGTTCTGGACCGATAGTGGTGAATGGAGCACTGGAATAAAGCATGAGACACGTACACATAGTCCACCTACTCTAATCTACTCCCTCCATTTTAAAATATAAGGTGTTTTAGCATCTTGAAACAAATATATCTGAACTACTTTTAGTATGTAGATTTTTAAAAAAGTCTAGATATATTTTCTTTACAAACCTAAAACATATTATATTTTAAAACGGAACGAGTAGTAGTATTTGTTTATTAATGGTGCTCCTTTTAAAGACATGGAGACGGCCCAAAACTGCCGTGAAGCTATACACGATAGAGCTTTACGTTTGATCTTTGATGCTTTGGGTACAACCTAACACCGTAAAGAGAAACTCAAGCTTCGGCATCCAGGTAGCTTTCAAGATCATAAAGTTGATCTTCATAACCTGTAACTGATAAGACAACACCCGCCATAGAGATAAAATGTACATATAGAACAAGTATCCATATTCAGACCGGAGACACGAAACAAAAAAATGTAATTTCACGTAATCAATATCATAGGTAAACTTTATTGCAAAGAAAAAACAAATCCAAACTATTCTGAAATCATAAAGTGTGACTTGATTAGCGACCATCTTGCACCAGTTTAAGTGTTTACAACCATAATCTTTGAGCATGCTTGTATTTATGAACCGAACCCGGGAGCAAGGACAACTATTCTGATTAGTATGACAAAAAAGCAAGAACAAATAGATATTTGTTTGTAATCTTGTGAGCATGTGGCCGGTTCCACTAAAAGAAAGATTGTGGAGCACATGAAGGAGTAGACGGATCATGGTTAGCCACAATAACATTGATGAGAAATTAATATGAAAGATAGCAAAGCATTTGGAACTCAAGGGAAACACGCACAAACCAAAGGCTCCTTAAAAAAACTCAATGCAGAGGCATGTAGGGCTACATCAGCGTCAAGTGCTAGTGATGAAGCATTTTCCTCACGTCAAATAGTTCGGATGTTGTTGGCCTACGCTGACTTGGCGAGGCGAGGTGAGCGGAGAAGCACTAGTGGAGAGGGGCGAGGGGTAGGGGATAATGGAGAGTCGACAATGTTAAGAAATCGGTGAATAGAGAATCCGCGATGATGTCACGTCGCCCAAAACATGACAACCTTAGTCTGGCCATGTCACCGCGATGAATTTTTTTCTTGGTTTCCTTCTTTTTTTTTCTACGAAAAGTTTTCTTTCTTGTTTGACATTGGTTAGAGGTGAAACAAGGCTATCCTTCGTTTTTTCTGGCTTTAGTATTGTTTATTACCATGCTAAAAAAAAGTAATTTCTATTACCTAATGCAATCAATTCCAGTAGCAGCAGTAAATACATAAGCCCTGCGCTTCCGAGAAAATGTTGTTTGTTTTCCAAACGAAAAACCAAACCTAAGTAGTAATACTAGTACTTCCTCCATATCAAAATAGATATCTTAGATTCTTCAAAATTTGAATAACAGCTCCGTGGTGATATTTTCCCACGGCACGGCTGGAAGAGACAAACTCGCAAACGAAGTGTTGATGCAAAAGCCTGGCATGCAAAGATCTTTCCTTCCCGTGATCGCTGTTGGCAGAGATATTCTACTCCAATAAGTCAATCAACTACTACTAGTAGTAGGGACAGACTAAATATCGGGTCGGTCGATGATGAGGCAGAAGAAGAAGAAGAGGAAAAATATCTGTAAAATATCTGGGCTGGGCGGGCGCCCGGCGATGAGTGGCGACGGAATATCCAAGTCTTTCCATCCTAGGACCAGTGCTTGCACAAAAGCGCAAAAAGAAAATCATAAACAACAGCCGCCCCTCGGAAAAAGTCTGAAAGCTAAGCCAAAGGGCCTTTTTCCTAACCGGCTTTGGCAAAGTACCACCGAAAAATCGAGAGTGTCACCCTGTAATCCCGGGCCCACCGCGCAGTGTCGATTCCAGATTGCTTATCTGCGCGATCAGCGGGACTTTACCCGCCAAGCCAGTCCACACACGCTGTTCCTAGCTAGCACGACGGTCCCTGACAGGGTGGCCCGAGCCCTAGTGGGACCAACGTGTCAGCGAGAGGTCAGGTAAGTCGCCTGCGTCGCGTGGACCGCACTGGCCGGAGCGGCACACGTGGCGCCCCTATCCCGGGCGGGCAAATGACCGCGCTGCCCTCGGAAAAGCGCAAAAGCGCGAGATACCCTTTTCGCTTTCCGCGTGGCCCACTCGGGCGGGCCGGGCCCCACCACCTCGTCTCTCCCTACGCTACCACTTCTCTGGTCTCTTCTCTACTACTTGTACAGCGCCTCCCCCTCTCGTGCTCTCTTTTGTTGTGCTCCTCTCCTGCAGCATCCCCCCTCTCTTATCTCGCCCCCCTCCCCCCCTCCTGTTCTTCTAGCCACACCCACACCCTCTCTCTCCACGGGAGTCGGGAGATATTTCTTTATTCGGGTTCCGGAGGAGGAGGGTTTTCGAGAGTGATCTCCCCTCGCTCGCCTGCCTGCGGTCCCGGCGCGGGCTGGATCTGAGGACCTGCGGCTGCTTCCTCCCTTTTCTTTCAGGTGCGTGCTCTGTTTCTCCTCTTTCTAAAAAAAAAGCTGCCCCTAATCCGGATTTGGGAGCTCCGGCAGCGCGAATCCGGTGGTCTGCGGCGGTTCTAGGCAGCCATCGTGGTCGTGGGGGTGGTGGTTCGGCTTGGAATCGGATCGACCCTTTTTCTGAAAAAAAAAACAGGCTCAGCGTTTCGATTCGGGTTATTTATCTATCTATCTATGGATTCGATTATCCGTGCCTGTTATTTCTCCTCGTGTTTGATTAATTGCTATGCGCCTCCCTCTGATTTGGTTCGGATTCTGGTCGATGCTTTGATTTGGTTTCCACTACGAGTCAGCAGCTCCACCGGATTTTATTAATTCTTCTTGCTCCTGACTGTTCTACTACCGGTCTGCTTTAATTTCGATTCGCAACACTTCAATGAAGACAAAACTAAATCCGACATGCCTCGATTCATCCTACTACTTCATGCTCATAAGCTGATTGGAACACGTTTTTTAGAAAAAACTTTTTTTATTTTTCTAAAATGGATTTGTCGTCACGTTTTGGATTATTTGCTTTCATGAGGCTCCGCTGGTGAAGTACGGAAAACGAGCGCATGGCTCCAGCTGTGTATATTTTTGAAGAATAATCAATAAAAGCAAATTATTTCCTACTTGCAGCGCTTTGTTATCGTCTAAAAAAAAGCATGCTTGTTTGCAAAAGATACGTGGTTTTGGCGCTATAAAAATAAGATTAATATTCCATTCCAGGTAAGTAAATGTTTTATTGAGTGCACATACTATTTCCCGGAAAAATATATTTTTTACTACATAGAACTTCCGTTTAAACAAGTGTTTTTCGATGAAGAGAATATAACTCACCACTTTGTCTGCACGAATAATCCATTTTTTTTCTTACAACATGCACAAATATGTCCGTTACTGTCTCCTTTTCGTCTCTCTCTAATGCCATGATTCCATACTACAAATAGACCCTTTTAAGGTTTCGCTTAAAAAAAATACCTTGTGATGTTTCTAAATTGTTTCAGCCCAATAAGATCGGTAGTGTGAGGTCTCTCGTTTCCTTATGTTTTTTTAACTCAACTTTGTTATGTCACCCGCCCAACGACTCATGCTGGATATTATTGTTATTATTCCCCCCATTTACAATGCTCGTTGCACACCGCAGATTGTCCTTTAGTTACCAGGGAAAGCTGTGATATAATATTGTTTATTCAAATGTAAACAATGTTATGGTAGCGGTACCTATTGACCAGTGGGGAATATATACTCTCAAACGACCATTGAGAACTACAAAAAGTACCGAGAGCAGAAGATCCCAAGACTAGTGGTTTGTACTTTTATTATGCGATTACTAGTTGTTTATGATGGTCGGCAAGTTGAGGCGGAGTCCACCGATCGAAGAGCCCGTCAAAATCGACAAATCTTCTTAATGTAGATGGCGGCAAGCTGTCCCAATTACGAAGTAGATCTATATTATCCATAGTTTTATATTTCTATTAGCTGATGCAAGACGTCCATGTGGTGCAGCATGATTATTGCTGCATGTTTTGAGCGCTTTTCTTGGCATAATGTTATTTTCATGTATACACCACTGAATCTACATGAGCTGGTTTGGCTTGTTATCTCTGTTTTTATCCCATCAAGTTCTACTAGGACACATTTGTAATAATTGCTTGTCACTACTCCACAGGTTTCTCGTAAATTTGAGTGATCTTGAAAGGCCGTGAAGAAGGGTTTGTTGGCAAAGTAAAAGCTCCTGGATCTGGCTTGAAGTTTAATCAGTAACAAAAAAACATCATGGGTGCTCTCTGCGATTACTGCGGGGAGCATAGGTCCATGGTCTATTGCCGATCAGATTCTGCAGCTTTGTGCTTGTCTTGCGACCGCAATGTACATTCAGCTAATGCTCTTTCTCGGCGACATACAAGAACTCTTCTGTGTGACCGGTGTTCTTCACAGCCTGCCATGGTCCGCTGCCTTGAAGAGAACACCTCGCTTTGCCAAAATTGCGACTGGAATGGCCATAGTGCTGGATCGTCCACTGCTGCACACAAGAGACAGAATATAAACTGCTATTCAGGGTGCCCATCATCTGCAGAACTTTCAAGAGTCTGGTCATTCATTTTGGATATTCCTGATGTTGCTCCTGAGCCAAATTGTGAGCAAATAATAAGCATGATGAGCATCAGTGAAAGTGTTGTCTGTAGCGGAGACAATGCTCCAGAGGACAACAGGTTGTTAGATATTGCTAGTGCGGCATTTGCAAATGATCTTAATAATGACGACAAGCAAAAGACTGTGATGGGCTTATCTTCTGAAGCTGGCCTGAAACCTCTTCCACATACTAATGATCAGGCAGCCGTATCTGTGGATTCGACGACTGCTAAGGTGCAATAATAATTTTTCATATCCTTCCATATGTCGAATTAATATTTCACTTATGCCTTTGCATATACCAGTCCTCATATGCCATGGGGTTAAGATAGCAGCGCAGCTTTCCTCCCTTCAATTGACAGTTTACTTCATTCTTACTTATTATAACTATTGGCGACCTACTACCGTGTACTCCCTCCGTTCAGAAATATAAGACATTTTAGCTTTGTGAAATGAATGAATCTAGACAACTTTTAGTGTATAGGTTCACTCCGAACCTCTACGAACCTATACACTAAAAGACGTCTAGATACATTCGATTCACAAAGCTAAAAGTCTTAAATTTCTAAACGGAGGGAGTAGAAGGTAATAGGTAACCATGTGAAATCATGGCCATTCAGTATGTGTAATGAATGGTCCACATGAAAGTTGGCGCACCATGCAAATCTCCTTGGTGGGTTCCTAAACTGGGAAATTGTTCTTGCCTATCCCTTCTCTGCCTTTGGCAGCAAAAATTTGTGGCAAAGTTCACAGAAATACAATCGTCTCTCATTTATGTATTTAATTTTCTCTCATATATTTCTTTATATGTAACATATGCAAAATCTGCAGGCTTCTTCTCTGCAATTCTTCCACTGCAACATGTTTCTTCAAATATTAATTTGTCACTAATGTGTGCTTGTGATTTCCTTCTGCAGTATACACCCGACAAACATATGTTCAGCAAGGACAGCATATATGAAGATTTCTCCATGGATGATATTGACCTGAGTTACGAAAATTATGAAGAGCTATTTGGTAACTCCCATATTCAAACTGAGGAACTCTTTGATGATGCTGGCATTGACAGTTACTTTGAAATGAAGGAAGTGCCCTATGGGAGTTCTGATGAGGTTTGTAGTTTGTTCTCAGTAGCTATTTACTTAGTTCAAAAAGATCTTTAAAAATTGTTCACATTCATGTGCCGATGTTCTCATAACTGGAGTTCTCTCTTTGTTTCAACAATCACATTTCTCTGCTATCAATTTTGTATTTTCTCCGGTCCTCCCTTGCAGACATACTTAAGTATATATAATTTCATGCTACCTTGTCAAAATTCAGTTTAAGCCTTTAATGTGAAATTGAGCATTGTGTCCATTTTGCAATTACAGTCATCGTTGAGAAAAGCTTCAGTTACCATTGTTTCCTTAAGGTCGTTAATGGACAGACTCGTTAGTATTGTCATGTTGCAACTGACGTCATTTTCTTTCTTCTGCTAACCTCAAAATCTATTCTGTTTTCAGCAGCCCAAGCCACAGCCAGCAGCTAGCAATGCAGTATCTGTCGACTCTGGGATGTCAAATCCAGGAGTAAAAGATGAATCCAGTCTTTGTATCCCTGTGAGGCAAGCTATTTCCTATTCTGGCTTTACTGGTGAGAGCATTCCTGCAGAATACCAGGATTGTGGGGTATCACCAATGCTCCTTCTGGGGGAGCCTCCTTGGCTTCCTGCTGGCCCTGACGGCTCATTTGCCGGAATTAGAGACAGTGCGATCACACGGTACAAGGAGAAGAAGAAGAGAAGAAAGTAAGTGCATTTATTCTTAATCTTGCTGCACATTTACTTCTGTTTTCTTGGAAGGTATTGCATATTTACTTGTAACCATACAAGAACTCAACAAGAAACCGTGACTTCTAGATTTTTCAGCACAACCAATATTCTGCACCTTCTATAGCAGTGAGGCTTTAGATCATGTGTTCTCTTTGAATTTAGCAATGCATTTAGTGAAAATGTTGTTTGGCTAAGCTGGTCTCTATTGTACTTCTATATTGAGTGTGCGAAAAAGGTACTGCTGATCCATAAATTTGAGTTCTCAGAAGGTTTTTGTTATCAGGGTTTTATCCATATGTAATCAAAGGTCTTAAGATTTGATGATACTAAACTACTTTATTCGGCTCTGCTTAAACGGTTGGACCCAAGGTCCAAGCCACCCTCAAATGTGAACATATCCTTAGGTAATTCTGAAGCCTTTTGCTTAAGCATATCATAATGATGTACTCCCTTTGTTACAAAATATTTTGCAACAGAGGGAGTACAACCCATTAGTGAGTCATTGCTTCCAAGTTCCAACCTACTTGCTTCCAAGTTCCAACTTAGTTGCTTCCAAGTTCCAAATTAGTTGCTTCCAAGTTCCAATTTAACTGGATTTATCAAACCTCCCATGCTAACATGCTATTTTTCTGACTTGCTACTCCTATTTTTCTTGTTAGCTAGCTGACCATTCTTTGTGTGTTTGGTCCTTTTGACAGATTTGACCACAAGATCAGGTATGAATCTCGCAAGGCTAGGGCGGATGTGAGAAAAAGAGTCAAGGGTCGGTTCGTTAAGGCCGGTGAAGCATATGACTATGATCCACTCGACACAAGGAGCTACTGAATGCATAAGACCGTTATGCAGTGTTAGGTTAGCAAACTTAAACCAGTGCCTATTGCGGCTGGGATAAAATCACACACTCAAGCAATCATGGAATACCAAGTGCTGAAAAGAGAAGAACAGAAAGCAACCAGTGAGACAAAAAGATTTGGATGTTCCGCAAGTTCCCGGTGAATGTTCCTTCTATGTACAGCGCATGGAGTTTGCGTCTTCTATTGCTTTGCGGGGAGCGATTCGGGTCTCTCCAGTTTTGCTGTATGAACCCAACACAACTAGATGGACTCCTGGGTTTTTCTCTCCTTTCTACTGACTATGTGGCATCCACCTATCCTTGCGGTGGTGTTTTCAGCGGTCTGCTTCTGTTCTCTTAGTCTAAAGATGGGTGTAGTATCCTTCTGCGTTATATCTTTTGTGAAATCTGCTGTGATCCGGAGTTTTGTTCTGCAATTATGCATGTGTAAATACCAGGTCAGAAATAAGCTGGTGGTTGTAAAGCTTGTCCTTTTGAGTTGGTGGAGGTGATGGAGCCCATGTAACTTGCCACCGATTTTGTGTGCTCACTCTGCCCAAATAAATCAAACCTTCAAACCGACTTGATACTACAATTAGTACTTGGGCATATGCTTGGATGTCTTTTGGTGATATGAGTATATATTTGTTCTTTCATATTTTATTGAAGTATTGGTGTTGTGCCTGCCATGTAATGGAAGTATTGATGTTTGTACACCTGCAGCCCGCAGAGTCTTGCCGAGCCAAATTAGTAGTGTACACGTTTAACTGTATCAGCTGGGGCATGGTTGCCATGTCTGAGTGGCATTTAGACAAATCTTGTTCTAGAAACTGATATACTCAAGTTTGTGCTATGTAAAGCACAAACAAGAGCAATAAATATTTTTGCAACAGCGAGCTTCTATGGAGAAAACATGCTATTTTTTACCAGAAGATACTGAATACAACAAGGAATATGGGCTTGAATTCTCAGTAAACAGTAGAAAAGAGATGACAGAAATCCGCGGTAGAAACTTATGTAAATATACAGTAGAGATGTAGAAAGATGCAGTGCAAAAGCGATACAGTAGAAAGATGCAGTACCGAACTTTGTGTTTTCAAACCCAAAAATATAAGGACACCTAAAAGTATAAATCTCGACTCATAGTCTTAGAATAGGAGTGTATTTCAAACGCCTGAATCAGGCCTGGCAACAGAAAAGAACTAGCATGTGTCGAAGACGAAACATTTATTCTATTCCATCAATTTTTTTCTTCATTTGCACGTTTGCAGGAGTACAAATGTTGAAAAGAACAGTGATTTACCTATAGGGAGTGTTACAGCTACAGGGACACTTCCCGGTGTTTCTAAGCTGTTAGTTCTCCAGTCTGAATCTTGGACCCGGGCTATTCCCGGGAGCACGGTGCGATCTGCCCTGCCTGGGATCATCCTCACAATGTACAATGCTCACCGGGACTCAGAATCAAGGTATCACCAGAAGACGCTTTCCGGTGATCCATAAGTGCACCAACAAAAGTAGGATGCAAAAAAAATAGCTCCTATTTAGCTGGCACGAATTCCTTCTCTAGTAGGCTAAATATCTTCTTGAGTTGAGAGGAAAATTTGGATGACACCTCTTGCGTGATCTTCTTTCGGTTCCTGCAGCTCTTTAACCATGACACGCCAATAAATACCTGGACAGTGCATGACTTCTGCTTCGACGCAATCTGCTCCAACTGGTATCGAATATGGAGCTGCAGGAATAAGAATGACGGCATCACATTTGGGTGACAAGAAAATTTAACATTTCAGTTGAGGCAAAATGTTAATATTGGATTAAAACCAAGGTCCTGTTTTGCTTCGAGAAGAAACCGCAATATTATGTCAAGCATAATTCAAATCTATAACCTGGGTTAAGATGTATATATGTAATAAATAAATAACTGAATGCCAGGAAATGGTCACCTACATTGAAATATTCACCAATAGGGATGCCTTCAAGTGTCATCACTTCTTCAACAAGCCATCCTTTCTTATCAGGCAACGGGCACTTCTGTTGGGTGCTCATTATTTCCCCCTCCTGGCGCGCGGATTTCTTGTCAAACCTGTAATGGACTTGCCTCTGATAAACATCTTCCCTGACTGGTTCCCATGCTGTAATAGAGTAGTCTATACAACCAACTTTCTCCATCACTCGACGCTCCACAGGACCACCCTCGAATAAGCCCATGAGTGTTGGCAACTAAATGAAACAGAGAAGTTGGATGCAATGTAGAGTTTTAGTTGTCATACTTGACATAGTGGATTGCACATCAATGTCAGAATTGAATAGAGAATCTTACATCCAAATGTTTTGTAGATTTAAATATTTCTGACAATTTTGCGTCCTCTATCTCTAAGAAAGATCCATTTTCCTCAGTTTGGAGGTCTTCAGTTTCTGATTCCTCTTCTACCAGCTGAATTTTTTCTTCAGGGGTCAAGGATCTTGCCTTCCACAGTGCCATTATTGTCCTGCAAAGAATGCAGCTGGAAATTTAGAAAAAAACATGCTCATGAAGGAATAAAAATAAGTTTGACAATAAATTACTTTAGTTTAAGGACACCAATTTATTGTCCAAAGCATCCAAGAAAATGAACTTACTTATGTGCCACGTTAAATGACACAAAAGATTGGAAATGAAACTTTAGTCTCCCTTCATCGTCCAGTTGCTTTGCTCCATGCCTTGCATCCATTCCTCTGCCCTTGCGCAGAATAATCAGCAAACCTGGGCTTCCCATCGAAGCTAGGGTTGCAGGGACCAATTGTATATCTTCAATATCTTCCCAAAGAAAGAAGAATTTCGTTTTGTGACCAAAAATATTCGTGTAGAACCCAATAATTCTTGGAGATAAAAACAAGCGACCCTGCAAGACAGCATAAGCTAAGCACTCAAGCATTCACATCAGAATACAGAAGTTTATGTTTAAGCCTGGTGTAATTCAGACCCACAGTAGCATGGCCATGCGAAATATGACACTGTTTACTGGTAATAATCTCAAAGTATGGTTAACAATGTTTGGTAATATTTGATAGTCAGACACCAGGAGAACTGAAACATAACATGCAGATGAATAAGTTAGCTATATTGTACAAACTGGGTTCAGAAACTGATTATTTTTGTGGAATCTTTGTACGGCATTTCAAATCAGCCTCTTTGCATAAAAATCAAGGGAAAAATTGCCTAGAAATTCACTTCCCCAGACCCACACTCCGTGGGAGCTTTCAGCACTGGGTACGCCCCAATTTTGTATGACATCATACGGGAAAAATCTGAGACTACTATTAGTAGATTTGCATATTTTAGAATCTTAAATGAAAATTGCGCTATAGCGGACTCTTTAATTTGAGAATACTAAATTCACTTTTGTCACTACAGGGTACTGTATTGGGAAATGATGTGGGCTCGCCCGCAGTAAGACAGAGAAGATCAGTACGAACAAAGAGGCATAAGAAAATAAAAACCTGTGTGAGCATCTTGCGCTTTAAATGGCAAGTAAAATCATTGATAAGGAATTCTTCTGGTGGCAAAGAAAAGATCTTCTGAAACTCTGAGTTTGTGTGAGGTGACCGTATAGCAATCTGCATAATAGGATTTACCCATGTTAGTCAGACATCAATTATAGTATGACCATATCTATATACACCTACTTTTGGTCTGCGTGCTTTGTAAATTTCAAATAGTCCTTCATACAACTGCAGACGGGTGCATGCAGAGTCGCTTTGCAAAAGAAACATACTTAAATGAAAAATAAGTGTACAAACTTTGGTCTTCTATATACGGTGCATATATGATTATACTCCTACACAAATTTTTAGCGAGTGCACGTATTCTAGATTCATGAATTCCTTTAAGTACACAATTGTAATATTGTATGACAGACGCACATAATTCTAAGAGTACATTTATTCTTCACCACATGATTCTAATAGTCCTACCTTTCTGCCAACCTCTTTCTCCATCCTGTCTAGGTAGTCCTTCATGACTTCTGAACCCCTTGAGTTGTTCAAGAAAATTCTCAAATGCAGTTTTGACTGACATGCTTGAGCCAGTTTTCCCTTGAGAGGAATCCATATGTCGGCAAGCTCAGATATATTGTATTTCAAGAAATTTACTTCAGCATGACCAAGGGAGGCAACTTCATCAAAGGGTCCATCAAAATCATACACATTTATTTCCATCACTGAGGGTGGATCTTCCATCGCATCGAATTCAAAAATTTCTGCAATTTTTTAACAGATAGTAAAATAGCATTACCAATAGCAGTACTGACAAATAAAGCATCCTTAGATCCCAATAACACATTTGGTTATGGAAAATTCTAAGGTTACAAAGTACATGAAGTAAAGTAAAATGCTGGGAAATATAAAATAGGCCAGAAGAATCTGACAACAATGCACAAATAGCGAGTAATGCAATGGGTAGAAAATATTGCAAACAAAATAAACTGCAGCTTTACCATTCCACTGAGGCCCGAGGGTGTGAAACTTAATTGAACTTGTCTTTGTCTTTCCATTGCAAGTAAATACAACATATGGATCAGACAAGCCAGATGATTTGGTTGCTGCTAAGTTGGCCGCATCCATCAGAGCAACAGTTAGCAACCAGCCATCCCCTTTTGCTTTGACTCCATGATCACTGCCTATACATTCCAAAAGACCATGTAAAGCAACTTTCCTTGATATGTGCATATCATTGGAGTATATGGCTATAACAATAACCGAAGGTTTTGTTGAAGAAAATAATAAGTAACAATAATCCTATTATCGTGAAATGCCTAAGCAAGCACTTGTGTGGATGCTTAATAATTATATAATAACTTGTGACCTTCGAGTGCCATAAACAGTAGGATTTATGCGCCCAAAATTCATTACTCAAAATGATTCTGTAAAATAGCACTTTTTATGCATACTGCTTCTATACAGACAAGGAAAAGAACAGCAAAAAAACAGAAAGGAGAGTTATGCATTACCTCTTTGCCTCTTTGCCTGGATGAACCGTGCAATCATATTAAGGACACGTTGCCCTTGTAGAACAAGAATCCCACAAACTACAATTTCACCAGCAGAATCTGGCAAGTCCAAGCCAGGGAACTCAAGACCTTGAATTATACTAGGACTTGCAAGGACGATGTGTGCAAAGACATAAATGAACGCAAACACTGAAGATACAACAGTAATATTTCCGAAGATTCGGAACGCTAGCTTCCAATCAGATTCTGCTTCCGGTTGCACCGAAGACAAGCTTTCGATATTTGTTGCTGATGTGTCCTTTGCATCGACTGGTCTGACATGTTGGGCCAGGAGATCAGAAAACTGATTGAAGTTGTCCCTCAATCCTTGCCTTGCACCATTTTCTATCATCCCCTTCATCATGGTACTTTGCAGGAAATTTAAGCGCCAAGAGATCACAAGCCGTGAAGATTTCTCACCTTCTGCTAGTTCAGGCCCTGGTGTTATAGAGGTCAGAATCTCCACCCTGAAATTGTTGCCAAAAGGGACATCAGGAGTACTGGCGTCTGCCAGAACTGCATACATATCTCCATCTGCCTTCAAATACGTCACGTCTTCTGTTGCTTTCACAGCCTTAATTAGTTTAGAAGCAGCTTTTGTGTAGCTCACTACCCTCTTTAAGACCTCACCATCATTTTCAAGTTTCCACTGTTGAATATCCAGACCAGTGGTTCCTTGCATCTCAGCAAGTGATTGCAGAAAGTCTGAACTCGGCGAGAACAGAAGCACATTCAGGTCACTGGGTGAAACGGCATAAATTTGATCGATCAGAATGCCTGCCAAATTCTCAGGCATATCACTCCCTTCATGCCGAGACGCGAAGGCTTTCAGTAGTTCATCAAAGGACATATTTATAACACTGGTTCCACTATCCTGCTTATCTGAAACTTGCGAGCTAGTCGACGGTGTTTCTTCTTCGAGGATATCCAGGCCGCGGTCATGCTTGGAGAGAGCTGGAACAGAAGCTTCTGCATCTTTCGGTTTCGCTGAAAACATCTGATGTAGCCGGTTGACAAACGATGAACCAGCATTCGATCTATCCTCTTTGGCGATCTCCGATTCATCGCTCTCTGGTAGTGGTGTGGACTGTTCTAGAGAAATATTTGGCAAAGAAGATCCCTTCCTTAGTTCAGCTGATTTGTCTGAACTCGACGTAAAATCGTCAGAAGCCCAGTGTGCGAGTGTCATTGTCTCTTCAGGATAACTTTGAGACAGAGATATAGTAAGACGAACTTCTCCTACAAAAGACGTTGGCAGCGTGTAAATACTTGTTCCAACTAATGGAAAATTTATGATTATGAAACATCCTTTTTTTTTCCAGGGCATGAAACACTTAACTGACAGCAAAACAATATGAACTGAATGAAGTGCTGGGCAAACATAAGTTCTGAAAGAAGAAAAAAACGCTGGTTACCGTAATCCCTGATCTTGGATTTCTTGCTCTTGGGCTGCAGCTGGTACCACTGCGTGCCGAGGGAGCGGTTGTCGGCGTCGAGCACGGCGGAGAGGGGCACCTTGACCTGGCCCAGGAAGTCGTCGGAGAAGTACTTGTCCTCGTCGACCACGGACAGGAGGAGCTCCTCCTTGAGGTCCCCGACCCGGAAGGCGAACTCCTCGTCCCAGGAGGGGTTCAGAGACTTCTTGATCGCCTTGGTCTTGGCCCGCTGCCTCCCCAGCTGCAGCTTCGCGTACGGGTCTCCCGGCCCGTTCGCATCCGCAGCCGTCGCCGGGAGAAGGTTCCGGGCCTCGAGCACATGGACCACGAGCCTCATTTATTGGAAATGATGAGAAAAAGGAAAAAAATCCTCACTTTTTTTATTTGACAAGATTTGATTTAGGCGGTCCGTGTGGTTAAAATCAAGAAGCTGCGACCTCTTCTCTAACTGTTCTTCTCCTCTTCAGCACTTTCCGATTCTGATTGGAATCATGGAGGTGGTGCACGCTTAGCGGCTGGGATCAAATCAAGGAGAGACGCCAGAAAAAGTTCTTTGGCAAGAAAGGCAGAAGAGGGCGAAGACCGCCTCCAAACAAGCAAGCAAGCAACCTATCAAGCAATCCAGATTCAAGCGCCACAAATCCGGGAGGAACGACAAGAAGCTTCCTGGGAGCGAAGAAGGGCTCCGAAAGGGAAGCAGCAAAGGAACGAAATCACCCAGAAAATCAGAATGAAAATAAAATCAAGAAAGGAAATCGCAAGCGCCGCAAGGATTGGTGTCAGAGTCAGACTGAGAAAGGATGAACTGCGAGCAGGGTTTGGATTGGAGGAGAGCGGGCTCGGGCGGGGGATTTCTTGGGAGGGGGTCGTGGGGGAGAACGGAGGAATGGGTGGTCGGTTCGGGGCATTGAAGACTTCTTTGATTTGGGGGAGGGGGAAGGAGGAGATTGAAAACGAGGTTTTTGGAATAGAGAAGTGACTTCACTTGCTCCCCGGCCCCGCCCCGCGTCGTCTCCAGCTGGGCTGACTTTCAAACTGCCCAGTCAGGCCATGATTGGTAGCACGCACGAAGTGAAAACATGTTCAGGGATGAAAACTCGTCCCCCTGTTTGGCACCACTCTCTCACCGCCGAATTCCAACTTCCCCACCCCCTTGATCGAGCTCTTCTCCCTTTCGAGATCCATGGCGATGGCAGGAGCTTCTTCATCGGCTTGGACCAACAGCTCAGCGCCGGTTTTCGCTGGCATGCCTTCTCCATCCTCCCGAGCTATGTAGTGTTGAATCTTGTTCCGCTGTATGTAAGAAAGCTCTAACCATGGATCTGTAAGCATGCTAGATCTATCTAGATTTATACTTATTAACTGATTTAGGTTATATGCACTGTTGTACTCGGTCTAGCTCTAGATCTTATCGGTAGAATCTACAGGGTTCTGAGATCTGAGAGAGAGAGAGAGAGAGAGAGAGAGAGAGAGAGATTGGAGAGGGAGAGGTTGTATACCTGCGCCCTGGCTCGAGGAACACGAGCCAGAGGGGATGCCAGAGGTGGTGTCCATGGCGGAGAGGGGCGACGGCGTGGGCGTGGGTGTGGTTGAGAGTGGCGGTGGCGGAGCTTCCCGTCGGCCTAGCGCAAAACCCTAATCGGTAGGTGTGTCGGTGGGGGGCTGCGGCGCACGGTGAACCTCGTAACGTGTGCGTCCGGCCCCCCACCTCTTTATATCGTGCTGGCGACAGGGGCACACCAACCATGATAAGGTTGGGCGCCCCCGATTAGGGCGCGTTGAGGGACTCCGTTCGGGCTCGAACGTGGGAGAGATCTATCTAACATTCTCCCCCTAGATCTCGACTTTACTTTTAACTTTGTACTTTACTCGTTTCAACACGGATCGATACATAGAGCATGTTTCATCGTCTCAGCTCAATTGCCGATAGAATCAGACAGCCACTACATACTTTTCTATTTTGAAACAAATTATGTTACTTTTGGGCCTCTGTAGTCCAGGAGTCATAGGCTTTCCATTAAACCCATGTCGACTATGTGTTCCTTGAACACATTGGGTGGTAAGCCTTTCGTTAGCGGATCCGCAAGCATATCCTTTGTCCTTATATGCTCGAGTCTTATAGTTTGATCCTAGACTTTGTCCTTCACAAGATAGTACTTTATATCTATAGACTTTGTAGCATTACTCGACTTGTTGTTGTGAGCATAGAATACTGCGGGCTCGTTGTCACAGTACATCTTTAGTGGCCTGCTGATGCAGTCAACCATTTTCAAGTCGGGTAGAAATTTCTTTAACCATAATTCCTGTCCCATGGCCTCATAACATGCTATAAATTCTGCATACATCGTAGATGATGAAACTATCGAATGTTTGGCGCTTCTCCACGAAATAGCACCTCCTGCGAGAGTAAAGACATATCCTGTCGTGGACTTTACGTGCCTTTATCTTAGAAAATCCGCATCTGAATACCCTTTTATCTCTAGGGAATCAGATCCTTTATATGTTAGCATGAGGCCTTTTGTGCCTTGCACATAACACAAAGCTTTCTTTACCATCTTCCAGTGCTCTATGCCTGGATTCTCTTGATATCTATTGAGTACCCCGGTGATAAAAGCTAAGTCAGGGCGAGTGCACACTTGTTCATACTGTAAGCTTACCACAGCCGAAGCATATGATAGTGACTTCATTTGATCGATCTCATATTGGTTCTTTGGACATTGGGATTTTCCAAAACTATCGCCCTTGACTATGGGAGCAGGTGTTGCATTACTCGCATGCATATTGTATTTCTTTAGAATCTTTTTACAGTATGCTTTCTGTGACAGTCCTAACACTCCATTCTTTCTATCTCGGTGAATTTCTATGCCCAAAACATAAGAAGCTTCACCAAGGTCTTTGATGTCAAAATTTGAAGACAAGAACTTCTTTGTTTCTAGTAGTAGACTGACATCACTGCTAGCAAGCAAGATGTCATCCACATACAGAATTAGAAAAATATATTTTCCACTTTTAAACTTTGCATAAATGCAGTTGTCCTCAACATTCTCTTTGAATCCAAATCTTTTAATTGTATCATTAAACTTTAAATACCACTGCCTAGAGGCTTGCTTTAACCCATAAATGGATTTCTTTAGGTGGCATCCCATATTTTCCTTCCCATCCATGAAAAAACCCTTGGGTTGTTTCATGTAAACAGTTTCTTCTAAATCTCCATTTAGAAATACCGTCTTAACATCCATTTGATGTAACTCTAAATCAAAATGTGCAACTAGTGCCATGATGATTCTGAAGGAGTCCTTACATGAGACCGGAGAAAAAGTCTCATTGTAATCTACCCCTTCTCTTTGCGTAAAGCCTTTAGCCACAAGTCTTGCTTTGTACTTTTCTACATTCCCATTGGAGTCATACTTTGTTTTGTAGACCCATTTGCATCCTACTGTTTTGGCTCCTTCAGGAATTTCTTCTAAGTCCCAAACATTGTTGGAACTCATCGATTTCATTTCATCTTCCATTGCCTCCACCCACTTGGCTGAGTGAGGGCTTCTCATGGCTTCTTCATATGAGGTAGGATCGCCCTCCATATGAACTGTTTCTGTGTTGTAGAATTTGTAAATTTCTTTGGAAATGGCTGGTCTTCGTTCTCTTTTAGACCTTCTGAGTTCATCAGACTCTTGCTCATTTCGTGCCTCGGGTTCTGGGACATTTTCAGTATGTGGCTGTTCTGGCTCCCTTTCGTGCTCAACAGTGGGTTCAGGTGGCTCCTGATGGACAGGTTCCGAACTTTCTCCCATTGTTGTCATGTGTGGAGTCACGGCAAGTGCCGACACCACAATCTCAGGGGAAAATGGCTCCTGAGTCATCGGATTAGGTGCATGCACCCTCTTCTCCTCAGGATCTATTTCCCGAGCTACCGTGCTCCCCCTCATCAATTCATCCTCCAAGAAGACTGCATGTCTCGTTTCTACAAACTTTGCGTATCTTTCAGGACAGTAGAAACGATAGCCTTTTGATTTATCTGGATAGCCAATGAAGTGGCAATATACTGTTTTGGGATCTAACTTTGCAATGTTTGGATTGAAAACTTTTGCCTCGGCTGGGCTCCCCTAGACCCTCAGGTGGTGCAGAGAGGGAACTATGCCTGTCCACAATTCATACGGTGTTTTGGGCATCGACTTACTTGGTACTCTGTTAATAATGTGAATGGAGGTTTTAAGCGCCTCCATCCACAATCCCAATGGGAGGATGGAATAGCTCATCATGATGCGCACCATATCCATAAGAGTACGCCTTTTCGCCTACTGTTTCTTTGAGGTTCGGCATAGAATACTGGGCGACTATTCCATTTTCCTGTAGGAACCTTGAAAAAGGTCCTGGTACTTGACCAACACAGGCACACTCTTCGATTGAGCCCACTATTGCGTTCTCAATTGTGTTCTTGACAAAAGCCAAGCACTTCTTGTTTGCATTGACCCACTTTTGGTTATCTATTGAGTAGGCCAGCTCCAAAGGAGCATGGTCTCTCTTTCTTTTTTCGAATGCAGCACTTTCCTCAGCATCACCCCTCACTGGGTCCTCAGGCTTGACTGGCTGTTTGGTATAAACCACCCAGTCCACCTCAGCGCAGACAAAGGCCAGGTCAACCTTTTTCCTCCATTCAGAATAGTTATCCCCTCTGAGCAGTGGGATATCCTTAAGGCAGCTCATGAGGTTGAGACCTCCTGAAAACCACAAAAGATATGAGATAACCAGAAACAACTGTATGCATTAATCCAACGTTGGTATAAATTAAGCATGCAATTGTTTATGCCATTTAAAGTTGTATCACCGTTGGGTAAAGATAAAATTAAATGCACCTTTAATACTTAATAAAAGGGATCATGATCATGTTTATTAATAACATTGTTCAATTAATAACATGGAGCATAATCAACTTTAAATTACTTTATCACATCTTTTAAAACAAAATTTAATACACTTTTATTGCATTCTAGCAATTTAAATCAACTATTTGCAGCGGGAACAATTATTACACTATTCATAAACTTTAGACTTTATGGAAAAAACTTTGTCACTTTCATATTCTCTAATCAAGATATTCACAGAAATAAAATGAGTAGAGAAAACTTTGCAAAAATCATAAAAAACTGATCAAAAAACCGCTTCTGAAATTAAAAAAACAGAAAAAACTGCTATACTATGCCCTATTGGGCCTTTCCCTGGGCGGCAAGCAGCGGCCCAGCGTCCTGCTCGCGCGCTGCCGCTATATGCTGCCGCCAGCAGTGCGCCAACCTGGTCCGCACGACCTGCCAGCGCCCGCCCCGCTAACTACCGCTCGCACGCGTTGTAGACGCTCTCCAGCCGCGGCCCAAACAACAGCCCGCCGGCACCCTGTGGCCTGCTCCGCTTGGCCTGCCACCCCCAGCAGCCAACAACCGATCTCAGCCGTCCGATGCGGCTAACCTATATCCTAGGGATCCCCACGCTCCTCGCGGGGACAAAAATCCTACCCGCCGCAGCCCCCACTAACCCTAGCCCCATTCGCCCCCCTCTCCCCCGCGACTCCCCTCCACCAGAGATCTCTAACGGCGCTTGTGAGCGAGCGAGGCGAGGTGGCCGCCCCGCCGGCGGCGAGCTCCTCCCCCTCTCTCTCACAGGCTGCTACCTCTTTCTCCCCTTTCTTCTCCTCTGTCCCAAACGAGATCCACCCGTGGACGAAGCTTGCCCTCGCCTTGCCGGTGCATCCGCCTGGGTGGGTGACGACCGTCAAGAGCGCGTGGCCGCCCTCCGGCCAGCCGGTGTTCGTTTCCTTTTTGGGGATTTTCGGGGTTTGTATGGTGGGGATCTAGGGATTTTCCTTTGGGGTTTTTTCTCTCTGTTTTTGATTCGGGGTGGGATCTGGGAGAAACTAGGGTTTTCCTTTTGGGGCTTTAGATCTGGGGATCTTGGGGAATTTTCTTTGCCTTTTCCTTTGCCCCGTTAGGGGTTTGTTCTTCTTCCCGACCTCGGCTTGCCGATGCGTCGGGATCGAGAGGAACGGCGCGGCCGTGTGGGCTGGCGCACTGTGGGGTTGGGGATCTAGGGTTTTCCTTTTCTTCTTTCCTTTTCTTTTCTACACAAGAAAGATCTACGGAGCCCGTGGCTCTGATACCATTATTGTACTCGGTCTAGCTCTAGATCTTATCGGTAGAATCTACAGGGTTCGATCTATGAGATCTGAGAGAGAGAGAGAGCAGAGAGATTGGAGAGGGAGAGTTTGTATACCTGCGCCCTGGCTCGAGGAACACGAGCTAGAGGGGATGCCAGAGGTGGTGTCCATGGCGGAGAGGGGCGACGGCGTGGGCGTGGGTGTGGTTGAGAGTGGCGGTGGCGGAGCTTCTCGTCGGCCTAGCGCAAAACCCTAATAGGTGGGTGTGTCGGTGGGGGGCTGCGGCGCACGGTGAACCTCGTACAGTGTGCGTCCGCCCCCCACCTCTTTATATCGTGCTGGCGATTGGGGCCCACCAACCATGATAAGGTTGGGCGCCCCCGATTAGGGCGCGTTGAGGGACTCCGTTCGGGCCGTTGGGCCCGAACGCGGGAGAGATCTATCTAACATGCACGCCTAGTAGTTCAATGCTCACCATAGAACGGATTCATGGTGGTCTATGTACGATTCCAATTCTATGGTTTAGGTGTTAAATTATTTGTGGGCCAACATGCATTATTCTCCGTTGAGCTTGGCGACGGTGGTCCCACCTTCTTTCCCGTCGAGCACAACGGAAGTGATCATGTCGTCTACCCTGTCGAGCACATCGATGATTTTCTGCCAACATCCCCATCTTCTCCGACCTCTGCGCTAAATCCCACTCATGTGGTTATAAGAACATATTTTCATTGGTTTTGTTGCTGAACTGCAAGCATGTGCATGCTTTCTTGCTAGAGACTGATTGTCATGCTTACCATTATAGTTCAATGCTTTTATGTAGATCATCATGCCTTCCCCCGGTCTATCTACTCCCTCGGTGAAGCATGACTTGTCATGGATGTAGCCTGATAATGCAAAACATGATCTAGCTCATTATTTGCCCAAACCTTCAATGGTGTAGGAACCCGTCAGTTTGTCCTCAATGGGGTCCGTGAGCAATTTAGGAGCGGGATAGAGTGTATCCAAGGCTTCAAAGATGTCCAATAATGTCCTTAACTATACTGGCCTTACAATCATGCCTACTCAGCTTTACAACCACATGAGGAAGTAGAGACAAAAGTGGATGATGTTGTGTAGGATCAGAGAGGTTGAAGGAGTGATATTCTGCAAGGAGAACTTGGCCTTCATGATGGATGGGGACAAGTTGATTACACACCTCATGGTTATGATGCATATCGCTGCTTTATTGTTTAGCTTGTTTATTCTCTTCTTAGTGATCTGAATTAATACAATGTCTTCTGAAATCTTAAAAATACCCGAAACATAATGATTTTCTCAACAAGCTCATTCTCGACTACAAGAATATGAAGACAATCTTCGAGGTTAAACATGTGAGTAACGAGCGCCTCATGACCCCGCGCTTACTGGTGGAAGCTATCAACTATCTTGCGGTTGACAACTACCTTGGTTTGAACCAACCATGTCTTCTTATGCCATTCTTCTTCTTCTTTGCTCTCGAGAAGTTTAGAACCAAAGCAGAAATAGCTTGTGCCGTCCTCACGGGGACCTACACCTCCTCGTCGTGTGTCGCTTGTAGACACTCATACCACACATACCAGATCATTTTCGTGATTAGATTGTTTCTTTCAACATCCGCCAGAAGTGGAGCTTTGGTTGAACTTTCCCAGAAGAGAGTTTCGAGTACAGAACTACCCTCAAGGTCGAGACAACATATTTGTGAGACAACCTCGCCCATACCAAGTAAAGTCCAAATTTCATGTACTCATGGGCACGTGAAAAACGCATGCCTTATCCTTAGGCTTGTGCAAAAGCGGTTTGAATGGTTTAGCCGGTTGTAACTAGTTCAAATTTTTGCACTAGTTTGGAGATTCAGAATAGAGATGCGAAGGAAAATGAACTATGCTTTCAGCTTCAAAATCCAACCAGCATAACTGACATTGGGAATTAGGTTGCATGTGTCTGTTTGCAAGAACTCCGTTGCCTGTAGTAGCACCGAGGAAGAGATCGCCGGAACATTTAAATTCCACAATGTTTTCCACACACGCAAGTTTGAAGACGTACCAAAACCACTGGTGTGACGAATTTTTCTTTCCATGTTGATGGTCCCACTTTGCATAGTCATGACAAATAAAATCCTCCATCATTCCACAAGCTATGAAGCTAGAGTGAATTGCAACAAAAAACACCACAATTGAGGAAAAAATATCAACCCTTTTATAAAAAAAAATCACCAGAAAACATGCATTTTGGTGGGTGTTTTATGACTTTGCCCTAATTGTGGTGTTTTTTTGCAATTCACTCCACAAGCCAAGGGAATATCAATTGGCTAGAAAATTTCCATGATTGTTTCCTCATCTCAACATTTGCGTGTACTGTTTTTCATTCTCCTTAGACTTCCGAAACTAAAAGATTTCAAGGTTACGATAATTAACCTTGAGTCGCGATAGTTTCTAAAAACACAAAGGATAAGCTTCAAATTATATAGTACTCCCGTCTACACACTAAAATAAGTCTAGATACATTTGTTTCATAAAACTAAAAAATATTATATTTTAAAACGAAGAGAGTAGCTTTCTACGAGTCATACTCTACGGAGACGATACCATCATCGACATAAATAGGGAAGTAGGGAGTGGACACACTCCACCCTCGAGTAAACGTGGAATGACACCCGTCTCACTTGACCGTCCTCTTTCTCTCTAGCAAAGAGGATAGCCAGGCATACTCAGCAACTATTTTGAACACAATTGGTGACGTAGGATCACTCTGCGTCACTCATTTCGGAGTTTAGAATAATGGTCAATGACACGTTTTCATAATACGGTTATGCTTCTGATTAATCCACTCATATTTGTTTTTCTGAAGTCTCAGTCAACTGATGGAAGCCACCGGAGGATTTACCATTTTTTTTTCCTGTTCTTGTGCCGCGTGCAAAACATTTTTTTTTCATTTCACCGTACGACAGACGTCTAAGGATGGCTCACTCGGACATCGTGATCCTTCAAACACGATCTCAGTGCATTGATCAGAAGATCCGAGACATTGACCTCTCTCTGAAAGAAATTAAACGTACTCCTCTATTTTCGAACAAATGGAGCCCGCTAGTGCTAGTTTCAGTCATTGACTCTTCAAACTCTCCACATCACCGCATCAACATCCGTGATGGGGAGAGCGGGAATTGCTTGATTGCTGTGCTTACAGCTACCCCTCCGTTTAGAAATAGAAGATATTTTAGCTTTGTGAAATGAATGTAGTTATATCTCCTTTAATGTATAGGTTCACTCCGAATATCTATGAACCTATACACTAAAAAACGTCTAAATTCATTTCATTCACAAAGCTAAAATGTCTTATATTTCTATACAGAGGGAGTAATATTGTATCGGACGATGTGCTCATGTATGCCGGCCATTTTCAGTTTCTCTCAGTTTTGAGAAATGAAATCCTTGCCTCGTCAAAGAAAATGAGTACTCCCTTAGTCTTGAAACAACTTACTTGGATTTATCTAGATTACATACCACTTGTTTCAGGACGAGGGAGGGAATACTTCTAATCTGACTACAGCCAAGAGATAAATAAAAAAGATTAATTCGCCCAATATCGACTCATGACAAGATATATAAATGCTTAACAGCTCTATTGATTGGCCTAAGGCCATGTTCAGTTTCACGTGGGTCGAAAGGAATTGACAGGGATTGAGGGAGACTGAATCTTTTCTTTAAGTCAAAATCCCCGTAATCCTTCTATATTCCACTCCAATCTACTTCTCAAGTGGATTAACCAAACAAGCCCTAAAAGGGGATGATTGCCAAATATCAGTATATATTTTTTATACTTTATAAAGGAAGATAGCTGCAAAAATAATGCCTCCAAAACAGTTCATAATCAAGTAGTAGTACTATGTGCCTACTGCCTAGTATATTCTACTCGAGAAAGCTGGAAGCTGCCACAAAAAAGCGCAACCACATCTAAAAAGAATCTTTAGCGACGCCATCATTTATGTACCCGTCTGTCCCAGATGCAAACCATCACTGCATAGGTCAGAACCAACTCCAGGTTAGAAGTGGTACGGAATACTACAAGATATGCAGTAATCAAATGTTAAACATTTGGAATCTTCCATGAAAAAATTGACACGGCTGCTGTTTGCATGCGTGGCCGTTGACCAGACTGGGTAGGAACAGGCAGCTTGACAGCAGATAATATTTATTCAATTGGTAAGGTTTGTGAGAGACATGATGAGTGTCAACAACTGTAGACCACAGATGAACAGCCTAGCAAACAAGATAAAGATAATGCTTATTTGACAGCTACTTAGTACTCTAGAAGAGTAGATAACTCATTGCATCCTGAGGAAATGGTGACTAGTCCCTGCTCTTGGATTCTTCTTTCTAGAATAAAAGTTGTGACTAGTCAAAAGGAAAAACAAAATGTGATCAATTTTTTTCTTAGGGTCTGATTAGATACTAATCATCATACAAAGTTAGAAAACGTACTATTATGGAGGCACTTCTCCTTTTGAAGGAATTGGGGCTTTTCCTGTAGGAAGCAGCAGAAAGGAAGCTACTCCAGAATCCAGATCTCCCTCAAAGCCAAAGTTCACATCAAAAGTAAAGCTGCAATGCTTTTTAGTTCACAAGCTAACACCAAACGTAATATATTAATCAATCTATTTAGTACCTGCTACAAGCACTTGCACAAACCTGGAGCTGGTGCAGGGTCATTGTTCAGAGGGTAGTATTACAGGCACTTGTACAAACCTGGAGCAGGGGCAGCCAACAGAGTTCTTACTGAGCCAATTTAGCTGTCTGAAGTCTGGACAGTTACACAAGTGTATGGAACCTGGGTCTGACTATGGTAGTCTCTTCTGAACCGCTTGCTACCAGATCCTTTTCTTAGCACAGCACGAATTGTCAACAACAGCAAAAGAAAGAATGAGTATCCAACAATTAGTATTCCTTGTGCAGAGAATTATAAAACTGGATGCTTGTAACAAAGTGTGTATGCCATCAACAACTCACTAATTTGTTTCGACTTGGATTGAGCTTAGCATCAATATACTGTACAATTTCGGTATCACTCAAACAGAGGGCCAATCCCACACATATCAGAACCAAATCTATGGAAAGCCCCAATAGATATTCAGATGCACTACAAAGAGGGCAAATTACAACAAGAAGGGATGGATCACATCCGATGCAGTATCTTTGTATACCCAGGTATGGTACAAGGGAGAAGCCAACATGAAAATATAGAGTAGACGTCCTACACATGTATTCTCTTCAAACATGTTGCCCTTTCATCCACTGCTAGCTGCTTAAGTCCTCTGTATCAGCAAGCACAAACTCTGTGTACAGGTTTTTCAATGCTATCACAACCGTCATAATAAGGGGACCTAATATTGCACCCTGAAGAAAATGGCAAATGGTCAGCCCAAGTGAGTAACGGAAAATTCAATTCTCAGATGCACAATAGAATCGCAGTATGGTACAGTGGCAAGTTCTCAGATGAACGGTGGGATATTAGTGGACAAGCAGATGGTGTCAAAGTACACACACATTCGCCATGCAGAGTTAATCAACATAACAGCTTAGTAATGATCTGTTCAAAGCATAACCTACGCGTACAATAATATACACATAAAAGATGATAGAGCGGAAAACTCGTTGAGCAGATAGATATGTGGAGTTACATGCACACAGATGAGAGCAAAGGGGTAACTAGCAGGAGCAGAAAAATAATTTTGTAGTGTGTATAGTCTCGACTAGCCTGATTAGTCCACATGTCTCTATGACTTAATAACACTGGTACGCAGAGGCACGCAAAGAAAATACTTTGAAGCCCAGAGCGAAAGCTCTTTTAGTTGCATCATTTAAAAAAGAAGTCCTAGATGCTAGGAAAAACATTACACCTTCTGGTTTATTTATGAACGTGCTCTATGCGCAAAATCATACAAGTGAACTACAAGAAGTTCATGGCATATGCAAGTGAGAATTACGAAATACAGCTAACAACACATACAAAGAAAACCTACAATAAAATCCGTACCTCAAGAGCATTGGGAAACAATGTCATGCCACCAATTATGCTGAGACCAGTCAGATACCCATTGTACCCAGGTATGTCCTCCTGAATGACTGTGGTTCCATAATCCATGATCACAAGGTGTAGCACTGTTACCATAACCGTGAGCACATATCTCCCTTCCGTCAGCAGCTGCCCTGCGGCGAATATCGAGGATAGCCATGCTGGTAGTATTGGAAACAGTGCGCTGATGACTGTGAGGATAGTTGATGTGTACACAAAATGCACCTTGAAGAACTTGAGCAACAGCCATGTCAGGCATCCCTGGAATATAGCAATCTTGGCAGTGGCTAACAAGACACTACTAATGGCATGGTCTATGACCTCAACGCAGCGCTCCTTCACTTGTTTGGACACTGGTAACAGGTCAATGACCTGCTCCGTCGCCCCGCCGCCCTCGACAGTGATGAGGTAGTAGAGCACCCACAAGAAGACCATCAGCTGTGATACAAAATTGAGCACCTCAGCTGCACCAGAGACGATGCGGAGAGCAATGGATAGCATCAAACTGGCACTGCCACCGAGCACAGACGTGCTGCTAGACAGCAGGCTCTTTGCAATCTCAGTTCCCTGCAATGCCAGGTCCTTGGCTTTCACTACCAGATCCTCCCTTGTGATTAACAGCTCCCTGAAGAAGGAGTCGAGCTCCTTGTAGATCTCTACCCATTCCCTCCTCTTCACACGAGCCGCAATGGCCTGCAGCTTCATCGAGTACGGGTGCGGTCTGGAAGTGATGAGTCCCTTGCTCTTGGCACCGGACGGGCCGACCGACTGGCTGATCAAGAAGTGCCGGAAGCCGCTGGTGAAATCGGTGAGGTTGTACTGCACTGCCAATTGGTCAACATGCTCCCAGACGGTGTCGTAGAGCTTCCCGGAGTACTGATCCACCAAGCCGGGGATGTCATTGTCGTCGAGCAGCTTCTTGAGGCCAATCTTCTCAGAGTAGTTACCGTTCTCGACATGGTACTTGAGGGACATGACGGCGTCCTTACCCTCGAGTCCGATCTTGTAAGAGAAGAAGACGCTGCCGCCTAGGAACCCAGCTATCATGCCGAGCATGAGGCCGACTGCGACGAGGGTCTTGAGGTGGCGGAGGATGCCGCCGGTGAGGAGGAGGCCGCGGGAGGAAGGTGTTCGGCCGGAGATGCGTTTGGAGGCGGCACGGGAGATGAAAGAGGAGGGCTTGGAGGAGGCGGCGAAGAAGGCGAGGGAGAGCGCGAGGATGACCAGAGCGGCGGCCGTGCCGAGGCGCTCGAGGAGGAGGAGGAAGAAGAAGGAGGATACGAGCCAGCGAAGGAGGCGCGGGAAGGAGGGGGACGGCGGGAGCGTGCGGCGCAGGAGCGCGGCGCGCGCGTCGGCGAGGGTGGCGGCGCAGGACTGCAGGGCGGCGAGCGGGAGCGCGAGCACGGTGGCGCTGAGGCCCCCGCGGAGCGGCGGCTCCCAGAAGGCGACGAGCGCGTGCTGCGTCTCGCGGAGCGGGATGGAGCAGAGCAGCGCCCATTGCAGCGGGCGGAGGAAGTCGGCGAGGAGGAGGTAGAGGCCGTAGAGCACGAGCAGCGCCGTGGCGAGGCCCGCGTGCGCCATCGCGATGTAGAGAGCAAGCCTCGCGTCCGGCTCCAGGGACAGCCCCTCGGCCTCCGCCGCCCCGGTCTTCTTCCCTGGGGTGGACGGCTTGGGGGGCGCGTCCTCCTCCACCTGCTTGGGGCGGCGGACCGACCCGGAGTGGAACATCTCGGACCATGGGATGGTGGTCTTGCAGTCCGCGGCCGGGTCGCCCCTGGGCACGAGGGCCATGGGCTCGACGGAATGCCGCGGCGGCGGCGGCGGCGGAAGCGGCAAACCCTGGCCTCCGCTCCCCTCCGCGCCGGAGAGGTGGTGGAAGTGGAATTGGAATCGGGGAAGCGAAGGGGGAAGAGGAATGGATTTGGTGGGTGATTAGCGCGGGTGGGGTAACCATAATTGACGATTAATTACCAAGGGAAGTAATGTCGGCCGTGTTTAGGAAGGGGATTAACCCGCTAGGGTGACCATGTGGGGTCCATGATGTTTGATTCCACGTGCCTGTCTGCCGCGTTGATTGATTATACCGACTGGCGACAGCTATTATTTCGTCTGTCTATCAAATACTCCCGTCCCATATTAATATTTTTTGATTATCTAGATTCGAATATATCTAGTTATTTTTCAATGTTAGATTCATCTAAATTTAAATAAATTAAAGAACATTAATTTAGAGTAGACCTAGTATAGTTTTTAAGGTTCTTTTTTCCTAAAAACATGCTACTCAAAAAAAAAAAAAATCTAAAATATTAGGCCTTGAGATTTGACGAGGTTATCGTAGATGTCTTGCTATCGACGGAACATCATCTTTGAACTTTGCTAGACTGAAGTTACAACCATCCTCTTAGCCAATAACGACCTAGAAATTTTAAAAACGGACGGACACGATTATGTAAAAAATATGGGATATAAGGAGTGGCGCGGCCGGCCACCCGGGCTAGAGGGATGGTGAATCCACCTATGCTCTTAGCCATCTAACCACAAGTGTCTTTAAATCTTATAATTTGAATTGATATAATTTAAAAAATGCATAAAATGTAGGATCTAGTTGTATGTCATGTCCCCACGAAAAATTAAAGCCACGTTACATTAAAATTGACATATATTGACTTGGTTGGAGAGCAAGAAACTGCACGAAGTTCCTTAAAGGATTAAATGCTCCTTTGACTTGTAGGATTTTTAACAAATTCATGTAGAATTAAGTTCCTATGAAAATTTCCAAAGCCTTTTGATTCATATATCAGTTTCATTGGAAATAATCCCATAGCAATCTGTAAATTTCATAAATGGCATTAGATTATTACCCTAAAAATAATCCTCACTGCAATCAAAGAGAAATCTTCTTTCCATAGGATTCAAGAAGACATGACATCTCAATCGTATAGGTTTCATATTCATACACTTTTTCAATCCTATAAATCAAAGGTGAAAAGTGGATGCCATAGTTCTAAAAAAAGGGGTTTGTATACAAATCAAAAGGTTTACCATATTACAACTATGTTATACACCAGTAAAGTAGATAGGAGGTTGGAGGTGCAAACCCTACCCCTCCCCCCTACACACACACTTAACTCAACTCCGTTATCCCCACGACCAATTTTTGCGATTATCACCTCGGAATGGCATTAGCTAGTTGCATGAAGTCATGTTAGATGCCAATGATGCTCGACTTGAGCTATTAATTGTCACTTAGAGCCCTAACTGTAGATTCACAGTTGCATTTCGATATCACTAGCAATTGTGTCACGTTTGGAGCCTTGAAAGAGACTTACTAGAGACATTATCGCTCACACACATTCCAATGGTATGTAGCTTTCTAGGTACAAGGGGATGAACTTAATAGGGTTTTTAATTTTTCACTTCACCATTGCAAAATGTAGCGTCATTTTCGTGATGTCATGCTCTGTGTCAAAGGAAGAGGAGCTTTGTGCATGTCTCAATGTCGAATTTGGCAAGGATGAACATAACCCAGTGTTTCACATTCATCTGAGGATCATCATCAAATGGTAGATTCTAGTGCCACATATATTGCACGTTGGAGTAGTATTCCAGATTTGCACTTACTCAACTATACGACAAAAATACTCTAAGGCAGATCTCCAAGCAAAAATACAATTTTCCCGCAAAGTTACATTGTCTAAAACAAGCCTCTAATTAGGTAGATGGTAATACATGGTGCAGAAACAAAAAAAATGCAAGAGGTTGCATTTAAGGAAAACTTCCTATAGAGCTGGACACAAAGTAGAGCATATGAAAATTTCATATTGTTTGAAACTCTAAATTGAAAGAAACTTCAAAGGAAAATTTTCTAAGATTAAAATCATCCAATATTTCTATGTAATTTCTTTGAACTAAAGAAGCACTAGGGGCTTATTTTGTTTGCAAATTCAGGAATAGGAAAACAAAGGATTTAGATGTCACACCATACTGGATACTAATGAAAACAAAAACACATGAATGTGTAGTACAAGGTGTTTGGTTGTCTCACATGAGTAACACACGTAGATTTCTAAAGACACAGGAGTTGTCATAATGGAAAATTATCCATGGTGTTCGGACCCGAAAGAAATTTCCTTTGAAATTGCATACAAAATAGACAACATGAAATTCTATTGATTTAATTTTACTGTCCTACAAACCAAGCATGCCTTAGAAAACAATCATGAGTAATATAATCCTTCAAAATTCATATGGAATTCCTTTAAACCAGATAGATCCTAAGAATTCTAAACCTTGATAGTTTTCTCTATCTGGCGGTGACCGAGCTAGGATTTCCAACTTGGATAAGTGGATACAAAAAGAACTTATGTAGCACAAAATATGAGACATGTTTCACAACATAACCAATGATACTACAATTGTTCCTAGTAGTGATATTATCTCTAGTAATCATGTTACATTCCAAAAACACAAATAAAATAGTACCATTTTAACTCTACGACCCCCTTTTGGAAGTGAGAAACAATGGCATCCTCGATTTACTTGCACAAAGAATCCATTCTCAAGAAAAGTAACCTAGAAATCATTTAATTACCCCTGCCCCATTTTGTTTCTTAACGTAAATTCGATAGTCCTAGAATGAATTTTATCAAATAATTATGAACCATCCTCTATCGTCAAATAAAAAATACTGAAATTCATAACAAGTTTGAAAGAAAACTCACAATTACAATGGTCTTTCTACTTGCTACGATGTTGGCATCACAGAGGTGGTTTTTATACACCTCGTGTTGGTTGTGCACAACCCTAGTCATGCATCGTTGTGCTTTCTAAATGCGGTGTAAACATGCCCGAGCATGAGGTTGTCACACATGGGTGCTCTAGCCTCCCACTCTGCTCTGGTAGGGACATACACAAATGCACCATTCTCTTATGTGTTTGCATTAGGATGAGAGTTGCAACACTCTTCGTGGAATCCTTGAATGGACATGGTTTAAAATGTCGATGATGACGGCGTTCCAGGCATTGTCGAAGATTTTACTTTTCACCTATTTAGCTAGACCATCGCTGGTCAGATCTAATGCAGTTGCTATTATTGTTGGTGTTGCCAGATTGCTTCTGCGAGGGCCCACTGAGCGAGCATTATGTGGTGTTCTGAGAAAAAACTTTGAGTCAATTGTGGGTCGACGCTTGTGATGATGGCTCCCACATGTTCTCTTTATCTTCTTTACGGCACTGCCAAAGAAACAGTTCACACCCCATCCAAGGGAAGTGGATGTGCTTTGTGGTGGATAATTTATCTTTTGGTTGGTAGTTCTGGTTTTGGGAGGCAGTAACAGCTAACGATCTAGTGGCTTTTGTTTGGTTTTGTCGAAGGCCTAGTTTTACTCATGTGATTTTCATGATTGACAAGTTTTGCATGATTGTGTTTTAGTTAACTATAAGGTATCTAGTCTAGTTTTTCTAGTATAAACTAGGCCAATATATTATTTGTAATGAATTTCATGAACACCTTGCTCTTTTTTGATGTTGATAAAGAAAGAATTTCTCATTTTTTGTACACCTAGATCAATTTACCTTAATCATTCTATGTCTATATTTTGCCAATACAATGTGCATGAAAGTGTAATAAAAAGACGACTGCCAGTTTCCATAAATAGAAATTTCAACAATCCTTCATACATCAAATTGTTGATAAGTACATAACTTTATTTAGGGTGGAAGCGTTTGCCATTATATGGTCGCTATGGCTTGGTAGAAATGACAAGATTTTTAATAACATTGTCTCTTCACCTCTGCAGGTTATTTATCGAGCCACGGTTTTTCTCCGATCATGGACTATTCTACAAAGTATGGAGTTTCGTGACTTATTTATGGAGGGATGTACGCGATTGGAAGATACGGCGAGGGATATTTTCTCCCGACATGGATGGCCACGTGACTTGAGGATTGATCTGCCTTAGATTCAAGATTCTTTTCGATAGTGATTTTGTGTAATGCTTGTCTACTCTTTATTTCTAGCTCTGTCGTTTGTGTGGCTGTGTGCATCCTAGTTATGCAGAGACCGAGTGCAAACATTAAACGTTGCGCCCATTTCAAAAATTTTTTTACCACATTGGCCTTAATCCTTGATGGGAGTGACGACACCTTTTATCTTCCAGTCCACAGTTGCCGAAGCGCATCAAGGTTCATGTTCTCGTACCTAAATCCTGTGGAAGCCCTCACAAGCTCGGATTGTATCCCTTATGAGCCTTTGCCGCTTTGAACTCCTCGTTGGTGATGTCAGCGAACTGATTGACGTCAAGATAGAACTTGACGTTCTAAGCGTTAAACGACTCAATGAACTCGACGTTGGCCTTGAACACATCGAGCCGTTGGGCCTTCTCGACAGCATCCTTGTACACACGGCCGTACTGCGCCATCCAACTCTTGTGCCTCGCCACCATCGACAGGTCATCGCTGAGCTCGCGAGCCCGACGAGGACAAGGAGCAGTTCCTTGGAGATGGCCATGTTTAAATCGAGCGGCTAGCCACTATTACTAGTATGAAATGTGTGGTTTGGTTTGGTTTGGTTGAGCAAAAGGAAGGAATTGGGTTCATATAGTTGCAGGTATGGATTTAAGTAGTATTGGAAATGCAGATACGGTGCTTGTACGAATGTGTGTGCGGAAAGGGGCTCCTGCGTTGCAGCGAAGTACTTCTGGTATAAAAAATTCCTGCCTGTGAGATACGGTGCTTGTGTACGTGCATCTGCTGCACATGTGAGGGTGACCTCCGTTTGGCCTAGAGTTCACGTCGTCTTGTACAGACGAACAAAGCAACTTCGACTGCTGGAAGGTTTTGTTTGGACACGCAGCTCTGGAATAAAATAGAAACCTATCGTCTTAACTCGAGTATATTCTTTTGCGTCCAGGATTGAACAGAGTTGATTGATTAATTAGCTAAGTGACGTTTAGCTTACTTCTTTCTTCAGGCCAGGATCTTAGGCTACTTCTATCTCAGGACTGTTTGCCATAATAAGTTAATTAGCCTTTACTAGATAATTACACCTGTTTGTCTGATAAAACAAAAACGTTATTACTATCGAGTTCACTCGTCTTAGAAAATACAAACTTTTGTGTGATAAAGAGAACTGTTATTACTTTGGAGTTCGCTTTGAGAAGATCCAAGTTACCAAGTTATTTCAAGACGGAGAAGAATTTTAAAAGAATATATAACCACTTAAGCAACATTTTACTGCCTATCATTATACTGCCACTTGTGGTCTTCTGGACTATCCATTGCCACCGGACGGTACTTAGTTAATGTTCTTTCATGGTCTTCTATCGCCGACCTTTTTCTTTTGCGAAAATTCTATCGGCAACATGACTTGTCGTTGTAGGGGTTTTTGTTTACAGACAAAGAGGAAATTTGATGATCTTCATGTGGTTGGTGTCAATATTCTCATGTGTAGTTCCACTGCTTTGGAAAAGGTGTAATCTGGTAAGTCTGAGTTCCTTAGGACAATCTGTGCCGAGGAAGTGTTAAACATTATCAAGTGAAAATCAATTTACAGTATAAACTATGTAAAAAACCGGTTAAAAAGTTTTTCAAAAAATCCTTTGAAAATACAATACGCTAGGAGGGTGATGTTTTGTTAACATGTGTTTAAAGTTTGAATTCATCTTCGTTTGAAAGGCATGTAAACTAAAAGTGCACCATGAATAATGATGTTTTATAGTTCATCACTATTTATTACTGAATTTGTTATTTTTGTACCTTCCAAATAAGTTTGAGTTACTTTATCGAACGCTGATGGTCTAAGGTGGAGAGGGTGGCGACCCAATGAAGTGGCACAGTGTGAACCAGGAACAACTGTTGTGGCCATGAAGCATGTTAAATAACTAGTTTTATTTTCTTTCAAGATTGTGCAGCGTACCTCTCCAATCTCAGTATTCAAAGAAACATGCAACCCAATAGTTTGCTTTAGTAAGAGCTTATGGACTACCAATACAATTTATACATAAAGTTTATTCCAAAACCTTTCAGATGGCATAACCATTTCAAATGCGGAACATTTTCAAAGTTTATCGTGCGCCCACATTAATAAGCTATGATATATAGTTGAACATCGACCATTTGTAAGTACGAGTAATATCCTTCCAAGTTTATTGGCAACACCAACTATGAGATTTTTTTCCAATTTACCTATAACACTTTAAAATACTGAAGTTGTCTAGAGTACAACCAGCACAAGTTCTTCATCAAGCTTCACATATTCCCCATATTTACATTGTATTCATAAAGTACACAGTACACAAACAAATATTTGTACATAATTACATACATTTACATATTATATAACTAAAGTAGAGATGTGCATTTATTCAATGTTTGTGTGTATGTGGCATCCGACGTTTTATCTACTCGGTGGGGTAGGAAGGCTCCATGGCAAGGCCACACATGCCCTTCTTGTCCGAAATATCCTTCTCCATCCTTAAAAACCCATTCTCACCCCATGTTGTTCCCCACGAGTTCTTCAACAACCAATATTTTGTGCCATCGCTAGTCGTTCCGTAACCAATAGCTGCAATTCCATGGTCCAAATCAGTACCGCAAGAGCCGGTCATCACTCCACCTTTGTAGAATTGGAACGTCATATCTCCTCCGTCAACAGCCACCGAGACAGGCTGGCTTGCAACAGCCGCCATGAGAGCACCCTCATTATTGGCAGGCACATCCTCGTAGCTCTTGATTGTGGCAGCACTATTGGATTTGCTCTTGCACTTGCCATCTTCTGCCGTATAGGGATAGCTTGATTCAGCGGTAAGACCACCATTCGAAATGATGAACTTGAAGGCATCATCCATGAGCCCGCCCTCACAACCTTGGTCTGTTCCATGGACATCACAATCTACAAGCTCCTGCTCCGAGAGAGAGATAAGCTTTCCAGTTTTCAGCTTGACGATGCCCTCTGTTGCAGCAACAGCAGAAAATGCCCAGCAACAACCTGCGGAGGGTTATGTTTTGATAGATATTACATACACCATTCTTGAAAAATCATTGAATACATATGTGCATTAAATCATTTATCAAAATACACTTACCACATTGGCCTTGGTCCTTGATGGGAGTGACCGCACCCTTGGTCCTCCAGTCCACGGTGGCAGGAAGTGCATCTAAATTTACATTCTTATACCTGAATTCGGTAGGAGCCTTCTCCGTTCTTGGCTTATACCCCTTGTTAGCCTTTGACGCCTTGAACTCCTCGTTGGTGATGTCAGCGAACTGATTGACGCCGAGATAGAACTTGCGGTTCTCCGCGTTGAACGACTCGATGAAACCTACATTGGCCTTGAACACCTCGAAGCGTTGCGCCTTCTCGGCCGTGTCCTTGTACACACGGCCATACTGCGCCATCCAGCTCTCGTGCTTCGCCACCATCAAGTCATCGCTGAGCTCGCGAGCTGCGAGGACCGAACTGCAGAGACAGAGGCATCCGAGGATGGCAAGGATCATAGCCTTTGAGATGGCCATGTTTGAGGAAGTGCTTACTAATACTTGTGTGCACTGCAGTGCGTTCTCTGGTCTGGTTTTGCCAATCGAGCTAGGAGACTTATATAGCTACTTGCACGCACAGCAGTACACGGGACGGAGATGATTTCCAGCGTAGCCGTGAAGTACTTCTGGTGGGCGGATGGTATATAATTAAGTTAAATTTGTGTGCATGTGGCGTACGCTTTGCTTCGCATCTGAGAGTGACCCTTGCGCTTGCTATATGCCGAGACTCCGACTACTATCAGGAGAATGGAGAACCAAATGAATGTGAACTGTGATCACAAAGTATATATTTTGACACTCCAGACGGACTTAGGTGAATGCGATTGCAAGGTTGATGCCGACGGATTTTTCTATCCAAAATCCCATTCCTATGGAAACCAAATCGATTAGATGTCTTCTTTGCTATATATATATATATATATATCTATATTTTATATATATATATATATATATATATATATATATATATATATATATATATATATATATATATATATATATATATAACTCCTAGTGTGTCCATCCTCGCTGGAGGAAGCATCTCACGCCGTTGGCTATTTGGAGATTCGTGCGGTTCGTATTGTTTTTTCTCTCAGTTGCCATTTATCAAACACACGATCGTTTTCCCAAAGCGGTATTTCCTTGCCAATCTTTTTGCTCTGTCCACTGCGGCTCTGCACTGCCACATCCCTGCCACCGCTCGGCAGAGCCGCCCTGTCCGTGGTCAGGGAGCTCACGGGCCTCTGCTCGTCGCAGGGAGCCATTGCCGGAGGTGAGCATCGTTGGCAAAACTCCATTATATAGGTCATGGCTCACCTCTAGAGATCCCATCTCCGTCATGAATCCTCCCCACCCACACCACAGTCTCCTCGCCATTTCCCCCAGCCCACATTCGTTCCGGCGCACCACAGCACCGCGGCGGCCTCCCCGGTCTCGACGCCGCTCCCACCTTCTCCTGCAACCGCCGCACCCGCACCAGTCGTCCGTTGATTTCTTCCCTCACCATATCCCATCTCACCCGCACCTTCGTTCCCGACCTACCCGCCACCGCCCCCCAACCAAAAAACGGCAAATCCAGGCACTGGGCAGTCCAGATCCAGCATCAAGCACACTGCTACAAGCCAAGGGCACCGGTGACCCCCCTGATCTCTTGCCCCGCCGGCGACATCGGGTTGTTGCCGGGCCGTGGACATCGTGTGTTGCCAATCGGGCGGCACCGGTGCCCCCCTGATATCTTGCCCCGCCGCGGACATCTGCTGTTGCCGGGTCGTGGTCATCGGGTGTTGCCAAATCGGGCGGGGCGACGGATGTTGCGTGGGGGTGCGGAGTCCAGCTCGTCAGCGCGGTCCGTACCATCTTCGGCCGAGTACGGCGGGGCGGACCTCCTTCAGTGCGGGTGTCGTCAGCCGGCAGCTAGACTGACATCCACAAAAGAGTTTACCAGAGGGAAGCGGTTCTTCAAGTGCCGTCAATCGCTGGTGAGTGATCATATGGCCTGCGGCAAGATGACTACCTTCTCTGCATTTACGATTTCCTTAAATTCATATGACTATCATTTTCGGGGTAGCGAACCCAGTAAGTCAGTATATGACAGCTAGACTGACTTAGTTTGTATAGTGTCTTTGAAAAACTGGTAACGGAGGACCACAATTATATCTGAGCATTTTTTCGGTGTGTATATCCTTGATATAAGGCAATTACTGTTCTAGTGTACAGTTTGGCCTGCTTTAAGTCGTCATTTGCACAATATTTAGACTGAGCGAGTGCTCTTTCTGTGCTATATATGCGTGAAGTTTCCTTTCGGCCCGCACACGGTTCCTTACAATCTGGCAATGTTTCTTTAGATTAGTGTTAGACTATACCCAACCACCCGGCGTCACGAATTAAGTTACGAAAGCGACGGATTATGCCAGAGTTATCGATGCAAGGGTTGCTCTTTCTGATGCTTCACATCAGAATCATCTTTCTAGTAGTACCAGACAATCATGTATAATTCCGTGTTTACTGATGTCATCGAGCTCCTAGTTTGGCACCGTCTTAGTGTAAAAGAATCTGACAATGGTTCTTATACTGTTCACAGTTTTAGGTTGGGTTGGAGTCCAGAAGGAATTACTTAGGTTGGTTTGGCATCTTTTTGGAACCTGATCTGGTTCAAAAATAGTCATGACCCGTGGTTTACACCAGATCGGTGAGATTTGTCTTAATATATGGTTTTCATGTTCTTCATTGCATCATGTATGTGTTAAAAGAAATTTGCTACGTGGGTGGCCGTCTCTGGACAATCGCGGTGCAGTTGGATCACATGCTTTGCTCGGACGTCTTAGATGCCTGTGAGGCCATGCCCGTATAGCCGTCACCAATTTAAGTTGTTTGCTTCACCCCGCAGTCTGCATGGAGGGTTCAGTTCAGTTAGGCCCCGCTTGTTTCCCTGGATTTTAGGCAAAAACAGGTGTAAATATTACGGACCCATCTACCTCCGGCTAAAATCCTTGGTATGCTGCGTAATCGGATCTGCCCCGTAATTAAAACGGTAAAACAAGCAGGCCCTTAGGGGTAGAAAAAACGCAATAGGTATGGAATTACTGGGTTCATTTAGTCATTTTTGATAATAAGACTGACAATTTGTTGAGTATCATTCCGCGCAATCCTCCATTATTGGCCACTGGATAACCTGTCTATTTTTTTCAGTGTTTCACCTGGATCTGGGAGGATATCCTTATGGAGTTTGTCAACGCTGTTGTTCTGAGACGCACCAGAGATCTTGAAGCCGCCATCCGTGATGATAAGGCTGTCTACGAGTGGAGCAGGAAGCTGGAGGTATGCACGGTCACTAGCCGTGGCGAAGCAGTGTGGTTGAGATAGCTTTTGAGGAGAGAAAGATGTCGAGCCACAGACCAGCATGCTATCCGGTGAACAGGGTGCCGTTTTTGGAAATGCTTTATCACTGTGCCGCTGTTAGACCCGGTTGCATTCATGTACCATTATTCTGTATATCTGGTGCACACATCCACGCTGGTATGCGATCCTATCGAGACATAAGCGCCTGCAGGCTAGTATGACGATAGGATAACGTGCTGCAGGCTAGTATGACCATAGGATACGATCTCTCGGGTGATGTACAGCCGGGCCGAGTTGCATGACAGATGATTGCTCTAAAATAACCTAGACCGTACATAGGGTGGCAAGCGGTAATAACGACCCGCAAAACAAAAAATAGACAAAAGGGAGTCCAAAAAGTTAGTGAAATTAGAGAAGGATTAGTGAAAACAGATGCGACTCAATCCGTCCCGCTTGACACCCTAACCGTACCCAAGGTTCCTAACAAAATGTTGGAAGTAAGACGCATCACGCATGGCCGTACCGAAAGTATTAGACCGAGGAACCGAACCGTTCCTAGTCAGTACCGAATCCGCTGTCTCGAGTAATATGTCGCAGCTCGGCAAACGATACCGAAAGAAGCCGAACGAGACCGCCCATCGTCGATAGCACTAGTACCGAGAAGGCCACACCGATCGTTCTGGGACCGAGGCATCGAACCTTCTTTAGCAGCATCGAGTGATCGGGCCACGACACCGAACAAGTTATGTCGGCACCGAATCACTCGCCTTAAGGTAGGTGGCGACAACATAGCCAACGGGGCCGACCCTTTCCCCAAGAAGACCATCCCGATACCGAGCGTATTGGGACCGAGGCATCGAACCACCGTCGATACCGAATGATTTGGACCGAAGTACCGAACCGTATCTGATAGCACCGAATCGGATGCCCTAAGTAATAGATGGCATCATAGCGAGGCACCGAACCATGGATTGACCGGACCGAGGAACCAAACCGTTCCCAGTCAGCACCGAATCAGCTGTCTCGAGTAATAGGTGGCAGCACGGCAAACGGTACCGAAAGAAGCCGGACGAGACCGCCCATCGTCGATAACACTAGTACCGATAAGGCCGTACCGACCATTTCGGGACCGAGGCATCTAACCTTCTTTTATCAGCACCGAGTGACCGGGACATGGCACCGAACAAGTTCTGTCGGCACTGAATCAGCCCGGCTTAATGTAAGTTGTGATAGCATGGGTAACGGGGCCGACCCTTGTCCCAGGAAGACCATCCCGGCACCGAGTGTTCTGGGACCGAGGCACCGAACCACCGCCGATACCGAATGATTGGTATCGAAGTACCGAACTGTATCTGTTAGCACCGAATCGCCCGCCGTAAGTAATAGATGGCATCATAGCGAGGCACCGAACCATGGAGTGACCGGACCGAGGAACCGAACCGTTCTCAGTCAGCACCGAATCAGATGTCTCGAGTAATAGGTGGCAACACGGTTAACGGTACCGAAAGAAGCCGGACGAGATCGCCCATCGTCGATAACACTAGCATCTAGAAGATCGTACCGATCGTTTCGGGACCAAGGCATCGAACCTTCTTTTATCAGCACCGAGTGACCGGGACATGGCACCGAACAAGTTCTGTCGGCACCGAATTAGCCGGCTTAATGTAAGTTGCGATATCATGGCTAACGGTGCCGACCCTTGTCCCAAGAAGACCATCCCGGTTACCGAGTGTTTTGGGACCGAGGCACCGAACCACACTCGATACCGAGTGATTGGGACCGAAGGACCGAACTGTCTCTGTTAGCACTAAATAGGATGTATTAAGTAATAGATGGCACCATAGAGAGGCACCAAACCATCGAGTAATCGGGACCGAGGAACCGAACCGATCTTAGTCAGCACCAAATCTGATGTGTCGAGTAATAGGTGGCAGCACGGCTAATGGTACCGAAAGAAGCCGGACGAGATCGCCCATCGTCGATAGCACTAGCATCGAGAAGATCGTACCGAATGTTTCGGAAGCGAGGCATCGAACCTTCTTTAGCAACACCTAGTGACCGGGACATGGCACCGAACAAGTTCTGTCGGCACCGAATCAGCCGGCTTAATGTAAGTTGCGATATCATGGCTAACGGTGCCGACCCTTTTCCTAAGAAGACCATCCCGGTACCGAGCGTATCGGGACCGAGGCACCAAACCACCGCCGATACCGAATGATTGGGACCGAGGTACCGAACCGTCCCTGTTAGCACTGAATAGGCCGTATTAAGTAATAGATGGAACCATAGAGAGGCACCGAATCATCGATTGATCGGGACCGAGGAACTAAACCGATCTTAGTCAGCACCGAATCAGCTGTCTCGAGTAATAGGTGGCAGCACGGCTAACGGTACCGAAAGAAGCCGGACGAGACCGCCCATCGTCAATAACACTAGTACCGAGAAGGCCGTATCGAATGTTTCGGAACCGAGGCACCGAACCTTCTTTAGCAGCACCTAGTGATCGGGACATGTCACCGAACAAGTTCTGTCGGCACCGAATCAGCGGGCTTAATGTAAGTTGCGATATCATGGCTAACGGGGCCAACCCTTTCCCCCAAGAAGACCATCCCGGTACCGAGCGTATCGGGACCGAGGCACCGAACCACCGCCGATACCGAATGATTGGGACCGAGGTACCGAACCGTCCCTGTTAGCACTGAATAGGCTGTCTTAAGTAATATATGGCACCATAGAGAGGCACCGAATCATCCAGTGATCGGGACCGAGGAACCGAACCGATCTTAGTCAGCACCGAATCAGCTATCTCGAGTAATAGGTGGCAGCACGGCTAATAGTACCGAAATAAGCCGGATGAGACCGCCCATCGTCGATAACACTAGTACCGAGAAGGCCGTACCGAATGTTTCAGAACCGAGGCATCGAACCTTCTTTATCAGCACCTAGTGATCGGGACATGGCACCGAACAAGTTCTATCGGCACTGAATCAGCCGGCTTAATGTAAGTTGTGATATCATGGCTAACGGGGCCGACCCTTTTCCTATGAAGACCATCCTGGTACCGAGCGTATCGGGACCGAGGCACCGATCCACCGCCGATACTGAATGATCGGAACCGAGGTACCGAACCGTCCCTGTTAGCACTGAATAGGCTGTCTTAAGTAATAGATGGCACCATAGAGAGGCACCGAATCATTGAGTGATCGGGACCGAGGAACCGAACCGATCTTAGTCAGCACCGAATCAGCTGTCTCGAGTAATAGGTGGCAGCACGGCTAACGGTACCGAAAGAAGCCGAACGAGACCGCCCATCGCCGATAACACTAGTACCGAGAAGGCCGTACCGAATGTTTCGGAACCGAGGCATCGAACCTTCTTTATCAACACCTAATGATCGGGACATGGCACCGAACAAGTTCTATCGGCACCGAATCAGTCGGCTTAATGTAATTTGCGATATCATGGCTAATGGGGCCGACACTTTTCCTAAGAAGACCATCCCGGTACCGACCGTTTCGGGACCGAGGCACCGATCCACCGCCGATACCGAATGATTGGGACCGAAGTACCGAACCGCCTCTCTCCACTTTCAAGCCGTTAGGTGGCACCCTGATACCAGAACCGCCAATTCGGGGCACCGAGCGTTTTGGGATAGAGGAACCAGGTCAACGAGGCAACTGCCACGGAAGCGTAGCAAAGAGAGGTTGGGCATGCTTGTGACAATTTGCCCATCGGTACGAGATCATCGACAGAACCGAACCCAATCTTTATTCTGGTAATTATAGCACTCACGGATAAACCCCGACGAAGGGGATCGGTGCCGAACAATCAGGTCATGGCGCCTAACCTAATAAAAAGACCAACATGGTACACAAAATCCCGGCGTTACCGATGATTTTTTTTTTTTGGCTATGGTCCGAAACACAGACCAGCATGTACTATGATATTCTTAGGCTGTTAACTTAATTCCGTGGGCTAGGTCTCCAACCAGAATTTCAGTACTGTATCAAGCGCCCACGTGTAATGACTACTGATGCATCAGGTCTGTGTTTCGGACCAGAATTCCAGTACTGTATCAAGCGCCCACAGTACTGGAATTCTGGCACGTAACACTGAGTTTTACCTTCCGTTAATTTGGCCAGACTGCTAAGAATTTATGTACCCTCGAAATATAAATAATCAGATGTACCCGCATGTAAAGAGAGACTGGGTGTGTTGCCAGGCAGGACAATTAAGTTGACCAAGACAACCATGATTATCATACTAAAATGAACTAATTCAGTAATTTAATCCCAAATCCGAAAAATGCATTGATACACATCTTCTAGACTACTACTAATTTCCGTTGTACTACATGGACTGCGTGAGCCCCCAACGTACGGCAAGTGCAAGAATTTTATACCGCCGGAAGTACTTTACGGCCACGCTTGCACCGCAGGTGCAACTTCGTACAAGCACCGTATCTCACCATTCTTAACATACTCTACTTGAACGGATTCCGGCAACTATAAATGTCACCCAGCTCCAATAACTAGACCAAAGCAGAGAACATACTTGACACACAAGTAACATAAAGCGTTTCATCAAACATGGCAATTTCAAAAGCAACGATCCTTGCCATCCTTGGATGTCTCTTCTTCTGCGGTTCGGCCCTAGCAGCTCGCGAGCTCACTGATGACTTGATGGCGGCGAGGCACGAGAGCTGGATGGCGCAGTACGGCCGTGTGTACAAGGACATCGCTGAGAAGGCACAACGATTTGAGGTGTTCAAGGCCAATGTCGTGTTTATCGAGTCGTTTAATGCGGGGAACCGCAAGTTCTATCTCGGCGTCAATCAGTTCGCCGACATCACCAACGAGGAGTTCAAGGCGGCAAAGGCTAACAAGGGGTACAAGCGGACCTTGAAGAGGGTTCCCACCGAATTCACATATGAAAATGTAAGTATCGATGCACTGCCGACAACCGTGGATTGGAGGACCAAGGGTGCGGTTACTCCTATCAAGGATCAAGGACAATGTGGTAAGTATATTATTGGAAATTATTTACTGTATATATGTCCCAATTTGTTTTATAGAATGTTGTATATAATGTACATCTATCAAAACATAACCCTTTGTAGGTTGTTGTTGGGCATTTTCCGCCGTTGCTGCAACGGAAGGCATCGTCAAGTTAAAAACTGGCAAGCTTATCTCTCTATCTGAACAAGAGCTTGTAGATTGTGATGTCCATGGAACAGATCAAGGCTGTGAGGGCGGGCTCATGGATGATGCATTCAAGTTCATTATTTCAAATGGTGGTCTTACTGCCGAGTCAAGCTACCCCTATATAGCTGAAGATGGCAAGTGCAAGAGAAAGTTCAATAGTGCTGCCACCATCAAGAGCTACGAGGATGTCCCTGCCAATAATGAGGGTGCCCTCATGGTGGCTGTTGCAAGACAACCTGTCTCAGTGGCCGTGGATGGAGGAGACATGACATTCCAATTCTACAAAGGTGGGGTAATGACCGGTTCTTGTGGTACTGACTTGGACCATGGGATTGCAGCTATTGGTTATGGTGCAACTAACGATGGCACAAAATATTGGTTGTTGAAGAATTCCTGGGGAACAACATGGGGCGAGAATGGATTTTTAAGAATGGAGAAGGACATTTCAGACAAGAAGGGCATGTGTGGCCTTGCCATGGAGCCTTCCTATCCTACTGCGTAGTACTAAGGCCGAATTCCACAACCATGAAGATATTTACAAAGTCCAAATAAAAACATGCATATTGTTTACCTATAATTTATATGTGTCTGTAGATGGTGTTTTTTACTTTATGGTCTGTAAATGCTATCTTTTTGTAAACCGATAACATTATTGCCTTTGATGTTTGTATGTTCCTTATGGCTTAAGGTATAATATATCTCATGAATTCTATACACAATTTTTCTTTTAGAAGCAGATTCACAAATCAATATATGCGGTCAAGGTGAATTGCCCTTTGTGAAATGAACAATTGTGTAGACGGTTACAATAGCTAGGAGAATTATGATACATTGTAGAAAAGGATGATTGAAAGTGACGTTCAACTTAATTTCTCTAAACTAAGCACCAACACTATTCCACCTAGGAAGAATGATTTATTTTGTTGAACACCTTACACACTCTATTAGTGTCTAGACAAGACTGCATGACAAGAACGAAAAAACTCAAAGAATGATTTCTCAAGAATACATAAATACTACTAGTAAATTATATCTCTTCACTACACAACTCAAGATACATGAGCCACGTGGTGAATATAAGGACCCCGTGCAAGTGGTTAAACATTGAACACATCATATTCACATTAAAATAACCTCTTGAGAGAAAGCAAAAGAAGACTTATATAGCTCAAAATATTATGGAAATTGGTCACAAATATATAGTATCACATCATTACTATTAAAAGACTTATGGTCTTGATGGTCAGGTACGTCATTTTTAGTTTCTGATTCTACCTTTGCGTGTTAAAAAATATTACCCTTTTTGCCACTGCTAAGTGAGAATACCGTTTCTGTGTTTCCATGGAAAAGGAAAAGTGTCCTGATACGTCGGAAACGTATCTATAATTTTTGATGCTCCATGCTTGTTTAGTATCTACTTTGTTTTGCTTTGTCTATACTTTGAGGTGTTTTTATATCTTTTCTGGAACTAACCTATTAACAAGTTGCCACAGTGCCAGTTGTCTGTTTTTTCTGTTTTTGGTTTGAGAAAGGCAGAAAATCAATATTCTCGTAATTGGACGGGACAAAAGCCAAAGTCAATATTTTACCGTGGGGGACACGAATCCAGAAGACGAGACGGAGAAGCGAACCAGGGCGGCCAGATCCCCCTAGGTGCGGGTGGGCCCACCTCGTTCCTGGGTAGGGTGTGGGGCCCCTGGCCACCTCCCAGCCTCGCATCTTCGCCTGTAAGAAACCCCCGATGCAGAAACCCTAGGTACCCGATCAAAACTCCACGAAACCGTCTGTAGCCGCCGCCACCATTGTCCCTAGATCGGGGGGATCTGAAATTCTTCCCGGCACCCTGCCGAAGGGGAGATCATCCCAGAGGTCTTCTTCTCCGGTATGATGCGTGAATAGTTCCACCTTGGACTATGGGTCCATGTAGTAGCTAGATGTTTGTATCTCCTCCTTGTGCTTTCATATATAGATCTTGTGAGCTCCGTTCATGATCAAGATCTAATCTATTTGTAATCATGCATGTTGTGTTTGCGGGGATCCGATGGATATTGAGATTACTATGTCAGATTGATTAATGGTTTTGTCTTTATGATTCTCTCATGTCTGTGTTGTTTGTGATCTTGCATGCTCTCCGTTGTTAGTAGCTATCTTGGCCAAGTAGTTGCTAGTGACTCCAAGAGGGGGTATTTATGCTCGATAGTGGGTTCATGCCTCTAGTTTCCAAAGAAGTGACAGAAATCTATTCGGTTGTATATGTGTTGTTGCTACTAGGGAGAAAACAACGGTCTCTTGTTCATGGCACACTTTGCTTAAAACAGTTGTCTATTGCTTGCAACTTAATACTGGAGGGGGTTCGGATGATAACCTGAAGGTGGACTTCTAGTCATAGATGCAGTTGGATGGAGGTCTATGTATATTGTTGTATTGCCCAATCAAATCTCATAGGATATTTTTGTCTAGTAGTGCATTGTTATGCCTTGCTCAGTTCCTGTAAATTGCCCTGCTGTAAGTTGTTTACCCTTCATGCCATGTTGTTTACCTAAGGAGAGCACCTCTAGTGAACTATGGACCCCGGTCCAATCTTTACCATTGATACATCTTCCACTGTTATATGTTTACTTGCTTCAAACCATTACCTTCCACACCATATGTTTAATCCTTTGTTACAGCAAACCGGTGAGCTTGACAACCTCACTGATTCGTTGGGGCAAAGTCTTGAGTTTGTGTTGTGTAGGTCTCCGCATTGCTTGCAACACCAGTGTGACGTTTCCTTCCTCCTACTGGTTCGATAACCTCGGTCTCAACTGAGAGAAACTTGCTGTTGTGCTGCATCATACCTTGCTCTTGGGGTTTTCAACGAAGCATCCCACGACAACATTGGGTGTGCGCATCATGTCCCTAAGATCCCATCGACACGAGCACTTGGGCGACGCCTGCAGCGGACACGGCGCCACCCAACACGACCTCGGTAGTCAGGTCCTCTAATCCGGCCTTGAGATCCTCTTGCTCCATCTGTCGCCCGTCGTGTTCTCAGCTACAGGTGGTGGATCAAGTGGCGGATGGCGTTACACCTTTTGTCGGATGCCCCCTCGGGTGCATCCCTGGTGATGCAGACGAGACATAAAAAAGTTCCCAGGGAGATCCATTCAACATCGCCATCGACGAGGTTATTCATGTGGTCACTGCAGTCAAAGAAGAGCTCTCCGAGGTTTCGCGGAATCGACGACAAGATTATGGCGCAGGCTCTAAAGGTCTTGCACTATCGCTGCTACGACCTCCAGGATTTTGAGGACCTGCACGAGCTCCATCCCATACACACGGTTGCTTGATGATAATAGGAGGAGGCGACGAGGTTGGCCATAGCCTGGCCAGGGAAGACATCTTGCAACCTGGCTGCACAACATGGAGACGATAGAGAACAACAATATCAATTTCAAGAAAACAGGAGATTTAAGATCTTTCAAGCCAAAAGGCTACTAGCACTCACCGACGAGAACTATAGTGCTTCATAAAGGTTCACGACGCTCAGCGCCAAGGTGGCCAAGACCGACGCAGCTGACGATGTCCAACACGACTTGATGTAGACCCAAGGCCACAACGAGCGTTGCTGGAGCTAGCCCTGATGAGTACGGAGTGTGAACACAATGGCGTACCTTGGGTATGCACGGCAGATATGACATAGTCTAGGCATAGTAGCGCCATCCGGCAGGTAGGACTGGTAGAGAAGGAGGAGCTGGGATAGGCTTTAGGCCTGGACTCTAGGGACATATCTAGTGCACTCGATATGGTCACTGGGCGTGTGAGGCAAGCCGGCTCAACGATGGCGGTGGAGAAAAAGAAGACACAGTTGCAGTATTGAGGCGGTGGTGGTGTGGGAATCGGGTCCGGCCAACAACCAATCATTTTTTAGCTCGGCTTGGTCTCCATCGGGATCATCGCTTTCATCTTCAAGCAGTGAACATGGTAGTAATTTGAAGAAATTTTGGGTCAGCTGGTGAGAAGGAACGAAGGTGTCAGCGCTTCAAGAAAAATGGACAGAGCTTTCCAAACAATTAAAGCTACCGATATAAAGTCATGTTGTTTTCTATTTATTGGTTAGTTATATTTGGCCTTAGCTTGTTGTGGCTTTAACATCATTTAAACTAATGCCATGTGATTTTCACGACTACATAAATTAAATCGCCATGTGTCTTTCACTATAATAGGTGAGAAGTCCATGTTTCGAGTTAATTACTATTGCATAGTATAAAAGATAGGTAAATTAAGAACTCCATGCAATTTGTATTCGATTGCTTAAAAAAAATTAAACATAAGAAATACTATTGTTCATTTTATTTAATATGGAGCCGTAGCAAGCTCGGGCTCTGTACTAGTAACTATAAACACATTAGAATATTTATAAAAAAACTATAATTTTTTTAGAGAAAGCCACCATGGCAAGCTTTATTGATTATGAAATAAAATTACATCGTTCACGAGATAGTTCAAAAGAAAATCCGAAAAAGAAACTATCCAATTACAAGAGTTTTGCAATCTAAAACACTCCTTAGCTATCTCATGGGCAACAATATTTGCTTCTCTAGGACAGTGGGAAACTCCATCGTTTCAATTCTTTCTATAGAAATGAAACAATTTGCAAAATCGCCGTGGTTGGTCCCCAAAGCCGATCACCTCTGGCACATAACTTGATGACATCCATGCAACCCGACTCTGTCTGAACTTTATTGTATCCATTAACATCTGTCATCTCTAAACCATGTTGCATGCTGCATTGCTAATGCCTCTGCCAGACTTGCAACATGATGAAGGAAATGGCAACAACGAGCTAAAAAAATTCCTGAAGAGTCATGGATGAATGCTGCAGTAGCTCCCGTTCCTTGATTTGCACGATAAGCAGCGTCGACATTCAGTTTCACAAACCCTTCAAACGGCCGCTGCCAAACAACATCACAACTTGTATTTCCTCCATCAACTTTTGCATTGTTTGCCACCATCGCTCTAATAGACATTGCACAATTGGTACTTGGTGGTACTGACTCACCATGGGTCAGTTGCCGACAAATCCACCATAAATACCACCACGTGAAAGCCATGGTTTCTTGCACTCCCAGCTGATCACAACCATAATGCTTTGATCGCTTATGAGTGTCTTCATACTATCTGTAAGCAACATGCAAAGCGCCCATATTTTGCGCTCAAGATTGATATGATGAAGGCTTATGACCGTGTGGAGTGGGGTTACTTGCACGGTTGTTTGTGTAAACTAGGCTTTGCTCCGGATTGGATCAATACTGTCATGAGATGTGTTACTAATGTCTGTTATGCAGTCCAGGTGAATGGGGAGCTTACTGCACCTGGCGTGCCCTCGAGGGGGATTAGACAAGGGGATCCGATTAGTACATACATTTTCTTACTTTGTACTGAAGGTCTGTCAAGTCTGATGTTTCATAAGGAGAGTCTAGGGGTGCTACAAGGAGTTCGTAATGGTCGTTCTGGCTGATACGTCAACGTATCTATAATTTTTGATGCTTCATTCTTGTTTTGTATATATTTTGCTTTGTCTACACTTTGAGGTGTTTTTATATATTTTCTAGAACTAACCTATTAACAAGTTTCCACAGTGCCAGTTGCCTGTTTTCTTCTGTTTTTGGTTCCAGAAAGGCAGAAAATCAATATTCTCGGAATTGGAAGGGACAAAAGCCAAAGTCATTATTTTTCCTGGAGCAACACGGAACCACGAAGCAGAGCCGGAGGGGATCCACATGGTGGCCTCACCCCCTAGGCGCAGGCAAGCCCTAGAGGCGCCCACAGGGGGTGTGGGGCCCTGGACCCCCACCGACCTTGATTCCTGCGCCTATAAGAAGCCTTCGACCCAAAAACCCTAGGGCATCCATCAGAAATCCACGAAAACCTCTGTAGCGCCGCCGCCACTGAAGGGGAGATTCGGGGGATAGAAAGTCTCTGTTCCGGCACCCTGCCGGGACGGGGAAGTGCCCCTAGAGCCATCTCGATCGATCTCCATGGCCATCTTCATCACCATTGCTGATTCCCATGATGAGGAGGGAGTGTTGGAGATATGCCCTAGAGGCAATAATAAATGTAGTTATTATTATATCTTTGTGTTTATGATAAATGTTTACATTCATGTTACAATAGTATTAACAAGGAAACATTAATACTTGTGTGATCTGTAAACTTAATTTGAAGTCCCTAGTATAGCCTCTATACTTCACTAGCTTGTTGGTTGATTAATGATTGTGGTTTCCCTATCATGAACATTGAGATGTTATCAACAACAAGATCATATCGTTAGGAGAATTATATGGTGGACATACTCCTATAGATAAGCGTAGCATAAAGATCAAGTCATTTCAATAGTTCAATTGCTATATGCTTTCTGATACATAGTAACCTAATTCCTTCGACCATGAGATCATGCATATCTCCTTTACCGGATGGATGCTTTGATGACACCAAACACCACTCCGTAACTGGGTGGCTATAAAGGTGGCATTGAGTGTTCGGAAAGTATTGGTTGAAACACATGGATCAAGAGTGGGATTTGTCCATCCATATGACGGATAGATATACTCTGGGCCCTCTCGGTGGAATGTCATCCAATTAGCTTGCAAGCATGTGACTGGGTCACAAGGGATCACATATCACGAACGAGAAAGAGTACTTATCGATGTGAGGTTGAACTAGGTATGCAGAGATACCGACGATCATAACCTCGGATAAGTAAACTATCGTGAGACAAAGGGAAATTGGTATCGTATGTAAGTGGTTCATTCGATCGCAAAGTAATCGTAGAAATATGTGGGAGCCATATGAATTTCCAGATTCCTCTATTGGTTATTGTTCGGAGAAGTGTCTCGATCATGTCCGCATAATTCACGAACCGTAGGGACACACTTAAGGATTCGACGTTGTTTTGAGTAGTTATGGTATTATGAGAAAGAGACGAAATGTTTTTCGAGTCTCGGATGGGATCCGGGATATCACGAGGTGATCCGGAATGGTCCGGAGAATAAGATTCATATAAGGAAAGTCCCGTTTCGGAGTTCGGGAATGATTCCGGTGTTTTCATCGGAATGTTCTAGAAGGTTCGGATTGTCCTAAGCACTCGGGGAAGGGTACATGAATGTGTCATTGAATGATTGCATCATGTACTAAGTGTTCTTGCTGTTCCAAAACTGAAAAGTAAACCGCCAATTTGAAAGTCAAACGGCTAAACAGAAACTGTGGAAAACAGAAACTGTGGGAAACAGAACGTGGGAAACAAGCAAGAGGAGGTTGAAACCAACTTGGAGGAGGAGTCCTCCTCCAAGCCGGCTGCCCACCTAGGCCGAGTTGGGGAGGACTCCTCCCCTCCCTGGCGTGACGCCTCCACCTATGAAAGGAGGGGCAGGGCCTCCTCCTCAAGACACACAAGTTCCTATCCTCTAATCTCCGGTTTAGAGCCGTTTTGGTTTAGAGCTTCTAATTGCTTTAGCCTGCGGTTTAGAGCCTTCTAATTGGTGTGTCTAATCCCTAGACCATTAATAGCCCTCTCTCATACTCCACCATACTTGCTCCGGCTTAAGGCTGCATGATTTCCCTCTACTTAGGTACCACGCCGTTGTCTGCCGGAATCGCGAGAGTGCTACAACCTCCGCTCCTGCTTTGGAACAAGGGAGAGGAAGGTCTTCGAAAATCGAACGATGTGACCGATCGGAAGCGCTGCCGAACGCATGGCCCGGAAGGATCGTCTACATGATCTTGAGATCGGAAAGAGTACGACTACATCACCCACGAGAATCCGCTCTCGTTAAACACTTTGGAATCTTGGAGGGTAAGTTATTCCATCGACTCGTTGCTACAATCTAGTAGATAGATCTTGGCTTGTTTGTTTGTATGCGATAGAAAATTTTTGTTTTCCATGCTACGAACCCCTCAAAGGGGTATCGTGAGCCGTGTCTATATGTAGATCTGCACGAGCAGTAGAACACAATGGTCATTGTGGGCGTTGATGCTTTTATTGTCGATTGCTTTTGTGTACTTTGCATCTTGCGGTATGTTGGGATGAAGCGGCCGGGCTAACCTTACATGACATCGTTCATGAGACTTGCTCCACGCTTAACATGCAACTTGTATTGCATAAGTGGCTTTATGGTGCCTGTTTCTCCTAGCATAGTTAAGATCCAATTTACAACGGGTGATCAACAATGCTAGTATCAATGTTGTGGTTCTTGTTCGTAAGTTAGAACGACACTTATTGAAAGCCCCAAACCACGTAAAATATGCAAAGAAAGTAGAGGCGTCTAACTTTGTTTTGCAGGGGTGTGCGGTGATGTGATATGGCCATGATTGTGATTATATTTGATGTATGCAATGTTCCTTATTGTAAGTGGGCAACCGGCAGGAGCCATATGGTTGTCTTTAATTTATGTTAAGACCCGCGTGTCTATTGAAAGTAGTTGTAATAGTTGAAGCCGGTGCACGACAACCATGGTGAAGCGTCATTGACCTTGATGCAATGCCGGTGATGATGGAGATCATGTTCGTGCTTGAAGATGGAGATCGGAAGCACAAAGAAGAAAGGCCATATCATATCACATATTATTGAATTGCATGTGATGTTAATCCTTTATGCATCTTGTATTGCTTGGTATTTAGCGGTAGCATTATAAGATGATCCCTCATGCACATCAATTTCAAGTCATAAAGTGTTCGCCCTTAGTTAGCACCGTTGCTAAAGCTTGTTGTTTCAAGCACCACGTGATGATCGGGTGTGTTAAATTCGCAAGTGTATACAACGTGAGCAAGCCATTTGCTCATGCGAAACTAAGGTTTGATCTTGACGAGCCTAGCATGTACGGACATGGTCTCGAACACGGATCACCGAAAGGTAAAGCATGAATCGTATAGTAGATATGATGAACATGACGATTGTTCGCCATTGAAACTATATCAACTCTCGTGATGATCGGTGTTGATGTAGTGGATTTGGTTCGTGTGATCACTAAAACAATGTGAGGGATGTTGTTTTGAGTGGAGTTCACCTAGTTTAATTTCATTAATTAATTTGAACTCAATTTGTCATAAACTTAGTCTAAACTATTGCAAATATGTTGTAGATCAATGGCAGCCCCTACCATCAATTTTAATGCTCCTAGAGAAAGAAAAGTTGAAAAACAATGGAAGCAATTTCATGGATTGGTTCCGCAATTTGAGGATTGTCCTCACGGTGGTAATTTGACCTATGTCTGGATGCATCATTGGTGACCCACTGCGGTGATGCTCCCGATGAAGTAAAGAATGTTGACCTCGCTCGGAAGAATCAAGATTACATAGTTCGATGTGCTATCTTGTATGGTTTAGAATCGAGCTTGTAAAAGGTTTGAAGAGTCGGACCCATATGATATTGTTGAGGATCTCAAATTGATTTTGAGACTCATGCGGCAATTGAAAGCTATGAGGCTTCGAAAAGTTCTTTAACCGCAAGATGGAAGAGGGCTCAAGTCGGTGAGCATGTGCTTAAGATGTGCAGGCACGCAAACAAACTTCAAAGCTTGGGTATAGTGATTCCTAATGCTTTGGGGATTTACCGTGTCCTCCATCCGCCACCAAGTTACAGGAACTTTGTGATGAACTATAACATGCGAACATGAACAAAGAGTTGCGGACCTTTGCTATGTTAAAATCTGCAAGTGGAGATCAAGAAAGAGCACCAAGTGTTGTTGGTCAATAAGACCACCAAATTCAAGAAAGGCAAGTCTAAGCAAAGGGACACTTCAAGAAGGGTGGTAAGAAAGTTACCACGCCGCGAAGAAGACCAAGGCTGGACCCAAGCCCGAAACCGAGTGCTTTTACCGCAAGGGAGAAGGTCACCGAAGCGGAATTGCCCAAAGTACTTGGCGGATCAAGAACGGCAACATCAAGAAGAAAGGTATATCCGATATACATATTATTGATGTGTATCTCACTAGTACTCGTAGTAGTGCACGGGTATTTGATAATCGGGTTCGGTTGCTCATATTTGTAACTCAAACAGTGTCGCAGAATGAACGGAAGCTAGCGAAGAACAAGGTGACGATGCGCTGGGAAACGGATCAAAGGTTGATGTGATCGCGGTCGGCACGCTACCCCTTCATCTACCATCGGATTAGTTTTATACTTAAATAATTGTTATTTAGTGCCCGTGTTGAGCATGAACATTATATCGGGATCTTGTTTATTGCGAGGCGGTATTTGTTTAAATCGAGAATAATGGTTGTTCGATTTATATGAGTAATATGTTTTATGCACATGCACCTTTGATAGATGGTCTATTCTTATTGAATCTCGATAGTGGAAATACACATATCAACAACATTGAGGCTAAACATTTGAAATCAGCGATAATTCGACCTATATGTGGCAATCGCTGTCTTGGTCACATTGGAGTGAAGCGATGAAGAAACTCCATTCCGATGGACTTCTTGAATCACTTGATTTTGAATCACTTGAGAGATGCGAAGCATGTCGATGGGAAAATGACTAAGACTCCATTTTACGGTATGATGGAGCGAGCTACGACTTATTGGAAATCATACATACCGATGTGTGGTCCAATGAGTGTAGCATCGCAGTGGTTATCGTTATGTTCTTACCTTCACGGATGACTTGAGTAGATATGGGTATATCTATTTCATGAAACATAAGTCCGAAACTTTCGAGAAGTTTAAGGAGTTTCAAAGTGAGGTAGAGAATCAACGTAACAAGAAGATTAAATTTCTACGTTCTGATCGTGGAGGTGAATATCTAAGTTACGAGTTTGGAGAGCATTTGAAGAAATGCGGAATACTTTCATAGTTTACACCGCCGGGAACACCACAGCGTAATGGTGTGTCCGAACATCGTAATCGAACTCTCTTAGATATGGTTCGTTCTATGATGTCACTTACAGATTTACCGCTATCATTTTGGGGTTATGCATTAGAAACAGCCGCATTCACTTTAAATAGGGCATGTCTAAATCCGTTGAAACGACACCGTATGAATTATGGTTTGGAAAGAAACCTAAATTGTCGTTCCTTAAAATTTGGGGATGCGAAGCCTATGTAAAGAAGTTCTGAGAACAAGCTTGAACCCAAAGCGAAAAATGCGTCTTCATAGGATACCAAGGAAACTATTGGGTATACCTTCTATCATAGATCCGAAGGCAAAATCTTCGTTAAGAATGGATCCTTTCTAGAGAAGGAATTTCTCTCGAAAGAAGTGACTGGAAGGAAAGTAGAACTCGACGAGGTTGTCGAACCTTCTCTCGAAATTGCAGTAGCGCAAGACGGAAGAAGTTCTGTGGTGCCCGCACCAATTAGAGGAAGCTAATGATGATGATCATGAAACTTGGGTTGAAGTTGCTACTGAGCCTCGGAGGTCAATGAGAACTCGTTCCACTCCAGTTGGTATGATCCGTTATGAGTGTCATGTTGGTAGACAACACCGATGACCCCGAGACATATGAGGAAGCGATGATGAGCCCGATTCCAATAAATGGCAAGAAGACATGAACCGAGATTGGATCCATGTACGAAAACCAAGTATGGACTTTGGTGGAATTACCGGATGGTAAGGTCATCGAGAACAAATGGATTTTCAAGAAGAAAGATGTCGATGGTAATGTTCATCTTTATAAAGCTCGACTTGTCGCAAAGGGGTTTCGACAAATTCAAGGAGTTGACTACGATGAGACTTTCTCACCAAGAGTAAGCTGAAGTCTGTGAGGATTATGTTAGCAATCGCTGCATATTATGATTATGAGATATGGCGGATGGATGTCAAAACAGATTCCTCAATGGAGATATTGATGAAGAGTTGTATATGATGCAACCCAAAGGTTTTGTCGATCCTAAAGATGCTAACAAGGTATGCAAACTTCAACGGTCCTTCTATGGATTGAAGCAAGCATCCGAAGTTGGAATCAACGTTTGATAAGGTGATCAAAGTTTTGGTTTTATACAAACTTATGGAGAAGCTTGTATTTACAAGAAAGTGAGTGGGAGCTCAGTAGCATTCTTAATACTATATGTGGATGACATATTGTTGATTGGGAATGATGTAGACCTTCTTAATAGTGTCAAGGAATATTTGAATAATAGTTTTTCAATGAAGGATCTTGGTGAAGCGACTTACATATTAGGCATAAAGATTTATAGAGATAGATCAAAACGCCAAATATCATTGTCACAGTACATATTTGGACAAAGTTCTAAAGAGGTTTGGAATGGAAGAAAGCAAGAAAGGGTTCTTGCCCATGTTGCTCAATACGACCTTGAGTAAAACTCAAAGTCCGACATCGGCGAAGATAGAGAAAGGATGAGTAAGACTCCTATGCCTCACCCATAGGATCTCTAATGTATGCCATGCTATGTACTAGACCCGACATTGCATATCTTGTTAGTTTAACTAGCAGATATCAAAGTGATCCGAGTGGATCATTGACAATGATCAAAACATCCTTAAATCTTGTAATACCCTACTTTGATAAAATTTGAGTTCATGTATAGTGCCAATTCCTGGATCGGTTCACTGGCACACACAGTACAAAATGATACCAAATATAACTGTGCATCATAAATACAACGAATATGATCCAAAATTTACATTAGCGGAAAACGAATACAAGGTAGATCTCCATCCTTCAAATGTGCCACAGGCGAACAATTGTTGAGTGGAGTCTCGTGACCTATGAACGATCACTCAGATACGATATAACCTGCAACATGAAACGTTGCAGCCACGAATGGTCAATACATTGAATGTATGGCAAGTAGGCTAAAGTGGTTAACAACAGATCTATCAACTACATGCTTATTTGGCCAAGTGGAGTTCAGGCTTATTTGCATAAAGCAATACAACTTTTCCCTACTTTCAAAATACTTTTCTTTCTTCAAAAACAACCTTCTAAGAACATACCAGCATAAACCCATGTAGATACAAGACAATTCAGCTTTCGTATGCTCCTAAACCCATGTTCACCCATCAAGTTTTAGTAATTAAGAAATTGGGATGAGTGAGAAATATCATAGCATCAGTATCGGGTCGCTCAAATTGTCCATAACCGGGGACACGGCTAATCGATTAGTTTATACACCCTGCAGGGGTTAGTACACTTTACCCATGTGACTTGGCCAAATTCGTACCACCACTCTCATATTGGGTGATGATAGGAGAAGTCCAAGAAGGAACCGTTCGAAGTAGCTCCCCAATCCCGACGCCGGTCCAACCTACACTATCTACATCTCTGGATACGCGGTTTGAGTTACCACAACCTCGAGTTCAACCAACCGCCCATTTCATTATTGGCACATGGTTGCACCAAGCTTCAAACAAAGAAACCAATCATTTCTCAGTGTCCTGGGCGGCATTCCCCACCAAAATCCACACTCGATGACCCAATCAATGCCATTCCGCCCAGGTGGTTCATTAAAACATGTTGGTTTGTCATTTAGCAAAACATAAGCCTTTCAAAGCATATAACTTTTCATGATGTGATTCCCTTCCTCGTCTAATTAGCATAGCTAAGCAACCTACCAATACGATGGCTCATAAACAAGGAATACTAGGGAATAATATGGTATATAGCATAGCATATACACATCAATTCCTACAGATGCAATTCTATAAAATCATCTACAATGCATAGGAAAACAATAGGACATTTATGACCAAGATAGCACCACTTGCCTTTGTTGTAGATGTAGTCGATTAGATAATCCTCACAATCCTCATAGATATAATGGTTGCACTCGTCATAACCACAATACTTGCAATCATAGTAGTTGCAATCACAGTAGTTGCACTCCTCGCAATCTAACGTTTGAAGCAAACACAACAAACACCATTCAAAACATTGCAAACATACAATAGTGCAACATTACAAGAAAACAATGATGAACAGATGCATGCATGATGATTTAATGAGTCACAATGGTTGCATTTAGTGTTCTGAACATGGTTAGATTACATGATGCATGTGGAAGGTCATTTAATGCACTAAAGCTTTTATTACTAAAGTTGTATCGATTTAATATGGTGTATACCACTTTAATTGAACCAAATATGTTTATATCGTATTAAATTATGAACTAGATGCTACTGGATAGGTAATGCAATTTAGAGACAGTGGCAATTTGAATCACCTAAAAATGAGTTATAGATATTTTCCTATGATTAAAACACTATTTCAATGGGTTTAAATATTTCTGTATAAATTTCTGTTTTAACAATACCAAATAATTTGTCATGAAATTTCTCTGTATAGCTATTGTCAATACAAAACCATAGCACTTGGATTCACCCTAATCGGAGTTATAGATCTTTTTGTATGATTTAAATAGTGTTTAATGGTTTTAAATGATTCCTATAGTTTCTGTTGTCTAAAAATCAAACTAAAATTATATCTATAATCTCCACGGAATTGTGATTTCAGGGACATATTATTTGTAATTTTTTGAATAGTATTTATTTTCTTATGAATTTATTACTCTAGATAGGCCATTAAACCATTTAAATCTTCACGGAAAAACCTTACAGTAAAATGCTGAAATAATTGCATATTGATGATCTACATGGAACCGGCTTTCCAACGGTATATCATTTATATTTTTGTGACAAGCAATTAATTTACTATGAATTTAATGATTTATAAAGCCATTAAAACTAATTAAATTTCTACGGGTTAAATAGTTTGCAAAGGCTAGATCCAACCAGATATTATTAAAGTACATTACAGTAGCTTCAATTTGATATATTGTTCATATTTTTCGGAGTTACAGATAATTTCTTATGAATTTATTAATCTAAAAGACCATTAAAACTAATTAAATTACTGCAGTAACCACGTACAGTTAAAGTTGGATCTAATCTGATAAGATGATTCTACATGAAATTATCTTCAATTTGATATATTATACGCAATTTTTGGACGTAGTATGAATTTCTAATGAATTTTACAAGTTAGATCTATAATATGCAATCTTAAATTCGAACGGAATATTCCAGGGAATATTCCGCTGACTGGACAGGTTGAGTTTGCATGATGACTGGGACTAAATGTTGACCTTATATTGACGTGGCGTTGATGAGGAGGATGACCGGGATGACGACATGGCACGTATCGGTTTGATTGGATCTCGACCGTCTGGATAGGATCCGGTGGCTAGAAGAAGAGATTGACCCGATTTTGGCTCATAATAGACAAGAAATAGATCTGTGTTAGAGAGACAAATCCGTAGGTCAAATCGAAAAACTAAGAACATGAAAGTTATGGGGAATCATTATTCCTACCTTCTCACCAAAGGAATTTGGATTTGAAGAAACGAGCGCGAGTACATCTTGGATTTACACCGTAAGATCTGAAATATTGCGATACGAAATTCTCCGGTTGTGGTGGATGAAAAGAGGTGAGGTTTGTCGGTATTGAAAGATTTCGACGATCCCTACAACTTTCGTTTTTTGACCGAAGGCAAACGACGAAGTCTAGATGGGTTAAAAAGCGAAATAAGATTCGGGCAGATGTAGATTCGGGATTTCGAGAGGAAAAACTTGTACAGCTGTGGCTCCATGAGTTTATATAGAGATTTGAGACGTTGTAGAGATAGGCCTTGGAGTAGGAAACAAGTAGAAACAAACGGAAGTCGATTCGAAGTTGTAGATAAAAAGTAATAGCAGTTTGAGTAGAGATAGGTTAGACAAAAACTGTTTCGCACAGTTTTTAAAGCACCTGGACAGGTACTGCGCGCATGCGTGCGCTCCCGGCTGGCTAGGTAGCTGGGCCGCCGGCCCGTTAGTTTTTCTTTCTTTTTTTTTCTTTTTCTTTTTCAATTTACTTGTTTTCCTTATATCTTTTGCATTCGAACTCCAAATAAAATGATTCTTGTTTCTAAATTTTTCTAAAATCGTATAGATTATTGTAGGATAAAATTTATAATCTTTTTTACTAGTTTGGAAGTAGTGGATTTACAAATCCTTGTATATTCCATTTTATTTATATCTTTATGTGTTTGTATTTGTTTCATAACCTTTTCATACTAGCTCCAAATGAGCTCAATTTTGTTTCTAAAATTTTGTAGTATTAATTAGATCTCTTTAGGCTATAACTATCAATAATTTATGCCTTAAGAATAATGGGTTTTATAAAGTCAATTTAATTACCCTTAGGAACATTTGGGCGAATCAACTATAGGATTTTGATACCAGGATTTGGATTCAGTTTGTGAGATCTTTGCATGGATGAAATGCTTATGAATGCTTCATTCTTTTCATTTTGAAATCTTGCACACCAACTCTACAATCCAAAATCAATCCATGCCCTTTTGCCTATATGGCTACTTATGTCTTAGCAAAAGAATATAAGATTTTGAATTCATGGTTGAGAGGATTTTCTATTCAAAAAGTTTCTTCTCTTTGAGAATTTTCAACAAAGTCAAACAATCAATCAATCAAACTTATTTATTTATTTCACATTCCAAAATTAGGAGAATTTTGGGATGTGACAAGTACTTGAGAAGAACTAAGGATATGGTTCTTTCTTATGGAGGTGATGAACAGCTCGTTGTTAATGGTTACACCGATGCTAGTTGGAACACCGATCCGGATGATTCTAAATCACAATCTAGATACGTATTTATTTTGAATGGTGCAGCAGTTAGCTGGAGGAGTGCAAAGCAAAGCATTGTGGCGAGATCTTCAATTGAATCGGAATACATGGCTGCTTCGGAGGCTTCACAAGAAGCGATATGGATGAAAGAGTTCATTACAGAGCTGGGTGTGGTTCCTAGTGCGCTGGACCCAATGTCTATCTACTGTGATAACATGGACGCCATAGCCAATGCGCAAGAACCAAGGTCACACAAGAAGCTGAAGCATATCAAGCTGCGTTTTCATGCTATTCGAGAACATATCCAGGATGGGGATATAAAGATTTGCAAAGTACACACAGATCTGAATGTGGCGGATCCGTTGACTAAACCTCTCCCGAGGGCAAAACATGACCAACACCAAACTGCCATGGGTGTTCGGTATATTACCATGTAATCTAGATTAGATGACTCTAGTGCAAGTGGGAGACTGTTGGAGATATGCCCTAGAGGCAATAATAAATGTAGTTATTATTATATCTTTGTGTTTATGATAAATGTTTACATTCATGCTATAATAGTATTAACAAGGAAACATTAATACTTGTGTGATTTGTAAACTTAATTTGAAGTCCCTAGTATAGCCTCTATACTTCACTAGCTTGTTGGTTGATTAATGATTGTGGTTTCCCTATCATGAACATTGAGATGTTATCAACAACAAGATCATATCGTTAGGAGAATGATATGGTGGAAATACTCCTATAGATAAGCGTAGCATAAAGATCAAGTCATTTCAATAGTTCAATTGCTATATGCTTTCTGATACATAGTAACCTAATTCCTTCGACCATGAGATCATGCATATCTCCTTTACCGGATGGATGCTTTGATGACATCAAACACCACTCCGTAACTGGGTGGCTATAAAGGTGGCATTGAGTGTTCGGAAAGTATTGGTTGAAACACATGGATCAAGAGTGGGATTTGTCCATCCATATGACAGATAGATATACTCTGGGCCCTCTCGGTGGAATGTCATCCAATTAGCTTGCAAGCATGTGACTGGCTCACAAGTAGGGGTGGAATCGAGCCGAGCCGGCTCGTGGCTCGGCTCGCCAAAGCTTGCAAAAATCGAGCCTAGCCTAGGCTCGGCTTGGTGCTGGAAAACCACTGTAAAGAGGGCTTGTGGCTCGACTCGAGAGGCTCGTGGCTTGTTCGATCGGCTTGATGAGCCAGCCACCAACCCCCCGAAAATATCCCATCCCCACGGCCCCGCCCCGTCGGCTCGTCCCCGTGCCTCTCGCTCTCGACTCTCCCCCTCTCGATTTCTCTCGCCAGAACACGGACACCACTCCGTTGTCCTCCCGGTCCTCCCGTCGTCCGCCCAAGACTCGGCAAAAGGTTTTGCCGCCACCAAGGTCCGACCGTTGGTTGCCTCCTCTCCTCTTCTTCCTTCTGTCAATCCCGCTCGCGCCTCCTCCAGCCTAGGGTTAGGGTTAGCCGGGCCGGACGGCCTTGAGGCACAGCCCTCCGGCCGCCACACCAGCCTCACGCCACCTCCCAGCACCAACGACTACAGCTGCAGCTTAGGTTCAGGTCAGTCAAGCCACCTCCTACCAAAGTACCAAGTACCAAGCGGGGCTCTGTTTCTGTACTTTGTATTTTCAGTTGGTTTTACATGATCTGGGCAGCGGTAAAGAATGTGGTATAGGATCTGGGCGGTTTGTACTTCTGTACTTTCTGTACTTTGTAAACAGCGGTTTGTAACTTTTCCTTTGTACTTTCTGTACTTTGTAAACAGAGGAGATCCGGAATGGTCCGGAGAATAAGATTCATATAAGGAAAGTCTTGTTTCGGGGTTGGAGAATGGTTCCAGTGTTTTCATCGGGAATGTTCTAGAAGGTTCCGGAATGTCCGGCACTCCGGAGGGGAAGGGTACATGAATGTGTCATAACAAGTTGGAATGGTTGCATCATGTACTAGGTGTCATCGCTGAACAAAATAAAGGGATAAATCAAATCCTAGTTTGAAAAGTCAAACGCCAATTTGAAAAGTCAAACGGCTATTTTGTTTGGTGGAGGGAGAGTAGGAAACCTACTTGGGGAGGAGTTCCTCTCCCTCCACCGTCGGCCCACTTGGAGACCGAGTTGGGGAGGGACTCCCCTCCCCTGGCGCGCCCGCTCCACCTATATAAGGAGGGGCAGGGCTGCCCCTCCAAGACACAACACACACCCCGCAAACCCTAGCTCCTAGCCGCCGTCGCCGCCACCTCCTGCCGCCGCCTAGGGAAAACCCTAGCCGCCGGCCTTGCCTCCTCCTTGGTGTGTCTAAACCCTAGATCATCGAGGCTCTCTCATAGTCCACCATACTCGCTCCGGCTTAAGGCGAAGCCCTGCGAGATCTCCCCTCTACTTCCGGTACCACGCCGTCGTGCTGCCGGAATCGCGAGGAGAGTGCTACAACCTCCGCCGCTTTGGAACAAGGGAGAGGAAGGTCTTCATAGAGTACCGAACGCGTGTGACCGACATGGAGGCCGCTTAACGCAGCGTCGGAAGGATCGTCTACACGATCTTGAGATCGGAAAGAGTACGACTACATCACCCACGAGAATCCGATCTCGTTAAACACTTTGGAATCTTCGAGGGTGAGTTATTCCATCGACTCGTTGCTACAATCTAGTATATAGATCTTGGCTTGTTTTTTTGTATGCGATAGAAATTTTTTGTTTTCCATGCTACGAACCCCTACAGTGGTATCAGAGCCGTGTCTATATGTAGATCTGTTGCACGAGTAGAACACAATGGTCATTATGGGCGGTGGTGTTTTTATTATCAATTGCTTCTTGTGTACTTTGCATCTTGCGGTATGATGGGATGAAGCGGCCCGGGCTAACCTTACATGACATCGTTCATGAGACTTGCTCCACGCTCAACATGCAACTTGTATTGCATAAGTGGGTTTGCGGGTGTCTGTCTCTCCCATTATAGTAAAGATCCAATTTACAACGGGCACTTGATAGTTCAAACATCAACGTTGCGGTTCTTGTTCGTAAGTTAGATCGACACTTATTGAAAGCCCCAAACCACGTAAAACATGCAAAGAAATTAGAGGCGTCTAACTTTGTTTTGCAGGGGTGTGCTGTGATGTGATATGGCCATGATTGTGATTATATTTGATGTATGCAATGTTCCTTATTGTAAGTTGGCAACCGGCAGGATCCATATGGTTGTCTTTAATTTCTGTTAAGACCCGCGTGTCTATTCAAAGTAGTTGTAATAGTTGAAGCCGGTGGACGACAACCATGGAGCAGCGTCATTGACCTTGATGCAATGCCAGTGTTGATGGAGATCATGTTCGTGCTTGAAGATGGAGATCGGAAGCACAAAGAAGAAATGCCATATCATATCACATATTATGAATTGCATGTGATGTTAATCCTTTATGCATCTTGTATTGCTTAGTTAACGATGGTAGCATTATAAGATGATCCCTCATGCACATAAATTTCAAATCTAAAGTGTTCATCCTTAGTGATCACCGTTGCTAAAGCTTGTTGTTCCGAAGCACCACGTGATGATCGGGTGTGTTAGATTCTGCAAGTGTATACAACGTGAGCAAGCCAGATTTGCTCATGCGGAAGCTAAGGTTTGATCTTGACGAGCCTAGCATGTACAGACATGGTCTCGGAACACGGAGCACCGAAAGGTAAAGCATGAATCATATAGTAGATATGATGAACATGTCGATTGTTCGCCATTGAAGCTACATCAACTCTCGTGATGATTGGTGTTGATGTGGTGGATTTGGTTCGTGTGATCACTAAAACAATGTGAGGGATATTGTTTTGAGTGGGAGTTCACCTAGATTAATTTAACTATTAATTAGAACTCAATTTGTAATAAACTTAGTCTAAACTATTGCAAATATGTTGTAGATCAATGGCGACCCCTACCATCAATTTTAATGTGTTCCTAGAGAAAGAAAAGTTGAAAAACAATGGAAGCAACTTCGCGGATTGGTTCCGCAATTTGAGGATTGTCCTCAATGCTGGTAATTTGACCTATGTCTTTGGATGCACACTGGTGACCCTTTGCAATCGATGCTACCGATGAAGTAAAGAACGTTTACCTCGCTCGGAAGAATCAGTACTCCTCAGTTCAGTGTGCTATCTTGTATGGTTTAGAATCGGAGCTTCAGAAAAGGTTTGGGAATTCAGACCCACATGATATTGTCCGTGAACTCAAATTGATCTTTGAGACTCACACGACAGTTGAGAGCTATGAGGCTTCTGAAAAGTTCTTTAACTACAAGATGGAAGAGGGCAGCTCCGTCAGTGAGCATGTGCTTAAGATGTCTGGGCACACAAACAAACTTCAAAGCTTGGGTATAGTGATTCCTAATGCTTTGGGGATTTACCGTGTCCTCCAATCACTCCCACCAAGTTACAAGAACTTTGTGATGAACTACAATATGCAAAGCATGAACAAGCAGTTGCCAGAACTCTTCTCCATGTTAAAATCTGTAGAAGTGGAGATCAAGAAAGAGCACCAAGTGTTGATGGTCAATAAGACCACCAAATTCAAGAAAGGCAAGTCTAAGCAAAAGGGACACTTCAAGAAGGGTGGTAAGAAAGTTACCGCGCCGACGGAGAATACCAAGGCTGGACCTAAGCCTGATACAGAGTGCTTTTACTGCAAGGGAGAAGGTCACTGGAAGCGGAATTGCCCAAAGTACTTGGCGGATTTGAAGAACGGCAACATCAAGAAGAAAGGTATATCCGATATACATGTTATTGATGTGTATCTCACTAGTACTCGTAGTAGTGCCTGGGTATTTGATACTGGTTCGGTTGCTCATATTACTCGAAAGAGGTGCTGCAGAATAAACGGAAGCTAGCGAAGAACGAGGTGACGATGCGCGTGGGAAACGGATCAAAGGTTGATGTGATCGCGGTCGGCACGCTACCTCTTCATCTACCATCGGGATTAGTTTTATGCTTAAATAATTGTTATTTGGTGCCTGCGTTAAGCATGAACATTATATCGGGATCTTGTTTATTGCGAGACGGTTACTTGTTTAAGTCCGAGAATAATGGTTGTTCGATTTATATGAGTGATATGTTTTATGCACATGCACCTTTGATAGATGGTCTATTCTTATTGAATCTCGATAGTGGAAATACACATATTAATAACATTGAAGCTAAACGTTTGAAATCGAGCGATAACTCGACCTATATGTGGCACTGTCGTCTTGGTCACATTGGAGTGAAGCGTATGAAGAAACTCCATTCCGATGGACTTCTTGAATCACTTGATTTCGAATCACTCGAAAGATGCGAAGCATGTCTGATGGGCAAAATGACTAAGAATCCATTTCTGGTATGATGGAGCGAGCTACGGACTTATTGGAAATCATACATACCGATGGGTGTGGTCCAATGAGTGTAGCATCGCGCGGTGGTTATCGTTATGTTCTTACCTTCACAGATGACTTGAGTAGATATGGGTATATCTATTTCATAAAACATAAGTCCGAAACTTTCGAGAAGTTTAAGGAATTTCAAAGTGAGGTTGAGAATCAACGTAACAAGAAGATTAAATTTCTACGTTCTGATCGTGGAGGTGAATATCTAAGTTACGAGTTTGACGAGCATTTGAAGAAATGCGGAATACTTTCACAATTGACACCGTCGGGAACACCACAGCGTAATGGTATGTCCGAACGTCGTAATCGAACTCTCTTAGATATGGTTCGTTCTATGATGTCACTTACAGATTTACCGATATTATTTTGGGGTTATGCATTAGAAACAACCACATTCACTTTAAATAGGACACCATCTAAATCCGTTGAAACGACACCGTATGAATTATGGTTTGGGAAGAAACCTAAATTGTCGTTCCTTAAAGTTTGGGGTTGCAAAGCCTATGTAAAGAAGTTACAGCCGGACAAGCTTGAACCCAAAGCGGAAAAATGCGTCTTCATAGGATACCCAAAGGAAACTATTGGGTATACCTTCTATCATAGATCCGAAGGCAAAATCTTTGTTGCCAAGAATGGATCCTTTCTATAGAAGGAATTTCTCTCGAAAGAAGTGACTGGAAGGAAAGTAGAACTCGACGAGGTTGTCGAACCTTCTCTCGAACTTGCGAGTAGCGCAGCACCGGAAGAAGTTCCTGTGGTGCCTGCACCAATAAGAGAGGAAGCTAATGATGATGACCATGAAACTTCGGTTGTAGTTGCTACAGAGCCTCGCAGGTCAACGAGAACTCGTACCACTCCTGATTGGTATGATCCCGTTATGAATGTCATGTTGGTGGAAAACACCGATGACCCTGCGACATATGAGGAATCGATGATGAGCCCAGATTCCAATAAATGGCAAGAAGCCATGAAATCCGAGATTGGATCCATGTAAGAAAACCAAGTATGGACTTTGGTGGACTTACCGGTTGGCCGGAAGGCTGTCGAGAACAAATGGATTTTCAAGAAGAAAACAGATGTTGATGGTAATGTTACTGTCTATAAAGCTCGAATTGTCGCAAAAGGGTTTCGACAAATTCAAGGAGTTGACTACGATGAGACTTTCTCACCTGTAGCGAAGCTAAAGTCTGCGAGGATTATGTTAGCAATCGCTGCATATTATGATTATGAGATATGGCAGATGGATGTCAAAACAGCGTTCCTCAATGGAGACGTTGATGAAGAGTTGTATATGATGCAACCCAAAGGTTTTGTCGATCCTAAAGATGCTAACAAGGTATGCAAACTTCAACGGTCCATATATGGATTGAAGCAAGCATCCCGAAGTTGGAATCAACATTTTGATAAGGTGATCAAAAGTTTTGGTTTTATACAAACTTATGGAGAAGCTTGTATTTACAAGAAAGTGAGTGGGAGCTCTATAGCATTCTTAATACTATATGTAGATGACATATTGTTGATTGGGAATGATGTAGACCTTCTTAATAGTGTCAAGGAATATTTGAATAATAGTTTTTCAATGAAAGATCTTGGCAAAGCAGCTTACATATTAGGCATAAAGATTTATTGAGATAGATCGAGACACCTAATATCATTGTAACAAAGTACATATTTGGACAAAGTTCTAAAGAGGTTTGGAATGGAAGATAGCAAGAAAGGGTTCTTGCCCATGTTGCCCAATACGACGTTGAGTAAAACTCAAAGTCCGACAACGGCAGAAGATAGAGAAAGGATGAGTAAAACTCCCTATGCCTCAGCCATAGGATCTCTAATGTATGCCATGCTATGTACTAGACCCGACATTGCATATGCTGTTAGTTTGATTAGCAGATATCAAAGTGATCCAGGAGTGGATCATTGACAAGTAAAAACATCCTTAAGTACTTGAGAAGAACTAAGGATATGGTTCTTTCTTATGGAGGTGATGAACAACTCGTTGTTAATGGTTACACCGATGCTAGTTGGAACACCGATCCGGATGATTCTAAATCACAATATGGATACGTATTTACTTTGAATGGTGCAGCAGTTAGCTGGAGGAGTGCAAAGCAAAGCGTTGTGGCGGGATCTTCAACTGAATCGGAATACATGGCTGCTTCGGAGGCTTCACAAGAAGCGATATGGATGAAAGAGTTCATTACAGAGCTCGGTGTGGTTCCAAGTGCGCTGGAACCAATGTCTATCTACTCTGATAACATGGGTGCCATAGACAATGCGCAAGAACCAAGGTCACACAAGAAGCTGAAGCATATCAAGCTACGTTTTCACGCTATTCGAGAACATGTCCAAGATGGTGACATAAAGATTTGCAAAGTACACACAAATCTGAATGTGGCGGATCCGTTGACTAAACCTCTCCCGAGGGCAAAACATGACCAACACCAAACTGCCATGGGTGTTCGGTGTATTACCATGTAATCTAGATTAGATGACTCTAGTGCAAGTGGGAGACTGTTGTAGATATGCCCTAGAGGCAATAATAAATATAGTTATTATTATATCTTTGTGTTTATGATAAATGTTTACATTCATGCTATAATAGTATTAACAAGGAAACGTTAATACTTGTGTGATTTGTAAACTTAAATTAAAGTCCTAGTAAAGCCTCTATATAATACTAGCTTGTTGGTTAATAAATGATTGTGGTTTCCCTATCATGAACATTGAGATGTTATTAACAACAAGATCATATCATTAGGAGAATGATATGATGGACATACTCCTATAGATAAGCGTAGCATAAAGATCAAGTCATTTTAATAGTTCAATTGCTATATGCTTTCTGATACATAGTAACCTAATTCCTTCGACCATGAGATCATGCATGTCACCTTCACCGGAAGGATGCTTTGATGACATCAAACACCACACCGTAACTGGGTGGCTATAAAGGTGGCATTGAGTGTTCGGAAAGTAAGTGTTGAGACACATGGATCAAGAGTGGGATTTGTCCATCCGTATGACGGATAGATATACTCTGGGCCCTCTCGGTGGAATGTCATCCAATTAGCTTGCAAGCATGTGACTGGCTCACAAGGGATCACATATCACGGGAACGAGAAAAGAATACTTATCAGTAACGAGGTTGAACTAGGTATGCAGATATACCGACGATCATAACCTCGGATAAGTAAACTATCGTGAGACAAAGGGAAATTGGTATCGTATGTAAGTGCTTCATTCGATCGCAAAAGTAATCGTAGAAATATGTGGGAGCCATATGAATTTCCAGATTCCTCTATTGGTTATTGATCGGAGAAGTGTCTCGATCATGTCCACATAATTCACGAACCATAGGGAGACACACTTAAGGATTCGACGTTGTTGAGTAGTTATGGAATGATGAGTAAGAGACCGAATGTTGTTCAGAGTCTCGGATGGGATCCGGGATATCACGAGGAGATCCTGAATGGTCCGGAGAATAAGATTCATATAAGGAAAGTCCTATTTCGGGGTTGGAGAATGGTTCTGGTGTTTTCATCGGGAATGTTCTAGAAGGTTCCGGAATGTCCGGCACTCCGGGGGGGAAGGGTACATGAATGTGTCATAACAAGTTGGAATGGTTGCATCATGTACTAGGTGTCATAGCTGGACAAAATAAAGGGATAAATCAAATCCTAGTTTGAAAAGTCAAACGCCAATTTGAAAAGTCAAACGGCTATTTTGTTTGGTGGAGGGAGAGTAGGAAACCTACTTGGGGAGGAGTTCCTCTCCCTCCACGGCCGGCCCACTTGGAGACCAAGTTGGGGAGGGACTCCCCTCCCCTGGCGCGCCCCCTCCACCTATATAAGGAGGGGCAGGCCTGCCCCTCCAAGACACAACACACACCCCGCAAACCCTAGCTCCTAGCCGACGGCGCCGCCACCTCCTGCTGCCGCCGCCGCCTAGGGCAAGCCGCCGCCGGCCTTGCCTCCTCCTTGGTGTGTCTAAACCCTAGATTACCGAGGCTCTCTCATAGTCCACCATACTCGCTCCGGCTTAAGGCGAAGCCCTGCGAGATCTCCCCTCTACTTCCTGACACGCCGTCTGCCGGAATCGCGAGGAGAGTGATACAACCTCCCTCACCTTTGGAACAATGGAGAGGAAGGTCTTCATCGAGTAACGCAGGATCGATCATGAGCGCCGAACGCACACGGAAGGATCGTCTACGCGATCTTGAGATCGGAAAGAGTACGACTAGATCACCCACGATAATCCGATCTCGTTAAACACTTTGGAATCTTCGAGGGTGAGTTATTCCATCGACTCGTTGCTACAATCTAGTAGATAGATCTTGGCTTGCTTGTTTGTTTGTATGCGATAGAAATTTTTTGTTTTCCATGCTACGAACCCCTACAGATTACTCACTCATGGATGAGGGAAACATCGGTGGTTGATGGAGATGCACTGGTGATGACGATGGCGATGATCCTCTCCAAATTCCTCGCCCCAGTAGGGTGCTAGAACAGAATTTTTGGATCCGAATCTTGGTTTCTCGTGGCGGCGGTGGAGCGGAACTCTTTCTGGAAAACTATCGAACCCCCCTGAGTTTTTAGGCCAGAAGGCAACTTATAGGCGCGGAGGGAGGCCGAGGAGCTGCCTGGGGTGGTCAGACCTCCCCCGGGCACGTGGTCAGTGGGCCCACGCCTGGGGTGGGTCTGGGACCCCCAGGCCTCCCCTCTATCTCCCCTTCTAGCTCTGTGGATCTTCTGGTGATAAATAGTTTTTGGCATATTTTCCGGGATTTTTCCTAATAGTTCATTTTCTGCACAAAAACAAGACACCAAGGTAATTCTGCTGAAAACTGGCTACCGTGTTAGTTGTATCCAAATCACACAAGTTTAGAGAAGAAACAATAGCAAAGTGTTCGAGAAAGTAGATACGTTTTGGACGAATCAACTCCCCCAAGCTTAGATTATTGCTTGTCCTCAAGCAATTCAGTTGAAAACTGAGTGCGATAAAAGAACTTTCACGAACACTTTGCTTCATATGATGTATATATTCTCAGCACAGGAGTAGATGCTTAGACAATTCATAATAAGGAGTATGCAACTAAGTCTACTCAATAATCATTGCAAGCTATGAAGAGAAACCAACTCAATAATAGTAAGTAGCATGAAACATAAACATAAGCAACATTGCAATGCTCATAGTAAGGTATGATAGAGTGGTATCTCGCTTGCCTTTGTTTGAAGAGCACAATATAAATGCTGAGGCACCTCTGAAGTTCAAGTGAAGACTAGAGATAAAGATATCAGAGATACAAGCATCAAAGTCATGACATAATTAACCAAGTTTTGGAACAAACACAAGAATGACAACTATGCTCTCAAGAAGGTGCTCATAGAATAAGTGGTGACTCAACTAGGTTGTGAAAACGGTTTTGTGAAGGTTTGAAAAGCTTCCCAATGCTAAAAGGAAGGTACTCATTAGCTTTGAGCTCTCATTGCCCCTATCATAGGAATCTTCATGTGGTTAAGGTGAAAGTGAGGTCCACTCTGAATCATATGCTTGACAGACCATAGACTGGAAATCCCAAGTCCCTTGAGTACGAGGGTCGCTCTACATGCTACTCAACTTTGGTCACCTGAAAGTTCTTGTCATTGTAAATACATGCATATCATCGAGGACCACCAACGGGGTACCCCTTGCACATGGTACATGAGCTTTCCCATAACCAAAATGACAAGGCAAGCAGACATGAGCATCTCAACAATCTTTTTATTTACCATATGCATAGCTTTTTATTGAGGAAGCTTCATAGATGCTCATTATGGTGTTGCTGCAAGTTTCCACCATAATTAAGCATGGCTTAGGCTAGCGGCACAAGCGTTTCTCTCACACAATGTATAAACTCCATGAACTAACAATTTCCCCTTTTATTTCACATTGTCGACAACCATAAACTAAAGAGCAAAGTATCAACTCGATAAGATATTCAACAGGTGTTGAAAGCGTTCCCCGTGACAGCACGGTTCTGCTGACTCCCAGTATATAATAAGCAAGCATATAACTTCCATGGACTAGTCACAATGGTTCAGGATTATTAAGCGCAAGGAATAAAGTGTGCCATCAAGTTCGTGAGAGCTTTACTAACTAACTTTCTCAAAACAGACAAACATTTTATTTCGGAAGAAAACACGGCATATGAAATATGCACTAAAATAGCAAATGATGCTAATAGTTAGGTATGGTGGACACAGCTGGCAATATTGGTTTTGGTGAGTTGGAAGCACAGGTAGAGTACATACTCAGTGCAAGTGAAGGCTAGCAATAGAGAGGGAGCGACAAACGAGAGAGCAATAACTGTCATAATCGTGCTTGTAACAAAACATGACTAACTATGGCATGAAAGTGATACAAGAACTCTGAGGCAAAATAAAACATCGAGGCTTACTGACTATTGATTAGTCATATGCATGCGTGAGCATGTGCCAAGTCGATTCACATGAACAGTTAGAGGAGGATACCACAATATCATACCAAAGTATGAATAAAACAATGCAAGCAAACATTCATATGACATGCTACAAACTATTAGCAAGCTGGAGCTAATCATAGACAAGCAAGAACTACTAAGCATCCATAATGACATACACCTTACACAAACAGGCTAAGCATGCTCACAATGATGAGTATATGTACAAAAATGAAACAAATAGAGTTTGTTACCAGCCTCTTACCACACCTCGAGTTGTCTTAATCTTCATTATTGCCCTTCACTTGTGTGACTTGAATAATTAACATGAAAACCAATATCCATTGAGGACGGCTGAACCCTGCGAATAACTCACAAAACCAAAGAAGAACAACAAATATTTTTGGTGTTTTTGATTTTTTAGAAACAAGCAAACAAAGAAAAAACAAAAACAAAGCAAACCAAACAAAGCAAAATATTTTTGGATTTTTCTTTTAAGGCAAACCAAAGCAAAGAGACGAAGAAACAAACCAAGAGAAACAATGAAAATGTTTTTGGTATTTTTGGGTTTTTGAGAAAGAAGCAACAAGAACCAAAAAGAAAGCGAAAACCATGGATATACAAAGAACAGACCGAACATGATATATATATGAGTGTGACGTCGGTATACCTCCCCCCAAGCTTAGGCTTTTGGCCTAAGTGGGGCTCAATAACGCGGATAGTAACCCCATGCTGGTGGGTCATCATAGGAATGATCATAGTCAGGCACCTGTGATGAAGAAGAAGATGCGCCCCAATCAAATGAGGGCTGCTGGTATGAAGACTCTCCCAAGTTAGAGGGCTAAACCGAATTGTTTTTGGCATCCTCTTCAACATTCTCTTCTTGCTGGGAGAGTTCCCCCACATAAGTGTCAAGCTCCTCCTCCGTAAGTGACCATCCTTGCCTGTTATCAAAGTTAAACAAAGCAGGTGCAGGCAAATAAACTATTTTCTCATTCCTACCCTTTCTCCGACCTTGCTGGGCAAAAGATAGTTCATATGGAAAACTTCTCATATTATCTCCCAAAGAAACAAAACCATGCTGAATCATAGATTCAATATCAAGCCTCTCTATGGAGAACTGAAAATCTAAAATGTGAGGCTCTAAACCATGAAAAGCTAGCAACCTAGAAGCAATGAGACCTCCACAAATTCCACCCTTCTCACGGTTAGTGGTGAGATGGTGAGCTATCAAAGCACCCAAACTATAAGAACTATTCCTATTCAGAGCAGCTGCAATAAAAGCTAGATCAAAAGAAGACAAGTTTCTAGCAGTCTTTCTAGCAAGAACACACTTGGTAATGAAATAGGCAAAGTATCTAATAGCTGGGAGCTGGATGTTTCGAATTTTACCACTTTCCTTTGATAAGTCGAAACCTTGGCAAATCTCAGCATACAAATCAACAAATGACTTGGGCCTCTCCTTGATCTTCTCACAAGATCCCCACTGAGGTACTCTAATTGCTGCACAGAAATCAGCAAAAGGCAGGTCGACACGTATATTATATATTTTGTAATGGACCATGAGATTAGAAGTAGATCAAGTGAACCGGAATTCCTGCACAAAATCCATGGTTAGCTTAACATATTGGATTGGTTCACCTTCAACAAAGTGCTCCAACCCTGCATTTGTAACCAAAGTTTGGAAATCTTGGAGGATCCCCACAGCTCTCATAAATTCATGGCATGGATATATGGAAGGAAAAACTGCCTCCTCACGATGAACCTTCATTGGCTCATGCACCATCAAGTCATATTGATTCAGTGGATAAGGACTCATCTTCCTTGCTGAAATTTTAGACAACCATCAAACCAAGTGATTTCTAGGTTGATAAATGATGAGCAACTACTATAGGAACTTGCTAGAGGACTACACATGCATCAAAACAAAGTTTCTAAGCATAGAACAAGCATGCAAGCTCAAACAACCTGTCGCCTATAATAGCAAAATACTCAAGATACAATCTACCAATCACAAATCTAATTGGACAAGTGGAGGAGGCACATACCAAGGAGCAAACCCTCCAAAAATCAGCACTTGAGATGGGCTGAACAAGGAGATCGAAAATCGCGAGCAAGAATAGCAAGAACTCGAGCTTGAGCAAGTTTTCCGGTGTTTTTTGGAAGAGAGAAAGAAGGTGGCTTTAAGGACGCACTGAGGGTCTGTGGGCTGACCCCCTAGGCGCCACCACTAGGTAGCCTACCACCATGGGTGTGGGCCTAGGTGGCCCCAGGTCATCTCAGTGCATCGCCTCTTTTTCGAGGAAAAATTTATTTGAATTTTCAGGGATTTTTCGGAAAACTTTATTTTTGGCCAATTTTCAGGGTATGAAAATTGATTTTCTCGCAGAAACAGTTTTTCAGAAGAAGCAAAATCAAACCAAAAGCCAAACTACGTGAGCTCTAAGAAACTCAAACAATCAAACAACTAGCAAAACTAAAGCTAAAGCAAAGACTAGGAAGGAGAAGGGAAAAATAAAGCAAGTATAACCACAGTGGAAACATTATTTTGTTCATTAAAATCCTTTTGTTAACAAGGTTAATCAAGTCTTGTTACCAAAACAATCTTATATGAAGAAAAACTTTGCATTCCACAAGGTGATTATGTTACCTCATACTTGATAGCAATGGTCCCAATCATAATGGTTTCAAAAATTTCTTGTGGAATGGGACAATATATTTCTCCAACCTTGATGCCTTCAATATTTTCAATAGAATTCAGGCACTAGCTTCTGACAACCTTCTTGGGGAAATAGACAGTATGCTCTTTGTCATTAATATTGAAATTTACTTTCCCTTTATTGCAATTAATGACAGCACCTGCAGTATTAAGAAAAGGTCTCCCAAGAATAATAGACATATTATCATCTTTAGGCATTTCAAGCATAACAAAATCAGTTAAAACCATGCAATTATGAGCAACTTAAACAGGAACATCCTCACATATACCAACAGGGACAGTAGTTGACTTATCAGCCATTTGCAAAGAAATATCAGTTGGTATCAATTTTTCTAGCCGGAGTCTCTTATAGAGAGAAAAAGGCATAACACTAACTCCAGCTCCCAAATCACATAAAGCAGTTCTAACATAATTATTCTTAATGGAGGAAGGAATAGTTGGTATACTGGATCACCAAGTTTATTTGGAACCTTACCATTGAAGGAGTAATTAGCAAGTAGAGTAGAAATCTCCTCATTAGGAATCTTCCTTTTATTAGAGACAATATCCTTCATATACTTTGAATAAGGAGGCAACTTAATAGCATCAGTCAAAGGAATTTGCAAGAATAAAGGTTTCATCCACTCACAAAACTTGTTGTAGTGTTCTTCCTCCTTTGACTTGTGTTTCTTACCTAGGAAAGGCATAGGTTTCTGCACCCAAGGTTCTCTATTTACCATGTTTATTAGCAATAAAATCTTCCTTTGTGTACCTAGTGTTCTTAGTGTGTTTCTCAGGTTCTTCCTCAACTTCCTCCTTATCAGGAGACTCATCATTATTACCACTCTCAATTTCAGCATCAGAGACATATATACTATTAGGATCTACAACAGGTTCAAGTGGTTCCTCAACTTTCTTATGTTTCTTTTTCTTCCTCTTACGAGGACTACCACTATCCTCACCTTGTTGGGAATCCTGCTCTATTCTTTTAGGGTGTCCTTCAGGATATAAAGGATCTTGAGTAGCTGCACCACTCCTAGTTCTAGTTCCATAAGCATGTTTATATCCTGAAGCATTAACTAGCATATCCTTTTGTACTTTAGCAAGTTGATCAAGTTGAGTTTGAACCATTTGAAAGTGTTTACAAAGAATTTTAATATCATTGGAAGTTCTTTCTACAATATATTTCAACTCATGGATAGCCCTAGAGTTTTCCAATAAATGATTCTGAACTTGTTTATTAAAATTACCTTGTTTAACAATAAATGTGTCAAGTTCCTCTAAGCATTGATCAGGAGGCTTACCATAAGGAATATCACCTTCATTAAATTTGAGAGAGTGTACCTCAATAGTAGATGAGTGGGGATTTGGCTTACATAATTCTTCTATAGGAGGTAGATTCTTCACATCTTCAGCTCTAATACCTTTCTCCTTATTTAGCTTCCTTCATCACTTCATCATTTAATGCAATAACTCCCCTCTTCTTTGTTGTTGGTGTTGGAACCGGTCAAAACAACCGGTTTCAGAGTAATAGGCCAGTGTGTATTCATTTCTTGAAGTCCAATCATCATAATTCTTGCTTATCTTGTTCATTAATTCTTCAGCATCTGTAGGAGTCCTTTTCCTAAAAACACAATCAGCAAAGCTATCTAGGTAGGTCCTAGAATCATCAGTTAGTCCATTATAATAAATATCAAGAAGCTCATTCTGAGGTAATGGACATCCAGGATATGCATGAATCAAGGAACAAAATCTTTTCCATGACTTAGGCAATTTATCTTCTTCTCCCTGTTTAAAATCAAAAAGTCCCTACAAAGAAGCATGTCTAGCACTGGGAGGAAAATATTTATGGAAGAAAGAAGCAATCAGGGCTATCAATGAAACCAGGAGGTAATCTATTAAACCAATCCCTAGCTTCTCCTTTTAGTGAAAAAGGGGAGATCTTAGCAACAAAGTACTTGCGCATTTTAAAATCATCAGAGAACAAAGCACTCATAGTAGAAAGCTCATCCATATGAGCCACAACACTCTCATTTTCAGTACCATAAAAAGGTTCTTTCTCAACAATATCTAAATAAGATAAATCAAGAGAGAAATCATAATCTTTATCTTTAATATCTATGGGAGAGGTGGCAAACTTAGGATCATAGGACTTCTTAGGCATAATAGTACGTCTAGCAAGGAGACTCTTAATAGCACTAGCACCATGTGTGTTTCGACACTCTTCAACAAATTCATCAGTGAGCTCTATGTAACCATCATTAATATCATAACTCTCACTAGACTCAAGTGAGCTAACAGGTGTAACAATGTCTTCACTAGGAGTTTTGGTATTTCCTAGACTAGCCATAGTAGCATCTAGAAAAGGACCTAATGAACCACTCGCATCAAGCGCAGTAGAAGTAACATCATGAGTATCAAAAGCAGTTTCAGATTCAGCGATAGTAGCAGTGTGTGTAGCATGACTGTGTGGTGGTGGTGTGACAATCTTACTTATAACAGACAATGAATCAAGAGCAACAGAGGTGTTTAGGACTGTACCTCTTCTTATAGTGGATGGTAAAATAGGGAACTTTCCATCACGAGACTTACCCATGATGAAAGGAGTAGCAGTGAACAATAATAGATCCAAGTGAACTTACAAATAAAACTATGCTCCCCGGCAACGGTGTCAGAAAATAGTCTTGATGACCCACAAGTGTAGGGGATCGCAACAGTCTTCGCGGGTAATATTATCCAATTTATTGATTCGACACAAGGGGAGCCAAAGAATACTTGCAAGCCTTACCAATGAGTTGTTAGTTCAGCTGCACCTGGAAATAGTTCTTGCTCACAAAAGTTTATCAGTAGCAACAACAAAGCAAAAGCAACAACAATAGCAACAGTGAAACAGGAGCAATAGTAACAGTAACGGTAACAGTGGGATTCGAGTGCGGTAGGCATAAGGATGGATGGACGGGCGTTGCATGGACGATTCTAAATATGTAACTTCAAGACCTAGGGCATTGCAGATAAATAATAACAAGCATCCAAGTACTAAACATTCCTAGGCATGTGCTCCAAATATAGTCATACGTGCTCGCAATGAGAACTTGTACAACATCTTCTGTCCAGCCAGCCAGTGGCAGCGGGGCCTCTAGGGAACTACTGACAATTAAGGTGCTCCTTTTAATAGAGCACCAGAGCAAAGCATTAACACTCCGTGAACACATGTGATCCTCACACCACAACCATCCCCTCCGGTTGTCCCAATTATTGTCACTTTGGGGCCTTTGGATCCGGACAATGGTATGTGTACACAACTTGCAGATAAGATAAAAAACAATACTATCATAATGATTCAATAATAAGTTCAGATCTGAGATCATGGCACTTGGGCCCTAGTGACAAGCATTACGCACAACAAGTTGCAACAAAGTCAAATAGCACTAATAGAGATACTAGGCACTATGCCCTAACATATCTTATTCGATTACATGATAGAACTCATCCAATCCCTACCATCCCCAAGCCTACAACGGGGGATTACTCACTCATGGATAAGGGAAACATCGGTGGTTGATGGAGATGCGTTGGTGATGATCCTCTCCAAATTCCCCATCCCGACAGGGTGCCAAAACGGAGTTTTTGGATCCGAATCTTGGTTTCTCGTGGTGGCGGCGGAGCGGAACTCCTTCTGGAAAACTATCGAACCCCCCCTGAGTTTTTAGGTCAGAAGGCAACTTATAGGCGCGGAGGGAGACTGGGTGGCTGTGGCAGACCTCCCTGCACGGGTCAATGGCCCACGCCTGGGGTGGGTCTGGCCCCCTAGGCCTCCCCTCTATCTCCCCTTCTGGCTCCATGTATCTTCTGGTGAGAAATAGTTTTGGCATATTTTCCGGGATTTTTCCTGATAGTTTATTTTTTGCACAAAAACAAGACACCAAGGTAATTCTGCTAAAAACAGCGTCAGTCCATGTTAGTTGTATCCAAATCACACAAGTTTAGAGAATAAATAATAGCAAAGTGTTCGAGAAAGTAGATACGTTTTGGACGTATCAAGTTGTCATTCTGTGTGTAGTGTTCCGAAGCTTATTAATTGATGCATATTGTGATATTACTTGTTCTTGTGCTATTTGTTTCTAGTCACCCTTGTGAACTTTGAAGGTGTCCTATGCATCTATTTGCTACTCTATGAGGGACAAACTGATTGCCACTATGCTATGTTTTTTGTATGTGAAACAAACAAACGTTTTTCAATGTATGTTATTCATGATCTTTTTTTGTAGCCTTTCATGTTGCATGCATAGTTACTTTGTCTTACTGTTAGAACTCTATCTTTCATGCATATGTTTATAATTCTTTGATCCCAGCTTTTAATGCTTGCAAATGGTTTGATCTTGGTTTTTATGGTGCATGTCACCTAAAAAATTATTATTTTTATCACTTATCTACTCGAGGAAGAGCAGGAGTTAAGCCTGGGGATGCTTGATACATCGGAAACGTATCTATAATTTTTGATGCTCCATTCTTGTTTTGTATCTACTTTGCTTTGTCTACACTTTGAGGTGTTTTTATATATTTTCTGAAACTAACCTATTAACAAGTTGCCACAGTGCCAGTTACTGCTTTTCTTACTTTTTGGTTCGAAAGCGTAAAATCAATATTCTCGAATTGACGGGACAAAAGCCAAAGTCATTATTTTCCTGAGCAACACGAAACCACGGCAGAGCCGAGGGGCCACAGTGGTGCGCACCCTAGGCGCGGGCAAGCCCTGGAGGCGCCCATAGGGGGTGTGGGCCCCCTGGACCCCCACCGACCTTGATTCGTGCGCCTATAAGAAGTCTCCGACCCAAAAACCCTAGGGCATCCATCAGAAATCCATGAAAACCTCTATAGCGCCGCCGCCACCGAAGGGGAGATTTAGGGGATAAAAAGTCTCTGTTCCGGCACCCTGCCGGGACGGTGAAGTGCCCCCGGAGCCATCTCCATCGATCTCCATGGCCATCTTCATCACCATTGCTGATTCCCATGATGAGGAGGGAGTAGTTCTTCCTCAGGGCTAAGGGCTCTACCGGTAGCTATGTGTTCATCTCTCTCTATGCATGATCTTGTTGTGGTCATGAGATTTGTAATCAAGTAGATCTACCTTGCTACTCAAGTGCTTCATTAGATCTCTGCTCTCCCCATGTGTGTGAAAGTGACAGCGTGCATGCCATGGTGGCAATTAGGCTTGAGTCTACATAAATACTATTTATGCTTTAATAGATCTATGCTATTCCCCACGTGTGTGAAAGTGACAGCGGGCCTACCGTGTGTGGCACTTTTGCTAGATTAAATATTTGTTATGAGTTATATTTGGAGTTGGATGTCTCTATGAAAGTGTGGTGTTTTTTGGAACCATCTAGCGCTCAAGGTGATAGTGTGAGGTTATCTAGATTGGGGAAGGCGGACTTTGAGGTGTGCTGTTATAGCCCTACCATGGATTAGAGTGTCCAACCGGAGATTAGTTAAGAGTAGTATCATGAAGAGAGTATATTTATATGAGAGAGTGTTCACTAGTAAAATTATGATCCGTAGGCATTTTTTCTAAGAATTGAAACACTGTTTGCTACTAGATCTGTTGCATGTTTGCTTGCTTCCTTCAGTTTGTATTTAGTCTGTTCCTCCACGCCATCAGCTATTTTCTGGCACCGTTACCCCACGTCAACAATAAGTCAGAAGCTATTTTCTGGCACCGTTACCACTTGTATTTCACTATCTCTTTGCCGAACTAGTGCACCTATACACCTGACAAGTGTATTAGGTGTGTTGGGGACACAAGATACTTCTTGTATCTTGATTGCAGGGTTGCTTGAGAGGGAATACCTTTGACCACTTCCTCCCTGAGTTCGATAAACCTTGTTTGATCCACTTAAGGGAAACTTTCTACTGTTCTACAAACATCTGCACTTAGAGGCCCAACAACTGTCTACAAGAACAGAAGTGCGTAGACATCACTGGCCCGCCTATTTCCCATCTTCTTTTCGCAGACGATAGCATTTTATTTGCACGAAGCGACCATTAAAGTGTGGAGGCGCTGAAGGATACCTTGCATGTGTATTGTCAGGGGTGTGGACAGAAGATCAATATTGATAAATATTCAAAAAAAATTAGACTTCGTTGTGATGATCAAGTTAAATCTGCCGTAATGAATCAGTTAGGGGTGTAAAATGATGCTTTACATGATACATACTTGGGCATGCCCACAGGTATTGGACGATCCCCTATAGGTTCTTTTCGGTCTATTGTGGATAGGGCCTGGAAACACATGAACGTGTGGTCAGACATACCACCATCAAGAGCGGGGAAGGAGACTTTGCTCAAGGCAGTGATTCAGGCTATCCCAACATATATCATGAGTTGTTTTCAGATCCCGGTCTCAACATGCGACTCACTTCGCAAATCCATTGCTAATTATTGGTGGGGTGTTGAGGCGGGTAAGAAAAAATGCATTGGAGGAGTTGGGAGTGGCTATCTACTCCAAAGGCGCTTGGGGGAATGGAATTCCGTGATCTGGTCATGTTCAATCAAGCAATGCTTGGCCGCCAATGCTGGAGATTACTCACAGACCCTTCTTCGTTGTGTGCTCAGGTTCTCAAGGGACGGTACTTCCCCGAGTGTGATTTTTGGGATGCTCATGTGCCTAGATCTTCATCTTTCACGTGGCCGAGTATATGTTTTGGCATGCAACTTGTTAAGAAGGGTGCTCGCTGGAGTATTGGTGATGGCAAAAGAATCCATGTTTTGACTGATAATTGGATTCCAAATATTAAAATTGATTTGGTAAAGCCTCTGACGCCGGTTCCTGACGGCGCGCGACTGTGGATTTCTTACTTGATGAGTCCAACAGTTCATGGAACGTCGATGTGGTGCGTTCTGTTTTTCAGGAGGAAGTGGCAAATCAAACCATGCAGATTCCGGCCAGTCGACATGGAGGGGAATATTTTATTTCTTGGCCATTCACTAAGTTGGGTATCTACTCCGTTCGCTCTGCTTATAACTTTGCAAGATCTGAACAATTCATTTTGGAGCAGAGCACAACGAGTAGAGGCACAAGTTCTGCTACTGAACAAGATGCCACGCTTTGGAAAAAGCTTTGGGCAACAGAAAGCTCATGGCAAGATGAAAATAAATGTGTGGCGTTTTGCACATGACTGCTTGCCGACCGGTGTCCAGTTGTGCATGCGACATATTCCTGCTTCGGAGACGTGTGTCTACTGCAAGTGCGAGGAAACAGCTGAACATGTTTTCCTTTCCTGTCAGTTTGCTAATGAAGTCTGGCAGGAGCTCAGCCGGCATATGGTATCAATCTGCGACGGGAATTTTTTACCTGCACCAAGACCTGGGTATTTGATTTTTTTTATCCAGATCGACTGAACGGGAATGCATGATTATGATGGTGACTATTTGGCATTTGTGGCTAGCTCGGAATGGGGCAAGAAATGATGAGCCGATGAGACATCCACATACTGTTGTCCAACAGATCAAGTCATATGTCGATATGATTGAGTTGCACTTGTATAATCTGAATCCTTCTACTAGAAATGAGCCCAATTCTTCTAGATCACGTTGGGCACCACCGCCAGAAGGGACGATCTGTGTTAATGTTGATGCAGCTCTTTTCGTATCCTCTCGTCAGATGGGAACGGACGTCGTAATCAGGGACCATAAGGGTGAGTGTTTGCTTGCAGCGAACTCTATGATGAGGTTACGTCGCCAGAAATTGCTGAAGCGTTGGCTTGTCGCCGCGCAGTTCTCCTAGTTGCTGAGGAAGGTTTTGACAAGGTCGTGGTCGTCTCGGACTGCCTCTCATTGGTCCAGCGTCTACTTTCTACGGAAATGGATCGTAGCTTGGTGGGTGTGGTGATCCAGGATATTAAACATTCTTGTTCCAGTTTCACTGATATCTCCTTCAAGCATGCTCTTCGACAATGTAATGAAGCGGCGGAGCGCTTTGTTTCTTCTGTTTTTAGAAATTCTGTCCCAGAGCGTATCCAGAAGACTCTTTGTAATAATTTAATGTGATCAATAAAGTGCCGTTTTTTCTATAAAAAAAAGCTGATCACAACCAGAAACACTACTTGTAGGGTGTCGCAGTAGATATTCTAAGGCTTTATTTATACTACTCCTAAAAAAAAAAGACTAATATAGCATAGTGAGTTAATGTCCTTTTTTTAAAGAGCCCCTTGTTGAACTGCGTTAGTTAATATCCTTCCCAGGTTCTTGAACATCTCCTCAGCTTGCCTACTCCCCACCTTGCCGTAACCTGCCACCTATCTCCTGCTTGGAACAGCCCAGACACGCGCCGTGCTCCTCCCGAGGAGAACGAAGCGGGAGCCACCGCCGGTGGTGGGAGCCCAGCCGCCGGCTTATGCGGCGGCGGCGGCAATGGGGGTGTGGGAGTTCATCCTGCGCGGCGGCGGCCGGCGCTTCCTCAAGCGCAAGGGCAGCGACGCCGGCGAGGCTGGTCAGTGGCTCAGTAACCGCCCCCCTCTTTCCTCGCCTTCGCTCTGCTTCTCAAGTTGCTGCGCGCCACTTGGGGGAGCAGCAATGTGGTTTCTTGTTTCACTTCATCCCACTCCACTCCTCTTTCCTGTAGGCTGTAGTTGCAAAGATCTGAGTTTTTTTTAACCTGTACGTGTGGCAAAACTGATTTCTGTTCAGTTGCATTGTCCTCACTGTATCGCTATCTTTCTATTGTTATGAGTGAATCCTGCAAATGTAATTAAGAAACTGCACATATCCAATCGGTTATTTTCTGCATCTAGACAGGCAGCAGACTGACCTTTTCTGGTCATCCTACACAAAATTTATGTACTGAATGGTGCTTCCGTCTCCTGGCGGTGTAGATTCCACGGCAAGTACGCCTAGTATGATTGTGCACTGTGCCGCCGCGTTGCTTAATTCTTTTTTCCGTTATTGCTAGCTATGTACTTATAATGCACAAAGGAAAAACAGCCACTTCAGATCTTCACTGTCCGCCTGAAGAATTTTGTTGTCTTTTATTGGCATGAAGAGTGCTGCATTCTGTGCATTGTCTACTGATGAAGGAAGCCATTCTTAGTGGAGAAAAATAGTAGGTGTGATGCCACTCGCCATTTTGAAATTGGCTCAACTGGAGATCAAGAAAGTTTGTTCTTTCCCCTATTGCCCTGGTCGTCGGGATTCCGAGTGAAAAATTGCATTTCAAGTTATGCTTTTAATGTCAATAAATTAATGGTCATCTGCACCACTTTCTGATTGACCAAAACTGAGCTCCTCACTCTCGGTTTCTATTCGATGATGACCTCCCAGGTCGGGCATTGGAGGAGCTGAGGAGTTCCCTCTACAACGAGTTTCATACTTCAGAAGGGGCCAAGCGACAGCAGCAGAGGTTCTGTGGCCCAGGTGCCGCACTAACATTCAACTTTGTGGTTTCTGTTGGGATCATCATGGCAAACAAAATGGTATGTGATGTCTCTCCGGTTTTCCTACAGTTCATGCTTCACCTATTTGAATTTATTTTATACATGGCATCTCTTATTCTGTAGGTGATGGGTACTGTTGGTTTTAATTTCCCGGTTGCGCTGTCACTAATCCATTACGTAGCTGCCTGGGTCCTCATGGCTGTCCTCAGGGCATTATACCTGATGCCCATCGCTCCTCCTTTGAAATCCACTCCTTTCTCCTCGTTATTCGCTCTGGGTGCCGTGATGTCTTTCTCCACTGGACTTGCTAATATCAGCTTAAAGCACAATAGGTTAGACCAATAACCATGGCTCTCTGTTTAACAAATGCAAAACATTCTACCTTAAAAGGTGTGGCCGATCGGTTTTCTCATGGCGTGCTAACTGTTCTCGTTCTTCAGTGTAGGGTTTTATCAAATGGCTAAGATAGCAGTAACTCCAACAATCGTTGCAGCAGAATTCATTCTTTTCCAGAAAAGTGTTTCCCTTCGAAAGGTAAATTTGTTACCATATGCTTTTCTCTTTAATTGGTACAGTGCACTTTAAATTAACTTCTCGTCCCATGTAACTAAATAGGAATTTATATTTTTTTATTACAGGTTATCACGCTAGTTATAGTGTCATTTGGTGTGGCTGTAGCAACTGTTACTGATTTGGAGTTCAACTTTTTTGGTGCCTGTGTGGCAGTAGCGTGGATCATTCCTAGTGCTGTAAACAAGATCCTCTGGTCAAATTTACAACAGAGTGGAAACTGGACTGCTCTTGCGTAAGTCGTGATACAATGTCTCGTCTGAGATAGTTACATATGTTTTCTCCTAACATTCAGCTTCTTGATCAGGTTGATGTGGAAGACAACCCCAATTACGATATTTTTCTTTCTTGTCCTGATGCCTTTGATGGATCCTCCAGGGTTGTTGTCTTTCAACTGGAATGTCAAGAACAGCTGTGCAATTATGATATCTGCTTTGCTTGGTTTTCTTCTTCAGTGGTCCGGTGCTTTGGCACTTGGGTGAGGCATCATATTATTTCAGTTTTCTCGTACATGATTGTCTTTCCATTATCTTAAGGAACATGTTTCCCCTGAAACAAAAGCATGTTTTTTATCTGTGCTTTTGCACCTGTATGGGGCATATTATTTCTAGTTTTCTCTTACTCCCTCCGGTCCATATTAAGGATTTTCCGAGGAGAAAACAACTTCTTATTCATGCATTTTTTCCTGTTTTGTAATTATCTTACTTTGCGAAGCCTGTGAATATCAACTGACGTTTGTGCTGACTTTTGCATGATGCAGTGCAACCTCGGCTCTATCTCATGTCGTGCTAGGCCAATTCAAGACTATTGTCATAATGCTCTCGGGGTTTCTGGTATTTAACTCTGATCCTGGACTCACCAGTCTATACGGAGCTGTTGTTGCTCTAGGAGGCATGTCAATCTACACTTACCTAGGGCTAAAAGAGTCAGCTACCGGTGCTAAGAGAATTCCTTCGACATCTAGGCAAAGTTCTAACTCACTGAAGTCCAAGATTATTCTAGTCGGAGAAAAGCCAGAAACGAGACCTATGGACTCTGTCTAAGTTGAAGAATCGCAATCGGGACAACATTTGTTGAGTTCCAGACTTCAGTGCACCACCAACTTCGCCTGAGCATAACCTTTTTGAGCCTGCTCTCTTTTTTCCTCCTGTTCTTCCTAGAATGCTGCCACTCTGTTTTAGGAAAATTTAGTCAACTATTGTTTGTCATTGACCATAATTATTAACGTAGAGATAGCTGACGTTCCTTTTTTTGGTTCCGCCACTTGCCTTGTGGATGTTTGTTTTTTGATTTCAGTAAATGGATGATAAGCTCTGCTGACAGTAGGGATCTTGTTGAATTTTATGTAAGTTCTACACTATGATTGTTGTTCGTACATAGTATATGCCAGCAGCTGTTTTGACGTACTTTACACACTTAAATTGTTAGTGTTCACAGTATTCCTCTTCAGTGAAGTGTAATGCTTGTATTCCGTTATTCAAAGCATTATCCTCAAGGGAATTTTTTTGGAACGCTTACTGTGAATGGGAAAACATGTAGGCAAGTACTCCATCTGTTTCATAATATAAGATGTTTTGGCTTTGTAAAACAAATGTATCTAGACTTGTTTTAATATGTAGATTTACTCAAGTTTGGAATGAATACACACTAAAAGAAGTCTAGATATATTTTATTCATAAACTTAAAACATCTTATATTTTAAAACGGAGGGAGTATATGCAAGAGTGAATTTCACTTTTTACCTTCTAGTTATGCATTTGTGAAAGTAATTACCCTATTGAGTGGAAATTATCTAGATTACCCATTTTAGAAGCTTTAGACCATCAGTATTCTGACATATCTCCATTTGGGCAAGGTGTGAGATAATGGACAGGTTAAAGAATATCGGAACAACAATGATGAATTGAACATGGACAAGTCGACATGATCGCCAATGATGCTCTTCGGTCTCTACATATTTTGTCACGCCACATCAACATAACACGCCAGTCCTATCTAACAAAAACAACTAAAATGCTAAACTATGATAACACGTTGCCCCACCAATTCATCTTATCTATGGTTTTAACGAGTAATTTGGATGCAACCTCAATCTGGTATGTTCCTAAGCTTTATCATCCTTTATTTAGCCTCTCGACTAAGTTAGGTACACAGATTAAGTTTGGCCTCTCGACTATTTTGACCAGTTGAATTCTGCATATTCCTGTAGATAACTTGTTTCTTGAGAGGTCTTATAGCCTTCATTCACACCATAGATTTCTTCAAGAGATCCCGTCCTGCAATGTGCGGAGTATCTTCTAGCTTTTTTTTAAGTGAGGCGAGGCATGCCCGATATGGATTTGAATGTATTTTCTGTAAGCCGACTTATCCGGTTTCATGTTTGTGTTTGCTTGACATTATTTTACACATCTATGAACTATGGATACATATGTCGAGGAGTTATCCTCCTTTTTTGAGAAAAAAAGCAAGGCGTCCATATTTAATATAAACTTTTCTTCCAATCTCTCAAATTTTAGATGGCAATTCTAAATCAAACCATGTCATCATTCAAATTTCTCATTTTAACTTGACTAAAAGGTTAACTGTTCACATTTTAGCTTATAGGTAACTTTTTATACGATGGGATTCTCAACTTTATTTTTTCATAACAAGGATATATTAATACCAAGATTATATCTAGCCTCTAGTATTACATAATGACTAGAGCAAGTCTCGACATAAAGATGCACGCAACTAAAAACGAAACAAGAAAAAAGAAAAACAATAATCCTGCCGAAGCAAGGAGAGACACTAGCAGCAGTGGAAGTACACATGTGGTGATAACACCTTGACTCCCAAAAATTTTCTCCAAGACGACGTATCTAGGAAAATAACTGCGCACAAACATCGTCATCGTCACGTTAGCATAGCCAGATCCTGGATTTTAACCCTGTAGAAGTTCCAATCTTCATACGATGTGTTCAACGCGAAAATGACTAGAGTCACTATTGTTAGATTGATCTAGAATCGTCTAGGGCCACCGAGAAAACAGGACATGGCGGCGAGGGCGGCATACACACGCTTAGAGCATCTCCACTTGTTGGGCGAACTTAGTCCGAAATCTAGACTTTTTTCCGGCCGAACGGTGCAAGTTTTCGGTCTGGGTACGCCCAGTTTCCCACTCGGCTACCCAGGCCGAGTACCTAGGCGGACACAAAACGTTATATATTTGAATCTGCATAGTTCCCGCCGGCGAGTGCTCGGCCACAGGGTGTTCGACAGATACGCCTACAAGTTCGGCGATATATTTTTATTACATAACAGGGGAAACAACGCTCAGTCGTCGATGGGGATGGGCTCCTGCGGCGTGGCCGAGGCGGCGTTGTCGTCCATCTCGCCGGTGAAGGCCCCCGGGTTGGAGGAAGTCGAAGCAGAGCTCAGCGTGGGAGCGTTCGGCGCTGGCACGTTCGGCGCAGTGGAAGGGGCAGGGTAAGCCGTGGTCATGCCCTCCAGGATGGCCTGACGTTGTGCCATATACCAGGCCTTGACCGGCGAGCTCATCTTCGACGTGTCCTCGCCGCCCATGAGGAACTTGAGGTCCGTGTGGCGTTTCTTGGCGGCATAGTTGGCCTTCTTCTCGGCGAGGCTAGCTTTCTTCTCGGCGAGGTTGGCCTTGATGAGGGCCACCTTTTACCCTTGTGTCTCCATCAGCTTCTTCTAGCGCTCCTCGCTCTTCTCAGCCCTCTTCTCGGCCTGCGCCCTCGTGTCGGCGAGGTATTTCTCGATCGAAGCCTGGAGACGCTCGACGGGAGGTCTGGCGGCCTTGAGCATCTTCGCCTTCTTCTGGCTGAGCTCAGGTCTTCCTTCGCTGGCAGCAGCGGCTGGGGCCTCGGGGTTGTAGACGCCATCTTTGCTCTTGGAGAGACTCAGCCGAGTGTCCCGCCACTTCTCGCAATGCTCGATTTTCTCGAAGACATGATGGAACTTGAACTCCATCTTCATGTCCTCTCGAAACAGAGCAAGTGCACGACGCAACTACAAAATGGAAGTGTGTCAAGTTGTCCATGTTCGCGAGTGTGTCAAGAGAGTGCACGACAAAGATAGTGTTGGCGAGTACCTTGTTGTCCATGTTCTCCCCACTGTCTTGTGTGCGGTCGACTTCTTCCACGCAACTGTGCCACTTGCTGCACGCAGTTTGGATGATTGCCCAGTGGTTTGTTATTGCCTTCTCCCCTCGCTCCATGTGGATCTTGCGATACTTTGGGTCTGAAAGAACATGTTGGGCCCCCATGTGTGGTTTTGGTAATTAATGACAATCCTTATGGACTAATGTGTGTATTAAGTTATACTTGTAGGATTTGTCCATTGGCATCGCTTGGAGCATGTGTTGGCTTCAAGGTCAAATAAATGCAAAGAAGATTTGTTGGGCAAGCTCAATATGCGAGGTCGATGATGAGGAATTAAGGAAGGTGTTCCATCTTGAGAAGGGCAAGATCGTCTACATCAAGCTCAAGTGGAATGCTCAAGGCAAAGGTATAATCTTGACAGGTTTTCTCTTTTGCCGGTCTCACGTCATGTGTGTGAGACCGGGTTTAGGATAGATAACCGTACTATCAAGAGAGGCTCTCATATGAGTAATTCGGTCACATCGTTCGGAGAGAGCTCAAACCTTTGCATACTTGCATCATCATATTTGGTTGTTATTTGGTCTTATCCATGTGATGATATAGAGCTTGTGGTAATCTCCATAACAAGCTCTTGTTCATCAAAATCGGATCTTCCGTTTGTATCTTGTTGCGATTTTGATTTTGGCAGCTTTTCGGTTTTTCACCAAGTGAGGTATCTCACATTATTATACATGATACATTCTCACTTGGTGATAACCAATATTTTCACCTTTCATAGGGTAGCCCATTTCGTCCATTTTCCAACGCAATTGGAATCGAGTCGATCGGAGTTACCAATCAAAAGTTATAGAGGTTTGAATTTTCCTAGGTACCAAAATGCGGTAGTACCGCATTTTAGTACCTGGCGCGGCAGTAGGTTTTGGAAAGTTGCCAAATGCCACTGCCCTCCTAGGTACCAAAATGCGGTAGTACCGCATTTTAGTACCTAGCAATGAAAGGTTTTGACAAGTTTCCAAAAGCCGGCTAGGGTACCAAAAGCGGTAGTACCGCATTTTAGTACCTAGCGGTAGAAGGTTTTTTACTTCGTCATTTGGATCTATTCTCCCTTGCTGGACTATGATGTTTCTTTGCATGATCTTATAGAGGTTGTTGTCCTCTTCGAAACGAGCCCAAGATCATCGAAATCGGAGTCCGGATGCAAAAGTTATGATTGTTTTCGTTCTGTGATGACGGTGTACTGGGACCAGGATCCGGTACCGTGGTCCGGTAGTACCGCTTTTGGTACGGGAGCGCAGAGAAAATGCGTTTGGAGTCCAGAACCCCAGGAAATGTCCGGTAGTGCGGAAAGTCCGTAGTATCTGAAAAAGTCCCAGTAATCTGGAATCGCGTTTTGGAACAGCGGTTGGATTTTGGAGGGACCTATATAAGGGGCCTTCTTCCCCAATGGTTCCTCACCCATTCTTGCAAGTTTTTATCTCCATTGTTGACCTTCTTGAGCTTGCTTTCTCTCAATCCCTCCAATGATTCTTGCATATTCTTGAGGGATTTGAAAGAGGAGATCTAGATCTACAATCCCACCAATCAATCTCTCCTCTAAGTGAGGGGAACATATTGGGATCTAGATCTTGGAGTCTTTTGTGGATTTCCTCCATTGTTCTTCCTCTCTTATTCCCCATAATCTTTTGTAGCTTTGGTGGAATTTGGGAGAGAAGGATTTGAACACCTTTGTGGTTTTCTTGCCATTTGCATTTGGTGCATCGGTTTGAGTTCTCCTCGGAGGATTTGGTTTGAATTGCTCATTGGAGCTTGTCCCTCTTGGGTTCTTGGAACCCTAGACGGTTTTGTGGCCTTGGTGGCATTGTGGCCTTGGTGGCATTTGTTGAGGCCTTTTGTAGCGTTTGTTGGGAGCCTCCAATTAAGTTGTGGAGTTGTGCCCCAACCTTGTGAGAGGTTCCGGTTGCCACCGACAAGTGCACCGATAGTGGAAGCGTGGATCGATCCCATTGGGGTGAGATTCACCGGATAATAAGGGAGGCCTTTTGTGGCATTGGTGGTTTGATACCACCCCCTCTCCAAACGAGACGTACTCCATGTTGGGAGGAACTCGGTAAAATATCGGTGTCCCCGCGTGCCTCGGTTATCTCTATACCCGAGCTCTTTACTTATGCACTTTACATTGTGATAGCCTTCGTGCTTGAAGTCATATATATCTTGCTATCACTTTGTTGCTTGTATTGCTTAGAATAAGTTGTTGGTGCACATAGGTAAACCTTAGTTGTTTCTAGGTTGTGCTTTACAAAGTAAAAACTAGTTTAATTCCGCCTTTGTTGAGCCACTCTAGGAAAAGTTTTAATCGCCTATTCACCCCCCTCTAGGCGACATCCGTATCCTTTCAATTGGTATCAGAGCCCGGTCTCTCATTTTAGGCTTCACCGCCTTGGGAGTAAAGATGTCGGTTAGAGGATTAGTGCACAAGGACACGCTCACATTCGATGGCACAAATTATGATGTTTGGAAAATTCGCATGCTTAATTTATTTCGGGAAATTCACCCAATTATTGAGGGCTATCTATATGTGGGTTTCTCTTCTCCTATGGATACCCAAAACAAATCTTTAGAGGAGAAGTTGAACTCTCATATAGATACTCTAGCTACTAAAATTCTTGTGCATGTTGTGAGCAATGTAGTTCTTTCTTCTATCATGCCTTATTCAAGCGCTCGTGAGATATGGACCAAGCTTCAAGATAAATATAGCAAGTCCAACATTATTAAGGATGATTGTATTGCTTCCACTTCCAGTCGAGATGAGTTCTCATCGTATACCACTTCACCAACATGTGATTTTTCACAAGGTAATGATATGGTGAGTGGTGATAGAAATTGCAATATGGATAGTGTGTTCACTATTTGTAATCCCTCATATCTATCTAGTTGCAATGATCTATCTTTGGACCTTAACACTTCTAGCACTCAAAATTCCTCACATGCTTGTGTTAATAGTCCTTGCATATCATGTAGAAATGACTTGAACAAATCTCATGATGAAATGCTCATGTTGTCTTGTTGCCATGATAAAAATGCTTCTATTTCCTCTAGTGCTTGTGTTGCTAACCATGTAGAGGAAAATGAAGATTCTATGGGCCAAGACAAGGTCTTGAAGAGAGCTTCAAGTGCAATCTCATCATCACCTTCCTCCGGTTCTCACATGTGCCTTATGGCTAAGGAAACAAAGGTAATCTCTTTGAATCCCATTGTATCTCATGATGATGATGATGATGAGGTTAAGAATGATAATGATGATTATAGAGGTAAGTATGATATTACCTCTATTAAGAAAATGGGAGAGGTTGTCTATAGTGCTCTCTACAAAAATAAACTTGCTTCCTCCAACCTTCTTGAAATCTTGAATTATGCTATAGAAGGCAATGATCTTATTGAGGAGCAAGAAAACATAATTGATGAAAAGTTTGCACTTGAGCGTGAATATGCTAATGAACTTGCTCAAGTAAAGGACTCCCTTGAAGAAAAACAAACCACCAAAGAATCTCTTGAGGAGACTTTTACTCTAGAATTATCTAGAGTAAAGGAATACCATGATAGAGAACTTGCGGTGGCTAACTCCTTCAAGATTAAAAATGATGAACTTGAAGTTGCTTATGCTAAACTTGTTGAGGATTTTGAGCACCTCAAAAATGGCTCTAGGGTCATAAAGGGTGAGCTCATCAAACCCACCGAGTCACATGAGCAACTTAAAGCATCATATTCAAAAGAGCTTGACAAGTTGCCCTCACCTCTTGCTAATAGTAATGATGCTTGTGCTACTAACTCTATTTCTTGTGAAGCATCTATTTTGAAGGAGAATGTTGAGCTAAAGGCTCAACTTGCTTTGCTAACTAGCAACTATGGTAAATTAGAAGAAAGCCATGTTAAGCTCTCAAGCTCGCATGAGGATCTCCTAGTCTCCCATGGTAGGCTAAAGTTGGCTCATGAGGACATCATGTCAAAGGTAACATCTAGTAGGCCTCATGTGAACATTAGCACTATATCTACTCCAAATGTTATATTGCCATGTGCTAGTCCTTGTAATTCATCCTCTCACAACCATGCTATATCTCGTGATGAATTACATTCCATGCCTTGTTGCTCTAACAATGTAGCATCTACTTCCTCTAGTACTTGTATTGAAACTAACCGTGTAGAGGAAATCAAAGAGCTCAAGGCTCAAGTCACTTCTTTGAAGAATGACTTGAAAAAGGGTTAACAAGGGAAGGCCGCACTCAACAAAATCTTGAGTGTTCAAAAATCCCCCAATGACAAGAGTGGGCTTGGATTCAACTCCAACAAGTCCACTATCAAGTTGAAGCACAAAGACAACAAGAAGAATGGCCAAGATCAAGTCAAGAATCCGGCCAAAATTGTTTGCTTCAAGTGCAAGGAAGAAGGGCACCACGTTAGATCTTGCCCATTAAAGAAAAAGTATCTTAGTGTGAAGCAACAAGGGAAGCGGCCTCAAGCTCCACCTCAAGTCACTAATGGGCCCCTTCCTAAGAGGACTACTCGAGCTATCCCTCGAGTTGTGGCTTCACCTAAGAAGAAAGATGGCAAGAGTAGCACTTGCTACATATGCCGTGAGAAGGGGCATATTTCTTCCTCATGCACTATCGGTATCTCCTCATCCAACCCTATCATTATTGATGATGCTTATTCTCTTTGTAAGGATGAGGTTGGCAATGTGTTTGCCAAATTTGTTGGTGCTCAACGTGGATTCAAGAAAAGAACCATTTGGGTTTCCAAGCCTATTGTGACTAACCTCTTAGGACCCAACTTGGTTGGGGACCAACAAGCCAAAACTTGATCAATAGGTGTTTGTTGGAGGGCATTGGAGTCTTGGCTACATCATGAAGAATTGAGGGATCTTCATCAATTATTATTGTCAAGCCAAGCCATTTTTATTATCTTGATTATATTATATTTCCAATGTTCCTCCTTGCGGTAACATATGCTAAACTCTTTACATTGAAAGTTACTCGCCCCTTTGTGCATGTGTTGGTTTTGTATCTTCCATGTTTTTGTGCATGTTGTGCTTTCCACTTAATTATCTTGAGATATCAAGCATATTTGTGTATGATTAGGTGGCACACCATGTATGTGTGTTTCTTATGATTGATCCTTGCTTGGTTATATTTGGTATCTTATTTGGCTCTTGTGAGAAATTAATGGATTATCCCATTTTGGGGGAGTGTTATGCTTGGGCATTCCACAATCCTAAATTATGTGTACATGAGGAATACCACCTAGTATTTATATTGGATTCTTGTCTAGTCTCTATGTGGTATAATTCTCATGAGAAATTTAAGTTTTATAATGTCCATTAATTATCTCTATTTGTATCCTTTTGCCTCGTGTTGTTTTTATGGTAGTATCACATTATGGGGGAGTCTTATGCTTAGTGCATATTACAATCCTAGAAAATGTGAATATTCGAGGTTGTGTCACTTAGAATTGATATTGATTATTATCTAGCACCTATGTGACACATTTGCTCATACAAGTTCCAATTTGCTCGAATGCCTTTATTGATCATATCTTGGATCTTGTATATGAGAGTGTTTCTTGGTATGTGTTTCCTCATATTTAGATATCTATAACATCATGGAAACCATTTTCTTCAAGTTACTCTAATCACTAGTGATTGTGTGACTATTGGAAGCTACCAAGAATCTTGTTTGAAGTATCATGCTCAATTCTTATATTTAGTTATATGCTTCTTGTTGTGACTATGATCTTGGATATCCATGCAAGCTACCTTGGGAAAATTATTCCCAATATTTCTTGTCCTTGGACAATGAGCACCCAACTTATGGTAGAATTTATTGATCATATTCACTTTGGCCCTTGCTTAATTTTATCCTATCTTTGGCCAAGAAAATGTTTTGTGTTGTCTCCCAAGCCTTCCTTGCTTCTTGTGGATCTTCTTATTTTATTGATATCCTCTTGTGTTTTACTTATTGTAGGTACTAGTGATGATCCCATTTGTGTGCATTTTGCATCTAAAAGTAAAATCCTACATAATGCACTATCTATGGGGGAGCTCTCCTATATTATTTAGAACACTCATATTTATGCTTCTTTGTTTGGTCCATATCGGGTTTTATGTGCTTGGAACCTCAATCTTTTCGTTTTGGTATTTGTGCCATCATGAGAAGTTTGGGGAGTTTGGTTTCTTGTTGGAACCTTGCTCTTTTTGGGAGTTGGTTTTGTCTCATTCATTGCTTCTTAATTTGACCATTTTAGAATGAGATAAATCCTTGAGCATTTTTATTTCTATCTATTTTTTCTCTTTTGTCCTTAGCCTAGTTCATTTGTTGAACTTGTGATCTTTCATGTGTTGAATTGGTTCTTTGATACAATTTGGACACCGCTTGTCGTGTCACACTCTTGCGTGTGCCATCTCGGTTTACTTGGTGTTTTGTTCAAATTGTATCTCCTTTTTGGTTCTTGAAAGCTTTATGCATGCATATTTACTATATGATTATATTATGGCATGCTTGCTTTCTTTGATCCAATATATAAGGGAAACTCCACCAATTCCCATCGGCTAAGTTGTGCATGAAATTCAATTTCATATCAATGTGCACATAATTATGTGGAGTCTCTCCTATGTATTGTAGTTTCTCTAACTACTTTGGACCCAATAAGTTTGGGGACCATTTTGTACTTAATTGTGTTTTTGGTACATTGGAGATATATTGGACGCTTGTCTCTCAATTTTGAAGAAGTGATGCTTAGAAGAAAATTTGAGGCAAGCTATAGGATGATCAACGAATTCATATACTCTACATCCTACCAGTTATATCTCGGTAACAAGTATCTCTTTCTCATGCTCATATATCTTGATTTCAACCGGTTGCCGGTTGCCTTCTAGCATGAATTCATGTATTTGTAATTGTTGTAGTTCTAGAACTCTCTATTGTAAATGTGTATAAGTTGAGATGAGTACATATATTGGGACTATACAAAATCATGCATATGATCCTCCAATCCCAAATATGTCAATCTAGCAATTTTATTGCTTATCATTTCATCAACTTCTCTCATATGCAATAGTGAGATTTTTGCTAGTCTATTTTATCTTATGATACTTGTTGCCTTTCTCCATATATTCCAACTTTCTCCTTTTACCTTGGTGATAGTTGTAATATATGTAGTGTGTCGGTTTTTGAAGCTCATTAATGTACAATAAGATATATGTGAGCCTTTGGCCATGCCTTGAAGCAAAAATCTTATTGATATATGTTATGACTTCATTTTTGCCTTTCATGTGCTTTCTTGTATTATCTTCCTTGTATGTGCTTGTTTCTTTATGGGCATATGTCTTTGTGATGTCATCCACTTAGAGACATATACACATATGAGAAGATAATTTTAGTTGATTGTTAAATCCTTGGAGACCACATTTCTATTCCTTTTGATTCTTCGGTGGCTTCCAAATTTAATTGCCTATGAGTGCTTGTTCCTCTTGTTTGCAACTTTGGGCACTCTTAGTTATTCTTGTTGGAATTATGCCCTAGAGGCAATAATAAAGATGTTATTATTATAATTCTTGTTCATGATAAAGTTTATATTCCATGCTAGAATTGTATTAAGCGGAAACATTAATACTTGTGTGGTTTGTAAACAACACCGTGTCCCTAGTACGCCTCTATGGACTAGCTCATTGATCAATGATGGTTAAGGTTTCCTAACCATAGACATGAGTTGTCAATTGATAATGAGATCATATCATTGGGAGAATGATATGATGGATGAGACCAAACTAAGCGAAGCAATTAGATCGTTCGTCGTGTTCATATTTGCGAAGCTTTTCCTATGTCAAATATTGTATTCCTTAGACCATGAGATAATGCAACTCCGGTACCGGAAGAAAGCTTTGAGGTCATCAAACGTCATCCTATGAGAGGGTGATCATAAAGGTGTCTCTCGGTGATCGGAAAGTATCATTGGGTTGTATGTATCGAGATGGAATTTGTCCCTCCCAAGTCGGAGAGATATACTTGGGCCCACTCGATAATCGTCGATATCAACACCGCTTGCAAGCATGTGGTTAAGGAGTTAATCACAAAGTGATATCGGATTACGGAGAGTAAAGTACTTGCGTGAGCGAGATTGAACTAGGTATGTGATGCAGACGATCGAATCTCGGGCAAGTAAAATATCGAGGCAGAGGGAATATATATATGGGATTGATTGAATCACGGCATCGTGGTTCATCCGATATGATCATCGATGAATGTGTGGGAGTCAATATGGGTGCCCAGACCCTTGTTGATTATTGATAGAAGATCATGTACGCATATTCTCGAACCCGCAGGTCACACACTTAACGTATCTCGGCTAGGATAGATTGGATAATTGGTTTATGAATTTTTGTTCGAGTCTCGGATGGGATCCGGGATATCACGAGAGGTTCGAATGGTCCGGAGAATAAGATTCATATAAGGCGGTGCAGTTTTGGAGTTGAATTGTTAGGGTTAATCGGTATTGTCAGGAAGCTTCTAGAACCTTCGGAAGGGGACCAACGTGGCCCCACCTTCCGGGAGGGGCATGGGCCTATGAGGGAGTGTCCTGGCGCATTGGGCCGGGGAACAAGGCCCCATAGGGCCCATGATTCTAGAGAGATTTAAATTGTTTAAACTAGAGATAGGATTTCTAGATAAGGAGAGTTTAAATTGTTTAAACTAGAGATAGGCTTGGAGGAGGGGCAGGCCGCCCCCTCTATATATAGAGGGTGGTGCGCCCTCTCCCTACACACCTTCCTCCAAGCCCCGGCAGCCTTGCTACCTTCCTCTCCCTCCATGCTTGTAGGTGAAGCCTGCAGCAGAATTCTCCACCATATACACCACGCCGTGTTGTAGATCCAATCTATCTCTCCACCATACTCGCTGGTCCGAGGAAGGAGGAGACGTCGAGGTCTGCGTGTGCATCTCACGGAGGCACCGCCACTTGTGGTGCTAGATCGGATCGGATCGCGAGGAGAGAAGCGAGTATGACTACATCACCCACGTTAAATGAGCGTTCGTTGTCGAATCTTCAAGGGTATGAAGATCTAATCCAATCTCTCTCGTTGTTTGCATCTCCTAGATTAGATCTTGGCTTTCCCTCTGTTCGCTCGTAGAAAATTTTGATTTACTATGCCGTGAAACCCTTCGGTGGTATCGAGCTAGATCTATGCGTAGATGTGTTTCACGAGTAGAACGCAACATGGTTGTTGCGGCGTTGATGTTTTCTGTTGCAAGCCTCTTGTTTGTGTTCTTCTTATGACGGGATAGTGAGATTGAAGCGGTCCAGCCAACCTTACGCGACGTCGTTAGCGAGACCGCTCCGCACTTGACGTGTGGCTTGTACCACACATGCGGTGGTGGATGTCGATTTCTCTCACTATAGTTGTCATGGGATTAACACGAGTTTGGCAACCATAATATCACCGTTGTGGATTTCCGTAGTAAGAATCGTTCTTAGCATCTACTCCCATAAGCCACGTAAAACATGCAACAACAAAGTAGAGGCGTCTAACTTGTTTTTGCAGGGAGAGTTTTCTGTGATATGGTATGGCCCAAGATGTGATGTGTATATTGTATGCGATGATCATGTTTTGTAATGTTTCACGACTTGCATGTCGATGAGTACACAACCGGCAGGAGCCATATGGTTGTCTTTATAATTGTGTATGACTGCGAGTCAACTTCTTATCGCCATGTAATAGCTTTACTTTATCGCTAAGTAGTTAGCAATAGTTGTAGTTGCTATTCGTGGTGGAGGCAATCATGGTGGAGTGATGGAGATCATCTTGGAGCACAAGATGGAGATCATTGCGAGGATTGGCTATACCATGTCACATAAAGTTATATGCATGTGATGTTTATCCCTTTATGTATCTTATTATGCTTAGATCGACGGTAGCATTATAAGATGATTCCTCACTTAAAGATCAAGATAAAACTGTGTTCTTCCCAAGTATGCACCGCTATGGAAGTTCGTCGTTTCCAAGCATCACGTGATGATCGGGTGCTATAGACTCTCGCTCACATACAACGGGTGCAAGCCGGTTTTACACGCAGAAATACTTGGGTCTAGCTTGAGCCTAGCATGTACAGACATGGCCTCGGAACACAAGAACCGAAAGGTTAAGCATGAGTCATATGAATGATATGATCGATACTTTGTTGTCCACCATTGAAACCACATCTCTTCTCGTGATGATCGGATTAGGTGTGGTGAATTTGGATCGTGTTCACTAAACAACTTGAGGATGTTGAATTTAGTGGGAGTTCATCTAGTAATTTGATTAAGTTGAACTATTTATCATGAACATAGTCTAAATTGTACTTGGAAATCTTGTAGATCACATGGCCAAATCCAACTTCAACTTCAACGTTTTTCTTTGAGAAGGAAAAGCTTAGAAACAATGGGTCTAACTTCACCAATTGGTTCCGCAATCTAAGAATCATTCATGCGGACAAAAGGACTATGTCCTTGGTAAAGCGTTAGGTGACCCCCTCATCAAGCTGCGGTGATGAGAAAAGCATCATCGATCGCAAAGATGATTATGGTGTGATTAAGAGAACCATGTTGTTTGCTATGGAACGAGCTTCAAAATCGTTTTGAAACCTATCCTGGCCCTTTGAGATTCTCGAGGAGCTGAAAACCATGTTTGAGACTCAAGCCCGTTAGAGATATGAGATCTCCGAGAAGTTCTTTAAGCGCAAGATGGAGGAAGGAGTTCCGTAGTGAGCACGCCATAAAGATGTCGGGCTACACTCAATGCCTTGAGCAACTGGAATGCACGATTCGAGGAGCTCAAGATTGACAGGTTCTGCAATCACTCCTCCCGGCTACAAAAGTTTTGTAGTGACTCATAATCAGTTGGTTCCAGATACGATCACCGAGCTCTTCGCAAAGTGAAGGCTGCGAAGTGGACATCAAGAAGGATAATCATGTGTTGATGGTCAACAAGCCCTCCTTTAAGAAAGGTAAGGAGCAAAGAAGCCCTTCAAGAATGGTGGCGGCAAGCGCAATGCCCTGCCGAGAAGAAGCTTCAGTCGGTCCTAAGCCGGGACCGAGTGCTTCTATTGCAGGACAGGGTCCTTTGGGCGAATCGTCCAAGTACTTAGCGGACAAGAAGGTGGCACCATCAAAGGTATATTTGATATACATGTTATTGATGTTTTCCTTACTAGCCCTCGTTGTAGTGCAGGTATTTGATACCGGTTCGGTTGCTAATATTTGTAACTCAAAGCGAGCTACGGAATAGACGGCGGCTTGCGAGGATGAGGTGACGATGCGCGTTGCAGCGGATCAAGAGTTGATGTGATGGCCGTCGGCACACTCTCCTTAGTTTTACCTTCGGGATTAGTTTTAAACCTTAATAAATGTTATTATGTGCCTGCGTTGAGCATGAACATCATTTCCGGATCGTGTTTATTGCAAGACGGTTATTCATTTAAATCGGAGAATAATGGTTGTTCTATTTATATGAGTAACATCTTTTATGGTCATGCACCTATTGTGAATGGTTTATTTCTTCTAAATCTCGAAAGGGATGAAACACACATCCATAACATTGAGGCTAAGAGATGCAAAGTAGATAGTGATAATACTACTTATTTGTGGCACTGTCGTCTAGGTCATATTGGTGTAAAGCGCATGAAGAAACTCCATTCTGATGGACTTTTGGAGTCTCTTGATTTTGAATCATTTGACACATGCGAACCATATGCCTCATGGGCAAGATGATCAAAACCCGTTCTCGGTATGATGGAGCGAACGGACTTGTTGGAAATCATACATACCGATGTATGCGGACCGATGAGTGTTTCGGCCGGTGGATATCGCTATTTTCTCACTTTACCGATGACTTAAGTAGATATGGGTATATCTATTTAATGAAACATAAATGAAACATTTGAAAAGTTCAAGGAATTTCAGAATGAAGTGGAGAACCATCGTATGAAAGATTAAGTTTCTACGATCCGATCGTGGAGGTGAATATTTGAGTTATGATTTTCTCACGCATCTTAAAGCAAGTGGAATCGTTTCACAACTCACGCCACCCGAACACCACAGCGCAATGGTGTGTCAGCAGGAATCGAACCCTATTAGATATGGTCCGATCAATGATGTCTCTTCTTGATTTTGCGTTATCATTTTGGGGTTATGCATTAGAAACCGCATTCACTTTAAATAGGGCTCCATCTAAATCCGTTGAGACGCGACACCGTATGAACTGCGGTTTGGTGCTAAACCTAAGTTGTCATTTCTTAAAGTTTGGGGATGCGAAGCTTCGTCAAGAAGTTGATGCGGACAAGCTCGAACCCAAAGCGAAATGCGTCTTCATAGGATACCCTAAGGAAACTATTGGGTATACCTTCTATCACGTAAGAAGGCAAAGTGTTTGTCATGAAGAACGGTTCCTTTCTTGAGAAGGAGTTTCTCTCGAAAGAAGTGAGTGGGAGGAAAGTAGAGCTAGACGAGGTTATTGAACCTTCTCTTGAATTAGAGAGTAGCGCACTGAAATTGTTCCAGTGCGCTTTGCACCAACAATAGAGGAAGCTAATGACAAGGATCATGAAGCTTGGACGATGCTTGCTATTGAGCGTCGCAGTCGACAAGGTCGCGTGCCCCTCGAGTGGTGCAGCAACCCTGTTGATCTTGTTGGTAGAAGGCGGTGAACCTCTGTGAGGAAGCGATGATGAGCCGGACTCGAGAAATGGTGGAAGCCATGAAATCCAATTGGGATCCATGAGCGAAAACCAAGTATGGACTTTGGTGGACCCTCCTAGCAACCGAAAGGCCGTTGAGTGCAAATGGATTTTCAAGAAGAAAGCGGACGGATGGTAATGTTACCGTCTATAAAGCACGGCTTGTCGCAAAGGTTTTCGACAAGTTCAAGGTATTGACTACGATGAGACTTTCTCTCCGTAGCGATGTTTAAGTCCATTCGGATTTTATTAGCAATTGTTGCGTTTCATGATTATGAAATATGGCGGATGGATGTCAAGATCGCTTTCCTCAATGGGAACATTGTTGAAGAGTTGTATATGATGCAACCCGAAGGTTTTGTCGATCCTAAGGATGCTAGTAAAGTATGCAAACTTCAGCGACGTTCCATTTATGGATGAAGCAAGCATCTCGGAGTTGGAACCTTCGTTTTGATCAAGTGATCAAGAGCTTTGGATTTGTTCCAAATTGCTCTGAAGCTTGTATCTACAAGAAAGTGAGTGGGAGCTCGGTGGCGTTTACGGTATCAGTAATGGGATGACATATTGATTATCGGAAATGACATCAACATGCTTAACGATGTGAAGAGTTATTTGAACAAGTGTTTTCAATGAAAGACCTAGGTGAAGCTGCTTATATATTGGGCATCAAGATCTATAGAGATAGACAAAGACGCTGATAGCTTTAAGCAGTACATACCTAGACAAAGTTCGAAAAGGTTCGAGAATGGATAAGGCAAAGAAAGGTTCAATGCCTATGTTGTCGGTAAGATATTGAGTAAGGCTCGGTGTCCAACTACGGTAAATGATAGGAAGCTATGAGCAAAGTGCCTTATGCCTCGGCCATAGGTTCCATCATGTATGCCATCTTGTGTACTAGACGGATGTGTCCAATGCTCTTAGTTTGACGGCGGATATCAAAGTGATCCAGAGTGAAACATCTGGACACCGTGAAGAACATCCTAAAGTACCTAAATAGAACTAAAGAAATGTTCTTAGTCTATGGGGTGATGAACGACTTGTCGTAAAAGGTTACGTCGACGCGCTAGTTTCGACACCAACAAGGATGATTCTAAATCTCAGACGGGATACGTTTATATTTTGAATGGAGGAGCTGGTGGAGAAGTCGCAAGCAAAGCGTGATCGCGGGATCTCTGATGAAGCGAGAATACATGACCGCTGCGAGCGTCAAGTGAAGGAGTTTGGATCGAAACTTCATCCGAGCTTGGTGTGGTTCAAGTGCATTGGACCCTTTGGAGATATTGTGTGACAACATTGCGCCATAGCACTCGCTAAGGAACCAAGATATCATCCAAAGACCAAGCATATCAACGCAAGTTTCATATAATCCGAGATTATATAGCGATGGAGATCTGAAGATTAGCAAAGTACATACGGATCTGAATGTCGCAGATCCATTGACTAAACCTCTTCCACGTGCAAAACATGATCAACACCTCAGTGCCATGGGTGTGAGATTGTTGCCAGATGTAAACTAGATTATTGACTCTAGTGCAAGTGGGAGACTGTTGGAATTATGCCCTAGAGGCAATAATAAAGATGTTATTATTATAATTCTTGTTCATGATAAAGTTTATATTCCATGCTAGAATTGTATTAAGCGGAAACATTAATACTTGTGTGGTTTGTAAACAACACCGTGTCCCTAGTACGCCTCTATGGACTAGCTCATTGATCAATGATGGTTAAGGTTTCCTAACCATAGACATGAGTTGTCAATTGATAATGAGATCATATCATTGGGAGAATGATATGATGGAGCAGACCAAACTAAGCGAAGCAATTAGATCGTTTCGTCGTGTTCATCTTTGCGAAGCTTTTCCTATGTCAAATATTGTATTCCTTAGACCATGAGATAATGCAACTCCACGGTACGGAAGAAAGCTTTGAGGTCATCAAACGTCATCCTATGAGAGGGTGATCATAAAGGTGTCTCTCGGTGATCGGAAAGTATCTGTTGGGTTGTATGTATCGAGATGGAATTTGTCCCTCCCAAGTCGAGAGATATACTTGGGCCCACTCGGTAATCGATATCAACACCGCTTGCAAGCATGTGGTTAAGGAGTTAATCACAAAGTGATATCGGATTACGAACGAGTAAAGTACTTGCGTGAACGAGATTGAACTAGGTATGGCATGCGACGATCGAATGTCGGGCAAGTAAAATATCGCGACGAAGGGAATATATATATGGGATTGATTGAATCCGGCATCGTGGTTCATCCGATATGATCATCGATGAATGTGTGGAGTCAATATGGGTGCCCAGACCCATTGATTATTGATAGAAGATCATGTATGCATATTCTCGAACCCAGGTCACACTTAACGTATCTCGACGCTAGGATAGATTGGATAATTGGTTTATGAATTTTTGTTCGGAGTCTCGGATGGGATCCGGGATATCACGAGAGGTTCCGGAATGGTCCGGAGAATAAGATTCATATAAGGCAGTGCAGTTTTTGGAGTTCGGAATTGTTCCGGGTTAATCGGTATTGTACCGGAAGCTTCTAGAACCTTCCGGAAGGGGACCAACGTGGCCCCACCTTCCGGGAGGGGGCATGGGCCTATGAGGGAGTGTCCTGTCCTCATTGGGCCAGGGGCACAAGGCCCCATAGGGCCCAGCCGATTCTAGAGAGATTTAAATTGTTTAAACTAGAGATAGGATTTCTAGATAAGGGAGAGTTTAAATTGTTTAAACTAGAGATAGGCTTGGAGGAGGGGCAAGGGCTGGCCGCCCCCCTCTATATATAGAGGGGTGGTGCGCCCCCTCTCCCCTACACACCTTCCTCCAAGCCCTAGCAACCTTGCTACCTTCCTCTCTCCCTCCCATTGTTTGTGGCGAAGCCTGTGAAATTCTCCACCATATACACCACGCCGTCGTGTTGTAGATCCAATCTATCTCTCCACCATACTCGCTGGTCCGAGGAAGGAGGAGACGTCGAGTCTTTGCGTGTGCATCTCACGGAGGCACCGCCACTTGTGGTGCTAGATCGGATCGGATCGCGAGGAGGAGAAGCGAGCGACTACATCACCCACGTTCGACGAGCGTTCACTGTCTTGAATCTTCAAGGGTATGAAGATCTAATCCAATCTCTCTCGTTGTTTGCATCTCCTAGATTAGATCTTGGCTTTCCCTCTGTTCGCTCCGTAGAAAATTTTGATTTACTATGCCGCGAAACCCTTCAATTCTCTCATGCCTTGTATTGTTAAATGAACTTGGATGAGTGAGGATTCCATGATTATGCACCTTGATCCCAAATACAATTATCATAATTGGTGCATTATCTTTGGGGAGATCATCTAATTCATCTAATAATGCACATTTGTCTTCTTTCTCGTTTGTTGTGTTTTAAATACTTATGGGGGAGCGAGGATTCCATATTTGTGCAATATGTATTCTAATGCATTTATGTTGAATAGTGCACAAATCTTGGGGAGCTTCTCTATTTGTTATTTAAAGCTCTCTCTTGCTCATATCATAACATCTTGTAGGTTCCATTCGAACTCATTTGTTGTTTTCAATTGGTTTGTCGGACCTTGTAGTTGCTTGCATCATTTGACTTTATTTTGGCAACCTTCGGGTCCTCGATATAGTTCTACTCCCTCCCAAATATTAATCATTGGATATGTGCGAAAGCACACCTTTGGAGGAACTATTACTATATTTGCCTTCTAGAACTTGTCACCCATTTCGGCAATCGATGCCAATGGGGAAGAAGTTTTAGAGGGTTTAAGGGAAGTTGGTTTATGCATTGAGTTTGTTCTTGTGCATTTGCCTCTCATGCTCTTGCATCTTTTTTGTTGCTTAGCATATGGTATATATAGAGGAAACTCCACCAATGATAATGATTGGTAAGACTTTGTTCTTGTGCATTTGCCTCTCATGCTCTTGCATCTTTGTTGTTGCTTAGCATACGGTATATATAGAGGAAACTCCACCAATGATAATGATTGGCAATATATGCAATGAAATTCAAGTTCATTACACATGCATAGATTGTGGGGGAGTTTGCTCTATATATGATGGTGGTACCAATATCACATACTTTTATAGTATTTGATATTGTATTACCATTTTATTCATTAATATTCCTTATATAAACCCTCTTAAAGGGATTGTCATCAATTACCAAAATGGGGGAGATTGAAAGAACATGTTGGGCCCCCATGTGTGGTTTTGGTAATTAATGACAATCCTTATGGACTAATGTGTGTATTAAGTTATACTTGTAGGATTTGTCCATTGGCATCGCTTGGAGCATGTGTTGGATTCAAGGTCAAATAAATGCAAAGAAGATTTGTTGGGCAAGCTCAATATGCGAGGTCGATGATGAGGAATTAAGGAAGGCGTTCCATCTTGAGAAGGGCAAGATCGTCTACATCAAGCTCAAGTGGAATTCTCAAGGCAAAGGTATAATCTTGACAGGTTTTCTCTTTTGCCGGTCTCACGTCATGTGTGTGAGACCGGGTTTAGGATAGATAACCGTACTATCAAGAGAGGCTCTCATATGAGTAATTCGGTCACATCGTTCGGAGAGAGATCAAACCTTTGCATACTTGCATCATCATATTTGGTTGTTATTTGGTCTTATCCATGTGATGATATAGAGCTTGTGGTAATCTCCATAACAAGCTCTTGTTCATCAAAATCGGATCTTCCGTTTGTATCTTGTTGCGATTTTGATTTTGGCAGCTTTTCGGTTTCTCACCAAGTGAGGTATCGCACATTATTATACATGATACATTCTCACTTGGTGATTACCAATATTTTCACCTTTCATAGGGTAGCCCATTTCGTCCATTTTCCAACGCAATTGGAATCGGGTCGATCGGAGTTACCAATCAAAAGTTATAGAGGTTTGAATTTTCCTAGGTACCAAAATGCGGTAGTACCGCATTTTAGTACCTGGCGCGGCAGTAGGTTTTGGAAAGTTGCCAAATTCCACTGTACTCCTAGGTACCAAAATGCGGTAGTACCGCATTTTAGTACCTAGCACGAAGGTTTTGACAAGTTTCCAAAAGCCCGGGCTAGGTATAGTACCAAAAAGCATTTTAGTACCTAAGCGGTAGAAGGTTTTACTTCGTCATTTGGATCTATTCTCCTTGCTGGACTATGATGTTTTTGCATGATCTTATAGAGGTTGTTGTCCTCTTGAACGAGCCCAAGATCATCGAAATCGAGTCCGGATGCAAAAGTTATGGTTGTTTTCGTTACGTGATGACCGGTAGTACCGGACCAGGATCCGGTAGTACCGTGGTCCGGTAGTACCGCTTTTTGGTACCGGGGAGCGCAGAGAGAAAATGCGTTTGGAGTCCCAGGAACCCCAGGAAATGTCCGGTAGTGCCGGGAAAGTCCGGTAGTACCGGAAAAAAGTCCGGTAGTACCGGGAATCGCGTTTTTGGGCTGCAACGGTTGGATTTTGGAGGGACCTATATAAGGGGCCTTCTTCCCCAATGGTTCCTCACCCATTCTTGCAAGTTTTTCTCTCCATTGTTGACCTTCTTGAGCTTGCTTTCTCTCAATCCCTCCAATGATTCTTGCATATTCTTGAGGGATTTGAAAGAGGAGATCTAGATCTACAATCCCACCAATCAATCTCTCCTCTAAGTGAGGGGAACATATTGGGATCTAGATCTTGGAGTCTTTTGTGGATTTCCTCCATTGTTCTTCCTCTCTTATTCCCCATAATCTTTTGTAGCTTTGGTGGAATTTGGGAGAGAAGGATTTGAACACCTTTGTGGTTTTCTTGCCATTTGCATTTGGTGCATCGGTTTGAGTTCTCCTCGGAGGATTTGGTTTGAATTGCTCATTGGAGCTTGTCCCTCTTGGGTTCTTGGAACCCTAGACGGTTTTGTGGCCTTGTTGGCATTGTGGCCTTGGTGGCATTTGTTGAGGCCTTTTGTAGCGTTTGTTGGGAGCCTCCAATTAAGTTGTGGAGTTGTGCCCCAACCTTGTGAGAGGTTCCGGTTGCCACCGACAAGTGCACCGATAGTGGAAGCGTGGATCGATACCATTGGGGTGAGATTCACCGGAGAATAAGGGAGGCCTTTTGTGGCGTTGGTGGTTTGATACCACCCCCTCTCCAAACGAGACGTACTCCATGTTGGGAGGAACTCGGTAAAATATCGGTGTCCCCGCGTGCCTCGGTTATCTCTATACCCGAGCTCTTTACTTATGCACTTTACATTGTGATAGCCTTCGTGCTTGAAGTCATATATATCTTGCTATCACTTTGTTGCTTGTATTGCTTAGCATAAGTTGTTGGTGCACATAGGTAAACCTTAGTTGTTTCTAGGTTGTGCTTTACAAAGTAAAAACTAGTTTAATTCCGCCTTTGTTGAGCCACTCTAGGAAAAGTTTTAATCGCCTATTCACCCCCCCTCTAGGCGACATCCGTATCCTTTCAGGGTCGCACATGCTTCACTCGTCAAATGCTGCCTTCACGCGCCTCCAATAATTGTCGGAATTTTGGTTCGCACCGATGATTGGATCCATGCTCACCGTCTTCCAAGCTTCGGCGAGGCAGGTGCCCTCGGCCACGGTCCATTTGAGCCGAGCATCCGCCGAAGTTCCCGGATTCTTCTTCCCCTTCTTGCCTTTCGCCTCAGTCTCGGCGTCCTCTGGCTGCGTCTGCTCGGCCTGGGTCTCCTCGGCATCGACGAGGTCCTGGGACTCGATGCCGCGCTCGGCGTTGGCCCGGGTCTGCTCTTCCGTGAAGAAGGAGGGGTGGTTCGTCGCCGAGCCTGTTGCAATCAGGTCCTCCATGTAGGCCTCGGCGGTCATGCCGGCCGAGCGTCGGCATTCCGCCGACAGGTTCTTGTACCGGCCTCGAAGGCGGAAGCTTCCGCCGAAGGGCATCGTTCCGCGGCACAAAGCGGGGCTTGCGTATGCCGGAGAGGCCGAGTAGGGGATGTTGATGTCGACGCCAAAGGGCGAAGGGTGGCGCGGCGCCGGGCAGGGGAAGAGCACGTTCGGGTTGAAGCCGCCGTCGAACTCCGACAAAGGGGAGTACCTCTGTAGCGACCGCTCTCCCGGAAGTTGGCGGAGAGATCGGGCGAAGTGAGCCGACGCTAGCTCCCCGGTGTGGTGGGTACGGCCTTGACAACGCCAACGCCGCGTAGCTCGCCTTCACCATCGCCTGTTCTTCCGCCGCCGCCTTCACCATCGCCCGTTCTTCCTCCGCTTGATGCTGCCGGAGCTTCGCCCTCTCCTTCCTGTCCTTCCCCTTGGCCAACGAGATCTGCCTGGTGTGCTCCCTCTTCTCCCACTCCGCCGAGGACATGCCCTCCGGCTTGGTCGGCTTCCTCGCCTTCTTCTCCGCCGGACCATCGCCAAGGATCGATCTGGGTTGGACGAAACTCTTGGGCGGCATATCGGGCGCGGTGATCGGCGGAGCTTCGGGGGTGGGGGAATGGGGAAGAAAGGCGGGAGGGGGAAGAAAAGGGTAGGGAGGTCGACGAATTGGCGGGAGTGGTGCCTTCCCTCGCCGACAGAGCTGGCCCATGCCCGTTTTCGCTGAGTCCGGCGTCCCCAGGACGTACCCGGGATCTTGGGTACGACCTAGGTAGGCCGGACCAAAACATGCCGAAATCCGGACGAAAACAGGTCCCTGGATACGCGACTGGGCCGATTTTCGGTGTCCGAACCAAAATTCAGCGTCCAGATCGGCCTCTTGGGCAGGCAAGTGGAGATGCTCTTAGGGCCACCGAGAGAACGGCTTTATTTATGGAAAATGATACCAATCACCTGGGGGATCGCGCGTTTTGATCCCCCGGGTCACTTCCACTTGCGCTTGACGCCTGAGACGCCTGACTCAACCTTATCTATTTCTTGCAATCGCTCTATTATCGTCTCGCATCCGCTCTGCTTGCCACAGCGAGACGCCGCCTCTCCTAACACGCAGCTGCAGTGCCCGCCCCTCCTCTCCTCTTCCGCACATCCTCCTTCGCCACCGCTGTTGCCCTCTCCTCCGCACTTTGCCTCATTGCCGCTGCGCCTCCCTGGCTGGCTCGTCGCCTCTCGCGCCGCCATGAATCAACTGCGGCCGCTGCGCAGGTCCAGTCAAGAAGACCTCGCCGGAGTCGCCGTCAGCGTCGTCTCCCTTCTCGTCGGCTAGAGCGCGCCGCCGCCCTCCCCTAAATCTCGTCGGAGGTCACGGTCCTCCTCTAAAGCTCACCGGAAAGACGCCGTCGATGTCCACCCGATGAGCACGACCGCGCAACCGCGCCGCCATAGCCTAGACGCCATGGCTCCTGCGTGGTAGACGGTGTTTTGCAGTGGAGCCACAACACGGTGCTACATAGATAGGAAGACAATGCTACAGGAAGTGGTCATTGTTGCTACAGATGAAGAGTCGTGATGATACCGGCCAATAAATGTGTTTTGATATTTTTGCTACAGGTTAATGCTACAATAGTAGCAAGTTTTTGCTATTTCTCTTCTATGCTTTTGCTACAATACATAAAGTATTCGCTACGACATTTTTGGTTTTGCTACGAGATCTTCGGCGAGGAATATCCGACGATGTCGCTTTTGCTATATTAGAAAAAATATTTTGCTACAACCGTTTTGTGGTTTTGCTACAATACCTTAAAATTTTTGCTACAAGGTTTTCGGCGAGATCTCCGGCGAAATTCTCCGGTGAGATCGGTTTTGCTACATTAGTATTTTTTTTGCTACACGGTCGCCGACGAGGTCTCCGGCGAGGTTAGTCTGTTTTTCTATTTCTATGACAAACCGTTTTCTGCTACAGTGTAGCAAAAATAGAGCATTATGTAACAAAAACGGGTCTAAGTGTAAATAAAACGGATTTGGACGGACACATGTTAGCATGAGAACCCGGAGGATTTTGGGAAATATTTCCGGGGGACGCGTAGTAACACGCCACCGCCGTCGTCCACCAACGGTCTCCTCTTGCGGCGGAAATGGACTCCTTCGCTGGCACAAGCAGCTCGCTCCCGCTGCGTAAGCTGCCGCCTGCCTCGAGATCAAGAGTTCAAGACCGGAGCTGCATGTCGGATCGCAGCAGCGCCAAGTCCCCCCGACTAGCGCTGAGGCGCAATTGCAGAGACGACCGCCGACCGGCTGGCGGGTTGAGCAGGCGCGGTTCCCGTGGAGGGGCGCCGGCCCGTCCTCGCTGCTCGACGAAACGCCCTCGCGCGAATACACGGCCAGTGCTCGACGATATGCTCCCGGTCCAGACGGGTGCACGGCGGCGGCGACGGAGCATGTGAAAGAGACCGGCAGTCCTGGCAACGGCCGTCACGTGCCTTTTCTCACACCCACACAGCTCGCTCGGCAGGTGCCGCTGCTGCGCCGCGTGGGAAGCGCCCGCTGAAATGCCTGGAGGGTACTCGACGAAATGCCGCCGTCGCGAACGCACGGCCAGTGCTTCCGCGGCATGCTCCAGGTCCAGATGCACGACCAGTGTTCGACACTTGTCGAGGATTCAATCTCAATGTCGAGCGGTATCCTCTTCTGCCCGTTGATATACTTGTCCTACTCAGTCATAGCACTGCTGGGTATTGGCATGCTAGAACCAATGAAGCTATGCCATTGCAGATCTCATTCTTTCTCTTCGCACATCTCCTTCAAAGCTGTTTGGAGTTCACCGGCTAGAGTGCAGTTCCCGATCCCTATCGGAGCTCCTTAACGCCGAAGATGGTTTTTGCACTTGGGCGCAAAATTTGTTCTGCTCATCATCGCCGAACAATATTGTTGGTACTTACAAGGAAGACAATCTGAGATTCAGAAATGTATGAGGAACCTACACAAGGTAACAAAATGTTTATTTTTTGCACTTCATTGCAAGTATAGCAAGATCTGGCTGCTGCCTATATTTCAAACTATCAACAGATCTGCTGCGCGCCTGCCTGCCTGCCTGCAGGTACTTATTCACCAATCACCACCGATCATTTTCTTCTTTGCCTGCCCTTAAGCTAGATCTACTTCTACTCATGGGGGTGTAGTGGCCTGTGGTGCCTTTTAAGGGGCCAGCATCTTTTGGCTGCTGATCTTTGTGCCCAGCTGAGCTGCTTGGAGATTGTCATTTATGTCGCGGTGATGGTGCTGGACACTTGGACATGAACACTTCTTTTCATTTTGTTTACTATATTCTTTTGCCCTGTTCACGAATTAATGGTATAAACAGAGAAATAAAAAAAATCTAGCGGTTGGTGTCCGTTCCAAATTTAGGATCTTTTTTTTTTGAGATTACCAAATTTAGGATCTAGGCACAGAAAGGAAGACCTGAGGTTGGGAAGTCTTCCAAGGCTTCTGCATCCGGTGTAAGTTCTGGTTGGTGGCTACTAAAACCCAAACCGGTCTGTGTGTCCTCTGGCGTTCTGGCACATCAATGGTACTACTAGTATTTATTAATAGTTTTTGCCCTGCAATAATGCAACATGGGATCTTTGCTTTCTTTGGATAAGAAGAAGGGGACGAATAGTGCACTGTAGTACTCCCTCTGTTCGGGATTATAGGTCCTACGCGTATACCTAGGTTGTTAATTTGATCAAAAAAATATAACTTATATATTATAAAAATTATATCATTAGAAAATATAATCTCTAAAGTATCTAATGATATAATTTTTATACTATAATATGTATATTTTGTTGTTCAAATTGGCAACCTAGTTATCCGCGCGGGACTTATAATCCCAAACGGAGGTAGTATCTACCATGTGTCTGGCACTGGCAGTACTCACAGAGCACTCCAACAACCTCTGTGGCAGTACTAAAATAAAAATAGTCACCAAATGGAACTAAAAATAGCTAGAGGATCGACAAGCAGGGCATGCACATCATCTATGTGTTAGTATATCTCTGCATTTCCTCAGAAAAAAGATATTGTACAACAACATTAGTTAGCCCTTAAACTCTGCTATAACCATCTTACATGGTGATATCAAAATCTTGTTATTTTTTCCAATAAATGATAATGTTGAAGCTCCAGTCATGGTCTCAAGACAAGACCCCAGGGCAGGGGGAATTATCAGTTGAAAGGCCAAGTCTTCAGGTCCGGGTCAACCAAGGAAATAAGGATAAATCTGCAGGTTCACACCTGTTGTGACTTGAATAATCTGAGTTGAAGAAAATACTGATGAACTTCCACATCAAAGAATTGTTTTGCATATTCTTTATTCTTGAAATTTTTAGTAAATGAAAAGGATATTACTACTCCCTCCGATCCATATTAATTGACTTGGATTTGTCAAAATTTGAATGAATTTAGACACTATTTAGTATATAGGTTCATCCAAAATTTAACAAATCAAAGTCAATTAATATGGGCCGGAGGGAGTAGAAGGAAGGTCGGCAGAAGGAGGAGCCGAGAGGGAATGGACTAGTATTAGTAGGAAGCTTGGTAGAAAGATGAGCCTGGTCTTTCCTTTAGAACAGTCTTGGATGTCTGTGCAAGTTTGATACACTAATTTGACAGTACATCCTCTTGCAATCTGTTGAAAAGGTGCAAAATATCACCTCCCCACATCATTTATTTGACGAAGCTGTGAGTAGACCCCATAGGCTGAAACGGCTGCTGCTGTGCTTTTATGGCGTCTCAGCAAAAAAAATCAGTTTCTTACCAAAAAAAATTTCGGTCAGTATGAAAGGGTGTGACTCTGAAATCCACCTGTTCATCTTGTGTTTCGTGGAAGGAATATAGACGAGGAGGTGTGCCCGAAGACCAACAACCAGCCGCAGATGAATCTCTGAGCTGAAATCCATGGTGGACTCCGAAGATCAAACCGGCAAAGGCCATGTCCCTGCCGGCAACACTCCCGACGAGCAGCAGCAGCAGCAGCAGCAGCAGCAAGCACTGCCGGAAGAGGCCGAGCTGCTGTGGAAGCTGCGGAAGTACCTGGTGCTGCTGGCCATCCTCGCCGCGGCCATCACCTACCAGGCGGGGCTGGCCCCGCCGGGCGGCTTCTGGCAGGACAACAGCCACGGCCACGTCGCCGGCGACATCGTGCTGAGGACCACCTACCGCCGGCGGTACCTCGTCTTCTTCTACTGCAACACCACGGCGTTCGCGGCGTCGCTCATGGTGCTCCTCCTGCTCCTGGTGAGGGAGCTGAGCCGCAACCCCGTCTGGCTCCGCGCGCTCCAGCTCGCCATGGTCCTGGGCCTGCTCGGCCTCATGGGCGCCTTCGCCGCCGGGAGCTGCAGGGAGGTGAGGACCTCCGTCTACATCTGGGTGCTGCTGCTCGGCATCTTCGCCTACGTCGCTCTCCACGTGGTTTTCTTCCTCCATTTCGCGCCACCGTGGATGCGCGACATGTTCTCGGGCATCCGTGCGCTCTGGAAGCAGATTCTGGGGCACGTTTTCAAGATGCCTGAAGTAGAAAAGATAGCGGATGAGAAAGGGGCACCAGACCAGCCGGAAGAAGAAGAAGAGCTTGAAAGAAACAGCACCGAAGAACTTGAGAGAAACCGCAGCTCATTGCTGGTTCTGGCCACACTGGCGGCGACGGTGACGTATTCGGCGGGGCTAAGCCCCCCCGGTGGCTTCTGGTCCGATGCCGGCAGTAACCACCTCGCCGGCGACCCGGTGCTGCGAGAGCACTACCCGCGCCGGTTCAAGGCATTCTTGATCTGCAATGCCACTGCTTTCGCTGGATCGCTTGTCATCATCATCATGATCCTCAGCCAAACGGCGGTGTCTCATGTCGTCAGGTCCAATGCTCTGCGGCTGTGCGTGCTGGTCAGCTTGTTTGGGCTTATGGGGGCATATGCTGCTGGAAGCTGTAGGGAGATCAAGACATCCATCTATGTCTTTGCTCTTGTTGGTGCAGTCTTTCTCTACCTCCTCGTTCAGTTTATCGTGCCTATTGTGCCCAAGCCAGCGTGTGTGGAGAACACCATCACATTTGTGAAAAAGAAGAAGACAGAAATGCTTGACAAGCTGAATGCTTTCATCATGACCCTGCTAGAACCTGAAACAGAGCATGGATCCAACAAAAACAACATGCCAGGCACTGCTGATGATGTTAAGGATGATTTTCAGAAGTTGCGCACATATCTTCTGTTGCTCGGCATCCTTGCCGCCACTGTCACCTATCAAGCCGGGCTGAATCCACCAGGAGGTTTTTGGACAGATAACAGCGACGGGCATACTGCCGGTGATCCAATTCTGGAGGCCGTCAGTCCGAAGCGCTACAAGGCATTCTTCTACTGCAATGCCACGGCGTTCGTCGCCTCTTTGGTCATCATCATCCTACTCCAGAGTCAGTTGATTACGATGCGTGCCATGAAGCGCTATGTGCTGCAGACGGCGATGAAGCTGGTCCTCTTTGGTCTCATGGGGGCCTATGTAGCAGGAAGCAGCAGGAAGTTCTCGACATCCATATACGTGTTCGTCCTAGTCCTCCTGGTGTTTGCCTATGTGGTGCTCCATGCCCTGCTATACATGATTCTCAACACAGGGTTGAAGAGCAAAATAGAGAAGATAGAGAATTCAAAGTTCCTCTGCCATTTTACAGGTTCTTCAGAGACTAGGGATGATGTTGATTTGCGGAAGAGGCGCAAGTTTCTGTTGTTACTCGCGATTCTAGCAGCTTCTGTCACATACCAAGCTGGCATAAGCCCACCAGGTGGCTTTTGGACTGACAACAAGAACGGCCACCGAGCAGGTGACCCGGTGTTCCGAGATGAGTTCCGATACCGTTACAGGGTGTTCTTCTACTTCAATGCTACCGCTTTCATGGCGTCCCTGGCCGTGATTCTGTTGCTTGCCAGCAAGAGGCTGTGCCACAGAGGTCTGAAGTGCTATGCCCTGCGTGCATGCGTGCTGGTTGGTCTGATCAGTCTCATGGGTGCTTTTGCTGCTGGAAGCTGCAGAAAGGTGTCAACATCTGCATATGTTATTGTTGTCGTTGTTTTAGTGTTTGTCTATGTCATGACCCAGGTGCTGGTTCTAACATTTGCAAAAGACAAGGTGTATGCCCTCCTTGAGCGGCTGTCCAGGCCTTTCAAGCGCCAAGATCCATCTGTGAATCAGAGGAATAGCATAGTGGTTACAACTGTGAATCAGAGGAACAGCATGCAGGTTAGGGAGAAGAGCAGAGAGCACAAATGGCGCAAAGATCTGATGCTGATTGGGACACTTGCAATCACTGTCACATACCAAGCCGGGCTGCTCCCCCCAGGAGGAGCTTGGCCTGATGACAGGGATAACCATTTTGCAGGTGACCCAATCCTCCATGATACCAACTTAACACGGTATAAGGCATTCTTCTATTTCAACGCCACGGCGTTCATCGCTTCCATGGTCATGGTCATCCTCCTGCTGAACAACACAATAAGCAAGTACAAGAGATCTCTCCTTGCCATGAAAACTGCGATGGTATTGGTCCTGCTGGGTCTACTTGGGGCGTACGCTGCAGGCAGCTGCAGGAAGTTGAGGACATCTGCCTACATTTTTGCACTCGTCATTGCCGTGGTCATCTACATCGTCATTCATGTCTTGTTGTCATTCGACAAGGTGGCAAGGCTAGTGAGGGAGAAGGGAAAAAAGTGGATCACATGTCTGAAGATGCCAGTTCTGATTGGAAGGGATTCAAACAATAAACCATCCGTTTGAGGAACCCGAACAAGTGCTTCTCCATCTGTAAGAGTAGTCTCATTTAGTTTTTAGCGAGAGAGTAGGCTCATTAGTGACATTAGTCCAATTTATCATGCAACAACCTCCAAAGTTTCGATCTGTGTTTTAGGTTTGCTCAAAGCTATTGTTAGGTGCATTCTTTGAATGTGGGCAAAAATTTAGTACAGATGAGAACCGTGAGATGTGCTGTAGTTCTTTCTTAGTTAACTTGTAGAATTACCTTCTGAAGTTAGTTTTGTTCTTCTTTTTGTTATCCTTATCTGATTAATTTCTCTGTGCACGGCACATCGACTGTTTGGCTTATGCAGAGGCTGGGGTTACCCTCCTTCTCGAAAACAAAACATCAATTGTTTGGCTATACATAAATGTGCAGGTGATAGGGGAACCCAGGAAAGCATTATTTGTTATTGGTGGAGACTGCTAACTTAAGATACCCTATCTAACTTTGCGATTGCAACCGAAGTCACCAGGTTGTGAGGAGCAGAACAGGCTCTGTAGATACTAGTTTTTTCCGAACATGGCAAAAGAAAGAAAAAGAATAAATCTTCCAAAATGGGCAAGTAACTGTAGCTAATCACAGTAGTCTCTTTGGAAACGAAGCAAACCTGCCGGTCATTGCTCGACGATGACACTAGCATTTTGTTGACACTTAATCATCGACGTCTTCACGGGGTTCTGGAGGTGGCCTATTCTTGGCTCTTCTAGGTGATGTTCAGGTATTATCAACTTTTGGTGCTTTCCCTCTCATTATTTCTTCTAACTCTATGCAGTATTTCTACGCTGTACTTTCTCTGTTTCTTGAGGTGCTATTCTCACTGTATGCCTTAACTCACGAGTGTGAGCCCCAAGGCATTGCATCCCAGCTTGGATAAGGGGCACACGGACCTGATTTTGGTAGGTGCAGAATCCCAGGATTTTCTACGATAAAATTATTTAATGTATGGATGGCACCATCAGCAGAATAAAGTGGAAACGAAATATCCAATTAGAAGCAAAAATGTTATCCAATTTACTTAATATATATGCATGGATTGAAATAAACAACACAGAATATGATTCATGAATCATGGATGGTAGGACTACCAAACAAGACCTTGTTGTTTCACTATACTTATTTCGTTCCTCCGCCGTGTCATATATGACCTGGTTGTTCATCTTTTCAGGTTGGTGAGGAACCTCTCATGGGAATCTGAAGACTTACATTAATGGAGTTTTGCTTTGGTTCTCTGAGCTCATGGTCGTGGGTCTGCAAACTGCATCCTGGAATGGTCATCAGCCTCAAAACACCACATGATTGTCCTGCGGTATATAGCTACAACAGGCAGTACGAGGTTACGAGGTTATCTTCTACTGCAACACAACAGCATTCGGCGCATCACTCACCATCAGTGCTCTGAGTCTGAGATAACCTCCCCCGGTGCTTCAAGGAATTCATGGCCTGCAATTCCACTGCTTTGCCAAATCAAAGGAGAGAACATATCATGCATTGTAAATATTTTATATTCGCATATACATGTTTTAACATTCACAGGAAGCATTCCAGTTTTCCCCTCGAGAATAATGCTGTGATTAACTGAATAAAAGCTTTAGATTTCACTGCAGAGCAATACTGTGAACACTACGGTTATATGTAAACTACGTCACAACAGCTGCTGGCATATATGTAAAAAACAACAGCTATAATGTATCATCCATTTTCTGGAATTGCAAAAACAAAAGGCAAGTGGCACATACCAAAAGGTACACCCGATGACCGAAGTTTCTAATACTGGAGACTGTTATAATAATTATGGTCAATGACAGACAACAGTCAACTAAACTTTCCTAAAACATAATACAGCATTCTAGGAAGAACATGAGGAAAAAAGAGAGCAGCCTGTCAAAAGTGCTAGGAGTACTTGCATATGGATTAGTCTGTCTTTCCTCAAAAAGGTTAAGCTCAGGAGCAGAAAGGTGCTTTAAGCATGCAGGTATACATGGCATGCATAACAAAAATATATAGAGGTTATAGCATTTCAAAGAAAGATTTTTTTTTGCGATATTAGAGGTTATTACACAGCAAAAAAACTATACTGCATATGCGTTGCCTGAAAATTTTCGAGGATAAGGACTGCCTCGCCTGGATATTTACATCGAGCAGCATAACTAGTCAAATATATGTGAACCCTGACACTGAATTTCACATAGTTTCTGCTGGGATTTGCTCACTGACGATGCATCGGTATCATCTTGGGCTTTTTTTATGTGGCTATCCAAACCAGAAACAGTTAGCACAGCGTTTGCATCAACCTCTTGTTCGAAATACTATATAGAACAGGTTCTGTTGTCCTGTAATCCCAGTCTTCCTACATTCAGTTGCCATTCGTTGATAATTTTTTTCTTTTCTAATGTTGATGACAGTCCATACTGGCACAAAATAATTTAGAACATATAAGAAGATGCACTACCACTAAACCTGGCATTCTGAGCTTGGAACCTCCCAGAATCAGGTCCTTATGCAATCGATCCACTGATTGGAGAGGTAGATGGACGATGCGAACGAGTTTGGCAAGCTTTCATGTGTGCGTGTAAAATTGTGATAATAATAATAATTGATGATTTTACAATGAGAGAATACAATGGTTTATATAGGAGAGGGGGAAGAGGAGGTGCAGCGTCCCGGCCTAAACCCTAACTTGATATGCAAGTAAATATAATCTAACATCCCTCGCAGTCTTAACCGTGGGCTCGACAACGTTGAGACTGAAACGAATCTCTGTAAATGGTGTAGTAGCAAGTCATTTGGTAAAAATATCTGCAAACTGGGCCGTAGAAGGCACATGAAGAACACGCACTTCTCCCAAAACGACCTTCTCTCGAACAAAATGGATGTCAATCTCGATATGCTTTGTCCGCCGATGCTGAACTGGGTTTCCAGACATGTAAACAGCTGAAATGTTATCACAATATACCACTGTGGCCTGACCAAGAGGTCGATGTAACTCAACAAGTAACTGACGCAACCAAACTGTTTCAGCAACTGCATGAGCAACGGCACGGTACTCAGCCTCTGCGGACGAGCGAGAAACCGTAAGCTGACACTTCGAAGACCAAGAAATTAAATTATTGCCAAGAAAAACACAGTATTCTGAAGTGGATCGACGAGTGTCTGGACAACCAGCCCAGTCTGCATCGGAATATGCTGTCAATAATGTGGGTGATGAGTGGTTGATATGCAAACTATGATCTAATGTACCTTTGAGATATCTAAGTATGCGTTTGACATGGTTAAAATGCGGGACTCTTGGATCATGCATGTAAAGACAAGCTTGCTGGACAGCATATGATATTTCTGGACGTGTAATGGTGAGATACTCAAGAGCTCCAGTTAAGCTACGGTATAGAGTCGGATCAGGAAAAATATCACCATCCGAGAAAAATTTAGAAGAAGTATCTACAGGTGTACGGGATGGTTGACAATCTAACATTCCAGCCCTAGTTAGGAGATTAACAAAGTACTGACGTTGAGAGAGAAAAAGACCAAAAGAATCACGAGTGACAGCTATACCTAAGAAGTGATGAAGGGAACCTAGATCAGTCATAGAGAATTCAGTTTGTAGGAGAGAAATAATATGAGTGAGAAAAGTTGTGGAGGAGGCAGCGAGAACTATATCATCAACATAAAGTAGGAGATATGCAACCTGGGTGTTAGAGTGGTAAACAAAAAGAGAGTAGTCAGAACGAGAGGGAATGAATCCTATAGTTTGAATAAAGGTAGAAAAACGTTGAAACCAGGCTCAGGGTGCTTGTTTGAGGCCATAGAGAGATTTTTGGAGAAGGCAAACGTGATCAGGAAAAGAAGAATCTTCAAAACCGGAAGGTTGTTGAGAATAGACGACTTCGTTTAAGGAACCATGGAGGAAAGCATTTTTTACATCGAGTTGATGGATGGGCCAGGAAGAGGAAACAACAAGACTAAGAATGGTTCGGATGGTGCTAGGTTTAACTACGGGAGAGAAAGTTTCGTCGTAATCGACACCGTGTTGTTGAGAGAACCCACGACAAACCCAACGCGCTTTATATCGAGAGAGAGTGCCATCAGAATGAAATTTTTGACGGAACACCCACTTTCCAGAAACAACATTTGCATTAGGAGGTCGGGGAACAAGTTGCCATGTGTTATTGGATTGGAGTGCTTGAAACTCATCGCATGGCGGCCGGACGATTCGGGTCAAGAAGAGCAGATTTGTATGTTTTGGGAAGAGGTGAGAGAGTTGGAGAAGCATGAAGATTGAGGCGTGTTGTAGGAAGTCGAAAACCCGGACTTGGCGTGTGCGCATGGAATGGTCGTTGTTAGGTGCGATAATGGGAGCGGCATGTGAAGGAGGAGCTGCATCCGTATGGAAGAGGAGGACGCAGCATGAGGCGGAGGATTGGGTAGTTTGATTATGCAGGGACAGAGTTTTGGGGCGTAAACCAGGTTATGGGTGGTCGATACACGGGTCTTTGGTGGGGCATCGGGGCATCCGAGTCGGCGGGCAGGGTTAGGGACTACCGTGGCGGGAGAATCAGAGCGGTATTGGTCGAGGCGGGATAGGAGGCAGCCGTGGAAGGGTTGTAGGCAGGTTAGGAGCGAAAAGTGAGGTTTATGGAATTGGTGGGCGAGGGTGGATGTGGTGGGAGGAGATGTAGGGGTTCTAGTGGCGAAAGGAAAGGTGTTTTCATCGAAAGTGACATGCCTAGAGATGTGAATGTGACCGGTCACAAGATCAAAACACCGATAGCCTTTGTGTTCATCTGAATAACCTAGGAAGACACAAGGAAGGGAACGTGGAGAGAGTTTGTTTAGGGAAGTTGCATAGACATTGGGAAAGCAAAGGCAACCAAAAAACGCGAAGCTCAGTGTAGTTTGGGTGAGAGAGAAAAAGGGAGTAGAAAGGTGTGGTGTTTGGGTTAGTGCTAGATGGTCGAATATTGAGGAGATAGGTTGCGGTTCTAAGAGCTTCAGCCCAAAACGTGGAGGGCATAGATGATTGAATGAGGAGTGTGCGAACTATTTCATTGATGGTGCGGAGTGATCGCTCAGCCTTGCCATTTTGTGGGGAAGTGTAAGGGCAAGAGAAACGAAGGAGAATGCCATGTTGGAGAAAGAAATTACGGTTTGCAAAGTTGTTAAATTCTGTTCCATTGTCACATTGGATAAATTTTATGGGTAAAAAAAAGTGTGTGTTGACATAGGTTTTAAAGTTGATAAAAAGTGAGTGGACATCAGTTTTGTTGCGAAGTGGAAAAGTCCAAACGAAGTGTGTAAAATCATCTAAAATAACTAAGTAGTATTTAAAATCGGAGAGACTCACAGTTGGAGAGGTCCATAGATCACAGTGCAAAAGTTCAAAGGGATAAGTACTATGAGAAGTAGAATGCGCAAATGGTAAACGAACATGTTTTCCTTGTTGACAAAACTCACAAACGGAGGAATTATGAACCTCTTTATTACAAGGGATCGAAAAATCACTAAGTAGAGAGGATAAAGTGGCTTTATTCGGATGGCCTAAGCGTTTATGCCATAGATCTACGGAGGCGAGCATGGATGATGGAGATGAGGCCGCATGAGTGCCATGAACAGAGTAGAGGTCGCCAAAGCTATCGAAGCGAGCGATCTCCGCCTTGGTCATGAAATCCTTCACAGACAAGCCAAAAGGGTCAAATTCGACGGAAACATAGTTGTCTTTGGTGAAACGACGGACATAGATTAAATTTTTAATGAGGGCTGGTGCAACTAAGACATCTTTAAGTAGGAGTGGTTTGGAAGTGGAGGATGCAAGGTTTGTATGACCGACACATGAAATTGGTATGGAGGAACCATCGCCTAATGTAATGGATGAAAAATGAGATGGTATGCAAGTTGACAGCATAGTATTCGATGAAGACATGTGACTAGAAGCACCAGAATCGAAAATCCAATCGACTGAGTTACCTTGAGCAAAATTATTCATGGCATGTAGAAGCAGCTTGGTCGGCTCGGAGTAGAGGGAGTCGATGTAGTTGACGGAGGATCAAGGCAGTGGTGGCAGTCGAGTACATGGTGTATGGCGAGTAGTAGCCTCGAGATTAGAAGTGACCGGTCGAAGGGCCATAAGGACCCATAGTAAAGGGCATCGGCGAGTGCAACGGTGAGGCATAGGGAGCGATGGTGCAACATACATGGGCGGTGAAGGAGGCGTAATGAGCTTGTGCAGGACCCGTGGTGCAAGGAGGCCAGTGAGCTGTATGAGGATGCACGCCGCTGCCACGAACCAGTGTAGGCGGTGGCGCGCCAACTCGGGCATTGGCCAAGCTGAACCATGCCAGTCAAGGGTCTGAGAAGATCGCCAAGCTGGTGTTGCGGTGGAGCCGGTGGTGGTGCCGGGCAGGTGGAGGCCGATCTTTGTTGGAGGAGGTCATGGTGCGGCGGCCGATAGATAGGCAGGTGCCCCTATAGTTGGGGCTAGGCGCCAACGGCGGTGGAACAGCGCAATGGCCGGGCGGTGGCGGTGCAGAGGCCGTGGAGCGGCATAGGCCGAGGAGAGACTCTGGGGTGGTCATGGCGCGGGCCGCCCGGGAGGGGATGGAGCGGACTTCTGCAAAGGAAGGAGACGGCCGTATCATGGGGATGAAGGACTGCTGCTTGTCGAAGCGCTGATTGAGGCCGACGAGGAGGATCTTGATGAGCTGTTTGTCCTCAACGGGATCACCGAGTTCACGGAGTTCATGGGCGATGGTCTGGAGGCGCCCTGGGCGGTGTTCCGAAGCTCCGTGTTGAGCGTGTTGACACGGGCGTCGGCGTTGTCCTGAAAAAGCTGACGGAGGGCTTCCCAAAGGGCGGCGGCGTAGGTGGCAGCCCTAAAAACGAGATTGAAAATCTCGGTGCTCACCATTGGTAGATCCTTCAGATCACAGCGAGATCATCCTTGACCCAGCGGGGATCCGAGGGAGACGGCGGGATGTTGGGGTCGACGTGCGCCAGGAGGTTGCAGCGGCCCAAGTGCACCTCAAAAAGATGCCTCCAATGGTAGTAGTTGTGTTTGGAGAGATCTAAAGTGATAGGAATCAATGGAGTAACGTCGGAGATTGTATCGGCGAAGTTGATGGTGGGGGCGATAGGAGGTGGGGCGGATGAAGTGGATGGTTTGGCAGCCGCGACGGCGGCCATGGCGGCGTGCCACTCGAAGAACCCCGGAGGGGGCGGCGGCGGGGTGGGAGGCGTGGAAGCCATGCCCTAGAATCTAACCTTAATCTGATACCATGTAAAATTGTGATAATAATAATAATTGATGATTTTACAATGAGAGAATACAATGGTTTATATAGGAGAGGGGGGAGAGGAGGTGCAGCGCCCCGGCCTAAACCCTAACTTGATATGCAAGTAAATATAATCTAACAGTGCGATCTCCTAGGGTCACTTTGCCAAACAGTCACAGGGAAATTCATCTGGTACACTGATGGAAATTCATCTGGCCTAAACCCTCTCATGGCCTCATGGTCTCTCTAGATGGAATTTCATCACAGAAACCAGGATGGGAGGATAATAATGGGAGATGATAATTAAAGAAAAAAAACCGTGTAGAATACGGCTGAGTGAAAAGACTAAATGCTTAATCCTACATTCAGTTGTCATTCATGGATAATTTTTCCCTTTAACTTAGATGTTCACAGATGAGATTACCAATTCGCTAAGCAACAAATGAGACTACTCTTACACAGACAGAGGCACTTGTCCTGGTTCCCCAACAGATGGCTAATTGTTTGATTCAGTTCCCACCAGAGCCGACGTCTTCAGACATGGAATCCACTTTTTCCCCTTCTCCTTCACTAGCATTGCCACCTTGTCAAATGACAACAAGACATGAATGACGATGTAGATGAACACGGCAATGACGAGTGCAAAAATGTACACTGATGTCTTTAACTTCCTGCAGCTGCCTGCTGCATATGCCCCAAGTAGGCCAAGCAGGTCAAATATCATCGCCGTTTTCATGGCAAGGAGAGATCTCTTGTACTTGCTTATTGTGTTATTCAGTAGGAGGAGGACCATGACCATCGAAGCCATGAATGCTGTGGCGTTGCAATAGAAGAATACCTTGTACCGTGTTAGGTTGATATCATGGAGGATTGGGTCACCTGCAAAATGGCCATCCTGGTCATCAGGCCAATCTCCGCCTGGCGGGAGCAGCCCGGCTTGGTATGTGACAGTGATCGCAAGAGTCCCAATCAGCATCAGATCTTTGCGCCATTTGTGCTCTCTTCTCTTCCCGGTCCCTGTGCTGCCCCTGCGATTCATAGATGGATCTTGGCGCTCAAAAGGCCTGGCTTTAAATATCCACTGCAACAAGTCTAAGATGTCTGCCACCTTGTCTTTTGCAAATGTCAGGACCAGGACTTGGATCATGACATAGACAAACACAGCAACAACGACAAGAATGACATAGGCAGATGTTGAGACCTTTCTGCAGCTTCCAGCAGCAAAAGCACCCAAGAGGCTGATCAGATCAACCAGCACGCACGCACGCAGCGCATAACACTTGAGACCTCTGTGGCACAGCCTCTTGCTAACAAGCAACAAAATCACAGCCAGGGACGCCATGAAAGCGGTGGCGTTGAAGTAGAAGAACACCCTGTAGCGGGTACGGAACTCGTCGCGAAACACCGAGTCACCTGCTCGATGCCCATTGCTGTTGTCAGTCCAGAAGCCACCTGGTGGACTTATGCCTGCCTGGTATGTGACAGAAGCTGCTAGAATCGCGAGCAGCATCAGAAACTTGCGCCTCTTCCGCAGATCTTTCCCTTCAACTTCATCCACGGTCTCAACAGAACCTGAAAAATGGTGGAGGAATTCCGAAGTGGAAATGGAATCCCCTATTTCCTCTATTCTGCTCCTCCACCGTGTCTTGAGGGCTACGTATAGCAGGGCATGGAGCACGACATAGGAGAAAACCAGGAGGACCAGGATGATCACGTATAGGGATGTCGAGAACTTCCTGCTGCTTCCAGCAGCATAGGCCCCCATGAGACCGAAGAGGACGAGCGCCATCGCCGTCTGCAGCACATAGCGCTTCATGGCACGCATCGTGATCAAGTGACTCTGGAGAAGGATGATGATGACCAACGATGCTACAAATGCCGTGGCATTGCAGTAGAAGAACACCTTGTAGCGCTTCGGACTGACGTCCTTCAGAATCGGATCACCGGCAGTATGCCCATCACTGTTATCTGTCCAAAAACCTCCTGGTGGATTCAGACCAGCTTGGTAGGTGACTGTGGCGGCAAGGATGCCAAGCAAGAGAAGATAGGTGCGCAGCTTCTGTAGATCATGCTTAACAGTGCTCGACACACCATTGTTGTTGTTGTTGGATCCATGCTCTGGTTCAGGCTCTTCTAGCAGGTTTATGATGAAATCATTCAGCTTCTTGAGCATAGCTTTCTTCTTCTCCTTCACAAATGCCACGGTGTTCCCCACACAATCTGGCTTGGGCACGATAGGCTCGATGAACTGAATGACGAGGTAGAGCAGGACCGCGCCGACAAGAGCAAAGACATAGATGGATGTCTTGACCTCCCTGCAGCTTCCTGCAGCATACGCCCCCATGAGCCCGAAGAGGCTGACCAGCACGCACAGCCGCAGAGCGTTGGACCTGACGACGTGAGACACCGCCGTCTCGCTGAGGAGCATGATGATGATGACGAGGGATCCGGCAAAGGCTGTGGCATTGCAGACCAGGAACGCCTTGAAGCGGCGCGGGTAGTGGGCTCGCAGCACCGGATCTCCGGCGAGGTAGTCACCGCCGTCATCGGACCAGAAGCCGCCCGGAGGGCTGAGCCCGGCCGCATACGTCACCGTGGCAGCCAATGTGGCAAGAACCAGCAACGAGCTGCGATTCCTTTCAAGCTCTTCCTTCTCATCAGTTGTCTCTTCCTCATCGTTCCTGTCTGATTCCACGCCGAACACACGCTTGAGTGTCTGCTTCCAGCGCGCGCGGATGCCCGAGAAGACGCGGCGGAGACCCGGAGGCGCGAAGTGCAGGAAGAAGACCACGTGGAGCGTGATGTAGGCGAAGATGCCGAGCATGAGCGCCCAGATGTAGAGGGAGGCCCTGACCTCCCTGCAGCTGCCCGCGGCGAAGGCCCCCATGAGGCCGAGCAGGCAGAGGATCATGGCGAGCTGGAGCGAGCGGAGCCAGACGGCGTTGCGGCTCAGCTCCCGCACCAGGAGCAGGACGAGGACCATGAGCGACGCCACGAACGCCGTGGTGTTGCAGTAGAAGAAGACGAGGTACCGCCGCGGGTAGCTGCTCCTCAGCACGATGTCGCTGGCGAGGTGGCCGTGGTTGGTCTCCTGCCAGAAGCCGCCCGGCGGGGCCAGCCCCGCCTGGTAGGTGATGGCCGCGGCGAGGATGGCCAGCAGCACCAGGTACTTGCGCAGCTTCCACAGCAGCTCCGCCTCCTCCTCGGCGCCGGCGCCGAGGACAGCTTGGTCTTGCTCTTCTGCCGGCGCTGCTGGCGGCTGCTGCTGATGCACAGTGACATGGCCATTGCCGTTCGGCTGTTCGCAATCGGCCATGGATTTTCAGCTCAAAACGCGATTTCCTTGCAAATCTCTAGTCTTGCATCTCCGAAGACTGTATCTATCATCTGCTAAATGGCGCTCACTGGTCTTTGGTCTCCGCCGCGTACACCTCATCTGCATTACACAAAGACAGAAAGGGGCAAGTGCCCAATGATAAACAATCGGACTTCAAAGCCACATCACTGTCCATGCCACGGACAGAAAAACGTGGAACCTTTCATACTGGAAGATACTTTTTTTTTTCCTAAGAAACGAAACTTCCTTGCTTGTTGAGACGCCATAGAAAGCGCAGCAGCAGTTCCAGTCTACAGTGTACTCAGTAGTGGAGTGGAGCAGCGAAGACAGGTGTGGGACCAGCAGAGCAGCCGCAGCTCACATGGCGGCATATTTTGCACAGATTTCACCAGATTTGAAATTGAAATTATTTATACTACTGTAGTAACACACATTGCACAAACGTCCTGTTTCCAAAGAAAGGAAGCAAATTGTATCCACCTTATACTAGTATTCTTCATGATGGATCATGGGCAGATACATCATCTCTGTGCATTGCAGGATACTGCTGGTCCTCTGACCCTCTTTCTACCAACCTTCCTATTAACACAACTCCAACAGTACTACACTTTTGTTAAATTATAACCTATGACAGGTGTGAACATACACGCTTGTCCTTGTCTGATTGTCTCTTTGGTTGACCTGGACCTGAAGACTTGCCCTTAATAACCTTATCATTTGGCCGTGGGGTCTTTTCTTTGCAACCATGATTGGTTCCTCGACAGTATTATTTTTTGGAAGATGAAAACATTTTGATATTGCTACGTAAGATAATTATAGCACAGTAAATTGCTATGTAAGATAAGTATAGCACAGTTTAAGGGCTCATTTTGTGCCCATTTTTTCCCCATGTAAGCACAGTTTAACAACTCTCATTGCAGAAATATAAAACAGAGATGCGCCCTGCCCTGTTTGTTGATGAGAGACCCCGCGACTATTTTTAGTACCATACAGTGGTTGTTGGAGTGCTCCTTGAGTCTGCAAGACTCGTGTTAGATAGTTTTTTTTAAGTGCCACTTGCACCTGCACTATCAGGCCCCGCTTATCTTTATCCAAGTTGCATTATTGTAGGGCAAGCTAGTAGTAAATTCTAGTACCATTGCTGTGCCAGACCTGCAGAGGCCAGAGACAGGTTTGGGTTTTAGCAGCCACCAACCAAAATTTACATCACTAAGGCCACATGAAGAAGCCTTGGAAGACTTTGTGAGACCTCTCAAGTCTCAGGTCTTCCTTCCTGTACCAAATGTTTGATTTTTTTCCTCTTCTGATTTCGATTAATTTGTGACCAGGGCAAGAGAATTTAACATAAATGCCCAAGCAGCACAGCATAAATGTCCAAGCAGCTGATCTCGGCACATACCTGGTACAGTTAAAGTTGCCGGTGTCTCCCACGAACGGCCGGCGCCCCACCGCGTGCGCGCTCCTCTCATCAGGCACACCGAGCCATCACGTCACTGACCACGTCAGCATCACTGCATCAGCAATTCAGCATCAGCATCGCCGATCAGTGATGGTCGGACAGCGCGACTGGTTTTACACCAATGCGTGCATCACCGACAGAGCGCCGCGTCTCTTGTGTAATGGCATCGTCCTCATCGTCCTCTTGTAATAGTACTAGTAGGAAGGATTACTGTCAGAAAACCAACTGCTAGCTCGGGGTAAAGGCAGCCCTTTATTACTTTAAAAAGTTCGAAAACATGATTTCAAAGATTCAAAAAGTTCTGAAAACAATCCTGGGCCTGTCAGACAATACAGAGGATGAAGCTCGGGAGACAGTGGTTTTTTTTTGTGCTGCGTACTTGATGCGTTTTATTTTCTCTCTTATTTAGCAGCGAAAGCAGGATCGTGTGCGAGCTGCGGCGTGCCATCCCGTCCACTCGTCCACGTCAGCGATGCCGCCATGCGGCGCTCGAGCTCAAGCGCGCATGGCGGCATCGGCCGGGACGTGGGCAGTGGGCACGCCGCTGCGATCTGTTCGCTTAAATAAGAAAATAAAAACGCTGCATCTGCACACAAAAACCATCGCCTCCCGGCTTCATCTGACAAGTGGCATCGAGCCGTTACGATCCGGCGACCATGTCCAGCGGCGCAAGACGCCATCGACGCCGCCAGCAGCGGAGGCGGAGATGCATTGCGGCGGCTACGGCGGATGGCGCGACGCCCGGCGCTGCCTTGTGAGCCGGCGCGGCGTCATCGGTAAGCGGGTAACGAGGTCGTCATACATGAGCGTGTCGTGCAGGAGCGCACGAATTTCGGCAGCAACATCGTCTACCCCACCCTCACGGCCACGAACTACATTGAGTGGGCGCTGGTGATGAAAATCAACCTGCGCGCGCAAGGTCTGTGGGAGGCGGTGGACGGCATGGGCGTGCCGGGCGATCGCGAGGACATGGCGGCGCTCTCTGCGCTGCTGCGTGCGGTGCCTCCGGAGATGGTACCGGTCCTCGCGGTGAAGGAGACGGCAGCAGAAGCGTGGGAGGCGATCAAGCTGATGCGCATGGGCGTGAGCCGTGCACGGGAGGCCACGGCGCAGCGGCTTCGGAAGGAGTTCGAGCAGATCGCCTTCAAGGACGGCGAGACGCTCGACGCGTTCGGCATGCGCATCACCAATCTCGCCAACAACCTGCGATCTCTCGGGGACGTGGTGGACGAGGTAAAAATCGTTCAGAAATTTCTGCGTGAAGTGCCTGCTCAGTATGCGCAGATCGCCTGCTCGATCGAGACTCTCCTCGATCTCAACGGCATGTCCGTCGAGGAGTTGATCGGTCGCCTGCGCTCATCGGCGGAGAGGTGCTCGGGCGGGAGCGCGGACGGCGCGGGCAGCCAGCTGCTTCTCACGGAGGAGCAGTGGATCGCGCGCGGGAAGAAGAAGGAGCACGGGCAAGGATCCGGCTCCAACGGCGGCGGCACAAAGGGCAACGGCCGCGGCAAGATTAAGAACCACGGCAACGATCGTCGTGGTTCAAGCGGCAACGCGACATGTCGGGATCAAGTGCTACAAGCGTAACAAGTTTGCGGGCACATATCCGTGGTATCGTCACGAGCCTCGGCACAGCGCAAGGGCGAACCGCAAGCTCACGGCGCGGCGGAGGAGGACAAACCAGCGCTTCATCGGCGCGGATGTACCTCGACGGCGAGGACCGGCTCTCGATGGCGAGCACGGTGAGCGAGGCTGGGCGTCGCAGCGACGGACGTGTCCATGCCGGTGGCGACCGGCACCATGGTGCACGTCAACCTCGTGGAGGATCGCGTCCCGCCTCCGCGAACCAGGACAACGACACGTGGTTCACGGATACTTGGCGCCGACAACCATATGACCGGCGCGCGACATCTTCACCGAGCTGGACACCATGATCGGCGACGCGGTGAAGTTCGGCGGGTCCGTCGTGGAGATCAAGGGACGCGGCACGATCATGTTCGCCTGCGACAACGGCGACCACCGCGCGCTCACCGACGCGTACTACATCCCGCGTCTACGGAGCAACATTGTGAGCCTTGGACAGCTCGAGGAGAACGGGTGCCGCATTGATCTGTGCAATGGCTTCCTGAAGCTGTTCGACAGGCGACGGCGGCTCCTCGCCAAGGTGCCGCGGGCACGCAATCGCCTGTACGTCGTCACGCTGAACATCGCGAGGCCGGTGTGCCTCGCAGCGGTGCACTCCGACGATTCCTGGAGGTGGCACGCACGCTACGGCCACCTGAACTTTGATGCTCTCAGGAAGCTTGCACGCCATGGCATGGTGCGAGGGCTGCCGCATCGATCACGTCGAGCAACTCTGCGATGGCTGCACCCGGAAGCGGCGCGCGCCGTTCCCTCAACAGGCGAAGAAGCGCGCAGAGGGCATCCTCGATCTGGTGCACGGGGACCTGTGTGGTCCCATCACGCCGGCGACGCCCGCCGGACGGCGCTACTTCCTGCTCCTTGTCGACGACAAAAGTCGATTTATGTGGCTCACGCTGCTGTCGACCAAGGACCAGGCAGCCACAGCGATCAAGAGGTTCCGTGCTGGAGCTGAAGTGGAGACGGGGCGCAAACTGCGCCTACTCCGCACCGACCGCGGTGGCGAGTTCACCGTGGCCACGTTCGCCGAGTACTGCGCCGACGAAGGGATCGGTCGTCAGCTGACCGCGCCGTACTCGCCGCAACAGAACGGCGTGGTTGAACGCCGGAACCAGACGATCGTCTCTACCGCGCGAAGCCTGATGAAGGCAATGGGCGTGCCCGCAAGGTTCTGGGGGGAGGCCGTGACCACTGCGGTTTACCTCCTGAACAGATCGCCGACGAAGAGCGTTGAAGGCCGAACTCCGTTCGAGGTATGGCATGGCTATAAGCCTGATGTGAGCTACTTACGTGTCTTTGGATGTGTGGCGCACGTGAAGGTGACGAAGCCAAACCCGGCGAAGCTTGATGATCGGAGCACTCCCATGGTGTTCCTCGGGTACGAGCCGGGATCGGCGGCGTATCGCGTCTACGACCCTGTCAGGAACCGCGTGCACGTGTCGCGCGACGTCGTGTTCGACGAGGGTGCAAGATGGGACTGGGAGAAGAGCGGGACGGCTGCCGACTCCGCGCCGTTCCATGTCGAGGTGTTCACGCACCCAGTCTCCACGGAGGCCACGGCAGCTGAGTTCTCCGTTGGGCAGAGCTTGGCCCAAAGTTCTGCCGGACGGGAGACCACAGCACGGAGGAGCTGCGCCACCAAGTCTGCGCCAGGCGGGACTACGCCATGGACTGCTGCTACACCTACACCAGCATCTGCAGGATCGGGCGCGACTGCGGCCTCTACGACACCACCAAGGCCGCAGCACCCGATGATCACTAGGGCACGTGATGGCATCGTCAAGCCCAAGGACTACAGCGACTACGTCATGAATGCGATGCGAAGTGCAGCGAGCATGTGTGCTTCGTGGCGGAGGAGCCGACCTCGATGGGCCATTGCCTTGGCGGCGTCTTGGAAGCACGCCATGGACGCCGGTGGCGTCAATCCGCTTCTTGAAACATGGGAGCTCGCCACGCTCCCGCCACAAAGCCATTGGGCTCAAGTGGGTTTATAAGGTGAAAAAAGATCCTGCGGTCATGTGCTTTGAAGCAAAGCGCTTTGTCGCCAAGGGATATGCGCAACGGTGGACTTGACGAGGTGTTTGCGCCGGTGGCACGAATGGAGACCGTGCGGCTGCTGCTGGCGCTCGCCGCGCATTGTGGCTGGCAGGTGCACCATATGGACGTGAAGTCCGCGTTCCTCAATGGTGACCTCGCGGAGGAGGTCTACGTGCACCAGCCACCAGGCTACATCGACCCCGACGGCGAACACAAGGTGCTCCGGCTGCGCAAGGCGCTCTACGGGCTTCGCCAAGCACCACGTGCTTGGAACGCCAAGCTGGATGCCTCCCTGGTGTCGCTTGGCTTCGAGCGGAGCCCTCTCGAGCACGCCGTGTACAAGAGGAACAGTGGCACGACCACGCTGCTCGTCGGCGTCTATGTGGACGACCTGATCATCACCGGCACGGACGCCAACGACATCGCCGCGTTCAAGGACCAGATGCACGAGCTGTTCGAGATGAGCGATCTCGGTCTCCTGAGCTACTATCTCGGGATCGAGGTCAGACAAGAGGCAGGCACGATCACGCTCTGCCAGAGTGCCTACGTCGGCAAGATCTTGGAGGCCGCAAGCATGGCGGATGCAACTCTGTCATCGCCAATGGAGAACCGCTGTTGAACAAAGGCGGGCGTCGGCGACGATCGACGCGACGAGCTACAGGAGCCTCGTTGGCGTCTCCGATACCTTTGCAACACCCGTCGACATCACGCCGCCCGTCGGGATGGTGGCGAGTACATGGGCGCCTATGGCTTCACGGGCTGCAATGAAGCAAATCCTGCGCTACATCAGCGGGACAGCGGTGCGGTGCAGTACCGAAGGGCACCACAAGCGAACCAGCACTGGTGGGTTTCAGCGACAGCGATCTCGCTGGTGATGTCGATGATCGGAGGAGCACCACGGGCATCGCGTTCTTCCTCGACTCCAACATCATCACGTGGACATCTCAGAAGCAATCGGTGGTGGCCCTGTCATCGTGTGAAGCGGAGTACATGGCGATGGCTAAGGCAGCTTGCCAAGCTGTGTGGTTAGGCAGACTGCTCGGAGGACTGATCGGCAAGTCTCCGGCGACGGTGAAGTTGTACGTGGACAACAAGTCCGCGATCGAGCTAAGCAAGAACCCAGTGCACCATGAACGGAGTAAGCACATCGATACTCGGTTTCACTTCATTCGTGAGTGCATTGAGGACGGCAAGGTGGACATTGATCATGTGAGCACCAGTGGACAACTTGCTGACATTCTGACCAAGGCGCTGGGCCGTGTCAAATTCGTGGAGATGCGCCTGAAGCTCGGCGTCATGGAAGTATCTGATGGACGTCAGGATTAGGAGGAGATTTGTTGACACTGTAATCCTGCCGTCCTTGTATCTAGCTAGGTAATTTTAGTTTTCAGCAAAACAAATACCACATGAGCACGAGTCTGTTCGTGCCATGACTGGTTCTTCCTTTTTGTAGCTAGATCGTGCTGCTGTGCGCGTTTCGTGGGATGGCACGAGCTCAAGCGCGCATGGCGGCATCGCTGGGACGTGGACGAGTGGACGTGGGATGGCACGGCCGCATAGCTCGCACACGATCCTGTTTCGCTTTCGTTAAATAAGAGAGAAAACAGAAAAACGCTGCACTGAAGTACGCAGCACAAAAAAAAAACCACTGTCTCCCGAGCTTCATCCTCTGTATTGTCTGACAGGGCCTAGCCAACAATGTATTCTACAACCGTGCAAAATCTCGACGCGAAATATCTAGCATTTTGGGCTACAAAATACTCACAGATTTTGATGTTTTGAAAATGTTGCACTGTTCGCTATACTTAGAACCACACTTTTCTTGTGTAGCCTGTGAAACAAAGTATTTCACACTGACTTTTTGCAAAGTTGTAGTATAGATTATTAACTACATTCAGGATTTGTTTTAGATTTTTTTGAAACTTTGAAATCGATTTTTCGAAATTTTCAGACTAAAGGGCTACCCGAGCTCAAAAGGCTGCACTCAATTACAGTGTACTATGCTTTGAATTCGAAAACATTGCTCATATCTTGAGTCCCAAACTTTCCAAAACAGAGGCGTCACAATAATTGCTACAGTATACACTTTCTCTGTTTCTCGAGTATAGTAGAGAGGTATAACCAATCCTGACAAAGATCAGCAGCCATGAAATGAAGGCGCATTAACTGCTAGGCCGCTGGTATCTTGCTAAAGGGCGAGCAAGAAAATAAATGTTCCGTGGAGTCATTCTAGATCTCAAAAGATATCCAGGGGTAATGCAATACAAACAATAAATCAAGAGAAATGCAGAACTGAATTACAGAATAAGTACTACCTGCTGGCAGGCAGGATTCGGTCTCTTAGTAATCTGGTCATGTGTCCTCACAATCTAGTCCCATAAGTTCTGATAATATACACAGAAAGTCAAAAATTGTTAAACTTGAAAATGAACTGCAAAGTAGATTTGGTTACCTTGTGCAAGTCCTTCAGACCTTTTTGAATCTCCATTGTTACCTTGATATCAATATTCTTAGGTGATGATGAGTGAAACGAACTTTGTGCACAAATAAGTGTGTATCGCTTGTGCTAAATGTCCACTCTGAAGCAACAGTTGAAACTTGAACTGCTAACACATCCTGGCGTGGCTTACCCAGGGGGCTTCCTGTTAAGGTTGCCTCTAGTTAAAATCATGTCCTTAATTACCAGCCATACAAGCACTTTGATCTTCAGAGGCATTCTCACGCACCTGGGACGTTTCTCGGGCACACCCCAGCCAATGCAAACCAACCACTAACAGCGGATATGAAGCAATGGAATTGAAAGCTTTCCTTTCCCATGGCAGACGATCCTGCAAATATTCATTAAAAACTACTTCCTCCGTTTCCTAATATAAGATGTTTTGGAAAACTAAAATAGTTTGCCAAAACGTCTTATATTAGGGAACGGAGGGAGTACTATGTAGTACCACAGTGGCAAATCATCGATCATCATCCTTGCAATCGCACAAGGGCATTTTATGTAAAGCTGTCTGGGCAACCTCCACCAGGGGTATCTCAGTTCGAAGACTAGCCTGCAACCAAGCGCTTCTGAATACATAATTATACATTGGCATGAATCCATGGTTTGGCATCGCACTGCAACTCAGACAAGCCAGGTATCGAAAGAATTTTCGGAGTCCCCTTATAATCAGGAGGGAAATGTTAACATTCGTTTGTCAACTGTGCTTCAGCTGGCCTGAAGATGCCGCTCGTCTGCTAGCTACCTCCCCTTTCACCATTGGTGTCTGGAAACACATGATCACCATTGGTGTCTGGAAACACATGATCACCATTGCGAAGCTTCACTTAGAGATGTCATGACAGCTGCAACTACCTCTCTATCCAACTGGTGGAATTCTAAATCCAGCTATTTGCTACGCAAGGTCCATAGCATTGGAATAGCCTTATTATCCTAATCTGGTGGTCACTTTGGAAGGATACTCTTATCGACACACCATCCTGTTGGATTAACACCACCAAACCGCTTCTGGCCTCAGGAGGATGAGTTCGGGCACCATGTGAACCAATCTTATTTTGAAACTACCCACGGCGGTACAATGCATTCTTTGACTGTAACTCAGTAAGCTCTATGTCATCCATTGCCTTCATAATACTCCTTGTTAACCCGAATCTGTACAGACCGGCAATATGAAGCTATGCACTATCTGTCTGTACAGGGGCCGGTTTGCTTGGTCTCATGGGTTCCTATCCTGATGGAAGCACACGGCATCTAAAAACATCCATCTATATCTTCATATTAGTGTCTGTGTTGCTTTGTTTGGTAATCCTACTGTCCTAGTATTTTCAGTGATGGAACTAAAAAAGTTGAAGACGAGAACCTACGACACAGAAAATTAGCCGTCTAGAGCAAGAGAGGGGACACAAACTGAAAACACAGAAGATAACCCGCCTGAGACAGCGAAAGACAAAGAGAGAAAAGAACTGCATGCTAATACTTGATGCTACTTGCAATCTCGGCTGCAAGCATCACCTACCAGGCTGGCCTAAACCCACCAGGTGGTGTGTGGCAACACGACCGTGGCGGGCATGCCGCAGGCTCTCCTGGCATGCATGCCAACAGGAGGCTCCGTTACATTGGTTTTTCCTACAGAAACTCCACTTCGTTTATGGCATCCATTTTTTGTCATTATCTTGTTGCTGCCAAAAACCCTGCAGGAGAAGGACTGGAGGCTCAAGCCACTGAGGACAACTATTGTGCTGGATTTTCTTGGACTACTGGTAGCCTATGCAGCTGGTTCCAGCTTTAAGTGGGAAACATCAAGATATGTCATGTCTGTGCTGGGTTTTGCTGGAATCCATTTTCTGGTTTCCTTAGGCAGAGGTGGCCAGGGAGATGCTAACCAACATCAGACTCAGCAAGAAGTGCAAGAAAATTGGACCACCTCCGCAACTACAACAGCGAAACGGTTAGCATCAGGGAAAATGAGCTTGGTCCTTCTTTATGGTCTGCTACTCGGTCCATTGGTCAGTTTTGTGTTCAGTGCGACACGCTTCCTTCTTTTGAAAAACTATTGCTCCTAATAACTAGCTGAAATCCCATATAGCTAAGCTGCTTGTCTCTTTATTTCTCCACAATGCATACATCTCTGGTCTCCTGATGAACGTATTGAGACTCACTAAGTCTAAGGAGGAGCTAACCAAATGTATATTCTGGGCTGGTAGGTCTGTATGACAAATGTATTGCTCTTAGTTGTGGAATGCCAGTTTATGATGCAAACGACATAAGTTGTCAGCACGTAACCATCAATATTTAGGAAAAGCATTCTACACATGTCCCAGGGAAAGGGAGCAAACATATGACCCCTGCAGAACTTGAATGATAAAAAAAAAAGTTTTTGCCTGAAAACAGTATGCAGCTTTTGTACTTCTCTGCAAAACTCTGAGTCTGATGTTCTTTTCCCCTTCTTTCATTCCCTCCAAGAATATATGACCCCAGTGTAGTTTAGATTTCGATAAAATAATAACCTAATATAAAGGATGAACCACAGATGAGGAGGCACACCTGGAATCATGTCCGGTCGATCAAAAAACCTCAGAGAAAGCGTAGCCCAGGCCGCCAGGCGGTCGGCGCCTGCCGAGTGAGCTGCTGTGCGAGAAAGACGTACGGGATGGCTTTCTTCTTCCACACATTTGGTCGAGCACAGGCCGTGCACCCGCGCGGGGAGCATGTATCGTCTAGCAATGGCCTTGCAGTCTGCGCAGGGGCATTCCGTCGAGCACCGGCCGGGCACTCCTACGGACGCGCGGCGTCGAGTACCAAACGGCTAGGCGCTCCTCCACTGGAGCCGCGCTTGATCAGTCACCTGCCGGCCGGGCATTCCGACGGGTCCACGTCTGAGCGTCATCACCAGGAGCGTCCATGGAACGATGGAACTAAGAGCATCTCCGCTTATTGGCTGTGGCCGAACCCAGGCTGAAAATCGGTATGCCGGGCGAAACTAGTTTTCGGTCTCGCTACGCCCATTTTCCCACACGCGTATCCAGACCGAGTTCCTAAGTTTGGCTAAAATTTGTTAAATATGGACGAATTTCATTAAGTTGGACGAATATAGATGGATTACATCAAATTTAAACTAAACTAATACATAATAAACTTTAAAAGGGCCGGTGCCTTCGCCGTCCTACATGCCGAGGTTGTTGTAGAACCCGTGTGGCGAAATTCGGCTCGGTCATCCTCGCCCGCCGTCGTCGTCGCCGCTCGGCTGATTCTGGAGCTTCTCGGCGGTCGCCGTACCTTCATGGCTGGTAGGGCGGGCTGTGTCCTCGTCGTCCGGGGCGTAGGCGAAGCGCCACGGTAGGCGAGCTCACGCCCGCACAACGCCCGGCGCTGGCGGCTGCTCCGATCTGCTGCTGCGGCGAGATCTTACCGCTCACCTTCTCCCGATCCCTCTGGACCATTCAGGATATCCGGCGAGAGCTCGACGGCCGGCGTCTGCAGCGCCGTTGCGGGCAGCTGCTCGATGCCATCTTCAAGCGGCGTCTTGATCGGCGCCGAGCCTTGTCTTAGGGTAAAGCGCGGTGGCGGTTGGCGACGCCGTTGTCCGCTTCGCCGATAGCGATACAGCGTCGCGTGTCCGCGGTGGCGCGCAGACGGCAACCGCACTTGACTGCCGTTGGCGTGCGAAGCAGCGCCGTGCCGAAAGAGTGGGACGCCGACGCGGAGGAGGACGAGCTCATGCTCGCCATCCTCCTCGGCGCCCAGTTCGCCGGAGCACGCCAACCCGTCCTAGCCGCCGGCGTCGGGTTGCGCGGGAAGCCGAGCCGCGGCGTGTTCCCACGGTTGATGTGCTCCAACACTGCGGCGAGCGTCCGTCCCGACGCGCTCCACCAATGCCGGCGACCCGCCGATTTGTTGCGCTTCGGGGGTGACTCGTTCGGCGGCCCCTCGTGGCGGGCGAGCTCCTGTTCGCGCCGCTCCGCGAAGAAGTGCTCCCAGTAGAGGAGGTTGTCGGCGCTTTCCGCTTCGGCGGGGTTGTCCATGCCACCGATGTACTCTTGTACATCGTACGACAACTCGTCCGGCGTGGGCGCCGGCGGGATTGGGATGTCGTCGGCGCTCAGCTTCCACCCCGGAGGCATACGCGTGTCCGGCGGCGCCATATACCCGGCCTCGTACAACATGCGCGCCTCCCAGGTCTGGAGGGTGCGCCGGCCGAAGCCGTTCGCCGCAGCGCCGTCGTCGGGGTAGCGTTCGCCCATGGTAAGAGAAGGGGGAAAGGTGAGAGAAGGTTCGTCGGAGTTGGTCTCGTTGGTGGGGGAGCTGTGAGAGAGTGCGAAGATCTCCGGCGAGGAGTACGGCTTATAAAGGCCGAGGTGAGTGGCGAGGGCGAGAGGGGTGTAGCGGCGAGGGCGGGAAAAGTGGAAACGACGGGAAGTTAGTGACCGCCGGTCCGTCGTGGGAGCCGAGGCGGCGACGGTGGCGCCGTAAATCAGCGACGCGTGGCCAACGCGGCGGGCAGTTATTGCCCGGCGATCGCCGCGTGGTTCCGAGGATGACGACGACTCGGCTTCCGTCACTGACTCGACGGGTCCACGCGCCGCTTTGATTTTTTTTCGCCGATTTCTTTGAGTCCGGCGTTCCCAGGGCATACCCGGAAACCTGGGTTTGGCCTGGGTAGTCCGGACCAAAAATGGCCCAAATTCGACCGAAAACAAGTCTTCGGGTACGCGACTGGGCCAGTTTTCGGCGTCCGGACCGAAATTCGACGTCCGGATCGGCCTCCTGGGTAGACGAGTGGAGATGCTCTAAGGCTAACTCCAACGTCCCCAACGCCTGGCCGGTGCACCCAAGGGTGCCAACCCCACCCCCAACACAAACACACATCCCATTTGTCCGGCTTTTTTTTCTAAAGAGGTTAACCAAATTCAATCAAATTTAACTGAGGACCAGCAGAGTACGGAAACAGGACATTCACACGAAATTCAACTAGTACAATGGCCTCTGTCCCGGTCGTACCCATGGTTCATGCATGCACACAAACATAAATAAAGAGCGAGCAATTTATGATCTCGCTCGTAGATCATCTTTCTCTTCTTCTCGAACCAATCCCGTTGAATTGGGTCTATGTCGGTGAGATCCACAGTCATGATCCAGTTTTCTTCGGCAGTCACTGAAGCTCTAACTTCTTATCCCTTGCACGCGCATTGATCTCTTCTATCTTAAGACGTTTTGATTGGATTTCATAGTAGTTCTTCGCTGAATCTTCCTTCTTCTTGTGTTTCCTCTCTTCCCTCTTGTCAATGGACACCTCCTTCTCGACGATCAACCCTTTCAACGTCTCCTGGATTACAACTGACGAAGCTTCACGCTTGAGATCTAGCTTGGAGTTGGTCCTTCCTCTCGGCCTTTTGGTGGCGTCGGCCCTTCCTAGTCGATGATGATTCCGGCACCTGTTCCCTTTGCACTTCCCGCATAGAGCTCTTTCCACTTCTCGCAATCTTGAAGTGATGTAATGCTTGCCAGACCTAAACCAACAAGTTCAAGTTCATGTTTGAATCCTAGAACATGTAAATCATGTATGAACGAAAACATATGTAGCAACATATCATGTCTCCAACGACTAATGCCGCTCACGGGCCTTGACTTAACATGGTCATAAGAGGCACAAAAATTTGTGCATTGTTCGGAGATAAATTCCCACATCTTCATAAGAGAGTTCTTGTTGCGATCACTCGCAAACGGTTTCTCACCAGAGTGTTTTTTGCTCATGGAAGTACTCCCATACTCGGTTCCAAAATGCCCCACCCTTTCTTTTGCTCCACACCGGTTATTGGATCTTGCCCAATTTCTATCCATGTCTCTCAAAGCATCTCGTTCTCGAGGGATGTGCATGATCAGCTCCTTCGGCTACCTCTTTGTGTTTGTTAGACTAGTTCGTCCCCAAACAAAGGCTCATGGTCAATAGAGATACCATCTTCTTGGGTAGCATCAACGTCGGGATAATCATGCAAGGGAAAGCATTGGATCATGTACACTAAGAAAATAGAAGGGACCAGGTAGAAGGGATGGCACTATGTTCATACCTAGGTCGGAGTTGGAGTCATAATCAGGGCCGACGTTCATCAAATATCTTGCTGGGAGTGGGCATGCTGCCGGCGAGGATGGTCCTCCTGGTCTTGCTGCTGCATGAAGAGCCGTCGCCGACAGGTGCTGCGTTTAGGTCGATGGCAAGCAAATCCAGCGACGAGTCGCCACGATCTCCGGTACCCCCGTGAATCTAGCTGCTTCAATAGGATGTGGTTTGTTCGCGAACGCGGTCGAGCTTGTCGTGGCCACGACAAAGGCAGATAGCTGCTACTCCTTTATCATGAGCAAGGTGGCAGCCTGCGTAGCGAGGGCCTTGGCGTTGTCCTTGGCCTGGACGACCACGACGTGCTCAAGGGCGACGGCCCTTTCCTGGTTGGCTTGGGCTTCCGCAAGGTGCTTGCAGGCCTTATCTCTATGTTCTGACCTCTTCCTCTTCTCCTTCTTCCACTAGTCGTCCGTCAATTCTTTCTTCACCGGACGACCAGTGGCAACAGCTTTGCCAGTGGCTTTTGAGGGACGAGCAGCGGCGGGTGGCAACAGATCAGAGGCCGTAGCGGAGGCCAAGGCAGAGGCCGGGGAAGAGGTGGCCAGAGCAGCTCCTGGAGGCACGAACGGGCCACGGCCAGGGAGGGCCGCCGATGGGGAGGGTGGCGGCAGTGCTTCCATGTAAGTGTTCTAGGGATTGGTGGTGAGAGTGCTGGCGATGGGTCTCTGCCTGGCGGGGCCGGAGAGTACACCACACGAATGCACGGGCTGTCCGTGCCCCCACAAACTCAGCTCAATTTTGGGCCCGGTTTGCGCCGAAGCGGACGAATCCGGGGCTGCATTGCGATTTGCGGGTGGGTTTTGGGCCATGGCCTCGGTCCAGAAGGACGGGATCATACCCACGTGGTCCGGTTGCGGGGGGCGATGGAGTTGGCCTAAGACCTTGAATGAGGCTGTAGTTGCAACATATTTAGCAAATGCCAAAAAAGGGTACCGGTGCCCTGAAAACGATTTTATATCGCACCAGCACATCAAAATCATGCTCTAACGGACGCGAAAACGCAGCGTGTTGTAATCTTTAAGGAAATCTCTACCGGGATGACCCATTGGACCATTGGCTGTTGATACCTTCGATCCGGATTATGGATGTAGTATAGCTCTTTTCCCTAATAGACCAAGGTTTATCGAATCCTCGGGAAGTAGAAAGCAAAGTGAGATTACTTAAATGAACCTTCGAGAGTTTTAGAATTCCTATTGTGTTTTCACCAGACCAAGAGTTTGCAATCTTGTTGTTATTGACAATGGAGAGAAAGAGAGCCTAGGGTCTTCGGTTTTCACCAGTAGTTATGAAAAACATATGATAGCAATAATAGATAATAATAAAATACTCATGTAATTGTTAGAGCAAGATAATTATACGTGGGAAGTGCATCCATAAATATTATCACCTCCAAACCGCTTATGGCAATAACCTACTAGTCTCATCCATAAAAGAACGAGAACTAATGATATGCATAGTGATATCACCATTAATCCCAAGTAAGTTCCTCACATACAGTCGTACTACCCATTCTGTCACTAGGGTTCCTATCCTGCAGATCAGTCATTATTCACACTCCCTTTACCTAGATCAATCCTCGGGGGTCTTGGATACCTGACAAGTCCTTAGATTGAGGCAAGAGAGGGTACTACAATCATCATGTCATACAAACTAGTACATGATCCTATCTATGATAAATAACATGCACAAAAGCTACATGGATAGGACGAATCCCTTAGCCCAAGGAGAATTACTCACACATAAAGATGAAATCGACAATCATAAACATTATAATAGAGATCATAGAGTTGATAGCAAATAGTCTTACAATATCGCCAATTGGAGATAAAATCTACTATTACAAGTGGTGGAAGATGGCTATGGTGGTGAAGAAGGGTTTAGAGGTTTAGATCAAGATCTATTCCTCCGGCGTGGCGGCGGGGAGAGTTTAGGGTGAAAGAAGCGATGTTGTGGAGTCGGGGGGCTCATTTCTCGTCGCCTGAAGCCTCTTTATATAGGGGTCCCTTCATGAAAGTTGTTCTATTTGACCTAAGGAGGTCGGTGCAAACTATACGACGGCAACTATATGGCGGCGGGTTGTATAGTTGGTCGTTAAGCTTGCAGTAGTCTCCTCACGGGTCCCGGTTTTTTTGGCGTGTTGGAAATCTCGTATCTTTGGTATTTGTGTAGTGATTTCCATCATAATACGTCATTATCTGCGCAGGCAAAAATAGCAAGAAAGGATTGCATACCCTTTTATCATTAGGCATTAGTGGCAGGTTTTAGAGAGACATTTCATCAAATATATAAATAATATCTAGTTTAAATGCAAACGTGGATGGCTATATTTTACAGTCATCAACCTCCTTAAGCTTAAACTTGATTGTCCCGAGCAAGAAAACCAAAATCAAAAGGGAACTCAACATTTAAACTGAAATAACGAGATGATGATCTTACTCATGATTGGTAGTCTCATGTTTTCTCTACTTTATTAATCTAAAAAACTTCAGCATAGATAGAGTAATGGCAAGCATATCATACGGGTTTCACGAATCCTTATAGCGCAGCAAAATTATTGTAAGCACGTATAATTCAAAAGAGTAAACTTTATTCCGTGTCATGTAATTAACTCATAGGATTGCCTTTGAACAATAAAGTGTAATCATGTAGAATTAAGAGTGTGAGAGTTTGTCATGAAAAACATATACACTAAAGTATCTCAATCCTCCCACATCAATAAATCAAGACTTTTCAAGCACTACTTTTCTATTCATTGTCCTTCAAGAATTCCAGTTCTTAAGTAATTGAGAGCATGCCAAAAAAATTCATTAGTTTATCGGGCCGAGATGGACATCGTGGCATCACAAAGGTTTTTGTTCCTTTTGCATAATGATTACGTATCAGCCAGAGGAGTGATTACATCATGTTATAGCTAATCGGGAGTGCCAAGAATCTTACCCATTATAGCATTGCTGCTACATATGTTTAATCAACTCATAGCCGAAATCTAGGAGTTTCCTCCATGAAGATCATTCGTAGGATAGCGGAGTTGTTGGCATCCCATGAAGTTTGACATGCATAAAGCTATATCATTCTTATGTTTATAAGTCAAACTTTGGCACGCTCATAAAAACGGCTAAACATTAATTCAATTGAACAAATATTTTCAAAGAGAGCTATCAAGTCAATCATTATTTTCTATGGTATTGAGTGTCTCTAGGAATAAGCTTTCAAGACTAAACACTACAACACCCAAGTCTTTAATTGAAAGACCTTTTCTTATTTTAATTGTTTAGCAAATTTTTAGGCAAGACTTTGGTTAACTACAAGAGCTGGAACAAAATGTACCCAATTAAATTCCCATGCAATTTTTTTTACTATAATATAGAGAATCACTCCACCGATATAACATCTCAATATTACTACTAACTAGCATGGGTTTCTCAAACTTAAAAAGTGGGGAGTCATAAGGCATACCTCTCATGTTTGGTTCCACTTATCTCTTCCCTTTTTATTTGTTTCTTGGAAACTCGAAGTCAATCACTCTCCTTCAAATCAACGAGAACTTCGAGGCGGAAAGACAAAGAGAGAGGGAAAATAAAGATAAATGGAGAAATCTTTTTGTGGCTTTTGAGAAGAGGGGTTAAAGAATAGAAAATTGGCGGCAAAGCTCGGCTTAAAAATCTCAAATAAAATAACTAAGATAAAGTGTTGGGGTAACCAACACGAGTGCTTATAAACTCAAATAAAATCATAACCTCGAAAATAAGATAAAGAAAATAAAAACCAAAATATAAAATAGATAGAAAACCTCCCCAAGCTTAGTCTTTTGCAAGCCCTTCAAATCATTGTGGTGGGGGAAAAAAGTTGTAACTCCAGTCCGAAAATTGAGTTGAAAGGTTACTTGTTGTTTCTCGGAGGTTCAGGGCAAGATTGTGCATTCCCTCCATAGTTCCTCCAAGTTCTTGGAAATATTGATATGCAGCGAACCGGTTTGGTGGATGCTGGTCCTGATGAGGGACTTCGTGCTCCTCCTCTTGGTCCTCATCCTCCTCCGAAATCTCCTCCTCGGATTGGTGTTGCTCAGACTTCAAGTCATAAAGCACATGTCCTTCCTCGATAGAGAAACACCATTAGGAAAAGGAGAGGGGTAGATAGGCCCAGCTCCAGCAATATGCAGATAATAAATACCACATCTCCTAGTGAGCATTCCACAAGCCCTCAAATTAGAGAAACCAACACGTCGCTCACCTTGTACTGGTTGTAAGTCACCTAGGTCGATGCCTAGAACATTGGCGAGCACGGTGATGATGCCTCCACAAGTGATTGGTCCTTAGCTTTGTTGGGATTGGTACTCCAAGTAGCGCACAAGAATTGCGCCCAAGTGAAGTGACAAGTTGCCATAGTTGAAAACAGCTTTTGTAAGGACTAAGATGTCCTCCTCATTGAGTCTTGTAAACTCATTACGCGCCTGCAAGGTGTTAGCAATAACATAGAACAAATAGCGAATATAAGTATGTTGAATATTCTTCCCTCTGCTGACTCTAGAGGTAAAGCTCATTCTATTATAACAGTGTTCTGGGGAAGGTTCCATGTTGGTAGAAGCTGCACGCAGAGCATTAGGATCATTGTTGGGTAAACCAAAACAATTGCACCATTCATCAAGTGTTAAAGAATAATTATTATTCATGAGTCGAAAAGAAATCGTATCCTCCCCATGCCATGCCTTAACGGTGCTTTGCAAAGAGCTAAGAAATTCGATGGTTAACTGGCGATAGGTTGGTGCACCATGAAATACAAAGGTTTGTAGGACAACTCTATTGCAAAGTAAATTAAAGTCATCAGAAATACCGAGTTGGTTCAAAGTGACGGGGCAATCCCACTTGGTTGCATTGACTTCTCAGTTTTTGATCCTGTCGAAACGATCATGGTGGGCTTCGTTCTTGAATCGAATCCCCATACGCTCCTGAGATGCAGCCCAAGAAGAACTAGTTGCAGCAAGATCACGTGTTTGGATCCTTGTTTTCATCTTCTACAAATAAAAGAGAAAAATATAAAACTTTTCGATCCAACAGTAATAGTCATAGCATAATCCTCATCATAGCACAGTAAAGAATCTCCTCAACATAATAATCTAGGCAAGATAATCATGGTAATAGTTCAAATATAAATCTCACCTTAGATTTATAATGACAATAGATCAGAGATGAATTTGCAAAAAGTAATTGGAGGATCAAAGGAGAAACATACCGTAGATCACTTGTGTGCGAGTTATTCGAACGAAATTCAGCAGGAGTGAAGATCCCTTAAGGTTTTGAGAGAGTTTGGAGGTAGAAGAGAGAAAATGATTGTGTTTTTGGTGTTTTGGGTACCTCCCCGAGCGTTTAAGTGGTCAGATGCAACTATAGGCGGCAACTATATGACGGGAACAGGATGTTCCGGCCATATAGATGGTCTGACGGCAATTTTTGGGTTTTCTAGGGTTTCTGTCTAGCGGCTGTAACTATACGGTGATAACTATAAGGCCGGAACTTTTGTTCCCGTCGTATAGTTGGTCGTCAAACCTTCTGTATCCTGGGATAAAAAAATATCGATGGGTAACATAACTATATGGCGGCAACTATACATCGGGATTTTTATTCCCGCCGTATAGTTGGTCGTTAACCTTTCTGTACACATCAAAAAAAATTCTATTTCTTCGAGGATTACTTTTTAGACTGAAACTTAGCGAAACACCTTGTTTTGACAGAAAAATGACAGACTAAAATTTCGACCAACTATGGCATATATAAAACAGGAATTTTTAGTACCGCTGAATCTCTTCTTCTCACTGGAGTTTTCTAGCACTCTTTATTCTATATAAAACTTAAACTTAAACTTAACTCAAACCTTTATTTCATATGGTTTGACTCCCATGCAACGCTCTTTTATGGTCAATAGCTTGACCTTGTGATTGCTCACTTAGGCCATATGAGTGGAACACCCACTCCAAAATAGTTGGCCTTCAAAGTGATGGCCTCCTTATCATCTTGATTGGCTTTCTTTTTCCTGGGTAAATGAATAACAAAAGGATTCCCAGAAGGCAACTGGAGCTTCACGTTCCCTTCATGCAAATTGATTAAAGCCTTAATAGTTCTTAAGAAGGACGCCCTAATATAATAGGGGCAGTAGCATCTTCAGGCAAGTCAACAATAACAAAATCAATAAGAGTAGGACAACCTTTAATGTATTCTAAAGTATTTTCTTTAATGCCTACTGCTTGTTTATAAGTAGAATCTGCTAGATGTACTTTTAGTTCGGTAATTTCAAAAGAGCCAAGATTTAACTTGTTAAAAATACTCTTTACAATTGTTGAAACGCTTGCACCTAGATCACATAGTGCATCTATTTCATTAGTCCCAATTTTAATCTTAATGGTAGGCTCAAATATATCATCTAGCTTAATAGGCAATTTTTCAGCAATTTTCTTGTATTCTTATTCAAGCTCATGTACCTTTATTGCTACCTGATTAACATAGTATTGATACATGGCTTCTTCATTTCCTTCACTTACCGAAATCTTGACATTGATCCTTTTTACAAGATCTTCAACTGTGTAGTTTGGTGAAGGAGCATTGCTATAATCAAGTTCTTTGGGCTCCTCCCTTTGGATTATTATCATCTTGAGGTCTTCAACTGGATTGGGCTTAGATTTACCTACAAACTTAGCTATAATGAGATTTTGACTCTCGGTTATCTTACCTAGCTATGCCTCAACGATCCTTGTTCTTTCTTGGAGGGCCTGCAAATCATTTCTCAAACTAACAGCTTGGTTAGATAATTTATCAAGCATAGCAGCATGATTCTCCGTAATTTTGACTAAAATATTGTTTTGCTTATTTTTGAGTCCATAAATTCTTTAAGAGTTTCTTGGAGACTAGTATTGCTTGATGCCATATTATTATTAGAGTTGCCTGCTGGACTAGAGTAATGTTTCTGAAAGTTTAGGTTGTATTTCTTCTTCCAATTAGGGTTATAATCATTACGAGCTATGAATTCTACTTCTTCAATAGTGGGTTCGGGAGTAGTTCTTATCGGAATTTCCTTATCTTTAACGGCTAATATGATATCATCCAACTTAGCATTGAGTTCTTCATTCTCTTGAGGTGTGACAGAGTTCACCTTCTGCGTATTTGATATTTCCACATAACATTGGGCATGGTTGTCTTGCATATTGTCTAGTAGCTGCTTTGCTTTAGTAATTTTTTTACCCATAAATGTTCCTCCAGATGCAGTATCTAGCATAGACTTAGAAACAGGGTTAAGATCATTATAAAATAAATAGATAATTAACCAATCTTCCATCCCATGGTTGGGACAGTTTCTCATGCATTCCTTCATTCTCTCCCATGCAAGCGCTAGTGGCTCACGCTCTTACTGTCTAAAACCAGTAATATTAGATCCGAGTTGCATAGTCTTTGCAGGTTGAAAGAATTTAGTCATAAATAAATAAGTACATTCCACCCATGATGTAATAGTATTTCTAGGCAAAGATAGCAACCGATATTTTGCTCTTCCTCTAAGGGAGAAAGGAAATAAGCGCAACTTGACTGCATCGGGGTCAAATATCTTTAATGTGCATCATATCACATATTTCAGTGAAAGTATTTAAGTGCATACCTGCATCTTCTACAATAGAGCCTCCAAATTGATTCTGTTGAAACAAACTTAAATAGTGGGGCTTAATTTCATAATCTTCAGCAGCGATTGCTGGCTGAGTAATAGGAGTACGCAAATAATCATTATTAGGAGTTGCAAACTCCCCAAGTTTCTTTTTAGCCATACTTCCTATGTTTTTTTATTTTCTTAAACAAGTATTAATGATGATAAAGCAAGAATTTTTAAAAAGACTAACTATTTTTTTTTGGTTTTTCAAATAAAAACTAAAAGCAAACTAACAAAATTAAAAACGAGAATTAAAATTAGCAAGGTTTCTACTAACCTCACCAGGTTAGCTATTGCTTCCTCGGCAACGGTGCCAGAAATAGGGTTGACACATTCGATCCGGATTACGGATATAGTATAGCTCTTTTTCCCTAATATACCTAGGTTTATCGAATCCTCGGGAAGCAAAAAGCAAAGTGAGATTACTTAAACGAACCTTTGGGAGTTTTAGAATTCCTATTGCGTTTTCACCGGACCAAAAGTTTGCGATCTTGTTGTTGTTGATGATGGAGAGAGAGGGACTAGGATCTTCGGTTTCACCAGTAGTGTAAGGTTCCCAACCTTTAATAAGGTAGAGATCCCTGTGTTTACAATGCTAGTCCCTGGATCAATAGCTAGCATCCACAGTTAAGATGTAATATCAAGAAACAAAGGACATAATACAACTTTATAACTAGTAATAAATTAATTTATTACATCTTACATAGCTTATTTGGCTATGTCATTACAATGCAGCAGAATAACTATATAGCATGGAGTCCTTCATCTTCAAAGTGCCACAGGAAGTCATGTTGGTTGTAGACTTGTAATCCTAATCAATAAACTTCACTAACATCAAACAAACCTGCAACATAATAAGTTGCAGCCACAAGGGTCAATACATTTGAATTGTATTGGCAAGTTTCACTACTATGTAGAAATAAGTGGATCCTATCATTTACATGCATATTTGGCTAAGTAGCGTTTAGGCTCTTTGCGTAAAAGCAATATAGTTTTATCCTATCTTTTCAAAATAGTTTTTGATCTTTGTCAAATCTTTCTGAACTTCTTGGAAAACTCCAAGTGCTTCAAATCCCTTGTTGTCACCATCAAGTTTTACTTTGAGAAATTGGAATGTCGAGACCTTCCATAGCTTTAGGCCTTAGTTGCTCAGTATTGTCCATAACCGGGGACATGGCTAAGTACTTAGAATTTTGATCTTCTGCAGAAGTTGTACACTTTACCCACATGAAACAATCTTGATGCCACCAGTGGCCGCTGGATAAGTACTCACCAAGATGGAGTACTGGCAGATTGAGAATGTGACAAAGTCTTTCCATAGGAGTCCTCCTAATACACAATTCTAGCTTGTCATCCAGGCACCAATGTAGGGTTTCAAGTTCCCTTACACAATTCTAGTTAACCTGAAGATTCCAATGCATGGGTCTTCCACTATGTAGTTGACTAAGCCAGAGCCCATTTAGCATGTGGCTGTACACGGAAGCCACTGTACGAGAAACATGTTCAATCTCTAAGTCCCTGGGTGGTTTTCTTCTAGTGCACATACAAAAGAGATAGCCATATAAACATGGTTCCTTTTGTTGCCACCTTGTCCAATCTTGAGTATCCTTGTCCACCCAGGTGGTTCATTGAGTACTTGTTTTATTATATAAAACATATAACTTTTCAACTCTTCATATAATCATATCATGTATCCCATCCCAAATATATAGCAGGGCTAAGCATACTACAACTACAATGTTTCCACTAAGGAATATATAAGGGTATCCTATTAGGATTTAGCATAGCATAAAATATAGTAAACCTTTCCATGCATGTTACAAAAATCCACTAAGTGTAATGAAAATAGTAGGACATGGATGATAGTGTCACTTGCCTTTTTAGTAGAGAATGATGGTTCCCTTATTGATCTTGCAAATATCACACTCTTCTAATTCCACCACAATTCAATCAAGCAAACACAAATTCAACTAGCATTCCAACCAATTTATCACACATAAAATAATAGAAACAAGGTCATGCATGCAAGCATGCAAAAGATAGTTTTATTTGCAAAAGTGGTTTCTACTAGGCTCTAAACATTATAAAGTTCAAAGTGGTAATTTACAAAGGTGGTAAAACCATTTGCAAAAGGTTTTATCTATAAACCATTTTAAAACCAATCAATATTTTATGTGGTTGAAAATGCTTTTAGTAAAGCAATATTCTTTAAAGAGTTCACCAAATATATTTTAATTCTAAAAACTTGGTGTTTAGGGTCAGAAGGTTTTAATCAAATCACTTCCCAAAGGTTTCACTCAAAAATCATTTCTAAAACAAAATCAATATTTTTATTTGACTAGAAATGAGATAATTCAATTATTTATTCCCTAACTTCACAAAATATATTTTTAAATCCATAAGTTGGTTCCTAGGGTCAGTAGGTTCACATCAAACCAATTTGTAAAGATTTCACATTAAAATTATATCTAGAACAATTTTTATATTCAAAATAAGCCTACACAAGTTTCTGCAATTTCAACCAATTTTCCAGAAGCAAAACATTAAAAAAGTGCATGATTGCAAAGTACTTGTTCTACTGATTCCATTGATATAAAATTTGCAAAATTTGGACGTGTAGAATTAAAGTTATGAATTTTACAAGTTTGCAATTCAAACTGATTCTAATTCTGTTTTTTAAACAAAACCCTGTCCACATGGTGCGTTTCTATTGGACGGTACCGCTTCGTGCGGATCAGCCTCTCTGGACCGCAGGATCTTATTTAGATTGCACGGCACAGATTGAGTGATACCCCTTCGTTAAGTCATCTGTTCCTACGCGTCGGATCTAAATCTAACGGTGCACATGAGTTTGACCATTGCCTGGCGGCGCTGCGCGGCGGCTGGCGGCGGCGCGCGGTCAGACGGTGTGCTTGCCGACGTTGCAGGAAGGGAGGGAGAGGGGGAAATGTCTTACAGTGTTCGCAGGGTCCTGGTGAAGCTCAAGGTGTTGTTGGTTTGGCGAGGGGCGCACCGGAGAGGTGACGATTGCTCGTCGGAGTAGCTCCTGGCGACGGGTGTGCTCAGGTGTCGTCGGGGATGGGGTTACAGGTCGCGCCGAGGTGAGTGGAGCATACGGTTAGACGCGTACTGATCTGGGGATGATGGGAGCGTCAACAGGAGGTGCTGGGGCGAACGGAGCTTACCGGGGAAGTTCGCCTGAGCCAAGGCAGACGGCGACGATGCTCTGTGTCAAGCTTGTCGACGCTAGGGGACGCGCGCGGGTGAGTGGAGAACACGGGCAGGTGCGCCTGGTGCTGGCGAGCAAGCTCGTGTGCAGTGGAAGGCGAGGGGAGGCTGGACGGCGCCGGAATTGCTCGGAGAAGCTCGCCGGAGTAGCGGCAGTGCAAAGCCGATTCGAGGCAGCCTGGTGGCTGGGAGAGGCTGGAGCTTGGGGGGAAAGAGAGAGGGAAAGCAGGCTATTAATCGAGCGTGGTCGCAGGCGGGATTAACTCAGCCATTTACGCGTATTGACGCCGACAATAACTCGGCAGCAACGGCAGGGAGGAACGGCTGGCGCGGTGAAGACGACGACGTGCTGGCGTGGGTCCCGTCTGTCAGTGAGAGAGAGAGAGAGAGCACGGGGTCCACTTGTCTGCGTCTCTGCGGGTTGTTATCTGGGTGGAAAATGTTTCGCCGAGAGGGGGAGAGTTGGGATGCGAGTTGGGCTGCTGGGCCTGTTGGGTTGGGTTGAGTCTGATTCACTTTTTTTATACAGATTGCTTTTTCTTTTTCTATTTGATTTTCTGTTTTTTATTTTGAAACAAACAATTCAAACAACAAATCAAATCAAACCACCACCAAACTTTGTATTTATTTTAATTCTGTTTAACAACACAAATCAAAGTCCAAAATAAAATAATTTTTATTCTTTTTAGGATCCATTAATAATTTAAATAAATAGACCTTAGTTATTAATTCAAATAGGATTTGATTTATTTTAAAACTCTATTTGAAATCTAAAATAATATCAAAATCATTTCAGTAGGTTTTATTTGAATAAATAAAACACTTGGGAAAACTTATTTAAAATAAAATAACAAGTTTTAATGTTTATTTAAAATGGAAAAGCCTTTACTTTAATAAAATTGGATATTAATAAATCCTCATTATTTTATTTAAATAACCTTTACTCTTTTTATCAAATAGAAATATTTTATTTCAAAAGCTTGGCCAAGATTTAATTTGGCTCTATAAAATAATCCTTATTTATAATTCTACCTTTTCTTTTGAAAATCAAATCTTTTTATTAAAAGATCTAAAATAGTAATTCCAACTATCATAATTTTATTTATTAATTGTTTATCTTTTTAAATCCTTTTAGGATTTTATTTGAGCAAAATAAGTTTGGATATTTCCAATTGGAATCAAAAAGTTTCTTCTCATCCTAAATTTCAACAAAGTTTTATTTTGTTTATTTATTTTTCACATTTCAAAATTTGGAAAATTTTGGGATGTGACAGGCTACCACCCTTAAAAGAAATCTCGTCCCGAGATTTGGGAAGGCTAGGGTTACAAGTTGGCTTCAAGGCAACTAGTGTACCACCACCGTTAAAATAAATCTCATAGGATTACATTGATGGTTCACTTGTCTATGGGTTTAACACTTGATATCCAGATAAGGAATCCTTATTTGACTCTTCTGAGTTTACTAATTTCTGACATCCACTTCTTCTATCTCTTCAAAGTTTCCATCCATGTCAATGTGGTTCACATGTCCTTTCTGGGTCACATTGGAGTCATTTCCATTGGCTCTTCTAGCATTCTTTTTCTTTTTCTTCTCAGGACAGTCTGATGCATAGTGTCCAAGCTCCTTACAATTATAGCACTGCAACTGGCTAATGTATTTCTTCCTGAAAGTGTCATGTTGGTTCTGACCAAGGTCATCTCCATGGTCAGTATCATTTCCATTATTATCACTTCCATTGTTGTTGTGGTGATACTGATGTGGTTCAGAATCTTCATTGCTCTTTTTGAATGAATGCTTCTTTTTTGATGATCCTGAGTGATTCTTGAGTTTATGCTTCCTATTTCTATTCTCAACTTGATTCATCTTGTTTTCCAATATAGTGGCTTTGTCACAGAGTGATTGATAAGTTGGTACATAGGCAATAGCTAGCTGCAGGTTCAACTCATCATTAAGTCCTTCAAGAAATTTCTCCTTTCTCTTAGCATCTGTGTCAACTTCATCCGGTGCATAGCGTGCCAGATTGTTGAATTCTTCAATATACTCAGCCACACTGAGGTGTCGCTGCTTCAGATTGTGAAACTCCTTTTTCTTCAAGTACATCACTCCAGGTGAGATGTGAGTTGTTCTGAATCTGTCCTCAAAAATAGCCCAAGTTACATCTTCAAGGGGAGTGGTGATCTGAAAGTTGTCCCACCATGTTGCTGCTGGTCCTTCAAGCAGAAATGCTGCAAACCTTACGTTTTCTTCATCGGTGCAGCCAACAGTCACTAAGTCCTTATTCACCGAACGTAACCAATCATTGGCTTCCATTGGATCAGTTGTTCCAGAGAACCTTGCAGGCCTAAGTTTTAGAAACTTGGTGAGCATGTCAAGTGCTGGAGGATTATTCTGATTGTTGTTGTTGTTGTTGTTGTTGTTGTTGTTGTTGTTGTTGTTGTTGTTCTGATTCTGTATGAATGTGGTCATCTCCTGCATCAACTGTGTCTGGGCTGCCAACATCTGCTGCATCTCAGGGGTGTTGTTGTTGTTGTTTTGGTTGGGGTTGGCACGACGGGGAGGCATCTGTTGGTTTGATAGGTATAAGTATTGGTGGATAGGTTTTTAAGAAGTCTTGACACACAACTCAAAACCAACCAAGTTTAATCAAACAATCAAGCAATCAACAAGCAACTATTTACTAACAACTTATGAGCTTAACTCACGAGTTGAAGGAAACAACAAGTTTTCTTGAAATAATCAACCTAGTATAATCATACCTCATAGGTCAATATGATCCATACTCTAACTTGATATCAATGTTTTTGGTAGGAAATCTAATGTCTCTTGATTTTTCACTTGTAGTCCTTAGTGAAATCCTTGGTGGAACTAAAATTGAAATCATTGGTCATGGTGAAGGCTTTGTCCATCAAGTTGAAAAGGAAGAGGTGTAGAATTCAAAAACCAAAATGTTGAGGAAAGAGTTTACAAGATTGTTTGTAAATAAGTTTTGGAACAAATACAACACGTATTTTTCTAAGGGGTTTTGTCCAATCCTAGGGTTACAATCCTACAAGCAACACAGTGCTCTGATACCATCTGTAAGGTTCCCAACCTTTAATAAGGTAGAGATCCCTGTGTTTACAATGCTAGTCTCTGGATCAATAGCTAGCATCCACAGTTAAGATGTAATATCAAGAAACAAAGGTCATAATACAACTTTATAACCAGGAATAAAATAATTTATCACATCTTACATAGCTCATTTGGCTATCTCATTACAATGCAGCAGAATAACTATATAGCATGGAGTCCTTCATCTTCAAAGTGCCACAGGCAGTCATGTTGGTTGTAGACTTGTAATCCTAATCAATAAACTTCACTAACATCAAGCAAACCTGCAACATAATAAGTTGCAGCCACAAGGGTCAATACATTTGAATTGTATTGGCAAGTTTCACTACTATGTAGAAATAAGTGGATCCTATCATTTACATGCATATTTGGCTAAGTAGGGTTTAGGCTCTTTTGCAGAAAGCAATATAGTTTTATCCTATCTTTTCAAAATAGTTTTTGATCTTTGTCAAATATTTCTAAACTTCTTGGAAAACTCCAAGTGCTTCAAATCCCTTGTTGTCACCATCAAGTTTTACTTTGAGAAATTGGAATGTCGAGACCTTCCATAGCTTTAGGCCTTAGTTGCTCAGTATTGTCCATAACCGGGGACACGGCTAAGTACTTAGAATTTTGATCTTCTACAGAAGTTGTACACTTTACCCACATGACACAATCTCATCTTGATGCCACCGGGTGGCATTTGGATAAGTACTCACCAAGATGGAGTACTGGCAGATTGAGAATGTGACAAAGTCTTTCCATAGGAGTCCTCCCAATACACAATTCTAGCTTGGCATCCAGGCACCAATGTAGGGTTTCAAGTTCCCTTACACAATTCTAGTTAACCTGAAGATTCCAATGCATGGGTCTTCCACTATGTAGTTGACTAAGCCAGCCCATTTAGCATGTGGTGTACACGGAAGCCAATTCACGAGAAACATGTTCAATCTCTAAGTCCCTGGGTGGTTTTCTTCTAGTGCACATACAAAAGAGATAGCCATATAAACATGGTTCCTTTTGTTGCCACCTTGTCCAATCTTGAGTATCCTTGTCCACCCAGGTGGTTCATTGAGTACTTGTTTTATTATATAAAACATATAACTTTTCAACTCTTCATATAATCATATCATGTATCCCATCCCAAATATATAGCAGGGCTAAGCATACTACAACTACAATGTTTCCACTAAGGAATATATAAGGGTATCCTATTAGGATTTAGCATAGCATAAAATATAGTAAACCTTTCCATGCATGTTACAAAAATTCACTAAGTGTAATGAAAATAGTAGGACATGGATGATAGTGTCACTTGCCTTTTTAGTAGAGAATGATGGTTCCCTTATTGATCTTGCAAATATCACACTCTTCTAATTCCACCACAATTCAATCAAGCAAACACAAATTCAACTAGCATTCCAACCAATTTATCACACATAAAATAATAGAAACAAGGTCATGCATGCAAGCATGCAAAAGATAGTTTTATTTGCAAAAGTGGTTTCTACTAGGCTCTAAACATTATAAAGTTCAAAGTGGTCATTTACAAAGGTGGTAAAACCATTTGCAAAAGGTTTTATCTATAAACCATTTTAAAACCAATCAATATTTTATGTGGTTGAAAATGCTTTTAGTAAAGCAATATTCTTTAAAGAGTTCACCAAATATATTTTAATTCTCAAAACTTGGTGTTTAGGGTCAGAAGGTCTTAATCAAATCATTTCCCAAAGGTTTCACTCAAAAATCATTTCTAAAACAATATCAATATTTTTATTTGACTAGAAATGAGCTAATTCAATTATTTATTCCCTAACTTCACAAAATACATTTTTAAATCCATAAGTTGGTTCAAGGGTCAGTAGGTTCACATCAAACCAATTTGTAAAGATTTCACATTAAAATATATCTAGAACAATTTTTATATTCAAAAAAAAGACTACACAAGTTTCTGCAATTTCAACCAATTTTCCAGAAGCAAAACATTAAAAAAGTGCATGATTGCAAAGTACTTGTTCTACTAATTCCATTGATATAAAATTTGCAAAATTTGGACGTGTATAATTAAAGTTATGAATTTTACAAATTTGCAATTCAAACATATTCTAATTCTGTTTTTTAAACAAAACCCTGTCCACGTGGCGCGTTTCTATTGGACGGTACCGCTTCGTGCGGATCATCCTCTCTGGACCGCAGGATCTTATTTAGATTGCACGACGCAGATTGAGTGATACCCCTTCGTTAAGTCATCTGTTCCTACGCGTCGGATCTAAATCTAACGATGCAGATGAGTTTGACCATTGCTGGCGGCTGGCGGGCAGCAGCGCCTGTCGAGACGGTTTGCTTGCCGGCGTTGCGAAGCGAGGGAGAGGGGTAAATGGCTTACAGTGTTCACAGGGTCCTGGTGAAGCTCAAGGTGCTATTGGTTTGGCGAGGGGCGCATCGGAGAGGCGACGATTGCTCGCCGGAGTAGCTCCTGGCGACGGGTGTGCTCAGGTGTCGTCGGGGATGGGGCTACAGGTCGCGCCGAGGCAAGTGGAGCATACGGTTAGACGCGTACTGATCTGGGGATGATGGGAGCGTCAACAGGAGGTGTTGGGGCGAACGGAGCTTACCGGGGAAGTTCGCCTGAGCCAAGGCAGACGGCGGCGATGCTCTATGTCGAGCTTGTCGATGCTAGGGGACGCGCGCGGGCGAGTGGAGAACACGGGCAGGTGCGCCTGGTGCTGGCGAGCAAGCTTGTGTGCAGTGGAAGGCGAGGGGAGGCTGGACGGCGCCGGAATTGCTCGGAGAAGCTCGCCGGAGTAGCGGCAGTGCAAAGCCGATTCGAGGCAGCCTGATGGCTGGGAGAGGCTGGAGCTTGGGGGGAAAGAGAGAGGGAAAGCAGGCTATTAATAGAGCGTGGTCGCAGGCGGGATTAACTCAGCCATTTACGCGTATTGACGCCGACAATAACTCGGCAGCAACGGCAGGGAGGAACGGCTGGCGCGGTGAAGACGACGACGTGTTGGCGTGGGTCCCGTCTGTCAGTGAGAGAGAGAGAGAGAGAGCACGGGGTCCACTTGTCTGCGTCTCTTATCTGGGTGGAAAATGTTTCGCCGAGAGGGGGAGAGTTGGGATGCGAGTTGGGCTGCTGGGCCTGTTGGGTTGGGTTGAGTCTGATTCACTTTTTTTATACAGATTGCTTTTTCTTTTTCTATTTGATTTTCTGTTTTTTATTTTGAAACAAACAATTCAAACAACAAATCAAATCAAACCACCACCAAACTTTGTATTTATTTTAATTCTGTTTAACAACACAAATCAAAGTCCAAAATAAAATAATTTTTATTCTTTTTAGGATCCATTAATAATTTAAATAAATAGACCTTAGTTATTAATTCAAATAGGATTTGATTTATTTTAAAACTCTATTTGAAATCTAAAATAATATCAAAATCATTTCAGTAGGTTTTATTTGAATAAATAAAACACTTGGGAAAACTTATTTAAAATAAAATAACAAGTTTTAATGTTTATTTAAAATGGAAAAGCCTTTACTTTAATAAAATTGGATATTAATAAATCCTCATTATTTTATTTAAATAACCTTTACTCTTTTTATCAAATAGAAATATTTTATTTCAAAAGCTTGGCCAAGATTTAATTTGGCTCTATAAAATAATCCTTATTTATAATTCTACCTTTTCTTTTGAAAATCAAATCTTTTTATTAAAAGATCTAAAATAGTAATTCCAACTATCATAATTTTATTTATTAATTGTTTATCTTTTTAAATCCTTTTAGGATTTTATTTGAGCAAAATAAGTTTGGATATTTCCAATTGGAATCAAAAAGTTTCTTCTCATCCTAAATTTCAACAAAGTTTTATTTTGTTTATTTATTTTTCACATTTCAAAATTTGGAAAATTTTGGGATGTGACAGGCTACCACCCTTAAAAGAAATCTCGTCCCGAGATTTGGGAAGGCTAGGGTTACAAGTTGGCTTCAAGGCAACTAGTGTACCACCACCGTTAAAATAAATCTCATAGGATTACATTGATGGTTCACTTGTCTATGGGTTTAACACTTGATATCCAGATAAGGAATCCTTATTTGACTCTTCTGAGTTTACTAATTTCTGACATCCACTTCTTCTATCTCTTCAAAGTTTCCATCCATGTCAATGTGGTTCACATGTCCTTTCTGGGTCACATTGGAGTCATTTCCATTGGCTCTTCTAGCATTCTTTTCTTTTTCTTCTCGGACGATCGATGCATAGTGTCCAAGCTCCTTACAATTATAGCAATCGCAATGGCTAATGTATTTCTTCTGAAAGTGTCATGTTGGTTCGACCAAGGTCATCTCCATGGTCGATATCATTTCCATTATTATCACTTCCATTGTTGTTGTGGTGATCTTGATGTGGTTCGAATCTTCATTGCTCTTTTGAATGAATGCTTCTTTTTGATGATCTGAGTGATTCTTGAGTTTATGCTTCCTATTTCTATTCTCAACTTGATTCATCTTGTTTTCCAATATAGTGGCTTTGTCACGAGTGATTGATAAGTTGGTACATAGGCAATAGCTAGCTGCGAGTTCAACTCATCATTAAGTCCTTCAAGAAATTTCTCCTTTCTCTTAGCATCTGTGTCAACTTCATCCGTGCATAGCGTGCGATTGTTGAATTCTTCAATATACTCACCACCGAGGTGTCGCCAGATTGTGAAACTCCTTTTTCTTCAAGTACATCACTCCAGGTGAGATGTGAGTTGTTCTGAATCTGTCCTCAAAAATAGCCCAAGTTACATCTTCAAGGGGAGTGGTGATCTGAAAGTTGTCCCACCATGTTGCTGCTGGTCCTTCAAGCAATGCTTGCAAACCTTACGTTTTCTTCATCGGTGCAATAGCAGTCACTAAGTCCTTATTCACCGAACGTAACCAATCATTGGCTTCCATTGGATCAGTTGTTCCAGAGAACCTTGCAGGCCTAAGTTTTAGAAACTTGGTGAGCATGTCAAGTGCTGGAGGATTATTCTGATTGTTGTTGTTGTTGTTGTTGTTGTTGTTCTGATTCTGTATGAATGTGGTCATCTCCTGCATCAACTGTGTCTGGGCTGCCAACATCTGCTGCATCTCAGGGGTGTTGTTGTTGTTGTTTTGGTTGGGGTTGGCACGACGGGGAGGCATCTGTTGGTTTGATAGGTATAAGTATTGGTGGATAGGTTTTTAAGAAGTCTTGACACACAACTCAAAACCAACCAAGTTTAATCAAACAATCAAGCAATCAACAAGCAACTATTTACTAACAACTTATGAGCTTAACTCACGAGTTGAAGGAAACAACAAGTTTTCTTGAAATAATCAACCTAGTATAATCATACCTCATAGGTCAATATGATCCATACTCTAACTTGATATCAATGTTTTTGGTAGGAAATCTAATGTCTCTTGATTTTTCACTTGTAGTCCTTAGTGAAATCCTTGGTGGAACTAAAATTGAAATCATTGGTCATGGTGAAGGCTTTGTCCATCAAGTTGAAAAGGAAGAGGTGTAGAATTCAAAAACCAAAATGTTGAGGAAAGAGTTTACAAGATTGTTTGTAAATAAGTTTTGGAACAAATACAACACGTATTTTTCTAAGGGGTTTTGTCCAATCCTAGGGTTACAATCCTACAAGCAACACAGTGCTCTGATACCATCTGTAAGGTTCCCAACCTTTAATAAGGTAGAGATCCCTGTGTTTACAATGCTAGTCTCTGGATCAATAGCTAGCATCCACAGTTAAGATGTAATATCAAGAAACAAAGGTCATAATACAACTTTATAACCAGGAATAAAATAATTTATCACATCTTACATAGCTCATTTGGCTATCTCATTACAATGCAGCAGAATAACTATATAGCATGGAGTCCTTCATCTTCAAAGTGCCACAGGCAGTCATGTTGGTTGTAGACTTGTAATCCTAATCAATAAACTTCACTAACATCAAGCAAACCTGCAACATAATAAGTTGCAGCCACAAGGGTCAATACATTTGAATTGTATTGGCAAGTTTCACTACTATGTAGAAATAAGTGGATCCTATCATTTACATGCATATTTGGCTAAGTAGGGTTTAGGCTCTTTTGCAGAAAGCAATATAGTTTTATCCTATCTTTTCAAAATAGTTTTTGATCTTTGTCAAATATTTCTAAACTTCTTGGAAAACTCCAAGTGCTTCAAATCCCTTGTTGTCACCATCAAGTTTTACTTTGAGAAATTGGAATGTCGAGACCTTCCATAGCTTTAGGCCTTAGTTGCTCAGTATTGTCCATAACCGGGGACACGGCTAAGTACTTAGAATTTTGATCTTCTACAGAAGTTGTACACTTTACCCACATGACACAATCTCATCTTGATGCCACCAGTGGCCGCTGGATAAGTACTCACCAAGATGGAGTACTGGCAGATTGAGAATGTGACAAAGTCTTTCCATAGGAGTCCTCCCAATACACAATTCTAGCTTGGCATCCAGGCACCAATGTAGGGTTTCAAGTTCCCTTACACAATTCTAGTTAACCTGAAGATTCCAATGCATGGGTCTTCCACTATGTAGTTGACTAAGCCAGAGCCCATTTAGCATGTGGCTGTACACGGAAGCCACTGTACGAGAAACATGTTCAATCTCTAAGTCCCTGGGTGGTTTTCTTCTAGTGCACATACAAAAGAGATAGCCATATAAACATGGTTCCTTTTGTTTCCACCTTGTCCAATCTTGAGTATCCTTGTCCACCCAGGTGGTTCATTGAGTACTTGTTTTATTATATAAAACATATAACTTTTCAACTCTTCATATAATCATATCATGTATCCCATCCCAAATATATAGCAGGGCTAAGCATACTACAACTACAATGTTTCCACTAAGGAATATATAAGGGTATCCTATTAGGATTTAGCATAGCATAAAATATAGTAAACCTTTCCATGCATGTTACAAAAATTCACTAAGTGTAATGAAAATAGTAGGACATGGATGATAGTGTCACTTGCCTTTTTAGTAGAGAATGATGGTTCCCTTATTGATCTTGCAAATATCACACTCTTCTAATTCCACCACAATTCAATCAAGCAAACACAAATTCAACTAGCATTCCAACCAATTTATCACACATAAAATAATAGAAACAAGGTCATGCATGCAAGCATGCAAAAGATAGTTTTATTTGCAAAAGTGGTTTCTACTAGGCTCTAAACATTATAAAGTTCAAAGTGGTCATTTACAAAGGTGGTAAAACCATTTGCAAAAGGTTTTATCTATAAACCATTTTAAAACCAATCAATATTTTATGTGGTTGAAAATGCTTTTAGTAAAGCAATATTCTTTAAAGAGTTCACCAAATATATTTTAATTCTCAAAACTTGGTGTTTAGGGTCAGAAGGTCTTAATCAAATCATTTCCCAAAGGTTTCACTCAAAAATCATTTCTAAAACAATATCAATATTTTTATTTGACTAGAAATGAGCTAATTCAATTATTTATTCCCTAACTTCACAAAATACATTTTTAAATCCATAAGTTGGTTCAAGGGTCAGTAGGTTCACATCAAACCAATTTGTAAAGATTTCACATTAAAATATATCTAGAACAATTTTTATATTCAAAAAAAGACTACACAAGTTTCTGCAATTTCAACCAATTTTCCAGAAGCAAAACATTAAAAAAGTGCATGATTGCAAAGTACTTGTTCTACTAATTCCATTGATATAAAATTTGCAAAATTTGGACGTGTATAATTAAAGTTATGAATTTTACAAATTTGCAATTCAAACATATTCTAATTCTGTTTTTTAAACAAAACCCTGTCCACGTGGCGCGTTTCTATTGGACGGTACCGCTTCGTGCGGATCATCCTCTCTGGACCGCAGGATCTTATTTAAATTGCACGACGCAGATTGAGTGATACCCCTTCGTTAAGTCATCTGTTCCTACGCGTCGGATCTAAATCTAACGATGCAGATGAGTTTGACCATTGCCTGGCGGCGCTGCGCGGCGGCTGGCAACGGCGCACGGTCAGACGGTTTGCTTGCCGACGTTGCAGGAAGCGAGGGAGAGGGGGAAATGGCTTACAGTGTTCACAGGGTCCTGGTGAAGCTCAAGGTGCTATTGGTTTGGCGAGGGGCGCATCGGAGAGGCGACGATTGCTCGCCGGAGTAGCTCCTGGCGACGGGTGTGCTCAGGTGTCGTCGGGGATGGGGCTACAGGTCGCGCCGAGGCAAGTGGAGCATACGGTTAGACGCGTACTGATCTGGGGATGATGGGAGCGTCAACAGGAGGTGTTGGGGCGAACGGAGCTTACCGGGGAAGTTCGCCTGAGCCAAGGCAGACAGCGGCGATGCTCTATGTCGAGCTTGTCGATGCTAGGGGACGCGCGCGGGCGAGTGGAGAACACGGGCAGGTGCGCCTGGTGCTGGCGAGCAAGCTCGTGTGCAGTGGAAGGCGAGGAGGTCAGACGGTGGCTGGAATTGCTGGCTGGAGTAGCGGCAGTGCAAAGCCGATTCGAGGCAGCCTGGTGGCTGGGAGAGGCTGGAGATTGGGGGGAAAGAGAGAGGGAAAGCAGGCTATTAATTGAGCGTGGTCGCAGGCGGGATTAACTCAGCCATTTACGCGTATTGACGCTGGCAATAACTCGGCAGCAACGGCAGGGAGGAACGGGTAGCGCGGTGAAGACGACGACGTGCTGGCGTGGGGCCCGTCTGTCAGTGAGAGAGAGAGAGAGCACGGTGTCCACTTGTCTGTGTCTCTACGGGTTGTTATCTGGGTGGAAAGCGTTTCGCCGAGAGGGGGGAGAGTTGGGCTGCGAGTTGGGCTGCTGGGCCTGTTGGGTTGGGTTGAGTCTGCTTCACTTTTTTTATACAGATTGCTTTTTCTTTTTCTATTTGATTTTCTGTTTTTGATTTTCAAACAAACAATTCAAACAAAAAATCAAATCAAACCACCACCAAACTTTGTATTTATTTTAATTCTGTTTAACAACACAAATCAAAGTCCAAAATAAAATAATTTTTATTCTTTTTAGGATCCATTAATAATTAAATAAATAGACCTTAGTTATTAATTCAAATAGGATTTGATTTATTTTAAAACTCTATTTGAAATCTAAAATAATATCAAAATCATTTCAGTAGGTTTTATTTGAATAAATAAAACACTTGGGAAAACTTATTTAAAATAAAATAACAAGTTTTAATGTTTATTTAAAATGGAAAAGCCTTTACTTTAATAAAATTGGATATTAATAAATCCTCATTATTTTATTTAAATAACCTTTACTCTTTTTATCAAATATAAATATTTTATTTCAAAATCTTGGCCAAGATTTAATTTGGCTCTATAAAATAATCCTTATTTATAATTCTACCTTTTCTTTTGAAAATCAAATCTTTTTATTAAAAGATCTAAAATAGTAATTCCAACGATCATAATTTTATTTATTAATTTGTTTATCTTTTAAAATCCTTTTAGGATTTTATTTGATCAAAATAAGTTTGGATATTTCCAATTGGAATCAAAAAGTTTCTTCTCACCCTAAATTTCAACAAAGTTTTATTTTGTTTATTTATTTTTCACATTTCAAAATTTGGAAAATTTTGGGATGTGACAAGTAGCTGTGCAAAACATCTGATGGGAGTAATAGATAATAATAAAGTACTCATGTAATTGTTAGAGCAAGATAATTATTGGGTAATGCATCCATAAATGTTATCACCTCCGCAACTGCTTATGGCAATAACCTACTAGTCTCATCCATAGAAGAAAGAGAAATAATGATATGCGTAGTGATGTCATCGTTAATCCTAAGTAAGTTCATCACATACAGTCGTACTACCATTTCTGTCACTAGGGTTCCTATCCTGCAGATCTGATGTAGCCCGACCTACGGTCGTTACCACATCATGGTCTCCAACTTACGCCAAGTCATCATGGACTCCAAAGGTGAATCCGTTCCTCTATGCGAGCCTACTTCCTACCCTATTGAATGGTATGCTAATTCATACTCCGTCACATATGCATGATAGGTTCACACCGACAAGTACGGAGGCAAGGGAGGAAGCCCGGAACATCAAGCCTGACAAGACAGAGTCTTGGAAGAGGAGACGGAAGAAGCCACGGCTGAACCACCGGAGTCTACGGCCTACACCGGAGTCTCCGGTCCTGCGCACCGGAGTCTCCAAACCGACCTCGGATCGACCCAAAGAACCGACCCGGGACGGTCAAGACGCCACTCGGAGACACCGAGATCGACCGGAATCTCTGCCCCGATCAAGTCTTCGGCCCCTATACCGGAGTCTCCGGCCTGCGTGATGGGCCTGCGCGCTGCCAGCTGGGCCTTCGGCCCATGTACCCCTCTAGCTCGTCCAAACCCTAGTTTTATCCCTAAACTACCCCTGTTTATGTGGCTGGCCTATAAATAGAGCCCCCACCCCTTCATGTATCCCTTAGGCATAGATGATAGACTAAAGACAACCCCCTTTGTGGAATCTCTAGTTTTGCCTCATCCCCTTTACCAAGGGGACCGACTATCGTCACCAACGTCGATTGGACTTTGCATCACGCATCCATCGTTGAACAAGGCCTTGGAGTTCATTGTCTCGTCTCCAAGTTGTCAAGACCCTCCCCAAGGTGTTCTTCCCTCTCCAATGTGGATTTGAGGGAGCACGTTGACCGATCTTTCCTTGCAAGGATTCTATCGGACCGGTGGCCGCCGTTCGGGAGCAATCGGCCTTGTATCGTGTGAGTTTTGCGTGTGTTCATCGTCTTCTTCGCGAGGTGTGTGTTCGCTTCCGCTACCTTCTCCCTTTCCCCTCGATTTCCCATCGATTTGACCACGATATCCGTGAAGATCGGGCCACCCAAGAGGTTAACCCCTTCATCATCTGGTATCAGCAGCTTTTGGTTGCCACGGATTTCTCATTGATTTGGTCTTTTCCCCATAAATTCGAAAGAGTTAAATCCATCGGACATCATTGAACTTGACAGCCGAAATCAATACGGTCACTGTACTCAGAGAATACAGCTCTACGGTCACTAAATACTCGTCGCAGTGTCACGCGAGGTCACTGGGCCATGTCTAGAGCTGTATGTGCCGACGTGTCCATCCGCGGGACCCACTGTCAGTTCATTGAACGGTTAGGTATGCGACACTGATAATAGGTAGGGGGCTATTTGCAAAAGCGTGGTGGAATCAATATCCCCTCACGGTTCGACCGGACCAGCTCGCGTCCTCTCTCTCTCAGCCGCACCGTTCGACGAACCCTAAATTGGCGCCACAAGACCTTAGCCACCGGAGTTCTCCGTCATGATCCCGTAGTAGCCCCGCCATGTCTAGCGCAAGCTCCAGCCGATGTGCGCTCCGCCGTGCAGCCCCTCCATTTCCCCTGATCCCGTGCCCAGATTGCGGGAGGGTGGTGAAGCAGTGTCGCTCAGGGACGGCAGAGCACCCTGGCTGGGTTTACTACAAGTGCATGCGCCATGGTGTAAGTTCCTTTCTTTGTAGTTTTGGCGCCTGCTTCAATTTCTGGAGTACATATTGTAATTTGGTTTCTGATTTGGCAGTTCGGTTGCAATTTCTGGAACTGGGAGCTTGAGTATATTGGATACTTGCTCGAGCACAACTACCTGCGTGGAGATGCTGCTATGGATGCCCTGGGTTGGGCTGAGGACAGAAGGGAAGAGCTCCAGCTTAGGAAGGAGGAGCAGAACTTGACCAATGTGCCAGGACAGGAGCTCAAACAGAACATGATGATAGAAGAACTGAAGGAGGTTCTGGTTCTGCTAAAGATTGTGGTGGCCATGCTGTTTGTGATCTTTGCAATGATGGCTGTCATTACTCTGAAGAAATGAGCTGTTGTTGTAGCACAATGTAGTGTTGATGCTTCTGTATCTGTTAAGTGTTGTAGTGAACTGAAGTGAAATGTAGTTGCTTGTAATCTGGGCTGTTGTTAACCAATGTGGGATGTACTCTTGTCTTTTGAAGCAATGTGGAATCTAATGAAGCTGTTTGATTGTCTGTTTGATTGTTTGTTGATGAAAGTACACAGAATTCATGTAACACATAAATGGCTAGAGAACACATGCACAGATGGTATGTAACCAAGATGGCATGTAACTACATATTTCATCTAAATAAACAGCAGTAGCTCCAATAGACTAAGATTGCTGCCATTTTCCACAACACATATATATATAATACTCAGAGATGATAAGTGGTTGCCATTTCAATGGCACATGATAACCTGGCAACATAGCAGTTAATCCAACACACCAAAAGGGCTCAAGTTTGCTAGAAGTTTAAAAGACATAAATTACAGAAGATCTGAGCAACCAAAAGGGCTCAACACACCAAAAGGGCAACATAGCAGTTTCACAGATCTGCCTAAATTATTACATAGATTTCCTAGGACACCTTAACTCATCAAACATGTTGACTTTCTTCTTTGTAGGCAATGAAGCCATTTGAGCTCTGTGAGCTTCCATATCAGCTTTGTGAGCATCCATCTGAGCTTTGTGTGATGCAATTTCAGCAACTCTCTTTGCTTTCCTCTCTGCTTCTCTTTTATCAACTGCAATCTTCCTCTCTTCTGTGCATTATCTTGCTTCTTCTTCTGAGCTACTTCTTTTCTTACTTCTGATATTATTCTCTTGGTCTCTACTCTAGCCTTCTTCTTCAACTCAGCTTCCTGCCTCCTCTTCTCCTTTTTCTCTGCATCCTCCATTGCTTTGGCCTCTGCATGTTGAGCTTTTATCTTCTCCTGCTCCAGTTTCTTCCTAGCTTTCTCTTCTGCTTTTTTCATTTCTGCCTGATATTTTGCTTCAGCTATAGCAAGCTTTCTTTCATCATTTGCTCTGTTCTTTTCCTGTTGCATCTGTAGCAACTTTTGAGCCAATTCACCCTGCCTGAGAGTGGTAGAACTAGCTTCAGTAGCAGATGTCTGGGACAGCTGGCTTTGTGCATCTGTGATGAATGTTGAATCAGGAATTGGTCTTGTATCTAATCCCTCATAAGCTTTCAGACAAGCACAATTCCATGAGAAATTGAAATATGACAAAAAAATCTTGAACTAAGTGAAATATGACCAAATACTCTTTATTTACCTCATGGATCAAGGTGTCAACAAGAAGATCTTCTGCAATTGGGTTTTGAGCATTAGGATTGTTAAGAACTGGGTTTTGTTCCTACAAAATACAAGGATGCATGTAAAGATAAGGAAACTGCATGTAAAAGCAGATAGGAGCAATTCAACTAATACAAGGATGAATATACAAATAAGGATGCATGTAACTGACATTGTCAGCTTGGTTGGTTCCGAGGTGGAGGCACATTAAGATCTTGTGCATTTGGTGGTGGTAGTCCTGATTTCAACCATTTGCATCCAGATTTGTTATGATCTGGTAGACCACAGTAGGAGCAATGCATGATAACTCCATGCCTTGTCATTTTCTTGCCTCCTCCTCTTGCATCTACCTCATGTGGTGCTTTTCTTCTACTTTTAGTGGGCCTCCCAACATGTTTTTTGAACAGAGGAGCTAGTACAACAGGTCCATTCATTCTTTCCCATTCTGTCTTGTCTCTGCATGGGTATACTATATTTCCATAGGCCTTATCATGCATCTCAACTGAATAACATTTATCAACTAGTGTAACAGGATCTATGACATCATTCCTTAAGCATGCTATTACATGAGGACAGGGATTCTGTTTTACGCCACCTCATGCAACTACATGTTTTATGCTTGAGATCAACTACATAATCCATTTGGTTGGGAGGAAACTAGTTCACCCACTTGGAATAGCCCATCTCCTCCATCTGCAAACACATTTCTTGAAAGCTCAATGTGCTTGTCAAGTTTCTTCCTTATCTTTGGGCAAATAGGACCAGTCCAACTACTTCTATCTTTGTTCTTTGTGTAATGCCTAGTCATTATTTGAGCCTTGATTGTTTCCAACATAGAAAGCACAGGGAGTTCTCTAGCTTCTAGTATGTATCTGAAAACATATAAATCAAGTTACTCCTATATGGCTAATGTGCTAGATGATACCATACAGTTAGAGGAATGTAACTTACTTGTTGAAGACCTCACAGTTGTTGTTAAGTAAGATATCACATTTGGGCAAGTCACTTTGAAATGCTCTAACCCATGTTTTAGGATCCAAGTTATCTAGCCAGGCATGTGCATCTGAGTTAATTACTTTCATCTGATCCATGTGCTTCTCAAAGAGAGTGACAGTATTGCTCCTTGCTATTGTCCATAACTGGTTTTTCAACACATCTCCCTTGAAGAGCTGTTGAAAATTTTGCCACATATGCCTGACACAGAACCTATGTTCTGAGTCAGAGAAAACCACTCTTACAGCATTGATTAATCCCTGCAAAACATCCAGTGAAATTGCATATAAACCACTATGTTCTCAAAACATCTAGTGAAGAAAAGCACAGGAAATGAATGGCATATTCAGTGATTATTACCTTCTGCTTATCTGACATAATTGTCCAAGGTGTGGTGTTGACTATTCCTAAGTCATTCTTCAATGTCTCAAGAAACCATGTCCAAGCTGCTGTGTCTTCCACTTCTACTGCAGCCATGGCAATAGGGAAGATGCAGTCATTGGGGTCCATCCCAACAGCACACAACAACTGGCCTCTGTACCTGGTCTTTATGTGGCATCCATCAATGAAAATTACTGGCCTGCAACCTTGTAGAAATCCCCTTTTGCATGCTTCAAGTGACATGTAACATTGCTTGAATCTACCACCATCATCTAGTGAAAGATAGAAAGAACTCCCTGGATTGCTCCTCCTTATCTCATTTGCATAATCCCAAAGCATTTTGTATTGTTGTTCCTCATCTCCATAAATCACATTCATGGCAATCCTTCTAGCCCTCTGTAATTTGCTCTTAGATGGTGTCATGTTCCACCCCTTCTGAACAACCCTTGAAAAATTCCTTATATTCATGCCTTGATCAGCTCTGAAGGTCTCTAGGTACTTATCAGCAATGAACTTAGCTGTGAAAGCAGAAATATTCCACTTTCCAGCACAAGTATGCTCAGCTGTGTACCTCTTGATCTGGAATGCTTCTGTTCTAGAGTCAGAAGATGCCCAAAGATACCAACTGCAGTCCTTTAGACACACTGCCCTCACCCTCTTCTTGTCATTTATTGGGAGTTTGATGGGCTTTCTATGTTTGCAACTGTATGATCTGATAGCTCTCCTTAGCAAGTCCACATTACAAAAAACTTGGCCAGTTGAAAACTTTGGATCATGCAGATCATCCTCTCTGAAATTCTTGAATTTGCATTTAACTGTTTCATCATCAGACTCAGGTCCCCAAAGGTCCTCATCCTCTGATTCCTCCTCTTTGATTTCACACTTGGTTTTCCCTTTTACAGATGCTCTCTTTCTTTTCCTTTTGTCACTATCAGTGTCATCACTATCCTCATCAACATTATCTGCATAGAGGTCATCATCTCCATCACTCACATCATTACCTGAGTCCACACAATCAAACTCTGAATCTGATCCATCAGTTTCAGACAATGCATCACCATCTTCTTCTTCTAGTTCTGGAATGAAATTTGCATTGCTACTGCTTCTCTTCCTTTTGCTATGCCTCCTTGTGCCAATCGCCATGGATCATCAACATGCATGTCAATCTCAACATCCACTGGATCATCAACTTGCACATTAGGAGATATAACTTGAATTGGCACTGGCTCATCAACTTCCACAATAGGAGATATAACTTGGATTGGAACTGGATCATCAAGTTGAACATGAACTGAATCATCATCTTGACTCAAAGGAACTGTGCTGCTACTTGGCTTGGAAGGGCTTATGACTGTGGGCAAAGAAGTAACAGGATACTGGACTACATCATCCCAATTCTTGAATAGAAAGCTTTGATCATGGTCCAAATACAAACTGAAACAATGATGACCTATGTCAACAAAAGTGACCATGAATCTAGTGTCATGATCAGACCTTATTTCCCTCAAACCATTGTTCTGCATAGTAAGGATGGGTATGCAGTAAAATATCTTCATTCTTCCAGCCATTTCATATCCAATTTCTTCCACTATCCTCTCAAGCATCAGTGGAGACCAAGTGAGACAATCTACTTCATCATACCATATAACATGCCCATCAACATAAGACCTATTGTTACCACTGCCCACAAAAAAACCCCCGTGGTTGATTTCCAAACTGAAAAATGAACTACGTTCCCCTGCCAAATAATCAGTAGGAGTAACAGTCATCAGTACATTACCACTTCCAACAAAAAAGGACTACATTTTTATTGCATTAACACTTTCATTTATACAACCAAATCACCAATTCCCAACAGTACAGTTCAGAGATTTAAGCACCAACTCCCAACACTAAAGTTCAGAGATTTTAAGGACCAAATGCACTTCAGTAAACCAAACATTTAATATGAACGAACAAATTTTAGTTTATAAAAATCCTTCTTTTCATAAAACCCTACCACAAACCCCACCCAAAAGCACACTCACATCCCCTGCTAAAAAACATACGCCGTCCAGAACCTCGGCATCCTTCTTTCTTTTATCCAGAACCTCGGCATCTTCAACAAAAAACCCTAAATCTAAAGGAAATCCTTCCATTGCAGGCGAATGAGTGGAGGTTGGGGGCTTACCATAGACAGGAGCGGGTGCGCCGTCCAGGCGCCGTCGAGGATAATCCATGGAGTCGACGAGGTCGACCAACACCTTCCCCCTCCACGAGCTCCACCGCGTCACACCCTCTCCACCCTGTCTGCCGATGAAGACCGCCGGCGTGGCGGTCTAGAAGCAGTGGAGTGGCGACGTTCCCTCTCCCAGCCTTCCTCCTCGGAGAAATCGGCTGCCCCAAATAAAGGCAGGGGATCTCCTGGGCAAAGATATCGAGGAGGTCGGGGGGAGGGGGTTTCCTGCAATTAATGCACGCTGTGGAGGCTGTATGACACTGACAGTGGGTCCCGCGGATGGACACGTCGGCACATACAGCTCTAGACATGGCCCAGTGACCTCGCGTGACACTGCGACGAGTATTTAGTGACCGTAGAGCTGTATTCTCTGAGTACAGTGACCATATTGATTTCGGCTGTCAAGTTCAATGATGTCCGATGGATTTAACTCAATTCGAAAATTCCACCAAAAGCAGCCCCAATTCATGTTTTGGATCGATATGTGATTTGAGTGAGTTTTGGTAGGTTTTGATCCGTGGATTACTTGCTAAACTTGTTGATCTACCTTCTCCCTTTCCCCAAGAGGTTAACCCCTTCATCAATTTGAGGTTTTGGTTCGAGTTTTTCCGCCCAAAACGCGTCCCGTTCGAGTTCTGGACGTCCTGGAATCTCCCGGACCGGAGTCTCCGGCCTAGACCGGAGTTTCCGGACTTTTTGAGCTCCAGACCGGAGTCTCCGCCCCTCCCTGCAGACAGAAAAACTGCAGCACGGTTTTGAGCATAACTTTTGCATTTCAACTCGGATTTTGGTATTCTTTAGCTCGTTTCAAAGAGGAGAAGGAGCTCTACATCACCATCCACGTTGTTCATGCTATCTACTACATCCAAATTCCATGAGCAAGGCAGAATCCAACAATAAAGGGTGAAGATCGTTGATGAAAGGTATAAACATTCCGCGACTTTCCCCACTTGCATTCCTTTGTGAACCCCACTATCTTTGCGAGAAACAAACACCTATTGAGACTAGTTCCTCTTATGATTGCTTGGGCTATGCACATTTGATACCTTGTAGATTCCGAGCAAATGTTGTGAGCGCTATCTCATATAGTTATCTTGTATAGTTGTTGGCACAAGGAAGGGGCAAGTGAAAAATAAAAAGAGAAAAAAAGAAAAAAAAATAGAAAAAAGGAAAAAGAAAAGAGAAACAAACAAACAAGTGCCTCATAGAATAGGAAGCGCAAGCTTGATGAACATCATATAGGTGGTACTTATTGTGCATATCTTGTAGCCCACCAATCTTATGCAATCGAACTAGCGTCTATCCTTGTACTTGTGTGACACGAGCTTATAGTCTTCGCTAGGTAATCATTTGGTTCTTAGCTCACTTTCTCCGTCGCACAAGTCCCATTTATCCCACCGTGTGTGTTTCCTTGTACATATTTCCTATCTTGTGGATTGATTTGTTTTGCTTTGTGATCATTGTGGTTCTTTACTTGCCAATACGACATCTTGATTTCGGATTGGTTCTTGACATGCCACTTTCCATACCTATCCACCATAGGCCTTGTGTGTGTGTGTGTTTTTTGGTTAGTAGTTGGTTTTGGTGTTCCGCGTGAACGTCACTTTGCTTGGTTTATTGCTCTCAAGTGTGGCCACTTGCACGATACGATCTTCCAAGGTAAAGTAAGGTTTGACGTTGCATCTCCAACACCCACTACCACTTCCATATACAACACTTGGTCTTGTGAATCATGTCTAGGGACTCCGGAACCGGGGATGATGTCTATGAAGAATCCATGATGAGCCACCATGACTACGACTCCACAAGTATAGAGGACATGATGGAGCACAACACCGACAATGGCTCCTCATGCATAGAGACTATGGAGCACTACACCGACAATGGCTCCACATGCTTGGGTGATATGGAGTACTACACCAACAATTACTCCCCAAGCATGGACGACTTCGAGTGCGACATCGACGATGCCTCGCCGAGCATGGAGGACACGGAGAACTTCATCTACTTTGATGGCTCCTCCATGAGCCATGAAGAATTCCTCCACCGTGTGGAGATGGAAGCCTACTACGCCAAGCAAGAGGAGGCGCATCATCAAGATTCCATGACCTTCAAGGCCAAGCGTGCTATACCAAAGGGCACCACCTACTTCGATGATCCACCTCCAAGGCGACAAGCGCCACCATCGACAAGGCATCAAGTGCCACCACCTAGATGGCGTCAAGCTCCACCATCTCCAAGGCGCCAAGCTCCATCACCTCCAAGGCGCCAAGATCCACCTCCTATGCAAACAAGAGTGGCGTCCAAACATCATATACATCAAGAGGCGCCAAGAAACAAGAATCTTCATCGACAAACATCCTCTCATGAGAATCTACACCATAAAGAGGATACAGGACATCGGCAAAGGCATCTTCGCCATAAAGACGAAGAATTCATGATGAGCTCCATCCATAATGCTTAATCAAGCTCAAGAAGGCACCACAAACACAAGAAGAGTGCCAAGACAAGTGATCATCGTCGTCGAGTGTCACGTGGACGACCAAGTGCGCCACCTACATCAACCATCAGCAAGGCACGCCAATGACCTCCGTCGACACCATCATAGGGCACCTTCAACTACTCGTGCCACCACCACAATGGCACCAAGAGCAAGCCTTCCTCCACTCCATCAAGCTTCAACGCCTACGCTTGACTTCCGCGACCTTGCGAACGAGGAAAATGAAGACCTCTACTTCGCCAAGTTGGCTGAGTTCGGCAAGAGGATGTCTACACTCCAAGGTGGAGGAAGCCACGACCACATATGTGATGAAGTCGATCCGAGCACCTCTCTCGACAACACCATGAGCCTACTTCCACCACTACTACGAGATGGCCACAAGACGGTCGATGTAGCATCCCAGTTGTCTAACATCTGTAATGCTACTTGATCTAGTAATAAAATGGCCACTTCCTACATATAATTGTTGCATCATGTCATGTTCATGTCATCATGCCACCTTGCATTTGAGCATCATACAAAAACCCTTTTGTTTTGGTTCTTATCTCATATGCATTAATATTTATATTTGTCTCTTGATATTGTATTTGGTTCTTGATATATTGTTAAATGCCCAAGTTGAGTTGGGGGCATATCTCTTATTGACTCCACCACCTTGTCTTCACCACCTTATAATTCCACCATCCAATTAATATGAGCTGGCATTTAATTAAGTTTACCTAGCTCATGTGGGTTGGGTGGATCCAATGCTTGTTCCTTTTTGCTTGGCCTTATTCCACCTTTTGGGAATGCATGGAATAATGCCATATGATTTTATGTTGTTTTCACAATATGAATACATGGCATTTATTATTTGCATGGGCCATGCAAAACCACCACATCTAGGTCATTTGGTTTTTATTTGAAATTCTTGGAGTGGGTCATACTCTCTCTCTCTCTCTCTCTCTCTCTCTCTCTCTCTCTCCTTCTTTTGCTTGATCTAGCTAGATCCATGCAAGCACCACCTTTTTACTTGTCATTTGAATTTCATTTGTTTTTCTTGCATAGATCATCTCTCTCCCTCTTTGCTTGACCTTGATTGTTTGATCCATCATACACCCCTCCTACCTAGATCCTAAACCTACCTCATCTCTTATCTACCCCTCTCCTTAACCTCCCTCTAACCCTAATCCCCCTCTAAGCAAACCCTAACCCGAGGTGTTCCACCTCCCTCTCGGCCTCCCCTCTCTTCCATGCATGGGACACAGATCCACCCCTCTCCCTGGCCCCACATGTCATCTCCTCTCTTTTATCTTCTCTCTCTCCACCCCAAACCCATCTACCCTAGCCCCACCCGAGTACCTCCTCTCTTCTCCCCCTCTCCTTTCTTGATCTCCCTCTGCCTGCCCTGCCCCACCACGAGCTCCTCACCCCCTGGCCCACCTGGCAGTCTCTCCCCTCAGCTCTCCCTGCCTAGCTACCCCCCTCCCTGGCCCATGCCGTGCACGTGAAGGAGAGGCAAAAAGGTGGCCGAAGCCACCTTCCCCTCCCCCACGCCAACCACCTCACCCCCTCGTTCTTATCTACCTCCCTCCCTACCCCTGGCCTCTCCCAGATCTCCCAGGCCTGCCTCATTCCCCTCCCGCCTCTTTTCTCCACCGCCATACCCCGGCCGGCCAAACCTTGGCTCGCTCTAGCTCACTTGATCCAGAGAGGCGGGCGAGATAGGGTTGTCGAGAAGCTGCGTCCTCCTGCGCCCTGCCACGATCCAGCGAGGAGGAGCCTGACCGGAGGACACCGCTACCACCCGACGCAAACCCTAGCCGCCGGTGCGCCAGCCTCGCCGCCGATCGTGACCTCCCCGAGCCTCGTCGACCACACCATCGGCCTCATGGTAAGCCCCTGATCCTCCTAGACATACTCGCCCTTTCGTTTCTGCCGTGGCGTTCTGTCGAGCACCCTCGGTGCGCTTGCCGTCGCTCGTCTGTCATTGCTGACGCATAACGCCTAACTAGCCGCTTCCACCCCTTTCCTACAACCACCCAGGCCCTGGCGGTAGCCGTTGCTAAGCCGGGTCGTGGTTCGAACCCTCAGTGTTCTGTCGCGATCATGAAACTGGCCAGCAGGTTCAGAGAAGAGGAATAGGACCCTGGAAGGCCTTTTTCCCCAAAACCCCCTCAACCTTTTTCTTTCTGAACCCGCACTCCTCGCTGCCCCACCTGTCTGCGCCTCAGACTTTTTGCAAAAAGGCTCTTGTCAAAAGTTTTATTTAACCCGTAGTCCCCCCCCCCCCCGCATTCAGCCGCTGGCGTGTGGGTCCGCGTGTGCCTGGCCCCACTTGTCACTGGCTGTGGCTAGAGTAGGGTTAGGTAGCAAAAGCCTTTCTGAATTCTGTTTTAAATCAAATCTTTTTAAATTTAATTCAAATTCAAATTCAAATCAGTTTTTAATAACTTCCAAAATATAAATTCAAATAATGCAAATGATATATGAATTCGAATCAGAAAAATGTGAGGATTTCAAATATGCCATTCAAAATACTATTTGGACACTTTAAATTTCAAGTTGAATTAAATTAAAACAAAATGCCCCTGGACCTTAATAAATTAATAACTTTTGTTTTATAACTCCGAATTTAACAAATGATATGTCTAAAATGATCAGCTCGACGAGACCTTTCTGTTTATGCTATCCATGACTTAAATTGCAGCATGCATCATATAAATATATACTTTACAGCAACTAATATGACAATAAAAGGGGACCAAAACTCAATAAAAATGTTATTTCTTGTATTCTACACCTCACCCATGCCATGCTACTTTATTGCCATGCAACTTGTGCATCATTCATCATGGCATGATTTTTTGCTTGACGCATTTTATTCCTATGCTTGCGCACTTTATTTATGTTGGCCCTTGTTTGTTTGGTTCTTCTTCGAATAGACCTTGGCGGGGATATATCAAGAGAACCAGAGCACTACCTGATCCGTCTCTCGCTTCAACGGAGTTGCCAGGCAAGCACTACCACATTCTTGCATACATACAGTACCTAGTGCCTCTATCTTATGCTTGCATCATTGAGTCGCGATTGCATTAAATTTAATCCCAAGTAGTGCATAGCCTTTACTTTTAAACCCACCAAGCTTGTTCCTCCATCCCATGAGCCATTACTACGAGTTGTTTGAGCCATGCGAGTCGTAGAACAACATGTGTAGGGTATGTGAGTCGATGGATAACGAGGTACCTAAACAAATTAACTCGAGTAGTAATGGGATAACTAATGAAAGTGGCACCGGTGAGCAACATCTGCTATTTGGTTTTCCCTGCTCACTTGTGTCCGTGAAGACCCCGAGTACTTGATTCTGTTCCAAGAATATTCGCTATCCACATCCGGAGGCTTATGGGACCCCCACAGGCGAGCTTGATTCGATCTTATTTCTTGGGGCCACAAACTAGTTTGAGGTTTTATTTACTATCCTGTACTTATGCCATGCTCTTTATTTACGATTGTGCGAGGAGCACCTGTCTTATTTAGGTAAGCGGAGTGTTTTCGGTATCGACAAGCCAGTCACATTTTCGGGTTCCCATCGTTTCTGACCATTGACGCAAACCTTGAGTCCGTCTCGAGTCAGCTAACCGTTCGGGTACTCAATGGGGTGGCCCCAAATAATTGAATCCGTGATTGCTTTGTCATGAAGGCCTCATTGGGTTTTGATTTGGTTTTCCGAGGTTGATCGAGTGTGTGTTGCTATTTGTGCACCCTCAGGTTAAAACTTTCTGGCCGTGTCATGTTATGGACGACTTGGAGCACGGTTCTCGATCATAGACAAGCATAACTAAAGTACCGCTTTAATCGACTAAGTAATTTGACTAGTAAATTGCCACACTCATGGAATGGTTAATAAAATTGCCAACGGATGGGGGTTGTTTCCGCTTCCTCGTTGGTAGCGAGGAGGAGGATGGATCGATGAAATTCTTTATATAACTGTTGTCATTAATTCACGGACATCCGTCTATCTTTGGTTAGGCGTATGGTTAGCGAGTATCTATAGCACTGTTAGGGTTTATCTTTTGCTGCATTTGCGTCACCCCAGGTTGTGTCCCCTTTAGAGGCATAAAGACTTGCTGAGTACCCTTAGGGTCTCACACGATAAATTATTGGTTCAGATGAATAGGTACACTCGCAGGACGGATACTGGGTGGAAGAGGCTGATGACGTGGGCAACGATCGTTCGGTGTAGAGATCCCGGGAACGGGGATCCGTGAGATCTGTGTGCGGGATGTGCTTATTTCGATGGCATCTTATGCCGATTTGCTTCTTATCCGTACTCGGACTTTGTTTTGCCGCTTCCGCTTGATACTCTGATGTGTGATGTATGAGGAATTATCCTAAAATATTATATCTATCTAGGTCATTTGGATCTTGTCGTATGGCGTTGCTATATTTCCTTTCTTTCTAGATGGAATGGCTCTGATGTACTTTTGTATGGTGGCTTGCATACATACTCATTTGTGTATGTAGTTGATCCCTTTGCCTGCCGATTCGCGCCAGACAGGTCGATGAATTGGAAGTGGTTGGGACGGCCGAAAGGTCTACCCGTGAGTGGCTTTTGGGCCCCACCGTACTATTTCAACCACTACCGTTCTTCCAGGCTTGTATCTAGGAGCGTAATTCACCGAGGTAGTTACAATTGGTATCAGAGCCATCCCGATCTTCAGGGTCTCGGCCAAACGGTCGTTGTCAGTCTAGCAAATATTTTGGTAGTTATGTATACTAGGGAAAAACAAAACGCGAGAGTAGGACTGCTTCCATTTTTCTTCTTACCCACCCTTTTCTGGTAAGGAAGTGCAACGTTTTCAATCCTCTTCTTAAAATTCAAACTAGGATTCACGTGTTCTGGGTTTCCGTAGTACCATAGGTTGTGTGTGTGTGTATAATTCCTTGTCTATCTGTTGCATCCAAGTTGTTATCTAATCAGCCTTTGTTTATCAACTGTTGGTACATTCCATACCGACAGGCTTTTGCAAACCGACGCGATCTATCTGATTCGTTGTTTACCGACGCAATCTGTCTTACTCTTTGTTGTCCGACGTTATCTTGTTTGGGGTGTTCGTTTCCGTAGTTACCAATCTTTAGGTTCGTCGTGAGAAGAAGGGGTTAGGATATGTGTTCCACTTATTCATGTGCGGAGTAATGATTTGAGTGCGGGATGGAGTCGCGACCATACCACTACTCTTATCATTCGCTTTTGTATATTGAATCGGTGGAGTCACTAATCTTGATTCGTTAAGTAATTTTTGCGCATCTATTGGTATTTGATTGCCGAAATTTGTGGAATTTTTTTTCTTTGATATATTTGTGTACCACACTCCTTTTCAGTCGTGTGCGATATGCTTAATATCTTCTAGGTGCTTTGAACTTTTTTGATATTTTAATATCATCTTAGTAAATTGTATCCTTTAATCTTGGCTAATTCCATCTTGGTACTATTTTGGATTATTATTATTCTCCATTATAGTACTGACTTGTGTTTTACATCAATCACAGGATGGCTCTACCACGCCGTTCTGATGAGGACATACCACATGAACTGGGTTCCGCGTTGTCAAACATCGCCAATGCCTTAGCAGCAATGCAGCAGAACCAACAGCGCTTTGAGGAAAGTGTTCGGAGGAACGAGTTTGCTCCACTACCTCCACCTCCCAAGCGAGGAGACATCAAAAGCTTCCTGAAATTCAACCCTCGCCAATTTTATGTTTCTGATCGACCACTAGATGCGGATGATTGGTTGCGTGAGATGTCAAGGCTACTCGAGATCCTGATGTTCTGGCAGAGTGGGTAAAGTGTGCTACTCACCTTCAAGGGAGATGCTCTCACGGTGGGAGAATTACCTGAAGGCAAACTGCACTGGTTTTCAGCCTACTTGGGAACGGTTCACGGGAGCATTCAAAGAGCAGTATCTGTCAGAAATTGTCATGGATAGGATGAAGGAATCTTTTCTCAACCTCAAGCAGGGAAACGATAATGTCAACACCTATATCAGGAACTTCATGAATCTTTCTCGTTATGGTGGCGATGAGATATCTGATGACAATAAGAAGCAAAAGAGGTTCAGGCAAGGGCTCAATGCATCGATCAAATATGCAATCACACATGCAAGGCCGGCATCTTTTCTGGAACTTCAGCAAGACTACGCAAGAGGAAGCAAGTAGGCAAGTGTTTGAGGAGTCCAAGAAACACAACCGTGATGCATCAAGCTCTTCAGCTATGGCAGCTCCTTCTAAGCGGCGTGTCTGGGTTCCTAACACCCCACCGTCGCTACCGACTCCACCAAGACCTGCAAGTTACGTGTCAAGGCCACTAAACTCCATCACTTTGCTCCTGTGGGCTACAACCACCACTACCTCGAGCGCTCGGAGTCCCAGCTACGTTGCTCCACGTCCCACCGGTGCTTGTTTCATGTGGAGATCTGGACATCTCAACGGAACTATCCGTTGAAAACAAAGCTCTTCCTCCACCCCGCCAAGATCTGCAGCAAGCTCTCCTTTGGTTCGTGCACCACCACCTCGGGCTCTCAACATCAACACCAAGCCCGGGTCTCGTTGCTCGTGCCAATGCGTCAACGCCGCTCAAGTGAGCATGCACCGAGTTGTGATGGGTATGCTTTCCGTTAACTCGGTCCTGCACGAGTTTTGTTTGATTACGTGCATCGCATTCTTTTGTTTCTCACAAGTTTGCAAATGAGAACGAGTTAGCAATGGATCCTCTTCTTAAGCGGTTAATGGTTCTTTCTCCCGAGCAACAATGGCATTGCTAAAATCAGCCATGGCAATCAAATTGAGATTGGTGGCTCTTCGTTCTCGGCTTCCTTAATTGTTCGGGCAATTCGACATTGATGTCATCTTGGGCATGGATTGGTTGACAACAAATGCAGCTGTGATTGATTGTGCAACGCTTCGGTTTCTCAAGATTCTCAAGGCCATATAGTCTTTTCTCCAAGTCGACTCCTTTGTCGGCTTTTCTCTTTGGCGGCTCAATGATGATGCTATGGAAGCTATTCAGAGTGTTCCGTGGTCTGTGAGTTCCCGGATGTCTTTCTGAAGAGTTCTTGGGTATGCCTCCGGATCGTGAGGTTGAGTTTGTAATTGAGCTTGAACTCGAACGACTCCTATCTCCAAGCGGCCTTATAAAATGGGTCCTTCCGAGTTGGCTGAACTCAAACGACAACTTGATGAACAAGAGAAGTTGGGTTTCATTCAACACAAGATTCTTCTTGGGGTAGCCCAACAATATTTGTGAAGAAGCGGGACAGATCGATAGACTTTGTGTTGACTATCGGGCTCTCAATGCTAAAACCATCAAGAACAAATATCCCCTCCCGCGGATTAATGATCTCTTCGATCAGCTAGCTGGAGCTGTGGTATTCTCTAAGCTAGATTTGAGGAGTGGTTATCACCAAATCAAGATTCGCAAGGAAGATGTGCCTAAAACAGCTTTCACCACCCGCTATGGCCTGTATGAGTACACGGTCATGTCTTTCGGTCTCACCAACGCACCGGCTACCTTCTCGAGGCTTATGAACTCGGTTTTCATGGAGTACCTTGATAAGTTCGTTGTGGTCTATCTGGATGACATCCTAGTCTATTCAAAGTCAAAGGAAGAGCATGAAGAACACCTTCGGTGTGTCCTAAACAAGCTTCGTGAGAACCGCTTGTATGCAAAGTTCTCAAAGTGTGAGTTTTGGTCAAGTAACCTATCTTGGTCATGTCATCTCGCCAAGGGCATTGATCAACCCGAAATTGTGAAGACAATTGTTGAATGGCTTCCTCTGTTAATGTCAAAGAAGTGCGGAGTTTTCTTGGTTTGTCTAGTTATTGCCGCCGCCGCTCGAACTTCTCGAAGATAGCGAAGCCTCTTACCGATCTCCTCAAGAAAGGCAAGAAATACCTTTGGACTTCTGCATGTCAAGCAAGCTTTGAGACACTCAAAGAGAAGCTCACTTCCACACCAGTCTTGGTTCCTCCGGATACATCTAAGCCTTTCCAGATATTCTGTGACGCTTCTTTGCAAGGATTGGGTGCAGTCCTTATGCAAGAGAAACAGGTGGTTGCTTATGCCTCTCGGCTTGAAGACGCATGAGATCAACTATCCCACACATGACCTCGAGCTCGCAGCGGTTGTCTTTGCTTTGAAGCTATGGAGGCACTACTTGCTTGGCAACCGCTAGAGATATTTTCGACCACAAGAGTTTGAAGTATATCTTCACTCAGCCGATCTCAACCTTCGGCAGAGGAGATGGATTGAAGCAATCAATGATTTTGATTTGACCATCAACTACACTCCGGGCAAAGCTAATGTCATGGCCGATGCTCTTAGCCGCAAAGCTTATGTCAACAACCTCATGATGGAAGAAAAACAACCTCTCTTGTGCGAGGAATTCCGTCTGCTCAACACGGAAATTGTGGAACAAGGGCATCTCCGAACCTTCCGCTACTCCTCTCTTGGAAGAAAAGATTCGCTCTCGTCAGCTTGGTGATCCACACACCAAAAAGATCATCTCTAAACTTGAGCTTCCGAAGTACGAGTCCTTCCACGTTGATGATCAAGGCACGCTTTTCTTTGAGCACCGGATGTTTGTTACAAACTACCCGGGTTTGAGAGAGCAAGTTCTCAAGGAGGCGCACGATTCTGTTCTTTCTATCCATCCTGGCAGCACAAAGATGTACATGGACTTGAAAACACAATATTGGTGGCCTGGGTTGAAACGATATTGTGCCAAGTATGTCTCGGAGTGTGATGTCTGCCGCAGAGTGAAAGCTGTCCATCAGAAACCTTTCGGTCTTCTACAGCCATTGAAACCCCCGGAATGGAAATGGGAGAAAGTAGAGATGGACTTCATCACTGGTTTTCCAAGGTCACAGAAGGGCAACAATGCAATATTTGTTGTCATCGACAGGCTCTCTAAAGTGGCTCATTTCTTCCCCGTCAAGGAAACAATTTCTGAAATTCAGTTGGCTAAGCTCTACATCAACAGAATTGTCTCTCTGTATGGGGTTCCGCTGGAGATCAGTTCAGACCGTGGGGGCATCTTCACTTCCAAGTTCTGGGAGAGTTTCCAAAATGCTTTAGGAACAAAGTTGAACTTCAGCACTGCTTACCACCCTCAGTCGCAAGGACAAGTTGAAAGGATCAATCAGATTCTGGAGGATATGCTTCGTGCTTGCGTTATCTCTTTTGGCATGAAGTGGGAGAAATGTCTTCCTTATGCTGAATTCTCTTACAACAATGACTTCAGAAAAGTCTCGAAGATGGCACCATTTGAGGCTCTCTATGGTCGCAAGTGCGTAACTCCGATTGGGTGGTCGGTGCAGGAGAAAGAATTTGGTTTGGCCACGACATTGTAACTCAAGCGAGGAGAAGGTGCATATCATTCTTGAGAACCTCAAGATTGCTCAAAGTCGTCGGAAGAGCAATTATGACAGAAGCACAGACATGGTGTATGCCTGGTGATCTCGTTTACCTTCGTGTCACTCCCATGAGAGGCACACACCGCTTGTATCAAAGGAAAGGCTCCTAGATACATCGGTCCTTTCAAAATTCGTGGTAGAAGAGGAGAAGTTGCTTATGCCCTTGAGCTTCCGGAAAAACTCAAAGTCCATGATGTTTTCCACATCTCTCAACTCAAGAAGTGCTTCAAAGATCCCGACAGGACCGTGGATCATGAGCTAATCGATCTCCAAGAAGACCTGTCTTATCAAGAACACCCCACAAAAATCCTTGAGACCGCAGAAAGAAGGACTCGCAACAAGTCCATCAAGTTCTGCAAGGTGCAGTGGTCACACCATTCTGTTGATGAAGCCACTTGGGAGCGTGAAGATGAACTCCGTGCCAACTATTCTACTCTCTTTGTGTCTTCTTCTTCTTCCTAGAATCTCGGGGCGAGATTCCTGTTTAGTGGGGGAGAGTTGTAGCATCCCAGTTGTCTAACATCTGTAATGCTACTTGATCTAGTAATAAAATGGCCACTTCCTACATATAATTGTTGCATCATGTCATGTTCATGTCATCATGCCACCTTGCATTTGAGCATCATACAAAAACCCTTTTGTTTTGGTTCTTATCTCATATGCATTAATATTTATATTTGTCTCTTGATATTGTATTTGGTTCTTGATATATTGTTAAATGCCCAAGTTGAGTTGGGGGCATATCTCTTATTGACTCCACCACCTTGTCTTCACCACCTTATAATTCCACCATCCAATTAATATGAGCTGGCATTTAATTGAGTTTACCTAGCTCATGTGGGTTGGGTGGATCCAATGCTTGTCCCTTTTTGCTTGGCCTTATTCCACCTTTTGGGAATGCATGGAATAATGCCATATGATTTTATGTTGTTTTCACAATATGAATACATGGCATTTATTATTTGCATGGGCCATGCAAAACCACCACATCTAGGTCATTTGGTTTTTATTTGAAATTCTTGGAGTGGGTCATACTCTCTCTCTCTCTCCTTCTTTTGCTTGATCTAGCTAGAGCCATGCAAGCACCACCTTTTTACTTGTCATTTGAATTTCATTTGTTTTTCTTGCATAGATCATCTCTCTCCCTCTTTGCTTGACCTTGATTGTTTGATCCATCATACACCCCTCCTACCTAGATCCTAAACCTACCTCATCTCTTATCTACCCCTCTCCTTAACCTCCCTCTAACCCTAATCCCCCTCTAAGCAAACCCTAACCCGAGGTGTTCCACCTCCCTCTCAGCCTCCCCTCTCTTCCATGCATGGGCCACAGATCCACCCCTCTCCCTGGCCCCACATGTCATCTCCTCTCTTTTCTCTTCTCTCTCTCCACCCCAAACCCATATACCCTAGCCCCACCCGAGTACCTCCTCTCTTCTCCCCCTCTCCTTTCTTGCTCTCCCTCTGCCTGCCCTGCCCCACCACGAGCTCCTCACCCCCTGGCCCACCTGGCAGTCTCTCCCCTCAGCTCTCCCTGCCTAGCTACCCCCCTCCCTGGCCCATGCCATGCACGTGAAGGAGAGGCAAAAAGGTGGCCGAAGCCACCTTCCCCTCCCCCACGCCAACCACCTCACCCCCTCGTTCTTATCTACCTCTCTCCCCACCTCTCGCCTCTCCCAGATCTCCCCAGAGGCCCCGCCTGCCCCTCGCCTCTTTTCTCCACCGCCGCCATACCCCGACGCCGGCCAAACCTTCGGCTCGCTCTAGCTCACTTCGATCCAGGAGGCGGGCGAGGAGATAGGGTTGTCGAGGAAGCCTGCAGCGTCCCTCTGCGTCGCCCTGCACGATCCAGCGAGGAGGAGGAGCCCTGGACCCGGAGGACACCGCTACCACCCGACGCAAACCCTAGCTGCCGGTGCGCCAGCCTCGCCGCCGATCGTGACCTCCCCGAGCCTCGTCGACCACACCATCGGCCTCGCGGTAAGCCCCTGATCCTCCTAGACATACTCCGGCCCTTTCTCGTTTCCTGCCGGCGGCGATCGTTCTGTCGAGCACCCTCGGTGCGCCCGCCGCCGCGTCTGTCCGTTCGCTGCCGCGACACGCAACGCCTAACTAGCCGCTTCCACCCCTTTCCTACAACCACCCAGCCACACCACAGCGGTAGCCGCCGTTGCTAAGCCGGGTCGGGTTCGAACCCCTCAGTGCTTTGCCATTGTCACAAGGAGCTGATTTCAAGCGAGGTTCGAGAAGAGGAACAGGACCCTGGAAGGCCTTTTTCCCCAAAACCCCCTCAACCTTTTTCTTTCTGAACCCGCACTCCTCGCTGCCCCACCTGTCTGCGCCTCGGACTTTTTGCAAAAAGGCTCTTGTCAAAAGTTTTATTCAACCCAGATCCCCTCGCATTCAGCCGCTGGCGTGTGGGTCCGCGTGTGCCTGGCCCCACTTGTCACTGGCTGTGGCTAGAGTAGGGTTAGGTAGCAAAAGCCTTTCTGTATTCTGTTTTAATTCAAATCTTTTTAAATTTAATTCAAATTCAAATTCAAATCAGTTTTTAATAACTTCCAAAATATAAATTCAAATAATGCAAATGATATATGAATTCGAATCAGAAAAATGTGAGGATTTCAAATATTCCATTCAAAATACTATTTGGACAATTTAAATTTCAAGTTGAATTAAATTACAACAAAATGCCCCTGACCTTAATAAATTAATAACTTTTGTTTTATAACTCCGAATTTAACAAATGATATGTCTAAAATGATCAGCTCGACGAGACCTTTCTGATTATGCTATCCATGACTTAAATTGCAGCATGCATCATATAAATATATACTTTACAGCAACTAATATGACAATAAAAGGGGACCAAAACTCAATAAAAATGTTATTTCTTGTATTCTACACCTCACCCATGCCATGCTACTTTATTGCCATGCAACTTGTGCATCATTCATCATGGCATGATTGTTTGCTTGACACATTTTATTCCTATGCTTGCGCACTTTATTTATGTTGGCCCTTGTTTGTTTGGTTCTTCTTCGAATAGACACTGAGCAGGGGATATATCAAGAGAACCAGGAGCACTACCCAGATCCGTCTCTCGCTTCAACTGAGTTGCCAGGCAAGCACTACCACATGCTTGCATACATACAGTACCTATTGCCTCTATCTTATGCTTGCATCATTGAGTCGCGATTGCATTAAATTTAATCCCAAGTAGTGCATAGCCTTTACTTTTAAACCCCACCAAGCTTGTTCCTCCATCCCATGAGCCATTACTACAGGAGTTGTTTGAGCCATGCGAGTCGTAGAACAGCATGTGTAGGGTATGTGAGAGTCGGATGGATAACGAGGTACCTAAACAACTTAACCTGAGTAGTAATGGGATAACTAATGAAAGTGGCACCGGTGAGCAACATCTGCTATTTGGTTTTTCCTGCTCACTTGTGTCCCGTAAGACCCAGTACTTGATTCTGTTCCAAGAATATTCGCTATCCACATCCGGAGGCTTATGGGACCCCCGAGCGAGCTTGATTGATCTTATTTCTTGGGGCCACAAACTAGTTTGAGGTTTTATTTACTATCCTGTACTTATGCCATGCTACTTTTTATTTACGATTGTGCGAGGAGCACATCTTTAGGTAAGCGGAGTGTTTTCATGTATCGACAAGCCCATCACATTTTCGGGTTCCCAATGCTTCTGACCATTGACGCAAACCTTGAGTCCGTCTCGGAGTCAGCTAACTTCGTTGCGGGTCTACTCAATGGGGTGGCCCCCTGAAATAATTCCAAATCCTGTGATTGCTTTGTCGTGAAGGCCTCGTTGGGTTTTGATTTGGTTTTTCCGAGGTTGATCGAGTGTGTGTTGCTATTTGTGCACCCCTGCAGGGTTAAAACTTTCTGAAAGCCGTGTCCGCGGTTATGGACGACTTGGAGCACAGTTTCTCGATCATAGACAAGCATAACTAAAGTACCGCTTTAATCTGACTAAGTAATTTGACTAGTAAACAGTGCCACACTCATGGAATGGTTAATAAAATTGCCAACGGATGGGGGTTGTTCGTCCGCTTCCTCGTTGGTAAGCGAGGAGGAGGATGGATCTGATGAAATTACTGTTATAACTGTTGTCATTAATTCACGGACATCCGTCTATCTTTGGTTAGGCGTATGGTTAACGAGTATCTATAGCCTCGTTAGGGTTTATCTTTTGCTGCATTTGCCACCCGTGTTGTGTCCCCTTTAGAGGCATAAAGACTTGATGAGTACCCTTAGGGTCTCACATGATAAATTATTGGTTCGGATGAGCAGTACACTCGCAGACGGATCTTTGGGTGGAAGAGGCTGATGATGTGGGCAACGATCGCTCGGTGTAGAGATTCCGGGAACAGGGATCCGTGAGATCTGTGGGCGGGATGTGCTTATTTCGATGGCATCTTATGCCGATTTGCTTCTTATCCGTACTCGGACTTTGTTTTGCCGCTTCTGCTTGATACTCTGATGTGTGATGTATGAGGAATTATCCTAAAATATTATATCTATCTAGGTCATTTGAATCTTGCCGTATGGCGTTGCTATATTTCCTTTCTTTCTAGATGGAATGGCTCTGATGTACTTTTGTATGGTGGCTTGCATACATACTCATTTGTGTATGTAGTTGATCCCTTCGCCGCCGACACGCCCGCCTGCAGGTCCCGATGAATTGGAAGTGGTTGGGACGGCCGAAAGGTCTACCCGTGAGTGGCTTTTGGGCCCCACCGTACTATTTCAACCACTACCGTTCTTCCAGGCTTGTATCTAGGAGCGTAATTCACCGAGGTAGTTACAGTCGAGCATGGGATTTTCCCTTTGACCATGGAGGAGAGCGATGATGCCCATCTTATGGCATCCAACCTTGAAGGCGACAAGGTCAAGAATGGTGAGCATGGGATTTTCCCTTCACCAAAGGAGGCGCATGGAGTTGAGGAACCCGAGCCTACCCCTATATGCTTGAGTGATGATGTGGTACCAATCCTATGTGAGTATGAGAGCCACTTAGCCCACTTGAGTGAGCACAAGAGTGAGATGAGTGACTCCACCTTATATGAGATTGAGTGCTTCCACTTTGAGGGCATGAGTGATACACCTAGTGAGTTGATAGTGGTAGTTGATAGGTCAAGTGAGACCATTTCGATTTCTAACAACTTACCCTCTACCTCTAGTGTGTTCTCTTGTGTTGTGCTAGATTCCATGGATGATGACGCGCCAAGCCATGAAGCAATGATGCCTCGAATGGAGAAGATGTACATGGTGGATGAAGATGATGCTATGCCATGGCTACATCAAGAAGACGAAGTCGTCCACAAGGAGGCCACTACTTCCACAACACCCACTTCATATGAGAGGTATGAACAAGGTAACAATAAGGGTGTTGATGATGCCATGATCCCACTAGTGGACATGATGAATTGTGAGGATATGCATGCTATGGATGATACTTGTGACATTACATATGCTTCACTCATATTCCCATGTGATGCTTTGCCTTTGCATAATATTTATCATGTGGAATTGTTTGAGTGCGATAACATTGGCATAAACATGCCATGCTATGAATCTTGTGTGTATCCTCCAATTGCTTCGGACTTGCCTTGTCATGCTAGTCATTCAATTTCTCCCGTTGCTTGCAATAAGATGAATGCTTGCTATTTCACTTGTTTGGCTTGCAACAATATTGATCACATGCGTTATAATGAGATGGCCCCCATAGCTTTCTCATTTTTTGGAGATTTTTATGATTGCCATGATAAGCATGTTCCCCACTTGCATACTCACCATGCACCTATTTCATACTTGATTGAAATTAATGGTGATGTGCACAAGAAGAGATACGTCATGATGGATGATGTGTATCTCTACCATGCACACACGTTCTTCCTTTTGTGTATGATGTGTGTAGGTACCCGCACTATCATGTCAACATCGGTTGAGCACGAGTTGAAAAAAAGAGCTCTCGAGAGCATCCCACAAGTGAGTTCAAGATCGAACCCAGATCTGATACCTTTTGCATGCTTTGCATCTTTCATGTTGGCAAATTTCTCTTTCCTATGGTTTGATTGCAAGCATGTTAATGTTATTATCTCCCCTTATGACAATCATGTTTCTTTTCTTTTGGATAATTATGCTTTGTGTGTTGCAACAAAAATGTTGAACAATTTCTCTTTCCGATGTTTTGTGTGCAACCATAATGCCATTAAGAGCATGTATTGTCATGAGAGATTCCAAGTATCTCGTCGTGTTTTTGCAACAAACATAAGGACCATTTGCTCTTTCATATGGTTTGTTTGCAAACTTGTTGTTTTTGCTTCCGCTTGGGATATTCATATTCCCATGATATTTGATTTTGATGATATGTGTATGGCATCCAACATATTGAGCAATTTCTCTTTCCAATGGTTGGTTTGCACACATAATGCTTTTGTTTTGGATATGCTTCCTCGTGTGTTTTTGCCAAATTCTCCTATTCTTGCATCAAAGATGTTGATATATTTAGTCAATTGCTTTGCGTGCCACCCTACTATGTTATATGGAGTTTTTGAGTTCCCACATTTGGATGATGTTCAAACGATTTCCATGCACATTGACCTTGCATATGCATTCCATTTGCTATACATGTCTTGTGCTAATAGTGTTGTGAAAAAGAATGGACATGCCACATTTGACATGCTCCTCTATCACGCACGAAAATATTTTGCTTGGTATTTGTTGTGTGAAGGTACAAATGCATACACGTCAACCTCTATGGACTATATGTTGACAAGAAGAACCGAAGAGAGTTACCTATGGCTACCCTTCATCGAGCTATATCTACAAGCTAAGGTGACTTCCTTCTACTTGAGGACTCATGTTATAATCTTCATGAATTGGCTATGCTTTGAGTGTTGCTTCGCTTTTGTTGTGAGCTTTGTAGGCTTCATTGAGGGTGAAGGAACATTGAAGTGTTGTCAAGTAAATCTTCCCGAGGATGACTATATGGTGAACCCCAGGATCAAGAAGGTCTCTCGACCTCTTCTACTTGGTGATGTGCATGTAGAGTCGAGGACGACTATTTTTGAAGCAGGGGGGCTGATGTAGCCCGACCTACGGTCGTTAACACATCACGGTCTCCAACTTATGCCAAGTCGTCATGGACTCCAAAGGTGAATCCGTTCCTCTATGCGAGCCCACTTCCTACCCTATTGAATGGTATGCTACTTCATACTCCGTCACATATGCATGATAGGTTCACACCGACAAGTACGGAGGCAAGGGAGGAAGCCCGGAACATCAAGCCCGACAAGACGGAGGCTTGGAAGAGGAGATGGAAGAAGCCACGACTGAACCACCGGAGTCTCCGACCTACACCAGAGTCTCCGATCCTACTACCGAGTCTCGGTCCTCAAGACCGAGTCTCCGGACCGACCCCATCAACCCAGGGATGGGCCAAGACGCCACTCCGGAGACGACACCAGAGATTGACCGGAATCTCTGGCCCTGACCGGCGTCTCCGGCCCCTACACCGGAGTCTCGGCTGCTCATGTGATGGGCTGCCAGCTGGGCCTTTGGCCCATGTACCCCTCTAGCTCGTCCAAACCCTAGTTTTATCCCTAAACTACCCCTGTTTATGTGGCTGGCCAATAAATAGAGCCCCCACCCCTTCATGTATCCCTTAGGCATAGATTGTAGACTAAAGACAACCCCCTTTGTGGAATCTCTACTTTTGCCTCATCCCCTTTACCAAGGGGACCGACTATCGTCACCAACCTCAATTGGACTTTGCATCACGCATCAATCGTTGAACAAGGCCTTGGAGTTCATTGTCTCGTATCCAAGTTGTCAAGACCCTCCCCAAGGTGTTCTTCCCTCTCCGATGTGGATTTGAGGGAGCACGTTGACCGATCTTTCCTTGAAAGGATTCTATCGGACCGTTGGCCTCCGTTCAGGAGCAATCGACCTTGTATCGTGTGAGTTTTGCATGTGTTCATCGTGTTCTTCGTGAGGTGTGTGTTCGCTTCCGCTACCTTCTCCCTTTCCCCTCGCTTTCCCATCGATTTCACCACGAGATCCGTGAAGATCGGGCCACCCAAGAGGTTAACCCCTTCATCAAGATCAGTCGTTACTCATACTCCCTTTACCTGGATCAATCCTCAGGGTCTTGGGTACCTGACAAGTCCTTAGATTGAGGCAAGAGAGGGTACTACAATCATCATGTCATACAAACTAATACATGATCCCATCTATAATAAATAACATGCACAAAAGCTACATGGCTAGGCCGAAGCCCTTAGCCCAAGGAGAATTACTCACACATAGAGATGAAATCGATAATCATAAACATTGTAATAGAGATCATAGAGTTGATAGCAAATAGTCTTACAGTGTCTTCAATTGGAGATGAGATCTACTATTACAAGTGGTGGAAGATGGCTATGGTGGTGGCGAAGGGTTTAGAGGTTTAGATCTAGATCTATTCCTCCGATGTGGCGGCATGGAGAGTTTAGGGTGAAAGAAGCATTGTGGAGTCGGGGGGCTCGTTTCTCGTCGCTTGAAGCCTATTTATATAGGGGTACCTTCACGAAAGTTATTTTGTTTGACCTAAGGATGTCGGTGCAAAATATACGGCGGTGGGCCGTATAGTTGGTTGTTAAGCTTGCAGTAGCCTCCTCACGGCTCCTTGTTTATTTAGCGTTTTGGTAATCTCGTATATTTGACATTTATGTAGTGATTCCCATCATAATACATCATTATCTGCGCAGGCAAAATAGCAAGAAAGGATTGCATACTCCTTTGATCATTAGGTATTAGTGGAAGGTTCTAGATAGATATTTTATCAAATATATGAATAATATCTAGTTTAAATACAGACGTGGATGGCTATATTTCACAGCCATCAGCTGTCTAAACCTGTCCATGCGGATAAGAAGTTGGCCCAGCGGGGCGTGATGACCGACAAGTGTAGGGGATCACAACAGTATTCGCGGGTAGTATTACCCAATTTATTGATTTGACACAAGGGGAGCCAAAGAATACTTGCAAGCCTTAACAACTAAGTTGTCAATTCAGCTGCACCTGGAAATAGTTCTTGCTCACAGAAGTTTATCAGTAGCAACAGTATGTAGCAACAGCAAAGCAACAGCAACAATGAAACATGAGAAATAGTAACAGTAACGGTAACAGTAGGATTCGAGTGCGGTAGGCATAGGGATGGATGGACGAGCGTTGCATGGACGAGTCTAAACATGTAACTTCAAGATTTAGGGCATTGCAGATATATAATTATAAGCATCCAAGTACTAAACAATCCTAGGCATGTGCTCCAAATATAGTCATACGTGCTCGTAATGAGAACTTGCACAATATTTTTTGTCCAGCCAGCCCGTGGCAGCGGGGCCTCTAGGGAACTACTCGCAATTAAGTTGCTCCTTTTAATAGAGCACTGGAGCAAAGCATTAACACTCCATGAACACACGTGATCCTCACACCATAGCCATCCCCTCCGGTTGTTCTAATTATTGTCACTTTGGGGCCTTTGGATCCGGACAATGATATGTGTACACAACTTGCATATAAGATCACAAACAATACTATCATAATGATTCAATAATAAGTATAGATCTGAGATCATGGCACTCGGGCCCTAGTGACAAGCATTAAGCACAACAAGTTGCAACAAAGTCAAATATCACTAATAGAGATACTAGGCACTATGCCCTAACAGATCTTATTCGATTACATGATAGAACTCATCCAATCCCTACCATCCCCAATCCTACAGCGGGGGATTACTCACTCATGGATGAGGGAAACATCGATGGTTGATGGAGAGGCATTGGTGATGACGATGACAATGATCCTCTCCAAATTCCCCGTCCCAACAGGGTGCCAGAACGGAGTTTCTGGATCCGAATCTTGGTTTCTGGTGGCAGCGGAGTGGAACTCTTTCTGGAAAACTATTGACCCCGCCTCGGTTTTTAGGTCGAGAGGCAACTTATAGGCGCAGAGGAAGGCCGAGGGGGTGTCTGGGGTGGCTGCACCCCCCTAGGCGCGACCAGTGGTGGGCCCGCGCCTGGCAGGGGTGTGGGCCCCCCAGGACCCTTCTTCGTCTCGTCTTTTGTCTCCGTGGATCTTCTGGTGAAATATAATTTTTGGCATATTTTCTGGAATTTTTCCTGACAGTTCATTTTCTGCACAAAAACTAGACACCAAGGTAATTCTGCTGAAAACAGCGTTCGTCCGTGTTAGTTGTATCCAAATCACACAAGTTTAGAGGAGAAATAATAGCAAAAGTGTTCGGAAAAGTAGATACGTTTTGGACATATCAACTCCCCAAGCTTAGCTTATTGCTTGTCCTCAAGCAATTCAGTTGAAAACTGAGTGTGATAAAAGAACTTTCATGAACACATTTGCTTCATATGATATAAATATTCTCAGAACAAGAGTAGATGCTTAGACAATTCATAATAAAGAGTATGCAACTAAGTCTAATCAATAATCATTGCAAGCTATGACGAGAAACCAACTCAATAATAAAAAGTAGCATGAAACATAAACATAAGCAATATTGCAATGTTCATATTAAGGTATGATAGAGTGGTATCTCGCTTGCCTTTGTTTGAAGAGCATAATATAAATGACAAGGCACCTCTGAAGTTCACATGAAGACTAGAAGTAAAGATATCAAAGGTACAAGCATCAAAGTCATGACATAATTAACCAAGTTTTGGAACAAACACAAAAATGACAACTATGCTCTCAAGAAGGTGCTCATAGAATAAGTGGTGACTCAACAAGGTTGTGAAAACGGTTTTGAAAGGTTTGAAAGGCTTCCTGATGACCCACAGGTATAGGGGGTGTATCGTAGTACTTCCGATAAATAGGAGTGTCGATCCCAACAAGGAGTAGAAGGTGATGAACAGTGGTATGGAGCATGAAATCCCTGTGAATACTTAGAAAACGGATTTTTAGTGGTTTTCTGATAAGGCAACACAAAGAACAAACACAACAAGTGTCCCAATCCTTTCTTAGCAAAGGACAAGCCGGTGGAAATACTTATAAGGACCAAACGTTCTTGAGGACACATGGGAATTCTGTCAAGTGCTTTCGCTTCATATAGCTGAGTACTCTTCTTTGATGTTGTAAGTGTTGTGTGGGTGAGCCTGTGCTAACATACCGACCTTACTTGGACTAATACATACTTGCGATTAAACCCCCTGCAAACACCCGTAACTACAGGAAAGTAATTAAGATATAAATCTAACCACAGCCTTAAACTCTGAGATCCTACACTCCCTTGTGCAAAGGTGTCCTAACGGGGGTTCAGGTTTTCACACCCAAGCAACCCCACAATTAGTAGCCAAATACACAATGCATTCCCCTAGGCCCATAAATGGTGAAGTATCATGTAGTCGACGTTGACATGACACCACTAGAAGAATAGAACCACAACTTAAATACTAAACCATTGAATAATAACTCACCACAAATCCACTACTAACAACATGACTTCTCCCATGTCCTCAAGAACACAACGAACTACTCACAAGACATCATATGGATCAAGATCAAAGATGATATGGTAATGGATAACAATCTGAGCATAAACAATAATCCAATGGTTCCACTCACAAGCATCAACTACAATAGTAATCAACACCGGGAAAGTTTCCCCTAAGAACTAAAGCAATATTCAACATAATTGTTACACCGGGACGGAGTGGTGATGATGGTGCTGGTGGAGATGATGATGTGGATGATGATGATGATCCCGATGAAGCCTAGCTTGATGATGGTGTTGACGGCGATGGCTCCCCTCTCCGGGAAGGAATTCCCCCGGCAGAAATCTATCTACCAGAGAGATCTTTCTCTCTCGGTGTTTTCCGCCCCCAGAGGCGATGGAAATCTACCCGTGGTCACTCTCCTGGCCTTAGGGTTCCGTAGGGAATATATAGGCGAAGGGGAGGAGTCGGGAGCAGGGCAGGTGGGCCACACCTGCCCTAGGCGTGGCCCAGGTGTCAGGATATGTCCCTGACCGTTTTGTCATTATCGTTGAGTGCCATTAAGAGAGGGTTAATTATCTGTAATATAATTATTATGCTAAAAATAATGCTTGGGCGCTATCCTTTTGATATAAAAGGGGGCGCGTGGGTGGTTGGGAGGCCAAGCAATGAAAAAACCCTAATTTCCTTTCCAGTATTTTTCCTTTACCCAATTTTTCCTTAGATCGCAATTTTATCCTGAGGTCCTTCGGTTTCTCCCCCCTCTTCCTGAACTCTCCCGTGCTCAGGCCACCGAGGTCCTAACAAAGTGGTATCAGAGCACACCGGTGCTTCTCCCTCCCTCCCTCCTGTTCTTCTCCGACGGCCGGCGCTCCACCGCGAGGTTGACAGATCTCGCGATCTGGTTGTAAAATCCCTCCGAATCTTCGAGATGCCGGCTTCTATCATCTGTACCCGCTCGCAAGAGCGCATGGATGCCGAGGCGGAGGAAGCGGCTACCCTGGCGGCGGCAGAGGAGCAAGCCCGCCTCGAGGCAGCGGTCGGCACTCGTCTTCCTCGCGAGGTCATTAACCTCAACAGGCGCATGGAGCAGCAACACGCTTCTTCTCAACAATCCCTGGCCGATCTCCAAGGTGAAATTTCTCGCCTTTCTGCCATGATGTCGTCCTTGGTCACGTCACAAAACCCAGCTCCCAATCCTGAAGGGATCGGTGTTCCGGTGACTTCAGCCCCGCTGATTCAAACCTTTGCGACGCCGCCTCCGCTACCTACCCACTCACTATCACCAATCCCCGAAGTACCAACCCCCGCAAATTCTGGACAACCTCACCCACCCACCGCTCGCCCACTCCAATTTGGTCAGCTCACTCCTGACCAACTTCCCCATCCCGTCTTCCCACCCATACCCACCACCATGCTAAACTCCACATCTACACACCCACCCACCTACACCACCGCTACGGTGTCAACTTCAACACCGTCATCGTCCTCCATGCCTCAAATCACCCAGACAAGGAACCCATCTACCAACCCGCAAATATACCAACCTTTTCCCTCCCAGCAATACCAATATCCACCACCCTACTACAACCAAATGCAACCTTTTTACCAATTCCAACCTCCCTTCTTCCCATCCCCATTCACACCATCATACCAGATGCCATATCAACCCAACCCGTGTTTCCCACAAATCACACAGCCAGCACCGCAACCCAATCCACTACCACCTACCCAAAACACAAAAACCATAGAAACAACATGCCTCCCCACAACCCATTTCCACACCGAACCGCAAATTCGCACCCCCACGTGGAACTCCCCATTTTCTCCGGCGACAACCCCACAGCTTGGCGTTAGGAATGCGAAGGAATTTTCGATTTGGTCACTATTCCAGAAGATCAGGAAGTGAAATGGGGTATCGCTCATGTCAGAGGAAGGGAAAAAACCTGGTTACACAGTGCATTACCTGACATCCATAACATTACCTGGGATAGGCTGTGTTCCCTGCTCATCCAACGCTTTCCAGAAGCTCCCAACATAGATTCAATGGAACAGCTGCAACAGCTCCTTCAGGTAACAACTGTCAACGCCTACATTGATAGCTTTGAAGACTGGATGGACATTATGAAGCGTGACCGACCATATCTACCACCCTCTTTTTTCCTGGAACGTTTCATCAGTGGCCTCAAGGAAAACATTCGCCATCTGGTAAAAATTCAGAAACCTGAATCTCTCCTCAGTGCTTACTGGTATGCCAGACAACATGAGCATTCATACCTATCGAATGTCCGGCGATCCCCCTCGACTCCAGCAAATCCCAGGCCACCGCTACCTACTTCCATGCCACAAGGAAATAACCCCAAGACTAACCAATGGAAGGAATGGCCAAGAACTGCTGAGCGAGCCAGAGAGCCTCGCAAATGTTGGTACTGCGCTGATAACTGGATTTATGGTCACAAGTGCCTGTCCATGCAAAAAGCAGTCGATGCAATTGAAATGCAAGGCTATTCAGAAGATGAATATGAAGATGATGTTTGTTCCTTGGAACAGCTAGCATTCCACTCAAAAACAGCAAACATGTCAGTCACACCCCCTGTGGTCACTCCACATATTGAGAGCCCCCCACCAGAACAAGCTATGAGCATCTCAGTTGAAGCTTACAATGGATTACCTGGCCCATCTACAATTTCAGTTATGGTTTCTATCCAAGGCCATCAAGCACTGGCTTTATTGGACACAGGTAGCACTAATACCTTCATCTCCAAGGATTTTGCTGCTAAGCACAATTTGGTCCTTGCCCCAATCGCTAGCAGACAAGTAAAAGTAGCTGGGGGAGGAGTGCTCATTTCCAATGCTATTCTAAACAATTGCCAATTCTCCATCCAAAACAACACCTTCACAACTGATCTCAGATCACTACAATTACAAGGGACTGACATTATCTTGGGAGTAAACTGGATGACATTGTACATTCCAGTTTTGTTCGATTTCATAGGAAGAAAGGTCACTCTCCATGATCAAGGCAAACCAATTATCTGTGTGGACCATATGGTGCCCCAATGTGATTACATCATTTCAGCAAAAGAATGTATGAAATTAATGGAGACATGAGCTACTGGATTTGTGGTCAACCTGACACTGATGGAGCCAGAACCTTCTTCCAACCTACACTCTCTGAGTAAAACTGAATTTGACTCTGTACTGGACCAATTCCAAGACTCCTTCTGGTCTACCCCCTCATAGAGATATTGATCACAATATTCCCCTGCTCCCTAATTCAAAGCCTCCAAACATTAGGCCTTACAGACTGTCCCACCACCAAAAGAATACAGTGGAGACCCTAATCAAAGAAATGCTTCTGAATTCAGAAATCAGAACAAGTTCTTGCCCTTTCTCTTCTCCTGTGATTCTTGTAAGAAAGAAAGACAAATCCTGGAGACTCTATGTGGATTACAGGCAATTAAATGACCTTACCATCAAGAACAAATTCCCCATCCCAGTCATTGAGGACCTCCTTGATGAATTACATGGCTCCACAGTGTTCTCCAAGTTAGATTTGAGATCAGGCCACCATCAAATTAGAATGAGGCTTGAAGATATACCAAAAACCGCTTTCAGCACTCACCTTGGGCATTATGAATATCTGGTAATTGCCATTTGGGCTGAGCAATGCCCCAGCTACCTTTCAGGAATTGATGAATACCATTTTCTCTAAATATTTGAGGAAATTTGTCCTAGTCTTCTTTGATGACATCCTGATTTACAACCAGTCTATTCCAGAGCATAAAAGACACCTCCAATTGGTTCTTCACATCCTCAGGAAACATGAACTTAAGGCCAAACTCACCAAATGCATATTTGGACAACCACAGGTTGAATACCTAGGCCATGTCATCTCAGCTTCAGGTGTCTCTACTGATCCATAAAAAATAGTAGATATTCTCAATTGGAAAGCTCCCCAAACCATCAAAAAACTGAGGGGTTTCCTAGGCCTTACTGGATATTACAGGAAATACATCAAGAACTATGCCCAACTTTGCCAACCCTTGCATGCAGTGCTGAATTTTTTTTCCTTTTCTTGGGGATAAGCCCAATCAGTTACCTTTGCAAACTTGAAACTGGCTATGACATCACCCCCTACTCTTGCACTGCCTGATTTCTCAGCTCCATTCATATTAGAAACAGATGCTTGTGCCACTGGACTAGGGGTTGTCTTAATGCAGAATGGTAAACCCCTAGATTTTTAGAGCAAATGTTTTGGACCCAAAAATGATGCTCAGTCCATCTATGATAAAGAAGCTATGGCAATACTGGAAGCCCTCAAAAAATGGAGGCACTACTTCCTAGGCACTAAGCTCATCATCAGGACTGACCAGAAGAGTCTGAAATTCCTGGGTAGCCAGAGGTTGCTCAAAGGAATTCAACACAAACTCATGCTAAATCTACTGGAGTTTGACTACTTGATTGAGTACAAGAAGGGCCCTGAAAACATTGCTGCTGATGCTCTCTCCAGACAGTTCCAAACTGATACTCCAGACGATTGCTCGGCTATTTCTGCTGCAGTCCCATCTTGGCTCCTGGAGGTTACTGATTCTTACACTACTGATACTACCTGTTTACAATTACTGCAAGAACTTGCTATTGACAATTCTAGAAAGCCACACTACACCCTGCAATCTGGGATACTAAGATACAAGGGCAGATTATACATTGGGGACAACAAAGAACTCAAGACAAAAAAAATCCACTCCTTCCACTCTTCCATTTTTGGAGGCCATTCTGGTCATAGAGTAACCTTGCACAGAATCAAACAAGTATTCTTCTGGCCTCACATGAACTCTTTCATTGCTGGCTTGATTTCTGAATGCCCAACATGTCAAATTTCCAAGACTGAAAAAGTACAATACCCTGGTCTGTTGGACCCTCTCACAGTACCCAAGATGAAATGGTCTTCTATCAGCATGGACTTCATTGAGGGCCTCCCTAAATCCAAAGGCAAAGATGTCATCCTTGTGGTAGTCGACAGATTGACCAAGTATGCTCACTTCCTACCACTGTCACACCCTTATTCTGTCCAATCTATCAGTAAGGTATTCATGGAGAACATTGTAAAATTGCATGGGCCCCCTGACAACATCATCACTGACAGGGACAGAATTTTCCAAAGTAAACTTTGGCAAGACATATTTCATGCCCTGAAGATAGACTTGAAATTCTCCTCTGCATACCACCCACAGTATGATGGTCAGACAGAGAGGGTCAACCAGTGTGTCGAACAGTACCTTTGCTGCATGGTCTTCCAAGAACCAAAGAAATGGGCTGATTGGCTTGGGGCTGCTGAATGGTGGTACAACACTTCTTACCACACAACCATCAAAATGTCCCCTTTTGAGGCTCTGTATGAGTACAAACCTCCTCACTTTACCACCATTTCAGTGCCTTGCAACATCTCTGCGGAAGCACAGGTCACATTGGCTGAGAAAGTTCACATGCTCAATCAGTGAATTCAAGATTCTGCAGAAGATTGGACGGGTAGCTTACAAACTTCAACTTCCCACCAGTGCAAAAATCCACAATGTCTTCCATGTCAGCCAGCTTAAGAAGCACTTGGGCCTACGAGCAATACCAAACCCCCTCCTTCCACTGGTGACTGAAGATGGGAAGATTAAGATTGCTCCTCTAGCAGTCTTGCAACGCCGACAAATCCCTCGCAATGCTGGTGACTACGACATTGGAATTCCTCAATGGTTGGTTCACTGGGAGAACATGACACCAGAGGAGGCTACCTGGGAAGACGCCGCCTTCATGCAAGCTACCTTCCCTGCCTTCAAACCCTAAGGTTTTGTCTCAAGGGGGGAGCAATGTCAGGATATGTCCCTGACCGTTTTGTCATTATTGTTGAGTGCCATTAAGAGAGGGTTAATTATCTGTAATATAATTATTATGCTGAAACTAATGCTTGGGAGCTATCCTTTCGATATAAAAGGGGGCGCGTGGGTGGTTGGGAGGCCAAGCAATGAAAAACCCCTAATTTCCTTTCCAGTATTTTTCCTTTACCCAATTTTTCCTTAGATCGCAATTTTATCCTGAGATCCTTCGGTTTCTTCCCCCTCTTCCTGAACTCTCCCGTGCTCAGGCCACCGAGGTCCTGACACCAGGGTGGGCCCCCTGCGGCCCTTCTTCGCTCCTCCTTCTTGCTTCCTCAATCTTCTGGAAAATTAATATTTTTCTGGTATTTTTCCGATATTCGCGAAATTGCACCGAAACGCCTTCTTTTCCATCAGAATCCAGACTCCGGCAGTCCATCCTCCAAGAATTATCCAACATGCATAAACAGATGAAAAGCCATAAGTAATACCTCATAATAAGACATATATCAATGAATAGAGGTAAATTATGATATAAAAAGGTGATGCAAATTGAGCGTATCAACTCCCCCAAGCTTAGACCTTCGCTTGTCCCCAAGCGAAAACTGAGCTCAGTAAACTTGTACATAGGTTTATGGAGTGAAGTGTCGATAAAAGAATACAAACAAGAAGCATCACACTTACCATTGCACAACTCATAGAAGAAAGCAACTCACCATTATGTAACTTAGCTTGCAACCAAGTACAACAGTCACAATAGATATGCATAAAGATAAATCATAATTGTAATTGGCAAACTTTGTTCCTGGTCAGAGAACAGCTGACAAACAATTTCACAAATAAAGCTTTGTAGAAGTTTTCAAACAGGAGCACTCTTTGCTCAAAAGGGTTTTCACAAGTGAAGGCTTTCAAAGTAATACTCAATATATAAGAGTTTTGTGTAAACAAGGAAGATAAAGAACATGATTGAATAAATCACCATATGAATGCTTGAAACACAACAACTCAAATGCTTGTTGGAGATAGAGAGGAAGTAGGTTTACTGACTCAACTTGGAAGTGGGAGAAAGGTCCCTTCTTAGAGAGAAGTAGGGATTACAAGTCATAAAGAGCTTCCAAAAGATTATGGTACTTACTAGCTTTGATCCCTCATTGCCCCTATCATTGGCATCTTGAGATGATTAAGGTTAAATTGCACAAAGATGGAGTATATGCTTGACGAAATATAAGATGGCAATCTCATGTCCCTTGAATATGAGGGACACTCCTCATGATACTCAACTTCAGTTATAGGTAAGTTCTTGTCATTGTAAGTACATGTGTATCATAGAGAATCGCCAACGGGATACCCCTTGCACATGGTACAAGAGCTTTCCCATAACCAAAATGACAAGGCAAGCAGACAATGAGTATCTCAGCGATCTTTTTATTTCCTATGTGCATAGCTTTTTATTGAGAATGCTTCATAGATAGCTCACTATGGTGATGCTGAAAGTTTCCATCATGATTAGGCATGGCTTAGGCTAGTGGCCCAGGCGTTTCTCTAACACAAAATACCGGCTCCATGGACTTACAAGTTCCCTCTTTATTTCACACCGTTGACATCTATAGACAAAAGAGCATGATATCAACTGAGTACAAAGTACAGGTGCAATGTTGAAAACGTTCCCCATGGCAGCACGGTTCTGTTAATTCCAACATATAGATGCAAGCATATACAACTTCGATGGCACAATGGTTCAAGTTTATTAGGGGCAAGAAATAAAGTGTGCCATCAAGTTCGTGAGAGCTTTACTAACTAGTTTTCACATAACAAAATACTTTTTAATTCGAAAGATAGATGAAGCTTGAGAATTTTCTTGGAATATCAACAATGGTACTAGGTAGATATGGTGGACACAAATGACATAGGTTTTGGTTCAAAGGAATTTGGAAGCATGAGAAGTATGCCTTCTCAAAATAGGTTTTTGGATAGCAAGGCTGGGTAGCAAGCAAGAGAGTTGAAAGAAACAAACAAACATACAAGTAATAAAGCCAAACATGCAATCTTCCTTGAGGACACAAAAGATCTTAAATAGAGAATACTAAGCTTATGAGCCAACAAGAAAGAAAATAGATGATATAAAATACCTGTTATCACTTGGTGGCATCCAATATTTGGTCTTTGAGGCGTTTTTTAGTTAATAGCTCTTGTTGTCCTCTTGCTAACAAAATTGGTTTTAGGTCATTCGGAGTTTCCAAACTCTAAATATCAACATTTGAAGTTTGCCTCTTATTTAGTTCAGACCGGATATTTGGCCGGAATCTCCGGTGTACACTAGTAGACCGGAATCTCCAGACTAAAATGTCCGGAGTCTCCGGTGTGCTCAGGTCCGGAGTTCCTGCCAAGTCTCCGGAGGGAGCAGCAAGACCTGCCCCGATATTCTGTATAGGGGTACGGAGATGGACCGGAATCTCCGGTGTGAGATATGTGCAGACCGGAGTCTTCGGTGTGGAAACCCCCCAACGGGCAGAAAATAGTCAGAAATAAGTGGGCCTATAAAAAGGGGCCCTTCTTCCCCAATGAGCTCTCCCGAGTTTTGCAAGTCTTCTCCTCCATTCTTGACCCTCTTGAGCTTTCTTACCTTCAATCCCTCCTATGATTCCTGCATATACTTTAGGGATTTGAAAGAAGAGATCTAGATCTACAACCCCACCAATCAATCTCTCCTCTAAGTGAGGGGAACATCTTGGGATCTAGATCTTGAAGTCTTTTGTGGATTTCCTTCATTGTTCTTCCTCTCTTATTCCCCCACAAGATTTTGTAGCTTTGGTGGAATTTGTGAGAGAAGGACTTGAGCACTTCTTGTGTTCTTGCCATTGCATTTGGTGCATCGGTTTGAGTTCTCAATGAGGATTCAGTTGGGTGAAAGGCTAAAAGCTGAGAAGCTTTTTACTCTTGGGTTCTTTGAACCCTAGACGGTTGGGTTGTTTTGCAGATTTGTGGATTACTTGGGGCTTCCAATTAAGTTGTGGAGCTTTCCCCAAGCTTGTTTGTTTGGAGCCTCCAATTAAGTTGTCGAGAAGTGCCCCAACCTTGCGAGAGGTTCCATATTGCCACCGACAAGTGCACCGATAGTGGAAATGTGGAACGATCCCGTTGGGGTGAAATTCTCAGGAAAAATGGGAGGCCTTTTGTGGCGTTGGTGGTTTGATACCACCCCCCTCTCCAAACGAGATGTACTCCATGTTGGGAGGAACTCGGTAAAACATCGTTGTCTCCACGTGTCTCGGTTATATCTATACTCAAGCTCTAACTTATACACCTTACTTTGTGATAGTATTCATGCTTGAAGTATATATCTTGTTATCACATAGTCGCTTGTCTTTCTTAGCATAAGTTGTTGGTGCATATAGGTGAACCCTAGTTGTTCTAGGTTTTGTAATTGACAAAGTAAACACTAGTTTAATTCCGCCTTTATCGAGCCACTCTCGGAAAAGTTTTTAAACCGCTTATTTACCCCCTCTAGGCGACATCTGTATCATTTCACAAGGATTCTCTTTTCAATAACAAGCTCAACCACCCACTTACAGTCCAGTTACTAGTCAATTCATTCCAACTAGAATTCTCTTTGCGGCCCTAGGGGTGCAGCTGACAACCCAGGGCGATGGCACTGTCGCGAAAGGTGCCTTTAACTCGTTGTATGTCTGTTAGACATAACGTCGAATGCAATTGTTTTTCGCCATTCTTAGAAAATATATTTGACGACAGAAATTATTCAAACACTTAGAAACATACAAACATATAGTAGTACATAAATAATTTTGTCTCTTCCTTGGACAAAATGACTTGTACAGTGTATAAGCACATGAAACCCCTAACTGGACACACCGTTGTGTGTACCAGCTTCGTTGCCGGAGCCCACCGCCAGAATCTCCCAAAAAGAATCATGATTTGGGTCGTCCTTCTCGTCCATAAGCGGAGACCATGAAGCGCCTGAGTTGACGATAGAGCAATGAACGCGGAGAGCATCTCTCCATCGGAAGCTCTGCAGGTTTTTTCGTTGGAAACCGTTGCCAAAGAAGCGACCTTGGCCCCACGCATACATGCTTAGTTGGCGGCTTTCTACAGTGTTTCCTTACCAGCTTTTGATATCCTCTGCCTCCTCCTCCCAGGCCCGCTCTAGAAGTAGAAGGTCATGCTCGCTTAGCTGAAACTAAGACGGATCCTCGTCACCGCCCTATCCTAGAAGCAAAAGAGAAGTATTGACGTGACGCGCCGGACGACGACGTAGGCCCCTACAAATCGGACGAAGCGAACCCGAGAAGCATCTAGGCTGTACGCGTCCACCTGTTCGAGGAACAACCAAGAATGTTCCTCGAACCGGCGTCGCACGAAGAGCAAATGCGTATGCCCGATCATTTCACGTTGGCAAGTGGAGGTGCCATTGTGGGAGCACAATTAGCGAGACTCGATAAGAGAGGGAGGTACGCCCTATATAAGAGCGTGCTCAAATTGATTACTGGAGCATGTCCCTATGCAAAGGCTACCAACATGTTTTATATGCACGATTAGTTTAATTACTGTGATCATGCCTTATTATTTTTTAATTTGGGTTAAATCATGTGAATTGTTGCTCATATTTTCAACATTATCATATACACGGAACGACTACAGTAAACATTTCATGGGTTCTTATTGATTAGAAGACAACATGCTCGGAAAGATACTTTTATAGAATACACACACACAATTATCACATTGAACACTTGTATACAGAGCTTCGCAAAAATTGTAAACGACATGCGAGAAGGAAAACGTTTCACAAGACGACTACAACGGTCACCAAGTTACAATGCTATGGCGCGCCAAGGGTGCAGCAAGAAAAAACACACGGCACGAAGACTATACAACGCACACAAGGTCTCTATACACGATTGAGTCCATGATCGGAGCTACATGACCTATCTTCATCTTCGGCCGCATCATACCCTCCTAGCGGCTTTCTTCGTCGTTGGCCATGTTGCACCCTCCTTGTGTCCGTCATGTGGTCACCTTCGTGTGCCGTCGATGTTCGCTAATCATGATGCCGAATGTAGAGACCCGTGGGGACAAAAACGCATGAGAAAGCACTTTTGTAAATCCGGCCTAGATTTGAGGCGGCCGATACAAAAGCGGCTTCTCATTAGCGGGCGATGCAATAAAAAGAAACAAGAGCGGAAAGAAACAAAGATGCCACAAAGCGCGAGCCAAACCGCAGGGAACGTCGTGCTTCCTGGTGGCATCAAGGCGTCTAACGCCAAGGAGGTGAAGCGCCCATGGGAAGGTGGCGTGCATAGACACGTCTAACAACCATGTCCTGCCTCGCTCGAAACCCTACTGGAGCGAACAACAAGCTCGACGAAATGAGTAGGCCATGAGGAGTCGAGGCAGAGGGAAGAAAACTACGCGAAAGAAAAATAGATTGAATGCTCAAGAAGAGACGCACCGAAGTAAAGAGGCGAGAGGCACGCCAGATATGCGCGTAAGATCGGGACACACCGAGGCCATGTTGGAGGAAATGAAAGCTCTTGAGAAGAACAAGACATGGGATCTTGTTTCTCTTCCAACCGAGAAAATTCCAGTTACTTGCAAATGGGTGTATACCGTGAAGCAAACCCCAGAAGAAAAATTAGAATGATATAAGGCGAGGTTGGTGGCAAGGGGTTACGATCAAACCTATGAGATTGACTATGATAAGACATCTGCACCCATAACAAAGGTGAGTACAGTAAGAACTCTTATTTCTTGTGCTGCTAACTTTGGTTGGCTATTGCATCATATGGGTGTCAAGAATGCATTCTTGCACGAAGATCTCCAGGAAGAGGTTTATATGGAATTTCCCCTGGCTATAGTAACTGACACAATAGGGGGAGCTTTGCAGATTGAAGAACTCTTTATATGTCTTAAGCAGTCACCAAGGTCGTGGTTTGATAGATTTCGGCGAGCCATGTGCAACATGGGTTACAAACAATGTAACGGGGATCACACCACATTACATGGGATGATATTGCAGAGATGACACAGGTAAAACAAAAGCTAAGTGAAGAGTTTGAGGTTAAGGATCTTAGGGAACTGAAGTATTTCTAGGCATTTAGATTACAAAGGTACCCAACGGGATAGTTCTCTCATAGCGAAAATATGTCTTGGTCCTCCTTAGTGATGCATGTATGTTTGGGTGTCGAGCTTCTTCAATTCCTATCGAGCAAAATCATCAGTGTAGGTATGACTCATCTACTTGTACCACACGAGACTTGACATATCTTACGTAGTGAGTGTGGTTAGTCACTATATGCATGGCCCAAAGAGCGGGCATTTGGAAGCAGCACACCATATTTTGCGCTATCTAAAAGGGAGTCCCGAAAGAGGTTTATGCTTCAAGACTAAAGGACACCTAAATGTAGATGGTTATTGTGATGCTGATAGGGCTAGTTGACTTGATGATAGAAGGTCAACATCTGGCTTTTGTGTCTTTCTTGGAGGAAACCTAGTATCTTGAAGGATCAAGAAGCAACATGTGGTCTCCCGATCTACAACAGAAGAAAAATATCAGTTAGATGCTAGAGATGAAAGGTCTGTTGTCAGAGTTAAAGCTACTAAGGAGAGAACCATTGAACCTTTGGTGCGACAACAAGTCAGCAATCAACATAGCTAACAATCTAGTTCAGCATGACCGAGCGAAACATGTGAAAATAGATCAATTCTTCATCAAAGACCGGCTCGACGAAGGCACCTTGAAATTAAGTCATGTAACCTTTAAAGAACAACTAGCAGATTGTCTCACTAAGGGATTGGGTAGTAAAGAATGTTAGTTGACATGTAACAAGATAGGAATGATAGATATCCATCAGCCATCTTAGTAGTATTACTCTGATAGAGTTCAAGGTGGCAACAGGGCCGAGTATGACTAGGTATGGCTCCATCGTCCCCTCCCCGATCCCCGCCAATCCCCATACCCGCCAATCCCCGCTAAGCTATCGGGGGGCAAATGGTCTTCGTCCCCGCCATTGAAGGATACCCGAGATCCCCGCCGGGGTCTCCATGGGGACCTCGACGCCGATGAGTCCTCTTTGAAGACGCGGAAGAGCTCCTCCTTACGAGGCTAACGAGATCCTCAGAGAAGAGACCCTCCTTGTTGTGGGCAACCAAGATCCTCCGTCAGTGGTCGCCCACCTCGCTTTCTCAAGGAAGAAGAGGAGGCAAGGGGCAGGCGCAAGTGGCGACTGGAGAGCCAGCAAGAAGGGCAAGAGGCACAGGTCACGGGAAGGGGCAGGCTGCAGGTGCAGCTGGCGATCCAGCGATGACCGATGAGGTGTGGGTGGAGGCGATGGAAGAGGCGCGATTTGGGGAAGATGAGTAACGGCGGCTGGAAGGTGAGAGTGGAAAAAGAATCTAAGTGGTCAAGTGGAGAGGGATATCTAGGCATTTTTTGGTATGTAATATTGTCTATCAATATGACAGGTGGGGTCTGGGGTATCCGTGGAGACTCCATGGAGGGGATTTGATCCCCATACCCGCCCCGCTATCCCCATGCAGCCAATTTGCCCCCCATCCTGGGTTTTAGACGGGTATATACCTGTGGGTACCCGGTCCCATGGGGAAAACTGCCAACTTGAGATAGAGTGTAGAGTTTTTCAAAGAGTGTTGATATAGTAGTATCCCACTAGAGTCTAGACAATCCAGAAATTTCCCTCCAAAACCAACACCTGATCTATACTAGTGTTAGCCTTGCGCCAAACAATTATCAAATGCCAGCAAGATATGCTTGCCGAGGCTGTTGCAACGGCAACCTTTTGGTAGTAGTATAAGAATCTCAACATTCTGCAGTTCGCGTCATCCAGAGTGTCGCAGGGGAATAGTCAATGCTCCCCTGTCGTTGTCCGGCCGCTGAGTGCGTCCGTGTTTGAACTTGAAAACTGCATAGTTTACTTGACCCCAAAAGACACTCAACCATTTTAAATCACATCCACTTTCTCTATCATAAGACGAGCACGCGAGAGACAGGAGCTCCACGACGCGGAGTCATGTCATGTGCGCCTCCAGCGGCCGTCCTGCCCGTTCCCTTCCCTTTTTTCTTAATCTACCACAGGGCACATCGGATTTTGGATCTGGCTGAGTTGATATCTAGGAACAGCTACGATTGGATTCGGAGACTACTACACTACTGTAGTATAAGAACTTTTGATATCTAGGAACTTTTTCATCCAGCGCGACTCTGGTAGATTTCTCAAAATAACATAGTACTAAATTTTATTGTTAAAACTCCGTAGAAACCAGTAGTATATACGCTAAGCCAAGTGTATTTATACAACAAAGAAAAACCAATGCTTTAACACAGCTGCCACGAACCTGCGTCGCAGAGTTGATCTGGTCCTGGCCTTTCCCGTTGTTTACCAAAAGGCGCCAGTTCATCCGAAATGACGAGGAAGGCGTCTCGACATGACAAGGAGAGTAGTGGTGAACTTCCATCTCTTGTGATGGTCGTCGCTGAAGCATATGTACCAAAAAAATCCCTCTTATTTACTTTGTGACGCCCTGGCATGCCGTCACACGGACGTACAGACATGCCGGCCGGGCGAGCATATAAACCGAGAGATCTCCCAGAGTCTCGAGTCATCATCATAGTATCTATTTTTGCTCTGCAAATGGAGGGCAACCAGCAGCCAGCAGCGGCGCCCGACAACGGCCAAAACAATGAGATCGCGGAGGCGACGCACGTCGTCCACCTCCCGCCGCCGTACCTCCCGTCGTTGGACCCTCCGCCGCCGCCGATCAGTCCGGCAAACAAGCTCATGCTGGACCTGAGCAAGTACATCCTGCTCCTGGCGACGCTGGTGGCCACGGTGACGTACGCGGCGGGGTTCAGCCCGCCCGGCGGCGTCTGGCAGGACACCGACGCCGCCGCGGGCCACCTCGCCGGCGACGCCATCATCCGCACCACCAACTACCGCAGGTACCTGGCCTTCTACTACTGCAACGCCACCGCCTTCGCGTCCTCGCTCGTCGTCATCGTCATCGTCCTCTTCGCCACCCTCCTGCACGAGAAGAAGAACCACCCGGTCAAGGTCAAGCCGCTGCAGGCCGTCATGGTGCTGGACCTGCTGAGCGTCATGGGCGCCTACGCCGCCGGCACCTGCAGGGACAAGACCACCACCATCTACTCCTTGGTGCTGGTAGGCATCGCCGTGGCCTGGCTCGCCGTCCAGATGCTGTGGGCCTCCTTTAAGCCCCCCAGCGACGACGACAACGCCCCTGTCGACGAACGGCTCCGCAAGGTCCTGATGCTGCTCGCGACGTTCGCGGTCAGCGTCACGTACGTGGCCGGGATGAGCACGCCGGGCGGCTTCTGGGACGCCGGGAGCGGCCACAGCCCCGGCCACGCCATCCTCAAGGACAGCCACGGCGCGCGCCTCACCGTGTTCCTCTACTGCAACACCACCTCCTTCGTCGCGTCGCTGCTCATCATCGTGGTGCTCCTCGACAGGAAGCCCCGCGTGAATCTGGCCTACGGCTGCATCACCGTCGCGCTCATCAGCCTCGTCGCCGCCTACACGGCTGGCAGCTGCAGGGAGGTCGACACCACCGTCTATGTCTCCAGCCTTGTTGGTGCCGTCCTGGCATTCATTATAGTCCTCCAGGTTGCACTTGCTCAATGTTGGAGAGAAACCGTAAGGAAAATCTGCTTCTGGGACAAGTTCAAAGATTTCTATGGTTGGGTGTCGGCAAAGCTACCTTCAGGGGCGGGGAGTAATAATACTACCAGGTACCTTCTTCTTCCTCCTCCTCCTCCTCTGTTCCGCATTGCCGTTTGCAATTGACCATTCCTCTGCAATTATTACTAGGAAAGCAGCGGACAAGGCTAGCTCCCTTATTCTACTGCTCGCCACTCTTGCGGCGACCATCACCTACCAAGCGGGGCTGAGCCCGCCGGGCGGCGTTTGGCCGGACAACAGGGACGGCCATGTCGCGGGCGACCCGATCCTGCTGACAACGAACGCTAGGCGGTTCAAGGCCTTCTTCTACTGCAACTCCGTCGCCTTCGTGGCATCCTTGGTGGCCATCGTCTTGGTCCAGAACAAGTTTCTGCTGGAGGAGACCCACGTGCTGGAGGCGGCCATGATACTGGACTTGTTCGGCCTCATCGGTGCTTACGCCGCCGGGAGCTGCCGCGACGTGAGCACCTCCATTTACGCCATGGCCTTGGCGGGGGCCGTCCTGGTCTACGTGGTGATCCATGTCGTCTTCTTCACGCTGAACCACGCGGACACCATAACCGAGCAGCAGATCCAGCTGGTGGAGAAGAGGCGCAAGCGGCTGCTCCTCTTCGCGGTCCTGGCCGCGACCATCACTTACCAAGCCGGGCTGACCCCTCCGGGCGGCTTCCGGCTCCAGGACGACGACGGATCCAGCGGCCACTACGCAGGCGACCCGGTCCTCTTATACAACTTTCCCCGCCGCTACACGGCCTTCTTCTACTGCAACTCGGTGAGCTTCATGCTGTCCATCGCCCTCATCATCCTGCTCGTCAACCGGCATCTGTACAGGCCGGCCATACGAAGCTACGCGCTCGCCATCTGCACGGCAGCGGGCATGTTCGCTCTGATGGGGGCATACGCCGCCGGAAGCACGCAGCATCTGAAAACATCCATCTACACCTTCGCGCTGGTGGCCGCGGTCCTCTTCGTCATAGCCGCACTGATCCTTCTGTTCCTGGATAAGAAGAAAAATGGCGGTCAAGCCGCGAAGCCAGAGAACGGCGGCGACGAGAAAGGGAAGAGGGAGCACGCCAAGCGCAAGTACCTGATGCTCCTAGGAATCCTCGTGGCGAGCGTCACCTACCAGGCTGGTCTGAGCCCGCCCGGGGGAGCTTGGCAGAGCGACAGCGACTGGTACAGCGCAGGCAACCCGGTCCTGCATGACAACAGGAGGCCCCGCTACCTCGTTTTCTTCTACAGCAACTCCACCTCCTTCGTGGCATCCATTGTTGTCATCGTCCTGCTGCTGCCGCAGTGGTGGCGGAACAAGAAGGACTGGTCGCTCAAGGTGATGAACACGGTGATCGTCCTGGATTTGCTCGCTCTCCTTGCGGCATACGCAGCCGGCTCCAACAGGGGGTGGAAGACGTCGATGTATGTTGTCGCGCTGATCGCCGCCGTGCTGGCCTACGTCGCAATCCATATCACGCTGGCATTGTCGTGCCCACATCAGGGTGACAGTACCGGCGGCGGCGAAGAAAATGCTACCCAGCAGACCAACGGGGGGATTCAGGCACCCATACCAGCAATCCCACCAGCATCTGCATTGTCAGTATGATCGGTGGCTCTGTTCATGTGAGAGCCAAAATCCAAGGCGGTTGCTATTTTTGTACTCCTCATTTATAGATTTGTAGTTTACTTGTGTAAATGTATTACTCTAAATCCCTAATGCTAGTGTATGTTGGAGCACAATGAAAAAAAAAGTTTTTCTCCTAGTGCATATTTCGACTCAGGTGTATATATAATTCAATCCAGTGGATTAGGTAGGTTCACATGGCAAGAAGTTTTTCTACAGCAACACATGATTGGTGTTTCCATGAGTAGGAGCATTCTTTGTCATTTTAATAATAAACAAATAAAAGGATAGCTTGCAGAAATTGGCAAAGAAGGATATCAACATCCCACCTATCCGCATTCAATTGACCTTGGATGCTGCATTCGAAATTCGGAATGCAGCTTTCACAGTGTGCTTTCAAAGAATCCTACTTTCTCGTCCTCTACAACATTTATTTTCGGAATTTCTACCTTAAGGAAGGACATAAACCACAACGACTTGCCTTTAGTTTCTACCTTGAGGACATAAACAATAACGAGTTGACTTTAGTGTCTATACCTTGAGGACATAAATTAACGACTTGACAAAGTCCTTATCTATGCAGTTTGCAAAGTTGTCTTCAAAGACTGCGACACTACTTAACTTTATCTTGTACTTCAGTATTAAATCTTATAACTGGCATGTAAAATTTGACCTAGGTTTGTCATGATCATCCCTTACAGTCAAAAGAAGAAAAAGATATGATCATCCCAATTTGTCTTGGTGCCATCACATGCATCCTGGTAAATATCGAGAATCAATTGTCACTAGATACTATATAAGGTTTCATGTCCCATAAAACCAGAACGTGGACACTAAGAAGCTGTACTATCTTTACGTTGCATAGCAGTTTTCATGAACTTGAAGACTAAAGCCAGACTCGCCTTATGACCCAACCCCAACTTTCTACAGCCAGACTGTCCTATATGTGTTTCTCTACATACCCTTGGTCAGCACACGAATATTTGCCACAAATATATTTTTTCTCTCTCGCAGAAAACTAACCTTTCTAACCCACTCGTTTTTAGAGAACGTGGACACTATATAAGGTTTCATGTCCCATAAAACCAGAACGTGGACACTAAGAAGCTGTACTATCTTTACGTTGCATAGCAGTTTTCATGAACTTGAAGACTAAAGCCAGACTCGCCTTATGACCCAACCCCAACTTTCTACAGCCAGACTGTCCTATATGTGTTTCTCTACATACCCTTGGTCAGCACACGAATATTTGCCACAAATATATTTTTTCTCTCTCGCAGAAAACTAACCTTTCTAACCCACTCGTTTTTAGAACGTGACATCTTATTTAAGTAGCACAAACATGTACACTGATGAAACCAAGTTGAATTATTGCACAACAGAATTGGAGGTACTAATGAGACGAAGACCAGCTCATCCTTCGTTAAGACAATGGAAAATTTCCACCACATGCAACTTGCATTATTTTGTGCTCCAATTTTGCCTCTTGCCATGACAAATGATGAGGACCTTCAACTACTTTAGGGCGCTGGAATTTTCATGGCAAGTATTTAAGAACAACTCCCAATGTCACAAAATAGGAGAAACATGTTCAAGAAGCATCATGAACCATGATGCACATAAATATACAAGATAATTGTAAAGCCAGACAATTGACCGTTCAAAAAAAAAAGACAAGTGCAAGGCATCGTAGAGTGTACCTCAGAATGATTGCTCTCGCACAAGAAGGATAGTCTCCAAGAGGCACCTGTGCAATCCATCGAGGGCACTTCATCAAACACACGAACCAATTTACTCCCCCAGATGCGTTCCATCTAAAATGCCAGCTCATGACAAGCCTTACGCCAACAGCCTCCTATACAACATTTCCTCCGTCAAGCGTCCTGACATGTTGCACTGTCCTCAGGCAATGCAACTAAATCATTATACAAAGAATTAGCTTAGCCTCCTTGAGTAATAATGGAATAACATATGGTACTAGTTGATATGAATGATTGAAGCTAGTCAGAGAGAAGACGATAAATGTGTACATTTCTAACTTCAACTTGGGTGTAGTTGATGCTTATGTATTGGCATACAGATACGCAAGTATTTTCTGGTCACATAAAGTAAGCATTTTCCTGTCCGTGCAACCGTACTTCCCCTTTGGCATGACAAGGCTAATGTTTGTTCGGTTGCAACACAAGCTTCAGAAAGACAAACTGATAAATAATTTATACAAGGAGAAGTGATTGATTCATGCTAAAGAATTCTGCAGGACCCAATTCTGCAGGACCACAACTCCAGACGCTATCAGGCATTCTTCGTCTGCAACACCACTGCATTTGTTTCATCCCTTCTTATAATCATGCTGCTCCTTGACAAGAAGCTGATAATCTCCTTACCTGCAAAGAAACTAAAGTCTGCACGGTTTGTCGCATCATATGGGGTTATTGCCCTATTTGGCCTTGTTGGTGCCTATGCTGCTGGGAGCTGCAGAGAGGTTGACACCACCACCTATGTTGTTTGCCTGATTAGCACGGTTCTTGCATACATCTTCCTTCAAGTGGCTATTACCAGAGCCATTACTGAAAAAGCTCCAGTGTGGCTGCAAGAAATAAAGAAATTATTCATTGAGCCAAAAAGGTATATAAGCGTTAGTTCTTCTCCCCCCTTTGCATCCTCCAACTTAACTATGTTTAACTCTGTACTGCAAAATTACCAGGGACAACGAAAGCACGGGGAAAAGCCAAGTCCGAATCCCAAAGCCAACGAAGCACTGGAAAAAGCACGCAATCTTGTCATATTGCTTGCTACTCTCGTCACAAGCATCACTTACCAAGCTGGGCTAGATCCACCGGGCGGCCTCTGGCCAGATGACCAGGATGGGCATAAGGGTGGCGACCCAGCACTGCTCACCACACACCCAACACGGTACAAGGTATTTTTCTATAGCAACTCAGCAGCTTTTGTGGCATCATTAACTGTCATCACGATGGTCCGGAGTAGTTCTCTACTTAAGCGCCATACACTGGAGGCAGCCATGTTATTGGATTTATTCGGTCTCATAGGGGCATATGCTTCTGGTAGTTGCAGGGATGTAAGCACCTCCATATATGTGGTCGCCTTGGCTGGAGCTGTCCTTGTCTATGTGGTGATTCATATTGTTTTCTTCACATTAGACCACAAGGACAAGCAAGAGGATGCTAATCTGTTGGACAGTAGGCGTGAAGTGCTGCTTCTCTTGGCAATCTTGGTTGCTACACTCACTTATCAAGCTGGGTTGACTCCACCTGGCGGCTTCTGGTCAGCAGACGACAACTTAGGACACCAAGCAGGGTTCCCAGTCCTCTTAGCTAACTATCCTCACCGTTACAGGGCATTCTTCTACTGCAATGCGATGAGCTTCATGGCATCCATAGCTCTAATTGTCCTCCTTGTGAACCCAAATCTATACAGGCCAGGCATACGGTGTTATGCACTCTATGTCTGCATGGTGGCTGGCATGTTTGGGCTCATGGGTGACTATGCTGCTGGAAGCTCCCGCCACCTACGAACTTCCATCTATGTATTAACATTGGTCGCTGCTGTGTTTGCCTTTGTAATATTGCAAGTGGTCATTTTCTTCTGGGTACAGAACCAGGAGAAAAAAACCTCTGAACTAGAAGCGGGCAACACAGGAAGGGGCTATCAAGGAAAATAGCCAGCATTGATGTGTATTCTGTTCCAGTAGCCCAGGAGACAACAAATGTGTCCTCTGGGAAAGTAGACAGCAGTGGCCAGTCCTCTGAAGGAGGATCCCATGACAGAGATATTATTGAATGCTCGGGATTAAGAGACAATGACCTCCATGTCGAAGAAACCACCGACAAGAAACTCAAAGGAAAAACAGACAAGGACCTGCGGGAGTATTTGATGCTTCTAGGAGTCTTGGCGGCGAGCGTGACATATCAAAGTGGCCTAAAACCACCAGGAGGTCTCTGGCAAGACAACAGCAATGGACACTCTGCTGGCAATTCAATCCTCCACGACATCAACAGAAGCCGGTACCATGCTTTCTTCTACAGCAACTCTACTTCATTTATGGCTTCTATTGCTGTCGTCGTCTTGCTTCTTCCAAGGACGCTGCGTGACCACAAGTTGCTACTCTGGCCAATGCACACAGCCGTTTTGCTAAACATGCTCGGCCTCCTGGGTGCCTATGCAGCAGGCAGCACAAGAGACTGGGAGACGTCCAGGAATGTCATCTGTCTAGTCATCCCTGTGCTGGTATGCATTGTATTGTAGCCTATGCAGCCTGGTCATTCTGTCATAAGAGAAAACAACTTCAGAAAGGAAATTCTACATCAACCAACTAGTTACGGGGAAAGCTAAGGCGTCATGTGATGTTTTGTCTGCTTCTAATTTGATCCAGCTGCAGCATCTGTATGTGTATTTAATATATGGAGTTCCTTCTTCACATGCATTTTCCATATGGTACTCAAAAGATATGTATTACAAATTATTTGTATGTGTTTAGTTGAGGGAAAAGACCTTGTGGTTTCAGCATTCTAGCTATTGTGTAAGACTACGAACATATCTTCAAACATAAAACTTACTGATGCTAAGCTGTGATTTCGAGCTTCTTCATTGGTCTCTGTGAAAGGTACTTCATGGCTTTGTGTAGCAACTACAAGCATTCGTTCGCTGGCAGCGTTACCAGTTACAAGGTCTATTGTATATTGTATGTGTGTTGTAACCGCACATGTGTTAGAGCTAGGCCCGTGTATATGGAATTACATGTATAGCAAAGAAGAAAGAGGTATTTATATGTAGGCACCCCCTCCCATGCAAGTGATCAAATAACACCGGTCGCATCATCACCCAAGCATGCAAGCTGACACCCACAGCCTCTTCCTTGACGGTGTCTAGGAGTTGTGAGACCAAGGTACTCGCCACTGAAGACCGTTGCGTTTTCTACGTTCCAGATCCACCAAGCGGAGAGCCATGACCAGAGAGGACAGGCCCTTCCTCTGTTATTTTGGAGAAGATTGCACTTGGTCGCCCAGCCAGATGAGCGGGTGGTGGCAGACCTTAACGAGCCAGGAGAGGCAGCACGACTGATGAAAAAACTTTCGAGAATATTTTTGTTTCTTGGAGTTAATGTACCAACTCACAGACTCGGATTTGTCTACATTCGGATATTGATTTGGATCGGAGGGAGCATGTGAAAGTAAGAGAAGCTTATGCTCAGCACATGCAGGTCACACCCGAAATGCACGTGCACGCATTGTGAAGATGAACGGTGCACTAACACAAGCCAAGAAGCAACAGAAGCCGATACCTGGAATTGGAGACAGCATCACAACCGAGCACGATCCATTTATGAACTCAGCTGCGCTTGAACTGAAGCCGTCCTCATTTTCTTTAGCTTCAGTGACGCCGCGGGCCTGCAGAGGAGTTCCGTCGCACTCGCACACGAACTGGACGCGCGGTCCTACTGGGCATTCCGTCGAGCACCTGCCGGGCGTCCCCCGTCCTGGGGGCGTTCCTGTCCAGCGCGATACAAGCACGTGAACTAGCCTCGTAGAATTTTCTGGTTCTTTCCGTTCTAGAGAGAATGCTGCTGCAAGAGTAGTTCCCGATCGAGTCCAGTATCTGCGCGAATGTGGCGCGTGCAGGATCAGCGCAATGATTCAGAAAAGGGCGCAGGGGAATACATCGACTGCTTCGGGAGGAGTGTGCTGATTTAGAAGGAGACGGCCCGCCCGCCCGCCCATGTCCAGGAAGCGGAGAGGACGAGTCGACGGCGAGCGCACGATCAGGACGGCCGCACTCGGCAGGCAACCGGAGGCGAGTTTTTTGTTTTTTTTTTCTTGTTTTTTTGACAGGCGAGGTTGAATCTCAGGTCAGGTTGGTCTTTGTACCTGGGCCGCATCTAGATCGTCGGATGAGCAGAGCAGATGGTGTAGAGAGCGAAACAGGTGTGAACATCGATTCGACCCACTTACTTGTACTGTTTTTTTTTACTTGTACTGTTTCTTAATTTACTAATCTAGAAAATATATGAAAAATATTCCTAACAAATTAAATTATTTGTTCACTAAGAAAACGATCATGCAATTTTTTAGAAAATTTGTCTTGAAATAATGTTCGTGGTTTTGAAAGTAACATTCACGAGTATTATTTTATTTGATTTTTTTCAAAGATTATACTTTACGTGTTACTTGAATACTTTCTTTTTTACTTATGAATGATTAATTTCAATCGCATGGGATTCCTTTCTTCATATGAACATTTTTCGAGCACCGCAAAGAATTATTTAACTAAACGATGTTTTTTCGTCGTATGGATTTTTTTAGCATCTAGAATATTTTTCCTTAAACTCTTTGGACAAATATAATTTGTTGAAAAATATATTTTGTAATAGTCCTTCATCCCAAATTAATTCACTCACCTTTGTCTATATATGCATGTACCTGGACGTGATTTAGTGTCTACATACATGAGTATCTAAATAAAGTTGAGTCAGTTAATTTAGGATTGAGAGATTATATGATCCTCGAGTTTTTATTCAAAAATAATCTTATTAAAGACTATCAAAAAAAGACATTGCTATCTGGCGGTGTCGCATGTATGTTGAGTTGTGCAACGACGACTAATGCATTTCTAGCATGCATGCATGTAGTGACATATTGACGAGGATAACCCCGGCAACGACTATCGTTGTAGACTTAGGGTTTCGTGAAAAAAAGAGCGTTGGAGATTTCATCGGCTGGCCAGACAAAGAAGAAAGTCGATGCAGTCTGATTATGGAGAAAGCTTGATTACAAAGTCCGGAGAGGCTGGATCATGAAACCGTATCCGGAGAGGTTACATGTTTACAAGTACAATACGAACTCTATATCGGTTTGTGACTACTCCTTGATTGGTAAGGCAATCATTTATTCGTCGTTCCTGGATTCCTTTGAGTATTTATGAGCCGTAATATTTTATGCGCCTAGTGTAACTAATCATAGGGACACGATAGGTCATACACATATCACATATGCACCGACGACGTTTAATTCCTTTTACTATTTAAATTAAAAACTTTTATCACTCAAACCACTAATCCAATTAAAAATTTGATTTCACATTGGCTTGGTCACAACATCAAGATCTTTCCATGTTGACATATTTTAAGAAACTTTTTTTTGCTAATTGCTAGATTGTTATCACTAACTTGCGAGATTATTCATACTTAGTTGCTAGATTGTAATAACTTGTTTGATAGGCACATGGACACCATTCCACACCGATGTAAATGGTGCATGATACTAATTTCTATGGAATGATGTCATCTCTTAGATTTTGGAAACACTTGAATACTCTATCTCTCTATCTCTATCTCGTTGTACATATCATTGCAATATCTAAGAACTTGTAAAGAATTATCTGGTAAATATGTAAAATTATCAAGGTAGCCTATTGCTAATATGGCTACCATAGTACTATAGTTTGGCAATGTGTCAAACATGAGGCCCACTCTTTTGTTCTCCATATATTTTCAATGTCTAGAAAAGTATAAAAAATTATCTGGTAACTATGTGCAAATATCATGATAACTGTTTGGTACTAATCTGCCAATTGGTGCTGTAAAAAATATTTATTAAAATATATTAAGGGGATCTAGTTTTGAAGTGCTCGTTAAGATAAACTTAGCGGTATAAACAGATCACTAATCAAACTAAAGATTTAGGAGATAAATCATTTTGAAATTTCAAAATTATCAATTAATATGATGAAGTCACCAATGAGGTGATATATATTCATGCATGTGCTATCCTTATAGAAGAAATTGCATGAAAAACTGCTCGCTGCATGGAGCGAGAAATGATGCGGGGCCTCTTGTTATCTTTTTTCTCTTATTAATAATGGCTCATGCCACTATGGCCTACATAAAAACTCTCGAGGTATTTCATTATTATTACTATTTTTTATGAATTATTTTGTGTTTACTTGACACATATGGAGACCATAAAACAAAATATAGCTTGTGCACACATTTTAATAAAATCCTCTCATTTATGTGAAGAAATAAAATACTCACATGGACGTCAATGTGTGTCTCACAAAAAAAATCTAGGATTCCAAGGCATGATAATAAATTGAGATATTTGTGTGGCTCGTTCTTCCTTGGACGACTCCCCATTAAAAATGGCCACTACCTCTAAATCTCTAAATCTTACTCCCTCGGTCCCAATGGATAGGGTGTAAATGTTTTGGCTCGATTATTAAGGTGATGCCCTGAACTTTGTGAACCAATCATAACAAAAGTGGTTATCAAGTGAGCGTTCCTGTGGCGTGGCGTGTTTCTGATTTCATCTTTAAATTTCTTGCCTTTCTTCAATTGTGGCACCCGTTTACTGGCCAGGAGGCATTTGGACGAAATTCTTCGGACCTTACTGGTGGCAGCATGCCGCTACTCTTTGCCACCGGTTCGCTGCTTGTTGGAGATATGCCCTAGAGGCAATAATAGAAGTGGTTATTATTATATCTTTGTGTTTATGATAAATGTTTACATTCATGCTATAACAGTATTAACCGGAAATATTAATACTTGTGTGATTTGTAAACTAAATTAGAGTCCCTAGTAAAGCCTCTTTTTAATACTAGCTTGTTGGTTAATAGATGATCGTGGTTTCTCGATCATGAACATTGAGATGTTATTAACAACAAGATCATATCATTAGGAGAATGGTATGATGGACATTCTCCTATAGATAAGCGTAGCATAAAGATCAAGTCATTTCAATAGTTTGTTTGCTATAAGCTTTCTGATACATAGTAACCTAATTCCTTCGACCATGAGATCATGCTAATCACCATCACTGGAAGGATGCTTTGATGACATCAAACACCACACCGTAAATAAGTGACTATAAAGGTGGCATTGAGTGTTCGGAAAGTATGGGTTGAGGCACATGGATCAAGAGTGGGATTTGTCCATCGAGATGACGAATAGATATACTCTGGGCCCTCTTGGTGGAATGTCATCCAATTAGCTTGCAAGCATGTGACTGGCTTACAATGGATCATATATCACGGGAACAAGAAAAGAGTACTTATCGGTAACGAGGTTGAACTAGGTATGCAGAGATACCGACGATCAAAACCTCGGATAAGTAAACTATCATGAGACAAAGGGAAATTGGTATCGTATGTAAGTGGTTCATTCGATTGCAAAGTAATCGTACAAATATGTGGGAGCCATATGAATTTTCAGATTCCTCTATTGGTTATTGGTCGGAGAAGTGTCTCGGTCATGTCCGCATAATTCACGAGCCGTAGGGAGACACACTTAAGGATTCGATGTTGTTTAGTAGATATGGAATGTTAGTAGGGATACCGAATGTTGTTCGGAGTCTCGGATGGGATCCGGGATATCACGAGGAGATTCGGAATGGTCCGGAGAATAAGATTCATATAAGGAAAGTCCGATTCCGGAGTTCAGGAAATATTCTGATGTTTTCATCGGAGAGGTTCTAGAAGGTTCTAGAAGGTTCACCGGTCCGGAAGGATAATGTTCCATGAATGTGTCATGAGTAAGTGGAATGATTAGATCATATCCTAGGTCACTTGGTGTGGTCATTTGTGAGAGAGAATTAAAGCTCTAAATTGAAAGTCAAAGAGGAGGTTTGAAAAGTCAAACTGGAACAATAGTTTCCTAGTGGAAGTAGGAAAGAGTCCTTCCAACTTAGGTTTGGAAGTGGATTCAAACTCACCCCTCCCAAGGCTTCCCCCCTCTCATAAATAGAGGGGGAGGGCTGCCCCAAAGCACCAAGCCTAGCCCCTCTCCACCCAAGCCGCCGCCGCCACAGCCTCGCCGCCGCCGACACCTCCTACTCCTCCTCCCGGTCTTCTAAACCCTAGACCACCTGGAAACCCTAGATCCACCATAACTCGTGACCGCTTAGGCGAAGCCTCATGGGATCTTCCTCTACTTGACACCACCGTCAGGTCTGCTGGAATCGCGAGGGGAGAACTACAACCTCCGTTGCCTGCTGGAACAAGGAAGAGGAAGGTCTTTATGGAGTACCGAACGTGTGACCGATCATGAAGCGCCGAACGTTAACGCCGGAAGGATCGTCTACGCGATCTTGAGATCGGCAAGTATACGAATACATCACCCACGAGAATCTGCTCTCGTTAACCGCTTTGGAATCTTCGAGTGTGAGTGCTTCTATCGATTTGTTGCTACAATCTAGTAGATAGATCTTGGCTTGTTTGTGTGCATGCGGTAGAATTTTTTGTTTTCCATGCTACGAACCCTACATAACTTTCTCTTTTGAAAGTCTGTATCTTATACTCATATTTATATATCTTCGGGTTTTATTGTGCTCTTCACTACTAGAGAAAATGCTATAGGAGACATGCTTATAGGAGGCACATTTAGACCATATGCGCCTCCTATAAAATAGACGAGGCACACTCCTTCTCCATGCGCCTCTAGTATAAAAATAGGCGAGGCGCATATGATAAGAATGCGCCTCCTATTATCCATGTATGGACGAAATCAAGCAGCCCCAGATTATGCGAGGCGCATTCTAATCATATGTGCCTCCTATATATCTGATATGCGAAGCGCATATAGGCAAAATGCGCCTCGCATAAACTGCGTGAGCCCAGATAAAAATGGGTGGTCGAATATGCGAGGCGTATATAGTCATCTACGCCTCCTATACTTGACAATATGCGAGGCACGTATTGTCATATGCGCCTCCTATACGCTGTCGGCCCCACCCCATCTCCTACCACAGCCACACGACCCCACCCCGCGTGTCCACCTCGTCCCTCACCAACCACGTTCGCGACCCCTCCCTCGCTCGCTAATCCCTGCCGCCGCCAGGCTCCCTCGCCCTGGCGCCGCAGCCACCGGCCGCCCCCCTCGCCTTCCGGTGCTCCGTGAAAGGCCCGCGTCTCTACCCCGCGGCCCCTGCTCGCGTTGCTCAGGTCGCCCACACGGACGTACCGCTCTCGCCCCTGCCTCACTCCACCATTGGCAGCGCCGCCTTGCTACCCACACGTCGCTGCTTTGGCCCCCTCCCCCCGACGCCGCTGCCTGGCTCCGCTCACGCTGCGCCCTACGCCGCCGCCTGGCCGCCCCACGCGACCTTGCTCAATCTTCGGCGGTCCCCCAAGATTTGTGAGCAACAGTGCTCCAAGATCAGATATTTTGGGCAAGATACCTGCGGTGCCCCAAGATCTTTGAGTGGCGGTGCTCGATCCATCGACATTGAAGGAGAAGGAGGCCGAAGACGAAGGAGAAGGAGGCCGGTGAAGGAGGCTGGGGTCATGGACACGGAGCACGGTGAGGAATAGGACGAGGAGGGTGACGCCAGAGCAGATGTGCAGAAGAAGACCGGTGGCCGTCGTGTCCGCCCGTCTCCGGTGCGCCGCGGTTTCGATACTGCAAAACCGCGCCTATGTAGCCTTCGACTTCGCGCTCGCCAAGGTACGTCAGTCTAGACAATTGTGCAATCGAAACTTCCTAGAGTTTGCCCACGTACATCAGTCTAGCTGATGAATTCTTGAAGAAGAAGAAGAGGATGATCTTATTCTTGTTCTTGTTTTGTCCTCCTTGATCGATCATTGGAGTACTCCATTTTTCCTTGAGAATTGTTTGGACTGCAATTTGCTTGTGCAGATATTGGCTTGTGTTGGAGTAGATACTTGTGATGTTAACCAGTGCTGGAGTAGAAATTTCCTTGTAGCTTGTACTCTCTTGTCTATGTTAACCAGTACTTGGAACTAGGAGTAGAACATCATACCAGAACAATAAACTGCAATTTCTTGTCTGATGTTGGAGTACTCAGTAAATTATTGCTGGAGTATATGTACTTGTTCACTGAAATTGAACTTGAACTTGCATTTAAACGTATTTAACGGTAGGAGTAGTACAAACTTGAGTGTATCTTAATCTTGAGTTTATGGGAATGAGCAAACTGAACATGGAGTAAAAAAATGTAGCTTAACTCCATCATATTTGTTGTAAGATGATAGTCTTGTTGCTGATTAATTTTTCCTTATTTGTTTTTTTACCATAAACAGTAGGAGAGGCTCCTACTATGGTACTATATTAATAAAAAGACATATTTACATCAGGAGCGCGAAGATCACATCAGGACAGAGTTTCCCGATCTCTTCAAATCTTAGGTAATCTTTTTTGTCCTTTTTCAAATCTCGGGACAAGATTTTGTTTAAGGGGGGAAGGTTTGTAACATCCCAAAAATACTAAACTTGGATCATCAAACTCTAATCATCAAATTTAGGGTTAACAAAAACTTTGCTAAATAAAATTATGAAAGCATGCATGTGAGTATGCATTTCATTTTGAATTCTTTTTGAACCAACTTGTTTGTGTGTTCCTTTTCTTGTAAATGGATGCTTAGGTGAAATAAACATCATCTAAACAATTCCCAAACTTTTCTCAAAGACAAGAAAATCAAAACAAATAAAATAAGGGAATGGTCATTTTGACCAATTTAACTCCCATGCCTACTTTGGCTGTCCCAAACTTTCAGAACTTAACAGAAACTTTTCTGAATCTTTGCACCCCTTGATTGTACTCATAACAAAGTATCAAGGCCCACTTTGTGATCATCCAAAAACATTTAAATGCATAGTTTAAATGACAGTTCAAAATTGAATCTTTATCATATGGGAAGATCCCACTTTTTCAAAAACCACTCAAACAAGCTCAACTTTCAAAACCCAAGCATCTACAGACTCACCAGCACCAACCTAGCACACCCACCAAAAATCTTTTTAAAATTCAAAACTTGAATTCTTGTGACCATTTCATCAAACACCTTGCAGATTCAAATCTTCTAAAATCCAAACACTATTGTGAGCAGTGATTGGAGCCTAACTTGTTCCCTCTCTGGTTGCAACTAGGCTTTAGTAGATCATCTAGCTCAAGTGCAAACCTCTAGCATCACTGTAAGCTTGGAAATGCCATCAATGGTGAGCAGGCCGAGTGCACACTTGTCACCCCCATGTCGACAGCAAGCTAGGAGAAGAACCAAGCCTACCCAACATGTCTGGGAGCAAGCCAGCACCCCACCGCCACTCCCTGTCCAACGCTTGAACCTTGCCAACCCCTGGACCACACGCACGGACCATGCCAAGCTCGCCAGCAACCATGCCGAGAGCGCGCCCCGTGCGCCACGCTCGACCGACGCCCACAGACCGCGCGTCGCCCTTTGCTGGTGCATACGTGATCACCATCGTCCCAGAACCCGCAGACACGCTCGTTCGCCGCCCATGACCACGCTACGCGGCGCCATTAAATCTTCCGTCGGGCACGCGCAGAGCATCGTCGTGTTTTGACCAAACCATACCGCCCCACGTCTCGCCACCGTGTCGTTGAGCATCACCAGGGAGCACCGCACCGCCCCCTACCGTCGCCCACGCCGATAGCCGTCTGTACCATCGACCACGACGAGCTCACCTTGCGCCCCGTCGGTCCCCTCGCTCCACTATAAATAGAGGCCACCCCCAGCCGAATTGAGCACACCATCTCACTCCCTCTCCTCACTGATCGTGCCACCCTGTTCCCAAAGCAAGGCGAGCAGCACTTCGCCAAAATTTCACCGGAGCCCGCCGCTACTGGAGAAGAAGGGAGCCAGCGATTAGAGCCTCCCCAGGAGAAGCTGCCGGTACTAGGAGGTTCGCCGCTGTCGGCTTCGTCGTTCGCCCGCCTAACCGTTCCTCGCCTGAACCCCGGTGAGCCTCCAACGACCCCCACTGGCCGCGCTAGGTTTCTGTCCCGCCGGCGTTGCCCAACGTCGACGATGACTCTCAGACGTTGGATTAGAACCAGATCGAACGCACCACATCGCCCCATACCGCTTCGCACACCCTCGTCTCACTGGCGCGTGGGGACAGCCACTTAACCAGGCCCAGTATCACCGAGTTATTTGAATTTAACCTTTTTCATTTTATTTCAAACACACTTCTGTACCCAGTTTCAAAAATCAACCCAGGTCGATTCAGTGCACCAAATCAAATGAAACTAATTTTGTTAGAAAGGTCTGGAAGTTCTGAATCCAAGCCCATTGGATTCAAGTCATTTGGATCTGTAGATCTGTTGGAGATATGCCCAAGAGGCAATAATAAAGTGGTTATTATCATATGTTCACACTTATGATAAATGTTTACATACCATGCTATAATTGTATTAACCGGAAACATTAATAATTGTGTGATTTGTAAACTAAAATAAGAGTCCCTAGTAAAGCCTCTTGTTAAACTAGCTTGTTGGTTAATATATGATCATGGTTTCCTGATCATGAACATAGAGATGTTATTAACAACAGGATCATATCATTAGGAGAATGATGTGATGGACATACTCCTATAGATAAGCGTAGCATAAAGATCAAGTCATTACAATAGTTCAATTGCTATATGCTTTCTGATACATAGTAACCTAATTCCTTCGACCATGAGATCATGCATATCTCCTTTTCCGGATGGATGCTTTGATGTCATCAAAAACCACACCGTAACAGGGTGGCTATAAAGGTGGCATTGAGTGTTCGGAAAGTATTGGTTGAAACACATGGATCAAGAGTGGGATTTGTCCATCCATATGACGGATAGATATACTCTGGGCCCTCTCGGTGGAATGTCATCCAATTAGCTTGCAAGCATGTGACTAGGTCACAAGGGATCACATATCACGGTAACGAGAAAAGAGTACTTATCGGTAACGAGGTAGAACTAGGTATGCAGAGATACCGACGATCATAACCTCGGATAAGTAAACTATCGTGAGACAAAGGGAAATTGGTATCGTATGTAAGTGGTTCATTCGATCGCAAAGTAATCGTAGAAATATGTGGGAGCCATATGAATTTCCATTTTTCCTCTATTGGTTATTGTTCGGAGAAGTGTCTCGATCATGTCCGCATAATTCACGAACCGTAGGGAGACACATAAGGATTCGACGTTGTTTGAGTAGTTATGGTATTATGAGAAAGAGACCGAATGTTGTTCGAGTCTCGGATGGGATCCGGATATCACGAGGTGATCCGGAATGGTCCGGAGGATAAGATTCATATAAGGAAAGTCCCGTTTGAGTTCGGGAATGATTCCGTGTTTTCATCGGAATGTTCTAGAAGGTTCGGATTGTCCAAGCACTCGGGGGAGGGTACATGAATGTGTCATTGAATGATTGAATCATGTACTAAGTGTTCTTGATGTTCCAAAACTTGAAAGTCAAAGCCAGGTTTGAAAGTCAAACGGCTAAAACAGAAACTGTGGAAAAGCGAAGCTGTGGGAAACAGAAACTGTGGGAAACAAGCAAGAGGAGTTTGAAACCAACTTGGAGGAGGAGTTCCTCCTCCAAGCCGGCCAGACCTAGGCCGAGTTGGGAGGGACTCCTCCCTCCTCGGGCCTAGCCCCTCCACCTATAAAAGGAGGGGCAGGGCCTCCTCCTTGAGACACACAAGTTTCTACCTCTAATCTCCGGTTTAGAGCCGTCTGGTTTAGAGCTTCTAATTTCTTTAGCCTGCGGTTTAGAGCCTTCTAATTGGTGTGTCTAATCTCTAGACCACTAATATCCCTCTCTCATACTCCACCATACTCGCTCCGGCTTAAGGCGAAGCCCTGCGGGATCAACCCTCTACTTCCGGTACCACGCCGTTGTGCTGCCGGAATCATGAGGAGAGTGCTACAACCTCCTTTCTTTGGAACAAGGAGAGGAAGGTCTTCTTGAGTACCGAACGTGTGACCGATTGAAGGCGCTGCGGAGCATGGCCGGAAGGATCGTCTACACGATCTTGAGATCGGGAAAATGACTACACATCCCACGAGAATCTGCTCTCGTTAAACACTTTGGAATCTTCGAGGTAAGTTATTCCATCGACTCGTTGCTACAATCTAGTAGATAGATCTTGGCTTGTTTGTTTGTATGCGATAGAAATTTTTGTTTTCCATGCTACGAACCCCTACAAAGGGTATCGAGCCGTGTCTATATGTAGATCTGTTGCAGTAGAACACAATGGTCATTGTGGGCGTTGATGCTTTTATTGTCGATTGCTTCTTGTGTACTTTGCATCTTGCGGTATGTTGGGATGAAGCGGCCCGGGCTAACCTTACATGACATCGTTCATGAGACTTGCTCCACGCTTGACATGCAACTTGTATTGCATAAGTGGCTTTGCGGGTGCCTGTTTCTCCTAGCATAGTTAAGATCCAATTTACAACGGGTGATTAACAATAATAGTATCAATGTTGTGGTTCTTGTTCGTAAGTTAGAACGACACTTATTAACAGCCCCAAACCACGTAAAACATGCAAAGAAAGTAGAGGCGTCTAACTTTGTTTTGCAGGGGTGTGCAGTGATGTGATATGGCCATGATTGTGATTATATATGATGTATGCAATGTACCTTATTGTAAGTCGGCAACTGGCAGGAGCCATATGGTTGTCTTTAATTTCTGTTAAGACCCGCGTGTCTATTCAAAGTAGTTGTAATAGTTGAAGCCGGTGGACGACAACCATGGAGAAGCATCATTGAACTTGATGCAATGTCGGTGATGATGGAGATCATGTTCGTGCTAGAAGATGGAGATCGGAAGCACAAAGAAGAAAGGCCATATCATATCACAAATTATGAATTGCATGTGATGTTAATCCTTTATGCATCTTGTATTGCTTAGTAGACGACGGTAGCATTATAAGATGATCCCTCATGCACATGAATTTCAAGTCATAAAGTGTTCACCCTTAGTTAGCACCGTTGCTAAAGCTTGTTGTTTTGAAGCACCACGTGATGATCGGGTGTGTTAGATTCTACAAGTGTATACAACGTGAGCAAGCCATTTGCTCATGCGAAACTAAGGTTTGATCTTGACGAGCCTAGCATGTACAGACATGGCCTCAGGAACACGGATTACCGAAAGGTAGAGCATGAGTCATATAGTAGATATGATGAACATGTTGATTGTTCGCCATTGAAGCTATATCAACTCTCGTGATGATCGGTTTTGATGTGGTGGATTTGGTTCGTGTGATCACTAAAACAATGTGAGGGATATTGTTTTGAGTGGGAGTTCACCAAGATTAATTTAATTATTAATTAGAACTCAATTTATCATAAACTAAATCAAAGTGAATTTGCATAGTTGTTGTAGTCATTGGCATCCGTTTACCACCTTGCGCTTAGTTATAATTGAGATGATAGAACTATAGAATTCTGGTTAGATACTTTACGAACTAGTATCGTATTGTTTGAAGTGTTAATCTAAAGTTTAAAAGTCCTATTGCAAACTTTCAGTAAGTTCCGGTTACTCCATGAAGTTTAATAATTAGTTTTAAATCAAGAGTAACAATTCCAAGTGTTAGTATATAAGTATCATGTTTGTCTCCATGATTCTTGATATTCAAAGGATTCTCTTAATATCAAGGTTATCTAGGATCTGAAAGAGTTGTTTCAGAAACCATGATGTGTGGAAGATATTGTGATATCTGAAACGAAGTGTTGGTTGCAACATGATAGAGTATAATATTGCAAAATTCATGTTCTCATATTTGATGAGAATTTGCAAAAGGTTGGAGACACTAGTTGTCCTAATCCTCCAAGAGGTTTTGGAGAGCAACATTATACTTGCGATTCACCGTTACAAGCTAAAAGTAGCTTGATAGTGGATAAATCCATGATGAGGGTGAATATTCGATGTAGGTAAAATGTTTACTACAGAGATTACTAAAGAAAGGAATTTGAAAGAACACCAAACATTTGATGATGGTGATCTACTTCAAAGTGCAAGTTCAAAGACATTGGTATTTGATTATACATGCTTTGGACTATGTGTCATATGTATGACTCCACTATTGATGTTGATAGATTCTTTCAAATAGAAAAGGAAATACTGAAAGAGAATCTCATAAATATATGGCAGAAAAGAAAAGACTAGAATTGTTCAGCTTGAGTATATAGATGATATACGGGTTATGGCTATATTCTTTGCTTATTAAACAATGTGGTTTCTAAGTATTTGATACTGAATTTGTTGGTATGAATCGTCATACGAAACAACACAATTCATGAACTACAATGGCCTAAGTAATCGGCAAAGAATATGTGATGATGTTTATCGAGAACAAATAAAGGGTTATTGTGTTGCTCGTTAAACATCAAAGCTTGCCTTCAGCATTTGTTTTATCAGGTATTATGAGAACAAAAGGGTTGTTCAAATAATTTCCGTAATCCATAAAAGATGGATGATTCACAAATCTCGTTGGAGAAATCACATCCATAAAACTAGTGCTAAAAATGTCGAAAGACAAATTGATTAAAAGATCACTTAGGAAGTGACATCGCCTGTAACATCCCAAAAATCATAATTTTAAACTCATTCATACCACTTTGCATCATTCATGCATTTAGGGATTTTCACAAAAATCATTTAGGAGTGGGATATGAGTTATGAATTCATGTGGGCATATTGTCCCAATTTAACATCATCCTGTTAATAATTGAATGTTTAAAATACTTCAAATGCTTGCCTTCATTAATGAAAAGAATAGGAGAAATTTTAAACCCCAAAGATTTCCAATTTAGGAATAAATTCTAAAACCCATTTTCAAATGTTTTCAAACAGGAACAACTCCTATTTGTTATTAAAACCAAGCTGGACCAAGCTTTGCAATATAACCATCTAGTTTTGTGACTGTTGTGAATCGACAAAACCCTACAAAAATTCCCAAGTCAATTTGTTTTCAAAAGGATATGAATTCATATCAAAATCAATTCAGAAAATAGGAAACAGAAAAAGAAAAGGGCAAAGAAATGGAAAAGGCCATGCGGCCAGGATCTGGCCCAGCAACCAATCCAGCCCAGCAAGCCCACCCGGGCATTTCTTTTCCTCCTCTCACGCGCGGACGCACGCACTGAGCCGCTGACAGACGGACCCCACATTCACTTAGCACGTTACGCTGACGAGCGGGCCCTATCTGCGCTGGCATCGTCTTCCCCAAACTTCCGCCCGCGACCACGTCGCAGGAGCAGTGATGGCCGGTGATGGCGCGGCTTAATTGGGCCATTTAACGCAGGCGTTTCTTGTCGACTCTCAGGCTATAAGATCCCCATCACCCCACGGTCATTTTCCCCCAGTCAATCGCACACTCACGCCCCCAGGCTGCCCCCAAACCTCCGCGAGTCGCCGCTGACAGAGCCCTCTCCGGCGATCAATTCCGGTGAGCTTCGAGTTCCCCTCTGTCTCCCATTCACCCTATCTTACTCAGTGAACTCATACGCATCTTCTGACACTCGCCGTTTGTCTTCGCATGACCCCTAGCGTTGGCAACGTCGACGACTGGCCGCCACCATCTTCTTCACGAACTCCGACCCTCCGTAAGTAACCACCACCTTGCCCTCGGTTGACACACATAGCATCCTCATCACTGCGGCGCATCGGCGGTGTCCTTATTTTGGCCTAGCACGACGAGGAACCACGCCAACGACGACAACCGTGGTAGCGTTTCGCGAACTCCGGCGAGCAATTCCAGTAAGTTTCGAGCACCCCCTGCTTTCTTATTCACCCGAGCATGTTCGTAGTTGTTCTGCGCATCCTCTAAACCCATCGGTTCGTGCTCAGGCGACGCAGAACATCGGCAACAACTCCGACAACCCTCGCCTGACGCCAGACGAAACTCCGACGAGGTCTAGAGCCCATCTCCGAGCACCCCTTCGCGAACGAGTACCACGTCGAGATCCAGCACGCCCTCGCGGATCTGGTAAGCACATCCTTGCATCCTGGAATGGTCTAGAACGCCGGCACCGCCGTAGACAGACGCGCCGCCGCCAACCAACGCCGCCAGCACCGCCAGAGCATGGTCGCTTGCTCGCACGCCGTTGGATCTTGATCCGAGCGCTAGGATAGACTCACTTAATCCCGAAGCGGTACGCGATCTGGTGCGTACGATCTGTTTAAAATCCTGCGGCTGCAAAGCGTGATCCAACCGAAGCGGTACGCGCCAATCACAGCGCGACGCGTGGCAGAGTTTATAATAAAAACAGATTTCAAATCTGAATTAGATTCAAACTTCAAATGCTTGTATCTTTCAAACGACACGTTGGATTTTTGCAAACTTTATATCGTTGAATTCAGCAAGACAAGGCCTATCAGAATATACCTTTGGTTTAGCATATAGTAACAGTTAAAAATGTTTTATTTGTGGAACAAGTTTAGGGCTATTTAGATATAAAAATGTCTTTATAAAATTTTGTTATGGACAAATAAAGTTTATTGGTCAAACTTGTGACCTGTTATACTTCAGTAGTCATGAGCACACACTTGGTAGAATTTTTCAAAATTTAACACATGGTAGATTTTTGCATGCATGCATTCATATAATTTTGATTATGTTAAATGTGTGTAATTGTGTGTTTGATTTCTTGTGTAGATTTTGATTGTGATTGTGATTGTGAAGAGTGCTACTCCCCACACTACCAAGGCAAGTGATATTTTCATGAATATTCCTATCCTAAGTTTTTGTACTAGCATTAGATATTTTGGCTAAATTATTGCATGATATTTTTGCCTAGTGCTAAGATGGGAAATCCTAAGTAGAGTGAAATAGTAGAATTGCTAGGGAAAAACTTTCCTAAGTTAAGTTATCATATTCTGCTTAGCCTAGCTACTTAGCGAACAAGGGTGGTGAACATCTATATGGTTTATGATAAAAATATTCTAAGTCAAGAGACTTATATTTTCTTAATAAAACAACTAAGTCAAATAAACCTCCTGGGTGGAATGGATTGATTGGGTTATGTTGAGTGGTTACACAAGGCCATGGACTTGGGTTGTGTATCTCACTTGTGGTATGCCACCCAGGCACAAAGGGATTTGGAGGCCAAATGTTGAGAAAGCTTACAAGGTCAACCACTTGGCAATATGGGCTCTGCCATGATCACATAGGTTGCTAGAACTTAGTCATTTGGACAGTTGGTGGTAGATGGGATGATAGGTTGGAACGCGTCCATTTGACTAAGGAAAGGCTTACGAAAGGTCTGTCTTGGGAAACCAAGTCAGTGGGGAAAGTGCACAACCTCTGCAGATGGAAAACCTAAGTACTTAGCCTTGTCCAAGGAAATGGACACTTGAGCATCAAGACATGGAAGCCACAAGAATCTCATCACTCCAACTTCTAAATTAAAAACTTGTGGGTGAACAAGGGTGAAGGACCTCAATATCTATTGATGGTTTCCTTGGGAATGTTTTGACAAAGAAAAACTTAGCAATTTCAACTAATAAGTAAAACTTAATTTTGAGCAAAGCAAGCCAAGCTACACTAGCCAAATGCATATAGAACTATAGACCACTTAAAATATATTAAGGTATCACTTGCCAATACTATTCCAAAGTATTGACCCTCTGTGGCTGTAACTTGTGGTGTTGCAGGTTACTCCGATGATGAGTAGGAGTCATGAGTCTACACTCAACATGCTTGCCTGTGGCACATGAAGATGAAGACTTGTGTTTATTTACTTATTCCTTAAAACTCTTGTATTAGGCCTATGGCCCTGAGTTGTAAAAGACTATGTTTTATCTCTGGAATGAATGTAATAAACGACCTTTGTATCTGTGTACTTCATCTTAAACTGTGGATGCTAGCATTGATCCGTGGACTAGCATTGCAATCACAGGATCCTATCCTTTATAAAGGAGGGTCTAACAGATGGTATCGAGCAATCGTGTTGCCTGAGGATTATGACCCTAGGATTGGAAAAACCACTAAGGAAAAAGTTTTTCAACTACTTCTACACTTGTCTATTCTTCTCGTAAAACTTTTCTAATCTCTTTCAACTTCCTTTGTAGATGAACTCCATCAACGAAGTGAAGAAAGGACCACTCATGACCATGACCTTGGAATGTGAAACTGAGTTTCCCAATATTCTCAAGGACCTCATGGAAGCTATGGATGCACATGGTGAAGCCGTGTACAAGGGCTTTCCAGTGATGGATGAAGGAGTGGAGTATTGGTGGGTGCAACTACACTTGTACAAAAACAAGGGAGACAACCACAAAGAAAAGGGATTCTGCATGTACACCAACACTACCATGCACACCACATTCTTTGAGTCAGCCAGGGATGCAGCTTGGAGGACTATCAAGGAACTAAGTGCTAGAGTAAAGTGCAGAATGCTCAACCTCCAAAAGGACTTAGAGAAAGAGAAAGAACTTACTCAAGAATTGGAAGACAACAACCAAGAAATAAGGGAAGATGTATTGGACTTAGTGATAGAGTCAAGGGAACAAGATTGGTGGATTGCCTCTAGGAACATTGTGTTCAATAATAGGTCCCGTGAGATTGGACTGTAATGACATTTCGTTAGTTGGACCACCACTTATCACCTTATCTTCAAAAGATATTTTAATAAGTATGGACCTTGAATGATGTAATGAATTCATGTATGCATGGCTCGTGTGACAATTATGTTTCATGGATATGTATGAATGTTGTCTTGATCTATCTTGAATTGCTTTGTTCTAACTTTTTAATCTTATAAATAGATGCCTGTTGCCATCAAGACTGCTTGAGGAGTTTCGAGTTACTCGCTTTGGTCCCCATCGTTGAGCTTACCACTGGCTGACCTCCCTCTTCCCACCATTACGGTGTACCCACTCACCAAGTTCGAGAGGAAGGACCTCTGGGCTTCAAGGTGACCCAGCCAGACGCCTTGATCGAGCCCACAGAGGCCATCGCCTTCAAGTTGATGCACGATGACAGGAGAGAGGCATGGAGGTAGTCATGCAGACTGATAGGACGATGGCCGTTAGGGCCACTCGCATAAAGTTAGGGTACTCACTTTCACGCCTTCGGTAGACGTGATGATGACGAGAGTCCATCGACTTCGAGGACGACTCGAGGAGCGCCATGAGCCGATACGCCTTTATCTTCGTGGACTTGGAGACTCTTCTCGACACGTAGATACGGACAGACGTAACGTCATGCTTGGTAATGACGAAGCTTGTGCAGCTTCGAGAAGGACAAGCTTTTGGCGCAGCAGATGAGATGATCAAGGAGATGGAGACAAAATTTGAGACCCAGGACCGCAGATTCAAGAGTCAAGAGAAACGCGTCTGTGATAGGAACAAGAGAATCGGACATGACAGAGGAGTGAAGTCTAAGGACTTGAGCTTGAGCAAAGCAGATGGTTATTGAGAGGCTTGGCCCCGAAGAGGGCTCTCAAGGCCAAGGCCAAGATCGATTCCTTGACCACTACGATTGAGGAGAACAAGACCGCGATGGAGAACGCAGGTCTTACCTTCGTCGAGGAGGAGATTGACGTTGATGAGTAGACATGATCACTCGTTTATCTTGTTATTCATACTTGTTTTGAACTTGTTTTGGACCATCCGACATGTGGATGGCTTGCCGCTTGTGTGTATCACTTCATGAACTTGTTATGTGGATGTGAACCTTATTTTCTTGTGTTGCTTAATATGTGTTTGTTTAAGTTGGATTGTGCATAAAACATCTATGGGTATCTCATTCTTATCTATGTGAATAAACCACACATGCCTCCCCGTCGCGCAAACCCCAACCCCAACAACATCACCCCAGAAATGCAACAAATGATGAATGCGCAAACACAGCTTATGCAAATGATGACGACATTCATCCAAAACCAGAATAACAACAACAACAACAACAACAACAATGACCCCAACAACAACAACAACAACAACAACAACAACAACAACAACAACAACAACAACAACCCTCCGGGTTTTGATATGCTCACCAGATTTCTGCGTCTGAGGCCAGCAAAGTTTTCGGGAACAACTGATCCCATGGCAGCCAATGACTGCGGCTCGTGAACAAAGACTTGGTGACAAGATGCACCGATGCTGAAAAAGTCGATTCGCAGACATCCGTTGAAGGACCACCGCCACATGGTGGGATAACTTCCAAATCACCACTCCCATTGATGAAGTGACATGGGACATATTTGAGGATGGGTTTCGACCGCTCATATCTCGTCGGGGATAATGAGTCCGAAAAAGAAGGAGTTTCACAACTTGAAGCGGCGCCATCGCAAGGTGGAATACGAGAAGAATTCAACAATCTGGCGCTATGCACCGGATGAGGTTGATACTGATGCCAAGAGAAAGGAAAAGTTCTTGGAAGGCTTGAATGATGAGTTGAACCTACAGTTATCAGTAGCATATGTTCCAACTTATCAGTCTTTGTGTGACAAGGCTGCTATTTTGGAGAGTAAAAGGAAACAAGTCGAGAGTAGGAAGAGGAAACACTCCGACAAACACAGCTCGGGATCGTCTCACAAACGGTCTCATTATGATGACAGTGGCAACTCCGGATCCCATAAACATGGGAAGTTCAACAAGCACCACAACCACAACCGTCATGACAACAAACATCGTAATCATGACAATGATAAGTACAAGAACCACAAGGGTGGACATAAGAGCCACCACAGTGGAAATGGTAGTGGAGGTGGAGGTCAATATGTCAAAAAGGACCTCAGTCAGGTTGAGTGCTACAAATGCAAGAAGCTGGGGCATTATGCTAATGAGTGCCCTGAAAAGAAAGTTGAAGGACCTAACAAGCCAAATCCATTTTAAAGGATGTTAACCACATCAATGTGGAGGAGGTCTATGAGGAGCCCGATGCCATTCTTTGGTAAGTTCGACTCAATACAATTTCAGCGTTTGTACTCTTTGATACTGCATCTCATTCATTCATATCAAAAGCATTTGTTGAAAAGAATGAACTACCAAGAGAAACCATTGGGTGTCCTATAAGAGTAAGTTCTCCGGGGAGAAATGATAGTAAACTGGATGTCATGACCTAGTCATAGAGTTTGGAAAACATAAGTTTCCGGTGAACCTAATAATCCTGAATTCCCAAGGGTTGGATGTAATATTGGGAATGGATTGGATGGCTAAGTATGAAGGAGTATTAGATTGTGCCAATCGTACAGTTACACTCACAACCCCCGAAGGAAAAAGAATAAAGTTTAAGTCAAACTTTGAATTCAAAGGAAGTAAGCTAAATTCTCTTAAGGGGGTTAGCATGGACAATGTGCCAATTGTGTGTGAGTATCCGGATGTATTCCCTGAGGAATTACCAGGAATGCCACCAGATAGAGATGTGGAGTTTCTAATAGATTTGGTACCAGGTTCTGGACCAATAGCCAAGAGACCATATAAAATGTCAGTGGATGAACTGAAAGAACTCAAGAAACAACTAGGAGAACAGTTGCAGAAAGGGTTTATACAACCAAGTTCTTCATCATGGGGAGCCCCGGTTTTGTTTGTGGAGAAGAAGGATAGAACACAAAGATTATGTATTGATTATCGTTCTCTCAACGAGGTTACCATCAAGAACAAATATCCTTTGCCAAGAATCAACGACTTGTTTGATCAGTTAGAAGGAGCATGTGTATTCTCAAAGATTGATCTTAGGTCAGGCTATTTTCAACTTAAGATAAGAGAGCAAGACATACCTAAGACAGCATTCACCACAAGGTATGGATTGTATGAGTACACTGTGATGCCTTTTGGTTTAACCAACGCCCCAAGATATTTCATGAATATGATGAACAAAGTGTTCATGGAATTTCTTGACAAGTTCGTTGTCGCTTTTATCGACGATTTATATCCTAGTCTACTCCAAGAGCAAGGAAGAGCATGAAAGACACTTGCGCTTAATACTTGAAAAATTGAGAGAACATAAACTTTATGCCAAATTCAGCAAGTGTGAGTTCGGTTAGAGAAAGTTGGATTCCTTGGTCATGTTATGACAAAGGATGGTGTGGCATTGATCCGCTAAAGTTTCAGAAGGATGATTGGGAATCACCCAAAACGTGAAAGAAGTTCGTAGTTTCCTTGGCTTAGCAGGTTACTACAGAAGGTTTATTGAAAATTTCTCAAAAGTTGCTAAACCTATGACAGAATTGCTAAAGAAGGACAAAAGGTTTGCCTGGTCTGAAGGTTGTGAAGTCGGGCCAGAATTAAAGAAGAGACTTGTGACAAGACAGTTCTATGTTCACCAGATTTGGAAAAGGATTTCCAAGTGTATTGTGATGCTTCTCATCAAGGCTTGGGTGCTGTACTTATGCAAGATGGTAGAGTCGTAGCTTATGCTTCGAGACAACTCAAAACTCATGAAGTAAATACCCTACTCATGATTTGGAGTTAGCCTCTGTTGTTCATGCACTCAAAACATGGAGGCATTACCTGTTAGGTAAACGGTGTGAAGTATTCACCGATCATAAGAGTTTGAAATATATCTTCACCCAGAAGGAGATCAACATGAGACAAAGAAGATGGCTAGAACTTATTAAGGATTACGACTTAAGTTTACAATACCATCCAGGTAAAGCAAATGTGGTAGCCGATGCTCTAAGTCGTAAGACATTTATAAATGGTCTTACAAAAGGGGAATTGCCAGAAGACTTGTGTAGGCAATTCAAAGAACTCAGATTGGAGATTGTACCAGAAGGACATCTCATGTCCTTGGATGTTCAACCCACTCTTTTGGACAAGATCCGAGAAGTTCAAAAGACTGATGAGGAAATTGAAAAGATTAAAGTAAACATTGGTCTAGGGAAAGCCAAGAGTTTTCATATTGACGAACAGGGTACTTTATGGCACGGGAAACGTATATGTGTTCCACAAGACCCAGAGTTGCGAAAACTAATCTTACAAGAAAGTCACAACTCTCCATATTCTATTCACCCGGGAAACACCAAGATGTACATGGATATGAAAGAGAGATTTTGGTGGAACAATCTCAAAAGAGACATCGCCGAACATATCGCTTTGTGTGATGTATGTAGCAGAGTCAAAGCGGAGCACCAGAAACCAGCAGGTCTGCTTCAACCATTGCCTATTCCTGAATGGAAGTGGGAAAATATTGGTATGGATTTCATTACCGGATTACCAAGGACTAGATCGGGATATGATTCCATATGGGTAGTAGTGGATCGTCTAACCAAAGTGGCTCATTTTATACCAGTGAAAACAACTTATACAAGTGCCAAACTAGCAAAAATTTACATGAGCAGGATTGTATGCCTTCATGGTGTGCCAAAGAGTATTGTGTCTGATAGAGGAACTCAATTCACATCTCACTTTTGGAAACAACTTCATGAATCCTTAGGAACGAGGTTGGAATTCAGTACTGCCTTCGATCATGAAACGGTTGGACAAACGGAGAGAACCAATCAAATTCTAGAAGACATGTTGAGGGCATGCGCTTTGGATTATGGGGCAAGTTGGGATGAAAGTTTACCCTACGCAGAGTTTTCTTACAATAACAGCCATCAATCAAGTATTGGAATGGCACCGTTTGAGTTACTCTATGGAAGGAAGTGTACCACCCCATTGTTGTGGAATGGTGTGGGAGAAAGAAGTTTATTTGGACCGGATCTTATCAAGGACGCCGAAGAGAAAGTTAAATTGGTTAGGGACGTTGAAGATAGCACAATCGATGCAGAAAGCTACGCGGATTCTAAGCGTAGAGAAGTCACCTACGAGGTTGGAGATAGAGCCTATCTCAGGGTATCACCACTCCGTGGAGTGAAAAGATTTGGAGTCAAAGGAAAGTTGGCACCAAGATACGTTGGGCCATTCAAGATTCTAAGTCGCCAGGGCGAAGATGCATATGAAGTGGAATTACCGAAATCTCTATCAAGATCCAACGTATTTCATGTGAGTCAACTTAAGAAATGTCACCCAGAAATGGAAGAGTCTTCTTTGAAGGATACCATACCTTTGGAGGAAGTTCAGCTAGAAAGTGATCTCACTTATGAGGAAAAACCTGTCAAAATTCTAGAGGTAGCAGAAAGAGTCACCAGGACCAAGACTATCAAATTTTGTAAAGTGCAATGGAACCATCATTCCGAAGAGGAAGCAACATGGGAAAGAGAAGATGATCTACGGAAAGACCACCCTCACCTATTTGCTAGCCAAACCGAATCTCGAGGGCGAGATTCACCTTAAGGGGGTTAGATTTGTAACATCCCAAAAATCATAATTTTAAACTCATTCATGCATTTAGGGATTTTCACAAAAATCATTTAGGAGTGGGATATGAGTTATGAATTCATGTGGGCATATTGTCCCAATTTAACATCATCCTGTTAATAATTGAATGTTTAAAATACTTCAAATGCTTGCCTTCATTAATGAAAAGAATAGGAGAAATTTTAAACCCCAAAGATTTCCAATTTAGGAATAAATTCTAAAACCCATTTTCAAATGTTTTCAAACAGGAACAACTCCTATTTGTTATTAAAACCAAGCTGGACCAAGCTTTGCAATATAACCATCTAGTTTTGTGGATTTGTAGAATCGACAAGACCCTACAAAATTCCCAAGTCAATTTGTTTTCAAAAGGATATGAATTCATATCAAAATCAATTCAGAAAATAGGAAACAGAAAAGAAAAGGGTAAAGAAATGGAAAGGCCATGCGCCGTGATCCGCCCAAGAACCAATCCAGCCAGCAAGCCCACCCGCATTTCTTTTTCCTCCTCTCACGCAGCGGACGACGCCTTGAGTCACCGACGGACCCACATTCACTTAGCACGTTACCGACGAGCGGGCCCTATCTGCGCTTGCATCGTCTTCCCAAACTTCCGCCACGACCACGTCGCAGAGAGTGATGGCCGGTGATGGCGCGACTTAATTGGGCCATTTAACGCAGGCTTTCTCGACTCTCAGGCTATAAGATCCCCATCACTCCACGGTCATTTTCCCCATCAATCGCACTCACGCCCCAGGCGCCCAAACCTCCGCAAGTCGCACGACAGAGCCCTCTCCGCGATCAATTCCGTGAGCTGAGTTCCCCTCTCCCATTCACCCTATCTTACTCAGTGAACTCATACGCATCTTCTGACACTCGCCGTTTGTCTTCGCATGACCCCTAGCGTTGGCAACGTCGACGACTGGCCGCCACCATCTTCTTCACGAACTCCGGCGACCCCTCTCCGTAAGTAACCACCACCCCTTGCCCTCTGGTTGACACACATAGCATCCTCATCACCGTGCGCATCTGACGGTGTCCTTATTTTGGCCTAGCACGACGAGGAACCACGCCAACGACGACAACTGACCGTAGCTGACGTTTTCGCGAACTCCGGCGAGCAATTCCAGTAAGTTTCGAGCACCCCCTGCTTTCTTATTCACCCGAGCATGTTCGTAGTTGTTCTGCGCATCCTCTAAACCCATCGGTTCGTGCTCAGGCGACGCAGAACATCGGCAACAACTCCGACAACCCTCGCCTGACGCCAGACGAAACTCCGACGAGGTCTAGAGCCCATCTCCGAGCACCCCTTCGCGAACGAGTACCACGTCGAGATCCAGCACGCCCTCGCGGATCTGGTAAGCACATCCTTGCATCCTGGAATGGTCTAGAACGCCGGCACCGCCAGATGACGCCAACCAACGCCGCCAAAGACCGCCAGAGCATGGTCGCTGTCGCACGCCGTTGGATCTTGATCCGAGCGCTAGGATAGACTCACTTAATCCCGAAGCGGTACGCGATCTGGTGCGTACGATCTGTTTAAAATCCTGCGGCTGCAAAGCGTGATCCAACCGAAGCGGTACGCGCCAATCACAGCCGCTGACGCTGCAGAGTTTATAATAAAACAGATTTCAAATCTGAATTAGATTCAAACTTCAAATGCTTGTATCTTTCAAACGACACGTTGGATTTTGCAAACTTTATATCGTTGAATTCAGCAAGACAAGGCCTATCAGAATATACCTTTGGTTTAGCATATAGTAACAGTTAAAAATGTTTTATTTGTGGAACAAGTTTAGGGCTATTTAGATATAAAAATGTCTTTATAAAATTTTGTTATGGACAAATAAAGTTTATTGGTCAAACTTGTGACCTGTTATACTTCAGTAGTCATGAGCACACACTTGGTAGAATTTTTCAAAATTTAACACATGGTAGATTTTTGCATGCATGCATTCATATAATTTTGATTATGTTAAATGTGTGTAATTGTGTGTTTGATTTCTTGTGTAGATTTTGATTGTGATTGTGATTGTGAAGAGTGCTACTCCCCACACTACCAAGGCAAGTGATATTTTCATGAATATTCCTATCCTAAGTTTTGTACTAGCATTAGATATTTTGGCTAAATTATTGCATGATATTTTGCCTAGTGCTAAGATGGGAAATCCTAAGTAGAGTGAAATAGTAGAATTGCTAGGAAAAACTTTCCTAAGTTAAGTTATCATATTCCTTAGCCTAGCTACTTAGCGAACAAGGGTGAACATCTATATGGTTTATGATAAAATATTCTAAGTCAAGAGACTTATATTTTCTTAATAAAACAACTAAGTCAAATAAACCTCACGGGTGGAATGGATTGATTGGGTTATGTTGAGTGGTTACACAAGGCCATGGACTTGGGTTGTGTATCTCACTTGTGGTATGCCACCTGTGCACAAAGGGATTTGGAGGCCAAATGTTGAGAAAGCTTACAGGCAACCACTTGGCAATATGGGCTCGCCATGATCACATAGGTTGCTAGAACTTAGTCATTTGGACAGTTGGTGGTAGATGGGATGATAGGTTGGAACGTCCATTTGACTAAGGAAAGGCTTCAAAGGTCCTGTTGGGAAACCAAGTCCGTGGGAAAGTGCACAACCTCTGCAGAAGGAAAATCTAAGTACTTAGCCTTGTCCAAGGAAATGGACACTTGAGCATCAAGACATGGAAGCCACAAGAATCTCATCACTCCAACTTCTAAATTAAAAACTTGTGGGTGAACAAGGGTGAAGGACCTCAATATCTATTGATGGTTTCCTTGGGAATGTTTTGACAAAGAAAACTTAGCAATTTCGACTAATAAGTAAAACTTAATTTTGAGCAAAGCAAGCCAAGCTACACTAGCCAAATGCATATAGAACTATAGACCACTTGAAATATAATAAGGTATCACTTGCCAATACTATTCCAAAGTATTGACCCTCTGTGGCTGTAACTTGTGATGTTGCAGGTTACTCCGATGATGAGTAGGAGTCATGAGTCTACACTCAACATGCTTGCCTGTGGCACATGAAGATGAAGACTTGTGTTTATTTACTTATTCCTTAAAACTCTTGTATTAGGCCTATGGCCCTGAGTTGTAAAAGACTATGTTTTATCTCTGGAATGAATGTAATAAACGACCTTTGTATCTGTGTACTTCATCTTAAACTGTGGATGCTAGCATTGATCCAGGGACTAGCATTGCAATCACAGGGATCCTATCCTTTATAAAGGAGGGGTCTAACATCGCCGTTTAAATTATATTGGAAAGAAAACATGAAGAAAATCCATATGGATGGAATTTTGGAGTCTATTTGATTTTGATCAAATGACGCTTGAGAAACTTTCCTAGAGATAATTAAAACTTCGTTCATAGGCCAAAAGGGAACGAATGACTAGCTTATTGGAACTTGTACATATTGTTGTACGAAATCTATTATGTGTAGTCAAGAGCGATGGATTTCAACTTCATATACTTTCTCCGAAAATTGGAGTGAATATATGAATATTTACTTAATAAGGATGAAGTGTGAAATATTTGAAAAGTTCAAAGATTTTCAAGATGAAGTGAAAAATCATTGTAACAAGAATATAAATAGTTTATGATAGGATCATAAAGGAAGATATTTGAGTTACAAGTTTAGCATAATACCTAGATTTATGGAATCGTTCCGTGGATTTGCATTTCCCGAAACACCATAAGAGTATGGAGCGTTCGAGATATGTAATTAAACCTTGTTTAACATGGTAAGATCAAAGGTATAATTCATAAAACTGCCATTATATTTTAAAGATTAAAAGCTTTAGAGATTACCGTTTTTCCACTGAAAAGAGCTCCATCATAATCCGTTGAAATGACACCATATGTTATGGTTTGGGATAAAACCCAAGTTGTCCTTTCTTAAACATTGGTATGCTATGCATAAGAAAGATGTTTGCAACCAAAGTCGGATGGACCTGTCTTTGTTAAGTATTCCTCCATAACACCGGAGACAAAAGTGTTTGTCACTTAGAACGTCAAGTTTCTTTTAGAAGGAATTTTTCGTGAAAAGTTAAGTGGGAGGACAATAGAACTTTTATAAGGTTAAAAGAACCTTAGCTATATGTGCAGAGTTGCGCAGCACCGGAAAAGTGTTCCGGAGGCAGCAACAATGCTCATGGCTCAGGTGCCTCAAAGGTTGTGGTTATGAAGGTCAAAGTTTCTGTTGAACCAAGTAGGTCGAGTAAACAATCAAATACCAAGATTTGAGGGTTGAATCATTATTTGGGAATAATGAACGTACTACATGCAAAGAAGCGATGATGGGCCCTGACTCCGTAAAAATGGCTTGAAGCCATAAAATCCGTGATAGTTCCATATACGAGAGATCAAGATTTGAACTTGAAAAACCCTCTGGGAAGGTACAAGACCTTACACTCGTATTTGGATCTATAAAGAAATAGACATGGATGTTTCACATCTATGAAATAGTCGACATGTTGGGAAGGAGTTCGCAAAATGTTCAAAGGTTGACTATGACAAGATTTGATCTTTCATAGTGATATTTAGTCTAGACGGATTAATATAGCAACCACTACATATAATTTTGTTATATGGTAGTTGAATAAACAAAACAAGTTCTTCTAATAGAATTGTTACCTCGGACATGTGCATAACACGGTCCAGAGGGTTTTGTAAATTCGGAGGATGCTAAAAGTATATGCAAACTTCAATGGTTGAAGTGAGCATTGCGAGTTGGAATCTTCACTGTGATGAAACTGTTAAAGGAGTTTAAAAGTTCATCAGAGACGATGGAGATGCTTGCATTTGCAAGAAATTAAGTGGGAGCGCTAAAACATGTTTCTAATACATTATGTGGAAGACATATTGTTGATTGGAAATAATGTATCTTTTATTAACACATATTAAGAATTTCATCCCGATGAAAGACTTAGGCAGAAACCCGAATATTTGGCATCAATAGACGCTAATATGGTTGTGCCAGAAGTACATAGACGAGATATTGAATGAGTTCAATATAGAAACTACAAGAAAAGTTCTTGTCGCACAGAAATGATTGAAAGAGTTCAAATGTTGATGATATATTCAAGTGTATTGACATTTGGTAAAGTGAAGCATAGATTCAAGTATAGATTGATACTTGATGTATGAAATCACAAAGAGTATTTATATCAATCATGCTGTGATATGTACAAATCCAGATATGTTCTATGCTCTAAATGTTATGAGCATATACCAGAATGATTCATAATATGATCATTGGACAATAGTAAGGATATTTGTGGCATCCCGCAAAACCACTACTAGAAAATCGCGTTGAATTTGTGCATTGCATCGTCATCATCATGCATTGTTTGCCAAAATTATGTTTGCAAAGCCCGTGTTGTTTTCTAAACGCCCATCTTTATTCAAACGCCAAAACCCCGGGGCTCCGGAGTATTTTGTTTTGTTGCATTCGGGTTGCAAACGGCCCAATGAAATTAAATAAAAGATTTAATTTGTTTTAGTAGGGGCAGTCGAACGGGCCGAGTAGACCCGAACGACCACCCCTGTTTTTAAATCGGTCCAACCTGCAGCCCCATCTAATCCTAAACCTACCAATAATCCTACCCAACCCACCCCTCCACATCACCCCACCCAATCCCTGGACGCCACCTCATCAACCCTCACCCTCTCAGCCTATCACCTAGCGCCACCTAGCCCCTCTCTCTCTCTCCTTTCCTTCTCTCTCTCAGCAAACTCACCAGCCAACCCACCCCCAGACCCATTAACGCACACAAAGACGACGCCTTGGCTCCTGCCCGTGGGGCCCATGGTCAACCCCACCCAGCAGCTAGCACTCCCAGATCCCCTTCCCAGTCCGAAGCTTCCCACCAACCCCGGCCCCACTGGCCCCACCCCACCCCCGCCTCCTCTTTCTTCCTCCTCCACCGCAAAGACCCCACGTGACCCTGCCACACAAGATGCTTGCTCCCTTGCTCCCTTGACGGAGCCTGGCCATTCCCCGTTTCCCCGCTGCGTCACAAGGCTCCGCCATCGCCTGGGCCGCCTGGCTCCGCCACTGCCCTCGCAGCCCCGCTGCCCCGCCTCACTCGCCACCGCCCCACCACTCAGGCCACTGCGTCCGCCGCTGATGCTCAGACGCGCACGCACCTCCCTCCGCCATGCGAAGCCTCGCTGAGCCTGTCCACCGCCAAGGCTTCTCAAGATCACCGCTGGCCGTCACTGCCTGGCCACCTGCCTCGCTGCTGCTGGGCTCGGCCGCCGCGCTCGGCCAGACTGCGGGCTCCGCCTCGTCCGCCTCGGGCTGCCCTAACCGCTGCTGCCGGCCGTGGACCCTCCACCCGAGCTCGCCCGCCGCCAGACGCCAAGCCTCGCCGCCCGGTGCCTCCGTTCCTTTCCCAGACCGCCTCCATGTGCTAGCATTGGAGCATCGCTGAGCCCGTTGCCGTCGCTGGGCCCGCCGTTCCGTGCGTGTCCCGAGCCTCGACGCGCCCTGCCGTGCCTCGTCTGCGTTTGGCGCTCCGTGCTCAGACGCGCGCGCCAAGATCTCGTTCACGGAAAACCCGATGTTTTCAACCCGCACCATCAAGACCTTCGCCACGGAACGCCGAGACCGGAAGACCCGAAGCCGATCCGACGACGACCAACCTTGGTGCCGAGGAACCTCAAGGCCTTCGCCAGGACGCCAAGACCCGACACGACAAGAACTCCTCCCGAACGCCAAGGACCTCGGGAGACGACATGACCGTCGACATGACCCGAAGACCTCGGAACACCGAGAACTACTTCCCGAACGCCAAGGTGGTCGACGCAGATGCGACAAGATCGTTTCTCGGGCGCCAAGAAGTTCTTCCACCGGACCGAGGCCGCATTCGCTGAACAAGTTCGCCAACGACCATAGTCGGAACCCCAAGGTCGACAAAGACAGTCTCGAGGATCCCGGACGACAAGCACCTCATCTCGAACGCCAAGACCAACCCCGAGCTCCAAGAACGCTCCGAGAGGCGAACCCACAACCTGGACCTCGGACCTGCCGAGCCCGAACCGGAACCCAAGATCGTCGAGACCCTAATGTGTGAACCTTCCCAAAACCCTACTTTTATAACATAATATGACTTGTCGCATAATAATTGTCATTCGCATGCATATCTGTGGTTTGGGGGCCTTATGCCGATTCACCTAATAATTAAATATGGGGCCCATATGCGGGCAAATCTAGTCTCATATTGGCCTCATTTAAACATGTGTAGCGAACCGGTTCCACCTGTTGCATTGCTAAACAACATTTAAATTGCGGGCCTTCTAAATAACTTGAACCATTTAAATAGTGTCGGGACCCCGGTTCCGCTTAACATGACCTAATTGCACCGCACCTTGCCATGTCATTCATCATGCATGCATCATGCCGATCTTTTGCCCTAGTATTAAATAGTGCATCCGGTGTTTCTTCTAGTGTTTTGCTTCTTTGCGGATAAGGCCGTTGAGTTGATGTGAGCTTCGATCTTGGTTGAACCTTCGACAATGTTTTCAGTGAGCATCTCCCTTTCTACCTATCTTACTTTTATAGTCTTTATTCCCTCCTGTTGATCTATTGCTATCTGTGGCGATGCTTTAGTTTCCGCATCGGATATACCGTACAGCCCTATATTGCCTTGGACACATCCTATTAATCGTTGTTTGGTAGATAGTTGGACTTATGCGTCGTAGTTGCTTGCTCAAGTCTTGATGCCGCCATATGCCACGATTCTTGATGTATTGCCGCATGTTGATGTTGGAGATGATTCTAGTTTTACTTATTGTCACTTTAATTTCTGTTTAACAACTAAAATTGAATAAGCGAGGCATCGGTGGGTGATAGATAATATTTGGTTTCGAACGCCCACTTGTGTCCCGTAAGACCCAGTACTTGATACTGTTCCTTGATTTTGCGCTATCCACATCCGGAGGTATATGGGACCCCTGAACCGAGCTTGATTCAGTCTTATTTCTTGGGGCCACAAACTAGTTTGAGGTTTTATTACGATCCTGTACTTATGCCATGCTTTATCGCTTTATTTATTTATTGACAGCGAGCACACTGCATCGTTTAGGTATGCGGAGTGATTACGCCATCGACAAGCCCAGCCACACTTTCGGGTTCCCGTCGCCATGACCATTGGCGCAACCTTGAGGCCGTCTCGAGCTTGCTTACTATTGCGGGTTCTACTCAAAGGGTGGCCTCAAATATTTCTGAATCTCGTGATTGTTCAATCGTGAAAGCCTCGTTGGGTTTTGATTTGGTTTTTCCGAGGTTGATCGGCGTGTGTTGCTATTGGTGCACCCGCCGGTAAAACTTTCGAAAGCCGTCCATGGATATGGACGACTTGGAGCACAAGATATCTCGATCATAGACAAGCATAACTAAAGTTTATCGTTATAAATTTGACTTATAATGACTAGTAATCAGCTTCACTATAATGGAATGGCTAATTAATACGCCCACAATCGCTTGTTTGGAGTGTCGCTTGCGACCATTGTACCTGACTAGTAAGTATTGCAACTACAACGGAATGGCTGAATAAAAGTACCAACAACTGCTGGGTTTTATGGGATATCTCATGCTATTCATATCTGATTAGTAATTTCTGCAACTACAACGGAATGATTAACTAAAAGGGCCCACTTCTTATGTTATCAGGACGATTATCTATACCTGACTAGTAATTGCTGCAACGATAACTGAATAAATAAAACTGCCAACCGCGTGAGTTCCTCGGTTGACTTCCTCGTTTGGTCTCGAGGGGGAAACACCAGGATGGGTTTGTTTGGTGTTAGCTTCAGGTTGGATCCGGATAGGTCATTCTTACCCCTCTCTGATAACCGCCAGTTGTTTCGAGTCTCTATAGGTTGTTAAATGCATGTTGCCGCTGCCGCTTCAGTCCACCATACCTATGTAGGCGAGGACCGCCGAATTCTAGCCTCGCCGTGTACTGGCCTCAGTACTGACGCTCCTCTTTTTCCTTTGCCCTTTGTCGGCACCCCTTTTGCTTAAGCAGGTTTCGAGATCGACGTCGTTAGCAGGGTTACCCTTCCGGCTTGGCCTGGGCAGGGTTTTGGACGCCATTGGTTATTCTTCAGGGCTCTTAGCCCCATTTGCATCTTGTCCGTAGTCGGACGCTCTATCATTCTCAAGGTGATTTGGATCTTTGTATATTATATCTGTATTCTTGACTCTTTGAGTCGTTGTTATATATATCTGTTCTGTGGGTCCCATCGAGGACTATTGTGTAATGTTATTACTTCGTTTTCCACCCGCACGAAAGTGCCTGGTGGGCACCTTTGAATCGTTTCTATGCGGTTTGGCGAATTTTGCTCAAACTTGCATAGGTCCGATTCGAGGGTGTTATGAGTATCGAGCTCAGAGCTACGATACCCCACAAGTCCAAATTTGTAGGATAACCTAGCTAACGGCCGAAGTAGAGTGTCAAAACTATTTTGAAAATCGGTTGGATAGTTCTGATTAGGTCTGATTTTACTCCTTACCCCTCTGCTATTCTCCTCTTATCTCGACGTGTTTCGAATCTACCCTCTTATCTTTCTTCGAGTCCAGGAATTCTCGTGGTTGGGTTTCCGTCGTACCTTCAGGGTTTCGCTTTCTCCCTTTTGTAACGGAGGTGCTACGATCACCAATCTGCAACTGTTCTGTTGTGCCCGTCATCCGATCTTTTGTTCTTAAGATCTTTATCTATGTGTGTTCCTTGCTGGATATCAGTGTCGTTGAAAAACACAGGAGAAGGACGAGCATTGGTGAAATTGGAGTATACCTTGAGCATGTGTTGTTCATGCCAATGGAATCATCGCGAAGCCTAATCATTGTGTCTTTCATACGATTTCTGCTGGCATCATCCCTTTGTTCCGGATACCGCCTGTGAAGATCTTCAGTCTGATTCCGAGAGTTGGTTGCTTAGTCCGTCTATTCGCGTGCAGAGTAATGGTTTGAGTGTGGGATGGAGTAGCTACCCTACCACTGCTCTTATCATTCGCTCTTGTACGTTGAATCAGTGGATCCAGCAGTTTTACTCTATCCATGGAAGTTAGAGGTGGCCTTACCTTCAACTTCGTCCTTTGTTTCCCCGGAGTGTTCTCTCGCCGATCAGGAGCAACGACCCTTTGTTGGTGGTGCCGCCGATTTCAAGATGACGGATGAACCCTTGTTAGTGGTGTCGCGAGGATCTACATGAAGCGAGGAGATGCCGTTCGCCGACCTTCCTTCCGGTACCATGAGGCGGATCTCGAGGGCGAGATCCATTGTTAGTGGTGTCGAATTGTGGCATCCCGCAAAACCACTACTAGAAAATCGCGTTGAATTTGTGCATTGCATCGTCATCATCATGCATTGTTTGCCAAAATTATGTTTGCAAAGCCCGTGTTGTTTTCTAAACGCCCATCTTTATTCAAACGCCAAAACCCCGGGGCTCCGGAGTATTTTGTTTTGTTGCATTCGGGTTGCAAACGGCCCAATGAAATTAAATAAAAGATTTAATTTGTTTTAGTAGGGGCAGTCGAACGGGCCGAGTAGACCCGAACGACCACCCCTGTTTTTAAATCGGTCCAACCTGCAGCCCCATCTAATCCTAAACCTACCAATAATCCTACCCAACCCACCCCTCCACATCACCCCACCCAATCCCTGGACGCCCCCCCATCAACCCTCACCCTCTCAGCCTCAAGCGCCACCTAGCCCCTCTCTCTCTCCTTTCCTTCTCTCTCAAAGAACTCACCAAACCCACCCCTCAGACACAACGCCACAAGACACAAGACGACGCTCCTCGCCTGTGTGGCCCCAGTCAACCCCACCGGGCAGCTAGCACTCCCAGATCCCTTCCCACCCGAAGCTTCCCACCAACCCGGCCCCACTGGGCCCCACCTGACCCTGCCCCGCTGACCCCTCCTCCTCTTTCTTCCTCCTCCAAGAAGACTTCAAGGTGACCCCTGCCGCCACTCGGTATGTCAAGGCCCGCCCGCCCCGCCACTGACGGAGCCTGGCCGTCCCGTGCTCCCCGCTTCCGCCAAGGCCCGCGTCTGGTCCACCGCCTGGCCGCCTGGCCCGCCACTGCCTCGCAGCCTCGCTGCCTGGCCAAGCCTCCGCCTCCTCGCCACCGCCCACCACTCGAGCACTGCGTCTCGCCGATGACGCCATCGCTGCAGACTTTCCGCCTTGGCCATGAAGCTCACGCCACCGCCGGCTCTCAAGATCCACTGCCGGCTTCATTGCCACTGCTCGCTGCCGCCCTCGGCCCGCTGGCAAGGCCGACGCTGGCCCGCCAGACTGGCGTCGCTCGCCCGGCCCCAACTGGTTGCTGCCTCGGCCATGACCTCCACTCCCAGCTCGCTGCGCCAAGACGCCAAGCCCCCGCCGCCCGTGCCTCCGTTCTTTCCCAGACCGCCTCCATGTGCTAGCCCAGCTTGAGTCGCACGCTGAGCCCGTCGTCGCTGGGGCCGCCCCTGCGGCGTGTCCTCGAGCCTCGACGCGCCTGCCCTGCCTCGTCCGCTTTTGGCGTCGTTCCGTGCTCAGACGCCAAGATCTCGTTCACGGAAAACCCGATGTTTTCAACCCGGCACCATCAAGACCTTCGCCAAACGCCGAGACCGGAAGACCCGAAGCCGATCCGACGACCGGACCAACCTTGTGCCGAGGAACTCAAGGCCTTCGCCAGACGCCAAGACCGACACGACAAGAACTCCTCCCGAACGCCAAGGACCTCATGGAGACGACATGACCGTCGACATGACCCGAAGACCTCGGAACACCGAGAACTACTTCCCGAACGCCAAGGTGGTCGACGCAGATGCGACAAGATCGTTTCTCGGGCGCGCAAAGTTCTTCCACCCGGACCCGGAGGCCGTACCTTCGCTGAACAAGTTCGCGGCCAACGACCATAGTCGGAACCCCAAGGTCGACAGCACAGTCTCGGAGGATCCCCGGACGACAAGCACCTCATCTCGAACGCCAAGACCAACCCTGAGCTCCAAGAACGCTTCCGTCGAGGCCGAACCCGTCAACCCTGGACCCTGGACCCTGTCGAGCCCCGAACCCCGGAACCCAAGATCGTCGAGACCCCTAATGTGTGAACCCTTCCCGAAACCCTACTTTTATAACATAATATGACTTGTCGCATAATAATTGTCATTCTCGCATGCATATCTGTGGTTTGGGGGCCTTATGCCGATTCACCTAATAATTAAATATGGGGCCCATATGCGGGCAAATCTAGTCTCATATTGGCCTCATTTAAACATGTGTAGCGAACCGGTTCCACCTGTTGCATTGCTAAACAACATTTAAATTGCGGGCCTTCTAAATAACTTGAACCATTTAAATAGTGTCGGGACCCCGGTTCCGCTTAACATGACCTAATTGCATCGCACCTTGCCATGTCATTCATCATGCATGCATCATGCCGATCTTTTGCCCTAGTATTAAATAGTGCATCCGGTGTTTCTTCTAGTGTTTTGCTTCTTTGCGGATAAGGCCGTTGAGTTGATGTGAGCTTCGCCCGATCTTCGGTTGAACCTTCGACAATGTTTTCAGGCGAGCATCTCCCTCTTTCTACCTATCTTACTTTTATAGTCTTTATTCCCTCCTGTTGATCTATTGCTATCTGTGTTGCGATGCTTTAGTTTCCGTACCAGTGATATACCGTACAGCCCTATATTGCCTTGGACACATCCTATTAACTGTTGTTTGGTAGATAGTTGGACTTGCGCGTCGTAGTTGCTTGCTCAAGTGCTGATGTGCGTCGCCATATGCCACAGTTGCTGATGTATTGCCGCATGTTGATGTTGGAGATGATTCTAGTTTTACTTATTGTCACTTTAATTTCTGTTTAACAACTAAAATTGAATAAGCAGAGGCATCGGTGGGTGATAGATAATATTTGGTTTCCAAACGCCCACTTGTGTCCCGTAAGACCCCGAGTACTTGATACCTGTTCCTTGATTTTGCGCGCTATCCACATCCGGGAGGTATATGGGACCCCCCTGAACCAGAGCTTGATTCAGGTTTATTTCTTGGGGCCACAAACTAGTTTGAGGTTTTATTACGATCCTGTACTTATGCCATGCTTTATCGCTTTATTTACGATTGTGCGAGGAGCACACTGATCGCTTAGGTATGCGGAGTGATTACGCTGTATCGACAAGCCCAGCCACACTTTCGGGTTCCCATCGCATGTACCATTGGCGCAACCTTGAGGCCGTCTGAGCTTGCTTACTCCGCTATGGGTTCTACTCAAAGGGTGGCCTCAAATATTTCTGAATCGTGATTGTTCAATCGTGAAAGCCTCGTTGGTTTTGATTTGGTTTTTCCGAGGTTGATCGAGTGTGTTGCTATTGGTGCACCCCCGGTAAAACTTTCTCGAAAGCCGTGTCCATGGATATGGACGACTTGGAGCACAATATCTCGATCATAGACAAGCATAACTAAAGTTTACTGTTATAAATTTGACTTATAATGACTAGTAATCAGCTTCACTATAATGGAATGGCTAATTAATACTGCCCACAACTGCTTGTTTGGAGTGTCGCTTGCGACCATTGTACCTGACTAGTAAGTATTGCAACTACAACGGAATGGCTGAATAAAAGTACCAACAACTGCTGGGTTTTATGGGATATCTCATGCTATTCATATCTGATTAGTAATTGCTGCAACTACAACGGAATGATTAAATAAAAGGGCCCACTGCTTATGTTATCAGGACGATTATCTATACCTGACTAGTAATTGCTGCAACGATAACTGAATAAATAAAACTGCCAACCGCGTGAGTTCCTCGGTTGACTTCGCTTGGTCTCGAGGGGAAACACCAGATGGGTTTGTTTGGTGTTAGCTTCGTTGGATCCGGATAGCTCATTCTTACCCTCTCGATAACCGCCATTGTTTCGGGTCTCTATAGGTTGTTAAATGCATGTTGCGCCGCCGCTTCAGTCCACCATACCTATGTAGGCGAGGACCGCCGAATTCTAGCCTCGCTGCATCGCCTCAAGATCGACGCCTCTTCTTTCCTTTGCCCTTTGTCGGCACCCTTTGCTTAAGTGTTTCGAGATCGACGTTAGGTGGTTACCCTTCCGGCTTGGCCTAGGCAGGGTTTTGGACGCCATTGGTTATTCTTCAGGGCTCTTAGCCCCATTTGCATCTTGTCCGTAGTCGGACGCTCTATCATTCTCAAGGTGATTTGGATCTTTGTATATTATATCTGTATTCTTGACTCTTTGAGTCGTTGTTATATATATCTGTTCTGTGGGTCCCATCGAGGACTGTTGTGTAATGTTATTACTGCTTTCCACCCGCATTTAAAGTGCTCGGTGGCACCTTTGAATCGTTTCTATGCGGGTTTGGCGAATTTTGCTCAAACTTGCATAGGTCCGATTCTGAGGGTGTTACAATATTCTTATGATCTTTTGGAAGAACTAAGAGTCTATTATTTGTAAAAGTACTACATTGATACTAGTTTTGTCACAAAGTACAAATTAAGTTTATCTCAATCTAAACTAAGGGTGGCACAATATAATGGAAAGTGAAGTTCCATAATGGATTTGGATGAGTTCCAAAGTTAAGACATTATGACAGATACCACAACAAAAGGCTAAGTATATGACTGCTATTTTAGCAGCAAAAGAGGGCATTTCTGTCAAGTAGTTTGTTATCAAACTAGGTGTAGTTCACAGTGGGATAATACTATGAAGATATATTGTGCGACAATATTATCAACATGTTTTAACCCCAAAGAGCTAAAGGTCACACCGAAAGACCAAATTTATACAAAGCCATCTCATTAGAGAATGAGTGATGCGTAGAGACGCAAAGACATGCAATTACACAAGGACCTGGAAGTGTCAAATCCGGAGATCAGTTGACCACTAGCAATCGTGTACATACAACACCGGAAAGCCATAGGTGTTGAATACACAAAGGTTTGAAACTAGATTATTGACTCTAGTGCAAGTGGGAGACTGTTGGAGATATGCCCAAGAGGCAATAATAAAGTGGTTATTATCATATCTTCACACTTATGATAAATGTTTACATACCATGCTATAATTGTATTAACCGGAAACATTAATACTTGTGTGATTTGTAAACTAAAATAAGAGTCCCTAGTAAAGCCTCTTGTTAAACTAGCTTGTTGGTTAATATATGATCATGGTTTCCTGATCATGAACATAGAGATGTTATTAACAACAGGATCATATCATTAGGAGAATGATGTGATGGACATACTCCTATAGATAAGCGTAGCATAAAGATCAAGTCATTTCAATAGTTCAATTGCTATATGCTTTACGATACATAGTAACCTAATTCCTTCGACCATGAGATCATGCATATCACCTTTTCCGGATGGATGCTTTGATGTCATCAAACACCACACCGTAATGTGGTGGCTATAAAGGTGGCATTGAGTGTTCGGAAAGTATTGGTTGAAACACATGGATCAAGAGTGGATTTGTCCATCCATATGACGGATAGATATACTGGGGCCCTCTCGGTGGAATGTCATCCAATTAGCTTGCAAGCATGTGACTAGGTCACAAGGATCACATATCACGGAACGAGAAAGAGTACTTATCGAACGAGGTAGAACTAGGTATGCAGAGATACCGACGATCATAACCTCGGATAAGTAAACTATCGTGAGACAAAGGGAAATTGGTATCGTATGTAAGTGGTTCATTCGATCGCAAAGTAATCGAGAAATATGTGGAGCCATATGAATTTCGATTCCTCTATTGGTTATTGTTCGAGAAGTGTCTCGATCATGTCCGCATAATTCACGAACCGTAGGGAGACACACTTAAGGATTCGACGTTGTTTGAGTAGTTATGGTATTATGAGAAAGAGACCGAATGTTGTTCGAGTCTCGATGGGATCCGGATATCATGAGGTGATCCGAATGGTCCGGAGAATAAGATTCATATAAGGAAAGTCCCGTTTGAGTTCGGGAATGATTCCGTGTTTTCATCGGGAATGTTCTAGAAGGTTCGGATTGTCCCAAGACCGGGGAGGGTACATGAATGTGTAATTGAATGATTGCATCATGTACTAAGTGTTCTTGATGTTCCAAAACTTGAAAGTCAAATTGCAGTTTGAAAGTCAAACGGCTAAAACAGAAACTGTGGAAAACAGAAAGCGTGGGAAACAGAAACTGTGGGAAACAAGCAAGAGGAGTTTGAAACCAACTTGGAGGAGGAGTTCCTCTCCAAGCCGGGCGCCCAGCCCTAGGCCGAGTTGGGAGGGACTCCTCCCTCCCGCGCGCCTAGCCCTCCACCTATAAAAGGAGGGGGCCTCCTCCTGAGACACACAAGTTTCTACCTCTAATCTCGGTTTAGAGTCGTCTGTTTAGAGCTTGTAATTGCTTTAGCCTGGTTTAGAGCCTTCTAATTGGTGTGTCTAATCTCTAGACCACTAATAGCCCTCTCTCATACTCCACCATACTCGCCCGGCTTAAAGGCGGCTCATGGATCTCCCTCTACTTAGGTACCACGCGTTGTCAGCCGGAATCGAGGAGAGTGCTACAACCTCCGCCTGCTTTGGAACAAGGAGAGGAAGGTCTTCCGAGTACCGACGTGTGACCGATCATGAAGCGCCGAACGCAGCGCCGGAAGGATCGTCTACACGATCTTGAGATCGAGAAGAGTACGACTACATCACCCACGAGAATCTGCTCTCGTTAAACACTTTGGAATCTTCGAGGGTAAGTTATTCCATCGACTTGTTGCTACAATATAGTAGATAGATCTTTGCTTGTTTGTTTGTATGCGATAGAAAATTTTTGTTTTCCATGCTACGAACCCCTACAAGATCATCCTTGGTAAAAATAACAAGGCAGAAGCTTTTCTGCATTCAAACATTTTTCAAATTTAAACCTTAATATCTTTTGAGTTGATTCCAGCTCTCAAAAATCACTTTCAACCATACCTTTCAGAATATATAAAAATATATAGGTTTACTTGCAGAAATAATGACCAAGTAATAAAATAATGCCACATAGGCATTTCTAGTCACTTTATTTAATTAAAAATAAAAGGGTAAAACCTTATTAAATTGTGACACCACTTTAAATTACATTCCCATGGACTAAAATATGTGGTGATGACATGTGTCAACATGATCCCATGTTTGGTTTGGAGAATATTAAATCTTAAGTAGTTTTTCAATGAGTAGAAATTACTTTTCTAAAAATAAAAGGAATTAAACCAAGCCTTAATCTTGTAATGTTAGAGAAGATGTTAGATCATCTATAGGACCCCTTTTGTGTGATGATTGCAAGTAGTTAAGTATTGTTTGGTGATTGTGTACATCGTATTTATTCATAGACGCTAGTACCGACCAAGGATATGAGGAGGAAGGAGGATTCTACGAAGAAGAAGCCGAGGAGAACTTCAACCACTGCTCTGCACAAGGCAAGCTTTACTAACTAAGTGGACTAATGCAAGCTAACACTTGCAAGATACTCTACTTTATCAAGCTTTACTAACTAAGTGGACTAATGCAAGCTAACACTTGCAAGATACTCTACTTTAGCAAGCTTTACTAACTAAGTGGACTAATGCAAGCTAACACTTGCAAGATACTCTACTTATGCAAGCCTATACTGATACTGATGCAAGCAAATAATTGCTTGTTACCATGTCAACTATATGCCTTAAGCATAAGTGATCATACCCACTTGATAACCCCAATCCTAGTTTTACTTGCAAGCTTTCTACTTTATTTCTTTATCAAAGCTCTTACTTAGAGTTACTGAAATAAATTGTAGATATTAGAAAGATAATTGAAGGTTGCATAAAGAGCATAAAATTTGGCCTAAGCTAGATAATCTTGATTTCATCCTAAGGCATAAGATTAAACTTAGTTAAACTCCACTAGTTTACCATCCCTCATTAGTGCTTACCCCCACTTGTAGATGCTAGTGCTAAGCATAAAACTTGATCAACTTTAGATGGGAATACTTGGTGGAAAAATGGTTATGAAAACCTTGGAATGATGGATCATTCTATTGAAATGTTTTGGACATGTGTTTCCGAACACCTGATGATTTTGGTGATGAAAATGTTGAGGCATGAGCCTTAGCCCTCTTTAAAACTGATGGTTGTCTGGATGCGAGACCATTCCAATTTTATCGTATAACCACAATACCCGAAGATTGGGTAGGGCTTGACTAGAAACTTATATACCTTAGTATTAGTTCCCTCATGGCCAAGGTCTGAGCTGAGGCTACCTTGTGAAGATTGTCCAATGTGCAAGACAAGATGACAGTTGGTAATGGTTGGGAGGCCAAACTCACAGGAGAGGTGCTTATACTAGGGCGTGTAATTGAAAGGTTAGGATTGATTATCCGCATACCGAGTATGGTGAATTCAGGATTTGTGCCTGACGGATGTATCGAATGTTGTGGTGAAAGTGTACAATCTCTGCAGAGTGTCAAACTATTCGAATAGCCGCGTCATGATTATGGACAGTTGGAGTGGCCATACTGTTCCCCCGTCAGACTTTTCAAAATGACTTGTGAAATGAATTGAGACTTTGACTTGACCACAATAGAGTTGTGATATGAAATACAAGTTCCCACTTAGGAGTTATAAAATTGTGACTAGCTTCTCTTATTTCTGAACTTAGTAGAGGTAAATCTGGCTTTTTGCAAAACAACCCTAGAGCCTAGTGTCCTATTATCAAAAACCCCCTGCACTTGTTAGTATTAGTTTGCGAGTACTTAAAGAGTACTCATGGCTTTGTCCCTGGCTATTCTCGTGGCCAGACTATGAAGAAGAGTACCTGGAGGATGGACCCCAGGAAGGTTACGACAACTAGGATCATCTCCTATCACAAGATTGCTGTGACCCCAAAGATGGAGCTTCGCCACGCTACGTTATTATTACGTATTCACCGCTTGAAGTTGTATTAAGAACTGGATCATGAGATCCCTATTTGTGTAAGAACTTATGTATGGTTTGTAATGGATGATGTACTATGGTATCCAATTCTGTTATGTCTCGCAAAAATGGTAATCCTGGGATTGCGATGTATGGCATAACAGGCATCTGAGATTAAAAATCCGGGTGTTGACAAGTTGGTATCAGAGCCATCCTGACCATAGGAGACCCTAGTTAGACTGAACGTTTGAATCAAAAACTTAGTTTCAAAACCAAAGAAATCAAATATTTACAAAAACTTATTCTCATTCTTATCCCTTTGATTCTTTCATGAAAATTCATGTTCCTCAAAAACTCTTGCAAAATACATAAAATTTTGACACACTTGATCACTCTACTAACTTACTCATCCTATATTCTTATAGATGGACGTGAAGTACATCAAGTTTTATCAGTTGGGGAATGGAGGAGACCTTATCTTTGAGAGGGATTTGGACCAACTTTCGGAACTTCTGGAGTGTCCGCACCCCGAGTTCTTCGGAGCTCAGCTCAATGATCAAGGAGGAGAAGATCTGCAGTGGCTAATTGTTGCAAGTCTCCGAGGAAAGATTGAACCTCCCATTGCGGAAGGAATTCAGTTTACCTTAAGAGAGAACAACTGGCTCGATGGACTTGCCAGGGCCATGCAGGAAGCTCTTTCCCGTCTATGTGGGCAGAGTATCAATCAGATCAAGGGTACTCACTTTGATTTTTGCCCAAGGCGTGATGCTAATGGACAACCACTGGAAGCCCCATATCACCATGAGCTGAAGAACCAATTGGACCACCTTAGCTTCATGATGTACGATCGTCAGCAAGAGTTGGATAACTGCCGTGGCTACTCCAACCACAAGTCTGCCATCATCAAGACGAAGGACCAAACCATCGCCATGCTAGCAAAGGATCGCAAGTCTCGCCGCCGTCAGCTCGACAAGAAGGAGCGCATTATTGCCGGTCTTCGCCACCGTATCTCATCTTTGGAGGAGACCATCCACGAGAGAGACATGCAGTTAGAGGAAAGGGAGAATGCCGGAGAGGATCTTCGTGGAGACCCCTACTCCTACCTCAGTGATGATGATGATTTTCTGGAGGATCAGGCAATGGACTTCTTCACCGATGAGGATGATTTTGCCTTCATAGATGACGATGAGGATGACGAAGCCACAGATTCCGAGGAGTAGTAGCACTTGAGCACTAGCGTAGTGAGTAGTATTCGGTCCCACTGTATCGTAGTTTTCAGAATGGTTCTTAAAACCATATGATTTTCTTTGTTGTGGTGTGTGTTGTATCGTGTGCTATGAATGAATGAATGAAAAAGCAAGTTGCTAGAAAAATCTGAGTCAAACTTTAAAAACTTTTCAAAGACCCAAAACCTTAGAAATTTCCCTCTTTTCTCATGATCTATCTCAATCTTCAGATGCCACGTGGAGGAAGTGGTTCATCCCCGTACCCGATGTTGCAGATTCTGCAAATGTGGACTTCTGACCGTGAAGCTGAAAGAGCGGAACGTCAAGCCAACCTAGCCACTCTGCAATAGATAGCCCAGCTTGCCCACAACAACCAAGGCCACGGAAATCAGGACAACCATGGATCTAAGCTCAAGAATTTCCAGAATACCAACCCACATGTTTTCACTAAGTCAGAAGAACCCCTAAACGCCGATGATTGGCTGCAAACCATGGAAAATAACCTAGAAGTTGCCGGAGTGGAATCTAACGAGAAAGTTCTGTTCGCCACGCACTATCTTGCCGGAGATGCCAGGGCATGGTGGAACAGTGTTCACGCAATGACCGGAGGCCAGATGATGACCTGGGAGGAATTCAAGGTCAAGTTTAGCAGAACCCATGTGCCCCCGGGTTTGATCAAGAGAATGAGAGACGAGTTTAGAGAACTGAAGCAAGGGAGAATGACCGTAGTGGAATACCGTGACAAATTTTTGTCATTAGCTAGGTATGCCCCGGATGAGATCGATACCGAAGCCAAGAAGAAAGAAAGATTCCTAAACGGTCTGCATGATGAGATGCAGACGGTATTAGTCAATATCCCCTTTGCTGATATTGAAGCCCTTGTCGACTCAGCTATCCAGATGGAAGGAAAGATCAATCAAGCCAATGAGAACCGCAAGCATCGCATGATGCATCAACCAGGAACACATCAGACCCCAAAGTATCGCCCTAACTCATCTCCCGGATTTGCCCCAAGAACCAACAGACCCCCGATGAACCGTCTGACCTATCCCAACCGTGGAAACCCTAGGCCCGGAGGAAATCACAACAACCCCGGCAACGCTAGCAATTTCAATCGCGCCCCACCCAAGTTCAACAACAACAATGCTACCGCCAACACCAACACTGCCCCGAGAACTGGAAGCAATGTTGTGCCTGTAGCAGCAAAGGACAAGTCACAAGTGACTTGTTATGACTATGGAAATAAAGGCCACTATTCCAACGAGTACCCCAACAAGAAGAATGCCGCAACACACAATGCCAATGTAGGGGTTCATAGCATGGAAAACAAAATTTTTCTATCGCATACAAACAAACAAGCCAAGATCTATCTACTAGATTGTAGCAACGAGTCGATGGAATAACTTACCCTCGAAGATTCCAAAGCGGTTAACGAGAGCAGATTCTCGTGGGTGATGTAGTCGTATTTTCCGATCTCAAGATCGTAGACGATCCTTCCCAAGGCGCTCCAGCGGCTCCGTAGTCGGTCACGCGGTACTGACGAAGACCTTCCTCTCCTTGTTCCAAAGAAAATGGAGGTTGTAGCACTCTCCCGTGATTCCCAAAGACAACGGGTGGTACCGAAGTAGAGGGAGATCCCAGGCTTCGCCCTAAGCCGGAGCGAGTATGGTGGAGTATGAGAGAGAGAGCTATTAGTGGTCTAGAGATTAGACACACCAATTAGAAGGCTCTAAACCGCAGGCTAGAGCAATTAGAAGCTCTAAACCAAAACGGCTCTAAACCGGAGATTAGAGGATAGGAACTTGTGTGTAGAGGAGGAGGCCCTCCCCTCCTTTTATAGGTGGAGGGGCAAGGCCAGGAGGGAGGGAGTCCCTCCCAACTCGGCCTAGGCTGGCCGGCTTGAGAGGAGAGGACTCCTCCTCCAAGTTGGTTTCAACCTCCTCTTGCTTGTTTCCCACAGCTTCTGCTTCCCACAGCTTCGCTTTCCACAGCTTCGCTTTTAGCCGTTTGACTTTCAAACTGGCAGTTTGACTGTTCAGTTTTTGAACAGCAAGAACACTTAGTACATGATGCAATCATTCAATGACACATTCATGTACCCTCCCCCCCGGAGTTCCTGACAATCCGGAACCTTCTAGAACATTCCCGATGAAAACACAAATCATTCCCGAACTCAAAACGGACTTTCCTTCTATGAATCTTATTCTCTGACCATTCCGGATCACCTCGTGATATCCCGGATCCCATCCGAGACTCAACAACATTCGGTCTCTTTCTCATAATACCATAACTACTCAAAACAACGTCGAATCCTTAAGTGTGTCTCCTACGGTTCGTGAATTATGCGACATGATCGAGACACTTCTCCTAACAATAACCAATAGAGGAACTGGAAATTCATATGGCTCTACATATTTCTACGATTACTTTGCGATCGAATGAACCACTTACATACGATACCAATTTCCCTTTGTCTCACGATAGTTTACTTATCCGAGGTTATGATCGTCGGTATCTCTGCATACCTAGTTCAACCTCGTTACCGATAAGTACTCTTTTCTCGTTCCCGTGATATGTGATCCCTTGTGAGCCAGTCACATGCTTGCAAGCTAATTGGATGACATTCCACCGAGAGGGCCCAGAGTATATCTATCCGTCATATGGATGGACAAATCCCACTCTTGATCCATGTGCCTCAACACATACTTTCCGAACACTCAATGCCACCTTTATAGCCACCCAGTTACGGTGTGGTGTTTGATGTCATCAAAGCATCCTTCCGGTGATGGTGATTAACATGATCTCATGGTCGAAGGAATTAGGTTACTATGTATCAGAAAGCATATAGCAATTGAACTATTTAAATGACTTGATCTTTATGCTACACTTATCTATAGGAGTATGTCCATCACATTATTCTCCTAATGATATGATCCTGTTGTTAATAACATCTCTATGTTCATGATCAGGAAACCATGATCATATATTAACCAACAAGCTAGTTTAACAAGAGGCTTTACTAGGGACTCTTATTTTAGTTTACAAATCACACAAGTATTAATGTTTCCGGTTAATACAATTATAGCATGGTATGTAAACATTTATCATAAGTGTGAAGATATGATAATAACCACTTTATTATTGCCTCTTGGGCATATCTCCAACAGTCTCCCACTTGCACTAGAGTCAATAATCTAGTTTCAAACCTTTGTGTATTCAACACCTATGGCTTTCGGTGTTGTATGTACACTATTGCTAGTGGTCAATCGATCTCCGGATCCGACACTTCCAGTCCGTGTGTAATTGCATGTCTTTATGCCTCACGTATCACTCATTCTCTAATGAGATGGCTTCGCACAAATTTGGTCCTTTGGTGTGACCTTTAGTTCTTGGGGTTAAAACATGTTGATAATATTGTCGCATAACAATATATCTTCATAGTATTATCCCATCGTGAACTACACCTAGTTTGATAACAAACTACTTGACACAAATGCCCTCTTTAGCTGCTATTATAGCAGTCATACTTAGCCTTTTGTTGTAGTATCTCACAATGTCTTAACTTTGGAACTCATCCAAATCCATTATGGAACTCACTTTCCATTATATTGTGCCACCCTCAGTTTAGATTGAGATAAACTTAATTTGTATTTTGTGACAAAACTAGTATCAATGTAGTACTTTTACAATGAACTAACCATCTATTTGTCACTTCTACAAATATTATACTCTTAGTTCTTCCAAAAGATCATAAGAATATCCTTACTATTGTCCAATGATCATCTTTAATCATTCTGGTATATGCTCACAACATTTAGAGCATAGGACATATCTGGATTTGTACATATCACAGTATGATTGATACAAATACTCTTTGTGATTTCATACATCAAGTATCAATCTATACTTGATTATTTGTTTCACTTTACCAAATGTCAATACACTTGAATATATCATCAACATTGAACTCATTCAATACTTTCTCTGTGACAAGAACCTCTCTTGTAGTTCCTATATTGAACTCATTCAATATCTTGTCTATGTACTTCTGGCACAACCATATTAGCGTCTATTGATGCCAAATATTTGGGTTTTGCCTAAGTCTTTCATCGAGATGAAATTCTTATCCTCTGTTAATAAAAAGATACATCACTTCCAATCAACAATATGTCTTCTACACAATGTATTAGAAATATGTCTTAGCGCTCCCACTTAATTTCTTGCAAATGCAAGCATCTTCATTGTCTCTGATGAAATTATACTCTTTTAACAGTTTCATCATAGTGAAGATTCCAACTCCGTGATGCTCACTTCAACCATTGAAGTTTGCATATGCTTTTAGCATCCTTTGAATTAACAAAACCCTATGGACCGTGTCATGCACACGTCCTAGGTAACAATTCTATTAGAAGAACTTGTTTTGTTTATTCTACTACCATATAACAAAATTATATATAGTGGTTGCTACATTTATCCGTCTAGACTAAATCGCTATGAAAGATCAGATCTTGTCACAGTCAACCTTTGAACATTGTTGTGAACTCTTTCCCAACATGTCGACTATTTCATAGATGTGAAACATCCATGTCTATTTCTTTTATAGATCCAAACACAACTGTAAGGTCTTACACCTTTCTCGAGGGTCCTTCAACTTCAAAACTTGATTTCTCGTGTATGGAACTATCACGGATATTATGGCTTCATGCCATTTTACGGAGTCAGGGTCCATCATCGCTTCTTTGCATGTAGTCGGTTCATTATTCTCAAATAATGATTCAACCCTCAAATCTTGGTATTTGATTGTTTACTCGACCTACTTGGTTCAACAGAAACTTTAACCTTCATAACCACAACCTTTGAGGTACGTGAGCCATGAGCATTGTTGCTGCCTCCGGAACACTTTTCGGTGCTGCGCAACTCTGCACATATAGCTAAGGTTCTTTTAACCTTATCAAAGTTCTATTGTCCTCCCACTTAACTTTTCACGAAAAATTCCTTCTAAAAGAAACTTGACGTTCTAAGTGACAAACACTTTTGTCTCCGGTGTTTATGGAGGAATACTTAACAGTTTATACAAAGACAGGTTCATCCGACTTTGGTTGCACACATCTTTCTTATGCATAGCATACCAATGTTTAAGAAAGGACAACTTGGGTTTTATCCCAAACCATAACCTTATATGGTGTCATTTCAACGGATTATGATGAAGCTCTTTTCAGTGGAAAAACGGTAATCTCTAAAGCTTTTAATCTTTAAAATATAATGGCAGTTTTATGAATTACACCTTCGATCTTACCATGTCAAACAAGGTTTAATTACATATCTCGAACGCTCCATACTCTTATGGTGTTTCGGGAAAATGCAAATCCACGATTCCTTAAATCTTAGGTATTATGCTAAACTTGTAACTCAAATATCTTCCTTTATGATCTTATCATAAACTATTTATATTCTTGTTACAATGATTTTGCACTTCATCTTGAAAGTCCTTGAACTTTTCAAATGTTTCACACTTCATCCTTATTAAGTAAATATTCATATATTCACTCAAATTTTGGAGAAAGCACATGAAGTTGAAATCCATCGCTCTTGACTATACATAATGGACTTCATACAACAATATGTACAAGTTCCAATAAGCTAGTCTATCGTTCCCTTTTGGCCTATGAACGAAGTTTTAATTATCTCTAGGAAAGTTTCACAAGCGTCATTTGATCAAAATCAAATAGACTCCAAAATTCCATCCATATGGATTTTCTTCATGTTTTCTTTCCAATATAATTTAAACGGCGATGTCACTTCCTAAGTGATCTTTCAATCAATTTGTCTTTCGACATCTTTAGCACTAGTTTTATGGATGTGATATCTCCAACGAGATTTGCAAATCATCCATATTTTATAGATTACGCAATTATTTGAACAACCCTTTTGTTCTCATAATACCGATAAAACAAATCTTGAAGGCAAGCTTTGATGTTTAACGAGCAACACAATAACCCTTTATTTTGTTCTCGATGAACATCATCACATATTCTTTGATAGTTACTTAGGCCATTGTAGTTCATGAATTGTGTTGTTTTGTATGATTCACACCAACAAATTCAGATCAAATACTTAAGAACCACATTGTTTAATAAGCAAAGAATATAGCCATAACATGTATATCATCTATATACTTAAACTGAACAATTCTAGTCTTTTCTTTTCTGCCATATACTTATGAGATTCTCTTTCAGTATTTCCTTTTCTGTTTGAAAGAATCTATCAACATCAATTAGTGGAGTCATTCATATGACATATAGTCCAAAGCGTGTATAGTTAAATACCAATGTCTTTGGACTTGCACCTTGAAGTAGATCACCATCATCAAATGTTTGGTGTTCTTTCAAATCCCTTTCTTTAGTAATCTCTTGGTGTAGTAAATATTTTACCTACATCAAATATTCATCCTTATCATGGAATTATCCATGATCAAGCTACTATTAGCTTGTAACGGTGAATCGTGAGTATAATGTTGCTCTCCCAAAAACTTTTGGAGGTTTAGGACAACTAGTGTCTCCAACCTTTTGCAAATTCTCATCAAATATTAGAACATGACTTTAGCCATATTATACTCTATCATGTTGCAACCAAAACTTCGTTTCAGATATCACAATATCTTCCACAAATCATGGTTTCTGAAACAACTCTTTCAGATCCTTAGATAACCTTGATATTAGGAGAATCCTTTGAATATCAAGAATCATGGAGACAAACATGATACTTATATACTAACACTTGGAATTGTTACTCTTGATTTAATACTAATTATTAAACTTCATGGAGTAACCGGAACTTACTGAAAGTTTGCAATAGGACTTTTAAACTTTAGATTAACACTTCAAAACAATACGATACCAGTTAGTAAAGTAACTAACCGAATTCTATAGTTCTATCATCTCAATTATAACTAAGCGCAAGGTGGTAGCGGATGCCAATGACTACAACAACTATGCAAATTCACTTTGATTTAGTTTATGATAAATTGAGTTCTAATTAATAATTAAATTAATCTAGGTGAACTCCCACTCAAAACAATATCCCTCACATTGTTTTAGTGATCACACGAACCAAATCCACCACATCAAAACCGATCATCACGAGAGTTGATATAGCTTCAATGGCGAACAATCAACATGTTCATCATATCTACTATATGACTCATGCTCTACCTTTCGGTAATCCGTGTTCCTGAGGCCATGTCTGTACATGCTAGGCTCGTCAAGATCAAACCTTAGTTTCTGCATGAGCAAATCTGGCTTGCTCACGTTGTATACACTTGTAGAATCTAACACACCCGATCATCACGTGGTGCTTCGAAACAACAAGCTTTAGCAACGGTGCTAACTAAGGGTGAACACTTTATGACTTGAAATTCATGTGCATGAGGGATCATCTTATAATGCTACCGTTGTCTACTAAGCAATACAAGATGCATAAAGGATTAACATCACATGCAATTCATAATATGTGATATGATATGGCCTTTCTTCTTTGTGCTTCCGATCTCCATCTTCAAGCACGAACATGATCTCCATCATCACCGGCATTGCATCAAGGTCAATGACGCTGCTCCATGGTTGTCGTCCACCGGCTTCAACTATTACAACTACTTTGAATAGACACGCGGGTCTTAACATAAATTAAAGACAACCATATGGCTCCTGCCGGTTGCCAACTTACAATAAGGAACATTGCATACATCAAATATAATCACAATCATGGCCATATCACATCACTGCACATGTAACACCCTCAGAATCGGCCCTATGCAAGTTTTAGCGAAACTCGCCAAACCCGCATAGAAACGATTCGAAGGTGCCCACCAGGCACTTTCGTGCGGGTGGAAAGCAAAGTAATAACATTACACAACAGCCCTCGAGGGGACCCACAGAACAGATATATATATACAACAACGACTCAAAGAGTCAAGAATACCAAAATACGGTACAAAGATCCAAATCACCTTGAAAACGATGGAGCGTCCGACTACGGACAAGATGCAAATGGGGCTAAGAGCCCTGAAGAATAACCAATGGCGTCCATAACCCTGCCCAGGCCAAGCCGGAAGGGTAACCCTGCTAACGGCGTCGATCTCAAAACCTGCTTAAACAAAAGGGGTGCCGACAAAGGGCAAAGGAAAAAGAAGGAGCGTCAGTACTGAGGCCAGTACACGGCGAGGCTAGAATTCGGCGGTCCTCGCCTACATAGGTATGGTGGAAACAACCTATAGAGACTCGATACAACTGGCGGCTATCAGAGAGGGGTAAGAAAGACCTATTCGGATCCAACCTGATACTATCATCAAACAAACCCATCCTGGCGTTTCCCCCTCGAGACCAAACGAGGAAGTCAACCGAGGAACTCACACCGTTGGCAGTTTTACTTATTCAGTTATAGTTGCGGCACTTTACTAGTCAGGTTTAGATAATCAACCTGATAAAAATAAGCAGTGGGTACTTTTAGTTAGTCATTCCGTTACAGTTGCAGCACTTACTAGTCAGATACATTTAGCATGAGATGAACCCAAAACCCAAAGCTTGTTGGTACTTTTACTTAGCCATTCCGTTGTAGTGGAGCTGATTACTAATCATATCGGATACAAGTCAATTGAAACAAGTAAACTTTGGTTATAGTTGTCTATGATCAAGCACGTGCTCCAAGTCGTCCATAACCGCGGACACGGCTTCGAAAAATTTAACCTGCAGGGTGCACCAAAGTATCCACAGCACCTCGACCCTTTTGCCGATCGTTAACATACACCCATCGGTATGTCGGCGGGCCTAAGTCACGTGCTCCTGCACCCAAAGCAAGCACGGGGCCACCCCACTAAGTACACCAAGCAAGTCGGCCGGTCTCGACGGACTTAGGGTTTGGGAAGACACTGTGAATCAAGACGCCCCAAACGGGACTGTCGACACCCAAATCGTGGCGATCCTAACGATAAAGATGTGCTCCTCGCACAAACGTAAATACATAAGTAGCATGGAATAAGTACAGAATAGTAAAAACACCTCAAACTAGTTGTGGCCCCCAGTACAATACTTTTAAATCAGGTAATAATCAATTGGGGGCCCATATCTCCCCACCTGTGGTTAGCGCGCTCGATCTCGGAACAGGTGTCAAGAACTCGGGTCCTACGGGACACAAGTGGGCGGTCGGAAACCAAATCTTACCTATCACCCACCGATGCCTCTGCTTAATTCAATTTTAGTTGTTAAACAGGAATTAAAGTGAACAATAATTAAAGACATGATCATCTCCAACATCAACATGCGGCAATTCCTCCAACAATCATGGTACTGGTCGACACACAAACACTTGAGCAAGCGACTACGACACGCGGGTCCAACTATCTACCAAACAACAGGTACTAGGATGTGTCCAAGGCTATATATGGCTGCAAGGGATATCACGGGTACGAAACTAGAGCAACGCAACACAGATAGCAATAGATCAACAGGAGGGAAGTAAATACTATGAAAGTAAGATAGGTAGAAAGGGGGAGATGCTCGCCTGAAAACATTGTCGAAGGTTCAATCGAAGATCGGGGCGAAGCTCACATCGACTCAACGGCCTTATCCGCGAAGAAGCAAAACACTAGAAGAAACACCGGATGCAATATTTAATACACGGCAGAAGATCGGCATGATGCATGTATGATGTATGGCATGGCAAGGTGCGATGCAATTAGGTCATAATAAGTGGAACCGGGGTCCCGACAATTAATTAAATGGTTCAAGTTGTTTAGCTACCCCGCAATTTAAATGTTGTATTAACATGGCCAAGATAGTACCGGTTCGCTACACAAGTTTAAATGAGGCCAATATAAGGCTAGATTTGCCCGCATATGGGCCCCATATTTAATTATTAAGTGAATCGGCATAAGGCCCCCAAACCACAGACGAGGATGCATGCATGGTCAATTCAATATGCAACAAGTTATTATGTTAGAAAATAGGGTTCGAGGAAAAGGGGTCACACATCAGAGGGGGCTCGACGATCTTGGGTTCCGGGGTTCGGGGTCGGTCTCAGGGTTCGACGGATCTGGGGTTCGAGGTTCGACGGATGCATTTTCGGATAGCGGGGTTAGGGTCTTGGCGCATCCGGGGTCTCGGTGTCCGGGGTGAAGCACTCGGCGTCCTCGAGGGAGTCCTTGTCGCACATGTGTCCTTCGGGTTCTATGTCGATGATCTTGTCGTCGAGAAGAACTTGCCGGGTCCGCGTGTCGGGTCGGTCTTGGCGTTCGGGTGAAGCACTTGGCGTTCTGCGTCGATGTTCTTATCGTCCGGGTTCTCGAGCATCGCATCCGAGAAGGAGTACTTGGCGTCCACCGGTTCCATGTCGACGACCTTGGTCTCCTCGATGGCGAACTCGGCGTATCCATGGCGTGGTCCTTGTCGGGGTTCTCGGCTCCGGACGCCGGGGTCGACTTCGGGGTTTCGGAGTTGGGGACTTCGGATCCTCGAGGCGACCTTGACCAGGGATGCAACATCACCACATCGAGACGCATCGCTGTGGTCAAAATCCACCCAAACACAAAAGGGTGGGCCATGCTCCTGGGCTCGTTGACGCGGGACGGGCGGTGGTCATGGCGACTCGGCGACGAGCTTGGGCGGACGGTGGGAGGGCCTTGAGGCGGTGGCGGCAGGCGAGGCCGGTGGCGGCAGCGGACGGACGGCCGGGGCAGGGCTAAGCGCGAGGCAGGCCGGCTGCTCGCCCGGCAACAGACGACTCGATCTGGCAAAGGGCGCCGGAGATCGAAGGGACGGCGAGGCGCTGGCGGCAGGCCTTGACGCGGGTTGGCAGAGAGGAGGCGGCGGCGTGAGGAGGACCCGCAGCGGCGGACCATGCCGCAGAGCCCAAGGCGAGGATGCTCGGGCGGGAAGCGGGCTGCGGCGTGGCGGCAGAAGGGACAGCGGTGCTGCAGCGCGAGTGGAGAGCGGGCGAGCGGCGAGGAGCGGCGCGGGCGAGCTCGGGCGGAGGTTGCTGAGGGCTGGCCTGAGCGCCTGGGAGAAGGGCGGCCAGGCGAGCCATGATCGGGGAGGCCTTGAGCTGGGAGCGGCCAATGGCAATGCACGCTGTTCTGGGAGGAGGCGAGAGGCTGTCGAGGCGGCGGGGTTCTGGCGAGGCTGCAGGAGAGAACCAGAGAGGAGGGAGGAGGAAGAGCAGGGGCCGGAGAGGTGGGCGGACGGTGGGACCTGGGGGGCAGTGGCGGTTGGTGGGGTGGGTTACAGGCGTGGCGTGGGTGGTTCGAGTGTGCGTCGTGTGTTGTGTGTTGTGTGGGCAGGGTGAGGAGAGGTTGCCATGTGGCGGGCTAGGAGTGGTTAGGGAAGAGGGAGAGATGAGGTGGCGTCCAGGATTGGGTGGGGTGATGTGGAGGGAGAGAGGGTAGAGTTTTAGGTAGAATAGGTTTTAGGTGGGCCGGGATGGACCGATTTAAAAGCAGGGTGGTCGTTCGGGTCTATTCGGCCCGATTGCCCACTAAAATAATTATAAATTTTATTTATTTTCAATTATCTTTGTAACTAGTTTTAGACAAACAAAATATCCGGAACAACCGGGTTTGGCGTTTGAATAAAAGTCGGGCGTTTAGAAAGCAGCGGGCTTTGCGAAACATAGTTTTTAGCAAACAATGCATGATGATGACGATGCCATGCACAAATTCAACGCGATTTTCTAGTAGTGGTTTTGCGTGATGCCACAATTCGACACCACTAACAATGGATCTCGCCCTCGAGATCCGCCTCATGGTACCGGAAGGAAGGTCGGCGATCTGCATCTTCTCGCTTCGTGTAGATCCTCGCGACACCACTAACAAGAGGTCGTTGTCCCTGTTCGTCGAGAGAGCACTCCGGAAAACAACGGACGAAGTTAAAGGTAAGGCCACCTCTAACTTCCATGGAAGGAGTAAATTGCATCGATCCACCATTCAATGTACATAAGTGAATGATAAGAGTAGTGGTATGGTCGTGACTCCATCCCGCACTCAAAGCATTACTATGTACACGAATAGACAGATTATGCAACCAACCCTCGGATTCAGACTGAAGATCTCGACAAGCGAGGTTCGGAAACAAAGGAGCGATGCGGACTCTGCATCGGATCTGGCGTAGAGGATGTCGTCGCGTCGGAAAACACCGGAAGGCACAAACGTAGAACAAAGGATGGTTCCACAGACGAAGGGTTCCTCGGAAAGCATGAAGACCAGATGTAGCAACACCGTTACCAAAGGAGGAAGCGAAACCCTGGAGGTACGACGGAAACCCAACCGCGAGAAATCCTGGACTCAAAGAAAAGGTAAGAGAGCAGATTCAAAACACGTCGAGATAAGAGGGGAATAGCAGAGGGGTAAGGAGTAAAAGCAGACCTAACCAGATCTATCCAACCGATTTTGCAAAATAGTTTTGACACTCTACTACGGCCGTTAGCTAGGTTATCCTACATTTGGACTTGTGGGTATCGCATGGCCGAGCTCGATACCACTCTGTAACACCCTCGAGAATCGGCCCTATGCAAGTTTTAGCGAAACTCGCCAAACCCGCATAGAAACGATTCAAGAAGATGCCACCAGCACTTTCGTGCGGTGGAAAGCAAAGTAATAACATTACACAAGCCCTCGAGGGGACCCACGAACAGATATATATACAACAGCGACTCAAGAGTCAAGAATACCAAAATACGGTACAAAGATCCAAATCACCTTGAAAGCGATGGAGTCCGACTACGGACAAGATGCAAATGGGGCTAAGCGCCCTGAATAATAACCAATGGCGTCCATAACCCTGCACAGGCCAAGCCGGAAGGGTAACCCTGCTAACGGCGTCGATCTCAAAACCTGCTTAAACAAAAGGGTGCCGACAAAGGGCAAAGGAAAAAGAAGGAGCGTCAAGATCGAGGCCAAGACAGCGAGGCTAGAATTCGGCGGTCCTCGCCTACATAGGTATGGTGGACTGAGCGGCAGCGGCAGCATGCACTAAACAACCTATAGAGACTCGGTACAACTGGCGGCTATCAGAGAGGGGTAAGAAAGACCTATTCGGATCCAACCTGATACTATCATCAAACAAACCCATCCCGGCGTTTCCCCCTCGAGACCAAACGAGGAAGTCAACCGAGGAACTCACACCGTTGGCAGTTTTACTTATTCAGTTATAGTTGCGGCACTTTACTAGTCAGGTTTAGATAATCATCCTAATAAAAATAAGCAGTGGGTACTTTTAGTTAGTCATTCCGTTACAGTTGCAGCACTTACTAGTCAGATACATTTAGCATGAGATGAACCCAAAACCCAGCAGTTGTTGGTACTTTTACTTAGCCATTCCGTTGTAGTGGAGCTGATTACTAATCATATCGGATACAAGTCAATTGAAAACAGTAAACTTTGGTTATAGTTGTCTATGATCAAGCACGGTGCTCCAAGTCGTCCATAACCGCGGACACGGCTTCTCGAAAAGATTTAACCCTGCAGGGGTGCACCAAAGTATCCACAGGCACCTCGACCCTTTTTGCCAGATCAGTTAACATACACCCATCGGTATGTCGGCGGGGCCTAAGTCACGACGTTCCTGGACAAAGCAAGCACGGGGCCACCCCACTAAGTACACCATAGCAAGTCGGCCGGTCTCGAGACGGACTTAGGGTTTGGGAAGGTCAGTGAACGACGACGCCCCCAAACGGGACCGCGACACCGCGAAATCGTGGCCCGATCCTAAACAGTACAGTGTGCTCCTCGCACAAACGTAAATACATAAGTAGCATGGCATAAGTACAGAATAGTAAAAACACCTCAAACTAGTTGTGGCCCCAAGTACAATACTTTGAAATCAGGTAATAATCAATGGGGGGCCCATATCTCCCCACCTGTGGTTAGCGCGCCGATCTCGAACAGTGTCAAGAACTCGGGTCCTAGGACACAAGTGGTGATCGAAACCAAATCTTACCTATCACCCACCGATGCCTCTGCTTAATTCAATTTTAGTTGTTAAACAGGAATTAAAGTGAACAATAATTAAAGACATGATCATCTCCAACGTCAACATGCGGCAATTCCTCCAACAATCGTGGTACTGGTCGACACACAAACACTTGAGCAAGCGACTACGACACGCGGGTCCAACTATCTACCAGACAACAGGTACTAGGATGTGTCCAAGGCTATATATGGCTGCAAGGGATATCACGGGTACGAAACTAGAGCAACGCAACACAGATAGCAATAGATCAACAGGAGGGAAGTAAATACTATGAAAGTAAGATAGGTAGAAAGGGAGATGCTGCTTTGAAAACATTGTCGAAGGTTCAATCGAAGATCGGGTGCTCACATCGACTCAACGGCCTTATCCGAAGAAGCAAAACACTAGAAGAAACACGGATGAAATATTTAATACCGGCGGACGCGTAAGATCGGCATGATGCATGTATGATGTATGGCATGGCAAGGTGCGATGCAATTAGGTCATAATAAGTGGGCGGGTCCCGACAATTAATTAAATGGTTCAAGTTGTTTATCTACCCCGCAATTTAAATGTTGTATTAACATGGCCAAGATAGTACCGGTTCGCTACACAAGTTTAAATGAGGCCAATATAAGGCTAGATTTGCCCGCATATGGGCCCCATATTTAATTATTAAGTGAATCGGCATAAGGCCCCCAAACCACAGACGAGGATGCATGCATGGTCAATTCAATATGCAACAAGTTATTATGTTAGAAAATAGGGTTCGAGGAAAAGGGGTCACACATCAGAGGGGGCTCGACGATCTTGGGTTCCGGGGTTCGGGGTCGGTCTCAGGGTTCGACGGATCTGGGGTTCGGGGTTCGACGGATGCGTTCTCGGATAGCGGGGTTAGGGTCTTGGCGCATCCGGGGTCTCGGTGTCCGGGGTGAAGCACTCGGCGTCCTCGAGGGAGTCCTTGTCGCACATGTGTCCTTCGTGTTCTATGTCGATGATCTTGTCGTCGAGAAGAACTTGCCGGGTCCGCGTGTCGGGTCGGTCTTGGCGTTCGGGTGAAGCACTTGGCGTTTTGCGTCGATGTTCTTATCGTCCGGGTTCTCGAGCATCGCATCCGAGAAGGAGTACTTGGCGTCCACCGGTTCCATGTCGACGACCTTGGTCTCCTCGATGGCGAACTCGGCGTATCCATGGCGTGGTCCTTGTCGGGGTTCTCGGCTCCGGACGCCGGGGTCGACTTCGGGGTTTCGGAGTTGGGGACTTCGGATCCTCGAGGCGACCTTGACCAGGGATGCAACATCACCACTTCGAGGCGCATCGCCAGGGTCAAAATCCACCCAAACACAAAAGGGTGGGCCATGCTCCTAGGGCTCGTTGACGCGGGACCGGCGGTGGCATGGCGACTCGGCGAGCTTGGGGCAGACGGTGGGAGGGCAGCGGCGGTGGCGACCGAGGCGAGGCAGTTGAACAGCGGGCGGGACGGACGGCCGGGCAGGCTAGCGCAAGCGCAGGGCCGGGCAGCTCGCCTCCAGCGACGACGGACGGCTCGATGCTGGGCGCCAAGATCGAAGGGACGGCGGTGGTGGGAGCCCTTGGCGGCAGACGCGGGTTGGGCGAGGAGGAGGGCGGCGCGGTCCGTGAGGACCCGCAGCGGGCGGACCATGCCGGCGGAGGGCTACTTGAGGCGCGGGCGGGGATGCTCGGAGGCGAAGCGGGCCTGCAGCGAGGCTTGAAGGGGCGGTCTTGCCATGAGTGGAGGCCGGAGGCGGCGAGGCGGGGCGAGGCTCGGGCGGAGGGTTCTGAGGGAGGGGTGGCCTGGCTGGGAGAAGGGCGACGCAGGCGAGCCGACAGGCGAGGAGGCCGCCAGAGAGTGCGCCATGATCGGGGAGGCAGCGGCGGTGGGAGCGGCAGACGTGATTTTGGGGAGGAGGCGAGAGAGGCCGGGGAGGCGAAAGGGTTCTGGCAGCTGCCAGGAGAGAGAACAGGAGGAGAGGGAGGAGGAAGAGCAGGGGCAGGAGAGGTGGGGTCTGGTGGGACCAGGGGGCAATGGCGGTTGGTGGGGTGGGTTCAGGCGTGTGGCGTGGGGTGGTTCGAGTGTGCGTGTGTGTGTTGTGTGTTGTGTGGGCAGGGTGAGGAGAGGGTTGGGCCATGTGGCGGGCTAGGAGTGGTTAGGGAAGAGGGGAGAGATGAGGTGGCGTCCAGGGATTGGGTGGGGTGATGTGGAGGAGAGAGGCAGAGTTTTAGGTAGAATAGGTTTTAGGTGGGGCGGGATGGACCGATTTAAAAAGGGGTGGTCGTTCGGGTCTATTCGGCCCGTTCGACTGCCCCACTAAAATAATTATAAATTTTATTTATTTTCAATTATCTTTTGTAACTAGTTTTAGACAAACAAAATATCCGGAACAACCGGGGTTTGGCGTTTGAATAAAAGTCGGGGCGTTTTAGAAAACGAAAGCGGGCTTTGCGAAACATAGTTTTTAGCAAACAATGCATGATGATGACGATGCCATGCACAAATTCAACGCGATTTTCTAGTAGTGGTTTTGCGGGATGCCACAGCACACCCCTGCAAAACAAAGTTAGACACCTCTACTTTCTTTGCATATTTTACGTGGTTTGGGGCTTTCAATAAGTGTCGTTCTAACTTACGAACAAGAACCACAACATTGATACTAGCATTGTTGATCACCCGTTGTAAATTGGATCTAAACTATGCTAGGAGAAACCATAAAAGCCACTTATGCAATACAAGTTGCATGTTAAGCGTGGAGCAAGTCTCATGAACGATGTCATGTAAGGTTAGCCCGGGCCGCTTCATCCCAACATACCGCAAGATGAAAGTACACAAAAAGCAATCGACAATAAAAGCATCAACGCCCACAATGACCATTGTGTTTTACTCGTGCAACAGATCTACATATAGACACGGCTCTGATACCACTGTAGGGGTTCGTAGCATGGAAAACAAAAAATTTCTATCGCATACAAACAAACAAGCCAAGATCTATCTACTAGATTGTAGCAACGAGTCAATGGAATAACTTACCCTCGAAGATTCCAAAGCGGTTAACGAGAGCAGATTCTCGTGGGTGATGTAGTCGTACTCTTTCCGATCTCAAGATCGTGTAGACGATCCTCCCGGCGCTGCGTTCCGGAAGCGCTTCCGTAGTCGGTCACACGTTCGGTACTCGACGAAGACCTTCCTCTCCCCGTAGCAGGCAGCGGAGGTTGTAGCACTCTCCCCGTGATTCCGGCAGCACAACGGCGTGGTACCGGAAGTAGAGGGGAGATCATGAGCCTTAAGCGGGAGCGAGTATGGTGGAGTATGAAAGAGAGAGCTATTAGTGGTCTAGAGATTAGACACACCAATTAGAAGGCTCTAAACCGCAGGCTAGAGCAATTAGAAGCTCTAAACCAAAACGGCTCTAAACCGGAGATTAGAGGATAGGAACTTGTGTGTGAGAGGAGGCCTGCCCTCCTTTTATAGGTGGAGGCTGGCGCACCAGGGAGGAGGAGTCCCTCCCCAACTCGGCCTAGGTGGGTCGCCGGCTTGGAGAGGAGAGGGACTCCTCCTCCAAGTTGGTTTCAACCTCCTCTTGCTTGTTTCCCACAGTTTCCTGTTTCCCACAGTTTCCTGTTTTCCACAGTTTCCTGTTTTCCACAGTTTCCTGTTTTAGCCGTTTGACTTTCAAACTGGCAGTTTGACTTTTCAGTTTTGGAACAGCAAGAACACTTAGTACATGATGCAATCATTCAATGACACATTCATGTACCCTCCCGGTCTTGGGACAATCCGGAACCTTCTAGAACATTCCCGATGAAAACACGGAATCATTCCCGAACTCCAGCAGGACTTTCCTTATATGAATCTTATTCTCCGGACCATTCCGGATCACCTCGTGATATCCCGGATCCCATCCGAGACTCCGAACAACATTCTGTCTCTTTCTCATAATACCATAACTACTCAAAACAACGTCGAATCCTTAAGTGTGTCTCCCTACGGTTCGTGAATTATGCGGACATGATCGAGACACTTCTCCGAACAATAACCAATAGAGGAATCTGTAAATTCATATGGCCTCCACATATTTCTACGATTACTTTGTGATCGAATGAACCACTTACATACGATACCAATTTCCCTTTGTCTCACGATAGTTTACTTATCCGAGGTTATGATCGTCGGTATCTCTGCATACCTAGTTCAACCTCGTTACCGATAAGTACTCTTTTCTCGTTCCCGTGATATGTGATCCCTTGTGAGCCAGTCACATGCTTGCAAGCTAATTGGATGACATTCCACCGAGAGGGCCCAGAGTATATCTATCCGTCAGATGGATGGACAAATCCCACTCTTGATCCATGTGCCTCAACACATACTTTCCGAACACTCAATGCCACCTTTATAGCCACCCAGTTACGGTGTGGTGTTTGCTGTCATCAAAGCATCCTTCCGGTGATGGTGATTAACATGATCTCATGGTCGAAGGAATTAGGTTACTATGTATCAGAAAGCATATAGCAATTGAACTATTTAAATGACTTGATCTTTATGCTACGCTTATCTATAGGAGTATGTCCATCACATCATTCTCCTAATGATATGATCCTGTTGTTAATAACATCTCTATGTTCATGATCAGGAAACCATGATCATATATTAACCAACAAGCTAGTTTAACAAGAGGCTTTACTAGGGACTCTTATTTTAGTTTACAAATCACACAAGTATTAATGTTTCCGGTTAATACAATTATAGCATGGTATGTAAACATTTATCATAAGTGTGAAGATATGATCATAACCACTTTATTATTGCCTCTTGGGCATATCTCCAACAGCCAATGCCCCAGCTCAGCAACAGCGTCGTGTTCAGCCAGGAAGGAGATTTGCCCCAGGGAATTCGCTCAACCGCAACGGCCGTATTTTCCTCATGCATGCTGAAGAAGCTCGAGCGCCAGGGGCGTCGTCTTTGGTTAATTCAGTACTTGCACGAGTGTTGTTTGATTCTGGTGCATCGCACTCATTTGTCACCGAAGAATTTGCATGCACTAGTAAAATTCAACCAACCAAACTGAAGCATGTTATGATTGTTCAAATTCCCGGATCAACCACCAAGGATAGGCAAATTTGCAAAGCCGTCCCTATCCGAATCCATGGCATAGATTTTTATGCAAATCTAATAGTACTCGAAACTAAAGGTTTGGAAGTAGTACTAGGAATGGATTGGATGTCCAAACATAAAGGATTGATTGACTGTGCAAAGAAAGCCATAACCATGACCAGTACAGCCGGAATATCAGTCGAGCATATATCTGAAACCTTACCTCGCCAATTCAAATGCAACAAGAGTATAGCCCAACCTACCATTGACCAAGTCCGGATAGTCTGTGAATACCCCGATGTATTTCCAGATGTTTTGCCCGGTATGCCCCCAGATCGGGATATCGAGTTTATCATTGAACTAATCCCCTGAACTGGACCCATAGCCCAGAGACCATATAGTATGAACCCGTCTGAGCTAGCAGAACTGAAGAAGCAACTGGATTCCATGCTGGAAATTGGATTGATTCAACCAAGTGCGTCACCATGGAGGTCACCTGTCTTGTTTGTGGACAATAAGGATGGAGGTAACCGTTTATGTACGGATTATCGGAAGTTGAATGATGTCACTATCAAGAACAAATACCCTTGCCCAAGATACAAGATTTGTTTGATCAGTTGACCGGTGCCAAAGTGTTTTCTAAGATTGATCTTCGGACTGGCTATCATCAACTCAAGATTCGTGCAGAAGATATTCCCAGGACTGCCTTTACCACCAGATATGGATTGTACGAGTATACAGTCATGTATTTTGTATTAACCAATGCCCCCCGCTTATTTCATGAATCTCATGAATAAGATTTTTATGGAATTTCTGGATAAGTTTGTCGTTGTTTTCATCGATGACATTCTGATTTATTCCAAATCGGAAGAAGAACATGAGCTACACCTAAGGACCATTCTTGGAACCCTTAGAGAGCATCAAATATATGCAAAGTTTAGCAAATGTGAATTCTGGTTACAGGAGGTAGGATTCCTCGGTCACATTGTATCAGCTGGAGGAATTGCCGTTGACCCTGCCAAAGTGAAAGATGTAGAAGATTGGCAAGCCCCAACCACTCAAACCCAAGTTCGTGCATTTCTCGGATTGGCGGGATATTACCGCAAGTTCGTAGAAGGATTCTCGAGTATCACCAGACCCATGAACCAATTTGTGGCATCCCGCAAAAACCACTACTAGAAAATCGCGTTGAATTTGTGCATTGCATCGTCATCATCATGCATTGTTTGCATACAACTATTTTCGCAAAGCCGTTTTGTTTTCTAAACGCCCCATCTTTTATTCAAACACCGACCACCGGGTCTCCGGAATTATTTTGTTGTCGGCTATCGGGTTGCGAAAGCCGTGTTTTAAAATAAATAAAATTTGAATTATTTTTAGCGGGGGCAGTCGAACGGGCCGTTTCGACCCGAACGACCACCCCCAGGTTTTTAAAACGGTCCACCTAACCCACCCTATTAATCCTTCAGCTACCTAAAACTCTACCCACACCCCCCTCCACCTCACCTCACCCAATCATCTCATGCCACCTCACCTCTCCTCTCCCCTCTCCCCAACCAGCTGCTGCCAACTCATCCCACCACCCTCTCTCCTTTTTTCCCTCTCTCTCTTCTGGCCCACCCCAACCACACAACTCACCCACCCCACAGCGCACGCACACACCCGCAGCCACACGCACGCGGCAAGCACACACGCCAACCCTGTCACGCCACTGGCCCTCCTCCACGCTCCACGCCTCACACGCCTCCACGTTTCGCTGCGGCCCACCATGGCCCCACGCGACCAGCCCGCTCCCCTGGCCCCACGCTCCCAGCGACGCGAACCCGCCCCCCTCGCACGATCTTCTCTCTCCCCGCACCCCACCTTCCTCTCCACCGACCGCCCCAACCTCACCTTCCCCGGGGCGCCGCCCCCGCCCGTTCAAGCTCGCCGCCACCATCTCCCATCCGCCGCGCCAGACCCTCCCGCTCACCTCGCCACCGCCCCGCTCTCCACCTTCTCCGCCCAGCCCTCCCAGGCTCCTCCCGCAGCCTTCCCACCCGCCTCCGCTCGCCTACCCACGCCTTCCTCACGCCGCGCCTCCCGGCTCGCCGCCCTTCCTCGCCGCCTCCTCCGGCCCGGCCGCCGCCGTCTGTTGTCGCCTCCCGACAGCCTTGTGGCTGCACCGTAGCCGCCCGCTTCCGCTGGAACCATCCGCCCGGCACGCTCCGCCCGTCCGCGCATGCCGCAGCCGCCGCGTCCACCTCGCCAGACGCCCCTCGTCAGAGCGCCGCCCATCTCGAGCTCCTCCGCGCGCCCAGCGCCCTCCTCTCTCGCCAGCCTGCCCGTCGCGGACCAGCGGCCCCTCCAGCGCCGCTGGCCCGCGCTCCGGCCCGTCCCCTCATGGGCTCTGCCCGCCAGCGTCTCCCCCTCGTTCGGTGCGGCCCGCGCTGCAGCGTCTCGCTCGTAGCCCAGGCGCCGTCATCCTCTGGTCGCTCTCCGTGGCGTTTTCATGCTCGAACGCATAAGGCGGCCCAGCAGCGAGTTCTCGGTTACAAGTGGGCATCTTCTCTGGCTCCACATGAAGCCGGTGTGGCCTACTTCGGAACATCAAGATCTTCTCTCTGGATTTTGAAGGACACCGACATGGAGCTAATGATCTTCGGCACCCAAGATCTTTGACACCAGACCGAAGCGTCAAGACCTCCTTCATGGAACTCCAAGATCGCCTTCCCGAACCCTCGGAACGACAAGATCGCCGCCATGGAACACCGAGGACCCTAGACGCCCCGACCCGAAGACGCGGTACCCCAAGATCGCCTCCCCCGATTCGAAGGCCATTGCCCCGAGGACGCCAAGAACCGAGTGCGCCGACATGGATCCGGTGACGCCAACACGCCAAGATCACCGACACGAGACGGCAAGTCCGAGCCGACCTGTGAACCCGACAAGATCGTCGCGACAACAATATCGGCACCGTCTAGAACGAACCTGATACGCGGACCCAGCAAGTTCTTCTCGACGACAAGATCATAGACAGGGAACCCGAAGACCACATGTGCGACAAGACCTACCCCCGATATCCGAGAACGATCCCGTCAAGTTCGTCTACCCGAACGCCAAGATCTTCCCCGATCCGAAGACCCTAATCCCAGAGTCCGAGAACGCACCCGTCGAACCCTGGACCCTGAGACCGACCCCGAACCCCGGAATCCCCAGGTTCGCCGAACCCTAACAAGACCGTCGAGACCCCTAATGTGTGACCCCTTTTCCGAGCCCTATTTTATAAATGCTAAACATAAAACTTGTTGCATATATAATCATTCATCTCGCATGCATATCTGTGGTTTGGGGGCCTTACGCCGATTCACCTCATAATTAAATATGGGGCCCATATGCGGGCAAATCTAGTCTCATATTGGCCTCATCTAAATTTGTGTAGCGAACCGGTACCATATCTTTTGCCATGTAATACAACATTTAATTTGTGGGGTAGCTAAACAACTTGAACCATTTAATTAATTGTCGGGACCCCGGTTCCGCTTTAATATGACCTAATTGCATTGCACCTTCACCATGCCATACATCATACATGCATCATGCCGATCTTCTGTCGTTGTATTAAATAGTGCATCCGGTGTTTGTTCTAGTGTTTTGCTTCTTCGCGGATAAGGCCGTTGAGTTGATGTGAGCTTCGCCCCGATCTTCGGTTGAACCCTTCGACAATGTTTTCAGGCGAGCATCTCCCTCTTTCTACCTATCTTACTTTTATAGTCTTTATTCCCTCCTGTTGATCTATTGATGTCTGTGTTGCGTTGCTCTAGTTTTTCGTACCCGTGATATCCCTTGCAGCCTTATATCGCCTTGGACACATCCTATTACCTGTTGTTTGGTAGATAGTTGGACTTGCGCGTCGTAGTTGCTTGCTCAAGTGCTGATGTGTGTCATATGCCACGATTCTTGATGTATTGCCGCATGTTGATGTTGGAGATGATTCTAGTTTTACTTACCGTTCACTTTAATTTCTGTTTAACAACTAAAATTGAAATAAGCAGAGGCATCGGTGGGTGATAGAAAATATTTGGTTTCCGAACGCCCACTTGTGTCCCGTAAGACCCCGAGTACTTGATTCCTGTTCCTTGATTTATCGCGCTATCCACATCCGGGAGGTATATGGGACCCCCCTGAGCCAGAGCTTGATTCCGTCTTATTTCTTGGGGCCACAAACTAGTTTGAGGTTTTATTTACCATCCTGTACTTATGCCATGCTACTTTCTGTATTTAAATTGTGCGAGGAGCATTTGTCGCTTGTTAGGATCGGGACACGATTCCGCGGTGTCGACAAGCCCAGCCACACTTTCGGGTTCCCAGTCGTTCACAGCCGTCTACCCAAACCTTGAGTCCGTCTCGGAGCTTGCTTACTTCGTTGCGGGTAGACTCCAAGGGGTGGCCCCCTGAAATATTTCTGAATCCTGTGATTGTTCAGTCGTGAAAGCCTAGTTGGGTTTTGATTTGGTTTTTCCGAGGTTGATCGAGCGTGTGTTGCTATTGGTGCACCCCGGCCGGGTAAAACTTTCTGAAAGCCGTGTCCGCGGATATGGACGACTTGGAGCACAGTATCTCGATCATAGACAAGCATAACTAAAGTTTACTGCTATCAATTTGACTATATAATGACTAGTAATCAGCTTCACTTTAATGGAATGGCTAAATAATACTGCCCACAATTGCTTGCTTGGATTGTCGCTTGCGACCATTGTACCTGACTAGTAAGTGTTGCAACTACAACGGAATGGCTGAATAAAAGTACCAACAACTGCTGGGTTTTGGGTTTATCTCATGCTATCTATATCTGATTAGTAATTGTTGCAACTACAACGGAATGACTAACTAAAAGGGACCACTGCTTCTTTTATCAGGACGATTATCTATACCTGACTAGTAATTGCTGCAACGATAACTAAATAAATAAAACTGCCAACTGTGTGAGTTCCTCGGTTGACTTCCTCGTTTGGTCTCGAGGGGGAAACACCAGGATGGGTTTGTTTGGTGTTAGCCTCAGGTTGGATCCGGATAGGTCATTCTTACCCCTCTCGGACTGTCGCCGGTTGTATCGAGTCTCTATAGGTTGTTTAGTGCATCTTTGCCGCTTGATCCATACCTATGTAGGCGAGGACCGCCAATTCTAGCCTCGCCGTGTCTTGGCCTCGATCGACGCTCCTTCTTTTTCCTTTGCCCTTTGTCGGCACCTTTTGTTAAGCAGGTTTTGAGATCGACGCGTTAGCGAGGTTACCCTTCCGGCTTTGGGCAGGGTTATGGACGCCATTGGTTATTCTTGAGCTATTAGCCCCATTTGCATCTTGTCCGTAGTGGACGCTCTATCGTTTTCAAGGTGATTGGGTCTTTGTATATTATATCGTATTCTTGACTCTTGGAGTATTTGTTATATATATATCATTACGTGGGTCCCATCGAGGACTGTTGTGTAATGTTATTGCCGTTTCCACCCGAAAGTGCTGGTGAGCACCTTTGAATCGTTTCTATGCGGGTTTGGCGAATTTTGCTCAAACTTGCATAGGTCCGATCGAGGTGTTACAGAGTGGTATCGAGCTCGGCGATTGCGATACCCCACAAGTCCAGCCTGTAGGATAACCTAGCTAACGGCCGAAGTAGAGTGTCAAAACTATTTTGCAAATCGGTTGGATAGTTCAGATTAGGTCTGATTTTACTCCTTACCCTCTGCTATTCTCCTCTTACCTCTACGTGTTTTGAATCCGCTCTCTTCTTTTTCTTCGAGTCCAGGACTTCTCGTGGTTGGGTTTTCCGTCGTACCTTCAGGGTTTCGCTTCCTCCTCTGTTAACGGTGTTCTACCATCCGGTGTTCAAGCTGCCTAAGGAATCCGCCTGCTGAGGTACCATTCTTTGTTCCTTGTTTGTGCCTTCCGGTGTTTTCCGACGCGACGACATCATCTACGCCAGATCCGATGCAGAGTCTGCGTCACTCTTTTGTTTCCGAACCTCGCTTGTCGAGATCTTCAGTCTGATTCCGAGAATGGTTGCACTCCCTTCCACTGATTGTGCGGAGTAATAGATTGGGTGCGTGATGGATTGGCCCCCATGCCGAATACCCCTTCTATTCGCTTTTGTACATTGAAGTGGATGAGAATGCATCGGTTCCCCTTTCCATCGGAGTTAGAGGTGGCTTTATTTGTTGATACCTCTGCCTTCGTCCTTTGTATCCGGAGTGTTCCCACGACGATCACGGACGACGGCCTCTTGTTAGTGGTGTCGCGAGGATCTACACGAAGCGAGAAGACGGAGAACGCCGACCTTCCTTCCGGTACCATGAGGCGGATCTCGAGGGCGAGATCCATTGTCAGTGGTGTCGAATTGTGGCATCCCGCAAAAACCACTACTAGAAAATCGCGTTGAATTTGTGCATTGCATCGTCATCATCATGCATTGTTTGCATACAACTATTTTCGCAAAGCCGTTTTGTTTTCTAAACGCCCCATCTTTTATTCAAACACCGACCACCGGGTCTCCGGAATTATTTTGTTGTCGGCTATCGGGTTGCGAAAGCCGTGTTTTAAAATAAATAAAATTTGAATTATTTTAGCGGGGCAATGAACGGCCGTTTGACGAACGACCACCCCGTGTTTTAAACGGTCCACCTAACCCACCCTATTAATCCTTGACTACCTAAACTGCACCACACCCCCCTCCACCTCACCTCACCCAATCATCTCATGCCACCTCACCTCTCCTCTCCCCTCTCCCCAACCAGCTGCTGCCAACTCATCCCACCACCCTCTCTCCTTTTTTCCCTCTCTCTCTTCTGGCCCACCCCAACCACACAACTCACCCACCCCACATCGCACGCACACACCCGCAGCCACACGCACGCGGCAAGCACACACGCCAACCCTGTCCCGCTGCCACCTGGGCCCCTCCTCCCTGGCTCCACGCGCCTCCACATGCCCTCCACACGCCATGGCCCACCCATGGCCCCACGCTGACCAGCCCGCTCCCTGGCCCCAGCGACGCGAACCCGCCCCCCTCGCACGATCTTCTCTCTCCCCGCACCCCACCTTCCTCTCCACCGACCGCCCCAACCTCACCTTCCCCGGGGCGCCGCCCGCCTGCTCAAGCTTCGCCCTCACCATCTGGCCAGGCGCCAGACCCTCCCGCCACCTCGCCACGCACCCCGCCTCCACCTTCTCCGCCTGCAGCCCTCCCAGGCTCCTCCCGGCCCGCAGCCGCCTCCACTCCGCCTCCGCCGCCTGCCTACCCACGCCTTCTCGCCCCGCGCCTCAAGCTCCGTCGCCCGCCCTTCGCCTCCCTCCGGCCCGGCGCCGGCCGCCGCCTAGCTGTCGCCTCGCTGCCGGCTGCACTGTGGCCGCCCGTCCGCCGCTCCGCTTGGAACCATCCCGCCGCGGCACGCTCCGTCCGCGCAGATGCCGCCGCAGCCGCCGCGTCCACCTCGCCCGGCGACGCCCTCGTCAGCCCGCGCCATCTCGAGCTCCTCGCGCCGCAAGCGCCAGTTAACCCTCCTCGCCAGCTCGCTCGCTCGAGCTCGCCCCGCGGACCAAGGCTGCCCTCCAGCCGCCGGGCCCGCGAGCTCGGGCCGCCGTCCCCTCCGGCTCTGCCAGCGTCTCCCCTCCGTTGGTCGCATGGCCAGCATCCGTCCCCGCGCTCGTAGCCCCAGGACGCCGTCATCCTCTGGTCGCTCTCCGTGGCGTTTTCCGCATGCTCGAACGCAAGACGGCCCAGCTGCAGCGAGTTCTCGGTTACAAGTGGGCATCTTCTCTGGCTCCACATGAAGCCGGTGTGGCCTACTTCGGAACATCAAGATCTTCTCTCTGGATTTTGAAGGACACCGACATGGAGCTAATGATCTTCGGCACCCAAGATCTTTGACACCAGACCGAAGCGTCAAGACCTCCTTCATGGAACTCCAAGATCGCCTTCCCGAACCCTCGGAACGACAAGATCGCCGCCATGGAACACCGAGGACCCTAGACGCCCCGACCCGAAGACGCGGTACCCCAAGATCGCCTCCCCCGATTCGAAGGCCATTGCCCCGAGGACGCCAAGAACCGAGTGCGCCGACATGGATCCGGTGACGCCAACACGCCAAGATCACCGACACGAGACGGCAAGTCCGACCCGACCTGTGAACCCGACAAGATCGTCGCGACAACAATATCGGCACCGTCCAGAACGAACCTGATACGCGGACCCAACAAGTTCTTCTCGACGACAAGATCATAGACAGGGAACCCGAAGACCACATGTGCGACAAGACCTACCCCCGATATCCGAGAACGATCCCGTCAAGTTCGTCTACCCGAACGCCAAGATCTTCCCCGATCCAAAGACCCTAATCCCAGAGTCCGAGAACGCACCCGTCGAACCCTGGACCCTGAGACCGACCCCGAACCCCGGAATCCCCAGGTTCGCCGAACCCTAACAAGACCGTCGAGACCCCTAATGTGTGACCCCTTTTCCGAGCCCTATTTTATAAATGCTAAACATAAAACTTGTTGCATATATAATCATTCATCTCGCATGCATATCTGTGGTTTGGGGGCCTTACGCCGATTCACCTCATAATTAAATATGGGGCCCATATGCGGGCAAATCTAGTCTCATATTGGCCTCATCTAAATTTTTGTAGCGAACCGGTACCATATCTTTTGCCATGTAATACAACATTTAATTTGTGGGGTAGCTAAACAACTTGAACCATTTAATTAATTGTCGGGACCCCGGTTCCGCTTTAATATGACCTAATTGCATTGCACCTTCGCCATGCCATACATCATACATGCATCATGCCGATCTTCTGCCGTTGTATTAAATAGTGCATCCGGTGTTTGTTCTAGTGTTTTGCTTCTTCGCGGATAAGGCCGTTGAGTTGATGTGAGCTCACCGATCTTGGTTGAACACTTCGACAATGTTTTCAAAGTGAGCATCTCCTCTTTCTACCTATCTTACTTTTATAGTCTTTATTCCTCTCGTTGATCTATTGCTATCTGTGTTGCGTTGCTCTAGTTTTTCGTACCCGTGATATCCCTTGCAGCCTTATATCGCCTTGGACACATCCTATTACCTGTTGTTTGGTAGATAGTTGGACTTGCGCGTCGTAGTTGCTTGCTCAAGTGCTGATGTGTGTCGTCATATGCCACAGTTGCTGATGTATTGCCGCATGTTGATGTTGGAGATGATTCTAGTTTTACTTACCGTTCACTTTAATTTCTGTTTAACAACTAAAATTGAAATAAGCAGAGGCATCGGTGGGTGATAGAAAATATTTGGTTTCCAAACGCCCACTTGTGTCCCGTAAGACCCCGAGTACTTGATTCCTGTTCCTTGATTTATCGCGCTATCCACATCCGGGAGGTATATGGGACCCCCGAGCGAGCTTGATTCCGTCTTATTTCTTGGGGCCACAAACTAGTTTGAGGTTTTATTTACGATCCTGTACTTATGCCATGCTACTTTCGTATTTAAATTGTGAGGAGCACCTGTCATGTTAGGATCGGGACACGATTCATGGTGCCGACAAGCCCAGCCACACTTTCGGTTCCCATGCTCACCGTCTACCCAAACCTTGAGTCCGTCTCAGAGCTTGCTTACTTTGTTGCGGGTAGACTCCAAGGGGTGGCCCCCTGAAATATTTCTGAATCCTGTGATTGTTTAGTCGTGAAAGCCTCGTTGGGTTTTGATTTGGTTTTTCCGAGGTTGATCGAGCGTGTGTTGCTATTGGTGCACCCCGGCGGTAAAACTTTCGAAAGCCGTGTCATGGATATGGACGACTTGGAGCACAGTATCTCGATCATAGACAAGCATAACTAAAGTTTACTGCTATCAATTTGACTATATAATGACTAGTAATCAGCTTCACTTTAATGGAATGGCTAAATAATACTGCCCACAATTGCTTGCTTGGATTGTCGCTTGCGACCATTGTACCTGACTAGTAATTGTTGCAACTTCTATGAGAATGGCTGAATAAAAGTACCAACAACTGCTGGGTTTTGGGTTTATCTCATGCTATCTATATCGATTAGTAATTGTTGCAACTACACGGAATGACTAACTAAAAGGGCCCATCGCTTCTTTTATCGGGCGATTATCTATACGACTAGTAATTGCTGCAACGATAATCGAATAAATAAAGCGCCAACCGTGTGAGTTCCTCGGTTGACTTCCTCGTTTGGTCTCGAGGGGAAACACCAGGATGGGTTTGTTTGGTGTTAGCCTCGAGTTGGATCCGGATAGGTCATTCTTACCCCTCTCGGTTGTCGCGGTTGTATCGAGTCTCTATAGGTTGTTTAGTGCATCTGCTGCGCTGCGCTTGATCCACCATACCTATGTAGGCGAGGACCGCCGAATTCTAGCCTCGCCGTGTACTGGCCTCAGTACTGACGCTCCTTCTTTTTCCTTTGCCCTTTGTCGGCACCCCTTTTGTTAAGCAGGTTTTGAGATCGACGCCGTTAGCAGGGTTACCCTTCCGGCTTGGCCTGGGCAGGGTTATGGACGCCATTGGTTATTCTTCAGGGCTCTTAGCCCCATTTGCATCTTGTCTGTAGCTGGACGCTCTATCGTTTTCAAGGTGATTGGGTCTTTGTATATTATATCTGTATTCTTGACTCTTGGAGTCGCTGTTATATATATATATTTGTTCTGTGGGTCCCATCGAGGACTGTTGTGTAATGTTATTACTTCGTTTTCCACCCGCACGAAAGTGCCTGGTGGGCACCTTTGAATCGTTTCTATGCGGGTTTGGCGAATTTTGCTCAAACTTGCATAGGTCCGATTCTGAGGGTGTTACACAATTGCTGAAGAAGTACAAGAAGTTTGAATGGACCAACAAATGTGAAGCGAGTTTTCAAGAACTCAAGAGGAGATTGATTTTATCCCCAATCTTGATCATGCCGGATATCACGTGGCCCTTCAATGTGTATTGTGATGCATCCAAGATCGGTCTCGGATGTGTGCTAATGCAAGAAGGCAGAGTTATATCTTATCTATCTCGACAATTGAAACAACATGAGCAAAATTACCCAACCCATGACCTCGAACTCGCAGTCGTAGTTCTAGCCCTGAAGACATGGAGGCATTACCTAATGGGAAACCGTTGTGAGATCTATAAGGATCACAAGAGTCTGAAGTATATATTCACTCAGAAGGAGCTGAATATGAGATAGAGAAGGTGGATTGAGCTAATCAAAGATTACGACATGGACATTCACTATCACCCTGGTAAAGCCAATGTGGTAGCCGATGCCCTTAACAGATTGCCGTGCCGCTTGAACTCCATGATTTTAAAGGAGCAACCAAGTTTGCATAAAGAGATGGAAGATTTTCGAATGGAATTCGTGAGTGAAGGATTTTTGGCTAGCATAGAACTCCAGCCCACTTTGATCAGTCAGATTAAAGAGGCGCAGAAGGGAAATGCTAGTATTGACGGAATCAAGCTTCGTATCGGTACAGGCAAAGTACCCGGATTCATCGAAGACGAAGAAGGAGTTCTGTGATACAAAGGACGCCTTTGTGTACCAGCAGATTCTAAGTTGAAAGAAGTGATTCTGAAGGAGGCTCATGATATTCTTTATTCTATCCATCCTGGAGGAACTAAGATGTATCAAGATTTAAAAGAGCAATTTTGGTGGCATAAGATGAAGAGAGAAATCGGAAGCTATATCGCCAAATGTGACATATGTCAGCGAGTCAAGGCAGGAAATCAACGACCCGCTGGATTTTTGCAACCCTTGCAGATTCCGGAATGGAAATGGGATTCCATTGGAATGGATTTTATCACTGGACTGCCTACTTCTAGTAGGGGAAATGACTCTATCTGGGTCATAGTGGACCGATTGTCCAAAGTCGCCCATTTCTTGCCCGTCAAGACCACATATCAGAGTTCGAAGCTAGCAGAGTTGTACATCGCTAGAATAGTTAGTTTGCATGGAGTCCCCAAGAACATCGTATCGGATCGAGGAACTCAGTTTACCTCGAGATTCTGGAAGAAAGTCCAAGAAGGTTTAGGAACCCGCCTAGATTTCAGCACCGCATATCACCCTCAGACCGATGGACAAACGGAGCGAGTAAACCAAATACTCGAAGATATGCTGAGAGCATGTGTGTTAGAATATGGATCCAAGTGGGAAGACTGTCTGCCGTTTGCAGATTTTTCATACAACAACAGTTATCAAGCCAGTTTGCAAATGGCCGCATTTGAATTCATGTACGGAAGGAAGTGTCGCACCCCTTTGAACTGGTCGGAAGTAGGAGAGAGTCAGATTTTCGGACCCGGCATCCTACGAGAAGCAGAAGAGAAGGTTCACAAGATTCGTGAACACCTCAAGACCGCCCAGTCCAGACAGAAGAGTTACACCGACAAGAGACGTCGAGACCTCCCCTTCAACATAGGAGATTTTGTTTATCTAAAAGTGTCACCATTGAAGGGAATGCAGCGTTTCCAACTCAAAGGAAAGTTAGCCCCCAGATATATCGGACCTTTCAAGATTCTGAACCGTCGAGGAGAAGGGTCGTATCAATTGGAACTGCCCGAAGAGATGTCAGCAATGCACAATGTGTTCTATATCTCATTACTTCGCAAGTGTCTCTAAGTCCCCGAGAAGACCGAAGTGTTCAAGAATATCGATCACCAGACCATAGAGATCAACGATGACCTGACCTAACCCGAAGTACCCATCCATATTTTGGAACAAGCTTTCAGAACTACCCGAACCCGAAGCATCAAGTTTCTCAAGATTCAGTGGAGCAACCACACAGAAGAGGAAGCTACCTGGGAGCGCGAAGATCACATCAGGACAGAGTTTCCCGATCTCTTCAAATCCTAAGTAATCTTTTTCGTCCTTTTTAAATCCCGGGACGAGATTTTTTTTAAGGGGGGAAGGTTTGTAACATCCCAAAAAAACTAAACTTGGATCATCAAACTCTAATCATCAAATTTAGGGTTAACAAAAACTTTGCGAAATAAAATTATGAAAGCATGCATGTGAGTATGCATTTCATTTTGAATTCTTTTTGAACCAACTTGTTTGTGTGTTCCTTTGCTTGTAAATGGATGCTTAGGTGAAATAAACATCATCTAAACAATTCCCAAACTTTTCTCAAAGACAAGAAAATCAAAACAAATAAAATAAGGGAATGGTCATTTTGACCAATTTAACTCCCATGCCTACTTTGTCTGTCCCAAACTTTCAGAACTTAACAGAAACTTTTCTGGATCTTTGCACCCCTTGATTGTACTCATAACAAAGTATCAAGGCCCACTTTGTGATCATCCAAAAGCATTTAAATGCATAGTTTAAATGACAGTTCAAAATTGAATCTTTATCATATGGGAAGATCCCACTTTTTCAAAAACCACTCAAACAAGCTCAACTTTCAAAACCCAAGCATCTGCAGACTCACCAGCACCAACCTAGCACACCCACCAAAAATCTTTTCAAAATTCAAAACTTGAATTCTTGCGGCCATTTCATCAAACACCTTGCAGATTCAAATCTTCTAAAATCCAAACACTATTGTGAGCAGTGATTGGAGCCTAACTTGTTCCCTCTCTGGTTGCAACTAGGCTTTAGTAGATCATCTAGCTCAAGTGCAAACCTCTAGCATCACTGTAAGCTTGGTAATGCCATCAATGGTGAGCAGGCCGAGTGCACACTTGTCACCCCCATGTCGACAGCAAGCTAGGAGAAGAACCAAGCCTAGACAACATGTCTGGGAGCAAGCCAGCACCCCACCGCCACTCCCTGTCCACCGCTCGAACCTTGACAACCCCTGGACCACACGCACGAACCATGCCGAGAGCGCGCCCCGTGCGCCACGCTCGACCGACGCCCACGGACCGCGCGCCGCCCTCGCCGCGTGCATACGTGATCACCACCGTCCCAGTAACCCCGCATACACGCTCGTTCGCCGCCGCGCGGACCACGCGCGCTGTGCGCCATTAAATCTTCCGTCGGGCACGCGCAGAGCATCGTCGCGTTCCGACCAAACCACACCGCCCCACGTCTCGCCACCGTGTCGTTGAGCATCGCCAGGGAGCACCGCACCGCCCCCTACCGTCACCCACGCCGATAGCCGTCTATACCGTCGACCACGACGAGCTCACCTTGCGCCTTGTCGGTCCCCTCGATCCATTATAAATAGAGGCCACCCCCAGCCGAATTGAGCACACCATCTCACTCCCCTCTCCTCACTGATCTTGCCACCCCGTTCCCGAAGCAAGGCGAGCAACACTTCGCCGGAAATTTCACCGGAGCCCGCCGCTACTGGAGAAGAAGGGAGCCAGCGATTGGAGCCGCCCCAGGAGAAGCTGCCGGTACCAGGAGGTTCGCCGTCGTCGACTTCGTCGTTCGCCCGCCTCGCCGACCCTCGCCTGAACCCCGGTGAGCCCCCAATGACCCCCACTGGCCGCGCTAGGTTTCTGTCTCGCCGGCGTTGCCCAACGTCGACGATGACTCTCAACTGTTGGATTAGAACCAGATCGAACGCACCACATCGCCCCATACCGCTTCGCACCCCCTCGTCTCACTGACGCGTGGGGACAGCCACTTAACCAGCCCGCGTAAGCGCTGTGCTTAGCAGGCCGGCCCAGTATCACTTCCCGCGCAGCCCAGTTATTTGAATTTAACCTTTTTCATTTTATTTCAAACACACTTCTGTACCCAGTTTCAAAAATCAACCCAGGTCGATTCAGTGCACCAAATCAAATGAAACTAATTTTGTTAGAAAGGTCTGAAAGTTCTGAATCTAAGCCCGTTGGATTCAAGTCATTTGGATCCGTAGATCATCCTTGGTAAAAATAACAAGGCAGAAGCTTTTCTGCATTCAAACTTTTTCAAATTTAAACCATAATAGCTTTTGAGTTGATTCCAGCTCTCAAAAATCACTTTCAATCATACCTTTCAGAATATATAAAAATATATAGGTTTACTTGCAGAAATAATGACCAAGTAATAAAAAATGCCACATAGGCATTTCTAGTCACTTTATTTAATTAAAAATAAAAGGGTAAAACCTTATTAAATTTCTTGCTGTGAACTTGTACTCGGAGGTGTGAACTTGTGGCACAAACACTTGGTGTTGTGTGAAAACTTGGCACTTGTTGATTTTAGTTTATGTATGAACTAGTATGTCGCGGTTGATGTGTAATGTACTTGTATTCATGTTGGTTCTATTATGCTTTGTCCAATTGCAAGTTTTTGGAAATTTTTGTGCTATTTATACTATATTTTGGACTGTATTGTATATTTGAATATCCATATACTGTTATTTATAGTGATCCATAAAACTTGAATTTCGAAAATATTATAGGAGGCGCATATAGGACACTATAAAAGGCGCATATACAATAAATATACGAGACGCATTGTGAAACATATGCGAGACGCATATGATATGCGCCTCGCATATGTGAAGTATAGGAGACGCATATCATATGCGCCTCACATATGTGAAATAAGCGAGGCTTGAAGCTAGAGGCACATACGATATGCGTCTCGCATATGCTTTTAGGCGCGTCTCGCATAAGGTTTTCTCTAGTAGTGCTTGCCCCAACAGACTCTCTTCTATTTCTTTTCTTTGGTTTGGAACTTGTATTGGATTTAGATGATTGTACTTTATTTATAAAGCGTGGCGAAAGAAAGTGAAGATTTGGTGCATATTGGCACCAATGATCCTGGTTTAAAAAAATCAAAAAATATATTTCCGAGTTTCAAAAAATTCTGAAAAAAATCTAGGACGTAGTCTAGGATATATACCACAAACATGAAAAATATCAATTGCAAATATTTTGTATTATTGGTTACACAAAAATGACAAAAGTATAGATCTGAGTATGTATAGTTTTACGTCTCTAAATTTTATCACATTTAATCTTTTATCATATTTTGTCTTTTTCGTGTAGCCCAAAATATAAAGAATTTTCGGTTGTGGTTTTGCAAGCATATAAATACACCATTGAATATGCACGGAATTTATTTCAATTTTTTAAAACTTGTAATTATGATTTTTAAATTATTTTTAAACACTATAGCCCGAGAGAAAAACAACACTTCCCATGCGAAAAACTATTTCGAGGAGGATGGTAAATTGAGAAGTTACATATGAGTATGACTTTTTTTTGAGAACATTGGAAGGGACATCCCCTACCTCAAATTTTATTAAAAGAGAGCTAAGGCAGCTCAAGGTTTTACAAGTAACAGGAGTTTAAAGGGGGAGAAACAACAGGGAAGAAAAGGGGGGAAAAGGAAACACAATCAGAATTACCATTCTGAAGTCTAGACCAACGCCGCATCCTTCTCTTTCTTGCTAGCTCTGAGGGTCTAGAGCTTCACCATATCAGCACATTGTGTAGCGACCACGTCGACAGGGGTTTCGATGCCATCGAAGGCCTTCCTATTCCTTGATAGCCAGATAGTCTAGTAAATTGCAGTAATGACCATGTCCCAAGCACGCATTTTTCTTTCTAGAGTTCTTTTCTTTGCTTCGACATATATATCCTCTAGTTCAACATACTCGTCCATATGAATTCCCATCTTGTCCAAGATTAGTTTGGTATGTTGGCAATCAAACACAAAGTGCTGAACAGTCTCCTTTTCATGACATCCAAAGGGGCATTAGGTCATTGTCAACAATTTTTTGCTTTAAAAGAACTGTCATCTTTTATTATCCTTTTGATTATGAGCCAAACAAAAAATCTTTCCTTCTTTTGGTACAGCGCATTTTCAAATTGAACTGGCACCCCCATTTTCAGCTCCTCCTCGGTTACACAGCATATATAAATTTCTCACTGAAAAGTTGACAGAGGAATTTAACCTCCATCGTCTTTTTGTCTTGAGAAAGTGGACCCAAAGAGTAGTTCGCTCTTGCTCAGTTCCCCATTTTTCCAACACTCGGCGACTGAAATATTTAATCTGTTGGTATGCGAAAATATGAGAGATTTTGATTTACTCGGCAACAGAAATATGAGTATGATTTACTTCTGATACTTAAGATCTGAGAGATTTTGACTTACTCGATCTCGGGAATGAACATAAAGAAAAAACAGGCTAAACATAAAAACAAAACAAATCCCTAATAAATTAAAAAAAGAAAAACATGACAGATCTCCCACTTCACGGGATGCTACTACCGTGAGGTGTCCCGTCCCTATCCGTGACGCCGGCGTGCAGGAGAAGCGCCCAGACTAGCGTGACGAACTCCCCGCCACGACCCATGGCCTCGACGTGGCCCTTGACGTTCTTCGATGGCGCGACGAACAGCACCATCTCCGACCAGAAGTCCGCCAGGAACCGCCACGCCGCCGCCTCGTCCTCCACGTACGCCTCCACCAGGCGCCTCCCAAGTTCGGCGCCGCGCTGCAGCACCTTGTTCCCAGACCTCTCGCTCAGCTCCTTCAGAAGCCGCTCGTACCTTTGCGCCGTCGACTCGCTGGCCCCGTCGTCCTTCCCCAGCGCCGCCTGCACGTCCTCCGCCACTTCCTTGTACACCTTTTCGGTCCACGCGGTGCTGTCCGGCAGCAGCCCCGGCGCGGCCGCCACCAGGTAGGCGCAGTAGTACGACAGGTGGCAGGCGGCGGTCATGTCGGCCGCCGCCGGCGTCGGGCACGCGGCGTGCGAGTACTTGATCTCGAAGAGCCTCGTGCCGATGTGGCAAGCGAGGATATGCTCCGTGGTGCTTCTGCAGCTTCCGTTTCCGTCGAGCGCCCAGCTTTTCTTAGAACCATGCGCCGGTGCAGGCCACGCCCAGCCGGACATGCCGCCGAGGCCGACTCCCGGCGCCGCCGTGCTTCCTTTGTCCAACCCCCCGTAGCTGCGCTTCAGGGACCTGAGCACGGCGTCCTTCACGGCAGGCGAGACTCCCACCGACCTCATCAGCCCTGCGCGCCCGTACAGTTTCTCCGAGAATAGCCCCGACCGCCTGCCGAAACGCCGGGGCTTCAGCACCGAGTTCTGCCCGATCTTGTTGCTCCAGCGCTTGGCAGGCCTGAGCCGCAGCACCGCCTCCAGCGCCGCGTGCGTGCATCGCCCCGCCGGCGATTTGCGTCTGATGTAGCTACCGAGCATGGCCATCTTGGTCCAGTTGGAGCACACGCCGGCGACGATCTCGCAGGTCTCGGTGAGCACGGTGGCCAGCAGGAGGAACAGAGTAATGACGTAGTAAGCCTTTTGCTCCGGTGTGACTTCCACCGGATTCTCGGGGTCTTCGGTGAAAACGATAACTCTACGGAGTTGGTATACAACTCCGACGCTGATAGCTCCGGCGATGATCAGGACGGAGAGGAGGTAGTTTAGAGCGGCGCACCAGCCACTGAACGAGCACAAAGGGAGCGGGGAGTAGTAGAAGTCGCTCGCGAACCAGAGCTCGTCCACAAGGACTTGGAACACCCGGTCGGCATCGGCGCCTCCTTTTCCGACCGAGTCCATGCCTCTGAGCACGAAGTCGAGGGCGCCACTGGACCCTTCCTCGGCCAGGGGATACCCCGACAGCCGGCGACGGAGACTCTTAAAGAGGGAGAAGGAGAGGCAGAGGTCCCTCAGCTCCGGCCGCTTGCCGAGGAGACCGTCGTCGCCGTGGTCGGACAGCGACCACACGCGGTCCAGCGTGACGAGGGCGCCGAGCTCCTTTTTCATGGCGTCGCGCTCGCGCTTGACGCGGTACCCCTGGGGGGTTTCCTCGACGTGATCCTTGCTCTCCCCCATCACCAGGTAAGGAGGCACGTGTCCATGACCGTCCACCGCGCCCTCCTCGACGAGCTGCGCCATGTAGCCGGACACAAGCCGGGCGTTCTTGCCCACGGCGTAGGAGTCGCTCGCCATGTAGAAGGCGACCAGCTTGAGCACCACCTTGGCAAAGCCGAGCAGAAAGAAGACGACGAAGATTGATTGTCCAGGAATTTTCGAAGATTGAAAACACCGGTCAACCCTGTCAGTCCTGGGCCCGTCGTCCGAATCTTAACGCACGCACGAAGGGTCCAGATATGAGTTCGGCCGGGAAACCGTTCGTAAACGGCATTGTCGGGGGGCGCGGATTTTCCCCTCCTAGGTTGGACCCCCGGCACCATCGTTGCCGTCTGTTTCTTTGAGATTGGTGCAAAAGTCTGAACGGTCAATGCCCACTTCTAGCCTGGGATGGTAACTTCCCCAAAAAAAACTGCCTCAAACACACAACACATTCTGGAGTATAACGTTAGGTAGATTGTAGGCATTGTCTTTCCCGTCTCTACCTCACTACCGATTGACCTGGACTCCACAGTCGGCCAACAAACTAGAGTTCTCCAGATCTGTGGGCTATTCTGCAATTCCAGGTGCCGCCCATCAATCTCCCCACTAGCCTGCAGATTATTGCCCTTTGTTTTATCCGTGTTCCTCTGCCTCAAGATCTGGAGTTCTCCATGAATGCCATGGCGGGGGATTTCTCGTACCTCCAGTTATTGGCTTCTATAGAGAATCTTCCAACATGTTCTGTCGCCATTCCAAGGTATGATTGCTGGCTTCTTTGTTCCCAATTAAAGTAAGGTCTTACAATTTTGGTACAATAACATATATTGGAAATCGTTGGGTACGATTCAGATGGGATGGTACATAGCAGTTTCGTCTTAATTTCATAGGCGTATCTTATTAATGAGATTGGGAACTCGTTAGCGATATAGAAGTTACAAAATAGGGGGACTAAATTTTGGAGATAGTACTCTGGGTTTAGATATAAAGATTACTTTTTTGTGTCGTTGGCAATCATCTGGTCCATTCTAGGAAACGATGTAGAAATTGCAAATATTGTTGTTGTAGGTTTGAAGCTATAGAACTGTTTGTTCTAGAAGTTTGTATCTGAATTTGAGGGACAAATATATTGCATTTTTATTCTTACTAATATGGTTATTGAAGATTTCATCCAAAAAGTTACTAATTATTTATTCCTAAAAACAGAAACGGCATTTGCACTGAACAATGTAATATTGAATCTGAATTGATCGATACTAGGAACACAGTGAGCAGCTATGATGTTGAGGAAAATCTAAGGTAAAATAATATTTCAGTTTTCGACAAACTATATAGACATGATTATTGTTCAAATGAAAGTTTTTCATGTACATTGCTCTAACTAATTGCTTGGAATTGCAGCATATCTGATGTAAGCGATGAGAATTTAAAAGAAAGAATAATAGGTAATTCTGAAGAAGTAGATGGAAAAATTGATCGAGTCGATTTATCAGATTACGTGTCGGAGGAATCTGAAGATGATATACAAGAAAATTACATGTTGCCATATGCTGAAATATATTCAAAAGATGATGATGATAATGATGGCGACCTGCATCCTTCTAACCCTATTCCAGTAGAAACAACCGAACAAGCAGTTCTTGCTCGTACAAATCAGATAACAAGTATTGAAAACACAGACACATCTGAGCCTGGAAAAAATAAAAGGTATGTGATATGTCGCTGGCTTAACGTCTTACGAACCGTTTTATTTAAATTTCGAACTAAAACTAAGCTATGAATAACACCATACATTGTAAATCTATCCACCGTTTGAGTATATAACTTTTTTGAATTTGGAACTAAGAAAGTGGATCGTATATGCATACTATGAAATGATATTAATTGCATTATTAAGCTAGCTGTAATAAAGTCAGTTAAAAAAATAATGGAACTTAGAATTGTATACTATAGCAAGGTTACTGAAAGGTTAAATAGATCCTACAGGTGTTTTATGTTTTCGGTCGGAGGGGGGGGGGGGACAAAGCTTTTTGGTTCTGGCATAAATTATCGTGTATGAAAAATTAGTTTTATTTCTCATTCATTTTTTGTTTATACCTGCTAGGTTGAGCAAAATGTTGTTTAGTTGGGAGGAATCACAGTTTATGTAGGTTGTTTATTATATGGTTGTACAAAATACCAACTATGTATCAGCTACGAATTTATATTGAGTTATAGTACATAGTTGCATGTAATAGAGTTAAGACATACCCACTCTAGTTCCTTAATGCAGAATACTTGAAAGTTTCGCATGGTGTGCGATTCTTGAAAAAATTGTACATACACACTAAACCCTGCACAACTATTTAAAGTTTGCCAAAGATATAATGCAACTTGTAATAATAAAGTTCAGAAGGTTACTGGTAAGGTTATGTAGATATTGACGATATTAACCCGAAATTATATTCCTACATTTTTTCTAAGGAAACGTCACAAGAAAGGAGAGAAACTTCCTAGCTGCAGGGAATCTAGAACCATGGGTGCTATTGAGAAAGCTATGAGGAGTTCTTCCGATCGCATGTCAGGGCCAATATTTCAACCAATTGTGGGTACTTCTTTTGATTCCGCGGCTGAGGCTTATGAATTTTACAATTTGTATTCTTGGGAGAAGGGTTTCGGAATCAGTTACGGAAAGAGTGACAGTAATAGGGGAAATGGTTACAGGACAATGCAGGAATTGCAATGTGCGAACCAGGTAAAGTTTCGTTACACATTTTTGTAGTTTTTTGTTTACGTAATATGTACATTTTCTAATTGAATAGATTGGAAACAGGGATTTGATAAGAGGTGTATTAACCAATCTCAGAGATGTGGCTGCAAAGCTGTTGTAAGGCTATTACGCACAGAGGACCATGGTTGGTATATTTCTAAGTTTGTTGAAGAACATAATCACGTTCTATCAGAATCATGTGGAGAGAAAATGCAGTGGGGTTCTCACAGAAGGATAGATGAATCTGCTAGACACATGATTAAGTACTTAAGAGACAACAACGTCCCATTAGGCAAAGTTCATAGTATTATGGGAAGCATTTATGGATCAGTTAGAGACTTGCCATTCACCAAGAGATCTTTGAGAACCCTTTGCCAGCAGTTAGCACGTGAGCAGATGGACGACGATGTAAAGAAAACTCTTGCTATTTTCAGAAAAATGAGGGAGGAAGATCCAGATTTTTCGTATAGTGTTGACGTTGACAAGCACAACCGGATCAAGACGTTGATATGGACAAACCATCGTAGCAAAATGCAATATCAATGTTTTGGTGACGTGTTCACGTTTGATACAACATTCTGTACTAACATATACAAGATGCCATTTGGATTATTTGTTGGAGTAAACAATCATTTCCAGTCAGTAATATATGCTGGAGTGTTGATGAGAGATGAGAAGATAAAAAGTTTCATATGGGTATTCAACGAGTTTCTATCTTTGATGGGTGGCAAAGCTCCGGTAACTATACTTACAGGTGAATTTTATTTCCTCAAATTTGTTTTAGACTTACTCAGATAAATGGTCAGCCATATGTCTAACTTGAAGTATTTCGTATGGTTAGACCAATGTCAGGCGATGGTAAAGGCTATACAAGCAAGCATGCCTAACACAACTCACTTGTGGTGCAAATGGCACGTGTTGCGCAAGGCTCAAGAATCATTAGGTCCAGTGTACTCAAAAAATTCTGCTTTTAGACAAGAATTCCACAAGGTGTTAAATGAGATGTTGACAGAAGATGAATTTGAAAATGCATGGGAAGATCTAATCAGCAGATACAAGCTAAGGACAAACCCTTTTATGGTTAGGATATATGAGGTTAGAAGAATGTGGGCTAAGCCATACTCCAAAGACAAGTTTTGTGCTAGGATGATGAGTACACAACGGGGAGAAAGTGCAAACCATATTTTGAAGACTTATGTTAGGGGCAACTCAACTATGAATAATTTTGTTGAGAAGTACAATGATATGATGTTTGATAGAGCTATGGAGGAGGACAGAGAGGAGCACAAGTCGAAGATGGTAAAAATTATTTTGCTCATATACTGTAACTTGCATATAACTTATTGATAGATTATCACTGATGTTTATAAAATATTTCTAGGTTGTGAAGAAATCAACAAAAAAGATGTGGCCTATTCAAAACCATGCTTGCAAGATTTACACCAGAAGTTCATTCAAACTTTTTACAACCGAACTTGAGAAGTCTTACCATTATGTAGTTGCCACTTCTGAGGATTCTAAAATATTTGAAGTTAACCATGCCTATTCTGATCTAAGGCAACCTTGGGTTCGAGTATGTTTCCGCCTAACTGTAGACGCAGAAAAAGATATTTTCGAATGCGAGTGTGGTCTGTTCACCCATTTTGGGATTTTGTGTTGCCATGCTATTAGGGTAAGTTTATTATCAATAATTGATCATTCTTTGTTGTGAGTACTGTTTTTTCTAGAAATGTTTTAACATACTTATAAAATCGCAGATCATGAATTATCTTGGAGTTGCGAAAATTCCTGAACGCTATATCTTGAAGCGTTGGACAAAGGATGCGCGTGATGTACTACCTGGAAATCTAAGTTATCTGCAGAAGGACAACAGATCAATGAAATCACATACATTCCGTGATAGCCTTTTGTATGGAACGGCTATGAAAGCTGTTAAATTCGGCAACCAAGACATGGAAACATTCACAGTTATGATGAAGCATTTTGGAAATGGTATAAAAGCTGTTAGTGATATATTGGCTACAAGAGGAGAAACTGAACCTGAAGAACCAAAACCTTGTTATGAGTCAAGCGATAATGAGTGGCACCGTGCACAGCGTGGTGGTTATCAGTCAGAACCTGACTTTGGATTGAAGGGGAAACAAATATATTCCCATGGAAAGAAGGGTGCAGTGGTAAGCAAATTTAACTTGTCCAAATTGAAGGCACCTTTAATTATAAAGTCTACTAGTGGGCGCAAGCGTGTTAAACGTTTCCTTTCTCCGGTTGAAAAACGTCGTACGGTTAAGAAGAAATCGCTTGATGGTAGAGAAGATACTGTTTCCTCGATCAAACAAACAAGATTTTGCAGTGTCTGTAAACTACCTGGTCACAAGAAGAACACATGCCCAGAAAATAAAGATAATGGGAAAGGAAAGAGGAAAAACCCATGCTGCAGTGTGTGTAAACTGCCAGGTCACAAGGCAAGCCAGTGCTACAACATGACTCTATCAGTGGATGACTACAACTATGTGGATAGTTCAAGTGGAGAAGAAGATGAATGAATAGAAAATTAGAGGGGCTGGTTGGTTGAACTATATCTATTTCCGCAGTAGAGAACATTGTATGTCAGATAATTTAATTTGTGAGATTTGTTGTGTCTCTACTTGGGGTTGTGCAATAGCTTACCATCTATGAAAAACTGTAAGAAAAGAAGATTTGTTGTTTCCGTAGTAGAGAACATTGCATTTGGTTGTGCAATAGCTTAGCATCTATGAAAAACTGAATTTAAAATTTGCTGTGGTTTTTTGGGTCCTAATACATTGATCTATGAAGCTTTCAATCATTTATTAAATTTTAGGTGCTGGGTCGTAGTACATTCATTTGTCAAGCATTAAAGTGGTCCATAAATTTACGTTCAAGTTTGCTGCTTGTTTTTGCAAATTGTATTCTATTTCGGTAAAATTACACTTTATGTAGATCATTTATGTTAAGAATCTGAACACAAACATCCATGTATCAGTTATGAAATTAGTTAGAGTCATAGTTGATACTTAGTGGTTGTAAGGTTCACAACCGTCTCTTGCAAAAACCTGATGATTACTGGGCTGACGAAATGAGCAAATTATATGACTTAATAATATTTATATTATCAAAGACAGTCCTTTTCGTAAGATGAATGGATATGGGAATATGCTATAAATTGAAATGCAGCTTCTTTCTCCATGTATTTAGTTATGAAGATGGAACCGCGTTTGAAGTTAAAGAAAAAATACAAGGAACAAGTTATTGTAGGTATGAAAATGGATCCACACTTTAATGCATTTCTTTAGAATAATATTCTGTGAAAACATATACAACACATATGTATCATGCTCTATATGCTTGAACTCAGGTTGTGGTAGAGGTTTTGATGAAACTTAGCTGTTCCAAAAGTGCAATGGAATTAAAATAGTCTAGTTTTACAGATTATTCGTAACTTTGTATCAATAAAATCGTACGACTTAAAAATGGTTCATGGATTTCGAAATTTCCATAACATTCAAAAGGAAATGAACGAAAACAGTGAACAATGTACATGATGGCAGGTAAGATGTAACTGGTTCAGAAAATGGTAATATGATGTGTTATAGACATAATTAATCATCCATAACTAATAAACATTCCGGACAATACTTCGTTATTATTACAGGATTGTACAAAGCTGGTTAACCAATTCCGTCGGAGGTAGATAGATGTTGAATCAGTTTCCTACTCGATTGACTGAATGAAAACATCTGGCAGTACGCCCCTATTTCCCTGAATGCCTAACATGTTGTAGAGTAGTTCCTTTGCAAACCACATCAAAGAAGCCTACAAAACAAAAAATTGAATCTTTTTTATTGATTGTTATAAAAACCTATAAATTTTATTCTATTGGATAATAGGCAGTATCAGTCAAGTAGGTAGTTTGCAAATAACAAAATACCTCAGTTTGAGGCAATTCAAATCTTGCCCCGTTGAATTGGCGCATTGCCAACAAAGTTAACATTCCAGATTCATTGCTGCAAACATAACATAAATACTAAATTATTAATTTGTAGGCTAGACTTAAAGAAATATTATTGGGAATGGAAAGACTGACCTTTTTTTCCCTGGCAGAAATGGTTGTACGTAATTCTTATGCCAATTACTCCAGTCAATTTCCCAGCCATCGTATGATGCAGCTAAGGTCTTTTGGATTGCCCGTTGAAGCTTCTCTACAATGGGATTATGCAAGTCATGGATATCAGCGGCCTTGGAGATTTCAAAAGTGGGATCCACTATATGAACAATATGTTGCTTCATATCCCAGAAATATGATGACCAAGTGTGATTACAAATGTTAGGTATGGCAATCTGCATAAGTAAAATAAACATTTTAGTACATATATAAATGGAATAATTGATGTAGTTTAGCCTCACAGTAAAATAAACAAGGTCGTGTGAAATAGTTAACCATTCGGCAATTTGACATGTCGTACTCCATCAATTTCCCAGTAAGTTGCAACCTTATGGATCTGCTACTGAGGAAATCCTCACAATTTAGCACCTTCCTCTGTAAGTATGTATAATTGTGATAGCTGTCGAATTGTATTATTGTCATAGATAACTGGACAGACACTATAAGGAGAAGGACATTTACCGCGAAATCAGTCTCGAAGGGATGCAACCATCTCAACTTGACACCATCACCATACATACAATAGTCCATCTGACCAAATCTTCTGATAGCCAGGTCCAACAGATCATTTGTAAAGTTATAACCTCGTGCTAACACACTCTTGAAGTCATTCCCAGCAATCTTCAATGTTTTAGGATTCGAATGGTTGATCCAGTAGCTTTAGACAGATGAAATAAACTGAATTAGTATAATATATTAAATAGAATAACCTAATGTGTAATTTGGCAATGCAGAATTAAAGTTGTTTTACCTGTCAAGACATTCTGAATCTGTTACCCCTAACCAGTTAAATAATGTATCAACAACTTCTGTGTCTACGTGAATTTTAGGAGCACCATAGAACCAAGGGTTTTTCGCCATTCGACCTTTGTTTACGAGGATTTTACTTATTGGAGAATATGTGACATCATCGGTTAGAGGCATCTCATTCAAGTCAAGACCATCTGGCTCTTCAAATAGTTCCTCAATTTGACCAATGTCAGAGTCATTGCCTATTGTTGAAGGAGAATGAACTGATTCATTTAGCAAACCAATAGTATTTTTGAACTCAGCTTGATTTAAATATTTGCATGAAGGAATAGATGTTGATCCAGATCCAGGTATTAAATTTAAAAACTTCCTCTTCTCAAAACCAGTGGGGCTGAAATGAGATGTAGTTCTAATATCGTTTCTCTTCAGTTGGTTAATATCCGGAGTAACATATGCCGATTCAGAATATGATTTCAATTGTATGCCTATAAAGAGATAAAATGTAAGAAGACATATATCCAAAAAACAATTGTTAGCCATCATAGAAATATAAGTACTCCTCGCACTCAATTATATATGAAAACTTGTAAACATTCCAAGTTATATAAAAAACAGTTACAGTTCATGATGTGTGAACAAAAGTTCTAAACATTAAAGAAAAGTATATCTGGAACTATCAATATAAATTATATAAGAAAACAAAATAAAATAAGAAACCGCTAAAATCCTTGTTGTGGCAATAAGATGCATGAAAATATGGTACAATGCAACACTCGATGTTGAAAATATGGTCTTCATACTTAGTTAAATTTGTTGAATGTGTGACAAAACTTTTGTATACATTAAAAAAAATTAAAGACTCAATCTACATCTGATGTGCATTAGATACCAGTATGTACGGCTGACTCCGAGTTGGCAGCTACTTTGTTCAAGTCTGATAGTAAGTTTTTCCCTGAAATTCATAATTTATCATAAAATTTGTAACAAAAATTGCTACAAAGGATCAAAACTATGAATTCTGAAAGGCTCAATATTATATTTTATTGTACCAGCTGTGAGGATATCTGTCTTCAGCCTCTTCATTGATGTACCTATGCATTTAATCTTACCATTAATATTTACACATGCAAGAAAAATACTATGATTGACTTTTGAACAAGATTACTTACTATCAATGGTTGATTCATGTCCAGATATAATATTGTCTGAAGATGCTTTGGATGATGTATACAATGATGGAGATATGAATGTTGCAGTCTTACGAACTTCAGAATGATCATGCATACTTTTGGATAATATAAGCACTTGGTCCAGGACCTTTTTCATAAGGTAATCGACATTCTTCTCAAAAGTGTTCTTGACTATTGGATTATTAAAGACAGAATGGTTTATGTCGGCTAAAAAATTAGTCTTGAAGTTATTTATGAAAAGTTTCATTCTTGCATTGTGTAGCCTCAAGTCATTGATTTGCTTGTCGTTGAGCTACAATATTACAAAAAATTATATTTAAGATTAGTACTCGAACAAAATAAAGGAAAATACGTAATATAATATACTTTAATATAATTAAAGAAAATTGAGGAGTGCTAGTGTGTTACAGTTGTGGAGACATGTTGACACAGTTGTTACTACATAACTTAAAAAAATAAATTATTCATACCCTTCTCTCAGTATCTCCTCTTGTGTAGGCAGCCAAGTACTGAGTGCTTGGTGGGTTGGACAAAATATTCATGGAGCTTGGCATTATTGGAATTTGCGGCAACATTTGACCTTGGGTAACAGGTGACAAAATTGTTATATTACAGTTACCTGCCTGAAACTGGAAGTGAAACAAAGAAAACACATTAGAATATTTCAGAAGACAACGGAAAAAAAAATCAATGTACTTTGGTAATAAGACTAAAAGTTTACCTTCTGGCTTGAATTATTGGCAGAGTGAATTGCTTTATAATAATTCGGTGTGGATGAAAGATCATTTATCATTAGCTGCAATTTCTCATACGTGAAAACTTCTATTCTAGGAATAGGAATTATATGGATGCTTTCACAGCCAAGGTTTAGTGCGTCAAGACACATAGCCTGTTTGGAAGAAAGAAAGAAATTTAAAACATACAGATCATGTTTTTCTTATGGACACGAAAAAGGTTACAAAAGAATTTGGTAAAAACCTGCAATAAAAGATGGCATCCTGATATATTCTTGACTGTCCTTTTTGCTTTGATTTCCCTTTGGACATGCCTAGCAGATTCAATAATTTCATCCACTACAGCTTGGCAAAAATTATACAAAGGTATTTCCGATGGATTCAATAAAGATCCCCAGAAATCTTTAATGCCATGGTTGGAGCTATATTTTGCTACCAAGAAATTTCCCATTGTAAAACAAACAAAAGATACCTTGAATTGATCAACTTGCAATTCAGTCATACCATTTGGATAATCTGCACTAACTATCTCTTCAGCAGCCTTCAAGCTGTTTTTCTCATCTATATCAAATGATGTTGAACCAATGCCAAATCTAATGAAGTCCATTTTTTCGGATTCTGATCTATCCTCAAGTCCATATAACAATTTTGGGCCCATTGGTATGTGAAGATAACGATGAACAACTTGAGCTGAAATGTCTATGAATGTTTCATCGTTTACCTTGAAGGCCCGTTTCTTAATGTCAATTTGATTTAACAGCCTGATGGTGAACTTGCTATCTAAATTATTGATCTCTGGCACTTTTAGCATCCCTTCGAATCCTATATCACATACAATTTTCCTCTTCAAGATGCCAAATTTTGAGATAATTTGGGCAATGCGCTTTGGAGAACTACGAGTAGTGGCTTCACCATAACCAGATATATCTGAGCCAGACATTTCAGTGAAGGTCTAACAACTTTGAACTGATAATGGAATGACAAAAATAAGTTTTATCATGAAACATAACGACATAGTTCAATTCTTATTATGTATGTATATTCATACCAGTAATCAAGTTAAGTCAAAAGCATAGCAATGGATATCAGATCATGGCAATAATTTTTATGAGTACGTGCAAATGAACTGAGTGCCTACATAAACAGGAGTATATTTTTATGTTACACACAGACAGTGGTTTGTTGAGTGCATGCTTGGAAAATTTAGCCCTTTCGTAAACACATTTCTATTTATTGGTGTCATAAGTTGACATTTCCCCTATTACAAATATTATCCAATTTCAAATCAATTTTCACCATCTTCTTTTACTCACCGAGCTCTTCAAAACGATATGAACTTTCAATATGTTTTCAGTAAATAAGATTTCATTTTTGTAATAATTGAACGAAACAGTTATGAAAATCTCAAAAGCATTCATATATTTTTATGTTACACACAGACAGTGGTTTGTTTAGTGCATGCTTGGAAAATGCAGCCCTTTCGTAAACAAATATGTATTTATTGGTGTCATAAGTTGGCTTCTGCACTATTACAAAATATTATCCAATTTCATATCAATTTTCACCATCTACTTTTACTGAACGAACTCTTCGAAACAATATGAACTTTCAATATGGTTTTGGTAAATAAGATTTAATTTTTGTGGGACTTGAATGAAACAGTTATGAAAATCTCAAAATCATTCATTTGTACATTCAGGTTTCATATCGGTTTCATACCGGTTTTGTGATTACAAATATTTTTGGACATAGTTGTAGCTGAGTTTCGTTATTATTTTCATAAGATTCATTTAGGTTTCAGTATAGTTTTATGATTTCATAAAACTTTGGTACGAGTTACATCCGAGTTTTATTGTCATTTTGGTTTCAGTTGGACTAATTGTACAAAATCCATGTGAAATATACTCAATATGAACAATTACAAACATAGAAGGTCTAGTAAAAAAACTGACAGGGTTTGGGATTATTTCATATATGGACTTGCTATGTTATGTATGAAAACGATAATTTCAGATAGCATGTTAGGATCCATAGAAAGATGAAAGTTCATACAATCAACATCATATGGATACATGTTGGAGAGAGAAGGGTACAAGGTTCCAAAGTCTAATTTGCGAGAACAAGTTTCTCAAGATGACTTACAGGGGATATAAGGAGATATAACCGATGGCGTAAAAGTGAAAGCGGTACCTGTATCCTGAAGAAATGCTATGTGCATTCTTCAGATGTTTGTCGTCTGCAATTGCTCTGGAAGATGAGGTATGAGGGAGCAATGGCTTAGTTAGTACTCAAGGAGGAACTTGAAGAAGTAGGTAAAAGGCAGGAGGGCCAAGGAGAAGGGAGGAAGGGCCTAGTTAGTACTCAGGGAGCTACTTAGATTCATAGCAGGCAGGAGGGACATGGAGAAGGACGAGCTTGGGGAAGCAAATGTCAGGCAGGGATGGCTAGCAGATTCGTAGCAGTTAGGAAGCACTGTTGCAATAGAGGCTGTGGTGCACAGTATTTCGCACATACATGTCACTGCTGACGCAATCGGAAGAGTAACCAAGTACACTATTCAGGGCACAGAAAAATAGGGTTTACTGGTTTGTCCATCGATTCGACGTGTGCTGCACTGTACCGGGTTCCCGAAATTTAGCTCCTGCAGGAAAATTCAACCCACAAACCACGTCCTTTCTGACAAGGAAAATTCAACCCAGACAAGAAACATTGAAGTTCCGTTTAGGTAACATACAGTACGAACTACATGGAATTGACCAGGCTGTAAAAATTAGCAGGAATGACAAGGGCGGGAAAATTTCGAAATGGTTTGAAATTTTTTGGATCTATATAGGATACATGGTAGTACCAAAAGGGTGCAGAGTGAAGCTTCTCTGAAACAGCCACCTTCCTTTAGAGAAAATGTCAGGAGGCAGCCAAGAAGTGGATTCCTGCATCACAGAGGAGATATCTGATATCTCTGGTGAACTGGATAATTATCCATTGCCAAGCAGGGTGAGACCTTTCAGATCTACTCTTTTGTTTCAAAAACACTACAGCTTTGAAGTTGTTTTTACTGGATCTTCTTTGTAGTCTTCTTCCTTGCTATCTGGTTACGATGCTGATTTGGAGTCTGGAGGAGAGGATAGCGATTTCGCCTCTGATGCTGTATCGAATGGATCCGTCAACGGGCCAATTGAAATGATCCAAGAAACCGGTCTTGCAGTTGGAAATAAGGTATTGAAATGTTGATTTATCTTTCAGCATATATTTGATTTTATTTCTATTCTACCTTATTTGACATGGGCATTTTCGCAGGAGCCCCTACAGGTTGATGCTGTTATAAGAGTTTGTGAGGAAGTTGCTGACAGCGAGGAAGAATTCACAACTGGTAATGTTCAGGTAAAGAAGGAAGGTGATGAATCATCTTCTTCCCCAGCAACTTCAAAGTCAATTGAAGAGAAAAGCCTTGACGATGTAACAAATTTAAGAAGGAAGAGGACAGAAGATAATGCTATAGAAATTCAAGAGGGGAAGAAGAGAATGCTTTAATCGGGAATCTAAGCATGTAATCCTTATTTTGTTGTTTCAACAACTAAAGTAACATTACTATTTAGGTTGACTTTCTATATTTGGAAGTGTTAAGTTAGTTTAATCAATTTCGGTTTGCTTGGTGTAAGCACGTATGATTTATGAATGAAGATGCTTATGTATGAAATGTAAATAAATTTTATCAGCATCTCATTGGCATGACTCTTGATATTGTAGGAGATGAAAAGAACGGGAAAGGTTGCGTAAATCTTTGAAATAAAAAACTAGTTACTTAAAGGATACATATGGAAAAGTAGTCTTCCCAATGAACATTAAGTGTTAAAGGATTCAATTTTATTGCAACTACATAGGAACATATGTAAACAACTATTGAGGTTCATGGGCCAACTAAAAATACAATACTCAAAATTTTATGGAAATTTCAGTAAAAAGATGGAAATCTTAATTGAAAATGGATTGCTAGATGCAACTAGAGAGGAACATGAAGAATTGTTCTGCTGGAAATAGATCTTTAATAGCATGTTTTAGTAAATTCCAAACATCTTTAATCTATCTTGTGGACACATCTTTCTACAACTTCTTTCTACTCCCAATAACTGTACCGCGAGAAATGATTTCGAGTGCATCTATCAATAGATCTTTAATAGCATGTTTTAGTAAATTCCAAACATCTTTAATCTATCTTGCCGACAGTATGAATCATCATTGTATCGTAGATGGATCATCTATCAATCATTGTATGCAGCTACTCCTGTCACCCATGTTTGAAATTATCAGCAAGACAACGTGAATCTAGATAAAAAATTAAATTTTACTTCTTAATGTAAGGTTTCAAAAACCATTTTACTAAAGAATGCATATATTGAAATAATACAAGAACTTGCGTTTCTAGAATGCGCTCGATTGTTTAAATGGCTTCCATGATCCTTGAGGATACAAATTTGATTGTGAACACCATGAGGGTAAAAGATCATTGCGCAAAAATGATATTGCGTGCATAACATAGTTCGTCAATCCACAGGGAGTGAACACAAATTATCTTAATGACCTATTCGAACAAGATAGAATGCCTGTATGGGTAGCAATAATTGTCCATGATAAATAGATGGTACAAAGTTGATTCATAGGTTACGCAAGGGGAGAAGTGTTCGTGCGGTAAGGATATTAAGCGAACATATTACTACGTGTATGCTTACAATATATGCACTTCTTTTATTTTTAGAATATATGCACTTTTTTGTAAAATGTATTTTGAAACGTACAGTTTACAGGTACGATAGCTGCCTGTTGTTAAACTTGATATGCCATTTTTTATCTAGAGACACGCTGTCTTGCTCAAAATTTCAAACTAGTAGCTGCATACAATGATTGAGCGGTGATAGATATAAGATACAATGATGATTCATACTGTAAGCACTCGAAATGATGTCTCGCGGCCGCAATGATAAAAGATGCAGGAATATGTGTTTGATTTCATATACGTTTCCATATTATTTTCCTAGATAAAATAATAACTTCTTATAGCTAGGCTTAAAGAAATTACTTCATACAAGAAATAATAAGTTCACCACAATAGGGATTACAAGATTATATCTGCCGAAAGTTGAAACTAGTAATGCATTGTAATAACCATACAGTAGGAACACAGTAGTGACAAACTAAAAACTACATAGCTAAAAACCAAAAGTAACATAGTTTTTGAAGTCAGAACATAGACTTGAAATAAAACAACAAAGACACTACATCAAAGACACTACATCAAAGACCGTCATCGTCGTCTGACTCGTCGGAGGAAATGTAGATGATCGATTCCTTGCCCTTCTTGGAGCTATTGGCTTTCAGAACACCGGCCTGGTTGCTGGTTGAAGCCTCGTCATCCTCCTGGCCTCGAAGTGGCACACTATGCATGGAGTTTTGGAGGGCTTGCTCCAAATCATGCTGCTCATGTTGTTGCAGCTGATGTTCTTCCCGCACAGACTGCAGTGATACCTGGATGGCGCAATTCAGATCTTTCTGCGCCTGCTCCTCGAGGTCCCTATCATCTTGGAAAGACTGGATGGATTCCAGTATGACCCTGTTGAACACCTCCTCCTCATCCTCTGGTTCCAGCAGCTGCTGCTGCTGATCCTCTTCAAGTTGTCGCTCGTCATCCGCTTCTTCCACCTCCTGCTGCTCCTCTTGGACTGCATGCGTCACATCGCTAGCAGAGGCGAAAAGTTCTAGAAAATGGGAGGATGGATGGGGGATATTCGCATTCGTTGGAGCTGGAGTGTTGGCAGCGGTGGGAGAGGGCAGGGAAAGTGTTCGATTTCTGGAAAACCGGGATGACTTGGGAGGACGAGGCATCGTCGAGGATGGGGTGTTTGCAGCAAGAGACTGGAAGCAAATGTTTAACTAGCTGTTGGGGGTGCAATTTATGGAGCACGACAAGGAACGATTACCAACTACTTCATGTACTATTCGGAGCGACGATGCGAATTCAGCGATGATCTATACATGTTTCAATGAAATATTGATGTTTTTTATTTATTTCATGTCCAATAATATGAGGATAACTTGAGGTTAGGTTTCATTGAATATTAAAAAGTGATTCAAACTTTAAGAAAAAAATACGTGTTTTCTAATTTATGAGATTATTAAATGGTGCAGAGGCGTGGGTTTTTTAAGAAAGACAATCGATTATTGATCTAATTACAACACTGTACGAGCCTCACATGTATATTGGCTATAAACCATAAGTTGAAGGAAAAAATGAAAAAATATAAAAAACATGCAAGGTACGTAGTGGCAGTGATGGGTGTCAGGCTACATGTATGCTCTGTTTTCCATTGTCAGTGTATTGCTCAATAGGAGGAAAAGATTCACAATTCCCAACCCAATAAATCATGCTGACATGAGCACAACAGTATGATGAACTGTTTGGAAGATATGACACGGGTGAATGCAGAACTGCACAGACGGAAGTATGGGACTAGAAGGACTGTTGGTTGCCATACTTTCAATAGTACTTTTATCCTATTATTTGATATGAAATATCCGGCTATCATCTATGTTTTGCATGTTGGTTTCTCTTTTGTTGTTGAAATCAAATGAGAGTATTAAAAGAAGAATATTACAAATTTTAGTTCATATATGTTACTGTACCATTGAATGGTAATTTTCATCGAATGGTATTAATATTCATTTATCATAAGAACTAAACACTATAAAAAATTTACCATTGAATGGTAATTTTGATCAAATGGTATGTATTACATAATTTTAAAGATTAATTTAGGACACCTGCATTTAAAATCTACGATGCAAAGAAAAAAACATAGATTGAAGAAACTTCATGTGTATTAAACAAAGTAAAAAAGGAGTAAAGCATGTCTTCCGTAAGTCATGAGGCATGTGAGTTAGATTTATCAAAATTCAAGCAAGTTTCCCCAACTTTAGGTAATATAAAGTGAAGAGAAACTGTGCGGAGTCAAAGTTTGCGGACATTATGAAAGTTTTTATATAAACTATTCTTCATGCTTAGAGCAGTTGTTAGCTCTCAAAACTGTGTGGAACTTAATGACGTGAACTGTTGGTTGCCATACTTCCATCAGATATTTGACTTTTAAAGATACATAGTAATATTAAATTATGTTTGATATGAACACAGGGATATAGTTTTTATAACTTGCAGCACTAATTGGTACTGATATAAATACTGTCAACCATTTAAAGTAGCGAAACTTGGATAAAACTAGTAAGAAACATGAACAAAATTGATATGGAACAGAAAACTGAAACAAGCAGGGAAAATATCAGTATTTTTTCTTCACTATTTCTCATTGGATTGTTTGTAGTTTTGAATAGAATGTAAAAAAGGAAATTGTCTTGTCAGAAAGTAAAAGTATTTGGTCGGTAGTACGAAAAACCAATGTTGCAACTATGGTGAATACAAGTCGATTGGTACCTGATCAATTAGTATCGATGTATAAGGAATGGGTCATAAGAATGACAATTGTGTCAAACATATTCCTATAATTTGAACATTTCAATAACATTATAATCGATGCAGCGATTTCGCATAACACACAACGATGATTTTTGAAAAGTATGTATGTCATTCTAGATTTATGGTTACTGAGATATTGAAGAAACATGGCTTTTGTTCTGAAAAATTAATATTATCATTTTGGAGGTGGTTTCAGAGAACATGATTTACTGAGTTGAACATATGGGTTGAAAAGAAATCTCAGTTCAAATTTTTTTCCCAACAATTAAAAAAAAACGATTGGAAAGCAACTAAATCCTATAAGCAAAATTAAGACTGTTGCATGGAGAAACAAATCAGAGAACTAGGCATTTAAAAACATTAACCACAGTTGCACAGCATAGCAGAAACAAACATGTTATTGTTACTAACTTTCTTGGATTTGATATAAAAATTAGGTGACAGAGAAGTATATATCGCCGAGGAAAACGTGTTAATAACATAATATAGATAGGTGACTAGGCTCAATTACATAAATATGTCTGACATACATAAATAATTATGGATTGCAGAAACATCTCTGAATTACATAAATATGTCTGAATTACATAAATAGGTCTGGATTACATAAATGTTTCTGGATTACATAAATAACTAGGAATTACATAAATAGATCTGGGTCACATACTTAAGTATGAATATCAGTAGAAGGCAGTCTCGGATACTTAAACTAGGAACTGAAACACTGATGATTCATTTGTGACACAGACTACATTGTTGGACAGAAGGCTTCATGGTTTAGGAGGCCATGCCTCGGAAAGGGGGTAAATGCTACCGATCAATGCAAATTGGGAATGCATTGGTATGGCTCTCACAGATTGCTTCAGGATGTCTACCTCATATAGGTTGTCACGATCAAATGCTAGGGTGAGAAGAATGAAACTAGCATTGTTGGATGCGGAGCGCACTGTGATAGTCCAGTAAGCATCAGAACCAAGGGGAAATGCTTCCCTGGCAAAAACATTGGACCAGAAAAAGGATGGGACCCTTTGGCCAAACATGACAACAAGGTCTACACTTGATTGTAGATTCCAGGTAGAAGCATTAGAACTATAGTTGAGCACCCATGTATGAAGCTTTCCATGGCGGTAGTGTACTAGGGCTAATCCTCCATTCCTGTGAGGAGCTACAGTGTACTCATACCAAGACTTAACTGTCACATTCAAATTATCAGGCAAATGTATCTTGGTCCATTCAAAACTAACAAAGTCGAAACAAACGATGTAGTCTACAGCATACATCATGAAAAGACTTGTGCCCGAAAGAATGGAGTATGGATTGCGGTGGAACAAGACAGTCTCCGAGTCGGGACATGGGAATGCTGGAGAAACATACGGAATCCAGGAACCAGCGGTGAACACTTTGACATGAAAGTAGGTGGGTTCACAGGAGCAGTAACTTACCCCTGCGTATGTGCAGAATAAGCTTGGGGCTGAGTCTTTGACAAAAAAAGATATGCCCGAAGGGCCAGCATCTGGCAGAACGCCGAAATGGCCGAAAGTGTTGTTCGTGAACTGTGGCAGATCTTGGTCTAGCCTGGGGATGATGCCGGCCACGTGTGTATACACCCTGGGCGTGTCGCAAGGGCAGCTGGTGTAGTAGAAGTCAGAGTTCTCGCCCAGGCCTGAGCCGAGGGTAAGGATAGTGCCATCTCGCGAGCCCAAAACCTTGTCCTCGGACAACGCCAAGGGGTCGACATGGGGACGCAGAGCTACTGCCGTTTCCTCTCCTTCAGAGGGGTGGGGGTAGAGTAGCCTGGTATACCTTGATTGCAGGGACGGTGCGAGCACGAACTCCACCATGAAGCCCAGGAACGCAGGGGTGTTGCGCCGCACGAACTGCCGGGTCACGGCCGGATTTTTCTTCGCCGCCCGCCAGGTACTGTTGACGGCGCCACAGCGGATCATGCCTCTTGAGGATCGCGACCTCTCAATGATGTCGCCAACTAGTCCTTTGTTACGAAACACGGCCGACCGGGGAGATTCAGGGGAGTCGGGCTCCATGGTGTGGGAGGTAGCGGATGGGGATGGAACTGGTCGGAGTGGTTTTTCCTTGGCTATAGAGTGCAGGGGAACGAGAAGTGGGTCTGGGTGTACAGATTCTATCCGGGGTGGTTGAGCTGTAATAAAGAAAATTCATATTTGGTAGTTGGAGCTGGCTATGATCTAAGCTGAAACTAATATGAATCTCTGAATTTTCTTGATATCAAGTGAGACTGAACGATTTATCTGATCACTTCACTCCACAACGAATGTAAATTAGTTTACTTCATTCCAGAAGATCATATAATGATATATATTGTGTCCGCTGCATCTTGTTAACATATCGCTATATATAAAAATATGAAGTTTCATTAATCAAATATATTATTTCTTCATATGAAGTTAGAGTGTTATATTTCATGAAAGCAATATATATAGTGATATATGAATCACTTTAAATTAATGTCAAGAGTTAACTACAGGAGTAGCCTAATGTATAACCTGATATGCAATATCAAACTTGATTAAATGTTATGCTTGTTGAAACTTAGTCAAATCTGCTATGAATCTCGGAAGATTGTTGTAGTCAAATGCCACTTGTAGAGTAGTGTTATCTTATTATCTGATATGAAATATCCGTCTAGCATCTATATTTTGCATGTTTAATTGTCTTTTGTTGTTGAAATCAAGTGAAACTATTAAAATTCCTATAAAAAAACCTAGTTGTTAGGGTTTATAAAAAGTTTTGTTGAATCTTAAACAAGTTGTTAGCTCTCCAAACACTACGTGGAACATGTATTTACAAAAAACACATATATTTACAGAATCATTACAGTTCATAAAGGCCAAACTTCTGTTTCCAAAATAATACATTCGATCTGTCTCTACAAATATAAAAAACAACGATAGTACTAAATAATAATAATAATGCCCATTACTCGTCTACTTGAACATTGTGTCTAATGCCCATTTCTCATCTCTTTGAACCTTTCTGGGGGTTCTCCCACATTGCCATCCATAGAGAGAATTCTCCACAAAGATACCCATCTCCCAACAAAATCATCATCCTGTAAATTTTGTATAAAAAAGTCATATAAGATCAAAACTAAAATTGGAACATAACTTTGGTTATTTGGGTCTATCGAAATTACTTACTGAGTTTATTTCATCTGTCAAACTATCCGTGTTGAACCTTAGAGCATAGTGCATTGAATATGGACCAGTGTCACACCTTCATTGAAGAAAAACCAAGTCAGCAAATATGATAGACATTTCTAGCTCAAAATCAAATATAAATTTAAGCTTGTCGTACCATCTACAATTGGTGCTGATGTCGTTTCTATATATGGTTGTCCACTCATCAATGTCAATGTAGTATGCAGGGAAAAATGATTTCAAACACGAGAATAAAGCATTATTTATTTCTGATACTAGTTTCTCATGCTTGAGTTTGATCATTGAGACTGATCCTGTCATCATATATGGATCTAGAACGGTCAACGTTCGATCATTCATATTCCATGAGTAGCAGCTCCACATTCTTCTTGAAGAGACGGGCATATTGATCTATAAAACAGAACAAAGGAATGTAAATGTCTTGTATGTAACTGCATTTTAACTACAGAATTTTTAAAAAGGTATCATGATTTATAGTTTGAACTAATTTACCTGTATACATTTGGTGACATCATATTGGATATGGTCTCCAGAAAAAAACATGCGCAATTCCTCCAAACCACATTTCCTATCTCTGTCTCTAAACATTTCCTACAAAAGTAGATTTTTGCAATGCTAATATCACCATATAAATTAGGACAAGTAAAATGTTGAAAAAACAAATGGCGAAGTTATTACTAAGAAAGATGGTGGCATAAGATGTCTCTCGCGTTTCCTATTGTCTGAGAAAATATGGTTTTCCATCTGAACTTGATCCCTACAAATTGCGTCACAAACAGCAGTGCTGTAACGCCCTCCTTCAAGTAATTGTTCGGCCAACGAAACACCTCCAATTTTTATTGGATATGGCTTCAAGTGATGAAACCAGATGCTGCAATTTATTTTTATTATAAGCAAGTAAATAATTCAATTGTAATCAAATTGGAGATATCTATATGTATGTTAGAGTTTTCTTACATGTGACCCTGCAAAATACCTTCCTCTTGCAATTCTTTGTAAAATTCTGAACATTTGCTGAACCTTGTAGTGTCTGCAGCTCTTGTCTCTTCTATGAAGGCATCCATTATACCTATTATTGGCTCTGAAACAAGTACAGAAGATGAAGCTACTTATCCCATTCTCTAACTGAGATTGTCATAAAAAAACATGTTCGGTTGTTACCAGTTAATATACTGTTTCCCTCGGATGTGTTTTGGGAAATAGGTCTCTTCGGCACTCCTGTTGATAGATAAAAAATAAGTAAGTTTGGAAAACTAATAGATTTAACGTGATATCATAGAAAAAAAGTACAAGATATAAGACCTGTTGATTTCATGATTTCTGTCCTTATGACTTTGTTTCTTGCCAAAAGAACCAGTTTTGCAACTATACCTGCATGGTAACCAATTTTCATAAGTATGTATGAATCTTATGAAATGAATTTTTTGCTCTCTTAGAAACAACCTAAGTTTTATGTAATAATATAAAACTTATATTAATGTTTTATTAATATGAAATCAAAAGCGTTATGTGAACATATGAAACAAGTGTGTAATAGATGAATAATACATATCACATAAGTTTAATTAACTACCTTTTTGTTATAATAGATATGTGGATAAATGTTATAATTCTAATAAATATTGTTACTCTGATAAACTTAGTCATTGTATAGTAATGTCAGTTATAGAAATAATGAAATTTCATTATCAGGACTATATATTATCCCGCGGATAAAAATGTACTGAGAATTATTAAAATGCTTTTACATTTCTAGAGAGCTGCGGGATTATAAGTAAATTATATTCTACAATCGAGAATACCTGTTTGTTTTTCCTTCTGTTTTGATATTCCTCCATTTTGAAAATAATCATATTTCCTTTTGTTAGGACGGTTACAAGTCTGCACTGGTGTATCAACTAACATTCTTCCATAACACGCATCCCTTTCCCTTTTCAACTATTATCAGAACAAATTAAAAACAGCGTAGATACACTCAAATAATTTGTAGAATATATTCCACGACATCAGTAAATAACAAATTACCTGTGATTTTCCAAATACCCTTCCATTCTCAACAAGAGAATGATCTACAGTATCCATCTCTATCATATATTTCATGTTGTCGAGACTATACGCTGCTGCCCTAGGAAATTGATAATGCAACATTGTGGTTGATCCCAACAGTATGTTGTCTAAGTATGTGACCTAAAAAATAATAGAATGAGGCCTAGTTATATTTAGTTCTTAAAAAGATCTCAACGATAAATAAAATGAATACATTCTTCATGTAAAACTGTATTACCATTGGTAGGAGAAAGCATCCTCCAATAGTTATAGATGTAGACCTCATTCTAACTTGTTGCTGAACCAAGTGACACCAAGATACCATATATCTCCTCAAAAGCAGACACCAATTGAACTTATGAATCTCATCTGGTACTGTCAAGAATTGAAGCAACCCTAAAGGTATGGATTTAGGGTTACCCCCAGTACAGAGGACATTTGACATGGCGAATACAACAAAAGCTATCTTGAAAGCATCAATTTGTGCTTTTGTCATGATCCCGCCATAGTTCTTCCTAAGAATCTCTTCCAGATAACCAACAGTGAGATTGGCTTTGCTGTCACTCTGTCTAAGCTTTTGTAAAACTTGGCTTACAGTTTGACTGTTAGATTCAGTTTGAACGAACATCTCTTGTCCATACCAAGGGAGTTCTAAGATATGTCCGACATCAATATCTCTAATTGGGATCTCTTGCCGTTCATTCATCCTAATGGAACATCTAGAACAGTCTACCTTTGTCATAAGCCATAGGCAGAAATAAAGATCAAATTTTGGAAACTTAGCTAGATTCAACAATCCTTGAAACTTCATAGATCTAAGAATCTCCGTCTTCTGATCATCAAAGCTAGATAAAACATCCACTACCTTGCTTAAATATCCATGAAAATGTACCTTGACCTTCCTTTCGGATGGCAACGGAGCTTCTTCGGAGAAGGATTTCATCACCCCGCCAGAAGGTGTGACAAATCTTCCATATTGAGAGTCCCCATCTTCCAGCTTCATCTAGTCAAGTTTGTTCGTTGGTCCTGATCTGCTCGAACAAGTACAATCTGATTATTGTTGGGCAAGGAGCCGAGCCTCTATGCATGAGTGTGTTCTATCACAGTGCTACCACTAGTGAGGTGTGTGCTTCCTAGTCGCAACTCTATAGTAAGGCTTACAGGCACTGGTTTGTTGGTAAAAAGAAATCTTATTTTTTTGCACCTAAACGCTATGAATCTGCTATGAATCAGTACTATAATGGTGAGTGATAACACTGACTTGGAATGAAAAAATTGAAGATCACTGCGAATAAAGTACAGTACAAACCATTAAATTTTCACTCTTTTTAATTCTTTACTTAAGAGGAAGTCAATGGTCAATTGAACATATGTTCGGAAATTTAAGAAAACATGGAAGTTTCATTGCAGATTTATTACGTAACTGGCTCGCAGTATAAACCAGAACCTTTTCCGCGCTGTCCATGCATAGCATGACCCTAGAGACCTACGAGATGTCCTACTCTATAGCTGACCAAGGATGACCACTAATGATGTTTGGTCATTCCCAAGACTATGTAGCTCTTTTTTTTGTGTAGGTACGCTTTCTCTTTCTATCTGTACATGTCTACTCTGTGCTATGTACTCTAGTGTTATTTTATTAGGGAAGCAGCATGGCTATGGTCAGTGACATATGACATGGGAGCAGTGATCTGTCTTGCCAATACAGCAGTGTTGTACTAAGTATTATATTTAGACAAAATTGATAAAAATAGCTACACTTAGAGTACGGTTCAAAAATTTATTCCTGGTCCATACAAGATACAGAATTCATTCATTATGCTATCTAGGAATAATTGAAATATAATTGGTCGGTTCCATAAGTTTATGTGTAGATTCATTCTGGTTTCATAACTGATTCATTTGTTTACAAAAATGTGTTCGACAAAGAATTATATTCCGCATGTGTTATGGGAAGGCAGTATTGTTTTAGAATTCAACATCATTTTATAATGCAGGTTAAACATTTCTGGCATGAATCCTCATCTTATATAATTCTACAGATTCGTTCAAAGTGTCAGATGGATAGAAACAAATTAAATTTTAACAAGAAGATGGAAAAATCTATAAAACAGGGTAGGTCCATACTGGCAGACGTGAATGACAGAATCCATGGGTGGTGTGATGACGTTGTTCACTGACTTGGTGAAGAGGAGAAAATCTTCCAACACGCCAATCCCAGAAAACGGGGTGGAAAAAGCTTAACAGTGTTTGTACGTGCTCGACAGGATCAGACGTGCTGACATGATGTCACAAGGATATATGCAGACTAGCACACAGAGGCCTAATGAAGTCAGTGGGCTCTGGGTTGCCATACTTCCATCACATCTTTGACCGCATTAGGACTATATAGTATTCCATTTAGATTATATATGAATCCTGCCAGAGTTATGGATATAACTTAAAGAGAACACAATTTTATGTCAATTGCCTTTCAAAAATAATGAAAACAAAATGGTCCCTCAGACCCATATTTTTGGTCTAAAGTTTAAGTGGATACGGATAAATCTAAACTTCATATTTAATTAGGTAACGAGTAGTAATATTATGAAATAGGAGGACAGTAGGTTGATACATAACTGCTTCTAGAAATGGAGAAATAGTTTCTTTGATTCACAGACGACACATCTATATACAAGGTTCGCGCAGGATTGTTGCGGAGGCAAATGAACTATGAAAAAAAGGTTTCATTAAAATATCTGAGGGTACACGTACAGAAAAGCACAGATGGTTTAAATTGGTAATTAGTAAAATGGGGGCTTAAGTAGCAAAGATTCATATATTATACAGGATTCAGAAAAATACATAGAAAAATATTTGTGTACCAGAGTTTCATACATTTATAAAGGATTCAAAAAGTACCATACTTAGTTTAGAAAACTAAACTGTTGTTTTAAACAGAAGTTAAAATGTGTACTTCCTAATAATATAGATGATACTACAAATAAATGGTGTACAATTAGATTGGAAATTAATGGGAATTCATAAACTACCATAGGAAATATTTGTTTTTCGAAATAGAATAGTAAATTTAGATTGGAATTTAATTAAAGGATCGCCAACAAAGATATGTGTTCGTTCCTATTTCCTATTGTCATGACGACTCATGGTATTTGTTCAATTTGACCGAAAAAATTGACTTCTTAAAATATTGTTCAATAGAGAGCAAAATAAAGCGCAATTAGATCTGCTAGAAAAGAGCAGGATAGGAACGTAACTTAGACAGGAGACGCAATAAGTTCACAATGAGCAACATATACACGATGCGGAAGACACAAGTTCTAGAGAAATAATTACATCAGTTTGAACGGAAATGAAATAAAACAGTCATATCAGCGTGTCATTGTCATTTTCGAGAATTCAGCGTCGTGCTTGCTTCATGGTTCCTCTTCACGAAGATGTGGCCTTAATGGGTTTAGGTCATTAAATCGATGATAAACCAAAATGTGACACAGGTACTTCCGGAAGGCAGTCATTGACTTCTGCACAAAAATGTAGAAAGTGAAAATGTGCAAGGCTCTACGGTTTCTGACATAGCTAAGGTTCCACGGTTTATTCTTGCACAATTAGAATATAATCATATAAGGAAGAGATGACAGTAAACCCACCTTGGAATGTCCAACAAGATCTTCTGAATTGAGGCACTCTAACTGCTGGATAACGTGATATCCACAGTCGTGACTGCAATGCAAAAAGATAAAATGCAAAAATCTGTTAAGTAAATATATTTAGATTGCCGCAAGATATGATAAATAAAACACGAATAATGCAGCTATTCAACAAGATGGGTGATTGACTATAAAGATGATCGAGGTTTCGCTATAGATCCATCTAAGATACATAGAAGATGGGAAAATGATATTTCAAGAATAATCATACATGTGTACTATGTACGTCAGGTTGTTAGCCATTATAACAAACGGGCAAAAAAAGAAACTGGGCAAAGAAAACTAAACAATTGGCAAAATTGTATACGACTACATTTGGAACATTGAAAGGGTGACTGCAAACTTACTTTGTTGACTGAATTCTTTTCCCAGGGTAAGTGCAACCGAAATATTCTATGAAAACAGACCTTTTCTTGGCAATAGAATATGCTTCTTGCAAGTTACCACACTACACAGAAATAGGAAAAAAGGTAAGTTAATTAACATTGTTTTTAACTACTACATGTCAATAGAACAGCTGATTGTACAATTACCAAATTATTCCAAAAATCTTTGTGAGGGTGTTCCCCTTCTTTCACAACTAAAAGACTGTCGTAGAACTCAACAATTTCAGTGACGAAGTTCACAACGGCTAGGAACCAATGACTGTTATTCAACAAAGGGAGGTAAATCTGGGAAAACAAAAATTACTAAATGAATATGAATGAACAACATAATATTTGGAATAATTTAGTGCTATAGAAAGAAATAACCTCCTCGATTTCGTCCAGGGGTAACTTCTTGAGCTTAGCCGCAATTGCCTTCTGGTCGCATTCAGGGCTGCTTTTCATCAACTGAGACTGAAGAAAATACAAACTGTGTTTGTGAATAGCTATAGGTTTTATTAATTTCCTAAAATGAAAATAATATGTTTAACACTCACTATCATTTGTTGGTCAAGGATGATCTTGGTTCTGCTTTCCCAGTCACACATAATAGCGACTGAGCACAAACCCATTAAAACTTGGCATACCTCGCCATTAGGCTTAAGTGCATCAACAAACTCGCCTTTTGTAATATGGAATCTCTTGATCTGAATTTTTGTCCTTCGCCGATTCTGGTCATCAATATTGCGATGCCTTGAAGAGACTCTAGCTTTAGAGTCAAGAACATGTTGCTGGTATGTGTTCTTAGCATCTTTGGACAGAACAAACTTGGCGTCTGAAATGGCCACCACCAAGGGGTTGTTCTTCTCAAGTTGCTTCAATTTATCAAACATCTTACATGTTCCAAGGGTAATAGAACCACCAAACTTGAATCGATAGCCATCCTGCAGCTCGATCTGAAGGGGAGGGATGTGGATGATGTCATTTGGAGCAGGAGTGACAGGGTCGTCAGGTATATCAATAAACTCTTGTGTGTCGTATGTAAGGCATGCGAAATAAAACATTTCACAAAAAAGAAAGTAAGGAAAAGTGATAAATCTTCATGAACTGCTGAAAATTAATGATTTAATAGGACAGTATTAATCTTACAAGGTGGAGTTGGCGTGCAGTCCGGGATTGAAAGACAATGCATGTCCTCTTATTTGGCAGATCCGTCACGTGAAACATCATCTGAATCGGTTTCATCATCACAATCAGAGGCAAGAACACCGCGAATGAGAACATTGAGTTAAGAGCCGGATATAGATTGGACAGAATCAGGGAGAAACGGGAAACTGAAGCAGCCTCAGTAGTAGTTTTTTTATGTAAAGATGCATCAAGTTCACCAGATTTTTCTGCAGTGCAACTGACTTTACCATCTGCTACATGTAACATTGTATCAGCCAAGTTGCTTGTATGTGATGATGTCTTTACTTCAGAGGATGTACAAACATTGCGTGAGATATGCTTGGCAAAAAGTTCGCTCATTGCAGCCAGAATCGAAGGTGTAGCTGGAGAAGTGTCGAAGAGTGCTGGACCCTTAATTGCCGGCTCCAAAGAGGGGGCAGCGGGTGAAGGACCAGCAGAGTTAAAAAGAGGAGACGGTGAAGGGTGTAAATTGGATGAGTCAGAAATGATTGAAGGGATGGTTGCAGATACAATCTTCGAGGGCAATGCTGGAGAATGGTCATACTTAGCAGGCACTGCCAAATTTGGGAAGCCATGATAACTGGGCTCTCCATCAGATTGTTGATTGCAAGAGGCTTCATGAGCTGCTGCAGCACCAATACTGACAACATCGGCGAATTCATCAGAGCATCCAGCAGAAATAATTTTACTCCCATCAAGATTCAAGGAGGACATTGATTCATCAAGACTTATTTGTTTGTCCATGGATGGGGGAACATTTGGAAGATGTCCATCCATCTTCTGGGGCTGAAAAGTTGTGGAGATCAAGTCTATCTGAACAGAATCCATGGTGTCTGGTTCGGAAGATTCAGGTGTGGGCTTCAGATTTGCATTCTGAACCATGGAAGCGGGGGGAATGGTCTGATGACCAACAACATCGTCTGAATCAGGCAGGGTGGGAGGAGTTGAGGTATGTTTGTCCTCCGAGCTTTCAGTAGTTCGAAGAGCATATTCTGAGCTTGAGATATGTGAATTATCCATCATTTCTTGCTCTTCGGGTACATTTGATGTTGTACATTGTCCAGCCTTGGCAGGAGCCGGTGATGCAGGTGGCATTACATTTTCCTCCACGGGCCTTGCTTTCGGGGATACAGTGAACCGTTGACTGAATTTGCGCTCAAACTCAGAGAAAATTTTGCGATCCGATTCAACAATTTTGATTTGGAAATCTTGGAAAATTTGTTGCCTACTTTCTTTGATTTCGTCGAATAAGCTTCTCATGAAATCTGCTGCAGATATCTGCATCAAACAAGTGATCAAACAGCCATAATTAGTTCACAGTACAGTACGAATAATAACTTGAATGATAACAATGAAAAATAATAAAACAATAAGGATTTAATCTTAGCGGGGTGGATAAACAAGCAATCTGTTCCACAAATAGATAATGGACGATGTAAAGAAATCCTTTGTATTATGTAAATACAAGATGGATCTTGAGTTTATAAAAAGAAAGTAATGCATACCGATAAAAAGAAAGGAATATAAGAGTGTCACTTTAAGTCTCCAGTTGACAGAGTTAGTTATCATCATGAACTAAAGTGTCATCTAAGACATCAAATTTTACACGTAGTGTGGAATAGGGAAGTTGCAAATTTGTAATGTCATATAAGGAAGCATATTTAAGAGTAATGTCAATTACGGGCTTCTCTCAATTATGTACCTCTCCGTTGTTTTCATTTCCACAGGTAGGTGGAACGCTGTTGTCAAGTCCACACATGTGTCCTGCAAATTCTTGTCCTGAAGAAGGAGGAACTCCGGTGCTCGCCCTCCACGACTCCTGGTGACAAGTAGCAAAAATAATTAAATTACATACATATTATATATAAGGAAACGACATAGTACATAAACACTTGCCTCAAGTAACCCATATTCAACGCTGTCTTTTGTTCGGGATTTAACATCCACAGATGCAAGGTATGATAAATGATCAGTGCCTATGAAATGGATCCTAGGCTCCCCTTCCGGTAAACTTAGAGCTTCAGGCAAGACTAAAGCTTTCATATTGATCAGAGCATCTATATATACAAGCTGGAAAACATAAAACATTGTTAGTTATGTATTGTAAGGCAGGTAGAGCGAACATATAGATGAAACATGATAAAAATTTCTTACAGGCAAGATATGGACACATCCTGGAACTTGGACATGAGATTTACTGCTACTCCTGAACTCTTCAATACCTTGGATGAGGTAATCAGCAATAAAACCACACCAATCCATTAATGAAATTTTTGTGACATCCATTAAAGAAGGGTAGTAATTTCTATTTATATTGAGGGAAGTTGTTGGGGCGATGTAGGTGCAAAGAACAAGCATGACAAATGATCTACAGAATTCAGCCTCATTGTCATTTTCCTTAAGCAAATCCTTGGTAGCATCTTTGGCAGTTTTGCCTCTACCATTGTCAGAATGCTTCTGATCAGAATTGGAGGAATCACCTTTCCGTCTTTTCGCCTTGGAACGACCATTCAAGGGAGGGGGAACCTTAATGTGTCCACATGGCAGCTTCAATATACGGACAATAGCTTTTTTTATGTCAATGGGGGTGCCACAAACTTCTAGAGTTCCATTTGAAGTATTAACTCTGTCAACCAGCCACATAGTGAGCGATTTTTGCATGCGGCTGTCAATCATATCCTGAAGGCTATGCCACTGAATATTCTTCACCCATCCCCTCTGCTTGTCAGTAAGTTTTTCCATAAGCTCAGGTATGAGGTGAGGAGAACAACGGTAACCTGGAACCTAAAAGGAGCGAATGCAAGGTCAAAACAATGGCAAAAATAGATGTAACTGAAAAAACAGGACTCAATATAAAGATTCTTAACAAGAAACAAACATATACCTTCCTGTGATGCTGAGAAAACTCATCTTCATTTTCGACCTCACTATAGTTAGGATCATCTTCAAAATGGACTTTTTTCCGTTTCCGCGATTTCTGTTGAATGGTGAAGTCACTTGAAGGGGGTTCTGAAAGAACAGCTTTCACCTTCCTTCCACAGTCCTCTCCACCGGTTTGAGAGCTAGTTGTACTAGCTCTAACCTTCCTTACACAGTTCCTAACAGGTCTGCGTCTATGACCGGATGGAAGGTCCAATTCAGCAGCCTGATCCTCATCTTTTTCCATGGGATAGATCCTACAGACAGTCAAGTTTATCAGATATTACAAAAATGAATGTATGCAAAAAAACGATGGTTCCAAAAAAACCTAACTTCGACAAAAGTGGGGTAAGGACTGAGAATCCCATTAACATGTAGTAAAGCGAATGTATAATAAAGATAAACCTCCAGCGAAGTGTATGCACAAGAGCACAGACATGAACACAAGAATCTGCACAAATGTATAATAAAGATAAACCTCCACATCAGCGTCCCCATATGATACTTTGATCAAGGTGACGCCATAACAGTGTCCACATCAGCGTTTGTTCTGGATTTGCTAGTGGGCACTGGCCCAGCACCGGCAAAAGGGTGTCAACAGAAGGCGGGCCAGTATAGCACTGTTTTGCCCCGGCGTTGTCGTAGCTGCCGAGGCCTGGCTCTAACCTGGGGACCCGGCACAGAAAACTGCCGCTTGTTTGAGGCTCACTATGCAGCCCCTCAGCCCAGTAGTCACGAGAGAAAAGAAAGAGGAAGGAATGAACCACATATAAAATCGAAATTGTCTTAAAAAAATATAAAGACGAAATAAGGGCTTTTTTTGCAGTTCTTCTTTTTTTTTAAACGAGGAGTCCTACCTCTGCATCGATTGATGCATATAGAAAATTTATTTCAAACTCGTTTGGTACTTCCTACCGAAAAAGTATAAAAATAGGAAATATATAAGATTATGCCATGTCTAATTGAATTAGATGGAAAGAGAAATTCTCTTTGATTGTTGTGAAGTAATTTTCGGAAATAAATAAGATTATGCCATGTCTCTTTGAGTATATAACTTTTTTAAATTTGGAACTAAGAAAGTGGATCCTATATGCATACTATGAAATGATATTAATTGCATTATTAAGCTAGCTGTCTAATTGAATAACACCATAGATTATGCCATGTGTAATTGAATGAGATGGAAAGAGAAATTCTCTTTGATTATAACGAAGTAATTTTCTATGAGGTATGACCTAATGCTATTTTTTAATCAAATTTACAGTACAAGATTCCTATAGGATTAGTTTCTATCAATTAAACAGATCATGTAGGAAAATTTTCTACACGGTTCAAATCTTACAAAAATCCTATAAAAATCCCATGAACCAAAGTAGCCTAAAAGTCTTTCCATCACACAAAACTATACAGCAGATTGATTAGACTCGAAAGTCAAGAGAAAACATCTGCCCAAGCCCAACACTTGTTAAACTACTACTACCACAGGTCCACAGCACCTTGATTTAACAAAAGTATGCTATCAAGAGTAGAAAATCCCAGACCCGAAGATAGTGCAGGGCCGACAAGAGAGACAGTCAACTGGTCACTGCCTTGTCTTGGCTCATGTTGTCATCTTGTTGCACCAAAAGGATTCTCATCCTAGATCGCTTCATTAACTAATCCTGCTCCTAATCTGTACGGGTTGACGAACCGCTCGAGACAAGCATGTTTAACTGACAACAGTATGCTATCACGTGATTGAACTAAACATCTTACAGAGCACAGGAGGCAAGAACTACCAGCAGTACAAAAGATTCATACAAGCTTACAGAGTAAGTATCAAGGGCTAGTGATCTACTGAATTTTGTATGAATCTTTCAAGTTTGTTGGATCTTGCATGTAGGATTAGTTCTATTAATATTTGTGTATGATCTTTTGATGAATCCTATATGAAACCATGTTGAATCTATGAAGCACATTTAGTAAATCCTATATAAGAACGTGAACTCGAGATTTTTACAATCGGAAAAGTTACATTCAATCACAGAAAATTATAAATGCTGCAACATGGGCTCTGCACTGACGATTGAAGGACTAGTACTGATTAACAAAAGAAAAGATTATGACTCACACGATTGTGGAGCAAGCAGGTATACATGGCATGCAAAAAAAATAAAATATTAAAGAACAGAGGCATCCTGAAACAATACCTTCCGATTTCGCGAGGAAGCAGATCAACTCTATGACAGATCTGTGGCTGAAATCGCGGCCAATACGATTCCTCCGCAGAATACACGGATGCGGAAAGGAGGTGCAGACGCCATTGAAGGGTCTCTCGACGAGTGGTATCAGCGAGGCGGAGGAGGTGGAAGAGAGGGGATTGATAGGGCGGAGCACTCAGCAGATCGGAGCACAGCGAGTAGGGGGAAGGGAGTGAAAGATAGGGGGAAGGGAGTGAAAGACAGGTGGAAGAGGGGGGATTGATACGGCGGAGCAATAGCCGTCGACAGACCCTCTGGAGCACGAGGGGGAGCACGTTCAGAGCACCAGCGTGACCAACGACGACGGAGCCGCTGGTTCTAGGGTTCGTCGTCTTAATCTGGCAGGGGAGAGCACAACGCGACTATGCGAGCGAGGCAGGGGAATGCAAGCGAGGCAGGGGAGAGAATTTTGAGGGGTGAGGAAAAGCGAGCAGTAGCGACTATCTGGCGAGGCAGGATGCGAACGAGCTAGGCAGGTTTTTTGGTACCAGGCGCAACTATGCGAGCGAGCGAGGCAGCAATTTTTCAAGCCAGGCAAGCGAGCGAGGCAGGTCTAGCAGGTTGACTTGCACGAATCTCCAACTAATAGACGTCAATGATGGTGCCGGGGGCCCCTCCTACGGGGGGAATTGCATTTCCGATTGTCGGGCCTTCTTCTACTGCAACTCGACGAGCTTCATGGCGTCCGTGGCGCTCATCATCATGCTCGTGAACCCGAACCTGTACCGCCCGGGCATACGGTGCTACGCGCTCTACGTCTGCATGGTCGTCGCCCTTTTTGGCCTGATGGGCGCCTACGCCGCCGGGAGCGCACGGCAGCTGCAGACGTCCATCTACGTCTTCGTGCTCGTCGGCGCGGTGGTCGCCTTCATCGTCCTGCAGCTGCTCGTGTTCTTCAAGTTCTTCAAAACTTGCGCCCCGGCCAACGGATACGGCGGTTCCTCCTCCTCCTCCGGCGGCGGCGGCGGCAGCAACGCGAACGAGGAGTCATCTTCCTCTCCGCAGCCACGAAGAGGAAGCGGCACGTCCAAGCGCAGCACCAAGCAGAGTTCTTCCACTTCGAGCCGGCGGAAGTACCTGATGCTGCTGGCGATCCTGGCGGCGAGCGTCACCTACAAGGCCGGCCTGAAGCCGCCGGGCGGCGTATCGGAGGACGGGGACGCCGCGGGGAACGCCGTGCTGCGCGTGAGCGACACGGCCCGGTACCAGGCCTTCTTCTACTGCAACTCCACCTCGTTCGTGGCGTCGGTGGTCGTCATCGTCCTGCTGCTGCAGGAGTCCCTGCAGGACCGCCGCGGCCTGCTGATCTACGCCATGAACACGGCGATCGTGCTGGACCTGCTGGGCCTCCTGGGTGCGTACGCCGCCGGGAGCAACCGGCAGTGTGTTGGCCCAGCCCCAAACGCCGAGTGCAGTCCGGCGTGACGACACGCCGGCGAAGTATTCCGGCGAGTTGCGCGCACGTATAAGAACCAGCTAACAACGATCAGCAAGCTAGCTATCTAGTCTGATCAAAAGAACTAGCTCTCTCAACTCACACGAGTACGTACCAGGAAAAACAATGTTGATGGCTACAGGGCCCTCTCGGTCCTGTTGTTTGTATTGAATCTCACGGTTGTCTTACAAGGCTACTATATGGGTGTATATATACCCGGCAAGACGCAATGTCAATACGAATAGGTGTTGGACCACTAGTCCTACTCGGAACACACACGACACCGTTCCGTGTCCTATCGGGATTACTATTCCTAACAATCACCCCCTAAGCACGATGTGCCTAACTTCACAGCTTGGACGCCGATCCTTCCTCGCATCTCCGCAAACTTCACTCGTCCCAAAGAGTTAGTTAGGATATCCGCAAGCTGATCATTGGTGCAAACATAGTTGACTTCAATCTTGCTCTCCTCTACACACTGCCGTATGTAGTGATACTTCGTATCAATGTGCTTACTCCTGTCACGATACACCGGATTCTTGCACAATGAAATTGCAGACTTGTTGTCAATATTGAGCACCACTTGTTCCGCCTCCCGATTGGTGAGATCACCAAGTAGACTTCTTAGCCACACACCTTGACACGCTGCAGTTGCAGCATAATATACTCACAGGATGACTGTGCCACCACCTTTTGCTTTTGTGATAGCCAACTTACTATGCTTCTTCCCAAGAAATATGCCACGCCCGAGGTACTCTTACAGTCGTCAATATCTCCTGCCATGTCGCTATCACTGTAGCCAAGTAGCTTCACCTCCTCCTTCTCTTTCGAGTAGACAATACCAAAGTTTGTAGTACCTTTGATATACCTGAGTATATGTTTCACGGCTGTCCAATGCTCCATTGTGGGTGCTTCCATGAAGCGACTCACATAGCCAACGGAATAGGCCAAGTCGGGTCTTGTGTTGATGAGATACCTCAAACTTCCGATAACGCTCCTATACTCTGTTGCATCAACCGCAGGTGCCTCACTCCTTTTGCTCAGTTTAAGACGAGGTTCCATCGGAACATGAGTTGGATTGCATTCTTCCATGCCACACTTCTCGAGTATCTTCATTGCATATGCCTCTTGGCATAGCGTGATCTCACCCAGCTTTTGATGTACCTCGATCCCAAGGTAGTAGCTCAACAAGCCTAGATCACTCATCTTGAATAACTCCTTCATCTGTAGCTTGAACTTTGCAATCTCCTTCTCATCCGCTCCAGTTATCAATAGATCATCAACATATATGCCAACTAGTAGATGATCCCTTCCTTTACCTCGCTTATACATCGCATGCTCCAGTGGGCTCTTCTCGAATCCGAGAGAGATCAATGTACGATCAAGCTTGATGTTCCATGCCCGAGGGGCTTGCCGTAGTCTGCATAACGCCTTGTAGCTTCAAAACCTTGTGTTCTTCTCCCTCTTTGATGTATCCCGGTGGTTGCTTCACATAAACTTCTTCTTCTAACTCCCCATTCAAAAACGCGGATTTCACATCCATGTGATGCAATTTCCAAGATTCTTGAGCTGCGAGAGCGATAAGTAATCTCACCGATTCCATCCTTGCAACGGGAGCGAACACTTCTTCGAAATCCACACCTTGCTCTTGCACGTATCCCTTGGCCACTAGCCGAGCTTTGTGTTTTACCAACTTCCCTTCGGCATCCTTCTTGATCTTGTACACCCACTTGAGCCCTATGGCCTTGTGATTGTTGGGTAGATCGACAAGCTCCCATGTATCGTTGTCGCGGATCGACCCCAACTCCTCATCCATAGCCCGACGCCAACACTCCTCCGTATTAGCATCCTCGAATTTCGTCGGCTCCTCGGTGAGTAAACACCGACCTTGTCCTCTCGCAAGACGTGCTGTCTGAAGGGTCTCCGTGGATACAACTCCAAGACACTTGAATTTTTCGGAGTAGGTGGCGTCTCCTTTCTTCCGTGCACTTGGAGGCGTGGAAGCTGACGTAGTACTTGTTTCAGCGTCTCTGAATTTCCTGCAGTTTACCGGTGTCGCATGTTGGCGGCGTGACATCGTCGCCACGTCCACTTCCGGACTACCGCTAGTCCCTCCGGATGGGAGTGTGCTGATGGGCCACTTGCGCCAGGGCTCTCGTCTGCGTGGATGGATGGCGACGCCGAGCCTCCAGTGCGCAGCGTGAGCTGCTGCGTGCGGGACTCCAGCGGAGATACCTCTCCAGCGTAGCTGCTGCTCACTTCCGTACTTCCATCTTCTGAACCAGCGCCTAAATCCGTAACGCCATGGGACGCCATTTCTTGATCATCTGCATGTGAATCACTGTAGACTACAGTAAATATTTCATCAGAAATTGATTGTACCGGTTCCACAGAGCCCCAATTCCATGATTTCTCCTCCTCGAAGACGACGTCGCGTGTCACCACCACGCGCGATATGCCTTCGAACCGTATTCATAGCCGATCATGACCATTGGAGTACTTCGATCTGCCAACTTGCTAGTATGCCCGGTCACCGTCTTCACATGCGCCACGCACCCGAAAGTGCGAAGATGATCAACTGAGGGCTTGCGCCCATTACCATGCGGCGTCATACCAACTACACTCTTAGTTGGCGCCCTGTTCAGCAAATAGACAGCTGTACTAACTGCCTCACCCCAAAACCTGCCTGGCATGCCTTTGCTCTTCATCATGCTGCGTGCCATGGCCACCACGGTTTGGTTCCTTCTTTCCACAACACCGTTTTGCTGCGGTGAATATGGTGCGGTGAGATACCGCCGGATCCCATGAGCTTCGCAAAACTCCTTGAATTCATTGGATTTGAACTCCCCACCCCGATCGGTACGGAGGGCCTTCAACTTTGCCTCGGACTCCACCTCGGCTGCCATCTTCACAATCCTGAACGCTTGCAAAGCTTGATCCTTACTCTTCAGCAGCACAACCCACATGTATCTACTGAAGTCGTCGACGATGAGCAAAAAGTACTTGTTCCCGGCGGGGGTCGCCGGCGTGATTGGTCCGCATAAGTCTCCATGCACCAACTCAAGAACCTTACTTGCTCGATATTGTCCCTCCCTTGGAAACGGGGCTCGCCCTTGCTTCCCAATGAGACAACCGTCGCACACCTGCTCAACATGATCAACACACGGTAAGCCACGTACCATCTCCTTCTGTCCAAGTTGTCGTAGAGCTTGGAAATTTAGATGTCCGTAGCGAGCATGCCACTTCCACGCCGAGTCTTCCATGCTTGTCATCAAACATACTGGATCCGCCCGATTGAGATTGAGGATGTAGAGTCTATTCTTCGACCTCACCACCTTCATGATGAGCTGCCTTTGGCGGTCATATCCCCACAGGAACTCGTCCTCCAACACGATCTTGCATCCACGCTCCGCGAGCTTGTGACCTCCATCCTTCAACTCAAACAGGACAGTGCCTCGTCCTGCAATCTCCACCTTCGACCCATCGCCGAATCGGACGGAGCCTCCAACCATGAGGTTCAACTCAGAAAACTGAGCCTTGTCGCCGGTCATGTGGTTGCTAGCGCCTGTGTCGAGGTACCAAACGTCGTGAGCCGTCTGCATCCTCCGCGGGAATACCTTCTCTTCCACGAGCGTGACGATCTCCGTAGTGGACTCCTGAAGAGTTGATTCCTTGGTGGTCATTAACTCGCAAGCTTCGAGCATGAGCATCATAGGTCCATCATCTCCTTCCTTCGCCATGAGAGCCTTCTCCTTTAAACGGTTAGGACACTCCGATTTGAAGTGCCCGAGATGATTGCACTTATGGCAGCGAAGATTCTTCTTGTCGAATTTCTTCTTTGGCTTCTTCGGCTTGCTGTCCGACTTCTTCGCCGGGACCGAACCATCGCCACTGCCAGATGCCTTATCGCTCCTCTCCTTGGCGACCATTGCCTGCCACTGGGCACGTGTAAGCATGAGGTGCTCATCTTCATTCGCGTCACCGTAGGCGATCTTCATCCGCTCGTCATGCGCCTTGAACCGTCCAACCAGGTCATCCATCGTGAGGGTGGTGAGATCAACGCATTGCTCGATTGCCGACACCACAGATATGTACCGCGGCGGCGTCAGCGAAAACGCATTCGACTAAGATATCTTCCAGCTTCTCACCTTGCGAATCCGTTGACAATTGTGGCTACCCTCGAGGCAAAAGCGCGTCCAGCGTCTCATCTCCTTCCATCTCCGGTTCTCGTACTTCTTCGCAAGGTTTGTAGGGTCGCCTGCGACGCTTCGTGCCCAAGATTCAACGTCTTGAGTGTATCCCACGCCTCCTTTGCAGAAACCTTGAGATCGGTGCTGCATCACGTCCGGCACCACGGAGCCGATGGCCGTGAGTGCTGTCGGTCCTGCTGCGGTGCCAGCGCGCCCTTCTTGAACTTCGTCGCCGCGGGATCGGCCTCCCGGATGTCGTTGCCCTCCATGGCCCACTCCATCCGTTTCGCCCGTCGTGTAGTTGCCGCGATCATACATGGCTGCGACGACACCGATGCACCCGCAGCCGCACGGAGTACTCGCCTTGATCCTTGCCCGTCATGACCTCCGTTACTAGGAGATCCTCCGAGGCTCGATACCAATTGTTGGCCCAGCCCCAACGCCGAGTGCAGTCCGGCGTGACGACGGCGAAGTATTCCGGCGAGTTGCGCGCACGTATAAGAACCAGCTAACAACGATCAGCAAGCTAGCTATCTAGTCTGATCAAAAGAACTAGCTCTCTCGACTCACACGAGTACGTACCAGGAAAAACAATGTTGATGGCTACAGGGCCCTCTCGGTCCTGTTGTTTGTATTGAATCTCACGGTTGTCTTACAAGACTACTATATGGGTGTATATATACCCGGCAAGACGCAACGTCAATACGAATAGGTGTTGGACCACTAGTCCTACTCGGAACACACACGCACACGACACCGTTCCGTGTCCTATCGGGATTACTATTCCTAACACAGTGGGACACGTCCGGGTACGTCATCGCGCTGGCCGCCGCCGTTTTCGCCTACGTCGCCGTCCATCTCGTGGTCTGGCTCGTGAGCGGCCGGAGAGGCCGAGGGAGGGTGAGCAGCAGCCCGCAGCAGCTGCCAGTTCATGCTGAGCCGAAAGGAACAAGGAGATGCTCGTCCTCACCGTGCTGAAGCTCAGAGCAACTGATCTCCATTCCTTTTAGCTTAGAACAGCAGTTTGCTTAGAAATGTCCTTAAAATAGTTTACTGATTCTATTCGGTAAGTAGAGAAAAAGGAAAACCTGTATGATTTTACTTCAGTTAGTCCCAGCATTCCCCAAGTAATTAAGTCTGATATTTTTATGATGTTTGTTGCTTTTCAAAATGGTGAACTACCACTATTCCGGTTAAACTTTGGTGTTGAGTAACATATTGTACCGGGTATACCTGTGATTATACATGTGTCCGTCTATATATACATGGTATCAGAGACCCTCTAGTCCATGACCTAGTCGCCGCCCCCTCCCTACCCTAGGGCGCCGCCGGCCCCTCACCCTAGCCGTCGCCCCCTCCCTACCCTAGGGCACCGCCGGCTCCTCTCCATAGCCGCCGCTGCTCCTCTTCCCCCGACCCCAGCCGCCGCCCACCGCTTCCGCCTCCCACCACCACCACCGCTTCCGCCATGGCCGGTTTCTCCTCCTCCGGCCCCTCCAATCCCTTCAACTCCTCCCGCTCCAGTAGAAGCAACCCCTTCGCCGGCCCCTTCGTCGCCGTCATCCGCGACATCCCCATCGCCGAGCGCGTGCCGGTGACGCTCTCCACCACCGGTGCCAACTTCTCCCCGTGGAAGACGTACTTCGGGCTGCTCTTCCGCGAGTATGATCTCCTCGACCACGTCGACGGCACCATCGACCTCCTTGCCATGCCGCACGACCCCTAGTGGCTCGCGATCGACCCCACCATCATCCGCTGGTTTTACCAGACCGTCTCCAACGACATCTTCCGCACCGTCGTCCGGGACGGCGACACCGCGCACATGGTTTGGGAGAAAATTACCGGCCTCTTCACCGACAACAAGATCCAGCGGGTCACCTTCCTCCAGCAGGAGTTCTTCGGCACCCACCAGAACGACTACTCTCTCGACGAGTACGTCCTCAAGCTGAAGAGCCTCTCCGACGAGCTTCGTGACTTGGAGTTTCCGATCAACGACAAGATCATGCTCTCCACCCTGTCGGCAGGTCTCGGCGAGGATCTTAGCAACGCTGCCTCCAACCTCACGCTCCTCACCACGCCCTCCTTCGAGCAGGTTGTTGCCTACCTGCGCCTTGAGGAGCGCCGCCTCAAGCATCTCCGGGCTCGGGCGGCTCACACCGCCTTCGTCGCCGGTTTCTCACGCGGCGCCCCGGCACCCGCGCCTCGCGCCCCCGCTCCCGCCTCCGCGCCTCGCCCCATGGGTCCGCCTCCGGGCTTCTACACCCAGCCGCCCCCGCCCCCTCCCCCCGCCACCGGCGGTGGTGGTACCGGAGGTGGTCTCCGCGGGCGTCATCGCTGTGGAGGTGGTGGCAATGGTGGCGCCAACGCCACCGCCCCCGCGCCTCGTCCACCTCAGCATACCGCCCCCACTCCGCCGTGGCTCGCGGGTCACAATCCGTGGACCGGGGTCGTCCATGCCTACTCCATGCCCCTGCCACGCGCTCCCTACCCGGGCATCATGGGGCCGCGTCCGGCCACCCACCAGGCCTTCTACGCGGCGCCCCAACCTACAGTCACGACGAGCTACGCCGACGCCCCAGGCTATGGTGCCGCGCCCTACTCCGCCCCGGCCTACGCCGATCCCCCGAGCTCGGCCTCGTGGGACCCCGCGCTCCTGACCGCCCTCCAGAGCGCCCCCACCGCTGGGGCGTGTGGTGGCGGTGGCGACTGGTTCATGGACACCGGCGCCTCCGCACATATGGCCGCGCACCCCGGTAACCTCTCTTATTCTACACCCTCCTCTACCTCCTCTCGCATCATCGTTGGCAACGGTCATGCTCTCCCCATTACTCACACCGGTTCCGTCTCTTTTCCTTCCACTTCCACTCCTCTCTCTCTAAATAACGTTCTTGTTTTCCTTGCCTTGATTAAAAATCATGTTTCCGTTAAATCTTTCTGTCATGATAATCCTGTGACTGTGGAATTTGACGCCTTTGGTTTCTCTGTCAAGGATGGTCGTACTCGGATGCTCCTCCACCGATGTGACAGCCCCGGCGATCTGTACCATGTTGGTTCGGCCTCCACCACCGCCAGCAGCCCACTCGCCCTCTCCGCCGGTGTCGATCTCTGGCACGCTCGCCTCGGCCATCCTAGCTCTGCCGCTCTGCGTCAAATAATGCAAGGCTTTTCCTTTACCTGTAATAAAACGGATGCCCACTCTTGTGAAGCATGTCGTCTAGGCAAACATGTTCGCCTCCCGTTTAGTTCCTCCTCCACAGTCTCGTCTTTTCCGTTTCAACTTATTCATAGTGATGTTTGGACCTCGCATGTTCCAAGTAATTCTGGTTATACTTATTATCTCGTGATTTTGGATGATCACTCTCATTTTGTATGGACTTTTCCTCTTCGTCGTAAATCCGACGTTGCCGCCACCCTCACCGCGTTTTTCGCCTTCGTTTCCACTCAGTTCGATCGCCCCATTCACGCCTTACAAACTGACAATGGCAAAGAGTTCGACAACATCACTATTCGCTCACTTCTCGCCGCCCATGGCGGGCGCCATCTTCCACCTCACGTGTCCCTACACTTCCCCACAGAACGGTCGTGCTGAACGGATGCTTCGTACTCTCAACGACTGTGTCCGCACCCTTCTGTTCCACGCACACATGCCCCCACGGTTCTGGCCGGATGCTCTTGCCATGGCGACTCTCCTCGTCAACATCCGTCTGTGTCGTGTGCATTGGTCTTACACGCCGCATCACCTCCTCTACGGTGCGCCGCCCGCCTATGATGACCTCCGCGTCTTCGGCTGCAAGTGTTATCCTAACACTGCTGCTACCTCCGCGCACAAGCTTGCGCCCCGCTCTCTCCCTTGTGTGTTTCTAGGCTACCCCGCCAACACCAAGGGCTACCGCTGCTACGACCCGGTCTCACATCGCGTCCTCACCTCCCGACACGTGTAATTTGACGAGTTGACTTTTCCGTTTCAGCAGGGACTCTTGGCGACGCCTCCGATGACGCCCCCGGCGCCCGCTCTGTGGCGGACCAGCGTAAGCGACTTCCATGGCGGCCCCAGCCTCGCCCGGCCCCGCCTGTCCCGCTGGAGCCCATGGCGCCCCGTCGCCATGGCGCCCGTCGTCCCTCTGCGACGCCTCCGGCGCCGTCGACCAGCCCGACAGCCTCTTCGTCACCCGCTTCATCGGCCGCCTCGGCCCCCGCCTCGCCGCCCGTCGCTGTGGCTCCTGCGCCCATGCTCACCCGAGCACGTGCGGGAGTGGTGCGGCCATCTACGCGCTACCCCGCTGACCAGTACGTCTGCACGGCTTTCCCGTCTGCCGCGTCTGCCTTCTGGGCCAGCGGGAATAGTGTCCTGCCGCATGACGGCGGGGTGTCTTCGTCCAGCGAGGGGGAGGCGCCCTCCCCGCTGCCGAGTGCGCCGTCCACTTCCTCCCTCTCGCCGGTGCCCACCTCGGCTCGCGCCGCCTTGCGCGACCCGCATTGGCGCGCTGCCATGCAGGAGGAGTATGATGCGCTGTAGCGTAACCGGACCTGGGAGCTGGTTCCCCGGCCCCCTCGTGCTAATGTCATCACCGGCAAATGGGTCTTCAAGCACAAGCTCGGCTCCGATGGTACTCTCGAGCGCTACAAGGCGCGATGGGTCGTGCGCGGCTTTCGGCAACGCGCTGGTGTCGACTTCACGGATACGTTTGCCCCGGTTGTCAAACCGGGCACGATCCGCACGGTGTTGCACCTCGCCGCTTCTCGCGCGTGGCCGGTGCATCATATGGACGTCTCCAACGCCTTCCTCCATGGCCATCTTTCGGAGCAGGTATACTGTCAGCAGCCCGCCGGCTTCGTCGACGCCGAGCGCCCCGATGACATGTGCTTGCTTTCTCGGTCCTTGTATGGACTGAAGCAGGCGCCCCGCGCCTGGTACCAGCGCATCGCCACGTTTCTGCATCAGCTCGGCTTCCGCTCCACGTGTTCCTATGCGTCGTTGTTCGTCTACCAGACCAGCAACGACACGGCCTACCTGCTACTGTACGTCGACGACATCATCTTGACGGCCTCCACCGCTGGTCTTCTTCGACAGCTCACTGATAGTCTTCGCGCTGAGTTCACGTTGAAGGACCTTGGCCCACTCCACTACTTCCTCGGCATCGAGGTTGTCCGGCGTGCGGACGGGTTCTTTCTTCATCAGCAGAAGTACGCCCGCGAGCTTCTCGAGCGTGCAGGGATGCGTAACTGCAACCCTGCGCCTACTCCTATCGACACGAAGGCCAAGCTTTCGTCCAGTGATGGGTCGCTGGCCTCTGACGCGCCGTTCTACCGCTCCATCGTAGGCGCCCTCCAGTACTTGACGTTGACACGTCCGGAGCTCCAGTACGCTGTGCAGCAGGTATGCTTGCACATGTATGCTCCTCGGGATGCCCATTGGGCCGTGGTGAAGCGGATTCTCCGCTACATCTGTGGCACCATGGGCTACGGCTGTCGCTGCATGCCTCGCCCTCGACGTCGACCGACCTTGTCGCCTACTCGGACGCGGCTGCCCGGACACGCGGCGCTCCACCAGCGGCTACTGTGTCTACCTCGGCTCGTCGCTCGTCTCTTGGTCCTCCAAGAGGCAGCCCACCGTGTCTCGCTCCAGTAACAAGGCCGGGTACCGCGCCGTGGCTAACGCTGTGTCCGAGTGCACGTGCCTTCGCTAGCTTCTCTTCGAGCTCTCTTGTCCCGTTGACAAGGCTACGGTGGTCTTCTGCGACAACGTGTCGGCTGTCTACCTCTCCGCCAACCTCATTCATCATCGGCGCACCAAGCACATCGAGTTGGACATCCACTTTGTTCATGAGCAAGTTGCCCTCGGTCACGTTCGAGTTCTTCACGTACCGACGTCTCAGCAGTTTGCCGATATCATGACGAAGGGATTGCCGTCCACGACTTTTCCTGAGTTTCGCTCTAGTCTATGTGTCGGTGCCGACCCTTCAACTGCGGGGGGGGGGGGGGTTGATTAACATATTGTACTAGGTATAGGTCCCCGTGTTTTGTTAGAGTTGTACCTGTAATTGTACATGTGTCCGTCTATATATACATGAGCAGCCGGCCCAATTGGTGCTGTGCAATCTCCAATTCCCTTCTACATTTGGCACAATTGTTCTACTGCCAAAAATAGAAAACGCTATACAAATACAATAATATAGACCAATATGCTTACTGAATGTGAGTTTTAAGATATTCACAAAAGTAGGGACGAACCCTATAACCGGAATAGCCCACAGAGTAATTAGACCATCACAAACAGCTTTTATGCCGGGAAGACATATCTTAGAAGGGGTGGTGGTGCTCCATGAAACTATTCATGAATTACATAAGAAAAAAATGGATGGGGTTCTTCTTAAGATTGATTTTGAGAAAACATACGATAAAGTAAGATGGTCTTTCTTGCAACAAGTTATGCGAATGAAAGGTTTTAATCCAAAATAGTGTAACTGGATAACGAATTTTGTTACGCGGGGTAGTGTGGGTATCGGAGTAAATGATAGTATTGGACATTATTTCCAAACTCACAAGGGATTGAGACAAAGAGATCCCTTATCACCTATTCTGTTTAATATCATTGCGGATATGTCAGCGGTTATCATTAGTCGTGCCAAAGAAGATGACCAGGTTAGCGGTCTGATCCCACACTTAGTCGATGGTGGCGTGTCAATTCTTCAATATGCAGATGATACGATAATCTTTATAAAACATGACTTACAAAAATCTTTGAATATAAAACTCATTCTTTGTATTTTTGAACAACTCTCGAGACTTAAGATTAACTTTTATAAAAGTAAACTTTTCTGCTTTGGACAAGCCAAGCGGTAGAAGATGGACTTGTTTGGGTGTCAATCTGGGTCATTCCTATTTAAGTATCGTGGCATACTGATTCATTCCCGTAAATTAAGAGATAGAGAATGGAAACCCGTGGAAGATCGTTTTGAAAAAAAGTTAGGAAATTGGATTGGGAAGTTACTTTCTTATGGTGATTGTTTGGTGCTTATTAATTCGATTTTAACTAGCTTGCCAATGTTCATGTTATCTTCTATGGAAGTACCTATTGGGGTTAGGAAGACTGGATTTCTTTAAATCACGTTTCTTTTGGCAGAGTGATAATCATAAGAAAAAATATCGTTTAACAAAATGGAACATCATATGCCATCCTAAGAATCAAGGAGGGTTAGGAGTCGAGGACCTAGAAACCAAGAATAAAAGTCTTCTTAGTAAATGGTTATTCAAATTAATAAACGAGGAGCGAGTTTCACAAAAAGTGCCGATGAATAAATATTCGGCGCTCTAAAACTTTGTCACAAGTGACCGCACAGCCGAATGACTCTCCTTTTTGGAAAAGACTAATGAAGGTGAAGCAGTAATTCACTGATAGGGGTCGATTTGAGGTTAAAGATGGGACAGGAACACTTTTTTGGGAGGATGTTTGGCTCGGGGACATACCCCTAGCTCAACAATATGTTTCCCTATACAATATTGCACAACAGAAACAAGTAACTATTACTGACGTACTATCTTCACACCAAATAAACATGTCTTTTAGAATATCTCTAACTGAGAATAAGTGGAATTCTTGATTGCAACTGGTATCTACTTATGCATATTAATCTAACGAATGTAAGAGATGTCTTCACATGGCGCCTCACGCAAAATGTAGTTTTTTCGGTTAAATCGATGTATTTGATCTTCTAAATAGAAACACAAGGTTTCTTAAAAAATATATTTGAAAAATTAAAACACCACTCAAAATTAGAATTTTTATGTGGTTCGTCCATCGTAAGGTAATACTTACTAAAGATAACCTAAAAAAAGACACTAGCAGGGGGATTCAATATGTTGTTTATGTGACAAGTCCGAGACTATACAACACCTCTTTATTGAATGTCCGTTTGCTACTATCATATGGCGTATTATCATATGACCTTTAATATCACACCATCCTCAAGTTTAGACAATTTATTTAGAAATTGGCTCACGGGTATTCCAAAAAAAGAAAAAAAAAAGAAAATTAGGGTGGGAGTATGCGCCATTCTATGGGCTATCTGGAACGCCCGGAATGACGTGATTTTTAACAAAACTCGATGCACATCTTTCTTCTAGGTTATCCTTATGGCTACTCACTGGATTCATACTTGGTCGCTCCTACGGCCTGTGGACAACCGTCAAGCTATGCATGCTGGATGCAACACTTGGGAGACGGCTACGCAGGAATTGTTTAGCCGGTGTGGGTGGCAATATTGTTAGATGTATATATACCTCCATATGTTAGGGGGCTTCCTGCATATTTTCCCTGTACCTGTACTATATATTGTGGCCTTTGGCCCCAGAGGAATATCAGTTGTCTATTCCTAACATGGTATCAGAGCCTCGTTAGCCTCGTTCCCTTTCTCGCAACTTCGTCGGCCGCCACCGTCCCTGTCGCCGTCGGCCTTGCCGTCGTCGTCGCCGCCGGTCGCCGTCCGTTTTACTCCGTTTCAGATCTGGACCGATCTGTGTCCAGATCGAGATCCGTTTCAGATTGAAATTCGTCTTGCAACTGCTCCCGTCGCCGTCCCTGCTTCAGGTCCCGTCCCTGTCGCCAGAGTCCTGCCCGCGTCCTGCTGCCTCCCGATTTTCTGCTGCAACTCACGACCAAGTATTGGATCTGACTGCTTGGATTGATTCCCTTGGATTGATTAATGTCTGCGCGTGACTGCTTGGATTGATTCCATCTGATTGCTTGGATTGATTTCCTTGGATTGATTCCCTCCTGCTACTCGTTCGCGCGTGACGGCCTGCTCTAGTGCTACTCGTCCGTACGTGACGTCCTGCTTCTGCTCGCGCGTGACACCCGACGCCCTGCTCACACGTGACGCGTGCCCGACTTCGCCCTGTCTCGCCGACCGAGTGTGACGCGCGCCCGACGACGTCCTGCTGCGTGACGCGCGCCCGACGCCCCGCTGCTTTCCGACGGCTGTCCGCCCGTACCGTCCGGCCCGGCCCTGTCTGCCGGCCGTTTGACGGACTCTAGCTCGCCCGGATTGGATCTGAGAGTTAAAAAAAATTGAGAGAGATGTCTTCTGCATCGGGCTATGTTGCGATTCCTCGCTGCCCGGTGATATTTGATGGCGCGAATTATCCTGATTTCGCTGCCTTTATGCGCGTTCACATGCGCGGTCTCCGTCTTTGGGGTGTGCTCTCCGGCGAGGTCCCCTGTCCGCCGTGCCCCCCTGCTCCTGTGGCTCCTCTTCCGCCGACGCCGATTGTTCTTGGCGCTGATGCTTCTCAGGAGGCCAAGGATGCTGCTCAGAGTGCTGATGATAGTGCTGTTGCTGCTTATGACTTAAAGTTTAAGCAGTACTCTGCTGATCTCGAGTCCTATCGCCACGCTCTGACTGCCTACACTCAGTGGGTCGATGAGGATGCTCGTGCTGCTGCTGTTCTCACCTCTAGTGTTCTGCCCCAGTATGCTGCTGATTTCATGAGTCTTTCTACTGTTGCCGCTCAGTGGGCACATCTTCGTCAGCGCTATCATCCATCTGAGGATGCTCTTTACCTGTCTGTGGTTCGCCAGGAGCATGCTCTTCAGCAGGGTGATTCCACTATTGATGAGTTCTATACTCAGAGTGCTGCTATCTGGCGTCAGCTTGATTCTCTCCGTACTGCTGTTTGTGGCACCTGCTCGTGCTGCCAGATTGTGCGCTCGGATTTGGAGTTTCACCGCATCTATGAGTTTCTGTCTCGGCTCCGCCAGGAGTTTGAGCCCCGGCGTGCTCAGCTGAATGCTCGTGGTCGTGTTCCGCTCTCTGAGGTGTTGTCTGAGCTTGAGGAGACCCGTCTCCGTGGTGCTGGTCTTCTTGCGGTTCCATCTGCTTGCTACTCGTGGTCCTCCTATGTCGCTCCCTTGACTCATTCGCGGTCCTCTGTGCCGCCACTGATACTACCCACTCCTCGGTGTCGTCGAGTCAGCGTAGCCTGTGGTCCGAGTCGGCACCAAAGGCTCGTGGTCGGTCGCCGTGGTTCTCTCGTCATCGCTCTTATTGCAACAGGATGGCCACACTTGGGCCACCTGTTATACACGGGATCCCGCCACGTGACAGCACCAGCTCGTGGGCGACGGCTCCTTCCGGATCTTCAGCAGTTGCTCTCCGATCGGGACATTATCGAGTCTTCGTGGTCGCTTGCCGCCTGAGCTCTTCTTCGCCGGCACGCTGGTTCGTGGATCGATTCTTCCGACGCTTGCGACCACCATCTTCTACGATCGGTATGTCCCGTGGTATCCGGATTACGGAGCTTCTTTTCATATGACCTCTCGAGTCTTCTTTTCCGCTCTTCTTCGCTTTCTCCTTCCCATGTCCGTGTTTTCACGGTGATGGTACCTCTCTTCGCTTTCTAGTCGGGCACCTTTCTACTTCTTGCTTTTCGTTCGATATCTCTCATGTTCCTCTTCTTAAGATGAATCATTCTCTGCTAGCCACCATCGACTCTGGTTGTCGCGTCATTCTTGATCTCGATTCTTGTGTTGTCCAGGACCGTCGCACACAGGCCCTGGTTGGAGCTGGCCCTCGCAGCCGTGACTCTTCAGGACTTTGGGAGTTAGACTGGCTTCGTGTTCCTTCCGCTGCCACTTCATCTGCCAGTTTTTCTCCGGTCGTCGCCTCTACTACCAGCTCCTTTCAGCAGTGGCATCATCGTCTTGGTCACCTCTGTGACTCTCGCCTATCGTCATTAGTTCATCGTGGTCTTCTGGGGTCTGTCTCAGGAGATGGGTCTTTGCATTGTCAGGGCTGTAGGTTGGGTAAACAAATTCAGCTTCCCTATCCTACTAGCGCGTCTGTATCTCAGCGACCTTTTGATTTAGTTCATTCCGATGTTTGGGGTCCGGCTCCTTTCGCTTCGAAAGGGGGCCATCACTACTATATTTTATTCATCGATGATTTTTCTCGGTACACTTGGTTGTATTTTATGTGCTCTCGTAGTGAGGTGCTCTCCATATATCAGCGTTTTGCGGCCATGGTCCATACTCAGTATTCTACCCCCATTCGTGTGTTTCGTGCTGATTCTGCTGGTGAGTATATCTCCCAGATGTTGCGAGGTGTCCTTGCTGAGCAGGGCACTCTTGCTCAGTTCTCCTGTCCTGGTGCACATGCCCAGAATGGCGTTGCTGAGCGTAAGCATCGCCATCTTCTTGAGACCACTCGTGCCATGATGATTGCTTCTTCTCTCCCGCCGCATTTCTGGGCTGAGGCTGTCGCTATGTCGGCTTACCTCATCAATATTCAGCCTTCAGCCGCCTTGCACGATGGTATCCCTCTTGAGCGTCTATCTGGACAGTCTCCAGACTACTCCATGCTTCGCTTGTTTGGTTGTGTTTGCTATGTTCTCCTTGCTCCTCGCGAACGCACCAAACTTACCGCTCAGTCCGTTGAGTGTGTCTTCCTTGGATACAGTGATGAGCATAAGGGCTATCGTTATTGGGACCCTGTTGGTCGGCGGATGCGTATCTCTCGTGATGTTACTTTTGATGAGACGCGTCCTTTCTATCCTCGTCCCACCGCTGGTACTTACCCGGTGGAAGATATCTCTTTTCTTCTCTTTCCTAACACACCTCCTTCTACCCCTATTGTGTCTTCTTCAGGATCTCCTCCCCCTGATGTCTCTTCTTCGACACCGTCCTCCTCTGCTCCGTCTAGTTCTCCTAGTTCTCCTCGTTCTCCGGAGGCTTCATCTGCTATTCCTTCTTCTTCATTGTCGTCTCCTGAGTCGTCTTCGTCTGATGATCTTCCCTCTACTCGTCATGTTCGTCAGCGTCGTGCCCCCAACCGTTACTCTCCTAGTCAGTATGGTCTTTCTGTTGCCTCCGAGCCGACTTCTTATCGGGATGCTGAGCATCATCCTGAATGGCAGCTGGCCATGGACGAGGAGATTGCTGCGCTTGAGCGCACTGGCACCTGGGATCTTGTTTTCCCCCCTCCCGGTGTTCGTCCTATCACGTGTAAGTGGGTCTATAAGATCAAGACCCGCTCTGATGGATCTCTTGAGCGCTATAAAGCGCGTCTTGTGGCTCGTGGTTTTCACCAGGAGCATGGTCGTGACTATGATGAGACCTTTGCTCCTGTGGCTCATATGACCACTGTGCGTACTCTTCTTGTTGTTGCTTCGTCGTCAGTCGGGTCCGTCCCGGCTTGATGTTCGTAACGCCTTTCTCAATGGTGAGTTGAGTGAGGAGGTTTATATGCAGCCTCCTCACGGGTATTGTTCGAGAGGATGGTTTGTCGTCTTCGACGTTCTCTTTATGGCCTCAAACAGGCCCCTCGTGCTTGGTTTGAGCGCTTTGCTTCTGTAGTGACTGCTGCTGGTTTCTCTCCTAGTGCTCATGATCCAGCGTTGTTTGTTCACACTTCTCCTCGTGGGCGCACTCTTCTTCTTCTCTATGTTGATGATATGATCATTACTGGTGATGATCCTAAGTATATCGCCTTTGTTAAGGCTCGTCTTCGTGATCAGTTTCTTATGATTGATCTTGGTCCTCTTCGATACTTTCTTGGGATTGAGGTTTCCTCCACTTCTGATGGCTTTTACATCTCTCAGGAAAAGTATATTCAGGATCTTCTTGCTCGTCTTGCTCTTGGGGATGAGCGCCTTGAGACCCCTATGGAGCTTAATGTTAAGCTTCAACCTCGATGATGATCCTCTTCGATCCGACGCGTTATCGTCATCTTGTTGGGAGTCTTGTTTATCTTCTTTGTAACTCGTCGACATCTCTTATCCTGTTCATATTCTGAGTCGGTTTGTTTCTGCTCCTACCACTGTTCACTATAGTCATCTTCTCCGTGTTCTTCGTTATCTTCGTGGTACGATCACTCGTCGCATTTTTCTTTCCTCGTTCCAGCTCCTCCACTCCGGTGCTATTCGGACGCTTCATGCGAGTGATCCTTCGGATCGCTCACTCGCCATCTTGTGTGTTTCTAGGTGGTTCGCTCATTGCTTGGAAGGCGAAGAAAGCAGGCGGTTTCCCGTTCGAGTGTTGAGGCTGAGTTGCGTGCTATGGCCTTGTTGACTGCTGAGGTGACCTGGTTACGGTGGTTACTTGCGGATTTTGGGGTCTCTATTACCACACCCACTCTGGTTTTGTCTGACAGTACAGGTGCCATTAGTGTTGCACGTGATCCGATCAAACATGAGCTTACCAAGCATATTGGTATTGATGCTTTCTATACACGTGCTCAGGTGCAGGCTCAGGTTGTTGCGCTTCAGTATGTGCCTTCAGATTTACAGTTGGCGGATTTCTTCACGAAGGCACATACCAGAGCGCAGCATGATTTCTTACTCTCCAAACTCAGTGTTGTGGATCCACCATGAGTTTGAGGGGGGGGGGGGGGGGTTAGATGTATATATACCCCCATATGTTAGGGGGCTTCCTGCATATTTGCCACGTACCTGTACTATATATTGTGGCCTTTGGCCCCCAAAAGAATATCAGTTGTCTATTCCTAACAAATATGATCTGAGAATTTCCCCCTGATGGAATCGCTTATGCTAGTCTTTTTTTCGTGGCTGATTATCCACACTTTGTACATGTTGACTTTTTTGTTTCTTTGTGTTTCTGTTGGAGATCTAAACTTGTTAAAAATGCAATAAAGAAGCCGTATGCATCATTTTGATGAAGAGGCTGGGTGGGGCGCTGCTTTGTTTTGGGAAAAAAGCATTCCCCAAAACAAAAATTAATCTTCAAATTTCCAAAGCAATAGTTCCGTTGCAACCATCTAGCCATACTCAAGTACTCACTATGGCTGCAAGAGCAAATATTTTAGGCTGATTTTTTTGGAGGGGGGATAATAGGCTGATTTTAGTTGGTCATAAGAGTTTAAATATTATATTCTTGTTAGAGGGGAGAAAATTAGAGAGAAAATAAACAGGTTTTAAACTAGAGCTGGTTATAGCACATGCATCTACACACTTTGTCATAGTGAAAAGTGGATCATGTGTTAATAATATTGTACAACTTTATAACGAGGGTTTATTACGGCTTTATCCTTCGTTCACAAGAAAATTGGGATTGTGCTACTATGCATCGCGAATTGGATAAATGCCACCAGACGTCAGGTATTGGCTACGTCTGTACCCTGGTTTCGTTTGACGTCGGCTGTTGTTTGCCCTGGTTAACTTGCCGTCTGGTTAAATCGGTTTCTTAATTACACATGGGTCACGTCGAGCTCAATTGTTGTTTTGGCCATTATTCTGACTAGTGTCACCGTATAGAATGTACATTCTAATGCACCTATGGGAACCCGTAAGATTCAGATTGTCCGAAATAATGACACTGTTGTAACTTTTGAGAATGGCAATATTGACAAGAAGAAAGGAGGTTCCAATGTAGTTACCAGCAATGGAAATGCTAGTAAAAGTGCAGCTTCCGAGAATCCGAAGAAGTCCCCCACATATCTACTTCACCTTGCCATTCTTGCAGTATTTCTGACATATCAATCATGTTTGAATCCCCCAGGTGGCTTCTAGTCAACAACAAATAATGATCATTCAGCTGGTGATCCAATCCTTGAGGACACTCACCATCTGCGCTATATTGCATTCTTCTATCTGAATGCAGTGGCCTTTGTTGCGTCCCTTGTCATGATTATTATGCTCCTGAACAAGAGGATGAGCGACAAGGTTACAAAACGGTTTGCTCTACAGATAGCAATGATAGTGGAACTTCTTGCATTGACTGGGGCTTATGTTATGGGGAGCTCTAGGGAGACATAATTCCATTTACATCTCATTGCTGTTGTGCCTTGTACTTGCTTATGTTGCTATCCATGTTATGATAGAACATTTAATCCCTAAAGGGTGGAAAAAGCTGGTGACTAAAATGCTGAAGCACTTCTCGTGCAAGCATTTATGGCCCAAATCGCATCAGTTTGGTGAAAATCAGATTGGAGATGTTAACGAGAAGAACTGGGAGCGGAGGCGTAACCTACTGTTGATGCTTTCTGTTCTAGCTGCTACTAACCCTCCAGGAAGTGTATGGTCTGATGACAAGAAGGTAAGTGGCTCGCCAGGTGATCCATATCCTTCAGCATAATCATTCGAAACGGTATGATGTGTTCTACTACTCAAATTCATTCACACTTGTGTTATCCGTAGTTATCACAATACTACTTGTGAACAAGGAATCCTGTGAGCATGGTATCAAGTCATATGCACTACGAGTATGTCTGGTGGTGAGCTTGGTTGGACTCTTGATTTCCTATGCTGCAGGAAAGCAAAAGAATCTATTTATCTCATCATCATCGCTGTTGCAGTTCTGATATCCCTTGTGATTCAAGCCCTTGTATTCAAGAGGCTTCTTCGGCTGAAAGAAGTCAGGCAAGTAAATGTTCCTGATCAGCAAGGAAGTTCAGATCATCATGAGAGAAAAAGCTAAAAATATGCATAAATATCTGATGCTCCTTGCAGTTTTAGCAGCCTCCAGTCACATACCAAGCTAGTCTGAACCCACCTGGTGGTTTATGTTCTGATGATGCCAACCATGTTGCGGGCAATCCAGTCTTCATGATATTTATCCCTGGCACTATTGAACATTCTTCATCTTCAATGGTGTCTCCTTCATATCATCTATTGTGGTGATCATGTTTGTGTTGAAAAAATCTGTCAGGAGGAAGCATGTTCCACTTGAGGTTGCACGTAATCATGATACTTGATCTGCTAACTCCCATGACAGCTTTTGCCACGGGAAGCTGCCGAAAAGTCAGGACTTCAGTGTATGGCTATGTGCTAGTCATTGTTGTTGTAATATACCTTATGATTGCAATAGGTGTAGCGAGCAGCATTGCGAAATATCCGAGACCAAGGGAAAGAAATGGGCGGTCCCTCCGAAGACATCCTGAAAGTGCTTCCAGAACAAACTCGCCGGAACCTGCACATCAAGTTTGAAGACTCTATTCAAGAACTTTTGTCCTGTATTATCTGCAAATAATTGTTCTGTTGTAGTCAGCCTTTCTTTTCCCTAAAAATGCATATTAACTAAAGTTGGTGCTGTTGTATATTACTGGACATTTTTTTGTTTAGTATAATTGAAATATGGACTTGAGCCATAAACCGCATATCTTTTAGGTGTTCATACATATACTCAACACTGTAACAGAACTACATGCCTACAATGAAGATAATTCTCATTATGTTTTCTTGAACAACTATATTTTGATTATTTAGAGTTTAGCAACACATATTGCATTTAAAAAAATCATTATCCTTATAATTATGAAACTCCATCAACTCAGCCTACTTTGACTCATTTTTGGGGCTCTTTTGCTTTTATTCTCCATATTAACTTCTAGCTTCACATTTTTTTTGGCTACTTCTCGTTTTTCGTTGGAACTTCGCAACTCTATGCATGATACTCTTTTGCACATAATTCTAGCATCTTATTTTTTTATTCTGCAATGAAAATAGGAAGTATACTGGGCATTTTTTTTTCCAAAATGGAGGGTGCGAGCCCCCGGCCTCTGCATCGAAAAGATGCATACGACCTTTAGAGGTATCTAGCTATTTCTTCAATGACCACGTCAGAAAGAGGCTTGACTTTCAGATGTTAGGATTGATATCAGGTGTAATAGACCGAGAGAAACGTATAACGTATGTGCCCTTTGGTTTAGGTCCTGTGAATAACTAAAAAGGTAAAAATTAAAATGATAATATGAATTGTCCAAACTACATAGGAGAGAATATCTCGGACCCCTGAGCGTGCATATATAAGGAGGAAGAATGTACCCTCTGGGATATACATACAAGTATGGGTCAAAACCTCCAACCCCTAAACACCAAACCTATACATTTTAAGAATAGACATATTGACAGCAATCAGACAGTAGCCAATCTAAATGCTGATGACATTCAAATTGAGAAGCATCTGAAGAAGAACCACACATATATGTTGTGTCTCGCCATTCTTGCAGTATCTCTAGCATACCAATAAGATCTGAATAAACCAGGTGGTATTTGGTCAAGAAGTGAAGATCATAATTCGACTGCTCATCACATCCTTGAGGATATTTTCCATCGCTGCTTTATTGCATTCTTCTATCTCAGTGCAGCCGCCTTTGTGGCATCCATTATCATAATTATGATGCTCCTGAACAAGTCTGTGAGCAAGCTAATTATGAAATGGCGTGTGTTGCCAATAATCACGATAGTGGTCCTAGTTTCCCTGACTGGAGCTTTCGCTGCGGGGAACTACTACAGGGAGGCAAAGAAGCCCATTTTCATATTCCTGTTTGTTTGGATTGTGCTTGCGTATGTTCTTCTTTCTGTCCTAATAGCAATACGCATAGTACATGGAGAATTGAGAGGGCAGGTGGCAGAGTAGCTTAAGAAATACAGTACCAGCTATTCATTTTCTGTCAGTGCCGAGTCAATCAGACCACGGCAAGACTGGGGAAACCAGTGAGAAGGAGTTGGAGCAAAGGCGCAGTCTGCTATTAACCCTTGCTATTTTAGCTGTGACTGTCACATACCAAGCTGGCTTGGACCCTGCAGGGGGCGTATGGTCTGATGACAAGGATGTCACTGGCACGCCAGGCGATCCTATCCTTCAGGATACCCATCCAAAACTCTATGATGTGTTCTACTACTCAAATTCAGTTTCATTTGTCATGTCTGTGGTTGTCGCAATGATGTGCGCCCAGACAGATCGCCAAGGAGGCGCTTCAGCCAGACGCCTTGACATGCCGCAGTAGACGCTGCGACGTACTCTGCCTCGCAGGATGACGGTGTCACTGTCTTCTGTTTCTGCGAGGACCAGGTGATCAGGTTGTCTCCGAGGAAGAAGACGATGCCCATGGTACTTCTTCTGTCATCGACATCACCAGCAAAGTCCACTCTTATATCGACAGCTATAGTTGAGCGTGCCCTTGAGGTACCTCAATATTTGCTTGATTGCTTCCCAATGCAGGCTGCTTGGAGCCTCCATGTACCTGCTTGCAATCCCCACAGCATGAGCAATGTCGGGCCTTGTGTTCACCAGGTAGCGGAGACTCCCAATCACGCTGCGATACATGGTAGCATCTACCAGATCAGCACCATCTTGCTTTGACATCCTCAAGCGGCACTCCATGGGCGTGTTACAAGGGTTACAGTCACTCATCCTTGTCTGCTCCAGAATCTTTGCTGCATAGCTCTTCTGACTCAGTGTGTGATGCATCTCACCTTTGAAAGCCTGGATGTCTGTTTCACTGGCCCCTGTGATGATCAGATCATCCACATACACTCCCACCAGCAGTACTCCATTCTCTCCCATCCTCCTGTATACAGCATGTTCCAGGGGACTGCGAGAGAATCCAAGGGTTGTGAGAGATGTATCCAGTTTGGCGTACCACACACGCGGTGCTTGACGAAGCCCGTAGAGTGCCTTGTCCAGTTTCAGCATCTTTCTTGGATGCCTGTTGTCAACGAATCCAGGAGGTTGAGACACATAGACTTAGGCCCAGTTCTTTTGACGACTTCTTCGATAAGCCGCCCTACCCCAGCTTCCTGGGAAGCCGGTTCCAAAATTTTGTAAGGCTTCCAAGTTAGTTTAGCCTTAACCACTTTGGAAGCCTTGTAATTTTTTTGAACCGGCTTCCCCAGAAAGCTGGGGGTAGAACGGCTTCTCGGAGAAGCCGCCAAAAGAACTGGGCCTTACTCAGCCAGCTCCCCGTTGAGGAACGCTGATTTCACATCTATATGATGGACGCTCCAACCATTGTGTGTAGCAAGAGCCAGCAGGGCACGGATTGTTTCCATCCGCGCAACAGGAGCGAAGACTTTCTCGAAGTCCACCCCCTGTCTCTAGGCGTATCCCTTCGCCACGAGCCTCGCCTTGTACTTGATGATCTCGCCGGAGGGATTTTTCTTGACCTTGTATACCCATTTGAGCCCGATCGCTCGGTGACCACCTGGAAGAGCCGTGAGCTGCCAGGTGTTGTTGTTGAGATGGAGCGCAGCTCCTCACGCATGGCCTCTCGCCAGTGCTCGTTCTTGAGTGCGTCGTCGACGCTTGACGGCTCCTCAGCCCCCAGAAGGCAAGAATCGGTCTCCTTCTCCTCGAACTATATCGGCGCCACATCCTACAGATCCTCGAGTCTTCGGTAGCGATGTGGTCCATCACCATTAGTGTCAAGGTTGGAGCCATGAGTTGGAGGCGTTGCGAAATGGATGGCGCGTGGTGGTGGAGTTTGCTGATCCTCAGACGCCGCAGGGGCGCCTGCACCACTGGGTGTCCACGGGTCGGCAGCAACCCCTGTCGCGGCAGAACTTTCGCCTGAGTTCTCTGCCATGGCAGGGCTTGCAGGATGGCCCTCTACCGCAGCGGAGTGCTGCGTTCAGCTTCCGTAGTGTATTCCACTGTGAAAGTGGGGGCGCCGGTGATCTATACATCGCCGCTCCTCAAGCTCCAGTCCCATGCGCGGTTTTCTTCGAATGTGACGCCACGCATGGCGTAGAGTCGTTTTCCCACGGGGTCGTACACCCAATAGGCCTTGGAGCCGTCCTCGTAGTCAACAAACACTCCCATGATGGAGAGGTCAGCGAGCTTGTTGATTCCTGGGCCTAGTCGCTTGACATGAGCGACGCACCCGAAGATCTTGAGGTGTCGCACGTTGGGTGTTCTCCCGTGCCAAGCCTCATACGGCGTGGTGTCATTCAAGCTCCGCGACGGCGCACGGTTAAGGAGGTAGACCGCTGTCTTCACCGCCTCGTCCCAGAACGGTCATGGCATGCCTACTGACTTGAGCAAGCACCGAGCCATCTCAACGACCGTCTGGTTGCGCCTTTCGAATATGCCGTTCTGTTCTGGAGAATACGGTGCAGTCGTGTTGTGCTTGACGCCATTGTCGTCGCAGAACTCGGTGAAGTCCGACGAGTTAAACTCGCCGCCCCGGTCCGATTGGAACGCGAGCAGCTTGCAGCTGCGCTCGGCCTCGGCGCATGCCTTCACCTTCTTGAAGAACCGTAGGGCCTCGTCTTTCGATCGCAGTACCTCGAGCCACATGAAACAAGAGTAGTCATCGACGATCAAGAGGAAGTACTTCTTACCACCCGCTGTCGGCGGCGTGATCGGCCCGCACAGGTCTCCATGGACCAGCTCCAGCGCACGGCTGGCTTGATATGTCGTGGCCTACGGGAACGGTGTGCGGTGCTGCTTCCCAAGCGCGCGCCCATCACAGAACTCGTCGACGCGCTGGATCAGCGGAATGCCCCGGACCATGACCTTGCGAGACAGCGAGCGCAGCGCACGGAAGTGTAGATGGATGTACCGTCTGTGCCACAACCATGCCTTGTCATCATGCTTGGCCAGGAGGCTTACCGGCGTGGCGATGTGCAGACGCACAGTGTACAGGCGATTGGATGTCCTATTCACCCGAGCGAGCACCTTCTTGGGACGGTCGAGGATGCACATCACTCCGTCGCAGATGGTGATCTTACACCCGTTCTCGTCGAGCTGCCTGAGAGAGATGATGTTGCTGCGTAGACTGGGAATGTAGTAGACATCCCCCAGGGCGCGCTTTTCACCTGTCAGGCACTGGAACACGACGGTGCCACGTCCGCAGATCTCAACGACGGAGCCGTCGCCGAACCTGACCTTGCCGCGAACAGCTTCATCCAGCGAGGAGAACATGTCGCGCTCACCAGTCATGTGGCTGGAGGCGCCTGTGTCCAGGTACCATAGGCCGTCAATCGAGGGCACGGGTATGACCCGCTCCTCGTTTAGGTACACCGCGTGCGGAGCGTCGACATGGATCTCGCCCAGCGCGCACAGCTGGGTCAGCAACAGTGCTGCTGGCTCCTCCTCCTCGCGTTGCGCCAGGTTGGCGACCTCGCCGTGTTGCTCGCGATCTCTCTTGGCCTTGCGGCAATCCTTGGCCCAGTGGCCGTCCATGCCACAGTACCGACAGGCGCCCTTGCGCCGCTCCCTCGATCCATTGGCGCCGGTGGCGCTCTGTGGTTTAGGTTTGGCGGCGGGCTTGGCGCCCTTCTCGCCACCAGAAAAGGGTCCTGGCACGCGTGAGCATTGCCTTGCCGCCTACTCTTACTTTGTTAGGAGGAGCTTCTTGACGCCATCAGCGGCATCATCGAGGTCATAGCCTTCCTCGGCAACGATCAGGCGGCCCGTGAGGTCCTCAGTCGTGAGCTCGCGGAGTTTCACGGTCTTCTCTATTGCCATTGCCATCGGCCGGTATTTCTTCGGCACGACGCGGAGGTACTTCAGGACGGCCTTGTACTCATCAATGGGATCACCGAGAAGCTCGAGGTCGCTGATGATGGACGTTAGGTGAATCACGAAGTCCTCGATGGATTCACCAGGGCGGAAGCGCAGATCCTCGAACTCGCGTCGCGGCGTCTGCGCCTTCGCCTCTCTGATGCGCTCGCATCCTAGATGCATGGTCTTCAGGGTTTCCCACGCCGAACTGGCGCTGTCCTTGGCGCCCAGGACGCGCACCAACTCTGGCGGTACCGTGCGGAGCAGCACCGCCAGTGTCGCTCGATCATCTTGTATGTTGTCAGTGGCGGGCTCATGAATTTCACAATGGTTATTCATAGTAAAAAATTAAAAAAAATAGCAAAAAATAAAGCAGAAGTAGAACTTGATCTTGTGATCAATTGACTTGTAAGCATTTGACCTAACCAACTACTCCTATGCCTATTTGTGATAGAATTTCAATCAGTTTTCTATACAAGCAGACTAAAATGTAAGACACTGTCATATAATTTAAAAAATTTGGCAAAACTTTTAGGTATTCAACTGAATACCCTTGATACAAGCTGGGCCCGCCCCTGTAATGTTGTCGGCACCGTACTCGATCACGTCCCACAGGTGCGCCGCCTACAGCTGGACGTGCATCGCCATCGCCCATTCCGCGTAGTTGGAGCGCGTGAGGATAGGGTATTGGGCAGAGGCACCGCTCTCCCTCACGACGCGCTCACGCACGACCACCTCTGTGGCGCCGTGCCTCGCTAGGCTGCGCCCGCGGCGGATCGGGGACAGCGAGGGGCGACGCGCTGCCGGCAGTCTGCTGCTGCCCGTCACGTCCCCTTGCGCCCCCTTCTCCTTCTCCGCCGCCGCCTTCGCCTTGGTCGATGGTGAGCCTGACATGGCTCTAATACCACTTGTCGTTGCAGAACGCTGCTTCGTCTCTCTCTCTCTTTCTCTCTCTCTCGTGGAGGCTGAAATGAACAGGAAGAACACACTGGAATTTGTGCTGCGTGCAACAACCTTGCAGCTTTTCTTGGGTTTCCTTTTATTAGAGCCTGATCCTACAAACTCGGATCAACTAACTGAAAAAGGGAAAGACGCGGCGCTGACAGAGATAGCGATCATGCCATCCCACGATCCTCCGCAAACAGCCCACGAGCAACGCCACGAGCGAGTTGACCATGCCATTCCATGATCCGTTCGTGGCGCCGAGCAAGACTCGCTACTGCTACTGACTTGGCACTGAACAACCTCAGATGCCAGCCTGACGAAACTGACAGAAGACAAAACTTCTACACCTAAAACCCTGCACCCAGCTACTACTAAACTTATTGACACTTGGGTGTGGGTGGCTACTGACAGACCAAGATTAGAAGCCAACAGTGCAATGCGACGACCGAATGCCGACGAAGCTTGAGCTCGCCGTCAGTTGAAAAGCTCGTCCCAAATATCGTGGTTGGCCCATGCTGGTCCATGGCGTTTCGATATACGAGCCCCATGCCCCGATGGCCCTTTTGCCTAAAGAAACGACCTTGAATGGTAGCGGGCGGCCGACTTGATGCGGCGGCTATCGGGGGCGATTCCAGAGACGGCTAGCACCAGCAGGGGGGCGGAGGGGAAACGAGCGGCGGGTGTTCGCAGCTACGGGAGGTGGCGGGACAACGAGGCTCAGACGACGAGGTGGAGGAGTACAAATATAGTTCAGCGCCCGCGGTCGGCCATATATGTGGACCACAGAGGGGCTGGACTAAAAATTCCGCTAACGGCCGCTTAAGGATCGATTCGATGCATCCCGGGACGTTAGCGGCGTTTCAGAAGTCCTCTAAAGACCGAATGAGGATCGATTAAAGTTGCTCTAATAGACCAAGAGGGTGGGGATCCCTGTCCCCACGTACGTACCCTTTGGTATAGGTCCTGTATAAATAACTAAAAAGTAAAAATTAAAATGATAATATGAACTGTCCAAACTAGTAAACTACATAGAAGAGAATATATCGGACCCTGAGTGTGCATATATAAGGTGGCAGAGTAGCTAAAGAACTTACTAGTGAGTCATTTTCTGTCAGTGCCGAGTCAATCAGACCACGGCAAGACTGGGGAAGAATACCAGTGAGAAGGAGTTGGAGGGGATCCATCGCGACGCGAGCCGCTACCGTCCCGGCGTCCAGCGAGGACATCGCCGCCGTGGGAGCGAAGTGCGGCGAACGCCGGCCAACCACGAACCTGAACCTGCGCCCCCGTTCGAACTCGTTTGCTGTTTCGAGTCTGGTTCCCGCAAATGCCGGTCGTGCGCGCGCGGATCTGCGTCCTCTCCAACCCGATCGCTCCTGGTCCTGGCGCACTCCTGAACCGCATGGGGCGACGACGTCTAACTCTGGCACCGGGGGATCTGTCGGCTACCTCGTCTTCTCCGGTAGGCTTCGCGCCCTCGCCGGCAGTTGGTTCTTCGGGGTCAAGATTCCAGTGTTTGGGATCTGAGTCCAGGGATGATTCTGACGATGGGCTTGCGGCGCGGGAGGCTCTGGAGGAGTTGGAGGATGCTGATGGTCAGCTCGGTTGGACGACGGTGTCGAGGCGACGGAGGAAGTCAGACGAGGAGCTGCGGCAAGCCTTCTGGGAAGAGATTGGGTATCCGACGCCAGCTTCTCGTTTCTGGAAACGTGGGACTCCTTCGCCGTCGCTGCAGAGATCGCTGCCGCTATTTCCTTCGACGCCGGTGGCTTGGAAGGGCTCGGCTGCTTCGCCGGTGGGGGTTCTCCTTAGCCGAGGTCCCAGGATGAGGCCGTGGAAGGGGCCGCTGCCTCCTCGACGGGCGTCCGCGCCGGCGGTGCTGGGATCTTTCCTGATGGCTTCGGAGGGGCGCGTGAAGTCCGGGAGGAAGTTGCCGCTATTTCCGCTCCTGGGAGATGTCGTGCATGCAGGTGGGCCAGAGGAAAAAACAGGTCCAGAGACCTGCAGCCCCTGGCGTGCGGTGGCCCGCAAACTTGGGCTAGGTCGGCTTATTTCGACTCGGCTTGCTACACCATCGACGCCTGCGCCCCCTGTTTCGCCGCGATCGGATCCTCCGCAGACTGCATCGCCGTCTGCTTCGACCGTCTCTTCACCGCCTTCACGTTCCTTCGTCCAAGCACTGCTTGGGGTTGCCTCCATGGCGGGCATCGCTAATCCTTCGGCGCCAGCGTTGGCGTCTGTCGCTGCACCAACAACGGTCCCGCCTAGGGCGCCCCAGCCCGCTACGTCTACTGCAGCGCCTCCTAGGGCGCCCCCTGCTGCTGCTCCTGTGCATGGTGTCAGCACCTCCGGGCTCCTTCGCAGCAGCTGCATGCTGGGGTGATGCCGGGGGCCGGGCCGTCGAACGTCACCGCCTTCCAGCAGACCTATGGGGCACGACAAGGCTTCGTGTTGCAGCCGCCGTCGGGTCAGTACGGTAATAATGGGCCGCCCACCTTCGCCGGGCCGCCAGGGATGCCGCCGCCGGGGGCTTTCAATCAAGGGATCAGTGCGCGGCCGCTGTATCAGCCTGTCCATGGGGCTGGTTACTGTACGCCGCGGCATCACTTCGTGTCACAACCCTTGCAGCCATCGTTTCGGGGTCATCAGCCTAGTGGAGGTCCATTGCCCCAGCAGGGGATGTATCCGCATGCCTCAGTACCCCAGCCATTCGCTGTTAGGGTCGGAGCTATGGGCGCTCAGGTGCAGAAGCGGAAGAAGAAGCTGCCCCATGTGCAGGCAAATCAGGAGGAGGTGCCTCATCAGCCGCAGTCTCAGTTTCAGCATTTTGGGTATTCCGCTGGGGTGGGAGATCCTTCTTTCCAGGTGTTGGGGCAGCAGGCGCCCTATCAGTTCGGGCCTCAGGGGATGGTGGACGGTGTTGTACCGGCCGATGCCCCTGTCGAGGTTGCTCTTGCTGCACCAGTCTCTGCAGGTGTAGGTAAGAAGAGCCAGAAATTTGTTCGGTGTTGGAAGTGTGCGGTCAATACACATGCAACAAAGGACTGTAAGGTGGCTCATGTTCGCTACATTTGTGATAACTCAGCTCACCCTACTTTACGATGTTCCGTGCTTAAGCTGCCAAGACCTACCCCTGTGTTGTCCGGTATTGGCAATGAGTTGACTCTTTTTTCTCAGATTACTGATTCGGTGGTGCGGGATCATCTGGGGGCCAACTTGTCCCCCATAGCTCTTGTTCAGGTCATTGGGCCGATGGTCCCTGCAGATATGGTTCAGAGACAGATTGTCAGGAGATGTCCGTGTTGGAGATATGCCCTAGAGGCAATAATAAATATAGTTATTATTATATCTTTGTGTTTATGATAAATGTTTATATTCATGCTATAATAGTATTAACAAGGAAACATTGATACTTGTGTGATTTGTAGACTAAAATAAGAGTCCCTAGTAAAGCCTCTATATAATACTAGCTTGTTGGTTAATAGATGATTGTGGTTTCCCTATCATGAACATTGAGATGTTATTAACAACAAGATCATATCGTTAGGAGAATGATATGGTGGACATACTCCTATAGATAAGCGTAGCATAAAGATCAAGTCATTTTAATAGTTCAATTGCTATATGCTTTCTGATACATAGTAATCTAATTCCTTCGACCATGAGATCATGCATATCACATTTACCGGATGGATGCTTTGATGACATCAAACACCACACGAATCGGGTGGCTATAAAGGTGGCATTGAGTGTTCGGAAAGTATTGGTTGAGACACATGGATCAAGAGTGAGATTTGTCCATCCATATGACGGATAGATATACTCTGGGCCCTCTCGGTGAAATGTCATCCAATTAGCTTGCAAGCATGTGACTGGCTCACAAGGGATCACATATCACGGGAACGAGAAAAGAGTACTTATCAGTAACGAGGTTGAACTAGGTATACAGAGATACCGACGATCATAACCTCGGATAAGTAAACTATCGTGAGACAAAGGGAAATTGATATCGTATGTAAGTGGTTCATTCGATCGCAAAGTACTCGTCGAAATATGTGGGAGCCATATGAATTTCCAGATTCCTCTATTGGTTATTGTTCGGAGAAGTGTCTCGATCATGTCCGCATAATTCACGAACCGTAGGGAGACACACTTAAGGATTCGACGTTGTTTGAGTAGTTATGGAATGATGAGAAAGAGTCTGAATGTTGTTCGGAGTCTCGAATGGGATTCGGGATATCACGAGGAGATCCGGAATGGTCCAGAGAATAAGATTCATATAAGGAAAGTCCCGTTTCAGAGTTGGAGAATGGTTCCGGTGTTTTCATCGGGAATGTTCTAGAAGGTTCCGGAATGTCCGGCACTCCGGAGGGGAAGGGTACATGAATGTGTTATATCAAGTTGATATGATTGCATCATGTACTCGGTGTCATCGTTGAACAAAATAGAGGGTTTATTCAAATCCTAGTTTGAAAAGTCAAACGCCAAGTTTGAAAGTCAAACGGCTATTTTTGGGAAGTGGAGAAAGAGGAGGAAACCGAGTTGGGGAGGAGTCCCTCCTCCACCGCCGGCCCACCTCCAAGCCTACTTGGGGAGGGACTCCCCTCCCCTTGGCCGGTCGGCCCCTCCACCTATATAAGGAGGGGCAGGGCTCCCCTCCTAGACACACAAGATCCCCGCCTCCAAACCCTAAGCCGCCGGCGCCGCCACCTGCTGCCGCCGCCGCCTAGCAACCCTAGCCGCCGGCCAAGCTTCCTCCTCGGTGTGTCTAAACCTTAGATTGTCGAGGGACTCTCTCTCATACTCCACCATACTCGCTCCGGATTAAGGCGAAGCCCTGCGAGATCTCCCCTCTACTTCCGGTACCACGCCGTTGTGCTGCCAGAATCGCGAGGAGAGTGCTACAACCTCCGCTGCCTGCTGGAACAAGGGAGAGGAAGGTCTTCGTCGAGTACCGAACGTGTGACCGACTGCGGGAGCGCTGCCGGAACGCAGTGCCGGAAGGATCGTCTACGCGATCTTGAGATCGTGAAAAGTACGACTACATCACCCACGAGAATCCGCTCTTGTTAAACACTTTGGAATCTTCGAGGGTGAGTTATTCCATCGACTCGTTGCTACAATCTAGTAGATAGATCTTGGCTTGTTTGTTGGTATGCGACAGAAATTTTTTGTTTTCCATGCTACGAATCCCTATAGTGGTATCAGAGCCGTGTCTATATGTAGATCTGTTGCACGAGTAGAGCACAATGGTCATTGTGGGCGTTGATGCTTTTATTGTCGATTGCTTCTTGTGTACTTTGCATCTTGCAGGATGTTGGGATGAAGCGGCCCGGGCTAACCTTACATGACATCGTTCATGAGACTTGCTCCACGCTTGACATGCAACTTGTATTGCATAAGTGGCTTTATGGTGCCTGTTTCTCCTAGCATAGTTAAGATCCAATTTACAACGGGTGATTAACAATACTAGTATCAATGTTGTGGTTCATGTTCATAAGTTAGAACGACACTTATTGAAAGCCCCAAACCACGTAAAACATGCAAACAAAGTAGAGGCGTCTAACTTTGTTTTGCAGGGGTGTGCTGTGATGTGATATGGCCATGATTGTGATTATATTTGATGTATGCAATGTTCCTTATTGTAAGTTGGCAACCGGCAGGATCCATATGGTTGTCTTTAATTTATGTTAAGACCCGCGTGTCTATTCAAAGTAGTTGTAATAGTTGAAGCCGGTAGACGACAACCATGGAGAAGCGTTATTGACCTTGATGCAATGCCGGTGATGATGGAGATCATGTTCGTGCTAGAAGATGGAGATCGGAAGCACAAAGAAGAAAGGCCATATCATATTACATATTATGAATTGCATGTGATATTAATCCTTTATGCATCTTGTATTGCTTAGTAGACGACGGTAGCATTATAAGATGATCCCTCATGCACATGAATTTCAAGTCATAAAGTGTTCACCCTTAGTTAGCACCGTTGCTAAAGCTTGTTGTTTCGAAGCACCACGTGATGATCGGGTGTGTTAGATTCCGCAAGTGTATACAACGTGAGCAAGCCAGATTTGCTCATGCGGAAACTAAGGTTTGATCTTGACGAGCCTAGCATGTACAGACATGGTCTCGGAACACGGATCACCGAAAGGTAAAACATGAATCATATAGTAGATATGATGAACATGTCGATTGTTCGCCATTGAAACTATATCAGCTCTCGTGATGATCGGTGTTGATATGTGTAACTACCTCGGAGAATTACGCTCCTAGATACAAGCCTGGATGAACGGTAGTGGTTGAAATAGTACGGTGGGGCCCAAAAGCCACTCACGGGTAGACCTTTCGGCCGTCCCAACCACTTCCAATTCATCGGGACCTCAGACGGCGTGAATCGGCGAAGGGATCAACTACATACACAAATGAGTATGTATGCAAGCCACCATACAAAAGTACATCAGAGCCATTCTATTTAGAAAGAAAGGAAATATAGCAACACCATACGGCAAGATTCAAATGACCTAGATAGATATAATATTTTAGGATATTTCCTCATACATCACACATCAGAGTTTCAAGCGGAAGCGGCAGAACAAAGTCCGAGTACGGATAAGAAGCAAATCGGCATAAGATGCCACAGAAATAAGCACATCCCGCCCACAGATCTCACGGATCCCCGTTCCCGGAATCTCTACACCGAACGATCGTTGCCCACATCATCAGCCTCTTCCACCCAGTATCCGTCCTGCGAGTGTACTTGTTCATCTGAACCAATAATTTATCGTGTGAGACCCTAAGGGTACTCAGCAAGTCTTAATGCCTCTAAAGGGGACACAACCTGGGGTGACGCAATTGCAGCGAAAGATAAACCCTATCAGCTCTATAGATAAACGCTAACTATCCGCCTAACCAATGATAGACGGATGTCCGTGAATTAATGACAACAGTTATAACAGTAATTTCATCAGATCCATCCTCCTCCTCGCTTACCAACGAGGAAGCGGACGAACAACCCCCATCCGTTGGCAATTTTATTAACCATTCCATGAGTGTTGCACTATTTACTAGTCAATTACTTAGTCAGATTAAAGCGGTACTTTAGTTATACTTGTCTATGATCGAGAAACTGTGCTCCAAGTCGTCCATAACCGCGGACACGGCTTTTAGAAAGTTTTACCCTGCAGGGGTGCACAAATAGCAACACACACTCGATCAACCTCGGAAAAACCAAATCAAAACCCAACGAGGCCTTCACGACAAAGCAATCACAGGATTCAGAAATATTTCAGGGGGCCACCCCATTAAGCTACCCGCAACGAAGTTAGCTGACTTCGAGACGTACTCAAGGTTTGCGTTAATGGCTGTAAACGACTGGGAACCCGAAAGTGTGACTGGGCTTGTCGATACCGCGAAAACATTCCGCTTACCTAAACAGTACAGTGTGCTCCTCGCACAATCGTAATAAAGCAGTTAAGCATGGCATAAGTACAGGATAGTAAATAAAACCTCAAACTAGTTTGTGGCCCCAAGAAATAAGAATGAATCAAGCTCTGGCTCAGGGGGGGTCCCATAAGCCTCCCGGATGTGGATAGCGCGAATAATCGAGGAACAGGAATCAAGTACTCGGGGTCCTACGGGACACAAGTGAGCAGGAAAAACCAAATAGCAGATATTGCTCACCGGTGCCACTTTTATTAGTTATCCCATTACTACTCAGATTAAGTTGTTTAGGTACCTCGTTATCCATCAGACGCTCACAAACCCTACACATGCTGTTCTACGACTCGCATGGCTCAAACATCTCCTGTAGTAATGGCTCATGGGATGGGGAACAAGCTTGGTGGGGTTTAAAAGTAAAGGCTATGCAATACTTGGGATTCAGTTTAATGCAATCGCGACTCAATGATGCAAGAATAAGATAGAGGCAATAGGTACTGTATGTATGCAATCATGTGGTAGTGCTTTCCTGGCAACTCAGTTGAAGCGAGAGACGGATCTGGGTAGTGCTCCTGGTTCTCTTGATATATCCCCGCCAAAGGTCTATTCGAAGAAGAACCAAACAAACAAGGGCCAACATAAATAAAGTGCACAAGCATAGGAATAAAATGCGTCAAGCAAACAATCATTCCATGATGAATGATGCACAAGTTGCATGGCAATAAAGTAGCATGGCATGGGTGAGGTGTGGAACACAAGGAATAACATTTTTATTGATTTTTGGTCCCATTTTATTGTCATATTAGTTGTTGTATACTATATATTTATATGATGCATGCTGCAATTGAAGTCATGGATAGCATAAACAGAAAGGTCTCGTCGAGCTGATCATTTTAGACATATCATTTGTCAAATTCGGAGTTATAAAACAAAAGTTATTAATTTATTTAGGTCCAGGGGCATTTTGTTGTAATTTAATTCAACTTGAAATTTAAAGTGTCCAAATAATATTTTGAATGGCATATTTGAATTCCTCACATTTTTCTGATTCAAAAACATATATTATTTGTATTTTTTGGAATTATGAATTTAAATTTATTTATAGCAAAAATTAATAAATAGGGTCAAAGTCAAAGGTTGACTAATTAAATTAATTCTGAAAATATTTGATTAAAGATTTGAATTAACATTCAAAAACTAAACATTTTTCATATCAGGTTTGAATTCAAATTCGAAATATTTAATTAGTTATAAAATTTATCTGATAATAATCATTTACTGAAATTTTTATTGATTTAAGAAATGGCTGTGGACTTTTCTTACTCGGGCTAGAGCTACCCCAGTCACTGACCGGTGGGGTCACAAGTGGCCTGCCCATCTTGTGAAGTGGAAGCCACGTGGACACAATGGACCGCGGGTTGGAAGCCCAAAAAGGAGGAGGGCCTCGGTGCAAAACGTCCAAGAGGCTGTCGGGTGGGGTCCGGGGGTCTGCGGGTTGATAGCAAGGGACCCTAGGGGCCTAAGCAGAAAAGCGTCTGGGGGGGTTGGTTTAGTCTGACGAAACTGTCGTTGATTCAGGAAAAACTGCGAGCTGACCTGAAGTTCAAACGAACCTGGCGAGCAAACGGATGCGAATTTCGCAAAACTGTAAAAACCAAAAATGAAGAGGGATGTACAGGCTGCAAGTTTTGTGTTTGGGGTGCCACCAACGGAGGACTCTACGCGCCGGGAAACTACGACGAACAGAGGCCGACCCGAGGCAAAAGACTGATTTTCATCGTCAGGAAAAGAGGGTTTTCTCATGATCTTTCGAGGACGATGGCGAAGGATACAACGAATCGAGATGATGTAAAAACAAAATACGCAGAGGAAAGGTAGGGCTATAACTTTCATGTTTGGGGATTTTGCGAAGGAGGGCTGTAGCGGACGGGGCAAGGTGAAGAACAGGGGTGTTCTCGGTCATTCGATGTCGAGCGACTTGCTTGAGTGGTTCACTTATCGCTACCGATAGCGGCCGAAGAACGACTACAGATGGTTGGGGACGCCGGCCTGGTGATGATCCTCGACCGAGGCGAGGCTACGGTGCACATCAGCAAAGGAGGAGGGAATTGACAGGTGTTTATCATCGCACCGATTCCCAGAGGAATCGAGGAGGGAAGCGGTCGGAGGTGATGTCGGCGATGGCGGCGGGTTCTGCGCTTGGACAGGAAGAAGAGGAAGCAAAGGCTCCTGGGACGGACAGCTCCTCTCGAGGGACCCCCACTGCGGCGCGGACGAAGGCGTGCGATCCTCGGCTTCAGCGGGGCTCACCGGCGACCATGGCGACGGGGCGGCGACTGCTCGACTTGCTGCTGCACGCGGGAGGGAGGAGGACAGGGGAAAAAGGGAATGGCGGCGGAGAGGAGGGGAAGAGGAAGGCTAGGGTTGCAGGGGGCCTCCGCGGCTTGGGGATAAGAAGGGCGGAGGGGTGACGCGACGGGGACCTGCTCCGCAGCTACTTTCCGTCTGCGTGTCTTCAGAGAGGAGGGCGAACGGAGAAGAGGTACAGGGCGACGACGCCGTGAGCGAAGTCTTGGGCACCGGGGTGGGCTGGGTCCTTTGCTCGACTTGGGCTGCAAGGGAGGTAAGGCCTGTGTTGGTCACGCCTCTCTCACTATTTTTTTTCCTTCTTCTTTTTATTTATTTGCTTTGTTTGTTTGTATTCTATTTCAAATTTAAATCAGCTTCTAATCTCCAATTCTTTGGAAACATTTTCAGGGGATTTGAACAGAGGGTTGACCATGAGGGAAAACAAAAGAGATAAGATACCTATGGAGAGAGAATGCCCCAATGATCAGGCAGGTATGGGGATGGTTTAAAGAGGGGGGTAGGGTTTAGGCTTAGATGGGGGATGGTGAATAGGGGGTAGGTTTTAGAGATAGCAAGAGAGGTAGAAAGATGAGGAGAGAGGTTGAGTGTTTGACAAAACAAAACAAGATCAAGCAAGATCAACAAGCCCAAGCAAGATAGCCAAAAGAGGAAAAAGGAGAAAGGTGGTGATGGGGGTAGAAGGAGATGGATAAGAGGTTTTAAGCAAGACCAAAAATATATCAAGCCCAAAAGAAAAGCTAGAGATATAGATGAACCACTCAAACTCAAATAGGACCAAAGATGACCAAGGTTGATGATGGTTGCATGGTCCATGCAAACAATAAATGCCATGTATTCATATTGTGAAAACAACATAGAATCACATGGCTTTATTCCATGCATTACCAAAAGGTGGAATAAGGCCAAGCAAAAGGGGCTAGCATTGGATCCACCCAACCCACATGATCTAGGTAAACTCAAATAAATGCCAGCTCATATTAATTGGATGGTGGAATTATAAGGTGGTGAAGAAAGGTGGTGGAGTTGATTGAAAAGATATGCCCCCAACTCAACTTGGGCATTTGACAATATATCAAGAACCAGATACAATAACAAGAGGCAAATACAATTAATGATGCATATGAGGTAAGAACCAAAACACAAGGGTTTGTATGATGCTCAAATTGCAAGATGGCATGATAACATGAGCATGATATGATGATGATGCAACAATTATATGTAGGAAGTGGCCATTTTATTACTAGATCCAGTAGCATTACAGATGTTAGACAACTGGGATGCTACAACTCTCCCCCACTAAACAGGAATCTCGCCCCGAGATTCTAGGAAGAAGAAGAAGACACAAAGAGGGTAGGATAGTTGGCACGGAGTTCATCTTCACGTTCCCAAGTGGCTTCATCAACAGAATGGTGTGACCACTGCACCTTGCAGAACTTGATGGACTTGTTGCGAGTCCTTCTTTCTGTGGTCTCAAGGATTTTTGTGGGGTGTTCTTGATAAGACAGGTCTTCTTGGAGATCGATTAGCTCGTGATCCACGGTCCTGCCGGGATCTTTGAAGCACTTCTTGAGTTGAGGGATGTGGAAAACATCATGGACTTTGAGTTTTTCCGGGAGCTCAAGGGCATAAGCAACTTCTCCTCTTCTACCACGAATTTTGAAAGGACCGATGTATCTAGGAGCCAGCTTTCCTTTGATACCAAAGCGGTGTGTGCCTCTCATGGGAGTGACACGAAGGTAAACGAGATCACCCGGAGCATACACCATGTCCGTGTGCTTCCTGTCATAATTGCTCTTCTGGCGACTTTGAGCAATCTTCAGGTTCTCAAGAATGATATGCACCTTCTCCTCCGCTTGAGTTACAATGTCAGGGCCAAACCAGATTCTTTCTCCTGCACCTGACCAACCAATCGGAGTTCTGCACTTGCGGCCATAGAGAGCCTCAAATGGTGCCATCTTCAGACTTTTCTGGAAGCTGTTGTTGTAAGAGAATTCAGCATAAGGAAGACATTCCTCCCACTTCATGCCAAAAGAGAAAACGCAAGCACGAAGCATATCCTCTAGAATCTGATTGATCCTTTCGACTTGTCCTTGCGACTGAGGGTGGTAAGCAGTGCTGAAGTTCAACTTTGTTCCCAAAGCATTTTGGAAACTTTCCCAGAACTTGGAGGTGAAGATGCTCCCACGGTCTGAACTAATCTCAAGCGGAACCCCATACAGGGAGACAATTTTGTTGATATAGAGCTCAGCCAACTGAATTCCAGAAATTGTTTCCTTGACGGGGAAGAAATGAGCCACTTTAGAAAGCCTGTCGATGACAACAAAGATTGCATTGTTGCCCTTCTGCGACCTAGGAAAACCAGTGATGAATTCCATCTCTACTTTCTCCCATTTCCATTCCGGGGGTTTCAATGGCTGTAGAAGACCGAAAGGTTTCTGATGGACAGCTTTCACTCTGGCGCACATCACACTGAGACATACTTGCACAATATCGCTTCAAACTAGGCCACCAATATTGTGTTTTCAAGTCCATGTACATCTTTGTGCTGCCAGATGGATAGAAAGAAGAATCGTCGCCTCCTTGAGAACTTGCTCTCTCAAACCCGGTAGTTTGGCACAAACATCCGTGTTCAAAGAAAAGCGTGCCTTGATCATCGACGGAAGGACTCATACTTGAAGCTCAAGTTTAGAGATGATCTTTTGGTGTGCGGATCACCAAGTCGACGAGAGCGAATCTTTTCTTCCAAGAGAGGAGTAGCCGAAGGTTCGGAGATGCCCTTGTTCCACAATTTCGTGTTGAGTCGACGGAATTCCTCGCACAAGAGAGGCTGTTGTTCTTCCATCATGAGGTTGTTGACATAAGCTTTACGGCTAAGAGCATCGGCCATGACATTAGCTTTGCCCGGAGTGTAGTTGATGGTCAAATCAAAATCATTGATTGCTTCAATCCATCTCCTCTGCCGAAGGTTGAGATCAGGCTGAGTGAAGATATACTTCAAACTTTTGTGATCAGAAAAGATCTCACAACGGTTGCCAAGCAAGTAGTGCCTCCATAGCTTCAAAGCAAAGACAACTGCTGCGAGCTCAAGGTCATGTGTGGGATAGTTGAGCTCATGCGTCTTCAACTGTCGAGAGGCATAAGCAACCACTTGCTTTTCTTGCATAAGGACCGCACCCAATCCTTGCAAAGAGGCGTCACAGAATATCTGGAAAGGCTTGGATGTATCCGGAGGAACTAGGACTGGTGTGGAAGTGAGCTTCTCTTTGAGTGTCTCAAAGCTTGCTTGACATGCAGGAGTCCACAGGTATTTCTTGCCTTTCTTGAGGAGATCGATAAGAGGCTTCGCTATCTTCGAGAAGTTCTGAACGAAGCGACGGCAATAACTAGCCAAACCAAGGAAACTTCGCACTTCTTTGACATTGACAGGAGGAAGCCAATCAACAATTGTCTTCACAGTTTCCGGGTTAACTGCAATGCCCTTGGCAGAGATGACATGACCAAGATAGGTTACTTCAGGCAGCCAAAACTCACACTTTGAGAACTTTGCATACAAGCGGTTCTCACGAAGCTTGTTTAGGACACACCGCAGGTGTTCTTCATGCTCTTCCTTTGACTTGGAATAGACTAGGATGTCATCCAGATAGACTACAACGAACTTATCAAGGTACTCCATGAAAACCGAGTTCATAAGCCTCGAGAAGGTAGCAGGTGCGTTGGTGAGACCGAAAGACATGACCGTGTACTCACAAAGCCATAGCGGTGGTGAAAGCTGTTTAGGCACATCTTCCTTGCGAATCTTGATTTGGTGATAACCACTTCTCAAGTCCAGCTTAGAGAATACCACAGCTCCAGCTAATGATCAAGAGATCATTAATCCATGGAGGGATATTTGTTCTTGATGGTTTTAGCATTGAGAGCCCGATAGTCAACACAAAGTCTATCACCCCGCCACGCTTCTTCACAAAGATTGTTGGGCTACCCCAAGAAGAAGTATGTTGAATGAAACCCAACTTCTCTTGTTCATCAAGTTGTCGCTTGAGTTCACCAACTCGAAGGACCCATTTTATAAGGCCGCTTGGAGATAGGAGTCGCTCCTGTGTTCAAGCTCAATTACAAACTCAACCTCACGATCCGGAGGCATACCCAACTCTTCAGAAAGACATCCGGGAACTCACAGACCACCGAACACTCAATAGCTTCCATAGCATCATCATTCGAGCCGCCAAAGAGAAAAGTGGATAGGGAGTCAAACTTGGAGAAAAGACTATATGGCCTTTAGGAATCTTGAGAAACCGAGCTGCTCAAACAATCAATCACAGCTGCATTTGCGTCAACCAATCCATGCCCAAAATGACATCAATGTCGAATTGCCTGTAACAATTAAGGAAGCCGACAACGAAGAGCCACCAATCTCAATGTGGGTGCCATGGCTGATCTTAGGTGCTACCATATTTGCTCCAGGAGAAAGGACCATTAACCGCTTAAGAATAGGATCCATTGCTAACTCGTTCTCATTTGCAAACTTGTGATAAACAAAAGAATGCGATGCACCGTAATCAAACAAAACTCGCAAGGTGGACGAGTTAACGGAAAGCATACCCATCACAACCTGTGCATGCTCACTTGAGCGGCGTTGACACAGCTTGGCACGAGCAACAGAGACCCGGCTTGGTGTTGATGTTGAGAGCCCGAGGTGGTGGTGCACGAACCAAAGGAGAGCTTGCCGCAGATCTTGGCGGGGTGGAGGAAGAGCTTTGTTTTCAATGGGCAGTTCCAGTGGATGCCTGTGGTCTCCACGTGAAGCAAGCACCAGGTGGACGTGGAGTAACGTAGCCAGGGACTCCGCCAGGCGCTCCAGGGTAGTGGTGGTTGTAGCCCCTGGAAGCAGCAGTGGTGAAGTTTGGTGGCCTTGACGCGTAGCTTGCAGGTCTTGGTGGAGCCGGGAGCGACGGTGGGGTGTTAGGAACCCAGACACGCCGCTTAGAAGGAGCTGACATAGCTGAAGATCTTGATGCATCACGGTTGTGCTTCTTGGACTCCTCAAACACTTGCCTACTTGCTTCCTCTTGCAGAGCTGTGTGTTGAAGTTCCAGAAAAGATGTCGGCCTTGCATGTGTGATTGCATATTTGATTGATGCATTGAGCCCTTGCATGAACCTCTTTTTCTTCTTCTTGTCATCAGAGACCTCATCGCCACCATAACGAGAAAGATTCATGAAGTTCCTGATGTAGGTGTTGACATTGTCAGTTCCCTGCTTGAGGTTGAGAAATGCTTCCTTCATCCTTTCCATGACAATTTCTGACAGAAACTGCTCTTTGAAAGCTGCAGTGAACCGTTCCCAAGTAGGCTGAAAACCAACACAGTTTGCCTTCAGGTAATTCTCCCACCAGAGTCATCTCCTTCGTAAGGTGAGTAGCGACTTTACCCACTCTTGCTCGGAACATCGCCAGTCTCGAGTAGCCTTGACATCTCACGCAACCAATCATCAAGATCCAAAGGGTCGATCAGAAACATCAAACTGGCGAGGGTTGAATTTCAGGAAGCTTTTGATGTCTCCTTGCTTGGGAGGTGGAGGTAGTGGAGCAAACTCGTTCCTCCGAACACTTTCCTCAAAGCGCTGCTGGTTCTGTTGCATTGCTGCCAAGGCATTGGCGATGTTTGACAATGCGGAGCCCAGTTCAGGTGGTATGTCCTCATCAGAACGGCGTGGTGGAGCCATCCTGTGATTGATATAAAACACAAGTCAGTACTATAATGGAGAACAATAATAATACAAAATATTACCAAGATGGAATTAACCAAGATTAAAGGATACAAATTACTAAGATGATATTAAAATATCAACAAAGTTCAAAGCTCCTAGAAGATATTAAGCATATCGCACACGACTGAAAAGGAGTGTGGTACACAAATATATCAAAGAAAAATTTTCCACAAATTTCGGCATTAAAATACCAATAGATGCGCAAAAACACTTAACGAATCAAGATTAGTGACTCTACCAATTCAATATACAAAAGCGAATGATACGAGTAGTGGTATGGTCGCGACTCCATCCCGCACTCAAATCATTACTCCGCACATGAATAAGTGGAACACATATCCTAACCCCTTCTTCTCACGTTGAACCTAGAGATTGGTAACTACGGAAACGAACACCCCAAACAAGATAACGTCGGTTAACAAAGAGTAAGACAGATCGCGGCGGTATACAACGAATCAGATAGATCGCATCGGTTTGCAAAATCCTGTCGGTATGGAATGTACCAACAGTTGATAACCAAAGGCTGATTAGATAACAACTTGGATGCAACAGATAGACAAAGAATTACACACACATACACACACACACAACCTATGGTACTACGGAAACCCAGAACACGTGAATCCTAGTTTGAATTTTTAGAAGAGGATTGAAAACGTTACACTTCCTTACCAGAAAAGGGTGGGTGGTTGGGTAAGAAGAAAAGTGGAAGCAGTCCTACTCTCGCGTTTTGTTTTTCCCTAGTATACATAACTACCAAAAATATTTGCTAGACTGACAACGACTGCTTTGAGACCACGAAGGTCGGGATGGCTCGATACCAATTGTAACTACCTCGGTGAATTACGCCCTAGATACAAGCCTGGATGAACGTAGTGGTTGAAATAGTACGGTGGGGCCCAAAAGCCACTCACGGGTAGATTTTCGCCGTCCAACCACTTCCAATTCATCGACCAGACGGGCGTAATCGGCAGAAGGATCAACTACATACACAAATGAGTATGTATGCAAGCCACCATACAAAAGTACATCGAGCCATTCCATCTAGAAAGAAAGGAATATAGCAACGCCATACGGCAAGATTCAAATGACCTAGATAGATATAATATTTTAGGATATTTCCTCATACATCACACATCGAGTTTCAAGCGAAGCGGAACAAAGTCCGAGTACGGATAAGAAGCAAATCGGCATAAGATGCCACGAAATAAGCACATCCCGCCTACAGATCTCACGGATCCCGTGCTCCGGAATCTCTACACCGAACGATCGTTGCCCACATCATCGCCTCTTCCACCCAAAGATCCGTCCCCGCGAGTGTACGTGTTCATCTGAACCAATAATTTATCGTGTGAGACCCTAAGGGTACTCAGCAAGTCTTAATGCCTCTAAAGGGGACACAACCTGGGGTGACGCAATTGCATCGAAAGATAAACCCTATCAGCTCTATAGATAAACGCTAACCATCCGCCTAACCAATGATAGACGGATGTCCGTGAATTAATGACAACAGTTATAACAATAATTTCATCAGATCCATCCTCCTCCTCGCTTACCAACGAGGAAGCGGACGAACAACCCCCCATCCGTTGGCAATTTTATTAACCATTCCATGAGTGTTGCACTATTTACTAGTCAATTACTTAGTCAGATTAAAGCGGTACTTTAGTTATACTTGTCTATGATCGAAATCAGGCTCCAAGTCGCCCATAACCGCGGACACGGCTTTCAGAAAGTTTTACCTAGGGTGCACAAATAGCAACACACACTCGATCAACCTCGGAAAAACCAAATCAAAACCCAACAAGGCCTTCACGACAAAGCAATCACAGGATTCAGAAATATTTCAGGGGGCCACCCCATTAATGTCGGGGGGTTAACCTCGGGTAGGTCAGAGACGGGGAAAGACAGAGGTACTGTCCCCGTCTGGTTTCCGAGCTACGGCCTAGGTCGGCCGAATCATGAATATGTCGGCCGATGAACGGAGGCAAGAAGCCCATGTATAGGTATCAAGTAGTTACCCGGCCGAGTTAATGAGAAAATCGGCCGGGTTATCCAAATGATCTTCATGCAGGTAAGGAACGAGCCGAGTAACACAAGGTAAGGCCGAGTGATACGGAGCTTGCAGGAGAAGGAGAAGCCCAGGGTCAAAGTATAGCTGCAGGCTAGAAGGAATCAGAACAGGGCCAAGCACAAGAGACAAGGATGCACAACGTCAGAGGGGCAGAAGGAGGGCACGGAGGTGACAGTCCTGGAGCCCGAGGCACGCAGGAGGGGGGCCACTAGAGCCTTGCCGTCATTAGAAGGGCGACAGGGCAAGGAGGCCATTAACTACTATTTTGGGACAAGCATATTCCACGAATATGCTTGCCTCGTCAGCCCTAAGGGCACCCAAGGCACCCCTTTATAAGGGGAGGTCTGGACCCTGAGGGGGGGATCGATTTTGAAGGAGCACCGTTAGGCTGGGGAGATTCACATTGTCCCCCTGAAAACAGCTCAAGGAGCACTTGTAACCCATCAAGAGAGAAATAAAGTTCATCACTTTGGCAGCTTGAGTGTAAAGACAGTTGCATCTTCCTCCTGCATCCCACTAGCATCCATTGGCCCCATACTTTTGCCTACCCATGGCATCTGCCGTGCCACCACCACGACAGTTGGCGCCCACCATGGGGCCAGCAGCGGTGCTAGCTGGAGTAGTGATCCGGACGGGAAACTTCATCAACACCGGCGAGCGCGTTGTTTCTGGCTTGGTCCAGAGATTTGGTCTCTGCGACTATGTCAGAGACAATGCAGGGAGCTTCAGGGGGAAACCCCCCCCGCGCAACAGGATCTTCATCGGCCTGGGCGAGCACAGGGTCTACGTCGGCGTCGACATCACCGACATTTATCCTCACCAAGTTGTTGTTGCAGGGGAACCACCTCGAAGCGCGGCGAGCAGTCCATCAGGGGAGCATCGGGCGGGCAGCGTCCAGGTGATGGTTGCAGCAGGGACTCAAGTGGGAGCAGCATTAGCCGGGGCAAGCAGAGAACCGCCACAGCATTGTGGTCCGCCTAAGCAGATCACACTGCAAATCGCCGAGGTAATTCCGCCAGTGACAAACCCGGCCGAGCTGCATGACACCACCCCAAAGGCACCAAGAGTGAGAGGACCACCTACGGAGAGACCAGAACATTCTTCAGCAACTATAGAGAACTTAACCACACCAAGAGCGCCGATACTTGATCCGCAAATGCTCAGCAGAGTTAGAGGAAACCAGCAAAAGGTGCCGGTAGAGGCCAAAAAGTATCACCAAGGGAATCCTTGAACAAGACCACGAGAGAATATGCAAAAGCTAATAAGTTGATATCGCACCCGAGCGGTGGATTTAACTAAGATTAAGAGGTAAGAACCTCATGAATGATATTAACAAAGAGCATGAAGCTCACAGAGCCGAATCAAAGCGATTTGGGTTTGCCGAGGTACTGACTCGGCGAAAAACTGAGAGGCAAAATGCCGAGCATTGGAATTAGAGGGATTAACAGGAAGCTCGTGAAACAACAAGAAAGAGTGAATGAGCTGTGCGCATCGCGAACCAAAGAAATGAGGAAATGCTCGAGCCAACCCGCAAGACCAGGGGCTTCACGGATGGTTCATTCGGCAGGGCAGCACTGCTTATCTCATGGCAGCGTCTTCACCGAAACAACGCTAGAAAAGAAAAAGCAAGAACTGTGGAAGAGGAACAAACAAATTGTTCCATATGACCCGACAATAGCGGAAAGGCAAATGAGAATGAGGCAATGCAAGCCGAGGTAATAGGGGAGAGAAACCACTCCGCATGGAAAAGGACGGCGGCCGAGGTAATGGGGAGCACGGCAGAAAGAACCCGCAAGAGACAATCATGAAAACCAAACCCCGCCGAGGTAAGAAGAGAAGTGCCGCCAACCCGCAACCAAGACATGAGCCTCGGAGAAAGAGAAGTGAGGCCAGCTCGCTACAATCGATGAATGAAAGGTATAATGATGGATATTCCGAGGTAGAATACGCAAAACCGTGGTGGAAACAATCACTATGGGATGTGATAGAATCTCGCATGAGATTTGCCACAAATGATGCAAGAGTAAAGTTGGATCGGCTATACCGGTCCGAGCTATTGGAAGAGCAAGGTCCACCAGGTCCGCATGTTTTGGACCACGGATCATGGGCGAACCACCGGCCGAATTTTCAGTTGGCAAGAGGCACAAAACGCATAATGGAAGTACCAAACCACAAGATGGTTGATTGATTATGCCACCGCCGTGAAGATAGCAGTGGTGGCAACTGAGATGGCAGGCGGTATGTCCCACAGATGTTGGAAGGACCAGCTGTGGTATGGTTGAATAATCAACCACCGGGCAAGATCAAGCTGGTTAGATTTCGAAGAGATGTTCGTTAGCAACTTTACCAGCACATACAAGAGACCGAATAGACCACAGCAACTAGCCATGTGCAAGCAGAGGCCGAATGAAACAGATAGAGAGTTTTTAACTCGATGGTGTAACCTGAGAAACTCATGTGAGGGAGTTATCGAATCGCAAGCGATCGCTTGGTTCGCGCAAGGCTGCCGTTATGGCAGCGTACTGTGGCAACGCCTGCAGAGAGATATGCCAACCACACTGGCAGAAACTATCAGAATAGCGGACTCCTATGCATTGGGTGACCCAACCCAACCGGAGTTAATGTCGGCAGATCATCGTGAGCAACAAGACCAGTACACGAGAGAATTGGCCGGGTCATCTAGGCGTGATTTCAGAGGAAGAAGAAGAGAAGAGAGGCCGGATTATAGATATAATTCAGCCCAGGTGGCGGCTGTAGCACAAGATCAGCCGAGTCACGGAGCAACTCAACGACAGAAAAATGGACCTCAACAGTGGACATCAAGGAATGAGGGAAAGAGGCAATGGACCCCAGAGCAAAAGAAGCAATGGCAAGAGAGGCCGAAGTATACGTTCGAATCCATGTTAGATCAGCCGTGCAAATTTCACACATCAAACCCATCTAGACCGGCCAATCATACAACCCGGCAATGCGCCTGGATGAAAAATGCGATGGGGAACCCGGCAGGAGTTCAGGTTCCCCATCAGGTGCAACAGCAGCATCAGCCGCAATTAACTGGAGCAAATACACAGCAACTGATGCTACCGCCCCCTCCCCCAAGGTACGTTAACTCGGATCGAAGGGATGCAGTGCATCAAGTAATGAACCAGGGGCAGGACGGAAGGATAAATCCGGCGAATGCTGGACGTAATGATTACAGGGAACATCACCAGTCTTATTGTGTGTTCACGACGGAACAACAGGACAAGCAGAGTGCGCCGCATATGGAAGTGAATGCAGGTTGTACGGTGCCAAGATACCAGCCATGGTCCGATCAGAGATGACTGGAGCATGAAAGACCACCCGAATAATGCCGAGTCCAGATCATATGCACTCGTGTTGGATCCGACGCTAGGGACCAAGCATCAATGTGAAATTCTCAAAAGTACTCATCGATAATGGAAGCAAGATCAACATCATGTACAAAGATACCATGCATAAGCTCGAATATCACGTAATATGCCGCATCCACGAGGACAACTTTCCATGGGATAGTGCCACGGCTTTCATGTGAGCCCATCGGTAAAGTCCGAGTGGACGTGTTATTCGCAAGAGATAATCAGAGAGCAGAAAATTTAGAATTTGAGGTGGTCGATCCGGAAAGTTGTTATCATGTTTACTCGACGGCCCGACCGCCAAATTCATGAGCATTGTCATATAGGTTATCTAAAGATGAAGTTACCCGACCACAAGGGTGATAACAATGTGGGATTACAAGAAGTCAATGGAGTGTGCCGGTCAAATTTGGCCGAGTCATTGGTTATAGCAAGAGAAAAGAAAAGGATTGGAGGTAGCAGCCCTCGCCAACAAGATAAGCTTACAAGACCGCCAACCCTCATGGCGGTTTCTTTTCACCACCAAAGAGACGAAGAAATTTCAGATTGATGAGCGCCCAGAGCGCCGTTACTATTGGTGCAGCCTTGACGCTAAATAGGAAGGCGAGCTCACCAACTTCCTCCGTGAGAATCGGGACATATTTGCATGGTCAACTCAAGATCCGCAAGGTGTGCCGAGGAGTTGGTCGAGCACTCTTTAAACGTCGTGCCAGGAGCAAGGCCGGTGAAGCAACCTCTCCGCCGCTCACCAAGACAGGAGAAAAGTAATAGGATGAAATAGCTCGGCTTCGCAGCCGGGTTCATCATGGAGGTGCTTGTATCCGGATTGGTTATCAAATCCGCACTAGTAGAAAAGAAAAAGATGACCCCAATGTAGCCATTGTGTGGCGAATGTGTATCGACTACACTAACTGAACAAGGCATGTCCGAAAGATCCTTTTCCTCCGCCTAGAATAGACCAAGTCATTGACTCGACCGCGTGAGCTGTTATCATTTGTAGACGCCAGATTCGTTTCCACCATACCGTTAAATCCGCCGATCAAATAAAGATCGCATTTATTACCCCGCACGGGCTTATTGTTATCGCACAATGCCATTCGGCCTGCGAAATGCAGGAGCAACGTATCAAAGGTGCATGCAAAAGTGCCTACATGATCAGATAGGAAAAAATGTACAAGTATATGTGGATGACGTAGTTATCAAAACTAAGGAGAGCAAAACCTTGCTAGAAGATATACGGCAAACTTTCGCGAACCTGAGAAGGTTCCGAATGAAACTTAATCCAGAGAAGTGCACATTTGGCGTGCCGGCAGGAAAATTACTCGGTTTCCTTGTGTCCAGCCGAGGTATCGAGGCTAATCCAACAAAGATAAGAGCAATAGAAAGAATGGAATTGCCGAGATGCTTGAACGATGTACAAAAATTCACGGGCTGCCTAGCTTCGCTTAGTCGATTTGTATGTCGGCTAGGAGAAAAGGCACTGCCACTTTATCAGCTGATGAGAAAGTCGGACAAATTCAGCTGGACTCCCCAGGCGGACCTTGCATTTCATGAGTTGAAAAAGATGCTAGTTACGGCACCCATTTTAGCTTCTCCATTATCGAAAGAACCTATGCTACTCTATGTAGCGGCTACCAATCGAGTAGTTAGTACTGTGGTTGTAGTGGAACGACTTGAAGAGGGTAAGACAGGTTGAGGCCAAGATATTATCTAAGTGAAGTATTATCCACTTCAAAGCGTAATTATCCGCACTATCGGAAGATGGCTTATGGAGTATATATGTCCAAAAAAGCTTAAGCATTACTTTGAAGAGCACCCCATCAAAGTAATCTGTGAGGCACCCATAGCCGACATATTGAACAACAAAGATGCAAGTGGCCGAATAGCAAAATGGGCAATCGAGTTATCACCGTATGCTCCACAATTTGATAGAAGAGATGCGATCAAATCTCAGGCTGTCGCCGACTTTCTCGTAGACTGGGCCGAGGTGCAATATGAGCCACCACTGCCAGATCCAAATTACTGGACAATGCATTTTGATGGTTCCAAACTAAGGAACGGTTTGGGAGCAGGAATAGTGCTAACCTCGCCTAAAAAAGATCAGTTGAAATATGTACTGCAAATACATTTTGCCGCATCCAACAATGTAGCTGAATATGAAGCACTAGTTCATGGATTGAAAGTGGCAAAAGAAATTGGTATACGCCGAATCCTATGCTACGGTGACTCGGATCTAGTAGTACAGCAAGTATCGGGCAGTTGGGACGCATTAGATGCTAATATGGCTTTATACAGATTCCATGTGCAAAAGATAAGTGGATATTTTGAAGGATGTGAATTCCACCACATACCACGAGCAGAAAATGACGTTGCTGACACATTGTCAAAATTAGGATCAACCAGGAAATCAATTCCGCCAGGTATTGCCCTGGAGCACCTCAGGAAACCATCAATAAACCCATCACCAGAGTCCGAATCAATCTTTATCCCAGCAAGTTCTGCAGAGAATCATACGCCAATGGAGGTAGATCCGCAGAAAGATTCGGAATCCCTAAAGAGAGGGACAGCCGAGGTAATAGCAATCATGGAGAGAGCCGAGGTATATACGTCGGCAGAAAACATGGAGATAGACAAAGGAGATCACTGCAGAAAGAGTAACGCCGATATGGGCGCAACCCATATTTTCGTACCTAAAAGACGCGGTATTGCCGAGTAATGAAATATTAGCCAGACAAACCATCAGAAGAGCAAAAGCCTATACAATCATAAACAATGAGTTATATAAGAGAAGCGTGACAAACATATTGCGTATGCGTGAGTTCCAGAAGGTCGAAATCCTTCTAGACATACACCAAGGAGAATGTGGGCACCATGCCTCATCTCGCTTTTAGTAGCCAAGGCTTTCAGCATGGATTTTATCGCCAACGTTAAAAGAGGCGTAAGAATTAGTTAAGAAGTGCAATGGGTGTCGAGATATGCAACCAGAATACATATGCCGTCCGAGTTAAAACAATACCCATCACTTGGCCATTTTCGTATGGGGTTTAGACATGGTGGGACCTTTCAAGCCGGCGAGAGGAGGAATGACCCACATCTTGGTTATGGTAGACAAGTTCACAAAGTGGATTGAAGTAAAACCAATCAAAAGTGTGATGGGCACACAGTTGAAATTTCTCAAGGATATCATCTTGAGATACGGATACCCACATAGCATTATTACGGATAATGGCACGAACTTTGCGTATGAGCCTTCATGATTTTGCCAAGAGAAGCACATAAGACTAGATGTTGCCTCGGTGGCCCACCCAAAGATCCAATGGGCAAGTTGAAAGATCTAATGGACTGTGTTATCAGAATAAAACCACGACTTGTTGAACCTTTGCAACGGTCGCAGGATGTTGGATCAAGAAATCCCAGCCGTGTTATGGAGCCTCCGGACTACTCCGAATAGATCAACAGTTACACTCCATTCTTTCTGGTATACGGGCAGAGGCACTCCCGACATAATCTATGACTCGCCAAGGGTTGCTCAAGACACAACCTCGTAAACAAATGAAATAGCTCGGCAAGATGCCGAGACCTGTTGGAAGAAGCCAGGAGTTGACATTATCACGATCGGCCATTTATCAACGTAACTTACGGCGATATCACAGCAAGAAAGTGAATCCAAGAGTATTCAAAGAAGGAGATTTAGTCCTCCTACTGGTGCAGCGACGGCAGCATGCACAAATTATCACCCCCATGGAAGGACCATTTATCGTGAGCAAAGCATTGCACAACGATGCATATTATCCGATCGATGCTCAATCCTCGGAGAGAACAAGGCGCATAAAGCTGGTGAAGAAACGGCGCCCGGAATGTGGCTTTACTCGCCATTTTACTCGTAGCGTTCTATCTCAAGGTCAAAATCCAATGATGTATTTGCATCTCGGCACCCAGAGCAGTGACTCGGGGACTGCCGTAGGATATATTTATGTCATATCATGTATTTCAAACCTCGGCACCCAGAGCAGTTACTCGGGGACTACAATATGTTATGTTATTTCATGTTAGATGTTTAAACCTCGGCACCCATAGCAGTTACTCGGGGACTGCCATATGTAATGATTATTTCGTATTATATATTTGAACCTCGACACGCAGAGCAATGACTCGGGGACTGCCATATGGTATATTTATTTCTTTCGCGTTACATACTTGAACATTGGCGACCAGAGCAGTGACTCGGGGACTGCCGTATGTTGAGTTCCTTTCATGTTACGAATATGTACCTCGGTGCCAAAAACATTGACTCAGAGACTATCATATGATATGTCAAAAGCGTATTGACACTTAAACCTCGGCATCTAAAGCAACGATTCGGGGACTACCGTATGATACCTCAAACCTATGCTAAACGCAATCATATCAGTTTTATACCACCTCCGAAACGTGATTTATATAAGGAAGTTCCGGACAGTAAACGACGATCCAGCGATTGTTGCTTGCTCCCACAACGGAGTAGTTAACTTATATTCAAAACAGGTCAATAGCGTAGATATTCAGCGCTAATGCCTGGATAAGATCATCAAAATAACGGCAAAGTTGAGCCCTAAAAGATGAAGAAATTACGAGCCAGCAAGGCAAGAATTCGGACGAGCATCCACTTAACAAAGAATCTCAACAACACATAGCAAAAGAAGTTCGAATCATACGAGTTGACAAATTTTTCGTCTACATTATACGCCCGGCATACCAGGGATCGCAAATAACCTAGGCGTTGTTCGTTGAGGGCAGCTCCTTGCTCAAAAAGGGCACTCAAGTAGGAGGAACTGATCGAGGTCGCCGCCTCCGCCGACCAGTGCAACTTCGCGGTATCACGGGTTGTTCAGAGGCAAGATGCGTGCGGTAGAATGCCCGTGCCTTTGGAGGAGGACCGCAGATCACCGCTTATCCGAGCTTGAGCGAGCTATCGGATGTGGCGAATCATCTTCACCTTCCCGTGCTCACCTGAATCATCACCCGAAGCACCTTCACCGCGACCTCGATCCGGATCGGGAGAAAACTCGCCCTTCATTCCAGTGTGCACGTCGGGCGACTCAACGAGTGGAAAGCCCGAGCTTGTCAAGAGCAACAAAGGTGGGATCTTCAACCCAGCGGGAGCCGGCGCAGATTCCTCGTAATGTCAAGAGAGATGTCTTCATACCATGACATGATTACAAGGGCCATGTCGGCACCAAAGACGCCATCGATTCTCTCCAAAGACTCAACTGTCTCTCAGATGCCATCAGCCTTGTCACCAATAACTTGACTTCATTGATATCAGGAGTCCCTGAGGTATTCGGCCAGAGTGCATGATAAGCTCGGATAGCGGCCTGCACCAGGTCCCGGCCCATAATTTTCATCGGACCAACTGCAGCACCAACAGCAACCAAGAAATCCTCCATCGAATATTCAAAGTCAACAGCAACCGGTTCACCTCGACGAGCGCGAGCTGCAAGAACAGCTTTAGAACTCACGGGTTTGGCCTCGGGAAAGTGATCTGCGCAAAACATGGTCATGTCAAAGGGTAGCAGCGACAACAAAGAAAATATAGTTCGGCCATGCCAAATAACTTACGATGAATGTAGCTCATCATTATCTGAAGGTCTTTGGCCCAAGCAGCTTTACTCTTCTCGAAACGAGCAATTTCCTCGCTCAAACCGCGAGTTTTAAGTTCGGCAGCTTCGAGGAGTTCTTTGTTCTTCTGTATATCCAGAGTCAGCCGATTCTTTTCCTCGGAAAATTCTTGGTCGACCTTTTCTAGCTCGGACTTCTGAGAGAGCTTGAGTGTATTCACCTCGGATCTCAGGCGAGCTATCTCATCATCTTTTTCTTGTAGTTGCGCCGAATGAACTGCGCTTTGTTCTAAAAAATGAAGCATCACGTCAGGCATGGGCACGCAATATTGTTGCGACACCGCAACGTCTTGCAACTCGGCTTTACCACAGCACAACGCAATAAGGAAACTTAGCATAGATACTAAAAGGAGAAGGAGTAAAGTAGAAAGGAAACTAACCTTCCAAGGTCTTGATCTTCTTTTCAAGGCGGATATTGAGGTTATTGATATTACCTATTCAACAAGAAGTAAGCCGGCATTCCGCGGACGAGTATATGAGAAAGGTGGAAATAAGGAAAACGAACTATCGACTTACCGGCCTTCTTTGCCACGGGCAGAACTTTCTCGTACTTCTCTTCCAGCTTGCGGTGCGAAAAAAGCAACCTCTGGAACTCGGTGATGTCCGGTCATGTGCAACCTGAGCAATGGAGCAAAATGATAAAACAACAAGTAGAAGCTAAATTAGATCCGAATCAAGCAAAGCTTAATTCGGCTCTAGGTGGCTGGATATTCAAAGCTATACCAGATCCAAATCAAGCAAAGCTTAATTCGGCTCTAGGTGGCTGGATATTCAAAGCAATACCAGATCCGAATCAAGCAAAGCTTAATTCGGCTCTAGGTGGCTGGATATTCAAAGCTATACCAGATCCAACTCAAGCAAAGCTTAATTCGGCTCTAGGTGGCTGGATATTCAAAGCGATACCATATCCGAATCAAGCAAAGCTCAATTCGGCTCTAGGTGGCTGGATATTCAAAGCTATACTAAATCCGAATCCAGAAGGACTTAACTCAGATCTAGGTGGCTGGATATTAAAAGCTAAACTAGATCCGAATCAAGCAAAGCTCACTTCGGCTCTAGGTGGCTGGATATTAAAAGCTAAACTAGATCCGAATCAAGCAAAGCTCACTTCGGCTCTAGGTGGCTGGATATTCAAAGCTATACTAGATCCGAGTCAAGAAGGACTAGACTCAGATCTAGGTGGCTAGATCTTCAAAGTTAAACTAGATCCGAATCAAGCAAAGCTTAATTCGGCTATATGTGGCTGGATATTCAAAGCTACACCAAGTCCGAATAAACTATGAACTAGATGGCCGGACTAACAAACCTTAGAAATAAAATTAAGTCAAACTTCCAAGCATACAACAAGTTATTTCCTTGCAAGTTTCGGGGACTAGAGAATATGGTAACATCTGGAGAATAATTTAAGACTCAGAGATAAAATAATTACCGCATTCATCTTGTTGGTATCAATGATAAACTGGGCAGCATGGTCAAAACGGCCGCTGATGTCAGAAAGCTGGAAAGGTTGGTTGGCTGGATTACCCTCAAATTGATCAGCAGCATTACAGTTATTGGCATACTCAACTAGCGCTCCAAGGCTGTTCCCGCTAGCTGTCCGAGTTAAAACTTTACCCCCGGGCAGGCGGTCCGATCAAGGCAGTCGCAGGGCTCTTATGAAGAGCAAGCTGGCTGCCGGTGGCCGAGGTAACAGTGACTTTGGCAGATGCAGCTCCCTTACGCAGCGCGTCTGCAATACTCGGCTGAGAAGAGCCGGCAAGACCTTTCTGAGAAGAAGTCTTGACGGCAATAGCACGTTTCTCCTTAGAAGAGGCGTCAGCAGGAAGTTGCGCCTCCGAAGTAGGGACGGAGTCCTTAGGACCAGCGGAGGATAAGCTCGCAGAGGGCGCCGGGGCAACGACCTTTTCGGCCAAGGTCGGGATGACCGTAGAAACTGCCGAAGTAGATGGAGGCTCAATGGTAACGCTGGGGCCCATAGAGGGACCGGCTCAACGAAACATCGGAGGGCGGATCGGATCCAGATCAATGGAAGAGGTCTCAGGGCATCACGACGAACAGGACGATTTGGAGCGGGGAGAAGCGGACGAATAGGACTAGGAATTCGTGTCATCGGCGGGAGGAGGAGATGGCGGTAATCGCACGGCTAGTCATACTAGGACCGCCGGGTTTAACAGACAGGAGCTGCAAAATAAGAAAGAAGATTCGCGGTATGGGAAGCGAAGAGAGAAACAAGAAATATAGGCAAAAGAACTTACCAGAACCCCGGGCATAGTCTTGCGCTGGGAGGATTCGAGGATTTCTTTATTCGCTTCTTAGGAACCGCCTCGAGGCACTAGAAGGAGCCCAGCGCTTCCCCGAGGTAAGGGAGGCGGGAAGCAATAGGTTCGGCGTCGTGAACTGGGCCGGATTAGTGGGAAAGTAGAAGCGGAAATGCATAAGAAATAGGCATGGCGGCAACTACCTCAAGAATTTGGACCTCGTCAGAATCACCTTCCTCCTCTTGCTGAAGTTTTGCATGAGCTCGAGCCGGAGCAGGATCCGACTTAGGGACGAACTCCTCAGAGTCCGGCTCGCCAGTATCCGGGGTACTCCTGTCTGCGGGCCAAGGGAGCTGCAGAACTTCGGCGTCCTCATTCTTCTGCCCTGCGAACCTCTGCAGGACAAGGAGAAAGAAAATCATGTAAACCAGTCTCTAGGAACTGAGGAAAAATAGAGTAAAGGAGATTAGGCATACCTCGGGAGGCGGACTGTCGCGGGTGAATGGTTTTAACCCCCAAGACCAATCCTCAGGCATCTCAGTCTTGAAGATAGCTCGGACGCGCTTATGAATAAGGTAATTGTCCAACTCCACGGTCGAGACTCGGTTAGGGTCAAGAGGACCACTCATGTAGCATAGCTTGTGGGTCCGCTTTGGAAGGCGATCCGGCTACTAATAAAGTTGCCATCGGTCTTCGCCAAGACAACCCGCCCGGATCAACTCTTTAGCCGAATCTCAAGGCCTCGGCCAGGCATGAGTTTTCCTCGGATTATAGAGCGTTCACTTTGGAAGGTGGGCCAATTGAGAATGGAGGAGTCGAATCTTGTCTTCCCCCTCTGTTCTTGACATAGAAGAATGATTTGTGCCATTTCTTGCATGACTCCAACCCAAAGGACACGGGGAACACGGATTTCCTCCGAGGTGTAATAGACGCCGCCCACATTGGGTGAGCAACTTCTCGGAAGGATGCGAGATTTGTCGGGAACGACGTTGGAGCGGATCTGGAAGAACTCGACCAGACATGCACCGACGAGTAACCCACAGTAACCGAGGCGGAGATGAAAGCGAAAGAGAAGCTATGGCGTTCGCAGAAGGTGGCGGTGAAGGTCAAGTAATCAAGGAATTCTCTAGAAATCGCCGAGAGGGAGAGACCGGTCCGCGAAGTGAGACATGAAGACCACATACTCGCCTCTCGATAATCGGAGAGGATTTGCCGGGTAACGGCAGAAACCTCGGCGAGAATCCGTCGAGTTCGGATGAGCCATTCAATCTCACGCTGCGTGATGAAGAGCCTCGCCACGATCCACGCCGGGCCCGAGCAGCGTCATCGTCCTCAACAAGAGCACCGCTAAACGAACTAGACATGGGTGCGCGGAGAGATCGCCGGAGGAAAACTGGCGGCGGAGGAGCTTAGAGCTACAAGGCCCGTCGAACTTAGCACGAAAACAATGGCGAAGAGGAGGAACCGCCACCGAGCTGAAACGCAGCAGGCGGATCGATCTAGGGCGAGATCGAGGCAAGATGGTCGAAAGGACTCACCGGCGAGCCACGGCCGTAGAGCGCGTAACGACGCGGCGGAATCCTCACCGGCGAGGCTCTGGCGGATGAACGGCGGAGCGGCAAGAGAACGCGCAGCGAAGGAAGGAGAGCGGACGCGAGCGATAAGGGAAAGATGAACCTGCGCGCGTTTCCCTCTTTATAGTCAAGCCACGAGCAGGAGTGGGATCGTGGGTGTGGCGATTACCGTGTAGATCGTGGGAACAGCACGAACGCACGACGGTAAGTGGAGCCACACCAACGGCTACAGACAAAGAAAAGTTGTTACGATCCCGAGGGGAGCGGCACACGAGGCGTATGGCGCGGCAGCGGAACAGGTTCATCGTAGCTTGTCAGTAAGCACTGTAGAAGGACCTAAAAACTAGAAGAGCAATGATGGGGTGACACGTAGGACGTGGCGTACGATGGAAGGAACGAGGAAACCTCGGACGAGGACATAGCTCGGAAACAAGACTTAAGAAAGTAATGAAGCTGATATAACCCGGCCAAAGATATTGACAGGGCCACACCAGCTTCGGGGACTAATGTCGGGGGGTTAACCTCGGGTAGGTCAGAGACGGGGAAAGACAGAGGTATTGTCCCCGTCTGGTTTCCGAGCTACGGCCTAGGTCGGCCGAATCATGAATATGTCGGCCGATGAACGGAGGCAAGAAGCCCATGTATAGGTATCAAGTAGTTACCCGGCCGAGTTAATGAGAAAATCGGCCGGGTTATCCAAATGATCTTCATGCAGGTAAGGAACGAGCCGAGTAACACAAGGTAAGGCCAAGTGATACGGAGCTTGCAGGAGAAGGAGAAGCCCAGGGTCAAAGTATAGCTGCAGGCTAGAAGGAATCAGAACAGGGCCAAGCACAAGAGACAAGGATGCACAGCGTCAGAGGGGCAGAAGGAGGGCACGGAGGTGACAGTCCTGGAACCCGAGGCACGCAGGAGGGGGGCCACTAGAGCCTTGCCGTCATTAGAAGGGCGACAGGGCAAGGAGGCCGCCGAACTACTATTTTGGGACAAGCATATTCCACGAATATGCTTGCCTCGTCAGCCCTAAGGGCACCCAAGGCACCCCTTTATAAGGGGAGTTCTGGACCCTGAGGGGGGGATCGATTTTGAAGGAGCACCGTTAGGCTGGGGAGATTCACATTGTCCCCCTAAAAACAGCTCAAGGAGCACTTGTAACCCATCAAGAGAGAAATAAAGTTCATCACTTTGGCAGCTTGAGTGTAAAGACAGTTGCATCTTCCCTCCCCAGATCCCACTAGCATCCATTGGCCCCATACTTTTGCCTACCCATGGCAACTGCCGTGCCACCACCACGACAATTAAGCTACCCGCAACGAAGTTAGCTGACTTCGAGACGGAATCAAGGTTTGCGTCAATGGCTGTAAACGACTGGGAACCCGAAAGTGTGACTGGGCTTGTCGATACCGCGGAAACATTCCGCTTACCTAAACAGTACAGTGTGCTCCTCGCACAATCGTAATAAAGCAGTTAAGCATGGCATAAGTACAGGATAGTAAATAAAACCTCAAACTAGTTTGTGGCCCCAAGAAATAAGAATGAATCAAGCTCTGGCTCAGGGGGGTCCCATAAGCCTCCCGGATGTGGATAGCGCGAATAATCGAGGAACAGGAATCAAGTACTCGGGGTCCTAGGGACACAAGTGAGCAGGAAAAACCAAACAGCAGATATTACTCACCGGTGCCACTTTCATTAGTTATCCCATTACTACTCAGATTAAGTTGTTTAGGTACCTCGTTATCCATCAGACGCTCACAAACCCTACACATGCTGTTCTACGACTCGCATGGCTCAAACAACTCCTGTAGTAATGGCTCATGGGATGGGGAACAAGCTTGGTGGGGTTTAAAAGTAAAGGCTATGCAATACTTGGGATTCAGTTTAATGCAATCGCGAATCAATGATGCAAGAATAAGATAGAGGCAATAGGTACTGTATGTATGCAAGCATGTGGTAGTGCTTGCCTGGCAACTCAGTTGAAGCGAGAGACGGATCTGGGTAGTGCTCCTGGTTCTCTTGATATATCCCCTGCTCAGTATCTATTCGAAGAAGAACCAAACAAACAAGGGCCAACATAAATAAAGTCCACAAGCATAGGAATAAAATGCGTCAAGCAAACAATCATTCCATGATGAATGATGCACAAGTTGCATGGCAATAAAGTAGCATGGCATGGGTGAGGTGTGGAACACAAGGAATAACATTTTTATTGATTTTTGGTCCCATTTTATTGTCATATTAGTTGCTGTATACTATATATTTATATGATGCATGCTGCAATTGAAGTCATGGATAGCATAAACATAAAGGTCTCGTCGAGCTGATCATTTTAGACATATCATTTGTCAAATTCGGAGTTATAAAACAAAAGTTATTAATTTATTTAGGTCCAGGGGCATTTTGTTGTAATTTAAATCAACTTGAAATTTAAAGTGTCCAAATAATATTTTGAATGGCATATTTGAATTCCTCACATTTTTCTGATTCAAAAACATATATTATTTGTATTTTTTGGAATTATGAATTTAAATTTATTTATAGCAAAAATTAATAAATAGGGTCAAAGTCAAAGGTTGACTAATTAAATTAATTCTGAAAATATTTGATTAAAGATTTGAATTAACATTCAAAAACTAAACATTTTTCATATCAGGTTTGAATTCAAATTCGAAATATTTAATTAGTTATAAAATTTATCTGATAATAATCATTTACTGAAATTTTTATTGATTGAAGAAATGGCTGTGGACTTTTCTTACTCAGGCTAGAGCTACCCCAGTCACTGACCGGTGGGGTCACAAGTGGCCCGGCCCACTGCGCGAGTGGAAGCCACGTGGACACAGCGGGACCGCGGGTTGGAAGCCCAAAAAGGAGGAGGGCCTCGGTGCAAAACGTCCAAGAGGCTGTCGGGTGGGGTCCGGGGGTCTGCGGGTTGATAGCAAGGGACCCTAGGGGCCTAAGCAGAAAAGCGTCTGGGGGGTTGGTTTAGTCTGACGAAACTGTCGTTGATTCAGGAAAAACTGCGAGCTGACCTGAAGTTCAAACGAACCTGGCGAGCAAACGGATGTGAATTTTGCAAAACCGTAAAAACCAAAAATGAAGAGGGATGTACAGGCTGCAAGTTTTGTGTTTGGGGTGCCACCAACGGAGGACTCTACGCGCCGGGAAACTACGACGAACAGAGGCCGACCCGAGGCAAAAGACTAATTTTCATCGTCAGGAAAAGAGGGTTTTCTCATGATCTTTCGAGGACGATGGCGAAGGATACAACGCGAATTCGGAGATGATGTAAAAACAAAATACGCAGAGGAAAGGTAGGGCTATAACTTTCATGTTTGGGGATTTTGCGAAGGAGGGCTGTAGCGGACGGGGCAAGGTGAAGAACAGGGGTGTTCTCGGGGCTGTTGCTGATCTGTCGAGCGGCTTCGTTTGACAGGGTTCAGCTATCGCGCGCGCTGATAGCGGCCGACAGCAACGACTACAGATGGTTGGGGACGCCGGCCTGGTGATGATCCTCGACCGAGGCGAGGCTACGGTGCACATCAGCAAAGGAGGAGGGGAATTGGACAGGGGTGCTCATCCAGACCGATTCCCAGAGGAATCGAGGAGGGAAGCGGTCGGAGGTGATGTCGGCGATGGCGGCGGGTTCTGCGCTTGGACAGGAAGAAGAGGAAGCAAAGGCTCCTGGGACGGACAGCTCCTCTCGAGGGACCCCCACAATGGCCTTGACGAAGCGTCACGATCCGCGGCTTCAGCGGGGCTCACCGGCGACCATGGCGACGGGGCGGCGACTGCTCGACTTGCTGCTGCACGCGGGAGGGAGGAGGACAGGGGAAAAAGGGAATGGCGGCGGAGAGGAGGGGAAGAGGAAGGCTAGGGTTGCAGGGGGCCTCCGCGGCTTGGGGATAAGAAGGGCGGAGGGGTGACGCGACGGGGACCTGCTCCGCAGCTACTTTCCGTCTGCGTGTCTTCAGAGAGGAGGGCGAACGGAGAAGAGTGCAGGCGGCGGCACGCCCGTGGCGAAGGTCTTGGGCGGTGGGCTGGGTTGCTGCTGCTCGACTTGGGCTGCTGCGGGAGGTAAGGCCCAGGTTGGCTGCTGCTCTCCTCTCTCACTATTTTTTTTCCTTCTTCTTTTTATTTATTTGCTTTGTTTGTTTGTATTCTATTTCAAATTTAAATCAGCTTCTAATCTCCAATTCTTTGGAAACATTTTCAGGGGATTTGAACAGAGGGTTGACCATGAGGGAAAACAAAAGAGATAAGATACCTATGGAGAGAGAATGCCCCAATGATCAGGCAGGTATGGGGATGGTTTAAAGAGGGGGGTAGGGTTTAGGCTTAGATGGGGGATGGTGAATAGGGGGTAGGTTTTAGAGATAGCAAGAGAGGTAGAAAGATGAGGAGAGAGGTTGAGTGTTTGACAAAACAAAACAAGATCAAGCAAGATCAACAAGCCCAAGCAAGATAGCCAAAAGAGGAAAAAGGAGAAAGGTGGTGATGGGGGTAGAAGGAGATGGATAAGAGGTTTTAAGCAAGACCAAAAATATATCAAGCCCAAAAGAAAAGCTAGAGATATAGATGAACCACTCAAACTCAAATAGGACCAAAGATGACCAAGGTTGATGATGGTTGCGTGGTCCATGCAAACAATAAATGCCATGTATTCATATTGTGAAAACAACATAGAATCACATGGCTTTATTCCATGCATTCCCAAAAGGTGGAATAAGGCCAAGCAAAAGGGGATAGCATTGGATCCACCCAACCCACATGATCTAGGTAAACTCAAATAAATGCCAGCTCATATTAATTGGATGGTGGAATTATAAGGTGGTGAAGAAAGGTGGTGGAGTTGATTGAAAAGATATGCCCCCAACTCAACTTGGGCATTTGACAATATATCAAGAACCAGATATAATAATAAGAGGCAAATACAATTAATGATGCATATGAGGTAAGAACCAAAACACAAGGGTTTGTATGATGCTCAAATTGCAAGATGGCATGATAACATGAGCATGATATGATGATGATGCAACAATTATATGTAGGAAGTGGCCATTTTATTACTAGATCTAGTAGCATTACAGATGTTAGACAACTGGGATGCTACAACTCTCCCCCACTAAACAGGAATCTCGCCCCGAGATTCTAGGAAGAAGAAGAAGACACAAAGAGGGTAGGATAGTTGGCACGGAGTTCATCTTCACGTTCCCAAGTGGCTTCATCAGCGAATGGTGTGACCACGCACCTTGCGAACTTGATGGACTTGTTGCAGTCCTTCTTCTGCGGTCTCAAGGATTTTTGTGGGGTGTTCTTGATAAGACAGGTCTTCTTGGAGATCGATTAGCTCGTGATCCACGGTCCTGCCGGGATCTTTGAAGCACTTCTTGAGTTGAGGGATGTGGAAAACATCATGGACTTTGAGTTTTCCGGAGCTCAAGGGCATAAGCAACTTCTCCTCTTCTACCACGAATTTTGAAAGGCCGATGTATCTAGGAGCCAGCTTTCCTTTGATACCAAAGCGGTGTGTGCCTCTCATGGGAGTGACACGAAGGTAAGCAGATCACCGGAGCATACACCATGTCCGTGTGCTTCTGTCATAATTGCTCTTCAGCGACTTTGAGCAATCTTGTGTTCTCAAGAATGATATGCACCTTCTCCTCCGCTTGAGTTACAATGTCGTGGCCAAACCAGATTCTTTCTCCTGCACCGACCAACCAATCGGAGTTCGCACTTGCGCCATAGAGAGCCTCAAATGGTGCCATCTTGACTTTTCTCGAAGTTGTTGTAAGAGAATTCAGCATAAGGAAGACATTCCTCCCACTTCATGCCAAAGAAAGCATAAGCACGAAGCATATCCTCCGATCTGATTGATCCTTTCGACTTGTCCTTGCGATGAGGGTGGTAAGCGATCTTTGAAGTTCAACTTTGTTCCCAAAGCATTTTGGAAACTTTCCCGAACTTGGAGGTGAAGATGCTCCCAGTGCGAACTAATCTCAAGCGGAACCCCATACAGGGAGACAATTTTGTTGATATAGAGCTCAGCCAACTGAATTCCAGAAATTGTTTCCTTGACGGGGAAGAAATGAGCCACTTTAGAAAGCCTGTCGATGACAACAAAGATTGCATTGTTGCCCTTCTGCGACCTAGGAAAACCAGTGATGAATTCCATCTCTACTTTCTCCCATTTCCATTCCGGGGGTTTCAATGGCTGTAGAAGACCGAAAGGTTTCTGATGGACAGCTTTCACTCTGCGGCAGGCATCACACTCCGAGACATACTTGGCACAATATCATTTCAAACCAGGCCACCAATATTGTGTTTTAAAGTCCATGTACATCTTTGTGCTGCCAGGATGGATAGAAAGAACAGAATCGTGCGCCTCCTTGAGAACTTGCTCTCTCAAACCCGGGTAGTTTGGCACAAACATCCGGTGTTCAAAGAAAAGCGTGCCTTGATCATCGACGTGGAAGGACTCATACTTCGGAAGCTCAAGTTTAGAGATGATCTTTTTGGTGTGCGGATCACCAAGCTGACGAGAGCGAATCTTTTCTTCCAAGAGAGGAGTAGCCAGAAGGTTCAGGAGATGCCCTTGTTCCACAATTTCCAGGTTGAGCTGATGGAATTCCTCGCACAAGTGGAGGGCTGCTCCATCAGTGAGTATGTGCTTAAGATGTCTGGGCACGCAAACAAACTTCAAAGCTTGGGTATAGTGATTCCTAATGCTTTGGGGATTTACCGTGTCCTCCAATCACTACCACCAAGTTACAAGAACTTTGTGATGAACTACAACATGCAAAACATGAACAAGACGTTGCCAGAACTCTTTGCCATGTTGAAATCTGCAGAAGTGGAGATCAAGAAAGAGCACCAAGTGTTGTTGGTCAATAAGACCACCAAATTCAAGAAAGGCAAGTCTAAGGTAAAGGACACTTCAAGAAGGGTGGTAAGAAAGTTATCACCAACGAAGAAGACCAAGGCTGGACCTAAGCCCGATCTCGAGTGCTTTTACCGCAAGGGAGAAGGTCCTCGAAGCGGAATTGCCCAAAGTACTTGGCGGATTTGAAGAACGGCAACATCAAGAAGAAAGGTATATCCGATATACATGTTATTTATGTGTATCTCACTAGTACCGTAGTAGTACCTAGGTATTTGAAACGGTTCTGTTCATATTTGTAACTCAAAACAGTGTCAGAATAAACGGAAGCTAGCGAAGAATGAGGTGACGGCGCGCGTGGAAACGGATCAAAGGTTGATGTGATCGCGGTCGGCACGCTACCCCTTCATCTACCATCGGGATTAGTTTTATACTTAAATAATTGTTATTTGGTGCCTGCGTTAAGCATGAACATTATATCGGGATCTTGTTTATTGCGAGACGGTTACTTGTTTAAGTCCGAGAATAATGGTTGTTCGATTTATATGAGTAATATGTTTTATGCACATGCACGTTTGATAGATGGTCTATTCTTGTTGAATCTCAATAGTGGAAATACACATATTAATAACATTGAGGCTAAATGTTTGAAATCGAGCGGTAACTCGACCTATATGTGGCACTGTCGTCTTGGTCACATTGGAGTGAAGCGTATGAAGAAGCTCCATTCCGATGGACTTCTTAAATCACTTGATTTCGAATCACTTGAAAGATGCGAAGCATGTCTGATGGGTAAAATGACTAAGACTCCATTCTCTGGTATGATGGAGCGAGCTACGGACTTATTGGAAATCATACATACCGATGTGTGTGGTCCAATGAGTGTAGCATCGCGCGGTGGTTATCGTTATGTTCTTACCTTCACGGATGACTTGAGTAGATATGGGTATATCTATTTCATGAAACATAAGTCCGAAACTTTCGAGAAGTTTAAGGAGTTTCAAAGTGAGGTAGAGAATCAACGTAACAAGAAGATTAAATTTCTGCTCGATCGTGGAGGTGAATATCTAAGTTACGACTTTGGCGAGCATTTGAAGAAATGCGGAATACTTTCACAATTGACACCGCCGGGAACACCACAGCGTAATGGTGTGTCCGAACGTCGTAATCGAACTCTCTTAGATATGGTTCGTTCTATGATGTCACTTATGATTTACGCTATCATTTTGGGGTTATGCATTAGAAACAGCCGCATTCACTTTAAATAGGGCACCATCTAAATCCTTTGAAATGACACCGTATGAATTATGGTTTGGGAAGAAACCTAGATTGTCGTTCCTTAAAGTTTGGGGTTGCGAAGCCTATGTAAATAAGTTACAGCCGGGCAAGCTTGAACCGAAAGCGAAAAAATGCGTCTTCATAGGATACCAAGGAAACTATTGGGTATACCTTCTATCATAGATCCGAAGGCAAAATCTTCGTTAAGAATGGATCCTTTCTAGAGAAGGAATTTCTCTCGAAAGAAGTGACTGGAAGGAAAGTAGAACTCGACGAGGTTGTCGAACCTTCTCTCGAATTGCGAGTAGCGCAGACCGGAAGAAGTTCCCGGTGCTGCACCAGTTAGAGAGGAAGCTAATGATTATGATCATGAAACTTCGGTTGAAGTTGCTACTGAGCCTCGCAGTCAACAAGAACTCGTACCACTCCATTGGTATGATCCGTTATGAGTGTCATGTTGGTGGACAACACCGATGACCCCGAGACATATGAGGAAGCGATGATGAGCCCAGATTCCAATAAATGGCAAGAAGCCATGAAATCCGAGATTGGATCCATGTAAAAACCAAGTATGGACTTTGGTGGACTTACCGGATGGTAGGAAGGTCATCGAGAACAAATGGATTTTCAAGAAGAAAAGATCCGATGGTAATGTTATCGTATAAAGCTCGACTTGTCGCAAAGGGGTTTCGACAAATTCAAGGAGTTGACTACGATGAGACTTTCTCACCAGTAGCAAAGCTAAAGTCTGTGAGGATTATGTTAGCAATCGCTGCATATTATGATTATGAGATATGGCAGATGGATGTCAAAACAACATTCCTCAATGGAGACATTGATGAAGAGTTGTATATGATGCAACCCAAAGGTTTTGTCGATCCTAAAGATGCTAACAAGGTATGCAAACTTCAACGGTCCATATATGGATTGAAGCAAGCATCCCGAAGTTGGAATCGATGTTTTGATAAGGTGATCAAAAGTTTTGGTTTTATACAAACTTATGGAGAAGCTTGTATTTACAAGAAAGTGAGTGGGAGCTCTGTAGCATTCTTAATACTATATGTAGATGACATATTGTTGATTGGGAATGATGTAGACCTTCTTAATAGTGTCAAGGAATATTTGAATAATAGTTTTTCAATGAAGGATCTTGGCAAAGCAGCTTACATATTAGGCATAAAGATTTATAGAGATAGATCAAGACGCCAAATATCATTGTCACAAAGTACATATTTGGACAAAGTTCTAAAGAGATTTGGAATGGAAGATAGCAAGAAAGGGTTCTTGCCCATCTTGCCCGATACGACCTTGAGTAAAACTCAAAGTCCGACATCAGCAGAAGATAGAGAAAGGATGAGTAAGACTCCCTATGCCTCAGCCATAGGATCTCTAATGTATGCCATGCTACGTACTAGACCCGACATTGCATATGCTGTTAGTTTAACTAGCAGATATCAAAGTGATCCAGGAGTGGATCATTGGACAGCGGTCAAAAACATCCTTAAGTACTTGAGAAGAACTAAGGATATGGTTCTTTCTTATGGAGGTGATGAACAGCTCGTTGTTAATGGTTACACCGGTGCAAGTTGGAACACCGATCCGGATGATTCTAAATCACAACTGGATAATGATTTATTTTGAATGGTGCAGAAGAATGGAGGAGTGCAAAGCAAAGCGTTGTGGCGAGATCTTCAACTGAATCGGAATACATGGCTGCTTCAGAGGCTTCACAAGAAGCGATATGGATGAAAGAGTTCATTACAGAGCTGGGTGTGGTTCCTAGTGCACTGGACCCAATGTCTATCTACTGTGATACCATGGGCGCCATAGCCAATGCGCAAGAACCAAGGTCACACAAGAAGCTGAAGCACATCAAGCTACGTTTTCACGCTATTCGAGAACATATCCAAGATGGGGATATAAATATTTGCAAAGTACACACATATCTGAATGTGGCGGATCCGTTGACTAAACCTCTCCCGAGGGCAAAACATGACCAGCACCAAACTGCCATGGGTGTTCGGTATATTACCATGTAATATAGATTAGATGACTCTAGTGCAAGTGGGAGACTGTTGGAGATATGCCCTAGAGGCAATAATAAATATAGTTATTATTATATCTTTGTGTTTATTATAAATGTTTACATTCATGCTATAATAGTATTAACAAGGAAACATTGATACTTGTGTGATTTGTAGACTAAAATAAGAGTCCCTAGTAAAGCCTCAATATAATACTAGCTTGTTGGTTAATAGATGATTGTGGTTTCCCTATCATGAACATTGAGATGTTATTAACAACAAGATCATATCGTTAGGAGAATGATATGGTGGACATACTCCTATAGATAAGCGTAGCATAAAGATCAAGTCATTTTAATAGTTCAATTGCTATATGCTTTCTAATACATAGTAATCTAATTCCTTCGACCATGAGATCATGCATATCACCTTTACCGGATGGATGCTTTGATGACATCAAACACCACACCGTAACTGGGTGGCTATAAAGGTGGCATTGAGTGTTCGGAAAGTATTGGTTGAGACACATGGATCAAGAGTGGGATTTGTCCATCCATATGACGGATAGATATACTCTGGGCCCTCTCGGTGAAATGTCATCCGATTAGCTTGCAAGCATGTGACTGGCTCACAAGGGATCACATATCACGGGAACGAGAAAAGAGTACTTATCAGTAACGAGGTTGAACTAGGTATACAGAGATACCGACGATCATAACCTCGGATAAGTAAACTATCGTGAGACAAAGGGAAATTGATATCGTATGTAAGTGGTTCATTCGATCGCAAATTACTCGTCGAAATATGTGGGAGCCATATGAATTTCCAGATTCCTCTATTGGTTATTGTTCGGAGAAGTGTCTCGATCATGTCCGCATAATTCACGAACCGTAGGGAGACACACTTAAGGATTCGACGTTGTTTGAGTAGTTATGGAATGATGAGAAAGAGTCTGAATGTTGTTCGGAGTCTCGAATGGGATTCTGGATATCACGAGGAGATCCAGAATGGTCCGGAGAACAAGATTCATATAAGGAAAGTCCCGTTTCGGAGTTGGAGAATGGTTCCGGTGTTTTCATCGGGAATGTTCTAGAAGGTTCCGGAATGTCCGGCACTCCGGAGGGGAAGGGTACATGAATGTGTTATATCAAGTTGATATGATTGCATCATGTAATCGGTGTCATCGCTGAACAAAATAGAGGGTTTATTCAAATCCTAGTTTGAAAAGTCAAACGCCAAGTTTGAAAGTCAAACGGCTATTTTAGGGAAGTGGAGAAAGAGGAGGAAACCGAGTTGGGGAGGAGTCCCTCCTCTACCGCCGGCCCACCTCCAAGCCGATTTGGGGAGGGACTCCCCTCCCCTTGGCCGGCCGGCCCCTCCACCTATATAAGGAGGGGCAGGGCTTCCCTCCTAGACACACAAGATCCCCGCCTCCAAACCCTAAGCCATGGCCACCTGCTGCCGCCTAGGTCAAGCCGCCGCCTAGCAACCCTAGCCACGGCCAAGCTTCCTCCTCGCGTGTCTAATCCTTAGATCGTCGAGGGACTCTCTCATACTCCACCATACTCGCCCGCTTAAGGCGGCCTGCGAGATCTCCCTCTACTCCCACTACCACGCCTTTGCCAGAATCGCGAGGAGAGAGCTACAACCTCCATTTCTTTGGAACAAGGGAGGAAGGTCTTCGCCGAGTACCGAACGTGACCGATCCGGAGCGCCGAACGCAGCGCCGGAAGGATCGTCTACGCGATCTTGAGATCGGGAAAATTACGACTACATCACCCACGAGAATCCGCTCTCGTTAAACACTTTGGAATCTTCGAGGGTGAGTTATTCCATCGACTCGTTGCTACAATCTAGTAGATAGATCTTGGCTTGTTTGTTTGTATGCGACAGAAATTTTTTGTTTTCCTTGCTACGAATCCCTACAGTCCGGTCCGTAGTCAGTGGAAGTGGGAAGAGATGCCCTATGGAGAATCTGCCTTTATTGTGAGTTTTCCGTCGATGGAGGATTTGGACAGGGTGTATGGGATCTAGGTGCCGGTACCGCTGACCACCTCTCAGCTATCGTTTTCTATTTACCGGACACAGAAGGTGCCCCACAAGCTTGAGTGCAGTAGGTATGGCTGCATGTAGATGGGGTCCTACATTGTTTGCGGTCTTTCTTGGGTCTATGGGCGGTCGGTGGTCTCATGGGCACTACCTTAGATGTGGATCTATTCAGTTTGAGGAGGCGTGGTGTCGTTCGGATTCTTATTGCTATGACAGATACAAGTGTTTTCTTGAGGCTGCAGGATTCACTTGGACATTATGTTGTGACTGATGCTGTGGTGGGTCTCAAGGCTTATGAGCTTCGTTTTCGTTTGGAGACAGAGGGTTATGTGCCTGAGCCTGAGTTTGCACCTTTCTTATGGAGTAAGAGGAAGGATGATCAGGATGATGAAGCGGATAAGAAGCCATCTGATGATGTTATGGATACTTCTGACACGGGGGGTGGCTCACAGGTTGTTGGGGCTGGCTCTTCTTCGACTTCTACTGGGCAGGGTGGTTCGGTGTAGCAGCCTACCAGGCAGGGAGCTCAGCTAGACTGATCAGTGCATTTGGATCATGTGATACTATTTGCTGTTACTCCTTTTAATGCTAACCCTGCCACTCCTCGTGGTAAAGAGCTCTTGGAGGCGCTTCCATTGGACTCTCCCTGCGGGGATCTCGACCGGTGTTGTGCTCTCCTCGTGTCTCTCCTTCACAGCTTCAGGAGGCCTTGCTTGGGGCTTGTGGTTCTGTGGAGTCGTATGGTGTTTCTTCGTTTCAGGCTTCTCCCACGCGTGGGAGACCTAACATGATGGGTCGTTCTATTCCCACGCAGGTGGGGACGGTGCTACAGGAGGTGGTACCGGTTGTACAGGAGGTCATCTCCGGGTCTTCGGTGTGGAGGCTGGCCCAGGTGGGGCTCGCCGACCGCGAGGCTATCGGGTTGGCTGCCGAGGCGCACTGTGCTTCACCTTTGCCCCTGGCGGTGCAACCCTCTACGGCTGTGACGCGGGATGCTGGAGGTCCCTCCCATGATGCTTGTCCGTCGGACATGGAGGGACGCTCTAGCTCAGTTGGTGAACAGGTGGCGGGGAGGATGGACCTGACCCAGGAGGGGTTTGGTTTGTCCCCAGTTGTCGATGGTCCTATCTTTGTCGCTAGGACCCCGGCGCGCAGGAGTTTTCGTCATGGTGTTGACGCACTGGGAGCCTCTGCCACAGATGAGGACTCCTTGGGCAAGGCCATGCGGAGGAAGGCGGAGAAGAATTTGGACACCCCGGGTAAATCATCTAAATCATTTCTTTCTTTTTCAAATAACTCTATTGTGGATAAGCTGGCTAACGTTTGTGTTAGTTTGGGAAGATCTGTAAGTGAAGTTAATCTTTCTAATTCTGTTTTGAGACATATGGAGGTTGACCGTCTAACGGTTACTCCTAAAATCTCTGTTGTTCCTGACCCTTCACCAATGGAGGAGGAGGAGTTACATGCCACAATAGATGGTCAACTCCTTTCTCACTTAGTTGGTGAAGTATCAGATAAGGCTTTGATGAGACTGGGCTGGATTCATTATATGATCTTACAGCTTCTGGTCGGAAATCAAAGGGCCATCGGTCCCGTAAGAGATCTCGTGTACCCAAATCCCCAATTGTTTCTCAATGAATGGCATGTTCTCAAATAGCAGAGGTCTTCTTGACTTGGCTAAACATTTGTTTTTTGCCGATTGTGTGAGAGATTATAAATTGGATTTTTTGGGTATTTCTGAGACTGGTAGACGTGATTTCTCACAAAGTCAACTCAATCGCCTTTCTGGTGGAGTGGATTTTACATGGGTATCACGTCCGCCACGAGGGCGTTCCGGGGGAATCCTGTTAGGGGTCAGAGATGAGACAATGGAAACCTTAGCTAGTTCGGTTGGAGATTTTTTTATTAAACTCCATATCCGGAACAAGGCTCATGATTTCGTTTGGTCTCTGGTCGCTGTATACGAGGTTGTCCAGTATGTTTATAAAGCGGACTTTTTACGTGAGTTGGTTAATCTTGCTAAGGACAATCCTTATCCTATCCTTATAGGTGGGGATTTTAATTTGCTAAGATTCCCTCATGAGAAAAGTTGAGGCCGGTTTGATGAACATTGGCCTTTCATGTTTAATGCTGTCATAGACAGCTTGGACTTAAGAGAGGTTACAATGTTAGGAAGACAATTTACTTAGGCTAATAGTCTTCTGGAGCCTACATACGAACAATTAGATAGAGTGCTTATGGATACCGAATGGGAAGATAAATTTCCTATGGTAACTGTTCGCGCTCTAGAGCGTATTGAGGCTTTATCGGACCATGCCCCATTACTACTATCTGTTGGAATACCACCACGGAAATCCAAAAACATTTTCAATTTTGAACTAGGATGGATTGATCGTGATGGTTTTTATGACCTTATGAAGGATATTTGGGAAAAACCGGTCAGTGGTCACACACCTATAAAACGTTGGAACAATAAAAATATGCGTGCCTTGCGCAAATTCCTCCGTGGTTGGGCTAGACATACTTCTGGTATCCTTAAAAAGGAAAAAATACGCCTTTTGCTATTATTAATGACTTAGAGGCTTCAGCGGAGGTTAGGTTATTGACTGCACAAGAGATTGAGCTTAAAAACCAATCGAATGCGGAAATTGCCAGACTCCTGCGTGAGGAAGAACTCAAGTGTACCAACGGTCTAAAGCCAAATTCATCCTAGAAGGAGATGCAAATACAAGATACTTTCATGCTGTTGCAAATGGCAATCATAAGAAAAAACTTATTCATTATCTAATCTAGGAAGAAGGGACGATCGAAGGTCAGCAACATCTTAAATCTTATATTACCAACTACTATAAATCCTTCTTTGGGGCACCACCTGAAAATTCCTTTTCGTTGGATGAGTCCCGGACGGAGGATATTCCTCAGGTTTCTATTGTGGAAAACAACTTTCTGACTGCTCCTTATACTGAGGAGGAGGTTAAGAAGGCCGTCTTCCAAATGGAACCAAACAAAGCGCCAGGACCTGATGGCTTTCCAGCGGAGTTTTACAAAACATTCTGGGAAGTTATAAAGGTTGACTTGATGCGCTTGTTCGAGTTTCTACATGTTGGTCGGCTGGACCTATTCAGGTTAAATTTTGGCAACATAATTTTATTACCTAAGGTTAACAATGCAGAACGTATACAACAGTATCGTCCAATCTGTCTTCTTAACGTTAGATTTAAAATTTTCACAAAGGTTGCTATGATTAGACTGAATTCAGTGGCTGATCATGTTGTTCGACCTTCTCAAACCGCTTTCATGCATGGGAGAAACATCTTAGATAGCGTTGTAACCCTGCATGAAACGATTCATGAACTACACTCAAAAAAATTAAATGGGGTATTGTTCAAGATCGATTTTGAGAAGGCATATGATAAAGTTAATTGGTCTTTCCTACAACAAACGCTCCGTATGAAAGGTTTTTCTGAAGAGTGGTGTGCTCTCATATAGTCTTTTGTGACTGGGGGTAGAGTTGCCATTAATGTCAATGATGACATAGGTAAATACTTCCAGACCAAAAAAGGGTTGCGACAAGGGGATCCATTATCGCCTATACTATTTAATATAGTGGCAGATATGTTGGCTATCCTTATTGAGAGAGCGAAGGCTGATGGCCAAATTGAAGGATTGGTTCCACATCTTGTTGATGGTGGTCTATCTATTCTTCAATATGCCGATGATACAATACTATTTATGGAACATGATCTAGAGAAAGCCAAGAACCTGAAACTAATACTTTCAGCATTTGAGCAGCTTTATGGATTGAAAATAAACTTCCATAAGAGTGATTTGTATTGTTTTGGAGAGGCTAAAGACGAGGCTCACCTGTATGCCGATCTTTTTGGCTGTGGTCACGGGCAATTTCCAATCAATTATCTGGGAATACCGATACATTATCGGCGTCTTACGATTGCTGAATGGAAACTCGTTGAGGAAAGACTTCAGAAACGTCTTAATAGTTGGAAGGGTAAATTGCTATCCCTTGGTGGAAGGCCGATCCTCATTAATTCAGTACTCACCAACATGGTACTGTATATTATATCATTCTTCCAGTTACCAAAAGGAGTCTTGTCAAAACTGGACTATTTCCGTTCAAGATTCTTTTGGCAAGGGGATAGTGAGAAAAAAAATATCGACTGGCCAAATGGAATATTGTTTGCCAACCCAAAGAATATGGTGGATTGGGCATACATGATTTAAAAGTCAAAAACACTGCAGATTGGGTAAATGGTTATGCAAACTTCTTACTGAAGAAGGGGTCTGGCAAACTATTCTATGGAGGAAATATGTTGGCTCAAAAGCGGTGTCTACACTGGTTTGGAAACCAGGTGATTCACACTTTTGGGCTGGACTAATGGCTTCCAAAACACGGTTTTGCACTTTTATTATTAAGGATGGTTCACAGATTAGGTTCCGGGAAGATAAATGGCTTGGCCAAACTTCTCTCCGTGAACAATATCCAGTTCTATATTCGATTGTTAGACACAAAAGGGATACTCTCGCTGAGTGTGGCATCCCGCAAAACCACTACTAGAAAATCGCGTTGTTTTTGGTGCATTGCATCATCATGACCGCATGCTCATGTCATCATGCCACATTGCATTTGTGCATCGTCATCATCTTGCATGTGCTTGTATAAAACTATTTTCAGAAAAACCTGTCTTTGTTTTCTAAACGCCCCATCTTATGCAAACACCGAAAACCGGGTCCCCGGAATATTTTGTTTTGTCCGCTGTCGGATTGCAAAAGCGCTGTTTAAAAATAAATATTTTAATTAATTATTTAGTGGAGGCAGCCGAACGGGCCAAATCGACCCGAACGACCACCCCCGTACAAAACAGATCGGTCCGCCCCTTTTTCCTAAACCTACCAACTAACCTACCCACACCCCCTGGCCACCTCACTCCCTCCAATAGCCTCTTGCCACCTCAGCTCCCCTCTCCCCTCTACCCAATCCCCACCTGCCACCTAATCCTACCCACTCCCTCTCTCTCTCACCTCACCAATCCATCACCACACTCCCTCACAGCCACACCCTCCCCTGGGCCCATCCCGCCGGCCACACACACGCACACAACGCACACACTACACACCACCCGACCCCGCGCCTCCCCTGGGTCCCACCCTGGCCCACACACGCGCCCACGCAGCCTTCCCCTACCTCCCGCTCGAGCAGACCCGCGCGTCCGACCCCGAGCCTCCCGACGGCGCGACCTCGCCCTGCGCCGCCTGGCCCCGCGACCAGCTGCCGCCGCCACGGCCACCTCCCGCCGCCAGAGCTCGCCCCCATAGCGGCCGCCGCCCGCCTGCCGCGCCGCCGCCTCGCCCCGCCTCAGAGCACCAACCGCCTTGCACCTCCCGCCTAACCGCCCTCGCTCCGCCTCCCGCGCTCGCCTCCTTCTCCATGCGTGTGCCGGCGAAGCTTAACCTCCGCGCCGCTGGCGCGCTCGCGCCACCGCCACTCGCCTCCTCCACGACCCGCCAGCGCCGCCGCCTCCTAAGCGCCGCCTGCCCAGACCACCTCTACCGCGCCGACGCGGCGCCGCGCCAGCCTCCGCGCGCCCGCCAGCGACGCCGCCCCATCCAACCACCGTGCCTCTTCCCGCCCACGCCCGCCAGCTGCCCTCCGAAGCCGCTCGCCGCTGCCGCGCCTTCTGCAGCCGCCCTCCGCGTGCTCGAGCCGCCCGCCCGGCGACCCCTCTGCGATCCCGACTCGCCTCGCTGAGCTGCCCCGACGCCAGGAGCCTCCCGCCGCCCTCCGCCCCTATCCACCGCCGCTGCCGGCCCCGACATCGTCGCCACCGCCGGCCTCGTGCTCGCATCCATGTCTCGTTGTTGGTCATGTTTCGACCGTGTCTGCTGTTTTGGACATGTTCTTGTGTAATCCATATCCGCTTGTAGTTGTCCGTGTCGTGGGCTCCGCTGCTTGTCGACAAGGCCGCAAACAAGAACCCGCCTCTCTTCTTTCGACAAGATCCTCCTCGACCTTGAGCGGGCGCCAAGTTCTCCTCTCGGGCCGTCAAGATCTCCGTCACCGACCTCGAGACCTTCCACACGAGCGGCGATACATGATCCGGAGAAAACCGACACGTTCAAGATCCCCGACTCGAAGATCCCCGGAACGCCAAGACCGCCACCGATACGACAAGAACCCCGGACACGGAACTACAAGATCATCGTCAGGGACGTCAATGCCTCAGAACGCCAAGTGCTCCTTCCCGGACCCGAAGACCATCGGCCGATGTCACCACCGACAAGAGACGGACGACAAGTTTACTTCTCGGACACCGAGCGTCAAGGTCGCCTTCACGGGGAGCCGCAAGACATCCTCCCCGGGATCTGGAGACCGAACCCTCGGCACTCCAAGATCTTCTCCTCGGAACGCCATGATCCCCTTCGCAGATCCGAAGACCCCAAACCCCGATTCGTCGAACCCTGGACCCTGAGACCGACCCCGAACCCCGGAAACCCCAAGATCGTCGAGAACCCTAATGTGTGAACCCCTTCCCGAAGCCCTATTTTATAACATGATAACAACTTGTTGCATATTGAATTGTCATACTCACATGCATATCTGTGGTTTGGGGGCCTTATGCCGATTCACCTAATAATTAAATATGGGGCCCATATGCGGGCAAATCTAGTCTCATATTGGCCTCATTTAAATTGATGTAGCGAACCGGTGCTATATTTTGGCCATGTTAAACAACATTTAAATTGCGGGGTAGCTAAACAACTTGAACCTCCTAATTAATTGTCGGGACCCCGGTTCCGCTTAATATGACCTAATTGCACCGCACCTTCGCCATGTCATACATCATACATGCATCATGCCGATCTTCTGCCGTTGAATTAAATATTGCATCCGGTGTTTATTCTAGTGTTTTGCTTCTTCGCGGATAAGGCCGATGAGTTGATGTGAGCTTCGCCCCGATCTTCGGTTGAACCTTCGACAATGTTTTCAAAGCAGCATCTCCCTTCTACCTATCTTACTTTTATAGTATTTATTCCCTCTGTTGATCTATTGCTATACGTGTTGCGATGCTCTAGATTCCGCATTTGATACCCTTGCAGCCATATATTGCCTTGGACACATCCTATTACTTGTTGATTGGTAGATAGTTGGACTTGCGCGTAGTTGCTTGCTCAAGCGATGTGTGTCGTCATATGCCACGATTCTGATGTATTGCCGCATGTTGATGTTGGAGATGATTCTAGTTTTACTTATCGTCACTTTAATTTCTGTTTAACAACTAAAATTGAAATAAGCAGAGGCATCGGTGGGTGATAGAAAATATTTGGTTTCGAACGCCCACTTGTGTCCCGTAAGACCCAGTACTTGATACATGTTCCTTGATTTATCGCTATCCACATCCGGAGGTATATGGGACCCCGAGCCGAGCTTGATTCAGTCTTATTTCTTGGGGCCACAAACTAGTTTGAGGTTTTATTTACGATCCTGTACTTATGCCATGCTACTTTACGTATTTAAATTGTGCGAGGAGCACCTTGTCTTATTTAGGATCGGGACACGTTCTGTGTGTCGACAAGCCCAGTTTTGGGTTCCCAGTCGCTCACAGCCGTCCACCCAAACCTCGGGTCCGTCTCGGAGCTAGCTTACTTCGTTGCGGGTGTACTCCAAGGGGTGGCCCCCTGAAATATTTCTGAATCCTGTGATTGTTCAGTCGTGAAAGCCTCGTTGGGTTTTGAGTTGGTTTTTCCGAGGTTGATCGAACGTGTGTTGCTATTGGTGCACCCCGGCCGGGTAAAACTTTCTGAAAGCCGTGTCCGCGGATATGGACGACTTGGAGCACAGTATCTCGATCATAGACAAGCATAACTAAAGTTTATTGCTATAAATTTGACTTTATAATGACTAGTAATCAGCTTCACTACAACGGAATGGCTAATTAATACTGCCCACAATTGCTTGTTTGGGGCGTCGCTTGCGACCATTGTACCTGACTAGTAAGTATGGCAATTACAACGGAATGGCTGAATAAAAGTATCAACAACTGCTGGGTTTTGGGTTTATCTCATGCTATCTGTACTTGATTAGTAATTGTAGCAACTATCACGGAATGGTTGACTAAAAGTGCCCACTGTTTACTTTATCAGGATGATTATCTATACCTGACTAGTAATTACTGCAACGATAACTGAATAAATAAAACTGCCAACTGTGTGAGTTCCTCGGTTGACTTCCTCGTTTGGTCTCGAGGGGGAAACACCAGGATGGGTTTGTTTGGTGTTAGCTTCAGGTTGAACCCGGATAGGTCATTCTCACCCCTCTCTGATAACCGCCGGTTTTATCGAGTCTCTATAGGTTGTTAGTGCATGCTGCCGCTGCCGCTTCAGTCCACCATACCTATGTAGGCGAGGACCGCCGAATTCTAGCCTCGCTGTCTTGGCCTCGATCTTGGCTCCTCTTTTTCCTTTGCCCTTTGTCGGCACCCCTTTTGTTTAAGCAGGTTTTGAGATCGACGCCGTTAGCAGGGTTACCCTTCCGGCTTGGCCTGGGCAGGGTTATGGACGTCATTGGTTATTCTTCAGGGCTCTTAGCCCCATTTGCATCTTGTCCGTAGTCGGACGCTCTATCATTTTCAAGGTGATTTGAATCTTTGTATATCATATCTGTATTCTTGACTCTTTGAGTCGCTGTTATATATATCTGTTCTGTGGGTCCCATCGAGGACTGTTGTGTAATGTTATTACTTCGTTTTCCACCCGCACGAAAGTGCCTGGTGGGCACCTTTGAATCGTTTCTATGCGGGTTTGGCGGGTTTCGCTAAAACTTGCATAGGGCCGATTCTGAGGGTGTTACACTGAGGTAATGGAAACTAATCCTCCTAATGTGTCTTTCAGACGAAGTCTCTTAGGTCCTAGACTGGTGTCTTGGAATAATCTCTTAGTAAGATTATCCAGGATACAACTATCTGAGGATATGGATGAATTTAAATGGAAACTATTACATAGTGGAAATTTTTCTGTTGATTCATTTTATAGAGCTTTGATCCAACCTAATATTCCAGTCGATGACAATAGTAAAATTTGGAAGTTGAGGATACCCCTTAAAATGAAGATATTCACTTGGTATCTCCGTAAAAGGGTGATTCTCACAAAAGATAATCTTGTTAGGAGGAATTGGCATGGTAGCACTGAATGCGTATATTGTCATCATAATGAGACAATACGTCATTTATTCTTCCATTGTAAATTTGCTCGTGCTATATGGTCAATCATCCAAATAGCCTCTGGTTTATCTCCTCCTCGATCGGTAGTCAATGTTTTTGGCAACTGGATGAATGTGATTGAGGATAAATATGGGACTTTATTTAGGGTGGGAGCGCTTGTCATTATTTGGTCGCTTTGCCTATGTAGAAATGACAAGATTTTTAATAATGTTGTATCTTCTCCATTGCAGGTTATCTATCGGGCCACGGCTGTCCTCCGATCATGGACTTTTCTACAATGTATGGAGTTCCACGACTTGTTTTCGGAGGGTTGTAGGCGGTTGGAAGATACGATGCGAGATGTCTTCTCCCGGCATGGATAGCAGCAACCGCTGCAAATAGATCTTCCTTAGATAATTGGGAAAACTATACTTTCATTTACATTTTTTTTATTCCAGATTTTCTTGTTTTCGATCGAGACTGTGGTTGTTTGGCTGTGTGCATCCTAGCTATGCAGAGGCCGGATATAAACTTACTGTTGAGTAATAAAACGCCTATTTCCAAAAAAAAAAAGGAGTTGGAGCAAAGGCGCAGTCTGCTATTAACCCTTGCTATTTCAGCTGTGACTGCCACATACCAAGCTGGCATCAACCCTCAAGGAGGTGTCTGGTCTGATGACAAGGATGTCGCTGGCACACCAGGCGATCCTATCCTTCAGGATACCCATCCAAAACGCTATGATGTGTTCTACTACTCAAATTCAGTTTCATTTGTCTCATCCGTGGTTTTCCACAATATTACTTGTGAACAAGGAATCCTGTGAGCATGGAATCAAGTCGTAGGCACTGCGAGTTTGTTTGGTGGTGGGCTTGCTTGGCCTTCTAATTGCCTAAGTTGCAGCCTGAAGGAAGCTGCAGAAATACTAAACTGGCCATTTATCTGAGCATCATTGCTATGGCAGTTCTAGTCTCCCTTATGATTCAGGTCACACTCTCTTCGACGCTACGAAGGCCATTGGTTCAGTTTGTAGAATTTGTATAGAGTCTCTTAATTCGTGCTGATGCTGGATAAGATATTAGTTCTAAGAGAACAGAAGTTTCAGACGGAGAAAATATAGCGAAAAAGAGACACAAGTATGTGATCCTTCTTGCCAACTTAGCAGCATCGATCACATACCAAGCTGGTTTGAACCCACCTGGTGGATTTTGGTCTGATGATGAAAGGCCATGTGGGAGGCAATGAAGTCCTTCGTGACATTAATCACCAACGGTACAAGATATTCTTCTGCTTCAGTTCTTTCTCATTCATGGCATCCATTGTCGTGATCATGCTTCTGCTGAGTAAATCTGTCAGGAAGAAGGATGTGCCACTTGATGTATTGCACTTGATCCTTATACTGGATTGATAGCTTTTGCTGCTGGAAGCTGCCGCCATTTGAGGACTTCACTATACGTCTATGCGATGGTTTTCAAAGTTCTGTAGTATACCTTGTGCCCCTGATTGTTTTGTTAAGTGTAATCACGAAAGATCTGAAGATTACAGATGTGGGCTTTGCTCCCGGAAACGTCTTGAATGTGCTTCAAGAACAAACACGGTGGTACCTGTTTGAAGCTCCCTCTTTTTGCAAGAACCTTTTTTACTTAATTAGGCATCTATTTTTCTGTATTTGTATGCAAATAATTGGTGTGTTTCCTTTTTGTCAGCATTTTTCTCCATGTTTTGGTTGACTTGAGTTCTATTGCTGCTGCTTGTAGTATGTTGTTGGATATCATTATAGCATAATTGAAAATTGGACTTGACCCTAAAACTTGTAAATCGTCGTATACTTGTCATTCTAATGGAGCTACGAGAGATGACATTGAGGATCATCTTCATTATTTCTTATTTACCTTTGTCACTCTTATAGAATCACTGTATGGTGAGAATCTGTTCCGAGAATTTTGTGCTTCATTCTGATACAGAAGTTGGTGTCTCAGCATCCACCTTTCTGGATTTTTAGATGTTGCATTTTTGTGTTCCTTCATAAAAGGTATTAGTACGTTCGACGGCCAACACAAAGAAAAGAAGATGAAGAACACTTGAATGTTGGGGATGCCAACAGCTCCTGTCAGGTAAAACTCCGGTTCAGTCAGCAAGTATTTCAGTGCTGCTATATGCCTCAAAACCAAGATACCACTGTCCACTACCTTTAACCGCTTACATGTTCACTGGTTTTCCCTTTTCAACATTCTCTTTGCTGGGCACGATTTGGAATTCCTGGAACTTTTTTGCATTGTCAAAAGAGCCATGACAGGTCATTTTTCTGGAGGATGCTTTGCTAGTACTCTGGTGTTTCTTCCATGTGGATTGCACATGAGCTTGTTGTCACTGCATTTCCTGAGGCATTGAAGAGGTTTGATGGTGCCATCAAGAGCACCGTAAGGAAGGAACTCCTCCATGTGACATGCTATCACACTGTACACTGTGCATTTTCCTGTGTAGGGCTCACAAGAACTGGTTCTTTTCAACTAGAAATCCGTAGTACTACTGGCATGGTCTCATCGATGGTGGTGGTGCTTTTAGGAGATTAATTTAGTGCAGTACTACTTGTTTGTCAAAAGTCAGAACCAATACCTTTTCAGGATAGGGTGTCGCAGTGGCACAATTATAGCCATGCTAGACAAAAGATGAGTGGTTAATGTGCCCAATGTAGACGTTGGAACTTGGAATTACAGGCAGGGGTCACTATAAAATATCTCAATTGTCAATGATCTACTGATACTGAGACAGTAGTATGGGCCACTAAACAGGAGCATCTCATTCTCAGCGTAGGCTGTGACTGCCCCGCCGAACCAGTTGAGAGAAGACACTTATGAATGATAGGATCAATGATGGTAGACAGATGTCGTAGTCTCAGGCAGTGTGCTAGTAATGTGTAATGTGTTGCTAGATCTTTCTACTGTCTAATTTGTACTAGATGGAAAACTCAGGAAATGATGTACTACTTAAATGTAGTAGTGTTTAAATCAGCTTGAACGAAAGTACAAAGTCAGGATAGACTCAGGGTTTTTGAGAGAACCAACTCGAAATGCGGTAGATTTTTTCTACAAAATTGTAAAGTGGTAGATTTTCGGAAATTTGCTCAAAAACTAGTAGTTTTATGCTAACAACTCATGTTATAAGACTTCCTAGTGTTCATGTTTCTCCAAATAATCCAGTGCCATTTTCTTCAGCAGCACCACCTAACTTTGGGTTCAATGAACAACATGCCCCACTGGAATCCACTTTCATTGGATACGCAAAAGGCCACCCCTGTTCATTTCGATAGCAACACCAGAAGGAAGCACTATGTGTTCGCATGCTCGCCAAGTAATTAAATACAATAAAGCCCTATGTGAAGACCCATCGATCACGTGTTCTTTGGCGAATTAGAGGATTGATGGGCACATTCGATGCCTGCCTGCCTCTACAACTGTTGCATTGCATCGCGTTCTCCTAGTCCTAAGAGGGAGATTTGCCAAGATTTCGAGGTCCCCCACGTTGATCTTTCGCCTCAGGCCGAACTCCTGCCTAGAACTATGCCCAATCGATCACATGGCTTGTTCACTCTTTTCCGAATAATTTTGTAGGCTATAATTACATACAAAGGATCTAAACACATGCTACTTCGCTAATTTAATTTATAGTACACATCAATATCTTATGCTAATTTATGCACAACGATAAGATACATGAAAGTGAAGAACGAAGCACAACATCATCGATAAGACTATTATATATAGCTACCCCTACCCAGATTCTTTACCATCTGCCATTTTCAAATAGTCCAGGCTCCCAAGTTTCTCGATTCCCCACCTCGAACCACGACGATCGTTGAAGAAGACGCGATGCTCAAGCTGTTTAGTTCTTCCGAGAGACGGTGGATGATCAGGTTAACTCAAGCCAGGTGGTCCATGTCAAGATGTAATTAAGCTGTGATTGGGAAGAGGCACCATTGACGATGGGCCACGTCCTAGACTCTAGCTGTTGTAGGCTGCTATCATCGCTGCCCCCTCTATGACTACGATGTCAAACCTGCTTATAATCCGCAAAGTGGCGCATAAAGGGATGCAGAGGTGGGACAATTGGGATAAGTGAGATATCATTTTTAGACTACTAAATCTATCTACTAATTTACACACAGGTAGGTTCGTTCTGAAAGTTTTTGGTTCCGATTTTTACTTTGGACGATTTTGCCCCTGGCTGTTAGAAAAAATTACCACATCTGCCACCGCCAAGTGGTACTGTCCGTTGAAAAAAATCCACAACAGTTGGTTCAGAAAAAACGGTTCGACGTAAGCTTCCTCCCCCGATCCCACTGTCCCTCGCCATCGCCGCCATCCGGGCTCCGTCGGCCAGGCCCCGCCGCCGGTGGCCAACCGTTCGCCTCCTCAAACCAGGACTTTGTTGCCCCTTTGTTCCTCGCCAATTCATTGAGATCCAGTGTAGGGCGCCGTCGGCGCTGTCCCGGGATCCTGCGCCGCCCCCACTGCCCCTTCTTCACCATGAAGCTAGCACCGCTGTTGGTGGAGCACGCCGTTGAGATGGGTCTCCCCGTGGAGAGAGCAGCGCGCGGGGAAGTACCTGAGGAGCACTCCGGCAAAGCGCTCGTGGAAGCAGCGGGGTCGAGCGGGGAGCCACGGGTCGTGGTTGCTTGGACGGAGAGGAGCAGATTGAGAGGGAGAGAGCTAGCGGTTGAGCCAGCTGCGTTGTAGTTCGCCATCAACAACCAACACCAGCAAGGAGACTTCCGATCTGGTCTCACCGGCATGTACCAGCTCCATCACTGCCGCACGCCCAGTGTGTTCGGTGAATTGCTTGGCCCAACAGCCAATGTTTGTTGTGCTGTTGGCTGCGTCCTCGCCATCCACTCTAGGCGACTATGACCTCAGCACCAACGACATCCTTGCTACAGCGGTGCCCATGGCCATAGCAGGTGTGCTGCCGGAGTTTTAGCGCCAGTGATTTTCGGGCCTACTGCCGAGTTGCTGCAACTCTATGACAGTGAGCTCTGCAGGCCAAGTACCAGTCGGCGCATCACAAGCAGGGTCCCGGTACATCGACCCATTCACTGGCCTTCCTTCGTGGATGCTCAAGCTGATGGAAAGGAGACAAAGCCCATACGGGTAATTCAGGGAGATTAGGATCCATGATTGTGAGTCTCCAAGTAGCATCAGGAACGTGTCTGACTGGTACATCAGTTTTGGTAGTTCACCTGCAACAATTGTTGTTGTTTCTGAGTCCAAATTAGTTACTCCAGAAAGTCAGATAGCTTATATGGGCATCCATCCTATGCAATCTTTTATTTTTGGACTGAGTATTTTTTCACAGAGGACATATGCAGATTACAACTGAATGTTTGACTCAACTACTCCATCCGTGTATAAAAAACTGGCTTGAGTTTATCTACATGCGAATGTATCTATATATTAAAACATGTCTATACATTTAAATCTAGATAAATCTAAGTCAGTTATTTCTGGACGGAGAGAGTATTTCTTAGTGGTCCTTCACGCATTTTCACTTTTACAAAAATTCTTGAGTGGACAAAGGAACCATATCGTATACTGATGTTTGTCTTTGAGTTGGTTGGAACATGCTCCTTCATCTTCTTTGAGTTGGTTGGAACTGATGTTTGTCTTTCAAATTACTTGGTATGTTTATCATTCTTCTTTTTACTCAGAGGTTGCTTCATTGAGTTAAAATGTTATTTGATGAGAAAGTTGGAATATCCCAAAGAGGATTGAAATAAATAAATATTGCCAAAGGATGGTATACGAAGGTTCTAAATTACTCCTTGGTTTAATGGATTTCTTTCTCTCTCTATGCAAGTAGAGAAAACATCAGTCTGTTTGTATCTCCTGCTTTTATTGGCATTACTCTTCTGCAGCTCCTTCCTGAACTTGGTATAGTCGGCCGATTCTAAATTCAGTTAATTGTTTTGTGCCTTTCACTATTGCCCATACATTCAATCAAAGACTCCCTGAATTTAAATTTGACAAATGGACGGATTTACATATTGTTCATTTAATTTAATCGTGGTGCCGTTGCAACGCACGGGTTGTGTGCTAGTTAACTCTAATTTAGGTGAAATAAGTGGAATAAGCGGGATATGTTAAATCTAGCTTATCCTACTTGCCCCACTTAGTTTTAAGTTAGTCTAATAGTCTAAAATTGGTAGCCCACTTGTCCCAATTATCCTACTTCTGCATCGAAAATGTCCTGCGCCGTCGCTGTAGGCGGCCCACCCTTGAATGGCATTAGGCACTGTTCGATACTGCTGACAAAAGAGTCAGACACATGCTACTTGGCTAATTTATGCACACCAATTTCTTATTACAAACAAAGGAGCCGGACACATGATACTGGCTATAACGCTAATCTATGCACTGTGGTGTCTTATATAGGTACAGTGAGTTAACAAGTAAATTGTCGTCTATAAGCTAGACCACTGTAACTAATCATATCATTTACCCTCTGCCATTTTTTGCAAGCAGCAGCCTAGAGCGGCGTAGCTCAATCTGTTTGATTCTTTCGATCGGGAGACAGTGCGTTAAGTTTTCTCAAGATGGTCCATGTATGCATCTGTGAGCTAAACGCCATTCCTACTGTCGCTCTCGCCCTTAGACTCGAGGTGCTATCATCACTGCACTCCATGGCTATGATGTCGAACCCGCTTAATTCGCACAATGGGGTAACCCTAATCCAATGGGTCCAACTCATTGGCGATGCTCATCATCAGATCATGAGCTTAGAATTAGTACGTTGATTTTGGAACAGTACTATGCGTCAGTGAGAGGATAACGAACATGTGGTCTTTAGGCACCGCTTCATCCGTTTGTTTCTGTAATGACAATAATGAGGACGCTTTGACCTAGAAATCGATGATAGATTAGCTTTGGATATGCTAGTCTAGGTATTCACGGTAGTAACTGTATTGTACGAGCTATTGCATCTGAGAGAGAGAGAGAGAGGAGAAAACAACCTGCGCCCTGGCTCGACATGTATGAGCCAGAGGGGATGACGGAGCTAGTGCCGGCGTCAGTAGCCATGGGAGAAGGGCGACGGCGTGGGTGTGCGGTGGTGGCGGCGCTTCCCGTCGGCTCACGCTAACCCTAGATCGGTAGGGGTGTAGGTGGGGTGATTGGCACAACGGTGAACCTCGTGTCCCGTGTTGCCGGTCCCCCACCATTTTATATAGCGCGGCGACAGGGGCCCACCAACCATGATTAGGTTGGGCGGCACCGATCAGGGCGCGGATAAGGGGCTCGAACGAGAGAGATCAAACTAACATTCTCCCCCTTGATCTCGAGTTTTCTTTTAACTTTATACTTTACACTTTACTCGTTTCATCACGGATTGGTACATAGAGCATGTTTCATCGTCTCAGCTCAATTGCCGATAGAATCAGACAGCCACTACATACTTTTCTATTTTAAAACAAATTCTGTTACTTTTGGGCATCCGTAGTCCAGGAATCATAGGCTTTCCATTAATCCCATACCGGCCATGTGTTCCTTGAACACATTGGGTGGTAAGCCTTTCGTTAGCGGATCCGCAAGCATATCCTTTGTCCTTATATGCTCGAGACTTATAGTTTGATTCTGGACTTTGTCCTTCACAGCATAATACTTTATATCTATAGACTTTGTAGCATTACTCGACTTGTTGTTGTGAACATAAAATACCGCGGGCTCATTGTCACATTACATCTTTAGTGGCTTGTTGATGCAGTCTACCACTTTCAAGTCGGGTAGAAATTTCTTTAACCATAACGCATGTCCCATGGCCTCGTAACATGCTATAAATTCTGCATACATCGTAGATGATGCAACTGTTGACTGTTTGGCGCTTCTCCACGAAATAGCACCTCCTGCGAGAGTAAAGACATATCCCGTCATGGACTTTCTGTCATCTTTATCTCCCGCAAAATCTGCATCTGAATACCCTCTTATTTCTAGGGAATCAGATCTTTTATATGTTAGCATGAGACCTCTTGTGCCTTGCACATAACGCAAAGCTTTCTTTACCATCTTCCAGTGCTCTATGCCTGGATTCTCTTGATATCTACCGAGTACCCTGGTGATAAAAGCTAAGTCAGGGCGAGTGCACACTTGTGCATACTGTAAGCTTCCAACAGCCTAAGCATATGGTACTGACTTCATTTGACCGATCTCATATTGGTTCTTTGAACATTGGAATTTTCCAAAACTATCGCCCTTGACTATGGGAGCAGGTGTTGCATTACTCGCATGCATATTGTATTTCTTTAGAATCTTTTCACAATATGCTTTCTGCGACAGTCCTAACACTCCATTCTTTCTATCTTGGTGAATTTCTATGCCCAAAACATAAGAAGCTTCACCAAGGTCTTTCATGTCAAAATTTGAAGACAAAAACTTCTTTGTTTCTAGTAGTAGACTGACATCACTGCTAACAAGCAAGATGTCATCCACATACATAATTAGGAAAATATATTTCCCACTTTTAAACTTTGCATAAATGCAATTGTCCTCAACATTCTCTTTGAATCCAAATATTTTAATTGTATCATTGAACTTTAAATACCACTGCCTAGAGGCTTGCTTTAAACCATAAATGGATTTCTTTAGGCGGCATCCCATATGTTCCTTCCCCTCCATGAAAAAACCCTTGGGTTGTTTCATGTAAACATTTTCTTCTAAATATCCATTTAGAAATGTCGTCTTAACATCCATTTGATGCAACTCTAAATCAAAATGTGCAACTAGTGCCATTATGATTCTGAAGGAGTCCTTACATGAGACCGGAGAAAAAGTCTCATTGTAATCTACCCCTTCTCTTTGCGTAAATCCTTTTGCCACAAGTCAAGATTTGTACTTTTCTACATTCCCATTGGAGTCATACTTTGTTTTGTAGACCCATTTGCATCCTACTGTTTTGGCTCCTTTAGGAATTTCCTCTAAGTCCCAAACATTGTTGGAACTCATCGATTTCATTTCATCTTCCATTGCCTCCACCCACTTGGCTGAGTGAAGGCTTCTCATGGCTTCTTCATATGAGGTAGGATCGCTCTCCATATGAACTGTTTTTGTGTTGTAGACTTTGTAAATTTCTTTGGAAATGGCTGATCTTCGTTCTCTTTTAGACCTTCTGAGTTCATCAGACTCTTGCTCATTTCTTGCCTTAGGTTTTGGCACATTTTCAGTATGTGGCTATTTTGGATCCCTTTCGTGCTCAACAGTGGGTTCATGTGGCTCCTGATGGACAGGTTCCGAACCTTCTCCTATTGTTGTCACGTGTGGAGTCACAATAGGTGCCGTCACCACAACCTCAGGGGTTGTAGATGGTGGCACAACAGGTAGCGAGAAAAATGGCTCCTGAGTCATCGGATTAGGTGCATGCACCCTCTTCTCCTCAAGATCAATTTCCCAAGCTATTGTGCTCCCCCTCATCAATTCGTCCTCCAAGAAGACCGCATGTCTCGTTTCTACAAACTTTGTGTATCTGTCAGGACAGTAGAAACGATAGCCTTTTGATTTATCTGGATAGCCAATAAAGTGGCAAGATACTGTTTTGGGGTCTAACTTTGCAATGTTTGGATTGAAAACTTTTGCCTCAGCTGGGCTCCCCTAGACCCTCAAGTGGTGCAGAGAGGGGACTCTGCCTGTCCACAATTCGTATGGTGTTTTGGGCACCGACTTACTTGGTACTCTGTTGAGAATGTGAATGGCGGTTTTAAGCGCCTCCATCCACAATCCCAATGTTGGAGATATGCCCAAGAGGCAATAATAAAGTGGTTATTATCATATCTTCACACTTATGATAAATGTTTACATACCATGCTATAATTATATTAACCGGAAACATTAATACTTGTGTGATTTGTAAACTAAAATAAGAGTCCCTAGTAAAGCCTCTTGTTAAACTAGCTTGTTGGTTAATATATGATCATGGTTTCCTGATCATGACCATAGAGATGTTATTAACAACAGGATCATATCATTAGGAGAATGATGTGATGGACATACTCCTATAGATAAGCGTAGCATAAAGATCAAGTCATTTAAATAGTTCAATTGCTATATGCTTTCTGATACATAGTAACCTAATTCCTTCGACCATGAGATCATGCATATCACCTTTTCCGGAGGGATGCTTTGATGTCATCAAACACCACACCGTAACAGGGTGGCTATAAAGGTGGCATTGAGTGTTCAGAAAGTATTGGTTGAAACACATGGATCAAGAATGGGATTTTCCATCCATATGACGGATAGAGATACTCTGGGCCCTCTCGGTGGAATGTCATCCAATTAGCTTGCAAGCATGTGACTGGCTCACAAGGGATCACATATCACAGGATCGAGAAAAGAGTACTTATCAGTAACGAGGTTGAACTAGGTATGCAGAGATACCGACGATCATAACCTCGGATAAGTAAACTATCGTGAGACAAAGGGAAATTGGTATCGTATGTAAGTGGTTCATTCGATCAAAATAATCGTAGAAATATGTAGAGCCATATGAATTTCCAGATTCCTCTATTGGTTATTGTTAGGAAGTGTCTCGATCATGTCGCATAATTCACGAACCGTAGGGAGACACTTAAGGATTGACGTTGTTTGAGTAGTTATGGTATTATGAGAAAGAGACCGAATGTTGTTGAGTCTCGGATGGGATCCGGGATATCACGAGGTGATCCGGAATGGTCCGAGAATAAGATTCATATAAGGAAAGTCCGTTTGAGTTCGGAATGATTAGGTGTTTTCATCGGGAATGTTCTAGAAGGTTCCGGATTGTCCGGCACTCCGGGGGGGGAGGGTACATGAATGTGTCATTACATATTGAATGATTGCATCATGTACTAAGTGTTCTTGCTGTTCCAAAACTGAAAAGTCAAACTGCCAGTTTGAAAGTCAAACGGCTAAAACAGGAAACTGTGGAAAACAGGAAACTGTGGGAAACAGGAAACTGTGGGAAACAAGCAAGAGGAGGTTGAAACCAACTTGGAGGAGGAGTCCCTCCTCTCCAAGGCCGACTTGGGGAGGGACTCCCTCCCCTTGGCCGCCCCTCCCACCTATAAAAGGAGGGGCAGGGCCTCCTCCTCTAGACACACAAGTTCCTATCCTCTAATCTCCGGTTTAGAGCCGTTTTGGTTTAGAGCTTCTAATTGCTCTAGCCTGCGGTTTAGAGCCTTCTAATTGGTGTGTCTAATCCCTAGACCACTAATAGCTCTCTCTCATACTCCACCATACTCGCTCCGGCTTAAGGCCTGCGGGATCTCCCTCTACTTAGGTACCACGCCGTTGTCTTGCGGAATCGCGAGGAGAGTGCTACAACCTCCGCTGCCTTTGGAACAAGGGAGAGGAAGGTCTTAGTCGAGTACCGAACGTGTGACCGATCTGAGCGCTGAACCGAGCCTTGGCCGGAAGGATCGTCTACGCAATCTTGAGATCGGCAAGTGTACGACTACATCACCCACGAGAATCTGCTCTCGTTAACCGCTTTGGAATCTTCGAGGGTGAGTTCCTCTATCGACTCGTTGCTACAATCTAGTAGACAGATCTTGGCTTGTTTGTTTGTATGCGATAGAAATTTTTTGTTTTCCATGCTACGAACCCCTACAGTGGTATCAGAGCCGTGTCTATATGTAGATCTGTTGCATGAGTAGAACACAATGGTCATTGTGGATGTTGATGCTTTTATTGTCGATTGCTTCTTGTGTACTTTGCATCTTGCGGTATGTTGGGATGAAGCGGCCCGGGCTAACCTTACATGACATCGTTCATGAGACTTGCTCCACGCTTGACATGCAACTTGTATTGCATAAGTGGCTTTGCGGGTGCCTGTTTCTCCTAGCATAGTTAAGATCCAATTTACAACGGGTGATCAACAATGCTAGTATCAATGTTGTGGTTCTTGTTCGTAAGTTAGAACGACACTTATTGAAAGCCCCAAACCACGTAAAATATGCAAAGAAAGTATAGGCGTCTAACTTTGTTTTGCAGGGGTGTGCTGTGATGTGATATGGCCATGATTGTGATTATATATGATGTATGCAATGTTCATTATTGTAAGTTGCCAACCGGCAGGAGCCATATGGTTGTCTTTAATTTATGTTAAGACCCGCGTGTCTATTCAAATTAGTTGTAATAGTTGAAGCCGGTGGACGACAACCATGGAGAAGCATCATTGACCTTGATGCAATGCCGATGATGATGGAGATCATGTTCGTGCTTGAAGATGGAGATCAGAAGCACAAAGAAGAAAGGCCATATCATATCACATATTATTGAATTGCATGTGATGTTAATCCTTTATGCATCTTGTATTGCTTAGTAGACGACGGTAGCATTATAAGATGATCCCTCATGCACATGAATTTCAAGTCATAAAGTGTTCACCCTTAGTTAGCACCGTTGCTAAAGCTTGTTGTTTCAAGCAAAGACGTGATGATCGGGTGTGTTAGATTCGCAAGTGTATACAACGTGAGCAAGCGGTTGCTCATGCGAAACTAAGGTTTGATCTTGACGAGCCTAGCATGTACGGACATGGCCTCGAAACACGGATTCCGAAAGGTAGAGCATGAGTCATATAGTAGATATGATGAACATGATGATTGTTCGCCATTGAAGCTATATCAATTCTCGTGATGATCGGTTTTGATGTGGTGGATTTGGTTCGTGTGATCACTAAAACAATGTGAGGGATATTGTTTTGAGTGGGAGTTCACCTAGATTAATTTAATTATTAATTAGAACTCAATTTATCATAAACTAAATCAAAGTGAATTTGCATAGTTGTTGTAGTCATTGGCATCCGTTTACCTTGCGCTTAGTTATAATTGAGATGATAGAACTATAGAATTCTGGTTAGTTACTTTCTGAACTGGTATCGTATTGTTTTAAGTGTTAATCTAAAGTTTAAAAGTCCTATTGCAAACTTTCAAGAAGTTCGGTTACTCCATGAAGTTTAATAATTAGTATTAAATCAAGAGTAACAATTCCAAGTGTTAGTATCATGTTTGTTTCCATGATTCTTGATATTCAAAGGATTGTCTTAATATCAAGGTTATCTAGGATCTGAAAGAGTTGTTTGAAACCATGATGTGTGGAAGATATTGTGATATCTGAAACGAAGTTTTGGTTGCAACATGATAGAGTATAATATGGCTAAAGTCATGTTCTCATATTTGATGAGAATTTGCAAAAGGTTGGAGACACTAGTTGTCCTAATCGTCCAAAAGGATTTGGAGAGCAACATTATACTCATGATTCACCGTTATAAGTTAAAAGTAGCTTGATCATGGATAAATCCATGATGAGGGTGAATATTTGATGTAGGTAAAATGTTTACTACACCAAGAGATTACTAAAGAAAGGAATTTGAAAGAACACCAAACATTAGATAATGGTGATCTACTTCAAAGTGCAAATCCAAAGACATTGGTATTTAACTATACATTCTTTGGACTATGTGTCATATGTATGACTCCACTATTGATGTTGATAGATTCTTTCAAACAGAAAAGGAAATATTGAAAGAGAATCTCATAAATATATGGCAGAAAAGAAAAGACTAGAATTGTTCAGCTTGAGTATATAGATGATATACGTGTTATGGCTATATTCTTTGCTTATTAAACAATGTGGTTCCTAAGTATTTGATACTGAATTTGTTGGTATGAATCGTCATACGAAACAACACAATTCATGAACTACAATGGCCTAAGTAACTAGCAAAAGAATATGTGATGATGTTCATCGAGAACAAATAAAGGGTTATTGTGTTGCTCGTTAAACATCAAAGCTTGCCTTCAAGATTTGTTTTATCAGGTATTATGAGAACAAAAGGGTTGTTCAAATAAATTGCCGTAATCCCTAAAAGATGGATGATTCACAAATCTCGTTGGAGAAATCACATCCATAAAAATAGTGCTAAAGATGTCGAAAGACAAATTGATTGAAAGATCACTTAGGAAGTGACATCGCCGTTTAAATTATACTGAAAAGAAAACATGAAGAAACTCCATGTGGATGGAATTTTGGAGTCTTTTGATTTTTGATCAAATGACACTTGTGAAACTTTCCTAGAGATAATTGAAACTTCGTTCATAGGCCAAAAGGGAACGAAAGACTAGCTTATTGGAAATTGTACATATTGTTGTACAAAGTCCATCATGTGTAGTCAAAAGCGATGGATTTCGACTTCATATGCTTTCTCCGAAAATTTGAGTGAATATATGAATATTTACTTAATATGGATGAAGTATGAAACATTTGAAAAGTTCAAAGACTTTCAAGATGAAGTGCAAAATCATTGTAACAAGAATATAAACAGTTTATGATAAAGATCATAAAGGAAGATATTTGAGTTACAAAGTTTAGCATAATACCTAAGATTTATGGAATCGTTTCGTGGATTTGCATTTCCGAAACACCATAAGAGTATGGAGCATTCGAGATATGTAATTAAACCTTGTTTGACATGGTAAGATCAAAGGTATAATTCATAAAACGCCATTATATTTTAAAGATTAAAAGCTTTAGAGATTACCGTTTTCCTTTGAAAAGAGCTCCATCATAATCCGTTGAAATGACACCATATGTTATGGTTTGGGATAAAACCCAAGTTGTCCTTTCTTAAACATTGGTATGCTATGCATAAGAAAGATGTTTGCAACCAAAGTCGGATGAACTGTCTTTGTTAAGTATTCCTCCATAACACGGAGACAAAAGTGTTTGTCACTTAGAACGTCAAGTTTCTTTTAGAAGGAATTTTCGTGAAAAGTTAAGTGGGAGGACAATAGAACTTTGATAAGGTTAAAGAACCTTAGCTATATGCGAGTTCTTGTGACCGAAAAAGTGTTAGGAGGCAACAACAATGCTCATGGCTCACGTGCCTCAAAGGTTGTGGTTATGAAGGTCAAAGTTTCATTGAACCAAGTAGGTCGAGTAAACAATAAAATACCAAGATTTGAGGTTGAATCATTATTTGAGAATAATGAGCATTACTACATGCAAAGAAGCGACGATGGGCCCTGACTCCGTAAAATGGCTTGAAGCCATAAAATCCGTGATAGTTCCATATACGAGAGATCAAGATTTGAACTTGAAAGACCCTCTGGGAAGGTACAAGACCATACAGTCGTATTTGGATCTATAAAGAAATAGACATGGATGTTTCACATCTATGAAATAGTCGACATGTTGGCAAAGAGTTTACAACAATGTTCAAAGGTTGTATATGACAAGATTTGATCTTTCATAGCGATTTTTAGTCTAGACGGATTAATGTAGCAACCACTACATATAATTTGTTATATGGTAGTTGAATAAACAAAACAAGTTCTTCTAATAGAATCGTTACCTAGGACATGTGCATAACACGGTCCATAGGGTTTTGTTAATTCAAAGGATGCTAAAAGCGTATGCAAACTTCAATGGTTAAAGTGAGCATCGCGGAGTTGGAATCTTCACTGTGATGAAACTGTTAAAGGAGTTTAAAAGTTCATTAGAGACGATGAAGATGCTTGCATTTGCAAGAAATTAAGTGGGAGCGCTAAGACATGTTTCTAATACATTATGTGGAAGACATATTGTTGATTGGAAATAATGTATCTTTTATTAACACATATTAAGAATTTCATCCCGATGAAAGACTTAGGCAAAACCCAAATATTTGGCATCAATAGACGGTAATATGGTTGTGCAGTATACATAGACAAGATATTGAATGAGTTCAATATAGAAACTACAAGAGAGGTTCTTGTCACAGAAAGGATTGAATGAGTTCAATGTTGATGATATATTCAAGTGTATTGACATTTGGTAAAGTGAAACAAATAATCAAGTATAGATTGATACTTGATGTATGAAATCACAAAGAGTATTTATATCAATCATATTATGATATGTACAAATCCAGATATGTCCTATGCTCTAAATGTTGTGAGCATATACCAGAATGATTCGTAAGATGATCATTGGACAATAGTAAGGATATTCTTATGATCTTTTGGAAGAACTAAGAGTATAATATTTGTAGAAGTGACAAATAGATGGTTAGTTCATTGTAAAAGTACTACATTGATACTAGTTTTGTCACAAAGTACAAATTAAGTTTATCTCGATCTAAACTAAGGGTGGCACAATATAATGGAAAGTGAGTTCCATAATGGATTTGGATGAGTTCCAAAGTTAAGACATTGTGACTGATACTACAACAAAAGGCTAAGTATATGATTGCGATTTTAGCATCAAAAGAGGGCATTTGTGTCAAGTAGTTTGTTATCAAACTAGGTGTAGTTCACAGTGGGATAATACTATGAAGATATATTGTGCGACAATATTATCAACATGTTTTAACCCCAAAGAGCTAAAGGTCACACCGAAAGACCAAATTTATACAAAGCCATCTCATTAGAGAATGAGTGATGCGTAGAGACGCAAAGACATGCAATTACACACGGACTGAAGTGTCGGATCAGGAGATCGATTGACCACTAGCAATCGTGTACATACAACACCGGAAAGCCATAGGTGTTGAATACACAAAGGTTTGAAACTAGATTATTGACTCTAGTGCAAGTGGGAGACTGTTGGAGATATGCCCAAGAGGCAATAATAAAGTGGTTATTATCATATCTTCACACTTATGATAAATGTTTACATACCATGCTATAATTGTATTAACCGGAAACATTAATACTTGTGTGATTTGTAAACTAAAATAAGAGTCCCTAGTAAAGCCTATTGTTAAACTAGCTTGTTGGTTAATATATGATCATGGTTTCCTGATCATGACCATAGAGATGTTATTAACAACAGGATCATATCATTAGGAGAATGATGTGATGGACATACTCCTATAGATAAGCGTAGCATAAAGATCAAGTCATTTAAATAGTTCAATTGCTATATGCTTTCTGATACATAGTAACCTAATTCCTTCGACCATGAGATCATGCATATCACCTTTACTGGATGGATGCTTTGATGACATCAAACACCACACCGTAACTGGGTGGCTATAAAGGTGGCATTGAGTGTTCGGAAAGTATTGGTTGAAATACATGGATCAAGAATGGGATTTGTCCATCCATATGACGGATAGATATACTCTGGGCCCTCTCGGTGGAATGTCATCCAATTAGCTTGCAAGCATGTGACTGGCTCACAAGGGATCACATATCACAGGAACGAGAAAAGAGTACTTATCGGTAACGAGGTTGAACTAGGTATGCAGAGATACCGACGATCATAACCTCGGATAAGTAAACTATCGTGAGACAAAGGGAAATTGGTATCGTATGTAAGTGGTTCATTCGATCGCAAAATAATCGTAGAAATATGTGGGAGCCATATGAATTTCCAGATTCCTCTATTGGTTATTGTTCGGAGAAGTGTCTCGATCATGTCCGCATAATTCACGAACCGTAGGGAGACACACTTAAGGATTGACGTTGTTTGAGTAGTTATGGTATTATGAGAAAGAGACCGAATGTTGTTCGAGTCTCGGATGGGATCCGGATATCACGAGGTGATCCGGAATGGTCCGAGAATAATATTCATATAAGGAAAGTCCTGCTTTGGAGTTCGGGAATGATTCCGTGTTTTCATCGGGAATGTTCTAGAAGGTTCGGATTGTCCGGCACTGGGAGGGTACATGAATGTGTCATTACATATTGAATGATTGCATCATGTACTAAGTGTTCTTGTTCCAAAACTGAAAAGTCAAACCGCTTTGAAAGTCAAACGGCTAAAACAGAAACTGTGGAAAACAGAAACTGTGGGAAGCGAAACTGTGGGAAACAAGCAAGAGGAGGTTGAAACCAACTTGGAGGAGGAGTCCTCCTCTCCAAGGCCGACTTGAGGGACTCCCTTGGCCGCCTCCCACCTATAAAAGGAGGGCAGGCCTCCTCCTCTAGACACACAAGTTCCTATCCTCTAATCTCGGTTTAGAGCCGCTTTTGGTTTAGAGCTTCTAATTGCTCTAGCTGCGGTTTAGAGCCTTCTAATTGGTGTGTCTAATCCTAGACCACTAATATCTCTCTCATACTCCACCATACTCGCTCCGCTTAAGCCTGCGGGATCTCCTCTACTTAGGTACCACGCCTTGTCTTGGAATCGCGAGGAGAGTGCTACAACCTCCATGCCTTTGGAACAAGGGAGAGGAAGGTCTTCGAAAATCGAACGTGTGACCGATCATGGAGCGCCGCTTTAACGTGGCGCCGGAAGGATCGTCTACGCGATCTTGAGATCGGAAAGAGTACGACTACATCACCCACGAGAATCTGCTCTCGTTAACCGCTTTGGAATCTTCGAGGGTAAGTTATTCCATCGACTCGTTGCTACAATCTAGTAGATAGATCTTGGCTTGTTTGTTTGTATGCGATAGAAAATTTTTATTTTCCATGCTACGAACCCCTACACCCAATGGGAGGGTGGAATAGCTCATCATGCTGCGCACCATGTCCATAAGGGTACGGTTACGCCTTTCAGCTACTCCATTTTGCTGAGGTTTGCCCGGCATAGAATACTGGGTGACTATTCCATTTTCCTGTAGGAACCTTGCAAAAGCTCCTGGTACTTGACCATATGGAGTATGCCGACCGTAGTACTCCCCCACGGTCAGACCGGACTATTTTAATTATTTTATCATGCTGATTTTCTACTTCAGCTTTGAAAATTTTAAATTTATCCAATGCTTCAGATCTTTATTTAATTGGATAAATGTAACCATACCGGGAGTAATCATCCGTGAATGTTATGAATGAATCATAACCATCCACACTTTTCACAGGAAACGGTCCACAAATATCAGTGTGGATTATTTCTAGTGTAGCTATACTTCGGTTTGCAACCTTTTAAATTTGCTTTACATACTTTCTTTTGATGCAATCTATGCATTGCTAGATGTCTGAGAACTCTAACGGAGGAAGAATGCCATTTTTAATAAGGATTTCTATTCTTCCCCTCGAAATATGGCCTAATCTGCAGTACCATAACTTCGATGAGTCAAGAGTTCACTTTATTTTCTTTTGTTCTTTGTTCGACAAAGGGAACTTGTTCATTCACATCACACACAGAAAACACTTTCTCATGCAAGGATAATAAATAAAGCTTGTCATGTAGTGAAGCAACACCCACACAAGTATATTTCAACCAAATGGCACATTTGCCATGTCCAAAATAACACTCATACATGTCTTTATCCAGGCACGACACACTTATTAAGTTCCTACAGATGGAAGGAACAAATAAAACATCCTTAAGAAGAAGAGTAAAGCCATCAGCTAGCTCCAGAGGAAATTCTCCAACAGCCTCCACTTCTGCTTGAATCCCATTCGCGACTTCAATGAGTATTTCTCTTCTTGGCAAAGTCCTTGTCGAATGGAATCCCTGTAAAGAGTTGGCAACATGAACAGTTGCACCAGAGTCAATCCACCAAGTAGATTTAGAAAACTTTTCATACAAGGATTCATTTACAAAAGAGACTATGTCTTTACCGTTCTTTGCCATTATGGACTTTAGCCATATTGGGCAATCCTTTTTGAAGTGGCCAGGCTTTTTGCAATGATGGCACTGGTCCTTGTCCCTGTGAGAGACTGCTGATCACGATGTCTGTGAGGGGCCCTTGCCATGTGGCTTGGAAGGGGAGCCACCATGGTTGCTGTTGGTGAAGGTCCTCTTCATGTTGTCCTTCACGTAGTTCAAAGAACCACCTTGAATGGACTTAAGCCTTTCTTCCTCTTGAGAACACATACCTATGGTCTTTTCAATGTCCCACTTTTTACGGGACATGTTATAGTTGATGACGAATTTCTCGAAATGTTGGGGAAGAGAGGCCATGACAAGATGCACCAGTAGAGCAGGCTTGAGCTCTAGGTCCGCATCCATGGGCTTTAACTTAGCCGCCATGTTGGACATCCTCAATATGTGCTCTCTAATGCCATGTGGCCCTCCCGTATACTTTTATGTCACCAACTGTTTTAGCAGCTGGGTTGCATACATCTTTGAAGAGCCAGTAAACTGGCCCTTTATCTTTGCAAGGTACTCACCAACAGAGGCACACTTTTCGATTGAGCCTACTATTGCATTCTCAATCGTGTTCTTGACACAAGCACTTTTTGTTTGCATTGACCCACTTTTGTTTATTTATTGAGTAGGCCAGCTCCAATGGAGCATGTACTCTCTTTCTCTTTTCCCATGCAACACTGTCCTCAGTATCACCCCTCACTTGGTCCTCGGGTTTGACTGGCTGTTTAGTTTCAACAACCCAGTCCACCTCAGCGCATACAAAGGCCAGGTCTACCTTTTTCCTCCACTCAGAATAGCTATCTCCTTTGAGCAGGGGAATGTCCTTCAGGCAGCTCATGAGGTTGAGACCTCCTGAAAACCATAAAAGATGTGAGACAATCAGAAACAACTGTATGCATTAATCCAATGTTGGTATAAATTAAGCATGCAATTGTTTGTGCCATTTAAAGTTATATCACTGTTGGGTAAAGATAAAATTAAATGCACCTTTAACACATAATAAAAGGGATCATAATCATGTTTATTAATAACGTTGGTCAATTAATAACATGGAGCATAATCAACTTTAAATCACTTTATCACATCTTTTAAAACAAAATTTAATACACTTTATTGCATTCTAGCAATTTAAATCAACTATTTGCAGTGGAAACAATATTACAACATTCATAAAACTTTCAACTTTACAGAAAAAATTCTGCCTCTATTGCATTCTGTAAACAAATATTCATTAGAATAAACTGAATAGAGAAAACTATATGGAAAAATGCTTAAATAACTAAGCAAAACGATTAAAATAGCTAAAACAGCTCTATAAAAAAATAAAAACAGAAAAAAAACGACAGTGTGATGCCCTATTGGGCCTTTACCGCGCGTGGCCCAGCTCCCTCGCGCTATGGAAAACCGCCCATGTGCGGCGCACATCGTCCTTTTTTGGCCCATTGGCTGCCTAACCGCCGCCCCGTGTCGTTCGCCGCCCGCTCTGCAGACTACCGTTGCGACCCAAGAGCAGCCTTGCCGCTCTGCCTGGCCACTTGGCCCGCCAGTGTCTACGGCCGCCCACCCTACTCGATCCAAGCCGCATGTTACCTAGGTTTTCGATCGGACGATGGAGCGCGCGGATCGGTCGAATAAAACGCCCCCACCCCCGCAGCCCCCAGAAACCCTAGCCCCATTCGTTGTTTGTCCACCCCGCGTCCCCTTCCCCCTGTTCCTCTCTTGAGCAGGGATCACTGGCGGCTGCCCCCGCGAGGGTTGAGGCGAGGTGGCCCCGTCCTGCGTGGCGGCCCCCTCCCTCTCCTAGCGTGGCGAGGCCCCTTCTCCCCCTTGCTCCTCTCTCCTTGGCGGCGCTGGAGAGGCGAGGTGGTCGTCCATCCAGCGACAGCGTCGGCGATGATCCCCTCCCTTTCTGTAACATCCCAGCATTTAGGAACTAATGAAGGGTAGATTTAGGAAATTGGAAGGTTGCATGCATTCATCTGTGAAAATGTGGGTAAAATTTTCACCAAATAAAAACCCTTAAATGATCAATGTTTCTTTCATACTTTGAGATTAGGTTTAGTCTTAAAGGATGATTGCTTTAATATTTAATATGATCTTTGAGGAATTATGTGTTTGGAAAGTGAATTTGAATTTTTAAACTTGAATGCTTGAATTATACTTCAAATGAATTAAGAATAAGATTTGAATCTTGATTTAAATTAGAGTTAATTATTATAACTCAAAACTTTATTTAAAGGAAACAATTAAGAATATGAAAACTTATTTCATATTATCTATATATAAACAAGTTACAAAAATGAAACTTATTGAAATCATTTCCAAACTTCACAATAACAAATGAATAAAGGATAATAATATATCTTTATCAAAAATTATATAATATTTATCACAAAAGAATAAAATGAAGATTACAAAATAATAAAATGAAAATTACAAAAGAATAAGAAAATTACATTAGATTATTCTATAACTAATCTATAAAAGAAAACCTAAACTAAAATCTTCATCTTTATATCTGTACCTGCAAAACAAACAGAAACTAAATATAAAAATAAAAGGTTAGTGTTAGAATTATTTTTCTCTCATACATGTCAGTGAGGTGCACTAAACAAGTTCATCATTGAGAAATTATCAAAAGGGGCAAGTTTCACCAATATGCAAGAATCCATCTTTCATAAATTTTAAGCCAGAAGTCAAATAACAGCCAAGAGGGGCAAGTTTCACCAGCCAGGTGAAAGTAACCAGATAACAGTAAGTTTCAAAATTCTGTAGATATCCACAAGTGCACATCAAGCACACAAGCAGGGCACACAACTAACTTCATGTGATGTGCTGTCAGCCTCACAGCAAAGCCCCAAACTCACAAAACCACCAGCATAGTCGTGGAGAGGCACTAGTGCATCTCTCCACTAGTTGCACACAAGAACAGCCAGCTTAGGCATCAGCTTGCCAAGCACAACAGCCAAACTAAACCACCAAAGATCAACCAAACATCACCAGATGGTGACATAAGGAGGGGGAAGAATCAGGTGGACAGCAAGATCAAGTCCATGAGCTAGGAGGAGCAGGCTAGCTCAAGAGCAAGCACAGGAGTCCAGCAAAACCAGATCAAGATCATCACCAACTTACTCCACAGTCATCAGAGTCTGTGGTGAGTATCATAAAACCTTCACATGATCTAATCATATCATCTAGACAGAGGCATGTGTTATTTTATGAAACAAACTCTCAGAAAACACCCAAGTGGGGTGAATCCATCATAGAGATTTTAAACTCTAAAAGCAAACAGCAAAGTACCAGGATCCAACCAGAGCTCAGAACAACATCATTGCTCTGGTTGTCAAGCTATATATTACATTTCAAGCATAAATATAGCTAAGATCTAATTTCTAGGCACATCCCTAAAGTAAGGGTAGCACCTTAGAAACTAATCCTTTGGATCCAGATAATGATCAGGCTTACTATCAATTTTACCAAGCTTTGATTCAAAAACAATAGCTGGTACCATTACCAGGTCTATCTATATGAATCAACTAGATAAGGCCTGAACCCCTAAGCCTCAGACCAACATCATTGGTCTAGAAAATTCAGAGAAGAGCATTTCTATTTATATTATAAATCCAAGCTTGCTTTTAAGCTTAAACCAACCAAATCAAAGAATAATAATCAATCTTGTGTGCCATACCAAGATGGTGTCACAAGAACAATTCTATATGAATAAGGATAAACATCCAATCATCACAAATTCAACAAGTCAATCTAATAATCATTTTCCTGTCAGGAATCATAAATAAAACATTCCAACGTTTATCTATACTGTTTGAGATCATGATAAACTCAAACCACATATTAGTTTCTAAGCCAACAACACTAGGACAGTGATTACATCACACCATAAACCATGCTCCTAAACCATGAAATGACAGTGGAAGGTTATCAAATCATTAACTTTACCAAGCATGGTTCCAAAGCAACTATACCATCAGAATCATATGCAATCCAAGCATAAACGCATCTAATCAGCCACCAGAAACATCATAATTCATCTCAAGCAACAATCCTTAGGCCAATAATCATTTAGCATGTTTACAGACCATCCAGAAATAATCTAATTCATCCAGTATATGATCAACCACAGGATAAGAACCCTAAATGGATAAATCATCCTAATCAGAACCAGACACTAACCAGAGAGGTCACTGCCAACATCCAGGATGGGATGAGCGAGCACAGAGAACACAAGGGGGAGAGGAAATGAACTCACCATAGGTCCTCGCTGGAGATTAGAAGAGGAAGCAGAGAGGCCAACGACCATGGCGGCACGGGGAGCACCCCAGAGGGGGCGTTGTAACCCATACGGCGCCACGATGGCGACCATGAGCCCGCATAGAGGCGAGGAGAATCACCACGACGCGTGACGGCGGCGGCAGCACCAGGATCCACGCCAACCCCCAAAGCCTAGGGTTCGGGACAGCATCGATCCATCGCAGGAGAGCCCTAGGCTCGAATCCAGTCGGATAAAAAGGAAAATCGTTGTCAATAAACCCCTGTTGCACCATGGCAGCGACCAGAACGGCCCACGACGACGAGAATCATCGGCGGTGGCATAGCCGGCCACGGGGTCGGGGTCAGAGGAGGAGAGGATGAGCTCGAGGGAGAGAGAGGCAGAGAGGAATGGGCTGAGTTGGGCAAGACCCTTCGGGGTGGTTATTTTTGTCTATGACTAATGGGCCAATAAGAATAAGCTAGCCAGAAATCTTTTAAGGCCTAATTTAATAAATAGGAAAAGACCAAAATACCCCTAGACTTAATTAAATTCTAGAAAATAAAATAAAAGTCCAAAAATTATAAATAAAATATTTTTGGATTCACAATAATCTACACTATCCAAATAAAATAAGATATAAAATTTTAGTCATTTAAATTTTATTAAGAATTTTGTAATTTTTATATTCCTCATGGAGTTTCAGAAAATTAATGAAAGATGATAAAAATAAATAAAAATCACTTTAATTATATACTAATATTGTAGTATTTTTGAAAAATACTAAATAAATAATTAATAACAATTTTTAATGAATAATTGATAATTCCTAGAAGAATTATTAAATCAATAAAAGTCAAATAAAAGGGAAATAAAATAAAATAATTCAATATATGTTATAAATATTAAAAAAATAATATTTATAAATCCTTTATTATTAAAAAGAACTTTTTATAATAATGGAGTGAATGCATATCAAGTTAAATGATGCATTACATTATTGCATAATCATTTTGCTTCTTTAAATATTGTCCTTATCGGGCAATACTGATGTTTTTGTAGAACTAGAAGCTCTAAGTGATGATATAATGGAGCAATAGAACATAGGGTTCTATTTGCAACAATGATTATCAAGTAGGGACTTAATAACCCCTGACATTAGTGATTCTAGCGCCGTATATTACGTGTTAGCCATGAGATTTGGAATGGGACAGAGAAGTCAGCTGTATCTTCTTCCTCTCGCATGAAGCCGGATGTGCATGTCGTGGCTGTTATCACTCGTAGCGTGCATATTAATTGGTAATTCATAGAGGATATGCATCATATGGGTGGGAACCCTCATCGTCCCACGATAGTTCTGGCATCTAACAGTTTGTACAAACCATTGCCGTAATTCATTATGTGGGCATGGTGTACACCAAGGAGGCATGCGGGGTCGCGAATGGGGCAGTGATTGGCTTGGACCAACTACTAGGCCCCACATCATGGAATTGTGGACGGGAAAGTACGCTCGATTGTGCAACAAGGAGTTGTTCTCTCATGGGTAAAGTAACGCACCTCTGCAGAGTGTAAGAATTGTAACTTGTTACTCCCTGTTCTGAGAAGGAGCTACGAACGCAGTAGGAAAGGAACTCCATGAAAGTTTTGGTCAACCTGTGAAGGCTGATTGTCATAGGATTTTAGAATAAAATCAATCTTTGGAGAAAGATTTACAAAAATTGCATAGTGTCAAGGATTTATAATCCGAGGTGGTAGTTAGAGCATCAAACTTCCCACCTTGCATATAATTAACTTGTTGGGTAACGCTGTTACTCATCCTTTCCTTTGATCCCTTGCTTAGACTCTGAGGATCCCGAAGATGTGCCAATGTATGCAGCCGAATGTCAAGAAGATGTGTTCTACGAGGAACCTGATCTGTCAGGAGGTGTTGAAGGAGTGGATTACGAAATCCGCTATGGTGTTGACGATACGAGTCCAACTAAGTACCTAGTTAGTAGTAACCAACCGAGCCGAGCAGCATGAACTCTATAGAATAAGCTGCTAAGCTCAACTCCTAGTCGGAGTTGCTACTTTTAAATTCCGCTGAAACACTTTATATTTTGGTTTGTAAGTTGAATCTTTATGAAGTCTTGAACTTCTGGTATTGTAATAATAATGTGTGAATGTTTGTAATATGGACCCGCAATGTTTCTGTTGTACCACTCTGAGGGATGTGATATTTACGGAACGGTGTTCTATGAGTGTCATGTCAACAACTATAGTGTACTACACATGCAGTGGTATGCTGGGTCACCGCACTTTCCTACGCCCCCATCCCCTTCTCTTTCCCCTCTGTCCAGCACCCCCCACCCCGCGAGCAACGAGGCAGAGAGGAGTGAGCAGCGGCGGCGCCTCCCCTTGGCTCCTTGCCGATGCGCGCATCCACCCGAGGGTGGTGCGCCGCCGTAAAGTGGACGAGGTGGGGCGGATCTCTTTGCCGGCGGTGGTTGGTGGCTCCTTGGATCTAGGATTAGGATTTCTTTTTGTTTTTTGGGGTTTTCTTTGGATTTGGGGAAATCTGGGGTGTTCTCTTAGCGTGATCTGGGGAAATTTTGGGGATTTTCTTTGCCCCCGAAGGGGTGTGTTCTTCTTCCAACGCCTCGGCATGCTGATGCGCGTCGAGATAGAGAGGAACGCCGTGGACAGAGGGGGCAGACGCACTTTAGATCTAGGTTTTTTCACTTTTGCTTTCTTTTGCTTTTCTATCGAAAGAAATCTAGATCTAGGCTAGAATGGTGGCTCTGATACCATTGATAGATTAACTTTGGATCTGCTAGTCTAGGTACTCACGGTAGTAACTGTATTGTACGAGCTATTGCATCTGAGAGGGAGAGAGAGGAGAAAACCACCTATGCCCTGGCTCGACATGCATGAGCTAGAGGGGATGCCGGAGCTAGTCCCAGAGCTAGTGCCGGCGTCAGTAGCCATGGGAGAAGGGCGACGGCGTGGGTGTGCGGTGGTGGCGGCGCTTCCCGTCGGCTCACACTAACCCTAGATCGATAAGGGTGTAGGTGGGGTGATTGGCACAGCGGTAAACCTCGTGTCCCGTGCTGCCGGTCCCCTACCACTTTATATAGCGCGGCGACCGGGGCCCACCAACCATGATTAGGTTGGGCGTCCCTGACATGGTTATACCCTACGGGTAGACGACTTTAGCATACCTGGTCCAGTCCAAGGAAGGCCCACAAGAATATACGCGGCCCATGAAGATTTTCAGTGTCTCAAGCCCATGACGTCTTCGGATCCTTGGAGAACAAGACTAGAGTAGATAGAATATTCAAAGGGGCAAACCATAAAACCTGTAAACGACTCGATCTATGCCCGAGACCTGCCTACTTCTATATAAAGGCTAGGAGGGCACGGCGAGGAGGGCACTTCATACCACCGCATACACACCTCCACGCCAGATTGCATCTGCGCACCCCTATAACTTTCGGTTCCGCCGTAATCAAGAGCATACAAGCAGGAGTAGGGTTTCCCCTCTGGGGGCCTGAACCTAGGTAAACCTCGTGTCCTCGTGTTGCTTGTTTGCTAACCGTTCCGCGATCTCTAGCATCCCCATCTTCTCCAAACCCAAGCTCATAACAATGGGCATTGACGAGATTAAACCTCGTCAATTGGCGCCGTCTGTGGGAACTGGGGGCGCTAATTATGCGATCGTGAAGGTCCCAACCAAGGCAATCTACAACTCTGCGGCGATGGAGAGCCACCTCCTCTTTGGCGCTTTCGACTTCACCGCCCACTCACACAGCCACCCTGAAGGACTTCGAGCCTGTTGGCGACGGGCTCAAGATCCTGTTCGGGAGCTTCTGCTTCTAGGTGGGGCAGGCCGGCACTCTCCATCTCCCAGAGCTGGTACCCCTGCCATCGATCAGGCCTGCTTCATGGGCTCCACATCCCGTGCTACGCACATCGCCATCGACAGATGAGTCCTATGACAAGAAATGCGAATCGAGATCTGCGATCCGCCATCGGAGGAAGGGACCTACGGTTCCGGATCTGAAAGCTGCAGCAACAGCAATCCGATCTACGAGCGCTACCAATGTGCCGCAGTCATCCAGAGCAACGTGGATCAGGAGCACAACCCGCCACCCAACCCGCAGGGTAGAAACGGCGAGAACAGGAGAAACCAATCCCCCCCGCCCAACGAGGAGGACACCGATCCCAATCGAGGCATCCACCTCAGCGAGGAAGTATGGGCTCAAGCACGCGAAGTCGTGGAAGGCAACAAGATCCTGCCTGTGCGTGCCTCACGGGACCTAATGATGGCGTACCACCTGCTCCTCGTCGAAGAGCACAAGAAGCAGGTGGAGATGCAAGAAGTGTTTGACAAGCGCAAGCAAGCGGCCTCAGAGTCCAGTGCGCGGCGAGCTGCGCTCTCCGCCATGGGCGGCTCCAGCTCGCACGGCAACAATCACCATTCTCGCATGGAGAACATGGATCCCACTTCACGTCGCGAGGTGACTCGGACCCTCAACACGTCTTTCATGGAGATGGATGCCGACAGCAACGTCATCCCGAAGACACCGCAAGCTGCGATCATGGCAGCCACCACATACCTCGCGTCCCATCCACCTCCGGTGGGGGACCCGAAAAGGGCCATGCACAAGTCCGCACTAACCGGACTCGGACTCATTGGAGTTGCGCTCCACGGAGAAGCTCCTGAGGAGCCAAAAAAGAAGGTTGCGGTCAGGTTCAACCGCAGTCCCACGCCTTCATCCGACGAGGAAGAGCACGACCTACCTCGAAGGCACAAGAGCTCGTGCCATCACAGCCGTGATTACGACGCTCGAAGCAAGCTCACCCAACACAAGATCGACAAAGCGTCGCTTAAGCGCGCTCGCCGTCCGAATCCGAGGAGGACGGCGACGGCGAGAACTTCTGCGAGCCCGATGCAAAGATATCCGTCTGGCGGACACGGATGCCGCGGAACTTCAAGCTTCTTTCGGACACTCTGAAGTTTGACGGCACACAGGACCCCAAGGTGTGGCTCAACGATCACCTGTCGTCCGTCAAGCTCCACGACGGAAACAAGAACACCGCCCTGCAATGCCTTCAGCTGGAGCTGACAGGCGCAGCCCGGATCTGGCTCAGCAGCCTATCCTCAGGATCCATCCGAAGCTAGGAGGAGCTGGCACTACTAGGAAATCCTTCATCAGTGGCGCATCAATATTGGCCTTCTGTGGCGCATGGCTGGGACGCCACTGTTACGTCGCCACTGATGAAAAATTCTGTGGCGCATTCCGAAATGCGCCACAGAAGTCATGATACTTCTGTGGCGCATCGGTTGATGCGCCACAGGACTCTGTTCAGTGGCGCATTATGAACAATGCGCCACTGAAACACTATGCGCCACATAAGGTTAAAACGACGTGCCACTGGTTTGAGTATCAGGTATTAAAAAAATTGAAACTTGTCCAAATATACAATATTATATAGGTATTATAAATAGTATATTTGACTTAGTATATGAAAAAAAATATAATACAAACATGAATATAGTGCCATCACACTACTTAGAGCCCGAACGAGATAGACAAGTGATCATCACATTACAATACAAGTCAAATGAAGTGGTTTGTTACAAAGTTCACCATCTCATCACATTACAAATGAAGTGTTCATCTCGCCTACACTAGAATCAAACAGAATACAAATATGACGACGGTGAGCAAGAGTAAGAGCACTAGCATCAATATCTTCATCCGGTTCTCCTTCCATAGGTGGTTCCTCCACTTGGCTACCTCCTCCTCTCGAGTCGCGTATCCTTTGTAGCTGTTGCCGCTAAACTTGTTCACCTGTTTCTGACAGTCCTCCCACTCATCATAGACTCCTGGAACCCAACCCTTGTACACCACGTACCACTTCGTCATCTCTATAGATAAGGCATATTAGTAAATCATGCAACAGAAAGAACTAAATTGGTTCACATGCATATATATTCACATAAACTAAAGCAAAAGATCAGTAAACATAGAAGATAGCACATCGATCATAATCATAGAACTTCAACGACAACGACCACAATAGTGAAGTTTACAACATACGACCACGGTATTATATAGTTTGTGACACAACACTACACACAGACATCTATGATAATTCTAGGCGCACACATCGATCAATGTTGAGAACTACTAACGCTCGGCTTCAGGAATGGTAGATAGCCATCCTTCGTCATCCACGTCATGCTGTCACCCTGTTGACGAAGAATATTTTCAATCTCCCTCTTAGTCAACCCTCTGTTTTGTTTTAGGACCCCTCCCCTCATGTTGACATCTTCCACGATGATTTCCGACAACTTAACCTGGATGCGATGGAAGTCTTCTCTAAGATCATCATCGTCCCTTCGCGCCAAATTTTCGGCCCATGCTCGGAAACTAGATGGCAGAGTTAGGTTTTGGCAATCCCGGACAAACCCTTTAAGGTGATGCATGGCGTAGAAGGCCTCCTTTGCGCCGTCAGTAGCCGACTCCTTGACGCAGGGGAACTCGAGCACATGCTTGAACACGTGCTTGCCATCCTTGATACATTCCCCCTTGTTGACGAAGGGGCATCCCTTTTTAGCGTAGCCCTCGAGAGCCTCATTCAAAACACCCCTTATTCTGGTGTAGTCCTTCTTCTTCTTCTTACTCGCCGAGTCGAAATACGATGCTATCGAGTACTTTGAGCAAATGACGATGAGTGTGTAGTATTTGTCTCTACACAACACGATTGAAACGGGATGTTGGAAAAGGGCAAAGGAAGAAAGCTATAAGAAATCCTAAGTTAACAATTCTAGGGGGTGTGTGTACTTACTCGGGAAAGAAAGGCAAAAGAAGTGTGTTCGTCCTCTCGTGGTCCACCATGAACTTCTCTAGATACGTCGTCGCCTTGGCACACGTCTCAGATCCTTCCCTCAACTGGCTATCATGCATGTAGTAGGGATCCACTATCGCGATGTAGGGGGTCTGCTCTCTCTTGGTCTTCATCGCCATATTGAACGCGAATAGGCGGACCATGTTATAGTCCAGCCGTTTCAAGAGAAACAGCTTGAAGACGTCCTCGTACGATATGAAGAACACATCCGCGGGGGCTTCATGGATGAATTCCACGTCCGATGGCACCTTGACAGTGAAAACCGGGTAATTTGGATCTTTGTCTTTAAGAAGAATGCCCTCTAGTTTCTTGATACTATCACTCAAAGCGAGCATTTGTCCACCAGCAAGGCGAAGCAGATCCGGAGTCAGTATCGCTTCACCGGCTATATGTATCCTGGGGCAAGCCATCCTCGCGGGCTGGTACGACGTCATCCTTAGCCTGGATCCTCTTCGGAGGAGGTTGGCTCTCAGCTTTCTTACCTCTCTTCCTGTGCTTCTTTGTCTTCTGAGCAGGCTCCTCCACTGGGGATGCTAAGTGCTCAACGGCCGCCTTTTGGAGTGTGTCAGGGCTAAAGATGAATCCAACTGGTTTCTCATGTTGATCGGCGGGCGGAGGCGTCTCTTGAGATAAACCACCGAAGACCAAGCGTTGCGTGCATGTAGTGGGATGCCCACCTTGACCCTCGCGAGCGATGAAGGGTTCTTCATCCACAACAGGCATGTACAATCCTATGTCGGCGTCGGTGTTGATGTAGTCGTCGATGTTGACAAATTCTTCATCATCATCGTTGTTGCCGCCATGCGGTGATGGTGGTGGCGGGGGCGACTGTGGTTGCGTTGTGACGGTGGCATCGCCTTAGGGCGGCCCACATGCTCCCAATATTTGTTGGTGGCGACTGGTGGTGGTGACGACGACAAGTGGCTTCCTAGGTGGTGGCCGGAGGATCGAGGTGGCGCCGGTGACAGGTGGCATCCGAGGTGGTGGTCGGGCGATCGAGGTGGTGCTTAGGTGCCCCGTAAGACGAATCTGACTATTCGGCCATGTCAAGGGCCAGCCGTGGCATTCTGCAAGGGTCTTGTGTTCGTTGGCTCCCTAAGGTTGAAAGGTGGGGGTCCATGTCGTCGCACCCGGGCAACACCCGAGCAATCCGAACCCTCATCACGGCATCGTCCATTGCATTGTTGTGCATCGTGCGGTTCGCCGATTGTATGATATTGCCCTTGGCAACATCCTTCAACTCGCCGTCGGCAACTTTGTGGAGTAGTACGCAAGCAGCGTCCTGAATATCGACACATATGTGTTGGGCATCATGATTGAGGTGGCAATCATCAAAGGCGCATAAAGAAGATGAAGCGGATTATGATATTAGTTACCTTGGTGAGGGCGTTGAGCTCGGCTAATGTCGACACACGGCCGATCCCGGCGGCAGGCCGATCATCAGCATTCTCCATGCAATGGTGCCACCGCCTATGCGATCTCGGGTATTTTGGCGGAAGCGGAAGGCGATTGTGCGACAACAAGCTCTTGCGGCTGCGTCGCGGCGATGGTGGCCGGCGGGGTCACCAAGTCCGGCGACGCGTTAACGTTGATGCTCGTGTTGCTGCCGCTAAAGCTGGGCACGTTTATCGTCCCCTGTCGACCTCCCGCATTCCAAACAGCTAGCCCCTCCATCAACCCAGGGGGGATGATCGCACGAAGCTTCTCCTCCAATAACTTGTCCATTGCTTTCTCGTCCACTTTTGCCTCTAATGTCTTCACCTTCAACTTCAGCTCTCAAACCTCGGCTTTATCTTTAGCCGCCGACTGGTTCTTCCTCTCCCTCCTCTTCTTTGCGTCCTCTTTGTAGTACTCGATAAACTTCATGCTTGTACCAAAGCCGGACACACGGCCAGCTGATTTTGGCGGCAACTTCTTCTCCCTCTTCTTGTAAGTGTTCGCATACATTAAAACAGTGTCCCATGGCTCCACTTGAATCTTGGGACGACAAGTCCTCGCTAGCGTTCAATTCCTTCTCCTGCAGAGATACAAGGAGAGGTGAACCCATGCATGCATTTAGATTCTTGGCTTAATTATTTTAATGAGAGATCCACGGTAAATTCCTTACCAGCTCATACTCAAAGGCCTTCACATCCGGGTCGTCGGTGACGAACTCCCCTGTAACAGGGTCCAGGTAGTAGCGGTCCCGGACAAATTACCGGATCTGCAGGTCTGTAATTTTATGCCATGGGTTCTCTTTACCCAGACGTTCAAGCTCGGCGTCCTCCTTGTCCCAAATGGGTTGTTTCCCTCTGTATCCGCCGCTTCCAAGCCGGTGGTTACCTATGTTCTTCTCTCACATAGTCTTTCCCCACTTAGTCCATGCTTTAGAGGCAGCGGTATCTAAGTCCGCCTTGAATATCTTGAACTCTTCTTCGTCGAGCATCGGATTTTTCCTACTTATAATCTCCCAGCTTTCACCTTTGTCAATGATGTTCTTTACCCGGGTTTTCCAGGTGCTCAAGGCGTTGCTCATCTTTGTCAGTGCTAGTTTGTTCACCGTGTTCTTATTACTCTCCAGGTTTTTGAACTTCTCTGGGAATGTGTATCGCTTGTGAAGCTTCTTAAGGAGTTTCTCGACCAAAGCATGATTATGTCTGATGTGCGACGTGTTGATCGACATGCTTTCCCAGACGATGCACCCGAGTTTCATGCCGTACCCGCAGGCAATCAATGAAGGCGCAATGGGTTGGCCACCTTCTGTGACCTCGGTGAACTCATCACAGACGTTGGCGAGCACTTGCGGCTTCCGATCCTTAATATCCTTCTTCTTCTGTATGGTGGCCGGGTTGCCGCTACCACCATCTGTGCGCTCGCCACCATCCGTGGTGGTGTTACCCTCCTCCCCGCCTTCACTAGTTCCATCGTAGTCATCGTCGTCCCCCTCGTAATCTGGATCTTCCTCGCCCCCAGCACCTCCGACGACGGTCGTCGGTGGTGGTGTCATTCTCATCTCCTCCGCCTCCTAATGCTCTTGGGACGCCCCCCTAGAACGATTTTTTGGCCTCTCGGGCTAGATCCTCGACGCTCATTTGTTTAGAAGGACCGGCCTCGTCGTTAGTCGACATGTTTGTGCTTTATTACTAAAAAAAGAGACAAAAGTTTAGCACAAATATCGACCGAAAAATTCGGCATGACCTTTGCTAATTTTTGGACCTACGAGTGCCCATTTCTCAACCGAAACGGAAGTGAATCAACACTTCGGGAGAAACGGGCAACTCAATTGAAATCCCTGCAAGAAAAAACACCCTAGCCCCATTGATAACCCCATTGACACCATCCATCATCATCCAACACCATCTCATTCACAAAATAAACAAACCTCTGCAGCACCATCTCATTCATAGATTCAAATGAATATACATAATCACCAACACCACAGATCATAACCAGATCATATTAAATGATTTAGTTAAACAACAACATCTCTACAACGAGTTCATAAACAGATCATAAACAGATCATCATATAAACCAGATCATCATAACCAGATCATATAAACCAGATCATCATAACCAGATCATATAAACCATATCATCATAACCAGATCATAAAGATTATTGCTTTATTTTTATATCATATATAACCAGATCATATATAACCAGATCATTTACAACTAGAGCATCTCTACAACCAGTTGTTTCAGTTTTAAAGGTGGTGTGTGTGTGCAGATATAGCCATCAGCCCTGATGCAGATATAGCCATTAGCCCTGATGCATCACTTATATGAATAGTTCTTTGCAAGAAAGTGACAGATTACACAATAGAGGTAAAGTACGAAAGCAGCTAGATTACACAACATCGATGTCTTGTTCTGCACGGACGTGGATACAACACTATATTTACATCACTCTCATTGACACCACGCAACGGCTTAGTAACTTGATAAAGTTAAAAAATTCACAGAACCATTTTAGCACCATTTCACAGAACATGAACTAAAAAATTCAAACTTGAACTAAAAAATTCAAACTTTGCACAGAGTGAACTAACTGAGATTTGCAAAAATTAGAACTGAACTTAAATGTTCAAATTTTCCACTGACTAAACTTTGGCAAACACTCTCAAAAGGCAAGCTCACTCTCAGTTATTCCTTGCCAGGATCATCCTTCAAAAGGCAAGCTCACTCTCAAGTCTGATCATATACTTACCCGCAAAAAAAACCACCAAGGTGCATGCATCAAACAAGAACCTGTTGGAGATATGCCCTAGAGGCAATAATAAATGTAGTTATTATTATATCTTTGTGTTTATGATAAATGTTTACATTCATGCTATAATAGTATTAACAAGGAAACATTGATACTTGTGTGATTTGTAAACTTAATTTGAAGTCCCTAGTATAGCCTCTATACATCACTAGCTTGTTGGTTAATAAATGATTGTGGTTTCCTTATCATGAACATTGAGATGTTATCAACAACAAGATCATATCATTAGGAGAATGATATGGTGGACATACTCCTATAGATAAGCGTAGCATAAAGATCAAGTCATTTCAATAGTTCAATTGCTATATGCTTTCTGATACATAGTAACCTAATTCCTTCGACCATGAGATCATGCATATCACCTTTACAAGATGGATGCTTTGATGACATCAAACACCACACCGTAACTGGGTGGCTATAAAGGTGGCATTGAGTGTTCGGAAAGTATTGGTTGAGACACATGGATCAAGAGTGGGATTTGTCCATCCATATGACGGATAGATATACTCTGGCCCTCTCGGTGGAATGTCATCCAATTGGCTTGCAAGCATGTGACTGCTCACAAGGGATCACATATCACGAACGAGAAAGAGTACTTATCGGTAACGAGGTTGAACTAGGTATGCAGAGATGCAACCGCGATCATAACCTCGGATAAGTAAACTATCGTGTGACAAAGGGAAATTGGTATCGTATGTAAGTGGTTCATTCGATGCAAAGTAATCGTAGAAATATGTGGGAGCCATATGAATTTCCAGATTCCTCTATTGTTTATTGTTGGAGAAGTGTCTCGATCATGTCCGCATAATTCACGAACCGTAGGGAGACACACTTAAGGATTCGACGTTGTTTGAGTAGTTATGGTATTATGAGAAAGAGACCGAATGTTGTTGAGTCTCGGATGGGATCCGGGATATCACGAGGTGATCCGGAATGGTGGAGAATAAGATTCATATAAGGAAAGTCCGTTTGAGTTCGGGAATGATTAGGTGTTTTCATCGGGAATGTTCTAGAAGGTTCGGAATGTCCGGCACTCGGAGGAAGGGGTACATGAATGTGTCATTGCATATTGGAATGATTGCATCATGTACTAAGTGTTCTCGATGTTCCAAATAAAGGATTAAATTGAATCCTAAATTGAAAAGTCAAATAGCAAGTTTGAAAAGTCAAACGACTAAAATTGGAAAGAGGGAAAGAGGAAGGAGAGGAACCGAGTTGGGAGGAATCCTCCTCCAACCGGCGCCTCCTCCAAGCCGAGTTGGGAGGACTCCCTCCTCCCTTGGCCGCCCCTCCACCTATATAAGGAGGGCAAGGCTCCTCCTCTAAAACACACAAGTCCCTACCTCAAACCCTAGAAAGCTGCAGCCTCCATAGCCGCCGCCACCACCTAGGGTTTGCCCTAGTCACCGCCGACTTGGGGTCCCGGAACCCTAGCCGCGGCTCTAGACCCTCCTCCTTGGTGTGTCTAAACCCTAGATCGCCGAGGAGCTCTCTCATACTCCACCATACTCGCTCGGCAAGGCGAAGCCTGCGAGATCTCCCTCTACTTAGGTACCACGCCCGTTGTCTTCGGAATCGCGAGAGTGCTACAACCTCCATTGCGGATGGAACAAGGAGAGGAAGGTCTTCGTCAGTACGGCGATGTGACCGATTGCGGAGGCGCTACTGAGCACTTGGGAAGGATCGTCTACGATCTTGAGATCGGGAAAATACGACTACATCACCCACGAGAATCCTCTCATTAAACACTTTGGAATCTTCGAGGGTAAGTTATTCCATCGACTCGTTGCTACAATCTAGTAGATAGATCTTGGCTTGTTTGTTTGTATGCGATAGAAAATTTTGTTTTCCATGCTCTGAAACCCTACATGGTATCCGAGCCGTATCTATATGTAGATCTGTTGCCTGAGTAGAACACAATGGTCATTGTGGGCGTTGATGCTTTATTGTCGATTGCTTCTTGTGTACTTTGCATCTTGCGGTATGTTGGGATGAAGCGGCCGGGCTAACCTTACATGACATCGTTCATGAGACTTGCTCCACGCTTGACATGCAACTTGTATTGCATAAGTGGCGTTGCGGGGGGCTGTAGCTCCTAGCATAGTTAAGATCCAATTTACAACGGGTGATCAACAATGCTCGTATCAATGTTGTGGTTCTTGTTCATAAGTTAGAACAACACTTATTGAAAGCCCCAAACCACGTAAAATCTGCAAAGAAAGTAGAGGCGTCTAACTTTGTTTTGAGGGTGTCTGATGATGTGATATGGCCATGATTGTGATTATATTTGATGTATGCAATGTTCCTTATTGTAAGTTGGCAACGGCGAAACGGATGGTTGTCTTTAATTTATGTTAAGACCCGCGTGTCTATTCAAAGTAGTTGTAATAGTTGAAACCGGTGGACGACAACCATGTAGAAGCGTCATTGACCTTGATGCAATGCCGGTGATGATGGAGATCATGTTCGTGCTTGAAGATGGAGATCGGAAGCACAAAGAAGAAAGGCCATATCATATCACATATTATTGAATTGCATGTGATGTTAATCCTTTATGCATCTTGTATTGCTTAGTAGACGACAGTAGCATTATAAGATGATCCCTCATGCACATGAATTTCAAGTCATAAAGTGTTCACCCTTAGTTAGCACCGTTGCTAAAGCTCGTTGTTTCGAAGCACCACGTGATGATCGGGTGTGTTAGATTCCGCAAGTGTATACAACGTGAGCAAGCCAGATTTGCTCATGCGGAAACTAAGGTTTGATCTTGACGAGCCTAGCATGTACAGACATGGTCTTGGAACACGGATCACCGAAAGGTAAAGCATGAATCATATAGTAGATATGATGAACATGACGATTGTTCGCCATTGAAACTATATCAACTCTCGTGATGATCGGTGTTGATGTAGTGGATTTGGTTCGTGTGATCACTAAAACAATGTGAGGGATGTTGTTTTGAGTGGGAGTTCACCTAGTTTAATTTCATTCTTTATTTGAACTCAATTTGTCATAAACTTAGTCTAAACTATTGCAAATATGTTGTAGATCAATGGCAGCCCCTACCATCAATTTTAATGCGTTCCTAGAGAAAGAAAAGTTGAAAAACAATGGAAGCAACTTCGCGGATTGGTTCCGCAATTTGAGGATTGTCCTCACAGCTGGTAATTTGACCTATGTCTTTGGATGCACATTGGTGACCCACTGCGGTGATCTGCCGATGAAGTAAAGAATGTTTACCTCGCTCGGAAGAATCGGTACTCCATAGTTCAGGTGCTATCTTGTATGGTTTGGAATCGAGCTTGAGAAAAGGTTTGAGAATTGAGACCCATATGATATTGTCGAGGATCTCAAATTGATTTCGAGACTCATGCGGCAATTGAAAGTTATGAGGCTTCGAAAAGTTCTTTAACCGCAAGATGGAAGAGGGCAGTCCGTCGGTGAGCATGTGCTTAAGATGTGCGGGCACGCAAACAAACTTCAAAGCTTGGGTATAGTGATTCCTAATGCTTTGGGGATTTACCGTGTCCTCCAATCACTACCACCAAGTTACAAGAACTTTGTGATGAACTACAACATGCGTAACATGAACAAAGAGTTGCCGTAACTGTTTGCTATGTTAAAATCTGCAAGTGGAGATCAACAAAGAGCACCAAGTGTTGTTGGTCAATAAGACCACCAAATTCAAGAAAGGCAAGTCTAAGGGAAGGGACACTTCAAGAAGGGTGGTAAGAAAGTTACCACGCGTGAAGAAGACCAAGGCTGGACCCAAGCACGATCTTGAGTGCTTTTCCGCAAGGGAGAAGGTCCTGAAGCGGAATTGCCCAAAGTACTTGGCGGATCGAAGAACGGCAACATCAAGAAGAAAGGTATATCCGATATACATGTTATTGATGTGTATCTCACTAGTACTGTAGTAGTGCTCGGGTATTTGATCTTGGGTTCGGTTGCTCATATTTGTAACTCAAACAGTCTTTGTAGAATAAGCGAAGCTAGCGAAGAACGAGGTGACGATGCGTGGAAACGGATCAAAGGTTGATGTGATCGCGGTCGGCACGCTACCCCTTCATCTACCATCGGGATTAGTTTTATACTTAAATAATTGTTATTTGGTGCCTGCGTTGAGCATGAACATTATATCGGGATCTTGTTTATTGCGAGACGGTTACTTGTTTAAGTCCGAGAATAATGGTTGTTCGGTTTATATGAGTAATATGTTTTATGCACATGCACCTTTGATAGATGGTCTATTCTTATTGAATCTCGATAGTGGAAATACACATATCAATAACATTGAGGCTAAACGTTTGAAATCAAGCGATAATTTGACCTATATGTGGCACTGTCGTCTTGGTCACATTGGAGTGAAACGTATGAAGAAACTCCATTCTGATGGACTTCTTGAATCACTTGATTTTGAATCACTTGAAAGATGCGAAGCATGTCTTATGGGAAAAATGACTAAGACTCCATTTTCTGGTATGATGGAGCGAGCTACGGACTTATTGGAAATCATACATACAGATGTGTGTGGTCCAATGAGTGTAGCATCGCGCGGTGGTTATCGTTATGTTCTTACCTTCACGGATGACTTGAGTAGATATGGGTATATCTATTTCATGAAACATAAGTCCGAAACTTTCGAGAAGTTTAAGGAGTTTCAAAGTGAGGTAGAGAATCAACGTAACAAGAAGATTAAATTTCTACGTTCTGATCGTGGAGGTGAATATCTAAGTTACGAATTTGGCGAGCATTTGAGGAGATGCGGAATACTTTCACAGTTGACACCGCCGGGAACACCACAGCGTAATGGTGTGTCCGAACGTCGTAGTCGAACTCTCTTAGATATGGTTCGTTCTATGATGTCACTTACAGATTTACCGCTATCATTTTGGGGTTATGCATTAGAAACAGCCGCATTCACTTTAAATAGGGCACCGTCTAAATCCGTTGAAACGACACCGTATGAATTATGGTTTGGGAAGAAACCTAGATTGTCGTTCCTTAAACTTTGGGGATGCGAAGCCTATGTAAAGAAGTTACAGCCGGACAAGCTTGAACCCAAAGAGGAAAAATGTGTCTTCATAGGATACCCGAAGGAAACTATTGGGTATACCTTCTATAATAGATCCGAAGGCAAAATCTTCGTTGCCAAGAATGGATCCTTTCTAGAGAAGGAATTTCTCTCGAAAGAAGTGACTGGAAGGAAAGTAGAACTCGACGAGGTTGTCGAACCTTCTCTCGAAATTGCGAGTAGCAAAGACCGGAAGAAGTTCTGTGGTGCTGCACGAATAAGAGAGGAAGCTAATGATGATGATCATGAAACTTTGGTTGAAGTTGCTACTGAGCCTCGGAGGTCAACGAGAACTCGTACCACCTCGAGATGGGTATGATCCGTTATGAGTGTCATGTTGGTGGACAACACCGATGACCCCGAGACATATGAGGAAGCGATGAGCCCAGATTCCAATAAATGGCAAGAAGCCATGAAATCCGAGATTGGATCCATGTACGAAAACCAAGTATGGACTTTGGTGGACTTACGGATGGCGGAAGGCTGTCGAGAACAAATGGATTTTCAAGAAGAAAACAAATCTTGATGGTAATGTTATCATCTATAAAGCTCGACTTGTCGCAAAAGGGTTTCGACAAATTCAAGGAGTTGACTACGATGAGACTTTCTCACCGTAGCGAAGCTTAAAGTCTGTGAGGATTATGTTAGCAATCGCTGCATATTATGATTATGAGATATGGCGATGGATGTCAAAACAAAGATTCCTCAATGGAGATATTGATGAAGAGTTGTATATGATACAACCCAAAGGTTTTGTCGATCCGAAAGATGCTAACAAGGTATGTAAACTTCAACGGTCCATCTATGGATTGAAGCAAGCATCGAAGTTGGAATCAACGTTTTGATAAGGTGATCAAAGTTTTGGTTTTATACAAACTTATGGAGAAGCTTGTATTTACAAGAAAGTGAGTGGGAGCTCAGAGCATGCTTAATACTATAGGTGGATGACATATTGTTGATTGGGAATGATGTTGACCTTCTTAATAGTGTCAAGGAATATTTGAATAATAGTTTTTCAATGAATGATCTTGGCGAAGCAGCTTACATATTAGGCATAAAGATTTACAGAGATAGATCGAAACGCCAAATATCATTGTCACAGAGTACATATTTGGACAAAGTTCTAAAGAGGTTTGAATGGAAGAAAGCAAGAAAGGGTTCTTGCCCATGTTGCTAATCGACCTTGAGTAAAACTCAAAGTCCGACATCGGAAGAAGATAGAGAAAGGATGAGTAAGACTCCTATGCCTCAGCCATAGGATCTCTAATGTATGCCATGCTATGTACTAGACCCGACATTGCATATCTTTGTTAGTTTAACTAGCAGATATCAAAGTGATCCAGAGTGGATCATTGGACAATGATCAAAAACATCCTTAAGTACTTGAGAAGAACTAAGGATATGGTTCTTTCTTATGGAGGTGATGAACATTTCGTTGTTAACGATTACACCGATGCTAGTTGGAACACCGATCCGGATGATTCTAAATCACAACTGGATACGTATTTATTTTGAATGGTGCAGAAGATTGGAGGAGTGCAAAGCAAAGCGTTGTGGCGAGATCTTCAACTGAATCGGAATACATGGTCGCCGGAGGCTTCACAAGAAGCAATATGGATGAAAGAGTTCATTACTGAGCTAGGTGTGGTTCCTAGTGCCTGGACCCAATGTCTATCTCTTTGTGATAACATGGGCGCCATAGCCAATGCGCAAGAACCAAGGTCACACAAGAAGCTGAAGCACATCAAGCTGCGTTTTCACGCTATTCGAGAACATATCCAGGATGGGGATATAAAGATTTGCAAAGTACACATAGATCTGAATGTGGCGGATCCGTTGACTAAACCTCTCCCGAGGGCAAAACATGACCAACACCAAACTGCCATGGGTGTTCGGTATATAACCATGTAATCTAGATTAGATGACTCTAGTGCAAGTGGGAGAATGTTGGAGATATGCCCTAGAGGCAATAATAAATGTAGTTATTATTATATCTTTGTGTTTATGATAAATGTTTACATTCATGCTATAATAGTATTAACAAGGAAACATTGATACTTGTGTGATTTGTAAACTTAATTTGAAGTCCCTAGTATAGCCTCTATACATCACTAGCTTGTTGGTTGATAAATGATTGTGGTTTCCTTATCATGAACATTGAGATGTTATCAACAACAAGATCATATCGTAAGGAGAATGATATGGTGGACATACTCCTATAGATAAGCGTAGCATAAAGATCAAGTCATTTCAATAGTTCAATTGTTATATGCTTTCTGATACATAGTAACCTAATTCCTTCGACCATGAGATCATGCATATCACCTTTACAAGATGGATGCTTTAATGACATCAAACACCACACTGTAACTAGGTGGCTATAAAGGTGGCATTGAGTGTTCGGAAAGTATTGGTTGAGACACATGGATCAAGAGTGGGATTTGTCCATCCATATGACGGATAGATATACTCTGGGCCCTCTCGGTGGAATGTCATCCAATTGGCTTGCAAGCATGTGACTGGCTCACAAGGGATCACATATCACGGGAACGAGAAAAGAGTACTTATCGGTAACGAGGTTGAACTTGGTATGCAGAGATACCGACGATCATAACCTCGGATAAGTAAACTATCGTGTGACAAAGGGAAATTGGTATCGTATGTAAGTGGTTCATTCGATCGCAAAGTAATCGTAGAAATATGTGGGAGCCATATGAATTTCCAGATTCCTCTATTGGTTATTGTTCGGAGAAGTGTCTCGATCATGTCCGCATAATTCACGAACCGTAGGGAGACACACTTAAGGATTCGACGTTGTTTAAGTAGTTATGGTATTATGAGAAAGAGACCAAATGTTGTTCGGAGTCTCGGATGGGATCCGGGATATCACGAGGTGATCCGGAATGGTCCGGAGAATAAGATTCATATAAGTAAAGTCTCGTTTCGGAGTTCGGGAATGATTCCGGTGTTTTCATCGGGAATGTTCTAGAAGGTTCCGGAATGTCCGGCACTTCGGAGGGGAAGGGGTACATGAATGTGTCATTGCATATTGGAATGATTGCATCATGTACTAAGTGTTCTCGCTGTTCCAAATAAAGGATTAAATTGAATCCTAAATTGAAAAGTCAAATAGCAAGTTTGAAAAGTCAAACGGCTAAAATTGGAAAGAGGGAAAGAGGAAGGAGAGGAACTGAGTTGGGAGGACTCCTCCCTCCCCTTGGCCGCCCCTCCACCTATAAGGACTGGTGGCTCCCTCCTCTAAACATACAAGTCCCTCACCAAACCCTAGAAAGTGCACCTCCATAGCCGCCACCACCTAGGGTTTTGCCCTAGCCGACTTGGGGGTCCCAGAACCCTAGCCGGCTCTATCCCTCCTACTTGGTGTGTCTAAACCCTAGATCGCCGAGGAGCTCTCATACTCCACCATACTCGCCCGGCTTAAGCGAAGCCTGCGAGATCTCCTCTACTTCCTACCACTGCCACAGGCCGGAATCGCGAGGAGAGTGCTACAACCTCCATTTTCTTTGGAACAAGCGAGAGGAAGGTCTTCGCCGAGTACCGAACGTGACGATCATGGAGCGCTGCCAGAACGCAGCGCCGGAAGGATCGTCTACACGATCTTGAGATCGGGAAGAGTACGACTACATCACCCACGAGAATCCGCTCTCGTTAAACACTTTGGAATCTTCGAGGGTAAGTTATTCCATCTACTCGTTGCTACAATCTTGTAGATAGATCTTGGCTTGTTTGTTTGTATGCGATAGAAATTTTTTGTTTTCCATGCTACGAAACCCTACAGAACCCTATCCCACTATTCAAATTGGCACATACTAATCAGATAAATATATACAAAGGACCTATAAATCTATACACAGCACCTATAATTCTATACACAGCACCTATAAATCAGACCTAATCAGATGCTCACCTAATCAAATGCTCACCTAATCTTTAAACAAGTCCAGACCTAATCAGATGCTCACCTGGCTTGGACGGCGAGGTGGAGCAGGATGGGGAGGTGGTCGTCAACGGTGGTGTGCGCCGCCCTTCTCCTCCTTGGGGGCGGCTGGTGTACGCTGCCCTTCTCCTCCTCGGGGGCGGCTGGTGTGCGCTGCCCTTCTCCTCCTCGGGGGCGGCAGCAGGTGGCTCCTCCACGGTCTCCGGCGGGGCAGGTGGCTCCTCCTCCACGGGCTCCGGCGGCTGCAGGTGGCTCCTCCTCCACGGGCTCCAGCCAGCGGTGGCGGCAGTTAAATCGAGTAAGCTAGGGTTTCGCCTTGGCGAGTAAGCTAGGGTTCGTCGGGGGCATAGCAGGTTGGGGAAAGAAAAGGGGAAGGGGGCGAACAGTTATTTGGCTAAGTGACAATATTCTGTGGCGCATATCGCTCGAATGCGCCACAGAACATTGGCACTTAGTCAAAAGAGCTGTGAGGCTGTAGTTGGACATCAAACACATATTAGCCTAGTGGTTATGATGCATAGACAAACCTTTCCCAGCCAGGTTCGAATCCTGGTTGGGTCACTTTTTTTTCTTTGTTTCAAAATTATATGTTACTAATATATTTAAAACCAAGCACATACTTATGTATATTTATTAAAAAACACTCCCCGAATTATTGTATCTATTGTGCTTGTCACAAACACATGTCAATTTTGTATACCCACACGAATATCACGATATATTTTTAGTCTCTAACTAATACACAAAAAAGGTCACACATTGTCGTGTGATATTTCGATCTAGCTAGCCTCTCTTTACAATCTTCTTGCCTTTTTTCTTCGCAGTTGAATACTTTAGCCCGGGCACTATGATATTTCTTCTCGTGAACGGACAACCTTTAGTAGGTAGTGTGGTCTTTCTTCTTACTGTAGTAGTAGGCATGTTGAAGTACTTGTCGAACTCCTCTTCGATCTTCGGATCGCCATTCTTGTCGAAGTCTTGCTCGTTGGTGGATCCTTCCATTCCGATGATGCTCCTCTTGCCCCTCCTCACTACAACACGACCGGGCTTTGACGGGTCGGTAATAAATAAACATTGATCAACTTGGCTAGTGAGTATCCATGGCTCATTTTTCGTGGAGGCCTTCTTTGCCGACTTGGCATCTGGTATAACGCAGGTGGTGAAATATCGGCCTTATTTTTCAACGTTCTTGGCCCATCTAACACGGAACATCGGTACCGTCTCTCCACAGTAGTCGAGCTCCCATATATCCTCGATCCTTCCGTAGAATCTGTCCATGACAGTAGTCTCGTCATCAGCGAAAGACATCATAGTAACTCCTGAGTTTTGATATTCGCTATTCATGTCCTTTTCCTCGGTGTAGAATCTGTAACCGTTGATGTCGTATGACTGATAGGTCTTTACGTTATGCGCTGGGCCCTGTGACAAGGAGAATATGAGTTGTTGATCTTCCGTAGAATATGTCTGTGGGGGATTGTCCAACGGCCTTTTCTTGAACCAACCCGTGAAGGTGGAGTTGTGTTCTCTTGTTACGTCTCCTTTCTTCATCGGGCGGGCCAGGTCCACGTACTTCTGCTCGATCAAGCTTTTGTGCTCTTCCACCCAAGGGCTGACCAATTCAATGTGTTGTAGTGCGACTCGGTGTGCCCTGGCAAAGTCGACGCGTCGATTAGCAATGCCGATATGCAGTGAGCGGTGGCCCTCGCGGTGACCATACCCAGCGAGCCTGCCGAGGTGCTTCTTGGTGGGTATTCCAACATCCTCGTTCTCGGTGGTTAGATGGTTCTGGCAGAAAGAGATGCACTCGTAGATCAGAAAGCCCTTGGCTATGCTTCCATCTGGACGGGACCTGTTGCGAACGAACCCTTTGATTACACCGTTCAACCTTTCAAACGGCATCATATTATGCAGGAATGTCGGCCCGAGCTGGATGATGTCATCCACGACATGGACAAGTAGATGCACCATGATGTCGAAGAATGCGGGCAGAAAGTAAATCTTGAGCTCGCATAGTATCACCATGATCTCTTCCTGTAGCCTGTCGAGCTGCTTCATGCCGATCGACTTCCTAGAGATGACGTCGAAAAGTTGCACAAGCCAAACAGCGTCTCACGGACGTGCTCGTCTATTATCCCTCGTATGGCAACTGGAAGTATCTGTGTCATCATCACGTGACAGTCGTGGGACTTCATACCGCTGAACCTATTCTTCGCTACGTCGAGATACCTGCTTATCTTGCCCGAGTAACCGTGAGGAACTTTGACTCCTAGGAGGCACCTGAAAAACTGCTCGATCTCCTCCTGACACAGAGTGAAGCAGGCAGCGCGAAGCACAACCACCTCATTCTTCTTAATCCTTTTGCGGCGACCCTGAGTCCCTTCCGTTTGATCGTCATCATCACTATCGTGGTCTTCAAGCTCCTTCTTGATGCCAAGCAATTTCAGGTCATTTCTTGCTTTCGCCCATCCTTGGTCCTTCCGGCATGTTGAGGAGAGTGCCAAGCACTCTCGAACGTTCTTCGTGATGTGCATTACATCGAGGCTATGGGGTGTGTGGAGGACCTTCCAGTACGGCAGGTCCCAGAAAACAGACCTGGCTTTCCATACACCCAGAAGCGGCTTTGTCCTTGGTCGCTTCTTCCCTGGCGCTGGGCACTCATCCCAATTATTCATAAGCTCCTCGATTTCTTCGCCGCTCCTCATACGCGGGTCACCGCGTTTTCTCCACGGGTGATCCATGCGAAGCCACTTTCGAGTCTCTTGGAACATGGTTTTCAAAGACCCGGTATCCTTGGGTAGCTGGAGATGCAGGGTCTTATCCATGCACTTGACACATGCATTGTGTCCGTGGTTCACCTGGGCCAATACATATGCGTAACCAGGATAGTCCTGCACCGTCGTGAGCAACGCGGCTCTCAGAGGGAAAATATTCTTTAGTGTAGGCGTCCCACGTATGGGCCGGCGTCTCCCACAACGTGGCTAACTCCTCTTTCAACAGCCCGAGATAAAGATGCATATCGACACCTGCCTGTTTTGGCCCCTGAATAAGAATGCTCATGTGTACGTACCTTTGCTTTGTGCAGAGCCACGGGGGGATGTTGTACAGCCATACAAACACGGGCCAGGTGCTATGCGTGCTACTCTGGTTGCCAAAAGGATTGAGTCCATCGGTGCTCATACCCAGCCTGACGTTCCTTGCATCGCCCCCGAACTCTTCGAACTCGATGTCCAATGCATTCCACTGGCTAGCGTCTGAAGGGTGTGTTAGGATCTTGCCCTTCTCTGGATCATCTTCGGTTTCTCCTTTCCGCGTGCCATTGCATTAGCTTTGCTTCCTTAGGATCTCTGAAATATCTCTATAGACGGGAGTGATAGGAAAGTACCATACCACTTTTGAGGAACTTTCTTGTTCCTCTCTTGTACCGGAATCCATGGTCGCACACCGGACATGTGGTTCTCTCCGCTGCATACATTTATAAAGTGCGCAATCATTGATACATGCGTGGTATTTAACATGAGGTAGGTCGAGAGGGCACACGATTTTCTTGGCCTCCTCTATACTTGTCGGCAATGTGTTCCCGTTAGGAAGACGATCGTGCCAGAATTCCATGTTAGCATTGAAGCTCAACGTCGGTCCATTTGTGTTCCGCCTTCATCTCTAGAGCCTTGAGCGTTACACTCAGGCGTGTATCCTCGGACCGACACCCAGGATATAATGGAGTCATCCCATCTAACTCCATTTGCGCCAGCTTGGCTTTCTCTCTGGCTGCAGCTTTGGCGTTGCTTGTCTCCTTGAGAAGCAGTTCCTGAACATGAGGATCCCTTAACACCGAAGTTAGCAGCGTCTGGGTGTTCGCTTCTTCTCCTTATTCATGATGGTCATGCCCGTCGACATCTCCTTCTTCATCATGATGATCATGCCCATCGCCGGTATATTCTTTGTCATCATTACCATGCCCGTCGGGAGACTCTTCATCTTCTCTCTCGCCCAAGTCTTCATGATGACCAACACCATGTACTGTCAGCTCCTCATCGAAGTCGTCACGCATGAAACCGCGCCTGAGCAGGTGATCCTCCAATTGTCCAGAATCAGGGTCGATCCAGCGCTGGAGTTTGCATGTTCGACATGGACATCTTATCTGGGTCTTGTTGTTCCGAATCATGTCCGCCTTGGCGTCTTTCTTATACCTAGTAACTCGACCTTCGCTCATGCTGACGACCATGGTAGCCTGCGCGGTATGCACATATAGAGCAAAAAGACAGAGAGTAGGTTAATTAGAAATATACACACACATGCATGGTCGTCGCCGGAAAAATTCGGCATGACCTTTCCTAAAAGTAGGACATATGGGTGGTGCAAAAATTTTCTGAAATGGAAATGAATCAACATTTCGGCAAACATCCATGCACCACACCGGGACAGAGACAAGCAAAAACAAGAATCTTCTTCCCATGCAAGCATTCATGCATCACACAAGCTTCATGCACAAAGATCATCTTCGCGCCATGCATGCATCGCATATACACACCGCCAGCGCGACAAGCTTTACACCTACAAAACATGCATATTCATGGCCAATTACTCACCGGGTAGATAGAATACCGAGTCGAGAGCGCGATGTGAGAGAGTGTGGATCAATAGATCTATAGAGAGATAATAGTACACAAATAGAGATGTGGAGGAGAAAAGTAGGTGTGTTTTAGATCAACTAGTTGGAGAAAGGCTTTCCCTAACCAATCTATCAACTATAGTAGGTTTAAATACAACAAAATATAGAAAAGTATAGACACAATGGGGTGGGAGAGAGGAGGAAGACGAGCTGGGAGGAGGGGGAAGACGGATGTGAAATGGATGGTGGGAGAGAGGAGGAAGCAAAGTTGCCACCTTTATGCAGATCTGGTCGAAGGATTCTGTGGCGCATACAGGCCGTATGCGCCACAGAAGATAATATAGATGTGGAGGAGAAAAGTAGGTGTGTTTTAGATCAACTAGTTGGAGAAAGGCTTTCCCTAACCAATCTATCAACTATAGTAGGTTTAAATACAACAAAATATAGAAAAGTATAGACACAATGGGGTGGGAGAGAGGAGGAAGACGAGCTGGGAGGAGGGGGAAGACGGATGTGAAATGGATGGTGGGAGAGAGGAGGAAGCAAAGCTGCCACCTTTATGCAGAATCGTCGAGGATTACGTGGCGCATACAGCCGTATGCGCCACGTGTTCAATCTTCGTGGCGCATAGGGTGCATGCGCCACGTAACCTTGGCCATAGGGTGCGATGGGCCAAGTGGGCCTCGACTCAATGTTACGTGGCGCATGGCCATGAACGCGCCTACGAACACGTGGGCAAGACTTTCGGTGTTACGTATGACATTGTGGTTATGCGCCACGAGGTTAAACTGTGGCGCATATCCCACCCATGCGCCACGTAACACCGAGGCATGACCGCACAAATAAAGGTGGCAGATAGAGCTCTTTAATGACACCCCTCTCTATATATGCCACACTCCCTGTCCAAAGCAACATACCTGCACTCATGTCTTCTTCCCACAACTCGTCGGAAGACTCGATAGAGAGCACAACCCGCTCGCGTTCCCTGCAGCCTACTCGCAGTGGAGGGGCGAGGTCGAGGGCGGTTTCGAGTCACCGCCACGGGATTGAGGTCAACCTAATCGAGGAGGAGGCCGCGCATCACGAGGCCCTCTACAACAAGGCCATGAGGTTATGCCCGTGCTCGCGTCTCCGGGAGAAGGCGCGCATGGCGGAACCAATCGGTGGCGGCGGTGCTCGACCCAACGTGTCCATGGAGGACCACGTCCGCAGGCTGCGGTAGCGTGAGCAGGAGGTTTGGCATCTTCCACCGCCATCGCCCCCACCAGCTCTTTGAAGGGATTTGCAATGTTGTAGTTTGTGTATTTGCAATGATGTATGGCATTGTTGTTTTGCTGTTCAAGGTTATGCGCATGTGAATTTTGCAACGATGTATGCCACTGCACATGTCTATCTACTAGATTGTCTAGTATATTCTACCTATTCCACTGGTACTTGTTTAGTTGGGAAAAGCACAAGAGGAAAATGTGTGTGCTAGGAAACAAATAATCTGAGAAGCACGAAGCTTTCTGTGGCGCATACTACACGCATGCGCCACAGAAGTTTGTTCTTCTATGGCGCATACGCAACAATGCGCCACAGAAGCTTGTACATAGGTGTCCAGAGAGTGGGGCCCACATATATCTTCTGTGGAGCATATCGCAATATGCGCCACATAAGATATAAACTTCTGTGGCGCATCTCCTTGTATGCGCCATAGAAGTTTGGTCAGAGCACGGTCAGACCCCACCTGTTGTGGGTCCCACCAAACTTCTGTGGCGCATACAGAGTAATGCGCCACAGAAGATTCATGGTCCAACGGCTGGTGTGGGTCCCACCAAACTTCTGTGGCGCATGGCTCTGGAAGGTGCGCCACAGAAGTTTGGTGGTTCTGTGGCGCATTTCTATGGACGCGCCACTGGCTAACTTTTGTGGCGCATGGTCAGGACCATGCGCCACAGAAGGTATGTCTATCTATAGCTAGTTTCCTAGTAGTGTGGCGTACAGTTTCATCCGAAACTTCAAAGACACCAGCAAGAGACCAGCCTCGACTGAGGAGCTACGAGCCTGCACCCAACGAACGGGCGAATCCATTCGCTTGTACATATTACGCTGGTCCAACACCAAGAACTCCGCGGCGCACATCTCTGAGGAGAGAGCGATCGACGCCTTCAAGGATGGCGTCAAGCGCCAGTACTTCAAGGAAGAACTTGGGCGCGTCAAGCCCAAGACACTCGATCACCTCATGGACATCGCCAACAGGTGGGCAGATGGCGAGGACTCCGTCCACCGAGCGCACTCGGAGGAGGAAGATGACTACGGCCGCCGACGTGAATGTCGTAGCAAGAGAAGATCGCGCGTCTACGACGATCGCGACGGACCCGACATGGTCGCGGCTGGCTACGTCGACCGCCGCAGCGACGGCAACCGCAGCAGCGGCGGATACCGTGGAAACAACTTCCGCGACGGAGGACGCCCAGCGCAGTCATGGCAACGCCGCGGCCGCGACGATGGACCCTCAGCATACGACAAACTGTCGGGTCCATGCACCACCCACTTCTACATCGACAAGCAGGATGGTAAAAAGAAGGCAAACCATATGCTCAAGGAGTGCGGCGAGTTTCAGAAACTGAACGAAAGCATGTCCTAGATGAGGCAACAAGCCCCGAACCCCGGGTACGGGAACGCGCCCGCACCAGGTGACATCGCCCACGGAGCTCCTCCACCACCACCCATAGGACCTTCGAATCATCCAATCGCACCTGCGCAGAACAACGGCGGAAACGGGTACCCCATGCCAAAAGGATCACTGATGATCCAAAGAGGGCGCCCAACGAACAGGGTGCAAAAGAAAATCACGCGTCAGATCAATCTGGCCGTGACCGCTCCACCCACCATCCCTGAGTACTTTAGCGGTTCGGAGTCCTGCATCACGTTCAGCCGTTCGGATCACCCCTGCCAGGTCCCTCGCCCCTGGTGCTCGAGGCGCAGATCGAAGGGTTCGACATGAGATTAAACCTCGTCAGCCCCCAATCAGGGCGTGGATAAGGTGCTCGTTCGGGCCGTTGGGTTGGGCTTGAACGGGAGAGATCAAACTAACAATCGATACTGCTGTTAATTTTTTTTCACTTGCAAGTTTGGGTTAATGCTAGAACAGGTACGTGCAGGGTGGCAAAACACAAACGCCGGAGAACATTAGAATGGTGAAAACCTGGATTTTTACTGTCAGATGCGCGGCTGCGCCGATCGGTTACTGTCAAACAAACAAAAAGCAAAAAAAAAAAGTGTGCCCGTATATCAATTTTTCATTTGAACATCTATACTAGCGCGATAGGGAGGAGAATCCAGCCCATAATAAAGAAACCATGAATGAATGAATGCTGGAGTGAGAGTGCCAATACGCTGTACCTCATCCATACGGCCAAATTAGGATTCAAAAGATTCCGGGGACGGGACAGCAAAATACTGTATGTCTAGCCTGCAAAGCTCTGACCATGTCCAGCCAATTTTACCCAGGCACGGACTGTAACCCAAAGCTTCCTTTGCCTGCAACCTGAAAACGTCTCATGCCTGCATATGTTTTTTTTTTGTAATGTGCTCTACATGCCAAAATCTCTGAGAAAAGAAATATGTAAATGGTTTGTGCAAAAACAAAACGAATCCAAGTGTTGTGAGCAACAACTCTGAATGCTCTAAAATTCTGCGAGAAGTCTGTAGGCCGTACGCGTCTGAAACCTGCTGGTATCTGCCCCGACTGCAAGTTCTGGCCTCTGGGGGTGCCGACAGGAAGACCGGGGGCAGCTAGGCATGTCAATTTCGGGATAACTCCGTCCACGTCGTCTCCCCATCAACCGGAGGGAGCCCCGACATTTTCGACAGGATCATTACGTCCGCGGACGAATCCACGGCCATCTTAGGGTTGAGGGGGAGAGGACGAGGGCGAAAGCTGGCCTTTCCGTTCCCTCCATCCCGGCGTCCCCTTTCTTTACCACTTCCGCGGCGGCCACTACTACTACTACTACTGCCCACATCACTCGCAGCTCCCAACTCCCAAGTCGAGGCGGCACGAGAGCCCACACAGAGCTTCTTCCTTCCTGGTCAGACACTCAGACACCCCGTGACTCTCGATCCGCCTCCCCCGGGCGCTCCTTCTTCTCCCTCCTTGTCTCGCTCCTGGACGCGTGAAAGAGGGACTGAAGATCCGTCTCTCAAGGTTTCCACCCCATTTCCGGTAAGATTTCTTCTATTTTCTTCTCTAAGGAGAGTACGCATTTCCCTCCCCGGTTTCCATTTCTGGTTCTTGTTCCGCAGCTACCTGATGTAGATCTGCGCCGCCCGGACGGTTCCGTGTTGCCCCGTTCCTCGCTCTTCCGTAGGACGGACGAGCGCGAGGTTCCGCCCGCGCCCTCTGCATTTCTGCAGATCAAAGCGCATCCTGGCTTTCGCGGGTCTCATGATTTCTCGCTTTCTTTCTTTCTTTCTTTCTTTCCTCAGTTTTTTTTTAATCTCTGCAAGAAAGTTGGCGTTCCGATGTGACCGGGAATCGGCAACGGTAAAGGACGCCATCGATTGCAATGCGCCTGCGAGTGCGAGATTGGGAGCCACTTTTTCTCTCTCTTCTTTCTTTGGGGGGTGGGGAAAGAAAGGGAGATGGCGCCTTTGATTGATTGACAGGACAAGACCTCTTTGCCGATCCCTGGCAAATCCTTGTTTATTGCAAAGTGGGGATACTGTCGTATGATTACAGTTAGTGGGCGGTTAGACAGGTTCAGTGCTTCTGTGAACGCCATATGGTGGACTAGGAGGGGTGACATGGACTTCGTGTTAGTAACTTTATTATCAACTCCAGTTGTGACCAGGTCTCGCTTCTCACTGTCTCTGTGGTGGAAGGCTGATGGATCTGAGTGTAGAGGTTCTTTCCTGACTTTTGTTTGCTTGATGAGTTGATGACTGCTCTAGTCATGCAATTCTTGGGCTGCATCATTGTATCTTCAGATTTTCTTTTGACATGGTATCTACAGATTTTAGTTTATATAAGATTTTTTTTCTCCTTTTGCAGATTTTGAATGTAAGGCCATCAGTGGTCCATCCAAGCTCAAATCTTTGATTGACCAGTAGAACTGCAATCTGGTCTCCAGGTTTCTGTTTTCCGAGCAATGACTTCCAAGACAACGCCCCCGACTCTCCCAGCAATCCCCAACATAGAAGAAAGGAAGCAGCATCCACAGAATGATTCCTCTCTTGATATCACCGGTTCAGGTAAACCGGGTGCAGCCTTGCCAAGGAAGTTGCCGGAATCAGCTGTCTCGAGCAATCCAAGTAAAGAAGTCGAGTCCAATGACCAGAAACCGTCTCACAAGCTACACGAGTCCGTTGTTGATGTTACGTCGAGCAAGGTTCTTGCAGATGACGAGAAGGGTATTGTGGAAAATGGAAATGTGAAATCAGACTCGATGTCAGACAAGGAGCATGGTGCTGCAACGAGTGCGAGTGGATCAAGTGCCAGGCTGATGGGAAGATGCGAGACCGGAGAAAGAGGTGTTAGCAGCAGATGCAGGCCGAGCACAGGCAGTGATGTCAGTGAGGAAAGCTCCTGCAGCAGTTTTAGTGGCACCAGCAAGCCTCACAAGGCAAATGATTCAAGATGGGAGGCGATCCAGATGATCAGGACTAGAGATGGGATCCTTGGCCTGAGCCATTTTAAGCTGCTGAAGAAGCTAGGCTGTGGGGATATCGGCAGCGTGTATCTTTCAGAACTGACTGGGACCAAGAGTTATTTTGCAATGAAGGTTATGGACAAGGCGTCACTTACAGGCCGCAAGAAGTTGCTTCGAGCCCAAACCGAGAAGGAAATCTTGCAGTGCCTGGATCATCCTTTTCTTCCGACATTGTATACACACTTTGAAACTGATAAGTTCTCATGCCTGGTTATGGAGTTTGCTCCTGGGGGAGACTTGCATACTCTTCGACAGAAACAGCGTGGCAAGTATTTTCCAGAACAAGCTGTTAAGTACGTCTGATCTATATTTTATCTTGTGCATAATATACCTTCCTGTCTTCTAGTCCTTTAGGATTTAGCATTTTGTTACGAATATAAACAATAGGTTTTACCCGTATTGTGTGTTCTGATATATTGTGGAAATGAAGTACACCGAGGAAAGGTTATGGCCTGTAGCAGAATGCATAATATATGTATATAATTAGTAAATTAGATAACTGGAGACACACCGCATATGAAGCTATCTTGTGCAAATTGTCAACGGGAAAGCAACAGTTGCAACTTTATTTGCCGCTAGGAAATTTATTTAATTGGACGAAAATTACATCCATGTAAAAGAACTAAGCATGCATCAATTTTAATGAAGCAAATACAACATATAGTGGAAACAATATCCTAGTAATATTCATATCAATTAAAAACCCAGTACATCTTGATTTAACTAGTTTTGCAACTTAATTTATTTCTACTAAATAAATAATACAGCACACTAATCTGATATTTCATTTTCTTCTAATTGCAGATTTTACGTAGCAGAGATCCTCCTTGCAATGGAGTACCTGCACATGCTCGGTATCATATATCGTGATCTCAAGCCTGAAAACATCCTTGTTCGTGATGACGGACACATCATGCTATCCGACTTCGACCTCTCCCTTCGCTGTGCAGTGAGCCCGACTCTTATCAGATCATCTAATCCTGAAACAGAAGCACTTCGGAAGAACAGCCAGGCCTACTGTGCTCAACCAGCTTGCGCAGAGCCATCCTGCATGATACAGCCATCTTGCGCAGCCCCCACAACATGCTTTGGCCCTCGATTCTTCTCCAAGTCGAAGAAAGATCGGAAACCAAAGCCTGAAGTTGTGAACCAGGTCAGACCATGGCCCGAGCTCATGGCAGAACCAAGTGATGCACGCTCAATGTCATTTGTTGGCACACATGAGTACTTGGCTCCTGAAATCATCAAAGGCGAGGGCCATGGTAGTGCTGTTGACTGGTGGACCTTTGGTATATTCATATATGAGCTTCTATTTGGGAAAACTCCTTTTAAAGGTTCAGGAAACCGAGCGACACTGTTTAATGTCATAGGTCAGCCGTTACGGTTCCCTGAATACCCAGTTGTGAGCTTCTCGGCAAGAGATTTAATCAGGGGCCTACTTGTTAAGGAGCCCCAACAACGATTGGGCTGTAAGCGTGGTGCCACGGAGATAAAACAGCATCCATTTTTTGAGGGTGTCAATTGGGCATTGATACGCTGTGCGAGCCCTCCAGAGGTTCCAAGACCAGTTGAGATTGAGAGGCCTTCAAAGCAGCCTGTGTCAACATCTGAGACTGCTGGTGCTGGTGCTGCCCAGAAAGGCTGTGACAACTATTTAGAGTTTGATTTCTTTTAGTGAACAGAATGTTTTTTTTATTTGTTTGCATCATTGGAAGTAGTAGGCTTTTCACACCTATGTCTGGCAGATGAACGGTATGTAGATTTTTGTCTCTGTCATCTGTTTTCTGTTTCTAGTGAAAGAATTGGATGTTTCAAATTTATATTCATCCACGAGTTTTGATGTGGTTAATCTTCTAGTGAGCTAAAGGCCTCTACTTTCTGTGATGTGCAGAATTAAGTTCATCTTTGTACAGCTTATATCTGTCATGATAATTACTGTCAGAAACAGTTCTGTCTTAACCGGCTTGCCAATTATAATGTTGTTGGCCATATTCCTGATGGCTTTATCATTATGTGCAACATCCTGATCACATCCAGGAGGCAAGTCTTTGCCTAGTATTGTTTGTGTGAAGTAATATACATGGTCCAGCACAACAGAAGTATAATTATGATGATAAGAGTTTGCACATGGTACTAATGACTTCTTTTGACCACTATGTAAGTTGATGTTCACATGAAGAAGCATTTTCAGCTTCCCAAATATAACTTGCTGATTGTCGTAATATTTTTCTAGGATTCACTGCAACTTCTACTTAGCCATGTTCTCCGCAATCAGTTCTAGTTATGCATCTGGTACAAAAATATTCGTGAAGTCTTAGCATGGCTGATGCATTCACACTATGTTTCCATTTGCATCTTTCACGAAGCGCCATAGACATTAGAAAAAAAAATACAAGCTTTATTACAAATAAAAGAACACTGCACATATATGCTGAAAAGGCTCCCATACATTACCAAAATGTTTCATTTTTACACCATAAATCCAGGTGATAAAAAATAATAACATGGCAAAACTGTTATTCACAAACATTTTGCTCTCTGAAAGTGGTGCATACAGTTTTCCAGCTGTGGCAGTGATTGAAGCAGCAAATCAGATGATGAATCAAAATGACAGGCACCTGAGAAACATAGGAATTTTCCTTCTTTCTTTTGTTTTGCCATCATTTTTGTCTTCAACTGCTGTTTTGCTTTCGCGGTTTGGTGTAGATGATGGCGGAGTCGGAATGTGAGATCTGCTGCCATTGTTTACAGGAGAAGGTGAAAATGGTGGTGTCGGACTAGTCGTCGCCGCTGTTACTTCTTTGCCTTCACAGACAGTCTTGACTTCGCAGTACATAGGTGCGTTCTTCTGTACCTGTCCTGCTATTGTGTTTCCTTTCTTCAACTTCCTGTGTTCATTCCACGAATTAAGTACATATTTCACAAACTGCGAGCAAATTATTTGAAATCGCGCTAACATTGCATCTGCCTCGTGGTATATATATAAACCTCACCGCAAGTTGGACTTTGAAACCCCCAGTACTAGCTGCTTAATAGTCAGAACAGAAATAAGTTCGACGACCGCGTCAGCGACTTGATCGCTCTCGATTAGGTGCACATCGACGTTAACCTGAACATATTTGCAAGAAACAGAAATTAACTAGTATGAAATTTGGAATGTGGATGCTAGCTCAAAGTGTTGTAAGAAGTAAAACAAGATGCCAAGAATTTGAGAGTACCTGAAAGTTGCGGCAATGGTCCAGAAATTTCTGTAGCATTTCTCGCCTCTTCGATCTCTCTTGGTTCATGTAACTTTCTACCTGCTCTGGGGTTGCTCTACTCTTTTGCATCATTCCTACTATTTCACAAAATTAATGCCACATGTGTCAGATTCCGCACAACATAAAGACCACCTTAACCAAATGTAGTATTATTCAGATTTATACATTCAGAAAATTCTGATAGTCAGTCCCTAACGGTCAAATTTCATGTTAACTACAGCAATGGCATTGTGATAGAGGAAAAGGAAAAATATGAAACAAATTAAGCGCATACGTTAGTATTTCGGGTTACATGTGTCAAAGTAAGAATCCTAGCAGAATGGAATCTGAAGTGAGCCTGAAATAGTTCACCCTTCAGTGCCAGGCTATCATCAGAGAATAGTATGGTTCCTACTCTTGCCGGCATCTCTGGAACCTAACCTATAAAGATTGACATCAAATGTACTCCACATATCCATTACGCTTTACCTGCCTTGAGCTCAAAAGTTTAATCTGATAGCTGAGAATATATGCTTCGCCCAGCTGAAGCATTTATTCTTCCTTTCTGACTAACATTGGACATGTAAGGTGGGACTCTTTTCATCGAGAACCGGGTGACTCATAGGCTCACAGCATTAACCATGTAGTAATGCTTTCCAAATGGGCCATCTAATCAGTGAGCCTGAGAAATCGATCAATCCAACAAAACACATGTCAGCATCAAAACTTCAGAACTTTCTTGTTTGGAGCTTCGTGACAGGCCAATTTTTTCAGTTACTGTTCATCACGGAAGCTCCAAAGAAGTGCAGGTCCATGTGAAAGCGCCAGCTTTGAAATTTTCAATCACACGGTCCAAAATCTCGTAAGAATAGTCCAAGAACATGACCTTGTTGGCAACCACCCTTACCGATCTCTTGTGTTACTGGGACCCATCGGTGTCCCAAGACGAGAGTTGTTTGCCAAATGTAATGTTACCATCTAGTACTGCATACTCTTACCGACTGTTTTTGGGGAATAGCCCTTAGAATTTAATAACCATCTTAAGTCTGAAGATAAACAGATTAATCGGGTAACTCCCTCACTTGGCTTTTACCATTTCATCTTGCTAAAAAAATTATTGATTCTCTGATAAGCTCAAGAAATTATAGCTTCATGCCACAATGCTAATTAAGGTGGAACTAAACCATGTTAATTTGATCGTTGGATCAAAGGATACTGTACTTACATGGGGTGGGGATGCTGGTGACGACGGGGAAGACGTGCACGAGGTAGACGAAGCACCGGGGCCTCGCGAGCTGCCGCAGCGCCCACGACAGCGCCGCCATGCTGGACCCGCCCTTGCCCACCGCCACGTACACGTCGTCGGCGTCGGAGGCCGGCGCGGCCTGGGGTGCCGCGGGACGAGGAGGAGACGACGGGCCGGACACCTCCTCTATCTCCCACGTGCTGTCGTCGTTGCCGTTGCTGCTCGGGTGCCGGTGCCGGCCCGCGTCGGCGACGTCGATCGCACCGCCGCCGCGTTGGTCGTCGTCTCGGACTTCCTGGGCCATTTCGATCTGCGTTATGGGACAGTAGTACTAGCTTGTTCTGAGAGAGGGAGAGAGAGGGAGCGACGGAGACGAATGGGAGGATGCCTCGGCGGAGGTGTCTCTGTGTACTTCGTGTCGTGTCAATGAGGCCAGTTTGGAGGGGGTCGTTCTATTTGACTTTTTCCTCGATATATTTTATGTACTTATGAAAGTTTGATTTTGGAACATCATGTGTAAAGAATAGTATGTGGCATATTCTGATGCCATTTTTATTGAGCTGCTGCAGTTGCAGTTGCAGCACATATCAAATGTACAGTACATACATATATGGCGTATAGATCGAACAACAACGTGTATGATACTTTGTGTTATTTTAGCAACTAGCAGTGTGGCCCTCGCAATTGCGAGGGAAACCTATTCATTTTATCATTATTTGCAAGATTTTATAGTAGAAAAAGATACTATCTAGATGTTGGCCGAAGTATGTACTTAGCCTACATTGAGAAAAATGGAAGATGTGAATATTTGGCTTGCCTATTTCATGATATGGAACTATGGTGTTTCCCTCGTTTCATTGTTGTATGTTTTTCCCAAAAAAATATGGTAAGCTTATGTGGGAAACATTAAATTTCTAACCATCTTTAATTTCGTGAACTCATATGTTTTTGTTACTACCCTTCTATATTTGTTCTTAATAAAGTAGTTTTAAGCATAACAAAAGTCTTGGACTACCATCCTTTTTAATAATACTTTAGATTGGATACCCGAAACATGTTTTTTTTATCATTATAAGTACCTCTATAACATATGATTTTCCGGGCACTTACTATTGTACTACAGTAAGCTAGCGGTTCAATTTCGAATACTATATATGTTGATGTCCAAATCATCAACTATTAGAAATCTGGATGGAGTATATAGAAAATAGTATGCCAGCTATTGTTGTGGTGTATGTACATGAGATTGTAGAATTGCATGCACGGGTCAGTTCACCCGTATTAGATTAGTGCTTGAAATCCAAATGCCGAGCTAGAAAATTGTTATTATGATATATTACATTGGTATCAAGCACCAGAAATATAATATTTTATTACCATAACAGAAAACTGATTATGACACACATACATTTATATGTTGGATAGATCTCAACGTGACTGGGCCCAACGCCCAAAGACGCTTCTAATCTAGCATACGATCGGGGCCCGTCATATCTAGGACGGTGGGCCCCTGTCGCCAGCGCTATATAAAGTGGTGGGGAGACGGCAGCACGACCTACGAGGTTAGCCGTGTCCTAGCCGCCCCACCTACAAGCCAATCCGATCTAGGCTAGCGCTGTGCCGACGGGAAGCTCCACCGCCGCCACCCTAGCCACACGCTCGCCACACTCACCCCCTTTTCACCCATGGCCAATGACGGAGGTTCCAGCTCCGGCACCAGCTCGGGGATTCCCTCTGGCTCGTGTTTGTCGAGCCAGGGAGCAGGTAGAGTCCATCTCGGTTCTTTCTCTCTCTCTGTTCTTGATCTAAAGGTAATGTATAGTGCTACTGTCAGATCTAGACTAGATCCGTGGTAAAGTCATTTTAACATTGGTATCAGAGCCATGTTTTTAGTTGCTAGATTTTACAGTGCTTATTGTAGAAAGTAAAAAGGTTCAAAAGAAAGAAATAGACCCAAAGTGCGCCTGCCCTATGGCCGCGCCGTTCCTCTCGATCTAGATGGGCATCCATTGTGGAGACATCTAGAAGAAGAACACACCCTTCGGGGCAAAGAAAAACCTTAGATCTAAAGCCCCAAAAGAATCCCGAATGCAAGTCCTAACCTCATAGATCCCCAAAGAAAAGACAATCAAAAAGGAAAAAGAGGTCCACTCCGGCCATCACCGGAAAAGTCTCCGCCCCACACCTCGGCCACTTGACAATGGTGCACCCACCCTCGGGTGGATGCACACATCGGCAAGGAGCAAGGTGGGGGGCGCCGCCACAGTTCCACTAAGGACCAAGTAAACAAAAAAAAAGGAGCAAAGGCTCCACCACCACCCCTCTTGACGGTGGTGCGCCCACCCTCGGGTGGACGCACCGCCGGCAAGGAGGATGGGGGGGCCATGGCTCACAGAGGAGGAACAAGGCAGAGGGAGGGGCGCGCCACTGTGGCCACCTCGCCTCGCCTCGGACCCGCGCGGAGCTCGCGCCACCGAACAAGCAGAGGAGGGAGGGGCGCGCGGCAGACGCGGCCACCTCGCCTCGTGCTCGAACCGGGCCACGCCGCTGAGTCAGAGGGAGGGGCGCGCCGATGCGGCCACCTCACCTCGCCCGACCCGCACGCAGCCGCCACAGAGAGGGAGAGGGCGCGGCGCCGCCGCCTCGGCCTCACGCTGGGCAGCGCCGCTCTTGAGAGGAGAGGGAGGCGCCTTGTGACGCCCTCGCCTCTGCCAGCGGCTGGCGTCAAGGAGCCAGCGCAGGGCTGGCGGCGGGATCGACGCGCCCGCATGGAGACGCTGGGCTGCAGCGGGATCCACGCGCCGCCTTGTGAGTGCCGCCATTGTGAGGGCAGGCGCCAGCGTGTAAGACGCCAGCGCCACTGCAGTCTGTGGGGAGAGAGAGGTGAGGAAAATGAATTAGGGTTTTGGGGGGGCTGGAGGCCGGGGGTTCTTATAGCCCCGAGACGCGCGGCTGGCCGTCCGATCTAGGTCAGCCTTGACGCCGAGATCGACGCAGGCGGCCGGTCATTGGCCAGCAAAGCGAGCGGGCCTAGCGGGCCCTTGCTGGCTGCTGTTTGCGGCCAGACAGGCGAGCTCCTAGCGGCGCGGGCGGGCAGCGGTGGCGAGCTCGGTGGGCCGCTGCGCAGCTGTGGGCCGCAGAATGCTGCCAGCGGCTTCCTAGCGGCGCCTGGCCTAGAAGCGCCGCAGGCGGGCAGCTGGGCCGTTTAACAGCCACCGCAGCTGCCAGATGTTGGCCCGATTAACAGTTTTTCTGTTTTTTTATTATTACAGAGTAGTTTATTAATTGTTTTGCTTAGTTTTAAGCAAAATTTTGCATAGTTTTCTCTAGTCCTTTTACTTTTGAGTATATTGTGACTAGAGAATGTTATAAAGACAGTTTTTTTTTTCTGCAAAGTATGAGTCTTTTAATGAAAGTTTCCGCTGCAAATAGTTCTTTTACATTGCAAATATATGGTTTTAAAGTTGCACAAAATGCAATAAAAGTTGATTAAATCTTGATATAAAGATGTGATTAAAGTGATTATGACTCATGCTATTAATTGAGTTGTAATTTTAAATAGCACGAAACGATTGCATGCTTAATTTATACCAACGTTGAATTAACGCATACAGTTGTTTTACTTGGTGATCTCACATCTTTTGTGATTTTCAGGAGGTCTCAACCTCATGGCATGTCTGAAGGACGTCCCGCTCCTCAGGGGGGACAACTACTCCGAATGGAGGAAGAAAGTTGACTTGGCGTTCGTATGCGCCGAGGTGGATTGGGTGGTTGACACCAAGCAACCAGTCAAGCCAGCCCGACCAGTGGAGGCGGATGAGGAAAGTCTTGACTTTGAGAGGAGGAAGAGGACCATGCTCCATTGGAGCGCTTACTCTATCGATAACCAGAAATGGGTGAACGCCAACAAAAGTGTCGGCGTCAGAAGAACACAATTGAGATCGCTATCGTGGGCTCAATTGGAGAGTGTCTTCTGGTAGTATCTCGCCAAGATAAAGAGTTCTTGGCTCTTCAAAGATATATATCGACCAATTGTTAAAGCGGTGTTCTTGAAAAGTATACGGGAGGACCCCACGGGATCAGAGAGCACATCTTGAGGATGTCGAACATGGCTGCAAAGCTCAAGCCAATGGACGAGGACCTCGAGTTAAAGCCAGCACTTTTGGTGCATCTTGTGATGGCCTCACTTCCACAGCCCTTTGAAAACTTCGTGATAAACTATAATATGTCCCCTGAAAAGTGGGACATAGAAAAGACCATTGGGATGTGCTCCCAGGAAGAAGAAAGGCTGAAAGCCCTTCACGGCGGTTCTCTGAACTTCGTGAAGGACAACAGGAAGAGAGGCTTCACAGGAGGCAACCATGGTGGCTCACCCTCCAAGCCCCATGGCAAGGGTCCCATGCAGCACCAGTACCAGCACCACCAGTCCACACCTGGGGAGAAGGATCAGTGCCATCACTGCAAAAAGCCGGGCCACTACAAGAAAGACTGCCCGATTTGGCTAAAGTACATCATGGCCAAAAATGGTAAAGATATTGTTTCTTTTGTTAATGAATCTTTGTATGAAAAGTTTACTAGATCCACTTGGTGGATTGATTCTGGAGCAACTGTTCACGTTGCCAACTCTTTACAGGGGTTCCATTCGACAAGGACCACGCCAAGAAGAGAAAGACACATTGAAGTGGCGAATGGAATAGAAGCAGAAGTGGAGGCCATTGGTGACGTCCCCCTGGAGCTGGCTGATGGCTCTTTGCTTTTGCTGAAAGATGTGCTTTTCGTTCCTTCATTACATAGGAATTTAATAAGTGTTTCCTGTTTGGATAAAGACTCTTACGAATGTTATTTTGGTAATGGCAAGTGTGCCATCCGTTGAAAGACAAATGTGTGGGTGTCGCTACATTATTTGATAAGTTATATCTTATCCTGCATGAGAAAGTTCTTTACGTGTGTGATGTGAATGAAAAGTTTCCTTGTCGAACAAAGAACAAAAGAAAAGAAAGCGAACTCTTGACTCCTCGAGACTATGGCACTGCAGACTAGGCCATATTTCGAGGGGAAGAATTGAAAAACTCGTTAAAAATGACATTCTTCCTCCGTTAGAGTTCTCCGACATAGAACAATGCATAGATTGCATTAAAGGAAAGTATGTCAAACAGATTAAAAAGGGTGCAAACCGAAGCATAGCTACACTAGAAATAATCCACACGGATATTTGTGGACCGTTTCCGGTGAAAAGTGTGGATGGCTATGATTCATTTATAACATTCACGGATGACCACTCCCGGTATGGTTATATTTATCCAATTAAAGAAAGATCTGAAGCATTGGATAAATTTAAAATTTTCAAAGCTGAAGTAGAAAATCAGCACGATAAAAGAATCAAAATAGTTCGGTCCGATCGTGGGGGGAGTACTACGGTCGACATACTCCATATGGTCAAGTACCATGACCCTTTGCACGGTTCGTGCAAGAAAATGGAATAGTCGCCCAGTATTCAATGCCGGGCGAACCTCGGCAAAAGAGATGGTGAAAGGCAAACTGCACTTATGGATATGGTGCGCAGCATGATGAGCTATTCCACCCTCCCATTGGGATTGTGGATGGAGGCGCTTAAAACCGCCATTCATATTCTCAACAGAGTACCAAGTAAGTCGGTGCCCAAAACACCGTATGAATTGTGGACAGGCAGAGTCCCCTCTCTGCACCACTTGAGGGTCTGGGGGAGCCCAGCTGAGGCAAAAGTTTTCAGTCCAAACATTGCAAAGTTAGACCCCAAAACAGTATCTTGCCATTTTATTGGCTATCCAGATAAGTCCAAAGGCTATCGTTTCTACTGCCCCGACAGATACACAAAGTTTGTAGAAACGAGACATGCAGTCTTCTTGGAGGACGAATTGATGAGGGGGAGCAAGGTAGCTAGGAAAATTGATCTTGAGGAGAAAAGGGTGCATGCACCTAATCCGATGATTCAGGAGCCATTTTTCTCGCTACCTGTTGTGCCACCATCTACAACCCCTGAGGTTGTGGTGCGGCACTGTTGTGACTCCACGTGACAACAATGGGAAAGTTGAACCTGTCCATCAGAGCCACTGAACCTTTGAGCACGAAAGGGAGCCAGAACAGCCACCTAGTGTAAATGTGCCTGAACCCGAGGCAAGAAATGAGCAAGAGTCTGATGAACTCAGACGGTCAGCCATTTCCAAAGAAATCTACAAAGTTTACAATGTAGTTCATATGGAGGGCGATCCTACCACATATGAAGAAGCCATGAGTAGCCCTCACTCAGCCAAGTGGGTGGAGGCAATGGAAGATGAAATGAAATCGATGAGTTCCAACAATGTTTTGAACTTAGAGGAAATTCCCAAAGGAGCCAAAACAGTAGGATGCAAGTGGGTCTACAAAACAAAGTATGACTCCAATGGGAATGTAGAAAAGTACAAAGCTAGACTCGTGGCAAAAGGCTTTACGCAAAGAGAAGGTGTAGATTACAATGAGACTTTTTATCCGGTCTCATGTAAGGACTCCTTCAGAATCATCATGGCACTAGTTGCACATTTTGATCTAGAGTTACATCAAATGGATGTCAAGACGGCATTTCTAAATGGAGATTTAGAAGAGAATGTTTACATGAAACAACCCAAGGGTTTTTTCATGGAGGGGAAGGAACATATGGGATGCCGCCTAAAGAAATCCATTTATGGGTTAAAGCAAGCCTCTAGGCAGTGGTATTTAAAGTTTAATGATACCATTAAAAGATTTGGATTCAAAGAAAATGTTGAGGACAATTGCATTTATGCAAAGTTCAAAAGTGGGAAATATATTTTCCTAATTCTATATGTGGATGACATTCTTGCTAGCAGTGATGTTAGTCTACTACTAGAAACAAAGAAATTCTTGTCATCAAACTTTGACATGAAAGACCTTGGTGAAGCATCTTATGTTTTGGGCATAGAAATTCACCGAGCAGAAAGAATGGAGTGTTAGGACTGTCATGAAGCGTATTGTGAAAAGATTTTAAAGAAATACAATATGCATGCGAGTAATTCAACACCTGCTCCCATAGTCAAGGGCGATAGTTTTGGGAAATCCCAATGTCCAAAGAATCAATATGAGATCGATCAAATGAAGTCAGTACCATATGCTCGGCTGTTGGAAGCTTACAGTATGCACAAGTGTGCACTCGCCTGACTTAGCATTTATCACCGGTACTCGGTAGATATCAAGAGAATCCAGGCATAGAGCACTGGAAGATGGTAAAGAAAGCTTTGCGCTATGTGCAAGGCACAAAAGGCCTCATGCTAACATACAGAAGATCTGATTCCCTAGAGATAAAAGGGTATTCAGATGCAGATTTTGCGGGAGATAAAGACGACCGAAAGTCCACGACAGGGTATGTCTTTACTCTCGCAGGAGGTGCTATTTCGTGGAGAAGCGCCAAACAGTCGATAGTTGCATCATCTACGATGTATGCAGAATTTATAGCATGTTATGAGGCCATGGGACAGGCGTTATGGTTAAAGAAATTCTTACCCGACTTGAAAGTGGTTGATCGCATCATGAGCCACTAAAGATGTACTGTGACAACGAGCCCGCAGTATTCTATGCTCACAACAACAAGTCGAGTAATGCTTCAAAGTCTATAGATATAAAGTATTATGTTGTGAAGGACAAAGTCCAGGATCAAACTATAAGTCTCGAGCATATAAGGACAAAGGATATGCTTGCGGATCCGCTAACGAAAGGCTTACCACCCAATGTGTTCAAGGAACACATAGCCGGCATGGGTTTAACGGCAAGCCTATGATTCCTGGACTGTAGAGGCCCAAAAGTAACATAATTTATTTCAGAGCATGAAGGTATATAGTGGCTGTCTGATTCTATCGGCAATTGAGCTGAGACGATGAAACATGCTCTATGTCCCATTCTGTGATGAGATAAGTAAAGAACAAGGTTAAAAGTAAAGTCGAGATCTAGGGGGAGAATGTTGGATAGATCTCAACGTGATCGCCCAACGCCCAGACGCCCCTAATCGCGCTACGATCGGGCGTCCGTCATATCTAGGACGGTGGGCCCCTGTCGCCCGGCGCTATATAAAGTGGTGGGAGGCAGCACGACCTACGAGGTTAGCCGTGCTAGCCGCCCCACCTACAAGCCAATCCGATCTAGGCTAGCGCTGTGCCGACGGGAAGCTCCACCGCCGCCACCCTAGCCACACGCTCGCCACACTCACCCCCTTTTCACCCATGGCCAATGACGGAGGTTCCAGCTCCGGCACCAGCTCGGGGATTCCCTCTGGCTCGTGTTTGTCGAGCCAGGGAGCAGGTAGAGTCCATCTCGGTTCTTTCTCTCTCTCTGTTCTTGATCTAAAGGTAATGTATAGTGCTACTGTCAGATCTAGACTAGATCCGTGGTAAAGTCATTTTAACATTATAGTGACTCTTTGTTGCTAAAATTTGTAAGTCATACTTTTCTTCCTCCAATGCGATTATGGTGCATCACTGTTTGTGTTACAATACATAGTAAATAGACTCCAAATGTAACATGTTTTATTGTAAATAGACTCCTATATTAATTAATTTTTCTAGATTTGATTGGTAATGAAAAAAATACTAAGTGAGAAAAAAAATTAAGAAACAATTTAATTGCACTTACCATGTAGCTGCGTCATTCCAGTTTCTGCTGCACCACCTTGTAGACGTTGGCTAAATTTTGTACCCGTATAATCTTGCCAAAAATTCTGAAGCTCAAACAAATTATAGACTCCTTCAGATGAAGTATTGACACCTTGTTATCTCAAATTTACATTATACTCTCAGTACTTTCCATCATATTTATTTGGAGTATTAACAAATTGGCTACTCCACACCTTTTTTAATAATGCAATGGATTTATTGTTATTCTCTGGTTGGTATATATGCAAAGCCACCGAATAATCAAATGAATTGATCAGGCCATGCATCTTTCGTACTACCGTGCTTAGATTGCACTATCTACACAGAAATTAAGAGACAAATTAGTGAAAAACTAAAGAAAGCTACCACATCACCTCGGTTCGTGTAGCAACAGCCACAACACCTCGGTTCGTGTAGCCTTCTTTTCGGCAGCGCAATACTCCTGGATCTGCATACGTGTGAAATTTCAGGCTTCGTTCCTCCATCTATACAATGTCGAATTTCATGGGGCCGGCAGAGCTTGAGCTCGAGTAAGATATGCCGCTGCATGCCGATGATGGAAATAGACAGCACCGAGATCGGGCCAAGACTTGGTCTTGACTAAGAGATCTTCTGCCGCATGCCGCCGATGAAAACGCGCATCAGTGAGATCGGTCCAGGACATGGTCCAGCGCCAAATCTTGGATTATTCTTGTGCAGCTACATACGTGAGCCAAGATTGAAGTATGACCCGTTGATGTGCATACAAGTACCGAGGTATGGGCTACGGGAAGAGAGCCGGCCGGCCGGCAAAAGGCATCAAGATCAATAGTTGCGGCGCCATGAGGAGAAGCTACATCAGCCCATAATCGGTATCTCTGGTAAAACCTGAACTGGAAATACGGGAATAGAGCCGGACGGTCAAGGGCATCGAGGCCGGGCGTGCGTGCGTGCGTGAGGAGGAGACATAGGCAACCTGGAAAATCTTAACCGTACATGTTAGATCTAACTGTCTATATAATTTGGATGATGTGGATCAACGTGGTGCCTCGAAAAACATCCTTATATTGCTTTTAGTATATAATAGATAGATGCCATGTATAATAATTTTCTAAGTTGGAGGAGAGAGAAAAAGATGTTTAACATCTCTTAACTAAAAGATATGATCTCATAGCAATGATTTTTTTTCGAAATGGTCTTAGCTAAGAGATCGATCTCTTAGCAATAATATGTCTCAAAACATATTTAAGGATATATGTCACAAGAGATAAGACTAAAAAATGCCATTGTATAACATGATTTGTTGTCATATCAAAACTAGGTGGCATGTATATTAGGAGTATAAGACTGTCTTATCAACCGTTGTACATGTCCTCATATCTCTCCTTTTCATGCAACCCTATCCGCGACAGCTCGGGCAGAAACCCTATCCGCCATCCCCAGATCCTTCCTCGCTCTTATGTCCCCCCTTTCGTGTTGCCGGAGGACATCGGCGTGCAAAGCCCACCCGGTTGATGGAGGGGACAGAGCTGTCTCCTCGTGTGGTGGCTTCTTCCCCACGAGGAGCCTTTCGGTCACGATGGAGCAGCGCCTCAGACGTCGCGTTGAAGGCAACGAAGATTAGGAGCCGGGACTATTTCATTTCATATTTATGTGTTTTTTTATGAAATATTCTTGCTTAGTAGAAGGAATTGGTTCTTCTACTATTCATGAGGTTATGGGAGGTTTGGATGAACTAAACAAGTGATTTGGTAATATCCTTTTTATCCGGTACTACTTTTTCTAGTTTTAGGCATCTTTTATGTATGTTCTTATACCGATTAACGATGGATTATATGTTTATGTTGCTATCGTACCAAATTTTTTGTGATATTAGAAGAGTTTTTTTCGCTTAGTTTTTGGCCGGGGCTTGTTTCATTCTTGGCTCCGCCAATGTCTTCGTTGGTGGTTAGAGTGCTGATGCTGCGAGTGATTGATCAGCGTGGCGGGATTGGTTTTTTGTGTGTACATCTTTGGTGTACTCGGGCATCTTGTTGATAGAGAGACCGAGTGTAATTGATATCTTTATGATATTAATATATTCTCTTTATCAAAAAAACGCAAGAAAAAAAAGATACAATTAGTTGCGTGCGCGGCGAATTTAACAGAATAGCAGCATTATTGATAGTAGTAGAAGTTGAGTATATGTATATCCTGGTTCCTGCAGGCAGTTGAGTGGAACACGTTGTGTACGGAACGTGGGTTAGACTTGATCTGCTTATCTCATGCATGGCGGGTGACGCAGATTGATTAACGGATTGTATAATGCGGGGACGGTTATTGTAATGCGGATTATTGCAGGGGCAGCGTTGACCGGAGGAGAATATGCTGGGGATCGCGGTCGGATCCCTTTGTAGCTTCTTCTCTCTCTCCTCGATGGTGATTGGCTGATTGCGATCGGCTGGCCGCGTCGCGGCAAGAGGGCCAGCTGACGCCTTTGAATCGTCCGTCCTCCGGTGACGACCCGCCGGCCGGCGGATTGGTTGAAATGCATATATCGTCGAGTACAGCTTGATAAGATAGGCTCAACTGTCGATTCAGATAAGAACAGACAGTTCAAACTGTTCGAATCAGATAAGAGCGGACAATTCGCACTTTCGTGTAATTGTTGTTGGCAAACTGGCCTGCAGAGGCTTATTCGGTGTGGTATCTATCATGCTAGGGTTAGCCCATATAGTTATTCTATAAATAGAAGCAATTATTGTACGTGACTTTGGTACCAAAGACATATTAATAAAGCTTATTTTTTCGTGTCAATTTCTTGTGTACTCTTGTGTGTCTTCGACTCTAGTTTTCTTTCTCGGGTGTGGAGCAGCCTCGGGACAGGCCAGCCGGCAGGGGTTGTTCAACACGTTATCAGCACGTGTCTCTCCGTCGAGCCTCCGTTAAGGCACCGTCGAGCCTGTATCATCCAAGCTTTCGTTGAAGGTAATCCGAAATTGACCGCAAAAATGGATTCGTTGCGCTGCTTACTATCAATTTTTGCGTTCAGCATGTTTTTTAGATCTCATCTAGGGTACGGATTTTCCTTCCGGGAGTCGAGCTGACCTGCTATCGCCGACCAATGTCGATTTAATAACTCTTGGCTTATGATCTTGTTAACTGTACCATGCACCTGCTGTGCCGATCTAATTTTTTATATAGATCGGATTGATCTTGAACGTTTTATTTAGTAGATCCCATCGATCTACATTTTTTTCTGTACTTTTTGCACCCGTACGCTCGCGCCATGGCTGCCGAGCAGGCCCCGCTGGCCGCGCCAAGGTGGCCGTGCCCGCGCAGCTAGCCCACCCGCGCACGCGCGCTGCCGCTGCGCCACCGCCGCCAGCGCCCGCCGCGCCGTGCGGCCGCCCGCCCGCTGGCGCCGCCGTCTCGTCCTGCTGTCGCGTCTCGCCGCCGCCGCTGGCCACGCCGCGACGAAGCTAGCCGCCATGGCTGCCTCGCCGCGGGCACGACGCCGGCGAACCCGCCCCACCGCCTCCACGCCCCCAATGGCCGCCTTCGCCCGTGCCCGCCGCCGCCCGCTGCGCGCGTCGGCTGCCGCGGCCGCTGCCGCCGCTGGCGCGCGCTGCCGCCGTCTTGAAGCTGCCGCGCGCCAGCGCCGCGCTAAGCGTCACTTGCTCTTGCGCCCGGCCAATCGCCGCGGCTGAGCTGCTTCGCCCAGCCGCGCCAGCGCTTCGCCGCGCTGCCGCCGCTGCGCCACGCTAACGCCGCCTACCCCGCCCGCAGCCTTGCTGGCGCGCATGCCGCCACCTCGCCCCGTCACCGGAGCGGCCGGATGCCGCCGTCGCCCCACTCGAGAGCCTCGAGCTCTGTCCCGCCCTTTTCTCGGGCAGGGACGGTGTGGGGTGGGCCGGCCCACGGGGAGACCGAGCGTTTGGGCCGTTTTTGGCCCATAAAAAATACCCCTGTCAAATAAAAAAACAGTGGGGCGTGGAAGCACACGTTGGCTGGACTGTTGGCCTGTTTTTTGTCCTATTTTCGGCCTGTTTTTGCACAAGCTTTTGTACTATGTTTTACTAGAGCTATTAATTATCGCATGATTTTAATACTTTATATCTCATAGTTAGCTTGTACCGTTATTAATTTAAATTTTGGAACGCCGTCATATTTGAATAATTGTATCGATTATCGCATTTATGCAACCGATTACCTGCTGTAATCTTAGACACTTTGCATAAATTGCAGATGACCGGAATCGTCAGCCGCGAGTTCCCGGAGTTGACCCAGGATGGGCTGAACTACCTGACTTGGGCCTTGGACGTTGAGATCGTCCTCGAGGGCCGATGCATCAAGGATGCGCTGATTGCGGGGACCCCGACGGCCCCCAGCACTACCATCCCGGCGGACAACGCCAAAGCCCTGCATTTCCTCCGCCATCACATGTGTGAGACTCTTAAGAACGAGTACATGGCAGAACGGAGTGCTTCTGCCCTTTGGACCGCCCTCAACAAGCGGTTCTCTAGGCTTAAGTACACCATTCAGCCACATGCGAAGGCAGATTGGATTCGTTTGAGGTTTGCAGACTTCAATACCGTGGGAGAGTACAACTCCAGGTTACACCGGATTTGTACCATTCTTCAGCTGTGTGGAACCAGTACCACAGATCAGCAGAAGATAGACAAAACTCTCTCCACGTTCCACCCGGACAACATCCAGTCCTCACGAAACTTTTGCCAGGAAGGATTCACGGAATATGCAGCGCTTATTGATGCTCTCCAGGTGGCCGAGGCGCAGGATAATGTTCTCAAAAAGAACTTCTCCGCGTAACCCTTCGCGGGGGGCCCAAGTCATGAGGCTAATGCCGGCTCCTGCAAGGTGCGCAAGCCTATCCACAAGAGGCGAGGCAAGAAGGGCAAGAAGGGCCCCAACTCCTCCAACACGGCCAAGCAACGCAAGGCGAGCAAGGGGGAGGAAAGGCCCCAGGAATGCTTCTGTTGTGGCTCCAAGACTCACTTCTCCATGCAGTGTTTGGCCCCTAAGCACGTTATGGACGCGTTCAAGGCCAACAAGAAGGCGCGCGAGGCGCACCTCGTCCAGGTTGAGGCACCACTGGCTCCCGGAACGGCGCCCGTGCACAACGTCGCGCCCGTAGTGGCGCAGGACGTAGCACAAGTGGCAGCACCTTCGGCGGTTCCCACGAGCGCCAATGTGCCCATGGAGGTTGAGAACATCGTGCCCCCTCCCCCGCCCCAGCTAGACATTTCTGCTTCCTCGATGATCATAGCCAACGAAGAGAAGCTCAACAATCTTGAGATACAAGCTGAGATTGATGGTTTCTTTGCAGAATCCACCTGAGCTCTTTTTTATTGTTATGATTTCTTTCCGCAAATAATTTGATACAATTCTTCGATATGGTTGTAAGCTCTATGAGAGCATAACATTTATTTGTTTTTGGCGGTTGGATGACATTTATTTCATTCATTTATTCCATTATTTGGTTGTGTTATGTTCTGAAATGTTTATGTGTTTTACTTACTTGATGTAGCATCTTCCTCGCTCCATTATATTAATTAGGCACTATATTTTAGAAAGAGTGTGGCGCCCAAAGGGGGGGGAAACGTGCCTTGCCGATAGCAACACCACAAATACCATCTTGAGAGAAACAAAGTACTTTGAGTCTATTCCCAAAAACTTCGGTAACATAATAACGATCGCCGGCTGCGGTCCGAATGTAGTTGGCTCCGGAAGAGCAACTATCATACTCTCAAATGGATCAACTCTGATCATTGAAGAGGCATTGTTGTATCCGAAGTCGACTCATACTCTCTTGAGTTTTAGAGACATCCGCGCAAATGGTTTCCATGTAGAAACCAATGATGATGAGAATGGAAAGGAGTTCCTACTCATTACCAAGCGCGACGAAAATGGTAAACATGTTGTCAAAAGACTCCCTTCATTAGCTACTGGGTTGTACTACACTAAGATAGTAGCACCACCTATTTACACTACCCTTAAGACTGTCTTTAGAAGCTCTGAACTATTCTGCCTTTGGCATGATAGGTTAGGCCACCCGGGTCTTAGGATCATGAGAAATATAATTAACAACTCGAATGGTCATAATGTTAATGTGAAAAATTTCCCGAATCCCGATGATTTCGTGTGCTCCGCATGCGCTACGGGGAACTTGACCATTAGACCGTCCCCCCTAAAGGTGAAGGATGAACTCCCCGTGTTCTTGGAACGTATACAAGGGGATATATGTGGTCCAATTCAGCCCCTCTCAGGGCCGTTTCGGTACTTCATGGTGCTCATCGATGCTTCCTCTAAATGGTCCAATGTTTGCCTGCTCTCAACAAGGAACCATGCTTTTGCAAAGTTGATCTCTCAGATCATACAAATAAGGAATAAATTCCCTGATTATTGTTTAAAGTCTATTCGAATGGACAATGCCGGAGAATTTACTTCAAAGGCATTCGATGATTATTGCATGGCAACAGGAATCAAACTTGAGCACTCTGTACCGCATGTACACACTCAAAATGGACTTGCAAAGGCATTGATAAAAAGAATTAAATTCATTGCCCGACCACTCCTTCAGGGTTGTAATTTGCCAACTACATGTTGGGGACACGCGGTGTTACACGCTGCTAATCTCATCAACTTTTGACCATCGGTCTACAATATCCACTCTCCTATTCAACTTGCGCAAGGGTCGGCACCGAAAATTTCCCACCTACGTAGGTTCGGCTGCCAGGTATATGTACATATACCACCACCCCCCAGCGATCAGCAATGGGACCGCTTCGTAAGTCGGGGATATACGTTGGTTATGAGACTGTGTCCATAATCAGGTTCTTGTACCCCTTGACAGGTGACTGTCACACGACCCGTTTTGCTGACTGCATCTTTGACGAGGATCTTTTTCCGACTTTGGGGGGAGGTAATCAACCCTTGGATGACAAAAGTAGAGAAATCACGTGGAAAACCACGGGGATCCACGCTCATGACTCGCGCACTGTTGAGTCTAATAGAGAAGTCCAAAAGATATTAGATTTGCACTCCCTAGCGAATCAACTGCCTGATCATTTTAGTGATTTAAAGACTGTGACAAAGTCGCATGTGCATGGACGCAATGCACCGGAAAGGATTGAAATACCAAAAAATGATGGTATACCCGCTCCTGTTCCAAGGCCTAAGAGGACGCGGAATCCGGTTTCTCAAATCCCAAGTACCCGGGGACGCCCGAAAAAAAAGGATAAGAGAGATTTATTACAGTTTGCCCCTGTTGAGGGGAGACAGTTGAGACCTGGCACAAGTACGGATATTTCAGTGCACGAAATTCCGGACTTGAATTTTCCTATATCGGAAATACCCAATGAAGTTGTGTGCGCACACATCGGAGCGGGAAAGCTAAAGGACCTAGCCCCTGGATTGGGAAATCCGGTGGAGAAAGAGGATGTGCCTGATGCACTCCATGACGAAATGGCCATTAACTATGTTAATTCGGGCGAGTCATACAACTGAGTCATGGCAAATGTCGACGTTAATTTTGCCAAGAAAATTGCCTCAATCATAGATCTTGACCCTGAGCCTAACACGCTCGCTGATTGTGAGAAAATTCCGGATTGGAAAGATTGGCAGAAGGCAATCACTGCTGAATTATTATCGTTAAACAAAAGAGAGGTATTTGGACCTATTTGTCTAACTCCTCCCCACATTCGCCCCGTTGGCCATAAGTGGGTTTTTGTTCGAAAGAGAAACGAGAATAATGAAGTAGTAAGGTACAAAGCAAGGCTCGTTGCTCAAGGTTTCACTCAGCGACCAGGTGTCAACTTTGAGGAAACTTACTCCCCGGTCATGGATGGAATTACCTTTAGATACTTGATCTCAATGGCAGTAAACATGGACTTAAAAATGAAACTGATGGATGTTGTCACCGCTTACCTATATGGTAACTTGGATTCAGACATATACATGAAAGTACCAGAAGGTATCCCTGTCCCAAACCAGGATAGAGAAAACAAGAGCTTATACAGTGTTGAGCTTAAGAAGTCATTGTATGGACTAAAACAGTCAGGTAGGATGTGGTATAATCGTTTAAGCGATTTCCTTCATCAGAAGGGATACGCGAGCAATGAAGATTGCCCATGTGTTTTTATATGGAGATCCCAGGATGGTTTCTGTATTATCTCGGTGTACGTGGATGATTTGAATATAATCGGTACACCTGACGATATTGAGGAAGCGAGTTCCTACCTAATGTCAGAATTCGAGATGAAAGACTTAGGCAAAACCAAGTTCTACCTGGGTTTGCAACTTGAGCATTCCCCTGCTGGGATTCTAGTTCACCAGTCGGCCTACACCCAGAAGGTGTTGGAACGATTTGGGTTTGAAAAGGCATATCCTTCTAAGACCCCGATGGTCGAAAGATCTTTGCAACAAGACAAGGACCCATTCAGGCCTAACAAAGAGGGAGAGGAAATTCTGGGACGGAATTCCCCTACTTAAGTACAGTTGGCGCACTTATGTACCTCGCAAATTGTACACGGCCGGATATTGCATTCGCCGTTAATCTGCTTGCTAGGTATAGTTCTGAGCCTACCAAGAGGCATTGGAAAGGCGTTAAGGACATCTTTAGGTACATACAAGGGACCAAGGACCTTGGCTTGTTTTACCAAAAGAACCAAGACCTATCTGTTGTAGGCTATGCAGATGCTGGGTACCTTTCGGACCCGCACACATCCAAGTCGTAGACTGGATATGTTTTCCTTTATGGTGGAACAGCGATTTCCTGGAAATCGTCTAAGCAAACTCTTGTGTCAACTTCGACGAACCACTCAGAAATCATAGCATTATATGAAGCATCACAAGAATGTGTATGGCTTCGACGAGTAGTCAGCCACATCCAGATGTCATGTGGACTGAACACCATACAAACCCCAACAAATATCTATGAAGATAATGTTGTTTGTGTTGCACAAGTCCAGATGGGTTACGTGAAGAGTAATCTCACAAAGCATATAAACCCCAAGTTCTTCTATGCACATGAACTGCAAAATTTGAACGAAGTAAAAGTCTTGCATACTAATTCATGTGAAAATCTTGATGGGGATATGCCTACCGGGGTATACCCAGCAGGACGTTTCCGACTGGCCCAGGAACTGGCGAGTGGGCCTGCAAGATGGCGACTGGATCAAGACCTGGCGTGGATCCAAGCGACTGGAAGCTGAAGGCCCAGGAGAGTAGATAGGCCCAGTCGGATTAGGTTAAACGAGTGCCGAAACCTTAACTGATTCGGTTAAGATATGTAAACCCTAGGGGAGGGTGAGTCTATATAAACCTCCCTACAGGGCGTGTAAACGTACGTTCCATCATCCACCCAAGAGACTCGCCACCTAGCCGCCGAGCTCGCCCCATTGTATCTCCATCATAATACAATCTAGCAGGAGCAGGTCTTTACCCTCAGGGGGGCGAACCTGGGTAAAACCCTGTGTCTCCGCCCTCATCTCGCACCGCAGATGGCTGGCCGCCCTTGCCCTTCGTTCTACTACTCGCCGCCGATTGCAGCATCTGTCGTGGTCATTCCCACGACAGTGGCGCCCACCGTGGGGCCTGGCCGGTGTTCTGCGGCGAAATCCAATCTGCCCATCAACGAGTCGGTCGCCACTGGCCGCATGATAGCGATCGGCGAGATGCTCCAGATCTTGCCGAGCAGCTACGTCCCGGCGGCGCGACCCATCACACACGACATGATCTTGCCGGTCGGCACGATCAGCCTCTTCGTCGGCCTCACTGACGTCATCGTCTCGGAGGACTCGGCTCGCATCCGCGAGTCGCCGCCATGCGACCGGCTCTCCGAGCCAGTCCACGATCCATCGCCGCGCCGAGTACAACTCGGCCACGCCGATGTGGCTAAAACTCCGGCGCGGAAGACGCGACCCTCAACGACGACGCCGACTTCGGCGACCGGCGTCACTGCGGATCCATCACCGCGGCCGCCGAGCTCCATCACCCGGTCTCCAACGTGGAGACTTCAGACCCCTCCATCCTTGGGATCTTCGACTTGACTCGGTCGGAAAACTCCGCCGATCTCCGCGCCGGGACGGTCGCCACGCCGCGACCTACATGGCGATCGCACCGATCCGCGGAGGATCCCTTCTCCACCGATCCTCCTAACGCCACGGCAGGCCAAGGAACTCCGCTGGCTGGCGAGGCAGTCCGCAAGGAGCAAGCGGCGAAAAATTTCGCCTCGGCGGGTGGCGCAGAGCTGTCGGCGCTACCACCGAAAGAGCTTAATCAGGTCGCGCTTGAACCCCACCGTCTAGGGGCGCCTGAACTTCGACGACGAACGACCCGGCCGCGTGGCGGCGGGATCTACGAGCAGCGCCACCGTGAGGAAGCGCCGGCCCCACCGGTCGACGGCGATGGGCTCCCACCTCCACCCAACGCACACCCCGAGGATCAGCCACGGATAGTGGTCTCCTCACGAGGAGAAAGCGAAACGGCCTACCATGTTCTCCACCCGATGGATAACCTCGTGGCAGGTCGAGCAGCGGCCGACAACATCACGGCCCGCGGCGGCGCCCTACGGATCCAAGATGCGTCAGGCCCCGCCGCAAAGGCGGTCGAGCAGCAAAACGCAGGCGCCGACTCGCAGGGTCGGGTGTACTCGCATTCTTCGGGTAGGAGAGCGGCCTCAAGCGGCCGCCCATTGGCGGCAAACACCCTCAATTGCCCGCCACCCGAACCACTGCAGCTCCAACACCGACCCGCGAACGCGGCACTCTCCACCAACGACCCCCGGCCAGCGACCAACCTCGTCGCCGCCAACGGTCAGCCCGTCGACGCCCGCACCCACATCATCAACAACCAAAGCTGGCGCGCACGCCAGCCCGATGACCTGCGACATACCCTAACCAATCGCCGCGACGGCAAGCCAATGGGGTCGCTAAGCCGACTCGGGCCCCAGTGCTTCGGACCGATGATCTGAGGCGAAAAATACCTGAAGAACTTCAAAGCTCCGAAGGAAATAGAGAAGTACGACCCCTCCGTGTGGCTGGACACCTACCTCATGGCGATGGGGATCGCTGGCCACACCGACCTGCTAGCCGCCCGTTACCTCCCCCTGATGATGGAGGGAACGTGCAGGCAGTGGATCAACACTCTTCCCCCGGACAGCATCGACTCCTGGGAAGAGATGCACGACGCCTTCGTCAGGCACTTCGAGTGCTCCTACACCCACGCTACCACCATCGAGGACCTGGAACGATGCATTTAGGGACCCCGCGAGTCGACCCTCAACTGGGTCCAGCGGTGGCAAGAAGTATGGTACAACGCGGTCGGCATCCACCCGGACACCGCGATCCACTGCTTCAAGACCTCGTGCCGCTACGAGCCCTTGGTCTCCAAGCTCAAGCGACATTCCCGCACACTCGACAACATACCGGACCTCCTCGAGATCGCCAAAAGATACGCGGAGGAAGACCCAAACCAGGAAACCGACGACGAGTCGGGAGGCCAACGCCGCACGAGCGGCAACAACAACGGACGACGGTCCGACCTACGCTACAGCAACACTTGCCTCACCGGCAAACACCGAAGTGACGGGCGAGTCGACTTCGTCGCCAATGCCAGGCACGTGCAGCGCGAGCCCAAAAGCTTCCGCCGCGACGGAGGGCAACGTCGCGACAACGGTAACTACAAGACGAAACCAAGGTTCGACCCCGCGGCCCTCCTTAACCATCCTTGTGTGTTTCACAGCAGGGAAGGGAAGCCCGCCACACACACGACCGCCGATTGCCACTCTCTCAAGGAGATCGAGAAGGCACGACGAGCACGGGAGGACCCCGACAACAACCCGCCAAACGGCGGAAAATTCGGCAGTGTGGCCGGCTCGCTCCACACCTTCACAGGTTTCAACACGAAGCGCGAGAAGAAGGTTATCGCCCGCGCCGTCGCCGTCAACACGGTGGCCCAGGTGGAAGTTCCCTAGTTCCTTAACTGGTCGGAGCATCCCATCACCTGGAGCCGCCAGGACCACTCACCACGTATCGAGTACCTAGGCCGAGTCACCCTGGTGGTCAAGCCTAAGGTGGGATACTACTGGCTCCCCAAAACATTGATGGATGGCGGCAGCTCCATCAACATCTTGTACCTGGACACCTTCAGGCGACTGTGGCTCCCACAGTCGATGGTCGAAACGACCTACACCACGTTCCACGGCATCGTCCCCGGTCGGAAGGCGTACCCGATCGGCAAGGTCACGCTGCCAGTCACCTTCGGCACACCAGCAAACTTCCGCACCGAGCGGATCGTCTTCGAGATGGTACCCTTCGACAGCCCCTACCACTGCGTTACGGGCGCAGCGTTCGCCAAGTTCATGGCAGCGCCCCACTACGCGTACAACGCGATGAAGCTCCCCGGGCCGCGCGGCGTCATCACCATCAACGGCAACCCCGACATGGCCGCCGAGTGCGAGGCCAAAGGAGCCGAGCTCGTCGACGCAGTCATTGCGGCAGAGGCCATCCACGCCGATGAGCTCGCTAAGTACGCGAGTGGGGTCAACAACGACGACCCCACCATACTCAAGAAGCCCAATTCTGAGGGTGCCAACACCTCAGCCTTCGAGGCAACGACGCACACCCGCACCGTCGAGCTGGTCCCGGGCGACTCCAGCCAGACGGTGACGATCGGGACGAGCATGAGCCCAGCCTAGGAAGGCGCGCTCATCAAGTTCCTCCATGAGAACAGGGACATCTTCGCATGGAAGCCATCTGACATGCCTGGTGTCCCCAGGGAACTCGCTGAGCACAAACTAAACGCTGACCCCAAAGTGCGACCCGTCAAGCAGTCGCTGCGGCCCTTCAATGAAGAGCGCCGCCGAGCCATCGCTGAGGAGGTGTAGCGTCTACTCGCTGCAGGCTTCATCCGGCCAATCAAATACTCCAAGTGGCTGGCAAACCCAGTCCTGGTCGAGAAGAAAAATGGGACCTGGAGGATGTGTATCGACTACACAAACTTAAACAGCCTTTGCCGCAGAAGGAGCAGTTCGTCCTCCCGCGGATCGACCAAATAATCGACTCCACCGCGGGCTCGGAGTCGCTGTGTTTCCTCGACGCCTACTCTGGGTACAACCAGATCAAGATGGCTGTCGAGGACGAGGAAAAGACGGCGTTCATCACGCCATTCGGAGCCTTCTGCTACACCGCCATGACCTTCGGCCTCAAGAACCAGCGGTGCATGCAGGAATGCCTTGCGAGCCAAATTGGTCGCAATATCCACGTCTACATCGACGACGTGGTAGTGAAGTCCGCTCCCCAGGGCGATCTACTCGCCGACCTGGCGGAAACATTCGCCAACCTGCGGAAATACAAGATAAAGCTCAACCCAGGAAAATGCACCTTCGGTGTACCAGCAGGGCAACTACTGGGGTACATCGTCTCCAAGCGCGGGATCGAGGCGAACCCCACCAAGATCGACACGATCGCTCGACTCGGCAAACCCGAGTGCCTGCGCGACATCGAGCTGGCGGCGAGTCGCGGCTCTCGGCGCTTCATCCCTCGATTGGCAAAGGCGATGCCCTATACGCTTTGATGCGAAAGAACCCCACCTTCCGATGGGACAAGGAGGCGGACGACGACTCGCGACCTCAAGAAGGTGCTACTCGCAGCACCACTACTCGCCACCCCCGTCGACAAAGAACCCATGCTGGTCTACGTCGCGGCTTCCGAGCGCGTCGTCAGCGTCATCATGGTCGTCGAGCGGCCGGAGGAGGGAAAGGAGCGCCCGGTACAACGACCGGTGTACTACATCAGCGAGGTCCTCACCGAGTCGCGCCAGCGATACCCGCAATACCAGAAACTGGTATGCGCGGTCTTACGAGCACAGCGGCGACTGCCGCACTACTTCCAGGAGCACCCGATCACGGTCGTCTCCTCAGCACCGCTGCAGGACATCATCCGCAACCGCGAGGCGACCGTGCGAGTCGCCAAGTGGGCCGTCGAAATCGGCGTCCACAACATCAAGTACGAGCCACGAAAAGCAATCAAATCGCAGGCCCTCGCGGACTTCATCGCCGACTGGGAAGAGGCCCAGCAGCCGGAAAAACTGCCATACCTCCACTACTGGAGCCTACACTTCGATGGCTCCAAGAACGCGGACGGCGCAGGAGCAGGGATCGTGTTGAACTCACCGAAGGGCGACAAGATCCGATACGTCCTCTGCCTCGACTTCACCCCTGCACCAACAACATGGCCGAGTACGAGGCACTACTCCATGGCATGCGAGCGGCCAAGGAGATGAACGTCAACCGCCTACGTTGCTACGGAGACTCCGACCTCGTCGCTAGGCAAGTCGCTGGTACTTGCGACGCCGTCTCTCCCACCATGGTGGCATACCGCCAAGCAGTTGACAAGCTGGGTGGACACTTTGCAGGCTACTCCGTCGAATGGATCGACAGGAGGAAGAACGAGGAGGCCGACGCACTCTCTCGCATCGGGTCGGCTTGACTCGCACCACCCGCCGGCGTCTTCCTCGACACGTTCACCAAGCCATCAGTCTCTCCCCCAAGGGAGATCGACATCGGAGTCCCGCTGCAACCAGAGGCAGCTCTGGTCGCACTCATCGCCGCGCCAGACAACTGGACCAAGCCGTACATCGCCTACCTGGAGGCTGGCACCTTGCCGGCAGACGAGACAGACGCCCGGATGATTGCACGTCGATGCAAATCCTTCACCATCATTGATGGCGAGCTCCACAAGCGCAGCGTGACCGGCGTGTTCCAACACCGCGTATAACCCGCCGAAGGACGCAAGATCCTCCACGACATCCACTCCGGCGACTGCGGCCACCACGCCGGAGCCCGCTCTCTGGTCGCAAAGGCCATGCGGCATGGATTCTACTGGCCCACCGCACACGCCGATGCCGTCGACATTGTCTAGCGATGTGCCGGGTGCCAGAAGTACGCCAACCAGACACACGTGCCGAGTTCAGCACTCAAGACAATCCCCATCACCTGGCCATTCGCCGTGTGGGGTATGGACATGGTAGGCCCTTTCAAAAAGTCCCCCTCCGGCTTCACCCACCTCCTGGTCGCGGTCGACAAATTCACAAAGTGGGTGGAGGCCAAGACAGTCCGGAAATGCGACGGGAAGACCGCCACCAAATTCCTACGCGAGCTCATATATCGCTAAGGGTTCCCAAACAGCATCATCACGGACAATGGCACCAACTTCGCCAAAGGAGCCATGGCCGAGTTCTACGAGGAACACCACATCCGGCTCGACCTCGCGTCAGTCGCCCACCCAGAGTCCAACGGCCAGGCGGAACGGGCCAACCAGAGCATCCTCCACGGCTTGAAGCCGCGGCTCCAAGTACCGCTCGAGCGCACTACCGGGTGCTGGGTCGAGGAGCTACCCTCCGTCATCTGGGGCATCCGCACCTCAATCAACAGGTCGACAGGGTTCACCCCCTTCTTCATGGTGTACGGCGCCGAGGCAGTCATGCCCACTGACCTCGAGCACGACTCGCCAAGGGTCGTCCACTACACGGAGGCGGCGAATGAACTCGCACGTCAGGACAGAGTCGATCAAATCGACGAGGCACGCGACCTAGATCGCTCTCGCACTGCCATCTACCAGCAAGGACTCCGCCGCTACCATAGCTGGCGGGTGAAGACTCGCACCTTCTGTTAGAGATATGCCCTAGAGGCAATAATAAATGTAGTTATTATTATACCTTTGTGTTTATGATAAATGTTTACGTTCATGCTATAATAGTATTAACAAGGAAACATTAATACTTGTGTGATTTGTAAACTTAAAAGAGTCCCTAGTAAAGCCTCTTTATAATACTAGCTTGTTGGTTAATAAATGATTGTGGTTTCCCTATCATGAACATTGAGATGTTATTAACAACAGGATCATATCGTTATGAGAATGATATGGTGGACATACTCCTGTAGATAAGTGTAGCATAAAGATCAAGTCATTTTAATAGTTCAATTGCTATATGCTTTATGATAAATAGTAACCTAATTCCTTCGACCATTAGATCATGCATATCACCTTTATCGGATGGATGCTTTGATGACATCAAACACCACACCGTAACTAGGTGGCTATAAAGGTGACATTGAGTGTTCGGAAAGTATTGGTTGAGACACATGGATCAAGAGTGGGATTTGTCCATCCATATGACGGATAGATATACTCTGGGCCCTCTCGGTGAAATGTCATCCAATTAGCTTGCAAGCATGTGACTGGATCACAAGGGATCACATATCACGGGAATGAGAAAAGAGTACTTATCAGTAACGAGGTTGAACTAGGTATGCAGAGATACCGACGATCATAACCTTGGATAAGTAAACTATCGTGAGACAAAGGGAAATTGGTATCGTATGTAAGTGGTTCATTCGATCGCAAAGTAATCGTAGAAATACGTGGGAGCCATATGAATTTCCAGATTCCTCTATTGGTTATTGTTCGGAGAAGTGTCTCGATCATGTCCGCATAATTCACGAACCGTAGGGAGACACACTTAAGGATTTGACGTTGTTTGAGTAGTTATGGAATGATGAGTAAGAGACCGAATGTTGTTCGGAGTCTCGGATGGGATCCGGGATATCACGAGGAGATCCGGAATGGTCCGGAGAATAAGATTCATATAAGGAAAGTCCTGTTTCGGGGTTGGAGAATGGTTCTGGTGTTTTCATCGGGAATGTTCTAGAAGGTTCCGGAATGTCCAGCACTCCAGAGGGGAAGGGTACATGAATGTTTCATATCAAGTTGGAATAATTGCATCATGTACTAGGTGTCATCGCTGAACAAAATAAAGGGTTTAATCAAATCCTAGTTTGAAAAGTCAAACGCCAATTTGAAAAGTCAAACGGCTATTTCGGAAGGTGGAGGGGAAGTAGGAAACCTACTTGAGGTCCTCCTCCTCGGTGCGTCTAAACCCTAGATCGCCAAGGATCTCTCTCATAGTCCACCATACTCGCTCCGGCTTAAGGTGAAGCCCTGCGAGATATCCCCTCTACTTCCGGTACCATGCCGTTGTGCTGCCGGAATCGCGAGGAGAGTGCTACAACCTCCGCTGCCTGCTGGAACAAGGGAGAGGAAGGTCTTCGTCGAGTACCGAACGTGTGACCGACTGCGGGAGCGCTGCCGGAACGCAGCGCCGGAAGGATCGTGAGATCGGCAAGAGTACGACTACATCACCCACGAGAATCCGCTCTCGTTTAAACACTTTGGAATCTTCGAGGGTGAGTTATTCCATCGAATCGTTGCTACAATCTAGTAGATAGATCTTGGCTTGTTTGTTTGTTTGTATGCGGTAGAATTTTTTTGTTTTCCATGCTACGAAACCCTACAGTGGTATCAGAGCCGTGTCTATATGTAGATCTGTTGCACGAGTAGAACACAATGGTCATTGTGGGCGTTGATGCTTTTATTGTCGATTGCTTCTTGTGTACTTTGCATCTTGCGGGATGGTGGGATGAAGCGGCCCGGGCTAACCTTACATGACATCGTTCATGAGACTTGCTCCACGCTTGACATGCAACTTGTATTGCATAAGTGGCTTTGCGGGTGCCTGTTTCTCCCAACATAGTTAAGATCCAATTTACAATGGGTGATTGACAATACTAGTATCAATGTTGTGGTTCTTGTTCGTAAGTTAGAATGACACTTATTGAAAGCCCCAAACCACGTAAAACATGCAAAGAAAGTAGAGGCGTCTAACTTTGTTTTGCAGGGGTGTGCTGTGATGTGATATGGCCATGATTGTGATTATATTTGATGTATGCAATGTTCCTTATTGTAAGTTGGCAACCGGCAGGAGCCATATGGTTGTTTTTAATTTTGTTAAGACCCGCGTGTCTATTCAAAGTAGTTATAATAGTTGAAGCCGGTGGACGACAACCATGGAGAAGCGTCATTGACCTTGATGCAATGCCGGTGATGATGGAGATCATGTTCGTGCCTGAAGATGGAGATCGGAAGCACAAAGAAGAAAGGCCATATCATATCACATATTATGAATTGCATGTGATGTTAATCCTTTATGCATCTTGTATTGCTTAGTTAACAATGGTAGCATTATAAGATGATCCCTCATGCACATGAATTTCAATTTCTAAAGTGTTCACCCTTAGTTAGCACTGTTGCTAAAGCTTGTTGTTTCGAAGCACCACGTGATGATCGGGTGTGTTAGATTCCGCAAGTGTATACAACGTGAGCAAGCCAGATTTGCTCATGCGGAATCTAAGGTTTGATCTTGACGAGCCTAGCATGAACAGACATGGTCTCGGAACGCGGATCACCGAAAGGTAAAGCATGAATCATATAGTAGATATGATGAACATGTCGATTGTTCGCCATTGAAACTATATCAACTCTCGTGATGATCGGTGTTGATGTGGTGGATTTGGTTCGTGTGATCACTAAAACAATGTGAGGGATATTTTTTTGAGTGGGAGTTCACCTAGATTAATTTAACTATTAATTAGAACTCAATTTGTCATAAACTTAGTCTAAACTATTGCGAATATGTTGTAGATCAATGGCGGCCCCTTTCATCAATTTTAATGTGTTCCTAGAGAAAGAAAAGTTGAAAAACAATGGAAGCAACTTCGCGGATTGGTTCTGCAATTTTAGGATTGTCCTCACAGCTGGTAATTTGACCTATGTGCTGGATGCACCGCTAGGTGACCCACCCGCAACCACTGCTACCTCCCTCGGAAGACTCAGTACTCCACAGTTCAGTGTTCTATCTTGTATGGTTTAGAATCGGAGCTTCAGAAAAGGTTTGAGAATTTAGACCCACATGATATTTTCCGTGATCTCAAATTGATCTTTGAGACTCACGCGGCAATTGAGAGCTATGAGGCTTCTGAAAAGTTCTTTAACTGCAAGATGGAAGAGGGCAGATCCGTCAGTGAGCATGTGCTTAAGATGTCTGGGCACGCAAACAAACTTCAAAGCTTGGGTATAGTGATTCCTAATGCTCTGGGGATTTACCGTGTCCTCCAATCACTACCACCAAGTTACAAGAACTTTGTGATGAACTACAATATGCAAAACATGAACAAGCAGTTGCCAGAACTCTTTGCCATGTTGAAATATGCAGAAGTGGAGATCAAGAAAGAGCACCAAGTGTTGATGGTCAATAAGACCACCAAATTCAAGAAAGGCAAGTCTAAGCAAAAGGGACACTTCAAGAAGGGTGGTAAGAAAGTTACCGCGCCGACGAAGAAGACCAAGGCTGGACCTAAGCCTGATACTGAGTGCTTTTACTCCAAAGGAGAAGGTCACTGGAAGCGGAATTGCCCAAAGTACTTGGCGGATTTGAAGAACGGCAACATCAAGAAGAAAGGTATATCCGACATGTTATTGATGTGTATCTCACTAGTACTCGTAGTATTGCCAGGGTATTTGATACTGGTTCGGTTGCTCATATTTGTAACTCGAAACAGGTGCTGCAGAATAAACGGAAGCTAGCGAAGAATGAGGTGACGATGCGCGTGGGAAACGGATCAAAGGTTGATGTGGTCGCGGTCGGCACGCTGCCCCTTCATCTACCATCGGGATTAGTTTTATACTTAAATAATTGTTATTTGGTGCATGCGTTATGCATGAACATTATATCGGGATCTTGTTTATTGCGAGACGGTTACTTCTTTAAGTCCGAGAATAATGATTGTTCGATTTATATGAGTAATATGTTTTATGCACATGCACCTTTGATAGATGGTCTATTTTTATTGAATCTCGGTAGTGGAAATACACATATTAATAACATTGAGGCTAAACATTTGAAATCGAGCGATAACTCGACCTATATGTGGCACTGTCATCTTGGTCACATTGGAGTGAAGCGTATGAAGAAACTCCATTCCTATGGACTTCTTGAATCACTTGATTTTGAATCACTTGAAAGATGCGAAGCATGTCTGATGGGTAAAATGACTAAGACTCCATTTTCTGGTATGATGGAGCGAGCTACGGACTTATTGGAAATCATACCGATGTGTGTGTGGTCCAATGAGTGTAGCATCATGTGATGCTTATCGTTATGTTCTTACCTTCACGGATGACTTGAGTAGATATGGGTATATCTATTTCATGAAACATAAGTCCGAAACTTTCGAGAAGTTTAAGGAATTTCAAAGTGAGGTAGAGAATCAACGTAACAAGAAGATTAAATTTCTACGTTCTGATCGTGGAGGTGAATATCTAAGTTACGAGTTTGGCGAGCATTTGAAGAAATGCGGAATACTTTCACAATTGACACCGTCGGGAACACCACAGCGTAATGGTGTGTCCGAACGTCATAATCGAACTCTCTTAGATATGGTTCGTTCTATGATGTCACTTACAGATTTACCGCTATCATTTTGGGGTTATGCATTAGAAACAGCCACATTCACTTTAAATAGGGCACCATCTAAATCCGTTGAAATGACACCGTATGAATTATGGTTTGGGAAGAAACCTAAATTGTCGTTCCTTAAAGTTTGGGGTTGCGAAGCTTATGTAAAGAAGTTACAGCCGGACAAGCTTGAACCCAAAGCGGAAAAATGCGTCTTCATAGGATACCCGAAGGAAACTATTGGGTATACCTTCTATCATAGATCCGAAGGCAAAATCTTCGTTGCCAAGAATGGATCCTTTCTAGAGAAGGAATTTCTCTCGAAAGAAGTGACTGGAAGGAAAGTAGAACTCGACGAGGTTGTCGAACCTTCTCTCGAACTTTCGAGTAGCACAGCACCGGAAGAAGTTCCTGTGGTGCCTGCACCAATAAGAGAGGAAGCAAATGATGATGATCATGAAGCTTCGGTTGTAGTTGCTACAGAGCCTCGCAGGTCAACGAGAACTCGTGCCACTCCTGATTGGTATGATCCCGTTATAAGTGTCATGTTGGTGGACAACACCGATGACCCTGCGACATATGAGGAAGCGATGATGAGCCCAGATTCCAATAAATGTCAAGAAGCCATGAAATCCGAGATTGGATCCATGTACGAAAACCAAGTATGGACTTTGGTGGACTTACCGGATGGCCGGAAGGCTGTCGAGAACAAATGGATTTTCAAGAAGAAAACAGATGCTGATGGTAATGTTACTGTCTATAAAGCTCGAATTGTCGCAAAAGGGTTTCGACAAATTCAAGGAGTTGACTACGATGAGACTTTCTCACCTGTAGCGAAGCTAAAGTCTGTGAGGATTATGTTAGCAATCGCTGCATATTATGATTATGAGATATGGCAGATGGATGTCAAAACAGCATTCCTCAATGGAGACATTGATGAAGAGTTATATATGATGCAACCCAAAGGTTTTGTCGATCCTAAAGATGCTAACAAGGTATGCAAACTTCAACGGTCCATCTATGGATTGAAGCAAGCATCCTGAAGTTGGAATCAATGTTTTGATAAGGTAATCAAAAGTTTTGGTTTTATACAAACTTATGGAGAAGCTTGTATTTACAAGAAAGTGAGTGGGAGCTCTGTAGCATTCTTAATACTATATGTAGATGACATATTTTTGATTGGGAATGATGTAGACCTTCTTAATAGTGTCAAGGAATATTTGAATAATAGTTTTTCAATGAAGGATCTTGGCGAAGCAGCTTACATATTAGGCATAAAGATTTATAGAGATAGATCGAGACGCCTAATATCATTGTCACAAAGTACATATTTGGACAAAGTTCTAAAGAGGTTTGGAATGGAAGAAAGCAAGAAAGGGTTCTTGCCCATGTTGCTATCGACCTTGAGTAAAACTCAAAGTCCGACATCGGAAGAAGATAGAGAAAGGATGAGTAAGACTCCTATGCCTCACCATAGGATCTCTAATGTATGCCATGCTATGTACTAGACCCGACATTGCATATCTTGTTAGTTTAACTAGCAGATATCAAAGTGATCCAGAGTGGATCATTGGACGGATCAAAAACATCCTTAAGTACTTGAGAAGAACTAAGGATATGGTTCTTTCTTATGGAGGTGATGAACAGCTCGTTGTTAATGGTTACACCGATGCTAGTTGGAACACCGATCCGGATGATTCTAAATCACAATCTGGATACGTATTTATTTTGAATGGTGCAGCAGTTAGCTGGAGGAGTGCAAAGCAAAGCGTTGTGGCGAGATCTTCAACTAAATCGGAATACATGGCTGCTTCGGAGGCTTCACAAGAAGCGATATGGATGAAAGAGTTCATTACAGAGCTGGGTGTGGTTCCTAGTGCGCTAGACCCAATGTCTATCTACTGTGATAACATGGGCGCCATAGCCAATGCGCAAGAACCAAGGTCACACAAGAAGCTGAAGCATATCAAGCTACGTTTTCACGCTATTCGAGAACATATCCAGGATGGGGACATAAAGATTTGCAAAGTACACATAGATATGAATGTGGCAGATCCGTTGACTAAACCTCTCCCGAGGGCAAAACATGACCAACCCCAAACTGCCATGGGTGTTCGGTATATTACCATGTAATCTAGATTAGATGACTCTAGTGCAAGTGGGAGACTGTTGGAGATATGCCCTAGAGCCAATAATAAATGTAGTTATTATTATATATTTGTGTTTATGATAAATGTTTACATTCACGCTATAATAGTATTAACAAGGAAACATTAATACTTGTGTGATTTGTAAACTTAAAAGAGTCCCTAGTAAAGCCTCTTTATAATACTAGCTTGTTGGTTAATAAATGATTGTGGTTTCCCTATCATGAACATTGAGATGTTATTAACAACAAGATCATATCGTTAGGAGAATGATATGTGGACATACTCCTGTAGATAAGCGTAGCATAAAGATCAAGTCATTTTAATAGTTTAATTTCTATATGCTTTATGATACATAGTAAGCTAATTCCTTCGACCATGAGATCATGCATATCACCTTTACCGGATGGATGTTTTGATGACATCAAACACCACACCGTAACTGGGTGGCTATAAAGGTGACATTGAGTGTTCAGAAAGTATTGGTTGAGACACATGGATCAAGAGTGGGATTTGTCCATCCATATGACGGATAGATATACTCTGGGACCTCTCGGTGAAATGTCATCCAATTAGCTTGCAAGCATGTGACTGGCTCACAAGGGATCACATATCACGGGAACGAGAAAAAGAGTACTTATCAGTAACGAGGTTGAATTAGGTATGCAGAGATACCGACGATCATAACCTCAGATAAGTAAACTATCGTGAGAGACAAAGGGAAATTGGTATCGTATGTAAGTGGTTCATTCGATCGCAAAGTAATCGTAGAAATACATGGGAGCCATATGAATTTCCAGATTCCTCTATTGGTTATTGTTCGGAGAAATGTCTCGATCATTTCCGCATAATTCATGAACCGTAGGGAGACACACTTAAGGATTCGACGTTGTTTGAGTAGTTATGGAATGATGAGTAAGAGACCGAATGTTGTTCGGAGTCTCTGATGGGATCCGGGATATCACGAGGAGATCCGGAATGGTCCGGAGAATAAGATTCATATAAGGAAAGTCCTGTTTCGGGGTTGGAGAATGGTTCCGGTGTTTTCATCGGGAATGTTCTAGAAGGTTCCGGAATGTCCGGAACTTCGGAGGGGAAGGGTACATGGATGTGTCATATCAATTTGGAATGATTGCATCATGTACTAGGTGTCATCGATGAACAAAATAAAGGGTTTAATCAAATCCTAGTTTGAAAATTCAAACGGCTATTTTGGAAGGTGGAGGGGAAGTAGGAAACCTACTTGAGGAGGAGTTCCTCCCCTCCACCGCCGGCCCCCTTGGGAAACCGAGTTGGGGAGGGACTCCCCTCCCCTGGCGCTCCCCTCCACCTATATAAGGAGGGGCAGGGCTGCCCCTCCTAGTACACAACACCTCCACCCAAAACCCTAGCCCGGCGCCGCCACCTCCTGCTGCCGCCGCCTAGGGCAAGCCGCCGCCGCCTAGCTAAGCCTAGCCGCCGGCCAAGCCTCCTCCTCGGTGCGTCTAAACCCTAGATCGCCAAGGATCTCTCTCATAGTCCACCATACTCGCTCCGGCTTAAGGCGAAGCCCTGCGAGATCTCCCCTCTACTTCCGGTACCACGTAGTTGTGCTGCCGGAATCGCGAGGAGAGTGCTACAACCTCTGCTGCTTGCTGGAACAAGGGAGAGGAAGGTCTTCGTCGAGTACCGAACGTGTGACCTGAAGGGTTTCGTGGCATAGTAAATCAAAATTTTCTACGGAGCGAACAGAGGGAAAGCCAAGATCTAATCTAGGAGATGCAAACAACGAGAGAGATTGGATTAGATCTTCATACCCTTGAAGATTCGCACAATGAGCGTTCGTCGGGCGTGGGTGATGTAGTCGTACTCGCTTCTCCTCCTCGCGATCCGATCCGATCTAGCACCACAAGTGGCGGTGCCTCCGTGAGATGCACACGTGCAGCACCTCGACGTCTCCTCCTTCCTCGGACCAGCGAGTATGGTGGAGAGATAGATTGGATCTACAGCACGACGGCGTGGTGTATATGGTGGAGAATTTCTGCTGCAGGGCTTCGCCTACAAACAGTCGGGAGGGGGAGAGGAAGGTAGCAAGGCAGCTAGGGCTTGGAGGAAGGTGTGGAGTAGTGGGGAGGGGGCGCACCACCCCTCTATATATAGAGGGGGGGCGGCCAGCCCTTGCTCCTCCTCCAATCCTATCTCTAGTTTAAACAATTTAAACTCTCCCTTATCTAGAAATCCTATCTCTAGTTTAAACGATTTAAACTCTCCCTTATCTAGAAATCCTATGTCTAGTTTAAACGAGTTTAAACTTATCTAGGATCGGCTGGGCCCTATGGGGCCTTGTGCCCCTGGCCCAATGCGGCCAGGACACTCCCTCATAGTCCCATGCCCTCTCCCGGAAGGTGGGGCCACGTTGGTCCCCTTCCGGAAGGTTCTAGAAGCTTCCGGTACAATACCGATTAACCCGGAACAATTCCGAACTCCAAAAACTGCACTGCCTTATATGAATCTTATTCTCCGGACCATTCCGGAACCTCTCGTGATATCCCGGATCCCATCCGAGACTCGAACAAAAATTCATAAACCAATTATCCAATCTATCCTAGTCGAGACACGTTAAGTGTGTGACCTGAGTTCGAGAATATGCGGACATGATCTTCTATCAATAATCAACAGTGGGTGCAGGCACCCATATTGACTCACACATTCATCGATGATCATATCGGATGAACCACGATGCCAGATTCAATCAATCCCATATATATATTCCCTTCGTCTCGCGATATTTTACTTGCGAGATTCGATCATCGATGCCGTCATACCTAGTTCAATCTCGTTCACGGCAAGTACTTTACTGTTCCGTAATCCGATATCACTTTGTGATTAACTCCTTAACCACATGCTTGCAAGCGGTGTTGATATCGATTACGAGTGGGCCCAAGTATATCTCTTCGACTTGGGAGGGACAAATTCCATCTCGATACATACAACCCAATGATACTTTCCGATCACCGAGACACCTTTATGATCACCCTCTCATAGGATGACGTTTGATGACCTCAAAGCTTTCTTCCTGCCAGGGAGTTGCATTATCTCATGGTCGAAGGAATACAATATTTGACATAGGAAAAGCTTCCAAAGATGAACACGATGATACGATCTAATTGCTTCGCTTAGTTTGGGTATGTCCATCATATCATTCTCCCAATGATATGATCTCATTATCAATTGACAACTCATGTCTATGGTTAGGAAACCTTAACCATCATTGATCAATGAGCTAGTCCATAGAGGCATTAGGGACACGGTGTTGTTCACAAACCACACAAGTATTAAAGTTTCCGCTTAATACAATTCTAGCATGGAATATAAACTTTATCATGAACAAGAATTATAATAATAACATCTTTATTATTGCCTCTAGGGCATAATTCAACAGTCTCCCACTTGCACTAGAGTCAATAATCTAGTTTACATCGGCAACAATCTCACACCCATGGCAATCGAGGTGTTGATCATGTTTACGTGGAAGAGGTTTAGTCAATGGATCTGCGACATTTAGATCCGTATGTACTTTGCTAATCTTGGATCTCCATCGCTATATAATCTCGGATTATATGAAACTTCGGTTGATATGCTTGGTCTTTGGATGATATCTTGGTTCCTTAGCGAGTGCTATGGCGCCCGGTGTTGTCACACAATATCTCCGATGGGTCCAATGCACTTGGAACCACGCCAAGCTCGATGATGAAGTTTCGATCCAAACTCCTTCACTTGACCTGCTCGCAGCAGCCATGTATTCCTCTTCATTGTAGATCCCGCGATCACGCTTTGCTTGCGACTTCTCGACTCTGACTCCTCCATTCAAAATATAAACGTCTCCTGTCTGAGATTTGGAATCAGCCTTGTCGGTGTCAAAACTAGCGTCGACGTAACCTCTTACGACCAGCTGTTCATCACCCCCATCGACTAAGAACATTTATTTAGTTCTATTTAGGTACTTTAGGATGTTCTTCACGGCTGTCCAAAGGTTCCACTCTGGATCACTTTGATATCTGCTCGTCAAACTAAGAGCATTGGACACATCCGGTCTAGTACCTGACATGGCATACATGATGGAACCTATGGCCGAGGCATAAGGCACTTTGCTCATAGCTTCCCTATCATTTCGTAGTGGACACTAAGCCTTGCTCAATATCTTACACGACAACATAGGCCTGAATCTTTCTTTGCCTTATCCATTCTGAACCTTTTCAGAACTTTGTCTAGGTATGTACTCTGGCTTAAAGCTATCAGGCGTCTTTGTCTATCTCTATAGATCTTGATGCCCAATATATAAGCAGCTTCACCTAGGTCTTTCATTGAATAACACTTGTTCAAATAACTCTTCACATCGTTAAGCATGTTGATGTCATTTCCAATAATCAATATGTCATCCACATATAGTACCAGAAACGTCACCGAGCTCCCACTCACTTTCTTGTAGATGCAAGCTTTGTAGCAATTTGGAACAAATCCAAAGCTCTTGATCACTTGATCAAAACAAAGGTTCCAACTCCGAGATTCTTGCTTCAGTCCATAAATGGAACGCTGAAGTTTGCATACTTTACTAGCATCCTTAGGATCGACAAAACCTTCGGGTTGCATCATATACAACTCTTCATCAATGTTCCCATTGAGGAAAGCAGTCTTGACATCCATCTGCCATATTTCATAATCATGAAACGCAACAATTGCTAATAAAATCCGAATGGACTTAAACATCGCTACGGGAGAGAAAGTCTCATCGTAGTCAACACCTTGAACTTGTCGAAAACCTTTTGCAAGCCGTGCTTTATAGACGTAACATTACCATCCGCGTCCGTTTTCTTCTTGAAAATCCATTTGCACTCAACGGCCTTTCGTCGCTAGGAGGGTCCACCAAAGTCCATACTTTGTTTTCGCTCATGGATCCCAATTGGATTTCATGGCTTCCAGCCATTTCTCGAGTCCGGCTCATCATCGCTTCCTCATAGTTCGTGAGGTTCACCGTCTTCTACCAACAAGACAGTCAAGACAGGTTGTCGTACCACTGTCGGAGGGGCACGCGACCTTGTCGACCGCGACGTTCAAGAGCAACATCGTCCAAGCTTCATGATCCTTGTCATTAGCTTCCTCTATTGTTGGTGCGGTGACTTTGGAACACTTTCAGTCTGCGCTACTCTCAATTCAAGAGAAGGTTAAACCTCGTCTAGCTCTACTTTCCTCCCACTCACTTCTTTCGAGAGAAACTCCTTCTCAAGAAAGGAACCGTTCTTATGACAAACACTTTGCCTTCTTACGTGATAGAAGGTATACCCAATGGTTTCCTTTAGGGTATCCTATGAAGACGCATTTCTCGCTTTGGTTCGAGCTTGTCCGCATCAACTTCTTGACGAAGCTTCGCATCCCCAAACTTTAAGAAACGACAACTTAGGTTTAGCACCAAACCACAGTTCATACGGTGTCGTCTCAACGGATTTAGATGGAGCCCTATTTAAAGTGAATGCGGTTTCTAATGCATAACCCCAAAATGATAACGCAAATCAAGAAGAGACATCATTGATCGGACCATATCTAATAGGGTTCGATTCGGTGCTCAGACACACCATTGCGCTGTGGTGTTCCGGTATGGCGTGAGTTGTGAAACGATTCCACTTGCTTTAAGATGCGTGAGAAAATCATAACTCAAATATTCGCCTCACGATCGGATCGTAGAAACTTAATCTTTACATTACGATGGTTCTCCACTTCATTCGAAATTCTTTGAACTTTTCAAATGTTTCAGATTTATGTTTCATTAAATAGATATACCCATATCTACTTAAGTCATCGGTAAAAGTGAGAAAATAGCGATATCCACCGGCCGAAACACTCATCGGTCCGCATACATCGGTATGTATGATTTCCAACAAGTCCGTTGCTCGCTCCATCATACTGGAGAACGGGATTTTGATCATCTTGCCCATGAGGCATGGTTTGCATGTGTCAAATGATTCAAAATCAAGAGACTCCAAAAGTCCATCAGAATGGAGTTTCTTCATGCGCTTTACACCAATATGACCTAGACAAAGGCCACAAATAAGTAGTATTATCACTATCTACTTTGCATCTCTTAGCCTCAATGTTATGGATGTGTGTTTCATCCCTTTCGAGATTTAGAAGAAATAAACCATTTACAAGGGGTGCATGACCATAAAAGATGTTACTCATATAAATAGAACAACCATTATTCTCCGATTTAAATGAATAACCGTCTTGCAATAAACACGATCCGGAAATAATTTTCATGCTCAACGCAGGCACATAATAACATTTAATAAGGTTTAAAACTAATCCCGAAGGTAAAACTAAGGAGAGCGTGCCGACGGCCATCACATCAACTCTTTATCCGTTGCCAACGTGCATCGTCACCTCATCCCTCGCAAGCCGCTGTCTATTCCGTAGCTCCTGTTTCGAGTTACAAATATTAGCAACTGAACCGGTATCAAATACCTGCACTACAACGAGGGCTAGTAAGTAAAACATCAAAAACATGTATATCAAATATACCTTTGATGGTGCCAGCCTTCTTGTCCGCTAAGTACTTGGACGATATGCCCAAAGTGACCCTTGTCCTTGCAATAGAAGCACTCAGTGTCCGGCTTTGGACCAGACCTGAGCTTCTTCTCAGCAGGGGCATTGCGCTTGCCGCCGCCCTTCTTGAAGGGCTTCCTTGCACCCTTACCTTTCTTAAAGGTGGGGGGAATGTTGACCATCAACACATGATTATTCTTTTTGATGTTCACCTCCGCTACTTTCATATTAGCAAAGAGCTTAGTGATCATATCAGTGGAACCAATATGATTGTGATCAACTACAAAACTTTTGTAGCTAGGAGTGTCAATCTTGAGCTCCTCTGGAATCTTGCAGTCCAGTTGCTCAAGGCGTTGAGTGTAGCCCGACATCTTAATGGCGTGGTCACTAACGGACCTCCCTTCCTCCATCTTGTAGTTAAAGAATTTCTTAGAGATCTCATATCTCTCAGAATGGGCTTGAGTCTGAAACATGTTTTTCAACTCCTCGAGAATCTCAAAGGGCCCGGCGAACTCTTCAAAACGATTTTGAAGATCCGATTCCATAGCATACAACATGACGATCTTAATCAAATCATAATCAACCTTGCGCGACTGATAAACAGCTTTTTCATCAGCCAGCGCATCTATAGCAGGGGCGTCACCTAGCGCTTTCTCAAGGACATAGTCCTTTTGTCCGCCAGCGAGAATGATTCTCAGAATGCGGAACCATTTGGTGAAGTTAGACCCATTGTTTCTAAGCTTTTCTATCTCAAAGAATACGTTGAAGTTGAAGTTGGACTTGGCCATGTGATCTATGATTTGCAAGTACAATTTAGACTATGTTCATGATAAATAGTTCAACTTAATCAAATTACTAGATGAACTCCCACTAAATTCAACATCCCTCAAGTTGTTTAGTGAACACGATCCAAATTCACCACACCTAATCCAATCATCACGAGAGATGTGGTTTCAATGGTGGACAACAAAGTGTCGATCATATCATTCATATGACTCATGCTTAACCTGTCGGTTCTTGTGTTCCGAGGCCATGTCGTACATGCTAGGCTCGTCAAGTTAGACCCAAGTATTTCCGTGTGCAAAACTGGCTTGCACCCGTGTATGTGAGCGTAGAGTCTATAGCACCCGATCATCACGTGATGCTTGGACACGACGAACTTTATAGCAACGGTGCCTACTTGGGAGAACACAGTTTATCTTGATCTTTAAGTGAGGAATCATCTTATAATGCTACCGTCGCGATCTAAGCATAATAAGATACATAAAGGATAAACATCACATGCATATAACTTTATGTGACATGGTATAGCCAATCTTGGCGCAATGATCTCCATCTTGTGCGTTAGGCATGATCTCCATCACTCCACCATGATTGCCTCCACCACGAATAGCAACTACAACTATTGCTAACTACTTAGCGATAAAGTAAAGCTATTACATGGCGTATAAGAAGTTGACTCATGGGTCATACACAATTATAAAGACAACCATATGGCTCACGGTTGTGTACTCATCGACATGCAAGTCGTGAAACATTACAAAACATGATCATCATACAATATACACATCACATCTTGGGCCATACCATATCACGAAAAAACACTCCTCAAAAAACAAGTTAGGCCTGTGCTTTGTTGTTGCATGTTTTACGTGGCTTATGGGAGTAGATGCTAAACGATTCTTACCTACGGAAAGCCACAACGGTGATATTATGGTTGCCAAACTCGGTGTTAATCCCATGACAACTATAGTGAGAAAGCGACATCCACCACCGCATGTGTGGTACAAGCCACACGTCAAGTCGAGCGGTCTCATGACGACGTTGCGTAAGGTTGGCTGGACCGCTTCAATCTCACTATCCCGCGTCATAAGAAGAACACAAACAAGAGGCTTGCAACAGAAAACATCAACGCCCGCAACAACCATGTTGCGTTCTACTCGTGAATCACATCTACGCATAGATCTAGCTCTGATACCACTGAAGGGTTTCGCGGCATAGTAAATCAAAATTTTCTACGGAGCGAACAGAGGGAAAGCCAAGATCTAATCTAGGAGATGCAAACAACGAGAGAGATTGGATTAGATCTTCATACCCTTGAAGATTCGCGATGAGCGTTACGTCGGGCGTGGGTGATGTAGTCGTACTCGCTTCTCCTCCTCGCGATCCGATCCGATCTAGCACCACAAGTGGCGGTGCCTCCGTGAGATGCACGTGCAGCACCTCGGCGTCTCCTCCTTCCTCGGACCAGCGAGTATGGTGGAGAGATAGATTGGATCTACAACGACGCGTGGTGTATATGGTAGAGAATTTCACTGCAGGGCTTCGCCTACAAGCGAATGGGAGGAGAGGAATGTAGCAAGGCGCTAGGGCTTGGAGGAAGGTGTGTGTGGGAGGGGCACCACCCCTCTATATATAGAGGCGGCCCTCCTCCAAGCCTATCTCTAGTTTAAACAATTTAAACTCTCCCTTATCTAGAAATCCTATCTCTAGTTTAAACGATTTAAACTCTCCCTTATCTAGAAATCCTATCTCTAGTTTAAACGAGTTTAAACTTATCTAGGATCGGCTGGGCCCTATGGGGCCTTGTGCCCTGGCCCAATGCGGCAGGACACTCCCTCATAGGCCCATGCCCTCCCGGAAGGTGGGGCCACGTTGGTCCCCTTCCGGAAGGTTCTAAAGCTTCGGTACAATCGATTAACCGGAACAATTCGAACTCCAAAAACATCGCCTTATATGAATCTTATTCTCGGACCATTCGGAACCTCTCGTGATATCCGGATCCCATCCGATACTCGAACAAAAATTCATAAACCAATTATCCAATGTATCCTAGCGCCAAGACACGTTAAGTGTGTGACCTGCGGGTTCGAGAATATGCGACATGATCTTCTATCAATAATCAACAGCGGGTGCAGGCACCCATATTGACTCCCACACATTCATCGATGATCATATCGGATGAACCACGATGCAGATTCAATCAATCCCATATATATATTCCCTTCATCTCGCGATATTTTACTTGCTCGAGATTCGATCGTCGGTACCGTCATACCTAGTTCAATCTCGTTCACAGCAAGTACTTTACTCGTTCCGTAATCCGATATCACTTTGTGATTAACTCCTTAACCACATGCTTGCAAGCGGTGTTGATATCGATTACCGAGTGGGCCCGAAGTATATCTCTCCGACTTGGGAGGGACAAATTCCATCTCGATACATACAACCCAACAGATACTTTCCGATCACCTGAGAGACACCTTTATGATCACCCTTGTTGGAGATATGCCCTAGAGGCAATAATAAATGTAGTTATTATTATATCTTTGTGTTTATGATAAATGTTTACATTCATGCTATAATAGTATTAACAAGGAAACATTGATACTTGTGTGAGTTGTAAACTTAATTTGAAGTCCCTAGTATAGCCTCTATACTTCACTAGCTTGTTGGTTGATTAAATGATTGTGGTTTCCCTATCATGAACATTGAGATGTTATCAACAACAAGATCATATCGTTAGGAGAATGATATGGTGGACATACTCCTATTGATAAGCGTAGCATAAAGATCAAGTCATTTCAATAGTTCAATTGCTATATGCTTTCGATACATAGTAACCTAATTCCTTCGACCATGAGATCATGCATATCACCTTTACGGATGGATGCTTTGATAACATCAAACACCACACCGTGGCGGGTGGCTATAAAGGTGGCATTGAGTGTTCGGAAAGTATTGGTTGAAACACATGAATCAAGAGTGGGATTTGTCCATCCATATGGGATAGATATACTCTGGGACCTCTCGGTGGAATGTCATCCAATTAGCTTGCAAGCATGTGACTGGGTCACAAGGGATCACATATCACGGAGCGAGAAAAGAGTACTTATCGGTAGAGGTTGAACTAGGTATGCAGAGATCCGACGATCATAACCTCGGATAAGTAAACTATCGTGAGACAAAGGGAAATTGGTATCGTATGTAAGTGGTTCATTCGATCGCAAAGTAATCGTAGAAATATGTGGGAGCCATATGAATTTCAGATTCCTCTATTGGTTATTGTTGAGAAGTGTCTCGATCATGTCCGCATAATTCACGAACCGTAGGGAGACACACTTAAGGATTCGACGTTGTTTTGAGTAGTTATGGTATTATGAGAAAGAGACGAATGTTGTTGAGTCTCGGATGGGATCCGGGATATCACGGTGATCCGGAATGGTCCGGAGAATAAGATTCATATAAGGAAAGTCCGTTTGAGTTCGGGAATGATTAGGTGTTTTCATCGGGAATGTTCTAGAAGGTCCGGATTGTCCGACACTCGGGGAGGGTACATGAATGTGTCATTGGATGATTGCATCATGTACTAAGTGTTCTTGCTGTTCCAAAACATGAAAGTCAAATTGCGGTTTGAAAGTCAAGCGGCTAAAACAGAAGCTGGAAAAGCGAGCTGGGAAACAGAAACTGTGGGAAACAAGCAAGAGGAGTTTGAAACCAACTTGGAGGAGTTCTCTCCTCCAAGTCGGCTCCCAAGCCCTAGGCGAGTTGGGGAGGACTCCCTCCTCCTGGCGCACCTAGCCCTCCACCTATAAAAGGAGGGGCAGGGCTCCTCCTTGAGACACACAAGTTTCTACCTCTAATCTCAGGTTTAGAGACGTTTGGTTTAGAGCTTCTAATTGCTTTAGCCTGCGGTTTAGAGCCTTCTAATTGGTGTGTCTAATCTCTAGACCACTAATAGCCCTCTCTCATAATCCACCATACTCGCTCCAGCTTAAGCGAAGCCTGCGGATTTCCCTCTACTTAGGTACCACGCGTTGTCTTTGCCGGAATCGCGAGAGAGTGCTACAACCTCCGCTGCCTGCTTGAACAAGGGAGAGGAAGGTATTCGTCAGTACCGAGCGTGTGACCATTGGAAGCGCTGCCGGAGCCTTGGCCGGAAGGATCGTCCACACGATCTTGAGATCGGAAGAATGCGACTACATCACCCACGAGAATCCTCTCGTTAAACACTTTGGAATCTTCGAGGGTAAGTTATTCCATCGACTCGTTGCTACAATCTAGTAGATAGATCTTGGCTTGTTTGTTTGTATGCGATAGAAATTTTTGTTTTCCATGCTACGAACCCCTACGGTGGTATCGAGCCGTGTCTATATGTAGATCATTGACGAGTAGAACACAATGGTCATTGTGGGCGTTGATGCTTTTATTGTCGATTGCTTTTGTGTACTTTGCATCTTCGGTATGTTGGGATGAAGCGGCCGGGCTAACCTTACATGACATCGTTCATGAGACTTGCTCCACGCTTAACATGCAACTTGTATTGCATAAGTGGCTTCTTGGTGCTGTTTCTCCTAGCATAGTTAAGATCCAATTTACAATGGGTAATCAACAATGCTAGTATCAATGTTGTGGTTCTTGTTCGTAAGTTAGAACGACACTTATTGAAAGCCCCAAACCACGTAAAATATGCAAAGAAAGTAGAGGCGTCTAACTTTGTTTTGCAGGTGTGTGCAGTGATGTGATATGGCCATGATTGTGATTATATTTGATGTATGCAATGTTCCTTATTGTAAGTTGGCAACGGCGAGCGGATGGTTGTCTTTAATTTATGTTAAGACCCGCGTGTCTATTCAAAGTAGTTGTAATAGTTGAAGCCGGTGGACGACAACCATGGTGAAGCGTCATTGACCTTGATGCAATGTCGGTGATGATGGAGATCATGTTCGTGCTTGAAGATGGAGATCGAAAGCACAAAGAAGAAAGGCCATATCATATCACATATTATGAATTGCATGTGATGTTAATCCTTTATGCACCTTGTATTGCTTAGTAGACGACGGTAGCATTATAAGATTATCCCTCATGCACATTAATTTCAAATCATAAAAGTGTTCACCCTTAGTTAGCACCGTTGCTAAAGCTTGTTGTTTCGAAGCACCACGTGATGATCGGGTGTGTTAGATTCTGCAAGTGTATACAACGTGAGCAAGCATTTGCTCATGCGAAACTAAGGTTTGATCTTGACGAGCCTAGCATGCGGACATGGTCTCGGAACACGGATTACCGAAAGGTAAAGCATGAATCGTATAGTAGATATGATGAACATGACGATTGTTAGCCATTGAAACTATATCAACTCTCGTGATGATCGGTGTTGATGTAGTGGATTTGGTTATGTGATCACTAAAACAATGTGAGGGATGTTGTTTTGAGTGGGAGTTCACCTAGTTTAATTTCATTAATTAATTTGAACTCAATTTATCATAAACTTAGTCTAAACTATTGCAAATATGTTGTAGATCAATGGCAGCCTACCATCAATTTTAATGCGTTCCTAGAGAAAGAAAAGTTGAAAACAATGGAAGCAACTTCACGGATTGGTTCCGCAATTTGAGGATTGTCCTCACATTTGGTAATTTGACCTATGTCTTTGGATGCACATTGGGTGACCCACTGCGGTGATGCTTCCGATGAAGTAAAGAATGTTTACCTCGCTCGGAAGAATCGATTACTCCATAGTTCGATGTGCTATCTTGTATGGTTTAGAATCGGAGCTTCAGAAAAGGTTTGAAGAGTCAGACCCATATGATATTGTCGAGGATCTCAAATTGATTTTTGAGACTCATGCGGCAATTGAAAGCTATGAGGCTTCTGTAAAGTTCTTTAAGCGCAAGATGGAAGAGGCAGCTCCATCGGTGAGCATGTGCTTAAGATGTCAGGCACGCAAACAAACTTCAAAGCTTGGGTATAGTGATTCCTAATGCTTTGGGGATTTACCGCATCCTCCGATCACGCCACCAAGTTACAGGAACTTTGTGATGAACTATAACATGCAGAACATGAACAAAGAGTTGCCAGAACTGTTTGCTATGTTAAAGTCTGCAGAACTGGAGATCAAGAAAGAGTACCAAGTGTTGTTGGTCAATAAGACAACCAAACTCAAGAAAGGCAAGTCTAAGCAAAGGACACTTCAAGAAGGGTGGTAAGAAAGTTACCACGTGGCGAAAGACCAAGGCTGGACCCAAGCACGGCCGAGTGCTTTTCTGCAAGGGAGAAGGTCCTTTGAGCGGAATTGCCCAAAGTACTTGGCGGATCGAAGAACGGCAACATCAAGAAGAAAGGTATATCGATATACATGTTATTGATGTGTATCTCACTAGTACTCGTAGTAGTGCACGGGTATTTGATCTTGGTTCGGTTGCTCATATTTGTAACTCGAAGCGGTCTTTGCAGAATAAGCGGAAGCTAGCGAAGAACGAGGTGACGATGCGGCGTGGGAAAGCGGATCAAAGGTTGATGTGATCGCGGTCGACACGCTACCCTTCATCTACCATCGGGATTAGTTTTATACTTAAATAATTGTTATTTGGTGCTGCGTTGAGCATGAACATTATATCGGGATCTTGTTTATTGCGAGGCGGTTACTTGTTTAAGTCGAGAATAATGGTTGTTCGATTTATATGAGTAATATGTTTTATGCACATGCACCTTTGATAGATGGTCTATTCTTATTGAATCTCGATAGTGGAAATACACATATCAACAATATTGAGGCTAAGCGTTTGAAATCAGCGATAATTTGACCTATATGTGGCATGTCGTCTTGGTCACATTGGAGTGAAGCGTATGAAGAAACTCCATTAGATGGACTTCTTGAATCACTTGATTTTGAATCACTTGAAAGATGCGAAGCATGTCGATGGGAAAAATGACTAAGACTCCATTTTACGGTATGATGGGCGAGCTACGGACTTATTGGAAATCATACATACCGATGTGTGTGGTCCAATGAGTGTAGCATCATGTGATGGTTATCGTTATTTTCTTACCTTCACGGATGACTTGAGTAGATACGGGTATATCTATTTTATGAAACATAAGTCCGAAACTTTCGAGAAGTTTAAGGAGTTTCAAAGTGAGGTAGAGAATCAGCGTAACAAGAAGATTAAATTTCTACGTTACGATCGTGGAGGTGAATATCTAAGTTACGAGTTTGGCGAGCATTTAAAGAAGTCGGAATACTTTCACAATTGACACCGGAACACCACGCGTAATGGTGTGTCCGAGCGTTATGTCGAACTCTCTTAGATATGGCTCGTTCTATGATGTCACTTACAGATTTACCGCTATCATTTTGGGGTTATGCATTAGAAACGACCGCATTCACTTTAAATAGGGCACCGTCTAAATCCGTTGAAGCGACACCGTTTTAATTATGGTTTGGGAAGAAACCTAAATTGTTGTTCCTTAAAGTTTGGGGTTCTTGAAGCTTATGTAAAGAAGTTACAGTAGGACAAGCTTGAACCCAAAGCGGAAAAATCGTCTTCATAGGATACGAAGGAAACTATTGGGTATACCTTCTATCATAGATCCGAAGGCAAAATCTTCGTTGCCAAGAATGGATCCTTTCTAGAGAAGAATTTCTCTCGAAAGAAGTGACTGGAAGGAAAGTAAAACTTCGACGAGGTTGTCGAACCTTCTCTCGAAATTGCGAGTGGCGCGACCGGAAGAAGTTCTGTGGTGCTGCACCAATTAGAGAGGAAGCTAATGATGATGATCATGAAACTTCGGTTGAAGTTGCTGCGAGCCTCGGAGGTCAACGAGAACTCGTACCACTCCAGTTGGTATGATCCCGTTATGAGTGTCATGTTGGTGGACAACACCGATGACCCCGAGACATATGAGAGCGATGATGAGCCCAGATTCCAATAAATGGCAAGAAGCCATGAAATCCGAGATTGGATCCATGTCGAAAACCAAGTATGGACTTTGGTGGACTTCTGGGATGGCGGAAGGCTGTCGAGAACAAATGGATTTTCAAGAAGAAAGCAGATCTTGATGGTAATGTTCTTGTCTATAAAGCTCGACTTATGCAAAGGGTTTCGACAAATTCAAGGAGTTGACTACGATAAGACTTTCTCACATGCGAAGCTAAAGTCTGAGGATTATGTTAGCAATCGCTGCATATTATGATTATGAGATATGGCAGATGGATGTCAAAACAGCATTCCTCAATGGAGATATTGATGAAGAGTTGTATATGATGCAACCCAAAGGTTTTATCGATCCTAAAGATGCTAACAAGGTATGCAAACTTCAACGGTCCATCTATGGATTGAAGCAAGCATCCCGAAGTTGGAATCAACGTTTTGATAAGGTGATCAAAAGTTTTGGTTTTATACAAACTTATGGAGAAGCTTGTATTTACAAGAAAGTGAGTGGGAGCTCTGTAGCATTCTTAATACTATATGTGGATGACATATTGTTGATTGGGAATGATGTAGACCTTCTTAATAGTGTCGAGGAATATTTGAATAATAGTTTTTCAATGAAGGATCTTGGCAAAGCAGCTTACATATTAGGCATAAAGATTTATAGAGATAGATCGAAACACCAAATATCATTGTCACAGAGTACATATTTGGACAAAGTTCTAAAGAGGTTTGGAATGGAAGAAAGCAAGAAAGGGTTCTTGCCCATGTTGCCCAATACGACCTTGAGTAAAACTCAAAGTCCGACATCGGCAGAAGATAGAGAAAGGATGAGTAAGACTCCCTATGCCTCAGCCATAGGATCTCTAATGTATGCCATGCTATGTACTAGACCCGACATTGCATATCTTTGTTAGTTTAACTAGCAGATATCAAAGTGATCCAGAGTGGATCATTGGACTATGTCAAAAACACCCTTAAGTACTGGAGAAGAACTAAGGATATGGTTCTTTCTTATGGAGGTGATGAACAACTCGTTGTTAATGGTTACACCGATGCTAGTTGGAACACCGATCCGGATGATTCTAAATCACAATCTGGATACGTATTTATTTTGAATGGTGCAGTGATTGGCTGGAGGTGCAAAGCAAAGCGTTGTGGCGAGATATTCAATGAATCGAATACATGGCTTGCCGGAGGCTTCACAAGCGATATGGATGAAAGAGTTCATTCTGAGCTGGGTGTGGTTCCTAGTCGCTGGACCCAATGTCTATCTCTTGTGATAACATGGGCGCCATAGCCAATCGCAAGAACCAAGGTCACACAAGAAGTCAAGCATATCAAGCTGCGTTTTCACGCTATTCGAGAACATATCCGGGATGGGGATATAAAGATTTGCAAAGTACACACAGATCTGAATGTGGCGGATCCGTTGACTAAACCTCTCCCGAGGGCAAAACATGACCAACACCAAACTGCCATGGGTGTTCGGTATATTACCATGTAATCTAGATTAGATGACTCTAGTGCAAGTGGGAGACTGTTGGAGATATGCCCTAGAGGCAATAATAAATGTAGTTATTATTATATCTTTGTGTTTATGATAAATGTTTACATTCATGCTATAATAGTATTAACAAGGAAACATTGATACTTGTGTGAGTTGTAAACTTAATTTGAAGTCCCTAGTATAGCCTCTGTACTTCACTAGCTTGTTGGTTGATTAAATGATTGTGGTTTCCCTATCATGAACATTGAGATGTTATCAACAACAAGATCATATCGTTAGGAGAATGATATGGTGGACATACTCCTATTGATAAGCGTAGCATAAAGATCAAGTCATTTCAATAGTTCAATTGCTATATGCTTTCTGATACATAGTAACCTAATTCCTTCGACCATGAGATCATGCATATCACCTTTACGGATGGATGCTTTGATAACATCAAACACCACAAGTGCTCGGGTGGCTATAAAGGTGGCATTGAGTGTTCGGAAAGTATTGGTTGAAACACATGAATCAAGAGTGGGATTTGTCCATCCATATCGGATAGATATACTGGGCCCTCTCGGTGGAATGTCATCCAATTAGCTTGCAAGCATGTGACTGGGTCACAAGGGATCACATATCACGGAGCGAGAAAAGAGTACTTATCGGTAACGAGGTTGAACTAGGTATGCTTGAGATACCAAGCGATCATAACCTCGGATAAGTAAACTATCGTGAGACAAAGGAAATTGGTATCGTATGTAAGTGGTTCATTCGATCGCAAGTAATCGTAGAAATATGTAGGAGCCATATGAATTTCGATTCCTCTATTGGTTATTGTTAGGAGAAGTGTCTCGATCATGTCGCATAATTCACGAACCGTAGGAGACACACTTAAGGATTGACGTTGTTTTGAGTAGTTATGGTATTACGAGAAAGAGAACGAATGTTGTTCGGTCTCGGATGGGATCCGAATATCACGAGGTGATCCGGAATGGTCCGGAGAATAAGATTCATATAAGGAAAGTCCGTTTGAGTTCGGAATGATTCTGGTGTTTTCATCGGGAATGTTCTAGAAGGGTCCGGATTGTCCGGCACTCCGGGGGGGGGGGGGGGTACATGAATGTGTCATTGAATGATTGCATCATGTACTAAGTGTTCTTGCTGTTCCAAAAACATGAAAGTCAAATTGCCAGTTTGAAAGTCAAACGGCTAAAACAGGAATTGTGGAAAACAGGCTGTGGGAAGCAGGAACGTGGGAAACAAGCAAGAGGAGTTTGAAACCAACTTGGAGGAGGTTCTCTCCTCCAAGTCGGCCAACCCTAGGCCGAGTTGTGGAGGGACTCCTTCCCTCCTGGCGCGCCTAGCCCTCCACCTATAAAAGGAGGCAGGGGGCTCCTCCTTGAGACACACAAGTTTCTACCTCTAATCTCCGGTTTAGAGCCGTTTGGTTTAGAGCTTCTAATTGCTTTAGTCTGCGGTTTAGAGCCTTCTAATTGGTGTGTCTAATCTCTAGACCACTAATAGCCCTCTCTCATAATCAACCATACTCGCTCCGGCTTAATGAAGCCTGCGATTTCCCTCTACTTAGGTACCACGCCGTTGTCTTGCCGGAATCGCGAGGAGAGTGCTACAACCTCCATTTTCTTTGGAACAAGGGAGAGGAAGGTCTTCGTCGAGTACCGAGCGTGTGACCATTGCGGGCGCTAGGAGCAGCGCGGAAGGATCGTCCACACGATCTTGAGATCGCAAAGAGTACGACTACATCACCCACGAGAATCCGCTCTCGTTAAACACTTTGGAATCTTCGATGGTAAGTTATTCCATCGACTCGTTGCTACAATCTAGTAGATAGATCTTGGCTTGTTTGTTTGTATGCGATAGAAAATTTTTTTTTTCCATGCTACGAACCCCTACAACCCTCTCATAGGATGACGTTTGATGACCTCAAAGCTTTCTTCCGGTACCAGGGAGTTGCATTATCTCATGGTCTAAGGAATACAATATTTGACATAGGAAAAGCTTCGCAAAGATGAACACGATGAAACGATCTAATTGCTTCGCTTAGTTTGGGTTACATCCATCATATCATTCTCCCAATGATATGATCTCATTATCAATTGACAACTCATGTCTATGGTTAGGAAACCTTAACCATCATTGATCAATGAGCTAGTCCATAGAGGCGTACTAGGGACACGGTGTTGTTCACAAACCACACAAGTATTAAAGTTTCCGCTTAATACAATTCTAGCATGGAATATAAACTTTATCATGAACAAGAATTATAATAATAACATCTTTATTATTGCCTCTAGGGCATAATTCCAACAGCCACACCTCGACGAGGTCGCTGGGAATCACATCTGTGGGCGACATCTCCTGAAGATACGCCAGAATACACGCTGCGGACAACGTGGCCGAGTCGACCAGCGTGGCTACACATTGCTGCGCGTCGAATGACTGCGCCTCTTCCGCGCTGTCGATGATCCGACCTGTGGACAGAGGGTGACAGTGAATACATCAAAGATTACACAATGCCAATATTACAGGCAGAGGCAGGCACACTCACCAATCAAAGGACGGGAGAGATCCGTGATGAAGCTTTGAAGAGAGGAGTAATCGTCCTGAAGCCCAGCAACAAGGGCGTCAGAGACCTTACGCTCCTCAACGGCGGTTGTAATAGCAGCCTTGGCTCGCCCATCCGCCGAACTCGCCTCCTCCTTCGCTTCCTTCAGCTCGCGCTCAAGGTCGACGATCCGCTTCTCAGCCGAGCTCAACGCAGATTGAGCTGCCGTCAATTCACTCGCTGGGACAAGGCCCTGGCGGACCTCCTCTGCCTTCGCAGCAATTGCCTGGAGTCCCTTGTTCGCCTCTTGGACGGCGGCAAGTTCCTTATCTGCGCAACGTTTCGCAGCAAGCCGGTCGGCTGACTCATGTTGCAAACCCTGCGCAAAAGTCAAACAGTTAACAAAAATGAAGACCTAAGAGCCCACCCGCTGAAATTCAGCGAGTAGGCACTCGGGGACTGGAGACCAAAAATCCTAAGTGCCCACCCGCTGAAATTCAGTGACTAGGCACTCGGGGACTGGACGCGAGAAATAAAAACGAGACACTAAAAGAATCTGACCACTGCAACTCAGCGGCCCGATCCTCGGGGACTGGACATACCTGGATGGCTGCGCCAAGCATGCCATGAAGTTGTATCGCGTCCACGTATGCGAGAAGAGCTGAAGTGTGCCCGCGACGCTGCTCGACCTCCGTCTCGGCGCTCCCAGGTGCGCGGCTCGAGGGCGTGGTACCATTCGCCGTAGCCGCTCTGGCCATGAAGCGCGGGAAGGTCGCGATAGATGCGCCGGCACCAAAAGAGTCCGGCTCGGCGACCCCAGGCGAGGGAGCACCCTCCTTGATCGCCGAGGCCACCCCCGCCGCAGGATCACTCGGAGCCATCGTCGTGTCATCAGACACCGTGACGACCTCGTCGCTCTTGGCCTTCTTGGCACTGTCTGTGGGGGCAGCGACCTCACCAGCCTTCCTCTTCCGAGAGGGGTCCTCCTCGGCGACGACTGGAGGCACCTTAGCCATGGACGGATGGCCTATCTTTTTAACTCCAGTCCTGCAAATTGGTTACATGAGCAAAGAGGTTCGAGTACAACGAAAAACAAGACAGGTGAATAAAACTCACTTGGCGACTGGTATGAACCATAGTCCCGTGCGGATGCCAGCCGACTTCTCCAGTTCGGGGCCCAGTTTATGACTGAGACCCATCTCCAGGACATCATGCGCCCAAGACACGGACGGCTTCTTCGTTGTCGAGGCCGCGACAGGAGCCTCCGAAACATTTTCGGCGGGAGCATCCCTGGGAGGCGAAGCTGCCGCGACCGGAGCAGCCCCCGACCCATAGACTGGGGCGAACGGGGGAGGCATCGAGGCCAGAGGCACCTCACTCAGGACGGCGGTGACATCCGGCGCCGCCATCGTCTGTGGCGCTTCATCCCAGGCCAAGCTGGTGGCGTCGGAGATGCTCGGCGAATGAGGCGAAGATGCCTGTCTCGCTGGCTTCGTCTTCCTCTTTGGAGGGTCCTTCACCTCATTCTTCGTCTTCTTCTTCGACGGAGTGGCTTCGCGACGCGAGGTGATCTCGGGAAGCTCGTCGTCGTCATCATCATGACGTTCGAGGCTTCTACTCGCCTCGAGTTCGCGCTGATGCTGCCCGCGAGTTTTGCGAACCAGCGGGGCGACCTCTTCCTCGGACTCGTCGTCGTCGTCGCTCCTGTCGCTCTCGACGCCGCCTTTGGCAGGAGGCGACTCGCCCCCGTCCTGGACGGACGAGCTCGAATTCTCGTCGTCTGCGGGCGGAAGCCACCCTTCCACCACTTGAAATAACTGCAATAGGCGTGAGACAGTATCAGTATAACTGCGACTGCGAATGATAGAAAGTGACTTACCGTTGGGGTTGGATGCTTCACGGTGTAGGGGGCGAACCTGGCCTTCGTGTCCAGGTAAACCGCCTGGGTGATCTTCTTCAACGCCGGGATGTAGTCCTCGAGTTTCCACTCGGCTAGGCAGGATTTCGTCGAGTCCTCCCGGCCCGTGTACTCGTACATATAATGGTCACGGCGGGCCAGGGGTCGAGTCGCCGCCCAAGCCAACAGTTGTACAAATTGATGATCTGGAGACCTTTCTTCTTCAGGCCGCGGATGGTCCGAAGCATCTCATCCACAACCATCCGCTGGTCTGTTGGAAGCTTGCCGACTTGGAGTCGACGCGGTTCGGGCCGGTCGGCGGAGTATCTTGGGCTCGCCACCTCGTCGTCTGGAGTCGCCTCGGTGACATAAAACCAAGACTTCTTCCACTCGCTCGCCGCCTTGGCAGGTAGCATCAGATCAAAAAAGGAAGCCTTCGACTTCAGTTGAAACGTCAAGCCACCCGCTGCAAGCATTGGGCCGCCTGCTTCTTCGCGACTGATCCTCCCATGGAACAGATCCTGCCATAGGGGGAAGTAGGGCCTACAGCCCAGGTAGCACTCGCAGAACACCATGAAAATGGCGAGCTGCTCGATGTTGTGCGGGCCCAGGTACGATGGTTGGATCCCATAGAAGGCGCAGAAGCGCCGGAAGAAAAGAGATGTGGGGAATCCCAGCCCCCGTTCCAGGTGGCTGGTGAAGCAGACGAATTCTCCCTCGCGCGGGTCCGGAGTCACCTCTGCGGCCGCGGGGATGCGCCACCTGCCGGCGCGAAGGATACTGGCCTCCTCGAACGATGCCAGTAGCGCTCTCGTACACTTGGACCTGCCCCATGGTTCGGTGGAGGGGGCCATTGGCGGAAGGGTTCGTGGAGGTCGGAGGATTTTGGTTCGGCTGGATCGCGATGCGGAGGAAAACGGAGGTGCGCGCAATCGGAGGAAATGACGAGGAGGTGGTTTCCCGATCGCCTACCATTCCCTTTATATAGAGGTTGTTACCCGCCAAATCAGGGAGCCGTTACTACGCGGTGATTACGCCAAAAGTTACCGTTGGATTATCCCAACGGCTAGTTTTGACTGCGTTTGACGGTCCAACTTCAGCCACTCGGCTCGCCGACCCGATCACTACAACAGTGACTAACTATTTCGCCGACCCGTTCGCCGAGCTGCGACCAGAATGATTAGTTGTTTCCTTTATTCAGGAGCCCGCCACCGATTCTACTAGGTGTCCGCATTGGACCCGTTTGCTCCGACTGCCGGCAACCACCTGTGTCCAATCAACGACGGCCTCGGGGACTACTGATGGGGATATGACTACCGGGGTATACCCAGCAGGACATTTCCGACTGGACCAGGAACTGGCGAGTGGGCCTGCAAGACGGCGACTGGATCAAGACCTGGCGTGGATCCAAGCGACTGGAAGCTGAAGGCCCAGGAGAGTAGATAGGCCCAGTCGGATTAGGTTAAACGAGTACCGAAACCTTAACTGATTCGGTTGAGATATGTAAACCCTAGGGGAGGGTGAGTCTATATAAAACTCCCTACAGGGCGTGTAAACGAACGTTCCATCATCCACCCAAGCGACTCGCCGCCGAGCTCGCCCCATTGTATCTCCATCATAATACAATCTAGCAGGAGTAGGTCTTTACCCTCCGGGGGAACCTGGGTAAAACCCTGTGTCTCCGCCCTCATCTCGCACCGTAGATGGCTGGCCGCCCTTGCCCTTCGTTCTACTACTCGCTGCCGATTGCAGCATCTGCCGTGGTCATTCCCACGACAAATCTCGCTAATTTGTTCACCAAATCATTGCCAGCATCTTCTTTTGAGAGATGTGTCCGTGGGATCGGCATGATGAGACTTAGGGAGATGCAAGGTTCAGGGGGAGAATCTTCACAAACTCATCGCTGAAATCTTGATCCCGATGATTGAGTGCTTAACTTTATAGTTAAGTGAATTGTACTCTTTTTCCCTTAGTGAGTTTTATGAAGTTTCTCACATGAGGTTTTTAATGAGGCAATTCGTGCAACATAGCAAGAAGTATGCATGCCATGTGCTTTTCTCCATATTTTTTCCACTGGGTTTTTCGGAGTTTTGAGTCATGGTTATAGATATAACATACCCAGGGGGAGTGTTGGGAAACTGGACCGGTAGAGGCCCATTCAGTGTGGCCTCTACCAGGCTAGGGTTAGCCCATGTGGGTATCCTATTGTGGCGCCCCGCAAAAACCACTACCAGAAAATCGCGTTATTTTTGTGCATTGCATCATCATGATCCCATGCTCATGTCATCATGCCACATTGCATTTGAGCATCGTCATCATCATGCATGGTTTTTGTCTAAACTATTTTCGAAACGCCTAGTTTTGTTTTCTAAATACTCCCTTCTTTATTCAAATTAAAACTCGGGTCTCCGGAATATTTTGTTTCGTCTACCAACGGATTTCAAACGCCCCGTTTTAAATAATAAAATATTTATTTTATTTTAGGGGCAAACTGGTCGATCCGACCTAGCCACCCCAAAATTACCCAAAACACTGTCTAATCCCTAATCTACCCAAACCTAATCTACCCAGCCCCTCCACCTCACCCAACCTATCCTTTCGCCACCTCACTGGCCTCCCGCCATCCAATCAACCACCGCCACCTACCGTCACCCCAGGCCCCACCCCACAATGACACCCACCTGGCCACCTGCTCCCGCCCACCTGGGCACGCCAACCCGTGCCGCCTGTCCCCACCCCCTTTTCCCGCCCGTGCCACCCACCTAGCCGACCCACGCAACCCCCAGCCCGACAACCCCTGGTCCCGCTCTGGCCCCACCCCACCCTCGGTCCTATCGCCCCCAGCGTTCCACACGATCCTCTCCCTCTCGCCTCGCTCCCTCTCTCTCTGCATCCCGCGCCGCCGGGCTCTGCTTCGAGCTCCGCCTCCGGCCCGAGCTGCCTGCTCCCCTTCCCCGATCTGCCGTCGGCCAGCGCGCCTCCGCCTGCGCCCCGCTTCGCCCGCTGCGCCCTTTCTCGCCGTCGACCGCCTCCTCCACCGCCCGTCATTGCCGACCTGCCGCCCTCGCATGGCCTCCCGCGGCTCTCCCGCGGCCCACCTTCCTCCCCTCGATGATCCTCTCGCCTCCTTCCTCCCGCATCTGCCACCGTCAAGTTCCCTCGCCCCACCGCCGCGCTCGTTCGCCCGACCCCGCAGGCCACCGCCGCCGCGACGATCTCGGCCTCCTCCCGCGTCTTCCTCCGCTCCGGCCCGCGCCACCTCGTCGTCAACCCTCGCCACCGCCACCGCAATCCCCTACCCCTATCGAACCCCGTCGGCCTCCTCGCACCACCTCCATGGCCGACCTCGCCGGGGCCTCGTCGGGTCCGCTCGCGCTCCGCCTCCCTGAGCCGCGACCGCCGCCCGCGGCCTCCACCCTGCCTCGCCTCCCGCGCCCGGTCCCGCATGAGCCTCGCTGCCGGTCGCCCCTTCCTCCACCGAGACTGGCCATTGTCGGCCCGTCTTCCGTCAGCACCTTGGACCGCTAAGCCCGATCTCCGCAGCAGTAGGTGGTGTGGTACTCATGGTGCGACGCAGTGGCGACGTGCAGGTGTTGGTGTGGATGTAACATGATGACAATCGTGTGGAGAAAGGCTACCTCGATTACTTGCTGCGGGCACCCAAAGTCATGACCCTAAGATCTTGATCAGCGAGCCTGATCCTGGAGATTCGAAGACCGATCCCCGAGACCCTCGGCACGCCAAGATCTTCTCCTCGGAACGCCATGACCGTCTACACGGACCTGAAGACCATGGATGCGACAAGTTCTCCTTCCCGGATGCGAGCCCCGGATCCGAAGGCCGCCAAGTCCTTCCCGGATGCGAGATCGATCCCCGTCGAACCCTGAGTTCGATCCCGAACCCTCTGGAACCCCCAAGATCTTCCGAACCCCGATGTGTGACCCTTTCTCTCGAGCCCTATTTTATAAATTGATACCTATATGAATTGTTGCATATCAACTTGTTCATGTTTGCATACATATTTGTGGGTGTTTGGGGGCCTTATGCCGATTCACCTAAGTTAAATATGGAGGCTATATGCGGGCTATTCTAGTCTTATATTGGTCCCATTTAAATTTGTGTAGCGAACCGGTGATACTTTTTTCCATGTTAAGACAACATTTAAAATGTGGGGTATCTAGACAACATGAACCTAGTAAATAATTATCGGGAACCTGGTTCCGCTTAATATGGCCTAATTACATCGCATACCTGCCATGTCATACATCATACATGCATCATGCCCAATTTTCTACCGTAGTATTAAATAGTCCATCCGGTGTTTCTTCTAGTGCTTTGCTTCTTCACGGATTAGGCCGATGAGTTGATGCGAGTGTCGACCCGATCTTCGGATGAACCTTCGGCAATGTTTTCAGGCGAGCACCTCCCCCTTTCTACCTATCTTACTTTTATAGTATTTATTCCCCCCTATTGATCTATTGCTATCTGTGTTGCGATGCTCTAGTTTTCGTACCCGTGATATCCCTTGCAGCCTTACATTGCCTTGGACACATCCTATTACCGGTTGTTTGGTAGATAGTTGGACTTGCGCGTCGTAGTCGCTTGCTCAAGTGCTGTTGTGTGTCGTCCAGTACCACAGCGGTTGGAAGGCTGCTGTATGCTTTATGTTGGAGATGATCATGGCTTTAATTATTGTTTTATAACTAAAATTGAAAGTAGGTAAATGCAGAGGCACCGGTGTGTAATAGACAATATTTGGATTTTAACCGCTCACTGGTGTCCCGTAGGACCCCGAGTTCTTGACACCTGTTCCGAGATCGAGCGCGCTAACCACAGGTGGGTGTGGGCACCCCATCGATTAGTACTGATTTCAAAGTATTGCGGGGCCACAAGTAGTTTGGGGCTTTATTACTATCTGTACTTATGCCATGTTTTTGCTTTATTTACGATTGCGGCGTGAGCGCTGTACTGTTAGGTAAGTGGCGGTGTTTTCGGTATGTCGACAAGCCAGTCACACTTTCGGGTTCCCGATCGTTTCTGACCATTGGCAAACCACAGGTCCGTCACGGAGACCGGCCGACTTCGTTCGGGTAGCTTAGTGGGGTGGCCCCATGTGTGCTTTTGGGTGCAGGAAGCGTCGTCCCAAAACCCGTCGACATACCGTTGGGTGTATGTTTTGTGATCTTGTACCTACGATCGACAACAAGGGTGTAGGTGCGTGTGGAACTTTGGTGCACCCTGCGGTTAAATCTTTTAGAAGCCGTGTCGCGGTTATGGGCGACTTGGAGCACAGTTCTCGATCATAGACAACTATAACTAAAGTTTCTTGTTATAATTTGACTTGTATCCAATATGACTAGTAATCAACTTCTTTGCAACGGAATGGCTAAATAAAAGTTCCAACAAGCTTTGGGTTTTGGGATATCTCATGCTAATTGTATCGACTAGTAAGTGTTGCAACTAGCGGAATGGTTAACTAAAAGTGCCCTTGATTATTATATCGGGATGACTATCTAAACCTGACTAGTAATTGCTGCAACGATAAGAATAAATAAAGCGCCAACCGTGTGAGTTCCTCGGTTGACTTCCTCGTTTGGTCTCGAGGGGAAATACCGGGATGGGTATGTTTGATGGTAGTATCAGGTTGGTTTGAATAGGTCCTTCTTATCTCTCTCGATAGCCGGCGGTTGTATCGAGTCTCTATAGGTTGTTTAGTGCATCTTTGCGCCGCTTGATCCACCATACCTATGTAGGCGAGGACCGCCGAATTCTAGTCTCGCCGTGTACTGGCCTCAGTACTGACCGCTCTCTTTTTCCTTTGCCCTTTGTCGGCACCCCTTTTTGTTTAAGCAGTTTTTGAGATCGACGTCGTTAGCAGGGTTACCCTTCCGGCTTGGCCTGGGCAGGGTTATGGACGCCATTGGTTATTCTTCAGGGCTCTTAGCTCAATTTGCATCTTGTCCGTACTCGGACGCTGTATCGTTTTCCAGGTGATTTGGATCTTTGTATTGTATATCTGTACACTTGACTCATTGAGTCGCTGTTGTATATATATATATGTTTTGTGGGTTCCATCGAGGACTATTCTGTAATGATATTACTTCGTTTTCCACCCGCACGCAAGTGCCTGGTGGGCACCTTTGAATCGTTTCTATGCGGGTTTGGCGGGAAGCGCTAAAACTTGCATAGGGCCGATCTCGAGGTGTTCTGAGTGGTATCGAGCTCAGTGATTGCGATACCCACAAGTCCAGCTCAGAGGATAACCTAGCTAACGGCCAAGTAGAGTGTCAAAACTATTTTTGCAAAATCGGTTGGATAGTTACGATTAGGTCTGATTTTACTCCTTACCCTCTGCTCTCCTCTCACCTCTGCGTGTTTTGAATCCGCTCTCTTCTCCCTCTCGAGTCCGATTTCTCGTGGTTGGGTTCCATCGTACCTTGAGGTTTCGCTTCCTCCTTTGGTAACGGTGTTGCTACATCTGGTCTTCATGCTATCCGAGGAACCCTTAAATGGGTGGACTTCTCTTTGTTCCTTCTCGTGCCTTCCGGTGTTTTCCGACGCGACGACATCATCTATGCTAGATCCGATGCAGAGTCTGCATCACTCCTTTGTTTCTGAACCTCGATTGTCGAGATCTTCAGTCTGATTCCGAGCATGGTTGCACGCTTTTCTACTGATTGTGCAGAGTAATAGTTTGGGTGCGTGATGGATTGGCCCCCATGCCGACTACTCACTCTATTCGCTTGTGTACATTGAAGTGGATGAGAATGCATCGGTTCTCTCTTTCTATCGGAGTTAGAGGTGGCTTTATTTGTTGATACCTCTACCTTCGACCTTTTGTTCCCGGAGTGTTCCCTCGATGATCACGGACAATGACCTCTTGTTAGTGGTGTCGCGAGGATCTACACGATGCGAGAAGATTCAGATCGCCGCCCTTCTTCCCGGTACCATGAGGCGGATCTTGAGGGCGAGATCCATTGTTAGTGGTGTCGAATTGTGGCGCCCCGCAAAAACCACTACCAGAAAATTGCGTTATTTTTGTGCATTGCATCATCATGACCCCATGCTCATGTCATCATGCCACATTGCATTTGAGCATCGTCATCATCATGCATGGTTTTTGTCTAAACTATTTTCGAAACGCCTAGTTTTGTTTTCTAAATACTCCCGTCTTTATTCAAATTAAAACTCGGGTCTCCGAAATATTTTGTTTCGTCTACCAACGGATTTCAAACGCCCCATTTTAAATAATAAAATATTTATTTTATTTTTAGGGGGCAGCCAAACCGGGTCGATCCGACCTAGCCGGCCACCCCCAAAATTACCCAAAACCAGCCTGTCTAATCCCTAATCTACCCAGCCCCCCTCCACCTCACCCCAACCTATCCCTTTGCGCCACCTCAGCCTGGCCCTCCCGCCATCCAATCAACCACCGCCACCTACCGTCACCCCTGGGCCCCACCGCCAATGATGACACACCTGGCGCCCGCCCCGCTCCCGCTACAGGCACGCCAACCCGTGCCGCCTGTCCCCGCCCCCTTTTCCCGCCCCGTGCCAACCACCTAGCCGACCCACGCAACCCCCAGCCCGACAACCCCTGGTCCCGCTCTGGCCCCCCCCCCCTCCCTCGGTCCTATCGCCCCCCCCCCCCGCGTTCCCTCCACGCGATCCTCTCCCTCTCGCCTCGCTCCCTCTCTCTCTGCATCCCGCGCCGCCGGGCTCTGCTTCGAGCTCCGCCTCCGGCCCCGAGCTGCCTGCGCCCCTTCCCCGATCTGCCGCCGGCCAGCGCGCCTCCACGCCCTGCAACCCCTTCGTCGCCGCTCGCACCGCGCCCTTTCTCGCCGTCGACCGCCTCCCGCCACCGCCCGTCGCTGCCGACCCTGCTGCCGCCCTCGCGCCAGCGAGCCCGCGACCGGCGCGCTCTCCCGCGGCCCACCTTCCTCCCCTCGATGCTCCTCTCGCCTCCTTCCTCCCGCATCTGCCACCGCCAAGTTCCCTCGCCCCACCGCCGCGCTCGTTCGCCCGACCCCGCAGGCCGCCGCCGCCGCGACGATCTCGGCCTCCTCCCGCGTCTTCCTCCGCTCCGGCCCGCGCCACCTCGTCGTCAACCCTCGCCACCGCCACCGCAATCCCCTACCCCTATCGAACCCCGTCGGCCTCCTCGCACCACCGCCATGGCCGACCTCGCCGGGGCCTCGTCGGGTCCGCTCGCGCTCCGCCTCCCTGAACCGTGACCGCCGCCCGCGGCCTCCACCCTGCCTTGCCTCCCGCGCCTGGTCCCGCATGAGCCTCGCTGCCGGTCGCCCCTTCCTCCACCGATACTGGCCATTGTCGGCCCGTCTTCCGTCAGCACCTTGGACCACTAAGCCCGATCTCCGCAGCAGTAGGTGGTGTGGTACTCATGGTGCGACGCGATGGCGGCGTCGGTGTTGGTGTGGATGTAACATGATGACAATCGTGTGGAAAGGCTACCTCAATTACTTGCTGCGGGCACCCAAAGTCATGACCTAAGATCTTGATCGGCGAGCCGATCACGGAGATTCGAACCGATCCCCGAGACCGAACCCTCGGCACGCCAAGATCTTCTCCTCGGAACGCCATGACCGTCTACACGGACCTGAAGACCACGGATGCGACAAGTTCTCCTTCCCGGATGCGAGCCCCGGATCCGAAGGCCGCCAAATCCTTCCCGGATGCGAGATCGATCCCCGTCGAACCCTGAGTCCGATCCCGAACCCTCCGGAACCCCCAAGATCTTCCGAACCCCGATGTGTGACCCTTTCTCTCGAGCCCTATTTTATAAATTGATACCTATATGAATTGTTGCATATCAACTTGTTCATGTTTGCATACATATTTGTGGGTGTTTGGGGGCCTTATGCCGATTCACCTAAGTTAAATATGGAGGCTATATGCGGGCTATTCTAGTCTTATATTGGTCCCATTTAAATTTGTGTAGCGAACCGGTGATACTTTTTGCCATGTTAAGACAACATTTAAAATGTGGGGTATCTAGACAACATGAACCTAGTAAATAATTATCGGGAACCTGGTTCCGCTTAATATGGCCTAATTGCATCGCATGCCTGCCATGTCATACATCATACATGCATCATGCCCGATTTTCTACCGTAGTATTAAATAGTCCATCCGGTGTTTCTTCTAGTGCTTTGCTTCTTCATGGATTAGGCCGATGAGTTGATGCGAGTGTCGACCCGATCTTCGGATGAACCTTCGGCAATGTTTTCAGGCGAGCACCTCCCTCTTTCTACCTATCTTACTTTTATAGTATTTATTCCCCCTGTTGATCTATTGCTATCTGTGTTGCGATGCTCTAGTTTTCGTACTCGTGATATCCCTTGCAGCCTTACATTGCCTTGGACACGTCCTATTACCGGTTGTTTGGTAGATAGTTGGACTTGCGCGTCGTAGTCGCTTGCTCAAGTGTTGTTGCGTGTCGTCCAGTACCACAGCGGTTGGAAGGCTGCCGTATGCTTTATGTTGGAGATGATCATGGCTTCAATTATTGTTTAATAACTAAAATTCAAATTAGGTAAATGCAGAGGCACCGGTGGGTAATACACAATATTTGGATTTCAACCGCTCACTGGTGTCCCGTAGGACCCCGAGTTCTTGACACCTGTTTCGAGATCGAGCGCGCTAACCACAGGTGGGGTGTGTGGGCACCCCCATCGATTAGTACCTGATTTCAAAGTATTGTACCGGGGGCCACAAGTAGTTTGGGGCTTTATTACTATCCTGTACTTATGCCATGTTTTACTGCTTTATTTACGATTGCGCGTGGAGCGCCTGTACTGTTTAGGTAAGCGGAGTGTTTTCGCGGTATCGACAAGCCCAGTCACACTTTCGGGTTCCCAGTCGTTTACAGCCATTGACGCAAACCCTGGGTCCGTCATGGAGACTGGCCGACTTCGTTCTGGTAGCTTAGTGGGGTGGCCCCATGTGCTTGCTTTGGGTGCAGGAAGCGTCATGTCCGAAACCCCGTCGACATACCGTTGGGTGTATGTTTTGTGATCTTGTACCTACCTGATCTGACAACAAGGGTGTAGGTGCGTGTGGGAACTTTGGTGCACCCCTGCAGGGTTAAATCTTTTCGAGAAGCCGTGGCCGCGGTTATGGACGACTTGGAGCACAGTTCTCGATCATACACAACTATGACTAAAGTTTACTGTTATAATTTGACTTGTATCCAATATGACTAGTAATCAACTTCACTGCAACGGAATGGCTAAATAAAAGTGCCAACAACTGCTGGGTTTTGGGATATCTCATGCTAATTGTATCTGACTAGTAAGTGTTGCAACTACAACAGAATGGTTAACTAAAAGTGCCCACTGCTTATTATATCAGGAATGACTATCTATACCTGACTAGTAATTGCTGCAACGATAACCGAATAAATAAAACTGCCAACTGTGTGAGTTCCTCGGTTGACTTCCTCGTTTGGTCTCGAGGGGGAAATACCAGGATGGGTATGTTTGATGGTAGTATCAGGTTGGTTTCGAATAGGTCCTTCTTATCTCTCTCTGATAGCCTACAGTTGTATCGAGTCTCTATAGGTTGTTTAGTGCATGCTGCGCTGCCGCTTCAGTCCACCATACCTATGTAGGCGAGGACCGCCGAATTCTAGTCTCGAGTGTCTTGGCCTCGATCTTGACCGCTCTCTTTTTCCTTTGCCCTTTGTCGGCACCCCTTTTTGTTTAAGCAGGTTTTGAGATCGACGTCGTTAGCAGGGTTACCCTTCCGGCTTGGCCTAGGCAGGGTTATGGACGCCATTGGTTATTCTTCAGGGCTCTTAGCTCAATTTGCATCTTGTCCGTACTCGGACGCTGTATCGTTTTCCAGGTGATTTGGATCTTTGTATTGTATATCTGTACTCTTGACTCATTGAGTCGTTGTTGTATATATATGTTTTGTGGGTTCCATCGAGGACTATTGTGTAATGATATTACTTCGTTTTCCACCCGCACGCAAGTGCCTGGTGGGCACATTTGAATCGTTTCTATGCGGGTTTGGCGGGAAGCGCTAAAACTTGCATAGGGCCGATTCTGAGGGTGTTACACCTATCCCCCGTTAGGCTATAAATAGAGGAGCAATCATTGTACGTGAATTTTACCAAAGACATATCAATAAAGCTTCTCCTTCCCTGTGTCAATTTCCTGTGTACTCTTGGGTGCCTTCGACTCTAGTTTTCTTTCTCGGGTGTGGAGCAGCCTCGGGACCGGCCAGCCGGCAGGGGTTGTTCAACAATTGTGTCGAATATGCGTAGGTTATATTTGGACTTGGATTTATGTGTTTGAATCAGATACTTGTAACCTGCCATAATATATAAAGGCACCGGAAATAGGAAAAATAGACTAGACTCGATCTAGGTTAGACACAAGGTCGAGTTTTCGAGGACGGTCTAACGCCCGTGGTAGGGGCTAGATCAGCGTGGCGTTATAAATCCGATGTGTTTGTAAACTGTGACGGACTTGTCGTTGACGGTAAAATGATGAATACCTAGGGATGAGCGCTCGTAAAGCATACCGTAGATGTAGGCATTTGTCGTTAACTTGTACCAAACATCGGCTCATGTCTATTTTCTGCAATGATCTGGTTGTGTATTATACTAATATAAGTGGTATCAGAGCTCCATGTTACAGATTAACTTCATGGTGTAGATGATCTAGAGGAAGACGAGGTGACGATGGTTCTGATTGGAGCCAGACTTTGTCCGAGCGGGGGCCGGAGGGAGCAAGGTTCGTTATGCATAGCCGCCCAAGTTGTTGACGATGACATAGGGGTGCGAGGGGTGTCCCTCATGCTACATTACACGTTGTTTATGACGGTGGAACACCATCAACAAAGGACGGAATTGATCGCGGGCGTGACGACACGAGGCGGCCATGTCGTCGAAGTAGATCCGGTTGGCAAGCACCGTCGGTTGGATGGCTTGGTGCGCAAGTTGGGGGTGATCGTACCGGCTAATGTGAAGCAACGTGTTCGGGCGGTTAGACGGATTGTTTGAACCGGAGAAGCCGGTCCGACGACAAGAGACCATGTGCAGTTCGATGAGAAGACACCAGTTCGACAAGGGCCTAGCGAGTTCTGATGTCATCATGGTTATGGTATCGATGCGCGTACAACAAGCGTGCGTTTTTGGCTCTAAAGATTTAGAATATTTAGTGAAGCTACATGGGTTCAATTCGACAAAGACGTGGACCGACTTATTTTTAGGTGCACACAAGAGAACAAAGGAAGACTCAGTTGGATGATACAATGCATGACTTGGAGCTCAGAAAAGTCATGTGGAGTCGGATTGAAGGTGAAGATAGATCTCAACAATCTCGAGGTCAATAAAAGGAGGGTTGTAGGTTGCAACGAAAAAGGCTCATGAGTTGCCTAGCCGTAAATCCTGATCACGTAATTTCAGAAGTGACGCGGCACTACGAGACGGCTTTCCTAAACCGAAGGAGAGGCTTGGGTTAATTCGATGAGATTTGATCAGCGGCTATTTCATGGGAGATCAGTGGGAGGATGAGATGTCTTCCATAACTAGGTTAGAGATGATGAAGTTCGATGGTACATGCAACTTCCCTCTATGGCAGTCGAGGGTCAAGGATCTATTGGGACAATAGCATCTCCTGAAGACAATCAAAGCTGATGCGACGAAATCTGCCAAGATGGATGTTGATGACTTGGCTGAGATGCAAATCAAGCCATTGGTTCTATAAGAATGAGTCTATCTAATCATTGCATGTATCATGTGATGGACGAGGAGTCACCAAGTGTAATTTGGAAGACGTTGGAGGAGCAGTTCCCGAATAAAACCACGCCCAATAAGATGTATCTAAATTAGGAACTGTATTGCATGAGGATACAAGAAGGGGCGGCCTTACTAAAAGCATCAACGCCTTCAACCACGTGATCTTAGACTTGGAAAGTATTGGGGCAAGGTGGAGTACAAGTATAGGGCTTTGCTCATTCCTACAAGTATAGGTTGTCCATTGCAAGCTATAATGTGAATGATCAAGAAGAAGTTAGGAGAGTATATATTCTTAAAGGTCCATACTAACCATATGCACATCAGTTTAAATCGAGGGAAACTGGAGGTAAATATCGACATTTTCAGTATTATTTGTTTTGAAAGGTATAGTTCTCTTGAATATAGTATTAAGAAGCATGCGGCATTTTGCTTTGTATGCTAATTTTTTAGATAGAAGAAAAGTACGAGGATGGGTACAAGAATATTTATTGATGGTGGTTGAAGAAATTGTAATAAGGATGATGCACTTGAGAAACATGTGGGTGGTATACAAGTGTGCATATAAAGCTCAAGAGATATACAACTTATTTGTGAATCCCAATGCGGCAATTGATGATCGTATTGTGAAGGTAAATCATGAGGAACTACGTCATTACAAGCTCAGATTGCTTTATTCTCTTAGATGCTTGAGATTTCTTCTAGGTCAAGTGTAAGGATACAAATGTCGCCTAGAGGGGGGGTGAATAGGCGATTAAAACTTCCTAGAGTGGCTCAACAAAGGCGGAATAAAGATAGTGTTTACTTTGTTAAGCACAACCTAGAACAACTAAGGTTCACCTATGTGCACCAACAACTTATGCTAAGCAATACAAGCAACAAAGTGATAGCAAGATATATATTACTTCAAGCACGAAGGCTATCACAATGTAAAGTGCATAAGTAAAGAGCTCGGGTATAGAGATAACCGAGGCACGCGGAGACAACGATATTTTACCGATTTCCTCCCAACATGGAGTACGTCTCGTTTGGAGAGGGGGTGGTATCAAACCACCAACGCCACAAAAGGCCTCCCTTATTCTCCGGTGAATCTCACCCCAATGGGATCGATCCACGCTTCCTCTATCGGTGCACTTGTCGGTGGCAACCGGAACCTCTCACAAGGTTGGGGCACTTCTCCACAATTTAATTGGAGGCTCCCAACAAACACCACCAAGGCCACAAAACCGTCTAGGGTTCCAAGAACCCAAGAGGGACAAGCTCCAATGAGTAACACGAACCAAATCCTCCGAGGAGAACACAAACCGATGCACCTAATGCAAATGGCAAGAACACCATAAATATGCTCTAATCCCTCACCCTCAAGTTCCAACAAAGCTACTAAAGCTATTGGGGGAACAAGAGAGGAGGAATCAAAGAGGGACACAAAATCCCCCAAAATCTAGATCCCCAAAGATACACTCACAAAGAGATGTTTTGGTTTGGTCAAAACATGGATCTAGATCCCCTCAAACTTCCTCTCAAATGTGTGCAAGAATCATTGGATAGGGAGGAAGAAATCAAGCAAGAGATGTGTCAAAGCAATAGGGCAAAAGCTTGAAGAGAGAAGGGAAGAAGCTACCAAATAAAAGATGGAGAGGGACAATATATATGGCCACTTAATTTCTGCCCGTTGGGGCCTTTCCAGCCAGACTGGGCCGGTAGTACCGCTAAGGCCCGATACTACCGGACCCATCCACCCAGCCAACCCCGGCCTAGGCAAAGCAGCCCATCTAGGGAGGAATCAACGCCAGCGAGCAGCGCAAGCGATGTGGGCGCGCGCGTGGGAGGAGCAGCGACAGCGCGCGCGGGAAAAGGCAGCGGCTGGCGAGGTGGGAGCGAGCGCGCGCGAGCGACAGTGGGCCCAGCAAGGCGGAGCGGGTCAACGCAGCGCAGGCACGCGCGAGCCAGCGAGGGAGTAGCGGCAGCGGGAAAGCGGCAGCGGCATCGCGCGTCGCCAGGCAAGCTGTGGAGAGGTCGGCAGCGGGGCGGCGGCTGCAGCTGGGTTGGCCTAAGCGGCTGGCGAGCATGAGTGTGTGACAGCAGCGAATCGAGCGGTAAGCCTGGAGGGATGGGCTGGCGGCCCGGTACTACCGGTCGCCCGGGGCGGTAGTACCGCACGAGCCGGTAGTGCCTGGCTGGACTACCTGGCAGTACTGAGAGCGAGCGGGCCGAACCAGGGGTGTTCGGTACTAGGCCCAGTAGTACCAGACAGCCCAGTAAAACTATTTTTCCTTTTTCTTTATTAGAATCAAATCGATAAATATTCAAATGGTCATAACTTTTGATTGGAGACTCCGATCGACCCGATTCCAATTGCGTTGGAAAGAGGATGACAATAGCTCACCAAGTGATAATGTATCAAGTATAATAATGTGAGATACCTCACTTGGTGAGAAACCGAAAAACCGCATAGATCAAAATTGTAACAAGATACAAACAGAAGATCCTAACGATGATGCAAGTATGCAAAGGTTTGAGCTCTCTCCGATCGATGTGACCGAATTACTCATTCGAGAGCCCCTCTTGATAGTACGGTTATCTTTCCAAAACCCAGTCTCCCACACACAACATGAGACCGGCAAAAGGGAGAACCTATCAAGATTATACCTTTACCTTGAGCATTCCACTTGAGCTTGATGTAGACGATCTTGCCCTTCTCAAGATGGAACGCCTTTCTTAATTCCTCATCATAGATCCATGATCATCAAGGATGGCAAGCATAAAACATAAGATCTTCTATAGATGGCGCATATTGAGCTTGCAAAACATATCTTCTTCGCATTTCATCGACCTTGAAGCCAACACATGCTCCAAGTGATGCCAATGGACAAATCCTATAAGTATAACTTAATACACACATTAGTCCATAAATATTGTCATTAATTACGAAAACCACACAAGGGGGCCCACATGTTCTTTCATCAAGGATTGGCATTCTGTGGGCATGATGAAAAGGACGATTTCCTGAATAAATCTAATTTTCTTGAACTTCTAGAATGGTTTGCAGCAAACAATGAAGAGGTGAATAAGTTGGTTTTAAAAAATTTTAAGGTAATTGTACCTTAATTTTTCCCGACATACAAAAGGAAATTATTCAATGTTGTTCCATACACTATAGGAATCAATTTATTGAAGAACTTGGTGATGAATATTATGCAATTCTAGCTGACGAGTATAGTGATGTATCACATAAGGAATACCTAGCAAGCTGCTTGTGTTATATTGATAACGTCGGAAGGCCAAATGAGTGTTTTCTTGGAGTTTTTCATGTGCATAATACTACATCTTTGTCACTTAAAGGATGCAATTCATAATCTATTTACTCATCACCATTTGACTCTCACTCAAATAAGTGGGCAAGGTTATGATGGGGATAATAACATGAAAGGGGGATCAAAGAATTGAAAACATTCATCATGAAAGAGTAGCCTTCTTCTTATTATATCCATTGCTTTGCACATCAACTCCAATTAGTTATAGTTGTTGCTATTAAGGACAATACATATTTTCATGGTTGTTTGCTCAAGTATCTCTCTTAATGAGTATTTTTGGAGTGTCATGTAAGCGTCATGACTTGCTTCGGAATGTTAGAGCATATAATATCTTGAAATCCCTTGAAATTGGTGAACTAGAAACATGAAGCGGATTAAACCAAGATATGGGGTTAGCTAGGCCCGACGAGACTCGTTGGGTCTCTCACTACAAAAATATCCTGCACATCATTGCTATGTATCCCACAATTCATGATGTGCTCATGATTCTTGGCGAATATCATGTGCAGAAGGGTGATTGGCCAAAAATACATGATGTGCTTAGTGTCTTGAGTCATTTGACTTTATTTTTAGTGCCAAGTTAATTCTCGTCATATTGGATACACAAATGTTATCTGATTGTTTACAAAGGAGAGAGCAAGATACTCTTGGTGCTATCTCACTTGTTGGTATGGCAAAGAGAAGATTGCAAGAGATGAGGTCCGATGGGTGGAACTCATTTTATGATAAAATGATTTTGTTTTGCAATGAACATGGCATCCAAGTTCGTTCACCAGATGGTAAGTATGTGCCCTATGGGATATCAACAAGGTTTTCTTCAGTGCAAACAAATAATGATCATTTTAGAAGATAAATATGTAGGGTTCGCAGCATAGAAAACAAAAAAATTCCTACGATGGGAACAACTATGTACCAAGATCTATCTACTAGATACAAACAACGGGCGGATATATATCCGTAGAGAACATACCCTTGAAGACCGAAAAAGCTTAACGAGTCCAAACTCGTGGTTGATGTAGACGATCTCTTGCCGATCTCAAGATCGAGAGGAAGTCCTAGCGCCGCAAAACAGCAGCACATCCGTGCTCGCAAAGACGTTCAAGGCACCGAGCAACCTCCGCCTCCTCACTCCAGCGATGCAGCGGAAGCACAACTCTTTCTTGTCGAATAGCCACCGGGAACATGTATCTCGCTAGTCCGAAACCATGGGGGATAAATACTAGAGGGGGAGAGAGATCCTTCACGAGGTGTAAGTGAGAGAGAGGGAGGGGGCTCCTTTTATAGGGAGAGGGGGGGCACCCAAGGGGCCATGCGCCCAGCCATGGGGCTGCCCCCACCTCTTCCACATTCATGTGGGTGGACACTCCACTCACTCAAATGCCTTTCAATTCCCTCCACTCAAAAACCCACTCAAATTCCCATTAAATTTCCACCAAATTTAATGCAAACTCTCATTAAATAAAACTCCTTTTATTTATTCAGAATTTTGTCAATTACTTTAATGACAAACATTCACATATAACCCCTTGCTAGTATTTCATTTCACATGCAGAAACACTTTGCAATTTCACCCAAACCCGTTTAGGTATCTAGTGAAATAAATTCCTCGCTTGTTATTCTTTTCGCATGAAACTTTTGCTCCAAATGGATGTCGGTGTCTCTTAAGTGTGTCACCCTACGGTTCATGAATAATGCGGACATGATCGAGACCCTCTCGGATGAATAATCAAAAGCGGGATCTGGAGACCCATCGACTCCACACATTCAACGATGACTTTCGTGTGATCGTCGGAACCTTTACGCTAGTATCTTAATCCTTTTATTTCATGATATATTACATGTCCGAGATTCGATCATCGGTATCTCCATACCTAGTTTGATCTCGTTCGACATGCACTCTTTTCTCGTTCCCGTGATATAACATTCTAGTGATCAAATCACTTGCTTGCAAGCTAACCAATGTGATATCACCGAGAGGGCCCAGAGTATATCTATCCGTCATCGGGATGAACAAATTCCACTCTCGATCCATGGGCCTCAACATAACACTTTATTAGTTCTGAATCCATCTTTATAATCACCCTGTTACGGTGTGACGTTTGATGTTATCGAGAAACTCTTCCGGTGTTAGTGATTGACATGATCTCATGGTCTAAGGATTAGGATCACTTCGTAAGTTGTTATAGCAATATAAACTCAATGACTTTGATCATAATGCTATACTTCGGATGAATGTTCATTACACCATTATACTAATGTTGTGACCTCGTTATTAACAACATCCAATGTCCATGATCAGGAAACCTATGATCATCTTGTTAATCAACGAGCTAGTTTATAAGAGAGGCATAACTAGGAACTTTCTTTTTGTTTATTAAACACACATGTATTAATGTTTCCGTATTAATAAAATTATAGCATGTAAAATAAACATTTATCATAAACAAGGAATACGATAATAACCACTTTATTATTGCCTCTCGGGCATATTCCCTTCAGTCTCCCACTTGCACTAGAGACAATAATCTAGTTTGAAAACTTTGCGTATTGAACACCTATGGCTTTCTGGTGTTCCATATACGCAACTACAAGTGGTTAACATAATCTACGGATCTGACACTTTTAGGTCCGTGTATATTTGCATGTCTTTGCGTCTTCACGCATCACTCATTCTCCAATGAGATGGCATTGTATAAATTTGGTCTTTCGGTGAGACCTTTAGTTCCTTGGGGTTAAAACACGTCGATACTATTGTCATACAATATATCTTTAGTGTTAGCCCGTTGCGAACCACACCTTAGTTTGATAACAAACTACTTGACACAAATTCCCTCCTTTGCTGCTACTATAGCAGTCATATACTTAGCCTTTTGTTGTAGTATTCGTCACAATGTCTTAACTTTGGAATTCTTACAAATCCATCATGGAAACTCCTTTCCATTACATTGCGCCACCCATAGTTTAAATTGAGATAAACTTAATTTGTATCTTGTGACAAAACTAGTATCAATGTAACGCTTTACAATGAACTATTTGTAATTGTTTGTTACCTCTACACAAATATATTCTTAGTTCTTCCAAAAGATCATAAGAATTTCCTTACTATTGCCCAATGATCATTTTATGATTCATTCTGGTATATGCTCATAACACTTGGAGCATAGGACATATCTGGATGTGTACATATTGTTGGAGATATGCCCTAGAGGCAATAATAAATGTAGTTATTATTATATCTTTGTGTTTATGATAAATGTTTACATTCATGCTATAATAGTATTGACAAGGAAACCATTAATACTTGTGTGATTTGTAAACTTAATTTGAAGTCCCTAGTATAGCCTCTATACTTCACTAGCTTGTTGGTTGATTAATGATTGTGGTTTCCCTATCATGAACATTGAGATGTTATCAACAACAAGATCATATCGTTAGGAGAATGATATGGTGGACATACTCCTATAGATAAGCGTAGCATAAAGATCAAGTCATTTTCATTAGTTCAATTGCTATATGCTTTCTGATACATAGTAACCTAATTCCTTCGACCATGAGATCATGCATATCACCTTTACTGGATGGATGCTTTGATGACATCAAACACCACACCGTGGCGGGTGGTTATAAAAGTGGCATTGAGTGTTCGGAAGGTATTGGTTGAGACACATGGATCAAGAGTGGGATTTGTCCATCCACATGACGGATAGATATACTCTGGGCCCTCTCGGTGGAATGTCATCCAATTAGCTTGCAAGCATGTGACTTGGTCACAAGGTATCACATATCAGGAACGAAAAGAGTACTTATCAAGAATAAGGTTGAACTAGGTATGCAGAGATACCGACGATCATAACCTTGGGTAAGTAACATATCGTGAGACAAAGGGAAATTGGTATCGTATGTAAGTGGTTCATTCGATCAAAGTAATCGTAGAAATATGTGGGAGCCATATGAATTTCCAGATTCCTCTATTGGTTATTGTTGGAGAAGTGTCTCGATCATGTCCGCATAATTCACGAACCGTAGGAGACACATAAGGATTGACGTTGTTTGAGTAGTTATGGTATTATGAAAGAGACCGAATGTTGTTCGGAGTCTCGGATGGGATCCGGGATATCACGAGGTGATCCGGAATGGTCCGGAGAATAAGATTCATATAAGGAAAGTCCGTTTGAGTTCGGGAATGATTCCGTGTTTTCATCGGGAATGTTCTAGAAGGTTCGGATTGTCCTAAGACTCGGGGGAGGTACATGAATGTGTCATTGCTCATTGAATGATTGCATCATGTACTATGTGTTATTGCTGTCCCAAATAAAGGATTAAATTGAATCCTAAAACAGAAAAGTCAAATGTCGTTTGAAAGTCAAACCGCCAAAACAAGAAACTGGGAAACAAGCAAGAGGAGTTGGAACCAACTTTGGAGGAGGTAGGACTCCTCCAGGGCGCCAGCCCTAGGCCGAGTTGGGAGGACTCCTCCCTCCTGGCGCCAAGGAACCCCTCCTCATAAAAGGAGGCGGGGCTCCTCCCATAGACACAATACTTTCTACTCTAGATCTCGGTTTAGAGCTGTTTTGGTTTAGAGCTTCTAATTGCTTTAGCCAACAGTTTAGAGCCTTATAATTGGTTTAGAGCCCTCTAATTGGTGTGTCTAATTACTAGGCCACTAATCCTCTCTCTCATAAGCTCCACCATACTCGCACCGGCTTAAGGCGAAGCCTCATGGATCTCCCTCTACTTCCTGACCACGCCAGTTGCCGGAATCGCGAGGAGAGTGCTACAACCTCCGCCTCACTGGAACAAGGGAGAGGAAGGTCTTCGCCGAGTACGAACGTGTGACCGATCATGGAGCGCTGCTTTAACGTGGCCGAAGGATCGTCTACACGATCTTGAGATCGGGAAGAGTACTACATCACCCACGAGAATCCGATCTCGTTAACCACTTTGGAATCTTCGAGGGTGAGTTCCTCTATCGACTCGTTGCTACAATCTAGTAGATAGATCTTGGCTTGTTTGTTTGTATGCGATAGAAAATTTTTGTTTTCCATGCTACGAACCCCTCAAAGGGTATCGAGCCGTGTCTATATGTAGATCTCAGACGAGTAGAACACAATGGTCATTGTGGACGTTGATGCTTTTATTGTAGATTGCTTTTGTGTACTTTGCATCTTGCGTATGTTGGGATGAAGCGGCTGCTAACCTTACATGACATCGTTCATGAGACTTGCTCCACGCTTGACATGTAACTTGTATTGCATAAGTGGCTTTATGGTGCATGTTTCTCCTAGCATAGTTAAGATCCAATTTACAACGGGTGATCAACAATGCTAGTATCAATGTTGTGGTTCTTGTTCGTAGTTAGAACGACACTTATTGAAAGCCCCAAACCACGTAAAATATGCAAAGAAAGTAGAAGCGCCTAACTTTGTTTTGCGGGTGTGCATGATGTGATATGGCCATGATTGTGATTATATTTGATGTATGCAATGTTCCTTATTGTAAGTCGACAACCGCAGTGAGCCATATGGTTGTCTTTAATTTATGTTAAGACCGCGTGTCTATTCAAAGTAGTTGTAATAGTTGAAGCCGTGGACAACCATGGAGAAGCATCATTGACCTTGATGCAATGCCGTGATGATGGAGATCATGTTCGTGCTTGAAGATGGAGATCAAGGCACGAAGAAGAAAGGCCATATCATATCACATATATATTGAATTGCATGTGATGTTAATCCTTTATGCATCTTGTATTGCTTAGTAGGCGACGGTAGCATTATAAGATGATCCTCATGCACATCAATTTCAAATCATAAAGTGTTCACCCTTAGTTAGCACCGTTGCTAAAGCTTGTTGTTTCAAGCACCACGTGATGATCGGGTGTTCTAGATTACGCAAGTGTATACAACGTGAGCAAGCCAGATTTGCTCATGCGTAAACTAAGGTTTGATCTTGACGAGCCTAGCATGTATGCACATGGTCTCGAACACGGATTACCGAAAGGTAAAGCATGAATCGATAGTAGATATGATGAACATGATGATTGTTCGCCATTGAAACTATATCAACTCTCGTGATGATCGGTGTTGATGTAGTGGATTTGGTTCGTGTTATCACTAAAACAATGTGAGGGATGTTGTTTTGAGTGGGAGTTCACCTAGTTTAATTTCATTAATTAATTTGAACTCAATTTGTCATAAACTTAGTCTAAACTATTGCAAATATGTTGTAGATCAATGGCAGCCCCTACCATCAATTTTAATGCTTCCTAGAGAAAGAAAAGTTGAAAAACAATGGAAGCAACTTCATGGATTGGTTCCGCAATTTGAGGATTGTCCTCACTGGTAATTTGACCTATGTCGGATGCATTTGGGTGACCCACTGCACCATCGCTTCCGATGAAGTAAAGAATGTTTACCTCGCCTGGAAGAATCAAGATCCATAGTTCAAGTGTGCTATCTTGTATGGTTTAGAATCGAGCTTCGTAAAAGGTTTGAAGAGTCGACCCACATGATATTGTCGAGGATCTCAAATTAATTTTTGAGACTCATGCGGCAATTGAAAGCTATGAGGCTTCAAAAGTTCTTTAACGCAAGATGGAAGAGGGCAGCCCACAAGTGAGCATGTGCTTAAGATGTCCGGGCATGCAAACAAACTTCAAAGCTTGGGTATTGTGATTCCTAATGCTTTGGGGATTTACCGTGTCCTCCAATCACTACCACCAAGTTACAAGAACTTTGTGATGAACTACAACATGCGTAACATGAACAAGACGTTGCCGTAACTCTTTGCCATGTTGAAATCTGCGAAGTGGAGATCAAGAAAGAGCACCAAGTGTTGTTGGTCAATAAGACCACCAAATTCAAGAAAGGCAAGTCTAAGCAAAAGGACACTTCAAGAAGGGTGGTAAGAAAGCTACCACCGACGAAGAAGACCAAGGCTGGACCCAAGCCTAAAACCGAGTGCTTTTATGCAAGGGAGAAGGTCCTCGGAAGCGGAATTGCCCAAAGTACTTGGCGGATCCAAGAACGGCAACATCAAGAAGAAAGGTATATCCGATATACATGTTATTGATGTGTATCTCACTAGTACTCGTAGTAGTGCTCGGGTATTTGATAATCGGTTCGGTTGCTCATATTTGTAACTCAAACAAAATGCAGTATCAAACGGAAGCTAGCGAAGAACGAGGTGACGATGCGCTGGAAACGGATCAAAGGTTGATGTGATCGCGGTCGCACGCTACCCCTTCATCTACCATCGGATTAGTTTTATACTTAAATAATTGTTATTTAGTGCTGCGTTGAGCATGAACATTATCTCGTGATCTTGTTTATTGTAGACGGTTACTTGTTTAAGTCGAGAATAATGGTTGTTCGATTTATATGAGTAATATGTTTTACGCACATGCACCTTTGATAGATGGTCTATTCTTATTGAATCTCGATAGTGGAAATACACATATCAACAACATTGAGGCTAAACGCTTGAAATCAGCGATAATTCGACCTATATGTGGCAATCGCTGCCTTGGTCACATCGGAGTGAAACGTATGAAGAAACTCCATTCGATGGACTTCTTGAATCACTTGATTTTGAATCACTTGAAAGATGCGAAGCATGTCCGATGGGTAAAATGACTAAGACTCCATTTTACGGTATGATGGAGCGAGCTACGGACTTATTGGAAATCATACATACCGATGTGTGTGGTCCAATGAGTGTAGCATCGTGTGGTTATCGTTATGTTCTTACCTTCACGGATGACTTGAGTAGATATGGGTATATCTATTTCATGAAACATAAGTCCGAAACTTTCGAGAAGTTTAAGGAGTTTCAAAGTGAGGTAGAGAATCAACGTAACAAGAAGATTAAATTTCTACTTACGATCGTGGAGGTGAATATCTAAGTTACGAGTTTGGCGAGCATTTAAAGAAGTGGAATACTTTCACAATTGACACCGGAACACCACAACGTAATGGTGTGTCCGAACGTCGAATCGAACTCTCTTAGATATGGTTCGCTCTATGATGTCACTTATGATTTACCGCTATCATTTTGGGGTTATGCATTAGAAACAGCCGCATTCACTTTAAATAGGGCACCGCTAAATCCGCTGAAACGACACCGTATGAATTATGGTTTGGGAAGAAACCTAAATTGTCGCTCCTTAAAGTTTGGGGATGCGAAGCCTATGTAAAGAAGTTACACGGACAAGCTTGAACCCAAAGCGGAAAAATGCGTCTTCATAGGATACCGAAGGAAACTATTGGGTATACCTTCTATCATAGATCCAAGGCAAAACATTCGTTGTTAAGAATGGATCCTTTCTAGAGAAGGAATTTCTCTCAAAGAAGTGATGGAAGGAAAGTAGAACTCGACGAGGTTGTTGAACCTTCTCTTGAAATTGCGAGTAGCGCAAAGACCGAAGAAGTTCCGTGGTGCCTGCACCAATAAGGGAGGAAGCTAATGATGATGATCATGAAACTTCGGTTGAAGTTGCTACAGAGCCCTCGGAGATCAACGAGAACTCGTACCACCTGCATTGGTATGATTCCGTTATGAATGTCATGGTGGTGGACAACACCGATGACCCCAGACATATGAGGAAGCGATGATGAGCCCAGATTCCAATAAATGGCAAGAAGCCATGAACCGAGATTGGATCCATGTACGAAAACCAAGTATGGACTTTGGTGGACTTACGGATGGCCGGAAGGTCGAGAACAAATGGATTTTCAAGAAGAAAGCAGATGTCGATGGTAATGTTATCGTTTATAAAGCTCGACTTGTCGCAAAAGGGTTTCGACAAATTCAAGGAGTTGACTACGATGAGACTTTCTCACCAAGAGCGAAGCTAAAGTCTGTGGAGGATTATGTTAGCAATCGCTGCATATTATGATTATGAGATATGGCGATGGATGTCAAAACAAGATTCCTCAATGGAGACATTGATGAAGAGTTGTATATGATGCAACCCAAAGGTTTTGTCGATCCTATAGATGCTAACAAGGTATGCAAACTTCAACGGTCCATCTATGGATTGAAGCAAGCATCCCGAAGTTGGAATCAACGCTTTGATAAGGTAATCAAAAGTTTTGGTTTTATACAAACTTATGGAGAAGCTTGTATTTACAAGAAAGTGAGTGGGAGCTCAGAGCATTCTTAATAAGTATGTGGATGACATATTGTTGATTGGGAATGATGTAGACCTTCTTAATAGTGTCAAGGAATATTTGAATAATAGTTTTCAATGAAGGATCTTGGCGAAGCAGCTTACATATTAGGCATAAAGATTTATAGAGATAGATCACAACGCCAAATATCATTATCACAGAGGACATATTTGGACAAAGTTCTAAAGAGATTTGGAATGGAAGAAAGCAAGAAAGGGTTCTTGCCCATGTTTCCCAATACGACCTTGAGTAAAACTCAAAGTCCGACATCGCGTAAGATAGAGAAAGGATGAGTAAGACTCCTATGCCTCACCATAGGATCTCTAATGTATGCCATGCTATGTACTAGACCCGACATTGCATATGTTAGTTTAACTAGCAGATATCAAAGTGATCCAGAGTGGATCATTGGACAATGCAAAAACATCCTTAAGTACTTGAGAAGAACTAAGGATATGGTTCTTTCTTATGGAGGTGATGAACACTCGTTGTTAATGGTTACACCGATGCTAGTTGGAACACCGATCCAGATGATTCTAAATCACAATCCGGATACGTATTTATTTTGAATGGTGCAGAAGCTTAATGGAGGAGTGCAAAGCAAAGCGTTGTGGCGAGATCTTCAACTGAATCGGAATACATGGTCGCTTTGAGGCTTCACAAGAAGCGATATGGATGAAAGAGTTCATTACAGCTGGGTGTGGTTCCAAGTGCTGGACCCAATGTCTATCTACTGTGATAACATGGGCGCCATAGCCAATGCGCAAGAACCAAGGTCACACAAGAAGTCAAGCATATCAAGCTGCGTTTTCACGCTATTCGAGAACATATCCGTGATGGGGATATAAAGATTTGCAAAGTACACACAGATCTAAATGTGGCGGATCCGTTGACTAAACCTCTCCGAGGGCAAAACATGACCAACACCAAACCGCCATGGGTGTTCGGTATATTACCATGTAATCTAGATTAGATGACTCTAGTGCAAGTGGGAGATCATTGGAGATATGCCCTAGAGGCAATAATAAATGTAGTTATTATTATATCTTTGTGTTTATGATAAATGTTTACATTCATGCTATAATAGTATTGACAAGGAAACCATTAATACTTGTGTGATTTGTAAACTTAATTTGAAGTCCCTAGTATAGCCTCTATACTTCACTAGCTTGTTGGTTGATTAATGATTGTGGTTTCCCTATCATGAACATTGAGATGTTATCAACAACAAGATCATATCGTTAGGAGAATGATATGGTGGACATACTCCTATAGATAAGCGTAGCATAAAGATCAAGTCATTTTCATTAGTTCAATTGCTATATGCTTTCTGATACATAGTAACCTAATTCCTTCGACCATGAGATCATGCATATCACCTTATCGGATGGATGCTTTGATGACATCAAACACCACACCGTAATCGGGTGGTTATAAAAGTGGCATTGAGTGTTCGGAAGGTATTGGTTGAGACACATGGATCAAGAGTGGGATTTGTCCATCCACATGACGGATAGATATACTGGCCCTCTCGGTGGAATGTCATCCAATTAGCTTGCAAGCATGTGACTTGGTCACAAGGGATCACATATCACGGAACGAGAAAAGAGTACTTATCAAGAATAAGGTTGAACTAGGTATGCAGAGATACCGATCATAACCTTGGGTAAGTAACATATCGTGAGACAAAGGGAAATTGGTATCGTATGTAAGTGGTTCATTCGATCGCAAAGTAATCGTAGAAATATGTGGGAGCCATATGAATTTCCATTCCTCTATTGGTTATTGTTCGAGAAGTGTCTCGATCATGTCCGCATAATTCACGAACCGTAGGGAGACACACTTAAGGATTCGACGTTGTTTGAGTAGTTATGGTATTATGAGAAAGAGACCGAATGTTGTTCGAGTCTCGGATGGGATCCGGGATATCACGAGGTGATCCGGAATGGTCCGGAGAATAAGATTCATATAAGGAAAGTCCCGTTTGAGTTCGGGAATGATTAGGTGTTTTCATCTGAATGTTCTAGAAGGTTCCGGATTGTCCAAGACCGGGGAGGGTACATGAATGTGTCATTGCTCATTGAATGATTGCATCATGTACTATGTGTTATTGCTGTCCCAAATAAAGGATTAAATTGAATCCTAAACAGAAAAGTCAAATGTCCAGCTTTGAAAGTCAAACCGCCAAAACAAGAAACCTGGAAACAAGCAAGAGGAGTTGAACCAACCCGGGAGGAGGAGTAGGACTCCTCCAGCGCCAGCCCTAGGCGAGTTGGGGAGGGACTCCCTCCCTCAAGGCCAAGGAACCCCTCCTCATAAAAGGAGGGGGCCTCCCATAGACACAATACTTTCTACTCTAGATCTCCGGTTTAGAGCTGTTTTGGTTTAGAGCTTCTAATTGCTTTAGCCAACAGTTTAGAGCCTTCTAATTGGTTTAGAGCCCTCTAATTGGTGTGTCTAATTACTAGGCCACTAATCCTCTCTCTCATAAGCTCCACCATACTCGCACCGCTTAAGGCGAAGCTCATGGATCTCCCTCTACTTAGGTACCACGCCAGTTGCCGGAATCGCGAGGAGAGTGCTACAACCTCCACCTTTGGAACAAGGGAGAGGAAGGTCTTCGTCGAGTAATCAACGGTGACCGATCATGGAGCGCCATTTAACGTATACCTGGAAGGATCGTCTACACGATCTTGAGATCGGGAAGAGTACGACTACATCACCCACGAGAATCCGATCTCGTTAACCACTTTGGAATCTTCGAGGGTGAGTTCCTCTATCGACTCGTTGCTACAATCTAGTAGATAGATCTTGGCTTGTTTGTTTGTATGCGATAGAAAATTTTTGTTTTCCATGCTACGAACCCCTACACATATCATGGTATGATTGATCAAATCATTCTTGTGATCTTACTCATCAAGTGTCAAAGCACTTGAATCTTGTTTCACTTATCAAGTGTCGATACACTTGAATCTTGATTCAATTCATTTCCATGCAACAAGAACCGTTTCTTGTCGTTTCTATATTGAACTCCTTCAATATCTCATATATGTACGTTTGGCACAACCATATTAGCGTCATGGTCTATCCACTATAGACATTCATGCTAAATATTCGGGTTTTGCCTAAGTCTTTCATCGAAATGAAATTCTTAACCTTTGTCAATAAAAGATACATCATTTCTAATCAAAAAAATGTCCTCCACATAATGTATTAGAAATATGTCTTAGCGCTCCCACTTAATTTCTTGCAAATGCAAGCATCTTCATCGTCTCCTGATGAAAAACTCCTTTTTTATCATGGTGAAGATTCCAACTCCGCGATGCTTACTTCAACCATTGAAGTTTGCATGCCCCTTTTAGCATCCTTTGAATTAACAAAACCCTTTGGATCGTGTCATGTACACGTCCTAGGTAACCATTCTATTAGAAGAATTTTGTTTTGTTTATTCATCTACCATATACCAAATTATATGTAGTGATTTCTACTTTAATCCGTTCACACTAAATATGGCTATGAAAGATCAAATCTTGTCATAGTCAACTCCTTGAACATTGTCGTAAAATACTTTACGACATGTCGACTATTTCATAGATGTGAAACATCCATGTCTGTTTCTTTATAGATCCAAATACGACCGATAGGTTTTTACACCTTTCCGGAGGGTCTTCCAAGTTCAAAACTTGATTTCTCGTGTATGGAACTATCACGGATTTTATGGCTTCAAGCCATTTGACGGAGTCAGGGCCCATCATCGCTTCTTTGCATGTAGTCGGTTCATCATTGTCAAACAATAATGATTTACTCTCAAATCTTAGCATTTGATTGTTTATCCGACTAACTTGGTTCAATAAGAACTTAGATCTCCGTGACCACAACCTTTGAGGCACATAAGCTATGAGCATTATGGCTGCCTCCGGAACAATTTCCGGCGCTGCGCAACTCAGCACATTTAGCTAAGGTTCGTTAACCTTATCAAAGTTCTATTGTCCTCCCACTTAACTTTTACGAAAAATTCCTTCTTCAAGAAACTTCACGTTTCAAGCGACAAACCCTTTTGTCCTTGGTGTTATGGAGGAATAACCAATTGTTATTCGAAATAACCTACAAAGACATGCTCATCCGACTTCGGTTGTAAACATCTTGCTTATGTTTAGCATACCAAAATTTAAGAAATGACAACTTGGGTTTTACCCCAAACCATAACTTCCATGGTGTCATTTCAACGGATCAAGATGGAGCTCTTTTCAGTGTAAAAGCGGAAATCTCTAAAGCTTTAATCTTTTAAAACATAATGACAGTTTTATAAATAACACCTTTGATCCAACCATGTCAAACAAGGTTTCATTACAAATCTCAAACACTCCATATTCCTATGGTGTTTCAGGATATGTAAATCTAGGTGTTTTGCTAAACTTGCAACTCAAATAAATCCCTTTATGATAAAATCATAATTTATTTATTTTTCTTGTTACACTTGTAACTCAAATAAATCCCTTTATGATCAAATCATAAATCATTTATTTTCTTGTTATAATGATTTTGCACTTCCATCTTGAAAATCTTTGAAACGTTTTCAAATATTTCATACTTCTTTCTCATTAAGTGAATATTCACTCAAATTTTCGGAGAAAGCATATGAAGTTGAAACCCATCGCTTACGACTACACATAATGGAATACATACATCGATATGTATAAATTCCAATAATTAAGTTGTTCGTTCTTCTTTGGCATTTGAACGAAGTTTTAATTATCCCGAGGAAAGTCTCACAGGCATCAGTTGATCAAATCAAAGACTCCAAAAATCCATGAATATGGAGATTCTTCATGTTTTCTTTCCAATATAATTTAAACGGCGATGTCACTTTGTAAGTGATCTCTCAATCATTTGTCTTGCGACATTTTAGCATTAGGTTTTATGGATGTGATTTCTCCAACTAGATTTGTAAATCATCCATCTTATATGGAATACGGTAATTATTTGAACAACCTTTGTTATCATAATACCTTGATTTAAATAACAATTATTAAAACAAATCTTGAAGTCAAGCTTTGATGTCAACGAGAAATACAAACAAAGTTTGTTTGTTTTCGATGAACATCATCACATATTCTCTTGCTAGTTACTTAGGCCATTGTGGTTCATGAATTGCGTTGTTCCGTATGAAATTTCATACCAACCAATTCGGTATCCAATACCCAAGAACCACATTGTTTAACAAGCAAAGAATACAACCATAACATGTATATCATCCATATACCTAAATTGGATATTTCCAATCTTTTCTTTTCTGCCAAATATATTTTATAGATTCTCTTTTAGCATTTCCTTTTCCTTTTTAAAAGAATCTATCAACATCAAAAGTGGCGCCATATACATGACACATAGTCCAAAGCGTGTATATTCAAATAATAATACCTTTGGACTTGCACTTTGAAGTAGATCATCATCATCAAATGATCGGCGTTCTTTCAAAATCCATTCTTTAGTAATCTTTTAGTATAGTAAACACTTTACATACATATTCTATTCATCCTTATCATGACGACTTTCATGATCAAGCTACTGTAGCTTATAAAGGTGAATCGTGAGTATAACATTACTTTCCAAAACCCTTTTGGATGATTAGGATGTCTAGCATCTCCAACCTTTGTAAATTCTCATCCAATATGAGAACATATATTATACTCTATCATATTGCAACCAAAACATTGTTTCAGATATCGTTATATCTGCCACACATGATGGTTTCTGAAACAATTCTTTCAGCTCCTAGATAAACTTGATATTAAAACAATCAAGAATCATGGAGGAAAAACATGATACTTAAGATACTAACACTGGAATTGTTACTCTCGATTTAATACTAATTATTAAATTTCACGGAGTAAATAGAGTTTTCTGAAAGTTTGTAATAGGACTTTAAACTTTAGATTGACACTCAACACAATACGATACCAGTTTGTAAAGTATATATCCAGAATTCTATAGTTCTATTATCTCAATTACAACTATGCATAAGGTGGTGAACGAATGCCAATGACTACAACAAATTATGCAAATTCACTTTGATTTAATTTATGATAAATTGAGTTCTACTAATACAAATTAGAAATGAACTCCCACTCAAAAACGACATCCCTCGTGCCTTTTTGCTGATTACATGAACCAAATCCACTACACCAAGTCCGATCATCACGTGAGTCGGCGTAGCTTTAAAGGCGAGCATCCATATGGTCATCATATCTACTATATGACTCATGCTTAACCTTTCGGTCCGTGTTCCGAGGCCATGTCTGTACATGCTAGGCTCGCCAAGTAAGAACCTTAGTATTCGCCTGTGTAACTATCTTACACCCGAGATATGCTCGTGGATTCAAGTACACCCGATCATCACGTGATGTCTTGAAGCGACGAAACATTGTCGGTGCATACTTAAGGAAGAACACATTTTTATCTTGATATCTAAATGACGGATCATCTTATTATGCTAATAAAACGCCAAACAAGCAATATAAGATGCAATCAAAACATCATATGTTTATAAGTGAAATTATATGGTTCCTGCATATGATCTCCATCATGTGCACCGTGGTATGATCTCTATCATACCTCTATGTGTAAGGCCAAGGTCTATGGAACTTACACGTTATGTGTGTTGTAAGAGTATCATCTTATACTTCTACTTACAACATCACCATATCATAACACTAGCCCAGCAATAATCTAAACTAGACGCCTCTGATTTATCCATTGCAAGTTTTATGTGGCTTAGGGCTTTCGAAGATAGAACCGTTCTTACCTACGAACATGAACCACAACTAGGATAACCAAATTGTTGACAACTCGTTGCAAATTAGATATTGACTATAGTAGGAGAGACAGACACCCGCTAGCCACTTATGCAAAACTAGTTGCATGTCAAGCGTGGAACAGGTCTCATGTGCGAGGACATGTAAAGTTTGTCCGGGCCGCTTCATCCAACTATGCCACCAATATCCAAAGCACAACTAAGAAGAAATAAAATGATCATCATCGCCCACATACTCATATGTGTACTACCCGTGCAAAGTATCTACGCATAGATCCGGCTCTGATACCACTGTAGGGTTCGCAGCATAGAAAACAAAAATTTTCCTACGATGGGAACAACTATGTACCAAGATCTATCTACTAGATACAAACAACGGGCGGATATATATCCGTAGAAAACATACCCTTGAAGACCGACAAATCTTAACGAGTCCAAACTCGTGGTTGATGTAGACGATCTCTTGCCGATCTCAAGATCGAGAGGAAGTCCTAGCGCCGCAAAAACAAGAAGCGATCCGCTCGCACACACGTTCGAGGCACCGAGCAACCTCCGCCTCCTCGCTCCAGCGATGCAGCGGAAGCACAACTCTTTCTTGCCGAATAGCCACCGAGAACATGTATCTCGCAAGTCCGAGACCATGGGGGATAAATACTAGAGGGGAAGAGAGATCCTTCACGAGGAGGTGTAAGTGAGAGAGGGAGGGGGCTCTTTTTATAGGGAGAGGGAGGGCACCCAAGGGGCCATGCGCCCATCCATGGGGCTGCCCCCACCTCTTCCACATTCATGTGGGTGGACACTCCACTCACTCAAATGCCTTTCAATTCCCTCCACTCAAAAACCCACTCAAATTCCCATTAAATTTCCACCAAATTTAATGCAAACTCTCATTAAATAAAACTCCTTTTATTTATTCAGAATTTTGTCAATTACTTTAATGACAAACATTCACATATAACCCCTTGCTAGTATTTCATTTCACATGCAAACACTTTCGCAATTTCACCAAAACCCATTTCGGTATCTAGTGAAATAAATTCCTGCGCTTGTTATTCTTTTCGGCATGAAACTTTTGCTCCAACTGGATGTTGGTGTCTCTTATGTGTCACCCTACGGTTCGTGAATAACGCGACATGATCGAGACCCTCTGATCAATAATCGAAGCGGATCCGAGACCCATACTGACTCCCACACATTCAACGATGACTTTCTTGTGATCGTAAGAACCTTTTATGCTAGTATCTTAATCCTTTTTTTTTCATGATATATTACATGTCCGAGATTCGATCATCGGTATCTCCATACCTAGTTTGATCTCGTTACTGACATGCACTCTTTTCTTGTTCCCGTGATATAACATTCTAGTGATCAAATCACTTGCTTACAAGCTAACCAATATGATATCACCGAGAGGGCCCAGAGTATATCTATCCATCATCGGGATGAACAAATTTCACTCTCGATCCATGGGCCTCAACATAACACTTTATTAGTTCTGAATCCATCTTTATAATCACCCTGTTACGGTGTGACGTTTGATGTTATCAAGAAACTCTTCCGGTGTTAGTGATTGACATGATCTCATGGTCTAAGGATTAGGATCACTTCGTAAGTTGTTATAGCAATATAAACTCAATGACTTTGATCGTAATGCTATACTTCGGATGAATGTTCATCACACCATGACACTAATATTGTGACGTCGTTATTAACAACATCCAATGTCCATGATCACGAAACCTATGATCATCTTGTTAATCAACGAGCTAGTTTATAAGAGAGGCATAACTAGGAACTTTCTTTTTGTTTATTAAACACACATGTATTAATGTTTCCGTATTAATACAATTATAGCATGTAAAATAAACATTTATCATAAACAAGGAATACGATAATAACCACTTTATTATTGCCTCTCGGGCATATTCCCTTCAAAATATACATTAATGTTGTTGATAAAATTAGTTAAGATCTTAACAACCAATTTGATGAGATCAATACGGAGTTGCTTGGTGGCTTTGAATCCTAGCAAATCACTTGCTTATTTTGATGCATACAAGGTGCACAAACTTGCTGAGTTTTATCCCATGGATATTTCAAAGGTTGATTTGATAAGACTTGAGACACAACTGGTTAACTACATTGATGACATGAGAAAAGATGAGAACTTCAAAGGCCTAAACAATCTTGTTGATCTCTCTATTAAGATCGTTGAAACAAAGAGGCATATTGTTCATGATGAGGTCTACTCCCTTCTTAGATTGGTATTGCTTCCACTTGTGGCAACGACAAGTGTTGAAAGGGCATTTTCTGCAATGAATTTAGTGAAGCATAAGTTGAGGAACCAAATGTATGATGATCTTTTGGATGATTGTCTAGTCACATTCATTGAGCAAGATACCTTCTCAATGATAAAAGATGATATAATTGAGACTTCCGTGTCTATGTGAAAGCGCTACCCCGACAACAAGAAAAAGTTCATCTAAATTATTACCGTTACATCATATTTCTATATGCATATTTTAGATGTAATCATTAAATTCTATGCTGCTCATGAGACCCTATAATTATATTTTTATTTCTTTTATAAAAATTTATACATGTACAATTGCACGTTATTTTCATGATATTGAATTTTTTGTCTAGTTGCCCCACCCTAGAGCAAAATCCTAGATTCACCACTGGTTGAGGTGGAGCCAAGTACGAAGCCAGCGCGCTGCTAGAACATAGGTTTTGTAGGAGTGGGAGAAAAGAGTAGATGTGTTCTCTTACCAAAAAAAAAATAGAATGATTCTGTTTTTAAAATGGTTGCAACCCACAGAAAAGTGGGAATCTAGTTTATAAGAATAGAACGATATGGTAAGGGCCTATTAGCTTCCCTTTTCATCGCACGCGCCGATTCATGTCCCAGCCTTTTCTTCTTTCTACCGTTGGGCTCAAAAGCTAGGTCAAGTGGTTTGGAATGAGCATGCGACACCCTACCCTCACAAAGCAAAGGCTTTTGACAGCCAAGTAAATTAATCTCCCACCACCACCACCATCAGTCCTACCATGCCTATTGTCGTACTACGGATTTCTACTTAAAAATCATTCGATCTTGTGAGCCATACGGAGGGAAAAATGCATAGGGTACAGTGTAACAGCACATGTCAGATGGAGGAGTTCCTTTCGGCGTTCTTTGATAGTGCCATCAAAGCTCTTCAAAATCTTGGGAAATGCGGTAACACCAAGCTCTGCCTGTCACTCAAGGTAGTACTCCCACCGATTCATAATAATAAGTGTCGGGCTTTAGTTCAAATTTAGACTAAAGCGCCGACATTTGTTACGGATCGGAGGTAGTACTAGCATAACACATTCAGAAAATAATCTGTCATAGCTTTTTTACAACGCAGGACTCTGCAACGTACCCAGCAAAGAGAATGTTGAAAATCGCAAACCAGGAAACATCAACTACTACTACCATATGTGTGAGGGAATTTAAAGGCAATCGCATCTTGTATCTGAGTTCAGAGGCATACAGCAACACTGAAAATACCTCCAGACTGAACCGGCATTTAACCTGACAGGAGCTGTCGGCGTCCCCAACGTTCAAGCATTCTCCATCTTTTTCCTCCAACATACTACTAGTACCTTTGCTAAAGGAGAAGAAATGCAACAACATTGAACAAATGGATGGAGAGATACCAACCTCAGTATCTGAACAAAGCTCGAGATACTTGGAACAGTTTCTCGGCATAAAACAATTCTATAAGAAGAGGTCACAGAGGTATGCAGCAAAGGAATAACGAAAATGATGCTCATAGCTCCATTACAATGACAATTAAGTACATGACCACCCACCAGATATGCAGTTTTAGGATCCAGTCAGTTTCCTACAACACACTACAGGCAGCAGCACTAGTACCCAAGTCAACCAGAACATGAAGAAAAATCCTGACACGAAGGAAATACACTGATCGTTTGCAGATAATACAGAAAAATAGACCCCAAATTAACCAAACAGAGTTCTTGTAAAAAAGGGAGCTTCAAACTCGTGGTCCAGGTTCGGGTATCGCCGCTGTGTTTGTTGTTGAAGAACGTTCAAGACGTCTCCAGGAGCAAGAGAAAAGCCCACTCCTCTCTAGCTTCAGATATTTTGCAATTCTACTTAGCAAAACGATCACGAGCACAAGGTATACTACAAAACCGGCGACCAGCCCGTAGACATACACTGAAGTCCTCAAATGGCGGCAGCTTCCCGCAGCGAAAGCTGTCATGAGAGCCAGCAGGTCCAGTATCATGATCAAGTGCAGCACCTCAAGTGGCACATCCTTCTTCCTGGCGGATTTACTCAGCAGAAGCATGATCACGACAATGGATGCCATGAATGCGAAAGAATTGAAGCAGAAGAATATCTTGTACCGTAGGTGGTTAATGTCATGAAGGACCGGATTGCCTGCCAGATGGCCTTCATCATCAGACCAGAATCCACCAGGTGGGTTCAGACCGGCCTGGTATGCGATCGATGCTGCTAAAATTGCAAGAAGCATCAGATACTTGTGTCTCTTCCTCACTATATTATCGCGATCTGAAAATTCTGTACTCCCGGAAGTAGCAGTATTTTGTCCATCGTCAGTACTACTGAATAGAAGACTTTGCAGAAATCCTATAAACCGGCCCAATGGTTTTCCGATTGCCAAAGAGAGTAGGACCTGAATCAAAAGGGAGACCAGAACTGCCATAGCAATGATGCTCAGATGAATGGCCTGCTTAGTATTTCTGCAACTTCCTGCAACATAGGCAATAAGGAGGCCAAGCAAGCCCACCACCAAACAAACTCGCAGCGCATATGACTTGATTCCATGCTCAAAGGACTCCTTATTCACAAGTAATATTGTGACAACCACGGACGAGACAAATGAAACTGAATTTGAGTAGTAGAACACATCATAGCGTTTTGGATGGGTATCCTGAAGGATAGGATTGCCTGGTGTGCCAGTGACATCCTTGTCATCAGACCATACGCCTCCTGGAGGGTTCATGCCAGCTTGGTATGTGACAGTCACAGCTAAAATAGCAAGGGTCAATAGCAGACTGCGCCTTTGCTCCAACTCCTTCTCACTGGTGTCATCCTCAGGATTTTCATGACATGGTTGACTCGGCACTGGCCAACAGTGATAAACTGGTAAGCACTTTAGCTTCTCTGCGACCTGCCCTCTCCAATCTCCAGGTATTACATGTGTTGCTATCAGAACATGAAGAAGAACATAGGCAAGGACGATCCATACGAACACTAATATAAAAAAATTCTTTTTTGCCTCCCTGCAGTTCCCCATAGCAAACGCTCCAGTCAGGGAAAGTAGGACCACTATCATCATTCCTGGCAATACACGCCGTTTGGTAACCATCTCGCTCATCTTCTTGTTCAGGAGCATCATGATGATGATAATGGATGCCACAAAGGCGACTGCATTGAGATAGAAGAATGCGATAAAGCGGGGATGGTAAATGTCCTCAAGGATGCGATCAGCAGCTGAATGGTGATGTTCACTTCTTGACCAGAAACCACCTGGTGGATTCAGACCTGATTGGTATGCTAGAGATACTGCAAGAATGGCAAGAAGCAACAGATATGTGCGGGTCTTCTTCAGATGCTTCTCAGTTTGAATGTCATGAGTGTTTTGAGTGGGTACTGCTTGAATACTGTCAGTATGGCCATTCTCCAAATGTGCAAGATGGATATTACCTCCACCAATCTCAGTCTGATTCTGACGGTTATCATCTTCAGTCAAAATGCTTTGTTCAGCAGAGTCCACATTACCGCTGGCTTCCACAGGAGCAGAAAGCCCTTCGTCTCCATTACTAGTGTGATTGACTGACATATTTTGCTCAACAGGAAGAACGGTCATTTTGGGATCATGAGTTGAAGATTCATGTCTCATACTTGCAACTTGCTGATTGTCTGCAGGCTGGTCTTGTGGTTCAGGTGATGGATAATACTCTTGCTCCGTGCTAGATTTATCCACCTCTGTATCTGCAACTTTCTGGCAGTTTGTAGACCCATACTCCAGGTTAGGCACAACATCCTCGGTATTTTCTGAGTGTTGACAGTTCCCTGATGGATGCTGTGAGCTGGACACAACCTCCTTCATATTTGCAAAAGGTGGGTCATCTGCAGACTGATTCTCCAAGTTGGACACAATATCCTCGACGTTTGCTGATTGATGGCTGTTCCCTGATGGATGCAGTGAGTTGGACACAGCCTCCTCAATAGAAATAACCCGTTGATTGTCAGAAGGTGCATGCTCCTCATGGGGCTCACCCTCGTTGATATCTGGAATTATTTGATTGTCTGCCGGCTGGTCTTGTGGTTCAGGGGTATTATCTTCTGTTGGTAAATGGGCTGAAGGTTGACAATAGCTAGCAAGAGAATTCTCCCGCTCTGCATTTCTTGATCTGTTGTTCAGCGAGAGTGCCCGGCAGACTTTACTCAGGCACCGGAGGCACCTTGATCTGACCCTTTTTAGCAAACTTTCTACAGGACTGTACCCAAAGAATGCAGCTAAAATTGCAAAGGATGCCAAAACTATGATGATGATAAACACCACATAGAATGATGTGGCTACCTCTCTGCAGCATCCTGCAGCATACGCAGCAACTAGGCACACTAGGTCAGCTACCACACACACAATCACTGCGTTGGTCCTTATTCCATGCCCACTCAATTTCGGGCTCAGAAGCAATATGATTATGACCAAAGATGCCACGAAGGAAGTCGAATTGAAACTGATAAATGCATTATAACGGCGAAGGTAGTTACTCCGGAGAACAGAGGTAGCTGGATGATGCTTGTAAGGAGGAAGGGCCAAATGTATACTGGAACCATGCTCATTTTCAGCCCAAAAGCCGCCCGGTGGATTCAATCCTGCTTGGTATGTGATAGTAGCAGCAAAAGTCACAAGCATCAAAATGAACTTGTGAGCCTCCTCGACGTCTTCCTTTATATGGCTGCTTACTTGGCTGTCACGGACACCCAATCTGGTAAGAATTCCATGTAGGATTGTCTGCAGCCTCTTTGTCAATGTTTGTGGAATAACCTTTGTGGATACTAGGATATGTATCCCAATATATAAGAAAATTGCAAAGACTAGAATCCAGATGTAAATGGATGACTTGACTGCCCTGCAGCTTCCAGCAGCATAGGCCCCCAGCAGACTGAATAGATCAAGTATCATGGTCAACTGCATCGAGCGGAGCCATATCTTCTGCCTTGTCACGCGCTTACTGAGAAGCAAGATGATCAAGACGAGAGATGCAGCAAAGGCCGCTGCATTGCAGTAAAAGAACACCTTATATCGTCCAGAGAAGGCATCGCGCAGGATAGGGTCGCCAGCATGATGGCCGTCCTTGTTTAGTGTCCAAAAATCCCCTGGTGGTGTTAATCCAGCATTGTATGTCACACCAACTGCTAGGACTCCAAGCAGTACCAAGTATTTACGCAGTCCCCACAAGAGCTCAAAATCACCATTGGTGTTGGATCCCTGGTCCCTGGTGCTGCCACTCAAATCAGTCCCTGGTCCCTGACTCTCAGAATGGCTGCTGCTTGCCATATGTTTGCCCTCTGGCCGAAATTGCAAGTCTCAGGCTCCGAATTGCTCTTTATACTTCCTTCTGCAGAAACATGTAAGAGTTTCTTGGATGAGAGAAGATATCTAAAGGATCCACAGATGATTCAAGGATGGTTCTGAACAAGAAAAAGCAAAGGAGGCTGCTAGGAAGAAGAGGGACTTGGTTTAGTCTGTGTCCCAAACGAAAACAACAAAAAGAGTGTGTGTTAAAGGCTACCTTACCTGCTTGACCCCAGCAATGATAACCACAATATGGTTTATTGTTTAGTACAGTCGCCACCATATGAATCTTAGCTGTGTATATACCCTTTTCGAGAAAGAAAGGTGTGAGTTAGTGTTGTACTTAGTGGGCCCAGTCAACAATGGGAGTCTAGTTGCAAAAATGAAATCTATGGGAGTCCACACTGGTACTGGGTTGGCGTAACGGCAAAAGCAGATCGTAAGCCAAGCCTAAAGTCTGAAAAAAGGATAAACCCCATTGTTAGATCCTAACTAGATCGTAAGCCAAGCCAAGCCTAAATTACATGCAGTCAGTGTTGTAGCAACGGACAAAGCAAATGCACATTATGATGACATAACTTGTGAACTTGTAGAACAGGTAGGTAGCAATTTGTAGACTTTTTGCAATGGTAAGTGGCCAGGGCCAGGGGGGTTATCCTCCTTTGGAAAGAAAAGGACTAACAATCGAAGGCAGGAAGTGGTAATGAAAGCTCGATCATACCTGGCACGGGAGGAAGGCTCTGCAATGCTCACACTCACAAATCAAGGCTGCACTCTGAGCTTGTATCGAGAGGCGATAATCAAAATCAAGGATGCTTCCCTCTCATTCCTCTGAACACCTAAATCCGACTGCCATCACCAAGAAAGAAACATATATACGTATACAAAATAAGTATTTGCTGCTGGTCGAGACACCCACATTTTGCAGGGTAAAATCTAGGTCGAAGAAACAGAAACAGAAGGACAGGGGAGCAGGAAGCAAGCAAGAACCAAATACCTGCCATGGGAGGGCATCGCGAAGCTCAGGGAATGGCAGCGCCCATTAGCCGCCCTACACCAGTTCCCGGCAAGCTCAGCTCAGCCCAGCTCGGTTCAGACAAATGTGCTGAGCTGAGGGTTGCGAGGTTGAGCCCTGCGTGGAGAGCGATGGGCGAATGTTCTGCTCAGCTCTGACCAGTGAGGACTGAGGAGGACGCCTAGTAGGGCGTTCAAAGATAGTACTCCTAGTAGCTGAGCTGTTCTTGGAGGGTCAACAATGGTGTGAACGGGACGCTGGCCGAAAGGGAGGAGACGACCGGCCAGGTCAATCAATCAAACAAATGGCGGAAACGCAGCCAAGACCCCACGGCGGTGTACTGCTGCTACCTCTGATAACTTAGTACTGGGTTGTTGGGGGTAGTGGGCCCGGTCAACAGTCATAGTACGACGCACACACAAGTCGCAATCTAGCGGATATACTCGACGTGGATGTCAGGATATGGCCTCTGGGAGTGACCAAAAAATGAGAGGAATTTAATGCTAGAAATGGCATCATCGCCGCACGAGGTGGTACGAGGAACACACCCGGTTGGTAGATCGAGCTCCGGCGCCCGCCCTGCCAGGCATTGGCGCGAACACCTGACGGGCACGGCTGTGCTGCGCCTGCGGTGGGGGAGCAGAGCAGAGCAGAGCCGCAGGCGTTCCCTCGTTCCGCGCGCATTGGTCTGGCAACACTGCGACGTCGCGAGACACCGGCCGGACAAACGTGCACTGATGTGGTCCGAGTGTCCTGCCGGGGGCCCCGCCCGCCCGCCCGTCGGCGTGGACACGGGCGTTCAATTCCAACGTCATCCAGTCGACGTCAGCTGGCTGGCCGCAGGCCCGTACGGCATGCATGTGTAGAGCAGGGCCTCCAGAAATGTAGGGCCCCAAATTTTGTTTATCACTAATCATATTTACAGACCTAAACAGGCCACTCCTACCAATCACTAGCTAAACATGTCGTCCTGTCTTTACATTCCTTCCTAGAGATAAGTTCCTCGCTCCTACCAATCACTAGTTAGAGCAAGTACAATAAGCTTACAGTCAGCTGTCTATAAGCATATAAATAATATATCTTTGTTAAGACGGAGGAGAGAGAATAGAAGTGGGCTCTTAGTTAGTACTACCCCATTTCAAGGATTAAGGCGCACATATTTTTTAAAGCAAAGTTTGACCAAAAAATTAAGCAACAAAATCTTGATTATATTATACATAATTAGTATCGTTGGATTCGTATTGAAAAATACTTTCAGTGACACTAGTTTTATACCAGAACTCTTTACTTGGTCAAAGAAAAAACACACAAAACGAGGACGCCTTAAGCCATGAAACGGAGGAAGTAATCAGCTACAACACGTGCTCCTAGGTACTAGTGTGTGAGAGTGAAAGGTGGACCATGCACTAATAAAGTAGTACACTAATATAGCTAACTATTATACATGTTGGCTATTGAACCGACTATAGATGACATGGACATGACTTATAGCCCGCAGTTGACTCTACTATTGTTCTTGCTCTTATGGTGTGGATGTGGAGTGGAGTACTTGCTACTAATACATTTCTAGTCTGTCTCTAAATTAAATACTAGTAGTATAAGTACTTTCTCCGTTTTAGTAAAATATATGATGTTTTATCTCTATGAATCAAATGTAGCTAGACTTTTTTTAATATATAGGTTTACAGGGACTAATAATGTATGGACTTTTTTTAATATGATGTTTTAGTTGGACTCACAGGGACTAATAATGTATGGACTTTAGTAAATGAGCCACGTAAGTGGAGCGCACGTTCACTCCCTATATATAGTGGAGCACAGTAATTTAGAAGGGTTAATCGTTGATCGGTTAGGTCATTTCATAAGTTGGAAACCCTAACTCCATAGAAGTCCAGCCGTCGTAACGAACCTAGAAGTTCGCCGCCGGTGCTCCTCCTTGTACGCGTGGATACCAGCAGAGGTGTTGTACGATCAACACCAGACTGCACTGCATTCAACTGGCGCGCTTTATCAGTAATCCGCAACTGTACGTCTAGTGGTAAACCTCGTGGCCTTCTACCTCATCTAGGTCTTGGGATCACTACGTTAGAGGGAAAAAGTTTTGTTTTATCTCTACGTGGCCCAACAAGTGCAATGTGTCCAGCTATGGTTTGTCGATAGACATGAACACGCACATGCGATGAGAATCAGATAAACTGATTTACTCTTCTGGTTGATGATGATCGACGGTGCTAAGATATCTTCACATGCAACGAGCTGAATGTTCTTGCTCCAATTACCTCACAAAAATCAATATTTATTATTGAAAGGAACACGCAGGTTAGTGGTATGCCATGATATTAACCCACAGTCCAAAAAGACAGGGTGACGTGCGTGAGGCTAGCTCCCAATAGAGCAAAGAGGGCATGTGGCACACGAAGCTGTCCGGAGGAATCAGAGGAGAAGGTTGAAGTGTGTTGCAGGGCGAGGCTTCGCGGTGCAGGGAAAGGTTGAGTATGCTCGAGAGGAGGGAACGCCAAAAGGGGGTGAGGTCGAGGGACGAGAGCTCGATGCAACGCCACAATGGAAGGCGTATGGAACAATAGCAAATTGCCGAAGAGGAAGGAGGCACGGGGCTGATCTCGGGCTGGTTGTCGTGGACACACTCTACACGAGGACGGGAGAGAAGGGAGGGATGTCGCGGGGTGGAGGTGGACAAGAGAGGAGCGGCAACAACTAACGGGAAGGGAAGCATCGACCATTTAGGAGAGATGGAAAATTGGGGTTGGTGGGGTTCGATAGGATGGGATTGTGTAGTTGTGCACTCGCCAGAGGGTCCGTCAGGAGAAGAAAGAAGAGTGGCGGGAAGACATCAAAAGTTCGGGATGATTGTGGTGGTTGCCTGAGTTACTAGGCAGGTTGTTGCTAGGCTCGCGGTGGACTAAACTTGGCAGGCCGGGCCTCTTGGCCTAGCCGATTGGGTTCTTCTCTTCAAAAACATTTTTCTTTTATTATTTCTATTTTTAAACCTTTTTAAAAATATTTTTAGATTAAGAAATAAAAAAATAAGTGTTTTAATTTGAAATAAAAGGTGGAAGTAACTTTACCAATAAAAATATGTTTTAATAAAAAAATTAGAATGAAAATGAAGAAATAGGATGAGCGGCTCATGTAAATGGCAAGAGATTCTTTTACGATATTTTAGGTTGGATGTAGCTATATCACAAGCTAATGTTTCTACGATCTCAATTGCATTTAATTTAATAGAATGATGATAAATCTACAATAAAATAAGCCATTTCTTAATTAAATAAAAACAAGGAGCTAAAGATTCTAGGAGTATGTCAGCACAATAGAAAGAGATAATTGTTAATATTGGTATTCCATGACAACGCACGAGTATTCAACTAGTATATTATAACAAAGAAAGTAAGATTTATTAAATCTCACTTATCAAACTTAGTCTAGTGTTAAACTAGAGTGTAAAAGTGAGATCCCACCTCAATGTGCCTGTCACCGACCGGTGGATTCTGGATTGGCCAGGGACGAGAAGATGCAAATGCATAGATCAACCAATTACAGATTGTTTCATATTCTTTTTCAGATTTGAGATTCTCATACAAGAAGATAATTAACCAGAGCTATTCGATGGACTCCTAAGGATGGCAATTTTACCCACGGGTACGGGTACTCGCGGGTACCGTACCCATATGAGTAGGATATGGGCATACTTTTATACCTATGGGTAATACCCATATCCTGCCCGTTAAGCCACCGGTACGGGCACGGGTATAGGTTTGTATCCGTGGATATGCCCATACTCTGTCCATTTAGACTGACTTGTAAAATTTACCTGTAGGGTTTTAATCTATGCGGCCGAGTAGCCTAGGGGAAGTATGAGATCATGATTTCTAAATGTTGATAATTTTCATGTACTCGTCTACCTATTATTGAGTAGAGATACTTATTTTTTTATTAAATATGATATTAATTAATGTAAAATTGTGAATAACTTGTTTACTATTGGATCTACCCGTCGGGTACCCAATGGGTATGGGTATCCATCGGGTATGGGCATGGGTAAATATTTATACCCACGGGTATGGGTATGGGTAAACTTTTCTACCTATTGACTGCACGGGTATGGATATAGTATTGCTCTACCTGCACGTACTCTACCCATTGCCATCCTTATGGACTCCTGTGTTTTTGGGTTTTTTTTCTTCTTAAAACAAGCCAATTACATTAATGAATTAAAAGTTGCTCAATTAATTGACGAAAAACAGGATTAAAAGCTAGTGATCCCGGCCCGAGCCTACACGACACGGTAAAACCAAAGACCGTGTTGTGGTATTTATTTTTCTAGTCCTCCCTCCGTCTCAAAATAGATGTTTTAGATTAGTACTATAACTGTTGCATCAAATTTGAGATATTACCGAGCTATATCATCCCAGGCTTGTTCAACCACTTCAACGAACCCTTCTTTATTAACCCAATGAGCTTCGAACCTGAACAGAGAACTGCTTGTTGAGTTGAAATTCGGGGACAGTGATCGAAGATAGCAGATGAAGCTCTCTGTAAAAACGACCCTGGAAAACTAGTACTCCCTCCGGCCCATATTAATTGACTCAAATTGTCTAGATTTGAATGAATCTAAACACTATTTAATATGTAGGTTCATCCAAATTTTGACAAATCAAAGTCAATTAATATGGATCGGAGATCCTAAAACCATGTCAAGGCTGGTTCTTTTGATCGGTCCATGGTCAAAACTTTTAAAGAACAAACACCCTGCTATCCAGATTGGAGACAGAACTCCCCTCGACTATTCCTTTCTTATACAAGGCTAATGCAACATACAAAAGGTAAAATTCATATCCAAAATTGGTCAAAGAAACATTGAAGGCAGCGTCTACTCAAATAAAATACTACAGTTCTTTGCCTTTGTTTGACTAAATAATGGTAAGAAATGGAAGAGCTGTTGAACGAAGATTTTGCCATAAATTGCAGAACCTGGTGACACCATTCTTTCAACAGATGCATATAGGCCACAGATCTTTTTATGTGAACCAATAAATATATCAAGAAGACTCCTTGACTGATAAAAATCGGGGTTATTTGTGCAAACCTGATAGTGTAACAATATCCAATTCATTTGCTTATGTATGCGCGCCATTTCGTACTTCACCAAAGCACAAGAAAATCAGGAGTACATTTGCTTATGTTTGAATATCCAATTCTTTCTTCGTCAAACCAACCTGCTGCAGAGAAGGCGTAATTCTAAGTGTGTTCAGCCTCCACATCCACACCATAACTCCATATCAAAGGAGAAGTCAACTATGTCCTAATCAATCAAATGCTTTACTGCCTGAAGACCTCTGTCCTAACTAAACATTGATGAATATTTATTCAAGAACATAAACGTTTGTATCCCGAATAAAAAGGAATATGCCAAAAATACAACTAAGACACTTAAAGTTCCCATTTCAGGTACACAATAGGCATTACAATGGCGAAGAAGAAAGATATTCAAACATCGCGTCCAGCTGGTGGCGGCGTGCGCGTTGCAGTGACATTCCTAGGATATCCCCTGCAAGGAAGCCACCTTCCTTTCCTTCTCTTCAGCCAGCTTGCTATGCCACTTGACAAAATAATAACCATCATAAGGTATACCACCACGCAGCATACTACCGCCAAGACGAATATCGAAGTCCTGAACTTTCTGCAACTTCCAGCTGCATAAGCTGCCATCAGAGCCAACAGGTCCAGTATCATGATGACGTGCAGCGCTTGGAGCGGAACCCTCTTCTTCCTCACAGATTTACTCAGCAGAAGCATGACGACGGTGATGGATGACATGAAAGAGATGGAATTGAAGATGAAGAACACCATGTAGCGCCAGGAGTGTATGTCTTTAAGCACTGGGTTGCCAGCCTTGTAACCGCTGGGGGTGTCATCCGGCCAGAAGCCACCAGGTGGGTTTAGGCCAGCTTGGTACGCGATGGATGCAGCAAGAGTCGCAAGCAGCATCAAGTACTTCTGTCTCTTCTTTTCCTTCTTCTCTTTGATCTGGGTGGCTGACCCTGCTGGAGCATTATTCTCCTTGTTTGACTCTTCTGAACTTTCCAGCAACGTCTCGGGATCAGTCTCCAGATGAAAAATCTTCTGCAACCATGTCCTTAACCAGGCCAGTGGCCCTTTTAATGCATCTTGTGTTGATGAGAGCACAAGAACTTGGATCGCAAGACATATCAGAACTGCAGAAGCAATGACAATGAGATAAATCACCGATTTCATTTTCCGGCAGCTTCCTGCAGAATAAGCAACCAGGAGACCGAGCAAACCCGCTATCAAGCACACACGTAGTGCATATGACTTGATCCCTTGCTCACATGATTCTCTGTTAACAAGCAGTATGATGACAGCCACAGATGACACAAACGAGACACTGTTCGAGTAGTAGAAAACATCGTACCGCTTTGGGTGGCTGTCTTGTAGAACTGGATTGCCTGGTTGGCCACCCTTGCTGTTCTCATCAGGCCAAGTGCCTCCTGGAGGGTTCATACCAGCTTGGTACGTGACAGTTGCTGCCAGAATAGCAAGAATAAAGAGCAAATTACGCCTTCGCTCCAAGTCCTTCTCCCTTGCATCTCTTAACTTCTTATTATCTGTCCCAGGTGATTTTGGAAGTACACGGTCTTTCCATCCAGGGATTATCCTTTTGGCAACACATTCTTTCCATCCAGGGATTATATGCCTAGATACTAAAACATGAAGACAAACATATGCAACAACAGGAAATATCACCACTGATATGTAGATAGATTTTGTTTTCTCCCTGCAGCTCCCAATAACAAAAGCCCCCATCAGAGCAAGCAAGTCAGTTATCATTGCTGTCTGTACTGCGCGGCGTTTTATAACCCTGTTGCTCATCTTCCTACTCAGTAGCATAACGATAATGACAAGGGAGGCTGCAAACGCAGTGCCATTGAGATAAAAGAAAGCAAGGTATCTCTTATGGTAATTATCCTCAAGAATGGGATCACCAGCCGAGTGACCAGTGGCATTTGATGTCCAGAAACCACCTGGTGGATTTAGACCAGCTTGATATGTCAAAGATACTGCAAGAATTGCAAGAAGCAACAGGTAAGTTCGTGACTTCTTCAGAAGAACATCCTCTGGATTTCTGTAGCTACAATCAATACTTCTCTCTTCATGTTGTGCAGCTTGACAACTCTCTGCAATTTCACCACCACTCTCTGCACCACTATGGTGACTGGACATTGGCTGAGCATGATTTTCTACACCGTCCCCATGGCTGCTGGGTAATATAATTTGCTCCTCAGAGGATATCTCCATCCTCAGGTCATCAGATGCAGCATTCTGGTCCACCGAGCCGTCCGATGGCATAATACCCTGGATGGAATTGCCACTATCGCTTGGTGAAGATGGTCGCATGGGGATTCCAACATGTTGACTGCCAGCAGATTGTACTTCGATGTTTTTCGTGTGAATTTCCTCAGTAGTTAGGGCATCTGTCGATGACGAGTATACAGTTTCAACAGCTTGCTCACTCTTTAGCATACTGGGCATGATTTCCTTCGTGCTATTCAAATCACTGGCTGATGCAGATCTCATATCTGCAGTTGATACAAGATTGCCCTCAGCAGAGTAGGACTGCAAATTGGACATGCCACGTTTTAGTTCTGTATCTCGACTTGAATGCTCTGTATCTTGCTGGTAAGTTCTCTGAGAACCAAGTTCTGCATCTTGCTGGTAAGTTCTCTGAGAGCCAAGCTCTGTGTCTTGCAGGTGAGTTCGGTGAGAATCAAGCTCTGTGTCTTGCTGGGTAGTTTGCTGAGAATCAAGCTCTGTATCTTGCTGCTGAGTTCTCTGAGAATCATTTTTCTTCAAATTAGATAGGTGACTGTCCCGTCGCAAAGACAGCATACTCAGAAACTTATTAAATGCTGGCTTCACCTTCTTCTCTATCAAGATTGTTGCAGTTTCAGATTGAAGAAACATAACAAGGACCAGAACACAGATTAGAACCACAACAATTATGGATACCACTGAGAACGATGTTGCAACATCCCTGGAGCTCCCTGAAGCATAAGCGCCAATGAGGCCAAGCAGATCAGCTATGACACACACAAACAGTGCGTTGGTCCTTATCCCATGCATGCTTAACTCCTTGCTCAGAAGCAGTATGACAGTGACCAAAGATGCCACAAAAGAAGTGGCATTGCAACACGTGAAAATATTGAAGCGGGGGAGGTTGTGCCTGCGGAGAACAAAAGTACCTTGACGGTAGCCATGATCATTTACACCCCAAAAGCCACCAGGTGGACTCATCCCAGCTTGATATGTGATAGTGGCAGCAAAAGTCGCAAGCATCAGTATGAACTTGCGAGCCTCCTCGATTCCTTCCTCCTCACCTTGGCTGTTCTTTTGACTGCCAACGCGGTAAGAGACGAGGCAAACGGATAGCATCTGATTTAGCATGCCTTGCAGCTTCCCTTGAATGCGATGTAGGATTCTCAGCACCTGTTCCTTTAACCACTTTGGAACTACCCTTATGAATACTAGAATATGAATCCCAACATAGACAAACACAGCACATACTAGTACCAATATGTAAATAGAGGACCGTAGTGCTCTACAACTCCCTGCAGCATATGCCCCCATAAGACTGAAAAGGTCCAATATCATGGTCGCCTGCATCGAGCGAAGCCATACTCGCTTACTTGCCACTCCCCTACTCAGAAGCAAGATGATCAACACCAGAGAAGCAGCAAAGGCTGTGGCGTTGCAGTAGAAGAAGGCTTCATATCGCCGGAAGAATCTAACAGGAAGGAGGGGATCACCGGCGACGGCGCTGTTGTCAAGAGTGTTGACCATCTGAAACCCCCCTGGCGGGCTCAATCCAGCATTGTAAGTGACACTGACAGCTAACACGGCCAGAAGCAGCAAATACTTGCGCAACCTCCACAAGAACTCAAAATTAGCCTCGGTTCTGGATTCAGGGCTACCGTCTGCTGTTGAACTGCTGGGCGAGCCACTCTGAGAACCTTCCCCGCCAACGTTGACGGCTTCCTCATCATCTTGCATGTTTCCTTTCTCGGCTGCTTCATCTGCCATCTGACCATTGCCTGGTTCAGAAGTAGCCATGCCGTTCATCATCAGTCCGGTGGCAGGCTCGGGCTGCTCGCTGCCGGCCGAGGTATGATCGTTCCCAAGCTGAGGCTGAATGCTTGTGCCGTGCTCCATCATAGCATCAGGACTGATCGACGGGCACAAGCTCAGGCAAGTGGACAGCCCAACACACTTGTTCCAGCAGGCAAAGATACTTCGAGGTTGGTGTGATGTGAGAATGGTACACGCAGCAGAGGACCGGTGAAGTCAATGACCAAACGAGAAGCACACAAAACATCAAGAGGAAAAAGGGGAAATACAGAGAGATGCGTGGGGGCCCGCGGAGTGCTCAGCTCTGAGTTGCTCTCTATGCTTCCACCTGCAGAAACAGGTAAGAGTTTCTAAGACGAGAGAATATACTTGAAGGATTCAAAGACAATTCAAGGATGGTTCTGAAGAAGAAAATGCAAAGAAGGCTGCTAGGAAGGAGAGGGACTTGTTGAAGCCTCAAACGAAAACAACAACCAAAAAAGGAGGGCGTTAAAAGGCTACCTAGTCAGCTTGACCCCCGCAATGATACCCATAATATGTATTGGTATTTCTTAGAACAGTAACCACCATATACTGTATATGAATTATTAGCTGCGTATATAGACTTCTCCAGAAAGGAAGTGGGAATCCACGCTGGGTTGGTGTAAAGAGATAAAAGCAGATCATAAGCTTAAAGTAGCATATACCCCCATTGTTATTATGTCATAACTAGGCGTATTCCCTGTGCAGTTTGCGTGGCTAGATATCATAATACATATGCTAATATTTGAGAGTAGGAATCTACTCGTTATATTATTGTTGAAAGAAAACCCAATAACAGCTATATAGACGAATGAACTGCATCGTTATAATCTAACCCACCAAAATTCTAGATACTCCCTTTTTCTTTTCTCTGGATATGCAGACCGATTGCTGTCACCGAAAACGTGCATATCGATAAACAAGTATTCGTTGGTCGCTACGCTAAAAGATTCTGCAGGGTAATTAACTAGTAAAATTAGCTGCAAGTGGATAAGTGGTGGAGTATTTGCAAGGTTTAGTTGGACGCGTCCAGGACTAAAGCAAGAACAATACCTGGCATGGGGAAGAAGTGCAGTGCTCACAGAGTCGCACCCCGGATCATCCACCAGTCCCAGGCCAAGGCTGCCGGTTCGAGCTCGTATCCAGAGCCATGGACAAATGTGCTGCTTCTCAGCTCAGAGCCTCGGACTAGTGAGGAGCGCACTTGTATGCTTCAAAGATGGCAGTAGCTGAGCTCTTCGTCCGGCGTCAACAATGGTGTGCACGAGTAGTATGAATGCTGCGCAAGAGGGGAAAGACGACCCGGCGAAGTCAATCAACCAAATGGCAGAAACGGAGCAAGACCCCACAGCAATAACCTCCCCACATACTGTATCAGACTACCATCCATCTGATGGCTTATTGGTTGGACCCAGTCATAGGCAGAAACAGTAGGCATTCAGATTCCATAAGGGAATATATATATGGATATCATATGACCTCAGAACCTACGGAAAGCAATGGAGTATTTAACAATATAATGGTAGTACAGTACTAGAAATGGTACAAAACGAGGTACTACATCTTGAGCAAACATGCACCCGGTTGCTAATCAGTTTGGAATACGTAGATCGGTAGATAAGCAAAATCTAGCTAGCAGTAGAATACAACAATACCTGTCGCTGTGAGGAAGTGAAATGGAATCTGTGGACTGCTGATGATGACAGAACGAAGATGTAGCGCAGGGCCAGGTTGAGACTGGTAGATGACAATCGACCTCCATGCGCCGTGGCTTCACACCAGTGGCCGCCAATCATCACAAAAAAGCCGAAACGGGTCGTCCCACTTGTCTCCGACAAGTCACCCCCACCTCCTTCCTCTTGACATGGCGTTTGTGCTGTGCGAGCACCGCGCCTTGAAGCGCCGGCGAGCCGCTCTTGCGCGCACTCCGGACACGGATGGGAGTTCAACGAACCTCGGACGGAGCACCGCCCTCCGTAGCTCGTAGCAGCGCAGCGCAGCCCTTGTCAGCTTCTCGCCCGCTGAGGCATTTGCCCGAACAACTGGCGGACACGGCTGTGTTGGGCCGGGAGGGCTCCTGGTCGAGCGACCGGCGGGTATGCCCTGCTCCGCCAGCATCTTTCGTCGCGCCCTTGTCCCGGCGACCTGCCAGACCAGCGTGCACCGATTGAATCCGACTGGGGCCCGTCGGCCGTCGCCGTGGAAAGGGGCGCTCCCCGTCCATCGACGTCTGCCGAGCCCGAGACCAGTCAGTCATTTGTTTCCTATCGCGCTTTTAAGGGTGGCGCGCCAGCATCCGTTTGTTTTCATTTAATTAATTTTTTTTATACAAAGACAGTGGAAAAGTCCCCAATTGTGTCATTTTCATTTTTATAAACGAAAGGGATTGTACATGGTGAGTGAGAGTGTCAAAATAAGAAGTTTACAATGTGTCTAGAGGCCTGCATGCCTTCTGGTAGTCTAGGTTTGATTCTATGCCTAATAATTTGAATAAACTGTACCAGCTATCCAGACACCTCAGTTACTGATCGAAAATGATGTCATTCATGTGGCTTCATAGGCTCCAGCATCCGGCCATCATAGTGATATTAAAGAACTGGTTTGATGATCTGTCATGAGCCTCTTGGATCATACTCATTATTGGAAGATCGGTGTTCCATTCTTCTCTAAGTTTCCACCAGAAATTTTGACTAAAGTCACACCTGAAGAATAGATGATCCACAGATTCGATAGAGCCTTCCTCACAAAGGACACATGTGTCATCTTCGATGTTGAAATTTTTTCTCACTAGCAAATCTCTGGTATTTAGTCTGTCATTTAGTAGAAGCCAGAAGAAAAACTTGTGTTTGGAAAGACATGGTGATTTCCAAATCCATTCAAAAGGCTTTGGAGCATCAGGAGCTTTGATAAGTAGGTCATATACCTTTTTAGTTGAAAATCCGTCACCACCCCATGGGAATGTCCATTTGTCCTTATCTAGATCATTGGTATTAGTCTGTAAGATGATAGATATACTGTTCATCTGGTTTTCTGCAATAATGGATAGTGGTAGTTGAAACATTTCCAGCAACTCCCCAGCAAGCCGAAGTTGTTTGGCTTCATGGGTTCTGATCTTTGGCTTTTTGGCAAATGAGTACAATTCAGGGAGCTTGTTGCATAGTGAGGTGTCATTCCATTTGTCATGCCAAAACATAGTACTATTTCCCTGACCGGGTGTTATAGTGGTCATATTCTTGAAGTCCAATAGGAATGAGAGGCAATTTCTCCACCAGAAAGATCCCTTGTTTGAGTTGCAGTCTGGCAGAGTGCCATTTTGGTAGTATGCTTGCCAGATAAGGTTGACCCAAGGGATATCCAAATAGTTGAAGAATTTATACAGGTTTTTGATCATCATTGCTTTGTTATGCTGTCTCAGGTTTAAAATTCCCAGTCCACCCGTCTTTTTGGATAAGCAAACTTTGTCCCATGCCACCAGACATTTCCTTTTTTTCAATGTCCTTACCATGACATAGAAAGGTTCTGGTAGATTTGTTCACATGGTCAATATGGGAGTAGTGCAGTTTCATAGCACACATAATGTGGTTGGTCATTGCAGATATAACTGACTTGATCACAACAACTCTGGAGCAGTGTGATTGTAAGTTGGAGATGCCTGCCAATCTTTTATCAACCTTACTTATCAAGGGAGATAGGTCATCCACACTTGGTTTTGTGGTGCCCATTGGAAGTCCCAGGTATGTGAAGGGTAGAGATTCCACTTTACATCCAAAACTATCAGCAAGGGTTCTGCATCGACCATAGAAGATTTATGATAATTTATCTGCAGTCCAGTTGATTTAGAGAAGTCCATAAGTAGATTCTTTAGATAAGTGAGTTGGTCCTGATTTTCTGGCAATATTAGGAGTGTGTCATCTGCATACTGAAGAATTGTTTAATTCTTCCCATATGCCTGACCAATAGGAAGTGCTAACTCATTATTTTGCCATGCATTGTTGACAATGATTTGCAATAGTTCTGCAGTGGCCACAAATAACAGAGGTGATAGTGGGTCACCCTGTCTGACTCCTCTCTTGCATCCGATATTCTTGCCATGTACTCCATTTAGTATGACTGAAGTATTTGCACTAGGAAGTATCTTGCTGATCCATCCAATGATTTTGTCACCAAATCCAAAGTGCTTGAGCATTGTGATGATAGTGTTGTATTCAATCATGTCAAAAGCTTTCTCAAAGTTAAGTTTTAAAATGATAATCTCTCTCTTGGATTTATGACAAATATGCAGATATTCAAATGCCCAGGCCAGGCAGTCTTGTATTGATCTAGATCTGATAAATCCATATTGGTTTTTGCTGACAATGGGGATAATAATGCTTTGAATTCTATTGGCAATTAATTTTGTCAGAATCTTGAGTGCCATGCTAACAAGTGAGATGGGTCTAAAGTCAGAAGGTTTCATGGGATTTGATATTTTGGGGATAAGAGCAATGTGTGCAGTATTGATACTATGAATATCCAGCTCCCCACTGTGAAATATGTTACATAAATTATAGAACTGGAATTTGATGATGTTCCAAAATTTCTTCATGAAGTAGCCATTAAAACCATCAGGCGCCCAGGGGATCTATCATCTGGCATGTGTTTGATAATGTCATCAATTTCCAAATGGGTGAATGGCTCTTTCAGATATGTAAGGTCATGTGGGGTAATTAGACTTTGTAAATCAAACATCATCTCAGTTGCAGAGGTTTTCCCTAGTCTGTCTCTGAAAGCAGTCCATAAAAGTGCAGCTTTGTGATCATGGTCAGTGATTTCATTGCCATGTTCATCATGTAGAACAGCAATATAATTTCTTCTGTAATTCTTGATGGCAATGGAGTGGAAGAACTTAGTGTTTTCATTACCAAGTTTAGCCCACCTAATGTTTGCCCTTTTCCTCCAATATCTTCTTTTTTCTTCAAGTAGTTTGTACAAATGAGATTTTAGAACTTTCCTGAAATTCATCTCAGGCATTGACAGGGCCCTCTCAAGTCCATCCAAGAGTGATAAAACAAAGTTGCAGTTATCAATGATAGTGTTGAGGTTAGAGAGGGATTTGCTCCACTTTTTGATAGCATGTCTCAAGTTTTTGAATCTAGCAGACAGATCATGTGCATCATTCTTGAACAGGCCTTTGTTAACCCAATTGTTTTGTACAATATATGACAATCCTTCAAAATCTAGCCAATAGTCTTCAAATATGAAGAGTTGTGATTTTGGTATATCAGTGCTGATTTGGATCAGAATAGGGATATGGTCAGATCCTAGTCTAGCCAAAGGAGTAGCCATAGTGTTGGGGAAAGCAGTGGTCCATTCATGAGATGTGAATATCCAGTCTAGTTTCTCAAGGAGAGGTTGTCAACACCTAGATTTTTAATCCCAAATGCATGTTATGCCATACATCGCAATCCCAGGATTACCATTTTTGCGAGACATGACAGAATTGGATACCACAGTACATCATCCATTACAAAACCATACACACAAATAAGGATCTCATGATTCAGTTCTTAATACAACTCAAGCAACGGAAATACGTAATAATAACGGTAGTGTAGGCGAAGCTCCTTCTTCGGGGTCACAGGCAATGCTGTTGGAGATATGCCCTAGAGGCAATAATAAATATAGTTATTATTATATCTTTGTGTTTATGATAAATGTTTACATTCATGCTATAATAGTATTAAAAAGGAAACATTAATACTTGTGTGATTTGTAAACTTAATTTGAAGTCCCTAGTAAAGCCTCTATATAATACTAGCTTGTTGGTTAATAGATGATTGTGGTTTCCATATCATGAACATTGAGATGTTATTAACAACAAGATCATATCGTTAGGAGAATGATATGGTGTACATACTCCTATAGATAAGCGTAGCATAAAGATCAAGTCATTTTAATAGTTCAATTGCTATATGCTTTCTGATACATAGTAATCTAATTCCTTCGACCATGAGATCATGCATATCACCTTTACCGGATGGATGCTTTGATGACATCAAACACCACATCGAATCGGGTGGCTATAAAGGTGGCATTGAGTGTTCGGAAAGTATTGGTTGAAACACATGGATCAAGAGGGATTTGTCCATCCATATGGGATAGATATACTCTGGGCCCTCTCGGTGAAATGTCATCCAATTAGCTTGCAAGCATGTGACTGGCTCACAAGGGATCACATATCACGGGAACGAGAAAAGAGTACTTATCGGTAACGAGGTTGAACTAGGTATGCAGAGATACCGACGATCATAACCTCGGATAAGTAAACTATCGTGAGACAAAGGGAAATTGATATCGTATGTAAGTGGTTCATTCGATCGCAAAGTAATCGTAGAAATATGTGGGAGCCATATGAATTTCTAGATTCCTCTATTGGTTATTGTTCGGAGAAGTGTCTCGATCATGTCCGCATAATTCACGAACCGTAGGGAGACATACTTAAGGATTCGACATTGTTTGAGTAGTTATGGAATGATGAGAAAGAGTCCGAATGTTGTTCGGAGTCTCGAATGGGATTCGAGATATCACGAGGAGATCCGGAATGGTCCGGAGAATAAGATTCATATAAGGAAAGTCCCGTTTCGGAGTTGGAGAATGGTTCCGGTGTTTTCATCGGGAATGTTCTAGAAGGTTCCGGAATGTCCGGCACTCCGAAGGGGAAGGGTACATGAATGTGTTATATCAAGTTGGTATGATTGCATTATGTATTCGGTGTCATCGCTGAACAAAATAGAGGGATTAATCAAATCCTAGTTTGAAAAGTCAAACGCCAAGTTTGAAAGTCAAACGACTATTTTTGGGAAGTGGAGAAAGAGGAGGAAACCGAGTTGGGGAGGAGTCCCTCCTCCACCATCGGCCCACCTCCAAGCCGAGTTGGGGAGGGACTCCCCTCCCCTTGTCCGGCCGGCCCCTCCACCTATATAAGGAGGGGCAGGGCTCCCCTCCTAGACACACAAGATCTCCGCCTCCAAAACCCTAAGCCGCCGGTGCCGCCACCTGTTGTCGCCGCCGCCCTAGGTCAAGCCACCGCCGCCGCCTAGCAACCCTAGACGCCAGCCAAGCTTCCTCCTCGGCGTGTCTAAACCCTAGATCGTCGAGGGACTCTCTCATACTCCACCATACTCCCGCCAAGGCGAAGCTCGCGAGATCTCCCTCTACTTAGGTACCACGCCAGTCAGCCGGAATCGCGAGGAGAGTGCTACAACCTCCGCTCACTGGAACAAGGGAGAGGAAGGTCTTAGTCGAAAACCGAACGTGACCGATCGGGAGCGCTGCCGGAACGCAGCGCCGGAAGGATCGTCTACGCGATCTTGAGATCGGGAAGAGTACGACTACATCACCCACGAGAATCCGCTCTCGTTAAACACTTTGGAATCTTCGAGGGTGATTTATTCCATCGACTCGTTGCTACAATCTAGTATATAGATCTTGGCTAGTTTGTTTGTATGCGATAGAAATTTTTTGTTTTCCATGCTACGAATCCCTATAGTGGTATCAGAGCCGTGTCTATATGTAGATCTGTTGCACGAGTATAACACAATGGTCATTGTGGGCGTTGATGCTTTTATTGTCGATTGCTTTTTGTGTACTTTGCATCTTGCGGGATGTTGGGATGAAGTGGCCCGGGCTAACCTTACATGACATCGTTCATGATACTTGCTCCACGCTTGACATGCAACTTGTATTGCATAAGTGGCTTTATGGTGCTGCTTTCTCCTAGCATAGTTAAGATTCAATTTACAACGGGTGATTAACAATGCTAGTATCAATGTTGTGGTTCTTGTTCGTAAGTTAGAACGACACTTATTGAAAGCCCCAAACCACGTAAAATATACAAAAAAAGTAGAGGCGTCTAACTTTGTTTTGCAGGGGTGTGCTGTGATGTGATATGGCCATGATTGTGATTATATTTGATGTATGCAATGTTCCTTATTGTAAGTAAGCAACCGGCAGGAGCCATATGGTTGTCTTTAATTTATGTTAAGACCCGCATGTCTATTCAAAGTAGTTGTAATAGTTGAAGCCGGTGGACGACAACCATGGTGAAGCGTCATTGACCTTGATGCAATGCCGGTGATGATGGAGATCATGTTCGTGCTAGAAGATGGAGATCGGAAGCACAGATAAGAAAGGCCATATCATATCACATATTATGAAATGCATGTGATGTTAATCCTTTATGCATCTTGTATTGCTTAGTAGACGACGGTAGCATTATAAGATGATCCCTCATGCACATGAATTTCAAGTCATAAGGTGTTCACCCTTAGTTAGCACTGTTGCTAAAGCTTGTTGTTTCGAAGCACCACGTGATGATCGGGTGTGTTAGATTCCGCAAGTGTATACAACGTGAGCAAGCCAGATTTGATCATGCGGAAACTAAGGTTTGATCTTGACGAGCCTAGCATGTACAGACATGGTCTCGGAACACGGATCACCGAAAGGTAAAGCATGAATCATATAGTAGATATGATGAACATGTCGATTGTTCGCCATTGAAACTATATCAACTCTCGTGATGATCGGTGTTGATGTGGTGGATTTGGTTCATGTGATCACTAAAACAATGTGAGGGATATTGTTTTGAGTGGGAGTTCACCTAGATTAATTTTATTATTAATTTGAACTCAATTTGTCATAAACTTAGTCTAAACTATTGCAAATATGTTGTAGATCAATGGCAGCCCCTACCATCAATTTTAATGCGTTCCTAGAGAAATAAAAGTTGAAAAACAATGGAAGCAACTTCATGATTGGTTCCGCAATTTGAGGATTGTCCTCACGGTGGTAATTTGACCTATGTGTCGGATGCACATTGGTGACTCCACCGCACTGATGCGCCAATGAAGTAAAGAATGTTTACCTCACTCGAAGACTCAAGACTCCACAGCAAAGGTGCTATCTTGTATGGTTTAGAATCGAGCTTGTAAAAGGTTTAAGAATTCAGACCATATGATATTGTCGAGGATCTCAAATTGATCTTTGAGACTCTTTATGCCATTGAAAGCTATGAGGCTTCTAAAATTTCTTTAACTGCAAGATGGAAGAGGGCAGTCGGTGAGCATGTGCTTAAGATGTCCGGCACGCAAAACAAACTTCAAAGCTTGGGTATAGTGATTCCTAATGCTTTGGGGATTTACCGCGTCCTCCAATCACTACCACCAAGTTACAAGAACTTTGTGATGAACTAAAACATGCAAAACATGAACAAGACGCTGCCGTAACTCTTGCCATGTTGAAATCTGCGAAGCGGAGATCAAGAAAGAGCACCAAGTGTTGTTGGTCAATAAGACTACCAAATTCAAGAAAGGCAAGTCTAAGCAGAAGGGACCCTTCAAGAAGGGTGGTAAGAAAGTTACCACGCCAAGAAGACCAAGGCTGGACCTAAGCCCGACATCGAGTGCTTTTACCGCAAGGGAGAAGGTCACCGAAGCGAATTGCCCAAAGTACTTGGCGGATTTGAAGAACGGCAACATCAAGAAGAAAGGTATATGTGATATACATGTTATTGATGTGTATCTCACTAGTACCGCAGTAGTGCGGGTATTTGATAATCGGTTCGCTGCTCATATTTGTAACTCAAACAAAGCCGCAGAATAACCGGAAGCTAGCGAAGAACGAGGTGACGATGCGCGTGGGAAACGGATCAAAGGTTGATGTGATCGCGGTCGGCACGCTACCCCTTCATCTACCATCGGGATTAGTTTTATACTTAAATAATTGTTATTTGGTGCCTGCGTTAAGCATGAACATTATATCAGGATCTTGTTTATTGCGAGACGGTTACTTGTTTAAATCCGAGAATAATGGTTGTTCGATTTATATGAGTAATATGTTTTATGCACATGCACCTTTGATAGATGGTCTATTCTTATTGAATCTCGATAGTGGAAATACACATATTAATAACATTGAGGCTAAACGTTTGAAATCGAGCGATAACTCAACCTATATGTGGCACTGTCGTCTTGGTCACATTGGAGTGAAGTGTATGAAGAAACTCCATTCCGATGGACTTCTTGAATCACTTGAAAGATGCGAAGCATGTCTGATGGGTAAAATGACTAAGACTCCATTTTCTGGTATGATGGAGCGAGCTACGGACTTATTGGAAATCATACATACCGATGTGTGTGGTCCAATGAGTGTAGCATCGCGCGGTGGTTATCGTTATGTTCTTACCTTCACGGATGACTTGAGTAGATATGGGTATATCTATTTCATGAAACATAAGTCCGAAACTTTCGAGAAGTTTAAGGAATTTCAAAGTGAGGTAGAGAATCAACGTAACAAGAAGATTAAATTTCTTCGTTCTGATCGTGGAGGTGAATATCTAAGTTACGAGTTTGGCGAGCATTTGAAGAAATGCGGAATACTTTCACAATCGACACCACCGGGAACACCACAGCGTAATGGTGTGTCCGAACGTCGTAATCGAACTCTCTTAGATATGGTTCGTTCTATGATGTCACTTACAGATTTACCGCTATCATTTTGGGGTTATGCATTAGAAACAGCCGCATTCACTTTAAATAGGGCACCATCTAAATCCGTTGAAACGACACCGTATGAATTATGGTTTGGGAAGAAACCTAGATTGTCGTTTCTTAAAGTTTGGGTTTGCGAAGCCTATGTAAAGAAGTTACAGCCGGACAAGCTTGAACCCAAAGCGGAAAAATGCGTCTTCATTGGATACCCGAAGGAAACTATTGGGTATACCTTCTATCATAGATCCGAAGGCAAAATCTTCGTTGCCAAGAATGGATCCTTTCTAGAGAAGGAATTTCTCTCGAAAGAAGTGACTGGAAGGAAAGTAGAACTCGACGAGGTTGTCGAACCTTCTCTCAAAATTGCGAGTAGCGCAGCACCGGAAGAAGTTCCTGTGGTGCATGCACCATTTAGAGAGGAAGCTAATGATGATGATCATGAAACTTCAGTTGAAGTTGCTACAGAGCCTCGCAGGTCAACGAGAACTCGTACCACTCCAGATTGGTATGATCCCATTATGAGTGTCATGTTGGTGGACAACACCGATGACCTTGAGACATATGAGGAAGCAATGATGAGCCCAGATTCTAATAAATGGCAAGAAGCCATGAAATCCGAGATTGGATCCATGTACGAAAACCAAGTATGGACTTTGGTGGACTTACCGGATGGCCGGAAGGCTGTCGAGAACAAATGGATTTGCAAGAAGAAAAGAATCGATGGTAATGTTACTGTCTATAAAGCTTGACTTGTCGCAAAAGGGTTTCGACAAATTCAAGGAGTTGACTACGTTGAGACTTTCTCACCAGTAGCGAAGCTAAAGTCTGTGAGGATTATGTTAGCAATCGCTGCATATTATGATTATGAGATATGGCAGATGGATGTCAAAATAGCATTCCTCAATGGAGACATTGATGAAGAGTTGTATATCATGCAACCCAAAGGTTTTGTCGATCCTAAAGATGCTAACAAGGTATGCAAACTTCAACGGTCCATTTATGGATTGAAGCAAGCATCCCGAAGTTGGAATCAACATTTTGATAAGGTGATCAAAAGTTTTGGTTTTGTACAAACTTATGGAGAAGCTTGTATTTACAAGAAAGTGAGTGGGAGCTCTGTAGCATTCTTAATACTATATGTAGATGACATATTGTTGATTGGGAATGATGTAGACCTTCTTAATAGTGTCAAGGAATATTTGAATAATAGTTTTTCAATGAAGGATATTGGCGAAGCAGCTTACATATTAGGCATAAAGATTTATAGAGATAGATCGAGACGCCAAATATCATTGTCACAAAGTACATATTTGGACAAAGTTCTAAAGAGGTTTGGAATGGAAGATAGCAAGAAAGGGTTCTTGCCCATGTTGCCCAATACGACCTTGAGTAAGACTCAAAGTCCGACATCGGCAGAAGATAGAGAAAGGATGAGTAAGACTCCCTATGCCTCAGCCATAGGATCTCTAATGTATGCCATGCTATGTACTAGACCCGACATTGCATATGCTGTTAGTTTAACTAGCAGATATCAAAGTGATCCAGGAGTGGATCATTGGACAGCGGTCAAAAACATCCTTAAGTAGTTGAGAAGAACTAAGGATATGGTTCTTTCTTATGGAGGTGATGAACAACTCGTTGTAAATGGTTACACCGATACTAGTTGGAACACCGATCCGGATGATTCTAAATCACAATCTGGATACGTATTTATTTTGAATGGTGCAGAAGAATGGAGGAGTGCAAAGCAAAGCGTTGTGGCGAGATCTTCAACCGAATCGAATACATGGTCGCTTTGAGGCTTCACAAGAAGCGATATGGATGAAAGAGTTCATTACAGAGGGTGTGGTTCCTAGTGCTACCGGATCCAATGTCTATCATGTGATAACATGGGCGCCATAGCCAATGCGCAAGAACCAAGGTCACACAAGAAGCTGAAGCACATCAAGCTACGTTTTCACGCTATTCGAGAACATATCCAAGATGGGGATATAAAGATTTGCAAAGTACACACATATCTGAATGTGGCGGATCCGTTGACTAAACCTCTCCCGAGGGCAAAACATGACCAACACCAAACTGCCATGGGTGTTCGGTATATTACCATGTAATCTAGATTAGATGACTCTAGTGCAAGTGGGAGACTGTTGGAGATATGCCCTAGAGGAAATAATAAATATAGGCCCAGTTCTTTTAGCGGCTTCTCTGAGAAGCCACCCTACCCCCAGTTTCCTGGGGAAGCCGGTTCAAAAAATTTACAAGGCTTCCAAAGTGGTTAAGTCTAAACTAACTTGGAAGCCTCACAAAAATTTGGAACCGGCTTCCCCAAGAAGCTGGGGGTAGGGCAGCTTCTCCGAGAAGCCGCCAAAAGAACTGGGCCATAGTTATTATTATATCTTTGTGTTTATGATAAATGTTTACATTCATGCTATAATAGTATTAAAAAGGAAACATTAATACTTGTGTGATTTGTAAACTTAATTTGAAGTCCCTAGTAAAGCCTCTATATAATACTAGCTTGTTGGTTAATAGATGATTGTGGTTTCCATATCATGAACATTGAGATGTTATTAACAACAAGATCATATCGTTAGGAGAATGATATGGTGTACATACTCCTATAGATAAGCGTAGCATAAAGATCAAGTCATTTTAATAGTTCAATTGCTATATGCTTTCTGATACATGGTAATCTAATTCCTTCGACCATGAGATCATGCATATCACCTTTACCGGATGGATGCTTTGATGACATCAAACACCACATAGTAACTGGGTGGCTATAAAGGTGGCATTGAGTGTTCGGAAAGTATTGGTTGAAACACATGGATCAAGAGTGGGATTTGTCCATCCATATGACGGATAGATATACTCTAGGCCCTCTCGGTGAAATGTCATCCAATTAGCTTGCAAGCATGTGACTGGCTCACAAGGGATCACATATCACGGGAACGAGAAAAGAGTACTTATCGGTAACGAGGTTGAACTAGGTATGCAGAGATACCGACGATCATAACCTCGGATAAGCAAACTATCGTGAGACAAAGGGAAATTGATATCGTATGTAAGTGGTTCATTCGATCGCAAAGTAATCGTAGAAATATGTGGGAGCCATATGAATTTCCAGATTCCTCTATTGGTTATTGTTCAGAGAAGTGTCTCGATCATGTCCGCATAATTCACGAACCGTAGGGAGACACACTTAAGGATTCGACGTTGTTTGAGTAGTTATGGAATTATAAGAAAGAGTCCGAATGTTGTTCGGAGTCTCGAATGGGATTCGGGATATCACGAGGAGATCCGGAATGGTCCGGAGAATAAGATTCATATAAGGAAAGTCCCGTTTCGGAGTTGGAGAATGGTTCCGGTGTTTTCATCGGGAATGTTCTAGAAGGTTCCGGAATGTCCGGCACTCCGGAGGGGAAGGGTACATGAATGTTGTTGGAATTATGCCCTAGAGGCAATAATAAAGATGTTATTATTATAATTCTTGTTCATGATAATGTTTATATTCCATGCTAGAATTGTATTAAGCGGAAACTTTAATACTTGTGTGGTTTGTAAACAACACCGTGTCCCTAGTACGCCTCTATGGACTAGCTCATTGATTAATGATGGTTAAGGTTTCCTAACCATGGACATGAGTTGTCGATTAATAATGAGATCATATCATTGGGAGAATGATATGATGGACAGACCCAAACTAAGCGAAGCAATTAGATCGTGTTCATCTTTGCGAAGCTTTTCCTATGTCAAATATTTTATTCCTTGGACCATGAGATAATACAACTCCCTGGTATCGGAAGAAAGCTTTGAGGTCATCAAACGTCATCCTATGAGAGGGTGATCATAAAGGTGTCTCTCAGGTGATCGGAAAGTATCTGTTGGGTTGTATGTATCGAGATGGGATTTGTCCCTCCCAAGTCGGAGAGATATACTTCGGGCCCACTCGGTAATCGATATCAACACCGCTTGCAAGCATGTGGTTAAGGAGTTAATCACAAGTGATATCGGATTACGGAAGTAAAAGTACTTGCTGTGAACGAGATTGAACTAGGTATGACGGTACCGACGATCAAATCTCGGGCAAGTAAAATATCGCGAGACGAATGGAATATATATATGGGATTGATTGAATCCTGGCATCGTGGTTCATCCGATATGATCATCGATGAATGTGTGGGAGTCAATATGGGTTTCCAGACCCCGTTGTTGATTATTGATAGAAGATCATGTCTGCATATTCTCGAACCCGCAGGGTCACACACTTAACGTGTCTCAACACTAGGATAGATTGGATAATTGGTTTATGAGTTTTTTGTTCGGAGTCTCGGATGGGATCCGGGACATCACGAGAGGTTCCAGAGTGGTCCGGAGAATAAGATTCATATAAGGCAGTGCAGTTTTTGGAGTTCGGAATTGTTCCGGATTAATCGGTATTGTACCGGAAGCTTCTAGAACCTTCTGGAAGGGGACCAACGTGGACCCACCTTCCGGGAGGGGGCATGGACCTATGAGGGAGTGCCATGTCCGCATTGGGCCAGGGGCACAAGGCCCCATAGGGCCCAGCCGTCCAAGAGGGATAAAACCCTAATCTAGACCTTCTAGAAGTGGGGGGGGGGGGGGGTTCCTTGCCCCCCACTCCTCCTCCTTTGGCCGACGGACTTGGCTTGGGGGAGGGGCTAGGGCATCCGCCCACCCCTCTATATAAAGAGGGCTGGGGGCGCACCACCCCCCCACACCTTCCTCTGCCGCCTCGCCGCCTCCCTCTCTCCTCCCGATCGCGAAGCCCTGCTGCAGAAACTCTCCACCATATACACCACGCCGTCGTGTTGTAGATCCAATCCATCTCTCCACCATACTTGCTGGACCGAGGAAGGAGTATACGTCGAGGTGCTGCACGTGTGCATCTCACGGAGGCACCGCCACTTGTGGTGCTAGATCGGATCGGATCGCGAGGAGGAGAAGCGAGTACGACTACATCACCCACGTTCCGATGAACGTTTACCGTATGAATATTCAAGGGTATGAAGATCTAATCCAATCTCTCATTGTTTGCATCTCCTATATTAGATCTTGGCTTTCCTCCGCTCGCATCCGTAGAAAATTTTGATTTACTATGCCGTGAAACCCTTCAAGGGTATCGAGCTAGATCTATGCGTAGATGTGTTTCACGAGTAGAACGCAACATGGTTGTTGCGGGCATTGATGTTTTCTGTTGCAAGCCTCTTGTTTGTGTTCTTCTTATGACGGATAGTGAGATTGAAGCGTCCGTGCCAACCTACGCGACGCCGTCGAGACCGCTCCGCACTTGACGTGTGGCTTGTTCCACAATGCGCCGGTGGATGCCGTTTCTCTCACTATAGTTGTCTTGGGATTAACACGGAGTTTGGCAACCATAATATCACCGTTGGCTTTCCGTAGGTAAGAATCGTTCTTAGCATCTACTCCCATAAGCCACGTAAACATGCAACAACAAAGTAGAGGCGTCTAACTTGTTTTTGCAGGAGTGTTTTGTGATATGGTATGGCCCAAGATGTGATGTGTATAATGTATGCGATGATCATGTTTTGTAATGTTTCACGACTTGCATGTCGATGAGTACACAACCGGCAGGAGCCATATGGTTGTCTTTATAATTGTGTATGACCTGTGTGTCAACGTCTTATGCGCCATGTAATAGTTTCACTTTACCGCTAAGTAGTTAGCAATAGTTGTAGTTGCTATTCGTGGTGGAGAAAATCATGGTGGAGTGATGGAGATCATGCCGGAACGCACAAGATGGAGATCATTGCGCGAAGATTGCCTATACCATGTCACATAAAGTTATATGCATGTGATGTTTATCCTTTTATGTATCTTATTATGCTTAGATCGCGATGGTAGCATTATAAGATGATTCCTCACTTAAAGATCAAGATAAAAACTATGTTCTCCCCAAGTATGCACCGCTATAAAGTTCGTCGTGTCCAAGCATCACGTGATGATCGGGTGCTATAGACTCTACGCTCACATACAACGGGTGCAAGCCAGTTTTGCACACGCAGAAATACTTGGGTCTAACTTGACGAGCCTAGCATGTACAGACATGGCCTCGGAACACATGAACCGAAAGGTTAAGCATGAGTCATATGAATGATATGATCAACACTTCGTTGTCCACCATTAAAACCACATCTCTTCTCGTGGAGATCGGATTAGGTGTGGTGAATTTGGATCGTGTTAACTAAACAACTTGAGGGATGTTGAATTTAGTGGGAGTTCATCTAGTAATTTGATTAAAAGTTGAACTAGTTATCATGAACATAGTCTAATTTGTACTTGCAATACTGTAGATCAAATGGCTAATTCCAACTTCAACTTCAACGTTTTCGCTGAGAAGGAAAAGCTTAGAAACAATGGGTCTAACTTCACCAATTGGTTCCGCAATCTAAGAATCATTCTCTCTGGTGGTCAAAAGGACTATGTCCTTTGGAAAGCGTTAGGTGACCCCCCTGCAATCGCTACCGTGATGAGAAAGTCATCGATCAACAAGAAGATGATTATGGTGTGATTAAGAGAACCATGTTGTTTGCTATGGAACCGAACTTCAAAATAGTTTTGAAGACTATCCCGGCCCTTTGAGATTCTCAAGAGCTGAAAACCATGTTTCGACTCGCCCGCTCGAGAGATATGAGATCTCTGAGAAGTTCTTTAACTGCAAGATGGAGGAAGGGAGTTCCGTTAGTGAGCACGCCATTAAGATGACGGGCTACACTCAACGCCTTGAGCAACTGGAATGCACGATTCTAGAGGAGCTCAAGATTGACAGGGTTCTGCAATCACTCCCTCCCAGCTACAAAAGTTTTGTAGTGACTCACAATTAGATTGGTTCCACTAATACGATCACCGAGCTCTTCGCAAAACTGAAGGCTGCGGAAGTGGACATCAAAAAGGATAATCATGTGTTGATGGTCAACAAGCCCCCCACATTCAAGAAAGGTAAGGGTGCAAAGAAGCCCTTCAAGAAAGGCGGCGGCAAGCGCGTTGCCCTCCGAAGAAGCTGTGTCTGGTCCTAAGTCGACATCGAGTGCTTCTATTGCAAGGACAAGGGTCACCGAAGCTGAATCGTTCAAGTACTTAGTGGACAAGAAGGCCGGCACCATCAAAGGTATATTTGATATACATGTTATTGATGTTTTCCTTACTAGCCCTCGTTGTAGTGCCCGGTATTTGATACCGGTTGCTAATATTTGTAACTCAAACAGAGCTACGGAATAGACGGCTGCGATAGGGATGAGGTGACGATGCGCGTTGGCAACGGATCAAGAGTTGATGTGATGGCCGTCGGCACGCTCTCCTTAGTTTTACCTTCGGTATTAGTTTTAAACCTTAATAAGTGTTATTATGTGCCTGCGTTGAGCATGAACATTATTTCTGGATCTTTTTTATTGCAAGACGGTTATTCATTTAAATCGGAGAATAATGGTTGTTCTATTTATATGAGTAACATCTTTTATGGTCATGCACCTATTGTGAATGGTTTATTTCTTCTAAATCTCTAAAAGGATGAAACACACATCCATAACATAGAGGCTAAGAGATGCAAAGTAGATAGTGATAATACTACTTATTTGTGGCACTGTCGTCTAGGTCATATTGGTGTAAATCGCATGAAGAAACTCCATTCTGATGGACTTTTGGAGTCTCTTGATTTTGAATCATTTGACACATGAGAACCATGCCTCATGGGCAAGATGATAAAAACCCCGTTCTCCGGTATGATGGAGCGAGCAACGGACTTGTTGGAAATCATACATAGCGATGTATGCGGACCGATGAGTGTTTCGACGCGCTGTGGATATCTCTATTTTCTCACTTTTACCGATGATTTAAGTAGATATGGGTATATCTATTTAATGAAACATAAATCTGAAACATTTGAAAAGTTCAAAGAATTTCAGAATGAAGTGGAGAACCATCGTAACAGAAAAATTAAGTTTCTACGATCCGATCGTGGAGGTGAATATTTGAGTTATGATTTTCTCACGCATCTTAAAGCAAGCGAATCGCCGCAACTCACGCCACCCGAACACCACAAAGGAAAATGGTGTGTCTGAACGCCGAACCGAACCCTATTAGATATGGTCCGATCAATGATGTCTTATCGATTTGCCGTTATCATTTTGGGGTTATGCATTAGAAACCGCTGCATTCACTTTAAATAGGGCTCCATCTAAATCCGTTGAGACGACACCGTATGAACTGTGGTTTGGTGCTAAACCTAAGTTGTCGTTTCTCAAAGTTTGTGGATGCGAAGCTTACGTCAAGAAATTGATGCCGGATAAGCTCGAACCCAAAGCGGAGAAATGCGTCTTCATAGGATACCCTAAGGAAACTATTGGGTATACCTTCTATCACAGAACCGAAGGCAAAGTGTTTGTCGCAAAGAACGGTTCCTTTCTTGAGAAGGAGTCTCAAAAGAAGTGAGTGGGAGGAAAGTAGAGCTAGACGAGGTTATTGAACCTTCTCTTGAGTTGGAGAGTAGCGCAGCACCTGAAATTTTTCCAGTGCCGCCTGCACCAACAATAGAGGAAGCTAATGACAAGGATCATGAAGCTACGGACGATGCTGCTACTGAACATCGCAGGTTAACAAGGTCGCGTGCCCCTCCTGAGTGGTACGACAACCCTGTCTTGACTGTCTTGTTAGTAGAAGACAGTGAACCTACGAACTATGAGGAAGCAATGATGAGCCCAGACTCTGAGAAATGGCTAGAAGCCATGAAATCCGAATTGGGATCCATGAGCGAAAACCAAGTATGGACTTTGGTGGACCCTCCTTGTCGTGGTATTGCACGACAGATGCTACTGGGGGTAGCTTACGTAGAGGGAGCAAGGCGACGTAGGAGAATCCGGGAGCGAGATTGGCACACGATGTACCCAGGTTCACGTCCCCTCGATGGAGGATCGCTACATCCTGCTATCAATCCAGTATATGATCATAGATTGGTTTACATGGGAGCCACCGTAGGCGGAGGGAGATTATATCTAATGAGAGATGTGGGAGAAGATGTAATATGATGTACCCCCTGGGGGTGTCCTTGGTGGCTTTATATATGCAGCCAGTTAGGGTTTACAAGTGCTTTAGTGGGCTTTCTATTGGAGTCGCCGTCTTGGGCCTCCAGTCGGCTCCACTCGTCTGGGTCCAGCATGCGCCAGTCGCCGAGTTGGGCGAGTCGACCCGCTTTGTCGTGGGAATGACCACGGCAGATGCTGCAATCGGCAGCGAGTAGTAGAACGAGGGGCAAGGGCGGCCAGCCATCTGCGGTGCGAGATGAGGGCAGAGACACAGGGTTTTACCCAGGTTCGGCCCCCCGGAGGGTAAAGACCTACTCCTGCTAGATTGTATTATGGATGTGTTTACAATGGGCGAACTCGGCGACTAGGCGGCGAGTTGCTTGGGTGTATGAGGGAACGTATCTCTACTCACCCCATAGGGAGGTTTATATAGGCTCACCTCCCCTAGGGTTTACATATCTCAACCGATTCGGTTACAGCTTTGCCAATCGTTTAACCTAGATCGACCGGGCCTATCTACTCGCTTGGGCCTTCATCTTCCATACCGATACCTTCTCGGGCTTTGATCCACTAGCCGCTCACAGCCCACTCGCCAGCTTTGGGGCGATCGGAACGTCCACCGAGTATACCCCAATAGGCGTATCCCCATCGTAGTCCCCGAGGCCGTCGTTGATTAGGCGTGAGTGGCCGGCAATGGAGTATACGGCTTCAAGTAGGCATCCAATCGAATCGTCGGGGCTCTGTATAAAGGAAAAATCCGCGAACCGAGTCGCGTCTTGGGCGAAGTCGAGCCAACGAGACGCGATCTCGGCGAGTGACTTAACGAGCCGAGTGGCTGGAGTTGGACCGTCAGGCGTGGTCAAACTAGCCGTTAAGGTAACTCAATGGTAACTTCTGGCGTAATCATCGCTGTAACGGCCCCGATTTGGCGGCAACTCTCGCTATATAAGAGGAATGGTAGGCTATCGCAGAGCCAACCGCCCACCATTTCTTCCGAAAAGCGCGATCTCCTTCCTTTGCTCCGCGATCCAATCGACAAATCTTCGATCCCCAACCAACCTCTTCGCCATGGCCCTCTCCACCGAACCTTGGGGCAGATCCAAATGCACTAGGGCACTGGCCTGCTCGAGGAGGCCGGAATCCGCGAGCCTTTGTTGGCGTATCCCCGCAGCGGAGAAACGACCCCGAACCCGCGAGAGAGAGTTTGTCCGCTTCCACCATCTCGGCGGGGTTTAGGGTTTCCCACATCTCTGTTCTTCCGGCGCTTTGCGCCTTACGGATCCAGCCCTCGACCGGGTCCCACAAAGATCGAGCAGCTCGCCATCTTCGTATGCTCAAGTGCTACTTGGGCCGCCGCCCTACTTTCCTTGTGGCAAGATCTGTTCCATGGACGGTCACCGCGAGGAGGCGGTGCCCAATGCTAGCCGGCGGCCCGACATTCCAGCTCAAGTCCAAAGCTTCCTTCGACCGATGCCGGCCAAAGCAGAGCGACTAGAAGAAGTCATGGTTCTATGTGACCGAGGCGACTCGAGGACGAGGCGGCGATCCCGCAGTACTCGGCCAACCGCTCGAGCCACGCCATCTCCGTGTCGGAAGCTTCGACGACCAGCGATGGTCGTCGACGATGCTCCAGCCATCCGTGGCCTGAAGAAGAAGGGCTCCATTTATAAACTTGTACAATTGTTGGCTTGGGCGGCGGCTCGTTCCGCTTGCCCAACGCGACCATTACATGTATCAGTACACGGGTCGAGGAGACTCGACGAAAGCCTGCCTCGATGAATGGAAGATGGAGGACTATATCCCAGCGTTGAAGAAGATCACCCAGGCAGTGTATGCGGATGCGCAGGCCGGGGTCCCCCCCTACACCGCGAAGCGTCCGGCTCCGACGGTAATTTCTTTATCCTGTTCGCAGCGTATGCAACAAGCGGTAATTCTAACTCGTCTCGTATTCATCGCAGCTGTCCAAGTGGTGGAAGGGTGGCTCCACCCGCCGATGAAGAGCCCGGCCATCCACCCAGATACAAGCGGTCGCCGCCAAAGGGCAACGAGGACGACGAGGACGAGTCCGAAGAGGAAATTGCCCCATTGGTCCGAAGACCCGTGGCAACGCGAAATCGAAGCGAGCAGGAGCCTCGAGCGTCATGATGATGACGACGAGCTCCCAGAGACCACCTCGCGCCGCCAGCCCACTCCTTTGAAGAAGAAGAAGGAAAAGGAGGCGAGGGCCCCCCCGAGGAGGAAGACGAAGCCGCCGAAGATGGCCTCGCCGCCGCACTCGACGAGCAGCTCTGATGGCCACAGCTCGGCCGGTGACGGCGCGACCCCGGCGGCAACCGCGCTAGATGCGCCATCTGTGGAAGTGCCGCTGGCCTCGATGCCTCCGCCATTCGCGCCGGTCTCTGAGCTAGGGAAGGCTCCGGCTGTGGCGACTTCGCCCCGCAAGGAGGCCCCGAGCGTGGCGGTCTCTCCCCACAAGGAGGCTCCGACTGTGGCGACTTCGCCTCGCAAGGAGGCCCCGAGCGCGGCGGTCTCTCCCCGCAAGGATGCTCCGACTGCAGCGGCTCCAATTCGCGAGGAAGCCCCCGCCGAAGGTGTCCCAGAGGCGCCAGCCGCGGCCTCAACGACGAAGAAGCCGTCCGTGTCTTGGGCCCACGACGTCCTGGAACTGGGGCTTAGTCGCAAACTTGGCCCCGAGCTGGAAAAACCGGTCGGCCTTCGTACTGGGCTACGTTTCATTCCAGTCGCCAAGTGAGTGCATTCGGCCTTCTCTATTTTCTATAAGTACTTCGATTGTCTTTTATTGATTTGATCTGATATGCAGGACCGAAGTGAAAAGATGGGCCACCCGACTGGTAAGGTACCCTCCGCGAAGCGAGGAGGATCCTTCCCGCAAGAGGAAGGTGGACGAGGTCGCCTCAGTGAAAGGCAAGAAGGCCAAGGGCGACGCATCGCATCGCTCGACGACGCAGCCGCACCGCCGGACCAGTGGAAGCAACCGCATCTACAAAGGATGGCGTTTCCTTGCCTAGACCGGAGGAAGCCACTTCCTTTGGGGCGGGTGCCTCGATCGCTACCTTCCCCCGCTTCGTAACCAAGGCGGCCACGGCAAGCGGTTGTGCTGCGCCCCCGAGCCTTGCTCCGGGGACCACCGACCGAGTCGACCAACGTCGGGGCACACGCCGGCGCTTTCGCGTCTGTGGACGCAATACAACTCCATGGCATGCTTGGTGCAGCCATCCGGTACCTCCGGTCCGAGGATCAGTCGGTGCTTAGCAATGCGTGATTCTTATAATTTTCGCTTTGTACTTTCGCATCCGGTCCCCGTGCGCGACGCTAAATTTTAGCGGGTGGCCACCGAGCAATTTCGTGATCGCTACGGTCCCGAGCGCACTTGCTAAATTTTAGCGGGTGGGCACCGAGTAATTTTCGTATTCCGACTTTGATGATGTGCGGTCTGCAGATGGAGTCGGCGAGCGATTGGCTGCAACAGGCCGTGCTGAAAGTGAGTGGCCACTATCCAAGAAGCAAACAAGGAACTTCAGGTTGTCGCAGCGGAGGTGGCTCGGAGCTTGTCCTTCGTGAACCGGCGGCGATTCGCGCTGCGTCACGAGCAGAGGTCGCCGACCTCGGCGCAGCGAATCGGAGGCAAAAGAAGAAGCGAGCTCGGCGAATGGGCGAGCTAAGGCTGCCATTGCGGCCGCGGAGGAAGACCGCAAGGTGTCGGAAGCCCTCGTTGTTGGGCTTCAGGACGATTATTCGTCGCTTCAGTGCTTCATCACGGGACTCGCCCGCCGCTGCTTGGTGAGCGTCTTCCTGCCTTTCGTTGTATTGTTTGTGGTTTCCATGGTACTCATAATTGTCTCCTTCGCAGGTCGTGTTATTGGTAGCCAAGAAGAAGCGAGCTCGCTGACGCGAGGGAATGCGTAAGCTTGTCGACTTCGGCGATTGCCGGGCGACGTGCATCCGCGCCTATCTTCAAGAAATGTCGCCCACAGAGGTTATTCCCAGCGACCTTGTCACGGTGTGGGAGTATTTGGAGAAGGCGCCCGCGGTCGTAGAGTTCATGACGTCGGCGCCGGGCGTGAGCGTCGACAGCGAGCCTTGACTCGCCCACTTCGAGGATTCGACCGACGGCGTGACGAGTGGGTATCCTTCGCCGATCGGGCGCGGTGGATCTGTCCGAGGTTCTCAAGCTGCAAGAACGCGTCCGCCGCTTACTTGAGCGTGTATATGGCGGGCGACCTCCTTCCCTACCAGGAAACGGTCGTCGCGCCAAACGACCCCGAGCCGCCGCATCGTGACTTCAAGGTTGAGCAACCTTTCCGCTCGGCGATGGCGGGCGAGCTGACGACGTATCCGTCAAACCCGTACACCGCGTTCATCCGTAGGCGCCGGGATGCTGGCGCGTCATCGTCGAAGCCTGCAAAATAGGGTAGTTTGCCTAGATGTGTTAGCAGCAGTTCTGCCAAGCGGGCATAAGTTGTAACATAAGACAATGTGATATGCGATTGAATGGGACGTTGTGTCCATTTTGCTATTTATTTGTGTGTTGTGGATTGATTTTGGACGAGTCCCCGAGCGCGTCCGCCCTTTTGTGGGGTTCACCTCGTATATGATGTTTTTTGTTATCACGTGTTTTGTTAGTTTAGTCGACTCGCCCGAGCTCGGAGAGCCAGTCGCAAGGCGACTCCCTTGAGTGCTCAGATTTTACCGCTTTCCCGTGACGCGAACGGGTCGGGTGGCCGAGTCCCCAGCGTGGTACTTGGTAGTTCAAGGCGCGACTCGAGGTGGTTGAGGACTTAGCGCGTTGGTGTGAGCGCCACTCCGCCTGGCCCGGAGGGTCATCCGTCTTGAGTCCCGGTATGCTCTCTTACTTGGCGTTTTCCGGACCGATCGCGACGAACTGGTATTCATCCCCGAGCGTGGTACTTAGCCGTTCGAGTCGCTATGCCGAGGATGCGGAGGACCGAGGTCGCCGTGAGAGGCGAGGGCAGTTGTCTTGGTTCGCAAAACCATCGAGCTAAGCGACTCCAATGGGGCTCGGTTTTGGCGTTTTGTGGACGACGCAAGACCTGAAATGACTTCGGTGCTCTTACATCGCACTACTTAGCTTGGTCGCTGTACCAAAGGTTGACTTCTGCATTTTAGCATGACGCTGTTTATTACGAAAAGAGTGGCACAAGGCATGGAGAGTAGACAATTTGCGTGAACCGCTTTTTATTTCAGAGCGATTGGAGAGAGTACATGTGTGGGGTTCTAGGAGTAGAACTTCCGAGGAGATTTACATTCCATGGCCGCTTGACATCGAGTTCGCCATCCCATGGACGTCGATGAGGTAGTAGGCGCTGTTTAGCACGCCGATAGCGAACGGTCCTTCCCACGAGGGGAGAGCTTGTGCATGCCCTTCTTGTCTGGATGAGGCGTAACACCGTGTCGCCTTCTGGAAGGTGCGGGTTTTCACCCGTCGGCGGTAGTAGACGGAGTCCTTTGGTAAATGGCGGTCGCGATCGAGGTCGGCTTCGCCGAGCTGGTCGAGCCCATCTTGGCGGCCAGCTCGCTTATGGCCTCCAGATAGTGGACGACCCGTGGCGAGTCGTGTTCGAGGTCGGGCATGATCGCTTCGCGCCAGAGACCATGAAGAAGGGAGTGAATCCGTCGACTGTTGACCGAGGTGCGGATTCCCGATGACGGAGGGTAGCTCTTGACCCAAAGATCCAGCGCTCGAGTGGTACTTTGAGTCGCGGCTTTAGGCCGTGGAGGATGCTTTGTTGGCTCGTTCACTGGCCATTGGACTCGGTGTGATCGACGCGAGGTCGAGCGGATGTGGTGCTCTTCGCAGAATTCGGCCATTGCTCCCTTGGCGAAGTTTGTGCCGTTGTCCGTGATGATGCTGTTGGGGAAACCGTAGCGGTATATGAGCTCGCGTAGGAACTTAGTGGCTGTCTTCCCGTCGCATTTCCGGACTGGCTTGGCCTCCACCCACTTCGTGAATTTGTCGACGGCGACTAGCAAGTGGTTGTAGCCAGAGGGGGCCTTCTTGAAGGGGCCTACCATGTCCATGCCCCACGGCGAATGGCGGTGTGATGGGATTGTTTTGAGCGCGAACTTGGTACGTGCGTCTGGTTGGCGTACCGGCACCGGCGCATCGTTGACGATATCGACAGCGTCGGCGTGCGGGGCCATGAAGCCGTGTCGCATAGCCTTGGCGACCAGGAGCGGCTGGCGCGCGTGGTGGCCGCAATACCGAGTGGATGTCGTGTAGGATTTTGCGTCCTTCAGCCGGTTGGACGCAACGTTGGAACACGCCGGTGACGCTGCGCTTGTGTAGCTCGCCGTCGATGATGGTGTAAGACTTGCATCGGCGAGCAATCATTCAAGCGCTTGTCTCGTCTGCGGGCAAGGTGCCGGTCTCCAGGTAGGTGATATAGGGCTTGGTCCAGTCGTCTGGCTCGGTGATGAGTGCGACCAAGGCTGCCTCTGGTTGGAGTGGGACTCCGATGTCGATCTCCCTCGGGGGAGAGACTGATGGTTTGAAGATTGTGTCGAGGAACACGCCGGCGGGTGGTGCGAGTCGAGCCGACCCGATGCGAGAGAGGGCGTCGGCCTCCTCGTTTTTCCGCCTGTCGATCCACTCGACAGAGTAGCCGGTGAAGTGGCCGCCCAACTTATCCACCTCTTGGCGATACGCCGCCATGGTAGGGGAGTTGGCGTCGCAGGTGCCGGCAACTTGACCTGCAACAAGGTCGGAGTCTCCGTATCATCGAAGGCGATTGACGCTCATCTCCTTTGCGGATCGCATGCCGTGGAGTAGGGCCTCGTATTCAGCCATGTTGTTGGTGCAGGGCGTGAATTCGAGGCGGAGGATGTAGCGGAGCTTGTCGCCCTTTGGTGAAGTCAGCACTATCCCCTCTCCTGCACCGTCCGCGTTCTTGGACCCGTCGAAGTGTAGGCTCCAGTAGTGGAGGTACGGCGGCTTCTTGTTGCTGGGCCTCCTCCGGCGATGAAGTCGCGGTGCTCGGGACTTAATCGCCTTCGTGGCTCGTATTTAATGTTGTGGACGCCGATCTCGACGGCCCACTTGGCGACTCCGCCTTGCGCCGCGATTGCGGATGATGTCTTGTAGTGGTGCCGAGGAGATGACCGTGATCGGGTGCTCTTGAAAGTAGTGCGGCGCCGCTGAGCCTCAAGACCGCGTATACTAGCTTTTGGTGTGGGTATCATTGGCGGCGACTCGGTGAGGACCTCGCTGATGTAGTACACCGGCCGCTGGACCGGGCGCTCCTTTCCTTCCTCTGGTCGTTCGACGACCATTACGGCACTGACGACGCGCTCGGACGCCGCGACGTAAACCATCATAGGCTCTTTGTCAGCGGGTGCGGCGAGCAGTGGTGCGGCGAGTAACACCTTTTTAAGGTCGTGGAGCGCGTCGTCCGCCTCCTTGTCCCACTGGAAGGTGGGGTTCTTGCGCATAAGGCGGTATAGGGGCATCGCCTTTTCGCCCAAGCGGGGGATGAAGCGACTGAGAGCCGCTACATGCCCGGCCAGCTTCTGGACGTCGCGTAGGCACTCGGGTTTGCCGAGCCGGGCGATCGTGTCGATCTTCGTTGGGTTTGCCTCGATCCCTCGTTTGGAGACGACGTACCCCAGTAGTTTCCCGGCGGGTACACCGAAGGTGCACTTGCCTGGGTTGAGCTTTATCTTGTACCTCCGCAGATTGGCGAAGGTCTCCGCTAGGTCGGCGAGTAGGTCGCCTTGGCGAGCGGATTTCACGACCACGTCGTCGATGTAGACGTGGATGTTGCGGCCAATTTGGCTCGCGAGGCATTCTTGCATGCACCGGTAGGTTGCCCCGCGTTCTTGAGGCCGAAGGTCATGGCGTGTAGCGAAGGCTCGAATGGCGTGATGAACGCCGTCTTCTCCTCATCCTCGACACCATTTTGATCTGGTTGTACCCGAGTAGGCGTCGAGGAAACATAGCGACTCGAACCCGCGGTTGAATCGATTATCCGATCGATCCGTGAGGACGAATCGCTCCTTTGGGCAAAGGCGCTGTTCAGTTTGTAGTCGATACACATTCTCCGTGTCCCGCTTTTCTTCTCGACCAGACTGGGTTTGCTGTGCACTTGAGTATTTGATTGGCCGGATGAAGCCGGCAGTAAACGCTGCACTTCCTCGGCGATTGCTCGACGGGCGTTCTTCGTTGAAGGGCCATAGCGATCGCTTGACGGGTCGCACTTTGGGGTCGGCGTTTAATTTGTGCTCATGAGCTCCCTAGGGACACCGGCATGTCGGAGGGTTTCCATGCGAAGATGTCCCTGTTCTCACGGAGGAACTTCGATGAGCGCCTTCCTATGCTGGGCTCATGCCTGTCCGATCGTCACCGTCTGGCCGGAGTCGCTGGGACCAGCTCAACGGTGCGAGTGTGGCCTCAAAGGTTGAGGTGTGTTTGCGCCCGAGTTTGGCTTCTTGAGTATCGTGGGATCGTCATTGTTAACCCGCGCGTATCGGCTGTGGGAATGACCACGGCGGATGCGCAATCGGCAGCCAGTAGTAGAACGAGGGCAAGGGCGCCGCCATCTGCGTAGATGAGGCGAGACACGGGTTTTACCAGGTTGACCCCGAGGGTAAAGACCTACTCCTGCTAGATTGTATTATGGATGTGTTTACAATGGGCGAACTCGGCGACTAGGCGGCGAGTTGCTTGGGTGTATGAGGGAACGTATCTCTACTCACCCCATAGGGAGGTTTATATAGGCTCACCTCCCCTAGGGTTTACATATCTCAACCGATTCGGTTACAGCTTTGCCAATCGTTTAACCTAGATCGACCGGGCCTATCTACTCGCTTGGGCCTTCATCTTCCAGTCGCCTGATACCTTGCTGGGCTTTGATCCACTCGCCGTTCTGCAGGCCCACTCGCCAGCCCTTGGGCCAGTCGGAAACGTCCCGCTGAGTATACCCCAATAGGCGTATCCCCATCACGCTTAGGCCTAGACTTCAATCGCCTCGATCCAGCTGGCAAATCCGCTTCGTGGATATACCCCGATTGGTATTCCCCCATCAGTAGTCCCTGAGCACGTTGTTGATTCGACGCGGGCTTGAGGCAGGGCGCGGAGAGTCTTGACGATGGGTCGTGGCGAATCGGCGACGAGCTCCTGAACAGAGAAAAGAACCGTGAAGCGGGAGGCGGTCGGCGTGAGCCAGTCGGTGATGGACAGTTGGCGTAAGACGCAGGGTGTCGGTGAAGCCGCTAGTTACGGCGAGTCCCCGTACATGGAGCGTTCCGAGTCCCCGAGCGTGTTGAGCACGCGAGGGCGAGTCCATGGTGGCGAGTCCCCGAGCGTGTTGAGTACGCGAGGGCGAGTGTCCATGGCGGCGAGTCCCCGAGCGCGTTGAGTACGCGAGGGCGAGTGTCCATGGCGGCGAGTCCCCGAGCGCGTTGAGTACGCGAGGGCGAGTGTCCGCGGCGGCGAGTCCTCGAGCGTGTTGAGTACGCGAGGGCGAGTGTCCGCGGCGGCGAGTCCTCGAGCGTGTTGAGTCCCCGAGGGCGTGTCCGCGGTGGCGTGTCCTCGAGCGTGTTGAGTACGCGAGGGAGAGTCCGCGGTCGCGGAACCACGCGCGCACGCAGTATGCCTAGGAGTAGTCCCCGAGGCTCGAGTTGGCTCGTAGAGGCGACTTGAGGCTCTTTAGAGATACATATTCTCAAAATAGTAGTGGTTGCCGCCGAGCACGACGAGTGGCGAAATCGAGCGACCGGCGAGCGCTGAGTCCCCGAGCGCGGCGAGCGGCGAGGCCGAGGGACCGTGAGAGATGGCAAGTCCGCGCAGGATGAGTCCTCGAGTGTGGTGATTACGCGATGATAGCGAGTCCGCGAGGGGAGAGTCCCTGAGTGTAGCAAGTCCGCGATTATTGCGAGTCCACGGGGGGAGAGTCCCCGAGTGTAGCGAGTCCGCGATGATTGCGAGTCCGCGAGGGGAGAGTCCCCGAGTGTAGCGAGTCCGCGATGATTGCGAGTCCGCGATGATAGCGAGTCCGCGATGATGTTGATCGCGTTGTTTTATTAGCGAGTCTCTCGTCTTGGCCCGGGGGGCCAGTCGCATGGCGACTCCAAAGATGGCTCTCGGCTTGGCGTTCTTCCTGGACGATCCGAGGCTCGGTTTGCAAGTCCTCGTCCGCAGTACTTAGCCGTGCGAGTCACACTGTCTAAGGTTAAGGAGGACATGGTGCTGTTTGTGTAGCACTACCATTTGTCTTGGCCCGGAAGGCCAGTCGAGCAAGGCGACTCCAATGATGGCTCTCGGTTAGCGTTTTTCGTGGACGATCCGAGGCTCGGTTTGCGAGTCCTCGTCCACACTACTTGGCCATTGCGAGTCGCTCTTTCAAAGGTTGACAAAGGCGAATAGATTTCTCCCGAGCGGAAGAGACACCCAGTGGTGAGTCCATGCAGCGTGGCATGCGACCCTCTCTGGCGACTCGGACGATGAAGGTCCCTTAATAGGCGTGGCGTACACATTCGACGTAGCGGACGGGGTCGCACGACGTTTAGCTCGAAAAATTCGACGCGGCGGACAAGGAGTCGACGCGGCGGACGGTGATCGCGCTATGGCGATGTCGACGCGGCGGTCACGGGGTCGACGCGGCGGACGAGGGCCGCGCTTTGGCGAGGTCGAAGCGGCGGACACGGGGTCGACGCGGCGGACGAGGTCCACGCTTTGGCGAGGTCGACGCGGCGTACACAGGGTCGACGCGGCGGACGGAGGTCGCGCTATAGCGAAGTCGACGCGGCGAATACGGGGTTGACGTGGCGGACAGAGGTCACGCTATGGCGAAGTCGACGCGGCGGACACGGGGTCGATGCGGCGGACGAGGGCCGCACTTTGGCGAGGTCGACGCGGCGGACATGGGGTCGACGCGGCGGACGGAGGTCACGCTTTGGCGAAGTCGACGCGGCGGACGCGGGGTCGACGCGGCGGACAGAGGTCGCGCTATGACGAAGTCGACGATGGCGATCCCGCGGCAGGCGACACGACAGATGGAGAGGTCAGGAGACCGGTGAGTGCCGATGTCTGGAGCGCACTGAGTCCCCGAGCGTGGCATGTGGAGAGGTCGAGATCGCGATGGCGAGTCCCCGGGCGTGGTGAGTACATGATGACGAGTCCAGGAAGGTGATTTCGCGGCGCCGAGTAGAGTCCTCGAGGGCGGCGATTTCATGAAAGGAGAGCCCGCGACGTACTGGTGAGGCGTTTAGCCCGAAGGAGGGGACGCGGCGGACCGTGTCACGCGATGGAGTCGGCCGGATTTTCACCGGAGTCGACGAGGCGGATTAGATGCGTTATCCCCTTTTCGCGGCAATTTATTGATAAATCTACACACACAAGGTAATACAAATCGAAGAAAAATATACGTAAATTCAGCTTTGCAGATCCTAATAATTAATTAGGAAAAATACCACATGATATGAGTGGTCAGGCTAGCTTTATCCCACTCGCCACGCTTTGGCTCCATTAAATCAAATTAGGGCCTGCTATTAAGTGCTTGTACAGGAGCTGTCGACCGCGTACTTGGCCATGATATAGACGGACTCGGCCGCGATGCTTCTACTGCTGACGTAGGCCGCAGATGAGCCGCAAGGTCGGAGTAGTTCATAGGTTGTACTACTCTGACCCAATCGTGTACTCCAAACGTGAAAGCAATCAACAGGCACGAGAGATTAGATTGAAATAAATTAATCTATTTGGTAGAGCAATAATTGAAAGAGATGCAGATTGAGCATAACCGATCTCGCGTGTCAGCATCTGTTCCTCAACGCTAACATCTGCAGGTGCAAGTGCCGCATTGGGAGACGGCAGGCCAGACTAGATCGAATCCCAACCAGAGTCCTCGCGCCAGATGCGAACTAGCCATCGGTGATGGCAGGGGATCCCGCCCAGATTATCACCCTCCAAGCATCGCTAGCCCCAAGGTGGGCGCCAACTGTCGTGGTATTGCATGGCAGATGCTACTGAGGGTAGCTTACGTAGAGGGAGCAAGGCTACGTAGGAGAATCCGAGAGCGATATTGGCACACGATGTACCCAGGTTCACGTCCCCTCGATGGAGGATCGCTACATCCTGCTATTAATCCAGTATATGATCATAGATTGGTTTACATGGGAGCCGCCGTAGGCGGAGGGAGATTAGATCTAATGAGAGATGTGGGAGAAGATGTAATATGATGTACCCCCTGGGGGTGTCCTTGGTGGCTTTATATATGCAGCCAGTTAGGGTTTACAAGTGCTTTAGTGGGCTTTCTATTGGAGTCGCCGTCTTGGGCCTCCAGTCGGCGCCACTCGTCTGGGTCCAGCATGCGCCAGTCGCCGAGTTGGGCGAGTCGACCCGCTTAGGCCTAGACTTCAATCGTCTCGATCCAGCTGGCGAATCCGCTTCGTGGATATACCCCGATTGGTATTCCCCCATCACTCCTAGCGACCGAAAGGCCGTTGAGTGCAAATGGATCTTCAAGAAGAAAACGGACGCGGATGGTAATGTTACCGTCTATAAAGCACGGCTTGTTGCGAAAGGTTTTCGACAAGTTCAAGGTGTTGACTACGATGAGACTTTCTCTCCCGTAGCGATGTTTAAGTCCATTCGGATTTTATTAGCAATTGTTGCATTTCATGATTATGAAATATGGCAGATGGATGTCAAGACTGCGTTCCTCAATGGCAACATTGATGAAGAGTTGTATATGATGCAACCCGAAGGTTTTGTCGATCCTAAGGATGCTGATAATGTATACAAACTTTAGCGTTCCATTTATGGACTGAAGAAAGCATCTCGGAGTTGGAACCTTCGTTTTGATCAAGTGATCAAGAGCTTTGGATTTGTTCCAAATTGCTACGAAGCTTGTATATACAATAAAGTGAGTGGGAGCTCGGTGACGTTTCTGATACTATATGTGGATGACATATTGATTATTGGAAATGACATCAACATGCTTAACGATGTGAAGAGTTATTTGAACAAGTGTTTTTCAATGAAAGACCTAGGTGAAGCTGCTTATATATTGGGCATCAAAATCTATAGAGATAGACAAAGACGCCTAATAGCTTTAAGCCAGAGTACATACCTAGACAAAGTTCTGAAAAGGTTCAGAATGGATAAGGCAAAGAAAGGTTCAGTGCCTATGTTGTCAGGTAAGATATTGAGCAAGGCTCAATGTCCATTCTGATAAATGATAGGAAGCTATGAGCAAAGTGCCTTATGCCTCGCCATAGGTTCCATCATGTATGCCATGCTATGTACTAGACCGGATGTGTCCAATGCTCTTAGTTTGACGAGCAGATATCAAAGTGATCCAGGAGTGGAACACTGGACAGACGTGAAGAACATCATAAAGTACCTAAATAGAACTAAAGAAATGTTCTTAGTCTATGGGGGTGATGAGCATGATCGTCAGAAAAGGTTACGTCGACGCTAGTTTCGACAATCGACAAGGATGATTCTAAATCTCGACGGGATACGTGTATATTTTGAATGGAGGAGCTGTGAGTGGAGAAGCCGCAAGCAAAGTGTGATCGCGGGATCTACGGTAGAAGCGGAATACATGGCTCAGTAGAAGGCCAAGTGAAGGAGTTTGGATCAGAAACTTCATCACTGAGCTTGGCGTGGTTCCAAGTGCATTGGACCCACTGGAGATATTGTGTGACAACACTGGCGCCATAGCACTCGCTAAGGAACCAAGATATCATCCAAAGACCAAGCATATCAACCGCAAGTTTCATATAATCCAGGATTATATAGCAGATGGAGATCTGAAGATTAGCAAAGTACATACAGATCTGAATGTCGCAGATCCATTGACTAAACCTCTTCCATGTGTAAAACATGATCAGCACCTCAGTGCCATGGGTGTGAGATTGTTGCCAAATGTAAACTAGATTATTGACTCTAGTGTGTGGCATCCCGCAAAACCACTACTAGAAAATCGCGTTGAATTTGTGCACTGCATCGTCATCATCATGCATTGTTTGCATAAAACTATGTTGGCAAAACCCGTCTTTGTTTTCTAAACGCCCATCTTGTTCAAACACCGGAAACCGGGTCGCCGGACTATTTTATTTTGGCCGCTATCGGTTTGCTTCGGCCCGTTTAAAAACAAATACAAAGTTCAATTATTTTCAGTAGGGGCAGACGAACGGGCCAAATAGACCCGATCGACCGCCCCAGGAAAAACTAAAACGGTCCACCCCAATCAGCCCCATCTAATCCTATTCCTACCAACTAGTCTACCCACACCCAACCCTCCACCTCACCCCAACCAATAGGCATGTGCCACCTCACCCTCTCCCTAACCCTCACCCAATCCCCACCTGCCACGTGGCCCAACCCCTCACCCCTCCCTCTCTCTCCTTCCCTGCCCACACAACTCACGCGCTACACACACACACGCACGCCAGAACCCCCCACCAACTGCCCCCACTCTCCTCTCCGCTTGACCCCCGGTCCCACGCTGGACCTCCCTGTGCCCCTCACCTGCCCCACCCGACCGTCTCCTACCTCGCTTCCTCCTTCCTCTCTCCCCTCCCTCTCTGCAAGCGCCTCCCTTCTCCCTGTGCACCACCAAGATCCTGTCCGGCGCCGCCTGCCGCCGCCTGCCGTCATGCTGGAGGCCCGCCTCCTCCGCCTCCTCCCGCCTGAGCCCGCTGGCTGCCTCTGAGCCGCACTGCCGCTCAAGCGCCCGCCTGCACTCCACCACCGCACCGCCGGAGGCACCCGCGCCTCGCTGCGACCACCCTCTCCGGCCTTCCTGCCTCGCCGCCCTGCCGGACCGCCACCACCGACCAGCCTGCCCGCCCGGCCTCTGCCAAGGCAGGCGCCCGCCCGGCCAAGCCGCTCCTCACCTCGCCCTGCCGACCGCCACCGCCTTCTCCCGGCCGCTCCTTCGCGCTAGCGACGCCATTGAGTCGCCGGCATGCACCGCGCCCTTCACCGCCCTCCGCCTGCCCCAACCTACGCCTTCGCGGTCCATTCGCAAGTCGCGCCGAGCCGCCGCCACCGTGTGACGCTGGTCCTCGCCGATGCTTTCCGCTCAGCTCCTACCGGGCGTGAGCCCTGTGTTGATGTGTTGGTGATGCTCAGTGACGTGAGATGAGAAGGTGATGGGTGTGGTACGATGCTAAGAAGATGGGGTCACAAGTCAACCGGGCTTCGAACTGAACATTCCGGTGGACGAGAACGAAAGGTTGGACAAAGTCGTTGGCGGTGTCGACAAGATCTTCGAGGACCACCGGATTGGATTCAAGTTCTTCCTCGCCGACAAGATCTCCATCCTGGACCCTAGGGACTCCCTCGCGGACATCAAGCACCAAGATCTGCTTCCGGAAACCTCGACCGAAGACCGATCCCGTAGGCCGATCCGAAGACCCCGGCGCGACAAGAACTCCGACAAGGACCATCCGATGCCAAGGTCTTCTTCCCGGACCCGATCCCGAAGACCGACGCCCGGCGACCGAAGCCGAGAACCCCGACACGGACACACCAAGTTCTCCATCGAGGAAACCGAGGCCGTCGACGTGGAACCGTAGAACGACGAGTGCTTCACCCGGACACCGAGAACATCCCCCCTGAACGCCATGACCGTCTACATGACCCCAAGTCCCGCACCCGGATGCGCCAAGACCTACCCCGATACCCGAGAACGAATCGTCGAACCACGGACCCTGTCGAACCCCGGACCCCGGAAACCCCAAGATCTGCCGAACCCTAAATGTGTGACCCTTTTCCTCGAACCCTATTTTATAACATAACAACTTGTTGCATATTTAATTGTCATCTCGCATGCATCTTGTGTGGTTTGGGGGCCTTATGCCGATTCACCTAATAATTAAATATGGGGCCCATATGCGGGCAAATCTAGTCTCATATTGGCCTCATTTAAATGTGAGTAGCGAACCCGGTGCTATCTTTTGCCATGCTAATACAACATTTAAAATTGGGGGAATCTAAATAACTTGCACCATCTAATCAATTGTCGGGACCCCTGGTTCCGCTTAATCTTGACCTAATTGCATTGCACCTTTGCCATGCCATCCATCATGCATGCATCATGCCGATCTTCTGCCGATCTTAAATATTGCATCCGGTGTTCCTTCTAGTGTTTTGCTTCTTCGCGGATAAGGCCGTTGAGTTGATGTGAGCTTCGCCCCGATCTTCGGATGAACCATCGACGATGTTTTCAGGCGAGCATCTCCCCCTTTCTACCTATCTTACTTTTATAGTCTTTATTTCCCTCCTGTTGATCTATTGCTATCTGTGTTGCGATGCTTTAGTTTCCGTACCTGTGATATACCGTGCAGCCCTATATTGCCTTGGACACACCCTAATACCTGTTGTTTGGTAGATAGTTGGACTTGCGCGTCGTAGTCGCTTGCTCAAGTGTTGTTGCGTGTGTCAAATGCCACAGTTGCTGATGTATTGCCGCATGTTGATGTTGGAGATGATTCTAGTTTTACTTATCATTCACTTTAATTTCTGTTTAACAACTAAAATTGAATAAGCAGAGGCATCGGTGGGTGATAGAAAATATTTGGTTTCCGAACGCCCACTTGTGTCCCGTAAGACCCCGAGTACTTGATAATTCCTTGATTTATCGCTATCCACATCCGGAGGTATATGGGACCCCTGAGCGAGAGCTTGATTCATTCTTATTTCTTGGGGCCACAAACTAGTTTGAGGTTTTATTTACGATCCTGTACTTATGCCATGTTTTATCGCTTTATTTACGATTGTGCGAGGTACTGCACACTGTACTGTTTAGGATCGGACCACGATTTCGCGGTGTCGACAAGCCCGTTTGGGGTTCCCGATCGTTCACCGCCTCAGCCAAACCTTGAGGCCGTCTCGAGCTTGCTTACCCGCTATGGATTCTACTTAAGGGTGGCCTCAAATATTTCTGAATCCTGATTGTTCACCGTGAAAGCCTCGTTGGGTTTTGATTTGGTTTTTCCGAGGTTGATCGGCGTGTGTTGCTATTGGTGCACCCGGTAAAACTTTCTGAAAGCCGTGTCCGCGGATATGGACGACTTGGAGCACAGTATCTCGATCATAGACAAGCATAACTAAAGTTTACTGCTATAAATTTGACTTATAATGACTAGTAATCAGCTTCACTTTAATGGAATGGCTAATTAATATTGCCCACAATTGCTTGTTTGGTTGTCGCTTGCGACAATTGTACCTGACTAGTAAATCTTGCAACTACAACGGAATGGCTGAATAAAAGTACCAACAACTGCTGGGTTTTTGGGTTATCTCATGATAATTGTATCTGACTAGTAAGTGATGCCACTATCACGGAATGGTTAACTAAAAGTGCCCACTGCTTATTTTATCAGGACGATTATCTAAACCTGACTAGTAAAGTGCCGCAACTATAACTGAACAAGTAAAACTGCCAACTGTGTGAGTTCCTCGGTTGACTTCCTCGTTTGGTTTCGAGGGGGAAACGCCAGGATGGGTTTGTTTGGTGATAGCTTCAGGTTGGATCCGGTTAGGTCATTCTTATCCCTCTCTGATATCCGCCAGTTGTATCGAGTCTCTATAGGTTGTTAGTGCATCTTTGCCGCTTCGATCCACCACACCTATGTGGCGAGGACCGCCGAATTCTAGCCTCGCTGCTTGGCCTCGATCGACGCTCCTTCTTTTTCCTTTGCCCTTTCGGCACCCTTTGTTTAAGCAGGTTTTGAGATCGACGCCGTTAGCAGGGTTACCCTTCCGGCTTGGCCTGGGCAGGGTTATGGACGCCATTGGTTATTCTTCAGGGCTCTTAGCCCCATTTGCATCTTGTCCGTAGTCGGACGCTCTATCATTTTCAAGGTGATTTGGATCTTTGTATAATATATCTGTATTCTTGACTCCTCGAGTCGCTGTTATATATATCTGTTCTGTGGGTCCCATCGAGGACTGTCGTGTAATGTTATTACTTCGTTTTCCACCCGCACGAAAGTGCCTGGTGGGCACCTTTGAATCGTTTCTATGCGGGTTTGGCGAATTTTGCTCAAACTTGCATAGGTCCGATTCTGAGGGTGTTACATAGTGCAAGTGGGAGACTGTTGGAATTATGCCCTAGACCCAATAATAAAGATTTTATTATTATAATTCTTGTTCATGATAATGTTTATATTCCATGCTAGAATTGTATTAAGCGGAAACTTTAATACTTGTGTGGTTTGTAAACAACACCGTGTTCCTAGTACGCCTCTATGGACTAGCTCATTGATTAATGATGGTTAAGGTTTCCTAACCATGGATATGAGTTGTCGATTAATAATGAGATCATATCATTGGGAGAATGATATGATGGACAGACCCAAACTAAGCGAAGCAATTAGATCGTGTCATCGTGTTCATCTTTGCGAAGATTTTCCTATGTCAAATATTGTATTCCTTGGACCATGAGATAATACAACTCCCTGGTATCGGAAGAAAGATTTGAGGTCATCAAACGTCATCCTATGAGAGGGTGATCATAAAGGTGTCTCTCAGGTGATCGGAAAGTATCTGTTGGGTTGTATGTATCGAGATGGGATTTGTCCCTCCCAAGTCGGAGAGATATACTTCGGGCCCACTCGGTAATCGATATCAACACCGCTTGCAAGCATGTGGTTAAGGAGTTAATCCCAAAGTGATATCGGATTACGGAACGAGTAAAGTACTTGCTGTGAACGAGATTGAACTAGGTATGACGGTACCGACGATCAAATCTCGGACAAGTAAAATATCGCGAGACTAAGGGAATATATATATATGGGATTGATTGAATCCTGGCATCGTGGTTCATCCGATATGATCATCGATGAATGTGTGGGAGTCAATATGGGTTTCGCACCTGTTGATTATTGATAGAAGATCATGTCTGCATATTCTCGAACCCGCAGGGTCACACACTTAACGTGTCTCGACGCTAGGATAGATTGGATAATTGGTTTATGAGTTTTTTGTTCGGAGTCTCGGATGGGATCCGGGACATCACGAGAGGTTCCGGAGAATAAGATTCATATAAGGCAGTGCAGTTTTTGGAGTTCGGAATTGTTCCGGGTTAATCGGTATTGTACCGGAAGCTTCTAGAACCTTCCGGAAGGGGACCAACGTGGCCCCACCTTCCGGGAGGGGGCATAGACCTATGAGGGAGTGCCATGTCCGCATTGGGCCAGGGGCACAAGGCCCCATAGGGCCCAGCCGTCCAAGAGGGATAAAACCCTAATCTAGACCTTCTAGAAGTGGGAGGGGGGCGTTCCTTGCCCCCCACTCCTCCTCCTTTGGCCGACGGACTTGGCTTGGGGGAGGGGCTAGGGCAGCCGCCCACCCCTCTATATAAAGAGGGCTGGGGGCGCACCACCCCCCCACACCTTCCCCTCAAGCCGCCGCCTCTCTCTCTCCCTCCCGATTGCGTGTGGCGAAGCCTGCTGCAGAACCTCTCCACCATATACACCACGCCGTCGTGTTGTAGATCCAATCCGTCTCTCCACCATACTTGCTGGACCGAGGAAGGAGGATACGTCGAGGTGCTGCACGTGTGCATCTCACGGAGGCACCGCCTCTTGTGGTGCTAGATCGGATCGGATCGCGAGGAGGAGAAGCGAGTACGACTACATCACCCACGCTCCATTTAACGCTCATCTTGCGAATCTTCAAGGGTATGAAGATCTAATCCAATCTCTCTTGTTTTTTGCATCTCCTAGATTAGATCTTGGTTTTCCCTCTGTTCGCATCCGTAGAAAATTTTGATTTACTATGCCGCTAAACCCTTCAAATGTGTTATATCAAGTTGGTATGATTGCATTATGTATTCAGTGTCATCGCTGAACAAAATAGAGGGATTAATCAAATCCTAGTTTGAAAAGTCAAACGCCAAGTTCGAAAGTCAAACGACTATTTTTGGGAAGTGGAGAAAGAGGAGGAAACCGAGTTGGGGAGGAGTCCCTCCTCCACCGCCGGCCCACCTCCAAGCCGAGTTGGGGAGGGACTCACCTCCCCTTGGCCGGCCGGCCCCTCCACCTATATAAGGAGGGGCAGGGCTCCCCTCCTAGACACACAAGATCTCCGCCTCCAAAACCCTAAGCCGCCGGCGCCGCCACCTGCTGCTGCCGCCGCCGCCCTAGGTCAAGCCGCGGCCGCCTAGCAACCCTAGCCGCCAGCCAAGCTTCCTCCTCGGCGTGTCTAAACCCTAGATCGTCGAGGGACTCTCTCATACTCCACCATACTCGCTCCGGCAAGCGAAGCCTGAGATCTCCCCTCTACTTCCGGTAGCACGCCGTTGTGCTGCCGGAATCGCGAGGAGAGTGCTACAACCTCCGCTGCCTACTGGAACAAGGGAGAGGAAGGTCTTTGTCGAGTACCGAACGTGTGATCGACTGCGGGAGCACTGCCGGAACGCAGCGCCAGAAGGATCATCTACGTGATCTTGAGATCGGGAAGAGTACGACTACATCACCCACGAGAATCCGCTCTCGTTAAACACTTTGGAATCTTCGAGGGTGAGTTATTCCATCGACTCGTTGCTACAATCTAGTAGATAGATCTTGGCTTGTTTGTTTGTATGCGATAGAAATTTTTTGTTTTCCATGCTACGAATCCCTACAAATGCTGACGATGGGAGATGATCCTAGTTGTCGTAACCTTCCTGGGGTCCATCATCCTGGTACTCCTCTTCATATTCTGGCCACGGGAATAGCCAGGGACAAAGCCATGAGTACTCTTTAAGTACTCGCAAACTAATACTAACAAGTGAAGGGGGTTTTTGTAGTAGGACACTAAGCTCTAGGGTTGTTTTGCAAAAAGCCAGATTTTCCTCTACCAAGTTCACGAGCAAGAGAAAACTAGTCAAATTTTATAACACCTAAGTGGGAACTTGTATCTCATGTCACAACTCTGTTGTGGTCAAGTCAAAGCCTTAATTTATTTCATAAGTCATTTTGAAAACATCTGACGGGGGAACAGTATGGCCACTCCAACTGTCCATAACCACGGACGCGGCTATTCGAATAGTTTGACACTCTGCAGAGATTGTACACTTTCACCACAACATTCGATACATCCGTCAGGAACAAATCCTGAAATCACCATACTCAGTATGTGGATAATCAATCCTAACCTTTCAATTACACGCCCTAGTATAAGCACCTCTCCTGTGAGTTTGGCCTCCCAACCATGACCAACTGTCATCTTGGGTACTGCATAGGTGGAAAATCTTCACAAGGGAGCCTCAGCTTAGACCTTGGCCTTGAGGGAACCAATACTAAGGTATATAAGTTTCCAGTCAAGCCCTACCCAATCTTCGGGTATTGTGGTTGTACGGTAAAATTGGAATCGTATCGCATCCAGACAACCATCAGTTTTATAAAGGGGCTAAGGCTCATGCCTTAACATTTTCATCACCAAAATCATCTGGTGTTCGGAAACACATGTCAAAACATCTCAGTAGAATGATCCATCATTCTAAGGTTTTCATAACCATTTTCACCAAGTATTCCCATCTAAAGTTGATCAAGTTTTATGCTTAGCACTAGTATCTACAAGTGGGGGTGAGTACTAAATGAGGGGTGATAAACTAGTGGGGTTCTAACTAAGTTCAATCGCATGCCTTAGGATGACATCAAGATTATGTATCTTAGGCCAAATTTTATGCTCTTTATGCAACCTTCAGTTAACTTCCTAGAATCTACTAGTCACTTAAGTAAACTCTAAAAGAAAGCTTTGATAAGAAAAAAAATAAAGTAGCAAGCTTGCAAGTAAAACTAGGATTGGTTTATCCAGTGGGTATAACCACATATTCTTAAGGCCTATGGGTGGCATGGTAACAAGTAAGTATTTGTTTGCATCAGTAGAGTATCTTGCAAGTGTTAGCTTGCACATTCAGCTAGTAGTATTAGGCTTGTAAGTATGGGCTTGCATAATTGCAAGTATAAGCTTGCCTTGTGCAGAGCAGTGGTTGAAGTTCTCCTTGGCTTCTTCTTCGTAGTATCCTCCTTCTTCCCCGTATCCTTGGCCGGTACTAGCATCTATAAATAAATACGAGGTACACAATCACCAAACAATACTTAACTACTTTTAATCATCACACAAAGGGGTTCTATAGATGATCTAGCATCATGACTAACATTACAAGACTAAATCATTTGTCTTAATGATTTTAGTTTTAGAAAAGTAATTTCTACTCATTGAAAAACTACTTAAGATTTAATATTATCCAAACCAAACATGGGATCATGTTGACATATGTCATCACCACATATTTTAGTCCATGGGAATGTGATTTAAAGTGGTGTCACAATTTAATAAGGTTTTACCATTTTATTTTAATTAAATAAAGTGACTAGAAATGCCTATGTGGCATTTTTTATTACTTGAACATTATTTCTATAAGTAAACCCATATATTTTTATATATTATGAAAGGTATGGTTAAATGTGATTTTTGTGAGTTGGAATCAACTCAAAAGCTATCATGGTTTAAGTTTGAAAAATGTCTGAATGCAGAAAAGCATCTGCATTGTTATTTTTACCAAGGGTGATCTACAGATCCAAATGATTTGAATCCAACAGGCTTGGATTCAGCATTTCCAGACCTTTCTAAAAAAATTGGTTTCATTCCATTTGGTTCACTGAATCGAGCTGGGTTGATTTCTGAAACTAGGTACAGAACTGTGTTTGAATGAAAATGGAAAAATCCAAATTCAAACGAATGGGCTGCGCGGGAAGAGAAAATGGGCCGACCTGCTACGCACAGCGCTTACGCGGGCTGGTTAAGTGGTTGTCCCCACGCGTCAGTGAGACAGGGGGGTGTGAAGCGGTACCGGGCAACGTGGTGCGTTGGATTAGAAGTAAGATCAACGGCTGAGGGTCGTCGTCGACGATGAACTAGTCACCGGCGAGCTCGAACCATAGCGGCTCAGTGGGGGTCGTGGGAGGCTCACCGGGGCTCAGTCAAGGGTCGGCGAGGCGGGCGAATGACGAAGTCGACGACGGCGAACCTCCTGGTACCAGCAGCTTCTCCTGGGGTGGACGAAATCGACGGCGCCCTTCTTCTCCAGAGGCGGCCTGCTCCGACGCAATTCCGGTGATGCGCTACTCGCCTTGCTCCGGGAACGGGGTGGAACGATCAGTGAGGAGAGGGGAGTGAGATGGTGTGAAGAGTTTGAGAGGGGGAGGCCTCTATTTATAGTCTCGACGACGAGACCGAACGGGATGGGAAGGCGACGGTGGCGACATGGCTACGGGCTGCTAGAGGCATGGCCGACGGTGACGATCGATCGGTGGTCTCCTGGCAATGCTCTATGGCTTTAATGCGCGTGTAGGGGCGGTGGCAAACGGTCTGGAACGTGCGATGCTCTGCGCGGTAGATGCGGCATCTTCGACGGAGAGCGGTGGCTGTGAGCATTGGGACGGCGAACGGGGATGTCTGGCGTGCTCCCTGGGTCATGGCGAAGCGGTGGGTACGGGCTGCGGTCGAGGGGCGGCGTGTGCACACGTGCCGGGTGCGGTGCTCTGGCGCATGCTCGGCATGGTCGACAGCGGCACGGGCGCAGCGTTCCTGGCAGTTCTGGCTGCTGTCCGCGAGGCAAGGCTGGTTGAGAGGTGGCGGTGAGGCATGGGCTACCTCCCAGACAAGGTTGGCATGTCTAGTTCTTCCTCTAGCCTGTTGTCCACGCTGGGGTGACATGGGTGTGCTCGGCTGTTCACTATTGATGACATTGCCAAGCTTACAGTGGTGCTAGGGATTAGTTACGGTCGTTAGATGATCTACTAAGGCTAGTGGTGTCCAGAGAGGAAACAAGTTAGGCTCAAAACACTACACACTATAGTGTTTTGATTTGGTTTGATTTGAATCAGCAAGGTGTTTGATGAAATGGCCGCACGAATTCAAGTTTTGAATTTTGAAAAGATTTTTGGTGGGTGTGCTAGGCATGTGCTGGTGATTCTATGGATGCTTGGGTTTTGAAAGTTGAGCTTGTTTGAGTGGTTTTTGCAAAAGTGGGATCTTCCCATATGATATAGATTCAATTTTGAACTGTCCTTTAAACTATGCATTCAAATGTTTTTGGATGATCACAAGGTGGGCCTTGGTACTCTGTTATGAGTACTATCAAGGGGTGTAAAGATCCAAACAAGTTTTTGTTAAGTTTTGAAAGTTAGAGACAACCAAAGTAGGCATGGGAGTTAAATTGGCCAAAGTGACCATTCCCTTATTTTGTTTGCTTTGATTTATTTGTCTTTGGGAAAAGTGTGGGGATTGTTTAGACGATGTTTATTTCACCTAAGAATCCTTTTACAAGCAAGGTGATTCAAAAAGAATCCAAATTAGAATGCATACACATGCATGTCTTCATATTTTTATTTAGAAAAGTTTTTGTTACCCCAAAAAATTTATGATTAGAGTTTTGATGATCCAAGTTTAGTATTTTTGGGATGTTACAAACCTTCCCCCTTAAACAAAATCTCGTCCCGAGATTTGAAAAAGGACAAAAAAGAATACCTAGGATTTGAAGAGATTGGGAAACTCCGTCCTGATGTGATCTTCGCGCTCCCAGGTAGCTTCCTCTTCGATGTGGTTGCTCCACTGAATCTTGAGAAACTTGATGCTTCGGGTTCGGATAGTTCTGAAGGCTTCTTCCAAAATACGGATGGGTACTTCGGGATAGGTCAGACCATCGTTGATCTTTATAGTCTGGTGATCGATATTCTTGAACACTTCGGTCTTCTCTGGAACTTCGAGGCACTTGCGAAGTAATGAGATATGGAACACATTGTGCACGGCTGACATCTCTTCGGGCAGTTCCAATTGATACGACACTTCTCCTTGATGGTTCAGAATCTTGAAGGGTACGATATATCTGGGGGCTAACTTTCCTTTAAGTTGGAAACGCTGCATTCCTTTTAATGGCGACACTTTCAGATACACAAAATCTCCGATGTTGAAGGCGAGGTCTCGATGTCTCTTGTCGGCGTAACTCTTCTGTCTGGACTGGGCTGTCTTGAGGTGCTCACGAATCTTGTGAACCTTCTCTTCTGCTTCTCGTAGGATGTCAAGTCCGAAAATCTAACTCCCTCCTACTTCCGACCATTTCAAAGGGGTCCGACACTTCCTTCCATACATGAATTCAAATGGGGACATTTGCAAACTAGCCTGATAACTGCTGTTGTATGAAAATTCTGCAAACGGCAGACAGTCTTCCCACTTAGATCCATATTCTAACACACATGCTCTCAGCATATCTTCGAGTATTTGATTTACTCGCTCCGTTTGTCCATCGGTCTGAGGGTGATAAGCTGTGCTGAAATCTAGGCGGGTTCCTAAACCTTCTTGGACTTTCTTCTAGAATCTCGAGGTAAACTGAGTTCCTCGATCAGATACGATGTTCTTGGGGACTCCATGCAAACTAACGATTCTAGCTATGTATAACTCCGCTAGCTTCGAACTCTGATATGTGGTCTTGACGGGTAAGAAATGGGCGACTTTGGACAATCTGTCCACTATGACCCAGATAGAGTCATTTCCCCTACTAGAAGTAGGCAATCCGGTGATAAAGTCCATTCCAACGGAATCCCATTTCCATTCCGAAATCTGCAATGGTTGCAACAATCCAGCGGGTCTTTGATGTCCTGCCTTGACTCGCTGACATATATCACACTTGGCGATATAGATTCCGATTTCTCTCTTCATCTTATGCCACCAAAATTGCTCTTTCAAATCTTGATACATCTTAGTCCCTCCGGGGTGGATAGAATAAAGAGTATCATGAGCTTCCTTCAGAATAACTTCTTTCAACTCAGAATCTGCTGGTACACAAAGGCGTCCTTTGTACCACAGAACTCCTTCTTCGTCTTCGGTGAATCCGGGTACTTTGCCTGTACCGATATGACGCTTGATTCCGTCGATACTAGCATTTCCTTTCTGCGCCTCTTTGAGCAAGCTGATCAAAGTGGGTTGAAGTTCTATGCTAGCCAAAAATCCTTCACTTACTAATTCCATTCGAAAATCTTCCATCTCTTTGTGCAAGCTTGGTTGCTCCTTCAAAACCATGGAGTTCAAGCGGCACGGCAATCTTCTAAGGGCATCGGCTACCACATTGGCTTTACCAGGGTGATAGTGAATGTCCAGGTCGCAATCCTTGATTAGCTCAATCCATCTTCTCTGCCTCATATTCAACTCCTTCTGAGTGAATATATACTTTAGGCTCTTGTGATCGGAAAAAATCTCACAATGATTTCCCATCAGGTAATGCCTCCATGTCTTCAGGGCTAGAACTACGGCTACGAGTTCGAGGTCATGGGTTGGGTAATTTTTCTCATGTTTCAGTTGTCGGGATAGATAGGATATAACTTTTCCTTCTTGCATTAGAGCATCTCCAAGATCATTGCTATATTTTGCCCCAATTGCTATTTTACCAATTGAGCCCAAAAAAACTGTTCCAATAGCCTTCCTATAAGTGGTCCCCCACTGAAATTTTTTAGCAAGCTTCCTATAAGTTGTGGCCAACTTTGTATATTTGCCAATCTAAAGTGGTCCCCTGCCTCCCATTTGTTCCATTGACATGTGGGACCAACCTTTTTGGCAATTTAAAGTGTACTAGTACACGTGTAGTGTACGTGCCTGATGTAGTGTATGCGTTCATGTGTAAGTGTGTGCTGCGTGCGTGCGCGTGTATACATGGCCGTGTACACGCGCGTTGTGTGTGTCATGTATGTGCGTACGTGTGTATACGTGTGGCCGTATACGTGTGTGGTTTTATATGGCCTAGTATGTGCAGCAATGTACATGTATGTGCAACCGTGTATTTATGCAGTCATGTACTTATACATGTGTATGCGATGTGTTTTAGTCTATGTACAATGCTACAACTATATACATGTATCTATACTAAAAGAGAGACCCATTGACAGATGGGTCCTACAATTTTGGCAATTGCTATTATAGGAAGGCTGGAAAAGCATATTTGTGTTTGGATTGCTAAACCTTCTCTCTCCTCTTCCTATACCCGATTTTTAGCAATCCAATATACAAATGCTCTTGGAGATGCTCTTAGCACACATCCGAGACCGATCTTGGATGCATCACAATACACGTCGAAGGGCTTCGTGATATCCGGCATGATTAAGATTGGGGCTGAAATCAATCTCCTTTTGAGTTCTTGAAAACTCGCTTCACATTTGTTGGTCCATTCAAACTTCTTGTCCTTCTTCAACAATTGGGTCATGGGTCTGGCGATACTCTAGAATCCTTCTACGAACTTGCGGTAATATCCCGCCAATCCGAGAAATGCACGAACTTGGGTTTGAGTGGTTGGGGCTTGCCAATCTTCGACATCTTTCACCTTTGCAGGGTCAACGGCAATTCCTCCGGCTGATACAATGTGACCGAGGAATCCTACCTCCTGTAACCAGAATTCACATTTGCTAAACTTGGCATACAACTGATGCTCTCTAAGGGTTCCAAGAATGGTCCTTAGGTGTAGCTCATGTTCTTCTTCTGATTTGGAATAAATCATAATGTCATCGATGAAAACAACGACAAACTTATCCAGGAAGTCCATAAAAATCTTATTCATGAGATTCATGAAATAAGCGGGGGCATTGGTTAATCCAAAAGACATGACCGTATACTCGTATAATCCATATCGGGTGGTAAAGGCAGTCTTGGGGATATCCTCTGCGAGAATTTTGAGTTGATGATAGCCAGTTCTAAGATCAATCTTAGAAAACACTTTGGCACCAGTCAACTGATCAAACAAATCTTCTATCTTGGGCAAGGGGTATTTGTTCTTGATGGTGACATCATTCAACTTCCGATAATCCGTACACAAACGGTTACCTCCATCCTTCTTGTCCACGAATAAGACAGGTGATCTCCATGGTGACGCACTTGGTTGAATCAATCCAATTTCCAACATGGCATCCAGTTGCTTCTTCAGTTCTGCTAGTTCAGACGGGTTCATACTATATGGTCTCTGGGCTATGGGTCCTGTTCCGGGGATTAGTTCAATAATAAACTCGATATCCCGATCTGGGGGCATACCAGGCAAAACATCTGGAAACACATCGAGGTATTCATAGACTATCCGGACTTGGTCAATGGTAGGTTGGGATATACTCTTGTTGCACTTGAATTGGCGAGGTAAGGTTTCAGATATATGCTCGACTGATATTCCGGCTGTACTGGTCATGGTTATGGCTTTCTTGACACAGTCAATCAATCCTTTATGTTTGGACATCCAATCCATTCCTAGTACTACTTACAAACCTTTAGTTCCGAGTACTATCAGATTAGCATAAAAATCTATGCCATGGATTCGGATAGGGACGGCTTTGCAAATTTGCCTAGCTTTGGTGGTTGAACCGGGGATTTGCACGATCATGACATGCTTCAGTTTGGTTGGTTGAATTTTACTAGTGCATGCAAATTCTTCGGTGACAAATGAGTGCGATGCACCAGAATCAAACAACACTCTAGAAAGTACTGAATTAACAAAAAACATACCCAGCACGACGTCTGGCGCTTCCTGAGCTTCTTCAGCATGCATGAGAAAAAGACGGCCGTTGCGGTTGAGCGAATTCCCTGGGGAAAATCTTCTTCCGGGCTGAACACGACGCTGCTGCTGGGGGCATTGGTATTGGGGGCTATGGTATTCTTCTTGTTGGGGAACTCGTTGGAGTAATGACCCTTATTTCCACAGTCATAACAAGTCACTTGTGACTTGTCCTTTGCTGCAACAGGCACAACATTGCTTCCAGTCCTCAGGGCAGTGTTGGTGTTGGTGGCAGCATTGTTGTTAAACTTGGGTGGGGCACGGTTGAAATTGTTAGAGTTGCCGGGGTTGTTGTGATTTCCTTCGGGCCTAGGGTTTCCACGGTTGGGATAGGTCAGACGGTTCATCGGGGGTCTGTTGGTTCTCGGGGCAAATCCTGGGGATGGGTTAGGGCGATACTTTGGGGTCTGATGGGTTCCTGGCTGATGCATCATGCAACGCTTGTGGTTCTCATTGGCTTGGTTGATATTTCCTTCCATCTGGATGGCAGAGTCGACAAGGGCTTCAATATCAGCAAAGGGGATATTGACTAACACAGTCTGCATCTCGTCGTGCAGACCATTTAGGAATCTTTCTTTCTTCTCGGCTTCGGTGTCTATCTCATCCGGGGCATACCTAACTAATGACAAAAATTTGTCATGGTATTCTACTACAGTCATCCTTCCTTGCTTCAGTTCTCTGAACTCATCTCTCATTCTCTTGATCAATCCCGGTGGCACATGGGTTGTGCTGAACTTGACCTTGAATTCTTCCCAGGTCATCATCTGTCCTCCGGTCATTGCACGAACACTGTTCCACCATGCCCTAGCATCTCCGGCTAGATAGTGGGTGGCGAACAGAACTTTCTCGTTGTCTTCCACTCCTGCGACTTCCAGGTTATTTTCCATGGTTTGCAGCCAATCGTCGGCATCTAGGGGCTCTTCTGACTTAGTGAAGACAAGCGGGTTGGTACTCTGGAAATTCTTGAGCTTAGATCCATGGTTGTCCTGATTCCCTTGGCCTTGGTTGTTGTGGGCTAGCTGAGCTATCTGCTGAAGGGTGGCTAGGTTGGCTTGACGTTCGGCTCTTTCGGCTTCGCGGTCAGAAACCAACGTTTGTAGGATCTGCAACATCGGGTCCGGGGATGAACCACTTCCTCCGCGTGGCATCTGGAGATTGAGATAGATCATGAGAAAAGAGGGAAATTTCTAAGGTTCTAGGACTTTGAAAAGTTTTTAAAGTTTGACTCATAATTTCTAGCAACTTGCTTTTCATTCATCCATTCATTCATTCATAGCACACGATACAAACACACACCACAACAAAGGTAAACATATGGTTTTAAGAACCATTCTGGAATCTACGATACAGTGGGACCGACTACTACTCAGTACGCTAGTGCTCAAGTGCTACTACTCCTTAGAATCGGTGTAGTCGTCATCCTCATCATCATCATCATCGTCATTGATGAAGGCCAAATCATCCTCATCGGTGAAGAAGTCCATAGCCTGATCCTCCATAAAATCATCATCATCGCTGAGATAGGAGTAGGGGTCTCCACGAAGATCCTCTCCGGCATTCTCCCTTTCTTCCAACTGCATGTCTCTCTCGTGGATGGTCTCCTCCAAAGCCGAGATACGGTGGAGAAGACGGGCAATGATGTGTTCCTTCTTGTCGAGCTGACGGCGGCGAGACTTGCGATCCTTGGCTAGCATGGAGATGGTTTGATCCTTCGTCTTGATTATGGCGGACTTGTGGTTGGAGTAGTCACAACAATTGTCCAATTCCTGCTGACGATCGTACATCATGAAGCTAAGGTTGTCCAATTGAGTCTTCAACTCGGGGTGGTATGGGGCTTCTAGTGGTTGTCCATTAGCATCATGCCTTGGGCAAACTCAAAGGGGTTCCCTGTAGGGTTTCGTAGCATGGAAAACAAAAAATTTCTATCGCATACAAACAAACAAGCCAAGATCTATCTACTAGATTGTAGCAACGAGTCGATGGAATAACTTACCCTCGAAGATTCCAAAGTGTTTAACGAGAGCGGATTCTCGTGGGTGATGTAGTCGCATTCTTCCGATCTCAAGATCGCAGAGACGATCCTTCCACAAGCTGCTCAAGTTAGCGCCCGCAGTCGGTCACACGTTCGGTACTCGATGAAGACCTTCTTATCCCTTGTTCCAGCAGGCAGCAGAGGTTGTAGCACTCTCCTCGTGATTCCGGCAGCACAACGGCGTGGTACCGGAAGTAGAGGGGAGATCTCGCAGGGCTTCGCCTTAAGCCGGAGCGAGTATGGTGGAGTATGAGAGAGTCCTCGGTGTGCTAGGGTTTAGACACACCAAGGAGGGGATGCTAGAGCCGACGGCTAGGGTTCCGGAGACCCCTAAATCGGCGGCTAGGGCAAAACCCTAGGGGGGGCGGCAATGGTGGGCTGCAGCTTCTAGGGTTTGAGGTGAGGGACTTGTGTGTCTAAAGGAGGGAGCCCTGCCCCTCCTTATATAGGTGGAGGGGCCGGCGGCCAAGGGGAGGGAGGGGAGTCCCTCCCCAACTCGGCTTGGAGGTGGCGCCGCCGGTTGGAGGAGGGATTCCCTCCCCAACTCGGTTTCCCACTTCCTCCTCTTTTCCTCTTTCCAATAATCCTTTATTTGGAACAGCGATGACACTTAGTACATGATGCAATCATTCCAACTTGCAATGACACATTCATGTACCCCTTCCCCTCCGGAGTGCCGGACATTCCGGAACCTTCTAGAACATTCCCGATGAAAACACCGGAATCATTCCCCAACTCCGAAACGGGACTTTCCTTATATGAATATTATTCTCCGGACCATTCCGGATCACCTCATGATATCCCGGATCCCATCCGAGACTCCGAACAACATTCGGTCTCTTTCTCATTCATTCCATAACTACTCAAACAACGTCGAATCCTTAAGTGTGTCTCCCTACGGTTCGTGAATTATGCGGACATGATCGAGACACTTCTCCGAACAATAACCAATAGAGGAATCTGCAAATTCATATGGCTCCCACATATTTCTACGATTACTTTGCGATCGAATGAACCACTTACATACGATACCAATTTCCCTTTGTCTCACGATAGTTTACTTATCCGAGGTTATGATCGTCGGTATCTCTGCATACCTAGTTCAACCTCGTTCGATAAGTACTCTTTTCTCGTTCCCGTGATATGTGATCCCTTGTGAGCTACCACATGCTGCAAGCTAATTGGATGACATTCCACCGAGAGGGCCCAGAGTATATCTATCCGTCATATGGATGGACAAATCCCACTCTTGATCCATGTGTCTCAACCAATACTTTCCAACACTCAATGCCACCTTTATAGCCACCCGCCACGGTGGTGTTTGATGTCATCAAAGCATCCATCTGGCAAAGGTGATATGCATGATCTCATGGTCGAAGGATTTAGGTTACTATGTATCAGAAAGCATATAGCAATTGAACTATTAAAATGACTTGATCTTTATGCTACGCTTATCTATAGGAGTATGTCCACCATATCATTCTCCTAACGATATGATCTTGTTGTTGATAACATCTCAATGTTCATGATAGGGAAACCACAATCATTTATCAACCAACAAGCTAGTGATGCATAGAGGCTATACTAGGGACTTCAATTAAGTTTACAAATCACACAAGTATCAATGTTTCCTTGTTAATACTATTATAGCATGAATGTAAACATTTATCATAAACACAAAGATATAATAATAACTATATTTATTATTGCCTCTAGGTCATATCTCCAACAGTCTCCCACTTGCACTAGAGTCATCTAATCTAGATTACATGGTAATATACCGAACACCCATGGCAGTTTGGTGCTGGTCATGTTTTGCCCTCGGGAGAGGTTTAGTCAACGGATCCGCCACATTCAGATATGTGTGTACTTTGCAAATCTTTATATCCCCATCTTGGATATGTTCTCGAATAGCGTGAAAACGTAGCTTGATGTGCTTGACTTCTTGTGTGACCTTGGTTCTGCGCATTGGCTATGGCACCCATGTTATCACAAGATAGACATTGGGTCCAAGCACTAGGAACCACACCACTCAGTAATGAACTCTTTCATCCATATCGCTTCTTGTGAAGCCTCCGAAGCAGCCATGTATTCAGATTCAGTTGAAGATCTCGCCACAACGTTTTGCTTTGTACTCCTCCAGCTAACTGCTGCACCATTCAAAATAAATACGTATCCAGATTGTGATTTAGAATCATCCGGATCGGTGTTCCAACTAGCATCGGTGTAACCATTAACAACGAGTTGTTCATCACCTCCATAAGAAAGAACCATATCCTTAGTTCTTCTCAAGTACTTAAGGATGTTTTTGACTGCTGTCCAATGATCCACTCCTGGATCACTTTGATATATGCTAGTTAAACTAACAGCATATGCAATGTCGGGTCTAGTACATAGCATGGCATACATTAGAGATCCTATGGCTGAGGCATAGGGAGTCTTACTCATCCTTTCTCTATCTTCTGCTGATGTCGTACTTTGAGTTTTACTCAAGGTCGTATTGGGAAACATGGGCAAGAACCCTTTCTTGTTATCTTCCATTCCAAACCTCTTTAGAACTTTGTACAAATATGTACTCTATGACAATGATATTTGGCGTTTCGATCTATCTCTATAAATCTTTATGCCTAATATGTAAGCTGATTCGCCAAGATCCTTCATTGAAAAACTATTATTCAAATATTCCTTGACACTATTAAGAAGGTCTACATCATTCCCAATCAATAATATGTCATCCACATATAGTATTAAGAATGCTACAGAGCTCCCACTCACTTTCTTGTAAATACAAGCTTCTCCATAAGTTTGTATAAAACCAAAACTTTTGATCACCTTATCAAAACGTTGATTCCAACTTCGGGATGCTTGCTTCAATCCATAGATGGACCGTTGAAGTTTGCATACCTTGTTAGCATCTTTAGGATCGACAAAACCTTTGGGTTGCATCATATACAACTCTTCATCAATATCTCCATTGAGGAATGCTGTTTTGACATCCATCTGCCATATCTCATAATCATAATATGCAGCGATTGCTAACATAATCCTCACAGACTTTAGCTTCGCTACTGGTGAGAAAGTCTCATCGTAGTCAACTCCTTGAATTTGTCGAAACCCTTTTGTGACAAGTCGAGCTTTATAGACAGTAACATTACCATCAGCATCTGTTTTGTTCTTGAAGATCCATTTGTTCTCGACAGCCTTCCGGCCATCCGGTAAGTCCACCAAGGTCCATACTTGGTTTTCGTACATGGATCCAATCTCGGATTTCATGCTTCTTGCCATTTATTGGAATCTGGGCTCATCATCGCTTCCTCATATGTCTCAAGGTCATCGGTGTTATCCACCAACATGACACTCATAACGGGATCATACCAATCTGGAGTGGTACGAGTTCTCGTTGACCTCCGAGGCTCTGTAGCAACTTCAACCGAAGTTTCATGATCATTATCATTAGCTTCCTCTCTAATTGGTGCAGGCACCACAGGAACTTCTTTCGGCGCTGCGCTACTCGCAATTTCGAGAGAAGGTTCGACAACCTCGTCGAGTTCTACTTTCCTTCCAGTCACTTCTTTCAAGAGAAATTCCTTCTCTAGAAAGGATCCATTCTTGGCAACGAAGATTTTGCCTTCGGATCTATGATAGAAAGTATACCCAATAGTTTCCTTTGGGTATCCAATGAAGACGCATTTTTCCGCTTTGGGTTCAAGCTTGTCCGGCTGTAACTTCTTTACATAGGCTTCGCAACCCCAAATTTTAAGGAACGACAATCTAGGTTTCTTCCCAAACCATAATTCATACGGTGTCGTTTCAACGGATTTAGATGGTGCCCTATTTAAAGTGAATGCGGCTGTTTCTAATGCATAACCCCAAAACGATAGCGGTAAATCTGTAAGTGACATCATAGAACGAACCATATCTAAGAGAGTTCGACATTGACGTTCGACACACCATTCTGTTGTGGTGTTCCGGTGTCAATCATGAAAGTATTCCACATTTCTTCAAATGCTCGCCAAACTCGTAACTTAGATATTCACCTCCACGATCAGAATGTAGAAATTTAATCTTCTTGTTACGTTGATTCTCTACCTCACTTTGAAACTCCTTAAACTTCTCGAAAGTTTCGGACTTATGTTTCATGAAATAGATATACCCATATCTACTCAAATCATCCATGAAGGTAAGAACATAACGATAACCACCGCGCGATGCTACACTCATTGGACCACACACATCGGTATGTATGATTTCTAATAAGTCCGTAGCTCGCTCCATCATACCAGAAAATGGAGTCTTAGTCATTTTACCCATCAGACATGCTTCACATCTATCAAGTGATTCGAAATCAAGTGATTCAAGAAGTCCATCGGAATGGAGTTTCTTCATACGCTTCACTCCAATGTGACCAAGATGACAGTGCCACATATAGGTCGAATTATCGCTTGATTTCAAACGTTTAGCCTCAATGTTATTAATATGTGTATTTCCACTATCGAGATTCAAAAAGAATAGACCATCTATCAAAGGTGCATGTGCATAAAACATATTACTCATATAAATCGAACAACCATTATTCTCGGACTTAAACAAGTAACCGTCTCGCAATAAACAAGATCCCGATATAATGTTCATGCTCAACGCAGGCACCAAATAACAATTATTTAAGTATAAAACTAATCCCGATGGTAGATGAAGGGGTAGCGTGCCGACCGCGATCACATCAACCTTTGATTCGTTTCCCACGTGCATCATCACCTCGTTCTTCGCTAGCTTCCCTTTATTCTGCAGCACCTATTTCGAGTTACAAATATGAGCAACCGAACCAGTATCAAATACCCAGGCACTACTACGAGTACTAGTGAGATACACATCAATAACATGTATATCAGATATACCTTTCTTCTTGATGTTGCCGTTCTTCAGATCCGCCAAGTACTTTGGGAAATTCCGCCCAAAGGACCTTCTCCTTGCGGTAAAACACTCGCCAGTGCTTAGGTCCAGCCTTGGTTTTCTTCACCCGTGGTAACTTTCTTACCACCCTTCTTGAAGTGTCCTTCGCTTAGACTTGCCTTTCTTGAATTTGGTGGTCTTATTGACCAACAACACTTGGTGCTCTTTCTTGATCTCCACTTCGCAGATTTTAACATAGCAAAGTTCGCAACTGCTTGTTCATGTTACGCATGTTGTAGTTCATCACAAAGTTCTCGTAACTTGGTGGTAGTGATTGAGGACACGGTAAATCCCCAAAGCATTAGGAATCACTATACCCAAGCTTTGAAGTTTGTTTATGCGTCTGACATCTTAAGCACATGCTCACTGATGGAGCTGCCCTCTTCCATCTTGCAGTTAAAGAACTTTTCAGAAGCCTCATAGCTTTCAATTGCCGCATGAGTCTCAAAGATCAATTTGAGATCCTCGATAATATCATATGGGTCTGAATTCTCAAACCTTTTCTGAAGCTCCGATTCCAAACCATACAAGATAGCACAATGAACTATGGAGTATTGATTCTTCCGAGCGAGGTAAACATTCTTTACTTCATCGGAAGCATCAGCTGCAGGTGGGTCACCCAGCGGTGCATCCAGCACATAGGTCAAATTACCAGCTGTGAGGACAATCCTCAAATTGCGGAACCAATCCGCGAAGTTGCTTCCATTGTTTTTCAAGTTTTCTTTCTCTAGGAACGCATTAAATTGATGGTAGGGGCTGCCATTGATCTACAACATATTTGCAATAGTTTAGACTAAGTTTATGACAAATTGAGTTCAAATTAATAAAGTTAATCTAGGTGAACTCCCACTCAAAACAACATCCCTCACATTGTTTTAGTGATCACACGAACCAAATCCACTACATCAACACATATCATCACGAGAGTTGATATAGTTTCAATGGCGAACAATCGTCATGTTCATCATATCTACTATATGATTCATGCTTTACCTTTCGGTGATCCGCGTTCCGAGACCATGTCTGTACATGCTAGGCTCGTCAAGATCAAACCTTAGTTTCCGCATGAGCAAATCTGGCTTGCTCACGTTGTATACACTTGCAGAATCTAACACACCCGATCATCACGTGGTGCTTCAAAACAACAAGCTTTAGCAACGGTGCTAACTAAGGGTGAACACTTTATGACTTGAAATTCATGTGCATGAGGGATCATCTTATAATGCTACCGTCGTCTACTAAGCAATACAAGATGCATAAAGGATTAACATCACATGCAATTCATAATATGTGATATGATATGGCCTTTCTTCTTTGTGCTTCCGATCTCCATCTTCAGGCACGAACATGATCTCCATCATCATCGGCATTGCATCAAGGTCAATGACGCTTCTCCATGGTTGTCGTCCACCTGCTTCAACTATTACAACTACTTTGAATAGACACGCGGGTCTTAACATAAATTAAAGACAACCATATGGCTCCTGCCGGTTGCCAACTTACAATAAGGAACATTGCATACATCAAATATAATCACAATCATGGCCATATCACATCACTGCACACCCCTGCAAAACAAAGTTAGACGCCTCTACTTTCTTTGCATATTTTACGTGGTTTGGGGTTTCAATAAGTGTCATTCTAACTTACGAACAAGAACCACAACATTGATACTAGCATTGTTAATCACCCGTTGTAAATTGGATCTTAACTATGCTAGGAGAAACAGGCACCCGCAAAGCCACTTATGCAATACAAGTTGCATGTCAAGCGTGGAGCAAGTCTCATGAACGATGTCATGTAAGGTTAGCCCGGGCCGCTTCATCCCAACATACCGCAAGATGCAAAGTACACAAGAAGCAATCGACAATAAAAGCATCAACGCCCACAATGACCATTGTGTTCTACTCTGCAATGATCTACATATAGACACGACTACGATACCACGTAGGGTTTCGTAGCATGGAAAACAAAAATTTCTATCGCATACAAACAAACAAGCCAAGATCTATCTACTAGATTGTAGCAACGAGTCCATGGAATAACTTACCCTCAAGATTCCAAAGTGTTTAACGAGAGCGATTCTCGTGGGTGATGTAGTCTTACTCTTCCCGATCTCAAGATCGCAGACGATCCTTCCAAGGCTGCAAGGCGCTCCCGCAATCGGTCACATCGCTCAAGATTGACGAAGACCTTCCTCTCCCTTGTTCCAGCAGGCAGTGGAGGTTGTAGCACTCTCCTCGTGATTCCGGCAGCACAACGGCGTGGTACCAGAAGTAGAGGGGAGATCTCGCAGGGCTTCGCCTTAAGCCAGAGCGAGTATGGTGGAGTATGAGAGAGTCCTCAGTGTTCTAGGGTTTATACACACCAAGGAGGGGATGCTAGAGCCGGCGGCTAGGGTTCCGGAGACCCCTAAATCGGCGGCTAGGGCAAAACCCTAGGTGGGGCGGCGACGGCTATGGTGGGCTGCAGCTTCTAGGGTTTGAGGTGAGGGACTTGTGTGTCTAGAGGAGGGAGCCCTGCCCCTCCTTATATAGGTGGAGGGGCCGGCGGCCAAGGGGAGGGAGGGGAGTCCCTCCCCAACTCGGCTTGGAGGTGGCGCCGCAGGTTGGAGGAGGGATTCCCTCCCCAACTCGGTTTCCCACTTCCTCCTCTTTTCCTCTTTCCAATAATCCTTTATTTGGAACAGCGATGACACTTAGTACATGATGCAATCATTCCAACTTGCAATGACACATTCATGTACCTCTTCCCCTCCGGAGTGTCGGACATTCCGGAACCTTCTAGAACATTCCCGATGAAAACACCGGAATCATTCCCCAACTCCGAAACGGGACTTTCCTTATATGAATCTTATTCTCCGGACCATTCCGGATCACCTCATGATATCCTGGATCCCATCCGAGACTCCGAACAACATTCGGTCTCTTTCTCATTCATTCCATAACTACTCAAACAACGTCAAATCCTTAAGTGTGTCTCCCTACGGTTCGTGAATTATGCGGACATGATCGAGACATCCTAACAATAACCAATAGAGGAATCAGAAATTCATATGGCTCTACATATTTCTACGATTACTTTGCGATCGAATGAACCACTTACATACGATACCAATTTCCATTTGTCTCACGATAGTTTACTTATCCGAGGTTATGATCGCTTGTATCTCGCATACCTAGTTCAACCTCGTTACCGATAAGTACTCTTTTCTCGCTCCGTGATATGTGATCCCTTGTGAGCTACCACATGCTTGCAAGCTAATTGGATGACATTCCACCAAGAGGGCCCAGAGTATATCTATCCGTCATATGGATGGACAAATCCCACTCTTGATCCATGTGTCTCAACCAATACTTTCCGAACACTCAATGCCACCTTTATAGCCACCCAGTTACGGTGTGGTGTTTGATGTCATCAAAGCATCCATCCGGCAAAGGTGATATGCATGATCTCATGGTCGAAGGATTTAGGTTACTATGTATCAGAAAGCATATAGCAATTGAACTATTAAAATGACTTGATCTTTATGCTATGCTTATCTATAGGAGTATGTCCACCATATCATTCTCCTAACGATATGATCTTGTTGTTGATAACATCTCAATGTTCATGATAGGGAAACCACAATCATTTATCAACCAACAAGCTAGTGATGCATAGAGGCTATACTAGGGACTTCAATTAAGTTTACAAATCACACAAGCATCAATGTTTCCTTGTTAATACTATTATAGCATGAATGTAAACATTTATCATAAACACAAAGATATAATAATAACTATATTTATTATTGCCTCTAGGGCATATATCCAACAGTCTCCCACTTGCACTAGAGTCATCTAATCTAGATTACATGGTAATATACCGAACACCCATGGCAGTTTGGTGCTGGTCATGTTTTGCCCTCGGGAGAGGTTTAGTCAACGGATCCGCCACATTCAGATCTGTGTGTACTTTGCAAATCTTTATATACCCATCTTGGATATGTTCTCGAATAGCGTGAAAACGTAGCTTGATGTTCTTCAGCTTCTTGTGTGACCTTGGTTCTTGCGCATTGGCTATGGCGCCCATGTTATCACAGTAGATAGACATTGGGTCCAGCGCACTAGGAACCACATCCAGCTCTATAATGAACTCTTTCATCCATATCGCTTCTTGTGAAGCCTCCGAAGCAGCCATGTATTCAGATTCATTTGAAGATCTCGCCACAACGTTTTGGTTTGCACTCCTCTAGCTAACTGCTGCACCATTCAAAATAAATACGTATCCAGATTGTGATTTAGAATCATCCGGATCGGTGTTCCAACTAGCATCAGTGTAACCATTAACAACGAGTTGTTCATCACCTCCATAAGAAAGAACCATATCCTTAGTTCTTCTCAAGTACTTAAGGATGTTTTTGACATTCACGTCCAATGATCCACTCTGGATCACTTTGATATCTGCTAGTTAAACTAACGATATGCAATGTCGGGTCTAGTACATAGCATGACATACATTAGAGATCCTATGGTGAGGCATAGGAGTCTTACTCATCCTTTCTCTATCTTCCGCCGATGTCGGACTTTGAGTTTTACTCAAGGTCGATTAGCAACATGGGCAAGAACCCTTTCTTGCTATCTTCCATTCCAAACCTCTTTAGAACTTTGTCCAAATATGTACTGTGACAATGATATTTGGCGCTTCGATCTATCTCTATAAATCTTTATGCCTAATATGTAAGCTGCTTCGCCAAGATCCTTCATTGAAAAACTATTATTCAAATATTCCTTGACACTATTAAGAAGGCCTACATCATTCCCAATCAATAATATGTCATCCACATATAGTATTAAGAATGCTACAGAGCTCCCACTCACTTCTTGTAAATACAAGCTTCTCCATAAGTTTGTATAAAACCAAAACTTTTGATCACCTTATCAAAACGTTGATTCCAACTTCGGGATGCTTGCTTCAATCCATAGATGGACCGTTGAAGTTTTCATACCTTGTTAGCATCTTTAGGATCGACAAAACCTTTGGGTTGCATCATATACAACTCTTCATCAGTATCTCCATTGAGGAATGCTGTTTTGACATCCATCTGCCATATCTCATAATCATAATATGCAGCGATTGCTAACATAATCCTCACAGACTTTAGCTTCGCTACTAGTGAGAAAGTCTCATCGTAGTCAACTCCTTGAATTTGTCGAAACCCTTTTGCGACAAGTCGAGCTTTATAGACAGTAACATTACCATCAGCATCTGTTTTCTTCTTGAAGATCCATTTGTTCTCGACAGCCTTCCGGCCATCCGGTAAGTCCACCAAGGTCCATACTTGGTTTTCGTACATGGATCCAATCTCGGATTTCATGCTTCTTGCCATTTATTGGAATCTGGGCTCATCATCGCTTCCTCATATGTCTCAGGGTCAACGGTGTTATCCACCAACATGACACTCATAACGGGATCATACCAATCTGGAGTGGTACGAGTTCTCGTTGACCTCCGAGGCTCTGTATAAGCACCTCTCCTGTGAGTTTGGCCTCCCAACCATGACCAACTGTCATCTTGGGTACTGCACAGGTGGAAAATCTTCACAAGGGAGCCTCAGCTCAGACCTTGGCCGTGAGGGAACCAATACTAAGGTATATAAGTTTCCAGTCAAGCCATACCCAATCTTCGGGTATTGTGGTTGTACGGTAAAATTGGAATGGTATCGCATCCAGACAACCATCAGTTTTATAAAGGGGATAAGTCTCATGCCTTAACATTTTCATCACCAAAATCATCTGGTGTTCGGAAACACATGTCAAAACATCTCAGTAGAATGATCCATCATTCTAAGGTTTTCATAACCATTTTCACCAAGTATTCCCATCTAAAGTTGATCAAGTTTTATGCTTAGCACTAGCATCTACAAGTGGGGGTGAGTACTAAATGAGGGGTCATAAAATAGTGGGGTTCTAACTAAGTTCAATCGCATGCCTTAGGATGACATCAAGACTATCTATCTTAGGCCAAATTTTATGCTCTTTATGCAACCTTCAGTTAACTTCCTAGAATCTACTAGTCACTTAAGTAAACTCTAAAATAAAGCTTTGATAAGAAAAAAATAAAGTAGAAAGCTTGCAAGTAAAACTAGGATTGGTTTATCCAGTGGGTATAACCACATATTCTTAAGGCATATGGGTGGCATGGTAACAAGTAAGTATTTGTTTGCATCAGTAGAGTATCTTGCAAGTGTTAGCTTGCACATTCAGCTAGTAGTATTAGGCTTGTAAGTATGGGCTTGCATAATTGCAAGTATAAGCTTGCCTTGTGTAGAGCAGTTGTTGAAGTTCTTCGTAGTATCCTCCTTCTTCCTCGTATCCTTGGCCGGTACTAGCATCTATAAATAAATACGAGGTACACAATCACCAAACAATACTTAACTACTTTCAATCATCACACAAAGGGGTTCTATAGATGATCTAGCATCATCACTAACATTACAAGACTAAAGCATTTGTCTTAATGATTTTAGTTTTAGAAAAGTAATTTCTACTCATTGAAAAACTACTTAAGATTTAATATTCTCCAAACCAAACATGGGATCATGTTGACACATGTCATCACCACATATTTTAGTCCATGGGAATGTGATTTAAAGTGGTGTCACAATTTAATAAGGTTTTACCCTTTTATTTTAATTAAATAAAGTGACTAGAAATGCCTATGTGGCATTTTTTTATTACTTGAACATTATTTCTGTAAGTAAACCCATATATTTTTATATATTCTGAAAGGTATGGTTAAATGTGATTTTTGAGAGTTGGAATCAACTCAAAAGCTATCATGGTTTAAGTTTGAAAAATGTCTGAATGCAGAAAAGCATGTGCATTGTTATTTTTACCAAGGGTGATCTACAGATCCAAATGATTTGAATCCAACGGGCTTGGATTCAGCATTTCCTGACCTTTCTAAAAAAATTGGTTTCATTCCATTTGGTTCACTGAATCGATATGGGTTGATTTTTGAAACTAGGTACAGAACTGTGTTTGAATGAAAATGGAAAAATCCAAATTCAAACGAATGGGCTGCGCGGGAAGATAAAATGGGCCGGCCTGCTATGCACAGCGCTTACGCGGGCTGGTTAAGTGGCTGTCCCCACGCGTCAGTGAGACAGGGGGTGTGAAGCGGTACCGGGCAACGTGGTGCGTTGGATTAGAAGTAAGATCAACGGCTGAGGGTCGTCGTCGACGATGAACTAGTCACCAGCGAGCTCGAAGCATAGCGACTCAGTGGGGGTCGTGGGAGGCTCACCGGGGCTCAGTCGAGGGTCGGCGAGGCGGGCGAACGACGAAGTCGACGACGGCGAACCTCCTGGTACCGGCAGCTTCTCCTGGGGTGGACGAAATCGACGGCGCCCTTCTTCTCCAGAGGCGGCCTGCTCCGACGCAATTCCGGCGATGCGCTACTCGCCTTGCTCCGGGAACAGGGTGGAAAGATCAGTGAGGAGAGGGGAGTGAGATGGTGTGAAGAGTTTGAGAGGGGGAGGCCTCTATTTATAGTCTCGACGACGAGACCGAACGGGATGGGCAGGCGACGGTGGCGACATGGCTACGGGCTGCTAAAGGCATGGTCGATAGTGGCGATCGATCGGTGGTCTCCTGGCGATGCTCTATGGATTTAATGCGCGTGTAGGGGCGGTGGAAAACGGTCTGGAACGTGCGATGCTCTGTGCGGCAGAGGCGGCGTCTTCGACGGCGAGCGGTGGCTGTGAGGCATGGGGCGGCGAACGGGGATGTCTGGCGTGCTCCCTGGGTCATGGCGAAGCGGTGGGCACGGGCTGCGGTCGAGGGGCGGCGTGTGCACGCATGACGGGTGCGGTGCTCTGGCGCATGCTCGGCATGGTCGATGGTGCACGCGCGGGCGTTCTCGGCGGTTCGAAGGCTGTCCATGAGGCAAGGCTGATCTAGAGGGGGTGGTGAGGCATGGGCTACCTCCCAGACAAGGTTGGCATGTCTAGTTCTTCCTCTAGCCTACTGTCCACCATGGGGTGACATGGGTGTGCTCGGCTGTTCACCATTGATGGCATTGCCAAGCTTACAGTGGTGCTAGGGATTAGTTAGGGTCGTTAGATGATCTACTAAGGCTAGTGGTGTCCAGAGAGAGAACAAGTTAGGCTCAAAACACTGCACACTATAGTGTTTTGATTTGGTTTGATTTGAATCAGCAAGGTGTTTGATGAAATGGCCGCATGAGTTCAAGTTTTGAATTTTGAAAAGATTTTTGGTGGGTGTGCTAGGCATGTGCTGGTGAGTCTATGTATGCTTGGGTTTTGAAAGTTGAGCTTGTTTGAGTGGTCTTTGCAAAAGTGGGATCTTCCCATATGATATAGATTCAATTTTGAACTGTCCTTTAAACTATGCATTCAAATGTTTTTGGATGATCACAAGGTGGGCCTTGGTACTCTGTTATTAGTACTATCAAGGGGTGTAAAGATCCAAACAAGTTTCTGTTAAGTTTTGAAAGTTAGAGACAGCCAAAGTAGGCATGGGAGTTAAATTGCCCAAAGTGACCATTCCCTTATTTTGTTTGCTTTGATTTATTTGTCTTTGGGAAAAGTGTGGGGATTGTTTAGATGATGTTTATTTCACCTAATAATCCTTTTACAAGCAAAGAAACACACAAGCAAGGTGATTCAAAACAAATCCAAATTGGAATGCATACACATGCATTTCTTCATATTTTTATTTAGAAAAGTTTTTGTTACCCCAAAAATTTTATGATTAGAGTTTTGATGATCCAAGTTTAGTATTTTTGGGATGTTACAGAGGTTGTTGCTGCATATTTTACCAGGTAAATGATCTCCCTTTCAGGGGTATTTCCTCCAGATCATGTTCTTGAATGATGGAGTTAAAAGAATGAATGTTTGCTATATTTCCCCCTGCTCTGTTTCTATCCTTAGAGCTCCTGATCATATTGAAATCTCCCATGATGATCCATAATTTATAGGCTGATGAGTGAATGTTCATGAACCAATCAATAAATTCAACCCTACCATCATTTGTGCATGGTGCATATATGTTGGTAATGTAAAACTCCTCATTTGTGAAATTGCAAATGAGTTTAACAGTGAGGTGGAAACAAGATTGGATGATCACATTTCCATTGAACATATTTCCATTCCAAATAGTAATGAGGCCACCAGAGTTGCCTATGGATGGCTGGTAAGCAAATTTTCCTAATCTTCTAGGACAAATTTTTTTTATGTAGAGATTGTCAAACATTTCTCTCTTAGTCTCCTGAATACACAAGATGTTGCAATTGCTCTGATTGATTTTATCAGCAAGATCATCCCATCTCTCCTGTGAGTTAATACCTCTAATATTCCAATCAAGAATTTTAATTTGTCTACTCATTGGAAACTTTGGTATGTTTGTTGTGACAGATATACAGGCACTGTATATCAGAAATGGCAGGACATGGGGAATAGTATATGTTTTTGCATTCATAATGATGAGTACATTGATTGCAATGTAACAACCAGATAATATATAGCATAATTCTCATGCGGATATCCAATGGGAAAAAATGATAATAAGATGGTGACTCAAACAGAACTGATGTGATAAAACCACAACATAAAGGTAAAGTACATCCCAGATAAGATAAGGCAATTGTTTTTCTCTAAACACACCAGAGACCTTTGATGATAAAATATAGGAAGTCTGACATAAGAACTTGACATGATTAAAGTAAGAGTAAAATCCTAGGATAATAGAGCATCTACTGTCCATGCTCTTGGACATAGTACATATGTGATTACACACTATCATTGGAACTATCATAGTTCAGGTTGGCAGCAGAGACCTCCCCAGGAGGAATCTGACAGAAGCTAGTGCATATGGCCTGGATGGTGTCAACGGGAAGAATAGGAGGGGTGCACTGTTATTGTCCATGAAAATAGCTTCAAAGTGACCAGACAGATTCATGGGAGTAACTTGAGCATTGGAGGCATGTTCATCAGCACTGGCCTTGTTCTTGAAACTTGCATTGAGACTTACAATCCTGCAGCTTCTCCTGACATACCTGACAGAACTAGGCTCTGGTTTCTTCCTCTTATTCTTGGGGAAGTTATCTGGCTTAGGAATCACAGTGACACTGTCAGAGCTGTCAGTGGGAACAGGTATGAAACTGGGGCCAGCTCCATTATCTGTAACATTGTTGGTGTCAACCACTTGTGATGCATTGTTTATCTCCATCTAGGCATTGTTCTGCAGAGTGTTTTGCTGATTGGGGGGAACAGTCTTGATTTCCAGTGTGACTTTAACAGTGTTGATGCCATTGTTTTCAGTCTCATTCATCTGAACTGATGCTCCAGTGATAGTGCTACCAGCAAGGTTGGGGAAATTTCCATGTTCTTCTCCCATCAAGCTAACAAGCAGGCTGGATAGGTTAGCAATGGGGTCCTGCTCAACAGAAGGCACATTCTGATTCTCAGGTATCTCAGGCATTAGAGGGGGTTGGTGTTCCAGTTCACAACCTCATTCGGGCATTACTGCAGGTGTCGCATTTCAATCGCAAAGATGAGCAGCGCAACATTGTCATTCTCTGCAACATTTTCTTCCATCACATGGTCATGCTGGGCATCATGCCAAAAACCCTGGTGTATCATGGGAAGGGGGTGTGGATTTCAACCATTGGGGGGTAGGGGATCTTCATCCCCAGCATTGCCACCACGCATAGTGGTAGATAACAGGATCATGGGGCATGTCCAAGAATCTACACTGCCATCATCAGAGACATTCTTACCAACCACCACACTCAGAGGAAGTGTGTCAATGTCATATGCACAAAATTTAACCAAGATTCTAGCCTTGTTTGATAGATCTTTATTCTAGACAAGAAACCTACCAAAGGGGATAAATGTTTTCATCACAGATTCAGGATCCCATAGCTGTTGTGGATAGTTGGTGGGTGAAAACAATAGCCCTATGGTTGATACCACAATCCTCATCAACAATCCTCAAGATACTCTCTCCTATCTGATATGGACTACCCCACCGCAAAGATCTTTATCAATGATGAGTAAATCGAACAGCAGCATCCATGGCACTCTTGGATGTGCTACGAACTTGCAGACCTAGTCCATGGAGAAACTCACCGATGATCGCAACAGAGCCGAGGAAGTCAACAACATCAGGGTTGGGGGTGAGGGTGGCGATTACCCAGTCATCAGCATAGATGAGCGTCTCCCCTTCCAGGAATAGGGGTGGAATCGAGCCGAGCCGGGTTAGGCTTGAGAAATTCGAGCCGAGCCTGGGCTCGGCTTGCTGCTGAATTTTTTTCCGTAACAGGCTCGAAGCTCGCTCGATAAGGCTGGCGGCTCGCTCGTTAGGCTCGACGAGCCGAAGCAGATGCCCGAGACGCCCGCTCGTGTGATTCCCTCACCCGACGCGGCGACGCCAGCCTCACGCTCCCACCTCGCTCTCTCTCCGTATCAGGTCGCGCCGCCACCTATGGCCGCCACCACCACCGCCGACAGCCCCACCAGCTCCTTCAAGGATCCCCTCTAGCCCATCTTGACCTCGTTCCCCTCAGTCTCGTGAGGAGGCAGACCTTCTCATCTCCCTCAAATCTCGTGAGGAGGCAGAGCTGCTCATCTCCCTCAAATCTCGGGAGGAGGCAGTGCCGCTCATCCAACAACCATCCAGGTTAGTTCCTCGGTGGCGGCACTGTGCTGGATCCAGCTATTCATTCAATTGGAGGTGGAGCGCAACATGGAGTGATTCAAGGCGAAGCCTGCCTAGTGTCGATTCAATTCGTTCTCAGCCTATTGGCTCTTATCCAATCAGGTATAGCTAGCGGATTTATCTATCTGAGATAGGAAAAATAAATGGTAATTTATCTGTACTAGTTCAAGCAGCAGCGTTCATGTTTAATTACTCTCTAGTTCCTTAATCGCTCTGCTACTAGATACTCTAGTTCATTTGATGCCTACGGCCTGTAATACGTATCTGCAACTCTTTCAAGTCACTGATCTATTTTGACACACTCACACCTCGTGACTCAGCAAGGATATCAGGATTAATGGAGCGGCTGAATACCATTGGCAAGAACAATGTGTGCATCAAATTTTCTTTTATTGCTACAACAAAAACTACTAAGGCCTTGTTTGGATTGTTGTTTTTTAGTCCGGTTGTTTTTTTTGTTAAGATGTTAAGCAGGAGAAGTCTGTGTAATCCGGCGGTTTTGGTTAAAAAACGACATTCTAAACGGGGCCTAAGACTATAGAGTTCACTGATCTCAGTTTGACAGTTCGTGCTATGGAAATATATTGGTGCTTAGTTTGACAGTTCATGCTATGGAAACATATTGTGGCGCCAGATGAGGGAAAACGCGCGAAGAAACCACCTGAGCCCGGTGGCGATATGACACTCTATTGGATGTTTGTGTTTTGAACTTCTGATTTATGCTACTGTTATTGGAACTTTGTGAAGCTTACTATACTATATTATGAATATATTCATGTTCAGTTGCTGTTTATAATCGTGAATTGATACATTTATAGAGAAGGTTATGTTAAAATTTTAATTACATCGAGCCTTCGAGCCGGCTTGCGAGCTTCACCGAGCTAGCTTGTCGAGCCTTGAGCCTGAGTAGCAAGGTTTGGTCTTGGCTTGTCCAACCTCCGAGCCGAGCCGAGCCCGAGCTAAACCTTGTCGAGCCCGAACCGAGCCTCGAGCTTCGAGTTTTGTGTCCACCCCTACCCAGGAACACATAGCTTCTTTGGGTGCGTAGTGGACTGTAACTACCTCGGTGAACTACGCTCCTAGATACAAGCCTGGATGAGTGGTAGTGGTTGAAATAGTACGGTGGGGCCCCAAAAGCCACTCACTGGTAGTCCTTTCAGACGTCCCAACCACTACCCTCTCAACGGACTCAGACGGGCATAGTCGGCAGCGAAGGGATCAACTACGACACAGTGGGTATGTACGCAAGCCACCATACAAGAGTACATCGAGCCATACCATCTAGAAAGAAAGGAATATAGCAACGCCATACCAAGAAGATTCAAATGACCTAGATAAATCTATATTTTAGGATAACTCTCATACAACACACATCGAGTATCATGGAAGCGGCAAATGTAATCCGAGTACGGATAAGAAGCAAATCGGCATGAGATGCCATAGAAATAAGCACATCCCAACTACGTGTCTCACGGATCCCGCTCCTAATCTCTACACCGAACGATCGTTGCCACATCTTCGCTTCTTCCACCCAAAGATCCGCCCGTGGAGGTACTGCTCATCCGAATCAAGAATTTATCGTGTGAGACCCTAAGGGTACTCAAAGAAGTCTTAATGCCTCTAAAGGGACACAACCTGGGTGACGCAATTGCAAAGGTAAACCCTAGCAGCTTCTAGATAACGCTACCCATCCGCCTAACCAATGATAGACGGATGTCCGTGAATTAAGAACAACAGTTATAATGGTAATCTCATCCGATCCATCCTCCTCCTCGCTACCAACAAGGAAGGGACTTAACAACCCCCATCCGTTGGCAATTTTATTAACCATTCCATGAGTGTTGCACTGTTTACTAGTCAAGTTACTTAGTCAGATTAAGGCGGTACTTTAGTTATGCTTGTCTATGATCGAGAAATTGTGCTCCAAGTCGTCCATATCCGCGGACACGGCTTTCAGAAATTTTTACCCCGCCGGGGTGCACCAATAGCAACACACGCTCGATCAACCTCGGAAAAACCAAATCAAAACCCAACGAGGCTTTCATGACTGAACAATCACAGATTGAGAATATTTCAGGGGCACTTAAGTAGATCCCCGAACGGAGATAGTCGACTCAGACGGGCTCAAGGTTTGCGCTGGTCAGAAACGATCGGGAACCCGAAGTGTGGTTGGGCTTGTCGATACCGCAAAACACTCCGCTTCCTAACAAAGACAAGGTGCTCCTCGCACAAATGAAATACGTAAAGTAGCATGGCATAAGTACAGGATAATAAATAAACCCTCAAACTAGTTTGTGGCCCCAAGAAATAGACGGAATCAAGCTCTGGCTCAGGGGGGTCCCATATACCTTCCGGATGTGGATAGCGCGATAAATCAAGGAACAGAATCAAGTACTCGGGGTCTTACGGACAAAAGTGAGCAGGAAAAACCAAATAGCAGATGTTGCTCACCGGTGCCACTTCCTTTAGTTATCCCATACTACTCAGGTTAAGTTGTTTAGGTACCTCGTTATCCAACCGACACTCACATACCCTACACATGCTGTTCTACGACTCGCATGGCTCAAACAACTCCTATAGTAGTGGCTCATAGGATGGAGGAACAAGCTTGGTGGGGTTTAAAAGTAAAGGCTATGCATACTTGGGATTCAATTTAATGCAATCGCGACTCAATGATGCAAGAATAAGATAGAGGAAATAGGTCTCGTATGTATGCAAGCATGTGGAAGTGCTTGCGTTAACTCCGCTTGTAGCAAGGGACGATTCGGTAGTGCTCTGGTTCTCTTGATACAACCCCGCCAAAGGTTCATCCGAGAAAACCAAACAAACAAGGCCAACATGAATATAGAGCACAAGCATATGAATAAGATCGTCGCTAAAACAATCATGCCATGATGAATGATGCACAATTTACATGGCAAGAAGGTAGCATGGCATGGTGAGGTGTGAAGACAAATAATAACATCTTTAATGGGCTTTTGAATCACATTTGTTGCCATAACAGCTTGTTGTTCACTATATATTTATATGATGCATGCTGCAATTGAAGTTATGGATAGCATAAAGAAAAGTCTCACGAAATGATCAATTTAGACACATCATTTGCTAAATTTGGAATTAGAAAACAAAAGTTATTAATTATTGAAATTCTAGTGGCAATTGGGTAATTTAAATAAACTTGGAATTTTTACTTGTGCAAAAGGCAATATGGATGGCATATTTGGAATCCTCTCATTTTTCTGATATCCAAACATATATCATTTGTCAAATTTGGATTTAGTATGGAAAAGTTATTTAAAATCTGAATTGGATTTTGAATTTGAAATATTTTAAATTAGGTTTGAATTTTTAAATCAATCTCTGGGACGTTTTGCACCCAGCCCACTCCAGCCTGGGTCGCAGGTGGGGCAGGGGTTCTTCACCCACACGCTGGTCGAGGGAACAGAGGACCGCGGGTTGAGTTTTGAAAAGCCTAGGACCCTTTTTATAAAAATTACCACCGACGCTGACAGAGGGCCCTGAGGACCGCGGGTTGACGCAAAAAGGGGGCCAGGGGGTTATTTGCGAAAAGAACACGCGGGCCAGGGGAGGACTGCGGGTTGCCTCCAGGTAACCACGGGTGCCTTTTCAGAAAAAGGACAACGTCGCTGACTGGTGGGGCTAAAGGGCGCGGGATGCAGAGGACAAAACAGGGAGGGGGGTATGAGCAAAACCGCCACGCATCGTTCTCTTCTCGCGATGCATCCGATGCATGGCGCGGTGTGGCGAGGACGGGTTCGAACGCGACACTGGCATCGCCACGGCCAGCGATCACCGGGCTAGGGCGGGTTCTTGCTAGGAGGTTGGACGGGCCTAGGTAATGTTTACGCTGCAGAAAGGTGACGACGACGACGCTTCCACCGCACGAGGGTGCTCGTCGCCGTGCCACGCCAACCGTGAAGCGATCAAGGAAGACGGTGTCCGGAGTACAGGACTCACCGCGGTGGCGCTGCGTGGTCGATCGGCGAGGGAGGTAGATCGGGCATGCAGGCGCACGCCGGCTTAGGGTTTTCGGCTCAGGCTCGGCAGGTTCCGGCGAGCTGGTCCTTCTCCTCCTTGCTCCGTGTACCGTGGCGACGTCGGGGACCTCCTGAGCTACCTCGGCATCCTCGGCTCCGCGCTTGCCTCCTGGAACGTGCTCGCGAGCGAGGGTCCGACGGCCGGCTGGGCATGCTGAGGAGGAGGGTGGGGAAAGCGAGGCAGGCCTCTGGGATGGGAGCGGGGGAGGCTAGAGGGGGAAGGGAGAGGATAAGATCGAGGCGAGGGGGCAGGCGATTGCGTGGGGGAGGGGAAGCTGGCAGGGTGCCACCTTTCCTGCTCACGTGCTCGACAGTCGGTCAGGCAAGGTGGGGCAGTGGGGGCCGGGCAGGGTAGGCGAGGTGGGGTAGACAGTGGGCCTGGGCGGAAGGCAGAGGGGAGAAAGGAGAGAGAGAGGGAGAGGCCGGCTAGGCTAGGCTAGGTTAGGGTTCCTGGCGTGTGGGGCAGGCTAGGGTAGGTGGGGTCCTCATGCAGGAGAGGGAGGCCGAGGGAGTAGGGCAGGTGGTGTTGGTAGCTAGAAGGGAGGAGGGTACTAGGGTTTTTGTTTACGGTAGGTGTAGCTAGGTTTGGTTAGCTAGGAGGAAAGAGGGTAAGGGGTAGATATTAGGGTTTAGCTAAAAAGGTTAAGGCATGGTGGTCATGTGGCCATGCTTGGTAGATTTTAGAGGGGTGGATTAGGGTTTTAGGTGAGAGAGGGGTAGATAGCTTGAGGTGGTACTAGGTTGATCAAGCAAACTCCAAACAAGCCCTAAGCAAGATCAAGCAAGAAAAGAGGTGAGGGAGAGAGAGATGGCCATGTGATGATGTGGATTTGAATCATGCATGTTCCATTCAAAGAACAAGCAAAACCCAAGCAAGGGGTGGTTTATAGGTGCATGCCTCATGAGCACATGTATGTGCATGGGGCATGGGGGTAGGGGTTAAGCTAAAGGGGGGATAGAGATAGATGATTTGATGAAGCAACTACAAGCCCAAAACAAGATTTAAGCAAAGGAACAGATCCACTTTGAATTTCAAGCAAAACCCAAAACTAGAAAAGGTGGCACTTGCATGGCCCATGCAACATAATTAATGCCAACCATATCCTTGTGAAAACAATAAGATTATCATGGCATTACTCATATGCATTCCCAAAAAGTGGGCAAGGCCAAGCATAGATTATGGGTGGAACCCAACCAACCAATCAGGAGCTAGAGGTAAATCAACAAAATGCCAAGCTCAGATTAGTTGGATGGTGGAATGAAAGGTGGTGAAAGAAAAGGTGGTGGAGTCAAAAAGAGAGATGCCCTCAACTCAACTTGGGCATATAACAATATATCAAGAGCCAAATACAATATCAAGAGGCAAAATACAATTAATCATGCACATGAGATAAGAACCAAACAAGAAAGGGTTTTATATGATGCTCAAATGCAAGGGGACATGATGACATGAACATGATATGATGATGATGCAACAATTATATGTTGGAAGTGGCCCATTTTATTATTATAACATGTAGCATTACAGGGGTTAGACAACTGGGATGCTACAACTCTCCCCCACTAAACAGGAATCTCGCCCCGAGATTCTAGGAAGAAGAAGAAGATACAAAGAGAGAAGGATGGTTGGCACGGAGTTCATCTTCACGCTCCCATGTGGCTTCATCAACAGAATGGTGTGACCACTGCACCTTGCAAAACATGATGCACTTGTTGCGAGTCCTTCGCTCATGGTCTCAAGGATTTTGGTGGGGTGTTCTTGATAAGACAGATCTTCTTTGAGGTCGATGAGCTCATGGTCCACGGTCTGTCGGGATCTTTGAAGCACTTCTTGAGTGAGAGATGTGGAAAACATCATGGACTTTGAGTTTTTCCTAAGCTCTAGTGCATAAGCAACTTCTCCTCTTCTACCACGTATCTTGAAAGGACCGATGTATCTAGGAGCCAACTTTCCTTTGATATCAAGGTGTGTCCCTCTCATGGGAGTGACACGAAGGTAGACAAGATCACCAGGGGCATATACCATATCTGTGCTTCTGTCATCATAGTTGCTCTTCGACGACTTTGAGCAATCTTCGTGTTCTCCGGAATGATATGCACCTTCTCCTCTCGCTTGGGTTACAATGTCGAGGCCAAACCAGATTCTTTCTCCCGCACCGACCAACCAATTGGAGTTCTGACTTGCAACCATAGAGAGCCTCGAATGGTGCCATCTTCGCACTCTTTGGAAGTCGTTGTTGTAGGAGAACTCAGATATGGAAGGCATTCCTCCCATTTCATGCCAAACGAGATGACGCAAGTTCAAGCATATCCTCCGAATCTGATTGATTCTTTCCACTTGTCCTTGAGACCGAGGGTGGTAAGCGTCTGAAGTTCAACTTTGTTCCCAAAGCTTTTGGAAACTCTCCCAGAACTTTGAGGTGAAGATGCTCCCACTGGTCGAACTGATTTCAAGTGGAACCCCATAGAGAGACAATTGCTGATATAGAGCTCACCAATGAATTCCGTAAATTGTTTCTTTGAGGAAGAAATGAGCCACTTTAGAAAGCACATCGATGACAACAAAATTGCATTGTTGCCTTCTACGACCTTGGAAAGCCGTGATGAAGTCCATCTCAACTTCTCCCATTTCCATTCCGGAGGTTTCAATGGTCAGAAGACCAAATGGCTTCGATGGACAGCCTTGACTCATGCAGACATCACATTCTCGAGACATACTTGGCACAATACCGCTTCAACCTGTGCCACCAAGATTGTGTTTTCACGTCCATGTACATCTTTGTGCTGCCAGGATGGATAGAAAGAACCGAATCATGTGCCTCCTTGAGAACTTGGTCTCTCGACCCGGGTAGTTTGGAACAAACATCCGTGTTCAAAGAAGAGCGTGCCTTGATCATCAACATGGAAGGACTCGTGCTTGGAAGGTCAAGCTTAGCGATGAGCTTTTGGTGTGCGGATCACCAAGTCGACGAGAGCGAATCTGTTCTTCCAATAGAGGAGTAGCCGAAGGTTCAGGAGATGCCCTTGCTCCACAATTTCTGTGTTCACCGACGGAATTCCTCGCACAAGAGAGGTCACGCTCTTCCACCATGAGGTTGTTGACATAAGCTTTTACGCTAAGCGCATCCGCCATGACATTTGCTTTGCTCGAGTGTAGTTGATGGTCACATCAAAGTCATTGATTGCTTCAATCCATCTCCTCCGCCAAGGTTGAGATCCGTTGAGTGAAGATATACTTCAAACTCTTGTGGTCCGAGAAGATCTCACAACGGTTACCAAGCAAGTAGTGCCTCCATAGCTTCAAAGCAAAGACAATCTTGCTAGCTCGAGGTCATGTGTGGGATAGTTGATCTCATGCGTCTTCAATCGACGAGAGGCATAAGCAACCACTGCTCTCTTGCATAAGGACCGCACCCAATCCTTGCAAAGAGGCGTCCAGAATATCTGGAAAGGCTTAGATGTATCCGGAGGAACCAAGACGGTGTGGAAGTGAGCTTCTCTTGAGTGTCTCAAAACTTTCTTGGCAAGGTGAGTCCACAGTACTTCTTGCCTTTCTTGAGGAGATCGGTAAGAGGCTTTGCTATCTTCGAGAAGTTCTGCACAAAGCGACAATAGCTAGCCAAGACGAGAAAACTCCGCACTTCCTTGACATTAGCAGGAGGAAGCCATTCAACTATTGTCTTCACGGTTTCCGGGTTGACTGCAATGCCCTTGGCAGAGATAACATGACCCAAGTATGTTACTTCAGGCCAAAACTCACACTTAGAGAACTTTGCAGACAAGCGGTTCTCACGAAGCTTGTTCAGGACACACCGCAGGTGCTCTTCATGCTCCTCCTTTGACTTGGAATAAACCAGAATGTCATCCAGATATACCACAACAAACTTGTCCAGGTACTCCATGAAAACGGAGTTCATCAGCCTCGAGAAGGTAGCAAAAGCGTTGGTGAGGCCGAAAGACATGACCGTGTACTCACAGGCCATAGCGGTGGTGAAAGCTGTTTTGGGCACATCTTCTTCGAATTTTGATTTGGTGATAACCACTTCTCAAGTCCAAATTAGAGAACACCACACTCATGCCACCGATCAAAAAGATCATTTATCCGAGGGAGAGGATATTTGTTCTTGATGGTTTTAGCATTTAGAGCCCTAGTCAACACATAGCCTATCGGTTCTCCACGCTTCTTCACAAAGATTGTTGGACTACCCCAAGAAGAAGTGCTGTGTTGAATGAAACCCAATTTCTCTTGTTCATCAAGTTGTCGTTTGAGTTCAGCCAACTCAGAAGGACCCATTTTATATGGCCTCTTGGAGATAGGAGCCGTTCGTGTTCAAGCTCAATCACGAATTCAACCTCGCGATCCGGAGGCATACCTGGCAACTCTTCAGGAAAGACATCCGGGAACTCACAGACCACTGGTACCCTCTGAATAGCTTCCATAGCATCATCATTCAGAGCAGCCAAGGAATAGAGCTGGACAGCAGGAGTCAGGCTTGGAGAAAAGACTAGATGGCCTTCAGGGATCTTCAGACACCGAGCTCAAAGACAATCAATCACAAATGCATTTGCTGTCAACCAATCCATGCCCAAGATGACATCAATGTCAGAGTTGCCCAGAAGAATTAAAGAAGCCAAGAATGAAGAACCACCAATCTCAATCTGATTGCCATGACTGATCTTAGAAGCTGCCATCTTCTCTCTAGGAGAAAGGACCATTAACTTCTTTTGAAGAGGTACCAAGACTAACTCATTCTCATGTGCAAACTTGTGAGACACAAAAGAATGCGATGCACCAGAATCAAAGAGAACTCGTGCAGGATGAGTTAACGGAAGCATACCCATCACAACTCCAAAGTGCGAGCTCACTTGAGAGGCGTGATTAGCTTGGCACGAACAACCGCAGACCGGGCTTAGTGTTGATGTTGAGAGCCCGAGGCGGTGAACGAACCAAGGAGAGCTTGTTGCAGATCTTGGCGGGGTGGAGGGAGAGCTTTGTTCTTCATTGGGCGTTCAGTTGGGATGTCCATGATCTCCACATGTGAAACAAGCACCGTGAGGACGTGGAGGCGAGTAGCTGGGACTCCGCCAGGCGCTCCAGGGTAGTGGTTGTTGTAGCCTCTGGGAGCCGCAGTGGTGAAGTTTGGTGGCCTTGACGTGAAACTCGCAGTCTTGGTGGAGCCGGAGCGACGGTGGTGTTAGGAACCCGACACGCTTAGAAGGAGCTGCCATAATCGCAGAGCTTGATGCATCCTGTTATGTTTCTTGGACTCCTCAAACATTTGCACGCTTGCCTCCTCTTGCAAGGTCTTGTCTTTGTAGTTCCAGAAGGTTGCCGGTCTTGCATGCGTGATTGCATACTTGATCGACGCATTGAGCCCTTGCTGAACCTTTTCTCGCTTCTTCTTGTCATCGATACCTCATCATCACCATAGCGAGACAGGTTCATGAAGTTCTGATGTAGGTGTTGGCGTTATCATTTCCTCGCTTGAGTTGAGGAAAGCCTCCTTCATCCTTTCCATCACAATCTCCGAGAGAAACTGTTCTTTGAAAGCTGCAGTGAACCTCTCCCAAGTTGGCTGGAACCCGGTACTTGCCTTCAAGTAGTTTTCCCACCAAAGAGCCGCATCTCCTTGAGAAGGTGAGTAGCACACTTGACCCACTCTGCTCGAACATCGCAGCCTCGAGCAACCTTGAGATCTCGCGACCAATCATCCGCGTCAAGAGGTCGGTCGACACATCAAACCGACGAGGGTTGAACTTGAGGAATCTCTTGATGTCTCCACGCTTGGGAGGTGGAGGAAGTGGAGCAAACTCATTTCTTCCGACGCTCTCCTCAAAACGTCTTTGGTTCTCTTGCATGGCTGCCAAAGCATTTGCAATGTTCGACAGCCGAGCCCGATTCGGAGGATGTCCTCCTCGATCGGCGTGGTGGAGCCATCCTCATTGATATAAAACTCAAGTCGATTACTATAATGGAGAATGATAATAATCCAAAATAGTACCAAGATGGAATTAACCAAGATTAAAGGATACAATTTACTGAGATGATATTAAAATATCAACAAAGTTCATAGCACCTAAAAGATATTAAGCATATCGCACACGACTGAAAAGGAGTGTGGTACACAAATATATCAAAGAAAAATTTTTCCACAAATTTCGGCATTAAAATACCAATAGATGCGCAAAATTACTTAACGAATCAAGATTAGTGACTCTACCGATTCAATATACAAAAGCGAATGATATAAGTAGTGGTATGGTCGCGACTCCATCCCGCACTCAAATCATTACTCCGCACATGAACAAGTGGAACACATATCCTAACCCTTCTTCTCACGATTGAAACCTAAAGATTGGTAACTACGAACGAACACCCCAAACAAGATAGCGTCGGATACAAGAGGAAGATAGATTGCGTCGGTTTGCAAAAGCACATCGGTATGGAATGTACCAACATTGATAACCAAAGGCAGATAAGATAACAACTAGGATGCAACAGATAGACAAGGGATTACACACACACACACAACCTATGGTACTACGGAAACCCAGAACACGTGAATCCTAGTTTGAACTTTGAGAAGAGGATTGAAAACGTTGCACTTCCTTACCAGAAAAGGGTGGGTGGGAGGGTAAGAAGAAAAATGGAAGCAGTCCTACTCTCGCGTTTTGTTTTTCCCTACTATACATAACTACCAAAATATTTGCTAGACTGACAACGACCATTTGGCTGAAACCCTGAAGGTCGGGATGGCTCTGATACCAATTGTAACTACCTCGGTGAACTACGCTCCTAGATACAAGCCTGGATGAGTGGTAGTGGTTGAAATAGTACGGTGGGGCCCCAAAAGCCACTCACTGGTAGTCCTTTCAGACGTCCCAACCACTACCCTCTCAACGGGACTGTCAGACGGGCGTAGTCGGCGAAGGGATCAACTACGTACACAAGTGGGTATGTACGCAAGCCACCATACAAGAGTACATCAGAGCCATACCATCTAGAAAGAAAGGAAATATAGCAACGCCATACGGCAAGATTCAAATGACCTAGATAAATCTATATTTTAGGATAACTCCTCATACAACACACATCAGAGTATCATGCGGAAGCGGCAAACAGAATCTGAGTACGGATAAGAAGCAAATCGGCATGAGATGCCATAGAAATAAGCACATCCCAACTACAGGTCTCACGGATCCCCGTTCCCGGAATCTCTACACCGAACGATCGTTGCCCACATCTTCGGCTTCTTCCACCCAGTATCCGTCCTGTGGAGGTACCTGTTCATCTGAATCAAGAATTTATCGTGTGAGACCCTAAGGGTACTCAGCAAGTCTTAATGCCTCTAAAGGGGACACAACCTGGGGTGACGCAATTGCAGCGAAAGGTAAACCCTAGCAGTTCTACAGATAAACGCTACCCATCCGCCTAACCAATGATAGACGGATGTCCGTGAATTAAGAACAACAGTTATAATGGTAATCTCATCCGATCCATCCTCCTCCCTGCTTACCAACAAGGAAGCATTTAACAACCCCCATCCGTTGGCAATTTTATTAACCATTCCATGAGTGTTGCACTATTTACTAGTCAAATTACTTAGTCGATTAAGGCGGTACTTTAGTTATGCTTGTCTATGATCGAAACTGCTCCAAGTCGTCCATATCCATGACACGGCGAAAAGTTTTAGTTTTACCGGGTGCACCAATAGCAACACACGCTCGATCAACCTCGAAACCAAATCGAAACCCAACGAGGCTTTCACGGTCGAACAATCACAGATTCAGAATATTTCAGGGGCCACCTTAAGTAGATCCCAACGGAGATAGCCGACTCAGACGGGCTCAAGGTTTGCGTCGCTGGTAAACGATCGGGAACCCGAAAGTGTGGCTTGTCGATACCGCGAAAACACTCCGCTTTCCTAAACAGTACAGTGTGCTCCTCGCACAAATGAAATACAGAAAGTAGCATGGCATAAGTACAGGATAATAAATAAACCCTCAAACTAGTTTGTGGCCCCAAGAAATAGACGGAATCAAGCTCTGGCTCAGGGGGGTCCCATATACCTCCCGGATGTGGATAGCGCGATAAATCAAGGAACAGGAATCAAGTACTCGGGGTCTTACGGGACAAAAGTGAGCAGGAAAAACCAAATAGCAGATGTTGCTCACCGGTGCCACTTCCTTTAGTTATCCCATACTACTCAGGTTAAGTTGTTTAGGTACCTCGTTATCCAACCGACACTCACATACCCTACACATGCTGTTCTACGACTCGCATGGCTCAAACAACTCCTATAGTAGTGGCTCATAGGATGGAGGAACAAGCTTGGTGGGGTTTAAAAGTAAAGGCTATGCATACTTGGGATTCAATTTAATGCAATCGCGACTCAATGATGCAAGAATAAGATAGAGGCAATAGGTACTGTATGTATGCAAGCATGTGGAAGTGCTTGCCTGTTAACTCAGTTGTAGCAAGGGACGGATCTGGGTAGTGCTCCTGGTTCTCTTGATACAACCCCGCCAAGGTTCTATCCGAGAAAAACCAAACAAACAAGGCCAACATGAATATAGAGCACAAGCATATGAATAAGATGCGTCAAGCAAACAATCATGCCATGATGAATGATGCACAATTTACATGGCAAGAAGGTAGCATGGCATGGTGAGGTGTGAAGACAAATAATAACATCTTTAATGGGCTTTTGGAATCACATTTGTTGCCATAACAGTTGTTGTTCACTATATATTTATATGATGCATGCTGCAATTGAAGTTATGGATAGCATAAACAGAAAAGTCTCGTCGAGCTGATCAATTTAGACACATCATTTGCTAAATTTGGAATTAGAAAACAAAAGTTATTAATTATTGAAATTCTAGTGGCAATTGGGTAATTTAAATAAACTTGGAATTTTTACTTGTGCAAAAGGCAATATGGATGGCATATTTGGAATCCTCTCATTTTTCTGATATCCAAACATATATCATTTGTCAAATTTGGATTTAGTATGGAAAAGTTATTTAAAATCTGAATTGGATTTTGAATTTGAAATATTTTAAATTAGGTTTGAATTTTTAAATCAATCTCTGGGACGTTTTGCACCCAGCCCACTCCAGCTTGGGTCGCAGACAGGTGGGGCCAGGGGTTCTCTGACCCACACGCCAGTGGCTGAGGGAACAGAGGACCGCGGGTTGAGTTTTGAAAAGCCTAGGACCCTTTTTATAAAAATTACCACCGACGCTGACAGAGGGCCCTGAGGACCGCGGGTTGACGCAAAAAGGGGGCCAGGGGGTTATTTGCGAAAAGAACACGCGGGCCAGGGGAGGACTGCGGGTTGCCTCCAGGTAACCACGGGTGCCTTTTCAGAAAAAGGACAACGTCCGACCGCGGGCTAAAGGCGCGGATGCAGGACAAAACAGAGGGGGGGTATGAGCAAAACCGCCACCAGATCGTTCCTCTTCTCGCAGATGCATCGGCGCGTATGTGTGGCGAGGACGGGTTCGAACGCGACACTGGCATCGCCAGTGTGGCGACAGCACCAGGCGGGTTCTTTGCTAGGAGGTTGACGGCCTAGGTAATGTTTACGCTACGGCAGCGACGCACGACGTTTCCACCGTGCACTGAGGGGTGCTCGCCGTGCCACGCTCAACCAGGAAGCGATCAAGGGGAAGACGGTGTCTGGGAGTACCAGGGACTCACCGCGGTGGCGTTGGCGTGGTCAGATCGAGCAGAGGAGCGGTAGATCAGCGGCGAGGCAGACGCTCTGTCGGCTAGGGTTTTCGGCTCAGGCTCGGCAGGTTCCGGCGAGCTGGTCCTTCTCCTCCTTGCTCCGTGTACCGTGGCGACGTCGGGGACCTCCTGAGCTACCTCGGCATCCTCGGCTCCGCGCTTGCCTCCTGGAACGTGCTTGCGGCATGAGGCCCGCTGGGTACCGCGAGGAGGAGGGGGCAGGGGAAAGCGAGGCAGGCCTCTGGGATGGGATCTGGGGAGGCTAGAGGGGGAAGGGAGAGGATAAGATCGAGGCGAGGGGGCAGGCGATTGCGTGGGGGAGGGGAAGCTGGCAGGGTGCCACCTTTCCTGCTCACGTGCTCGACACGGTCAGGCCAGGGCAAGGCAGGGCCGGCGTGGGCACCAGGAAATGGGCAGGGGGTGGCGAGGGTGGGTAGACAGGGGCAGGTGAGGCAGAGAGGGGAGAAAGGAGAGGAGGGGAGAGGGGCCGGCTCGGGCTAGGCTAGGGTTGGGGTTCCTTGGCGTGTGGGGGCAGCTAGGGTAGGGAGGTGGGGTCCTCATGCAGGGAGAGGGGAGGCCGAGGGAGTAGGGCAGGGGGTGGTCGAGCTGGTAGCTAGAAGGGAGGAGGGTACTAGGGTTTTTGTTTAGGGTAGGTGTAGCAAGGTTTGGTTAGCTAGGATGAAAGAGGGTAAGGGGTAGATATTAGGGTTTAGCTAAAAAGGTTAAGGCATGGTGGTCATGTGGCCATGCTTGGTAGATTTTAGAGGGGTGGATTAGGGTTTTAGGTGAGAGAGGGGTAGATAGCTTGAGGTGGTACTAGGTTGATCAAGCAAACTCCAAACAAGCCCTAAGCAAGATCAAGCAAGAAAAAGAGGGTGAGGGAGAGAGAGATGGCCATGTGATGATGTGGATTTGAATCATGCATGTTCCATTCAAAGAACAAGCAAAACCCAAGCAAGGGGGTGGTTTGGTAGGTGCATGCCTCATGAGCACATGTATGTGCATGGGGCATGGGGGTAGGGGTTAAGCTAAAGGGGGGATAGAGATAGATGATTTGATGAAGCAACTACAAGCCCAAAACAAGATTTAAGCAAAGGAACAGATCCACTTTGAATTTCAAGCAAAACCCAAAACTAGAAAAGGTGGCACTTGCATGGCCCATGCAACATAATTAATGCCAACCATATCCTTGTGAAAACAATAAGATTATCATGGCATTACTCATATGCATTCCCAAAAAGTGGGCAAGGCCAAGCATAGATTATGGGTGGAACCCAACCAACCAATCAGGAGCTAGAGGTAAATCAACAAAATGCCAAGCTCAGATTAGTTGGATGGTGGAATGAAAGGTGGTGAAAGAAAAGGTGGTGGAGTCAAAAAGAGAGATGCCCTCAACTCAACTTGGGCATATAACAATATATCAAGAGCCAAATACAATATCAAGAGGCAAAATACAATTAATCATGCACATGAGATAAGAACCAAACAAGAAAGGGTTTTATATGATGCTCAAATGCAAGGGGACATGATGACATGAACATGATATGATGATGATGCAACAATTATATGTTGGAAGTGGCCCATTTTATTATTATAACATGTAGCATTACAGGGGTTAGACAACTGGGATGCTACATGGACTAGGAGGGATAGCGGCCATGCCAGGGGAGCGTGGGGGGCAGGGTCGACTGGGTAGTTCGCCATTGCCTCCGCCGATGAGCACAATAGGGTTTGTGTGGGAGGAGGTGGAGAAGACAATGACAGTGGAGATGTGTATGGGGTTTTCTCTGGAGAAGTCGAGACGGCAGGGTTAGGTGTAACAGTATCTCGTGATATTCTCTGATAAAATGATTTTCTTGTTAGCGATGATAGACATGATCTGAAGATGTGCCCATAATTGTAGCATTTACGGCAACAGACACGATTGCGACAAACTGCGTGTAAATGATCATTATCTGCCAAGCAACATATGCATTTAAATGGCTTAATGACGTTTCCATTTAATTAATTAAGACTATAATTTTATCTATTCCCTCCGTTTTAAAATATAAGATGTTTTAGGTTTGTAAAGAAAATGTATCTAGACTTGTTTTAGTGTGTAGATTCACTTTAAACATGAGTGAACCTACATACTAAATATAGTCTAGATACATTTGCTTCATAAAGCTAAAATATATTATATTTTGAAACGGAGAAAGTATTAATAACCGTTTTGTGTCATCTATGTCCGTTAGTCCGATTATATTTCGAACAACCAACAACAGCGTCTATTCAGTTTACGGACAAGCTCTCACTAGTCAGTGCCTTGATCCTTGCTAATCAAATGGATCAAACGGCAAGCCCATGGTTCCCATCCATATTATTTGACTTGGATTTATCAAAATTTAGATAAACCTATATACTAAATAGTGTCTAGATTTATTTAAATTTAGAGAATTTGAGTAAACTAATATGGATCGGAGTAAGTACTACTTAGATTAGTCTAGACACTATCTAGTATATATATTTATTTAAATTTTAAAAAAATAAGACATATATCTTGACGTGGAGAGACAACTTCCAACCTTTGTCCTAAGACAAACTCAACAAAATTTGACCAAGTAGTAACACTCATGATAGTTAAATAGTACCATTGGATCCGTTTGAAATATAGATTCATTATATACGAATTTGATTATATATATGTTGCTGCATTTATCTATAAAATTTGTCAAATATTAAAAAGTTTGACTCAAAGCAAAAGTAGAAGTACACTTACGAACGCAGGAAGTAGGTATAAATAAAATCATGTTAAACCTAAAGTAGTTTAACTTATAGAATAAACCTAAAACTTTAGTTATTTTGCACTGGAAGAAGTAGCATAAAGAAATTTCTATTTCCAAAATATGTTGAACTAGGGGTGAAAATGGTACGAATTATTTTTGACCGAATGCTTACGGAAGGTAAATACGAATTTAGTCAGATAGTTTCCGGATACGGTCACGGATACGACTAATGATTAATGGATACATAAAAGGATATGATTTTATTAATATCCATTCGTATCCAAAAAATATACCACATTTAACGGTAATATCTAATCAATATCCGGCAAAATATACGACCACTCTAACTCAAGCCTCAAGCCCACTGCCCACTAATATATAAAATTGCAGCCCATCTTAAACTTGGTGACCCCTTTAAATATTTTGTTATGTCATATGATCAATGGATCATTGAGCATTAACTATTGCAATTATATGATTTGTCGCATCTATTTTCAATCGTCATCCGACAAAATGTCTATCCGCAACCGAACCTTATCCGCCCTGTATTCGATCCGTATTCGCAACCGGCAGACTCCGATTCTGTATTGGTATCCGCACACTATCCGCTCTGACTCCGTATCCAGAAAAAATATGGATACGAATATGGTTCCACTACTATTCGACTCTAGCCGCCACGTTTTCACCCCTATGTGGAACCCTCGTGTATTTCTCGCACATTGCTCTTAAGATAATAGTATGATACTCCTGCTCCGAAGAAATGTCACAGGTTTATCTAAACTCGTATGTATTAGACACATTTTAATATATACATAAATACAAATTTAAACAAATTTGTGATATCTTTTATAGAATGAAGAGTGGTAAATTTTATCAATAAATAGAATATATTAAATTTAAAATTATCTCAATTACACCAAGCCTCTACATCAATACAATATCCTAAGCTAAGACATCGAAAACACACAATATAATTATTACAAAATAAGAAAAAGATCAACAAAATGGTTGTGGCAAACATTAGCATCAACCACCACTGGCAACAACTCCATGGTAACAGGAGAGGTCTTCAAGCACAACGCCACCAAGAAGGAACGACACATGATGCACGACGCTAAGATCATTGTATCAACCATGGATATCAGATCATGAGTTTTCACTTGAAAGAAGTCTGAGGTAACTAGAGGCAATGGCTTCAATAAGAGAACGCTATGTTACATCAGCATTATCATGTTCAACCAATAAAGTTTAGACCTAGAGCTTTCAACATGTACTCAAGACCACTTGTTGTTCCAGCATCGCATGACTAAGCATGCACTAATCTGAAAAAGTCTCGAAATAGGCTTTCACCCAGCTTTATAAATAAAGCAGCATTCATATAATATCCAGTCCAAGCCAACAAAAAACAACAGAAACGAGGAAAACAAGGGGTTGGGGCAAGCAGCACAAACATGCACAGGTCTAGAACAAGCGAATTGAACACAACACAGGAAACGATACACCTCCCTTCGGGAGAACCACTCAGTGACTAGACGATCTAGCGAATGTGCATCAACAACTGCAATATGATCCGGTGGATCACTTGTGGAGGCTCAAAGGCAACACCTAGTTTGAGCTTGCTTTGTTGAATTATTTGTGTCAAAATTATGCCGAAACTCGACGAATAATGACTGAACTATGGAATTTAGATTGTTTCAGCGAAATTTGTGTCAAAATTCAGCCAAAAATGGCCAGAATTTATCCAAATTGCCGACTCGAGTGTGGCTAGCTGAGATCCTAGATGGGACTCGGCCGACATTCATACCGAAAGTTTCTCCATCCAACGCTAATAGGGTCACCAACGAGTGGAGAAGCTCTTACCATCTTAAAGCAACTCCTAATTTTCCATGGAGCATGAAAATAGTAGGGATATCATGTTAATGGTACTCCTTCAGACCCATATTAATTGACTCACATTTGTAGATTTGTATGAATGTAGACTAGGTTCATCCAAATTTTAACAAACCCAAGTCAATTAATATGGGTAGAAGAGAGTGGTATTGAAAAGTACAATATAGTGCCGCGAGAGAAGAAAGCGTTTAAAGATAGGGAAATGATTTGGATCCCCCGGACGATGGGGGTTCCCATCGTCCTCCTCCCCCTGCGTTTATCCTCAAAATCGCCCCAAATTTCGTTTTTGCTACAAAACGGTCCGCTTTTGCTATATGTCCCCACTTTTGCTTCCGAAGCAAAAAAAAAACGGTTCGTTTCAGAAATAGAACGTCTCGCCGGAGACCGTGCAGCAAAAAAATTGTGCTAATGCAGCAAAACCGACTTCGTCGGAAACTTTTTTTTGCTGCATGGTCTCCGGCGAGGGTCATCAACGAGTTGTTTCCGACGATGTCTCCGGCGAAGTTTGTTTTGCTGCATTAGCACATGTTTTTTGCTGCATGGTCTCCGGCGAGGTCTCCGACGAGACGTTCTATTTCTAAAACGAACCCCTTTTTTTTTTGCTTCGGAAGCAAAAGCGGAGACATATGCAGTAAATGCGGGATGTTTTGCAGCAAATGAACACGTGTCAACATGGGAAGCAGGACGATGGGAGCTCCATCGTCCGGGTCCGGGAACGCCTAGACTTTCCTTAAAGATATGGGTAATTTGCTTGTAATTTTTTAGACTTTGTTTTATAATTATTAAAGATAGCTGTTGGACAGTTACGATAAATTGTAAAGAAAAATATTTGTTTTCCGTAGCAATCGGCAATCGCACCCGCCGGCCAAAAGAACACCTCTCAACGTCTCAAATTTGGTCTTGTGCTTCTGACGGCGTGTCGCTGGCATCAGTACCATGACAGCACCGCCGTACAAGATCAGTTAAGCTCCGGTAGCTCGTCCCGCCGGCGGCCACGGCCCTCGCCGCATCCGCCCGGAGGCACGCTGCCGCCTTCCTAATAAGCGTCTCGTCTGCCATGACCGATTTGACCATCTCCGCGACCTCATCCCCTTTCACCACCCCCTCCTCCCCTTCCCAGCTCCACCTCTCCACCCACACGCCGGCGCCGCACCGCGCCACCACGCCGGCGTTCACCCGCTGGTCCGCGAACCTCGGCCACGCCAGCACCGGCACACCGGTCGCCAACGCCTCGGTCAGCGAGTTCCACCCGCAGTGGCTGACGAACATCCCTACGGCCGGGTGCTTCAGGACCTCCCCCTGCTCCAACCACGCCTTGGTCACCATGGCCCGGCCCTGCACCCGTTCCAAGAACCCTTCTCCGAGCAGCTCGCTGAGCCCCGCGCCGTCGTCTCTGTCCACGACGGCCCCCTTCACCACCCAGAGGAACCGGCAGCCGCTCGCCTCCAGCCCGCGGGCGAGCTCGCCGAGCTGCTCCAGCGCCAAGGCCTTCCGGCTGCCGAAGCTGACGTACACCACCGACCGCTCCGGCTGCGCATCGAGCCACGCCGTGTAGTCAGCGGGTGCTCTTGCCTCCGGAAAGCTCACAGGGCTAAGCAGCCCGACGGTGAATACCGGCGGGAAAAACCCAGGTCGGGAGCTCACGTCGCCGCGCCGGAGAGCCGCCACGGCCTCCGGCTCCAGGGCGTCGAACGTGTTGACGAGGATGCCGTCGGCTCTCAGGAGGCTACGGCCGTTGGCGACGAACTGCTGCGTGAAGAGGTTGCCCGGGTCGCGCAGCGCCTGAGGAAAGGAAGACCTCGGGATGCGGCCCACGCCGGGGACATCGGCGTCGCCGTCGCCGGCGGCGGCGGCGGCCTCGAGGTAGGCCGGGTAGTACGCGTAGAGAGAGAACATGGTGGCGGAGGAGGTGAAGAGGACGTAGCACGGGAGGCTGAGCTCGGTTGCCATGGGGATCGCCACGGAGGCGAGGGAGATGTCGGCGATGAGCGCGTCGGCGCCGGCGAGGAGCGGTGGCAGTAGAAAGGGCGTGGAGCGGCGGGAGGCCTCGTAGTGAGCGTAGAACGGGTCGGCTCCGGAGAAATCGGGCGCGTCGAGCGGCGGGAGGCGGAGGTCGAGGCGGCTCACGGACGGGAGCGCGGCGAAGAGGGAGTCGAGGTGAGCGGACTCGGCGGAGGAGACGGTGGGGAGGAAGACGACGAAGGAGACGTCGCATGCGTGGACGGTGGAGAGGGCGACGGCGAGGCGGCTGAAGGGTGCTAGATGGCCCATGCCGGCGCTCGGGACGAGCACGATCCGCGGGCGCCGCTCTGCTCCCGCACGGTCGTCGCCGGAGGCCATGGTCGAACACTTGGCTTCTGCGAGGCGCCGATTTGGGGTGTTGTTGTGGACGCTATTCTAATCAGACTATCTCCGTGCTATATTTACTTGACAGTGTGGTCACTGGATTGACTTCCAAGATGGCGGCTAAAAGTAGCTGCGAAAATCGAAATCGAATACCAACTCTCAAGTGCGGGACGGTCGACTGATCACTTTCGTTCTATCATGTATTTCCACCCTCCATTTCACCCAAGAGCATCTCTAACTTGTCATGTAAAATAAATCACCCATGTAAAAATTATACATCACCAACATGGGTGTTTTATGTTACCTCTCCACTTTCTGCTTTTCCAAGATGATGTAAAGCAAGTGATGTAAATTAGGTTACCTATTTCAATCTCAATTTCACAATTTTAACTAAACAATAATCACCACAAGCATATGAACATCAATACAAACTAAAATTATCACCGAGATCATGACACACATAAAAAATACTTCACAAATCCACATAGCATAGCATAGACTAGTTCACCATCGACATAGTTCAAGATAAACACAAACAGAATACATAGTTCAAAGCATAGCATAAACTAGGAGACTCGACATAGTTCAACACAAACGAATAACTCCCATGCATCATTGCCATCATTGGTATCTTCTTGTTGCTCCAAGTTGTGTTTACAACATTGGTGTTGTTGGTCACATGGGAGTTGCAACCTCCGCCGCCGGCGGACATGCCACCTCCTATAGTTCCACCCAAGCCGCCGACCACGCCACCACCCATAGTTCCACCTAAGCCGGCCATGCCACCGGCGACATTTCATCGAGCGCGTCTGGGGCGACCAACGGAGCCATCGGGAGAACCTCCTCTTCCTCCGCGGGCGGCTGCGACAACTTCATGAGAACATCCTCCACGACGGCGACCTCGAGGACGACTGTCGGCCTAGGTCCACGGGAGACCGTGGCCTTTCTCTTTTTCGGTTTATCGCTAGTGGCCACGGCATGCTACCTATTCGTTCCGTTGCTGGCGGTCGGCTTCCACCCTTTTTCTGACACTTACCCTTCCGCGGGGACGGTCTGGGCAGGATTAGCGGCCACGGTGACCGGCTGAGGCATGGCAAAAAAGGGCAGCGGAGAGGCGGCTCCATAGGGTTTGGAGGGGGCGATGGCGACAGCTAGGGCCGGCGGAGGTGCGAAATCGGCCGACGGATGGGTGCAAGGGGCATCGAGGGTCAGACTGGAGCCATCCATGGCGACACGGTGGCCAACTGCAGCAGAATCGCGATGACGAACGGGAAGGCACGCGAAGGTGGGAGGAGAGAAGGAACATTCAGAACTGCGGTTGGGAGCTCGCGCATGTGTGACTTCGTTTTACATCACCTAGCTAGGTGATCTATATTTGCATTACCTAGGGCCAAATATACATCGCGATGTAAATTTTTAAATCACCATATAGGTCTAGGTCACCCGTTGGAGAGTGATGGTGGGGAATTTTTACATCACCACTGCTATTATACATCACCTATTAGAGATGCTCTAATCCCCACTTTTTTCATCATTTTCCAATCTCTTCTGGTTACTTTAAATTTTAGGATGGAAGGGGATGGTAGGGAATTGAGATCAACGGTTAAAAACAGAAACTTTACACAACTTGATAATGTACATAGTTGCTCAAATAAATCATTGCAAAAACATATAGAGTGGCTATCAAACTTTGCAAGGCAAGACAAAGAGAAAAAAATTATCAGTTCAGTGCCAAGAAAATTGTGTTGCACCAAGCTTAACTATATTCTATGAGGAAGGCATCAAATTATGCAACTGAAACATTATTACAACCCGGTCATGTCCGATTTATAACTAAGAAGTCTTGATTGAACGGTGAAATACCTCATTGCCTTGATAACGAAACAAGAGCAGCCCTCAACCTTCCTTGTCTTGCCATCAGAGTTCATCTTGCAAACGTAGATAAGATCATATAATCAACAACAACAATACAACTAGTACAAGCTAAAGAGGGGATCATATAAGGCATAGACATGAATAATATCTGGTTATAATAAAGTGGTTCTTTACAAATGCAGGTGCAATTAATATTTAGAGAAATTTTGTAAAAACAATAACCAAAAATCTAGAAATATGATGTACAAAATCATTTAGTGTGACTTAGATATGTATGTTAACAAATGTACATAAATATCTTGTGACAAGAACTATAAGTTAATGTTTCATGATGGACCATACAAGAGAAGAATCCTCTCAATGGCGCGTCGCCCAGCCGTGATCATGGTCGCCCCTAGACTTCCTTCTCCCTCATCTTCTTCACGAGATATGTTGCCAAATTTGTCGAGGTTTGAGTTTCTGCTTCCCATGTATCTTACCTCTCAAAAAAGACTTGAGGCTTCTCGAGCGTACCTCTCTCCGTTAGAGCATTTCTAGCCGCACCCTTAAAAATCCAGCCTTTAAAACACGAATATAGTCTATCGATTTGGGCGTTTTCAGTCTCAAAATTCATCGCGCAGAACAGACGCAGTAAACCTTCAAAACCTAGCATTCGCAGGAGATTCATAGACGAAAATTGGCAGGTTCAAAGAAGAAGTACGCATCCATGACATATAAACGTCGTCCATGTCAATCAAAAGCATCGATTACACGTCGAAAACTAACATATTTATGTGTTGGTGCCCTAACCCTAACTCTAAACAACCAATATTTGGCTAACCAGAGCCTGCTGGTGCGACAACGACGCGGCAGGTGACCGCAACTCATTCGGAGTCAATGGCGATGATCTCCTTCTTCACGACACGCATCGCCATCTCCTTCTCTATGGCTTCACATGCTGCCACTGCCATGATGGCCTAACGTGCTTCTCCTTGGCTTCACCTTCACACGACGAGCGCAAACACCAAACATACATATATGTAATCAATAAGATCAAACAAATCAAAATAAATCTACAATAAATTTTCCAGTTTATTATTACAATACTAGCAAATAGTACAACAACAATAAAACAACTTGTTCATAAACAATACAACAGATTATTTTTCAACAATACAACAAACATATAAATAAGTAGACATTAATTGTTTTGTTGTCCATTCTAGTTCCACCACTAAATGAGATCATGTTGAAGATCTTCATGCACATCACCGCACCGGTTGGGATGAATCGTCACGACGGTGGCGCCGGAGTGGGTGAGAAGAAACGGAGAAGGCGAGGGCGTGGGCGCTGGGAAATTTCAGCGCAGTGGTTGGCTCTCCGCGCACGAGTCAGAGCATTGCAGTGCGCTGTACTCGGCGCATCAAATATGGCGCTCCGGATATCCCAATATGCCGCGTACCACGTGCTCAATTATGCAACGCCTATTGGACTGCTCGAAATTGCTATCCTCTCACTACAATAGCGGTTTTTACCTCGCGGACGCGATATGAAGCGGCTATTGGAATTGGTCTAACGAGCGGATACCTTGCAGCTTACCCCTAGCTATCTTGCCCTTTCGAATGAAATACTCCAATCTTTTTCGCTGATTGCACGCATTGAATATCTCTATCTCACCATCATGCATGTATGGCAACAAATCCTGCAGATTCCTACCAATAGTTCACATTTCTAACGAGGAGTATATATCCCATATAATAGTAAATGCATATCATTTTTTGGCGTTGGGATAGTAATGCATATCTATGTACTCCTTCGGTTTCATAATATAAGATGTTTTAGCTTTGTGAAGATAATATATCTAGGCGCATTTTAGTGTATAGGTTTGGAGAGATTCACTAAGAATCTACACACAAAAAGATATCTAGATATATTACCTTCACGAACCTAAAACATCTTATATTTTGAAATAGAGAGAGTACTATATAACTATAATTGTGCGATTTGCAAATCGTCCCGCAAATTTTTCTGGCTGGCATGTATGCGATGTGCCATTATATTCTTTTATCAATCGATAACTTGCGTATATATAATGGGGCTGGGGGGCGTCCTGGCCATTGCCTCCCTTGCGATCTCTATATCAATAATAGAAAAAACAGCGCATAAATCAGATCCATCATGAAGGAGGCCATCTTGGTGTATGTGATTGCTCCTTTGTTCATTGGGTGTCTTCTCGTGGTCCGACAATGTAAGCATATCATCCCTATCGCACTATATCCCCTTTTGCAGCTAGTTCAATATCTTCAAGAAAAAAATGTTTCCTCCACTTGTATGTATCTATACTGGTATATTGAGCTATCACAGTCATTTACTATTTGCGTGTTTTATGTAAAACAAATACTATTTGCGTGTTTAATAGGTTGTCCTGATGCTGGAAGCAATTATCAAGATGGTCATGCCCATGCGACTCCAGTGGCCTCGCCAATAGATGAGAGCAAATTAAATTTGAAAATTTGTGTTTATAGGGATTGCAAGACCAAGGGTGAACCCATGCATTTCCACTGCGTCTGTTGCCTCAATGATCGATTGGGCTCACCGTGTTTTGATTTCGTAAGCGAGTGTCAGGCAAATTGCCCACCCCTGTAAGCCATGGAATTACATGCATCAGTAACTGCAAAATAACAGTACGCTTTACACTAATATATAACGATCATATTGTTGAACGAATAAAATAATGTGTCGATGCATGTGGTATCTTTTCCGCGTTATGGTTTTGTTTATTTGCATCGCTTCTTTTATTTGAAGAAAAGAAACAGTTGGAGTTGGACTGCTGGTGAGAACAAACATAATTGTCTAGCATGTAACAAAAGTTTAAAATACATCTTCACAAAAAAGATGATGTCCTTAAGTCCCACTAAAGATCTTGTGTTTAAGTCCCAATTAAGTACGGTTGATATGTTTTTACATCTTATTATTTATATGCCGTGTCGTTAAGGAATCACAATAAGAACAGCAGAAAACTAATTTGAAATGTGAATTTTTGAAAATATTACCAGAATGTCTGACGAATGCACGTGCTCAATTAGAGATGCCTGAGATTGGATGATATTTGCAAAGAGACTGTATCTTTTTTCATGAGGATGAGTAGATAAATTGTTGATACATGGTTGCTTTGCTCCATTCTACACGTTGCTAAATAAAGCTTACACTGCTTAGAACATGCACTCATATGTAGAGAATCTGTAGTATTGACTGAAGAAACTTCAGTAAGTTCTGCTGAATTGCATGGTAGTTCAGTTCAGTGTTCAATTTCAAGAATCCATGTCAAGGAGTGTACACATTCTGCTGTGAGAGAGAGAGAGAGAGAGAGAGAGAGAGAGAGAGAGAGAGAGAGAGAGAGAGAGAGCTGGATTGTGCACAATTTGGAGAATCGTAGGTAAGTGCTACCATATACAAACGAGGTCTGTGCAGTGCGGGAAAAGGTAAGAAACAAAAACAAAACAAAGAAAAGCTATAGCCAGCCTTAGGGCTTGTTTGATTCATAGGAATTGCATAGGAATTGTGTAGGATTTGAATCCTATGAAAATTTCTCCTATGTTATTGTTTGATTCATAGGAACACATCCTATAGGAATTAATCCTATAGAAAAATTGTAGTGCAATTTCTATAGGAAAGAAACATTAGATCATACCTCATGAAAAAATTCCTTTGCTACATCAAACAAAATTCCTATTCCCATAGGATTCAAGTTGGCATGACATCTCAATTCTATGTTTTTCCTATTCCTATACTTTTCCTATCCTATGAATCAAACAAGCCCTTAAAGTAAGAAATTGTACACATATAATGTAATTTCTGATAAACAATTTTAAAGTTTGACATATATGTCTGCAAAATATATTATTTAATTAATATCGAGATCATAGAAAACACATGTCAAAATCCCGTATGACCTTTCATTTTCCCATCATCGATAGGGACACACGGGGCCTAATTATGGGGCCAGTGGTAGGTGTTGCTCCCGATCCATCCACCTAGTCATGGGAAAGAACAAAGGCTGATTTTATAGCATTCTAGGGTCCCTAGCGACATCATCTCCCGGTCAAAACTTGTCTTGGTTTCTCTTTTTCTCTATAACCCTTTTTCCTCACTCCACACTTTACAGCCGAAGAGACCGCCTCCTCACCCGAGCCTAAGAGCATCTCCACTCGTTTGGGGCAAATCCAGACCGAAATCCGGACTTTTTTTGGCCGGACGAAATAAGTTTTTGCAATACGAACAATTTTCCACTCGCGTACCCAAGCGAGTCCCCGCGTTTGGCTAAAATTTAACAAATTTTGGGCGAACTTTGGGGGAATATGGTCGATATGGACGTCACATATGGACGATATGGACGAATTATGTGCGAACTTTGGGCAAATATGGGCGAACTTTGGGCGAATAAGGCCAAATTTTGGGCAAATTTGGGCGAATATGACCGAATTTTGGGCGAACTTTGGGCGAATATGATATATATGGACGAACTTTGGGCGAATATGGCGATCTGAACGAACTTTGGGCGAATATGGCCAAATTTTGGGCAAAATTTGGACAAATATGGGCGATATGGACGAACTTTGGGCGAATATGGCCGAATTTTGGGCGAACTTTGGGCGAATATGGTTTATATGGACGAACTTTGGGCGAATATGGCGATATGAGCGAACTTTGGACGAATATGGGCGAATACGGACGAAATTTGGGCGAATATGGACAAAATTTAGGCGAATATGGCCGAACTTTGGATGAATATGGGCGAATATATGCTGACTGGGCGGGTCCACTCGCCTAATTCGCTTCGTCCGGCGTTTCCAGGATGTACCTAGGATCCTGGGAATGGCCTGGGTAGTTCGGACCAAAGTTGGCCCAAATCCAGACGAAAACAGGTTCCTGGGTACGCGACTGGGCGAAATTTCGGCGTCCGGATCTATTTTCAGCGATATTTTCGGCGTCCGGATCGGCGTCTTGGGTAGCCGAGTGGAGATGCTCTAAGTTGGACCATCCGAACCAAGGTAAAGCTGCCAGACAACACCCCTGGGGCAACATGTTGTCCATGCCAGATAGCACCCCTATACAGGATGAATAAAGCAAAACAATCCCACAAAGGATAGAGAGGCGGGAGGACTAGGGTTCCGCCCTAGTCTCCACTGCCATCTGCCTCATTTGCACCATCTACGACTGGTAATCGACAGGTCATGCCTCCTCTGCTTGCGGCTCTTATGACTGCATAGTCAGGGACCTCAAACCTACGCTCGGCGTTGTAGAAGAGGTCCCTAAAGTTAGAGTTTGGCCAACTAACATCAGCGTTATGGTGTCTATGACAGCGTTGTGCAGGACAAGAATAATATATACACGCCTCCTCGTTCACCTTGTCCACGACGATTTCGTTGGTGGCGTTGAGGAGGGCAGGGATTTGTCTGGTCATCGTTTCCTTGGATTGGTGGATCTCGTCTAGTTTACGTGTATCATAGATTTGGTGTTAGAAGGTGTATTATAGATTTGGTGTTAGAAGTTTCAGACAAATGCAAGAGTTCAAGGACAACAATTTTAGCATTAGGGCGTAGGTCCTTGTAAGGGTCCCAACCCTTAAATAAGGTAGAGTCCCCTGTGTTTACAATTCTAGTCCCTGGATAAATAGCTAGCATCCACAGTTAATATGTAATATCAAGAAACAAGGTCATAATATAACTTTATAACCAGGAATAACATAATTTTATTACTTCATACATAGCTCATTTGGCTATTACATTACATTGCAGCGGAATATCTATAAAGATGGGGTCCTTCATCTTCAAAGTGCCACAGGCAGGCATGTTGGTTGTAGACTTTGTAATCCTATTCAATCAATCTTCACTAAAATCAATCAAACCTGCAACATTACAAGTTACAGCCACAAGGATCAATACATTTGAATTGTATTGGCAAGTTTCACTACTATGTAGAATATAAGTGGATCCTATCATTACATGCATTTTGGCTAAGTAGGGTTTAAGGCTCATTTGCAGAAGCAAAGTTTATCCTATCTTTTCAAAATGGTTTTGATCCTTTGTAAAATCTCCCTTTTCAAAATCCCTTGAACTCCTTGGTAAATTCCCAAGTGTTCAGGTCCTTGTCAAAAAAATCTCTTGAGCTCCTTGGTAACCCCAAGTGCGTCAAGTTTTAACAAATCTCTTGAGCTCCATGGTAACCCCAAGTGCATCAAGTTTTATCAAAATCTCTTGAACTCCTTGGTAACCCCAAGTGTATCAAGTTTTTATCCAAATCTCTTGAGCTCCTTGGTACCCCCAAGTGCATCAAGTCTTTTGTTGTCACTTAAAAGTTTTTATTTTAGAAATTGGAATGTCGAGATTTCCCATAGCTTCAAGCTTTAGTTGCTCAGTATTGTCCATAACCGGGGACACGGCTAAGTACTTAGATTTTATTATCTTCTGCAGAAGTAGTACACTTTACCCACATGTCACAATCCCATCTTGTTGCCACCAGTGGCCACTGGATTAGCACTCACCAAGATGGAGTACCGGCGGATTGAGAATGTGACGAAGTCTTTCCAGAGGGTCCTCCCATACACCATTGCTAGCTTGTCTTCAGTACCCATGTAGGATTCCAGGTCCTCATTTTCAGTAACCTGAAGACAATGCATGGTTCTTTCCAATGTAGTTGACTAAGCCAGAGCCATAAGTAGCATGTGGTTGTACACGAAAGCCACAATTGGAGAAACATGTTCAATCTCTAAGTTTCCTGGGAGGTTTTCCTTTGGAGCACAACACAAAGAGATTGCCATAGACATGGTTACTTTTGTTGCCACCTTCTCCAAAACTCAAAGTCCTTGTCCACCCAGGTGGTTCATTGAGTCCTTGTTTTATTATGTAAAATCACAAGTCCTTTTCTCAACTTCATAAAATCTCAACATGTATCTCTTTTCAAAACATAGCATGGCTAAGCATGTACAACTACATTGTTTTCACTAAGGAATGTATAGGGTATTCTATTAGGATTTAGCATAGCATAAGTATAGAAATTCTTTTCATGCATGTTTCAAAATCCACTAAGTAATATGAAAATAGTAGGACTTTAGATGATAGTGTCACTTGCCTTTCTTTTGGTAGGGAATGTTGGTTCACTCCTTGATCTTGATAGTCTCACACTTTTCTAACTTCACTACAATCAATCAAGCAAACACAATATCAACTAGCATTCCAAACCAATAATCAATCAAACAATTCACACACATAAAACAATGGGATCTAAGTTATGCATGCAAGCATGCAAGGGGTAGTTTTATTTGCAAAGATGGTTTCTACTAGGCTCTAATCTTTGTAAAGTCCAAAGTGGTCATTTTCCAAAGTGGCAAAGTCATTTTCAAAAGGGTTTTATCTACATACCATTTTTAAATCCTTTAATTATTTTATGTGGTGGAAAATATTTTTATCAAAGCAAAAACTTTATGTTGTTCACCAAATTAGTTGTTGTTTCTCAAAACTTGGTGCTTAGGGTCAGTAGGTTTGATCTAAATCATTTTCCCAAGGTTTTTACTCCAAAGACATTTTCATAGCAAAACCAATATTTTTATTTGGCTAGAAATGGGCTAAATCAATTAATCTATACTAAACTTTACAAAATCTATTTTTAAAACCATGGGTTGGTTCCTAGGGTCAGTAAGTTCACCACAAACTAATTTTCCAAGATTTCAACCTCAAAAACATTTTTGAACAATTTTTCTAATCCAAACAAGCATACAAATGTTTCTGCAAAATCAAACATTTTACCAGAGGCTTTTTACTAAACAAAATCCATGGTTGGCTAGGGCTTATTCCACTGATTCCATTGATATAAAGTTTGTAATTTTTGGACGTGTGGATAAAAAATTACAAGGGTTTCAATTTTGCAAACAAATCTGATTCAAACTTTGTTTTTAAACAGAACTGGTGACACGCGTCCTATTCCCATTCGCCGGTACCGCTTCGCTCGGATCGGCTATTCTGGCGCGTTGGATCAAGTCAGATCGAGTGGCACAGGTTGCGTACCCCTTCGCTTTAAGTGGTTCTATCCTATCCACTAGATCGAGATCAGACGGCTGTTGCGAGCTTGACTTAAAACGAGCGGCGCTGCGCGGCGGCAGACGGCGGCGACGGTCGAACGATGGTCTAGGGGCGATTCTAGGAAGCAAAGAACGATGTGGGGATGCTCAACGTGATCGTAGTGACGTGGGGGAGCTCAACGTAGTTGCGAGGAGGCGAGGGGCGCTCAGGATCCGTCGGAATTCCTCACCGGAGTTAAGAACGGCGTCAGGCGGCTCTGGTCGTGGTCGGAGTCGACGCTACAGATCACGAGAAGGCAACAGAGGGCATGGTTAGGTGCGCAAGACCAAGACGAAGCTGTGTGCGTGAAGGAGAGGGCTCGGGGTGGTCTGTTCTTACCAGGGAACTTCGCCGGAGAGAGGCAGACGCGGCGGCGTGGTCAGTTTAAGACGGAGCCGATGTTCTGGGGCGCCCGCGAGTGAATGGGAGGTACAGGAAGAAGCGCCTGTGATTGGGGAATATGTGTGCTTGGTCGGGGAGGCAAGGCAGTGGCTGGGTTCGCCGGAATTGGAGAAGGGAGCTCGTCGGAGCAGTGGGAGTGTGGCTCGAAATTCCGTCGGCCTGGGGGCAGAGAGAGGGAGGCGCGTGAGGGGAAATGGAGAGGAGGGCGAGGCGTTTAATACCGCGTGGTCGCAGGGGGAGTAATGGCCGTTAACAGCGTGAATTGATCGCCGGCGTTAAGGCCAGGAAACGGCAGGGCGTCGTCTGCGCGAGGAAGAAGGAGTGAGCTGGCTGCGTGGGGTCCGGGAGTCAGCGAGGGAGAGAGACAGAAAAGGGGTCCACCAGTCATTGTCTGCGCGGGTTAGAAACTGAGTGCGAAACGTTTTCCTTTGGAAGGGAGAGAGTGGGCTGGTACTGGGCTGTTGGGCCTAGCCAGTTGGGCTGAGTCTAGATTCTATTTTTTCTTCCTGATTGTTTTATCTTTTTCCAATTCTATTTTCTGTTTTGAAAATCAAACAACAAATCAACATTCAATTCAATTCAAACATTCATCACACTTTTCATTTGAATTTGGTTCTGTTTAAGAACATAAACCAATTCTCAAAATAAAATAATATTTTTATTTTAGAGTCCATTTATAATTAAATAAAATGGACATTAGTTCATAAATCAAATGAGTTTTTATTTAATTAAAAGCTCCATTTGAAACTAAATATTTTCAAAACTAAATCAGTAGGTTTATTTGAGAAATAAGAATATACTTGGAAAAACTTATTTAAAATAATTCAATAAATTTTGATGTTTTATTTAAAATGGTAAAAACCTTTTTATTTAAATAAAAATTGATATATTATTTTATTTTAATAAACCTTTACTATTTTTATTAAAACAAAATGTTTTATTTCAAATGCTTGACCAAGGTTTATTTTGGTTCCATAAAATAATCCTTATTTATAAATCTATCTTTTCCTTTGAAAACCAAATCTTTTTATTTTAAAGATCCAAAATAGTAATTCCAAATATTTTTATTTTCCTTTATTAAATGATTATATTTTTAAATCCCTTTAGAATTTTATCTTTATCAAAATAAGTTTGAAGGTTTCCAATTTAATTCAAAAAGTTTCTTCTCACCCTGAAAATCAACAAAGTTTTATTTTATTCATTTATTTTTCACATTACAAGATTTGGAAAATGTGGCATCCCGCAAAACCACTACTAGAAAATCGCGTTGAATTTGTGCATTGCATCGTCATCATCATGCATTGTTCGCATAAAACTATTTTCGCAAGCCCGTTTTGTTTTCCAAACGCCTCATCTTAATTCAAACGCAAAGCCCGGTTCTCCGGATTAATTATTTTGGCCGCTATCGGTTTGCACACGGCCCGTTTAAATCAAATAAAAAGTTCAATTGTTTTTAGTGGGGGCAGTCGAACGGGCCAGATCGACCCGAACGACCACCCCCAGGATTTATAATCGGACCACCTAAACAGCCCCTCTAAATCCTACAGCTACCTAAAACTCTACCCACCCCCAGCTTCCACCTCACCCCGGCCAATCGCCAGATGCCACCTCACCCCTCCCCAAATCCCCACCAACCACCATCTGACACCTAGCCCACCCCTCTTCCTCTCTCACCACCCTGGACCGCAGCAGCCCCACCACTAACCCCACACACGCCACCTCCCTCCCTCTCAACCACTCACCGCCTGGGACCCACCTTCCCCACCGGGTCCCACAGGACCCACGCACACAGCCCTCCACGCGGCCTGGACCGCGTCCCCTCCCTCACGCGACGCCCCTGACCCGTCTTCCTCCTCCTTCCGCCCCTCTCCCCACCTCCCTACCCGACCCGAGCTTCCCTCACCACCGCCCGAGCCTCCTTCCCCCGCAGCGCATCCTCTCTCCCTCCTCCTCCCTCTTCCCCGGAGCCTCTCGCCTCGTCCGCTGGCCCCGGACTCCACCACGCTCGCCTCCCTGGTTCTTTTTCTCCCTTGCCGGGCCCGCCTGCCCCGCCACGCCACCCTCGCCGCCCTTCTCCCGCCGCGTCTACCCCGAGCCTCGGCCCCCGCTGGAAACTGCCGCCTGAGCCGACCCGTCGCCATGGTCTGTGAGTTCCCCAGCACGCGAGCCGCTGCCCGGCGAACGGTGCCTTCCACCTCGTCGCCGTCCCTCTGCGTGCTCCGCCCTGCGCGACCTGGGCCTCCACGCCACCGACGCCCGGCTTCCTCCTTCCTCCGCCCCGGCCTCGAGCTCGCCCGCTCGATCTCCGTCCTTCTCCCGCCGACCACATCCTCTGCCGCTGTTTCATGAGCGCCGACCCGCCACCTCCGAGCCCGAGCAATTGCCTCGAGCCTCCCTCCGCCCAGACGTTTCTGCCGCAGCCGCCATGGTCGCGTCCGTCTGCCCTTCCTCGACCCGCGGCCCGCCCAACGCCAGCAGCCGCCTCCGGCCTTCCTACCGCGAACCAGAGCTTCCTCGACGCCGCTCGTGGCTGCTGCCACCCCGGCCTCGTGGTGTTGTTCTGCAGTCCGCTTGTGTGCAACCGAGTCTGGCTACCCGATGATATGCTGCTACCCGATGGTGATGCTGCCACAAGATCTTCGAGCCCCTTGGAAGACAAGATCCCCGGTGCCCTTCGAGAGACCGAGACGAGGACCACCGGTAACGAACCCGCCGGTACCTCAAGATCTACCTCCCGAACCCGAAGGCGGACCTTCGCGGAACAAGTTCACGGCCAACAACCAAAGTTGGAACCCCAAAGTCGGCAACACGGACTCGGAGGATTCCCGAACGACAAGCACTTCGCCGCGGGACGCCAAGATCTACGCGTGAGACGACAAGACCGACAACATGGCCGCCTACCCCGGATACGACAAGTACTCCCTCGAGGACGTCAAGTACCTCACTCCTGACGCGAGAACCCTGACGCCAAGACCGACAACATGACTCGAAGACCCCGGATGCGACAAGATCTACCCCGCTACCGAGAACGTTCCCGCCGAGACCAATCCGTCGAACCCTGGACCCCGAGACCAACCCCGAACCCCGGAACCCCAAGATCGTCGAGACCCCTAATGTGTGACCCTTATTCGAACCCCTATTTTTATAAATGCCAAACATAAAACTTGTTGCATATTAAATTGCCATACTCGCATGCATATTGTGTGGTTTGGGGGCCTTATGCCGATTCACTGCATAATTAAATATGGGTCCCATATGTGGGCAAATCCAGTCTCATATCGGCCTCATTTAAATTGATGTAGCGAACCGGTACCATATTTTGGCCATGTTAATACAACATTTAAATTGCGGGGTTTCTAAATAACTTGAACCAATTAATTAATTGTCGGGACCCCGGTTCCGCTTAATATGACCTAATTGCACCGCATCTTTGCCATGTCATGCAACATACATGCATCATGCCGATCTTCTGCCGTTGTATTAAATATTGCATCCGTTGTTTCTTCTAGTGTTTTGCTTCTTCGCGGATAAGGCCGTTGAGTTGATGTGAGCTTCGACCCGATCTTCGGTTGAACCCTTCGGCAATGTTTTCAGGCGAGCATCTCCCCCTTTCTACCTATCTTACTTTTCTAGTATTTATTCCCTCATGTTGATCTTTGCTATCTGTGTTGCGATGCTCTAGTTTTCGTACCCGTGATAACCCTTGCAGCCATATATAGCCTTGGACACATCCTATTACCTGTTGTTCGGTAGATAGTTGGACCCGCGTGTCGTAGTCGCTTGCTCAAGTGTTTTGCTTGTCGTCGAGTACCACAATTTGTTGGAGGATTGCCGCATGTCGACGTTGGAGATGATCATGGTTTACTTATTGTTCACTTTACTTACTGTTTAACAACTAAAATTGAATTAAGCAGAGGCATCGGTGGGTGATAGGTAAGTTTTGGTTTCCGACCGCCCACTTGTGTCCCGTAGGACCCGAGTTCTTGACACCTGTTCCGAGATTGAGCGCGCTAACCACAGGTGGGGAGATATGGGCCCCCCATTGATTATTACCTGATTTCAAAGTATTGTACTGGGGGCCACAACTAGTTTGAGGATTTATTTACTATCCTGTACTTATGCCATGTTTACCGCTTTATTTACGTTTGTGCGAGGAGCACGCTGTACTGTTTAGGAAGCGGAGTGTTTTGTCAGACGGTCCCGATTGGGGAACTGTCCGTTCTGACCATCGACGAAACCCTAAGTCCGTCTCGAGACCGGCCGACTTCGCTATGGTGTCGACTTGGGGGTGGCCCCACGCATTTGCTGGGTCTGGGAACGTCGTGACTTAGGCCCCGCCATACCGATGGGTGTATGTTAACGATCCGCATAAAGGGTCAAGTGCTGTGGATACTTTGGTGCACCCTGGGTTAAATCTTTCGAGAAGCCGTGTCCGCGTTATGGACGACTTGGAGCACGATTTTGATCATAGACAACTATAACTAAAGTTCTTGTTATAAACGCCTTGTATCCGATTTGACTAGTAATCGCTTCACTACAACGGAATGGCTAAATAAAAGTACCAACAAGCTGGGTTTTGGGTTTAACTCATGCTAATTGAATCGACTAGTAAGTCTGCAACTATCACGGAATGGACAACTAAAAGTGCCCATCGCTTATTTTTATCGGGATGATTATCTAAACCGACTAGTAAAGTGCCGCAACTATAAGCGAATAAGTAAACGCCAACTGTGTGTGAGTTCTCGGTTGCCTTCCTCGTTTGGTCTCGGGAAACACCGAGATGGGTTTGTTTGGTGATAGCCAGTTGGATCCGGTTAGGTCATTCTTATCCTCTCGATATCCGCCATTGTATCGAGTCTCTATAGGTTGTTTAGTTCATCGCCGCTGCCGCTTGATCCACCATACCTATGTGGCGAGGACCGCCAATTCTAGCCTCGCTGTCTTGGCCTCGATCGACGCCTCTTTTTCCTTTGCCCTTTGTCGGCACCCTTTTGTTTAAGCAGGTTTTGAGATCGACGCCGTTAGCAGGGTTACCCTTCCGGCTTGGCCTGGGCAGGGTTATGGACGCCATTGGTTATTCTTCAGGGCTCTTAGCCCCATTTGCATCTTGTCCGTAGTCGGACGCCCCATCGTTTTCAAGGTGATTTGGATCTTTGTACCGTATATTTGTATTCTTGACTCATTGAGTCGCTGTTGTATATATATCTGTTCTGTGGGTCCCATCGAGGACTGTTGTGTAATGTTATTACTTTGCTTACCACCCGCACGAAAGTGCCTGGTGGGCACCTTCGAATCGTTTCTATGCGGGTTTGGCGAGTTTCGCTAAAACTTGCATAGGGCTGATTCTGAGGGTGTTACAGAAAATCTTGGGATGTGACAGGCTACCACCCTTAAAATAAATCTCGTCCCGAGATTTGGGAAGGCTAGGGTTACAAGTAGGCTCAAAACATCTAGGGTACTACCACCCTTAAAATAAAATTTCAAACAAAATTACACATTGGCCTTCTTGGGATCCTGGGGAAACTCCTTTGGGCAAACATCTGCATAGTGTCCTTTGTTTCCACACTTGACTCATGGGCCAAGGTTGAGATCCTTCATAGGCTTGTTTAACTTGTTTTTCATCTTTTCTGGACAATTGCTTGCATAATGTCCTGGGTTTTTGCAATTGAAACAGTTGATATCCTTGAGTTCTTTACGTGTCTCTTGTGGACAAGTTGCTACATAATGGTCTAGCTCTTTGCAGTTGTTGCACATCACTTGGCCAATCTCCTTATTCTTCTGGTTTTCTGGGCATTCACTGGAATAGTGTCCCATTTATTTACATTTATGAAATTGCACATGGCTTTTGTCCTTCTTTTGCTTTTTGGGTTTCTCCAAATCTAGGAGTGCATCTAGTTCATGTTGTTCATATGTTATCTGGTAGGTAGGAATGTCTACATGTTTCCTGGGCCTACTATTGCTCTTTGGAAAAATTTTCTTTGGTCCTTTGAATTGGGTTGTTTTGTTTGGAGGTATAAGTGGGCCTTTTCCTTTGTCATCAACCTTCTTGGTAGACTTGGATCCTTCTTGATGGTTTGCAATCATTTGTTGCACTCCACCTTGTTTCCTTTGTTCAACAATGGAATAGATGGGGCATTGGATAGGAACATGGTTGTTTCCTTCACATAGGTAGCAAGTAGCTTGAGAGGTGGGACATTGTCCAACAGGATGTTTCTCTTCACAGTTGGGGCATTGATCTCCATGCTCCTTGGAAGTATGATCCTTGTGTCCACAAATAATGCAAGCTGGGGCTCCATATAGAATAACATTTCTGTCATCCCTGTTGTCACTAACTCTTTTGGAATAGTTTTCTTCCATATTGATCATTTGATCAGTCACCTTAAGCATCAGTTGGCCTTGAGTTTCCAAAAATCCTTGCAGGGTTGGATCTTCTCCACTAGTGTTGGCTATGAATTGAGTTGTCACTTGGTTCAACTGGTTCTGGGTTGCTATGAGATCTTTCATGCTATCCTCTTGGTTGGTGTTGGTGTCATCAACCTTGATGTTGGAGTCTCCCGGATTAGTCATCTGTTTGGGTTGAATGGTGATTAGAACAGACAAAATATTTCTAAGGAAATAGTTCTAATTACACACATTACAATTCACACAAGCAAGGTACAATCAATCCCAAACAACTTTTCACTCAAACAACAAGGTTCAAGCACATACTTAGACAACAAAATATTTTTGTTACACCACATAAGTTGGTGGGTTTGTCTTAAACAAAATATGGTGGTCCATCTATATGGTTCACTTGTGATCTTTCCATCTTTTTTGGTTGATTCTTCTTGTATGAGTTCATGGTTTCCTTGGAGGAAACTCTTGGTTACAATACCTCAAGTGAGGTGAACTCCTTCAAATTTTTCATTCCCCAGTCTCCATATTTTGAGCAAGGTTTCCTTGTCTCACTTGTAGTCCTTAGTGGTATCCAAGTTGGATGTCCTTGGTGAATATGCTGAAGATGTTGAAGTCATTAGAGTTGAAGATATTGAAGTCATTAGAGTTGAAAATGTTGAAGTCATTAGAGTTGAAGATGTTGAAGTAGTCCTTTGCACATGGTGTAGTCTTTGGCCATGGGTAAGTTTTTCCATCAAGTTGTAAATAGATGAGATGTAGAATCAAAATCAAAGTGGTTGAGGAAAGAGTTTACAAGTTTGTTTTGTCAATAAGTTTTGGAACAAGAACAACTCCTATTTTCTAAGGGTTTTTGTCCAATCCTAGGTTTACAAATCCTACAGGCAACACAATGCTCTGATACCATCTGTAAGGGTCCCAACCTTTAAATAAGGTAGAGTCCCCTGTGTTTACAATGCTAGTCCCTGGATCAATAGCTAGCATCCACAGTTAAGATGTAATATCAAGAAACAAGGTCATAATATAACTTTATAACCAGGAATAACATAATTTTATTACTTCATACATAGCTCATTTGGCTATTACATTACATTGCAGCGGAATATCTATAACATGGGGTCCTTCATCTTCAAAGTGCCACAGGCAGGCATGTTGGTTGTAGACTTTGTAATCCTATTCAATCAATCTTCACTAACATCAAACAAACCTGCAACATTACAAGTTACAGCCACAAGGATCAATACATTTGAATTGTATTGGCAAGTTTCACTACTATGTAGAATATAAGTGGATCCTATCATTACATGCATTTTGGCTAAGTAGGGTTTAAGGCTCATTTGCAGAAGCAAAGTTTATCCTATCTTTTCAAAATGGTTTTGATCCTTTGTAAAATCTCCCTTTTCAAAATCCCTTGAACTCCTTGGTAAATTCCCAAGTGTTCAGGTCCTTGTCAAAAAAATCTCTTGAGCTCCTTGGTAACCCCAAGTGCGTCAAGTTTTAACAAATCTCTTGAGCTCCATGGTAACCCCAAGTGCATCAAGTTTTATCAAAATCTCTTGAACTCCTTGGTAACCCCAAGTGTATCAAGTTTTTATCCAAATCTCTTGAGCTCCTTGGTACCCCCAAGTGCATCAAGTCTTTTGTTGTCACTTAAAAGTTTTTCTTTTAGAAATTGGAATGTCGAGATTTCCCATAGCTTTCTAGCTTTAGTTGCTCAGTATTGTCCATAACCGGGGACACGGCTAAGTACTTAGATTTTATTATCTTCTGCAGAAGTAGTACACTTTACCCACATGTCACAATCCCATCTTGTTGCCACCAGTGGCCACTGGATTGGCACTCACCAAGATGGAGTACCGGCGGATTGAGAATGTGACGAAGTCTTTCCAGAGGGTCCTCCCATACACCATTGCTAGCTTGTCTTTAGTACCCATGTAGGATTCCAGGTCCTCATTTTCAGTAACCTGAAGACAATGCATGGTTCTTTCCAATGTAGTTGACTAAGCCAGAGCCATAAGTAGCATGTGGTTGTACACGAAAGCCACAATTGGAGAAACATGTTCAATCTCTAAGTTTCCTGGGAGGTTTTCCTTTGGAGCACAACACAAAGAGATTGCCATAGACATGGTTACTTTTGTTGCCACCTTCTCCAAAACTCAAAGTCCTTGTCCACCCAGGTGGTTCATTGAGTCCTTGTTTTATTATGTAAAATCACAAGTCCTTTTCTCAACTTCATAAAACTCAACATGTATCTCTTTTCAAAACATAGCATGGCTAAGCATGTACAACTACATTGTTTTCACTAAGGAATGTATAGGGTATTCTATTAGGATTTAGCATAGCATAAGTATAGAAATTCTTTTCATGCATGTTTCAAAATCCACTAAGTAATATGAAAATAGTAGGACTTTAGATGATAGTGTCACTTGCCTTTATTTTGGTAGGGAATGTTGGTTCACTCCTTGATCTTGCTAGTCTCACACTTTTCTAACTTCACTACAATCAATCAAGCAAACACAATATCAACTAGCATTCCAAACCAATAATCAATCAAACAATTCACACACATAAAACAATGGGATCTAAGTTATGCATGCAAGCATGCAAGGGGTAGTTTTATTTGCAAAGATGGTTTCTACTAGGCTCTAATCTTTGTAAAGTCCAAAGTGGTCATTTTCCAAAGTGGCAAAGTCATTTGCAAAAGGGTTTTATCTATATACCATTTTTAAATCCTTTCATTATTTTATGTGGTGGAAAATATTTTTATCAAAGAAACAACTTTATGTTGTTCACCAAATAAGTTGTTGTTTCTCAAAACTTGGTGTTTAGGGTTAGTAGGTTTGATCTAAATCATTTTCCCAAGGTTTTTACTCCAAAGACATTTTCATAGCAAAACCAATATTTTTATTTGGCTAGAAATGGGCTAAATCAATTAATCTATTCTAAACTTTACAAAATCCATTTTTAAAACCATGGGTTGGTTCCTAGGGTCAGTAAGTTCACCACAAACTAATTTGCCAAGATTTCAACCTCAAAAACAGTTTTGAACAATTTTTCTAATCCAAACAAGCATACAAATGTTTCTTCAAAATCAAACATTTTACCAGAGGCTTTTTACTAAACAAAATCCATGGTTGGCTAGGGCTTGTTCCACTGATATAAAGTTTGTAATTTTTGAACGTGTGGATCAAAAATTACAAGGGTTTCAATTTTGCAAACAAATCTGATTCAAACTTTGTTTTTCAACAGAGCTGGTGACACGCGTCCTATTCCCATTCGTCGGTACCGCTTCGCTCGGATCGGCTATTCTGGCGCGTTGGATCAAGTCAGATCGAGTGGCACAGGTTGCGTACCCCTTCGCTTTAAGTGGTTCTATCCTATCCACTAGATCGAGATCGGACGGCTGCTGCGAGCTTGACTTAAAACGAGCGGCGCTGCGCGGCGGCAGACGGCAGCGACGGTCGGACGATGGGCTAGCGACGGTTCTAGGAAGCAAAGAACGATGTGGGGATGCTCACCGTGATCGTAGTGACGTGGGGGAGCTCAACGTAGTTGCGAGGAGGCGAGGGGCGCTCAGGATCCGTCGGAATTCCTCACCGGAGTTAAGGACGGCGTCAGGCGGCTCTGGTCGTGGTCGGAGTCGACGCTACAGATCACGAGAAGGCAACATAGGGCATGGTTAGGTGCGCAAGACCAAGGCGAAGCTGTGTGCGTGAAGGAGAGGGCTCGGGGTGGTCTGTTTACTGGAACTTCACGAGAGAGGCGTGACGGCAGCATGGTCAGTTGAAGACGGAGCCGATGTTCTGGGGTGCCCGCGAGTGAATGGGAGGTACAGGAAAAAGCGCCTGGGAGTGGGAAGTATGTGTGCTTGGTCGGGGAGGCAAGGCGGTGGCTGGGTTCGCCGGAATTGGAGAAGGGAGCTTGTCGGGAGTGTGGTGGCTCGAAATTCCGTCAAAGGCAGAGAGGGAGGCGTGAGGAAATGGAGAGGAGGGGCGTTTAATACAGCGTGGTCGAGGGGAGTAATGGCCGTTAACCGTGAATTGATCGGCGTTAAGGCGAAACGGCAGGCGTCTATGAGGAAGAAGGAGTGAGCTGGCTGCGTGGGGTCCGGGTGTCAGCGAGGGAGAGAGACAGAAAAGGGGTCCACCAGTCATTGTCTGCGCGGGTTAGAAACTGAGTGCGAAACGTTTTCCTTTGGAAGGGAGAGAGTGGGCTAGTACTGGGCTGTTGGGCCTAGCCAGTTGGGCTGAGTCCAGATTCTATTTTTTTCTTCCTGATTGTTTTATCTTTTTCCAATTCTATTTTCTGTTTTGAAAATCAAACAACAAATCAACATTCAATTCAATTCAAACATTCATCACACTTTTTATTTGAATTTGGTTCTGTTTAACAACATAAACCAATTCTCAAAATAAAATAATATTTTTATTTTAGAGTCCATTTATAATTAAATAAAATGGACATTAGTTCATAAACCAAATGAGTTTTTATTTAATTAAAAGCTCCATTTGAAACTAAATATTTTCAAAACCAAATCAGTAGGTTTATTTGAGAAATAAGAATATACTTGGAAAAACTTATTTAAAATAATTCAATAAATTTTGATGTTTTATTTAAAATGGTAAAAACCTTTTTATTTAAATAAAAATTGATATATTATTTTATTTTAATAAACCTTTACTATTTTTATTAAAACAAAATGTTTTATTTCAAATGCTTGACCAAGTTTTATTGTGGTTCCATAAAATAATCCTTATTTATAAATCTATCTTTTCCTTTGAAAACCAAATCTTTTTATTTTAAAGACCCAAAATAGTAATTCCAAATATTTTTATTTTACTTTATTAAATGCTTATCTTTTTAAATCCCTTTAGGATTTTATCTTTATCAAAATAAGTTTGAAGGTTTCCAATTGAATTCAAAAAGTTTCTTCTCACCCTGAAAATCAACAAAGTTTTATTTTATTCATTTATTTTTCACATTACAAGATTTGGAAAATCTTGGGATGTGACAGTTCTTAGGGGCACATGCACAAAGACTTTTCGGTCCCCATCAACAATGTTAGGCCGGCTCTGGTAAAAGAGCGGCGACAACGGTGCATCAGCGGCTTGCTCTGTCTGCAGTAGTGATCGTTAGATGGTTCAAGGACCTCCATGCATTTTTTTATTATGTTTGAGGTTCTTTGTACTTCTTGTGAACTAATGGAATAGATTCGGATATTTCTCGCAGAAAACAATAATGAAAGGAAAATAAGAACACTATAAGGAATTTTATGAAATAAAGTAGGCTTTAGCAAAAAAGTTTAGGATTCTAGAAAAATTTGTGTAACAAAATGCTCATGATGAAAATGATGTAAAAGAAAAAATAATAAGAAAAACTAACAGAGTACTAAACCAAGATGTTACACCGTAACAACTTTTTTTTTGTTTTAAGAAAACCGTAACAATGTACGTGTATTCAACTAGTACTCTATCAGTTTTTCTTCTTCCTCTCGGTTAATCTAACTCTCCAAAGCTCATGGCGGGAGGCTAGCCGACCCCGAGCGAAGTTGAGGTCATGGCCGCGGGCAAGGAGAGAGGCGCATCACTTCCTTCGTGTCGCCCTTGACCTCAGAAGAGGAAAGTTTTCTCAATAAGGACGACCATATGTTCTGTCCAACGGACCAAGCATGTATTTCTGAAGTAATAAATTTCACTCTTCCTTACACCATTTTATAGCGAGAGAATTACTTAGTATTTAACACTACTTTTAAATATAATTTCTTATTTGACACTAAAAATTGTCCGGTTCCCTATTTGACAGTAGGTGCAAAATCTTTTGGCTCACATGACACTCTAGTACATTTGGAAAACTAACGGTGTTAATTGAGGGCATACAAAGACAATTTTGCCCCTGTGCATAATGTGACCCAAATTGTTTACAAGGCAAACGTGGCTATACTTTGATGTGTTCGATCAGGTTGCACACATCAATTGATTCACGTCGGACCTAGCCTAACCCCCTCTCGCCCCCCTCTCTCTCTCTCCTAGCTACAGCCTCTCGCTGGCTCCGGCCGTCGAGATGGGTGGAAGAGAGGCGCCGGAGTAGGTAGAGTAGATAGTTTTAGTTTTTCTTTGTTTGTTTTGGGCTATATGCCTGGTAGTCGGAGCGGAGCGATAGATCCATCCTCCTGGATCCGTGTCGCGGTAGGGTTCTTCCTTCTCGATCTTCTTCTTCAATGGATGGAGGGGAGAAGGAGCGGAAGAATCAGCGTCTCCTTAAATAAAATCTTGGCGGTCTACCTCCTGCTGCTGCTTGATCAAGGCATCTGCAAGCTCTTCCCGGCCAGCCGCGGAGGCGAGGGGGAAGGCTCGGGCTTGTTGTTGGGCGTTTTCTCGGTTGAACTCCTGGCCGTCTGTGGAGGCGAGGTGGAGTTTCTACTGCTTTGGTATTATCTGCTCCCGTACCATGGTGGCGTGTGTTATAATACGTACATGTATATAGACTAGAGATATACTAGGACTTTTCATCTTGTACTTCAAGTCTCCGCCTACCCCGTGTACGTTTATATATACTCCCCGTGGGGTCAAATCAATACATCAAAATATTCTTGGATTCAATATTTTCCACATGATATCAGAGCGGTTAGCCTCATGACACCGATCCTAGGTTCTTCCACCACTTCCGAATCGCGCCGCCTCCGGGGAGATCAATCTCCCTGGGGGCGCGGCACCCGATCTCGATCAATGATCGGATCGGTTCTTTAGTTTAGATCTTAGATCAAATTCGAGTTCCTAGATTAGATCTATTTTCAAAATTTCTCGATTCCCAATTAGCTACAGAATAAAATCCCCAATCCTAGATCCATGACCCTCCGGCGGTCAGAGCTAAAATCCACCAACGAAATCGATCCAGATGTTTGGAATCACTGTCGCGCGGGCCATACAAGCAGCAGACGGCGTTGTGCTCCCGCGCCGCCCGAACAAGCTGGGACTAGCGCATGTCTTCGCATCAGGCTGCCTCACGTGCAGCAGATGTACCTGATCCATCTACTCCAGGGCATGCCTCATCAACATCAAGTGAATGTGTACATACACATGGAATTCCAGATCAGCGGCCTACGGGCGGTCGGCGCTCATGCGCCAATTCAAACTACTTTGTCATCGCCACCACGCGCAATCGCTTCAACACGATTACATCAATACCAAGATCTGCACTGCATCAAACCGGACTACATCGACCCGAACATCTACGTCAAGCTGTACGATTACGCTAGGCTACAAGTCAAGATCTTTGTCGAGCACATCCACAGAGAATCGACATCAACATCATCCACACGCCATGCCGGTTTGGAACACTACTACGCCGACTTCTCCGACATCAAGGCTTTAACATCATCGTCGTCACAAGGGACGCCTTCGAGCGACGATCATCGCCGACACGCCTACTCTATCATCGCCGACACATCAACGCCAAGGTCTACATCAACATGGTCTTCATTAACATCTTCGTCGACACATCGCCGCCGCTATACCCGTCCATATATTGGACATACGACTACGACGCCCTCTGACAGTACACGTACTGCAAGGCACGACGACGGCATCGCCGCATCCACGACCCCGACGACTGCAACAACAAACCGGCATCACAATTGTGACGCCCCTACGACCGTGCATATGGTTCTGGCAAAACCGTGTGTGCTTGGTGGGTTCCTCTGGTCCTGGCAAAACCGGTGGTCTCACTTATGACCGCGTCCAAGAGACGCCCCAGCGGTACCTCTACAAGGTGCAAAACGTCTATAACTGCAGCTTCGTCAACAACAACAACAAAAAACGCGCAATTTTTTTTGCGCCTCCGGCAATGGTGGCCACACCATTACGACCACTACGACATCGACCACACCTACATCGACCACGGCTATCTCGACATCGACATCAAGAACAACGTCTACAACAACTCAAGAACTCTAGTCAACAGCGTCCGCGTCGTCACTTGCGTCTAAACCACTCCCGCTGTGACTGCGGAAGGGAAGAGAGACACTAGAAGGGGACGCAGTCACCGCCCCTAGGTGTTAGCCATGATCATGTTCACGCAGGTGATGATGACAAAGAGGTGAAGATAACGGAAGCGCAAGACTTTAAATCCAGTCGCAAGCGTCCGCTTTACTCCTGTTCCGACTGAGGGGGATGTTAGAGTACGTATACGTGTATAGACTAGAGATAGACTAGGACTCTACATCTTGTACTCCAAGTCTCCGCCTACCCCGTGTACGTCTATATATACTCTCCGTGAGGGTCAAATCAATACATCAAAATATTCTAGGATTCAATATTTTCCACGTATTCTTAACACTCCCCTCACGTCTAGGCTATTTTAGTCCTTAGCGTGGGTTCGGTGCAGGCCGCAGAATCTTTTTTTTATAAACTGCGTGAGCAGGGTCTTGAACTTGAGACCTCTTGGCTCTGATACCATAGTGAATTGATGCACTAGCCATCTGAACCAAAAGTCTGAACTGATGGAAAGGGCTAGGCGTGTATTATATTCTTAACACTCCCCCTCACGTCTAGGCTTTTTTAGTCCTTAGCGTGGGATAAGAGTAGGCCACAAATTTTTTTTTATTCTGCATGAGCAAGGTCTTGAACTCAAGACCTCTTGGCTTTGATACCATAAAGGATTTATGCACTAGCCAATTATCCCAAAAGACCGACCAGTTTGGACTTTTGGTTCAGATGACTAGTGCATGCAATTCAATAGCGTGAGGTCTCCGGTTTTTCTTCCCGGCCGGCCTCGGTGGCGAGGGGGAAGAAAGCGGAGTCGCTGCTGCCACGGTCTGCGGGAGGTGGCGGTGGATGAAAGAGGCTGTGTGCCTGGCTGCCCAGGTGCTGCATCTCGGAGCTTATCTCGTGGTCGACAAGCACGTCGTCACAATCTGTGGCCAAGATGGTCAACTATGTCGCTGCCTCGTCAGCGATTCATCAACCTCCAAGACGGAGGCCCGTTCTTGAGATCCTCGTCGGCGATTCGCTCCTCCCTGTAGCCAAGTGGTTCGTCCCCCGCGGCAGGTGCTTGGAGGTCGGAGTCGGATCCTCGTCGTCGGTGGAGAGGATGCTGGACTGGATTGCTTTTTTATTTTTCTTTCCAGGATCCTTTTTGTAAAACAGCATGCCTGCTTTTTAGTTTAGTTTTGTTCAAGGACCTGTTGGCACTTTGTACCCACCGCTTATTAATGATATGCAGCATCGGGGTCTTCTGACCCCTCCCTTGTTCAAAAAAAAAAAATGGATCATGTCAAGGTCTCTAGCATCATGCATGTGCATATAACTTTTTTCGGGGTTCGTCTGCCCGCAGACACCCTTGTTCATGGCGCCCAGCTCACGCCGCCCAACCGCTATAGAGAGCATGCCACCGCCGCGGCGACGAGCAAGCAGGCCACCAGCGCCGCCGCTACCGCTAGGATTGAGTGTGTTTGCGGGCGGCCCCGTGACAGCAGGGACATGCAGCCGATCTCACGCGACCTGGACAATGGACACACATGCTGAAAGCTAAAGGGCTTGTCGATCAGGCCATCCAACCAGGTACGCACCAGTTTCCAAGGTATAGAAATCAAAGAAAGTCCAAAGTCCGACGAGTCATTAAACCACAAACTCTTTGTCTTAAAATACTCTGCATTTTGGGTTTAGTCAAAGTCAAATTTTATAAAGTTTGATAGAAAATATAAAAAAAACTATAAACATCTATAGCACCGAATATATATATTATAAAAATATATCTTATTACGATTCTAATGATATTTATATTATATTATAGGTGTACATAAATTTTTTAATATGTTTGGTCAAACTTTATAAAATTTGACCTCGACTAAACCAAAATGCAGGGTATTTCAGGACAGAGGGAGTAGTACTGTAGTACCAATTCTTGCCTAATCAGCAAAATACAACACCAGGAAGGTTCTGGTTCAATCGGTCCAGATTAGCTAGCGATTAACCTAGAGGTATATTGGTCTTGGTCCAGCTAGAAACAAATTGACATAACAATGTAACGGGACCAATGGTAGTGTCATTTAAGGCAATTTTTTTGCCATAGATGTCAAATAAGGAACTGAAAAATTTCTGGTATCAAATATGAAATCATATTTAGAACTAGTGTCAAATAAGAAATTTTCTCTTTTATAGCAAATGGCATCGAAAGGTCGTAAAACTTGTATCGTAATCCCTTCCTCCCAATATAGGATGCGCAGCTTTGTGGTAGAATTTTTTTAGACTAAAATAGCCTCCTCTCCTATTGACATGCATGCAACATCCTCCTCCATTAATACTCACGCATGCATTGGACGTTGGCTCTCCCGTCTCTTTGTTCTTCCTCCTCTTTTCTTCCCATGTCTTTGAGCGGTAAAACATTTTCATGGCTTTGCAAACAGAGCACAGCGGAGGGAACAAGCTGCGAAATTTTTGTTTGCATTTCACTAAGAGAGCTGCAGTTAGGAGGGAACTAATTAAACAGTGGCGGCAGGTTTGCTGGATTCAAATGAAAATTTCAGCCATAGTCTATAAATACTCCATGGCGTCTGAAACCTTTCTCATCACCTCCCTTTACTTTCTCTCCTTCTCTCTCATGGACAATGAAGAACCTATAGACTGGGACGTTGTTGAGGATCGGTACGACGGTGTGTCCATCGACCTGAACTACACCGTATGTCTTTGAAGAAAGCGACAACCGGTACATATGGTGCAGTTCATTGTTGTTTCGGGACTTCGGTTGTTTCGTTTGATACTCCATTGAATCTACTCGTAGCTGATCCGTTTGTAGAGGAGCAAGCTAGCGGAGCACGAGCTTGAACCTATCCAGGCCGGACGAGGTGTTCCTGGTAGTGGCCACCACAGGCGCGATGATGCCGGTCAAGGCGACACCGGCCACGGTGAAACTGGGCGAGCCATGCCAGGAAGCGGTGGTGGCGGGCATGGCCATGGTCGAGCTGGAACCAGCCAAGTCGATCCAGGACTTGGTCAGGGACGCGGTGAAGCTGTGTCCAGTCGATCGGGGACGCGAACGTCTTGGCCTTGCCGGTCGAGGCGTTCCTGGTAGAGGGCGCGATGCCGGTCAAGGCGACGCCGGCCGCGGTGGAACTGGGCGAGCCATGCGAGGACGCGGTGGTGGCGGGAGTGGGCATGATCGAGGTGGAACCGAGCAAGCCGAGTCGGGACATGGTCGGGGACACGGTGAAGTTGTGCGCGGTCGGGTACGCGGGCATCTTGGCTTGCTGGTCGAGGGCGTGGTACAATAACCTGGCATCAAACGATGACCTTCACTCCACCGATCAGCGCTGGAGCTCCACGCGGCCGCCGTGCCTTCGTCGTGGCTGCCATGCAGCTCGCCGCGCAGCTCCCCGCGGTCGTGCACCTCGCTGCGGCCGCTTCCCCGCTCACGACACAGCTCGACGCCTCCATCTTCCTCCTCCACAACTTCATTCTGCTCGAATCCAGCTACATAGTCCATCACCTCCTCCGTGTGCATATCATCCAGGCAAAGTGGACGGCGCAACTTTTCTTCATCGCCGACGAGACTGTCAGCCCCTAGCCCTACTCCAGCTACACACTCTCAACACACAAACACACTCAACTGAGAATGAACGAGAGAACGGACACAAGTAGTTTTGTGCAGCGGAAGCTTGCTGTGTTTCTTTGATCACTACTTGGTGTTGTGAGCTGATACAATGGAGTCTTATTAATACTAATAGTGAGCTGAACAAACCAGCTCACGTACTACTCTCTAAGTGTGAACCATTGACCCTTGGAGGCCAAGAAGTCCAAGCCGACCTGCAACTAACTGCAGCCCTGCAGGTTATCCTGACATGTAGCTTATCATCTGACATTCTGAATGCTATCCTAGAAAGCTTAAGGCCCAGTATGGATTGTTTGCTAACTTCACAGATCCGAAGTCTAGTGTTACAAGAGATAGTAGCCCGGAAGGCTCGTTCCGTGCTTGACTTACGAGCTCGTGTAGTAAGGCCTCGCCCTACTTCAATAAGGGCTTATGCACTCCACTCGTAAACGAGCGTTAGAGCTTTTTGAGCGAGCGAGCGAAGCCTTCCTGGAGCTTCCCCCTTCCCTCACCCGAGACATTGTAGAATATTTGCTAGTGGACTAGTGGTGTGCTCAGAGTTCACACTCCATGCACATGGAGTCTCACGGTGCATGTGCATGCACCGCATGTGCTTAGGTCAACACTAATTAGCAACGTAAATTAAAGGCAACAATTCTCCTCCTAATTTAGTTGCTCTAGATTTTGACGATCCCGATTCGCTCTCGCAGACTCTGGAACTGAGTGCGACCGAGAGCCTTGGTCAGGATGTCTGCCTTCTGCTCACTGGTCCCGATGAACTCCACGACAATGGAGCCATTTTCCATGCAATCGCGGATAAAGTGGTAGCGCAGATCAATGTGCTTGTTGTGATCGTGGAGAACCGGGTTCTTGCACAGCGAGATCGCGGATTTGTTGTCGATGAACAATTTGACTGGCGCAGCTTCTTGGTTCAGTAGCTCGCCGAAGAGACGAGCAAGCCAAATCCCTTGGCATGCCGCTGTCGCTGCCGCTATGTACTCCGCCTCGCATGAAGAAGTGGCGACAACCTTCTGCTTCTGAGATTGCCAACTTACTGGACTGTCCCCGAGGAAGAACAACACGCCAGATGTGCTCTTTCTGGAGTCCACGTCGCCGGCGTGATCGGAGTCGCTAAAACCGATCAGTGTCTCGCTGTCACCGCAGCGGTACACACACCCGTGGTTTAGTGTACCGGCGATGTATCGAAGAAGATGCTTCACCGGCGCAAGGTGATCGCCCGCTGGTGCCTCCATGAACCTGCTCAGGAAGCCCACGGCGAACGCAATGTCCGGGCGGGTATGAACCAGGTACCTAAGGCTGCCGATGACGCTGCGGTAGAACGTTGCATCCACCAGCGTCTCCTTGCTCTCCTTGCTCAGTTGGCATCGTGCTTCCATGGGCGTGTGCGCGGCGTTGCAGCCCGCCATGCCCGCCTTGTCGAGCAGTTTGCTCGCGTACGCAGCCTATGTGATTGTGGTGCACCCACACTCTTGCTTTACCTCTAGGCCGAGGTAATATTGGAGCAAGCCGAGGTCACTCATGGAGAACAACCGTTTCATCTCCTCCTTGAAACGGTACACTTCTCGCTGCTCAGCACCGGTGATCACCAGGTCATCGACATAGACCCCGACAATCAACAACGCATTCCCAGTTCCTCGTGCGTACACGCCGTGTTCCGTGACACTGCGCGTGAAGCCGAGCGAAGCTAGACTTCCATCCAGTTTGGCGTTCCATGCCCTTGGTGCTTGTCTTAACCCATACAGGGCCTTGTGGAGCTTGTAGACGCCGTGTTCGTGTCCATCGGCGATGAACCCTGGTGGCTGGGACACGTAGACCTCCTCCTCGAGATCTCCGTTTAGGAACGCGGATTTAACATCCATGTGATGAACCTCCCAGCCACGGTGTGCCGCCAGAGCAAGGATGAGCCGCACAGACTCGAGCCTTGCCACTGGAGCGAATACCTCCTCGAAGTCCACACCTTGACGCTGCACATAGCCCTTTGCAACAAGTCGGGCCTTGTGCTTGACGATGTGCCCATGCTCATTTTTCTTCACCTTAAACACCCATTTGAGGCCGATCGCACGGTGGCCTGAAGGGAGAGAGGTGAGAGTCCAGGTGTTGTTGTCGTCGATGGACTGAAGCTCGTCTAACATCGCGCGGCGCCAGCAGTCCTCGCGTTCCGCCTCACCAAACGATGTTGGTTCTTCTCCGGCCACGAGATGCAACACCTCGTCGTTGAAGAACTGCTCCGCTAGTTGCGGTGTACCGGCAGGAGTTCCAAGCAGGTCATCGATGAGCCGAAACCGGTGTGGTGCGGTGGCGCTGTCTTGGGCGTCGAAGAGAGACGATTGCGCTGACGGGGGCGTCACGAACCGCACTTGAGTGGAGCCAGATAGGGGAATCTCAGCATCCTTGCTTGGCGTCGTTGTCGATTGTTGTTGCCGGGATGTAGACGGTGTAGCTGAAGGCATTACAGCAACACGACTGCTTGCAGGAGTTGTGTCCCGGGAACGAGTCGTGGTCGACGTGGCCGCATGCGTGACGTAGACGGGGTACTCCACCGTGAAGGAGCTGCTTGTCGGGGACTCCCCGGGCACCTCCCAGTTCCACCGTGCCTCTTCGTCAAAGATGACGTCGCGTGACACGTGTAGGTGCTTGGAGACAGGATCGTACATCCTATACGCCTTAGAACCCGTCTCATAGCCGATGAATACCATGGGGGTGCTCCTATCATCGAGCTTCTGTAGGTGCGGGCGCGCCACCTTGACGTGTCCAACGCAGCCAAAGACGCGGAGGAAGTGCACGTCCGGCTTCTTGCCGTGCCATGCTTCATAGGGCGTCATGCCGTCGACGCTCCTCGTGAAGCACCGGTTGAGGATGAACATTGTTGTGAGTACCGCCTCTCCCCAAAACAGGTTTGGCACCCGTTTAGCCTTGAGCATGCTACGCGCCATGCCCAGCACCGTCTGGTTCCGCCGCTCGACAATGCCATTCTGCTGCGGCGTGTACGGCGCGGTGAGGTGACGTTGCACGCCGCTCTCGGCGCAGTGCTCGTAGAAAGTGGCCGACGTGAACTCGCCACCATGGTCAGTGCGCAAGACACGTAGCTTGTGTCTGCACTCCACCTCAGCTGCCGCCTGGACCTTGACGATGGCGCGTGCAGCCTCGTCTTTGGAAGCCAGAAGCTCCACCCACATGTACCTGCTACGATCGTCGATCAGCAGCAAGATGTAGCGTCGGCCTCCTGGCGTCGGCGGCGTGATCGGGCCGCACAAGTCCCCGTGTACGAGCTCAAGCAGCTTCTTGTCCCTGTAGTGTGCCTTCTGCGGGAAAGGCAAGCGCCGCTGCTTCCCGGCAAGGCACGCCTGGCACAGCTCGTCGGCGTGCTCGATGTGCGGAAGACCGCGCACCAAGCCTCCACGAGCCATCCTCTGTAGGCCATCAAAGTGCAGGTGCGCGAGCCGCGCATGCCAGCGCCAGGCATCGGACACGTGACCCATGGCGAGGCACACTGGACGTACATGTGTGAACCGAAGTTTGTACAAGCGATTGGGCGACCGTTGTACCTTCATCAGCAGGCGATTTCGCTGGTCTCGCACGCTGAGGATTCCACGACGTATGTGGATGTCATACCAGCTCTTGTCGAGCTGGCCGAGGCTCACGACACTGCTCTTGAGTGCCGGGATGAAGAATACCTCAGTGAAAGCGCGGTGATCTCCCCCATCGGTGGCAAACACGACAGTGCCACGCCCATGGATATCCACCACCGAGCTGTCCGCGAAACGCACCTTGCCGGTGACCGAACGGTCCAACTCAGCAAAGGCATCGATGGAGCCTGTCATGTGGTTCGTTGCGCCAGTGTCGAGGAACCATACTTCACCGCCTTGGTCGTCATCGTGGGCAGGGGTGACAATGGCCCTCTCCTCGTTGAGGAACACTTGACCACCATTGCGTGTCATGGTGTTCTCGGGGCATTCAAGCACCTCCTCGACGCACGCCATCATTAGTCCAGGGCCTTCGTCTTCCTCGGCCTGGACAAGATTGGCAGCGGCCAACGGTGCTGCCGCTGCTGCTTCATCCCGCAGCCTTTTGCGGCATTCATGGGCCCAGTGGACCTTTTTCCCGCAGTACCGGCAGTTGTTCCTGCTGATGTTGTTGCCGGAACCTTGCGTCGGCGCGGTCTGCTGCTGAGGCTTGAAGGGTTCGCAGCATAGAAAACAAAAATTTTCCTACGATGGGAACAACTATGTACCAAGATCTATCTACTAGATACAAACAACGGGCGGATGTATATCCGTAGAGAACATACCCTTGAAGACCGACAAAGCTTAACGAGTCCAAACTCGTGGTTGATGTAGACGATCTCTTGCCGATCTCAAGATCGAGAGGAAGTCCTAGCGCAAAAAAACAATGGCGCATCGTGCTTTCGCACACGCTCGAGGCACCGAGCAACCTCCGCCTCCTCGCCCAGCGATGCCGGAAGCACAACTCTTTCTTGCCGAATAGCCACTGGAACATGTATCTCGCTAGTCCGAGACCATGGGGATAAATTCTAGAGGAGAGAGATCCTTCACGAGGAGGTGTGAGAGAGAGAGGGGCTCCTTTTAGGGAGAGGGCACCCAAGGGGCCATGCGCCAGCCATGGGGCTGCCCCACCTCTTCCACATTCATGTGGTGGACACTCCACTCACAAAATGGCCCTTCAAATTTCTCCACTCAAAACCCACTCAAATTCCCATTAAATTTCCACCAAATTTAATGCAAACTCTCATTAAATAAAACTCTTTTATTTTATTCAGAATTTTGTCAATTACTTTAATGACAAACATTCACAAATAACCCTTGCTAGAATTCTATTTCACATGCGTAACCAGTTTCAGCAATTTCAACAAAACAGCTTTGGTGTCTAGTGAAATAAATTCCTGCGCTTTCCTTTTCTTTTCGGCATGAAACTTTTGCTCCAAATGGATGTCGGTGTCTCTTAAGTGTGTCACCCTACGGTTCGTGAATAATGCGGACATGATCGAGACCCTCTCGGATCAATAATCGAAGCGGATCTGAGACCCATACCGACTCCCACATTCAACGATGACTTTCTTGTGATCGTCGTAACCTTTTACGCTAGTATCTTAATCCTTTTGTTTCGCGATATATTACATGTCCGAGATTCGATCATCGGTATCTCCATACCTAGTTTGATCTCTACCGACATGCACTCTTTTCGTTCCGTGATATAACATTCTAGTGATCAAATCACTTGCTTGCAAGCTAATCAATGTGATATCACCGAGAGGGCCCAGAGCATATCTATCCGTCATCGGGATGAACAAATTCCACTCGATCCATGGGCCTCAACATAACACTTTAGTAGTTCGAATCCATCTTTATAATCACCTGTTACGGTGTGACGTTTGATGTTATCAAGAAACTCTTCGGTGTTAGTGATTGACATGATCTCATGGTCTAAGGATTAGGATCACTTCGTAAGTTGTTATAGCAATATAAACTCAATGACTTTGATCGTAATGCTATACCTCGGATGAATGTTCATCACACCATTACACTAATGTTGTGATCCGTTATTAACAACATCCAATGTCCATGATCGTGAAACTTTGATCATCTTGTTAATCAACGAGCTAGTTTATGAGAGAGGCATAACTAGGAACTTTCTTCGTTTATTAAACACACATGTATTAACGTTTCCGTATTAATAATACAATTATAGCATGTAAAATAAACATTTATCATAAATAAGGAATACGATAATAACCACTTTATTATTGCCTCTCGGGCATATTCCTTCCTCCCACTTGCACTAGAGACAATAATCTAGTTTGAGAACTTTGTATTGAACACCTATGGCTTTCCGTGTTCCATATACACAATTGCAAGCGGTTAACATAATCTACGGATCCGACGCTCGGTCCGTGTGTATTTGCATGTCTTTGCGTCCACGCATCACTCATTCTCCAATGAGATGGCATTGTATAAATTTGGTCTTTTGGTGAGACCTTTAGTTCCTTGGGGTTAAAACACATCGATACTATTGTCATACAATATATCTTTAGTGTTAGCCTGCTATGAACCACACCTTAGTTTGATAACAAACTACTTGACACAAATTCCTCCTTTGCTACTATAGCGGTCATATACTTAGCCTTTTGTTGTAGTATTCGTCACAATGTCTTAACTTTGGAACTCTTCCAAATCCATCATGGAATCTCCTTTCCATTACATTGTGCCACCCATAGTTTAAATTGAGATAAACTTAATTTGTATCTTGTGACAAAACTAGTATCAATGTAACGCTTTACAATGAACTATTTGTAATTGTTTGTCACCTCTACAAATATATTCTGAGTTCTTCCAAAAGATCATAAGAATATCCTTACGATAGTCCAATCATCATTTTATGATTCATTCTGGTATATGCTCATAACACTTAGAGCATAGGACATATCTGGATGTGTACATATCATGGTATGATTGATCAAAACATTCTTGTGATTTCACTCATCAAGTGTCAAAACACTTGAATCTTGTTTCACTTATCAAGTGTCGATACACTTGAATCTTGATTCAATTCCTTTCCATGTGACAAGAACTGTTTCTTGTCATTTCTATATTGAACTCCTTCAATATCTCATATATGTACATTTGGCATAACCATATTAGCGTCACCGTCTATCCACTATAGACATTCATGCTGAATATTCGGGTTTTGCCTAAGTCTTTCATCGAAATGAAATTCTTAACCATTGTCAATAAAATATACATCATTTCTAATCAACAAGATGTCCTTCACATAATGTATTAGAAATATGTCTTAGTGCTCCCACTTAATTTCTTGCAAATGCAAGCATCTTCATCTTCTCCTGATGAAAACTCCTTTTCATCACGGTGAAGATTCCAACTCCGCGATGCTTACTTCAACCATTGAAGTTTGCATGCCCTTTTTTTAGCATCCTTTGAATTAACAAAACCCTTTGGATCGTGTCATGTACACGTCCTAGGTAACCATTCTATTAGAAGAACTTTGTTTTGTTTATTCATCTATCATATAACAGATTATATGTAGTGGTTGCTACTTTAATCCGTCCAGACTAAATATCGCTATGAAAGATCAAATCTTGTCATAGTCAACTCTTTAAACATTGTCATAAAATACTTTACAACATGTCGAATATTTCATAGATGTGAGACATCCATGTCTGTTTCTTTATAGATCCAAATACGACCGATAGGTTTTTACACCTTTCCGGAGGGTCTTCCAAGTTCAAAACTTGATTTCTCGTATATGGAACTATCACGGATTTTATGGCTTCAAGCCATATGACGGAGTCAGGGCCCATCATCGCTTCTTTGTATGTATTCGGTTCATCATTGTCAAACAATAATGATTTACTCTCAAATCTTAGCATTTGATTGTTTAACCGACCTTCTTGGTTCAATAGGAACTTTAGACCTCCGTGACCACAACCTTTGAGGCACATAAGCTATGAGCATTATGGCAGCCTCGAGCGATTTCCTACAAGTAACTCAAAGACATTTAGCTAAGGTTCGTTAACCTTATCAAAGTTCTATTGTCCTCCCACTTAACTTTTATGAAAAATTCCTTCTTCAAGAAACTTCACATTTCAAGCGACAAACCCTTTTGTCCTCGGTGTTAAGGAGGAATAACCAATTGTTATTCAAATAACCTACAAAGACATGCTCATCCGACTTTGGTTGTAAACATCTTACTTATGTTTAGCATACCAAAATTTAAGAAAGGACAACTTGGGTTTTACCCCAAACCATAACTCATATGGTGTCATTTCAACGGATCAAGATGGAGCTCTTTCGGTAAGAGCGGTAGTCTCTAAAGCTTTAATCTTTTAAAACATAATGGCAGTTTATAAATAACACCTTTGATCCAACCATGTCAAACAAGGTTTCATTACAAATCTCAAACACTCCATACTCCTATGGTGTTTTGGGAGATGTAAATCTAGGTGTTTTGCTAAACTTGCAACTCAAATAAATCCTTTATGATAAAATCATAATTCATTTATTTTCTTGTTACACTTGTAACTCAAATAAATCCCTTTATGATCAAATCATAATTCATTTATTTTCTTGTTACAATGATTTTCCACTTCATCTTGAAAGTCTTTGAAAACGTTTTCAAATATTTCATACTTCTTTCTCATTAAGTGAATATTCACTCAAATTTCCGGAGAAAGCATATGAAGTTGAAACCCATCGCCAAACGCACATAATGGACTACATACATCGATATGTATAAATTCCAATATTTTAGTCGTTCGTTCTTCTTTGGCCTTTGAACGAAGTTTTAATTATCCCGAGGAAAGTCTCACAAGCGTCACTTGATCAAATCAAAGACTCCAAAAATCCATGAAAATGGAGATTCTTCATGTTTTCTTTCCATTATAATTTAAATAGCGATGTCACTTCATAAGTGATCTTTCAATCATTTGTCTTGCAACATTTTAGCATTAGGATTTATGGATGTGATTTCTTCAACTAGATTTGTAAATCATCCATCTTATATGGAATACGGTAATTATTTGAACAACCTTTGTTCTTATAATACCTGATTCAAATAACAATTATTAAAACAAATCTTGAAGTCTTTCTTCAACTAGATTTGTAAATCATCCATCTTATATGGAATACGGTAATTATTTGAACAACCTTTGTTCTTATAATACCTGATTCAAATAACAATTATTAAAACAAATCTTGAAGTCAAGCTTTGATGTCAACGAGAAATACAAACAACGGTTTGTTTGTTTTCGATGAACATCATCACATTTTCTCTTGCTAGTTACTTAGGCCATTGTGGTTCATGAATTGCGTCATTGTATGAAATTTCATACCAACCAATTCGGTATCCAATACCCAAGAACCACATTGTTTAACAAGCAAAGAATACAACCATAACATGTATATCATATATATACCTAAATTGGATATTTCCAATCTTTTCTTTTCTGCCAAATATATTTTATAGATTCTCTTTCAGCATTTCCTTTTCCTTTTAAAAGAATTTATCAACATCAAAAATGGCGCCATATACATGACACCTAGTCCAAAGCGTGTATATTCAAATAATAATACCTTTGGACTTGCACTTTGAAGTAGATCACCATCATCAAATGATCGGTATTCTTTCAAAATCCATTCTTTAGTAATCTTTTAGTGTAGTAAACATTTTACATACATATTCTATTCACCCTTATCATGACGACTTTCATGATCAAGCTACTTTAGCTTATAAAGGCGAATCGTGAGTATAACATTACTTTCCAAAACCCTTTTGGATGATTAGGATGTCTAGCATCTCCAACCTTCGAAATTCTCATCCAATATGAGAACATATATTATACTCTATCATATTTCAACCAAAACATTGTTTCAGATATCGTTATATCTCGCCACATGATGGTTTCGAAATAATTCTTTCACTCCTAGATAAACTTGATGTTTAAATCAAGAATCATGGAGGCAAACATGATACTTAAGATACTAACATCGGAATTGTTACTCTCGATTTAATACCAATTATTAAATTTCACGAGTAAATAGAATTTTGCTGAAAGTTTGCAATAGGACTTTAAACTTTAGATTGACACTCAACACAATACGATACCGTCAGAAAGTATATATCCGTAATTCTATAGTTCTATTATCTCAATTACAACTATGCATATGGTGGTGAACGAATGCCAATGACTACAACAAATTATACAAATTCACTTTGATTTAATTTATGATAAATTGAGTTCTACTAATCCAAATTAGAAATGAACTCCCACTCAAAATGACATCCCTCGTGTCTTTTTGGTGATTACATGAACCAAATCCACTACACCAAGTACGATCATCACGTGAGTCAGTAGCTTCAAAGGCGAGCATCCATATGGTCATCATATCAAAACATATGACTCATGCTTAACCTTTCGGTCCGTGTTCGAGGCCATGTCTGTACATGCTAGGCTCGCCAAGTAAGAACCTTAGTATTCAAGGTGTAATCTTTTACACCCGAGATATGCTCGTGGATTCAAGTACACCCGATCATCACGTGATGTCTTGAAGCTTTAAACATTGTCGGTGCATACTTAAGGAAGAACACATTTTATCTTGATATCTAAATGAGGGATCATCTTATTTTGCTAATAAACGCCAAACAAGCAATATAAGATGCTATCAAACATCACATGTTTATTAGTGGAATGATATGGTTCCGCATATGATCTCTATCATGTGCACTGTGGTATGATCAATATCATACCTATATGTGTCAGTCCAAGGTCTATGGAGATTACACGTTATGTGTGTTGTAAGAGTATCATCTCATACTTCTACTTACAACATCACCATATCATAACACTAGCCCAAAGAACAATCTAAACTAGACGCCTCTAATTTATCCATTGCAAATTTTACGTGGCTTAGGATTTCAAGATAGAACCGTTCTTACCTACGAACATGAACCACAACGAGGATAACCAAATTGTTGACAACTCGTTGCAAATTAGATATTGACTATAGTAGGAGAGACAGACACCGCTAGCCACTTATGCAAAACTAGTTGCATGTCAAGCGTGGAACAGTCTCGTAATGCGAGGACATGTAAAGTTTGTCCGGCCGCTTCATCCCACTATGCCACCAATATCCAAAGTACAACTAAGAAGCAATAAAATGATCATCATCGCCCATATACTCATATGTGTACTACCTGCAAAGTATCTACGCAGATCCGGCTCGATACCCTTCAAGGGTTCGCATAGAAAACAAAAATTTTCCTACTATGGGAACAACTATGTACCAAGATCTATCTACTAGATACAAACAACGGGCGGATGTATATCCGTAGAGAACATACCCTTGAAGACCGACAAAGCTTAACGAGTCCAAACTCGTGGTTGATGTAGACGATCTCTTGCCGATCTCAAGATCGAGAGGAAGTCCTAGCGCCGCAAAAAAACAGCGCATCCGTGCTCGCACACACGTTCGAGGCACCGAGCAACCTCCGCCTCCTCGCCCAGCGATGCAGGAAGCACAACTCTTTCTTGCCGAATAGCCACCGGAACATGTATCTCGCTAGTCCGAGACCATGGGGATAAATTCTAGAGGAGAGAGATCCTTCACGAGGAGGTGTGTGAGAGAGAGGAGGGGCCTTTTTATAGGGAGAGGGGCACCCAAGGGCCATGCGCAGCCATGGGCTGCCCCACCTCTTCCACATTCATGGGTGGACACTCCACTCACAAATGGCCCTTCAAATTTCTCCACTCAAAACCCACTCAAATTCCCATTAAATTTCCACCAAATTTAATGCAAACTCTCATTAAATAAAACTCTTTTATTTTATTCAGAATTTTGTCAATTACTTTAATGACAAACATTCACAATAACCCCTTGCTAGAATTCTATTTCACATGCGAACCGGCCAGCAATTTCAACCAAACAGCTTTGATTGTCTAGTGAAATAAATTCGCGCTTTCCTTTTCTTTTCGGCATGAAACTTTTGCTCCAAATGGATGTCGGTGTCTCTTAAGTGTGTCACCCTACGGTTCGTGAATAATGCGGACATGATCGAGACCCTCTCGGATCAATAATCGAAGCGGATCTGAGACCCATACCGACTCCACACATTCAACGATGACTTTCTTGTGATCGTCGTAACCTTTACGCTAGTATCTTAATCCTTTTGTTTCGATATATTACATGTCCGAGATTCGATCATCGGTATCTCCATACCTAGTTTGATCTCGATCGACATGCACTCTTTTCGTTCCGTGATATAACATTCTAGTGATCAAATCACTTGCTTGCAAGCTAATCAATGTGATATCACCGAGAGGGCCAGAGCATATCTATCCGTCATCGGGATGAACAAATTCCACTCGATCCATGGGCCTCAACATAACACTTTAGTAGTTCGAATCCATCTTTATAATCACCACATTACGGTGTGACGTTTGATGTTATCAAGAAACTCTTCCGGTGTTAGTGATTGACATGATCTCATGGTCTAAGGATTAGGATCACTTCGTAAGTTGTTATAGCAATATAAACTCAATGACTTTGATCGTAATGCTATACCTCGGATGAATGTTCATCACACCATTACACTAATGTTGTGATCCCGTTATTAACAACATCCAATGTCCATGATCAGGAAACTTTGATCATCTTGTTAATCAACGAGCTAGTTTATGAGAGAGGCATAACTAGGAACTTTCTTTCGTTTATTAAACACACATGTATTAACGTTTCCGTATTAATACAATTATAGCATGTAAAATAAACATTTATCATAAATAAGGAATACGATAATAACCACTTTATTATTGCCTCTCGGGCATATTCCCTTCAAGGCTGCCCGCCCTTTCGCCCACTTCCGAGACGGCCATTGCCAGGGCCATCCCCTTTGCCGCTTGTTCTGCCTCCACGTGGTTGTTTCTTTCGCGCCTCCCACTGCTCCTCAGTGAGTAGGAGCTGGCCGCTGGAGCTGCCTCCTTGATCACCGTCCAGCCATTCCTCAACGGCTCGGAGATGGCCAACAACCTCCTCGACAGTGAGCTTTGCAGGGTCGAGGAGTGTCTCGATGGAGAAGGCAATTTGCACGAAGCGTGTTGGTACAACAGAGAGGAATTTTCTCACAACATTCTCTTCGTCGACCGAGTCGCCGAGAGAGCGCAGAGCGGACGCGATGTTGGAGATGCGCATCGCGAACTCGTCGATCCGCTCGTTGGCCTTGAACGCGTGGCCTCGAACTCGGGCCGAGCCGACACGCGAAGTCGCGCACACGATCGTTCGCATCAAGGCGCGGATTGCCTCCAGACGCCTTGGCTCCCTTCCCACGAGCATGCGTGCATCTCCGATGGGTAGCGTGAGCAGCGCCAACGCCGCTTGTCCTCCCCGCGAGGTACGGTCGTCCTCGATCGCTTCCCGAGTGACGCCGGAGGTTCACCTCCATCACCATTGCCCGATTGTAGTTGAGCGCGTCAACATCGGGAAGGAGAGGTTGGTGCCGCTGCCCGGTCTCGCAGACCACTTGTTGCGACAATCTCACCGCCATTGCGCGCACCTGCGCCGCGCTCGGCGATCGTCGCTGCCCGGGCGAAGGTGTTGCGGATTGGCGTGGCGGTGGTGTGCCGTTATTGCCTCTCCCATTGCCTTGCGACATGGCTACTAACTTGGCTCTGATACCAATTGTCAGCCCCTGGCCCTACTCCAGCTACACACTCTCAACACACACACACACACACACACTCAACTGAGAATGAACGAGAGAATGGACACAAGTAGTTTTGTGCAGCGGAAGCTTGCTGCGTTTCTTTGATCACTACTTGGTGTTGTGAGCTGATACAATGGAGTCTTATTTATACTACTAGTGAGCTGAACAAACCAGCTCACGTACTACTCTCTAAGTGTGAACCATTGACCCTTGGAGGCCAAGAAGTCCAAGCCGCCCTAGCAAATTGACCTGCAACTAACTACAGTCCTGCAGGTTATCCTGACATGTAGCTTATCACCTGACATTCTGAATGCTATCCTGACATTGTAGAATATTTGCTAGTGGACTAGTGGTATGCTCAGAGTTCACACTCCATGCACATGGAGTCTCACGGTGCATGTGCATGCACCGCATGTGCATGCACCGCATGTCTTAGGTCAACACTAATTAGCAACGTAAATTAAAGGAAACAGAGACCATGAGCCCAAGAGAGCAAGTCTTCTTCATCCCAAACTTCTTCTCCCTACTGGCTATCCTCGTACCAGGACGGATCAAACCGAGGATCCATGACAGCGTCGTCTTTCAGTGAGAGAGGATCAGGAAAGGGCGAGGTGGAGATGTGTCATGGGAGAGTAGAGAGATGGGATAGGGGAGGATACGAGGAAGCCAAATGAATAGACGAGGAAGACGAGAAGGCAACATTTCAGGAATTAAAGTATCGAGCCGTTAGTCATCGGGGGTAAAAGAGTCCACTTATCGCTAACTTTGCCTCCCTAGTATACGCATACTAAATTGAGAAATCTGTGAAAAAACTATGCGCATCCTATATTGGGAGGAAGGGAGTATGTGCAACTAAGCGACAACTAACTCAGATTACATGACAATCGCGTGCACCACCTGTACAAACCGGTCAACTAGACGGTTTTTGACCAAAACAAAATTAATGTATGCTCCAACCAGAAAATGTAAGGCTTTTTAAGAAAATTGTCTGCCAAACATCCTCACGTGACTTGTTTTGGTTAAAAACTGCCCTGTTGCAAACGGCTATAGATAATTCATACATCCGTGACGCACGTGTTAGTGGTGCCCCACGGGTAAAATAGGCGTGACGCACTGCCCACAAATGCCCTACGGCTAACTTCCGTAAGCGTGACGCACATGGGGGTGGTGCGCCACGGCTATGTGTGGGTCAGGACACACGTGGCCGCAACACACATACCCGTAGTGCACTATGTCAAGGTGCTCTACGGATGTGAAACTTAACCGTAGCGCACCTTGACCTAGTGCGCTACGGGTATGTGTGCTGCAGCTGCTAGGTCAACTTAGCACTAGGGCGCCCTAGTGTCCTACGGCTAAGTGGCCTATACTAACTCCCCCCCCCACACACACACACCCGTGGATCACCTTTTTAGTTTTGCAAAAAATAAAATAAAATGAAAAACGCTTCAAATAATAGAATCCTTTTATATTTAGATAGATAATGTGGTCTAGTTTCTAGTAAAATTAACAAACAAGAATTTCGACTTTTTCTGAAGAAAAAAGTCATGCCACGGTAAAACGGCCGTAACTTTTGCATAGATGTTGAAAAAAAACGTATAATATATCAAAATGACCAGAACGAGATGCCAGATCCGCTTGCAACCCCTTTAGGTCGTTTAGCGATCTTTTAGAATCTTAAAATTCGAAGAGTAAAAAGTTATGGCAAAAACAAGATTTTTTGCTGCAGAAATTTTTTTGAGGCAACTTACCCGTAGCACACCACCACCTAGTACGCCACGAGTAAGTTGGGCGGGATTCGAAATTCGAATCACCACCCCGCCCACCTACCTCCCTCTCTCCCTCTCTTCCTTCCTCTTCTCTTCCTTCCCCCCTCTGTTCTTCTCTTACTCTTCTCTTCCTCCCTCTCTTCTTATCTTCCTTCCTCTTCTCTTCCTCCCTCCCTCTCTTCTTCTCTTCCTCTTCTCTTCCTTCCTCCCTCTCTTCTTCTCTTCCTCTTCTCTTCCTTCCTCCCTCTATTCTTATCTTCCTTCCTCCTTCTCTTCTTATCTTCCTCTTCTCTTCCTCCCTCTTCTCCTTCTCCTCACTTCGGCCTCCTCCGACCAAGGACGACCACGGGTAACCAGCCTTCAAGATTCGCCGTCCTCCGACCACACACGTCCTCCAGCCGCCACCACCACCTCCGACCATACCTCCGCCCACCTCCAATCGCACTGACGCGCCTCCGGCGGTCTCGTCCACCACACCTCCTCTTGCCGACGCCGACAAGGACTAGCACGGCCACACCACGGCCTCCGACATCCTCTGCGGTGGTAGGTCGTACCACGACCTTCGCCCAGGCGGCGCTGACGGCGATTTCTGGACTCGGTTGCTTTTGCAATTCAAAACGAGGGTGTTGTTTGCATTTTTGTTTTGTTTTTTGAAACACACCTCCATGGCGCACCTGTACCCCTACCCGTGACGCACCTAGTAGTGCGCTACGCCTATCCTCGTATAACCGTAGCGCACCAGGGTAGTGCGTTACATGCACTTTTTAGCCGCAGCGTACGCCTAGTGACGCACCACTAGTGCGCCACAGATGGGCTTTTCAGGTGCGCCACGAACAACCCTTTTTCTAGTAGTGTTGACCGGTTTGTGATCCGTGGTCATCGTTATTGGGAAGTAATTTGACCGGTTTATTCTTATTGGAAATACAATACTCCCTTCATCATGGTTTGGAGGCGTTTTAGACTAGCCCCAATAAGAGTATCATATGTGGTATCATGCATTACATGCATGCAAAATGCTTATGTGTTTGTATCATGGATAGATACGGTGTCATAGCACGTAAAACTAGAAAAACTAATCTCAAATAAATCTTGTACACAATTTTACATTGAGATTCTACAAAATAATAAATGCACTAAGACTATGATACTTCTATATAATACTATGCATTGTGAAGATGGTATCATATATTAGTATCATATGCATGATACTACTAAATATCATTGAGTACTTCTCATTGTGACTAGTCTTAGAGAGATTGTTGGAACCTAGGTGGACGTTGATTAGGACCAGATTTGTGTCAAAAATATGCGCACATTAATTATTCGACGTCCTATTAAATATAATTACTCATACAGTAGAAACGAGGAGTTTAGATGCATGTATTGGTGGAGATGCATGCAAGAATTAATTGCTTGGCTGCATGGAGTAGAAAGTGGGGAGAGAAATTGGGGCATTAATTTTGTAATTAAGTCTAACGCGTCTAGGAGGAGAGGAGTTTTGGAAACGTATGACTTTTCTAAGACGTCTTTCAAACCATGACGGGGGAGTAAATTACTCCCTCCGTCCTAGAGTGTAAGTCACAATCCTCTAATATCTTGGCCCAAGGCTTAACGTGATTGGGGCTGAAATTGTGACTAATTAGGCCGGACTGTGATATTTCGTATGTGGCACAACCAATAAAAACAGGCTCATAATTACTGCATGCATGGTGGATGTGCCAAACCGACGCATGTGGAGGAGAGAAAGGTGCGGGCTCATGTGCTAATTAACTCCAATTAATGCAAAATTATGTCTTATTTACTTTATATGTTGGACACTCTGAAAATGAGATTGTGACTTATATTCTAAGACGGAGGGGTACTTACTTCCACTCATATTAATTAAATTGGATTTCAGATGTATCTAAATATATTTTAATGTTAAATATATCTGAATCTATTGGACAAATTTTGAGTTAACTAGTGAGTACTACTTAATTGCACACGCAGGACACGATGCCATTTATTCCCATTATTGTTGCTCAAGTGGTTGAACACAATTATATTTCAAAGAATATGCTTCTAGTGTAGTGACGACGTACTACTTGCTGACGCTTCCATCGCGGCACCGCTGCACGAATTGGGCCAAATTCTCGTAGCTCGTGCCGCTGTCGGCAACTGCCTTCGCCGCGGCGTCCCGCACACCCGCCGCCTTCTTCCTCGCCGTCTCGTTCGCCATTACCGCCTTCACCTTCTCCGCGATCTCCTCCCCTTTCACCAGCCCCTCCTCCCCCTCCCAGCTCCAACTGTCTACCCACAAGCCGAGCCCGCTGCGCGCCACCACGCCGGCGTTCACACGCTGGTCCCCGAACCTCGGCCACGCCAGCACCGGCAGCCCGCTCGCCGCCGCCTCCGTCACCGAGTTCCAGCCGCAGTGGCTCACAAACAGCCCGACGGATTCCTGCTTCAGGACCTCTTCCTGCTCCACCCAGCCCTTGGTCACCATGCCCCGCCCCTGCACACGCTCCAGGAACCCTTCGCCGAGCAGCTCGCCGAGGTCGGCGTCGTCGTCTCTGTCCAGGACGGTGCTCTTCACCACCCACAGGAACCGGTGCCCGCTCGCCTCCAGCCCGGCGGCGAGCTCCCTGAGCTGGTCCTTGGATATGGCCTTGCGGCTGCCGAAGCTGACGTACACCACCGACCGCGCGGGCTGCGCCTCCAGCCACCGCATGTAGTCGGACTGGTTCTTCGCCGGCTCGCCGGCGGAAAAGCTCACCGGAGCAAGCGGCCCGACCGAGAATACCGGCGGGAACCCGGCGACCACGGAGCCGTTCTGGAGGGCAGCTATGGCTTCCGGCTCGAGCGCGTCGAAGGAGTTGACAAGGAGACCGTCGGACCTCGCGAGCTCGCGGCCGTTGGCGACGAACTGGCGGGTGAAGAGGTGCTTGGGGTCGTGCAGCGCCTGCGGGATGGAGGCCTTGGGGACGCGGTACACGCCGGGGACGTCGACGTCGCCGACGGGACCGCCGGCGCTGGCGTCGAGGTAGGCGGGGAAGTGGACGCAGAGGGAGAGCATGGCGGCGGAGGCGGTGAAGAGGACGTAGCAGGGGAGGCGGAGCTCCTTGGCCACCGGTATGACCACGGAGGCCAGCGCGATGTCCGTCACGAGCGCGTGGGCGCCGGCGAGGAGCGGGCCGAGAAGGGGCGCGGAGCGGCGCATGGCCTCGAAACGGAGGAAGAACGGGTCGGCGCCGGGGAACTCGGACGCGTCGAACTGCGCGAGGTGGAAGTCGATGCGGCGCACGGCCGGGCACGCGGCGAACAGGGCCTCGAGGTGCGCGGACTCGGCGGAGGAGACGGTGGGGAGCACGGTCGCCACCGAGACGTCGCAGCCGTGGCCGGAGGTGAGAGCCACCGCGAGGCGGCTGAATGGGACGAGGTGGCCCATCCCGGCGCTCGGTAGGAGGACGACGTGAGGCAGGGCAACCGAGCCATCGCCGGAAGTCGGCATTGCCGTGGAGAGCGTGGTCGAACGATTGGGGTTCGTTTCGTTTCTACTAGGAGTGGACGGTGTAGGTGCTCTGCTCTTTTAAATCGACGAAGGTATCTCGGGCTTAATACTAGAGGACGTACAGTACGTGTCACTCTTTTTGGGGGGAGGATGTAGATGTGCTCTGCACCGCAGGATCCAACAACCAGTCCAGAACGGCACGCAGTAGGTGCAGTGTCCGGACAGAGACGGCCGTTCGGATTAATCATCGCGGTTCGGATTAATCATGTACATCTGGAAGTATCATTTTACAGTAGCCAATGTTAGTGGAGTAATTTTTTTAACGGGAGGAGGGGTCACACACGACCCCGAATTGCTCCATTATATGATCATCGGTGGGATACATTTTACACATAGGACCCTCATAAATTAAGAAGATACAACACAATCCTAGAAATTTGCATAGAGGACCCTAGAACAAAATATTGAAAAGCCATCGAGTCCTTGGCCCTGTCCACCGGATCAAAGGCACCACCGTCGGCCACCTTGCCGCCATCGGGGACGTACCATTTGGGGGCGAGAAGATGCCAAACGCGACGAGAGTTACCGAAAGAGGCCTTCGCATAGGAGGTTGAAGAAGCGCTGAAACTTGGCGCCTAGAGATGTCGTTGTATCGGCCAAAGATCATGGCGGCGAAGGAGGCCACCATGTAGTATTCTCCCGATTGCAGCACAACCTGACCTCTTCCCTTCCTCCAGCTCCAAAAGAAAGCACTCTGTCCTTCTTCACCTCCTCTCCACCATGGGCGGACACGAGAAGAAACATAAAAGCGTCGCTCCAGATCCAGAAGAAGAACACCATACCAATGGACTTATTGAAATGGCCTTGGCCATCTCTTTCCCTGCAAGATATCCACGATGGGTGTGGACTGCAGGAGGGTAGTATCCTAGATCCTGCATCGTTGGGGGTCGCGGGAAGCGACCAAACTAGGAAGAAAAAGAGCGGCATCAAGCCGAAAACCAACATGAAGCCGAATAAGAACGTGCATCTACTATGTACAATAGCCACCCCTCGTCCTATCATACATTGTAGTTGGGTAGCGGGCCACCAGCGGCAGGAGAGGTCGAATCTGGTGCAGCTAAGAGGGAGTCGACTCTCAAAGGCGACGTGGTAGGTGAGACGTGTGAAGGGAAAACTCCTTACCTAAGTAAGTTTTGGTGTTCATGACATGTGATTAGGGAACTAATGTTTTTATTTAGTTCCATGCTAGGTTTTGTACAAGAGGAGAAAGGTGCTAGATGGTTGTAGACCCCCCCCCCAATTCTAAGAAAGGGAGAAAGAAGCATAAAAGTTTATTTTTCGGTTTCTCTTATGCTTCTTGCATCGCAGGAAAATCCACACTATTAAGAGCGGACTCTCTTTAAACTTTTAGGGGATGATACTTCTTCATATACCTTGTTTTACACTTACCCCATGTTCAAAGATTTGTCATACAATCACATCTTTAGCCCCCTTTGTCCCCATCCCTTGTTCCGCCATTTTGTCAGCCAATGCCACGCCAAGTCCATGCTAAGTTCGGGTGCTCCTAGTATTGGCCCTAGCCTTTGCGCGACATTAGCATGACCAGTCCGGAGTGTTGTGAATCTGAGTGGTAACGGTTCGATTGTGGGCCACTATATAAGCTCTTCTTCTTCCCTAAACCAACCACCCCTCTGATTGACTTTGTTCCACCATTGTTGCACCTCCAAAGCTCGAATCCTCTTGATTCCTCCACTCAAATCCACAAATCTTTGTGGGAATCAAAAGAGGAGCTCCAGATCTACATTTTCACCAATCAAAAGTTGATTCCCCTTGGAGCTCATTGAGATCTTGTTACTTTTGGGTTTGTTGGGGAACCCTAGGCGGTTAGGGTTGCCCGGAAGCTTCTGGTGTGTGTGGAATCGCTTCGGGAAGTTTGTAAAGGTGCGAGGATCACCTCAATATCCGATTAGTAGAAAGAGCTCCCACTAAGTGTGGGGAACTCAAGGGTTCTCACTTGCACTAGTGGAAACAGGGCCATGTGTCCCGGTTGGTAAGGGGCTTTAGTCCCGGTTGCCCAACCGGGACGGGGCAATCGGGACTAAAGCCCCAACCTTTAGTCCCGGTTGCCCCACCAACCGGGCCAAAAAGGAGTACACGTGGCCACGATGAGGCGAGGGGGCAATCGTCGGTTCGTAACACGAACTGGACAATAACCATCTCGCCAAGAGATTTGATACATTTCTGCTGTAGAATTCATTTTGGCAACTTTTGTTGCCGCGACAGCATTTTGGCCACTTTTTGTGCCGTGGTAGAGAATTTATTTATGTTGTTTTATTGTTTATTTAGTGTTTTGCACTCATCAATGAAGGATAGCCTATTTTCTACTAGTGTTGGTTTGGAGAGCTCATGGAGAAGAAGGCTTTGATACGATTCAGGGATCATGTGGACTTTGTTTGCCATTGCCTCTCCAACAGAGATTAGATTAGAGTCCTCCCAAAGGCTTGAACTTCGGGATACATCATTGTGTATTTGCCTCCTCTACTTTCGGTTATTTCTATCCTTGCCTTTACTTATTATATCGTGTATCCAGCTTGTTCCTTTGCATCATGTAGGATTGTTCACCTAGTTGTTTTAGGCTCACATTTATTTTTCTGCAACTATCCCAGAAAACAACAAAATTGCCTAAAATTTGTAGTCGTCTGTTCACCCCCTCTAAGCTTCCAGTCCATATCGCATCAGAGCCAATGTTAACTTAAAGAGGGCCTAGGTTTAGTAGAGGTTATTTGCAAATGATGCAAATATGCCTTAGAGAAAATAATAAATTGTATTATTCTATATTTTTTGTTCATGATTAAGTTTATTAGTCGGCGCTATAATTGTATTGGTTCTAGATAATGAGTAATTGGAGGAAAACCCTAATACATGTGTGGAATCATAAATACCGTTTAGATAACCCTAGTCTCGCCTTTAAGGCTAGTTCACGTATCATTGATAGTCTCAGTTTCCTGACTATGGGCAAAACGACAATGTAGTGTGGATTTGCCGATGATATATGAGAACGGAGTTGTTGGGAGAACAACGACGATGGATAGAACCAACATGATGTACCGTGAAACACATCGTCAATATTGTTATCGGTAGTTTCTCATAAACAATGTATTGTCTTTACTAAAGATCGTTTGACCGCAGGACACATGTGAACTTGGGTACAATATAGACATGTCAAGGTTCTTCAAACGTTTATCTTAACGGAGTAATCATAAAGTTGATACTTGCTCTTACCGAATGAAGTGCTTGCAGAAATTTCTACTCATGTACGATGGAGCGATACACTCTAGACCCACTTATGTACTATGATGTTTGTAATCGTATGGCCGGACACGTGATCAATTTGTTGAACACATCAGCATTGGTATTGCGGTATGAGTAAAGAGCACATGCCGGGTAACGAGAATAATCTAGTGTTTCATCTCGGGCAATGTAAATTATCGACGGAGCAATACGATATGTATCGGTCTTAATACTACGATTCACACGATAAAGATCTTCGTGTTACTTGCGGGGCTAATTACGTGTATCAAGACACCAATAGTAATCATTATCACGGAATGAGTTCCAGACATGCCCGAAAATATCTGAACCCATAGGGTCACACACTTAAGAGTTTAATGGCATTTATAATATGAGTGCGAATGAAAATTTAGTGGAGAAGTAATTTCGAAGGTGTTCGGAGTGTCTCAGAATATATCCGAGGTGTCCAGAATATTGTCGAGAGTGTTCGAAATAAGTTTTGAGCATTAATGAGATGAGATAAGGGTTCTAAGAGTGTCTCAGATGGTCTAGAATGGTTCCGAGAGGTCCCGGATGATCTCAGAAGTGTCTAGACTGGTCTCGGGAGTGTCTAGAATGGTTCCACACATATATGGAATGTTTTGGAAGGAGCGGAAGGTTATGGAAGGTTCCAGAATGTACCGGGGTGACCTGAGTCATCTTTGGTTGTCCGCAAGATTCCAAAATAGGTGCGGTCATCTTGATGTAAAGGGCAAGAAAAGATACACTAGTCAAATTTGGACTTTCATAAGGAAGCTGTTTTTGACTAGGTTTGGATTGACCTACACCTAACGGAACTCGTACGAACTATGGGGCCGAGTCAAGTAGGGGTGGGCGTTCGGTCTAGACCGAAATTTCGGTTTTTTAACTTCGGTCTTTTTTGAATTCGGTCTCCCAAATTTGAGAACCGAATGAGGCTTACAATTTTTGATAACCGACCATTTCGGGTACCCGACATTTCGGTCATAACCGATTGTCGAAGACATGCTAATACCTCAAAAAAAAGCTACGGTTCATAATATTTTGACTATACTTCTGACAAAATATCAATGCAGTGCAGTCATATCTAATCAGCAATTTAATGAGGGGACATGCTCATATTTAGAATTTAGAACACACGCCTCAAAATATTATTTTTACATTGACCAGATCGCACAGTGATAATAAAGTAATAATAGGAGAAGAGCAGTAACATGTTTGCAACTTGTTCTTGTTCTGATGCAATGTGGCATCCCGCAAAACCACTACTAGAAAATCGCGTTGATTTTGTGCATTGCATCGTCATCTTCATGCATTGTTTGACGGCATTATTTGAAAAGCCTAGTTTTGAATTGTACAAAAACCCCTATTATTTTCAAACACAATACCCTGATCGCTTTGGAGGTTTTATTTGTCTAAAAACTATTTTGTAAAATGGCTTTGTCTTATTTTATACAGAACCAAACAAACACAAAAACTAAAGCAGCCCCCCCCCCTAAATCCTAGTCCCACCAAATTCTATCCTACCCTCCTCTCTCAGCTCGCCACATCACCCTCTCACCCAAAACCTACCCACCCTGCCACCTCACCAATCCCCCACTTTTTCCCCCCCTCTCTCTCTTTCTCACCTAATCCCCTCTTACCCTCTCTCACCTACAGCCGGGTCCCACCCTCCTGGCCACCTCCTCCCCTCCCTCTCCTCTCTCTCCACCAGCCTCCCTGCGGGCCCCGCTCGCGCCACCTACTCCCCACATCCTCCCACCACTCATCTAGCCCCTCTCCCTTACCCCTGGGGCCCTCACCGCCCTGACCCCACCCGTCAGACCCCCTCTCTCTCACCAACTCACCCCACCAACCCCCCCAGACCCACACCCCGCGCCAGCCAACCCCCACCAGCGCGCGCGCCTGCCGCGTCCACCCACAGTCCCCCACCTCCCCGCGGGTCCCACCCCGGGCCCGCCGCTCCTCTCTCCTCCCCACCATCTTCCTCCCTCCCTCCACCGTTCTTCCCAGCTCGCACGCGGGATGCGCCCGTGCAGAGCCCCCTCTCCGCTCCTCTCTTCGTCGCTCCCAGTCCACCGTCTCCGCCTCAGCCTCCCTCCCCCTCGACCCGCCTGCCTTGCCCAGCGTGCGCCCTCCGCCCGGAGCCACAGACTTCCCGGACCTCCGCCGCCCGGCAGCCACCGCGCCGGCCTCTCGCCTCTCCCGTCGGCTCCCCTCGCTGCCGGCCTCGCCGCTTCCTCCGGCGCCTCGCCACCTCGCGCTTCCGCCAGCCCTCCAAGCGCCCGGTGGCTCCGTCGCTGGTCCTCCACTGACCCGGCCCCGACCTGTTCCCCATGGTGCTGCCTTTCCTCTCTGGGCCACGGAGCCTCGCAGGCTGCCGCAGCGCGCCGTCTTCGCCCTTCTCCGTCCGTGGGCGGCCCGACCAAGCTCCACGTCGCTGCCGCTCCGCCGCCGCCTTCACCATCACCGCCAACCGCCGCCTTGCCGCCTGCCCGGCAAGCCAGGCGGCGCCCTCGTCGACTTACGCAGCGCGTGGCTTCCCTGTCTTCAGCCGCCACAGGACCGAGGACGAAGCGCCAAGATGAGTTTGGTGATACCTGTAGAAATGCCCGAAGAACCCGCCGACCTGGTGTCACCCGTCGGTTTGCGGACTGGGTCTTCGTCTTGGACCACCAAGATCGCCCTACTGGGACGCCATGACCGCCTACACGGAATCCGAAGACCGCTGCCACGAAGACCGATCCCGGCAAGACCAAGCGCTCGACATGCCATGTTCCCCCTCCCGGAAGCCATGATCTTCGCCACGGACGCCAAGATCTTCGGGACACCGTGAACCCGAAGGCCTCCCGTGAGACCCACAAGATCTACGGACGCCGAGACCCCCGAACCCCGGAGACCAAGCCTCGACACCCCGAACCCGGTGCCGCGTCAAGATCGCCTTCTCGGACCCCGTTGACGCTAAGCTCTTCGCCGTAGAGCCACAAGGCCTTCAACAAGACAGGGAACGCCAAGTGTTTCACCCCGGACACCGAGTCCGCCGAGAACCCCGACGCGACTAGTGCTTCGTCCCGAACGCCAAGTTCTACCCCGATAACCTCGAACGTTTCCCCGGACCAAGGCCGTCGAACCCCGGACCCTGGACCCTGGACCCGACCCCGGAACCCCAAGATCGTCGAGCCCCCTCTGATGTGTGAACCCTCTCCCGCAAACCCTATTTTATAATTGAGATACAACTTGTCGCATAATAATTGTTCATGCATGCATCTTATCATGTGGGTTGGGGGCCTTATGCCGATTCACCTAATAATTAAATATGGGGCCCATATGCGGGCAAATCTAGCCTTATATTGGCCTCATTTAAACTTGTGTAGCGAACCCGTATCATCTTTGGCCATGTTAATACAACATTTAATTGCGGGGTAGGTATACAACTTGAATCGTTTAACTAGTTGTCGGGACACCCGGTTCCACTTAATCTGACCTAATTGCATTGCACCTTCGCCATGCCATACATCATGCATGCATCATGCCGATCTTCTGCCGTTGTATTAAATATTGCATCCGGTGTTTCTTCTAGCGTTTTGCTTCTTCGCGGATAAGGCCGTTGAGTTGATGTGAGCTTCGCCCCGATCTTCGGATGAACCTTCGACAATGTTTTCAGGCGAGCATCTCCCTCTTTCTACCTATCTTACTTTTATAGAATTTACTTCCCTCCTGTTGATCTTTGCTATCTGTGTTGCGATGCTCTAGATTTCGTACCCGTGATATCCCTTGCAGCCATATATAGCCTTGGACACATCCTATTACCGGTTGCTTGGTAGATAGTTGGACCCGCGAGTCGTAGTCGCTTGCTCAAGTGTTTTGTGTGACGTCAAGTACCACCTTTGTTGGAGAATTGCCGCATGTTGACAATTGGAGATGATCATGGCTTACTTATTGTTCGCTTTAATTCCGGTTTAACAACTAAAAATTGAATTAAGCAGAGGCATCGGTGGGTGATAGGTAAGTTTTGGTTTTCCGACCGCCCACTTGTGTCCCGTAGGACCCGAGTTCTTGACACTGTTAGAGATCGGCGCTAACCACGGTGGGGAGATATGGGCCCCATTGATAATTACGATTTCAAAGTATTGTCTTGGGGCCACAAACTAGTTTGAGGTGTTTTACTATCCTGTACTTATGCCATGCTTTCTCGCTTTATTTACGATTGTGCAGTCGCACCTTTATCTTGTTAGGATCGGGACACGTTTTGGCGGTGTCGACGGTCCCGTTTGGGGATTTCTTGTCGCCACCGCCGCCCACCCAAACCCCGAGTCCGTCTCGAGACCGGCCGACTCCGTTGGTGTCGACTCGGTGGGGTGGCCCCCCGTGCTTGCTTTGTGTCTGGGAACGTCGTGACCTAGGCCCCGCCGACATACCGATGGGTGTATGTTAACCGATCTGGCAAAAAGGGTCGAAGTGCCTGTGGATACTTTGGTGCACCCCTGCAGGGTTAAATCTTTTCGAGAAGCCGTGTGCGCGGTTATGGAGGGCTTGGAGCCGATGTCGATCATAGACAACTATAACTAAAGTTCTTTGTTTAAAATGACTTGTTTCCGATATGATTAGTAATCGGCTCACTACAATGAATGGCTAAGTAAAAGTATCAACAACTGCTGGGTTTTGGGTTTATCTCATGCTAATTGAATCTGACTAGTAAGTGATGCCACTAAAACGGAATGACTAACTAAAAGTGCCCACTGCTTACTTTATCAGGACGATTATCTAAACCTGACTAGTAATTGTCGCAATGATAAGCGCATAAGTAAAGCGCCAACTGTATGCGTTCCTCGGTTGACTTCCTCGTTTGGTCTCGAGAAGCGCCAGATGGGTTTGTTTGATGATAGTCTCGAGTTGGATCGAATAGGTCTTTCTCATCCTCTCGATATCCGCCGGTTGTATCGAGACTCTATAGGTTGTTTAGTGCATCTTTGCCGCCGCTCGATCCACCATACCTATGTAGGCGAGGCCCAATTCTAGCCTCGTAGTGTCTTGGCCTCGATCGACGCTCCTTCTTTTCCTTTGCCCTTTGTCGGCACCCTTTTGTTTAAGCGGGTTTGAGATCGACGCGTTAGAGGTTACCCTTCCGGCTTGGCCTCGAGGTTATGGACGCCATTGGTTATTCTTGAGGCTCTTAGTCCCATTTGCTTCTTGTCCGTAGTCGGACGCTCTACCGTTTTCAAGGTGATTTGGATCTTGGTATAATATATCGTATTCTTGACTCTTTGAGTCATGTTATATATATTACATGGGTTCCATCGAGGGCTGTTGTGTAATGTTATTACCGTTTTCCACCCGCGAAAGTGCTGGTGGGCACCTTTGAATCGTTTCTATGCGGGTTTGGCGAATTTTGCTCAAACTTGCATAGGTCCGATTCGAGGGTGTTACAGAGTGGTATCGAGCACGGGTTGCGATACCCCACAAGTCCACTGTGGGATAACCTAGCTAACGGCGAAGTAGAGTGTCAAAACTATTTTGCAAAATCGGTTGGATAGTTACGATTAGGTGCGATTTTACTCCTTACCCTCTGCTAATCTCCTCTTATCTCGACGCGTTTTGAATCCGCTCTCTTCTTTTTCTTCGAGTCCAGGAATTCTCGTGGTTGGGTTTCCGTTGTATCTTTAGGGTTTCGCTTCCTCTTTTGGTAACGGTGTTCTACCGTCCGGTGTCCAAGCTGCCTGATGAATCCGTCTGCGGTGGTATCATCCTTTGTTCTTTGTTTGGGCTATCCGGTGTTTTCCGATGCGACGACCTCATCTATGCGGATCCATGGCGGTGCGCATCACTCCGTTGTTAGAACCTCGCTTGTCGAGATCTTGATCGACTCAGGAGTTGGTTGCATAATCCGCCTATTCGTGTGCAGAGTAATGGTTTGGGTGCGCGATGGACTGATCACCATCCGACTACTCTTATCATTCGCTCTTGTACATCGAATCAGTGGATCCAGCAGATTTACTCCGTCCACGGAAGTTAGGGGTGGCTTTATCTGCGATACCTCTACCTTCGACCTTTTGTTTCCGGAGTGTTCTCTCGACGATCAGGAGCAACGACCCATTGTTGGTGGTGTCGCCGTTTTCAAGATGAAGAAGGAACCCTCGTTAGTGGTGTCGCGAGGATCTACACGAAGCGCGAAGGATCAGACCGCCGACTTTTCTTCCGGTACCATGAGGCGGATCTCGAGGGCGAGATCCATTGTTAGTGGTGTCGAATTGTGGCATCCCGCAAAACCACTACTAGAAAATCGCGTTGATTTTGTGCATTGCATCGTCATCTTCATGCATTGTTTGACGGCATTATTTGAAAAGCCTAGTTTTGAATTGTACAAAAACCCCTATTATTTTCAAACACAATACCCTGATCGCTTTGGAGGTTTTATTTGTCTAAAAACTATTTTGTAAAATGGCTTTGTCTTATTTTATACAGAACCAAACAAACACAAAAACTAAAGCAGCCCCCCCCTAAATCCTAGTCCCACCAAATTCTATCCTACCCTCCTCTATCAGCTCGCCACATCACCCTCTCACCCAAAACCTACCCACCCTGCCACCTCACCAATCCCCCACTTTTTCCCCCCTCTCTCTCTTTCTCACCTAATCCCCTCTTACCCTCTCTCACCTACAGCCGGGTCCCACCCTCCTGGCCACCTCCTCCCCTCCCTCTCCTCTCTCTCCACCAGCCTCCCTGCGGGCCCCGCTCGCGCCACCTACTCCCCACATCCTCCCACCACTCATCTAGCCCCTCTCCCTTACCCCTGGGGCCCCCACCGCCCCGACCCCACCCTGGCCGACCCTCTCTCTCACCAACTCACCCCACCAACCCCCCCAGACCCACACCCGGCCACCAACCCCACCACACCGGCCGCTCCCACCCACAGCCCCCACCTCCTGCTGGTCCCACCGGGCCCGCCGCTCCTCTCTCCTCCCCACCATCTTCCTCCCTCCCTCCACCGTTCTTCCCAACAAGACGCTGGATGCGCCTGCAGAGCCCCTCCGCCTCTCTTGTCGCTCCCACCCACTGCCTCCGCCTCAGCCTCCCCAGTCCTCGCCTTTGCCTTGCCCGACGACCCCGCCTCTGGCTTGAGCCACCGGAGCCAAGACTTCCCGACCTCCGCCGCCACGGCAGCCACCACGGGCCAGCCTCGCCTCTCCCCGTCCGGCCACTCGCCTGGCCACTGCTGCCTCTTCCTCCCAAGGCTCACGCCACCTCGCCTGCCAGCCCTCCTCAATCGCCGCGCCCAGCTGCCGTGGTCCCTCCTGACCGCCCCCCGACCTGCCTTCGCTGCCTTTCCTCCTGGGCCCCGCCACGGAGCTGCGGGCTTTCGCCGTGGCGCAGGCGCCGTTTTCGCCTTTCTCCGTCTGTGGCGCCCGACCGCTAAGCTCCACCGCCGCTCGCCCACGCCGCGCCGCCTTCACCATCACCGCCAACCGCTTATCGCCCGCCGCCACGACGACTGCCTGCAAGGCCACTGTCAGACTTCGTTACCGGCCTTCCCTGTCTTCAGCCGCCACAGGACCGAGGACGAAGCGCCAAGATGAGTTTGGTGATACTCAGAAATGCTCAAGAACCCGCCGACTGGTGTCACCTGGCTTTTATGGACTGGGTCTTCGTCTTGACCACCAAGATCGCCTCTCTTGGGACGCCATGACCGCCTACACGGAATCAAGACCGCCACGAAGACCGATCCAGCAAGACCAAGCTTCGACATGCCATGTTCCCTCCGGAAGCCATGATCTTCGCCACGACGCTAAGATCTTCGCCGACACCAGAACCGCCCGAGGCCTCGGCGAGACCCACAAGATCTACGGACGCCGAGACCCCCGAACCCCGGAGACCAAGCCTCGACACCCCGAACCCGGTGCCGCGTCAAGATCGCCTTCGGACCCGTTGACGCTTAAGCTCTTCAGAGAGCCACAAGGCCTTCAACAAGACAGAACGCCAAGTGTTTCACCGGACACCGAGTCCGCCGAGAACCCCGACGCGACTAGTGCTTCCCCGAACGCCAAGTTCTACCCCGATAACCTCGAACGTTTCCCCGGACCAAGGCCGTCGAACCCCGGACCCTGGACCCTGGACCCGACCCCGGAACCCCAAGATCGTCGAGCCCCCTCTGATGTGTGAACCCTCTCCCGCAAACCCTATTTTATAATTGAGATACAACTTGTCGCATAATAATTGTTCATGCATGCATCTTATCATGTGGGTTGGGGGCCTTATGCCGATTCACCTAATAATTAAATATGGGGCCCATATGCGGGCAAATCTAGCCTTATATTGGCCTCATTTAAACTTGTGTAGCGAACCCGTATCATCTTTGGCCATGTTAATACAACATTTAATTGCGGGGTAGGTATACAACTTGAATCGTTTAACTAGTTGTCGGGACACCCGGTTCCACTTAATCTGACCTAATTGCATTGCACCTTCGCCATGCCATACATCATGCATGCATCATGCCGATCTTCTGCCGTTGTATTAAATATTGCATCCGGTGTTTCTTCTAGCGTTTTGCTTCTTCGCGAATAAGACCGTTGAGTTTATGTGAGCTTCGCCCGATCTTGGATGAACCTTCGACAATGTTTTCAAAGAGCATCTCCTCTTTCTACCTATCTTACTTTTATAGAATTTACTTCCCTCTGTTGATCTTTGCTATACGTGTTGCGATGCTCTAGATTTCGTACCGTGATATCCCTTGCACCATATATAGCCTTGGACACATCCTATTACCGTTGCTTGGTAGATAGTTGGACCATGAGTCGTAGTCGCTTGCTCAAGTTTTGTGTGACGTCAGTACCACCTTTGTTGGAGAATTGCCGATGTTGACAATTGGAGATGATCATGGCTTACTTATTGTTCGCTTTAATTCCGGTTTAACAACTAAAATTGAATTAAGCAGGCATCGGTGGGTGATAGGTAAGTTTGGTTTTCCGATCACCCACTTGTGTCCGTGGGACCCGAGTTCTTGACACTGTTAGAGATCGAGCGCTAACCACGGTGGGGAGATATGGGCCCCATTGATAATTACGATTTCAAAGTATTGTCTTGGGGGCCACAAACTAGTTTGAGGTGTTTTACTATCTGTACTTATGCCATGCTTTATCGCTTTATTTACGATTGCGAGGTTGCACTGACATCGCTTAGGATCGGGACACGTTTTCGCGGTGTCGGCGGTCCCGCTTGGGGATTTGTCGCATCGCTGCCCACCCAAACCCCGAGTCCGTCTCGAGACCGCCGACTCCGTTGGTGTCGACTGGGGTGGCCCCGTGCTTGCTTTGTGTCCGGGAACGTCGTGACCTAGGCCCGCCGACATACCGATGGGTGTATGTTAACCGATCCGCAAAAGGGTCAAGTGCTGTGGATACTTTGGTGCACCCTGCAGGTTAAATCTTTTCGAGAAGCCGTGTCCGCGGTTATGGACGACTTGGAGCACAAGGATGTCGATCATAGACAACTATAACTAAAGTTTATTGTTTTAAATGACTTGTTTCCGATATGATTAGTAATCGGCTCCACTACAATGTAATGGCTAAGTAAAAGTATCAACAATCGCTGGGTTTTGGGTTTATCTCATGCTAATTGAATCGACTAGTAAGTGATGCCACTAAAACGGAATGACTAACTAAAAGTGCCCATCGCTTACTTTATCGGGACGATTATCTAAACGACTAGTAATTGCGCAATGATAATCGCATAAGTAAACCGCCAACCGTATGCCTCGGTTGACTTCGTTTGGTCTCGAGGGGAAACGCCAGATGGGTTTGTTTGATGATAGTCTCGTTGGATCCGAATAGGTCTTTCTCATCCCTCTCGATATCCGCCATTGTATCGAGACTCTATAGGTTGTTTAGTGCATCACGCCGCTCGATCCACCATACCTATGTAGGCGAGGACCGCCAATTCTAGCCTCGCTGTCTTCGCCTCGATCGACGCCCTTCTTTTTCCTTTGCCCTTTGTCGGCACCCCTTTGTTTAAGCGGGTTTGAGATCGACGCCGTAGCGTGGTTACCCTTCCCGCTTGGCACGGGGGTTATGGACGCCATTGGTTATTCTTCGGGCTCTTAGTCCCATTTGCTTCTTGTCCGTAGTCGGACGCCTACCGCTTTCAAGGTGATTTGGATCTTGGTATAATATATCTCGTATTCTTGACTCTTTGAGTCATATATATATCTGCTCATGGGTTCCATCGAGGACTGTTGTGTAATGTTATTACTTCGTTTTCCACCCGCACGAAAGTGCCTGGTGGGCACCTTTGAATCGTTTCTATGCGGGTTTGGCGAATTTTGCTCAAACTTGCATAGGTCCGATTCTGAGGGTGTTACATGCAACTAGGTTCTAGTTGCAGCCACCTACAGCTTGTTCTCATCAGGGCATCCACAGTGTGTAGCCAAAAGTGGTTCCATATTTGTCTTTTGTCTTTTGGAACTAGTTCCCTACATTGTGGAGGTGGTTCTAAATTGAGCAAAAGAGGGAACCAGAGCAAGAGGGTGCTCCGATGCCAAATGTGGTTTTAAATTGATTAGCCAACCTGCTTATGACATGTTCTCTGCTGTCATATCTTAGCCAAAATATAAGGCTATTCTTGTCAGGGTGGGACCGCATGGTGCAGGAATTTGGAATAGCTAAATTGTGGAGCTGTAGCCAAATTGCATGGTGAAGACAAATTCAGCTTTTTGTCAGATTTAGCTATAGCAATATTGTGGATGCCCTCACCAAGACACCAACGACTTGCAATCTGCACAATATGACACTTCTGCGAATTAAAACATGGCAGGAAAGAAGCAACGTCTTGCAATTATCTACAAAATTAGTGTCGAGACCAACTCAAAATTGTGAATGGAACGAACACAGATTACATACAACGTAGTACTTACCTCGTAGATTCACAGTAGTCGAGACAACCTCATAGAGTCGCAGTAGTCGAGACAGCCTGGGCGCCTGGTGAAGTCGAATACCCGGAGGCCGGAGCTAGTGGTGGCCTTGGTGCCTAGCGGAGCGGCGGAAGTTCGTGGGCAGCGCCGCGGCAGATCTGGAATATAGGCATATATAGAATGCAGGCAGGGGGATCCGGGGAGGCGGGGTCTGCGGAGAGGGAGGAGAATCGAAGGGGGGACTAGGAATTTGGCATGGGAACTTGGGATGCATCACCGATGGGGGAGGAATATTATCGGTCATTGACTGCTTTCTTGGGAAGAAGTACAGTATCGATGCTTACCTAGGCCTAGGTGGGAGTAGTACGAGCTGGTGATTGACTGTTTTTTTCATGCGGCCCTTGCTTATACAGACTATTGGGCTCTTCGGTTTGATCGGTATTTTTGATGTGCAGACCGATTGGACCGTACTAAATTTGGTCTAAAATATTTCTACCCAAAATTTTAATCGGTCTTTTCGGTGTCTGTCCTTTCGGTTTCGGTCTCGGTTTTTTCGGTTTCGGTTTTCGGTCATCGGTTTTTATACCCACCCCTAGAGTCAAGGACGACCCAAGGGGCCTTGCTGCCCATAAAATGACACCAAGCGGTACCCCAAAAGGCACTCAAGTAGTAGCCTAGCCTCCCGCAATCTGCCGCCTCCTCCTAGGCCAAAACCCTAGAGGGCGCCGCCGCCGCCACACGCCACACCGCCGCCACCCTCCTCTCTCCTCCATCACCATAGTGTGGTGCTAAACCATAGGGTGGTATTCCCTAGGTATTCTTCTACTGTGATTTCGGAGCGATGCCCGAGTTCTACTTTCGTTTGGATCTAATCTAGAAGGAATGTGGAAGCGATGTCGGATTTTCATTGACATGTTCCTGCTTCGATCGTGTGTTCTTGATCACACCTTGATGCGGTGCCGCTGATCTTGTACATGTGGATACCGGTGGAGGTGTGATACTTGGAGCACTTGATCGTGCGGATCTTCACAAGGAGAAATCTTATCGCGGCTATTCGACTAGCCGCGGGAATTGACGTTTTGACTACTTCGATAACGATGTCTTCATTGGTGCATGATCATGGGATCCGTCCGTGGGATAATATATCTCCTCGCGACTCGCTAAGCCTTGTTGTGGGGATCGATGCACGACCAACCTCGTCATCAACAAATTCCGCTAGTTCGATCTTCGAGGGTGATGATCCATTGCCTCTCCCGTTACATATGATCCTGGTTATGCGCTAATTTTTTTATTTTGCGTAGCGCGTTCCCCGATAGCAAAACCCACCCTTCTGGAAATAGCTTTCTTCTCTAGCATCTTCCTCCTCTGTCTCACGGTCTCACCCAAATCTCTCGATCACTTTGTCGGGTCATCCCTATTCCCGACTGCTCCACACTAGTACTCCTCTATCAATAATTACATAGCATGTTTGTTTCGTGTCATTTAACTTTGACTATTAGTTCATGAGATGTGTTTCATATTAATTACCATTGTATTTTTAATTTTAATTTGACAATATATCTTTTGTAATATATAACGCATATTTTTATGTGCCAAACTGATGGTCGAAGTTGAACTTTAAAACTTATTACAAAATGTAAATAGGGACAATGGGAATATATTTCAAGATAGATGGGCGCGAGCACACACTTATTCATCTAAACATCAACAATCATGAGTAACTCTGAACGCGGACATATTTAACCTTCCGTTTTTCTGGTGCCCTGACTATACTTAATTTATTACTCACGTGCGTGCACAAATACAACACTTGGAGTATGTTCTTTGGCAGCTCTTCTGACATTATCTTCGCAAAGTATTGCCAACTTTTCTGACATTATCTTTAAAAATCTTGATAACATTTGGCCAACAAAAGGGTCATGTAATCTCTAGCCAATACTTTGGCTAGCCAATGACAACCAAATTTTGATAGGACATGTGCTATGACACGAGAAAAGCATACCCTTGATCTTTCTCAATAAATGTTACTCCTTAATATATACTATATCATAAACCCTTGATAACATTTGGCCAACAAAAGCTACCGAGGATACCACTGAGACAACTCGAACTCTTTTTCCATACTATATTGTGTCTTGTGGATGCTTCGCTGCTTCTCATTACTTAATTACTTAAGCGTGAGCTACAGGAAGCTCTCTCGGACGTCCTGCGGTGCGTCTGACGCTGCGTGTGGGACGTTGATGGTTTGCGTCGCTGACTATGGGTGCGTTGGCACGACCAAGAAGTGGACGCGGTGCACTTTGTCTTGTCCACCCGTCACACTCCTCCTCCTCATCTCCTCCCCCAAATCCAAACCCATGGCCATGGCCGCCATCCCCACACGGCTTCACCTTCCCCCTGCTGTTTGTGCTCCCCTTCATGGCGGCCACCCCGTGACCCAGTTCCGTCCTTTCTGCGGTAACTATACATTGTCTAGAAACCCAAATCAATTTTAGTTGAGGGAAATGAAATTCGTGAGATATGGATGTGGGTCGCTGATCCACGATGCCCCCTTTTTTTTGCCCTAATCCATTGTCTCTCTCTTCTCTAGATTCCATGCCGCCGCCATCGTCGTTCCGTCGTTGCCGCATGGCCACTTCCTCGCTGCTGATTTTGGCTACAATAGTGTCTAGCGAGCAACGCCTGAATTTTGTCAATTCCTCCTAGAACCACATTAGGTAGCTGCTTTGGTGATTGAAGGCTTTCCAATGTCAACTCCACTTGTCTCATGGTTGGGCGATCCTCCGACTTCTCCGACTTCTTTGCCTCCCTCTTGTATAACCTGTGGGTCTAATGTTTGCGACAGATCATCTTCTCCATACAAGGTAGAAAAATGTAGGACAAGACCATCACCTTCCGGAGACACATATAAAAATGGCTTCCGTCTAGTCGGTAGTTCTACAAGCATGACACCGAAACCGTAAACATCGCTCTCAATGCAGGAAAACAGAACGTTGCACCGTCTCCAATATACACGGCAATGAACCATTTATACACGGCAAAGACGTTGCCATGCACCACCGCAAGACAACGCTCGGATGGCAATGTTCGGCTTGGCAATGTCTCTTTGCCGTGTGCAATAGCCATTTTGCATGGCAAAGCGCTTTGCCGTGAGCCCTGGACCACCACACGACATAGTAAAGTAGATAACGCCCGCCGTCGCCCAGACGGCGTTCGGGGATCGTTGCCGTGCGATGCCTTGCCGTGCGCAACTTGTCGTTGCCGTGCAATCGCGCGTTGTCATGCACCTTATCCCTTTGCCGTGCGGCACCTTTGCCATGCGATGTGCGCCTTTGCCGTGCACCTGTTCTGCGCCGTGCGCCCTTCGCCACTACACACGACAAAACCCTACGCAGACACCACACAGCGTTTCCAGGTTGCACAGCTAGCTGCCACCTGGCGTCAAATGTCCTATGCCATGTGCATACACACTGCAAAGGCCTAGTGGTTTCTTATTTTTTATTTAAATTTGATTTATTCCCGCTGTTAAATACAAAATATGAATAATATGAATATATGTGCTTCCAAACCAACATATCTAGCACCAGACACATATCAAATACATAAGAAGATCAACATATGTCTCATACAAATTGCATATGGAACACATAGTCCAACTATTCTCGACATAGACTCATAGTTCATACAAATTCAATATAGCATAGAAAACGAATACAAGTTCAATACACATAGCTACTCCACATGTTCTCGACAAACGGCGACTATCTCCTTCCCTCATGCACATCCTACAAATTCGAAAGCAAAAACATGAGACTCACAAGCCACACTAGATGTGAAGATGTATGATATATATGAAATGGTCAAAATTTGGACAAGTAAAGGATACATGCTCTAAATTATAACAAGTCGAGTAAATTCAAGGAATAAGGACCATGATCAAACGAGAAACTTAGAAACCATCTAAAAGTGGCTCACATGAGAGTAAATTCAATATACAAGTTATAAGTACTACTTCTATGGAAAAGTTCATGTTTTCCTCTATGGCTAAGTTTCTCTATGGCTAAGTTTGGCTAAGTTTTCTCTATGGAAATCTTGGCAAGTGATGAATGTAGAAGAACTAACCTTTATGGTAGCTAACCGTGTCCTTGTCCATGTCCATCTTCTTGTCCTTCTCCTACATTTTCATAAGATTGCTACATGAGATTGCTAAATTTTTCATAATGACATGGAACTGAACATAGTGGCATCGAATGGCCAAATTTTGAACAAGTCCCCAACATTAGAGTAAATTTTGCAAGTGACGCAAGTGTAGGAGAACTCACTTGGAAACTGCGTTAGGCTCCGGACGATGTTCAGATTGGTGAGGGTATGAGGCGTCACCGGGCTCTGACCATGCGGTGCCTGGATGAGCGGCATATTCGATCCACTCGTCGACCCACCTTGCATCCCGAGCAACTACAACATAGGGAATATATTGCGAGCATTAGACAATAAGACAAGAGAAAAAAATAGATATACTAAGTTAACCACTTACCCACCAGAAGGCGAAAGGAGGAGTAGGAGTAGTCCCCGGTGGAGCAGACAGAAGCTATTGGTTCACAAACCAGCCCATCATCTGCTGTTGCTGCATCATCTACTGCTGCATCCGCTCCTGCTGCTGGTACTCCCTAATCTGCTGCTCCAGATACGCCTGCCGCTGCTCGGCCTCCTCACGGATTCGCTGTTCACTTGCATCCATATCCGCCTACATTGTGTTGCCACGATGTCATTAACATTGCAATGAAAAACATGTAATTAAGCGTAGAGGACCGAGGAAGCACATACCCGTAATCGGTCGACAGCTAGATCCGAAGCCCATGGGCGACGCTCAATCTGAGGCTGGTCGCTCGTACAACCACGATGGGTGTGGCATAGATAAGGAATGGTTGACGGGTCGACGGACCCGTCACCAATATATAAGTGACCATTCTTCAGGCCTTGTCCCGCAAGCACCGCAACCTCAGGGTCAAACTCCTCGGTGCGTGGCTGGGAGTCATCGTCGTGCTTCTACTTGAACTTCGAGATGTATGACATATACCGGGTGCTCGACCACCTGGTTGACCCACATGGACCCCGTCGTAGGATGCGACGTCTTCCTGGTCTTCATCTTGTTATATAAGCCAAATAAGCTTTGGCTTCACGCCTGTCGCAAGTTCCTGCAAAAGAGAACATCTAATTAAGTGAAGGGGGACACCCTTGTGGAGTGAATAATAATGTGAAAACAAAGAATGAATGAAGCATTTGGTCACCTCTCTTTGAAGGTGAAGGGCGAGATTGATGATGCTTGGATATGATATCCACCTCCCATCTCGGCCCGCTTCCGCTTTCCTTCCTCGTGCTTCTGGATGTACTGGGGGCACGTCCACCACATCACCATTGCCAAATGGCACGTCCAGTCATTGACGACATACTGATGAGGGTTCTACATACACAAGATAGACCCATTATTACAACAAAAAGTACATGGAGATCAAGAAATCAATAACATAGAAATGCAAAATACCTGTAGGTACTGCCACGGGTGCCATGACCATTTCCCGAGCCTCATCCTTAGACATGCAAACTTTATGGTCGGCGTTCCAGTCGCGGACCCTCCGAACACGTGCCTTGTAGTGCATGCTTTTGAGGTGACATGCACCATCACAATCTTGATCAAAAATTTCAAAGCATTGAAAGCTGGGGTCAAAGTACTCTAAACATGAGCATGAAAGATGAATTTTTAACAATAAGACAAATCAACTATGTTGCAACATGAAAACATACAAACAAGATCATGAATAACAATGCATTGAAAGACTTTTGTTTGTTTCACATATAGAAAACATAGCATAGTGGCATTCAGATTGTCTCTCATGGAGTAGCAAAACATAAATGCATAGGACACCTTCAAAGTTCATAAGGGTGACTAGATACAAATAGTTCAAGAACAAGCAATATCAACATTATGGATCAATCAATATGTTTTGGGACAATGCACTTAGAACTAAGAATGACAACTATGCTCTCCTAATTGGTGCATAAAGATAGAAGGTGGAGACTCAATATAAAAGTAGGAAGAAAGGACCTTCATAGGGAAGTAGGGATTTCAAGTTTTATAAAAAGCTTCCAACAATTATGGTACTTGTTGATACGTCAGAAACGTATCTATAATTTTTGATGTTCCATGCTTGTTTAGTATCTACTTTTCTTTTCCTTGTCTATACTTTGAGGTGTTTATATATATTTTCTGGAACTAACCTATTAACAAGTTGCCACAGTGCCAGTTGTCTATTTTCTTCTCTTTTTGGTTCCAGAAAGGCAGAAAATCAATATTCTCGGAATTGGACCGGACAAAACCCAAAGTCAATATTTTACCGTGGGCGACACGAAGTCCAGAGGAGAGACGGAGAAGCAGGCCAGGGCGGCCAGACCCCCCTAGGAGCGACCAGGGTGGGACCGTGCCTAGGCAGGGTGTGGCCCCCCTGGTTGTCTCCGAGCCTCGCCTCTTCGCCTATAAGAAGCCCCTGATGCAGAAACCCTAGGCACTCGATCAAAACTCCACGAAACCGTTTGTAGCCGCCACCACCATCATCCCTAGATTGGGGGGGTTCTGAAGTTCTTCCCGGCACCCTGCCAGAGGGGAGATCATCCCGGAGGCCTTCTTCTCTGGTATGATGTGTGAGTAGTTCCACCTTGGACTATGGGTCCATGTAGTAGCTAGATGTTTGTATCTCCTCCTTGTGCTTTCATGTATAGATCTTGTGAGCTCCGTTCATGATCAAGATATAATCTATTTGTAATCATGCATGTTGTGTTTGCGGGGACCGATGGATATTGAGATTACTATGTCAGATTGATTAATGGTTTTGTCTTTATGATTTCTATCATGCTTGTGTTGTTTGTGATCTTGCATGCTCTCCGTTTATAGTAGCTATCTTGGCCAAGTAGTTGCTAGTGACTCCAAGAGGGGGTATTTATGCTCGATAGTGGGTTCATGCCTCTAGTTTCCAAGGGAAGTGATAGAAATATCTTCGGTTGTAGATGTGCTGTTGCCACTAGGGAGAAAATAACGGTCTCTTGTTCATGTAACAAGTGGATTGTTTACCTTACACACTTTTCTTAAAGCTGTTGTCTGTTGCTTGCAACTTAATACTGGAGGGGGTTCGGATGATAACCCAAAGGTGGAATACTAGTCATAGATGCAGTTGTATGGCGGTCTATGTATCTTGTTGTATTTCCCAATCGAATCTCATAGGATCTTTTTGTCTAGTATTGCATTGTTATGCCTTTCTCAGTTCCTGTCAATTGCCCTGCTCTAATTTCTTTACCCTTCATGCGATGTTGTTTATCTAAGGAGAGCACATCTAGTGAACTATGGACCCCGGTACAATCTTTACCATTTATACATCTTACACTGTTACTGTTCACTTGCTGCAAACCATCATCACCTTCCACACCATACGTTTAATCCTTTGTTACAGCAAACCGGTGAGCTTGACAACCTCACTGATTCGTTGGGGCAAAGTCTTGAGTTTGTGTTGTGCACGTTTCCGCGTTGCTTGCAACACATGTGTGACGTTTCCTTCCTCCTACTGGTTCGATAACCTCGGTTTCTTACTGATGGAAGGCTTGCTGTTGTACTGCTTCACACCTTTCCCTTGGGGTTCCCAACGAGCTCTCAAGCGCCATCACTTGTTAGCTTTCATCTCTCATTTCCCCTATCATAAGCATCTTGAAGTGATTAAGGTTAAAGTGAACAAAGTATGGAGTATATGCTTGAAAGATCATAAGTTGGCAATCTCATGTGCCTTGAGTACGAGGGCCGTTCTTCATGCTACTTAACTTTAGTTACAAGCAAGTTCTTATCATTGTTAGTATATGTGTACCATAGAGAACCGCCAATGGGGTACACCTTGCCCCATGACACAGGAGCTATCCCATATCAAAATGACAAGGCAACAGATAGTGAGCATCTCAGCGATCCTTTTATTTACCATGAGCTATTTTTTCGTTTTCTCTCTCTTTTTTCTATTTTTTTTCTGAGGATGCTTCATGGATTGCTCACTATGGTGATCCTGAAAGTTTCCACCATGATTAGGCATGGCTTAGGCTAGCGGACCAGGCGTTTATCTAACACACATACATAACTCCATGAACTTACAGGCTCCCCTTTTATTTCACACCGCCGACATCCATAAATAAATGAGCATGATATCAACTGGGTAATATGTAGAGGTGTTGAAAGCGTTCCCCGTGACAACACGTTCTGCTAATTCCCAACTTATAAGTGAAATCATATACAACATAGATGAGACAATGGTTCAATTTTATTAGGGGCAAGAAAAATAAATTGTGCCATGAAGTTTGTGAGATATTTAATCACTAATTTTTACATAACAAGTTTAATTTTAAGATAGATAAAACAAGAATATACTTGGAATGGTGTAACACACCATGCATAGGAATTTATAGTGGACTCTTTGGAATAACTTGGTTTCTTGGGAGTTGGATGCATGATTAGAGCTTACTCAATACAAGTGGAGGCTAGAAAAATACTGGGAGCGACCAACTAAGAAAGCAATAATGGCCATAATCATGAAGTGCGACAAAACATTATCAATCAAAGCATAAAATGGTACCACAAGTCAATAAACTAAATGATAATATAGGCTAAGGTGACTTGTTCATAGTCATAACATGGTATGAGGATGTGCCAAGTCAACCCAAATAAAGCATCAAAGGAGAATACCACAATATTATGCTTTTGTATGCTAAAACAACGCATGATTCTTTCAAGCCACATTAAGCAATCTCAATTGTTTGGAACAAGTCATGCTAAAACAATAATCACTAAGCATAAGGTCAAAACAACATCTAGCATGACATGATAAAGTCTAAGCCATAGTCAAAACAAGCTCCCTTTTGTACCACTTAAGCATGAAACTTTCTACTCTTTTCCAACACCAATCAACTTATTTGAAACAACACAGCGAAAGCGGGGGTTCAACTACTTTATTAAATAAAACTAAACAAAATAAAACCAAAAATGAAAACTAGACGCTCCAATAACAACACAACAGTGCATGAAACAATAAAAACGAAGTGTGTAGAAAGAGACCTGAGATTTTATTAATGAAGAAGGGGATGCCTTGGGCATCCCCAAGCTTTGACGCTTGTACCTCTTGAATATTTCTTGGGGTGACACGGGATGGCATCCCCAAGCTTGATATTTTGTCCATTCTTAATCTCATCACATCATTGTTCCCCTACACTTGAAAATTTCCTTCATACAGAACTTCACACAATCTTCATTAGCAACATTAGTGCATTCAAGATAATAAACCTTTGGGTTTAGTTTAAACACAACAAAAATTTCATTAAAAACACAAGATACTGTATCAATTCCTTTAAAAAGCTCAAGTGATCAAGAAGAACTCAAAAATATACCAATAAAGAGGCAAATGCAAATAATGGCAAAAATCTGTCAAAATAGACCAGCAGGTAAAAACTGATCTCTTAGAAGACCTTCTGTTACTCAAATCGAAAAGTGTTGAACTAATGAAAGTTATATAACAACCTGGGGCATTTACTCAGAAAATTTTAGATCAATTCAGACATATAGAAATTTTTCACCAATTTTTACAGTGAATCACAAAAATCTATTTCGGGACAACAACTTCCCCAAATCTTACTTCTCTCTTATTAGAGGTTATTCTTGGCAAAAAATCAAAGAAAAAGGATAAGGAGAGGTTATTACAGAAGTAATAACTTCCAAGACTCAAGAAAACTATTGGGTTATCTCCCAAGAAGTACTTTTCTTTAACGCCTTTAAGTTAGGCACAAGAAGCAAGAATCAAATATTTTCAAATGAAGAAGCATTAACATCAATACTCGAAATTTCTTCAACTAGGAAAGGTATCTCATCCAAATGAGTTGTAGAGGATCCTCTCTCAGCACTCTTGGGTTCACTGCTTTCATTAAACGGTTTTTTAGGAACAATTCAATCAAAATTCTTTTCTAAGGCTTCATGCATTCCTACAAGTTTAAAAGGTATGGGTATTTTAATTTCCTCTCTATTAGGTTGGGTTTTGTCCAACTTTTATAAAGTACCCATAAGATCTACACATGAGCCTAGCATATTAAAATGATCAAAGACCTTTTTAGCTTCTTTAGCAACATCATTGAACTCCTTTAGCAAAGTTTCCAAAATAAAATCTCTCTTTTCAGTGTCCTCAATATCTTTAAGTTTAAGAAACATTATTTGCATCATGGGGTTAAGGTTAACAAACCTAGCCTCCAACATGTGAACTAAAGAAGATGCAGCAATTTCATAATTAGGAGCAAGTTCTGCTAAGGATCTATCCTCAATATCCTCATGTTTGCTAATATGATTAAAGAATTCTTCAATATTTTCTTTCCCAATTATAGAGCCACACCTATTGAAAGGTCTTTCAGGGTGAACTTAGGGATCAACATGGTGAGCTAGAACAAGGTAGCAACTATAGGGAGAACTAATTTTTTTGTGTTTTTGATAATAAAAGGCAAACCAAACAAAAATACTTTTTTTGTAATTTTTGATAAAATGAAGCAAGCAAAACAAAGCAAAAGTAACTAAACTAAAAAAGTAAAAAGAATGGTTGTGAAAGACTCCCCTTGTGAAGTTGTCCTTAACTCCCCAGCAACGGCGCCAGAAAAATCTTGACGTGGCTCAATCAATTGCAGAGCTTCATTGGGATACCCCAAGAGGAAGGTGTGATGAGCATAATAGCAAGTTTTCCCTCAGTAATGAAACCAAGGTTATTGAACCAGTAGGAGGAAGGAAACAACTCCAAGGTGTTGCTAGCAACTTGGAATCCTGCACAACACAAACTCAAGACTTTTACCCAAATTATAGTGAGGTTGTCAATCTCACTGGTTTGCTGAAAAGGCAAAGGATTAAATGTATAGTGTGGAAGGTAATAGTTGCTTGCAGAAAGTAAACGATAACAATAGGGAATATATCAGTGGTAAAGATTGGACCGGGGTCCACAATTCACTAGAGGTGTTCACCTTAAGATAGATAACATGCTAGGTGAACAAATTACAGTGGGGCAATTGACAGGACTGAGCAAGGCATAACAATGCAAATAATAGACATCATGATTCCTATGAGATTTTATTAGGCATTACAACAATATACATAGACCTTCATCCAACTACATCTATGACTTATAATCCACCTTTAGGTTATCATCTGAACCCCCTCCAGTATTAAGTTGCAAGCAACGGATAATTGCATTAAGCAATGTGTGTAAAGTAAACAATACAATTGTTCCATGAACAAAAGATTATTGCTTTCTCCCTAGTAGCAACAACACATCTACAACCTTAGATATTCCTGTAAATTCCCTAGATTACTAGAGGCGTGAACCAACTATCGAGCATAAATACTCCCTCTTGGAATCACTAGCATCTACTTGGCCAAGATAGCTACTAGCAACGGAGAGCATGCAAGATCACAAACAACACATACATGATAGAATCAATAATCAATGAGACATGATAGAATCAATAATCAATTTGACATAGTATCTCAATATCCATCGGATCCCTGCAAACACAACACCTATGATTACAAATAGATGATCTTGATCATGAACATAGCTCACAAGATCTAAACATGATAGCACAAAGGAGGAGAAACAACCATCTAGCTACTGTATGGACCCGTAGTCCAAGGGTGAACTACTCACGCATCATACCGGAGGCTGGCATGGTGATGAAGAAGGCCTCCCGGATGATCTCTCCCCTACGGAAGGGTGCCAAGAAGAGCTTCAAATCCCCCTTATCTAGGGACGATGGTGGCGGTGGGTACAGACTGTTTCATGGAGATCTGATCGGGTGCTTAGGGTTTATGCATCGGGGGGCTTTTATAGGCGAAGAGGCGAGGAAGGGGGCACCCGAGGCGCCCACACTAGGTGGTGGCGCACCCTAGGGGGGCCCGCTCCACCCTAGGGTGTGGCGGCCTCATGGCCCTCCTTAGGTTGCCCTTCGGTCTCTGTGTTCATCCCGGTAAAATATTGACTTTGGCTTTTGTCCCATCGAATTCCGAGAATATTTCCATACTAGCTTTTCTAAAACCAAAAATAGCAGAAAATAGGCAACTGGCACTGCGACATCTTGTTAATGGGTTAGTCCCAGAAAATGTATAAAAATACCTCAAAGTGTAGGCAAAGCATAGCAAAGTTGATACTAAACAAGCATGGAACATAAAAAATTATAGATACGTTTACGACGTATCATCCATCAATCTTGCATAACACACCCCACCTCCCTCCAGGTCGTGCATTGTAGCAAAGCTACTGTACCACCCCCTCACTTTGTCTTTTATGCTTGGAAGAGGGAGGAGACATCACTTGAAAAACATCTCTTGTCCCCCTCTTAATATCTTGGCTACCACCACCCTCTCTCTACCCCAGCACGACCAGAAAACCATTTCCCCTGCCCACAGCATCTAGCCACTGGTTTCCCCTCCTCTCCATGCCCACCATGGACCATGCCCACCATGAGCCATGTTGCTCTCAAATAAATAGAGCAGAGGCTCCCCCTGCCCTCCATTTGCCTTCATTCACCCTCACTCTGTCCACCTACATACACCAGTCACCCCTCTCCTTCTTCTTCCTTGCCTCACCCACAAGAAAAAAAAGAAACGGCCTCTCCAATATTACTCAAAAACTGAGCACCACCCCTTCTCCCCTGCACCTCTTCCTCTGCATGTGGCCTCAAGGATACCCCCAACCCCTGATCTACCCTTCCCCAGCTCCCCACCTTCTCCCCTACTCTCCTTAGCCAGTACCAAGCTTCTTGAGATCGGGAGGCTGCCAGTATTCCAGGGACGGTGTGCCCGCCATACTCCACCTCTCCCTCCGATTTTTGTTCTTACGTGATCCCCTTATCAAGCCCTATCTAACCCCGCCCCTTTTCTTACGCAGGAACCCCTCGAACGTCGCCCCTGGTGAGATCCCAAAGGTGTATCGTGGCCTCCTCACGCGAGACCCTCCTCGACGACGAACCCATTGTGCCACCCACCCCTAAACTTGTAGAGGTCCCAACCTTTAATAAGGCAGAGATCCTTGTGTTTACAATGCTAGTCCCTGGATCAATAGCTAGCATCCACAGTTAAGATGTAATATCAAGAAACAAAGGTCATAATACAACTTTATAACCAGGAATAAAATAATTCATTACATCTTACATAGCTCATTTGGCTATCTCAATACAATGCAGCAGAAATAACTATAGCACGAGGTCCTTCTTCTTCAAAGTGCCATAGGCAAACATGTTGGTTGTAGACTTGTAATCCTAATCAACATTTTTATTTGGCTAGAAATGCTTTTATTCAAAGATTTATTCCTTAGCATCTCAAAATAACTTTTTAAAACCAAAAGTTGGTTTCTATGGTCAGTAGGTTAAAAACAATCCATTTGCCAAAGATTTTATCACAAAAATAATTTTAGAATGAATTTTATATTCAAATTATGCCTACACAAGTTTCTGAAAAAACAACCATTTTACCCAAAGCAATTTACTAAACAAAGGGCATGGTTGGAAAGTACTTGTATTGCTGATTCCATTGATATAAAATTTGTAAAATTTGGACGTGTGGTTTGAAAGTTATGCAATTTACGAAATCAAACATCTAATAGATTAGTTTCTGTTTTGAAAACAAAGGCTGGCCACGCGCCTTGTCCTGATTGGTTCATACCGGTTCATGCGGATCAAGCGTTGCGAGGCGTTGGATTAAAATGAGATCGTGCGGCACAGACCGCTCCATACCGCTTCGGGTTAAATCTATTCACACTCGTCATATCAAGATCCTACGGTCCTCAACACTCTGACCAAGAACCAGCGGCGCTGGCGGCGGCGACTGGTGGCGCGCGGTCAGACGGAGGCGTTCCCAGCGATTTAGGAAGCAGGGAAGGGAGAGAGGTATCTCATAGGGTTCACAGGGCGATGCTGATGCTCAACGTTGTCGTCGCAGGGCAAGGGGAGCACGGGGTCGTCTTCAATCTCTCGCCGGAGTTGGCAACGGCGTCGGGCATGCTCTTATGTTGACAGGGACGAGGCTATGAAGCGCGCTAGGACACGAAACAGTCGGTGTTAGATGCGGACGAGGTCACTGGCCACACGCGAATCATCGAAAAGAAGAGGAGCGGTCAGAACGTTACCGGGGGCGTCACCAGAGTTGAAGCAGACGACAGCGGTGTTCGGGTGTGGTCGTTGTCGATGATACGGTGCTCGCGCGGATGAACAGAAAGCACAGGGAGATGCGCCAGGGGCTGGGGATCATGGTCGCGTGAAGCAGGGGTTGCGGGGGTGAGGGTGCTGGCCGTAATTGCTCGGAGAGCTCGTCGGAGGCTGCGGTGGTGAAAACGCAAATGGGGACGGCCTGGGGGCGCTCTTGCAGCGGTTTCTGAGGGGAAAGGGGGGGGGAGAGGGAGGTGTTTAAACGAGCTTGGTCATCGGGAGTAATCATCGCAGCATTAATGTGTATTGAACAAATTTTTAAGACGGCAGAAACGGCCGACGACGTGAGGGGCAAGGTCGTCGCGGGGTTGAAGACGCTGACGGGGCAGGTGGGGTCTGGCGGCAGCGAGAGAGAGAGAGAGGTGAGGTGGGTCCAGGTAGTCAGCGAGTGAGCGGGTCGTTTCTCCGGTGCGAAGCGTTTTCTGTGGGGAGAGAGGGAGTGTGCTGATGTTGGGCTTAGTGGGCCAGGTCTGGTTGGGCTGCTCTGTTTTATTTTTTCTTCTACTGTTTATTTTTTCCTTTTCCAATTCTTTTATTCTGTTTTGATTTTGTTTAATCAATTCAAAGATCATTTGAATTCAAATTTCTTCCGAACTTTATGTATATTCAAATACTGTTTTTAATACATTTTAAAGTCAAATTTAGAATATTCCTTTTATTCTTTTTAGGGTCTTTCAATTATTTAAAATAGGCCCTTGCATTTATTCAAATAATATTTAATAATGTTTTCAAACTCCATTTGAAATCTAAATCTTTCCAAATCTTTTCAGTAGGTTTTATTTATTTATTTATTTATTTATTAGGGTGTCAAATAATTCACCTTGAATTATTTGGAATATTTTTAATATGATTTATAAATCATTTAAATTGGGTATTTGTCTTTATTCAAATGAAATCAATTATAGTTTTAATTCCATTTTATTTAGGTGATTTCCTTGATTCCATTTAAGTTAATTAATTAACTTTTATTCTACTTGGGTAAATTCCAAATACTATTTTCCCATGATTTTTTTAATCATTCTTATTAGGGATTGTTTTTATTCAAATAGAAATAGAATTTGGTTAATGCCATTTTATTTTATTTGGAAATTTCTTTATCCTTTTATTTTATTTGGATTTGGATTATATTTATTCCATTTGCTTATGGATTAGGCCAAGATTTAATTTGGTCTTTTAAATATTCCTCATTTAATCTTTCTTTCTTTATCTCATAAAATCCACATCTTTTTATTTATAGATCCAAACTTGGTGATTCCAATTTGTAAAATCTTATTTAATATTTGTTTATCCTTTTAAATCTATTTAGGATTATTTTCTCATCATTTGGTATGGATTTCTAGATAGGTGCTTTATTAGCTTTGGAAATTCAATTTCATTATCTTATTAAATTCATAAGATTTTATCTATGGTTCCAAATTAAGTGAAACCAATTTCTATGGTTTTATAATATTTCTATTTTTTATTCTTGATCATTTGTAAATGTTTGTTGACAAATTTTTATATGGGTCAAATCCATGGTCTTAGAGGTATCTTTGAAATGATTTTTCCTCCACTAGGGTTTTAGAGTTTTGGTTTATTTTCCAAGTGTTTAAATTTTCAAGATGCTTTTATGAAGGAAGCATTCCACTTGATTTGAATTTAGCTGGATTCAAATATTACTCAAGTTTGTTCAAGATGGGATTTTAAGTTTCCTTTTAGAAATAAAAAATTTCTTTCAACCCTAAATCTCAACAATTATTTATTTTTTTATTTATTTTTCACATTACAAAATTTGGAAAATTTTGGGATGTGACAAAACTCCCCAGCGAGCACCGCGTCGCCTCGCCGTCTTCCCCGCCGGCCTCTGTGCCCTAGGTGAGCTCCCCATCCACCGCCGGTGAGAGCTAGGGTTCCCTCCCCGTCCATCGCGTCGCCCCGAGGAAGACGACCCAGGGTCGTCCATCGGGTTTTAATCCGATGGCTCCCGCCTACCCATACCGCTTTGCAGCCGCCCCATTGACGGGATGGGTCGGCCCTTCGGGACTCGGTTTCCTTCCGTCGTGCACGCGCTGCGCGAGCTGGGCCGGCCAGCCTCGAGCAGCCCACACCCAAGCCAGAGCAAGCCTAGGCGTCCTCCTTCCCATTTCTTTCTCCAGATCGGAAAAAATAAGTAGCGAGGATTAAATCCAACCAAAATAGAAAACAACATGGTTTGGCTAGATCCAATTTTATACTTGTAACACATGTCATCCTCACCCTGCCAAACCAAAAATTGGACAAAAATACCCTATGGGTATTTCCTGGAAATTTGTCTTCTAAGATGTGTCCTTAACACTCATAATGACTTCCAGGGGGTTTGGTAAAACCAAATGGAAGGACCCCAACTCCCTCGGGATGATATTTGAAATACCCAACCAATGGTATTGTTCCCATACCAAGGTGAACAATTATTTGCCAGTACTAAAAATAACAAAAACAGGACAATATTGCATTTAATAATTTCTCTAGGCCAAACCAATACTGGTTCTGACCTAATTCCAACTCTTAGATGACATACATACCAATATCCATAAAATCCCAGAATATCATAAAATATTTAGCTTTTATTGAATTTTGGTGAATTAAAGATTTCTGTGCATTGTTTATTCACCAATAAATTCATCACAGTAGCTATGCTCATCCAAAAATGTTGATTCCAATTTCTATAGAAAGTTATTCCAAATACCTAACATATTTAATTGGAATCACATCAAAATCTTATATAGTTTAAATCTGGATAAAAAGACAAATATCATCCAGAACTGACTTGGGTATTTTCCCAAGGGCATTCTGGAAATTATTTTAGGATGATTCCAACTCCCACTGAATCAGTCCATCAAATACTACCTAAATCACCCAAGTAAATAATTTTAGGAACTCCAGAACATTTCTAGTGAATTGTTTCCTAAAAATAGAGCTTTATTCACTATAAAAATCATTATAAATCAATGGTAATTGATAAAATAGTGAAGACACTTTTGTTGGTTTGATTTTATCAATACCTTTCTGATGATATCATTTTTGTATATTGAAATCATATAGAAAAGGGACCTTGATCTAAAATCCTCTCCTAACTAGTTTCTAGATAATAAAACCCATATGGATTCCTTCAAACGTTCCAAGACAACATCCCCATCCTTCTAATCCATCCTCTCAACATCCTACTAATTTGTAACCTATATATCTTGTTTGTTTGTTGTATGCTATGATGATTGTATGCCTTGTGTTGATGGTGGCTTTGTTTGTTTGCATGTATGATCCTCGATGGCAATAGTTGTGATTGTCTGACGACGAGAAGAAGAGATATTTTATTATTATTGGTATTATGGTTTTCTAAGAAGAAGTCCAGGGACAATTTCCATATGGCTGATCATTAGGCAAGCCACCTTATTTCTCATAAGCCCTTGTCCTATTTTTATACATGTGCATGTTTTACCAACTGATTTATGTAAATTGCATGTTTTTACTTAAATGTGTTTTATATGTGGGAATGTTTGGCCCCTCCAAGCTATTACCACTTTAGTACCACTAGTTACAACCCTTGTTGGTTATACCTACTTTCCCTTAGTAGTATAGATCGTGTTTAACACCATACCCTTTGGAGACCCCGTTTTTAGCCTAAGAAAAAGTAGAGGATGGGAAGAACCTAGAAAAAGGGTTTATAAAAATGTTTTACGAGAAAACCTTGGTGAGGTTTGACCTACCAAGAGAATTCTAGAAATGAAAAAGGTTTTGGTTTTACATAAAGGTTGTACGAATGATGGAGGAAAAATGCTTACAAAAACGCATCGGGCTGTGCATGTTTTGCCCGAACAATTAACCAGTGCAACCATATTACTCTGAAATGGGACAGGGCTGGGCTAGAAGTTTGCCTATTCTGGTATAGGTGCCTCACACTACTACAAGGGCAAACAATCCCTAGAGAGTGGGCCTTGCTCCATTTCAACGATCCATGTGTAGCATCGACCGGGAGAAGGAACGAAGGGTCTACGGACCTCCATGCGATACTATGAGCCCCTCACTGAAAGAGCACAGCCGTCGAGGTGCAAAACACGCTCTGGTTGGCTTCAGAACTATATAGGGTGTCCTAGTTTTGAGGGGGTTAACCTCATAGGATAGGCATTTGTACTAGAGTGGACATCCGGAAGGTCTTGACCGGTTATTCGACCCATGATCGGTGTAGATCAGGGACAGGTAATCGAATGGTGTGGGTAAAGTGTACAACCTCTGCAGAGTGTAAATCTATTCGAATAGTCGTGTCCACGGTCATGGACGGATGGGAAGGCTGCTGTAGAGCGGTGCCAGTTTTGATTTCAAAAAGGACTTCGGAAAAGCAATTATTTGGAGATGTTTTGACCATGAGATGGTCAGAAAGTGGAGGAAAGGATTTTTGTCATGTGATGAGCGGGAAGGAATAACAAATGGGTGACCCAATCCTAGTGTTTTAAAAAACTTTTCAAAAAGGTTTCCAAAACGTTTTACAAAAGATTTCAATAAAACCTTGTAGATGCTATATCTACAAGAGAAAATACTTTAGAAAAGAACCTCTCATGGAGCCATCCTACCACTATAGCCATATTGCATATCTTATTGTTATTATTTCCAAATGTGGTTTGCGAGTACATTCCAAGTACTCACCGGCATTTTCCCTGGCTATTAACTTGGCCAGATTACCAAAAGAGCGAGGAGCAAAGAAGAAGCTGACGTCTATGCTAGCTAGGGCTTATCTCCGAGTCGGGCACCCTGTTGGGTTATGGCTTGACTTGGTTCCTTCGCGAGTAGAAGTTCCGTTTCCATTATGTATTTGAGCCCTTAGTGGCATTATGTAAGTTAATTATGTAAACATTGTTTTAATCAAAGCTGTAATGGATGTACACTTTGATATCTGTCGGTTATACTCCACGATGCACTGACCATGGGATCGTGGTGGTATGCATAAAGGGTATTCCCGGACCGTAAATCCGGGGGTGCCACACACGACGCCATCAATATGTCGTCCATCAGAACAATGGCTATTACTACATGACTTAGTAACATAAAATTAAAATACTTTACCTTCATAATGACCATGACCATATCAAATCATATGCCCCTCCTGCAAAATAAAGTTAGATGCCTCTACTTTATCTATTGCAAGTTTTACATGGTTGTTACGACTTTCGTAATAGAACCACTTCTAATCTACGAACTTTACAACCACAACATGGATCCATACAGTTGTCTCTACTACGCCCCTTTCGTGGCCCTCCGTTGTAAATGCTATATCAACTATTGTAAGAGAGACAGACACCCGCTAGCCACTTATACAGAAAAAGCCGTATGTGGAGCGTGGAACCAGTCTCGCATAAGAGTACGCGTAAGGTCGGTCCAGGACACTTCATCAAACAATCCCGCGATATAAACAAGTACACATGGGAGGGTAAAAACTATAGCATCAATTCCCACACAACACATGTGCGTACTGGTCGTACAACACTACTACACATAGATCAGCTCTGATACCACAGTTGGGGCTACAGGCAGAAAATGAAAAAAATTACTACAACGGATTGCCCCGATGCCCAAGATCTATCTACTAGTAATGCAGTAACGGCCTTGGTTTCGGATACATACTCTTGAAGTCCGAAAGCGGTTAACGTTATGAGGGGAACGTGGTTGATGTAGTCGTGCTTCCTTTGCTCCAACACCGTGCAGTAGTGCTGCTTACGACATCATAGTGCCTCAAGTGTTGAACCTCGTGGCTTCGTACACATATGGTGTATGACGAGAACCTCTGTCTCCCCGATCACACCAGGAGTGCGGAAGTAGATCACCGGCTTTAGAATCCATGCAGCGCAACGGCATGCTGTGGATGCGTTATCTCTTGCTCGAACAGCCCTGGGCCATGCCAACACGTGGAGACAAATATAGAGAGAGATATTGGAGAGGAGGAGGAATTCCCAACTCATGGGATCTGTAGATTGATTTGTGCCTCCAAGGGAAGAGGGGGGCCTCTTTATATAGGGGGCAGGGGGCAGCCTTGCCCCTCCCCCAAGCCATCTAGGCGGCGGCCCAAGGGAGAAGGGGCAGCGACCAAGGGGGCAGACCTAGGGCACCCCAAACCCTAGCCGCCGACCAGGGAGGGGGCAGCCCTATGTAGGGGTTCGTAGCAAGGAAAAGAAAAAATTTCTACCGCATGAACACACACAAACCAAGTTCTATATATTAGATTGTAGCAACGAGTCGATAGAGTACTCACCCTCAAAGATTCCAAAGCGGTTAACAAGAGCAGATTCTCGTGGGTGATGTAGTCGTTCACTTGCCGATCTCAAGATCGCGTAGAACATCCTTCCAGCACCGTGTTCTGGCAGCGCTCCCGCAGTCGGTCACACGTTCGGTACTCGATGAAGACCTTCCTCTCCCTTGTTCCAGCAGGCAGCGAAAGTTGTAGTTCTCTCCTCGCGATTCCGGTAGCATGACGACGTGGTATCGGAGTTTAGAGGGGAGATCCCGCAGGGCTTCGCCTTAAGCCGGAGCAGGTAGGTGGAGTAGAGGGGTTCCTCGGCGTCTAGGTTTAGAGGCCGAAGAGGACGAGGTGGGGCCGGTGGCAGCTAGGGCGGCGACTTGGGCTAGGGTTTGTGGCGGTGTATTGAGCGGCAACCCCCTCCCCTCTATTTATGAGAGGGAGGGATGGCAAGGGGAGGGGGAGGTCGAATCCTCCCCCAACTCCCTCTCCTCCTTGGCGCGCGGTGGAGGGAGAGGAGGTTTCCTCTCCTCCCTCTACCAGGAAACATTGTCCCAGTTTGACTTTTCAAACTTTCCTTTTGACTTCCAATTTTGGAGTTTGATTTCTCTCTTTTATTTACCCAGCCTAGTGACCTAGGACATGATGCAACCATTCCAGTTTGTCATGACACATTCATATACCCTTCCCCTTCCGGTTTGCTGAACCTTCTAGAATATTCCGGTGAAAACACTAAAATCATTCCCGAACTCCGGAATTATACTTTCCTTATATCAATCTTATTGTCCGGACCATTCCATATCTCCTCGTGATATCCCGGATCTCATCCGAGACTCCGAACACCATTCAGTATTCTTTCTCACATTCCATATTGTAACATCCCAGCATTAGAGCTTAGAAATAAGCTGAACACAGGAGTGTGCATTGCATTCATGCATAGAAAATCCAAATAAATTTCGCGCTTTTAAAAAAAACTTGTCAAATTGATTGAAGCTTCTCTTAACTTGATGGAATAAGAAATAGATCATCAAGTTGACTGTGATAAGTTTCAATAGGACCCTTGCTAAAACCTTATTTTGTGTAAGGGAGATTTGATCTAAGGATAGATCAAATGAAATAAAAGATAAAACCTAATACAATATGATTTAGATTTGATCCTTAGGTGATCATATCATAGTATCCATTATATCACTCATGAGTACCAATTTAAGGATATATGGAAGTTATGAAATATTTTAGTATCAAACTCATTGGATTCATCCATGAATTTAGAAGAATAAAAGGTGAATAAGGATATTTTGTAAAGTAAATCTCATTATGTTAATCATGATAATGAATAGGAAGATGTAGTATATCTAGGAAAGGAATTCCTTACTTAAAGATCCATAATGGTGAAATATGAAAAATAGGCATTCTTGGTAAACAACCAACTCTAAATCTCAAATCAAATATAATATCCATCTCATGCTATTGATCCATCATCTGATGTCTATAAGACTTTATAAAAATATTTCCCTATAGAAAATTACATAAGCACATCTCTGTTAATTCCATCCATCATAACTATATGTGCTTAAGTATATCCTTATTAATTCCATTCTATAAAACATTCAAGATATAATTTTCAAGTACCAAAGGTGATGACAACAAATATCCCAACAGAAAACCACATGCTTAGTTATTGAATCTTTAACCATATCCATAAAAAGTCCAAGTATTTTAAAAAAAGAAAACCCTAAACCCAAAGGTAAATAATCATAATTTAAAATCCTAAACTTCCTTTTCTATTATAAAAGAATAGATGCAATCACCATTTTCCAAATCAATGGAAGTAGTAATGAACATATTAATCTCTTTCATATTTCATGCAACCAATAATGATATAGGATCAGAATACATATAAAAGTTTCTATTCAAACTATGAGCCAACTAGAGATAAGTTTATAAACAAATAAAAATATATCATTCAATAAATTCATAAATAAAATAGGAGAGAAAATAATAAGAAAATTTTCTACAAACTATTAAAAGGGGTTTCATATCGAGTAAATACAAGAAATATAAAAAGAAAACACAATAAAAGTTCACAAAAGATACCAAATATATTTTAGTATTTCTGCAAATATCCAGCAAATAAATCATACAAAGAAAGGTTCAAAATCTAATTTAAATTCAAATCTGAATAAGAAAACAGAAAATGGTAAAAGATTAAAACAAATAAAAAACCAAAACCTGGCCGTAGCCCAACCCTATCTGCTTACCTGACACCCAGGTGCAGCCCACTTCGGCCCGCGACTAGCCCACCAGCAGCCCGTACCGCTTCAGCCTTCTATTTCTCGTCGTCTTCCTCGCCGGCGGAAGCAGCTGCGTGGCGTCGCGACTTTCGTCGATCTCCGACGCGTTACGATGCGCGCTGCCGTTGGTGGAGAGGGGGGTAAGAACGCCCGCGAGCTCCTCTATCCATTCGTACCTGAATCACTCTCTCTCTTGCTCTCTCTAAAATTTCCCCAACTATGCTGAAACCCTAACTCGCCGGAGTTGCTCGTTGTCGTTGTTCAAGACCACCCCAAGGCCAACTGAAGGTTCCACTAGCATCGCCATGGTGGATTTCGTCTGCTAGGAGGAAGAATCGAGCCGGGAAGCCTGAAACCATGCGCATCAAGCTCGTATGTCCATCGTTCGCCGTCGACCATGGCGACATTGTCTGAGCTCGCCTCCCCTTGTTGTTGCCACTACAAGCTTCCTGGTGAGCTTCTACTTCTGCTCGTTCTCTCCAATTTGATCCTAGTCATCTGTAGCGCTTTGTACGCATGCACCCGAGTAGGTCACCGTCGGAGCTCGTCGGAGCTAGTGCTCCGGTGACCATTCCGGGGTGGCGCAACCATAGTTCGACTTGCCGTTGCACCCTCTCTCCAACGCATCATACCACGCATGCTAAATTGCCGTAGATCATCGCCGGCGACCTTGATCTGGTGGTGGTGGTCACGCTGACGTCAGCGTGACAACGTACTGGGGTCAGCCTGGACCCAGTTCCCGGTTTGACCAGTCTTTGCTCACGTGGCTGATGACATGGCCTAGGGCCCATATGTCATTGACTGGGGGGTAAAGAGTGGGTCAGTAACTAATACATTTCTTTTATCTGAGAGATGAGGTGGACCATGGCCCACTAATCAGTGAATGGGGCTAGCTCTGGGTACGGTGTAAAAAGTATTTTCAGTTAGAAAATAAGTAAAATGTTATAATTCAATTAATAATATTCCAGAAATCAAATAAATGATTAAATCTTGTTTAATTAATAACTTTTGATTTATAATTCAGAAAAATGTGTATAATATATGAAAATTTGTAGAAAAATAAAATCTACAACTTAAATCTATTTCAAATATTAATATAATGATTATTTAAATAAATATTATTTAATAAAGGTTTTATATATAATAAAACTTTAATAATGCAAATTTTTAATAATAGAAAAATGTGAAAAATATAAATCAAATACCAAAAATATTAGAAAAACAAGAATTACAATTTAAAATTATAATCATACATTATAATTCAATTTAGTCAAGTATTTGTTATTTATTAAGTATTTATAAAGAAATAAATCTTATAAAAATCATATCTTATTATTTATAAATCACAAAAATAAATGTAATATACCAAAATGATCACAAAAATAATATCTACATGTTAAAATCTAGTATTCCACTTTTGAGTTAAATAAAAAACTGAATTTTTTTAATAACTCAAATTTGAACTTATGTACTTCATAATAATTTATATAAGGATAAATAAAATTTATTAATATTTCTAAAATAAGTTAGATAAATCTAATAAATAGTATTAGTCTTAAATATTAATAATATAAGATCATAATGGTTTAACACTTTATAAACACCTTTTTATTACATTACTTTCAACCTTAAATGAAAATCATAATCTAAAAGATTTCCATTCATAATAAAAACCTTAAAGAACAATTTAAAGATACATCAAATACTTTCTATTTATTTCAACCACTAGATTACAAAACCACCATCACACTATAATTAATCCATAAATAGTTAAGGAATATTAACTATAACTACTTATTTATAAAAGGTAAATGGTACTACTCCATTATAAAATCAAGAAACCACTACACTAAGTAGAAGAATCACCACTATTAAGTAACCTTAAAGTAACATTACCAAATACACCAAGTACAAAGATTATAAATATTATACTTTCAAACTGTCTTGGTTTTAAAGTTAACTTAAGTATACAAGGATTTAATTACAGCATTATAAACATTATCATATATTTTATAGTTAACTTTGGTCTAAAGTAGTCAAGTTATAAAACAACTCAAGTCAAACCATTGAGCAAACGAATAACATCAACCACCACTAACTAACCACAAAGCTTGTTTAGACCTTAGAAGAGAAACCTTTTCTTCAAATGTTATTCTTTTGCCACTTCAAACAAAAACTCTTGCATAGCAATATTGAGTAGTACTTCATAGGCATATATATTTTATTACACATATGTGTTTCTCACAACCACTTATAAGTTCTAATATAAACACAAATGTGAAACCTATCTAAAAAAACCACACATTACAAAGTAATCATTTTCGGAATCCAAACCCTAAAGCAACGTTACCTCCGGTATTCGCGTTTAGAACGTGCATCACATTACTTATGCATAAAGGCATATTGATTCTTTAAACATTAGTCCTTACCGGTCCAATGATGCTGATTTCAGATTTTGGATCTTATACTGACTCGAAGACCATGAGTGCATAATCTTGCAATCACAAAAGGCAAGTTCACACTTGCTCATGTCCTTTGCTTATTTTCTGTAAAGTATTTTACAAATACAGTGTTGTCCTCACCTGCATTTGAAAAAGGTCAGAAAACACTATTTTCAATAATAATGTGAAGTATTGATTGGTGATCCAGGGTGATCAGTTAATCTATTAAATCTGACAGTAAGAATAACATTGTTCAGAACTATATCTCCTAGGACATAACAACCAATGTCGCCAGTGATCCTTGTGCCGTATATTACGCGTTGACCATGAGATTTGGAATGGGACAGAGAAGTCAGCTGTATCTTCTTCCTCTCGCATGAAGCCGGATGTGCTGGTCGTGGCTGTTATCCTCGTAGCGTGCATATTAATTGGTAATTCGTAGAGGATATGCAACATATGGGTGGGAACCCTCAACGTCCCACGATAGTTCTGGCATCTAACGTTTTGTACAAACCATTGCCGTAATTCGTTATGTGGGCATGGTGTACACCAAGGAGGCATGCGGGGTCACGAAGGGGGCAGTGATTGGCTTGGATCATCTTCTGGGCTCCACATCATGGAATTGTGGACGGGAATAAGCTGCCCGGTTGTGCAACAAAGAGTTGATCTCTCATGGGTAAAGTGACGCACCTCTGCAGAGTGTAAGAACTGTAACTTGTTACTCCCTGTTCCAGGAAGGAGCTGCGAACGCGGCGGGAAAGGAACTCCATGAAAGTTTTGGTAAACCCGTGAAGGCTGACGGACATAGCTTTTCAGAATAAAATCAACCTTTGAAGAAATGTTTATGAAAACTTGCATTGCCTACGACCTACGGTCTGTGGCTGTAGTTATAGTGCATTAAACACTCCTTTTATAGTGAATTTGCTGAGTACGCTCGTACTTAAAGTATCTTCTTAACCCTTGCTAGATTCTGAAGTCGGAGTAAACAACAACCACATCAAGATATGCTCCAGGACTTATCATGAAAAGATAGAGCTCTTCAATGAAGACAAGGAAGTCAACTTATACCTCAACTCAAGTGAAGATAAAGCTTCTGATTAGATAGGAATATAATCTCTAGCCAAAGAACCTAACTCTATAGAGTATTGCAATAGCAGCAATGCCAATCCCTTAGTTAAAATTCTAGTTCTAGTAGTATAATAGTTCTTGCGTTGTTTACATTTGATTCTTCTCCGTAAGAAGTTCTTTCTCTCTCTTTAACCTAGAATGTTCTCTGGATCTTGTGTAAAGAGTGAGTTCTAACCTTTAGCCATGTATTGGACCCGTTGTGTTTCTGTTGTGCCATTCTGAGGGATGTAATACTAGTGAACGGTGTTTCATTGGTGTTATGTCAACGACTATAGTATACTACATCATGCAGTGGTATGCTGGGTCACCGCAGTTGGTATCAGAGCATATGATTTGACCTTAGGTTGGAAACCTAGTAAATGGGTAGAACCTGTAGGACACATCCTAGCAATAATAAAGAGTTCTCTAGTGATATGATGGATATTCACTTGAGGATAATCCTGTTATGTTACTAGTGCGATAACTCCTTTATATGCTTACCATTCCGATCATTACCCAAGAGTTTTAACTCTATGTGACTGATGATAATTTCTTATCCACAGTTCCACATGGCACCTCGATATCCACCCCGGAATGTTCAAGTGATGAACAGGACGTTGGATGACTACGGAGGGGATTGGACAGACAATCTCCGACAACTTCTATGGAGTTTGGAATGTGAATCAAGACTTTTGGTCAAGATTTACACTTACTATGATGGGCAGGTATTAGCTAAATACAGTGTCATGATCATGTTACCCAAGAAGTTAGGACTTAAGGGAGAAATGCCATCAAGAGAAGCAAGGTGCATGGAATCTGCATATCAGATTGCCGTAGCAGCAGCCATAACCATGATCCGAGAACATAAATCCCAAGATCTAGAAGGTAGTACACATACCATTATACCACATGAAACCTCAAATCCAGAGCATGAGTTAGATCACTCTAACTTAGTCCAAGCTTATCCTACTCTAGATGGGGAGTATATGGTTCGTTATCGGTCTTTGCTAAACACTTATCATAACACTCACCAAGTTTTAGTTCAGGAACTGGATACAGTCATTGAGGATTTTACTGATCCTGCTAAAGCAATGTCACGTAGGAAGAAGTTAGATAAAGAAGCTAGGCATCCCAAATACATATCTTCAGGAGAGGTGTTTGAGGAAACTGAGTTCGATGACCCAAACTCAGAAAATTATGCCTATTACCAAAATGAATTCAAGCCACCTAAAGACCTGTGGACCAAGTATAACTCCGAACAACAGGAATGGAATAAAGTTATTCCAAATAATCCTGAGCCAAAACAGTATAAATGGGGAGTAGAATCTCAAGGTGGAACCATAGGAAATCCCATACCTTGTGATACATGTATCGGAGAAGAGACCAACTATAACCATAGAGAGCCTTATGGACCATATGGGGGTGATACCAATCCAATCAACTTAGAAGAGTATCCCAATAGCTACTACACCAATATGTATGACTGGATCCAAGAAAAAGCTAAGGAACCAACTTACTATGAGGAAGCGTTGCCAGACAACCCAGATTATTCGGCGGAAGATTGCGCCAACTCTAGTTATCTTTCCATGACTAATCTCAGTCTCAGTACTTCTAATCAAGAATACACACCTCCTTGATGCTCTTAAGCTCCAGAAGGCAGTCGTAGGTCTTCACGTCATCATGGACGGAACTCCAGGAAGCACTAGAGGAAGATGAAAGTAAGAAAGGAACGACATCCCAAGGGATGAGGGATTGAATAATGTATATAGAGGGTAATGCGTATTGTAGTTGAAAGGTTTGCCAGAATAAGTGAGGATATATCCACAAAAATAAGAAGTTCTTGTAAGATAGTTGTGTAAATAGGTATGGAGCAAACCGTTGGAACATCTAGTACATTTGTAAATTATTTAAAACCTATGTGTAAAAAATGGTATATGTTTTCTTGTTTATCGACTTTTGGATCTTATTGATTTTTCTTGATTGACCAGATCTGTACATGAAGTTTAATTAGGTGTGCAAATGCATGATGTAACACCCAGTTATTACTTGATGTTATAGACCTAGATAGGACTGTGAATCCATGTAAGGGAGCGACGAATTTCAAAGATCAAAAAGGGAAGACTTACTGGAAGGAAGAAGCAAGATATAAGGAGTGTTAACACCACTTGGAGGATAGGTAAAGCATCAATTATTCCTAGCCAGACCCAATAAAGAAGTTGGGTATAGAAGATACATGGAGCCACAAGAAATAATAAAATTAAAGTTCAATCAAAGTGGGTAATATTTGTCACATCCCAAGATTTTCCAAATCTTGTAATGTGAAAATAAATGAATAAAATAAAACTTTGTTTGATTTTCAGAGCCAGAAGAAACTTTTTGAATTCAATTGGAACTTCAAACCCATTTGAATTAAATAAAACTTAAAGGGATTTAAAAAGATAAACATTTAATAAAAGGAAAAATAAAAACATTTGGAAATACTATTTTGAAACTCTTAAATGAAAAGATTTGTTTTCAAATGAAATAGAAGATTTATAAATAAAGATTATTTTATAAAGCCAAATTAAGCCTTGGCCAAGCTTTGGAATTAAAACATTTTGTTTTGATTTAATAGTAAAAGTTTATTTAATAAAATCAATAAGGATTTAGTAATCCAATTTTTATTAATAAAGGTTTTACTATTTCCAAAATAAAAAAACTTATGTATTTAAAGATAAGTTTTCTAAATATTTTATTCCCAAATAAAACCTACTGTTTTAGTTTTAATTTAGGTTTCAAATAAAGTTTAAATGAAACAAATCCTATTTGATCAAATTAAACCTTGGCCAATATTTGAAATAAAATGTTTTGTTTTGAATAAAAATAGCAAAGGTTATTTAAATAAAATAATAAGGAATTAATATCCAAATGTTATAAAAGGTTTTTTTAAAACATCAAAACTTATTAAATTATTTTAAATAAGTTTTCTAAGTATTTTATTTTCTTAATTAAAACCTAAAGAAGTGTTTTAGTTTTATTTTAGACTTCAAAATAAATATTTTAATCCTATTGGATTTAATAACTAAGGCCCATTCATTTAATTATTAATGGACTATAAATAAAAATGTTATTTTATTTTAAACAAGCTTCCAAGTATTCTTTACTTTCAAGTTAAAAACCTACTGATTTGGTTTTAAAAATATTTAGATTTCAAAAGAGGTTTTTAAATAAAACAAAAACCCTAATTGATTAATAAACCTTGGTCTATTTAATTAATTAATAATGGACCCTATAAATAAAATTATTATTTTGATTTTGGATTTTGGTTCCTGTTACTAAACAGAACTAATTACAATATTACAAAGTTTGGGTGTTGTTTGAATTGATTTGAACCATGTTTGTTTGATAGAAATTTCAAAACAGAATTGGAAAATAGAAAAAGAAAAGGATACAGAATAAAAAAAAATGGAAGTGGATCGACCAACCCAAAGCCTGTGAAGCCCACCAACCAGCCCAACTTCTTTCCCCCGAAGAAAACGTTTGTCACCAACTCCCTGACCCGCAAAACAAATGACTGGTGGACCTCCTCCTCGCTCCTTTCCCACTGACCGACCGGCCCCACTCCTCCTGTTCTTCCTCTTCACCTGCGCGACCTCTTCTTCCCCCTCGTCGCCCTTTCCTGCTGTGATTCAGCGGATTCAATACGCCATAATGCCGCGCCTTTACCTCGCCTTGACCATGCTCGATAAAATGCCAGCGTCCCTTCTTCATTTCCCCTCTGACTCCTCCCCCAAGCACGCCACCAGGCCGCCCCAATTCCTCCCCGAGCTCCTCTGACTCCGACGAACCTCCTTGTCGATTCCGGCCAAGTATCGCCGCCCCTTGCCTCCCTGTGCAACCTAGCAGTTACCCCACTCCCAGACGCACCTCCCAGCACCTTTAGTTCGACCGCGGCGCCCCGGAGCGTCGACTACGACAAGCTCCCGACGCCGCCGCGTTTGTCTTCTTCTCCGGCGAAGCCTACTGGTAAGAGCAGACCGCCTCTTCCCCTCTCGTTCACACACACACCTTCTCCGTGTCCTTGTGCTCCTGACTGTGTGTTTTGTTTGTCTCCGGGTGATCCCTAGCGTCGTCCTCGACCTCGACCGCGTGCGTCCGTCGCCAGAACCAACTCCGGCGAGGAATCCTGCCCGTCCCCGTACGCCCCTCCACCAACCAAGAGCACGTTGAGTATCTGTGCTGCATTGCGAACCCGGTGAGCCCCTCCTCCTCCTCTCTCGCTTCCTAGACCACCGGCATCGTCCACACCTGACCGCGCCGCCAGTCGCCGCCGCATCGGCGCCGCTCGCATATGGTCAAACGCACCAGTGCCGTAGGATCTCGATCCGACGCTTATGATAGATCGCTTGAGCTGCGAAGGGGTACGTTCTCTGAGCCGCACGATCGATTATATACAACGCACCGCAACGCTGATCCGCGCGAAACGGTATCGTCCAATGAAATCCTGCCGCGTGGCACGAGATCTGTTTAAAAGAATTTTTGAATCAGATTTATTTGCAAACTTCAAACCCTAATAACTTTGGATCCACACGTCCAAAAATTACAAATTTTATGTCGTTGGATTCAGGAGAACAAGAACTAGCCAACCATACCCTTGGTTTAGCAAATAGTATCTGTTAGATTGGTTGATTATGCAGAAACATTTGATTGCTTGTTTAGTTTAGAAAAATGATTCAAAAATGATTTTGAGTTTGAAACCTTGGCAAAATGGTTTTTGGTGAACTTACTGACCCTAGGAACCAACCCATGGTGTTAAAAATGAATTTGGTGAAATTAGGATTGATTAATTGAATTAGTCCATTTATAGCCAAATGAAAATAAAGATTTTGGTTATGAAAATGTTTTTATAAAGAAAACTTTGAGAAAATGTTTTGATCATAACTACTGACCCTAAACCCCAAGTTTTGGGAAACAACAACTTATTTGGTGAACAACTTAAAGTTGTTGCTTTGATAAAAATATTTTTCACCACATAAAATGATGAATGGATTTAAAAATGGTTCATGGACAAAACCCTTTTGCTAATGACTTTGCCACTTGAAAAAATGACCATTAGGAGTTTTCAAATGTTTATGACCCATAAGGAACCACTTTTTCAAACAAAACAAAGCTTGGCATGCTTGCATGCATTTCTTTGACTTTGTCATCTTATGTGTTGTTTTGCTTGATTGGTAGATTGAGTTTGTGCCTTGCTTGATTGATTTGTAGTGACTTGAAGAGTGTGATTGTTGCAAGGACAAGGAGTGAGCTTATACCCTCTACCAAAAAGGCAAGTGATGCTTCATACTTTTCTCCCATTACTTTCACTATGCATTAGTGATTTTGCTAAGTAAAAATTGCATGGAAATTTTGCTAAGTGTAAACATTGCTATAGGAAATCCTAGTAGATTAAACCTTAGTAGAAATTCCTAAGTCAATATACCTACTACTATCATGCTTAGCCTAGCTAATAGAAAACATGGGTGGAATATATATTCACACTATGGAAAAATATTCTAAGTCTGAGGACTTGTGTTTTTGTTTAATAAAACAACTAAGTTAATGAATCACCTGGGTGGAATGGTATTTGCTTGGTGGTTTTTGGTTGAGTGGTTACACAAGGCCAGGGGACTGGTGAACCTTGTGTATCTCACTTGTGGATGGCCACCCAGGAACAAAGAGATTTGAGATGTCAAATGTTGAGAAGCTTCAAGTGCAACCACTTGGCAATATGGGCTCTGCCATGATCATATAGGTTGCAAGAACTTAGCCATATGGACAGTGGGTGGTAGTGTTTGATAGGTTGGAACGCGTCCATTTTGGTCTAAGGGAAGGCTTCTGAAAGATCTTGTCTTGGGAAACCAAGTCTTGTGGGGAAAGTGCACCACCTCTGCAGAGTGTAAAATCTAAGTACTTAGCCATGTCCCTGGTAAAGGACAATTTGAGCATCAAGACATGGAAGCAATCAAAAATCTCATCACTCCAACTTCTAAGTTAAAACTTGTGGATTTGAACAAGGGTTGTTTGAAATCTTAAATCCTTGATTGAGAGATGCCTTGTAAAGGATCTCCAATCTTTGATTGAGAAAAATGATTTTGTTAAAACAAAAACTTAGTATTTTCAAATGTTAAGAAAACATCTATTTTGAGCAATGCAAGCCTCAACTCCACTTAGCCAAATGCATATAGATGATAGACTCCACTATACTATTATAGTATCACTTGCCAATACAATTCAAATGTATTGACCCTTTGTGGCTGTAACTTGTATGTTGCAGGTTTGATTGATTTTAGTGAAGATTGTTTGATTAGGATTACAAAGTCTACAACCAACATCTGCCTGTGGCACTTTGAAGATGAAGGACCCCATGACTAGTTATTCCGCTGCAATGTATTGTAATAGCCAAATGAGCTATGTAAGATGTAATAAACTTATGTTATTCCTGGTTATAAAGTTATGTTATGACCTTTGTTTCTTGATATTACATCTTAACTGTGGATGCTAGCTATTGATCCAGGGACTAGCATTGTAAAACACAGGAGGAATCTACCTTATTGGGTTGAGACCTCTATAGATGGTATCAGAGCATTGTGTTGCCTGTAGGATTTGTAAACCCTAGGATTGGACAAAAACCATTAGAAAAAAATAGGAGTTATACTTGTTCCAAAAACTTATTTACAAAAACACTTGTAAACTCTTTCCTCAACCATTTTGGTTTCAACTCCACTTCTCTTCCATTTCAACTTGATGGAAAAACCTACCCAAGACCAAAGACTTCACCATGAGCAAAGGACTTCTTAAACTTCTTCAACTATAATGACTTCAACTTCTTCAACTTTAATGACTTCAACATCTTCAGCATGTTCACCAAGGGCTTCCAACTTGGATACCACTAAGGACTACAAGTGAGACAAGGAAATCTTGCTCAAGATTTAGAGACTGAGGGAATGCAAAAGTTAGAAGGAACCTACATCATTTGAAGTTTTGTGACCAAGAGTTTATCCCAAGGAAACCATGATCTCATGAAAGAAGAATCAACCAAGAAGGATAGAAAGATCACAAGTGAACCATATAGATGGACCACCATAATTTAGTTAAGTCAAACACACCAACTTATCTGGTGTAACAAAAATATTTTGTTGACTAAGTATGTGCTTGAACTTTGTTTGAGTGAAATGTTTTGTTTGTGATTGCTTGCACATTGCTTGTGTGAATTGTGATGTGTGTGATTAAAATTATTTCCTTAGAAATATTTTGCCTATTCTAATCCCTACCCAACCCAAACAGACGACTACTCCAAGAGACTCCAACATCAAGGTTGATGACAACAACAACAACCAAGAGGACAGCATGAAAGAGCTCATAGCAACTCAGAACCAATTGAACCAACTGACAACTCAGTTCATAGCCAACAATAGTAATAAAGATCCAGCACTACAAAAGTTTTTGGAAGAACAATCCCAACTAATGCTTAAGGTGACTAATCAAATGTTCAACATGGAAGAAAGCTATCCCAAAAGAGTTTATGATAACAAGGATGACAAGAATATTGTTCTAGATGGAGCACCAGCTTGCATTATTTGTGGAGACAAGGATCATACTTCCAAGGAGCATGAAGGTCAATGCCCCAACTGTGAAGGGAAACATCCTATTGGACAATGTCCCACCTCACAAACTACTTGTTACCTTTGTGAAGGAAACGACCATGCCCCTACCCAATGCCCCATCTATGCCATTGTTGAACAAAGGAAACAAGAAGGATCCAAGTATGCCAAGAATGTTGATGGCAAAGGAAAAGGACCACTTATACCTCCAAACAAGACAACCCAATTCAAAGGAGCAAAGAAACCCAAGAAACCAAGACCAGACATGAACCTTGTGCAATGTCGTAAATGTAAGGAAATGGGACACTATTCCAGTGAATTCCCAGAGAACAAGAAGAATAAAGAGATCGACCAAGTGTGGTGCAACAACTGCAAAGAGTTAGGCCACTATGTAGCAACTTGTCCACAAGAGCCACGTAAAGAACTCAAGGACATCCATTGTTTCAACTGCAAGAATCCAGGACATTATGCAAACAACTGTCCAGAAAAGATGAAGAACAAGTTGAACAAGCCTATGGAGAAACTCAACCTTGGCCCATGAGTCAAGAATGGAAACCAAGGACACATGCAAAAGTTTGCTTAGAGAAGTTTTTCCAGGATCCCAAGAAGGACAATGTGTAATTTTTGTTTGAAAATTTTTAAGGGTGGTAGTACCCTAGTTGTTTTGAACCTGCTTGTAACCCTAGCCTCCCCAAATCTCGGGACGAGATTTATTTTAAGGGTGGTAGCCTGTCACATCCCAAGATTTTCCAAATCTTGTAATGTGAAAATAAATGAATAAAATAAAACTTTTTTTGATTTTCAGAGCCAGAAGAAACTTTTTGAATTCAATTGTAACTTCAAACCCATTTGAATTAAATAAAACCTAAAGGGATTTAAAAAGATAAACATTTAATAAAAGGAAAAATAAAAACATTTGGAAATACTATTTTGAAACTCTTAAATGAAAAGATTTGTTTTCAAATGAAATAGAAGATTTATAAATAAAGATTATTTTATAAAGCCAAATTAAGCCTTGGCCAAGCTTTGGAATTAAAACATTCTGTTTTGATTTAATAGTAAAAGTTTATTTAATAAAATCAACAAGGATTTAGTAATCCAAGTTTTATTAATAAAGGTTTTACTATTTCCAAAATAACAAAACTTATGTATTTAAAGATAAGTTTTCTAAATATTTTATTCCCAAATAAAACCTACTGTTTTAGTTTTAATTTAGGTTTCAAATAAAGTTTAAATGAAACAAATCCTATTTGGTCAAATTAAACCTTGGCCAATATTTGAAATAAAATGTTTTGTTTTGAATAAAAATAGCAAAGGTTATTTAAATAAAATAATAAGGAATTAATATCCAAATGTTATAAAAGGTTTTTTTAAAACATCAAAACTTATTAAATTATTTTAAATAAGTTTTATAAGTATTTTATTTTCTTAATTAAAACCTAAAGAAGTGTTTTAGTTTTATTTTAGACTTCAAAATAAATATTTTAATCCTATTGGATTTAATAACTAAGGCCCATTCATTTAATTATTAATGGACCATAAATAAAAATGTTATTTTATTTTAAACAAGCTTCCAAGTATTCTTTACTTTCAAGTTAAAAACCTACTGATTTGGTTTTAAAAATATTTAGATTTCAAAAGAGGTTTTTAAATAAAACAAAAATCCTAATTGATTAATAAACCTTGGTCTATTTATTTAATTAATAATGGACCCTATAAATAAAATTATTATTTTGATTTTGGATTTTGGTTCCTGTTATTGAACAAAACTAATTCCAATATTACAAAGTTTGGGTGTTGTTTGAATTGATTTGAACCATGTTTGTTTGATAGAAATTTCAAAACAGAATTGGAAAATAGAAAAAGAAAAGGATACAGAATAAAAAAAATGGAAGTGGATCTGACCCAACCCAGCAGCCCAGGAAGCCCACCAACCAGCCCAACTTCTTTCCCCCGAAGAAAACGTTTGGCACCAACTCCCTGACCCGCAAAACCAATGACTGGTGGACCTCCTCCTCGCTCCTTTCCCACTGACCGACCGGCCCCACTCCTCCTGTTCTTCCTCTTCACCCGCGCGACCTCTTCTTCCCCCTCGTCGCCGTTTCCTGCTGTGATTCCGCGGATTCAATACGCCATAATTCCGCGCCTTTACCTCGCCTTGACCATGCTCGATAAAACGCCAGCGTCCCTTCTTCATTTCCCCTCTGACTCCTCCCCCAAGCACGCCACCAGGCCGCCCCAATTCCTCCCCGAGCTCCTCTGACTCCGACGAACCTCCTTGTCGATTCCGGCCAAGTATCGCCGCCCCTTGCCTCCCTGTGCAACCTAGCAGTTTTCCCACTCTCAGACGCACCTCCCAGCACCTTTAGTTCGACCGCGGGCGCCCCGGAGCGTCGACTACGACAAGCTCCCGACGCCGCCGCGATTGTCTTCTTCTCCGGCGAAGCCTACTGGTAAGAGCAGACTGCCTCTTCGCCTCTCGTTCACACACACACCTTCTCCGTGTCCTTGCGCTCCTGACTGTGTGTTTCGTTTGTCTCCGGGTGATCCCTAGCGTCGTCCTCGACCTCGATCACAGGCGTCCGCCGCCGTAACCAACTCCGAGGAATCTCGCCCGTCCCGACGCCTCCACCCACCAACCAAGATCACGTTGAGTATCAGTGCTGCATTGCAAACCCGGTGATCCCCTCCTCCTCCTCTCTCGCTTCCTAGACCACCGTCATCGTCCACACCTGACCGCGCCGCGAGTCGCCGCCGCGTCGGCGCCGCTCGCATATGGTCAAACGCACCAGTGCCGTAGGATCTCGATCCGACGCTTACGATAGATCGCTCGAGCTGCGAAGGGGTACGTTCTCTGAGCCGCACGATCGATTAGATCCAACGCACCGCAACGCTGATCCGCGCGAAACGGTATCGTCCAATGAAATCCTGCCGCGTGGCACGAGATCTGTTTAAAATTTTTTTTGAATCAGATTTATTTGCAAACTTCAAACACTTTGTCATCTTATGTGTTGTTTTGCTTGATTGGTAGATTGAGTTTGTGCCTTGCTTGATTGATTTGTAGTGACTTGAAGAGTGTGATTGTTGCAAGGACAATGAGTGAGCTTATACCCTCTACCAAAAAGGCAAGTGATGCTTCATACTTTTGTCCCATTACTTTTACTATGCATTAGTGATTTTGCTAAGTAAAACTTGCATGGAAATTTTGCTAAGTGTAACCCTTGCTATAGGAAATCCTAGTAGATTAAACCTTAGTAGAAATTCCTAAGTCAATATACCTACTACTATCATGCTTAGCCTAGCTAATAGAAAACATGGGTGGAATATATATTCACACTATGGAAAAATATTCTAAGTCTGAGGACTTGTGTTTTTGTTTAATAAAACAACTAAGTTAATGAATCACCTGGGTGGAATGGTAATTGCTTGGTGGTTTTTGGTTGAGTGGTTACACAAGGCCGTGGGACTGAACCTTGTATCTCACTTGTGGATGGCCACCCAGGAACAAAGAGATTTGAGATGTCAAATGTTGAGAAGCTTCAAGTGCAACCACTTGGCAATATGGGCTCTGCCATGATCATATAGGTTGCAAGAACTTAGCCATATGGACAGTGGGTGGTAGTGTTTGATAGGTTGGAGCGCGTCCATTTTGGTCTAAGGGAAGGCTTCTAAAAGATCTTGTCTTGGGAAACCAAGTCTTGTGGGCAAAGTGCACCTCTGCAGAGTGTAAAATCTAAGTACTTAGCCATGTCCCTGGTAAAGGACAATTTGAGCATCAAGACATGGAAGCAATCAAAAATCTCATCACTCCAACTTCTAAGTTAAAACTTGTGGATTTGAACAAGGGTTGTTTGAAATCTTAAATACTTGATTGAGAGATGCCTTGTAAAGGATCTCCAATCTTTGATTGAGAAAAATGATTTTGTCAAAACAAAAACTTAGTATTTTCAAATGTTAAGAAAACATCTATTTTGAGCAATGCAAGCCTCAACTCCACTTAGCCAAATGCATATAGATGATAGACTCCACTATACTATTATAGTATCACTTGCCAATACAATTCAAATGTATTGACCCTTTGTGGCTGTAACTTGTATGTTGCAGGTTTGATTGATTTTAGTGAAGATTGTTTGATTAGGATTACAAAGTCTACAACCAACATCTGCCTGTGGCACTTTGAAGATGAAGGACCCCATGACTATAGTTATTCCGCTGCAATGTATTGTAATAGCCAAATGAGCTATGTAAGATGTAATAAACTTATGTTATTCCTGGTTATAAAGTTATGTTATGACCTTTGTTTCTTGATATTACATCTTAACTGTGGATGCTAGCTATTGATCCAGGGACTAGCATTGTAAAACACAGGAGGAATCTACCTTATTGGGTTGAGACCTCTACAATATTACTAAGAAGTACTGGAATAGTTGTACCAAGTTCATGGAAGTATCATGAATAAGTACAAATAGTTAGCTTTGGAACCAAAATGGTTTTCAAACTCTGAAAATTCCGAGAATGTGAGAGGTATGTGAGAAACCATAGGGTAATACACACACCCTAGGACGGTTCGGAGCTGGTAATAATCCGCAACTGGTATCTGATCCATAGCTAGTAACTAATCCACAGTTGGTATTTTGTCTCCAGCTGGCATTTGTTTGAGATAGTTAACCAAATCATCTTAAGAGTTGCATAAAGGGCATTAAATTTGGCCTAAGTTAAGTAAGACCTAAGAAACTTTAACAGATTGGAAGACGATCGCCTGACGAGATGCTTCGCAGGGTCAAGCTTATCCAGCGAAGATAACCAATAGTAAGTACGACATTTAGTGCTGAAAGATTTGCTTCGGAGATCCACAACTATGTGGATACACCGTATCGGACCCTAAACCATTAAAATATAAACTGAACCGAGATAGACATTCTAGTTACGAACCAATGGTCTCTATGTATGTAGTTTTAAAACTATTAGTAAAATCTAAGGGGGAGGGTAGACATTATGAATTAAAGTTGATGGAAACCCTGCAGGTAATAAGGGAAGATTATTTAAAAACCTTAATAAGGTATAAACTTGAGGGTGATAAAGGATACATTTAACAATCAATTTTAAAAGAAACAACTTTTAAGTAACCCTTAAGAAGTAATATAGAACCCTAATTGAACACGTGTCAAGAATAAAAAATTCCAATGGGTATGGACACATTGAGTTCAAATCCAATCTTGGAAGGACTACCAGTATCAACTATACAATGACATGAATAATAAGATAGTCTTTTGACTACTAACTCGAGTGTATAGAAACTTAAAAACTTATGGTAGTGAGAACCTCCAAACTATACTTAAAATAGTAATGAAGTTTGATGATTCAAGAAAAAGAATTGAATTAGGATATCTAATCAGGTTATGGAATACTCCAATTAATTCCATTAGAGATCATCATGGAGTGGAGAATGTAGCAACCGCTACAAGACAATTCCGTACTCTGAAACGGAGAGTTTGCGAACTTCGAGGACGAAGTTTATTTTAAGGGGGAGAGTCTGTAACATCCCAGCATTAGAGCTTAGAAATAAGCTGAACACAGGAGTGTGCATTGCATTCATGCATAGAAAATCCAAATAAATTTCGCGCTTTTAAACAAAACTTGTCAAAGTGATTGAAGCTTCTCTTAACTTGATGGAATAAGAAATAGATCATCAAGTTGACTGCGATAAGTTTCAATAGGACCCTTGCTAAAACCTTATTTTGTGTAAGGGAGATTTGATCTAAGGATAGATCAAATGAAATAAAAGATAAAACCTAATACAATATGATTTAGATTTGATCCTTAGGTGATCATATCATAGTATCCATTATAATCACTCATGAGTACCAATTTAAGGATATATGGAAGTTATGAAATATTTTAGTATCAAACTCATTGGATTCATCCATGAGTTTAGAAGAATAAAAGGTGAATAAGGATATTTTGTAAAGTAAAGCTCATTATGTTAATCATGATGATGAATAGGAAGAGTTATTATATCTAGGAAAGGAACTCCTTACTTAAAGATCCATAATGGTGAAATATGGAAAATAGGAATTCTTGGTAAACAACCAACTCTAAATCTCAAATCAAATATAATATCTATCTCATGCTATTGATCCATCATCTGATGTCTATAACACTTTATAGAAATATTTCCCTATAGCAAATTACATATGCACATCTGTGTTAATTCCAACCATCATAACTATATGTGCTTAAGTATATCCTTATCAATTCCTTTCTATAAAACATTCAAGATATAATTTTCAATTACCAAAGGTGATGACAACAAATATCCCAACAAAAAACCATATGTTTAGTTATTGAATCTTTAACCATATCCATAAAAAGTCCAAGTATTTTAAGAAAAGAAAACCCTAAACCCAAAGGTAAATAATCATAATTTAAAATCCTAAACTTCCTTTTCTATCATAAAAGAATAGATGCAATCACCATTTTCCAAATCAATGGAAGTAGTAATGAACATATTAATCTCTTTCATATTTCATGCAACCAATAATGATATAGGATCAGAATACATATAAAAGTTTCTATTCAAACTATGAGCCAACTAGAGATAAGTTTATAAACAAATAAAAATATATCATTCAATAAATTCATAAATAAAATAGGAGAGAAAATAATAAGAAAAGTTTCTACAAACTATTAAAAGGGGTTTCATATCGAGTAAATAAAAGAAATATAAAAAGAAAACATAATAAAAGTTCACAAAAGATACCAAATATATTTTAGTATTGCTGCAAATATCCAGCAAATAAATCATACAAAGAAAGGTTCAAAATCTAATTTAAATTCAAATCTGAATAAGAAAACAGAAAATGGAAAAAGATTAAAACAAATAAAAAACCAAAACCTGGCCGTAGCCCAACCCTATCTGCTTACCTGACAACTAGGTGCAGCCCACTTCGGCCAGCGACTAGCCCACCAAAGCCTGCATCTTGACCTTCTATTTCGTCGTCTTCCTCGCCGTGAGCAGTGCGTGGCGTCATACTGTCGTCGATCTCCGACGCGTTACGATGCGCGCTGCCGTTAGTGGAGAGGGGGGTAAGAACACCCGCGAGCTCCTCTATCCATTCGTACCTGAATCACTCTCTCTTGCTCTCTCTAAAATTTCCCCAACTATGCTGAAACCCTAACTCGCCGGAGTTGCTCGTTGTCGTTGTTCAACACCACCCCAAGGCCAACTGAAGGTTCCACTAGCATCGCCATGGTGGATTTCGTCTGCTAGGAGGAGGAATCGAGCCGGGAAGCCTGACACCATGCGCATCAAGATCGTATGTCCACCGTTCGCCGTCGACCATGGCGACATTGTCTGATCTCGCCTCCCCTTGTTGTTGCCACTACAAGCTTCCTGGTGAGCTTCTGCTTCTGCTCGTTCTCTCCGATTTGATCCTAGTCATCTGTAGCGCTTTGTACGCATGCACCCGAGTAGGTCACCGTCGGAGCTAGTGCTCCGGTGACCATTCCGGGGTGGCGCAACCATAGTTCGACTCGCCTTTGCACCCTCTCTCCAATGCATCATACCACGCGTGCTAAATCGCCGTAGATCATCGCCGGCGACCTTGATCTGGTAGTGGTGGTCGCGCTATCGTCAGCGTGACGACGTGTTAGGGTCAGCCTGGACCCAGTTCCCGGTATGACCAGTCTTTGCTCACGCGGATGATGACATGGCCTAGGGCCCATATGTCATTGACTAGGGGGGGGGGGGTAAAGACCGGGTCAGTAACTAATACATTTCTTTCATCTGAGAGATGAGGTAGACCATGGCCCACTAGTCAGTGAATGGGGCTAGCTCTGGGTATGGTGTAAAAAGTATTTTCTGTTAGGAAATAAGTAAAATGTTATAATTCAATTAATAATATTCCAGAAATCAAATAAATGATTAAATCTTGTTTAATTAATAACTTTTGATTTATAATTCAGAAAAATGTGTATAATATATGAAAATTTGTAGAAAAATAAAATCTACAACTTAAATCTATTATCAAATATTAATATAATGATTATTTAAATAAATATTATTTAATAAAGGTTTTATATATAATAAAACTTTAATAATGCAAATTTTAATATTAGAAAAATGTGAAAAATATAAATCAAATACCAAAAATCGTAGAAAAACAAGAATTACAATTTAAAATTATAATCATACATTATAATTCAATTTAATCAAGTATTTGTTATTTATGAAGTATTTATAAATAAATAAATCTTATAAAAATCATATCTTATTATTTATAAATCACAAAAATAAATGTAATATACCAAAATGATCACAAAAATAATATCTACATGTTAAAAATCTAGTATTCCACTTTTGAGTTAAATAAAAAACTGAATTATTTTGATAACTCAAATTTGAACTTATTTACTTCATTAATAATTTATATAAGGATAAATAAAATTTATTAATATTTCTAAAATAAGTTAGATAAATCTAATAAATAGTATTAGTCTTAAATATTAATAATATAAGATCATAATGGTTTAACACTTTATAAAAACCTTTTTATTACATTACTTTCAACCTTAAATGAAAATCATAATCTAAAAGATTTCCATTCATAATAAAAACCTTAAAGAGCAATTTAAAGATACATAAAATCCTTTCTATTTATTTCAACCACCAGATTACAAAACCACCATCACACTATAATTAATCCATAAATAGTTAAGGAATATTAACTATAACTACTTATTTATAAAAGGTAAATGGTACTACTCCATTATAAAATCAAGAAACCACTACACTAAGTAGAAGAATCACCACTATTAACTAACCTTAAAGTAACATTACCAAATACACCAAGTACAAAGATTATAAATATTATACTTTCAAACTGTCTTTGTTTTAAAGTTAACTTAAGTCTACAAGGATTTAATTACAACATTATAAACATTATCATATGTTTTATAGTTAACTTTGGTCTAAAGTAGTTAAGTTATAAAACAACTCAAGTCAAATCATTTGAGCAAACCAATAACATCAACCACCACTAACTAACCACAAAGCTTGTTTAGAACTTAGAAGAGAAACCTTTTCTTCAAATGTTATTCTTTTGCCACTTCAAATAAAAACTCTTGCATAGAAATATTGACTAGTACTTCATAGGCATATACATTTTATTTCTACATATGTGTTGCTCACAACCACTTATAAGTTCTAATATAAACACAAATGTGAAACCTATCTAAAAAACCACGCATTCCAAAGTAATCATTTCCGGAATCCAAACCGTAAAGAAATGTTACCTCCTGTATTCGCGTTTAGAAAGTGCATCACATTACTTATGCATAAAGGCATATTGCTTCTTTAAACATTAGTCCTTACCGGACCAATGATGCTGATTTCAGATTTTGGATCTTATACTGACTCAAAGACCGTGAGTGCATAATCTTGCAATCACAAAAGGCAAGTTCACACTTGCTCATGTCCTTTTCTTATTTTCTGTAAAGTATTTTAAAAATCCAGTGTTGTCCTCACCTGCATTTGAAAAAGGTTAGAAAACGCTATTTTCAATAATAATGTGAACTATTGATTACTGATCCAGGGTGATCAGTTAATCTATTAAATCTGACAGTTAGAATAACATTGTTCAGAACTATATCACCTAGGACATAACAACCAATGTCGCCAGTGATTCTTGTGCCGTATATTACGAGTTGACCATGTGATTTGGAATGGGACGGAGAAGTCAACTGTATCTTCTTCCTCTCGCATGAAGCCGGTTGTGCAGGTCGTGGCTGTTATCCTCGTAGCATGCATATTAATTGGTAATTCGTAGAGGATATGCAACATATGGGTGGGAACCCTCAACGTCCCACGATAGTTCTTGAAGGGAATATGCCCGAGAGGCAATAATAAAGTGGTTATTATCGTATTCCTTATTTATGATAAATGTTTATTTTACATGCTATAATTGTATTAATACGGAAACGTTAATACATGTGTGTTTAATAAACAAAAAGGAAGTTCCTAGTTATGCCTCTCTCATAAACTAGCTCGTTGATTAACAAGATGGTCAAGGTTTCCTGATTATGGACATTGGATGTTGTTAATAACGGGATCACAACATTAGTGTAATGGTGTGATGAACATTCATCCGATGTATAGCATTACGATAAAAGTCATTGAGTTTATATTTCTATAACAACTTACGAAGTGATCCTAATCCTTAGACCATGAGATCATGTCAATCACTAACACCGGAAGAGTTTCTTGATAACATCAAACGTCACATCGTAACAGGGTGATTATAAAGATGGATTCAGAACTAATAAAGTGTTATGTTGAGGCCCATGGATCAAGAGTGGAATTTGTTCATCCCAATGAAGGATAGATATGCTCTGGGTCCTCTCGGTGATATCACATTTATTAGCTTGCAAGCAAGTGATTTGATCACTAGAATGTTATATCACGGGAACGAGAAAAGAGTGCATGCCAGTAACGAGATCAAACTAGGTATGGAGATACCGATGATCGAATCTCGGACATGTAATATATCGTGAAACAAAGGGATTAAGATACTAGTGTAAATGGTTCCGACGATCACAAGAAAGTCATCGTTGAATGTGTGGGAGTCAGTATGGGTCTCTAGATCCCGCTTCTGATTATTGATCTAAGAGGGGTCTCGATCATGTACGCATTATTCGCAAACCGTAGGGTGACACACTTAAGAGACACCGAAATCCATTTGGAGCAAAAGTTTCATGTCGAAAATAAAAGGAAAGCGCAGGAATTTATTTCACTAGACACCGAAACTGTTTCGGTTGAAATTGCTGAAACTGGTTCTGCATGTGAAATGGAATACTAGCAAGGGGTTTTATGTGAATGTTTGTTAATTAAAGTAATTAAAAATTCTGAATAAATAAATAAAATAGTTTTATTTAAATAAGAGCTTGCATTAAATTTGGTGGAAATTTAATGCATGTGAGTGGATTTTTGAGTGGAGGCTTTTTAATGGGAGTGGAGGCTTTTCAATTTTGAGTGGGAGCTCCACCCACATGAATGTGGAAGAGGTGGGGGAAGCCCCCATGGCTGGGCGCCATGCCCCTTGGGTGCCCCCCTCTCCCCTATAAAAGGCCCCCCTCTCCTCCTCTCAAAGTACACCTCCTCGTGAAGGATCTCTCTCCCCCTCTAGAATTTATCCCCCATGGTCTCGGACTAGCGAGATACATGTTCCCGGTGGCTATTCGGCAAGAAAGAGTTGTGCTCCGCTTCATCGCTGGAGTGAGGAGGCGGAGGTTGCTCGGTGCCTCGAACGTGTGTGCGAGCACGGATGCGCTGCTGTTTTGCGGCGCTAGGACTTCCTCTCGATCTTGAGATCGGCAAGAGATCGTCTACATCAACCACGAGTTTGGACTCGTTAAGCTTTGTCGGTCTTCAAGGGTATGTTCTCTACGGATATACATCCGCCCGTTGTTTGTATCAGGTAGATAGATCTTGGTACATAGTTGTTCCTATCGTAGGAAATTTTTTGTTTTCTATGCTGCGAACCCTACAGTGGTATCAGAGCCGGATCTATGCGTAGATACTTTGCACGGGTAGTAAACATATGAGTATGTGGGCGATGATGATCATTTTATTGCTTCTTAGTTGTACTTTGGATATTGGTGGCATAGTGGGATGAAGCGGCCCGGACAAACTTTACATGTCCTCGCACATGGGACCTGTTCCACGCTTGACATGCAACTAGTTTTGCATAAGTGGCTAGCGGGTGTCTGTCTCTCCTACTATAGTCAATATCTAATTTGCAACGAGTTGTCAACAATTTGGTCATCCTCGTTGTGGTTCATGTTCGTAGGTAAGAACGGTTCTATCTTCGAAAGCCCTAAGCCACGTAAAACTTGCAATGGATAAATTAGAGGCGTCTAGTTTAGATTGTTGCTGGGCTAGTGTTATGATATGGTGATGTTGTAAGTAGAAGTATGAGATGATACTCTTACAACACACATAGCGTGTAAGTTCCATAGACCTTGGCCTTACACATAAAGGTATGATAGAGATCATACCACGATGCACATGATGGAGATCAAGTGTGGGAACCATATCATTTCACTTATTAACATGTGATGTTTATTGCATCTTATATTGCTTGTTTGGCATTTTATTAGCATAATAAGATGATCCCTCATTTAGATATCAAGATAAGAATGTGTTCTTCCTTAAGTATGCACCGAAAATGTTTCGTCGCTTCAAGACATCACGTGATGATCGGGTGTACTTGAATCCATGAGCATATCTCGGGTGTAAGACAGTTACACACGCGAATACTAAGGTTCTTACTTGGAGAGCCTAGCATGTACAGACATGGCCTCGGAACACGGACCGAAAGGTTAAGCATGAGTCATATAGTAGATATGATGCCCATTTGATGCTCGCCTTTGAAGCTACACCGACTCACGTGATGATCGGACTTGGTGTAGTGGATTTGGTTCATGTAATCACAAAAAAGACACGAGGGATGTCGTTTTTGAGTGGGAGTTCATTTCTAATTTGGATTAGTAGAACTCAATTTATCATAAATTAAATCAAAGTGAATTTGCATAATTTGTTGTAGTCATTGGCATTCGTTCACCACCTTATGCATAGTTGTAATTGGGATAATAGAACTATAGAATTCTGGATATATACTTTACGAACTGGTATCGTATTGTGTTGAGTGTCAATCTAAAGTTTAAAGTACTATTGCAAACTTTCAGCAAACTCTATTTACTCCGTGAAATTTAATAGTTAGTATTAAATCGAGAGTAACAATTCCAGTGTTAGTATCTTAAGTATCATGTTTGCCTCCATGATTCTTGATTGTTTTAATATCAAGTTTATCTAGGAGCTGAAAGAATTGTTTCAGAAACCATCATGTGTGGCAGATATAACAACATCTGAAACAATGTTTTGGTTGCAATATGATAGAGTATAATATATGTTCTCATATTGGATGAGAATTTGCGAAGGTTGGAGATGCTAGACATCCTAATCATCCAAAAGGGTTTTGGAAAGTAATGTTTTACTCACGATTCACCTTTATAAGCTACAGTAGCTTGATCATGAAAGTCGTCATGATAAGAATGAATAGAATATGTATGTAAAGTGTTTACTATACTAAAAGATTACTAAAGAATGGATTTTGAAAGAATACCGATCATTTTGATGATGGTGTTCTACTTCAAAGTGCAAGTCCAAAGGCATTATTATTTGAATATACACGCTTTGGACTATGTGTCATGTATATGGCGCCACTTTTGATGTTGATAGATTCTTTTAAAAAGGAAAAGGAAATGCTGAAAGAGAATCTATAAAATATACTTGGCAGAAAAGAGAAGATTGGAAATATCCAATTTAGGTATATAGATGATATACATGTTATGGTTGTATTCTTTGCTTGTTAAACAATGTGGTTCTTGGATATTGGATACCGAATTGGTTGGTATGAAATGTCATACAGAACGACGCAATTCATGAGCCACAATGGCCTAAGTAACTAGCAAGAGAATATGTGATGATGTTCATTGAAAACAAACAAACCGTTGTTTGTATTTCTCGTTGACATCAAAGTTTGACTTCAAGATTTGTTTTAATAATTGTTATTTGAATCAGGTATTATGAGAACAAAGGTTGTTCAAATAATTACCGTATTCCATATAAGATGGACAATTTACAAATCTAGTTGGAGAAATCACATCCATAAAGCCTAATGCTAAAATGTCGCAAGACAAATGATTGGAAGATCACTTACGAAGTGACATCGCTGTTTAAATTATATTGGAAAGAAAACATGAAGAATCTCCATATTCATGGATTTTTGGAGTCTTTGATTTGATCAACTGACGCTTGTGAGACTTTCCACATGGTAATGAAAACTTTGTTCAAAGGCCAAATAAGAACGAACGACTAAAATATTGGAATTTATACATATCGATGTATGTAGTCCATTATGTGTAGTCATAAGCGATGGATTTCAACTTCATATGCTTTCTCTGGAAATTTGAGTGAATATTCACTTAATGAGAAAGAAGTGTGAAATATTTGAAAATGTTCAAAGACTTTCAAGATGAAGTGAAAAATCATTGTAACAAGAAAATAAATGGTTTATGATTTTATCATAAGGGATTTGTTTGAGTTACAAGTGTAACAAGAAAATAAATGAATTATGATTTTACCATAAAGGGATTTATTTGAGTTGCAAGTTTAGCAAAACACCTAGATTTACATATCCCAAAACACCATAGGAATATGGAGTGTTTTAGATTTGTAATGAAACCTTGTTTGACATGGTTGGATCAAAGGTGTTATTTATAAAACTGCCATTATGTTTTAAAAGATTAAAGCTTTAGAGACTACCGCTTTTTCACTGAAAAGAGCTCCATCTTGATCCGTTGAAATGACACCATGGAAGTTATGGTTTGGGGTAAAACCCAAGTTGTCATTTCTTAAATTTTGGTATGCTAAACATAAGTAAGATGTTTACAACCAAAGTCGGATGAGCATGTCTTTGTAGGTTATTTCTAATAATAATTGGTTATTCCTCCATAACACCAAGGACAAAAGGGTTTGTCGCTTGAAACGTGAAGTTTCTTGAAGAAGGAATTTTTCATAAAAGTTAAGTGGGAGGACAATAGAACTTTGATAAGGTTAACGAACCTTAGCTAAATGTGCTGAGTTGCGCAGCGCCGGAAATCGTTCCGGAGGCTGCCATAATTCTCATATCTTATGTGCCTCAAAGGTTGTGGTCACGGAGATCTAAGTTCTTATTGAACCAAGTCGGTCGGATAAACAATCAAATACTAAGATTTGAGAGTAAATCATTATTGTTTGACAATGATGAACCGACTATATGCAAAGAAGAGATGATGGGCCCTGACTCCATCAAATGTCTTGAAGCCATAAAATCCGTGATAGTTCCATACACGAGAAATCAAGTTTTGAACTTGGAAGACCCTCTCGAAAGGTGTAAAAACCTATCAGTTGTATTTGGATCTATAAAGAAATAGACATGGATGTTTCACATCTATGAAATAGTCGACATGTCGTAAAGTATTTTACGACAATGTTCAAGGAGTTGACTATGAAAAGATTTGATCTTTCATAGCGATATTTAGTCTGGACGGATTAAAGTAGCAACCACTACCTATAATTTGGTATATGGTAGATGAATAAACAAAACAAAATTCTTCTAATAGAATGGTTACCTAGGACTTGTACAAGACACGGTCCAAAGGGTTTTGTTAATTCAAAGGATGCTAAAAAGGGCATGCAAACTTCAATAGTTGAAGTAAGCATCGCGGAGTTGGAATCTTCACCATGATGAAAAAGGAGTTTTTCATCAGGAGACGATGAAGATGCTTGCATTTGCAAGAAATTAAGTGGGAGCGCTGAGACACATTTCTAATACATTATGTGGATGACATCTTGTTGATTAGAAATGATGTATCTTTTATTGACAAAGGTTAAGAATTTCATTTCGATGAAATAATTAGGCAAAACCCGAATATTTAGCATGAATGTCTATAGTGGATAGACTGTGACGCTAATATGGTTGTGCCAAACGTACATATATGAGATATTGAATGAGTTCAATATAGAAACAACAAGAAACGGTTCTTGTCGCATGGAAAGGAATTGAATCAAGATTCAAGTGTATCGACACTTGATAAGTGAAACAAGATTCAAGTGTTTTGACAGTTGATGAGTGAAATCACAAGAATTTTTTGATCAATCATACCATGATATGTGCACATCCAGATATGTCCTATACTCTAAGTGTTATGAGCATATACCAGAATGAATCATAAAATGATCATTGGACGATAGTAAGGATATTCTTATGATCTTTTGGAAGAACTAAGAATATATTTGTGTAGAGGTGACAAACAATTACAAATAGTTCATTGTAAAGCGTTACATTGATACTAGTTTTATCACAAGATACAAATTAAGTTTATCTCAATTTAAACTATGGGTGGCGCAATGTAATGGAAAGGAGTTTCCATGATGGATTTGGAAGAGTTCCAAAGTTAAGACATTGTGACGAATACTACAACAAAAGGCTAAGTATATGACTGCTATAGTAGCAGCAAAGGAGGGAATTTGTGTCAAGTAGTTTGTTATCAAACTAAGGTGTAGTTCGCAATGGGCTAACACTAAAGATATATTGTATGACAATAGTATCGACATGATTTAACCCCAAGGAACTAAAGGTCTCACCAAAAGACCAAATTTATACAATGCCATCTCATTGGAGAATGAGTGATGCGTGGAGACGCAAAGACATGCAAATACACACGAACCTGAAGCGTCAGATCCGTAGATTATGTTAACAACTTGTAGTTGCGCATATGGAACACCAGAAAGCCATATGTGTTCAATACGCAAAGTTTTCAAACTAGATTATTGTCTCTAGTGCAAGTGGGAGACTGAAGGGAATATGCCCGAGAGGCAATAATAAAGTGGTTATCATCATATTCGTTATTTATGATAAATGTTTATTTTACATGCTACAATTGTATTAATACGGAAACGTTAATACATGTGTGTTTAATAAACAAAAAGGAAGTTCCTAGTTATGCCTCTCTCATAAACTAGCTCGTTGATTAACAAGATGATCAAGGTTTCCTGATCATGGACATTGGATGTTGTTAATAACGGGATCACAACATTAGTGTAATGGTGTGATGAACATTCATCCGATGTATAGCATTACGATCAAATTCATTGAGTTTATATTGCTATAACAACTTACGAAGTGATCCTAATCCTTAGACCATGAGATCATGTCAATCCCTAACACCGGAAGAGTTTCTTGATAACATCAAACGTCACGCCGTAACAGGGTGATTATAAAGATGGATTTAGAAATAATAAAGTGTTATGTTGAGGCCCATGGATCGAGAGTGGAATTTGTTCATCCCGATGACGGATAGATATGCTCTGGGCCCTCTCGGTGATATCACATTGATTATCTTGCAAGCAAGTGATTTGATCACTAGAATGTTATATCACGGGAACGAGAAAAGAGTGCATGTCAATAACGAGATCAAACTAGGTATGGAGATACCGATGATCGAATCTCGGACATGTAATATATCGTGATACAAAGGGATTGATACTAGTGTAAAAGGTTCCGACGATCACAAGAAAGTCATCGTTGAATGTGTGGGAGTCAGTATGGGTCTCCAGATCCCGCTTCTGATTATTGATCTGAGAGGGGTCTCGATCATGTCCGCATTATTCGCGAACTGTAGGGTGACACACTTAAGAGACACCGACATCCATTTGGAGCAAAAGTTTCATGCCGAAAAGAAAAGGAAAGTGCAGGAATTTATTTCACTAGACACCGAAACTGTTTCGGTTGAAATTGCTGAAACTGGTTCTGCATGTGAAATGGAATACTAGCAAGGGGTTTTATGTGAATGTTTGTTAATTAAAGTAATTAACAAAATTATGAATAAATAAATAAAAGAGTTTTATTTAAATGAGAGCTTGCATTAAATTTGGTGGAAATTTAATGCATGTGAGTGGATTTTTGAGTGGAGGATTTTTAATGGGAGTGGAGGCTTTTCATTTTGAGTGGGAGCTCCACCCACATGAATGTCGAAGAGGTGGGGGCAGCCCCCATGGCTGGGCGCCATGCCCCTTGGGTGCCCCCCTCTCCCCTTTAAAAGGCCCCCCTCTCCTGCTCTCAAAGTACACCTCCTCGTGAAGGATCTCTGATGTAGCCCGACCTACGGTCGTTACCACATCATGGTCTCCAACTTACGCCAAGTCGTCATGGACTCCAAAGGTGAACCCGTTCCTCTATGCGAGCCCACTTCCTACCCTATTGAATGTTATGCTACTTCATACTCCGTCACATATGCATGATAGGTTCACACCGACAAGTACGGAGGCAAGGGAGGAAGCCCGGGACATCAAGCCCGACAAGACGGAGGCTTGGAAGAGGAGACGGAAGAAGCCACGGCTGAACCACCGGAGTCTCCGGCCTACACCGGAGTCTCCGGTCTGCTACCGAGTCTCGGTCTGCTACACCGGAGTCTCCGGACCTACCTCTGGACCGACCCGGCAACCGCTCGGGGCGGTCAACGCCACTCGGAGGCGACAGGAGATGCATCGAGTCTCGGCCTGACCGGAGTCTCCGGACCCCACACCGGAGTCTCCGGCCTACACGATGGGCCTGCGCGCCGCCAGCTGGGCCTTCGGCCCATGTACCCCTCTAGCTCGTCCAAACCCTAGTTTTATCCCTAAACTACCCCTGTTTATGTGGCTGGCCTATAAATAGAGCCCCCACCCCTTCATGTATCCCTTAGGCATAGATGATAGACTAAAGACACCCCCATTGTGGAATCTCTAGTTTTGCCTCATCCCCTTACCCAAGGGGACCGACTATCGTCACCAACCTCGATTGGACTTTGCATCACGCATCCATCATTGAACAAGGCCTTGGAGTTCGACGTCTCGTCTCCAAGTTATCAAGACCCTCCCCAAGGTGTTCTTCCCTCTTCGATGTGGATTTGAGGGAGCACGTTGACCGATCTTTCCTTGCGAGGATTCTATCGGACCGGTGGCCGCCGTTCGGGAGCAATCGGCCTTGTATCATGTGAGTTTTGCGTGTGTTCATCGTGTTCTTTGCGAGGTGTGTGTTCGCTTCCGCTACCTTCTCCCTTTACCTCGCTTTACCATCGATTTGACCACGAGATCCGTGAAGATCGGGCACCCAAGAGGTTAACCCCTCCATCATCTGGTATCGGCAGCTTTTGGTTGCCACGGATTTCTCATCGATTCGGTCTTTTCCCCATAAATTCGAAAATTTCACCAAAAACAGCCCCAATTCGTGTTTTGGATCGATCAGTGATTTGAGTGCGTTTTGGTAGGTTTTGATCCATGGATTACTTGCTAAACTAGTTGATCTACCTTCCCCTGTGTTCCCATGGCCTAATTCCTTGATTTCCCCCATCAATCTGAGGTTTTGGTTCGAGTTTTTCCGCCCAAAACGCGTCCCGTTCGAGTCCTGGACGCTCTGGAATCTCCCGGACCGGAGTCTCCGGCCTAGACCGGAGTCTCCGGACTTTTTGGTCTCCAGACCGGAGTCTCCGGACCTCCATACCGGAGTCTCCGCCCCTCCCTGCAGACAGAAAAACTGCAACACGGTTTTGAGCATAACTTTTGCATTTCAACTCGGATTTTGGTGTTCTTTAGCTCGTTTCGAAGAGGAGGAGGAGCACTACATCATCATCTGTGTTGTTCATGCTATCTACCTCATCTAAATTACCTGAGAAAGGCGGAATCCAACAATAAAGGGTGAAGCTCGTCGACGAAAGGTATAACATTCCGCGACTTTTCCCCACTTGCATTCCTTTGTGAACCCCACTATCTTTGAGAGCAACAAACACCTATTGAGACTAGTTCCTCTTATGATTTCTTGGGCTATGCACATTTGATACCTTGTAGATTCCGAGCAAACATTGTGAGCACTATCTCATATAGTTATCTTGTATAGTTGTTGGCACAAGGAAGAGGCAAGTGAAAAAGAAAAAGAAAAAGAGAAAAAAATAGAAAAAAAAGAGAAAAAGAGAAAGAAAAAGAAAAAGAAACAAACAAGTGCCTCATAGAATAGGAAGCGCAAGCTCGATGAACAGCATATAGGTGGTACTTATTGTGCATATCTTGTAGCCCACCAATTAATTGCAATCGAACTAGCGTCTCTCCTTGTACTTGTGTGACACGAGCTTATAGTCTTCGCTAGGTAATCTTTTGGTTCTTAGCTCACTTTCTCCATCGCACAAGTCCCATTTATCCCACCGTGTGTGTTTCCTTGTACATATTTCCTATCTTGTGGATTGACTTGTTTGCTTTGTGATCATTGTGGTTCTTTACTTGCCAATACAACATCTTGATTTCGGATTGGTTCTTGACATGCCACCTTTCATACCTATCCACCATAGGCCTTGTGTGTGTGTGTTTTTTGGTTAGTAGTTGGTTTTGGTGTTCCGCGTGAACTTCACTTTGCTTGGTTTATTGCTCTCAAGTGTGGCCACTTGTACGATACGATCTTCCAAGGTAAAGTAAGGTTTGTAGTTGTATCCCTAACTCCCACTACCACTTCCATAAACACCGCTTGGTCTTGTGAATCATGTCTAGGGACTCCGGAACCGAGGATGATATCTATGAAGAATCCATGATGAGCCACCATGACTACGACTCCACAAGTATAGAGGACATGACGGAGCACAACACCGACAATGGCTCCGCATGCTTTGAGGACCCGGAGCAATACATCGACAACGGCTCCACATGCATGGAATACATGGAGCATGAAATCAACTATGGCTCCTCAAGCATGGAAGACTTGGAGCTCTACACCGACAATGGCTCCACATGCTTGGGTGATATGGAGTACTACACCAACAATTACTCCCCAAGCATGGACGACTTTGAGTACGACATCGACGATGCCTCGCCGAGCATGGAGGACACGGAGAACTTCATCGAGTTTGATGGCTCCTCCACGAGCCATGAAGAATTCCTCCACCACGTGGAGATGGAAGCCTACTACGCCAAGCAAGCGGAGGCGCATCATCAAGATTCCATGACCTTCAAGGACAAGTGTGCCACACCAAAGGGCACAACCTACTTCGATGATCCACCTCCAAGGCGATAAGCGCCACCACCTAGATGGAGTCAAGCTCCACCATCTCCAAGGCGCCAAGCTACATCATCTCCAAGGCGCCAAGCTCCAACTCCTATCCAAACAAGAGGGGCGTCCAAACATCATATACATCAAGAGGCTCCAAGAAATAAGAATCTTCATCGACAAACATCCTCTCATGAGCATCGCCACCATAAAGAGGATACAAGACATCGTCAAGGCATCTTCGCCACCAAGACGAAGAATTCTTGATGAGCACCAACCATCATGCTCAAGCAAGCTCAAGAAGGCACCACAAGAACAAGAAGAGTTCCAAGGCAAGTGATCATCGTCGCGAGTGTCATGTGGACGACCAAGTGCGCCACCTACATCAGCCATCGGCAAGGCACGCCAATGACCTCCGTCGACACCATCATAGGGCACCTTCAACTACTCGTGCCACCACCACAATGGCACCAAGAGCAAGCCTTCCCCCACGCCATCAAGCTTCAATGCCTACGCTTGACTTCCGCGACCTCGTGAACGAGGAAAATAAAGACCTCTACTTCGCCAAGTTGGATAGCATGAGACTACCTCCACCACTACTACAAGATGGCCACAAGACGGTCGAGCATGGGATTTTCCCTTCGACCATGGAGGCGAGCGATGATGCCCATCTTATGGCATCCAACCTTGAAGGCGACAAGGTCAAGAATGGTGAGCATGGGATTTTCCCTTCACCAAAGGAGGCGCTTGGAGTTGAGGAAACCGAGCCTATCCCCATATGCTTGAGTGATGATGTGGTACCAATACCATGTGAGTATGAGAGCCACTTAGCCCACTTGAGTGAGAACAAGAGTGAGATGAGTGACTCCACCTTATGTGAGATTGAGTTCTTCCACTTTGAGGGCATGAGTGATACACCGAGTGAGTTGAGAGTGGTAGTTGATAGGTCAAGTGAGACCATTTATATTTCTAACAACTTACCCTCTACCTCTAGTGTGTTCTCTTATGTTGTGCTAGGTTCCATGGATGAAGACGCACCAAGCCATGAAGCAATGATGCCTCAATTGGAGAAGATGTACATGTTGCATGAAGATGATGCTACGCCATGGCTACATCAAGAAAACGAAGTCGTCCACAAGGAGGCCACTACTACCACAACACCCACTTCATATGAGAGGTATGACCAAGGTAACAATAAGGGTGTTGATGATGCCATGATCCCACTAGTGGACATGATGAATTGTGAGGATATACATGGTATGGATGATACTTGTGACATTACATATGCTTCATTCATATTCCCATGTGATGCTTTGCCTTTGCATAATATTGCTCATGTGGAATTGTTTGATTGCGATACCATTTCCATAAACATGCCATGCTATGCATCTTGTGTGTATCCTCCAATTGCTTCGGACTTGCTTTGTCATGCTAGTCATTCAATTTCTCCCGTTGCTTGCAATAAGATGAATGCTTGCTATTTCACTTGTTTTGCTTGCAACAACATTGATCATATGCGTTATAATGAGATGCCCCCCATAGCTTTCTCAATTTTTGGAGATTTTGATGATTGCCATGATAAGCATGTTCCCCACTTGCATACTCACCATGCACCTATTTCATACTTGATTGACATTAATGGTGATGTGCACAAAAAGAGATACGTCATGATGGATGATGTGTATCTGTACCATGCACACACGTTCTTCCTTTTGTGTATGATGTGTGTAGGTACCCGCACTATCATGTCAACCTCGGTTGAGCACGAGTTGACAAAAAGAGCTCTTGAGAGCATCCAACAAGTGAGTTCAAGATCGAACCCAGCTCTAATACCTTTTGCATGCTTTGCATCTTTCATGTTGGCAAATTGCTCTTTCCTATGGTTTGCTTGCAAGCATGTTAATGGTATTATCTTCCCTTGTGACATTCATGTTTCCTCGCTTTTAGATAATAATGTTTTGTGTGTTGTAACAAAATTGTTGAACAATTTATCTCTCCGATGTTTTGTGTGCAACCACAATTCCATTAAGAGCATGTATTGTCATGAGAGCTTCCAAGAATATCGTCCTATTGTTGCAACAAACATAAGGACCACTTGCTCTTTCATTTGGTTTGATTGCAAACACGTTACTTTGGCTTCCGCTTGGGATACTCATATTCCCATGATATTTGCTATCGATGATTTGTGTGTGACATCCAACATGTCGAACAATTTCTCTTTCCAATGGTTGGTGGGCACACATAATGATGTTCAAACGATTTCCATGCACTTTGACCTTGCATATGCATTCCATTTGCTATCCTTGTATTGTGCTAATAGTGTTGTGAACAAGAATGGACATGCCACATTTGACATGGTCCTCTATCACGCACGGAAATATTTTGCTTGGTCTTTGTTGTGTGAAGGCACAAATGCATACACGTCAACCTCTATGGACTATATGTTGACAAGAAGAACCGAAGAGAGTTACCTATGGATACCCTTCATCGAGCTATCTCTACAAGATAAGGTGACTTCCTTCTACTTGATGACTCATGCAATAATCTTCATGAATTGGCTACACTTTGAGTGTTGCTTCGCTTTTGTTGTGAGCTTTGTAGGCTTCAAGGAAGGTGAAGGAACATTGAAGTGTTGTCAAGTCAATCTTCCGAGGACGACTATATGGTGAACCCCAGGATCAAGGATGTCCTTCGACCTCTTCTACTTCGTGATGAACATGGAGAGTCGAGGACGACTCTTTTTGAAGGGGGGGGGGAGCTGATGTAGCCCGACCTACGGTCGTTATCACATCATGGTCTCCAACTTACGCCAAGTCGTCATGGACTCCAAAGGTGAACCCGTTCCTCTATGCGAGCCCACTTCCTACCCTATTGAATGTTATGCTACTTCAGACTCCGTCACATATGCATGATAGGTTCACACCGACAAGTACGGAGGCAAGGGAGGAAGCCTGGGACATCAAGCCCGACAAGACGGAGGCTTGGAAGAGGAGACGGAAGAAGCCATGGCTGAACCACCGGAGTCTCCGGCCTACACCGGAGTCTCCGGTCCTGCTACACCGGAGTCTCCGGTCCTGCTAAACCGGAGTCTCCGGACCTACCTCCGGACCGACCCGCCCGAGGGGCTCGAGAACGCCACTCCGGAGGCGACAGGAGACAGACCGGAGTCTCTGGCCTAGACCGGAGTCTCCGGACGCCACACCGGAGTCTCCGGCCTACACGATGGGCCTGCGCGCCGCCAGCTGGGCCTTCGGCCCATGTACCCCTCTAGCTCGTCCAAACCCTAGTTTTATCCCTAAACTACCCCTGTTTATGTGGCTGGCCTATAAATAGAGCCCCCACCCCTTCATGTATCCCTTAGGCATAGATGATAGACTAAAGACACCCCCCATTGTGGAATCTCTAGTTTTGCCTCATCCCCTTACCCAAGGGGACCGACTATCGTCACCAACCTCGATTGGACTTTGCATCACGCATCCATCATTGAACAAGGCCTTGGAGTTCGACATCTCGTCTCCAAGTTGTCAAGACCCTCCCCAAGGTGTTCTTCCCTCTCCGATGTGGATTTGAGGGAGCACATTGACCGATCTTTCCTTGCGAGGATTCTATCGGACCGGTAGCCGCCGTTCGGGAGCAATCGGCCTTGTATCGTGTGAGTTTTGCATGTGTTCATCGTGTTCTTCGCGAGGTGTGTGTTCGCTTCCGCTACCTTCTCCCTTTCCCCTCGCTTTCCCATCGATTTGACCACAAGATCCGTGAAGTTCGGGCACCCAAGAGGTTAACCCCTCCATCAATCTCTCTCCCCCTCTAGAATTTATCCCCCATGGTCTCGGACTAGCGAGATACATGTTCCCGGTGGCTATTCGGCAAGAAAGAGTTGTGCTTCCGCTGCATCGCTGGAGCGAGGAGGCGGAGGTTGATCGGTGCCTCGAACGTGTGTGCGAGCACGGATGCGCTGCTGTTTTGCGGCGCTAGGACTTCCTCTCGATCTTGAGATCGGCAAGAGATCGTCTACATCAACCACGAGTTTGGACTCGTTAAGCTTTGTCGGTCTTCAAGGGTATTTTATCTACAGATATACATCCGCCCGTTGTTTGTATCAGGTAGATAGATCTTGGTACATAGTTGTTCCCATCGTAGGAATTTTTTTGTTTTCTATGCTGCGAACCCTACTCTTCTGGCATCTAACGGTTTGTACAAACCATTGCCGTGATTCGTTATGTGGGCATGGTGTACACCAAGGAGGCATGCAGGGTCGTGAAGGGGGCAGTGATTGGCTTGGATCATCTTCTGTGCCCCACATCATTGAATTGTGGATGGGAATATGCTGCCCGGTTGTGCAACGAAGAGTTGATCTCTCACGGGTAAAGTGACGCACCTCTGCAGAGTGTAAGAACTGTAACTTGTTACTCCCTGTTCCGGGAAGGAGCTGCTGTAGCATCCCAAAAATATTAAACTAGAATCATCAAACTCTAATCACCAAATTTAGGGTTACCAAAAACTTGTCAAATTAAAAATATGAAAGCCTTCATATGAGTGTGCATTAAAATTTGGATTCTTTTGAATTTCCATGATTATGTGTTTCTTTGCTTGTAAAATGATTCTTAGTTGAAATAAACATCATCTAAACAATCCCCAAACTTTTCCCAAAGACAAACAAATCAAAACAAACAAATTAAGTGAATGGTCACTTTGGCCAATTTAACTCCCATGCCTACTTTGGCTATCTATAACTTTCAGAACTTAACAGAAACATGTATGGATCTTTGCAACCCTTGATAGTAATCATAACAAGGTACCAAGGCCCACTTTGTGATCATCCAAAAATATTTAAATGCATAGTTTAAATGCAAGTTTAAAATTGAATCTATTTCATATGGGAAGATCCCACTTTTTCAAAATCCACTCAAACAAGCTCAATTTTCAAAACCCAAGCATCCACAGTATCACCAGCACATGCCTAGCACACCCACCAAAAATAATTTCAAAATTCAAAACTTGAATTCATGCGGCCATTTCATCATACAGCTTGCAGATACAAATCAAACAAAATCAAAACACTATGTTGAGCAGTGTTTTGGGCCTAATTGGTTCCCTCTCTAGCTCATAGCAACCTCAGTAGATCATCTAGCAAACTTAACTAAGCTCTAGCCCCACTGTAAACTCGTCAATGTCATCACTGGTGAATAGCCCGAGAGCACCCATGCTTCACCGCCCCCTCTCGAAGCTAGGAGAAGGACTAGCCGTGCCAACCTTGTCTGGGAGGTAGCCCATGCTTCACCGCCCCCTCTCGACCAGCCCTGCCTCGCAGACATCAACCAGAACCGCCAGGAACGCCGCGCCCGCGCTGCTGTCGCCCATGCAACCCGACCACCTCGAGCCCTTGCCGCTCGCCAGCATGCACCCCACCGTCCCAGGAGACCACCAGACATGCCCATTTCACCGCCTGTACCCCGTAGCCACCGCTCACCGCAGAGTTCGCCGCCTCTGCCTCGCAGAGCATCGCGTGTTCCAGACCATTTGGCACCGCCCCTACAAGCGCATTCAAACCTTAGAGCATCGCCAGGATACCACCGATCGATCGCCACCCTCGGCCTGCCTCTAGCAACCCATAGCCGTGTCGCCACCGTCGCCTGCCCATCCCTCTTGGTCTTGTCGTTGAGCCTATAAAAGGAGGCCACCCCCAGCCGATGGAAGCACACAATTTCACTCCCCTCACCTCACTGATCGTTCCAACCCGTAGCCGGAGCAAGGCGAGCAGCGCATCGCCGGAATTGCGCCGGAGAAGGCCGCCTCTAGATAAGAAGGGCGCTGTCGATTTCGTCCACCCAGGAGCTGCCGCGACCACCCCTGAGTTCGCCGTCGTCGACTTTGTCGTTTGCCCGCATCGCCGACCTTCGCCTGAGCCCCGGTGAGCCCCCGACGACCCCCACTGAGCCGCTAGGGTTCGAGCTCGCCGGTGACTACTTCATCGTCGACGACGACCCTCAGCCGTCGATCTTCATTCTAATCCAACGCACCACATCGCCCCGTACTGCTTCGCGTGTTAAGATTCACTGACCAGTAGACCTGCCCGTCGACCGTGCCCCAGCGTCGCGAGTGACCTGGCCGCCCGTTAACCTTTCCAAGCCACCTGCTTGAATTTAGATTTTTCTATTTAGATGCAAACTCAGTTCTGTACCTAGTTTCAAAAATCAACCCAGCTCGATTCAGTGAACCAAATGGAATGAAACCAATTTTGTTAGAAAGATATTGAAATGCTTAATCCAAGCCAACGTTGGATTCAAATCATTTGAATCTATAGATCAACCTTGGTAAACATAACAAGGCAGAAGCTTTTCTGTATTCAAACATTTTTCAAATTTAAACCACAATAGCTTATGAGTTGATTCCAACTCTCAAAAATCACATTTGATCATACCTTTCAGAATATATAAAAACATATGGGTTTACTTACAGAAATAATGTGCAAGTAATAAAAGAATGCCACATAGACATTTCTAGTCACTTTATTTAATTGAAATAAAAGGTTAAACCTTATTAAATTAGGACACCACTTTAAATCACATTCCCATGTACTGAAATATGTGGTGATGACATGTGTCAACATGATCCCATGTTTGGTTTGGAGAATATTAAATCTTAAGTAGTTTTTCAATGAGTAGAAATTATTTTCTAAAAATAAATAAATAATGCAAGTGATTTAATCTTGAATGTTAGTGATGATGCTAGATCATCTATAGAACCCTTGTGTGTGAGGATTGAAAGTAGTTAAGTATGGTTTGGTGATTGTGTACCTAGTATTTATTCATAGACGCTAGTACCGACCAAGGATACGAGGAGGAAGAAGGATACTACGAAGAAGAAGCCGAGGAGAACTTCAACCACTGCTCTACACAAGGCAAGCTAACACTTGCAAGATACTCTACTTATGCAAGCCTATACTGATACTGATGCAAGCAAATACTTTCTTGCTACCATGACCACTAGATGCCTTAAGCATATGTGATCATATCCACTTGATACACCCTCCTAGTTTTACTTGCAAGCTTTATACCTTATTTATTTATCAAAGCTCTTGCTTAGAGTCTACTTGAGTAAATTGTAGATATTAGAAAGATAATTGAAGGTTGCATAAAGAGCATAAAATTTGTCCTAAGCTAGATAATCTTGATGTCATCCTTAGGCATGAGATTGAACTTAGTTAAACTACACTAGTTTACCACCCCTCATTAGTACTCACTCCCATTTTTAGATGCTAGTGCTAAGCATAAAACTTGATCAACTTTAGATGGGGATACTTGGTGAAAATGGTTATGTAAACCTTGGAATGATGGATCATTCTATTGAGATGTTTTGACATGTGTTTCCGAACACCAGATGATTTTGGTGATGAAAATGTTGAGGCATGAGCCTTAGCCCTTTATAAAACTGATGGTTGTCTGGATGCGATACCATTCCAATGTTACCGTACAACCACAATACCCGAGAATTGGGTAGGGCTTGACTGGAAACTTATATACCTTAGTATGGGTTCCCTCACAGCCAAGGTCTGAGCTGAGGCTACCTTGCAAAGATTGTCCACCTGTGTAGTACCCAAGATGACAACTAGTCATGGTTGGGAGGCCAAACTCATAGGAGAGGTTCTTATACTAGGGCGTGTAATTGAAAGGTTAGGATTGATTATCCGCATACTGAGTATGGTGAATTCAGGATTTGTTCCTGACGGATGTATCGAATGTTGTGGTGAAAGTGTACAATCTCTGCAGAGTGTCAAACTATTCGAATAGCCGCGTCTGCGGTTATGGACAGTTGGAGTGGCCATACTTTTCCCCCGTCAGATGTTTTCAAAATGACTTTTGAAATGGATTGAGATTTTGACTTGACCACAACAGAGTTGTGATATGAAATTCAAGTTCTCACTTAGGTGTTATAAACTTTCAACTAGCTTTTCTTGCTTCTGAACTTAGTAGAGGTAAATCTGGCTTTTTGCAAAACAACCCTAGAGCTTAGTGTCCTACTACAAAACCCCCTTCACTTGTTAGTATTAGTTTGCGAGTACTTAAAGAGTACTCATGGCTTTGTCCCTGGCTATTCCCGTGGCCAGACTATGAAGAGGAGTACCAGGATGATGGACCCCAGGAAGGGTACGACAACTAGGATCATCTCCCATCGTCAGCATTGCCTATGACCCCGAAGATGGAGCTTCGCCTATGCTACCATTATTATTACGTTATTTCGCTGCATGAGTTGTATTAAGAACTGGATCATGAGATCCTTATTTGTGTAAGACCTTATGTATGGTTTGTAATGGATGATGTACTGTGGTATCCAATTCTGTTATGTCTCACAAAAATGGTAATCCTAGGATTGCGATGTATGGCATAACAGGCATCTGGGATTAAAAATCCGGGTGTTGACAAGTTGGTATCAGAGCCATCCTGACCATAGGAGACCCTAGTTAGACTGGACGTTTGAATCAAAAACTTAGTTTCAAAACCAAAGGAAGCAAATATTTCCAAAAATTTATTCCCATTTTTATCACCTTGATTCTTTCATAAAAATTCATGTTCCTCAAAAACTCTTACAAAATACATAAAATTTGACACACTTGACTCTACTAACTTACTCATCCTATATTCTTATAGATGGACGTGAAGTACAACAAGTTTTATCAGTTGGGGAATGGAGGAGACCTTATCTTTGAGCGGGATTTGGACCAGCTTTCAGAAATTCTGGAGCGTCCGCACCCCGAGTTCTTCGGAGCTCAGCTCAATGATCAAGGAGGAGAAGATCTGCAGTGGCTAATTGTTGCAAGTCTCCGAAGAAAGATTGAACCTCCCACTACCGAGGGAATTCAATTCACCTTAAGAGAGAACAACTGGCTCGATGGACTTGCCAGGGCCATGCAGGAAGCTCTTGCACGTCTTTGGGGCAGAGTATCAACCAGATCAAGGGAACCCGCTTTGAGTTTTGTCCAAGGCGTGATGCTAATGGACAGCCACTGGAAGCCCCCTATCACCACGAGCTAAAGACCCAATTGGACCACCTTAGCTTCATGATGTATGATCATCAGTAGGAATTGGACAATTGCCGTGACTACTCCAACCACAAGTCCGCCATCATCAAAACGAAGGATCAGACCATTGCCATGCTAGCAAAGGATCGCAAGTATCGTCGCCATTAGCTCGACAAGAAGGAGCGCATCATTGCCCGTCTTCGCCACCGTATCTCGGATTTGGAGGAGACCATCCACGAGAGAGACATGCAGTTGGAGGAAAGGGAGAATGCCGGAGAAGATCTTCGTGTAGACCCCTACTCCTATCTCAGGCTATTGATTTCTTCACCGATGAGGATGATTACGCCTTCATCGATGACGATGAGGATGGTGACTACACCGACTCCGAGGAGTAGTAGCACTTGAGCACTAGCATAGTGAGTTGTATTCAGTCCCACTATATCGTAGTTTCCAAAATGGTTCTTAAAACCATCTGTTTACCTTTGTTGTGGTGTGTGTTTGTATCGTGTGCTATGAATGAATGAATGAAAAGCAAGTTGCTAGAAAATCTGAGTCAAACTTTAAAAACTTTTCAAAGTACCAGAACCTTAGAAATTTCCCTCTTTTCTCATGATCTATCTTAATCTTCAGATGCCACGCGGAGGAAGTGGTTCATCCCGGACCCGATGTTGCAGATCCTGCAAATGTTGGTTTCTGACCGCGAAGCTAAAAGAGCCGAACGTCAAGCCAACTTAGCCACCCTTCAACAGATAGCTCAGCTAGCCCACAACAATCAAGGCCAAGGAAACCAGGACAACCATGGATCTAAGCTCAAGAATTTCCAGAATACCAACCCACCTATTTTCACTAAGTCAGAAGAGACCATAAATGCAGACGATTGGTTGCAAACCATGGAAAACAACCTAGAAGTCGCCGGAGTGGAAGCCAACGAGAAAATTTTGTTTGCCACCCACTATCTAGCCGGAGATGCCATAGCATGGTGGAACAGTGTTCGTGCAATGACCGGAGGACAGATGATGACCTGGGAGGAATTCAAGGTCAAGTTCAGCAGAACCCATGTGCCACCGGGTTTGATCAAGAGAATGAGAGATGAGTTCAGAGAACTGAAGCAAGGAAGGATGATCGTAGTGGAATACCGTGACAAATTCTTGTCATTAGCTAGGTATGCCCCGGATGAGATTGACACTGAAGCCAAGAAGAAGGAAAGATTCTTGAATGGTCTGCACGATGAGATGCAGACGGTGCTAGTCAATATCCCCTTTGCCGATATTGAAGCCCTTGTCGACTCTGCCATCCAGATGGAAGGAAAGACCAACCAAGCCAATGAAAACCGCAAGCGTCGCATGATGCATTAGCCAGGAACCCATCAGAACCCAAAGTATCACCCTAACCTATCTCCAGGATTTGCCCCGAGAACCAACATACCCCCGATGAACCGTCCGACCTATCCCAACCGTGGAAACCCAAGGCCCGGAGGAAATCACAACAACCCCGGCAACTCTAACAATTTCAACCGTGCCCCACCCAAGTTCAATAACAACAATGCTACCGCCAACACCAACACTGCCCCGAGGACTGGAAGCAATGTTGTGCCTATTGCAGCAAAGGACAAGTCGCAAGTGACTTGTTATGACTGTGGAAATAAGGGTCACTACTCCAACGAGTTCCCCAACAAGAAGAATCCCGCAGCCCCCAATGCAAATGCCCCAGCTCAGCAGCAGCGTTGTGTTCAGCCCAGAAGAAGATTTGCCCCAGGAAATTCACTCAACCGCAACGGCCGTCTTTTTCTCATGCATGCTGAAGAAGCTCAGGAAGCGCCAGACGTCGTGCTGGGTATGTTTTCTGTTAATTCAGTACTTGCAAGAGTGTTGTTTGATTCGGGTGCATCGCATTCATTTGTCACCGAAGAGTTTGCCTGCACTAGTAAGATTCAACCAACAAAACTGAAGCATGTTATGATTGTTCAAATCCCCGGTTCAACCACCAAAGCTAGGCAAATTTGCAAAGCCGTCCCTATCCGAATCCATGGCATAGATTTTTATGCTAATCTGATAGTACTCGGAACTAAAGGTTTGGAAGTAGTACTAGGAATGGATTGGATGTCCAAACATAAAGGATTAATTGACTGTGCCAAGAAAGCCCTAACCATGACCAATACAGCCGGAATATCAGTCGAGCATATATCTGAAACCTTACCTCGTCAATTCAAGTGCAACAAGAGTATAGCCCAACCTACCATTGACCAAGTCCGGATAGTCTGTGAATACCCCGATGTATTTCTAGATGTTTTGCCCGGTATGCCCCTAGATCGGGATATCGAGTTTATCATTGAACTAATCCCCGGAACCGGACCCATAGCCCAGAGACCATATAGTATGAACCCGTCTGAACTAGCAGAACTGAAGAAGCAACTGGATTCCATGTTGGAAATTGTATTGATTCAACCAAGTGCGTCACTATGGAGATCACCTATATTATTTGTGGACAAGAAGGATGGAGGTAACCGTTTGTGTACGGATTATCGGAAGTTGAATGATGTCAATATCAAGAACAAGTACCCATTGCCCAAAATAGAAGATTTGTTTGATCAGTTGACCGGTTCCAAAGTGTTTTCTAAGATTGATCTTAGAACAGGCTATCATCAACTCAAGATTCGCGCAGAGGATATTCCAAAGACTGCCTTTACCACCAGATATGGATTATACGAGTATACTGTCATGTCTTTTGGATTAACCAATGCCCCCGCTTATTTCATGAAACTCATGAATAAGATTTTTATGGACTTCCTGGATAAGTTTGTCGTTGTTTTCATCGATGACATACTGATTAATTCCAAATCAGAAGAAGAACATGAGGTACACCTAAGGACCATTCTTGGAACCCTTAGAGGGCATCAGTTGTATGCCAAGTTTAGCAAATGTGAATTCTGGTTATAGGAGGTAGGATTCCTCGGCCACATTATATCAGCCGGAGGAATTGCCGTTGACCCTGCAAAGGTGAAAGATGTCGAAGATTGGCAAGCCCCAACCACTCAAACCCAAGTTCGTGCATTTCTCGGATTGGCGGGATATTACCGCAAGTTCGTAGAAGGATTCTCGAGTATCACCAGACCCATGACCCAATTGCTGAATAAGGACAAGAAGTTTGAATGGACCGACAAATGTGAAGCGAGTTTTAAAGAACTCAAGAGGAGATTGATTTCAGCCCCAATCTTAATCATGCCGGATATCACGAAGCCCTTCGACGTGTATTGTGACACATCCAAGATCGGTCTCGGATGTGTGCTAATGCAAGAAGGCAAAGTTATATCTTATCTATCTCGACAACTGAAACAACATGAGAAAAATTACGCAACCCATGGCCTCGAACTCACAGCCGTAGTTCTAGCCCTGAAGACATGGAGGCACTACCTGATGGGAAACCGTTGTGAGATCTATTCGGATCACAAGAGTCTGAAGTATATATTCACTCAGAAGGAGCTGAATATGAGGCAGAGAAGATGGATTGAGCTAATCAAGGATTACGATCTGGACATTCACTATCACCCCGGTAAATCCACCGTGGTAGCAGATGCCCTTAGCAGATTGCCGTGCCACTTGAACTCCATGATTTTGAAGGAGCAACCAAGCTTGCACAAAGAGATGGAAGATTTTCGAATGGAATTAGTAAGTGAAGGATTTTTGGCTAGCATAGAACTTCAACCCACTTTGATCAGCCAGATCAAAGAGGCGCAGAAAGGAAATGCTAGTATCGATGGAATCAAGCGTCGTGTCAGTGCAAAGTAAATTGCGGTTCAAGACGAAGAAGGAGTTCTGTGGTACAAAGGACGCCTTTGTGTACCCGCAAATTCTGAGTTGAAAGAAGTTATTCTGAAGGAAGCTCATGATACTCTTTATTCTATCCACCCGAAGGAACGAAGATGTATCAAGATTTGAAGGAGCAATTTTGGTGGCATAAGATGGAGAGAGAAATCGGGAGCTATATCGCCAAGTGTGATATATGTCAGAGAATCAAGGCAGGACATCAAAGACCCGCTGGATTGTTGCAACCATTGCAGATTCCGGAATGGAAATGGGATTCCATTGGAATGGACTTTATCACCGGATTACCTACTTCTAGTAGGGGAAATGACTCTATCTGGGTCATAGTAGACAGATTGTCCAAAGTCGCCCATTTCTTAGCCGTCAAGACCACATATCAGAGTTCGAAGCTAGCAGAGTTATACATCGCTAGAATCGTCAGTTTGCATGGAGTCCCTAAGAACATCGTATCGGATCGAGGAACTCAGTTTACCTCGAGATTCTGGAAGAAAGTCCAAGAAGGTTTAGGAACCCGACTACATTTCAGCACCACTTATCACCCTCAGACCGATGGACAAATAGAGCGAGTAAATCAAATACTCGAAGATATGCTAAGAGCATGTGTGTTAGAATATGGATCTAAGTGGGAAGACTATCTGCCGTTTGCAGAATTTTCATACAACAACAGTTATCAAGGTAGTTCGCAAATGGACCCATTTGAATTCATGTATGGAAGGAAGTGTCGCACCCCTTTGAACTGGTCGGAAGTAGGAGAGAGTTACATTTTCGGACCCGACATCCTACGAGAAGCAGAAGAGTAGGTTCACAAGATTTGTGAGCACCTCAAGACAGCCCAGTCAAGACAGAAGAGTTACGCCGACAAGAGACGTAGAGACCTCGCCTTCAACATAGGAGATTTTGTGTATCTTAAAGTGTCACCATTGAAGGGAATGCAGCGTTTCCAACTCAAAGGAAAGTTAGACCCTAGATATATCGGTCCCTTCAAGATTTTGAACCGTCGAGGAGAAGTGTCGTATCAATTGGACCTACCCTAAGAGATGTCAGCCATGCACAATGTGTTCATATCTCATTACTTCGCAAGTGCCTCGAAGTTCTAGAGAAGACTGAAGTGTTCAAGAATATTGATCACCGGACCATAGAGATCAACGATGACCTGACCTATCCCGAAGTACCCATCCGTATTTCGGAAGAAGCTTTCAGAACTACCAGAAAACGAAGCATCAAGTTTCTCAAGATTCAGTGGAGCAACGACACAGAAGAGGAAGCTACCTGGGAGCGAGAAGATCACATCAGGACGAAGTTTCCCGATCTCTTCAAATCCTAGGTAATCTTTTTCGTCCTTTTTCAAATCTCGGGACGAGATTTTGTTTAAGGGGGGAAGGTTTGTAACATCCCAAAAATATTAAACTAGAATCATCAAACTCTAATCACCAAATTTAGGGTTAACAAAAACTTTTCAAATTAAAAATATGAAAGCCTTCATATGAGTGTGCATTAAAATTGGATTCTTTTGAATTGCCATGATTATGTGTTTATTTGCTTGTAAAATGATTCTTAGGTGAAATAAACATCATCTAAACAATCCCCAAACTTTTCCCAAAGACAAACAAATTAAGTGAATGGTCACTTTGGCCAATTTAACTCCCATGCCTACTTTGGCTATCTCTAACTTTCAGAACTTAACAAAAACATGTATGGATCTTTGCACCCCTTGATAGTACTCATAACAAGGTACCAAGGCCCACTTTGTGATCATCCAAAAACATTTAAATGCATAGTTTAAATGACAGTTTAAAATTGAATCTATTTCATATGGGAAGATCCCACTTTTTCAAAAGCCACTCAAACAAGCTCAATTTTCAAAACCCAAGCATCCAAAGTATCACCAGCACATGCCTAGCACACCCACCAAAAATAATTTCAAAATTCAAAACTTGAATTCATGCGGCCATTTCATCAAACAGCTTGCAGATACAAATCAAACAAAATCAAAACACTATGTTGAGCAGTGTTTTGGGCCTAACTGGTTCCCTCTCTAGATCACAACAACATCAGTAGATCATCTAGCAAACTTAACTAAGCTCTAGACCCACTATAAAATCGCCAATGTCATCAATGGTGAACAGCCCGAGAGCACCCATGTCACCCCAGTGTGGACAGCAAGCTAGGAGAAGAACTAGTCGTGCCAACCTTGTCTGGGAGGTAGCCCATGCTTCACTGCCCCCTCTCGACTAGCTCTGCCTCGCAGACAGCAACCAGAACCGCCAAGAACGCCGGGCCCGCGCCGCTGTCGCCCATGCCGAAGCGCACCGTAGAGCACGCGCAGTTCCCACGCAACCCGACCACCTTGAGCCCTCGCCGCCTGCCAGCATGCACCCCACCGTCCCAGGAGACCGTCAGACATGCCCATTTCACCACCCGTACCCCGTAGCCACCGCTCGCCGCAGAGTTCGCCACCTGTGCCTCGCAGAGCATCGCGCGTTCCCGACCGTTTGCCACCGCCCCTACAAGCGCATTCAAACCTTAGAGCATCGCCAGGAGACCACCGATCGATCGCCACCCTCGGCCATGCCTCTAGCAACCCGTAGTCGTGTCGCCACCGTTGCCTGCCCATCCCTCTCGGTCTCGCCGTCGAGCCTATAAAAGGAGGCCACCCCCAGCCGATTGAAGCACACCATTTCACTCCCCTCACCTCACTGATCGTTCCAACCCGTATCTGGAGCAAGGCGAGTAGCGCATCGCCGGAATTGCGCCGGAGCAGGCCGCCTCTGGAGAAGAAGGGTGCCGTCGATTTCGTCCACCCCAGGAGCTGCCGCGACCAACCCTGAATTCGCCACGTCGACTTCGTCGTTCGCCCACATCGCCGACCTTCGCCTGAGCCCCGGTGATCCCCCGACGACCCCCACTGAGCCGCTAGTGTTCGAGCTCGCCGGTGACTAGTTCATCGTCGATGACGACCCTCAGCCGTCGATCTTCATTCTAATCCAACGCACCACATCGCCCCGTACCGCTTCGCGTGTTAAGAGTCGCTGACCAGTAGACCTGCCCGGTCAGTCGTGCCCCGCGTCGCAGAGTGACACTGGGCCGGCCCGTTAACCTTTCCCGCGCAGCCCACTCGTTTGAATTTAGATTTTTCTATTTAGATGCAAACTCAGTTCTGTACCTAGTTTCAAAAATCAACCCAGCTCGATTTAGTGAACCAAATGGAATGAAACCAATTTTGTTAGAAAGATATTGAAATGCTTAATCCAAGATCGTTGGATTCAAATCATTTGAATCTATAGATCAACCTTGGTAAAAATAACAAGGCAGAAGCTTTTCTATATTCAAACATTTTTCAAATTTAAACCACAATAGCTTTTGAGTTGATTCCAACTCTCAAAAATCACATTTGATCATACCTTTCAGAATATATAAAAACATATGGGTTTACTTACAGAAATAATGTGCAAGTAATAAAAGAATGCCACATAGACATTTCTAGTCACTTTATTTAATTGAAATAAAAGTTTAAACCTTATTAAATTAGGACACCACTTTAAATCACATTCCCATGTACTGAAATATGTGGTGATGACATGTGTCAACATGATCCCATGTTTGGTTTGGAGAATATTAAATCTTAAGTAGTTTTTCAATGAGTAGAAATTACTTTTCTAAAAATAAATAAATAATGCAAGTGCTTTAATCTTTAATGTTAGTGATGATGCTAGATCATCTATAGAACCCTTGTGTGTGAGGATTGAAAGTAGTTAAGTATTGTTTGGTGATTGTGTACCTCGTATTTATTCATAGACGCTAGTACCGACCAATGATACGAGGAGGAAGAAGGATACTACGAAGAAGAAGCCGAGGAGAACTTCAACCACTGCTCTGCACAAGGCAAGCTAACACTTGCAAGATAATCTACTTATGCAAGCCTATACTGATACTGATGCAAGCAAATACTTGCTTGCTACCATGACCAGTAGATTCCTTAAGCATATGTGATCATATCCACTTGATACCCCCCTCCTAGTTTTACTTGCAAGCTTTATACCTTATTTCTTTATCAAAGCTCTTGCTTAGAGCCTACTTGGGTAAATTGTAGATATTAGAAAGATAATTGAAGGTTTCATAAAGAGCATAAAATTTGGCCTAAGTTAGATAATCTTGATGTCATCCTAAGGCATGAGATTTAACTTAGTTAAACTACACTAGTTTACCACCCCTCATTAGTACTCACTCCCATTTTTAGATGCTAGTGCTAAGCATAAAACTTGATCAACTTTAGATGGGAATACTTGGTGAAAATGGTTATGTAAACCTTGGAATGATGGATCATTCTATTGAGATGTTTTGACATGTGTTTCCGAACACCAGATGATTTTGGTGATGAAAATGTTGAGGCATGAGCCTTAGCCCTTTATAAAACTGATGGTTGTCTGGATGCGATACCATTCCAATGTTACCGTACAACCACAATACCCGAGAATTGGGTAGGGCTTGACTGGAAACTTATATACCTTAGTATGGGTTCCCTCACGGCCAAGGTCTGAGCTGAGGCTACCTTGCGAAGATTGTCCACCTGTGCAGTACCCAAGATGACAACTAGTCATGGTTGGGAGGCCAAACTCACAGGAGAGGTGCTTATACTAGGGCGTGTAATTGAAAGGTTGGGATTGATTATCCGCATACTGAGTATGGTGAATTCAGGATTTGTTCCTGACGGATGTATCGAATGTTGTGGTGAAAGTGTACAATCTCTGCAGAGTGTCAAACTATTCGAATAGCCGCGTCTGCGGTTATGGACAGTTGGAGTGGCCATACTTTTCCCCCGTTAGATGTTTTCAAAATGACTTTTGAAATGGATTGAGATTTTGACTTGACCACAACAGAGTTGTGATATGAAATTCAAGTTCTCACTTAGGTTTTATAAACTTTCAACTAGCTTTTCTTGCTTCTGAACTTAGTAGAGGTAAATCTGGCTTTTTGCAAAACAACCCTAGAGCTTAGTGTCCTACTACAAAAACCCCCTTCACTTGTTAGTATTAGTTTGCGAGTACTTAAAGAGTACTCATGGCTTTGTCCCTGGCTATTCCCGTGGCCAGACTATGAAGAGGAGTACCAGGATGATGGACCCCAGGAAGGTTATGATAACGAGGATCATCTCCCATCGTCAGCATTGCCTGTGACCCCGAAGATGGAGCTTCGCCTACGCTACCATTATTATTACGTTATTCCGCTACATGAGTTGTATTAAGAACTGGATCAGGAGATCCTTATTTGTGTAAGACCTTATGTATGGTTTATAATGGATGATGTACTGTGGTATCCAATTCTGTTATGTCTCGCAAAAATGGTAATCCTGGGATTGCGATGTATGGCATAACAGGCATCTGGGATTTAAAATCCGGGTGTTGACAGCTGCGAACACGGCGGGAAAGGAAATCCATGAAAGTTCTGGTAAACCCGTGAAGGATGACGGACATAGCTTTTTAGAATAAAAGCAACCTTTGAAGAAATGTTTATGAAAACTTGCATTGCCTACGACCTACGGTCTGTGGCTATAGTTATAGTGCATCAAACACTCCTTTTCTAGTGAATTTGCTGAGTACACTCGTACTCAAAGTATCTTCTTAACCCTTGCTAGATTCTGAAGCCGAATTAAAGAACAACCACATCAAGATATGCTCCAGGACTTATCATGCAAAGATAAAGATCTTCAATGAAGACAAGGAAGTCAACTTATACCTCAACTCAAGTGAAGATAAAGCTACTGATTAGATAGGAATATAATCTCTATCGAAAGAACCTAACTCTGTAGAGTATTGCAATAGCAGCAATGCCAATCCCTTAGTTAAAATTCTAGTTCTAGTAGTATCATAGTTCTTGCGTTGTTTACATTTAATTCTAGTAGGACCATCGTTCAACCCGTGCAGCGCATGTTCCACTCAAGGACGATGCCAGATAGCATGCACAGGGTTAAAATTAGTCGGGTGCTAAGGGGCTGCGACGACTTGGAACCTCCCATTCAACCCCCAAGAGCGGATGAAGAAGAGCCGGCTATCCTCAGAACTTGATTCAGCTTATTCTTGCAATGGCCAAAGTGCATGATCCGTTTGGGGACAGCAGGGGACATCACACCACAGACAACAACACCGCCTGTCGTGCCAGTGACAAGCGGTGGCAAGGCCCCCTTACCGCCCTCGCTGTCACCTCCACGCGGTGGGTCAGATGATCATGTTGATGATATGCACATGGCGCAGGATCCGGCCGAGGATGACGAAAACTGGAATGATCACTTCTTCAACACTTAGTTTAGCAACAAAGACCTAGCTGGTGGCCCCACAGAGAAAGCCACTATGACCAAGCGTCTGTTTGGTTCTCAGGAGACGCCTCCAGCTTGCGCCTTTACAGAGCCAGCTGATACAACCAACCGACCCTTTATTCTAAGCCCTGACACACTACATAGGGCGGCCGGTGCTCAGATTGTGGTGCCTACCCGCTCTCCAAAAGGAAAAATGGGCAGGAAAAGAAAATCTAGCAGCTCGAGCCAGCCGGTGGCATCAACAACTGCGAATCCGATCAGGTTTCGGGACGGGCCACCAAGACCCGAGGGTATTATGTGGAGGATTCATGTGGCGGGTGAGCCCATGCTACCTAAGAATTTGCGGAGGCTCGCCAGTTCGGAACTGCAGAGTGTGCATGACGGCGTGCTGACGATAGAGAGACGCCTTCTATCAGAGAAAGATCCCTCACACCCGGTATTCGTGGTTAAGGTGCCACCAGGATTGGGCTTCGTCGACAATGCCCCTGCGGATCTGTTCTTCCTGTGGTTCGACGACATCTTCAATATGTTCCACCTATACCCTCTCCACTATACCATGGTCCGTATGTTTTCTCTTAGCCTGGCCATGCAGATCATTAGAGAGAACACACCGGGCATCGCTATAGTGGACCCCTACTACATGCGTGACGGCTGCTTGGGTTCCCCCGCCGAACGACGTATCATGGCCTCGTACTGTTGGAGATATGCCCTAGAGGCAGTAATAAATATAGTTATTATTATATCTTTGTGTTTATGATAAATGTTTACATTCATGCTATAATAGTATTAACAAGGAAACATTGATACTTGTGTGATTTGTAAACTTAATTTGAAGTCCCTAGTATAGCCTCTATACATCACTAGCTTGTTGGTTGATAAATGATTGTGGTTTCCCTATCATGAACATTGAGATGTTATCAACAACAAGATCATATCGTTAGGAGAATGATATGGTGGACATACTCCTATAGATAAGCGTAGCATAAAGATCAAGTCATTTCAATAGTTCAATTGCTATATGCTTTGTGATGCATAGTAACCTAATTCTTTCGACCATGAGATCATGCATATCACCTTTACAGGATGGATGCTTTGATGACATCAAACACCACACCGTAACTGGGTGGCTATAAAGGTGGCATTGAGTGTTTGGAAAGTATTGGTTGAGACACATGGATCAAGAGTGGGATTTGTCCATCCATATGACGGATAGATATACTCTGGGCCCTCTCGGTGAAATATCATCCAATTAGATTGCAAGCATGTGACTGGCTCACAAGGGATCACACATCACGGGAACGAGAAAAGAGTACTTATCGGTAACGAGGTTGAACTAGGTATGCAGAGATACCGACGATCATAACCTCGGATAAGTAAACTATCGTGAGACAAAGGGAAATTGGTATTGTATGTAAGTGGTTCATTCGATCGCAAAGTAATCGTAGAAATATGTGGGAGCCATATGAATTTCCAGATTCCTCTATTGGTTATTGTTCGGAGAAGTGTCTCGATCATGTCCGCATAATTCACGAACCGTAGGGAGACACACTTAAGGATTCGACGTTGTTTGAGTAGTTATGGTATTATGAGAAAGAGAGCGAATGTTGTTCGGAGTCTTGGATGGGATCCGGGATATCACGAGGTGATCCGGAATGGTCCGAAGAATAAGATTCATATAAGGAAAGTCCCGTTTCGGAGTTCGGGAATGATTCCGGTGTTTTCATCGGGAATGTTCTAGAAGGTTCCGGAATGTCCGGCACTCCGGAGGGGAAGGGGTACATGAATGTGTCATTGCCTATTGGAATGATTGCATCATGTACTAAGTGTCCTCGCTGTTCCAAATAAAGGATTAAATTCAATCTTAAATTGAAAAGTCAAATAGCTAGTTTGAAAAGTCAAACGGCTAAAATTGGAAAGAGGAAAAGAGGAAGGAGTGGAAACCGAGTTGGGGAGGAGTTCCCTCCTCCAACCGGAGGCCCACCTCCAAGCCGAGTTGGGGAGGGACTCCTCTCCCTCCCCTTGGCGCGGCCGGCCCCTCCACCTATATAAGGAGGGGCAGGGCTCCCTCCTCTAGACACACAAGTCCCTCACCTCAAACCCTAGAAAGCTGCAGCCCTCCATAGCCGCCGCCGCCACCTAGGGTTTTTCCCTAGCCGCCGACTTGGGGGTCCCCGGAACCCTAGCCTCCGGCTCTAGCCCCTCCTTCTTGGTGTGTCTAAACCCTAGATCGCCGAGGAGCTCTCTCATACTCCACCATACTCGCTCCGGCTTAAGGCGAAGCCCTGCGAGATTTCCCCTCTACTTCCGGTACCACGCCGTTGTGCTGCCGGAATCGTGAGGAGAGTGCTACAACCTCTGCTGCCTGCTGGAACAAGGGAGAGGAAGGTCTTCGTTGAGTACCGAACGTGTGACCGACTGCGGGAGCGCTGCCGGAACGCAGCGCCGGAAGGATCGTCTACATGATCTTGAGATCGGGAAGAGTACGACTACATCACCCACGAGAATCCGCTCTCGTTAAACACTTTGGAATCTTCGAGGGTAAGTTATTCCATCAACTCGTTGCTACAATCTAGTAGATAGATCTTGGCTTGTTTGTTTGTATGCGGTAGAAATTTTTTGCTTTCCATGCTACGAAACCCTACAGTAGTATCAGAGCCGTGTCTATATGTAGATCTATTGCACGAGTAGAACACAATGGTCATTGTGGGCGTTGATGCTTTTATTGTCGATTGCTTCTTGTGTACTTTGCATCTTGCGGTATGTTGGGATGAAGCGGCCCGGTCTAACCTTACATGACATCGTTCATGAGACTTGCTCCACGCTTGACATGCAACTTGTATTGCATAAGTGGCTTTGCGGGTGCCTGTTTCTCCTAGCATAGTTAAGATCCAATTTACAATGGGTGATCAACAATGATAGTATCAATGTTGTGGTTCTTGTTCGTAAGTTAGAACGACACTTATTGAAAGCCCCAAACCACGTAAAATATGCAAAGAAAGTAGAGGCGTCTAACTTTGTTTTGCAGGGGTGGGCAGTGATGTGATATGGCCATGATTGTGATTATATTTGATGTATGCAATGTTCCTTATTGTAAGTTGGCAACCGGCAGGAGCCAGATGGTTGTCTTTAATTTATGTTAAGACCCGAGTGTCTATTCAAAGTAGTTGTAATATTTGAAGACCGGTGGACGACAACCATGGAGAAGCGTCATTGACCTTGATGCAATGCCGGTGATGATGGAGATCATGTTCGTGCTTGAAGATGGAGATCGGAAGCACAAAGAAGAAAGGCCATATCATATCACATATTATTGAATTGCATGTGATGTTAATCCTTTATGCATCTTGTATTGCTTAGTAGACGACGGTAGCATTATAAGATGATCCCTCATGCACATGAATTTCAAGTCATAAAGTGTTCACCCTTAGTTAGCACCGTTGCTAAAGCTTGTTGTTTCGAAGCACCACGTGATGATCGGGTGTGTTAGATTCTGCAAGTGTATACAACGTGAGCAAGCCAGATTTGCTCATGCGGAAACTAAGGTTTGATCTTGACGATCCTAGCATGTACATACATGGTCTCGGAACACGGATCACTGAAGGGTAAAGCATGAATCATATAGTAGATATGATGAACATGACGATTGTTCGCCATTGAAACTATATCAACTCTCGTGATGATCGGTGTTGATGTAGTGGATTTGGTTCGTGTGATCACTAAAACAATGTGAGGGATGTTGTTTTGAGTGGGAGTTCACCTAGGTTAATTTTATTATTAATTTGAACTCAATTTGTCATAAACTTAGTCTAAACTATTGCAAATATGTTGTAGATCAATGGAAGCCCCTACCATCAATTTTAATGCGTTCCTAGAGAAAGAAAAGTTGAAAAACAATGGAAGCAACTTCGCGGATTGGTTCCGCAATTTGAGGATTGTCCTCACAGCTGGTAAGTTGACCTATGTGCTGGATGCACCGCTAGGTGACCCACCTGCAGCTGATGCTGCTGATGAAGTAAAGAATGTTTACCTCGCTCGGAAGAATCAGTACTCCATAGTTCAGTGTGCTATCTTGTATGGTTTGGAATCGGAGCTTCAGAAAAGGTTTGAGAATTCAGACCCATATGATATTGTCGAGGATCTCAAATTTATCTTTGATACTCATGCGGCAATTGAAAGTTATGAGGCTTCTGAAAAGTTCTTTAACTACAAGATGGAAGAGGGCAGCTCCATCAGTGAGCATGTGCTTAAGATGTCTGGGCACGCAAACAAACTTCAAAGCTTGGGTATAGTGATTCCTAATGCTTTGGGGATTTACCGTGTCCTCCAATCACTACCACCAAGTTACAAGAACTTTGTGATGAACTACAACATGCAGAACATGAACAAGCATGGTTGCGAGCTGTTTGCTATGTTAAAGTCTGCAGAAGTGGAGATCAAGAAAGAGCACCAAGTGTTGTTGGTCAATAAGACCACCAAATTCAAGAAAGGCAAGTCTAAGCAAAAGGGACACTTCAAGAAGGGTGGTAAGAAAGTTACCACGCCAGCGAAGAAGACCAAGGCTGGACCCAAGCCTGATACTGAGTGCTTTTACTGCAAGGGAGAAGGTCACTGGAAGCGGAATTTCCCAAAGTACTTGGCGGATCTGAAGAACGACAACATCAAGAAGAAAGGTATATCTGATATACATGTTATTGATGTGTATCTCACTAGTACTCGTAGTAGTGCCTGGGTATTTGATACTGGTTCGGTTGCTCATATTTGTAACTCGAAACAGGTGCTGCAGAATAAACGGAAGCTAGCGAAGAACGAGGTGACGATGCGCGTGGGAAACAGATGAAAGGTTGATGTGATCGCGGTCGGCACGCTACCCCTTCATCTACCATCGGGATTAGTTTTATACTTAAATAATTTCTTATTTGGTGCCTGCGTTGAGCATGAACATTATATCGGGATCTTGTTTATTGCGAGACGGTTACTTGTTTAAGTCCGAGAATAATGGTTGTTCGATTTATATGAGTAATATGTTTTATGCACATGCACCTTTGATAGATGGTCTATTCTTATTGAATCTCGATAGTGGAAATACACATATCAACAACATTGAGGCTAAACGTTTGAAATCAAGCGATAATTCGACCTATATGTGGCACTGTCGTCTTGGTCACATTGGAGTGAAGCGTATGAAGAAACTCCATTCCGATGGACTTCTTGAATCACTTGATTTTGAATCACTTGAAAGATGCGAAGCATGTTTGATGGGTAAAATGACTAAGACTCCATTTTCTGGTATGATGGAGCGAGCTACGGACTTATTGGAAATCATACATACCGATGTGTGTGGCCCAATGAGTGTAGCATCGTGCGGTGGTTATCGTTATGTTCTTACCTTCACAGATGACTTGAGTAGATATGGGTATATCTATTTCATGAAACATAAGTCCGAAACTTTCGAGAAGTTTAAGGAGTTTCAAAGTGAGGTAGAGAATCAACGTAACAAGAAGATTAAATTTCTACGTTCTGATCGTGGAGGTGAATATCTAAGTTACGAGTTCGGCGAGCATTTGAAGAAATGCGGAATACTTTCACGATTGACACCGAGAACACCACAGCGTAATGGTGTGTCCGAACGTCGTAATCGAACTCTCTTAGATATGGTTCGTTCTATGATGTCACTTACAGATTTACCGCTATAATTTTGGGGTTATGCATTAGAAACAGCAGCATTCACTTTAACTAGGGCACCGTCTAAATCCGTTGAAACGACACCGTATGAACTATGGTTTGGGTAGAAACCTAGATTGTCGTTACTTAAAGTTTGGGGTTACGAAGCCTATGTAAAGAAGTTATAGCCGGACAAGCTTGAACCCAAAGCGGAAAAATGCGTCTTCATAGGATACCCAAAGGAAACTATTGGGTATACCTTCTATCATAGATCCGAAGGAAAAATCTTCGTTGCCAAGAATGGATCCTTTCTAGAGAAGGAATTTCTCTCGAAAGAAGTGACTGGAAGGAAAGTAGAACTCGACGAGGTTGTCGAACCTTCTCTCGAAATTGCGAGTAGCGCAGCACCGAAGAAGTTCCTGTGGTGCCTGCACCAATTAGAGAGGAAGCTAATGATGATGATCATGAACTTCGGTTGAAGTTGCTACGGAGCCTCGGAGGTCAATGAGAACTCGTACCACTCCAGATTGGTATGATCCCGTTATGAGTGTCATGTTGGTGGATAACACCGATGACCCCGAGACATATGAGGAAGCGATGATGAGCCCAGATTCCAATAAATGGCAAGAAGCCATGAAATCCGAGATTGGATCCATGTACGAAAACCAAGTATGGACCTTGGTGGACTTACCGGATGGCCGGAAGGTTGTCGAGAACAAATGGATCTTCAAGAATAAAACAGATGCTGATGGTAATGTTACTGTCTATAAATCTCGACTTGTCGCAAAAGGGTTTCGACAAATTCATGGAGTTGACTACGATGAGACTTTCTCACCAGTAGCGAAGCTAAAGTCTGTAAGGATTATGTTAGCAATCGCTGCATATTATGATTATGAGATATGGCAGATGGATGTCAAAACAGCATTCCTCAATGGAGATATTGATGAAGAGTTGTATATGATGCAACCCAAAGGTTTTGTCGATCCTAAAGATGCTAACAAGGTATGCAAACTTCAACGGTCCATCTATGGATTGAAGCAAGAATCCCGAAGTTGGAATCAACGTTTTGATAAGGTGATCAAAAGTTTTGGTTTTATACAAACTTATGGAGAAGCTTGTATTTACAAGAAAGTGAGTGGGAGCTCTGTAGCATTCTTAATATTATATGTGGATGACATATTGTTGATTGGGAATGATGTAGACCTTCTTAATAGTGTCAAGGAATATTTGAATAATAGTTTTTCAATGGAGGATCTTGGCGAAGCAGCTTACATATTAGGCATAAAGATTTACAGAGATAGATCGAAACACCAAATATCATTATCACAGAGTACATATTTGGACAAAGTTCTAAAGAGGTTTGGAATGGAAGAAAGCAAGAAAGGGTTCTTGCCCATGTTGCCCAATACGACCTTGAGTAAAACTCAAAGTCCGACATCGGCAGAAGATAGAGAAAGAATGAGTAAGACTCCCTATGCCTCAGCCATAGGATCTCTAATGTATGCCATGCTATGTACTAGACCCGACATTGCATATGTTGTTAGTTTAACTAGCAGATATCAAAGTGATCCAGGAGTGGATCATTGGACAGCGGTCAAAAACATCCTTAAGTACTTGAGAAGAACTAAGGATATGGTTCTTTCTTATGGAGGTGATGAACAGCTCGTTGTTAACGGTTACACCGATGCTTGTTGGAACACCGATCCGGATGATTCTAAATCACAATCTGGATACGTATTTATTTTGAATGGTGCAGCAGTTAGCTGGAGGAGTGCAAAGCAAAGCGTTGTGGCAAGATCTTCAATTGAATCGGAATACATGGCTGCTTCGGAGGCTTCACAAGAAGCGATATGGATGAAAGAGTTCATTACAGAGCTGGGTGTGGTTCCAAGTGCGTTGGACCCAATGTCTATCTACTGTGATAACATGGGCGCCATAGCCAATGCGCAAGAACCAAGGTCACACAAGAAGCTGAAGCACATCAAGCTACGTTTTCACGCTATTAGAGGACATATCCAAGATGGGGATATAAAGATTTGCAAAATACACATAGATCTGAATGTGGCGGATCCGTTGACTAAACCTCTCCGAGGGCAAAACATGACCAACACCAGACTGCCATGGGTGTTCGGTATATTACCATGTAATCTAGATTAGATGACTCTAGTGCAAGTGGGAAACTGTTGGAGATATGCCCTAGAGGCAGTAATAAATATAGTTATCATTATATCTTTGTGTTTATGATAAATGTTTACATTCATGCTATAATAGTATTAACAAGGAAACATTGATACTTGTGTGATTTGTAAACTTAATTTGAAGTCCCTAGTATAGCCTCTATACATCACTAGCTTGTTGGTTGATAAATGATTGTGGTTTCCCTATCATGAACATTGAGATGTTATCAACAACAAGATCATATCGTTAGGATAATGATATGGTGGACATACTCCTATAGATAAGCGTAGCATAAAGATCAAGTCATTTCAATAGTTCAATTGCTATATGCTTTCTGATACATAGTAACCTAATTCCTTCGACCATGAGATCATGCATATCACCTTTACAGGATGGATGCTTTGATGACATCAAACACCACACCGTAACTGGGTGGCTATAAAGGTGGCATTGAGTGTTCGGAAAGTATTGGTTGAGACACATGGATCAAGAGTGGGATTTGTCCATCCATATGACGGATAGATATACTCTGGGCCCTCTCGGTGAAATGTCATCCAATTGGCTTGCAAGCATGTGACTGGCTCACAAGGGATCACACATCACGGGAACGAGAAAAGAGTACTTATCGGTAACGAGGTTGAACTAGGTATGCAGAGATACCGACGATCATAACCTCAGATAAGTAAACTATCGTGAGACAAAGGGAAGTTGGTATCGTATGTAAGTGGTTCATTCGATCACAAAGTAATCGTAGAAATATGTGGGAGCCATATGAATTTCCAGATTCCTCTATTGGTTATTGTTCGGAGAAGTGTCTCGATCATGTCCGCATAATTCACGAACCGTAGGGAGACACACTTAAGGATTCGACGTTGTTTGCGTAGTTATGGTATTATGAGAAAGAGACCGAATGTTGTTCGGAGTCTCGGATGGGATCCGGGATATCACGAGGTGATCCGGAATGGTCCGGAGAATAATATTCATATAAGGAAAGTCCCGTTTCGGAGTTCGGGAATGATTCCGGTGTTTTCATCGGGAATGTTCTAGAAGGTTCCGGAATGTCCGGCACTCCGGAGGGGAAGGGGTACATGAATGTGTCATTGCATATTGGAATGATTGCATCATGTACTAAGTGTCCTCGCTGTTCCAAATAAAGGATTAAATTGAATCCTAAATTGAAAAGTCAAATAGCTAGTTTGAAAAGTCAAACGGCTAAAATTGGAAAGAGGAAAAGAGGAAGGAGTGGAAACCGAGTTGGGGAGGAGTTCCCTCCTCCAACCGGCGGCCCACCTCCAAGCCGAGTTGGGGAGGGACTCTTCTCCCTCCTCTTGGCGCGGCCGGCCCCTCCACCTATATAAGGAGGGGCAGGGCTCCCTCCTCTAGACACACAAGTCCCTCACCTCAAACCCTAGAAAGCTGCAGCCCTCCATAGCCGCCGCCACCTAGGGTTTTGCCCTAGCCGCCGACTTGGGGGTCCCCGGAACCCTAGCCGCCGGCTGTAGCCCCTCCTCCTTGGTGTGTCTAAACCCTAGATCGCCGAGGAGCTCTCTCATACTCCACCATACTCGCTCCGGCTTAAGGCGAAGCCCTGCGAGATTTCCCCTCTACTTCCGGTACCACGCCCGCCAGCCGCCGGAATCGTGAGGAGAGAGTGCTACAACCTCCGCTTCGCTGGAACAAGGGAGAGGAAGGTCTTCATCGAGTATCAACGTGACCGATTGCGGAGCGCCACGAACGTTAACGCCGAAGGATCGTCTACACGATCTTGAGATCGGGAAGAGTACGACTACATCACCCACGAGAATCCGCTCTCGTTAAACACTTTGGAATCTTCGAGGGTAAGTTATTCCATCGACTCGTTGCTACAATCTAGTAGATAGATCTTGGCTTGTTTGTTTGTATGCGGTAGAAATTTTTTGTTTTCCATGCTACGAAACCCTACACGTACCTAAAAAGAATCCTCGTGGCGAACAAGACAAAGGAATACATTATCGTGCCTTACTTTCCCAAGTAAGTCGTTATTCACTCGCCACCGTCGATTGGCTTTATTAGATTATCATCATTCTTTTTCCAACACATTCCATTTGAATTTTTTGCGCAGAGATGAACACTGCATGCTCATCTCCTTATCGCCGAAGCATTCCCACGCCTCGTATTTCGACTCGGGGAGTCCAGAAAAGAAGAAAAACTACGACAAGATCAAGGAAGTTTTGGATGATGCTCTCACTGGCTTTGCCTCGACGGAAGGCACCACCTTCGTGCGTACGAAGGTCAAGTTCGGCATGCACGTCTTCAAGCACGTAACAGAGTTCTCCTGCGTGAATCGGCCGGAAAACAGTAAGAAGGAAGCCTACTACGCACTCCATCACATGAGGGCGTTCCTACTTGACCAGCAGAATTCTACGCTGCCAGATCATCTCAAACAGTGGGCCGAAGCAAAGGCCAAGATCACTGATTCAGATATTAGACAAGAGATGTATCGCATCCAGTAGCAGTTTGGGGCAATCATCTTTCATGGTGTCATGACTTCGGGGGGGGGGGATCTTCTACGGAGGAAATATCCCGAATAACTGTGACATAGAAGATCGCCTAGAGATGCAGGGTGACTATAGGAAGTTCATGACGAGACAAGGCGTCCTCCCGTTCCCTAAGCCGAGCCAGAAGGCTTGATGTTGGCCTAGTTGTAGTTACAAACTATAGATGACCTTTGTGTGTATGTGGACAAGTGTACATGCTACTATACTTATGTTATTAGGTTTATGAATCATCGCTTAATTCTTTTGCTTATTATTATTATATATCAATCAATGCTTGGTTTTTTTGCTTACTCTTTGGTCCTTTGCTCACTTTGGTCCTTCTTTTTTTCCTTACTTTATTAGTCTTTTTTCGAGAATAATGCCGATGATTGAAATGTCGTGGCACAATATACATGTGAATGTGCTACGACGGGATTGTGAGCCTTGTGATATGCACAAGTCCAGGTCTTGTGCATCCTACTTGGCTCACCGTTCCGTCGTAGCATATTCCTGTGTCCAACGACCTATATATATATGAGGCATTCTTTTTGATTTACTTTGGTATTTTTCGAGAATAATACCGATGATTGAGATGTCGTGGCACAATATATATGTGAATGTGCTACGACGGGATTGTAATCCTTGTGTTATGCACAAGTCTAGATGTTGTGCATCCTACTTGGCTTACGGTTCCATCGTAGCATATTCCTGTGTCCAACGACCTATGTATATATATATATGAGGCATTCTTTTTGATTTACTTTGGTCTTTTTCGAGAATAATGCTGATGATTGAAATGTCGTGGCACACTATATATGTGAATGTGCTGCGATGGGATTGTTCGCCTTATGCTATGCACAGGTCCAGGTGTTGTGCATCCTACTTGGCGAACAGTTTCGTCGTAGCATATTCCTGTGTCCAATGACCTAGCTAGTTATATATGAGGCATGCTTTTTGAGTTACTTTGGTCTTTTTCGAGAATAATGCCGATGATTGAAATGTCGTGGCACAATATATGTGAATGTGCTGCGATGGGATTGTCCGCCTTGTGCTATGCACATGTCCAGGTGTTGTGCATCCTACTTGGCGTACAGTTCCATCGTAGCATATTCCTGTGTCGAACAACCTAGTTATATATGAGGCATGTTTCTTGAGTTTGGTCTTTTTGATTTAGGAGTACTTTCTATAAGTGTATCTTCATATGCGACTTTAATTATACATGTTTTTTTTCAATCACCGGTTAATTATTATTGTCAACTTGTAGATGACGTGGTACGTCGTGTACAAGGGACGGGTTCCCGGAGTCTACGATGATTGGGAAGACTGCCGGAGACAGGTGCACCGTTTCAGCGGCAATAGCTACAAAGGGTACAACACTATGGCAGAGGCGGAAGCTAGATACACGCGCTATCTAGCGGGAGTTAGGACGAGGAACCGAATTGTAACACCCTCGCCTGATAAGGCTGAGTTCATGTGTATAGTACCAATCCCTGGATCGGTTCACTGGCACACACAGTACAAAATGATACCAAATATAACTATGCATCATAAATACAACGAATATGATCCAGAATTTACATTATTTATTCAAGTACACAGCGGAAAACGAATACAAGGTAGATCTCCATCCTTCAAATGTGCCACAGGCGAACAATTGTTGAGTGGAGTCTCGCGACCTATGAACGATCACTCAGATACGATATAACCTGCAACATGAAACATTGCAGCCACGAATGGTCAATACATTGAATGTATGGCAAGTAGGCTAAAGTGGTTAACAACAGATCTATCAACTACATGCTTATTTGGCCAAGTGGAGTTCAGGCTTATTTGCATAAAGCAGTACAACTTTTCCCTACTTTCAAAATACTTTCCTTTCTTCAAAAACAATCTTCTAAGGACATACCAGCATAAACCCATGTAGATACAAGACAGTTCGACTTCAGATGCTCCTAAACCCATGTTCATCCATCAAGTTTTAGTAATTAAGAAATTGGGATGAGTGAGAAATATCATAGCATCGATGTCGCTCAAATTGTCCATAACCGGGACACGGCTAAGCACTTAGTTTATACACCCAGGGGTTAGTACACTTACCCATGTGACTTGGCCAGCCCATTTCGTACCACCACTCTCATATTGGGTGATGATAGGGAGAAGTCCAAGAAGGAACCGTTCGGGAAGTAGCTCCCAATCCCGACGCACAGTCCAACCTACAATATCTACATCTCTGGATACGGGTTCGAGTTACCACAACCTCTTGAGTTCAACCAACCGCCCATTTCATTATTGGCACATGGTTGCACGAAAGCTTCCAAACAAAGAAACCAATCCTTTCTCAGTGTCCTGGGCGGCATTCCCCACCAAAATCCACACTCGATGACCCAATCAATGCCATTCCGCCCAGGTGGTTCATTAAAACATGTTGGTTTGTCATTTAGCAAAACATAAGCCTTTCAAAAAAATATAACTTTTCATGACGTGATTCCCTTCCTCGTCTAAATAGCATAGCTAAGCAATCTACCAATACGATGGCTCATAAACAAGGAATACTAGGGAATAATATGGGACATAGCATAACATATACACATCAACTCCTACATATGCAATTCTACAAAAACATCTACGATGCATAGGAAAACAGTAGGACATTTATGACCAAGATAGCACCACTTGCCTTTGTTGTAGATGTAGTCGATTAGATAATCCTCACAATCCTCATATATATAATGGTTGCACTCGTCATAACCACAATACTTGCAATCATAGTAGTTGCAATCGCACACGTTGCACTCCTCGCAATCTAGCGTTTGAAGCAAACACAACAAACACCATTCAAAACATTGCAAACATACACAAAGATTGCAACATTACAAGAAAACAATGATGAACAAATGCATGCATGATGATTTAATGAGTCACAATGGTTGCATTTAGTGTTCTGAACATAGTTAGATTACATAATGCATGTGGAAAGTCATTTAATGCACTAAAGCTTTTATTACTAAAGTTGTATCGATTTAATATGGTGTATACCACTTTAATTGAACCAAACATATTTATGTTGTATTAAATTGTGAACTAGATGCTACTGGATAGATAATGCAATTTAGAGATAGTGGCAATTTGAATCACCTAAAAAGGAGTTATAGAAATTTTCTTATGATTAAAACACTATTTCAGTGGGTTTAAATATTTCTGTATGAATTTCTGTTTTAACAGTACCAAATAATTTGTCATGCAATTTCTCTGTATAGATATTGTCAATACAAAACCTTAGCACTTGGATTCACCCTAATTGGAGTTACAGATCTTTTTGTATGATTTAAATGCTGTTTAATGGTTTTAAATGATTCATATAGTTTCTGTTGTCTAAAAATCAAACTAAAATTATATTTGTAATCTCCACGGAATTGTGATTTCAGGGACATATTATTTGTAATTTTCTGAATAGTATTTATTTTCTTATGAATTTATTACTCTAAATAAGCCATTAAACCATTTAAATATTCACGGCAAAACCTTACAGTAAAAGGCTGAACTAATTGCATATTGATGATCTACATGGAACCAGCTTTCCAACGGTATATCATTTATATTTTTGTGACAAGCAATTAATTTCTAATGAATTTAATGATTTATAAAGCCATTAAAACTAATTAAGTTGCGACGGGTTAAATAGTCGTCAAAGTCTAGATCCAACCAGATATTGTTAATGTACATTACAGGAGCTTCAATTTGATATATTGTTCATATTTTTCGGAGTTACAGATAATTTCTTATGAATTTATTAACCTAAAAGACCATTAAAACTAATTAAATTACTGCAGTAACTACGTACAGTAAAAGTTAGATCTAATCTGATAAGATGATTCTATGTGAAATTATCTTCAATTTGATATATTATACGCAATTTTTGGACGTGGTATGAATTTTTAATGAATTTTACAAGTTAGATCTATAATATGCAATTTTAAATTCGAACGAAATATTCCAGGGAATATTCCGCTGACTGGACAGGTTGACTTTGCATGCTGACTGGGACTTGATGTTGACCTTACATTGATGTGGCGTTGATGAGGAAGATGACCAGGATGACGACATGGCACGCACCGGTTTGATTGGATCTCGACCGTCTGGATAGGATCCGGTGGCTAGTAGAAGAGATTGACCCGATTTTGGTTCAGAATAGACAAGAAATAGATCTGTGTTAGAGAGACAAATTCGTAGGTCAAATCGAAAAACTCAGAACATGAAAATTGTGGGGAATCATTATTCCTACCTTCTCACCAAAGGAATTTGGATTTGAAGAAACGAGCGCGAGTACATCTTGGATTTACACCGTAAGATCTGAAATATTGCGATACGAAATTCTCCGGCTGTGGTGGATGAAAAGAGGTGAGGTTTGTCGGGATTGAAAGATTTCGACGATCCCTACAACTTTCGTGTTTTGACCAAAAGAAAACGACGAAGTCTAGATGGGTTAAGAAGCGAAACAAGATTCGACCAGATGTAGATTCGGGATTTCGAGAGGAAAAAATTGTACAGCCGTGGCTCCATGAGTTTATATGGAGGTTTGAGACGTTGTAGAGATAGGACTTGGAGTAAGGAACAAGTAGAAACAAACGGAAATCAATTTGGAGTTGTAGATCAAAAGATATAAGAGTTTGAGTAGAGATAGGTATAGAAAACAGATTTTTGCACGCATTTTAAAGCACACCATCGATCCCTTGTTCACGTACGTGCCTGGTCCGGTCGGTCCCTTGCTGGTCCGGTCGGTCCCTTGCTGGGCCGGCCGCGTAGTTTTTTTTTCCTTTTCTTTTTCTTTTTCTATTTACTTGTTTCCTTCATATCTTTTGAATACGAACTCCAAATGATATGATTCTTGTTTCTAAAATTTTCTAAAATTGAATAGATTATTGTAGGATCAAATTTGTAATTTTTTTACTAGTTTGGAAGTAGTGGATTTATAAATCCTTGTATATTCCATTTTATTCATATATTTATGTGTTTGTATTTGTTCCATAACTTTTTCATACTAGCTCCAAATGAGCTCAATTTTGTTTCTAAAATTTTGTAGTATTAATTGGATCTCTTTAGGCTATAATTATCAACAATTTATGCCTTAGCATTAGTGGGTTTTAATAAGTCAATTTAATTCCTTTAGGAACATTTGGGCGAATCAACTATAGTATTTAGATACCAGGATTTGGATTTAGTTTGTGAGAACTTTGCATGGATGAAATGCTTATGAATGATTCATGATTTTCATTTTGAAATCTTGCACACCAACTCTACAATACAAAATCAATCCATGCCCTTTTACCTATATGTCTACTTAGGTCATAAATAAATAATATAGGATTTTGAATTCAAGGTTGAGAGGATTTTCTATTCAAAAAGTTTCTTCTCTTTGAGAATTTTCAACAAAGTCAAACAATCAATCAATCTTATTTATTTATTTCACATTCCAAAATTAGAAGAATTTTGGGATGTGACAGACTACCACCCTTAAAAGTAATCTCGTCCCGATATTTGGGAATGCTAGAAAGAAAGAAAGGTTCGGGGATCCATTAGGATGCTACCACCCTTAAAAGAAAATTGACTAGGTCACTTCTTGAGGGTTCACTTAGCTCAGGTTGGTTCTCCTTTAGACTTTTATTGGCACAATGTCTCTAGCACATTCTAAACTTCATGATTGATAGTTTCCGATAAAGCACTTCTTAAACTATCAAAACTCTCATGGTGGTCAAATAGGGAACGTTTACTTCACGGTGCCCATAATTCACGGTTGGGATTCATCCTTACCGTACATCCTATGCTTAGCAATGGATGCTTTTAGAAGGGTGTAACAATATACCATTCTAGGGTTTAGGCTCAACGTCGACTCTCTGGTAAGGTTGAAAAGGGCACTCAAGATTCGCAAAGCCAGCAGTACAAGAGGGAATAATAAGAGTAGTAGGAATGGTGATCAATCCATCCTGCACCCAAATCATTACCCTGTATGAGGATAGGTGAATCACGTTTTTCTATCACTCGAGCATTCTCACTTGCCTTGAAGAATGTTTCCATGGGCACGAGCTAATGCTCTATGTATACTCCCATGTATTCAATCAACAAATCAACTACTGAAACTAAACTATCGATACTTCAACTTTCAGGTTGCGTAATCTACTACATAACATCATTTCAACACTTCATACTCCCACATCTTTTTTTCCATTAGATAAAGCATTCTCCTTCCTAAATGCATTGTGTTGTCAAACCCTCCACTTAACACATCATTATATCTCCAAGGGTTCAAGATAGGAAAGAATAGATTCTATAGGAAAGAAATGACTAAGAAAATAATCCTACCCATAACTATATGAAGCATTCAATGTCACAATCAAGCAAACAATCATAGGCGATCAACACACAATCAAACACTTGTATAATAACATTACAGGGGTATAAACTTAGTAGTATATAACCACAAAATAGTTTGAAAGCATTGGGAACAATACTAGAGTAAAACAGAGTAACATATAAGCAATAAACTAAATCTGTCAAAACAGTACAACAGGTTTCACGATTTTTTCGGACCAACCTAAACTCGTCAGGAATTTTAGCCAATTTTTGTGCATGTACTACAGATAATTACGCTCCAGATCCTATTTTTGTAGATTTTTCTGAGTTACCAGTAAAATATGAAAAATCGCGCGGTACAACAGGTCAGGCAGAAAACTGCAGCACTAATTCCACGAATTTCAATCAATTCACACCATTAAAATAAATTTAAAACCACACAAAAACTCCAGGAACTTTATAGTTTCAAAACTAACTGATCCTAAACAAAGCATCACACAAAATAGCTCAATACAACCAAGCAAACAACCTATATTGTCATACCACATAAGTTGGTAAGAACAATATGCTAACACGATAGCGATGATCTCCTAAAGAGATAAATTATGGTGGTCCAGACCTAACCAAACTTGATGAGAAGTTTATTTATGTCATACTATTTGTTCTTTTACTTAGATAACTCTCATATAGGTATTATAAGAATGGACAACTATAAATTTTGAACAAGAAGAGGTTATAGAAAAGATAGATAAGGAATATAAGAACTCTAATAAGTATAAAATATGATAGTTCTCCTAATAAAGGTCTTCTATTGCTAATCCATTTCTAAGGTCACGATCCTACAGCCAACACACAGCTCTGATACCATCTTGTAATACCCTCGCCTGATAAGGCTGAGTTCATGTGTATAGTACCAATCCCTGGATCGGTTCACTGGCACACACAGTACAAAATGATACCAAATATAACTATGCATCATAAATACAACGAATATGATCCAGAATTTACATTATTTATTCAAGTACACAGCGGAAAACGAATACAAGGTAGATCTCCATCCTTCAAATGTGCCACAAAGTAACAATTGTTGAGTGGAGTCTCGCGACCTATGAACGATCAATCAGATCGATATAACCGCAACATGAAACGCGTAGCCATGAATGGTCAATACATTGAATGTATGGCAAGTAGGCTAAAGTGGTTAACAACAGATCTATCAACTACATGCTTATTTGGCCAAGTGGAGTTCAGGCTTATTTGCATAAAGCAATACAACTTTTCCCTACTTTCAAAATACTTTTCTTTCTTCAAAAACAATCTTCTAAGGACATACCAGCATAAACCCATGTAGATACAAGACAGTTCAGCTTTCGTATGCTCCTAAACCCATGTTCATCCATCAAGTTTTAGTAATTAAGAAATTGGGATGAGTGAGAAATATCATAGCATCAGTATCAGGTCGCTCAAATTGTCCATAACCGGGGACACGGCTAAGCACTTAGTTTATACACCCTGCAGGGGTTAGTACACTTTACCCATGTGACTTGGCCAGCCCAGCTCGTACCACCACTCTCATATTGGGTGATGATAGGGAGAAGTCCAAGAAGGAACCGTTCGGGAAGTAGCTCCCCAATCCCGACGCGCACCGGTCCAACCTACAATATCTACATCTCTGGATACGCGGGTTCGAGTTACCACAACCTACTGAGTTCAACCAACCGCCCATTTCATTATTGGCACATGGTTGCACACGAAAGCTTCCAAACAAAGAAACCAATCCTTTCTCAGTGTCCTGGGCGGCATTCCCCACCAAAATCCACACTCGATGACCCAATCAATGCCATTCCGCCCAGGTGGTTCATTAAAACATGTTGGTTTGTCATTTAGCAAAACATAAGCCTTTCAAAAAAATATAACTTTTCATGATGTGATTCCCTTCCTCGTCTAAATAGCATAGCTAAGCAATCTACCAATACGATGGCTCATAAACAAGGAATACTAGGGAATAATATGGGACATAGCATAACATATACACATCAACTCCTACATATGCAATTCTACAAAAACATCTACGATGCATAGGAAAACAGTAGGACATTTATGACCAAGATAGCACCACTTGCCTTTGTTGTAGATGTAGTCGATTAGATAATCCTCACAATCCTCATATATATAATGGTTGCACTCGTCATAACCACAATACTTGCAATCATAGTAGTTGCAATCGCACACGTTGCACTCCTCGCAATCTAGCGTTTGAAGCAAACACAACAAACACCATTCAAAACATTGCAAACATACAACAGTGCAACATTACAAGAAAACAATGATGAACAAATGCATGCATGATGATTTAATGAGTCACAATGGTTGCATTTAGTGTTCTGAACATAGTTAGATTACATGATGCATGTGGAAAGTCATTTAATGCACTAAAGCTTTTATTACTAAAGTTGTATCGATTTAATATGGTGTATACCACTTTAATTGAACCAAACATATTTATGTTGTATTAAATTGTGAACTAGATGCTACTGGATAGATAATGCAATTTAGAGATAGTGGCAATTTGAATCACCTAAAAAGGAGTTATAGAAATTTTCTTATGATTAAAACACTATTTCAATGGGTTTAAATATTTCTGTATGAATTTCTGTTTTAACAGTACCAAATAATTTGTCATGCAATTTCTCTGTATAGATATTGTCAATACAAAACCTTAGCACTTGGATTCACCCTAATTGGAGTTACAGATCTTTTTGTATGATTTAAATGGTGTTTAATGGTTTTAAATGATTCATATAGTTTCTGTTGTCTAAAAATCAAACTAAAATTATATCTGTAATCTCCACGGAATTGTGATTTCAGGGACATATTATTTGTAATTTTCTGAATAGTATTTATTTTCTTATGAATTTATTACTCTAAATAAGCCATTAAACCATTTAAATATTCACGGCAAAACCTTACAGTAAAAGGCTGAACTAATTGCATATTGATGATCTACATGGAACCAGCTTTCCAACGGTATATCATTTATATTTTTGTGACAAGCAATTAATTTCTAATGAATTTAATGATTTATAAAGCCATTAAAACTAATTAAATTGTGACGGGTTAAATAGTCGTCAAAGGCTAGATCCAACCAGATATTGTTAATGTACATTACAGTAGCTTCAATTTGATATATTGTTCATATTTTTCGGAGTTACAGATAATTTCTTATGAATTTATTAACCTAAAAGACCATTAAAACTAATTAAATTACTGCAGTAACTACGTACAGTAAAAGTTAGATCTAATCTGATAAGATGATTCTATGTGAAATTATCTTCAATTTGATATATTATACGCAATTTTTGACGTGGTATGAATTTCTAATAAATTTTACAAGTTAGATCTATAATATGCAATTTTAAATTCGAACGAAATACTCCAGGAAATATTCCGCTGACTGGACAGGTTGACTTTGCATGCTGACTGGGACTAGATGTTGACCTTACATTGATGTGGCGTTGATGAGGAAGATGACCGGGATGACGACATGGCACGCACCGGTTTGATTGGATCTCGACCGTCTGGATAGGATCCGGTGGCTAGTAGAAGAGATTGACCCGATTTTGGCTCAGAATAGACAAGAAATAGATCTGTGTTAGAGAGACAAATCCGTAGGTCAAATCGAAAAACTCAGAACATGAAAGTTGTGGGGAATCATTATTCCTACCTTCTCACCAAAGGAATTTGGATTTGAAGAAACGAGCGCGAGTACATCTTGATTTACACCGTAAGATCTAAAATATTGCGATACGAAATTCTCCGGATGTGGTGGATGAGAAGAGGTGAGGTTTGTCGGGATTGAAAGATTTCGACGATCCCTACAACTTTCGTGTTTTGACCGAAAGCAAACGACGAAGTCTGGATGGGTTAAGAAGCGAAACAAGATTCGGCCAGATGTAGATTCGGGATTTCGAGAGGAAAAACTTGTACAACCGTGGCTCCATGAGTTTATATGGAGGTTTGAGACGTTGTAGAGATAGGCCTTGGAGTAAGGAACAAGTAGAAACAAATGGAAGTCAATTCGGAGTTGTAGATCAAAAGATATAAGAGTTTGAGTAGAGATAGGTATAGAAAACAGATTTTTGCACGCATTTTAAAGCACACCATCGATCCCTTGTTCATGTACCTGCCTGGTCCGGTCGGTCCCTTACTGGTCCGGTCGGTCCCTTGCTGGGCCGGCCCGCGTAGTTTTTTTTTCTTTTCTTTTTCTTTTTCTATTTACTTGTTTCCTTCATATCTTTTGAATACGAACTCCAAATGATATGATTCTTGTTTCTAAAATTTTCTAAAATTGAATAGATTATTGTAGGATCAAATTTGTAATTTTTTTTACTAGTTTGGAAGTAGTGGATTTATAAATCCTTGTATATTCCATTTTATTCATATATTTATGTGTTTGTATTTGTTCCATAACTTTTTCATACTAGCTCCAAATGAGCTCAATTTTGTTTCTAAAATTTTGTAGTATTAATTGGATCTCTTTAGGCTATAATTATCAATAATTTATGCCTTAGCATTAGTGGGTTTTAGTAAGTCAATTTAATTCCTTTAGGAACATTTGGGCGAATCAACTATAGGATTTAGATACCAGGATTTGGATTTAGTTTGTGAGAACTTTGCATGGATGAAATGCTTATGAATGATTCATGATTTTCATTTTGAAATCTTGCACACCAACTCTACAATCCAAAATCAATCCATGCCCTTTTGCCTATATGGCTACTTAGGTCATAACAAAATAATATAGGATTTTGAATTCAAGGTTGAGAGGATTTTCTATTCAAAAAGTTTCTTCTCTTTGAGAATTTTCAACAAAGTCAAACAATCAATCAATCTTATTTATTTATTTATTTCACATTCCAAAATTAGAAGAATTTTGGGATGTGACACGAATGAAGACCTACACCTTCGTCACGGCGGTGATCATGCTTATCTTCTTTGGTTGTTTATCCCGCGTTTGTGTCTAACTAGTTTAGATGTGTAGGCGAGCTTCCGAGCTTTAACTTGTTCGATCGACACATGTATTCGCATGTCACCAACTACTTTGTAACTTGATCGAAACAATGTAACTTATACTATGTATTTATGTATGAGACTTATCTATATGTATTTGTTTCAATCTTGTTTTGCAAATTTTGTATTTATATATATATAATTGTATATCTTGTATCTGTGTGTGTATATCTACCTGTAATATTGTATATAATCTGTATTGTATATCATCTGGCTCTGAAATAAAAAAACAAAACAAAAATATGGCACACATGACCTAGCTTTTGTGGCGCACTACATCTAAAGCGCACCTAAGAAGCTTAGTGGCGCACTGCGACGTGCGCCACAGAAGATCCAACACGTAGCGCACCTTCCCACATAGCCGTGGCGCACTAGCAGGTGCGCTACGCCTATCTCGACACAACTGTGGCGCACTAGACAGTGCGCCACGACTAGGAGATAGCCGCAGCGCGAGGCTAGTGGCGCACTGCTAGTGCGCCACGGATGGCCATTCCATGTGCGCCACAAACAGGCATTTTCCTAGTAGTGTGAGAAAGTTGCATCGTAGTCAACTCCTTGAATTTTTCGAAACCCTTTTGCGACAAATAGAGCTTTATAGACGGTTACATTACCATTAGCATATGTTTTCTTCTTGAAAATCCATTTGTTCTCGACAGCCTTTCGGCCATCCGGTAAGTCCACCAAAGTCCATACTTGGTTTTCGTACATGGATCCAATCTCGGATTTCGTGGCTTCTTGCCATTTATTGGAATCTGGGATCATCATCGCTTCCTCATATGCCACAGGGTCGTCGGTGTTGTCCACCAACATGACACTCATAACGGGATCATACCAATCGGGAGTGGTACGAGTCCTCATCGACCTGTGAGGTTCCGTAGTAACTTCAACCGAAGTTTCATGATTACCATCATTAGCTTCCTCTCATATTGGTGTAGGCACCACATGAACTTCTTCCTGTGCTGTGCTACTCTCAAATTCGAGAGAAGGTTCGACAACCTTGTCGAGTTCTACTTTCCTTCTAGTCACTTTTTTTGAGAGAAACTTCTCTAGAAAGGATCCATTCTTGGCAACAAAGATTTTGCCCTCGGACCTATGATAGAAGGTATACCCATAGTTTCCTTCGGGTATCCTATGAAGACGCATTTTTCCGCTTTGGGTTCAAGCTTGTTGGGGTGTAAATTCTTTACATAAGCTTCGCAACCCCAAACTTTAAGGAACAATAATTTAGGTTTTTTCCCAAACCATAATTCATACGGTGTCGTTTCAACGGATTTAGATGGTTCCCTATTTAAAGTGAATGCGGCTGTTTCTAATGCATAACCTTAAAATGATAACGGTAAATATGTAAGTGACATCATAGAACGAACCATGTCTAAGAGAGTTCGATTACGACGTTCAGACACAACATTACGTTGTGGTGTTCCCGTCGGTGTCAATTGTGAAAGTATTCCGCATTTCTTCAAATGCTCGCCAAACTCGTAACCTAGATACTCACCTCCATGATCAGATCATAGAAATTTAATCTTCTTGTTACGTTGACTCTCTACTTTACTTTGAAATTCCGTAAACTTCTCGAAAGTTTCGGACTTATGTTTCATTAAATCGATATACCCTATCTACTCAAGTCATCCGTGAAAGTAAGAACATAACGATGACCACCACGGGATGCTACACTCATTGGGCCACACACATCAGTATGTATGATTTCCAATAAGTCCATAGCTCGCTCCATCATACCGTAAAATGGAATTTTAATCATTTTACCCATCAGACATGCTTCGCATTTTTCAAGTGATTAGAAATCAAGTGATTCAAGAAATCCATCGGAATGGAGTTTCTTCATACGCTTCACTCCAATGTGACCAAGACGACGGTGCCACATGTATGTAGAATTATCGCTCAATTTCAAACGTTTTGCTTCAATATTATTAACATGTGTATTACTACAATCGAGATTCAACAAGAATATACCATCTATCAAAGGTGCATGTGCATAAAACATATTACTAACATGATCCGTATATAATGTTCATGCTTAACGCAGGAACCAAATAACAATTATTTAAGTATAAAACTAATGACGATGGTAGATGAAGAGGTAGCATGCCGACCGCGATCACATCAACCTTTGATCCATTTCCAATGCGCATCGTCACCTTGTTCTTCGCTAGTTTCCGTCTATTCTGCAGCACCTGTTTCGAGTTACAAATATGATAAACCGAACTAGTATCGATAACCAGACACTACTACAACTACTAGTAAGATACACATCAATAACATGTATATCGGATATACATTTATTCTTGATGTTGCTATTCTTCAGATCCGCCAAGTACTTGGGGCAATTCCGCTTCTAGTGACCTTCTCCCTTGCAGTAAAAGCACTCAGTACCAGGCTTAGGCCCAGCCTTGGTCTTCTTCGCCGGCGCGGTAGCTTTCTTACCACCCTTATTAAAGTTTTCCTTCTTTCTTGGTCTCCACTTACGCAAACTTCAACATAGAGAAGAGTTCTGGCAACGTCTTATCCATGCGCTGCATATTGTAGTTCATCACAAAGTTCTTGTAACTTGGTGGTAGTGATTGGAGGACACGATGAATCCCCAACGCATTAGGAATTATTATGCCCAAGCTCTGGAGCTTATTATCGTGCCCAGACATCTTAACCACATGCTCACTGATGGAGCTGCCCTCTTTCATCTTGTAGTTAAAGAACTTTTTAGAAGCTTCATAACTCTCAACTGTCGAATGAGCCCCAAATATCATTTTGAGTTCACGGAAAATATCATGTGGGTCAAATTTCTCAAACCTCTTTTGAAGCTCCGATTCCAAATCATACAAGATATCACACTGAACTATGGAGTACTGATTCTTCCGAGTATGGAAAACATTTTTCTCATCATCGGTAGCATCTTCTGTAGGTGGGTCACCCAGCGGGGCATCCAACACATAGGTTAACTTAGCATTGGGGACAATCCTCAAATTGCAGAACCAATTCGCGAAGTTGCTTCCATTGTTTTTCATTTCTCTAGGAACGCATTAAAATTGATGGTAGGGGCCGCCATTGATCTACAACATATTTGCAATAGTTTAGACTAATTTTATAAAAAATTGAGTCATAATTAATAGTTCAATTAATCTAGGTGAACTCCCACTCAAAACAATATCCCTCACATTGTTTTAGTGATCACACGAACCATTCACTACATCAAGTCTGATCATAACGAGACATAATGTAGTTTCACAGGCGAATAATCAACATGTTCATCATATCTACTATATGATTCATGCTTTACCTTTTGGTGATCCGTGTTCCGAGACCATGTCTGTATATGCTAGGCTCGTCAAGATGTAACCTTAGTTTTCGCATGAGAAAATCTGGCTTGCTCCTGTTGTATACACTCGCAGAATCTAACACACCTGATCATCACGTGGTGCTTCAAAACAACGAGTCTTGGCAACGGTGCCTACTAAGTACGAACACTTTATAACTTGATATTTCGTGAGAGGGATCATCTTATAATGCTACCGTCGCGATCTAAGCAATACAAGATGCATAAAAGGATTAGCATCACATGCAATTCAAAATATGTGATATGATATGGCCTTTCTTCTTGTTCTTTGGATCTCCATATTCAAGCACGAACATGATCTCCATCATCACCGGCATGTTGTCAAGATAAATGGCACCGCTCTATGGTTGTCGTCCACCATCATCAACTATTACAACTACTATGAATAATAGACACGCAGGTCTTAACGAAATTAAAAAGACAACCATAAGGCTCTTTCCGGTTGCCAACTTACAATAAGGATCATTGCATACATCATATATAATCACAATCATGGCTATATCACATTGCAACACACCCCTACAAAACAAAGTTAGACACCTCTAATTTTCTTTGCATATTTTACATTGTTTGGGGCTATCAATAAGTACCTTTCTAACTTACAAACAAGAACCACAATGTTGATTCTTGAACTATCAAGTGCCTGTTGTAAATTGAATCTTTACTATGATGGGAGAGAACGACACCCGCAAAGCCACTTATGCAATTCAAGTTGCATGTTGAGCGTGGAGCAAGTCTCATGAACGATGTCATGTAAGGTTAGCCCGGGCCGCTTCATCCCATCATACCGCAAGATGCAAAGTACACAAAAGCAATTGATAATAAAAAGCACCACTGCCCACAATGACCATTGTGTTCTACTCGTGTAATAGATCTACATGTAGACACGGCTCTGATACCACTGTAGGGGTTCGTAGCATGGAAAACAAAAAATTTCTACCACATGCATACAAACAAGCCAAGATCTATCTACTAGATTGAAGCAACAATTCGATTAGAGTACTCACCCTCGAAGATTCCAAAGCGGTTAACGAGAGCAGATTCTCGTGGGTGATGTAGTCGTTCACTTGCCGATCTCAAGATCGCGTAAACGATCCTTCCGGCACCCCGTTCCGGTAGCGCTCCCACAGTCGGTTACACGTTCGGTACTCGATGAATACCTTCCTTTCCCTTGTTCCAGCCGGCAACGGAGGTTGTAATACTCTCCTCGCGATTCCGGCAGCATGATGGCATGGTGTCGGAGTTTATAGGGGAGATCCCGTAGGGCTTCGCCTTAAGCCGGAGCAGGCAGGTGGAGTAGTGGGGTTCCTCGGTGTCTAGGGTTTAGAGGCCAAAGAGGAGGAGGTGGGGTTGTTGGCGGCTAGGGCGGCGGCGACGGTGATGGTGCCTAAGTAGATGTAGGAGAGCTTTGTTGGAAACCCCAAGAGCAAGGTGTGAAGAAGCACAGCAGCAAGTCTTCCCTCGATAGATACCGAGGTTATTGAATCAGAAGGAGGAAGGAAACGTCACATAGGTGTTGCAAGCAACGCGGAGACCTGCATAACACAAACTCAAGACTTTGCCCCAACGAATTGTAACACCCTCAGAATCGGCCCTATGCAAGTTTGAGCGAAACCCGCCAAACCCGCATAGAAACGATTCAAAGGTGCCCACCAAGCACTTTCGTGCGGGTGGAAAACGAAGTAATAACATTACACAACAGTCCTCGATGGGACCCACAGAACAGATATATATACAACACGACTCCCTGAGTCAAGAATACAGATATACAATACAAAGACCCAAATCACCTTGAAAATGATACAGCGTCCGACTACGGACAAGATGCAAATGAGGCTAAGAGCCCTGAAGAATAACCAATGGCGTCCATAACCCTGCCCAGGCCAAGCCGGAAGGGTAACCCTGCTAACGACGTCGATCTCAAAACCTGCTTAAACAAAAGGGGTGCAAAAGGGCAAAGGGAAAAGAGAGAGCGATCTTGAGGCCAAGACAGCGAGACTAGAATTCGGCGGTCCTCGCCTACATAGGTATGGTGGACTGAAACGGCAGCGGCAACATGCACTAAACAACCTATAGAGACTCGATACAACTGGCGGCTGTCAGAGAGGGGTAAGAAAGAACTATTCGGAACCAACCTGATTCTAACGCCAAACAAATCCATCCTGGTATTTCCCCCTCGAGACCAAACGAGGAAGTCAACCGAGGAACTCACACAGTTGGCAGTTTTAGTTATTCAGTTATCGTTGCAGCAATTACTAGTCAGGTATAGATAAGCATCCTGATAAAATAAGCAGTGGGCCGTGTTAGTTAACCATTCCGTTGTAGTTGCATCACTTACTAGTCAGATACACTTAGCATGAGATATCCCAAAACCCAGCAGTTGTTGGTACTTTTATTTAGCCCTTCCGTTATAGTTGCAATACTTACTAGTCAGGTACAATGGTCGCAAACGACAACCCAAGCAAGCAATTGTTGGCAGTTTTATTTAGACATTCCATTGTAGTGAAGCTGATTACTAGTCATTATAAAGTCAAATTTATAGCACTACTTTAGTTATAGTTGTCTATGATCGAGATACTGTGCTCCAAGTCGTCCATAACATGGACACGGCCAGAAAGTTTTACCTAGGGTGCACAAATAGCAACACACACTCGATCAACCTCGGAAAAACCAAATCAAAACCCAACGAGGCTTTCACGACAAAGCAATCACAGGATTCAGAAATATTTCAGGGGGCCACCCCATTGAGTACACCCGCAATGAAGTTAGCTGACTCCGAGACGGACCCAAGGTTTGGGTGGACGGCTGTGAACGACTGGGAACCCAAAACTGGGCTTGTCGACACCGTGAAAACGTGTCCCGATCCTAAACAGTACAGTGTGCTCCTCGCACAATCGTAAATAAAGCAGTAGCATGGCATAAGTACAGGATAGTAAATAAAACCTCAAACTAGTTTGTGGCCCCAAGAAATAAGACTGAATCAAGCTCTGGCTCAGGGGGGTCCCATAATCCTCCCGGATGTGGATAGCGCGAAAAATCAAGGAACAGGTATCAAGTACTCGGGGTTCTACGGGACACAAGTGGACGGTTAACAACCAAATAACATCTATTGCCCACCTGTGCCTCTGCTTACTTACTTCAATTTTAGTTGTTTAAACAGTAATTAAAGTTAACGATAAGTAAAGCCATGATCATCTCCAACAATAAACATGCGGCAGACTCCAACAACTGTGGTACTTGGCGACACACAACAGCACTTGAGCAAGCGACTACGACGCACAAGTCCAACTATCTGCCAAACAACAGGTAATAGGATGTGTCCAGGGCAATATAGGGCTGCAAGGGATATCACGGGTACGAAAACTAGAGCATCGCAACACAGATAGCAATAGATCAACAGGAGGGAATGAATACTATAAAAGTAAGATAGGTAGAAAGGGGGAGATGCTCGCCTGAAAACATTGTTGAAGGTTCATCCGAAGATCGGGTCGACACTCGCATCAACTCAACGGCCTTATCCGCGAAGAAGCAAAACACTAGAATAAACACCGGATGCACTATTTAATAATACGGCAAAAGATCGGGCATGATGCATGTATGATGTATGACATGGCAAAGGTGCGGTGCAATTAGGTCATATTAAGCGGAACCGGGGTCCCGACATTTAATTAACCGGTTCAAGTTATTTAGATACCCTGCAATTTAAATGTTGTAATAACAGGGCAAGATAAGTTACCGGTTCGCTACGCAAATTTAAATGAAGCCAATATAAGGCTAGATTTGCCCGCATATGGTCTCCATATTAATTATTAGGTGAGTCGACAAAATCTCCCAAACAAATGAATATGTATGCGAGCATGAATGATTTATATGCAACAAGATATAAATAGAGTTTATACAAGAATAGAGATAGGATTAGGTTCTCACATTTCAGATCGAAAAGATGAGGGTCAGAAAGATGGAGAGGTGGACTTGGGGTGAACTTGAAGTAGTGGAAATAGCTGATGTTGTAAAAGTAGAGACATTGCCACTATGTTTGATGTCCCTGAGTTAGAGAAGTTGAAACCCGAGACGTAAGTACATGAAGACAATATCGAAGCCTTTGCTAGAATTTCGTCAAACACCTGCGGGACAACAAACAAGGCATGTTGGAAAGGGTGCTCTTGCTATGGAAGACAGCCAAAAAGAGAATCGGCTACGAAATAAGAAGAGAAGGTGGCAGCAGAACCTAGACCGTGTCGGTTGGGACGCCATGATTCGATGGCGGAGATGTATGCGTGCGCTCAGAGGGAGCAAAGCTGGTGTGCCACAGTTGTTCCCGATTGTTGGCGGCGTGTGCAACAGAGCGGGGGCAAGGAGGAAGTAGGAGGCGGCGTGGTGAGGATCTGGCCAGCGGAAGGGACAACATCGCCGGTCTGCACTGGTCGGATCTACAGCTGCTGTTGCTACGCATGCAGACATAGATCCCAACCGGGGCATGGTGCTCGAGCGGAACTACCAGGCAGCAGATGGAGGCGAATTGGGATCTGGTGGCGGCGTTATGCATGAGCGGAGGCAAGGCCATGGGCCAATCAAGCGGCGATGTAGAGCTGCTGCCATCTGCGTTGAACTGAGGAGTTGAGCATGAGGATCCAATCGATTGAGCTGGTTGGTGGTATCTGGATTTGGTAGAGTCAGACACGGGTGAAAACAAGGCGTGTAGGGGACAAGAAAATGGCATGGTGGCCAAGACACATACATGCTTGTGTGCTAATTACTTGCTTAATGAACGAACGGAGCTAGCCTGAATTAAATCAACCAAATGACATGACTTTGCAAACAAAAGGAAGGGATCGGCCAGACTACAGGGTGCCAGCGGCGTCCAAGGAGGGACAAGAAGAAAACGAAAGGAATTTCAGATCTCAGATTTGGGGATTGGGTCTAGGGTTAGGTAAGAAAAGGGGAATGGAGTATTTATATAGTTCAAAGTAGACTAGATGGGGCTAGTTTGGGCCAAAACTTTAGACGGGCTTTTAGCCTAATTTTATTTATAAAACAAGAAAAGCTTGGCTGTGAGAAATATTATTTGTTTAATTTTAAAATAAGAACAAGAGACGGGTTTAATAAAACCACATGGATATTTAGTAAAACAAAATATAGTTTGATAAATAATTTTACGGATAAAATATGCATGATGATGTCATGATGATGCACAAAATATTATTTAACACACGATTCTCTAGTAGTGGCTTTACCCGGGGTGCTACACGAATCAGTGAGGTTGTCAAGCTCACCGGTTTGTTGTAACAAAGGATTAAACGTATTGTGTGAAAGGTAATGGTTTGTAGCAAGTAAACAAGTAATAGTGGAGGATGTATCAATGGTAAAGATTGGACCGGGGTCCATAGTTCACAAGAGGTTCTCTCCTTAGATAAAAAACATGGCATGAAGGGTAAACAAATTACAGCAGGGCAATTGACAGGAACTGAGCAAGGCATAACAATGCAATTACTAGTCAGAAAGATCCTGTGAGATTCTATTGGGCAATAAAACAAGTACATAGACCGCTATCCAACTGCATCTATGACTAGAAGTCCACCTTCAGGTTATCATCCGAACCCCCTCCGGTATTAAGATGGAAGCAACAGACAACTGCTTTAAGCAAAGTGTGTAAGGTAAACAGTCCACATGTTCCATGAACAAGAGACCGTTGTTTTCTCCCTAGTGGCAACATCACATTCTACAACCTAAGATATTATTGTCACTTCCCTTGGAAACTAGAGGCATGAACCCACTATCGAGCATAAATACCCCCTCTTGGAGTCACTAGCAACTACTTGGCTAAGATAGCTACTAACAACGGAGAGCATGCAAGATCACAAACAACACAAACATGATAGAATCATAAATACAAAACCATTAATCAAACCAACATAATAATCTCAATATCCATCGGATCCCCGCAAACACAACACGCATGATTACAAATAGATTAGATCTTGATCATGAATGGAGCTCACAAGATCTATACATGAAAGCACAAAGGAGGAGATACAACCATATAGCTACTACATGGACCCATAGTCCAAGGTGGAACTACTCATGCATCATACCAGAGAGAAGGCCTCCAAGGATGATCTCCCCTCCAGCAGGGTGCCGGGAATAACCTCAGATCCCCCCAATCTAGGGACGATGGTGGCGACGGCTATAGACGGTTTCGTGGAATATTTGAGCGGGTACTCAGGGTTTCTTCATCGGGGGCTTCTTATAGGTGAAGGGGTAGGCCGAGGCGGTGGCCAGCATAGGCAAACCCTAGCCAGGCGCGGGCTAGGGCCCACCCGCGCCTAGGGTGGGTCTGGCCCCTCTGGCTCCCCTCTGGACTCCTTGTTCCCCATGGAAAGTAATTGACTTTGTCGTTTTTCCCTTCCAATTCTGAGAATATTTCTTTACTAACTTTTCTGAAACAAAAAACAGTAGAAAACAGGCATCTGTCACTTTTGCAACTTGTTAGTAGGTTAGTACCAGAAAACATGTAAAAAGCACCTCAAAGTGTAGACAAGTAAAGCAAAGTAGATACTAAACAAGCATGGAGCATAAAAAATTATAGATACATTTCCGATGTATCAACATCCCCAAGATTAACTCATGCTCATCCTCGAGTAGGTAAGTGATAAACAGAATAATTTTTGAGGTGACATGCACCCTCACAATAAAGATCCAACCATTTGCAAGCATTGAAAGCTGGGACCAAAGAACTTTAAACATGTGCATGAAATGATGGAGTTCTAACATTAGGACAAGGTAACTATGCATGCAACATGGAAAGCTACAAATAAAGATCATGAATAACATGCATTGAAAAACGTTTGTTTGTTTCAAATACAGAAAACATATCATAGTGGCAATCAGCTTGTCCCTCATAGAGTAGCAAATAGATGCATAGGACACCTTCAAAGTTCACAAGGGTGACTAGAAACAAATAGCACAAGAACAAGTAATATCACAATATGCATCAATTAATAAGCTTTGGAACACTGCACACAGAATGACAACTATGCTCTCTTAATGGTTCCTAAAGGTAGAAGGTGGAGACTCAATAATGGTGGAAGAAAGGCCTTTTTATAAAGGAAGCAGGGATTACAAGTTTCAAAAAGGGCTTCCAAAAATTATGGTACTTGTTAGCTTTCAGCCCTTATTGCCCCTATCATAAGCATCTTGAAGTGGTTAAGGTTAAAGTGGAAAAGCTGGAGTATATGATTGACGAAGTATAAGTTGGCAATCTCAAGTCCCTTGAATACGAGGGCCACACCTCATGGATACTCAACTTTGGGCCCAGGCAAGTTCTTATCACTGTAAGTATTTGCATATCATTGAGAACCGCCAACGGGGTACCCCTTGCACATGGTACATGAGCTTTCCCATAACCAAAATAACAAGGCAAGCAGACAATGAGCATCTCATCAATCTTTTTTATTTACCATATGCATAGCTTTTTATTGAGGATGCTTCATAGATAGATCACTATAGTGATGCTGCAAGTTTTGTCACATCCCAAGATTTTCCAAATCTTGTAATGTGAAAATAAATGAATAAAATAAAATTTTGTTTGATTTTCAGGGCCAGAAGAAACTTTTTGAATTCAATTGGAACTTCAAACCTATTTGAATTAAATAAAACCCTAAAGGGATTTAAAAAGATAAACATTTTAAATAAAGGAAAATAAAATATTTTGGAAATACTATTTTGGATCTTTTAAATAAAAATATTTGGTTTTCAAAAGAAATAGAAGTTTATAAATAAGGATTATTTTATAGAGCCAAATTAAACCTTGGCCAAACTTTTGAAATAAAACATTTTGATTTGATAAAAGTAGTAAAGGTTTATTTAAAATAAATTAATAAGGATTTAATATCCAAGATTTATTAATAAAGGTTTTTACTATTTCCAAAATAACAAAACTTATTTATTTATTTAAAAATAAGTTTTCCAAGTATTTTATATTCCCAAATAAAACCTATTGATTTGGTTTTGAAAATAATTAGATTTCAAAATGGATTTTTTGAATAAAACAAATCCTATTTTGATTTTAGTAACAATGGTCTATTTATTTAATTAATAATGGACCCTAAAATAAAAATTATTATTTTGGTTTTGGAATTTGGTTTATGTTTCTGAACAGAACCAAATTCATAGTGCAAGGTTTGGTGATTGTTTGATTTGATTTGAACCTTGTTTGGTTGTTTGAAATTTCAAAACAGAATTGGAAATAGAAAAAGAAAAGGTTTCAGGAAGAAAAAAAATGGAATCTGGACTCAGCCCAACCGGCCAAGCCCACTAAGCCCAGCAAACAGCCCAGGTTTTCCTCCCTGAAGAAAAACGTTTCATACTCATTTTTGAACCCGTGCAGAGACTGACCGGTGGACCTCCTTTCCTTCTCGCATCCTCGCTGACAACAAGGACCCACACATGCCAACTCACCCTCTTCTTCCTCGCGACGACCACGCCGGCCGTTTATGCCAGTGATTCCGCGCGTTAATTCACAAGTAATGGCCGCGTTAATCTCGCCCCTGACCATGCGTACATAAGCACCTCTCCTCCCTCTATCATTTCCCTCAAACGCCAACGCCACATCGCCACCAGGCTGCTCGCATTGCTTGCGACAACCCCCTGTCTCCGACCACCGTCCTCCGTCGATTCCGGCCGTGCCTCGCCACCTCCTGCCTCCCCGAGCACACGAGCGCACTCACCAGTCCCTGTCGCATCTCCCAGTACCCTCTGTTCGACCGTGGGCGCCCCAGGGAGCCGTCTTCGACAAAGCATTGAGCGCCGCCGTCTGTCTCGCCTCTGTCGAGTTCCCTAGGTAAAATCCGACCGCCCCGACCCCTCTCGTTCACGCACACGTCATCTACTTGATCGTACGCGTCTAACCATGCTTCTGGTTTGCCTTCTCGTGACCCGTAGCATCGTCTTCGACCTCGACCAGAGCCAACCGTCGCCAGACCAAACTCCGGCGAGGAATTCCTCCTGCCTCGCGGCGCCTTGCCCGTCGACCACGCCGAGCACCACCTCGTCCTCGCGACCTCGGTGAGCCTACCCTCCCTCTCGCTTCTGTTCGCTGCGCCGCCATCGTCGACCGTCACCGCTAGCCACCGCCGCGGCCACATATGGTCAAGCACGCTAACACCGTAGGATCGAGATCTGACGCTCACGATAGAATCACTTAACCGCGAAAGGGTACGCTATCTGGACCACACGATCTATTTAGATACAACGCGCCGCAGAGCCCGATCCAGCCGAACCGGTACTGTCCAATTAAATAATGCCGCGTGTCGCCTGTTCTGTTTAAAAACAGATTTGAAATCAGATTAGATTGTGAATTTCAAACCTTTGTAACTTTTGATCCACACGTCCAAAAATTACAAATTTTATATCGTTGGAATCAGTGTAACAATCCCTAGCCAACCATGCCTTTGGTTTAGTAAATAGTATCTGTTAGTTTGCTTGTTTTTGCAGATACTTTTGTGTGCTTGTTTAGATTAGAAAAATTGTTTAAAAATGTTTTTAGGGTTAAAACCTTTGCAAAATGGTTTGTTGTAAACTCACTGACCCTAGGAACCAACCCATCGTTTGGAAAATGGATTTGGTAAAGTTTAGGATGGAAAACTTGATTTAGTCCATTTCTAGTCAAATAAAAATAATGGTTTTATTATGAAAATGGTTTTGGAGTAAAAACTTTGGGAAAATGTTTTGGATCAAACCTACTGAACCTAAACACCAAGTTTTGAGAACACCAACTTATTTTGTGAACAACTTAAAGTTGTTGCTTTGATAAAAATATTTTCCACCACATAAAATAATGATTGGATTTAAAAATGGTTTTTAGACAAAACCCTTTTGCAAATAACTTAGACACCTTGGAAAATGACCACTTTGGACTTTATAAAGCTTAGAAGCCTAGTGGAGACCATATTTACAAATAGAACCACCTCTTTCATGCTCACATGCATGACTTAGTTTTCATAGTTTTATGTGTGTCAATTGCTGATTGATTCTTGGGTTGGAATGCTTGTTGATATTGGGTTTGCTTGATTGATTGTAGCGAAATTATCAAAGTGTGAGACTAGAAAGATCAAGGAGTGAACCAACATCCCTACCAAAAGAAAGGCAAGTGACACTATCATCTAAAGTCCTACTATTTTCACTATACTTAGTGGATTTTGAAAACATGCATGAAAAGATATTTTATACTTATACTATGCTAAATCCTAATAAGATTCCCTATACATTCCTTAGTGAAAACAATGTAGTTATTACATGCTTAGCCATGCTATATTTTAAAAAGAGATACATGTTGAGATTTTATGAAGTTGAGAAAAGGACTTGTGATTTTATATAATAAAACAAGGACTCAATGAACCACCTGGGTGGCCAAGGAAACTTTGAAATTTTGGAGAAGGTGGCAACAAAAGGAACCATGTATATGGCAATCTCTTTGTGTTGTGCTCCAAGGGAAACCACCCAGGAAACTTAGAGATTGAACATGTTTCTCCAAATGTGGCTTTCGTGTGCAACCACATGCTATTATGGCTCTGGCTTAGTCAACTACATTGGGAAGACCTATGCATTGTCTTCAGTTTACTGGACATGGGGATCTGGAATGCTTCATGGGTGCTGAAGACAAGCTAGCAATGGTGTATGTGAGGACCCTTTGGAAAGACTTCGTCACATTCTCAATCTGCCAGTACTCCATCTTGGTGAGTGCTAATCCAGTGGCCACTGGTGGCAAAAGGATGGGATTGTGACATGTGGGTAAAGTGTACTCCTTCTGCAGAAGATAATAAAATCTAGGTACTTAGCCGTGTCCCCGGTTATGGACAATACTGAGAAACTAAAGTTTGAAGCTATGGGAGATCTCGACATTCTAATTTCTAAAAGAAAACTTTTAAAAGACTTGATGCACTTGGGGTTACCAAGGGGCTCGAGAGACTTTGACAAAACTTGATGTACTTGGGGTTACCAAGGAACTCAAGAGATTTTGTTGAAAACATGAACACTTGGAGTTACCAAGGAACTCATGAGATTTTTTATAAGACTTGATGCACTTGGGGTTACCAAGTAGCTCAAGGGATTTTTTGACAAAGACTTGAACACTTGGGGTTACCAAGGAGTTCAAGGGATTTTTGAAAAGGAGATTTGACAAAGGACCAAAACCATTTTGAAAAGTTAGGATAAAATATTGCTTTATGCAAATGAGCCTAAAACTCTACTTAGCCAAATATGCATGTAATGTTAGGATCCACTTATATTCCACATAGAAGTGAAACTTGCCAATACAATTCAAATGTATTGAACCTTGTGGCTGTAACTTGTAATGTTGCAGGTTTGATTGATTTTAGTGAAGATTGATTGATTAGGATTACAAAGTCTACAACCAACATCTGCCTGTGGCACTTTGAAGATGAAGGACCCCATGACTATAGTTATTCCGCTGCAATGTATTGTAATAGCCAAATGAGCTATGTAAGATGTAATAAAATTATGTTATTACTGGTTATAAAGTTATATTATGACCTCTGTTTCTTGATATTACATCTTAATTGTGGATGCTAGCTATTGATCCAGGGACTAGCATTGTAAACACAGGGGACTCCACCTTATATTGTTGTAAGGTTGGGACACTCCCTCTACAGATGGTATCAGAGCATTGTGTTGCCTGTAGGATTTGTAAACCTAGGATTGGACAAAAACCCTTAGAAAAATAGGAGTTGTACTTGTTCCAAAAACTTATTTACAAAAACACTTGTAAACTCTTTCCTCAACCATTTTGGTTTCAACTTTACTACTCTTCTATTTCAACTTGATGGAAAAACCAACCCCATGGCCAAAGACTACATCATGTGCAAAGGACTACTTCAACTCTAATGACTTCAACATCTTCAGCATGTTCACCAAGGACCTCCACCTTGGACATCACTAAGGACTGCAAGTGAGACAAGGAAATCTTGCTCAAGATTTAGAGACTAAGGGAATGCAAAATAAGAAGGAACCATCAACAACTTTGAAGTATTGCAACCAAGAGTTTATCTCAAGGAAACATGATCTCATACAAGAAGAATCATGAAGGAAAGAAAGATCACAAGTGAACCATATAGATGGACCACCATATATTAGTTAAAACAAAACCACCAACTTATGTGGTGTAACAGAATATTTTTGTTGCCTAAGTATGTGCTTGAACTTTATTGTTTGAGTGAAATGTTTGAGTTGTGATAGCATGCACATTGTTTTGTTTGTGTGAATTGTGATGTGTGTGATTAGAATTGATTCCTTAGAAATATCTTACCTATTCTAATCTCCCTTCAACCCAAATAGATGACTACTCCAAGAGACTCCAACATCAAGGTTGATGACACCAACACCAACCAAGAGGACAGCATGAGAGCTCATAGCAACCCAACACCAGTTGAACCAAGTGACAGCTCAGTTCATAGCCAACTCTAGTGGAGAAGATCCAAAGCTACAAGGATTTTTGGAAACCCAAGGCCAATTGATGCTTAAGGTGACTGATCAAATGATCAAAATGGAGGAAAGCTATCCCAAAAGAATTTTTGACAACAAGGATGACAGAAACATTATTCTAGATGGAGCACCAGCTTGCACTATTTGTGGAGACAAGGATCATACTTCCAAGGAGCATGGAGATCAATGCCCCAACTGTGAAGAGAAACATCCTGTTGGACAATGTCCCACCTCTCAAGCTACTTGCTATCTATGTGAAGGAAACAACCATGTCCCTATCCAATGCCCCATTTATTCCATTGTAGAACAAAGGAAACAAGAAGGATCCAAGTTTACCAAGAAGGTTGATGGAAAAGGATGGACCACTTGTACCTCCAAACAAAACAACCCAATTAAAAGGATCAAAGAAACCCAAGAAGCAAAAGATAGACAAAAGCCATGTGCAATGTTATAAATGTAAGGAAATGGGACACTATTCTGGTGAATGCCCAGAGAACCCGAAGAATAAAGAGATTGGCCAAGTAGTGTGCAACAACTGCAAAGAGCTAGGCCACTATGTAGCAACTTGTCCACAAGAGCCACGTAAAGAACTCAAGGACATCCACTGTTTCAATTGCAAGAACCTAGGACATTATGCAAGCAACTGTACAGAAAAGATGAAGAACAAGTTGAACAAGCCTATGGAGAAACTCAACCTTGGCCCATGAGTCAAGCATGGAAACAAAAGACACTATGCAAATGTTTGCTTAGAGAAGATTCCTCAGGAGCCCAAGAAGGACAATATGTAATTTTTATTTGAATTTTTTTTAAGGGTGGTAGTACCCTAGATGTTTTGAACCTGCTTGTAACCCTAGCCTCCCCAAATATCGGGACGAGATTTATTTTAAGGGTGGTAGCCTGTCACATCCCAAGATTTTCCAAATCTTGTAATGTGAAAATAAATGAATAAAATAAAATTTTGTTTGATTTTCAGGGCCAGAAGAAACTTTTTGAATTCAATTGGAACTTCAAACCTATTTGAATTAAATAAAATCCTAAAGGGATTTAAAAAGATAAACATTTTAAATAAAGGAAAATAAAATATTTTGGAAATACTATTTTGGATCTTTTAAATAAAAAGATTTGGTTTTCAAAAGAAATAGAAGTTCATAAATAAGGATTATTTTATAGAGCCAAATTAAACCTTGGCAAAACTTTTGAAATAAAACATTTTGATTTGATAAAAGTGGTAAAGGTTTATTTAAAATAAATTAATAAGGATTTAATATCCAAGATTTATTAATAAAGGTTTTTACTATTTCCAAAATAACAAAACTTATTTATTTATTTAAAAATAAGTTTTCCAAGTATTTTATATTCCCAAATAAAACCTACTGATTTGGTTTTGAAAATAATTAGATTTCAAAATGGATTTTTGAATAAAACAAATCCTATTTTTATTTTAGTAAAAATGGTCTATTTATTTAATTAATAATGGACCCTAAAATAAAAATTATTATTTTGGTTTTGGAATTTGGTTTATGTTTCTGAATAGAACCAAATTCATAGTGCAAGGTTTGGTGATTGTTTGATTTGATTTGAACCTTGTTTGGTTGTTTGAAATTTCAAAACAGAATTGGAAATAGAAAAAGAAAGGTTTCAGGAAGAAAAAAAATGGAATCTGGACTCGGCCCAACCGGCCAAACCCACTAAGCCCAGCAAACAGCCCAGCTTTTCCTCCCCGAAGAAAAACGTTTCATACTCATTTTCGAACCCGTGCAGAGACTGACCGGTGGACCTCCTTTCCTTCTCGCATCCTCGCTGACAACAGGGACCCACACATTCCAACTCACCCTCTTCTTCCTCGCGACGACCACGCCGGCCGTTTCTGCCAGTGATTCCGCGCGTTAATTCACGAGTAATGGCCGCGTTAATCTCGCCCCTGACCATGCGTACATAAGCACCTCTCCTCCCTCTGTCATCTCCCTCAAACGCCAACGCCACATCGCCACCAGGCTGCTCGCATTGCTTGCGACAACCCCCTGTCTCCGACCACCGTCCTCCCTCGATTTCGGCCGAGCCTCGCCACCTCCTGCCTCCCCGAGCACACGAGCGCACTCACCACTCCCTGTCGCATGTCCCAGTACCCTCTATTCGACCGCGGGCGCCCCAGGGAGCCGTCTTCGACAAAGCACTGAGCGCCGTCGTCTGTCTCGCCTCCTTCGAGTTCCCTAGGTAAAATCCGACCGCCCCGACCCCTCTCGTTCACGCACACGTCATCTACTTGATCGTACGCGTCTAACCATGCTTCTGGTTTGCCTTCTCGTTACCCGTAGCATCGTCTTCGACCTCGACCAGAGCCAACCGTCGCCAGACCAAACTCCAGCGAGGAATTCCTCCTGCCCTCGTGCGCCCCTTGCCCCGTCGACCACACGTCGAGCACCACCTCGTCCTCGCGACCTCGGTGAGCCTACTCCCTCCCTCTCTCGCTTCCTGTTTTGCCAGCGCCGCCACTGTCTGACCGTCGCCGCCGCTAGCCACCGCCAGCGCCGCTCACATATGGTCAAGCACGCTAACACCGTAGGATCGAGATCTGACGCTCACGATAGAATCACTTAACCGCGAAAGGGTAGGCTCTCTGGACCACACGATCTATTTAGATCCAACACGCCGCAGAGCCCGATCCAGCCGAACCGGTACCATCCAATTAAATCATGCCGCGTGTCGTCTGTTCTGTTTAAAAACAGATTTGAAATCAGATTAGATTGTGAATTTCAAACCTTTGTAACTTTTGATCCACACGTCCAAAAATTACAAATTTTATATCGTTGGAATCAGTGGAACAAGCCCTAGCCAAACATGCCTTTGGTTTAGTAAATAGTATATGTTAGTTTGCTTGTTTTTGCAGATACTTTGTGTGCTTGTTTAGATTAGAAAAATTGTTTAAAAAATGTTTTTAGGGTTAAAACCTTTGCAAAATGGTTTGTTGTAAACTCACTGACCCTAGGAACCAACCCATAGTTTGGAAAATGGATTTGGTAAAGTTTAGGATGGAAAACTTGATTTAGTCCATTTCTAGTCAAATAAAAATAATGGTTTTATTATGAAAATGGTTTTGGAGTAAAAACTTTGGGAAAATGTTTTGGATAAAACCTACTGACCCTAAACACCAAGTTTTGAGAAACAACAACTTATTTTGTGAACAACTTAAAGTTTTTGCTTTGATAAAAATATTTTCCACCACATAAAATGATGATTGGATTTAAAAATGGTTTTTAGACAAAACCCTTTTGCAAATAACTTAGACACCTTGGAAAATGACCACTTTGGACTTTACAAAGCTTAGAAGCCTAGTGGAGACCATATTTACAAATAGAACCACCTCTTGCATGCTCACATGCATGACTTAGTTTTCATAGTTTTATGTGTGTGAATTGCTGATTGATTCTTGGGTTGGAATGCTTGTTGATATTGGGTTTGCTTGATTGATTGTAGCGAAATTAGCAAAGTGTGAGACTAGCAAGATCAAGGAGTGAACCAACATCCCTACCAAAAGAAAGGCAAGTGACACTATCATCTAAAGTCTTACTATTTTCACTATACTTAGTGGATTTTGAAAACATGCATGAAAAGATATTTTATACTTATACTATGCTAAATCCTAATAAGATTCCCTATACATTCCTTAGTGAAAACAATGTAGTTGTTACATGCTTAGCCATGCTATATTTTGAAAAGAGATACGTGTTGAGATTTTATGAAGTTGAGAAAAGGACTTGTGATTTTATATAATAAAACAAGGACTCAATGAACCACCTGGGTGGCCAAGGAAACTTTGAAGTTTTGGAGAAGGTGGCAACAAAAGGAACCATGTCTATGGCAATCTCTTTGTGTCGTGCTCCAAGGGAAACCACCCAGGAAACTTAGAGATTGAACATGTTTCTCCAATTGTGGCTTTCGTGTGCAACCACATGCTATTATGGCTCTGGCTTAGTCAACTACATTGGGAAGACCCATGCATTGTCTTCAGTTTACTGGACATGGAGATCTGGAATGCTTCATGGGTGCTGAAGACAAGCTAGCAATAGTGTATGGGAGGTCCCTTTGGAAAGACTTCGTCACATTCTCAATCTGCCAATACTCCATCTTGGTGAGTGCTAATCCAGTGGCCACTGGTGGCAAAAGGATGGGATTGTGACATGTGGGTAAAGTGTACTCCTTCTGCAGAAGATAATAAAATCTAAGTACTTAGCCGTGTCCCCGGTTATGGACAATACTGAGCAACTAAAGTTTAAAGCTATGGGAGATCTCGACATTCTAATTTCTGAAAGAAAACTTTTAAAAGACTTGATGCACTTGGGGTTACCAAGGGGCTCAAGAGACTTTGAAAAAACTTGATGTACTTGGGGTTACCAAGGAACTCAAGAGATTTTGTTGAAAACATGAACACTTGGAGTTACCAAGGAACTCATGAGAATTTTTTATAAGACTTGATGCATTTGGGGTTACCAAGTAGCTCAAGGGATTTTTTGATAAAGACTTGAACGCTTGGTGTTACCAAGGAGTTCAAGGGATTTTTGAAAAGGAGATTTGACAAAGGACCAAAACCATTTTGAAAAGTTAGGATAAAATATTGCTTTATGCAAATGAGCCTAAAACTCTACTTAGACAAATATGCATGTAATGTTAGGATCCACTTATATTCCACATAGAAGTGAAACTTGCCAATACAATTCAAATGTATTGACCCTTGTGGCTGTAACTTGTAATGTTGCAGGTTTGATTGATTTTTGTGAAGATTGATTGATTAGGATTACAAAGTCTACAACCAACATCTGCCTGTGGCACTTTGAGGATGAAGGACCCCATGACTATAGTTATTCCGCTGCAATGTATTGTAATAGCCAAATGAGCTATGTAAGATGTAATAAAATTATGTTATTCCTGGTTATAAAGTTATATTATGACCTCTGTTTCTTGATATTACATCTTAACTGTGGATGCTAGATATTGATCCAAGGACTAGCATTGTAAACACAGGGGACTCCACCTTATATTGTTGTAAGGTTGGGACACTCCCTCTACAAGTTTCCACCATGATTAGGCATGGCTTAGGATAGCGGCCCAAGCATTTCTCTAACACAGAATACAAACTCCATGGACTTACAAGTTCCCTCTTCATTTCACACCGGTGACATCCATAGACAGTACAGTTCTGCTAATTCCAACTTATAAGTGCAAGCATATACAACAAAGTTGTCACAATGGTTCAATTTTATTAGGGGCAAATAATAAAATGTGCCATCAAGTTCGCGGGGGCTTTAATCACTAAGTTTTCACATAACAAAACAGTTTTTAATTGGAAGATAGTTGAAAACAAGAATATACTTGGAATGGTGTAACACACGATGCATAGGAGTTTATAGTGGAAACTTTGTAATAACTTGGTTTCTTGGGAGTTACAAGCATGAGTAGAACTTACTCATACAAGTGGAGGCTAGCAAAAGACTGGGAGAAACCAACTAAGAGAGCATAATGGCCATAATCATGCAATGCAACAAAGCATACTAATCAAAGCAAAGAGTGGTACTACAAGTCAAGGACTAAATGATCATAGAGGCTAATGGTGACTTGTGAGAGTCATAACATGGTGTAAGCATGTGCCAAGTCAACCCAAGCAAAGCATCAAAGGAGAATACCACAATACTATGCTTTTGCATGCTAAAACAACGCATAATTTCTTCAAGGCACACTAAGCAATCCCAATTGTTTGGAACAAGACATGATACAGCAATAATTAGTAAGCATAATGGTAAAACAACACCTAGCATGTCATGCTAAAGTCTAAGTCACAGTCAATGCAAGCTCCTCTTGCACTTCAAGCAAGAACTTACTACTCCTTTCCAACACCAAGCAAACTTATTTGCAAAACAATACAGCAAGAACGGGGGTCCAAACTACTTTATTCAAGCAAACTAAACAACCTAAGCAAAGCAAATTAAAACTAAGACGCTCCAAGAATAAACAATTGTGCATGAAACAATAAAAACAAAGTGTCTAGACAGACATGAGGTTTTTATTGATGAAGAAGGGGATGCCTTGGGCATCCCCAAGATTTGACGCTTGTACCTCTTGGATATTTCTTGGGGTGACACCATGGTGGCATCCCCAAGCTTGAGATTTTGTCCATTCTTCATCTCATTACATCATTCTCTCTCTACACCTGAAATTTTTCCTTCATACAAAAGATCACACAATCTTCATTAGCAACATTAGTTTATTCAAAAGATATCAGACCTCTTGGCAAAGCTTTGGAAAAGCAAGACTTTTCACTAAAAACACAAGATACTGTAGTAAATCCTTCAAAAAGCTCAATTTACCTGAAGAGAACTCAAAAAGGAATCAATAAGAAGCGAATGCAAATAATGGCAGAAATCTGTCAAAATAGACCAGCAGGTAGAAACCGATTTTTTCAAACATCTTCTGTTGCTCAAATCAAAAAGTGTTGAACTAACGAAAGTCATCTAACATACTGGGGGATTTATTAGTAATTTTTTAGCTCAATACGAGTTACAGAGACTCCTTACGAATTTTTTTGGTGGAGGACAGAAATCTGTTTCGGGACAGCAACTCCCCAAATCTTACTTCCCTCTCATTAGAGGTTATTCTTGGCACAAAAAGCAAAAAAAAGATAAGGAGAGTTCATTGCTGAAGTAATAACTTCCAAGACTCAAGAGAACTCTTGGGTTATCTCCCAACAATTACTTTTCTTTAACGCCTTTAAGTTAGGCACAAGAAGCAAGAAGAATCAAGTATTTTCAAATGAGGAAGCATTAATATCAAATCGTGCTTTCAAAAGAGGAGAAAAAAGCAACTTCTCTCTCCTCATAGGGAAGTGTTCAATAACTTTCTTGAATGGAAATTGATATTTAATGTTGCCTTCTTTCATATCAATGATGGCACCAACTGTTCTAAGAAAAGGTCTTCCCAAAGTGATATGACAAGAAGCATTGTATTCAACATCCAAAACATAGAAATCCACAGGGAAATAAGCATTATTAACCATAATGACAACATCATTAATACTCCCCATGAGTTTCTTTTTAGCATTATCATTGAGTGGGATATCTAAATAACAATCTTCCAACGGTGGCAAATCAAGCATTTCATAAATCTTCCTAGGCATAATAGAGATACTGGAACCAAGATCACATGAAGCTTTGAGATCAAAGTCATTCACTTGAATATTAATAATGGGTTCCCAACTATCTTCTACTTTCCTAGGAATAGAAGCTTTGTGTTTTAGCTTCTCTTCCTTAATCTTAACAAGAGCATCTGTAATGTGTTTAGTAAAGGCAACATGCATGTCACTGGCATCAGGACTTCTAGCAAGCTTTTGTAGAAACATAATCACTTCAGAAATATTGCACCCATCAATATCAAAGTCAAGCTTAGCATCACTAGTAGTAGGATCAATAGGCTTAGGCATAGTAGGAGGAAGAATAGGGACTACTTGTGGTTTAGTGGTGATGATGCACACACTATTGCTTCTATCAATTTCAGCTTCCCTTTCCCACTTAGCATGAAGTTGAGCTAACATCCTAAAATTTTCATCAATAGTAACTTGTATGGCATGAGCAGTAGCAAAAGTGTTTTCCATAGTTTCAGGTTTAGCAGCCATTTTATTAATCAAGGAAGACCGAGCTTCAGACAAAGAGGATATATTTTTCTCAACAGTTAAAAGCTTTTCCTCTATAGTCTTATTGAAAGTGTTTTGTTTACTAATAAAGTCATTAAGCATGACTTCAAGTTCAGAGGGGGCACTTTTAGCATTATTGTAAGAGCTTCCATAGGAATTGCCATTATTAGGATGATAAGGCCTATAATTGTTGTTGTTACCAAAATTATTCCTATAGGCATTATTGTTGAAATTGTTGTTTCTAATGAAGTTCACATCAACTTGCTCTCCTTGAGCAACCAAAGAGGCTAAGGGAACACTATTAGGATCTAGAGGAGCTTTCCCATTAACAAGCATAGCCATAATAACATCAATCTTTTCACTCAAAGAGGAAGTTTCCTCAACAGAATTTACCTTCTTACCATGTGGAGCCTCTCAACATGCCATTTATAGTAGTTAAGCATCATATTGTCAAGGAGTCTTGTTGCAGCACCCAAGGTGAGGCCCATGAAAGTACCTCCAGCAGCTGAATCCAGCAGGTTCCTTGAAGAGTAGTTCAAACCTGCATAAAAAGTCTGGATAATCATCCAAGCAGTGAGTCCATGAGTGGCACAATTCTTAACCAAATCTTTCATTCTTTCCCAAGCTTGATAAACATGTTCATTATCAAGTTGTTTAAATTTCATAATGTCACTTCTCATAGCAATAATCTTAGCAGGAGGATAGTATTTTCCAATAAAAGCATCTTTGCACTTAGTCCAAGAATCAATACTATTTTTAGGCAAAGAAAGCAACCATCCTTTAGCTTTTCCTCTCAAGGAGAAAGGAAAAATCTTGAGCTTAATAATATCTCCATCTACATCCTTATACTTTTGCATTTCACAGAATTCAACAAAGCTATTGAGATGGATCATCAGAACTAGCACCAGAAAATTGCTCTCTCATCACAAGATTCAACAAAGCAGGCTTAATTTTATAAAAGGTAGCATCAGGAGCAGGTGGAGCAATAGGTGTGCTAAGGAAATCATTGTTGTTGGTGCTAGTGAAGTCACACAACTTGGTGTTGTCAGCAGAGTTCATTTGGGCAAAGGTGGGCAAGACAAAAACAGCAGCAGTAGCTAGAGCATGAACTAATTTTTTTGTGTTTTTGAATAAAGAAAGCAAACCAAACTAGACTAATTTTTTGGGTTTTTTTTGGAAAGAGGCAAACAAAACCAAGCAAGATAAACAAAGAAAACTAAAAACAAAGTAAAGAGAAAGGAAGTGAAGGACTCCCCTAGTGAAGACGTCCTTGGCTTCCCCGGCAACGGCGCTAGAAAACTAGAGTTGGCTGGCGTGTGGTTAACGTGGGAGTTTCTTCTTCTTCGTTCCCCGGCAACGGCGCCAGAAAACTTGTTGATGACGCCTAAGTTGATGTAGGAGCGCTTCGTTGGAAACCCCAAGAGCAAGGTGTGAAGCATCACAGCAGCAAGTCTTCCCTCGGTAGAGACCGAGGTTATCGAACCAGAAGGAAGAATGAAACGTCACACATGTGTTGCAAGCAACGCGGAGACCTGCACAACACAAACTCAAGACCTTGCCCCATAAAATCAGTGAGGTTGTCAAGCTCACCGGTTTTCTGTAACAAAGGATTAAACGTATTGTGTGGAAGGTAATGGTTTGCAACAAGTAAACAAGTAACAGTGGAGGATGTATCAATGGTAAAGATTGGACCGGGGTCCATATTTCACTAGAGGTGCTCTCCTTAGATAAACAACATGGCATGAAGGGTAAACAAATTACAGCAGGGCAATTGACAGAGGCGAGGCAAGGCATAACAATGCAATTACTAGTCAGAAAGATCCTATGAGATTCGATTGGGAAATACAACAAGATACATAGACCGCCATCCAACTACATCTATGACTAGAAGTCCACCTTCAGGTTATCATCCGAACCCCCTCCAGTATTAAGTTGCAAGCAACAGACAACTGCTTTAAGCAAAGTGTGTAAGGTAAACAGTCCACATGTTCCATGAATAAGAGACCGTTGTTTTCTCCCTAGTGGCAACAGCATATTCTACAACCGAAGAGATTATTGTCACTTCCCTTGGAAACTAGAGGCATGAACCCAATATCGAGCATAAATACCCCCTCTTGGAGTCACTAGCAACTACTTGGACAAGATAGCTACTAATAACGGAGAGCATGCAAGATCACAAACAACACAGACATGATAGAATCATAAAGACAAAACCATTAATCAAACCAACATAATAATCTCAATATCCATCGGATCCCCGCAAACACAACATGCATGATTACAAATAGATTAGATCTTGATCATGAACGGAGCTCACAAGATCTATACATGAAAGCACAAAGGAGGAGATACAACCATCTAGCTACTACATGGACCCATAGTCCAAGGTGGAACTACTCACGCATCATACCGGGGAGAAGACCTCCAAGGATGATCTCCCCTCCGGCAGGGTGCCGGGAAGAACTTCAGATCCCCCCGATCTAGGGATGATGGTGGCGGCGGCTACAGACGGTTTCGTGGAATATTTGATCGGGTACTCAGGGTTTCTGCATCGGGGAATTATTATAGGCGAAGGGGTAGGCCGAGGCGGAGACCAGCATAGGCAAACCCTAGCCAGGCGCGGGCTAGGGCCCACCCACGCCTAGGGTGGGTCTGGCCCCCCTGGCTGGCCCGTCTGGCTCCCCTCTGGACTTCTTGTTCCCCACGAAAATTAATTGACTTTGTCGTTTGTCCCGTCCAATTCCGAGAATATTTCTTTACTAACTTTTCTGAAACAAAAAACAACAGAAAACAGGCATCTGGCACTGTTGCAACTTGTTAGTAGGTTAGTACCAGAAAACTTGTAAAAAGCACCTCAAAGTGTAGACAAGTAAAGCAAAGTAGATACTAAACAAGCATGGAGCATCAAAAATTATAGATACGTTTCCGACGTATCAGGCGGCTTGGGCTAGGGTTTGTGGTGGTGTATTGAGGGGCAGCCTCCTCCCCTCTATTTATGAGAGGGAGGGTGATGTGGCTCGGTTACTGTAGAGCCTGTTGGGAAACCCCAAGAGCAAGGTATGATGAGCACCACAACAAGTTTTCCCTCAGTTGTGAAACCAAGGTTATAGAACCAGTAGGAGAAAGGAAACAACTCCCAAGGTGTTGCTAGCAACGTGGAACCTGCACAACACAACCAAAATACTTTGCCCCAACTTACAGTGAGGTTGCAAGCTCACCAGTTTTGCTGAAAACAAAGGATTAAACGTATAGTGTGGAAGATAGCAATTGGTTGTAGTAATTGCAGAAAGTAAACAGTGGATAGTAGATTGAATATCAGTGGGAAGGAATGGACCGGGGTCCACATTTCACTAGAGGTGTTTCTCCATAAGATAAATAACATGTTGGGTGAACAAATTATAGTTGGGCAATTGACAGGTAGAGAATGCATAACAATGCATGTACATGGCGTGATGATCACTATGAGATTTGTTTGGGCATTACAACATAATACATAAACCGTAATCCAACTGCATCTATGACTAATAATCTACTTCTGGGATATCATCCGAGCAACCCTCGGGTATTAAGTTGCAAGCAATAGATAATTGCATCAAGCAAAGTGTGTAAAGTAAACAATACAATTGCCCTTGGATAAATGATTGTTGTTTTCTCCCTAGTAGCAACAGCACATCTACAACCTTAGAGGTTTCTATCACTCCCCCAGATTACTAGAGGCATGAACCTACTATCGAGCATAAATACTCCCTTTTGGAGTCACAAACAAATACTTGGCCAGAGTAACTACTAGCAACAGAGAGCATGCAAGATCACAAATAACATAGACATGATAGAGTCAATAATCAATCTTGACGTAGTACTCAATGTCCATCGGATCCTAACAAACACAACATGTAGGATTACAAATAGATGATCTTGATCCTGATAGGCAGCTCACAAGATCTAAACATGGTAGCACAAAAAGGATAAACAACCATCTAGCTACTACTATGGACCCATAGTTGTAGAGGTCCCAACCTGATAAGGTATAGATCCCTGTGTTTACAATGCTAGTCCCTGGATCGAATAGCTAGCATCCACAGTTTAAGATGTAATATCAAGAAACAAAGGTCATATTACAACTTATAACCAGGAATAAAATAATTCATTACATCTTACATAGCTCATTTGGCTATCTTATTACAATGTAGCAGATATAACTATATAGCATGGAGTCCTTCATCTTCATGTGCCACAGGAAATCATGTTGGTTGTAGACTTGTAATCCCTACTCAACAAACTTCACTAACATCAAACAAACCTACAACATAATACGTTACAGCCATAGTGGGTCAATACATTTGAATTTTATTGGCAAGTGATACTATGGTAGAATAGTAGTATCTAAAATATATATGAATTTGTCTAGGTGTAGCTTAGGCTTTCTTTGCTCAAAATAGGTTTTCCTTATTAGTTGAAAACACTAAGTTTTTGTTTGTCAAAAACACCAAAGGAACCACCAATAGAAATTGGTGAACCTTTAACCCTTGTTCAACCACAAGTTTTTAACTTAGAAATTGGGATGAGGAGATCCTTAATAGCTTCAATGTCTTTGATGCTCAAACTGTCCATTGCCAGGGACACGGCTAAGTACTTAGGTTTTACCCTCTCGAGAGGTGGTGCACTTTCCCCACAAGACTCGACATGCATCGAAACGAGATCTTTCAGAAGCCTTCCCTTATACCAAATGGACGCGTTCCAACCTATCACCGCTACCACCATCTGTCCATCTGCTAAGTTATTGCAACCTATATGATCAAGGCAGAGCCCATATGCCATGTGGCTTCACTAGAAGCTTCTCAACACATAACATCTTAAATCTCTTTGTTCCTGGGTGTCTTTCCACAAGTGTGATACACCAGGGTAGTCCATAGAAATGGGCCCTGAGTAACTGTTGGAGATATGCCCTAGAGGCAATAATAAATATAGTTATTATTATAACTTTGTGTTTATGATAAATGTTTACATTCATGCTATAATTGTATTAACAAGGAAACATTAATACTTGTGTGATTTGTAGACTAAAATAAGAGTCCCTAGTAAAGCCTCTATATAATACTAGCTTGTTGGTTAATAGATGATTGTGGTTTCCCTATCATGAACATTGAGATGTTATTAACAACAAGATCATATCGTTAGGAGAATGATATGGTGGGCATACTCCTATAGATAAGCGTAGCATAAAGAACATGTCATTTTAATAATTCAATTGCTATATGCTTTCTGATACATAGTAACCTAATTCCTTCGACCATGAGATCATGCATATCACCTTTACCGTATGGATGCTTTGATGACATCAAACACCATACCGTAACTCGGTGGCTATAAAGGTGGAATTGAGTGTTCGGAAAGTATTGGTTGAAACACATGGATCAAGAGTGGGATTTGTCCATCCATATGACGGATAGATATACTCTGGGCCCTCTCGGTGAAATGTCATCCAATTAGCTTGCAAGCATGTGACTGGCTCACAAGGGATCACATATCACGGGAACGAGAAAAGAGTACTTATCGGTAACGAGGTTGAACTAGGTATGCAGAGATACCGACGATCATAACCTCGGATAAGTAAACTATCGTGAGACAAAGGGAAATTGGTATCGTATGTAAGTGGTTCATTCGATCGCAAAGTAATCGTAGAAATATTTGGGAGCCATATGAATTTCCAGATTCCTCTATTGGTTATTGATCGGAGAAGTTTCTCGATCATGTCCGCATAATTCACGAACCGTAGGGAGACACACTTAAGGATTCGACGTTGTTTGAGTAGTTATGGAATGATGAGAAAGAGTCCGAATGTTGTTCGGAGTCTCGAATGGGATTCGGGATATCACGAGGAGACCCGGAATGGTCCGGAGAATAAGATTCATATAAGGAAAGTCCCGTTTCGGAGTTGAAGAATGGTTCCGGTGTTTTCATCGGGAATGTTCTAGAAGGTTCTGGAATGTCCGGCACTCCGGAGGGGAAGGGTACATGAATGCTATGATTGCATTATGTACTCGGTGTCATCGCTGAACAAAATAGAGGGTTTATTCAAATCCTAGTTTGAAAAGTCAAACGGCTAGTTTGAAAGTCAAACGACTATTTTTGGGAAGTGGGGAAGGAGGAGGAAACCGAGTTGGGGAGGAGTCCCTCCTCCACCGCCGGCCCACCTCCAAGACGAGTTGGGGAGGGACTCCCCTCCCCTTGGCCGGCCCCTCCACCTATAAAAGGAGGGGCAGGGCTCCCCTCCTAGACACACAACTCCACCACCTCTAAACCCTAGCCGCCGGCGCCGCCACCTCCACTGCCGCCGCCGACCTAGGTCAAGCCGCCGCCGCCTAGCAACCCTAGCCCGGCTTGCCCCCTCCTCGGCGTGTCTAAACCCTAGATCGTCGGGACTCTCTCATACTCCACCATACGCTCGGCTTAAGGCGAAGCCTGCGAGATCTCCCTCTACTTAGGTACCACTTGTTTGTCTTAGGAATCGCGAGGAGAGTGCTACAACCTCCGCTGCCTACTGGAAAAAGGGAGAGGAAGGTCTTCGTCGAGTACCGAACGTGTGACCGACCGCCGGAAGGATCGTCTACGCGATCTTGAGATCGGGAAGAGTATGACTACATCACCCACGAGAATCCGCTCTCGTTAAACACTTTGGAATCTTCGAGGGTGAGTTATTCTATCGACTCGTTGCTACAATCTAGTAGATAGATCTTGGCTTGTTTGTTTGTATGCGGTAGAATTTTTTTGTTTTCCATGCTACGAAACCCTACAGTGGTATCAGAGACGTGTCTATATGTAGATCTGTTGCACAAGTAGAACACAATGGTCATTGTGGGCGTTGATGCTTTTATTGTTGATTGCTTATTGTGTACTTTGCATCTTGCGGTATGTTGGGATGAAGCGGCCCGGGCTAACCTTACATGACATCGTTCATGAGACTTGCTCCACGCTTGACATGCAACTTGTATTGCATAAGTGGCTTTGCGGGTGCCTGTTTCTCCTAGCATAGTTAAGATCCAATTTACAACGGGTGATTAACAATACTAGTATCAATGTTGTGGTTCATGTTCGTAAGTTAGAACGACACTTATTGAAAGCCCCAAACCACGTAAAACATGCAAAGAAAGTAGAGGCGTCTAACGTTGTTTTGCGGTGTCTTGTGATGTGATATGGCCATGATTGTGATTATATTTGATGTATGCAATGTTCCTTATTGTAAGTTGGCAACCGGCAGGAGCCATATGGTTGTCTTTAATTTATGTTAAGACCCGCGTGTCTATTCAAAGTAGTTGTAATAGTTTAAGCCGGTGGACGACAACCATGGAGAAGCGTCATTGACCTTGATGCAATGCCGGTGATGATGGAGATCATGTTCGTGCTAGAAGATGGAGATCGGAAGCACAAAGAAGAAAGGCCATATCATATCACATATAATGAATTGCATGTGATGTTAATCCTTTATGCATCTTGTATTTCTTAGTAGACGACGGTAGCATTATAAGATGATCCCTCATGCACATGAATTTCAAATCATAAAGTGTTCTCCCTTAGTTAGCACCGTTGCTAAAGCTTGTTGTTTCGAAGCACCACGTGATGATCGGGTGTGTTAGATTCCGCAAGTGTATACAACGTGAGCAAGCCATATTTGCTCGTGCGGAAACTAAGGTTTGATCTTGACGAGCCTAGCATGTACAGACATGGTATCGAAACACGGATCACCGAAAGGTAAAGCATGAATCATATAGTAGATATGATGAACATGATGATTGTTCGCCATTGAAACTATACCGACTATCATGATGATCGGTGTTGATATGGTGGATTTGGTTCGTGTGATCAATAAAACAATGTGAGGGATATTGTTTTGAGTGGGAGTTCACCTAGATTAATTTTATTATTAATTTGAACTCAATTTGTCATAAACTTAGTCTAAACTATTGCGAATATGTTGTAGATCAATGGAAGCCCCTACCATCAATTTTAATGCGTTCCTAGAGAAAGAAAAGTTGAAAAACAATGGAAGCAACTTTGCGGATTGGTTCCGCAATTTGAGGATTGTCCTCACAGCTGGTAATTTGACCTATGTGCTGGATGCACATTGGTGACCCACTGCGGTGATCTTTGCCGATGAAGTACAGAATGTTTACCTCACTCGAAAGACTCAGTACTCCACAGTTCAGTGTGCTATCTTGTATGTTTTAGAATCGGAGCTTCAGAAAAGGTTTGAGAATTCAGACCCATATGATATTGTCGAGGATCTCAAATTGATCTTTGAGACTCATGCGGCAATGGAAAGCTATGAGGCTTCCGAAAAGTTCTTTAACCGCAAGATGGAAGAGGGCAGCTCGTCGGTGAGCATGTGCTTAAGATGTCCGCACGCAAACAAACTTCAAAGCTTGGGTATAGTGATTCCTAATGCTTTGGGGATTTACCGTGTCCTCCAATCACTACCACCAAGTTACAAGAACTTTGTGATGAACTACAACATGCGTAACATGAACAAGACGTTGCGTAACTCTTTGCCATGTTGAAGTCTGCAGAAGTGGAGATCAAGAAAGAGCACCAAGTGTTGTTGGTCAATAAGACCACCAAATTCAAGAAAGGCAAGTATAAGCAGAAGGGACACTTCAAGAAGGGTGGTAAGAAAGTTACCACGATTTAAGAAGACCAAGGCTGGACCTAAGCCTGATACTGAGTGCTTTTACTGCAAGGGAGAAGGTCACTGGAAGCGGAATTGCCCAAAATACTTGGAGGATTTGAAGAACGACAACATCAAGAAGAAAGGTATATATGATATACATGTTATTGATGTGTATCTCACTAGTACTCGTAGTAGTGCCTGGGTATTTGATACTGGTTCGGTTGCTCATATTTGTAACTCGAAACAGGTGCTGCAGAATAAACGGAAGCTAGCGAAGAACGAGGTGACGATGCGCATGGGAAACGGATCAAAGGTTGATGTGATCGCGGTCGGCACGCTACCCCTTCATCTACCATCGGGATTAGTTTTATACTTAAATAATTGTTATTTGGTTCCTGCGTGAAGCATGAACATTATATCGGGATCTTGTTTATTGCGAGACGGTTACTTGTTTAAATCCGAGAATAATGGTTGTTCGATTTATATGAGTAATATGTTTTATGCACATGCACCTTTGATAGATGGTCTATTCTTGTTGAATCTCGATAGTGTAAATACACATATTAATAACATTGAGGCTAAACGTTTTAAATCGAGCGATAACTCGACCTATATGTGGCAATCGCTGCCTTGGTCACATTGGAGTGAAGCGTATGAAGAAACTCCATTCCGATGGACTTCTTGAATCACTTGATTTCGAATCACTTGAAAGATGCGAAGCATGTCTGATGGGTAAAATGACTAAGACTCCATTTTCTGGTATGATGGAGCGAGCTACGGACTTATTGGAAATCATACATACCGATGTATGTGGTCCAATGAGTGTAGCGTCATGTGGTTATCAAGTTATGTTCTTACCTTCACGGATGACTTGAGTAGATATGGGTATATCTATTTCATGAAACATAAGTCCGAAACTTTCGAGAAGTTTAAGGAATTTCAAAGTGAGGTAGAGAATCAACGTAACAAGAAGATTAAATTTCTATGTTGTGATCGTGGAGGTGAATATCTAAGTTACGAGTTTGGCGAGCATTTGAAGAAATGCGGAATACTTTCACAATTGACACCGCCGGGAACACCACAGCGTAATGGTGTGTCCGAACGTCGTAATTGAACTCTCTTAGATATGGTTCGTTCTATGATGTCACTTACAGATTTACCGCTATCATTTTGGGGTTATGCATTAGAAACAGCCGCATTCACTTTAAATAGGGCACCATCTAAATCCGTTGAAACGACACCATATGAATTATGGTTTGGGAAGAAACCTAGATTGTCGTTCCTTAAAGTTTGGGGATGCGAAGCCTATGTAAATAAGTTACAGCCGGACAAGCTTGAATCCAAAGTGGAAAAATGCGTCTTCATAGGATACCCGAAGGAAACTATTGGGTATACCTTCTATCATAGATCCGAAGGCAAAATCTTCGTTGCCAAGAATGGATCCTTTCTAGAGAAGGAATTTCTCTCGAAAGAAGTGACAGGAAGGAAAGTAGAACTCGACGAGGTTGTTGAACCTTCTCTCGAAATTGCGAGTAGCAAAGACCGGAAGAAGTTCCTGTGGTGCCTGCACCAGTTAGAGAGGAAGCTAATGATGATGATCATGAAACTTCGGTTGAAGTTGCTACAGAGCCTCGCAGGTCAACGAGAACTCGTACCACTCCAGATTGGTATGATCCCGTTATGAGTGTCATGTTGGTGGACAACACCGATGACCCTGAGACATATGAGGAAGCAATGATGAGCCCAGATTCCAATAAATGGCAAGAAGCCATGAAATCCGAGATTGGATCCATGTACGAAAACCAAGTATGGACTTTGGTGGACTTACCGGATGGCCGGAAGGCTGTCGAGAACAAATGGATTTTCAAGAAGAAAACAAATGCTGATGGTAATGTTACTGTCTATAAAGATCGACTTGTCGCAAAGGGGTTTCGACAAATTCAAGGAGTTGACTACGATGAGACTTTCTCACCAGTAGCGAAGCTAAAGTCTTTGAGGATTATGTTAGCAATCGCTGCATATTATGATTATGAGATATGGCAGATGGATGTCAAAACAGCATTCCTCAATGGAGACATTGATGAAGAGTTGTATATGATGCAACCCAAAGGTTTTGTCGATCCTAAAGATGCTAACAAGGTATGCAAACTTCAACGGTCCATCATTGGATTGAAGCAAGCATCCCGAAGTTGGAATCAACGTTTTGATAAGGAGATCAAAAGTTTTGGTTTTATAAAAACTTATGGAGAAGCTTGTATTTACAAGAAAGTGAGTGGGAGCTCTGTAGCATTCTTAATGCTATATGTAGATGACATATTGTTGATTGGTAATGATCTAGACCTTCTTAATAGTGTCAAGGAATATTTGAATAATAGTTTTTCAATGAAGGATCTTGGCGAAGCAGCTTACATATTAGGCATAAAGATTTATAGAGATAGATCGAAATGCCAAATATCATTGTTACAAAGTACATATTTGGACAAAGTTCTAAAGAGGTTTGGAATGGAAGATAGCAAGAAAGGGTTCTTTCCCATGTTGCCCAATACGACCTTGAGTAAAACTCAAAGTCCGACATCGGCAGAAGATAGAGAAAGGATGAGTAAGACTCCCTATGCCTTAGCCATAGGATCTCTAATGTATGCCATGCTATGTACTAGACCCGACATTGCAAATGTTGTTAGTTGAACTAGCAGATATCAAAGTGATCCAGGAGTGGATCATTGGACAGCGGTCAAAACATCCTTAAGTACTTGAGAAGAACTAAGGATATGGTTCTTTCTTATGGAGGTGATGAACAGCTCGTTGTTAATGGTTACATCGATGCTAGTTTGAACACCGATCCGGATGATTCTAAATCACAATCTGGATACGTGTTTATTTTGAATGGTGCAGTAGTTAGCTGGAGGAGTGCAAAGCAAAGCGTTATGGCGAGATCTTCAACTGAATCGGAATACATGGCTGCTTCGGAAGCTTCACAAGAAGCGATATTGATGAAAGAGTTCATTACAGAGCTGGGTGTGGTTCCTAGTGCGCTGGACCCAATGTCTATCTACTGTGATAACATGGGTGCCATAGCCAATGCGCAAGAACCAAGGTCACACAAGAAGCTGAAGCACATCAAGCTACGTTTTCACGCTATTCGAGAACATATCCAAGATGGGGATATAAAGATTTGCAAAGTACACACAGATCTGAATGTGGCGGATCCGTTGAATAAACCTCTCCCGAGGGCAAAACATGACCAGCACCAAACTGCCATGGGTGTTCGGTATATTACCATGTAATCTTGATTAGATGACTCTAGTGCAAGTGGGAGACTGTTGGAGATATGCCCTAGAGGCAATAATAAATATAGTTATTATTATATCTTTGTGTTTATGATAAATGTTTACATTCATGCTATAATAGTATTAACAAGGAAACATTAATACTTGTGTGATCTGTAGACTAAAATAAGAGTCCCTAGTAAAGCCTCTATATAATACTAGCTTGTTGGTTAATAGATGATTGTGGTTTCCCTATCATGAACATTGAGATGTTATTAACAACAAGATCATATCGTTAGGAGAATGATATGGTGGACATACTCCTATAGATAAGCGTAGCATAAAGATCAAGTCATTTTAATAGTTTAATTGCTATATGCTTTCTGATACATAGTAACCTAATTCCTTCGACCATGAGATCATGCATATCACCTTTACCGGATGGATGCTTTGATGACATCAAACACCACACCGTAACTGGGTGGCTATAAAGGTGGCATTGGGTGTTCGGAAAGTATTGGTTGAAACACATGGATCAAGAGTGGGATTTGTCCATCCATATGACGGATAGATATACTCTGGGCCCTCTCGGTGAAATGTCATCCAATTAGCTTGCAAGCATGTGACTGGCTCACATAGGATCACATATCACGGGAACGAGAAAAGAGTACTTATCGGTAACGAGGTTGAACTAGGTATGCAGAGATACCGACGATCATAACCTCGGATAAGTAAACTATCGTGAGACAAAGGGAAATTGGTATCGTATGTAAGTGGTTCATTCGATCGCAAAGTAATCGTAGAAATATGTGGGAGCCATATGAATTTCCAGATTCCTCTATTGGTTATTGATCGGAGAAGTGTCTCGATCATGTCCGCATAATTCACGAACCGTAGGGAGACACACTTAAGGATTCGACGTTGTTTGAGTAGTTATGGAATGATGAGAAAGAGTCCAAATGTTGTTCGGATTCTCGAATGGGATTCGGGATATCACGAGGAGATCCGGAATGGTCCGGAGAATAAGATTCATATAAGGAAAGTCCCGTTTCGGAGTTGAAGAATGGTTCCGGTGTTTTCATCGGGAATGTTCTAGAAGGTTCCGGAATGTCTGGCACTCCGGAGGGGAAGGGTACATGAATGTGTTATATCAAGTTGGTATGATTGCATTATGTACTCGGTGTCATCGCTGAACAAAATAGAGGGTTTATTCAAATCCTAGTTTGAAAAGTCAAATGGCTAGTTTGAAAGTCAAACGACTATTTTTGGGAAGTGGGGAAGGAGGAGGAAACCGAGTTGGGGAGGAGTCCCTCCTCCACCGCCGACCCACCTCCAAGCCGATTTGGGGAGGGACTCCCCTCCCCTTGGCCGGCCGGCCCCTCCACCTATAAAAGGAGGGGTAGGGATCCCCTCCTAGACACACAACTCCACCACCTCTAAACCCTAGCCGCCGGCGCCGCCACCTCCACTGCCGCCGCCGCCGACCTAGGGCAAACCGCTGCCGCCGCCTAGCTAACCCTAGCCGCCGGCTTGCCCCCTCCTCGGCGTGTCTAAACCCTAGATCGTCGAGGGACTCTCTCATACTCCACCATACTCGCTCCGGCAAAGCCTGCGAGATCTCCCTCTACTTAGGTACCACGCCGTTGTCTTCGCGCGGAGAGTGCTACAACCTCCATTTTCACTGGAACAAGGGAGAGGAAGATCTTCGTCGTACCGAACATGTGACCGATCATGGAAGCGCTTAGGAACGCTTGCCGGAAGGATCGTCTACGCGATCTTGAGATCGGGAAGAGTACGACTACATCACCCACGAGAATCCGCTCTCGTTAAACACTTTGGAATCTTCGAGGGTGGGTTATTCTATCGACTTGTTGCTACAATCTAGTAGAGAGATCTTGGCTTGTTTGTTTGTATGCGGTAGAAAATTATTGTTTTCCATGCTAAGAAACCCTACAGTAACCACTAAACACAAATCATTCTCAGCATTCCACCCAGGTGATTCATTCACATAGTTGTTTTATTAAACATAACATAAGCCATAGACTTAGAAATATTTCATAGCATGAATAATCCACCCTTGTTTTCTACTAGCTAAGCTAAGCATGATAACATGGCAAGTGTCACATCCTAAAATTCTCCTAATTTTGGAATGTGAAATAAATAAATAAGTTTGATTGATTGTTTGACTATGTTGACAATTCTCAAAGAGAAGAAACTTTTTGAATAGAAAATCCTCTCAACCTTGAATTCAAAATATTATATTCTTTTGTTATGACCTAAGTAGCCATATAGGCAAAAGGGCATGGATTGATTATGGATTATAGAATTGGTGTGCAAGATTTCAGAATGAAAATCATGAAGCATTCATAAGAATTTCATTACATCCATGCAAAGTTCTCACAAACTGAATCCAAATCCTGGTATCTAAATCCTATAGTTGATTTTCCCAAATGTTCCTAAAGGTAATTAAATTGACTTTATAAACCCACCGTTGCTAAGGCATAAATTATTGATAATTATAGCCTAAAGAGATCCAATTAATATTACAAAATTTTAGAAAGAAAATTGAGCTCATTTGGAGCTATTATGAAAAAGTTATGGAATAAATACAAACAAATAAAGATATAAATAAAATGGAATATACAAGGATTTATAAACCCACTACTTGCAAACTAGTAAAAAGATTACAAATAATATCCTACAATGATCTATTCGATTTTAAAAAAATTTAGAAACAAGAATCATATTGTCACATCCCAAGATTTTCCAAATCTTGTAATGTGAAAAATAAATGAATAAAATAAAACTTTGTTGATTTTCAGGGTGAAAAGAAACTTTTTGAATCCATTTGGAAACTTTCAAGTCCTATTTGGATCAAATAAAATCCTAAAGGGATTTAAAAAGTTAAATAAACAATAAACTTAAAAAAATAATTGAAATTACTATTTTGGATCTAATAATAAAAGGATTTGGTTTTCAAAAGAAAAGGTAGATTTATAAATAAGGATTATTTTATGGAGCCAAAATAAACCTTGGCCAAGCTTTTGAAATAAAACATTTTGTTTTGATAAATATAGTAAAGGTTTATTTATATAAAATAATAAGGATTTAATATCCAATTTTATTTAAGTAAAGGCTTTTCCCATTTTAAATAAACACTAAAACTTATTTATTTATTTTAAATAAGTTTTCCAAGTATTTTATACTCTGAAATAAAACCTACTGAAGTGTTCTGGTTTTAATTTTAGATTTCAAAATAAAGATTTTAATAAAACAAATCCTATTTGATTTAATAACTAAGGTCAATTATATTTAATTATTATTGGACCCTAAAATAAAATGTTATTTTATTCTAAACAAGTTTTCCAAGTATCTTCTATTTTCAAATAAAACCTACTGATTTGGTTTTGAAAATATTTAGATTTCAAATGGAGTTTTTAAATAAATTAAAACCCATTTGATTTATTAACTAGTGTCCATTTTATTTAATTATAAATGGACTCTAAAATAAAAATATTATTTTATTTTGGGAATTGGTTTATTGTTGTTAAACAGAATCAAAACCCATTATAAAGTTTGGTGGAAGTTGTGTTGAATTGTTTGTTTGATTTGTTTGTTGAATTGATTGTTGAATTTTAAAACAGAAAAAGAATTGGAAAAAAGAAAAGATTCAGAACAGGAAAAAAAATAAGAAAAGGACCAGCCCAACAAACTGGCCCAACAAGACCCAGTCGAGCCCACCTACTCTCTCCCACGGCGAAACGTTTTTCACCGTAGACAGAACCCGCAGAGCAACTGACTTGTTGACCCCAACTCCAATCCCTTTCTTTCGCTGACGAGCAGACCCCACCGCCAGCTCACCGTCTTCAATCGCGGACCTGTTCCTCCCCTCACCTCGCTGGCCGTTTCTGGCTATAATCGCACGCGTAAATTCTCTTCAATGCCGCATGATCAACGCCCCCTAACCATGCTCGCTTAAACGCCAGCGTTCCCTCCCCATTTCCTCCCAGTCACCTCACCTTAGCGCGCCCTGAGGCCGCAGAATTTTGCCCTACACTACCACTGCTCCGACGACTCTTCGGTGCAAATTCTGGCGACCCAGCGCTGCCCCTTGCCTCATTGACCATGCACACATACTCCACACATCCTGGCGCATCTCCCCGTGCCACTGGTTCGCCCGCGAGTGCCATGTAGCCTCGGCTTCGTCGACACCGAGCGTGCGCCGCCGTCTGCCATTACTCCGTCGAGCACCCCAGGTGAACTCCGACCGTCCTAAGTTCTCTCGGTGATGCACACATCTTCCCCAGATCATCCTGCGTCTAACCATGCCTCCACTTTCTCTTAGCATGGTCCTAAACGACGCCAGCAACGACGCCTGAGCACAACCGACGCCGCTGCACACTCCGGCGAGAGATTGCCGTCGTACCTGAGCGCCCCTTCGATGGAGACGACCACGTTGAGCACCAGCATCCACGGCGATTCTGGTGAGCATCTCCCCTACTCCTCTCGCTTCCTGTTCATTACGCCAGTAGCGAGCACCGCCGCTTGGCCACCGTCGTCGCGCGCCGCACGATTCACTTTAAATCCTGCGGTCCACGTTGCTGATCCGAACGAACCGGTATGACCCAATGGGAATCAGACACGTGGCTCTGAGTGTGAGTTAAAACACAAACATTTCAATATGATATGTGATTTTGAAAATTGCATAACTTTCAATCCATATGTCCAAAAATTACAAACTTTATATCAATGGAATCAGTGGAACAAGCCCTAGCCAACCATGCCTTTTTTTTAGTAAAAAGCCTCTGGTAAAATGTTTGTTTTTGCAGAAACATTTGTATGCTTGTTTAGATTATAAACAAATGTTCAAAAATGATTTTGGGGATAAAATCTTTTGCAAATGGTGTATTTTGAACCTACTGACCATAGGAATCACTTTGTGGTTTCAAAAATATATTTGGAGAAACAAAAGAATGATTCTTTGATTTAAAACCGTTTCTAGTCAAATAAATATATAGTTTATTTATTAAAAATGGTTTTGGAAGAAAACTTTTGGGAAATGTTTTGTTTTAAACTCACTGACCCTAAACACCAAGTTTTATGGTTTGAAAACATATTTGGTGAACCCTATAGATTAATGCCTTAGTAAAAATATTTCTACACCACATAAAATGATACCTTGTCTTGAAAATGGTTTATGAAGTGAAATCTTTTGCAAATGACTTTGCCATTTTACAAAATGACAATTAGGTGTTTTCAAGTGTTTATGACCCATTAGGAACCACTTTTTCAAATAAAACAAAGCTTGGCATGCTTGCATGCACTACTTTGACTTTGTCATTTTATGTGATGTTTTGCTTGATTGGTAGATTGAGTTTGTGCCTTGCTTGATTGAATTGTAGTGACTTGAAGAGTGTGATTGTTGCAAGGATAAGGAGTGAAGTTATACCCTCTACCCAAAAGGCAAGTGATGGTTCATATTTTTTTCCCATTACTTTCACTATGCATTAGTGATTTTCTCTAAGTAAAACTTGCATGGAATTTTGCTAAGTATAAACCTTGCTATAGGAAAATCTAGTAGATGAAACCTTAGTAGAAATTTTCCTACGTTAAATACTCCTATTACTATCATGCTTAGCTTAGCTAATAGAAAACAAGGGTGGAATATACATCCATACTATGGAAAATTTCTAAGTCTAAGGACTTGTGTTTTTGTTTAATAAAACAACTAAGTTAATGAATCACCTGGGTGGAATGGGACTTGATTGGTGGTTTTTGGTTGAGTGGTTACACAAGGCCCATGTTTATGGTTGACCTTGTGTATCTCACTTGTGGATGGCCACCCAGGAACAAAGAGATTTGAGATGTCAAATGTTGAGAAGCTTCAAGTGCAGCCACTTGGCATTATGGGCTTTGCCTGGATCATATAGGTTGCAAGAACTTAGCCATATGGACAGTTGGTGGTAGAGTTTGATAGGTTGGAACACGTCCATTTTGGTCTAAGGGAAGGCTTCTGAAAGATCTTGTCTTGGTGAAACCAAGTCTTGTGGGGAAAGTGCAACACCTCTGCAGAGTGTAAAATGTAGGGTTTCGTAACATGGAAAACAAAAAAATTCTACAGCATACAGACAAACAAGCCAAGATCTATCTACTAGATTGTAGCAACGAGTCGATGGAATAACTTACCCTCGAAGATTCCAAAGTGTTTAACGAGAGCGGATTCTCGTGGGTGATGTAGTCATACTCTTCCCGATCTCAAGATCGCGTAGACGATCCTTCCGGCGCTCGGCAGCTCCGCAATGGGTCACACGTTCAGATTTTCGACGAAGACCTTCCTCTCCTTGTTCTAGCGGGAGGAGGTTGTAGCACTCTCCTCGCGATTCCGGTAGCATAACGGCGTGGGAAGTAGAGGAGATCTCATGCAGGCTTCTTGGCCGGAGCGAGTATGGTGGAGTATGAGAGAGTCCTTGGTGTTCTAGGGTTTAGACACACCAAGGAGGGGATGCTAGAGCCGGCGTCTAGGGTTCCGGGGACCCCCAAGTCGACGGCTAGGGCAAAACCCTAGGGGGCGGCGGCTATGGTGGTAGGCGCCAAGCTAGGGTTTGAGGAGAGGTACTTGTGTGTCCTAGGAGGGAGCCCTGCCCCTCCTTATATAGGTGGAGGGGCCGGCCGGCCAAGGGAGGAGGAGTCCTCCCAACTCGGCTTGGTGAGGCCGGCAGAGGAGGACTCCCTCCCCAATTCGGTTTCAACCTCCTCCTCCTCTTTCCAAAACTTGCCGTTTGACTTTCAAACTAGCTTTTTGACTTTTCAATTTAGGATTTGAATAAACCCTTTATTTTGGACAGCGAAGACACTTAGTACATGATGCAATCATTCCAACTTGCAATGACACATTCATGTACCCCTTCCCCTCCGAAGTGCCGGACATTCCGGAACCTTCTAGAACATTCGATGAAAACACGGAATCATTCCCCAACTCAAACGGACTTTCCTTATATGAATCTTATTCTCCGGACCATTCCGGATCTCCTCGTGATATCCGGATCCCATCCGAGACTCCGAACAACATTCGGTCTCTTTCTCATCATACCATAACTACTCAAACAACGTCGAATCCTTAAGTGTGTCTCCCTACGGTTCGTGAATTATGCGGACATGATCGAGAAACTTCTCCGAACAATAACCAATAGAGGAATCTGGAAATTCATATGTCTCCCACATATTTCTACGATTACTTTGCGATCGAATGAACCACTTACATACGATACCAATTTCCCTTTGTCTCACGATAGTTTACTTATCCGAGGTTATGATCGTCGGTATCTCTGCATACCTAGTTCAACCTCGTTACCGATAAGTACTCTTTTCTCGTTCCCGGGATATGTGATCCCTTGTGAGCCAGTCACATGCTTGCAAGCTAATTGGATGACATTCCACCGAGAGGGCCCAGAGTATATCTATCCGTCATATGGATGGACAAATCCCACTCTTGATCCATGTGTCTCAACCAATACTTTCCGAACACTCAATGCCACCTTTATAGCCACCCAGTTACGGTGTGGTGTTTGATGTCATCAAAGCATCCATCCGGTAAAGGTGATATGCATGATCTCATGGTCAAAGGAATTAGATTACTATGTATCATAAAGCATATAGCAATTGAACTATTGAAATGACTTGATCTTTATGTTACGCTTATCTATAGGAGTATGTCCACCATATCATTCTCCTAATGATATGATCTTGTTGTTGATAACATCTCAATGTTCATGATAGGGAAACCACAATCATTTATCAACCAACAAGCTAGTGATGTATAGAGGCTATACTAGGGACTTCAAATTAAGTTTACAAATCACACAAGTATCAATGTTTCCTTGTTAATACTATTATAGCATGAATGTAAACATTTATCATAAACACAAAGATATAATAATAACTACATTTATTATTGCCTCTAGGGCATATCTCCAACATAAAATCTAAGTACTTAGCCATGTCCCTGGTAAAGGACAAATTGAGCATCAAGACATGGAAGCAATCAAGAATCTCATCATTCAAATTTCTAAGTTAAAAACTTGTGGTTTGAACAAGGGTTAACGGATCTTCAATCTTTGATTGATAAAAATGATTTTGTCAAGCAAAAACTTAGTGTTTTCAAATGTTAAGGAAAAATCTATTTTGAGCAATACAAGCCACAACTCCACTTATCCAAATGCATATAGATGATAGACTCCACCATACTATCATAGTATCACTTGCCAATACAATTCAAGTTTATTGACCCTTGTGGTTGTAACTTGTATGTTGCAGGTTTGATTGATTTAGTGAAGTGTGTTGATTAGGATTATAAAGTCTACAACCAACATGGCTGCCTGTGGTACTTTGAAGATGAAGGACCCCATGCTTATAGATATTCTGCTGCAATGTAATGTAATAGCCAAATGAGCTATGTAAGATGTAATAAAATTATGTTATTCCTGGTTATAAAGTTGTATTATGACCTTTGTTTCTTGATATTACATCTTAACTGTGGATGCTAGCTATTGATCCAGGGACTAGCATTGTAAACACAGGGGACTCTACCTTATTAAAGGTTGGGACCCTTACACATATCATTTGGAGTTCGTATGAAAAGATATGAGGCAAACAAGTAAAACAGAACGCAGCCAGGCAGACATGTACAGATCGTGTCCAGGTGCTTTAAAAGGCGTGCCAAACAGTTTTTGTCAAACCTATCTCTATTTAAACTCTTATAACTTTTAATCTACAACTCCAAATAAACTTATGTTTGTTTCTACTTGTTCTCTACTCCAATACCTATCTCTACACCATCCTAAATCTCCATATAAAGTCGTGGAGCCACAGCTGTACGAGTTTCCCTTCTCGAAATCCCGAATCTACACATGCCCGAATCTTATTTCGCCTTTTAACCCATCTAGACTTCGTTGTTTGCCTTCGGCCAAAAAACGAAAGTTGTAGATATCGTCGAAATCTTTCAATCCTGACAAACCACACCTCTTTTCATCCACCACAGCAGGAGAATTTCGCACCATAATATTTCTGATATGATGGTGTAAATTCTAGATGTACTCGCGCTCGTTTCTTCAAATCCAAATTCCTTTGGTGAGAAGGTAGGACTAATGATTCCCCACAACTTTCATGTTTTAAGTTTTTCAATTTGACCTACGGATTTGTCTCTCTAACACAGATCTATTTCTTGTCTATTCTGAGCCAAAATCGGGTCAATCTCCTCTCCTAACCACTGGATCTCATCCCAACGGTCAGGATTAGATCGATTCCGCGAAGGGGTACGAGCCAACCGGATGTCACCATGTGTCAACGTCAGGTCAGCATCTAGTCCGTCGACAAGATGCAAAGTCAACTGTCCGGTCGTGAATATTCTCTGAAATATTCCATTCGAATTTAAAATTGCATATTATAGATCTAACTTGTAAAATTCATTAGAAATTTATACCACGTCCAAAAATTGCGTATAATATATCAAATTGAAGATAATCTTACGTAGAATCATCTTATCTGAATAGATCCAACCTTTACAGTACATACTTACTGTAATGATGTAATTAGTTTTAATTGTATTTTAGATTAATAAATTCATAGGAAATTATCTGTAACTCCGAAAAATATGAATAATATATCAAATTGAAGCTACTATAATGTAGATTAATAATATCTGGTTGGATCCAGATTTTGCGGAATATTTACCCTGTAGCAATTTAATTAGTTTGAACAGCTTTAGAAATCATTAAATTCATAGTAAATTATTCGCCTATCACAAAAATATGAATGATATACTGATGGAAAGATGGTTCCATGTTGATCATCAATATGAAAATGGTTCAGGAAAATACTGTAAGGTTTTGCAGTAATTAAATAAATGGTTTAGTGGCTTATTTAGAGTAATAAATTCATAAGAAAATAAATACTATTTAGAAAATTACAAATAATATGTCCCTGAAATCACAATTCCGTGGAGATTACAAATATAATTTTATTTTGATTTTTAGGCAGCAGAAACTATATGAATCATTTAAAACCCATTAAACACTATTTAAATCATACAAAAAATCTATAACTCGGATTAGGGTGAATCCAACGCCCACTGGTTCGTATTAACGCCCTCTATCCAGTGAATCCAAGAAACAAATTTAATTCGACATTTAGAACAGGCGTTACAACAGAACTATTAAAACCCCTATATTGGCAAGTAATTATTAATACCAAGTACTCCATTGCATTAATTGGTCTCTTTCATGCATCATATACTTCAGTATTGTTTAGAGAACTAAAATAACAACCATTGTGACTTATTAAATTGTCATGCATGCATTTGTTGCATTTTTTTGATCTCTATGTGCTATTGTTTATGATTGTATGCAATTGTTTGCTCGATAGATTGCGAGGAGTGCAACGTGTGTGATTGCAACTAGTATGATTGCAATTATTGTGGTTATGACGAGTGCAACCATTATATCTATGAGGGTTGTGAGGATTATCTAATCGACTACATCTACAACAAAGGCAAGTGGTGTTATCTTGGTCATAAATGTCCTACCGTTTTCCTATGCATCGTAGATGTTTTTGTAGAATTGCATATGTAGGAATTGATGTGTATATGCTATGATATGTCCCATATTATTTCCTAGTATTCCTTGTTTATGAGCCATCGTATTGGTAGATTGCTTAGCTATGCTATTTATACGAGGAAGGGAATCATACCATGAAAAGTTATTTATTTTGTTAAATGACAAACCAACATGATTTTAATGAACCACCTGGGCGAAATGGCATTGATTGGTCATCGAGTGTGGATTATGGTGGGGAATGACACCCAGGACACTGAGAAAGGATTGGCTTCTTTGTTTGGTAGCTTTCATGTGCAACCATGTGCCAATAATGGAATGGGCGGTTGGTTGGAGTCAGTAGGTTGTGGTAACTCGAACTCACGTATCCAGAGATGTAGATAGTGTAGGTTGGACCGGTGCGTGTCGGGTTTGGGGAGCTATTTCCCGAATGGTTCCTTCTTGGACTTCTCTCTATCATCACCCAATATGAGAGTGGTGGTACGAGCTAGGCTGACCAAGTCACATGGGTAAAGTGTACTAACCCCTGCAGGGTGTATAAACTAAGTGCTTAGCCGTGTCCCCGGTTATGGACAATTTGAGCGACCTGATACTGATGCTATGATATTTCTCACTCATCCTTATTTCCTAATTACATAAAACTTGTTGGGTGAATATAATGGGTAGGAGCACCTGGGAGTTCTCACAAACTGAATCCAAATCTTGGTATCTAAATCATGAAGCATTTCATTACATCCATGCAAAGTTCTCACAAACTGAATCCAAATCTTGGTATCTAAATCCTATAGTTGATTCGCCCAAATGTTCCTAAAGGTAATTAAATTGACTTTATAAAACCCACTGTTTCTAAGGCATAAATTATTGATAATTATAGCCTAAAGAGATCCAATTAATATTACAAAATTTTAGAAACAAAATTGAGCTCATTTGGACCTATTATGAAAAAGTTATGAAATAAATACAAACAAATAAAGATATAAATAAAATGGAATATACAAGGATTTATAAACCCACTACTTGCAAACTATTAAAAAAATTACAAATAAGATCCTATAACAATCTATTCGATTTTACAAAAAATTAGAAACAAGAATCATATCATTTGGAGTTCGTATGCAAAAGATATGAGAGAAACAAGTAAATAGAAAAAGAAAAAAATTTAAAAAAATCTAAGCGGGCCGGCTCATCGGACCGAACCGGACCAGGCAGCCAGGCACGCACTTATAGATCGTGTCCAGGTGCTTTAAAAGGCGTGCCAAATAGTTTTTGTCAAACCTATCTCTATTCAAACTCTTATAACTTTTAATCTACAACTCCAAATCGACTTTCGTTTGTTTCTACTTGTTCTATACTCCAATACCTATCTCTACACCATCCTAAATCTTCATATAAACTCGTGGAGCCACAGCTGTACGAGTTTCCCTTCTCGAAATCCTGAATCTACATATGCTCGAATCTTATTTCGCTTTTTAACCCATCTAGACTTTGTTGTTTGCCTTTGGCCAAAAAACAAAAGTTGTAGATCTCGTAGAAATCTTTCAATCCCAACAAACCTCACCACTTTTCATCCACCACAGCCGGAGAATTTCGCACCGCAATATTTCAGATATGACGGTGTAAATTCTAGATATACTCGCGCTCGTTTCTTCAAATCTAAATTCCTTTGGTGGGAAGGTAGGACTAATGATTCCCCACAACTTTCATGTTTTAAGTTTTTCAATTTGACCTACGGATTTGTATCTCTAACACAGATCTATTTCTTGTCTATTCCGAGCCAAAATTGGGTCAATCTCCTCTCCTAACCACTAGATCTCATCCCAACTGTGAGGATTAGATCGATTCCGCAAAGGGGTACGAGCCAACTGGATCTCACCATGTGTCAATGTCAGGTCAGCATCTAGTCCCAGTCAGCATGCAAAGTCAACCTGTCTAGTCAGCGGAATATTCTCTGGAATATTCCATTCGAATTTAAAATTGCACATTATAGATCTAACTTGTAAAATTCATTAGAAATTCATACCACGTCCAAAAATTGCGTATAATATATCAAATTGAAGATAATTTTACGTAGAATCATCTTATCAGAATAGATCCAACCTTTACAGTACGTACTTACTGTAATGATGTAATTAGTTTTAATTGTATTTTAGATTAATAAATTCATAGGAAATTATCTGTAACTCCAAAAAAAATGAACAATATATCAAATTGAATCTACTATAATGTGGCATCCCGCAAAACCACTACTAGAAAATCGCGTTGTTTTTGTGCATTGCATCATCATGACCGCATGCTCATGTCATCATGCCACATTGCATTTTAGCATCGTCATCATCTTGCAGTTGCTTGCATAAAATTATTTACAGAAAAACCTAGTTTTGTTTTCTAAACGCCCCGCCTTTGTTCAAAATGCAAACCCCGGGCCTCCGGAATATTTTGTTTGTCTGCTATCGGTTTGCAAACGGTGCATTTGAAATAAATAAAATTTGGAATTATTTTTAGTGGGGAAGTATAACGGGCCGATTCGACCCGAACGACCACCCCAGAAATAAAATCGGTCCAACCAACCGGTCTACCAAAATCCCTAGTCTACCCTGTCCTAGTCTACCCACCCAGCCTCCACCTCACCCCACCCAATGGCATGTAGCCACCTCACCCTCTTCCCTTCCCCTACCCAATCACAGCCCGCCACCTGGCCAGCCCTCTTCCCTCCCCCTCTCTCTCCCTGGACCCACTCAACCAGCCCCAACCAACCCAAACCCACACACGCGCGCGCGCCCAACCCACCCAACCTGCCGCTGCCCCTGGGTCCCACCCCCTGACCATGTTCACTCCTGGCCCCACCCGCAGGACACACGCACCCACCCCGCGTCGTCCTCTTCCTCCCCCCCGCTCCTCTCTCCTCCGTTCCTCTCGCCCTCCCGCTCACCCCCTCCCCCTCAAGCTCGCTCTGCCGCCGCCGCGTGCTCCGCAGCCCCCCACCCCAGCGCGCCCCTGGTTCTCTCCTCCTCCACCTTCTCCTCGGCCCTTCTTTGACCGCCTCCTCCTCGGCCGCCGCCCACTCCGCCCGGCCACCTCCATGAGCCCGCCACCTCTCCTCTCTCCCATGAGCTCGCTTGAACCCCGCGTCCCGAGCCCCCCCGAACCTCCTCTCCTCACAACCCCCAGCCGCGCCCCCAACCTCCGACGACCTCCGCTGGCCTCTTCCCGCCTCCGGCCTCAGTGCCGCCTCCTCGCTGCCGCTCGCCGCTTCGCCCGGCCGCGTTCGCCTCGCCGGACCGAGCCACCGCCTCTCCCCGTCACCTCCGCGCGACCGATCGCGCCCCTCGCCCGGCCGCCACGCGAGAACCCGCCGCCACGCCCTCGCTCGCCCGCCTCCCGCCGCGGCAAGCCGAGCCGGCCACCTCTCCATCGCCGACCCCATTCCCGCCCCGGAACCCGACGCCTCAAGCCCTCATCGCCCCGGCCTCCATGAGCCTCGCCGCTGCTGCCGCAGACCACGTCGTCGACGCTTTCGGCACTCGCTGACGCCTCGAGCTCTCCCGGTTCACGGCCATCCCGAGCCTCCTCCACAGCGTCATGTTTCTGCCGTCCGCGCCGCACGTCGACGGTTTTGGTTCCTCCAGGATGTGCCCCGTTGTTTTGGGTCAGCAGATGCCCCGATGGTGATGTTTGATGTACGTCTGCATGAGACATGGCCTTGTAGAATTGTCCTGTTACCCGCGCTTTGTTGTCGCTGCCGCCTAGTATGCCACTATGTATGTTTTCCCGTCGACAAGATCTTCGTCGATGGCAAGACCTTCATGTGTCGTCGAGTTCGTCTACCATCGGTGCCGCTCGAAAACCGCACCAACGGGTAACCCAAGATCTCCATCGACCACCGAAGTCCGGAACATCGAGGCCCCTTCGCGGATCCGAAGCCCTGAACCCGAAGGTATTTTACATGGAACGACGAGAACTCCTACTGGACCCGGTGAAGCGGGCGTCTCAAGATCTCCCACACGGACTCAAGAACCCCGGTACCCGATCCACTCAAGTTCGCCATCGACGACAAGAACGACAGCAACCAGGGCGAGTCCGATGCCCCGACGCCAGACCAAGTACTCCCTCCCGGAACGCCAAGATCTCCGCGTGAGACGACAAGACCGACAACATGGCCCAACCACCGCGGATGCGACAAGATCTACTTCTGTTGTCCGAGAACGACCCCGTCGAACCCTGAACCCTGAGACCGACCCCGAACCCCGGAACCCCAAGTTCGCCGAACCCTAATGTGTGAACCCCTTCCCGAAACCCTATTTTATAATATAATACAACTTGTTGCATATTAAATTGTCATTCTTGCATGCATACATTGTGTGGTTTGGGGGCCTTATGCCGATTCACCTAATAATTAAATATGGGGCCCATATGCGGGCAATCTAGTCTCATATCGGCCTCATTTAAATTGGTATAGCGAACCGGTAACTCATCTTGCCTTGTTAATACAACATTTAAATTGCGGGGTAGCTAAACAACATGAACCATCTAAATAACTGTCGGGACCCCGGTTCCGCTTAATATGACCTAATTGCATCGCACCGTTGCTATGTGATGCATCAGACATGCATCATGCCCGATCTTCTGCCGATCTTAAATATTGCATCCGGTGTTTCTTCTAGTGTTTTGCTTCTTCGCGGATAAGGCCGTTGAGTTGATGTGAGCTTCGCCCCGATCTTCGGTTGAACCTTCGACAATGTTTTCAGGCGAGCATCTCCCCCCTTTCTACCTATCTTACTTTTATAGTATTTATTCCCTCCTATTGATCTATTGCTATCTGTGTTGCGTTGCTCTAGTTTTCGTACCCGTGATATCCTTTGGTACCGTGATATTGCCTTGGACACCTCCTATTACCTGTTGTTTGGTAGATAGTTGGACTTGCGTGTCGTAGTCGCTTGCTCAAGTGCTGTTGCGTGTCGTCAAGTGCCACAGTTGTTGGTGTATTGCCGCATGTTTGACGTTGGAGATGATCATGGCTTTACTTAACGTTCACTTTAATTACTGTTTAAACAACTAAAACTGAAGTAAGTAAGCAGAGGCATCGGTGGGTGATAGACAATGTTTGTTTCCGACCGCCCACTTGTGTCCCGTAGGACCCCGAGTTCTTGACACCTGTTCCGAGATCGAGCGCGCTAACCACAGGTGGGGAGATATGGGCCCCCCATTGATTATTACCTGATTTCAAAGTATTGTACTGGGGGCCATAAACTAGTTTGAGGTTTTATTTACTATCATGTACTTATGCCATGCTTTACTGCTTTATTTACGATTGTGTGAGGAGCACGCTGTACTGTTTAGGAAGCGGAGTGTTTTCGCGGTATCGACAGGTCCAGCTTTGGGATTTTTGTCGTTTGACCATCGCCAAAACCCTAAGTCCGTCTCGAGACCGGCCGACCGTTATGGGGTGTACTTAGTGGGGTGGCCCCGTGCTTGCTTTGGGTCTGGGAACGTCATGACTTAGGCCCACAACATACCGATGGGTGTATGTTAATCGACCGCAAAAGGGTGAAGTGCTTGTGGATACTTTGGTGCACCCTGCAGGTTAAATCTTTTAGAAGCCGTGTCCGCGGTTATGGACGACTTGGAGCACAGTGCTTGATCATAGACAACTATAACTAAAGTTTATTGTTATAAATTGACTTGTATCCGATATGACTAGTAATCAGCTTCACTACAACGGAATGGCTAAGTAAAAGTACCAACAACTACTGGGTTTTGGGGTTATCTCATGATAATTGCATTTGACTAGTAAGTGTTGCAACTACAATGGAATGGTTAACTAAAAGTGCCCACTGCTTACTTTATCAGGATGATTATCTAAACCTGACTAGTAATTGCTGCAACGATAACCGAATAAGTAAAACTGCCAACTGCGTGAGTTCCTCGGTTGACTTCCTCGATTGGTCTCGAGGGGGAAACACCAGGATGGGTTTGTTTGATGGTAGTATCAGGTTGGTTCCGAATAGGTCTTTCTTACCCCTCTCTGATAGCCGCCAGTTGTATCGAGTATCTATAGATTGTTTAGTGCATCTTTGTCATTGCCGCTTGATCCACCATACCTATGTAGGCGAGGACCGAATTCTAGCCTCGTAGTGTCTTGGCCTCGATCGACGCTCCTCTTTTCCTTTGCCCTTTGTCGGCACCCCTTTTGTTTAAGCAGGTTTTGAGATCGACGTCGTTAGCAGGGTTACCCTTCCGGCTTGTCCTGGGCAGGGTTATGGACGCCATTGGTTATTCTTCAGGGCTCTTAGCCCCATTTGCATCTTGTCCGTAGTCGGATGCTCCGTCTTTTCAAGGTGATTTGGATCTTTGTACCGTATATCTGTATTCTTGACTCATGGAGTCGTGTTGTATATATATCTGTTCTGTGGGTCCCATCGAGGACTGTTGTGTAATGTTATTACTTCGTTTTCCACCCGCACGAAAGTGCCTGGTGGGCACCTTTGACTCGTTTCTATGCGAGTTTGGCGGGTTTCGCTAAAACTTTCATAGGGCCGATTCTGAGGGTGTTACAGAGTGGTATCAGAGCTCAGCAGTTGCGATACCCCACAAGTCCAGCCTGTAGGATAACCTAGCTAACGGCCGAAGTAGAGTGTCAAAACTATTTTGCAAAATCGGTTGGATAGATCTGATTAGGTCTGATTTTACTCCTTACCCCTCTTCTATTCTCCTCTTATCTCTACGCGTTTTAAATCCGCTCTCTTCTATTTCTTCGAGTTCAGGAATTCTCGTGGTTGGGTTTCCGTCGTACCTTCAAGGTTTCGCTTCCCTCTCCGATAACGGTGTTCTACCATCCGATGTTCATGCTGCCTGAGGAGTTCGTCTACTGTGGTACCATTCTTTGTTCCTTGTTTGTGCCTTCCGGTGTTTTCCGACGCGACGACCTCATCTACGCCAGATCCGATGCAGAGTCTGCATCACTCCTTTGTTTCTGAACCTCGATTGTCGAGATCTTCAGTCTGATTCTGAGAATGGTTGCACGCTTTTCTACTGATTGTGCAGAGTAATAGTTTGGGTGCGTGATGGATTGGACCCCATGCCGACTACCCCTCCTATTTGCTTTTGTACATTGAAGTGGATGAGAATGCATCAGTTCCGTTTTCCCATCGAAGTTAGGGGTGGCTTTATTTGTTGGTACCTCTACCTTCGACCTTTTGTTTCCGGAGTGTTCCCTCGACGATCACGGACAACGACCTCTTGTTAGTGGTGTCGCGAGGATCTACACGAAGCGAGAAGATTCAGATCGTCGACCTTCTTTCCGGTACCATGAGGCGGATCTCGAGGGCGAGATCCATTGTTAGTGGTGTCGAATTGTGGCATCCCGCAAAACCACTACTAGAAAATCGCGTTGTTTTTGTGCATTGCATCATCATGACCGCATGCTCATGTCATCATGCCACATTGCATTTGAGCATCGTCATCATCTTGCAGTTGCTTGCATAAAACTATTTACAGAAAAACCTAGTTTTGTTTTCTAAACGCCCCGCCTTTGTTCAAAATGCAAACCCCGGGCCTCCGGAATATTTTGTTTGTCTGCTATCGGTTTGCAAACGGTGCATTTGAAATAAATAAAATTTGGAATTATTTTTAGTGGGGCAGTCGAACGGGCCGATTCGACCCGAACGACCACCCCAGAAATAAAATCGGTCCAACCAACCGGTCTACCAAAATCCCTAGTCTACCCTGTCCTAGTCTACCCACCCAGCCTCCACCTCACCCCACCCAATGGCATGTAGCCACCTCACCCTCTTCCCTTCCCCTACCCAATCACAGCCCGCCACTTGGCCATAGCCCTCTCTCCCTTCCCTCTCTCTCCCTGGACCCACTCACCGAGCCCCAACCAACCCAAACCCACACACGCGCGCGCGCCCAACCCACCCAACCTGCCGCTGCCCCTGGGTCCCACCCCCTGACCCTGTTCACCCCTAGCCCCACCTGAGACACGCACCCACCCTGGCCGTCCTCTTCCTCCCCCGCCTCCTCTCTCTCTCCTCCGTTCTCTCGCCTCCCGCCACCTCACCCTCAAGCTCGCTCTGCCACAGGCTCATGCGCGGCCCCAAGCAGCCCCCACCGACGCTCCCTGGTTCTCTCCTCCTCCCACCTTCTCCCGCTGGCCCTCGCCTGACCGCCTCCTCCGGGCGCCACCCCACGCTCCGGCCACCTCCATGAGCCCGCCACCTCTCCCTCTCTCCATGAGCTCCGAACCCCCGCGTCCCGAGCCCCGAGCCTCCCTCTCACAACCCCGCCGCCCGCGCCCCAACCTCCGACGACCCTCCGCGGCCTCTTCCCGCCTCCCGGCCCAGTGCCTCCTCCTCGTCGGCTCGCCCGCTTCGCCTTCGCCTTGCCGGACCGAGCCACCGCCTCTCGCCCGTCGCCTCTGACCGATCGCCGCCCCTTCCCCGCCGCCACGCGAGAACCCCGCCGCCACGCCCTCACTTCGCCCGCCCGCCGGCAAGCCGAGCTCGCCGGCCACCTCTCCATCGCCGCCGACCCCGTTCCCGCCCCAGAACCCGACGCCGCGCCTCAAGCCCTCATCGCCCCCGGCCTCCCCGCGAGCCCTGCCCTCGCCGTTGCTGCAGACCACGTCGTCGACGCCTTCTCGGCACCTGCTGGACGCCTCGAGCTCTCCCGGTTCACGGCCATCCCGAGCCTCCTCCACAGCGTCGTGTTTCTGCCGTCCGCGCCGCACGTCGACGGTTTTGGTTCCTCCAGGATGCGCCCCGTTGTTTTGGGTCAGCAGATGCCCCGATGGTGATGTTTGATGTACGTCTGCATGAGACATGGCCTTGTAGAATTGTCCTGTTGCCCGCGCTTTGTTGTCGCTGCCGCCTAGTATGCCACTATGTATGTTTTCCCGTCGACAAGATCTTCGTCGACGGCAAGACCTTCATGTGTCGTCGAGTTCGTCTACCGTCGGTGCCACTCGAAAACCGCACCAACGGGTAACCCAAGATCTCCATCGACCACCGAAGTCCGGAACGTCGAGGCCCCTTCGCGGATCCGAAGCCCTGAACCCGAAGGTATTTTACATGGAACGACGAGAACTCCTACTGGACCCGGTGAAGCGGGCGCCTCAAGATCTCCCACACGGACTCGAGAACCCCGGTACCCGATCCACTCAAGTTCGCCATCGACGACAAGAACGACAGCAACCAGGGCGAGTCCGATGCCCCGACGCCAGACCAAGTACTCCCTCCCGGAACGCCAAGATCTCCGCGTGATACGACAAGACCGACAACATGGCCCGACCACCGCGGATGCGACAAGATCTACTTCTGTTGTCCGAGAACGACCCCGTCGAACCCTGAACCCTGAGACCGACCCCGAACCCCGGAACCCCAAGTTCGCCGAACCCTAATGTGAACCTTCCCGAAACCCTATTTTATAATATAATACAACTTGTTGCATATTAAATTGTCATTCTTGCATGCATACATTGTGTGGTTTGGGGGCCTTATGCCGATTCACCTAATAATTAAATATGGGGCCCATATGCGGGCAATCTAGTCTCATATCGACCTCATTTAAATTGGTATAGCGAACCGGTAACTCGTCTTGCCTTGTTAATACAACATTTAAATTGCGGGGTAGCTAAACAACATGAACCATCTAAATAACTGTCGGGACCCCGGTTCCGCTTAATATGACCTAATTGCATCGCACCTTTGCTATGTCATGCATCATACATGCATCATGCCCGATCTTCTGCCGATCTTAAATATTGCATCCGGTGTTTCTTCTAGTGTTTTGCTTCTTCGCGGATAAGGCCGTTGAGTTGATGTGAGCTTCGCCCCGATCTTCGGTTGAACCTTCGACAATGTTTTCAGGCGAGCATCTCCCCCTTTCTACCTATCTTACTTTTATAGTATTTATTCCTCTGTTGATCTATTGCTATCGTATGCGTTGCTCTAGTTTTCGTACCCGTGATATCCTTTGCAGCCGTATATTGCCTTGGACACCTCCTATTACCTGTTGTTTGGTAGATAGTTGGACTTGCGTGTCGTAGTCGCTTGCTCAAGTGTTGTTGCGTGTCGTCAAGTGCCACAGTTGTTGGTGTATTGCCGCATGTTTGACGTTGGAGATGATCATGGCTTTACTTATCGTTCACTTTAATTACTGTTTAAACAACTAAAACTGAAGTAAGTAAGCAGAGGCATCGGTGGGTGATAGACAATGTTGGTTTCCGACCGCCCACTTGTGTCCCGTAGGACCCCGAGTTCTTGACACCTGTTCCGAGATCGAGCGCGCTAACCACAGGTGGGGAGATATGGGCCCCCCATTGATTATTACCTGATTTCAAAGTATTGTACTGGGGGCCACAAACTAGTTTGAGGTTTTATTTACTATCCTGTACTTATGCCATGCTTTACTGCTTTATTTACGATTGTGTGATGAGCACGCTGTACTGTTTAGGAAGCGGAGTGTTTTGTGTATCGACCCCAGTTTTGGGATTTCTTGTCGTTCCATACCATCATCGCAAACCCTAAGTCCGTCTCGGAGACCGGCCGACTTCGTTGCGGGTGTACTTAGTGGGGTGGCCCCCCGTGCTTGCTTTGGGTCTGGGAACGTCATGACTTAGGCCCCGCCGACATACCGATGGGTGTATGTTAACTGATCTGGCAAAAAGGGTCGAAGTGCTTGTGGATACTTTGGTGCACCCCTGCAGGTTAAATCTTTTCGAAGCCGTGTCCGCGGTTATGGACGACTTGGAGCACAGTGCTTGATCATAGACAACTATAACTAAAGTTTATTGTTATAAATTGACTTGTATCCGATATGACTAGTAATCAGCTTCACTACAACGGAATGGCTAAGTAAAAGTACCAACAACTGCTGGGTTTTGGGGTTATCTCATGATAATTGCATTTGACTAGTAAGTGTTGCAACTACAATGGAATGGTTAACTAAAAGTGCCCACTGCTTACTTTATCAGGATGATTATCTAAACCTGACTAGTAATTGTTGCAACGATAACCGAATAAGTAAAACTGCCAACTGCGTGAGTTCCTCGGTTGACTTCCTCGATTGGTCTCGAGGGGGAAACACCAGGATGGGTTTGTTTGATGGTAGTATCAGGTTGGTTCTGAATAGGTCTTTCTTACCCCTCTCTGATAGCCGCCAGTTGTATCGAGTCTCTATAGGTTGTTTAGTGCATCTTTGCCGCTTGATCCACCATACCGTGTAGGCAAGGACCGCAATTCTAGCCTCGCCGTGTCTTGGCCTCGATCGACGCTCCTCTTTTTCCTTTGCCCTTTGTCGGCACCCTTTTGTTTAAGCAGGTTTTGAGATCGACGTCGTTAGCAGGGTTACCCTTCCGGCTTGGCCTGGGCAGGGTTATGGACGCCATTGGTTATTCTTCAGGGCTCTTAGCCCCATTTGCATCTTGTCCGTAGTCGGACGCTCCGTCTTTTCAAGGTGATTTGGATCTTTGTACCGTATATCTGTATTCTTGACTCATGGAGTCGTGTTGTATATATATCTGTTCTGTTGGTCCCATCGAGGACTGTTGTGTAATGTTATTACTTCGTTTTCCACCCACACGAAAGTGCCTGGTGGGCACCTTTGAATCGTTTCTATGCGGGTTTGGCGGGTTTCGCTAAAACTTGCATAGGGCCGATTCTGAGGGTGTTACATATAATGTAGATTAATAATATCTGGTTGGATCCAGCTTTTGCGTAATATTTACCCTGTAGCAATTTAATTTGTTTTAACGTCTTTAGAAATTATTAAATTCATAGTAAATTATTCGCATATCACAAAAATATGAATAATATACCGATGGAAAGCTGGTTCCATGTAGATCATCAATATGCAAATGGTTCAGGCAAATACTGTAAGGTTTTGCAGTAATTAAATAAATTGTTTAGTGGCTTATTTAGAGTAATAAATTTATAAGAAAATAAATACTATTCAGAAAATTACAAATAATATGTCCCTGAAATCACAATTCTGTGTAGATTACAGATATAATTTTAGTTTAATTTGTAGGCAGCAGAAACTATATGAATCATTTAAAACCCATTAAACACTATTTAAATCATACAAAAAGATCTATAACTCCGATTAGGGTGAATCCAACGCCTACCGGTTCGTATTAACGTCCTATATCCAGTGAACCCAAGAAAAAAATTTAATTCGACATTTAGGACAGGCGTTAGAACAGAACTATTAAAACCCCTATATTTTCAAGTAATTATTAATAACAAGTACTCCATTGCATTAATTGGTCTCTTTCATGCATCATATACTTCAGTATTGTTTAGAGAACTAAAATAACAACCATTGTGACTTATTAAATTGTCATGCATGCATGTGTTGCATTTGTTTGATCTCTATGTGCTATTGTTTATGATTGTATGCAATTGTTTGCTCGATAGATTGCGAGGAGTGCAACGTGTGTGATTGCAACTACTATGATTGCAAGTATTGTGGTTATGACGAGTGCAACCATTATATATATGAGGGTTGTGAGGATTATCTAATCGACTACATCTACAACAAAGGCAAGTGGTGCTATCTTGGTCATAAATGTGCTACCGTTTTCCTATGCATCGTAGATGTTTTTGTAGAATTGCATAGGTAGGAATTGATGTGTATATGCTATGCTATGTCCCATATTATTCCCTAGTATTCCTTGTTTATGAGGATCGTATTGGTAGATTGCTTAGCTATGCTATTTAGACGAGGAAGGGAATCATACCATGAAAAGTTATTTGTTTTGAAAGGATTTTATTTTGTTAAATGACAAACCAACATGATTTTAATGAACCACCTGGGCGGAATGGCATTGATTGGGTCATCGAGTGTGGATTATGGTGGGGAATGCCGCCCAGGACGCTGAGAAAGGATTGGCTTCTTTGTTTGGTAGCTTTTATGTGCAACCATGTGCCAATAATGAAATGGGCGGTTGGTTGGAGTCAGTAGGTTGTGGTAACTCGAACCCACATATCCAGAGATGTAGATAGTGTAGGTTGGACCGGTGCGTGTCGGGTTTGAGGAGCTACTTCCCGAACGGTTCCTTCTTGGACTTCTCCCTATCATCACCCAATATGAGAGTGGTGGTACGAGCTGGGCTGGCCAAGTCACATGGGTAAAGTGTACTAACCCCTGCAGGGTGTATAAACTAAGTGCTTAGACGTGTCCCCGGTTATGGACAATTTGAGCGACCTGATACTGATGCTATGATATTTCTCACTTATCCTTATTTCCTAATTACTTAAAACTTGTTGGGTGAATATAATTGGAAAGGAGCACCTGGGAGTGAACCAGAGTGTCCTATTTATCGTATTGGAAAACTACTTTGTTACAAATGTTAGGATAAAACGGTTGCTTTATGCAAATGATCCTGAACTCCACTTGGCCAAATAAACATGTAGTTGATAGATCTGTTGTTAACCACTTTATCCTACTTACCATACATTCAATGTATTGACCATTCGTGGCTGCAACGTTTCATGTTGCAGGTTATATCGTATCTGAGTGATCGTTCATAGGTCACGAGACTCCACTCAACAATTGTTCGCCTGTGGCAGATTTGAAGGATGGAGATCTACCTTGTATTCATTTTTTGCTATGTACTTGAATAAATAATGTAAATTCTGGATCATATTCGTTGTATTTATGATGCACAGTTATATTTGGTATCATTTTGTACTGTGTGTGCCAGTGAAGCGATCCAGGGATTGGCACTATACACATGAACTCAGCCTTATCAGGCGAGGGTGTTACAGCAAGTTTCCTAACTTAGGATAATTCTACTAATAAAACATATAGGATTTCCCATGGCATAGCTTATACTTAGAAAATTCCATGCAAGTCCTACTCAAAATATCACTAATGCATAGTTAAAATAATAGGACAAAATATATGAAGCACCACTTGCCTTTTTAGTAGATAATCTAGGTACACTCCTTGATCTTGCAATTGTCACACTCTTCAAAGTTCACTACAATTCAAACAAGCAAGGCACAAATTCAAAACTAGCATTCAAACAATTCACTACATAAAAAGATAAAAACAAGGAAATGCATGCAAGCATGCAAAAGGTTGTTTTATTGAAAAAGTGTTTTCTAACAAGACTCTAACAATTCAAAACACCAACTGGTCATTTATAAAAGTGGAAAATCATTTGAAAACAAGTTAGTGAAAATAGCCCTTTTAAATCATTTTTGTTTTACTAGAAATGCTTTTATTCAAAGGAATAATTTCTATTGTTAGCCAAATTTATTTTTAAATATAGATGTTAGTGTTAATGGTCAGAGGGTTCAAATCAAAACCATTTGCAAAACTCAAAAATCATTTTTAAAACAATTTTTATATCCAAAATAGTCCTAAACATGTTTCTGCATAAACACCTAATTTTTCAGAAGAAAAATACTAAACTAAGGCCATAGTTGCAAATTTTACATTTTTCTGAAACCATTGATATCAAATTTGTAATTTTTGGACCAACAAATCAAAAGTTATGATTTTTGCATGTTTAAACATTCAATTTCATTTTCTGGAATTTTGTCTGAAATGTTTTGCCATGTGTCTATTTCTTATTGGACGATACCGCTTCGGCAGGATCGGCCTCGTGGACCGTTTGATCTAAGTTGCATCGTACGGCTTAGATCAATAAGTACCTCTTTGCTAAATGATTATATCGTGTCATTTGGATCTAAATCTGACGGCTCACAGTGCACTGACCAAGGACTGGCGGCGCTCAGGCGACGGTGGTCTGACGGTTCTAGGAGTCGATAGGAGGGAAGGAGGGGCTCACCGGGTTCGCAAGAGCGTGACGAAGCACAACGTGGCCGCAGCTAGCGAAGGGGCGCATGGGGTCGGTGTGGATTGATCACTGGAGTCGCTGTTACCATCGGGCACGCAAGGCTGTCGTAGGGGGCGACGCTACATAGAACGCTAAGGCAAAAGAGAAGGTGCGTTAGATGTGCGATACAAAGGCGAGTCTAGGAGCATCAATGATAGGAAGAGGGGCGGTCATAATTCACCGGGGGAAGTCGCCGGAGTTGCGGGCTCTATCGGTTGCATGCAGGCAGTGACGAGGTCGACGCTCTGAGGCACAAGGAAGCACGCGATTGGGGTCAGAAGATGCGCACGGAGATGGGGAACAGACTAACTTGACCCAGAGAGCAAGGGGCATCACGTACTCACCGGAATTCGTCGATGAGCTCGTCAGAGGAAGTGGTGTTGTGAGGGGAAATTTGCGCAGCCTGGGGGCTCCGGTGGCATGGGGACTGAGGGGAAATGGAGAGGAGAGCGAGGCGGTTAAGAGGGCGTGATCACGGGGCAGAATTAGTGCAGCAATAACGCGAATTAAACGGATTAAAAACAAGCAGAAACGGCGAGGGTAAGGGGAAGAACGGGTCTGGCGGGTGAGAACGATGATGTCGACGTGGACATGGACCCGGGGAGTCAGTGACGGTGTGGGTTGATACGAAGGTGAGAAAGAGAATCACGGGGGAGAAAGGGAAATGTCGGGTGGGCTGGTATTGGGCCAGATTGGGCTGGGGGCTGGGTAGGTTAGTTGGGTAGGTCTGTTTTCATTTTTTTTTCTTATTTCTTTTTCTTTTTTTGTTTCTATTTTTTGTTTTTGTTTAAAACAATTGATTCAAACCTTCATTTGATTTCAAATCTTTTTCAAACTTTCAGTAGGTTTTTATACTAGTTATTTAGTGAGTTTAAAAGTCCATTTTAGAATATTTCAAATATTCTCTTATGATTTATTATTTATTTAAATTAGGCATTTGTCTTTATTTAAATAAAATTGAATATGGTTCAAGCCCATATAATTTTTTTTATTCAAATAATATTTTATTCCTTTTTATTATTCAGTAAAGTTTTATTCCATTTTCTTATGGATTTGGTCAAGATTTAAATTGTCTATTAAAAAAATTCTTATATATTTCTTTCTTTCTTTATCTTATAAAATCCATATCTTTTTATTTATAGCCCCAAAATTGGTGATTCCACTTTGTATAATTTTATTTAATATTTGTTTATCTTTTTATTTATTGCTAGGAGCTTTATTAGCCATGGAAATTAATTCCTTTTATCTTATTAAATTCATAAGTTTTTATCCATTGCTCCAAATTCAATGAAACCAATTTCCATGGTTTTATAATACTTTTGTTTACCATTTTTTATCATTTAAAAATGTTTGTTGCTGAATTTTTATATGGATCAAAGTAGTAGTATTGAAGAGATCTTGAAGATGATTTCTTCCATTAAGGTTTTTAGGGTTTTTTTTGTTTTAACTTTTCCAAGTGTTTTTTTTTCAATTCAAGATTCTTTCCTTGCATGAATGCACTTGATTTTTGAATATTTGTTTGTTGCTTTATTATTCAAAAAAAATTCAAGTAGGGTTTAAGGTTTCCATTTAGAAGCAAAAATTTCAACATTTTTTTCTTTTGTTTGTTTATTTTTCACATTTCAAAATTTGGAAAATTTTGGGATGTGACAATATTCCAAGGATGAACTATTCACGCATCACTCCGGAGGCTGGCATGGTAATGAAGAAGGCCTCCGGGATGATCTCCCCTCTTCGGCAGGGTGCCAGGAAGAGGTTTAGATCCCTCCCGGTCTATGGACGATGGTGGCGGTGGCTACGGACTTTTTCATGGAATTCTGATCTGGACTTAAGGTTTTATCCTCAAGGGGTGTATATAGGCGAAGGGGAAAAGTAGGTAGAGGACCAGGGGGCCTTACCATAGGGAGCCCCCCCTGTCCGCTCCTGGGATAGTGATACGTCGTAAATGTATCTATAATTTTTTATGCTCCATGCTTGTTTTTTACCAACTATCTTATGTTTTGTCTACACTTTGTGGCGTTTTTATACATTTTCTAGAAATAACCTAGTAACAAGATGCCATAGTGTAGAGGTCTCAACCTAATAAGGTAGATTCCTCCTGTGTTTTACAATGCTAGTCCCTGGATCAATAGCTAGCATCCACAGTTTAGATGTAATATCAAGAAACAAAGGTCATAATATAACTTTATAACCAGGAATAACATAATTTTATTGCATCATACATAGATCATGTGGCTATTACATTACATTGCAGCGGAATAACTTTAAACATGGGGTCCTTCATCTTCAAAGTGCCACAGGCAGATGTTGGTTGTAGACTTTGTAATCCTAATCAAACAATCTTCACTAAAATCAATCAAACCTGCAACATTACAAGTTACAGCCACAAGGGTCAATACATTTGAATTGTATTGGCAAGTGATACTATAATAGTATAGTGGAGTCTATCATCTATATGCATTTGGCTAAGTGGAGTTGAGGCTTGCATTGCTCAAAATAGATTTTTCCTTAACATTTGAAAATACTAAGTTTTTGCTTTGACAAAATCATTTTTCTCAACCAAAGATTGAAGATCCTTTACAAGGCATCTCGCAATCAAAGATTGAAGATTTCAAACAACCCTTGTTCAATCCACAAGTTTTAACTTAGAAATTTGAATGATGAGATTCTTGATTGCTTCCATGTCTTGATGCTCAAATTATCCTTTACCAGGGACATGGCTAAGTACTTAGGTTTTACACTCTGCAGAGGTGGTGCACTTTCCCCACAAGACTTGGTTTCCCAAGACAAGATCTTTCAGAAGCCTTCCCTTAGACCAAAATGGACGTGCTCCATCCTACCAAACTCTACCACCCACTGTCCATATGGCTAAGTTCTTGCAACCTATATGATCATGGCAGAGCCCATATTGCCAAGTGGCTGCACTTGAAGCTTCTCAACATTTGACATCTCAAATCTCTTTGTGCCTGGGTGGCCATCCACAAGTGAGATACACAAGCCAAGTCCATGGCCTTGTGTAACCACTCAACATAAACCCATCCTTCCATTCCACCCAGGTGATTTATTTACTTAGTTGTTTTATTACACAAAAACATAAGTCCTCAGAGTTAGAGTATTTTTCCATAGTGTGAATATATATTCCGCCCATGTTTTCTATTATCTAGGCTAAGCTTGATAGTAGTAGGAATCTTAACTTAGGAAAATCCTACTAAGGATTCATCTACTAGTTTTTCTTATAGCAAGGTCTATACATAGCAAAATCCATGCAAGTTTTACTTAGAGAAAAATCACCAATGCATAGTGAAAGTAATGGGACAAAAAGTATGAAGCATCACTTGCCTTTTGGGTAGGGAATGGTGGTTCACTCCTTGATCTTGCTAGTCTCACACTTCACTACAAGTCAATCAAGAAAACACAAATTCAATTCACATTCCAAACCAAAGTCAAACAAGCAATTTTTCACACACAAGGTAATGGAATCTAAGTCATGCATAAGCATGCAAAGGTTGGTTCTATTGCAAGGATGATCTCCACTAGGCTCCTAAACTTTGTAAGTTCCAAATTGGTCATTTACCAAAAATGGCAAAGTCATTTGCAAATGGGTTTTATCTCAAAACCATTTTAAAATCCATACATCATTTTATGTGGTGAAAAATGTTTTATCAAAACAAAACTTTTAAGTTTTTCACCAAATGAGTTGCTATTGAAAAACTTGGTGTTTTTGGGTCAGTAGGTTTGGTCCAAACTATTTTCTCCAAAGTTTTTACTCAAAATCATTTTCATAAACAAATCAATAGTTTTATTTAGCTAGAAATGGACTAAACCAATAAATCCATTCTAAACTTTTCCAAATCCATTTTGCAAATCATGGCTTGGTTCCTAGGGTCAGTAAGGTCACAACAAACTATTTTGCAAAAGTTTTAACCCTAAATTCAATTTTAAACAATTTTTCTAATCTAAACAAGCACACAAAAGTTTCTGCAAATTCAAACAAGATAACAGATACTATTTGCTAAACTAAGGGCATGGTTGGCTAGGGCTTGTTCTCCTGATTCCAACGACATAAAATTTGTAATTTTTGGACGTGTGGTTTGAAAGTTACAAAGGTTTGAAGTTTGCAAATAAATCTGATTCAAAAATTCTTTTAAACAGATTTAGTGCCACGCGGCAGGGTTTCATTGGACGATACCGTTTCGCGCGGATCAGCGTTGTGGTGTGTTGGATCTAATCGATCGTGCGGCTCAGAGAACGTACCCCTTCGCAGCTCGAGCGATCTATCGTAAGCGTCTGATCGAGATCCTACGGCACTGGTGCCTTTGACCATATGCGAGCGGCGCCGACTGGCGGCGCGGTCAGGTGTGGACGATGTCGGTGGTCTAGGAAGCGAGAGAGGAGGAGGAGGGGCTCACCAGGTTCGCAATGCAGCACTGATACTCAACGTGCTCTTGGTTGGTGGAGGGGCGCACGGGGACGGGCAGGATTCCTCGCCGGAATTGGTTCTGGCGACGGACGCACACGGTCGAGGTCGAGGACGACGCTAGGGATCACCCGGAGACAAACGAAACACATAGTCAGGAGTGCAAGGACACGGCGACGGTGTGCGTGTGAACGAGAGGGGAAGAGGCGGTCTGTTCTTACCAGTAGGCTTCGCCGGAGAAGAAGACAAACGCGACGGCGTCAGGAGCTTGTCGTAGTCGACGCTCCGGGGCGCCCGCGGGTTCGCTGCGGCTGCAGAAGGGTCCGCTGGGGGTTGCTGATCACAGCTGCATGCTCGAGGAGGCAAGAGGTGGCGTGTGCTGGCCGGAATCCTCACCGGAGCATCGTCGGAGCCATGGCAGTACAAGGCAAAATTCTGTGGGAGGCGTGCTTGAGGAAACAGAGGAAGTAGAGAGGGCGGACGTTTAAGGAGCGTGGTCTCTGGGAGGAATCAAAGCCTCCTTCAACGCGAATCACCACCGGAGTAACTCACTGCAAACGGCGGGAGACGGGTCTCGTTGAAGATGAGCGAGAGAAGGGTGGGTCCGGTCATGCGAGAGGAAGTGAGGGGGAGGGTCCACTTGTCATTGGTTCTGCGGGTTCAAAATGTAGTGCGAAACGTTTTCTTTCTGGAGGGGAGCTGGGCTGCTTTGCTGGGCTTATTGGGCTGCTGGGTTGGGTCGACAAAAGCTCTATTTTTTTCTTAATCTGAACCCTTTTCTTTTTCTAAAACCAATTTCTGTTTTTGAATTTCAAACAAACATTCATACATTCAAACAATTCAAACCTTCAACATTCTTTGCACTTGACTTTGGTTCTGTTTAACAACATAAACCAAACCCCAAAATAAAATAATATTTTTTTATTTTTAGAGTCCATTTATAATTAAATAAAATGGACACTAGTTAATAATTTAAATGGTTTTTAATTTATTTAATAACTCCATTTGAAATCCAAATATTTTCAAAACCATATCAGTAGGTTTTATTTGAAAGTAAAGAATATTTGGAAAACTTGTTTTAAAATAAAATAACATCTTTATTTTTGGTCCAATACCAATTAAATGAATAGACCTTATTCATTTAATTCAAATAGGATTTGTTTTATTGAAATCTTTATTTTTAATACTAAAATAGTACCAAAACCATTCAGTAGGTTTTATTTGGAAATAAAGAATACTTGGAAACTTGTTTAAAACAAAATATCCTTTTATTTTTAGGATCCATTATTAATTAAATATAATAGACTTTCATTATTTAAATCAACTAGGATTTATTTTATTTAAAATATTTTATTCTGAAATCTAAAATAAAGCCAAAACATTTCAGTAGGTTTTATTTGAGAATATAAAATACTTGGAAAACTTATTTTAAATAATTAAATAAGTTTTGATGTTTTGTAAATAGTAAAACCTTTATTAATAAAACTTGGATATTAAATCCTTATAAATTTATTTAAATAACCCTTTCTATTTTTATTCAAAGAAAAATGTTTTAATTCCAAAGTTTGGCCAAGGTTTAAATTGGCTATAAAATAATCTCTATTTATAAATCCACCTTTTCTTTTGAAAACCAAAACCTTTTATTTAAAATATCCAAAATAGTAATACCAAAATATTTTATTTTCCTTTATTAAATGCTTATCTTTTTAAATCCCTTTAGGATTTTTTTTTTTGATCAAAATTGGTTTGAAGTTAAATTCAAAAGTTTCTTCTGGCCCTGAAAATCAAACAAAGTTTTATTTTATTCCTTTATTTTCACATTACAAGATTTGGAAAATCTTGGGATGTGACACATAGTGCCAGTTCCCTATTTTCTGTTGTTTTGTATTTCAAAAAAGTTGTACCGGAAATATTCTCGGAATTGGACGAAACAAAAGCCGAAGTCAATATTTTACTATAATGAAGACAGAGCCCAGAGGGGGGACGAAGAGGCATCACAGGGCGGCCAGACCACCCCATGGCGTGCCCAAGGGTGGGCTCGCGCTGTAACATCCCAACATTAGAGCTTAGAAATAAGCTGAACCCAGATGTGTGCATTGCATTCATGCATAGAAAATCCGAATAATTTTCGCGCTTTTGAACAAAACTTGTCAAAGTGATTGAAGTTTCTCTCAACTTGATGGAATTGAAGTAGATCATCAAGTTGAATGCGATAAGTTTCAAAATGACCTTTGCTAAAACCTTATATTGGGTAAAGGAGATTTGATCTAATGGTATATCAAATGTAGTAAAAATTAAACCCTAATACATTAATTAATGATTTATATTTGATCCTTAAGTCATCATATCATAGTATTCATTACAACAACCCATGAATACCAAGTTATGAATATAATCCAGGTAACAAGAATGTAATAACTAACTCTTGACCTAGTTTATCCTTATTTATTTCTACCATGTGGATCATGTTAATACGTAACCCTAACTCTTTAGTTGTATTGAGTAGGAAGGAAAGCAATTCAAGACCATTCACCACATATCATTCTTTCCACATCAATCCTTATCATCTCTATTGAATCATATTCTAATATCTGTTGTTCATCAATGTTGAGTAATCCACTATTGATTCACCGATTCTTAACCTATCAATTCTTGATCTATCAACTCTTGTTCTTATCATAGCATTCACTTTAAATTCTTTTGAAAAGGAAGTAAGAAGAGATAAGTAGTAATGCTAGATTTAAATTATGATCTATATGATGGGAGAGTTGGAAGAGAATAAGATCAATGTGATAATTGATGGAGTTAATTCACTCCTGAATGGATAGAAGAGTTATTAGAACAAAGTTATATGTGGTAACAAAGAAGATTACAAGGATGAATTCTGAAGATAGTTACCAGAAGTAATCCTATTGGATCTAGTAGGTATAGTCAATGAATAATATCTTATATTCAGTAAAAGATACTGAGAAGATAATTATAATACAACTGTAATATTGTATTGATGAAGCCTTGATTATCCAACTAGAAACCTAAGCCATAAATGATCAAAGGATTATGATGATCATGCTCAAGTCACTAAGAGTGAATGATTATATCATGTATAAGTGACATTGGGGGATCTAATATGATTAAACCCTATTATAGATATGTTATCCTAGGTTAGCCATGGCAGGTCACCATGATATGATGTGAAGTTTGAATATAAGATACTGGAGTAAAGTAGATATAAGATAGTATGGATAAGCTGAAGCTAGAGTAGCATGGAGTTATTAAAGTAGTGTTATTTCTCTTAAAGGATAGTAAGATTTTGAGGAGAGAAGAATTGGATATATGAATCCATTAGAGTAATGTTGGTGATGGATGATAAAGGAAGAGTATGAATGGAGTTAACTGTAACCATCTGTTGGATTGGAGATTATTAGTAGTAGTAGAATAGTTTGATAACCAAGTATAGATATGAGAAGATTATGAAGAGCTTTAGTGTCAAGCTCATTGGATTTACAAGTGGATTTAGAAGGAGGAAGTAATAGTAAGATTATAATGAGTAAAGATCATCATGTTAACACATGATGATGGATATGAAGTAGTATATCTAGGAAAGGAATTCGTTAAACAGAAGTCAAGAGTTCTGAAGTATGGAAGGTAGGAATTCTTGGTAAACACTCAACCTTAAATCTTTAACCAAACATAATATCCATTTCATGTGATTGATCTATCATCATATTTCCATAATTCCTTATAGGAATAATTTCCTATAGAAAATCACTCAAGCACATCTTTGTCATTTTCAACTATCATAATCATATGTGCTTAGGAACTATCTTTATCAATTCTTTCTCTTAATCCATTCTAGAGAATAACTTTAATGTTTTAAAAGGGTGATATCATTCCTGGTCACAAACATGAGGGCAATATGTTTTCACCCATAATGTTCATCCACATTTATAAAATAATACCAGTATATTAAATCTCCTAGAACTCATGGTAGACATTTATAATTTCAAACCCTAATTACTATGTTAGTTATAATAAAATATATACCTTGGTATTTCCTAGATTCATGAGAATAATATTAACCATATTAATTCCTTAGAATATCATGCATCAAATAAAAATATAGGATCATTATATAAAATTTCCCTCCAAACTATAAGTTAACTAGAACTAAGTTTTATAAATAAATAAGGAAAGATCATTTAATAAATCCATGGTTTATTATGGAAAGAAAATTAATAACAAAGGCCCTTACCAAATATTACAAGTATCTATATAAACAAAATAAAGAAATATAACATTATATAATAAAAGTTCACAAATTGATTCTAAATAACTTTATTATTGCTACAAGTATTTAGAAAAGAAATTCCATAAAGAAAAGTCAAAACAATTGCTTAAATAAAAAGCTAGAAAAGAAAACAGAAGATAGAAAATGTAAAGGAAAAAAGAAGAGGAACAGGTTAGCCCAGTTCTGGCCATGGCCCATTTCCTCTCTTTATCTATCTGCTGCTCACGAGCAACTCTCAACAGCCCAGTAACGGCCCAGCAAGGGGACAACTCTAATTAAACTTCTCTGGCTGATGAGTGGGCCAGCAGGGGGACTGCGGTTGGAGACAGAAGTTTTCCTAGGGGGTTTTCCACAAAACTTCCATCGTCGTCTTCCTAGCCTACTAGAAGCACCTCGATCACTGTCTCTTCGTCGTCCTCGTCGCCGCGATGCCCGCAGACGCCAAGATCGTCGCTGCTATTCGTTTCCTATAAGAAGACCACCGCCACGCTGGAGAGCCTTATCTTCTTCTCCTCCCCATTTTCCTCTCTGACCGAAAACCTAGCCTCGCCGGAGTTTCTCGTCGCCATCGTTCCCGAGCTCCCCTGGCCTCCCTAATTGTGCCGTTGGACTCACTCGTTGCCCTCGTTCTCCCAAGCCAGGCCATGGAAGCCGAAGACCCCCCTATCGGATCAATCGACACCTCACTGACACCGCCGGTCACCATCGCTCCCCATCAATTCCGGCAACAACTCACGTCGCCGACTGCACCGTCGCGCTCCTGGTGAGTTACTGAGTCTCCCAGTATGCTTCAATTGCTTCCTATATCGCCGCCTACATGGTCGTCTGCAAGCGCCGCCGTGCGAGCTCACCGCTGACCCTTCTCCGGTGACCAAACCTATGCAGCCCCGCCACCAATAGGTTCGCCATGAGACCCTCTTTCGAACGTAACCATCCTCGTGAGCCCGCTTTTTCTCAATCGATGGATTGATCACTGATCTGAGGAGATCATCTCGTGCTGAAGTCACCTCGAAGTCATGCTTGCGTCGAGTCCACAGGTTTGACTGGTCCTTGCCCATGTGGCATGTGACGTGTCCCTGGTCCCATTTTTCATTGGTTGTAAGTAAGGACAGGTCTAGTAACAAATGTATTCGCTAGACCTAGGTATGTGGTGTGGCCACTGGCCCACCGGTCAGTGACTGGGTCTAGATTTAGCTTCGGTATAAAAAGTAATTCCCTGTTTACAATATTATTTAGAAAATGATTTAGGAAATGATTAAATCTTGTTAAATCAATATCTTTTATAATTCATAAAAATATGTTTAATATATGAAAATTTTCAGAAAAATAAAATCTACAACCTAAAACTATTATCAAACATTATTATGTTAACCATTTAAATAAATATTATTTAATAAAATTTTTATAAGTTTTAATACTTTGAAAATTCATATTTTAATATTGGTATAAATGTTAAAAATATAAATAAAATACCAAAACTTAGAAAAATAAGAACAATAAATTAAAACTATAATCATAAATTATTATTTCACTTATTTAAATATTTATTATTTATTAAGTATTTATAAGGTACTAAGTCTTATAAAAATCATATCTTATTATTCATCAATCACAAAAATAAATATAATATACCAAAATGATCACAAAAATAATATCTACATGTTAAAAATATAATATTCCACTTTTGAGGTAAATAAAAATTTAAACACTTTAATAACTTGAATTTAAACTTATTTCCTTAATTGATAATTCATATAAGGGTAAATAAAAATTACTAATATTTCTAAAATTAGCCAATTAAGTCTAATAAATAGTATTAGTCTTAAATATTGATAATATGAAGTCAAAGTGGTTCAACACATTTTAAATACAATCTTATTGAATTATCATTCAACTAAAAGTGTAGATTATTTTCTAAAAGGATCCTTATCAAATATAAAATCTTCAAGAATAAATTGTGACTACATCAAACCTTTTCCATTACTTCAACCATAAGTTTATAAACATACCAAAACACTATAGTGAATCCATAAGTAGTTAAGTAATATTGTTTACTTGTTTACAAATTATAACCACTCATTTATATAAAGATAAATGATTCTATTCCATTGTAATATTAAGAAACCCCTATTCAAATAGAACTAATACCACTCTTAAAGTAACTTTAAGGAAACATTATGAAGTGAACAAAGTTCAAAAATCACAAGCATTACACCTTTAGTCCATCTATGTCCTTAAAGTTAAACTTTAGACTACAAGATTTTAAACACCATGTTTAAGGCTTGACTATGAATTTTATAGTTTACTTTGGTCTGTTTCAATTAAGACCTAATGCGTCTCAAGACCAAACTAACCAAGTTAAAAATCAAGATAGATAAGTCTCAAATACTAATGATGTCATTATTCAAATGGATTAATTCTTTCTTACTTAAGGACTATAACTGGTAAGAACATCTAATAATGTTAACTTAAAGTTAAATACTTTTTATTAGTTAAGTAAGATTTTCTTCAAAATTTATTCTTTTAAGATACATTATAAAGCAAGACATAAGCATTCTTATGAAGGCTCTAAATGATGAACAACCCTTGTATACATAGTCATTAGATACCCTTCCACACTTGCATGTTTTATGCGACTTATTATGTTTACATGTTGTTTCACACACACTCACAAGCCTTAATAAGAAGCACAAGCGTGAAACTTATCTAAAAGGACAACACATTTTAAAGAAACCATTTCCAGTTTCCAAACCCTAGATCAATGCTTATTCTGGGGATATGAATTTATCAAATTGCATTACATTACTTATGCACAATAGCATCTTGCTTCTTTAAACATTAGTCCTTACCGGACCAATGATGGTGATTTCAGATATTGGATCTTATATTGTCTCGAAGATCGTGAGTGCATAATCTTTCAATCACAAAAGGTAAGTTAACACTTTCTCATGTCCTTTGATTATTTTTAGTAAAGTATTTTGCAAATCCAGTGTTGTCATCACCTGCATTTCAAAAAAGGTCAGAAAACACTATTTTCACAATAATATAATTATAGGTTATTTACCATGAGGTAATAACCTACTATGAAAGTTCTGGTGGTAAAGGAACATATTATCTAGGACTTAAAAACCAATATCTCCAGTGATTCTTGCACCGTATATCATGCGTTAACCATGAGATTTGGAATGGGACGGAGAAGTCAGCTGTATCTTCTTCCTCCCGCATGTATCCGGATGTGCAGGTCATGGCTGTTATCCTCGTAGCATGCATTTAATTGGTAATTCATAGAGGATATGCAGCATATGGGTGGGAACCCTCAACGTCCCATGATAGTTCTGGCATCTGACGGTCTGTACAAACCATTGCCGTAATTCAATGGGTGGGCATGTTGTACACCAAGGAGACATGCGGGGTCGCGAAGGGGGCAGTGATTGGCTTGGATCTTAGACTGGGCCCCATGCCAAGGGAGTATGGACAAGGTCATGACTTGTTTGTGCAACAAGGATAAGGTCTCTCATGGGTAAAGGAATGCACCTATGTAGAGTGTAAGAACTGTAACTTGTTACTCCAATAAGGGAAGGAGTCATGACAGCGGAAAGGAACTCCATGAAAGTTCTGGTAAACCCGTGAAGGCTGACGGACATAGCTTTTCAGAATAAAAGCAACCTTTGAAGAAATTTTTATGAAAACTTGCATTGCCTACGACCTATGGTCTGTGGCTATATATATAGTGCATGAAACACTCCTTTTTAGTGAACTTGTTGAGTACGCTCGTACTCAACGTATCTTCTTAACCCTTGCTAGGTTCTAAAGCCAGTACAGACGATGTCTACATCAAGTTATGCTCCAGGAATCATCACCAGAAGCTAAAGTTCTTCAATGAAGTCAATAAAGTCAACATATACAACAAATCAAGTGAAGACAAAGTTACTAATTAGATAGGAATATAATCTCTATCCATCGAACCAATTTATGTAGTGTATTGCAATAGCAGCACTGCCAGACCAATAGTTCAAATACTAGTCTTATTAGTATGATGGTTATGAGTTGATTATTTCTGATTCTTCTTTGTAAGAAGTTTCTTCCTCTATCTTTAACCTAGCGTGTTCTCTAGATCTTGTGTAAAGAGTCGAGTTGTAACCTATAGTCTTGTCTTGGACCTGTTGTGTTTCTGTTGTACCACTCTGAGGGATGTAATACTAGTGAACGGTGTTTCATTAGTGTTATGTCAACGACTATAGTGTACTACATCATGCAGTGGTATGCTGGGTCACCGCACGCGCCAAGGCATGGTGTGGGCCATCCAGGTGGCCACCGACCTCGCCCTACCGCCTATATACAGCCCTCGATGCAAAAACCCTAAATCATCCAGCCTCCATCCACGAAAAGTTCTGTCGCCGCCGCCATCGTCCAAACAAGTTTCGGGAGTCAGAAGTTCCTGCTCTGGCACCCTTCCGGGATGGGGATTGACCGCCAGAACCATCTCCATCGATAGTGGGTTCATGCCTCTAGTAATCTGGGGGAGTGACAGAAACCTCTATTATTGTAGATGTGATGTTGCTACTAGGAAGAAAACAACAATCTTTTGTCCAAGAAGGGCAATTGTATTGTTTACTTTACACACATTGCTTAATGAGATAGTTTGTTGCTTGCCACTTAATACTGGAATGGATTCGGATGATAACCCGAAGGTGGATTATTAGTCATAGATGCAGTTGGATTATGGTCTATGTATTATGTTGTAATGCCCAATTAAATACTACAATAACCTTTATCTTATCATAGCATGCATTTTCATGCCTTCACAATTATCAATTGCCCAACTATATTTTGTTCACCCAACACATGTTATTTGGAGAATTACCATTAGTGTAGATAGCTGGGAATCTCGGTCCTTCTGTTATCATCATTGCTCAAAAGTCAACTACGCATTAGAGTATTTTCTGATGCCATCTCTTCCTTGTTACTGCTGCTGTGTTACTATTGTCATTTCTCTCATATTACTGCTGCTTTCACATCACCCCTATTACTAGTGCTTTTCTAGGTGTAACTGAATTGACAACTCGGTTGTTAAGGATTATAAGTATTCTTTACCTCCCCTTGTGTCGAATCTATAAATTTGGGTTTTACTTCCCTCGAAGACTGTTGCGATCCCCTATACTTGTGGGTCAAGACTATTTTCTGGCGCCGTTGCCGGGGAGGCATAGCTCTACTCATAAGTTCACCTACGGAGTACACTTTACCTGGCTCTCTATTTTTATTTTTTTCTTGTCTAGTTTATTTGTTCTTAGTTTATTTCTGTTTAGTTGTGTTTCGTTTAGTTTAATTTTCTCTAGTTTATTTTTGTCTTGTTTTATTTTTCTTATATACTAAAAAATCCATAAAAATTTGAAAAACCGAAAATATAAAAACTGTTGTTATGGAAGAACATGCTAGAACCTCTATGGAATATTTTATAAAGTATAGAGAATCATATAAGGGTAAAGTCATGAGAGTCGTGTTAAAAAGGTTGGATCTAATTGCTAAAATTTTGCTTAAACGCCATGATATAAATTGTTGCACTAAACAGGATACTAAACATCTTAAATTCCAATGTGGCTTTAGTAAAGAAGTTTTAATTGTGAACTATCATTGGGATAACTATATTCATCTTGGATTTGAATAAGTACAACAATTTGTTTTGTTTATGGGAGCTCCTTGAAATAGAATCCTTCATGTCTAAGAATTATGAAACCTGTGTTGCTTGTAAATACCTTAAAGATATGGTCTCTTCTATCCTTGATTATTGCATAGAAAATTTCAGCAATAATTGTTATATCATTGATTATAAAGAGTGACTCAGTCATGCACAAGAATATGTCCACAATTTGCAGGAACCCGTGGAAGAAGAAATTGCTGAACCTGAAAGCTCATTAGATGAAAAAGAGGAGGAGAGTGATGAGCAAAAGGAGGAACAATGGATTAGCTACCCATTCCTACCTTCTAATGAGATTAACTCTTTATCCCTTACATTATTTGATTGTCCCCCATGCTTACCGAAGGAGGATGAATGTTATGTTCCTATGAATTCTTTTAAAATATCTACTATGGGTAAAACTTGTGATAATAATTATGCTCCTGTTATCTATGATAATCCATGATATTTTGATAAATATTATGATAATCCTTGATTTGTGCCTAACTTCGAAATGCATGGTACTAAAGAGTTTTGCTTCGAAAATGTTTATGATAAATCTCTAGATGATGGTCCTATATTGGTTGATAATATTAATTGTACTACTATTGAAAATGAGATTGGAGGGGTCTTGACTTTATCTTGGAACCCCATACCTCTTGAGAATGATTATTCATCTTGTTACAAAATTGTTAAAACTGGGTTTGAAGGTTTTAATCCCACTATTTTTGAGCTTGATAAAAATTATGTGTTTGTAGATCATGAAAAGCATGCTTTATGTGATAGTTATATTGTTAAGTTTATTTATGAGGCTACTGAAAATTATTATGAGAGATGAAAATATGGTTGTAGAAGTTTTCATGGTACTGAAACACCTCTCTATGTGTTGAAAGTTTGAAGTTACTCTTGTTTTATCTTCGTATGCTTGTCACTTTGTTCTTTGTGAATTTATTTGCGTACAAGATTCCTATGCATAGGAAGTGGGTTAGACTTAAATGTGTTTTGAATTTGCTTCTTGATGGTCTCTTTTACTTAAATTCATATTTCTTATGTGAGCATCTTATCAAACTATCAAGCCTAGCTAAAAGGCATTAAAGAAAAGCGCTTATGGGAGACAACACAATTTTTTATTTCAGTAATTTTTCTTTTGTTGAGTCTTGGAAGTTATTTCCTCTGTAATAACCTCTCCTTATCCTTTTTATTTCGTTTTTGTGCCAAGAATAGCCTCTAATGAGAGGGAAGTAAGATTTGGGGAAGTTGATGTCCCGAAACAGATTTCTGTGTTTTGTTGTAAAAAATCATGAAAAATCCCAGGACGTCGTACTGATTTTTATTTTTTTTTGTGAATGACCCTGGTATTTACCCAACTTTGATTAGTTTTGCACTTTTAGATTTGAGCAACAGAAGAGTTTCGGCAAAATCATTCTTTACCTGCTGGTCTTTTTTGACAGATTTCTGCCACCATTTGCATTTGCCTCTTGATCTTTTTATTTTTTTTGAGTTCTTTTGAAAGAAAGAGCTTTCCAAGAAGTTACTACAGTAGCTAAATGTTATAATGGATGTTTGATATATGTTAGAACTTAACCCCAAAGGCTTATTATCTTGAATACACTAATGTTTCTAATGAAGATTGTGTGAATTTTTGTATGAAGGAAGTTTTCAAGTGTAGGGAGAGAAGATGTGATGAGATGAAGAATGGAAAAAAGCTCAAGTTTGGGGATGCCACCTATGTCACCCCAAGAAATATTCAAGAGGTACAAGCGTCAAAGCTTGGGGATGTCCAAGGCATCCCCTTCTTCATCAATAAAAATCCCAGGTCTTCTTTCAAAACACTATTTTTTTTGCTTCATGCGCTATGTGTTGTTCTTGGAGCGTATTTGAATTTGTTTTTAGTTTTATTTTTCTTTGTTTTCTGCAATAAATTGGTTGGACCCCGCACACGTCTTATGGAGAAGTCACACCTCGTTCTTCATTGCTTAGAACACTTTAGTTTTCACTCTTATTATTCTGTAAGTATTCACTTTTGCTAGCACCGCGTTTAGCTTTAGTTTTCTTCTACTTTTTTCTTAGAAATTTTTAGTTCTTCTTTGTAGATTTGTGAGACAAGCTCACTGGTATTTATTGATTATTATCTTTGTGAGTTGTTTGAAATAAGTTGATTGGTGTTGGAAAAGAGTAGAATGTTTCATGCTTATAGTGGTACAAAAGGAAGCTTGTTTTGACTGTCGTTTAGACTTTATCATGTCATGTTAGATGTTGCTCTGATCATATGCTTAGTGATTATTGCTGTAGCATGACTTGTTTCAAACAATTGAGATTGCTTAATGTGCCATGAAAGAATCATGCGTTGTTTTAGCATACAAAAGCATAATATTGTGGTATTCTCCTTTGATGCTTTATTTGGGTTGACTTGGCACATGCTTACACCATGTTATGACTATGAACCAGTCACCTTAGCCTCTATGATCATTTATTTTTTGACTTGTGATATTACTTTATTCTTTAATTAATAATGATTTGTCGCTCTGCGTGATTATGGCCATTATTGCTCTCTTAGTTGGTCGCTCCCAGTTTTTGCTAGGCTCCACCTATACTGAGTATGAGCTCTACTCGTGCATCCAACTCCCAAGAAACCAAGTTATTACAAAGAGTCCACTATAAACTCATATGCATGGTGTGTTACACCATTCCAAGTATATTCATGTGTTTATCGATCTTCCAAATTAAATATTTGTTATGTGAAAATTAGTGATTAAAGCTCTCACGAACTTGATGGCACACTTTATTTTCTTGCACTTAATAAACTTGAACCATTGTGACCATCTAAGTTGCTTATATGCTTGCAAATTATAAGTTGCGAATTAGCAGAACCATGTTGTCATGGGGAACGCTTTTAACATTGCACTTATTCTATTTAGTTGATATCATGTTCTTTTGTTTATGGATCCCGACGGTGTGAAATAAAAGGGGAGCTTGTAATATCATGGAGTTTGTATATGTGTTAGAGAAACGCCTGGGCGGCTAGCCTAAGCCATGCCTAATCATGGTGGAAACTTGCAGCATAACCATAGTGGCATTATATGAAGCATCCTCAATAAAAACATATGCAAATAGCAAATAAAAATATCGCTGAGATGCTCATTGTCTATTGCCTTGTCATTTTGATATGGGATAACTCCTGTGTCATGGGGCAAGGGGTACCCTATTGGCAGTTCTCTGTGATACACATATACTTACAATGACAAGAACCTGCTTGTGACCAAAGTTGAGTAGCATGAGGTTCGGTACTTGTACGCAACGGGCATGAGATTTTCAACTTATGATTTGTCAAGAATATACTCATATTTGTCTCACTTTAACCTTAGTAACTTCAAGATGCTTATTATAGGGGCAATGAGAGCTCAAAGCTAATAAGTACCATAATTTTTGGAAGCTCATTATGAAACTTAAAATCCCTACTTCCCTCTGCAAAGGGCCTTTCTTTTTACTTTTTGTTGAGTCTCCATCTTCTATCTTTATGCACCAATTAAGAGAGCATAGTTGCCATTCTTAGTTCAGTGTGCATTGTCCCAAAACTTGTTGATTGATTCATAACTATGGTATTGCTTGTTCTTAAATTATTTGTATCTAGTCACCTTTATGAACTTTGAAGGTGTCATATGCATTTATGTTTTTATATTCCATGAAGGACAAGATGATTACCACTCTTGCTATGTTTTCTATATGTGAAACAAACAAATGTCTTTCAATGCTTTGTTATTCATGAACTTTGTTTGTGTGCCTTTCATGTTGCAACATAGTTGTTATGTCTTGTTGATAGAACTATATCTTTCATGCTTATGTTAGAGTACTTTGATTACGGCTATTAATTCTTTACAATACCTTGATCAAGATTGTGATGGTGCATGTCACCTCAAAAATTATTATTTTTATCACTTACCTACTCGAGGACGAGCAGGAGTTAAGCTTGGGGATGCTTGATACGTCATAAACGTATATATAATTTTGTATGCTCCATGCTTGTTTTGTACCAACTATCTTATATTTTGTCTATACTTTGAGGCATTTATATATATTTTCTAGAACTAACCTATTAACAAGATGCCATAGTGCTAGTTCCCTGTTTTCTGCTGTTTTGTATTTCAGAAAAGTTGTACAAGAAATATTCTCGTAATTGGACAAAACAAAAGTCGAATTCAATATTTTACCGTAACAAAGACGGAGTCTAGAGGAGGGACGAAGAGGCGCCACAGGGCGTCCAGAAAACCCCATGGCGCGCACAAGGGTGGGCCCGCGCCAAGGCATGGTGTGGGCCATCCAGGCGACCACCGACCTCGCCCTACCGCCTATATAAAAACCTTGACGCAAAAACCCTAAATCATCCAGCCTCCATCCATGAAAAGTTCCATCGCCGCCGCCATCGTCCAGACAAGTTTCAGGGGTCAGAAGTTCATCTTCTAGCACCCTGCTAGGGCAGGGATTGACACCCGGAGCCATCTCCATCAACTCCACTGCCTCCACTTCGACTCCATGATGGTTCGTGAGTAGTTCCCCCTTGGACTACAGGCTCTTGGCTGTAGCTAGTAGGTACTTTGTCTCCCATGTGCTTCAATACAATGATCTCATGAGATGCCTTACATGATTGAGATCCATATGATGTAATCGGTGTTGTGTTGTAACATCCCAAATTTCATCAAATGCAAATGTATTGCATTCATATCATCATAGCATTTAGAGCTTGCATAAAAAATTTCAAAGTTTGAAACCATGCCTCATAGCATTTATGTCCTTTTGGTCATATACTTACGAGGCATGGTTTTATTTTTATTTTCAAAAGGCCAAAGTGTTTTTGATTGATTAGATGTGTTTGACACACTTTGAATGCAAGGTTCACAATAAAAAATCTGGAAAAGGTTTGAATTCAAACATATTTGAATTAGGGTTTTAAAACCATTCCTAAAAATCAAAACAGAAATGAAAAAGGATAAAATAAAAAAATAAAACCTGCGCTACCCTTTCAGCCCAACACCACAACACCACAACCGCCCAGCAAGCCCACCCGGGCCACTCTTTTCCCTCTCTCACCTGCGCGCGTACCCCCTCACTCGCTGACCACTGGGCCCTGCGCCACGTCGTCGCCATGCCAGCGCATCGTCTTCATTCATGCGTCATTGATCACGCCGTTGCCGCCTGTTTCTTCCCTGATTCAATTCGAATCAATCCCTTTGATACCGGCAGTAATTCCCTCCCCTTCGACCTTCTACTTAAACCCCACCTTGTCATGGTCATTTCCCCTCAACCCTCATCGCCAGAGCGCCCCCAGGATGCCAGTATTCGAGCCTGCACCGCCGTAGACCCGAGCACCTCCGGCGAGTGATTCTGGTGAGCTTCGTCCACCCCGTGCCCTCTAGTTCACCCTGTCATGCTCACCATCCTCTTGCGCGTCTAACCATGCTTCTGGTTCGTCCTATATTTCCCCATGTCATCGTCCCCGTCAACCTCCACGAACACCCGAAGCACCAACCGACTCCGGCGAGCGATTCTGGTAAAATCTGCACCCCCCTTGCCTTCTACTTCAAACCACTATGTGCACCGTGTCCTTGCGCAGCCTCTGATGTCGTTCATTTGCCCTATGGTGACCGAGGTCGTCGCTTTCGTCTCCGCCAACACGTGCCCGATGCCAGTGAGGTCTCCGACGAGCTCCCATGGCCGCTACAGCACGCCCCCGTCCAAGCCAACTGCACCTTGAGCTTCCTCGCGTCCGTGCGAACCTGGTAAGCCTCGCCACCATCCCCTCTACCCCCTAGCGCGGCCAGAACATTGCCAGCAGTAGCGCAGCTGCCGGCAGTGCTATTTGCGCCGCTCGTTTTAGGTTAGAGAAACATGGTCCACTGGATCTAGATCTAGTGGCTTAGATTAGATCGCCAGGCCGAAGCGGTATCGTGAGATCTGGCCCGTTAGATTTAGATCTAGCGGTTAAGATTAGATTTAGAGCGAAGGGGTAAGTTTTGATCTGGCGCGTTAGATCTCACTTGATCCAACGACGCGGAAGGGTGATCCTGAGCGAATCGGTATTGGACAATCAGGCGCTGCCACGCGTCTGTAGGTTTGATTTAAAATCTGTTTTTGAATTTGTTAGTTAATTTAACTTGTAAAATTCATAACTTTAGTTCTGTTTGTCCAAAATTTGCAAATAATATATCAATGGATTCATAAAATTAAGCCCTACACTTCTGTAGCCTTGATTTATTATTTTTCTTCTAGAAAAATAGGATTATTTGCAGAACCAATTATATGCTTATTTTGGCTATATAAAATGTTTATAAAATTGTTTTGAAGCAAATTTGAGTTTGTTTAGACTTCAGATAGATTAATTTGTGTTCAGTACCATTTGGTTTGACTTTTTTAGTATATAAAAATCATCCCCTTGCATTTGCATGCATTCATATATATTTTTGTTTGAATATGTGAATGTGAATTTGGTGTTATTATTTTATGTGTATATTTTGGTGATAGTGGTGATTGTGATTGTGAGGACTGTTGCTACTCTCCTAGCTACCAAGGCTAGTGATGCTTCATACTTTTTTCCCATTATTTTTACTATGCACTAGTGATATTTTGAGTAGGACTTGCATGGAAATTTTCTAAGTATCTATACTATGCTATGCCTTGGGAAATCCTAGTAGTTGTTGTCTTAGTAGAATTTTACCTAAGTTAAGATTCTTGCTACTAGTATGCTTATTCTAGTTAGTAGAATACAAGGGTGGATTATTCATGCTATGAAATATTGCTAAGTATATGACTTGTGTTTTTTTCTTAATAAAACAACTAAGTGAATGAATCACTTGGGTGGAATGGTATGGTTGGTTTATGTTGAGTGGTTACACAAGGCCCATTTCTATGGTCTACCTTGTGTATCACACTTATGGATTTCCACCCAGGAACAAAGGGATTTGATATGTTTAGTGTTGAGAAATGATACGTCGGAAACGTATCTATAATTTTTGATGCTCCATGCTTGTTTTATATCATTTGTCTTATGTTTTGTCTATACTTTGAGGTGTTTTTATATATTTTTTGGAACTACGTTATTAACAAGTTGACACAGTGCCAGTTGCCTATTTTCTTCTATTTTTGGTTCTAGAAAGGCATAAAATCAATATTATCGGAATTGGACAGGACAAAAGCCAAAGTCATCATTTTCCCGGAGCAACACGGTACAACGAAGAAGAGCCGGAGGGGCCATAGGGTGGCCGCACCCCCCTAGGAGCGGGCAAGCCCTGGGGACGCCCACAGGGGGTGTGGGCCCCCTGGCTCCCCACCGACCTTACCTCCTGCTCCTATAAGAGCCCCTGATGAGAAACCCCTAAATCATCCCAGAAACATCCACGAAAACCCCTGTAGCACCGCCGTCGCCGAAGGGGAGATTCAGGGGACAGAAAGTCTCTGTTCTGGCACCTTGCCGGGACGAGGAAGTGCCCCCGAAGCCATCTCCATCGATCTCCATCGCCATCTTCATCACCATTGTTGATTCCCATGATGAGGAGGGAGTAGTTCTTCCTTAGGGCTAAGGGCTCTACCGGTAGCTATGTGTTCATCTCTCTCTCTCCCTATGCATGATCTTGTGGTCATGAGCTTTGTAATCAAGTAGATCTAACTTGCTACTCAAGTGCTTCATTAGATCTCTGCTCTCCCCATGTGTGTGAAAGTGAGCGTGCATGCCATGGTGGCACTTAGGCTTGAGTCTACATAAATACTCTTTGTGCTTTAATAGATCTATGCTTTTCTCCACGTGTGTGAAAGTGACAGCGGGCATACCGTGTGTGGCACTTTGGCTAGATTGAATATTTGTTATGAGTTATATTTGGAGTTGGATGTCTCTATGAAATTGTGGTGTTTGTTGGAACCATCTAGTGCTCAAGGTGACAGTGTGGGGGTTATCTAGATTGGAGAAGGCAGACTTTGAAGTGTGCTATTATAGCCCTACCATGGATTAGAGTGTCCAACCGGAGAGTATTTAAGAGTAGTATCATGAAGAGAGGATATTTATATGAGAGAGTATGATCCCTAGGCCTTGCTTCTCAGCATTGAAACACCGTTTCTTACTAGATCTATTGCATGTTTGCTTGCTTCCTTCTTGTTGCCTTTAGTCTTTGCCTCACCGTCAAGCTATTTTCTGGCATCATTACCACTTGTATTTCACTATCTCTTCGCTGAACTAGTGCACCTATATTGGGTGTGTTGGGGACACAAGAGAATTCTTGTATCTTGATTGCAGGGTTGCTTGAGAGGGAATACCTTTGACCACTTCCTCCCTGAGTTTTCCACTTAAGGGAAACTTGCTGTTGTTCTACAAACCTCTACACTTGGAGGCCCAAAAACTGTCTACAAGAATAGAAGTGAGTAGACATCAAGCTCTTTTCTGGCACGTTACCGGGGAGGAAAGGTAAAAAGCACTCACACACCTTACCCCATGGCATGGCGTAAAGCTCTTTCTGGCGCCTGCTGTCGGGAGGTAAGGTAAAAGGTACTCACATCCTCCGGTGTGAGTGCTCGAAGTTATTTCCTTTAGATTCTTGAATTTTGTCTTTTTGTTTCTTGTTTTCACTAGTTAGGCTTAATGGAAAACAACAACAAAATTAGAGATCTCTATAGCATTTATCTTGAGTTAGTACATGAAGTGTTTGAAGAGAAAATTAAAAAACCTATGGAACTTCATTTGCATGCTAATAGCGATGTTATTAGTATGAATTCTTTGGACACCATCATTGCTAATGCTATGGAAAAGTCTATGCTTGGGGAAGCTGGCTTTGATGAGCATGATATTTTTAGTCCCCCAACTTTGGAAGATAGCAATTCTATTGCTTATGATGATACCAAACCTCCAATATATGATGATTACAATGATGAATATGATATTTTCAGTCCACCTACTATTGAGGAGGAAATTAATTGTGATTACAATATGCCACCTATATTTGATTACTATGGTGATGAGAATATTAATGATAGCTATTTTGTTGAATTTGCTCCCACTACAATTAATAAGAATGACTATGCTTATGTGGACAGTAATAATCATTTTATGCATGTGGCTCATGATAAGAATTTTTTATGTGATAGTTATATTGTTAATTTTATTCATGATGCTACTGAAAGTTATTATGAGAGAGGGAAACATGGTTTTATCTATCTCAAGAATATTAAGTTTCCCCTCTTTATGTTAAAAGTCTTGAAGTTGCACTTGTTTTGCTTTCCTATGCTTGTTGCTTTGTTCTTTCATGACTTGTTTATTTACAAGATTCCTATGCATAGGAAGTGGGTTAGACTTCAATGTGCTTTGAATTTGTTTCTTGATGCTCTCTTTTACTTCAACTCATAGTTCTTATGTGAGCAGCTTCTCAAACTATCAAGCCTAACATAAAGGCGTTAAAGAAAAGTACTTGTTGGGAGATAACCCAAGAGTTTTCTTGAGTGTTGGAAGTTATTAGTTCAGTAATGACATCTCCTTATCCTCTTTTTTTGCTTTTTTGTGCCAAGAATGACCTCTAATGAGAGGGAAGTAAGATTTGGGGAGTTGCTGTCCCGAAAAAGATTTCTCTCCTCCACCAAATAAATTCGTGAGGAGTCTCTGTAACTCGGATTGAGCTGAAAATTTACGAATAAATCCCCCACTATGTTAGCTAACTTTTGTTAGTTCAACAATTTTTTATTTGAGAAACATAAGGTGTTAGAAAAAATAGGTTTCTACCTGCTGGTCTATTTTGACAGATTTCTGATATTATTTGCATTTGCTTCTTATTGATTACTTTTTGGGTTCTTTTTGGGAAATTGAGCTTTTTGAAGGAGTTGATACAGTAGCTTGTGTATTTAGTGAAAGTTTTTCTGTTTTGAAACTAAACCCAAGGGCCTATTATCTTTTGAATACACTAATGTTGCTAATGAAGATTTTTTGAAGTTTTGTATGAAGGAAAAATTTTAGGTGTAGATAGAGAATGATGCAATGAGATGAAGAATGGACAAAAGATCAAGCTTGGGTATGCCACCATGGTGTCACCCCAAGAAATATCCAAGAGGTAGAAGCATCAAAGCTTGGGGATGCCCAAGGCATCCCCTTCTTCATCAATAAAAAGCTCAGGTCTGTTTAGACACTTCGATTTTATTGTTTCATGCATTGTTGTGTTGTTCTTGAGCGTATTAGTTTTCGTTTGCTTAGTTTGCTTGAGTAAGTTGGTTGGTTACACCACACTTCTTTTGGAGAGATACACACACTGTTTCCATTGCCTAGAACACTCTAGTTTTCATTCTTATTGTTTTGTGAGTGTTCTCTTTTGCTAGCACTGTGTTTAGCCTTAGTTTTCTTGTGCTTTCATCTTAGAACTTTTTAGTTCTTATTTTTGGATTTGTGATAAAATCTCACTGGTATTTATTGATTATTATCTTCGTGAGTTGTTTCAAATAAGTCGATTGGTGTTGGAAAAGAGTAGAAAGTTTCATGCTTAAATGGTACAAAAGGGAGCTTGTTCTGACTGTGGCTTAGACTTTATCATGTCATGATAGATCTTGTTTTGACCTTATGCTTAGTTATTATTGCTATAGCATGACTTGTTCCAAATAATTAGGATTGCTTAGTGTGCCTTGAAGGAATCATGCGTTGTTTTAGCATACAAAAGCATAGTATTGTGGTATTCTCCTTTGATGCTTTGCTTGGGTTGACTTGGCACATGCTTACACCATGTTATGACTATGAACAATTCACCATAGCCTCCATTATCATTTAGTCCTTGACTTGTAGTACCACTCTATGCTTTGATTAGTAATGTTTTGTCGCTCTGTAGGATTATGGCCATTATGCTCTCTTAGTTGGTTGCTCCCAGTCTTTTGATATCCTCCACTTGTATGAGTAAGTTCTACTTATGCTTCCAACTCCCAAGAAACCAAGTTATTCCAAAGTGTCCACTATAAACTCCTACGCATGGTGTGTTACACCATTCCAAGTATATTCTTCTTTTCAACTATCTTCCAATTAAAAAATATTTTGTTATGTGAAAACTTAGTGATTAAAGCCCTCACGAACTTGATGGCACACTTTATATTCTTTGCCCCTAATAAACTTTAACCATCGTGACAACTTTGTTGTATATGCTTGCACTTATAAGTTGGAATTAGCAGAACTGTGCTGTCACGGGGAACGTTTCAACATTGCACTTGTACTTTGTACTCAGTTGATATCATGCTCTTTTGTCTATGGATGTCACCGGTGTGAAATAAAGAGGGAACTTGTAAGTCCATGGAGTTTGTATTCTGTGTTAGAGAAACGCCTGGGACGCTAGACTAAGCCATGCCTAATCATGGTGGAAACTTGCAGCATCACCATAGTGAGCTATCTATGAAGCATCATCAATAAAAAGCTATGCATATGGTAAATAAAAAGATTGTTGAGATGCTCATTGTCTGCTTGCCTTGTCATTTTGGTTATGGGAAAGCTCCTGTACCATGTGCAAGGGGTACCCCGTTGGCGGTTCTCAATGATATGCAAATACTTACAATGACAAGAACTTACCTGAGACTGAAGTTGAGTATGCATGAGGTGTGGCCCTCGTATTCAAGGGACTTGAGATTGCCTACTTATACTTCGCCAAGCATATACTCCATCTTTGCCACTTTAACCTTAACCACTTCAAGATGCTTATGATAGGGGCAATGAGGGCTGAAAGCTAACAAGTACCATAATTTTTGGAAGCTCTTTTTGAAACTTGTAATCCGTGCTTCCTTTATAAAAAAGGCCTTTCTTCCACCACTATTGAGTCTCCACCTTCTACCTTTAGGCACCATTAAGAGAGCATAGTTGTCATTCTCTGTGCAGTGTCCCAAAGCTTATTGATTGATGCATATTGTGATATTACTTGTTCTTGTGCTACTTGTTTCTAGTCACCCTTGTGAATTTTTAAGGTGTCATATTCATCTATATTGCTACTCTATGAGGGACAAGATGATTGCCACTATGCCATGTTTTTTTTATGTGAAACAAACAAATGTTTTTAAATGCATGTTATTCATGATCTTTGTTTGTAGTCTTTCATGTTGCATGCATAGTTACTTTGTCTTATTGTTAGAACTCCATCTTTCATGTACATGTTTAGAGTTCTTTGATCCTAGCTTTCATTGCTTGCAAATGGTTTGATCTTGGTTTTTATGGTGCATGTCACCTCAAATTTTTTTCTTTTTATCACTTACCTACTCGAGGACGAGCATGAGTTAAGCTTGGGGATGCTTGATACATCGGAAACGTATCTATAATTTTTGACGCTCCATGCTTGTTTTATATCATTTGTCTTATGTTTTGTCTACACTTTGAGGTGTTTTTATATCTTTTCTGGAACTAACCTATTAACAAGTTGCAACAGTGCCAGTGTCACTTCCCAAAATTTTCCAAATTTTGGAATGTGAAAAATAAATAATTGTTAAAATTTAGGGTGAAAAGAAACTTTTATTTCTAAATGGAGACTTAAATTCCCATCTTGAACAAACTTTGGTTAATGTTTGAATCCAACTAAAATTCAAATCAAGTGAAATGCATTCTTCATAAATGCATCTGGAAAATTTAAACACTTGGAAAATAAATCAAAACCCTAAAACCCTAATGGAAGAAATCATTTCCAAGATATCTCTAAAACCATGGTTTTGATCCATATAAACATTTGTCAACAAACATTTATAAATGATCAAGAATGACAAATAGAAATATTATAAAACCATAGAAATTGATTTCATTCAATTTGGAACCATAGATAAAATTTTATGAATTTAATAAGATAAGGAAAAGTAATTTCCAAAGCTAATAAAGCTCCTATTTGAAATCCATACCAAATGGTGAGCAAATAATCCTAAAGATATTTAACAGGATAAACAAATATTAAATAAGATTTTACCAAATTGGAATCACCAAGTTTGGACCTTTAAATAAAAAGAAATGGACTTTATAAGATAAAGAAGAAATAATAAATAAAGGACTATTTGTTAAGAGCTAAATAAAACCTGGCCAAGACCATAAGTAAATGGAATAAACATAATTCAAGTTCAAATGAATTAAATGAATAAATAATATGGAAATAAAATAATAGGCCTTAACCAAATTCTATTCCATGGGATTAAAACAAATTCCCTAATAAGAATGATTAATTAAATCATGGGAAATAGTATTTGGAATTTACCCAAGTGGAATAAAAGTTGTTTAATTAACTTAAATGGGATCAAAGAAATCTTCTAAATAAAATTTATGGAATTAAAACCATATTTGATTTCATTGGAATAAAGACAAATACCCAACTTAAATGATTAATAAATCATATTAAAAATATTCCAAATAATTCAAAGTGATTATTTGACACCCTAATAAATAAATAAAACCTACTGAAAGGATTTGGAAAGATTTAGATTTCAAATGGAGTTTGAAAACAATATTAAATCTTATTTGAATTAATACAAGGGCCTATTTTAAATAATTAATATGCCCTAAAAAGAATAAATATATTATTCTGAATTTGACTTTAGAATGTATTATTAATCAGTATTAAAATCTACACAAAGTTTGGTTAAAGTTTGAATTCAAATGGGTGTTTGAATTGATTAAACAAAAATCAAACAGATAAATAGAAAAATAAAAGGAAAAACAAATCTGTACAAAAAATGAACTAAGCCAGCCAGCCCAGCAAAGCCCAACTAGCCCAGTCCAGCCCACTCCCCCTCTCTCTACACGCGAATCGTTTTCACCACAGAAGGAACCCGCGCAGTCTCTGACTAGCAGGCCCCACACCCATTCTCTCTCTCTCTCTCGCAGACAACCAGGACCCACCTACTGTTCATCGTCTCCACCCTGCGACCACTTCCTCACCCGTTTCTGTATTGATCTCGCGGGAGTAATTCACGTCAATACAGCGAGTAATGCCTATCATCAATCACGCTCGTTAAATCCCCTCTCTCTTCTCTCTCTTTCCCCTCAAACCTCGTTGCCAGAGAGCCACCAGGCTGCGTCGATTTTACCTTGCACCGATGTGGCCTCCGACGCACTTCAGCGACAATTCCGGCCATCCTCCATCGCGCCTTGCCCACTCGACCACGCGAGCTTGTTCCCCCTCAACCACTGCATCTCCCAGTAGTCTCAGCTTGCTCGCGCTTGACCCACAGCGTCGGCAACGACGACAACTGAGCATCGTTGTCGTCTACCTCGACTCCGGCGAGTCCTCCTGGTAAGTATAGACCACCCCTTGCCCTCCTTTTGATGCTCACTTGTCCGTGACTCGCGTATGAAGCTAACAGCACCCTCCGTTCGCTCTCCCGTGCCCTGTAGCAACGTCCCCGACGACGCCAAAGCGTACCCGACGACGATGCAAACTCCGGCGAGGAATTGACAACGACCCCGAGCGCCCCCTGATCTCCCACGACCACCTCGAGCTTCAGCACATCGCGGCGAACCCAGTAAGCCTCACTATACTCTTCCTCGCTTCCTACATCGTCGGCGACTCCACTGACAGATCGCTCCGCTGCCAGCCACCGTCGCTCGCGCCGCCAGTTCCTGACCAGTTGTTGTGCACCGTTAGATTCTGATAATGCGGCTTAGATAGATTAACTTAAACTAACTGGTATGCTAGATCTTAGCCATGCGATCCCACTTAAATCCAATGGCCTGTATCTGTCAATCCACGTTAACCGTTATTGCCCAATAGAATCGCTCCACGTGGCCCAGTCTGTTTTATAAAAACCGTAAATGATCTATTAGATGTTCAAGTTTGTAAAATTCATAACTTTCAATCCACACGTCCAAATTTTGCAAATTTTATACCAATGGAATCAACAAGACAAGTACTTTCCAAATATGCACCTTGTTGAATAAATTGCTTCTGTTAAATTGGTTGTTTTTGCAGAAACTTGTGTAGGCATATTTTGAATATAAAATTCATTCTAAAATTATTTTTGTGATAAAATCTTTGGAAAATGGATTGTTTTTAACCTACTGACCATAGAAACCAACTTGTGGATTCAAAAACATATTTTGTGAGGCAAAATAATAAATCTTTGAATTAAAGCATTTCTAGTCAAATAAAAATGTTGTCTATATGTTAAAAATACTTTTTGGAGAAAAATCTTTGGGAAATGATTTTGATTAAACTCTCTGACCCCAAACACCAATTTTTAGAATTAAAAATGTATTTGGTGAACCCTATAAATATTATTGTTTGCTAAAGGCATTTTCAACCACATAAAATATTGATCTGGTTTAAAAATGGTTTATAGGTAAAATCTTTTGCAAATGGTTTTGCCACTTTTATAAAATGACCAATAGGTGTTTTAGAATGTTTATAACCTATTAGAAACCACTTTTACAAATAAAACAATCATTGGCATACTTGCATGCATTGTTTTGTTTCTATTATTTTATGTGATGAATTGCTTGAATGGTAGATTGAATATTTGCTTGCTTGATTGAATTGTAGTGGAATTTGAAGAGTGTGAATATTGCAAGATCAAGGAGTGATCTAATAATTCTCTACCAAAAAGGCAAGTGATGCTCCATACTTTTGTCCCATTATTTTCACTATGCATTAGTGATATTTCTAAGTAGGACTTGCATGGAATTTTTTTTGCTAAGTGTAAACTATGCCATGGGAAATCCTAGTAGATGAAACCTTAGTAGAAATTTCCTAAGTTAAGATTCCTACTACTATCATTCTTAGCTTAGCTAGTAGAAAACAAGGGTGGAATATATTCATACTATGGAATATTTCTAAGTCAAGGACTTGTGTTTTGTTTAATAAAACAACTAAGTGAATGAATCACCTGGGTGGAATGGAAGGAATGGTTTGTGTTGATTGGTTACACAAGGCCCATTTATGGTTTACCTTGTGTATATCACTTGTGGATGGCCACCCAGGAACAAAGAGATTTGAGATGTCAAATGTTGAGAAGCTTCAAGTGCAGCCACTTGGTAGTATGGGATCTGCCTGGATCATATAGGTTGCAATAACTTAACCACATGGACAGTTGGTGGTAGGGGGTGATAGGTTGGAACGCGTCCATTTTGGTCTAAGGGAAGGCTTCTGAAAGATCTTGTCTTGGTGAAACCAAGTCTTGTGGGGAAAGTGCACCACCTCTGTAGAGTGTAAAATCTAAGTACTTAGCCATGTCCCTGGTAAAGGACAATTTGAGCATCAAGACATGGAAGCTATCAAGAATCTCCTCATCCCAATTTCTAAGTTAAAAACTTGTGGTTGAACAAGGGTTGAAGGATCACCAATTTCTATTGGGAAATGCCTTGGGTGATTTTGACAAGCAAAAGCTTAGTGTTTTCAAATGATAAGGAAAAATCTATTTTGAGCAAAGAAAGCCTAAGCTCCACTTAGCCAAATGCATATAGATGATAGACTCCACTATATTACCATAGTATCACTTGCCAATACAATTCAAATGTATTGACCCTTGTGGCTGTAACTTATTATGTTGCACGTTTGTTTGATGTTAGTGAAGTGTGTTGATTAGGATTACAAGTCTACAACCAACATGATTTCCTGTGGCACTTTGAAGATGAGGGACCCCATGCTATAGATATTTTCTGCTGCATTGTAATGAGATAGCCAAATGAGCTATGTAAGATGTAATGAATTATTTTATTCCTGGTTATAAAGTTGTATTATGACCTTTGTTTCTTGATATTACATCTTAACTGTGGATGCTAGCTATTGATCCGGTGACTAGCATTGTAAACACAGGGATCTCTACCTTATTAAAGGTTGGGACCTCTATAGATGGTATCAGAGCACTGTGTTGCCTGTAGGATTTGTAACTCTAGGATTGGACAAAACCCCTTAGAAAAATAGGAGTTGTATTTGTTCCAAAACTTATTTACAAACAATATTGTAAACTCTTTCCTAACCTTTGGTTTTCATTCTACATCCCTTCTATTTGAAACTTGATGGACAAAGCCTCCACCATTATCAAAGACTTCAACTTTATTTTCACCAAGGACTTCAACTTTGGATATCACTAAGGACTACAAGTGAGACAAGAAATATTACTCAAGACTTGAAGACTAAGGAAACACAACTTAGAAGGAACCCTCATCACCTTTGAAGTATTGTGACCAAGACCCAAGAATTTTCCCAAGGAAACCATGATCTCATTCAAAAAGAAACACCTAAGAAGGATGGAATGATCTCAACTTCTCAAGTGAACCATATAGTGGGACCACCATATTTAGATTAAATCAAACACACCAACTTATGTGGTGTAGCAAAAATATTTTATTGCTTAAAAATGTGCTTGAAACTTTGTTGTTTGATTGGAATGATTGTTTGTGATTGCTTCCACATTTCTTGTGTGAATTGTGTTGTGTGTGATTAGAATTATTTCCTTAGAAATATCTTGCCTATTCTAATCCCAATCCAACCCAAACAGATGACTACTCCAAGAAACTCCAACATCAAGGATGGTGACAACAACAACCAAGGGATCAACATGAGAGAACTCATAGTAAACCAAACCCAGTTGAACCAAGTGACAACTCAATTTTTGGCCAACAAAAATGAGTTAGACCCAACCATGCAAAGGTTTTTGGAAACCCAAACTCAATTGATGCAAAATGTGACAAATCAAATGATCAACATGGGAGACAACTCTTTTCAAGGAGTTTGTGACAATAAGGATGTCAAGGATGATATTATAGAAGGAACTCAAGCTTGCAATATTTGTGGAGACAAGGATCACACTTCCAAAGAGCATGAAGATCAATGCCCCAATTGTGAAGAGAAACATCCAACTAAACAATGCCCCACATCTCAAGCTACTTGTTTCCTATGTGAAATAATCATGTCCCTATCCAATGCCCCATCTATTCCATAGTTCAACAAAGGAAACAAGGTGGAGTGCATCAACAGATTATGAACCCCCATGAGGAAACAACTTCTACCAAGAAGGATGAAGACAAAGGAAAATCTCAGCTTGCACATCCATGCAATATGACTCAATTTGATGGACCAAAGAGGAAACATATGTATTATCCAAGGAAAAGATTAAGGATACCAGGAGACTTTCCCACCTTTGAGATAAGATATGAAGAGCATGAACTAGAAGAACTCCTAGCTTTGGAGAAACCCAGGAAGAAGAAGGACAAAAGCCAAGTGCAATGTTGCCATTGCAAAGAGATGGGACACTATGCCAATGAATGTCCTGAGAAGAAACAAAAATATAAGGAGATTAGCCAAGTGTGGTGCAACAGCTGCAAAGAGCTAGGCCATTATGTATCAACTTGTCCACAGAAGATACGAGAAGAGCTCAATCTTGTCACATGTTACAATTGTGGTAACAAAGGACATTATGCAAGCAATTGTCCAGAAAAGATGAAGCACAAAGTAAACAAGCCTAAGAAGGATCTCAGCCTTGTCACATGTTTCAAGTGTGGAAACAAAGGACACTATGCAGATGTTTGCCCAGAGAAGTTTCAACAAGATCCCAAGAAAGCCAAGAAGTAATCTAGTTGGAAAAATTTTAAGGGTGGTAGTACCCTAGTTGCTTTGAGCCAATTTGTAACCCTATCTTCCCAAATCTCGGGACGAAATTTTGGAATGTGAAAAATAAATAAACAAAATAAATAATTGTTGAAATTTAGGGTGAAAAGAAACTTTTATTTCTAAATGGAGACTTAAAATCCCATCTTGAACAAACTTTGGTTAATGTTTGAATCCAACTAAAATTCAAATCAAGTGAAATGCATTCTTCATAAATGCATCTGGAAAATTTAAACACTTGGAAAATAAATCAAAACCCTAATGGAAGAAATCATTTCCAAGATATCTCTAAAACCATGGTTTTGATCCATATAAAAATTTGTCAACAAACATTTATAAATTATCAAGAATGACAAAAAATATTATAAAACCATAGAAATTGATTTCATTCAATTTGGAACCATAGATAAAATCTTATGAATTTAATAAGATAAGGAAAAGTAATTTCCAAAGCCAATAAAGCTCCTATTTGAAATCCATACCAAATGGTGAGCACATAATCCTAAATATATTTAAAAGGATAAACAAATATTAAATAAGATTTTACCAAATTGGAATCACCAAGTTTGGACCTTTAAATAAAAAGAAATGGACTTTATAAGATAAAGAAGAAATAATAAACAAAGGACTATTTGTTAAGAGCTAAATAAAACCTGGCCAAGACCATAAGTAAATGGAATAAACATAATTCAAGTTCAAATGAATTAAATGAATAAATAATATGGAAAAAAATAATAGGCCTTAACCAAATTCTATTCCATGGGATTAAAACAAATTCCCTAATAAGAATGATTAATTAAATCATGGGAAAATAGTATTTGGAATTTACCCAAGTGGAATAAAAGTTGTTTAATTAACTTAAATGGGATCAAATAAATCTTCTAAATAAAATTTATGGAATTAAAACCATATTTGATTTCATTGGAATAAAGACAAATACCCAACTTAAATGATTAATAAATCATATTAAAAATATTCCAAATAATTCAAAGTGAATTATTTGACACCCTAATAAATAAATAAAACCTACTGAAAGGATTTGGAAAGATTTAGATTTCAAATGGAGTTTGAAAACATTATTAAATCTTATTTGAATTAATACAAGGGCCTATTTTAAATAATTAATATGCCCTAAAAAGAATAAATATATTATTCTAAATTTGACTTTAGAATGTATTATTAATCAGTATTAAAATCTACACAAAGTTTGGTTAAAGTTTGAATTCAAATGGGTGTTTGAATTGATTAAACAAAAATCAAACAGATAAATAGAAAAAGAAAAGGAAAAACAAATCTGTACAAAAAAATGAACTAAGCCAGCCAGCCCAGCAAAGCCCAACTAGCCCAGTCCAGCCCACTCCCCCTCTCTCTACGCGTGAATCGTTTTCACCACAGAAGGAACCCACACAGTCTCTGACTAGCAGGTCCCACACCCATTCTCTCTCTCTCGCAGACAACCAGGACCCACCTACTGTTCATCGTCTCCACCCTGCGACCACTTCCTCACCCCTTTCTGCATTGATCTCGCGGGAGTAATTCACGTCAATACAGTGAGTAATGCCTGTCATCAATCACGCTCGTTAAATCCCCTCTCTCTTCTCTCTCTTTCCCCTCAAACCTTGCTGCCAGAGAGCCACCAGGCTGCGTCGATTTTACCTTGCACCACTGCGGCCTCCGACGCACTTCAGCGACAATTCTAGCCATCCTCCATCGCGCCTTGCCCCCTCGACCACGCGAGCTTGTTCCCCCTCAACCACTGCATCTCCCAATAGTCTCAGCTTGCTCGCGCTTGACCCACAGCGTCGGCAACGACGACAACTGAGCATCGCCGCCGTCTGCCTCGACTCCGGCGAGTCCTCCTGGTAAGTATAGACTACCCCTTGCCCTCCTTTTGATGCTCACATGTCCGTGACTCGCGTATGAAGCTAACAGCACCCTCCTTTCGCTCTCTCGTGCCCTGTACAACGTCCCCGACGACGCCAGAGCATACCCGACGATGATGCAAACTCCGGCGAGGAATTGACAATGACCCCGAGCGCCCCCTAATCTCCCACGACCACCTCGAGCTTCAGCACATCGTGGCGAACCCAGTAAGCCTCACCATACTCTTCCTCGCTTCCTACATCGCTGGCGACTCCACTGACAGATCGCTCCGCCGCCAGCCACCGTCGCTCACGCCGCCAGTTCCTGACTAGTTGTTGTGCACCGTTAGATTCTGATCCAACGGCTTAGATAGATTGACTTAAACGAACCGGTATACTGGATCTTAGTCGTGCCATCCCACTTAAATCCAACGGCCTGTATCTGTCGATCCACGCAAACCGTTATTGCCCAATAGAATCGCTCCACGTGGCCCAGTCTGTTTTATAAAAACCAGAAATGATCTATAAGATGTTCAAGTTTGTAAAATTCATAACTTTCAATCCACATGTCCAAATTTTGCAAATTTTATACCAATGGAATCAGCAATACAATTACTTTCCAACTATGCACCTTGTTGAATAAATTTCTTCTGTTAAATTGGTTGTTTTTGCAGAAACTTATGTAGGTATATTTTTAATATAAAATTCATTATAAAATTATTTTTGTGATAAAATATTTGCGAAATGGATTGTTTTGAACCTACTGACCATAGAAACCAACTTGTGGACTAAAAAACATATTTTGTGAGGCAAAAGAATAAATCTTTGAATTAAAGCATTTCTAGTCAAATAAAAATGTTGTTTATATGTTAAAAATACTTTTTGGAGAAAAATCTTTGGGAAATGATTTGGATTAAACTCTCTGACCCCAAAAACCAAGTTTTAGAATTAAAAATGTATTTGGTAAACCCTATAGAGATTATTGCATTGCTAAAGGCATTTTCAACAATATAAAATATTGATCTGGTTTAAAAATGGATTATAGGTAAAATCTTTTGCAAATGGTTTTGCCACTTTTATAAAATGACCAATAGGTGTTTTAGAATTTTTATAACCTATTATAAACCACTTTTACAAATAAAACAATCATTGGCATACTTGCATGCATTGTTTTGTTTCTATTATTTTATGTGATGAATTGCTTGAATGGTAGATTGAATATTTGCTTGCTTGATTGAATTGTAATGGAATTTGAAGAGTGTGAATATTGCAAGATCAAGGAGTGAACTTATAATTCTCTACCAAAAAGGCAAGTGATGCTCCATACTTTTGTCCCATTATTTTCACTATGCATTAGTGATATTTCTAAGTAGGACTTGCATGGAATTTTTTTGCTAAGTGTAAACTATGCCATGGGAAATCCTAGTAGATGAAACCTTAGTAGAAATTTCCTAAGTTAAGATTCCTACTACTACTATCATGCTTAGCTTAGCTAGTAGAAAACAAGGGTGGAATATATTCATACTATGGAATATTTCTATGTCAAGGACTTGTGTTTTGTTTAATAAAACAACTAAGTGAATGAATCACCTGGGTGGAATGGAAGGAATGGTTTGTGTTGAGTGGTTACACAATGCCCATTTCTATGGTTTACCTTGTGTATCTCACTTGTGGATGGCCACCCAGGAACAAAGAGATTTGAGATGTCAAATGTTGAGAAGCTTCAAGTGCAGCCACTTGGCATTATGGCTCTGCCTAGATCATATAGGTTGCAATAACTTAGCCACATGGACAGTTGGTGGTAGGGGATGATAGGTTGGAACGCGTCCATTCTGGTCTAAGGGAAGGCTTCTGAAAGATCTTGTCTTGGTGAAACCAAGTCTTGTGGGGAAAGTGCAGCACCTCTGCAGAGTGTAAAATCTAAGTACTTAGCCATGTCCCTGATAAAGGACAATTTGAGCATCAAGACATGGAAGCTATCAAGAATCTCCTCATCCCAATTTCTAAGTAAAAAACTTGTGGTTGAACAAGGGTTGAAGGATCACCAATTTCTATTGGGAGATGCCTTGGGTGATTTTGACAAGCAAAAGCTTAGTGTTTTCAAATGATAAGGAAAAATATATTTTGAGCAAAGCAAGCCTAAGCTCCACTTAGCCAAATGCATATAGATGATAGACTCCACTATATTACCATAGTATCACTTGCCAATACAATTCAAATGTATTGACCCTTGTGGCTGTAACTTATTATGTTGCAGGTTTGTTTGATGTTAGTGAAGTGTGTTGATTAGGATTACAAGTCTACAACCAACATGATTTCCTGTGGCACTTTGAAGATGAGGGACCCCATGCTATAGATATTTTCTGCTGCATTGTAATGAGATAGCCAAATGAGCTATGTAAGATGTAATGAATTATTTTATTCCTGGTTACAAAGTTGTATTATGACCTTTGTTTCTTGATATTACATCTTAACTGTGGATGCTAGGTATTGATCCAGGGACTAGCATTGTAAACACAGGGATCTCTACAGCCAGTTGCATGTTTTCTTCTGTTTTTGGTTCCAGAAAGGCAGAAAATCAATATTCTCGGAATTGGACGGGACAAAAGCCAAAGTCATTATTTTTCCCGCAGCAACACGGAACCACGACGCAGAGACGGAGGGGGCCACAGGGTGGCTGCACCCCCCCCCCCTAGGCGTGGGCCCCCTGGCTCCCCACTGACCTTACCTCATGCGCCTATAAGATCCCCCCGATGAGAAAACCCTAACTCATCCCAGAAACATCCACGAAAACCTCTGTAGCGCCACCACCGCCGAAGGGGAGATTCGGGGGATAGAAAGTCTTTGTTCCGGCACCCTGCCAGGATGGGGAAGTGCCCCCGGAGCCATCTCCATCGATCTCCATCACCATCTTCATCACCATTGTTGATTCCCATGATGAGGAGGGAGTAGTTCTTCCTTAGGGCTAAGGGCTCTACCGGTAGCTATGTGTTCATCTCTCTATCTCTATGCATGATCTTGTGGTCATGAGCTTTGTAATCAAGTAGATTTACCTTGCTACTCAAATGCTTCATTAGATCTCTGCTCTTCCCATGTGTGTGAAAGTGACAGCGTGCACGCCATGGTGGCACTTAGGCTTGAGTCTACATAAATACTCTTTGTGCTTTAATAGATCTATGCTTTTACCCACGTGTGTGAAAGTGACAGCGGGCATACCATGTGTGGCACTTTGGCTAGATTGAATATTTGTTATGAGTTATATTTGGAGTTGGATGTCTCTATGAAATTGTGGTGTTTGTTGGAACCATATAGTGCTCAAGGTGACAGTGTGGGGTTATCTAGATTGGGGAAGGCGGACTTTCAGGTGTGCTGTTATAGCCCTACCATGGATTAGAGTGTCCAACCGGAGAGTAGTTAAGAGTAGTATCATGAAGAGAGGATATTTATATGAGAGAGTGTTCACTAGTGAAAGTATTATCCCTAGGCCTTGCTTCTAAGCATTGAAACACCGTTTGCTACTAGATCTATTGCATGTTTGCTTGCTTCCTTCTTGTTGCCTTTAGTCTTTGCCTAACCGTCAAGCTATTTTCTGGCATCGTTACCACTTGTATTTCACTATCTCTTCGCTGAACTAGTGCACCTATATTGGGTGTGTTGGGGACACAATAGACTTCTTGTATCTTGATTGCAGGGTTGCTTGAGAGGGAATACCTTTGACCACTTCCTCCCTGAGTTCGATAAACCTTGGGTAATCCACTTAAGGGAAACTTGCTGCTGTTCTACAAACCTCTACACTTGGAGGCCCAACAACTGTCTACAAGAATAGAAGTGCGTAGACATAAAGAAGCTTCTAGTGCAACCACATGGCGTATGGGCTCTGCCTTGACCAAATAGGTTGCAAGAACTTAGCCAGATGGACAGTTGGTGGTAGGTAGGGGTGGGCATAAAAACCGATGACCGAAAAAACCGAGACCGAAACCGAAAGGACCGACACCTAAAAGACCTATTAAAAATTTGGGTAGAATTATTTTTAGACCGAATTTAGTACGGTCCAATCGGTCTGCACGTCAAAAAGACCGATCAAACCGAAGAGCCCGATAATCTGTATAAGAAAGGGCCGCACGAAAAAAAATAAGCAATCACCAGCTCGTACGACTCCCACCCAGGCCTAGGTAAGCATCGATACTGTAAATCTTCCGAAGAAAGCAGTCAATGACCGATAATATCCCTCCCCTATCGGTGGTGAATCCCAAGTTCCCATGCCAAATTCCTAGTCCCCTTCGATTCCCTTCCCTCCCTGCAGACCCCGCCTCCTCGGCTCCCCCTGCCTGCATTCTATATATGCCTATATTCCAGATCCGTCGCGGCGCTGCCCACGAACTTCCGCCGCTCCGCTAGGTGCCCAGGCCGCCACTAGCTCCGGCCTCCGGGTATTCGACTCCACCAGGCGCCCAGGCTATCTCGACTACTGCGACTCTACGAGGTGAGTACTAGGTTTAATTTAATCAGTGAACTTTGAATGTAATCTGTGTTCGTTCCATTTGCAATTTCTAGTTGGTCTCGACACTAATTTTATAGATAATTGCAAGACGTTGCTTCATTCCTGCCATGTTTTAATTTGCAGAAGTGTCATATTGTTGCATATTGCAAGTCATTGGTTTCTTGGTGATGAGAACAAGTTGTAGGTGGCTGCAACTAGGACATAGTTGCATCAGAACAAGAACAAGTTGCAAACATGTTACTACTCTTCTTCTATTATTACTTTATTGTCACTGTGTGATCTGGTCGATGTAAAATTTATATTTTGAGGTGTGTATTCTAAATTATGGATATGATCATGTCCCCTCATTGAATTGCTGATTAGATTTGATTGCACTGCATTGATATTTTGTTAGAAGAATAGTCAAAATACTGTGAACAGTAGCTTTTTTGGAGGTATTAGCATGTGTTCGACAATCGGTCATGACCGAAATAAAAGACCGAAATGTCGGGTACCCAAAATGTTCGGTTATCAAAAATTGTAAGCCTCATTAGGTTCTCAAATTTGGGAGACCGTATTCAAAAAAGACCGAAGTTCAAAAACCAAAATTTCGGTCTAGACCGAACGCCCACCCCTAGTGGTAGGGTGATAGGATGGAACGCGTCCATGGTGATCTAAGGAAATGCTTCTGAAAAGTCTCGTCTCGATGCATGTCGAGTCTTGTGGGGAAAGTGCACCACCTCTCGAGAGGGTAAAACCTAAGTACTTAGTCGTGTCCCCGGCAATGGACAATTTGAGCATGGGAGACATTGAAGCTATCAAGGATCTCCTCATCCCAATTTCTAAGTTAAAAACTTGTGGTTGAACAAGGGTAAAGGTTCACCAATGTCTATTGGTGGTTCCTTGGGTGTTTTTGACAAACAAAAACTTAGTGTTTTCAACAGATAGGAAAACTCTATTTTGATCAAAGCAAGCCTGAGCTACACTTAGCCAAATTCATATAGTTACTAGATACTACTATTCTACTATGGTATCACTTGCCAATACAATTCCAAATGTATTGACCCTCTATGGTTGTAACTTATGATGTTGCAGGTAACTCTGATGGTGACTAGGGTTATGAATCTACACTCAACATGATTGCATGTGGCACATGAAGATGAAGACTTCTATTTATCTACTTATGCATTGAACTCTATGTATTAGCCTTGGGATAATGAGTTGTAAATACCATGTTTATCTCTAGAATGACTATGTAATAATGACCTTTGTATCTGTGTACTTCATCTTAAATTGTGGATGCATTTCGATCTAGGGACTAGCATTGCAATCACAGTGATCTTTACCTTATTTGGTGAGATCTTACATGTGTTTGTTGGGATCTGATAAATTGTGGAACTGTGATCAGATTGTTCATCATATTATCATACTACTGTTATTTAAGATCTTGCATGCTCTCTGGTGCTTATAGTTATCCTGATCAAGTAGTTGCCGGTATCTCCAAGAGGGAGTATTTATGCTCGATAGTGGGTTAATGCCTCTAGTAATCTGGGAGAGTGACGGAAACCTCTAAGATTGTAGATGCGTTGTTGATACTAGGGAGAAAACAACAATCCTTTGTCCAAGGGCAATTGTATTGTTTACTTTACACACAATGCTTAATGCGATAGTCTGTTGCTTGCAACTTAATACTAGAAGGGGTTCGGATGATAACCTGAAGGTGGATTATTAGTTATAGATATAGTTGGATTACGGTCTATGTATTATGTTGTAATGCCCAATTAAATACTACAGTAACCTTTATCTTATCATAGCATGCATTGCCATGCCCTCACAATTATCAATTGCCCAACTGTAATTTGTTCAACCAACACATATTATTTGGAGATTTACCATTAGTGTAGATAGTTGGGAACCCCGGTCCTTATGTTATCATCATTGCTCAAAAGTCAACTACGCATTAGAGTATTTTCTGGTGCCATCTCTTCTATGTTACTGCTACTGTTGTGTTACTATTGCCATTGATCTCATATAACTGCTGCTTTCACATCACCCCTATTACTAGTGCTTTTCCAAGTGTAGCTGAATTGAAAACTCAGTTGTTAAGGCTTATAAGTATTCTTTACCTCCCCTTGTGTCGAATCAATAAATTTGGGTTTTACTTACCTCGAATACTGTTGTGATCCCCTATACTTGTGGGTCATCAGCCAGGTGTGGCCGCCCTAGGGTGCGCCTCCCTATGGCCTATGGACTCCGTGTTCGCATCTGAAAAATAGGAAGTTTGGCTTTTGTTTTGTCCAGTTCCGAGAATATTTATTTACTAGCTTTTCTGAAACCAAAATTAGCAAAAAACAGGAACTGGCACTGTGGCATCTTGTTAATAGGTTAGTTCCAAAAAATGTATAAAAATGCTTCAAAGTATAGATAAAACATAAGATAGTTGGTACAAAACAAGCATGGAGCATCAAAAATTATAGATACTTTTACGACGTATCAAGCATCCCCAAGCTTAACTCCTGCTCGTCCTCGAGTAGGTAAGTGATAAAAAAGAATGATTTTTGAGGTGACATGCACCATCACAATCTTGATCAAGGTATTGTAAAGCATTGATTGCAGGGATCAAAGTACTCTAACATAAACATGAAAGATATATTTCTAACAATAACACAGCAACTATGTTGCAACATGAAAGGCAACACAAACACAAGATCATGTATAATGCTTTGAAAGACATTTGTTTGTTTCACATATAGAAAACATAGCAAGAGTGGTAATCAGCTTGTCCTTCATGGAATAGCAAAACATAAATGCATAGTACACCTTCAAAGTTCATAAGGGTGACTAGATACAAATAATTTAAGAACAAGCAATACCATAATTATGAATCAATCAACAAGTTTTGGGACAATGCACATTAACCTAAGAATGACAACTATGCTCTCTTAATTGGTGCATAAAATAGAAGATGGAGACTCAACAAAAAGTAAAAATAAAGGCCCTTCGCAGAGGGAAGTAGGGATTTCAAGTTTCATAAAGAGCTTCCAAAAGTTTTAGTACTTACTAGCTTTGAGATCTCATTTCCCCTATCACACACATCTTGAAGTGATTAAGGTTAAAGTGAGACAAATGTGAGCTATATGCTTGACAAATCACAAGTTGAAAATCTCATGCCCCTTGAGTATGAGTACCGTTCCTCATGCTACTCAACTTTAGTCACAAGCAAGTTCTTGTCATTGTACGTATATGTGTATTATAGAGAACCGCCAATGGGGTACCCCTTGCCCCATGACACAGGAGCTATCCCATATCAAAATGACAAGGCAACAGACAATGAGCATCTTAGCGATCTTTTTATTTACCACGAGCATGGTTTTTTCTCCTTTTTCTTTTCTTTTTTTTCTATTTTTTCTGAAGATGCTTCATAGAATGCTCATTATGGTTATGTTGAAAGTTTCCACCATGATTAGGCATGGCTTAGGCTAGCCGCCGAAGCATTTCTCTAACACATATACAAACTCCATGGACTTACAAGCTCCCCTTTTATTTCACACCGCCGGCATCCATAAACAAAAGAACATGATATCAACTAGATAGATATATACAATGTTGAAAGCGTTCCCCATGACCGCATGGTTCTGCTAACTCCCAACTTATAATTTGCAAGCATATAAGCAACATAGATGGGCACAATGGTTCAAGTTTATTAAGTGCAAGAAAATAAAGTGTGCCATCAAGTTCGTGAGAGCTTTAATCACTAATTTTCACATAACAAAATTTAATTTGGAAGATATATAAAAATATGAATATACTTGGAATGGTGCAACACACCATGCATAGGAGTTTATAGTGGACTGTTTGGAATAACTTAGTTTCTTGGGAGTTGGATGCACGAGTATAGCTCATACTCAGTACAGGTGGAGGCTAGCAAAAGATTGGGAGCGACCAACTAAGAGAGCAATAATGGCCATAATCATGCAGAGCGACAAAACATTATTAATCAAAGCATAAAGTGATATCACAAGTCAAAAACTAAATGATCATAGAGGCTAAGGTGACTGGTTTATAGTCTTAACATGGTGTAAGCATGTGCCAAGTCAACCCAAATGAAACATCAAAGGAGAATACCACAATATTATGCTTTTGTATGCTAAAACAACGCACGATTCTTTCATGGAACATTAAGCAATCTCAATTGTTTAAAACAAGTCATGCTACAACAATAATTACTAAGCATATTCTCAAAGCAACATCTAACATGACATGATAATGTCTAAGCCACAGTCAAAACAAGCTCCTTTTTTGTACCACTATAAGCATGAAACATTCTACTCTCTTCCAACACCAATCGACTTATTTGAAAAAACTCACAAAGATAATAGTCAATAAACATCAGAGATCTTGTCTCACCTAACAACAAAGAAGAACTAAAAAGTTCTAAGCAAAAATAATAAGAAAACTAAAGCTAAAATGCAGTGTTAGCAAAAGTGAACACTCATAGAACAATAAGAGTGAAAACTAGAGTGTTCTAGACAATGAAGAACTATGTGTGACTTCTCCAAAATAGGTGTGTTGGGTCCAACCAACTTATTACAAAAAAAATATCAAAATAAAACAAAAAAACAAAAAACAAAGATGCTCGAAGAACAACGCATAGTGCATGAAGCAATAAAAATAAAGTGTCTTGAAAGAAGACGTAAGATTTTTATTGATGATGAAGGGGATGCCCTGGGCATCCCCAAGCTTTGATGCTTGTACCTCTTGAATATTTATTGGGGTTACACGGGTGGCATCCCCAAGATTGAGATTTTTTCCATACTTCATCTCATCACATCATTCTTTCCCTACACTTGAAAAATTCCTTCATACAAAACTTCACACAATCTTCATTAGCAACATTAGTGTATTCAAGATAATAAGCCTTTGGGTTCAGTTACAACTCAACTAAATCATCCATTAAAACATAAGATATTGTAGCAACTTATTTCAAAAACTCAAGTGATCAAAGAGAACTCAAAAGGAAACCGATTAAGAGGCAAATGCAAATAATGGCAGAAATCTGTCAAAACAAACCCACAGGTAAAGACCATTTTTTTAGAAAATCTTTTGTTTCTCAAATTGAAAGTGCAAAACTAACAAATGTTGCGTAAATACCAGGGGCATGCACACAAAATATTTTAGCTCAATCCGACGTTCTGGGATTTTTCACGATTTTTTACAGTAAAACACAGAAATCTATTTCGGGACAACAACTTCCCCAAATCTTACTTCCCTCTCATTAGAGGCTATTCTTGGCACAGAAACCAAACAAGAAGGATAAGGATAAGTTATTACAGAGGCAATAACTTCCAAGACTCAACAAAAGAAAAACTTACTGAAATAAAAATTGGGTTATCTCCCAAGAGTGCTTTTCTTTAACACCTTTCAGCTAGGCACAGAAAGCAACAATCAAGTATTTTCAAATGAAGAACCATCAATTGCTTCCTTTAAAATAGGGTTTTTCTCAATAGGTACCTTAGGTGAAGATGATTCAACTATAAATCACTCTTAGTTGCACTAAAAGTTTTATCAATTTTAAGCACATTAAGGGGTTTTGATGTAGGCACCTTTGGAACATACGCAAATTTTTGCTCTTTTCCTAAAAAAGATTTCTCTCTTTTAAACTTAAGGGACAAACAAGTTGAACTTAGAGTTTACATAGCCTCTTCCAGTTTACCAATTCTAAGATTTTGATCACTGATAATGCTAGCCTCTAAAACAGTGATTCTTTTATTGATACTTTCTATTGATTCATTAACTTGGCTAGTGTTATCAAGGAGATTTGGCAAACTTTTCTCTAGGGAGCTCCATTTTTTTATGACTTCTTCCAAAGTGATTTCAGTTTTAACGACCTTAATAGGTGGTACTCCCACTAAACTTTCAATTAAATTGCATGCTTCCAAAGCAGGAGTACCTAGAAAATTACCCCCTATGAGAGTATCTAGAACATACCTATTCCAACTAGATATGCCAACATAAAAAATTCTAAGAAAGATTGTGGTAGAATATTTTTTTAGTACATCTATGATGAGCATTACTTATTCTATACCAAGCATCTTTCAAACTTTCTCCTCTTTGTTGCTTAAAAGAACGAACCTCTACTTTAGGAATACTCATTTTTTTCCAGGATTAAAGTGAACCAACAAAAATAGGAACTAAAGTAGGAACTAATTTTTTTGTGTTTTTGATAAAAAGAAGCAAACCAAACAAAGTAAAGAGATTGGTTGTGAGAGACTCCCCTTGCAGAAATATTCTTTCTCCCAGAAAAGCTTTTTGACGGGGAGGAAGAGATTGAAGTTGTCCTATATCTCCCCGGAAACGGCACCAGAAAATCTTGATGTGGCTCGGTTACTGTAGAGCCTGTTGGAAAACCCCAAGAGCAAGGTATGATGAGCACAGTAGCAAGTTTTCCCACGGTTATGAAACCAAGGTTATCGAACCAGTAGGAGAAAGGAAACAGCTCTCAAGGTATTTCTAGTAACGTGGAACCTGCACAACACAACCAAAATACTTTGCCCCAACTTACAGTGAGGTTGTCAAGCTCACAGGTTTTGCTTAAAATAAAGGATTAAACATATAGTGTGGAAGATAGTAATTGCTTGTAGTAATTGCAGAAAGTAAACAATGGATGGTAGATTGAATATCAGTGGGAAGGAATGGACTAGGGTCCACAGTTCACTAGAGGTGTTTCTCCATAACATAAATAACATGTTGGGTGAACAAATTACAGTTGGGCAATTGACAGATAGAGAATGCATAACAATGCATGTACATGTCATGATGATCACTATGAGATTTGTTTGTGCATTACAACATAATACATAGACCGTAATCCAACCACATCTATGACTAATAACCCACCTTGGGTATTAAGTTGCAAGTGATATTTCGTAAACGTATCTATAATTTTTGATGCTCCATGCTTGTTTTGTATCAAATTTATTATGTTTTGTCTACACTTTAAGGTATTTTTATACATGTTCTGGAACTAACCTATTGACAAGATGCCACAGTGCCAGTTTCATATTTTTTGTTTTTTTTGTTTCAGAAAAGCTAGTAAAGAAATATTCTCGGAATTGGACGGAATAAAATTCAAAGTCATTATTTTACCAGACACGACATAGAGACCGAAGGGGAGACGAAGTACGGCCACAAGGTGGCCACACCATACGGTGGCGCGTCCAGGGGACGCGCCACCAGGTGGTGTGGGCCCCTCGAGTCTCCACCGATCTTGCCCTTTCGTCTACATATGCATCTCCCCGAGACGTAAACCCTACGCGGATCAGATCTCCACAAAAAGTTCTGCAGCGCCGCCACCACCGTAGAGGAGATTCGGGGGACAAAAGTCTCTGTTCCGGCACCCTGCCGGGATGGGGAATTGCCCCCAGAGCCATCTCCATCGTTCTCCACCACCATCTCCATTGCTGTTGCTGATTCTCGTGATGAGGAGGGAGTAGTTCTCCCTCGAGGCTAAGGGCTCTACCGGTAGCTATGCGTTCATCTCTCTCTATGCATGATCTTATTGTGGTCATGAGCTTTGTAATCAAGTAGATCTACTCTACTACTCAAGTGCTTTAATTGTAATCTTCGGTTATCCCCACGTGTGTGGAGTTGACAGTGTGCACACCGTGTGGCACTTAGGCTAAAGATTACAGAAATACTTATCATGAGTTTGGATGTCTCTATGAAATTGTGGTGTTTGTTGGAACCATCTAGTGCTCAAGGTGACAGTGTGGGGTTACCTAGATGGGAATGCAAACTTTAAGGGGAGTTTTTGTAGCCCTACCATGGATTGGATTTGTCCAATCGGAGAGTATTCGGAGTAGCATAATGAAGAGAAAATATTTATATGAGAGTGTTCACTAGTGAAAGTATGATCCCTAGTCCTTGTTTCTAAGCATTCAAACATTGTTTACAATCAGTCACGTTACATGTTTGCTTGCTGCCATTTTTATTTCAGATTGCTATTACCACTTATAATCACCCATATTACTTGTATTTCACTATCTCTTCGCCGAACTAGTGCACCTATACACCTGACAAGTGTATTACGTGTGTTGGGGACACAAGATACTTCTTGTATCTTGATTGCAGGGTTGCTTGAGAGGGATACTTTTGACCACTTCCTCCCTGAGTTTGATAAACCTTGGGTAATCCACTTAAGGGAAACTTGTTATTGTTCTACAAACATCGGCACTTGGAGGCCCAACATTGTCTACAAGCATAGAAGCGTGTGTAGAAATTAGCAAGCAACCGATAATTGCATTAAGCAAAGTGTGTAAAGTAAACAGTACAATTGCCCAAGGACAAAGTATTGTTGTTTTATCCCTAGTAGCAACAACACATCTACAACCTTAGATGTTTCTATCACTCCCCCAGATTACTAGAGGCATGAACCTACTATCAAGCATAAATACTCCGTCTTGGAGTCACAAGAAAATACTTGGCCAGAGTATGCAAGATCACAAATAACATACACATGATAGAATCAATAATCAATCATGACATAGTACTCAATATCCATCGGATCCCAACAAACACAACATGTTGTATTACAAATAGATGATCTTGATCATGATAGGAATCTCACAAGATCTAAACATGGTAGCACAAAAAGGAGAAATAACCATCTAGTTAGTGCTATGGACCCATAGTCCAAGGATGAACTACTCACGCATCACTACGGAGGCTGGCTGGTGATGAAGAAGGCCTCCGGGATGATCTCCCCTCTCCGGCGGGGTGCCGAGAAGAGCTTCAGATCCCTCCCGATCTAGGGACGATGGTGGAAGCGACTACAGACTTTTTCGTGGAATTCTGATCGGGTACTTAGGGTTTTCTCCTCGAGGGGTTTATATAGGTGAAGGGGCAAGGTCGGTAGAGGACCAGGGGGGCACACCATAGGGTGGTGCGCCCCCCTGGCCGCACCTGGGCCAGGTGTGGTGTAACATCCCAAAAATCATGATTTATAAAGTTTGCACATCATTCATGCATCCTCATGCATTTTAAATTAATTTCAAACAAGATTGCAAAACAGAAGCCAATTGTTTGCCTATTATTTTATGTAAGAAAGGCAAAGACTTCATTTCCATTTCAAATCATGAGAATACTTTGTCTCAACTGGAAAAGGTTTGAATGTCGATTTCAAAGCTTGTTCAAAGTTTCAAAACAAGAATCAAAATTTAAAACCATTTATATGCCTAATATAAATATTTAAATAAGGCATGGTTTTAATTCTATTTTCAATGTACCAAAGCATTTGTGATCAAACAACAATGTTTTATGCACAAATATATGCTAAGATTATTTTACAAAATCCAGAAATAGTTTGAATTCAAACTCATTTGAATATCATTTGAAAATGGATTCAGAAAATCAAATCAGAATTAGAAAAGGAGAAAAGAAATAGAGAAGAGCCTGCGCCAGCCTTTCGGCCCAGCACCAGAGCCAGCCCAGCAAGCCCACCCGGGCCATTTCCTCCCCCTCTCTCTCTCACCCGCGTTGAACCAACTCCACAATTGCTGACCAGTGGCCCCAACGCCACATCGTCGTCGTCTTCCCCAAATCTCGTGTGATGACCACGCCGTCGCCGCCCGTTACCTCACCGAATAAATTCGAATCAATTCCTTTGATTCAGGCAGTAACTCGCCCAGCCCTCACCTGCTACTTAAACCCCACACCGCCGAGACCATTTCCCCTCAACCCCCACTCCTTAATCGCCCCCAGGCTGCTCGCAATTGAGCTCAAACCGCCACTGCCCGAACACCTCCGGCGAACGATTCCGGTGACACAGTCCGCCTCGTGCCTTCTAATTCTTGTTGTAATGCTTCCCTGGTTCCTGCGCTTCATCTCATGCCATATGTTCATCCGCTGGTGACCCAGGACGTCGGCTTCGTCAAGCACCATGAGCACCCGACGTCGTCCTCATCTCCGGCGAGCAATCCCGGTAAGATACGAGCGCCCCTCGCCTTCTAATTCAAACCTACTTGTTTGCCTGGACCTTGCGCGTGTCCTGATGCACCTTGTTTGCACTGGGGTGATCCAGGTCGTCGCCTCTGTCACCGTTTGCATCAACCCGACGCTGTCCGCAACTCCGACGAGCTCCCATGGCCGCAGCAGCTCGCCCCCGTCCAAGCCGAAGCCACCTTGAGCATCCTCGCATCCTTGCGACGCTGGTAAGCATCACCACCGCCCCTAGCCCTCTCTAGATTCTCCGGAGCACCGTTGCCAGTAGCGCCGCCGCCAGCACCCATTTGCACCGCCTGCGAATGGTCAATGCGATGTGGTCCGCTGGATCTAGATCCAGCGGATGCGATTAGATCGACCCGCGAAGGGGTACGCGTAGATCTGGGCCCTAGATCTAGATCTAATGGTATAGATTAGTTTAGCTGCGAAGGGGTACAATGCGATCTGGTGCATTGGATTAAGTTTCCAACGGTGCGGACGCGTGATCCAGAGCGAAACGGTATGCGCCAATCATATGCTGCCGCGTGTCAGGATTTTCGATTTAAAATTCAGATTTGATTTAATTAGATGATTAAACTTGTAAATTCAATAACTTTTGTTCTGTTCATCCAAAAAATGCAAATATGATATCAATGGGATCACAAAAATAAACCCTACACATCTGTAGGCTTGGTTTTGTAAATTGCCTCTGTTAAAATGGAATTTTATGCAGAGACAATTATAGGCCTATTTTGTGTATAAAAATTATTTGGAAAACGTTTTAAAAGCCAAATTAAGTTTAATTGGTGTATAATTGTTTAGTTTATTGTTCATAACTGTTTTACTTGTCCTGTTTAGTTTAGAAAAATCATCACATGGCATTTGCATGCATTCATATATTTTTGCTTGATTATTTGAAATATGAATTTGGTGCTATCATTTTATGTGTAGATTTTGGTGCTAGTGGTGCTTATGACTGTGAGGATTGTTTTTACTCCCCCAAATACCAAGGCAAGTGGTGCTTCATGTTTTTGTCCCAATATTTTGACTATGCATTAGTGATATTTTGTATAGGGCTTGCATGATAATTTTTGCTAAGTATCTATATGCTATGCTTGGGAAATCCTAGTAGTTATAGAATTGTTAGAATTTTCTCTAAGTTAAGATACTTTATATTGCCATGCTTAGCCTAGCTAATAGCAACCAAGGGTGGATTATATACATGCTATGGAAAAATATTGCTAAGTCTTTGACTTGTGTTTTTCTTAATAAAACAACTAAGTGAATGAAACACCTGGGTGGAATGGTATGTTTGGGTTATGTTGAGTGGTTAAACAAGGCCCATATCTATGGTCTACCTTGTGTATCACACTTGTGGAAAGCCACCCAGGAATAAAGGGATTTGAGATGCCATATGTTAAGAAGCTTCTAGTGCAGCCACATGGCATTATGGGCTCTGCCTGGATCATATAGGTTCCAATAACTTAGCCAAATGGACAGTTGGTGGTAGGGGGTGATAGGTTTGGAGCGCGTCCATTTTGGTCTAAGGGAAGGCTTCTGAAAGGTCCCGTCTCGATGCATGTCGAGTCTTGTGGGGAAAGTGCACCACCTCTGTGAAGGGAATATGCCCTGAGAGGCAATAATAAAGTGTTTATTATGTGTATTACAAGTATATGATAGATGTTTATTTTGCATGCTATAATTGTATTAATACGAAAACATTAATACATGTGTGTTTAATAAACAAACAGAAAGTTCCTAGTTATGCCTCTCTCATAGACTAGCTCGTTGACTAACAAGATGATCAAGGTTTCCTGATCATGGACATTGGATGTTGTTAATAACGGGATCACAACATTAGTGTAATGGTGTGATGAACATTCATCCGAAGTATAGCATTACGATCAAAGTCATTGAGTTTATATTGCTATAACAACTTACGAAGTGATCCTAATCCTTAGACCATGAGATCATGTCAATCACTAACACCGGAAGAGTTTCTTGATAACATCAAACATCACACCGTAACAGGGTGATTATAAAGATGGATTCAGAACTAATAAAGTGTTATGTTCAGGCTCATGGATCGAGAGTGGAATTTGTTCGACGGATAGATATACTCTGGGCCCTCTCGGTGATATCACATTGATTAGCTTGCAAGCAAGTGATTTGATCACTAGAATGTTATATAACGGGAACAAGAAAAGAGTGCATGTCAGTAACGAGATCAAACTAGGTATGAAGATACCGATGATCGAATCGAGGACATGTAATATATCGTGAAACAAAGGGATTAAGATACTAGCGTAAAAAGGTTCCGACGATCACAAGAAAGTCATCGTTGAATGTGTGGGAGTCAGTATGGGTCTCCAGATCCCGCTTATGATTATTGATCCGAGAGGGGTCTCGATCATGTCCGCATTATTCACGAACCGTAGGGTGACACACTTAAGGGACACCGATATCCAATTGGAGCAAAAGTTTCATGCTGAAAGAATGAACAAGCGCAGGAATTTATTTCACTAGATACCAAAACAGGTTTTCGGGTGAAATTTCATAAAGTGGTTATGCATGTGAAATAGAATTCTAGCAAGGGGTTATTTGTGAATGTTTGTCATTAAAGTAATTGACAAAATTCTGAATAAAATAAAAGAGTTTTATTTAATGAGATTTTGCATTAAATTTGGTGGAAATTTAATGGGAATTTGAGTGGGTTTTTGAGTGGAGAAAATTGAAGGGCCATTTTGTGAGTGGAGTGTCCACCCACATGAATGAAGGAGGGGATGGGGCAGACCCCATGGCCGGCAGCCACCCCCTTGGGTGCCCCCCTCCTCCTATAAAAGGAGCCCCTCCTCTCACTTCTCACTCACACCTCCTCGTGAAGGATCTCTCTCCCCCTCTAGAATTTATCCCCCATGGTCTCGGACTAGCGAGATACATGTTCCCGGTGGCTATTCAACAAGAAAGAGTTGTGCTTCCGCTGCATAGCTGGAGCGAGGAGGCGGAGGTTGCTCGGTGCCTCGAACGTGTGTGCGAGCACGGATGCGCTGCTGATTTGCGGCGCTAGGACTTCCTCTCGATCTTGAGATCGGCAAGAGATTGTCTACATCAACCACGATTGAACTCGTTAATCTTTGTCGTTCTTCAAGGGTATGTTCTCTACGGATATACATCCGCCTGTTGTTTGTATCTAATAGATAGATCTTGGTACATAGTTCACATCGTAGGAAAATTTTTGTTTTCTATGCTGCGAACCCTACATTGGTATCAGAGCCGGATCTATGCGTAGATGCTTTACACGGGTAGTACACATATGAGTATGTGGGCGATGATGATCATGTTGTTGCTCCTTAGTTGTAATTTTGGATATTTGTGGCATAGTGGGATGAAGCGGTCCGGACAAACTTTACATGTCCTCGCACATGAGACCTGTTCCACGCTTGACATGCAACTAGTTTGCATAAGTGGCTAGCGGGTGTCTGTCTCTCCTACTATAGTCAATATCTATTTTGCAACGAGTTGTCAACAATTTGGTTATCCTCGTTGTGGTTCATGTTCGTAGGTAAGAACGGTTCTATCTCGAAATCCCTAAACCACGTAAAACTTGCAATGGATAAATTAGAGGCGTCTAGTTTAGATTGTTGCTGGGCTAGTGTTATGATATGGTGATGTTGTAAGTAGAAGTATGAGATGATACTCTTACAACACACATAGCGTGTAAACTCCATAGACCTTGGATTTACACATATAGGTATGATAGTGATCATACCACGATGCACATGATAGAGATCAAATAAACATGTGATGTTTGATAGCATCTTATATTGCTTGTTTAGCGCTTTGTTAGCATAATAAGATGATCCCTCGTTTAAATATCAAGATAAGAATGTGTTCTTCCTTTAGTATGCACCGATTACGTTTCGACGCTCCAAGACATCACGTGATGATCGGGTGTTCTTGGATCCACGACCATATTTCGGGTGTAAAACAGTTACACACGCGAATACTAAGGTTCTAACTTGGCGAGCCTAGCATGTACAGACATGGCCTCGGAACACGGGCCAAAAGGTTAAGCATGAGTCATATAGTAGATATGGTGCCCATTTGATGCTCGCCTTTGAAGCTATACCGACTCACGTGATGATCGGACTTGGTATAGTGGATTTGGTTCATGAAATCACCAAAAAAGCACGAGCGATGTAGTTTTTGAGTGGGAGTTCATTCGTAATATGGATTAGTTGAACTCAATCTATCATACACTTAGTCTAAACTTTACAAATTCTGTTGTAGATGGCACCACCTACTTTTAATTTCAATGTGTTCATGGAGAAAGAGAAACTTGCAACGAACGGTAGCAACTTTACCGAATGGGCCATGAATTTGGGGATTCTCCTCTCTGCTGCACAAAAGCAATACGTGCTAGAAGCGCCACTAGGCCCCCCACCTTTTGAGGATGCCCCTGATGAGGAGAAGAATGTCTATCAGACTCGTCAGGAGGACCACAACTTAGTTCATTGCGGCATATTGTATGGGCTAGAGCCGGAAATTCAAAAGCATTTCGAAAACGGCAATGCATTTGATACAATGGGTGAGTTGAAAATGATTTTTGACACACATGCTGCTGTAGAGAGCTACAACGCTTCAGAAAAGTTCTTTAGCTGCATGATGGAAGAGCACAGCTCCGTTAGTGAGCATGTACTCAAGATGTCGGGTTACGCCGATAAGATTGTGTCCTTGGGAATAACGATTCCCATTGACTTAGGCATCCATCTTGTTCTGCAGTCTCTGCCACCTAGCTATAAGAGCTTTGTGATGAACTATAATATGCAAGGCATGAAGAAGTCTCTCCCCGAGCTTCTGTCAATGCTTAAAACTGTATGGGAGATCAAAAGGAACATCAAGTGTTGATGATCAATAGGAACACTGGTTTCAAGAAAGACAAGAAGGAAAACGGACGGAAGTAAGGCGGAAAGCCGTTGCGAAAAGAAACCCCGAGTTGGACCTAAGTCTGATACCGAGTGCTACTATTGTAAGGGGACTGGCCACTGGAAGCGCAACTGCTCCAAGTATTTGGCAGACAAGAAGGCCGGCAAGGAAAACAACGGGTATATATGATATATATGTTATTGATGTGTACTTGACTAGTGCTCGTAGTAGCACCTGGGTATTTGATACCGGTTCAGTTGCTAATATTTGTAACTCGAATCAGGGGCTGCAGAACAAGCGACCGCTAGCAAGGGGTGAGGTCAAGATGAGTGTCGGCAATGGATCAAGCATTGATGTGATCGCCGTCGGAACGCTACCTCTCCATTTGCCATCGGGATTAGTTATAAACTTAAATAATTGTTATCTGGTGCCTGCACTGAGCATGAACATTGTATTTGGATCGTGTTTGATGCGAAGTGGTTATTCATTTAAATCCGAGAACAATGGTTGTTCTATTTATATGAATGAAATCTTTTATGGGCATGCACCAATGATGAATGGTTTATTTCTATTAGATCTCGATGATAATGTTACACATATTCATAATGTTGATGCTAAAAGGATTAAACTTAATGATGATATATTCGCATATATGTGGCACTGCCATCTAGGTCATATTGGCGTTAAACGCATGAAGAAGCTCCATTCAGATGGACTTTTGGAATCACTTGATTTTGAATCATTTGAAACATGTGAGACATGCCTTATGGGCAAGATGACTAGAACGCCGTTTTCCGATTCAATGGAACGGGCGACAGATTTATTGGAAAGCATACATTCTAATGTATGTGGTCCAATGAGTGTGTCGGCGCGAGGTGGATATCGTTATTTTGTTACTTTCACGGATGATTTGAGTAGGTACGGTTATATCTAGTTGATGAAACACAAGTCTGAAACCTTTGAAAAGTTCAAGGAATTTCAGAATGAAGTGGAAAATCATCATAACAGAAAGATCAAATTTCTACGGTCCGACCGTGGAGGTGAGTATCTAAGTTACGAGTTTAGCACTCACATGAAAGAGTGTGGAATTGTTTCACAACTCACGCCTGCTGGAACACCACAGAGAAATGGTGTGTCGGAACGTCGTAATCGTACTTTATTAGATATGGTTCGATCTATGATGTCTCTGACGGACTTGCCGTTGTCATTTTGGGGTTATGCACTAGAAACTGCTGCATTCACTTTAAATCGGGCACCATCTAAATCCGTTGAAAAGACACCGTATGAATTGTGGTTTGGAAACAAACCTAAGCTGTCATTTCTTAAAGTTTGGGGATGCGATGTTTATGTGAAGAAACTTCAACCGGATAAACTCGAACCCAAAGCGAAAAAATGCATTTCATAGGATACCCTAAGGAAACTACTGGGTATTCCTTCTATCACAGATCCGAGGGCAAGGTTTTTGTTGCCAAGAATGGATCCTTTCTAGAGAAAGAGTTTCTCGTGAAAGGTGTGAGTAGTTGGAAGGTAGAACTCGAAGAGGTTATTGAACCTTTTCTTCAAAGTATGGCGAGTAGCGCAGCGCTGGAAGTTGTTCCGGAGTTGGCTCCACCTATTGAAGAGGGAACTAATGATAATGATCATGAAACTCTGAAAGAGAGTACTACCGAACCTCGCAGGTCTAGCAGGACGCGTGTAGCTCCCGAGCTGTACGGAAATCCTGTCATGAATTTCATGGTTGATGAAAATTATGACCCTGCGACGTATGAAGAAGCGATGATGAGCCAGGATTCCAACAAATGGTTAGAAGCCATGAAATCCGAGATGGAATCCATGTATGAAAATCAAGTTTGGAACTTGGTGGAATTACCTCATGACCGAAAGGCCGTGGAGAACAAATGGATTTTCAAAAGAAAAACTGATGCTGATGGTAATGTGACCGTCTATAAAGCTCGACTTGTCGCAAAGGGGTTTCGACAAATTCAAGGAGTTGACTACGATGAGACATTCTCTCCCGTAGCGATGCTAAAGTCAGTTAGGATTATGTTAGCAATTGCTGCATATTTCGATTATGAGATATGGTAGATGGATGTCAAAACCGCGTTTCTCAATGGTAATATTGAATAAGAGTTGTATATGATACAACCAAAGGGTTTTGTCGATCCTAAGGATGCTAACAAGGTGTGCAAACTTCAGAGATCCATCTATGGATTGAAGCAAGCATCACGAAGTTGGAATCTCCGCTTTGATGAGGTGATCAAAGAGTTTGGATTTGTCCAAACTTATGGAGAAGCTTGTATTTACAAGAAAGTGAGTGGGAGCAATGTGGCATTTCTGATATTATATGTGGATGACATATTATTGATCAGAAATGATATAGATCTTTTAAACAGTGTTAAAAGTTATCTAAATAGCAAATTTTCAATGAAGGACCTAGGTGAAGCGTCATACATATTAGGCATAAAGATCTATAGAGATAGATCTAAATGCCTAATAGGGCTATCGCAAAGTACATACCTTGATAAGATTTTAAAGAAGTTTAAAATGGACGGAAGTAAGAAGGGGTTCTTACCTATGTTGCAAGGAAAGACATTGAGTAAGACTCAAAGTCCGGCTTCGGCAGAAGAAAGAGAGATAATGGACAAAGTCCCCTATGCTTCAGCCATAGGTTCTATAATGTACGCCATGCTATGTACAAGGCCGGATGTGGCACATGCTATTAGTTTGACTAGTAGGTACCAATCGGATCCAGGTTCGGAACACTGGATAGCGGTCAACAATATCCTTAAGTACTTATGAAGAACTAAGGATATGTTTCTTGTATACGGAGGTGAAGAAGAGCTCGTCGCTAAGTGTTATGTTGACGCTAGCTTTGACACTGATCCGGATGACTCTAAGTCACAATCCGGATATGTATTTCTCATGAATGGCGGAGCGGTTAGTTGGAGGAGTTCCAAACAACCTGTGGTGGCGGGATCAACAACGGAGGCCGAATATGTTACTGCTTCAGAAGCGGCTCAGGAAGCAGTTTGGATGAAGGAGTTCATATCCGAACTAGGAGTGGTTGCAAACGCGTTGGACCCAATGGTGATCTATTGTGACAAGAATGGTGCCATTGCCAATGCCAAAGAGCCAAGGTCTCACAAGCATTCCAAGCATATTAAGCGCTGGTTTCACTCCATCCGTGAGCATGTCAAGGATGGAGATATAAAGATTTGTAAAGTACATACGGATCTCAATGTAGCAGATCCGTTGACTAAAACTCTCCCTAGAGCAAAACATGATCAACACCAGAACTCGATGGGTGTTAGATTTATCACTATATAACTAGATTATTGTCTCTAGTGCAAGTGGGAGACTGAAGGGAATATGCCTTGAGAGGCAATAATAAAGTGTTTATTATGTGTATTCCAAGTATATGATAGATGTTTATTTTGCACGCTATAATTGTATTAATACAGAAACATTAATACATGTGTGTTTAATAAACAAACAGAAAGTTCCTAGTTATGCCTCTCTCATAGACTAGCTCGTTGATTAACAAGATGATCAAGGTTTCCTGATCATGGACATTGGATGTTGTTAATAACGGGATCACAACATTAGTGTACTGGTGTGATGAACATTCATCCGAAGTATAGCATTACGATCAAAGTCATTGAGTTTATATTGCTATAACAACTTACGAAGTGATCCTAATCCTTAGACCATGAGATCATGTCAATCACTAACACCTAAGAGTTTCTTGATAACATCAAACGTCACACCGTAATGTGGGTGATTATAAAGATGGATTCGTAACTAATAAAGTGTTATGTTGAGGCTCATGGATCGAGAGGAATTTGTTCATCCCGATGACAGATAGATATACTCTGGGCCCTCTCGGTGATATCACATTGATTAGCTTGCAAGCAAGTGATTTGATCACTAGAATGTTATATCACGGGAACGAGAAAAGAGTGCATGTCAGTAACGAGATCAAACTAGGTATGGAGATACCGATGATCGAATCTCGGACATGTAATATATCGTGAAACAAAGGGATTAAGATACTAGCATAAAAAGGTTCCGACGATCACAAGAAAGTCATCGTTGAATGTGTGGGAGTCAGTATGGGTCTCCAGATCCCGCTTCTGATTATTGATCCGAGAGGGGTCTCGATCATGTCTGCATTATTCACGAACCGTAGGGTGACACACTTAAGGGACACTGACATCCAATTGGAGCAAAAGTTTCATGCCGAAAGAATGAACAAGCGCAGGAATTTATTTCACTAGATACCGAAACAGGTTTTCGGGTGAAATTGCATAAAGTGGTTATGCATGTGAAATAGAATTCTAGCAAGGGGTTATTTGTGAATGTTTGTCATTAAAGTAATTGACAAAATTCTGAATAAAATAAAAGAGTTTTATTTAATGAGATTTTGCATTAAATTTGGTGGAAATTTAATGGGAATTTGAGTGGGTTTTTTAGTGGAGAAAATTGAAGGGCCATTTTGTGAGTGGAGTGTCCACCCACATGAATGAAGGAGGGGAGGGGGCAGCCCCCATGGCCGGCGGCCACCCCCTTGGGTGCCCCCCCTCCTCCTATAAAAGGAGCCCCTCCTCTCACTTCTCACTCACACCTCCTCATGAAGGATCTCTCTCCCCCTCTAGAATTTATCCCCCATGGTCTCGGACTAGTGAGATACATGTTCCCGGTGGCTATTCGGCAAGAAAGAGTTGTGCTTCCGCTGCATCGCTGGAGCGAGGAGGCGGAGGTTGCTCAGTGCCTCGAATGTGTGTGCGAGCACGGATGCGATGCTGATTTGCGGCGCTAGGACTTCCTCTCGATCTTGAGATCGGCAAGAGATCGTCTACATCAACCACGAGTTGAACTCGTTAAGCTTTGTCGGTCTTCAAGGGTATGTTCTCTACGGATATACATTCGCCCGTTGTTTGTATCTAATAGATAGATCTTGGTACATAGTTCACATCGTAGGAAATTTTTTGTTTTCTATGCTGCGAGCCCTACACTATGTAGAAGGAAGAATCTAAGCACTTAACCGTGTCCCCGGCAATGGAAAATTTGAGCATCAAGACATGGAAGATATCAAAAATCTTCTCATCCCAATTTCTAAGTTAAAAACTTGTGGTTGAACAAGGGTAAAGGTTCACCAATGTCTATTGGTGGTTCCTTGGGAGTTTTTCCAAACAAAAACTTAGTGTTTTCAACTGATAGGTAAAATCTATTTTGAGCAAAGCAAGCCTAAGCTACACTTAGCCAAATTCATGTAGAAGCTACATACTATTATTCTACTAAGGTATCACTTGCCAATACTATTCCAATGTATTGACCCACTGTGGCTGTAACTTGTGATGTTGCAGGTTACTCTGATGAGGATTAGGGTTATGAGTCTACACTCAACATGCTTGCCTGTGGCACATGCAGATGAAGACTTTTATTTATATTGTTAAGTTAGACTCTTGTACTAGCCTATGGCTATGGAGTTGTAAAAGACTATGTTATCTCTGGAATGACGATGTAATAATGACCTTTGTTTCTGTGTACTTCATCTTAAACTATGGATGCTAGCATTTGATCCAGGGACTAGCATTGCAATCACAGGGAACTTTACCTTTATAAAGGTGGGGTCTTACATGTGGACGCCCTGGGGTGTGCCTCCCTCTGGCCTCTAGACTTAGTGTTCGCATCTGAAAAATAGGAACTTTGGCTTTTGTTTCGTCCAACTCCGAGAATATTTCTTTACTAGATTTTCTAAAACCAAAAACAACAGAAAACATGAGTTGGCGCTATGGCATCTTGTTAATAGGTTAGTTCCAGAAAATGTATAAAAATGCCTCAAAGTGTAGACAAAACATAAGATAGTTGGTACAAAACAAGCATGGAGCATCAAAAATTATAGACACGTTTACCACGTATCAGAGGGGATGCTAGGGAGGGGGGTTCGAATCCTCCCCCAACTCACTCTCCTCCTTGGCGCGTGGTGGAGGGAGAGGAGGTTTCCTCTCCTCCCTCCACCAGGAAACATTGTCCCAGTTTGATTTTTCAAACTTGCCTTTTGACTTTCAATTTTGGAGTTTGATTTCTCTCTTTTATTTACCCAGCCTAGTGACCTAGGACATTATGCAACCATTCCACTTTGTCATGACACATTCATGTACCCTTCCCCTTCCGGTTCGCTGAACCTTCTAGACCCTTCTAGAATATTTCGGTGAAAACACCGGAATCATTCCCGAACTCCGGAATTGGACTTTCCTTATATGAATCTTATTCTCCGGACCATTCCGGATCTCCTCGTGATATCCCGGATCCCATTCGAGACTCCGAACAACATTCGATATTCTTACTCACATTCCATATCTACTAAACAACATCGAATCCTTAAGTGTGTCTCCCTACGGTTCGTGAATTATGCAGACATGATCGAGACTCTTCTCTGATCAATAACCTATAGAGGAATCTGGAAATTCATATGTCTCCCACATATTTTTACGATTACTTTGTGATCAAATGAACCATTTACATACGATACCAATTCCCTTTGTATCGCGATATTTTACTTATCCGAGGTCTGATCGTCGGTATCTTTGCATACCTAGTTCAACCTCGTTACCGATAAGTACTCTTTACTTGTTCCTGTGATATGTGATCCCTTGTGATCCAGTCACATGCTTGCAAGATAATTGGATGACATTCCAGCGAGAGGGCCCAGAGTGTATCTATATGTCATATGGATGGACAAATCCCACTCTTGATCCATGTGCCTCAACACATACTTTCCGAACACTCATTGCCACCTTTATAACCACCAAGTTATGAAGTGGTGTTTGATGTCATCAAAGCATCCATCCGGTAATGGTGATTAGCATGATCTCATGGTCGAAGGAATTAGGTTACTATGTATCTGAAAGCTTATAACAAACGAACTATTGAAATGACTTGATCTTTATGCTACGCTTATCTATAGGAGTATGTCCATCACACCATTCTCCTAATGATATGATCTTGTTGTTAATAACATCTCAATGTTCATGATTAGGAAACCATGAACATCTATCAACCAACAAGCTAGTATTATAAAGAGGATTTACTAGGGACTCTAATAAGTTTACAAATCACACAAGTATTAATGTTTCTGGTTAATACAATTATAGCATGAATGTAAAAATTTATCATAAACACAAAGATATAATAATAACTACTTTTATTATTGCCACTAGGGCATATCTCCAACACTCGGCGCCAAACCCTAGGCGCATGGGCCCTTCTCCCTTCTGGTTTCCCTCATGGGCCCTTTTCCATAGGGAAGTTGGCCCATTAGTGGAATAACCCTTTAAATTAGATTTTAATATTATATGTAATATTAATTACATTAATTAATATATAAATACATATTACCAAATCTGATTCGACCCGAAATACCTTTCGCTTCTCTTTCTATATCCTCCGAACAGCTTCGGAACATCCCGGAAAAATTCCGGTTCTCTCATCGGAACTTTTTCGGTTTCCTTTTTTTATTCGAAAAAATTTGGATCTTTATCCTCGGAACAATTCCAACTTTCTCTTTCTCTACTATGATTCCGACTTACGTAAACACTCAAGATCATCGCAGCCTTAAGTGTATCCCCTCACGACTTGGGAATGATACAGACATGACCAAGACTCTCTTGTGTCAATGATCAACATCGGGACCATGATGTCTATATTGACCACATGTCCATTCCAGATTGACGATGTCCTGTGAACCATAAACGTCGAGTCCATTTCCCTTTGTTTCTTTGATACTACTTGTCTGAGATCCGATCGTTAAGGTATCTCCATACCATGTTCAATATCGTTACCGACAAGTATTGTTTACTTGTTACCGCGATATTAAATCCCCGTGACCTAGTCACATGTTGCAACATATATGGATGTAATATCACCAAGTTGGCCTAACTGTATCTTACCCATCACTGCGTGAACAAATCCTGCTCTTGACACAATCTCTTCAACCCATTCCTCCAGATACCCAACGTGCAACTTTATAATCACCATTTTACTGAGTGATGCTTGATGTAGTCAAATCAGCCTCGGGTGACAGTAATTATGATATGGTATCACGGTCTAAGGAGAAGGAGACTTTGTTTTTGACTATTGCAACGATGAACTTTGTGACTTGATGTGACACCCCGGTTCTGATAAGACCGTGGCCTCTATGTGACATGCCAATCCCTGGATCGGTTCATTGGCCCACAATAGAGTAAGATAGATAATCATAGCAAATAACCGTGTATCATGATCTACAAAGATCTAGAATACCATTATTACAATATAAAAGCTCAGCATAAAGCTAGCTCAAATTGTTCAGGTAGCAACAAAAGCGAGTAAATCCTCCAATCTTCAAATTGCCCACAAGTGAACAAGTGCCGAGTGGAGTACCGTGGCCTATAACGATCAATCAGAATCGGAATAACCTGCAGCATAAAACGCAACAGCCCCGAAGGGTCAATACATGGAATGTATGGCAAGTAGAGCTAGTAATGGAGACATTAGTACTAACATCTACATGCATATCTGGCAAGTGGAGCTGTGTCTGGCTTGCATTTGCAAATAACTTTGTCCTACTTTCATAAACAGTTTTGAATTTTCTTTGAAAAGATCCCAATTAAGTTAACCCAACAATGTTAAAGCAATTATGAAATTGGAATGAGCGAGAAACATGTCATGGAATCAATATCAAGCAACTCAGTTGTCCATAACCGGGGACACGGCTAATCGATTAGATTATACACTCTGCAGAGGTTAGTACACTTTACCCATGTGACTTGGCCAGCCCAGCTCGTACCATCACTCTCATTTTGGGTGACGATAGGGAGAAGACCAAGAAGAGAATGTTCGGGAAGTAGCTCCTCAATCCCGACGCGCACCGGTCCAACCTACCAAAATTCTATATCTCTGGATACGCGGGTTCGAGTTACCACAACCTACTAAGTCCAACCAACCGCCCATTTCATTATTGGCACATGGTTGTACACGTAAGCTACACAATAAAGAAGCCAATCATTCTCTCTTGATACCTGGGTGCCTTTCCGCAATGAAACCACCAAAATTTATCAATACCATCACACCCAGGGGGTTCATTGATTAAGTTGTTTTAGTTTTCACAAACCAATACTTTGAGGAAGCAAGTATCAATGATGTAACCCAGCCCTCGCTCAACATAGCATGGCTAAGAACATCTACCAACGGTGGTTCATCTACAAAGAGGGTCCTACCACATAATAGGACATAGCATAGCGATAGTATCATCCTACACATGCATCTACAAAATACACGACAATGCATAGAAAATAGTAGGACGATATCATGAACAAAGTAGAATCTACTTGCCTTGGTTGTAGCGGTCGGAGGAACAATCCACACACGAGCAAGGGTTGCACTCCACACAATCTACACGATACAATTGCATTCATAAACAAACAATTCACAAACATATGCAACAAAGATGATGCATGAATGCAAGAACGGCAAGCGAATTGGTGCTACAGCTGCACCACATAATACTAATACATATTACTACCGAATACATGCATGGAAAAATAGATTTGGCGCAAGGGAAACTATTAACCAAAAGTAGTGATCACTACTAGAGCTGGAACTTAAATAATTCACTACCGGTAGTAAACAGTTCGTAAAATCCTGGAAAAATTCTACCGCATAGGCATCGCTGATAAGAAACAGTACCAATTGGAATTACTCAAAAAGGAGTTATAAAACATCCTGAGTAATTAAAACACTGCATAAATCCATTAGACAAATACTGCAGAAGTTTTTATTATAAGCCTATCTTTTTATTTCACGATGAGATTCCCCTCGTTCATACGAGTTCAGGGACATATCACACGCGATTTTTGGAGCTACGAAACTTTTACTACGAATTTATTACTCCGAAAAGTTTATTAACTCATTTGATTAAACTGTACTAAACCTGACGGTAAAAGTCTGAACCAAAGCTACAGAGAGGTTCTACACGACTCACTGAACTCGTACATATTTTATTTGCAATTTTTGGCCAAGCGGTTTAATTTCTATGCAATTTACAAGATTCTACCGAAATCTGCCAACTAAATAGGATTAACGAAATTGACTCAGTCAACTGTGTCTGATAACTGGGCGCTGACTGGACGTCTGACCAGTCAACGTCTGGGGCATCTGACCAGTCAACGTCTGGGGCGTCTGACTAGTCAACGGACGAGACGGTGGCTGCTGTCTTACCGGAATCGAACTGCGAAACGAACTCCGGCGAGCTCCGGACGGCGGCGACGGTCGGTTCCGGCGTCGTGGTTCTACCTGCACGTACACACACGGTCAACTACGGCTCCCGGAACAATAAACGCAGCGTCAGACGCGATCTGCAGGGCGCAGTTGGCGGCGGGATGGAGACGCGAGCACGGAACGGAAATAGTGCGGCGATTTAACCCGACAATGACGCGACGGCGACGACCGGAGGCGGCGGCGTGTGGCGCGGAAGGCGGCGACGGCGGCAACACCTGGCGAGGCGGCGGCGCCAGGGATCGTGCGCGCGTGCGGGAGCGGTCTAGGAGGCGGCGGGCACGGGAACCAAGGCAGCGGGCCCTCTTTAAGAAGTCCCACGCGTGAAGAGAAAGAGAAAAAAAAATCTGACCCGAATCGGTCCGCAGTTGGACTACAACTCGGAAATCGGTCCGGATTTTCGGACCGTTTTCCGGCGGTTTACTAAAACGTCCGAGTCTTTTGCATACGAACTCCGATTGGAGCGATTTTCGCGCCTACGGGTTCGTATCGTCGAGGGAACAACCTTCAGTCGAAGTTTGAGCGAAAGCTCGAACCTACAGGGGTGGTTGTTGCAAGCCCCTCTAAAGTCTCCTGTAGGAACCTCGAAGCGAGTAGAAGTAGGGTTTTGCAAATAGCGTTTCGTCGATCCTCTCTACTCGACGGTAATGCATGGAAAGATATGATGCGATGCAATGAATGATATGCAAGACCAAATCTAAAAATGTGACAAGACTAACCCCCTTAAGATGAATCTCGTCCTCGAGATTCGGCGCGGCTAGCAAATAGGTGTGGGTAGTCCTCTCGGATGTCATCCTCACGCTCCCAAGTGGCTTCCTCTTCAGTGTGGTGGCTCCATTGCACCTTGCAAAACTTGATTGTCTTGGTTCGGGTAGTCCTTTCTGCTTTCTCCAGAATCTTGACCGGTTTCTCCTCATAGGTCAAATCATTCTCAAGCTGAACCTCCTCTAGCAGATGTCTCTCAATGGTGTATCCACCATCTCCGGATGGCACTTCTTCAGCTGGGACACGTGGAACACATTGTGAACAGCAGACAGAGCCTCTGGCAACTCCAACTGATAAGCAACCTCTCCTTTGCGTGCTAAGACTCGATACGGTCCAATAAATCAAGGTGCCAGCTTACCCTTTATTCCAAATCTCTTGATTCCACGAAGCGGCGATACTCTGAGGTATGCTCTATCACCTATCTCGTACACCACTTCCTTGCGCTTGGCGTCAGCTTAGCTCTTCTGCCTAGATTGCGCTACCTTCAGTCTGTTTCTAATCAAGGCGACCTTCTCCTCAGCGTCCTTGATCAAATCAGGTCCAAACAACTGACGTTCTCCTACTCCATCCCATAGCAATGGTGTACGGCACCATTTCCCATACAGTACATCGAACGGCGACGTCTTAATGCTGGTTTGATAGCTGTTGTTGTAGGAAAAATCCGCATACGGCAAATTCTCATCCCAACTAGAACCATGAGCCAAGGCGCAAGCTCTTAGGATGTCCTCCAAAATCTGATTCACCCTCTCGGTCTGTCCATCAGTCTGTGGGTGAAACGCCGTGCTAAACTCCAATCTAGTACCAAGTGACTCGTGCAGCTGGCGCCAGAAGTGCGAGGTAAATTGGGTGCCTCTATCAGATATGATACTCTTGGGAACTCCATGTAGGCACACAATTCTGTCCATGTAAATCTTGGCCAACTTTGCACTCGTATAAGTCGTCTTCACCGGTATAAAGTGGGCTACCTTGGTCAAATGGTCGACCACTACCCAAATAGAGTCATATCCTGACCTGGTCCTGGGCAGTCCTGTGATAAAGTCCATTCCCACTCTATCCCATTTCCAATCCGGCAAGGGCAAAGGCTGCAGCAGTCCTGCTGGTTTCTGGTGTTCCGCCTTCACTCGGCTACATACATCACATAGGGCGATATGCTCTGCGATGTCTCCTTTCATGTTGTTCCACCAGAATCTGTCCTTTAGGTCCATGTACATCTTCAGATCGCCGGATGTATGGAATACGGCGAGTCATGAGCTTCTCAGAGAATCAACTTCCTTAACTCCGGATCGTTGGGCACACACAAACGATCTCCATACCACAAGGTACCTTGATCATCCTCATGGAATTCCTTGCTCGACCTTCCTTCATCTTTTCCTTAACTTCATCTATCTCTTTGTCTCCCACTTGAGCCTTCCCGATTCTGTCTCAAGCATTGGTTGGACTTCCATTGTAGCCAAGTATCCTTCAGATACTACCTCGCCTAAGGTCCTTGAATTGCTTGCACAAATCCTCGTGCAATTCACCAATTGTCAACCCATTGGCATAAACCTTCCGCTCGAGCATCGGCTACTACATTGACCTTTCTGGGTGGTATTGTAGATTCATATCATAATCCTTGATAAGTTCCAACCATCTCCTTTGTCTCATGTTCGGCCTTCATACGTAAATATGTACTTGTGCTCTTGTGGTCGGTGTACACATCACAGTGTTTTCCCATTAAGTAATGCCTCCATACCTTGAGCGCATGAACCACCGACGCTAACTCCAAGTCGTGTGGGGTAATTCCGCTCATGGTGCTTGAGTTGTCGCGAGGCATATGACACTACTCTCCCATCTTGCATCAAGACACTCCCAAGTCCGCCGAGAAGCATCGCAAGACACTTGGAAATCCTTCAAGATCCGTAAACACGTAGCAGCGCGTACTAGTCGACGCTTCAGTTCCTAAAAGCTGGCTTCACATACGTCTGACCATTCAAACTTCCTCTCCTTCTTCAGAAGTTCAGTCATCGGCTTAGCAATCTTGGAAAAGTTTTCTATGAACCTCCTGTAATATCCAGCAAGTCCCAAAAAGCTTCGAATCTCTCCTGCATTCTTGGGCGCTTCCCACTCAGTTACTGCAGTCACTTTGTTTGGATCAACAGCAATTCCTTCTCCTGACACTACGTGTCCAAGAAACCCAACAGTGTTAAGCCAGAATTCACACTTGCTGAATTTGGCATACAGCTTGTGTTCTCTCAGCTTCTCCATAATCAGTCTCAGATGTTTCTCATGCTCAGCATCATCCTTGGAATATATCAGTATGTCATCAATAAACACCACCACGAACTTGTCCAAATACTCCATAAATACCTTGTTCATCATGGTCATGAAATACGCAGGGGCATTCGTTAGTCCAAAAGACATAACTATATACTCATATAAACCATACCTAGTGGTGAAGGCGGTTTTTGGTACATCCTCCTCCCGGATCTTCAATTGAAAGTAGCCTGATCGCAGATCAATCTTGCTAAACACCTTTGCTCCTTCCAGTTGATCAAACAAATCATTTATGTTCGGCAGAGGGTACTTGTTCTTGATGGTTACTTCATTAAATAGCGATAGTCTACCACTAATCTCATGGTGTCTTTCTTCTCCACAAATAGAACAGTGCTCCCCATGACGACGCACTAGGCTGAATGAATCCCTTTTCGCTTGTTCCTTCAACTTTCTTCAACTCCTTCACTCATCGACATCCATCTTATATGGTTTCTTTGCTATAGGTCATGTTCCCGCATCGTCGATAAGAAACTCTACATCCTCGCTGTGTGGCATTCTGGCAGCTCTTCCGAAACACGTCGGGTAATCCCTAATCATCGCACAGTATCCATGCTAACCCCCTTAAGAGAATTCAGCTTACACCTTCCTGGTCGTGCAGCTGACTTGAATCTAATCCTCTTACCGTCCGGGGTTTTGAGTGAAACAGCTTGCTGTGCACAATCTATTTGTCCCTCATGCATAGACATCCAATCCATACCCATAATGACATCTAATCCCTGTGAATCCAACACTACTAGATGTGCGATGAAGTTGTGTGTTCCAATCCTCACAGTCAAGTCGCGGCATCCCGCACTAGCTATCATATCTCCTCCAGGTGAACTCACTCTAATAGACCTTTTCATAGACTCAGTAGGTAACTTATACTTATCCACAAATTCCCTTGATATGAATGAATGCGATGCACCAGTATCGAAAAGTATAAGTATAGGGTAAGTGTTGATTGGGAACTTACCAATCACAAGGTCAGGCTCATCTGGAATCTCCTCCACATTCATGTGGTTCACTGTGGCCTTCTCGCCGTTGGTTGGCTTGAGTCCTTTCTTCTCCGGACAGTTGTCAGCATAGTGCCCCTTCTGCTTACACTTGAAGCACGTCACCTCACTTAGATCCTTCTTCACGAAGTTGCGATCACGGTTGCGGTCATGTCCACCGTGTCCTCCAGAGGGGTGAGAGTGTCCTCCCTTGTGGTTGTGGTGGCTGCTCCTATGGTTGTCATGGCGATGTCCATCGCGGCGGTCATGGCTCCCATGGTCACTTCCTCCATGCTTGGAGTATCCATCATATGAAGTGCGAGACTTGTGGTGTGAACCAGAGTGATGAGTATTGCTCTTTCTCTTGCGGTTCTCCACCTGCTTGTGCTTCCCTTCCAAGATCCTGGCCTTGTCCATAAGCTCCTGGAAAGTGGGCAAGAACCACAAGTAGTCAGATCGAAAGCTCATCACCGAGGCCATCCAGAATCTCTCCTCCTTTTGGCATCAAGTCAACATCCTCAACGTAACGGGACAAGTTGTTGAACTCCTCAATGTACTCGGCCACGGTGCGATTGGTTTGGCGCAAGTTGCGAACTCCTTCCTCTTCGTGCTCAGAACTCCACAAGACACGTGGTTGGTCCTAAAACCTTCCTCAAACATAGCCCAAGTCACGGTATCCGGGTGGGTGATCTGAAATGTGTCCCACCAAGAAGCGGTCCCTCCAAGAGGTGAGCGGCAAACCTCACCTTCTCAGCATCAGTGCATCCGATAGTCACTAGATCCTTGTTGACTGAACGCAACCAGTCGAGAGCAACCATTGGTTCCGTTGCAGTAGAGAACTTAGCTGGCCTTAACCTCAGAAATCTGGTGAGAGCATCTCCCTGAGGCTGATTGTTTCCATTGTTGTTGTTCTGGTTTGCCATGAACTGAGTCATCACTTGGATCAGCTGTGCCTGAGCTGCCATGAGCTGCTCCATCTCAGTGGGTTGGCGGCGGAGAGGCATCTGTGGTTCAGCATAGGTAAGTTTAGAAAGAATCAACTACGACAATAGGATTCTACCCATGCATATGATCAATCAACAACAAACAATAGCAGACAATCACAAGCAAGCAACACATCAACAAACAAGCGATCCAGCAACATCCCAGGTGTTATCCTAGCAGTATATAACTACTGAAATAGTTTTGCAAGAGTTGGCAATGGTTAACTAAACAATAGATCAACTAATCAACCAAAATAGCAATCTGCGAGCAGTCCAGTGATTTTCACGAATTTTTCCGCTGACTTAAACTCGTCGGAAAATTAGCCAATTTTTTTCATATGGCGCAGAGAGTTTCGCATCAGCCCAATTTTTCAGATTTTTCCGAGTTACCAGAAAAATATGAAAAATCGCAAGATACTATTGTATCAGTGAAAACTGCAATGAAAAACACATGATGATAACCAAATTGCCATAACTCTTTCATTAAAATTCGCACAAATAATTCCTGGGATATTGGAGTACACAAAGAAGCATCTAAACACGGTTAATCTAACACGAACTAAGCTTCACAACGATCGAGACTAATCCTAACGAATTCGCCTAACGTGGACTAACTGGTGGACTTCTATCTACTTCTTGAAGAGATTGAGGTAGGTCCTTGCGGTCATGCGTTGGCGCTTCGGCTCGCGGTACAACCATGGCGGCGGAGTGTACACCTCTCCTGAACCATCACTTGAGACTTCAAACTCCACCTCTTCTGGATCCTCCTCTTCTTCTTCATCCTCAGCTGCAACAGCAACAGCTTCATCTCCTCCACCATCATCGTCTCCATCATCGTCATCCTCGTCCTCATCATGATCGTCTCCACTGTCATCATCATCCCCATTGTTGCCATCATCTCCATTGTCATCATCAGAGGGTGGATTCAGCTGTGCTTGGAGAGCGGCAATCTGGGCTGTCATAACTTCAATGGTTTGGTCCCTTTCCTGGACGGTCCCTTGCAACTATTGTATGCTCTGGGTATTCTCCTGCACAGTACCATGAAGATGTGCTATGGTTGCATCTCTGGCTATCAGGGCAGTCTCCATAACTCCCACAGCTTCATGCAAAGTGTCAATCTCCTGTCCTTGGACCACCATACCATTGCTAGTAAAGTCTGCAATCTCCTTCAACATCCTCACCTTCTCTGCTAGAGCTCCATTCTCCCTCTCCATGTCCTTTATGTGCCTCCGACGGGGCGGCATGTTATTCCTGTCGCCCGGGGTAATCACAATGTTCCCTTCTTCATCACGCCTTCCATAATCACGGTAGGGTGAATCTGCTGGCAGTAGGTGTCGGACATAGTGGCACTGGCGAGACAGGGCTTCATGTACAGCCAAGTTGATTCCAAGTCCCGATTGCGGTATATCTTGGTGTAGACCAAGTGCGGGGGTTTGGCAAGCGGCATCTCGAATATGAAGGTAGTGATCTCCCATGCATCCTCTCCATATCCATAGGTGTACAACCTTCTTCCCTTGAACATAGGCGTGGCAATCCCAATGACCCAGAGAGCTGAGCTAATCGCCTTGCAAAGGGCCTTGGTGACTCCATGGTGACATACTCGATCGACATCTCCCATCTATCAAGTAAAGAGGAAAGTGTGAGAATAGCATATGGTAAGATTTTACGAGGTGAAAGGCATAAGAGGAAAGACGTGTTAATATAGGCTTAATAATTATATGGCTTCCTAATCCAATCGTAGGTCACGATCCTACGATCGACACACGGGCTCGATACCATCCCGTGACACCCGGTTACGATAAGACCGTGGCCTCTATGTGACATGCCAATCCTGGATCGGTTCATTGGCCCACAATAGAGTAAGATAGATAATCATAGCAAATAACCGTGTATCATGATCTACAAAGATCCAGTACCATTATTACAATATAAAAGCTCAAAGATAAAGCTAGCTCAAATTGTTCAGGTAGCAACAAAAGCGAGTAAATCCTCCAATCTTCAAATTTCCCACAAGTGAACAAGTGCCGAGTGGAGTACCGTGGCCTATAACGATCAATCAGAATCGGAATAACCTGCAGCATAAAACGCAACAGCCCCGAAGGGTCAATACATGGAATGTATGGCAAGTAGAGCTAGTAATGGAGACATTATTACTAACATCTACATGCATATCTGGCAAGTGAAGCTGTGACTGGCTTGCATTTGCAAATAACTTTGTCCTACTTTCATAAATAGTTTTGAATTTTCTTTGAAAAGATCCCAATTAAGTTAACCCAACAATGTTAAAGCAATTATGAAATTGGAATGAGCGAGAAACATGTCATGGAATCAATATCAAGCAACTCAGTTGTCCATAACCGGGGACACGGCTAATCGATTAGATTATACACTCTGCAGAGGTTAGTACACTTTACCCATGTGACTTGGCCAGCCCAGCTCGTACCATCACTCTCATTTTGGGTGACGATAGGGAGAAGACCAAGAAGAGACTGTTCGGGAAGTAGCTCCTCAATCCCGACGCGCACCGGGTCCAACCTACCAAAATTCTACATCTCTGGATACGCGGGTTCGAGTTACCACAACCTACTAAGTCCAACCAACCGCCCATTTCATTATTGGCACATGGTTGTACATGTAAGCTACACAATAAAGAAGCCAATCATTCTCTCTTGATACCTGGGTGCCTTTCCGCAATGAAACCACCAAAATTTATCAATACCATCACACCCAGGGGGTTCATTGATTAAGTTGTTTTAGTTTTCACAAACCAATACTTTGAGGAAACAAGTATCAATGATGTAACCCAGCCCTCGTTCAACATAGCATGGCTAAGCACATCTACCAACGGTGGTTCATCTACAAAGAGGGTCCTACCACATAATAGGACATAGCATAGCGATAGTATCATCCTACACATGCATCTACAAAATACATGACAATGCATAGAAAATAGTAGGACGATATCATGAACAAAGTAGCATCTAATTGCCTTGGTTGTAGCGGTCGGAGGAACAATCCACACACGAGCAAGGGTTGCACTCCACACAATCTACACGATACAATTGCATTCATAAACAAACAATTCACAAACATATGCAACAAAGATGATGCATGAATGCAAGAACGGCAAGCGAATTGGTGCTACAGCTGCACCACATAATACTAATACATATTACTACCGAATACATGCATGGAAAAATAGATTTGGCGCAAGGGAAACTATTAACCAAAAGTAGTGATCACTACTAGAGCTGGAACTTAAATAATTCATTACCGGTAGTAAACAGTTCGTAAAATCCTGGAAAAATTCTACCGCATAGGCGTCGCTGATAAGAAACAGTAACAGTTGGAATTACTCAAAAAGGAGTTATAAAACATCCCGAGTAATTAAAACACTGCAGAAAGCCATTAGACAAATACTGCAGAAGTTTTTAATGTAAGCCTAACTTTTTATTTCACGATGAGATTCCCCTCGTTCATACGAGTTCAGGGACATATCACACGCGATTTTTGGAGCTACGAAACTTTTACTACGAATTTATTACTCCGAAAAGGTCATTAACTCATTTGATTAAAATGTACTAAACCTGACGGTAAAAGTCTGAACCAAAGCTACAGAGAGATTCTACACGACTCACTGAACTCGTACATATTTTATTTGCAATTTTTGGCCAAGCGGTTTAGTTTCTATGCAATTTACAAGATTCTACCGAAATCTGCCAACTAAATAGGATTAACGAAATTGACCCAGTCAATCGTAATTCGATAACAAGGCTGATGGACGTCGACCAGTCAACGTCTGGCGTCGACTAGTCAGCGGACGATCTAAGCCGCTGATCGAGATCGGACGGTGGCTGCTGTCTTACCGGAATCGGATCAACGAACTCCGGCGAGCTCGGGACGGCGGCAGTCGGTTCGGCGTCGTGGTTCTACCTGCGTACACACGGTCAACTACGGCTCCCGGAACAATAAACGCGTGCGCGTACGCGGCGATCTGCAGGGCGCAGTTGGCGGCGGCGGATGGAGACGCGGAGCACGGGAACGGAAATAGTGCGGCGAGACGAACCCGACAACAGACGCGGCGACGGACGGCGACGACCGGAGGCGGCGGCGCGTGGCGCGGAAGACGGCGGCAGCACCTGGCGAGGCGGCGGCGCCAGGGATCGTGCGCGCGTGCGGGAGCGGTCTGGGAGGCGGCGGGCACGGGAACCAAGGCAGCGGGCCCTCTTTAAGAAGTCCCACGCGTGAAGAGAAAGAGAAAAAATCTGACCCGAATCGGTCCGCAGTTGGACTACAACTCGGAAATCTGTCCGGATTTTCGGACCGTTTTTCGGCGGTTTACTAAAACGTCCGAGTCTTTTGCATACGAACTCCGATTGGAGCGATTTTCGCGCCTACGGGTTCGTATCGTCGAGGGGAACAACCTTCAGTCGAAGTTTGAGCGAAAGCTCGAACCTACAGGGGTGGTTGTTGCAAGCCCCTCTGAAGTCTCCCGCAGGAACCTCGAAGCGAGTAGAAGTAGGGTTTTGCAAATAGCGTTTCGTCGATCCTCTCTACTCGACGGTAATGTATGGAAAGATATGATGCGATGCAATGAATGATATGCAAGACCAAATCTAAAATTTGGGATGTGACACTTGATCGTGTCACAATCTTTGAGGGATGTCCATCACATCATTCACCAATGATATGTCCTTGTTGTTAACCAACGCCGTCACTTCATGATCAGGAAACCTTGATCATCATGTTACCCAACGAAGTAGTAATAGAGGATACTAGGGACTTATGTTTCATATCACACCTATATTAATGTTTCCACTTGAATACAGTTATAGCACACTATGAAACTATTACAAACTTATTGGGATATGATAATAATAAATCTTTTATTATTTTCCTCTAGGGCATATTCCCTTCACATATTTGGTAGTTTAATATTTTAATATGATTCTATCTTTATTAGGATTCCTGCCCCGCAAGTCTTCTAGTACTATATAAATAGCCCAAGGGCTCACAATGTAATCACCTCAACAAATATTAATACAATCACTACTTCCGCAATCTTTCATAGTCCCAAAAGTAATAAAAATTACAAATAGGCCATTGGACCACCTAGCGACGATTATATACACTAGCACGAGCCGAAGGCGCGCCGCCGTCCTCGCCCCTCAATCAACGGAGCCGGGCAAAGCTTGTCGTAGTAGAGCTTGTTGTACTAGAAGGACAGGAAGTTGTCATGCTAAGTCCCAAAGGACCAACACACCAGAGTAGCAACCATTGCTGAAGTTGAAAACGTAGATCGGAAGAGACTGACCTCAAATCAAACAACGAATATGAAAAACGACTGGATCCCAAGAGATCCGGCGGATACACGACTCCACGTGCCATCCATCGATGCTAGACGCACCAACGAAATGAGGATAGGACGGAAAGGACCTTATTCCGACTTTAGGACGTAGCCGCTGCCTCAACATCCTGAATAAGACACTAAAAGCAGACTAAACAAAACACGAAGACCTTTTGCCAGCGAGAGACCATGGTCCGCCACGCCTCCAAGGGCCTAAGGCCGCCGGAGACAGGACAAACCGTTGGCGTCACCGACGAAGGGAGGAAACCCTAGATGGATTCTATCCGCCGCCTTGGAGATCTTCTCTCGCCTCTCCCATACCGGTTCGGTATTGTTAGATATAGTATATGAGTTGGAAACTTGAAACCTACGGTCACTCACACACTAATTGACATCTTACTTGCACACCTCTTCTCTTAATTTTCATGAAATAACTGCATTTTCTTCCTATGTGCTTCAAGGTTGATTTAACCTCTCGTCTGTTCCATTTAAAAGGCTATGTTGTTTCGTGTGATTTATACTCGTGTCCATTTGTACTTGCTAGTCCAATTCGGTTGCGACTGACATGGGTTCAGCCCATCGGGTACCCACTATTAGTATACCTGGTTCGGTCCAACTAGAGACCCACAGGATGATTTGCTGAGACCACGAAGCCAAGACAAGCTGGCACCTATGGAGCATCAGAGTCTAGGTTCCTGACGTATGGAACAAGGATAAGCTCAAGATTAGGAAATCCTACGGTTCGCCTCGCTAACTTCTAAACCCCCTCGGTCACAGTACCTGAGACTTAGCCTCCTATATAAATGGTAGGATGAGCCACCGGGAGGACTCTCCAATACACGCATAATCTGCCCTAGGTAAGATCCGATCTACACCACCATAGCCATTTCGGTTATATTGTAATCTCCATCAATAATAAAGATCAGACAAGCAGGAGTAGAGTATTACCCTATGGGGGCCTGAACCTGGGTAAACCTGGCCTTTTCCATTGTTTGATAGTTGACGAATCTACCAGCGCAACGCTTTCCCTAAACCCAAGTCCACCATCAATGGGCATTGTCGTGGATACTGTAAGTCATTTGGCATTGTTTTGTGGGAATTCTGTGCGCTAGAGTCACGGCTTCGGCGGCTCCAACCTCGGCGATCTGTGACTCGCCAGTTTCTGGGAACAGATTTACTCCGGCTCCTTCAAAAGTTCATCCTGCACTTGTCGGCCTCGCGCCCGACCTTCAAATCACTTGACTAGGGGATGGATCTGACGTTTGGAGGTCTGCGCTTCCACTCCAACACGCTGGGCACCCTTCATATCCTAGACCCGATACGTTCGACTCCGGCGGAGTCGTCCATCGTGGCGCCCTCCTCACCATATTTCGTCGGCTCCTCCATCGTAGTATCCCTAATCACGGCTACTATGTACCTGCTATATAACCAGTCTCTAGAGAACGATCCTAGGCGAATCTCTTCATCGATCAACCATCGCCGGTCTAGGCCTAATAGGAGTCGTCGCGCTCACACCATATGGGAAGCGGAGCGCTGAAAAGGCGATCATACCGTGATGATCCGACCACTCGCCTCCACGAGGCAACGAGTCACCACATCGCTGCAAATAGCCCACGAATAGGTTCGTCGGGAACTTCCAGGATACTTATAAATGACCAACGTCCATCGAAGAACTGCGGGCATGCAGGCAAAGATCACGCGAGAATCAATACGCTCATACATCTAGAGATGTACCATCCTAAAGAACGCCACACATGCGAGAACTCAAGGAGGAGCTGGTCCGCATCAAACTGAAGACCACCGCTCACCTGATGGCTATAGCCAATCGATGGGAGGATGGCGAGGACTCTCTTCACGATAACCACATGCGTGATGCATGTAAAATGCATACATGAACTTTGTAGTTTATTAACGCATATTCCCATGTAAAATTTACATCATAGAATATTATATCCATATTTTACATTGATTTTTTTGGAATTTCTAAACAATCCTCTCTCCTTTGGTTCTAACTCTGCAGGTGAGGGAAAACCTTGTTTTATGTATTTTTATCTTTCAGGGATCTAAACGAAGTCAAATGGACCAGGATTTTTTAAGGGTTATTTTTTCGCCAAGAGAAGCAGCTGGAGCACTAGGACGTCACCATGGGCCTCATCGTCCAGGAAATAGTCCCAGTGGCATGGTCACCATAGTGGGTCGTTCCACCGATCCTAGTTCAGGCCTCGTTGCTCGTCATCGATTCCACTGTCATCCTATTCGTCTTGGGCTAAAACCTTTTATGAAAAAGGGTCCCCAATGCTATCTCAGAACATACGGAGGTGGAGATTGGAAACACCAAAACGGAGAGTCCGTAGGCCGCCGACGGTGGAGATCGGAGGGGAAACCGCTGCTGAAATCGCCTCTAATTGCCTCCACCTCGTACGTGCATGGTCATCATCAACATCTACTGCGATATCCTCTTCATCCATATATTGTAATCTCTTGGAAAACATGATATCTGATGCAATATATTATTTTTCCATGATCTATTGTATCTATATGAGTACTAGACTTCTCTTTATGCCCTCGGGCACATCATTCAAACATAGCGATTGGATATTGTATGAGTTATGCAAATCGTCTATGGGAAATAAGGATCTGGACATATAATCGCGAGCTTATCTACGGTAAGAACATGTCGGTTGTCCTAACATGAACCGCACTCTTAAAGATTTGGACTCCGAGCGTAGTGTTCATGATTTCTATAACATTGAATGGTTTAACAGAATAATTTGTTAAAGTTGGACTCTATCTTAAGTCTTTGCCATACGTGAAAAATCACGTACCGGTCGGGTTGTCGGTCCCAAACGCCTGGAGAACATGCTCTCACAATGTTAAGCGACCGTATGCGCACTTAAGGATCCAGGTTTGACATGTCAGACACCTAACGACCTCATTACGGATTGTCGCTACACAAAAAGGAAAGAGTACCATTCATTTGCACGCGCTAGACGGTTCATCGAAAGAAAGGTCCTTTCCTGATACACTAGGTAACATAGGGCAGTTTATAAACAGGTCGAGAGCGATTTAAAAAGGCAAGGTGGGACTAAACGCTCCACCGAATAGTGGCTTCTTGTAAGGTTCCCAACCTTTAATAAGGTAGAGATCCCTGTGTTTACAATGCTAGTCCCTGGATCAATAGCTAGCATCCACAGTTAAGATATAATATTAAGAAACAAAGATCATAATACAACTTTATAACCAGGATTAAAATAATTCATTACATCTTACATAGCTCATTTGGCTATCTCATTACACTGCAGCAGAATATCTATAAAGCATGGAGTCCTTCATCTTCAAAGTGCCACGGGCAGTCATGTTGGTTGTAGACTTGTAATCCTATTCAACAAACTTTACTTACATCAAACAAACCTGCAACATGATAAGTTGCAGCCACAAGGGTCAATACATTTGAATTGTATTGGCAAGTTTCACTACTATGTAGAAATAAGTGGATCCTATCATAACATGCATATTTGGCTAAGTGGGGTTAGGTTCATTTGCAGAAAGCAATATAGTTTTATCCTATCTTTTCAAAATAGTTTTGATCTTTGTCAAATCTTTCTGAACTCCTTGGAAAACTCCAAGTGCTTCAAATCCCTTGTTGTCACCATCAAATTTTACTTTGAGAAATTGGAATGTCAAGATCTTCCATAGCTTCAGGCCTTAGTTGCTTAGTATTGTCCATAACCGGGGACACGACTAAGTACTTAGAATTTTATCTTCAGCAGAAGTTGTACACTTTACCCACATGACACAATCTCGTTTTCACGCCACCAGCGGCCGCTGGATAAGTACACACCAAATGGAGTACCGGCAGATCGAGAATGTGACAAAGTCTTTCCATAGAAGTCCTCCCAATACACAATGCTAGCTTGTCTACCAGGCACCAATGTAAGGATATATTTCCAATACACAATTCTAGTTAACCTGAAGATGCCAATGCAAGGGTCTTGCACTATGTAGTTGACTAAGCCAGAGCCCATTTAGCATGTGGCTGTACACGGAAGCCACTGTACGAGAAACATGTTCAATCTCTAAGTCCCTGGGTGGTTTTCTTCTAGTGCACATACAAAAAGATAGCCATATAAACATGGTTCCCTTTGTTGCCACCTTGTCCAAAACTTGTGTATCCTCTTTCCACCCAGGTGGTTCATTGAGTACTTGTTTTATTATATAAAACATATATTTTTCCAACACTTTATATATGAAGGGTTTCGCGGCATAGTAAATCAAAATTTTCTACGAATGCGAACAGAGGGAAAGCCAAGATCTAATCTAGAAGATGCAATCAACGAGAGAGATTGGATTAGATCTTCATACCCTTGAAGATTCGCACAGCGGAACGTTCATCGGAACGTGGGTGATGTAGTCATACTCGCTTCTCCTCCTCGTGATCCGATCCGATCTAGCACCACAAGTGGCGGTGCCTCCGTGAGATGCACACGTGCAGCACCTCGACGTCTCCTCCTTCCTCGGACCAGCGAGTATGGTGGAGAGATAGATTGGATCTACAACACGACGGCGTGGTGTATATGGTGGAGAATTTCTGCTGCAGGGCTTCGCCTACAAACAGTCGGGAGGGAGAGAGGAAGGTAGCAAGGCAGCTAGGGCTTGGAGGAAGGTGTGTGGTAGTAGGGGGGAGGGGGCGCACCACCCCTCTATATATAGAGGGGGGGCGGCCAGCCCTTGCCCCTCCTCCAAGCCTATCTCTAGTTTAAACAATTTAAACTCTCCCTTATCTAGAAATCCTATCTCTAGTTTAAACGATTTAAACTCTCCCTTATCTAGAAATTCTATCCCGAGATTTAAACGAGTCAAATCTCTCTAGAATCGGCTGGGCCCTATGGGGCCTTGTGCCCCTGGCCCAATGCGACCAGGACACTCCCTCATAGGCCCATGCCCCCTCCCGGAAGGTGGGGCCACGTTGGTCCCCTTCCGGAAGGTTCTAGAAGCTTCCGGTACAATACCGATTAACCCGGAACAATTCCGAACTCCAAAAACCACACTGCCTTATATGAATCTTATTCTCCGGACCATTCCGGAACCTCTCGTGATATCCCGGATCCCATCCGAGACTCCGAACAAGAATTCATAAACCAATTATCCAATCTATCCTAGCGTCAAGACACGTTAAGTGTGTGACCCTGCAGGTTCGAGAATATGCAGACATGATCTTCTATCAATAATCAACAAGTGCAGGCACCCATATTGACTCCCACATTCATCGATGATCATATCGGATGAACCACGATGCCAGGATTCAATCAATCCCATATATATATTCCTTCGTCTCGCGATATTTTACTTGCCCGAGATTCGATCGTCGATGCCGTCATACCTAGTTCAATCTCGTTCACGCAAGTACTTTACTCGTTCGTAATCCGATATCACTTTGTGATTAACTCCTTAACCACATGCTTGCAAGCGGTGTTGATATCGATTCCGAGTTGGCCAAGTATATCTCTCCGACTTGGGAGGGACAAATTCCATCTCGATACATACAACCCAACAGATACTTTCCGATCACCTGAGAGACACCTTTATGATCACCCTCTCATAGGATGACGTTTGATGACCTCAAAGCTTTCTTCCGATACCAGGGAGTTGCATTATCATGGTCTAAGGAATATAATATTTGACATAGGAAAAGCTTCGCAAAGACGAACACGATGACACGATCTAATTGCTCTGGTTTGTTTGGGTCTATCCACCATATCATTCTCCCAATGATATGATCTCATTATCAATTGACAACTCATGTCTATGGTTAGGAAACCTTAACCATCATTGATCAATGAGCTAGTCCATAGAGGCGTACTAGGGACACGGTGTTGTTCACAAACCACACAAGTATTAAAGTTTCCGCTTAATACAATTCTAGCATGGAATATAAACTTTATCATGAACAAGAATTATAATAATAACATCTTTATTATTGCCTCTAGGGCATAATTCCAACAGTCTCCCACTTGCACTAGAGTCAAAAATCTAGTTTACATCTGGCAACAATCTCACACTCATGGCACTGAGGTGTTGATCATGTTTTACACGTGGAAGAGGTTTAGTCAATGGATCTGCGACATTCTGATCCGTATGTACTTTGCTAATCTTCGATCTCCATCGCTATATAATCTCGGATTATATGAAATTTCGTTGATATGCTTGGTCTTTGGATGATATCTTGGTTCCTTAGCGAGTGCTATGGCGCCGATGTTGTCACACAATATCTCCAGTGGGTCCAATGCACTTGGAACCACGCCAAGCTCGATGATGAAGTTTCGATCCAAACTCCTTCACTTGACGCTCGCAGCAGCCATGTATTCCGCTTCTCAGTAGATCCCGCGATCACGCTTTGCTTGCAGCTTCTCCACTCACAGCTCCTCCATTCAAAATATAAACGTATCACGTCGAGATTTGGAATCATCCTTGTCGGTGTCAAAACTAGCGTCGACGTAACCTTTACGACAAGCTTTCGTCACCCCATAGACTAAGAACATTTCTTTAGTTCTATTTAGGTACTTTAGGATGTTCTTCACGGTTGTCCATGTTCCACTCTGGATCACTTTGATATCTGCTCGTCAAACTAAGAGCATTGGACACATCCGGTCTAGTACACAAGATGGCATACATGATGGAACCTATGGCGAGGCATAAGGCACTTTGCTCATAGCTTCCCTATCATTTCATCAGGTGGACACCGAGCCTTGCTCAATATATTACCCGACAACATAGGCAATTGAACCTTTCTTTGCCTTATCCATTCGAACCTTTTCAGAACTTTGTCTAGGTATGTACTCTGGCTTAAAGCTATCAGGTGTATTTGTCTATCTCTATAGATTTTGATGCCCAATATATAAGCAGTTTCAGATAGGTCTTTCATTGAAAACACTTGTTCAAATAACTCTTCACATCGTTAAGCATGTTGATGTCATTTCCAATAATCAATATGTCATCCACATATAGTACCAGAAACGCCACCGAGCTCTCACTCACTTTCTTGTAGATACAAGCTTAGTAGCAATTTGGAACAAATCCAAAGCTCTTAATCACTTGATCAAAACGAAGGTTCCAACTCCGAGATGCTTGCTTCAGTCCATAAATGGAACGCTGAAGTTTGCATACTTTATCGCATCCTTAGGATCGACAAAACCTTGGGTTGCATCATATACAACTCTTCATCAATGTTGCCATTGAGGAACGCATCTTGACATCCATCTGCCATATTTCATAATCATGAAACGCAGCAATTGCTAATAAAATCCGAATGGACTTAAACATCTCTACAGGAGAGAAAGTCTCATCGTAGTCAACACCTTGAACTTGTCGAAAACCTTTTGCGACAAGCCGTGCTTTATAGACGGTAACATTACCATCCGTCTGCTTTCTTCTTGAATATCCATTTGCACTCAACGGCCTTTTCGGTCGCTAGGAGGATCCACCAAAGTCCATACTTGGTTTTCGCTCATGGATCCCAATTCGGTTCATGGCTTCCAGCCATTTCTCGAGTCCGGGCTCATCATCGCTTCCTCATAGTTCGTAGGTTCACCGTCTTCTACCAACAAGACAGTCAAGACAGAATGCCCGTACCACTCGGGAGGGCACGACCTTGTCGACCTGCGACGTTCGATGCAGACATCGTCCGAAGCTTCATGATCCTTGTCATTAGCTTCCTCTATTGTTGGTGCAGGCGGCACTGGAACAATTTCAGGTGCTGCGCTACTCTCCAATTCAAGAGAAGGTTCAATAACCTCGTCTAGCTCTACTTTAATCCCACTCACTTCTTTCGAGAGTAACTCCTTCTCAAGAAAGGAACCGTTCTTTGCGACAAACACTTTGCCTTCGGTTCTGTGATAGAAGGTATACCCAATGGTTTCCTTAGGGTATCCTATGAATACGCATTTCTTCGCTTTGGGTTCGAGCTTGTCCGGCATCAACTTCTTAACGTAAGCTTCACATCCCCAAACTTTAAGAAACGACAACTTAGGTTTAGCACCAAACCACAGTTCATACGGTGTCGTCTCAACGGATTTAGATGGAGCCCTATTTAAAGTGAATGCAGCGGTTTCTAATGCATAACCCCAAAATGATAACGGCAAATCAGTAAGAGACATCATTGATCGGACCATATCTAATAGGGTTCGATTCGGCTCGACACACCATTCTTGTGGTGTTCCGGGTGGCGTGAGTTGTGAAACGATTCCACTTGCTTTAAGATGCGTGAGAAAATCATAACTCAAATATTCGCCCCCACGATCGGATCGTAGAAACTTAATCTTTCTGTTACGATGGTTCTCCACTTCATTCTGAAATTCCTTGAACTTTTCAAATGTTTCAGATTTATGTTTCAGTTTCATTAAATAGATATACCCATATCTACTTAAGTCATCGGTAAAAGTGAGGAAATAGCGATATCCACCGCGCGTCGAAACACTCATCGGTCCGCATACATCGGTATGTATGATTTCCAACAAGTCCGTTGCTCGCTCCATCATACCGGAGAACGGGGTTTTGATCATCTTGCCCATGAGGCATGGTTCGCATGTGTCAAATGATTCAAAATCAAGAGACTCCAAAAGTCCATCAGAATGGAGTTTCTTCATGCGCTTTACACCAATATGACCTAGACGACAGTGCCACAAATAAGTAGTATTATCACTATCTACTTTGCATCTCTTAGCCTTAATGTTATGGATGTGTGTTTCATCCCTTTCGAGATTTAGAAGAAATAAACCATTCACAAGAGGTGCATGACCATAAAAGATGTTACTCATATAAATAGAACAGCCATTATTCTCCGATTTAAATGAATAACCGTCTTGCAATAAACATGATCCGGAAATAATGTTCATGCTCAACGCAGGCACATAATAACATTTATTAAGGTTTAAAACTAATCCCTAAGGTAAAACTAAGGAGAGCGTGCCGACAGCCATCACATTAACTCTTGATCCGTTGCCAGCATCGTCACCTCATCCCTAAGAAGCCGCGTCTATTCCGTAGCTCTGTTTGAGTTACAAATATTAGCAACGAACGGTATCAAATACCTAGGCACTACAACGAGGGCTAGTAAGGAAAACATCAATAACATGTATATCAAATATACCTCGATGGTGCCAGCCTTCTTGTCCGCTAAGTACTTGGACGATTCTTCGATGACCCCTGTCCTTGCAATAGAAGCACTCAGTGTCCGGCTTAGGACCAGACCTAAGCTTCTTCTCAGCAGGGGCAACGCGCTTGCCGCCGCCTTTCTTGAAGAGGTTCCTTGCTCCCTTACCTTTCTTAAAGGTGGGGGGATTGTTGACCATCAACACATGATTATTCTTTTTGATGTTCACCTCCGCTACTTTCATCTTAGCAAAGAGCTTAGTGATCATATCAGTGGAACCAATATGATTGTGATCAACTACAAAACTTTTGTATCTAGGAGTGTCAATCTTGAGCTCCTCTGGAATCTTGCAGTCCAGTTGCTCAAGGCGTTGAGTGTAGCCCGACATCTTAATGGCGTGCTCACTAACGGACCTCCCTTCCTCCATCTTGTAGTTAAAGAATTTCTTAGAGATCTCATATCTCTCGAGCGGGCTTGAGTCTTAAACATGTTTTCAGCTCCTCGAGAATCTCAAAGGGCGTGAACTCCTCAAAGCGATTTTGAAGATCCGATTCCATAGCATACAACATGACGATCTTAATCAAATCATAATCATCCTTCTTGCTGATAAACAACTTTTTCATCACGTAGCATCTACTGTGAGGGTTACCTAACGCTTTCTCAAGGACATAGTCCTTTTGTCATGAACAGAATGATTCTTAGATTGCGGAACCAGTTGGTGAAGTTAGACCCATTGTTTCTAAGCTTTTCCTTCTCAGCAAAAACGTTGAAGTTGAAGTTGGACTTGGCCATGTGATCTACAGTATTTGCAAGTACAATTTAGACTATGTTCATGATAAATAGTTCAATTTAATCAAATTACTAGATGAACTCCCACTAAATTCAACATCCCTCAAGTTGTTTAGCGAACACGATCCAAATTCACCACACCTAATCCGATCATCACGAGAAGATATGTGGTTTCAATGGTGGACAACAAAGTGTCGATCATATCATTCATATGACTCATGCTTAACCTTTCGGTTCTTGTGTTCCGAGGCCATGTCTGTACATGCTAGGCTCGTCTAGTTAGACCCAAGTATTTCCGCGTGTGCAAAACTGGCTTGCACCCGTTGTATGTGAGCGTAGAGTCTATAGCACCCGATCATCACGTGATGCTTGGACACGACGAACTTTCGCAACGGTGCATACTTGGGGAGAACATAGTTTTTATCTCGATCTTTAAGTGAGGAATCATCTTATAATGCGACCGTCGCGATCTAAGCACAATAAGATACATAAAGGGATAAACATCACATGCATATAACTTTATGTGACATGGTATAGCCAATCCTCGCGCAATGATCTCCATCTTGTGCGTTCCGGCATGATCTCCATCACTCCACCATGATTGCCTCCACCACGAATAGCAACTACAACTATTGCTAACTACTTAGCGATAAAGTAAAGCTATTACATGGCGTATAAGAAGTTGACTCGCAGGTCATACACAATTATAAAGACAACCATATGGCTCCTGCCGGTTGTGTACTCATCGACATGCAAGTCGTGAAACATTACAAAACATGATCATCGCATACAATATACACATCACATCTTGGGCCATACCATATCACAGAAAACACTCCCTGCAAAAACAAGTTAGATGCCTCTACTTTGTTGTTGCATGTTTTACGTGGCTTATGGGAGTTGATGCTAAACGATTCTTACCTACGGAAAGCCACAGCGGTGATATTATGGTTGCCAAACTCGGTGTTAATCCCATGACAACTATAGTGAGAAACCGACATCCACCAGCCGCATGTGGAACAAGACACACGTCAAGTGCGGAGCCGGTCTCGCGACGGCGTCGCGTAAGGTTGGCTGGACCGCTTCAATCTCACTATCCCGTCATAAGAAGAACACAAACAAGAGGCTTGCAGAAAAACATCAACGCCCAACAACCATGTTGCGTTCTACTCGTGAAACACATCTACGCATAGATCTAGCTCGATACCATTGAAGAGTTTGGCGGCATAGTAAATCAAAAATTTCTACGGATGCGAGCGGAGGAAAGCCAAGATCTAATCTAGAAGATGCAATCAACGAGAGAGATTGGATTAGATCTTCATACCCTTGAAGATTACGCGCTGGAACGTTAAACGGGCGTGGGTGATGTAGTCGTACTCGCTTCTCCTCCTCGTGATCCGATCCGATCTAGCACCACAAGTGGCGGTGCCTCCGTGAGATGCACCGTGCGGCACCTCGGCGTCTCCTCCTTCCTCGGACCAGCGAGTATGGTGGAGAGATAGATTGGATCTACAACACGGCGTGGTGTATATGGTGGAGAATTTCTGCTGCGGGGTTTCGCCTACAAACAGTCGGGAGGAGAGAGGAAGGTAGCAAGGCTAGGGCTTGGAGGAAGGTGTGTGGTAGTAGTGGGGGAGGCGCACCACCCTCTATATATAGAGGCGGCCAGCCCTGCCCTCCTCCAAGCCTATCTCTAGTTTAAACAATTTAAACTCCCCTTATCTAGAAATCCTATCTCTAGTTTAAACGATTTAAACTCTCCCTTATCTAGAAATTCTATCCGAGATTTAAGCAGTCAAATCTCTCTAGAATCGGCTGGGCCCTATGGGGCCTTGTGCCCCAATGCGACCAGGACACTCCCTCATAGGCCCATGCCCCCTCCGGAAGGTGGGGCCACGTTGGTCCCCTTCCGGAAGGTTCTAGAAGCTTCGGTACAATACCGATTAACGGAACAATTCGAACTCCAAAAACTGCTTGCCTTATATGAATCTTATTCTCCGGACCATTAGGAACCTCTCGTGATATCCGGATCCCATCCGAGACTCGAACAAAAATTCATAAACCAATTATCCAATCTATCCTAGCGTCGAGACACGTTAAGTGTGTGACCCTGAGTTCGAGAATATGCGGACATGATCTTCTATCAATAATCAAGCCGGGTGCAGGCACCCATATTGACTCCCACGCATTCATCGATGATCATATCGGATGAACCACGATGCGGATTCAATCAATCCCATATATATATTCCCTTCGTCTCGCGATATTTTACTTGCCCGAGATTTGATCGTCGGTACAGTAATACATCGTTTAATCTAGTTCACAGCAGGTACTTTACTCGTTCCGTAATCCGATAACACTGTGATTAACTCCTTAACCACATGCTTGCAAGCGGTGTTGATATCGATTACCGAGTTGGCTCAAGTATATCTCTCCGACTTGGGAGGGACAAATTCCATCTCGATACATACAACCCAATGAGATACTTTCCGATCACACGAGAGACACCTTTATGATCACCCTCTCATAGGATGACGTTTGATGACCTCAAAGCTTTCTTCCGATACCGGGAGTTGCATTATCTCATGGTCTAAGGAATACAATATTTGACATAGGAAAAGCTTCAAAGACGAACACGATGACACGATCTAATTGCTCTGCTTTGTTTGGTTCTATCCACCATATCATTCTCCCAATGATATGATCTCATTATCAATTGACAACTCATGTCTATGGTTAGGAAACCTTAACCATCATTGATCAATGAGCTAGTCCATAGAGGCGTACTAGGGACACGGTGTTGTTCACAAACCACACAAGTATTAAAGTTTCCGCTTAATACAATTCTAGCATGGAATATAAACTTTATCATGAACAAGAATTATAATAATAACATCTTTATTATTGCCTCTAGGGCATAATTCCAACAATATAATCATATCATGTATACCATCCCAAATATATAGCAGAGCCAAGCTTACTACAACTACAAAGTTTTCACTAAGGAAGATATAAGGGTATCCTATTAGGATTTAGCATAGCATAAAATATAGTAGTCCTTATCATGCATGTTACAAAAATCCACTAAGTGTAATGAAAATAGTAGGACATGGATGATAGTGTCACTTGCCTTTTTAGTAGAAAATGTTGGTTCACTTCTTGATCTTGCAAATATCACACTCATCTAACTTCACTACAATTCAATCAAACAAACATAATTTCAACTAGCATTCAAACCATTTCTCACACATAAAATAACAAAAACAAGGTCATGCATGCAAGCATGCAAAAGATAGTTTTATTTGCACAAGTGGTTTCCACTAGGCTCTAATATTATAAAGTTCAAAGTGGTCATTTACTAAAGTGGTAAAACCATTTGCAAAAGGTTTCATCTCATAAACCAAATATTATGATAAGGTGATATTTTATGTAGTTGAAAATATCTTTTAGCAAAGTAATGATTTTATATGGTTCATCAAATAAGTTGTTAATTCACAAAACTTGGTGTTTAGGGTCATAAGGTTTGAATCAAATCATTTCCCAAAGGTTTCACTCAAAAATCATTTCTAAATCATAATCAATATTTTTATTTGACTAGAAATGAGCTAATTCAATTATTTATTCCTTATCTTCACAAAATACATTTTTAAATCCATAAGTTGGTTCCTATGGTCAGTAGGTTCAAAACAAACCATTTTGCAAAGATTTCATCTCAAAAATATATCTAGAACAATTTTTATATTCAAAATAAGCCTACACAAGTTTCTGCAAATTCAACCAATTTTCCAGAAGCAAAACATTAAACAAAATGCATGGTTGCAAAGTACTTGTTCTTCTGAATCCATTGATATAAAATTTGCAAAATTTGGACGTGTAGAATTAAAGTTATGAATTTTACAAGTTTGCAATCCTAATAGATTCTAATTTCTGTTTTAAACTAAACCATGTCCACGTGGCTTGATTCTATTGGCCGGTACCGCTTCGTGCGGATCGCCCTCTTTGGACCGCAGGATTTCACTTAAATTGCACGGCGCTGATCAACTCATACCCCTTCGTCTAATTCTAATCTCAGCCAACGGATCGAGATCCAACGGACACAGCTGCTCGACCAACATCTGGCGGCGCTGGCGGAGGCGGACGGCGGTGCACGCTCGGTCTATGGCAGAGCCGGCGATTCAGGAAGCAAGAGGGGTAACGGAGATGCTCACCGTGCTCGTGGGAGTGTGGAGAAGCTCGAGGTGTGGTTGGCTTGGCGAGGGGCGCTCAGGAACGGAGGGAATTTCTCGCCGGAGTCGGTGGCGGTGTCGGGCTTGCTTAGTTGTCGACGGGGGCGATGCTTGGGAGCGAGCTAAGACAAATGGGGCACATGGTTAGACGCGGGCGAGCGTGGGGAGTATGGGAGTATCATTGGGAGGGCTCGGGGCGGTCGGAGCTTACTGGGGGAACTCGCCGGAGGAATGGCAGAAGACAGTGGCGCTCGGGTGTGGTCGTTGCCGACAATTTGGAGCGCACGCGAGCGAGTGGAGCACACGGGCAGGTGCGCACGGGACTGGAGAGCAAGCTCGTATGCTGTAGGAGTGGAGAGGTGGTCAGGGTCGTCGGGATTTCGCCGGAGAAACTCGTCGGGGACAGTGGGTTCGAGCTCGAAATTAGAGCAGCCCGGTGGCAGAGAGTGGCTGGAATTTGGGGGGAAAGAGAGAGGAGGCATGGGCGTTTATGTACACGTGATCACAGCGAGGAATAACTCAGGCATTAACTCGAATTCATCGCCGCAATCAAGGGCAGCAATGGCGAGGGGGAACGGTCGCGGTGATGGGGATGTGCCTACCGGGGTATACCCAGCAGGACGTTTCCGACTGGCCCAAGAACTGGCGAGTGGGCCTGCAGGACGGCGACTGGATCAAAGCCCGGCGTGGATCCAAGCGAATGGAAGCTGAAGGCCCAGGCGAGTAGATAGGCCCAGTCAGATTAGGTTAAACAAGTATCGAAGCCTTAACTGATTCGGTTGAGATATGTAAACCCTAGGGGAGGTGAGCCTATATAAACCTCCATGCGGGGCGTGTAGAGATATGTTCCATCATACACCCCAAGCGACTCATCGCCTAGCCGCCGAGCTCGCCCATTGTACCACCTCCATAATACAATCTAGCAGGAGTAGGTCTTTACCCTCCGGGGGGCCGAACCTGGGTAAAACCCTGTGTCTCCGCCCTCATCTCGCACCGCAGATGGCTGGCCGCCCTTGCCCCTCGTTCTACTACTCGCTGCCGATTGCAGCATCTGCCGTGACCATTCCCACGACAGTGGCGCCCACCGTGGGGCCTGGCCGGTCTGGCCGGTGTTCTGTGGCGAGATCCAATCTGCCCATCAACGAGACGGTCGGCACCGGCCGCATGATAGAGATCGGCGAGATGCTCCAAATCTTGCCGAGCAGCTAAGTCCCGGCGGCGCGGCCCGTCACGCATAGCGTGATCCTGCCGGTCGGCACGATCAACCTCTTCATCGGCCTCACCGACGTCATTGTCTCGGAGGACTCGGCTCGCATCCGTGAGTCGCCTCCATGCGATCGGCTCTCCGAGAGCCAGATCCGCACGATCCATCGCCTCGCCTCCGAGTACAACTCGGCCCACAGCGACGTGGCCGAAAGCTCAGCGGTCGCAGAAGAAGCGGCCCTCAACGACGACGCCGACTTGGCGACCCCGGCGTCACTCGCCGGATCCATCACCGCGGCTTCACCCGCGGGCTCCATCACCCAGGTCTCCAACGTGGGAGACTTCGAGGACCCCTCCATCCTCGGGATCTTCGACTTTGACTCCGGGTCGGAAAACTCCGCCGACCTCCGCGACGGAACCGGTCGCCACGCCACGACCTACATGGCAACTGGCACCGAGCCGCCGGAGGACCCCTTCTCCACCCCAATCCCTCCTAACGCCATAGCGACGGAGGTCGAAGAACTCCGCCTGAAACTGGCGGAGGCAGTGCGCAAGGAGCAAGCCGAGCGCGAAAAATTTCGCCTCGAGCAGGTGACGGCGCAGGAGCTATCGCGCTACCTCCAGCAGCGGAACAGGTCGCGCCTGAACCCCACCGTTCAGGGGCGCGCCCTGAACTTCGACGACGAAAACGACCCGACCCGCGTGGCCGAGCGCGCGATCTACGAGAACGCGCCACCAGGAGGAAGCGCCCGGCCCCCGCCAGGGTCGACGGCGATGGGCGCCCCACCTCCACCCAACCGCACACCTCCCAGGGACCATCCGCGGATAGTAGTCTCCTCACGGGAGCGAGACGCAAACGGCCTCCCACTGTTCCCCACCCCGATGGACAACCTTGTGGCAGGCCAAGCAGCAGCCGACAACATCACGGCCACCGGTGACGGCGCCCTCCAGATCCAGTATGTCAGGGCCCTGCTCGCAAAGGTCGTCGAGCAGCAAAACGCGGGCGCCGACTCGCAGGGTCGAGTGTACTCGCGTTCTTAGGGAAGCAGAGCAGCCTCAAGCGGCCGCCCAATGGCGGCAAACACCCTCAACTACCCGCCACCAGAGCCACTGCAGCTCCAACACCGACCCACGAACGCGGCACTCTCCACCAACGACCCCAGGCCAGTGACCAACTTCGTCGCCGCCAACGGACAACCCATCGACGCCCGCACCCACATCATCAACAACCAAAGCTGGCGCGCACGCCAGCCCGGCGACCTGCGACACACCCTAACCAATCGTCGCGACGGCGAGCCCATGGGGTCGCTCAGTCGACTCGGCCCCAAGTGCTTCTGACCAATGATCCGAGGCGAGAAGTACCCGCCAAACTTCAAGGCGCCGAAGGAGATAGAAAATCGACCCTAAATGCGACCCGCCGTCTGGCTCGATACATACCTCATGGCGATGGGGATCGCAGGCCACACCGACCTGCTAGCCGCCCGTTACCTCCCCCTGATGATGGAAGGGACGTGCAGGCAGTGGATCAACACCCTCCCCCAGGATCAACATACCTCATGGAGATGCGCGACGCCTTCTTCAGGCACTTCGAGTGCTCCTACACCCGCGCCACCACCATCAAGGACCTGGAGCGATGCGTCCAGGGACCCATGAGTCGACCATAGCGGGTCCAACGGTGGCAAGAACTCTGGTACAACACGGTCGGCATCCACCCGGACACCGCGATCCATTGCTTCAAGACCTCGTGCCGCTACGAGCCTTTGGTCGTCAAGATCAAGCGACACTCTCGCACACTCGACAACATACCAGACCTCCTCGAGATCGCCAAACGGTACGCGGAGGAAGATCCAAACCGGGAAACCGACGACGAGTCGGGAGGTCAACGCCGCACGAGCGGCAACGACAGCGGACGACGGTCCGACCTACGCTACAGCAACACTCGCCTCACCGGCAAGCGCCGCAGTGACGGGCGAGTTGACTTCGTCGCCAACGCCGGGCATGCACAACGCGAGCCCAAGAGCTTCCGCCGCGACGGAGGACAACGCCGCGACGGCGGCAACTACAAGGCCAAGCCAAGGTTCGACCCCACGGCCCTCCTTAACCAACCTTGTGCGTTTCATAGCAGGGAAGGGAAGCCCGCAACGCACACAACCGCCGACTGCCACACCCTTAGGTAGATCGAGAAGGCACGGCGAGCACGAGAGGACCCCGACAACGACCCGCCAAACGGCGGAAAATTCGGCAAAGTGGCCGGCTCGCTCCATACCTTCACAGGCTTCAACACGAAGCGCGAGAAGAAGGTCATCGCCCGCGCCGTCGCCGTCAACGCGGTGGCCTAGGTGGACGTTCCCCAGTTCCTCAACTAGTCGGAGCAGCCCATCACCTGGAGCCGCCAAGACCACTCGCCACGCATCGAGTACCCAGGTCGAGTCGCCCTGGTGGTCAAGCCTAAGGTCGGCGACTACTGGCTCCCCAAGACATTGATGGACGGCGGCAGCTCCATCAACATCCTGTACCTGGACACCTTCAGGCGGCTGCGGCTCCCGCAGTCCATGATCGAGACAACCCACACCACGTTCCATGGCATCGTCCCCGGTCGGAAGGCGTACCCGATCGGCAAGGTCACGCTGCCAGTCACCTTCGGCTCACCAGCAAACTTCCGCACCGAGCGGATCGTCTTCGAGCTGGTGCCCTTCGACAGCCCCTACCACTGCGTCCTGGGGCGCCAGGCATTCGCCAAGTTCATGGCAGCGCCACACTACGCGTACAACGCGATGAAGCTCCCCGGGCCATGCGGCGTCATCACCATCAACGGCAACCCCGACATGGCCGTCGAGTGCAAGGCCAAAGGAGTCGAACTCGCCGTTGCCGTTATCGCGGCAGAAACCAATCACGCCGATGAGCTCGCCAAGTATGCGAGCGGGGTCAACAACGACGACCCCACCATACTCAAGAAGCCTAACTTGGAGGGCGCAAACACCTCAACCTTCGAGGCAAAGACGCACACCCGCACCGTCGAGCTGGTCCCAGGCGACTCCAGCCAGACGGTGACGATCGGGACGGGCATGAGCCCAGCCTAGGAAGGCGCTCTCATCGAGTTCCTCCGTGAGAACAGGGACATCTTCGCATGGAAGCCCTCTGACATGCCTGGTGTCCCTAGGGAGCTCGCTGAGCACAAGCTAAACGCCGACCCCAAAGTGCGACCCGTCAAACAGTCGCTGCGGCCCTTCAATGAAGAGCGCCACCGAGCCATCGCCGAGGAGGTGCAGCGTCTACTCGCTGCAGGCTTCATCCGGCCAATCAAGTACTCCAAGTGGCTGGCAAACCCAGTCCTGGTCGAGAAGAAGAACGGGACCTGGAGGATGTGTATCGACTACACAAACTTGAACAGCGCCTGCCCAAAGGAGCAGTTCGTCCTCCCGCGGATCGACCAAATAATCGATTCCACCACGGGCTCGGAGTCGCTATGTTTCCTCGACGCCTACTCTGGGTACAACCAGATCAACATGGCTATCGAGGACGAGGAGAAGACGGCCCATTCATCACGCCATTCGGAGCCTTCTGCTACACCGCCATGACCTTCGGCCTCAAGAACGTCGGGGCGACCTACCAGCGGTGCATGCAAGAGTGCCTCGCGAGCCAAATTGGCCGCAACATCCACGTCTACATCGACGACGTGGTCGTGAAGTCCGCTCGCCAGGGTTACCTACTCGCCGACCTGGCGGAAACGTTCGCCAACTTGAGAAAATACAAGATAAAGCTTAACCCAGGCAAATGCACTTTCGGTGTACCAGCAGGACAACTACTGGGGTACGTCGTCTCCAAGCGAGGAATCGAGGCGAACCCCACCAAGATCGACACGATCGCCCGACTCGGCAAACCCGAGTGCCTACGCGACGTCCAGAAACTGGTCGGGCGAGTAGCGGCTCTCAGTCGCTTCATCCCCCGCCTGGGCGAAAAGGCGATGCCCTATACCACCTGATGCGCAAGAACCCCACCTTCCAGTGGGACAAGGAGGCAGAGGACGCGCTTCGCGACCTCAAGAAGGTGCTACTCGCCCGCCGCTACGCCCGCCGACAAAGAACCCATGCTGGTTTACGTCGCGGCTTCCGGCGTCGTCGGCGCCGTCATGGTCGCCGAGCGGAGGAAGGAAAAAGCGCCCAAAGACAGCGTCTACTACATCATCGAGGTCCTCACCGAGTCGCGCCAGCGATACCGCGATACCGAGCTGGTATACACGGTCTTGAGCTCGTGGCGCCGCACTACTTCCAGAGCACCCGATCACGGTCGTCTCCTCGGCAACACTGCAGGACATCATCCGCAATCATGGCGGCTGGGCGGTCGCCAAGTGGGCGTCGAGATCGGCGTCCACAACATCAAATACGAGCCACGAAAAGCGATCAAGTCGCAGGCCCTATCGGACTTCATCGCCGACTGGGAAGAGGCCCAGCAGCCAGAGAAGCTGCCATACCTCCATTACTGGAGCCTGCACTTTGACGGCTCCAAGAATGCGGTCGGCGCGAGGATCGTGCTAACTTCACCGAAGGCGACAAGCTCCGCCACGTCCTCTGCCTCGACTTCACCTGCACCAACAACATGGCCCAGTACGAGGCCTTACTCCACGGCATGCGAGCTGCCAGGGAGATGAATGTCAACCGCCTACGCTGCTACGGAGACTCCGACCTCGTCGCTGGGCAAGTCGCTGGCACCTGCGACGCCGTCTCCCCCACCATGGCGGCGTACCGCCAAGCAGTGGACAAGCTGGGTGGACACTTCGCAGGCTACTCCGTCGAGTGGATCGACAGGCGAAAGAACGAGGAGGTCGATGCACTCTCTCGCATTGGGTCGGCTCGACTCGCACCACCCGCCGGCGTCTTCCTAGACACAATCACCAAGCCATCAGTCTCTCCGCCGAGGGAGATCGACATCGGAGTCCCGTTACAACCGGAGGCAGCCCTAGCCGCACTCGTCACCGAGCCAGACGACTGGACCAAGCCCTACGTCGCCTACCTGGAGGCCGGCACCTTGCCGGCAGACGAGACGGATGCTCGGATGATCGCACGCCGATGCAAGTCCTACACCATCATCGACGGCGAGCTCCACAAGCGCAGCGTCACCGGCATGTTCCAACGTTGCGTCCAACCCGCCGAAGGACGCAAGATCCTCCACGACATCCACTCCGGTGACTGCGGCCACCACGCCAGCGCCCGCTCTCTGGTCGCCAAGGCTATGCGGAATGGCTTTTAATGGCCCACCGCACACGCCGATGCCATCGACATTTTCCAGCGGTGCACCGGGTGCCAGAAGTATGCCAACCAGACGCACGTGCCGAGCTCAGCGCTCAAGACCATCCCCATCACCTGGCCATTCGCCGTATGGGGCATGGACATGGTAGGCCCCTTAAAGAAGGCTCCCTCCGGCCACAACCACCTCCTGGTCGCGGTCGACAAATTCACAAAGTGGGTGGAGGCCAAGCCAGTCCGGAAATGCGATGGGAAGACCGCCACTAAATTCCTACGCGAGCTCATATATCGCTACGGGTTCCCAAACAGCATCATCACCGACAATGGCACCAACTTCGCCAAAGGAGCCATGGCCGAATTCTGCGAGGAACACCACATCCGGCTCGACCTCGCATCGGTCGCCCACCCGGAATCCAACGGCCAGGCGGAACGGGCCAATCAAAGCATCCTCCACGGCCTGAAGCCGCGACTCCAAGTACCACTCGAGCGCACCGCCGGGTGCTGGGTCGAGGAGCTACCCTCCGTCATATGGGGCATCTGCAACTCGGTCAACAGGTCGACGGAATTCACCCCCTTCTTCATGGTGTACGGCGCCGAGGCAGTCATGCCCACCGACCTCGAGCACGACTCGCCGAGGGTCGTCCACTACACAGAGGCTGCGAACGAACTCGCACAACAGGATGGAGTCGATCAAATCGACGAGGCACGCGACCTAGCTCGCTCGTGCACCGCCATCTACCAACAAGGACTCCGCCGCTACCACAGCCGGCGGTGAAAACTCGCACCTTCCAAGAAGGCGATCTGGTGCTGCGCCTCATCCAGGACAAGAAGGGCATGCACAAGCTTTCCCCTCCATGGGAGGGACCATTCTCCATCGAGCGTGTACTCGGCAATGACGCCTACTACCTCATCGACGTCCGCGGGGACGGCAAACTCGACGTCAAGCGACCATGGAATGTAAACCTCCTACGGAAGTTCTATTCCTAGAACGCCACATATGTACTCTCCAGTCGCTATGAAATAAAAAGAATTGTTACCGCAAATTGTGCCTACTCTCCGTGTCTTGTGCCACTCGCACTCGTAACAACAGCGTCAAGCTAACCGCAGAAGTCAACCTTTGGTAAAGCGATCGGCACGGCCAAGTAGTGCGATGCAAAAGCACTGAGTCACCTCAGGTTTTGCATCGTCCACGAAAAACGCCTACCCGGAGCCCCATTGGAGTCGCCTAGCCCGACTGGTTCTACGATCCAAGACAACTGCCTTCGCTTCTCACAGCGACCACGATCCTCCGCATCCTCGACATAGCGACTCGAACGGCCACATACCACGCTCGGGGACTGACGACCAGTTCAGCGTGAGCGGCTCGGGAAAACGCCAAGTATGAGAGCATGCCCAGGACTCGCCATGCGACTGACCCAACGGGCCAGGCAGGAGTGATGCGCTCAAACCAACGCGCCAAGTCCTCACCCACCCTCGAGTCGCGCCTAGAACAACCAAGTACGACGCTCGGGGACTCGGCCACCCGACCTCGTTCGCGCAAGGGAAAACGGTGAAGTACAGAGCGCTCAAGGGAGTCGCCTAGCGACTGGCTCTTCGAGTCCGGGCGAGTCGACCACAATAACAAAACACTCACAAACCACAAACACATCATACACGAGGTAAACCCCACAAAAGGGCGGACGCACTCGGGGACTCGTTCAAACCTCAATCGGAAAACACATGACAAATCACAAAACAAACATGATATCACATTACTAGCATGTTGCAATTTTCTTAGAATACAAAATATGCCCAAACGGCAGATCTGCTACTAACGCCCCAGGGCAACCTACTCTACTCCGCAGGCTTCGACGATGACTCGCCAGCACCCTTGCGATTGCGGATGAACGGCGTGTACGGGTTGGACGGGTACGTCGTCAGCTCACCCGCCATCGCCGCGCGGAAGGGCTGCTCGACCTTGAAGTCCCGGTGCTGCGGCTCGGGGTCGTTGGGCGCGACGACCGTTTCCTGGTAAGGAAGGAGGTCGCCCATCGCCCAGACGCGCTCGGAGTACACCGCGGCGCGACCCGTCAACTTGAGCACCTCGGAGATCTCCACCTCGCCAGTCGACGACGGGTAGCCACTCGTCACATCGTCCAAATCAAAGTCTTCTGGAAAATGAGCAAGCCCAAGGCTAAGTGCCGTTGCCGCTCCACGCCGAAACGCCGATCACGTCATGAACTCGATGACCGACGGCGCCTTCTCCAAGTACTTCCACACCTTGACGAGGTCGCTGGGAATTACTTCCGTGGGCGATATCTCCTGGAGGTAGGCTCGGATGCATGTCGCCGACAACGTCGCCGAGTCAACGAGCGTGGCCACACATTGCTGCGCGTCGAACGAGCTCGCCTCTTCCGCGTTATCAATGATGCGACCTGTGGATAGAAGATAACAATGAATACATCGGATATTACGAAAAGACACATGCAATAGGCAGACAAACTCACCAATCAAGGGGTGGGAGAGATCCGTGATGAAGCTCTGAAGAGAAGTATAGTCGTCCTGAAGCCCAGCAACAAGGGCGTCAGAAACTTTACGCTCTTCTGCGGCGGCCGTAACGGCGGCCTTGGCTCGACCATCCGCCGAACTCGCCTCCTCTTTCGCCTCCCTCAGCTCGCGCTCAAGCTCGGCGATCCGCTTCTCAGCCGAGCTCAACGCCGATTGAGCCGTTGCCAACTCACCCGCGGGGACAAGTCCCTGGCGAGCCTCTTCTGCCTTCGCGGCGACTGCCTGAAGCCCCTTATTCGCATCTTGGACGGCGGCCAGTTCCTTCTCCGCACGGTGTTTCGCTGCCAATCGGTCAGCTGACTCACGTTGCAGACCCTGCACACAATTCAAACAGTTAACCAAAGCGAAATCCTAAGTGCCCACCCGCTGAAATTCAGCGAGTGCGCACTCGGGGACTGGCAATCAAGAAATCCTAAGTGCCCACCCGCTGAAATTCAGCGAGTGCGCACTCGGGGACTGGCAATCAAGAAATCCTAAGTGCCCACCCGCTGAAATTCAGCGAGTGTGCACTCGGGGACTGGCAATCAACAAATCCTAAGTGCCCACCCGCTGAAATTCAGCGAGTGCGCACTCAGGGACTGGACGCGAAAAATAACAACAAGACACTAAAAGAATCAGACCGCTGCAACTCACCGTCCTGATCCTCCGGGACTGGACATACCTGGATAGCTGCGCCAAGCATGTCGTGAAGTTGTATCGCGTCCACGGACGCGAGGAGAGCCGGCGTGTGCCCACGACGCTACTCGACCTCCGCGTCAGCGATCCCAGGTGCATGGCTCGAAGGCGAGGTCCCACTCGTTGCAGCCGCCTTGGTCATAAAGCGCGGGAACGTGGCGATGGAGGCACCGGCACCAAAGGAGACCGGCTCGGTCACCCCCGGCGAGGGAGCACCCTCCTTCGTGGGTATGGCCGCCCCCATTGCGGGTTCATTCGGCGCGACCGCCGTGTCGTCGGAGATCGTAACGACGTCGTCGCCCTTGGCCTTCTTGGCGCCATCCGCAGGAACGACGACTTCGTATGCCTTCCTCTTGCGAGAAGGGTCCTCCTCGCTGACGACGGGTGGCACCTTAGACACGGTCGGGTGGCCTATCTTCTTCACTTCGGTCCTGTAAATCGATCGTGTGAGCAAAATAATTCAAGCTGCTATGAAAGACAAAGGTAGGTGAGCGAACTCACTTGGCGACCGGAATGAAGCGTAGCCCCGTGCGGATGCCGGCCAGCTTCTCCAGTTCGGGGCCCAGTCGGCGGCTGAGGCCCATCTGCAGGACGTCGTGTGCCCAAGACACGGACGGCTTCTTCGTGGTCGAGGCTGCAACGGGAGCCTCTGGGACTCTTCAGCAGGGGCTTCCCTGCGAGGTGAAGCGGCCGGAGCGGCCCCTAGCCCGGAAACTGGGGTGAATGGCGGAGGCATCGAGGCCAGTGGCACCTCGACAGCGGCCGTGTCTAGCGCGGCTGCCGTTGGCGGCGCCTCATCCTTGGCCGGGCTGGGGGCGTCGGAGCTGCTCGCAGAGTGCGGTGGCGAGGCCGGCCTCATCGGCTTCGTCTTCTTCTTCGGAGGAGCCTTCGCCTCCTACTCCTTCTTCTTCTTCTTCTTCGACGGAGTAGCCTGGCGGCGCGAGGTGGTCTCCGAAAGTTCTTCATCTTCATCGTGACGCTCGAGGCTTTTACTCGCCTCAAGCTCACGCTGATGCTGCCCGCGGGTCTTGCGGACCAGCGGGGCGACCTCCTCCTCGGACTCGTCGTCGCCGTTGCTCTCGTCGCTCCCGGAATCGCCCTTGGCAGGAGGCGACTCGCCCGTGTCCTAGACGGACGAGCTCGAGTTCTCGTCGTCTGAAGGCGGGAGCCATCCTTCCACCACTTGGAATAGCTGCAATGAACACAAAATGAGATTAGACCGACCGCGATTGCAAAAACTGCGACTGCGAATGATGCGAGGTGGCTTACCGTTGGGGCTGGATGCTTTGCGTTGTAGGGGGCGACCCCAGCCTTTGCGTCCAGGTACACCGCCTGGGTGATCTTCTTCAGTGCTGGGGTGTAGTCCTCGAGCTTCCACTCGGCGAGGCAGGACTTCGTTGAGTCCTCCCGGCCCGTGTATTGGTACATGTAGTGGTCGCGCCGAGCCAGAGGGACGAGCCGCCGCCCGAACCAGCAGTTGTACAAGTTGATCGTCTGGAGGCCCTTCTTCTTCAGACCGCGGATGGTTTGGAGCATTTCGTCCACGACCATCCGCTGGTCGCTGGTGAGCTTGCCGACTTGAAGACGGCGCGGTTCGGACCGGTTGGCGGAGTATCGTGGGATCGCCGTCTCGCCCTCCGGGGTCGCCTCGGCAACATAGAACCAAGATTTCTTCCAGTCGCTCGCCGCCTTGGCGGGCAGCATCAAGTCGAAGAACGAAGCCTTCAACTTCAGCTGGAAAGTTAGGCCGCCCGCGGCAAGCATTGGGCCACCCGCTTCCTCGTGGTTGATCCGTCCGTGGAACAGATCTTGCCATAGAGGGAAGTAGGGCCGGCAGCCCAAGTAGCATTCGCAGAACGCCACGAAGATGGCGAGCTGCTCGATGCTGTGTGGACCCAGGTCCGACGGTTGGATCCCGTAGTAGGCGCAGAAGCACCGGAAGAACAGGTACGTGGGGAATCCTAGCCCCCGTTCTAGATGGCTGGTGAAGCAGATGAATTCCCCCTCGTGCGGGTTCGGGGTCACCTCTCCGCCGAGGATGCGCCAAGCAGCGGCGCCACAGGATCCCGGCCTCCTCAAAGGAAGCCAGTTGCGCCCTCGTACACTTAGATCTACCCCAAGGTTCGGTGGAGAGGGTCATGGCAGAAGGATTTGTGGGGGGTCGGAGGATTTCGGGTCGGCTGGATCGCTATGCGAAGGGAGGCAAAAGTGCGTGCAATCGGAGGAAATGGTGAGAAGATGGTTCTCTGATCGCCTGCCATTCCCCTTATATAGCGGTTGTTACCCGCCAAATCAGGGAGCCGTTACTACGCGGTGATTACGCCAAAAGTTACCGTTGGATTACCCCAACGGCTAGTTTGACCACGTTTAACGGTCCAACTTCAGCCGCTCGGCTCACCGACCCGATCACTATGACAAGAGCCACCGACTCGCCAAAGCTGCGATCAGGATGACTAGTTTTCTCCTTTATACAAGAGCCCGCCGATGATTCGACTGGATGTCTACTCTGGAGCCGTATACTTCGACTGCCAGCAGCCACCTACGCCTAATCGACGACGGCCTCGGGGACTACTGATGGGGATGTGCCTACCGGGGTATACCCAAGGGGCGTTCCGAGCCCAAGCTGGCGAGTGGGCACTGCGGCGGATCAAAGCCCGGCGTGGATCCAAGCGACTGGAAGCTGAAGGCCCAGGCGAGTAGATAGGCCCAGGCGGATTAGGTTAAACAAGTACCGAAGACTTAACTGATTCGGTTGAGATATGTAAACCCTAGGGGAGGTGAGCCTATATAAACCTCCATGCGGGGCGTGTAGAGATACGTTCCATCATACACCCAAGCGACTCGCCGCCTATCGCCGAGCTCGCCCATTGTACCACCTCCATAATACAATCTAGAAGGAGTAGGTCTTTACCCTCCAGGGGGGCGAACCTGGGTAAAACCCTATGTCTCCGCCCTCATCTCGCACCACAGATGGCTGGCCGCCCTTGCCCCTCGTTCTACTACTCGCTGCCGATTGCAGCATCTGCCGTGACCATTCCCACGACACGCGGTGAAGACGACGATGAGGTTGCGTGGGGTCCAATGGTCAGTGAGAGAGAGAGGGGGCGCGGGGTCCACTTCTCTGTGACGGCGCGGGTGTGTTGTTCGGTGAAAAACGATTCACTGCGGGGGGAAGATGGGCTACGAGTGGGCTTGATGGGCCTGTTGGGTTGGGTCTGTTTCATTCATTTTTTTTATACCAAAAGTTTTTCCTTTTTCTGTTTGAATATTCTGATTTGATTTTCATAACACCAATTCAAATCAAGCCACCACCATACTTTAGGTATAGATTAATTCTGTTTAACAACATAATCCAAAGTCCAAAGTAAATTAATTTTTATTCTTTTAGGATCTATTAATAATTAAATAAATAGACCTTAGTCTTTAATTCAAATAGGATTTAATTTATTTAAAAACTCTATTTGAACCTAAATAATACCCAAAACCTTTTCAGTAGGTTTTATTTGAAAATATAAAACACTTGGAAATCTTATTTAAAATAAATTAAAAAGTTTTAGTGTTTATTTAAAATGGAAAGCCTTTACTTTAATAAAATTGGATATTAATAAATCCTCATTATTTTATTTAAATAAACCTTTACTCTTTTTATCAAATAGAAATATTTTATTTCAAAAGCTTGGCCAAGATTTAATTTGGCTCTATAAAATATTCCTTATTTATATTTCTACCTTTGCTTTATAAAAACCATATCCTTTTATTTAAAGATGAAAAAATAGTGATTCCAACTATTATAACTTTATTTATTAATTGTTTATGTTTTTTTAAATCCCTTTAGGATTTTATTTTATCAAAATAGGTTTTGATGTTTCCAATTGGATTCAAAAAGTTTCTTCTCACCCTAAATTTCAACAAAATTTTATTTTGTTTATTTATTTTTTTCACATTTCAAAATTTGGAAAATTTTGGGATGTGACAGGCTACCACACTTAAAAGAAATCTCGTCCCGAGATTTGGGAAGGCTAAGGTTACAAGTTGGCTTCAAGGCAACTAGGGTACTACCACCCTTAAAAGAAAGTCTCATAGGGTTACATTGATGGTTCACTTGACTATGGGTTCAACACTTAATATCCAGACAAGGAATCCTTATTTGACTCAACTGAGTTAACTAGTTCCTGACATTCACTTCTTCTATCTCTTTAGAGTTTCCATCCATGTCAATGTGGTTCACATGTCCTTTCTAGGTCACATTGGAGTCATTTCCATTGGATCTTCTAGCATCCTTTTTCTTTTTCTTCTCAGGACAGTCTGATGCATAGTGTCCAAGTTCCTTGCAATTATAGCACTGCAACTGGATAATATATTTCTTCCTGAAAGTGTCTTGTTGATTCTGACCAAGGTCATCTCCATTGTCTGTATCATTTCCATTATTATCACTTCCATTGCTGTTGTGGTGATACTGATGTGGTTCAGAATCTTCCTTGCTCTTTTTGAATGAATGCTTATTTTGTGATGATCCTAAGTGATTCTTGAGTTTATGCTTCCTCTTTCTGTTCTCAACTTGATTCATCTTGTTTTCCAAAATGGTGGCTTTGTCACAGAGTGATTGATAAGTTGGGACATAGGAAACAGCTAGCTGCAGGTTCCACTCATCATTGAGTCCTTCAAGAAATTTCTCCTTTCTCTTAGCATCTGTATCAACTTCATCCGGTGCATAGCGTGCCAGATTGTTGAATTCTTCAATATACTCAGCCACACTGAGGTGACGCTGTTTCAGATTGTGAAACTCCTTTTTCTTCAAGTACATGACTCCAGGTGAGATGTGAGTTGTACGGAAACCATCCTCAAAAATAGCCCAAGTCACATCCTCAAGGGGAGTGGTGATCTAAAAGTTGTCCCACCATGTTGATGCTGGTCCTTCAAGTAGAAATGCTGCAAACCTAACTTTTTCTTCATTGGTGCAACCAACAGTCACTAAGTCTTTGTTCACTGAACGTAACCAGTCATTGGCTTCCATTGGATCAGTTGTTCCAAAGAACCTTGCAGGCCTAAGTTTCAGAAACTTGGTGAGCATATCACGTGCTGGAGGATTATTCTGATTGTTGTTGTTGTTCTAATTCTGTATGAATGTGGTCATCTCCTGCATCAGTTGTGTCTGAGTTTTCATCATCTGCTGCATCTCAGGAGTGATATTGTTGTTTTGGTTGGGGTTGGCATGACGGGGAGGCATCTGTTGGTTTGATAGGGATAAGTAATGATGGATAGGTTTTTAAGAAGTTCTAACACACAACTCAAAACATCCAAGTTCAATCAATCAATCAACAAGCAACTATCCACTTAACAACTTATGAGCTTAACTCATGAGTTGGAGGAAACAACAACTTTTCTTGAAATAATCAACCTAGTATAGTCATACCTCATAGGTCAATATGATCCATACTCTAACTTGACATCAATGTCTTTGGTAGGCAATCTAATGTCCCTTGGTTCTCACTTGTAGTCCTTAGTCATGTCTAAGTTGAGGTCCTTGGTGAAACTAGAGTTGAAGTCATTGGTCATGGTGAAGGCTTTGTCCAACAAGTTGAAAAGGAAGAGATGTAGAATCAAAACTGTAACACCCTCAGAATCGGACCTATGCAAGTTTTAGCGATTCTCGCCAAACCCGCATAGAAACGATTCAAAGGTGCCCACCAGGCACTTTCGTGCGGGTGGAAAACAAAGTAATAACGTTACACAACAGTCCTCGATGGGACCCACATAACAGATATATATAACAGCGACTCACTGAGTCAAGAATACAGATATAATATACAAAGATCCAAATCACCTTGAAAATGACACAGCGTCCGTCTACGGACAAGATGCAAATGGGGCTAAGAGCCCTGAAGAATAACCAATGGCGTCCATAACCCTGCCCAGGCCAAGCCGGAAGGGTAACCTAACAACGGCGTCGATCTCAAAACCTGCTTAAACAAAAGGGGTGCCGACAAAGGGCAAAGGAAAAAGAGGAGAGTCAGTACTGAGGCCAGTACACGGCGAGACTAGAATTCGGTGGTCCTCGCCTACATAGGTATGGTGGACTTAAGCGGCAGCGGCAGCATGCACTGAACAACCTATAGAGACTCGATACATCTGGCGACTATCAGAGAGGGATAAGAAAGACCTATTCGAATCCAACCTGGTACTACCCTCAAACAAACCCATCCTGGCGTTCCCCCTCGAGACCAAACGAGGAAGTCAACCGAGGAACTCACACAGTTGGCAGTTTTACTTATTCAGTTATCGTTGCAGCAATTACTAGTCAGGTTTAGATAATCATCCTGATAAAGTAAGCTGTGGGCACTTTTAGTTAGCCATTCCGTGATAGTTGCGACACTTACTAGTCAAATACAATTAGCATGAGATATCCCAAAAACCCAGCAGTTGTTGGTACTTTTATTTAGCCAAACTGTCATAGTGAAGCTGATTACTAGTCAAATCGGATACAAGTCAATTTATAACAGTAAACTTTAGTTATAGTTGTCTATGATCAAGCACTGTGCTCCAAGTCGTCCATAACCGCGGACACGGCTTCTCGAAAAGATTTAACCCTGCAGGGGTGCACCAAAATATCCACATGCACTTCGACCCTTTTTGCCAGATCAGTTAACATACACCCATCGGTATGTCGGCGGGGCCTAAGTCACGACGTTCCCAGACCCAAAGCAAGTACATGGGGGCCACCCCACCAAGTCGAACCATAGCGAAGTCGGCCGGTCTCCGAGACGGACTTAGGGTTTGGGTAGACGGCTGTGAACGACAGCAAATCCCAAAACTGGGACTGTCGACACCGCGAAAACGTGTCCCGATCCTAAACAGTACGTTGTGCTCCTCGCACAATTTAAATAAAGCAGTAAAGCATGGCATAAGTACAGGATAGTAAATAAAACCTCAAACTAGTTTGTGGCCCCCAGTACAATACTTTGAAATCAGGTAATAATCAATGGGGGGGCCATATCTCCCCACCTGTGGTTAGCGCGCTCGATCTCTAACAGTGTCAAGAACTCGGTCCCACGGACACAAGTGGGCGGGAAACCAACATTATCTATCACCCACCGATGCCTCGCCTTTACTTACTTCAATTTTAGTTGTTAAACAAGAATTAAAGTGAGCGAAAAGCAAAGCCATGATCATCTCCAACGTCAACATGCGGCAATTCTCCAACCATTGTGGTACTCGACGACACGCAAAAACACTTGAGCAAGCGACTACGACACGCGGGTCCAACTATCTACCAAACAACAGGTAATAGGATGTGTCCAAGGCTATATATGGCTGCAAGGGATATCACGGTGAAAACTAGAGCATCGCAACACAGATAGCAAAGATCAACAGGAGGGAAATAAATACTAGAAAAGTAAGATAGGAAGAAAGGGGAGATTCTCTTTGAAAACATTGTCAAGGGTCACCAAGATCGGGCGAAGCTCACATCAACTCAACGGCCTTATCCGCGAAGAAGCAAAACACTAGAAGAAACACCGGATGCAATATTTAATACTACGGCAAAAGATCGGCATGATGCATGTATGATGTATAACATGGCAAGGTGCGATGCGATTAGGTCATATTAAGTGGAACCGGGGGTCCCGACAATTGATTAGGTGGTTCATGTTGTTTAGCTACCCCGCAATTTATATGTTGGATTAACAAGACAAGATTATATCATCGGTTCGCTACACAAATTTAAATGAGGCCGATATGAGACTAGATTTGCCCGCATATGGGCCCCATAGTTAATTAGAGGTGAATCGGCATAAGGCCCCCAAACCACAGACAAGGATGCATGCAAGATGAATGGTTATTAATATGCAACAATTTTATGTTTAGCATTTATAAAAATAGGGGTTCGGATAAGGGTCACACATTAGGGCGTCTCGACGAACTTGAGGTTCCAGGGTTCGGGGTCCGGGGTTCGACAGGGTCCGGGGTTCGACGGAGACGGTCTCGGCAGGATCGTTCTCGGATGCAGAGTAGATCTTGGCGCATCCGTGGGGAAGGGCTTGGTTCGGTGTCGATCTTGTAGTCGCGAAGATCTTGTCGGGTCCGCGCCAACAAGTCGGTCTTGGCGTTCGGGGTCCTACGGTTTCCTGTCGACGTCCTTGACGTCCAAGATGAAGAACTCGGCGTATCCGTGTCGTGGTTCTTGTCGGGGTTCTCGGCTTCGGGCGCCGGGGTCGGTCTTCGGGACCGGATCCGGGGAGAAGACCTTGGGGTATCACGGTTCCGTTGTCGGTGTTGATCTTGGCAGCACGATCATCGGGGTTGCGGCATCGGATCTGTCTTATCGACGAGATGATTTTGTCGCCCCTAGAATTGGCATCGGTTCCTCTTCGCAACTCTTCTACCTCCACAACACAGGGCAACACCAAAACTATAGTGACACTCCTTGTCACTTCCCTGAGAAGATTCTTCACCAGTTAGCAGGGGTAGTACTTCGTCAACACACCACATCGCGGCAGCAGATACACTGGGAAATGCATCGAAGCTAAACAGGGAACCTGGGAGCGGACCAACCAAAAGCACAAGTCCTGCTGAGGCAGCGACGGCATGCACGGCAAAGATGCGAGGGCCGGCGTAGGGAGGGACTCCAGGCGGGGCGGCGCCGGGGTCGAGGAAGACCGACGATGGCCAGAACTTGGAGGAAGGGCGCGAGGCGTGGGCCGGAGGAGAGCTCGCGGCCGCGCAGGGCGTGGCCTCGGGCTCGAGCGGGCCGGTGGAGCGGCGGCGAGGCGACGGCGGGAGGGGCCCAGGGGCGGCGGGCGACTAGCGCTCGATCCAGCGGTCGGGTCGAACAGGCGCAGCGGTGGCGGCGGCGCGTCGGCCAGCGAGGTCGGCAGTGGGCGGCGGGCTTCGAGCGGCGGCGGGCAGCGGCGGCGGCGCGGCGGCAGAGGTGGGAGGAGGATGCGGCCGAGGCGAGGGAGAGGCGGGTCCAATGGCCGGCGGCGAGGAGGCGGGGCAGCGGAGGCGGGCGCGATCTGGGAGGAGAGCGGAACACAGGAGAGGAGAAGGGAAGCGGCCGGTGGGCGGCGGCGAGGCGGGGCAAGGTCGGGGAGCGGAGGGCGAGAGGGAGGCGTGAGCGGGGTGGTTCTAGGAGGAGCGGGGTGTCGGTGGTGCCAGGGAGGTGGGGCCGGCTGTCGGTCGCGTGGGGGGGTCTGTGGGTGAGGTGAGCGCGTGGGGGTTGCTGGGTGGCCACGCGGGGTGGGTGAGCGGGGATCTGGGCAGGGCGGGATCCCGAGGGAGGCTGTCGGTTGAGAGGAGCGGGGAAAAGAGATGGGGCCAGGGGAGTTTGGATCAGGGGGTGGCGGCGGCTGAAGGAGGGGTGGGGTGAGAGGGTGGTTGGGTTTGGGGTAGGGTTTCTAGGGTTAGGGTTCCATCCGGCTGGGCCTAGTGGGCCTGGCTGGATTAGGTCTAGATTTTATTATTATTTTTAAAACATCTAATTTTATTATGTTTGTTTTGTTTAAATCACTTTGTAACTAGCTTTTACACGGTTGAAAAATAGCAAGAAATAAAATTTGAATAGAAGAGAAGATATAATGTAGAAAATACTATAGGGTTTTATAAATAGTTTCGAGACAAAATATGCATGATGACATGACGATGCTCAAATGCAATGTGGCATGATGACATGAGCATGCGGTCATGATGATGCAATGCACAAAAACATCGCGATTTTCTAGTAGTGGTTTTGCGGGATGCCACAATTCGACACCACTAACAATGGATCTCGCCCTCGAGATCCGCCTCATGGTACCGGAAGGAAGGTCGGCGTTCTGCGTCTTCTCGCTTCGTGTAGATCCTCGCGACACCACTAACAAGAGGTCGTTGTCCGTGATCGTCGAGAGGACACTCCGGAACAAAAAGGTCGAAGGTAGAGGTATCCACAAATAAAGCCACCCCTAAATTCGATGGAAAGAGGGAACCGATGCATTCTCATCCACTTCAATGTACAAAAGCGAATAGAAGGGGTAGTCGGCATGGGGGCCAATCCATCACGCACCCAAACTATTACTCTGCACAATCAGTAGAAAAGCGCGCAACCATTCTTGGAATCAGACTGTAGATCTCGACAAGCGAGGTTCGGAAACAAAGGAGTGGTGCAGACTCTGCATCGGATCTGGCGTAGATGATGTCGTCGCGTCGGAAAACACCGGAAGGCACAAACAAGGAACAAAGAATGGTACCACAGTAGACGGATTCCTCAGGCAGCATGAACACCGGATGGTAGAACACCGTTATCAAAGAAGGAAGCGAAACCCTGAAGGTACGACGGAAAACCCAACCACGAGAAATTCCTGGACTCGAAGAAAGAGATGAGAGAGGATCCAAAACACGTCGAGATAAGAGGAGAATAGCAGAGGGGTAAGGAGTAAAATCAGACCTAACCAGAACTATCCAACCGATTTTCAAAAATAGTTTGACACTCTACTTCGGCCGTTAGCTAGGTTATCCTACAGGCTGGACTTGTGAGGTATCGCAACTGCTGGGCTCTGATACCACTCTGTAACACCCTCAGAATCGGACCTATGCAAGTTTTAGCGATTCCCGCCAAACCCGCATAGAAACGATTCAAAGGTGCCCACCAGGCACTTTCGTGCGGGTGGAAAACAAAGTAATAATGTTACACAACAGTCCTCGATGGGACCCACAGAACAGATATATATAACAGCGACTCACTGAGTCAAGAATACAGATATAATATACAAAGATCCAAATCACCTTGAAAATGACACAGCGTCCGTCTACGGACAAGATGCAAATGGGGCTAAGAGCCCTGAAGAATAACCAATGGCGTCCATAACCCTGCCCAGGCCAAGCCGGAAGGGTAACCCTGCTAACGGCGTCGATCTCAAAACCTGCTTAAACAAAAGGGTGCCAAAGGGCAAAGGAAAAGAGAGGCGTCAAGATCGAGGCCAGTACACGGCGAGACTAGAATTCGGCGGTCCTCGCCTACATAGGTATGGTGGACTGAAGCGGCAACATGCACTGAGCAACCTATAAAGACTCGATACATCTGGCGACTATCAGAGAGGGATAAGAAAGACCTATTCGAATCCAACCTGGTACTACCCTCAAACAAACCCATCCTGGCGTTCCCCCTCGAGACCAAACGAGGAAGTCAACCGAGGAACTCACACAGTTGGCAGTTTTACTTATTCAGTTATCGTTGCAGCAATTACTAGTCAGGTTTAGATAATCATCCTGATAAAGTAAGCAGTGGGCACTTTTAGTTAGCCATTCTGTGATAGTTGCGACACTTACTGGTCAAATACAATTAGCATGAGATATCCCAAAAACCCAGCAGTTGTTGGTACTTTTATTTAGCCAAACCGTCATAGTGAAGCTGATTACTAGTCAAATCGGATACAAGTCAATTTATAACAGTAAACTTTAGTTATAGTTGTATATGATCAAGCACTGTGCTCCAAGTCGTCCATAACCGCGGACACGGCTTCTCGAAAAGATTTAACCCTGCAAGGGTGCACCAAAGTATCCATAGGCACTTCGACCCTTTTTGCCAGATCAGTTAACATACACCCATCGGTATGTCGGCGGGGCCTAAGTCACGACGTTCCCAGACCCAAAGCAAGTACATGGGGGCCACCCCACCAAGTCGAACCCGCAACAAAGTCGGCCGGTCTCCGAGACGGACTTAGGGTTTGGGTAGACGGCTGTGAACGACAGCAAATCCCAAAACTGGGACTGTCGACACCGCGAAAACATGTCCCGATCCTAAACAGTACGTTGTGCTCCTCGCACAATTTAAATAAAGCAGTAAAGCATGGCATAAGTACAGGATAGTAAATAAAACCTCAAACTAGTTTGTGGCCCCCATTACAATACTTTGAAATCAGGTAATAATCAATGGGGGGCCCATATCTCCCCACCTGTGGTTAGCGCGCTCGATCTCGGAACAGGTGTCAAGAACTCGGGGTCCTACGGGACACAAGTGGGCGGTCGGAAACCAACATTATCTATCACCCACCGATGCCTCTGCTTACTTACTTCAATTTTAGTTGTTAAACAGTAATTAAAGTGAACGAAAAGCAAAGCCATGATCATCTCCAACATCAACATGCGGCAATTCTCCAACAATTGTGGTACTTGACGACACGCAAAAACACATGAGCAAGCGACTACGACACGCGGGTCCAACTATCTACCAAACAACAGGTAATAGGATGTGTCCAAGGCTATATATGGCTGCAAGGGATATCACGGGTACGAAAACTAGAGCATCGCAACACAGATAGCAAAGATCAACAGGAGGGAATAAATACTAGAAAAGTAAGATAGGAAGAAAGGGGGAGATTCTCGCCTGAAAACATTGCCGAAGGGTCAGCCGAAGATCGGGCGAAGCTCACATCAACTCAACGGCCTTATCCGCGAAGAAGCAAAACACTAGAAGAAACACCGGATGCAATATTTAATACTACGGCAAAAGATCGGCATGATGCATGTATGATGTATGACATGGCAAGGTGCGATGCGATTAGGTCATATTAAGTGGAACCGGGGGTCCCGACAATTGATTAGGTGGTTCATGTTGTTTAGCTACCCCGCAATTTATATGTTGGATTAACAAGACAAGATTATATCATCGGTTCGCTACACAAATTTAAATGAGGCCGATATGAGACTAGATTTGCCCGCATATGGGCCCCATAGTTAATTAGAGGTGAATCGGCATAAGGCCCCCAAACCACAGACAAGGATGCATGCAAGATGAATGGTTATTAATATGCAACAATTTTATGTTTAGCATTTATAAAAATAGGGGTTCGGATAAGGGTCACACATTAGGGGGTCTCGACGAACTTGAGGTTCCAGGGTTCGGGGTCCGGGGTTCGACAGGGTCCGGGGTTCGACGGAGACGGTCTCGGCAGGATCGTTCTCGGATGCAGAGTAGATCTTGGCGCATCCGTGGGCCTACGGTTTCCTGTCGACGTGCTTGACGTCCAAGATGAAGAACTCGGCGTATCCGTGTCGTGGTTCTTGTCGGGGTTCTCGGCTTCGGGCGCCGGGGTCGGTCTTCGGGACCGGATCCGGGGAGAAGACCTTGGGGTATCGCGGTTCCGTTGTCGGTGTTGATCTTGGCAGCGCGATCATCGGGGTTGTGGCATCGGATCTGTCTTGTCGACGAGATGATTTTGTCGCCCCTAGAATTGGCATCGGTTCCTCTTCGCAACTCTTCTACCTCCACAACAGAGGGCAACACCAAAACTATAGTGACACTCCTTGTCACTTCCCTGAGAAGATTCTTCACCAGTTAGTAGGGGTAGTACTTCGTCAACACACCACATCGCGGCAGCAGATACACTGGGAAACGCATCGAAGCTAAACAGGGAACCTGGGAGCGGACCAACCAAAAGCACAAGTCCTGCTGAGGCAGCGATGGCATGCACGGCAAAGATGCGAGGGCCGACGCAGGGAGGGACTCCAGGCGGGGCGGCGCCGGGGTCGAGGAAGACCGACGACGGCCAGAACTTGGAGGAAGGGCGCGAGGTGTGGGCCGGAGGAGAGCTCGCGGCCGCGCAGGGCATGGCCTCGGGCTCGAGCGGGTCGGTGGAGCGGCGACCGAGGCGGACAGCCGGAGAGGGGGCCACAGGACGGCGGGGCGACTAGCAGCTCGAGCCCCGGGTCGGTCGAACGGGCGCGAAGCGGTGGCGGCGACGGCGCATCCAGGCGGCGAGGTCGACGGTGGGAGCGGCGGGCGGGGCTTCGAGCGGCGGCGGACGACGGGCCTGCAGCGGCGGCGGCAGAGGCGGGCGGGAGGATGCGCCGAGGCGAGGGAGAGGCGGGTCGGCGGTGGCGGCGGGCAAGGAGGCGGCGGCGAAGGCGGAGGCGCGCATCTGGAGGAGAGGAACGGAACACAGGGAGAGGAGAAGAAGAGCGCGGCGGTGGGGCGGTGGAAGCGCCATGGCGGGCAAGGTCGGGGAGCGGAGGGCGAGAGGGAGGCGCGAGCGGGGTGGTTCCAGGAGGAGCGGGGCGAGCGGGGCGTCGGTGGTTCCAGGGAGGTGGGGCCGGCTGTCGGTCGCGTGGGGGGTCTGTGGGTGAGGTGAGCGCGTGGGGGTTGCTGGGTGGCCACGCGGGGTGGGTGAGCGGGGATCTGGGCAGGGCGGGATCCCGAGGGAGGCTGTCGGCTGAGAGGAGCGGGGAAAAGAGATGGGGCCAGGGGAGTTTGGAGCAGGGGGTGGCGGCGGCTGAAGGAGGGGTGGGGTGAGAGGGTGGTTGGGTTTGGGGTAGGGTTTATAGGGTTAGGGTTCCATCCGGCTGGGCCTAGTGGGCCTGGCTGGATTAGGTCTAGATTTTATTATTATTTTTAAAACATCTAATTTTATTATGTTTGTTTTGTTTAAATCACTTTGTAACTAGCTTTTACACGGTTGAAAAATAGCAAGAAATACAATTTGAATAGAAGAGAAGATATAATGTAGAAAATACTATAGGGTTTTATAAATAGTTTCGAGACAAAATATGCATGATGACATGACGATGCTCAAATGCAATGTGGCATGATGACATGAGCATGCGATCATGATGATGCAATGCACAAAAACATCGCGATTTTCTAGTAGTGGTTTTGCGGGATGCCACAAAAACCAAAAGGTTGAGGAAAGAGTTTACAAGATTGTTGTAAATAAGTTTTAGAGCAAATACAACTCCTATTTTTCTAAGGGGTTTTGTCCAATCCTAGGGTTACAATCCTATAGGCAACACAGTGCTCTGATACATCTATAAGGTTCCCAACCTTTAATAAGGTAGAGATCCTTGTGTTTACAATGCTAGTCCCTGGATCAATAGCTATCATCCATAGTTAAGATGTAATATTAAGAAACAAAGGTCATAATACAACTTTATAACCAGGATTAAAATAATTCATTACATCTTACATAGCTCATTTGGATATCTCATTACATTGCAGCAGAATATCTATAAAGCATGGAGTCCTTCATCTTCAAAGTGCCACAAGCAGTCATGTTGGTTGTAGACTTGTAATCCTATTCAACAAACTTTACTAACATCAAACAAACCTGCAACATGATAAGTTGCATCCACAAGGGTCAATACATTTGAATTGTATTGGCAAGTTTCACTACTATGTAGAAATAAGTGGATCCTATCATTACATGCATATTTGGCTAAGTGGGGTTAGGCTCATTTGCAGAAAGCAATATAGTTTTATCCTATCTTTTCAAAATAGTTTTGATCTTTGTCAAATCTTTCTGAACTCCTTGGAAAACTCCAAGTGCTTCAAATCCCTTGTTGTCACCATCAAATTTTACTTTGAGAAATTGGAATGTCAAGATCTTCCATAGCTTCAGGCCTTAGTTGCTTAGTATTGTCCATAACCGGGGACACGACTAAGTACTTAGAATTTTATCTTCAGCAGAAGTTGTACACTTTACCCACATGACACAATCTCGTTTCACGCCACCGGTCATTGGATAAGTACACCAAATGGAGTACCGGCAGATCGAGAATGTGACAAAGTCTTTCCATAGAAGTCCTCCCAATACACAATGCTAGCTTGTCTACCAGGCACCAATGTAAGGATATATTTCCAATACACAATTCTAGTTAACCTGAAGATGCCAATGCAAGGGTCTTCCACTATGTAGTTGACTAAGCCAGAGCCCATTTAGCATGTGGCTGTACACGGAAGCCACTGTACGAGAAACATGTTCAATCTCTAATCCCTAGGTGGTTTTCTTCTAGTGCACATACAAAAAGATAGCCATATAAACATGGTTCCCTTTGTTGCCACCTTGTCCAAAACTTGTGTATCCTCTTTCCACCCAGTGGTTCATTGAGTACTTGTTTTATTATATAAAACATATTTTTTCCAACACTTCATATAATCATATCATGTATCCCATCCCAAATATATAGCAGAGCTAAGCTTACTAAAACTACAATGTTTTCACTAAGGAAGATATAAGGGTATCCTATTAGGATTTAGCATAGCATAAAATATAGTAGTCCTTATCACGGATGTTACAAAAATCCACTAAGTGTCATGAAAATAGTAGGACATGGATGATAGAGTCACTTGCCTTTTTAGTAGAAAATGTTGGTTCACTTCTTGACTACAAATATCACACTCTTCTAACTTCACTACAATTCAATCAAACAAACACAATTTCAACTAGCATTCAAACCATTTCTCACACATAAAATAACAAAAACAAGGTCATGCATGCAAGCATGCAAAAGATAGTTTTATTTCCAGAAGTGGTTTCCACTAGGCTCTAAATATTATAAAGTTCAAATTGGTCATTTACTAAAGTGGTAAAACCATTTGCAAAAGGTTTCATCTCATAAACCAAATATTATGATAAGGTGATATTTTATGTAGTTGAAAATATCTTTTAGCAAAGTAATGATTTTATATGGTTCATCAAATAAGTTGTTAATTCACAAAACTTGGTGTTTAGGGTCAGAAGGTTTGAATCAAATCATTTCCCAAAGGTTTCACTCAAAAATCATTTCTAAATCATAATTAATATTTTTATTTGACTAGAAATGAGCTAATTCAACTATTTATTCCTTATCTTCACAAAATACATTTTTTAATCCATAAGTTGGTTCCTATGGTCAGTAGGTTCAAAACAAACCATTTTGCAAAGATTTCATCTCAAAAATATATCTAGAACAATTTTTATATTCAAAATAAGCCTACACAAGTTTCTGCAAATTCAACAAATTTTACAGAAGCAAAACATTAAACAAAATGCATGGTTGCAAAGTACTTGTTATGCTGAATCCATTGATATAAAATTTGCAAAATTTGGACGTGTAGAATTAAAGTTATGAATTTTACAAGTTTGCAATCCTAATAGATTCTAATTTATGTTTTAAACTAAACCATGTCCACGTGGCTTGATTCTATTGGCCGGTACCGCTTCATGCGGATAAGCCTCTCTGGACCGCATGATTTCACTTAAATCGCACGGCGCTGATCAAATCATACCCCTTCGTCTAATTCTAATCTCAGCCAACAGATCGAGATCCAACGGACACAGCTGCTCGACCAAGATCTGGCGACGCTGGCGACGGTGCACGCTCGGGCTACGGTGGAGCCGGCGATTCAGGAAGCAAGAGGGGTAACGGATATGCTCACCGTGCTCGTGGGAGTGTGGAGAAGCTCGAGGTGTGGTTGCCTTAGCGAGAGGCGCTCAGGAACGGAGGGAATTTCTCGCCGGAGTCGGTGGCGGCGTCGGGCTTGCTCAGTTGTCGATGGGGGCGATGCTTGGGAGCGAGCTAAGACAAACGGGGCACATGGTTAGATGCGGGCGAGCGTGGGGAGTATGGGAGTATCATTGGGAGGGCTCGGGGCGGTCGGAGCTTACCGGGGAACTCGCCGGAGGAATGGCAGAAGACGGTGGCGCTCGGGTGTGGTCGTTGTCGACGATTTGGAGCGCACGCGAGCGAGTGGAGCACACGGGCAGGTGCGCACGGGACTAGAGAGCAAGCTCGTATGCTCTGGGAGTGGAGAGGTGGTCGGGGTCGTCGGGATTTCGCCGGAGAAGCTCGTCGGGGACAGTGGGTTCGAGCTCGAAATTAGAGCAGCCCGGTGGCAGAGAGTGGCTGGAGTTTGGGGGGAAAGAGAGAAGAGGCGTGGGCGTTTATGTACGCGTGATCACAGCGAGGAATAACTCAGGCATTAACTCGAATTCATCGCCGCAATCAAGGGCAGCAACGGCGAGGGGGAACGGTCGCGGTGAAGACGACGATGAGGTGGCATGGGGTCCAATGGTCAGTGAGAGAGAGAGGGGGCGGGGTCCACTTGTCTGTGACGGCGCGGGTGTGTTTTTCAGTGAAAACGGTTCACTCCGGGGGGGAAGATGGGCTGCGAGTGGGCTTGCTGGGCCTGTTGGGTTGGGTCTGTTTCATTCATTTTTTTATACCAAATGTTTTTCCTTTTTCTGTTTGAATATTCTGATTTGATTTTCATTCAAACAATTCAAACACCAATTCAAATCAAACCACCACCAAACTTTAGGTATAGATTAATTCTGTTTAACAACATAATCCAAAGTCCAAAGTAAATTAATTTTTATTCTTTTAGGATCTATTAATAATTAAATAAATAGACCTTAGTCTTTATTTCAAATAGGATTTAATTTATTTAAAAACTCTATTTGAACCTAAATAATACCCAAAACCTTTTCAGTAGGTTTTATTTGAAAATATAAAACACTTGGAAATCTTATTTAAAATAAATTAACAAGTTTTAGTGTTTATTTAAAATGGAAAAGCCTTTACTTTAATAAAATTGGATATTAATAAATCCTCATTATTTTATTTAAATAAACCTTTACTTTTTATCAAATAGAAATATTTTATTTCAAAAGCTTGGCCAAGATTTAATTTGGCTCTATAGAATATTCCTTATTTATATTTCTACCTTTGCTTTATAAAAACCATATCCTTTTATTTAAAGATCCAAAAATAGTGATTCCAACTATTATAAGTTTATTTATTAATTGTTTATCTTTTTTTAAATCCCTTTAGGATTTTATTTGATCAAAATAGGTTTTGATGTTTCCAATTGGATTCAAAAAGTTTCTTCTCACCCTAAATTTCAACAAAATTTTATTTTGCTTATTTATTTTTTCACATTTAAAAATTTGGAAAATTTTGGGATGTGACACTTCTAGCGTCCATGTTGTATATAAAGACATAACATGGATAAGCGAGTGATGGGTATCACGTAGAAATGAGAAGGACGTGAATTATCTAACAGATAAACAACGCGAACAGCTTGACAAAGGAAAGCCTCAGTGTTTATTCGATATCGTCAACGTGTCTCGTGAAGACGTAACATGGGTAATCGAGTCGCATATGTAGTGTACATACACAAAGGGCGTGAATTCAGTGAAAGATAAACAATGTGCACCGTTTGAGGCAAGCATGAAATTTACTAGGACAACGGAACACCCTGTGTCTTATCATCTAGATCGAGGGCCAACTTGTTAAGGCATTTGACTTTAGCGTGTTTGTCCGCTTATTGTGAGTTAATGTCTAAAGCCTCTTTTACCAAAGCACATAGTCGCGTATGTAGAACAAATATGACACCAAAAGCACAAACTTCCACGAGTCACATAGTTCGGGCGTTCCATTCGACATATGCATAGAAAACCTTTTTGAAAGATTTGTCGGGTGAAGGTGCATCATAACAGGTAGGGAAGTGTGGACGGGGTTGCTTGGGGTCGTGGAGCCCCTGGTGAACCAACCTCGCCTCACATCTTTAAGGATCGGCTTCGGGATTTGACCCTTTACGGCAGAACCATCCTTATTGTGTGACTCATGGTCTTGGCGAAAGCAAGGTAAAGGTTGTGGCCAACCACCCTCTGCCGGCCTTCCAAGGAAGAGGGCTAAAACGTTGGCATTAAGAGTCGGTTGGTACGTGTGGGTAAAGTTGTACACCCCTGCAGGGTTAAATCTTTTCGAAAAGCCGTGTTCAGGGTTATGAACGCTTGGTGACCAGATTCTAAGATCATAGAGAACTATAACCTAATCGTAAAACTTGCCAGATCAACCCATGCTTAAGGATGCTTCCTCATGGGTACGAGGGGGTGATCCTAGTTCAGATGATGAAGACTTGGTGGATATCAAAAGATGATGATCAATACTTTCGAGATGTCGCTCTCTTATCCCCTTTTAAAATACTTTGACTAGACAAGCTTCTTCTCTCTCTTGTTTTATAAACAAAGATGGATTTATGCAAAACAACTCCACCAGCCATAAGTCTTGCAGAGTACACCATGTACTCACCCTTGCTTTGTTGACACTTTTGGCAGAGTAAGTGTTCCCTGAAGATCAGTTTGGTACTACATCGACATCGACGAGTAGCTTGGGGTTTCTGGCCGGCAGCCTGGAATCTATGGGCTGGGACGTCATCGTTATGCTTCAGACCTCTTAGGACATTTGTTAAGTTTGCTATACTTAATATCATAATTTGCCTTCCGTTGTTTGATGTTTGTGGTCAGTGACCTCTGCTTGTAATATTTTTGGTTCTCTGCTCAGTTATGAGCTTGGTGTAATAATTTTTATGTCGTAGGGTCACTGCCATGTTATCGATTCTTCACTGGATATCCTCGAGCTCAAGGTTAATCTTATGTCAGACAGAGGTCTGGGATTTGTTTAGCCCTGATCCCGGGGGGTGTCACAGGTTTTGGTATCAGAGCAGTACCGACTGTAGGAAAACCTTGCTACTAATCGATGTTGAGTCTAGTGCTTGTGAAAACTACTTTAAAAGCTGAAAAGTATTTGCGAAAACTCTAGTATGCTTCTTTTCTCCTTATCCAGTTTCGCTCTAACTCTAGGTCATCTTATCTTGTGTTGACTTTGAAAAGTTTGATATCTCTTCTAGTCTTTCAAAGCTTAGGTGCCTTCTTGGCATGTCGTTTCTTAGCCAGTTGACCTAGTCTTGAGTTCTCTAGAGTTGTGTGTGTTGTGAATTCTTTGTTCCCTTTCTCCTATTCGTTGAGAGATTCCTTTCTATCGTGATCTCTCTATTATTTGGACCCACAATAGTAAATTGTTGGTTTCATAGTGTTCGGTTCTAGGCTTCGAGGTTTCCTTTCTCCTTGTGTGCCTCCTTTTTATTTGTTTGGGTACTTCAGAAGTCGTTTCTTCTCTTGGAAGCTACCTCGTGGTTACTAACTTGCAGTGTACGCTGCATCACTCAAGTAGTAGTTACTCCTTTCTTTGGGTTTTAACCCTTGGACTTGAACCTAAGATCCCGACTGTGTTGGATTCTGGTGTTGTGAATCTTGTACATGAAGCTGATCTTTAACCCAAGATCCATTCCTTTGACCCCTATCATTAATGTTCACGCATTATATCAAGATGGCTGGTATTACAATTCTAGCCTTCAAGCTTGTGGTCTTTGTCGCGATTGAATTGTGACAACGAAGGACTTCCCCTACCACTAGCCATGGCAGATGCTCTTTAATGGAACCAAATAGATCACGACAAGAGTACTCTTCGAGAGTCTCCCATCTATACTCATGACTCTGCCACACCCTTTCCTTTCTATGCATTGGTTTTCGAGAGATTGTTGACTTATGCATCCACATCTCGGGATTCTACCCTGAGCATGTTCTTATTTTCCCTTGTTGTTTTCCGACCTTTGTTTACCAGTTGGTAGCCAAGTAGTAAATGTGTATCGGTGCCTTCCGATGCAAGATACTCTTGTGGTCCATCATGACAAACCATTTTGGAATGTCTAGGAGAAACAAACTCCAGTACCTCATCATATCTAGGACCAGGTCAAAGTGTTGTAATCCGCAGAATAAGAGGCATTAATAAGCTTATGTCTGTTCTATCTTAAAGTTTCACACTCATTTATACTAAGAGGTCATGCTAAGTTTCATAACCCCTTAAAGAAGTGATGCTTTTACACATCTTTACCCACCCTTCTTTGAGCTTTCGTGCTTGTAAGTGATGCGCGTGTGAAATAATGTGGCCATCTGAGATTCTTAGCAATTATTATTGTTTTGAACTCTAAGGACATTCACGTCATTCTTAGCGTGATTGGTTAACCCTATCACTAAGCGAAGTTTGATTGTTCTACCAAGTCTGCTATTCTAGTGCACTCTCTTCAGTCAAAGAGTTAGGCCCATGCCAAAGCTTTGAGAGTATGTCTTCTTTCCTTACCAAGCAAGTTTCCTCTCGAACTAAGTGACATATCGGTGGTTCGTGATATTCTGGATGTCTACTAGAAGTATCGCCATGTTGCCACATGGCCGTCTTGTCAAATTGTTGAACAAGCAAGTTCTCTGAACTGCACCTTTCTCCAAGGATCCGTATTGGATACCCCTGAACTAGTTGGATCAGCTTAAACAACAATTTGGAGAGTTGTAAGACAAAAGTTCTATCAGACCCAGTTCCTTCATAATGGGATGTCGAGTTTTGTTCGTGCTGAAGAATGATAATATTTCCTTTGTGGATATGTTATTTTCCTCCACATTTGATTTGATTTGGGTTATCGTCAAATCAAACTTAGTTCCAAGGACTATCTTGATGATGTTGTTACTTGTGATGTTTTACTTGAGTACATATACATGTCTTTGGTCTGACCAATACTTCTGCCTTGTCCACATAACATATGAGTCCATCTTCTTGGAGTGTTTGGATAAGTTTGTTGTTGAGCCCATCGATGACATTCTTATTTTTCCCCATGCTAGAAAAGATTCATATGGAACAATTGGCATTAATGTTGGAAACTTTTGATACCCATCTTCGTGTCAATTCGAAGTATGTGTTCTGGATGTTAGAAGTAACCTTATCCGATTCACGAGCAATTGTTGAAAGATGTCGCCGTGGATTCAAGAAGAGTTATCTTTCTCTTCCTTAGGATACATGTGTATTTTATTGTTAGTACTTATATGTATGCAGTTGTATTTCGACAAGTTGCCAAATACATGGGTATAGCAACCTAGCTCAGTTTTTTGGAGCTAGACACCATAGTCCCTATCTTGAGAATCTAGTAACTTTACCTTTGTGGTAAATGTTGCAAGCTTTCTATTCGGACATGCTGAGTCTGAAGTATCATATCACTTAACCAAAGTTCAATCTCAAGTAGCAACGATGGTTGGTGTTCCTCAAGGTTTTGACATAGGTCTCTTTGTAAATATGGCAAGGTTTATGTAATGGTTGACATACTTAGTCGGAAAGACCTATTGTCATATTCCTTGACTCAGCAATAACAACCACTCTTCATGAGGCTCCTTCTATAATTTATTATATGAGTTCTTCTTATGGTTTCCTTTGTATCCGAAGTCCGACCTTTACTTGATGATTGATTTCTCAAATATTAAGGAGAACATTTAGTGTTGCTAAATGTCTCTCGGTCGATCCTCCAGCCCCTTTTATATTGGCAAGCGTATGGTTTTGCCAAGTAAATAAAGTCTGAGAATGAAGTTTCTTTCTTCTCGTGTCATCGGGAATCTTCTTAACTATTTATCTGATGGTGTAAAGTGATATCATATCTGTGGCAAAGATTTTGATATACCTGGATGAATAAAGAGTTTCCTTCCTTTTCTCAGCCCTGTTTTAAGAGTGACTATGATTTTGGTAATCAATAGATTCTCTTGCTACATGTTCCTTGCGACTTTTATGTGTCCTCTCCACCCAAAACACCTTTCTGTCTTGGCCTTCTGTTGAATGAAAGAGTGACCATTCTGTGTCAAAAGTAGTTCAACAACTTGGTTTTGTTGATCCATATCTCTGCAACCTAAAATATTTACCTAAGTCACTTAGTAGAGATTCTTTATCGAAGTCTATGGTCATCATCTTTCCGTTGGAATCTTTTCCTTCTCAGAAGCTTCAAAACTCTTCTGAAGCTCCATGGTCTCAATCCTTATGAAGACCAGTTATCTAACAACTTGAAACCTTTGCCCCTTGTTTCCTCCGTTACCTTGACATGTTTCATGATCGTCATTTCAGAGTTGTTTCTAAACACTCCATCCATGATTTCACCATGAGATACTCGGTGTGTTGCTTAGTGTGTTCCCCTCCTACCCTTAGAAGGACCCTGTTTCTTTCTCTCTCTGTTTCTCTTCCTACCTTTGCTTGGGTCGAGATTCTCGTAAGGGGGATAGAGCTGTAACACCCTAGTTTTACTTAATCAATATTTAGGGTTGATTGTGCATTCATAAGCATCATCCTCTAAAAATGCATGCATTAAGAAATAATGCAAAACCCTAAAACCCTAGTTTTTTCCCTCTCTTTAAATCCAATCAAAATAGTTTGAATATTTTTAAAACCCAAAATGTTGGAGCCCAAATGGACTAAAAGGGCCCCACACTATTTTATATAGTTTTATAAAACCTCTGGTAATTTTCAAATTACCCAAAAAACAGATTCAAATTGGAAAATACAAAAAGGAAACAGAAAATAGAAATGGAAAAAGGTTTATATAAAAAAACCAGAGATAGCAGCCAGCCAGGCCGGCCCATCTCTTCTCCCCTTCTCCCTGCCGCTCAGTGCGCGCTAGCAGCGGCTCAGACCAGCCCATCTCGGCCCATACCCTTTTGACGTCCTCTTTTTTTATTCTTCCTCTCGTCGACGCAAGAAGCTGCCTGACACGCCGCCGGCCGTCAATCGTTGCCGTACGCCAAGATCCTCGCTGCTGCCCTGGACGCAAGTATAAGATCGCCAGGCCGACGCCCTCGTCCACCCTATCCTCTCACTCCTCCCTGCAGTTCCCCTCTCCTTTTTCTCCAAGTCACTGGAACCCTAGCCCGCCATGGCCTCGATCTAGAGCTCGCACCAGATTAAACCACACATCACCTGATGGTGACATAAGGAGGGGGAAGAATCAGATGGACAGCAAGGCCAAGCCACAGGAGCTAGGAGGAGCAGGCTAGATCAAGTACAAGTACAGGAACCAGGGGAACAAGAACAGCATCAGGAGGTGAAGGACATGATCCAACCAGCAACCCAACATCACAACAAACCACTACCATCATCAGTTTTGTGGTGAGTGTCATGAACCACCACATGATTTATTCATCTTATCCATGCAGTACCATGTGATTGTTTCATAAAACAATCTCTCATTGATCACCCTGGTGGGGTGAATCTATCCTAGAGATTTTAAATATAAAGATCAGAATTAAACTCTAGAAAAAACACCAAATTATTAGACCAGCCTCACAGAATTGGTGATATCAAAGGCAAGTTCTGTAATCTATCATTTGTTCTTACAAGATCTGGGCACATCTCCTAGAAGGTAGTAGCACCTCAGATATTATAAGTTACAAACAAATCCATTCACTTAACCAACTAGGACCCTATATCCTAGAGCCTCAGACCAGCATCATAGGCATGAACAAACAATAAGATTTCCAACTTATTAATAAGCATCTATCAAGTTACAGTAATGACCATACGTGAAGCCAGCAACAAGATCCACTTGTGTACCATTCTAAGAAGGTTTCACAAGCACTGATCTTACTACTAAGACAACCAGATAGTCTAGTTTTTATAAATCAACTAGCAAATCAAAACATATCATTTCCCTGAGACCAGACTCATAGATCATACCATATATATCCATTCATTTTCATAGAATCATCAGACTCTATTGGATAAAATTTAGACTAAGGATAAACAAGCAAGCCAACAAACACCTGTGTAGTGAATCATCACTGACAAGGTTACCGTCAGTATCAAGATACTGACAACATATGAACACACTAAGCCACCAGAACATCAACCAGAGACAACACTATGAAACATTAGCATCTGATCCAGCATTAGTCTCAGACCAACAACAGCACCATTTAATCAAAGGATTACAACAAGCACTGAGGTGCAGAGAACAGCAATCCTCACTAAGCAACATTACCAGACCATAGTATCATCTTACAAGCACCAGGGATGAACCCTAATATCAGTGCAAACACAGAATATAAATTGTCCACTAGATACACATAGAGGGACTCGAGGTAGATAGATGCACTAGGGTTCACAGAGGCACAACTCACCAGAGGTCCTCGCTGACGAATTGAAGAGGAAGCAGAGGGGCCGACGAGCACGTGTGAAAGAACATGTGTGCCCCCATGTGTGGTTTTGGTAATTAATGACAATGTTTTATGGACTCATGTTTGCATTGAGTTTTACTTGTAGGATTTGTCCATAGACAATGCTTGAACCATATGGTGGCTTCAAGGTTGGAATAAGAATAAAGTGAAGAAGATCAAGTGTTGATCAAGGTTTCTTAATATGATCTCAAGTGTATCGGTCCATCCTTATGGTGATCATGGATATGTGAAGATATGCCTAAAAAAGAGGCTCTTCCATAGTGGAGTATGGGGGAGTATCTTCACCAAGCTAGTGCAATCAAGAAAGGTGCTCCATCCTGAGGTGTGGAATATACAAGGAAAAGGTTTGATATTGATAGGGTTTCTTTCTCACTGGTCTCAGGTGTTAGTTGGAGAGATCGGTTTATAGGATAGATAACCGTACTATCAAGAGGGGCTCTCAAGTGAGTAACTTGATCATATCCCTCGGTGAGAGCTCAAACCTTTGCATACTTGGCATCATATTTCTTGGTTCTTATTTGATTCTTATCCATTAGAGGATTCAGATATTGTGTCAATCTCTATGACAAGCTTAAGTTCATCGAAAACGGATTTCATATGCATTCTCTATTGTGTTTTCGATATTGGAGGTTTTACCGGTTTGTCTTTTATAGATAGGTTAAACCTTTCATCATTTGGTTTTATCCTCCCTTGCTGGACTATGATGGTTCCCTGCATGATCTTTGAGAGCTCGTTACTATCTTCGAAACGAGCCCAAGATCATCAAAATCGGAGTCCGAATGAAAAAGTTATGATGGTTTCAGTTGCTCCTCGCCAGTTCAGGGGCGGATTATCCGGCCATGGGGGCGGATTATCCGGCCCAATTTTTGGAAAACGGCTAAGGACTTTGATGCGTTGCTCCCAGTAATGGGGGCGGATTTTCTGGTCCTTCGGGGGCGGATTATCCGCCCCAAATATCCGCCCCTATACTGAGAGTCGCGCCGCGAAGTCCTTAGCCATTTTTTTGGCCCGGGGAACCCGGAATATCCGGGGGAGGGGCGGATTATCCGGCCTGGAAGGTCCCAAACGGTCATATTTCGTTGGGGAGTGGTATAAATAGACCCCTTCTTCCTCCTTAGGCTGGTGACTTGCATTCTCTCTCTCATCCATTGTTTTGACCTTCAAGAGCTTGCAAATACTCTCAATCCCTCCCATATTTCTTGAATCTTTTTGGGGGATTTGAAAGGGGAGATCTAGATCTACAACTCCACCAATCCATCTCTCCTCTATGTGAGGGGAACATATTGGGATCTAGATCTTGGGGTTTCTTTTGTGGATTTCCTCGTGTGTTCTTCCTCTCTTATTCTCCCACTAGCTTTTGTAGCTTTTTTTGGAATTTGGGAGAGAAGGACTTGAGCACTTCTTGTGTTCTTGCCATTGCATTTGGTGCATTGGGTTGAGTTCTCCTCGGAGGATTTGGTGAGTGAAAGTTGAGAAGCTTTTTACTCTTGGGTTCTTGGAACCCTAGACGGTTTGTTGGTGTTGCAGGTTGTGGCCTTGGTGGCGTTTGTTGGGAGCCTCCGATTAAGTTGTGGAGAAGTGCCCCAACCTTGTGAGAGGTTCCGGTTGCCACCGACAAGTGCACCGATAGTGGAAGTGTGGATCGATCCCGTTGGGGTGAGATTCACCGGAGAATAAGGGAGGCCTTTTGTGGCGTAGGTGGTTTGACACCACCCCCTCTCCAACGAGACGTACTCTCTTTATGGGAGGAACTCGGTAATAAATCATCGTCTCCGCGTGCCTCGGTTATCTCTATACCGAGCTATTTACTTATACACTTTACTTTGTGATAGCCTTCGTGCTTGAATTATTATATCTAGCTATCACATAGTTGCTTGTTTTGCTTAGCATAAGTTGTTGGTGCACATAGGTGAACCATAGTTTATATAGGTTTTTTGCTTGACAAAGTAAACGCTAGTTTTATTCCGCCTTTGTTAAGCCCATCTCGTAAAAGTTTTAAACCGCCTATTCCCCCCCCCCCCCCTCTAGGCGGCATCTGTATCCTTTTCAACGTGGCCATAGAAGGGCCCCAGGACCAAATCGAATTGGACCAGATGGAAAAGCGTGGTCGACAACCTCACCCTACATCATGGCAGCGGCCGGGAAGGACCACCGCGGCGAGCAGCACACGGCGGCGGCGCCATCGACCACGGGGGATAGATAGATAGATAGATAGATAGATAGATAGATAGATAGATAGATAGATAGATAGATAGATAGATAGATAGATAGATAGATAGATAGAGAGAGAGATAGAGAGAGAGAGAGAGCAGCACGGGTACGAGGTCCTCACTGACAAATTGAAGAGGAAGCAGAGGGGCCGACGAGCCTGTGTGACGTGAGCACCCTGAGGGTGCTGAACCCGCACTGCCACGGCGGCCACAAAGAAGCATTTAACACCGCACACCACCAGGGGAGGATCAGTGCAGTGAAGAGACCAACCCCAAACCCTAGGGTTCGGGAAGGGGGATAGCCTGGCCACAGAAGGGCCCCAGGACCAAATCGAATTGGACTAGATGGAAAAGCGTGGTCGACAACCTCACCCTGCATCACGGCAGCGGCCAGGGAGGACCACCGCGGCGAGCAGCACACGGCGGTGGCTCCATCAACCACGGGGGAGAGAGAGAGAGAGAGTGGGCCGATAGGGCCAGAACCCTTCGGGGATCCCTTTTGTTCAAGGGTCACTTGGGCCAAACTAGCCCAGTAAGCTCAAATAAGCCCAATAGAATCAGCCCAAAACTTAAAAGAAGTTTTAATGATTAATAAAAGACCAAAATACCCCTAAACTTGAATAAAAATCTAGAAAATAAAATAGAAATCTAAAATTTATAAATAAAATATTTTTGGATTCATAACAATCTAACCTATCTAATTAAATTAAGAAATAATTTTTTATGGATATAATTTTTGGTCAAGAATTTTTTAATATATATATTCCTTATGGAATTTTATAAAATTAAAGAAAGAAGATAAAAATAAATAAAATCACTTTTATTATATATTAATATTGTAGTATTTTAGAAAAATACGAAATACATGTTTAGAGTTATAAAAAGAAATTATTTTATTTAAATGATAATTCTTATAAGAATTGTTAAATAAATAAATATAAAAAATTATATTTTAATTCTAAAATAAATAAATAAATTATGAATATGATATTCAATAAATATTAAAGATTATTCTTTAAAGTAAAGTCCTTTATTCTTAAAGGAATTCTTGTAACTAAAATGATGGGTAAAACACACAAAGAAAATAAATAATAAATAATGCATTGCATTACTATGCATATTCATTTTGCCTCTTTAAATATTGTCCTTACCAGGCAATAATGATGTTTTGTAGACATAGAAGCTCAAGGTCCAGTGCAAGCATCCGAATTCACTACCTTGCAATCACAAGGCAAGTTCATCACTTGCTCATGTCCTTTGAGGAGTCTTTATCAAAGTATTTGCAAATTGTGTGTTATCATGTATGTTTCGAAGAAAGAAAATATTATTTTCTCAAATAAATAAATTATAGATACCATCCTAAGTGATGATATAATGGAGCAATAGAACTTAGGTTCTATTTGCAACAATGATGATAAATTAGGGACTTAACAACCCATGACATCAGTGATTCTAGCGTCGTATATTACGCGTTAACCATGAGATTTGGAATGGGAAAGAGAAGTCAGTTGTATATTCTTCATCTCGCATATAGCCAGATGTGCAGGTCGTGGCTTTTATCACTCGTAGCTTGCATATTAATTGGTAATGAATAGAGGATATGCAGCATATGGGTGGGAACCCTCATCGTCCCACGATAGTTCTGGCATCTAACGGTCTGTACAAACCATTACCGTAATTCAATGGGTGGGCATGGTCTACCCCAAGGAGGCATGCGAGGTCGCGAAGGGGGCAGTGATTGGCTTGGATCACCTACTGGGCCCCACATCATGGAATTGTGGACGAGAAAGTACGCCCGGTTGTGCAACAAGGAGTTGATCTCTCATGGGTAAAGTAACGCACCTCTGCAGAGTGTAAGAATTGTAACTTGGTACCCCTGTTCCGGGAAAGAGCTACGAACGCGGCAGGAAAGGAACTCCATGAAAGTTCTGGTAAACCTATAAGGATGATGGGCATAGTTTTTAAATAAAATCAATCTTTGAAGAAAGATTTACGAAAACTGCATAGTGCCAAGGACTTATAGTCTGAGGTGGTAGATAGAGCATCAAACTTCCCACCTTGCATATAATGAACTTGTTGGGTAACGCTGTGCGGTGACCCAGCATACCACTGCATGATGTAGTACACTATAGTCGTTGACATAACACCAATGAAACACCTGTTCACTAGTATTACATACCTTAGAGTGGTACAACAGAAACGCAGCAGGTCCAATACATGGCTAAAGGTTACAACTCACTCTGTACACAAGATCCAAAGAACACTGTAAGTTAAAGAGAAAGAAAGAAACTTCTTGTAAAGAAGATTCAAAAATAAACAACTCAAAAACTATCATACTATTAAGACTAAGATTTTAACTAATGGTCTAGCATTGCTGCTATTGCAATACACTACAGAAATAGGTTTTATGGCTAGAGATTATATTCCTATCTAATCAGTAACTTCTTCTTCACTTGAGTTGATGTATATGTTGACTTTCTTGACTTCATTGAAGATCTTTAGCTTTTGATGATGATTCCTGGAGCATAACTTGATGTAGACATCGTCTGTACTGACTTTAGAACCTAGAAAGGGTTAAGAAGATACGTTGAGCATGAGCGTACTTAGCAAGTTCACTAGAAAAGGAGTGTTTTATGCACTATATCTATAACCATAGACCATAGGTCGTAGGCAATGCAAGTTTTTGTAAATGTTTCTCCAAAGGTTGCTTTTATTCTGAAAAGCTATGTCCGTCAACCTTCACGGGTTTACCAGAACTTTCATGGAGTTCCTTTCCCGCAGCGTTCGCAGCTCCTTCCCGGAACAGGGAGTAACAAGTTATAATTCTTACACTCTGCAGAGGTGCGTTACTTTATCCATGAGAGATCAACTCCTTGTTGCACAATCGGGCAGCTTACCCGTCCACAATTCCATGTTGTGGGGCCCAATATATGATCCAAGCCAATCACTACCCTCTCCGCGACCTCCTATGTCTGCACGATCCTTCAGGGCTGGCTCACCTCCGTTAAGCCCCCTTTCGGGCAGGCTAAAACCCTGATGAGTTCCCGAAGACTCTATGACCTGGTGATGCCCTGGCAAGTACCATATTAAATGGACTATACCACTAAACAGCATTCATAGATAATCTATACACCAAAAGTGTGGGGTATAAGGGTGCCCACCCATATGTTGGATCCGCACAAGGAATCACAACGTCACGTTAAGGTCGTCTTGCCTCCATACGAGAGGAAAAGGATACATGTGACTTCTCCGTCCCATTCCAAATCTCATGGTTAACGCGTAATATACTGCGCAAGAATCACACGCGATATTGGTTGTTAAGTCCTATATAATATGTTCCTTTATCACCGGAACTTTCATAGTAGGTTATTACCTCATGGTAAATAACCTATAATCATATTATTATGAAAATAGTGTTTTCAGACCTTTTTCAAATTCAGGTGATGACAACACTGGATTTGCAAAATACTTTACAGAAAATAATCAAAGGACATGAGCAAGTGTGAACTTGCCTTTTGTGATTGCAAGATTATGCACTCACGGTCTTTAACACAATATAAGATCCAATATCCGAAATCAGCATCATTGGTCCAGTAAGGACTAATGTTTAAAGAAGCAAAATGTTATTATGCATAAGTAATGTAGTGCAATTGATAAACACGAATCCCGGGAATAACGTTGTTCTAGGGTTTGGAAACTATAAATGGTTTCTTTGGAATGTGTTGTACTTTTAGATTAGTTTTATATTTGTGCTTCTTATTAAGTCTCGTGACTGTGTGTGAAACAACATGTAATTATAATATCATAAAACAATGAGATACACAATCGTGGAATGCTACTCAGGATTGTTTATACAATAATTGTTTATCTTCAAATTTTTACTTTACAAGTAATGTCACTTATAAATAACTTAAATGTTATAAATACTAAGTATGCAAGTAAAGTATAAAGTAATGTGATTATGATTAATTGTCATATGTTGACTGAAGTGGCAAAACGAATAACTTTCGAAGAAAAGATTTCTTTATTAAGGTTTAGACAATTTCTGATAACTTTTAGAATATGAGTGATAGAATGTGATTGATATTGTTTATACTTTCTTGAATAATCTGGACTTGAGATGCTTTATGACTTAATTATAACAGACCAAAGTTAACTATAAAATACATAACAAAGTCTTTAGCATAGTATTTGAAGTATTGTAGACTAAAGTTAACTTTAAAGACATAGATGGTTTTAAGGTATATTGCTTATGTTATTTGTACCTTGTGTACTTTATAATGTTTCCTTAAAGTTACTTAAGAATTGTTATTCTTCTATTGAGTAGTGGTTTCTTAATTTTATAATGGAATAGAAACTTTTATCTCTTTATAAAGGTGTGGTTAGGATTTGCAATCAAGGAAATAACATTATTTAACTACTCATGGATTCATTATAGTGTTTTGATTTGTTTATAAAATTGTCTTTGAGGGAAGTAAAAAGGTTTTATTTAATCTGAAATTATTCTTGAATATTTTATATTTTATATAGACCTTTTTAGAAAATAAACTACACATATGGTTGAATGATAATTCAATAAAATTGTATTTAAAATTTGTTAAACTATTTTTGACTTTATAATATCCATATTTAGGACTAATACTATTTACTGGACTCAATTTGCTAATTTTAGAAATATTAGCAATTTTATTTACCCTTATATGAATTATTAACTAAGGAAACAGGTTTAAATTCAAGTTGTTAAAGTGTTTTGAATTTCTATTTACCTCAAAAGTGGAATATTATATTTTTAACATGTAGGTATTATTTTTGTGATCATTTTGGTATATTACATTTATTTTTGTGATTTATAAATAATAAGATATGATTTTTATAAGATTTATTATTTTAAAAATACTTAATAAATAACAAATATTTAATTAGGTGAATTAATAATGCATGATTATAGTTTTAAATTATAGTTCTTATTTTTCTAAGATTTTTGGTATTTTATTTATATTTTTAACATTTATTAATAGTAAAATATGAATTATCTAAGTTTTATTACTCATAAAATCTTTATTAAATAATAATTATTTAAATTGTTAACATAATAATGTTTGATAATAGTTTTAAGTTGTAGATTTTATTTTTCTAAACATTTTCATATATTACACATATTTTTCTGAATTATAAAACAAAAGTTATAAAATTTCTAAGATTTAATCATTTTCTTTAATTTCTGGAATTTATTTGTGTTTGAATGTATATTGTTTTATTTAATTTCTAAACAGCAAATACTTTTTATACCAAGCTAAACCTAGACACAGTCACTGACTGGTGGGCCGTGACCATGTTGGTGCGCCACGCGGGATAAGGACCTGATCAAACAACGCTGAGGTGGCGGGGTGACCTCAGCATGATGTCATGCTGACGTCAGCGTGGCCTCCACCACCAGATCAAGGTCGCCGGCGGCGATCTACGGCGTTTCATCTCGCGTGGTTTGGTGGGTTGAACATAGGATGCAATGGGAAGGCGATCAATAGTCGCGCCGTCCCGGAATGGTCACCGGAGCACTAGCTTCGACGAGCTCTGACGGTGGCCTGCTCAGGTGCACGCGTATGGGGCGCTACAGATGGCTAGGAGCAAATCGGAGAGGGCTATCAAAAGCACAAGCTCACCAGGGAGCTTGTAGTGGCGACGGCAAGGAGAAGCGATCTCAGACGTCGTCGCCATGGCCGACGGCGAGCGGCGGATAGATGAGTTCGATGCGCATGATTTCGGGATTAGCGGCTCGATTCCTACTCCGATCAGACGAAGTCCACTACGACGGAGCTTGTGGCATCTCCAGTTCGTCTTGGGGTGGTCTCAAATGGCGACGACAAGCGACTCCGGCGGTTAGGTTTTCAGTGACAGGGAATGATACGGGTACGAATGGATAGAGGAAGGCGTGGGCGTTCTTATCCCCATCCCCACCAGCGGCGGCGCGCATCGTAGCGCGACAAAGATTGACGACGGCTGTGGTGCCACGCAGCAGCTTCTGCCGACGAGGAAGACGACGAGGAATAGAGGACGAAGGGGTACGAGCTCCTATTGGTCTGATGTTGGGCCATGCGGGCCATGGAAAAGCTTGCCAGATGGTTTCCTACAGCTGCTAGCGGGTGACAGATAAGAAGGAGGGAAGTTGGGCCATGGGCCAGATCTGATCTCCTTCTATTTTTTTCCTGGTTCTTTCCCTTTTCTATATTCTGTTTTGTTTTCAGATTTGAATTTGCACAACTGATTTGAGTTTTCTTTATAGAATTTATTTGTTGGATAATTATAGTAATACTAAAATGTATTTAGTATCATTTTGTGAATTTTTATAGTATAATGTTATTATTTCTTTATATTCTTTATATACTTCCTTTTTAATATTCTGTAATAAGTTTTGTGATGAATTTTCTCTTCATAATAAACCATGGATTTATTAAATGATCTTTCCTTATTTATTTATAAAACTTAGTTCTAGTTAAGTTATAGTTTGGAGGGAAATTTTTATATAATGATCATTTATCATCATTTGATGTATGATAAACAAAGGAAATTATCTAGTTAATATAACTCCCATAAGTCTAGGGAATGATAAGGTATATATATTTTATTATAACTAACATAAGAGTTAGGGTTTGATTTGTAAATGCTTACCCTAGGGTTTAGGGTTCTTACTATACTTATATTCTTTTGTTGATGTGAATAAATATTAATGGCTAAACATATTGTCTTTATGTTTATGATCTTTAATGATATCACCCCTTTAGAATAGAAAGTTATTATATGGAATGTCTGATGGAAAAGAATTGATAAAGATAACTCCTAATCCCAAATGGTTATGATAATTGGAAAGGACAAAAATGTGCTTAAGTGATTTGCTATAGGAAATTGTTCCTATAAGACATTGTGGAAACAGGATGATAGATCAATCAGATGAAATGGATTTTATGTTTTGTTAAAGACTTAGGGTTTAGTGTTTACCAATAATTCCTATCTTCCATACTTCATAATTCTGGAATTCTGATTAAGGAATTCCTTTCCTAGATATTCTACTTCTTTATATCCATCATCATGTGTTAACATGATGAGCTTTACTTCACAAGAATATTCTTATCCACCTTTTATTCTTCTAAATCTATACTTGGTTATCAAACTATTCTACTACTAATAATCTCCAGTCCAACAGATGGTTACAATTGCCTCAATTTATATCCTTCCTTTACTATCCATCACCAACATTACTCTAATAGATTCATTTATAATAATATATATATCAAATCCTACCTCACCTCAAGTGTTTAATATTTCCTAAGAGGAAAATATTAACTCTATATTCAATGCTGCTCTAACATCATCCTAATCATACTATCTTATCTCTACTTGACTCCAATATCTTATACTAGAGTTCAATCATGTTTTACCCAACAATGTCACTTATACAGGATATAAGCATTCAATCATGGTGACTAAAGCATGATCATTATAATCCTTTGATCCTTTATGGTTTAGGTTTCCAATTGGCTAATCAAGGCTTCATCAATACAACATTACAGTTGTATTGGAATTATCTTCTTAATATCTCTATTGTATTAAGGGATGTTATTCATGGACTATGCCTACTTAATCCAATAGGATTACTCCTTGGTCTCTATATTCATTGTTTATCCTTACAATCCTATTTGTTACAATATAATTATATCTTCCATATAACTCTTCTATCCATTCAGGAGTGAGTTAACTCCTGCAATTACCATATGGATTTGATTCCCTTCAATCACTCTCATCCTATAGATGATATCCAAAACTAGCATTCCTACTTACCTATTCTTACTTCCTTCTCAAAATGATTTAAGTGAATGCTAAGATAAGAACAAGAGTTGACAGATCAAGAATCGATCGGCTAAGAATTGGTGAATCAATAGTTGATTACTCAACATTAATGAACAACGGATATTAGAATAAGTTTCAATAGAGATGATGAGGATTGATATGGAGAGAAATATATGTGGTGAATGATCTTAAATTGGTTTCTTTCTTACTCAACCTCACTAAAGAGTTCAGTTTAGGTATTACATTGATACTCATGGTAGGAATAGATAAGAATAAGATAGGTCAGGATCAGTTATTACATTCTTATTACTTGAATTATATTCATAGCTTGGTATTCATGAATTATTGTAATGAATACTATGTGATAATCACGTAAGGATCAAATATTAATCATTAAGCAATGTATTAGGGTTTATTTTTTATTATATTTGATCTACCCTTAGATCAAATCGCCTTTACCCAAGATAAGGTTTTAACAAAGGTCATATTGAAACTTATCGTAGTCAACTTGATGATCTACTTCAATTCCATCAAGTTGAGAGAAGCTTCAATCACTTTGATAGGTTTTGTTCAAACGCGCGAAATTATTCGGATTTTCTATGCATGAATGCAATGCACACATCTGGGTTCAGCTTAATTCTAAGCTCTAATGATGGGATGTTACATGCTGTTACTCACCCTTTCCTTTGATCCCTTGCTTAGACTCTGAGGATCCCGAAGATACTCCAATGTATGCAGCAGAATGCCAAGAAGATGTCTTCTACGAGGAGCCTGACCTGTCAGGTGGCGTTGAGGGAGTGGATTACGAGATTCGCTATGGAGTAGATGGCAACGAGTCAGCTTAGTTGTTATAGTTAATATTAACCAAAGGAGCTGAGCAGCATGAACGTTATATAATAAGCTGATGAGCTCAACTCTTAGTTGGAGTTGTTACTTTTAAATTCCGCTGAAACACTTTATATTTTGGTTTGTAAGTTTAATCTTTTGAAGGTCTTAAACTCTGGTATTATAATAATAATAATAAGGTGTGTATGTTTGTAATATGGACCCGCAATGTTTCTGTTGTACCACTCTGAGGGATGTGATATTTATGAAACGGTGTTTTGTGGATGTCATGTCAACGACTATAGTGTACTACACATGCAGTGGTATACTGGGTCACCGCAACAAACCAACCCCTCTCATATACATCCGGAGTTTCCCCGAGTTAGGGTTTTTACCCATCGAAACCCCGATTAAACTGATGAGCATGCCTTAGTGTTACATTTCAGTACAGTTAAACTTGTCATATCATCATCCTTGCTTGAGCATTGCATTAATGCCATGTGTTGATTGTTTCCCCTTTATTTTCGGTGTTTGGTTCTTCCCGGTAGAATATGATGTCGAGATCGAGATCGAAGACAAAGACCAAGACCATCAAAGATCGACGGACAATACTTGATCAACTATAACCAAGTCAAGCCGAAGGCTCCCGAAGATCTGCTTATTGGTTATCAACGGGCAAAGGCAAACATAGCCCCACCATGATATAATCCTATGATTTCGAAAGCCTTTCAATTCCTGCCATGATGCATACGATTCTACTATGGTCTTTTATCGATAGATAGAGTATCTTATCTATTGCATTACTCCCTTTGAGATTATATTACCTGATCCACTGCTCCTAGCATAACTAGGTTTGGCTTGTGTGCACCGCTAAAGCTTATATATGTGTCCTGCTTAGCCATGCATAGCTATCAGTACTGGTTCATCCAGATTATGTGTCAGATGCAGAGAATCTAGTATGACAGGAGAACGTGATGAAATGAGATCAGAGGTGATATGAGATTAAACATGCTAAGGCTTGTATGGGAGGCCACGGTGGGATGTGGTTTTTCTAGTCCCATGCTCGCCACCACTAGGACCTAAGTTCTTGACTTTGGAACCGAGATGAGCGTATAGCCACACGGGGCTTGGGAATCCCTCGCCTGATTAACTTGCCTAGTAGATTCCATGAGTCACATAGTTCGGGCGTTCCATTCGACATATGCATAGAAAACCTTTTGAAAGATTTGTCGGGTGAAGGTGCATCATAACAGGTAGGGAAGTGTGGACCGGGTTGCTTGGGGTCGATGGAGTCCCTGGTGAACCAACCTCGCCTCACAGCTTTAAGGACCGACTTCGGGATTTGACCCGTTACGACGGAACCATCCTTATTGCGTGACTCATGGTCTTGGCGAAAGCAAGGTAAAGGTCGTGGCCAATCACCCTCTGCCGGCCTTCCAAGGAAGAGGGCTAAAACATTGGCATTAAGATTCGGTTGGTATGTGTGGGTAAAGTTGTACACCCCTGCAGGGTTAAATCTTTTCGAAAAGCCGTGTTCACGGTTATGAACACTTGGTGACCAGATTTTAAGATCATAGAGAACTATAACCTAATCGTAAAACTTGCCAGATCAACGTGTGCTTAAGGATGCTTCCTCATGGGTACGAGGGGGTGATCCTAGTTCAGATGATGAAGACTTGATGGTTATCAAAAGATGATGATCAATACTTTCGAGATGTCGCTCTATTATCCCCTTTTAAAATACTCTAACTAGACGAGCTTCTTCGCTCTCTTGTTTTAGAAACAAAGATGGCTTTATGCAAAACAACTCCATTAGCCATAAGTCTTGCGGAGTACACCTTGTACTCACCCTTGCTTTGTTGACACTTTTGGCAGAGTAAGTGTTCCCTAAAGATCAGTTTGGTACTACATCGACATCGGCCATTAGCTTGGGGTTCCCGGCCGGCAGCCTGGAATCTATGGGCTAGGACGCCATCATTATGCTTCAGGCCTCTTAGGCTATTTGTTAAGTTTGCTATACTTAATAGCATAATTTGTCTTCCGTTGTTTGTTATTTGTGGTCAGTGACCTCTGCTTGTAATATTTTGGTTCTCTGCTCAGTTATGAGCTTGCTGTAAAAAAAATTGTATCGTAGGGTCATTGTTGTGTTATCGATTCTTCACTGGATATCCTCGAGCTCAAGGTTAAGCTTATGTCAGACAGAGGTCTGGGATTTGTTTAGCCCTGATTCCGAGGGTGTCACAATCGCACTCTGAAGTTACGGTCAACAAAAAATTACATGTAGATGCACAACCAAAACACCTACTCCCTCTGTTTTATACACTGTTTAAAAAAATAGGTTGAATCAACGATTAATCAGTACTAGGGACCTGACCATGTCGATTATCACTAATCGTTTATGCTAATCATTTAGACCGATTAATAGCTCTGACACTTCGATTACTAGGTATGTTCCCGATTAACCGCTACACTTGGTCAAAAAAGTTGCAACATTATCAACACATATCGCCCATCCATCTGCTAGCCCGCTCCAATAAAGTAGGTTTTGCGAAGCTCCCGCTCGATCCCTGCCTCCAGGAGCTCAATTTCCGCCATCACCAACCAGTTTCTTGTCGTTGTTGACCAGTTCCTCGTAGTTTCAGACCAAACCTGAGATACAAGAGCTCGAGTGCCTTGAGGATCTCATCCAGGAGCTCGAGGTTGCCTTTAATAGGGTAGATGGTTGAGGTGTAAGGGGATTCATACTTGTTTTTGATGCTAACTTTTTTAGGCTGCACCGATTAATAGCCTACCGATTAAATCAGTTAATCATCCGAATTTCGATTAGCTGCTACTTCCAAGCCAACCGAGATTTTTTTACCATTGGTTTTATATAAAGATATTTTAGCTTTGAAAAAAAATATTTCTAAACCTCAAAAAAAAGTGTAGATTTACTCTGAACCTATACAATAAAAAAGATTTAGATATACTCATTTCATAAAACTTTACAAGAACATAGCATCGTACTATTGTGTGGTTGGATTCTGGGCTGATGTTGTTTTGCAGGAGCTAGAACTCGAACATCTTATAATCCCGCTTGTTTAATGAAATATTTTTTATCCGCAAAAAAATAAAGCATTTTATATACTCCCTCCGTCCAAAAATAGATGTCTCAAATATGTCAAAATTTGAATAAATCTAAACACTATTTAATATACAGATTTATTCAAAATTTGAAAAACTTAAGACATCTATTGTTGGACGGAGGGAGTATTATAAAATCGGAAGAAGTATATAAAAGTTTGAAACATAGACGAGAACCGAAGAAAAGTCCGTCTCCCCCAGAAGCCATTTGTAGAAGATATTCCGTGGGCATAACCGTCTTTTCATTCCACACTCGCCGTGCTGGCCGGTTCTTGACGGACTTGCCTTCAGTCAACGGTCGTCCCCGCCAATCAGGCTCGGCAGTTTAGGATATGTCCCTCTCACACAAATCTGACACGTTCATCTAGTCCGTAAACACATTGCAGCCGTCTATTAATTCCACTCGCTAAACCCCGGCCGGCCATTATTAATAGCTCCGCTCGCCAGTCTCCGGTCACCTCGCTCCCACTCTCGCCTGGCGGGAACCTTCCTCGCCACACGACCAACGCAAGATACACGTTCAATTCAACGGCGATGGCGCCGGGCAAGGCTCCCCTCCTCTTCCTCATCTCTGTCGTCACGCTCCTCCTCCTCCTCGTCTCGGCTGTCCGGTGCTATGACGATCGCCACGCCGTCACCGTGGCGCGCCGGTCGCGCCTGGGAAGCCGGAACATGGTGCAGCACCGCCGGACCACCGTGCCGCACCGGTACATCCTCGCGGAGAAGAGCAACGCGACTGGCGGCGCCGGCGCGAACCAGACGAACCACACCTCGCCGGCGTCCAACGCCACGGCGCCGTCGACAGCGCCGCCAGCGGCCGAGCAGCAGGGAGGGAAGCGCCACCGCAGCCGCAAGCACCGCGTGCGCAACTGGATCATCGGCTTCGTGGTGGGTTCCGTGGCCGGCGTGATCTCGGGGCTGGGCCTGTCGGTGCTGTTCCGGCTGGCGCTGAACTGCCTCCGCGGGCGGTACCGGAGCAAGTCCGGCACGGTGATCTTCACGCCGAAGCTGATCAAGCGCGCGGACCACCTGGCGTTCCTGGAGAAGGAGGACATGCTGTCGTCCCTGGAGGTGATCGGGCGCGGCGGGTGCGGGGAGGTGTTCAAGGCGCAGCTCCCGCTGGAGCGGGAGGGCGAGGTGCCGAGGTTCATCGCCATCAAGAAGATCAAGAAGCAGACGGGCGACGGGCCCGGGAAGCAGAACCAGAACCTGAGCGACGAGGAGAGCCGGCAGCTGGACAAGTGGTCGCGGCAGATCCAGTCGGAGATCCGCACCGTGGGCCACATCCGGCACCGCAACCTGCTCCCGCTGGCGGCGCACGTGCCGCGGCCCGACTGCCACTACCTCGTGTACGAGTACATGAAGAACGGCAGCCTCCACAACGCGATCAAGAAGCCGGCCGTCTTCGCCACCGGGGAGGAGCATCAGGACGGCGGCGACAACAGCAGCAGCGGCGGAGAGGGCAACAGGGTGGCGCTTTCGTGGCCGGAGCGGCTGCGCGTGGCGGTGGGCATCGCGTCGGGTCTGGAGTACCTGCACGAGTCGCACGTGCCGCAGATCATCCACCGCGACCTGAAGCCGGCGAACATCCTGCTGGACGACGACCTGGAGGCCCGTATCGCGGACTTCGGGCTGGCGAAGGCGATGCCGGACGCGCAGACCCACGTGACGACGTCGCACGTGGCGGGCACCCTGGGTTACATCGCGCCGGAGTACCACCAGACGCTCAAGTTCACGGCCAAGTGCGACGTGTACAGCTTCGGGGTGATCCTGGCGGTGCTGGCGACGGGGAAGGAGCCGACGGACCAGTTCTTCGTGACGGAGGTGGACGAGGTCGGGCTGGTGAAGTGGCTGCGCCGGGTGGTGCAGTGCGGCGACTATGCGGAGGCCATCGACCCCGCGCTCGCCGGCGCCGGCCACGACGAGCAGATCCTGCTGGTGCTGCGCATCGCCGTCTTCTGCACCGCCGACGAGCCCAAGGAGCGGCCCGTCGCCAAGGACGTGCGCTGTATGCTCGCCCAGATCAAGACCAACTAGTCTGTGTGTACACTGTAGAATAATGGTGCCAGCAGCCAGTAGTGCCGGGTCGGGTCAGCAGGTCAAGTCTGCGGCCGGTCGATGTCGATGGAGACCGGAAAGGGGAGTCTGTGTACGCGCTGCGTGCCTTGTTCTCTCCGGAGTCCGGTCGTCCGTTGCCCGTAGGCTAGTCTATTCCAGTCCATGACCAGTGATGTTGGGCAAATTTGGAACGGGTATATGTTTCTCGAAGTGGACGTATTGTATTGTCTTGTTCAAGAGATCCAACGATCGTATCTAAAGAATGATTCTGATAAACTGGTGCGGTAAGCAACTTCCTCGGCTACCATTGGACCGAGTCGAACCTAGCTTGAATTCTTGATGTGGGACATGCATGGTGATCTAGTTCTAGTGGACATGATAGACCACTCAACACTTCTCAAGCTATCTTCTTTTTTTGTGAACTTCTCAAGCTATCTTCTTAGCTACACAGTGTAACGCACGTCTCACAATACAAAACAAAAAGTCAAAGTCCTGCTATTTTAGAGGAGTTGCCTTTTCTATAGTTCTTGTTAGTATCTCTTATTTTATAATATTTTCATAATATTAGAGCATCTCTAACTGAAGTATCAAATTCAGTTCAATGATAAAAAACATTCCCATATAGGGGTCTAAGCCGCACCTAACTAACCGAACCCGCATCGGTGTTAGCTGATAAAATATTTAGGAACCGGCATCGACGAACTCGTAAAAATAGGAGGCCGTGAGCAAAAAAATTCTCCTCCTAGCCGCGTGCACACCCGCCCTGCTGCACTGCCATCCCGTCAGCCTTCTCACTGGCGACCACCTCTTGCCTCTGTCGAGATCCTCCATTCTGCCTCGTTCGCTGGCGACTGTCGTCGCCGAAAACGGACCGTAGAGCCGCCGCATCCTCTCCGATTTCGCCATCAATTCAAGGCATGTTTGGCCGCGACGAGATCGCTTCCATCGAACACGCGCCCGTCAGAGCATGGGTAAGTCGTAGATCGGCCAACACGGACCTCGGTGTGGCAGGAACCGAGAGCGGCACCCTCTTTTCTGACGAGCGGTTCCGGCGGCGAAATCGATGTTTGCTCGACCAACGACCGACTAGAGGGGTATTACACGACCGCTACCTCGACGTCCAGTGGTCGTTCTGACCCCGCGGTGGTCTCAGCCATCGTCAGCGGCTCTACTCCACCGGCCGCGATTCTCAACTCCGCCGCACACGAGGTGCTTGACAATTTTACTAGGTGAGTTTGTTTGTGTTTTCTTTTTCTTTTTCTACCGAGTTTGACCGATGTAATCTTCAGTTGTAGATGAAGAGGTTGAGCGATATGGTTTGGGACGACTCTTTGTTGCTTCCTATCCGGAGAAGTATTTCTGGTGGTGGTTTCAGATGCACAAGAGTTTGTTTCTCTCAAATGATTTAGTTTGCAACAAACAAAATTTTGATCTTCTAAATGTAGGACCTCAGTTAGGAACGGTTTTCCTTTCGAAGATCAAATATGAGAAGTTAAGGGATAGGGGGCTTTATCTCATCTAGAGGATAGGGATCAGCTTCTTATCTTCCATCCTTGTAACTCCTATATTCATAAGCCATTTTTTTCCAACGAAGCAAGAACTCCCATTTTCATTTAAGAAATGGATAATACAAACCAGGCTCAAAATGGTTACAAATCATTTTCTCTTTTTGGTTTAGAATTCACCAGAAACCACACTCTGAATAACAAGAAATATCAGAAAACCGATCCCGCCTTTTTCTCATGCCTAAACTAAACTACCAGACTATCACGATGAACAACATTACAACAGTCTTTTAGTGGAGGAACAAAACATGCGACTTCACATCATTCATTCTTCCGCCGCCTCTCGAGCCATTTGGCTGTCAGCATCACCCCAACCGAAGAATCATGCACATGCAGACATCTCTAAAAAATTAAAATAGAAAAATAAAGTCAAACCAATCAGTATACAATCTCATTCAAGCATATGGAACATTTCTTGCAATATTCAGTGCGGATAACATAATTTTAGGGAGTGTCTATTTAGCCGTCGATTCATTTTCAATTGGGTAGCACTCAACCTTTTTAGCCTATAATGGAGCGATCGTGTTCTGACAGAAGTTTGCTCCCCAACTGTCGTTGGAAACATTCCAGGCCCCAAAAAAATGTCTTTTCTCTTTTGTTTTTTTTTTCTGTCCCACCGGAAAAACCAAAACCCCTAAAAAGTAGGCTATGTCGTTTCTTCTATAAGCTTTTCCTAGTCCCTGCAAGATAAAAAAATGTTCCTAGGTGTTTTTTTTTGCATGTAAAAACATCATGCAAAAAATCAAAAAGGAAAAATAAAAATTCAGCATACAGATTCCATGTCCCGGTCTAGAGATTACACGTCACAACTTACAACACATAGGGCTCGTTCAGACTTGTAGGAGATCTTCAGCAGATAACCTGGTAGGCGTTACACACAAGTAATTGTCACACTAGATCGCATGACAAAACAACTTGCAGCAGGCACGAGAAAATTGCACATAACATCAATGTTTGGTGTTGTTGTTGTGCAAAACACGGAATCAAAACAGCAGTTGCAGCTGATCTCATGTTTTCGTCTAATTGGTTGCAGCTAGCCTAAATAGAAGGATTTAGGCTCATAACATGTGTAGACATGCGGGCCCATCATAGAACTCAACCCATAGAGAACCAAACCGCTCGGTCTCGTCTATGTATCCCTCCGCTCGTCTCGTCTATGTATCACACTCCTCTTCTCCACTCGACTCGAGGGACAAGAAGCTGCCGAGGAACGACGACATCGAGGACGAGGGATCCTGAGGATATTTTCTCGTTCGATGGGTTATTTCCCCTCTCAGTTTGTGATTTTTTGGGGAATAAGACTCTCTTTGCAACGACGGTGGAAGAAATGCAAGAGGGAGAACAATGAAGCATTATGTCCTCGAATTCATATGAAATGCAATATTTTGTATGTGCCAGAACACTTTAATTGGAACTTATAATGTGTCATGACTTGATTTGAAACTTGTAGACTACCATGGGACACTAAGTTTGGAGTTTCTAAAATGCTATGCTTCACTTCATATAAGATATACATTCTGCTATATTGATGCTCAAATATGTTGTTTATGGATAAAAGAATACAATATTTTCTAGACTTATGTTGCACATTTAAAAAAATTGTATATTGTGGTATACGGTAGAGAAATACAACCCACATGTCTATACATGTTAAGGGCCGAAATCACCTTTATTTGGGATAGCTGCGACGAATTAGACAAAAACATGGGGTGAGCTGCAACTGGCGTTTTGATTATGTGTTTTGTATAACAATGACACCAAACATTGGTGTTATATGTAATTTTCTCAGCAGGCACTCAAAGGAACACACCCATGGACCTTCTTCTTTCTTCATTTCAAATAACATCTATAGTAATGTTTCTCCGGTGCAACATATCCTTTGAAGATATTTTCTCGGAAATGGCCATTAGAACTCAAAGTATGAAGAAATACATAAACCAGCATAAAGCATCGACGATCTGGCTAAAGTATTAGTTGGGTAGAAGACTTTTTGGAGCACTTCGAGATTTGTCATGGACCCTCCTTGCAACCGAAGACGATACTAGTAAGATAAATTGAGCCAGATGAATGAACATTGGAATCTCGAAGAACTATGGGGGGGCACTGTTGGAAATAATACTAAACGGGTAGTGTCAACGACATGGTATAATGATGGCAAGCCTGTGTGGCCTACAGATGGTGGTAAAGCCCATGGTCTAACCGAGCAGTCCAGTTGCTGATAGTAAGCTGGAGGTCCATCTTTAGGAGACAACATGTGGCGTGCCACCTCCTTATGCGCAAGACGGCGTCTTGGAGGACAAGACTTAAATTTTTGTGTTAGTCTAGAACTATGTAGCCAATCCGGCCAGGACCATGTAATCCTAGGTTCTGACGCCTTTATAAGACGGACAGTGGGAGGATAAGAGCATCAATAAACACAATCCCTATAACATTTGTCGTATTGTTGTTATAGTGATTTATAGCATGAGTAGGATATCACCTTCATTGTGAGATGTGAACCTGGGTAACTCGTGTCACAACCCCGTCCCAGACACTCACCGCCTTACCCCCTGGGTACTCTAAGCTTGTCGTTACAACCGCCAATGGTGTATTCATTGACAATAAATGACAACAATACTAATCCACTATGTTGGCACTTACATTCATTGTGTATAACACGCTCCACGCTTGTTGCAAGCCACCCAACACCGTCAAGTCCGTCCTCTCCGGGGACTAGATACCATTCTCCGAGACCCGTAGGACTCACTGGTTGGGATAGCTCGACGCGCCTACCTCTTTGCCGCCTCCCTATTTGTAGCGGGCACCTCGCCGACCTTCGCGCCCTCCTTGTCGTCCCCATGCTCTCCTTTGGGCACAACGTACTTGATGGACGTCCAGATCAACCTCGCCTTCTTCCTAGGAGCATAGGTTTCCAGTGGCATGGTCTGGCACACCATATGGCTCTTTGACTTCACCGTCCTCGGGAACTTGTTTGAAAAGTGGAAGAGTCGGCTCACCCATGACCCATGGTGCCTGGGAAACACTTGAGAAGTTTGACTAATGTGAGTGAATGCCCATAAAACTTAAGCCGGAATAATCATGTGGTTCTAAAATCGACCGAAGATTTGTCGACGGAGCCTAGGACCCACCATTGGGAGAGGTTGGCAACAGCGAGGGCACCAAGATATGCGGGCACTTGGGGTGGATGACAACGGTTTTTGATGTGGACTAAAAAGAATCCACATATTCTGGCCTTGGACCCAACCGATTTTAATCTGGATAAATCAACTAATTAATATGAAAAGACCATGTTGCCCTAATAAACTTTTGGGAGGGGAAGCTATTGGAGATATGCCCAAGAGGCAATAATAAAGTGGTTATTATCATATTTTCATGCTTATGATAAATGTTTACATACCATGCTATAATTGTATTAACCGGAAACATTAATACTTGTGTGATTTGTAAACATAAAAGTGTCCCTAGTAAAGCCTCTTGTTAAACTAGCTTGTTGGTTAATATATGATCATGGTTTCCTGATCATGAACATAGAGATGTTATTAACAACAGGGTCATATCAATAGATGAATGATATGATGGACATACTCCTATAGTTAAGCGTAGCATAAAGATCAAGTCATTCAATATAGTTTATTTGCTATAAGCTTTCTGATACATAGTAACATAATTCCTTCGACCATGAGATCATGCTAATCACCATCACCGGAAGGATGCTTTGATGACATCAAACACCACACCGTAACTGGGTGGCTATAAAGATGGCATTGAGTGTTCGGAAAGTATGTGTTGAGGCACATGGATCAAGAGTGGGATTTGTCCATCCATATGACAGATAGATATACTCTGGGCCCTCTTGGTGGAATGTCATCCAATTAGCTTGCAAGCATGTGACTGGCTCACAAGGGATCACATATCACGGGAACGAGAAAAGAGTACTTATCAGTAACGAGGTTGAACTAGGTATGCAGAGATACCGACGATCAAAACCTCGGATAAGTAAACTATCGTGAGACAAAGGGAAATTGGTACCATATGAAAGTGGTTCATTCGATCGCAGAGTAATCATAGAAATATGTGGGAACCATATGAATTTCTAGATTCCTCTATTGGTTATTGATCGGAGAAGTGTCTCGGTCATGTCCACATAATTCACGAACCGTAGGGAGACACACTTAAGGATTCGATGTTGTTGAGTAGTTATGGAATGATGAGTAAGAGAACGAATGTTGTTAGGAGTCTCGGATGGGATACGTGATATCACGAGGAGATCCGGAATGGTCCGGAGAATAAGATTCATATAAGGGAAGTCCTGTTTCGGAGTTCGGAAATGATTCCGGTGTTTTCACCAGGAATGTTCTAGAAGGATCTGGAAGGTCCGGCACTCCGGAGGGGAAGGGTACATGGATGTGTCATGACAATGTGGAATGTGTACTAGGTCACTTGGCTGGGCAATATGATGAGAGAAATCAAATCCAAGTTTGAAAGTCAAACGCCAATTTGAAAAGTCAAATCTGAAGATTGCTTGGTGGAGGGAGAGTAGGAAACCTACTTAGGGAGGAAGTCCTACTCCCTCCACCCACCGGCCAAGGAGGGCGAGTTGGAGGAGGACTCCCTCCTCCCAACCGACCACCCTCCACCTATATAAGGAGGGGTAGGGCTGCCCCCTACCCATACACCCAAAACCCTAGCTCCTGGCGCCTCCACCCATGTGCAGCCGCCGCCTAGGGCTCCTCCAAGTCGCCGAGTTAGGGCTTCCCCAAGACCTAGCCGCCGGCTACACCACCCACCCTTGGTGCCTCTAAACCCTAGACCACCAAGGCCCTCTCTCATACTCCACCATACTCGCTCCAGCTTAGTCGAAGCCCTACGGGATCTTCCCTCTACTTCCGACACCACGCCGTCGTGCTGCCGGAATCACGAGGGGAGTACTACAACCTCCGATGCCTGCTAGAACAAGGGAGAGGAAGGTCTTCATCGAGTACCAAACGTGTGACCGTCTGCGGAAGCGCTGCCGGAACGCAGCGCCGGAAGGATCGTCTACGCGATGTTGAGATCGGCAAGTGTACGACTACATCACCCACGAGAATTTGCTCTCGTTAACTGCTTTGGATCTTCGAGGGTTAGTACTCTATCGACTCGTTGCTGCAATCTAGTAGATAGATCTTGGCTTGTGTGTGTTCATGCGATAGAATTTTTTTTGTTTTCCATGCTACGAACCCCTACAGTGGTATCAGAGCCATGTCTATATGTAGATATGTTGCACGAGTAGAACACAATGGTCATTGTGGGCATTGATGCTTTTGTTTTCGATTGCTTCTTGTGTACTTTGCATCTTGCGGGATGGTGGGATGAAGCGGCCCGGGTTAACCTTACATGACATCGTTCATGAGACTTGCTCCATGCTTGACATGCAACTTGTATTGCATAAGTGGCTTTGCGGGTGCATGTTTCTCCCAACATAGTTAAGATTCAATTTACAACGGGTGATTGACAATACTAGTATAAATGTTGTGGTTCTTGTTCGTAAGTTAGAACGACACTTACTGAAATCCCCTTACCACGTAAAACATGCAAAGAAAATTAGAGGCGTCTAAATTTGTTTTGCAGGGGTGTGCTGTGATGTGATATGACCATGATTGTGATTATATATGATGTATGCAATGTTCCTTATTGTAAGTTGGCAACCACCAGGAGCCATATGGTTGTCTTTTAATTTCGTTAAGACCTGCGTGTCTATTCAAAGTAGTTGTAATAGTTGATGCTGGTGGATGACAACCATGAAACGGCGCCATTGACCTTGACGCCACACCGGTGATGATGGAAATCATGTTCGTGCTTGAAGATGGAGATCGGAAGCACAAGAAGAAAGGCCATACCATATCACATATTATGAATTGCATGTGATGTTAATCCTTTTATGCATCTTGTATTGCTTAGTTCACGACGGTAGCATTATAAGATGATTCCTTAAGCACACAATTTCAAGTTTTAAAGTGTTCATCCTTAGTAAGCACCGTTGCTAAAGCTCGTTGTTTCGAAGCATCACGTGATGATCGGGTGTGTTAGATTCTGCGAGTGTAAGCTAAGGTTTGATCTTGACGAGCTTAGCATGTACAGATATGGTCTCGGAACACGGATCACCGAAAGGTAAAGCATGAGTCATATAGTAGATATGATGAACATGTTGATTGTTCGCCATTGAAGCTACATCAACTCTCGTGATGATCGATTTTGATGTGGTGGATTTGGTTCGTGTGATCACTAAAACAATGTGAGGGATATTGTTTTGAGTGGGAGTTCAACAGCAATATGATTAAAAAGTTGAACACTACTTATCATAAATTAAATCAAAGTGAATTTGCATAGTTGTTATAGTCATTGGCATCCGTTTACCACCTTGCGCTTAGTTTTAATTGAGATGATAGAACTATAGAATTCTGGTTAGTTAATTTACGAACTGGTATCGTATTGTTTTGAAGTGTTAATCTAAAGTTTAAAAGTCCCATTGCAAACTTTCAGTAAGTTTCGATTACTCCGTGAAGTTTAATAGTTGGTATTAAATCAAGAGTAACAATTCCAGTGTTAGTATATAAGTATCATGTTTATCTCCATGATTCTTGATATTCGGAAGATAGTTTCAATATCAAGGTAATCTAGGAGTTGAAAGAGTTGTTTCAGAAACCATCATGTATGGAAGATATTGCAATATCTGAAATGATGTTTTGGTTACAACATGATAGAGTATAATATGACAAAGTTAATATTCTCATGTTTGATGAGAATTTACAAAAGGTTGGAGACACTAGTTGTCCTAATCCTCCAAAAGGTTTTGGAGAGCAACATTATACTCGCGATTCACCGTTATAAGCTAAAAGTAGCTTGATCATGGATAATTCCATGATAAGGGTGAATATATGATGTAGGTAAAATGTTTACTACACCAAGAGATTACTAAAGAAAGGAATTTGAAAGAACACCAAACATTTGATGATGGTGATCTACTTCAAAGTGCAAGTCCAAAGACATTGGTATTTAACTATACATGCTTTGGACTATGCGTCATGTATATGGCTCCACTATTGATGTTGATAGATTCTTTTAAACAGAAAAATAAATACTAAAAGAGAATCTCATAAATATATGGCAGAAAAGAAAAGACTAGAATTGTTCAGCTTAGGTATATAGAGGATATACGCATTATGGATGTATTCTTTGCTTGCTAAATAATGTGGTTCTTAAGTATTGGACACTGAATTTGTTGGTATGAATCGTCATACGGAACAACAGAATTCATGAACTACAATGGCCTAAGTAACTAGCAAAATAATATGTGATGATGTTCATCGAGAACAAATAAAGGGTTATTGTGTTGCTCGTTAAACATCAAAGCTTGCCTTCAAGATTTGTTTTATCAGGTATTATGAGAACAAAAGGGTTGTTCAAATAATTGTCGTAATCCATAAAAGATGGATGATTTACAAATCTCGTTGGAGAAATCACATCCATAAAACTAGTGCTAAAAATGTCGAAAGACAAATTGATTGAAAGATCACTTAGGAAGTGACATCGCCGTTTAAATTATATTGGAAAGAAAACATGAAGAAACTCCATGTGGATGGAATTTTGGAGTCTTTTGATTTTTGATCAAATGATGCTTGTGAAACTTTCCTAGAGATAATTAAAACTTTGTTCATAGGCCAAAAGGGAACGAATGACTAGCTTATTGGAACTTGTACATATTGTTGTATGAAGTCCATTATGTGTAGTCAAGAGTGATGGATTTCAACTTCATATGCTTTCTCCAAAAATTTGAGAGAATATATGAATATTTATTTAATAAGGATGAAGTATGAAACATTTGAAAAGTTCAAAGACTTTCAAGATGAAGTGCAAAAACATTGTAACAAGAATATATCTAGTTTATGATAAGATCATAAAGGAAGATATTTAAGTTACAAGTTTAGCATAATATCTAAGATTTAAGGAATCGTTCCGTGGATTTGCATTTCCTGAAACACCATAAGAGTATGGAGCATTCGAGATATGTAATTAAACCTTGTTTGACATGGTAAGATCAAAGGTGTAATTCATAAAACTGCCATTATATTTTAAAGATTAAAAGCTTTAGAGACTACCATTTTTTCACTGAAAAGAGCACCATCATAATCCGTTGAAATGACACCATATAAAGTTATGGTTTGGGATAAAACCCAAGTTGTCCTTTCTTAAACATTGGTATGCTATGCATAAGAAAGATGTTTGCAACCAAAGTCGGATGAACTTGTCTTTGTATGTTATTTCAAATGACTGTTAAGTATTCCTCCATAAAATCGGAGACAAAAGTGTTTGTCGCTTAGAACGTCAAGTTTCTTTGAGAAGGAATTTTTCGTGAAAATATAAGTGGGAGGACAATAGAACTTTGATAAGGTTAAAAGAACCTTAGATATATGTGCAAAGTTGCGCATCACCGAAAAGTGTTTCGGAGGCAGCAACAATGCTTATGGCTCACGTGCCTCAAAGGTTGTGGTTACGGAGGTCAAAGTTTCTATTGAACCAAGTAGGACGGGTAAACAATCAAATACCAAGATTTGAGGGTTGAATCATTATTGGAGAATAATGAACGGACTACATGCAAAGAAGGGATGATGGGCCTCGACTCCGTAAAATGGCTTAAAGCCATAAAATCCGTGATAGTTCCATACACGAGAAATGAAGCTTTGAACTTGAAGGACCCTCGATAAAGGTGTAAGACCTTACAGTCGTGTTTGGATCTATAAAGAAATAGACATGGATGTTTCACATCTATGAAATAGTCGACATGTTGGGAAAGAGTTCGCAAAAATGTTCAAAGGTTGTATATGACAAGATTTGATCTTTCATAGCGATATTTAGTCTAGACGGATTAATGTAGCAACCACTACATATAATTTTGTTATGTGGTAGTTGAATAAACAAAACAAGTTCTTCTAATAGAATTGTTACCTAGGACGTGTGCATAACACGGTCCATAGGGTTTTGTTAATTCAAAGGATGCTAAAAGCATATGCAAACTTCAATGGTTGAAGTAAGCATCGCGAAGTTGGAATCTTCACAATGATGAAATTGTTAAAAGAGTTTAAATTCATCAGAGACTATGAAGATGCTTGCATTTGCAAGAAATTAAGTGGGAGCGCTAAGACATGTTTCTAATACATTATGTGGAAGACATATTGTTGATTGGAAATGATGTATCTTTTATTAACACATATTAAGAATTTCATCCCGATGAAAGATTTAGGCAAAACCCAAATATTTGGCATCTATATCTATATAGATAGATTAAGACACTAATATGGTTGTGCCAAAAGTACATAGATGATATATTGAATGAGTTCAATATAGAAACTACAAGAAAGGTTCTTGTCACACATAAAGGATTGAATGAGTTCAATATTGATGATATATTCAAGTGTGTTGACACTTGGTAAGTGAAACAAAGATTCAAGTATAGATTGATACTTGATGTATGAAATCACAAAGAGTATTTATATCAATCATACTGTGATATGTACAAATCCACATATGTCCTATGCTCTAAATGTTATGAGCATATACCATAATGATTCATAAGATGATCATTGGACGATAGTAAGGATATTCTTATGATCTTTTGGAAGAACTAAGAGTATATTATTTTGTAGAAGTGACAAATAGATGATTAGTTCATTGTAAAGTACTACAGACGAGTTTGGTTCGGCCTTTTTTCCCCGGTATCCGATTACATCGTGATCTGATTCCGTTAAACATGTTTGCCTAGCAAGGTCCGTAAATCGATACCGTTTAATCAGATTACGGCTCAGCTTTAATCTGATTCCGCTGACTCTCCTCTGGAAACAAATCTCGTTACCGGATGGACTGAATCAGCCATAGCGAAAGCCTCCGTATACGTCTCCGCCTCCACCTCCGATTCCCTCTGGTCTCTGCCCCCACCCTTCTCTCGCACCGCCGGCGATGGTGACCATGGCGGCAGATCTCCCGCAACTCCCTCTCCGTCACAAGCAACGCGGAGGAGTAGTCGCCGGAGGCGTGGCGACCACGGATCCCCTTCGACCAGCGTTGGTGGCTCACGATCTCCCGTCGACTTCCTCTTTGCAGCCAAAAAGCCGGAAGAAGCGACATCGTTGTCTCATGAAGAGCACGGCAGCTTCATGATAGCCAAAGCGGTTGCGACATTTGCAAAGCAGTTATTTCTTGATTCTTTGCCGTTCTGAATTTTGATACCATTACGAAGTCGAACCAAACAAAATAAGAGAAAGTCCCATTACGCCGCAATCCCACCGTAATTCGATTCCCTTGCCGTTTACGTTAACGTTGGTGGAAACAAACACGTCCTACATTGATACTAGTTTTGTCACAAATTACAAATTAAGTTTATCTCAATCTAAACTAAGGGTGGCACAATATAATGGAAAGTAAGTTCCATAATGGATTTGGATGAGTTCCAAAGTTAAGACATTATGACAGATACTACAACAAAAGGCTAAGTATATAACTGCTATAATAGCAGCAAAAGAGGGTATTTGTGTCAAGTAGTTTGTTATCAAACTAGGTGTAGTTCACAGTAGGGATAATACTATGAAGATGTATTGTACAACAATATTATCAACATGTTTTAACCCCAAAGAACTAAAGGTCTCACCAAAGGACCAAATTTATACAAAGCCATCTCATTAGAGAATGAGTGATGCGTAGAGACGCAAAGACATGCAATTACACACGGACCTGGAAGTGTCAGATCCGGAGATCAGTTGACCACTAGCAATCATGTACATACAACACCAGAAAGCCATAGGTGTTGAATACACAAAGGTTTAAAACTAGATTATTGACTCTAGTGCAAGTGGGAGACTGTTAGAGATATGCCCAAGAGGCAATAATAAAGTGGTTATTATCATATCTTCATGCCTATGATAAATGTTTACATACCATGCTATAATTGTATTAACCGGAAACATTAATACTTATGTGATTTGTAAACATAAAAGTGTCCCTAGTAAAGCCTCTTGTTAAACTAGCTTGTTGGTTAATATATGATCATGGTTTCCTGATCATGAACATAGAGATGTTATTAACAACAGGGTCATACAATAGATGAATGATATGATGGACATACTCCTATAGTTAAGCGTAGCATAAAGATCAAGTCATTTAATATAGTTCATTTGCTATAAGCTTTATGATACATAGTAACCTAATTCCTTCGACCATGAGATCATGCTAATCACCATCACTGGAAGGATGCTTTGATGACATCAAACACCACACCGTAACTGGGTGGCTATAAAGATGGCATTGAGTGTTCGGAAAGTATGTGTTGAGGCACATGGATCAAGAGTGGGATCTGTCCATCCATATGACGGATAGATATACTCTGGGCCCTCTCGGTGGAATGTCATCCAATTAGCTTGCAAGCATGTGACTGGCTCATAAGGGATCACATATCACGGGAACGAGAAAAGAGTACTTATCAGTAACGAGGTTGAACTAGGTATGCAGAGATACCAACGATCAAAACCTCGGATAAGTAAACTATCGTGAGACAAAGGGAAATTGGTATCGTATGTAAGTGGTTCATTCGATCGCAAATTAATCGTTGAAATATGTGGGATCCATATGAATTTCCAGATTCCTCTATTGGTTATTGATCGGAGAAGTGTCTCGGTCATGTCCGCATAATTCACGAACCATAGGGAGACACACTTAAGGATTCGATGTTGTTGAGTAGTTATGGAATGGTGAGTAAGAGACCAAATATTATTCGGAGTCTCGGATGGGATCCGTGATATCACGAGGAGATCCGAAATGGTCCGGAGAATAAGATTCATATAAGGAAAGTCCTGTTTCGGAGTTCGGGAATGATTCCGGTGTTTTCACCAGGAATGTTCTAGAAGGTCCGGCACTCCGGAGGGGAAGGGTAAATGGATGTGTCATGACAATGTGGAATCGTTGCATAATGTACTAGGTCACTTGGCTGGGCAATATGATGAGAGAAATCAAATCCAAGTTTGAAAGTCAAACGCCAATTTGAAAAGTCAAATCTGAAGATTGCTTGGTGGAGGGAGAGTAGGAAACCTACTTAGGGAGGAAGTCCTACTCCCTCCACCCGCCGGCCAAGGAGGGCGAGTTGGAGGAGGACTCCCTCCTCCCAACCGGCCACCCTCCACCTATATAAGGAGGGGTAGGGCTGCCCCCTACCCACACACCCAAAACCCTAGCTCATGGCGCCTCCACCCAAGTGCAGCCGCCGCCTAGGGCTCCTCCAAGTCGCCGAGTTAGGGCTTCCCCAAGCCCTAGCCACCGGCTACACCACCCCCTTGGTGCCTCTAAACCCTAGACCACAAAGGCCCTCTCTCATACTCCACCATACTCGCTCCAGCTTAGGCGAAGCCCTGCGGGATCTTCCCTCTACTTCCGACACCACGCCGTCATGCTGCCGGAATCACGAGGGGAGTACTACAACCTCCGATGCTTGCTGAAACAAGGGAGAGGAAGGTCTTCATCGAGTACCGAACGTGTGACCGACTGCGAAAGCGCTGCCGAAACGCAGCGCCAGAAGGATCGTCTACGCGATCTTAAGATCGGCAAGTGTACGACTACATCACCCACGAGTATCTGCTCTCGTTAACCGCTTTGGATCTTCGAGGGTTAGTACTCTATCGACTCGTTGCTGCAATCTAGTAGATAGATCTTGGCTTGTGTGTGTTCATGCGATAGATTTTTTTTGTTTTCCATGCTACGAATCCCTACAGAAACATAGAAGCACGCCTAAAAAAAGTAGAATTTGGCTACCAGATGAAATTTGATCAGACCACCACAATTTAGTGGTTCCAAATGTCTGTCCTACATGGTCCCGCCATTGAAAAAAATTTGCCATCCTCTCACACCACGGATCATGCATGCCACATAGTTGTTTTTTGCATGTCTTGCTCAGCACAAGGCATGCACAAGAATGCTGTTAGTATGAGAGATACGATAAAATATTGCATCGGCAAAATTTAGCATCAGAGCACGAAGGTGCATTGGTTCCCGGTTTTCTCGATTTGGAACCACTACCACAGTGTAGAGAACTAGTTTCAAAAGCCAAAAAGTCAATTTGCAATTAGAATTTCACAACTTAAAAGATCACGGTAGACTATTTCCAAAGTAAAGTTGTACAGGAGGCTCCCACACAACTATTTCGATTTATAGAAATAAAAATAAAAATTCAGGTTTGTGGTATATATGCTTTTCTCTGTAATTATGCACAACTTAAAAGACTAGTGGAGAAACATACTAATTCTTTACATGCTATACATGTTTTTCTCCCTAATTCTTTACATGGTAACATGAAGTTTCTCCATTAATTCTTCATCTAAGAAACCTGGAGAAGGCACAGGGGAGAAGGGACATATTGCAACGGGAGGTAAATTCAGCAGTAACAGAGACAAGTTCCAGTGATTTCTTTCCCATGTCAACAGCAGCCAACCACGAGACAAGGTTCCTTGGATCAAGGTTCCGCTTAGAGCTCATGTAAAGAACGCCATCCTCAATACTTAGGGTGGGATCTAAGCAAACTAGCCTGCTCAACAACGATGGCATCTCCAGCTTCTCGCCCCGCGGACCACCGGAAAATAAACAAACGTATACCTGACCAGTCACGGGGATCTCATCTGAGTCTACCGTGAAGCTGTGATGCCAACCCTTCGAAGATAGCTTCCGAGTCCAAGATCTTGCCTTCCAACCATAGTCAGAGACACTTCGATGATGATAATCAACTTGGACAAATCTGATGAGATCGCCGACGCCGATGGCATCCCGGCTTGAGCAGGCAGGGGTTTTACCATGGCCCCTGTGTCAGAATTTGCCACATTAAATTAGACAAACAAGCACGCTCGAAAAATCTTGTGACCACGAACACGTATCACGCCTTTAAATTTTTTTTTTCAAACTCACACCACAGGTTACAAAACTCACAAACCACCTCGTGTATATATATACGATCAAACTAGCCGGACGTACTAAACCTACTCAGACACCAATAGAAAACATACCAAAAACTAACTAGCCTAGGGACTCAGTACGGCAACCTTTGCCATACTAACACCAATACACATCCACTATGTAGTCCACAAGGCTATCCACAGGTCAAAAAGTAGTCCATAAGGCTATCCATATACATAGTGGAGGTTTACTTTAGGAGATTTTTCTTAAGGGTGACCTACAAGCTTATGGTTTGTCCACAAGCAATAAATAATTATTTTACTCTCTCCTCTTTCTCTTACTTGTATGTACTTTTAACAGACATGTGGATCTTAGCTTATGGTAAACTTGACCTTATACATTGTAGCCATTTTTATAAGCTGTGTGGATCCCATCTTATAGCAAAGGTTCACCTTATACATAGGTGATACCCTATTAGGACACAAACACACTAAAGACTCCATGGAAAGTCAATGCAAAAATCTAACCGACTCCACTAATCAAGATTAGTGCTAACACCCTCTCGTTGCCAGGAAGTGGAATAAATCTTGCGACGTCGTGGTTGAGCAGATTGCAGACCAGAATATCCCTCCAAAGATCGACCCAGCCCAAGGAGTTTCCTCCGACAATGATCACTTTGTCGGTCCTGTGGTCCTTGACGGCGTTCCAGTCAGTGTGGCAGTCGTAGAGCAGCGAGGTCAGCTTGGAGCTCCAAGCTCCGGTCTCGAAGGAGTAGAGATAGAGCTGAAACTTGAGAACGTTTTCCTTGAACTGGGGCAGGTGGAGGCGTCCATTAGATATCCGCCGCCGCCGCCGAAGGGCAGGATCCCGACGGACTGGGTGGGATGGAAACCAATAGAATACGGAGGGCGCGGCAGACTTGACGGCGACGGACTGCCACGGCGCCGCCACAGACGAAGAAAAGGCTCGGTGGTACATCCGGGCGATGTAGAGGACCACGCCGCCTCGCCCGACGACGCAGGCGTGGTATGACATGTCGTCGTCGCGCAGGCCGCGGCTCCGGACGAAGAAGGAGGAGACGTCCGGCGGCTCGAAGAAGTGGAAGGAGACCTCCACCTCCACCTGCACCGCCACCATCAGGTCCTTTTGTAATTTCACCAGGGCTTTAGCGGTGGTCGCGAAGGAAGAAGCCGAGTCTTGTGCCGAGGAGGAGGCCAAGCTTCGCCAGCGCTATTCGGCGCCGCTCACGGCTAGGCTGTCGAGGAGGATCCTGTCGGGATAGCTCGCTAACGGCGGAGCCGACATGTCGTGGCGAGACATGGATCTGGGCTTTGGGAACGAGGGAGGGTGTCTCTCCAATTTACAAGGGCATGTACAATGCAATGTCGCCAGCCTTCTCTTATGACTGTCATGTTGGATATTTGCTTAGTTGGAGAAGAGAGAAATAAGAAATATGAGGTTGTCTTCTCTTAGCTAAGGGATGATCTCTTAAAAATAAGAAAAGGCTAATTTCTTGGTTGTACCATATGTCTTTTCTTAGCAAATTAATTTCTTACTAAAAATAGACAATTCTCATTAATGATAGAGATGACACTAAAAGATAATGCATTGTACAAATTATCTCTAATAACTTTTCTAGATAATGTGGAGGACTAAAGAAAGACATGCTTTCTCTAGCACCGTGTATGCTCTGACAGTTTTTCTCGTCACAAATTCACAATCCGATTCCGAGTTTGAACTGGATTTGTTCGCGTCGTTTCTCGGGCCGTAGCTAAACGGGCCCGGCGAGCTCACTGTGCGGCAGGCAAGGCCCAAGGACGGCCCGATGGCCCGCCATGCCAGCTTCGGGCCGGGGACGGTCCACTAAGCTAAGAAAGAACACGGACCGTCACACTGGTCGTCTGGTCGTTTCACTGATGCCTGGAGCAGGCTTTCTTTTTCTACAGAGAATCACCTTTGAATCTCTTCCCCCGAAACCTCTCATTGACTCGAAAATGCGGCCGGGGACGGCGGCCGCGGAGGCGGAACAGCTCAAGGAGCTCGGGGAGAAGCTGGGGTCCGAGCTGCCGGCGTCGGACCGAGACCTCGCCAGGCTCCTCGAGGTGAGATGGGCAGCGTTTTCTGCTTAGGGCTGGGTAAATAGCGCGGCGGAAGTGCTAGGTTATTGGTGAGATTTGTGCCGCTGCTGTAATTGGTGCTGTGCCTGGTTCCTTTTTTTGCTTCTCTTAGATGGAATTGTTCGATTCCAGTATCCAGTATCCATTGGGAGCCTATCGGTTCGGTACCTACTGGTACTCCCGACGAATTCGTATCGACCAGGGTTTATGGGGGTTTTATGCTTTGCGGCCCATTGGCGCGTTGGCGGTTTGGGTGGCTATGCTTCACAACTGAGCCAAGCTAATAAAACACAAGATTTCTCTGTGCTCTGTGCAAGTTTTCTGTAGCTTCGCAATGTAGTCCCAGAATAAGTGCGAGGGTAACTCGTAAGCACAAGATCTGTTCCATGACAGTGTCATTGTTTAAACTTCTATATTTGTTTGTAGAATTACCCACTATGGTTTGTTTTGCTGGAACAAATGGGCTTAATTACAGGGAAACAACTCTAAAAGCTCAAAAGTCAACCCTTTATCTTTTGAGAGGAAAACGTGGAACTTTGGTGGCATCCCTTTGATGGGAAAATATCGAGGGCCTTGAAAAATCAATTCTATGCATTGTGCTTTTCGTTCGTAGCGCAGGTCACATCAGATAACTTCTGGATTTAACTGCTTAGTTTTTGGCATGATTTAATGTTAATGCCATATTGCCTGTTCGCTTGAAATCCTTCATTCTTGCATATGTAATCTTTGGATGTGTTATTAAGCTAATCATATTTGCAGCAAGCTGCGCGATGCCTACATGGAATACGGCAGTCGCCAGGGTCCTTGGTGATGAAAAATATCCAACCATGTCAGGAGGCAATTGCCAGAGAAGAATTGCTCAAGCATCAGGATGAAGATGTCAAAGTTACCTTGGCAGCCTGCTTCTGTGAAATTATAAGAATAACCGCACCTACAGCACCATATTGTGATGATGTTTTAAGGGTGAATTACCATGAAGAGACTTTTAAAAAAGCATTGGATAAATTACTGTTACTGAATTTACAATGCTTATTCAGCCAGCATTTGAGATTTTTTCTTCCTTGCAGAACATATTTCCTCTGATTGTTGGTACATTTAGTGGACTCGCTGATGTTAATAGTCAGTCCTTTGGCAAGAGAGTTGCTATTTTGGAGGTAGTTGCAAGATGCTGGTTATGTGCTTTGATGTTAGACATTGAGTGCAATGATCTCATCACAGACATGTTCCGAACATTTCTGGAAATTGTCAGGTAATTCTACTGTGCCATCTAAGATATGGTTGCCGAATATCTTGTGTTATGTAACATCAATACAACAGGATTAGTTTTTACAGTCTGCATAACCATGCAAGTACTATGTTTGGTCCACACTATTCGTTTATTAGTTGAGTGTGTTTCAAGTGTCCTACAGAAGATTTTCTCCAACAAAATTTAGTTGTCCTTTTCTGATCATGACTCGTATTACTTCATAACGAATTGCTTCAAGTTCTATTTTGTTTGTGTTTATCTGGGAAGGTTTAAGGGCAAACTAGTTTGTGGGATTCAGATAAACTGCCAAACTTTCATTGTGTGATTTAGTTTGTTCTTTAAAATTCTAAGAAGGGCCAAGGTTTATGATATTAGGATGGAAATTGTATGAACGGACTCATTTAAAATTTCGAATTTCATGGATACATTAGCTTGCGGCTAAGATACATTGCAAAATTTCCATCCTGTTATTTGTGTGGAGGTCCTCTTTGTGATACTACTAATTTGTAAGAACCAAGATCAATGATATCTCTTAAGGATACTAAACTGTATGATGGACTTATCTGGAAGTTTAATTTCATGGAGGGCTGCTTTGAATTGCATGACGGATCTATTCTCAAGTTAAACAGCATGAATAGTTTTCGGAAATCATGGGACAGCTGCTTGTGCCTCAGTGTTCTAGATAGTACTAGTAAGCGAGTGGCTGCTCACCATGGTAGTACATGCTACAGATATACACTTCAGTGGTCAGAACAAGCAAAATCTTCTATGGACCTCCAGTACACAATTAAATAAGTATATTTGACCAAATGCGCAATTTCTGGGGGTCTAATCGACCATAGCAGACTAGTTAAAGGACCCGCGGTATGCTATCCCTTTTTGTTTACCCATTGTGTTTTGACTCTTAACTTGTTGGATGCAGTGATAGCCATGAACCATATATTGTGAAGTTAATGCTGACAATAATGGATGCTACTTTAAATGAGAGTGAGGACTTACAGGAACGCCTTCTGAATGTACTTTTATCAGCTTTAGGCCGGAGAAAAACTGTCAGTACCTTTAACTTTTATGGCATTTTGCAGCCTATTTGATGATTTAGAGGATAAACAGTTGTAGGCATCATAAGGCCTATTTTAATTCTGCCACTTTTGTTTGCTAGGGCATTGCTTTACCTGCACGTGATCTTGTTTGCAATGTTATAGCCAGTTCTGCAGGAAAACTCAAACCGTGCATAAAGAAGTTTCTCACATCATCCCTGGTCGGGGACAACCGTTCTTCGAAGGGTGATATTGATCATCACAAAGTCATATTTGATCTCTATCGGTGTGCTCCAAAAGTTCTTAAAGTGGTGGTACCTTATATAACTGGGGAACTACTGGTACGATCTATCTTCAGATTATTAGTTTGAACTGAAAGTACCTCTATACTGAATGACTGCAATATTAAATAATAATTTTGCAATAGAGAATATGTTCCATTTTTCAAGAATATCACTAAATAAAGTTCTGTGCATCTTTAGTTAAGTGACTATTCTTAGAGTTTTTGCATAGTTAATTAAATTTTATCATTTTCATCTTTATAGGCTGATCAAGTAGAAATACGGTCTAAATCAGTTGAGTTGCTTGGGGAACTATTTTCTTTACCTGGAGTCTCTATATCGGAATCTTTTAAGTCTCTTTTCGTTGTGTTCCTGACAAGATTGACTGACAGAGTAGTAGAAATCCGTGTGTCTGTGATTGAGCATTTGAAGAAATGTCTAACGTCAAATCATTCCCGCCCCGAGGCTCCAGAGATAATTGGTAAGTAGCTATGTTCCACTAATAGCACTTCCTATCATTTTTTGGGGGCACGTTATTGTTCTTGCCCTGATGGTTGGCTACTTGGCAGAGGCACTTTGTGGCAGATTGTTGGATTCTGAAGAAAATGTACGAAAGCAAGTTGTGGCTGCTATTTGTGATGTAGCTTGTGATGCCTTTGGTGCTGTTCCAGTTGAAACTATCAAACTAGTAGCCGACCGTGTCGGTGATAAATCAGTTAATTTTTATTTGATCTTTCCACTATATTTCATTTTTTCCTTAAGTTTTAATCTGTATTATTTACTGAATATGTGCTGTATTCTTGGAAAAGCACAGCCTCGAGTGAAGTGCTACACCATGCAGAGATTGGCTGATATCTACAAGTTGTACTGCCTGAGGGGTTATGATAGCTCAAACAATTCTGATAATTTTGAGTGGATACCTGGAAAAATATTAAGATGTCTTTACGACAAAGATTTTAGGTAACTTTACTTAATATCCTTGGGGCTTTTTGTATATACTTCGCTATTATAAAATACAAAGATGTAATATGCTCAACATATGATCAGATGTACCACTTCTTGTTGTGTTATACTCCCTCACGAGCATCCTTTGCATGTTTGTATTACTTCATACCCTCTAGATATCATGTTTGCAATGTTTCCTCTCCCTGTTGTGGTTTTCTACTACTGCTTGTCTTGTGTAGTGTCAGCATCTGATGGTTAGAACTTACAGAAACTGGTGAGAACTATAAGCTGGCCGTCTTGCATGAAAATCAGCTCAGTAGTGTCACATACCATTTTTGCACAGGCAAGATATTCGAATTAATGATATTGTGTGATATACTGATATACACAGTGACAGGTGAAGTTATAGTGTGAGCCTATGCTGTAATGTCATGGTTGTTTTTGTTTATTCGGCGCAGGCCAGAGTCAATTGAATCACTTTTATGTGGTTCACTGTTTCCACCAGAGTTGACGACAAAGAGAAGAGTGAAACATTGGATAACTGCTGTCACATATTTTGATAGGGTTGAGATGAAAGCTCTTAAACAGATTCTTCTGCAAAAGCAAAGGTTTAACATTATGTTGATAAATCAATTAATTTGATAATTGCTCTCCTGTTTCTGTTCTTTCCTTTTGTAAAATGATTTGATATTTTTCTTTTCGTTTAACTTCAGACTACAAGGAGAAATGCTGAAGTACATGTCCCTTCGGCAAATAAACCAGGTTAATGACTCTTGAAGATTGTGAAGCACTACATTTCTTCAGGGCAAGAATGATTGATTGGTACTGGTTGATGAATAATTTTGACGTACTCATTCTTCTTGTAATGCAGGAAGATTCCCCTGATCTGCAAAAAAGAATCCTAGGATGTCTCCGGGGCATGTCTCGTTTGTTCAGTGACCCAGAGAACGCTGAGCAATTCTTGGACATGCTTCATCAGCTACAAGATACCAATTTATGGAAAATATTCACAATATTACTTGATTCTTCTGCAACATTTGATAAAGCTTGGTCCATTCGGGTATCTACTACTCATTGAGTATTACATGGTCATTTTCGTTCCAAATTGATATGCTCATATAAAAATATAAAGAAATAACAGGATAGGAAAAGTATGGCTGTATCTCGTTTTTCATGTGAGTTAGCTCCTGATTAGTCATTTATTGCTGCATATCCATGGAGATGGTTGCCACATACTGGTTAAGTAGTTGCCTTGTATTCGCTATTTTGCGGCCAATAGGATATGTGCTCTCCATGTAGGCAAAATTTCTTGTGTAATTAGGGCTATTTGAATTTTCTGAATTAGCAAGAGTTTAAATTTATGGTAATCTGCAGGTTGATTTGCTCAGGTCACTTGGAGAAAAACACGAACTGTATGATTTTGTGAGCAAACTATCAATACGATGCTCATATTTACTTGTGAACACGGAATTTGTCAAAGAGATCCTTTCTGAAGCTTCTGAACTAATATCTTCTGGGAATACAAAACTCATCGATTCATGCATGAATCTTCTGAAGGTATTTTGCGAAACACTGTTTTTGTTGATGCAACATCTTGGCCAATTTTTTCTACCATCATGGAAGTAGAAAACAATTTTCCTGCATGCGTTATGTGCTACTTATACATTGCTAGTCAAAGGCGAACAATTGTAGAATAAAGAAAATGAAGAAATAAACGTTTATTTCTTTCAGGAAGGTTTTATCTAATCTTAAAATATTCGTCAGTTGTAATCTGATGGTTTATTTTTAAAGGTATATCTACAGGCCAGCTATGTAAACCGTTGATTACCTGCTAGCTTAAAAATACGAGAAAAGGCCAGGAATGTAGTTTCTTACATATATATGAGGCATGACTAATATCACAGCGCTATATAAAATGTTGCAGGAGTGCAACATGCTACATGTTTAATTGTTAGAACCTAGAACGGGCTTTGGGTAACTGGATAGATCATGAAATTTGTAGGATGGATTTAGTGAGCACAGAAGGTTCTGGTGTAATATTAATTTTTTCTATTTTGGAAGCCATTGCTCAGTTTGGGTCTTGCCTCTTGATTAGCTTGCCTGCCTTCCATGGCGTTAAGTGAGGATTGACATTAATTGAAACTTATCTCGAGACATTGCATAAATAACCTCTTATGGTTGATATAATGAGGCTATCAAGCAGTGCTGAACTGTTGATGGCAGACCGTTACTTATGTTATGAAAAGATCCACACCAACCCTTTTGTTAACTGCTGGTTGGTACTTTCTGAGTGGAGCTATCTCTTGTACCTCCCAAGCACTGTAGAACAACTATTCGTATATTTTCGAATCCTTGTTTCTCAACCCTTTGTGTAGACATTTTGTCTCCGTCAGACAGACTCTAGAAGGTTCTCATTCCATTATTTTACTCATTGCAGGCAGTATCTTGTTTCTTCCCTTCACTAGCTCATGATATCAATGCTGCAAGTAAGGATTATGAATCTGGCAGTGGCAACGAAACGGTAGAATGTACAACAACTGCCGAGCATGGCGGCAACGATCCTGACACTATTACAGGCAGCGGTGCAACAAAAGTTACCGGTTCAAATGTGAAGCGCAAGCATTTCAAATTACTGGCAGAGTTGCCATCGGAAAACAAGGCTAGGCGTGCTAGAGAGTGAAACGATGATATTGTAGCAGCGGGCATCACTGAGTCTTGCTAACATTGCTAAATCTACTTGCCCCATTCAAGCAGCTGCAACTCTTGATCCTAATGGTAACCTTTTTAAGCGTATGGAATCTCTGACCTTTGCAGCAAGTGCCAAGCTTGAGTTAGCTGCCTTCCTTGCTCAGCCAGAACAAGATACTTTTCGTAAGTTTCTTGAAATATGCAAGCGGTGATACTTTTAGCACTTGGGCCTTAGTCTACTTTGCCCACGAGAATGGCAGAAATGGTGGCGATGCTGCTGCTCTGTGAACTTGAGTGACATAGGTGGATTTGGTTAAGTGCTGTTTGAAGATTATAACAACAGCTTGTTATGTTTTATAGCGATTTACCTGTAAATTAGTTAATTAGATTGCGAAAAGTGTCTTTGGCTCCTTGATCTCTTCATTTTAAAAAATTCAAAAAAATATATTTACAAGTTCTAAAAAATTCTAAAACTAGTTCTAGACATAGCAAATGATATATCCTACAAGCATGCAAAATCTCAGCTCAATTTTTTTTCTATTATGGGTTACACAAAGATGACAAATCTGATAAATTTGGAGATTTGAAAATATCCATACCCAGATCCGTACTTTTGTCATTTTGTGTAGCTCAGCATACAAAGTGTTTAGACTTGATGTTTTACACATTTGTAAGATACATCCTTGGCTAAATCTGGATTTTGTTTTCAATTTTTTTGAAGCTTGAAATATGATTTTCGAACTTTTTTTAAATAACAAGATCACTGGAGCTCGAGGGCCAAAAAAAAAACTCCACTCGATAGATTATGCCAATCTAAAATTGCTTGCCCATTCTACAGGAAGCATCCAAACGAAATCCATTGTGCCTCTGGATGTCAAGGTGGTCTCTTGTGATGTATCAGTATGGTGCAGTATATTCTAATTTGGTGCTGCTCTTTTCGTACAGAACTACTAAAATTTGGTGACGCTTGATTATCAGATTTGGGTGTATAGTATAATTGTAGCAAAGTGCCATGGTATGTAAGCGTGTGTTTGTGTAGTATGATCTAGCAGGCTGGTCCAGCAAGAAGCAGGAGGATATTGGCAACTACCTCGCCGACGCCCGTGGTGCAGGGGCTTCTTGCTGGTCTGTAGCTTGTGCGACACGAGGTCTGGCCATGGCCCTACCCGAGGATGGACATTTAAAACATAACCACAACATACAAATTAACTTCTTTTCTACTCCCTCAAATTGCTTCATTCACTTGCCCACAATTCAAAAAATAATACGTATTACCCTAGTGACCGCAACAAATATAGCAGACTACCACAATACTGCCATTCATCACAAAGTTTCAGTACATAGTTCAACTCAAATAAAAAAAAGCAAGTGAATACATAGAAAAATTAACCACATCACTAAATAGCATACTTGACCACAACACACAATCAACCACCAGAATTCAAATGTGCCATTAGCACAACACAAAGGTTCATCACTTACTCGTATTGCAATACTGCCATTACAAATAGTTTAATTCAAATGACACCAAGCAACTAATAGATAGAATAGTTCAACAATACATCTTGAAAACTAAAATTACATGATAATATAACTAATTAGTTCATTCATCACAAATTTCCTTGATCCTCTTGAGTGTCCCCTTGTTACCCTCACTAGGTTTTGAGAAGATCATAAGGCATGTACTATGTCTTCTTCTTTTCCACCTTCGGAGCCTCCCTTTCATCACCCCATTCCCCCCCCCCCCCCTTGATCTTCATTATCTCTGAGCCCTTGTTTGGTACTAGAGTATTTGTGGGGATTAGAGGGAATAATCCCCACTAAACCCCAAATCCCCACTTACTTCAAATAGTATGTTTGGTTCTAAAGTATTTGACTGATTCAATCCCCACTAATCCCCAAGTTCTAGTGTATTTTTCTCCAAATCCAATACACTACTTACCTAGTGGATTGGTGGGGATTGAGATTTTGTGGGGATTAGAGAGGTTTGGGTGTAGGTGGGGTTTCACCCAATCCCCTTGAGAATTATCCCCTCTAATTCCTACTAAAACACTAGTACCAAACAAGGCCTAATCGGGATTCTGCATACTCTGCAGCATTTCAATTTCGTTCTTTAGCATATTTCTTTCCTTCTCTATCTCCTCCAAATCCATCTGATATTTTACCTTAGGAAACTCATTCTCCTCTTTAATCCTGGCTATGTTTGCCTTCAACACCTTTGTTCAGTAGCAACCATGAACTTGTTCACATCAACTAACAAGCTGGAATATTTGTTCTCCAACTTGTTCTTCTCTGTAGTCATCTCCTCTAGGAACTTGACATTATCAATCAATCCTCTCATCTATCCTAGCACTGTTGCTATCATGGTACGTTTCCTATGCTGTTTCCTAGAGAATTTTTGGTTGAGTCTAGCCACTCATTATCTAACCAAGTCATCACTTCCTGCAAAGAAATGTTCAACAACAACTAATTAAGCTCACACTTACCCACATATTTTGTCAGGTAAATACCCGTATGCCCCTCTGGTTACGGCTCTACAATTAATTCACATCCTAACCAGCCGTGCCGGTCGTAATCACTTGACGAAACTCCAACCATATAAAACATCAAATCGTTGTCACCAAAAAATTAACCAAAACATTAGTTAATCCTCTCATTGGCCAGTCAAGCACCCCGATGACCAGGATGTTGGCTTCTGAGCTAATCCTCGACAAGAGCGGCCTGCAATTGCAAGAGGCGGCCTGATTTCTTTCTCAAGCTTAGGGCATCTCTAACCGATCTAAAAAAAGGTTAGAGTAGTAAAAATCGATAGGAGACGCATCTAACCAATCTAGAGTAGTAAAAATCGATAGGAGGCGCATCTAACCAATCCTAAAACGGTTAGACGAGTAAAAGTTTACTCATCGGAGGAGTAAAAGTGGCCATGAGTAAATTTAGGAGTCAAGAACCAATTTAGAGAAAAACTCCGGCTTCCACCACGCCGCACCTATTCTCGCTGGCATCGCCGGCGGTGACCATCGTACCCTGCCGTCGCCACCCCGGTCCCTGCACCGCCCTCCAGGCCACCCCTCTGTCGCTCGCCGCTTCTCAGCGTCGCCGGAATCGATGAGGGGATCGAGTTTTCTTGACCGTCTCCCCGATTTCTTCCAATTCGGCCTCTGCCGGCGTTGATGGAAGGCGGTAGAAACCTGGCACCACCGCCCCTCGACGCCTCCTCTGCACATCTGATGACCGTCCTCAGCAGGTTTCATTCTTCCCGCTCGCCGGCCAGCTCCCGCGCGCCAAGGGGCGCTCCGTCGGCGCCCCGTCCTGCTTACGCGCGCCGGCCCCGTCTTACTTCTCTAAAATTTTGGGTACCGTTTTCTTTTAGAGGAATACTTTTACTCCTCTAAGTTTTAGAAGTCCGTTTACTCCTCTAAAAATTTAAGGATCGTTTAGAGATGTCTTTAGTCCGCAATCGCACGCACAAATTAAGCTAGTAGTAACTCACATGCCGGCCGGAACAAAACACGATTTGGTTCTGTGCCAACAGCGGCCAGAGCTGTTCTGATTTTCTAATTGCTTGATCGCACAACCGGTATATAGGAAACCCTTGACAAGGAATTTCGTTTCGTTCTGAAACCTGTGTTGTTGTGTCAATGCATCAAGGAGAGGACGAGAACAAAGCCTTGACAAATTCTCGGGGCCGGCAGAGGGCAGCCAACGGCGTGGCCATCGGCATGCTCAGACCGGCACCTTCGGCCATGTCGACGGCGCCGGCATCCCACTCGAAGCACTGCACGAGCGCCGCCACCGTCGAGCCAAGGAGGCGCATGGCCAGCCCTTCCGCGGGGCACCTCCTCCTGCCAAGCCCGAACGGCATCATGGGCGCGGCCGCCTCCGCGTCCTCCAAGAACCGCTCCGGCCTGAACTCCTCCGGGGAGTCCCAGAGGCTGGCGTCCCGGTTGATCGCCCACGCGTTCACGAGGATCATCGTGCCGCGCCGGACCCTGAAGCCCCCCACCGTGCAGTCCTCCATGGCCTCGTGCGCCGGGATGATCGGGCCGACGGGGCAGAACCGGAGGCTCTCCTTGACGACGCACTGCAGGTAAGGGAGACTGGCGATGTCCGCCTCCTCGACGAGCCGTCCCGTGCCGACGATGGCGTCGATCTCCTCCCTCGTCCTCCGCAGCAGCTCCGGGTGTGTCAGCAGCAGCGCCATCGTCCACTCGATCGTCAGCGCCGTCGTGTCCGTGCCCGTCGTGAACAGTATCTGAATTGTTGAAGAAACCATCCGTGTTGGTTGGTAGTGGTACGATCAAAGCAATTTGCACAACATGCTACTCACCAGGACGATGCCTTTGAGGATGGTGTCGGTGTAGTACTCGGGATCGGTTTTCTGCAGCGCCAAGAGCTCGTCGACGACGCTCTTCGTGTCCCCGCCGGCGCCGGCGCCGTTCCGCCTCCTCCTGTGGCCGTCGATGATGCCTCCGACGAAGGCGTCGCGCCACGCCTGCAGCCTCGCGTGCGCCGCCTCGACGCCGCGGAGACGGTCGACCCACCGCAGGGCCGGGAAGAAGTCCCCGAAGCTGGGCGCACCGGACGCCTTGAACGACTCCTCCACGAACTCCTGGAACACGCGCGCGTCGCCGGCAGCGTGTCCGTGCGCCGTCACCGCGCGCAGCATCGCGTTCAGCACCAGCTCGAAGAGCCTAGGACGGAGCGTGACCCGCGCCGCGCCGCCGCCGGTGTCCGATGCTGCGTCCTGGAGCAGGCTCTCCACGAGGGACGTGACCACGGCGCGCCGGCCGGCCGCGCGCTCCTCGACGCGGGGCGCCGAGAAAAGCGTGCCGGCGAGGAACCTGCGCATGACGCCCGAGTGGGCGCTGTGGGAGGCCCACGTGAGAGTCGTGTAGTTGTACCCGAGGTGCTTCCCCACGAGCAGCCGCGGCCGTCCCGCGAGCGCGGCGTCGTGTGCCGTGAAGCACTCCTCGGCCGCGGAGTGCGTCGACACGAGGAGCGCCGGACGCGAGCCCAGCCGCAGCGACACGAGCGGCGTCGGTGCCCCGCCGTTCACCGACGCGGCCAGCGTGGCCAGCGAGCGGTGTAGCGGCTTCTTGATCAGGTGGAGGTGGCCTAGCAGCGGGACCGATGGTGGGCTCGGTGCGCTTCTCCGATTCCCCCGCCGACTCGATCGAATAATAGTGAAACCGACACCGGCGAGGAGGGCGATAAGTAGTACTAGGAGAACGCCGCCATTGTCCATAGCTACCATTGGCATTGCCTTGGAAGCTTTTAGCGGTTCAGCCCTTGCCCCTTGTGCTATATAGCGATTCTTCCTGCAACGTGGAGATTCCACATACATGTGGGGGTTCCCGTCGGTGGCGGTCTTTCCAAGATTCGTGTACACAATTTTATATTAACAGCCTTGACTTTGTACATATCTTTCCCCTATGGAACCAAGCCGTGCACGTCCACATTATCTCCCAACCTGTCGCCCGTGTCCAACCAAGGAGGTTCCGACGGCGGTGCTACCCAACACGGCGGCTGCGGGAGGCGAGGAGGTGGAGTGGTGGCGGCCACTGGAGCTTGTCCACATGCCATGCGGCAACAACGGTGCCACCTCCATGCCCTTCCATCTTCTTCCACCACACCTTCCCCAAGCTCCGCCAGATCTGGCCATGGTCCATAAGATTGAGGGCGTCGTTCTCCAAGATCCATGCCCAGCGTCGTTGTCGGGCTTCTTCAACTCCACTTTTTTCTAATCGAGCTTGGTTCATTTCCCCCCTATCTACTTGTTCCAGATCCAATCTTGTATCCTTTTTTTCGAGAAAGGTCCAATCGTGTATTGTGTTCTTGCCAATTTCTTCCGTGTATCAAGTGTTCTAATTTTTTCATGTTCCATGTATTCGTGTGTGTTCTTCCATATTTTCTCCATGTATGAGATGATAATTTATACGCTAATTCTGCAAGGGCGCATGAATTCTGCACTAATTAATTGTGTAGGCAATAAAAATTTCTGCACTGATTTGGTTCTTCCGTTTAGTATTTCTTACTAATCTGAGATGACGGTGAACTCTCTTGAATTCTTTACTTAGCCTTTATTTTTCCTAACAGGGTCTGATTAGATCCCTGTATGTGAGCTGGGAAAAAATTAGTCCAGATACAATTAACATACTGGAAAGAAATTAATGTAATATTGTAGAAAATGGCTAACAAAATAATTATGTGCTAATTGATTTACTGAATCTCTACTGGGTTTTGATGATTTGTACGGTAAGGTGGGCACAGGAGTAGCAGCACAGGGATCTAACAGTAAATAGACGATAGAGTAGAGGTGTTTTTGTACTGACCCGAAAATATACGGGAGTGCTTCTTTGCAACTTACATGGCTGGATGCACGAATCTTACAGCATAAAATGGACGTCCAGGATAAGCCCGGAACGCCCACGTATATGTAGACTAGGATTTTTGTTCTTCCTGTCTCAGCAAGTGCATGCGGACAAAATTGAAAGTCAATAATGCTATGTCTACGGATGAATTGCTACGGAAGGTGACTTACGAACTTACTTGGCACACAGTGGTGCGTCCGAGGAGAGATTTTCGGAGCAACTGCCTGAGTACGTGCCAATCAAATAATATCACGTTGTGTCCGTAAGTGTAATCCGTAAGTGCTGTTCGTAGGTGTAGCATTACTGATTGAAAGTCCATTGTGCCGAAATGAGCCCCGTGCTTATAAAATGAAAGACTCGCGCTCTAGTCTTTCTAAACCTCCCACAAGCAACTAAAATAACTCTCCCAAGACCAAGACCACAAATGATAAGGACAAACACGCCTTAAGCTTGTCTCTTGCGGCATAAAGGATTGAGTGAGGATTTACCCCTCCTATGTTGGGCCCCCGGCACCATCGCAATCGGAGATTTGTCGGAGATTCGTGTAAAGTGCGGTCAAAGCCTTGTGTATTTTTGCATTTTAACCCTCGAAAAAACTTGAATTTAAACCATAATCCATGCGGAGAGGATAAACTCCCAGGCTCCCAGCCGTACGTAGACCACCCGTCGCTCTTATCCTCCACCTACCTCCCACATGCCCCAGATGGGGAAGGCGCCATGGAGCAGCAACGCTGCCTACAAGGGCGGAGGCTGCCCATCAACGACCACGCGAGGCGGCCGCCCCTTCCACGCGCAGCGACCGCGACGAGCCTGGTGGAGGATGGCCTAACGCGCATCCGTCTCTCCCCATCCCGACCTCCTGTCCTGGCTATGAGGATTGTCGGTTCCAGCAAGATCCGGAGGATTGGAGGCCTCTCCTTTTCCTTTATTTGTTTTTTTCTCCTTTTCCTTTATTTTTTTCTTCATGATTTTGTATTTTTTGTTTGAATCCAGTTCTAGTTCATGCGATTTGATTTTGTATGAATCTTTGATGGATCTTTCTTTCTTTCTTTCTTTCTTTCTTTCTTTCTTCATGCTTTTGGACACGGATCTGAGTTCCTCTATTATTTTTTACCACTGTAAATCTTGTATGACACCACTACGAATCTTGTATGTATTATCAAGTTTTTGTGTGGCACGAATCTGGGCGATGGGAGTACGATTTTTTACATGTATGGTTCTTATGTGAATCTTGATTCACTTGAAAAAATGCTAAGAATCTGTAATAAAACATTGTTGGATCTAGTACGGATCTTGGACATGGATCTGAATTCCTCTATTATTTTTCTAGATCTTTCATGTTTAGTGCAAACAAGATTAGTTGTATTTTTTTTTTGGAAGATTCATTTTAGTACATTTGTTACTATCTTGAAATAAATTCGATGTTTGTGAGAGAAATCTATTATGAAAAGTTGATAAATATATTTGGTGAATGTTACCTGTGAGATCTACTGTTGTAAAGAACATGTTCTGAATCAGCAGTGATCCCTTTATGAATATTTATTATTATATTATGAATTTGTATCAAGATCTGAGCTAAATGCACTTTTGTGTGAAGCATATCTGCGATTTGTTGGATTTGTTGTCATTTTGTATGAATCCTTGCAGATGGAAAAAACCTGTGAAAAAAATTATATGAAACCACTCTGAATCTTGTATGGATCGTTGAAGTTTTATGGATTTGCTATCAAACTTGAGAGAAACATATGTAGATTGGATCTGATGTATTAGCTTGAATTTTTTATGGATTTGCTATCAAGAATATATGAATCATGTATGATTCTTTGCAGAAAAATTCGTGCAAAAATTATGTAAATTGGATCTGATGTATTAGCTTGATTCAAACAGAAACATATGCAGATTGGAATTTGTTACAAAAAATAATAATCAAGTTTGATTGTTGTTAGTAGTTTCAAAAAAGATCTATTGAAGATTCATTTGAGTTTCGGTGTTGCTCGTATCTTAAAAAATTATCTTGGAAAAAGTATGAAACTTGTATGAATATTTCTAGAAAAAATCTTAAAAAAATATTCTATGAAATATTGTTGAATATTATTGAAAAAATAATTATGTAAGAAATTGTTAATTAAATTATATCAATATCTTGTATGAAACTTCTGAATCTAGGATAAAACAAAGTAAGAGTGTTTAAATATTGTTAAATAAAAAGTAAAAAAATTAATATTATCAAATGAGATTGTTGAAAAAACAAATTATGGATATTTCATTTTCAGAATAAAAAATATACATAAAAAGTGGTGAATATTCCTGAAATTTTACAAAAAAAATGAGGTAAAAAAGAAACAAACATTATGCAGATTATTTGAAGAAACATGTTCTCAGTATAACATGTGTACGGTTTCTTATAGCGACGAAATATGTATAAATCATAAAAACGGTAGGGGCCAAGAAGCAAAACTGTGATGGACTCAAATAGTAAGGTGGAAGGGGTGTTCTGCAAAAATGTTAGCACGAATCTCTAATATATGGAGGGCACAGATGGTGCCGGGAGCCCCTCCTACGGGGGGAATTGCATTGTCCATAAAGGATTGTGCCTTCTCTCAAAAGATCATTTGCTTGCTTGCACATTTATTTTCTTACCTCCTTATTTTATTGCATTTTCTGTCAGTTTTAAACCTCTCCAAAACATTTACCCTTGTGCATTTAGTTTTCTTAGTGCACAGTTAATTATTATAGTGACACTCTAATTTGAAAGAATAAACTACTTGAACCTTCATCTCCTCATGGAGTCGATACTAATACTTACACATCGAAAATTTTAACGATCTCTCACACCGGTGGGTATCAAGATTACCGACGCTATTGCCAGGAAATGTAGCGCTTAAGTTTTATTCTTGTTTGCACTAAGCATTAGTTTACTTTCATTTTTGCATTTATTTATTAATTTTACTTTTATCTATATTGACTTATAGCCTTAATTTTTAGCCAAAAGAGATTTTCTATCTAGTTTTAGTAGGACATAACTATTATGTCTACAGGATGTTGCCCCTATTAGGATATAACTATTATGTCTACATGTTGTTTCCCAACTCTAGGCTCGGGGCAACATCCTGTAGACATAATGATGAGGGGAGGATATAGCTACTACTCATGTTATTTCGTCACATCCTTATATCCTGAAGGTTGGACTTTTATACATTGCAACTCCTCCCACGGATGAGGTGAAGCCCAATTTCAGAACACCCCTAGTTCTGAAATGTTTTGGTCAAGGCGTGGTCAGACTCAATTAAAAATTGAGTTTGCTTCATCAAGTTTTGAGACGTTTGAGTTTTTATTTCATGTTTTATTTAAGTCCGAAGTGTTTAAGTTTTACTTTGTGTGATGGCTTTTGGGCCTGTCCAAAACCACTTCTATTTCAGCCATTTGGGATTTAGTTGTGGCGTGGGGTATGTCCCACCCAAGTCTCGTTGAAGTCACACTACAAAGGGTTCATGACAGCCGCCATTGTATCAAAGACTTGTTATTTTCGAGATAAAAGAGACACCAGAAAAGTCCCAATGTTTGGGGGCGCATATTGCCGTGTTTGCCTATTGATCTTCAAGGTATGATGTTGTGCCATGTGTGGGAGTTGATTTTGATCAGTTCCAACGTGAGAATTGAAGAGAGACCAGTTTGGTCTATTTTAGATTGAGTTCTCTTTCTATCTTGCTGATTCTATAGATTCTCGTGAAAGATCGGGCCTAAGCCCTTTTAGACACCGTTGATCGTTATCATCTTGGTATCCGATTAGTTGGGTTTCTCATGACGACTCTCTGCTAAGAATTATCTGCTCAAGATTTTGCTGCCGGAGGCTTCAAGCCAAGACACCGATGATCGTCTGTTCTGTGCTGATTCCTTCTTCAAGTTTCTGTCCGCATCGTGATAGTACTGACATCATGGTGCGATTTGGCTTCCTATTCCGTACGCGGATTGCATTGTGCCTATACGTGAGTACAAGGAGAGAGATTGGAGTTCTTCACGTGAGTACACTTCCGTTCACGTTTGGCTTCGTTGGGTTTCGTCGACTTTGCCGGCTGAACGCAGACATTGTGTTCTTCACAAGCACTACTATTTTTTTTTGGGTCTGTCTAACGCTCAGCTCTAATTCTCAGTCAGGTGACGTCAGCCCTTTGTATATCCATGCTGCGCGCTGTTGGATTCCGTATGCATGGTCGGCCGACGCTACGTTCTGCTGCCTATGCATTGTGTGATCGGGCCCATGTATGCTCATGCACTGCTCTACATGGGCTTGTCCCTTTGCGTACGGTAAACACTACAGAGGATTATTTGTCAGCTTTACCTAGTGTGGAAAATATTCAATCATACATGCAAAAATTCTACTCCGATCGATGTGAAAATAAATAGTCTACTAAGAGCATAGTTGCGTTGCAAGCTCATTTGTAACAAAAATACAACCCACTTTCAATTCTATTTTGCAACTTAAAAGACCACTGGGTTACAACCTCACTTATAACTGGAAAAATAACTCAGTTTTAATCTATCTAACTTGTAACCGTCAAAATGACACAGTTGCAATCTAACTTGTAACTGAAAAAACTCATAAATTGCAACTCAACTTGTAACTGACAAAACGTCATAGTAACAAAATGACAAGGTTGCAATCTAACTTGGAACTAAAAAAACTCAAGAAAAAAACTCGGTTGCAACACAACTTATAACTCACAAAACGACGTAGTTGCATGTCTCTTAAGTTGCATGTCTAGTTGTAACTCAACTATCATATTAGAAAAAGTTTCAAGGTCCCCTGGCCGTCGAGTTGCATGTCTAGTTGCAACTGACAGTGCAATTTGAAAAGGCCCGGCCCCGGTCCTCGAGTTGCATGTCCAATCATAACTGACAGGTCAATTTGAAAAGGACCCGTCGCCTGGCCCTCGAGTTGCATGTCCAATTGCAACTTAAAAGGTGGATTTACATGTCTGGTTGCGACTTAAAAAGATCGATTAGAAAAAGTTTAGTCTCCCGAGTTGCATGTCTAGTTGCAACTTAACTGTCAATTAAAAAAAATCAAAATTCAAAAATAAAAAGGTTGAAGGCCTTACCTCTGATTGTCCGAGTTGCATGTCCAATTGCAACTGAGGGGCTGATTTCAAAAACGCCATGCCCGACCCTCGATTTGCATGTTTAATTATGATTTAAAAATATCAATTAGGAAAAGTTTAGTCCCGAGTTACATGTGTGATTGCAACTCAAATGTTAATTAAAAAAAATTAAATTCAAAAATAAAAAGCTTGAAGGCCTTGTCCATGACCCTCGAGTTGCATGTCCAGTTGCAACTGACATGTCGATTTCAAAAATGCCCCGTCCCTCGAGTTGCATGTCTGATTGCGACTTAAAAAGATTGATTAGGAAAAGTTTCGTCTTCCAAGTTGCATGTCAGGTTGCAACTCAACTGTCAATTTAAAAAATCAAAATTTAAAAATAAAAAGGTTGAAGGCCTCGTCCCCCGCCCTCAAGTTGTATGTCTAGTTACCCCATCCCGGCCCTCGATTTGCATGTCTAGTTGTGATTGATAGGTCATTTGAAAAGGCCGGCTCGGGCCCTCAAATTGTATGTCCAATTGCACCAAAACACACATGGATGCTCACTCAGCCATAATCGCGAGATGGATTTGCATAATCCATAACAATAGGAAAAATGTATTATTTATCCATAACAATAACAATAGGAAGAGAAGGCACATCAACACAATGCTAAATCATGCTATTGATATTCATTCGACAGTGCTGCTTCACCAACTAGAAAATAGAGATAAAAATTGAAAATTAATAATAATAAAACTAATAAATATTAATCCTTGGACAAGCCATACATAGTTGGTACAAAAACACTTACAATAGTTTTCGAATATGATTTACAAACTTGATCATGCTACAAAATTTTGAGCACACCTAAAATTAGTGACATAAAATAGCAGGAGCAACTTAAATATATTTATGAACCATAGTTTAACAAATCAATGCCTATCTAAGAAAATTAACCATTTCACTACTAATGACACGATTGACACCAGATATCAATAGAAAAAGGAAGACAAAATATTAGTAAATCCCATATAAAATTAAAAAAAACTTAGTTGCAATTTTAGTTGGTGGGGAAAAACTTGATGCATTTACAAGTCTGATTGCAACTTATAGGAAGCATGGAAATCATAATTGCAAAAAAATATGATGGACTGGCTCTTAGTCAAATAGATGTCAATTCGAACTCATGAACTAGTTGCATGTTTGATTGCAACTTATATGAAGCACAATTTTTTTTGGACTAATCCTATCTAGAAAAATATGGTAATCACTCTTAGGTATCAAGTTTTGTACACCATGATTAGGAAGATTGTCTTTTATTTTCATGTAACTATTAGGACACAATATTCCTAAATCGCTCATGAAAGCAACATGGCACGGCCTACACCAAAAAAACATGAGTCAGAAATAAAAGCAGAGAAAAAAATAATAAGTTAAAATAAACATAATTTAATATACAAAAAAACTTCTGTTAGAAAATTCATATAAAAAAATTAGTTAAACGTACAACTGAATCTTCATAGTTATCATCAACCATTTTTATGGAAAAAGGAAAAGACTACGCGGTTGTTAGACAAATTTGTGATGGCTGATGACACACATGGCTCGGTGGGTCCGCATTGCTCATTTTTTGTTAGTTTGAAGAACCCTAAAAATACAAAATCAAATCAAGAAAAGGTTATGCGCTATTGAAAAGCATCCTATTGTTTCGAAACAACTAGAACAAATAAAGAATAAAAAAGATCACTACCTAGGAACAACAAAAAACTCTTGGCGAATCGCTACCATGGCTTGATATTTATAGGCTCTTTCCTCCCCGTATTACTCTCTAAACTGAAAGGACAAACGACAAACTATTTATGGGTTGGGATAAGAAAAATCACGGCATATGATATTTATAGGCACTGTCATTCTTTGTACGTCTCTCTATAATGTGAGGACCAACCAATTTATGGTTTGGCATGATGGCCGCAGCTTGATCCCAAGGGCGATCTATTGTTTTAAATCAAGTAATATATATGAAAATATTATGAAGTGTCTTCGTACAAACAACATGCAAATATAAATGAAGGAAAAAATTCAATTGCAAATAAAAATATCTTTGCGTATTAAAATATTAAAAATAAAAGACAACATGCACGCACTATTTTTCGACAGTCCATACATAGTAATGGTATCTTGCCACTCGAACAGCAAGCTGGGCAGGATAACAAACACGACCCAAACAACATGATACCAGAAATAGGCTTGAGCAGACCAAGAATAAACAAACAAACAAGAATAATCAAACAACGACCTCAGTTCAAGAAAAAGAAACAACGACCCAAAAGAAATACAAAAAAAAGGAAAAAGGCCCATGCAACTGAGTATGCGGCCCAATAATCTTCCGTGCCAAAAGATCCCATGCACAAGCGCTCGCCTGACACCCAGCACAAGGTAGACTGCACCAATCTTAACACATGGGAAAATCAACTGACCAAAGACCTGACTGTGCCCTAAGCTAAATCTTAGCTAGCTGAGAATTAGCAAATCCCTTTTTTCTCTCTTGTGTACTGTCTCTGCCTGCCAAGAGACTACTGCATTGTGCCTACTGCTGAATTTGACCGTTGTTTTTTCTAAAGATGGCTAGTTTTATGATTGCTGAAAATTCCGCTGTTGCGTCTGCTACAGCCCCAAAACTGAAGAAGGTTGTTCTTCCGGTCTATACAAATGATCTCCTTGACAAATGTTCTTATGGTTTTGACAACAATTGCGTGTATATTAAGGATTGTACGTATGCTTTGGAGGAAAGTTTGAACAACAAATTAGAGGCCATCACTAGTAGGCTTGATGCGCTGATGGATAACCTCATTAATATGCCGGTTCAAGCTGAGCTTCATTACGGGATGCACCGCCATCAAGAGATGGGTATGTTGACGCTTGTGCTCGACGTACCGTGGCACCATCACGTGTTCAATGATGGACGTGTTAAAATTTCCATACTACCATTCTCTCGTTCAGGCGGTCCTAAAGAATTTTTTTTAGTAGGAGATGCGTGTGAGTCATATTTTTGCATCCCACCATTACACCGAGGAGAAAAGGCTTCAACTTGCTGCTATCGAGTTCTTCGGTTATGTACTGATTTGGTGGAGCCAAATTTTGTGTATGCCAAATCGCCCAACGCCGGGGAGAGGTATGAAAGAACTCATAAGGCATCGTTTTGTTCCTATATAAAAAAGACATGTACAATAAACTGCAGCAGCTCACTCAAGGTCACTCAAGGTACTAAATCTATGGATCAGTATCATAAAGAGTTGGAGTTGTTGATAATACGCTACAGAAACAAGGGAGAACCCAGATCGTGTAGAGATGGTTAGCTACTATGATATTCAGGATCTTGTGCATCAAGCTGAGGGTGAGGATCAACAACTCAAACAATGCCAAGATGCATCCCCTGTTGACGAGATTCGATCTCGTCAATGCCCATTGTTATGGGCTTGGGTTTTGGAGAAGATGGGGATGCTGAAGATCGCGGAATGGTTAACAGACAAGCAACACAGGACACGAGGTTTACCCAGGTTTAGGCCACCGGAGGGAAAACCCTACTCCTGCTTGTCTGCTCTTGATTACGGCGGAACCGAAGATTACAAGGGTGCACAGATGCAATCTGGCATGGGGGTGCGTATGCGGTGAGTTGAGAGATCCTTCTCGTCATGCCCTCCTGGCCTTTATATAGATAGGCAGGTCTCGGGTTTAGTACGAGTCAGTTACAGATTAGGGTTTGCACCCTTTAAAATTCTATCTACTCTAGTCTTGTTCTCCAAGGATCCAAAGACATCATGGGCTTGGGCCACCCGAAATCTCCACAGGAAGCGTGTCTTATCATGTGCCTTCCCTTGGGATGGACCATGTATACCAATGTTGAGTACCCGTGGGGTATAACCATGTCAGTAGCCCCCCGAGTGTTCAGTCGAATCGTAGATTCGACTGGAGACTCTTCAATCTTTCGGGTGCTATTAAGTTGAACCTGTTTCACCAGGATAAAAATGTTTAGTTCATAGGGATTGTTGATGAATGTGCCTGACTCTCCCGACGGATCAAGGTTAGTTAACTGTCATAGGACAAAAAAACACGATCTTTATCAAACTCGAGTCCCCGGACTTGAATTCGGAACGATTGCCGGCGTAATTCGACTCAGGTCGTTGAGGTCTTACAAGAGTCGAATTCCAGTGGTTTTCAGGTGATGTGCCCAACGCGTCCGTCCGGATTTTTCATCGTGTCCGGTGACACGGAGATTTACTAGCAGAGCGCAGTCAGGTGCGTTACCAGGCCATCAGATGAGATCTGTAGGGCTTATCTTTGCGTCATAGACACAACATCCAAAATTTTATCACCGCATAGGTGTTTCGTGTGACCAAGGAGATTGCTTCTCACTTAGCATTGGTTTGGGCAAAGTTGCCAAAAATATTTTGTCGTACTTGATCCGAAGGATCGCACTCAAAAAATTCATAGGGTGCGTGGCTAGCGCTCCTATGGGAGTAGCCCCCGAGTGTCTGTTCTAGTCGTAGACTCGAGCAGAGACTTTAGTTCAGTTATTTTCAGCTTAGGTCCGAAGGACACAATTTTTTCGGATGCCGAACCAATCCTCCCTATGGGAGTAGCCCCTGAGTCCGTAGTGAAGGAAATATGCCCTAGAGGCAATCATAGAGATGATTATATTTCTTATGTATCCATGAGTTATTGTAATGTTCCTTAAATATCCATATCAGTCAACTTGTATTGATTGGTAATCATGTGAATTGTTTGTGAAACTCTTTACTTGTATGGTTATTTAATAGTTGTCCCTAGTCGGAGTTCATGTGAGGACACATGTGAATATTAGACTAGCACATCGATTGGTTGATGACTATGTTTCGCAAGTCATAGACATAGAGATGTCAAATCAATGATGTGGACACATGTTATGAACATGGGGTTGGACTGACCCAACTTGAGACTGGCAATTAGTTGCAGCTCTCTCTCTACGCATTGTGTATGTTTTGTCCTTAGACCTGAGATTGTCGCATGAACTTGAGATGTGGAGCGACATACTTTGGGGCTATCAGACGCTACTCCATAACTAGGTAGTTATAAAGGTAGCTTTCGGGTTTGTTCTGAAGCATGCTGCAAGGCATGGTCAATCAAGATGGGATTTGCCCCTCTCTACTTGATAGAGATATCTCTAGGCCCCTTGAGTGATCGGATCCAGAAATGCATGGCCGTGTTACATATGGTTAAGAGTTAACCTAGTAAAGGGATTCCGAATCACAGTATCTAGAAACGGAGGTCGGATTGGAGCTAGACCAAATATCGTGAGGCAAAGGGAAAGACATGTACTAAACCTTGTGATGGTTCGTCCGATATGATCTTTGTATGCGTTTAGGAGTTGGCATGTCTTGCTAGAGACCGCTACCAACTATTGACAGAATAAGTGTATTCGTGTCATGTCTATATGTATATGAACCTATAGGGTCACACACTTAAGTGGCTGGAAGCCTAATAAGGATTTTATCCGAATTAGACCAGGCTTAGGCTATTAATGGGCTGCTAATATAGAAGCCCACTAGGGACGCCTATATAAGAGAGGGTGGAGCGTGCTGACCAGGGTTAGACCATTCCTCCCAGCCGCCACTCCTCACGCCTGTGTTACACGCGCGGACCTAGCAGTTCGGCGTCTGATGCTTCCACCCTGTACGTGTGGATATCTCGGAGGCGCTGCATCTGTAGCGCTTGGACGAGCCGCGCAAGGGGAGCTGCTCGTGGGATGAGAACGAGGAGGAGACGTAGATCGTCTGCACCGCCTCGACACGCTTCATCAAGTTCCGCAACTGCGCGTCTAGTGGTAATCCCGTGATCTATGACAACAGTAATCCTGGTTTACGCGGTAGAAAATTTTGATTTGCGCTAGTGTAGCCTACCCGTATCCCTTCAGTGGTATCAGAGCTGATGCTGTTCAGTTATAGATTCGGGATGGTTGCATATGGTGATATGAATATTGATATGAATGATGTGATCATTTGTATTGCGGTGGTTCAGGATTGATCAATGATCTTGCTTTCCGTGATCGTGATTTTGAGGTTGTCGAACGACTTACCCCTACCGGTAGGCTTCCGCCATCGGGGTAGACAGTGACACATAAATCCTGTTGAATCACACGAAGATCAATATGATTGATCGAATCGGAACCTAGATCTAAAATCGATGTACCGTGATCAAAGTAGTTTGATCAGATCGGAACAACAGACGGTTTATGGTAAATTTGATTTGCCGATCAAAATCCTTAAAGAAAATTGTGTAGATACCGCGAGGGGCGCTGCCCCTTCGAACCCCGCAGGGGGAGACCCCCTAGACCCCCCTAGTCGTAGCACATTTTTTGAATCTCGTTAAGGTAACTAGGTGTTGCGAGGTCACATGATCTGGTAGAATGCGATTATATGCATAACTTGTTTTTGCAGGATGTATGTGATCAGTATGGCCCATATATGTATGTGATGCATGAATGAATTTTATCATGACCTGCGTGTCGTGAGTAGGGCAACACGGCTGGAGCCATATGTGTTGTCAATTGTTGCAATGGCCTGCGTGCCAACTTGTGATGATCCCAATTCTATGTAATTTTGATTACTAGCTGTTAGGTGTAATAGCTTGTATTGGTTCTTGGAGGACTCATCACTTGGAGGATGGCTCACATGCAACATGAAGATGGAGATCATCATGGTGGACAGGTTCTATGGCGATGGAGATCACCATGAGAAAATGGGCCATACTGTGTCACATTTATGTGAATGCTATTCTTATGCGTTTTACTACTATGCATGCTTAGATGATAGAAGTAGAACTATCCCTCACAAAGTTTAAGTTAAACCATGCCCTCCCAACCAAACCTTGCACCATCCTATGCCATGTACAATCGTTGGTGGGCCTATGAAATTAGGGTGCCGTGGTTTTCCTTGGCTGGATGGGTTTGTATCTGATACCTACACGCATAAGGGTTGGTGAGCTTGACAAGGTCATCTTAACAGTTAAGGACCTTGGGGCATAAAGGTTGGGCGCCTAGTTTTGACATAGAGATGTCACCCAACAACAATAGTCATATGTGATATGATTAGCAAGTGTTGCTTACCGATTTACCTTGTATTCTAGCATTGATGCTAAAGCTCACTAGTCGACTTGTTAACTGTGGATCTTGGATCACTTAGTATTAATAGAGGGATATTGATTTAAGTGGGAGTATATGCTATTAAATTGTTTAATATGTTTTACTCTTTCATGGTTATATGGCTTAGTATTTTGCATGTTTTCTGTTGTAGATCAATGGCACCGAACACTGCATCACCTTTTTCTTTGCGTTCGATTCTTGACAAAGATAAACTAAATGGAACAAACTATTCGGACTGGGTCCGTAACCTGAGAATTGTTCTCATGTCTGATAAAAAGGAAACAGTTTTGGATACCCCAATACCCGATGAACCTGTTGATAATGCATCTGCTACCCTAAAGAATGCCTACAAGAGAGCATGTGATGATTCTCTTGAGGTTATCTGTCTTATGCTTGCATGCATGGAACTTGAACTCCAAAATAAGTTTGAGGATCAGGATGCATACGATATGATCGTCGTGCTTAAGGACATGTTCCAAGATCAGGCAAGGACTAAGAGGTACAATGTTGCCAAGTCCTTTGTCGAATGCAAGCTAGCAGAGGGAGCAACTGTAGGCCCCCATGTGATCAAAATGGTTGGTTATATTCAGACTTTGGAAAAGCTTGGTTTTCCACTAGGCCAAGAGTTGGCCACTGACTTCATTTTGGCGTCTCTTCCATCCAGCTATGGGCAGTTCATTTCGAACTACCATATGCATGGGGTGGAGAAGGGCTTTAATGAGTTATGCGGGATGCTAAAAACAGCAGAAAGTGACATGAAGAAGTGTGCAGGGCATAGCCATGTGATGGCTATGCAGAACAAGCCTAGCTTCAAGAAAAATGGTACTTCTTGGAAGAAGAAGGGCAAGGATAAGGATACGGTCCCTAAGCCTGCACCCAAGCAAAAGGCTGGACCTGTAGAAGACACCGAGTGCTTCTTTTGTCATCAACATGGCCACTAGAATAGAAACTGCAGCAAGTACCAAGCTTCTTTGAAGAAGAGTGGAAGTAAGAGTACTTCCCACTCAGGTACGCTTGTTGTAAATGTTGTGGACATTCTTCTCGCTGATTCCTATGTTAACTCTTGGGTATTTGATACCAGATCGGTTGCTCATATTTGCAATTCGATGCAGGGGCTAATAAGGACTAGAGAAGTGCGGAAAGGTGAAGTGGATTTTCGCGTCAGAAATAAAGCAAGGGTTGCTGCATTGTTCGTCGGCGTCATGCAACTTCACCTTCCGTCAGGATTTATTATGGAGTTGAATAATTGTTATTACATTCCTAGTATGGGTCGAAACATTTTATCACCTTCATGTTTGATGAGGGATGGTTATTCATTCGCGAGTGCAAACAATGGTTGTGTAATATCTAAGAATGCTATGTTTATGGCTGATGCTCCCATTGTGAATGGGTTATTTATTTCAAATCTTGATGATGCATTTGTTTACAATGTTAGTGCTAAAAGGCTTCGGCCTAATGATTTGAGTCCTACCTATTTATGGCATTGTCGTTTGGGGCATATAAGTGAAAAGTGCATGAAGAAGCTCCATGGTGATGGTCTTCTAACTTTGTTTGATTTTGAATCATACGAGACATGTATGGATTGTTTACTTGGAAAGATGACGAAATCGCCTTTTTAGGGTTTACCCGAGAGAGCGACAGACTTGTTGGAACTCATACATACTGATGTGTGTGGACCAATGAGCACGATAGCCAGAGGAGGATATCACTACTTCATTACTTTCACCGATGATTTCAGTAGATATGGCTATGTCTACTTAATGAGGCATAAGTCTGAAACTTTTGAAAGGTTAAAGGAGTTTCAGAGTGAGGTAGAGAATCAGCATGGAAAGAAAATAAAGGCCTTGCGATCTGATCGTGGAGGTGAATATTTGAGTCACGAATTTAGCAATCATCTAAAGAGTTGCGGAATTGTTCCACAGCTCACGCCGCCCGGAACGCCTCAAAGAAATGGGGTCTCCGAACGGTGCAATCGAACTTTGTTGGACATGGTTCGATCGATGATGAGCCAATCGGATTTACCATTATCATTTTGGGGTTATGCTCTAGAAACGGCAGCTTTCACACTTAACAGGGTAGCATCTAAATCCGTAGTTAAGACACCATATGAGATGTGGACTGGAAACAATCCCAGTTTGTCTTTTCTAAAGATTTGGGGTTGTGATGCATTTGTCAAGCGACTTCAGTCGGACAAGCTAACACCCAAATCGGATAAGTGCATTTTCGTGGGATATCCGAGGGAAACCTTGGGGTATTACTTGTACAACCGAGAAGAGGGCAAAGTGTTTGTCGCTCGCAGCGGTGTTTTCCTAGAGAAAGAGTTTCTCACAAAGGGAACGAGTGGAAGGTCGGTGCGACTTGAAGAAGTTCAAGATGAGACAGTTGGGGATGCTTCTACAAGTGATGTTATTGTAGCAGAACAAGTTGAGGAACCCGTGGCAATAGAAGCACCACAACCACGAAGGTCGGCAAGGCTCCGTGAAACGCGGGAATTATTATTTTTAGACAATGATGAGCCTGCGACCTATGCAGAAGCAATGGTGGACCCAAACTCTAAGAAATGGCCGATCGCCATGAGATCCGAGATAGAGTCCATGGGTGACAATCAAGTTTGGAACTTGGTTGACCTGCCTGATAGTTTTAAAGCCATCAAGTGCAAATGGATATATAAGAAGAAGATTGATATGGATGGAAATGTTCACATCCACAAAGCTTGACTTGTTGCAAAAGGTTTTCGGCAAGTTCAAGGAGTTGACTACGACGACACTTTCTCGCCCGTAGCGATGCTTAAATCTATACGGATCATTCTAGCCATTGCTGCACATTTAGACTATGAAATATGGCAGATGGATGTCAAGACGGCTTTCCTAAATGGAATCCTAACTGAGGACGTGTATACGATGCATCCCGAAGGTTTTGTCGATCCAAACAATGATGGAAAGGTATGCAAACTTCTAAAGTCTATTTATGGGCTGAAGCAAGCATCTCAGAGTTGGAACATTCGATTTGATGAAGTTGTAAAGGAGTTTGGCTTCATCAAAAACGAACAAGAACCTTGTGTTTACAAGAAGGAAAGTGAGAGAGCGCTGGTATTTCTAATCTTATATGTAGATGACATATTACTGACTGGAAATGACATTCCTATGCTCGATTCTGTTAAGACCTCGTTGAAAAATAGTTTTTCGATGAAGGACTTGGGAGAAATGGTATATATTCTGGGTATCAAGTTCTATAGAGATAGATCAAGGAGGCTAATTGGATTAAGCCAGAGTACATACATTGACAAAGTGTTGAAACGGTTCAGCATGGAGGAGGCTAAGAAGGGGTTCTTGCCCATGTCTCACGGCATAAAATTTAGCAAGACTCAGTGTTCTTCGACTACTGATGAGCGTGAGCGCATGAGCAGGATTCCATATGCTTTGGATATTGGATCCATCATGTATGCAATGATATGTACTCGCCCAGATGTTTCCTATGCTCTAAGTGTTACGAGCAGATATCAGGCCGATCCAGGTGAAGGTCACTGGACAACGGTAAATAATATCCTTAAGTACTTGAGAAGGACTAAGGATGTGTTCCTAGTTTATGGAGGTGAGGATGAACTCAGTGTAAGGGGTTACACAGATGTGAGTTACCTTAACGACTCAGATGATTCCAGATTGCAATCTGGTTATGTGTTTGTCATGAATGGTGGTGCTGTGAGTTGGAAAAGTTCCAAGCAACATACGGTGGCCTCCTCTTCAACAGAAGTGAATATATTGCCGCCCCAGAGGCTGCAAAGGAAGCTGTTTGGATTAGGAATTTCCTAATCTCTCTTGGAGTGGTTCAGGGCGCGTCCAATCCCATGGACGTTTATCGTGACAACAATGGTGTTATTTCACAACCCAAGGAACCTAGACAGCACCAGAAGAACAAACATATTCGCATGCGTTACCATCAGATTCGAGAGTTCATTGAGGATGGTAGTGTCATGATATGCAAAATACATACAGACTCAAATGTTGCTGATCCTTTTACAAATGCACTCCCACAGCCTGTGCATGAAGCGCACGCAAGAGCAATTGGTATTAGATACAATCTAGATTGACTCTAGTGCAAGTGGGAGACCGAAGGAAATATGCCTAGAGGCAATCCATAGAGATGATTATATTTCTTATGTATCCATGAGTTATTGTAATGTTCCTTAAATATCCATATCAGGCAACTTGTATTGATTGGCAATTATGTGAATTGTTTGTGAAACTCTTTACTTGTATGGTTATTTAATAGTTGTCCCTAGTCGGAGTTCATGTGAGGACACATGTGAATATTAGACTAGCACATCGATTGGTTGATGACTATGTTTCGCAAGTCATAGACATGGAGATGTCAAACCAATGACGTGGACACATGTTATGAACATGGGGTTGGACTGACCCAACTTGAGACTGGCAATTAGTTGCAGCTCTCTCTCTATGCATCGTGTATGTTTTATCCTTAGACCTGAGATTGTCACATGAACTTGAGATGTCGAGCGACATACTTTGGGGCTATCAGACGCTACTCCGTAACTAGGTAGTTATAAAGGTAGCTTTCGGGTTTGTCCTGAAGCATGCTGCAAGGCATGGTCAATCAAGATGTGATTTTCCCCTCTCTACTTGAGAGAGATATCTCTGGGCCCCTCGACTGATCGGATCCAGAAATGCATGGTAGTGCTACATATGGTTAAGAGTTAACCTAGTAAAGGGATTCCAAATCACAGTATCGAGAAAGGGAGGTCAGCTTGGAGCTAGACCAAATATCACGAGGCAAAGGGAAAGACATGTACTAAACCTTGTGATGGTTCGTCCGATATGATCTTTGTATGCGTTTAGGAGTTGGCACGTCTTGCTAGAGGCCGCTACCAACTATTGACAGAATAAGTGTATTCGTGTCATGTCTATACGTATATGAACCTATAGGGTCACACACTTAAGGGGTTGGAAGCCTAATGAGGATTGGATCCGAATTAGACCAGGCTTAGGCTACTAATGGGCTGCTGATGTAGAAGCCCACTAGGTACGCCTATATAAGAGAGGGTGGGGCGTGCTGACCAGGGTTAGACCATTCCTCCCAGCCGCCACTCCTCGCGCATGTGTTGCACACGCGGACCTAGCAGTCCGGCGTCTGACGCTTCCACCCTGTACGTGTGGATACCTCGGAGGCGCTGCATCTATAGCGCTTGGACGGGCCGCGCAAGGGGAGCTGCTCGTGGGACGAGAATGAGACGAAGATCGTCTACACTGCCTCGACGCTCTTCATCAAGTTTCGCAACTGCGCGTCTAGTGGTAATCCCGTGATCTATGACAACAGTAATCCTGGTTTTCGTGGTAGAAAATTTTGATTTGCGCTAGTGTAGCCTACCCGTATCCCTTCACGTAGTGGAGTCGTAGACTCAAAGATAGTTGCGAGGTGTAGTACCTTAATCATGTCTCAGGTGCGCGGCCGGTGCTCCTGATAGGAGTAGCCCCCGAGTAGTTGCTCGAATCGTAGATTCGAGTAAGTACTTGATTGATCAGCCGAAAATTCCAGCCGTTGCTGGCCTGGCCTTGATGACGTCGGTGATGACGATTGGTGATCTCAACCGTCTGCGGCGACAGAGATGACGCGACGAGATGACCGTGGGTCCCACCGCCTGACTTGCAGTTGACTACTCACGCGTAGATGTGGCGAAAATTACGGCATCTCCTCGGTTTCCGTGCGTAGTGGACGGCGTGATGGCGACGGTTCGTTGTTGTGCTGACACGTGTAGGGTTGGATCTGTCCTGCGCGCTAGGGCTTCTGGATCAACGGGTCATACGCGTCGTCTTCCTCTTTTTAATACCGTGGGTAAACATTGATTTTATTTTACCCTTTGCCATTTGCTTATCGCCATTGCCTCCATTTTCACGAGCGCTGCTCTCCTCCACTGCGCACTGGAAGTTCTTCGTTCCTTTCCCTCTTCTTTTCTCCGCGCACACCGCCGCACTCGACACCGCGTGATGGGCAAGTCGAAGAAGATCGCCACCGGAGCTGGTTGCACCGCCGCTAGCGGCAAGAAGGTCGCCGCGACCACCCGCATCACAGAAACGGCGGGTGGAGGCGCACTGAGATGTGCGACGGGGATCTACGTAAGCTGCGCAATTCTGGGTTAATCTCCCAGAACAAGGAGGACGCCATCTTCCCTGGTGATGAGGTAATCCCCCGCCCACCCGTAGGTTATCGGGTGATGTTTGTAGCCTTTATCATCCACGGTCTTTTGCTTCATGTCCACTATTTCCTTCGTGGACTTGTCTTCTTTTATGGGATTCAGTTGCATCACCTCTCTCCCAATTATCTTCTCCATATTGCTTGTTTTATCACTCTTTGCGAGTGCTGGCTTGGTGCCAAGCCACACTTTGTCCTCTTCCGGAAGCTCTATTCCGTGAAGAGGCAGTCCTGCACCGACGGAGTCTATCCGCTTGGCGGCTGCATCATTTCCATCCGTCATTTCGTCCAATTCTCCTCTTTTTCTATTTGCGAGTCCGTCTAGCAATGGCACCGAAAGTGGTTCTACATCCGCGATGCTAAGCTGGATGGTCAGCAATATGGGCTTGTTCCCTTCGATTCCTCCCAGCAAATCATCCAAAAGATATCGTGGAAGAACCACATCCTGGAAGGCGAATCTGAAGAGGTGGAGAGGCTCTACCAGCGGGTGGAAGCTCTTTAGATGGTGCCAGGAAAAGAGGTCAATGGTGTTGACCTCATCCGCACCTTCCTCAAGCGCCGGGTGCAGCCGCTCCAAGCGAGGGTGCATCCGATGTTCCTCTACGCCAGCTCTAGCGATCCGATGAGGGTTTCACCCGAAGGATTGTCTTCGGGTGACCTAGATAGGGCCCTATGGCCCCTGTAGAAGGCCAAGGTCGATGAGAACCTCCCGGGGAAATCTTTGACCACTCCTCTTAGCGCAAACAAGGGGGTTTCCTAGGTGACACCTGTTCGTGTGCGTAGCGCTTTTTCCAAGTGTTTGCTTGTTTGCTATTGTTATTTATCTCATGTCTCTTTTCCTTTTGCTTGCAGCACCTCCAGGTAACGGGGTGTCAACACCCAGATTTTTAATCCCAGATGCCTATTATGCCATACATCGCAATCCCAGGATTACCATTTTTGTGAGACATAACAGAATTGGATACCACAGTACATCATCCATTACAAACCATACATAAGGTTTTACACAAATAAGGATCTCATGATCCAGTTCTTAATACAACTTCAAGCAGCGGAATACATAATAATAACGGTAGCGTAGGCGAAGCTCCATCTTTGGGGTCACAATCAATGCTGACGATGGGAGATGATCCTAGTTGTCGTAAACTTCCTGGGGTCCATCTTCCAGGTACTCCTCTTCATAGTCTGGACATGGGAATAGCCAGGGAAAAAGCCATGAGTACTCTTTAAGTACTCGCAAACTAATACTATCAAGTAAAAGGGGTTTTTGGTAATAGGACACTAGGCTCTAGGGTTATTTTGCAAAAGCCAGATTTATCTCTACTAAGTTTAGAAACAACAAATGCTAGTTGAAATTTTATAACACCTAAGTGGGAACTTGTATCTCATATCACAACCCTGTTGTGGTCAAGTCAAAGTCTCAAATCATTTCACAAGTCTTTTGAAAAGTCTGACGGGGGAACAGTATGGCCACTCCAACTGTCCATAACTGCGGACGCGGCTATTCGAATAGCTTGACACTCTGTAGAGATTGTACACTTTCACCACAACATTCGATACATCCGTCAGGAACAAATCCTGAATTCACCATACTCAGTATGCGGATAATAAATCCCAACCTTTCAATTACAAGCCCTAGTATAAGCACCTCTCCTATGAGTTTGGCCTCCCAACCATGACCAACTGTCATCTTGGGTACTGCACAGGTGGACAATCTTCACAAGGTAGCCTCATCTCAGACCTTGGCCGTGAGGGAACTAATACTAAGGTATATAAGTTTCCAGTCAAGCCCTACCCAATCTTCGGGTATTGTGGTTGTACGATAAAATTGGAATGGTATCGCATCCAGACAACCATTAGTTTTATAAAGGGCTAAGGCTCATGCCTCAACATTTTCATCACCAAAATCATCAGGTGTTCGGAAACACATGTCCAAAACATTTCAATAGAATGATCCATCATTCCAAGGTTTTCATAACCATTTTTCCACCAAGTATTCCCATCTAAAGTTGATCAAGTTTTATGCTTAGCACTAGCATCTACAAGTGGGGGTAAGCACTAATGAGGGGTGGTAAACTAGTGGAGTTTTAACTAAGTTCAATCTCATGCCTTAGGATGACATCAAGATTATCTAGCTTAGGACAAATTTTATGCTCTTTATGCAACCTTCACATATCTTTATAGTATCTACAATTCACTTAAGTAAACTCTAAGTAAGAGCTTTGATAAAGACATAAAGTATAAAGCTTGTAAGTAAAACAAGGATTGGTTTATCAAGTGGATATGATCACATATGCTTAAGGCATATAGTGGTCATGGTAACCAGCAAGTATTGGCTTACACAGTATCAGTATAATCTTGCTAAATTGCAAGTGTTAGATTGCACATTCAACTAGTAGCATTAGGCTTGCCTTGTGCAGAGTAGTGGTTGAAGTTCTCCTCGGCTTCTTCTTCGTAGTATCCTCCTTCCTCCTCGTATCCTTGGTCGGTACTAGCGTCTATAAATAAATACGATGTACACAATCACCAAACAATACTTAACTACTTGCAATCATCACACAAAAGGGTCCTATAGATGATCTAGCATCATCACTAACATTACAAGATTAAAGTTTGGTTTAATTCCTTTTATTTTTAGAAAAGTAATTTCTACTCATTGAAAAACTACTTAAGATTTAATATTCTCCAAACCAAATATGGGATCATGTTGACACATGTCATCACCACACATTTTAGTCCAAGGGAATGTGATTTAAAGTGGTGTCACAATTTAATAAGGTTTTACCCTTTTATTTTAATTAAATAAAGTGACTAAAAATGCCTATGTGGCATTCTTTTATTACTTGAACATTATTTCTGTAAGTAAACCCATATATTTTTATATATTCTGAAAGGTATGGTTAAATGTGATTTTTGAGAGTTGGAATCAACACAAAAGCTATTATGGTTTAAATTTGAAAAATGTTTGAATGCAGAAAAGCTTCTGCCTTGTTATTTTTACCATGGATGATCTATAGATCCAAATGACTTGAATCCAACGGGTTTGGATTCCGCACTTCCAGACCTTTCTAACAAAACTGGTTTCATTCGATTTGGTGTACTAAATCGACCTTGGTTGATTTTTGAAATTGGGTACAGAAGTGTGTTTGAAATAAAATGGAAAAGGTTAAATTCAAATAACTGGGCTACGCGGGAAGTGATACTGGGCCGGCCTGCTAAGCACAACGCTTCTGCGGGCTATTTAAGTGGTTGTCCCCACGCGTCAGTGAGACGAGGGGGTGCGAAGCAGTATGGGGCGATGTGGTGTGTTCGATCGGGTTCTAATCCAACGGCTGAGAGTCATCGTCGACGTTGGGCAACGCCGGCGAGACAGAAACCTAGCGCGGCCAGTGGGGGTCGTTGGGGGCTCACCGGGGTTTAGGCGAGGGTCGGCGAGGCGGGAGAACGACGAAGTCGACGACGGCGAACCTCCTGGTACCGGCAGCTTCTCCTGGGGCGGCTCCAATCGCTGGCTCCCTTCTTCTCCAAAGATGGCGGACTCGGTGAAATTCCGTGGCTGCTCTCCTTGCTCCAGGAACGGGGTGGCACGATCAGTGAGGAGAGGGGAGTGAGATGGTGTGCTCAATTCAGCTGGGGGTGGCCTCTATTTATAGTGGAGCGAGGGGACCGACGGGGCGCAAGGTGAGCTCGTCGTGGTCGACGGTACAGACGGCTATCGGCATGGGCGACAGTAGGGGGCGGTGCGGTGCTCCCTGGCGATGCTCAACGACACGGTGGCGAGACGTGGGGCGGTGCGGTTTGGTCGGAACGCGACGGTGCTCTGAGCGTGCCCGACGGAGAATTTAATGGCGCACAGCGCGCGTGGTCCGCGCGGCGGCGAACGAGCGTGTCTGCGGGGTTGCTGGGACGGTGGTGATCACGTATGCACGCGGCGAGGGCGGCGCGCGGTCTGTGGGCGTCGGTCGAGCGTGGCGCACGGGGCGTGCTCTCGGCATGGTTGCTGGCGAGGTTGGCATGGTTCGTGCGTGTGGTCCAGTGGCTGGCAACGTTCGAGCGCTGGACAGGGAGTGGCGGTGGACGGTGGGCTGTCTCCCAGACATGCTGGCTAGGCTTGTTTCTCCTCCTAGCTTGCTGTCGACATGGGGGTGACAAGGGTGCATTCGGCCTGCTCACCATTGATGGCATTGCCAAGCTTACAATGCTGCTAAGGGTGTGCAATGGATCTAGATGATCTACTAAAACCTAGTTGTAACTAGAGAGGGAACAAGTTAGGCTTCAATCACTGCTCACAATAGTGTTTGGATTTTGTTTGATTTGTGTCTGCTAAGTGTTTGATGAAATGGCCGCAAGAATTCAAGTTTTGAATTTTGAAAAGATTTTTGGTGAGTGTGCTAGGTTGGTGCTGGTGAGTCTGCAGATGTTTGGGTTTTGAAAGTTGAGCTTGTTTGAGTGGTTTTTGAAAAAGTGGGATCTTCTCATATGATTAAGATTCAATTTTGAATTATCATTTAAACTATGCATTTGAAAGTTTCTGGATGATCACAAAGTGGGCCTTGATGCTTTGTTATGAGTACAATCAAGGGGTGCAAAGATCCAAAAAAGTTTCTGTTAGGTTCTGAAAGTTTGAGACAGCCAAAGTAGGCATGGGAGTTAATTTGGTCAAAATGACCATTCACTCATTTAGCTTTGTTTTGATTTATTTGTCTTTGAGAAAAGTTTGGGAAATGTTTAGATGATGTTTATTTCACCTAAGAAACATTTTACAAGCAAAGAAACACATAAACAAGGCAATTCAAAAGAATTTAAAATGGGATGCATACACACATGCATGCTTTCATATTTTTATTTAGAAAAGTTTTTGTTAACCCTAAATTTGATGAGTAGAGTTTGATGATCCAAGTTTAGTATTTTTGGGATGTTACAAACCTTCCCCCCTTAAAAAAAATCTCGTCCCGAGATTTGAAAAAGGACGAAAAAGATTACCTAGGATTTGAAGAGATCGGGAAACTCCGTCCTGATGTGATCTTCGCGCTCCCAGGTAGCTTCCTCTTCTGTGTGGTTGCTCCACTGAATCTTGAGAAACTTGATGCTTCGGGTTCGGGTAGTTCTGAAAGCTTCTTCCAAAATACGGATGGGTACTTCGGGATAGGTCAGGTCATCGTTGATCTCTATGGTCCGGTGGTCGATATTCTTGAACACTTCGGTCTTCTCGGGGACTTCGAGACACTTGCGAAGTAACGAGATATGGAACACATTATGCACCGCGGACATCTCTTCGGGTAGTTAAAATTGGTACGACACTTCTCCTCGATGGTTCAGAATCTTGAAAGGTCCGATATATCTGGGGGCTAACTTTCCTTTGAGTTGGAAACGCTGCATTCCCTTCAATGGCGACACTTTCAGATAAACAAAATCTCCTATGTTGAAGGCGAGGTCTCTACGTCTCTTGTCGGCGTAACTCTTACATGCGGATGGGCGGTCTTGAGGTGCTCACGAATCTTGTGAACCTTCTCTTCTGCTTCTCGTAGGATGTCGGGTCCGAAAATCTGACTCTCTCCTACTTTCGACCAGTTCAAAGGGGTGCGACACTTTCTTCCGTACATGAATTCAAAGGGGGCCATTTGCAAACTGGCTTGATAACTGTTATTGTATGAAAATTCTGCAAACGGCAGACAGTCTTCCCACTTGGATCCATATTCTAACACACATGCTCTCAGCATATCTTCGAGTATTTGATTTACTCGCTCTGTTTGTCCATCTGTCTGAGGGTGATACGCTGTACTGAAATCTAGGCGGGTTCCTAAACCTTCTTGGACTTTCTTCCAGAATCTCGAGGTAAACTGAGTTCCTCAATCCGATACGATGTTCTTGGGGACTCCATGCAAACTAACTATCCTAGTGATGTACAACTCCGCTAGCTTCGAACTCTGATATGTGGTCTTGACGGGCAAGAAATGGGCGACTTTGGACAATCTGTCCACTATGACCCAGATAGAGTCATTTCCCCTACTAGAGGTAGGCAGTCTGGTGATAAAGTCCATTCCAACGAAATCCCATTTCCATTCCGGAATCTGCAAGGGTTGCAACAATCTAGCGGGTCTTTGATGTCCGGCCTTGACTCGCTGACATATATCACACTTGGCGATATAGCTTCCGATTTCTCTCTTCATCTTATGCCACCAAAATTGCTCTTTTAAATCTTGATACATCTTAGTTCCTCGGGATGGATATAATAAAGAGTACCATGAGCCTCCTTCAGAATCACTTCTTTCAACTCAGAATCTGCTAGTACACAAAGGCGTCCTTTGTACCACAGAACTCCTTCTTCGTCTTCGGTGAATCCGGGTACTTTGCCTGTACCGATACGACGCTTGATTCCGTCAATACTAGCATTTCCTTTCTGTGCCTCTTTAATCTGACTGATCAAAGTGGGCTGAAGTTCTATGCTAGCCAAAAATCCTTCACTCACTAATTCTATTCGAAAATCTTCCATCTCTTTGGGCAAGCTTGGTTGCTCCTTCAAGATCATGGAGTTCAAGCGACACGGCAATCTGCTAAGGGCATCAGCTACCACATTAGCTTTACCAGGGTGATAGTGAATGTCCAGATCGTAATCCTTGATTAGCTCAATCCACCTTCTCTGTCTCATATTCAGCTACTTCTGAGTGAATATATACTTCAGACTCTTGTGATCCATATAGATCTCACAACGGTTTCCCATCAGGTAATGTCTTCATGTCTTCGGGGCTAGAACTACGGCTGCGAGTTCGAGGTCATGGGTTGGGTAATTTTGCTCATGTTGCTTCAGTTGTCGAGATAGATAAGATATAACTTTGCCTTCTTGCATTAGCACACATCCGAGACCGATCTTGGATGCATCACAATACACATCGAAGGGCTTAGTGATATCCGGCATGATCAAGATTGGGGCTGAAATCAATCTTCTCTTGAGTTCTTGAAAACTCTCTTCACATTTGTCTGTCCATTCAAACTTCTTGTCCTTCTTCAGCAATTGGGTCATGGGTCTGGCGATACTCGAGAATCCTTCTACGAATTTGCGGTAATATCCCGTCAATCCGAGAAATGCACGAACTTGGGTTTGAGTGGTTGGGGCTTGCAATCTTCTACATCTTTCACTTTGGCAGGGTCAACGGCAATTCCTCCGGCTGATACAATGTGACCGAGGAATCCTACCTCCTGTAACCAGAATTCACATTTGCTAAATTTTGCATACAGCTGATGCTCTCTAAGGGTTCCAAGAATGGTACTTAGGTGTAGCTCATGTTCTTCTTATGATTTGGAATAAATCAGAATGTCATCGATGAAAACAACGACAAACTTATCCAAGAAGTCCATAAAAATCTTATTCATGAGATTCATGAAATAAGCGGGGGCATTGGTTAATCCAAAATACATGACTGTATACTCATACAATCCATATCTGGTGGTAAAGACAGTCTTTGGAATATCCTCTGCACGAATTTTGAGTTGATGATAGCCAGTCCTAAGATCAATCTTAGAAAACACTTTGGCATTGGTCAACTGATCAAACAAATTTTCTATCTTGGGCAAGGGGTACTTGTTCTTGATGGTGAAATCATTCAACTTCCGGTAATCCGTACACAAACGGTTACCTCCATCCTTCTTGTCCACAAACAAGACAGGTGATCTCCATGGTGACGCACTTGGTTGAATCAATCCAATTTCCAACATGGCATCCAGTTGCTTCTTTAGTTCTGCTAGCTCTGACGGGTTCATACTATAGGGTCTCTGGGCTATGGGTCATGTTCCGAGGATAAGTTCGATGATAAACTCGATATCCCGATCTGGGGGCATACCGGGCAAAACATCTGGGAATACATCGGGGTATTCACAGACTATCCGGACTTGGTCAATGGTAGGTTGGGATATACTCTTGTTGCACTTGAATTGATGAGGTAAGGTTTCAGATATATGCTCGACTGATATTCCGGCTATACTGGTCATGGTGATGGCTTTCTTGGCACAATCAATCAATCCTTTATGTTTGGACATCCAATCCATTGCTAGTACTACTTTCAAACCTTTAGTTCCGAGTACTATCAGATTAGCATAAAAATCTATGCCATGGATTCGGATAGGACGACTTTGCAAATTTGCCTAGCCTTGGTGGTTGATCCGGGAATTTGAACAATCATAACATGCTTCAGTTTGGTTGGTTGAATTTTACTAGTGCATGCAAATTCTTCGGTGACAAATGAATGCGATGCACCAGAATCAAACAACACTCTTGCAAGTACTGAATTAACAGAAAACATACCCAGCACGACGTTTGGCGCTTCCTGAGCTTCTTCAGCATGCATGAGAAAAAGACGGCCGTTGCGGTTAAGCGAATTCCCTGGGCAAATCTTCTTCCTGGCTGAACACAACGATGTTGCTGAGTTGGGGCATTGGCATTGGGTGCTGCGGCATTCTTCTTGTTGGGGCACTCGTTGGAATAGTGGCCTTTATTTCCACAGTCATAACAGGTCACTTGCGACTTGTCCTTTGCTGCTACAGGCACCGCATTGCTTCCAGTCCTAGGGGCAGTGTTGGTGTTGGTGGCAGCATTATTGGTGTTGAACTTGGGTGGGGCACGGTTGAAATTGCTTGCGTTGCCGGGGTTGTTGTGATTTCCTCTAGGCCTTGGGTTTCCACGGTTGGGATAGGTCGGACGGTTCATCGGGGGTCTGTTAGTTCTTGGGGCAAATCCTGGAGATGGGTTAGGGCGATACTTTGGGGTCTGATGGGTTCCTGGCTGATGCATCATGCAATGCTTGCGGTTCTTGTTGGCTTGGTTGATCTTTCCTTCCATCTGGATGGCAGAGTCTACAAGGGCTTCAATATCTGCAAAGGGGATATTGACTAACACCGTCTGCATCTCATCATGCAGACCATTCAGTAATCGTTCTTTATTCTTGGCTTTGGTGTCAATCTCATCCGGGGCATACCTAGCTAATGACAAGAATTTGTAATGGTATTCCACTACAGTCATCCGTCCTTGCTTCAGTTCTCTGAACTCGTCTCTCATTCTCTTGATCAAACCCGGTGGCACATGGGTTCTGCTAAACTTGACCTTGAATTCCTCCCAGGTCATCATCTGGCCTCCGGTCATTGCGCGAACACTGTTCCACCATGCCCTGTCATCTCCGGCTAGATAGTGGGTGGCGAACAAAACTTTCTCGTTGGCTTCCACTCCGGCGACTTCTAGGTTATTTTCCATGGTCTGCAGCCAATCGTCGGCGTCTAGGGGTTCTTCTGATTTAGTGAAAACAGGTGGGTTGGTATTCTGGAAATTCTTGAGCTTAGATCCATGGTTGTCCTGATTTCCGTGGCCTTGGTTGTTGTGGGCAAGCTGAGCTATCTGTTGCAGGGTGGCTAGGTTGGCTTGACGTTCGGCTCTTTCAGCTTCGCGGTCAGAAGTCAAGATTTGCAGAATCTGCAACATCGGGTCCGGGGATGAACCACTTCCTCCACGTGGCATCTGAAGATTGAGATAGATCATGAGAAAAGAGGGAAATTTCTAAGGTTTTAGGTCTTTGAAAAGTTTCTAAAGTTTGACTCAGAATTTTCTAGCAACTTGCTTTTTCCTTCATTCATTCATTCATTCATAGCACACGATACAACACACACCACAACAAAGAAAAGCAGATGGTTTTAAGAACCATTCTAAAAACTACGATACAGTGGGACCGAATACTACTCACTACGCTAGTGCTCAAGTGGTACTACTCCTCGGAATCCGTGGCTTCATCATCCTCATCATCATCAATGAAGGAGAAATCATCCTCATCGGTGAAGAAATCCATAGCCTGATCCTCCAGAAAATCATCATGATCGCTGAGATAGGAGTAAGAGTCTCCACGAAGATCCTCTCTTGCATTCTCCCTTTCCTCCAGTTGCATGTCTCTCTCATGGATATCTCCTCCAGAGATGAGATACGGTGGCGAAGATAGGAAATAATGCGCTCCTTCTTGTCGAGCTGACGGCGGCGAAACTTGCGATCCTTCGCTAGCATGGCGATGGTTTGATCCTTCGTCTTGATGATGGCAGACTTGTAGTTGGAGTAGTCACGGCAGTTGTCCAACTCCTGCTGACGATCGTACATCATGAAGCTAAGGTGGTCCAATTGGGTCTTCAGCTCGAGGTGGTATGGGGCTTCCAGTGGTTGTCCATTTGCATCACGCCTCGGGCAAAACTCAAAGCGAGTACCCTTGATCTGTTTGATGCTCTGCCCACACAGATGGGAAAGAGCTTCCTGCATGGCCCTGGCAAGTCCGTCGAGCCAGTTGTTCTCTCTTAAGGTAAACTGAATTCCCTCAGCAGTGGGAGGTTCAATCTTTCCTCGGAGACTTGCAACAATTAGCCATTGTAGATCTTATCCTCCTTGATCATTGAGCTAAGCTCCGAAGAACTCGGGGTGCAGACGCTCCAGAAGTTCCGAAAGCTGGTCCAAATCCCTCTCAAAGATAAGGTCTCCTCCATTCCCCAACTGATAAAACTTGTTGTACTTCACATCCATCTATAAGAATATAGGATGAGTAAGTTAGTAGAGTGATTAAGTGTGTCAATATTTTATGTATTTTTCAAGAGTTTTTGAGGGACATGAATTTTCATGAAAGAACCAAAGGGATAAGAATGAGAATAAGTTTTTGTAAATATTTGTTTTCTTTGGTTTTGAAACTAAGTTTTTGATTCAACGTCCAGTCTAACTAGGGTCTCCTATGGTCAGGATGGCTCTGATACCAACTTGTCAACACCCGGATTTTTAATCCCAGATGCCTGTTATGCCATACATCGCAATCCCAGGATTACCATTTTTGCGAGACATAACAGAATTGGATACCATAGTACATCATCCATTACAAACCATACATAAGGTTTTACACAAATAAGGATCTCATGATCCAGTTCTTAATACAACTTCAAGCAGCGGAATACATAATAATAACGGTAGCTTAGGCGAAGCTCCATCTTCGGGGTCACAGGCAATGCTGACGATGGGAGATGATCCTAGTTGTCGTAACCTTCCTGGGTTCCATCTTCCAGGTACTCCTCTTCATAGTCTGGCCATGGGAATAGCCAGGGACAAAGCCATGAGTACTCTTTAAGTACTCGCAAACTAATACTATCAAGTAAAAGGGGTTTTTGGTAATAGTACACTAGGCTCTAGGGGTATTTTGCAAAAGCCAGATTTATCTCTACTAAGTGTAGAAGCAACGAATGCTAGTTGAAATTTTATAACACCTAAGTGGGAACTTGTATCTCATATCACAACCCTGTTCTGGTCAAGTCAAAGTCTCAAATCATTTCACAAGTCTTTTGAAAAGTCTGACGGGGGAACAGTATGGCCACTCCAACTGTCCATAATCATGACGCTGTTATTCGAATAGTTTGACACTCTGCAGAGATTGTACACTTTCACCACAGCATTCGATACATCCATCAGGAACAAATCCTGAATTCACCATACTCAGTATGTGGATAATCAATCCTAACCTTTCAATTACACGCCCTAGTATAAGCACCTCTCCTATGAGTTTGGACTCCCAACCATGACCAACTGTCATCTTGGGTATTGCACAGCTGGACAATCTTCACAAGGTAGCCTCAGCTCAGACCTTGGCCGTGAGGGAACTAATACTAAGGTATATAAGTTTCCAGTCAAGCCCTACCCAATCTTCGGGTATTGTGGTTGTACGATAAAATTGGAATGGTATCGCATCCAGACAACCATCAGTTTTATAAAGGGCTAAGGCTCATGCCTCAACATTTTCATCACCAAAATCATCAGGTGTTCGGAAACACATGTCCAAAACATTTCAATAGAGTGATCCATCATTCCAAGTTTTCATAACCATTTTTCCACCAAGTATTCCCATCTAAAGTTGATCAAGTTTTATGCTTAGCACTAGCATCTACAAGTGGGGGGTAAGCACTAATGAGGGGTGGTAAACTAGTGGAGTTTTAACTAAGTTCAATCTCATGCCTTAGGATGTGTGGCATCCCGCAAAACCACTACTAGAAAATCGCGTTGAATTTGTGCATTGCATCGTCATCATCATGCATGGTTTGCATAAAACTATTTCGCAAAGCCGGGTTTTATTTTCTAAAACGCCCCATCTTTATTCAAACATCAAAACCGGGTCGCCGGAATATTTTACTTCGTCTGCTATTAGTTTGCAAAAGGCTTGTTGGAATTAAATAAAACATTTAATTGTTTTAGTGGGGGCAGTCGAACGGGCCGTATCGACCCGAACGACCACCCCCATTTCCAAATCGGCCCACCCCATTAGTCCTACAGCTACCAACTAACCTACCCACACCCAGCCTCCACCTCACTCCCTCCAATCAGCTCTCGCCACCTCACCTCTCCTCTATCCCCCACCCAATCCCGCGCTGCCACATCAGCAACCCTCTCTCACTTCTCTCTCCCTCCAACCACCTCACAACCGGTCCCACCCAGCACACCCTCCACACAAAACACCCACGCACACAGTACCGGCCCACCAACCCCCTGCCCAGATCCCCACGTCCCCCTGCCCACTGGCCCAGTCCCTCCACCCTGCCAAAGATGCGACGCCCACCCCTTCCCCACTGCCCGACGCAGCTCAGCCCTCTCCAGCGCCGCTCTTCCCCTGGCTCCGCCGCCTCTCCTCTCGCTCGCTCTCCCGGCCCGGCCTCAACCTCTCGACGCCGCGCCCTCCGGTCCTCCCTGCCCGCATCCACCGCTTGCCCGCCGCCTCGCTTGCTCGCCTCTCCATGACGCCGCCCGCTCGCCCCGCTCCTCCTCGCCCTCTCCCGCCACACCGCCTCGCAGAACCTGCAGCCCTTCCCTCCGGCCCGCCTCGCCTCCTCCGCGCAGACGCCAAAGAGCTCGTCTGACCCCGCCCGTGCCTCCTCCGCCCGTCGTCGCGTCGCGTTCGCCCCTCCGCCATAAGCCGAGCCGCTGGTCCCAACCACGCCGAACCGTCGCCCCTCGCCGGAGCCTCCTCCGCTGGTCTCCCGCCCGGTAGGCTGCCACGCGTCCTTGACGCGCTTCTGCCTGTCTGCGAGCCTCCCCGGCGTTTCCTCGCCGCCTCCTGCGCTCACCAGCCCGCCCGCCTCCGTCGGCCCCGCTCTCCCCACGACGTCTGTGTGCTGTTGTGTGTCCGTGCTGCTAAACGAGTTAGCAGACAGCTGCAACCTTTCCTCTATGCTCCTTGGAGGCTTGTTTCCTCGGGTATCGTTGTGTGTCCTCCTGGTGCCGTGACACGGGCGTACGCAGACAAGGTAGCAGTTGGGTACTGGCCGCCGTCAAGGTGACTGATGCTTGGGCACTCAGCACGAGTACTCGACGCCGTTCCAGTTCCTCTTCGACATCTGAGCCGGAGCCCTAAGGCGATGGCGCTACACTCCAAGATTGTCGCCACGGAGCATGAAGATCTTCATGGTGTGACAACGAGATCGCCTGCATGCATGCGAAGGTCGCGATCCCCCAACCCTCGAAACCCCAAGGTCGCCAAGATCTTCGATGCGGAGACCCCCGTACCGGCACCGACAAGATCTTCTCGAAGCGGAAAACAACAAGAACTTCACGGACCCTGGAAGACCGATCACGACGTCCCCCTCACTCTAGGATCTGAAGACCGAACTCCGGTGTGACAAGGACTCCTTCCCGGACCCAAACCCCGGTACCGGACAAGTTCGCCATCGACCTCGAGTTCTCCAACAAGGACACCAAGGCCGTCGACATGACCCGAAGACCACGGAATGCCAAGATCCACCCCCGCTACCCGAGAACGATCCCGCCGAGACCGAACCCGTCGAACCCTGAGACCAACCCCGAACCCCGGAACCCCAAGTCCGTCGAGAACCCTCTAATGTGTGAACCCCTTCCCGAAACCCTATTTTATAACATAATCCAACTTGTCGCATTTTAATTGTTCATGCATGCATATCATCATGTGGTTTGGGGGCCTTATGCCGATTCACCTCATAATTAAATATGGGGCCCATATGCGGGCAAATCTAGCCTTATATTGGCCTCATTTAAATTTGTGCATCGAACAGTCGTCATATCTTGCCTTGTTAAACAACATTTAAATTGCGGGGGTTTCTAAATAACTCGAACCATCTAATTAAATGTCGGGACCCCGGTTCCGCTTAATATGATCTAATTGCATCGCACCTTTGCCATGCCATACATCATACATGCATCATGCCGATCTTCTGCTGTTGTATTAAATAGTGCATCCGGTGTTTGTTCTAGTGTTTTGCTTCTTCGCGGATAAGGCCGTTGAGTTGATGTGATCTTCGCCCGATCTTCGGTTGAATCTTTCGACAATGTTTTCAGGCGAGCATCTCCCCCTTTCTACCTATCTTACTTTTATAGTATTTATTCCCTCCTGTTGATCTATTGCTATCTGTGTTGCGATGCTTTAGTTTCCGTACCTGTGATATACCGTGCAGCCCTATATTGCCTTGGACACATCCTATTACCTGTTGTTTGGTAGATAGTTGGACTTGCCGTCGTGTCGCTTGCTTAAGTCTTTGTTGCGTGTTGTCAAGTGCCACGCTTGTTGATGTATTGCCGCATGTTGATGTTGGAGATGATCATAGTTTTACTTATCGCTCACTTTAATTCCTGTTTAACAACTAAAATTGAAGTAAGCAGAGGCATCGTGGGTGATAGATAACATTTGGTTTCCGAGCCCACTTGTGTCCTGGGACCCCGAGTACTTGATACTGTTCCTTGATTTATCGCGCTATCCACATCCGGGAGGTATATGGGACCCCGAGCGAGCTTGATTGGTCTTATTTCTTGGGGCCACAAACTAGTTTGAGGTTTTATTTACGATCCTGCTTATGCCATGCTATACAGTATTTAAATTGTGCGAGGAGCACCGTAATGTTTAGGTAAGCGGAGTGATTATGCGGTCGACAAGCCCAGCCACACTTCGGGTTCCCTCGCTTCTGACCATTCGCAAACCTTGAGTCCGTCTCGGAGCTTGCTTACTCCGTTGCGGGTCTACTCAATGGGGTGGCCCCCTGAAATATTTCTGAATCCTGTGATTGTTCAGTCGTGAAAGCCTCGTTGGGTTTTGAGTTGGTTTTTCCGAGGTTGATCGAGCGTGTGTTGCTATTGGTGCACCCCGGCCGGGTAAAACTTTCTGAAAGCCGTGTCCGCGGTTATGGACGACTTGGAGCACAGTATCTCGCCCATAGACAAGCATAACTAAAGTTTATTGCTATAAATTTGACTTTATAATGACTAGTAATCAGCTTCACTATAATGGAATGACTAAATGAACCTGCCAACAATTGCTTGCTTGGAGTGTCGCTTGCGACCATTGTACCTGACTAGTAAGTATTGCAACTACAACGGAATGGCTGAATAAAAGTACCAACAACTGTTGGGTTTTGGGATTATCTCATGCTAATTGTATCTGACTAGTAAGTGTTGCCACTATAACGGAATGGTTAACTAAAAGTGCCCACTGCTTACTTTATCAGGACGATTATCTAAACCTGACTAGTAAAGTGCCGCAACTATAACTGAATAAGTAAAACTGCCAACTGTGTGAGTTCCTCGGTTGACTTCCTCGTTTGGTCTCGAGGGGGAAACGCCAGGATGGGTTTGTTTGATGATAGCATCAGGTTGGTTCCAGATAGGTCCTTCTTACCCCTCTCTGATTGACGCCAGGTATCGAGTCTCTATAGGTTGTCTAGTGCATGCTTCCGCTGCCGCTTCAGTCCTCCATACCTTTGTAGGCGAGGACCGCCGAATTCTAGACTCGCCGTGTACTGGCCTCAGTACTGACGCTCCTCTTTTTCCTTTGCCCTTTGTCGGCACCCCTTTTGTTTAAGCAGGTTTTGAGATCGACGTCGTTAGCAGGGTTACCCTTCCGGCTTGGCCTGGGCAGGGTTATGGACGCCATTGGTTATTCTTCAGGGCTCTTAGCCCCATTTGCATCTTGTCCGTAGTCGGACGCTCTATCATTTTCAAGGTGATTTGGATCTTTGTATATTATATTTCTATTCTTGACTCCTTGAGTCGCTGTTATATAAATCTGTTCTGTGGGTACCATCGAGGACTGTTGTGTAATGTTATTACTTCGTTTTCCACCCGCACGAAAGTGCCTGGTGGGCACCTTTGAATCGTTTCTATGCGGGTTTGGCGGGTTTCGCTCAAACTTGCATAGGGCCGATTCTGAGGGTGTTACAGGATGACATCAAGATTATCTAGCTTAGGCCAAATTTTATGCTCTTTATGCAACCTTCACATATCTTTCTAGTATCTACAATTCACTTAAGTAAACTCTAAGTAAGAGCTTTGATAAAGAAATAAAGTATCAAGCTTGTAAGTAAAACTAGGATTGGTTTATCAAGTGGATATGATCACATATGCTTAAGGCATATAGTGGTCATGGTAACCAGCAAGTATTGGCTTGCATAGTGTCAGTATAAGCTTGCTAAATTGCAAGTGTTATCTTGCACATTCAACTAGTAGCATTAGGCTTGCCTTGTGTAGAGCAGTGGTTGAAGTTCTCCTCGGCTTCTTCTTCGTAGTATCCTCCTTCCTCCTTGTATCCTTGGTCGGTACTAGCGTCTATAAATAAATACGATGTACACAATCACCAAACAATACTTAACTACTTGCAATCATCACACAAAAGGGTCCTATAGATGATCTAGCATCATCACTAAAATTACAAGATTAAAGTTTGGTTTAATTCCTTTTATTTTTAGAAGTAATTTCTACTCATTGAAAAACTATTTAAGATTTAATATTCTCCAAACCAAATATGGGATCATGTTGACACATGTCATCACCACACTTTTTAGTCCAAGGGAATGTGATTTAAAGTGGTGTCACAATTTAATAATATTTTACCCTTTTATTTTAATTAAATAAAGTGACTAGAAATGCCTATGTGGCATTCTTTTATTACTTGAATATTATTTATGTAAGTAAACCTATATATTTTTATATATTCTGAAAGGTATGGTTAAATGTGATTTTTGAGAGTTGGAATCAACTCAAAAGCTATTATGGTTTAAATTTTAAAAATGTTTGAATGCAGAAAAGCTTCTGCCTTGTTATTTTTACCATGGATGATCTATAGATCCAAATGACTTGAATCCAACGGGCTTGGATTTAGCACTTCCTGACCTTTCTAACAAAATTGGTTTCATTCGATTTGGTGTACTGAATCGACCTTGGTTGATTTTTGAAATTGGGTACAGAAGTGTGTTTGAAATAAAATGGAAAAGGTTAAATTCAAATATTTGGGCTACGCGGGAAGTGATACTGAGCCGTCCTGCTAAGCACAGTGCTTCCGCGGGCTGTTTAAGTGGCTGTCCCCATGCGTCAGTGAGACGAGGGGGTGCGAAGCAGTATGGGGCGATGTGGTGCGTTCGATCTGGTTCTAATCCAACGGCTGAGAGTCATCGTCGACGTTGGGCAAAGTCGGCGAGACAGAAACCTAGCGTGGCCAGTGGGGGTCGTTGGGGGCTCACCGGGGTTCAGGCGAGGGTCGGCGAGGCGGGCGAATGACGAAGTCGACGACGGTGAACCTCCTGGTACCGACAGCTTCTCCTGGGGCGGCTCCAATCGCTGGCTCCCTTCTTCTCCAGCAGCGGCAGACTCCGGTGAAATTCTGGCGAAGCGCTGCTCGCCTTGCTCCGGGAACGGGGTGGCACGATCAGTGAGGAGAGGGAAGTGAGATGGTGTGCTCAATTCGGCTGGGGGTGGCCTCTATTTATAGTGGAGCGAGGGGACCGACGGGGCGCAAGGTGAGCTCGTCGTGGTCGACGGTACAGACGGCTATCGGCATGGGCGACAGTAGGGGCGGTGGTGCTCGGCGATGCTCAACGCACGGTGGCGAGACGTGGGTGCAGTTTGGTCGGAGCGACGGTGCTCGGCGTGCCGACGGAGAATTTAATGGCGACTGATGCGTGGTCAGGCGGGCGAACGAGCGGTCTCGGGTTCTTGGGGAAGGTGGTGATCACGTATGCACGCGGCGCAGGGCTGATGCGGGCGTCGGTCGAGCGTGGCGACGGGCGTGCTCTCGGCATGGTTCTTTGGCGAGGTTGGCATGGTTCGTGCGTGTGGTCCAAAGGGCAACGCTCGAGCGCTAGGCAGTGGCGGTGGACGTGGCTGTCTCCCGACATCTGCTAGGCTTGTTTCTCCTCCTAGCTTGCTGTCGACATGGGGGTGACAAGGGTGCATTCGGCCTGCTCACCATTGATGGCATTGCCAAGCTTACAGTGCTGCTAAGGGTGTCCAATGGAGCTAGATGATCTACTAAAACCTAGTTGTAACCAAAGAGGGAACAAGTTAGGCTTCAATCACTGCTCACAATAGTGTTTGGATTTTGTTTGATTTGTGTCTGCCAAGTGTTTGATGAAATGGCCGCAAGAATTCAAGTTTTGAATTTTGAAAAGATTTTTGGTGAGTGTGCTAGGTTGGTGCTGGTGAGTCTGCAGATGCTTGGGTTTTGAAAGTTGAGCTTGTTTGAGTGGTGTTTGAAAAAGTGGGATCTTCTCATATGATTAAGAATCAATTTTGAACTGTCATTTAAACTATGCATTTGAAAGTTTCTGGATGATCACAAAGTGGGTCTTGATGCTTTGTTATGAGTATAATCAAGGGGTGCAAAGATCCAGAAAAGGTTTTGTTAGGTTCTGAAAGTTTGAGACAGCCAAAGTAGGCATGGGAGTTAATTTGGTCAAAATGACCATTCACTCATTTAGCTTTGTTTTGATTTATTTGTCTTTGAGAAAAGTTTGGGAAATGTTTAGATGATGTTTATTTCACCAAAGAAACATTTTACAAGCAAAGAAACACATAAACAAGGGAATTCAAAAGAATTTAAAATGGGATGCATACACACATGTATGCTTTCATATTTTTATTTATAAAAGTTTTTGTTAACCCTAAATTTGATGAGTAGAGTTTGATGATCCAAGTTTAGTATTTTTGGGATGTTACACGGGGTCTATGCCTCCTTTGCCTGAGAAGTTTACGGAGGCACCAGACAACAAGGAGGTGGACTCCGAGTCTAAACTTCCTCCGGCGCAGTCTCCTACTGCGGATGCTCCTGAGGCGAGCGAAGGATGGACCCGATAATGCACCCGGAGCGAGTCTTCGGATGCATCCACTCCTACAACTCCAAGAGGTCCGCCATTCCTTGAACGACATGGTGAGGATGATGGTGCATCATCTGCATCGTTTCCTGCCATGCCTCTTCGAGCGGTGGCTCCGCAGCTACCGGCCAAGAATAAGAAGTAGAAGGCGGGTCACATCTTTAACTTATCGGACATCGCGTCGTAAGTGACTTCACCTACGTAGTTTTCATGTCGTATGTCTGAGTAGTGCGAGTTGTTGTTTTGATCGAAATCTTTACTTGCACCCATTCTTCGGAGGGGTCCCTTGATGGGGACACCCAGGAGGCTATAGGGGAGTCGAAGCCGACAGTTTCTATCCCCCAGGTGGTGGCCGACTCTGAGGACCACGATCGGAACTCCTCCAGGCGAGACGCTCAGACGGTCGTGGCTCAGAAGACAGCACGGAGAACTTCGGAGTCCACGCGTGAACACGTAAGTGCTTTCTGTTTTCTTCGTGGGGGGAGCCCCCGAGCCTTTGTTGGGTGACCTGTTGGTAGTTTTGCTTTTGCGGGGCGGAGTCCCCGAGCCCTTTCTGGTGATTTGTTTCTGTTTTTTCTGTAGCCCTTTGTGCACGGCGCCAACCTCCTTATCCATCAGCACCTGGCGCTGGAGGCTAACCTGCAGCAGCTTCAAGGTACATAATTTTTGCACCATGTTTTAGTTTGTCTATCCCAAGGATTTGCTTGTATTGATCAGGTGGTTCTTCGTGTTGCAGATGAAAACAATGCGGCTCTCTGAAGACTGGATGCTCTCGGAAAGAGCCTTGGTTGAGCGGAGAAGAAGGCCACGGATGCTGCAGAGGCCAGGGAGTACTTGCAGAAGGAGGCTGCCGATCACGAGGAGTTGCTTGCGGCTGCGGCAGCTACCCGCGAGAAGGAGATGGCGGATAGGCTTATGGCTGCAGCCAAAGCTTTTTCTAGTGAGTATCCCTTGGCTTTTTTGGGTCTCATGCTTTTTCGACCGCGTCTTGTCTTTTTTCTTATTCGAGTACTTTTATTCTTTCGTTCAGATGCTTCAGGCATCACGTTTGATCGTGGTGCGCTGGAGCATGGAGATGCGCTGGCTGATGTTACCGTGGCGGTCGAAGATCGCTGCAGCACTGCTGCTGGCTCCTTGGCGAAGGCCAAAGAAGTGCTCAGGCGCTTCTACAAGGAGGTCATCCCCAAGGGTGTTGCCCTTGAGGATGTCGACGCCCTTGCGGATGCTCTGTCGGAGGATGCTCTGGCGGAGTATAAGAGCAAGCAAAAGGGCATCGACGCCTCCATGGGGTTGGCGATGGCGATGGCATCTGGAGCGGAGTTGGACCTGCCGCCCATAACGTCCCAGATGCCGACGGCTGCAGATGGCTCAGAGGTAGCTTTCGCCCTCTTTGCCTCTTGCTATAAGCTCTATGGGCCTAAGATCATCGATCTCCTGGCTGATTATGCGACGAAGCAGCAGGAGGAGGCCAAGAGTAGGCAGTCTGGCTCCGAGGTCACCCCGGATGCGGGTGCATAGGTCTTTGTAATATAGATTATGTAGGTGTCTCTTTTGTTTTCTATTGTAATCTTTACTGATGAACAAGCCTGACTATGCCACGAGGTGGTTTTAATGTATGATGTTATATTTCGAGCTGCTGCCAGAATTGCCTTGTAATCTTCATGCTTAATTTATTTGCTTTTAGGGTCCTTCGGGTGAGGTTCCTGTTGCCCCTCCGACTGCTCCTAAGCCGCGACCATCCTTGGATGATGCGTCGCAGTTGGTTTTTTTGCACGATCGTGTCCGCAGCTTGGAAAAAGACATTCTTAGCATTCGTGGCCATACGGATGTGTGGAAGTCGAAAGCTGAGTGAGCCGCTTCCAGGGAGGAGTTCTTGATAGGGAGTTGCGGAAAATGAGCGAGCAGCTACAGTGTGAGTCTTCGTGAACTGTTGTTCTTTCGGGTGCACCTTGCTTGTGTGTCATCTTATTCCGTGCTTGGTGCAGGTGTCAATCTCGTTGCAAGAGAGGAGAAAGAGTGTGTCGCGATTCGGATGAATTGCCTAACGCAACAGGACTTGGAGGTTGGTGGCTTCTTATGGATGGACCACGATCGAGCCATTGTTCTTGCGACGGTGCAAGATCGCGTGCACCAGGTTCTTTGAGTGCTGCGACAAGCGAGGAATTCTCTGGCGGCCATTTGGTCCGTCATGTTCCCTTTGGATGTTGTGCCTACTACCTTCTCGGGCCTTCTAGCGAAATTTCGGGACGTGGGCCACGTCAGGGAGTTGGTGCGGCATCAGCTGATCACTGGGGTGAAAGCTGCCTTGTCGCTTGTTCGGCTGCATCGTCGTGATGTCAATCTCGCGGAGGTGGCGACTGGACCGCCCCTTCGACCGGATGGTAGTCTCTAGGACATGCGCCCGCATTATACGGCTGTGAGGCAACATGCTGAAGAGATCGTAGATCTTTTCGAGCAGCGGGATAATGTAATGCTCTAGAATAGGTAGATCATGTAAAGATAAAACTTGATGTAAAATTTGTGTTTATTTCGAGTGGGCTCGTAGTGCCCTTTGTAAAGTTTATATGTACTAGCACGTGGTGCTTTATTATGTGCATGTCCTTTTCGTTAGCCTGACGTAGTCAGCTACTCAGGTTGTATGCAATGTTCTCAGTCGACGAGGTCGTGAGGTGAGGCGTAGCCCCCGAGCGTCTTTTCGGATAAGTAATGCAAGGAAAAAGAAATTTTGGTCAAGGGACTTAGCTTTTATTCATAGCATAACGAGGAGGTACATTGTTCGGCTGAGTAGCCTTGGCTGAGTAGCCTTATTGAAAGTAAAGGGTATCTAGGAGTAGAAGCGTCGCAGATGTGCGATGTTCTAGGGGATGGAGTATTTGACTCGTGATGCGATGTCCATGAGGTGGTAGGCGCCACCTGAGATGACTTCTATGACGATGTAATGTCCTTCCCAGGGTGACCCGAGCTTCTTCGGTCGCTCTTGCTTGAGCCGTAGGACGAGGTCTCCTTCGACGAAGGATCTTGGGTGCAGCAGATGTCTTTGGTAGTTGCAGAGGCTTTGCTAATAGACCGCTGAGTGAGCTGCAACTATATCGCGTGCCTCGTCGAGCGTATCGACGGCGTCTTCGAGTGCGGACGCTGATTCGACTTTGCTATAGGCGATGACCCGTGGGGCCTTGTGGCGTACCTCGGCAGGCAGCACGGCTTCGGCTCCGTACACCATGAAGAAGCGCGTGATGCCAGTTGAGCTGTTCAGAGTTGTATGCAGGCTCCAGAGGATAGAGGGTAGCTCCTCTACCCAGGCTCCCGCAAGCCTTTCGAGTGGGCATAGCAGGCTCTTCTTGATGCTGTTTCCTATGAGGCCGTTGGCCTTTTTGACCTGTCCGTTGGTCTGCGGGTGCGCCACGGAGGCGTATGATATGTTGATGCCAAGTCCCTCGTAGAAGTCTTGGAATTCCTTCGACATGAAGTTCTAGCCGTTGTCCGTGATGATGCTGTGCGGCACGCCGAACCTATAGACAATGGACTCGACGAACTTGACGGTAGTTTTTCCGCTTTGGTTGGTGAGGGGCATGGCCCCAATCCACTTGGTGAACTTGTCGACTGCGACCAGGAGGAAGATGTGGCCTCCTTTCGAGGATTTGGGCAGTTTGCCGATCATGTCGAGACCCCATTGGGCGAAGGGCCAGGCCAATGGTATGGGCCTTAGCTCAGATCCTGGTGCGTGCGGCTTGTTCGCGTACCTCTGACACGCGTTGCACCTTTGGACGATGTCCTTGGCGTCGTTCATGGCTATTGGCCAGTAGAATCCAGCTCGTAGAGCTTTGGCGACTAGGGCGCGGTTGCCTGCATGATGGCCGCAGATGCCCTCGTGGATGTCATGGAGGATGGTTTTGCCGTCATCGATGGTGACACACCTTTGGAGCACAGACGAGATGCTACGCTTGTACAACTCACCATTGTGGATGGTGAAGGTCTTAGACCGACGAGATATGCGTCGGGCATCTGTCGGGTCATCGGGCAGTTTGCTGTTTATCAGGTACCGAAGGTATGGCTGCGTCCATGTTTTTTCGATTGCCATGACCTGCATCAGGCTGACTAGCTCAGCCTCCGTGTCGAGATTTTGGGGTCCCTCCTGTCCTTCGGGTGACGCAGCCCCCGAGTGCTCTACTTCTTCGGCTGAACCCTTTGGGAACTTTCTCTTGATAGATGGTACATAGATTTGTTCGAGGAACACACCTGGTGGCACCTGTGCACAAGTGGAGCCGATGTTTGCGAGCCTATCAGCTTCCTCATTGCTTTCCCTTTCGATGTGCCGAAGCTTGCAGTCGTCGAAGTCCCCTTCGAGTGAGTTGTAGAGCGCGCGATACGCGATCATGTTGGCGCTTTGAGCGTCACACTCGTTCATCGTCTGCTAGACGACAAGGTTCGAGTCACCGTAGATGATGAGGCGCGTTGCGCCGCAGATCTTGGCCATCCACATGCCATGGAGGAGGGCCTCGTATTCGGCCTCGTTATTGGAGGCACGAAATTTCATCAGAAGGACGTATTTCATCTTGTCGCCCTGAGGGGACGTCAGTATGACACCGACTCTTGCTCCAGCCTCACGCTTGGAGCTGTCGAAGTGCATCGTCCACGATTGCGTCATGTCCGGAGTGTCCGGCAGCTGAAGCTCCATCTAGTGGACGAGGAAGTCAGGGAGGACCTGAGACTTTATGGCCTTATGCCGCTCGTAGATTATGTCTAAAGGAGACATCTCGATGCCCCACAGGGCTATGCGTCCCGTGGCTTCGGGGTTGTTCAGGATATTGGATAGTGGGGCCTCGTTGACCACCATGATCTGGTGCTCCTGGAAGTAATGTCTCAACCGACGAGCAATCATGAATACGCCGTAGGCGAGCTTCTGGTAGTGAGGGTACCTATGCTTTGTTGGAGTCAGTACCTCGCTGAGGTAATATATTGGGCATTGGACCCCATGGGTCTTGCCATCTTTGGGTCGTTCGACCACGAGTACGCTGCTTATCACCTGATGCGTAGCTGCGATGTATAGCAGCAATGGTTGTCGCTCCTTTGGCATGACCATGACAGGTGAGGTGGAGAGCAGCCGCTTGAGGTCCTCGAACGCGTCGTCTGCTTCGGGTGTCCACTCGAATTTGTCCGCTTTGCGCATCAACTGGTAAAAGGGTAGGGCCTTCTCACCCATGCGACTGATAAATCTGCTCAGCGCTGCGATCCGCCCAGCTAGCTGCTGGACACCTTTGAGGTTCTTCGGCTTCTCCATGGCCAGTATGGCCCTGATTTTCTTCTGATTGGCTTCTATCCCCCGTTGGGAGATGAAGTAGCCGAGTAGTTGGCCAGATGGGACGCCGAAGGCGCACTTTTCTAGGTTCGGCTTAATCTTGTAGTGATCAAGGTTATCAAACGTCTCGCGGAGATCGTCGATCAGGGTATTGGCCTCCCTGGTCTTGATTACTATGTCGTCGGCATAGACTTGAATGTTGCGACTGATCTGGTTTTCCACGCACGCCTGCATGCACCTCTGGTACGTGGCACATGCGTTCTTCAGCCCGAAGGGCATGGTGTTGTAGCTAAACACTCTGAACTGCGTGATGAACGATGTTTCTCCTGGTCTTCGACCTTCAGCCGAATTTGGTTGTAGACTGAGTAGACATCGAGGAAGGAGAGCTTCTCGCATTCTGCAGTCAAATCGATTATCTGATCGATCCGCGGTAGAAGGAAGTGGTCCTTGGGATAGTACTTGTTGAGCGATGTGAAGTTCACGCATATCCGCAGGATGTTCGTGTCCTTTTTGGGGACCAACACGGTGTTGGCCAGCCATTCGCTCTCTTTAATTTCCCGGATGAAGTTGGCATCGAGTAGTCTGTTGACTTTGATTCCAACAGCTTCAACTCTTGGCTCGGACAGTCGTCGGATTGACTGCTTGACTGGCCTTGCGTCAGGGAACACATTGAGTGTGTGCTCGGCGAATTCCCTGGGAACTCCTGGCATGTCCGTAGGACACCAGGCGAAGATTTCCCAGCGCTCACGGAGGAATTCGACAAGCGCGCTTTCCTATGCGGGGCCGAGGTCATTGGCGACCAGCACCGTCTTGGAGGCATCCGTCAGGTGGACCTGCACCTTTTTCGTGTTGACTGTGGAGTCGAACGACATATCAGGTGCGTTTTGCCTGGCGACTGGGGGTGCCCCGTTGTCTCTCAATTCTCGGAGCCTCGTGAGCTCCTCCTGCATGTCGAACGACTGGGAGATTCTGTTGAAGTCTTTGTCGCAGTGGTCGGATCGGGTGAAGCTTCCCTGGACGGTGATGACACCCATGGGTCCTGGCATCTTCAGTAGCAGGTACGCGTAGTGCGGTACTGCCAGGAATCATGTGAATGCCACGCGCTCGAGGATGGCATGGTATTTTGATGTCCAGTTCACCACTTCGAACTCCAGCCGCTCGCGCCTGAAGTTTTCGGGCTGGCCGAAGATGACGTCGATCCATATCTTCCCCAGGGGATATATGCCCTTCCCTGGGACTATGCCATGGAACGTCGTGCCTGATTGCTCCAGACTGCATAGCGGGATCCGCATCGCTACGAGTGTTCTTGAAAATTTTGATGGTACAACGTGTACCGAAAAGTCGCACAAAAGGACAAGGGGCAGCGTTAGAATGTATTTCACACCCAATGCATAGTCAAGAACACCACTTGCAAACTTATTATTGATGGTGGAATCTACACCAATATTGTTAGCAAGAGCTTGGTGGATTCTCTTTCATTACCTACATGGAAACACCCGCAACCACATTGTGTTGAGTGGCTGTATAATTCAGGAAAGCTAAAGGTAACACATAAGATGCGCCTAAAATTTCCAGTATGTAATTATGAGGACACAGTGGTATGCTATGTTTTTTCTATCGAAGCATGTCATGTACCGCTAGGACGACCGTGAAAATTTGATAAGCATTCCACTCATGAGGGAAGATCCAATGTTTATTTCTTGCGGCATAAAGGAAAGTGCATGTGCTGCAGCCTATGCTTGACAAGGATATCAAACCGGAAGTGCTTGTTGAGAAGATGATGGTCCAACACATTAAGGCGAAACCGAGGACGGTTTCCGTTCAAGTTGGGGGTGATGAGGGGAGGATATCTACTACTCCTGTTATTTCACCGCCTCCTTATATCCTGAAGGTTGGACTTTTCTGCATTTCAATTCCTCCCACGGATAAGGTGAAGCCCAATTTCAGAACACCCTCAGTTCTAAAACATTTTGGTCAAGGCGTGGCCAGGCTCAATTAAAAATTAAGTTTACTTGGGTTTAGGTTTTGAGATGTTTGAGTATTTTTATTTCCTATTTTATTTAAGTCTGGAGTGTTTAAGTTTTATTTTGTGATGGTTTTTGGGCCTGTCCAAAACCACTTTTAGTTCAGCCATTTGGGATTTAGTTGTGGCGTGGGTACTATCCCACCCAAGTCCCGTTGGAGTCACCCTATAAAGGGTTCATGGCATCCGCCATTGTATGGGAGCCGTTATGTTTGAAATAAATGAGACACAAGAAAAGTCCCAATGGTTGGGGCGCATATCGTCGTGTTTGCTTACTGATCTTCAAGGTCTGATATTGTGCCATGCGTGGGAGTTGATTTTGATCAGTTCCAGCATGAGAAATTGAAAAGATATCAGTTTGATCTATTTCATATTGAGTTCTCTTAGTATCTTGCTAATTCTATCGATCATCATGAAAGATCGGGCCTAAACCTCTTTGGGTCACATTGATCATTATCACATAATAGTTATGTCCTACTAAAACTAGATGGAAAATCTTGTTTGACTGTTTGCAAACTAACCTAAGACTTGGGGCTACACCATGTGGACATAATTGTCATATCTCACTAAAACTAGAAAGAAATGAAGCAAAATCGAGGCAAATCCTGAGCCGGCTTTCGATAAACCGACTCAAGACTCAAGGGCTACATGTGCATGCTATAATCATCAAAATTATAAAAGATCAAGATTTCAAGACAAAGAAGGGAATACCTCTATATTTCCTTTGAGCGCGTTAAATTTGGCTACCATGCTCTCTAACATAACTTTGTGAAATTTGGATTTTAGTTGTCATGCTAATTGTTTGTTTTTTAGTTGTCATGTTAATTGTTTGATTTGTATGGAGTGTGGTTTGCTACATTGAGCTCTCTTAACAGAACTTTGTGAAATTTGGATTTTAATAGGCCGTTTGTGGCTTTATGTATAAACCGAGGCGGAAGATTGTTTCAAGAGAACTTTGGATTTTAAAATTCAGGAAGGAGAGATCAGTGAATTTTGTCGACCGAGATGATTGTTCTATCTTGGGGGAACTAGAGAATATTTAATAAATCCTATTTCCAGAAGATGCAGTAAAAAGGTCCTATTGTGGATTCGTGGGTGATACTTCAGAAAGTCACTGATGGAGGATGACTGCAAATAGGCTCGCAGAAACTTGCCCATGCGGCAATTGTTCAGTGCTCGCCACTCGTGGAGACCAATGACAAGGCGCCTTGGAGATTAAAAGATTTTGTGCATATCTCTAGACTGAAAAGTTCATTTTAGTTGTTCAATTATAGAGGCAGCTACGTTTTCTTTGTAGACCCAGGCGTGTTTTGGTCTGAGCTGCAAATAGAGATGGACTAGTTTTGTCAAAAAGTGATGATTTGTAAAAACTTTTAGTTCATTTTTTTTGTACTAAAGAGGGTAAAGGGTACCCTAAAGGTTACCTATTGCCATCCTTAGCTGCAAGAAGGTTATGGTGTTAGGCGTTTTGGACCTGATTATGTCGAGCTAGTTGTACCCTATGGTTTTCAAATCAATGGAAGCTACGAGCTTTGCCCTTTTTTATCCTATAAGGAGTAATATGGCTATTTTGCAGCAAACCAATTACCCAAAGTTAATTTGCCAAATTCTGGCATATGAAAATTGGCAAGCCACCCAATTGACCCTAGGGTTTTCAAATCAATGGAAGCTAGGAGCTTTGCCCTTTTTTATTCTAGCATAAGAAGGAATAAGATGGATAGCCAAGGGTTGTTGGCCAAATATTGGAACAACGGGCTGTCAGCCAGTTGGCAGACAAAGTTGCCATCTCAAACCACCAAATTATCGGAGCATCTGCTTACCAAAACATAAATAGGGCAAGGACAGATCTAAGCACACCTGGCAAGGGAAAACAGAAGACGAGCAGTGATTTTTTCGTCGTAGACACAGAACTATGACCGCTACTGCACAAAATGAGACCAACAAGGAAAGGCCAGAATTACAATCAGAAGTTCACTTATCCAACCATACTGAGTGTCTGACAACCCTCACACCATACATACACACTTCAAAGTTTTACATGGTAGGTACCCATCGTGGCAGCCCGGGGTACCTCTTACAAGGGTCTTATGGATAGTATGTATATATAGCAAAATCAAAGGACCATACTTTCACGACCATTTCTTCCTTCCGGTGACACTTCAAGATTGTGTAGGGCTGGGCGTCACGCAGCAAAACCATTTCTTCTGCGCACGGAACACAACAAGATCAATGACAGAGATAATAACAAGGTAACGATCATATGACAGATAAGAACCAGCGCCGTGTGTGTGTGCGTTAGGTGAAACTGAAATAAGAGCATTGATCCAGAGTCGTCATGAAAGCACATACCGTGTTCGCCTTGGTGGCATAAGATTCCACCCTCTCAGTCCGGGTGTCTTTGCAAGGGGACTCAGTATCTTGTCCATTCCCAGCCTTCTTCTCATCCCTGGCTTTGTTGAATATGACTGTGAAGCCATCAGCAGAAGCTGGGTCATTGACGTCCCATTCACCAAACTTGGGTAGAGGGCGACCAGATTCCTCCTACGAAAGCACCATTATCCATGTCAAAGGAGGTAACAGATCAAAGAGCAACTTAAATGGGGCCCTAACTGTAGTGCACAAGCATTTGCTCTCAAATGTCGATTAAACCCTGAAGTATGTCCATGGCATATAAAAGGAACAGATCAAGTGTGACTGCTACCACCTAATCACATTGAGGAGTAAAGAGAGGCTTTCTGAAACAGACATGAAATCCAATAACTGAAGTCGGAAAGAAATGAAACAAACTACACATGAGAAGAACAGGAATCTGAGCTTCTTAGTTTGGAACCCTCGGTATCTTATGAATAACAATGCACAAACTTAGTAAAGCACTCAGGAAACAATGGAGATACAAAAGAGAAAACCATGAACTTCAGCACATGAAACCATCAGCTAAGCAAACACTACAAAGTTTTTCTTTTCCTGAAATGAAGTGCAGTTCAAGCATTGGTGAACGATGTCAAATACAGTAGTACCCAGGCATAAACTGATGTTATTGAAGATTGACAGCTAGCTAGCAACAGGAATTAGGAATTACACAGCGGCACTAGCAGCCCAGTTATTGAAGATTGACAGCTAGCTAAGCAACAGGAATTAGGAATTACACAGTGGCACTAACAACCCTGTTATTGAAGAGACAGCTTGGTAGCAACAGGAATTAGGAAATGGCAGGGTACGCTTTATCATGGTCAAAAAACTAACAACTAGAATTTCATTCAAGGCATGGACCACTTGGACAGGGCACGACATTTTAGTTTCACCAGACATGTATACCAGCTGCCTTATTGTTTGCCCTTGCTTGAGAAACTACAGAACAGGAATATATCACTGACCAGTAAAGTTCAGTTAAGGTCTACATACAGTATCCCGTGCTAAAGCTGTAACGATACAACTCATCAGCCAGTAGTAGCAAGTATCATGCTGTTTGCAGACTACTATGTCCGTTCCATAATGTAAGCCTTTCTGGCAGGTCAAATTGAACTGCTAAAAAAGGCTTGTGATTTTGAACTGCTAAAAAGGCTTTCTACTGTATTTATTATGCGTGATCAGCATACAGTATTCTACCTACAAAGTGCCAACATTCCTCGGCAACAACTGACTGGCATAGAACTCCAACTGTCAGCAATCAATCGATGCACCCACCAAAGCATGAATTTATCGACCGCAACCGCTTTTGTGGAAATAAAACTTTTTGGTTCCTCTGGGAATGTTTGATCAGTATAAGACCCCGCGGAAGGATGAAAGACTTGTCAGAAAGAAAGCCAGGGATGAAGCCCGTATCCATCCTAGATGCGCGCGCCTAGACATGGAGCAACCCAGAAGGTGAAATGAACCTCCTCCCTTGCAGGCATCCCAGTAGATATTATGAATCTCCTCCGGACACCTCCCGTGTTTGATTATCCCAATCAAACAGGAGTCGAGCAGAAACGATCGATTGATAGTAATAATAAATAAATTAGATTAGTATGAAAGATTTGACCCGAGTGTTGGATGTATATATGCATGCGACTACAGGGAGCAAAAAGTTGGCTTTTGGTTTGGAGGAAAAGCCCGAACGAGCTTCCTCTATCTATGAGGGGTTCCACCCAGCTCCAGCTCCTGCCGCACACGATTTCTCCCAGCCAAAACAAAGCCGGAACAAAGCAAAATCTGATTGTAGCGAATTTGAGGAGAAAGAAGGAGGAGCTTCCCGGGCTCGATCTAGGCACGGAACGGCCCCCGAGATCACCGGAGGGGAAGGGGAAAAAACGGCACTTACCGACATGGATTGAGCGGCGCCGGCCGGAGCCCGATCCGAGGAGGAAGATGAGCTTGGGGGAAAGTCTCGCTCGTCGGTTGGGAGGGGAGGGGAGGGGAAAGGGACGGGGATAAGGAGGAGGACTGGAGGAGGAGGAGGGGGAAGAGGCGACGGCGAATCGGAAATGGAAAAGGGAGCGGCAGTTGATTGACGGATTTATACCTAGAGAAGCGAGCAGCTGCTGCCCGTGGAGAGGGAAAAAAAAGAAAAGATCTTTTCTTTCTTTGGTCCGCGAGCGAGCGAGCGAGCGAGAGCGTTTCTCCGGGCGCATGTGAGTGGCGCGGCGTGCGGGGCCCTTGCGTCGGCGAGGGGAGGGTTGGGGGTGACGGCGCGGGGACAGAGTGGAAACGCGCGAGGAGGGGAGGGGAAGGGGAGGAGTGCACGTCGGTGTGCGCGCTGCGCTCGCTGCTGGGCTGGCGCTTGGAATCTTGCCGGCTTTGTTTATGCCCCTGCTTGGAGTTGGCCCCCCCCCCCCCCCCCCCACCCCCACCCCCACCCAGCTAAGCTTAACCTATTTGTTTGAGCTAGTAGCTTAAGCGTGCCTACTTGTCCTGACAGTGATAGTCAGCTGCTAGCTACTGAACACGAAATTCTTAGAGCATCTCCAATAGAGTCTCTATTTTAGCGTTGTGCCAAAATAGCCGGTTTTTTACCGCGGATGTGCTGCAGACTTCCTCCAGCAGAGGTCCTATAACACATGCGCTACAAAATTTTAGCGCGGCGCGCATTTTGCACTATTTGGAGCGGGATATATCGCGCTCGGACTATATCGCTATCGCTCGCTGGGAAATGACCAACCAGAATTTTTCCATGGCGACCTCCTCTCGACTTCCTCCGCTGTCACGCTGGCACAGCGATGGTCGCCTTCCTACCAACCCTCCCTACGCCTCCTCCTCCCCATCGCTGTGCGCAAGCAATCCCGCCACCGACTGCTCCAAACCCTAGCGATGGCGCCGGGAACGGCTAGGGCGCCTTGGGGAGCGCCGCGACTCGCCAACTCTTCGTGTCGCCGCGGACAAGCTCCGGTGCCGCGCATCTCCCGCCAATCGCGCCACCGAAAGGTAGGAGCAACCGCCACGAAGCGCACGGCCTGCGCGGCGGGTGGGCAACCCAAGTCCAAAGTGGCAAGGAATAGCACGGCGGCTCGGCGCGCGCAGCCTCCTATCTTGGCTGAGTGGACAAGACGGAGGCCAAGGAGAGGAGGATGGCAATGGAGGAGAAGAAGATGGCGGTGATATTGATGATGTTGACAGGTGATGATGATGATGTGTGTATTAACTATGTTATTTGTGGTTGAACTATGTCATTTAGATGATTCGAGGATTTTTAGAGCCATGTATGTATGAATTATTTGGTCCGTTTTGATCTTGTTTGTGGTGGTTGCTGTTGTGTTTTTGGTTTGCGTCGATAGCGCGCGCTGTAGTTTGTAGCGTCTGGTGGAGGCACAATTCTCGTGGAGCCCCGCGCGCTGTAAATTAGCGCCTCTGACGGAGGACGCGCGGTTATTCAGCACTGTAACAGAATGACGCGCGCTACATCGTGAATTTGCAGTGCTGCAAAATAACGTCTCTGCTGGAGATGCTCTTATATTTTCACTGCATGGCGTGATGGTGATAGGAAATGCGGAGGAGGGGAGGCCGTTTACACCTTTTTAAGTTTGTTGCTTTGCTTCTTGGGTTGTTGATCAACTGGGGTGGTGGGTGGGATTCTCTAAGCTTTGTTTTGAAGAAATCGTCGTGCTTCCGTTCCGAGGCTGGTCAAGCCGCGCTGGGTGTGAACTGTAGTCTCCCCGTGCCACCTCTGCGTAGTATTCTTTTCGGTGATAGACCGGGTCAGAGTCTTCCCTTCCTACATGATGACCCGCCTTTCTGACAGGTGGAAAAAAACCATTGCTCATGACTTCGCTATCTACATGAGTGCATCATGTATACAGATGTGTAGTATGCGCAAAGTTTATTCGATGCATATTTTCACTTGTGATCTACAGAAAGAAGACAGGTGGAGATAAAAAAGAATGTGTTCAGAAAAAAAGAAGACAAGTGTGTGTGGCCAAAGTAGAGCTTTTGTTCTTGCCACTGGTTTTTGGAAGTTTCCTTCTTTATGTAACCTACTACAGAGTGTATATCCTTGGAAAAATTAGAATTTGCCAAGAAAAATCATTTTTAAAATATAAATCAAATTCAGAGGTCTCTTGGAGCCAAATCGTCACCCTTTTGCACAAAGCCATGGTTTATTTAATAAATAAACAGATGCCAAACATTGAGACCTAATAGTACATCACATGAGGTCATCTTCTGTCCTCGTGACATTAATCTTCATCGCCTACCATAGTTCAATTGTGATGAACCAATCCATTATAGAATAGGTCAAAGGCTGCCCTCTTCGACATGACTCCATATCTTTGCTGGGTGAAGGCCCCTATCAAAAAGGATTTAACTATCCATAGTCAAATTACGTAATTCAAGGCCATAAAGGTCGGAGATAACACTCATATATAACCGGGGTCCAAGAAGAGGAACACATATGACAAGCATGCCCATCATGCTAATTTTGTGTTAGACTATGTTAAAGTCGGTATAACAGAAGAACCAACCAGAGATATGTCAGATGGATATAAAAGGTAGAAGTTGCCCCACACGAAGATATCTTAGATAGTACATCATACATACCTCATTGTAGAAGATTCTCTTTTGACCATCCATAAGGAGATGCCATCGGAGACTTTTTTCAATCTTTACACTTCCTAAATGTTTGGTGAGTATACACGGATGCATGTGTCTCTATGTCATGCTCAATGTTTCTAAAGGGAAAAAATGGTTACATGATTTAGCGTGTATGATGACAAACAAATTTTACGGTGAAATGAGAGTAGGGCATCACAACTTGCATTGGGCTCACCGCCAAACTCTCTAATTAACTGTAGCGAGACGACATATCTTCGATTACTTACGATCCTGGATGAAGATAAGAGCTTCCGGGGTCTTTTAAAGTTTTGATAATGGTTTTGGTAAGTTGGATATTAACAATTGTTATCATTGTTGCGCCAAGTCTATCTGCATGGGTATTGTCTTATCTCGAGTTCATACTTTTAGAGGACTTTTACAGTACCCATAAATTAATAAGATCCGTCTAATTTTCCTAATCCAACGGCTTATCTGGTCTGGTACTCCACGATTTGGCCCATGGAGTACAAACTCCAAAACTCACGGAGACTCACGGAGTACCTCTATCTGAGGGGCAAAACGGTAATCCCAACTTCTTCCCTGTCATTATTTGTCCGGTGATTGTCAGCCTAAAGGAGAGATGGAGTCGAGGGTCGCGACGTGCGTCGACGGCCAGCTGGACGAAGCGGTGGCGGCGAAATTAATGTCGATGGGACCAGATGGACATGATGCCGGTGGTCTGACGGCGGCGCGGCAAACTGGAGGAGGGGCGAGATTAGTGGCAGTGGCGTGGTTAGGAGGGGGACAAGGCACCATGAGGCCATGGAGGCCAGCTCCCCGGACGGAGGATTTCGAATCATCGGGTCCCAACTTCTCCATTTTCTCTTTTCATCTTCACCAAACAGCCTTCATCTTCTCCAAACGATAGGCAGAGGGAACAAGGGGAGATTGGCCGCGACCTGCCCGCGCCCTCGGCCTAGATAGAGACGGCCAGCTGAGAGATGGCCACGCTGGTGCAGGTGGCTGTTGCCCCTGCTCGCTCCTGCCTCCGCCCTGATGGCACGGGTCCGTCTGCGGCCGCATCGGCGGCAGGTCTAAGAGGGAACACCGAGGTCCAGCCCAATTCAGGATGAAGCTGCCGCTCAGGTCCCGTTCAGGCTGAAGCTGCAAGGCTACAAACCTCGCCTAAATTCGTTGTTGCTCAGATCCCGCTAAGTTCGACGATCGATGCAGATGCAAGCATGAGCAATTGAGGTGTCGCGCTCTCAATTGTGATTTTGGGAAGAAACAAAATAATCCAAAAGCCCTTCATTTAGCAGTGACCAAATGGCAGAATTTTTTCGTCAAATGACACGGTTGCCCTCTAGCACGGACGGCCGGATTTTTCAGGTACTCCAATGCATGGTTTGGGAGTACCGGGTACCGTAAAATTGTTAAATAACACGTAGTTCTAACAAAAGTGATTCCGCGTGTAACAGGTGGCTTCCTAACGAGAGCTCTAGCTTTATAAAAGAAAGTAATACGTATTGTTAAATAACACGTAGTTCTAACAAAAGTTAAAATTCGAGATTTTAAATCAAAGTATTGGATATGAAAAACAAGAAGCGTGCATACAGATAGTTACGAGGATCATTGCATTTACGAAACAAAAGGAAACCTTGAAGATTTGTAGGATATGGTCATATGGGAAAACGATAAGGTATTGCCAAATTACAAACGAATTGATGTGGACACACATGGGCATGGTAATGCATGGGCTTGTGGGTTGAAGTAGCATTGTCAAATGCTATCTCCTTCCACCCGCAAAAAAAAATGCTATCTCCTTCCATCATTTTTCTTCCGAAACCAAATAAAAAAAGCTGCAGGTTGAAATCGCACAATCTTTGCCTACATCATATCCCGACGCCGAATGTCAACTGTATCCGGTATCCTTGCGGACATGACAGCTCCGTGAACTCCTGTGGACGAAAAAACAATGCTGGGGCGCTCATGCTTAAGAAGATTGAAAAGAAAATACTTGTATGGAAGCTGATCTTTTTAGTGGGGTGCTTTGTCATGTCAACAATCTTTTCCCGTTGTACTGAAGGAGCCTAATGTTTGCCTGTTGTTTCTTATCTTTGTTGTTGTTTCTCGCCCAGCTATATTAATATAGCAATCACATGATACAAAGAGTCTCATCACGAACAAATGATAGGGCGGCAGTAAATACAAGACTAAAAGAAAATGAAGAAGAAGAAGAATTAAAGGAGACAAAGGTGGATCGACTAAACGAAGGAAAACCGCAACCGCCGCACCCACCTAAGATATTCCACCACGCTCGTAGCATCGGATCGTCAAGTACCAAGCAACACCTTTAAGTAGAAAGCGACAACGATGTTGCCCGGGCCAGTGGACTGGTCCTAGAGTTTCCCCCGATACACAGAATGAAGCGGATGCGGTAGCCACGACGCCCTCCAGAAGGAATGGTGCCACCCGCAGGCGACACCACGTCGCTGTCGAGCACGCCGACAAGGATTTCTCCCAAAAAAACTATCCACTACCCTTGGACGATTCGTTGCTCAGGAGTCCCGCGAGGTCGAAGCCTCAACCACCAAACTCGTCGCCCACCAGCATCCGCCCTACGGTCATAAAGACGCCATCGTCGTGTCACCAAAGCTAGCAACACGAGACCAGAAAAATGGAGTGAGATGTTGCCTGAATCGGGGTCGGCAGTATCGCGGTCACGCGGGAGGGAACTACCTCCACTGCCGAAGGCGGTAGTTGACCAGACGCGACAGCGTGACAAACCAGTCCTAGTAGGGTCCGGCCAGGTCCAGAAGACCTATAAAGCCTTAGTAGAGGCACACTAGTCCCCATAAGGTTTGGTCAGACCCAGCGGACCTGTAAAGTCCGTCGCCACGCTGCAACAGGCCGGCTGCTGACGCACCAACCCTAGCATCGAGCAACTGTTAACACCACCGCCTGAAGAAGACACCGTCGTAGCCTAGGCAGCCCGCCATCAGCCCATATGGGCCTAGGTCCCCAGATCTGGGGTGGCCAGATGGGCCTCACAAGGCCCCGGATCTAGGAGCATTGGTCGTCGCCCAGCCAAGACCGGCGCCTCCCGCCGTTCACCGCGAATCCCCGCAGACTCCCAGCGTCGGCGTGCTTGCTTCACGGCCGGAGTCGCGCCCAATTGTCGTCCCGAGGAGCACCACCCGACGAGGGTCGTCCCGCGCGCTCCCACAGACCAGGGGGTTGAGGAAGAAGGTGCCGCCACCGGCACCACCACCCGAGTTGCGCCCGGCGGCGGCAAAGGGAGATGGGGTGGGGGAGGGAGGTGGCAGCGGGTGGGAGCTCCTACGTTTGTTAAGAAAAAGATTCCCTCTTTGTTGTTGTTTCATGCTGATATACTAGCTATGTACGGTGAGCGTGAGTTTTTCTTTCTTCAAGTTGTAGCTGGTAGTAAAAACTGAAGTTTGCTTTTAGTCCATTTCTGGGGGTATAAATAAGGCAGTGACTTTGTTGTTCCATTATCTTATGATAGCAGAACCTGATCCTCACGTTCAAGATTGTATGGAAAAAAATTGTCAGGGTACTAGGAAAAGTCTTATTTGTGGCGCATGGAATTTGACATTCTGTGGCGCATATGGGATGCGTCACTGTTACATCGCCACTAAATTATACTTCCTTCGTTTCAAAATATAAGATATTTTAGATTTGTAAAGAAAATGAATCTAGACTTCTTTTAGTGTCTAGATTCACCCTAAAGTTGAGTGAACCTATCTACTAAAACAAGTCTAGATACATTTGCTTCACAAAGCTAAAACATCTTATATTTTGAAATGGAGGGAGTAGTACCTTGGCGCATATTGATATCGCCACAGAATTCTCAGATTTCTGTGGTGCATATTGCGATATGCGCCACAAAATTTTTGTTTGAATTTCAAAAAAGTAGCGGGCCAGATCTCGCCCAAAATTTCAAATCACAAAAGCGCCAAGGATTTTTTTTAAAACTAAAAAAAGCCCAGATCTAGGTCGGAAGCGGGGGTCATCAGAGGTGGGTGCAGGAGGAGGATCGCCGGAGTTGAAGGAGGAGGAGGAGGAGGAGGCCACCGCCGGTGGAGGAGGAGGGGTCACAGAAGTAGGCGAAGGAGCAGGAGGAGGCCACCGATGGATGAGGGGTCGCCGGAGTAGGAGAAGGAGGAGGAGGTCACCGGTGGAGGGGGAGGAGGAGGAGTAGGAGACGATGGATGAAGGATCGCCGGTGGTGGAGGAGGTCACCGGGGTGGTGTAGGACATGGCCGGAGGTGTATGAGGAGTTCGCCGGAGAGTGGAGAAGGAGAAGGAGGAGAAGGCGAGGAAGAAAAGAAGTGGAGGAGAGAAGAAGTGGATGAGAGGAGAAGTGAAAGGAGAGGAGGGAAGGAGAAAAGAGAGGATGCCAGCGGGGATTTAAAATTCGAATTTCACTCAACAATTTTGTTGCGCATATTGAAAATATGTGCCACAGAATGGTGCCTCTTTAAAAAAATCTTTTTTCAAGGATTTCCCCCCTTTTCATAACTTTTTACTCTTTTGAATTTGGAGAATCTATAAAATCTAGAACAATCTTTGGTGGTTGAATTCGGATAGGAAATTTCGAGACGACCGTTTTGATAGGTAAAACATTTTTTCCGACATCGCATGCAAAAGTTACGACCGTTTTACTGTCTTATGGCCTTTATTTGCAAAATACATCGAAATTCATGTTTTTCAATTTTTTCTAAAACTATACCCCGAAATATAAATACATCTCAAAGGATTTATTTTTCGAAGTTTTTATCATTTTATTTTATTATTTACAAAACTTAAAAAGCGATCCACCGGGGGGTGGAATCTGTCTTCAACTTTCTGTGACGCATATTTCACCATACGCCATAGAATTATCATTTATGGCGCATATAGACATATGCGCCACATAATTGTCTCCTCCCTTAGTTTGTTCTGGTTTCATCAAATTTCTGTGGCGCAGATATGCGCCACAAAATCATTACTTTCTATGGCGCACAGGGAAAATATGCGTCATTGAAATACACATTTATGTGACGCATATGATTTACATATGTCACAGAATTGCCATATTTCTGTGGTGCTTGTGTTTATATGTATCACAAAAATAATATTATGGAGCATGCCCTTTTATATGTGCCATAGAAATACCTTTTATCTATAAGACTTTTTCTAATAGTGGGGTCCAAGAAGAGGCACAACTATGACAAGCATGTCCATCATGCTAATTTTACTATTAGACTATGTTAATATCACTAGAACAGAAGAACCAATTGGAGATAGGCCAGGCGCACATCAAAAATAGAAGTACCTCCACACGAAGTTATTTTAGATTATACATCATACATCATACCTCATAAGAGTATATTCTTTTTTTACCCATCCATGACGAAACTTTGTCAATCTTTACACTTTGCAACTCTTTATGTACACGGATGCATGTATCTATGTCTTGCAACATGGTGGCTTCATAATGAGAGCTCTAGCTTTATAAAAGATAATACTCCCGCCGAATTCATATTAATTATCACTGTATTTGATATATTTAGCACTAAAATATGTTAGATACATCCATTTCTATGACAAGTAATATGGATCGAAGGGAGTAACAAACTAGGTATTGTTAAAAAAATATCAAAGCATTTTTATATGTCCTAGGACACGTATCGGTTTCATAGAAGGAAGGCCAAGAGCCAGAATTTTTACAACACGTCGTGGCACAGCCGTCTCGAGCGCAAGAAATCCCACGGTGCCGCATGGACAACACACACACACTAGCTAACTACTCGCGGCATCTCCACTTGTCCACCGGGCTCATGCAGTCTTGGAATAGTCGCGTGGTTCTTCACAGCTCAGCCTCCTGGAGATCTTTTGAATGACCACTACGGAGGAGGGGCGGCTCCTCCGAAAACGATGTCGTTTCGGTGACGCCACATCGTCCAGCAGACCAAGGAGATACCTGTCCAAAGGTCGCGCTCGCGGCCCTTGCCACCACGCCTACTCTGTAGCCAATCGACAAGCTCTGTATCGTGATCGGGCATCCACCGGTCTTTGCCCCACCAACTAAGGCAGGTTCTCCACACTTCTCGCACGAGGACACATCCCATCAGGAGATGATCGATGGACTCTCCACACTAGTCGCAGAAAGGGCACGCCGCCGGGTGCTGCAGGTCGCGGCGTCGCAACCTGTCGGCGGTCCAGCATCTGTTACGCACCGCCAACCAAAGCGAGATATTGCAGATGGCGGGGGGCTCGAGAGCGCCAGATCTGCAGCGCCCCTGCCATCGAGGTCCGACTAGCAAACAGGGCTTCGTAGCAAGACTTGGCAGAGTAGCAGCCGGAGGGGTCCCATCTCCACTTGAAAACATCCTGAGTCCCTTCCATCAGGGTGATCTCTTCCAGCCGGTCAGTGATTTCAAGGATCTCTATAATGGCCGCCACACTGAGGTCAGGTGGGACGTCATGCAGCCAGGCCCCGCCTAGGCCCTCTCTCACTCGGCGAGTCGTGATCGCGCTTGCTGGGACTACTGCGAGTAGGTTTGGTGCAATGTCCTTGATCCTTCCACCTGGTAGCCACTTGTCCGACCAGAAGAGAGTATTGGCTCCATCCCCGAGCACAGAGGCCGTCGCTGCATCGAATAGATGCTCTGCGAGGACCGGAACCCGAATGTCAAGGACCTGCCACGACCTGTCCACGTCCACTTATTTCAACCATAGCCACCTGGCCCTAAGAGCGACATTCATGAGCCGCAAGTTGGGGATGCCAAGCCCTCCCAGCTCCTTGGGCATGCACACCCTGTCCCAAGCCACCAAACAGTGTCCGTCGTGGACATCCTTCCTCCCTTTCCAGAGGAGTCCACGAATGATCTTATCAATGGCGATGATGGTCTCTATAGGGATATCCAGGGACATCATGGCGAAGATAGGGATAGCCTATAACGTAGTCTTTACAAGATCGAGGTGCCCTCCTTTGTTGAGCATGGAGGCCTTCCACGATGGCAATTTGGCAGCCACCAAGTCGACTAGGGATCGGAGCTGTGCCGCGAACGGTTTCCTTAGGGAGAGTGGAAGCCCCAGATAGCGGAGCGGAAAGGGCAAGATTGGGCAATGTAGCTCCCGGTGTAGGGGTTCGCAGCATGGAAAACAAAAAAATTCTACCGCATACAAACAAACAAGCCAAGATCTATCTACTAGATTGTAGCAACGAGTCGATGGAATAACTCACCCTCAAAGATTCCAAAGTGTTTAACGAGAGCGGATTCTCGTGGGTGATGTAGTCGTACTCTTCCCGATCTCAAGATCGTGAAGCGATCCTTCAAGGCTGCGTTTGGGCGCTTTTGATCGGTCACATCGTTCGATTGACGAAGACCTTCCTCTCCTTGTTCCAAAGAAAATGGAGGTTGTAGCACTCTCCTCGCGATTCCCAAAGACGCAGCGTGTGCAGGAAGTAGAGGGGAGATCTCGCAGGGCTTCGCCTTAAGCCGGAGCGAGTATGGTGGACTATGAGAGAGCCTCGGTGATCTAGGGTTTAGACACACCAAGGAGGATGTGCTAGGGTCGGCGGCTAGGGCTTGGGGCTGCCCAAGTCGGCGGCTAGGGGAGAAACCCTAGGCGACGGCTATGGTGGGCGGCGGCTAGGGTTTAGGTTTAGAGGGCGTGGTGTTGTGTGCTTGGAGGGGCAGCCTTGCCCCTCCTTATATAGGTGGAGGGGGCGCGCCAAGGGGAGGGGAGTCCCTCACCAACTCGGTCTCCAAGTGGGCCGGCGGTGGAGGGAGGGAACTCCTCCCCAAGTAGGTTTCCTACTCTCCCTCCACCTCACAAAATAGTCGTTTGACTTTTCAAATTGACGTTTGACTTTTCAAACTAGGATTTGATTAAACCCTTTATTTTGTTCAGCGATGACACCTAGTACATGATGCAATCATTCCAACTTGTTATGACACATTCATGTACCCTTCCCCTCCGGAGTGCCGGACATTCCGGAACCTTCTAGAACGTTCCCGATGAAAACACCGGAGCCATTCTCCAACCCCGAAACATGACTTTCCTTATATGAATCTTATTCTCCGGACCATTCCGGATCTCCTCATGATATCCCGGATCCCATCCGAGACTGCGAACAACATTCGGTCTCTTACTCATCATTCCATAACTACTCATCAACGTCGAATCCTTAAGTGTGTCTCCCTACGGTTCGTGAATTATGCGGACATGATCGAGACATTTCTCCGAACAATAACCGATAGAGGAATCTAGAAATTCATATGGATCCCACATATTTCTACGATTACTTTGCGATCGAATGAACCACTTACATACTATACAAATTTCCCTTTGTCTCACGATAGTTTACTTATCCGAGGTTTTGATCGTCGGTAGTTCAACCTCGTTACTGATAAGTACTCTTTTCTCGTTCCCGTGATATGTGATCCCTTGTGAACCAGTCACATGCTTGCAAGCCAATTGGATGACATTCCACCGAGAGGGCCCAGAGTATATCTATCCGTCATATGGATGGACAAATCCCACTCTTGATCCATGTGTCTCAACCAATACTTTCCGAACACTCAATGCCACCTTTATAGACACCCAGTTAAGGTGTGGTGTTTGATGTCATCAAAGCATCCTTCCGGTGATGGTGATATGCATGATCTCATGGTCGAAGGAATTAGGTTACTATGTATCAGAAAGCATATAGCAATTGAACTATTAAAATGACTTGATCTTTATGCTACGCTTATCTATAGGAGTATGTCCATCATATCATTCTCCTAATGATATGATCTTGTTGTTAATAACATCTCAATGTTCATGATAGGGAAACCACAATCATTTATTAACCAACAAGCTAGTATTATATAGAGGCTTTACTAGGGACTTCAATTTAAGTTTACAAATCACACAAGTATTAATGTTTCCTTGTTAATACTATTATAGCATGAATGTAAATATTTATCATAAACACAAAGATATAATAATAACTACATTTATTATTGCCTCTAGGGCATATATCCAACAGTCTCCCACTTGCACTAGAGTCAACTAATCTAGATTACATGGTAATATACCTAACACCCATGGCAGTTTGGTGTTGGTCATTGTTCGCCCTTGGGAGAGGTTTATTCAACGGATCCGCCACATTCAGATCTGTGTGTACTTTGCAAATCTTTATGTCACCATCTTGGACATGTTCTCGAATAGCGTGAAAACGTAGCTTGATGTGCTTCATCTTCTTGTGTGACCTTGGTTCTTGCGCATTGGCTATGGCACCCATGTTATCACAGTAGATAGACATTGGGTCCAGCGCACTTGGAACCACACCGAGCTCTGTAATGAACTCTTTCATCCATATCGCTTCTTGTGAATCCTCCGAAGCAGCCATGTATTCCGATTCAGTTGAAGATCTCGCCACAACGCTTTGCTTTGCACTCCTCCAGCTAACTGCTGCACCATTCAAAGTAAATACGTATCCAGATTGTGATTTAGAATCATCCGGATCAGTCTTCCAACTATCATCGGTGTAACCATTAACAACGATCTATTCATCACCTCCATAAGAAAGAACCATATCCTTAGTTCTTCTCAAGTACTTAAGGATGTTTTTGACCGTTGTCCAATGATCCACTCCTGGATCACTTTGATATCTGCTAGTTAAACTAACAGCATATGCAATGTCGGGTCTAGTACATAGCATGGCATACATTAGAGATCCTATGGCTGAGGCATAGGGAGTCTTACTCATCCTCTCTCTATCTTCTGCCGTTGTCGAACTTTGAGTTTTACTCAAGATCGTATTGGGCAACATGGGCAAGAACCCTTTATTGCTATCTTCCATTCCAAATCTCTTTAGAATTTTGTCCAAATATGTACTTTGTGACAATGATATTAGGCGTCTCGATCTATCTCTATAAATCTTTATGCCCAATATGTAAGCTGCTTCGCCAAGATCCTTCATTGAAAAACTATTATTCAAATATTCCTTGACACTATTAAGAAGGTCTACATCATTCCCAATCAACAATATGTCATCTACATATAGTATTAAGAATGCTACAGAGCTCCCACTCACTTTCTTGTAAATACAAGCTTCTCCATAAGTTTGTATAAAACCAAAACTTTTAATCACCTTATCAAAACATTGATTCCAACTTCGGGATGCTTGCTTCAATCCATATATGGACCGTTGAAGTTTGCATACCTTGTTAGCATCTTTAGGATCGACAAAACCTTTGGGTTGCATCAAATACAACTCTTCATCAATGTCTCCATTGAGGAACGCTGTTTTGACATCCATCTGCCATATCTCATAATCATAATATGCAGCGATTGCTAACATAATCCTCACAGACTTTAGCTTCTCTACTGGTGAGAAAGTATCATCATAGTCAACTCCTTGAATTTGTCGAAACCCTTTTGCGACAAGTCGAGCTTTATAGACAGTAACATTACCATCAGCATATGTTTTCTTCTTGAAAATCCATTTGTTCTCGACAGCCTTTCGGCCATCCGGTAAGTCCACCAAAGTCTATACTTGATTTTCGTACATGGATACAATCTCGGATTTCATGGCTTCTTGCCATTTATTGGAATCTGGGCTCATCATTGCTTCCTCATACGTCGCAGGGTCATCGGTGTTGTCCACCAACATGACACTCATAAAGGGATCATACCAATCAGGAGTGGTACGAGTTCTCGTTGACCTGCGAGGTTCTGTAGCAACTACAACCGAAGTTTCATGAGCATCATCATTAGCTTCCTCTCTTATTGGTGCAGGCACCACAGTAACTTCTTCCGGTGTTGTGCTACTCACAAGTTCGAGAGAAGGTTCGACAACCTCGTCGAGTTCTACTTTCCTTCCAGTCACTTCTTTCGAGAGAAATTCCTTCTCTAGAAAGGATCCATTCTTGGCAACAAAGATTTTGCCTTTGGATCTATGATAGAAGGTATACCCAATAGTTTCCTTTGGGTATCCTATGAAGACGCATTTTTCCGCTTTGGGTTCAAGCTTGTCCGGCTGTAACTTCTTTACATAGGCTTCGCAACCCCAAACTTTAAGGAACGACAATTTAGGTTTCTTCCCAAACCATAATTCATACGGTGTCGTTTCAACGGATTTAGATGGTGCCCTATTTAAAGTGAATGCGGTTGTTTCTAATGCATAACCCCAAAATGATAGCGGTAAATTTGTAAGTGACATCATAGAACGAACCATATCTAAGAGAGTTCGATTACGACGTTCGGACACACCATTACGCTGTGGTGTTCCTGTCGGTGTCAATTGTTAAAGTATTCCGCATTTCTTCAAATGCTCGCCAAACTCGTAACTTAGATATTCACCTCCACGATCAGAACGTAGAAATTTAATCTTCTTGTTACGTTGATTCTCAACCTCACTTTGAAATTCCTTAAACTTCTCGAAAGTTTCGGACTTATGTTTCATGAAATAGATATACCCATATCTACTCAAGTCATCCGTGAAGGTAAGAACATAACGATAACCACCGCGCGATGCTACACTCATTGGACCACACACATCGGTATGTATGATTTCCAATAAGTCCGTAGCTCGCTCATTCATACCAGAAAATGGAGTCTTAGTCATTTTACCCATCAGACATGCTTCGCATCTTTCAAGTGATTCGAAATCAAGTGATTCAAGAAGTCCATCGGAATGGAGTTTCTTCATACGCTTCACTCCAATGTGACCAAGACGACAGTGCCACATATAGGTCGAGTTATCGCTCGATTTCAAACGTTTAGCTTCAATGTTATTAATATGTGTATTTCCACTATCGAGATTCAATAAGAATAGACCATCTATCAAAGGTGCATGTGCATAAAACATATTACTCATATAAATCGAACAACCATTATTCTCGGATTTAAACAAGTAACCGTCTCGCAATAAACAAGATCCCGATATAATGTTCATGCTTAACGTAGGCACCAAATAACAATTATTTAAGTATAAAACTAATCCCGACGGTATATGAAGAGGTAGCGTGCCGACCGCGATCACATCAACCTTTGATCCGTTTCCCACGCGCATCGTCACCTCGTTCTTCGCTAGCTTCCGTTTATTCTGCAGCACCTATTTTGAGTTACAGATATGAGCAACCAAACCAGTATCAAATACCCAGGCACTACTTCGAGTACTAGTGAGATACACATCAATAACATGTATATCGGATATACCTTTCTTCTTGATGTTGCCGTTCTTCAAATCCGTCAAGTACTTTGGGCAATTCCGCTTCCAGTGACCTTCTCCCTTGCAGTAAAAGCACTCAGTATCAGGCTTAGGTCCAGCCTTGGTCTTCTTCTTCGGTGCGGTAACTTTCTTACCACCCTTCTTGAAGTGTCCCTTTTGCTTAGACTTGCCTTTCTTGAATTTGGTGGTCTTATTGACCATCAACACTTGGTGCTCTTTCTTGATCTCCACTTCTGCAGATTTTAACATGGCGAAGAGTTCTGGCAACTGCTTGTTCATGTTTTGCATATTGTAGTTCATCACAAAGTTCTTGTAACTTGGTGGTAGTGATTGGAGGACACGATAAATCCCCAAAGCATTAGGAATCACTATACCCAAGCTTTGAAGTTTGTTTATGCCCAGACATCTTAAGCACATGCTCACCGACGAGCTGCCCTCTTCCATCTTGCGCTTAAAGAACTTTTGAAGCCTCATAGCTCTCAATTCCGCGTGAGTCTCAAAGATCAATTTGAGATCACGGACAATATCATGTGGGTGAATTCTCAAACCTTTTCTCAAGCTCCGATTCTAAACCATACAAGATAGCACAACTGTGAGTAGATCTTGAGTCTTGAGCGAGGTAAACATTCTTTACTTCATCGGTAGCAGTGCGGGTGGGTCACCATGATGCATCCAAAGACATAGGTCAAATTACCAGCAGTGAGGACAATCCTCAAATTGCGGAACCAATCCGCGAAGTTGCTTCCATTGTTTTTCAACTTTTCTTTCTCTAGGAACGCATTAAAATTGATGGTAGGGGCCTCCATTGATCTACAACATATTTGCAATAGTTTAGACTAAGTTTATGACAAATTGAGTTCAAATAATTAATCTAGGTGAACTCCCACTCAAAACAATATCCCTCACATTGTTTTAGTGATCACACGAACCAAATCCACCACATCAACACCGATCATCACGAGAGTTGATGTAGCTTTAATGGCGAACAATCGACATGTTCATCATATCTTACTATATGATTCATGCTTTACCTTTCGGTGATCCGTGTTCCGAGACCATGTCTGTACATGCTAGGCTCGTCAAGATCAAACCTTATCTTCCGCATGAGCAAATCTGGCTTGCTCACGTTGTATACACTTGCGGAATCTAACACACCCGATCATCACGTGGTGCTTCGAAACAACAAGCTTTAGCAACGGTGCTCACTAAGGATGAACACTTTAGAACTTGAAATTCATGTGCATGAGGGATCATCTTATAATGCTACCGTCGTTAACTAAGCAATACAAGATGCATAAAGTATTAACATCACATGCAATTCATAATATGTGATATGATATGGCCTTTCTTCTTTGTGCTTCCGATCTCCATCTTCAAGCACGAACATGATCTCCATCATCACCGACATTGCATCAAGGTCAATGACGCTGCTCCATGGTTGTCGTCCATCGGCTTCAACTATTACAACTACTTTGAATAGACATGCGGGTCTTAACAGAAATTAAAGACAACCATATGGCTCCTGCCGGTTGCCAACTTACAATAAGGAACATTGCATACATCAAATATAATCACAATCATGGCCATATCACATCACAACACACCCCTGCAAAACAAAGTTAGACGCCTCTACATTCTTTGCATGTTTTATGTGGTTTGGGGCTTTCAATAAGTGTTGTTCTAACTTACGAACAAGAACCACAACATTGATACTAGTATTGTCAATCACCCGTTGTAAATTGAATCTTAACTACGTTGGGAGAAACATGCACCCGCAAAGCCACTTATGCAATACAAGTTGCATGTCAAGCGTGGAGCAAGTCTCATGAACGATGTCATGTAAGGTTAGCCCGGCCCGCTTCATCCCACCATCCCGCAAGATGCAAAGTACACAAGAATCAATCGACAACAAAAGCATCAACGCCCACAATGACCATTGTGTTCTACTCGTGCAACAGATCTACATATAGACACGGCTCTGATACCACTATAGGGGTTCGCAGCATGGAAAACAAAAAAATTCTACCGCATACAAACAAACAAGCCAAGATCTATCTACTAGATTGTAGCAACGAGTCGATGGAATAACTCACCCTCGAAGATTCCAAAGTGTTTAACGAGAGCGGATTCTCGTGGGTGATGTAGTCCATTCTTCCCGATCTCAAGATCGCGTGACGATCCTTCCAAGTGCGTTCGGTAGCTTCCATGATCGGTCACACATTCGATACTCGATGAAGACCTTCCTCTCCCTTGTTCCAAAGAAAATGAGGTTGTAGCACTCTCCTCGCGATTCCAGAAGACGGCGTGGTACGGAAGTAGAGGGAGATCTCGCAGGCTTCGCCTTAAGCCGGGCGAGTATGGTGGACTATGAGAGAGCCTCGGTGATCTAGGGTTTAGACACACCAAGGAGGAGGTGCTAGGGGCGGCTGGGGCTTGGGCTGCCCAAGTCGGCTAGGGGAGAAACCCTAGGCGGCTATGGTGGGCGGCTAGGGTTTAGGTTTAGAGGCGTGGTGTTGTGTGCTTGAGGTGCAGCGCCTCCTTATATAGGTGGAGGGGGCGCCAAGGGAGGAGTCCTCCCCAACTCCCAACTCGATCTCAAGTGGGCGGCGGTGGAGGAGGAACTCCTCCCCAAGTAGGTTTCCTACTCTCCCTCCACCTCACAAAATAGCAGTTTGACTTTTCAAATTGGCGTTTGACTTTTCAAACTAGGATTTGATTAAACCCTTTATTTTGTTCAGCGATGACACCTAGTACATGATGCAATCATTCCAACTTGTTATGACACATTCATGTACCCTTCCCCTCCGGAGTGCCAGACATTCCGGAACCTTCTAGAACATTCCTGATGAAAACACCGGAACCATTCTCCAACCCCGAAACAAGACTTTCCTTATATGAATCTTATTCTCCGGACCATTCCGGATCTCCTCGTGATATCCCGGATCCCATCCGAGACTCCGAACAACATTCGGTCTCTTACTCATCATTCCATAACTACTCAACAACGTCGAATCCTTAAGTGTGTCTCCCTATGGTTCGTGAATTATGCGGACATGATCGAGACATTTCTCTGAACAATAACCAATAGAGGAATCTGGAAATTCATATGGCTCCCACATATTTCTACGATTACTTTGCGATCGAATGGACCACTTACATACGATACCAATTTCCCTTTGTCTCACGATAGTTTACTTATCCGAGGTTTTGATCGTCGGTATCTCTGCATACCTAGTTCAACTTCGTTACTGATAAGTACTCTTTTCTCGTTCCCGTGATATGTTATCCCTTGTGAACCAGTCACATGGTTGCAAGCCAATTGGATGACATTCTACCGAGAGGGCCCAGAGTATATCTATCCGTCATATGGATGGACAAATCCCACTCTTGAGCCATGTGTCTCAACCAATACTTTCCGAACACTCAATGCCACCTTTATAGCCACCCAGTTACGGTGTGGTGTTTGATGGCATCAAAGCATCCTTCCGGTGAAGGTGATATGCATGATCTCATGGTCGAAGGAATTAGGTTACTATGTATCAGAAAGCATATATCAATTGAACTATTAAAATGACTTGATCTTTATGCTACGTTTATCTATAGGAGTATGTCCATCATATCATTCTCCTAATGATATGATCTTGTTGTTCATAACATCTCAATGTTCATGATAGGGAAACCACAATCATTTATTAACCAACAAGCTAGTATTGTATAGAGGCTTTATTAGGGACTTCAATTTAAGTTTACAAATCACACAAGTATTAATGTTTCCTTGTTAATACTATTATAGCATGAATGTAAACATTTATCATAAACACAAAGATATAATAATAACTACATTTATTATTGCCTCTAGGGGATATCTCCAACACCCGGGCGACTAGGTCCCTGTCTTCAATGGAGCATCTGATCAGGTTGGCCGAGCATTTGTCGAAATTTGTCCGTAGACCTGATGCCACGCCAAAGTCCTCAATGATCCCGAAGATCACCTGGAAATCCACTATCGACGGTCTCAAAAATGTAACCATGTCATCTGCGTAAATTGAGGTCCAGTGCTGGAGGCCATTGGCTGCGAGCCCGGTGAGGAGGCCCCGACTCTCCGCTCTCACAATCATTAGGTGAAACACCTCCATGATCAAGATGAATAGCTGCGGGGAGAGGAGGTCCCCGTGCCGGAGCCCTCGTCTGTTAACCACCTTGGCACCCAGACATCCGTTCAACAGGACCCGAGTGGTGGCCGTAGAGAGTAAAGCGCATATGCACGCCAGGAGCCGTTCGCCGAAGCCGAGTTTACTCAGGACTTCCAACAGGAAAGTCCAATCCACTGTGTCAAAAGCCTTCGTGATGTCCAACTTGAGTAGCACCGCTGGTGTCTTGGTTGTGTGAAGTTTGCGGGCTGTCCCTTGTACCATCATGAAATTATCGTGCAAGCACCTTCCATGCACGAAAGAACTTTGGTGAACCCCCACCAATTGAGGAAGAATAGGTACACTCTATTAACCTTGGCAACCCACTTTGCAATCCCGTGGATTAGGCTGATCGGTCTATAGTCTCGCACCTCCTCCGCACCCGGATTCTTGGGAAAGAGCGTGATTAGGGCCCCGTTTACCGCTCCAAACCCCCGGCAATCTTGCCTGGAGAACAAGTTGAAGGCGTCCATGACATCGTTTTTGATGATGCTCCAAAAGGTCACGTAAAAGCGGGAAGAGAAGCCGTCCGGCCCAAGGCATTTTTCCAACGGCATGCCTTTGATGGCAGCCAACATTTCTTCTTCCGAGAATTCTCTGTCTAGATGCTGCATGTCTGATGTCTGCAACCCTAGGAAATCCAGATCAAGCGAGAAAGGACGGTCATCAGCCGTCCCCAGCAGATCCTCGAAGAACCTGTCCACGGCCTCAGCCTTGTCTCCATGCTCAGAAACTCTGACATTATCCACTAGAAGGTGATTGATGAAGTTTTTCCGTCTTCGATGGCTGGCGTGCGTGTGGAAGAAACACATGCAGGCGTCGCCCTCCCGGAGCCAAAGAATCCTCGATCTCTGCCAAGAAAGTGTCCGCTCCAGGGAGGCAAGCCCCAGGAGTTTCTTCTTGAGTAGGCGCCGCAAACCCCCGCTCCTCAGGTGAGAGTTGCCTGCTCTCCATTGCTACATCAAAGCGAAGGATCAACTCCGTCGCCAGGAGGATTTGCATCTTGATGTTTCCTATGTATTTGGAGCTCCATCGGGATAGCTGCTTTGCCACTGTTCTCAGTTTGAAATCGAGCCACTTGAAAGGGTTGGGCTCCCATGACTGCGACATCCACGCCTCTTGAACAACGTCCATGAAGCCACCCACCTTGGGCCAGAAGGACTGAAACTAGAAACGGCGCCCACGCTGTAAGTCTGGCGCCAGGGAGAGAAGCAAAGGACAATGGTCGAAGGGCCCCGACGACAGCGCCAACAAGAAGGCATCCGTGTAGCTAGCTTCCCAATCCACTGTCGCAATGACTCTGTCCAGCCTCTCCATGGTTGGTTGCGCTCGCTCATTGGTCCAGGTGAATCTGCGTCCACTGAGGTAGAGCTCCTTGAGCTCCAGGGGCGCAAGAGTACGTTTGAATCTGCCCATCATGCGACGGTGCAGGGGTCCTTAGTTCGTATCATCCGCTCCGGGTTGATGATAAGATTGAAATCCCTAGCTACAGTCCACGGGCCAGCATGAAGATCCCGAATATCCTGTAACTCCTGGAGAAAAGCCCGCTTGTCGTCCTCGCTCTGGGGTCCGTAAACTCGTGTGAACCACCAGCTATGATCCGCTCCTGTCGAGATGCAGGCCGTGATCGTGTTATCAGAAAGGTGGGGGTGGGTAAGCATTGGATATAAAAAAAATAAGTATGCATATAGATAGTTGCGGGTTCACGTTTGAAACAAAAGGAAAACTTGGAAATCTGTAGGATAATATAGTCATATAGGAAAACACTACTCCCTCCGTCTCGGTTTATAAGACTTACGCGTATTTCTAGGTTGACAAATTAACCAACTTAGCATGAGGTACATAAGATAAAAATTATATTATTAGAAACTTCAAATGTTATATTTTCTAATGATATAATTTTTATATTATATAATTCATATTACAAATGCAGACGGCGCAGGTATGCGTAAGTCTTTATAAACCTGATAGAGAATCTAGGTAATATCAAATTACAAACGAATTGGTATGGACACACATGGACATGGGAATCCATGCACTTGTGGGTTGAAGTGGCATTGTCAAGTGCTATTATTTCCTTCCATCATTTTTTCTCCCGAAACCAAATTAAGAAGCTGCAGGTTGAAATCGCACAAATCTTTGCCTACATCATCATCATCCCCTACGGCGCCGAATGTCAACTGTATCCGGTATCCACACGGACATGACAGCCCCATGAACTCCTGTGGACGAAAAAACAATGCGTTCTACTACGAGTAGTAGACAAGAAAAAACGCAAAGAAATCGAGGCAACCACCGTGCCCGAGATCGTGCCACGCACTGTCCCGTTCACATCGGCTTCCAGGATTGCAGTAGAAGCAACATCGGGCGGGGGTGGTGCTGTGCCGTTCACGTCAGTTGACTTCTGGCCAGGTGGCCAGTGGCCAGGCGGAGGGCATCGCGTCTGACTGGACAGGAGGCTAACAGCTGGACGCAGCTGCCGTCGCCTGTCTGATTCTGTCGTTTTCGAATCGCGTCACGACGAGCCTACTACGTGGCGGCGGGTTCCACCGTGCAAAAATAGACAGAAACAAAACCAGGAGAGGGCTTCGGCTCTGTAGGACCAACTAAGTATTTTTTGTTGTTGTTGGCCCATGAAGGGCCCGTTGAGATGTACTTTCGGCTTAGTACTTACTACTAGGCCAGCCCAACAGAATAGTAATACACAAACTTTTCTTTTTTGAGGCCAAAGGAAATTCATTCATTCAGGGGAGTATTCATGAGTACAATCAGAAGCAATGGCCGCCGTTGCAATCTGTTCTGGATAGAAACTACTCCAGTCAACTCCTACACCCATCCGACGCGCATAGGCAGCAGCCTCATGAGCTACACTGTTGATTCCTTTTAGCTAAAACACACTTCCAAACGGGCAAAGCCGAGACTAGCTGCTTGCAATCAGCTAAAATTGTTCTCAAAAAGGATGGACAGTTGGAGTCTTTTTGTAGTTCGGTGACAACCGAAGCGCAATGGTTCTCAAAAATGATTGGCGCCACTGGGGAGAAGTCGACGCATTGCGTGAAGACATCCCTTGGGGCGCCGCGCGGAGCCTTCTTGGCATGATTGTTGGCGATGATTTGTCAGAGATGAGTCGACGCCGAGGTTGAAGTAGAGACGCGTGATGACGACATGTAGTTGTGAACGACGCAATCTAATCTATGATCGGCGAAAGAATAAGAAACGCCGATTAAGTGGCCGGCGAGAAATTTTTGGCGAAGTGAGATCTAATCTACTATTGCACGGGCCCAGGCGAAGAACAATCTCCCCGGGGACGACGCGGCGGAAGAGATGGCTAAACCCTAGGCGGAGCGAACCGCTCTGATACAATGTAAAATTGTAAAATATTAACCGTATTGATTGTGGCCTCAAAGGGCTGTTTATATAGATTACAACACTTGGAGGCAAAAAGACTATTAGAGATAGAATTGGATTACAAATTTAAATTACCAAATATAGTCTAAATCATGATATACTCTAACGGAAGGCAGGAAAGCTGCAGCGAATTGTCTTGGACTCTTAGTCATCATGACTAATGAGTGATGCACCTCCGAGTTGCGCTCTAGCGCTGGAAAATCAACATCATGAGTGACACGCAGGTCATTGACAGGTGGTACTTTCTTCTCTGATTCATCCATGTAACATTCACTCGTTTCAGTACTAATTGAATCAGAAAGCTCCGTGGCTTAATGGTTGTTCCATCCTTGTGCAGCTGAGCTGACATACACGGCAACGCGCGACTTCATGGTCTAGTATATAGTAATGGAGATGTAATCTTGGCCATAGGATGGACACCCCTTGGATCCAAGGGCTCTTGAGCATCTCTAGAACCTTTCTAGAAATCCCCTCTATCCTTAATGAGTCCATCAAGTCGTGGTTGGGCCGAAATCATTAGAGATGAAAGGAGTTTGAGTCAACCACGTCATATATTTTCGGAGTCCCGAAATTGCTTCTATCCTCTGCAATAACATGGCTATAAAAATGCATATGAACCCCGATTGAGGTGAATTTTATTTCTAAATTATTGCGCATAAAATTTCCCACAAGTTTCCTTTCTACAATTTTTCCATTAGTCGTCATCTTCGGGGTCTTTTCTGGCAATCTTTGAAAAGAATTTTACAGGGACAGATTCCAGAAATTTCCAGATTTCTTCGTAATGCGCGGTTTCCTTCCATAATTGTGTATTTTCTATATAAAAAGTGTAAAATAAGAACTTGTGCAATTTTACAACTATTAGTAGGTTAGTTCCAATAAATATAATAATATTATGAAATAATAATAATTTTGAAGTAATAAACAACAAAGTTCATAGATGCATTTTATATGCATCAGGAGCCCACCTAGGTCCGGCGGCTCCCTATGGTGGCCGGCGGGTAGTCCCACACCACATTCCCCTTGGGATATGGCCCTACCCTCCTACTATAAATAAAGAGGCACCCCCTCCCCTTTGAGGCATCCCATTCTCTCTTCTCTCTCTTATTTTCCTTAGAGATTTCTCCGTAAGATTGGAGAGAACTTTGAGGGAATTGAGTTCTCCACCTCCACACTATCGTCGTGCGCTATTCGATCTGCCATCTTTCTTGTTTGGCTGCTTAGCTGGATCAGATCTCGGGAGATGTTGCCTACAACAGATGTGTGTAGAACTTTGGAGGCGCCCCACTTGGGGCGCTAGGAGCTGTTCATTTTTATAAATATACACCTACCTGCGTAAGGCTTACCTTGGTCTTTAAGGGTATGAATACCGTTTCCTTATTTGTTACTTATGTCTACATAGAATAGATCTTGTTTAGCTTAGTTTGAAAATTTTGTTTTCTGCTACGGAACCCAACAGGAGATTAGGCCTAATGAATGACAATTAACAGTAACAATAAGTTGTCGATTGTTGGGAGGGTTTAGCCCCTGCTCACCCCCTTGGCTCCGCCCCTGTCTTTACTCTCTAGTTACTTAGATTCTCTACTAGTACTCTCATCCTAAAGATGATATAAATACTTCTAACATATCTAGATATCTTCCTTTTGATGATTGAGATATTGTCAAGTTGGATTAGATCAAAATATGGTTATCAATCATTCATGATTGCATTGGTACTAGATAATTGTCTAACACACGTGATGATAGATTTAGGATGACGAGACATGATAAGATAAAAATGGAACTTGGGTTATTTTCTTAAGGGTGTGGTTTTGTTTATAGTTCACTTCTATTCACACGTACTACTTCTACCTTTCTAAGTTATTTTTTTAGCAAAGATCATATCAAGTTTTATAACGCTCAACTTGATGACCTAAGTCTAACTCATCAACTTAAGTGAAGCTTCAATCACTTTGACAAGTTTTAATAATGTTTTAAAATTTCCTCGGATTTTACATGCATGGATGCAATGCACACTTCTATGTTCTACCCATTTCGAGTCTCTTGAACAACGGGATGTTACACTTGCAATGACCAGAATTTTGCCATCATCACTACTCTAATCTGTCTGTCGTCCACATCGATTTTGTAAGACCAACGAAGTAAAGATCTTGCATTTAGGTGGTGCTAAAACTTCCAAACTAAGGAAGGCATTATGGAAGTTCTTTGTCCTAAAAATTGCATCTTGTATGCTGACTTAGCAGAATAAGCTTAGCTTTTAAACAATTGAATATGGGGTATCGGGCTCTAGATTGATGTTTTGAAGCGTCTCCCAAAGATTAGAGAATTGAACAATATGGTGGATATTGATGCCATCATGCATGTTGATTTGGTCAATCCAAAAATAATTTTCCAAAGCTTTGCGAACCGAAATCCTATTCTTTTTGGGAAGCTCGAAGATGAGGGGAGCAATATTTCTTGGTCGTGTGCCATTCAACCAAGCGGCTTCCCAAAAGATGGCATTTTTTATTTCCAATGGTTATTTATGTTCCCGCCACAAATAGATCACTATCATGAGGGGTGCAAGGGTTTCCAAGGTCAACCCAACGCTTGGTGTCATATTTTCACTCATCTAAAGCCACCTCATACGAAGAGCCAAAGCAAACTTTTGAAGGTTGAAAATCCCAAGCCCGCTGTGCTCTTTTGGATTGCACACTAAAACCATTAACTTTGTATTTCCCATTAGTAACCTTGTCACATGTCGCCCAAAGAAAGGCACGTATAATGCTATCAATCTTCATGAGCACTTCCATAGGTACCCCAAGAACGGTGATGTAGTAAATGACAATGCTTGTAAGAATTTATTTCATAAGGGTTGAGCGCCCAACCATGATGACATGCTTCCCAATCAAAGGGGTTAATTTGGCGGCCACTTTGTCTTCTAAAGGTTGGAAATAAATTCTCTTGATACTAGAGACCGATAAGGGGGGTCCAAGGTACTTCATGGGAAATTTGACTCTAGTGGCCGAGAAGGCTTGGAGTATATTGTCAAGGTCTAGAGAATCACAACGGATGGTAGCAACTTGCTGACTCTTCTCACAATTGGTGACAAGCTTGGTGATGTTTCCAAAATTTTCCAACGTGAAAGCCAAAAAGTCAATATCATTTATTGGGAGTGATAAATATGGCGGCATCATCGGCATATAGTGTTGGAGATATGCCCAAGAGGCAATAATAAAGTGGTTATTATCATATCTTCATACTTATGATAAATGATTACATACCATGCTATAATTCTATTAACAGAAAACATTAATATTTGCGTGATTTGTAAACATAAAAGAGTCCCTAGTAAAGCCTCTTGTTAAACTAGCTTGTTGGTTAATATATGATCATGGTTTCCTGATCATGAACATAGAGATGTTATTAACAACAGGGTCATATCATTAGGAGAATGATGTGATGGACATACTCCTATAGTTAAGCGTAGCATAAAAGATCAAGTCATTTAATATAGTTCATTTGCTATAAGCTTTCTGATACATAGTAACCTAATTCCTTCGACCATGAGATCATGTTAATCACCATCACCGGAAGGATGCTTTGATAACATCAAACACCACACCATAACTGGGTGGCTATAAAGGTGGCATTGAGTGTTTGGAAAGTATGGGTTGAGGCACATGGATCAAGAGTGGGATTTGTCCATCCATATGACGGATAGATATACTCTGGGCCCTCTCGGTGGAATGTCATCCAATTAGCTTGCAAGCATGTGACTGGCTCACAAGGTATCACATATCACGGGAACGAGAAAAGAGTACTTATCAGTAACGAGGTTGAACTAGGTATGCAGAGATACCGACGATCAAAACCTCGGATAAGTAAAATATCGTGAGACAAAGGGAAATTGGTATCGTATGTAAGTGGTTCATTCGATCGCAAAGTAATCGTAGAAATATGTGGGAGCCATATGAATTTCCAGATTCCTCTATTGGTTATTGATCGGAGAAGTGTCTCGATCATGTCCGCATAATTCACGAACCGTAGGGAGACACACTTAAGGATTCGATGTTGTTGAGTAGTTATGGAATGATGAGTAAAGAGACCGAATGTTGTTCGGAGTCTCGGATGGGATCCGGGATATCACAAGGAGATCCGGAATGGTCCGGAGAATAAGATTCATATAACGAAAGTCCTGTTTCGGAGTTCGGGAATGATTCCGGTGTTTTCACCGGGAATGTTCTAGAAGGGTCTGGAAGGTTCGGCACTCCGGAGGGGAAGGGTACATGGATGTGTCATGACAATGTGGAATGGTTGCATCATGTACTAGGTCACTTGGCTGGGCAAAATAAAGATAAGAAATCAAATCGAAGTTTGAAAGTCAAACGCCAATTTGAAAAAGTCAAATCTCAAGTTTGCTTGGTGGAGGGAGAGTAGGAAACCTACTTGGGGAGGAAGTCCCACTCCCTCCCACCCGCCGTCCATGAGGAGGAGTTGGAGGAGGACTCCCTCCTCCCCAAACCGCCTCTCCCCTCCTATATAAGGAGGGGTAGGGCGCCCCCTCTCCCCTCCTATATAAGGAGGGGTAGGGCGCCCCCTCTCTCTACACCTAAACCCTAGCCTCTAAGTCGCCGGCCACCTCCAAGCCGCCACCGCCTAGGGCCTCCTCTGAACTCGGCGAGTTAGGGTTTCCCCAAACTCTATCCGTCGACCAATCCCTCCCCTTGGTGCCCTCTAAACCGTAGATCGCCAAGGCCTCTCTCATACTCCACCATACTCGCTCCGGCTTAAGGCGAAGCCCTGCGAGATCTCCCCTCTACTTCCGGTACCACGCCGTCGTGCTGCCAGAATCGCGAGGAGAGTGCTACAACCTCCGCTTCCTGCTGGAACAAGGGAGAGGAAGGTCTTCATAGAGTACCGAACGTGTGACCGACTGCGGGAGCGCTGCCGGAACGCAGCGCCAGAAGGATCGTCTACGCGATCTTGAGATCGGCAAGTGTACGACTACATCATCCACGAGAATCTGCTCTCGTTAACCGCTTTGGATCTTCGAGGGTTAGTATTCTATCGACTCGTTGCTACAATCTAGTAGATAGATCTTGGCTTGATCATAGATTAGATCTTGATTGTGTGTTCATGCGGTAGAAATTTTTTGTTTTCCATGCTACGAACCCCTACATATAGAGACGTGTGAATCATTGGCGCTCTCCCTCGAAGCTTATGAAGATGTCCTTGCTCGGTGGCCTTGGAGAGGATGTGATGAAGAGGATCAATCGCCAACACAAATAGAAGGAAAGAGGATCCCCTCATCTAATGCCTCTCCCATGTCTTATGGGATCTTCAATGACTCCATTTATGAGAATCTTTGAAGTTGAAGTAGATAGAAGTGCCAACACTCAACCTAAAATTACTCGTGAAGCCCAAGTGTTAAAGCAAGTCCATCAAATAATCCCAACACACGGAGTCGAAAGCCTTCTTGATGTCAGGCTTGAAAAGCAGCATAGGGATTTTCCCTATGTTGTTTTCTTGCAAGATTTCTCATATAGAGAAAGTTGTCATGTATGCTTCTTGTCTTGATGAACGCGCTCTGGCGTTTGAGAGGATCTTGCTCATATGGGAAGCTAGTCTTGTGGCCATCATTCTGGATATGAGCTTGGCAATGGAGAGAATAAGGCTTATGGACCTAAAGTCGGAGATATCATCTTTGGCTCCATCTTTCTTAGGGATGAGGACAAATTTGACAAAATTAAACCAATGGAGCTCATTGGTATGAAGAGTGGAGAATTTATGTATGACTATTTATGACCGTCATGTTGTACACTTTCATTGTATCCCAACGAGCCTTGAAAAAAGCCACGGTGAGACCATTTGGACGTGGGGTCTTATCACTTGCGGTTTTCTGTACCGTGGCTTTGGTTCTCTCCTCCATTAAACCATAAATAAGTACTACTAGTGCCTAGTGTAATCTGTCTGTCTACTCTAATCGTCACTACTCTAATATGACCAGAATTTTGCCATCGTCACTACTCTAATACGTCTGTCGTCCACATCGATTCTGTAAGACCAACGAAGTAAAGATCTTGCATTTAGGCGGTGCTAAAACTTCCAAACTAAGGAAGGCATTATGGAAGTTCTTTGTCCTAAAAATTGCATCTTGTATGCTGACTTAGCAGAATAAGCTTAGCTTCTAAACAATTGAATATGGGGTATCGGGCTCTAGATTGATGTTTTGAAGCGTCTCCCAAAGATTAGAGAATTTAACAATGTGGTGGATATTGATGCCATCATGCATGTTGATTTGGTCAATCCAAAAATAATTTTTCAAAGCTTTGCAAACCGAAATCCTGTTCTTTTTGGGGAGCTCGAAGATGAGGGGAGCATTATTTCTTGGTCGCGTGCCATTTAACCAAGCGACTTCCCAAAAGATGGCATTTTTTTATTTCCAATGGTTATTTATGTTCCGCCACAAATAGATCACTATCATGAGGGGTGCAAGGGTTTCCAAGGTCAACCCAATGCTTGGTGTCATATTTCCACTCATCTAAAGCCACCTTATACGAAGAGCCAAAGCAAACTTTTGAAGGTTGAAAATCCCAAGCCCGCCGTGCTCTTTTGGTTTGCACACCAAAACCCATTAACTTTGTATTTCCCACTGGTAACCTTGTCACATGTCGCCCAAAGAAAGGCACGTCTAATGCTATCAATCTTCATGAGCACTTCCATAGGTACCTCAAGAACGGTGATGTAGTAAATGACAACGCTTGTAAGAATTGCTTTCATAAGGGTTGAGCGCTCGACCATGATGACATGCTTCCCAATCCAAGGGGTTAATTTGGCGGCCACTTTGTCTTCTAAAGGTTGGAAATAAATTCTCTTGATACTAGAGACCGATAAGGGGGGTCCAAGGTACTTCATGGGAAATTTGACTCTAGTGGCCGAGAAGGCTTGGAGTATATTGTCAAGGTCTAGAGAATCACAATGGATGGGAGCAACTTGCTGACTCTTCTCACAATTGGTGACAAGCTCGGTGATGTTTCCAAAATTTTCCAACGTGGAAGCCAAAAAGTCAATATCATTTATTGGGAGTGATAAATATGGCGGCATCATCGGCATAGAGAGACGTGTGAATCATTGGCGCTCTCCCTCGAAGATTATGAAGATGTCCTCGCTCGGTGGCCTTGGAGAGGATGTGATGAAGAGGATCAATCGCCAACACAAATAGAAGGAAAGAGGATGCCCTCATCTAATGCCTCTCCCATGTCTTATGGGATCTTCAGGGACTCCATTTATGAGAATCTTTGAAGTTGAAGTAGATAGAAGTGCCAACACTCAATTCCTAAAATTACTCGTGAAGCCCAAGTGTTAAAGCAAGTCCATCAAATAATCCCAACACACGGAGTCGAAAGCCTTCTTGATGTTAGGCTTGAAAAGCAGCATAGGGATTTTCCCTATGTTGTTTTCTTGCAAGATTTCTTATATAGAGAAAGTTGTCATGTATGCTTCTTGTCTTGATGAACGCGCTCTGGCGTTTGAGAGGATCTTGCTCATATGGGAAGCTAGTCTTGTGGCCATCATTCTACATATGAGCTTGGCAATGGCGAGAATAAGGCTTATGGGCCTAAAGTCGGAGATATCATCTTTGGCTCCATCTTTCTTAGGGATGAGGACAAAATTGACAAAATTAAACCAATGGAGCTCATTGGTACGAAGAGTGGAGAATTTATTTGTGACTATTTATGACCGTCATGTTGTACACTTTCATTGTATCCCAACGAGCCTTGAAAAAAGCCACGATGAGACCATTTGGATGCGGGGTCTTATCACTTGCGGTTTTCTGTACTGTGGCTTTGGTTCTCTTCTCCATTAAACCATAAATAAGTACTACTAGTGCCTAGTGTAAACAATTGCAACACATATCATGCGTAAACCGGATGAGGAAACCACACACGAATCAATTTCCGTCCTTCCTGCTCCGGCTGTCCGATGCGAAACCCGAAGCTACCTCGCGTGTTCGGCCCGCGCGAGGAACACGACGCGACGCAAGGAACCCTCGGACGCGAATCCGCATATGCGCTGGCATCAAATCAAACCAAACCGGAGCCCAATACCAAAACTGATACGGAAAGGCAGCGTACCATTGAAGATCGGTCGCCAACGCGCCGGAGTAATTGCAATTCCTAATCCTACCTCTAAAAGAGTTCGGCAGTCCCCTAGTGGCGTATGGCGTGATGCCGCTTTCCCTCCTCCCCCCCAATCACACTCCCAATCTCAAGCTACTCATAGATTCCAACCCCTCCCGAAGTTAGCCAAGAATTGCAGTCCACCAGACCTATCACCAATCAATCCCACAGCAATAACATATCGTTTCAACACACCCGTATTCAGCCAGGAAGAACTGTCCACTCTTTCATTTTCGGAAGAATGGCAGATCCTGGAAATACACATCCCTCCCCGCCTCTATCGCCAAGAAGAATAGATGGCAGTTCTTATGCACCCCATAATCCTCCAACCATTCAAGCACCAGAGATCCCTCATCTTGCGCTGAATTTGCAGGCAATGTCAATCTCAACACAACAGCAAGATGAAGAAGGGAGCAGCAAGTATGCAATTTATCTAAAGATTGCAGAGACAGGAGTGAGTCCAAGGCAAATCTCTCTTGCAACGATGCAGCAACACATGAAGAGAGCATGGAGAGCAAACTATGGAGAAATATCTCAGGTACACCAGTATGTATTTAGGGCTAGTTTTCACAATTTTCAGTCTATGATGTGGGTTTTTGAGCATCAACCATGGTCAGTTGGGTCAGACACTATTCTTCTTGAACTAGCTGACCCAGAAGGAGAAGGTTATGCTATAGAACAAGAAAACTCTATCAGGGATAGAAATAAGCCAAAATATATGTTTCAGCATATATTTGTAACAGTAAGAGCTTATGGTATTCCTTGGAATAATAGAAGCATCTCTATGTTAGAAGAACTGCTTAGAATCATTGGCACACCCTCAGAGTTTCATCAACTAAAATAAAGCATGTTATTCAGTCATCAAGATTACATTTGGGCAGTCATAAAGCATAGAGTTTGCAATCCAGTTTTTGATAGAATAAAGTTAAGTCTGGGTCAGAATCAGGAAGGAATGGCATATTTGCACTATGAGAAAATAGGGAGAATCTGTCTTTTCTGTGGAGTAATGTTTCATACAAACACTAATTGTCAACTTAGGAAGAGTATAATTGCAGAAAACATGAGATGCATGCAAGATCTGGCACAAGTACCATTTCAGAGATATGGGGAATGGATGATTGATGACCAAAAAATCCCTGAATCCTCCATCAACAGAGGAGCTCATATATTTAGCACATTTCAGCACAATGAATTAAGCAGGTTCAATGCAGTTTTTGCTACACAAGATCGAAGAAGAGGAGAAATTCAAGGAACATCACCTATAGAAATACTGAAGAAGTTGGAAAAAAACAGAGGAGGGATTAACAACAAAGGAAAATAAATTGTGTCAACAGTGCAAGAAGCGAGGCAGGTGGATGATGACACTATTCATCAGACCATTGTCAGTCAAGCATCAGGAAGGCAGTTTCACACTAGAGGGCTGAGTGAAGGACACGTTGCAGGCAGTGCATCACTACAGAGGACACATATGGATCATGCAACTATGATGAGAAGTCAATCTGCAAAGGAAGCTCCTGTAGATAGAAGGAAAAATCAGGGCAGCTTCCTGATTCCCCCAGAAGCAAATGATGATATGGAAGTGGAGAGCTCAAATCCAATTCAGGTGGGAAACCAAAGAAAAAATATGACTGACATGTTTGGAACCTCAGATAGAAGCAAAGTATTGCAAAAGGGAATTAATGCAGCCCAATTGGAACCTAGCGAAGGAGAAAGAACAAGCCTGCCAAGCCCATATAAAGAACTTACAGTGTTCCCCAGCTCAGCAATATCTTAGAGCTTGATAGCTAAGCAGACCTGCCACTTGGAGCTGCTTGGCACTTCGTCTCCAACTCCAGAACGCCAACAAGCTCCTCTGTCTAATCCTCTCTGCCTACCCACTGATGTAATTACTTCTCAGCAACATATAGAACAACTCGCCATTGATATGCCTGAAGGGAGTATTCCTGGATTTATTCAGAAGCCACCTACCTTCTCCAAAGAAACCTTGCAACACATTAATGATAATCCTTACTCTCATCCAGAAACCCCAACCTTTCAAGCCCAAGCCATACAGAAGAGACAACCATTAGAAGAGGCTCTGAACTTCTACCAGCCTCCCAGGAAGAAGCAGTCGCAGGGAGAGGACTATGGAGGAGGAGGAGGATCTTCATCGGTGGGCATCATTGCAACCTCGAAGCAGGTGCTCCCAAGAGACTCGGAACTCTCAAGCCATAGCCATGCGCAGGAACTCATTGCCCACACTTCCACTGCACAAGAGAGGGAGGAAAGAGGCAGGGCTTCCCCAACGCCAATCCAAGCAGAAGGAGTCCCAATATTCTCTCAGCCTAAGAGTGGAGCAACCTCCAACATGGGATGCCCAGAGAAAACAGAGGAGGCTACAGACAGGAGGACCACCTCTGCAACGGTTAGGCCTCGTCTCAGAAGGACTCGATGGGATAAAGTTGCAACGGCTCAAGCTGGAGGTAACTACCGATCTTCTGGGGTATTTACTATCAATCGCCCTGGCGCTTCCACTTGCAACCGTTCGCGAGGAACCAGTCAGATGGGAAGTGGCAGCTCTTTGTGCCGCAGCAGGAGCCCTACTGTGGGAATGGCTCACCACCCCTACCTGCGACACCTGGCTATCAATCTCCAGCAAGCTCCACTAATGAGGCAGAATATTATCCATGGTCGCTCCATACTCCATCACCTCTGTCAATGGGTTCAGCGGATTCTAGGATGGGGGCTTTCTCTCCTCCTAGAATGGCTAGGGAATTCTACGTGGCTGGCAATGATCATCATTTCAATGATAGCGCCAGTTTCAATGGAAATGGTGGATCCAAGAATCAACCTGCAGGTGATGCTGTTATTTCTCAGATGGGTTTGCAGGTTCCTAGCAAAAATGGCAATGAAGCTGTTTCACACAGTCATCGCCTCCTTCAGCAAGATCAGGCTATGGCGCCAGCCTTTAAGGCGCCACGGGAGCCATGAGGGCCATGTCTTGGAACTGTCAGGGCATTGGCAGGGGCTTTGACAGTCCAAAAATGTTCCACCTTGCTAGAATGATCGTGTCTACGAAGTCCCAGGTAATATTTATATCTGAAACAAAAACTGCTAAATACTCTAATTCAGAAATTTGCTGTAGATTTAACATGCATGACAGCATTGTAGTGCCAGCGGTGAAGAAATCTGGAGGCTTATGGTTGATGTGGACTGATGATATCAAGCTCTCCATCATTTCTTCGTCGCTTCATATAATATTAGCATTAGCTACTGATAAGTCTAGTGGTACTGAGTTTGGTTTGGCCTGTATATATGGAGACCCCTATCATCGCCTCACTGATGCTATTTGGGGACAGGTTGCAAATTTTGTGTATGATAATGGCAATCTGCCAATCCTTTGTATGGGCGACTTAAATGACATCCTGTATGACTCTGATAAGAGCTTCCCTAATATAAACTATAATCGTATGTCGTGCTTTCGCTCTATCCTGAAGGGTTGTGGGCTCTTTGATCTAGGATATAGTGGACCTGCTTACACTTGGACAAACAGACGGTTTTCCTCGCAACCCCTCTTCCAGCGACTAGATAGATGTTTAGTAAATCACAACTGGTGCTTAAATTACCCTATCTCAAATGTTTATAATATGCCCCTCATTTACTGTTATAGTGATCATGCTCCCATCCTTCTTTCCACAAATGGTACAAGCGCAAAAATAAAACTATTTTTCAAATTTGAGAACTGGTGGATTAGAGAAAATGATTTTCATGAAGTAGCAAAAAAAATGTTGGAATAAAACCCAGGCACAATCTTTCTGTCAAAGGACTAACACTCTGGGCAAGCAACTAAAAGTCTGGTGCAGGAAAAAAAGACCCCTACAGGAAGAGCTCAAAGATCCGGAGACCCAAATAAAGGAGATCCAAAGCCAACCCTGGCATAACCAAGATCATGATAAGGAGAGAAGGCTGGTTAACAAATATGAGCAAAACAATGCAAATATTAATGACTTCTATATGCAGAGAGCTAAGAAGAACTGGATCAAAGATGGAGACAGAAATACCACCTATTTCCATAGAGCGATTGCAAAGAGGAAAGCAAGAAACTCCATCTTCTCTATTAAAGATGAGAATGACAATATTCAATTTATGCCTGATCGCATTGCAAATACCTTTGTCACTTACTTTAGGAACATTTTCTCTTCTTCCGTGTGCTACAAATGACCAAATGCAGGTTCACAGTGATATTCCTGATTCAGATGATCCCACTTATTCAGTTCCAGACAAGGAGGAGATTCTAAACACACTCAAAGAAATGAAAAGGAATGCCTCTCCAGGACCAGATGGTTTCAATGTTGAATTCTACTTGGCAACTTGGAGCTGGATAGGAGATGATGTCTATAATTTGGTAAGAAATTTCTTCTACACTGCTAAGCTCCAAAGGCATATTAATGACACTCATATCGCTCTAATCCCAAAAAAAACTAGTTCCATTAGTGCCAACTGATTACAGACCTATAAGCCTTTGTAATGTGATCTACAAAACTATAGCGAAATGCTTAGCAAATAGACTCAAGCCACACCTCCCTGACTACATTCATCCCTCCCAGCAAGCCTTTATAGAAGGAAGAAGAATCAGTGACAATATTATAGTAGCTCAAGAAATCACTCATACTTTTCAGCTCTCCTCCTGGAAGGAAAAATCCTTTATGATAAAAATTGATCTTGCAAAAGCTTTTGCTAGATTAGAATGGAATTTTATTGCAAATTCTCTTGCTATAATAGGGCTGCATAGACACTTCATTAAGCTCATTCACACTTGTATTTCCTCACCAAGATTCTCTGTAATCATAAATGGCCAACCTTATGAGAGTTTCCTTAGCCAAAGAGGTATAAGATAGGGGTGCCCTATGTCGCCTTACCTGTTTGTCCTTGCTATAAATGAATTATCCTTGTCTCTTCAAGAGGCCCTTGCCCATGCAAACCTCACGGGTGTTTCTCTTGGACCAAACTGCCCTCCTACACTCACTGCTCTTTGCAGACGACTTACTTATTTGTGGAGATGCCACAATGGCAGAGGCAACTACCATCATGGAAAACCTTGACATATTCTGCAAGGCTTCTGGTCAACTTCCCAACTGGACAAAATCTGGAATCCTTTTTAGTAAAAATGTTGATCAAGCCACAAGGCAGGGAATTCTTTCTCTCTTCCCTGTCCCAATTATGGATTCCTCTTTCATACACCTGGGGCACCCACTCATTCTTCCTACCAAAAATAGAACAGAAGCTTACAAATTTGTTCTGGAAAAGTTCAGGAACAAGCTGTCTACTTACAAGGCCAACTCCCTATCCCATGCAGCTAGACTAGAGCTTATCAAATCAGTTTTTTCCTCTATCCCTGTCTACTACATGTCAAACATCATCTTTACAAAGAAATTCCTAGGGAAAATAACTGCTATCATCAGGAACTTCTGGTGGACAGGTATTAACACAGATCCTAAGTCTAAGCCTATTTACCTGGCTGACTGGAAGGACATTTGCACTCCTAAAAATGAGGGAGGTTTGGGAATTCGTAACATTCAGGCTATCAATCACGGCCTTATTCTTGCAGCAGCCTGGAGAATTGCAGAAAGGCCTGATAGTTACATTCATAAAATTTTAAAATCAAAATACTTCCCTGAGGAATCTTTCTGGAGACCCAGGCCTAGAGCCCCAAAATCAGCCTTCTGGGCTTCCATTCTTAAAATCCATCCCATCCTTAAAAACAATTCCTTTTATCAATTAGTGGATGGCAATATATCAATTTGGAGCACTCCCTGGTGCACAAACTGGAACAATGTTTATGACTACCTCATCATCCAACAACCTCCTTATGCCTACCCAGCTACAGTGAAAGATTTATGGCACCCAAATACAAAAAGCTGGAATATTCCTCTTATTGAAAGGCTTTTTCTCCAGCCCATGGCCAAAGCCATTAAAGACACACCCATCATCCACTCTGAAACCCAAGGGGATATCCTTTGCTGGAAGCCAGCTCAAAATGGGAAGTGTAACTCCAAATTAGCATACAAAGCTTGTCTGCAAGCTCTTTTTGATGCAGGTTCCCCAAGACCACACTCAGTTCATGAGGATACTAAGAAACTCCTTAACAAAATCTGGAGAGCTAAGCAAATTCTGCCAAGAGTAAAAACTTTCATCTGGAGACTTCTTAGGAGAGCACTACCATCAGGTGACAGAGCTTCAACCTATTCCAAACATATAAAAAAATACTGTTGCAGGTGTGGGTTTGTTGAAGATGAAATGCATATATTTTTTTCTTGCCCTTTTGCCAGAGCAGCCTGGTATCAGAAACCTTGGAACATAAAAACAGACTACTTTGTCACTAATAATTATTCTCTAACATTGACAATCAATGTCCTTTTAAATCATAACCATCCTTATGCAACCTTGCAGACCATTTGTACCTTTTTCTGGTGTTTATGGAAATGCAGGAATGAAGAGCTGTTCAGATCAAAACGAAGCAACCCACATCAGGTTTTTTCCAAGCACAAGCACTTATGGAGGAGGCCCACAATATCAATAGCAATGAGAATAAACCTGGAGAAAGATCTAAGTCTGTGGTTACTACACCCCAAGGACACACTGTGGCATCAGACTTCCCCTTTCAAAATCCAAAGATATATGTTGATGCTAGTTGGAAGGAAAAAGAAAAAAATTGCGCTAATACAATTGCAGGTTTAGGAGTCTATGTGAGATGGCAAATGCAGGAGCAAACCACAGACATTTTTGTCATGGCCTCAAAGCAAGGAGTCTCATCACCTATGCAAGCAGAGGCAGAAGCGCTGCTGCTAGCGGCAGAAGTTGCACAAAACCTTAATATACAAAAACCTGTTTTCTTCTCTGATTGCAGGAACCTCACCCTGGCGGCAGCTGCTCCGGATGAAAGAGATCAGACGGTACCCTGGGAAATTAGGAAACAAATAAATCAGTTTCATAGGCTGTCCAAACATTTGGGCTCACAAATTTTCCATATATCCAGAGAGATTAATGGTGTTGCTCACTGCTATGCTCATCAGGCAAATAGATCAATAGGATCTTTGCCTACAAACTCATGCAGAACTCTAGCTCATAGCAAAATCAGCTGTCCTATCATCTCTTCTATACGAAAAATTCAGGATAATGGACTTGTAATCATGGATGTACAATGCTTTTGAGCTAAAAAGTTTTTCGGGTGCTTTGCACCCGTTCCTTGTTAAAAAAAAACACGAATCAATTTAGCTAGAAGATTCCGTTCAGTCAACAATATAATCCAGTGACCATACATGGCCTAACCATCCTCGACATAGGGACATAGGGTAACATGCATGCGGAAATTCACTTTAGAGCACGGGCTCCACTGAGCCCTTTTTAAATTTTTCAAAAAGCGTCAAATATTTTCAAAAAAACTATGTATAGCCACTAATACGAAATGCATTTATGCAATTTTTCAACAAAAAATAGATTGTATTTTGAGTGCAGCAAAAAAGACAATTTATTTTTGAAAAAACGGAGGCCCAATTAAAACTATTACACTATTTAAGTTTAGATATGACATTTTCACTTTTTTTTACTGAGAACAGAATACAAAATATGTTCACATAATTTTTCGTATATGGGTATTATAAATAATTATCTATCTCTCTATGTATTTTTTGAAATTTTCTGAAACTTTAGTCCGACACCAAAGGAGACGTTCCTCTGACACTACGATCCACTGAAACTGAACCTTCTAGCTGAAGAGAGCAATAGCCACACGTACATGGTACTCTAGCAGCAACGCTGTATCATTGGATGAGTATTGTCTATCCTGTGCAGCATCGTCACCAACCAGAGCATCTCTAACAGTTACCATAAAAAAGGGAAACCGTAAAATAATCATTTTTTAAGGGTTTAAGTTTCAAAAGAGGCGCCGATCAGTTACTAAAAACGGTCCAATCCAAAAAAATATTTATGGGGTCTGCAAAAAAACGCACTTCGGCCCGTGAATTCACGGGTCAGGAGGGCGACCTGAATGAGCGACCCGCACAAATCGTATGCTAAAGTTTCACCTCGCCACCCGCTCCCTCTCCCCCTCCGCGCATCGCCACCGCCCTCCATTACCGCCGCCTCCCGTCCCGACAGATTCGGCCAAATCCGGTGACTCCGAGCTCCCCTCCCTTGCTCTGCATCCTGCCTGTGCCTTCTCTCTCGCTTCCGCGGTCTGCCCGCCACACCATCCGAATCGAGGATGAACTCTACCAAGGTGTTCAACGAGGTCGATCTGTCTGATTCGTCCTTCTCGAACGATTCCGACACCGAGGATCTGCTCCATGAGGACGACGACAGGGAGACCACCATCCTCATCCTCGTCGTCAAGGAGCTGGAGGACCATGTGCGGCTGCTGGGTCAGAGGCACGGCTCGGTGATGGACCACACCTGTATCCAGCAGAACCGCGCCCTCGGCCACGCCACTCTCATGGACGACTACTTCGCGGAGGTACTGACATACCCGAATCATCTATTCCGTAGGAGGTTTTGTATGAGGCGTAGTTTGTTCGTGAAAATCGTCGAGGCTTGCGAGGCAAACTTGATCTACTTCAAGCAACGTAGAAATTCCACCGGCGAGATGGGTTTTAGTGCGTACCAAAAAAATTCAGCAGGGTGATTGCATATGGAGTTCATGTGAATTACACCGACGAGTATCATTGAATTGGTAAAGATACAACCACCGAATCTTGTAGGGTTCGCAGCATAGAAAACAAAAAATTTCTACGATGTGAACTATGTACCAAGATCTATCTACTAGATACAAACAACGGACGGATGTATATCCGTAGAGAACATACCCTTGAAGACCGACAAAGCTTAACGAGTTCAACTCGTGGTTGATGTAGACGTTCTCTTGCCGATCTCAAGATCGAGAGGAAGTCCTAGCGCCGCAAATCAGCAGCGCATCCGTGCTCGCACACACGTTCGAGGCACCGAGCAACCTCCGCCTCCTCGCTCTAGTGATGCAGCGGAAGCACACCTCTTTCTTGCCGAATAGCCACCGGGAACATGTATCTCGCTAGTCCGAGACCATGGGGGATAAATTCTAGAGGGGGAGAGAGATCCTTCACGAGGAGGTGTGAGAGACAAGTGAGGAGGGGGGATCCTTTTATAGGAGGAGGGGGGGTACCCCAAGGGGGCTGCCCCCTTGCCCTCCCCTCTTCATGTGGGTGGACACTCCACTCACAAAAGTCCTTTAAATTCCCTCCACTCAAAAAAAGTCCACTCAAATTCCCATTAAATTTCCACCAAATTTAATGCAAACTCTCATTAAATAAAAATCTTTTATTTTATTCAGAATTTTGTCAATTACTTTAATGACAAACATTCACAAATAACCCCTTGCTAGAATTCCATTTCACATGCATAACCACTTTATGCAATTTCACCCGAAAACCTGTTTCAGTATCTAGTATAAATTCCTGTGCTTGTTCATTCTTTCGGCATGAAACTTTTGCTCCAATTGGATGTCGGTGTCTCTTAAGTGTGTCACCCTACAGTTCGTGAATAATGCGGACATGATCGAGACCCCTCTCGGATCAATAATCAGAAGCGGGATCTGGAGACCCATACTGACTCCCACACATTCAACGATGACTTTCTTGTGATTGTCGGAACCTTTTTATGCTAGTATCTTAATCCCTTTGTTTCATGATATATTACATGTCCGAGATTCGATCATCAGTATATCCATACCTAGTTTGATCTCGTTACCGACATACACTCTTTTCTCGTTCCCGTGAATGACGAATAGAATTTTGTTATGATGATGACCAATATTGGGTATCACCTTGGGAGAAAATATCATAAATATATATGTGAAGTATCCCCCAAGGTGTGGATCCGGAAAACTCGCAAGATCAAAAACCGCAATAAGATATGCAAGTGAAATCCTTAGATGATGAACTAGAGCTTGTTATGATGATGACCACAAGCTCTAGATCCTCTCATGGACAAGAACCAAATAACAACCAAGAAAGATGATGCTATGAATGCAAAGGTTTGATCTCTCTCCGAACGATGCAAACGAGACACCCGCTTGAGAGCCCCTCTTGATAGTACGGCTATCTATCCTAAACCCGGTCTCCCAACTAACAACACGAGACCGGCAAAAGAGAAGCCCTATCAACATACCTTTGCCTTGAGCGTCCCACTTGAACTTGATGTAGACCGTCTTGTTCTTCTATAGTGGGAACACCTTTCTTATTTGCTCTTTCTCGCTCTTTCTTGATGAAGACTTGCAAAATGCTCCCCCATATTCCATTGGGAAACCTCTTCTTTGAACTTGTCTTCATCATTCCATGAGCACGAGGATGGCAATCTTCAAGCATGAGATCTTCTAGAGATGACGCATCTTGAGCTCGTCCTTCTTCATCCTTACTTGAGGTTGATCCATCTTGATGCAACTCTTTGCACATGCCTTGATCGACCTTCAAGCTCCTTCTTTCTTCATGATTCCAATGGGCACAAAGCCCTTAGACATTTCTTCATCTTCCAACCTTGAGACCAACACATGTCCCAAGCGATGCCAATGGACAAACCTACAAGTGAAACTCAATTTACACATTAGTCCATAGAGATTGTCATTAATTACCAAAACCACACATGGGGGCATACATGCCCTTTCACCAAGGACACAAGCTTATCGGCGTAACCCGACATCTTGAGTACATGCTCACTAACGGAGCTGTGCTCTTCCATCATGCAGCTAAAGAACTTTTCTGAAGCGTTGTAGCTCTCTACAGCAGCATGTGTGTCGAAAATCATTTTCAACTCACCCATTGTATCAAATGCATTGCCATTTTCGAAACGCTTTCGAAGTTCCGGCTCTAGCCCATACAATATGCCGCAATGAACTAAGTTGTGGTCCTCCTGACGAGTCTGATAGACATTCTTTTCCTCGTCAGGGTCATCATCAAAAGGTGGGGGGCCTAACGGCGCTTCTAGCACATATTGCTTTTGTGCAGCAGAGAGGAGAATCCTCAAATTCATGGCCCATTCGGTAAAGTTGCTACCGTTCGTTGCTAGTTTCTCTTTCTCCATGAACACATTGAAATTAAAAGCAGGTGGTGCCATCTACAACAGAATTTGTAAAATTTATACTAAGTGTATGATAGATTGAGTTCAACGAATCCATATTACGAATGAACTCCCACTCAAAAACGACACCCCTCGTTCCTTTTTGGTGATTACATGAACCAAATCCACTATACCAAGCCCGATCATCACGTGAGTCGGTATAGCTTCAAAGGCGAGCATCAAATGGGCATCATATAAACTATATGACTCATGCTTAACCTTTCGATCCGTGTTCCAAGGCCATGTATGTACATGCTAGGCTCGCCAAGTTAGAACCTTAGTATTCGCGTGTGTAACTGTTTTACACCCGAAATATGGTCGTGGATCCAAGAACACCCGATCATCACGTGATGTCTTGGAGCGACGAAGAAATAATCGGTGCATACTAAAGGAAGAACACATTCTTATCTTGATATTTAAAAGAGGGATCATCTTATTATGCTAACAAAGCTCTAAATAAGCAATATAAGATGCTATCAAACATCACATGTTTATTAGTGAAATGATATGGTTCCCGCAGATGATCTCTATCATGTGCATCGTGGTATGATCACTATAATACCTATATGTGTAAATCCAAGGTCTATGGAGTTTACACGCTATGTGTGTTGTAAGAGTATCATCTCATACTTCTACTTACAACACTACCATATCATAACACTAGCCCAGCAACAATCTAAACTAGACGCCTCTAATTTATCCATTGCAAGTTTTACGTGGCTTAAGGCTTTCGAGATAGAACCGTTCTTACCTACGATGATGAACCACAACGAGGATAACCAAATTGTTGGCAACTCGCTTGAAAAATAGATATTGACTATAGTAGGAGATACAGACACCCGCTAGCCACTTATGCAAACTAGTTGCATGTCAAGCGTGGAACAGGTCTCATGTGCGAGGAATGTAAAGTTTTTCCGGGCCGCTTCATCCCACTATGCCACCAATATCCAAAATTACAACAAAGGAGCAACAACATGATCATCATCACCCACATACTCATATGTGTACTACCCGTGTAAAGTATCTACGCATAGATCCGGCTCTGATACCACTATAGGGTTCGCAGCATAGAAAACAAAAAATTTCTACGATGTGAACTATGTACCAAGATCTATCTACTATATACAAACAATAGGAGGATGTATATCCATAGAGAACATACCCTTGAAGACCGACAAAGCTTAACAAGTTCAACTCGTGGTTGATGTAGACGTTCTCTTGCCGATCTCAAGATCGAGAGGAAGTCCTAGCGCCACAAATCAGCAGCGCATCCGTGCTCGCACACACGTTAGAGGCACCGAGCAACCTCCGCCTCCTCGCTCCAGCGATGTAGCGGAAGCACAACTCTTTCTTTCCTAATAGCCACCGGGAACATGTATCTCGCTAGTCCGAGACCATGGGGGATAAATTCTAGAGAGGGAGAGAGATCCTTCACGAGGAGGTGTGAGAGACAAGTGAGGAGGGGGGCTCCTTTTATAGGAGGAGGGGGGAACCCCAAGGGGGTGGCCGGCGCATGGGGGCTGCCCCTTGCCCTCCCCTCTTCATGTGGGTGGACACTCCACTCACAAAAGTCCTTTAAATTCCCTCCACTCAAAAGTCCACTCAAATTCCCATTAAATTTCCACCAAATTTAATGCAAACTCTCATTAAATAAAACTCTTTTATTTTATTCAGATTTTTGTCAATTACTTTAATGACAAACATTCACAAATAACCCCTTGCTAGAATTCCATTTCACATGCATAACCACTTTATGCAATTTCACCCGAAAACCTGTTTTGGTATCTAGTGAATAAATTCCTGCGCTTGTTCATTCTTTCGGCATGAAACTTTTGCTCCAATTGTATGTCGGTGTCTCTTAAGTGTGTCACCCTACGGTTCGTGAATAATGCGGACATGATCGAGACCCCTCTCGGATCAATAATCAGAAGCGGGATCTGGAGACCCATACTGACTCCCACACATTCAACGATGACTTTCTTGTGATCGTCGGAACCTTTTTACGCTAGTATCTTAATCCCTTTGTTTCACGATATATTACATGTCCGAGATTCGATCATTGGTATCTCCATACCTAGTTTGATCTCGTTACCGACATGCACTCTTTTCTCGTTCCCGTGATATAACATTCTAGTGATCAATTCACTTGCTTGCAAGCTAATCAATGTGATATCACCGAGAGGGCCCAGAGTATATCTATCCGTCATCGGGATGAACAAATTCCACTCTCGATCCATGAGCCTCAACATAACACTTTATTAGTTCTGAATCTATCTTTATAATCACCCTGTTATGGTGTGACGTTTGATGTTATCAAGAAACTCTTCCGGTGTTAGTGATTGACATGATCTTAGGTCTAAGGATTAGGATCACATCGTAAGTTGTTATAGCAATATAAACTCAATGACTTTGATCGTAATGCTATACTTCGGATGAATGTTCATCACACCATTACACTAATGTTGTGATCCCGTTATTAACAACATCCAATGTCCATGATCAGGAAACCTTGATCATCTTGTTAATCAACGAGCTAGTTTATGAGAGAGGCATAACTAGGAACTTTCTGTTTGTTTATTAAACACATATGTATTAATGTTTCCGTATTAATACAATTATAGCATGTAAAATAAACATCTATCATATACTTGGAATACACATAATAAACACTTTATTATTGACTCTCAGGGCATATTCCCTTCAAATCCGTGTGTAGGTTTGCTAGGATGATTATCAAGTTGTTTGGGCCAACCTATCTACGAGCTCCCAATAAAGAAGATACTAAAAGATTAATGGGGAAAATGAGAAAGGGGTTGGCCGGAAATGCTAGGTAGTGTTGATAGTATGCATTAGACATGGAAGAATTGTCCAAATACATGGCATGGCATGTACTGTGGCAAAAGAAAGGATCCTACAATTATGCTTGAGGCCGTGGCATCACAAGATTTATGAATTTGGCATGGTTTCTTTTGCTTGCCTAGAACACTCAATGACATCAATGTGTTACATAGATCCCATTTATTTGCAAAACTAGCAACTGGAGATGCCCCCACTTGCAATTACAAAATTGGGGATAATGAATATACAATTGGATAATATCTAGCCGATGACATTTATCCTGAATGGACAACTTTTGTCATGTCTATCAAGGATCCCCAAGACAACATATATCTTGTTTTTGCCAAGGCACAAGAGGCAGCCTGCAAGGACATTGAGAGGGTATTTGGTGCTTTGCAATCAAGGTTTGGTATTGTTCGAGGTCTAGCTCGGTTTTGAGAAAAAAATCCTTGTGAACATCATGACTTGTTATGTGATTCTTCACAATATAATCATCGAGGATGAGAGAGGGTTAACATTACCCTGTTTCTATGACAATGTTGGCACCCGAGTGCAACCCCAAAGGAACCCCGATCGCGTAGAAGCTTTCCTTGAAACACATAGACAAATTGAAAACTCGGCAACCCATGCACATCTTGTTCAAGATCTCAAAATACACCATGACAGCTGCATGGTCGTCGCTCATGATCTTCCCTCCCATTTTTTGTAGGGTTCGCAGGATAGAAAACAAAAAAATTCCTACGATGGGAACAACTATGTACCAAGATCTATCTACTAGATACAAACAACGGGCGGATGTATATTCGTAGAGAACATACCCTTGAAGACCGACAAAGCTTAACGAGTTAAACTCGTGGTTGATGTAGACGATATCTTGCCGATCTCAAGATTGAGAGGAAGTCCTTAGCACCGCAACTTAGCGGCGCATCCGTGCTCGCACACACGTCCGAGGCACCGAGTAACCTCCGCCTCCTCGCTCCAGCGATGCAGCGGAAGCACAACTCTTTCTTGCCGAATAGCCACCGGGAACATGTATCTCGCTAGTCCAAGACCATGAGGGATAAATACTAGAGGGGGAAAGAGATCCTTCACGAGGAGGTGTGAGTGAGAAGTGAGGAGGGGAGTGCCTTTTATAGGAGAGGGGGGAACCCCAAGGGGGTGGCCGGCGCATGGGGCTGCCCCTTTCCCTTCCCTCATTCATGTGGTTCGATACTCCACTCACAAAAATCTCTTCAATTCCCTCCACTCAAAATCCCACTCAAAATTCCCATTAAATTTCCACCAAATTTAATGCAAACTCTCATTAAATAAAAATCCTTTCATTTATTCAGAATTTTGTCAATTACTTTAATGACAAACATTCACATATAACCCATTTCTAGTATTTCATTTCACATGCAAAAACACTTTCTGCAATTTCACCCGAAAACCTGTTTCGGTATTTAGTGAAATAAATTCTTGCGCTTGTTATTCCTTCCGGCATGAAACTTTTGCTCCAATTGGATGTCGGTGTCTCTTAAGTGTGTCACCCTATGGTTCGCGAATAATGCGGACATGATCGAGACCCCTCTCAGATCAATAATTAGAAGCGATATCTGGAGACCCATACTGACTCCCACACATTTAACGATGACTTTCTTGTGATCGTCGGAACATTTTACGCTAGTATCTTAATCCCTTTGTTTCACGATATATTACATGTCCGAGATTCGATCATCGGTATCTCCATACCTAGTTTGATCTCGTTACAGACATGCACTCTTTTCTCGTTCCCGTGATATAACATTCTAGTGAACAATCACTTTCTTGCAAGCTAACCAATGTGATATCACCGAGAGGGCCCAAAGTATATATATCCGTCATCGGGATGAACAAATTCCACTCTCGATCCATGGGCCTCAACATAACACTTTATTAGTTCTGAACCCATCTTTATAATCACCCTGTTACGGTGTGACGTTTGATGTTATCAAGAAACTCTTCCGGTGTTAGTGATTGACATGATCTCATGGTCTAAGGATTAGGATCACTTTGTAAGTTGTTATAGCAATATAAACTCAATGACTTTGAACGTAATGCTATACTTCGGATGAATATTCATCACACCATTACACTAATGTTGTGATATCGTTATTAACAACATCCAATGTCCATGATCAGGAAACCTTGATCATCTTGTTAATCAACGAGCTAGTTTATGAGAGGGGCATAACTAGGAACTTTCCATTTGTTTATTAAACACACATGTATTAACGTTTCTGTATTAATACAATTATAGCATGCAAAATAAACATCTATCATATACTTGGAATATACATAATAAACACTTTATTATTGCCTCTCGGGGCATATTCCCTTCATTTTTTCCATTAATTCCTTGTATGCGTGAGATGGAACATTCGGAAACATTTGTTTGTTTCTTTATTTATTCGGAAAACTATTGTTGTAATTTGGTTGAGATACTTTTGTAATAATTTGGATGATTATTGTATGCTCAAAACAATTATTTGATTTTTATGCTCGGTTGTTATATGAGTTTTGTATTTGTGTTTGATCAATTTGCATATAAAACCTAGAGTTAATAACATCTTTAGTCCCATAAGTTGCAGACTAGGTGCAGATTAGTTCCACAACTAGCAAATCTTTACTCCGCCATCTCACAAATCGCTTAACCGTAACAAACCCGTCCAATCAGTCTAAAACCGTGCCACATTATCAAACAGTCAGTGCCGCTACTTTCTAGACAGGTCCTTGTACGAAAATATTATAGTGGGCCGATCCTTCCACGTGTTTTAGGAAGGGCAGAACCGTTATGAGAATAGAGCGGCAACCGCTGTAGGACATATATACAGTAGTGTCTACTCAGCCGTCCACATAAGAAATTAGATGACGTGGGGAGAGAAAAAACAAAAAACTTCCAAGTCCGTCTGTAGAAATAAAGACGGTCTAAAGCCATCCCCGATGACCCGTAAACGAACGCCGCGCGTCTGATCTTGCCCTCCTAGATCGAGCCCAAGACCCAACGCCCTCGCACAAACGGACCGGACAGCGCGACGGGATCCGATTTGGCGTAAATCGGGCCAAAAACTACGACTGCTTTGTGGGGGCTCGGACGCCGACCTCGTCCGCCCGTGTCCACAGCTGGGCCCGCGCGTCATACATACAAATATACTAGTGCCATGAATTAAACTAACTAAGCATCGGCCCTATCCTGGACGCCGAAGGACACGTCCTAGTTGGAGGTTTTGCCCTTGGCCGCCTGTGCCCGCGGGGCCACCAAGGCAGCGGTCTTGGCCTTTGTTGCATGTCACTAGCGGTGGCGCACGAGGGTCTCCACCTACCTCAAATTGGCCGTCGTTGCGCTTGCGCGGTTGCACGTCGCTCGCGCCTCCCGGTTAGCGGCGGCAAGGAGCACCTCCCGTTGGGCCGTCGCCACCAACGCAATACGCAAGGTGGTCGCATCCTCGAGCACCTCCCGTCACCGCCGCACGTGCATCCTCCAGGTCCTTCCGTTGGGTGGCGGTGTTCTTGGCCAAGGTCGTGGCCTCCGCCACCACCTCCCGCTTGATCGCCTTTGCCAGCTCGCACCGTTCGGCGGCGGCCTTGGACAAGACGCTCCCCATGGCCACGGCCTCCATCGTCTCTTGTGCGTCCTGCCGCTCCCGCTCCCCCTCCATCATGGCTTCGGCGACAAGCCGGGCGGTGTCCTCGACCGCCAGCAATTTTTGCGCTTCTCGCTCGTCGCGGTCCTCGATGTCCACATCCGCCTCTCTCGCCACCTCCTCAGTCTCCAGCTGAAGCCACTCGGCGGGTTGCCGATCGGCGTCCTCCTTGGCCTTGAAGGTCGTGTACAGCTCGTGGGCATACTTCTCCAGTACGTAGTGTGTGGCATCGGCGCTGTCGACTTCGCCCTCCGCCTCATCCGCCTTGGCCTACGCCTCTGCGTCCCGCTCTACCGCGTCCGCCTCAGCCTGTGCCACCAACTTGCCTTGCTCGACACCAACTCTCACATGTCACTATTGCCCTCCGAAGATTCACCGGCGCCCGGCGCGACAAAGGAAGGGGGAAAAGGGGATACACAGCGAGGGCAAACTTGTTGAGGTCGGCCCAGGTCATAAGGAGGTTGTCCATGGTTAGGGAAGGAGGGACGGAGGGAACGGAGGGGGGTTAGTGCTGGTGGTCGGCCCCTATTTATATTCACGTGGCTTGACAGAAACGGCGAGCGGGGTCGGGCGGGAAATGACGCGACCTAGGCGGGAAATGCCGGGGCAGCGAGCGGGAACTGAAGTTCTAGCGGGACAATCGCCGACCGCCATCAGTGTTGATCCTCTGTTCAGCTCAAGCTTTGATGGCTCCCGGCGAACAAGAGGGCCCACATATGGGGTAGCCGGTTGGGGGCACAGGCCACTGCAACTGGGCTAAACCGAAACGGCCTTTCCTCCACCCCGCAAACGGATCGATTTGGAAGAAACTGCTGTCCAAATACAGCGCCGTTGGAGTTGGCCTAAGAGCATCTCTAACAGAACCCTTAAACATGTAACCCTCAAAAGCAGTTTGAAGGCCGAGAAAATGCAAAGTTAAAGGCCCAAAACAGGAGGCGCGGATCAGTGCCCTCAAACCAACCCTCAAAATAGACTATTCTATTTTGAGGGTTGGTTTCAGGGCACTGATCTGCGCCCCGACCTTCAAACCTTCAAAAAAGGATTTTGTCAAAAATGACAGCAACATACAATATTTGCAAATGGATATTAGCAAAACACAATCATGAAACACACATATCAAAAACAAACTTGCGTATGTTTATAAATGATGCATGGTTCATAGTTTTACATCACATAATCAACATCTTGTCCTTGCAAAAGATCATCATCACCATCACAATGGTGAATCAAGCGAAGTTTTCCACACCTCCGTCGCCACCACCACTCATCGGAGACTAGCCTCGGAGAGTAGACGATGCACCACCACCACGCAGTAGCCTCTTCCTCTCCACGATGTCCGCCTTGGTCTCCTTCCACCATGCTAATTGGTCTTCATCCATGTCCTTTTTAGACATCATCATGTGCTCCTTCTCCTCGGCCATGATCTCTTTTCATTCCTTTGCTTACTTGAGCTTCATCATCCTCTCCTCCAATTTGGCCTTTTGGTTGGCATCTTCCGCCTAGCTTCCATATGTGCAAGCTTCACCTCTTTCTTTCTCTCGGTGATAATGAGCTTTGTCTCTAATGCCTTCAGTGTCAAAGTCTCCTTTGCCTTGATCATTTGATCAAGCTTGTCCTCCCACCGTGATGCATCTGCTTCCAACTTCAACCTTTCCTTGGCCTTCTTGGATTCCTCGGGCTTGCCACAGTTCCTTCCTTCATCCTTATTATCTTCCATATTGATCATCTCCGATTTATTTGGTGCGGATTCTTGATCCCTTACTTTCCACTTGTCAAGATCTTTAAGCAATGCCCATCAATGCTTGAAGGGAAAATGTTTTCCCTTGGAACCGGCCATGTCCTTGTACCTCAAGTTAACATATTTCTCCTACAATATGCATAACATGGTCACAATCAGAAGCATAGCATGATCACAACCAAGTGCATAATGTAAAAATAGGCATGAACCAAATATTGAGGTTGAGTATACTCACATAGTCAGTCTCAACGGTGCCACTTGGTGGACCGTTAATCACTTGGTCCATAACCACACTCCAACAAGCACAAGCGGGCTTTATCACCTACCATCGTCCTTGAAGTGACCGGTAAGAACGATGGACCAAGCTGGCGGTCTTTGATGGTGGTTCAGTTGAATGTAGAGTTTCGTTGGGAGACCCCAAGAGGAAGGTATGATGAGCACAGCATTAAGTATTCCCTCAGAAAGAAACCAAGGTTATCGAACCGGTAGGAAGAAGGAAACGAATCAAAGGTGTTGCTAGCAACTTGGAAACCCGCACAACACAAACTCAAGACTTTGTCCCAACGAACAGTGAGGTTGTCAAACTCACCGGTTTGCTGAAAACAAAGGATTAACTGTATGGTGTGGAAGGTAATAGTGGTTGCAGAAAGTAAACAGTAACAGTGGAGGATGTATCAATGGTAAAGATTGGACCGGGGTCCATAGTTCACTAGAGGTGTTCTCCTTAAGATAAACAAACATGGCATGCTGGGTAAACAAATTACATCGGGGCAATTGACAGGACAGAGCAAGGCATAACAATGCAATACTAGACATTCATGATCCTATGAGATTTGATTGTGCAATACAATAATATACATAGACCTCCATCCAACTGCATCTATGACTAGTAATCCACCTTCAGGTTATCATCCGAACCTCCTCTAGTATCAAGTTGCAAGCAACGGATAACTTCTTTAAGCAAAGTGTGTAAGGTAAACAATCCACTTGTTCCATGAACAAGAGACCGTTGTTTTCCCCCTAGTAGCAACAACGCATCTACAACCTTAGAGATTTCTGTCAGTTTCCTAGATTAAATAGAGGCATGAACCCACTATTGAGCATAAACAGGGCGACTCAAGATCCCATTGTTGCTGGCAATGCCTGGCTTCCAGCCGTCACAGCCTAATTGCATGATTATTTGACTAATAATTAGCAACTTTAGACGTTTGAGTTAAAGGATTGCCCGGGCTTTGCAAATTTCTTGGGTCCGCTTATGAGCATAAATACTCCCTCTTGGAGCCACTAGCATCTACTTGGCCAAGATATCTACTAGAAACGGAGAGCATGCAAGATCACAAACAACACAGACATGATAGAATCAATAAGACAAAACCATTAATCAATCTGACATAGTAATCTCAATATCCATCGGATCCCCGCAAACACAATATGCATGATTACAAGTAGATGATCTTGGTCATGAACGGATCTCACAAGATCTAAACATGGTAGCACAAAGGAGGAGATACAACCATCTAGCTACTACATGGACATGTAGTCCAAGGTTAAACTACTCACGCTTCATACCGGAGGCTGGCATGGTGATGAAGAAGGCCTCCGGGATGATCTCCCCTCCGGCAGGGTGCCGGGAAGATCTTCAGATCCCCCCAATCTAGGGACGATGGTGGCGGTGGCTACAGACTGTTTCGTGGAAGATTGATTGGGTACTTAGGGTTTTGGTATCGGGGGCTTATTATAGGCGAAGAGGCAAGGCAGGGGGCACCTAGGGTGGCCGCACCCCCCAGGCATGGCCTAGGCTTGGCCGCGCGGCCAGGGGTGTGGCCCCCTGGTGGCTCTTCTCCGTCTCCTCTTCTGGCTCCGTGTTCCCCATGGTAAAATATTGACTTTGGCTTTTGTCCCGTCTAATTCTGATAATATTGATTTCCTGCCTTTTCTGGAACCAAAAACAGAAGAAAACATGCAACTGGCACTATGGCATCTTGTTAATAGGTTAGTCCCAGAAAACATATAAAAATACCTCAAAGTGTAGACAAAGCAAAGCAAAGTTGATACTAAACAAGCATGGAACATCAAAAATTATAGATACGTTTTCGACATATCAAGCATCCCCAAGCTTAACTCCTGCTCGTCCTCGAGTAGGTAAGTGATAAAAATAATAATTTTTGAGGTGACATGCACCATCAAAATCAAAATCAAACCATTTGCAAGCATTGAAAGCTAGGATCAAAGAACTCTAAACATGAGCATGAAATATGGAGTTCTAATAGTAAGACAAAGTAACTATGCATGCAACATGAAAGGTTATAGACAAAGATCATGAATAACAATGCATTGAAAGACGTTTGTTTGTCTCACATATAGAAAACATAGCATAGTGGCATTCAGCTTGTCCCTCATGGAGTAGCAAATAGATGCATAGGACACCTTCAAAGTTCATAATAGTTACTAGATACAAATAATTCATGAGCAAACAATATGAATCAATCAATAAGTTTTGGGACAATGCACATAGAACTAAGAATGGAAACTATGCTCTCTTAATTGGTGCCTAAGGATATACGGTGGAGCTCAATATAATAGTGGAAGAAAGGCCCTTCATAAAGGGAAGCAGGGATTTCAAGTCTCAAAAAGAGCTTCCAAAAATTATGGTACTTGTTAGCTTTCAGCTCTCATTGCCCCTATCATAAGCATATTAAAGTGATTAAGGTTAAAGTGAACAAACTATGGAGTATATGCTTGACAAAGTATAAGTTGGCAATCTCATGTCCCTTGAATATGAGGGTCGCTCCTCATGCTACTCAAGTTTATTTACCGGTAAGTTCTTGTCATAGTAAGTACATGTGTATCATAAAGAACCGCCAAGGGGGTACCCCTTACACATGATACAGGAGCTATCCCATAATCAAAATGACAAGGCAAGCAGACAATGAGCATCTCAGCAACCTTCTTATTTACCATGGGAAAATGGTGCTTTTTTCTCTCTTTCCTCTTTTCTCATTTTTTTTTCTCAATCTCTTTTTCTATCTCTTTTTTTATAAGAAGAATGCTTCATAGATTTCTCATTATGGTGATGCAGAAAGTTTGCACCATGATTAGGCATGCCTTAGACTAGTGGCTCATGCGTTTCTCTAACACACATACATAATTCTATGGACTTACAAGCTCCCCTTTCATTTCACACAGACGATATCCATAAACAAAAGAGCATGATATTAACTGTGTACAATGTACAAGTGCAATGTTGAAAGCGTTACCCATGACAGCATGGTTTCGCTAATCCCAACGTATAAGTGCAAGCATATACAACATAGATGATATAATGGTTCAAGTTTATTAGGGGCAAGAAAAATAAAGTGTGCCATCAAGTTTGTGAGATCTTTAATCACTAAGTTTTAACATAACAAAGATACTTTTTAATTGGAAGGTAGATGAAAACAAGAATATACTTGGAATGGTGTAACACACCATGCATAGGAATTTATAGTGGATTCTTTGGAATAATTTGGTTTCTTGGAAGTTGGATGCATTAGTAGAGCTTACTCATACAAGTGGAGGCTAGCAAAAGACTAGGGGCGACCAACTAAGAGAGCAATAATGTCCATAATCATGCAGAACGACAAAACATTACTAATCAAAGCATAAAGTGGTACTACAAGTCAATGACTAAATGATCATAGAGGCCATGGTGACTTGTTCATAGTCATAACATGGTGTGAGCATGTGCCAAGTCAACCCAAACAAAGCATCAAAGGAGAATACCACAATACTATGATTTTGTAAGCTAAAACAACGCATGATTCCTTCAAGGCACATTAAGCAATCCTAATTGTTTGGAATAAGTCATGCTACAACAATAATCACTAAGAATAAGGTCAAAACAACATCTAGCATGACATGATAAAGTCTAAGTCACAGTCAAAGCAAGCTTCTCTTGTACTATTCAAGCAAGAACTTTCTGCTCCTCTCCAACACCAATCAACTTATTTGCAACAACACAGCGAGAACGGGGGTCCAAACTACTTTATTCAAGCAAACTAAGCAAACAAAAACCAAAAACCAAAACTAAGACGCTCCAAGAACAACACAAAGTGCATGAAACAATAAAAATGAAGTGTCTAGAAAGACCTGGGATTTTTATTGATGAAGAAGGGGATGCCTTGGGAATCCCCAAGCTTTGACGCTTGTACCTCTTGAATATTTCTTGGGGTGACACGGGGTGTCATCCCCAAGCTTGAGATTTTGTCCATTCTTCATCTTATTACATCATTCTTTCCTTACACCTGAAAATTTTCCTTCATACAAAACTTCACACAATCTTTATTAGCAATATTAGTGTATTCAAAAGATAATAGACCTTGGGGTTTAGTTTTTGAACAACAAAAATAATTGGGTGAATGTCTCGAAAATAATCAAGCATGCGAGATTTCCAAACATCATAATTTGTGCCATAGAATATATAGAAGGAATCATTCTCAAATCCCCTAGTCAACATCTTTACTCTCAAGGCGGTGAAGCCAAAAATGAGAGACCGGGCTCTGATACCAATTGAAAGGATACAGATGTTGCCTAGAGGGGGGGTGAATAGGCGATATAAACTTTTCCTAGAGTGTCTCAACAAAAGCGTAATAAAACTAGCATTTACTTTGTTAAGCACAAAACCTAAAACAATCTAGGGTTCACCTATGTGCACCAACAACTTATGCTAAGCAAGACAAACAACTATGCGATAGCAAGATATATACTTCAAGCACGAAGGCTATCACAAAGTAAAGTGCATAAGTAAGAGCTCGGGTATAGAGATAACCGAGGCACGCGGGGATGAAGATATTTTACCGAGTTCCTCCCAACATGGAGTACGTCTCGTTTGAAGAGGGGGTGGTATTTAACCACCTACGCCACAAAAGGCCTCCCTTATTCTCCGGTGAATCTCACCCCAATGGGATCGATCCACACTTCCACTATCGGTGCACTTGTTGGTGGCAACCGGAACCTCACAAGGTTGGGTCACTTCTCCACAACTTAATTGGAGGCTCCCAACAAACGCCACCGAGGCCACAACCTGTAACACCAACAAACCGTCTAGGGTTCCAAGAACCCAAGAGTAAAAAGCTTCTCAACTTTCACTCACCAAATCCTTCGAGGAGAACTCAAACCGATGCACCAAATGCAATAGGCAACAACACCACAAAGATGCTCCAATCCCTCACTCTCAAGTTCCAACAAAGCTACTAAAGCTATTGGTGGAACAAGAGAGGAAGAACACAAAGAGGGACACAAAATCCCCCCAAAATCTAGATCCCCAAAGATACACTCACAAAGAGATGCTTTGGTTTGGTCAAAACATGGATCTAGATCTCCTCTCTCTTCCACTCAAATATGGGCAAGAATCATTGGAGAGGAAGAGATTAATCAAGCTTTTAGTGTAAGAGAAAATGGGGACAAATCTTAGACTAATCGAGGAAGAAGACACCCTCAAAAAGACAAAAGGATACATTATATAGAGGCCCTAATTTTCTGTCTGTTGGGGCCAGAAAAACGGCCCGATCCGGTAGTACCGGAAAGACCCGGCACTACCGCACCTGGCAGCACCTGGGGAAGGCGAGAAAGCAATGCTGGCCGAGCAAGCGGCTGAGCGATCAACGACGCGGGCGGCGGGCCACGGCAGAGCGGAGGCGGAGCAAGAACGCCAGCCAGCGAGAGGAAGCGATGGCAAGCGAGCGAAGGCAGCGGGTGGCAACGCGCGGCTCAGCAAGCGATCGAGGCAGCGACGGCTGGCCCGGCCCAGCAGCGGGGGCGCGCGGGAGTGGCGAGTGGCGTATGGGGCCAAGGCGGATTGCACGTGCTAGAGAGCAGCAGGGTGCGCGCAGTGCAAGCAGACGCGGTGGCCAGTAGGATGGGCCGGTCCGGTAGTGTCGGATGCGGGTGCCGGGACACACTGAATAGGAGCGGGCTGGAACAGACCCATCCGGTAGTGGGCCCGGTAGTACCGGACGGTCCAGAAAATGTCTTCTCCCTTTCTTTTTCAAACCGAATAAAAGCAAATATTCTAACGGCTATAACTTTTGATTGGTAAATCCGATTGACCTGATTCCAATTGCATTGGAAAGAGAACGACACGAGCTTCCCTATAAAGTATCAAGTACAATAATGTGAGATACCTCACTTGGTGAGAAACTGTAAAACCGCATAAATCAAAATCGCAACAAGATATAAAAGAGAGATCCGATTTTGATGAACAAGAGCTTGTTATGGAGATTACCACAAGCTCTAAATCCTCACATGGATAAGACCAACTAACAAAGAAAATATGGTGATGCGAGTATGCAAAGGTTTGATCTCTCTCCGAACGATGTGATCGAGTTACTCATTCGAGATCCCCTCTTGATAATACGATTATATATATCCTAAACTAGGTCTCCCACTAACAACATGAGACCGGCAAAAGGGAAAACCTATCAAGATTATACCTTTGCCCTGAGCATTCCACTTGAGCTCGATGTAGACGAACTTGACCTTCTCAAGAAGGAACGTCTTTCTTGATTCCTCATCATCAATCCATGATCATGGAGGATGGCAAGCATCAAACATGATATCTTCTATAGATGGCGCATTTTGAGCTTGCACAACATCTTCTTCTCATTTCATCGACCTTGAAGCCAACACATGCTCCAAGCGATGCCAATGGACAATTCCTACAAGTACAACTTAATACACACACTAGTCCATAAAGATTGTCATTAATTACCAAAACCACACATGGGGGCCCACATGTTCTTTCAATCTCCCCCATTTTGGTAATTGATGACAATCCCTTTGAAAGGGTTTATATAAGGAATTTTAATGAATAAAATTGTAACACCAATATGAAATACTACAAAAGTATGTGATATTGGTACCACCACCATATATAGAGCAAACTTCTCCACAATCTATGCATGTGTGATGAACTCGAATTTCATTGCATATATTACCAATCATTATCATTGGTGGAGTTTACTCTATATACCACATGCTAAGCAACAACAAATATGCAAGAGAATGAAAGGCAGATGCTTAAGAACAAACTCAAAGCATAAACCATTTCCCTTAAACCCTCTAAAACTTCTCCCCTATTGGCATCAATTTAGGAAATGGGTGACAAGTTCTAGAAGTCCAATATAGTGATAAATCCTCCAAAGGTGTGCATTCGCACATATCTAATGATGAATACTTGAGAGGAAGTAGAACTATATCGAGGACCCAAAGATTGCCAAAAGAAATAAAAAAGAAGAGGCATCAACAAATGATGCAAGCAATTACAAGGTCCTATAAACCAATTGAAAAACAACAAATGAGTCCAAAAGGAAATAACAAGATATTATGACATGAGCAAGAGAGTGCTTTAAATAACAAATAGAGAAGCTCCCCAAGATTTGTGCACAATTCAAAATAAGTGCATTAGAATACATATTGCACAAATATGGAATTCTCGCTCCTCCATAAACATTTAAGGCACAATAAATGAGAAAGAAGACAAATGAGCATTATTAAATGAATTAGATGAGCTCCCCAAAGATAATGCACCAATTATGATAATTGCAATTGGGAACAAGGTGCATAATCATGGAATCCTCACTCATCCAAATTAATTTAACAATACAAGGCATGAGAGAACAAATATGAGTGCTCGAAGATGCAAACAAGAGGAACAAGCACTCATAGGCAAATAAATTTGGAATCCACCAAAGAATCAAAAAGGAATAAAAGGTGGTATCCAAGGACTAAAATCTCAATGAAAGTTATCTTCTCATATGTGTATATGTTTCTAAGTGGATAACATCACAAAGACATATGCCCATAAAGAAACAAGCACACATAAAGAAGATGAACAAATTCCACTCTCGATCCATGGGCCTCAACATAACACTTTAGTAGTACTGAACCCATCTTTATAATCACCTTGTTATGGTGTGACGTTTGATGTTATCAAGATACTCTTCCAGTGTTATTGATTGACATGATCCCATGGTCTAAGGATATGATTACTTTGTACGATGTTATAGCAATATAAACTCAATGACTTTGATCGTAATGCTATACTTCGGATGAATGTTCATCACACCATTCCAATAATGTTGTGACCTTGTTATTAACAACATATGATGTCCATGATCAGGAAACCTTGATCATCTTGTTAATCAACGAGCTAGTTTATAAGAGAGGCATAACTAGGAACTTTTTGTTTATTTATTAAACACACATGTATTAATGTTTCCGTATTAATACAATTATAGCATGCAAAATAAAAATCTATCATATACTTGGAATATACATAATAACCACTTTATTATTGCCTCTCGGGGCATATTCCCTTCAAAAAACCCTTGATCGTCAATCATACATCCACGAAAAGTTCCACAGAGCCGCCGCCACTGAAGGGGAGATTTGGGGGACAGAAGTCTCTGTTCCGGCACCCTGTCGGGACGGGGAAGTGCCCCTGGAGCCATCTCCTTCGATCTCCACCACCATATCCATCGTCTTTGCTGATTCCCATGATTAGGAGGGAGTAGTTCTTCCTCGAGGCTAAGGGCTCTACCGGTAGCTATGTGTTCATCTCTCTCTCTATGCATGATCTTATTGTGATCATGAGCTTTGTAATCAAGTAGATCTGCTCTGCTACTCAAGTGCTTTAATAGATCTTCGGCTCTCCCCACATGTGTGAAAGTGATAGCGTGCATATCGTGGTGGCACTTAGGCTAGAGTCTACATAAATACTCAAGTGCTTCAATAGATCTCCGCTCTCCCCACATGTGTGAAAGTGATAGCGTGCACGCTGTGGTGGCACTTAGGCTAGAGTTCATAAATATTTATCATGAGTACATTTGGCGTTGGATGTCTTTATGAAATTGTGGTGTTTGTTGGAACCATCTAGCGCTCAAGGTGACAGTGTGGGGTTATCTAGATGGGGAAGGTGGACTTTTAGGAGTGCTATTATAGCCCTACCATGGATTAGAGTGTCCAACCGGAGAGTAGTTCAGGGTAGTATCATGAAGAGAATATATCTATTGAGAGTGTTCAGTAGTGAAAGTATGATCCCTAGGCCTTGTTTCTAAGCATTGAAACACCGTTTGCAACTAGATCTGTTACATGTTAGCTTGCTTCCATATTTTTGCCTTTAGTATTTTCCTCCCCGTCAGAAGCTCTTTTCTGGCACCGTTACCACTTATAATCATCCATACCACTTGTATTTCACTATCTCTTCAGCGAACTAGTGCACCTATACACCTGACAAGTGTATTGGGTGTGTTGGGGACATAAGAGACTTATTGTATCTTGATTGCAGGGTTGTTTGAGAGGGATACCTTTGACCACTTCCTCTCTGAGTTCGATAAACCTTGGGTAATCCACTTAAGGGAAACTTGTTGTTGTTCTACAAACCTCTGCACTTGGAGGCCCAATACCTGTCTACAAGAGTAGAAGTGCGTAGACATCATGCTCTTTTCTAGAGACTTTCTGTCCCCGATAGGTATTGCCATTATTAGGAGGATAAGGCCTATAATTTTTGTTACTACCAAAATTATTCCTATAGGCATTGTTGTTAAAATTGTTGTTTCTAAATGATAACATCATTCTTATCACTCAAAGAGGAGGTTTCTTCAACAAAATTTACCTTCTTAGCATGTGGAGCTCTCTTAGTGTGCCATTCAGAATAATTAACCATCATATTATCAAGGAGCTTTGTTGCAACACTCAAGGTAATGGTCATAAAGGTACCTCCACCAGCTGAATCCAACAGGTTTCTTGAGGAGAAGTTTAAACCTGCATAAAAAGTCTGGATAATCATCCAAGCAGTAAGTCCATGAGTGGGACAATTCTTAACCAAAGATTTCATTCGTTCCCAAGCTTGAGCAACATGTTCATTATCAAGTTGTTTAAATTTCATTATTTCACTTCTCATAGATATAATCTTAGGAGGAGGATAGTATTTTCCAATAAAAGCATCTTTGCACTTAATCCAAGAATCAATACTATTTATAGGCAAGGATAGCAACCATTCTTTAGATTTTCCTCTCAAGGAGAAAGGAAACAACTTGAGCTTAATAATATCTCCATATACATCCTTATATTTTTTCATCTCACAAAGTTCAACAAAGTTATTGAGGTGGGCAGCAGCAACATCAGAACTAGGACTAGAAAATTGCTATCCCATCACAAGGTTCAACAAAGTAGGCTTACTTTCATTAAAGGTAGCCTCAGGAGCAGGTGGAGCAATAGGAGTACTGAGGAAATCATTGATGTTTGTGCTAGTGAAGTCACACAACTTGGTATTCTCAGCAGAGTTCATTTTGCCAAAAGTGGAGCAAGCCAACAACAGCAGCAACTAGAGCAGGAACTATTTTTTTTTGTTTTTGATAAGAGAAAGCAAACCAAATGAAACTATTTTTTTGAGTTTTTGATAAAAAGAGGAAAACAAAACCAAGAAAAAGAAACTAAGCAAAGAAAAAACAAAGTAAAGAGAAAGGTTGTGAAGGACCCCCTTGTGAAGCCGTCCTTAGCTTCCCCGGTAACGGCGCCAGAATATCTTGATGGTGGCTCAGTTGAATGTAGAGCTTTTTTGGGAGTGGTAAGTATTCCCGCCTGTCACGCGGGTGACCTAGGTTCGATCCCCGGCAACGGCGCCATAAAATCTTGATGGTGGCTCAGTTGAATGTAGAGCTTCGTTGGGAGACCCCAAGAGGAAGGTATGATGAGAACATCAGCAAGTCTTCCCTCAAAAAGAAACCAAGTTTATCGAACAAGTAGGAAAAAAGAAACGAATCAAAGGTGTTGCTATAAACTTGGAAACCCGCACAACACAAACTCAAGACTTTGTCCCAACAGAAAGTCAGGTTGTCAATCTCACCGGTTTGCTGAAAATAAAGGATTAACTGTATGGTGTGGAAGGTAATAGTGGTTTGCAGAAAGTAAACAGTAACAGTGAAAGATGTATCAATGGTAAAGATTGGACCGGGGTCCATAGTTCACTAGAGGTGTTCTCCTGAATATAAATAAACATGGCATGCTGGGTAAACAAATTACAGCGGGGCAATTGACAGGACAGAGAAAGTCATAACAATGCAAAGTAGACATTCATGATCCTATGAGATTTGATTGGGCAATATAACAAGATACATAGATCGCCATCCAACTGCATCTATGACTAGTAATCCATCTTGAGGTTATCATCTAAACCCCCTCCGGTATTAAGTTGCAAGCAACGGATAACTGCTTTAAGCAAAGTGTGTAAGGTAAACAATCCACTTGTTCCATGAACAAGAGAACGTTGTTTCCCCCTAGTAGCAACAGCACATCTACAACCTTAGAGATTTCTGTCACTTCCCTAGATTAAATAGAGGCATGAACCCACTATCGAGCATAAATACTCCCTCTTGGAGTCTCTAGCATCTACTTGGCCAAGATAGCTACTAGAAACGGAGAGCATGCAAGATCACAAACAACACAGACATGATAGAATCAATAAGACAAAACAATTAAATAATCTGACATAGTTATCTCAATATCCATCGGATCCCCGGAAACACAGCATGCATGATTACAAATAGATGATCTTGATCATGAACGGAGCTCACAAGATCTAAACATGGTAGCACAAAGGAGGAGAGACAACCATCTAGCTACTACATGGACCTGTAGTCCAAGGTGAAACTACTCAGGCTTCATACCGGAGGCTGCCATGGTGATAAAGAAGACCTCCAGGATGATCTCCCCTCAGGCAGGGTGCCGAGAAGAGCTTCAGATCCCCCCGATCTAGGGACGATGGTGGCGACGGCTACATACTGTTTTGTGGAAGATTGATCGGGTACTTAGGGTTTTGGTATCGGGGATTATTATAGCCGAAGATGCGAGGCAGGGGGACACCCAGGGTGGACGCACCCCCCAGGCGCGGGCCAGGCTTGGCTGCGTGGCCAGGGAGTGTGGCCCCCTGGTGACTCTTCTCTGTCTCCTCTTCTGGCTCCGTGTTCCCCATGGTAAAATATTGATTTGACACAAGGGGAGCCAAAGAATACTTATAAGCCTTAACAATTGAGTTGTCGATTCAGCTGCACCTGGAAATAGTCTTGCTCACAGTAGTTTATCAGTAGCAACAGTTTTATAGTAGCAATATCAAAGTAACAGCAGCAGTAGAACAAAAGTAATAGTAACAATAGTAGCAAATAGTAGGAGCTGAGTGCGATAGGCATTGGGATGGATGGACGAGTGTTGCATGGACGAGACTATTGATGTAACTTCAAGATCTAGGGCATTTGCAGATAAATAAGATAAAGCATCCAAGTACTAAACAATCATAGGCATGTGTTCCATATATAGTCATACGTGCTCGCAATGAGAACTTGCACACCATCTTTGGTCCTGCCAGCCCGTTGCAGTGGGACCACAAGGGAATCTACTGCAAATTAAGGTAGTCCTTTTAATAGAGTACCGCAGGAAAGCATTAACACTCCGTGAACACATGTTATCCTCATATCACAGCCATCCCCTTCGACTGTCCCAATTTCTGTCACTTTGGGGCCTTCGGTTCTGGATAATGATATGTGTACACAACTTGCAGATAAGATCACAAACAATACTATCATCATGAATCAATAACATGTACAGATCTGAGATCATGGCACTCGGGCTCTAGTGATAAGCATTAAGCACAAAAAGTTGCAACAAAGTCAAATAGCACTAATAAAGATACTAGGCACCATGCCTAACAATCTTATTCAATTAGATGATAGATCTCATCCAATCCCTACCATCCCCATAGCCTACGGCAGGGGATTACTCACTCATGGATGGGGGAAACATGGATGGTTGATAGAGAGGCGTCGGTGATGATGATGGCGATGATCTCCTCCAATTTCCCATCCTGGCAGGGTGCTAGAACGGAGTTTCTGGTTCCGAATCACGGTTTCTGGAGGTGGCGGTGCAACGGAACTCTTTCTAGAAAAACGTTGAACCCCCCTTTGTTTTTAGGTCAGAAGGCTTTATGTAGGCGAAGAGGGAGGCCGAGGGGGTGCCCAAGGTGGCGACACACGTCCCAGGCGTGGCCTGGGCTGGCCCACGCGGCCAGGGGTTGTGGGCCCCTCGTGGCCCTCCTCCATCTCATCTTCTGGCTCCATGAGTCTTCTGGTAAAATAGGAGTTTTGGCATATTTTCCAGGATTTTTCCTAAAAGTTGATTTTCTACACAAAAACTAGACACCAAAGCAATTCTGCTGAAAACAGCGTCAGTCCGTGTTAGTTGTATCCAAATCACACAAATTAGAGGAGAAACAATAGCAAAAGTGTTTAGGAAAGTAGATACGTTTTGGACGTATCAACCCCCCAAGCTTAGCTTATTGCTTGTCCTCAAGCAATTCAGTTGAAAACTGAGTGCGATAAAAGAAACTTTCACGAACACATTTGCTTCATGTAATGTAAATATTCTCAACTCATGTTCAGTACTTAGACAATTCATAATAAAGAGTATGTAACTAAGTCTTCTCAATAGTCATTGCAAGCTATGAAGAGATTTCAGCACAATAATAATAAGTAGCATGAGATGTAAACATAATCAACATTGCAATGCTCATAAGAAGGTATGATAGAGTGGTATCTCGCTTGAATTTGATTGTGGAGCAAAACATAAATGCCAAGGCAACTTTGAAGTTCAAGTGAAGACTAGAAGTAAAGACATCAAAGATACAAGCATAAAAATCATGACATAATTAACCAAGTTTTGAGACAAGCACATTACACTAAGAATGACAACTATTCTCTCAAGAAGGTGCTCATAGAATAAGTGGTGACTCAACAAGGAAGTGAAAAGGTTTTGAAAAGTTTGAAAGGCTTCCAAATTCTAAAAGTTTGGTACTCATTAGCTTTGAGCTCTCATTGCCCCTATCATAGGCATCTTTAAATGGTTAAGGTGAAAGTGAGGTCCAATATGAGTTATATGCTTGACAGACCATAAACTGGAAATCTCATGTCCCTTGAATACGAGGGCCGCTCCTCATGCTACTTAACTTTAGTTACCGGTAAGTTCTTGTCATAGTAAGTACATGCGTATCACAGAGAACCGCCAACGGTGTACCCCTTGCCCAATGATACAGGAGCTATCCCATATTAAAATCACAAGGCAAGCAGATAATGAGCATCTCAGCAGTCTTCTTATTTACCATGGGAAAATGGTGCTTTTTCTCTTCTTTCCTATTTTCTATCTCTCTCTTTTTTATAAAAAGAATGCTTCATAGATTGCTCACTATGGTGATGCTGCAAGTTTCCACCATGATTAGGCATGGCTTAGGCTAGCGGCCCAGGCGTTTCTCTAACACATATACATGACTCCATGGACTTACAAGCTCCCCTTTTATTTCACACCGACGACATCTGTAAACAAAAGAGTATGACATCAACTGGATAATATTTACAGGTGTTAAAAGAGTTCCCCATGACAGCACGGTTCTGCTAACTCCCAGCCTATAATTTTCAAGCATATAACTGTCATGGATAGTCACAATGGTTCAGGTTTATTAAGTGCAAGAAAATAAAGTGTGCCATCAAGTTCGTGAGAGCTTTACTAACTAGCTTTCCCATAACAAGCAACATTTTATTTGGAAGAAAACAAGGCATAATAAATATGCACGGAATAGCAATGATGCTAATAGGTAGGTATGGTGGACACTTTTGACAATATTGGTTTTGGGGAGTTGGAAGCACGAGTAGATCTCATACTTAGTGCAAGTGAAGGCTATCAATAGAAAGGGAGCGACAAACGAGAGAGCAATAACTATCATAATCATGCTTGCAACAAAACATAATTTATTATGGCATAAAAGTGATACAAGAACTCTCAGGCAAAATAAATCATCGAGGCTTAACTGACTTTTGTTCACTCATATGCATGCATGAGCATGTGCCAAGTCGATTCAAATGAAACATTCAGAGGAGGATACCACAATGTCATACCAATTTATGAATAGAACAATGCAAGCAAACATTCATATGACATGCTACAAACTATTAGCAAGATGGAGCTAATCATAAGAGAGCAAGAACTACTAAGCATCCAATAAATACATACACCTTACATGAACAAACTAAGCATGCCCACAATGATGAGTATATGTACAAAAATGAAGACAAATAGAGTTCATTACCAGCCTCTTACCACACCTCGAGTTGTCATAAATCATCAATATTGCCTTTCACTCATGTGGCTTGAATAATAACATGAAACCCAAACTGCGGTGACCCAGCATACCACTGCATGATGTAGTACACTATAGTCGTTGACATAACACCAATGAAACACCATTCACTAGTATTACATCCCTCAGAGTAGTACAACAGAAACACAGCAGGTCCAAGACATGACTATAGGTTACAACTCAAATCTTTACACAAGATCCAGAGAACACTCTAGGTTAAAGATAGAAAAAGAAACTTCTTACAAAGAAGAATCAGAAATAAATAACTCCAAAACTATCATACTATTAAGACTAGTATCTTAACTAATGGTCTGGCATTGCTGCTATTGCAATACACTACAGAAGTAGGTTCTATGGCTAGAGATTCTATTCTTATCTAATCCACAACTTCGTCTTCACTTGAGTGGATATATATGTTGACTTCCTTGACTTCATTGAAGAGCTTTAGCTTTTGATGATGATTCCTGGAGCATAACTTGATGTAGTCACCATATGTACTGGCTTTAGAACCTATCAAGGGTTAAGAAGATACTTTGAGTACGAGCGTACTCAGCAAGTTCACTAGAAAAGGAGTGTTTGATGCACTATAATTACAGCCACAGACCATAGGTCGTAGGCAATGCAAGTTTTCATAAACATTTCTTCAAAGGTTGCTTTTATTCTGAAAAGCTATGTCCGTCAGCCTTCACGGGTTTACCAGAACCTTCATGGGGTTCCTTTCCCGCCGCGTTCGCCGCTCCTTCCCGGAACAGGGAGTAACAAGTTACAGTTCTTACACTCTGCAGAGGTGCGTCACTTTACCCATGAGAGACCTTAGATTTTGTTGCACGGCCGGGAGTATGTCCCCTTTCAAACTTCCTTGGTTTGAGGCCCAACCTAAGATCCAAGCCAATCACTACCTTCTCTGCGACCCCGCATGTCTCCTTGGTGTACACCATGCCCACCTTTTGAATTACGGCAATGGTTTGTACAGACCGTTCAGATGCCGGACTATCGTGGGACATTGAGGGCTCCCACCCATATGCTGCATATCCTCTACGAATTACCATAAATAATATGCACGCTACGAGTGATAACAGCCACGACCCGCACATCCAGCTCCATGCGAGAGGGAAAAGATACAGCTAACTTCTCCGTCCCATTCCAAATCTCATGGTCAACGCGTAATATATGTCGCAAGAATCACTGGCGACATTGGTTGTTAAGTCCTAGGTAATATGTTCCTTTACCACCGAAACTCTTATAGTAGGTTATTACCTCATGGTAAATAACCTATAATCACATTATTATGAAAATAGTGTTTTCTGACCTTTTTCAAATGCAGGTGATGACAACACTGGATTTGTAAAATACTTTACAAAAAATAATCAAAGGACATGAGCAAGTGTGAACTTGCCTTTTGTGATTGCAAGATTATGCACTAGCGGTCTTCAAGACAATATAAGATCCAATAGTTGAAATCTGCATCATTGGTACGGTAAGGACTAATGTTTAAAGAAGCAAGATGCTTTTATGCATAAGTAATGTAATGCAAGTTGATAAACGTGAATCCCGAGAATAACGTTGTTCTAGGGTTTGGATACTGGAAAGGGTTTCCTTGGAATGTGTTGCCCTTTTAGATTAAGTTTCATACATGTGCTTCTTATTAAGGCTTGTGAGTGTGTGGAAAACAACATGTATTTGTACAATAACAAGATACACAGTAAGGAATGCTACTCAAGGTTGCTTACATCTTAATTGTTTATCTTCAAGTTTTACTTTACAAGTAATGTCACTTATACAGAATTTAAGTATTAACAATCTTATTATACAAGTAAAGTATAAAGTAAAGTGATTGTGATTAGTTGTTATTTGTTTTCCTGAAGTGGCAAAACGAATAACTTTTGAAGAAAATCTTACTCAATTTGGCAGAAGCATTTAAGATTTTAAGTTAACCTTATGAGTTGTTCTTTTTAGTTATAGTCTTTAAGTCAGAAGGAATTGCCTTTACTGGAATAATGATATTAGTAGTATTTGAGACTTATCTGTTTTGGTTTTTAACAGGGTTGGTTTGGTATTAAGATGCTCTATAATTTAATTGTAACAAACCAAAGTTAATTATAAAGTATATAATCAAGTTTTTTTTAACATTATACTTAAAGCTTTGAAACTATAGGTAACTTTAAGAATGTAGATAGACTTAGGGTGTATTACTTATGATACTTGTATCTTGTTTGATGGGGATATGCCTACTGGGGTATCCTCGGTGACGTTCGATCGCCCAAAGGTGGCGAGTGGGCCTGTGAGCTGAGTGGATCAAAGCCCATCAGGTACCAGGCATCGGAGGTCGAAGGCCCAAAGAGTAGATAGGCCCAGTCGGTCTGAGTTAAACGATTGACAAAGTTGTAACCGAATCGGTTGAGATATGTAAACCCTAGGGGAGGTAAGCCTATATAAACCTCCCTAAGGGGTGAGTAGAGATACATTCCATCATACACCCAAGCAACTCGCCGCCTAGCCGCCGAGTTCGCCCATTGTAAACACCTCCATAATACAATCTAGCAGGAGTAGGTCTTTACCCTCCGAACACAGGTAAAACCCGAGTCTCGCCCTCATCTCGCCGCAGATGGCTGGCCGCCCTTGCCCTTCGTTCTACTACTGCCGATTGCGGCATCTGCCGTGGTCATTCCCACGGCGGTGGCGCCACCGTGGGGCCTGGCGGTCGGCGGTGTTCTCGGGCGAGATCCAATCTGCCCATCAACGAGGCGGTGCCACCGGCCGCATGATAGCGATTGGCGAGATGCTCCAGATCTTGCCAAGCAGCTACGTCCCGGCGGCGCGACCCGTCACGCACAGCGTGATCCTGCCAGTCGGCACGATCAGCCTCTTCGTCGGCTTCACCGACATCATCACCTCGGAGGACTCGGCTCGCATCCATGAAGTCGCCACCTTGATCGGCTCTCGAGCCAGATCCACGATCCACCGCCTCGCCTCAAAACGACTCGGCCACAACAACGTGGCGAGAATTCAGCGGCCGGAAGACGCGACCCTCACCGACAGCCGACTCGGCGACCCGGCGTCACTCGCCGGATCCATCACCGTGCCTCGTCGCGGGCTCCATCGCCAGTCTCCAACGGGAGATTTCGAGGACCCTCCATCCTCGGGATCTTCGACTTCGGCTGGTCGGAGAACTCCGCCGACCTCCGCGGTGCCGGTCGCCCGCGCCGCGACCTACATGGCCACGGCACCGATCCGCCGGAGGACCCTTTCTCCACCGATCCTCCTAACGCCACGGCGGGAGGTCGAGGAACTCCGCTGGCGGAGGCGATGCAAGGAAGCGAGCGGCGCGAAAAATTTCGCCTCGGCGGTGGCAGCGAGGCATCACGCTACCACCAGCGCCGGATCGGTCACGCTGAACCCCACCGCTCAGGCGCCCTGAACTTCGGCGACGAACGACGGCTCGCATAGCCGAAGCGATCTGCGAGAACGCGCCACCGGAGGAAGCAACCGCCCTCGCCAGATCAACGGCGATGGGTGCCCCACCACCACCCAACCGCACCTCGAGGACCAGCGGATAGTCGTCTCCTCACGGGAGCGCTGACGGCCTTCCATCGTTCTCCACCCGATGGACAACCTCGTGGCAGGCCGAGCGGCGACAAAGATCACGGCGACCGGCGGCGCCTTACAGATCCAAGATGTCGAGGCCCTACTCGAAGGCCGTGGAACAGCGGAAGCGGCGCTTCGCGGGCGAGTGTACTCGCGCTCCTCCGGCGGCGGCCTCAGCGGCCCGTCGGCGGTGGCAAACACCCTCAATTGCCCGCCAGAGCCCGCTGCAGCTCAACGGCGACCGCGAATCGGCACTCTCCACCGATCCCGGGCGGCGACCTCGTCGCCGCCAATGGAGAAACCAATCGGCCCGCACTCACATCATCAACAACCAAAAGCGGCGCGCCGCCAGCCGGCGACTGCGGCACACCTAACTACTCGCGCGATGGCGAGCCTATGGTCGCTCGATCGACTAGGGCCCAAGTGCTTCGGACCAATGATCCGAGAAAAGTACCACCAACTTCAAGGCGCGAAGATCGAAAAATACGACTCCTCGTCGCGACCCGGCTTGACACATACCTCATGGCAATGGGGATCGCGGGTCACACCGACCTACTACGCCCGTTACCTCCCGCGATGATGGAGGGCGTGCGGGCAATGGATCAACACGCTCCCCGTGATGATCGACTCACGGGAGGAAATGCGAGACGCCGTCAGCACTTGAGTGCTCCTACACCCGCCACCACCATCGAGGACACAGGCGATGCGTCCGGGGACCCGCGAGTCGACCCGCAGCTGGGTCCAACGGTGGCAAGAGCTCGGTACAGCGGTCGGCATCCACCGGACACCGCCATCCATTGCTTCAAGACCTCGTGCGCTCGAGCCTCTAGTCGCCAAGCTCAAACGACACGCCCGCACACTCGACAACATCCCGACCTCCTCGAGATCGCCAAACGATACGCCGAGGAAGATCCCAATCAAGGCGTCGACGGCGAGTCCGGCGGACAACGACGCACGGCGGCAGCGGCGGCGCCGAGCAGACCTATGCTACGGTGGCACTTCGCCTCACGTGCAAGCGCCGCAACGATGGCGAGTCGACTTGTCGCCAATCTGAGCACGCTACGCGACCCCAAGAGCTACCACCGCGACGGAGGGCAACGGCGACGGCGGAATTACAAGAACAAGCCAAGGTTTGATCCGGCCCTCCTTAACCAACCATGTGCGTTTCACGGCGGGAAGGAAAGCCCGCCACGCACACCACCGCCGATCGCCACACCCTCGGGAGATCGAGAAGGCACGCACGCGCGCGGAGGACACCGACAACGCAAACGGCGGAAAATTCGGCAAAGTGGCGGCTCGCTCCACACCTTCACCGGCTTCAACACGAACGCGAGAAGAAGGTCATCGCCCGCCCGTCGTCGCCGTCAGCGGTGGCCTGACAGACGTCCCCGGTTCTGAACTGGTGGAAGCCTATCACACAGCCGGCAAGACCACTCGCCACGCGCCAGTACCGGGGAGTCGCCCGGTGGTCAAGCCCAAGGTCGGCGACTCACGGCTCCCAAGACTCGATGGACGGCGGCTCCATCAACATCCTCTACCTCGACACCTTGATCTGCGGCTCCGCGATCGATGATCGAGACAACCCACACCACGTTCCACGGCATCGTCCCCGGTCGGAAGGCGTACCCGATCGGCAAGGTCACGCTACCCGTCACCTTCGGCACTCCGGCGAACTTCCGCACCGAGTGGTTCGTCTTCGAGCTGGTGCCCTTCGACAGCCCTTACCATTGCGTCCTGGGGCGCCAGGCGTTCGCCAAATTCATGGCGGCACCCCACTACGCGTACAACACGATGAAGCTCCCCGGGCCGTGCGGCGTCATCACCATCAACGGCGACCCTGACATGGCCGCCGAATGCGAGGCCAAAGGAGCCGAACTCGCCGACGCCGTGATCGCGGCGGAAGCTAGTCACGCCGATGAGCTCGCCAAATACGCGAGTGGGGTCAACAACGACGACCCCACAATACTCAAGAAGCGCAACTCAGAGGGCACAAACACCTCAACCTTTGAGGCCACGACGCACACCCGCACCGTCGAGCTGGTCCCAGGCGACCCAGCAGACGGTGACGATCGGGACAGGCATGAGCCCGGCATAGGAAGCGCGCTCATCGAGTTCCTCCGTGAGAACGGACATCTTCGCATGGAAACCCTCCGACATGCACGGTGTCCCTCGGGGCTCTGAGCACAAATTAAACGCCGACCCCAAAGTGCGACGTCAGCGATCGCTCGGCCATTCAACGAAGAACGCCCGTCGGCAATCGCCGAGAAGTGCAGCGTCTACTGCTGCCGGCTTCATTCGCCAATCAAATACTCAAGTGGTGCAAACCCAGTCACGGTCGAAAAGAAAACGGACACGGAGAATGTGTATCGACTACACAAACCTGAACGGCGCCTGCCCAAAGGCGATTCGTCCTCCCGGATCGATCGGATCATCGACTCCACCGCGGGCTCGAGTCGTGTGTTTCCTCGACGCCTACTGGGTATAACCAGATCAAAATGGCCGTCGAGGGCGAGGAGAAGACGGCGTTCATCACGCCATTCGAGCCTTCGCTACACCGCCATGACCTTCGGCCTCAAGAACGCCGAACAACGTACCAACGGTGCATGCAAGAATGCCTCGCGAGCCAAATTGGCCGCAACATCCACGTCTACATCGACGGCGTGGTCGTAAAATCCGCCGCCAAGGCGACCTACTCGCCGACCTCGCGAGACCTTCGCCAACCTGCGGAGGTACAAGATAAAGCTCAACCCAGCAAGTGCACCTTCGTGTACCCGGGCAACTACTAGGTGCGTCGTCTCCAAACGAGGGATCGAGGCAAACCCGAAGATCGACACGATCGCCTCGGCAAACCCGAGTGCTGCGACGTCGAAGCTGGCCGGGCGGGTAGCGGCTCGATCGCTTCATCCCCTTGGGCGAAAAGCGATGCCCTATACCGCTGATGCGCAAAAATCCCACCTTCCGTGGGACAAGGAGGGACGACGCGCTCGCGACCTCAAAAGGTGCTACGCCGCACCACTACTCGCCGCACCGTCGACAAAGGCCCATGCTGGTTTACGTCGCGGCGTCCGGCGCGTTGTCATTGTAATGGTCGTCGAACGACGAGAGGAAGGAAAAAGCGCCCGATCCGGCGACGGTATACTACATCGGCGAGGTCCTAACGAGTCGCGCAATGATACCTGATACCAAAAACTGGTATACGCGGTCTTGAGCTCGTGGCGCTGCCGCACTACTTCCGTGAGCACCCATCACGGTCGTCTCCTCCGCTCCACTACAAGACATTATCCGCAATCGCGAAGGCGGGTCGCCAAGTGGGCGTCGAGATCGGCGTCCACAATATTAATCTGAGCCACGCAGGCGATTAAGTCACGAGCATGGCGATTTCCTCGCCGGAGGAGGCCCAGCAGCGAGAAACCGCCGTACCTCCATTCGGAGCACTGCTTGACGGGTCCAAGAACGCGACGGCGCAGAGCGAGGATAGTCTTGACCTCACCAAAGGCGACAAGCTCCGCTACATCCTCCGCCTCGAATTCACGCCTGCACCAACAACATGGCGAATACGAGGCCCTACTCCACGGCATGCGAGCCGCAAAGGAGATGAGCGTCAATCGCCGATGCTACGGAGACTCCGACCTCGTCGCGGTCAAGTCGCCACGGCGACGCCGTCTCCCCTACCATGGCGGCATACCGCCAAGAGGTGGACAAGGTGGGAGGCCACTTCACGGCTACTCGGTCGAGTGGATCGACAGGAGGAAAAGCGAGGCCGACGCCCTCTCTCGCATCGGGTCGGCACGATCCGCACCACCCGCCGGCGTGTTCCTCGACACCATCTTCACGCCGTCAGTCTCTCCTCCGAAGGAGATCGACATTGGAGTCCCGCTCCAACCAGAGGCAACCTTGGTCGCACTTGTCACCGAACGAACGGCGGACCAAGCCCTACATCGCCTACACGGAGGCAACCTGCCCTGAGACGAGACAAGCGCTCGAATGATTGTTCGTCGACGCAAGTCCTACACCATCGCCGACGGCGAGCTACACAAGCGCGGCGTCACCGGCGTGTTCCAACGCGTCAACCGGTGAAGGACGCAAAATCTTACACGACATCCACTCAGCGATTGCGGCCACCACGCCGCGCTCCTGTCGCCAAAGCCATGCGACACGGCTTCTCTTGGCCCGCTGCACGCCGATATCGTCCAGCGATGCGCGGGTGCCGAAATCGCCAACCAGACGCGTTCAAGTTCGGCGCTCAAAACAATCCCCATCACCGCCATTCGCCGTGTGGGGCATGGACATGGTCGGCCCTTCAAGAAGGCCCCTCGGCTACACCCACCTGGTCGCCGTCGACAAATTCACAAAGTGGATAGAAGCCAAGCCAGTCCGAAATGCGACGGGAAGACTGCCACTAAGTTCCTACGCGAGCTCATATACCGCTACGGTTTCCCCAACAGCATCATCACGGACAACGGCACAAACTTCGCCAAGGGAGCAATGGCGGAGTTCTGCGAGGACCACCACATCCGGCTCGACCTCGCGTCGACACCCGAATCCAACGGCCAGCGGAACGAGCCAACCAAAGCATCCTCCACGGCTGCGCGACTCAAGTACCACTCGAGCGCACCGGGTCGGGTCGAAGCTTCCCTCCGTCATCGGGAATCCGCACCTCGGTCAACAGTCGACGGATTCACCCCTTCTTCATGGTCTACTGGAAGCCGTCATGCCAACCGACCTCGAACACGACTCGCGCGGATCGTCCACTATCACGGAGGCCGAAGCGAACTAGCCCGCCAAGATGGGCTCGACCAACTCGACGAAGCGGCGACCTCGCCCGATCGCGCACCGCTATCTATCGGCAAGGGCTCAAATCGCTACCACGGCCGACGGTGAAAACCCGCACCTTCCAGGAAGGCGACTTGGTGCTACGCCTCATCCAGACAAGAAGGGCATGCACAAGCTCTCCCTCCATGGGAAGGCCCGTTCGCTATCGGCGTGCCGCAACGGCGCCTACTACCTCGTCGGCGTCCGCGGGGCGGTGAACTCGACGTCAGCGGCCGTGGAATGTAAATCTCCTCCGGAAGTTCTATACCTAGAACCCCACATGTGTACTCTCCGATCGCTATGAATAAAAGAAGCGGTTACCACAAAATTCGTCTACTCTCCATTCCTTGTGCCACTGCACTTTCGTAATTAACGTCATGCTAAAATACGAAGTCAACCCTTGGTACAGCGACCGCACGGCTAAGTAGTGCGATGTAAAACCGGGTCATTTCAGTCTTGCATCGTCCATGAAAACGCCAATCGGAGCCCCCATCGAGTCGCTTAGCTCGACTGGTTTCTGAACCAAGACATCTCCTCGCTTCCCATGACCACGGTCCTCCGCATCCTTGGCGGAGCGACTCGAGCGGCTAAGTACCACGCTCGGGATGGATACCAGTTCGTCTCGATCGGACAGGAAAACGCCAAGTAAAGAGCGTGCAGGACTCGCACGCGATGACCCACCGGGCAGGCGGGAGCGGCAGCGCTAACACAAAGCAGCGCTCGGTCCTCAACCACCCTCGAGTCGCGCCTTGAACTACCAAGTACCACGCCGGGGACTCGGCCACCCGACACCGTTCGCGACGGAAAAGCGGTAAAATCTGAGCACTCGAGGAGTCGCCTTGCGGCTCTCCGAGCTCGGTAGTCGACTCAACCAACAACACACATGATAAACAACAAAACATCGTATTTAAGGTGAAACCCGCAAAGGGCGGACGCTCGGGACTCACCCAAAATCAATCAAAACACGCAAACAAATAGCAAAATGAACACAACGTTCCATTCAATCGCATATCGCATTGTCTTACATTACAAAATATGCCTACTCGGCGAATCGTTACTAACACTATTCGCGAGCCGGCGATGACGCGCACCAGCGTCCGGCTTCGGATGAATACGATTATGCGGGTTCGATGGATAAGTCGTCGGTGGCCCGCCATCGCCGCGCGGAAGGGCTGCTCGACCTTGAAGTCGCGATGCGGCGGCTCGGCGTCGTTCGGCGCGACGACCGTTTCCTGGTACGGAAGAAGGTCGCCCATCGCCCAAACACGCTCCGAGTACGCGGCGGCACGCTCCTGCAGCTTAAGAACTTCAGACAGATCCACAGCGCCAGACGATGAAGGATAACCACTCGTCACGTCGTCGAGGTCGAAATCTTCGGGGAAGTGGGCGAGTCCCAGACTCAGAGCCGTCGACGCTCCACGTCGAAAAGCCGACCGCGTCATGAACTCCACGACAGCGGGCGCCTTCTCCAAGTACTCCCACACCTCAATGAGGTCATTGGGAATAACCTCCGTGGGCGACATCTCTTGAAGGTAGGCGCGGATGCAAGTCGCCGACAGCGTCGCCGAGTCGACGAGCATGCTCACGCACTCCCTCGCATCAAGAGAACTCGCTTCTTCATGGCTACCAATCATACGGCCTGCTAGATGGAAGCAGTTGTGAGCACCACGGAAACCACAAATACAACCACAAGGCGGGAAGACGCACTCACCGATCAGCGGCGGCGAGCCCAGTAATGAAGCTTTGAAGCGATGTCTTATCGTCCTGAAGCCCAACGATGAGGGCTTCCGACACCTTCCGGTCTTCCTCCGCGGCAGCAACGACGGCCTTAGCTCGCCCGTTCGCCGAGCTCGCTTCTTCTTCGCCTCCGCGATTCAAGGCTCGAGGTCGGCAATCCTTTGCTCAGCGGTGCTTAACGCAGACTTCGCCGTCGCCGCCAGGACAAGCTCTGGCGAGCCACCTCACTGCGGCAATCGCTGCAGCTCCTTGTTTACTTCTTGGAGCGCCCAACTCCTTCTCGACGCCCGCAGCCAATCGCTCTTGACTCCGGTTGTAAACCCCGCAAAGTTTCAAAGTCGTTCACACGAAAACAACTCGGTGCCCACCGCTACAATTAGCGGGTGCGCACTCGAGGCGGAGGCTCGAAAATTACTCGTGCCCACCCGCTACAATTTAGCGGTGCGCACTCGAGGACTGTGGCTCGAAAATACTAAGCGCCCACCGCTACAATTTAGCGAAATGCACTCGGGGCTGGACTCGAGCATACGAAACAAGTAACTATAAAGAATCGGGCATTGCAAAACACCTGATCCTCGGGGGTGGAGGTACGGATGGCGCGCCAAGCATGCCGTCTTGATTCGCCGCATCCACGGGCAGCAGCGGCGGTGTGTGCCCGGCGTTGGTCAATCTCAGCGTCGGCGGCCTCTGGAGCGGGTCGAGTCGCAGCCTCACTCGCCGTGGCGCCTTGGTCATGAAGCGGGGAAGGTAGCACCCGCCCCAAAGAGCTCGCTTCTTCCGGTCTAAACAGCGAAATGCCTCCTTCGTGGATGCGGTCGCTTCAACGGCGGGCCCAGCGTGACGCCGTGTCGTCGAGAGATGGCGATGTCATCGCCCTTGGCCTTCTTGCTGCCTTCCGTGGAAGCGGCGACCTCATCCACCTTCCTCTTACGGAAGGGTCCTCCCGCTAGTGGCGGAGGGCACCTTGGCCACCGTCGGGTGGCTCATCTTCTTCACTCCGGTCCCGCGACGAGACAATTCAGGAAAAACATTCAAAATACTAAGAGAAAAGGCGAGTACACTCACTTGGCGGCGGAATGAAACGCAGCCACTGCGAAGGCCGGTTTTTCAGCTCGGGCCAAGCGGCGGAGCCCCAGTCCGGCGCCAGGGGCCGAGACACAGACGGTTTCTTTGATGTTGAGGTAGCGGTTGGCGCCTCGGCGCCGGCGGAGGTTTCCTTGCTAGGAGCTGCTGCGGCGGAGCCTCCTTGCGAGGCGAGACCGCCACGTTCGGGACCCCTTTGCGAGGCGAAGTCGCCTCAGCTGGAGCCTTCCCTAGCCCGGAGATCGGCGCGAAGGGCGGGGGCATCGAGGCCAGCGGTGCCTCCATGGATGGTGCGTCTAGTGTGGTTGTTGCCGGGGCCGCCCCGTCACCGGCCGAGCTATGGGCATCGGAGCTGCTCGCTGAGCGCGGCGGTGAGGCCATCTTCGGCGGCTTCGCCCTCCTCCTTAGGGGGGCCCTCGCCTCTTTCTCCTTCTTCTTCTTCGCGGGAGTGGCCTGACGGAGCGAGGTGGTCTCCGGGAGTTCCTCGTCATCGTCATGACGCTCGAGGCTCCTGCTCGCCTCGAGTTCATTGCCAGCGTCTTGGTCTTCGGACGATGGGCGATCTCCTCTTGATTCGTCCTCGTCGTCCTCATTGCCCTTGGCGGAGGCGACTTCGCTTGTGTCTGGGCGGATGGCGGAGCTCGTCATCGGCGGGTGGAAGCCACCCTTCCACCACTTGGAATAGCGTTAACATGGAACAAAGTTAGAATTACCGCTTGTTGCATATCTTGCGTGCGAATAAGATCGAGTTATTACCGTCGGGCCGGACGCCGTGGTGTATGGAGGAGCCCGGCCCGCATCCGTGTATGCCGCTGGTGATCCTCTTGGCCAGGGAGGTAGTCCTCCAGCTTCCACTTTCGGCGAGGCCTTCGTCGAGTCTTCTCGGCATGTCTTGGTACATGTAGTGCTCGCGTTAGGCGGCGGGCAATCGCCGCCCAAGCCAGCAGTTGCTGAGTTCACCGTCTGGAGCCTTCTTCTTCGACCGCGAATGGTCGGAGCATCTCGTCGACGACCATCCGCTGATCGTCGGGAAGCTTGGCGACACGGAGATTGCGGCTCGGGAGTCGGCCGAGTACCGTGGGATCGCCTCGTCCTCGGTCGCCTCGGTCACATAAAACCAAGACTTTTTCGATCATTTCGCTGCTTTGGCGGCATCAAGTCGAAGGAGGCTTTGGATTTCATTGGAAAGTTAAGCCGCCCGGCTAGCATTGGGTCCGCCTCCTCGCGGTGATCCGTCCATGGAGCAGATCTTGCCACAAGGGAAAATAGGGTAAGCCCAAGTTTCATGAGCATACAAAGATGGCGAGCTCGATGCTATGGGGACCCGGATCCGAGGGCTGGATCCGTAGTAAGTAGCGCAGGAAGAACAGAGAAGTGGGAAACCCTAAACCCGCTCGAGGTGACTAGTGAAGCAGATGAACTCTCTGGCGCGGGTTGGGTCGTTCTCGGCTGAGGATTCGCCAGCAATGCCCGCAGGATTCCGGCCTCCTCGAAGGAGGCCAGTTGCGCCCTGGTGCACTTGGATCTACCCCAAGGTTCGGTGGAGAGGGCCATGGCTGAGGATTTGCCTGGAGGTCGGAGGATTGTGGGTCGCGAGATCAGCGGGCGGAAGATGTGCGCACTCGGAAGAAATGGTGGGCGGTTGGCTTTCCGATGGCCAACCATTCCCCTTATATAGCGAGAGCTGCCCGCCAAATTAGGGGGCCGTTACCGCACGATGATTACGCCGAAAGTTACCGTTAAGTTACCTTAACGGCTAGTTTGACCACGACGGTCCGCCTCCACCACTCGACTCATTGAGTTATTCGCCGAGGTGGCGTTGGTTCGGTACACTCAAAGCGACGGGTTCGCGGATTTTTCCTTTGTCAGAGCAAGCGATTCGATGGATGCCAACTTGAAGCCGTATACTCATTGCCCGGCCACCCGCGCCTAATCAACGGCCTCGGGGACTCGATGGGGATATGCCTCTTGGGGTATCCTCGGCGGACGTTCCGATGGCCCAAAGGTGGCAGTGGGCTGCGAGCAGTGGATCAAAGCCCATCAGGTACCAAAGCGGAGGTCGAAGGCCCAGGCGAGTAGATAGGCCCGGTCGGTGAGTTAAGCGATTGACAAAGTTGTAACGAATCGGTTGAGATATGTAAACCCTAGGGAGGTAAGCCTATATAAACCTCCCTAAGGGGTGAGTAGAGATCGTTCCATCATACACCCAAGCAACTTCGCCGCCTAGAGCCGAGTTCGCCCATTGTAAACACCTCCATAATACAATCTAGCGAGTAGGTCTTTACCCTCAGGCCGAACACAGGTAAAACCAGAATCTCCGCCCTCATCTCTTTGTGAGATGGTGGCCCTGCCCTTCGTTCTACTACTCGCTGCCGATTGCAGCATCTGCCGTGGTCATTCCCACGACATTGTTCATTTTATATTGTTTCCTTAGAGTTACTTAAGAATGGCATTACTTCTTTTGAATAGTGGTTTCCTAATTGTTTAGTGGAATAGAATCATTTTCATTTTTATGGATGAGAGGTTATAATTTGTAAACAAAGAAATAATATTATTTAACTAATTATGGATTCAATATAGTGTTTTGGTTTGTTTAACTTGTAGTTGAAGTAAAAGAATAGGTTTTATTTCATTACAATTATTCTTGGAGATTTTATATTAAATAAGAATCCTTTTATAAAATAATTCGCACTTATGGTGGAAGGATAATTCAATAAAATTGCATTTAAAATGTGTTGAATCATTTAGACTTCATAATACTATTTATTAGATTTAATTGGTTAATTTAAGAATATTAACAAATTTTATTTGACATTTGATGAATTATTAACTAAAGAAATAGGATTTAAATTCAAGTTATTAAAGTATTTAACTTTTTATTTAACTTAAAAGTGGATTATCACATCTCTAACATGTAGGTATTATTTTTGTGATCATTTTGGTATATTACATTTATTTTTGTGATTTATAAATAATAAGACATGATTTTAATATGGTTTATTACTTTAAAAATACTTAATAAATAATAAATATTTAATTAAATGAAGTAATAATGTATAATTATAATGTTAAAGTATAATTCTTATTTTTCTAAGATTTTTGGTATTTTATTTAAATTTTTAACATTTACCATTATTAAAATATTAATTATCAAAGTATTAATACTTTATAAAGTATTTATTAAATAATATTTATTTAAATAATTATCATAATAATACTTAATATAGTTTTAAGTTGTAGATTTTATTTTTCTAAACATTTCCATATATTATATGTATTTTTCTGATTTATAAAACTAAAGATATCAATTTTACAAGATTTAATCATTTTATTTCATTTCTGGAATATTGTTATTTAAATTTGTATTGTTTTATTTATTTCCTAAACATACACTAAACCTTTTACACCTAGACTGGATATACCCAAGTCACAGACATGTGGGGCTTAGGGCCACGTTGATGTGCCACGCTGGCATGAACCATTAATCCTTTTTACACTCACAACGAACCTAGCCACAGAGATGAACTTGTGGGTCCGTGGCCACGTTGGCAAGCCACATCAGCAACGAGACCCACACTAGGTTTGGCTTGTTCTGATCGACATGGCGGACGGTGGCTGTCGCCGGCGACCATCTAGCAGCGGCGCTACGATACACGAGTGGATGCGAATGTTAGTGGATCGGAAGCGCATGAACGTGGGCAATCTAACTAGGGTGGCGTAGTGTCTAGGGGTGGCCGGGAGCCTCGCCGGTGGTGACCGAAGCGGAGACAGCACGGCGGCGCTCGAGGCCAGAGCTAACCAGAGAGGTATGGGAAGAAAGGAAGGGTCCTAGAGGACCATCAGCTCACCGGGAATGCAGAGAAGTGGTCGAGGAGGCAAGGTGCAGTTGGAGACGGCGGTGATTGACGTCTACGAACGGCGTCGGGGTCGGAGAAGATGGATCAAATCCTGCAGTTAGAGACCTCCCTGACCAGTGTGCTTCGGGGCAAATGACGAAGTCGAGCATCATGGTCATCGTGGAGGCCTCAGAATGGCAAGGGGAGGCCGGGAGAGAGCTTTGGCTCGAAGCACGGCAGTTAGGGTTTCGGCATTTTTGCGGAAGAGGAAGAGAGGGGTTGAGAGAGAGAAGATGGGGAGATAATAATGAGAGAGGGTATCCCGACGGTTCTTATCCCTTCCTCTGGAGCTTAGCGGCAGCGGGAATTGCAGCGTCCGATCAACGGCGGCCGGCGCGACAGGCAGCTGCTTCCGCCGTCGCGGAAGACGACGATGAACATAAGGACGAAGCGGTACGGCTATCGGTGGGATAGTGCTAGGCTGAAGTGGGCTGCTGCGGAGTGTGCGGTTAGTTTTGCCTGTGACTTGCAGGCGACGAATAGAGAGGAAATGAAATGGGTCGTGGGCCAGAAACTGGGTTAACTTTGTTCCCCTTCTTTTTCTTTTATATTTTTCTTATATTCTGTTTTATTTTCTAGCTTTTTATTTAAGCAATTGTTTTGACATTTCCTAATGGTATTTCCTTGCTAAATAATTGCAGCAATCATACAGTTATTTAGATTCAATTTGTGGACTTTTATTCGGAGAAATGAAGCTTTTTTAAAATGATTAGTAATAGTCATATGGTTTAACTATATGTGTTAAATCACATAGTAAAGCATAGGGTGATTTATAATAATTGTATCCCACTTATTCCATGCTCATATGAAATGAGTGGTTAGAGAAATGGATCAAAGAATTTTCCCAATGACTATAGATGGGATATTTATGAGATGTTGATGAGAAAACTCATTAATAAGTTTAGGGTCCTGAATTGTAATTGCTTACCCTAGGGATTAGGGTACTTGCTATACTTATATTCTTTTGTTGATGTGAATAAAGATTAATGGTTAATCACATTGTCTTTATGTTTGTAATCTTTAATAACATCACCATTCAAAGTAAGATAATGGAATTGTTTTCTAGGATAACTTATGAGAAAGAATTGATAAAAATAGTTCCATAAGCACCTATGATAATGATGATTGAAAATGACAAAGATGTGCTTAAGTTATTTGATGTAGGAAATTATTCCTATCAACCATTGTGGAAACAAAATGATTGATCCAACAGATGGGATGGATGTTAAGCTTGATTATAGATTTAGGGTTTAGTGTTTACCAAGAATTCCTACCTTCCATACTTTATAAACCTGGACTTCTAATTAAGGAATTCCTTTCCTAGATATACTACTTCTTTATATACATCATCATGTGTTAACATGATGAACTTTACTTCACCAGAATATTCTTATCCATCTTATATTCTTCTAAATCCACTTGTAAATCCATATGCTTGACACTAAAGCTTTTCCTAACCTTCTCATATCCATACCTGGTTAAATCAACTATTCTTCTAATAATAATCTCCAACCCAACAAGTGGTTACTTCTAACTCCACTCTTACCTTTCCTTAGTCATCCACCTTAATAATACTCCATTATCTTATACTAGGGTTCAATCATGTTCTATCCACCAATGTCACTCATACATGATGTAAGCATTCAATCTTTGTGGCTTAAACATGATCATTATAATCCTTTGATCATTTATGGCTTAGGTTTCCAATTGGCTAATCAAAGCCTCATCAATACAACATTACGATTGTATTATAGTTATCTTCTTAGTATCCCTATCTATCTATGAGATATTACTCATTGACTATACCTACTTGATCCAATAGGATTACTCCTTGGTAACTATCTTCAGAATTCATCCTTATAATCTTCTTTGTTACCACATATAATTATGTCTTCCAGATAACTCTTCTATCCATTTAAGAGTGAGTTAACTCCATCAATTATCATAATGATTTCATTCTCTCCAAACTTTTCCATCCTATAGATGATATTCAATTCTAGCATTACTATTTACCCCTTCTTACTTATTTCTTTATAGGTCTTAAGTGAATGCTATAATAAGGACAAGAGTTGATAGGTCAAGAATTGGTAGATGAAGAATTGGTGAATCAATAGTTGATTTCTCAATATTGATGAACAACAAATATAAGTATAGGATTCAATAGAGATGATAAAGATTGATATGGAAAGAAAGATATATGATGAATGATCTTGACTTGGTTTCTTTCCTGCTCAATCTCACTAGAGAGTTAAAGTTAGGTATTTCCACGATACTCATGGTATAAATAGATGAGATTAAAATATAGTTGTTACATTCTTATTATTTGTGTTATATTTATAACTTGGTATTCATGGGTTGTGTAATGAATACTGGGATATGATTACTTAAGAATCAAATATAATCCATTAAGTAATGTATTAGGGTTTAACTTTTATTACATTTGATCTACCCTTAGATCAAATCTCCCTTACCCAAAATAAGGTTTTAGCAAAGATCATATTGAAACTTATCACAGTCAAATTGATGATCTACTTCAATTCCATCAAGTTGAGAGAAGCTTCAATCACTTTGACAAGTTTTTATTTAAAAGTGCGATAATTATTCAGATTTTCTATGCATGAATGCAATGCACACACCTGTGTTTAGCTTATTTCTAAGCTCTAATGTTGGGATGTTACACAAAATCCACTGAGGACCTCTAAACCCTGCAACGAACTTCACAAAACCAAAAAAGAACCGCAAACATTTTTGGTGTTTTCGATTTTTCAAAGTAAGTACTCAGGGAAAAATCAAACAAAGCAAAATCTTTTTGGATTTTTCTTAAGGCAAATCAAAGCTAAAAAGCAAAGAAACAAGCCAAGAGAAACAACGAAAATATTTTTGGTATTTTTGTGTTTTGGGAAAGCAGAAACAAAAACTAAAAAGAAAGCGAAACATGGATATACAAAGTACCGACGAAGCATGATATGTAGATGAGTGTGATGATGGCTAGCATGTGCTTGACGTGGAGCCTGTTGTGAACCCCAAGAGCAAGGTGTGAAGCAGCACAGCAGCAAGTTTCCCCCCAGTAAGAAACCGAGGTTTTCAAACCAGTAGGAGGAAGGAAATGTCACACATGTGTTACTAGCAACACGGAGACCTGCACAACACAAACTGAAGACTTTGCCCCAACGAATCAGTGAGGTTGTCAAGCTCACCGGTTTGCTATAACAAAGGATTAAACGTATGGTGTGGAAGGTAATGGTTTGCAGCAAGTAAACAAGTAACAGTGGAAGATGTATCAATGGTAAAGATTGGACCGGGGTCCATAGTTCACTAGAGGTGCTCTCCTTAGATAAAAAACATGGCATGAAGGGTAAACAAATTACAGCAGGGCAATTGACATGAACTGAGTAAGGCATAACAATGCAATACTAGTCAGAAAGATCCTATGAGATTCGATTGGGCAATACAACAAGATACATAGACCGCCATCCAACTACATCTATGACTAGAAGTACACCTTTAGGTTATCATCCGAAACCCCTCCAGTATTAAGTTGGAAGCAACAAACAACTGCTTTAAGCAAAGTGTGTAAGGTAAACAGTCCACATGTTCCATGAACACGAGACCGTTGTTTTCTCCCTAGTAGCAACGACACATCTACAACCGAAGAGATTTCTGTCACTTCCCTTGGAAACTAGAGGCATGAACCCACTATCGAGCATAAATACCCCCTCGTGGAGTCACTAGCAACTACTCGGCCAAGATAGCTACTAACAACGGAGAGCATGCAAGATCACAAACAACACAGACATGATAGAATCATAAAAACAAAACCAATCAATCCAATATAATAATCTCAATATCCATCGGATCCCCGCAAACACAACATGCATGATTACAAATAGATTATATCTTGATCATGAACGGAGCTCACAAGATCTATACATGAAAGCACAAAGAGGAGATATAACCATCTAGCTACTACATGGACCCATAGTCCAAGGTGGAACTACTCACGCATCATACTGGAGAGAAGGCCTCTGGGATGATCTCCCCTCGAGGTCTGGGAAGAACTTGATCCCCAATCTAGGGATGACGGTGGCGGCTCTGAAGGTTTTGTCGAATATTGATCAGTACCAGTTTACGCGGGGTATTCTTATAGGCGAGGCGAGGCTAGGAGGCGGCTAGGGCCCCACCCTACCAGTGCGGGTGGGCCCACGCGCCTAGAAGTGCAGCATACTGGTTTGCTTCTCTGTCTCGTCTCTAGACTTCGTGTTCCCCACAGAAAGATTTGACTTTGGCTTTTGTCCCGTCCAATTCCGAGAATATTGATTTTCCGCCTTTCTGGAACCAAAAACAAAAAAAAACATGCAACTAGCACTGTGGCAACTTGTTAATAGGTTAGTTCCAGAAAAGATATAAAAACACCTCAAAGAAAGACAAAGCAAAGCAAAGTAGATACTAAACAATCATGAAGATGCTCCATGCTTGTTTAGTATCTACTTTGCTAACTATCTACTGGTGATATTTATGTTTTACGGTACTAACCTACTAACAAGTTGCAGCGATCTCAAATCTGTTTTACATTGTCTTTTGTTTGAGAAAAGTTAATAAAGAAATATTCTCGGAATTGAACGAGACAACGTCAATTACTCCGTGGGGAACAAGAAATCGGAGGGGCCGGAGGGCCGGCCAGGGGCTAGACCCACCCAGTGCAGGTGGGCCACCGCGCATAGCTGGGTTTGTCCACAGCGCCTCGCCTCCCCGCCTATAAAGCCCTTGATCCGAAACCACAGTGCCGATCAATTATCCACGAGCCGTGCATGGCGGCCATCGTCCTAGATCGAGTGCAGTTCTTCCTGGAATCATCGGGAGGCCTTCTCCGGTATGATGCGTGAGTAGTTCCAATGTTGGTTTGATTAATGGTTTGAGGGTTTTGATCGATAACAGTTGGTTTCTTCAAAACTTTCTTGATCCATCAAGCTTTTAAAGCGGATTCTTGGAGGCTAAGGACGTCTTCACTAGGGGAGTCCTTTACTTCCTTTCTCTTTACATTGTTTTTAGTTTGCTTTGTTTCTTTTGCTTGGTTTTGTTTGCCTCTTTCCAAAAAACCCAAAAAATTTAGTCTAGTTTGGTTTGCTTGCTTTATTCAAAAACACAAAAAAATTAGTTCCTGCTCTAGTTGCTGGTCTGTCTTTGCCTTGCTTGGTCATGCTTTCTATTAATGGTTGGTTTCTTTGAAACTAGTTCTTATTGGCAAGATGGGTTCACGGAAGAACAAAAGTATTATTACAAGGAACACCGTTTGTCACAAAAAGAGAAACATTTATGGGAACAAATTGATAAGTTGAATACTATTGCTAGAGACGTGTGCTCTACTTATAATGTTACTTATTGCTTTGATAAGTATTCTTGCTGTAGGAGGTATAAACACATGCCTTTTCAATGTGAGTATAATGATAATGTTACCATATCTTCCTATATTAAAGGAAATTATGACTTTTATGATGTGGAACATATTGAAGAATTTATTGCTTTCAAGGGTGCATTCTAACTTGCTAGTTTGCTTGAAAATATTGATGATGCACCTTATGAATGTGAGGTTTATGAGATACTTAAATTTTGCTTTGATAATTACAAGGAAGACAACGGCTATATTCTTGAATATGTTAATAAGTGTTTTCGACAAATGGAAGAGACTAATGCCTTGCAGGATCCTATGGAAGAAGAAATTGTTGAAACTGGAAGCTCATTAGATGAAAAAGAGGAGGAGAGTGATGAACAAAAGGAGGAAGAATGGATATACCGATGCCTACTTTCTAATGAGAATAAATCTTTACCTCTTATATTATTTGATTGTCCCCCATGCTTACCAAAGGAGGATGAATGTTATGTTCTTGTGGATCCTTTTGAAATATCTACTTTGGGTAAAACCTGTGAAGGTTTTAATCCCACAATTTTTTAGCTTGATAGAAATTATGTGTTTGTAGATCATGAAAAGCATGCTTTATGTGATTGCTATATTGTTGAGTTTATTCATGATGCTACTTAAAATTATTGAGAGGAAAATTTGGTTGTATAAGTTTTGATGGTATTGAAACACCTCTCTTTGTGCTGAAAGTTTTGAAGTTACTCTTGTCTTATCTTCCTATGCATGTCACTTTGTTCTTCATGAATTTATTTGTGTACAAGATTCCTATGCATTGGAAGAGGGTTAGACTTAAATTTGTTTTGAATTTGCTTCTTGATGCTCTCTTTGACTTCAATTCATATTTCTCATGAGAGCATCTTCTCAAACTTTCCATGCCTAACTTAAAGGCGTGAAAGAAAAGTACTTGTTGGGAGATAACCCAAGAGTTTCCTTGAGTCTTGGAAGTTATTACTTCAGTAATGACCTCTCCTTATCCTTTTTTGTTTGCTTTTTGTGCCAAGAATGACCTCTAATGAGAGGGAAGTAAGATTTGGGAAGTTGCTGTCCCGAAACATATTTCTGTCCTCCACCAAAAAAATTGTGAGGAGGATCTGTAACTCGGATTGAAATCAAAATTCACGAATAAATCCCCCAGTATGTTAGCTAACTTTTGTTAGTTCAACACTTTTTTATTTGAGATACATAAGATGTTCATAAAAATCAGTTTCTACCTGCTGGTCTGTTTTGACAGATTTCTTCCAATATTTGCATTTGCTTCTTATTGATTCCTTTTTGAGTTCTATTTCGGTGAATTGAGCTTTTTGAAGGAGTTACTATAGTAGCTTGTGTTTTTAGTGAAAATCCTTATTGTTCCAAAGCTTTGCCAGAGGTCTAATATCTTTTGAATACACTAATGTTGCTAATAAAGATTGTGTGAAGTTTTGTATGAAGGAAAAATTTCAGGTGTAGAGAAAGAATGATGCAATGAGATGAAGAATGGAAAAAAGATCAAGCTTGGGGATGCCACCATGGTTTCACCCCAAGAAATATCCAAGAGGGACAAGCTTCAAAGCTTGGGGATGCCCAAGGCATCCCCTTCTTCGTCAATAAAAAGCTCAGGTCTGTCTAGACACTTCATTTTTATTGTTTCATGCACAGTTGTGTTGTTCTTGGAGCATCTTAGTTTTTGATTGGAGCGTCTTAGTTTTTGTTTGCTTTGATTAGGTTGTTTAGTTTGCTTGAATAAAGTAGTTTGGACCCCCGTTCTCACTGTGTTGTTTTGCAAATAAGTTTGCTTGGTGTTGGAAAGGAGTAGTAAGTTCTTGCTTGTAAGTGCAAGAGGATCTTGCATTGACTGTGACTTAGACTTTAGCATGACATGCTAGGTGTTGTTTTATCATTATGCTTAGTGATTATTGCTGTAGCATGTCTTGTTCCAAACAATTGGGATTGCTTAATGTGCCTTGAAGAAATTATGTGTTGTTTTAGCATGCAAAAGCATACTATTGTGGTATTCTCCTTTGATGCTTTGCTTGGGTTGACTTGGCACATGCTTACACCATCTTATGACTCCCACAAAGTCACCATTAGCCTCTATGATCATTTAGTCCTTGACTTGTACTACCACTCTTTGCTTTGATTAGTATGCTTTGTTGCACTGCATGATTTTGGCCATTATTGCTCTCTTAGTTGGTTGCTCCCAGTCTTTTGCTAGCCTCCACTTGTATAAGTAAGTTCTAGTCATGCTTCCAACTCCCAAGAAACCAAGTTATTCCAAAGTGTCCACTATAAACTCCTATGCATGGTGTATTACACCATTCCAAGTATATTCTTGTTTTCAACTATGTTCCAATTAAAAACTATTTTGTTATGTGAAAACTTAGTGATTAAAGCCCTCACGAACTTGATGGCACACTCTATTCTTTTCCCCTAATAAACTTGAACCATTGTGACAACTTTGTTGTATATGCTTGCACTTATAAGTTGGAATTAGCAGAACCGTGCTATCACGGGGAACGTTTTCAACAGTGCAGTTGTACTTTGTACTCAGTTGATATCATGCTCTTTTGTATATGGATGTCACCGGTGTGAAATAAAGAGGGAACTTGTAAGTCCATGGAATTTTTATTCTGTTTTAGAGAAACGCGTGGGCCGCTAGCCTAAGACATGCTTAATCATGGTGGAAACTTGAAGCATCACCATAATGAGCTATCTATGAAGAATCCTCAATAAAAAGCTATGCATATGGTAAATGAAAAGAATGCTGAGATGCTCATTGTCTGCTTGCCTTGTCATTTTGGTTATGGGAAAGCTCATGTACCATGTGGAAGGGGTACCCAGTTGGCGGTTCTCAATGATATGCAAATACTTACAATGACAAGAACTTACCTGGACCCAAAGTTGAGTATGCATGAGGTGTGGCCCTCGTATTCAAGGGACTTGAGATTGCTAACTTATACTTTGTCAATCATATACTCCATCTTTGCCACTTTAACCTTAATCACTTCAAGATGCTTATGATAGGGGCAATGAGGGCTGAAAGCTAAGAAGTACCCTAATTTTTGGAAGATCTTTTTGAAACTTCTAATGCCTGCTTCCTTTATAAAAATGCCTTTCTTCCATCATTATTGAGTCTCCACCTTCTACCTTTAGGCACCATTAAGAGAGCATAGTTGCCATTCTGTGTGCAGTGTTCCAAAGCTTATTAATTGATGCATATTGTGATATTACTTGTTCTTGTGCTATTTGTTTCTAGTCGCCCTTGTGAACTTTGCAGGTGTCCTATGCATCTATATTGCTACTCTATGAGGGACAAGCTGATTGCCACTATGCTATGTTTTTTGTATGTGAAACAAACAAATGTTTTTCAATGCATATTATTCATGATCTTTGTTTGTAGCTTGTCATGTTGCATGCATAGTTACTATGTCCTATTATTAGAACTCCATCTTTCATGCACATGTTTAGAGTTCTTTGATCCCATCTTTCAATGCTTGCAAATGGTTGGATCTTTATTGTGAGGGTGCATGTCACCTCAAAAGTTATTCTGTTTATCACTTACCTACTCGAGGACGAGTAGGAGTTAAGCTTGGGGATGTTGATACATCGAAACGTATCTATAATTTTTGATGCTCCATGCTTGTTTAGTTTCTACTTTGCTTTGCTTGTCTACACTTTGAAGTGATTTTTACATGTTTTCTGGTACTAACCTACTAACAAGTTGCAATAGTGCCAGATGCCTGTTTTCTGCTGTTTTTGGTTTCAGAAAATTTAGTAAAGAAATATTCTCGGAATTGGACGGGACAAACGTCAAAGTCAATTACTTTCCGTGGGGAACAAGAAGTCTAGAGGGGAGCCGGAGGGGCCAGCCAGGGGGGCATTCCCACCACAGGCGCGGGTGGGCCCTGCCCCGCGCCTGGCTAGGATTTGCAGCCCTGGCCGCCGCCTCGGCCTCCCCCCTTCGCCTATAAGAAGCCCCCGATGCAGAAACCCTGAGTACCCGATCAAATATCCACAAAACCGTCTGTAGCCGCCGCTACCATCGTCCCTAGATCGGGGGATCTGAAGTTCTTCCCGGCACCCTGCTGGAGGGTAGATCATCCTGGAGGCCTTCTCTCTGGTATGATGCGTTAGTAGTTCCACCTTGGACTATGGGTCCATGTAGTAGCTAGATGGTTGTATCTCCTCCTTTGTGCTTTCATGTATAGATCTTGTGAGCTCCGTTCATGATTAAGATCTAATCTATTTGTAATGATGCATGTTGTGTTTGCGGGGATCCGATGGATATTGAGATTATTATGTTGGTTTGATTAATGGTTTTGTCTTTATGATTATATCATGTTTGTGTTGTCTGTGATCTTGCATGCTCTCCGTTGTTAGTAGCTATCTTGGCCAAGTAGTTGCTAGTGACTCCAAGAGGGAGTATTTATGCTCGATAGTGGGTTCATGCCTCTAGTTTCCAAGGGAAGTGACAATAATCTCTTCGGTTGTAGATGTGGTGTTGCTACTAGGGAGAAAACAACAGTCTCTTGTTCATGAAACATGTGGACTGTTTACCTTACACACTTTGTTTTAAGCAGTTGTCTGATGCTTGCAACTTAATACTGGAGGGGGTTCGGATGATAACCTGAAGGTGGACTTCTAGTCATAGATGCAGTTGGATGGCGGTCTATGTATCTTGTTGTATTTCCCAATCGAATCTCATAGGATCTTTCTGACTAGTAATTGCATTTTTATGCCTTGCTCAGGTGTTTACCCTTCATGCCATGTTGTTTATCTAAGGAGAGCACCTCTAGTGAACTATGGACCCCGGTCCAATCTTTACCATTGATACATCTTCTACTATTTCTCGTTTACTTGCTGCAAACCATCACCTTCCACACCATACGTTTAATCCTTTGTTACAACAAACTGGTGAGCTTGATAACCTCACTTATTCGTTGGGGCAAAGTCTTGAGTTTATGTTGTGCTGGTCTCCGCGTTCCTAGCAACACTTGTGTGACGTTTCCTTCCTCCTACTGGTTCGATAACCTCGGTTTCTTACTGAGGGAAAACTTGTTGCTGTGCTGCTTCACACCTTGCTCTTGGGGTTCCCAACAGGCTACACATAAGTTGTGCAGTCCATCATATACGTCCCCCCAAGCTTAGGATTTTGGCCTAAGTGGAGATCAATCCCAGCCTGGCTAAGAAGGAGTGACTCTGTACTATGACAAATAGGCCCCTTCGTCCTAGTACGTGCTCGAGGAAGCCCCTGTGTAGGGCACAGTGTGGTCATAAGAGGGCGCGTCCCCCTGGTAGTGTTCGTGGAAACCACGAATGCGGAGCTGATCGTCCATCTCCTCCTTGGAGCGTGACCAAGGCCCCCTGCAAATATTGAACAAAATGGCTTGTGGCAAAGGAATTTCCCTCTCGTCCCCATCAGTAAACATCATCATGTAAACTAAACTCTCAAGGATAGAGATAGCAGTAACAAAGTGATGCGCTTTCATGGCTGCTAAATAAAGCCTCTATGGATCCAATATTATATCATTTGGATCAACAAAAAGTTCTAAGGCAGCAACTACACGTGCAACAATAATACCCCCATAAATGGGTCCTTTAGCAGCTAGGCGGCGAGCAATGAGAGAACCAAGATTATACCTGGTTTTATTGTTAAGTGCGGCAGCTATAAAAGCCAAATGATAGTTGGAAATGTTTCTAGTGCTCTCCCTACCAAGAATACTAGTGGCAAGATAATAAGCAAAATATCTGATAGCTGGGATTTGAATATTTCTTATCTACCCGCGCTGGGTTGTGCGGTCATCATCATTTGTTATCCCGCGGTAGAGCTCCAACAAATCAGCGGGTCGACCCTGAATCTTCTTCACTGTCCCAGCCATGCCAATACCTTTTATGCTGCAAAATCTTTTCAATGTCATGGTACAAGGCCTACCATAGATTTTGAATGAAATCTCTGTCCTGAAAGGGGTGTTAGTGAAAGAGAAACTCTCCACAAAAGTTTTGGTGAGCAAAGCATACTGCTCACTCTCATCCTTCATATAATCAGTTATACCAACCCTCTGAATAAAAGTTAGGAAATCATCAAGAATCCCTGCAGCTTGCAAAAAGGTAAAACAAGGGAAGGTAGAAGGGTGCGCATCCCCCTCATCTCCCTTGTTGCCAAAGCGCGGCACAATAAGATCCTCATTATATGATGGCTTAGCTCGGGAGGCTGATCTCAAAGGCCTTGTCCTCCTAGGTGCATCACTCTCAAACACTTCTCGAAAGGTATGGTTATCCATGGCCCTTTTTCTGAAATTTTTAGACAAACATAACACCAAGTGATTTCCACGTTGATAAATGATGAGGAACTACTATAGGAACTTGCTAGAAGGCTAAACATGCATCAAAATGAAATCTATAAGCATGGAACAAGCATGCAAGATCACACAACCTGTCACCTATAGTAGCAAAATACTCAAGATACAATCCACCAATCAAAAATCTAATTAGACAAGCGGAGGAGGCACATACCGGAGAGAAATCCCTCCAAAAATCAGCAGCAAAGATGGGTTGAGCATGGAGATAAAAAATCGGGAGCAAGAACAGCAGGATCTCGAGGTTTGAGAAGTTTTACGGTGTTTTTCAGAAGAGAGAAAGAAGTAGCAGGAAGGAGGCAACTTGGAGGGCCAGGGTGGTCCACACCCAGGCCAGGCGCCATTTGGGGATGGCCGCGCCACCAGGGGGTGTGCTGGCCTGGTGGTTCCCCCTGGGCCAATCCAGGTGCCCCTCTACCCCTTTTTTTCGAGGAAAAATGTAATATGAATTTTCTGGAATTTTTTGGGAAACTTTATTTTTTATGAAAATTGATTTTCTCGCAGAAAAAGATTTTTGAAAGACATAAAAGGCAAAGCAAAATCAAAACTACATAAGTTCTAAGACACTCTAATAAACAAACAACTAGCAAAACTAAAACTAACAAGACGAAGAGCAAATATTGGAAAGGAGAAAAATAAAGGTGAGCAAGTATAATCATTGTGAAAGCATTGTTTTGTCCATTAAAATCCCTTTGTTAACAAGGTTGATCAAGTCTTGTTACCAAAAAAATTTTATATGAAACAAAACTTTGCATTTCACAAAATTATTATGTTACCTCAATCTTGATAGCAATGTTCCCAATCATAATAGTTTAAAAACTTTCTTGTGGAATGGGATAATATATTTCTCCAACTTTGATGCCCTCAATATTTTCAATTGAATTTAGGCCATATCTCTTATCAATCTTCTTGGGAAATAGATAGTATGCTCTTTGCCATTAATATTAAAAGTTACTTTTCATTGATTACAATTCATGACAGCACTTGCAGTATTAAGAAAAGGTCTCCCAAGAATAATAGACATATTATCCTCTCCAGGCATCTCAAGCACAACAAAATTAGTTAAAACCAAGCAATTATGAGCCACTTGAACAAGAACATCCTCACATATACCAAAAGGAATAGTAGTTGACTTATCAGCCATTTGGAAAGATATATCAGTTGATATCAATTTTTCTAGCTGAAGTCTCTTGTAGAGAGAAAAAGGCATAACACTAACTCCATCTCCCAATCACACAAAGCAGTTAACATAATTATTTTTAATCGAGCAAGAAATAGTTGGAATACCTGGATCACCAAGTTTCTTTGTAACCTTACCATTGAATGAATAATTAGCAAGCAAAGTAGAAATTTCCTCATTAGGAATCTTCCTTTTATTAGAGACAATATCCTTCATATACTTTGAATAAGGAGTCAACTTAATAGCATCACTCAAAGGAATTTGCAAAAATAAAGGTTTCATCCACTCACAAAACTTGTTATAGTGTTCCTCCTCCTTTGACTTGTGTTTCTTATTAGGAAAAGGCATTGGTTTCTGCACCCAAGGTTCTCTTTCACTACCATGTTTATTAGCAATAAAATCTCCCTTAGTATACTTAGTGTTCTTAGTGTGCTTCTCAGGTTCTTCTTCAACTTATTCCTTACCAGGAGCATCATTTTTATCATTACCACTTTCAGTTTCAGCATTAGAGACATATACTATTAGGATCTACAGCAGGTTCAGAAGGTTCCTCAACTGTTTTATGTTTCTTTTTCTTTCTCTTAGAAGGACTACCACTATTTTCAGCTTGTTGAGAACCTTGCTCAATTCTTTTAGGATGTCCCTCAGGATATAAAGGATCTTGAGTGGCTGCACGACTCCTAGTTCTAATTCCATAAGCATGTTTATCTCCAGAAGCATTGACTATCATATCTTTTTGTACCTTAGCAAGTTGAACCATTTGAAAATGTTTAACAAGCATTTTAACATCATTAGCAGTTCTTTCCACAATATCTTTCAACTCATTAATAGCTCTAGAGTTTTCCAATAAATTATTATGAACTTGTTTATTAAAATTACCTTGTTTAACAATAAAAATATCAAATTCCTCTAAGCATTGATCAGGAGGTTACCATAAGGAATATCACCTTCATCAAAGTGTTGGAGAGTGTGTACCTCAATAGTGGATGAGTGAGAAATTGGCTTACATAGTTCATCTATAGGAGGTAAATTGTTCACATCTTCAGATCTAATACCCTTCTCCTTAAGACATTTCTTAGCTTCTTTCATCACTTCATCATTTAATTCAATCATTCCCATCTTCTTGGGTGTTGGTGTTGGAGTTGGTTCAGGCACAATTGGTTCAAGTGTAGTTGGCTCGGGTGTAATTGGCTCAGTTGAAGTCCAATCATCATAATTCTTGCTTATTTTAGCCATTAATTCCTCAGCTTCTGCAGGAGTTCTTTGCCTGAAAACACAATCAGCAAAACTATCTAGGTATGTCATAGATGCAGTTAGTCCATTATAATAAATATCAAGAAGCTCATTTTTAGGTAATGGACATCTAGGATGTGCATGAATCAAGCCAAAGAACCTTGTCCATGACTCGGGCAATTTCTCCTCTTCTATCTGTTTAAAATCAAAAAGTTTTTGCAAGGCAGCATGTTTAGCACTAGGAGGGAAATATTTCTGAAAAAAGTAGCAATCAAACAATTAGGGCTATCAATGGATCCAGGAGGTAAATTATTAAACCAAGCTTTACCTTCTCCTTTTAGTGGAAAAGGGGAGATTTTAGCAACAAAGTAGGTACGCATTTTAACATCATCAGAAAATAAGGCACTCATAGTGGAAAGCTCATTCATATGTGCCACATCCCTTTCATTCTTAGTCCCACAAAAAGGTTCTTTCACAACAATGTTTATATAGGATAAATCAAGAGAGAAATCATAATCTTTATCTTTAATGTGTAAGGGAGAAGTAGCAAACTTAGCATCAGGAGACAGTTTAGGTACAATAGTACGTTTCTCAAGGAGACTCCTAATAGCACTATCACCATGCGTGTTTCGATACTCTTCAATAAATTCATCAGTCATTTCAATGTAACCATCATTAATATCATAACTCTCTCTAGACTCAGGTGAGCTAACAGGTGTAATAGTGTCTTCACTAGGAGTTTCAGTGTTTCCCAATATAGTTCTAGCAATAGTAGCATCTAGTAAAGGACCTAATGAACCACTCTCATCAAGCACAATAGAAGTAACACCATGAACATCGGAAGCAATTTCAGATTTAGCAGTAGTAGCCGTGTGTGTAGCATGTGTATGTGGTGGTGGTGTAACAAACTTACTTAGAACGGACGGTGAATCAAGAGCAGCAGAGGTGTTTAGAATTGTACCTCTTCTTGTAGTGGATGGTAAAATAGGAAACATTCCATCAAGAGACTTTCCCATGATGAAAAAGGATAGAAGCGGACAATAATAAATCCAAGTGAACTTACAAATAAAGCTATGCTCCCCTCCAACGGTGCCATAAAATAGTCTTGATGACCCACAAGTATAGAGGATCAAAACAGTCTTTGAGAGTAGTATAACCCAATTTATTGATTCGACACAAGGGGAGCCAAATAATACTTAGAAGCCTTAACAACTGAGTTGTCAATTCAGCTGCACCTGGAAATAGTCTTGCTCATAGTAGTTTATCAGTAGCAACCGTTTTCTACTAGCAATAGCAAAGTAACAGCAGCAGTAGAACAAAAGCAATAGTAACAATAGTAGCAAACAGTAGGATTTGAGTGCGGTAGGCATAGGGATGGATGGAGGGGCGTTGCATGTACGAGACTATTCATGTAACTTCAAGATCTAGGGCATTTGCAGATAAATAAGATAAAGCATCCAAGTACTAAACAATCATAGGCATATGTTCCATATATAGTCATACGTGCTCGCAATCAGAACTTGCACAAAATGTTTTGTTCTACCAGCCCGTTGCAGTGGGGCCTCAAGGGAATCTACTGGCAATTAAGGTACTCCTTTTAATAGAGTACCGGAGAAAAGCATTAACACTCCGTGAACACATGTGATCCTCATATCACAGCCATCCCATCCAGCTGTCCCAATTTCTTTCACTTTGGGGCCTTTGGTTCCGGACAATGATATGTGTACACAACTTGCAGATAAGATCACAAACAATAATATTATCATGAATTAATAACATGTTCAGATCTGAGATCATGGCACTCGGTCCCTAGTGACAAGAATTAAGCACAACAAGTTGCAACAAAGTCAAATAGCACTCATAAAGATACTAGGCACCATGCCCTAACAATCTTATTCGATTACATGATAGATCTCATCCAATCTGTACCATCCCAATAGCCTACAGTGGGGGATTACTCACTCATGGATGGGGAAACATGGATGGTTGATGGAGAGGCGTCGGTGATGATGATGGCGATGATCTCCTCCAGTTCCCCATCCCGGCAGGGTGCCGGAACGGAGTTTCTGGTTCCGAATCACGGTTTCTGGTGGTGATGACGCAGCGGAACTCTTTCTAAAAAAACGTCGAACCCTCCTTCGTTTTTAGATCATAAGACTTTATGTAGGCGAAGAGGGAGGCCGAGGGGGTGCCCGAGGTAGCCACACCTCTCCCAGGCACGGCCAGGGCTAGCCCGCGCGGCCAGGGTGTGTGGGCCCCTCGTGGCCCTCCTCCGTATCATCTTCTGGCTCCGTGATTCTTCTAGTAAAATAGGAGTTTTGGCATATTTTCCGGGATTTTTCCTGAAAGTTGATTTTCTGCACAAAAACTAGACACCTAAGCAATTATGCTGAAAACAACGTCAGTCTATGTTATTTGTATTCAAATGACACAAATTAGAGGAGAAACAATAGCAAAAGTGTTTGGGAAAGTAGATACATTTTGGACGTATCAGGGAGCCCTAATGTTCACCTCGGCATCTTGGAGCAGTCCCATGTAAGAAGCAGTTGGGGCTGACATTTCGTCGAGCACCTCATTGGCGCTTCGCAGCGGAGGGGCGGAGACCAGCGGAGGAGTGGCCTTCTTGTGGCTGACCGGCTTCTTCACAAACGGCGGCGCGCCCAGGGCGTTCCTCTTCGCTCTGACGTACTTTGGCCCCAAGGAGGGAACCTTCTTGGCCCTCTTCTGGGCAGGTGCGGGGGCGACGGAGGCAGTGACTGTGGTGGTTGCGGGGGCGACGAACGCGGCGACGGAGCCTTTGAGGACGTGCGCCTGCCTCCTCTTCATGCCGACGTGCGTGGAGGCCACCATTCCAGCCATCACGGTGTCACTCGGGGCCGGGCCGGGGCGGGAGGGCTCAGGCGAGGCGAATGGCTGCGAACTCGATCATGCGGCGGCGCTCGGAGGCGAGCGGGACCTCCATGGCCGGCGGCGAGGCGGACAAGGGCCTACGGCAGTGCAGGGAAGGAGGAGGGCTCGATCGGTTGAGGGATTTTTCCCTCCCGCGTCGATTCGTTGACCATAATGAAGGGCCCTGGGTATTTTCCTCTCAACCTGGGTTTCTACAGGTTGGAATGGAAAATGAGGGCTAGGCCTTCAATTTTTTGAGGGTTTAAGGATTTGAGGGCTCAGTTCCTAACCAACTTTCTGCCTCGGCCTTCAAAAAAGCAGTTAATTTGAGGGTTTGACCAGTTTGAGGGCTCTGTTAGAGATAGATGCTCTAATCCCGTAAAAATATCTACCTACCAACGGACTACTTCCCATACCGCAGCGCCCGCCATGCTCGCTGAAGGATTGGAAACTTGGAATCGCTCTTTGCAAGTGATACATGGGAGGAGCGGAGGCGCCGCCAGCCGGCAGTGGTGGCGAGCGGACGAGGATGCGACCTACTCGGGGCCATGTCTATCAAATTTCAATCCTTCCTAGTTGTGTTGTTTTTTCGATTGTTTGATTTTGATAGCCCTGGTCGGTACTTTCTTTATGTTGGAAGAAGATGCAACAATGAGGCGCCTATTCTCCTCCTCAGCATCATCGCCTGTATCTTCCTTTGTCGCGTCCTCCTGCCCCAGACTTGCCTCTGCCCCCGTCGAATCACCTCCGCCTTGAGTATGCCTCCGAGGCGCCGATGCTATGATACCAGGAGCTGGAGGAACCGACATGCCTCTCCACCGCGCTCTAGTGCAACGAGGTGTAGGGATATCCCCACGCTCTCCAACGAGTCGTCACTCCTCTCCGCCATGGGCTTCTATTTTCCCCTCTGCCCTGCCGATTCTCCTCCACCATCGTCTCTGGAGTTGACAGCTCGTGAAATTGTGATGTGTGCAGAAGGGGAGTAAAGTGTTGGATGATAGTGCGAGAGATAGTTTTAGGAGGACCTCTCTGCAAAGTGGCGGCGCTGACTGTTTGACAATGTGGCATGGTTTTAGACTGATTGGACGAGTTTGTTATGGTTAAGCGAGTTGTGGGACGATGGAGTAGAGATTTTCTAGCTGTGGGACTAATATGCATCTAGCCTGCAACTTGTAGGAGTAAATATGTTATTACCTCTAAAAACTATGCAAAAATCAGGGTTTACAGATTTTTTTTCTCGATAAGGGGCGCTTTATTACTCAAAAGTTTTAGTATTACACCTGCCCTCTGCATATCTAGGATGCACACAGCCGACATGAGTCCAGATAACCAACGTACGGGAAAATACAAGGCGTATTACATCTCAAAGTGATAATTGTAAAAAAACGCATAAGGAGCTGGAGGAGGGCCGCATATCAACAGATTATGCTGCCATCCATATCGGGTAAACAAATCCTATGTCGTATCCTCCAGATACACACACACACACCTCCGAAAAAGGTCATGATGATCCGCATGATGCAGCACCGACCAGGACCGTAGGGTGTTGGTACACCTGTAGATGACCTGCAAGAGAGAAAAAATTTCATCATTAAAGATTTTATCATTTCTACACAGCCATAGAAACCATATAATAGCAATCGTTCCAACCCAAAGAAGTAAATTATATTTGTTATCTATACCATGTAAGCAATTCCCAAAAATGTTGGCAACACTACATGATGGATACAAGCCTGAAGCTGCTTGGGTAACTGATAATATAGACCTAGCAAAATTACATTGGAAAAATAAGTGTTTGATTGTCTAGTTATGATGACAAAACACACACAAAGGGTTTCCATGCCAATTCCGCCTAAGAAGATTATCTTTAGTTAGGATAACCCCTCGACAAAGATACCAAACAAATATTTTATTTTTTAGAGGTATCTTCATCTTCTAGACCATCCTATTACTTAAAACCGATATTACTGGCTGGACTAAAGCATTGTATAAGGAACTAACGGAGAAAGAACCATTCTCGCTTAAGTTCCAACAAAAATCATCTGGCCCGTCTGACAAGTGAACACTTGATATCCGATGTAGCAATGTGATCCAAGAATCAAGTCTGGTGACAGACAAATCTCTCCTAAAAGTCATGTTAGGGGGGAATGATTCTAAAATAGTGGCAATCGTTTCCTCCTTATAACGGACAATGGAATACAGTGCAGGATATTGTTCACAGAGTGTAGTGAAACCTATCCACCTATCCTCCCAAAACCGTATCTGAGAACCGTCCTTAATAGAAAAAGTACCAAAGCGGAAGAAATGATTCTTCGTTGCCATCAGGCCAATTCAAAAATGAGAGTCACCAGGTTTCCAAACCATTTGGGACAATGCTTTTGAACCGACTGATACATCGAAAACGTATCTATAATTTTTTATGTTCCATGCTTGTTTAGTATCTACTTTGCTTTGATTTGTATTCACTTTGAGGTATTTTTATATGTTTTCTGTAACTAACCTATTAACAAGATGCCACATTGTCAGTTGCCTGTTTTATTCGGTTTTTGGTTCCAGAAAGGTAGAAAATCAATATTCTCGGAATTGGATGGGACAAAAGCCAAAGTCAATATTTTACCGTGGGGAACACAGATCCAGAAGATGAGACAGAGAAGAGCCACCAGGGGGCCACACCCATGGCTGCGCGGCCAAGCCTGGCCCGCTCCTAGGGGGTGCGGCCACCCTGGGTGCCCCCTGCCTCGTCTCTTCGCCTATAAGAAGCCCCCGATACCAAAACCCTAAGTACCTGATCAATCTTCCACGAAACAGTCTGTAGTTGCGGTGACCCAGCATACCACAGCAGGTCCAAGACATGACTATAGGTTACAACTCAAATCTTTACACAAGATCCAGAGCACACTCTAGGTTAAAGAGAGAGAGAAAGAATATTCTTACAAAGAAGAATCAGAAATAACAACTCAAAAACTATCATACTATTTAGACGATATTTTAACTAATGGTCTGGCATTGCTGCTATTGCAATACACTACAGAAATAGGTTCTATGGCTAGAGATTATATTCCTATCTAGTCAGAAACTTCGTCTTCACTTGATTTGATGTATATGTTGACTGTCTTGACTTCATTGAAGAGCTCGAGCTTTTGATGATGATTCCTGGAGCATAACTTGATGTAGACGTCGTCTATACTAGCTTTAGAACCTACAAGGGTTAAGAAGATACTTTGAGTACGAGCATACTCAGCAAGTTCACTAAAAATGAGTGTTTGATGCACTATATCTACAGCCACGGACCGTAGGTCGTAGGCAATGCATGTTTTCGTAAACATTTCTTCAAAGGTTGCTATTATTCGGAAAATCTATGTCTGTCAGCCTTCACGAGTTTACCAGAACTTTCATAGAGTTCCTTTCCCGCTGCGTTCACAACTCCTTCCCGGAACAGGGAGTAACAAGTTACAGTTCTTACACTTTGAAGAGGTGCATTACTTTAACCATGAGAGATCTTAGCTTTGTTGCACATCCGGGCCGCGAACCTGTTCACACTTCCTTGGTGTGAGGCCCAGACTAAGACCCAAGCCAATCACTGCCTTCTCCGCGACCCCGCATGTCTCCTTGGTGTACGCCAGCCCACCTACTGAATTATGGCAATTGGCAGTACAAACCGTTCAGATGCCGGAACTATCGTGGGACGTTGAGGGATCCCACCCATATGCTGCATATCCTCTACGAATTACCATATAATATGCATGCTACGAGTGATAACAGCCACGACCCGCACATCCGGCTCCATGCGAGAGGGAAAAGATACAACTGACTTCTTCCTCCCATTCCAAATCTCATGGTCAACGCGTAATATACGGCGCAAGAATCACTGGCGACATTGGTTGTTAAGTCCTAGATAATATGTTCCTTTAACACCGGAACTCTTATAGTAGGTTATTACCTCATGGTAAATAACCTATAATCACATTATAATGAAAATAGTGTTTTCTGTCCTTTTTCAAATGCAGGTGATGACAACACTGGATTTACAAAATACTTTGCAAAAAATAATCAAAGGACATGAGCAAGTGTGAACTTGCCTTTTGTGATTGCAAGATTATGCATTCATGGTCTTCAAGACAATATATAAGATCCAATATCTGAAATCAGCATCATTGGTCCGGTAAGGACTAATGTTTAAAGAGGCAAGATGCTATTATGCATAAGTAATGTAATGCAATTTCGTAAACTCGAATCCCGGGATAAACGTTGATCTAGGGTTTGGAAACTGGAAATGGTTACTTAGAATGTGTTGTCCTTTTAGATAAGTTTCATACTAAGGCTTGAGAGTGTGAAACAATATGTAAACATAATGGCATACAACAATAAGATATACTAATGAGATGTTCTACTCAAGACTGCTTATATGTGAATTATCTTATCTTCAAGTTTTATCTTGCAAGTGATGAAATTTATAATGAACTTAAGTGTTAACAATTCTAGGTATATAAGTGAAGCTTAATGTAATGTGATTATTATTAATTGTCATATGTTGACTGAAGTGGCAAAACGAATAACTTTTGAAGAAAAGATTCCTCTATTAAGGTTTAAACAATCCTTGTGGCTAATCAGAGGTGGTTGATGTTATTTTTGCTTGCTGGAACAGTTTGAACTTGAGATGCTTTACAACTTAATTAAAACAGACCAAAGTTAACTATAAAGTATATAATAAAGTTTTCAACATTATATTTAAAGTCTGGTAGACTAAAGTTAACTTTAAAACATAGATGGACTTTAGGTGTAATGCTTGTTATACTTATACCTTGTTCACTTTATAATGGTTCTTTAAAGTTACTTAAGAATGGTATTATTATTAGTTGGTGATGGTTTCTTTACATTATAAATGTATAAAGGGATTTATCTCCCTATAAGGGTGTGGTTAAGGTTTATGAATAAGTAAACAATATTATTCACTGCTTATGAACTCACTATAGTGTTTTGATTTGTTTATAAACTTGTGATTAAAGTAAAGGAATGGGTTTTATCTCATTACAATTATTCTTGGAGATTTTAGATTGGATAAGGATCCTTTTATAAAATAATCTACATTAATGGTTGAGTGATAATTGGATAAAATTGTATTTAAAGTGTGTTAATTCATTTTGAATTCACACTACCAATATTTAAGACTAATATTATTTGTTAGACTCAATTTACTAATTTTTAGAATTATTAGAAAATTTATTTACCTTTATATGAAATATTAATTAAGGAAATGGGTTTAAATTCAAGTTGTTAAAGTGTTTGAATTTTTATTTAACTCAAAAGTAGGATATTGTATTTTTAATATGTAGGTATTATTTTTGTGATTATTTTGGTATATTACATTTATTTTTATGATTTATAAATAATAAGATATGATTTTTACAATGTTTAATACTTTATAAACACTTAATAATAAATATTTAATTAAGTGGAATAATAATGCATGATTATAGTTTTAAATTATAGTTCTTATTTTTCTAATATTTTTGGTATTTTATTTGTATTTTTAACATTTATCATTATTAAAATATGAATTATCAAAGTTTTATTACTTATAAAAACTTTATTAAATAATAATTATTTAAATGGTTAACATAATAATGTTTAATAATAGTTTTAAGTTATATATTTTATTTTTCTACAAATTTTCATATGTTATACACATTTTTCTAATTTATAAAAAAAAGTTATTAATGAAACAAGATTTAATCATTTTATTTATATTGGAATTAATATTGTTTTATCTAATTCCTAAACAGAAAATACATTTTGTACCTAAGCTAAACCTACCCACGGTCACTGACCAGTGGGCCAGTAGCCACCTCACACTCTCAGGTGATTAAATGCATTTGTTACCGACTCTATCTCTACTCCCAGTCAATGACCTATGGGACCAACGCCACGTCATGCTCCACCTCAGCAAAGACTGGTCAATACGTTGAATTCGTCAAGGCTGACGTGAGCATGATATCATAGTGACGTCATTCGTGTCTGATCTTCTCAGGTTACTAATTGATCCAGTGATCTAGTGCGCGCGCGAGGCAGTGCAGGGTTGTCTTAGAATCAGCATACGATGGAGAGTTGAACTATGGTTGCGCCACCTCGAAAAGGTCACCTGAGCACTCGCTCCGACGAGCATATGCGGCGGCGGACAAAGGTGAGTGTCGGCACGGCGTTGTGGTGTTCGAAGGACATATCGGAATGGGCCACTCGGTCTTGAAACTTACCAGGAACGCGAAGAGGGTGGTGGTAAGGCGAGGTGAGGTCGAACGGCGTCGCCATGGTTGACGGTGAACGGCGGAAGATTGAATTCGTCGGGTTCGATTACGGACGAGAGAGCTCAATTCCTTCGGGGAGATGAATGAGTCGAACATGGCAAACTCAGAGGCAAACTCAGAGGCGAGCTCAGATGGCAGAGGGGTGGTTTCTAGCGGCGACTACAAGCACCTCCGGCGAGCTAGGGTTTCTGTGTTCATGCGGAAGAGACATGGAGAAAACGAGGGCGAGTGATATGGGTATGGATGGATAGAGGAGAGCGTAGCCGATCTTATCAGCAAGGTCCAGGGCGGCGGCGAGCATCACGACGGTTCAATTTTGCTGACGAGGTTGATTGGCATTGAGCGACGGCGAGGCTTCAAGAGAGCTTCTTGTGACGTCGAGGAAGACGATGACGAACCGGTACGGGCTGATGCTGGGCCGCGCATGGGCCAACTTGGGTTGCAGCATGGTGCACGCGAGCGACGAGCAAGTGAGAGGAGGAATGGGCCGTGGCCAGATCTGATTCCTCTGTTATTTTTTTCTTTCTGTTTGTTTTTCTTTTTTTGATTTCTATTTTCCGTTTACTTTTCTTACCCTTTTATTTAAGCACTAATTTAGACTTATCTTTATGGAATTACTTTGCTAATACTTGCAACAATGATAAATAGTATTTAAAATCATTTTGTGAGTTTTTATTATATAGTGCTATAGTTTCTTTATTTTCTTTATACATATACTTTTCTTATTATTATTTGTAAGGCTTTTGATATGCATTTCATTGAGCTAATATCCATAAACTTATTATAGAATGCATTATTATTAACTCATGAGATTTGATTCTCATTAACTCATAATATTAAGGAAATCTTTATATGGTGAATTCTATTATTCAAATTCTAATAACAGGTGAATCCTAACCACCCTTCTTATTTTGAATATGCATAATTCTTTTCTTGGAACTAGTTATTCACTACTTGCTTAAGTGTGATTAATATATGGATATAATATTGGGCATAATGGTTTATAGTAATTTCAAATTATGTGCTACACATGATTTAAAGGTTTGAAAGTGTAGAAGATATACTTGAGTGATTTGCTATATGAAATTATTCTTATAAGACATTGTGGAAATAGGATGATAAATCACTCTGATGAAATGGATTTTATGTTTGGTTAAAAATCTAGGGTTTAATGTTTACCCAGAATTCCTATCTTCCATAATTCACAATCCTGGACTGCTAATTAAGGAATTCCTTTCCTAGATATATTGCTTCTCTATATCCATCATCATGTGCTAACATGATGAGCTTTGCTTTACAGAATCTTCTTATCCACCCTTTTATTCTTCTATATCCATTTGTAAATCCAATGAGCTTGACACTGAAACTTTCATAATCTTCTTATATCTATACTTGGCTATAACAACTATTCTACTATTAATAATCTCCAATCTAACAATTGTTTTACAGTTACTTCCATTCATGCTCTTCCCTTATCATCCTTCGCTAATATCATTTCAATAGATGTATACATCAAATCCTACTTCACCTCAAGTGCTTAGTATTTCCAAAGAGGAGAATACTACTTCTTTAATCCAATGTTACTCTAACATCATCATAATCATACTATCTTATATTTAATTCACTCTAGTATCTTATACTTCAACCTCACATTATATTAATATGGCTTGTCATGGCTGACCTAGAATAACATGACTATACTAGGGTTCAATCATGTTCTATTCACCAGTGTCATTTATATTTGATATAAGCATTCAATCTTGGTGAGTAAGGCATGATCATTATAATCCTTTAATCATACATGGCTTAGGTTTCCAGTTGGCTAAACAAGGCTTGTATCAATACAACCTTACAATCGTATTGAAATTATCTTATTAGTATCTCTATTTGATTAATAGATGTTATTCTTGGACTATGCTTACTTAATCCAATAGGATTACTCCTTGGTATCTATCTTCAGGATTCATCCTTGTAATCTTCTTTGTTACCAATATGATTTGATTTCCTTCAATCCCTCCCATCCTATAGATGATATCTAATACTAGCATTACCATCTACCTCTTCTTACTTCATTCTCTAAGGACTTAGAGTGATTGTTATGATAAAGTCAAAAATTGATAGATGAAGAATTGATAGGTTTAAGAATTGGTGAATCAATAGGTGATTACTCAACATTGATGAACTACAGATATAAAGATAGGGTTCATTAGAGATGATAAAGATTGATATGGAAAGAAAGATATATGGTGAATGATCTTGAATTGGTTTCTTTCCTACTCATACTTGTGCTTTTTATTAAGGCTTGTGAGTGTGAAACAATATGTAAATATAATGGCATACAACTAAGATATACTAATGAGATGTGCTACTCAAGGACTGCTTATATGTGAATTATCTTATCTTCAAGTTTTACCTTGCAAGTGATGACATTTATATTGAACTTAAGTGATACCAATTCTAGGTATATAAGTAAAGCTTAATGTAATGTGATTATTATTAATTGTCATATGTTGACTCAAGTGGCAAAACGAATAACTTTTGAAGAAAAGATTCCTCTATTAAGGTCTAAACAATCCTTGTGGCTAATCAGCGGTGGTTGATGTTATTTGTGCTTGCCGGAACAGTTTGGACTTGAGATGCTTTATAACTTAATTATAACAGACCAAAGTTAACTATAAAGTATATAATAAAGTTTTTAGCATTATATTTAAAATCTGGTAGACTAAAGTTAACTTTAAAACATATATGGACTTTAGGTGTAATGCTTGTTATACTTATACCCTGTTCACTTTATAATGTTTCTTTAAAGTTTCTTAAGAATGGTATTATTTTTAGTTGGTGATGGTTTCTTTACATTATAAATGTATAAAGGATTTATCTCCCTATAAGGGTGTGGTTAAGGTTTATGAATAAGTAAACAATATTATTCACTCCTTATGAACTCACTATGGTGTTTTGATTTGTTTATAAACTTGTGATTAAAGTGAAGGAATGGGTTTTATCTCATTACAAATATTCTTGGAGATTTTAGATTGGATAAGGATCCTTTTATAAAATAATCTACATTAATGGTTGAGAGATAATTGGATAAAATTGTATTTAAAGTGTGTTAATTCATTTTGAATTCACACTACCAATATTTAAGACTAATATTATTTGTTAGACTCGATTTACTAATTTTTAGAATTATTAGCAAATTTATTTACCTTTATATGAATTATTAATTAAGGAAATGGGTTTAAATTCAAGTTGTTAAAGTGTTTGAATTTTTATTTAACTCAAAAGTAGGATATTATATTTTTAATATGTAGGTATTATTTTTGTGATTATTTTGGTATATTACATTTATTTTTATGATTTATAAATAATAAGATACGATTTTTACAATGTTTAATACTTTATAAACACTTAATAATAATATTTAATTAAGTGGAATAATAATGCATGATTATAGTTTTAAATTATAGTTCTTATTTTTCTAATATTTTTGCTATTTTATTTGTATTTTTAACATTTACCATTATTAAAATATGAATTATCAAAGTTTTATTACTTATAAAACCTTTATTAAATAATAATTATTTAAATGGTTAACATAATAATGTTTAATAATAGTTTTGAGTTATAGATTTTATTTTTCTACAAATTTTCATATGTTATACACATTTTTCTGATTTATAAAACAAAAGTTATTAATGAAACAAGATTTAATCATTTTATTTATATTGGAATTAATATTGTTTTATCTAATTCCTAAACAGAAAATACATTTTGTACCTAAGCTAAACCTACCCACGGTCACTGACCAGTGGGCCAGTAGCCACCTCACACTCTCAGGTGATTAAATGCATTTGTTACCGACTCTATCTCTACTCCTAGTCAATGACCTATGGGACCAACGCCACGTCATGCTCCACCTCAGCAAAGACTGGTCAATACGTTGAATTCGTCAAGGCTGACGTGAGCATGATGTCATAGTGACATCATTCGTGTTTGATCTTCTCAGGTTACTAATCGATCCAGTGATCTACTGCGCGCGCGAGGCAGTGCAGGGTTGTGTTTGAAGGGTTTCGCAGCATAGTAAATCAAAAAAATTCTACGGATGCGAATGGGAAAGCCAATATCTAATCTAGGAGATGCAAACAACGAGAGAGATTAGATGAGATCTTCATACCCTTGAAGATTCGCATAGCGGAACGTTCGTCGGAACGTGGGTGATGTAATCGTACTCGCTTCTCCTCCTCGCGATCCGCTCCGATCTAACACCGCAAGTGGCGATGCCTCCGAGAGATGCACACGTGCAGCACCTCGACGTCTCCTCCTTCCTCGGTCCAGCAAGTATGGTGGAGAGACGGATTGGATCTACAACGCGACGGTGCGGTGCAAGTGGTGGAGAGTTTCTGCAGCAGGGCTTCGCCTACACGCAGTCGGGAGGGAGAGAGAGAGGAGGGCAGCAGGGTGGCTAGGCTTGAGGGGAAGGTGTAGGGGGGTGCGCCCCCAGCCCTCTTTATATAGAGGGGTGGGCGCCAACCCTAGCCCCTCCCCCAAGCCTAGGCCGGCGGCCAAGGGGGGAAGAGTGGGGGGCAAGTCCCCCCCACTCCTTCTAGAAGCTCCATTAGGGTTTCCCCTTGTTTGGCCGACTGGGCCCTATGGGGCCTTGTGCCCCTAGCCCAATGCGCTGTGGCACTCCCTCATAGGCCCATTCCCCTCCCAGGTGGGGCCACGTTGGTCCCTCCCAAGGTTCTAGAAGCTTCCGACAATACCGATTAACCCAAACAATTCAACTCCAAAACCGCATTGCCTTATATGAATCTTATTCTCGGACCATTCCTAACCTCTCGTGATGTCCGGATCCCATCCGAGACTCAACAAAACTCATAAACCAATTATCTAATCTATCCTAGCGCCGAGACACGTTATGTGTGACCCTTCGGTTCGAGAATATGCGACATGATCTTCTATCAATAATCAACCGGTTCGGAAACCCATATTGACTCCCAAACATTCATCGATGATCATATCGGATGAACCATGATGCCAGGATTCAATCAATCCCATATATATATTCCCTTCGTCTCGCGATATTTTACTTGCCCGAGATTTGATCGCTTGCATGCCATACCTAGTTCAATCTCGCTCACAGAAGTACTTTACTGCTTCCATAATCCGATATCACTTTGTGATTAACTCCTTAACCACATGCTTGCAAGCGTGTTGATATCGACACGAGTGGGCCCGAAGTATATCTCTCCGACTTGGGAGGGACAAATCCCATCTCGATACATACAACCCAACAGGTACTTTCCGATCACCTGAGAGACACCTTTATGATCACCCTATCATAGGATGACGTTTGATGACCTCAAAGTTTTCTTCCGATACCAGGAAGTCGTATTATCTCATGGTCTAAGGAATACAATATTTGACATAAGAAAAGCTTCGCAAAGATGAACACGATGACACGATCTAATTGCTCCTCTTAGTTTGGGTCTGTCCATCATATCATTCTCCCAATGATATGATATCATTATTAATTGACAACTCATGTCTATGGTTAGGAAACCTTAACCATCATTAATCAATGAGCTAGTCCTTAGAGTCATACTAGGGACACGGTGTTGTTCACAAACCACACAAGTATTAAAGTTTCCGCTTAATACAATTCTAGCATGGAATATAAACTTTATCATGAACAAGAATTATAATAATAACATCTTTATTATTGTCTCTAGGGCATAATTCCAACAGTCTCCCACTTGCACTAGAGTCAATAATCTAGTTTACATTTGGCAACAATCTCACACCCATGGCACTAAGGTGCTGATCATGTTTTACACGTGGAAGAGGTTTAGTCAATGGATCTGCGACATTCAGATCTGTATGTACTTTGCTAATCTTCAGATCTCCATCTTCTATATAATCTCGGATTATATGAAACTTATGTTGATATGCTTGGTCTTTGGATGATATCTTGGTTCCTTAGCGAGTGCTATGGCGCCATGTTGTCACAATATCTCTAGTGGGTCCAATGCACTTGGAACCACGCCAAGCTCTGATGAAGTTCTGATCCAAACTCCTTCACTTGACGCTTCAAGCAGCCATGTATTCCGCTTTCATCAGATCCCGCGATCACGCTTTGCTTGCAGCTTCTCCAGCTCACAACTCCTCCATTCAAAATATAAACGTATCCTGTCTGAGATTTAGAATCATCCTTATCGGTGTCAAAACTAGTGTCGATGTAACCCTTTACGACGAGTTGTTCATCACCTCCATAGACTTAGAACATTTCTTTAGTCCTATTTAGGTACTTTAGGATGTTCTTCACGGCTGTCCAGTGTTCCACTCCTGGATCACTTTGATATCTGCTCGTCAAACTAAGAGCATTGGACACATACGGTCTAGTACACAGCATGGCATACATGATAGAACCTATGGCCGAGGCATAAGGCACTTTGCTCATACCTTCTCTATCATTTACCGTAGCTATACACTGATCCTTGCTCAATATCTTACCTGACAACATAGGCACTGAACCTTTCTTTGCCTTATCCATTCTGAACCTTTTCAGAACTTTGTCTAGGTATGTACTCTGGCTTAAAGCTATCAGGCGTCTTTGTCTATCTCTATAGATTTTGATGCCCAATATATAAGCTTTTCACCTAGGTCTTTCATTGAAAAACACTTGTTCAAATAACTCTTCACATCGTTAAGCATGTTAATGTCATTTCCAATAATCAATATGTCATCCACATATAGTACCAGAAATGTCACTGAGCTCCCACTCACCCTTTTGTAGATACAAGCTTCGTAGCAATTTGGAACAAATCCAAAGCTCCTGATCACTTGATCAAAACGAAGGTTCCAACTCCGAGATGCTTGCTTCAGTCCATAAATGGAACGCTGAAGTTTGCACACTTTATCAACATCCTTAGGATCGACAAAACCTTCGGGTTGCATCATATACAACTCTTCATCAATGTTGCCATTGAGGAACGCAGTCTTGACATCCATCTGCCATATTTCATAATCATGAAACGCAACAATTGCTAATAAAATCCGAATGGACTTAAACATCGCTACGGGAGAGAAAGTCTCATCGTAGTCAACACCTTGAACTTGTCGAAAACCTTTCGCGACAAGCCGTGCTTTATAGACGGTAACATTACCATCCGCGTCCGTTTTCTTCTTGAAGATCCATTTGCACTCAACGGCCTTTTGGTCGCTAGGAGGGTCCACCAAAGTCCACACTTGGTTTTTGCTCATGGATCCCAATTCGGATTTCATGGCTTCTAGAAATTTCTCGTAGTCCGCTCATCATCGCTTCCTCATAGTTCGAGGTTCACCGCCTTCTACCAACAAGACGGTCAAGACAGGTTGTCGTACCACTCAGAGGGCACGCGACCTTGTCGACCGCGACGCTCAAGAGAGAAGATCGTCCAAGCTTCATGATCCTTGTCATTAGCTTCCTCTATTGTTGGTGCAAAGGCATCGAACAATTTCAGTCTGCGCTACTCTCCAATTCAAGAGAAGGTTCAACAACCTCGCCTAGCTCTACTTTCCTCCCACTCACTTCTTTCAAGAGAAACTCCTTCTCAAGAAAGGAACCGTTCTTTTGACATAAACACTTTGCCTTGGTTACGTGATAGAAGGTATACCCAATAGTTTCCTTAGGGTATCCTATGAAGACGCATTCGCTTTGGGTTCGAGCTTGTCCGCATCAACTTCTTGACGAGGCTTCGTGATCCCCAAACTTTAAGAAACGACAACTTAGGTTTAGCACCAAACCACAGTTCATACGGTGTCCTCAACGGATTTAGATGGTGCCCTATTTAAAGTGAATGCAGCGGTTTCTAATGCATAACCCCAAAATGATAACGGCAAATCAAGAAGAGACATCATTGATCGGACCATATCTAATAGGGTTCGATTCCATGCTCGACACACCATTGCTACTGGTGTTCCGGTGGCGTGAGTTGCAAACGATTCCGCTTGCTTTAAGATGCGTGAGAAAATCATAACTCATATATTCACCTCCACGATCGGATCAGAAACTTAATTTTATGTTACGATGGTTCTCCACTTCATTCAAGTTCTTTGAACTTTTCAAATGTTTCAGATTTATGTTTCATTAAATAGATATACCCATATCTACTTAAGTCATCGGTAAAAGTGAGAAAGTAGCGATATCCACCAATCGAAACACTCATCGGTCCGCATACATCGGATGTATGATTTCCAACAAGTCTGTTGCTCGCTACATCATTCGAGAACGGGTTTTGATCATCTTGCCCATGAGGCATGGTTCGCATGTGTCAAATGATTCAAAATCAAGAGACTCAAAAGTCCATCGAATGGAGTTTCTTCATGCGCTTACACCAATATGACCTAGACGATCGTGCCACAAATAAGTAGTATTATCACTATCTACTTTGCATCTCTTAGCCTCAATGTTATGGATGTGTGTTTCATCCCTTTCGAGATTTAGAAGAAATAAACCATTCACAACAGTGCATGACCATAAAATATGTTACTCATATAAATAGAACAACCATTATTCTCCGATTTAAATGAATAACCGTCTTGCAATAAACACGATCCGTAAATAATGTTCATGCTCAACGCAGTACATAATAACACTTATTAAGGTTTAAAACTAATCCCAAGGTAAAACTAAGGAGAGCGTCTTGACGGCCATCACATCAACTCTTGATCCGCTGCCAACGCAATCGTCACCTCATCCTCGCAGCCGCCATCTATTTCAGAGCTCTGCTTCGAGTTACAAATATTAGCAACGAACCAAAGATCAAATACCCAGCACTACAACGAGGGCTAGTAAGGAAAACATCAATAACATGTATATCAAATATACCTTTGATGGTGCCACCTTCTTGTCCGCTAAGTACTTCGGACAGTTATGCGCAAAGTGACCCTTGTCCTTGCAATATAAGCACTCAGTGTCCGGCTTGGGTCCAGACTTGAGCTTCTTCTCAGCAGGGGCAACGCGCTTGCCGCCGCCTTCCTTGAAGGGCTTCTTTGCACCCTTACCTTTCTTGAAGGTGGGGGGCTTGTTGACCATCAACACGTGATTATCCTTTTTGATGTCCACCTCCGCAGCCTTCAGCTTTGCGAAGAGCTCGGTGATCGTATCAGTGGAACCAATCTGATTATGAGTCACTACAAAAAATTTGTAGCTGGGAGGGAGTGATTGCAGAACCCTGTCAATCTTGAGCTCCTCTGGAATCTTGCAGTCCAGTTGCTCAAGGAGTTGAGTGTAGCCCGACATCTTTATGGCGTGCTCACTAACGGAACTCCCTTCCTCCATCTTGCAGTTAAAGAATTTCTCAGAGATCTCATATCTCTCAGAACGGGCTTGAGTCTAAAACATGGTTTTCAGCTCCTCAAGAATCTCAAAGGGCCCGGGATAGTCTTCAAAACGATTTTGAAGGTCTGATTCCATAGCAAACAACATGGTGCTCTTAATCACACCATAATCATCTTTATGCCGATCGACAGACTTTCTCATCACCATGTATATGTATAGCAGGGGCGTCACCTAACGCATTCTCACGGACATAGTCCTTTTGACCGCCAGAGAGAATGATTCTTAGATTGCGGAACCAGTTGGTGAAGTTAGACCCATTGTTTCTAAGCTTTTTTTTCTCAGCAAAAACGTTGAAGTTAAAGTTGGACTTAGCCATTTGATCTACAATATTTGCAAGTACAAATTATACTATGTTCATGATAACTAGTTCAACTTTTAATCAAATTACTAGATGAAATCCCACTAAATTCAACATACCTCAAGTTGTTTAGTGAACATGATCCAAATTCACCACACCTAATCCGATCTTCACGAGAAGAGATGTGGCTTCAATGGTGGACAACGAAGTGTCGATCATATCATTCATATGACTCATGCCTAACCTTTCGGGTCATGTGTTCCGAGGCCATGTTTGTACATGCTAGGCTCGTCAAGTCAAACCCAAGTATTTCCGCATGTAAACAAACTGCACCCACCAGTATGTGAATGAAGAGAGTCTATAGAACCCGATCATCATGTGATGCTTGGACACGATTTAACTTTCGCAACGGTGCATACATGGGGAGAACACAGTTTTATCTTGATCTTTAAGTGAGGAATCATCTTATAATGCTAACGTCGCGATCTAAGCATAATAAGATACATAAAAGGGATAAACATCACATGCATATAACTTTATGTGACATGGTATAGCCAATCTTCAATAATGATCTCCATCTTGTGCGTGCGTGCGGCATGATCTCCATCACTCCATCATGATGATTGCCTCCACCACGAATAGCAACTACAACTATTGATAACTACTTAGCGATAAAGTGAAACTATTACATGGCAAGAAGAAGTACACACACATCATACACAATTATAAAGACAACCATATGGCTCCTTCCGGTTGTGTACTCATCGACATGCAAGTCGTGAAACATTACAAAACATGATCATTGCATACAATACACACATCATATCTTGGGCCATACCAAAACACTCCATACAAAAAAAAAAACAAGTTAGACGCCTCTACTTTGTTGTTGCATGTTTTACGTGGCTTATGGGAGTAGCAAGCTAAGAACGATTCTTACCTACGGAAAGCCACAACGGTGATATTATGGTTTCCAAACTCCGGTGTAAGTCCCATGACAACTATAGTGAGAGAAACTGGCATCCACCATCCGCATGTGTGTAACAAGCCACACGTCAAGTGATCTTCTGATCTTCTAAGTTACTAATCGATCTAGCATGCCGAGGCAAAGGCAGGTTGTCTTAGAATCAGCATACGATGGCGAGTTGAACTATGTTTGTGCCGCCTCGAAATGGTCACCGGAGCACTCGCTCCGACGAGCATATGCGGCGGCGGACAAAGGTGAGTGTCGACACAGCGTTGTGGTGTTCGAAGGACATATCGGAATGGGCCACTCGGTCTTGAAACTTACCAGGAACGCGAAGAGGGTGGTGGTAAGGCGAGGTGAGGTCGAACGGCGTCGCCATGGTCGACGGTGACCGGCGGAAGATTGAATTCGTCGGGTTCGATTACGGACGAGAGAGCTCAATTCCTTCGGGGAGATGAATGAGTCGAACATGGCGAACTCATAGGCAAACTCAGAGGCGAGCTCAGATGGCAGAGGGGTGGTTTCTAGCAGCGACTACAAGCACCTCCGGCGAGCTAGGGTTTCTGTGTTCATGCGGAAGAGACATGGAGAAAACGAGGGCGAGTGATATGGGTATGGATGGATAGAGGAGAGCGTAGCCGATCTTATCAGCAAGGTCCAGGGCGGCGGCGAGCATCACGATGGTTCAATTTTGCTGACGAGGTTGATTGGCATCGAGCGACGGCGAGGCTTCAAGAGAGCTTCTTGTGACATCGAGGAAGACGACTTAACCCAGACGGATGATGTCGGGTCCAGATGGGCCAACTTAATGAAGATGGTGCACGCGAGCGACGAGCAAGTGAGAGGAGGAATGGGCTGTGGCCAGATCTGATTCCTCTGTTATTTTTTCTTTATGTTTGTTTTTATTTTTTTATTTCTATTTTCTATTTTCTTTTCTTACCCTTTTATTTAAGCACTAATTTAGACTTATCTTTATGGAATTACTTTGCTAATACTTGCAGCAATGATAAATAGTATTTAAAATCATTTTGTGAGTTTTTATTATATAGTGCTATAGTTTCTTTATTTTCTTTATACATATACTTTTCTTATTATTATTTGTAAGGCTTTTGATATGCATTTCATTGAGCTAATATCCATAAACTTATTATATAATGCATTATTATTAACTCATGAGATTTGATTCTCATTAACTCATAATATTAAGGAAATCTTTATATGGTGAATTCTATTATTCAAATTCTAATAACAGGTGAATCTTGACCACCCTTCTTATTTTGAATATGCATAATTCTTTTCTTGGAACTAGTTATTCACTACTTGCTTAAGTGTGATTAATATATGGATATAATATTGGGCATAATGGTTTATAGTAATTTCAAATTATGTGCTACACATGATTTAAAGGTTTGAAAGTGTAAAAGATATACTTGAGTGATTTGCTATATGAAATTATTCTTATAAGACATTGTGGAAATAGGATGATAAATCACTCTGATGAAATGGATTTTATGTTTGGTTAAAAATCTAGGGTTTAATGTTTACCCAGAATTCCTATCTTCCATAATTCACAATCCTGGACTGCTAATTAAGGAATTCCTTTCCTAGATATATTGCTTCTCTATATCCATCATCATGTGCTAACATGATGAGCCTTGCTTTATAGAATCTTCTTATCCACCCTTTTATTCTTCTATATCCATTTGTAAATCCAATGAGCTTGACACTGAAACTTTCATAATCTTCTTATATCTATACTTGGCTATAACAACTATTCTACTATTAATAATCTCCAATCTAACAATTGTTTTACAGTTACTTACTTTCATGCTCTTGCCTTATCATCCTTCACTAATATCATTTCAATAGATGTATACATCAAATCCTACTTCACCTCAAGTGCTTAGTATTTCCAAAGAGGAGAATACTACTTCTTTAATCCAATGTTACTCTAACATCATCATAATCATACTATCTTATATTTACTGCACTCTAGTATCTTATACTTCAACCTCACATTATATTAATATGGCTTGTCATGGCTGACCTAGAATAACATGACTATACTAGGGTTCAATCATGTTCTATTCACCAGTGTCATTTATATCTGATATAAGCATTCAATCTTGGTGAGTAAGGCATGATCATTATAATCCTTTAATCATACATGGCTTAGGTTTCCAGTTGGCTAATCAAGGCCTGTATCAATACAACCTTACAGTTGTATTAAAATTATCTTCTTAGTATCTCTGTTGGATTAAGAGATGTTATTCATGGACTATGCTTACTTAATCCAATAGGATTACTCCTTGGTATCTATCTTTAGGATTCATCCTTGTAATCTTCTTTGTTACCAATATGATTTGATTTCCTTCAATCACTCCCATCCTATAGATGATATCTAATACTAGCATCACCGTCTACCTCTTCTTACTTCATTCTCTAAGGAATTAGAGTGATTGTTATGATAAAGTCAAAAATTGATAGATGAAGAATTGATAGGTTTAAGAATTGGTGAATCAATAGGTGATTACTCAACATTGATGAACTACAGATATAAAGATAGGGTTCATTAGAGATGATAAAGATTGATATGGAAAGAAAGATATATGGTGAATGATCTTGAATTGGTTTCTTTCCTACTCAAACTCACTAAAGAGTTAAGGTTAGGTATTACCATGATACCCATGGTATAAGGAGATGAGATTAGGATATAGTTGTTCCATTCCTATTACTTAAGTTATGTTTATAACTTGGTATTCATGAGTGTGTATAGAATACTATGATATGCTTTATTAAGGATCAACTATTAGTTATTAATCAATGTGTTGATGGTTTAGAATACTATGATATGTTCCATTCCTATTAAGGATCAACCATTAGTTACTTAAGATAGGGTTCCATTCCTATTACTTAAATTACCATTACCCAAAATAATGTTTTTAGCAAAGGTCAAATTGCAACTTATCGCAGTTAACTTGATGATCTACTTCAATTCCATCAAGTTGAGAGAAGCTTCAATCACTTTGACAAGTTTTGTTCAAAAGAGCGAAAATTATTCGGATTTTCTATGCATAAATGCAATGCACACATCTGTGTTTCAGCTTATTTCTAAGCTCTAATGCTGGGATTTTACAGTAGCCGCTGCCACCATCATCCCTAGATCAGGGGAGATCTGAAGCTCTTCCCGGCACCCTGCCGGAGGGTAGATCATCCCGGAGGCCTTCTTCATCACCATGCCAGCCTCCGGTATGATGCGTGAGTAGTTTCACCTTGGACTATGAGTCCATGTAGTAGCTAGATGGTTTACTCTCCTCCTTTGTGCTACCATGTTTAGATCTCGTGATCTCCATTCATGATCAAGATCATCTATTTGTAATCATGCATGTTGTGTTTGCGTGGACAAATGGATATTGAGATTAATATGTCAGATTGATTAGTGGTTTTGTCTTATTGATTCTGTCATGTCTGTGTTGTTTGTGATCTTGCATGCTCTCCGTTTCTAGTAGCTATCTTGGCCAAGTAGATGCTAGTGACTCCAAGAGGGAGTATTTATGCTCGATAGTGGGTTCATGCCTCTATTAAATCTGGGGAAGTGACATAAATCTCTAAGGTTGTAGATGTGTTGTTGCTACTAGGGGGGAAACAACGGTCTCCTATTCATGGAACAAGTGGATTGTTTACCTTACACACTTTGCTTAAAGCAGTTATCCGTTGCTTGCAACTTAATACTGGAGGGGGTTCGGATGATAACCTGAAGGTGGATTACTAGTCATAGATGTAGTTGGATGGCGGTCTATGTATATTGTTGTATTGCCCAATCCAATCTCATAGGATCATGAATGTCTAGTATTGTATTGTTATGCCTTGATCTGTCATGTCAATTGCCCTGCTGTAATTTGTTTACCCAACATGCCATCTTTGTTTATCTTAAGGAGAACACCTATAGTGAACTATGGACTCCGGTCCAATCTTTACCATTGATACATCTTCCACTGTTACTGTTTACTTTCTGCAAACCACTATTACCTTCCACACCATACAATTAATCCTTTGTTTTTAGCAAACCGGTGAGATTCACAACCTCACTGTTCGTTGGGACAAAGTCTTGAGTTTGTCTTGTGTAGGTTTCCAAGTTACTAGCAACACCTTTGAGTCGTTTCCTTCTTCCTACTAGTTCGATAACCTTGGTTTCTTTCTGAGGGAAGACTTGCTGTTGTGCTCATCATACCTTCCTCTCGTGGTCTCCCAACGAAGCTCTACATTCAACTTGAGCCACCATCAAGATTTTCTGGTGCCGTTGCCGGGGAAGCTAAGGACGGCTTCACAAGGGGAGTCCTTCACAACCTTTCTCTTTACTTTATTTTTGTTTCGCTTAGTTTATTTTGCTTGGTTTTGTTTGCCTCTTTTTTATCAAAAACTCCAAAAAAAATGTTTCATTTGGTTTGCTTTCTTTTATCAAAAACACAAAAAATTAGTTCCTACTTTAGTTACTACCATGTCTGGTTTTGGTCCAATCACTGTGTCACCTATGGAAATGATCTTTAATTTCAAGCAAGAAAGTGAAGAGAGTTTCAAAGAAGCTTGGTCTAGAATCTTGGATTTACAAGGGAAAACTGAGCCTAAGATGTGTCTTAGCTTGGTTATTAATAGTTTATACCATGGTATTGCTCTTTGTTATAGATATGCTTTGGATGCTGTAGGTGGGAAAGATATTTTTCGATGTACTGAGAATGAAGCTTTGGATGCTATAAAGAAGTTGATTATAATTTATAATATGCCTAGCAAGTCTGATTCTTCCTTTATAAACATCTATACTAGGTTGAACACTCTTGACACCGGTACAGTTGCTTTGAAAGATTTCTAAAACATGCTTATAGAGCATTATGATTATGTTCCAATAAATTATGAGGCTTTAAAATGGTTTCCTACAATAAAAGTTGCTATAAATAGTGAAACTTTTGATGGTCGTCGTGATATCATGTCTGAATTTTACCTTATGCCTAAGGATATCTACGAGTCTTTGAATATTTGGAGACTTTATGAAGGAGGAGAAGAAATATCTCTTACCAAAAATGCAACTTTACTACCCATTGGAATAGTTGAAGGTGTGTTTACAAAAATCTCAGGTGAAGTGGTGTCTACTGATTATCTTATTATTGAATGTGTAGGAAAAGGACAAATTACACTTGGAAGATCTCTGTTGAAACACCTTGGAGCAATAATAGATGTGGGAAAAGGCATTATGCATTTTGCTTCTCCAATAAGCAATCATATATTCCCTAAAGAGAAGAAGAGGGGTAAGAAAGGTAGGAGCAAGAAAGTTGATGTTAATGCTTCTTCATTTGAAAATACTTAATTCTTGCTTCTTATGCCTAACTTAAAGGCGTTAAAGAAAAGTACTTATTGGGAGATAACCCAAAAGTTTTCTATATTATTGGAAGTAATTACCTCTATAATAACCGCTCCTTATCCTTTTTATTTGCTTTTTGTGCCAAGAATAACCTCTAATGAAAGGGAAGTAAGATTTGGGATTTGCTGTTCCGAAACAGATTTTTGTGCTCCATCGTAAAAATTTGTGTAAAATCTCTGTAAGTCGTATTGAGCTGGAATTTTCTGAATAGATCCCCCAGGTTGTTAGATAACTTTTGTTAGTTCAACACTGTTTGATTTGAGCAACAGAAGGTCTTCGAAAAAATCATTTTCTACCTGCTGGTCTGTTTCGACAGATTTCTGCCATTATTTGCATTTGCTTCTTATTGATTTTTTTTGGGCAATTGAGTTTTTTGAGACAATTGCTACAGTAGATTGTGTCTTTAGTGAAAGTTTTTTTGTTCCAAAACTAAACCCCAAGGTCTATTATCTTTTGAATACACTAATGTTGCTAATGAAGATTGTGTGAAGTTTTGAATGAAGGAAAAAATTTAGGTGTAAGGAAAGAATGATGTAATGAGATGAAGAATGGACAAAAGCTCAAGCTTGGGTATGCTACCCCAGTCACCCCAAGAAATATTGAAGAGGTACAAGCGTCAAAGCTTGGGGATGCCCAAGGCATCCCCTTCTTCATCAATAAAAATCTCAGGTCTTTCTAGACACTTCGTTTTTATTGTTTAATGCACTGTTGTGTTGTTCTTGGAGCGTCTTAGTTTTCTTTTTTGGTTTTTGTTTGCTTAGTTTGCTTGAATAAATTAGTTTGGACCCCCGTTCTCGCTGTGTTGTTGCAAATAAGTTGATTGGTATTGGAGAGGAGTAGAAATTCTTGCTTGAATAGTATAAGAGAAGCTTGCTTTGACTATGACTTAGACTTTATCATGTCATGCTAGATGTTGTTTTGACCTTATGCTTAGTGATTATTGCTGTAGCATGACTTATTCCAAACAATTAGGATTGCTTAATGTGCCTTGAAGGAATCATGCGTTGTTTTAGCATACAAAAGCATAGTATTGTGGTATTCTCCTTTGATGCTTTGTTTGGGTTGACTTGGCACATGCTCACACCATGTTATGACTATGAACAAGTCACCATAGCCTCTATGATCGTTTAGTACTTGACTTGTAGTACCACTTTATGCTTTTATTAGTAATGTTTTTATGACCATTATTGCTCTCTTAGTTGGTCGCTCCCAATATTTTGCTAGCCTCCACTTGTATGAGTAAGTTCTACTCATGCATCCAACTTCCAAGAAACCAAATTATTCCAAAGAATCCACTATAATTTCCTATGCATGGTGTGTTACACCATTCCAAGTATATTCTTGTTTTCATCTGCCTTCCAATTAAAAAGTCTCTTTCTTATGTGAAAACTTAGTGATTAAAGCTCTCAAAACTTGATGGCACACTTTATTTTTTGTTCCCCTAATAAACTTGAATCATTGTGTCATCTATGTTGTATATGCTTGTACTTACACGTTGGGATTAGCAGAACCATGATGTCATGGGGAACGCTTTCAACATTGCACTTGTACATTGTACATAGTTGATATCATGCTCTTTTGTTTATGGATGTCATCGGTGTGAAATGAAAGGGGAGCTTGTAAGTCCATGGAGTTATGTATGTGTGTTAGAGAAACGCCTGGGCCGCTAGCCTAAGCCATGCCTAATCATGGTGCAAACTTTCTGCATCACCATAATGAGAAATCTATGAAGCATTCTTCTTATAAAAAAGAGATAGAAAAAGAGATTGAGAAAAAATGAGAAAAGAGGAAAGAGAGAAAAAAGCACCATTTTCCCATGGTAAATAAGAAGGTTGCTGAGATGCTCATTGTCTGCTTGCCTTGTCATTTTGATTATGGGATAGCTCCTGTATCATGTGTAAGGGGTACCCCGTTGGCGGTTCTTTATGATACACATGTACTTACTATGACAAGAACTTACCGGTAAATAAACCTGAGTAGCATGAGGAGCGACCCTCGTATTCAAGGGACATGAGATTGCCAACTTATACTTTGTCAAGCATATACTCTATAGTTTGTTCACTTTAACCTTAATCGCTTCAAGATGCTTATGATAGGGCCAATGAGAGCTGAAAGCTAACAAGTGCCATAATTTTTGGAAGCTCTTTTTGAGACTTGAAATCCCTGCTTCCCTTTGTGAAGGGCCTTTCTTCGACTATTATATTGAGTCTCCACCTTATATCCTTAGGCACCAATTAAGAGAGCATAGTTGCCATTCGTAGTTCTATGTGCATTGTGCCAAAACTTATTGATTAATTCATATTGTTTGCTCATGAATTATTTGTATCTAGTCACTCTTATGAACTTTGAAGGTGTCATATGCATCTATTTGTTACTCCATGAGGGACAAGCTGAATGCCACTATGCTATGTTTTCTATATGTGAAACAAACAAACATCTTTCAATGCATTGTCATTCATGATCTTTGTTTGTAACCTTTCATGTTGCATGCATAGTTACTTTGTCTTACTATTAGAACTCCATCTTTCATGCTCATGTTTAGAGTTCTTTGATCCCAGCTTTCAATGCTTGCAAATGGTTTGATCTTGATTTTGATGGTGTATGTCACCTAAAAAATTATTCTTTTTATCACTTACCTACTCGAGGACGAGCAGGAGTTAAGCTTGGGGATGCTTGATACGTCGAAAACGTATCTATAATTTTTTATGTTCCATGCTTGTTTAGTATCTATTTTGCTTTGCTTTGTCTACAATTTTAGGTATTTTTATATGTTTTCTGGGACTAACCTATTAACAAGATGCCACACTGCCAGTTACCTGTTTTCTTCTGTTTTTGGTTCCAGAAAAGGCAGAAAATCAATATTCTCGGAATTGGACGGGACAAAAGCCAAAGTCAATATTTTACCATGGGGAACACGGAGCCAGAAGATGATACGGAGAAGAGCCACCAGGGGCCCACACCCCTGGCCACGTGGCCAAGCCTGGCCCACGCCTGGGGGGTGCGCCCACCCTGGGTGCCCCCTGCCTCGCCTCTTCACCTATAATAAGCCCCCGATACCAAAACCCTAAGTACTCGATCAATCTTCCACGAAACATTCTGTAGCCACCACCACCATCGTCCCTAGATCGGGGGGATCTGAAGCTCTTCTCGGCACCCTACCGGAGGGGAGATCATCCTGGAGGCCTTCTTCATCACCATGGCAGCCTCCGGTATGATGCGTGAGTAGTTTCACCTTGGACTACGGGTCCATGTAGTAGCTAGATGGTTGTATCTCCTCCTTTGTGCTACCATGTTTAGATCTTCTAAGCTTCATTCATGATCAAGATCATCTATTTGTAATCATGCATGTTGTGTTTGCGAGGATCCGATGGATATTGAGATTACTATGTCAGATTGATTAATGGTTTTGTCTTATTGATTCTATCATGTCTGTGTTGTTTGTGATCTTGCATGCTCTCCGTTTCTAGTAGCTATCTTGGCCAATTAGATGCTAGTGACTCTAAGAGGGAGTATTTATGCTCGATAGTGGGTTCACTCCTCTATTTAATCTGGGGAAGTGACAGAAATCTCTAAGGTTGTAGATGTCTTGTTGCTACTAGGGGGGAAACGACGGTCTCCTATTCATGGAACAAGTGGATTGTTTACCTTACACACTTTGCTTAAAGCAGTTATCCGTTGCTTGCAACTTAATACTAGAGGGGGTTATGATGATAACCTGGAGGTTAATTACTAGTCATAAATGCAGTTCGATGGCGGTCTACTGTCGTGGGAATGGCCACGGCAGATGTTGCAATCGGCAGCGAGTAGTAGAACATGGGGCAAGGGCGACCTACCATCTGCGGTGCGAGATGAGGGCGGAGACGCAAGGGTTTACCCAGGTTCGGCCCCCCGGAGGTTAAAGACCTACTCCTGCTAGATTGTATTATGGAGAGAGTACAAGGGCGAGCTCGTCGACTAGGCGGCGAGTCGCTGGGGTGTATGATGGAACGTGGCCTCTATGCGTACCCTAGGGAGGTTTATATAGGCTCACCTCGCTAAGGTTTACAGGTCTACAACCGAATTGGTTAAGGATTCAGCGGGTCTTTGACCTAGTCCGACTAGGCGTAGCTACGCTTCTGGGCCTCCAGCTTCCAGTCGTCTGAGTCCTCGCCAAGTCTCAATCCAGTCGCCATCCTGCAGGCCCACTCGCTGGCAGCTTGGGCCAATAGGAAACGTCCTGCTGGGCATACCCCGGTAAGCATATCCCCATCAGTAGTCCCCGATGCCGTTGTTGATTCATCGCAGGTGTTCGTTGGCAGTCGGATTATGCGGTTCCAATTTGGACGCCCAGTCGAATCGGTGGTGGACTCCTCAACAAAGGAAAGGACTGGTCATTTGAATCGCAATAACGGTGTCTGATGAGATCGTAGCTTGGCGAATAGGTCGACGAATAGTTAAGTCACTGTTATAGTGATCGGGTCGGCGAATCGTCGAGTCGCTGAAGATAGCGAGTCGAGTGGATGAAGTTGGATCGTCAGCTTGGTCAAACTAGCCGTTGGGTAATCCAACGGTAATATTGGCGTAATTACCGCTTAGTAATGGTTCCCCGAAAATGGCGGGTAACAACCACTATATAAGGAGAGTGGCAGGTGAGGGGAAATGCTTCCCTCACTTCCTCCGAACTCGAGCATTCTCGTTCCTCCATTCCGCGCAACGACCAGAGAGATTCGCAACCCCCTATCCCCCAGCCGATGGCCCTCCTGTGGAACCATGGGGCAGATCCAAGTGCACGAAGGCGCTACTAAGATCGTTCGAGGAGGCTGGGATCCTCCACGCCGGGAGATGGCACAACCCCGCGACCGGAGAAGTGATTCCAGATCCACGCGAGGGGGAATTTGTTTGCTTCACCAGCCAGCTAGAGCGAGGGCTCGGATTCCCCACTTCCCTCTTCTTTTGTCGCTTCTGCGCCTACTACGACATCCAGCCGTCGGACCTGGGACCGCACAGCATCGAGCAGCTCGCCATCTTTGTGGCGTTATGCGAGTGCTACCTGGGCTGTCGGCCATACTTTCCCCTATGGCAAGATCTGTTCCATGGGAGGATCATCCACGAAGAGGCGGGCGGCCCAATGTTAGCCGCGGGAGGCCTGACCTTCCAGTTGAAGTCGAAGGTGTTGTTCTTCGATCTGATGCTGCCCACCAAGGCAGCGAATGAGTGTAAGAAGATCTGGTTCTACGTGACCGAGTCGATGCTGGGCGACGAGGTGGCGCTTCCAAGGTACTCCGCCGACCGGCCCGAGCCGCATCGGCTCCAACTCACCAAGCTTCCGCTGGACCAGCGGATGGTCGTCGACGAGATGTTGCAGACCATCCGCAACTTGAAGAAGAAAGGCCTCCAAACCATCAACCTATACAATTGCTGGCTCGGGCGACGGCTCGTGCCTTTGGCCAGCCGTGCCCACTATATGTATGAGTACACGGGCAAGGACGACCCGACGAAATCCTGTTACAACGAGTGGAGACTCAATGACTACACCCAGGCCCTGAAGAAGATCACCCAGGCGGTGTATCTTGACGCAAAGGCCGGGGTCTCACCTTATACCGCGAAGCGCCCAGCTCCAACTGTGAGTTTTTATTTTCCTTGCACTCGCAGTCGCAGTTTGTGCATTCGTGGTTGTGCTGATGTTGTTTGATTGTTGCAGCTATTCCAAGTGGTGGAAGGTTGGCTTCCACCCGCAGATGACAAGAACTCGAACTCGTCCGCCAAAGACGAGAGCAAGTCATTGCCTGACAAGGGCGATGTCAGGAGTGACGGGAGCGGCGATGGCGACGACGATGGCGACGAAGCCGTGGAGGTTGCTGCCCCCATGGTCCGCAAGACTCGTGGGCAGCACCAGCGTGAGCTCGAGGCCAGCAAAAGCCTCGAGGCCCATGATGACGACGACGACGACGGGCTCCTCGAGCATACCTCATAGTGCAAGGCCACGTCGTCAAATAAAAAGAAGCCGCCCGCAACCCAAGAAGAAGGCGAAGCCGACCAAGCCGGCGTCTCCGCCTTGGTCCGCGAGTAGCTCCGATGCTACCAGCGCAGCTGAAGAAACAGTGGCGCACGCGGCTGCAGCGACTGGTACAACCGTCGTGGAAGACGAGGCGCCACTGGCATCACTGCCTCGCCTGCTCGCCCGCCATCGGGTGGTGGCCGCCCACCGTAGGGCTCGCTGCCGAGGAGCTCCATGGCGATTGCCACTGAGCCTCCTGCCGCGGCCTCATCCTCGAAGAAACCGTCGGTGTCTTGGGCACAGAGCGTATTCGAGACAGGCCTCAGTCGGAAACTAGGGCCAGAACTGGAAAATCCGGCCAGCATTCACACTGGCCTACGATTTATCCTAGTCGCCAAGTGAGTATTCCTTAACCTTTCATCTGTCTGCTTGATTCGTGTTTCGATTGGCGAGTGTTATTGACAGAGTTATTTCGCAGGACTGGAGTAAAGAAGATAGGTCACCCTTCGGTGGTCAAGGTTCCATCGGTCGCCGCGGAGGTTGTCGTGGTATTGCCGACAAGTACGCCATGGAGGGGTCCTCACAGTGCGTGTTTAGAGACGTGGGGTAAGGCGGACGGTTGACGGGTACGAGGTAACACAGCTTACCCAGATTCAGATCCCACAACGGCGGCGGAATCCTACTCCTGCTATAAATCACTATAATGGAAATACGCCGAGTTACAGAGATTAGGTTCGCTGTGCGAGGTGACTAGAAAAGTCTAAGTTATCGTCTGAGATTATGTTGTGCCCTAAAGGCTCCCATAGGCCCGGCTTATATAGTCGTCAGGTCCTAGGGTTACAGGGAAAAGTCCTAGCCGGATAGGTTACAGAGTCCTACACCGTCTATTACTAGTCTTGTGTATCTTGCACTCCAAGGCTCTGGGTACGCTGGTGACTCCACCGTAGCCTTCCCTTATCTGGCATGGGCCTACCTTCTGGATCCACCTAACTGGGCCGCCCAGCAGGCCATAGGCCATGCTACCGACTATGGGCCACCCGGGTTAGTCGGATAAGAGACATGCTATGAGGGTACCTATATAGCATATCCCCAACAGTAGCCCCCGGAGAACTCCGAGATCTTGCGCCGTCTTGCCTCTTCACATGGAATGCTCCGTCTAGATGGATGTCGGCAAATCATCAAGCAACATCTTGTAGTCCTCCCAAAGAACCCTGCAAGGTTTTCTCCGTATTCTACGAGTAAGTCGGAGAAATGCTAAATCTTCCATCGTACGCTTCCGTTGTCGGATTAAATTCGTCCATGCCAGAATCTTCGATGGGACGGCTCATCCACCATGTCAGTTATGACGACGTAGGCTATAGGTCAGCGACGCCTCGTAACTCACACATGCAGAGAACGTAATCATAGCCAATTTTCCCGCGCGAGCGATACGAACCGTTGGCGGCGACGGTTGGAGACCTGGCGAATTATCACAAGACGTTCACGAACACGCTGCTCACGCTGCAACCGTCCGATTAGCTGCACGAATCTTGACGCAGAGTAAGATAAATAGCGGTCGTGGGACACTTTCCACTTTTTAACCTCATTCTCTTGCGTCATCATCTTCTTCCTCCAGCCGCGCGCCTCCTCGATCTCTCCGCGAAAACCTCGAGAAACCCTAGCCCTGCTTCCTGCACCACTCGCATCCTCTCCCTCCTCCATGGCTAGCAGCGGTTCATCTCCATCAATGGCGGCCGAGCCGGCGAAGCCGCGTCGTCGTTCCCCAGAGGGCCTGGTTATTCCGCATCGGCGGTGATAGAAACCACCGGCGACCATAACTTGGCGGAGCCCTGGAAGAGGAGCCCGACTTCGCACAAAGGCGGCTCGGACATCACCGCCGCGACATCCAAGAGATGGTCCGAGGGTTACCTCCTGCTGACGGAGGGGCTACAAGGCCACCATGAGGTGACCCCTTATCCCCAAGTCGGAGAGAAGGTATACCTCAAGGCGCAATTGGTACGCGGCGTTTCTTTACCCATCTCCCACTTCTTCCTGTCCGTCTTGAATCACTTCCAGGCCCAACCCCACAACCTCTCCCCCAATAGCATCCTAGTGCTTAGCAACTTCGCGGCACTTTGCGAGGGTTACCTAGGGATTAGGCCTAGGTTAGATCTGTTTGTCTACTTCTTCACCGTGAAACGTGAAGCCGGACACAGCAAGGAGGAGCTTAGAAACTGCGGCACCATAAGCTTCAAGATCCGACTGGCGGCGTTCCTCGACATTGTCGGCCACGAGTCGTAAGAATCGGCGTGATTTCTTCTACGGCCCTGACATTCCTTTGTCGGGCCAAGAAGCAACGTACCCGGACTTCGTGGATGGAGCCGCTGCTGAAGTCTCCAATTGGCGGTCCCATGCCTCCCTTCCCTCCGACCTCAACGCTTCTCGCGCAATAAGGCGAATCAAATGGTTTGTAGATACGGGTCTGACCGGATTGGACCTAGCCATGTGCTGGTTCATCAGGCGGATCCAACCTCTGCAGCACCGTACGAAGGTCATACACGAGTACACCGGTGACCGAAGGGATACCCTCCGGATCTCCGAGGACAACTTCTCGAGCGACTCTATCAAGTTCCGTCTTAAGGACATCGTCGAGGTGAAGGACAAGAAGCGTGGCTTCACCCTTACCTACGACATGTTCATAAACGGAAAGTGCCCAAAGGTAGGTATTTATTCTCCGTGTATGACATTGCTCCAATTTTTCCGTCTTGCTAATATCATCTTGTCTAACACGGTGATTTCTCACTTAACAGCTTAGCGATCTAGAGGAGCACAACCTGGCCGCCCAAATCTATGATCCCAAGATGAAGGAAGTCACGATCGTGTCCGATGATGATGCCCCGTTGGCGCGAAAGCGGAAGAGCTCCACCTCTGACGCTGCCGACGGAGGCAAGAAAAAGAAGACGGAGGGTGGAGCCTCCAAAGAGTATCGCCGCTCGAGGCGAAAAAGAAAGCCACCGGATGTTTGCCAAAGCACCCCCCTAGTGTAAGCTTCTTATTCTCCGACATTGCCTTGTTTATCTGTCTTATTCTGCATTTATGCATTTTGCACGTTTAGGAAGAAAGCCACAACCAGCCTCAAGAAGTCCTCCAAGACTCTTGGGGCTTCTAGAAATATTAAAGATATCTTTGCATCGCGACTCTTCCCCGCCATCGCCTCGCTACTCCTGCCGTCAAGCCCTCCTCCGCCCGACAAGCTCCCAAGCCCAGAGGCACCAGCCCTTCCGCCATGGAAGTGGATTCGCGCCTCTACCGAACTCGCAATTGTCGGGAGCAGGACGCAGAGAGCCGCTCTTCAAATGGCTGAAGCTCGCTAAGGATGCCATCGGTAGCGGCAAGCGGTGGCGGTTCTTGGTACATCCGCCAAGGCGCGCCTCCCCAGAAACCCTTAGAACTGCCAAAGATTTTCTTTCCGGTGCTTACGCCGGGTAGCACAACTACGGTTCCTGGAGGAGTGTCGTCATCTCCGACGTGCGGTCTTGAGGAGCTACTCCGACAAGCAGACATCTTGCAAAGAAACCGTGTTTCCTTTGGAAAGCTGCTGGCCGAGAGTGCTACAAACCTCAAGATCATCGCACTTGTAAGTTTTACTTTACCTTTTGCATTTCATATGAGTATCCCACTGTAGCCCCCGAGGATGTAGACGGAAAACCATTGGTTTTGCATCTATATGCTCTAAGAGTGACTAAGTTAGAAAAAACTCTCACTGTATCCCCCAAGCATTTAGATGGAAGGAACTATTCCGACTAGATGCTTTAAGAGTAGCATACACAGTGTTCATAATTTTAAGTGTTGTAGCCCCCAAGCCTCTAGTTGTAACTGAATTAGTTCCGACTAGATACTTAAAGAAAAGCTAAGCATTTTCCGAGTTAAAACTTCATACTGTAGCCCCCAAGCATTTAGTTGAGAATTGAATTAGTTCCGAATAGATGCTTAAAGAAAAGCTAAGCATATTGCTAAGTTAAAAACTCTCGTTGTAGCCCCCGAGCACCTAGATGGAAAAATCTCCGACTAGGGGCTCCAAGTAGACTAAACAACGACTTGACTTTGTACTTTTTTCCACAGAACGAGAATGCTCGGAGGGGCATGGCCAATGATAAATACCAGAAGATGCGCGCGGACCTTGAAGCTGAAAAGGGTAAAACCGCCATCTTGAAGGAACAGATCATCAAAAACAAGAGTCTGTTTTCTTTTTGCGCACTTCCGTCTTACTTTTGTGTCTTCCTTCTTCGAGTACTCACGGTGTACTGTGTTTTCTCCGACTTGCAGAGAATGTCGCCAAGGCTAAGGATATTGTCGAGCAGTCCAACCACATCCAGCAGCTGGACAGCGAGAACAAGATCCTTAAGAAGGAGAGGGAACAAATGCTGAAGATGCATGAGGATTCCATGAAAGCCCTGCAGGACTCCGCCTCCGCTGAGATCAATCGCTTGAAGGAGGAGCTTGCAATCCTAAAGGATCAGAAGCAAGCTGTCGATGAGCAAAACCTTTGCCATAGAGAGGCGTTTAAGCTCCTCCAACAAGAGAAAGAATCCTTGGCGGACGTCGTCTAGCAGGCTAAGGCCAGCATCTTCAGTAAGTATCCTCTGCTTTGTAGCTCTGTAATCTGGATACTTAGGATTTTTGAACTCATGCAATCGTTGTCGGAATTTTCAGCGCCCCTGGGTTTAACCCACTCGCCTCCTTCGGACAAGGAATGCATGATTCTTGCCGGCAACTTCATAAACACCGCAATCACTCAAGCCAAGGAGATCGCCACGCCCCTGCAGATTTACATCAAGGCCTCAGACTCCATGGTGAAGTACTCGGAGATTTTGCGCCGATCCCCCGAGCATGTCGCAAGCTGGAAAGCTTCATGTGCACGGGCTGGCGCAAGGATGGCGTTGTCCATGGTGAAGGCACACTATGAAGGTGCCGACATCGACACGGTGACATATGGTATCCCCGACATGGATGATGACGGCAAGGAAATTGATCACGAAGCTATCCTATCATCACTCGCGGGCTATGACACCAGGGTTTCCGAGCTGGTAGATGTCGATGTCTTCGTGCCCAGGAACTTCATTGACAACGCTGACCCTGAATCCTCCGAGTCTCCTCGCAGTGGTGACGCTGAGGGTGAATCTCCGACTGATGATGATGCGGCCTCCAAGTCCCCTACGCCCAAGGAGTGAAAAACACTTTATAATTCTTGTTTCACCTTTGGAATGTGCATTGAAAAAACTTGGTGATGTAATCTTAAGGCGGAAAACAATGTTTGTATTGTCCTGCTACTTAAGAATTAATGCCCAGTATGTATATATTTTTTAAGAAAGTGATGGCTTATCCATTACTTTGGTTCTTATGCTTGACTTTTTGTGAGTCGGAAGACTCGTTGTCGGAACCATGCGCTTAGGTGATGATACCCAATGGCACCGTCAAAAACCTTAGCACAAAATCACCGACAATAAGTGCCAATAGTCACTACTCCAAAATCCACATAAAAACAATAAAGAACATGTAGACCAGAAAAATTAAGCTAACGCCTGTAGGCGGAATTTTCACAAGTGCAATCGCAAAGCTTGTGCATAAAGGTTTATATGATCCAAAAATGAACACTAAAGGAGGTAAAAGACTCAGCAATATGAGTGAACCAAAGAGCTTTATTTCATTGATCACATAAGAGATATACAATTAGATAAAAAATGATAAGTGTAGAAAGGACGTAGCTGTGCTATGTTCCATGGCCAATCAAGCTCCGGGTAGTCATCATCCGGGTCACGTCGCTTACGCTTATGATCCTCGCTGAGTCTATCCTTGAGCTCACGATTGTCGACAAGGTAGTAAGACCCATTGAGCAGCGCCTTGCTTATGATGAACGGTCCTTCCCATGGCGGGGATAATTTGTGTGACTTCTTCTGCTTAAGTCGGAGCACCAAATCCCCCTCTTTAAACGAGCGATGCCGGACGCGGCGACTATGGTAGCTGCGTAGATTCTGCTGGTAGATGGCGGATCTCTGGCATGCCAAAACGCGCTCCTCCTCGAGAAGGTCCACATCTAGGCGTCTGGATTCTTCAGCATCATCTTCGTCATAGGCGGCAACTCTTGGTGCATCGTGGAGGATGTCGGAGGGTAGGATAGCTTCTGCTCCATATACCATGAAGTAAGGGGTGTAGCCGGTAGATCTGTTGGGTGTAGTTCGTAAACTCCACAACACAGATGGCAATTCTTTCGCCCAGGCTCCAGCTTCTCTATGTAGCGGTGCCTCAAGACGTGGCTTGGTTCCCTGCAGAATTAATCCATTGGCTCGCTCATCTTGACCATTGGATTGTGGGTGTGCCACAGACGCGAGGTCAAGTCGGATGCCTTTGTCCCAGCAGTAGGCCTCCACTTCTCTGAGTGACAAGTTGCTTCCATTGTCGGTGATGATGCTGTGTGGTAGACCAAATCTCACCACTAGATCCCGGACAAATCTAAGGGCAGTTGCCCCATCAAGCTTTCTAATGGGTTTAGCTTCTATCCATTTGGTGAATTTGTCAACTGCTACAAGCAGATGCGTAAACCCACATGGTGCCGTTTGCAACGGCCCCACCATGTCTATCCCATGCATCGCAAACGCCAAGTTATTGGTATTGTTTGCAATTCTTCGAGGAACATGTGGTTGTCGGCATAACATCGCATCCTGCGCTTTCAACCAACTTGTTTGCGTCCGCCGCGATCACCAAGAGAATCCTTGCGAAGGCTTTCGACCAATGATCGAGGAGCGGCGTGATGCCCGCAATCTCCGAGATGGATTTCGCGTAGTATTTCCATACCTTCTAGCTGGGAAACACACTTTAGGTATACACCAGTAGTGCTACTTTTGTAGAGTTGCCCATTGATTATGGTATAACCCTTTGCTCGTCGTACTATCTGCCATCTTTCGACCTTGTCGTCGGGCAAAGTTTCGTGTTCGAGATATTCCATGAACGGTTTAGTCCAAGCCGGAGGGGTTTGTGTCACCATGTTGACGAAAGAATCAGCTCTATCCGGGTTGTCGATGTCGGCGCCCTTCACGGATGGAGTGCGTAGATGCTCTAGGAAAACTCCTGGCGGAATTTTCTTGCGCCCTGATCCAAGCTTAGACAATAGATCAGCCGCCTCGTTTTGCTCCCTAGGTACATACTTGACTTCGTAGCCCAAGAAGCTCTTGGCTATCTCGTCCACTTCGTCGCGATATGCCGCCATCATAGGGTTATGCGCATTCCAGGTGCCAGCCACCTGCTGGGCAACCAAGTCGGAATCTCCACAGCAAACTATGCACTTGATGCCAATATCCTTGGCTACACGCAGTCCGTGAATGAGTGCTTCATACTCCGCCATGTTGTTTGTAGCCTCGAAGTGGATCTGCATAACGTAGTGTAGCTTGTCTCCTTTTGGTGACTGTAGCAATACACCAGCCCCCGAGCCGTTGAGCAGCTTTGATCCGTCAAAGTGCATCACCCAGTACTCTGGTTCCGGCAATGGAGTGTCATCTGGCATCTCCGTCCAATATGCAATAAAATCCGCTAAGGCTTGTGACTTTATAGCGTCGCGTCTTTTGTAGGTGATCTCGAAGGCGGCAAGTTCAATGCCCCACTTCATGACCCTTCCTGTAGCGTCGCTGTTGTTGATAATGTCGAACAGTGGAGTTTTGCTCACTACTGTGATTGGGTGCTCCTGAAAGTAATGCCTCAACTTCCGCGAAGCGAGGAATACTCCATAAGCTATCTTTTGGTAGTGCGGGTAACGCTGCTTGGACTCCGTCAAGACCTCGCTTACATAGTAAACTGGTCGTTGAACTCCGTGCTCATAGCCTGGTTCCTTCCGCTCTACCACGACGATGATGCTAATAACCCGGTTGGTTGCCGCCATGTAAATTAACAGGGGCTCGCCAGTTCGGCCGCAAGGATGGGCGAGGAAAGAATATCCTTGAGCCGCTTCAATGCCGATCGCCTCGTCCGTCCATGTGAATTTGTCCGCCTTCAAAGAATTTGACAAAAGCAGAGCCTTCTCTCCAAGTCGGTGACGAACCGGCTAATCGCTAACAACACAACCTGTTAGTCGTTGGATGTCCTTTAGGCATGTCGGACGGTTTATGTTTAAGATGGCCTTGATTTTCTCCGGGTTGACCTCGATTCCGCGCTGGGAAACGATGAAGCCCAACAATTTGCCGGCTGGAACCACGAAGACGCACTTCTTAGGGTTAAGCATCATATTGTATTTCCGGAGATTATCAAAGGTTTCTTTTAAGTCGGAGATTAAGTCGTTTGACTTTTTAGACATTACCGCGATATCGTCCACATAAGCGTGAACGTTCCGACCAATTTGGTCATGAAGGCAACGTTGCATTGTCCGCTGGTAGGTAACACCTGCGTTTTTCAGCCAAAAGGGCATCATGACATAGCAAAATGTGCCGTAGGGGGTAGTGAACGAAGTAGCCAATTGGTCCGACTTCCTCATCTTGATCTGGTGGTATCCTGAGTATGCATCGAGAAAACACAAAAGTTCCGAGCCAGCCGTCGAGTCAATGACTTGGTCAATGCGAGGCAAAGCAAACGGATCTTTGGGACATGCTTTGTTCAAGCCAGTGTAATCAACGCACATTCTTAATTCATTGGTTCCCTTTTTGGGGACAAGTACAGGATTGGCCACCCATCGGGTGTGAAGGACTTCTCGGATAAACTCAGCCTTAAGTAACCTAGCTATCTCTTTGCCGATGGCGCGTCTCTTCTCATCTCTGAAGCGTCGTAGAGGTTGTTTCACTGGCTTACATTTTGGATCTATGTTTAAGCTGTGCTCGGCAAGTTCCCTAGGTACACCTTTCATGTCGGCAGGTTGCCAGGCAAAGATGTCCCTATTCTCACGGAGGAACTCTACGAGCGCGCTTTCGTATTTGGGATCCAGGTTCGTCCCAATGGCGACGGTCTTGGAGGCATCGCCTACCACAAGTTCCACCGGCTTGGTCTCGATGGCGGCCTTGAACGCAGGAGCGGAGTCGGAGATCTGTTTCTTCTACACGGGCATCTCTGAGTCATTGACCTTGCTCTGGATCTCCTTGAATTCTTCGCTGTAGAGGACAGCTTCTGCAATGGCTGCTTCATTGATCTCGCAGTCCCTTGCCTTGGTAAAGCTTCCGGATATGGTGATGACACCGTTTGGTCCGGGTATCTTGAGCTTGTTGTAGACGAAGCATGGCTTGGACATGAACGTGTGGAATATGTCGCGGCCGAATATTACGTGGTACACGCTCTTTAAGGGCACCACCTCAAAGGTCATGCGCTCTTGGCGGTAATTATTAATGTCGCCAAAGGCTACCTGAAGTGTAATGCACCCAAGGGACCGAGCCTCCCGTCCAGGAACTACGCCATGGAACACGGTGTTAGTCCGCCTTAGGTTTGCCTCCGTCAAGTTCATCTTCTGTAGTGTATCCAAGTACATAATGTTGATGCTGCTTCCACTATCCACCATGCACTTGGTGAACTCCACGCCGTCAATCAATGGGTTCATGACCATGGCATACTGGTTCTCCGTGGGCACAAGGTCTGGGTGGTCCGTCCTGTCCCAAGTGATTGGAACCTCCGACCAGCGTAGGTACTGAGGAACTGGGGGGAGAGTAGCCATCAGGACCCTTAAAGAGATCTTCTGTTGTCGGACGGTGGGGGTGCCAAGGTGAAAGTACAAAGGAAGTCGCCTAGAGGGGGGGGTGAATAGGCTTTTAAAATTATTACGGTTTAGGCTCAAGTAAATGCGGAATAAAACTAACGTTTAATTTATTGAGCACAAAACCTAGCCACTAAGTTCACCTAGGTGCACCAACAACCTATGCTAAGCAATACAAGCAACAAGGTGATAGCAAGGTATAAATACTTCAACCATGATGGCTATCACAATGTAAAGTGCATAATTAAAGGGTTCGGTTGAGAGATAACCGATGGATGCGGAGATGAAGATTTGTTTCCCGAAGTTCACTTCCAAAGAAGCTACGTCTCCGTTGGAGAGGTGCGATGGCGCAATGCTCTCCGAACGCCACAAATGGCTCACCTCGAGGTGTGGTGGCTCGATGCTCACCCAACGCCACACAAGGCCTCACCGGATGGAAGCACGCAACTCACCGACGCGCCACAAAGGCTCACCCTATTCTCCCAAGTGCGCACACAAAAGGCGGGCACTTGCTCCACTATGGGACGCTGAGGGCGGTCACCGAACCCGTACAAGATTGGGGCTACCTCCACAACTCAATTGGAGGCTCCCAACAACAAAGCCACAAAAGGCCAACAATGCCACAAAAGGCCAACAACGCCACAAAAGGCTACAAGACCACAAAAGGTCAACAATCCAACCATTAATCAGATAGGGTTCCAAGGAACCCAAGAGAAACAAGCTCACAAGCTTGAACTCGTCGAATCTCCGAGGAGAACTCAAACCTATGCACCAAATGCAAGGGCAAGTCCTTCTCTCCCAAATTCTAACAAAGCTACAAAAGCTATTGGGGGAATAAGGGAGGAAGAACACAAGAGTAGAACTCAAACCTATGCACCAAATGCAAGGGAAAGTCCTTCTCTCCCAAATTCCAACAAAGCTACAAAAGATATTGGGGGAATAAGGGAGGAAGAACACAAGAGGAGAACACAAAACTCTCCAAGATCTAGATCCCAATGATTCCTTCACAAAGAAGGGATTTGACTTGGGGTGATTGTAGATCTAGATCTCCACTCTCAAATCCCTCAAAAAGATGCAAGAATCATAGGAGGGGAAAGGGAGAGGGAAAGCTTCTTCAAGGTTGACAATGGAGGAGAGAGAGAAAGCCAAGAACCAAGAAGAAAAGCAAGTACCCACGAAGGGGAAGAGGAGCCCCTTTTAAAGGGCTCCCAGATCTGCCTGTTATGGGCAATCGCGACACCTGGCCGGAACTTCCGGTGGGAGGCCGGAAGTTCCGGTGGCACCCAGCCATCGAAAAATCATGAGCGAGAAAAAAAAATGAATCATGGCCGAACTTCCGCTCTGGTGAAGTTCGCCAGCCTGCTCCAACGGTCATCATCGCTGACGCCCGCTCGAAGCTTAATCGAAGTTCGTCAAAAGCATCGAAAGTTCCGGTGAACTTCCGATGCAAGTTTCAACAAAGGTCCGGCAAATAGAACGCTTCAAAACAGAAGGTTACTGAGCGTGAGCGGAAGAAGACCCGGAACTTCCACCGGAACTTACGGCGGCAAAGATGCCCTAGCGGAACTTCCGGTGGGAAGCCAGAACTTCCGGTCAGGGAAATTCCAGAAACCAGAAAACCAGAAACACAATAACTTTTGCATCCGAACTCCAAACGGGATGAAACCAATTTTGTTGGAAATATAACGACGAATAGAATCCAACAAAAAGTCGAAATATTGGGTATCACCTTGGGATAAAATATCATGAATATATATGTGATCTATCCCCCAAGGTGTGGAGCTGGAAAACTCGCAAGATCAAAAACCGCAATAAGATATGCAAGTGAAATCCTTAGATGATGAGATAGAGCTTCTTATGATGGTGACAACAAGCTCTACATCCTCTCATGGACAAGAACCAAATAATAACCAAGAAAGATGATGATATGAATGCAAAGGTTTGAGCTCTCTCCGAACGATGCAAACGAGACACCCGCTTGAGAGCCCCTCTTGATAGTACGACTATCTATCCTAAACCCGGTCTCCCAACTAACAACATGAGACCGGCAAAAGAGAAGCCCTATCAACATACCTTTGCCTTGAGCGTCCCACTTGAACTTGATGTAGACCGTCTTGTTCTTCTATAGTGGGAACACCTTTCTTGTTTGCTCTTGCTCGCTCTTGCTTGATGAAGACTTGCAAAATGCTCCCCCATACTCCATGGGGAAACCTCTTCTTTGAACTTGTATTCATCATTCCATGAGCGCGAGGATGGCAAGCTTCAAGCATGAGATCTTCTAGAGATGGCGCATCTTCAGCTCGTCCTTCTTCATCCTTACTTGAGGTTGATCCATCTTGATGCAACTCTTTGCACATTCCTTGATCGACCTTCAAGCTCCTTCTTTCTTCATGATTCCAATGGGCACAAAGCCCTTGGACATTTCTTCATCTTCCAACCTTGAGACCAACACATGGCCCAAGCGATGCCAATGGACAAACCTACAAGTGAAACTCAATTTACACATTAGTCCATAGAGATTGTCATTAATTACCAAAACCACACATGGGGGCATACATGCCCTTTCACAAGGAAAGTGTGGTAGACTGGGACCTTCTTAGCGAAGGGGTTCTTGCCCTTGTCGTCGCTTTTGGCGGCGTGCTTGGGGTCAACGCCCTCGCCCATGTCACTTGAATCCTTGGACTCCTCCTCCTTTTTCTTCCCCTTGCCCTTGCCTTGCGGTCTTTTCTTCCGACTTCGCTTATAGCCGGACTCCGGGTCTTCCTTGAGGTCGTTGACGAACTTGCAGTGTCGATTGGTATGGGTGGCCTTGCCGTTGGCGTCGAGGTGTACGAGGCACGGCATATCGCGGTACTCTTCTTAGGTTTGGGGAACGCGGAGCGGCGCCGAGTTGATTTCACTCGCCATCGCCCACGACCGCTCCCCTTCCTCGCCACGTTGTCCGCCTTCTCCCCCGCAAAGTCATGGCGACCATGTGGTAGATTTTTCTTTCCGAGCGGTTTTACGCTTTGTCGATGTTCCTCCGAGCTTGAGTTGGAACGGCCGTTGCAAGAAGAGCCACGGCGTCGCTGCCACCGCGAACTCACTAGCTAATCGAATCATCCGATTCAAGTCGCGATGATTGTCCCGCAAGCGCTTGACTTATGTCGGAGTAACGTGCCCCTTTCCAACCCATCGATGAAGGCGGACATGGCGGTCTGGGCGTGCACTCCTGCGCAGGAATTCTTCATATCCAGCCAGCGGGAGAGGTAGGCGCGATATGTCTCGTCTTTCTCTTGCACGCACCGCTGTAGATCGCCCACCGTGCAGGGACGCTTGTATGTACCCTCAAAGTTCTTGGTGAATGCTTCTTACATGTCCAGCCAGTTGTAGATAGATCTTTCCGGCAAGTCGTCGATCCATTGACGGGCCGTGCCCGCCAACATTAACGGGAGGTACTTGACGACGATGTTGGGGTTGCCTCCGGCAATCTCCACCGTGTTGCCGTAGTCCTGCAACCATGTGGCAGGCTTGGCGGTGCCGTCATAGGGCTTGATGGTCTTGTCAATCCGGAATCCTTTGGGGTAAGTTGCGGACCGTATCCTAGGTCCAAAGCAACGTGGTCCCAGGTATGGTCCTTCCCAGGCCTAGTGGATCTTATCGATCCGTGAACGTGCATCATATGGATCCGGGTTCTTCTTCTTTTTTTCAACAGGGGATGGGATGCGTGAACGACACGGACCTCCTCCGCCATGGTGACTGCTTGGCGGCGACGGAGGTGAGGTGGCGGTGGGTTAGCTTTTTTGCTGTTACCCTCCTGCGATGCTTCACGCCTGTCGTGGTTGCTTGTCGAACACGGAGGGTCATGGCACGACCTGCTCTTATGTCCTTCGTTGTGCTTTCCGTCATGACGGGTCTGCTCCGCATTGTCGCGGATGACGATGCCGCACTGCTTTGGTGGGGGTCGGCGGAGTTCTCCGACCCGGAGTCGAAGTCGAAGATCCCAAGGATGGATGGGTCCTCGAAGTCTCCCACGTTGGAGACCTGGGTGATGGAGCCCGTGGGCGATGCGACGACGATGGATCCGGCAGCCGACGTCGGGGTCGTCGAGTCGGCGTCGTCGTTGAGGGCCGCGTCGTCCACGACCATGGCGGTTTCGGCCATGTTGCTGTGGGCCGAGTCGTACTTGGAGGCGAGGCGACGGATTGTGCGGACCTGGCTCTCAGAGAGCTGGTCGCGTGGCGGCGACTCGCGGATGCGAGCCGGGTCCTCCGAGGCGATGGTGTCGGTGAAGCCGACGAAGAGTCTGATCATGCCGACCGGCACGATCACGCTGTGCGTGACGGGGCGTGCCGCCGGGACGTAGCTGCTCGGCAAGATCTGGAGGATCCCGCCGATCGCGATCATGCGGCCGGTGGTGATCATCTCGTTGATGGGTAGATTGGATCTCGCCGCAAAACACCGGCCTGACCGGCCAGGCCCCACGGTGGGCGCCACTGTCGTGGGAATGGCCACGGCAGATGCTGCAATCGGCAGCGAGTAGTAAAACATGGGGCAAGGGCGACCTGCCATCTGCGGTGCGAGATGAGGGCGGAGACGCAAGGGTTTACCCAGGTTCGCCCCCCGGAGGGTAAAGACCTACTCCTGCTAGATTGTATTATGGAGAGAGTACAAGGGCGAGCTCGTCGACTAGGCGGCGAGTCGCTGGGGTGTATGATGGAACGTATCCTCTATGTGTACCCTAGGGAGGTTTATATGGGCTCACCTCGCTAGGGTTTACAGGTCTACAACCGAATTGGTTAAGGATTCGGCGGGTCTTTGACCTAGTCCGACTGGGCCTAGCTACGCTTCTGGGCCTCCAGCTTCTAGTCGCCTGAGTTCTCGCCAAGTCTCGATCCAGTCGCCGTCCTGCAGGCCCACTCGCTGGCAGCTTGGGCCAATAGGAAACGTCCTGCTGGGCAATACCCCAATAGGCATATCCCATCATGTATGTATCTTGTTGTATTGCCCAATCAAATCTCATAGGATCATGAATGTCTACTATTGCATTGTTATGACTTGCTATATCCTGTCAATTGCCCTGCTGTAATTTATTTACCCAACATACCATGTTTGTTTATCTTAAGGAGAACACCTCTAGTGAACTATGGACCCGGTCCAATCTTTACCATTCATATATCTTCCACTCTTACTGTTTACTTTCTGCAAACCACTATTATCTTCCACACCATACAGTTAATCCTTTATTTTCAGCAAACCGGTGAGATTGACAACCTCACTGTTCTTTGGGACAACTTGAGTTTGTGTTGTGTAGGTTTCCAAGTTGCTAGCAACACCTTTGAGTCGTTTCCTTCTTCCTACTGGTTCGATAACCTTGGTTTCTTTCTGAGAGAAGACTTGCTGCTGTGGTCATCATACCTTCCTCTTGGGGTCTTCCAACGAAGCTCTACATTCAACTAAGCCACCATCACCAGCATATTTTATTTTTAATTGAGTTTGCCATATCCCCTCTTCAGTTAATAACTTGAAGAGCCACTTACTAAGCAGGGCTATATTCTTGATCTCTAGATCATGAATACCAAGCCCCATGTTCTTTGGGTCGATAGAGCACACTCCATTTAACCATTCTATACTTCTTTTTCTCATTATCTCCTTGCCAAAATAACCTTGATCGGAAATAATCTAACCTTTGCAAGACTCCTTTTGGAAGTTGAAAGAAAGATATCATATACAATACCATATTACTTAGTACTGAATTAATGAGTACCAACCTTCTCCCTATAGAGAGTAATTTACCTTTCCAGCTGCTCAGTCTCAACTGCAGTCTTTGTTCAACAATTTTCCATTCAGCATTTGTAAGCCTCCGGAAGTGTACAGGAATGCCCAAATACCGAATCGGAAATTCGCCATGATTGCAACCGAATAGCTCAACATAAAGGGTAGACGCCTCGTGAGCCTCTCCAAAACAGAACAATTCGCTTTTGTGGAAATTTATTTTTAATCCCGAAAGTTGTTCAAAAGCTAAAAGTATGAGTTTCAGGTTCTTAGCCTTTTCGAGATCGTGTTCCATAAACAGAATTATGTCGTCGGCATACTGCAGAATAGATAAACCTCCATCCACAAGATGGGGAATCACACCTTCAATTTGGCCCTAGGACTTTGCCCGCTCAATCATGATAAATAACATATCAGCCACTGTATTAAATAGCATTGGCGATAATGGGTCTCCCTGTCTTAGTCCTTTTTTGGTCTGAAAGTAGTGGCCAACATCGTCATTGACTTTAATGGCCACACTACCTCCTGACACGAAGCTATTGATCAAAGCACGCCATTCAGCTGAAAAACCTTTCATTCAAAGAGTCTGATGTAGAAAAGACCATTTGACTTTATCATAGGCCTTCTCGAAATCAATTTTTAGAATGACTCCATTCAGCTTCTTCCTATGTAGTTCATGCACTGTTTCATGCAAGGTAACCACACCATCAAGTATGTTGCGACCTTGCATAAAGGCAGTTTGCGATGGACGAACTACATGATCAGCCACTGAATTTAACCTGATAGTAGCGACTTTGGTAAAGATCTTAAATCTAACATTAAGAAGGCAAATAGGTATATATTGTTGGATCCGTTCTGCTTTATTAATCTTAGGCAATAAAATAATATCACCAAAGTTCAGCCGAAACAAATCCAACTGTCTAGCGTGTAAAGCAGTGAACATCTCCATAAGATCTATTTTGATAACTTCCCAGAAGGTTTGGTAAAACTCAGCTGGTAATTCATCAGGACCCGGGGCCTTATTGTTTTCCATTTGGAAAACAACCTTCTTGACCTCCTCCTCAATATAGGGAGCAGTCAATAGATTGTTTTTCTCAACAGAAACCTAAGGAGCATCGTATCCTCAATATAGCCTTCTTGACCTCATCCAGGGTGAAGGTACCTTCTTCTGGTTCCCAAACAAACCCTTGTAGTAATTTGTAATGTAGGATTTCAACTGTTCATGTCCCTCTATCGTTCCTTCATCTTGTGCTAAAGAGTTAATACGTTTCTTCTTGTGTCTGCCATTGGCCACACTATGGAAGTATCTGGTATTCGAATCTCCATGCAAAATAAATTGGGCATTGGAACATCAATACCATTTGAGTTCCTCTTCACGCAAAAGACGTGCTAATTCCGCATTCGATTGGCTCTTAAGCTCAATTTCATGCGAAGTTAACAAACGAATTTTTGCTAATGCTTCGAGTTCATCAATAGTAGACGATAGCCTTTCTTTCTCTTTTTTAAGGATACCTGTTGTGTGGCGTGCCCAACCTCCAAGATGTTTGCGAGTCACTCGCCCTTTATTATTCCACCTCTGGATTGCAGTATTACCCACAACCGGCCTTTCCCAAACAACTTTGACCATATCCTGAAAACCTTCCCGATGTAACCATCCAAGTTTAAACTTGAATGGAGGAAGACATCGTAATCTAGGTTTACCAGCAGTCAGCAAGATGTGAGCATGGTCTGACAGAGCCTCGATACGTTCTAGAGCACGTACTGAGACTAGGGGAAAATATTCTTCCCAATCTGAGTCCATCAGTACGCGATCAAGCTTTTCATATGTAGGTTCCGAAAGACAATCCTTCAGGTCTAGACCGTCAATGACAACATTAAACAGGAACGACCAATGATCATCAAACCGGCCTTTACTCTTCTCAAAAGGAAATCGAAGCAAGTTGAAATCACCCCCTATGAGTATAGGGTGGATTATCTTTTGCTAGATTCACCATACACAGCGACAAGGCTCCATGTGAAATTATCAGCTTTATTACGGATATGAAGTTTAATATGAAACTCTTCTTCCGAACAAGCTAACATATCCATGGTATTAGCCCTAACACCTAGTAAAAATACCACCAGAACGTCCCCTAGGTGGATGAGAATGCCACACAAAGTCTATGCCACCCGAGAGGCGGTCAAGTGAACTTTGCGAGAATTCTCGTCTATCTGTTTCTGAAATGGCCATAAAATCTAAATTATGTTTCCTAAAACAATACGCAATGTGTAAATGTTTAGCCAAGTCACAAAGACCTCTGCATTCAAAAACATGGCATTTATTGGGAAACAATAACAGATTTTGGCTAGAGATTTGGATAAAAATGGCGTGAAACAGTTCCCGTAAACCACGGTAACGGTTAGAGATGCTCTGACCACGGTGCCCGGATTTACAAAACGGAGCAAGAGTACAAGGCATATCCTCGCAGTGCTGCAGTCCCAAATTCTGAACCCCGAGGCCCGTTCCTCTTTCGCTCACTCTCTCCACGACACTGGCACTGTCCTAAAACCACCGGTAAAAACCCCCAGCCACCGTCGCCACACGCTGCACCGCACGCTGACAGGTCGGCCACGCGCGACTCTGGGCCCGCTCCTCAGTGGCACGCGTGCTCCGTTAGAGCACATGTAGCCTCTGCTCTGAACGGCAGGCTGAGGCGGAGGGGAGCGTGGTAGGAAGGCAAGCAGGCAGCCGACCCCGGCAGACCCGATCCCCAAACTGGGCAAGGCAAAGGCAAAGGCAACTCACTCCGCTGGCTCACGAGCTCTCCGCCTCTTTCTTTCTCTCTTTCTCCCACACCAATTTCGAAACAGCGAGAGCCAAAAAAGACAACGCCAGCCCCCGTCTGCTCCTCTCTCCCAGATTAGAACCTGAGAGAGCGTCGCAGGAGGAGGAGGGAGCAGAAGCTTCGGTCTCGGAACATTCGCCGGTGCGCTGATTCGGCGACGTGGCCGGGGGATGGCGGCTGCGGCTGCGGCTGCGGAGCAGCTGAAGGAGCTCGGGGAGAAGCTGGGGGCGGAGCTGCCGGCCTCGGTCCAGGACCTCTCCAAGCTACTCGAGGTGAGACAGCCGGCCTCCAGAAGCTTCCTCTCTCTTGCCCCGGCAGCTCGCCTTCGTCCCGGGGGGCTGAGGCCCGGGTGGATCTGCTGCCAATTCGGTAGGTTTTTAGGGTTTAGGTGGCAACGCGCGAGGCGCGAGGTGCAGGTTCTTTCGCCTGCGAATTGGGGGCTCTCTTGCTGGATTTGGACGGTTCGTGCTGCGCAGGCGCCGGCAGCCGGCGACAGGGTTCAAAAGAGGCTCTTTTTTTCAGCTAGGGCTTGCTGACGAGCAACGAATTCGTTAGGTTTTGGTGGGGATTTTCTGTGTTGCTGCTGTAATTGGCGCTACGCGTGCCACGGTCTTGCTTCTTTCAGCTGGAATTGGTCGGTTTTCAGCTGGGAGGCAGTGTCTGACCGAAGCCTGGGCGTGTTCAGGTTATGGTGCTTCAGTTGGGTGCCATTGGTTCAGTTCCCACCGTTTCGCCCTTCTGCAGGGTAGGGTATTGTCGTGTTTCAGTGGTCCGAACAGGCTATGCCCGATTGCCGCGTGGACAGACGGTTGCTTCAGGTTTATGCTCATACTTGGTTGACAAGTGAAAGAAGCTGCTATTGCTGGATTCCACGGTTGCCAATTGGGTGCCATTGGTTGGTTCAGTTCCTACCGGTCCGCCCTTCTGCGGATTAGGGCTTTGTCGTGTTTTAGTGGTCCAAACAGGCTTCTTTGTCCCTGATTGGCGCGCTGGCGGTTGCACTAGTACTCGACAAAGTGAAATAAGTTACTAAAGCATACTTTCTTGGTTCGCTAATTTTGTTCGGTTCTTCTATGCCTACGTCACGTGGCATCGAAGTGCTCCCATGAGTATAACGTTTACATGCTACTTCTGTCACACCAGGGACCTTGAATGCTTTGCTTCTATGGTATATTTTTATCTCGTAATTGTTGCATATGGTAATTTTGGAATAAAATTAATGGTCTAGGTTTCTCATTGCATCCTGCCTTTTTGAACTCCCCAAAACCGGCGCAGTCATTCTTACCCCACGAAAGCTTTGAACTTTTAGGTTAGTATAAACAGCATAATTTGACGGTCCTTGGTTAGGGGTCTTCCAATTTGGACTTGGTTTACGGGGTTTTTCATTTACACACAGCCACAACTGTCCTAACTGAACGATGCTTTGGTTACTTTGAACTTCTTACATGGAGAATCTGCCATTAGGAAATTGTTAGTGGCAGGTGCACAGGGGCTTGCGCAATTTGATGGTATGCTATGTATTCGGCTATTCCCTAGGGCCAATTTGGCAGGTCTTGGTACATGGTTCACATGTTGTTCTGAATGCATCAGACCATGTTTCTTAACACATATTAAAACTAGGAACTGAACTTTACTAGTTGTCACCTGGGAAGCTATATCATGTAACTATCAGACTTCCTTAGATCAGTAGGTGCTGCCAAAACAAGCATGTGACGATAACTGCGTATGCATAGTCCTGCAAGCAGGTAAGGCAGATTCAGATGAGACGAAATTAGATTAAGGAATTGAATTTTAATTAAGTTTTTGAACCATATGAATTTTGATTAGTCACAAATAGAATAATGTAATGTCCAATCACCTAGTCTAACATCCATTCCATCATGTAAACTGAATCCAAAAAACCATGTTGTGTGGATTAACAGAAGTCTTTGTAGAGCGAGAACCTAGCAAATTATATCTTGCCTAAGGTCGTGACTTAAGAATTTAAGATCTCTACCTTTCACGTTCTGTGCCAATTTTTTCTGCCTTTGCAATAACAGTCCTGGGAGTACTGCTGGTAGGTCGTAAGCACAAGCTCTGTAGCATTACATTGTCATTTTCAACAATTTTTCGTAGAATAATCAACTATGCTTTCTTTTTCTGCAAAAAATGGAATTAATTATAGGGAATATAATACATCTAAAAGCTCACATGTGAACACTTCATCTCTTGAGAGGAAAACGCGGAAGTTTGCTGGCATCAGTGATAGAAAACGATCAATTGTTCTAGGAGTTAATTGTCTGCCTTGTACTTTTCCTACCGCAGGCTCACCGGGAGTGATGACAGTATTGCTTTACTCTCTGGATTTTAACTGCTTTGTTTTGACAGGATTTATGTTAATGCCATATTACTGGTTTGCTTAAAATACTTCTTGCTTATGTATATTTGGGTGTGCTATTAACGCTAATCGTTCTGCAGCAAGCTGCGGAATGCTTACATGGAATAGAGCAGTCGCCAGGGTCCTTGGTGATGGAAGCTATCCAACCGTGTCTAAATGCAGTTGCCAGAGAAGAATTGCTGAAACATCAGGATGAAGATGTCAAAGTTCTATTGGCAACCTGCTTCTGTGAAATTACAAGAATAACAGCACCTGAAGCTCCATATAGTGATGATGTTTTAAGGGTAACCTACCATCAGGAGTGCACTGAATCAGATTACTTTCACTGAGTTTGTAATGCGTATTTAGCATTTGAGGTTTCTTTTTTTTTCTTGCAGACTGTGTTTCATCTGATTGTTGGTACATTTGGCGGACTCAATAATGTTAATAGCCATTCCTTTGCAAGGAGAGTTACTATTTTGGAAACAGTTGCAAGATACCGAGCATGTGTTGTGATGTTAGATCTTCAATGTGATGGCCTCATCACAGACATGTTCCGAACATTTTTAGAAACCGTCAGGTAACTCTACTGTGCCATCTGTACTAGTTTTCACTAGTTTGGAAACGGTTGCAAGATACCGGGTGTTAGAGATCTTGAATTTGATGATCTCATCGCAGACATGTGTTCTAACATTTTTAGTTCACACTATTAGTTACACATGGTAGAAGTATCCTACAAAATATTTCTCCAATGAAATTTAGTTCTTGTCCTTTCCTGATCATTATTTCTTGTATTTTGCAAATAGCTGTTTTAATTCCTGTTAATGTTAAGTTTGTGATGGCTTATAAGGGTACATTAGTTTGTGGGCTGAGAGACACTACAAATTTTGGGTGACCTCTGTGTACTTCTAAAGCACAAGGGCCAATATTACTGCTATTTTAGGGATAGAAATTGTATGAAAGCCTCATTTGAAAGGTTGCGCTGCAATAATACATTAGTTTGTGGGTCAAATTGATTACAAGATTTTCATTGTGTGATTTGTGTGGATGTCCTCTTAGTATTATTAAATATTTAGAAGCAAGACTAATGATATCTCAAGGACAGTAAATTGTATTAATGACTTCTCAGAATGTTTAATTGCATGAAGGCCTGCCTTGAATTGGGTGAGAGATCTCTTTTAAAATTTGAAGGAATGAATGTTGCGTGCTGTCATGGCACTGCTGTTCAGACCTCAGTGTTCTAAATAGTACTTCCTCTGTAGTGTGCATGATATAATTTCATTGTATTAATTTGGATGATAGAGCACATGCTATGATTTGATTATATTAGTTTGTGTGGAAGTGTACTTGCACATATATACACTTAACAGTCAGAAGCAACGAAGTGTTCTATGGTACTATTTGCTGTTTACCCATTGTGTTTTGACTATTTATCTTGTTTGATGCAGTGACAATCATGAAACAAACGTTGTGAAGTCAATGCAGACAATAATGGCTCATATTATAGATGAAAGTGAAGTTATACATGAAAGCCTTCTACATGTACTATTATCAGCTTTAGGCCGTAAAAAAACTGTGAGCGTCTTTAACTTTTATGCCGTCTTTTGCTATTTGTAATTTACAAGATGCTGTTATTAGCTTCTCCTTATACTGTTTTAACTAATTCTTATTGTTATTGTCCTTCTGTAAACTTGTAATTCTGCAACTTTGTTTTTCTAGGGTATTTCTTTATCTGCACGTAAGCTTGCTCGCAGTGTTATAGAGCAATCAGCAGGAAAGCTCGAACCATACATAAAGAAGTTTCTCACATCATCCTTGGCTGGGGACAGCAGTTCTTCAAATGGCCACATTGATCATCACGAAGTCATATTTGATGTGTATCAGTGCGCTCCAAAGGTTCTTAAGGTGGTGGTGCCTTATATAACTGGGGAATTACTGGTATGATCTATCAGATTATCAATTTCAACCATACGCCTCTATAAGGAGAGGCACTTTTGGAACAGAATATAAACAAATAATTTTGGAACAGAATATTTTCCATTTTCTAGAAAATCAACTTAAAATGAAAATTTCATGCATCTTGTGACTCATTTTCTTAGATAATTCTACCTTTTCAGTTATAGTTTATGTTTCTCATTTCTATAGGCAGATCAAGTAGAGAAGCGGTCTAAATCAGTTGAGCTGCTTGGGGAGCTTTTTTCTTTGCCTGGAGTACCTATCTTGGAATCTTTTAAGTTTCTTTTCGTTGAGTTCCTGAAGAGATTGACTGACAGAGTAGTAGAAGTCCGTGTTTCTGTGATTGAGTATTTGAAGAAATGCCTAATGTCAAATCATTCCTGCCCCGAAGCTCCAGAGATCATAAGTAAGTAGTTATATTCCCCTAACAATTCATATCATTTGAAGGAGCACTTAATCATTCTTGCCCTGATGGTTGGCTCCTCGACAGAGGCACTTTGTGACAGATTGTTGGATTACGAAGAAAATGTACGAAAACAAGTTGTGGGTGCTGTTTGTGATGTAGCTTGCCATGCATTTGGTGCTATTCCAATTGAAACTATCAAACTAGTAGCTGAGCGTGTCCGTGATAAATCAGTTAGTTTTTCTTTACTCTTTCCATCATCTTTATTTATTTTTCCACGTGTTCATAATCTGTATAATTTACTCAAATTTCTGGCGTGCCTTTGAAACAACCAGCATCCAGTGAAGTGCTACACCATGGAGAGATTGGCTGATATCTACAAGATATATTGCCTGAGGGGTTCTGATAACTCAACTACTGATGATTTTGAGTGGATACCCGGAAAAATATTCAGATGTCTCTACGACAAGGATTTTAGGTAATTTCACTCAAAATTCCCGTGGCTTGTTACATACTGCTTCAGTGCATCAAGAAAATGCAACACAAAAATATAACTTGTTCAACTTATGATTAGATGGACCACTTCTAGTGATGTTATATAATCCCTATGCTTTGCATGTCTGGGATATCCTACTGGTCTTTTCTTGATATACTGTAGATATTACCTTTGCAATATTTTCTGCCTTTTGTTTTAAACTTCTCTTGAGATCTGCTTGATGGTTATATTGTTCTTGGAGGTTGATACACGTGAGCAATTTTGACGATGTATAGAATCATGAGGAATATTTCTATTGTTTATCTGTTCGCATCCTGTCCAGCGTCAACTTCTGGCATCTTGCATAGTAATTTGTTCAATAGTATCACTATTTCCACCCAGGCACAGATATTATATTATGTTTTCGTGCGATATTGCACTCTGTGATCTGTGAAATTCTAGTGAGCCTTTGATGTATGTCACCTTGTTTTTTGTTTATTTGGTGCAGACCTGAGTCAATCGAATCAGTTTTATGTGGTTCGTTGTTCCCACCAGAATTTCCGATAAAGGAAAGAGTGAAACATTGGGTAACTGCTGTCACACATTTTGATAAAGTTGAGATGAAAGCTCTTGAGCAGATTCTTCTGCAAAAACAAAGGTTTGACAGTGTTGATAAATCATTTAGTTTGATAAATGCTCGCCTTGATAATATTTTAATCTGGTCCATTTTTTCAACTTCAGACTACAACAAGAAATGCTGAAGTACATGTCCCTTCGGCAGATAAGTCAGGTTTGTGATTCTTGAGGCTAGAAAGCACCACAGAGCTACTGTTTTGTCGATACTTTGCCTTACTTATTCTTGTATTTCAGGAAGATGCTCCTGATATGCAAAAAAAGTTCCTAGGATGTTTCCGGAACATGTCCCGTTTGTTCACTGACGCAACAAAGGCCGAGGAGTACTTGAACAAGCTTCATCAGCTAAAAGATGCCAATATCTGGAAAATGTTCACACGTTTGCTTGATTGTGCAACAACATTCAACGAAGCTTGGTCTATCCGGGTATCTACTATATACCTAGTCATTTCTGTTCTAAGTTACAATTTAGAATAGAAACAAAAAACCAGTAATTTATAAAAAAGACACCTCTAGCTCATCCTTAACACGAGTTTTTGCTCCTTTTGATTCCATCTATATCGTTATTTCTGCATATAAAACTGGAGATGCTTGTCATATGCTGATTTTGTAAATTATCTCACCACCTAACTGGTGACCCATACATATACTCTCCATGTAGACAAAATCACTTATTAGAAATAGAACTTGTTGATTTGTTTTCTGAATCTGCCAGTCTAAACAATATGCTTTTTACTTGTGAATGCAGGTTGATTTGCTCAAGTCACTCGGTGAGAAACATGAACTATATGACTTCGTGAGCACATTATCAGTGCGATGTTCGTATTTACTTGTGAACAAGGAATATGTCAGAGAGATCCTGTCTGAAGCTTCTGAACACAAATCTTCTGGGAATACAAAACTCATCTCAGCATGCATGAATCTTTTGACGGTATACTTTGCTGAAGCACCTACCTTTTCTATTCTTGATGTGACATTTGGTCATCTTTTTTCCTGCTGTCATGGAAGTAAAAACTACTTGTTCAGCAGTTGCTTGCATGCACTGACTGTTGCTTATATATTGCTACCCATGGGTGAACAGTTGTTGATAAAAAAAAGGAGAAGTAAACAATTGTTTCTTTCAGCAGATTTTCTCCAATAAAGTCATGAAGTGGGTCTTAGTTAAAGGTTCCTGCAGGACAGCTCTGTAAATTGTTGCGTACCTGCTAGCTTAAAAGTAGGATAAAGGGCTAGGCATGTAATTTGTTACATCAGAAATAGGGTTTAGTTAATTACCTCTATCTTCTGTTGTTCCAAACATGTTGTGGCACTCTATAGAATAACGAAGGGGTACAATGCGCTTATTTCTGCAAAGGGCCTTAGGCATATGGATATATCACAAAAAATGCGCTGATGGATTGATTAGGCACAGAACGTTCTGGTGCATTTTTCTCCATCAGACTATAGAAGATGGTTCTCATTCCATGATATTTACTCATTGCAGGCAATATCTAGTTTCTTCCCTTCACTTTTATCTGGATTTGAGGAAGATATTATTGAACTTCTGAAGGAGGATAATGAAGTGCTTAAAGAGGGTATTGCTCATGTTTTGTCCAAAGCTGGTGGTAACATTCGTGAACAATTGGCCTCATCAAGGTCAGCTGCTTGAAAGTTCTTTATCTTGTGACACTACTTTGCACTCTGCACTACTTACTACGGTTATGGAACTCAATTTCTGTACCTTCCATTTTCAGCTCTGTTGCTCTTCTATTAGAGCGACTATGCTTAGAGGGCACACGGAAGCAGGCTAAATACTCTGTTCATGCTCTAGCTGCTATAACAAAAGATGATGGTCTGATGGCACTATCTGTTCTTTACAAGGTCTGGATTTGTCCCAGATGTTTCCTTGTTACTATATGCTTGGGATTTCTGATATATTTTGCCTAGCATTTGTAACTTTGCAGAGGCTTGTGGATTTATTGGAGGAGAAGAAAGTTCATTTACCTTCTATTTTGCAATCTTTGGGGTGTATAGCTCAGATAGCGATGCCAATTTTCGAAACAAGGGGCAAAGAGATAATAACTTTCATAACTAAAACAATTCTTGACTGCAGTAATGTAAGAAGGCTTATCATATTTAAATTTCTCTTCCTTTCCTTTTACAAATTTTTAATGCAATTTAAGTGTATCACCAGGATAATGTTGAAGTTTCTGTTGATAAATCTGAATGGGTTGATAGTTCACATAGTTGTTTGCTAAAGGTGAGTGAGATTATGATTTTCATAGTCTGCTTTACTCCAATTGTCGATGCTTGTTTATTTCTTGTTATTCACTTCTGATATTTTATCTGTAGATTTATGGCATTAAAACCTTAGTGAAGAGCTGTGTACCTTGCCAAGATGGTGAAGCACATCCTGGAATAGAAAATTTGATGGGCATCCTTAAGAACATTCTTACATATGGCGATATTTCTCCAGACAAGATTTCAAGGTACTAATAAAGGGATGCCCTTTTATTTAGTGCATACGTTGTTTGGCATATGATGGTATTTCTCATTCTCGTTACTCCATGACTACGCGCAGTGCCAGTGACAAGGCCCATTTGAGGCTGGCAGCAGCGAAAGCTGTTCTCCGCTTATCAAGACAATGGGACCATAAAGTGCCTGTGGATGTGTTTTATTTGACTCTGAGGATTTCACAGGTATGTTTTGGAGATATGTAGGTAGCTGATTTTCATGGTTCCTTTCATTTGGTTCCTTTTCTGCACCATCCTCTTGGGAGATTTACACTTTTGTTCATTACTAGGATGATTTTCCTCAAATGAGGAAATTGTTTCTCAGTAAAGTACAACAATATATCAAGGAGAGGGCTTTAGACGCAAAATATGCCTGCGCCTTCTTGATAGGCATGGATGATTATCGTACACCACAGTATGAAGAGGTTCATATTCCAAACACGATAATCAATTGATTTTCACCATTTTTTACTGTTTCTAATATGTACATCCTACCTTTGGCAGTTCAAGCACAACCTGATTGAAGTGGCACAAATATGCCAACAAGTTAAGATGCGTCAGCTATCTGTCCAGGCAGATATAAATTTGGTCACTGCTTACCCAGAATATATAATTCCACATTTGGTTCATGTCCTTGCCCATGATCCTTCATGTCCTAGCATTGATGACTATGAGGATGTTCAAGCATTTGGTCCAATTTACTGGTACTTTATAATAGTTCTTACACTGTTACTCTATTACTTGTTATTGTGAGCTTCCACAATGCATAATTTCGTACGCCCTGACATTGGGGAACAAGAACATCAAGACATTTGGTCAATTTAACATGATAATTCTCCATTAACCTTATGATATCATTTTCTTCCACTTGCTGTCATTGTAATATCATTCTGTTTTCTTCAATAGACTGCTTGATCATTACACACGTCAACTTCTTTGTGCAAAAAAAAAAAAACACAATGAGTCAACAAATTTAACATTCTAACAACGTGATTAGAAAATTAGATAGTTGACCCTAAAATGTCCCTCAGTTGTAAAAGATTTCTTGAAAGTGTTTGATAATCAAAATTATTCCGCTTTGATTCCTATAGTGTACCTAATACCTATGGCCATTAATGTAATCCTGGCAGACTCTAGTTTTGTTTGTATGTAGTTATGTAAACGATATACTGGAAATGAAAAATATAATGTCTAGTTTATGCCTTGTTTTGTTAAAATGATTGCACTCTTGCATATGCATATTTATGAAAGAGCTCTTTGCAGGCGATTGTATCTACTTCTCTCAACCCTCCTGGGAGAAGAAGGTTTGCAGTATAGTGCACCTGGTATGAAAAAGGAGAGCTTCATGACAACATTATCTATATTCAGAAGCATCAAATTTTCAAAAGACGTGGTTGATGCAAATAAGACCAAGGTAAGCAAGTGTTCTTTATCGTTTACATTTGTTGTCCTGTACTTTACTTCGTTTGCTTGCTATGTGTGTCGACTTATAGTTGAGATATGTTGTTTGCAGACTCTACATGCTATATGTGATCTTGGTATTCTTCTTGCAAAGAAGTTATGCCCAGATGAAATAAATATATCTGACAGTCAAACGGTTCCATTGCCTCCGCAACTTTATGTGCCAGTTCAGAATGACCAAAATGAAAACTCTGTGGTATGTGCATTAACAAATCATGAAGCGACCTGTTTGTTAAGAATCTTTGACGGTTACCAGGCGGCATCAAGTTCCTTCCCATTTCTACATATGCTTCTGATTGTAATAATTAACTCGTTATTTTGTAGGTGAATAATGAGCAGAAGTGGTCGGGATGTGAGAGTGTACTGGCCCATTTTGAGGCTCTTATGGCAGAAAATATTGCTGAGGTACACAGCAAACGTCTAACTGTCTGTATTATGATTCCACTTCAATTGTCCACTGGACCTTGACTCCTCTAGTGCTTTATGTACTTCAGGTTGAATCTCCCGAAGACAAGATGCTCATAGATGAGACTGATGAATTTGGTAACGAAATCCCTCTAGGGAAAATTGTCCAAATTCTGAAATCTCGAGCAGCAAAAAAGGCAGGGAGAAAACAGAAGGCAGCATCTGATTCAGTAAATACTGGAAAAGGTGATGATGTATTGGGGTTATTAAGAGAAATAAACTTAGATAACCAAGAAAATTTGGAGGAGTCGGTAAAGAGCAAACCAAAGAAGCGTCAGATGGATGTTAAAGAGAGCAACGAGAAGCCAGTGGATTTTTCGACACCAAAACGCAAAAGATCAGCTTCAAAGAGTAGACCGCACTCAGCAAAAGGCAGTAAAGACAGCGACGAGCCTTTAGTGCATTCTGTCAGCACAGAGAAAACTAATAATTCAGAAAACAAGTTGAAGAAGAAAAGTAGAACTGACTCAACAGATACAGACTTGGTAGCATCTCCTATCAATACCAGAACCCCTGTATCCAAAGGGAAAAATGTTGATAAGAAATCTCATACTGAAGTCTCAAGTAGCAGTGGAAAGGTAATTTCTTTCCATCCTATGGTATGTGATTGTATTTGTGGGACCTATTGGTGAAATTCCGGTTCTAATTTGCCAAGTCCTATTAAAATTTTCCCAGAAGTCTGCTAATGAGAACAGTACCAGGAGAACTGCTGATCTGGCTAATCTGAATGGGTCCTACAAAAGACAGAAGCCAAGATTGGTTTCTGGTTTAGCAAAGGTAATCTCCAATATTTTTGTAGGACTGAATAAATAGAGTTTCTGATAGAAGTATCCTCCTAGTGTATCTACTAACAATTAATTAATGCGTGCAGTGTTCAACCCATGACTCGAGCAGTAAAGACTTGGTCGGACAGAGAATAAAAGTTTGGTGGCCTTTGGATAAAGCGTAAGTTTCCTATTTTATGTAATTCTGTGCATCCGTTATCATCTAATTTTGTAAGGTGGCTTAGATATTTCTCTGTCATCAGATTTTATGAAGGTGTCGTGAAATCTTATGATGTAGCAAAGAAACTGCATACAGTAAGTTCCCTTAGACGATTCATTTTAGATCTTCAGTTCTTCTGCATAAGCATCACATCACAGCGTGCAACAGCTGTATTGTTAAATTTTTAATTCAGGCTGGTAAGAGATTGTGACTTTACTGGGTATACTAAATATGAATATGCTTCTCCGCATAGGTGCTGTACAATGATGGAGATATTGAGCAGCTTAACATGGCTAAAGAAAAGTGGAAAAGGGTTGAAAGTAATGGTTCACCAATAAAGGTAGATTGTTGTCGATTCTTGAAATTCTCTCTCTGACATCAAACATCATGTTCGACTCATTATAGTTTAACTGTTTGTCTACAGCAGCAAAAGAAGGATCTTCTAGGGACAAATCAAGGACGGTAAGCCAGATTTGTTTTTAAAATCTACTGTATACACTGTTCAGAACATCTTGGGAAGGGGAATGGAGTAAAGGATAATTGAAGTTGTGGCACGGAGCATGAGAGTAAAATTAAGGGTTAATTAGATAAATGCCATTGCAACTATTTCTGCCTATATATTGCAGTTTGCCCAGGTGTATATTACTATCATGTGATTGAGAGGGTGCCGAACAAATACTTATCAATCTGAAAAATGTAGTTTGCCCAGAGTGCGGCGTGTGCGCTCCACGGAGTCCTTTTCTGAAACTTTAAAAACTTCGAAAGTTTCAAAACAATTCATACCTGGGTGTAGCCCACTATGTGTTCTGTCACAAGTTTTTATCCTCGGTGAACAGTGTTGAACAGTAGACTGAAGTGAGGATTTTGTCATTTTTGCTGAGCCCAAAATATGAAGTGTTTCAAGCTGAAAATCTACACACTGATAGAATACATGTTCGCTACATCCCCGTATTTTTTCCCGATTTTTTTTGGAAACTTCAGATTCAAATTTTCTAAGTTTTAATAAAACAAAAGGCTACCTGGAGCACAGGTTCCAACCGGCTTATTCGAGTTTGCCCATGTCTTTCTAAAATGTTAGATGTAAAGGTTTACCTGTCATTCAATGGATGCTTTGTAAGAAAAAAAGATACTCCCTCCGTCACGAATTAGATGTCGTATATTTGCTTAGATTCGCATGTATCTATATTAAAACGCGTCTAGATACATACGAATCTAGAAAAATCTGGACAGAGGGAGTAATTCAAATCAGATAATATACTTTGCTTACCACCTGATTGAACTTAACATCTTACAGAGCACAGGAGGCGAGAACTACCAGCAGTCCGAAAGCTCCACCTAACCAACATAAGCCAATAAAGAAGTAAATCCATATCTAGCTTTCAGACTTACTAACCTTGCTACATTTTTCTCACTAGTCCATCTTTTTTAGGTCCTCACCTCTAAAGAGGAAAGTGAAACCAAAATCGCCCCTGGAAAACAAACATAGAAAGACGGCAGGAGGTAGCAAGTCTGTTGAAGCTAATGATTCAGATGCAGCCGGTTCTCTTGCCCACCCAGACTCCAACGAAGATGTGAACTCCGGTATGGTTGTTAATCATTGATTTTATGGATATCAACAAAGATGCACGTCGTTTCATCATAGACGAGCTTAGCGTATGACTTGTGTTACCCCAGATGGTCACGAGGAGAAAGAGGTAGCAGTTAGCTCAGCTGAGAAAGAAAAAACAGAGAAAGAGTCCAAAGGGGATGTGGAGCTCAAAGAGGAAAAACCTGATGGCAACAGTGTGAGCAGCAAGGAGGAATCTGATGATGAAACTCTTGTAAGCGACCATGACCCTCTCTTCAAAGCTGGACCCCTGATATATATTCAAATTATTTGATTCCCTTCTGTTGTTTTCTGTTGAATCTGCAGAGTGTCTGGAGAAAACGCGCATCGCAAGCGACATAGGCTGCGCATTTTACCTCAGTTGACATGTCTTCCTAGGATGCAGATATCGGAGGCAGTCGTTCAGGAATGTGGATACCTCATTAATTTGACCCTTGCAGCAGTTGACAGTTGTAATGTAGAAAATGTTCTTTGCAATAGCAACAGGTTTAGAATAGAAGAGCAGCTGGATAGGATTTGCTTTGTAATGTTATTAGGTGCTAGAACTTGCTGCCGACTTAGCCATGGCACCCCTCCAGAAGTTCGTCGGGTGTATCCTCGAGGGTCAGATGCCATGAACTTATCTGGTTACCATTGTTTTGCAAGAAAATAGCGGTCTCAGTCGTAGAACTCATGTAGAAATGTTGTACAACAAATAAATAAGTGTCTCAGATTGTATTACTAGTCTGGGGTTCCCCTTTCTGGGGCCCATATTCCGAAGAAACAGATTTTGCATGTAGATTGAAAGGTTTGGACTCCATGATATTGTGTTTATAATGTCTCTCTCAAGAGATCATGTTGAATTTCAGTTTTATTTCATGAACTTTTAACACCAGATACACCAGATTCTGATAGTATGTAGTATGCATGAGTTTCACTTCCAAGCTTTATTCAAATATACATTGGATTTTTTTAATGAAGAAAACACTGCACTTGAAAGACACTGTTATTATTATTTTCTGATCACTAATAAACATTATATCAGACCATCTAACATACAGCCTGGGGATTTTTGTATCTATCGCCAAGCAGCCATAGATGCAACATTTTGTTGTCCCAACAAACAAATGGCGAACTGTCAAGGACGCAGTGGGGGTTTAGCTCTATGGTGGAAAGAGGGTTTGGATGTTACAGTTACCATATTGACGTTAAAACTAATCGTGAGGGGAAGACCTGGAGGCTTACTAAGAGTGTACGGGGGAGCTGCGAGGAAAAACATGGGATGTTCTGCGGTATTTACGAAATGACCGCTCAGAGTCGCAGATGGTCGCTTTCAGGGAGTGCTTGCAGGATTGCCAACTTGGTGGCCATGGCTTCACAGGATACCCATATACCTGGGACAACAAGAGGGATGGAAATGACAATGTCCAAGTTCGACTAGATCGAGCAACAGCTACAGAGTCTTTTCTTAATTTGTTTCCAGCTACCACTGTCCAACACATTGCTATGGAGGAGTCTGATCACATGGCTCTTTTAATTAGAGTCCAAGAGGATGAGGTAGTGGGAGCAAGGCACGGCCCTAGAAGTTTCAGATTCGAGGAGATGTGGACAAGACATAATGAGTATGATGCTATGGTGCAATCAGCAGCATGGCAGATGCATGACTATGAACCGAATGATGTCAATGGCCTATGCAGCCGGCTGAAGCATGTGTTTGGCTCGGTGAAAAAAGAGATCAAGCGGTTAAAACACAGCCTGGACGATGCGAAAGCGACTGCGCTTTCGACGGGATCTGATGCGAGCATTGGAGATATAGAGAGGAAGCTGCATGAGCTCTATGAACGTGGGGAGGTGATGTATCGTCAACGCTCACGTGTTGATTGGCTCAAGGCTGGAGACCGAAATACCAGATTTTTTCAGAACAGAGCGTCTCACCGGCAGTTCGGGCGTTGAGAGATGGAGAAGGAGGCTGGTGTACAACTGATGATGCTATGCGGCAGTTAGCGCTGGCTTTTTACCACAATCTGTACTCTTCGGAGGGGTCTGATGAGACGACTTCAAACAGGCTCGAGAGGTTTCTTCCCATCCTGATTTCAGAGGAGCAGAGCGCGTTCTTTTTTACCTACAGTGGTAGGCAGATCAAAGGATAGTTGGTTCAAACATTTGAGAGAAAGGGCGTGGGGTAAAGTTGGAGGATGGAAGGGCCAAGGTCTCTCGAAGGCGGCGCGGGTAGTTCTAATTAAATCAGTTCTGCAAGCTGTACCAGCACATTCTATGACATGTTTTCAATTGTCAAAAAAGATGTGTGGGCAGCTAGGCTCTATTGCGTCGCGCTTCTTTTGGGGAGAGGCAGATGGTAAAAGGAAGGTTCATTGGATTGGCTGGGACAGGATGTGTGTGAGCAAAAAGGAGGGAGGAATGGGCTTTCAAGACTATGAAACGTTTAATCAAGCTATTCTTGCAAAACAAGGGTGGAGATTACTGAATTATCCTAGCTCCTTGTGTGCTAGAGTTCTGAAGGCCAGATACTTCAAGAATTCCGACTTCCTCCAAGTTTCATGTCCTAGCCGGGCGTCGGTCACTTGGCGGGCTATTCTACGTGGGAAAGAACTGCTGCGAGAGGGGCTAGTATGGAGAATTGGTGATGGGTCTAAAATTTCAGTCATGAAGGATAAGTGGATTCCAAGGTCAGGAGCGCAGCAGCCACTAGGCCAGAAGATAGAGGGCAAGGCAGTGTTGCTGGCTGATCTCCTGCGAAACAATGGCAAGGAATGGAATGATGAGATTCTTTGTCAAAAAATTCTATGATGGTGATGTTGCTGACATAAAACAAGTGCCCTTAGGCGGAGCCGGAACCGAGGACTATCTTGCTTGGAACTATACAAAAAAAGGACAGTTTTCTATTAGATCAGCTTACCATCTGAAGATTGGCCTGAAGACGAAATATAAAAAAGGAGGTGATTTGTTCTGCTTGTGCTCGACTGGAGACAGTGCTGCATCGTTTCTGGAAATGTCCACACTCTGCTTTTGCTTGGGAGAAGATGATGGAGCTAACTGGAGCATCTTTTTCATCGCCACCTGATGAGTTCATCAATCACCGTGATTTTCAGGATTGGCTGATGGACTGGTTCAGCAACTTAAAGACGGACGAACGGGCACTGGCCTGTACGCTTCTGTACCAACTGTGGCTTGCTCGAAATGACTCCAGGGATGGTAGGATCACTGAGGATCCTTAGTCTATTGCCCGACGTGCAGTTGCACTTGTTGAGGAATGGGGTGAGGTTCACTCCACACTGCTCCTATGAATTCCCAAGTGAAGGAGCAGTGGTCTTCTCCCTGCTGATACGTGGCTCAAGTTCAACACGGACGAAGCTTTCCTGGCGTCGGAGGACTGTGGTGGTGGTGGGGTCGTTGTGCGCGACCATACTGGCCGCTTCCTAGCTGGAGCATGCCACTTTTTCCCTACTGCTATTGACCCAGAAGGTGCTGAAGTTCTGGTGTGTAAACAAGTGCTGCAACTCACAAATGAGATGGGCTGCGACAAGTTTATTCTAGAGACAGACAGTGCAAACCTTGCAATAAGCTAAAGGAAGAGGCAAAGGATCTTTCAACCTTGGGGCCGATAATTGAAGAAGTGAAAACAATGATTCAGGACTTCTTGTTCTGCGAGGTGATGGCTGTGCGTCGCACATGCAATTATGTAGCTTATAAGCTAGCTAGGAAAGGTTGTAAGAATAAAATTTGTAAAACTTGGTTCAGTGAGGAGCCGGACTGAAGGACTGCATTCAGTCGGCGTTGTCTGCTGACTTGGGATTGAATAAATGAATCAGCCTTTTCCCGCTAAAAAAATTGGCAAAGGCTGCAAATTTTATAGGTAGAGAAAGCACACTGGCTGATGCATGTAGAACATGATCCTCTAGCAGTCTCTGAACAAAATGTGATGCATTTACACGAAACTTGAGGGAGACCAAGCAAATCGGTCATGTTTTACGATAGCACGCGCCGGAAAGTCAGGTTGATCCTTGGCGAGGTTGCTTTCGCACGCTTGGGCACCGCGTGCTGCCAGTCCCGCTGGGTATAGCCTCTCATCACGAGCAACGAGCCATGCTTCAAGAGGAACGAATACTGCTGAGTGGCGCTGATTTTGAGCCGCTTCCGGGCCGCCTCACCGGATACACTAGCAGCTGGTAGATGAAAACATGAAATTTAGCAGGCTACCAGCTTAGAGCTTTCTTTTAGTAGATAGATATGCCATGCCGACTACCTGATTTGGTAGTCTTCTTCCTCAGCAAGAACTCACGCTCACATCCAAATGTGACTGACGCTATCTCTGGAGTAGGTCCGTACAGAGGCTCATCATCGGCGTGCCATGAGACGTAGTCTGAGCCGGCCTTGTATCTGTTGAGGACCACGCTGTTAAAATAGCTCCCTGGGATGGCTTCATGGACCTAGCGAAGATGCATTGAGTCAGTGAATAATTATAGAGGCTAATGTTTTCCACCTGATATTTTAGAAGAAGAAAATCTGGCTGGTTTCTTGCTGATTATGGATTACAATGAAGCGATGCTAACAGTCACCTTGGCATAGCTCTTACCGCTTTCAAGATATCCTTGAGAACAGGGAATTCATCCCAAGAATGAGCATGAGGCTGATAACCGCTGTACTTCAGATCTGTTAGCCCTTCATCTGCCACGTAGCACGTATCCCTGGGCTGCAGAACAGTATAAGAAGATAAAATGTTTCAGTTAGAAGCTTCACAAGGGTTACTGTTACAAATGTGATTCTTGTCACTGCGTTATATAACCAATGGAGCTACACGACTAGTTGCCTTATCTGTCAGAGGAACACATTCCCGGAACTTTGTTAAGGTGGCACAAATACACCCACATTGCATTCCAGTGAGCAAATTAGATGACCACACTGAAACTCCATTCAGCCATCAAAACATTGATACAACAATGGAGAATGTATAAAACTGGATTACTAACATGACGCAAGCTCCAGACATTTATGCCGACTGTTCTTTGGTATGCCGGTTGCCCGTAATCTAATTTCCCTTTCAGTGTCAAACAATCATACTTCACAATTTGTCTACATGGACACCATGATCCTCAATCTGAAATAAATAATTTGGAAGATCCAAGCCGCAGGTCACAATCAAACAACATGGCAACAATCTCTATTTCCTTTCGTTACTAGTTCCAGGACCGCTGTACATATCGCTGTACTGCTAACCCCCAAAACAACACCAAAAAAGCATGGACCAATGCAGCAGAACCATACTGATGATCCAATCAATCAAGCTCACCATAGCAATATCCATTTCCTTTCCTATGTATGAGATGAGATTAGCGATTCCCTTTTCCCCAAATAACCAGCAGAACTACCAATTTTCAGAGAAGGGTTAGGGATAATAGGTAAATGAGATGGCGGCAACCTGGACGGCGGAGCGGCCGAAGACGCGGATGGTGGGGCGCGTCCACGGGATGCACTTGTCAAGCTGTTCGAACATCTCCCACGCCGTCTCCCGGTCCATGAACCGCCGGATGTGCGCCACCTCGCTCCCGCCGCCCAGGTCCGTCAACTCTGGCCGCTGCTCCGGCTTCCTCGCCTCTCCTTCTTCCCCCTTTGACTCGCCGAGTTCGGGGCCTGGATTCGGCATGCGCTGGCCGAGCCGGAGCCGCGAAGCCATAGGTGTTGCGGCGGGAAACGAAGAGGGCGGTGGACGGAGATGGTGGCAGGAAAAGTTTTTTTTTTTAGTGTGGCAGGAACAGCTTTGCGAAGGCGGCAAGCAGGAATGGACAGCTGCACGAGAAGGCGGAGCAAGGGAGTGCGTAAACGTCGCACGGACACGAATCACTAATTTCACTCTCGCAAGTCTAAGGGACTGTTTGATTGAGGATTTTTAAAGGAATTCTACAAGATTTTAATTCATAGGATTTTTTTCTATAGAGTGTGTTTGTTTTAAAGGAATGAATTTTATAAAAAATTTATACATTTCTTTTCTATACTATAATTTTATAGGATTTTTTTTTTGCATATACATTTGAATCAGCTGACCACCCTTGCCAGCGGGTAATTTTTATAGGATTTCTAACCAGAGGCGAGACCTCTTGACAAAATTCCTATGTGTCTATAACAACTGTGCCATATACTTAACCCCTACAAATTTACTATGTTTTTCCTGCGATGCAATTAAACAACTACTTTTACTGATCCCTACAGTTTTTATTTCTATAAGATTTAAATTGTCACGCCATTCTATTCCTGCATTTTTTCTATTTCTATGTTCCACAAATCCTTTGAATCAAACAAATCCTAAATTTTTATAGTTCCCCTCGACTAAATTCCTTATAGTAACTATTTTTTTAGAAGTATACACTACCGCTCGTAACACAACATACACTCACTCGTGTACGCACCCTATCCTATGAGCACATCCGAGAGTCTGAGTCGATGGCTTGGGTCTTAAGATTGACGAAACCACTGCATCCGCCTCACTATCTTTCGTTTTTATGAGACACACAAGTTAAATCTGATGTTTAAACTCTGTGGGTTGATGGTACAACCACGCTACTAGCCCTTGACACTTAGTTTCCCCTCATCATGGTGATAAAAAATTGATTAGCTTGTTTTGTTGCAAAGGGTAAAAAAATATTATGACATAGATTATGAGAATACTTTTACCCCGCTGTCAAAAGCTGCTATTATTTTGCTTGCTATTTCTGTTTTCGACATAGATTATGAAGATATCAAAGCTGCTACTATCGACTTGTTCTTTCTATTTCTGTTCCCAGGGGCTGGAGTCTCGGAGAAAATTGATGTCAAAAACATGTTCCTACATGGTATTTTGGAAGAAGAAGTCTATATGAAACAAGCTCCTGGATATGAAGATGTGAATGCACCTCATCATGTGTGCAAGCTTAACAAAGATTTATGTGGTCTCAAAAAACCGCCGAGAGCATGTATTCACCTTTAAGCACCAAACTACATGACATGGGTTTTCTGCCATCTCAAGGAAATACATCTCTCTTCATCTACAACAATTCAGGTATCACCGTATATATACTTATTTATGTGGATGATATCATAGTCACAGGCTCGTCCAACCAATCTATATCTACACCAGTGCATGATTTAAACACAAACTTTGCATCAAGGAATTGCACGATTTACATATTCTCTTAGGTATTGAAGTCAAGAAAATTCATGATGGACTTGACCTCACTCAAGATAAATATGCCAGCCAATTTTTATGCAAAGTTGGTATGACTAATTGTAAGGCGTTCTCAACACCTCTATCAACATCACAAAAAAAATTCCCTTCATGAAGGAGAACCATTGGTGCCCGAGGACAACACAAAATAATATTTGACATTAACATGACCTAAAATCTCTTTTTGAGTCAACAAGGTTTTCCAATACTTGTATGCACCTACTGCAATACATTGGCCAACAATAAAAAAGATTCTTCGCTATGTAAAGGACCCTCTCACCACATGTCTCACTTACAAACAATCCAAATCTACCTTGATAAGTGCCTTTTCCCATGCAGATTGGACATGATGTATAGATGATAGAAGGTCTAGATGAGGGTTTGCAATATTATTTTTATCAAATCTCATCTTATGGAGTGTTATAAAAAGGCAACCATATCTCACTCAAGTATAGAAACAAATACAAATCTTTGAAAAATGCTACAATCGAAGTCATATGTGTTGAAACTATTCTCAAGGAACTTGGAATTAAGACCAATGAAGTACCATGCTTATGGTGTGATAACATGGGTGCTATATATCTTTCTACCAAAACAAAATATATAGGAATTGATTTTCAATTTGTACGTGAGAGAGTTGATCAGAAGCTACTTGACATTCAGTTCATCTCTTCAAAGGATCAAGTTGCCGATGAATTCACCAAGACACCACCATCACACGAGTTGTAAATTAAAAAAATATATAAACTTGTACAAGTTTTGATTAAGGGGGTCTATTATGAATATACCCTTGCCAAACATGTAAACTGATTTTTTTCAATGATATAAGACTAATTTGGTAAAGAATGCAAGAGCCAATCATGCCCATTAAGTAGGCAATGACAATCAAGCCCATTATTTCATGATCGAGTCGATCACGGTAATTGAGTGGATCATGGTAATGTGTTGATTGCTAGTTGCCTCCCCTGATCGATCCTGTTAGGGTGGGTGCTTGGTCTAGACCAAAAATTCGGTTCTTGAGTTTTGATCTTAAAATTTTGATATAGAATTTGGCTGGCAATTTTTGCTGACCGCCAATTTTTGGTACCCGACATTTAGGTCTTTACTTAGGTCATGACCGTATTGTGCAAGAGAGGAGGATACCGCAAAAAAGCAATTTTTTGATAGCATTTCTCCTGTAATTCTGACATGATTGCAATGCATAAATTCATATCAAATCAACCGTTCATCGTAATAATTCATTTGTAACATGATTTATCAACTGTCGGAAAATCAGCCAAAATAAAAGCCTCACATATGGACACACACATATACATAACACAAATTCTTAGTTCAAAGATTAACATCCCAGGTCGCTACTCAGTACTCACGACCACAAAGTCACAAAATGACAATAAAATAAGAATTGGAATTTGAAAAAGGATGCAGATAGAAGTACATCCGCATTGCCGCACAATAGTAGCATGACCTAGAACTGCACATGCATGCCTAATTGCCCAAGTATGATGCGCCCAGAATCTTCCTCTCGTTACCAAGACAACAACAACCTATAGAGGCATGATATATCTAGAAATTACAACATGACAACGACAAGGGTAACTACCAAGTATCAAGTGAATCCTAACCTACTAACTATTTTTTTTTGTAGAGGTTGTTCGAGATTTTCATGGGTGGTTGTTGGTGAAGGAGCTGCATCATATTTGTGGTATACATGAAAAGTTAAATAACGCAAGACTTGTTCATTATTAAATAATGCAACAATACGTAATAACATACATGCTAAATTAGAAGTTGAAACTTGTTCAGAAGCTTTCTCCTTTCTTTTCCCTTCTTTGTAGTTTTCCCTTTTCTGGCATACTCTTGAATCAACACAAACATGCAAGCACACAATGAATATCATTTTCACAAGTATTTGAAATAAATATACATAAGAAAATATTTATTGATTTTACCTTTCTCAAACTCAACTAGTTACTCATAGTTCTCTTCAAAATTTATAGGAGTGCCTTGTCAAAGCCAACCTTGTGTACATACTATTGATTCCACCATGAAAGGAGTAAGAGATGATCTAAAGTTATCTAGGATTCGTCCACCTATGTTGAATGTGATTTTGAAGCTACTGTAGAGATAAGAATGGCTAGAACATCATGGGCCAAACATGGTATTATTAGATATCTGCTAGCAAGTACACCAAGTTTTTCATTAGAATCTTCACAATTTTCAGCAAGGTATTTGTCAAGTTTAGAGTTATGATTACTAATTCTACTATTTCCCACATTATTCAACTTCATATTTTATCAATTAGTTCCTTCGTCATACTACCTCCATCACTAGCACCATCTTTATTTCGCTGAGAAGTTCTAGCTTCTTGTGTGGCATCACTTGAAGGAGCATAGGGTTTCATATACTCCTGAATAGTTCACATAGAAATTTATTAACAGCAACACGTACTTTCTGCCCATTCTCCTCACCAAATATCTCGCCAATCGCTAGCTCCAAGTACTTGTTTAACTTATATCTTGAAAAACAGTTGCATGAACAAATATGGACAAGTTAGTGTTCTATTTCTCCTTTCCTTTCCCTTGTCTTTATCCTCATCATGTCGCTTATTGTTCTCATGTCATAACCTCCAATACTTATCATATTTCTATTTCATTCTCTTTTCCATTTATGTATGCAAATCATCTCTACTATCCAACCACTTTATCACCAAGATATGGACTTCCCTAATCTCAACAAAGAAAGAATTAGCAGCAACATGAAGAGATGATGGCATGCACACACTTAGATCATGAAAATGCTTTAGAAATTCTGCAATTTTCCTCACCTTATGTCTTCATCGGGATGCCCACCCCCATTAGCATCCAAGTCGACCACATAGATATCATCTTCTTCGCCAAGTCATAGCAACACCTTCTCATAAACCAGTACAACTTTTAACATAAGGTGTGTGGATTTCCACCTAGGGCATACGTCTAGGCTCAATAATGCATAACTCTTTATCTTCTATTCATCTACAATGTCCTTAAACTTATACAATCTAGTTGTCCATTTCTGATGTACCGGACATCAACCCGCACACGCTGCATAGAGATGCCCTCTTACTTAAGGCCATAAGAAATAATCAGGTTCACAATGTGTACTGCACATATCATGTGGAGGTACTTGCCATCTTCTATGTAGGGTTTTTGCATTTATCATTTTCTTTCTTAAGTAATTGATACCACTATGATTGGAGATTACATTGTTAATTGTCGCAGACTATTTTCTGCATACCCCATTCATTAATGACTAGCAGCAAATTCTTTCACATGTATAGTCCCTTGTGGCCTTTCACCTTGCAAAAGCTTATAACCTTCTTATGTAGATTAGAAGTGACAATCGTGTAACAATCTTGCTTTTTTGAAGTCCAACAATTAGTTGACAAGCAAACTCTTTCACCATGTTTTTTTAAAGATCTATCAGCTTTTCTTTCTGATCAAAATACTTGCGAACAACACATCTAGTACACGTTCTTCTTGATGACATGGTGAAACGTGGGGAAGCCTTGGCCATGTGATATGTGCATTTTGTATCATCATAATAATAACACATATGACTAGTTTACATTGTTATTTGCATACTATTTCATTATTTATACATTATTAGATGATTTATGGGACTTTCCTATAAAGTCCCTTATTTTGGTATTTAATTTCCGGGAGGCAGAAAACCTCCTTTTCATGTTTTGATGTTCCAGAGACCTTCTGCACCCCAATTAATTTGGGGAAAAATACCACGAAAGTTTTTCATCCATACGAAGACCCTAGGCACTTGACACACATGAGGGGGACACGGGGCCCAAAAGAGACCTGATGGCATGGTCCAAGGAGCGACCAGGCCACCTAGCCCTGTTTTGCCACCGAGCATTGCCTCGGCTCTGTCTTTTTATGTACATCTTTGTCTCGGGATAAAACCCTATGCCATATTTTTCTGAGATGATGATGGAAGCGAAAGTCTTCTTCCACACTAGGAGAGGGCAGATCCTACTATCCCGCGGCCATCATCGAGGGTAAATCACCGTCATCATCGTAACAACTCCTATTTGGAATGGGGGAGTGTCTACATCATCATCTTCACCAACACCACCTCCATATCAAGATCGACTTCATCCCCCTCATACTTCGTGGTAGATTGAACCCTGAAATGTTGTTTAAGTGTTGTGTGCATTCTTCTGCTTGGCAACTTGTCATTATTTTGAGGTGAAGTTATACTTTCAAATTGTGTTGTAATTCATATGCCACTGATCCATGCCACATTTCACCATCGTGAGTAGTTCCCCATGTTCCCGAGGGCATAAGATGAATTGTCTAGGATTTCTATATAATATGTAGTGAGTATTTGGTCAAGTTTAATATTTTATAGCTATGATGGTAATATGCGAATGCCGACTGCATGTTATTTCACCTTTATGGGCTCATAGGGATGCACCTTAGTGTAATGAAGAGACTAGGGAGGGACAAAATGACATAAACTGTGTCTTGAGACTTTCAGTTGCATTAGGAGGTTCTTGATCGGGGACCTTACAACTTTAAGCACTGGTTGGATTTTTTTGTATTAATGAATCCTTTGTTTGCGCATGAAAACTATCTTTGGACCAATCATTAGGGGTGTATTTGCACATGTATATGGCTGCACCTATTTTAGGCTCTGTCCAATGAGAATAAAACTTGACAAGATGCTTATCATGTTGTTTTAGACATCTATATGCTAAGAAAATCCATGTCGTCCTCAGGAACATTTGTCACATATAAGTACCCACTTGAGCTTGCCCTATTGCTGCATAGAGGATTTTTCTTTCCTTGAAAATAGTATTTACTTTCTTTCAATTTACTTTTCTGCAAGTTACTTTCTAGCAAACTATAAACTCAAAAATACAAAACTACTGCATATTTAGTTGTTCTAATTTTTAAACTAGATAACCAATACTTTCAGCTCCTCGTGGGTTAGATAACCTTTTCCATATTAAAAGGTACTACAATTGCTCCCATTCACTTGTGGGTCATCACCATGAACTTTCTCAACCCCTTTCTCTCACCTATTGAAAAGGGATGCTCATCTTCTATCACCATATCAACACAAGTGTCCCTTATCTCTCCAGGGTCAAACTTTGAGATAACAAGGCCATCACAATTCATTTGTAAAGTATACCTTGAGTGGGATCATTGGCATGCCTATTTGGGTTATGCTTGCAAGTAGTCAAGTGCCTAGACATGGCAGTTGTGCCATTGGCTTTTGACTTGGACTAGATTTTTTTGAACTGGGAACTGTTGGGGATATGCTACGCGTGTATCCTCATAGCATGTCTCTTATCCGGATAACCCGGGTGGCCCACAGTTGGTAGCATGGCCCATGTCCTGCTGGGCAGCCCAGTAAGATGGATCCAGAAGGGAGGCCCATGCTGGATAAAGGAAGGCTACGGACGAGTCACCGACGTACCCAGAGCCTTGGAGTGCAAGACACGCTAGACTAGATGTAAGCAGTGTAGGACTCTATAACCTGTCCGGTTAGGACTTTTCCCTGTAACTCTAGGACCTAGCGACTATATAAGTCTGTCCTATGGGAGCCTTTAGGGCACAATAACTTAGAATCTCTAGTCATCTCGCACAGCGAACCAATCCCTGTAACTCGGCGTATTGCCCTTATAGTGATTTATAGCAGGAGTAGGATTCCGCCACCGTTGTGGGATCTAAACCTAGGTAAGCCGTGTAACCTCGTACCCGTCAACTGTCCGCCTTCCCCCACGTCTATAAACACGCACTGTGAGGACCCCTCCATGGCGTACTCGTTGGCAACACCACGACAGTCGCCCCCCACCATGGGGCCAGAGGCGCTTCAGGCTCTTCAGCGGGCGAGGACCAAGATCTTCGCGGGAATCAGCGAGACCGTAGCCATCGGCCGTGTTCTCTTCTCTGGCAATGTTCCGATCGTCCCCCCGACAAATTCTAGATCCCGGCGAAGATGAACCCTACGCGGTGCTCGATCGTCCCCATCGGAGATATCCACCTCTTCATCGGCGAAACCGACTCGGGCACTAGTTCCCCGGGAGTTCGGTGGAGCACCAAGACCCGCACGGACCGCTTGCGAGCAGGATATGTTCGCAGAAGGATCGGTGTCGGATCTCTCCTCGGAGTTTGCCGGCAAAGATCGGAAAAATTCAAGGCCCACCCAAACCGCCCCTATGCTAGATATAACGGTGGAAGATCGCTGCAAGTACGTCGGCTTCGCCCGTGCGTCTGGACAACAGAGATCCAAGTTCGTCGGTGTGGTTACCATCTTCGATCTGGTGCGCTGCGTTCAGAGAGAGGGCAAAAACCCCCACGATTACCTTGCCAGGTGGCTCCGTATACGGGCTGACCTGGCTCATTACCCCAATGATGATGCTATGTATCACTTTGTGGAAGGACTGGACCAGGGTACGCTTCTTCGACATACGCTAAGGAGGCAGCAGGCTTCAGGACGCCTCACTTTCTAAAGCACGGTGAACACCGTCAACAGCTATGCGGAGGTCGAGGAGGAAGCTCAGATAGAAATCGCGCTTGTTGGCGGAGCCCCTCCGCCTCAGCCACCGCCGCCACCGCCTCTGGTCGCTATCGCCGCAGCACCGCCACCACCTCCAGTCATCGTCGTTGTTGTTGCACCTCCACCCCCATCATCGAGGAAGCCCCGGCACCCTCCGACTCCGTGCTTGACGCGCTCTATGCCGACATCAGCGCTGATTTGGAGGAGATAGACTTCAGCCCGGAGGAGCTAGACTCTGCCATGCAGGAGATGGAGGAGGATTACAAGCGCGACGAACAGGACAACAACGCCATTATGTCCCGAGAGGTGTTCATCGCCATTGGGACGACGATGGATGAAGATCAGCCGGGACGAGCTCCGCTTACAGCGCTGGACAAAGGGAAGGGACCACCTGTTGCTGCCGACAATGATCGCGCAAAGGTCATGCCTCCTCCGCCTAATCCAGTACAGCAGCCGCAGGAACTCGACACCGGTCTGAGCAACAACACCACAGACCCTCCGCCTCTGGCATCTACGTCTGCTTCTGCCCAAGTCACTCCAGCTGATAGAGTGATGTACGGTAATATCCTCGTCGAGCCTATGACTATGGCTCATATTCGCAATGTAGTCCAGCTTGACAAGAAGCGCCAACAACTGCTGGAGGAAGCGCATGCCATCGCGGAGCAAGGCGCAAAGCTAGATCGAGATCTGGCCAATGCGCAGAAGTCAATAGAGAAAGCTAGAGCAATGGAGGCCGAGTACAAGAATCTGCTACAGCAGCAGAAGGCTAAGAAAGCTCTGGCTCGCGTCATCAACGATCCCGGTGTACGACAAAACCTAGGATGGGCTCCCTCGAAGCTGGCACAGGCCAAGCCATACATTGCAAGTGAAGGCAGGTGATGCCCAGTCCTCTTCTCAACCTCGCCGTCACCAAGACCCTTCTGGAGCAGGATAGATCACCCGAAGCGGTGAACCAGGTCTATGACCTAGTGGCCAAGGCGGTGAAACAGCAGGAAAAGTCCACCTCTCAGAGGGTTGAGTCTGACCCATCGTTTTGCCAGTCTAGCCAGCATAAGACGCCAAGGGACAGATCTCCTCATGATGTCGGGTCCCAGATGAAGGGTTTCGCGGCATAGTAAATCAAAATTTTCTACGGATGCGAATAGAGGGAAAGCCAAGATCTAATCTAGGAGATGCAATCAACGAGAGAGATTGGATTAGATCTTCATACCCTTGAATATTCGCACAGCGGAACGTTCGTCGGAACGTGGGTGATGTAGTCGTACTCGCTTCTCCTCCTCGCGATCCGATCCGATCTAGCACCACAAGTGGCGGTGCCTCCGTGAGATGCACACGTGCAACACCTCGACGTCTCCTTCCTCGGACCAGCGAGTATGGTGGAGAGATAGATTGGATCTACAACACGACGACGTGGTGTATATGGTGGAGAATTTCTGCTGCAGGGCTTCGCCTACAAACAGTCGGAAGGGAGAGAGGAAGGTAGCAAGGCTGCTAGGGCTTGGAGGAAGGTGTGTTGTAAGGGAGGCGCACCCCCTCTATATATAGAGGCGGCAAGCCTTGCCCCTCCTCCAAGCCTATCTCTAGTTTAAACAATTTAAACTCTCCCTTATCTAGAAATCCTATCTCTAGTTTAAACGATTTAAACTCTCCCTTATCTAGAAATTCTATCCGAGATTTAAACAGTCAAATCTCTCTAGAATCGGCTGGGCCCTATGGGGCCTTGTGCCCCGCCCAATGCGGCCAGACACTCCCTCATAGGCCCATGCCCCTCCCGGAAGGTGGGGCCACGTTGGTCCCCTTCGGAAGGTTCTAGAAGCTTCCGGTACAATACCGATTAACCGGAACAATTCGAACTCCAAAACTGCCCGCCTTATATGAATCTTATTCTCCGGACCATTCGGAACCTCTCGTGATATCCCGGATCCCATCCGAGACTCGAACAAAATTCATAAACCAATTATCCAATCTATCCTAGCGTCGAGATCGTTAAGTGTGTGACCTGCGGGTTCGAGAATATGCGAGACATGATCTTCTATCAATAATCAACAGCGGGTGCAGGCACCCATATTGACTCCACACATTCATCGATGATCATATCGGATGAACCACGATGCCAGGATTCAATCAATCCCATATATATATTCCCTTCGTCTCGCGATATTTTACTTGCGAGATTCGATCGCTTGCAGTCATACCTAGTTCAATCTCGTTCACAGCAAGTACTTTACTCGTTCCGTAATCCGATATCACTTTGTGATTAACTCCTTAACCACATGCTTGCAAGCGGTGTTGATATACATAACCGAGTGGGCCCGAAGTATATCTCTCCGACTTGGGAGGGATAAATTCCATCTCGATACATACAACCCAACAGATACTTTCCGATCACCTGAGAGACACCTTTATGATCACCCTCTCATAGGATGACGTTTGATGACCTCAAAGCTTTCTTCGATACAGGGGTTGCATTATCTCATGGTCTAAGGAATACAATATTTGACATAGGAAAAGCCGCAAAAAGGCGAACACGATGACACGATCTAATTGCTCGCTTTGTTTGGGTCTATCCACCATATCATTCTCCCAATGATATGATCTCATTATCAATTGACAACTCATGTCTATGGTTAGGAAACCTTAACCATCATTGATCAATGAGCTAGTCCATAGAGGCGCATTAGGGACACAAAGTGTTGTTCACAAACCACACAAGTATTAAAGTTTCCGCTTAATACAATTCTAGCATGGAATATAAACTTTATCATGAATAAGAATTATAATAATAACATCTTTATTATTGCCTCTAGGGCATAATTCCAATCTCCCACTTGCACTAGAGTCAATAATCTAGTTTACATCGGCAACAATCTCACACCCATGGCAATCGAGGTGTTGATCATGTTTTACACGTGGAAGAGGTTTAGTCAATGGATCTGCGACATTCGGATCCGTATGTACTTTGCTAATCTTCAGATCTCCATCTTCTATATAATCTCGGATTATATGAAACTTCGATTGATATGCTTGGTCTTTGGATGATTCTTGGTTCCTTAGCGAGTGCTATGGCGCGGTGTTGTCACACAATATCTCCAGTGGGTCCAATGCACTTGGAACCACGCCAAGCTCGATGATGAAGTTTCGATCCAAACTCCTTCACTTGACCTTCAGCAGCCATGTATTCCGCTTCCTGTAGATCCCGCGATCACGCTTTGCTTGCGACTTCTCCACTCACTCCTCCATTCAAAATATACACGTATCCTATGAGATTTAGAATCATCCTTGTCGGTGTCGAAACTAGCATCGACGTAACCCTTTACGACAAGCTGTTCATCACCCCCATAGACTAAGAACATTTCTTTAGTTCTATTTAGGCACTTTAGGATGTTCTTCACGGCTGTCGATGTTCCTCTGGATCACTTTGATATCTGCTCGTCAAACTAAGAGCATTGGACATATCCGGTCTAGTACACACATGGCATACATGATGGAACCTATGGCCGAGGCATAAGGCACTTTGCTCATAGCTTCCTATCATTTACCGTGGTGGACCCGAGCCTTGCTCAATATCTTACCCGACAACATAGGCCTTTGAACCTTTCTTTGCCTTATCCATTACGAACCTTTTGAACTTTGTCTAGGTATGTACTCGGCTTAAAGCTATCGAGCGTCTTTGTCTATCTCTATAGATTTTGATGCCCAATATATAAGCAGCTTCACCTAGGTATTTCATTGAAAACACTTGTTCAAATAACTCTTCACATCGTTAAGCATGTTGATGTCATTTCCAATAATCAATATGTCATCCACACATAGTACCGTAAACGTCACCGAGCTCCCACTCACTTTCTTGTAGATACAAGCTTAGTAGCAATTTGGAACAAATCCAAAGCTCTTGATCACTTGATCAAAACGAAGGTTCCAACTCCGAGATGCTTGCTTCAGTCCATAAATGGAACGCTGAAGTTTGCATACTTTATCAGCATCCTTAGGATCGACAAAACCTTCGGGTTGCATCATATACAACTCTTCATCAATGTTCCCATTGAGGAAAGCAGTCTTGACATCCATCTGCCATATTTCATAATCATGAAACGCAGCAATTGCTAATAAAATCCGAATGGACTTAAACATCGCTACGGGAGAGAAAGTCTCATCGTAGTCAACACCTTGAACTTGTCGAAAACCTTTTGCGACAAGCCGTGCTTTAAACATTACCATCCGCGTCCGTTTTCTTCTTGAATATCCATTTGCACTCAACGGCCTTTCGGTCGCTAGGAGGATCCACCAAAGTCCATACTTGGTTTTCGCTCATGGATCCCAATTCGGATTTCATGGCTTCCAGCCATTTCTCAGAGTCTGGGCTCATCATCGCTTCCTCATAGTTCGTAGGTTCACTGTCTTCTACCAACAAGACAGTCAAGACAGGGTTGCCGTACCACTCAGGAGGGGCACGCGACCTTGTCGACCTGCGACGTTCAAGATGTGACATCGTCCAAGCTTCATGATCCTTGTCATTAGCTTCCTCTATTGTTGGTGCAAAGTGACCGAACAATTTCAGTCTGCGCTACTCTCAATTCAAGAGAAGGTTCAATAACCTCGATAGCTCTACTTTCCTCCCACTCACTTCTTTCGAGAGAAACTCCTTCTCAAGAAAGGAACCGTTCTTCGCGACAAACACTTTGCCTTGGTTACGGATAGAAGGTATACCCAATAGTTTCCTTAGGGTATCCTATGAAGACGCATTTCTCCGCTTTGGGTTCGAGCTTGTCCGGCATCAACTTCTTGACGTAAGCTTCGCATCCCCAAACTTTAAGAAACGACAACTTAGGTTTAGCACCAAACCACAGTTCATACGGTGTCCGGTGTCTTCTCAACGGATTTAGATGGAGCCCTATTTAAAGTGAATGCAGCGGTTTCTAATGCATAACCCCAAAATGATAACGGCAAATCAGTAAGAGACATCATTGATCGGACCATATCTAATAGGGTTCGATTCCGGCGTTCAGACACACCATTGCGCTGCGGTGTTCCGGGTGGCGTGAGTTGTGAAACGATTCCACTTGCTTTAAGATGCGTGAGAAAATCATAACTCAAATATTCACCTCCACGATCGGATCGTAGAAACTTAATATTTTTGTTACGATGGTTCTCCACTTCATTCTGAAATTCTTTGAACTTTTCAAACGTTTCAGATTTATGTTTCATTAGATAGATATACCCATATCTACTTAAGTCATCGGTAAAAGTGAGAAAATAGCGATATCCACCGCGCGTCGAAACACTCATCGGTCCGCATACATCGGTATGTATGATTTCCAACAAGTCCGTTGCTCGCTCCATCATACCGGAGAACGGGGTTTTGATCATCTTGCCCATGAGGCATGGTTCGCATGTGTCAAATGATTCAAAATCAAGAGACTCCAAAAGTCCATCAGAATGGAGTTTCTTCATGCGCTTTACACCAATATGACCTAGGCAGTGCCACAAATAAGTAGTATTATCACTATCTACTTTGCATCTCTTAGCCTCAATGTTATGGATGTGTGTTTCATCCCTTTCGAGATTTAGAAGAAATAAACCATTCACAAGAGGTGCATGACCATAAAAGATGTTACTCATATAAATAGAACAACCATTATTCTCCGATTTAAATGAATAACCGTCTTGCAATAAACATGATCCGAAATAATGTTCATGCTCAACGCAGGCACATAATAACATTTATTAAGGTTTAAAACTAATCGAAGGTAAAACTAAGGAGAGGCGTCAAGGCCATCACATCAACTCTTGATCCGTTGCCAACGCCGCATCGTCACCTCATCCTCGCAAGCCGCCTATTCCGTAGCTCCTGTTTGAGTTACAAATATTAGCAACTGAACGGTATCAAATACCGGGCACTACAACGAGGGCTAGTAAGGAAAACATCAATAACATGTATATCAAATATACCTTTGATGGTGCCGCCTTCTTGTCCGCTAAGTACTTGGACGATTCGCTTCCGGACCCCTGTCCTTGAAATAGAAGCACTCGATGTCCGGCTTAGGACCAGACACGAGCTTCTTCTCGGCAGGGCATTGCGCACGCCGCCCTTCTTGAAGGGCTTCTTTGCTCCTTACCTTTCTTAAAGGAGGGCTTGTTGACCATCAACACATGATTATCCTTCTTGATGTCCACTTCCGCAGCCTTGACTGCGAAGAGCTCGGTGATCGTATCGATGGAACCAATATGATTATGAGTCACTACAAAACTTTTGTAGCTGGGAGGAGTGATTGCGAACCTGTCAATCTTGAGCTCCTCCGAATCGTGCATTCCGGTTGCTCAAGGCGTTGAGTGTAGACCGACATCTTTATGGCGTGCTCACTAACGGAACTCCCTTCCTCCATCTTGCGCTTAAAGAACTTCTCGAGATCTCATATCTCTCGAGCGGGCTTGAGTGCGAAACATGGTTTTCGGCTCCTCGAGAATCTCAAAGGGCCGGATAGGTTTCAAAACGATTTTGAAGCTCGGTTCCATAGCAAACAACATGGTGCTCTTAATCACACCATAATCATCTTCGCGATCGATAGACAGCTTTCTCATCGGTAGCGATTGTTAGGGGTCACCTAACGCTTTACCAAGGACATAGTCCTTTTGTCCGCTGCAGAATGATTCTTAGATTGCGGAACCAATTGGTGAAGTTAGACCCATTGTTTCTAAGCTTTTCCTTCTCAGCAAAAACGTTGAAGTTGAAGTTGGATTTGGCCATGTGATCTACAGTATTTGCAAGTACAATTTAGACTATGTTCATGATAAATAGTTCAACTTAATCAAATTACTAGATGAACTCCCACTAAATTCAACATCCCTCAAGTTTTTTAGTGAACACGATCCAAATTCACCACACCTAATCCGATCATCACGAGGAGAGATGTGGTTTCAATGGTGGACTACAAAGTGTCGATCATATCATTCATATGACTCATGCTTAACCTTTCGGTTCTTGTGTTCCGAGGCCATGTCTGTACATGCTAGGCTCGTCAAGTTAGACCCAAGTATTTCCGCGTGTGCAAAACTGGCTTGCACCCGTTGTATGTGAGCGTAGAGTCTATAGCACCCGATCATCACGTGATGCTTGGAAACGACGAACTTTCGCAACGGTGCATACTTGGGGAGAACACAGTTTTTATCTTGATCTTTAAGTGAGGAATCATCTTATAGTGCTACCGTCGCGATCTAAGCATAATAAGATACATAAAGGGATAAACATCACATGCATATAACTTTATGTGACATGGTATAGCCAATCCTCGCGCAATGATCTCCATCTTGTGCGTTCCGGCATGATCTCCATCACTCCACCATGATTGCCTCCACCACGAATAGCAACTACAACTATTGCTAACTACTTAGCGATAAAGTAAAGCTATTACATGGCGTATAAGAAGTTGACTCGCAGGTCATACACAATTATAAAGACAACCATATGGCTCCTTCCGGTTGTGTACTCATCGACATGCAAGTCGTGAAACATTACAAAACATGATCATCGCATACAATATACACATCACATCTTGGGCCATACCATATCACGAAAACTCCCTGCAAAAACAAGTTAGACGCCTCTACTTTGTTGTTGCATGTTTTACGTGGCTTATGGGAGTAGATGCTAAGAACGATTCTTACCTACGAAAAGCCACAACGGTGATATTATGGTTGCCAAACTCCGGTGTTAATCCCATGACAACTATAGTGAGAGAAACTGACATCCACCAGCCGCATGTGTGGAACAAGCTACACGTCAAGTGCGGAGCCGGTCTCATAACGACGTCGCGTAAGGTTGGCTGGACCGCTTCAATCTCACTATCCCGTCATAAGAAGAACACAAACAAGAGGCTTGCAATAGAAAACATCAACGCCGCAACAACCATGTTGCGTTCTACTCGTGAAACACATCTACACATAGATCTAGCTCGATACCCGAAGGGTTTGGCGGCATAGTAAATCAAATTTTCTACGGATGCGAGCGGAGGAAAGCCAAGATCTAATCTAGGAGATGCAATCAACGAGAGAGATTGGATTAGATCTTCATACCCTTGAAGATTCGCACAGCGGAACGTTCGTCGGAACGTGGGTAATGTAGTCGTACTCGCTTCTCCTCCTCGCGATCCGATCCGATCTAGCACCACAAGTGGCGGTGCCTCCGTGAGATGCACACGTGCAGCACCTCGACGTCTCCTCCTTCCTCGGACCAGCGAGTATGGTGGAGAGATAGATTGGATCTACAACACGACGGCGTGGTGTATATGGTGGAGAATTTCTGCTGCAGGGCTTCGCCTACAAACAGTCGGGAGGGAGAGAGGAAGGTAGCAAGGCAGCTAGGGCTTGGAGGAAGGTGTGTTGTAAGGGGGAGGGGCGCACCACCCCTCTATATATAGAGGGGGGGCGGCAAGCCCTTGCCCCTCCTCCAAGCCTATCTCTAGTTTAAACAATTTAAACTCTCCCTTATCTAGAAATCCTATCTCTAGTTTAAACGATTTAAACTCTCCCTTATCTAGAAATTCTATCCCGAGATTTAAACGAGTCAAATCTCTCTAGAATCGGCTGGGCCCTATGGGGCCTTGTGCCCCTGGCCCAATGCGGCCAGGACACTCCCTCATAGGCCCATGCCCCCTCCCGGAAGGTGGGGCCACGTTGGTCCCTTCCGGAAGGTTCTAGAAGCTTCCGGTACAATACCGATTAACCCGGAACAATTCGAACTCCAAAAACTGCTTTGCCTTATATGAATCTTATTCTCGGACCATTCCGGAACCTCTCGTGATATCCCGGATCCCATCCGAGACTCCGAACAAAAATTCATAAACCAATTATCCAATCTATCCTAGCGTCGAGATACGTTAAGTGTGTGACCCTGCGGGTTCGAGAATATGCAGACATGATCTTCTATCAATAATCAGCGGGGTCTGGGCACCCATATTGACTCCCACATTCATCGATGATCATATCGGATGAACCACGATGCCAGATTCAATCAATCCCATATATATATTCCCTTCGTCTCGCGATATTTTACTTGCGAGATTCGATCGTCGGTGCATCATACCTAGTTCAATCTCGTTCACGGAAGTACTTTACTGTTCCGTAATCCGATATCACTTTGTGATTAACTCCTTAACCACATGCTTGCAAGCGGTGTTGATATCGATTACCGAGTGGGCCCAGTATATTTCTCCGACTTGGGAGGGACAAATTCCATCTCGATACATACAACCCAATGATACTTTCCGATCACCGAGAGACACCTTTATGATCACCCTCTCATAGGATGACGTTTGATGACCTCAAAGCTTTCTTCCGATACCAGGGAGTTGCATTATCTCATGGTCTAAGGAATACAATATTTGACATAGTAAAAGCTTCGCAAAGACGAACACGATGACACGATCTAATTGCTCTGCTTTGTTTGGGTCTATCCACCATATCATTCTCCCAATGATATGATCTCATTATCAATTGACAACTCATGTCTATGCTTAGGAAACCTTAACCATCATTGATCAATGAGCTAGTCCATAGAGGCGTACTAGGGACACGGTGTTGTTCACAAACCACACAAGTATTAAAGTTTCCGCTTAATACAATTCTAGCATGGAATATAAACTTTATCATGAACAAGAATTATAATAATAACATCTTTATTACTGCCTCTAGGGCATAATTCCAACACCAGACGGGTTCGTCAGAACAAAGATGGAGGGATGCGCGCAACAGGAAGGATGCTATCCCCATATCCTCCGACCATGGAGACAAGGCTCAACCTCGTCGCCCATCTACACCGCCACGCTCTCCCCGACATCGCGAAGACCCCAAGGCTCACCATCATACGAACATGCCTCCACCCAAGCAACGCGACATCGTCATCCGCAACAACGCGGAGCAGGCCCGTCATGATGGGGAGCGCAGCCAAGGACACAATAGCAGGTCGCGTCATGACCCTCCGCGTCCGACAAACAACCATGACAAGCGTGAGGCGTTGCAGGAGGGTAACAGCAAGAAGGCTAACCCACCGCCACCTCTGCCTCCGTCGCCACCTAGCAGCCACCATGGTGGAGAAGGCCCGCGTCATTCATGCAGCCCATCCCCTGATGGCAAGAAGAAGAAAAGAAGCCCGGAGCCATACGCCGCATGATCACGTCTGGACAAGATCCACGAGGCCCGGGATGGAGCATACCTGGGACCACGCTGCTTTGGACCTGTAATACGGACCGCAGCTTACCCCAAGAGTTTCTGGATTGACAAGACCATCAAGCCCTATGATGGCACTGCCAAGCCAGTTACATGGTTGCAGGATTACGACAACACGGTGGAGATCGCCGGGGGAAACCCCAACATTGCCGCCAAGTACCTCCCATTGATGCTGGCGGGAACGACCCGACAATGGATCGATGACTTGCCGGAGATATCTATCTGCAAGTGGATGGACATGCAAGAAGCGTTCAGCAAGAACTTCGAGGGTACATACGAACGTCCCTGTACTGTTGGCGACCTACAACGGTGCGTGCAGGAGAAAGACGAGTCATCTCGCGCCTACCTCTCCCGCTGGCTGGATATGAAGAATTCCCGTGCAGGAGTACACTCCCAGACCGCCATGTCCGCCTTCATCGATGAGTTGGAAAGGGGTATGTTGCTCCGACATACGTTGAAGCTCCTGTAGGACAACCACCAGCTAGATCTCAACCAGATGATCCAACTGGCTAGTGAGTTCGTGGCTGTCTACGATGATGCTCGCGGATCCCTGCCGGCAACGGCCGTTCCAACTCAAGCTCGGAGGAACAATAACACCAAGTGGAAGAGCCCTCCAGAAGAAAAGCAAACCTCCGACATGGTCGCCATGACTTTTGCAGGATGAGGTGATAGTGGATAGCGTGGCCGAGGACGGGGGGCTGGTCGTGGGCAGCAACGAGGTAGTGAAACAACCCCGGCAGCGCTCCGTGTTCCCCAAACCTACAATGAGTACCACGATATGCCGTGCCTCGTACACCTCGACGCCAACGGCAAATCCAGACACACCAATCACCATTGCAAGTTTGTCAACGACCTCAAGGAGGACCCGGATTCCGGCTACAAGCGAAGTCGAAAGAACAGACCGCGATGCAAGGGCAAGGGAAAGAAGAAGGAGGAGTCCAAGGATTCAAGCGATATGGACGAGGATGTATACCCCAAGCACGCCGCCAAGAGCGACGACAAGGGCAAAAACACCTTCGAGAAGAAGGCGGCAGTTTTCCACACTTTCCTTGGCACCCCCACCGTCCGACAATAGAAGACCTCCATGAGGATACTGATGGCCACTCTACCCCCAGTTCCCCAATACCCGTGCTGGTCCGAGATTCCAATTACTTGGGAAATGAAGGATCACCCAGACCTCATCCCTACGGAGAACCAATACGCTATGATCATCAACCCCCTGATTGACGGCAATGAGTTCACCAAATATATGGTGGATAGTGGAAGCAGCATCAACATCATGTACCTGGATACACTGCACAAGATGAACTTGACGGAGGCAAAGCTAAGCCAGACCAGCACCATCTTCCATGGCGTAGTTCCTGGTCGGGAGGCTCGGTCCCTTGGGTGCATCACACTTTAGGTCGCTTTTGGCAATGTCAATAATTACCGCCAAGAACGCATGACCTTCGAGGTGGTCCCCTTCAAGAGCCTGTGAAAGGATACGGATGCCGCCTAGAGGGGGGGGGGTGAATAGGCGATTAAAACTTTTCCTAGAGTGGCTCAACAAAGGCGGAATAAAACTAGTGTTTACTTTGTAAAGCACAATCTAGAACAACTAAGGTTCACCTATGTGCACCAATAACTTATGCTAAGCAATACAAGCAACAAAGTGATAGCAAGATATATATTACTTCAAGCACGAAGGCTATCACAATGTAAAGTGCATAAGTAAAGAGCTCGGGTATAGAGATAACCGAGGCACGCAGGGACACCGATATTTTACCGAGTTCCTCCCAACATGGAGTACGTCTCGTTTGGAGAGGGGGTGGTATCAAACCTCCAACGCCACAAAAAGCCTCCCTTATTCTCCGGTGAATCTCACCCCAATGGAATCGATCCACGCTTCCACTATCGGTGCACTTGTCGGTGGCAACCGGAACCTCTCACAAGGTTGGGGCACTTCTCCACAACTTAATTGGAGGCTCCCAACAAACGCCACCAAGGCCACAATGCCACTAAGGCCACAACCTGCAACACCAACAAACCGTCTAGGGTTCCAAGAACCCAAGAGTAAAAAGCTTCTCAACTTTCACTCACCAAATCCTCCGGGGAGAACTCAAACCGATGCACCAAATGCAATGGCAAGAACACAAGTAGTGCTCAAATCCTTCTCTCCCAAATTCCACCAAAGCTACAAAAGCTTGTGGGGGAATAAGAGAGGAAGAACAATGGAGGAAATCCACAAAAGACTCCAAGATCTAGATCCCAATATGTTCCCCTCACTTAGAGGAGAGATGGATTGGTGGGATTGTAGATCTAGATCTCCTCTTTCAAATCCCTAAAAGTATATGCAAGAATCAAGGGAGGGATTGAAGGGGGAGCAAGCTCAAGAGGGTCAAGAATGGAGGAGAAAGCCTGTGAAACTCGAGCAGCTGCATTGGGGAAGAAGGGCCCCTTTTTATAGGCCCACAGATTTCTGACCGTTTTCTGCCCGTTGGGGAAAAGTCAGTCCGGAGACTCCGGTCTACACCGGAGATTCCAGTCCAACCTCCGAACCAGCCTCCGGACCGCCCATCTGAATGACCTGGGACATCCAAGACCCAAAAAGACCGGAGACTCCAGTCTTCCAACACCGGCGACTCCGGACTGAGGAAACACCGGAGACTCCGGGGTAGCCTCCGGACCTGGCTCCAGACCCCCATACAGTATGTCCCAGCCCTGATTCTGAAGTCACCACCGGAGACACATCCGGAAACTCCGGACTACACCGAAGACTCCGGTCCACACAGACCGGAGACTCCGATCAGAACCAAATAAGAGGCAAACTTCAAATGGCGATATCTAGAGTTTGGAAACTCCGATTGACCCAAAACCAATTTTGTTGGAAACAGGACAACAAGGGCTACCCAACAAAAAGTGGAAATATTGGATACCACCAAGAGTGAACATTTCATGTATTATAATGTGAGATACCTCTCTTGGTGAGAAACCGTAAAACCTCAAAGATCAAAAACGCAATATGATATAAAAGGGAAATCCGTTTTTGATGAACTAGATCTTGTTATGAATATTACCACAAGCTCTAGAACCTCACATGGATAAGATCCAAATAATCAGCCAAGAAAGGATGATGCTAAGTATGCAAATGTTTGAGATCTCTTTGAAAGATATGTTCGAGTTACTCACTTGAGAGCTCCTCTTGATAGTACGGTTGTCTATCCTATAAACCGGTCTCCCCAACTAACACCACGAGACCAGTAAGAAAGAAACCCTATCAATATCATACCTTTGCCTTGCACATATTCCACTTTATCTTGATGTATACGATCTTGTCCTTCTCAAGATGGAACACCTTTCTTTATTGCTCTTTTACGCACTTGCTTGATGAAGACTTGCAAGTTACTCCCCCATACAACATGGGGAAACCTTTACATTGACCTTCTCTTCGTCGATCCATGATCACCGAGGATGGCAAGCTTTAAGCATGAGATCTTCTAGATATTACACATCTTTAGCTTGCACATCATTTCTTCTTTTATTCATTATGTTGATGCCTTGAAGATACACCAGAGATATTTCTCCATCTTATTCTTCAAGACATACTTGCCATAGGTTTAACTCTCACATGACCAATCTGAAGATCATTCTTTGAACACCTTGGTCACCACATGATCCTCTTCACTTCTTCTCCAAACCTTGAACCCAACAAATGGTTCAAGCATTGCCTATGGACAATTCCTACACGTACAACTTGATACAAGCATTAGTCCATAGAGATTGTCATTAATTACCAAAACCACACATGGGGGACCACATGTTCTTTCAGCGTGTACCATGTCATATTCGGCTGCGACATCTTCCACACCTTCATGGCCAAACCATGCTTCGTCTACAACAAGCTCAAGATACCCGAACCAAACGGTGTCATTACCGTATCCGGAAGCTTTACCAAGGCAAGGGACTGCGAGATTGGAGAAGTAGCCTTTGCAGAAGCTATCCTCTACAGCAAAGAATTCAAGGAGATCCAGAGCAAGGTCGATGCCTCGAAGATGCCTGCGTCGAAGAAACAGATTTCTGACTCCACCCCAGCATTCAAGGCCGCCATCGAGACCAAGCCGGTGGAACTTGTGGTAGGCGATGCCTCCAAGACCACTGCCATTGGGATGAACCTGGACCCTGAATAGGAAAGCGCGCTCGTCGAGTTCCTCCGTGAGAACAGGGACATCTTTGCCTGGCAACCTGCCGACATGAAAGGTGTACCTAGGGAACTTGCCGAGCACAGCTTCAATATTGATCCAAAATGTAAACCAGTAAAACAACCTCTACGATACTTCAGAGACGAGAAGAGACGCGCCATAGGCAAAGAGATAGCTAGGTTACTTAAGGCTAGTTTTATCCGAGAAGTTCTTCACACCCGATGGGTGGCAAATCCTATACTTGTCCCCAAAAAGGGAACCAAAGAATTAAGAATGTGCATTGATTACACCGGCTTGAACAAAGCATGTCCCAAAGGTTCGTTTGCTTTGCCTCGCATTGACCAAGTCATTGACTCGACGGCTGGCTCAGAGCTTTTGTGTTTTCTCGATGTATACTCAGGATACCACCAGATCAAGATAAGAATTCGGACCAATTGACCACTTCATTCACTACACCCTACGACACGTTTTGCTATGTCACGATGCCCTTTGGGCTGAAAAACGCAGGTGCTACGTACCAGCGGACAATGCAGCATTGCTTACACGATCAAATTGGTCGGAACGTTCACGCCTATGTGGACGATATAGCGGTGATGTCTAAACAGTCAAACGACTTAATCTCCGACTTGAAAGAAACCTTTGATAATCTCTGCAAATACAACATGATGCTTAACCCTAAGAAGTGCGTCTTCGGGGTTCCAGCCGGCAAATCGTTGGGCTTTATCTTTCCCAGCGTGGAATCGAGGTCAACCTGGAGAAAATCAAGGCCATCTTAAACATAAACCGTCCGACATGCCTAAAGGACATACAACGGCTAACAGGTTGCGTTGCAGCAGTTAGTCGGTTCGTCAGTCGACTTGGAGAGAAGGCTCTGCCGCTGTACAAGTTACTGAAGAAGGAGGACAAATTCACGTGGACGGACGAGGCAGATGCAGTATTGAAGCAGCTCAAGGATATACTTTCCTCAACGCCTAACCTTGCAGCACTGAGCCTGGGGATCCCATGTTAATTTACATGGCGGCCACCAACCGGGTAATCAGCATCGTCGTCGTGGTAGAGCGGAAGGAAACATGGCATGAGTACGGAGTTCAACGACCAGTTTACTATGTAAGCGAGGTCTTGACGGAGTCCAAGTAGCGTTACCCGCACTACCAGAAGCTAGCTTATGGAGTGTTCCTTGCTTCTCGGAAGCTGAGGCACTATTTCCAAGAGCACCCCATCACAGTTGTCAGCAAAGCTCCACTGTCCGACATCATCAACAACAACAACGCTACAGGAAGGGTTGCGAAGTGGGGCATTGAACTTGCCACCTTCGAGATCACATACAAGAGACGCGACGCTATCAAATCACAAGCCTTGGCGGATTTTATCGCAGACTGGATGGAGATGCCTGATGCTACCCCTATACCAGAGCCAGAATTCTGGGTGATGCACTTTGACGGATCAAAGCTACTCAACGGCTCGGGGGCTGGTGTACTACTAGAGTCACCAACCGAGGGAAAGCTACACTACGTTCTGCAGATCCACTTCGAGGCTGCGAACAACATGGCAGAGTATGAAGCACTCATTCACGGACTACGCGTAGCCAAGGATATTGACATCAAGCGCATAGTTTGCTGTGGAGATTCCGACTTGGTTGCCCAGCAGGTGGCTGGCACCTGGAATGCGTTGAACCCTATGATGGCGGCATATCGTGATGAAGTGGACGAGATAGCCAAGAGCTTCTTGGGCTACGAGGTCAAGTATGTACCTAGGGAGCAAAATGAGGCGGCTGACCTGCTGACAAAGCTTGGGCAAGGGCGCAAATAAATCCCGCTTGTCGTTTTCCTGGAGCATCTACGAACACCATCCGTGAAGGGAGCAGACATATACAACCCAGACAGAGTTGACTCTTTGTTCACATGGTGACAAAGGTCCCTACGGCTTGGACAAAACCGTTCATGTAATATCTCGAACACAGAACTTTGCCCGACGACAAAGTCGAAAGACGACAAATAGTACGTCGAGCAAAGGGCTATACCATAATCAATGGACAACTCTACAAAAGAATCACCACTGGTGTATACCTTAAGTGTGTTTCCCAGCAAGAAGGTAATCCTCTGCGAAATCCATCTCGGAGATTGCGGGCATCACGCCGCTCCTCGATCGTTGGTCGCTAAAGCCTTCCGGCAAGGATTCTCTTGGTGACCGCGGTGACGACAAGCTGGTTGAGACATGCATGGGATGCCAGTATTATGCCCGACAACCACATGTTCCAGCTGAAGAATTGTGAACAATACCAATAACTTGGCCGTTTGCAGTCTAGGGGCTGGACATGGTTGGTCCGTTATAGACGGCACCATGTGCGTTTACGCATCTGCTAGTAGCAGTTGATAAATTCACCAAATGGATAGAAGCTAAACCCATTAGAAAGCTCGATGGGGCAACTGCCCTTAGGTTTTTCCGGGATCTAGTGGTGAGATTTGACCTCCCACATAGCATTATCACCGACAACGGCAGCAACTTGTCACTTGGAGAAGTGGAAGCTTATTGTTGGAAGAAGGGCATCCGACTTGACCTTGCATCTGTGGTGCACCCACAGTCCAATGGTCAGGTTGAGCGAGACAATGGATTAATTCTACAGGGAATCAAGCCACGTCTAGAAGCACCGTTGCATAGAGCAGTTGGAGCTTGGGCGGAGGAGTTACCATCTGTGTTGTGGAGTTTAAGAACTACACCCAACAGGTCTACCAGCTACACCCCTTATTTCATGGTATATGGAGCAGAAATCATCCTTCCTTCCGACATCCTTCACAATTCACCAAGATTTGCCGCCTACGACGAAGATGACGCTGAAGAATCCAGACGCCTAGATGTGTACCTTCTCGAGGAAGAGCGCGTATTGGCATGCCAAATATCCGCCATGTACCAGCAGAATCTACGCATCTACCATAGTCGCCGCGTTCGGCATCGCTCGTTTAAAGAGGGGGACCTGGTGCTCCGACTTAAGCAGAAGAAGTCACACAAATTATCCCCGCCATGGGAAGGACCGTTCATCATAAGCAAGGCGCTACTCAATGGGTCTTACTACCTTGTTGACAATCATGAGCTGAAGGATAGACCCAACAAGGATCATAAGCGTAAGCGACGTGACCTGGATGATGACTACCCGGAGTTTGATCGGCCATGGAACATAGCACAGCTACGTCCTTTCTACACTTAGCATTTTTTATCTATTGTGTACCTTTTATATGACCAATGAAATAAATCTCTCTAGTTCACTCATATTTCCGAGTCTTTTACCTCCTTTAGTGTTCATTTTTTGGATCATATAAAAACTTTATGCACAATCTTTGCGATTGCACTTGTGAAAATTCCGCCTACGGGCGTTAGCTTAAGTTTTCTGGTCTACACATTCTTTGTTGTTTTTATGTGGATTCTGGAGTAGTGACTTTTGACACTTATTGTCGGTGATTTTGTGCTTGGGTTATTGACGGTGCCATTGGGCATCATCGCTTGAGCGCATAGTTCTGACAATGAGTCTTCCGACTCACGAAAAGTCAAGCATAAAAACCAGAGTAACGGATAAGCCAACACTTGCTTAAAAATATGTACATGCTGGAATCAGTGCTTGAGTAGCAGGAAATAACAACCTTTGTTTTTCCGCCTTAAGTTAGCGAGTAGTTTTTTCCGCATACAAATTCCAGAGGAAACAAATATTACATATTGTTTTTTCATTCCTCTAGTGCAAGTGACTTAGATGCAGCATCATCAGCAGCAGGAGAGCCATCCTCCTCGAAGTCGGCGGTTTTGAGGGACTCATAGGAGCTTTGGTTGTCGCCGTCAATAATCTCCATGGGAACGAACACGTTAGGGTCGACCAACTAGGAGACTTCGGTATCATAACCCGCGAGCGACGCCAAGATAACTTTGTGATCTATTTTCTGGCCATCGTCGTCCACGTCGGGGATATCGGAGGTTACCGTGTCGATGTCAGCGTTTTCGTAGTGCGCCTTGACCATTGACAGCGCCATCCTCGCGCCATCCCGGGTACATGAAGCTTTCCATCTTACAATACACTCAGGGGCTTGGCGCAAGATATCCGAGAACTTCATCATGGAATCCACCGCTTTGATGTTGATTTGGAGGTGCTTGGCTATATCCTTGGCCTGCTTGATGGCGGTGTTGATAAAGTTGCCGGCAAGGACCATGTGGCAGAGGAGGCGACTGGGTCAAACCAATAGGACCTGCAAAATTCCGACAAGGGAACGCATGAGTTCAATAACACAAAAAGTTCAGAGTATCTAACTTACAGAAGTACAAGACGGAGAATCACTTACTGAAAATGCTAATCTCATCCTGCTGGAGGGTATCCGCCATGGAGTCCCGTTCTTGTCGGAGGATCTTGTATGCTTCAAGATTGCGCTGATTTTGCTCATCGGCAGCTTTCTTCTGCTCTTTCAGCTTCATCATCTCCTCCTTCAAGTGGTTCATCTCCGTGTTAGCGGACTCCTGCAGAACCTTCATGGAGTCCTAGTGCATCTTCAGCATATCCTTCCTCTCCTGCTTAAGGATCTTGTTTTCGTTATCCAACAACTCAATGTGCTTGGATTGCTCAACAATATCCTTAGCCTTGGCAATGGCTTCTGCAAGTCGGAGAAAGAACAGTACATGGTGAGTACTTGGAGAATGTTGGCACAAGACCAAGTCGGAATACGAAAACGAAAGGAAAAACAGACTCTTGCTCTTGGTGATTTTATCCTTCAAGAAGGCAGTTTTACCCTTTTCGGCTTCCAAATCCGCACGCATCTTCTGAAACTTCTCGTTGGCCACGCCTCTCCGAGCATTCTCATTCTATGGAAAGAAAATTTAAAGCTATTTAGTCTACTTGGAGCATCTATACGGATAACTATCCACCTAGAGGCTTGGGGGCTACAGTGAGAGTTTTTTTTAACTTGGCAACATGCTTGGTCTTTGTTTAAGCATCTAGTCGGAACTGATTCAGTTTTCAACTAGAAGCTTGGGGGCTACAGTATAAAGTTTTTTAACTCAGTCATATGCCTAGTCTTTCTTTAAGTATCTACTCGGAACTAATTCAGTTGCAACTAGAGACTTGGGGGCTATAGTATCAAAATTTACAAACACTGCGTATGCTACTCTAAAAGTATCTAGTCGGAATAATTCATTCAAACTAAATACTTGGGGGCTACAGTGAGAATTTTTCTAGCTTAGTCACACTTAGAGCATTTAGATGCAAAGGCCTATGGTTTTCCGTCTAAATCCTCGGGGGATACAGTGGGATACTCATATGAAATGCAAAAGGCAAATAAAACTTACAAGTGCGATGATCTTGAGGTTGGTAGCGCTCTCAGCAAACAACTTGCTGAAGGAAAGGATGTTTCCTCGCAAGATATCTGCTTGTCGGAGAAGCTCCTCAAGACCGCATATTGGAGATGTCGGCACTGCACCAGGAACCAAAGTGGAGCTTCTCGGCGTGAGCGCCGGGAAGACTATCTTTGGGAATTCTGTGGTTGTCCTGGGTGCGAAGGCGCCACCTTCAGCAGACGTTCCACCCACCACCACCGCCTTACCGCTACCGATGGCATCCTTAGCCAGAGCTTCAGCCATTTGAGTTGCGATGATTTCTTGCGTTGCCTGTTCACCGACAACGGCAAGCTCCGCGGAGGCACCCGAGTCCACTTCCATGGCGGAAGGGCCAGATGCATCCTTGGCCTGTGAGCTTGTCGGAACGGTTGTAGGCTGGACGCTGGGAGTGACGGGGACGATGGCGGGAGATGCGTGGGGAGACACGTCACGATGCAACATATCTTTAATATTTCTAGAAGCTCCCAAAGTTTTGGAGGTCTTCTTCAAAACAGTACCGGCCTTCTTCCTGAAACGTGCAAAAAGTATACATACAGAATAAGAGAAGCAATGTAAAAATGTCGGAGAGAAAAGAGGCTTATACAACAGGGGGTTCTTTGGCAAAAGGAATCCCAGTAACCTTTCTTTTCTTCGCCTCCAGGGCGGTAGTGGACTTCTTGGAGGCTCCACCCTCCGTCTTCTTCTTGCCTCTGTCGGCAGCGTCAGAGGTGGATCTCTTCCGCTTTCGTGCCAGCGGGACATCGTCGTCGGACACGACGGTGACTTCCTTCATCTTCGGGTCATATATTTGGACAACCATGCTATCCTCCTCTAGACTGCTGAGCTATTAAGTGAAATCCCAAAAGTGTTAGATGAGATGATAATGGTTAAACGGAAGAACTGGAGTATATGTCATACACGGAAAATAAACAGGTACCTCTGGGCACTTGCCCTCCTCGAACATGTCATAGGTGATGGCGAATCCCCGCTTCTTGTCCTTCACCTTGATGATGTCCTTGAGACGGAGCTTGATGGAGTCACTCAAGAATTTGTCCTTGGAGATGCGGAGGCTATCCTTCCTCTCCTTAGAGTACTCGTGCATCAGCTTGGAGAGGTGCTGCAAAGGCTGGATCCGCCTGACGAACCAACACATGGCTAGGTCCAACCCGGTCAGACCCGTGTCTACGAACCACTCTATCCGCCTAATGGCACGGGAGGCTTCGTTGTCGAAGGGAAGGGTGGCTTGGGACCTCCATGTCGGGGCTTCGGCAACGGCTCCGTCGATGAAGTCCGGATACGTTTCTTCTCGACCGGCCAGAGGGACATCTGGGCCGTAGAAGTACGTCCATTGCCAGTTCTTGCAAGACTCATGGCCAACGATGCCGGGGAACCGCCGACCAGGCCGGATCTTAAAACTAATTGTCCCACAATTCCTGAGCTCGTCCTAGCCGGCTCCGGCTTCCCTCTTGACGATGAAGAAATAAATAAAGAGATCTAGCCTAGGCCTAATCCCTAAGTAACCCTCACAGAGCGCTGCGTAGTTGCTAAGCGCGAGGATGCTATTGGGCGAGAGGTTCCGAGACTGTACTCGGTAATGGCTAAGGACAACTAGAAAGAAATTGGAGATGGGCAAGGAAACGCCGCGTACCAATTGGGCCTTGAGGTACACCTTCTCTCCGGCTTGGGGAGAAGGGGTGACCTCGCCGGCCGGAGCCGCCCGCCAAACGAGCCCCTCCGTCGCAGGGAGGTAGCCCTCGACGAGCAGTTCCTTGATGTCACGATCCGTGATGTCCGAGCCGCGCCAGTCCCCTTTGTGGGAATCGCTTTCCTCTTCCAGCAGCTCTAGCGCCGCTGGATTATGGTCGCCGCCGGTGGATTCGACCACCGCAAACTTGGGAAGCACCAGGCCCTCTGGGGGAACATGGATGATGCTCGCCGGCTTCGCCGCGGCATCGCCTGACGCCGCCATGGAGGGAGCAGAGCTGCTACTTGCCATTGGAGAGGAGGAAGTGGTGACTGGAAGGATGGGGAGGATAGGGTTTTTCGCGTGCGCGCGGAGAGCTCTAGGAGGTGCTCGCTGGAGGAAGAAGACGACGCAGGAGGAGAATGAGGTGAAAAGTAAAAATCCACCGCAGTTACAATTTATAACCCCTGGCGTCAAGATTCGTGCAAGACGATCGAATGGTCGGCGCGTGGACGACGTGTGCGGGCGCGTGCATGGAAATTCCGCCACGTTCCCAACCGTCGCCGCCAACGGTTCGTATCTCTCGCACAGGAAAAAGCGGACATGATTGTGTTCTCTGCATGTGTGAGTTACGAGGCGTTGCTGACCTATGTCTACGTCGTCCTAGCTGTCACCAGCATGTGAGCCATCACATCGGAATATTCCGGCATGAACGGATCCAGTCTGGCTACGGAAGAGTACGATAGAAGATTCAGCAATTCTCCGACTTACAAGTTGAAGATGGAGAAAACCTTGCAGGGTTCTTGGGAGGACTACAAGATATTGCTTGACAATTTGCCAACATCCATCTAGACGGAGCATTCAACCTGAAGAGGCAGGACGGCGCAAGATCTCGGAGTTCTCCGGGGCTACTATTGGGGATATGCTATATGGGTATCCTCATAGCATGTCTCTTATCCGGATAACCTGGGTGGACCACAGTTGGTAGCATGGCCCATGGCCTGCTTGGCGGTCCAGTAAGATGGATCCAGAAGGGAGGCCCATGCCGGATAAAGGAAGGCTACAGAGGAGTCACCGACGTACCCGCAGCCTTGGAGTGCAAGACACGCTAGACTAGATGTAAGCAGTGTAGGACTCTGTAACCTGTCCGGTTAGGGCTTTTCCCTGTAACCCTAGGACCTAGCGACTATATAAGTCAGGCCTATGGGAGCATTTAGGGCACGATAACTTAGACTCTCTAGTCATCTCGCACAACGAACCAATCCCTATAACTCGGCGTATTGCCCTTATAGTGATTTATAGCAGGAGTAGGATTCCGCCACCGTTGTGGGATCTGAACCTGGCTAAGCTATGTAACCTCGTACCCGTCAACCGTCCGCCTTCCCCCACGTCTCTAAACATGCACTGTGAGGACCCCTCCATGGCGTATTCGTCAGCAACACCACGACAGGAACAACCTTGAAGGGCCTAGATACTGCATTAAATTCTCAGCGGTGCAGTACAATTTACAACGAGGACCTCAAATATTACATCAAATAGAAAACAATCCTCAACAATTATAGCACAGACCCTAAACCAATGATCAATAACGCAAATCGGGTCCTCCGGGTCCTCTGTCGCTGCTAGAATACACAAGGTTCCAAAGACGGCCTCCCTCGCCGACACCGAGGACGAGATCACTTGGTGCATGGAGGAGTGCCGCCGCGAGTCCACCATAGGGCCTCTGATGGAGGTTGTCGAAAACCTGACGCATCACGGGCGTCATGGTGTGGAGCTGCTGCCCGCGAGAACTTTGAGTCGGCAGCCAAACACAAGCCACCGAAAATGTTCTCCAATTTCCTGCAGTATCAGATCTTCCCTGGCCTCGTCCAAATATGTAGCCTACTATGCCGAACTGCTCGTTCCCCTCGCCACCACGGCAGGCCAGAAAGAGAAGAAACACAACAACACTCTAGATGAAGAAAACCCTCACCACGATTGTTGGACGAGATGCTGCCAGATCCGCCCAAATCAGCAAGCTACCACCACGACAACTGACCGGGGAGCGACTCCGGCGTCTCCCAACACCTCGCGCCGGCGTTGAAGAGAAAAACCTCCATGGCATAAAGCCAAAAATCCACATGGGAAAACCACCTAACCCTAAACCTATGAGAGGAACTATGGATAGAAAACAGAGGAGAAGGTCAGCCTCCTCTCCCCACCCACTATGGCGGGCATGACCATCAGAGTAGGAGGGGAGAGGAGTTGGGGCGGCGGTGGCGATTCTCAAGGGGTGGGAGGAGAAAGAAAGGGAGGGGAGAGAGGATTCTGCACGGGCACTTGACTTGGACTAGATGTCGCGGTTGCTATATTTGGATGGGTCTGATACGAGAATGTTCATGTGATTGAAGTTCTTGGTGAAATTTTGCCACACTTCTAATCTTGGTTCTATTTTCTTTCTCCCTTCCTTCTTTCCAGTATATTATTTATATTCTCCCTTTTTGTCATCTTTGTCATCTACAATGTGCATAATCTCATTATCTTTCCGAGCAAATTGGCTAACTTCACTTGATATAGTTCTTCTTTCATCGGTTCAGATTTTTAACAAAAAATTAACAAGGGATGTCATTTTTCATATATCAATAAACACAACTATTACTGTGCACACAAGAAGATCAATTTCGACATTATATCTAGGTTAACATGACTTCTACAATTTTGATATGAATACCAATTTTGATGGTACATCAATTTGGACAGGAAGATCAATTTCACCGGTACATCTAGGTTAAAATGACTGCAAAATTTTTGACAGGAAGTTCAATTTTGATCAATTTCGATAGTGAATCTAACAATTAAATAACTAAACTTGACTACAAAGTAATTGTTAGTGAATCAGACAGAAATTGCATGCAAAGTTCACTGAACTTGACTATAGAGAAATTGTACAAGAAAGGAAGAGGTGGAATCATGTTGCAGGAGACCAGTACTTGCTTGATGTAGTTCTCGATGTTGCGCCCCTAGCGCCATCGATTTTAGACTCGATGTAGCTGCACCTTCGATATTGGTCCTGCTCCGATGTGTAGCTGCAACTTCTAGTTCTACGCGTCGAACTCTGATATCAGCATCGGAAGGCGCCATTGTAGGGAGGCAAAAGATCCATGGTTGTGGAAGGTGGTGGGTGGTGGTGCTGTTGAGAGATGAGAAGTTCTAGGGTTGGGCGCGTCGAGACGAGGGTAGGGCCGTGTCAATCGAGGGGAATGAGAGTTATTCAGGATTTGATCGAGGGATTCAGGAAGATCTATAGGATTTTCTTACTTGGCCTCTACCTCTGGCCTCTAGGCCCCGGGAGTGGACGAGTGGGAACTACCATAACCAGACTAGGCTTCTCGCACTTGATATCGGTCTGTTTCGGTCATTCGGTCTATTGTGAAGTGATGACCAAACTGTTTGTACTAATTCGATCTTAAAACATTTCCTACCCAAATTTTCGATCGGTCTTCTCGGTCTCGGTCTTTTCGGTCTCGGTCTTTTCTGGTTCGGTTTTTGGTTATCGGTTTTCCTACCCACGTCGTAATCTCTCCGTATCGTTAGCCTATTGGTCTCTATATGAACACATAACCGAGAACAAAGCATCGTTTCTGTCTTTGCTGATAATGCCAACTAACACCAGATAGTTGGTAAACCAGCATATGTCAAGTCGACGTACGCATTCGTGGTATAGACGATAGAATAATGATATTCTCTAAAATAACACCAGAGCAGCTAGCGGAGCATCTATGAAGATGTCACTGCGGCATCTTAATGCCGGTAAAGTGCAAAACTTGCGTGCTTATCTTAAGACTTAAGTACGAGGTTTATATAGAGATCGACATGCTCCATGTTTTCACGCAAGCCTAGAAACAAGATAGCAATGGAGGAGACTTGGTGGCCGCTTCATCTCGCGCTGCTGCTTCTAACGGTGCTCGTCCTATATCGCGCCACGAACTCGTCATGGCGTCGCGGCCACCGACGCCTCCCGGGGCCCAGGGGGCTGCCGTTCTTGGGCAACATCCTGGACACGAGAGACATGAGCCACCAGGGCCTGGCACGCCTGGCCGCGCGCTACGGGGGCCTCCTCCACCTCCGCGTGGGTCGCCTGCGCACCGTGGTGGTGTCCACGCCGGAGATGGCCCGTCTCGTCCTCCAGACGAACGACCGCGCCTTCGCCAACCGCCCCGCCAGCGAGGCCATCGCCTACCTCACCTACGGCCGCGCGGACATGGTGTTCGCGCAGTACGGGCCCTTCTGGCGCGAGTTGCGGAAGCTGTGCGTCCACAGGCTCTTCAGCCACCGCCGGGCCGCGTCGCGCGCCGCCGTGCACGACGAGGTCGGGATCCTGGTCCGAGCTGTCGCCGGGAGCGCCGGCTCGGCCGTCGATCTCGGCGAGCTGGCGTTCGGCCTGTCCATGAACATCACCCTCCGGGCGGCGCTGGGGATGCGAAACGAGGGCAAGGACGCCGCCGAGTTCATTGACATCGTGAAGGAGTTCGCGGAGCTGTTCGTGGTGTCCGACTCCACCCTCGCGGACTACGTGCCGTGGGCGGCGTGGCTGGACTTGCAGGGAACACGTAGGAGGATGGTGGCGGCACGGGCCGCGCTGGACCGGTTCATCGACCGCGCCATCGACGAGCACCTCGCGCACCCGAAGACGGTCCATGCCGCCGACGCCGACATGGTGGACGGCATGTTAGCTTTCCTGCCCGGTTCAGGGAGCGCCGAGCCCAGCGCTCATGGTCATGGGTCAACGCTCTGTGTCACCAGGGATAACATCAAGGCTACAATCATGGTAGTATATACTATATTTTTATTTCGAAATAAATGAGGAGCAAAAAGAAATTGAAATAATGACCGAACACACAAGGAGCGTAAATAATGCAGGATGTGATGATCGGCGGGACAGGGCCAATAGCGATGGTCATCGAGTGGCTAATGTCGGAGCTGATGAGGAACCCGGAGGAGATGAAGCTGGTGCAGGGCGAGCTAGTCGAGGTGGTCGGGCTGCACCGCCAGGTCGAAGCCGGCGACCTGGACAGGCTCCCCTGCCTGAGGTGCGCGGTGAAGGAGACCCTCCGCGTGCACCCGCCCGGCCCGCTCCTCCAGCACGAGGCCGCCGAGGACTGCGACGTCGCCGGCTACCGCGTCCCCAAGAACACGCGCGTGCTGATCAACGTCTGGGCGATAGGCCGCGACGCCTCGGCGTGGAAGGACCCGCACGAGTTCAGGCCGTCCAGGTTCGCCGCGGGCGCCGACGAGGCCGAGACGGACTACCGGGGCGGCCACTTCCATCTGCTGCCGTTCGGCTCGGGCAGAAGGTCGTGCCCCGCCATGCAGCTGGGGATGGACGCGGCGGAGTTGGCGCTCGCGCGGCTGCTGCACGGATTCGACTGGAGCCTGCCGGCCGGGATGGCTCCCGAGGACATTGACATGGAGGAGGCGTACGGCGCCACCGCGCCACGCAAGGTGCGGCTTTCCGCCGTGCCGGTGCCTCGTCTCAGCTGCCCAGTGGTCTAAGCAGGACGTCGAATAAAGTCGTGATCACAACTATAGTCCATCTCGATCTCGGTCTCTGATTCTGAATGCATAGAACATGCACACTGCATACATGGCAAATGCTAAGTTCACCAGCATGGTGCGGCACCCCAGAGCGTGTGACCCATGGACTACATATTTAAGGAGTGATTAATCACACCAAAATGACCAGACTGTTGACAAATTGAAAGAACTGAACAAATTCTCAAATTGAAAGAACTCAACAAATTGGCAAAATTGAAAGAACTCAATACTACAGTTATAGTAGTACACTACGAGAGCTGGGCACAACAGTTAGAACAAGGAATCGGTAAGAAAAAAAATAATCTAAGCAAATGATTAATTCTCGACTACTGTCTACGACCTTGGAACTAAGAACATGCATGCACAACTAATGCATGCAAATGCAGAGACCGAATCTCATGCCAAGAGCACCATGGCGGCACTCACTACCAGTCCAAGAGCGACTCCAACGACGGCGTGACGATAGCCACCACCAAAAGTCTCGTGAACGGACGCCGCGCCGCTGGCACTCTTCCCGCGCGCCGGCGTCCCAGGCACCGCTCCCGCTCCCGACCCCGGCTTCGTGGAGCTTCCGCCGGGAGAGAGCGCGGGGGCCTCCGTCGTCGTGGAGTCGCCGCCTCCGTCGGCGCCGTCGTGCTGCGCCATGACGCGCACGGTGAGCCTCTGTCCGGCGTCGCAGTGGCCCGGCGCCCCGCTGATGAAGTAGAGGAAGCCGCTCCGCTCGAGCCGGAGCCTGGCCTCCTCGCCGCCGTCCAGCCGGAGCACCGGCCTGTCGCCGCTGCAGCGCTTGTAGTCGTCCCGCGTCACCACCAGCACCGAGTCGTTCTTCGCGTACCTGAAATCTGCAGACACGTACGGAACGAACCGGCACCGGCCTGCGTCAGTCCCGTCGTCGTATCATTACCAACCGCGCGGCGGCCGGCCGGAGTGTGTGCTAGCTAGGAGTGCTTACGGAGGAAGTCTCCGACGTGGAAGCGGTTCCTGCTGGCCCAGTGGTTGTAGGTCTCCTCGCTGGGCGCCGGCTGCCTCCACCCCCTCGCTTCGCCGCCGACGGTGATCACCCGAGGCGAGGACGAGGAGACGGAGATGGCGAGAAGCAGGGCGCAAGCAGCGACGACAACGGCTAGCTGCAGGATGCCGGCCATGGCGCGATCGATCGATGGGATGATGGCTCAGCGATTCTTCGTGATTGGATTCGTCTCCCTCGTGAGCTCTGTGAACGTAAGTGGAGGAGGCGAGGAGGTTATATAGGGTCAGTGAGGAGGCGAGGGAAGTGGCGCCGATGGAAGCAGAGTGGGCAGCGTACTGCGCAGAAATGCTAGACTTACGGATTGTTTTCGTGACGAGACGTGGCTGGATCGGAGGCCGTTGATGGGAGTGGAAGTGAGGATCTGACGGTGTGAGGTTGGCTGCGACGGTGCGTGACTTGGTCAAGTGCGGTCTTGGTCTTGGGGCACGCCGGTTGGGTCCAAGGGGTGGGTGGTCGTGGGGAACAGAACGGCCGAACAGGGGTGAGGGGTTTGACCGTACGTTTCAAGAACCCGGCACAAGGGCCGCAGGCCCGCAGGTTTAGTTTGGCTGCAATTTCGCCTGGGCCTCCAACTGCACGGCTGGTCGTGAGAGAGGGTTGAGAGGTTTGACATTTGGACCGGGCCTCCTATACACCGACCTGTATAAGGCCGGCCGCACACCCCGTGTCCCTTGGGCCTGCCCCATTTAACGCGACTGTTTTTTTTTTGTCCAGTTTTCTATCCGGTTTTAGGTCTTTTTGTTCGTCAGGAGACGTGTAATGCGGTGACGTCAGCCTGATTTTATGCTTGCTATATTAGATTTTTCTTTAATTAGAGGATGCTGGCCATGGCGCGATTCACGGGATGATGCCTTATCGATTCTTCATGATTAGAGTCGTCTCTCCCTCGTGAGCTATGTGTATATACGTGGAGGAGGCGAGGAGGGAGACGAGGTGCGAGGGAACCTCACATTTGTTCTTTGCTTCCCCATATAACCAAATAACAACCAATGTACCCTGCAAAAAAAAGCCCCAAAAATGTAGACAAGCATAGGATCATCCGGACACCGACATCCTTCAATCCCACATGAAGTTTCCTCTTTTGTCGACTTCACTAAGGATCGAATAAAGGACAGTTTTCTATTCGTAGCTTCATCCTTGGATAAAGTCATTTTAAATCGATTGGGTTGATGCTATGCTAGTGGCCTCTATATCACATCAGCATAACGATATTATTAAGCACTAATTAATCAAGGAGAAGGCATTACCGAAATACTACTTAACTACGTGTATATAACTATATATATATACTACTCAAGGAGTAGGTGCGTTACCCAAGTGTCGTGCACGGGGGATACACAGATCAGCTAGCATCCTGGCCAGCTCTATCACCGGAGAAATAATACGCCGCATGCAATGCCCATCGACGACCACCACCCAGCCAGCGGGGCCTCGGGGACGGAGGTATCAGTGGCCGTCGTCGACGACGCCACGGCTGAGCACAAGGCGTGGCTGAAAGAGATGCGAGGTTGGCTGATCGTCCTAGCCACCCTGGCCGCCTCGGTGACGTACCAGGCGGGGCTGAACCCTCCCGGCGGGTTCTGGCAGGACGACAACCGCCACACCGCCGGCAACCCGGTGCTGCACGACCGGGTGGTGAAGCGGTACCTGACCTTCTACTACTTCAACGCGACGGCGTTCGCCACGTCGCTGGTGATCATCATCCTGCTCATGAACGAGCGGTTCTACAAGTCGGAGGCCAAGGTGGCGGCGCTCACCCTCACCACCATGGTGGACCTCATGAGCCTCGTCGGCGCCTACATCGCGGGATCCACCCGCGACATGCCCTCCTCCATCTACATCATCGTCCTCACCTGCTTCCTCTTCGTCTGCGTCGTCTACATCTCCAGGGTACTGCCGAACCTGTGCTTCGTCGTGCTGTTCATGGTGCCGTGGCTGTCCAAGGTGATGCCGGTGACGGAGAACCTCAAGAACAGGGTGGAGAGCGCCAGGAAGCGGGAGCAAGACGAGGAGGAAGCGGAGAAGATGAGCAGGAGGACGAGGAGGAAGAACGGGTGCTCGTGCTGCGCCTGCGGCAGGGCCTTCAAGTACGATGAGGAGACAGCTGCTTAATTCAAACGGAAGCCGCGTCCAAATCCATTAATTCCAAGCAGCCGTTAACATAATATGTTGATTATTTTTCCTCTCGCTCCTGGTTTCCGTCATTTTAATGTGAACCTTTCCTTTTAGCGTTCACCTTGCTACTCGTCTAGTTAATGAACAAGAACTCTTGGCTACTTTTACAAACATATCAGTTTCTAACAAATTGTGCCATGGAGCCATGTTTGGCAAAGAGTAATGGATGGTCCTAATTCTTTCATGTGTCTTCATTTATGTTCCTATTCTTTAAAATTCCCAAACGCTAATAAGTGCTCGGTGGCTGGTTTGTCAAACCGAGCCACCGATTTGTGGCCATCGGATCCACGAGATCGAACCGATCAACACGCTTTGTTCCGACAACAACGTTCGTGAGTAGCCCATATACCCATCTCTCTCTCCCCGTTCCTCCTCCTCCCCATTCCTTCATCCCCTGCCGCCGGCATCCCCTCCAGCACCACGCCCCCGCCTGCCCGCCAGCGACCTCCCATCCACCGACCGCGCCCGCCGCGGGTCTCCTGGTCTCCCTACCGTGCCTCCAAGGGCTCCGCTCACCTCATCCTGGATCTCCCACCGCGCCGCCGAATGCTCCACCCCCGGACCTCCCACTGGGAGGAAGGAGTTGCGTACGCAGTGTTCGTGGAGGCCTGCTGGAGAGCGGCCACGCCGGGCCGTGGAGATTAGCGCCGAGAACAACCGCAGGAGCGGCGTGGAGACCGATACAGGAGGACGCCCGCGCGTGGTTCGTGGAGGCCGGCACGGAGAGCGCACTCGCGTGTGGGCGAGGGGGCCTCAGCCCCTGGGGTGAATCGGGAGAACCCCGGAAAAAAATTCCAGATCATGGTGGAGGAGCGCTTAGATGAAGTGGCAAAGGGGGCGTTTTTTCGCCTGCAGCTTCAGATGTGAAGGACCCCTTTGAATCTCAGAATTTTTTTCAGAGTTTAGGATCGAGTTTTATAGTCCAGCACGCGAATTCAAATGCTAAATTTATCCATCATAGTTCAGTGCATTTCAGCTTGTATGCGGTAGGCTTTTTTCACATAGATTACTTGAACCAAATGTTTTGGCCTCAAACTTTTGGGCAAGCTCATGCATAGGTCCATTCTCGTTGCTCAATTGGGTGAATATATTAGGTAATCGATATCACCGTGTCAGTGTAATAATCAGCTAAAGTTGCTGCCCACTGTAGTAGATCATTTTTCTCAGGCGGAAATTTTGTTTAACTATGTAGCTTCGTCGCCCTTTAGAGTTGCGTAATAGGCATTCATAGTTGTTGCGTGCAGTAGTAGACAGTTTTCAGCAGGATTGTAGATGGAACAAGCATGGCCGTATTTCTGTTTCTATTAAGTTTGTTTTTATGAAATATACACGAACATGGGATGTTTTTCTGTTGATTTTCAGCCTTTTGAGTATGCAATATATGCAAGTTGATTAGTTGCTTTATGACATGAACCAAGTTGTATAGACTCGTTATGTTAAGTTGTAGCAAATCCTGCCCTCCACCCACACAAGGTCGACAAATCACCCCCGTACGGGCTGCCATGGAGCTTAGACGGTTCTGCAGTGACGGCCTCCCGTTTCTCCTACCCGAGCTACTGGAGCTGTTGCCAGCAGTGGCCATCGCGATTCCTCTGGACCTACGTCTACCGCGGCAACGCCAAGTGGAGTAGGCTCAGTTAAGAATGTCGACACCGAGCTCCGCAAGGATCTGGTACGTGGCAATTCCCTTGCTCGGTTGGTAGGATTTAGGTAAGGAAAGGGCAGCCTTTCCTGTTGATTTTGCGGCGACGGAAGGATGTGGGGTTTCCTAGCTAGTTAGGTCCTAGGGAGCAGCAACAAATTCATTTGCTCATCTCTATTTTGCAGTTCACCACCGGTGGCGGTGGTCATGGACGGCAGCGCCTCTGCCAGGGCTGCTGGACACGTGTTCCCCAACCACTGCCATGAGCTCCCCCAGCTGTTGTTGCCGGTCACCACAATGTTGGGATCTTGCACCATCTATCTGACAAGCGGCACACTGCTGATGTCGCCGGCATCCTGATACGAGAGCAGTGGGAATTATTCTAGTATGAGAATGGACAGTCATGCCAGCATCACCATTAAGTATGGAAACGGGGTAACCTCACTCTCTCCAACCCTGCTATCCAAGTTTTCCGAATTCAGACTACTCTGGATTAGTAGAATGATATGGTTCCTATGTATGGTTGTTTTATTTAATGCTTAGCTATTCGAACTGAGTGAGCAAATTTTTACAAGCATGACTAACGCAAGTTTCTACAAGTAAATTAAGGACATGTGTTGTAGATGGAAGAGTATCTCATGTTTCTCTTGATGAATAAAGTTGTACACCGATTATGTTAAACTAAGTTGCATTTTGTCATCCCTCAGTTGTATACCGATTCTAATTAAGTTGTTTTATTCAGCATACTTAAGCTGTTTCCAACATAGTGAAGTTGCTTTCAGTATCTAAGTAAGTTAATCACATGTCTTAACCTAAGTTGCATATTGCTCTCTTATTAAGTTGGCTTTTTCCACATATACATGGTTGCGCTTGTGTTGTTTTGATCCATTCTTCTTTTTAATCAAGTTGCTTTTGTAACATAGTTAAGTGACGTCTATAATCTAATTAAGTCGACATACATCTTCAACAAAGTTGCAACATTTCTTATCAAAGTGGTTTCCCCACACATTCCGTTTGCCAATAAGTAATTTTGTTGCCCAACAAATGTAACTAATCTCACATACACAAGCAACTTAGGGATTTAATGAGAACCATTTTTCCTACTACGCAGAATGAGAAACTAATTGTACGCCCACATTCAACTTAGGAATAGCTAGAAGAAACTCTTTGCACAAACAAATGCAACTTAGGAGACACTCGACTTGTCCCCGGACTCGCTACGAGGAAGCACTATCCCGCGTGTTGAATTGCAGTTGGTTCAGTGTTGAATTTGTGTCATTTTCATTGTTGCTTGAGGTGATGAACTGCTCACCTTCTGAAGAAAATCCTATGAGATATTGACTCATCTGCATGTTGCCAGCCGCCAGTGGAGGAGGCGACAACATGGACAGTGCGGCGGGTGGAGGAGGACAACAGTAGTGGCAGCAGCAGCGAGTTCACCACGGCCACTCTGCAGTTTCCAACATAGAGTTATCTTCTAGGTTAGCACTGATTTACTGTGCGTATATGGGTCTTATTTCCATTCTCCATGTGAAGAATTTCAAGTAATCCGTTCTGAAAAAACATCATATCGCATACAACAACTTGTAGTGGTTGTTTGCTATCTGGTAGTAATGTTGTATCATTTTGAAGTTGTTTGTGTCCAAAAGCTATCTATGTGCTAACTTTTGAATCTATCAATTCCACATTTTCTTGATCTAATTTTTGAAGGCCTAGATAGCCTTTTACAGAATACTGAGTTGCCAACTCCACATTTTATCCTATTTACCATAAATACACATTTGCATGAAAGGGAGGGACATCATGACTAATTTATGATTTTTTTTAGGTTATTCAAATGGATATTTAGCTGACCAGTTGCTGAAAATGGAAATTTATGGACTTGTATCAAGTTTGTGCAACAAGACAAGATAAAGGGATCATTGAATTTACTCACTCCAGCTCGCGTGCACAGGTAACTTGATATTGGGTACCATGGACGCTAGTAGCCAGTATTGAGTTTCCAAATTACACTCATTATCTTTTCCATTGTCTAAGATTATCCTATATATTCTAGCTTTAGTTCTCTAGTAGATTACATTTGTTGATTTAAGATCATTGTTTTATCTAAACGTCGCAGTATTATAGGTTACCTACAAAAGTTCCACCCAAATAAAGTTGCTCATTTTAGTATAAGTATAACAGCCCAGTGCTTGAAACTTTGTGCCATTTTTTGTCATATTATTGGTGTTAGAGACAGGTTGGTGTTTGGATTCTGGATTGAGCTATCCGTAGGAATCAAGATAGCTAACCTTCTATGCTTAGAAACAAATATACATAAACTTTTATTTTAGTTCACTGTAAATCCAGAAATCCTCAACCATCAATCATCTTGTGCTACATCCCAAGACCATTCAATTTTGGTTATGAAATATTGAACTTATGGCATTCCCTACTACATTCTTATTCTACGTTGCATACTGCTCTTTGTTGCGTTTCTGTATATCCACTGATGTAGTTTAGCTATTATGCTTTTTATTCTTCTAAGTTGTTTTACGAACATAGTTAAGTTACTTTTAGCATCTAATTAAGTTGTTCACATGTCCTACCCTAAGTTGCATACAAGTCCCTTGTTAAGTTGGGATTTTTAGTTTTTCACATATATAGGGTTGAAGTGGTGCTGTTTTGATCCATCCTTATTTTTAATCAAGTTGTTCTACCAACATAGTTAAGTTACTTTTTAGAATCTAATTAATTTGATCACATGTCTTAGTCTATGCTGTACACAATTAACCATCTAGTTGTATTTTACTATACCCCTTAGTTGCAGCAGGGATCATGTAGAGTTTATGGTAACTTTTGGTTAGTTGATTTTCCTAAAATCCATGCAACCAAGTTGGGTACATGATTCATCTAGTTGTATTTGTTGTATCCCTAAGTTGCAGCAGGGATCATATAGAGTTGTATGGTGATTTTTGGTTAGTTATTTTTCCTAAAATTCATGCAACCAGGTTGGGTATATGATTCATCTAGTTGTATTTGTTGTACCCCTGAGTTGCATTTTGTCATCCCCTGAGTTGTACACTGATTGCTATTAAGTTGTTTTATTCAGCATACTTAAGCTGTTTCCAGCATAGTGAAGTTGTTTTTAGCATCTAGGTAAGTCGATCACATATCTTAGCCTAAGTTGCATACTGCTCCCTTATAAAGTTAGCTTTTCCACATATACGTGGTTGCATTGTGTTGTTTTAAACCTTCCTTCTTTTTTATCCAGTTTCTTTGGTAACATAGTTAAGTTACTTTTTATAATCTAATTAAGTTGATTACATGTCTTGAACTAAGTTGCATCTTTTCTTACCAAACTGGTTTCTCCACACATATCATTTTTTGGAGCAACCACCAGGAGCTCTGCCTTTTCATAAAGAAGAAAATAGTTGGCCTTGGAAGGAAAACCGACTGAAACCCGATACAAACGGGTCCGGTTAAAAGGGGAACCAGACCAAAAAAGATTCCAAACGGCAAAGTTTTTAGGAAAAAGCAGCAAAAACCACACGAGACCACACTACCTAGCTCGACTAGGTCTGGAGCACCGCCGAACGACACCAGCAAAACGGCAACAACGGGCGCTAACGGAAAGTCTGGTCCACGTCACCGGAGAGGAAGTCAAAGCCGAAGGAAACTGCTAGGCCTCATAGGTTTCATGGCGAGAGGCAGGCCTCACAGGCTTCATGGCGAGAGGCAGGCCCGAGGATGTAGACACAACTGACATCACTAGCATCCCAAGAATGGCTCTGCTCACACCGAAAAATGATGCCTCCAAGGAGGTAACGACATCTAAAAGACGACGCCGTCATCCAATCCGGCAAGCCAGATTTCGGTTTTCAACCCAGAATGATGGACGAAGGGGTGTCAGGGCTCCACGACAATGCCCTCAAGAGGGAGAACGACGCCCTCAAGCTCTTCTGCTATCGTCAGCGACCAAGTCGGGCTAGACTTTCGTCCGGAGACCTCGATCACCACCTCCAATGGACAATCATCGAGATGGTCCATTCCTCCCGGCGAGCAAGATCCCCGGCAAGAGAGACGATGCCCACGTCCACAGAGCCATGCCTCGCCGCCCGCGTGATCAAAGGCAGAGCATCACCACAATATCGATCTGGAACCACCGCTCTGTCCTACATGCGCAGCAACGCAGCACCACATGCCGATCTGCCACCGACCGCGAGACATCGGGTTCAACGCCTCGCCCACACAAAGTGATGCCGCCACGGCACCGTCCGATCTTTATGGCACACCTATGTCGCAGAGTTGCAGGTTCCGGCCAGGGCCGCCGCGCCCCAACCAGACTGTCACCTGCGATGGTCCTCCATGGCACCCCACCTCCGACAAACATGGCATGGGGCCAAAATCTACAGCCTTCACACGACCACCACGCAGAAGAGAAGCAGGGTTGCCACCACCCATCACCACCGCGTCCTGGGGGCTGCCGCCTCGGCATGCCTGCGCCAATGAGCCACCGACGCACCACGCGTGCCGCCCCCTGCCGCCCACACGGCCAGGGAGATAGTGCAACCGCCCCGCAACGCGTCCAAGGTCGAGGAAATGCCGCCGCGTCCCGGCCTCCAAGGCCCGCCGTCGCCGCCGTGGCAGAGTGCCTCACTACACCGGGAAGCCTCACCAAGCCATGGCCCGCCGAACCCATTTGGGCCCAGATCTAGCCTTGGCCGTGCTCGCTGCCGCACACTACACCGAGGCCGCCGCACTCCACCCCCGAGTCGGCCGCCACCGCAACACGCAACCCTCCTCACCCCACACCACTGATCTGAGGAGGCAGCGGGGAAGATGAAGATCGGGCAAATCGCCACAATGTGTCCACTGCGGGAGCTCACCCAGCCGCCTTTGATGATGGAGGCCGCCGCCACCACGGTGAGGCCAGCGGCAGCGGCGGGGGAGAGGAGGCTGTGAGGTGGGGGCCGGCGGCGGCGATGGGAGAGCTCCCCCGAGCCGCCCGGTCGGGGCGACGCGAGGGACGGGGTGTATTTTTTTGTTCGACGGAACGAAATCTTGTCGGCCCTCCACACATACCATTTGCCCATAAACAATTTTGTTGCCCCACAACTGCAACTAATCTCACATACACAAGCAACTTAGGGATTTAGTCAAAACCATTTTTCTTACTAAGTAGTATGAGAAACTAATTGTACGCCCACATTCAACGCAGGGATAGCTAAAAAAAAACTCTTTGCACAAAACAAATGCAACTTAGGATTAAGTTGCTCCTACCACTTAATTAAGTTTGGTTAGACATCTTATGAACTTTGGTTTAGTAATTAAGTTCGATTTATGTCCCGATGGTAGTATCATATCTATGCTCGGTTCGGTCCGATTAAGTTTTGTATGAGTTGCACTTATCCTAGATATTAGTTGTTGTAGGTGTTCCATACATGAGTTTAGTCTAATTTTTTTTTGCAGAATCAGATGAGTTGCGGGTTGTATTCACGTGAGTTGCAGGAATCCTAGATATTAGTTGTTGGAGGTGTCCTATAGATGAGTTCAACCTAAAACTTTTGTGGATTCAGTTGAGTTGAGCGCAGTACTGACATAAGTTGCAGGCATCCTAGAGATTAGTTGTTGCAGGCAACCAGATGGGACGACCTTTTAGGGGGTTATGTGCATTCTAGATATTCATGTAAGGGCTACCAGATTCATGTAAGGGCTACCAAGTTTGCTTACTATTTAATTCAGTTGCTTGTACGATTTAAATTAGGCTGCAAAACCAAGTTTACTATTTATTCTTGTAAATTAAGTTGTTTATACCATTTAATTCAGTGGTGCCTTTTTCCCCTATATGTAGAGAGGGTTTCAAGGAAAATGACTAGGAGCAACCTGCTTTTTACCTTATGGTGCTTCAGGAAAAAGCTCAGGACCCAGCACACAAACTGTTGATGCTCAAGATCTAGATAGTTGTTGTTAAGATGCATCTAAAGTTGTTGTTTGGAATTCATAGGTTGCACCTAAATTTGCTGTTTGGAATTCGTAGGTTGCTGCTTCAGGGAAAAACTCACCACCCAGCGCACAAACTGCTGTTGTTTGGAATTCGCAGGTTGCTGTTAAAATGCACATATTATTGCTGTTAGAATTCTTAGGATTTTACTCACAACGTGCATAATTTTTAGGTTTTTTTTGAGCTGGCATAGTTGCTGCTAGGATGCACCTATAGTTATTGTTAGAATTTCTACAGCAGGTTGTTTCTCACATCATGCATAGTTATTACCAATGTTCTATCCTTTTACTTTTTGAGCCATGGCATTCTGAAGAAAATTACACGTTTAATGGAGATCTGAAGGAGAGGTTATTGGTGGTGGTGTGTTTGAGTGTCAGGTGGTCTGTGTCACGTGGTCTGGCAGGGATCTTTGGTGCTGGTTCGCTTGTGTTGGGTGCGCGGGCGAGCCCTGGGTTAGCGGCGCGCCTAGGAAGACGCTCGTTCGTTTGTTTCTATTCCAAGTTGTTAATCCTACGGAATACTTTCCTAATTGGGCGGTGGCTGGTTTAGACTAACCAGCCACCGATTGCTCTCTAGACGTGCCATTAAAATTGAACATCTAAGTCTTAGTTGTTTTATAAGTGTGTCACATATCGATAGTGGGGCGGTTGGCATGAGATTTCCCGTGGCTGGCTGTTGAGAAATTTATGATTGAATCCAATATATAGTGAGCTTCCCAATCCCCAGTCTTCAGGTCTTTTCGCCCACCTCTATCTCTCTCTCTGCCATTCCATCGCATGGGTGACTCTGTGAGCTCATCTGCTGGGAAGCGACTGAGGAGGAAGCCCGCTTCTCTAACCCGTCACTGTCGCCGCCTCCACCACGGCAGTAGCTCCTCTCCCGCTGCATCTACCACCGGGGACGATATCATTGGTGCCATGTCCCTGTTATCGATTTCACAAAACCATCCGCCTCGTCTCTCAATCAAGTGCCAATCCAGGACATGTTTTGTACAAATGCCCGGACCATCGTGTAAGTTGTAGTTTATAGGCCACGTGGATTCAGTTTCCCGCTTCATTTCCTGTTTTTTATGATTTATGCCATATATTTCACCCAACTCTTGCAACCACTATTGGTGGAAAAATGGAGAAGGTAATTATGTGGATCTCCTTGCTAGAAATGGGTACAACTCTTCAAGTGGTATTGTTGATTATGCTGCTGACATATCATCTTAAGAAATAGAAGAGGAGGAAGAAGAAACTGGACTGAAGAAGATGGATGATGTGGTGAAGAAGATGGATATTGTAGTGAAGAAGATGGATGAGCTAACTTGAACTTATTCTGCTGAATAAACATCTCCAGTGTCTGAATCTTGCATCTCTTCCAAATCATTTCTTTGTATCATAGTCATTGTCATCCACCCATTCGGATTTGTTCTTCTTTTTTCCCTCAGTTTTTTCATCCATCTGTTCTTCATATAAATCATTGCTATATGCTTCTAACTCATTATCCTAGTCAACCCGATCTGCATCTAGTTCACTATTATCACTCTCATTATCAATGCAATTTTGTGCTTCTTTCATAACCAATTTCCTCCTACTTCTTCTAAGCTCATGTCCAGTACTCTGCTGCTATCTAGATTAAACACCACTGCTGCCTGCATTGCTCATGCCAGGTCATAAAGGGCTCAACACGGGAGGCAAATCAGGAGAACCATAGTCCATAGTCCACAACATCATCCATGATTACATTGTCAAAATTCATATCCTTCTGGTCCACATACAACTAGAAATATTGGAACTTTGGAGCAACAAAAATCATGCTCATACTGTCAATATCATAGTCCACAACTCTTAGTCATGTGTCTAGGTTCATTCCAAAGAGCCGCCGGTACATAACATATTTTTCTAGTAGATCGTAACTTAGGTGCTGCATAAAATCTGTGAGTGACAGAGGAGACCATGCTTTTGCTTCACATCCATCAAACCACTCAACTTTTCCATCAACATAGCTCTTTGATGGTCCAAATCCTAAAAAAACAGCATCATTTATTCCTCTTGTGAACTCCTTCCAAGTGGTAATAACATGAAAATCATTAATATCTATCACCGATTAGGGCTACAAATCTACCGTTGCTACTACTGACAGTTTAGGGGGTTTAGGGTTAGGTTTTCTTACCGTACCTCCGGAGGATCCCCGGGTCACCGCAACTTTGGCCCCCTTACGCGTGGGCTCCGTCCTCATGGACTCCATCCTCGCGGTTGCGCTGCCGGTCGATCGCCTCCGTTCATCACCAGAGCAGCACCTCCACCACCAGGTTGCCTCCGATGTTGCGAGATAGATGTTGGAGGAGGAACAAATTTGTGATATGATATGTAATGGACCAGCGGTGCATATTTTCAACTATTTACCTCCATCCATTAAGACTCCTAGGCCCCACTCTCGACATGGCACGGGTCAATGATGGTCAGACCGATTTAGGACCTCGTGTGATGCACTTATGAAATAGTTATGGCCTAGACGTGCAATTTTAAAGAATGGGGACCTAAGTTAAGATGCGGGGAAAATAATTTGGACAAAGCACACAATTTACTCTTTGAAAAACATAGGTCAAGTGTGAGGAGGAGAGATGGAAGAAAACCAAGCAACCAACCATGTCAACAAACTAGAAGAAGGTAAAATAAACTATAGTAGATAAAGTAAAATCTCATAAATGATCAACTATGTACATGTCTTTGCTTCTAATATTGTATTCCTGAAAAATATTACTAATTCACGGACTTCCATGAATTTTTGTATTTCATAAACCAACTCATACCTCGTTGGTTTTCTGCATAGTTTGAAAGCCTCCTTGATTCAAGGGAATTACATTACTTTTGCCATTCAAGTTTTTGGAAATTTTTCTCATAGAAATTTCCCATCTGTGCAATCTAACCACTAAAGTCACGGCAAAAAAATCCAAAGAAGGTCATCATTTGTCACGTACAACCAAAGAAGGTCATCTCTATGGTTTTCACACGGGATTGAGACTCATAACTCGAAGAGCACCACAAAAAAAGAAAGTTTCATGTGTTGCGTGTTACGAAACAAAATATTACCAAGCATATATCACCAAGCTCACAGTCGCCACACACACACAACTTAAACTTGGAGAATGCTACACAACAAAATGGCATGTGTACTTCTCTCCATACATTGTGAACGCACTGAGAGGCAGCCACAGATCTATATTGGACAGAGGAAGGGTCCCGAAGGACTCACAACTGCTTATAGATTAATCAGAGTGACAATGCAGTTTGTCCAAGGACCCAAATAAGAAGAAAAGTTATGGCATGGTTCTAAAAAATTGCAAGAAGGACCCCAAATGAGGAGCATATATTACAATGGAGTCCTTCTCCTTGGTTGTGTTTTGCCATCTTCAGCAAGAATCTGAAAGCACCATCAGCGGGGACGAAACCTCTTGGGACAATGCAATTTCCATAGTGCCACTACCAACGAGAACCTCCTTTGTTTTGCTCTGGGCTCACAATATAGTGCAAACGATAATTCTTTATAGATTTTTGCAATTTTAATTTAATACTATGTTAATTTGTGTCGAATCATGGGCCCACCACCGCAATGGTTGTTGCTATGTTGTAATATATGTTGTCTTGGGGGTAGTACACACTTTCCATTTTGAAGTGAGTTGTCTACTCATCAGCCGGAACGAAAAGATATCTACCTATATTAAGAGCACTCATCAATTATATAGACACATTTATACATGTTTTACCTTTTTTTAATTAAATATCTGTTGAACTGGAAATCCACTTTGTCTTATAGGTGTATATGCACAAATTATCTAAAATCACATTTTAAAATGTAAAAATAATTATAAGAAAAATATTCGTGTGTTCCTATGTTTGGACAAAAAGTTTTGGGCAAAATAATATTTTTTTATTTCTTGTGTAAAAAGACAATTTTTGATGGTCCAATATGCATATTAACGAGACATTTTTGTGTTGTTCGCACAAACCAAAAAATATGTCTGTGGAACTGTGTTTGTGGACTTAGAACATCTACATGTACATGTGAATTTCCTTCGTATTTTTTTGAAATTTTGAAATGTAAATTTTGTGGTTTTGTATAATGGGTCATCTGCACCTATGAGCGAAAACACTACCTCCTAAACTCTGTTGAATGTGCTAGTTTAAGCATTTGAATCTCTCAATTAAATAAACACTTCTCCCATAGCAAGACACCAGAGCCAACATCTTCAAGCTATTTTATTTTATGTATATATTACTTTATACTTTTCCATGGGTATAACATTTTGATATTTATTTATTGTCTTTCACATGGATTATATTTCATTGATATTATTAGATATCTAGATATAAAATGTTATTTATGTATGTTCCTCAAGCTTGAGAACATTTGAAAATATATTGCGCATGCGGATCATAGGCTCACCTTGCTAGGGAAACAACATTGTGTTTTCCTATGGAGCCACAATTATTGATATTTTTGCATGCCTCTTTCATGCTAATACAAGAGTAAGTATGTATGATGAGGCCACATAATTGATCTATTTTCTTTAGTCATATAAATAATTTACTTCCTTGTTTCTATATGAACATGTGAGACACAATGCAATCCATGGGTTACCTCCTCTAAGTCCTCCTACTCTAAGTCCTCCTCCTCCAACACATCTCTATTGTAATGTTTTGGTACACTACATAAGTCATTTTTTAATTAAGAGCATCTTATACAATGTTACTAAAATATCACAATGGTGATGAAAATACTTAACTGGAGGTTCTAACAAGGAACTACAAGGGAAACTGCCAGAGTCTTAGGAAGACGCTGGCCGATCTATCCTTTGGAACCTATTACATAGACAAACAACATAACCAATGAAAACTATATTATCTTCTTTGTGCATCCTTCGCTTTTGTATAAGTAGAAATTGAACCTATGTCACAATTTATGTATAATTGTGGTGTATCAAATATTCAAATATGAAATCGGTTATGATGGAGACTTGGTACTGCTTGGATGATATGTTGAATTATTGGTAGTTGTTACAACTGGAGTTGCATCTGTTAGAGTGGTTTAGGTAGGGTCAATAGGTTCATCACTTACTTGTAATTCACAAGTGACACATGGTACACAGTTAACATAGTAAAATACGTGTGTGCTATTTGGCATAAAATAGACATTGTATTAAAGTGCGACAATAGCTTAGCACACATGACAAACAAAAATATTAATCATTTGGGATCCTCCAAAAGGCACACTTTTCATTTGCGGAGCTCTCCATTATCACAAATGATTATTTTATTTGCATCATGTGGGAAGGCCCACCCTTTCGAAGCTCTCCATTATCACAAATGTTTGCAATGGCCCACCCCATCACCAACCTCGTAGTGATGGTTCAATAAATTGTGTGGGATGAGAAATTTTAAATGTGTGTGATTGCCTAATTTGTTAGTTCCTTCTATATTTTAGTATTGAAATGAGTTGTATAGTTGTCATCCTTTCAAAAACAAAAATATTCCTTCTATATTTTAATATTTAAGTATATATACTTGTTGGAACACTATGCCTACACATCTCATAGCTTTCTTTTTTGGAGAATATATCCTAGATATCTAAGTTATCTTCCTACCTCCAAGGTTGAAAAATACTTCATTTCATTGTGAAATCAAAATTTTACATATTTGAACACTAATTAGAATTAAAAACATTTTGAGTTTGTTAGATAAAAAATGTACCATTGAATTTACCATGAATTGAGCAAATACATGCGTGTGAGCTTTTGCGCGCCTCACGTGTATCCAGTCAAGTCAATACTTATTTTGGTCTCTCTTAGTTTGGCTAGGCGCGAGGTACATCATCCCTGCTCGCCGACAAAGTGAGTTTTTCTCGTCTACCGACCAATCTCCTGCTGAGCGACAAGGCAAACACCTATTGGCCCTCGATGACATGATAGACGAAGACGATGGTGAAAAGGGCCCTGTAAGAAAAACCATAGGTGGAGTTGTGCGTGACTTGGTTGAATGGCTTCGTGTCATACAGGTGCAAATGTGTGTCATTATGTCGGCGGTTGTAAAAGACCTGTCAGAGGAGGTGCGCGATCTAGTCATCTGGCCTTGCGCGCCTACCTTGACGACCCAATAAGATGACTTAAAGTGGCATTGAACCAAGATCTCATGATATATCCCACATGGATGTAGGACCGGTCACAAAGTGTCTATGAAGGTGGATTTGGTGACTCAACAACTACCCAATGTGAAGGATTCAAGACCTCTAGTTTGATAGAACATAAATATATAGCGTGAACATAAACGAGAATTAGTGTGGCTCCCGGGTGCTACACATCCCCATACCTGGAAAAATTTAAAAATAACTAAAAATAGGTTTAAAAATCTAACTTTTTTGGAAATCAAAGATGACCAGGTATGCTACTTGTATAAAAATATTTCCCTAGGAAATTACTTCCATTGCATCCTGGGTAAAAAAAATTCAAAACACCCCATGACCAGGTACTATTCACCTTTGATTCGTCATATTTTTGTTTTTTTGCCATGAAGACCATGCGAATCATTTCCTTTCCAAATATTTTTAGTAGCATACCTGGTGCGGTGACCCAGCATACCACTGCATGTGTAGTACACTATAGTCGTTGACATGACATCCACAGAACACCATTCCGTAAATATCACATCCCTTAGAGTGGTACAACAGAAATATTGCGGGTCCATATTACAAACATACACCCATTATTATTATTACAATACCGGAAGTTCAAGACTTCCAAAAGATTCAACTTACAAACCAAAATATAAGTGTTTTAGCGGAAGTTTCAAATTTAAAACTTAAACTCCAAATTGAGCTCAACAACTTATTGCTATATATTGTTCATGTTGCTCGGCTCAAGTGGCTATTAGAACTATAGTAATTATTTGGACTCTTGGAACTCTCATCCGTAGACGATGTCGTAGTCCTCCCTTCTATGGCTCCATACAGGTTGGGCTCTTCATAGAAGACCTCCTCTTGGCTCTCAGTTGCATACATTGGAGTATCTTCGGAATTCTCAGAGTCTAAGCAAGGGTTCAAAGGAAAGGATGATTAACAAAATTACCCAACAAGTTCATTATATGCAAGGTAGGAAGTTTAATGCTCTAACTACCACCGCGGACTATGAGTCCTTGACACTATGCAGTTTTTGTAAATCTTTCTTCAAAGATTAATTTTATTATGAAAATCTATGACCATCAGCCTTCACAGGTTGACCAGAACTTTCATGGAGTTCCTTTCCTTCTGCGTATGTAGCTCCTTCCCGGAACAGGGAGTAATAAGTTACAGTTCTTACACTCTGCAGAGGTGCGTTACTTACCCATGAGAGATCAACTCCTTGTTGCACAACCGGGCGTAATTTCCCATCCACAATTCCATGATGTGGGGCCTAGTAGTTGGTCCAAGCTAATCACTGCCCTCTCCGCGACCTCATATGTCTGCATGATCCTTCGGGTCTGGCTCGCCTCCGTTAAGCCCCCTTTCGGGCAGGCTAAAACCCTGATGAGTTCCCGAAGACTCTATGACCTAGTGATGCCATTTAAATGGACTATATCCCTAAACACCATTCATAGATAATCTAGACACCAAAAGTGTGGGGCGTAAGTGTGTCCACCCATATGTTGGATCCGCACAAGGAATCACAACGTCACGTTAAGGTCGTCTTGCCTCCATACAAGAGTAAAAGGATACAACTGACTTCTCTGTCCCATTCCAAATCTCATGGCTAACGCGTAATATACAACGCTAGAATCACTGATGTCATGGGTTATTACTCCTTAATTTTTCATCATTATTGCAATTAGAAACATAAGTTCTATTGCTCCATCATATCATCACTTAGGATGATATCTAAGATTAATTATCTTGAGAAAATAATGTTTTCTTTTTATATAATATAGATGATAACACACAATTTGCAAATACTTTGATAAAGACTCTTCAAAGGACATGAGCAAGTGATGAACTTGCCTTGTGATTGCAAGGTAGTGAAGTCTGATGCTTGCACTGGATCTTGAGCTTCTATGTCTACAAAAACATCATTATTGCCTGGTAAGGACAATATTTAAAGAAGCAAAACGATTATGCAAAGTAATGTAATGCATCATTTAGCTTTGTGTGTATTTTACCCAATTATTATAAAAATTTCCTTTTAATAATAAAGGATTTGTAAATATTAATTTTTAATATTTATTGAATATTGCCTTCTTTTATTTTATTTTGTTAATTTAACAATTCTTTTAAGAATTAAATACCAAAGATTGATATCAAATATTTGTTTAGTATTTTTCTAAAATACTAAAATATTAATATATAATGAAAGTGATATTTATTTATTTTTATCATCTTTCATTAATTTTATAAAATTTCCATAAGGAATATATATATTACAAAATTCTTAATAAAATTTATATGTTTAAATTTTTATTTCTTAATTTATTTGGATAGTTTGGATTATTGTGAATCCAAAAATATTTTATTTATAATTTTTGGATTTTTATTTTATTTTCTAGAATTTATTGAGATTTAGGGGCATTTTGGTCTTTTCTAATTATTAATTGCCTTTAGGTAAATAGGCTGCCTGGATTGGTTTATTGGGACCTTGTGGCCCAATAGGGCAGAACCAAGACTACTCCCCGAAGGGGTCCTGGCCCAATCCAGCCCACTCCCTCTGTCACTCTCTCTCGACCTCATCTCTCTCTTCTCCTCCTCGACCCCGTGGTCGATGGCGCCGTCGTCGTGCTCTCCTCGCCGCCGTGGTCCTCCCTGGCCGCTGCCGTGGTGCAGGGCGAGGTTGTCGACCATGCTATACCCTCCTGTCCAATTCGATTTGGACCTGGAGCTCCCCCATGGCCAGACTAGCTCCGTCCCGAACCCTAGGGTTTGGGGTGGGGCTGGTGTTGTCGCCGCCTGTAACATCCCAAAAATACTAAACTTGGATCATCAAACTCTAATCATCAAAATTAGGGTTAACAAAAACTTTTCTAAATAAAATTATGGAAGCATGCATGTGAGTATGCATTTCATTTTGAATTATTTTGAACCACCTAGTTTGTGTGTTTCTTTGCTTCAAAAATGTTGCTTAAGTGAAATAAACATCATCTAAACATTTCCCAAACTTTTCCCAAAGACAAATAAATCAAAACAAAGCTAAATGAGTGAATGGTCATTTGGACCAATTTAACTCCCATGCCTACTTTGGCTGTCTCAAACTTTCAGAACCTAACATAAACTTTTCTGGATCTTTGCACCCCTTGATTGTACTCATAACAAAATATCAAGACCCACTTTGTGATCATCTAGAAACTTTCAAATGCATAGTTTAAATGGCAATTCAAAATTGAATCTTCATCATATGAGAAGATCCCACTTTTTCAAAAACCACTCAAACAAGCTCAACTTTCAAAACCCAAGCATCTGCAGACTCACCAGCACCAACCTAGCACACCCACCAAAAATCTTTTCAAAATTCAGAACTTGAATTCTTGCGGCCATTTCATCAAACACATTGCAGACATAAATCAAACAAAATCCAAACACTGTTTTGAGCAGTGAATTGAGCCTAACTTGTTCCCTCTCTGGGCACCACTAGCCTTAGTAGATCATCTAACAATCTTAACTAATCACTAGCACCACTGTGAGATTGCCAATGCCATCAATGGTGAACAGCCGAAGCCACCCATGTCACCCCCATGTCGGCAACAAGATAGGAAGAGAACCAAGCCTAGCCAGCATGTTTGGGAGGAAGCCCACCGTCCACCGCCACTCCCTGTCCCAGCCGCGAGCGTTGTCAAACCCTGGATCACACGCACGGACCGCGCCCAGCCTACCAGCAACCATGCCGAGCGTGCGCCAGAGCACCACACTCGACCAAAGCCAACAGACCGCGCGTCGCCCTCGCCGCGTGCATACACGATCACCACCGTCCTAGGAGACCGCCAGACATCCCCGTTCTCCACCCCATGCCTCACAGCCACCACTCGCCGTCGAAGACGCCACCTCTGCCGCGCAGAGCGTCGCGTGTTCCAGACCAAATCGCACCGCCCCTACACGCGCATTAAAGCCGTAGAGCATCGCCAGGAGACCACCAATCGATCGCCACCGCCGGCCATGCCTCTAGCAGCCCGTAGCCATGTCACCACCGTTGTCTGCCCATGTCGTTCGGTCTTACCATCGCAACTATAAATAGAGGCCTCCCCCGCTCGAATTCTTCACACCATTCCACGCCTCTCTCACCCAGAACCACCCTACCTCAGTCCCGGAGCAAGGCGAGCAACACTTCGCTGAAATTACAACCATAATAGCTTTTGAGTTGCTTCCAACTCTCAAAAAATCACATTTAACCATACCTTTCAGAATATATAAAAATATATAGGTTTACTTACAGAAATAATGTTCAAGTAATAAAATAATTCTACATAGGCATTTCTAGTCACTTTATTTAATTAAAAAAGGGTAAAACCTTATTAAATTGTGACACCACTTTAAATCACATTCCCATGAACTAAAATATGTGGTGATGACATGTGTCAACATGATCCCATGTTTGGTTTGGAGAATATTAAATCTGAAGTAGTTCTTCAATGAGTAGAAATTACTTTTCTAAAAATAAAAGGAATTAAACCAAGCTTTAATCTTGTAATGATAGTGATGATGCTAGATCATCTATAGGACCCTTGTGTGTAATGAATGCAAGTAGTTAAGTATTGTTTGGTGATTGTGTACCTCGTATTTATTCATAGACGCTAGTACCGACCAAGGATACGAGGAGGAAGGAGGATTCTACGAAGAAGAAGCCGAGGAGAACTTCAACCACTGCTCTGCACAAGGCAAGCCTAATACTACTAGTTGAATGTGCAAGCTAACACTTGCAAGATACCCTACTAATGCAAGCTTATATTGATACTTATGCAAGCTAATACTTGCTTGTTACCATGACCACTATATGCCTTAAGCATATGTGATCATATCCACTTGATAAACCAATCCTAGTTTTACTTACAAGTTTTATTACTTTATTTCTTTATCAAAGATCTTACTTAGAGTTTGCTGGAATAAATGGTAGATACTAGAAGGATACTTGAAGGTTGCATAAAGAGCATAAAATTTGGCCTAAGCTAGATAATCTTGATGTCATCCTAAGGCATGAGATTGAACTTAGTTGAAACTCCACTTGTTTACCACCCCTCATTAGTGCTTACCCCCACTTGTAGATGCTAGTGCAAAGCATAAAACTTGATCAACTTTAGATGGGAATACTTGGTGGAAAAATGGTTATAAAAACCTTGGAATGAGGGATAATTCTATTGAAATGTTTTGGACATGTGTTTCCGAACACCTGATGATTTTGGTGATGAAAATGTTGAGGCATGAGCCTTAGCCCTTTATAAAACTGATGGTTGTCTGGATGCGATACCATTCCAATTTTATCGTACAACCACAATACCCGAAGATTGGGTAGGGCTTGATTGGAAACTTATATACCTTAGTATTAGTTCCCTCACGGCCAAGGTCTGAGCTGAGGCTACCTTGTGAAGATTGTCCACCTGTGCAGTACCCAAGATGACAATGGTCATGGTTGGGAGGCCAAACTCACAGGAGAGGTGCTTATAGTAGGGCGTGTAATTGAAAGGTTAGGATTGATTATCCGCATACTGAGTGTGGTGAATTCAGGATTTGTTCCTGACGGATGTATCGAATGTTGTGGTGAAAGTGTACAATCTCTGCAGAGTGTCAAACTATTCGAATAGCCGCGTCATGATTATGGACGATTGAGTGGCCACTGTTCTGCCGACTTTTCAAAATGACTTGTGAAATGAACAGAGACTTTGACTTGACCCCAACAGGGTTGTGATATGAAATACAAGTTCCCACTTAGGTGTTATAAAACCTTAACTAGCATTAGTTGCTTCCAAACTTAGTAGAGATAAATCTGGCTTTTGCAAAACAACCCTAGTGCCTAGTGTCCTATTATCCAAAAACCCTTTTACTTGTTAGTATTAGTTTGCAAGTACTTAAAGAGTACTCATGGCTTTGTCCCTGTCTATTCCCATGGCCAGACTATGAAGAGGAGTACCTGGAAGATGGACCCCAGGAAGGTTACGACAACTAGGATCATCTCCCATCGTCAGCATTACATGTGACCCTGAAGATGGAGCTTCGCCTATGCTACCGTTATTATTACGTATTCCGCTGCTTGAAGTTGTATTAAGAACTGGATCATGAGATCCCTATTTGTGTAAGAACTTATGTACGGTTTGTAATGGATGATGTACTGTAGTATCCAATTCTGTTATGTCTCGCAAAAATGGTAATCCTGGGATTGCGATGTATGGCATAACATGCATCTGGGATTAAAAATCCGGGTGTTGACAAGTTGGTATCAGAGCCATCCTGACCATAGGAGACCCTAGTTAGACTGGACGGTTGAATCAAAAAACTTAGTTTCAAAACCAAAGAAAACAAATATTTACAAAAACTTATTCTCATTCTTATCCCTTTGATTCTTTCATAAAAATTCATGTTCCTCAAAAACTCTTGCAAAATACATAAAATATTGACACACTTAATCACTCTACTAACTTACTCATCCTATATTCTTATAGATGGACGTGAAGCACAACAAGTTTTATCAGTTGAGGAATGGAGGAGACCTTATCTTTGAGAGGGATTTGGACCAACTTTCAGAACTTCTGGAGCGTCCGCACCCCGAGTTCTTCGGAGCTCAGCTCAATGATCAAGGAGGAGAAGATCTGCAGTGGCTAATTGTTGCAAGTCTCCGAGGAAAGATTGAACCTCCCACTGCTGAGGGAATTCAGTTTACCTTAAGAGAGAACAACTGGCTCGATGGACTTGCCAGGGCCATGCAGGAAGCTCTTTCCCGTCTGTGTGGGTAGAGCATCAATCAGATCAAGGGTACTCGCTTTGAGTTTTGCCCGAGGCGTGATGCAAATGGAAAACCACTAGAAGCCCCATACCACCCTGAGCTGAAGACCCAATTGGACCACCTTAGCTTCATGATGTACGATCGTCAGCAGGAGTTGGACAACTGCCATGACTACTCCAACCACAAGTCTGCCATCATCAAGACAAAGGATCAAACCATCGCCATGCTAGCAAAGGATCGCAAGTCTCGCCGTCGTCAGCTCGACAAGAAGGAGCGCATTATTGCCCGTCTTCGCCACCGCATCTCATCTTTGGAGGAGACCATCCATGAGAGAGACATGCAGTTGGAAGAAAGGGAGAATGCTGGAGAGGATCTTCGTGGAGAACTCTACTCCTATCTCAGCGATGATGATGATTTTCTGGAGGATCAGGCTATGGATTTCTTCACCGATGATGATGACTTCGCCTTCATCGATGATGAGGACGATGAAGCCACCTATTCCGAGGAGTAGTAGCACTTGAGCACTAGCGTAGTGAGTAGTATTCGGTCCCACTGTATCATAGTTTTCAGAATGGTTCTTAGAACCATCTGCTTTTCTTTGTTGTGGTGTGTATTGTATCGTGTGCTATGAATGAATGAAAAAGCAAGTTGCTAGAAAAATCTGAGTCAAACTTTAAAAACTTTTCAAAGACCCGAAACCTTAGAAATTTCCCTCTTTTCTCATGATCTATCTCAATCTTCAGATGCCACGCGGAGGAAGTGGTTCATCCCCGGACCCGATGTTGCAGATCCTGCAAATGTTGACTTCTGACCGTGAAGATGAAAGAGCGGAACGTCAAGCCAACCTAGCCACCCTGCAACAGATAGCTCAGCTTGCCCACAACAACCAAGGCCACAGAAATCAGGACAACCATGGATCTAAGCTCAAGAATTTCCAGAATACCAACCCACCTATTTTCACTAAGTCAGAAGAGCCCCTAAACGCCAATGATTGTCTGAAAACCATGGAAAACAACCTAGAAGTCGCCGGAGTGGAAGCCAACGAGAAAGTTCTATTCGCCACCCACTATCTAGCCAGAGATGCCAGGGCATGGTGGAACAGTGTTCGCGCAATGAACGGAGGCCAGATGATGACCTGAGAGGAATTCAAGGTCAAGTTTAACAGAACCCATGTGCCACCGGGTTTGATCAAGAGAATGAGAGACGAGTTCAGAAAACTGAAGCAAGGAAGAATGACCGTAGTGGAATACCGTGACAAATTATTGTCATTAGCTAAGTATGCCCCGGATGAGATTGACACCGAAGCCAAGAAGAAAGAGAGATTCTTGAATGGTCTGCATGACGAGATGCAGACAATGTTAGTCAATATCCCTTTTGCTGATATTGAAGCCCTTGTCAACTCTGCTATCCAGATGGAAGGAAAGATCAACCAAGCCAATGAGAACCGCAAGCGTCGTATGATGCATCAGCCAGGAACCCATCAGACCCCAAAGTATCGCCCTAACCCTTCTCCAGGATTTGCCCCAAGAACCAACAGACCCCCGATGAACCGTCCGACCTATCCCAACCGTGGAAACCCTAGGCCCGGAGGAAATCACAACAACCCCGGCAACTCTAGCAATTTCAACCGTGCCCCACCCAATTTCAACAACAACAATGCTACCACCAACACTGCCCCGAGGACTAGAAGCAATGCTGTGCCTGTAGCAGCAAAGGACAAGTCGCAAGTGACTTGTTATGACTGTGGAAATAAAGGCCACTATTCCAACGAGTGCCCCAACAAGAAGAATGCCGCAGAACCCAATGCCAATGTACCAGCTCAGCAACAACGTCGTGTTCAGCCTGGAAGAAGATTTTCCCCAGGGAATTCGCTCAACCGCAATGGCCGTCTTTTTCTCATGCATGCTGAAGAAGCTCAGGAAGCGCCAGACGTCGTGTTGGGTATGTTTTCTGTTAATTTAGTACTTGCACGAGTGTTGTTCGATTCTGGTGCATCGCACTCATTTCTCACTGAAGAATTTGCATGCACTAGTAAAATTCAACCAACCAAACTGAAGCATGTCATGATTGTTCAAATTTCCGGATCAACCACCAAGGTTAGGCAAATTTGCAAAGCCGTCCCTATCCGAATCCATGGCATAGATTTTTATGCTAATCTGATAGTACTCGGAACTAAAGGTTTGGAAGTAGTACTAGGAATGGATTGGATGTCCAAACATAAAGGATTTATTGACTGTGCCAAGAAAGCCATAACCATGACCAGTACAGCCGGAATATCAGTCGAGCATATATCTAAAACCTTACCTCGCCAATTCAAGTGTAACAAGAGTATAGCCCAACCTACCATTGACCAAGTCCGGATAGTCTGTGAATACCCCGATGTATTTCCAGATGTTTTGCCCGGTATGCCCCTAGATCGGGATATCGAGTTTATCATTGAACTAATCCCCGGAACAGGACCCATAGCCCAGAGACCCTATAGTATGAACCCGTCAGAGCTAGCAGAACTGAAGAAGCAACTGGATGCCATGCTGGAAATTGGATTGATTCAACCAAGTGCGTCACCTTGGAGATCACCTGTCTTGTTTGTGGACAAGAAGGATGGAGGTAACCGTTTGTGTACGGATTATCGGAAGTTGAAGGATGTCACCATCAAGAACATGTACCCCTTGCCCAAGATAGAAGATTTGTTTGATCAGTTGACCGGTGCCAAAGTGTTTTCTAAGATTGATCTTAGGACTGGCTATCATCAACTCAAGATTTGTGCATAGGATATTCCAAAGACTGCCTTTACCACCAGATATGGATTGTATGAGTATACAGTCATGTCTTTTGGATTAACCAATGCCCCCGCTTATTTCATGAATCTCATGAATAAGATTTTTATGGACTTCCTGGATAAGTTTGTCGTTGTTTTCATCGATGACATTCTAATTTATTCCAAATCAGAAGAAGAACATGAGATACACCTAAGGACCATTCTTGGAACCCTTAGAGAGCATCAGCTGTATGTAAAGTTTAGCAAATGTGAATTCTGGTTACAGGAGGTAGGATTCCTTGGTCACATTGTATCAGCCGAAGGAATTTCTGTTGACCCTGCCAAAGTGAAAGATGTAGAATATTGGCAAGCCCCAACCACTCAAACCCAAGTTCGTGCATTTCTCGGATTGACGGGATATTACCGCAAATTCGTAGAAGGATTCTCGAGTATCGCCGGACCCATGACCCAAATGTTGAAGAAGGACAAGAAGTTTGAATGGACCGACAAATGTGAAGCGAGTTTTCAAGAACTCAAGAGGAGATTGATTTCAAACCCAATCTTGATCATGCCGGATATCACTAAGCCCTTCGATGTGTATTGTGATGCATCCAAGATCGGTCTCGGATGTGTGCTAATGCAAGAAGGCAAAGTTATATCTTATCTATCTCGACAACTGAAGCAACATGAGCAAAATTACCCAACCCATGACCTCGAACTCGCAGCCGTAGTTCTAGCCCTGAAAACATGGAGGCATTACCTAATGGGAAATCGTTGTGAGATCTATACGGATCACAAGAGTCTGAAGTATATATTCACTCAGAAGGAGTTGAATATGAGACAAAGAAGATGGATAGAGCTAATCAAGGATTACGATCTGGACATTCACTATCACCCTGGTAAAGCTAATGTGGTAGACGATGCCCTTAGCAGATTGCCGTGCCGCTTAAACTCTATGATTTTAAAGGAGCAACCAAGCCTGCACAAAGAGATGGAAGATTTTCGAATAGAATTAGTGAGTGAAGGATTTTTGTCTAGCATAGAACTCCAGCCCACTTTGATCAATCAGATGAAAGAGGCGCGGAAGGGAAATGCTAGTATTGACGGAATCAAGCGTCGTATCGGTACATGCAAAGTACCCGGATTCACCGAAGACGAAGGAGTTCTGTGGTACAAAGGACGCCTTTTTGTACCAGCAGATTCAGAGTTGAAAGAAGTTATTCTGAAGGAGGCTCATGATACTCTTTATTCTATTCATCCCAGAGGAACTAAGATGTATCAAGATTTAAAAGAGCAATTTTGGTGGCATAACATGAAGAGAGAAATCGGAAGCTATATCGCCAAGTGTGATATATGTCAGCGAGTCAAGGCAGGACATCAAAGACCCGCTGGATTTGTTGCAACCCTTACAGATTCCGGAATGGAAATGGGATTCCGTTGGAATGGACTTTATCACTGGACTGCCTACTTCTAGTAGGGGAAATGACTCTATCTGGGTCATAGTGGACAGATTGTCCAAAGTCGCCCATTTCTTGCCCGTCAAGACCACATATCAGAGTTCGAAGCTAGCGGAGTTGTACATCGCTAGGATAGTTAGTTTGCACAGAGTCCCCAAGAACATCGTATCGGATCGAGGAACCCAGTTTACCTCGAGATTCTGGAAGAAAGTCCAAGAAGGTTTAGGAACCCGCCTAGATTTCAGCACCGCGTATCACCCTCAGACTGATGGACAAACAGAGCGAGTAAACCAAATACTCGAAGATATGCTGAGAGCATGTGTGTTAGAATATGGATCCAAGTGGGAAGAATGTCTGCCGTTTGTAGAATTTTCTTACAATAACAGTTATCAAGCCAGTCTGCAAATGGCCCCATTTGAATTCATGTACGGAAGGAAGTGTCGCACCCCTTTGAACTGCTCGGAAGTAGGAGAGAGTCAGATTTTTGGACCCGACATCCTACAAGAAGCAGAAGAAAAGGTTCACAAGATTCGTGAGAACCTCAAGACCGCCTAGTCCAGACAGAAGAGTTACGCCGACAAGAGACGTCGAGACCTCGCCTTCAACATAGGAGATTTTGTATATCTGAAAGTGTCGCCATTGAAGGGAATGCAGCATTTCCAACTCAAAGGAAACTTAGCTCCCAGATATATCGGACCTTTCAAGATTTTGAAATGTCGAGGAGAAGTGTCGTATCAATTGGAACTACCCGAAGAGATGTCAGCAGTGCACAATGTGTTCCATATCTCGTTACTTCGCAAGTGTCTCGAAGTCCCCGAGAAGACCGAAGTGATTAAGAACATCGACCACCGGACCATAGAGATCAACGATGACCTGACCTATCCTGAAGTATCCATCCGTATTTTGGAAGAATATTTCAGAACCACCAGAACCCGAAGCATCAAGTTTCTCAAGATTCAGCGGAGCAACCACACAGAAGAGAAAGCTACCTGGGAGCGCGAAGATCACATCAGGACGGAGTTTCCCGATCTCTTCAAATCCTAGGTAATCTTTTCGTCCTTTTTCAAATCTCGGGACTAGATTTTGTTTAAGGGGCGAAGGTTTGTAACATCCCAAAAATACTAAACTTGGATCATCAAACTCTAATCATCAAAATTAGGGTTAACAAAAAACTTTTCTAAATAAAATTATGGAAGCATGCATGTGAGTATGCATTTCATTTTGAATTCTTTTGAACCACCTTGTTTGTGTGTTTCTTTGCTTCAAAAATGTTGCTTAGGTGAAATAAACATCATCTAAACATTTCCCAAAGACAAATAAATCAAAACAAAGCTAAATGAGTGAATGATCATTTTGACCAATTTAACTCCCATGCCTACTTTAGCTATCTCAAACTTTCAGAACCTAACAGAAACTTTTCTGGATCTTTGCACCCCTTGATTGTACTCATAACAAAGTATCAAGGCCCACTTTGTGATCATCCAGAAACTTTCAAATGCATAGTTTAAATGGCAATTCAAAATTGAATCTTTATCATATGAGAAGATCCACCTTTTTCAAAAACCACTCAAACAAGCTCAACTTTCAAAACCCAAGCATCTGCAGACTCACCAGCACCAACCTAGCACACCCACCAAAAAATCTTTTCAAAATTCAAAACTTGAATTCTTGTGGCCATTTCATCAAACACATTGCAGACACAAATCAAACAAAATCCAAACACTGTTTTGAGCAGTGAATTGAGCCTAACTTGTTCCCTTTCTGGGCACCACTAGCCTTAGTAGATCATCTAACAATCTTAACTAATCACTAGCACCACTGTGAGCTTGCCAATGACATCAATGGTGAATAGCCGAAGCCACCCATGTCACCCCCATGTCGACAGCAAGCTAGGAAGAGAACCAAGCCTAGCCAGCATGTCTGGGAGGCAGCCCACCGTCCACCGCCAGTCCCTGTCCCAGCCGCAAGCGTTTCCAAACCCTGGACCACACGCACGGACCGCGCCCAGCCCGCCAGCAACCATGCCGAGCGTGCGCCACCCTCGACCGAAGCCCACAGACCGCGCGCCGCCATCGCCACGTGCATACACGATCACCACCGTCCCAGGAGACCTCCAGACATCCCCATTCGCCGCCCCATGCCTCACAGCCACCGCTTGCCGTCGAAGACGCCGCCTTTGCCGCACAGAGCGTCGCGTGTTCCAGACCAAACCGCACCGCCCCTACGTGCGCATTAAAGCCGTAGAGCATCGCCAGGAGACCACCAATCGATCGCCACCGCCGGCCATGCCTCTAGCAGCCCGTAGCCGTGTCACCACCGTCGTCTGCCCATGCCGTTCGGTCTCACCGTCGCGACTATAAATAGAGGCCTCCCCCGCTCGAATTCTTCACACCATTCCACTCCTCTCTCACCCAGAACCACCCCACCTCAGTCCCGGAGCAAGGCAAGCAACACTTCGTCAGAATTTCACCGGAGCAGGCCGCCTCTGGAGAAGAAGGGCGCCGTCGATTTCGTCCACCCCAGGAGCTACCGCGACCACCCCTGAGTTCGCCGTCGTCGACTTCGTCGTTCGCCCGCCTCCCAGACACTCGCCTGAACCCCGGTGAGCCCCCAACGACCCTCACTGGCCGCTCTAGGTTCCAGTCTCGCCGGAGTTGCCCGACGTGGACGACGACCCACAGTCATTGGATTAGACTTAGATCGTGTGGACGATATTGCCCCGTACCGCTTCGTGTTTAAAGAGCCACTGACTGGTGGAACCCCCTGTCAGCTGAGCCCCGCGCCATGGAGTGTCACTGGGCCGGCCCGTTAACAGTTCCCGTGCAGCCCACTCGTTTGAATTAATATTTTTCTATTTAGATTCAAACTCACTTCTGTACCCAGTTTCAAAAATCAACCCAGGTCGATTCATTGAACCAGATTGAATGAAACCAATTTTTTTGGAAAGGTCTGGGAATGCTGAATCCAAGACCGTTGGATTCAAGTCATTTGGATCTGTAGATCATCCTTGGTAAAAATAACAAGACAGAAGATTTTCTGCATTCAAACATTTTCCAAATTACAACCATAATAGCTTTTGAGTTGATTCCAACTCTCAAAAATCACATTTAACCATACCTTTCAGAATATATAAAAATATATAGGTTTACTTACAGAAATAATGTTCAAGTAATAAAAGAATGCTACATAGGCATTTCTAGTCACTTTATTTAACTAAAAAAAAGGGTAAAACCTTATTAAATTGTGACACCACTTTAAATCACATTCCCATGAACTAAAATATGTGGTGATGACATGTGTCAACATGATCCCATGTTTGGTTTGGAGAATATTAAATCTGAAGTAGTTTTTCAATGAGTAGAAATTACTTTTCTAAAAATAAAAGGAATTAAACCAAGATTTAATCTTGTAATGTTAGTGATGATGCTAGATCATCTATAGGATCCTTGTGTGTGATGAATGCAAGTAGTTAAGTATTGTTTGGTGATTGCGTACCTCGTATTTATTCATAGACACTAGTACCGACCAAGGATACAAGGAGGAAGGAGGATTCTATGAAGAAGAAGCCAAGGAGAACTTCAACCACTACTCTGCACAAGGCAAGCCTAATACTACTAGTTGAATGTGCAAGCTAACACTTGCAAGATACCCTACTAATGCAAGCTTATATTGATACTTATGCAAGCTAATACTTGCTTGTTACCATGACCACTATATACCTTAAGCATATGTGATCATATCCACTTGATAAACCAATCCTAGTTTTACTTACAAGTTTTATTACTTTATTTCTTTATCAAAGCTCTTACTTAGAGTTTGCTGGAATAAATGGTAGATACTAGAAGGATACTTGAAGGTTGCATAAAGAGCATAAAATTTGGCCTAAGCTAGATAATCTTGATGTCATCCTAAGGCATGAGATTGAACTTAGTTGAAACTCCACTTGTTTACCACCCCTCATTAGTGCTTACCCCCACTTGTAGATGCTAGTGCTAAGCATAAAACTTGATCAACTTTAGATGGGAATACTTGGTGGAAAAATGGTTATAAAAACCTTGGAATGAGGGATCATTCTATTGAAATGTTTTGGACATGTGTTTCCGAACACCTGATGATTTTGGTGATGAAAATGTTGAGGCATGAGCCTTAGCCCTTTATAAAACTGATGGTTGTCTGGATGCGATACCATTCCAATTTTATCGTACAACCACAATACCCGAAGATTGGGTAGGGCTTGACTGGAAACTTATATACCTTAGTATTAGTTCCCTCTCGGCCAAGGTCTGAGCTGAGGATACCTTGTGAAGATTGTCCACCCGTGCAGTATCCAAGATGACACTGGTCATGGTTGGGAGGCCAAACTCACAGGAGAGGTGCTTATACTAGGGCGTGTAATTGAAAGGTTAGGATTGATTATCCGCATACTGAGTATGGTGAATTCAGGATTTGTTCCTGACGGATGTATCGAATGTTGTGGTGAAAGTGTACAATCTCTGCAGAGTGTCAAACTATTCGAATAGCCGCGTCCGCGGTTATGGACAGTTGGAGTGGCCATACTGTTCCCCCGTCAGACTTTTCAAAATGACTTGTGAAATGAAGTGAGACTTTGACTTGACCCCAACAGGGTTGTGATATGAAATACAAGTTCCCACTTAGGTGTTATAAAACCTTAACTAGCATTAGTTGCTTCCAAACTTAGTAGAGATAAATCTGGCTTTTGCGAAACAACCCTAGAGCCTAGTGTCCTATTATCCAAAAACCCTTTTACTTGTTAGTATTAGTTTGCGAGTACTTAAAGAGTACTCATGGCTTTGTCCCTGGCTATTCCCATGGCCATACTATGAAGAGGAGTACCTGGAAGATGGACCCCAGGAAGGTTACGACAACTAGGATCATCTCCCATCGTCAGCATTGCATGTGACCCTGAAGATGGAGCTTCGCATACGCTACCGTTATTATTACGTATTCCGCTGCTTGAAGTTGTATTAAGAACTGGATCATGAGATCCCTATTTGTGTAAGAACTTATGTACGGTTTGTAATGGATGATGTACTGTGGTATCCAATTCTGTTATGTCTCGCAAAAATGGTAATCCTGGGATTGCGATGTATGGCATAACAGGCATCTGGGATTAAAAATCCGGGTGTTGACACCGCCGCTGCTGTCGTGTGCTGTGGTGGTGCTCCTCGCCTCTAGGCGTGGCTGTGGTCATCGCCTCGGCGTGGTGTGGGTCGCAGCGCCCCCTTGGGGTGCTCCCCATGTCGTTGTGCTCGTTGTCGACCTTACCTTCCTCTTCTCGCCCACAACGACAACCTTCAGTAAGTAAACCTTCCCCCCTCATGTCCTCTGTACTAGACCACCCTGTGCTATGTGTTGGTAGTGGACACTCCTGGCTAGTGTTATGTCCTGATTAGGATTGTTTGATATGATTAGGGTTCATATCCCTCTTGGATTAGATATCTGGCCAGTTGGATCATGTATTGATGATCCCTAAGCATGATGAGTGATGGTTTGTTGTGGAGTGCTGCTTATGATTAGTTGTGATGATGCTAGTGGTTTACCAGATGATTCCATTGGTTAATTTTGATATGGTTCAGATGATAAGATTTCTATGGAATCATTACTTGGGAATTCTAGTGGTTTGAGAGCTCACCACTGTCAATGCTTGGTAACTGACAGTGATTTTTGTGTGATGAAGTCACTGTAATTGTACTGTTGGCTTAAGAATTCATATATAGCTTGAGATCAAATGGTCTCTTAAAGTGATGACATGTATATGGATTTTCCTGATTATGATTCCTGTGATAAATGTCAGGAAAATGATTTTATAGTTGGCTGTGAGTGTAACTGTGAAAGTTGAATGTTTAACCTGCTTTGTTTAGAAGCTGTTCTTGTGACACCATCCTAGTATGGCAGACAAGATTAGATTCTATAACTTGGCTTGGTTTTGTTCAAGATTAAGATTAGTTTGGAATTAGAGATAAATAGAAACTTCTTTCCTTGAATCCCTAGAACCTATGATGTTGGTCTGAGGTTTAGGGACTAGACCCTTCTCTTATTGTTACTCATGGATTGGTTCTGGTAGTGATACCGGCTACTGCTTCTTGAATCAAAGTTGGGGAAAATGATTGTACGCTTGATAACTTATATAGATCTATAAGATTAAATTCTAAGGTGCTACTCCTGTTTTAGAGATGTGCCTAGAAGTTTAGATCTTGGCTATATTCATTCTTGAATTGAAATATAGCTTGATAGCTAGGATAAATGCTGTTGCCCTGAGATCCTAGTTGGATACTTATAGTTTTCTGATTGCTTTTAGTGTTTAAAACTTCAATGATGGAATCACCCCTCTTGGGTGCTTTTCTGAGAATTTGAGTATGAGACAACTCATGGATGCTTGTCTAACTTAGACAAATAAATCCTGTGATGGTCTTTTCTACTCACCACACTTGGTTGTTGTTGGGGCTGCAAATTGTTGATCTTGTGGCTAGCCTGATCTTGTGCTCCTCCTGATACTTACAGCTCCTGGACTTGTCCTTGATCTAGCTCTCCACCTCCTGGTCCTGGTAGCTTGATCTTGTGCTTGCTATCCACCTGATCTGCCCCCTCCTTATGTCACCATCTTGGTGAGATGATCAAGAGTTTGGTTGGTGTGATCTGGTTTGGCTTTGGTTTGGTTTAGCTGGGCTGCTGTGCTTGGTGTGTATGCACCAGAGAATGGTGTGGGGATGCCTCTGTTATCGCCATATTTTGGCCTATGAAGGGGATGGGCCGTGATCAAGATGGGCTTAGAAGATACATATATTCAACGTGTGGTTGGATCGGCCTAGTGCGCAGATTTGGGCTGAATTGCCCGTGTATCTTGTATCTTAGTAGGATTCGTGTTTGTTTAGGTTCCGTTTATGTTTAGGTAAAGATAGAGTTGTAGAGTTATTCCAAAAGTAGAGAGTCTCCGGACTATAAATATGTACCTAGGGTTATTGAAAGAAGAAGGACAATCACGTTCACAACAAACACAATCTCGGCGCATCGCCACCCCTTGTTTCTAGGGTTTTTCTCGGGTAAGTGCCATGCTGCCTAGATCGCATCTTGCGATCTAGGCAGTGTTTACTTATGCGTTATCCGGTGTTACTCGTACTGAAGCCTTGTTGATGGCGAGTAACACCTTTACCACAGATTTGTTAGAACTAGCATCGATACTTTTACTATGATTGCTTATTTATGCTACCTCTAGCTATCTCGCCGTCTTTGCACCTTCTCCCGGGTGTGAAGGTGGCATCTTGCTTGATTTCTGCTGAGTCGATTTGATCTGTTATAGTTGTGCCTTGTTCATCAAGGTTTAGTTTAATATCTACGTGATTAGGCCTCACAAACGGGTTGAACGATCCGGTAATACGTAAGGTATGGTTTATTGATCTTAGAGGGGACGTTCCGGGAATTGACGTTATGTTGGTTTTTAGGCCTTCTCTAAGATCGGTTTTCTACTATTTTTCGTATCTATTAGGCTCAACTATGCGTGGGACGTTCCGGTTGCGTGGTGAAAACACCAAACTATCGTAGATCGATTTAGCTTGTAGTAATTAAGCAAAACCCCATGTTATCATAGATCCAACGCAGAACCATGGGGACAATCGGCTCTGAAAGCCGATTCTGTGGAAACCGGGAGCCGATCACGGCTCAAATTTTACGATACTTGTTTACCGCAGAAACCAATCGAACAATCCATCACCTTCCGACCAGGTATAGGTCGTGGCATCTCGAACCAAGACAGACGCGTGCGCGGAAGATTTGCGGGCCGTTGACCGAGGGACCAGGCCCACCAGCCGCCTGGAGCCTCCCGGCTCTTCGTGTTGCTCGTCGCTGCCCGCCGGTGAGTTTTGACAGGCAACACATTCTGGCACGCCCGGTGGGACCTTCAACAACGTCTACATCAATGTCCGACGCTACGATGGAGAACAGGCCGGTCACGTACGACGAGCTTCCTGCTGAGCACAAAGCGAAGTATGACGAGATCAAAGGGCTCTTCGAAGCCGACCTCATCGGCTCTTTCGAGAGGACCCGTACGCGTGGCATCAAGTGGAAGGGATTCTCACCCGAAGGTGCTCTCGATGAAGTAGATCTGTCTGTTCCTTCGGAGGAACGCTCCAGGGCTCTACGACAGGAGGTCAACTACATGGTGGCTCATTCTCTACACCGCCACTCTGAGAGCCTGGTGAACGCTTTCGAGCGGTCGGTTCGCGTGGTCAGGAGATCATGAAACATCGATTCTCCGTCGGGCCCACTTTAGGAACCCACCAAGGAGAAAGACCGCCCACACCAGCCGCAATCGCCATTCACACTCGCGGCTCCAGAGCCGCCAGATCAGCGGCATACATTGTCTAAGGCGGAGGCGATCCGTGATTGCCAATTCCTGAGCCACCCAAGGAGATCCCGCATGGGTACATATGTGCCTACGTGCGGATCGCAACAACTTGGCGCACCAGCCAGATCGAACCGCAGGAGTGTCCGCGGGGGTTCCTCGCCAGATCTTCGAGAGCAGCGTTCTGGAGCAACGATGTCAGGATGGACGCTGAAAAACAGCGTGGCTAGCCAAGTATGCCATCTGGAACAAGCCATGAGAGTCTAGCCTCGCAGCTCAAACAGTGGACCAAATCACTACCATCCGAGAGATCGGGACCGTGCGAAAAGGCGCATAATCGGCTACTCAAAGCCGCACCCCAACGAAGTTTGACCTGATTCCACTACCGCCCAAATATAAGCTCCCGAGTTCTCAAGATTCAGGTCGAGGGGTCAAGCTCGATCGAGCACGTAAGCGATACCGCACAGCTAGGCATGATTTCGCATCGGATCAAATGCGCGTGAGATTTTTTGCACAATCTCTAACAGACCTCTTCGGGTGGTACACCTCGCTGCCACCTGATTCAATTCACACCTGGAAGCAACTGGAAGAACAGTTCCACATCCAGTACCATTCAGAGGCTACTGAGGCTGGCATTGCGCACTGGCCAGAAGTACGATTAAGCGGGAGAAACCGAGCAATACATCCAGCGCCAGACCATCAAGAACAGATGTTACTCGGCTCGTTTAACTGAGAAGGAAGCAATCGAGCTGGCAGTGTTGGGACTCTTAGCACCCATCAAGGATATAGCTTTCCAGGTGGAGTACAACTCACTGGCACACATGGCCCAGAAACTAACGATGTATGAACAGCGCCACCCTGAGTTATACCAAGACAGGATCAAGCGGCCCGAGCACGGTCGTTCTGAAGAAGATGATCCTACACAAGACCAAGAGGTGGCCGTGGCCGAGTGGGCTCGGGCGGAACCCGTGTCCCGCAAGTGGGTGAAGCAAGGGGCCTTTGAAAGGGTTGACTGACGTGAGCAAAGCTGAGCAGATATTCGATTTATCTTTGAAAGAGAAACAGCTGAGGTTACCCGAGGGCCACAAAATCCCTACCGCTCAGGAGATGAACGGGAGACCATACTGCAAGTGGCATCATTCGTTCACCCACACCACCAATGACTGCAAAGAGCTACGTCGCCAAATCCAGATGGCAATAGAACAAGGCCGCTCGATCCTCGGCGATTCGCCATGAAAGTGGACACGAACCCGTTTCCCGGTGTCAACATGATAGAACTCAATCGCTCCGCGAGACGTCAACTGGACTTTTCGTTCGGTGTCAATATGGTTGGGTCTGGATACCACCATGACACGTACAAGGAAGGAGGTGATCACTCTCGGGGCAAAGAAAGAGAGAAGGCTGGTCCACGCGACCGGCCCAGCCACGATGACGGGAGACACTTAACAGAGGAACAGGTGAGGAGGGTGCGGTATCAGAAGCCACATTCCACGCATCTCCTTAATAAGTATGAGCGTCACCATGATCAACGGCGCCAGCACAGTGGAGGCAATGAAGGACGTGGGCACCTCGCCAGGAGACCACCCAAAGAGAAGAAAGGCGCAGATTTTTTTTTTTCAAGGACCGGGATTTGATGGATGAGGCCATTGCGCCCGTATACAAACCGCCAATGTAAAGAAGGGCACGAGAAAAGGCAGGCACGAGTCGTGTTGACCTTCTCGTCCTGGACCTCCTCCAACTGAGGAGCCAAAGGAGAGGCCGGAGCTTGAGAAAGAGAGAGATGACAAAGAAAGAAGAAGAAAGGTTGTGGTTTGGTGGTGCCTGTGGGTGACTCGACCCGTATACACAGAGGTGAGTGCAGTGCAACGCGAGAGAAGAAGAAGAAAGAGCCCAAGCGCATTCTAAAAGAAAAAAAAGCCCCGGCCGCAAGGCGCAAAGTAAGGCGTATGGGAGACGGGCGGCATGCGGAAAAAAGAGTGGCGCCTGCAGAGAAAGCCGATGTATGTGCATCGGCTGGCACAAACATGGTGTTCAGATTCCGGCAGAGTTCTGCGCGCCACGAACCAATATGCTACCATGGGCAGTTTGACCGCCCACGGCGATTATCTTTGAGAAGCCACGGGAGAAGGGTTACAAACATCCGAAAGCCAGACTGCGGGCTACATCAATGGACAACCCGTCGGCAAGATGTTGGTGGACACCGGAGCGATTAATATCATGCCATACTCCATGCTACGACGTTTGGGACGCTCCATCGCGACTGATCAAAACCAACGCCACGTTAAGCGACTTCAACGACCTTCTGAAACGCATGCTCGGCGTGGATCCGACCGTGGGGAAAACCATACCCACGTCATTTTTCGTCGTGAACAGCAAAAGTACCTACGCCGTCTTGCTAGGAAGGGATTGGATCCACGCTAACTGCTGCATTCCATCCACGATGCACCAGTGCCTAATACAGTGGGACGGGGATGAAGTGGAGGTCGTCCATGCAGACGATTCTATCGAGGTTTCCATTGCTGGCATGAACATCTGGGAAGCAGAAGACCAAGAGCCGATCTCTGGAATCAGTTTGGACGGCTGTGAGCGCATTGAAGCGTCAAAAAACGGGGTGAGGCTGGTCTTATCCACTGGCCTGACAGAGTAGAAAGGTCCACAATCATACGTGGCACGGCCGATCCTCGCGATCGGCCACAAAAAATAAAAAGCAGCGATCATACGACAAGCAGTTCATGTAGTCGTAGCAGAGAGATGCTCTGCCACTGTAAAATAATAAGGTGTAAACCGTCCTTGACAGATGCAAGCAAAAAGGGGGCCGATTCAGGCGATCGGCCCAAATTATTTTTGTTGTCCTCACCCACCGTTTGCCCTGTGTTCAGCGTCGATTTGACAGGTGACGGAAAGCTAGGGTACGGGTTTACATCCGCTGACGACCTAGAAGAGATCGACATTGGTCCTGGGGATAAGCCACGACCAACATTTATCAGCAGAAAGTTAGAGCCAAGTCTGCGGGGCCCGATGATAGCCCTGTTGAAACAATATCCAGATTGCTTCGCCTGGGACTACAGTAGATGCTGGATTGGACAGAGCATCATCGAGCATCGTCTCCCGCTCAAAAAGGATTTCGCCGTTTCAAAGCAAAGCACGACAAATGAAGGCGAAATTCGCGTAAGTCAAGAAAGAGGTCGAAAAAATGTTGATGACCAAGTTAATCAGCCATGCGGTATCTGAATGGATTTCTAGTATAGTGCCCGAGAGAAGAAGGATGGCCAATGGCGGTCGCCATAGATTTTCGGGATCTCAACAGGGCTACCCCAAAGGATGAGTATCCGATGCCGGTAGCAGAGACGTTAATCAACGCAGCGGCTGGTCACAAGATCTTAAGTTTCATGGATGGCAATGCTGGTTACAACCAAATTTTTATGGCTCCAGAAGACATACACAAAACCGCATTCAGAGTACCAGGTTCGGTGGGGTTATTCGAGTACGTGGTCATGACGTTTGGACTAAAGAATGCTGGCGCCACATACCAGAGGGCCATGAATTATATTTTCCACGACCTGATCGGCAAGCTGGTGGAGATCTACATTGACGACGTGGTGGTCAAGTCTGCTTCAGCGCAAGGGCACTTGGGCGATCTACAACGCGTCCTGGACCGAACAAGAAAGTTCGGCCTGAGGATGAATCCAAAGAAGTGTGCTTTCGGAGTAACGGCCGGTCAGTTCCTGGGTTTCTTGGTCCATGAACGCGGGATTGAGATCGGCCTGAAGAGTAAGGAAGCAGTGCGAACAATGAAGCCACCCACTACAAAGAAAGAGCTGCAGTCTCTCATCGGCAAGATCAACTTCGCCGACGATTCATCTCTAACCTGTCGGAAGGATAGAGCCGTTCATGGGGCTCGTGAAAATTAAAGTCGACGAGGAATTCAGCGGGTAACAACAACGGCCTTCGACGAGATCAAAGAATATCCGACAAAGCCGCCATGTTAGTTCCACCACCCGCATAAACCGTTCTATATTTACTTGTCAATGGTCGACACGTCCATCGCCTCGGGTGGTACAAGTGCATGATGGGCTAGAGTCGTATTCTACATAAGCGTATGATGTGGGACGCAGAGACGAGGTATCCAGACATCGACAAGTTGTGCCTCTGTTTGTTTTTTACATGCACCAAGCTGCGCCACATCTTGCTATCAGCAGAGGTAATCATCATATGCAAGTCGGACGTCATAAAGCACATGCTATCGGCTCCTATGTTAAAAGGCCGATTGGGCAAATGGATGTTCGCATTATCAGAGTTTGACATCCGGTATCAGCCCGCGAAAGCTGTTAAGGGACAGGCGCTGGCTGATCTTATTGCCGAGAGGATCAACACTAACATAGCCGCACTGTCCATAAGAGCGTGGGCTATGTTTTTCGACGGATCAGTTTGTGACGATGGCTGCGGCATCGGCATTTTACTCGTGTCGCCCCGGGGGGCAACATTTTCCTTCTCCATCAGATTGTCTACCTCTCCCACTAACAATGTAGCCGAGTACGAGGCAATACGCAAGGGGATGGAGTTACTCCTCGAAGCCGGAGAGGAAGCAGTGGAAATTTTTGGAGACTCCAAGTTGGTGATTTCCCAGCTCACGGAGGACTACAAGTGCGAGAGCGAGTCCCTCTTCCCATTATGGCTGCACTGCCGCGAGCTGATGACGCAATTCCGGTACATCAACTTCACTTGGATCCCACGAGCGCAGAATACCGCAGCGAACGATCTTGCGCAGATAGCTTCAGGGTACAAGGATATGGTAGAAGGAGCCGATGTTCAGGTACAGTTCCTAGAAGCAGACGACTGGAGAGCCGATATCTTCAATTACTTGAAAGATTCGGCTCGGGGGGCACCTAAACGGATAAGGTACAGAGCCATGAAGTATGTGCTTATTGGGGACGAAATGTTTTACAGGACCTTGGAAGGATTATTGCTCAAATGTCTGGGAACAGCTGAGGCTAATCGGCTCCTACACGAGGTACATGAAGGCGCCTGTGGGACTCACCAGTCGGCTCATAAGATGAAGTGGTTGATCAGGAGATCAGGGTTTTATTGGCCTACTATGCTCGAGGACTGTTTTAAGTACTACAAAGGGTGTCAAGCATGTCAGATATTTGGAAAAATCGAGATGGTACCGTGATCAAGAATGAATCCCATCATCAAGCCTTGGCCATTCCGAGGTTGGGGCATGGACATGATCGGCAAGATCAATCCTCCGTCAAGCAAGGGCCACATGTGGATCTTGGCCATCACAGATTATTTTACCAAGTGGGTGGAAGCCGTCCCCATGAAGTCAGTAAGTTCAAAAGATGTCATCGATTTCGTGAAAGAGCACGCCATTCATAGGTTTGGGATTCCCCAGACTATCACAACCGATGGAGGTTCGGTTTTATTTCTCACGAGTTCGTAAAGTTACGTGAGGACACGAGGATTAAGTCGATACGGTCATCTCCGTACTACGCTCAAGCAAATGGGCAAGCCGAGGCGTCCAACCGAGTCTTATCAAGCTGATCAAGAGGAAAATCGATGAGCACCCTAGGCGTTGGCATGAGGTTTTATCGAGGCTTTATGGGCTTATCGCATGTCGTGCCATGGGGCGATAAAAACCTCCGTACCATCCGGTCTATGGGCAAGCCGTATTGCCTTGGGAAATTACGGCTGGATCGAGACGTGTTACTTTTCGAATGAGCTAACGGTGAAGAATATGCAGCTTTGATGAGTGACGATGTGGAAGATGTGGTGAGCTTAGGCTGTGGTCGCTTGAGAAAATAAAAGAGAACAAGGCTAAAGTAGCTCGTGCCTACAACAAGAAGGTGAAGCCAAAGGAGTTCCACGTTGGAGATCTGGTATGGGAAGTGTTGTTGCCCTTGGGTACTAAGGACGCACATATGGTAAATGGTCTCCAAATTGGCACGGGCCGTACAAGGTCGACCAAGTTTTAAAAGGAGCGTACATGCTTGAGCGGTTGGACGGTGAAAAATTTCGATGTGGCGATCAATGGCCAGCATCTCAAGAAGTATTTTCCAAGCATGTGGGATATGGGACAATAAAACTTGAGGGCCGTCGTGAGATCGGCTAAGTCGATTGGCGATAAAATATGGGGGACGTTGAAAATCGGCCGAAAAAAAAAACACCTTGAGGGCGTGGAGAGCGTCAGCACGGAACTCAGTTATTTCAGCTTCGTCATCATCATCCTTGCTGGTCGATAGTTGTTCGTTCAGGGCACATTTTTCGATGGGCAATTGAGGTTTGGATCGCCCGTTTTGAAAAAGAAGGACACAGGTCGCCTATTTTGAAAAAGGGTCGCAGGTTACCGTTTCAGACCAAGAAATGGCCGTTGTGATGTGTTAAAAATTCAACTGAAGGTTGACCCTATCAAACGCTTTTAGGAGGAGCCGATGGGTGGTCATCGGCTTTGTGCAATTTAACTTGTTTGACTATATGCATGCAGCATGATGAAAGCCGATACGGTGTCATCGGCTTATGGAACATCGACCTGTTTCGGTTATCGGCAAAATTGAAACAAGCAAGGAGAAGCTTTGGGAACGGATTCTCATTCATTTGAAGATGATCGATTGCAAAAGGATGGTCGATTACAAAAGGAGTCCTACTACTACTAATGCTACTGCTACTAAATCCTAATCGAAGCCGAGGTCATTGCTTTGCCGCCGTCCTCCTCATTGTCGTATTTGCTACCGGCGTCGTCTTATTCTTACTCTTGAGGAAGCGGTAGGGCCTCCTCGTCCTCGTCTTAAATCATCGTCGTCGTCTTCGGACCCGCACGGAAGTACTTCACCGGTGGTACTCCTCGGAGGAGGTGTCCTCCTCCTCTTCTTCTTCCTCTTCTTCAGAGGAGTCGACGCCATCCGGACATGGCGTCGTCGCTGTCGCCTCCAGCTCCCGTCGGCGAGGCGAAGGTTTCTTCGCCGTCTGTCGAGGACATCGTCCTCGACGGGCAGCAAGTCCCAACCCTCTCGTCCCACCATTGTGGGGCGAGAGTGTATCTGCCGGCTCGGGTGCTCGGAGTTGGTTCGCGGTCACCGAGGCTATTGGGCGTGGGAGGACAGATCGAGGAAGCAGAGGAGGCCATGGCAAGAAAGAGGTTTTCGGTGGAGAAAGAGGGTTTCGGCAATTGGAGGAAGATGAGGACCGCGAATCGCTCAGCTGATTTAAATAAGGGAATAGTGGCAGACGGTTCAATGCCATGACGGTTTCCCAGTTACCGCCAAAATCGTTAAATCACGCTGCAGGAGTTGAGAAGACAGGCATCATGATGAAGGGGTAGCGTGGCGGTCTGTTACGCCACGCGATGACGCGACAGCCGATAAAAAAAAAGAGGAGGAGAAGAGGAAAAAACACACAGAGTGGTTTTGGAATTATCATTGCCAAAACCAGGGGGGCATGTGTTATCGCCATATTTTGGCCTATGAAGGGGATGGGCCGTGATCAAGATGGGCTTAGAAGATACATATATTCAACGTGTGGTTGGATCGGCCTAGTCGTGATTTGGGCTGAATTGCGTGTATCTTGTATCTTAGTAGGATTCGTGTTTGTTTAGGTTCCGTTTATGTTTAGGTAAAGATAGAGTTGTAGAGTTATTCCAAAAGTAGAGAGTCTCCGGACTATAAATATGTACCTAGGGTTATTGAAAGAAGAAGGACAATCACGTTCACAACAAACACAATCTCGGCGCATCGCCACCCCTTGTTTCTAGGGTTTTTCTCGGGTAAGTGCCATGCTGCCTAGATCGCATCTTGCGATCTAGGCAGTATTTACTATCGTTATCCGGTGTTACTCGTCGAAGCCTTGTTGATGGCGAGTAACACCTTTACTGATTTGTTAGAGCTAGCATCGATACTTTTACTATGATTGCTTATTTATGCTACCTCTAGCTATCTCGCCGTCTTTGCACCTTCTCCCGGGTGTGAAGGTGGCATCTTGCTTGATTTCTGCTGAGTCGATTTGATCTGTTATAGTTGTGCCTTGTTCATCAAGGTTTAGTTTAATATCTACGTGATTAGGCCTCACAAACGGGTTGAACGATCCGGTAATACGTAAGGTATGGTTTATTGATCTTAGAGGGGACGTTCCGGGAATTGACGTTATGTTGGTTTTTAGGCCTTCTCTAAGATCGGTTTTCTACTATTTTTCGTATCTATTAGGCTCAACTACGCGTGGGACGTTCCGGTTGCGTGGTGAAAACACCAAACTATCGTAGATCGATTTAGCTTGTAGTAATTAAGCAAAACCCCATGTTATCATAGATCCAACGCAGAACCATGGGGACAATCGGCTCTGAAAGCCGATTTACAGGGAAACCTGGGAGCCGATCACGGCTCAAATTTTACGTATACTTGTTTACCGTGCAGGAAACCAATCGGAACAATCCATCACCTTCCTGACCAGGTATAGGTCAGGTGGCACGCCCTCGAACCAAGACAGGACGCGTGCGTGCCGGAAGATTTGCGGGCCGTTGACCGAGGGACCAGGGCCCACCAGCCGCTCTGGGAGCCTCCCGGCTCTTCGTGTTGCTCGTCGCTGCCCGCCGGTGAGTTTTGACAGGCAACAGCCTCCCACGGTTGTGTTGATAGTTTTGCGTGTGTGGGGCTATTGCTGCTATGCTGACAGCACACACCATGCAGTTTGGTGCGTGTGCTGCTTGTGTGCCTGCTGCACCATGTGGATATTCTCTGGGTATGAAAGTTTACTTTTATCTGGTTACATTCACTTGTCTGGTGAAACTTGCCCCTCCTTTCTGTTTATTTGACTTATGGCTTAAAATTATGAAAGATATAGTTCTTTCATATTTGTGAAACTTGCCCCTTTAAAGATTACTCAATGATGAAAAAGTGAACAGTGCAACTCACTGTCAATTCTGAGAGTATAAATTCTAATCCTTAATTTTCTATCTTTAGTTTGTGTTTTGTTTTGCAGGTACCAGACTTGAAGATCAAGACTTTAGTTTATGTTTTCTTTTTCTTTATAGAATAGTCACTTGTAATATTTCTTTTATTCTTTTGTAATTTTTATTTTATTCTTTTGTAATAAAGATTGTACTATTACTCAGTATACAAAGATTCTTCTTTTATTTTATTACCATTGTAAAGATTCTTGATCAATTCCATAAGTTACATTTTGTAACTTATTTATTGAATAAAATTATGGAATGAATATTCTTTTTATTGATTAATTTATTTTATTTAAAGTTTAAGCTACTAATTATCACCTTTTAACTAAATCAAAATAATCAAACCTAATTTTAAATCCTTTTACTTTATGAATCCAACATTCAAATTCAAATTTCATTTCCCAAAACACAATAATCCACAAAGATCATATCAAAGTCTATAACAATCATCCTCCAAGACTATACCTAATCTCAAAGCATGAAAGAAACTTTGATCACTTTAGGTTTTTGTTTGGCAAAAAATTTACCCATATTTTTACAGATGAATGCATGCAATATCACAAATTCCTAAATCTACCCTTTGTTGGTTCCTAAATGCTGGGATGTTACACCTGGCCATCTTTCATTTTCTAAAAAGTTCGATTTTTTTAACCTTTCTTTTAGTTTTTTTTCCAAGTATTGGGGTGTGTAGCACCCGAGAGCCAAAAGTCTGTGTTGGAACATAAACATGTTATTTTATTTGACTAAAACACATTATTTAGCATTCCAATTCATTCATGAGATTCTATCACCAATTGAAACTAGGCAATTATTGGGGTGGCAGGCTGGGCAATGTGCCTCGCATTTGTTTATGGACGGACAACACGGTAAGTCCGGGAATCCGAGACAACAGACACAACTTGATGTCGTGTACCACCACTTTCGGACACAGAGCTTCATGTTTATTTTGCTCTCATCTAATGATGAGTTAGGGACTAATAGCGTTAACACGACTATCATGGTAGCTTCCACTAGCCCTAACACGACCTGATACATATATATGAAATATGAATTACTATAGTTTTCTTTAGACAATAACAAGGTGAAAGAATATATAAAATACGATACCATAATCATTATATGCTTACATTTTCCAACCACAATGAGACACCTCGATGAACAAAAAAGTGATCACGAGCACCAAGATGATATTTTTCATGTCTCCTCTTCAACCCCTGGACAATATAATAAACATCTATACAACTAGTTTTTTCGATGAACAATAGACACTTAGACTCAAGCGACACAATGGCTACGCCCCCTCTTGCCTCAATATATATAGAGAGATGGTACAATCTTAACTACGATATATGCCTTAGTTAATGAAAGGGTATATCAAATCACACAATTATGGTACTTCAAATACTACCTGATTTTATGTGAATGCGTATAAATCAACATATCCTCCGACCGCACAATTATAACAATAGGTAAATATGGATTATCATTCGCAAAATGTGTTAAATACAGATTATGTGAGATACTCATTATGAGTGCGCACACGACAATGCTTGTTACCATCATGTGGTTACAATTCCCATGATTTTGTTTACCCGGCGATTAAGCGACACAAATAGTTACCATCCACAAAACGGATTTCATCATAGTTTGCAATAAATTGTTATGTTTTGGTAAAACGGCCATAACTTTTACATACGACCTTGGATCAAAAATTTTTTTTATATAAAAATCGATCTACGTGAAAATTTACATCCGATTTTTTAGATTTCATAATTTTAAAAGGGATTTTTGATATGACTTTTTGAAGATTTGGACACTACTAAATGATTTTTAATTGGAAAACTTTGCAGTACATTATTAAAAAGACATGATGCATGATTCAAAGACGATATGGATGTCATATTTGGATTCCTATCATTTTTATGATCAATTTAGATATATGATTTGTTGAATTCTGATTTACGAATTTATAGATACAAATTATTCCATATTAAATAGAAAAAGGCAAAAAAAAAGTAAGCCGGCAGGTCGGCACGTCATCACGCAGGGACGCCTTTCACCGCCCACATTTGAACCCGCCTACACTCACGGCCGGCCCATGTCGCACACGCGTCCCACCTTCCAACGACGTGGGATACTACTGCGCGTGGGGCTATCTACCGTTGCTTGGCCACACGTGGTGTAGTGAACACGGTTTTTTTGCGAGGCAATGCCCATGTCAAAAACGTAGGTGTGACAGATCATTGTTGCAACCATGTTGATTTTGCTGCCGCGAGTCACATACCACTTTGGTGGGATTATTTTTTCATTTTTTCCTTTTCTTTCTAGTTTAATAATTTAGCTGTGTACATTCTTGATATCTTGATTAGCTCTTGACATTGTATTATTGCAGAGTCGATGTGTGATTAATGTATCATCTTGATATTAAAACATTACACTTTATCAAAACAAATTGGGTACTCATAAATTGGTCCGCAGGTTAAAGAGCAGTGAACTGCAGCAGTCGCATTGTATTATTGCAAAGCTCTTTACTACATTGCAGAGTACATAGCACGTCACACTAACAATTACTCTCTCTCTCTCTCTCTCTCTCTCTCTCTCTCTCTCTCTCTCTCTCTCTCTCTCTCTCTCTCTCTCTCTCTCTCTCCAAACTAAAGTCATACTACTCAATTTCTCGCTTATGAACGTACGTATTTATTATTGCAGTTACAAAGTGGTATTGAATGAGTTTGGGGGTGTGACGTACATTCCAAGTTATTTTACCAGTGATGACATGTTGCGCTCGTAACGCTGTGACGTTGAGAATGATATAATTTGATGTTAAGACTGAGATTATCTCGTGTACCCTGAGTTTAGTATATCCAACGAAGTAAACAAATGAAAAAAATGTTAATTCTACACAATGTTAGGATTCAGCATATAGATATAGCCGGTGTGAGCATCAGGTCCTCTAAAAATTCAGAAAATTCTAAAGTATAGCCTGTGTTAGCCTCACATTGCTAATTAAGGAGATCGATATATATATATGGTGGTGATTTGTTCATACACAAATACTGGTACTTGAATACTTTCCTACCATCAAAAAATTGTATCCAGAAATAACTGACTTGATTTTGTCTAGATTCAAATATATCTAGACATATATTAATATTTAGATACATTCTAATCTAGACAAATCCAAGTCTGTTATTTCTGGAGGAAGGAAGTAATATATTTGCATGCGAGAGCTATATGCTTATGAATCGACATATAAAATATAGAAGCACATCATGTTTGCGGATTGGCGGCAAGCGGATGACCTGTGTCAATAGATACATTCAACCAACAAGACTGCGATTGGGCACATAGAAGCAACAAAACTAGCTTAGGCTCGCACCATATGGTTCTCCCGCTAGATTCCATTCTCCACCGTAAGAATAGTATCGCCCTTCTATTCGTTATATTTCTTGTTCATTTAATTAAACAATGTTGGGTTACATTACTTTTACTCCCTCCGTCCCAGTTTAAAGGACACAATTTGCAATTCTCTGGGCCCTAGGTGTCATCTAATTGATCCATTTAATAGTATAGAGTAGAACATGCATGAGGAGAAAAAGGGTTAAGAAAGCGTTCACATTGTTCACACATGTGCATGCAAGCATTTTGTTCTTTTCACACGGGAGTAATTACAGGAATTAATGCTTTTGTGTCTAAGTATTTTGGGATTGCATGGTTTGCAAATTGTGTCCTTTAAACCGGGACGGAGGGAGTATGTTTTATCACATCCGAATTACGTCATGATTTTACGCAATTTATAATGCTAAATCACTTTTGCTTTTATATGGTTGATGTGCATGTATTAATTACATGGTTATCTGTTTGTGATGTCAATTAATTGCCTTATCTCTACAGACATGCCACTTGACACCTCGTTAATGCCCTTCTACATAGCTACATGGTTATCAGTTTTCCGCCATCACCTTTTCCATGCTATATATATGACATGGAGTGAAGCATGAAAAGCACAAGAACAATATAGGTCGAGCCAAAAAGAACAGAGATGGAAGGAAGTCAAGCAAACAGCGGTGGCAACAAGAAAGGAAAAGGTAAAATTGGATATAGTGATTTGTCTAACAAGATCAATTCACTATGGTGATTACCTTATGATATTACGTTGTTGACGTTACTAACAGTTTATCGTCGTCGGTGTAAAAAGCTATGTGGAAGACTGATTCAAATCTCGTTGGTTCCCGCGCAATTTGGGAGCCGCTTTAATTCAAGCGGATTCATACAATTCGATCTTTAGATATTTCCCTTATAGAGCTTGTTCCATCAAAGGAATGAAAGAGTTACAAAACTCGATCTTCATGACTGGTGTGAATTTTTTCATCAAGCAACATTATACTTACTTTCAGAAAAAATCCCTGCTGTCTCTAACTTCTTTGAAAAAATTCACACCAGTCATGAACTCTTCTTTTCTTTAGTGCAATCGTGTAGGATTCAAGAGGGTACTGTCATTGAATCATGTCTTTATTCTGGTTTATTGTTTTCTGAGTCATGTTAATGGAGTACACTACGGGCTTACTACCTACCACTTCGAGTGGGTATGTGACTTGGTAGTTCTTGGACAACGGATCTGTAGCAGTGTACTGTTAAAAAACTAATATTCTGTTATGTAAAAAAAGTTTTCATGTTCGCAAATTAAGAATCGGGGTAGCTACGAATTCAAGTACTTAGTTGAAGAAAATGCAACACATGACAATATCAGGAAACCCTATATAGTAATGCATGAAAACTAATTGCATATGCAGATATTTTCCCCATTATATACATCGACCGTCTAATTTTTCCATACACATATAGTAGTTGCAAATAATATTACAGTGTGTTAGTCTGCAGCAGATCAGAGTACTATATAAGTCACATTTGATGCTTGCATGTCACGCAGGCAAGGCGACCACGGAGAGGACGTTCTTCACCAACAACCTGACGCGCATCATGGAACGCGCCCTGCCGCCGTACCCGCGCGCCAAAATCGATCTAGAAGCCGTGGATGCCATGGACCGGTGCGTCGCGGAGTTCGCCGCCATGATCACCATCGCAGCCACCGAGCAGCAAAAGAAGGAGAGTAGGGAGACCATGAGTGTTGATGATCTGATCGTAGCCATGGAGGTTCTCGGCTACGACCACTACGTCGGGCCCCTCACCGAGTACCTTCGCCGGTACCGTGTGTCCAAAGGCATCGTGGGACACGGTGGCCGACAACGAGCAATGACCGCTGTGGCGCCGAGGACAGGGGAGATGGCACCAGCACCACAGCTGCCCAAATTTGCACCGGGTATGCCTCCGTACGGCTTCATGGTTCGAAGTCAGGTTCCTGAGATCGCTGTGGGGACAAGGGAAATGCCACCGACACCAACACGTCTGTCCGATATTAGTACAATGGGTCTGCCGCTGTGCAACTTCATGGTTCGAGATCCGGCGCCGGCGGCAGTTGTAGCGGCGGCTACAGGGGAAATGGCACCACAGCCGCCGGACTTGGCATTTGTTCAGCCGCCTTACGAGTACGACTTTATGGCGCAATGTCAAGCACAGACGGCTGTTGTAGCGATGAGGACGAGGGAGATGCCACCTACACCACCACGTCCGTCTGATTTTACATTGGGTCTGCCAACGTATGATGCCATGGTGCGAGGCCAGACGCCTTCGGCGACAAGGGAACTAGGCATGAACACAAACATTCTCGCGTTGTGGTCTGGATCTGCAGCAACGACAAGCACCTCTCGAATGCCACCTGCCGGTGATGATGACTCAGTGTAACCCTGGCACTAATAGACGTGTATTTCATTGAGAGGCTATTGTAAACCTGACATAATTGTTGCAATACTTTCGATGATCGATGATGATTAAAATAAATAGTTTTTCTAGCTACCATCTAGGACTTTTCTGCACTAACAATTGTGGTAATGCGGATTATATGTATTCTTGAGGTTTTCTTGTTTTGGAAGTCTAAAGAGTAGTAGCAGCTCACACAGTCACACGCTAATCTTACAATGCAAACAGTTGCCCGGCCGAGGAGGAAGACCAAGCAATGAGGAAAAGAGGAAGGATGGGACAAATAGGGCCAACCTAAGATTTATGCCATTTTTTCTAGATAACACACTGAAAGGCATATCATATTTCATAGAATAAATAAATAGACAGCTAACGCAATGTCCAAAAGACCACAACTCCATGCACTGCACTTGCCAAAGCGGTTTACCACGCATCCTCAACAAAAGACCCGCGATAACAACATGACTTTCCCAACCTCCTACCAAGAATGGTGAGGAAGACAGCACATGGAGCTACAAGACGATTACTCCAATGCGGCTACCTTTGCCAGATGCACAAGGACTCCAGATGTATCATTTCATGTGGAGGGAGGAGGACTTGCACACTACCGTTGACCTCAACTTATTGGAAGTGTGAAGGGAATCTAACTTAGGGTGTGAAGGTCTCGCACACCGCGAGTGACCATGCTTCACCGAGAGGTGATGGTACAAGGAAAGATGAGTGGAAGAACCTCTCTTAATGAAATGTTTTTGGAAAAATGAGAGGAAAGTAATTTTCTCAATCAAATGCTCCTCTGTGAGTCTAGGGTGATCATCTCTAAATATAACAATTTTTTTTAGATTATTTACATGTATGCCCCTAGGAATATCGTGGTGACTCCCTTGGCATTCTTTACATGACCAAAGGTGTATAAGGGTAAACTTACAAGAATATTCCATGGTATGTATACCATACATTTAGGGCATGAGGATTCGTTGTTGAGGATATACATAATGGATAACACCATAGCATGGATTAGGATCCAAATTGGGCTTGGCAAAGAGACCCAATGAGCCTCTAAGGTAGAAGCACATTAGGGAGGTCTATGAAAGGTGGATAGGTGAATAGTTTAGGGTTGATTAATTCTCCGTACCGTCAACTTTAGCCACCAACTCCAGCATGCCCAATCCGCCCTCGAGGACTTAACATGTCTGTGTCCGACGTTTCTTACTTGTTCATGTTGACAACTTGGAAGTTTTGTACCTATAGCATTTGGGCAAGGCGCACGACAAGAGTTGTTCCTGGGACACAACGACGATGACGGGGAAGTAGTACAACATCATTTCCCCAACATGCTTCACCAACTAGGTTCCGGTGAATAATACGTGATGCTGCACCTTGGTCCTCATTAGATTGTGATATTCTCCACATAAAGTAAAGTGCACAATGAGGCTCAATGCATTTTAATTAATTAATAGAAAACCATGACTACCCTTTCAAACATAATTGGCTATATCTAAATTCCCGGGTGTATAAAATTTAATGCCAAAATCTCATTGCTTGAGATTTGCACATATTGATATAGTATAGTATCTTTTTTGGTGTCTATTAATTTCGCCCATTAATTTCCTTGTGTTTTCTAGTATCATATTATATGCGTTTGTACTTGTATGCCACCTGGCACCCTTTTCTAGACAGAGACCCGTCAGTTTTTTTGTTGCCTGTACTTCCTTGCTACATATAAACGTTGCCTCCTAGAGATGTATGCCAAAGCACAAGGACATCACAGGTAGAGCGAGAGGAGCAGAGATGGATAGAAGTCAAGGAAACGACCATGGAAACGATGGAGAAGGTAAAACTAGATCAAGGGAATCCTCTCATAAAAGATCATCTCTTCAATTGGTTTGGCATCTGATATTACATAGCTGAAATATATTACTAATTTGCTGATGCCATGATTTTTTTTTTCAAAAACTTGTTCATCCTTGCTGGTTCCCGCGCAATATGTGAGTTTCTTTGATTCAATGGTTCCTATTTTTTTGGGAGTTTTAGTCCATTGAAATTTTCGTTTAGAGGTTGATTGATGATTGACAAGTAATTGATTATAACAGAAACTTTAGTAGAAAGTTTCATAGAAGACTTTGCACTTGATTCTAGATAAAATTCTCCATGATGGACATGGTTCACAAATTCTCATACAGTATATATTTTCTTTCCTGATCTTACAAGCTTCAAAGAACATGCTGTTGCAATTTTCTGTTTACTGTATATAAAAATTGTTTTACATTTTGTGGATCATAGATCAGCCTTGAGTATATAGTATGAACAACTTTGAGTGGATCGGGAATTCTTTGTTGACAGATATGAAATGATCTAAAGTGGAATTATGGTCTTGTCCACTTTGAAGTTATTTATTACACTTAATTATTTCCTTAATTACTCTATTTTGGATCTGGCTCCTGCTCAGCGCCGTGAGAGCACTCATCTGAACAACGTGATGGAAGATAAGATGGAAACAACAAAATTAGTTCACAGTGGCAGTTGTATATCTTTTTTTCCATAATCATGCGTACATGCATTTCAGTAAATGATTGTAAATCACACTAAAAGCAGCAGAGGGGGACCATATACATGTGACGCATAGTCTGTTAAAAAAAATACTTCGTGACACATATTTGGTGCAGGCAAGAAGACGGCAAGGACGACGACCTTTCCGAAGACCAAACTGAAGCGCATCATGGGCCACGCCCTGGAGGGGCACCCGCAGGCGAAGATCGACGAAGACGCCATGGTCGCCGTGGACCGGTGCGCCCTAGAGTTTGCCGATCTTGTCACCACGATGGCCGCGGAGCAGTGCCGGAAGGACAACAGGAAGATCGTGAACGGAGATGACCTGATCAACGCTATGGAGATCCTCGGCTTCCACCACTACGTCGGGCCCCTTAAGGAGTACCTGCTCCGGTACCGTGAGTCCAAAGGTCAGGTGGAGATTCCGCCATCGCCAGCGACTGTTGTGGTGACGACGGGGGAGATACAGGCAGCAGTATCCCCCAGCCGTTTGGCTTTGTGCTGGGTCAGCAGCCACCATGCAACGTCACAGAGCTAGGCCTCAAAACGGACGTGTATGCGGTGTGGTCCAGAGATGCACCGGCAAGCACCTCGTACCCCGATGCCACCTGCCGGCGATGACTAGTGAATGTACATCTAGATATCGATGAGAACTTCAGTCAGGGTTGTAAACCTTGAGACATGGTTGCTTTGCTGCTGGTGATGAGATCAAAATAAATGTATTTTCCTAGTTCTACCCATCATGTCGGTGTGTTCTTTCTATCCGGTATCATAGTGTTGTTGTTCCAGAAATCATGTTATAAAATAAGATGTCATAGATGTCACTTCCAACATCTGCATCATCGTGTGAAGCATGCAACCCTTCGTCCCGAAAATCTAATGCACGATACATGCATTGGCCTTACAAGCTAAACGGTCACGGGAGCCTACGGGGAAGAAGGGTGACGATGTAGAAGAAGAAGAAGGGGCCCGTGGGGGACTCACCAGGGCCCCTCGAGCTTAGTTCGGTGGTCTTACTAAGAGGAGCAAGCGATCTACTATTGTGGCAACGTAGTAGTCGAAGATGAGGATTTACTGGTGAGTCCCCTTCGAGATATTCTACAGGGACCATTTCCTTTCATTTTGTACCTTTCTTGCTTCTACTTTTCTTTAGGTATATTGTATTTTGATCTTTATTTTCTTTTCTTTCACTTGGATTATATTTCCTCGGCATTATTACATATCTGGATATATTTAGCTCTTTGTGTATGTGCCTCAAGCTCAAGAACTTTCGACATTGTACAATGCACGTGGTCGTAGGATAATCTTTGCTCTAGGCCCACAATGTAGTGTTGAATATCATGCTTTATTGATTTTTGATACTATATTAATTTTCGAATTGTGATCTCTTGTATTTACCCACCTAAAAAATTATGGGCCCACCACTAATATGGCTCTTGTTTCGTTGTGAGCTTTGCTGTGTTGTGGGTAGTATGCAATTTTAGTTTTGAAGTGAGCTATCAACACGTCATCCCAAACACAAGGATATCTACCTGCATTTAGAGCAGTCAATGATTATATGTATTCACATTTATACATGTATCTTATTTCCTTTAATTATTGAATATCATTTGAACGTGTTGGTTTAATCGTGTGAATCACTCTAAAACGAACACTTGTCCCATAGCATGACAACTAAGCCATGAACTTCATGCTATTTCCTTTTTTATTTAGACATGTCTTGCTTATTCTTTTCCATGAGTACGTAATTTTGACATTTATTTTATTGCATATCACTTGGATTATATTTCATCGGCATTATTACCTATCTAGATATAGTATGTTCTTTATGCATGTTCCTCAAACCTGAGAACATTTGACAATATAATTAGCGTGTGATCGTATTCTTCACTTGATCTTGCTCTACGATCACAATAACAGGGAAAGGAGCTATGTTGGGGCAAAACCTGCAGGTTATGGCCCATCCTTCTATTTTTGGGCTAGTTCCGGCCATGCACAATAGTACCACAAATTACTCTTTATTGATCTTGCTACTTTAACTAGACACTATATGAACTTGATTTTCCCCTTTTTTTAACGAACTATATAAACTTGATTCTTGATATTTTTAGATATACAATCATCTTCGAAATTTTAGGCCCGCCACTCGTATGACTTTTATTATGTTGTAAGCTTCGTTGCCTTGTGGATAGTTTATCATTTCCTCCTAAAATGAGTTGTGTACTCGCCACTAGGAAAAAAAACGACATTTATTTACAGCACTCAAATGTTATATTCACATTAATATGTGATTTGTCCTTTTTCTCTAGTTAATAATGTTGTATATATTTAAAAGTGTTGGTATTATTGTTCGTATTTGTCCTTTTATATTTATACATGTTTGAAAACCGCACAAACAGCGGATCCTCATCACCCACGCGACAGCAAACCCCAGCCACACTCAACGCACACCCCTAAGCTCGAGCCGCCACTCCGACTTCCCCCGCTCGGATCCGAGACGTAGCGTTGCACGACCTGGACGCTTTGTAGCCCATGCTACTCAAGACAACCACCCGTAGACCACAAACGCTGCACCAAAAGTCCGGGACAACCGCCCTGACATATACCTGTCAGACCGAATGTCAGATCGCGTCGATCGGGCCGACGAACTCGCTGCCCTTGCAGCACCAGCACGCCACCCATGCCTTGCTAGGCCACAACCACACCCCATAGAGTCGTTTCCGCAAAGTCGTTCGAGATCGCCGGCTCGGCGTGCCACCACCATTCGGAGCTGCCGTCCAGGCATCCACTAGCCTTGACAATAAAAAACCATGCACAACTGTCACAAACCTGCAAACCACAAGGTAAAGGACTCCAAGGCGGATCCCCCAAAAAGGTAGCGGCATTGCTATCGATGTCGCCCGCTTTAAAGAAGCTCAGGTTTTTACCCCAAGGACGCAAAAACACTTGCATCATCCATAGATGAAGCTCCTCCATGACGCCTTCAAGAAGGAACACGACTCACAAGGCACCGTCGTCATCGGTGCCAACCAGAGTCGGCGTAGATATTTTACCTGGAGTAGCATCTTTGCCGACTCCTCCACAAGGAAGTGAAGGGAATATGCCCCGAGAGGCAATAATAAAGTGGTTATTATATATATTCCAAGTATATGATATATGTTTATTTTGCATGCTATAATTGTATTAATAAGGAAACATTAATACATGTGTGTTTAATAAACAAACAGAAAGTTCCTAGTTATGCCTCTCTTATGAACTAGCTCGTTGATCAATAAGATGATCAAAGGTTTCCTGATCATGGACATTGGATGTTGTTAATAATGAGGTCACAACATTATTGGAATGGTGTGATGAACATTCATCCGAAGTATATCATTACGATCAAAGCCATTGAGTTTATATTTCTATAACATCATACGAAGTAATCCTAATTCTTAGACCATGAGATCATGTCAATCACTAACACTGGAAGAGTATCTTGATAACATCAAACGTCACACCGTAACAGGGTGATTATAAAGATGGGTTTAATACTACTAAAGTGTTATGTTGAGGCCCATGGATCGAGAGTGGAATTTGTTCATCCCGATGATGGATAGATATACTCTGGGCCCTCTCGGTGATATCATATTGATTAGCTTGCAAGCAAGTGATTTGATCACTAGAATGTTATATCACGGGAACGAGAAAAGATTACATGTCAGTAATGAGATCAAACTAGGTATGGAGATACCGATGATCGAATCTCGGACATGTAATATATCGCGAGACAAAGGGATTAAGATACTAGCATAAAAGGTTCTTACGATCACAAGAAAGTCATCGTTGAATGTGTGGGAGTCAGTATGGATCTCCAAGTCCCGCTTCTAATTATTGATCTGAGAGGGGTCTTGATCATGTCTACATTATGCGAGAACCATTGGGTGACACACTTAAGATACACCGACGCCATTTGGAGCAAATAGTTTTATGCTGAAAAGAATAACAAAGCGCAGGAATTTATTTCACTAGACACCGAAACTGTTTTCGGGTGAAATTACAGAAAGTATTTCTACATGTGAAATGAAATACTAGTAAGGGGTTATATGTGAATGTTTATCATTAAGGTAATTTACAAAATTCTGAATAAATAAAAGGAGTTTTATTTAAAGAGAGTTTGCATTAAATTTGCTGGAAATTTAATGAGAATTTTGAGTTGGATTTTGAGTGGAGAAGTGAATAGGCATTTTTGTGAGTGGAGCTTCCACCCACATGAATGGAGGAGGGGAGGGGGCAGCCCCATGCGCCGGCCACCCCCTTGGGGTGCCCCCCTCTCTCCTATATAAAGCCTCCCTCTCCCTCTCTCTCACTCACACCTCCTCGTCAAGGATCTCTCTCCCCCTCTAGTTTATCTCCCACGGCTGTGCTTCCGCTCCATTGCTGGTGCCTCAGACGTGTGTGCGAGCACGGATGCGCCGCTGATTTGCGGCGCTAGGATTTCCTCTCAATTTTGAGATCGGCAAGAGTTCATCTACATCAACCACGAGTTCAACCTCGTTAAGCTTTGTCGGTCTTCAAGGGTATGTTCTCTACGGATGTATATCCGCCCATTGCTTGTATCTAGTAGATAGATCTTGGTACATAGTTGTTCCCATCGTAGGAATTTTTTTTGTTTTCTATGTTGCGAACCCTATAGGAAGGAAGTAGCGAACAACTTGGGCATTGGAGCCTTGTTGTCGGCCACCGACCACTTGGTGCAAAGACAGAGAAGCCTCGCCCGTACCGACTCGGGGCCTCCCGACCAAACAACCGAAAGCCATCCAGGACCGACCTGAAGGGAATATGCCCGAGAGGCAATAATAAAGTGGTTATTATCGTATTCCTTATTTATGATAAATTTTTATTTTGCATGCTATAATTGTATTAATATGGAAACATTAATACATGTGTGTTTAATAAACAAAAAGGAAGTTCCTAGTTAAGCCTCTCTTATAAACTAGCTCGTTGATTAACAAGATGATCAAAGTTTCCTGATCATGGACATTGGATGTTGTTAATAACGAGGTCATAACATTAGTGTAATGATGTGATGAACATTCATCCAAAGTATAGCATTACGATTAAAGTCATTGAGTTTATATTGCTATAACAACTTACGAAGTGATCATAATCCTTAGACCATGAGATCATGTCAATCACTAACACCAGAAGAGTTTCTCGATGACATCAAACGTCACACCGTAACTGGGTGATTATAAAGATGGATTCAGAACTAATAAAGTGTTATGTTGAGGCCCATGGATCAAGAGTGGAATTTGTTCATCCCGATGACGGATAGATATGCTTTGGGCCCTCTCGGTGATATTACATTGATTAGCTTGCAAGCCAGTGATTTGATCACGAGAATGTTATATCACGGGAACGAGAAAAGAGTGCATGTCGGAACGATATCAAACTAGGTATGGAGATACCGATGATCGAATCTCGGACATGTAATATATCGTGAAACAAAGGGATTAAGATACTAGCGTAAAAGGTTCACACGATCACAGAAGTCATCGTTGAATGTGTGGGAGTCAGTACGGATCTCCAGGTCCTGTCACGATTATTGATCGGAGAGGGGTCTCGATCATGTCTGCATTATTCGTGAACCATAGGGTGACACACTTAAGGGATACCGACACCATTCGGAGCAAATGATATGCCAGAGAAAGAAAAAGGAAAGCGCAGGAATTTATGTCATTAGACACCGAAACTATTTCGGTTGAAATTGCTGAAACTAGTTCTGCATGTGAAATTGAAATGTTGTAAGGGGTTTTATGTGAATGTTTTTTAATTAAAGTAATTAACAAAATTCTGAATAAATAAATAAAAGAGTTTTATTTAAATGAGAGCTTGCATTAATTTTGGTGGAAAATTAATGCATGTGAGTGGAATTGTGAGTGGAGAGGTTTTTATGTGAGTGGAGCTTCCACCACATGAATGAGGGAGAGGTGGGGGCACCCTCCATGGCCGGAGGCCATGCCCCCTTGGGCTGCCCCCTCCCCTATAAAAGGACCCCCTCCTCTCACTTGTCTCTTACACCTCCACGCGAAGGATCTCTCTCCCCCTTTAGAATTTCCCATGGTCTCGGATCAGCGAGATACATGTTCCCGGTGGCTTTTTCTAGAAGGATTTGTTGTCTTCCGCTGCTTTGCTGGAGCGAGGGCGCGGAGTTTGTCGGGGTACCCGTACGTGTGTGCGATCACGGATGCACCACTGCTTTGAGGTGCTGGACTTGATCGTGCTGTACCGGTTGGACCAGATGGACTTCATCACGATCATGAGATCGACAAGCGTTCGTCTACATCATCCAAGAGTACAACCTCGTTAACGCTATTCGGTCTTCGAGGGTATGTATTCTATGGATGTATATCCACCCGTTGCTTGTATCTAGTAGAAATATCTTGGTACATAGATGTTCCCATCGTAGGAAATTTTTTGTTTTCTATGCTGCGAACCCTACACGACCACCTCCATTGCCGGGATCCGGGGCCATCAACCTGCCACCATCGGGATCCACTCATCCATCCCTCTCCTACCAATCGCCGCCATTGTGCCGACCCTCTACATCCTGAAGAAGCCCGGAACGACTCGCCCTCTAGATCCCATCGTCACCGCAGCCCCTTGTGCCGAAGACGCACGCGCACGCTTGCGCTCCACATTGGCTCTCTACGCGCTTGCGCACCGCCTGTAGCCCGCGCCTGACAGCCGCCATCCCCATGGCCAGGAGCCACCGCACTGACGCCCAACCGCCAGATCCTCCGCGCCCATGTTCGTAGCACACAACGGGAGAAGTCACATCGCCGCCGGAAGCCACACGGGCTTTGCCCGGAAGGACTCACTGGCGGCGATAAGGGTGAATGGAGGAGGATGTGGCTGCGAAGGGGAGGATTGGCGCGAGAGGCATTTTTTTCCTCCCAACTCGAGAAATGAGTTATACCCCACCCAACATGTTCTGAAACGCACTTTTGATGTATACTGGATCCATTAGACATGGTGGGTGATACGTTGGAAACGTATCTATAATTTTTGATGCTCCATGCTTGTTTAGTATCTACTTTGCTTTACTTGTCCACACTTTGAGGTGCTTTTTACATGTTTTCTGGTACTAATCTATTAACAAGTTGCAATAGTGCGAGATGCCTGTTTTCTGCTGTTTTTGGTTTCAGAAAAGTTACTAAAGAAATATTCTTGGAATCGGACGGGATAAACGTCAAAGTTAATTACTTTACGTGGGGAACAAGAAGTCCATAGGAGAGCCAGAGGGGCCAGCTGGGGAGACTCACCCTGTGTTCGGGGCAGGGCCCGCTACCGCTATGGTTTGGTGGCCCTGGACGCCTCCCGGTCTCGCCCCTTCGCCTATAAAAATCCCCCGATGCAGAAACCCTGAGTACCTGATCAGAAATCCATGAAACCGTTTGTAGCCGCCACCAGCATGGTCCCTAGATCGGGGGGATCTGAAGTTCTTCCCGGCACCCTGCCGGAGGGGAGATCATCTCGGAGGCCTTCTCTCCGGTATGATGCGTGAGTAGTTCCACCTTGGACTATGGGTCCATGTAGTAACTAGATGGTTGTATCTCCTCCTTTGTGCTTTCATGTATAGATCTTGTGAGTTCCATTCATGATCAAGATCTAATCTATTTGTAATCATGCATGTTGTATTTGCAGGGATCCGATGGATATTGAGATTATTATGTTGGTTTGATTAATGGTTTTATCTTTATGATTCTATTATGTCTGTGTTGTTTGTGATCTTGCGTGCTCTTCGTTGTTAGTGGTTATCTTGGCCAAGTAGTTGCTAGTGACTCCAAGAGGGGGTATTTATGCTCGATAGTGGGTTCATGCCTCTAGTTTTCAAGGGAAGTGACAGAAATATCTCCGGTTGTAGATGTGCTATTGCTACTAGGGATAAAACAACGGTATCTTGTTCATGAAGCATGTGGACTATTTACCTTACACACTTTGCTTAAAGCAGTTGTCTGTTGCTTGCAACTTAATACTGGAGGGGGTTCGGATGATAACCTGAAGGTAGACTTCTAGTCATAGGTTCAGCTGGATGGCGGTTTATGTATATTATTGTATGACCAATCAACCTCATAGGATCTTTCTGTCTAGTAATTACATTGTTATGCCTTGCTCAGTTCCTGTCAATTGCCCTGCTGTAATTTGTTTACCCTTCATGCCATGTTGTTTATCTAAGGAGAGCACCTTTAGTGAACTATGGACCCCGGTCCAATCTTTACCATTGATACATCTTCCACTGTTACTTGTTTACTTGCTGCAAACCATTACCTTCTACACCATACGTTTAATCCTTTGTTACAGCAAACCGGTGAGCTTGACAACCTCACTGATTCGTTGGAAAAAAAGTCTTGAGTTTGTGTTGTGTAGGTCTCCGCGTTGCTTGCAATACCTGTGTGACGTTTTCTTCCTCCTTCTGGTTCGATAACCTCGGTCTCAACTGAGGAAATACTTGCTTCTGTGCTCTTCACACCTTGCTCTTGGGGTTCCCAACAAGAATCCACATCAAGCACCAAGTTCTCTGACGCCACCAAGGAGTCATCAGTGGGCTCTATTTGCCCCGACAAGAAATGCTTCCAAGGTAGATTGGGTCGAGATCTCATATCACAGGGACATTTTGACATATCACAAGGAAATTTTGGGGAACCCCTATATGACGCATTAAGCGTTTATTCCGAGCATGACGCCTGAAGTATCGTGTCTCGTGGGCCGGCCCACTTTCCATCTAAGCAGGCTACCGGGGTCGGCCTAATTTCTGTCTAAGAAGGCTACCAGGGTCGGCTACCATGACAAAATCCTTCATTTTTCTGTTTAATTTAAAAACATTCACATTTAAGATATTTAAATAGGAAAAGTTTTAAATTTGAAACTGTTCAAATCTGAAAATGGTTCAGTTTTGGAAATTGATAAATTTGAAACTGGTTTGAATGTGAAAAATATTCAAATATTTTTTTACAAATTTTAAAATTGTTCAAATTCGAAAAATATCTAGATTCAAAATTTGTACATATTCAAATATGTTCTAATTTGAATTTGTTTAAATATAAAATTTGGTAAAACTTGAATCTTGTTCAAATTTGAAACTCTTCAAAATTCAGAAAAGAAACATGAAAAAAGAAAACAAATGAGAGAGATGGAGAGCGGGAGGGGGGTGTTGGTCTAATCGTGTGAATCACTCTATTAAACGAGGTCTCGTCTAAGAGAAACATAGCATGAATGGCTTACGCAGACCATCGCTGCGACCTAGGTCAACTTTCTCACGTACTACGATGTCAATGACCTGGACCCATATGGCCTAGCTATGTCTCTTTCTGTGCAGCTGGAGGTGAAAACAACTAAAATAACTTCTAGCCAAAAATACTTTCATATAATAAAGCCCTCGGGCCGGATGGTTTTCCGTCTGAATTTATCAGAAATTTTGGTATATCATGAAAAAGGAGTTAATGGCTCTATTTCGGCAATTACACATGGGACAACTACCTTTGTTTAAACTAAACTTTAGAGTCATTACGCTTTTATCGAAGAAAGAAAATACGGTACAAATACAACAATACCACCTCATTTGTTTGTGAATGTTAGCTTTAAAATCTTCACAAAAGTTACCACTAATCAAATCACTAGTATTGTGCAAAAGGTAATTCGTCCTACTCAAACCGCCTTCATGCCGGGACGCCATATATTGGAAGGAGTGGTAGTCTTGCATGAGACTATTTATGAGCAATATTAGAAGAAACTTGACGATGTTCTTTTCAAAATTGACTTTAAAAAACATACGACAAAGTTAAATGGTCGTTTTTGCAACATGCTTTTCATATGAAAGGCTTTGATCCAGTCTGGTGCGAATGGATTAAGAATTTCATACAGGAAGGGAGCGTTGGAGTAAATATTAATGATGACGTTGGCCATTATTTTTAAACTAGAAAGGGTTTGCGGCAAGGAGATCCCTTCTTCCCAATCCTATTTAACATTGTCGCAGACATGCTCGCTATCATTATTGCAAGAGCAAAAGAGGAGGGCCAGGTTGGAGGACTCATCTCTCACTTGGTTGAGGGAGGGGTTTCAATTTTGCAGTATCTTAAAAATCAGATAATATAAAACTCATTCTTTGTATGTTTGAGCATTTGTTAGGATTAAAAATTAATTTCCACAAAAGCGAGGTTTTCTATTTTGGAAAAGCTAAGGATATGGAACAACAGTATAGGAATATCTTTGGATGTGAGTCTGGTTCCTTGCCCTTCCGGTATCTGGGTGTACCTATCCATCATAGAAAACTGAAAAATTCAGAATGAAATCTGGTTGAGAGTCGCCTTATGTCTAAGCTCAACCTTATGTCTAAGCTCAGTTGTTGGCAGGGCAAGCTTCTCTCAGATGGAGACTGTCTCATTCTTATTAATTCTGCCTTGACTATCTTATCAATGTTTATGCTTTCATTTCTAGAAATACTAGTGGCGGTCCGAAAAATACTAGACTTTTAGCGATCTCGGTTTTTTTTGGCAAAATGATGGCACAACAAAGAAATATAGGTTAATGAGATGGAACATTATATGTCGTCCCAAGGATCAATGGGACTAGGAATTGAAGTGCTAGAGCTAAAGAATAAGTGTTTGTTAAGAAAATGTCTTTTTAAACTACTATTAGAGGAAGGTATGTGGCAAGAACTCCTATATAAAAAATATTTAAAAAATAAGATATTAGCGCACGTAGAGACCAAGCCTACGGATTCTCCCTTTTGGAAAGGCCTTATGAGGACAAAAATGATTTCTTCAAACATGACTTTTTTAAAAGTTGGAGATGGGATAATGCTGCGGTTTTGGGAAGACATTTGATTAAGCGACATACCTTTATCGGCTCAATACCTAGCATTATATAAAATTGCTCAACATAGAGATAAAAAAACATTTTTCCTCTAACATGGTTATCCCAAGATCTAGCTGAGGTAGAAGGCCATGAGGATTACCACTAGATATGCAGTTGCGGATTACTGATGTAGCACGTCTATTGATGCAGTGCAGTCCTCACGATCCAATCCGATCGTCGGGGTGCTGATCGTACAGCACCGCTGGTGGTATCCACACGTACGAGGAGGAGCGCTGGCGGTGAACTGCTAGGTTCTGTATGGCGGCAGGACTGCTGTGGAGTTAGGGTTTCCAACGCATGAAATGACCTAAACGTCAACCCTCCAGGGTTTATACACCCCACTATATATAGGAAGTGAAAGTGGGCTTCACTCACTTGTGTATCATTCACTAAAGCCCATATTAGATTAGTCACCGTGAGTCTGACTTAGTCCAATCCGGCTCGAGTCTAACCCAACCATATTTCCGGTTCATATCCAATTCGAACTTGCTCCCGCTCTTAAGTGTGTGACCCCGCAGGCTCATGGCAACTTGGACATGATTAAAGTTCGACTCTCAATCGATCAATCAGTAGTGGCTCCTAGCAGAATGTGCTGACTCTCAAGTACCAAAGAGTCATGACGACATGTATTTCCAATGCGACTTACTTCCCAGTCTCTTTTTCCTCACGATATACCTTGTCAGACTATAGGCGAATAATTTTCATCCCTTAAATAGTAAATGATTCATCTGACTAACTCTTATTTGATCGCCTTAGTTAACACTTAACCGAGTCATGCATGGCCATGCTTTCAGAATCATATCATCCGAGAGGGCCCAGGTAATATATCTCTAAATGGAGGGGCAAAATCTCATATTGGTTATTCACATCATGCAGCTTGATTCTCAGTCGATCCGAACTCTGCCTTTATGACTTTCCAGTTACGGATCAACGTTTGACAGAACCTAAGTCGGTGATCCTCAACTCGGATTGTGCAATAAACTCAGGTCTAAGGATTACATTGATTGAGACATATAAATGACGACTTTTTCGTTGCAGCTAAATATGGGTCAATCCGACTCACTAAACTCTTTAGCCGAATCCGTGTAAGTCGGAATAGCATCACCATGCCCATGACAAGTGAAACCGAGTCATCTGCCGACTTTCACATTGGTCTAAGTTGTGTGTCTAGCACAACCTTAATGACCAAGGATATTTAGTACAAACACCATGAATGTATAGTTCCACAACTGAATCACATATTCAATGATAAACATCAGATGTTTATACAAGGACACCTTAATATCTTTATGAATACAGTGGGAATTACATCATACATGATTGCCTCTAGGGAATTATTCCAACAGTCTCCCACTTGCACTAGAATCAATCTTCCGACATCACATGTCTAGGCATCTAATGCCCATAGCTATTAGGTGCGCCTCATGCTTTGGCTGTGGTAGCGGCTTTGTCAACAGATCCGCAATATTTGCATATGTGTGTATCTTGCATAACTTGATATCACCTTGATCCACGAACTGGCGAATCAGGTGGTACCGCATGAGTATGTGCTTGTTATTTTGGTGTTGCCTAGGTTCTTAGGCTTGTGCAATAGCACCATCATTGTCACAATACACGTCTAACGGATTGGACGAGCCCTGAACCACACCAAGATCCATGAGGAAATTCCTCATCCATACAACTTCCTTTGCTACCTCTGAGGCGACAATATACTTAGCCTCTGTTGTAGATGCAGACACAGTCTCTTACTTGGAACTCTTCCAGCTCACAGCCCCTTTGTTTATCACAAACACATATCCGGATTGTAAACGAGAATCATCAAAGTCGGTAAGATAACTCGCATCTATGTAACCCTTTACACAGAGTTCATCTTCACCTCCATGATGACCCACAAGTATAGGGGGTGTATCGTAGTCTTTCGATAAATAGTAGTGTTGATTCCAACGAGGGGCAGAAGGTGTTGACTAGTGGTATGGAGCAGGAAATCTCTGTAAATACTTAGCAAACATATTTTTAGGGATTTTCTGATTAAGCAAGGAAACAAAGTGCAAGTAATAAATACAACGAACAAATGCAACAAGTGGCCCAATCCTTTCTTAGCAAAGGACAAGCCGGTGGAAATACTTATAAGGACCAAACATTCTCGAGGACACACGGGAATTCTGTCAAGTGCTTTCACTTCATATAGCTAAGTAGTCTTCTTTGGTGTTGTAAGTGTTGTGTGGGTGAACCTGTGCTAATGTACTAACCTTACTTGGACTAATACATACTTGTGATTAAACCCTCTATAAGCATCCACAACTACATGAAAGCAATTAAGGTAAAAACCTAACCACAACCTTAAACTCTGAGATCCTACGCTCCCTTGTGCAATGGTGTCCTAACGGGGATTCAGGTTTCTGTCACTCCGGCAACCCCATAATTAGTAGCCAAATACACAATGCATTCCCCTAGGACCATAAATTATGAAGTATCATGTAGTCGACGTTCACATGACACCACTAGAAGAATAGCACCACAACTTAAATACTAAACCATTGAATAATATCTCAACACAAATCCACTACTAACAACATGACTTCTCCCATGTCCTCAAGAACTAAACGAACTACTCACAAGACGTCATATGGATCAAGATCAAAGATGATATGGTGATGGATAACAATCTGAATATAAACAATAATCCAATGGTTCCACTCACAAGCATCAACTACAATAGTAATCAACACCGAGAAAGTTTCCCCTAAGAACTATGCTAGTATTCAACACAATTGTTACAACGGGATGGAGTGGTGATGATGGTGCTGGTGGAGATGATGGTGTGGATGATGATGATGATCCCGATGAAGTCTAGCTTGATGACGGTGTTGATGTGACGATCTCCCCTCTCTGGGAAGGAATTTCCCCGGTAGAAATCTGTCTCGGTGTTTTCCGAAGAGCTCTTTCTCTCTCGGTGTTTTCCGCCCCGTAGAGGTGGCATAATCTTTCTATGGTTGCTCCTCGTGTTTTAGGGTTTTGAGGAGAAGATATAGGCGAGAGGGTGGAGCCAGAGGTGGGTCAGGTGGGCCACACCCCTGTAGGCGCAGGGTAGGGGTGGCCCGCGCCTGGGGGGTGTGGGCCCACTATGGCCCATCTCTGCCTCCCCTTTTGGCTTCCTTCGTCTTCTGGGAAAATATGATTTTCCGTAGTTTTTCTGTTATTTTTATGATCTTCGCGAAATTGCATCGAAATAACTCTTTTTCCATCAGAATCCTGACTCCGGCAGTTTATCCTCCAAGAATCATCCAACATGCAAAAACAGAGGAAAAGACATAAGTAACACCTCTTAATATGAAATATATCAATGAATAGAGGAAAATTATGATATAGAATGGTGATGCAAATTGGACGTATCACTCCATAAACCAAAAACATATCCTCAGTCCTTCTCAAGTACTTTAGGATATTTTTAGCCGTTGTCTAAGGGATTTCTCCAGGATCAGCCTGGTATCTGCTCACAACACTTAGAGCATAGGAAACATCCGTCCTAGTACAAATCATGGCATACATGATGAATCCGACTGCTGAGGCATACGAAATCTCACTTATCCGACTTCTCTCATCAGTAGTCGAAGGACACTGAGTCTTGGTAAGTTTTACATCATGGGACATCAGTAAGAACCCCTTCTTAGACGATTTCATGTTGAACCTTTTCAACACTTTGTCCAAGTATGTACTCTGACTCAATCTAATGAGCCGCTGATGGCTCAAATGATGTAGAGCTTGTTGGGAACCCCAAGTGGAAGGTATGATGAGCACAACAGGAAGTTTCCCTCAGTTATGAAACCAAAGTTATCGAACTAGTAGGATAAAGAACCAGCTGCCCAGGTGTTGCTAGCAACGTGGAACCTGCACAACAGAACCACAATACTTTGCCCCAACTTATAGTGAGGTTGTCAAGCTCACCGGTTTGCTGAAAACAAAAGATTAAACGTATAGTGTGGAAGAAAGTAGTTGCTTGTAGAAATTGCATAAAGTAATTGTAGAAAGTAAACATTAGACATTAGATTTGAATATCAGTGGGAAGAATGGACCGGGGTCCATAGTTCACTAGAGGTGTTTCTCCATAAGATAAATAATATGTTGGGTGAACAAACTACAATAGGGCAATTGACAGATTGAAAATGCATAATAATGCATCTACATGTCATGATGATTTCTATGAGATTCATTTGGGAATTACAACATAATACATAGACCGTAATCCAACTGCATCTATGACTAATAATCTACCTTCAGGTTATCATCCGAAACCCTTCCAGTATTAAGTTGCAAGAAACAAATAATTGCATTAAGCAAAGTGTGTAAAGTAAAAAATACAATTTCCCTTGAACAAAGGATTGTTGTTTTCTCCCTATTAGCAACAACACATCTATAACCTTAGAGGTTCTTGTCACTCCCCTAGATTACTAGAGGCATGAACCTACTATCGAGCATAAATACTCCCTCTTGGAGTCACAAGCAACTACTTGGCCAGAGTAACCACTAGCAACGGAGAGCATGCAAGATGAAAAATAACATAGACATGATAGAATCAATAATCAATCTTGACGTAGTACTTGATATGTCCAAAATGTATCTACTTTCCCGAACACTTTTGCTATTGTTTCTCCTCTAAACTGTGTGATTTGGATACAACTAACACGGACTGACGCTGTTTTTAGAGAATTACCTTGGTGTCTAGTTTTTGTGCAGAAAATCAACTATCAGGAAAAATCCTGGAAAATATGCCAAAAATCCTATTTCACCAGAAGACTCTGGAGCCAGAATACGAGATGGAGTGGAGGCCTGAGGGGCTCACACCCCCTACCGCATGGGCCATGCCTGGTCACGCTTGGGAGGGGTGTGGCCACCTCGGGCACCCCCTTAGCCTTCCTCTTCGCCTAAAAGAAGCCTCCTGACCTAAAAACCGAGGTGGGGTTCGAAGTTTTTCCAGAAAGAGTTCTGTTGTGCCGCCACCACCAGAAACCACAATTCGGAACCAGAAACTCCGTTCTGGCACCCTGCCGGGACAGAGAATTTGGAGAGGATAGCCATCATCATCAACAACGCCTCTCCATCAACCATCCATGTTTCCCCCATCCATGAGTGAGTAATCCCCCGCTGTAGGCTATGTGGATGGTAGGGATTGGATGAGTTCTATCATGTAATCCAATAAGATTGTTAGGGCATGGTGCCTAGTATCTCTATTAGGGCTATTTGACTTTGTTGCAAATTTTTGTGCTTAATGCTTGTCACTAGGGCCCGAGTGCCATGATCTCAGATCTGAACTTACTATTGATTCATTCGTATAGTATTTTTTTGTGATCTTATCTGCAAGTTGTGTACACATATCATTGTCCGGATCCAAAGGCCCCGAAGTGACAGAAATTGGGACAACCGGAGGGGATGGCTGTGATGTGAGGATCACATGTGTTCATGGAGTGGTAATGCTTTGCTCCGGTGCTCTATTAAAAGGAGCGCCTTAATTGCCAGTAGTTCCCTTGAGGCCCCGCTGCAACGGGCTGGCAGGACAAAAGATGTTGTGCAAGTTCTCATTGCGAGCACGCATGACTATATATGGAGCACATGCCTATGATTGTTTAGTACTTGTATGCTTTATCTTATTTATCTGCAATTGCCCTAGATCTTGAAGTTACATGAATAGACTCGTCCATGCAACGCCCGTCCATCCATCCCTATGCCTACTGTTTGCTACTATCGTTACTATTGCTCTTGTTCTACTGCTGCTGTTACTTTACTATCGCTATTACAAAACTGTTGGTACTGATAAACTTCTATGAGCAAGACTATTTCCAGGTGCAGCTGAATTGACAACTCAGTTGTTAAGGCTTGCAAGTATTATTTTTCTCCCCTTGTGTCGAATCAATAAATTGGGTAATACTACCCTCGAAGACTAATGCAATCCCCTATACTTGTGGGTCATCAAGACTATTTTCTGGCGCCGTTTCCACGGAACATAGCTTTATTTGTAAGTTCACTTGGATCTATTATTGTTCACTGCTACTCCTTTCATCATGGGGAAGTCTCGTGATGGAAAGTTTCCTATTTCACCATCCACTACAAGAAGAGGTACATGATACGTCGGAAATGTATCTATAATTTTTGATGTTCCATGATTGTTTAGTATCTACTTTGCTTTTCTTTGTCCATACTTTGAGATGCTTTTCATATGTTTTCTGGTACTAACCTATTAACAAGTTTCCACAGTGCTAGTTGCCTGTTTTCTGCTGTTTTTGGTTCCAGAAAAGCTAGTAAGGAAATATTCTCGGAATTGGACGGGATGAAAGACAAAGTCAATATTTCACCGAGGAGGACACAAAGTCTAGAGGAGAGACGGAGGGGTGCCACAGGGTGGCCAAACCCGCCCCAGGCACGGCCTAGGGTGGGCCCGCGCCTGGGCAGGGTGTGGGCCCCTTGGCCGCCTCCCAGCCTCGCCTCTTCGCCTATAAGAAGCCCCCGATGCCTAAACCCTAAGCACCCGATCAATATTCCATGAAACCGTTTGTAGCCGCCACCATCGTCCCTTGATCGGGGGGATCTAAAGCTCTTCCCGGCACCCTACCGAAGGGGAGATCATCCCGGAGGTCTTCTTCTTCATCATGCCAGCCTCCGGTATGAAGCGTGAGTAGTTCCACCTTAGACTACGGGTCCATGTAGTAGCTAGATGGTTGTATCTCCTCCTTGTGCTTTCATGTCTAGATATTGTGAGCCCCGTTCATGATCAAGATCTAATCTATTTGTAATCATGCATGTTGTGTTTGCAGGGATCCGATGGATATTGAGATTACTATGCCAGATTGATTAATTGTTTTGTCTATTTTATTCTATCATGTCTGTGTTGTTTGTGATCTTGCATGCTCTCCGTTGTTAGTAGCTATCTTGGCCAAGTAGTTGCTAGTGACTCCAAGAGGGGGTATTTATGCTCGATAGTGGGTTCATGCCTCTACTTAATCAAGGGAAGTGACAGAAATCTCTACGGTTGGAGATGTGTTCTTGCCACTAGGGAGAAAACAAAGGTCTCTTGTTTATGGAACAAGTGTATTGTTTACCTTACACACTTTGCTTAAAGTAGTTATCTACTTAATAGTTGCTAGTGACTCCAAGAGGGGGTATTTAGGCTCGATAGTGGGTTCATGCCTCTACTTATTCAAGGGAAGTGACAGAAATCTCTACGGTTGTAGATGTGTTGTTGCCACTTGGGAGAAAACAATAGTCTCTTGTTCATGGAACAAGTGGATTGTTTACATTACACACTTTGCTTAAAGCAGTTGTCTCTTGCTTACAACTTAATACTGGAGGGGGTTCGGATGATAACCCAAAGGTGGACTTCTAGTCATATATGCAGTTGGATGGCGGTCTATGTATATTGTTTTATTGACCAATCGAATCTTATAGGACCTTTTTTTCTAGTATTGCATTGTTATGCCTTGCTTAGTCCTGTCAATTTCCATGTTGTAATTTGTTTACCCAGCATGCCATGATTGTTTATCTAAGGAGAACACCTCTAGTGAACTATGGACCCCGGTCCAATATTTACCATTGATACATCCTCCACTGTTACTGTTTACTTGCTTCAAACCATCATCACCTTCCACACCATACAGTTAATCCTTTGTTATAGCAACCGGTGAGATTGGCAACCTCACTGTTAGTTGGGGCAAAGTCTTGAGTTTGTGTTGTGCAGGTTTCCACGTTGCTTGCAACACCTTTGAGGTGTTTCCTTCCTCCTACTGGTTCGATAACCTTGGTTTCTTAATGAGGGAAGACTTGCTGTTGTACTGCATCATACCTTCCTTTTGGGGTCTCCCAACAAAGTGCTGCTGCACGCAACAAGACTTTTTCTGGCGCCGTTGCCGGGGAGGCTAAGGACGTCTTCACAAGGGGAGTCCTCCTCAAACTTTCTTTACTTTGTTTTTAGTTTTCTTAGTTTCTTTTGCTTGGTTTTGTTTGCCTCTTTTTATGAAAAACTCTAAAAAAATAGTTTAGTTTGGTTTGCTTTCCCCTATCAAATACTCAAAAAAATTAGTTCCTGCCCTAGTTGCTACCATGTCTAGTTTTGGCATAATCTCTGTGACAATTATGGAAGAGATCTTTACTTTCAAGAAAAAAGGTGAAGAGAGTTTTAAAGAAGCTTGGTCTAGAATCTCTGCTTTACAAAGGGAAACTGAGCCTAAGATGAGTCTTAGCTTGGTTATTAATAGTTTCTACCACTCTATTGCTCTTTGTTATAGATATGCTTTGGATGTTGTGGTTGAGAAAGATATTTTTCGATGTACTGAGGACGAAGCTTTTGATGCCATAAAGAAATTGATTATGATTTATATATGCCTGGCAAGTCTGATTCCTCTTTTATAGACATTTTTGCTAGGTTGAACACTCTTGAGTCCAGTACTGCTGCTTTGAACAGTTGCTATCACACACTTAGGGCGTACCATGATTATGTTCCAATAATTTTTGAGCCTTCAAAGTGGTTTCCCACAATCAAAGTTTCTATAAATAGTGCCACCTTTGCTGCTCGCTGTGATATCTGTAGGGTTTCGTAGCATGGAAAACAAAAATTTTCTATCGCATACAAACAAACAAGCCAAGATCTATCTACTAGATTGTAGCAATGAGTAGATGGAATAACTTACCCTCGAAGATTCCAAAGTGTTTAACGAGAGCGGATTCTCGTGGGTGATGTAGTCGTACTCTTCCCGATCTCAAGATCGTGTAGACGATCCTTCCGGCGCTGCGTTCCGGCAGCGCTCCCGCAGTCGGTCACACGTTCGGTACTCGACGAAGACCTTCCTCTCCCTTGTTCCAGCAGGCAGCGGAGGTTGTAGCACTCTCCTCGCGATTCCGGCAGCACAACGGCGTGGTACCGGAAGTAGTGGGGAGATCCCAGGAGCCTTAAGCCGGAGCGAGTATGGTGGAGTATGAGAGAGCTATTAGTGGTCTAGGGTTTAGACACACCAATTAGAAGGCTCTAAACCGAAGGCTAGGGCAATTAGAAGCTCTAAACCAAAACGGCTCTAAACCGGAGGCTTTGGCTAGGGTTTAGATTAGAGGACAGGAACTTGTGTGTCTAGAGGAGGGGGCCCTGCCCCTCCTATTATAGGTGGAGGGGGCCAGCGGCCAAGGGGAGGGAGGGTAGTCCCTCCCCAACTCGGCTTGGTGGAGGCGCCGCCGGTTGGAGGAGGGATTCCCTCCCCAACTCGGTTTGCCCCCTCTTTCCTCTTTCCCTCTCTTTCCTGTTTTTGGCCGTTTGACTTTTCAAACTTGCTATTTGACTTTTCAGTTTAGGATTCAATTTAATCCTTCATTTGGAACAGGGAGAACACTTAGTACATGATGAAATAATTCCAATATGTAATGACACATTCATGTACCCCTCCCCGGAGTCTTGGGACATTCGGAACCTTCTAGAACATTCCCGATGAAAACACGGAATCATTCCCGAACTCAAACGGGACTTTCCTTATAGGAATCTTATTCTCGGACCATTCCGGATCACCTCGTGATATCCGGATCCCATCCGAGACTCGAACAACATTCGTGCATTTCTCATAATACCATAACTACTCAAACAACGTCGAATCCTTAAGTGTGTCTCCCTACGGTTCGTGAATTATGCGGACATGATCGAGGCACTTCTCCGAATAATAACCAATAGAGGAATCTGGAAATTCATATGGCTCCCACATATTTCTACGATTACTTTGTGATCGAATGAACCACTTACATACGATACCAATTTCCCTTTGTCTCACGATAGTTTACTTATCCGAGGTTATGATCGTCGGTATCTCTGCATACCTAGTTCAACCTCGTTCCGATAAGTACTCTTTCTCGTTCGTGATATGTGATCCCTTGTGATCGGTCACATGCTTGCAAGCTAATTGGATGACATTCCACCGAGAGGGCCCAGTATATCTATCCGTCATCCGGATGGACAAATCCCACTCTTGATCCATGTGTTTCAACCAATACTTTCCGAACACTCAATGCCACCTTTATAGCCACCCGATTCGGTGTGGTGTTTGATGTCATCAAAGCATCCATCCGGTAAAGGTGATATGCATGATCTCATGGTCGAAGGAATTAGGTTACTATGTATCGAAAGCATATAGCAATTGAACTATTGAAATGACTTGATCTTTATGCTACGCTTATCTATAGGAGTATGTCCACCATATCATTCTCCTAACGATATGATCTTGTTGTTGATAACATCTCAATGTTCATGATAGGGAAACCACAATCATTAATCAACCAACAAGCTAGTGAAGTATAGAGGCTATACTAGGGACTTCAAATTAAGTTTACAAATCACACAAGTATCAATGTTTCCTTGTTAATACTATTATAGCATGAATGTAAACATTTATCATAAACACAAAGATATAATAATAACTACATTTATTATTGCCTCTAGGGCATATCTCCAACAGTCTCCCACTTGCACTAGAGTCATCTAATCTAGATTACATGGTAATATACCGAACACCCATGGCAGTTTGGTGTTGGTCATGTTTTGCCCTCGGGAGAGGTTTAGTCAACGGATCCTCCACATTCAGATCTGTGTGTACTTTGCAAATCTTTATATCCCCATCCTGGATATGTTCTCGAATAGCGTGAAAACGCAGCTTGATGTGCTTCAGCTTCTTGTGTGACCTTGGTTCTTGCGCATTGGCTATGGCTCCCATGTTATCACAGTAGATAGACATTGGGTCCAACGCACTAGGAACCACACCCAGCTCTGTAATGAACTCTTTCATCCATATCTCTTCTTGTGAAGCCTCCGAAGCAGCCATGTATTCCGATTCAGTTGAAGATCTCGCCACAACGCTTTGCTTTGCACTCCTCCAGCTAACTGCTGCACCATTAAAAATAAATACGTATCCAGATTGTGATTTAGAATCATCCGGATCGGTGTTCCAACTAGCATCGGTGTAACCGTTAACAACGAGCTGTTCATCACCTCCATAAGTAAGAACCATATCCTTAGTTCTTCTCAAGTACTTAAGGATGTTTTTGATCATTGTCCAATGATCCACTCTGGATCACTTTGATATCTGCTAGTTAAACTAACGACATATGCAATGTCGGGTCTAGTACATAGCATGGCATACATTAGAGATCCTATGGTGAGGCATAGGATTCTTACTCATCCTTTCTCTATCTTACGATGTCGGACTTTGAGTTTTACTCAAGGTCGTATTGGGCAACATGGGCAAGAACCCTTTCTTGCTTTCTTCCATTCCAAACCTCTTTAGAACTTTGTCCAAATATGTACTCTGTGACAATGATATTTGGCGTTTCATCTATCTCTATAAATCTTTATGCCTAATATGTAAGCTGCTTCGCCAAGATCCTTCATTGAAAAACTATTATTCAAATATTCCTTGACACTATTAAGAAGGTCTACATCATTCCCAATCAACAATATGTCATCCACATATAGTATTAAGAATGCTACAGAGCTCCCACTCACTTTCTTGTAAATACAAGCTTCTCCATAAGTTTGTATAAAACCAAAACTTTTGATCACCTTATCAAAGCGTTGATTCCAACTTCGGGATGCTTGCTTCAATCCATAGATGGACCGTTGAAGTTTGCATACCTTGTTAGCATCTTTAGGATCGACAAAACCTTTGGGTTGCATCATATACAACTCTTCATCAATGTCTCCATTGAGGAATCTTTGTTTGACATCCATCGCCATATCTCATAATCATAATATGCAGCGATTGCTAACATAATCCTCACAGACTTTAGCTTCGCTACGGTGAGAAAGTCTCATCGTAGTCAACTCCTTGAATTTGTGAAACCCTTTTGCGACAAGTCGAGCTTTATAGATAACATTACCATCAACATCTGTTTTCTTCTTGAAAATCCATTTGTTCTCGTGACCTTTGGCGGCCATCCGTAAGTCCACCAAAGTCCATACTTGGTTTTCGTACATGGATCCAATCTCGATTTCATGGCTTCTTGCCATTTATTGGAATCTGGGCTCATCATCGCTTCCTCATATGTCTCGGGGTCATCGGTGTTGTCTACCAACATGACACTCATAACGGATCATACCAACTGGAGTGGTACGAGTTCTCGTTGACCTCAGGTGCCAGAGCAACTTCAACCGAAGTTTCATGATCACCATCATTAGCTTCCTCTCTTATTGGTGCAGGCACCAGGAACTTCTTCCGTGCTACTCGCAATTTCGAGAGAAGGTTCGATAACCTCGTCGAGTTCTACTTTCCTTCCAGTCACTTCTTTCGAGGGAAATTCCTTCTCTAGAAAGGATCCATTCTTGGCAACGAAGATTTTGCCTTCGGATCTATGATAGAAGGTATACCCAATAGTTTCCTTTGGGTATCCTATGAAGACGCATTTTTTCGCTTTGGGTTCAAGCTTGTCCGGCTGTAACTTCTTTACATAGGCTTCGCATCCCCAAACTTTAAGGAACGACAATTTAGGTTTCTTCCCAAACCATAATTCATACGATGTCGTTTCAACGGATTTAGACGGTGCCCTATTTAAAGAGAATGCGGCTGTTTCTAATGCATAACCCCAAATGATAGCGGTAAATCTGTAAGTGACATCATAGAACGAACCATATCTAAGAGAGTTCGATTACGACGTTCGGACACACCATTACGCTGTGGTGTTCCCGGCGGTGTCAACTGTGAAAGTATTCCGCATTTCTTCAAATGCTCGCCAAACTCGTAACTTAGATATTCACCTCCACGATCAGAACGTAGAAATTTAATCTTCTTGTTACGTTGATTCTCTACCTCACTTTGAAACTCCTTAAACTTCTCGAAAGTTTCGGACTTATGTTTCATGAAATGTATATACCCATATCTACTCAAGTCATCCGTGAAGGTAAGAACATAACGATAACCACCGCGCGATGCTACACTCATTGGACCACACACATCGATATGTATGATTTCCAATAAGTCCGTAGCTCGCTCCATCATACCAGAAAATGGAGTCTTAGTCATTTTTCCCATCAGACATGCTTCGCATCTTTCAAGTGATTCAAAATCAAGTGATTCAAGAAGTCCATCGGAATGGAGTTTCTTCATACGTTTCACTCCAATGTGACCAAGACGACAGTGCCACATATAGGTCGAATTATCGCTTGATTTCAAACGTTTAGCCTCAATGTTGTTGATACTTGTATTTCCACTATCGAGATTCAATAAGAATAGACCATCTATCAAAGGTGCATGTGCATAAAACATATTACTCATATAAATCGAACAACCATTATTCTCGGACTTAAACAAGTAACCGTCTACAATAAACAAGATCGATATAATGTTCATGCTCAACACAGGCACTAAATAACAATTATTTAAGTATAAAACTAATCCCGATGGTAGATGAAGGGGTAGTGTGCCGACCGATCACATCAACCTTTGATCCGTTTCCCGCCGCATCGTCACCTCGTTCTTCGCTAGCTTCCGTTTATTTCGCAGCACTGTTTGAGTTACAAATATGAGCAACCGAACCGATATCAAATACCGAGCACTACTACGAGTACTAGTGAGATACACATCAATAACATGTATATCAGATATACCTTTCTTCTTGATGTTGCCGTTCTTCAGATCCGCCAAGTACTTTGGGCAATTCCGCTTCCAGTGACCTTCTCCCTTGCAGTAAAAGCACTCAGTATCAGGCTTGGGTCCAGCCTTGGTCTTCTTCGCCGGCGTGGTAACTTTCTTACCACCCTTCTTGAAGTGTCCCTTCTTCTTAGACTTGCCTTTCTTGAATTTGGTGGTCTTATTGACCAACAACACTTGGTGCTCTTTCTTGATCTCCACTTCTGTAGACTTTAACATAGAAAACAGTTCTGGCAACTCTTTGTTCATGTTCTGCATGTTGTAGTTTATCACAAAGTTCTTGTAACTTGGTGGTAGTGATTGGAGGACACGGTAAATCCCCAAAGCATTAGGAATCACTATATCCAAGCTTTGAAGTTTGTTTGCGTGCCCAGACATCTTAAGCACATGCTCACTGACGGAGCTGCCCTCTTCCATCTTGCAGTTAAAGAACTTTTCAGAAGCCTCATAGCTTTCAATTGCCGCATGAGTCTCAAAAATCAATTTGAGATCCTCGACAATATCATATGGGTCTGAATTCTCAAACCTTTTCAAGGCTCGATTCTAAACCATACAAGATAGCACACTGAACTATGGAGTCTTGATTCTTAAGCGAGGTAAACATTCTTTACTTCATTGGGAGCATCATCTGCGTGGGTCACCCGGTGCATCCAGCACATAGGTCAAATTACCAGCTGTGAGGACAATCCTCAAATTGCGGAACCAATCCGCGAAGTTGCTTCCATTGTTTTTCAACTTTTCTTTCTCTAGGAACGCATTAAAATTGATGGTAGGGGCTGCCATTGATCTACAACATATTTGCAATAGTTTAGACTAAGTTTATGACAAATTGAGTTCAAATTAATAATGTAATTAAACTAGGTGAACTCCCACTCAAAACAATATCCCTCACATTGTTTTAGTGATCACACGAACCAAATCCACTACATCAACACCGATCATCATGAGAGTTGATATAGCTTCAATGGCGAACAATTGTCATGTTCATCATATCTACTATATGATTCATGCTTTACCTTTCGGTGATCCGTGTTCCGAGACCATGTCTGTACATGCTAGGCTCGTCAAGATCAAACCTTAGTTTCCGCATGAGCAAATCTGGCTTGCTCACGTTGTATACACTTGCAGAATCTAACACACCCGATCATCACGTGGTGCTTCAAAACAACAAGCTTTAGCAACGGTGCTAACTAAGGGTGAACACTTTATGACTTGAAATTGATGTGCATGAGGGATCATCTTATAATGCTACCGTCGTCTACTAAGCAATACAAGATGCATAAAGGATTAACATCACATGCAATTCAATAATATGTGATATGATATGGCCTTTCTTCTTTGTGCTTCCGATCTCCATCTTCAAGCACGAACATGATCTCCATCATCACCGGCATTGCATCAAGGTCAATGACGCTTCTCCATGGTTGTCGTCCACCGGCTTCAACTATTATAACTACTTTGAATAGACACGCGGGTCTTAACATAAATTAAAGACAACCATATGGCTCCTGCCGGTTGCCAACTTACAATAAGGAACATTGCATACATCAAATATAATCACAATCATGGCCATATCACATCACTGCACACCCCTGCAAAACAAAGTTAGACGCCTCTACTTTCTATGCATATTTTACGTGGTTTGGGGCTTTCAATAAGTGTCGTTCTAACTTACGAACAAGAACCACAACATTGATACTAGCATTGTTGATCACCCATTGTAAATTGGATCTTAACTATGCTAGGAGAAGCGCACCATAAAGCCACTTATGCAATACAAGTTGCATGTCAAGCGTGGAGCAAGTCTCATGAGCGATGTCATGTAAGGTTAGCCGGCCGCTTCATCCCAACATACCGCAAGATGCAAAGTACACAAGAAGCAATCGACAATAAAGCATCAACGCCCACAATGACCATTGTGTTCTACTCGTGCAACAGATCTACATATAGACATGGCTCGATACCCTTTGAGGGTTTCGTAGCATGGAAAACAAAAATTTTCTATCGCATACAAACAAACAAGCCAAGATCTATCTACTAGATTGTAGCAACGAGTCGATGGAATAACTTACCCTCGAAGATTCCAAAGTGTTTAACGAGGCGGATTCTCGTGGGTGATGTAGTCGTACTCTTCCCGATCTCAAGATCGTGTAGACGATCCTTCCGGCTGCGTTAGCGCTCCATGATCGGTCACACGTTCGGTACTCGACGAAGACCTTCCCTCCTTGTTCCAAAGAAGTGGCGGAGGTTGTACCACTCTCCTCGCGATTCCGCGGCTGGCGTACAGGAAGTAGAGGGAGATCCTGAGGCTTCGCCTTAAGCGAGCGAGTATGGTGGAGTATGAGAGAGCTATTAGTGGTCTAGGGTTTAGACACACCAATTAGAAGGCTCTAAACCGAAGGCTAGGGCAATTAGAAGCTCTAAACAAAACGCGGCTCTAAACCGGAGGCTTTGGCTAGGGTTTAGATTAGAGGATAGGAACTTGTGTGTCTAGAGGAGGCCCTGCCCTCCTTTTATAGGTGGAGGGGGCGGCCAAGGGAGGAGGAGTCCTCCCCAACTCGGATTGGTGGAGGTGCCGGTTGGAGGAGGATTCCCTCCCAACTCGGTTTGCCCTCTTTCCTCTTTCCCTCTCTTTCCTGTTTTAGCCGTTTGACTTTTCAAACTTGCTATTTGACTTTTCAGTTTAGGATTCAATTTAATCCTTCATTTGGAACAGCGAGAACACTTAGTACATGATGCAATCATTCCAATATGTAATGACACATTCATGTACCCCTCCCCGAGTCTGGACATTGGAACCTTCTAGAACATTCCTGATGAAAACACCGGAATCATTCCCGAACTCCGAAACGGGACTTTCCTTATATGAATCTTATTCTCCGGACCATTCCGGATCACCTCGTGATATCCCGGATCCCATCCGAGACTCCGAACAACATTCGGTCTCTTTCTCATAATACCATAACTACTCAAACAACGTCGAATCCTTAAGTGTGTCTCCCTACGGTTCGTGAATTATGCAGACATGATCGAGACACTTCTCCGAACAATAACCAATAGAGGAATCTGGAAATTCATATGGCTCCCACATATTTCTACGATTACTTTGTGATCAAATGAACCACTTACATATGATACCAATTTCCCTTTGTCTCACGATAGTTTACTTATCCGAGGTTATGATCGTCGGTATCTCTGCATACCTAGTTCAACCTCGTTACCGATAAGTACTCTTTTCTCGTTCCCGTGATATGTGATCCCTTGTGAGCCAGTCACATTCTTGCAAGATAATTGGATGACATTCCACCGAGAGGGCCCAGAGTATATCTATCCATCATCTAGATGGACAAATCCCACTCTTGATCCATGTGTTTCAACCAATACTTTCCAAACACTCAATGCCACCTTTATAGCCACCCAGTTACGGTGTGGTGTTTGATGTCATCAAAGCATCCATCCGGTAAAGGTGATATGCATGATCTCATGGTCGAAGGAATTAGGTTAGTATGTATCAGAAAGCATATAGCAATTGAACTATTGAAATGACTTGATCTTTATGCTACGCTTATCTATAGGAGTATGTACACCATATCATTCTCCTAACGATATGATCTTGTTGTTGATAACATCTCAATGTTCATGATAGGGAAACCACAATCATTAATCAACCAACAAGCTAGTGAAGTATAGAGGCTATACTAGGGACTTCAAATTAAGTTTACAAATCACACAAGTATCAATGTTTCCTTGTTAATACTATTATAGCATGAATGTAAACATTTATCATAAACACAAAGATATAATAATAACTACATTTATTATTGCCTCTAGGGCATATCTCCAACAATATCATGTCTGAATTTTGCCTTATGCCTAAAGATATTTCTGAGTCTTTGAGTCTTTGGGTACTTTCTAAAGGAGGAGATGTCGTGGGAATGGTCACGGCAGATGCTGCAATCGGCAGCGAGTAGTAGAACGAGGGGCAAGGGCGGCCAGCCATCTGCGGTGCGAGATGAGGGCGGAGACACAGGGTTTTACCCAGGTTCGGCCCCCCGGAGGGTAAAGACCTACTCCTTCTAGATTGTATTATGGATGTGGTACAATGGGCGAGCTCGGCGGCTAGGCGGCGAGTCGCTTGGGTGTATGATGGAACGTATCTCTACACGCCCTGCAGGGAGGTTTATATAGGCTCACCTCCCCTAGGATTTACATATCTCAACCGAATCAGTTAAGGATTTGGTACTTGTTTAACCTAATCCGACTGGGCCTATCTACTCGCCTGGGCCTTCAGCTTCCAGACGCTTGGATCCACACCGGGCCTTGATCTAGTCGCCGTCCTGTAGGCCCACTCGCCAGTTCTTGGGCCAGTCGGAAACATCCTGCTGGGTATACCTCGGTAGGCACATCCCCATCAGTAGTCCCAGAGGCCGTCGTCGATTAGGCGTAGGTGGCTCTTGGCGATGGATATCTGAGTAGACATCCAGTCGAATCGTCGGCGGGCTCCTGTATAAAGGAGAAAACTAGTCATCCTGATCGCAGCTTTGGCTAGTCGAGTCGGCGAAACACTGTCATAGTGATCGGGTCGGCGAGCCGAGTGGCTGAAGTTGGACCGTTAAACGTGGTCAAACTAGTTGTTGGGGTAATCCAACGGTATCTTTTGGCGTAATCACCGCGTAGTAACGGCTCCCTGATTTGGCGGGTAACAACCGCTATATAAGGGGAATGGCAGGCGATCAGAGAACCACCTTCTCGCCATTCCCTCCGATTGCGCGCACTTTCGCCTCCCTTCGCATCGCGATCCAGCCGACCCGAAATCCTCCGACCCCCCACAAATCCTTTCGCCATGGCTCTCTCCACCGAACCTTGGGGTAGATCTAAGTGTACGAGGGCGCAACTGGCTTCCTTTGAGGAGGCCGGGATCCTGCGCGCCGAGCCCGCGCGAGGGGGAATTCATATGCTTCACGAGCCATCTAGAACGGGGGCTAGGATTCCCCACGTCCCTGTTCTTCCGGCGCTTCTGCGCCTACTACGGGATCCAACCATCGGACCTGGGTCCTCACAGCATCGAGCAGCTCACCATCTTCGTGGCGTTCTGCGAATGCTACTTGGGCTGCCGGCCCTACTTCCCTCTATGGCAAGATCTGTTCCACGGACGGATCAGCCGCGAGGAAGCGGGCGGCCCAATGCTTGCTGCGGCCTAACTTTCAGGTGAAGTCGAAGGCTTCATTCTTCGACTTGATGCTGCCGCCAAGGCGGCGGCGTGGAAGAAATCTTGGTTCTATGTTGCCAAGGCGACCCCGGGCGAGACAGCGATCACGGTACTCGCCAACCGGTCCGAAGCGCGTGTTCAAATCGGCAAGCTCCCGACCAGCGGATGGTCGTGGGCGAAATGCTCAAACCATCCATGATCGAAGAAGAAGGGCCTCCAGACGATCAACTTGTACAACTGCTGGCTCGGGCGGCGACTCGTCCCTCTGGCTCGGCGCGAGCACTACATGTACCAGTACACCGGCCGGGAGGACTCGACGAAGTCCTGCCTCGCCGAGTGGAAGCTCGAGGACTACACCACAGCACTGAAGAAGATCACCCAGGCAGTGTACCTGGACGCACAGGCTGGGGTCGCCCTACACCGCAAAGCGTCCAGCCCCAACGGTAATTACCTCGCTTCATTCGCAGTCGCAGTTTTTGTAGTCGCGGTCATTCTAATTTCATCTTGCGTTCATTGCAGCTATTCCAAGTGGTGGAAGGATGGCTCCCGCCTTCGGACGACGAGAATTTGAGCTCATCCGTCCAGGACATGGGCGAGTCGCCTCCCGCCAAGGGCGACGCCGGGAGCGACGAGAGTGACAACGACGAGTCCGAGGAGGAGGTCGCCCCGCTGGTCTGCAACACTCGCGGGCAGCGTCAACGTGAGCTTGAGGCGAGCAAAAGCCTCGAGCGTCATGATGACGATGAAGAACTTCCGGAGGCCACCTCGCGCCGCCAGGCTACTACGTCAAAGAAGAAGAAGAAGAAGGAGAAGGAGGCGAAGGCCCCTCCGAAGAAGAAGATGAAGCCGATGAGGCCGGCCTCGACACCGCACTCGGCGAGCAGCTCCGACGCCCCCAACCCAGCCAAGGACGAGGCGCCACCGACGGCAGCCGCGCTGGACACGGCCACTGTCGAAGTGCCACTGGCTTCGATGCCTCCACCATTCGCCCGGTTTACGGGTGGGGATGCTCGGCTGCGGCTTCCTCGCAGGAAGCTCCCGAAGATGTCGAGGCTCCGTTGCGGCCTCAACGACGAAGAAGCCGTCCGTGTCTTGGGCGCGACGTCACGAAATGGGGCTCACCACCGGGCCTCGACCTGGAGAAGCCGGCCGACCTCCGCACGGGGCTACGCTTCATTCCAGTCGCCAAGTGGGTTTGCTCACCTACCTTTGTCTTCCATAGCAGCTTGAATTATCTTGCTTACATGATTGATTTACAGGACCGGAGTGAAGAAGATGGGCCACCCGACCGTGGCTAAGGTGCCACCCGTCGTCAGCGAGGAGGATCCTTCCCGTAAGAGGAAGGCGGACGAGGTCGTCGTCCCTACGGATGGCGGCAAGAAGGCCAAGGGCGATGATGTCGTCACGATCTCTGACGACACGGCGGTCGCGCCGTCTGAACCCGCAATAGAGGCGGCCGCATCCATGAAGGAGAGCGCTCCCTTTCCTGGAACGGCTGAGCCGACCTCCTTTGGTGCGGGTGCCTCCATCGCAACATTCCCGCGCTTCATGGACAAAGCGACCACAGCGAGTGGAACTTCGCCCTCGAGCTGTGCACCTGGGGTCGCCGATGCGGAAGTCGAGCAGCGTCGTGGGCACACGCCAGCTCTCCTTGTGTCCGTGGACGCGATACAACTTCATGGCATGCTTGGCGCAGCCATCCAGGTATGTCCAGTCCCCGAGGATCAGGTCGGTGTATAGCAGCGGTCTGATTCTTTTGGTGTATAGTTGTTATTTTTTCGCGTCCAGTCCCCGAGTGCGCACTTGCTGAATTTCAGCGGGTGGGCACTTAGGAGTTTTTTGATTGCCAGTCCCGAGTGCTTTTCGCTGAATTTCAGCGGTGGGCACTTAGGAGTTTTTGATTGCCGTCCTCGATGCTTTTCGCTGAATTTTAGGGGTGGGTACTTAGGAATTTTGATTGCCAGTCCAAGATGCGCTTTTCGCTGAATTTCAGCGGTGGCGGCGAGATGTTGCTTTGATTAACTGTTTGAATGATGTGCGAGTGCATAGCGTGAATCGGTGACCGATTGGCGTGAAGCCGCGGAGAAGGAACTGCCACCGTCCAAGAGGCGAATAAGGGGCTTCAGCGGTTGCCGCGGCGGAAGCTCGCCAGGGGCTTGTCCCAGCGGGTGAGTTGGCGGTGGATCAATCGGCACTGAGCTCGGCTGAGAAGCGGATCGCCGAACTCGAGCACGAGCTGAGGGAGGCGAAGGAGGAAGCGAACTCGGTGGATGGGCGATCCAAGGCCGCTATTACCGCCGCCGCAGAGGATTGTAAAGTGTCCGACGCCCTTGTTGCTGGGCTTCAGGACGACTATACTTCGCTTCAATGCTTCATCACGGATCTCTCCCGCCCCTTGATTGGTAAGTGTACCTGCCTCTGCCAATAACATGTGTTCTGTTGTGATGCCCGACGTACTCATTGTTGTCTTCTATTCGCAAGTCGCATCCTTGATAGCGCGGAAGAGGCGAGCTTGTTCGACGCGCGGCAGTGTGTGGCCACGCTCGTCGACTCGGCGACGTTGTCGGCGACATGCATCCGAGCCTACCTCCAGGAGATATCACCCACGGAGGTAATTCCCAGCGACCTCGTCGAGGTGTGGAAGTACTTGGAGAAGGCGCCCTCAGTTGTTGAATTCATGACGCGATCGGCATTTCGGCGCGGAGCAGCGACGACGCTTAGCCTTGGACTTTCTCACTTTCCGGAGGACTTCGACCTCGACGACGTGACGAGTGGCTACCCGTCGTCGACTGGCGCAGTGGAGTTTCCGAGGTGCTCAAGTTGACGGACCGCGCCGCGATGTACTCTGTGGCATCCCGCAAAACCACTGCTAGAAAATCGCGTTGTTTTTGTGCATTGCATCGTCATCATCATGCATTGTTTGACTGCATTATTTTGAAAAGCCTAGTTTTGATTTATACAAATACCCCTCTTATTTTCAAACACAAAACCCCGATCGCATCGGAGATTTTATTTGTCTAAAAACTGTTTGCAAAATGGCCTAGTTTTAAATTAGACAAGGCCAAACAAACACACATACTAACACAGCCCCCCCCCTAAATCCTATCCTCATCCAAATCTATTCTACCCTCCAACCTCAGGCCGCCACCTCACCCCTGAACCCAAAACCTACCCACCTGCCACCTCACTGATCCACCACTTTTACCTCCCCCTTTTTTTCTCACCCAGTCCCCTACCCCTCTCTCCCTGCCCGTGGGCCCCGTCCCCCCCTGGCCCACCAGTCCCCACCCGCGCCCCACAGCCACTCTCTCCTCTCTCCCCTGTGGCCCACCTACCCTCACCCACCCGCAGCACACAAAACACACACTCAACACCCCACCACACCAGCCCCTGCCGGCTGGGTCCCACCCCGCGGGACCCACGCCTTGGCCCCACCTCTCCCTCTCCTCTCCCCCGAGTCCCCCGTCCCCGCTCCTCCCCTGTTCTTCTTCCCGTCATTGCCCCAGCTCTCCCCACGCGCAGCCTCCTCTCTCCCTTCTTCTCCCGCTCCGCCAACCACCCGAGCCGCCTCGCGCGGCCGCCCGCCTCGCCTCCGGCAACGCAGCGGCGTCGCCGCCAGCGCCCTCGCCCCGCCCTCTTGGCCAGCGCCTCCGCCACCGGCCCCTCGCGGGACTGTCCTCCGGCGCCCGCTCGCCCTCGGCGCTCCCGCCTCCCACCATCGCCCTCCGAGCCGCCTCACCTCCTCGCCTCGCCGCCCCAGCGCCACCGCGACCTCCGCCCGGCAGCGTAGTCTCCTCGCAACCTCGGCCCGTCGCGCCGCGCCTCCGGCCCTCTCCCCGTCTTGGCCAGCGCTGCGCCGCGACCCGTCGCGACCCCAACCATCCTCGCCGCCGCTCCTACCGCCTCTGCTTCACCCGTGAGCCCCTCCGACAAGTCCCATGACCTCTGGCCTCCCCTCGAGACCGACCAAGCCGCCCTCTCCGGCGCCTCGTCTCGCCTCCGTCTCTCCGCGCCGCGCCTGCCCGTGCCTTCCTGCCTCAGCCACCGCCCATCACGAGCTCCACGGTGCTCAGACCTCGTGCAGTCGCGTCTCCGGCCGCGTCCTTGATCTCCCTGCCCGTGGGCGCGTCTAGTCTCGCTTCTTGGAACAACAGGAACTCCTTTCGAACGCCAGGCCCTGTCATGGAATCCTAAGGCGATGCCACCGTACCTGAAGCTCCCCGTTTACCAGGTGGGCCCGCATGTGCTCACCTGGCAGCGTCCGTGTCCACCGCTGTTCCGCCGAGCATCTGCGCTTGAGGTCGACACCGACACGACAATCGAGGCCACGAGAGACCTAAAGTTCCCCTACATGGACAAGAAGATCGCCTACCTGGACCCAAGGTCGACAAGCTCGTCTTCACGGAACCCCAAGATCTTCCCCGACACCGAGGACGCCTACACGGAACGACAAGATCTCCACACGGACGCGAACCCGTCGAACCCTGAACCCCGAGACCAACCCCGAACCCCGGAACCCCAAGTTCGTCGAGACCCCTCAATGTGTGAACCTTTTCCCGAACCCTAGTTTATAAATGGTCAACTATATGAATGGTTGCATATTTAATTGTCATCTCGCATGCATATCATTGGTTTGGGGGCCTTATGCCGATTCACCTCTAATTAAATATGGGGCCCATATGCGGCCAAATCTAGCCTTATATTGGCCTCATTTAAATTTGTGTAGCGAACTCGGTACTATCCTTGGCCATGTTCAAACAACATTTAAATTGCGGGGTAGATAAATAACTTGAACCATTTAATTACTTGCCGGGACCCCGGTTCCGTTTAATATGACCTAATTGCATCGCATCTTGCCATGTCATACATCATACATGCATCATGCCGATCTTCTGCCTTGTATTAAATATTGCATCCGGTATTTATTCTAGTGTTTTGCTTCTTCGCGGATAAGGCCGTTGAGTTGATGTGAGCTTCGCCCCGATCTTCGGTTGAACCTTCGACAATGTTTTCAGGCGAGCATCTCCCCCCTTTCTACCTATCTTACTTTTATAGTATTTATTCCCTCCTGTTGTTCTATTGCTATCTGTGTTGCGATGCTCTAGTTTCCGTACCCGTGATATCCCTTGCAGCCCTATATTGCCTCGGACACATCCTATTACCTGTTGTTTGGTAGATAGTTGGACTTGCGTGTCGTAGTCGCTTGCTCAAGTGCTGTTGTGTGTCGTCATATGCCACAGTTGTTGATGTATTGCCGCATGTTCGTTGTTGGAGATGATCATGGCTTTACTTATCGTTCACTTTAATTCCTGTTTAACAACTAAAATTGAAGTAAGCAGAGGCATCAGTGGGTGATAGATAATATTTGGTTTCCGAACGCCCACTTGTGTCCCGTAGGACCCCGAGTACTTGATACCTGTTCCTTGTTTTATCGTGCTATCCACATCTGGGAGGTATATGGGACCCCCCTGAGCCAGAGCTTGATTCAGTCTTATTTCTTGGGGCCACAAACTAGTTTGAGGTTTTATTTACGATCCTGTACTTATGCCATGCTACTTCTGTATTTACGATTGTGCGAGGAGCACTGTCTTTATTTAGGTCGGTGAGTGTTTTCGTATCGACAAGCCCAGCCACACTTTCGGGTTCCCGTCGTTTACAGCCATTGTCGAAACCCTTGAGTCCGTCTCGAGTCGGTGGCTTCGTTCTTGGTCTACTCAATGGGTGGCCCCTGAAATATTTCTGAATCTGTGATTGCTTTGTCGTGAAGGCCTCGTTGGGTTTTGATTTGGTTTTTCCGAGGTTGATCGAGCGTGTGTTGCTATTGGTGCACCCGGGTAAAACTTTCGAAAGCCGTGTCGCGGTTATGGACGACTTGCACATGATCTCGATCATAGACAAGCATAACTAAAGTAGTGCTATAAATTTGACTTTATAATGACTAGTAATCAGCTTCACTATAATGGAATGGCTAAATAATACCACAATTGCTTGTTTGGGTGTCGCTTGCGACCATTGTACTGACTAGTAAGCATTGCAAGCAAGCGAATGGATAAATAAAAGTACCAACAAGCTGCTGGGTTTTGGGTTATCTCATGCTATCTATACGATTAGTAAGTGTTGTAACTATAACGGAATGGTTAACTAAAAGTGCCCATTGCTTATTTTATCGGATGATTATCCATATCGACTAGTAATTGCTGCGATAACCAAATAAATAAAGCGCCAAGCTGTGAGTTCCTCGGTTGACTTCCTCGTTTGGTCTCGAGGGGAAACGCCAGATGGGTTTGTTTGATGGTGGTATCGGGTTGGATCGAATAGGTCCTTCTTACCCCTCTCGATTGCCGCCATTGTACCGAGTCTCTATAGGTTGTTTAGTGCATCTTGCCGCCGCTTGATCCACCATACCTATGTGGCGAGGACCGCCAATTCTAGCCTCGCCGTGTCTTGCCTCGATCGACGCTCCTCTTTTTCCTTTGCCCTTTGTCGGCACCCCTTTTGTTTAAGCAGGTTTTGAGATCGACGTCGTTAGCAGGGTTACCCTTCCGGCTTGGCCTGGGAAGGGTTATGGACGCCATTGGTTATTCTTCAGGGCTGTTAGCCCCATTTGCATCTTGTCCGTAGCCGGACGCTCCATCGTTTTCGAGGTGATTTGGATCTTTGTACCGTATATTTGTATTCTTGACTCATGGAGTCGTGTTGTATATATATCTGTTCTGTGGGTCCCATCGAGGACTGTTGTCTAATGTTATTACTTCGTTTTCCACCCGCACGAAAGTGCCTGGTGGGCACCTTTGAATCGTTTCTATGCAGGTTTTGCGGGTTTTGCTAAAACTTGCATAGGTCCGATTCTGAGGGTGTTACATACTCCAAGCGTGTCTGGGCAATGGGCGACCTCATACATGCGAGGCGGTCGTCGCCCCAACGACCCGAGCAGCACCGGGATTTCAAGGTCGAGCAGCCCTTCCGCGCGGCGATGGCGGGTGAGCTGACGACGTACCCGTCAAACCCGTACACGCCGTTCATCCGCAATCGCCGGGGTGCTGGCGAGTCGTCGTCGAAGCCTGCAGAATAGGATAGTTTGCCCTGGGGCGTTCGTAGCAGGTCTGCCGTATGGGCATATTTTGTATTCTAAGACAATTGCAATATGCTAGTAATGTGATATCATGTTTGTTGTGTGATTTGTCATGTGTTTTCCGATTGAGGTTTGAACGAGTCCTCGAGCGCGTCCGCCCTTGTGTGGGGTTTACCTCGTGTATGCTGTGTTTGTGGTTTGTGAGTGTTTTGTTATTGTGGTCGACTCGCCCGGACTCGAAGAGCCAGTCGCTAGGCGACTCCCTTGAGCGCTCTATACTTCACCGTTTTCCTTGTGAGCAGGTGGTGGCCGAGTCCCCGAGCGTGGTACTTGGTTGTTCTAGGCGCGACTCGAGGGTGGTTGAGGACTTGGCGCGTTGGTTGGAGCGCATCACTCCTTCCTGGCCTGTTGGGTCAGTCGCATGGCGAGTCCTGGGCATGCTCTCATACTTGGAGTTTTCCGAGCTCGTCTTGGCCCGGTCGTCGGTCCCGGCGTGGTACATGGCCGTTCGAGTCGCTATGTCGAGGATGCGGAGGATCGTGGTCGCTGTGAGAAGCGAAGGCAATTGTCTTGGCTCGTAGAACCAGTCGGTCTAGGCGACTCCAATGGGGCTCCGGGTAGGCGTTTTTTGGCGATGCAAAACCTGAGGTGACTCGGTGTACGCATCGCACTTGGCCGTGCCGATCGCTTTACCAAAGGTTGACTTCTGCGGTTAGCTTGACGCTATAATTACGAGTGCGAGTGGCACAAGACACGGAGAGTAGGCGCAATTTGCGGTAACCAATTCTTTTTATTTCATAGCGACTGAGAAGTACATATGTGGCGTTCTAGGAATAGAACTTCCGTAGGAGGTTTACATTCCATGGTCGCTTGACGTCGAGTTTGCCGTCCCCGCGGACGTCGATGAGGTAGTAGGCATCGTTGCCGAGTACACGCCCGATGGCGAATGGTCCCTCCCATGGAGGGGAAAGCTTGTGCATGCCCTTCTTGTCCTGGATGAGGCGCAACACCAGGTCGCCTTCTTGGAAGGTGCGAGTTTTCACCCGCCGGCTGTGGTAGCGGCGGGGTCCTTGTTGGTATATGGCGGTGCGCGAGCGAGCTAGGTCGCGTGCCTCGTCGAGTTGATCGACACCATCCTGTCGTGCGAGTTCGTTCGCAACCTCTGTGTAGTGGACGACCCTCGGAGAGTCGTGCTCAAGGTCGGTGGGCATGAATGCCTCGGCGCCGTACACCATGAAGAAGGGGGTGAATCCTGTCGACCTGTTAACCAAGGTGCGGATGCCCCATATGACGGAGGGTAGCTCCTCGACCCAGCACCCTGCGGTGCGCTCGAGTGGTACTTGGAGTCGCGGCTTCAGGCCGTGGAGGATGCTTTGATTGGCCCGTTCCGCCTGGCCGTTGGATTCCGGGTGGGCGACCGATGCGAGGTCGAGCCGGATGTGGTGTTCCTCGCAGAATTCGGCCATGGCTCCTTTGGCGAAGTTGGTGCCATTGTCCGTGATGATGCTGTTTGGGAACCCGTAGCGATATATGAGCTCGCGTAGGAATTTAGTGGCAGTCTTCCCATCGCATTTCCGGACTGGCTTGGCCTCCACCCACTTTGTGAACTTGTCGACCACGACCAGGAGGTGGGTGTAGCCGGAAGGAGCCTTCTTGAAGGGGCCTACCATGTCCATGCCCCATACGGAAAATGGCCAGGTGATGGGGATGGTCTTGAGCGCTGAGCTCGGCACGTGCGTCTGGTTGGCATACTTCTGGCACCCGGCGCACCGCTGGACAATGTCGACGGCCTGTGCGGTGGGCCAGTAAAAGCCATGCCGCATAGCCTTGGCGACCAGAGAGCGGGCGCCAGCGTGGTGGCCGCAGTCACCCGAGTGGATGTCGTGGAGGATCTTGCGTCCTTCGGCGGGTTGGACGCAGTGTTGGAACACGTCGGTGATGCTGCGCTTGTGGAGCTCGCCGTCAATGATGGTGTAGGACTTGCATCGGTGTGCGATCATCCGAGCATCCGTCTCGTCTGCCGGCAAGCTGGCGGCCTCCAGGTAGGCGATGTAGGGCTTGGTCTAGTCATCTGGCTCGGTGACGACTGCGACCAGGGCTGCCTCCGGTTGTAACGGGACTCCGATGTCGATCTCCCTCGGGAGAGAGACTGATGGCTTGGTGATTCTGTCGAGGAAGACGCAGGCGGGTGGTGCGAGTCGAGCCGACCCAATGCGAGAGAGTGCGTCGGCCTCCTCGTTCTTCCGCCTGTCGATCCACTCGACGGAGTAGCCTGTGAAGTGTCCGCTCAGCTTGTCCACTGCTTGGCGGTACGCCGCCATGGTGGGGGAGACGGCGTCGCAGGTGCCAGCGACTTGCCCATCGACGAGGTCGGAGTCTCCGTAGCAGCGTAGACGGTTGACATTCATCTCCTTGGCAGCTCACATGCCGTGGAGTAAGGCCTCGTACTCGGCCATGTTGTTGGTGCAGGGGGTGAAGTTGAGCAGAGGACGTAGCGGAGCTTGTCGCCCTTCGGTGAAGTTAGCACGATCCCTGCGCCTGCTCCGTCCGCGTTCTTGGAGCCGTCGAAGTGCAGGCTCCAGTAATGGAGGTATGGCAGCTTCACTGGCTGCTGGGCCTCTTCCCAGTCGGCGATGAAGTCCGCTAGGGCCTGTGACTTGATCTCTTTTCGTGGCTCGTATCTGATGTCGTGGACGCCGATCTCGACGGCCCACTTGGCGACCCGCCCGGTCGCCTCGCGGTTGCGGATGATGTCCTGCAATGGGCTGAGGAGACGACCATGATCGGGTGCTCCTGGAAGTAATGCGGAAGGCGCCGCTATGCTCTGAAGACCGCGTATACCAGTTTCTGGTACTGCGGGTATCGCTGGCGCGACTCGGTGAGGGCCTCGCTGATGTAGTACACCGGTCGCTGTACTGGGCGCTCCTTTCCTTCCTCCGGTCGCTCGACGACCATGACGGCGCTGACAACGCGCTCGGAAGCCGCGTAGACCAGCATGGGTTTTTTGTCGGCGGGGGCGGCGAGTAGCGGTGCGGTGAGTAGCACCTTCTTGAGGTCGCGAAGCGCGTCATCCGCCTCCTTGTCCCACTGGAAGGTGGGGTTCTTGCGCATCAGGCGGTATAGGGGCATCGCCTTCTCGCCCAGGCGGGGGATGAAGCGACTGATAGCCGCTACTCGCCCGGCCAGTTTCTGGACGTCGCGCAGGCACTCGGGTTTGCCGAGCCGGGCGATCGTGTCGATCTTCGTGGGGTTTGCCTCGATCCCTCGCTTGGAGACGAAGTACCCCAGTAGTTGTCCTGCTGGTACACCGAAGGTGCATTTGCCTGGGTTAAGCTTTATCTTGTATTTTCGCAAGTTGGCGAATGTTTCCGCCAGGTCGAAGAGTAGGTCACCCTGGCGAGCGGACTTCACGACCACGTCATCGATGTAGACGTGGATGTTGCGGACAATTTGTCTCGCGAGGCACTCTTGCATGCACCGCTGGTAGGTCGCCCCGGCGTTCTTGAGGCCGAAGGTCATGGCGGTGTAGCAGAAGGCTCCGAATGGCGTGATGAACGCCGTCTTCTCCTCGTCCTCGACGGCCATTTTGATCTGGTTGTACCCAGAGTAGGCGTCGAGAAAACATAGCGACTCCGAGCCCGCGGTGGAATCGATTATTTGGTCGATCCACGGGAGGACGAACTGCTCCTTTGGGCAGGCGCTGTTCAAGTTTGTGTAGTCGATACACATCCTCCAGGTCCCGTTCTTCTTCTCGACAGGATTGGCCGGATGAAGCATGCAGCGAGTAGACGCTGCACCTCCTTGGCGATTGCTCGGCGGCGCTCTTCATTGAATGGCCGCAGCGACTGTTTGACGGGTCGTACTTTCGGGTCGGCGTTTAGCTTGTGCTCAGCGAGCTCCCTAGGGACACCAGGCATGTCAGAGGGCTTCCATGTGAAGATGTCCCTGTTCTCACGGAGGAACTCGATGAGCGCGCCTTCCTAGGCTGGGCTCATGCCCGTCCCGATCCTCACCGTCTGGCTGGAGTCGCCTGGGACCAGCTCGACGGTGCGGGTGTGCGTCGTCGCCTCGAAGGTTTAGGTGTTTGTGCCCTCCGAGTTGGGCTTCTTGAGTATGGTGGGGTCATCGTTGTTGACCCCGCTCGCGTACTTGGCGAGCTCATCGGCGTGGTTGGTCTCTGCCGCGATGACGGCGTCAGCGAGTTCGGCTCCTTTGGCCTCGCACTCGGCGGCCATGTCGGGGTCGCCGTTGATGGTGATGACGCCGCATGGCCCGGGGAGCTTCATCGCGTTGTACGCGTAGTGGGGCGCTGCCATGAACTTGGCGAACGCCTGGCGCCCCAGGACGCAGAGGTAGGGGCTGTCGAAGGGCACCAGCTCGAAGACGATCCGCTCGGTGCGGAAGTTTGCTGGTGTGCGAAGGTGGTAGCGGCGTGACCTTGCCGATCGGTGCGCCTTCGACCGGGGCGATGCCATGGAGCGTGGTGTGGGTTGTCTCGATCATCATTGCGGGAGCCGCTGAAGGTGTCAGTGCAGGATGTTGATGGAGCTGCCGCCGTCCATCAATGTCTTGGGGAGCCAGTAGTCGCCGACCTTGGGCTTGACCACCAGGGCGACTCGGCCTGGGTACTCGATGCGTGGCGAGTGGTCCTGGCGGCTCCAGGTGATGGGCTGCTCCGACCAGTTGAGGAACTGGGGAACGTCCAGCTGAGCCACCGCGTTGACAACGACGGCATGGGCGATGACCTTCTTCTCGCGCTTCGTGTTGAAGACTGTGAAGGTATGGAGCGAGCCGGCCACTTTGCCGAACTTTCCGCCGTTTGGCGGGTCGTTGTCGGGGTCCTCCCGTGCTCGTCGTGCCTTCTCGATTTCCCTGAGGGTGTGGCAGTCGGCGGTTGTGTGCGTTGCAGGCTTCCCTTCCCTGCTATGAAACGCACAAGGTTGGTTAAGGAGAGCCGCGGGGTCGAACCTTGGCTTGGCCTTGTAGTTGCCGCCGTCACGGCGGAAGCTCTTGGGCTTGCGTTGTGCGTGCCCGGCGTTGGCGACGAAGTCGACACTACTAGGAAAATGGCTATAGGTAATCAACACATCCGTGGCTCACATGGTTGAAGTGCCCCACGGCTAAAACAGGCGTGGCTCACCTATGGGCAGTGCCCTACTAGTAACTAGAACAACCGTGGCGCACATGACCATACTGCGCCACATATGTGTGTGGTCCAGGGCCCTGTTGGTCGCACGCCAAACATCCGTAGCGCACATAGGGTAGGTGCGCTACGGTTGTTAGTGTCAACCGTGGCGCACATGGAGGGGGTGCGCTACGCCTAGCGCATGCCCCTCTGGCTGTGAAGCGGCCGGACACATCGTGGCGCACTATGGCATGTGCGCCACGGATGTATAAACAAGTAGTAGGGCACCTTGCCCTAGTGCCCTCGCCTAACTATCTGCACCAACTCCACCCCCACGTGGATCGCCTTTTTAGGTTTTGCAAAAAATAAAAGAAAATGATAAACACTTCAAAAAATTAAATCCTTTCATATTTAGGTAGGTAATGTGGTATAGCTTCTAGTAAAATTAACAAACATGAGTTTTGACTTTATTTGCAAAAAAAAGTCATGCCACGGTAAAAAGGCCGTAACTTTTGCATACGATATCGAAAAAAATCGTATAATATACCAAAATGACGAGAATGAGATTTCGCATCCGCTCGCAACCACCTACGGTCGTTTAGAGATTTTTTAGATTTTCAAAATTCGAAAAGAGTAAAAAGTTATGGTCAAAAGATTGTTTTTTCCTGCAGAAAAAAAATAGAGGGTGGCTTACCCATAGCGCACCGCCACCTAGTGCGCCACGGATAAGATTGAGCGGGATTCAAATTTCGAATCCCCATCCCACCCACCTTCCTTCCCCTTGTCTCCTTTTCCTTTTCCTCCCTTCTCATTTCCTTCTTCTTATCCTCCTTCTCTTTCTCCTTCTCCTCCTCTTCCTCCTCCTTGCAGTGAACATGGTGATGGCGGCGGCCTCCTCCTTGCAGTTCCGACGACGAGACGGCGGGCTCCTTCTTCTCCTCCTCTTCCTCCTCCTCCTTGTAGTTCCGATGACGACGAGGCCTCCTCTTCTTCTTCTCCTCCTCCTCCTCCTCCTCCTCCTCTTCTCCTTCTCCTCCTCCTCTTCTTCTCCTCCTCTTCCTCCTCTTCCCCCTCTTCTTCTTCTTCTCCTCCTCCTCTTCTTCTCCTTCTCCTCCTCCTCTTCTTCTCCTCCTCTTCCTCCTCTTCTTCTTCTCCTCTTCCTCTTCTTCTCCTCCTCTTCCTCCTATTCTCCTCCTCCTCCTTGCAGTTCCGACGGCGGCGAGGCGGCGGCAGGCGGCGGCGACCTACACCGGCCAGCGGCGACAGCGAGATCCAGATCTGCTGCTTTTTTTTGAAATTTATATCCGTGGCGCACAACACCTAGTGCGCCACGGTTATCGTTCATCTGGCGTGGCGCACTGGACTACTTTCCGTGGCGCCTTTGGCATGTGCGCCACGCCTATCTCGACACAACCGTGGCGCACCAGGTAGTGCGCCACGGCTAGGAGATAGCCGTAGCGCGAGGCCCGTGGCGCACTGCTAGTGCGCCACAGATGACCTTTTCAGGTGCGCCACTAAAGGCCGTTTTCCTATTAGTGCGACTCGCCCGTCACTGCGGCGCTTGCCGGTGAGGCGAGTGTTGCTGTAGCGTAGGTCGGACCGTCGTCCGCTGTCGTTGCCGCTCGTGCGGCGTTGACCTCCCGACTCGTCGTCGGTTTCCTGGTTTGGATCTTCCTCCGCGTACCGTTTGGCGATCTCGAGGAGGTCCGGTATGTTGTCGAGTGTGCGGGAGTGTCGTTTGAGCTTGACGACCAGAGACTCGTAGCGGCACGAGGTCTTGAACCAATGGATTGCGGTGTCCGGGTGGATGCCGACCGCGTTGTACCAGAGTTCTTGCCACCGTTGGACCCAGTTGCGGGTCGACTCGCGGGGTCCCTGGACGCATCGCTCCAGGTCCTCGATGGTGGTGGCGCGGGTGTAGGAGCACTCAAAGTGCCTGACGAAGGCGTCACGCATCTCCTCCCGGTCGATACTATCACGGGGAGGGTGTTGATCCACCGCATGTCCCCTCCATCATCAGGGGGAGGTAACGGGCGGCTAGCAGGTCGGTGTGGCCTGCGATCCCCATCGCCATGAGGTATGTATCGAGCCAGACGGCGGGGTCGTACGAGGGGTCGTACTTTTCTATCTCCTTCGGCGCCTTGAAGTTTGGCGGGTACTTCTCGCCTCGGATCATTGGTACGAAGCACTTGGGGCCGAGTTGACTGAGCGACCCCATGGGCTCGCCATCGCGGCGATTGGTTAGGGTGTGTCGCAGGTCGTCGGGTTGGCGTGCGCGCCAGCTTTGGTTGTTGATGATGTGGGTGCGGGCGTCGATGGGTTGACCGTTGGCGGCGACGAAGTTGGTCGCTGGCCTGGGGTCGTTGGTGGAGAGTGCCGCGTTCGCGGGTCGGTGTTGGAGCTGTAGTGGCTCTGGTGGCGGGCAGTTTAGGGTGTTTGCCGCCATTGGGCGACCGCTTGAGGCCGCTCTGCTTCCCGACGAACGCGAGTATACTCAACCCTGCGAGTCGGCGCCCACGTTTTGCTGCTCGACGGCCTTTGCGAGCAGGGCCCTGACGTACTGGATCTGTAGGGCGCCGTCGCTGGTGGCCGTGATGTTGTCGGCTACTGCTCGGCCTGCCACGAGGTTGTCCATCGGGGTGGAGAACAGTGGGAGGCCGTTTGTGTCTCGCTCTCGTGAGGAGACTACTATCCGCGGCTGGTCCCTTGGGGGTGTGCGGTTGGGTGGAGGTGGGGCGCCCATCGCCGTCGACCCTGGCGGGGGCCGGGCGCTTCCTCCTGGTGGCGCGTTCTCGCAGATCGCGCGCTCGGCCACGCGGGCCGGGTCATTTTCGTCGTCGAAGTTCAGGGCGCGCCCCTGAACGGTGGGGTTCAGGCGCGACCTGATCCGCTGCTGGTGGTAGCGCGATAGCTCCTGCGCCGTCACCTGCTCGAGGCGAAATTTTTCGCGCTCGGCTTGCTCCTTGCGCACTGCCTCCGCCAGTTTCAGGCGGAGTTCCTCGACCTCCGTTGCCGTGGCGTTAGGAGGGATTGGGGTGGAGAAGGGGTCCTCCGGCGGCTCGGTGCCGGTCGCCATGTAGGTCGCGGCGTGGCGACCGGTTCCGTCGCGGAGGTCGACGGAGTTTTCCGACCCGGAGTCGAATTCGAAGATCCCGATGATGGAGGGGTCCTTGAAGTCTCCCACGTTGGAAACCTAGGTGATGGAGCCCGCGGGTGAAGCCGCGGTGATGGATCTGGCGAGTGACGCCAGGGTCGCCGAGTCGGCGTCGTCGTCGAGGGCCGCGTCTTCTGCGGCCGCTGAGTTTTCGGCCATGTCGCTGTGGGCCGAGTTGTACTCGGAGGCGAGGCGATGGATCGTGCGGATCTGGCTCTCGGAGAGCCGATCGCGTGGCGGCGACTCACGGATGCGAGCCGATTCCTCCGAGACGATGACGTCGGTGAGGCCGACGAAGAGTCTCATCGTGCCGACCGGCAGGATCACGCTGTGCGTGATGGGTCGCGCCGCTGGGACGTAGCTGCTCGGCAAGATTTGGAGCATCTCGCTGATCGCTATCATGCGGCCGGTGGCGACCGTCTCATTGATGGGCAGATTGGATCTCGCCGCAGAACACCGGCCAGACCGGCCATGCCCCACGGTGGGCGCCACTGTCGTGGGAATGGTCACGGCAGATGCTACAATCGGCAGCGAGTAGTAGAACGAGGGGCAAGGGCGGCCAGCCATCTGCGGTGCGAGATGAGGGCGGAGACACAGGGTTTTACCCAGGTTTGGCCCCCCGGAGGGTAAAGACCTACTCCTGCTAGATTGTATTATGGAGGTGGTACAATGGGCGAGCTCGGCGGCTAGGCGGCGAGTCGCTTGGGTGTATGATGAAACGTATCTCTACACGCCTCGCAGGGAGGTTTATATAGGCTCACCTCCCCTAGGGTTTACATATCTCAACCGAATCAGTTAAGGCTTTGGTATTCGTTTAACCTAATCCGATTGGGCCTATCTACTCTCCTGGGCCTTCAGCTTCCAGACGCTTGGATCCATGATGGGCCTTGATCCAGTCGCCGTCCTGCAGGCCCACTCGCCAGTTCTTGGGCCAGTCGGAAACGTCCTGCTGGGTATACCCCGGTAGGCACATCCCCATCAGGAGAAGAAATGTATCTTACCAATAATGCAACTTTATTGCCCATTAGAATAGCTGAAGGTGTGTTTACAAAAATCCCAGGGAAAATGGTGTCTACTGATTATCTTGTTATTGAATGTGTAGGCAAAGGACAAATTACACTTGGAAGATCCCTGCTGAAACACCTTGGAGCAATAATAGATGTGGAAAAAGGCATTATGCATTTTGCTCCTCCAGTAAGCAATCATATTTTCCCTAAAGAGAAGAAGAAAGGTAAGAAAAGTAGGAGCAAGAGGTTCGATGTTAATGCTTCCTCATTTGAAAATACTTGATTTCTTGCTTCTTGTGCCTAACTTAAAGGCGTTAAAGAAAAGTACTTGTTGGGAGATAACCCAAGAGTTTCCTTGAGTGTTAGAAGTTATTACTTCAGTAATGACCTCTTCTTATCCTTTTTGTTTGCCTTTTGTGCCAAGAATGACCTCTAATGAGAGGGAAGCAAGATTTGGGGAGTTGATGTTCCGAAACAGATTTCTGTCCTCAACCATAAAAATTCGTGAGTAGTCTCTGTAAGTCGAATTGAGCTGAAACTTTACGAATAAATCCTCAGTATGTTAGATATCTTTAGTTAGTTCAACACACTTTTATTTGAGCAACATAATATTTTTGAAAAAAACGGTTTCTACCTGCTGGTTTGTTTTGACACATTTCTGCCATTATTTGCATTTGCTTCTTATTGATTCCTTTTTGGGTTATTTTTGGGGAAATTGAGCTTTTGAAGGATTTGCTACAATATCTTGTGTTTTTAGTGAATTTTTTTGCTTTTCTAAAACTAAACCCAAAGGTCTATTATCTTTTGAATACACTAATGTTGCTAATGAAGACTATGTGAAGTTTTGTATGAAGGAAAAATTTCAGGTGTAGAGAGAGGATGATGTAAGGAGATGAAGAATGGATAAAATCTCAAGATTAGGGATGCCAGCCCGGTGTCACCCCAATAAATATCCAAGAGGTACAAGCATCAAAGCTTGGGGATGCCCAAGGCATCCCCTTGTTCATCAATAAAAAGCTCAGGTCTTTTTAGACACTTCGTTTTTATTGTTTCATGCACTGTTGTGTTTTTCTTGGAGCGTCTTAGTTTTCATTTGCTTTGCTTAGTTTGTTTAGTTTGCTTGAATGAAGTAGTTTGGACCCCCGTTCTCACAGTGTTGTTTCAAATAAGTCGATTGGTGTTGGAAAGGAGTAGAAAGTTCTTGCTTGAAAGTGTAAGAGGAGCTTGTATTGACTGTGACTTAGACTTTAGCATGTCATGCTAGGTGTTGTTTTGACCTTATGCTTAGTGATTATTGTTGTATCATGACTTGTTCCAAACAATTGGGATTGCTTAGTGTGCCTTGAAGGAATCTTGTGTTGTTTTAGCATACGAAAGCATAGTATTGCGGTTTTCTCCTTTGATGTTTTGTTTGGGTTGACTTGGCACATGCTCACACCATGTTATGATTACGAAAAAGTCACCATAGCCTCTATGATCATTTAGTCCTTGACTTGTAGCACCACTCTATGCTTTGATTAGTAATGTTTTGTAGCTCTGCATGATTATGGCCATTATTGCTCTCTTAGTTGGTTGCTCCCAGTCTTTTGCTAGCCTCCACTTGTATGAGTAAGATCTACTCATGCTTCCAACTCCCAACAAACCAAGTTATTCCAAAGTGTCCACTATAAACTCCAATGCATGGTAGGTTAGACCATTCCAAGTATATTCTTGTTTTCAACTATCTTCCAATTAAAAAGTATTTTGTTATTTGAAAACTTAGTGATTAAAGCTCTCACAAACTTGATGGCACACTTTATATTCCTTGCCCCTAATAAACTTGAACCATTGTGTCATCTATGTTGTATATGCTTGCACATATATGTTGGAATTAGCAGAACCATGTTTTCATGGGGAATGTTTTCAACATTGCACTTGTACTTTGTACACAGTTGATATCATGCTCTTTTGTCTATGGATGTCGTCAATATGAAATAAAAAGGGAGCTTGTAAGTCCATGGAGTTATGTATTTTGTGTTATAGAAATTCCTGGGCCGCTATCCTAAGCCATGCCTAATCATGGTGGAAACTTGCAGCATCACCATAATGAGCAATCTGTGAAGCATCCTCAATAAAAACCTATGCAAATAGCAAATAAAATGATCGCTGAGATGCTCATTGTCTGCTTGCCTTGTCATTTTGGTTATGGGATAGCTCCTATACCATGTGCAAGGGGTACCTCGTTGGAAGTTCTCTATGATACCCATGTACTTACTATGACAAGAACTTACATGTGACTAAAGTTGAGTAGCATGAGGTGCGGCCCTCGTATTCAAGGGACATGAGATTGCCAACTTATACTTTATCAAGCATATACTCCATAGTTTGTTCACTTTAACCTTAATCACTTCAAGATGCTTATGATAGGGGCAATGAGAGCTGAAAGTTAACAAGTACCATAATTTTTGGAAGCTCTTTTTGAAACTTGAAATCCCTGCTTCCCTTTATGAAGGGCCTTTCTTCCACTATTATATTGAGTCTCCACCTTCTATCCTTTAGGCACCAGTTAAGAGAGCATAGTTGCCATTCTTATTTCTACGTGCAGTGTCCCAAAACTTATTGATTGATGCATATTGTTGATATTGCTTGTTCTTGTGCTATTTGTATCTAGTCACTCTTATGAACTTTGAAGGTGTCCTATGCATCTATTTTCTACTCTATGAGGGACAAGCTGAATGACACTATGCCATGTTTTCTATATGTGAAACAAACAAACGTTTTTCAATGCATGTTATTCATGATCTTTGTTTGTAGCCTTTCGTGTTGCATGCATAGTTACTTTGTCTTATTGTTAGAACTCCATCTTTCATGCACATGTTTAGAGTTCTTTGATCCCGGCTTTCAATGCTTGCAAATGGTTTGATCTTGATTTTGATGGTGCATGTCACCTCAAAAATTATTCTTTTATCACTTACCTACTCGAGGACGAGCATGAGTTAAGCTTGGGGATTCTTGATAAATCGGAAACGTATCTATAATTTTTGATGTTCCATGCTTGTTTAGAATCTACTTTGCTTTGCATTGTCCACACTTTGAGGTGCTTTTCATATGTTTTCTGGTACTAACCTATTAACAAGTTGCCACAGTGCTAGTTGCCTGATTTCTACTGTTTTTCGTTCCAGAAAAGCTAGTAAGGAAATATTCTCGGAATTGGATGGGACAAAAGACAAAGTCAATATTTCACCGAGGAGGACACGGAGTCTAGAGGAGAGACGGAGGCGCCAGGGTAGCCACACCCAGGCGTCAGGGGTGGCCAGCGCTGGGCGGTGTGGGCCCCTGCCGCCTCGCCTCGTCGCCTCTAAGAAGCCCCCGATGCCTAAACCCTAAGCACCCGATCAATATTCCACAAAACCGTCTGTAGCCGCCGCCACCATCGTCCTCGATTGAGGGATCTGAAGCTCTTCCCGGCACCCTGCCAGACAGGAGATCATCCCGGAGGCCTTCTTGTTCATCATGCCAGCCTCCAATATGAAGCGTGAGTAGTTCCACCTTGGACTACGGGTCCATGTAGTAGCTAGATGGTTGTATCTCCTCCTTGTGCTTTCATGTATAGACCTTGTGAGCTCCGTTCATGATTAAGCTCTAATCTATTTGTAATCATGCATGTTGTGCTTGCGGGGATCTGACGGATATTGAGATTACTATGTCAGATTGATTAATGGTTTTGTCTATTTTATTCTATCATGTCTGTGTTGTTTGTGACCTTGCATGCTCTCCGTTGTTAGTAGCTATCTTGGCCAAGTAGTTGCTAGTGACTCCAAGAGGGGGTATTTATGCTCGATAGTGGGTTCATGCCTCTATTTAATCAAGGGAAGTGATAGAAATATCTACGGTTGTAGATGTGATGTTGCCACTAGGGAGAAAACAACGGTCTCTTGTTCATGGAACAAGTGGATTGTTTACCTTACACACTTTGCTTAAAGCAGTTATCTGTTGCTTGCAACTTAATACTGGAGGGGGTTCGAATGATAACCCAAAGGTGGACTTCTAGTCATAGATGTAGTTGGATGGCGGTCTATGTATATTGTTGTATTGCCCAATCGAATCTCATAGGATCTTTTTCTCTAGTATTGCATTGTCATGCCTTGATCAGTCCTGTCAATTGTCCTGCTATAATTTGTTACCCAGCATGCCATGTTTGTTTATCTAAGGATAACACCTCTAGTGAACTATGGAACCCGGTCCAATCTTTACCACTGATACATCTTCCACTGTTACTGTTTACTTGCTGCAAACCATCATCACCTTCCACACCATACTGTTAATCCTTTGTTGCAGCAACCAGTGAGATTGACAACCTCACTGTTAGTTGGGGCAAAGTCTTGAGTTTGTGTTGTGCATGTTTCCACATTGCTTGCAACACCTTTGAGGCGATTCCTTCCTCCTACTGGTTCGATAACCTTGGTTTCTTTCTGACAGAAAATTTGCTTTTGTACTGCATCATACCTTCCTCTTGGGGTCTCCCAACGAAGTGTTGCTGCATGCAATAGTATAGTCCTAAACACCTCTGCTACTCTTGATTCACCGTCTGTTATAAGTAAGCTTGTTACACCACCACCACATACACATGCTACACACACTGCTACTACTACTGAATCTGAAATTGCTTTTGATACCCATGATGCTACTTCTACTGTGCTTGATGCGAGTGGTTCATTAGGTCCTTTCCTAGATGCTACTATTGCTAGAACTATTTTGGGAAACACTGAAACTCCTAGTGAAGACACTATTACACCTGTTAGCTCACCTGAGTCTAGAGAAAGATATGATATTAGTGATGGTTACATTGAAATGACTGATGTATTTATTGAAGAGTACCAAAACACACATGGTGCTAGTGCTATTAGGAGTCTCCTTGAGAGATTTACCATTATTCCTAAACTGTCTTCCGATCTTAAGTTTGTTACTTCTCCCATAGATATTAAATATAAAGATTATGATTTCTCTCTTGATTTATCCTATTTAGACATTGTTGAGAAAGAACCTTTTTGTGGGACTGAAAATGAGAGTGATGTAGCTTATATGAATGAGATTTACACTATGAGTGCCTTATTCTCTGATGATTTTAAGATGCACAAGTACTTTGTTACAAAGATCTTCCCTTTTTCACTAAAAGGAGAAGCTAAAGCTTGGTTTAATAGATTACCTCCTGGATCCATTGATAGCCCTGATTGTTTCATTGCTTCTTTCTTCCAGAAATATTTTCCTCCCAGTGCTGGACATGCTGCTTTGCAGAAACTTTTTGATTTTAAACAGGGAGAAGAAGAGGAATTGCCTGAGTCATGGGCAAGGTTCTGTGCCTTGATTCATGCACATCCTGGATATCCATTGCCTAAAAATGAGCTTCTTGATATTTATTATAATGGACTAACTGATGATTCTAGGACATACCTAGATAGTTTTGCTGATTGTGTTTTCAGGAAAAGAACTCCTACAGATGCAGAAGAATTAATGGCTAAAATAAGCAAGAATTATGATGATTGGACTTCAACTAAGCTAAATACACCTAAGCCTATTACTCCTGAACCAATTGTGCCTAAACCAGCTCCAACACCAACACCAAAGAAGAGGTGAGTTATTGCATTAAATGATAAAGTGATGAAAGAAGCTAAGAAATGTCTTAAGGAGAAAGGTATTAGAGCTGAAGATGTGAAGAATTTACCTTCTATAGAGGAATTATGTAAGCCAACCCCCCACTCATCTACTATTGAGGCACACTCTCTCCACTTTGATGAATGTGATATTCCCTATGGTAAGCTTCCTGATCAATGCTTAGATGAACTTGACACCTTTATTGTTAAACAAGGTAAATTTAATAAACAAGTTCAGAATCATTTATTGGAAAACTCTAGAGCTATTAATGAGTTGAAAGATATTGTGTAAAGAACTGCTAATGATGTTAAAATGCTTTGTAAACACTTTCAAATGGTTCAAACTCAAATTAATCAACTTGCTAAGGTACAAAAATATATGCTAGTTAATGCCTCAGGAGATAAACATGCTTATGGAATTAGAACTAGGAGTGGTATAGCTACTCAAGATCCTTTATATCCTGAAGGACACCCCAAAAGAATTAAGGAGGATTCTCAATAATATGAAAGTAGTGGTAGTCCGCATAAGAGAAAGAAAAATAAACACAAAATAGTTGAGGAACCACCTAAACCTGCTGTAGATCCTAATAGTATATCTGTCTCTGATGCTGAAACTAAGAGTGGTAATGATAAAAATGATGCTCCTGATAAGGAGGAAGTTGAGGAAGAACCTGAGAAGCACACTAAGAACACTAGGTACACTAAGTAATATTTTATTGCTAATAAACATGGTAGTGAGAGAGAACCTTGGGTGCAGAAACCTGTGTTTTTTTCCAATAAGAAACACAAGTCAAAGGAGTAAGAACACTACAACAAGTTTTGTGAGTGGATGAAACCTTTATTTTTGCAAATTCTTTGACTTATTCTATTAAGTTGCCTCCCTATTCGAAGTATATGAAGGATATTGTCTCTAATAAAAGGAAGATTCCTAATGAGGAAATTTCTACTTTGTTTGCTAATCATTCCTTTAATGGTAAGGTTGCAAAGAAACTTGGTGATACAGGTATACCAAATATTCCTTGATCTATTAAGAATAATTATGTTAGAACTGCTTTATGTGATTTGGGAGCTGGAGTTAGTGTTATGCCTTTTTCTCTCTACAAGAGATTCCAGCTAGAAAAGTTGATACCAACTGATATATCTTTTCATATGGATGATAAGTCTACTACTATTCCTGTTGGTATATGTGAGGATGTTCTTGTTCAAGTGGCTCATAATTGCTTGATTTTAACTGATTTTGTTATGCTTGAGATGCCTGAATATGATAATATGTCTATTATTCTTGGGAGACCTTTTCTTAATACTGTAGGTGCTGTCATCAATTGTAATCAAGGAAAAGTAACTTCTAATATTAATGACAAAGAGCATACTGTCTATTTCCCCAAGAAGATTGATAAGATATATTGTCTGAATTCCATTGAAAATATTGACAGCATCAAAGTTGGAGAAATATATTGTCCCATTCCACAAGAAAGTTTTGAAACTATTATGATTGGGACTATTGCTATCAAGTTTGAGGTAACATAATCACTTTCTGGAATGCAAAGTTTTTTCTTCATATAAGATTGTTTTGGTAACAATACTTGATCAACCTTGTTAACAAAGGGATTTTAATGAACAAAACAATTCTTTCACAATGGTTATATTTGCTCACTTTTATTTTTCTCCTTCCTAGTCTTTGCTCTTTCTCTTGTTAGCTTTAGTTTTGCTAGTCGTTTGCTTGTTAGAGTGTCTAAGAACTTCTGTAGTTTTTGTTTGCTTTTGCTTCTTATAAAAAAATCGTTTTCTGCGAGAAAATCAATTTTCATACCCTGAACCCTAAACCCTAAACCCTGAAAATTGGCCAAAAATAAAGTTTCCCGAAAAATTCCAGAAAATTCATATTAAAATTTTCCTCTGAAAAGGGCCAGAGGGACACCTGGAGTGGCCCAAGGGGACCCACCAGGCCAGCACACCCCCTGGTGGCGTGGCCAGCCCCAAGGCGCGCCTCGCCTGGGTGGGGCCCACCCGTGGCACTCCAAGTTGCCTCCTTCTAGCCACTTCTTTCTCTCTCCCAAAAAACATCGGAAAAATTTCTTAAGCTCGAGTTCGTGCTGTTCTTTCTCCCGATTTTCAATCTCCTTGCTCAGCCCATCTTTCCTGCTGATTTTTGGAGGGTTTTCTCCTTGGTATGTGCCTCCTCTGCTTGTCCAATTAGATTTGTGATTGATAGTTTGTATCTTGAGTGTTTTGCTGTTGTAGGTGACATGTTGTGTGAGCTTACATGCTTGTTCTATGCTTTGAGATTTCATTTTGATGCATTTTTATCCCTCTAGCAAGTTCCTATAGTAGTTCCTCATCATTAATCAACTTGGAAATTACTTGGTTTGATGTTGCTCTAAAAATTTCAGAAAAAAGGGTCATGGACAAACACACCTTTGGAGAAGTGTTTGAGAGTGATGCACCTAGGAGGACAAGACCTTCAAGATCATCCTCCCGAGCTAGGCCATCATACAATGAGGATCTCATTACACCGCGTTTTGGCGACGAGGGAGATGAGGGGGATGCGCACCCTTATACCTTCCCTTGTCCTACATTTTTGCAGGCTGCAGGGATTCTCAATGATTTCCTAACCTTGGTTCGGAGGGTTGGACTAACTAGCTATATGCAGGATGAGAGTGTGCAGTATGCTATGCTAACTAAAACTTTTGTGGAGAGTTTCTCTTTTACTAACAACCCTTTCAGGTCAGATATGTCATTCAAAATCTATAATAGGCCCTTCACCATGAAATGAAGAAATTTTGTGAAATCCTGGGTATTGGCATGGCTAGGACATTGAAGAAGATTCTAGCTCAAGCCGCTGATTTGTTGGAGCTCTACCGCGGGATAACTAATGATGATGACCGCAGAGCCCAGCGCGGAAAGATAAGAAATATTCAACTCCTAGCTATCAGATATTTTGCTTATTATCTCGCCACTAGTATTCTTGGTAGGGAGAACACTAGCAATATTTCCAACTATCATTTGGATTTCCTAGCTGCTGCACTCAACAATGAAACCAGGTACAATCTTGGTTCTCTTATTGCTCGTCGCTTAGCTGCTAAGGGACCCATTTATGGGGGTATTATTGTTGCACGTGTTGCTGCTTCCTTAGACCTTTCTGTTGATCCAAATGATACAATTTTGGCTCCTTAGAGGCTTGATTTAGCTGCCATGAAAGCGCATCACTTTGTCACTGCTAGCTATACCCTTGATAGTTTGGTTCATAGGATGATGTTTACTGACGGGGAAGAGATAAAGAGAGATTCCTTTGCCCCAAACTACTTTGTTCAGTATTTCCCAGGGACCTTGGTCATGCTCCAAGGAGGAGATGGACGAGCAGCTACGCATTCGTGGTTTCCACGGACACTACCAGGGGGACGCGCCCTCTTATGACCACTCTGTACACTATACATGGGCGTCCTCGAGCTCGTACCAGGATGAAGGGGCCTCTTCATCATATTACGAAGGTGCACCTTCTTGGTCACCATGGGGTTGAGCCCCACTTAGGCGAAAATCCTAAGCTTGGGGGAGGTACACCGACATCACACTCATATATATATCATGTTTTGTCGGTTCTTTGTATATCCATGTTTCGCTTTCTTTTTGGTTTTTGTTTCTGCTTTCTCAAAACACAACAAGACCAAAAATATTTTCGTTGTTTTTCTTAGTTTGTTTCTTTTCTTTTTAGCTTTGGTTTGCCTTAAAGAAAAATCAAAAAAGATTTTGCTTTGTTTGTTTTTGCTTTGTGTGCTTACTTTAAAAGTCGAAAACACCAAAAATATTTGTTGTTCTTCTTTGGTTTTGTGAATTTCTTTGCAGGGTTCAGCAGTCCTCAGTGGAGTTTGGTTTCATGTTATTATTCAAGCCACACAAGTGAAGGGAAATAATGAAGATTAAGACAACTTGAGGTGTGGTAAGAGGCTGGTAACGAACTCTATTTGTTTTCATTTTTGTACAGATACTCATTATTGTGGGCTTGCTTAGTCTGTTCATGTATGCTTAGTAGTTCTTGCTTTCTTATGATTAGCTCCAGCTTGCTAATAGTTTGTAGCATGTCATATGATTATTTGCTTGCATTGTTCTATTCATAACTTGGTATGATATTGTGGTATCCTCCTCAGAATGTTTCATGTGAATCAACTTGGCACATGCTCACGCATGCATATGACTAAACAATAGTCAGTAAGCTTCGATGATTTATTTTGCCTCAAAGTTCCTGTATCACTTTCATGCCATAATTATTCATGTTTTATTGCAAGCATGATTATGGCAGTTATTGCTCTCTCGTTTGTTGCTACCTCTCTATTGCTAACCTTCACTAGCACTGAGTATGTGTTCTACTCGTGCTTCCAACTCCCTAAAACCAATATTGCCAACAGTGTCTGATACGTCGGAAACTTATCTATAATTTTTGATGTTCCATGCTTGTTTAGTATCTACTTTGCTTTGCTTTGCTTTGTCCACACTTTGAGGTGCTTTTCATATGTTTTCTACTACTAACCTATTAACAAGTTGCCACAATGCTAATTTCCTGTTTTCTGCTGTTTTTGGTTCCAGAAAATCTAGTAAGGAAATATTCTCGGAATTGGACAGGACAAAAGACAAAGTCAATATTTCACCGAGGAGAACACAGAGTCCAGAGGAGAGATGGAGAGGCGCCACAGGGCGACTGGACCCCCCATGCATGTCCTAGGGTGGGCCCGTGCCTGGGCAGGGTGTGGGCCCCTTGGACGCCTCCCAACCTCGCCTCTTCTCCTATAAGAAGCCCCCGATGCCTAAACCCTAAGTACCCGATCAATATTCCACGAAACCGTTTGTAGCCGCCGCCACCATCGTCCCTATATCGGGGGATCTGAAGCTATTCCCGGCACCCTGCCAGAGGGGAGATCATCCCGGAGCCTTCTTCTTCATCATGCCAGCTTGTGGTATGAAGCGTGAGTAGTTCCACCTTGGAATACGGGTCCATGTAATATCTAGATGGTTGTATCTCCTCCTTGTGCTTTCATGTCTAGATCTTTTGATCTCTGTTCATGATCAAGATCTAATCTATTTGTAATCATGCATGTTGTGTTTGCAGGGATCCGATGGATATTGAGACTACTATGTCACATTGATTAATGGTTTTGTCTATTTGATTCTATCATGTCTGTATTGTTTGAGATATTGCATGCTCTCCGTTGTTATTAGCTATCTTGGCCAAGTAGTTGCTAGTGACTCCAAGAGGAGGTATTTATACTCGATAGTGGGTTTATGCATCTACTTAATCAAGGGAAGTGACAGAAATCTCTACGGTTGTAGATGTGTTGTTGCCACTAGGGGGAAAACAACGGTCTCTTGTTCATGGAACAAGTGGATTGTTTACCTTACACACTTTACTTAAAGTAGTTGTCTGTTGCTTGCAACTTAATACTGGAGGGGGTTCGGATGATAACCCAAAGGTGGAATTGTAGTATAGATGAAGTTGTATGGAGGTCTATGTATATTGTTGTATTGCCCAATCGAATATCATAGGATCTTTTTGTCTAGTATTGCATTTTTATGCCTTGCTCAGTCCTGTCAATTGCCCTGCTGTAATTTGTTTACCTAGCATGCCATGTTTGTTTATGTAAGGAGAACACCTCTAGTGAACTATGGACCCCGGTCCAATCTTTACCATTGATACATCTTCCACTATTTTACTTGTTGTAAACCATCATCACCTTGCAGACCATACAATTAATCCTTTGTTTCAGCGACCAGTGAGATTGACAACCTTTCTGTTAGTTTGGGCAAAGTCTTGAGTTTGGTTTGTGCAGGTTTCCACATTGCTTGCAACACCTTTGGGACGTTTCCTTTATCCTACTGGTTCGATAACCTTGGTTTCTTACTGAGGGAAAACTTGCTGCTGTGTTGCATCATACCTTCCTCTTGGGGTTTCCCAACGAAGCGCTGACGCAGCGCCATCAAGACTTTTTCTGACGCCGTTGTTGGGGAGGCTAAGGACATCTTCACAAGGGGAGTCCTCCTCAACCTTTCTCTTTTCTTTGTTTTTAGTTTACTTAGTTTCTTTTGCTTGGTTTTGTTTGCCTCTTTTTTATCAACACTCCAAAAAAATTAGTTTAGTTTGGTTTTCTTTCGCTTATCAAAAACACAAAAAAATAGTTCCTGCTCTAGTTGCTATTATTGTTTTGACTTGCTCCACTTTTGCCAAAATGAACTTTGCTGAGAACACCAAGTTGTGTGACTTCACTAGCACAAAAAACAATGATTTCCTTAGCACTCCTATTGCTCCACCTGCTCCTGATGCTACCTTTTATGAAATTAAGCCTGCTTTGTTGAATCTTGTGATGAGAGAGCAATTTTTTGGTGCTAGTTCTGATGATGTTGTTGCCCATCTCATTAACTTTGTTGAACTTTGTGAGATGCAAAAGTATAAGGATGTAGATGGAGATATTATTAAGCTCAAGCTGTTTCCTTTCTCCTTGAGAGGAAAAGCTAAAGAATGGTTGCTATCTTTGCCTAGAAATAGTACTGATTCTCGGATTAAGTGCAAATATGCTTTTATTGCAAAGTACTACCCTCCTGCTAAGATTATATCTATGAGAAGTGACATTATGAAATTTAAACAACTTGACAATGAACATGTTTCTCAAGCTTGGGAAAGAATGAAATCTTTGGTTAAGATTGTCCCACTCATGGACTTACTGCTTGGATGATTATCCAGACTTTTTATGCAGGTTTGAACTTGTCTTCAAGAAACCTGCTGGATTCAGCTACTGGAGGTACCTTTATGACCATCACCTTGGGTACTGCAATAAAACTCCTTGATAATATGATGGTTAATTATTCTGAATGGCACACTGAGAGGGCTCCACATGGTAAGAAGGTAAATTCTATTGAAGAAACCTCCTCTTTGAGTGATAAGATAGATGTTATCATGGCTATGCTTGTCAATGGGAAAGCTCCTTTAGATCCAAATAATGTTCCCTTAGCTTCTTTGGTTGCTCAAGAAGAGCAAGTTGATGTGAACTTCATTAGAAACAACAATTTTGGCAACAATACTTATGATAATAACTATAGGCCTTATCCTCCTAATAATGACAATACCTATGAAAAATCCTACAACAATGCTAGAAGTTCCCCTCTGAACTTGAAGTCATGCCCAAAGAATTTATTAGTTAACAAACCACTTTCAACAAGACTGTGGAGGAAAAGCTTTTAAATGTTGACAAAAATATTTCCTCTTTGTCTGAAGCACAAGCTTCCTTGATTAATAAAATGGCTTCTAAACCTAAAACCATGGAAAGTGCCTTTGCTGCTAATCATGCCATCCAAGTTACTATTGATGAAAATGTTAGACTGTTAGCACAACTTCATGCTAAGTGGGAAAGGGAAGCTGAAATTGATAGAAACAATAGTGTGTGCACCATCACCACCCATATGGATGCCACTAAACCACAAGAAGTCCCTATTCCTCCTCCAACAATGCCTAAGGCTAATGAGTCTACTGCTAGTGATACTAAGTTTGATTTCGATCTTGATGGTTTCAATATTTCTGAAGTGATTATGTTCCTGCAAAAACTTGCTAGAAGTCCTGATGCTAGTGATATGCATGTTGCTTTCACCAAACACATTACATATGCTCTTGTTAAGATTAAGGAAGAGAAATTAAAACACAAAGCTTCTATTCCTAGGAAAGTAGAAGATAGTTGGGAACCCATTATTAATATGCAAGTGAATGACTTTGATATCAAAGCTTCATGTGATCTTGGTTCTAGTATCTCTATTATGCCTAGGAAGATTTATGAAATGCTTGATTTGCCACCTTTAGAAGATTGTTATTTGGATGTCCTACTTAATGATAATGCTAAGAAGAAACTCACGGGGAGTGTTAATGATGTTCTTATTATGGTTAACAATGCTTATGTCCCTTTTGATTTCTATGTTTTGGACGTTGAATACAATGCTTCTTGTCCTATTACTTTGGGAAGACCTTTTCTTAGAACTGTTGGTGCCATCATTGATATGAAAGAAGGCACCATTAATATCAATTTGCATTCAAGAAAGGTATTGAAAACTTCCCTATGAGGAGAGAGAAGTTACTTTTTGATCCTCCTTTGAAAGCAAGGTTTGATGTTAATGCTTCCTCATTTGAAAATACTTGATTTCTTGCTTCTTGTGCCGAACTTAAAGGCGTTAAAGAAAAGTACTTGTTGGGAGATAACCTAAGATTTTTCTTGATTCTTGGAAGTTATTACTTATGTAATGACGTCTCCTTATCCTTTTTGTTTGCTTTTTGTGCCAAGAATGACCTCTAATGAGAGGGAAGTAAGATTTGGGGAGTTGCTGTCTCGAAACAGATTTATGTCCTCCACCATAAATATTCGTGAGGAGTCTCCATAAGTCGGATTGAGCTGAAAATTTACAAATAAATCCCCTAGTATGTTAGCTAACTTTAGTTGTTCAACACTTTTTGATTTGAGCAACAGAATATGTTCAAAAAAATCGGTTTCTACCTGCTGGTCTGTTTTGACAGATTTTTGCCATTATTTGTATTTGCTTCTTATTGATTCCTTTTTGGGTTCTTTTTGGGAAATTAAGATTTTTGAAGGAGTTGCTACAGTAGCTTGTGTTTTTAGTGAAAAGTTTTTCTGTTCTAAAACTAAGCGCAAAGGTCTATTATCTTTTGAATACACTAATGTTGCTAATGAAGATTGTGTGAAGTTTTGTATGAAGGAAAAATTTCAGGTGTAGAGAGAGAATGATGTAATGAGATGAAGAATGGACAAAATCTCAAGATTGGGGATGCCACCCCCGATGTCACCCCAAGAAATATCCAAGAGGCACAAGTGTCAAAGCTTGGGGATGCCCAAGGCATCCCCTTCATCAATAAAAAGCTCAAGTCTGTCTAGACACTTCGTTTTTATTGTTTCATGCACAGTTGTGTTGTTCTTGGAGCGTCTTAGTTTTTGTTTTTTGTGATTAGTTTGTTTAGTTTTCTTGAGAAGTTTGGACCCCCGTTCTCGTTGTGTTCTTTTGCAAATAAGTTTTCTTGGTGTTGGAAAGGAGTAGTAAGTTCTTGCTTGAAGTGCAAGAGGAGCCTGCATTGACTGTGACTTAGACTTTAGCATGACATGCTAGGTGTTGTTGTGACTTTATGCTTAGTGATTATTGTTGTATCATGTCTTGTTCCGAACAATTGGGATTGCTTTGTGTGCCTTGAATGAATTATGCGTTGTTTTAGCATGCAAAAGCATAGTATTATGGTATTCTCCTTTGATGCTTTTCTTGGGTTGACTTGGCACATGCTCACACCATGTTATGACTATGACAAGTCACCATTAGCCTCTATGATCATTTAGTCCTTGACTTGTAGTACCACTCTCTGCTTTGATTAGTTTGCTTTGTTGCACTTCATGATTTTTTCCATTATTGCTCTCTTAGTTGGTTTCTCCCAGTCTTTTGCTAGCCTCCACTTGTATGAATAAGTTCTACTCATGCCTCCAACTCCCAAGAAACCAAGTTATTCCAAAGTGTCCACTATAAATTCCTATGCATGGTGTGTTACACCATTCCAACTATATTCTTGTTTTCAACTATCTTCCAATTAAAAACTATTTTGTTATTTGGAAACTTAGTGATTAAAGCCCTCACGAACTTGATGGCACACTTTATTCTTTGCCCCTAATAAACTTGAACCATTGTGACAATTTTGTTGTATATGCTTGCACTTATAAGTTGGAATTAGCAGAACAGTGCTGTCACGGGGAACATTTTCAACATTGCACTTGTACCTTGTTGTACTGAGTTGATATCATGTTCTTTGGTCTATGGATGTCACCGGTGTGAAATAAAGAGGGAACTTGTAAGTTCATAGAGTTTGTATCCTGTGTTAGAGAAACGCCTGGGCCGCTAGCCTAAGCCATGCCTAATCATGGTGGAAACTTGCAGCATCACCATAATGAGCTATCTATGAAGCATCCTCAATAAAAATCTATGCATATGGTAAATAAAAAGATTGCTGAGATGCTCATTGTCTGCTTGCCTTGTCATTTTGGTTATGGGAAAGATCCTGTACCAAGTGCAAGGGGTATCCCATTGGCGGTTCTTAATGATATGCAAACACTTATAGTGACAAGAACTTACCTGGACCCAAAGTTGAGTATGAACGACGTGTGGCCCTTGTATTCAAGGGACTTGAGATTGCCAACTTATACTTCATCAAGCATATACTCCAGCTTTGCCACTTTAACCTTAACCACTTCAAGATGCTTATGATAGGGTAAATTTAAGGGAATATGCCCTGAGAGGCAATAATAAAGTGTTTATTATGTGTATTCCAAGTACATGATAGATGTTTATTTTGCATGCTATAATTGTATTAATACGGAAACATTAATACATGTGTGTTTAATAAACAATCAGAAAGTTCCTAGTTATGCCTCTCTCATAAACTAGCTCGTTGATTAACCAGATGATCAAAGTTTCCTGATCATGGACATTGGATGTTGTTAATAACGGGATCACAATATTAGTGTAATGGTGTGATGAACATTCATCCGAAGTATAGCATTACGATCAAAGTCATTGAGTTTATATTTCTATAACAACTTACGAAGTGATCCTAATCGTTAGACCATGAGATCATGTCAATCACTAACACCGGAAGAGTTTCTTGATAACATCAAACGTCACACCGTAACAGGGTGATTATAAAGATGGGTTCAGAACTAATAAAGTGTTATGTTGAGGCCCATGGATCGAGAGTCGAATTTGTTCATCTTGATGATGTGTAGATATACTCTGGGCCCTCTCGGTGATATCACATTGGTTAGCTTGCAAGCAAGTGATTTGATCACTAGAATGTTATATCACGGGAACGAGAAAAGAGTGCATGTCAGTAACGAGATCAAACTAGGTATGGAGATACCAATGATCGAATCTCGGACATGTAATATATCGCGAAACAAAGGGATTAAGATACTAGCGTAAAAGGTTCCGACGATCAAAGAAGGTCATCGTTGAATGTGTGGGAGTCAGTATGGGTCTCCAGATACCGCTTCTGATTATTGATCCGAGAGGGGTCTCGATCATGTCCGCATTATTCACGAACCGTAGGGTGACACACTTAAGAGACACCGACATCCAATTGGAGCAAAAGTTTCATGCCGGAAAGAATAACAAGCAGGAATTTATTTTACTAGATACCGAAACAGGTTTTTGGGTGAAATTGCATAAAGTGGTGATGCATGTGAAATAGAATTCTATCAAGGGGTTATATGTGAATGTTTGTCATTAAAGTAATTGAAAAAATTCTGAATAAATAAAAGAGTTTTATTTAATGAGAGTTTGCATTAAATTTGGTGGAAATTTAATTGCAAGTTTGAGTGGGATTTTGAGTGGAGGGAAATGAAGAGGTTTTTGTGAGTGGAGTGTCCACCCACATGAATGAAGGAGGGGAGGTTGCAGCCCCCATGGACGGCGGCCAACCCCTTGGGTGCCCCCCTCCTCCTATAAAAGGAACCCTCTCCCTCTCTCTCACTCACACCTCCTCGTGAAGGATCTCTCTCCCCCTCTAGAATTTATCCCCCATGGTCTCGGACTAGAGAGATACATGTTCCCGATGGCTATTCGGCAAGAAAGAGTTGTGCTTCCGCTGCATCGCTGGAGCGAGGAGGCGGAGGTTTCTCGGTGCCTCGGACGTGTGTGCGAGCACGGATGCGCTGCTGATTTGCGGCGCTAGGACTTCCTCTCGATCTTGAGATCGACAAGAGATCGTCTACATCAACCACAAGTTTAACTCGTTAAGTTTTGTCGGTCTTCAAGGATATGTTCTCTACGGATATACATCCGCCCGTTGTTTGTATCTAGTAGATAGATCTTGGTACATAGTTGTTCCCATCGTAGGAATTTTTTGTTTTCTATGATGCGAACCCTATAAAAATGAGGGCTGAAAGCTAACAAGTACCATAATTTTTGGAAGCTCTTTTTGAAACTTGAAATCCCTACTTCCTATACAAAAAGGCTTTTCTTCCACCATTATTGAGTCTCACCTTCTTCCTTTAGGAACAATTAAGAGATCATAGTTGTCATTCTGTGTGCAGTGTTCCAAAGCTTATTAATTGATGCATATTGTGTTATTACTTGCTCTTGTGCTACTTGTTTCTAGTCACCCTTGTGAACTTTGCAGGTGTCCTATGCATCTATTTGCTACTCTATGAGGGACAAGCTGATTGCCACTATGCTATGTTTTCTGCATGTGAAACAAACAAACGTTTTTCAATGCATGTTATTCATGATCTTTGTTTGTATCTTGTCATGTTGCATGCATAGTTACTATGTACTATTGTTAGAACTCCATCTTTCATGCACATGTTTAGAGTTCTTTGATCCTAGTTTTCAATGCTTGCAAATGGTTGGATCTTTATTGTGAGGGTACATGTCACCTAAAAAATTATTCTGTTTATCATTTACCTACTCGAGGACGAGCAGGAGTTAAGCTTGGGGATGTTGATACGTTGGAAACATATCTATAATTTTTGATGTTCCATGCTTGTTTAATATCTACTTTGCTTTACTTGTCCACACTTTGAGTTGATTTTTACATGTTTTCTGGTACTAACCTACTAACAAGTTGCAAAACTAAGCGCAAAGGTCTATTATCTTTTGAATACACTAATGTTGCTAATGAAGATTGTGTGAAGTTTTGTATGAAGGAAAAATTTCAGGTGTAGAGAGAGAATGATGTAATGAGATGAAGAATGGACAAAAGCTCAAGCTTGGGGATGCCACCCCCGGTGTCACCCCAATAAATATCTAAGAGGTGCAAGCGTCAAAGCTTGGGGATGCTCAAGGCATCCCCTTCTTCATCAATAAAAAGCTGAGGTCTTTCTAGACACTTCGTTTTTATTGTTTCATGCACCGTTGTGTTGTTCTTGGAGCGTCTTAGTTTTTGTTTGCTTTGCGTAGTTTGTTTAGTTTGCTTGAATAAATTAGTTTGGATCCCCGTTCTCGCTGTGTTGTTCCAAATAAGTTGATTGGTGTTGGAAAGGAGTAGAATGTCCTTGCTTGGAAGTGCAAGAGGAGCTTGCATTGACTGTGACTTAGACTTCAGCATGCCATGGTAGGTGTTATTTGACCTTATGCTTAGTGATTATTGTTGTAGCATGACTTGCTCCAAACAATTATGATTGTTTAGTGTGCCTTGAAAGATTCATGCATTGTTTTAGCATGCAAAAGCATAGTATTGTGGTTTTCTCCTTTGATGCTTTGTTTGGGTTGACTTGGCACATGATCACACCATGTTATGACTATGAACAATTCACCATAGTCTCTATGATCATTTAGTCCTTGACTTGTAGTACCACTCTATGCTTTGATTAGTAATGTTTTGTCGCTCTGCATGATTATGGCCATTATTGCTCTCTTAGTTGGTTGCTCTTAGTCTTTTCCTACCCTCCACTTGTATGAGTAAGCTCTACTCATGCTTCCAACTTCAAGAAACCAAGCTATTCCAAAGTATCCACTATAAACTCCTATGCATGGTGTGTTACACCATTCCAAGTATATTCTTGTTTTCATCTATCTTCCAATTAAAAAGTATTTTATTATGTGAGAACTTAGTGATTAAAGCTCTCACGAACTTGATGACACACTTTTTATTCCTTGCTCCAAATAAACTTGAACCATTGTGTCATCTATGTTGTATATGCTTGCACTTATACGTTGGAATTTTCAGAACTGTGCTGTCACGGGGAACGTTTTCAACATTGCACTTGTACTTTGTACACAGTTGATATCATGCTCTTTTGTCTATGGATGTCGCCGGTGTGAAATAAAAAGGAAGCTTGTAAGTCCATGGAGTTATGTATTTTGTGTTAGAGAAACGCCTGGGTCGCTAGCCTAAGCCATGCCTAATCATGGTAGAAACTTGCAGCATCACCATAATGAGAAATCTGTGAAGCATCCTCAATAAAAATCTATGCAAATAGCAAATAAAAAGATCGCTGAGATGCTTATTATCTGCTTTCCTTGTCATTTTGATTATGGCATAGCTCCTGTATCATGTGCAAGGGGTACCCTGTAATGCCCCGAAAAATATTCCGTAACAAAATTGCTTGCTATTTCCTTTTCATGCATCATCATGACATCATGCATATTTGGTCTCTAAAATATTTTCGACAAAAGCCTATTTTGTTTTCTAATTAGTCCCCTCTTTTATTTCAAATTAAAACCCTGGTCTTTCCTAGATCTTTTATTTGTCTAAAAACTATTTACAAAAGTCTTTTAAAACTAAAAAAATAAAAATATTTTAGAGGGAGCCAGCCGGCCGGGCCAAACGGCCCAGCTAGCCACCTACGACCCAGTAACAAAAACCCTAGGTAGTCCTAACCCTAACCTAGTCCTGCATCCCTCACACCCGTCACCGCCAGTCCAACACGCACACACACCAATCGCACCCAGACACAGCTACACACTGACCCACTCTACCTGACCCAACACCCGACACGCACCCTGGCCACACTCACACACACACGCACTAGACCCAAATACAACACAGGACACACACTAGACCCATGCTGGTCACGACCCTCCTCTATCGTCTCCCATCGATCGGTCCCAGCGCCGCCAGCCTCCTCCCAACCGGCGCCGCGTCCAGGCTCGCCTCCACCCGCGCCACCGGCCAGGCGCTGCTCCGCGCCCTGCTCCTCGCCGTCTCCCCTCGCGCCCTTCTCTCTGTTGTGTCGCCGCGGTGCTCCGCCTCCAGCCCTGCTTGACAGAGCCCGCGTCGCCCTGCCTCCACGCGGGCACGATCTCGCCAGGTCTACAGCGTCGCCGTCCTCTCGTGATCTCTGTTGCCAACCATCGTCCTCGCCCTTGAGCTTCACCACCTCCCTCTCTCGTTGGCGTCCGTCCGCAGCTTGGGTTTCGCCGCTGCCGGCTGCCTCTTGGTAGCAAATTGGCGCCTCTGTCGGTCTCGCCATGGCTTCCCTGGCTCTTCATCGTGGTAGCCCTGTCCGCCGTCCTTCCGCGAGCCGTCTACGACTCCTCCCTCTAGCAGTCGCGCGTCCTCGTCCTCAGGACCGAGCTCTGACCCGCCTCTGCTAGTTCTGGCCTCCCTGCTCGGGCCCGAGTGTGCCCTCCTGCGGACCCGCGTGCAACCCAGCCTCTATCTCCATCGCCGTGGGCACTCAGCTCGCTTGCGAGGCCCTCACGTTTGACCACAAGCATGCCCCTTCCCGTTTTCTGCTAATCTGATGCCATGCGCGTTCAAGGTGTTCAACAATATGCCCGTGTGTTTGGCTCAGTAGGATGTACCGTGAGGATTTGTGATGTGGTGCCAGTTCATACGTTTACATGAAGATGGTAATCCAGTAACCACAAGATGGAAGTCGGTACCCCAAGACCTCCGTCCTGGAACCGAAGCCGGTGCCCTCAAGATCTCCGACATGGAACGCCGAGTTCTTTTGCATGGAACCCGAAGACTCCGACCTCGGAACTCGAAGATCGATCCGTTCGAACCCAAGACCTTCTAACCATAAACGTGCGACCCCTACCTTGTCCCTATTTTATAAATTGATACACAATTTGTGCATATTAAATTATCTATGCTTGCATACATATATTATTGTTCGGGGGGGTTTCGGCGATTCATCTATTAAATAAATATGGAATATATGGGAGTGTTATTGTCTTGTCCCGGTTCCATTTAATATTGTGTAGTGAACCGATGTCATGTTATATCTTGTTAACCAACATTTAAATTGCAGGGTAGATAAATAACTCGAACAATAATATTCAAATGTCGGGATCCCGACTCCGCTTTATATTGCTAAGTGGGGCCGCATATTACCATGCCATGCATCATATCATAAACATGCCGGATCTTCCGCCGTATTATTAAATATTGCATTCGGTGTTTCTTTCTAGTGATTTGCTTCTTCACCGATTAGGATGACGAGTTGATGCGAGATACGACAAGCCCTCGGTTCCTCGACTTTGTCTCACAGGCGAGCATTCTCTCCCTTCTACCTATTTTGCATTTATAGTCTTTACTTCCTTCTTTTGATCTATTGCTATCCTTATTGTCGATGCTATAGTATCGTTCCTTTATTTACCGGCTCCACTATATTGCCTTGGTTATCCTATTGTCTTGTTTGACTAGCTAGTATTGTCCTTGCAGTCGTAGGCATGCTTAGTATCGCTCTCATATAGGTGGAACATGATACTTGGATATTTTTGGTGATAAGATAATTAATCTGGTGATGTTGGTTATGGTTTCACCTAATGATAAGGCCTCGGCAGGGACCACCTTTGGGAACTGCTTGAGCCGACCTGGGACCCGTTCGTTCTATGATACCAGTTCTGAGTTGATCGCGCTAACCAAACGTGGGTCCTATGGGATCCCCCCTCAACTACCGGCGCTATTCGTATATCCAGAGCGTTACAAAATTGGTTTTCCATTTGATGCATATGCATAATATGTCCTCGGACATGGGTGAGTTGATATGTCTTCGTACTTGATGTTTTGGTAGATTGCCATGGATTGCATACATAAATCGCGATACACGGTGGCGGCAACAACGGTGTGTACAAGTTACCACGCAGGGCCCGATCCACCAGTAGGCGCAAACGATGTGCCTTCCTTGAGAATCGTCGTACCTGTTGGTTGGTTCCCCACAGTAGGTGATGCCTCTGGATATGCGCGTAGTTAAGGGACAGTTCTTGTTGTGAAATTCGGATGGCACGCGTAATATGTTGCCTGAAGGGTTGAGCATGCGTTTGGGTACAGTAGTGCACCCCTGCAGGGTAAATCTTTTCGAGAAGCTGTGTGTCTACGGTTATGGACGCCTCAGGAGTACAGTGTCACGATCATAGACAACGCCACTGATGCTTTGCCTCTAATAATATGATTAGTAATTAGCCTTATCAACTAAACATCTGCTGAACTAAAATTGCCACTGTGTGTGTTCCGCAAGAGGACTTCCTCGACTGGTCTTCGAGGGGGAAATCTTCGGATGGGTTCTGTTTGGTGTTATATATAGTTATCATGTAGTGCTCTCTTATCTCTCTCTAATATCCGAAGTTGTAGCACGTCTCTATAAGTAGATAGTGAAAGCTTTGCGGCCGCTGAGCTCACCATACCTATGTAGGCGAGGACCACCGAATTCTAGTCTCGCCGTGTACTGGCCTAAGTACTGACCGTTCTCTCTCTGTGTTTTCCTTTGCCCTTTGTCGGCACCCTTTTGTCTTGACAGGTATGTGATTGACGACGTTAGCAAGGTGAAGGGAATATGCCCGAGAGGCAATAATAAAGTGGTTATTATCGTATTCCTTGTTTCTGATAAATGTTTATTTTACATGCTATAATTGTATTAATATGGAAACGTTAATACATGTGTGTTTAATTAAAAAAAGGAAGTACCTAGTTATGCCTCTCTTATAAACTAGCTCGTTGATTAACAAGATGATCATAGGTTTTCTGATCATGCACATTGGATGTTGTTAATAATAAGGTCACAACATTATTGTAATGGTGTGATGAACATTCATCCGAAGTATAGCATTACGATCAAAGTCATTGTGTTTATATTGCTATAACAACTTACGAAGTGATCCTAATCCTTAGACCATGAGATCATGGCAATCACTAACACCGGAAGAGTTTCTTGATGACAGATAGATATGCTCTGGGCCCTCTCGGTGATATCACATTGATTAGCTTGCAAGCAAGTGATTTGATCACTAGAATGTTATATCACGAGAACGAGAAAAGAGAACATGTCAGTAACGAGATCAAACTAGGTATGGAGATACCGATGATCGAATCTCGGACATGTAATATATCGCGAAACAAAAGGATTAAGATACTAGCGTAAAAGGTTCCGACGATCACAAGGAAGTCATCGTTGAATGTGTGGGAGTCAGTATGGGTCTCCAGATCCCGCTTCTGATTATTGATCCGAGAGGGCTCTCGATCATCTCCGCATTATTCACGAACCGTAAGGTGACACACTTAAGAGACACCGACATCCAATTGGAGCAAAAGTTTCATGCCGAAAGAATGAACAAGCGCAGGAATTTACTTCACTAGATACCGAAACAGGTTTTCAGGTGAAATTGCATAAAGTGGTTATGCATGTGAAATAGAATTCTAGCAAGGGGTTATTTGTGAATGTTTGTCATTAAAGTAATTGACAAAATTCTGAATAAAATAAAAGAGTTTTATTTAATGAGAGTTTGCATTAAATTTGGTGGAAATTTAATGGGAATTTGAGTGGGTATTTGAGTGGAGAAAATTGAAGGGCCATTTTGTGAGTGGAGTGTCCACCCACATGAATGAGGGAGAGGTGGGGGCACCCTCCATGACCGGCGGCCATGCCCCCTTGGGCTGCCCCTACCCTATATAAGGAGCCCCTCCTATCACTTCTCACTCACACCTCCTCGTGAAGGATCTCTCTCCCCCTCTAGAATTTATCCCCCATGGTCTCGGACTAGCGAGATACATGTTCTCGGTGGCTATTCGGCAAGAAAGAGTTGTGCTTCCGCTGCATCGCTGGAGCGAGGAGGCGGAGGTTGCTCGGTGCCTCGAACGTGTGTGTGAGCACGGATGCGCTGCTGTTTTGCGGCGCTAGGACTTCCTCTCGATCTTGAGATCGGCAAGAGATCGTCTACATCAACCACGAGTTTGGACTCGTTAAGCTTTGTCAGTCTTCAAGGGTATGTTCTCTACGGATGTACATCCGCCCGTTGTTTGTATCTAGTAGATAGATCTTGGTACATAGTTGTTCCCATCGTAGGAAATTTTTTGTTTTATATGTTGCGAACCCTACAGTGGTATCAGAGCCGGATCTATGCGTAGATACTTTGCACGGGTAGTACACATATGAGTATGTGGGCGATGCTGATCATTTTATTGCTTCTTAGTTGTACTTGGGATATTGGTGGCATAGTGGGATGAAGCGGCCCGGACAAACTTTACATGTCCTCGCACATGAGACCTGTTCCACACTTGACATTCAACTAGTTTTGCATAAGTGGCTAGCGGGTGTCTATCTCTCCTACTATAGTCAATATCTAATTTGCAATGAGTTGTCAATAATTTGGTTATCCTCGTTGTGGTTCATTTTCGTAGGTAAGAACGGTTCTATCTTCGAAAGCCCTAAGCCACGTAAAACTTGTAATGGATAAATTAGAGGCGTCTAGTTTAGATTATTGCTGGGCTAGTGTTATGATATGGTGATGTTGTAATTAGAAGTATAAGATGATACTCTTACAACACACATAACGTGTAAGTTCCATAGACCTTGGCCTTACACATAGAGGTATGATAGAGATCATACCACGATGCACATGATAGAGATCAAGTGCTGGAACCATATCATTTCACTTATTAACATATGATGTTTATTGCATCTTATATTGCTTGTTTGGCGTTTTATTAGCATAATAAGATGATCCCTCATTTAGATATCAAGATAAGAATGTGTTCTTCCTTAAGTATGCACCGACAATGTTTAGTCGCTTCAAGAAATCACGTGATGATCGGGTGTACTTGAATCCACGAGCATGTCTCGGGTGTAAGACAGATACACACGCGAATACTAAGGTTCTTACTTGGCGAGCCTAGCATGTACAGACATGGCATCGGAACACGGATCGAAAGGTTAAGCATGAGTCATATGTTTTGATATGATGACCATATGGATGCTAGCCTTTGAAGCTACACCGACTCACGTGATGATCGGACTTGGTGTAGTGGATTTGGTTCATGTAATCACCAAAAAGACACGAGGGATGTTTTTTTTGAGTGGGAGTTCCTTTCTAATTTGGATTAGTAGAACTCAATTTATCATAAATTAAATCAAAGTGAATTTGCATAATTTGTTGTAGTCATTGGCATTCGTTCACCACCTTATGCATAGTTGTAATTGAGATAATAGAACTATAGAATTCTGGATATATACTTTATGAACTGGTATCGTATTGTGTTGAGTGTCAATCTAAAGTTTAAAGTCCTATTGCAAACTTTCAGCAAACTCTATTTACTCCGTGAAATTTAATAGTTGGTATTAAATCGAGAGTAACAATTCCAGTGTTAGTATCTTAAGTATCATGGTTTGCCTCCATGATTCTTGATTGTTTTAATATCAAGTTTATCTAGGAGCTGAAAGAATTGTTTAAGAAACCATCATGTGTGGCAGATATAACGATATCTGAAACAATGTTTTGGTTGCAAAATGATAGAGTATAATATATGTTCTCATATTGGATGAGAATTTACGAAGGTTGGAGATTCTAGACATCCTAATCATCCAAAAGGGTTTTGGAAATAATGTTATACTCACGATTCGCCTTTATAAGTTATAGTAGCTTGATCATGAAAGTCGTCATGATAAGGATGAATAGAAGATGTATGTAAAATGTTTACTACACTAAAAGATTACTAAAGAATGGATTTTGAAAGAATACCGATCATTTGATGATGGTGATCTACTTCAAAGTGCAAGTCCAAAGGTATTATTATTTGAATATACACGCTTTGGACTATGTGTCATGTACATGGCACCACTTTTTATGTTAATAGATTCTTTTAAAAAGGAAAAGGAAATGCTAAAAGAGAATCTATAAAATATATTTGGCAGAAAAGAAAAGATTGGAAATATCCAATTTAGGTATATATATATATGATATACATGTTATGGTTATATTCTTTGCTTGTTAAACAATGTGATTCTTGGATATTGGATACCGAATTGGTTGGTATGAAATTTCATACAGAACGACACAATTCATGAACCAAAATGGCCTAAGTAACTAGCAAGAGAATATGTGATGATGTTCATCAAAAACAAACAAACCGTTGTTTGTATTTCTCGTTGACATCAAAGCTTGACTTCAAGATTTGTTTTAATAATTGTTATTTGAATCAGGTATTATGAGAACAAAGGTTGTTCAAATAATTACCATATTCCATATAAGATGGATGATTTACAAATCTAGTTGGAGAAATCACATCCATAAAACCTAATGCTAAAATATCGCAAGACAAATGATTGAAAGATCACTTACGAAGTGGCATCACCGTTTAAATTATATTGGAAAGAAAACATGAAGAATCTCCATATTTATGGATTTTTGGAGTCTTTGATTTGATCAAGTGACGCTTGTGAGACTTTCCTCGGGATAATTAAAACTTCATTCAAAGGCCAAAGAAGAACGAACGACTAAAATATTGGAATTTATACATATCGATGTATGTAGTCCATTATGTATAGTCGTAAGCGATGGATTTCATCTTCATATGCTTTCTCCGGAAATTTGAGTGAATGTTCACTTAATGAGAAAGAATAAATATTTGAAAATGTTCAAAGACTTTCAAGATGAAGTGGAAAATCATTGTAACAAGAAAATAAATGGTTTATGATTTTATCATATGGGATTTATTTGAGTTACAAGTGTAACAAGAAAAATAAATGAATTATGATTTTATCATAAAAGGGATTTATTTGAGTTACAAGTTTAGCAAAACACCTAGATTTACATCTCACGAAACACCATAGGAATATGGAGTGTTTGAGATTTGTAATGAAACCTTGTTTGACATGGTTGGATCAAAGGTGTTATTGATAAAAATGCCAGTATGTTTTAAAAGATTAAAGCTTTAGAGACTTCCGCTTTTACACTGAAAAGAGCTCCATCTTGATCCGTTGAAATGACACCATGGAAGTTATGGTTTGGGGTAAAACCCAAGTTGTCATTTCTTAAATTTTGGTATGCTAAACATAAATAAGATGTTTACAACCGAAGTCGGATGAGCATGTCTTTGTAGGTTATTTCGAATAACAATTGGTTATTCCTCCATAACACCAAGGACAAAAGGGTTTGTCGCTTGAAACATGAAGTTTCTTGAAGAAGGAATTTTTCATAAATGTGCAGTAGGAGGACAATAGAACTTTGATAAGGTTAACGAACCTTAGCTAAATGTCTTTCTTGTGGCAGCGGAAATGGTTCTGGAGGCTGCCATAATGCTCATAGCTTATGTGCCTCAAAGGTTGCGGTCACGGAGGTCTAAAGTTCCTATTGAACCAAGAAGGTCGGATAAACAATCAAATGATTGAGATTTGAGAGTAAATCATTATTGTTTGACAATGATGAACCGACTACAAAGAAGCGATGATGGGCCCTGACTCCGTCAAATGGCTTGAAGCCATAAAATCCGTGATAGTTCCATACACGAGAAATCAAGTTTTGAACTTGGAAGACCCTCTGGAAAGGTGTAAAAACCTATCGGTCGTATTTGGATCTATAAAGAAACAGAGATGGATGTTTTACATCTATGAAATAGTCGACATATCTGTAAAGTATTTTACGACAATGTTCAAGGAGTTGACTATGACAAGATTTGATCTTTCATAGCGATATTTAGTCTGGACGGATTAAAGTAGCAACCACTACATATAATTTGGTATATGGTAGATGAATAAACAAAACAAAATTCTTCTAATAGAATGGTTACCTAGGACGTGTACATGACACGGTCCAAAGGGTTTTGTTAAATTCAAAGGATGCTAAAAGGGCATGCAAACTTCAATGGTTGAAAAAGCATCACGGAGTTGGAATCTTCACCATGATGAAAAATGAGTTTTTCATTAGGAGACAATGAAGATGATTGCATTTGCAAGAAATTAAGTGGGAGCGTTGAGACATATTTCTAATACATTATGTGGATGACATCTTGTTGATTAGAAATGATGTATATTTTATTGACAAAGGTTAAGAATTTATTTCGATGAAATACTTAGGCAAAACCCGAATATTTAGCGTGAATGTCTATAGTGGATAGACTGTGACGCCAATATGGTTGTGCCAAACATACATATATGAGATATTGAAGGAGTTCAATATAGAAACGACAAGAAACAATTCTTGTTGCATGGAAAGGAATTGAATCAAGATTCAAGTGTATCGACACTTGATAAGTGAAACAAGATTCAAGTGCTTTGACACTTGATGAGTGAAATCACGAGAATGTTTTGATCAATCATACCATGATATGTACACATCCAGATATGTCCTATGCTCTAAGTGTTATGAGCATATACCAGAATGAATCATAAATGATCATTGGACAATAGTGAGGATATTCTTATGATCTTTTTGAAAGAACTAAGAATATATTTGTGTAGAGGTGACAAACAATTACAAATAGTTCATTGTAAAGCGTTACCTTGATACTAGGTTTGTCACAAGATACAAATTAAGTTTATCTCAATTTAAACTATGGGTGGCACAATGTAATGGAAAGAAGATTCCATGATGGATTTGGATGAAATCCATAGTAAAGACATTGTGACGAATACTACAACAAAAGGGCTAAGTATATGACTGCTATAGTAGCAACAAAGGAGGGCATTTGTGTCAAGTAGTTTGTTATCAAACAAAGGTGTGGTTCGCAACGGGCTAACACTAAATATATATTGTACGACAATAGTATCGACATGTTTTAACCCCAAGGAACTAAAGGTCTCACCAAAAGACCAAATTTATACAATGCCATCGCATTGGCGAATGAGTGATGTGTGAAGACGCAAAAACATGCAAATACACACGGACCTAAAAGCGTCAGATACGTAGATTATGTTAACCACTTGCAGTTGCATATATGGAACACCAGAAAGCCATATGTGTTCAATACGCAAAGTTTTCAAACTAGATTATTGTCTCTAGTGCAAGTGGGAGACTAAAGGGAATATGCCCGAGAGGCAATAATAAAGTGGTTATTATTGTATTCCTTGTTTATAATAAATGTTTATTTACATGCTATAATTGTATTAATATGGAAACGTTAATACATGTGTGTTTAATAAACAAAAAGGAAGTTCCTAGTTATGCCTCTCTTATAAACTAGCTCGTTGATTAACAAGATGATCATAGGTTTCCTGATCATGGACATTGGATGTTGTTAATAACGAGGTCACAACATTATTGTAATGGTGTGATGAACATTCATCCGAAGTATAGCATTACAATCAAAGTCATTGAGTTTATATTGCTATAACAACTTACGAAGTGATCCTAATCCTTAGACCATGAGATCATGTCAATCACTAACACCGGAAGAGTTTCTTGATAACATCAAATGTCACACCGTAATAGGGTGATTATAAAGATGGGTTCAGAACTACTAAAGTGTTATGTTGAGGCCCATGGATCGAGAGTGGAATTTGTTCATCCCGATGACGGATAGATATGCTCTGGGCCCTCTCGGTGATATCACATTGATTAGCTTGCAAGCAAGTGATTTGATCACTAGAATGTTATATCACGGGAACGAGAAAAGAGAACATGTCAGTAACGAGATCAAACTAGGTATGGAGATACCGATGATCGAATCTCGGGAATGTAATATATCGCGAAACAAAATGATTAAGATACTAGCGTAAAAGGTTCCGACGATCACAAGAAAGTCATCGTTGAATGTGTGGGAGTCAGTATGGATCTCCAGATCCCGCTTCTGATTATTGATCCGAGAGGGGTCTCGATCATGTCCGCATTATTCACTAACCGTAGGGTGACACACTTAAGAGACACCGACATCCAATTGGAGCAAAAGTTTCATGCCGAAAGAATGAACAAGCGCAGGAATTTATTTCACTAGATACCGAAACAGGTTTTCGGATGAAATTGCATAAAGTGGTTATGCATGTGAAATAGAATTCTAGCAAGGGGTTATTTGTGAATTTTTTTCATTAAAGTAATTGACAAAATTCTGAATAAAATAAAAGAGTTTTATTTAATGAGAGTTTGCATTAAATTTGGTGGAAATTTAATGGGAATTTGAGTGGGTTTTTGAGTGGAGAAAATTGAAGGGCCATTTTGTGAGTGGAGTGTCCACCCACATGAATGAGGTAGAGGTGGGGGCACCCTCCATGGGCTGCCCCCTCCCCTATATAAGGAGCCCCTCCTCTCACTTCTCACTCACACCTCCTCGTGAAGGATCTCTCTCCCCCTCTAGAATTTATCCCCCATGCTCTCGGACTAGCGAGATACATGTTCCCGGTGGCTATTCGGCAAGAAAGAGTTGTGCTTCCGCTGCATCGCTGGAACGAGGAGGCGGAGGTTGCTCGGTGCCTTGAACGTGTGTGCGAGCACGGATGCGCTGCTGTTTTGCGGCGCTAGGACTTCCTCTCGATCTTGAGATCGGCAAGAGATCTTCTACATCAACCACGAGTTTGGACTCGTTAAGCTTTGTTAGTCTTCAAGGGTATGTTCTCTACGGATGTACATCCACCCGTTGTTTGTATCTATTAGATAGATCTTGGTACATAGTTGTTCCCATCGTAGGAAATTTTTGTTTTCTATGCTGCGAACCCTACACAAGGTTACCCTTCCGGCATGTCCTGGGCAGGGTTGGACACCGCTTGATTATTCTTCAGGACTCTTAGTCCCATTTGGATCTTGTCCGTACTCGGATACTATTTTGCTTTCTTCTTGAGTTGTATCTTCGTATTGTACCTTTTGTATTCTTGACTTGTTGATTCATTGTTGTATATATAAGTTCTTGCAGACTCTGTTGTAAACTATTGTGATGTAACTACTTGTAATCAAATCCCACCCACACGAGTGTCTGGTGGGGCGTCTTTGAATCGCTTCTATGCAGGATTTAGCGGGAAATGCTAGGATCTGCATAGACCCGATTCGGGGGCGTTACATACCCCCTTGGCGGTTCTCTATGATACACATGTACTTACTATGACAAGAACATATAGGTGACCAAAGTTGAGTGGCATGAGGTGCGGTCCTCGTACTCAAGGGACATGAGGTTTCCAGTTTATGATCTGTCAAACATATAACTGATATTGGACCTCACTTTCACCTTAACCATCTAAAGATGCCTATGATAGGGGCAATGAGAGCTCAAAGCTAATGAGTACCCTACTTTCAGCATTTGTAAGCCTTTCAAACTTTTAAAAACCTTTTCACTTCCTTGTTGAGTCACCACTTATTCTATGAGCACCCTCTTGTGAGCATAGTTGTCATTCTTAGTGTAATGTGCTTGTCTCAAAACTTGGTTAATTATGTCATGACTTTGATGCTTCTATCTCTGATATATTTACTTCTAGTCTTCACTTGAACTTAAGAGGTGCCTTGGAATTTATTTTGTGCTCTACAAACAAAGACAAGCGAGATACCACTCTATCATACCTTCTTATGAGCATTGCAATGTTTCTTATGTTTATGTCTCATGCTACTTATTATAATTGAGTTGGAATCTCTTCATAGCTTGCAATGATTATTAAGTAGACTTAGTTGCATACTCCTTATTATTAATTGTCTAAGTTTCTACTCCAATGCTGAGAATATTTACATCATATGAAGCAAATGTGTTCGTAAAAGTTCTTTTATCGCACTCAGTTTTCAACTAAATTGCTTGAGGACAAGCAATAAGCTAAGCTTGGGGGAGTTGATACGTCCAAAACGTATCTACTTCCCGAACACTTTTGCTATTGTTTCTCCTCTAAACTTGTGTGATTTGGATACAACTAACACAGACTGACGCTGTTTTTAGCAGAATTACCTTGGTGTCTAGTTTTTGTGCAGAAAATCAACTATGAAGAAAAATCCCGGAAAATATGCCAAAAATTATATTTCACCAGAAGACTCACGGAGACAGAATATTAGACTGAGTGGAGGCCTGAGGGGCCCACACCCCCTGTCGCGTGTGCCAGGCCTGGCTGCGCCTGGGAGGGGTGTGGCCACCTCGAGCACCCCCTCGGACTCCCTCTTCGCCTATAAGAAGCCTCCTGACCTAAAAACCGAGGGGAGGTTCGAAGTTTTTCCAGAAAGAGTTCCGTTGCGTCGCCACCACCAGAAATCGCAATTCGGAACTAGAAACTCAGTTCTGGCACCCTTCCGGGACGGCGAATTTGGAGAATATCATCGCCATCATCATCAACAACGCCTCTCCATCAACCATCCATGTTTCCCCATCCATGAGTGAGTAATCCCCACTGTAGGCTATGGGGATGGTAGGTATTGGATGAGTTCTATCATGTAATCGAATAAGATTGTTAGGGCATGGTGCCTAGTATCTCTATTAGTGCTATTTGACTTTTTTGCAACTTGTTGTGCTTAATGCTTGTCACTAGGGCCCAAGTGCCATGATCTCAGATCTGAACATATTATTGATTCATTATGATAGTCTTGTTTGTGATCTTTTCTGCAAGTTGTGTACACATATCATTGTCTGGATCCAAAGGCCCCGAAGTGACATAAATTGGGACAACCAGAGGGGATGGCTGTGATGTGAGGATCACATGTGTTCATGGAGTGGTAATGCTTTGCTCCGGTGCTCTATTAAAAGGAGCGCCTTAATTGCTAGTAGTTCCCTTGAGGCCCCGCTGCAACGGGCTGTCAGGACAAAATATGTTGTGCAAGTTCTCATTGCGAGCATGCATGACTATATATGGAGCACATGCCTATGATTGTTTAGTACTTGGATGCTTTATCTTATTTATCTGCAATTTCCCTAGATCTCGAAGTTACATGAATAGACTCGTCCATGCAATGCCCGTCCATCCATCCCTATGCCTACCGCACTCATATCATACTGTTTGCTAATATTCTTACTATTGCTCTTGTTCTACTACTTCTGTTACTTTACTATTGCAATTACAAACCTGTTTCTACTGATAAACTTCTATGAGCAAGACTATTTCCAGGTGCAGCTGAATTGACAACTTAGTTGTTAAGGCTTGCAAGTATTCTTTGTCTCCCCTTGTGTCGAATCAATAAATTGGGTAATACTACCCTCGAAGACTGTTGCGATCCCCTATACTTGTGGGTCATCAGTACTCAATATCCATCGGATCCCAACAAACACAACATGTAGGATTACAAATAGATGATCTTGATCATTATAGGCACCTCACAAGATCTAAACATGATAGCACAAAAGAGAAGAAACAAACATCTAGCTACTGCTATGGACCCATAGTCCAAGGGTGAACTACTCACGCATCACTCCGGAGGCTGGCATGGTGATGAAGAAGGCCTCCAGGGTGATCTCCCCTCTCTGACAGGGTGCCGGGAAGAGCTTCAGATCCCTCTCGATCTAGGGTCGATGGTGGCGGTGGCTATGGACTTTTTCGTGGATTTCTGATCGGGGCTCCAGGTTGATCTCCCCTCTCCGGTAGGGTGTTGAGAAGAGCTTCAGGTCTCTCCCGATCTAGGGACGATGGTGGTGGCGGCTACATACTTTTTCGTGGATTTCTGATCGGGTTCCTAGGATTTCTGCCTCGGGTTGTTTATATAGGCGTTGGGGTGATATGTCGTAAACGTATCTATAATTTTTGATGTTCCATGCTTCTTTAGTATCAACTTTGCTATGCTTTGTCAACACTTTGAGGTATTTTTATACATTTTCTAGGACTAACCTATTAACAAGATGTTGCAGTGCCAGTTGTCTGTTTTCTACTGTTTTTGGTTTCAGTAAAGCTAGTAAGGAAATATTCTCGCAATTGGACAGGACAAAATCCAGAGTCAATATTTTACCGGAGAGAACACGAAGTCCAGAGGAGATACGGGGGGCGCCATACCCCCTGGTGCAGGTCCACCCTTGGCCGCGCTAGGGCAGGGTGTGGGCCCCCTGGCCCTCAACCGACCTCGCCTCTTCGCCTATAAAGTCACCCCGATGGAGAAACCTAAACACCCGATCAGATCTCCACGAAACAGTTTGTAGCTGCCGCCACCATTGTCCCTAGATCGCGGGATCTAAAGCTCTTCCTGGCACCCTGCCGGAGGGGAGAGATCATCTCGGAGGCCTATTGGGTTTCGTAGCATGGAAAACAAAAAATTTCTATCGCATACAAACAAACAAGCCAAGATCTATCTACTAGATTGTAGCAACGAGTCGATGGAATAACTTACCCTCGAAGATTCCAAAGTGTTTAACGAGAGCGGATTCTCGTGGGTGATGTAGTCGTACTCTTCCCGATCTCAAGATCGTGTGAAGCGATCCTTCGGCTGCGTTCGCAGCGCTTCCGCAGTCGGTCACACGTTCGATTTTCGACGAAGACCTTCCTCTCCTTGTTCCAAAGTGACGGAGGTTGTAGCACTCTCCTCGCGATTCCGGCAGCACAACGTCGTGGTACCGGAAGTAGAGGGGAGATCCCGCACGGCTTCGCCTTAAGCCGGAGCGAGTATGGTGGAGTATGAGAGAGAGCTATTAGTGGTCTAGGGTTTAGACACACCAATTAGAAGGATATAAACCGAAGGCTAGTGCAATTAGAAGCTCTAAACCAAAACGGCTCTAAACCGGAGATTAGAGGATAGGAACTTGTGTGTTTAGAGGAGGAGGCCCTGCCCCTCCTTTTATAGGTGGGAGGGGCGGCCAAGGGGAGGGAGTCCCTCCCCAAGTCGGCCTTGGGTGGCGCGTCGGCTTGGAGAGGAGGGACTCCTCCCCCAAGTCGTTTTGCCTCCTCTTGCTTGTTTCCCACAGTTTCCTGTTTTAGCCGTTTGACTTTCAAACTGGCCATTTGACTTTTCTGTTTTAGGATTCAATTTAATCCTTTATTTGGAACAGCAAGAACACTTAGTACATGATGCAATCATTCCAATATGTAATGACACATTCATGTACCCCTTCCCCGAGTCTTGGACATTCGGAACCTTCTAGAACATTCGATGAAAACAGGAATCATTTCCGAACTCCGAAGCGGGACTTTCCTTATATGAATCTTATTCTCGGACCATTCCGGATCACCTCGTGATATCCGGATCCCATCCGAGACTCGAACAACATTCGGTCTCTTTCTCATAATACCATAACTACTCAAACAACGCCGAATCCTTAAGTGTGTCCCTACGGTTCGTGAATTATACGGACATGATCGAGACACTTCTCGAACAATAACCAATAGAGGAATCTGGAAATTCATATGGCTCCCACATATTTCTCGATTACTTTGCGATCGAATGAACCACTTACATACGATACCAATTTCCCTTTGTCTCACGATAGTTTACTTATCCGAGGTTATGATCGTCGGTATCTCGCATACCTAGTTCAACCTCGTTCGATAAGTACTCTTTTCTCGTTCGTGATATGTGATCCCTTGTGAGCCAGTCACATGCTTGCAAGCTAATTGGATGACATTCCGAGAGGGCCCAGAGTATATCTATCCGTCATCCGGATGGACAAATCCCACTCTTGATCCATGTGTTTCAACCAATACTTTCCGAACACTCAATGCCACCTTTATAGCCACCCGATTACGGTGTGGTGTTTGATGTCATCAAAGCATCCATCCGGTAAAGGTGATATGCATGATCTCATGGTCGAAGGAATTAGGTTACTATGTATCGAAAGCATATAGCAATTGAACTATTGAAATGACTTGATCTTTATGCTACGCTTATCTATAGGAGTATGTCCACCATATCATTCTCCTAACGATATGATCTTGTTGTTGATAACATCTCAATGTTCATGATAGGGAAACCACAATCATTAATCAACCAACAAGCTAGTGAAGTATAGAGGCTATACTAGGGACTTCAAATTAAGTTTACAAATCACACAAGTATCAATGTTTCCTTGTTAATACTATTATAGCATGAATGTAAACATTTATCATAAACACAAAGATATAATAATAACTACATTTATTATTGCCTCTAGGGCATATCTCCAACAAGGCCTTCTTTATCACCATACCAGCCTCCAGTATGATGCGTGAGTTGTTGACCCATGGACTATGGGTCCATACAGTAGCTAGATGGTTGTTTATCCTCCTTTGTGCTATCATGTTTAGATCTTGTGAGCTTCGTTCATGATCAAGATCATCTATTTGAAATCATACATGTTGTGTTTGCGGGGATCCGATAGATATTGAGATACTATGTCAGATTGATTATTGATTCTATCATGTCAGTTTGATTATTGATTCTATCATGTCTGTGTTATTTGTGATCTTGCATGCTCTCCGTTGCTAGTAGCTATCTTGGCCAAGTAGATGCTTGTGACTCCAAGAGGGAGTATTTATGCTCGATAGTAGGTTCATGCCTCTAGTAATCTGGGGAAGTGATAGAAATCTCTAAGGTTGTATATGTGTTGTTGCTACTAGGGAGAAAATAACAATATTTTGTTCATGGAAAATTGTATTGTTTACTTTACACACATTGCTTAATGCAATTATCCGTTGCTTGGAAGTTAAGACTGGAGGGGGTTCGGATGATAAACTGAAGGTGGATTATTAGTCATAGATGCAGTTGGATTACAATCTATGTATATTGCTGTAATGCCCAATCAAATCTCATAGGACTCATGATGTCTAGTATTTGCATTGTTATGCTTGCTCAATCGGTCAATTGCACTGCTATAATTTGTTCACCCAGCATGTTATCCATCTTAAGGAGAACACCTCTAGTGAACTGTGGAACCCGGTCCAATCTTTATCATTGATACATCATCTACTGTTACCGATTACTTTCTACAAGCAACTATTATCTTCCACACTATACGTTTAATCCTTTGTTTTCAGCAAACCGGTGAGATTAACAACCTCACTGTAAGTTGGGGCAAAGTCTTGAGTTTGTGTTGTGCATTATTCCAAGTTGTTAGCAACACCTTGGAGTTGTTTCCTTGTCCTACTGGTTCGATATCCTTGGTTTCATAACTGAGGGAACACTTGCTGTTGTGCTCGTCACACCTTGCTCTTGGGGTCTCCCAACGAGGCTCTACAGTCGACTGAGCCACTGTCAAGACTTTTTGGCGCCGTTACCAGGGAGTTAAGGACAGCTTTGTAAGGGGAGTCTCTCAAAACCATTCTCTTTACTTTGTTTTTTTTGCTTAGTTTTTTTTCTTTGTGTTGCTTGTTTCTTTATTTCAAAAATATAAAAAAAATAGTTTCATTTGGATTGCTTTTTTTATCAAAACACAAAAAAATTAGTTCCTACTCTAGTTGCTACTGCTATTGGGTTGCTCCACTTTTGCAAAAATGAACACTACTGGGAACACCAAGTTGTGTGACTTCACTAGCACAAACAACAATGATTTCCTTTGCACACCCATTTCTCCACCTTCTCCTGATGCTACCCTTTATGAAATTAAACCTGCATTGTTGAATCTTGTTATGAAAGAGCAATTTTCTGGTGCTAGTTCTGATGATGTTGCTGCTCACCTTAATAACTTTGTTGAAATTTGTGAGATGCAAAAATATAAGGATGTAGATGGAGATATTATTAAGCTTAAATTGTTTCCTTTCTATTTGAGAGGAAAAGCTAAAGAATGGTTGCTATCCTTTCCTAGAAATAATATTAATTCTTGGATTAAATGCAAAGATGCTTTTATTGGAAAATATTATCTTCCTGCTAAGATTATATCTATGAGAAGTGAAATAATGAAATTTAAACAACTTGATAATGAACATGTTGCTCAAGCTTGGGAAAGAATAAAATCTTTGGTAAAGAATTGTCCCACTCATGGACTGACTTCTTGGATGATTATCCAAACATTTTATGCAGGACTAAATTTTTCTTCAAGCAATCTGTTGGATTCTGCTGCTAGAGGTACGTTTATGACCATTAATTTGGGTGCTGCAACAAAGCTGCTTGATAATATGATGGTTAACTATTCTGAATAACACACTAAGAGAGATCCACATGGTAATAAGGTAAATTATGTTGAAGAAACCTCCTCCTTGAGTGATAAAATTGATGTTATTATGTCTATGCTTGTTAATGGAAAAGCTCATATTGATCCAAATAATGTTTCTTTAGCCTCTTTGGTTGCTCAAGAAGAGCAAGTTGATGTGAACTTCATTAGAAATAATAATTTCAGCAACAATGCTTATAGGAATAATTTTGGTAATAATAATTATAGGCCTTATCCTCCCAATAATGGTAATGGTTATGGAAATTCCTACAACAACAATAGAAGTGCTCCCTATGAACTTGAAGTCATGCTTAAAGACTTTATTAGTAAACAAACTACTTTCAACAAGTCTGTGGAGGAAAAGCTTTTAAATGTTGAGAAAAATATTTCATCGTTTTCTGAAGCACAATCCTCTTTGTTTAATAAAATGGACGCTAAACCTGAGACCATGGAAAATACCTTTGCTGTTGTTCATGCCATACAAGTTACTATTGATGAAAATGTTAGACTGTTAGCTAAATTGCATGCTAAGTGGGAAAGATAAGATGAAATTGCTAGAAACAATAGTATTTGTACTATTACCACCACCAATGTTGATGCTAGAAAACCACAAGAAGCCCCCATTCCTTCTACAACAATGCCTAAACCCAATAAGAATGCTAATTTTTTTTGAAATATGGGAAACAATAAGTCTAGTACCTGTGATGCTAATTTGATTTTTATCTTGATGGTTGCAATATTTATGAAGTGATCATGTTCCTACAAAAGCTTGCTAGGATTCCTAATGATAGTGCTATGAATATGGCTTTTACAAAACACATTATCGATGCTCTAATTAAAATTAAAGAAGAAAGATTGAAACATAAAGCTTCTATTCCTAGGAAGTTAGAAGATGGTTGGGAACTCATCATTAATATGCAAGTGAATGATTTTGATCTCAAATCTTTATGTGACCTTGGTTCTAGTGTCTCTATTATGCCTAGAAAGATTTATGAAATGCTTGATTTGCCACCTTTGGAAGATTGCTATTTAGATGTTCCACTTGATTAATAATACTAAAAAGAAACTTATGGGGAGTATTAATGATGTTCTTGTTATGGTTAACAATTCCTATGTTCCTGTTGATTTCTATGTTTTGGATGTTGAGTGCAATGCTTCTTGTCCTATTACTTTGGGAAGACCTTTTCTTAGAACTGTGGGTGCCATTATTGATATGAAAGAAGGCACCAATAAATATCAATTCCCATTCAATAATGTTATTGAACATTTCCCTATAAGGATAGATAATTTACCTTTTGCTCCTCCTATTAAAGCAAAATTTGATGTCAATGCTTCTTCATTTGAAAATACTTGATCCTTGTTTCTTATGTCTAACTTAAAGGCGTTAAAAAAGTACTTCTTGAGAGATAATCCAATAGTTTTATTGAGTCTTGGAAGTTATAACTTCTGTAATAACCTCTCCTTATCCTTTTTGTGTGATTTTTGTGCCAAGAATAACCTCTAATGAGAGAGAAGTAAGATTTGGGAAAGTTGCTGTCCCGAAACATATTTTTTGCTTCACTGTAATTTTTTTTGAAAAACCTCTATATGTCGGATTGAGCTGTAATTTTCTGAGTAAATACCCCAGGTTGTTATATAACTTTCTTTAGTTTAACACTTTTCTATTTGAGCAACAAAAGGTCTTCGAAAAAATCGGTTTTTACCTGCTGGTCTGTTTTGATAGATTTCTGCCACTATTTGCATTTGCCTCTTTATCAGTTTCTTTTTGAGTTCTTCTTGATCACTTGAGATTTTTAAAGGAATTGGTATAGTAGCTTGTGTTTTAATGAAGGTTTTACTTCTGTTGAAACTGAACCCAAAGGTTTATTATCTTGAATGCACTAATGTTGCTAATGAAGATTGTGTGAAGTTTTGTATGAAGGAAAATTTCAAGTGTAGGGAAGAATGATGTGATGAGATGAAGAATGAACAAAATCTCAAGCTTGGGGATGCCACCCCGTGTCACTCCAAGAAATATTCAAGAGGTACAAGCGTCAAAGCTTGGGGATGCCCAAGGCATCCCCTTCTTCATCAATAAAAATCTCAGGTCTCTTTCTAGACATTTCGTTTTTATTGTTTCATGCACTGTTGTGTTGTTCTTGGAGCGTCTTAGTTTTTGTTTTTGGTTTTCATTTTCTTAGTTTGATTGAATAAATTAGTTGGACCCCCCGCATTCGCTATGTTGTTTCAAATAAGTTGATTGGTGTTGGAAAAGAGTAGAAAGTTTCATGCTTAAGTGGTATAAAAGGGAGCTTGTTTTTACCGTGGCTTAGACTTTATCATGTCATGCTAGATGTTGATTTGACCTTATGCTTAGTTCTTTGCCATTTTAGTATTCAATCTTGTAATCGCATTTTTCTGTTGCATGACTTGTTCCAAACAATTGAGATTGCTTAATGTGCCTTGAAAGAATCGTGCGTTGTTTTAGCATACAAAAGCATATTATTATGGTATTATCCTTTGATGCTTTGTTTGGGTTGACTTGGCACATGCTCACACCATGTTATGACTATGAACTAGTCACCTTAGCCTCTATGATCATTTAGTTTTTGACTTGTGATATCACTATATGCTTTGATTAATAATGTTTTGTTGCTCTGCATGATTATGGCCATTATTGCTCTCTTAGTTGGCCGCTCCCAGTCTTTTCCTAGCCTCCACCTGTATTGAGTAAGCTCTACTCATGCATCCAACTCCCAAGAAAACAAGTTATTCCAAAGAGTCCACTATAAATTCCTATGCATGGTGTGTTACACCATTCCAAGTATATTCTTGTTTTATCCATCTTCCAAATTAAACTTGTTATGAGAAAATAAGTGATTAAAGCTCTCACAAACTTGATGGCACACTTTACATTCTTTCTCCTAATAAACTTGAACCATTGTGTCATCTATGTTTTATATGCTTGCACTTATAAGTTGGGAATTAGCAAAACCATGTTGTCATGGGGAACGCTTTCAACACTTGTAAATATTATCCAGTTGATATCATGATCTTTTGTTTATGGATGTCGGCGGTGTGAAATAAAGGGGAGCATGTAAGTTCATGGAGTATTATATATGTGTTAGAGAAACGCCTGGTCTGCTAGCCTAAGCCATGCCTAATCATGGTGGAAACTTGCAGCATCGCCATAGTGAGCAATCTATGAAGCATCCATAGAAAAAAATATAAGAAAAAAAAGAGAAAGGAAAAAAATATGCACCATGCTCATGGTAAATAAAAGGATCGCTGAGATGCTCACTGTCTGTTGCCTTGTAATTTTGATATGGGATAGCTCATGTGTCATGGGGCAAGGGGTACCCCATTGGCGATTCTCTATGATACACATATACTTACAATGACAAGAACTTGCTTGTGACTAAAGTTGAGTAGCATGAGGAACGACCCTCGTACTCAAGGGACATGAGATTACCAACTTATGATTTGTCAAGCATATACTCCATATTTGTTTCACTTTAACCTTAATCACTTTAATATGCTTATGATAGGGGCAATGAGAGCTGAAAGCTAATAAGTACCATAATTTTTGGAAGCTCTTTATGAAACTTGAAATCCCTGCTTCCCTATGAAGGGCCTTTCTTCCTACTTTTATATTGAGTCATCACCTTCTATATTTATGCACCAATTAAGAGAGCATAGTTGTCATTCTTGGTTTTATGTGCATTGTCCCAAAACTTATTGATTGATTCATAATGTTGATATTGCTTGTCCTTGAACTATTTGTATCTAGTCACCCTTATGAACTTTGAAGGTATCCAATGAATTTATATTTTGCTACTCCATGAGGGACAAGCTGAATACCACTATGATATGTTTTCTATATGTGAAACAAACAAACGTCTCTCAATGCATTGTTATTTATGATCTTTGTTTATATCTTTTCATGTTGCAACATAGTTACTATGTCTTATTGTTAGAACTACATCTTTCATGCTCATGTTTAGAGTACTTTGATCCCAGCTTTTAATGCTTTGCAAATGGTTTGATCAATATTGTGATGGTGCATGCCACCTAAAAAATTATTCTTTTTATCACTTACCTATTCTAGGACGAGCAAGAGTTAAGCTTGGGTATGCTTGATACGTCATAAACGTATCTATATTTTTTGGTATTCCATGCTTGTTTAGTATCAACTTTGCTATGCTTTGTCTACACTTTGAGGTATTTTTATACATTTTCTAAGACTAACCTATTATCAAGATGCCGTAGTGCGAGTTGCTTGTTTTCTACTGTTTTTGGTTTCATAAAAGCTAGTAAGGAAATATTCTCGAAATTGGACGGGACAAAATCTAAAGTCAATATTTTACCGGAGAGAACACGGAGTCCAAAGGAGAGACGGAGGGGCGCCACAGGGTGGCCACACCCCCTTAGCGCGGGTCCACCCTAGGTCGTGCAAGGGCAGGTTGTGGGGCCCTGGCCCTCAACCGACCTCGCCTCTTCGCCCATAAAGTCACCCCGATGCAGAAACCCTAAACACCCGATCAGATCTCCACGAAACAGTCCCTAGCCGCCACCACCATCGTCCCTAGATCGGGGAGATCTGAAGGTCTTACCGGCACCCTGTCGGAGGGGAGAGATCATCCCGAAGGCCTTCTTTTGATGAGGTTTGATTTCATCAATGCCCATTGTTACGGACTTGGGTTTTTGGAGAAGATGGGGATGCTGGAGATCGTGGAACGGTTAGCAAACAAGCAACACAGGGACACAAAGGTTACCCAGGTTTAGGCCCCCAGAGGGAAAACCCTACTCCTGCTTGTATGCTCTTGATTATGGCGGAACCGAAGGTTACAGGGGTGCGCAGATGAAATCTGGCGTGGAGGTGTGTATGCGGAAGTATGAGTCGAGAGATCTAGGTCGTGCCCTCCTGGCATTTATATAGACTTAGGCAGGTCCCGGGCATAGACCTAGTCGGTTACAGGTTCTAGGGTTTTACCCCTTTGAATTTCCTATCTACTCTAGTCTTGCTCTCCAAGGATCCGAAGGCGTCGTGGGCCTGGGCCACCCGAAAGTCTTCATGGGCCGGCATACATTTGCCGTGGGCCTTCCTTGGGCTGGACCAGGTATGCTGAGATCATGCACCCGCGGGGTATAACCATGTCAGTAGCCCCGGTGATCGTCGAATCGAGGTTGGTGAGGACTCTTCAATCTTTCGGGTGCAACTATGTATTTCAATAGTTCATGTGTAGGGATTGTTGATGCGTGTGCCTGACTTACCCAACGGATCAGGGTCAGTTAACTGTCTTAGGACGAAACTACACGATCTTCTTCAGGTTTGAGTCCCTCAACTCGAACCTGGAACATATGCTGGTGTAATTCGACTCAGGCCGCGGAGGACTTACAGGATGGAATTCCAGTGTTTTTAATTGATGTACCCAACGCGTCCGTCGGGATTTTTCATCGCGCCTGCTGGCACGGGTTCATACTAGCAGAGCGCAGTCGTGTGCGTTGCCAGGCCATCAGATGATATCTGTAGGTCTTATCTTTGTGTCGCAGACACAGCATCCGAATGTTTGTCACCGCGGAGGTGTTTCGGGTGGTCAAGGAGATCGTTGCTCACTCAGCATTTTGTTGGGGAAGAGTTGCCGAAAAGTTTTTGCATGCTGATCCGAAAGATCGCAGTCGAAGAATTCATAGGGTGCGCGACCAGCGCTCCCTATGGGAGTAGCCTCCGAGTGTCTGTCCGAGTTGTAGACTCGAGCGGAGACTTTAGTTCAAACATTGTTCAGTTGTTAAGTCCGTAGGACACAAAAAATTTCGGATGCTTAAATCCATCCTCCCTATGGGAGTAGCCCCCGAGTCCGTAGTGGAGTCGTAAACTCGAAGTAGGACTCAAAGAAACAGTTCGTTTTTATTCATCTTTCGGGTGCGCGGCCAGCGCTCCTAATAGGAGTAGCCCCCAAGTATTTAGTGGAATCGTAGATTCGAGTGAGTACTCTTAGCTTTGAAGCCGAAGAACTTGTATTTGTTGCTAGTATAGCTTTTGATGACATCAGTGCTGACGATCAATGACCTCAAGCGTCTGCTGCGCCAGAGATGACTTGACTGGACGAACGTGGGTCCCACTTGCTGACCTTGAATTGACCGGTCACGCGCAGCGTGGAGATAATTACGGCGTCTCCTCGATTTCCACGCATAGTGGACGGCGTGGTAACGACGGTTCTTTGTGCTGCTGACACGTGTATGGCCAGATCTGCCGTTGGCGTTAGGTCTTCTTGATGGACGGTTGCCGTGCATCGTTTTCGCCGTTATAATCATTGGGGAAAGCTGCAGTTTGTTTTCACCGCATCTACTCTTGTTTTCACTGCCTCCTTGTGCTCTAGCAGTTCTTGCTGCGCACTAGAATTTCCTTCCACATTTCCCTCTTCCCTTCTACGCTCTCACCGCCAGCGCCGCCGTAGCGCGATGGCGAAACCGAATAAGTCATCCTCTGCTGTTGGTACCAGCGTCGCCGGAGGGAAGAAAAGCGCCACCGCTACCCGCGTCACCAACGGTGGTTGGCGGCGATCAGAGACGCGGGAGAGTGACCTCCGCAAACTTCGTGAGCGGGGCTTGATCCCTTAGGATAGGGAGGCCGTCAGACTCCCCAGCAACGAGGTAATCCCCCGTCCCCCTGCTGGGTATCGGGTTATGTTTCTCGCCTTCGTTATGCGTGGGTTTTCCTTTCCAGTCCACAGTTCCTTCGTGGGCTGCTCTTTCTCTATGGCATCCAGCTGCATCATCTTTCGCCCAATTCTCTTCTTCACATTGCTTGTTTCATCACTTTCTCTGAGTGTTGGCTCGGCATTGAGCCACACTTTGGCCTCTTCCGGAAACTTTATTCCGTGAAGAGGCAGTCTGGTTCAGATAGTGTTTATCCCATTGGGGGTTGCATCATCTCCCTCAGGCCCAATCTGCTTTTCTTTTCCTTTTCCATGTCCGAATCTGTCCAGTACTGGCGGAGGCGATGGTTTTATATCCGCGACTCCGTAGTGCATGGGCAAGATTTTGGTCTTGTTCCTTTTGACCCCTCCCAAAAGATTGAGCCAAAAAGGTCTTGGAAAAACAAGATCTTGGATGGCGAGGAGGCGGAGATAGAGGCGCTATATCGTCGGGTGGAGGATCTCTAGTTGATTCCGGAGAAGGAAGTTAATGGTGTGGATATCATCCGCACCTTCCTCGAGCGTCGGGTGCAGCCACTCCAGGCTAGGGTGCACCCATTGTTCCTTTATACTGGCCGGCGTGATCCGACGAGGGTGTCGGCTGAGAAAATCTCCGAGGGGGATCTTGACAGGGCCCTTCGCTCGCTGCTGAAGTTCAAGGCCTGAGAGAAAATCCCAGGGAAGTCGCTGATTTCGCCGTTTTCTTCGACGTTGGCTGTTCCACAGGTGTAGATTCGTGCGCGTGGCGCTTTTCGTCGACTGCGTATTTATTTTCCTTTGTTTGCTAACAAAGTCCCTTCTTGTTTGAAGAGCTTCAAGGTGCCGGGCATGGTGCCTCCATTGCCCGAATTATTTCCGGATGCGCCAGATAATGACGTGGTGGATTACGTGTCCGAACTGCCTTCGGCACGATCGCCAACTGAGGAGGCCAGCGATTCGAGCGAGGACCACACGCGCAAACGATCGCGGAGCTCCAGCGAGTCTTCGGATGCTTCGACTCCCAGAAACCCTCTGTTCCTTGAGCGTCACAGTGACGGGCATGGAGGCTCTTCCTCCCCTTTTCCTGCCATTCCTGTGCGGGCTGTAGCGCCGCACCCGCCAGCAAAGCGGAAGAAGGAAGGAAAGAAGGAAGAGAAGAAAGAAGATAAGAAGGGGAGAAGAGAGTCTGAAGGACTCCGCCTGTCTTCGACCTGAGCTCGCTGGACTCGTGAGTTTCCTTTATACTTCTTTCTTTTTTCTGTTGACTTTTGTGCTTGTGCTAAATATTTCGTGTGCAGGCACACCTCCCACGACTCCTCCAGCGATGGTGCTCGGGAGATGATGGGAGAATAGAAGGTTGCGTCTCCTCCTCCTCATCAGACGGTGGCAACTTCGGGGGGCGCTGCTCTGAACCCTCCTCTGCAGGAGGTGCAGGTGGTTGCGCCTCAGAATTTTGCCGGTGGGCCTTCATCATCACCGTTCGATCATGTAAGTCGTCTATCACGGGGGGAGCCCCCGAGCGTGTGTAAAAGAGTTCTCTTAGTTTGTTCTTCAAGTCTCGGGGGGAGCCCCCGAGTGTTTTCGTGTGAGTCTTTTTCTTCTGCTTTCTCCTGTTGGGCGTAGCCCCCGAGTCCTTTTTCTGAATGGTGGTTCTTCTTCCTGCAGCCTTTTGTGCAGGAAGCCAGGCGACTGGTGCAGGAGCGCCTGGTGCTGGAGGCCAACCTCCATCAGCTTCAAGGTACCCGTATGCTTTTGGTGCTTCTTTCCTTTATTCCTATCCTGTTTTCTGATGTTTGCTTGGTTTGAATGCAGAGGAGCATAATACTTCTCTCCGTGAGATCGACGCTCTCAAGAAGAGCCTTGGTCAATCAGAGAAAAAGGCCGAGGCCGCCGTCGGTGCGAAAGAGCACCTTGAGCTGGAGCTGGCTGAGGCAGCCGAAGCTAAAGAGCGTCTGCAGCGAGAGGCCACAGACCGCGAGGAGCAGCTTGCTACTGCTGCGACTGTGCGTGAAAGAGAGGTGGCGGGCAAGCTCATGGCTGCTGCCAAGGCTGTTTCGGGTGAGTACCTTATTTTTGCTTCTGTCTTTTCGTTTCCTTGTATTTCTTCTGTGTTACTTTCTTCATTCCTTCTCTTTTGTCTCAGATGCCGCAGGCATCGAGTTTGACCGCGGCGCTCTGGAGCATGGGAGTGCTCTAGATGATGCTACTGGAGCGTTCGAAGATCGCTGCAGCACAGTCGTCAACCCCCTTGCCAAGGCGAAGGAGGTTCTTGGCTGCTTCTACAAGGAGCTTGTCCCCAAGGGCGCGACCCTTGATGATGTTGACGCCCTGGCGGAGGCTTTGTCAACCGAAGCGCCAGCGGCGTACAAGCGCAAGCAGAAGGGCATCGGCGCGTCCGTCAGGCTGGCGATGGCCTTGGCGGCTGGGGCGGAGCTGGACCTTCCCCGGATCACCTCCCGGATGCCGATGACCGCGGATGGATCCGAGGTAGCCTTTGCTGCCTATTCTGCTCGCTGCAAGCGATATGGGCCAAAGCTCATTGATCTGCTATCTGAGTATGCGCTGCGGCAGCAGGGGAGGCCAAGGCTAGGCAATCCGGCTCCGAGGCGACTCAGGGTGCCGCGTCTTAGGCGTTGTAGATGTAGGATAGTTTGTAGTCTGCTTTTGCTGTAAATATTTTGAGGAACGCAATCATTGTGCTAGGTAGTGGCCTTTATATGCTTAATGAACTCTTATGAGTTGTGCTCTTCTCTGTCTGAATGTTTATGTCCTTTGATTTTCTGCTGTTCTAGGTTCCTTCGGTGTCAATTTGACACCTCTGCGCAGCAACGCGCCATCTTTGGATGATTCCTCGCTTTTCTTTGGGATCGTTCATAGTCACGCCGATGTTTGGAAGTCCATGCAGATGCGGCGCAGTGGAGGAGTACTTAATGGCGGAACTGCTTCGGCTGTCTGAGCAGCTTCAATGTAAGTTGTTCTTTGTTTCGGGCTGCAGCCCAGATTTTAGGATGCGCCTGCTGGCCTTTCGTCTTATTTTCTGCGAGTGTCGCAGGTGCTAACCTTGATCCGAGGGAAGAGAAAGAGCGTGTCGCTGTTCGGGTCAATTGCTTGACTCAACCAGACATGGAGGCTGGCGGCTTCTTCTGGATGGATCGTGACCGTGCCATTGCTCTAGAGACGGTGCAGGATCGTGTGCACCAGGTTTCGCGGGTGCTTCGTCAGGTGCAGACGTCGCTTGCATCGGTGTTGCATGTCATGTTTCCTTTGGATGCCGTGCCAACAAGCCTTGCGGGTCTTCTGTCGAAGTTTTGGAGCGTGAGCAATGTCAAGGAGTTGGTGCGGCAACAGCTCGTCGCAGGAGTGAAGGCTGCTTTGTCCCTTGTGAGGCTGCACCGGCCTGATGTAGATTTGTCTGTTGTAGCAGCTGGGCCACCTCTTTGGCCGGATGGTGGCGAGTGGGATATGCGTCCGCATTATGCGGTAGAAGGCAAGATGCGACAGGTAGTAGATTTGTTTGAGCAGCATGCTCAAGTTATTCTTCAGAATAGGTAGTACCTGTAGAAGAGATAGATGTAAAATTTGTATATTTCGACTGGGCGTGTTGTGCCCTTTGTTATAAAGGTTTGTTTATTGTGAGCGCGTAGTGCTTTGTTTGAGTACGTGTCATTTTCGTTTGTCTGACGTTGTCAGCTACTCAGGTGTACACGTGTGATCCTCGTCGATGAAATCGTGAGGTGGGGGGAGCCCCCGAGTGCGTTTGTAGCATAAAGTAAAGTTGCAAGTAGCGAACAAGATTTTGGGGCGGAACACTTAGCTTTATTTATATCGTAATGGAGGAAGTATGTTGTTCGGCTGAATAGCCTTGGCTGAAAAGCCTTATTGAAAGTAAAAGGGGTAGGTAGATATGGGTAGAATCGCCGCAAGTGTGCGATGTTCCATGGATTGGAGTATGCGACTCCAGACTCCACGTGCTTGAGGCGATAGGTGCCACCTGGGATGACTTCGGTGATAACGTAGGGTCCTTCCCATGGCGACTCGAATTTCTTCGGTCGTTCTTGCTTGAGTCGCAAGACGAGGTATCCTTCGACGAAGGACCTTGGGCATAGCCGTCGGCTATGGTAGATGCGGAGACTCTGCTGGTACACCGCTGATCGAGCTGTTAATACGTCTCTTGCTTCGTCGAGTGTGTCCACGACGTCTTCGAGTGCAGCCGTGGATTCGTCTTCGCTGTTAGCGACGACCCGGGGGACCTGGTGGCGTACACTACTAGGAAAATGGCCTTTAGTGGCGCACCTGGAAACATCATCTGTGGCGCACTAGCAGTGCGCCACGGGCCTTGCGCTACGGACTTATCTCAGGCGTGGCGCCGCCAGTGCGCCACGGTTGTGTAGAGATAGGCGTAGCGCACCTCCTAGTGCGCCACAGAAGTTTGGCATGGTGCGCTACCCCTGGGATCTTCTGTGGCGCACTACCTAGTGCGCCACCAAACTTCCATGGTGCGTTGTAGGTGTAGTGCGCCACAGATGTATTTTTTGTTTTCTTTTAATTTCCGAGCCAGATTATATGCAATACATATTATATACAATATTACAGCAGATATACACACACAGATACAAGATATACAATTATATATATAAATACTCAATATGAAAAACAAGATTGAAACAAATACATATAGATAAGTCTCATACATGAATACATAGTCTAAGTTACATTGTTTCGATCATGTTACAAAGTAGTAGTTGGTGACATGCTAATACATGTGTCGATCGAACAAGTTAGAGCTCGGAAGCTCGCCTAGACATCTAAACTAACTAGCTAGACACAAACGGATAAATAACCAAAGAAGAAAAGCATGATCACCGCCATGACGAAGGTGTAGGTCTTCATCCGGTTCCTTGTCCTAACTCCCGCTAGATAGCGCGTGTATCTAGCTTCCGCCCGCCATAGTGTTGTACCCTTTGTAGCTATTGCCGCTGAACGGTGCACTGTCTCGGCGAGTCTTCCCAATCATCGAGACTCCGGGAACCGTCCCTTGTACACGACGTACCACGTCATCTATAAGTTGACAATAATAATTAACCGACTATTGAAAAAACATATATAATTAAAGTCATATGAAGATACACTTATAGAAAGTACTCCTAAATCAAAAGACCAAACTCGTAAAGCATGCCTCATATATAACTAGGTTGTTCGACACAGAATATGCTACGATGGAATTGTTCGCCAAGTAGGATGCACAACACTGGACTGTGCATAGCACAAGGCGAATGAACAATCCCATCGCAGCACATTCACATATAGTGTGCCACGACATTTCAATCATCGGCATTATTCTCGAAAAAGATCAAAGTAACTCAAAAATCATGCCTCATATATATACATAGGTCGTTGGACACAGGAATATGCTACGACGGAACTGTACGCCAAGTAGGATGCACAACACCTGGAGTACTTGTGCATAGCACAAGGCGTACAATCCCATCGTAGCACATTCACATATATAGTGTGCTACGACATTTCAATCATCGGCATTATTCTCGAAAAAAGAGTAAGGAAAAAAAGAAGGACCAAATTGAGCAAAGGACCAAAGAGTAAGCAAAAAAACCAAGCATTGATTGATATATAATAATAAGCAAAATAAGTTCACTTGTCGTCCACACACACACACACAAAGGTCATCTATAGTTTGTAACTACAACTAGGCCAACATCAAGCCTTCTGGCTCGGCTTAGGGAACGGGAGGACGCCCTGTCTCGTCATGAACTTCCTATAGTCACCCTGCATCTCTAGGCGATCTTCTATGTCACGGTTATTCGGGATATTTCCTCCGTAGAAGATCCCCCCCGAAGTCATGACATCACGAAAGATGATTGACCCAAATCGCCTGGATGCGATACATCTCTTGTCTAATATCCGAATCATTGATCTTGGCCTTTGCTTCGGCCCACTGTTTGAGATGATCTGGCAGCGTAGAATTCTGCTGGTCAAGTAGGAACGCCCTCATGTGATGGAGTGCGTAGTAGGCTTCCTTCTTACTGTTTTTCGGCTGCTTCACGCAGGGGAACTCCGTTACGTGGTTGAAGACGTGCCTGCCGAACTTGACATTCTTACGCACGAAGATGGTGCCTTCCGTCGAGGCAAAGCCAGTGAGAGCATCATCCAGAACTTCCTTGATCTTGTCGTAGTTTTTCTTCTTTTCTAGACTCCCCGAGTCGAAATACATGGCGTGGGAATGCTTCGGCGATAAGGAGATGAGCGTGCAGTGTTCATCTCTGCGCAAAAAATTCAAATGGAATGTGTTGGAAAAAGAATGATGATGATCTAATAAAGCCAATCGACGGTGGCGAGTGAATAACGACTTACTCGGGAAAGTAAGGCACGAGAATGTATTCCTTTGTCTTGTTCGCCACGAGGATTCTTTTTAGGTACGAGGCCACGATACGTCGTTCGGCGGGGGAACCCAAGAAGCCGTCACGCATGTAGTAGGGGTCCACTATAGCGATGCCCGGTGTGTTCTCTCTAATGATCTGCATGGCCAGGCTGAGAGAAAAGAGACGGACCATGGTATAGTGCAGCGGGTATAGGTGGAACATATTGAAGATGTCCTCGAACCGCAGGAAGAACAGATCCGCGGGGGCAGTGTCGACGAAGCCCAAGCCTGGTGGCACCTTAACCACGAATACCGGGTGCGGGATCTTTCTCCGATAGAAGGCGTCTCTCTATCGTCAAGACGTCATGCACACTGCAGTTCGAATCGAAGCTGCAAATTCTTAGGTAGCATGGGCTCACCCGCCACATGAATCCTCCACATAATACCCTCGGGTCTTGGTGGCCCGTCCGAAACCTGATCGGATTCGCGATTGTTGACGCCACCGCTGGCTCGAGCTGCTAGATTTTCTTTTCCGCCCTTTTTCCTTTTGAGAGCGGGCAGGCACCGCATCTAAGCACCGCCCTATGTAGTGTGTCGGGGCTTAGAATAAAGGGCGGTTGGTTGTATAAACTGCTCAGAAGGCGCAATTGAGGCGTCTCGAGAACCAAAGCAGACGCTTGGTGATAGTGGCTTTCTGTGGGGCCACCAGCTAGGTCTTCTTCGTTAAACCGAGTCTTGAAGAAGTGATCATTCCAGTCTTAAATCGTCCTCGGCGGATCCTGCGCCATGTGCATATCATCAACATGATCATCCGACCCACGCGTGGAGGTGACGGCGAGGGCGATAGGCCTTGCCACCGCTTGTCGGTAACACGACGGTGCTGTTATGTGGCGTGATGGCCCCCGCTGTCCCCAAACGGATCATGCTCTTTGGCCATAGCAAGAATAAGCCGAAGCAACTTCTGGGGACATACGGCTCTTCTTCATCCGCTCCTGGGGGTTGAATGGGAGGTTCCAGGTCGTCGCAGCCCCTTAGCACCCGACTAATTTTAACCACTGCACGCTATCCGCATCGGCTTTGAGTGGAACGGCGGCGCAAGGGTTGAACGATGGTACCCTTGGCAACATCCCTCAGCTCGTTGTTCACGTAGCATAAGAGAGTGCAAGGAACATCCGTCTGCGGAAAACATGTACGGCGTCGTCAGAGCGAGATGCCATAAGAGTAATATATATATAGATGGCATGAAATAAGGCGGTAATTAAAGCAATTTGTTTACCGTGATGGCGTCGAGATCGGTTAATGTCGACGCACCGCATACGGCGACGGGCGTGCAAGAGACGGAAGGGCTACTTGATGGCGCGGTGCTGGCCGCCGGTGTATTCTCCCTACCGACGGGTGCTTGGAGCTCCGGTGCCGCCGCGACAATGGCAGGGGGGGCACCAACATGTACTCTGGAGCTGCGGTGATGGCAGGGGGAGTCACCAACACTTGCGGCACCGCGGTGCTAGCGGGCGGAGTCACGAACACGTAGTTCGCCTGATTCGTCGGCGCCGCGTTGTTTGAGTGGCTGCTGACCATGCTTGGAATCGGGCACGGCCCTACTCGACCACCCGCACTCCAGTTCGCTATTGACTCCACCAAGGTAGGCAGGAAGGACGTGAGGGTGATTGCCAGGTTGTCTTGGACAATCTGCGGGATCCGCGCCACTTGTGCCTTAAGTTCTTGAACCTCTCGGTTTTCCTCCTCGCTCCTTCCCGACGGCGCCACATGCGTCCTCGGCGGTGGACCAAAATGATCCACCTAATTCTTACCCCCGAGGCCGGCCAGACGGCCAGCCGACGACGGCTTCTTCGTAACCGGCTCTATTTTCTTGGCCCGGTTCATCGCCCTGTTAAAAGGGTTATCCCACCGGGTGGCCGCCGTCGACCACAGGATGAGGAACCACAGGATCCATGACTAGCAACAATTTCCTCCTCCTGCGGAAGAAGTGCGGTGAATCATTTAGATCATCGATTAGATTGCAATCGTGTTGATCCGATAATTAGATTATACTTACAATTTCCTCGAATTCCTTCACCGCAGGATCCACGGTGAGTTGTTTGGTTTTGGGTCCACATGGTAACGGGCCTGATGAAGTTTCGAACCTGCCGGGTTGAATTTAGCAAAGGGGTTTTCTATCCCCTTGGATCTATACTCTTCGTCCTCCTTATTCCATTTGGCCTCCGCGGTTCTGTATCCACCAGATCCGAGATGGTGATGCCCTATATTCATCGCCTGCAGCACCTTTCCCCGATTACTATTGGCCAGGGCTCTTTCGGATTCACACCTCTCCTTGAACTCCCGGAACTGATCTTCGGTGATCTGCGGGTCAATCTTCTGGATCTCCAGTCTTCATCGTCTTCTAGCCGTTGGGCCGCCTCCCAGAATGTCAATTGTTTATTTGGAGGTCTGAGTTCTCCTTCAGCGCTGATGCGCTTAGAACATCCAGCCTCGTCATTGTCACACATCTTTGCACTAATAAAAAACAAATAATTGGTTAAATGCACGGAAAAATCCGGCATGACCTTTGCTAATTTTCTTAAACTAGGAGTGCCCGATTTACGCGAAGCGGAAGTTAATCAACATTCCGGCAGAATGGGACTCATTTCATACAAGAACCTGCATACACACATAATAAAGTGCTTCATAAACAAGCACAAGCACAATGACATCAAAGTTCCATTTTACAAATAAATAATTGATAGCAGCAAATAAAACCAAGAAATTGACAAAGCAACTAAAACCCAAGCATACATGTTTTACATCAACTGACAATTAATGACGGGTTTTCTTTTACTACTTCATTTTGATATGCGGCACAATTGACAAAGAACTAAAACCAAGCATAAATATTTTGCATTACCCAGAGGCGATTCCTCTCTGTTAGATGGGTATGTGTACAGCGAGGGATACACCGGTAACAAACAATAATGTAATGCCACACGCAAAGGACACGGTAGATTAAAATTCACCAAGCTCTCCTTACATTGACATGTATCAGGATTAAGTCCTAGTATTATTATTACCATGGCTTCACAGTCAGGCTTTTACTAGTCTACACTCATGGTTTACTGTTAGTAGTACAGACTTGGGGACCATTTTCTGATCTCACATTGTGTAACATTAATCAATAGATTTTGGATCAAGCTGAGAAGGATTAATGGCTGTGCTCTAACCAAGGATGAGGCTATGAGCACCCAAAGAGCTACAAATCCTATCCCTGCACACCCCCTCTTATTTCCCCCCTCTCTTCCTGAGCCAAACAATTCCCATTTCCCTATCCTCCCACCACTACTACCACTGAGCTACTATCCCCTTCAAGGAGAGGGCAAAGAAGAACACATATACACTTTGTTGCTTGGGTTGCAAGGTTGCAACAACTAATCCAGCTGCAATGGCTCTGAGTCTGTGGGCAAGCTCAGCTGCCAATGCCCTCAAGATTTCAAGCAATGGAGCTAGGGCTGCTGCCCCTGCCTACTCTATCTCCAGATACTTCTCCACTGGTACAGTCTTTCTATGCGTAGCTAAAGTAGAATTCTGCAGTATAGGTTGCTATATCACTTTTTGGGTAGAGAGCACATGCTGTATGCAATGTTCTTGCTCTTTTACATTATTTGTAGACCAACTCTTTCCACTCAATACATTGTTGTGGCTTTCTATTTGTATTTTATTTCCTTCTGGATAGGATACCGGAAAAAGGAAAGGTATAGACAAAAAAATCTTCACTACGAATAGAAAGAGGAATACATTTATAGATAATGCCTGTTTAAAAGTGTAAATCAAGCTACAATCATGTTTAAACTGTTATGATGCGTGTTGCAGTTCTAAATTTTGTCAACAGCAAGCTTTTGTCAACAAGTCATGTTTGTCAACAGCAAGCTTTTGTAAATCAAGCTACAGTCATGTTTGACCATGCCCAGGTGAACCAACAACAAGCTTTTGTCAACAATATGCCAATTCGAACTGATATGCCAATTCGTTGTCAACAATAATGTTCTTTTGAATTGTATATAAGAGAAAGCTTCACGATTGCTAGACTAATAGACACTTGGCTGCATAATACTAGAGCTGAGTATCGCATAGAGAGTTCTTTTTCAGACCATGAAGCAGAACCCTAACCATGGCCTGCAGAGAGAGGGGAGAGAGGGAGAGAGAGGGAGAGAGGGAGAGAGAGGGAGAGAGGGAGAGAGGGCGAGAGGGGAGAGGCGACGCTCACCTCGGCAGGCGGGGACGGCAGGCGGGCGACGGCAGGCGGACGGCCTCCACCTCCCGAGACGCAGCGATCGCTCCTCCTCGGACACGGGCCTCCTCCCGAGGCAGGCGGACCTCCTCCTCGGACAGGCGGACCTCCTCCTCCTCGGCTGGGCAGGCCTCCTCCTCCTCGAGCCTTGGCAGCGAGATCGAGAGCGGCGGCGGATCGTACTGGGCTGAGAGATGGAGATGGGGATGAGAGAGGGGGTCGGGCGCCACGTGTGGATAAAGCCACTTAGGTGTAGCGCTCGAGCCATAGTGCGCTACGGATATCTATCAGCGCACTATGGGCTAGTGCGCTCGCCTATCGACTTCTAACTCTTGCATAAGAGAACTACAGCCCCACTAGCTAACAACTATACTAGCCTATCCCTTGGTTCTGCCCACTACTCTATTCTAAACACCGAGAGCACCAGGTTGAATCCTGGTGCCCCAATTTTTTGTTTTGATTTTAAAAATACTTTTAAATATTCCAAAAAGTGCCCAAAAGTGGTGATATATGCCATAGAAGTTTTATTTTGATTTTAAAATACTTTTAAATATTCCAAAAATGCCCAAAAGTAATAATATTCAAAAATGCCCAAAATATGATTCAAAGTATAACTAAATTTCATAATACTTTGTCCATGAATATTACAATCTTTTTCGACCAATGCGTTTACAATATTTTTGACCTAGCATTTTACAATCTTTTTCCCTTCTTTGTCGCGGTTGAATAATTTAGCCCGACACTTTAATGTTTCTTCTTTGAGCGGCTATCTTTTTGGGTAGGGTTGTCCTTTTTCTTCTTGTGATGTATGTTCTCGCATCGTAGTCAATCATCTTCAATCTTTGGATCGCCAGTCTTGGTGAAGTCTTGCTCGTTGGCGACTCCATCCATTCGATGATGTTTCTTTTCCTCTCCTCACGACAACACGGCTAGGCTTTGTCGGGTCGGTAATGAAAAACATTGGTCCACTTTGGTAGCCGTACCCACGGTTCATTTTTGCGGCCACGTTTGCCGTGACCTTGGATTTGGCTGCCGGGTATAACCATGGTTGTGAAATACCGGTCTTCTCTTCGACGCTCTTTGCCCATCGACACGGAACATCGGCACCTTTTCTCCACAAGAGTCGAGCTCCCGGATCTCCTCGATTCTTCCATAGAATCTTTCCTTCACGTTGTCATCGGTGTAGAATTCGGCGTTACGCTGAGTTACGATAATCACACTTGTTGTCCTTTTCCTCCGTGTAGAATGTGTAGCCGTTAATATCATACGCTGATAGGTCACCAGGTTTTGCATCGGTCCCTGCGACAAGGTGAATATGATCTTTCCGTGTCGGAAAGAATGCGGCGGGATTATCAAGGGCGTCTGCCTAAACCAACGCGTGAAATCTGAGTTGTGCTCTTTGATTATTTCTCCTGCGTCCTCTGTATGCCCCGGTCACTTGTACTTCTTCTCGATTAACCTTTTGTGCTACATGCAAGGATCGACCAGTTCTAAATCTTTGTAGCGACGAGGTTTGCTCGATCAAAGTCTGCGTCGAAAATCGAAATCTGCATGCGATGTCGGCGACCCTTTCGGTGACCAGATCCGTCGAGCTTGCCAAGGTGTCTGTTGACGGGAAGACCGACAGGGTTCTCGATGTCTAGATAATTCGTGCAGAAAGAGATGCACTCTTCGGCCAGAAAGCCCTTGGCTATGCTTCCATCTGAACGGGACCTATTGTGAACGTATCCTTTGATGTGTCCGTTCATCCTTTCGAACGCCATCATGCTGCGGAGGAACATCGGCCCGAGTTGTACGATGTCCTCCACGACATGGACCAGCAGATGCACCATAATGTCGAAGAATGCGGGTGGGAAGTAGACCTCAAGCTCACATAGTATCACCACGATCTCCTCCTGTAGCCTTCCGAGCTGATTCAAGACAATCGACTTCCTAGAGATGACGTCAAAAAACTTGCATAGGCCAAATAACGTTTCACGGACGTGCTCATCCATTATTCCTCTTAGTGCGACCGGAAGTACCTGCGTCATTAGCACGGCACAGTCGTGAGACTTCATGCCATCGAACCTCCCCGCCTCGTCTAGGTATCTGCTTATCTTGCCCGCGTAGTCGTAAGGAAATTTGACTCCTAGAAGGCACTTGAAAAACGGTTTGATCTCATCCTGGCTTAGTGTGAAGCAAGAAGGAGGGCAGTAATATTCGTTCTTCTTTAACTTTTTACCCTTCCGACGACCTTGTGTCGTCTCCGACTCATGATCATCGTCATCTTCACGATCATCGAGTAGTCGTCCTCCGTGAAGCTCCTTCGGATACCCAAGCATATCAGGTCGTGCCTTGCTTTGGACCATCTTCGTCCTATCGGCATGTTGATTATGGTGGCGACGGACTCTCGCACACGTTTTTCGTGATATGCATGATGTCGAGGCTATGAGGCGTCGGAGAAACTTCCAAGATATGGCAACTCGAGCAGACCTTGTTTTCCATACCTTCATCGGCTTGTCTTGTTCTGCCTCTTTCGCTTCTTTCGGGCTTAGGACAATCTTTCCAGTTTTTCAACTCTTCCACTTCTTCGCTGCTCCTACTGGGATTCCTCGGGTCTCGATTTGCCATCGAACAGGTCTCCACGTTTTCTCCATGGATCATTCTTGCCGAGCCACCTCCGGTGCGCCATGAACACGGTTTTGATGACCTGGAACTTTCTCTAGTTGGAGATAGCTTGTGTTATCCATGCACCTAACGCATGCGAGAATCCTTGGATAACCTGCCGAGATATACCCATAACCTGGATAGTCTTGCACCGTAGTGATCAATGCGGCTCTCATAGTGAAATAATCTTGTGCGAGGCGTCGTAAGTATTGGCTCAGTTCCCATAACGTGGCTAGCTCCTCTTTCAACAGCCGAGATACTGATTGATGTCGGTGCAGGTTGTTTGCCCTTGAATTAGCATACTCATTTGTATGTACTTCTTCTTCATGCACAACCATGGAGGAGGTTGTACATCCATACAAACACGGCCAAGTCTTTGCGTGCTGCTCTGGCTACCGAGCGGATTGAGTCCATCGGTGCTCGCACCAAGCCTGATGTTCCTCGAATCTCCACCGACTGCGAATTCGAGGTCCAATCTTTCAGCGGCTAGCATCCGAAGGGTGCGTCGGCAGCTCATCCTTTTGGGGTCATCATCATCTCTGGCTTCTTCCTTTCCGCATGCCATCGCATGAGCTTCGCCTTAGGGTCCACGAAATAGCGCTGCAGCGAGTGATAGGAAAGTACCATACCACTTTTCGAGGTGCTTTCTTCCCTTTCTTGTATCGACTCATGCCGCACACGGACATGTGGTTTTCTCCGCGTCCTCGCCCGATAAATGATGCAATCGTTGATGCATCGTGATATCTAACGTCGGTAGATCGAGGATGACGATTTTCTTGGCATCCTCGATACTAGTTGGACATGTGTTCCCCTCCGTGACGATCGTGCAGAATGCCATCATATCGTCGAAGCTTGCGTCGCTCAATTTGTGCTTTGCCTTCATCTCCATAGCCTTGGCGTTACATTCAACCGGTATCATCGGGCTGCATCCTTCATACAATGGAGTAACCGCGTCTTTCTCAAGTTGCGCAAGCTTGACTTTCTCTCTAGCGGCAGCCCTGGCGTTACTCGTCTGTTTGAGAAGCGGCTCTTGCACATAAGGGTCCCGCACCCAGCCTGACGTTGTTCCATCGTCTTCTGCTCCTCCGGCATCTAGATCATCATCATCCCGATGCTCGCACCTTCACCATCTCCAGGAGACTCTTCATCATCTCGCCCGTTCGCCGTGATGATGATCATCGTCATCATGTTGGCCACCTTCTTCACCGTCTCCATCATCTACGTCGCCGCTTATCCAGCGAGTGTATCCATCCATGAAACCATGGCGGGCAGTGCGCTGATTCGAATACGGGTCGATCACCAGTTGAGTTTGCATCTTCTGCAAGGACATCTTATATCTGTCTTGTTATTTCGTATCATGTCGGCCGTCGCACATTTCAAAAATCTAGCCACAATGCCTTCGCTCATTATGAGGACCATTTTAAACAGCACGATGTACACGGTACAATTTTGAAGTCTATTAGAACCACATAATGAATGCATGCATGCAATGGTCGATAGAAAATTTCGGCATGACCTATCCTAAAATTAGGACCTTTGCGAAATGCCAAAGTCTTGCCAAAATGGAAATGAATCAACATTTTGGCAAAACAAATGGCAACTTGTTCACATACAAACACAAGAGAGAGAGACCGATCCATACACACATGAACATATCATTATCCTCTCCATACACACATGCATGAGCATCATCGATACTCTCCATATACACACACATATGACCATCGATCCTCTCCACATACACACATCATGAGCATCGATCATCTACATACATATGAGCACATCATCCATATACACATGAACACATCCTTACATGGACAACTTACCGAGATGAGAGACCGATCGCGAGAAAGATGGAAAGGAGAGGTGCGCGCGTCGACCGGAGAAGGATAGATGAGAGACCGGAGACCTCCTCTATTACTTATGTAACATCCAAAGCAAGTTTTACATGCTAAAAATGGTGAATGTGTGGAGAAATTGAGGTGGGAAGGAGAAGATCCCGACTAGATCTAAGGAGGAAGAAGAAGGGGAAAGTGAAGTGTTGTGGCATCCCGCAAAACCACTACTAGAAAATCGAGTTGTTTTTGTGCATTGCATCGCCATCATCTTGCATTGTTTGTCTGAACTATTTCGAAAAAACCTAGTTTTGCTTTGTACAAATACCCCTCTTTATTTCAAAGGCAAAACCCCGATCGTATCGGATATTTTATTTCCCTAAAAACTAATTGCAAAGTGGCCTAGTTTTAAAATAAACAAGACCAAACAAACACATATTTAAAAAAAAACCTACACTCTAAATCCTATCCCCACCCAATCCTAATCTACCCACCAACCGCAGTGTGCCACCTCACCCCTCCCCCAAACTCCTACCCACCCTGCCACCTCACCAATCCACCCCTTTTCCCCTCTCCCTTTTTCTCACCCAGCCTCTCCCTACCCCTCTCTCTCTGACCCGCGGTACCCACCCCACCCGCCTGGCCCACATGCCAGCCCCACTCCTTTCCCACCTTCCTCCCTGGTCAACCACTCCCCCACCCCGGCCCCACTTCCACTCACCCCCTGGCCCACCCCGTGGGCCCCGTCTCCCCACCGACCCACCTCTCTCCCTCCCCACCTTTCTTCCTCCTCCAGCCACCCGACGCGCGCGCCTCTCCCCGAGCCCAGCGCGCCACCCCGCTCCCTCTTCCTCCTGCCGCAACCTCCCTCTCCTCCCTCACCTCCCACACCACCGCTCGCCGCCAGGCTCCCCGATCCCCGCCGCCGGCACCGCCTCCTCTCCCCTCCGGCCACCGCTCCCATCACCTTCCGCCCCCACCGCCTCCGCCCCTTTCCCCGCTCACCACCTCCGACGCCCTCCTTCCCCAACCTTCCGAGCGCCTCTGGCCCGAGCCGCCTCGGCTCCTCCTCCCTCGCCAGCGCCTCCCCATCGCCACTCGTCCCCGCCCCGCCGGCCGCCTTTCCCCTCCTCTCTCGCCTCGGCCCCGCGCCCTCTTTCCCGGCCCCGGCTGCGTCCCCGTGCGCCACCTCAACCTCCGCCGACGCCCGACCCCGTGCTCCGCCGGCCTCCTCCCTCCTCTGGCGCCCCCGGCCTCACGCCGCCTCGCAGGCGAGCTCCTCCGGCCCGAGCTCGCCCCGCCTCGGCTCCCCTCCTCCTCGGCCCGAACCCGCCGCCCCTGGCCCTCCTCTCGGCCCGCTCCCTTGTGTCGTGCCCAGGCCGACGCCGGCCTTGCCCGTCCGTCCTCGCCTCCTCCCGTCCTCGCCGCCATCGTCCGCAGAGCTCCCGTTCCGGCCCCGCCTGAGCCTCGACCTCGCGGTCCAGCGCCGCCGCCTCGAGCCGTCGCCGCGCCTCCGCCTTTGCCGGTAGCGCCCTCCCCCTCTCTGCTCCAACCGCTTGCCGCGCTTGGTCCGCTTAGCGACGCCCGCCTCGCCACCGTGACCCGGCCTTCTCCTCCGCGCTAGCCTCGCCTGCGCGAGCCGTTCGACCTCTGCTGCCTCTTACCTTGATGAGCACCCAGCCTCCCCTGTCGGTCTGCTTACCCCGGCCACCAAGATCGCCATCGCCAACATCTTCCGAGGGAAGTCGACGACTCAAAGTCGTTGTGAAGTCGCCATCCTTTTTGCTGAGGTGGTTGTCTGAGTGCAAGGTCGTGTCAAGTCCGTCATCGACATCGAGGCCAGAATGTCAAGATCGCCATCATGGAACACCGAGGACCCTAGACGCCCCGACCCGAAGACCGGTCCCATAACCGGCGCACGCCAAGTTCTCCATCCCGGACGCCAAGACCGGCTTGATGGTGCGGGCCCGACAATATCTTTGCAACGACTAGAACGACATCGACCAGGGCGAGTCCGATGCGCCCCCGACGCCAACCAAGTCCTGATTTCCGGTTGCGACAAGACCTTCTTCCCCGATCCGAAGACCCTAAATCCCGGAGTCCGAGAACGATCCGTCGAACCCTGAACCCTGTCGGACCCCGAACCCCCGGAACCCCAAGTTCGTCGAGACCCCCTAATGTGTGAACCCCTTCCCGAAACCCTATTTTATAATATAATACAACTTGATGCATATTAAATTGTCATACTCGCATGCATATTTGTGTGGTTTGGGGGCCTTATGCCGATTCACCTCTAATTAAATATGGGGCCCATATGCGGGTGAATCTAGTCTCATATTGGCCTCATTTAAATTTGTGTAGCGAACCGGTAACTCATCTTGCCTTGTTAATACAACATCTAATTTGCGGGGTAGTTAAATAACTTGAACCATTTAATTAATTGTCGGGACCCCTGGTTCCGCTTAATATGACCTAATCGCGTTGCACCGCATCTTGCCATGTCATACATCATGCCCAATCTTTTGCCGTAGTATTAAATATTGCACCCGGTGTTTATTCTAGTGTTATGCTTCTTCGCGGATAAGGCCGTTGAGTTGATGCGCGTGTCGGCCCGATCTTCGGTTGAACCTTCGGCAATGTTTTCAGACGAGCATCTCCCCCTTTCTACCTATCTTACTTTTATAGTATTTATTCCCTCCTGTTGATCTATTTCTATCTGTATTGCGTTGCTCTAGCTTTCGTACCCGTGATATCCCTTGCAGCCCTATATTGCCTTGGACACCTCCTATTACCTGTTGTGTGGTAGGTAGTTGGACTTGCGCGTCGTAGTCGCTTGCTCAAGTGCTGTTGCGTGTCGTCCAGTACCACAGTTGTTGGTGTATTGCCGCATATTTGATGTTGGAGATGATCATGGCTTTACTTATCGTTCACTTTAATTCCTGTTTAACAACTAAAATTGAAGTAAGTAAGCAGAGGCATCGGTGGGTGATAGATAATATTTGGTTTCCGACCGCCCACTTGTGTCCCGTAGGACCCCGAGTACTTGATACCTGTTCCTTGTTTTATCGCGCTATCCACATCCGGGAGGATTATGGGACCCCCCTGAGCCAGAGCTTGATTCATTCTTATTTCTTGGGGCCACAAACTAGTTTGAGGTTTTATTTACTATCTTGTACTTATGCCATGCTACTGCTTTGTTTACGATTGTGCGATGGATAGCACACTGTACTGTTTAGGAAAGCGGAGTGTTTTCGCGGTATCGACAAGCCCGAGTTTTCGGGTTCCCAGTCGTTTACAGCCATTGACGCAAACCTTGAGTCCGTCTCGGAGTCAGCTAGCTCCGTTGCGGGTCTACTCAATGGGGTGGCCCCCGGAAATATTTCTGAATCCTGTGATTTCTTTGTCTTGAAGGCCTCGTTGGGTTTTGATTTGGTTTTTCCGAGGTTGATCGAGTGTGTGTTGCTATTTGTGCACCCCGGCCGGGTAAAACTTTCTGAAAGCCTTGTCCGCGGTTATGGACGACTTGGAGCACAGTATCTCGACCATAGACAACTATAACTAAAGTAGTGCTATAAATTTGACTTTATAATGACTAGTAATCAGCTTCACTATAATGGAATGGCTATATAAAACTGCCAACAATTGCTTGTTTGGTTTGTCTCTTGCGACAATTGTATCTGACTAGTAAGTATTGCAACTACAACGGAATGGCTAAATAAACGTACCAACAACTGTTGGGTTTTGGGATTATCTCATGCTAATTGTATCTGACTAGTAAGTGTTGCAACTATAACGGAATGGTTAACTAAAAGTGCCCACTGCTTATTTTATCATGATGACTATCTATACCTGACTAGTAATTGCTGCAACGATAACCGAATAAGTAAAACTGCCTACTGTGTGAGTTCCTCGGTTGACTTCCTCGTTTGGTCTCGAGGGGGAAACGCCAGGATGGGTTTGATTGGTGGTAGTATCAGTTTGGTTCCGAATAGGTCTTTCTTCCCCCTCTCTGATTGCCGTCAGTTGTATCGAGTCTCTATAGGTTGTTTAGTGCATCTTTGCCACGGCGCTTGATCCACCATACCTATGTAGGCGAGGACCGCCGAATTCTATCCTCGCCGTGTACTGGCCTCAGTACTGACGCTCCTCTTTTTCATTTGCCCTTTGTCGGCCCCCTTTTGTTTTAGCAGGTTTTGAGATCGACGTCGTTAGCAGGGTTACCCTTCCGGCTTGGCCTGGGCAGGGTTATGGACGCCATTGGTTATTCTTCAGGGCTCTTAGCCCCATTTGCATCTTGTCCGTAGTCGGACGCTCTATCAGTTTCAAGGTGATTTGGATCTTTGTATATTATATCTGTATTCTTGACTCACGGAGTCGTGTTGTATATATATATCTGTTCTGTGGGTCCCATCGAGGACTGTTGTGTAATGTTATTACTTCGTTTTCCACCCGCACGAAAGTGCCTGGTGGGCACCTTTGAATCGTTTCTATGCGGGTTTGGCGGGTTTCGCTAAAACTTGCATAGGGCCGATTCTGAGGGTGTTACAAGTGTGGGGTGGTGGATGTGGTCACACATGTGCACATAAAGTGCTGTCCTAAAGAAATCGACACATCTGTGGCGCACACGGCCCTAGTGCTCCACAGGGAGTACAAACATCTGTGGCGCACTATTCCATGTGCCACATATCTACTCCTGGCGCACTAGGCCGAAAATCTTGCCAGGTTTAACGTTCACAGCAGAGGGGCGTGCGCTTGGCGTGGCGCACAGACCCATGTGCCACATATGACCCTAACAACCGTGGCGCACATGACTATAGTGCGCTTCTGGATGTTTGGCGTCACGGCCAGGGCCCTGGCCCACACACATCTGTGGCGCACTATAGTCATGTGCGCCACAGTTGTTCTAGTTATTAGTAGGGCACTGCCCATAGGTGAGCCACGCCTGTTTTAGCCGTGGGGCACTTCAACCATGTGAGCCACGGATGTGCTGATTACCTATAGCTGTTTCCCTAGTAGTGGTACTTCGGCTGGTAGCACGGCTTCGACTCCGTGCACCATGAAGAACGGTGTGTAGCCGGTGGAGCTGTTTGGCGTAGTACGCAAACTCGATAGGACGGATGGCAGCTCTTTCGTCCAGGATCCGGCCTTTCGTTCGAGTGTGCTCATGAGGCGCTTCTTTATGCCGACACCGATTAGGCCGTTGGCCTTTTCCACTTGCCCGTTTGTTTGCGGGTGTGCCACTGAGGCGTACGTGATGTTGATCCCGAGGCCTTCGCAGAAGTCTTGGAATTCCTTGGAGATAAAGTTCGATCCATTGTCGGTGATGATGTCGATGCGACGCGAACACATGAGACAATGGATTCGAAGAACTTGACGGAAGTCTTGCCCTTTTGGTTGGTGACCGGCATGGCCTCGACCCACTTGGTGAATTTGTCGACTGCGACCAGGAGGTAAACGTGCCCCCCTTTCGAGGAGTTTGGCAGTTTGCCGATCATGTCGAGGCCCCATTGAGCAAAGGGACAAGATATAGGTATGGGTCTGAGCTCTGACCCGGGTGCGTGCGGTTTGTCGGCGAACCATTGGCATCCGTTGCATCTTCGGACGATGTCCTTTGCATCGCTCATGGCTGTTGGCCAATAGAATCCGGCTCGTAGAGCTTTGGCGACAAGGGAGCGGCTGCCTGCGTGATGGCCGCAGATGCCCTCGTGGATGTCTTGGAGGATGTCTTTCCCATCACCGATGGTGACGCACCTTTGTAGTACACGCGTAATACTGCGCTTGTACAGCTCGCCATTGATGATGGTGAAGGCTGTTGACCGACGAGATATGCGCCGGGCATCTGTCGGGCTGTCAGGCAGTTCTCCATTTATCAAGAACTGGAGGTACGGTCGCGTCCAAGTTTCTTCGACTGCCATGACCTGCATGAGGTTGACCATAGCGACCTCTGTGTCCAGATTTTCGGGTCCTTCGTGTCCTTCGGGCAGCGTAGCCCCCGAGTGTTCTGCTTCTTCGGGTGATCCCTTGGGGAATTTCCGCTTGATGGATGGCACGCAGATCTGTTCGAGGAACACACCCGGTGGCACCTTTGCTCGGGTGGAGCCGATGTTGGCGAGTCTGTCGGCTTCCTCGTTGCTTTCTCTTCCAACGTGCTGAAGCTCGCAGCCGTCGAATTCTCCTTCGAGTGCGTTGTAGAGTGCGCGGTACGCGATCATGTTTTCGGCGTGTGCGTCGCACTCATTCATCGTCTGCTGGACGACGAGGTTGGAGTCACCGTACATGACCAGGCGCGTTGCGCCGCAGATCTTTGCCATCCTCATGTCATGGACGAGGGCTTCGTATTCGGCCTCGTTGTTGGAGGCTCGAAATTTCATCCGGAGGACGTACTTCAACTGGTCGCCCTACGGGGAGGTCAGTATGACCCCAGATCCTGCTCCAGCTTCACGCTTGGAGCCGTCGAAGTGCATTGTCCATGACTGCGACATGTCTGGGGTGTCTGGCAGCTGCAGCTCCATCCAATGTACGAGGAAGTCCAGGAGGACTTGAGATTTGATTGCGAGTCGCTTCTCGTAGATGATGTCCAGAGGTGACAGCTCAATGCCCCACAGGGCCATGCGTCCTGTGGCCTCAGGGTTATTCAGGATGCTGTTCAGGGGTGCCTCGTTGACAACCATCACCTGGTGCTCCTGGAAGTAATGGCTTAGCTGTCAAGCCGTCATGAATACGCCGTAGGCGAGTTTCTGGTAGTGAGGGTACCTCTGTTTTGTTGGCGTCAGTACCTCGCTGAGGTAGTAGATTGGGCGTTGGACCCCGTGGGTCTTGCCTTCTTCGGGTCGTTCGACCACTAGCACGGTGCTGACCACCTGGTGTGTGGCTGCTATGTACAGCAGCAGAGGATCGCGCTCCTTTGTCGTGACTAGGACGGGCGAGGTGGAGAGTAGCCGTTTGAGGCTTTCGAATGCATCGTCGGCTTCGGGCGTCCACTCGAATTTATCTGCCTTGCGTAGTAGCTGGTAGAATGGCAGGGCCTTCTCGCCCATGCGGCTGATGAATCTACTTAACGCCGCTATTCGTCCTGCGAGCTGCTGGACACCCTTGAGGTTTTTCGGCTTCTCCATTGCCATGATGGCTCTGATTTTCTTCGGGTTCGCCTCGATCCCGCGTTGATAGATGAAGTACCCAAGCAGCTGACCCGATGGGACATCGAAGGCGCACTTTTCAGGGTTAAGTTTGATCCTGTAGCGGTCGAGGTTGTCGAACGTCTCGCGAAGATCGTTGATAAGTGTCCTCGCCTCCCTGGTTTTTATGACTATGTCGTAGACATAGACTTGAACGTTGCGACCGATCTGGTCCTTGACGCATGCCTGCATGCATCGCTGGTACGTGGCACCTGCGTTCTTTAGCCCGAAGGGCATTGTGTTGTAGCAGAACACTCCGAACGGTGTGATAAACGTTGTTTTCTCCTGATCTTCGACCTTGAGTCGAATCTGATTGTAGCCTGAGTAGGCGTCAAGGAAGGAGAGTTTCTCGCAACCTGCAGTCGAATCGATGATCTGATCGATCCGAGGAAGAGGGAAGTGGTCCTTTGGGCAGTGCTTGTTTAGCGACGTGAAATCCACGCACATCCGATGTCCGTGTCCTTTTTTGGGACCATCACTGTATTTTCAAGCCACTCGCTTTCTTTGATTTCCCTGATGAAGTCTGCAGCGAGTAGTCTGTTGATTTCTTTTGCCGATAGCTTCGGCTCGTGGCTCGGACAGTCTCCGGATGGACTGCTTGACGGGCTTGGTGTCTAGAAAGACGTTGAGTGCGTGATCGGCGAATTCCCTGGGAACTCCTGGCATGTCCGCAGGACACCAGGCGAAGATTTCCCAGCGCTCATGGAGGAATTCGACGAGCGTGCCTTCCTATGCTGGGCTGAGGTCGTTGGCGATCAGCGCCGTCTTGGAGGCATCCGTTGGATGGACTTGCACCTGCTTTGTGTTGACGGTGGAGTCGAAAGACATGTCAGGTGCGTTTTGTTGTGCGACTGGGGGTGCCCCATTGTCCGTCACCTCGCGGAGCCTTAGGAGCTCCTCCCGCATGCCGAATGACTAGGAGATTCTGTTGAAATCTCTGTCGCATTGGTCCGATCGGGTGAAGCTCCCGTGGATTGTGATGACGCCCTTTGGTCCTGGCATCTTGAGTAGCAGGTATGCATAGTGTGGGACAGCCAAGAACCTTGTGAATGCTACACGCCCGAGGATGGCGTGGTACTGTGATGGCCAGTCCACCACTTCGAATTCGAGTCGCTCCAGCCGGAAGTTGTCCGGCTTGCCGCAGATGACGTCGATCCATATTTTGCCCAGGGGGAATATGCCTTTCCCTGGGACGATGCCGTGGAACGTTGTGTCTGACTGTTCCAGGCTGCACTGCGGGATCCGCATTGCTGCTAGAGTGCTTGCGAACATTAGGTTGATGCCGCTGCCGCCATCCATGAAGACGCGACTCATCTCGAAGCCTTCGATCTGCGCCTCCAGCACTACGGCAGCATGACCTGGGCGAGGGATCTGGCAAGGGTGATCCGAACGACTGAACGTGATGCAGGACTCTAATCCGCTGAGGTACTCAGGGATGGCGGGTGGAGTTGCCATGGCCAGGTTGATTTGTCGGGTGATTTTCTTCTACACCCTATTCGTGGGGCGCCCCTTCTGGATCATCAGTGCTCCTTTCGGCGGGGGATACCCGTTCCCAGCGTTGTTCTGTGCTGGTGCGACTGGTTCGTTCGGGCCTCCAACGGGTGGCGGTGGAGGAGCTCCATGCACTATTTCACCTGGCGCGGGTGCGTTTCCGAACGCAGGGATTGGGGATTGCTGCCTCATCTGCACCATGCTTTCACTGAGTTTCTGGAACTCGCGGCAGTCCTTGAGCATGTGGCTGGCCTTCTTTTTGCCATCCTGCTTGTCGATGTAGAAGTGGATGGTGCATGGAACCGAAAGCTTTTCGTATGCTGAGGGTCCGTTATCGCTGTCGCGGCGTTGCCATGACTGTGCTGGGCGCCCCCCATCGCGGAAGTTTCCTCCGCGGTATCCTCCATTGTTGCGGTTGGCGTCGTTGCGGCGATCGGCGTATCCAGCCGCGACCATGTCGGATCCGTCGCGATCGTCGTAGACGCGCGATCTTCTTTTGCTACGGCGCTCTCGCTGTCGACCGTAGTCGTCTTCTTCTTCCGATTGTGCTCGGTGAATGGAATCTTCGCCATCAGCCCACTTGTTGGCGATGTCCATGAGGTGGTCGAGTGTTTTGGGCTTGACGCGCCCAAGTTCCTCCTTGAAGTCTTGGCGTTTGACGCCGTCCCTGAAGGCGTCGATGGCCCTCTCTTCGGAGATGTGTGTTGCGGAGTTCTTTGTGTTGGACCAACGTAGTATGTACGAGCGAATGGATTCGCCCGTTTGTTGTGTGCAGGCTCGCAACTCTTCGATTGAGGCGGGCCTCTTGCTGGTGCCTTTGAAGTTTCGGATGAAGCTGTAAGCTAGCTCATCCCAGCTTCAGATGGACCCTAAAGATAGGCTGCTGAGCCAGATCCGGGTTGCGCCTGTCAGCTGATGCTGAAGGCATTGCATGGCAGTCTCTTTGTTTCCACCGTGAAGTTTGACGGATGATAAGTGGTCGCTGAGCCAAGCCTTTGGGTCTTGAGTGCCGTCGAACTTCGGAGTATACTAAGGAAGCTTAAAATTTCGCGGCATCCGTGTCCGCCAGACGGATCTGCTGAAGCATCGGGCTCCACAGAGTTCTCCTTCGTCTTTGTCCATCTCGGATTCGGACGAGCATGCGCGCTTGGCTCACGCTTTATCGATTTTGCGCTGTGTGAGCGCATCTCTGGCGTCGTAGTCGCGGTCGCGGTGGCGCGAACTCTTCTTCCTTCGAGGAAGGTCATGTTCCTCTTCTTCGGATGAAGGGGTAGGGCTGCGGTCAAACCTGACCGGAGCCTTCTTCTTCGGCTCCGTGGGATCTTCCTGGTGGAGAGCAGCTCCGACGAGTCCGAGTCCGGTGAGTGCGGACTTGTGCATGTCTCTCTTCGGGTCCCCGTCCGGCGGTGATTGGGCCGCGAGGTACGCGATGGCTGCCATGATCGCAGCCTGCGGCGTTTTCGGGATGACATTGACGTCGGCGTCCATCTCCATGAAGGATGTGTGGAGGGTTCATGTCACCTCACGTCGCTCCTTGGGGTCCATGTTCTCCACCCGCGAGCGGTGCTTGTTGCCTTGGTTGGCGTTCGAGCTGGAGCCGATGCCCATGGCGGAGAGCGCAGCTCGTCGCGCGCTGGACTCTGAGGCTGCTTGCTTGCGCTTGTCGAGCACCTCCTGCATCTTGACCTGCTTCTTGTGCTCCTCGATCAGGAGCAGGTGGTAGGCCATCAGCATATCCCAGAAGGCGTCTGCAGGCAGTACTATGTTTCCTGCCACGGCGTTGTGGACCTGGGCCCATCCTTCTTTTCTAAGGCGGATGACGTGGCCGCCGTTGTTTTCCCCTTCGGGTGGGGGGGACTGGCTTCTTCTGTTCCCACCGTTTCGTTCTGGCGGGTTGGGTGTTTGCTGATCCGCGTCGCTCTGGATGACTACGGCGCATTGGTAGCGCTCGTAGATTGGTCTGCTGCTGCCGCAGCTTTCGGATCTAGAACCGTAGGTTCCTGCATCCGATGGAGGATCGCACAGATCGGAGTAGCAGCTACTGCTGTCGTAGGAATCATCTGTTGATGATGTTGTGCATAGAATGGGGTGTGGGGTCCATGAAGCGGGCCTGATTGATGGCAGGGGAACCCGCTCAGGGAGGCGGAGGGTGCCAGTTTGCCCCACCTGGAAGCAAAAGCTCCCGAACAGGATTTCGAGTCCGTCGCCTACGGGCTCAAAGTCCTTCATGGTGGCTGGTGAGTGGGCGGTGAAGTCGAAAGCGTCGAAGAGGAGGTGACTCTCTGTCGCCGTAGAGTTGTAGATCGATCTGGTTGGGACCGTCACGACCGCACAATCAGCGTCCCCAGTTCCCACAGACGGCGCCAATTGACGAGGTTTGATCTCATCAATGCCCATTGTTACGGACTTGGGTTTTGGAGAAGATGGGGATGCTGGAGATCGTGGAACGGTTAGCAAACAGGCAACACGGGGACACAAAGGTTACCCAGGTTCAGGCCCCGGAGGGAAAACCCTACTCCTGCTTGTCTGCTCTTGATTATGGCGGAACCGAAGGTTACAGGGGTGCGCAGATGCAATCTGGCGTGGAGGTGTGTATGCGAAAGTATGAGTTGAGAGATCTAGGTCGTGCCCTCCTGGCCTTTATATAGACTTAGGCAGGTCCCAGGCATAGACCTAGTCGGTTACAGGTTCTAGGGTTTTACCCCTTTGAATTTCCTATCTACTCTACTCTTGCTCTCCAAGGATCCGAAGGCGTCGTGGGCCTGGGCCACCCAAAAGTCTTCATGGGCCGGCGTACATTTGCCGTGGGTCTTCCTTGGGCTGGACCAGGTATGCTGAGATCATGCACCCGCGGGGTATAACCATGTCATCTTCATCACCATGCCAGCCTCCAGTATGATGTGTGAGTATTTCACCCTTGGACTATGGGTCCATACAGTAGCTAGATGGTTGTTTATCCTCCTTTTTGCTATCATGTTTAGATCTTGTGAGCTCCGTTCATGATCAAGATCATCTATTTGTAATCATACATGTTATGTTTGCGGGGATTCGATGGATATTGAGATACTATGTCAGATTGATTATTGATTCTATCATGTCAGATTGATTATTGATTCTATCATGTCTGTGTTATTTGTGATCTTGCATGCTCTCCGTTGCTAGTAGTTATCTTGGCCAAGTAGATGCTTGTGACTCGAAGAGGGAGTATTTATGCTCGATAGTAGTTTCATGCCTCTAGTAATCTGGGGAAGTGACAGAAATCTCTAAGATTGTAGATGTGATGTTGCTACTAGGGAGAAAACAACAATCTTTTGTTCATGAACAATTATATTGTTTACTTTACACACATTTCTTAATGAAATTATCCATTGCTTGCAACTTAATACTGGAGGGGGTTCGGATGATAACCTGAAGGTGGATTATTAGTCATAGGTGTAGTTGGATTATGGTCTATGTATATTGTTGTAATGCCCAATCAAATCTCATAGGAGTCATGATGTCTAGTATTTACATTGTTATGCTTGCTCAATCAGTCAATTGCCCCGCTGTAATTTGTTCACACAGCATGTTATCTATCTTAAGGAGAACACCTCTACTGAACTGTGGACCCCGGTACAATATTTATCATTGATACATCATCTACTGTTATCGTTTACTTTCTACAAGCAACTATTATTTTCCATACTATACGTTTAATCCTTTGTTTTCAGCAAACCAGTGAGATTGACAACCTCACTATAAGTTGGGGCAAAGTCTTGAGTTTGTGTTGTGCAGGATTCCAAGTTGTTAGCAACACGTTGGAGTTGTTTCCTTGCTCCTACTGGTTCAATAACCTTGGTTTCATAACTGAGGTAAAACTTGCGGTTGTGCTCATCACACCTTGCTCTTGGGGTCTCCCAACGAGGCTCTACAGTCAACTGAGCCACCATCAAGGGGCAAGGTCGGTTGAGGGCCAGGGGGCCCATACCATGCCCTGGTGCGGCCTAGGGTGGACCCGCGCCTTGGGGTGGTGTGGCCGCCCTGTGGCGCCTCTTCGTCCCCTCTTTGTACTCCGTCTTTGTTACGGTAAAATATTGACTTCCGCTTTTGTTTCGTCCAATTCAGAAAATATTTCTTTACTAGCTTTTCTGAAACCAAAAACAGCAGAAAACAAGGAACTGGCACCGCGACATCTTGTTAATAGGTTAGTTTCAGAAAATGCATAAAAATGCCTCAAAGTGTAGACAAAACATAAGATAGTTGGTACAAAACAAGCATGAAGCATCAAAAATTATAGATACGTTTACGACGTATCAACCGCTTTGATCTATCTCTATTGATCTGGATTCCGAGAATGTATTTTTCCTCACCCAAGTCTTTCATTGAAAAGATCTTTTCCAATGATTCCTTGGGTTTTTGCAACATATGGACATCATTTCCAATCAGTAATATGTCATCCACATATAAGATTAGAAAGTTTACTTTGCTCCCACTAAACTTTTTGTATAAATAAGAATAATGATCACTCTTGATGAAGCCAAAAGATTTAACCACTTCATCAAAGCGAATGTTCCAACTCCTAGATGCTTGCTTCAACCCATAAATGGATTTTTTGAAGTTTGCACACCTTGTCAGCATTAGCCGGATCAATAAAACCCTCGTGATGTATCATATACATGTCCTCGGTTAAATTTCTGTTAAGAAAACCCGTTTTGACATCCATCTGCCATATCTCATAGTCGAAATAGGTTGTTATAGCTAACATGATTCAGACTGATTTAAGCATCACTACAGGCAAGAAAGTCTCATCGTAGTCAACTCCTTGAACTTGTCGGAACCCCTTCGCGACAAGCCTTGCTTTATAGACAGAAACATTTCCATCCATATCAGTTTTCTTCTTAAAGACCCATTTGCACTCGACGGGTCTTGCACCATCTGGCAAATCAACCAAGTTCCAAACTTGATTTTCATCCATGGACTTTGATGGGGATACGCCTACTGGGGTATACTCAGCGGGACGTTTCCGACTGGCCCAAGGGCTGGCGAGTGGGCCTGAAGAACGTCGAGTGGATCAAAGCCCAACAAGGTATCAGGCGACTGGAAGTTGAAGGCCCAGGCGAGTAGATAGGCCCAGTCGGTCTAGGTTAAACGATTACCGAAGCTGTAACCGAATCGGTTGAGATATGTAAACCCTAGGGGAGGTGAGCCTATATAAACCTCCCTATGGGGTGAGTAGAGACATGTTCCCTCATACACCCAAGCAACTCGCCGCCTAGTCGCCGAGTTCGCCCATTGTAAACACATCCATAATACAATCTAGCAGGAGTAGGTCTTTACCCTCCGGGCGAACTGGGTAAAACCCTGTGTCCTTGCCCTCATCTCGCATGAGATGGCTGGCCGCCTGCCCTCGTTCTACTACTCGCTGCCGATTGCGTCTGCCGTGGCCATTCCCACGGCAGTGGCGCCCACCGTGGGGCCTGGCGGTCTGGCGGTGTTACATGGCGAGATCAATCTTCCCATCAACGAGACGGTCGCCCGGTCGTATGATAGCGATCGGCGAGATGCTCCAGATCTTGCCGAGCAGCTACGTCCGGCGGTAGACCGTCACGCACAATAATCATGCCAATCGGCACGATCAGCCTCTTCGCCTCACCGGCGTCATCACCTCGGAGGACTCAGCTCGCATCCATGAGTCGCCACCACGCGATCGGCTCTTCCGAGAGCCAGTCCGACGATCCACCGCCGCCTCCGAGTACAACTCGGCCCACAACGTGGCGGGAACTCGTGACGCAGAAGATCGGCCCTCACCGACGACGCCGACTCGGCGACCGGCGTCACTCGCGGATCCATCACCAGCCTCATCCGCGGGCTCCATCGCCAGTCTCCAGCGGGAGATTTCGAGGACCCCTCCATCCTCGGGATCTTGAATTCGACTCGGGTCGGAAAACTCCGCCGACCTCCACGACGGAACCGATCGCCATGCCGCGACCTACATGGCCACCGGCGATCCGCCGGAGGATCCTTTCTCCACCCAATCCCTCCTAACGCCACGGCAGGTCGAGGAACCGCCTGAAATTGGCGGAGGCGATCGCAAGCGAGCGGCGCGAAAAATTTCGCCTCGAGCAAGTGACAGGCAGAACTGTCACGCTACCACCGCAGCGGATCAGGTCACGCTGAACCCGACCGTTCAGGCGTGCCACGAACTTCGACGGCGAAACGACCGGCTCGCATAGCGGCGCGCGATCTGCGAGCGCCACCGGAGAAGCGCCCGGCCCCGCCAGATCGGCGATGGGTGCCCACCACCACCAAACGCACCCCGAGGACCAGCGCGGATAGTCGTCTCCTCACGGGAGGCGAGCGAACGGCCTCCACTATTCTCCACCCGATGGACAACCTCGTGGCGAGAAGCGGCCCGATAGCATCACGGCCCGGCGGCGGCGCCTTACAAATCCGATGCGTCAAGGCCCTGCTGCCAAAGGCGTGGAGCAGCAAAGAGCGCGCCGACCGCAGGCGAGTATACTCGCTCCTCGGGAAGCAGGCGGCCTCAGCGGCCGCCGGTGACGGCAACACCCTCAATTGCCGCCACGAGCCACTGCAGCTCAATGCCAACCCAGACGCGGCCTCTCTACAACGATCCCGGGCGGCGACCAACCGTCGCCGCTAACGGAAGAACCCATCGGCGCCGCACTCATCATCAACAACCAAAAGCGGCGTGCACGCCAGCCCGAGCGATTTGCGGCACACCTAACTAACCGCGCGATGGCGAGCCTATGGGGTCGCTCGATCGACTAGGGCCTAAGTGCTTGGACCAATGATCCGAGGCGAAAAGTACCGCCAAACTTCAAGGCGCCAAAGGAGATAGAAAATCGACTCCTCGTGCGACCCATGATGCGGCTCGACACATACCTCATGGCAATGGGGATCGCGGGTCTGTGACCTACTCTCCGCCCGTTACCTCCCACTGATGATGGAGGGGCGTGCAGGCAATGGATCAACACGCTCCCCGGACGATATCGACTCACGAGGAAATGCGAGACGTCTTCGGGGCACTTCGAGTGCTCCTACCGCGCCACCACCATCGAGGACCTGGAGCGATCGTCCGGGGACCTCGCGAGTCGACTTCAAGCTGGGTCCAACGGTGGCAAGAGCTCTGCACAACGGTCGGCATCCACCCGGACACCGCGATCCATTGCTTCAAGACCTCGTGTCGCTACGAGCCTCTAGTCGCCAAGCTCAAGCGACACGCCCGCACACTCGACAACATCCCCGACCTCCTCGAGATCGCCAAACGGTACGCCGAGGAGGACCCCAACCAAGAAATCGACGAAGAGTCAGGAGGGCAACGCCGCACGGGCGGCAACGACGGCGGACGCCGAACCGACCTACGCTATAGCGGCACCCGCCTCACAGGCAAGCGCCGCAACGACGGGCGAGTCGACTTCGTCGCCAACGCTGGGCACGCACAACGCGAGCCCAAGAGCTACCGCCGTGACGGAGGGCAACGACGCGATGGCGGCAACTACAAGAACAAGCCAAGGTTCGATCCCGCGGCCCTCCTTAACCAACCATGTGCGTTTCACAGCAGGGAAGGAAAGCCCGCCACGCACACCACCGCCGACTGCCACACCCTCAGGGAAATCGAGAAGGCACGGCACGCGCGGGAGGACCCCGACAACGACCCGCCAAATGGCGGAAAATTCGGCAAAGTAGCCGGCTCGCTCCACACCTTCACAGGCTTCAACACGAAGCGCGAGAAGAAGGTCATCGCCCGCGCCGTCGCCGTCAGCGGTGGCCCAAACAGGCGTCCCCGGTTCCTCAAGCGGTGAACAGCCCATCACCGGAGGCAAGACCACTCGCCACGCCAGTACCGGGGCGAGTCGCCTTGGTGGTCAAGCCCAAGGTTGGCGACTACGGCTCCCAAGACAACGATGGGCGGCAGCTCCATCAACATCCTCTACCTCGACACCTTGATGATTACGACTCACGCGATCGATGATCGAGACAACCCACACCACGTTCCACGCATCGTCCCGGTCGGAAGGCGTATCCGATCGGCAAAGTCACGCTACCGTCACCTTTGGTACTCGGCAAACTTCCGCACGAGCGGATCGTCTTGAGCTGGTGCCCTTCGACAGCCCTTACCACTGCGTCCTGGGGCGCCAGGCGTTCGCCAAATTCATGGCAGCGCCCCACTACGCGTACAACGCGATGAAGCTCCCCGGGCCGTGCGGCGTCATCACCATCAACGGCGACCCCGACATGGCCGCCGAATGCGAGGCCAAAGGAGCTGAGCTCGCCGACGCCGTCATCGCGGCAGAAGCTAATCACGCCGACGAGCTTGCCAAATACGCGAGCGGGGTCAACAATGACGACCCCACAATACTCAAGAAGCCCAACTCAGAGGGCACAAACACCTCAACCTTTGAGGCCACGACGAACACCCGCACCGTCGAGCTGGTCCCAGGCGACCCGGCCGGTGACGATCGGGACAGGCATGAGCCCAACATAGGAAGGCGCGCTCATCGAGTTCCTTCATGAGAATAGGGACATCTTTGCATGGAAACCCTCCGACATGCCTGGTGTCCCTAGGGAGCTCGCTGAGCACAAACTAAACGCCGACCCCAAAGTGCGACCCGTCAAGCGATCGCTCGGACCCTTCAATGAAGAGCGCCGAGCAATCGCCGAGGAAGTGCAGCTACTACGCCCGGCTTCATCCGCCAATCAAATACTCAAGTGGCTGGCCAACCCAGTCCTGGTCGAGAATAAAACGGACACGGAGAATGTGTATCGACTACACAAACCTGAACAGCGCTTTGCCCAAAGGCGATTCGTCCTCCACGGATCGATCGATAATCGATTCAACCGCGGGTTCGAGTCGCTATGTTTCCTCGACGCATACTCCGGGTACAACCAGATCAAAATGGCTGTCGAGGATGGAGAAGACGGCGTTCATCACGCCATTCGAGCCTTCGCTACACCGCCATGACCTTCGGCCTCAAGAACGCCGGGCAACCTACCAGCGGTGCATGCAAGAATGCCTCGCGAGCCAAATTGGCCGCAACATCCACGTCTACATCGACGACGTGGTCGTGAAATCCGCCAAGGCGACCTACTCGCCGACCTAGCGGAGACCTTCGCCAATCTGCGAGGTACAAGATAAAGCTCAACCCAGCAAGTGCACCTTGGCGTACCGCCGGCAACTGCTGGGGTACGCTGCTCCAAACGAGGGATCGAGGCAAACCCAACGAAGATCGACACGATCGCCCGGCTCGGCAAACCCGAGTGCCTGCGCGACGTCCAGAAGCTGGCCGGGCGTGTAGCGGCTCTCAGTCGCTTCATCCCCCGCCTGGGCGAAAAGGCGATGCCCCTATACCGCCTGATGCGCAAGAACCCCACCTTCCAGTGGGACAAGGAGGCAGACGCGCTCCGCGACCTTAAAAAGGTGCTACTCGCCGCACCACTACTCGCCGCACCCGCTGACAAAGAGCCTATGCTGGTTTACGTCGCGGCGTCCGAGCGCGTCGTCAGTGCCGTAATGGTTGTCGAACGACCAGAGGAAGGAAAGGAGCGCCCGGTCCAGCGGCCGGTGTACTACATCAGCGAGGTTCACCGAGTCGCGCCACGATACCTGATATCAAAAGCTGGTATACGCGGTCTTCAGGGCTCAGCGGCGCCTGCCGCACTACTTCCAGGAGCACCCGATCACGGTCGTCTCCTCAGCACCACTACAAGACATCATCCGCAATCGCGAGGCGACCGGGCGGGTCGCCAAGTGGGCCGTCGAGATTGGCGTCCACAACATTAAATACGAGCCACGAAGGGCGATTAAGTCGCAGGCACTGGCAGACTTCATCGCCGACTGGGAAGAGGCCCAGCAGCCAGAGAAGCCGCCGTACCTCCATTACTGGAGCCTGCACTTCGACGGGTCCAAGAACGCGGACGGCGCAGGAGCGGGGATAGTGATGACCTCACCAAAGGGCGACAAGCTCCGCTACATCCTCCGCCTCGAATTCACGCCCTGCACCAACAACATGGCTGAATACGAGGCCCTACTCCACGGCATGCGAGCCGCAAAGGAGATGAGCGTCAATCGCCTTCGATGCTACGGAGACTCCGACCTCGTTGCGGGACAAGTCGCCGGCACCTGCGACGCCGTCTCCCCCACCATGGCGGCGTACCGCCAAGAGGTGGACAAGGTGGGCGGCCACTTCACCGGCTACTCTGTCGAGTGGATCGACAGGAGGAAAAACGAGGAGGCCGACGCCCTCTCTCGCATCGGGTCGGCTCGACTCGCACCACCCGCCGGCGTGTTCCTCGACACAATCTTCAAACCATCAGTCTCTCCCCCGAGGGAGATCGACATCGGAGTCCCGCTCCAACCAGAGGCAGCCTTGGTCGCACTCATCACCGAGCCAGACGACTGGACCAAGCCCTACATCGCCTACACGAAACCGCACCGCGCCAGATGAGACAAACGCTCGAATGATCGCTCGCCGATGCAAGTCTTACACCATCATCGACGGCGAGCTACACAAGCGCAGCATCACCGGCGTGTTCCAACGTTGCGTCCAACCAGCTGAAGGACGCAAAATCCTCCACGACATCCACTCAGGCGACTGCGGCCACCACGCCGCCGCTCGCTCCCTGGTCGCCAAGGCTATGCGACACGGCTTCTACTGGCCCACCGCGCACGCCGACGCTGTCGACATCGTCCAGCGATGCGCCGGGTGCCAGAAGTACGCCAATCAGACGCACGTACCAAGCTCGGCGCTCAAAACAATCCCCATCACCTGGCCATTCGCCGTGTGGGGCATGGACATGGTAGGCCCCTTCAAGAAGGCCCCCTCTGGCTACACCCACTTGCTAGTCGCCACGACAAATTCACGAAGTGGGTGGAGGCCAAGCCAGTCCGAAATGCGACGGAAGACCGCCACTAAGTTCCTACGCGAGCTCATATACCGCCACGGGTTCCCTAACAGCATCATCACGGACAACGGCACAAACTTCGCCAAGGGAGCAATGGCGAATTCTGCGAGCACCACATCCGGCTCGACCTGCGTCGATCGACACCCGAATCCAACGGCCAGCGGAACGAGCCAATCAAAGCATCCTCCACGGCTGAAGCCGCGACTCCAAAGTACCACTCGGCGCACCTGGATGCTGGGTCGACGAGCTGCCCTCCGTCATCCGGGAATTCGCACCTCGGTGAACAGGTCGACGGATTCACTCCCTTCTTCATGGTATCTGGCGCCGAAGCCATGCCCACCGACCTCGAACACGACTTCGCCGCCACGGTCGTCCACTATCGGAGGCCGCAAACGAGCTGGCCCGCCAAGATGGGCTCGACCAGCTCGACGAAGAACGCGACCTCGCTCGATCACGCACCGCCATTTACCAGCAAGGACTCCGTCGCTACCACAGCCGACGGGTGAAAACCCGCACCTTCCAGGAAGGCGACCTGGTGTTACGCCTCATCCAGGACAAGAAGGGCATGCACAAGATCTCCTCCGTGGAAGGCCCGTCGCTATCGGGCCAGACTGCAACCACGCCTACTACGTCGTTGACGTCCGCGGGGATGGCGAACTCGACGTCAAGCGGCCATGGAATGTAAATCTCCTCCGGAAGTTCTACTCCTAGAACCCCACACATGTACTCTCCAGTCGCTATGAAATAAAAGAAACGGTTACTGCAAATTTCGTCTACTCTCCATGCCTTGTGCCACTCGCACTCGTAATAAACAGCGTCATGCTAAAATGCAGAAGTCAACCTTTGGTACAGCGACCGGCACGGCTAAGTAGTGCGATGTAAGAGCACTGAGTCATTTCAGGTCTTGTGTCGTCCACGAAAAACGCCAATCCGGAGCCCCATTGGAGTCGCCTAGCTCGACTGGTTTTGCGAACCAAGACAACTGCCCTCGCTTCTCACAGCGACCTCGGTCCTCCGCATCCTCGGCGTAGCGACTCGAACGGCTAAGTACCACGCTCGGGGGCTGAAAACCAGTTCGTCGCGAGCGGTCAGGGAAAACGCCAAGTAAGAGAGCATGCCCAGGACTCGCCACGCGACTGACCCTCCGGGCCAGGCAGGAGTGACGCGCTCACACCAACGCGCTAAGTCCTCAACCACCCTCGAGTCGCGCCTTGAACTACCAAGTACCACGCTCGGGGACTCGGCCACTCGACCCGTCGTAAGGGAAAGCGGTAAAATCTGAGCACTCAAGGGAGTCGCCTCGCGACTGGCTCTCCGAGCTCGGGCGAGTCGACTAAACTAACAAAACACACGATAACAACAAATACCATATACAAGGTGAGCCCCACAAAAGGGCGGACGCGCTCGGGGACTCATCCAAAATCAATCCAAAACACACAAACAAATAACAAAATGGACACAACGTCCCATTCAATCGCATATCGCATTGTCTTATGTTACAACTTATGCCCGCTTGGCAGAACTGCTGCTAACACATCTAGGCAAACTACCCTATTCTGCAGGCTTCGACGACGACGCGCCAGAATCCCGGCGCCTACGGATGAACGCGGTGTACGGGTTTGACGGATACGTCGTCAGCTCGCCCGCCATCGCCGAGCGGAAAGGTTGCTCAACCTTGAAGTCACGATGCGGCGGCTCGGGGTCGTTTGGCGCGACGACCGTTTCCTGGTAGGGAAGAAGGTCGCCCATCGCCCAGACACGCTCCGAGTAAGCGGCGGCACGTTCTTGCAGCTTGAGAACCTCGGACAGATCCACCGCGCCAGTCGACGAAGGATACCCACTCGTCACATCGTCGAGGTCGAAGTCCTCGGGGAAGTGGGCGAGTCCAAGGCTCAGCGCTGTCGACGCTCCACGCCGAAACGCCGACCGCGTCATGAACTCTACGACCGCGGGCGCTTTCTCCAAGTACTCCCACACCTCAACGAGGTCACTGGGAATAACCTCCGTGGGCGACATCTCTTGAAGGTAGGCGCGGATGCACGTCGCCGACAGCGTCGCCGAGTCGACAAGCATGCTTACGCACTCCCTCGCGTCAAGAGAGTTCGCTTCTTCTTGGCTACCAATAACACGACCTGCGAGAAGGAGACAATTATGAGTACCATGGAAACCACAAACAATACAACTGAAAGACAGGGAAGACGCACTCACGAAGCAATGGGCAGGCGAGTCCCGTGATGAAGCACTGAAGCGACGTATAATCGACACGAAGCCCAACAACGAGGGCTTCCGACACCTTGCGGTCTTCCTCCGGCCGCAATGGCGGCCTTAGCTCGCCTGTCACGAGCTTGCTTCTTCTTTGCCTCCCAGCGCAAGGCTCGAGGTCGGCGACCCTCTGCTCAGCAGCACTTAACGCAGATCGCACCGCCACCAGTTCACCAGCAGGGACAAGCTCCTGGCGAGCCACCTCCGCCTGCGCAGCAACAGCCTGAAGCTCCTTGTTTGCTTCTCGGATAGTGGCCAGCTCATTTTCAGCACGCTGTTTCGCAGCCAATCGCTCCGCCGACTCCATCTGCAGACCCTGCACATCATCAAAGTCAGCAAACACGAAAATTACTCAGTGCCCACCCGCTAAAATTTAGCGAGTGCACACTCGGGGACTGGCGATCACGAAAATTGCTCAGTGCCCACCCGCTAAAATTTAGCGCGTGCGCACTCGGGGACTAGATGCGAAAGTACAAAACGGAAAACTATAAGAATCACGCCGCTGCTAAGCACCGACCTGATCCTCGGGGACTGGAGGTACCTGGATAGCTGCACCAAGCATGCCGTGGAGTTGTATTGCGTCCACAAACGCAAGCAGCGCCGGTGTGTGCCCGCGACGTTGGTAGACTTCAGCGTCGGTGGTCCCCGGAGCGAGGCTCGGGGGCGCAGCCCCGCTTGCCGTGGCCGCCTTGGTTACGAAGCGGGGGAAGGTAGCGATCAAGGCACCCGCCCCAAAGGAAGTCGCTTCCTCCGGTCTAGGCAAGGAAACGCCATCCTTTGTAGATGCGGTTGCTTCTACTGCGGGTCCGGCCGGTGCGGCCGCCGCGTCGTCAGAGACAGTAACGATGACTTCGCCCTTGGCCTTCTTGCTGCCTTCTGCTGAGACGGCGACCTCGTCCACTTTCCTCTTGCGGGAAGGATCCTCCTTGCTCGCGGCGGAGGGTACCTTGGCCACGGTCGGGTGGCCCATCTTTTTCACTCCGGTCCTGCATATCAGATCAAATCAATAAAAGACAATCGAAATACTTATAGAAAATAGAGAAGGCTGGATGCACTCACTTGGCGACTGGAATGAAACGCAGCCCGCACGAAGGTTTTTTTCAGTTCGGGCCCAGCTGGCGACTAAGCCCCAGTTCCAGGACGTCGTGGGCCCAAGACACGGACGGCTTCTTCGTCGTTGAGGTCGCGGCTGGCGCCTCTGGGACGCCTTCGCGGGGGCCTCCTCGCGAATTGGAGCCGCTATGACGGAGCCTCCGTGGGCGAGACCGCCACGCTCGGGACCTCCTCGCGAGGCGAAGTCGCCTCGGCCGGAGCCTTCCCTAACCCAGAGACCGGCGCGAATGGCGGAGGCATTGAGGCCAGCGGCACTTCCAGAGATGGCGCATCTAGCGCGGTTGTCGCCGGGGCCGCGCCTTCACCAGCCGAGCTGTGAGCATCAGAACTGCTCGTTGAGTGCGGCGGCGAGGCCATCTTCGGCGGCTTCGTTTTCCTCCTCGGGGGGGGGGCCTCGCCTCCTTCTCCTTCTTCTTCTTCTTCGAAGGAGTGGCCTGGCGGCGCGAGGTCGTCTCTGGGAGCTCGTCGTCGTCGTGGCGCTCGAGGCTCCTGCTCGCTTCGATTTCGCGCTGACGTTGCCCGCGGGTCTTTCGGACCAGTGGGGCGATCTCCTCTTCGGACTCATCCTCGTCGTCCTTGTTGCCCCTGGCGGGTGGCGATTCGCTTCTATCCTGGGCAGATGGCCCCGGGCTCTCGTCGTCGGCGGGTGGGAGCCACCCTTCCACCACTTGGAACAGCCGCGATGAATACGAAATGGAGTTAGAATTACCGCGACTGCATACGCTGCGACTGCGAGCAAGACAAAGAAATTACCGTCGGAGCCGGACGCTTCGCGGTGTAGGGGGGGACCCCGGCCTGCGCATCCGCGTATACTGCCTGGGTGATCTTCTTCAACGCCGAGAGGTAGTCCTCCAGCTTCCACTCGTCGAGGCAGGCTTTCGTCGAGTCTCCCCGGCCCGTATACTGGTACATGTAATGATCGCATTGGGCGAGCGGGACGAGCCGCCGCCCAAGCCAACAATTGTACAAGTTTATTGTCTGGAGCCCCTTCTTCTTCAGACCACGGATGGTTTGGAGCATCTCATCGACGACCATCCGCTGGTCGTCGGGAAGCTTGCCGACCTGGAGATGGCGTGGCTCGGAGCGGTTGGCCGAGTACCGCGGGATCGCCGCCTCGTCCTCCGGAGTCGCCTCGGTCACGTAGAACCATGACTTTTTCCAGTCGCTCGCTGCTTTGGCCGGCAGCATCAGGTCGAAGAAGGAAGCTTTGGATTTGAGTTGGAATGTCAGGCCGCCCGCGGCTAGCATTGGGCCGCCCGCCTCCTCGCGGCTGATCCGTCCATGGAACAGATCTTGCCACAAGGGAAAGTAGGGCCGGCAGCCCAAGTAGCACTCGCAGAACGCCACGAAGATGGCGAGCTGCTCGATGCTGTGGGGACCCAGATCTGAGGGCTGGATCCCGTAGTAGGCGCAAAAACGCCGGAAGAATAGAGATGTGGGAAACCCTCACCCCCGCTCGAGATGACTGGGGAAGCAGACAAACTCTCTCTCTCGCGGGTTTGGGGTCGTGTCTCCGGCTGCGGGGATACGCCAACAGCGGGCTCGCAGGATTCCGGCCTCCTCGAACGAGGCCAGCTGCGCCCTTGTGCATTTGGATCTACCCCAAGGTTCGGTGGAGAGGGCCATGGCCGAAGAGGTTGGTTGGGGATCGAAAGATCTCGGGTCGTTTGGATCGGGAGCAAAGGAAGGGAGATGCGCGCACTCGGAAGAAATGGTGGACGGTTGGCTCTGCGATAGCCTACCATTCCTCTTATATAGCAGGAAATGTCCGCCAAATCAGGGGGCTGTTACCGCGCGATGATTACGCCAGAAGTTACCGTTGAGTTACCTTAACGGCTAGTTTGACCACGCCTGACGGTCCAACTCCAGCCACTCGGCTCGTTAAGTCACTCGCCGAGACCGCGTCTCGTTGGCTCGACTCTCCCAAGACGCGACTCGGGTCGCCAGATTTTTTCCTTTATACAGGAGCCCGCCGACGATTCGACTGGATGCCAACTTGAAGCCGTATACTCCGACTGCCAGCAGCCACTCACGCCTAATCAACGACGGACTCGGGGACTACTGATGGGGATACGCCTACTGGGGTATACTCAGCGGGATGTTTCCGACTGGCCCAAGGGCTGGCGAGTGGGCCTGAAGAACGGCGAGTGGATCAAAGCCCAGCAAGGTATCAGGCGACTGGAAGTTGAAGGCCCAGGCGAGTAGATAGGCCCAGTCGGTCTAGGTTAAACGACATCAAGCTGTAACCGAATCGGTTGAGATATGTAAACCCTAGGGGAGGTGAGCCTATATAAACCTCCCTATGGGGTGAGTAGAGACACGTTCCCTCATACACCCAAGCAACTCGCCGCCTAGTCGCCGAGTTCGCTCATTGTAAACACATCCATAATACAATCTAGCAGGAGTAGGTCTTTACCCTCCGGGGGGCCGAACCTGGGTAAAACCCTGTGTCCTTGCCCTCATCTCGCACCGCAGATGGCTGGCCGCCCTTGGCCCTCGTTCTACTACTCGCTGCCGATTGCAGCGTCTGCCGTGGCCATTCCCACGACAGACTTTAAATCGGATCTCATGGCTCAAAGCCATGACTCGAAATCAGATCCCACCATCGCTTCCGAATAATTTGCCGGCTCATCACTTTCTAACAGTAAAACATCACGAACACTTCGTAATCTTGCTTATCTTCATAGTACAGGTGCTGCTGCCGGCTTAGCTACCACGACCGGCTCAGCCTCCAAAGCTTTTGCTGACTCGCTACTAATCAGTTCCTCTCAAATTTCTTCGAGCTGCATTGTGCTTCCACTGACTTCCCGACTGAGAAACTCTTTCTCTAGGAAGACACCGTTCCGAGTGACAAATACATTGCCCTCTTATCGGTTGTAGAAGTAGTAACCCAAGTTTTCCCTCGGATACCCCATGAAAATACACTTATCCGACTTGGTAGTAAGCTTGTCTGACTAAAGTCGCTTGATAGATACTTCACAACCTCAAATCTTAAGAAAAGAAAAACTCGGCCTATTGCCTGTCCACATATCATGCGGTGTCTTCTGTACTGACTTTGATGGTACTCTGTTTAGTGTGAACGCTGCAGTTTCTAGACAATAATCCCAAAATGATCAAGGCAGATCTGTCCGATTCATCATTGATCATACCATGTCCAACAAGGTCCGATTTCATCATAAGAATAGTATCGTTGTTCTATTTGTTATATTTTTTGTTAATTTAATAGAACAATCTTGGCTTACATTAGTTTTATCACATCTGAATTACAACATGACTTTACTCAATTTATAATACTAAATCACTTTTGCATTTATATGCTTTATGTGCATGTATTCCATCTATTTGTGGTTATCTATTTGTGGTGTCAATTAATTTCCTTATCTCCACATACATGCCACTTGGCACCTTGTTAATGCCCTTCTACATATCCTCCATCACTTTTTCCATGATATATATGACATGGAGTGTGACAAGCACAAGAACAATACAGGTAGAGCGAGAAAAAACATAGATGGAAGGAAGTCAAGCAAACAACCGTGGCGACAGGAAGGAAAAGGTAAAACTAGTTAAAGTGGTTTTTTCTAACAAGATCAATTCACTATGGTAATTACCTTATTATATTACGTTATCATCGTTACTAACAGTTTATCGCGGTCCATGCATGGATAAGTAATGTGAAAGACTGATTCAAATCTAGTTGGTTCGCGCGCAATTTGGAAACCGTTTTAATTCAAGAGAAATCATATTTTCCTTATAGAGGTTGTTCCATCATAGGGACAAAAGAGTTAGAAAGAAGTTCATCAAGCAACTTTATAGTAGCTTCTATATAAAATCCTTGTTGTCTCTAGCTTCTTTGAAAAAAGATCATATCAGTCATGAGCTCTTCTGTTCTTTGGTGCTATCGTGTAGGATTCAAGAGAGCACTGTCATTGCAATCATGTCTCTACTCTGGTTTGCTGTTTTCTGAATCATGTGAATCGTGTACAACATAAACTTACAATGTACCACTTATAGTGGGTTGGTAGTTCTTGGACAACGGATCTGTAGCAGTCTACGGTGAAAAACTGGTTCATATTTTGTTCTGTAAAAAGTTTTCATGTTCGCAAACTACGAATCGAAGTAGCTAGGAATTGAAGTACTGAGTTGAAGAAAATGCCAAACATGACAATATCAGGAAACTCTATGTATAATTGAATGCATGAAAACTAATTGCATATATAGATATTTTTTCCATCATATACACATATAGTTGCAAATAATATTACTATACTGTGTTGTGTTAGTCTGCAGCAGTAGATCAGAGCACTATATAAGTCACATATGATGCTTGCATGTCACGCATGCAAGACGACCACGGAGAGGATGTTCTTCACCAGCAACCTGACGCGCATCACGGAACACGCCCTGTTGCCGTACCCGCGCACCAAAATCGATCTAGATGCCGTGGATGCCATGGACCGATGACGACGCGGAATTCGCTGCCATGGTCACCATCGTGGCCACCAAGCAGCAAAAGAAGGAGAGAAGGGAGACCATGAGCGTCGATGACCTGATCGTATCCATGGAGGTTCTCGGCTACGGCCACTATGTCAGGCCCCTCACCGAGTACCTTCGTCGGTACCACGAGTCCAAAGGGAACGTAGGACACGGTGGCCGGCAGCGAACAACGGCCGTTGTGCCGCCGAGGACGGGAGAGATGGCACCACCACCACAGCTGCCCAAATTTTCATCGGGTATGCCGATGTACGGCTTCATGGTTCGAAGTCAGGCTCCTGAGATTGCTGCGGGGACAAGGGAAATGCCACCGACACCAACACGCCCGTCCGATTTTAGTACAATGGGCCTGCCGTTGTACAACTTCATGGTTCAAGATCCGGTGGCGGCGAAAGTTGTAGCGGTGGTGACAGGGGAAATAGCACCACATCTGTCAGACTTGGCATTTGTCCAGCCGCCATACGAGTACGACTTTATGGGGCAAGGTCAGGTGTCGGCGGCTGTTGTAGCATCGGTGACATGGGAGATGCCAACAACACCACAACATCCGTCTGGTTTTGCGTTGGGTCTGCCAACGTACGATGCCATGGTGCAAGGTCAGACGCCTTTGGCGACAAGGGAACTAGGCATGAACACAGACATTCTCGCGTTGTGGTCTGGAGCTGCAGCAGTGGCAAGCAACTCTCGAATGCCACCTGTCGGTGATGATAACTCAATCATAGGCGGATCTAGCCGTCCCTAAGCCCGGACACGTGTCAAGGCTTCCGGCTTGCCGGCAAGCCTAATTTGATGACAATTTTATTAAAAATTAATGTCATTAGCTTTAAAATACATTGTTTGCCTAGGCTTCAAATAATTCTTGCGGTCCACCACTTGACTTGGTGTAACCTTAGCACTAAAAGATGTGCATTTCAGTGCGAGGCTATTGTAAACCTGACATATGTGTTGCGGTACTTTCGGTGATCGATGATGATTAGAATAAATAGTTTTTCTGGCCACCATCTAGGACTTTTCTACACTAACAATAGTGGTAATGCAAATTACATGTATTCTTGAGGTTTTCTTGTTTTGGAAGTCTAAAGAGTAGCAATTCACACAGTGACACGCTAATATTACATTGCAAATAGTTGCCCGAACGAGAAGGAAGACCAAGCAATGAGGAAAAGAGGAAGGTGGGGAAAAATAGGGCCAACCTAGGATTTATGCCATTTTTTCTAGATAACGCACTAAAAGGCATATCATATTTCATAGAATAAAGAAATAGACATCTAACACAACGTCACAAAAGAACACAACTCCATGCACTGCACCTGCCAAAGCGGCTTACAACCCATCATCAACAAAAGACCCGTGATAACGACATGCCTTTTCCAACCTCCTACCAAGAATGATGAGGAGACGGCGCATGGAGCTACAGACGATTTCTCCAATGAGGCCACCTTTGCTAGATGCACAAGACTTGAGAGTTATCATTTCATGTGGAGGAAGGAGGACTTACATACTTCCTTTGACCTCAACTTGTTGGAGGTGTGAAGGGACTCTCACTTAGGGTGTGAAGGTCTCACACACCGCGAGTGACCATGATTCACCAAGAGGTGATGGTACAAGGAAAGATGAGCGGAAGAACCTCTCATGATGAAATGTTTTTGGAAAGAGGAGAGGAAAGTAACTTTCTCAAAATGCTCCTCTGTGAGTCTAGGGTGATCATCTCTATGTATACCAAAAAGTTTAGATTATTTACATGTATGCCCCTAGGAATATCATGGTGACTCCCTTGGCATTCTTTATATGACCAAGGTGTATAAGGGTAAACTTACAATAATATTCCATGGTATGTATACCATACATTTAGGGAAAGAGGATTCGTTGTTGAGGATATACATAATGGGTGACGGCATAGCATAGATTAGGATCTGAATTGGGCTTGGCAAAGAGACCCAATGAGCCTCTATGGTAGAAGCGCGTTAGGGAGGTCTACGAAAGGTGGATGGGTGAATAGTTTAGGGTTGATTAATTCTCCATACCTTCAACTTTAGCCACCAACTCCACCACGCCCAAGCCGCCCTCGAGGACTTAACATGTCTGGCGTCCAATGTTTCTTCCTTGTACATGTTGACACCTTGGAAGTGCTGCACCTATAGCATTGGGGCAATACGGACGACAAGATTTTTTCGTGGGACACGACGACGACGGAGAAGTAGTACAACATCATTTCCCTGACATGCTTCACCAATTTCCACACTTACGCATCTAGTGATAATCTGCTTGTGATCTATGACTGAAGCAATCCCGGTTTACATGGTACACACTTTAATTGATGCTAGTATAGCCTATCTATATCCGTACATATATAGGGTACGTGTGTATACTAACCAACATGCATCATGACGTTTTTTCAGTTAATTAATAAAAATACGGCATACCTATAAACATGTCTCTTCGCATCCAAATTCATTGAGAACATATGCAAGCTAATGCTAAACTCCTTTTTCTATGCTCATAAATGTGTTTAAACCTAGTTACCATAACATCTATGGATTTTACAAAAAACATTACACATATCCACCTAAAAAAATCCATCTGAAGTTTGAAAAAAATCACGGGTATATACACATTGGCATCGAAAGTTTCAATACGAAGTACATGATTTTCTAAATGGTGACCATGCATTTAGGTTGACACAAAAACAAGCAAGTGTGTGATTGCAGATGGATGTCAAAAGATAGCTACCAACTAGGTTCTGGGTGAATAATACGTGATGTTGCACCTTGGTCCTCGTTAGATTATGATATTCTCCACGTAAAAGTAAAGTGCACAATGAGGCTCAATGCATTTTTAATTAATAAATAAAAACCCTGACTACCCTTTCAAACATAATTGGCTATATCTAAATTCCCGGGTGTATAAAATTTAATGCCAAAATCTCATTGCTTGGGATGTGCACAAATTGATATATTATAGTATCTTTTTTTGGTGTCTATTAATTTCGCCCATTAATTTCCTTGTGTTTTCTAGTACCATATTATATGCGTTTGTACTTGTATGCCACTTGGCACCCTTTTCTAGCCAGAGACCCGTCAGTTTTTTTGTTGCTTGTACTTCCTTGCTACATATAAACATTGCCTCCTAGAGATGTATGCCAAAGCACAAGGACATCACAGGTAGAGCGAGAGGAGCAGAGATGGATAGAAGTCAAGGAAACGACCATGGAAACGATGGAGGAGAAGGTAAAACTAGATCAAGGGAATCCTCTCATAAAAGATCATCTCTTCAATTGCTTTGGCATCTGATATTACATAGCTGAAATATATTACTAATTTTCTGATACCATGATTTTTTTTGCAAAAATCTGTTCATCCTTGCTTTTTCCCGCGCAATATGTGAGCTTCTTTGATTCAATGGTTCCTATTTTTTGGGAGTTTTAGTCCATTGAAATTTTCGTTTAGAGGTTGATTGATGATTGACAAGTAATTGATTATAAGAGAACCTTTAGTACAAAGTTTCATAGAAGAATTTGCAATTTTTTCTACATAAAATTCTCCATGATGGACATGGTTCACAAATTCTCATACAGTATATATTTTCTTTCCTGATCTTACAATCTTCAAAGAACATGTTGTTGCAATTTTCTGTTTACTGTATATATAAATTGTTTTACACTTTGCGGATCATAGATCAGTCTTGAGTACATCACCCGAGTATAGTATGAACAACTTTGAGTGGGATTTTGTTGACAGATCTGAAATGGTCTAAAGTGTAATTGATAATTCTTCAGCTAAATATTATCAGGACCCCATCAATAATTAAGCCTTAATTACTATTATATTATGGTCTTGTCCACTTTGAAGTTATTTATTACACTTAATTATTTCCTTAATTACTCGTATTTTGGATCTGACTCCTGCTCAGACCTGTGAGACCACTCATCTGATGAACGTGATGGACGATAAGATGGAAACACCAAAATTAGTTCACAGCGGCAGTTGTAAATCTTTTTTCCCATATAATCATGCGTACATGCATTTCATTAATTTCTGCTATACACATAAATGATTGTAAATCACAGTAAAGCAGCAGAGGGGGACCATGTATATGTGACGCATAGTCTGTTAAAAAAATACATGTGACTCATAGTTGGTGCAGGCAAGAAGATGGCAAGGACAACGACGTTTCCGAAGACCAGGCTGAAGCTCATCATGGGCCACGCCCTGGAGGGGCACCCGCAGGCCAAGATTGACGAAGACGCCATGGTCGCCGTGGACCGGTGCGCCCTAGAGTTTGCCGATCTTGTCACCACGATGGCCGCGGAGCAGTGCCGGAAGGACAACAGGAAGATCGTGAACGGAGATGACCTGATCAACGCTATGGAGATCCTCGGCTTCCACCGCTACGTCGGGCCCCTTAAGGAGTACCTGCTCCGGTACCGTGAGTCCAAAGGCCAGGTGGAGATTCCGCCATCGCCAGCGACTGTTGTGGTGACGACGGGGGAGATACAGGCACCAGTATCCCCCAGCCGTTTGGCTTTGTGCTGGGTCAGCAGCCACCATGCAACGTCATAGAGCTAGGCCTCCAAACGGACATGTATGCGATGACTAGTGAATGTACATCTAGATATCGATGGGAACTTCAGTCAGGGTTGTAAACCTTGAGACATGGTTGCTTTGCTGCTGGTGATGAGATCAGAATAAATGTATTTTCCTAGTTCTACCCATCATGTCGGTGTGTTCTTTCTATCCGGTATCATAGTGTTGTTGTTCCAGAAATTATGTTTTAAAATAAGATGTCATAGATTTCACTTCCAGCATCTGCATCATCGTGTGAAGCATGCAGCCCTTCGTCCCGAAAATCTAATGCACAATACATGCATTGGCCTTACAAGCCAAATGGTCACGGGAGCCTATGGGGAAGAAGGGTGACGATGTAGAAGAAGGGGCCCATGGGGGACTCACCAGGACCCCTCGAGCTTAGTTCGGTGGTCTTATTAAGAGGAGCAAGCTATCTACTAGTTTGGCAACGTAGTGGTCGAAAATGAGAATTTACTAGTGTGTCCCCTCCGAGATTTGCTACGGGGACCATTTCCTTTCATTTTGTACCTTTCTTGCTTCTACTTTTCTTTAGGTATTGTATTTTGATCTTTATTTTCTTTTCTTTCACTTGGATTATATTTCCTCGGCATTATTACATATCTGGATATATTTAGATCTTTGTGTATGTGCCTCAAGCTCAAGAACTTTCGACATTGTACAATGCACGTGGTCGTAGGATCATCTTTGCTCTAGTCCCACAATGTAGTGTTGAAGATCATGCTTTATTGATTTTTGCAACTTTAATTTGATACTATATTAATTTTCGACTCGTGATCTCTTGTGTTTACCCACCTAAAAAATCATGGGCCCACCACTAATATGTCTCTTGTTTCTTTGTGATCTTTGTTGTGTTGTCGGTAGTATGCAATTTCAGTTTTCAAGTGAGCTGTCAACCCGTCATCCCAAACGGAAGGATATCTACCTGCATTTAGAGCAGTCAATGATTATATGTATTCACATTTATACATGTATCTTATTCCTTTAATTATTGAATATCCTTTGAACGTGTTGGTTTAATCGTGTGAATCGATCTAAAACGAACACTTGTCCCATAGCATGACAACTAAGCCATGAACTTCATGCTATTTCCTTTTTTATTTAGAGATGTCTTGCTTATTCTTTTCCATGAGTACGTAATTTTGACATTTATTTTATTGTATATCACTTGGATTATATTTCATCGGTATTATTACCTATCTAGATATAGTATGTTCTTTATGCATGTTCCTCAAACTTGAGAACATTTGACAATATAATTAGCATGTGATCATATTCTTCACTTGATCTTGCTCTACGATCACAATAACAGGGAAGGAGCTATGTTGGGGCAAAACCTGGTTATGGCCCGTCCTTCTATTTTTGGGCTAGTTCCGTCCCTGCACAATAGTACCACAAATTACTATTTATTGATCTTGCTACTTTAACTAGACACTATATGAACTTGATTTTCCCCCTTTTTAACGAACTATATAAACTTGATTCTTGATATTTTTAGACAATCATCTTCAAAATTTTAGGCCCGCCACCTCGTATGACTTTTATTATGTTGTAAGCTTTGTTGCCTTTGTGGATAGTTTATCATTTCCTCCTGAAATGAGTTGTGTACTCGCCACCAGGGAAAAAAAACAACGACATTTATTTACACCACTCAAATGTTATTTTCACATTAATATGTGATTTGTCCTTTTTCTCTAGTTAATAATGTTGTATATATTCGTTATGAGTTAAAAGTGTTGGTCTTATTGTTTGTATTTGTCCTTTTATATTTATACATGATTGAAAACCGCACAAACAGTGGATCCTCATCACCCACGCGTCAGTAAACCCTAGCCACACTCAACGCACACCCCTAAGCTCGGAGCCACCACTTCGACTTCCCCCGCTCGGACCCGAGCCGCAGCGCCGCACGACCTGAACGCTTTGTAGCCCATGCTACTCAAGAAAACCACCCGTAGACCACGAACGCTGCGCCAAAAGTCCGGGGCCACCGCCCTGACATATACCAGTCAGACCGAACGTCAGATCGCGTCAACCGGGCCGACGAACTCACTGCCCTTGCAGCACTAGCACGCCACACATGCCTTGCTAGGCCACGACCACACCCCATAGAGTCGTTTCCGCAAAGTCGTCCGAGACCGCCGGCTCGGCGCACCGCCACCATCCGGAGCCGCCGTCCAGGCATCCACTAGCCTTGACAATAAAACACCCTGCACAACTGTCACAAACCTGCAAACCGCAAGGTAAAGGACTCCAAGGCGGCGCCCCAAAAAGGTAGCGGCATAGCTATCGTTGTCGCCTGCGTCAAAGAAGCTCAGGTTTTCACCCGAAGGACGCAAAAACACTTGCAGCATCGATGGATGAAGCTCCTCCATGATGCCTTCAAGAAGGAACATGCCTCATGAGGCATCGCCGTCACCGGCACCGACCAGAGTCGGCATAGAGATTTCACCTGGAGTAGCATCTTTGCCGACTCCTCCACAAGGAAGGCAGTAGCGAACATCTTGGGCATGGGAGCCTTGTTGCCGACCACCGACCACTTGATGCCTAGACGGAGAAGCCTCGCCCGCACCGACTTGAGGCCTCCCAACCAAACAACCGCAAGCCGTTTAGGACCGGCCACCTCCATTGCCGGGATCCGAGGCCATCAATCTGCCACCACCGGGATCCACTCAGCCCCTCCCCTGCCTACCAATCGCCGTCATGGTGCCGGCCCACTACAGCCTAAAGAAGCCCGGAACAACCCACCCTCCAGATCCCATTGTCACCGCAGCCCCTTGTGCCGAAGGCGCACGCGCATGCTTGCGCTCCACACTGGCTCTCTACGCGCTTGTGCACCGCCTATAGCCGGCGCCTGCAGCCGCCCCGCCTTGCCAGTTGCCATCCCCATGGCCAGGAGCCGCCGCACTGACGCCCAACCGCTAGATCCGCCGTAGCCACGTCCGCAGCACACAACGGGAGAAGTCCCGCCGCCGCCGGAAGCCACACGGGCTTTGCCCGGCAGCACTCACTGGCGGCGATAGGGGTGGACGGAGGAGGAGGTAGCTGGGGAGGGGAGGATTGGGGCGGTCGCTCATGTCACCCGAGCGCGGGGCGACGCGGGGTGAGAGACAGTTTTTTCCTCCCAACTAGAGAAATGAGTTATACCCCGCGCAACATGTTCTAAAACGCATCTTTGATGTACTAGATGACCCGGTGCGCCACTGGCGCTGAGGCCGAAAGCGAGGCATTAGTTTAGCCATAGATTAATTATCTGAAACTGAAGCGCATTGAGTAACTTGCATTTAACATGCACATACAATTATAGTTGAGGCAATAGTCATGTTTGTACCGTATGTATCTATTCTTATTGCGAGTGTATCATGTAAGTTTCTAAATCTCACATGAAACACGCTGCCGCTCTTTATGCTAAATAAACATCAGTGTATTCTAAGCAAACTGAAACTACATGATTTTAGAACACACGTTACAGTGAACACACGTTGCCAATGGTCGACGCGGAGTGATACGATTACCTCGTTCCTTTATAAAGTGTCGTTCCTTGGTGGAAGACTTGTGCTTATTAATTTAGTACTCATCAATATGATACTGTATATGATCTTATTTTTCCAGTTATCAAAAGGTGTCTTGATAAAAATAGATTATTTCCGCTCAAGATTCTTTTGGCAAGGGGATAGTAAGAAAAAGAAATATCGACTGGCCAGATGGAATGTGGTTTGCCAATCCAAAGAATTCAGTGGACTGGACATACATATGATTTGCAAGGCAAAAACACCGCACTCCTGGATAAATGGCTTTTTAAACTTCTTACAGAAGGAGTCTGGCAAACCATTCTATGAAAAAAGTATGTTGGCTCAAAAGATGTATCTCAAGTGGTTTGAAAACCTGGCGATTCACACTTTTGGGCAGGACTAATGACATCCAAAAAACATTTCTTTCGATTTCGTGCTTTCAATATTAAGGATGGATCACATGTTAGGTTCTAGGAAGATAATAAATGGCTTGGCCAAACTACTCTTCATGAACAATAGCCGGATCGTTAGGCATAAAGGGGATACAATTTCTACAGTAATGGAAACTAATCCTCCTAATGTGTCTTTCAAAAGAAGTCCCATAGGTCCTAGACTGGTGTCTTGGAACAATCTTTTATTAAGATTATCCATGATACAACTGTCCGAGGGTGTGGATGAATTCAAATGGAAATTACTAACGACTGGAAATTTTCTTTTGATTCCATATATAGAGCTTTGATCCAACCCGACATTGCAGTGGATGATAATAGTAAATTTTGGAAGATAAAAATACCACTTAAAATGAAGATTTTCGCTTGGTATCTCCGTAAAGGGGTCATTCTCACAAAAGATGATCTTGTTAGGAGGAATTGGCATGGAAGTATACAATGCGTCTTTTGTCACCATAATGAGACAATACGCCATTTATTTTACCAATGTAAATTCGCTCGTGCTATATGGTCAATCATGTTATATGTTGATCCAAATTCTACAAAGTATAGGCCAACTTCTGACGAGTGGAGCGAGGCCCGGTTGGGATATATAAACCCCTTGTAAGCCGCCGGTTGGGATGAGTTGCATCTGTGAATCCCCGGCATTTGTAAACACTCCTCGATATAGTGAAGTTTCGCTGGCTGGCGCCCGTGGTTTTTTCCTCTCTTTGTTAGAGAGGTTTTTCCACGTTAAATCTGTATCCCCTTGCTGTGTTTTTCGTTTTCGTTCTTCGTTATCTTCTTGTCGCAATTGTAACAAATCATCCAAACAGCTTCTGGTTTATCTCCTCCATGCTCGGTAGTCAATGTATTTGGCAACTGGCTAAATGGGATTGAGAATAAATACGGGACTTTATTTAGGGTGGGAGCTCTTACCATTATTTGGTCGCTTTGGCTATGTAGAAATGATAAGATTTTTAATAACACTGTGTCTTCTCCCCTGCAGGTTATATATCGAGCCACGACCATCCTACGATCATGGACCTCTCTCCAACATATGGAGTTCCGTGTCTTGTTTGCGGAGGGTTGTACGCGATTGAAAGACACGGCGAGGGATATCTTTTCCAGACATGGATAACAGTGTGATTTACGGATAGATCTGCCATAATGCGTTTGGAGGACTTCGCTTTTTTAAATATTATTTGTATTGTCTTTGGACTCAAGTGGTGTCGTTGATCGGCTGTGTGCATCCTAGCTATGCAGAGGCTAGGTGTAAACTTACTTTTCAGTAATGAAACGCCCATTTTTTTTAAAGAAATCAAACAAAAGCTATTACAGACCAAAGACGTGTAGACTCCTCACAAGACAGAGCAGACGAATATGATGACCTGACAAAGAGACTACTCAAACTACCACGCTACCAGGCTTCTCCATTCTCACCATCTTGGATTTATTCAACGACGATGGTCCAGGAGACAGGGGAACTCCCAGCGGGGTGACAGGGCTAAGCACGTTCATCTTCATCGAGGTTGGTGGAGGTCTTGGCGGCGACAGATGGCCACCTTGGTTTTGTTTTAAACTTTCTCCCAGTGAAGCCGCCAAAGAGCTCAGGTTTGTTATATGTTGATCCAAATTCTACAAAGTATATGCCAACTTCTGATGAGTGGAGCGAGGCCCGTCGCCGGAGGCTTGGGACGAGTTGGGATGAGTTGCATCAACCCCTTGTAAGCCCCCCACGTTATGGTACGGATCGTCGAAGACCTAGGTTTCCACCGATATATTAACCCATTGTAAGCCGCCAATTGGGATGAGTTGCATCTATGAAATCCCTGGCGTTTGTAAACACTCCTCGATATAGTGAAGTTTCGCTGGCTGGCGCCCGTGGTTTTTTCCTCTCTTTGTTGGAGAGGTTTTTCCACGTTAAATTTGTGTCCCCTTGCTGTGTTTTTGTTTTCGTTCTTCGTTATTTACTTGTCGCAATTGTAACAGGTGGTATCAGAGCCCCAGGTTCTAATCTAGGGTTAGCGACATGTCGTTATTGAAGTTCGATCTACCATAGCTGGACTACACCACAAGATTCTCCTTATGGCAGGTGAAGATGCGGGCGATTATCGCCCAAACTTTTGATCTAGATGAAGCGCTGGATGGATTTGGCACGAAGGATGCTAAGACCTGGTCTACCGAAGAGAAGCGGAAGGACCGTAAGGGTTTGTCTTTGATTCAACTTCATCCGTCCAATAATATTTTGCAGGAAGTACTGGAGATGAAATCTGCTGCTGCCCTGTGGGATAAACTGTAAACGATCTGTGTATCAAAGGATCTAACCAGTAAGATAAACGTGAAGATGTAGTTGTTCTCGCATAGGCTGCAAGAAGGTGGATCGTTAATGAATCACATATCTGTTTTTAAAGAGATTGTTTCAGACCTGCAGTCTATGGAGGTAAAATATGATGATGAGGATTTAGCTCTTCTAATCTTATGCTCGTTGTCTAGTTCCTATACACATTTTCGTGATACAATATTCTTGATCCGTGATGAACTAACCCTTTCCGAAGTACATGACGCCCTCAAACAGAGGGAAAAGATGAAAACTATGGTAGGGTCAGATGGGACGTCATCCAAGGCCGAGGCTCTACAGATTCGTGGCAGGACCGAGCAGAGGAACAACAACTATGGCAATAGAGATAAGAGCAAGGACGGCAGAGGTCGTTCAAAGTCCAAGGGAAAGGATAAATTCTGCAGGTACTGTAAGAAATCTAATCACGTTATTGATGATTGTTGGAAGTTGCAGAATAAGGAGAAAAGGAACAAAACTTACCAACCGAAAGATAGGTCTGAAGGTGTTGGTAAGGCTGTTGTTGTTTCTGATAGTTCTGATGGTGAATGCTTAGATGTTTTTGCTGCTTGTGCTTCTCGTGATGATGAATGGATACTTGATACTGCATGTTCGTTTCATATTTGCAGTAACAAAGATTGGTTTAGTTCATATGCGTTTGTGCAGACTGGAGACTTTGTGCGTGTGGGGAATGACATCCCATACCATATTGTTGGTGTTGGATCTGTTAAGATCAGGACACATGATGGCGTGACACACACGTTGAGTGAGGTGAAGCACATACCAAGCATGTCCAGAAATTTGATCTCCCTGAGTACCATGGACGTTGATGGATACAAGTATGCCGGTGGGCATAGAGTTCTGAAGGTATCAAAAGGTTCTCTTATTCACATGATAGGTGATATAAATTCTGCTAAATTATATGTTCTTAGAGGTAGCACTTTGCCTGGTATTGCTGTTGTTGTTGTTACTTCTAATGATTCCGATGATTGTGGTAAAACACATCTGTGTCATATGCGTCTTGGGCATATGAGCGAACAAGGCATGGCAGAGTTGGTCAAGAGAGAGCTGATTAATGGTTGCAACTTGAGTAAGTTTGAGTTCTGTGAGCACTACATTTTGGGTAAGCATAAAAGAGTTAAATTCAATGCTTGCGTTCATACCACCAAAGGCATATTAGATTATGTGCATGCTGATGTCTGGGGTCCATCCCGTAAGACTTCTATTGGTTGTGCTATTTACATGCTTACTATTATTGATGACTATTTAAGAAAAGTGTGGCCTTATTTTCTGAAGCATAAATCTGATGTTTTTGATGCTTTTAAGAAGTGGAAAGTTATGATTGAAAAGCAAACTGAGAAGAAGATAAAGGTACTACGTACTAACAATGGTATGTAATTCTGTTCTAATGAGTTTGAGGAGTTATGTAGTAACGATGGCATGATTAGGCATCACATCATCCCATACACTCCTCAGCAGAATGGCGTGGCTGAGCGCATGAACCGGACCATCATCTCGAGGGCTCACTGTATGTTGTCTAATGTAGGCATGCATAGGCGTTTCTGGGCTGAAGCAGCCAACACAGCGTGTTACCTCATCAACAGGTCACCTTCTATTCCACTTGAGAAGAAAACTCCCATTGAGGTATGGTTAGGTTCGCCTGCTGATTATTGACAGTTGAGAGTTTTTGGCTGCACTGCATATGCTCACGTTGATAATGGATAGTTAGATCCTAGGGCTGTTAAGTGCATATTCCTTGGTTATGGTTCAGGAGTTAAGACATATAAACTATGGAATCCTGAAACTAAAAAGATTTTGCTAAGTAGAAATGTTGTTTTCAATGAGTCTGTTATGTATCATGATAGCTTGCCATCAGATACCTCTCATGTTGATGTTGGAGAGGAGGGAGTTAGTGTGCAGGTGGAGAACCTGCAGAAAACTGTTGATAATGATGCTATCGTTGAAGATACACATGAGGAAAACATTGATGATATTGTTGTTCAGCACTCACGTACTGTTTTGCAGCAGCCACATGAGTCCATTGATGCTGATAGACCGAGGCGTAATTGTGGTCCTCGTCCTCGTTTAATTGAAGAGTGTAATCTTGTTCATTATGCTTTGAGTTGTGCTAAACAGGTGGAGAACGATTCTGAACCTGCTACATACAATGAAGCCATTGCATCCGTTGACCGCGAGAAGTGGATTTCTGCTATACAAGAAGAGATGCAGTCGCTTGAGAAAAATGGCACATGAGATGTTTTGCCCATGTCCAAACAAAATAAGGCGGTCCGCTACAAGTGGATCTTCAAGAAAAAGGAAGGTTTTTCTCCCAAAGAGCCTTCAAGGTACAAGGAAAGGTTAGTAGCAAAAGGGTTCAGCCAGATTCCAGGTATTGATTACAATGATGTGTTCTCCCCAGTTGTAAAGCATAGTTATATTTGCATTTTATTTAGTATTGTGGCTATGCGTGATCTTGAGCTTGAGCAGTTAGATGTCAAGACTGCTTTTCTGCATGGAGAGCTTGATGAGGAAATATACATGGACCAACCAGAAGGGTTCATAGTGCCTGATAAAGAGGATTTTGTGTGCAAATTAAAGAAGTCTCTTATGGCTTAAAGCAATCTCGAAGACAGTGGTATAAAAGGTTTGATTCATTATGATCTCACATGGTTTTGAGAGGTCTAAATACGATAGTTGTGTTTATATCAAGTTTGTTGATGGGTCACCTATATACTTGCTGCTATATGTTGATGATATGTTAATTGCTGCCAAGGGCATGAAAGAAATCACTACTTTGAAGGCACACCTAAGTACTGAGTTTGAGATGAAGGATCTTGGTGCTGCTAAGAAGATCTTAGGTATGGAGATTACCCGAGATAGAAAATATGGTTTGTTATTTCTTAGTCAGCAAAGTTACATTAAGAAAGTTCTTCATCGTTTTAATATGGATGGTGCCAAGTCAATTAGTACTCCTATTGCTCCCCATTTTAAATTGTCAGTTTCTCAATGTCCTACTACTGATGAAGAGTTTGAGTACATGTCAAAGGTTCCATATTCTAGTGCTGTTGGTTCTTTGATGTATGCCATGGTTTGTTTTCGTCCTGATTTATCATATGCTATGAGTTTGATAAGTAGATACATGGATAATCCTGGTAAAGAACATTGGAAGGCTGTTCAGTGGGTTTTCAAGTACCTTTTTGGCACTTCCAATGCTTGTTTGAAGTTTGGCAGGACCGGTGAGGGACTCGTTGGCTTTGTGGATTCAGATTTTGCTGCCGATTTGGATAAGAGAAGATCCCTCACAGGTTATGTGTGTTGGTGGTTGTGCTATTAGCTGGAAGGCTACGTTGCAGGCAGTTGTTGCACAATCTACTACTAAAGCTGAATACATTGCTATTGCTGAAGCTTGCAAAGAATCTGTTTGGTTAAAAGGTTTGTTTGCTGAGCTTTGTGGAGATGATTCTTGCATTACTTTGTTTTGTAACAGTCAAAGTGCCATATACCTTATAAAAGATCAGATGTTTTATGAGAGAACTAAGCACATTGATGTCAAGTACCATTTTGTTATAGACATTGTTGCTCAAGGTAAATTAAAGGTATGCAAGATCAGCACTCATGATAATCCTGCTGATATGATGACTAAACATGTTCCTGTTGCTAAGTTTGACCTTTGCTCGAACTTAGTTGGTTTAACTGATTAGCCCAAGTGGCTATTGGCGCCGAAAGTATTTGCTTTTATTTTGTTCAGGGAGATGGTTGCTGTTGATGCTACAAGGAGGAATTTATCTCAAGGTGGAGTTTGTTATATGTTGATCCAAATTCTACAAAGTATAGGCCAACTTCTGACGAGTGGAGCGAGACCTGTCGCCGGAGGCTTGGGCCGAGTTGGGATGAGTTGCATCAACCCCTTGTAAGCCCCCCGCGGTACGGTACGGATCGTCGAAGACCAAGGTTTTCACCGATATATAAACCCCTTATAAGCCGCCGGTTGGGATGAGTTGCATCTGTGAAATCTCTGGCGTTTGTAAACACTCCTCGATATAGTGAAGTTTCGCTGGCTTGGGCCCGCGATTTTTTCCTCTCTTTGTTGGAGAGGTTTTTCCACGTTAAATATGTGTTCCCTTACTGTGTTTTCGTTTTCGTTCTTCGTTATTTACTTGTCGCAATCGTAACAAGGTTCAGAAGATGAGATTATTGTTTCATCCCCACATCAGGCGAGGAGGCGTTGCTAGAGTCTTCGAGATCTCCTGACAGAACCCTCTAGCTTGGCACGAGCATGATACGAGCATGATACAGGAATAAGACCCCCCTAGCTTCTTAGAGTTTTGAGAACCATCCACCAAATTTGTTTAATATCAGACCAAGGGTGATTATCAAAAATCATCCTATTCCTAAATTTCCAAATGCACCAAAAATACATGCACAAATGGAATTCAGAACAGAGTGTTTTTTCTGGGATATCCAGAACTTAGCAACAGATTCGAAATTTAAACCCATATGTGCTGAAAAGAAATCGGATACCATTTTCCAAATGGACTGAGAAACTATGCAAAAGGCAGAATCTTCGGGCTTATTTAGTTACCTTTTTTTCAAGTTATCTCTTGTTATGGGACATGAGCCAAAGGAATATTTGATCTTTTGGGGGAACTTGAATAAACAAAATTGAAGGGATGTAGAGTGGAGTTACACCTCTGAAAATTATTGAAGTGCGTGTTCTTGGATTTTGTATTCCTCAAAGTAACTGTCGGGAGTTTCTTTACATACAAAATCTGAAGATTGTGAGTATATTCTTAACTTGACTGGTATTCAAAATCATAGTACTATGCACACAAAGAACATGACTGGAAATCGTAGACTTAGTCTACTTACCATCAGTATAAATAGTGAGGGATCCATCATTCAGCTGTGGGGCTTTTGCATTTCTTATGCTTTCAGTACAAGAAGCCAAGTGTGGTATGTATTCAACACCGGTCACTCGTCCTTCCAGTCCAACCATGGATGCAAAGCAAGCTGCTAGGTAACCAGTGCCTGCAAAATTACCAAAAGCAACTACAATGACAGACAGGAGGCGCCTCTCTCTCCAAACGAGCAGCAACAGTCGTACTGAACAACCTACAAGTATATATGGATCTCAACCAAACCAAATTAGAAGGCAGGCCGTCAAACATGGATGCTGCAAGAAAATAAAATGCAGATAATAGAGGAGAAGGGGACCTACCAGATCGCATGAGCAGTCGAGGGCGCGTCAAGAAATTCGAAATTAAGTGGAAGGTGGGACTTTTTCCTTGCACAAAAGGGATTTAGAACACGAGGAAGAAGGGATTAAAATGCTGCAGCACATAACATGATCATTACAGATGGAGGCAACACAAAATCTCATGCATGATCAGTACAGATCTCATGATGCTAGCATTGCAAGGAAAGATATAGGCTGTGAGAACAATTAGATGTAGCTCTCCGTGTTTGCATTCTACTCATATTCAGTATAGGCTATTGTATCCATTTATTTGTTCAACAATAGTTCCAACTCAATGATGCTACAAAGTAAAAAAATCAATCAACAAGGTACATATTCATGGACACTTTAAAAACTTCACCAAGTTACCTGAATATACAATATACTAATCATGTTTAGCTATGCAGCTTGTGCCTCTATACAATTTAATAATCATGTTTAGCTCTGAGCAGTATCTACCACAAGACAAACCCTATTTTATTAGAATTGTACTGCAGGTTCACTTCTGAATTTAGTCAAACAATATAAAGAATAAATATTAGATACCTTTGGATTTAGGAAGCTGAAGCGTACCTGGAGTTAAGCAAGCCGCGAAATTCATCTGACTTGGTTGCTCACCCAAGATAGTAGACATGTTATTAGAATACACAGAATAGAAATTAAATGAGAGCAGGGCACTGGACGGATAAGCTCATGTTGGGAGGTGCATTCTGAATCTTCGAAGGAAAGAAGACATACAAGACATAAACAAGCTATGAAGGTTGAATTTGAGCAACTTGATCAAAGAGGTGCAATTCAGCAATGATAACTTTACAGACCACATATCACCAAAGAATTATTATCTATCACAACCAGCATGCAGGAATCATTTTCATCTCCTATACACTTATTAACAAATACATCACAAAACAGAAGGTTTAGAATGACATTCAATAAATCAGAAGCAACAAGTTACTTCCAAACCAGTCTAGGTATCTCAGAATTACAGACAAAATCTGAACCATTTTTTCATCATAAAAATGTTTCCTTCAATTTACTTCGGCAAAAATCATCATAACCATCAGCAGCAAATAGAAAGATCTAACAATAGGCCGCAATAGATGAGGAATAGTATATGATCCAACTCAACAATATATGGAAATTATATCTCAATGGCAACAACATCATACTTTTGTTGCTTCTTACCAAGATTAAATTTGTATCAAGAAAATAAATCATCAATAAATTAAAACTCTGTACTTTTAGGAGTTAAAGTGGGGATCAGAGTTAGGAAATATTTTCTGAATTTTGAGTAGTGGAAGGAAAGCACCTGCTGGCTACAATAGAACATCAATATTCAGTAATTCTAGCATGAACAGAGAGACAGACACAAACACATGGCAAACTGAATCCTGTAACCTTCATATGCATTATTAGACACACACATCAATATGCAGTATCGACAGACAAACTGAAAACTCCATATGCATTATTAGACAAAAATAATACGATTATCTCAGAGTTAACCAGAGAACACGGTAAATCATGAGAGAGAGAGAGAGACAAACATAGGAGACCAAGGTCCTACATGATGCAGCTCGACATAGAAGGAGCTCATTGGAAAATTCTCCAATCAAGTTGGACGCTAAAAAAAGTAGAAATGAAGGCTGGAATGAAAAGGTTTCACAAGTTACCCAAGAATCATTCAGAGTTGGTCAATCTAAAAAATGGATATAAAAAAGGGAGAGAGATTGTTCCAAAACAGAAGTTGAAGGATATGGGATCCCTCCTCGATCCCGCGATCATGGAGTACACAAAATAAATCATCAATCGACTCTGGATAATAATACCATGTAGAGGCAAGAATGATTCTTACACTGTGCAATTGAAAGAAAGGCTCGAGCACACAAAGCCATCAGGTTCAGTTTACATATTGAACGGCCATTTATAAAAAAAATTAAGAAGAGTAGTCATAATATAATATATAGAGTGAATTCCACTTTTACCCTCTATTTGTGCATTTGTGACACTAATTACCCTATATAGTGAAAATTCATCTAAATTACCATGTTTGAAAACTTTAAACCCTCACTTTCTGATGCATATCTATTGGGCAAGGTGTGAGGTGACGATTGAACTTCGAAATTATCGAGATGGCAACAAAGAATAGAATATTTGGTGGAGAGAAGGGTAAATATGATCGACGAGGACGTCCTTCGATCTTGACATATTTTGTGGCGGCACATCGTCCTAACATGTCAGCCTTATCCAAGAACACGTGTTGAATGCTAACTCGGGACAAAATCATGCTTAGAATTTTCTTAAATAGAACATTCGGGTACAACTTCTACTAAATGGGGTAATTAGTGTCTCAAATGGACAAATAGGGAGTAAAAGTGGAATTCGCTCAATATATATCAATACTGTACTAAATTAGTCCAGAAATAACTAAAACTGCAGGTACCTACCTATGAAATAAAAAATCTAGAACAAACTATGGGCACCATCCCTAGTAGGTTCCATTTTTTATGGAGCCTGCCAAACAATAGTCTCCCTCTGAGAATGAAATTAAAGCAAAGAGGTATCAAAATTGACACATTATGTACAATCCTCCAATGCCTCGATGAAGGTGGTGTCAGGGAGTTAGGTGCCTGTCACGATGTTTGTATCGTGATTGCGTGCGTGTTATCCAGGGAAGTCACAATCGTGTTTGATAAGGTTGTTAGACTAGATAAACATCAGAGTTGTTTTTAACAAGGTTGATGTAAATACTGTTGAGGTTGTTGGTTAAACCTCCTATATTAACACGCACGGTGTGCTCCTAACGGAGTACGACACCTCAACCCACGTTTCCACATGGTATCAGAGCTACAACCTCCCGAAAATGCATCTAGCGATTTGCTCCCCAATAGATCGATCCCCCCTCCTTCGCCCGCAATCCCACCATTGCCACCTCTTCCTCTGCTTCCCAAAGCTCCATCGGTGGTGTAACATCCTCGCCTGATAAGGCTGAGTTCATGTGTATAGTGTCAATCCCTGGATCGGTTCACTGGCACACACAGTACAGATGAATACCAAAGAATTTAACAGTGCATCATAAATAACAAATTAATCCAGAATTTATAATTAGTACAATAAAGCTTAGCACGCAGGCTAGCTCAAATAGTTCAATAGCAAACGGAAGCTTAAATACATAGTAGACTCCATCTTCAATTGCCCACAAGCGAACAAATATTGAGTGGAGCATCCCAACCTAGTCGATCAATCATAATCGTAAAAACAACCTGCAACATAAAACGTAGCAGCCTCGAAGGGTCAATACTTGGAATGTATGGCAAGTAGAGCTAAGTAAGGAGACAATAAACCTAACATCTACATGCTTATTTGGCAAGTGGAGCTATGACTAGATTGCATTTGCAAATACCTTTGTCCTACTTTCATAAACAATTTTGTCATTCTTTGAAAAAGATCCCAATTAAGTTAACCCATCAACATTAAAGCAATTAAGAAATTGGAATGAGCGAGAAACATGTCATGAACTCAATATCAAGCAACTCAGATGTTCATAACCGGGGACACGGCTAACCGATTAGTTTATACACCCTGCAGGGGTTAGTACACTTTACCCATGTGACTTGGCCAGCCCAACTCGTACCACCACTCTCATATTGGGTGATGATAGGAAGAAGTCGAAGAAGGGACCGTTCGGAAAGTAGCTCCCCAAACCCGACACGCACCATACCAACCTACCAAAATTCTATATCTCTAGATACGTGGGTTCGAGTTATCACAACCTACTGAGTCCAACCAACCGCCCAGTTCATTATTGGCACATGGTTGTACACGTAAGCTACCAAATAAAGAAGACAATCATTTTCTCTTGATACCTGGGTGCCTTTCTGCAATGATACCACCAAAAAATATCAATTCCATCACACCTAGGAGGTTCATTGATTAAGTTGTTTTTAGTTTTGCAAACCAACACTTCTAGAAAAAACTTTCAGTGATGTAACCCAGCCCTCGTTCATCATAGCATGGCTAAGCACATCTACTAACGGTGGCTCAACTACAAGACATCCCTACCACATAATAGGACATATCATAGCGATAGTAGTTTCTATCATGCATCTATAAAATACACTACACATGCATAGAAAATAGTAGGAAAATATCATGAATAAAGTAGCATCTACTTTCCTTGGTTGTAGTTGAAGTCGTTCAAGCACTCGTTGCAATCACACACGTTGCACTCCTTGCAATCTATCGATCAAACAATTGCATACAACATAAACAACCATACAATCATAAACAAATGCACAAATGCATGCATGACAATTTAATAAGTCATAATGGTTATATTTAGTTATCTAAACAATGTTGGAATACATGATGCATGTAGGAGATCAATTAATGCAATGGAGTACTTGTTAATAATAATTACTTGCCATTATTGATGTTTTAGCAGATCTGTTGTAACTCCTGTTTGCATTGTCAAATTAAATTTGTATCTAAAGTGTACTGGATAGAGGGCATTAATATGAACCAGTAGGCGTTGGATTCACCCTAATCGGAGTTATGAATATTTTCTTATGGTTTAAATAGTCTTTAATGAGTTTTAAATCATTTAAATAGTTTCTTTTTCCTAAAAATCAAACTAAAATCAGATCTATAATATTCATGGGATTGTGATTTCAGGGACATATTATTTGCAATTTTCTGAACGTTATTTATTTACTTATGAATTTATTACTCGAAAATGGGTATTATCTTGTTTAAACAATTACAGCAAAACCTTACTATAATTGCCTGAACCAACTGTATATTGATGATCTACTTGGAACTAGCTTTCCATCGGTATATTACTTATATTTTTGTGATATGCAAATAATTTATTATGAATTTAATGATTTATAAAGACGTTAAAACTAATTAAATCATTACATAAATATGTACTGTAAATATTAGATCTAATCTGACATTTTTAATCTACATTAGAGTAGCTTTCTTTTGACATATTGTTCATATTTTTCGGAGTTACAGATATTTTTCTATGCATTTAGTAACCTAAAAGACCATTAAAACTAATTAAATTACTACAGTAAACCCATACTATAAAAGTTAGATCTAGTGCGTAATAATATTCTACACGTTTTTCTGAATCCATTGATATATTATTTGCTATTTTTGGATCTACCAATTTTTTTATATAATTTTTGCAATTTTATACAATTTTCTGTAATTTAAATTCAGTTTCAAATCTACAGGGAATATTCCCTGGGAATATACCACGCTGACTGGGCGCTGACCTGGGCTGATGGAACGACGACGTGGACAACGACGTGGCGCGCGTTGATAGGCAGATACCCCTTCAGTGTTGGCTTCTAATCTGGAGCGTCCACGTGCGATCCGACGACTAGAAGAGAAGATCGGCTCGATTTTGACTCATAATAGATAAGAAAGAGATATGTGTTAGAGAGACAAATAAGTATATTAAATCGAAAAACTTTCAACATGAAAGTTGTAGATAATCATTAGTGCTACCTTTTCACCAAAGGAATTTGGATTTGAAGAAACGAGCGTCGAGTACATCTTGAATTTACACCGTCATATCTGAAATATTATGGTGCGGAATTCTCCGGCTGTGGTGAATGAAAAGAGGTGAAGTTTATTAGGATTGAAAGATTTCGATGATATCTACAACTTTCGTGTTTTAGCCGAAGGCAAATGACGAAGTCTAGATGGGTGAATAAACGAAATAAGATTCGGACATGTGTAGATTCGGGATTTCGAGAAGGGAAACTCATACATATGTGGTTCTACGGGTTTATATGCAGGTTTAGGATGGTGAAGATATAGGTCTTGGAGTAAGGAACAAGTAGAAACAAACAGAAGTCGATTCGGAATTCTAGATAAAAAGATATAAGAGTTTGAATAGAGATAGGTCTAGAAAATCAATTTTGCACGCTTTTTAAAGCGGGGGTGGGATCGATTGCTGTCTGGCTGTTCCGGTCAGTCAGGGTGGACCGAGTGGGCCGCTGGCTTGGTCCGGTCTATTTAGTTTTTTCTTTTTCTTTATTTTTCTATTTTCTATTTACTTGTTTTCTCATATTTTTTGCATACGAACTTCAAATGACACGATTCTTATTTTTAAAATTTTCTAAAATCAAATAGATCATTGTAGGATCATATTTGTAATATTTTTACTAGTTTGAAAGTAGTGGATTTATAAATCCTTGTATATTTCATTTTATTTATATCTTTATTTGTTTGTATTTATTCCATAACTTTTTCATAATAACTCCAAATGAGCTCAATTTTGTTTCTAAAATTTTGTAATATTCATTGGATCTTTTTAGGCTATAATTTATCAATAATCGCTGCCTTAGCAATAGTGGGTTTTTATAAAGCCAATTTAATTCCCTTTAGGAACAAAGTGGCATATACTATTTAGGGTTTTAGATTTTTATTTCTATTTAGGGATTTTTTTTCTTGATGCAAATATGCAATGCAATGCTCGTGAATGTCATGCAAATGCAAAAAAATTCTAGTCCCAATTTCCAAAATCTTGGGATGTGACAGGTGGTTTCACTTTCGGGCCAGGCGTGACTGGAAGGTTGGGGAAGGGAAACTTCCTCATCTAGCAGAACCAGGTCCTGCCGGCGGTGAGGCGTGCCCGCCTCATGGGCTAGCACTGATGGCTCAATCAAGGCTCCCAAGGAAGAAATCAAGATCAAGAAGGGTGATGACACTGTCACTAAGCCCAACCCGGCCTATGAGGACTGGGTGGTGGGATCAGAAGGTCCTCAGCTTCCTCGTCAGCTCCCTCTCTCGAGAAGTTCTTCCCTATGTTGCGACTGCCAAGACGACGGCTAGACTCTAGGAGACGCTGCATGATATGAACGCCGCACGATCGTGTGCTCACACCACCAACACCCGCATCGCCCTCGCCAGTGCCGAAAACGGCACCAAATCCATGGGCGAGTACGTCACCATGATGAAGACCCTGGAGAACGAGATGGTCTCTACCGAAAAGACCCTCGAAGAAAAGGACATGGTATCCTACACCCTCGTCGGCCTGCGCAACTCCCACTTATTGCTACTCACTTACAAAGTGGTGCAACACTCCACCTTATAAGGTGGTGCAACTCTCCTCCAACTTTCAATGTGGGACTAAACTTGAGCTTCCATTCCACTTCCATGTGAGCTGCCACAAACATGGGCCCAAACACATATGAGCTGCTACAAATTTGGGCTTTGAGATTTAGGGAAAATCTGAAATACACATGGGCCTAAATGGATTAGCCCCATTATTTCTAACAATTGTTTCATGTGTCTTCATTTATTTCCCTATTCTTTAAAATTGAACATCTAAGTCTTAATTGTTTTATAAGTGTGTCACATATCGATAGTGGGGCGGTTGGCGTGAGATTTCCCATGGCTGGCTGTTGAGAAATTTATGATTGAATCCAATATATAGTGAGCTTCCCAATCCCCAGTCTTCAGGTATTTTCACCCACCTCTATCTCTCTCACTCTGCCATTCCATCGCATGGGTCACTCTGTGAGCTCATCTGCTGGGAAGCGACTGAGGAGGAAGCCAGCTTCTCTAACCCGTCACTGTCGCCGCCTCCACCACGGCAGTAGCTCCTCTCCCGCTGCATCTACCACCGGGGACGATATCATTGGTGCCATGGCCCTGCTATCGATTTCACAAAACCATCTGCCTCGTCTCTCAATCAAGTGCCAATCCAGGACATGTTTTGTACAAATGCCCGAACCATCGTGTAAGTTGCAGTTTATAGGCCACATGGATTCAGTTTCCCGCTTCATTTACTGTTTTTATGATTTATGCCATATATTTCACCCAACTCTTGCAACCACTACTGGTGGGAAAATGGAGAAGGTAATTATATGGATCTCCTTGCTAGAAATGGGTATAACTCTGCAAGTGGTATTGTTGATTATGCTGCTGACATATCATCTTAAGAAATAGAAGAGGAGGAAGAAGAAACTGGACTGAAGAAGATGGATGATGTGGTGAAGAAGATGGATATTGTAGTGAAGAAGATGGATGAGCTAACTTGAACTTATTCTGCTGAATAAACATCTTCAGTGTCTGAATCTTGCATCTCTTCCAAATCATTTCTTTGTATCATAGTCATTGTCATCCACCCATTCGGATTTGTTCTTATTTTTTCCCTCAGTTTTTTCATCCATCTGTTCTTCATATAAATCATTGCTATATGCTTCTAACTCATTATCCTAGTCAACCCGGTCTGCATCTATTCACTATTATCACTCTCATTATCAATACAATTTTGTGCTTCTTTCATAACCAATTTCCTCCTACTTCTTCTAAGCTCATGTCCAGTACTCTGTTGCTATCTAGATTGAACACCACTGCTGCCTGCATTGCTCATGCCAGGTCATAAAGGGCTCAACACGGGAGGCAAATCAGGAGAACCATAGTCCATAGTCCACAACATCATCCATGATTACATTATCAAAATTCATATCCTTCTGGTCCACATACAACTAGAAATATTGGAACTTTGGAGCAACAAAAATCTTGCTCATACTGTCAATATCATAGTCCACAACTCTTAGTCAAGTGTCTAGGTTCATTCCAAAGAGCCGCCGGTACATAACATATTTTTCTAGTAGATCGTAACTTAGGTGCTGCATAAAATCTGTGAGTCACAGAGGAGACCATGCTTTTGCTTCACATCCATCAAACCAATCTACTTTTCCATCAACATAGCTCTTTGATGGTCCAAATCCTAAAAAAACAACATCATTTATTCCTCTTGTGAACTCCTTCCAAGTGGTAATAACATGAAAATCATTAATATCTATCACCGATTAGGGCTACAAATCTACCGTTGCTACTACTGACAGTTTAGGGGGTTTAGGGTCGGGTTTTCTTACCGTACCTCCGGAGGATCCCCGGGTCACCGCAACTTTGGCCCCCTTACGCGCGGGCTCCGTCCTCATGGACTCCATCCTCGCGGTTGCGCTGCCGGTCGATCGCCTCCGTTCATCACCAGAGCAGCACCTCCACCACCAGGTTGCCTCCGATGTTGCGAGATAGATGTTGGAGGAGGAACAAATTTGTGATATGATATGTAATGGACCCGCGATCCATACTTGCAACTATTTACCTCCATCCATTAAGACTCCTAGGCCCCACTCTCGACATGGCACGGGTCAACGAGGGTCAGACCGATTTAGGACCTCGTGTGATGCATTTATAAAACAGTTATGACCTAGACGTGCAATTTTAAAGAATGGGGACCTAAGTTAAGGTGCGGGGGAAATAATTTGGAAAAAGCACAGAATTTACTCTTTGAAAAACATAGGTCAAGTGTGAGGAGGAGAGATGGAAGAAAACCAAGCAACCAACCATGTCAACAAACTAGAAGAAGGTAAAATAAACTATAGTAGATAAAGTAAAATCTAATAAATGATCAACTATGTACATGTCTTTGCTTCTAATATTGTATTGCTGAAAATAGTACCAATTCACGGATGTCCTTGAATTTTTGTATTTAATAAACCAACTCATACCTCGTTGGTTTTCTGCATAGTTTGAAAGCCTCCTTGATTCAAGGGAATTACATTACTTTTGCCATTCAAGTTTTTGGAAATTTTTCTCATAGAAATTTCCCATCTGTGCAATCTAACCACTAAAGTCACGGCAAAAAAATCCAAAGAAGGTCATCATTTGTCACGTACAACCAAAGAAGGTCATCTCTATGGTTTTCACACGGGATTGAGACTCATAACTCGAAGAGCACCACAAAAAAAGAAAGTTTCATGTGTTGTGTGTTACGAAACAAAATATTACCAAGCATATATCACCAAACTCACAGTCGCCACACACACAACTTTAACTTGGAGAATGCTACACAACAAAATGGCATGTGTACTTCTCTCCATACATTGTGAACGCACCGAGAGGCAGCCACAGATCTACATTGGACAGAGGAAGGGTCCCAAAGGACTCACAACTGCTTATAGATTAATCAGAGTGACAGTGCAGTTTGTCCAAGGACCCAAATAAGAAGAAAAGTTATGGCATGGTTCTAAAAAATTGTAAGAAGGACCCCAAATGAGGAGCATATATTACAATGGAGTCCTTCTCCTTGGTTGCATTTTGCCATCTTCAGCAAGAATCTGAAATCACCATCAGCGGGGACGAAACCTCTTGGGACAATGCAATTTCCATAGTGCCACTACCAACGAGAACCTCCTTTGTTTTGCTCTGGGCTCACAATATAGTGCCAACGATAATTCTTTATAGATTTTTGCAATTTTAATTTAATACTATGTTAATTTGTGTCGAATCATGGGCCCACCACCGCAATGGTTGTTGCTATGTTGTAATATATGTTGTCTTGGGGGTAGTATACACTTTCCATATTGAAGTGAGTTGTCTACTCATCAGCCGGAACGAAAAGATATCTACCTATATTAAGAGCACTCATCAATTATATATAGACACATTTATACATGTTTTATCTTTTTTTATTAAATATCTGTTGAACTGGAAATCCACTTTGTCTTATAGGTGTATATGCACAAATTATCTAAAATCACATTTTAAAATGTAAAAATAATTATAAGAAAAATATTCGTGTGTTCCTATGTTTGGACAAAAAGTTTCGAGCAAAATAATATTTTTTTATTTCTTGTGTAAAAAGACAATTTTTGATGGTCCAATATGCATATTAACGAGACATTTTTGTGTTGTTCGCACAAACCAAAAATATGTTTGTTGTCTGTGGAACTTTGTTTTGTGGATTTAGAACATCTACATGTACATGTGAATTTCCTTTGGATTTTTTTGACATTTTGAAATGTAAATTTTGTGGTTTTGTAGAATGGGTCATCTGCACCTATGAGCGAAAACACTACCTCCTAAACTCTATTGAATGTGCTAGTTTAAGCATTTGAATCTCTCAATTAAATAAACACTTCTCCCATAGCAAGACACCAGAGCCAACATCTTCAAGCTATTTTATTTTATGTATATATTACTTTATACTTTTCCATGGGTATAGCATTTTGATATTTATTTTATTGTCTTTCACATGGATTATATTTCATTGATATTATTAGATATCTAGATATAATATGTTATTTATGTATGTTCCTCAAGCTTGACAACATTTGAAAATATATTGCGCATGCGGATCATAGGCTCACCTTGCTAGGGAAACAACATTGTGTTTTCCTATAAAGCCACAATTATTGATATTTTTGCATGCCTCTTTCATGCTAATACAAGAGTAAGTATGTATGATGAGGCCACATAATTGATCTATTTTCTTTAGTCATATAAATAATTTACTTCCTTGTTTCTATATGAACATGTGAGACACAATGCAATCCATGGGTTACCTCCTCTAAGTCCTCCTACTCTAAGTCCCCCTCCTCCAACACATCTCTATTGTAATGTTTTGGTACACTACATAAGTCATTTTTTAGTTAAGAGCATCTTATACAATGTTACTAAAATATCACAATGGTGATGAAAATACTTAACTGGAGGTTCTAACAAGGAACTACAAGGGAAACTGCCATAGTCTTAGGAAGACGCTGGCCGATCTATGCTTTGGAACCTATTACATAGACAAACAACATAACCAATGAAAACTATATTATCTTCTTTGTGCATCCTTCGCTTTTGTATAGGTAGAAATTAAACCTATGTCACAATATATGTATAATTGTGGTGTATCAAATATTCAAATATGAAATCGGTTATGATGGAGACTTGGTACTGCTTGGATGATATGTTGAATTATTGGTAGTTGTTACAACTGGAGTTGCATCTGCTAGAGTGGTTTAGGTAGGGTCAATAGGTTCATCCCTTACTTGTAATTCACAAGTGACACATGGTACACAGTTAACATAGTAAAATACGTGTGTGCTGTTTGGCATAAAATAGACATTGTATTAAAGTGCGACAATAGCTTAGCACACATGACAAATAATATTAATCATTTGGGATCCTCCAAAAGAACACTTTTCATTTGCGAAGCTCTCCATTATCACAAATGATTATTTTATTTGCATCATGTGGGAAGGCCCATCCTTTCGAAGCTCTCCATTATCACAAACATTTGCAATGGCCCACCCCATCACCAACCTCGTAGTGATGGTTCAATAAATCGTGTGGGATGAGAAATTTTAAATGTGTGTGATTGCCTAATTTGTTAGTTCCTTCTATATTTTAGTATTGAAATAAGTTGTATAGTTGTCATCCTTTCAAAAAACAAAAATATTCCTTCTATATTTTAATATTTAAGTATATATACTTGTTGGAACAATATGCCTACACATCTCATAGCTTTGTTTTTTGGAGAATATATCCTAGATATCTAAGTTATCTTCCTACCTCCAAGGTTGAAAAATACTTAATTTCATTGTGAAATCAAAATTTTACATATTTGAACACTAATTAGAATTAAAAAACATTTTGAGTTTGTTAGATAAAAATTGTACCATTGAATTTACCATGAATTGAGCAAAGACATGTGTGTGAGCTTTTGCGCGCCTCACGTGTATCCAGTCAAGTCAATACTTATTTTGGTCTGTCTTAGTTTGGCTAGGCGCGAGGTACATCATCCTTGCTCGCCGACAAAGTGAGTTTTTCTCGTCTACCGACCAATCTCCTGCTGAGCGACAAGGCAGACACCTATTGGCCCTCGATGACATGATAGACGAAGACGATGGTGACAAGGGCCCTGCAAGAAAAACCATAGGTGGACTTGTGCGTGACTTGGTTGAATGGCTTCGTGTCATACAGGTGCAAATGTGTGCCATTATGTCGGCGGTTGCAAAAGACCTGTCAGAGGAGGTGCGCGATCTAGTCATCTGGCCTTGCGCGCCTACCTTGATGACCCAACAAGATGACTTAAAGTGGCATTGAACCAAGATCTCATGATATATCCCACATCGATGTAGGACCGGTCACAAAGTGTCTATGAAGGTGGATTTGGTGACTCAACAACTACCCAATGTGAAGGATTCAAGACCTCTAGTTTGATAGAACATAAATATATAGCGTGAACATAAACGAGAATTAGTGTGGCTCCCGGGTGCTACACATCCCCATACCTGGAAAAATTTAAAAATAACTAAATATAGGTTTAAAAATCGAACTTTTTTGGAAATCAAAGATGACCAGGTATGCTACTTGTATAAAAATATTTCCCTAGGAAATTACTTCCACTGCATCCTGGGTAAAAAAAATTCAAAACACCCCATGACCAGGTACTATTCACCTTTGATTCGTCATATTTTTTGTTTTTTTGCCATGAAGACCATGCGAATCATTTCCTTTCCAAATATTTTTATACAAGTAGCATACCTGGTGCGGTGACCCAGCATACCACTGCATGTACATATTACAAACCACAGAACACCGTTCCGTAAATATCACATCCCTTAGAGTGGTACAACAGAAACATTGCGGGTCCATATTACAAACATACACCATTATTATTATTACAATACCGGAAGTTCAAGACTTCCAAAAGATTCAACTTACAAACCAAAATATAAGTGTTTTAGCGGAAGTTTCAAATTTAAAACTTAAACTCCAAATTGATCTCAACAACTAATTGCTATATATTGTTCATGTTGCTTGGTTCAAGTGGCTATTAGAACTATAGTAATTATTCGGACTCTTGGAACTCTCCTCTGTAGACGATGTCGTAGTCCTCCCCTTCTATGGCTCCATACAGGTTGGGCTCTTCATAGAAGACCTCCTCTTGGCTCTCAGTTGCATACATTGGAGTATCTTCGGAATTCTCAGAGTCTAAGCAAGGGTTCAAAGGAAAGTATGAGTAATAGCGTTACCCAACAAGTTCATTATATGCAAGGTAGGAACTTTTGTAGGGTTCGCAACATACAAAACAAAAAATTTCCTACGATGGGAACTATGTACCAAGATCTATCTACTAGATACAAACAACGGTCGGATGTATATCCGTAGAGAACATACCCTTGAAGACCGATAAAGCTTAACGAGTTCAACTCGTGGTTGATGTAGACGATCTCTTGCCGATCTCAAGATCGAGAGGAAGTCCTAGCGCCGCAAAACAGCAGCGCATCCGTGCTCGCACACACGTACAAGACACCGAGCAACCTCCACCTCCTCGCTCCAGCGATGTAGCGGAAGCAATACCCTTTCTTGCCGAATAGCCACTGGGAACATGTATCTCGCTAGTCTAAGACCATGGGGGATAAATTCTAGAGGGGGAGAGAGATCCTTCACGAGGAGGTGTGAGTGAGAGAGAGGAGAGGGGGTGCCTTTTATAGGAGGAGGGGGGCACCCAAGTGGGTGTCCGCCGGCCATGGGGGCTGCCCCCTCCCCTCCTTCATTCATGTGGGTGGACACTCAACTCACAAAATGGCCCTTCAATTTTCTCCACTCAAAAACCCACTCAAATTCCCATTAAATTTCCACCAAATTTAATGCAAACTCTCATTAAATAAAACTCTTTTATTTTATTCAGAATTTTTTCAATTACTTTAATGACAAAAATTCACAAATAACCCCTTGCTAGAATTCCATTTCACATGCATAACCTCTTTATGCAATTTCACCCGAAAACCTGTTTCGGTATCTAGTGAAATAAATTCCTGCACTTGTTTATTCTTTCGGCATGAAACATTTGCTCCAACCGGATGTCAGTGTCCCTTAAGTGTGTCGCCCTACGGTTCGCGAATAATGCGGACATGATTGAGACCCTTCTCCGATCAATAATCAGTAGCGGGACCTGGAGATCCATACTGACTCCCACACATTCAATGATGACTTTTCCTGTGATCGTCAGAACCTTTTACGCTTGTATCTTAATCCCTTTGTTTCACGATATGTTACATGTCCAAGATTCGATCATCGGTATCTCCAAACCTAGTTTGATCTTGTTACTAACATGCACTCTTTTCTCGTTCCTGTGATATAACATTCTAGTGATCAAATCACTTGCTTGCAAGCTAACCAATGTGATATCACCGAGAGGTCCCAGAGTATATCTATCCGTCATCGGGATGAACAAATTCCACTCTTGATCCATGATTCTCAACATAACACTTTAGTAGCTTTGAAGCCATCTTTATAATCACCCAGTTACGGTGTGACCTTCGATGTCAACAAGAAACTCTTCCGGTGTTAGTGATTGGCATGATCTCATGGTCTAAGCACTACTAGGAAAACGGCTATAGGTAATCAGCACATCCGTGGCTCACATGGTTGAAGTGCCCCACGGCTAAAACAGGCGTGGCTCACCTGTGGGCAGTGCCCTACTAGTAACTAGAACAACCGTGGCGCACATGACCCTAGTGCGCCACAGATATGTGGGCAGGGCCTTGTTGGCCACACGCCAAACTTCATGGCGCACCATGCACACGCGCCACGGTTGTTAGGGTCATCTGGCGCACGTGTGCATGGTGCGCCACTGAGCAAATGCCCACCTCTCCCGAGACGGCCACTAACCTGTGGCGCACCCAAGGCGCCACAGGGGCAGAGCATCTGTGGCGCACTGCATAGTGCGCCACGAAGTTTGTACTCACGTGGCGCACTCTGCCGTGCGCCACGGATGTGTCGATTTTTTAAGACAGCACTTTATGTGCACATGTGTGACCACATCCACCACCCCACACTTCACTTTGCCCTTCTTCTTCCTCCTTAGATCTAGTCGGGATCTTCTCCTTCCCACCTCAATTTCTCCACACATTCACCATTTTAGCATGTAAAACTTGCTTTGGATGTTACATAAGTAATAGAGGAGGTCTCCGGTCTCTCATCTATCCGTCTCGGTCGACGCACCTCTCCTTTCCATCTTTCGCCATCGGTCTCTCATCTCGGTAAGTTGTCCATGTAAGGATGTGTTCATGTGTATATGGATGATGCATGTGCTCATATGTATGTAGATGATCGATGCTCATGTCATGATGTGTGTATGTGTGGAGAGCTAGGATCGATGGTCTCATATGTACTTGTGTGTATATGGAGATCGCTATGCTCATGCATGTGTGTATGGAGGATAATGATATGTTCATGTGTGTATGGATCGGTCTCTCTCTCTCTTGTGTTTGTATGTGAACAAGTTGCCATTGTTTTGCCAAAATGTTGATTCATTTCCATTTTGGCAAGACTTTGGCATTTCATAAAGGTCCTAATTTTAGGATAGGTCATGCCGAAATTTTCTATCGACCATTGCATGCATGCATTCATTATGTGGTTCTAATAGACTTCAAAATTGTACCGTACATCGTGCAAAATGGTCCGCATAATGAGCGAAGGCATTGTGGCTAGATTTTTGAAATGTGCGACGGCCGAATCTGAAATAACAAGACAGATATAAGATGTCCGCGTAAGATGCAAACTCAACTGGGTGATCGACCCATTCGGAATCTGCGCACTCGCTCGCCATGGTTTCATGGATGGATACACTCGTTGGATAAGCGATGGCGTAGATGATGGAGACGGTGATCATCATCACGGCGAGAACGGCGAGATGATGAAGAGGCTCACGGAGATGGTGAAGGTACGGGCGGGGATGATGATGATCTAGATGGCGGAGGAGCGTATTTACGATGGAACAACGTCAGCTGGGTGCGGGACCCTTATGTGCAAGAGCTGCTTCTCAAGCGCATTTAGTAACGCCAGGCTGCCGCTAGAGAAAGCCAAGCTTGCGCAACTTGAGAGAAAGACGGTTACTCCATTGTATGAAGGATGCAGGCCCGATGATACGGTTGAATGTAACGCTCAAGGCTATGGAGATGAAGGCAAAGCACAAATTGAGCGACGCAAGCTTCGACGATATGATGGCATTCTGGCACGATCGTCTCCCGGAGGGGAACACATGTCCAACTAGTATCGAGGATGCCAAGAAAATCGTCTGTCCTCTCGATCTACCGCACGTTAGATATCACGTATGCATCAACGATTGCATCATTTATCGGGGCGAGGACGCGGAGAAAACCACATGTCCGGTGTGCGGCGTGAGTCGATACAAGAAAGGGAAGAAAGCACCTCGAAAAGTGGTATGGTACTTTCCTATTACCCCTTGTGTTTAGGCAGACGCTCCTTGATAATCCCCCGCGCTCGCATTCTTCTGACACGGAAAAGATCATATTCACCTTGTCGCAGGGACCGATGCAAAACCTGGTGACCTATCAGGCGTATGATATCAACGGCTACACATTCTACACGGAGGAAAAGGACAACAAGTGTGATTATCAGAACTCAGGCGTAACGTCGGAATTCTACACCGATGACAACGTGAAGGAAAGATTCTACGGAAGAATCGAGGAGATCTGGGAGCTCGACTACTGTGGAGAAAAGGTGCCGATGTTCCGTGTCAGATGGGCAAAGAGCGTCGAAAGAGAAGAGGGTATTTCACAACCATGGTTATACCCAAAGCAGCCAAATCCAAGGCCGCCGGTGCAAACGTGGCCGCGAAAAATGAACCGTGGGTACTGGCTACCAAAGTGGACCAATGTTTTTTCATTACCGACCCGACAAAGCCTAGCCGTGTTGTCGTGAGGAGAGGAAAAAGAAACATCATCGGAATGGATGGAGTCGCCAACGAGCAAGACTTCACCAACGGCGATCCAAAGATTGAAGATGACGGCGACTACGATGCAGCAACATACATCACAAGAAGAAAAGGACAACCCTACCCAAAAAGGTAGCCGTTCGAAAGAAGAAACATTAAAGTGCCGGGCTAAATTATTCAACCGCGACAAAGAAGGGAAAAAGATTGTAAACGCTAGCTCAAAAATATTGTAAACGCGGTGGTGAAAAAGATTGTAATATTCATGGACAAAGTATTATGAATTTTAGTTATACTTCGAATCATATTTTGTAACACTTTTATGACATATATCACTACTTTTGGGCATGTTTGGAATATTTAAAAGTATTTTAAAAACAAAACAAAACTTGTATGGCATATATCACCACTTTTGGACATTTTATGAACATTTAAAAGTATTTTTAAAATAAAAATAAAAGTGGAGCACCAGATTCAACCAGGTGCTCGAGTTTGGAATAGAGCTAAGGGCTAGAACCAGTGGGCTATGACGGTAGTAGTGTTATGAGAAGGGTGGCCGCCCTCTTATCTGGTCGTTCAGAGACATAGGCGTGGCGCACCACGGCCAAGTGCGTTATCCGTGCACTTGGCTGTGGTGCGCCACGCCTCTCTGTTGGACGCTAGTCAACCGCGCCGGTTCCATCTCTCACAGACGACACCACACGCACCGCCGCTCTGCATCTCACAGACAGGTCTCGAGGAGGAGGAAGCCCACCACCGCCGTGCTGCCCGTCGCCGTTGAGGAGGAGGAGGAGGAGGAAGCTCTCTCGAGGAGGAGGAAGCTCTCGTGGAGGAGGAGGTCCCCCTAGCCACCGCCGCACTAGATCCCCCTAGCAACCACCGAGCCCGATCGATCCCCCTCGCCGCCGCCACGCTCGACCCCTCCAGCAGCCGCCGCTCGAGGAGGAGGCCGTGGAGGAGGAGCCCCGCGCGCGTGTCCGAGGAGGAGGAGGAGGCCGCCTGTGTCCGAGGAGGAGGAGGCCGTCGTTCGCTCGTCGTGTTGCGCCCACCAACGTCGTCCTCGTCTTAGAGGTTAGCCCCGCCCCTCCCCTCCCTCCCTCTCTCTCCCTCTCTCCCTCTCTCCCTCTCTCCCTCTCTCTCCCCTCTCTCCCTCTCTCTCCCTCTCTCCCCTCTGTCCCTCATCTCTGTGTTGGTCAGGCGCCATGAATGAGATTTTACATCTACGAAGAACGAACTATGAAAATTGGTAGCGATATGGCATGACAGAGTTTTCACTATGCCTAGTAAGCTGGTATTTCACATTAGTGTTATCCTTGCCTAACTAGATGGTTGTTTCCTACGTATTTTGTCGACACATGCTGGTATTGTTGCTCCTAATGACTATGAAAGTTATAATTCAATTGCACCCGAGGTGTTGATGTTGTCATTATGTAGACAAGAAAGCAACAGATGCAATCACTGAAAATGAGAACATATGAATATATTTGGCATTTCGATTTCAGTTTAGGATAATGGAAACTGAATGTGTGGTAAACAAATTTTCTTATGAAACCAGAAACCAAAAGAACTGTCCTGCATCATTTTCCATGCAATATGTCTCTATTCTTTGCTTTCATTCGAAGTTTTATGTAGCATTTTCCACTTTCATTTCATTGTCTTTCGTGCTCCATCATATGTCAGTTATTTTTGCTCCATCATATTGTCTTTCATTGTCTACGGTTGATTATCTTTGTTCCTAAATCCTGTAGCTAATTTTACTTTTGCTGTGAAAATTCTCAAACCTTTTCGGTGTTAAAGCATGATCAACAATGGATAATTTTTTCATTGTTTACATCTGTCATTGGTCATCGGAACTCGGAACTAAACCAGAGGAGATAGCATGAATTGATCTTGAGATATCTCTAGTACAGTGCTTGTATATGTGACACTGTATCTCATCAGATATCTACATGTATATCGATCTGGCGTGTTCTCCATCCTAATATAAGTAGCAAGTTCATATTTTCAGCGATGCAATTCTGTGGTGTGATTGTGTTTAGTGATGCAAGCGTGTTAAAATTATCCACTCTACTGTTCCATACTATGATATATATATATCCGTCTCTTGAGATCGACGAGTCAAAATTGTGATTCACATTTCAATCCATAAGAAAATGAAAAAACACTTGGCACAATAAGAGCTACAAATGAGATCACAGTTATAACTTATGTGTCTTGATGGAAAGTCTCGAGGAGATCCAGAAGATTGACCCGCAGATCACCGAAGATCAGTTCCGGGAGTTCATGTTGATGATATGCACATGGCGCAGGATCCGGCGGCCGAGGACTTCGAAGACTGGAATGATCACTTCTTCAGCACTCAGTTTGGCAACGAAGAAGACCTAGCTGGTGGCCCCACAGAGAAAGCCACTATCACCAAGCGTCTGTTTGGTTCTCGAGAGCCGCCGCTTGCGCCTTCTGAGCCACCTGATACAACCAAGCCCTTTATTCTAAGCCTGACACACTACATAGGGCGGTGCTCAGATATGCCTGCCCGCTCTCCAAAAGGAAAAAGGGCAGAAAAGAAAATCTAGCAGCTCGAGCCAGTATGGCGTCAACAATCGCGAATCCGATCAGGTTTGGGACGGGCCACCAAGACCCGAGGGTATTATGTGGAGGATTCATGTGGCGGGTGAGCCCATGCTACCTAAGAATTTGCGAAGCTTGCCGATTCGAACTGCAGAGTGTGCATGACGTCTTGACGATAGAGACGCCTTCTATCGGAGAAAGATCCTCGCACCCGTATTCGTGGTTAAGGTGCCACCGAGCTTGGGCTTCGACATCGCCTCATGGATCTGTTCTTCCTGCGGTTCGAGGACATCTTCAATATGTTCCACCTATACCGCTGCACTATACCATGGTCCGTCTCTTTCTCTCACCGCCACGCAGATCATTAGAGAGAACACACGGGCATCGCTATAGTGGACCCCTACTACATGCGTGGCTTGGGTTCCCCGCAACGACGTATCGTGGCCTCGTACCTAAAAAGAATCCTCGTGGCGAACAAGACAAAGGAATACATTCTCGTGCCTTACTTTCCCGAGTAAGTCGTTATTCATCGCCACCGTCGATTGGCTTTATTAGATCATCATCATTCTTTTTCAACACATTCCATTTGAATTTTTGCAGAGATGAACACTGCGCTCATCTCCTTATCGCCAAGCATTCCCACGCCACGTATTTCGACTCGGGAGTCTAGAAAAGAAGAAAAACTACGACAAGATCAAGGAAGTTCGGATGATGCTCTCACCGGCTTTGCCTCGACGGAAGGCACCGGCCGTGCGTAAGAAGGTCAAGTTCGGCACGCGTCTTCAACCACGTAACGAGTTCCCTGCGTGAAGCGGAGAAAAGCAAGAAGAAGCCTACTACGCACTCCATCACATGAGGCGTTCCTATGACCAGCAGAATTCTGTTGCCAGATCATCTCAAACAGTGGGCGAAGCAAAGGCCAAGATCAATGATTCGGATATTAGACAAGAGATGTATCGCATCCGGCAGCATTTGGGGCAATCATCTTCGTGATGTCATGACTTGGGGGATCTTCTCGGAGGAAATATCGAATAACCGTGACATAGAAGATCGCCTAGAGATGCAGGGTGACTATAGGAAGTTCATGACGAGGCGGGCGTCCTCCGTTCCTAAGCCGAGCAGGAAGGCTTGATGTTGGCCTAGTTGTAGTTGCAAACTATAGATGACCTTTGTGTGTGTGTACATGGACGACAAGTGTACTTATCTTATTAGGTTTATGTATCACCGCTTACTTATTTTGCTTATTATTATTATATATCAATCAATGCTTGGTTTTTTGCTTACTCTTTGGTTTTTTGCTTACTCTTTGGTTTTTTGCTTACTCTTTGGTTCTCGGACGACAAGTGTGAGTTATTTTGTCTTTTTCGAGAATATGCCGATGATTGAAATGTCGTGGCACAATATATATGTGAATGTGCTATGACGGGATTGTCACCTTGTGATATGCACAAGTCCGTGAATTGTGCATCCTACTTGGTCGAGTCCGTCATAAGCAATCCTCGTGTCCAACGACCTAGCTAGTTATGAGGCATGCTTTTCGAGTTATTTTTGTCTTTTTCGAGAATATGCCGATGATTGAAATGTCGTGGCACAATATATATGTGAATGTGCTATGACGGGATTGTGAGCCTTGTGATATGCACAAGTTCAGGTATTGTGCATCCTACTTGTCTCACAGTCCGTCATAAGCAATTCTGTCAACGACCTAGCTAGCTAGTTATATATGAGGCATGCTTTTCGAGTTATTTTGTCTTTTTCGAGAATATGCCGATGATTGAAATGTCGGCACAATATATATGTGAATGTGCTATGACGGGATTGTTAGCCTTGTGATATGCACAAGTCCGGGAATTGTGCATCCTACTTGGCTAAATTCCGTCATAAGCAATTCTCGTGTCCAACGACCTAGCTAGTTATATATGAGGCATGCTTTTCGAGTTATTTTTGTCTTTTCGAGAATATGCCGATGATTGAAATGTCGTGGCACAATATATATGTGAATGTGCTATGGCGGGATTGTTAGCCTTGTGATATGCACAAGTCCAGGGTGTGCATCCTACTTGGCTAGCATCCCGTCATAAGCAATTCGTGTCCGACCTAGCTAGCTAGTTATATATGAGGCATGCTTTTGAGTTATTTTGTCTTTTCGAGAATATGCCGATGATTGAAATGTCGTGGCACAATATATATGTGAATGTGCTATGACGGGATTGTTAGCCTTGTGATATGCACAAGTCCGGGAATTGTGCATCCTACTTGGCTAACGGTCCCGTCATAAGCAATCCGTGTCCAACGACCTAGCTAGTTATATATGAGGCATGCTTTTGAGTTTGCTCTTTTGATTTAAGAGTACTTTCTATAAGTGTATCTTCATATGACTTTAATTATACATGTTTTTTCAATCACCGGTTAGTTATTATTGTCAACTTGTAGATGACGTGATGCGTTGTACAAGGGACGGGTTCGAGTCTACGATGATTGGGAAGACTATGGGAGACAGTGCACCGTTTCAGGTAATAGCTACAAAGGGTACAACACTATGGCGGAGGCGGAAGATAGATACACGCTATCTAGCGGGAGTTAGGACAAGGAACCGGATGAAGACCTACACCTTCGTCATGGCGGTGATCATGCTTATCTTCTTTGGGTATTTATCCGCATTTGTGTCTAGCTAGCTAGTTTAGATGTCTGGCGAGCTTCGAGCTCTAACTTGTTCGATCGACACATGTATTCGCATGTCACCAACTACTACTTTGTAACATGATCAAAACAATGTAACTTGGACTATGTATTCATGTATGAGACTTATCTATATGTATTTGTTTCAATCTTGTTTTTCATATCAGTATTTATATATATAATTGTATATCTTGTATCTGTGTGTATATCTCTTTGTAATATTGTATATAATCTGTATTGCATATAATCGCATGGAAATTAAAAAAACAAAAATACATCATGGCGCACATGTTTTACATGGCGACTACCCTAAAGCGCACCATGGATGTTTAGTGGCGCTGGGTAGTGCCATGTAAGATAAAAGGGTAGCGCACCATGCCAAACTTCTGTGGCGCACTAGCTGGTGCGCTACGCCTATCTCTACACAACCGTGGCGCACTAGGCAGTGCGCCACGGCTGAGAGATAGCCGTAGCGCAAGGCCCGTGGCGCACTACTGGTGCGCCACGGATGGGCCTTTCAGGTGCGCCACAAACGACCATTTTCCTAGTAGTGAAGGATTAGGACTACTTCGTAAGTTGTTTATAGCAATATAAACTCAATGACTTTGATCATAATGCTATACTTCGGATGAATGTTCATCACACCATTACACTAATGTTGTGATCTCGTTATTAACAACATCCAATGTCTATGATCAGGAAACTATGATCATCTTGTTAATCAACGAACTAGTTTATGAGAGAGGCATAACTAGGAACTTTCTGTTTGTTTATTAAACACACATGTATTAACGTTTCCATATTAATACAATTATAGCATGCAAAATAAACATCTATCATATACTTGGAATACACATAATAAACATTTTATTATTGCCTCTCAGGGCATCTTCCCCTTAGTATCCCACTTGCACTAGAGACAATAATCTAGTTACATAGTGATGTATCTAACACCCATGGAGTTCTGGTGTAGATCATGTTTTGATATAGGGAGAGTTTTAGTCAACGGATCTGCTACACTGAGATCCGTATGTACTTTAAAAATCTTTATATCTCCATCCTTGACATGCTCGCGGATGAAGTGAAACCGGCGCTTAATATGCTTGGAATGCTTGTGAGACCTTGGCTCTTTGGCATTGGCAATGGCACCATTGTTGTCACAATAGATCACCATTGGGTCTAACGCGTTTGCAACCACACCCAGTTCGGATATGAACTCACTTCATCCAAACTGCTGCCTGAGCCGCTTCCGAAGCAGCAACATATTCGGCCTCCGTTGTTGATCCCACCACCACAGGTTATTTGGAGCTCCTCCAACTAACCGCTCCGCCATTCATGATAAATACGTATCCGGATTGAGACTTAGAGTCATCTGGATCGGTGTCAAAGCTAGCGTCGACATAACACTTAGCGACGAGCTCTTCTTCACCTCTGTATACAAGAAACATATCCTTAGTTCTTCGCAAGTACTTAAGGATATTCTTGACTGCTATCCAGTGTTCCGAACCTGGATCCGATTGGTACCTACTAGTCAAACTAGTAGCATGTGCCACATCCGGTCTTGTACATAGCATGGCGTATATTATAGAGCCTATGGCTGAAGCATAGGGGACTTTTTCCATTTTCTCTCTTTCTTCCGCCGTAGCCGGACTTTGAGTCTTACTCAATGTCGTGCCTTGTGTCATAGGTAAGAACCCCTTCTTACTATCTTCCATTTTAAACTTCTTTAAAATCTTATCAAGGTATGTACTTTGCGATAGCCCTATTAGGCGCCTAGATCTATCTCTATAGATCTTTATGCCTAATATGTATGACGCTTCACCTAGGTCCTTCATTGAAAATTTGCTGTTTAGATAACTTTTAACACTGTTTAAAAGATCTATATCATTTCCGATCAATAATATGTCATCCACATATAATATTAGAAATGACACATTGATCCCACTCACTTTCTTGTAAATACAAGCTTCTCCATAAGTTTGGACAAATCCAAACTCTTTGATCACCTCATCAAAGCGGAGATTCCAACTTCGTGATGCTTGCTTCAATCCATAGATGGATCGCTGAAGCTTGCACACCTTGTTAGCATCCTTAGGATCGACAAAACCCTTTGGTTGTATCATATACAACTCTTCTTCAATATTACCATTGAGAAACGCGGTTTTGACATCCATCTGTCATATCTCATAATCAAAATATGCAGCAATTTCTAACATAATCCTAACTGACTTTAGCATCGCTACGGGAGAGAATGTCTCATCGTAGTAAACTCCTTGAATTTTTTGAAACCCCTTTGCGACAAGTCGAGCTTTATAGACGGTTACATTACCATCAACATCAGTTTTCCTTTTGAAAATCCATTTGTTCTCCACGACCTTTCGGTCGTGAGGTAAGTCCACCAAGTTCCAAACTTGATTTTCATACATGGATTCCATCTCGGATTTCATGGCTTCTAACCATTTGTTGGAATCCGGGCTCATCATCGCTTCTTCATACGTCACAGGGTCATCATTTTCATCAACCATGAAATTCATGACAGATTTCGTCTGACTCGGGGCTGCACGCGTCCTTCTAGACCTGCGAGGTTCGGTAGTACTCTCTTTTGGAGTTTCATGATCATTATCATTAGTTCCTTCTTCAACAGGTGAAGCCAACTCCAGATCAACTTCCGGCGCTGCGCTACTCGCCATACTTTGAAGAGAAGGTTCAACAACCTCTTCGAGTTCTACCTTTTGACTACTCACACCTTTCGCGAGAAACTCTTTCTGTAGAAAGGATCCATTATTGGCAACAAAAACCTTGCCCTCGGATCTGTGATAGAAGGAATACCCAATAGTTTCCTTAGGGTATCCTATGAAGACGCATTTTTCCGCTTTGGGTTCGAGTTTATCCGGTTGAAGTTTCTTCACATAAACATCGCATCCCCAAACTTTAAGAAATGACAGCTTAGGTTTGTTTCCAAACCATAATTCATATGGTGTCTTTTCAACGGATTTATATGGTGCCCGATTTAAAGTGAATGCAGCAGTTTCTAGTGCATAATCCCAAAATGACAACGGCAAGTCCGTCAGAGACATCATAGATCGAACCATATCTAATAAAGTACGATTACGACGTTTCGACACACCATTTCTCTGTGGTGTTCCGGCAGGTGTGAGTTGTGAAACAATTCCACACTCTTTCATGTGAGTGCTAAACTCGTAACTTAGATACTCACCTCCACGGTCGGACCGTACAAATTTGATCTTTCTATTACGATGATTTTCCACTTCATTCTGAAATTCCTTGAACTTTTTAAAGGTTTCAGACTTGTGTTTCATCAAGTAGATATAACCGTATCTACTCAAATCATCCGTGAAAGTAACAAAATAACGATATCCACCTCATGGCACTCATTGGACCATATACATCAGAATGTATGATTTCCAATAAATCTGTCGCCCGTTCCATTGAACCGGAAAACGGCGTTCTAGTCATATTGCCCATAAGGCATGGCTCACATGTATCAAATGATTAAAAATCAAGTGATTCCAAAAGTCTATCCGAATGGAGCTTCTTCATGCGTTTAACGCCAATATGACCTAGACGGCAGTGCCACATATATGCGGATATATCATCATTTAGTTTAATCCTTTTAGCATCAATATTATGAATATGTGTAACATTATTATCGAGATCCAATAGAAATAAACCATTCATCATCGGTGCATGACCATACAAGATTTCATTCATATAAATGGAACAACCATTGTTCTCGGATTTAAATGAATAACCACTTCGCATTAAACATGATCCAGATACAATGTTCATGCTAAGTGCTGGCACCAGATAACAATTCTTCCAGTTTATTACTAATCCCGACGGCAAGTGGAGAGGTAGCGTTCCGACGGCGATCACATCAACGCTTGATCCATTGCCGACACGCATCTTGACCTCACCCCTTGCTAGCGGTCGCTTGTTCCGCAACCCCTGATTCGAGTTACAAATATTATGGCGAACGGTATCAAATACCAGGTGCTACTGCGAGCACTAGTCAAGTACACATCAATAACATGTATATCATATATACCTTTGTTTGCCTTGCCGGCCTTCTTGTCTGCCAAATACTTGGGGCAGTTGCGCTTCCAGTGGCCAGTCCCCTTACAATAGTAGCACTCGGTATCAGACTTAGGTCCAACTCGGGGTTTCTTTTCAGGCATGGCAACCGGCTTGCCGCCCTTACTTCCCTTCCGTTTTCCCTTCTTGTCTTTCTTGAAACCAGTGTTCTATTGATCATCAACACTTGATGTTCCTTTTTGATCTCCACTTCTGCAGTTTTAAGCATTGACAGAAGCTCGGGGAGAGACTTCTTCATGCCTTGCATATTATAGTTCATCACGAAGCTCTTATAGCTAGGTGGCAGAGAATGCAGAACACGATGGATGCCTAAGTCAATGGGAATCGTTATTCCCAAGGACACAATCTTATCGGTGTAACCCGACATCTTGAGTACATGCTCACTAACGGAGCTAAAGAACTTTTCTGAAGCATTTTAGCTCTCTACAGCAGCATGTGTGTCGAAAATCATTTTCAACTCACCCATTGTATCAAATGCATTGCCGTTTTCGAAACGGTTTCGAAGTTCCGGCTCTAGCCCATACAATATGCCGCAATGAACTAAGTTGTGGTCCTCCTGACGAGTCTGATAGACATTCTTCTCCTCGTCAGGGGCATCCTCAAAGGGTGGGGGGCCTAGCGGCGCTTCTAGCACATATTGCTTTTGTGCAGCAGAGAGGAGAATCCTCAAATTCATGGCCCATTCAGTAAAGTTGCTACCGTTCGTTGCAAGTTTCTCTTTGTCCATGAACACATTGAAATTAAAAGCAGTTGGTGCCATCTACAACCGAATTTGTAAAGTTTAGACTAAGTTTATGATAGATTGAGTTCAACTAATCCATATTACGAATGAACTCCCACTCAAAAATGACATCCCTTGTGCCTTTTTGGTGACTACATGAACCAAATCCACTACACCAAGTCCGATCATCACGTGAGTCGGTGTAGCTTCAAAGGCGAGCATCAAATGGGCATCATATCTACTATATGACTCATGCTTAACCTTTCGGTCCGTGTTCTGAGGCCATGGTTGTACATGCTAGGCTCGCCAAGTTAGAACCTTAATATTCGCGTGTGTAACTGTTTTACACCCGATATATGGTCGTGGATCCAAGAACACCCGATCATCACGTGATGTCTTGGAGCGACGAAAACATAATCGGTGCATACTAAAGGAAGAACACATTCTTATCTTGATATTTAAATGAGGGGTCATGTTATTATGCTAACAAAGCGCTAAACAAGCAATATAAGATGCTATCAAACATCACATGTTTATTAGTGGAATAATATGGTTCCCGCATATGATGTCTATCATGTGCACCGTGGTATGATCACTATAATACCTATATGTGTAAATCCAAGGTCTATGGAGATTACACGTTATGTATGTTGTAAGAGTATCATCTCATACTTCTACTTACAACATCACCATATCATAACACTAGCCCAACAACAATCTAAACTAGACGCCTCTAATTTATCCATTGCAAGTTTTATGTGCTTAGGGATTTCGAGATAGAACCGTTCTTACCTACGAACATGAACCACAACAAGGATAACCAAATTGTTGACAACTCGTTGCAAAATAGATATTGACTATAGTAGGAGAGACAGACACCCGCTAGCCACTTATGCAAACTAGTTGCATGTCAAGCGTGGAATAGGTCTCATGTGCGAGGACATGCAAAGTTTGTCCGGGACGCTTCATCCCACTATGACACCAATATCCAAAATTACAACTAAGGAGAAACAACATGATCATCATCGCCCACATACGCATATGTGTACTACCCATGTAAAGCATCTACGCATAGATCCGGCTCTGATACCACTGTAGGGTTCGCAGCATACAATTTTTTTCCTACGATGGGAACTATGTACAAAGATCTATCTACTAGATACAAACAACTGGCGAATGTATATCCGTAGAGAACATACCCTTGAAGACCGACAAAGCTTAACAAGTTCAACTCGTGGTTGATGTAGACGATCTCTTGCCGATCTCAAGATCGAGAGGAAGTCCTAGCGCCGCAAAACAGCAGCGCAAACGTGCTCGCACACACATACAAGACACCGAGCAACCTCCGCCTCCTCACTCTAGCGATGCAGCGGAAGCACAACCCTTTCTTGCCGAATAGCCACCGGGAACATGTATCTCGCTAGTCCGAGAACATGGGGGATAAATTCTAGTGGGGGAGAGAGATCCTTCACGAGGAGGTGTGAGAGAGAGAGAGAGGAGAGGGGGTTCCTTTTATAGGAGGAGGGGGAACCCAAGGGGGTGGTCCCCGGCCATGGGGGCTTCCCCCTCCCCTCCTTCATTCATGTGGGTGGACACTCCACTCACAAAATGGCCCTTCAATTTTCTCCACTAAAAACCCACTCAAATTCCCATTAAATTTCCACCAAACTTAATGCAAACTCTCATTAAATAAAACTCTTTTATTTTATTCAGAATTTTGTCAATTACTTTAATGACAAACATTCAAAAATAAACCCTTGCTGGAATTCCATTTTACATGCATAACCTCTTTATGCAATTTCAACCGAAAACCTGTTTCGGTATCTAGTGAAATAAATTCCTGCGCTTGTTTATTCTTTCGGCATGAAACATTTTCTCCAACTGGATGTCAGTGTCCCTTAAGTGCGTCACCCTACGGTTCGCGAATAATGCGGACATGATCGAGACCCTTCTGCGATCAATAATCAGTAGCGGGACCTGGAGATCCATACTGACTCCCACACATTCAACAATGACTTTTCCTGTGATCGTCGGAACCTTTTACGCTTGTATCTTAATCCCTTTGTTTCACGATATGTTACATGTCCGAGATTCGATCATCGGTATCTCCATACCTAGTTTTATCTCGTTACTAACATGCACTCTTTTCTTGTTCCCGTGATATAACATTCTAGTGATCAAATCACTTGCTTGCAAGCTAACCAATGTGATATCACCGAGAGGGCCCAGAGTATATCTATCCGTCATCAGGATGAACAAATTCCACTCTTGATCCATGATTCTCAACATAACACTTTAGTAGCTTTAAAGACATCTTTATAATCACCCAGTTATGGTGTGACGTTTGATGTCAACAAGAAACTCTTCCGGTGTTAGTGATTGACATGATCTCATGGTCTAAGGATTAGGACTACTTCGTAAGTTGTTTATGGCAATATAAACTCAATGACTTTGATCGTAATGCTATACTTCGGATGAATGTTCATCACACCATTACACTAATGTTGTGATCTCGTTATTAACAACATCCAATGTCTATGATCATCTTGTTAATCAACGAACTATTTATGAGAGAGGCATAACTAGGAACTTTCTGTTTGTTTATTAAACACACATGTATTAACGTTTCTGTATTAATACAATTATAGCATGCAAAATAAACACCTATCATATACTTGGAATACACATAATAAACATTTCATTATTGCCTCTCAGGGCATATTCCCTTCAAGTTTAATGCTCTAACTACTACCGCGGACTATGAGTCCTTGACACTATGCGATTTTTGTAAATCTTTCTTCAAATATTAATTTTATTATGAAAATCTATGACCATCAGCCTTCACAGGTTAACCAGAACTTTCATGGAGTTCCTTTCCTGTTGCGTTCGTAGCTCCTTCCCGGAACATGGAGTAACAAGTTACAGTTCTTACACTCTGCAGAGGTGCGTTACTTTACCCATGAGAGATCAACTCCTTGTTGCACAACCGGGCGTAATTTCCCATCAACAATTCCATGATGTGGGGCCTAGTAGTTTGTCCAAGCCAATCACTGCCCTCTCCGCGACCTCATATGTCTGCATGATCCTTCGGGGCTGGCTCGCCTCCGTTAAGCCCCCTTTCGGGCAGGATAAAACCCTGATGAGTTCCCTAAGACTCTATGACCTGGTGATGCCATTTAAATGGACTATATCCCTCAACACCATTCATAGATAATCTAGACACCAAAAGTGTGGGGCGTAAGTGTGTCCACCCATATGTTGGATCCGCACAAGGAATCACAACGTCACGTTAAGGTCGTCTTGCCTCCATACAAGAGTAAAAAGATACAACTGACTTCTCTGTCCCATTCCAAATCTCATGGCTAACGCGTAATATACGACGCTAGAATCGCTGATGTCATGGGTTATTACTCCTTAATTTTTCATCATTATTGCAATTAGAAACATAAGTTCTATTGCTCCATCATATCATCACTTAGGATGATATCTAAGATTAATTATCTTGAGAAAATAATGTTTTCTTTTTCTATAATATAGATGATAACACACAATTTGCAAATACTTTGATAAAGACTCTTCAAAGGACATGAGCAAGTGATGAACTTGCCTTGTGATTGCAAGGTAGTGAAGTCTGATGCTTGCACTGGATCTTGAGCTTCTATGTCTACAAAAACATCATTATTGCCCCGTAAGGACAATGTTTAAAGAAGCAAAATGATTATGCAAAGTAATGTAATGCATCATTTAGCTTTGAGTGTATTTTACCCCATTACTATAAAAATTCCTTTTAATAATAAAGGATTTGTAAATATTAATTTTTAATATTTATTGAATATTGCCTTATTTTATTTTATTTATTTAACAATTCTTTTAAGAATTAAATACCAAAGATTGATATCAAATATTTGATTAGTATTTTTCTATATTAGTATATAATGAAAGTGATTTTTATTTATTTTTATCATCTTTCATTAATTTTATAAAATTTCCATAAGGAATATATATTTTACAAAATTCTTAATAAAATTTATATGTTTAATTTTTTATTTCTTAATTTATTTGGATAGTTTGGATTATTGTGAATCCAAAAATATTTTATTTATATTTTTTGGATTTTTATTTTATTTTCTAGAATTTATTGAGGTTTAGGGGCATTTTGGTCTTTTCTAATTATTAATTGCCTTTAGGTAAATGGGTTGCCTGGATTGGTTTATTGGGACCTTGTAGCCCAATAGGGCAGAACCAAGACTACTCCCCGAAGGGGTCCTGTCCCAATCCAGCCCACTCCCTCCGTCACTCTCTCTCGACCTCGTGTCTCTCTTCTCCTCCTCGACCCCGTGGTCGATGGTGCCGCCGTCGTGCTCTGCTCGCTGCCGTGGTCCTCCCTGGCCGTTGTCGTGGTGCAGGGCGAGGTTGTCGACCATGCTATACCCTCCTGTCCAATTCGATTTGGACCTGGAGCTCTCCCGTGGCCAGACTAGCTCCGTCCCGAACCCTAGGGTTTGGGGTGGGGCTGGTGTTGTCGCCGCCGCTGCTGTCGTGTGCTGTGGTGGTGCTCCTCGCCTCTAGGCGTAGCTGTGGTCGTTGCCTCGGCGTGGTGTGGGTCGCAGCGCCCCCTTGGGGTGCTCCCCATGTAGCCGTGCTTGTTGTCGACCTTAGCTTCCTCTTCTCGCCCATAGTGACAACCTTCAGTAAATAAACCTTCTCCCCCTCATGTCCTTTGTACTAGACCACCCTGTGCTATGTGTTGGTAGTGGCCACTCCTGGCTAGTGTTATGTCCTGATTAGGATTGTTTGATCTGCTTAGGGTTCATATCCCTCTGTGGATAAGATATCTGGCTAGTTGGATCATGTATTGATGATCCCTAAGCATACATGATGAGTGATGGTTTGCTGTGGATTGCTGCTTATGATTAGTTGTGATGATGCTAGTGGTTTACCAGATGATTCCATTGGTTAATTTTGATATGGTTCAGATGATAAGATTGCTATGGAATCATTACTTGGGAATTCTAGTGGTTTGAGAGCTCACCACTATCAATACTTGGTAACTGACAGTGATTTTTGTGTGATGAAGTCACTGTAATTGTACTGTTGGCTTAAGAATTCATATATAGCTTGAGATCAAATGGTCTCTTAAAGTGATGATATGTATATGGATTTTCCTGATTATGATTCCTGTGATAAATGTCAGGAAAATGATTTTATAGTTGGCTGTGAGTGTAACTGTGAAATTTGAATGTTTAACCTGCTTAGTTTAGAAGCTGTTCTTGTGACACCATCCTAGTATGCCACACAAGATTAGATTCTATAACTTGGCTTGGTTTTGTTCAAGCTTAAGATTAGTTTGGAATCAGAGATAAATAGAATATTCTTTCCTTGAATCCCTAGAACCTATGATGTTGGTCTGAGGTTTAGGGACTAAACCCTTATCTTATTGTTACTCATGGATTGGTTCTGGTAGTGATACCGGCTACTGCTTCTTGAATCAAAGTTGGGGAAAAGGATTGTAGGCTTGATAACTTATATAGATCTATAAGATTAAATTCTAAGGTGCTACTCCTGTTTTAGAGATGTGCCTAGAAGTTTAGATCTTGGCTATATTCATTCTTGAATTAAAATATAGCTTGATAGCTAGGATAAATGTTGTTGCCCTGAGATCCTAGTTGGATCCTTATAGTTTTCTGATTGCTTTTAGTGTTTAAAACTTCAATGATGGAATCACCCCACTTGGGCGCTTTTCTGAGAATTTGAGTATCAGACAACTCATGGATGCTTGTCTAACTTAGACAAATAAATCCTGTGATGGTCTTTTCTACTCACCACACTTGGTTGTTGTTGGGGCTGCAAGTTGCTGATCTTGTGGCTAGCCTGATCTGGTGCTCCTCCTGATACTTCCAGCTCCTGGACTTGTCCTTGATCTAGCTCTCCACCTCCTGGTCCTGGTAGCTTGATCTTGTCCTTGCTATCCACCTGATCTACCCCCTCCTTATGTCACCATCTTGGTGAGATGATCAAGAGTTTGGTTGGTGTGATCTGGTTTGGATTTGGCTTGGTTTAGCTGGGCTGCTGTGCTTGGAGTATATGCACTAGAGAATGTTGTGGGGATGCCTCCCACGGACGTGCTGATAGTTTTGCGTGTGTGGAGCTGTTGCTGCTGTGCTGCCAGCACACACCATGCAGTTTGGGGTGTGTGCTGCTTGTGTGCCTGCTACACCATGTGGATATTCTCTGGGTATGAAAGTTTACTTTTATCTGGTTACATTCACTTGTCTGGTGAAACTTGCCCCTCCTTGCTGTTTATTTGACTTATGGCTTAAAATTATGAAAGATATAGTTCTTTAATATTGCTGAAACTTGCCCCTTTAAAGATTACTCAATGATGAAAAAGTGAACAGTGCAACTCACTGTCAATTCTGAGAGTATAAATTCTAATCCTTAATTTTCTATCTTTAGTTTGTGTTTTGTTTTGCAGGTACCAGACTTGAAGATCAAGACTTTAGTTTAGGTTTTCTTTTTCTTTATAGAATAGTCACTTGTAATATTTCTTTTATTCTTTTGTAATTTTTATTTTATTCTTTTGTAATAAAGATTGTACTATTACTCAGTATATAAAGATTCTTCTTTTATTTTATTACCATTGTAAAGATTCTTGATCAATTCCATAAGTTACATTTTGTAACTTATTTATTGAATAAAATTATGGAATTAATATTCTTTTTATTGATTAATTTATTTTATTTAAAGTTTAAGCTACTAATTATCACCTTTTAACTAAATCAAAATAATCAAACCTAATTTTAAATCCTTTTACTTTATGAATCCAACATTCAAATTCAAATTCAAATTTCATTTCCCAAAACACAATAATCCACAAAGATCATATCAAAGTCTATAACAATCATCCTCCAAGACTATACCTAATCTCAAAGCATGAAAGAAACTTTGATCACTTTAGGTTTTTATTTGGCGAAAAATTTACCCACATTTTTACAGATGAATGCATGCAATATCACAGATTCCTAAATCTACCCTTCGTTGGTTCCCAAATGCTGGGATGTTACACCTGGTCATCTTTCATTTTCTAAAAAGTTCGATTTTTTTAACCTTTTTTTCAAGTATTGGGGTGTGTAGCACCCGAGAGCCAAAAGTCCGTGTTGGAACATAAACATGTTATTTTATTTGAGACTAACACATTATTTAGCATTCCAATTCATTCATGAGATTCCATCACCAATTGAAACTAGGCAATTATTGGGGTGGCAGGCTGGGCAATGTGTCTCGCATTCGTTTATGGACGGACAACATGGTATGTCCGGGAATCCGAGACAACAGACGCAACTTGATGTCGTGCACCACCGCTTTCGGACACAAAGCTTCATGTTTATTTCGCTCTCATCTAATGATGAGTTAGGGACTAATAGCGTTAACATGACTATCATGGTAGCTTCCACTAGCCCTAAGACGACCTGATACATATATATGAAATATGAATTACTATAGTTTTCTTTAGACAATAACAAGGTGAAAGAATATATAAAATATGATACCATAATCATTATATGCTTACATTGTCCAACCACAATGAGACACCCGATGAACAAAAAAGTGATCACGAGCACCAAGATGATCTTTTTTCACGTCTCCTCTTCAACTCCTAGACAATATAATAAACATCTATACAACTAGTTTTTTCGATGAACAATAGACACTTAGACTCAAGCCACACAATGGCTACGCCCCCCTCTTGCCTCAATATATAGAGAGAGATGGTACAATCTTAACTACGATATATGCCTTAGTTAATGAAAGGGTATATCAAATCACACAATTATGGTACTTTAAATACTACCTGATTTTATGTGAATGCGTATAAATCAACATATCCTCCGACCGTGCAATTATAATAATAGGTAAATATGGATTATCATTCGCAAAATGTGTTAAATACAGATTATGTGAGATACTCATTATGAGTGCGCACACACGACAATGCTTGTTACCATCATGTGGTTACAATTCCCATGATTTTGTTTACCTGGAGATTAAGCGACACAAATAGTTACCATCCACAAAACGGATTTCAACATAGTTTGCAATAAATTGTTATGTTTTGGTAAAACGGACATAACATTTGCATACGACCTTGGATCAAAAAGTTTTTTTATATAAAAATTGATCTACGTGAAAATTTACATCCGATTTTTTAGATTTCATAATTTCAAAAGGGATTTTTGATATGACTTTTTGAAGATTTGGACACTACTAAATGATTTTTAATTGGAAAACTTTGCAGTACATTATTAAAAAGACATGATGCATGATTCAAAAGACGATATGGATGTCATATTTGGATTCCTATCATTTTTATGATCAATTTAGATATATGATTTGTTGAATTCTGATTTACGAATTTATAGATACAAATTATTCCATATTAAATAGAAAAAGACAAAAAAAAAGTAAGCCGGCAGGTCGGCACGTCGTCACGCAGGGACGCCTTTCACCGCTCATTTGAACCCGCCTACACTCACGGCAGGCCCATGTCGCACACGAGTCCCACCTTCCAACGACGTGGGGTACTACTGCGCGTGGGGCTATCTACCGTTGCTTGGCCACACGTGATGTAGTGAACACGGTTTTTTTTGCGAGGCAATGCCCATGTTAAAAACGTAGTGTGACAGATCATTGTTGCAACCATGTTGATTTTGCTGCCGCGAGTCACATGCCACTTTGGTGGGATTATTTTTTCATTTTTTTCCTTTTCTTTCTAGTTTAATAATTTAGCTGTGTACATTCTTGATATCTTGATTAGCTCCTGACATTGTATTATTGCAGAGTCGATGTGTGATTAATGTATCATCTTGATATTAAAACATTACACTTTATCTAGACTAATATTAAAAGACCCAGAGGGTCTAATCCAGAAGATCCTGACTGTCCAACCGATAAATCCAAGGGCTCAAATCTTCTCCGTCTTTGACGGCTCATCACGAACAGGGCGGACAACGCACTACGCGGCAACTTCCCCGCAAACCCACTTTTGCGACCGAGACAGTTTTTTCATCAGTTCCCGACGTCGCCCTCGCCGCTGCAGCCCTCCCCTGCCCTAGCAGCATCCCGCCCAGGCGACGACCGCCGATCCCCTCGCAGGAGACCGCCATAGAGCTCCCAACTCCAGCCGCAGGCCCTCCCAGGCGACCGCCGCTGCTCTTCCACACTCCCGCCGCAGCCCTCTTGCACTCCTGCCGCAGGCTCTCCCAGGGGACCCCGCAGGCCCCTCTCGCCGTCCCGCTGGAGACCCACCTGCAAAAGTGCCCTGCATGCCTGGAAGTGAGGCCGAACTGCATGCCGCACCCGCACCGCCATGCACCGGCCGTATGGACACTACCCCACAAATTTCAGGCGCTGGATTTCGAGGTTGCCTCTATTTCTTCAGTTTTGGATTCTTTTAGAATACCTGTTTCATGTAAATTCTTTCTGCTACGTGTGAACAGCGAACCATATAGTCTACGTGAATCAGTATCTTGTTTATTTAGCTCGGTGATTCCTAAGGAATTTATTTGATGCGATTTCATAGACAATGTTCTCTAGGAGGAGAATAGTGTGTTGAGATTTCTTTATCTCCTCTTGGCTGAGAAACGCAATGTCCATGCTTTCATGAGAAACAATCACGACAAGAAAACTTCTAAACATGTATCTCAGGAACTACAATGTCAGCATTGAGCATTTCATGGACAGGAGTGCCCTGACAGCTCACAGAATATAATACCAAATAGTACAAAACCTATACAATAAGTCCAGAGCATGAGTAAAAGACTGAAGCACATATAACTACCAAACATGAAGGAAATGTGAACTGAAGTTAAGACTAAGAGAGAACCTGCACAATGTGTTCCATTTGTTTCCATTGACTCCGGGGACAACAACAAAGACATGCTATATGATCCACTCGCGTTGAGCCTGTGCTGCTTCTTTGTCTGTAATCAGTTCTTGATCATACTCATCTTCATATGTATTTCGATTTGTAATTACCACAATAGAAATTAGTTTTGAATGAAGAATGCATGCGTTACAATTAACACCACTATTAGGCGCTGTTGAGTATCTAGCTGCAGCATCAGATATCACATATATTTATTTATTGTATTAATTTCAGTATCATGTTATTGGGTGGTCAATGAGTAGTAAACTGTTAGAAACTATGGATCAGTTACCAACTAAGGTGTTATTCTAAGCATATATGTTCTTTGTGCAGTTTAATGTGTATAGATTACAATAATTACCAACAAACTCACATGTATTTCTTAAATCATCGTCATGTACTCATGTTCACCATTGCCATGCGATATTTACTTTTCTTGTATAACTGAATCTGTGTAGTTTTCCTAATTGTGTAGTTTTCCTGCACATCCATTAATCAATGTAAAGTTACTTTGCACTGAAGTCTCTTTAGCGAACAAATTCTATATGGACTAAATATAGATTGAAGGTAATCACGATTGTTTGACTTGTAGTCCTTAGGAAATTGTGATTTTAGTCATATGAGAGATCAAAATTCGGTATATTATGTTTCACTTTCACACACTTATTGCTCTGTGATCTGAATTTTGTGTTGCCCATAGGATAACGTTGAAGTGTACTATTTTTAGATGTTCTACTACTACTCATGGATGGATTTCTTTACTGTAAGACTCATTTAGATCATATTTTACTGGAAAAACAGGCACCTTTAACAAAAACTTCCCCACATGTAAGTTTGTCATGCATCATTTCTCCCAATCACATCAGGAATCCCATCAAAGTACAATTGTTTTTGGTTTTCATGTGGGAAGGCAAACAATGAGCAGGCACAACATCTCACCCTTCTTTATTTGATTACTCCGCACTATTTTTTAGCCTATTCCCAAGAATTCTAGCCATTCTTTGGGCCGCACTTATATTTATCGTGAAAATATTATGAAACTGATAGACATTGTATTACCTAGAATATAATATTTCAACCTCATAGGTTGTCCTTGCTCTTGATTTATTATTTCATGTAGTACAATCAGAAATATCATGCTTTTCGAACTTGTCGCATATTACAGCCTATAAATCGTTTTTCTTATGCTCGTCAGTTCAAGGTGCAAAACAAGTTATCTTCTGTCTTCTTTGGAACTTGAAAGAAGTGTGCTGATTATATGAAGATTGTGTACCCATTGGAGAAGGTAAAAAAAATCCCTTTAACGATCATACAAAGTTGATAAATGGTTGCTTGGTTAGCAAAATTGCTTGGCGTACTTTTGAAACGTGCAGAGCTCTGACCCCACACTATCTACAACCCATTGCAATAATCAGCAGCGCCAATGGTGGTGAGAGCCCTGAGTATGAAACATCACTATATTTAACTTTGGAATTACACTGGTAGAAAACGCCCCATGCGTCCCGGTTGGTAAGGGCCATTAGTCCCGGTTGCCCAACCGGGACGGGGGCATCGGGACTAAAGCTCCAACCATTAGTCCCGGTTGCCCCACCAACCGGGACAAATGCGGGCACACGTGGCGGCATCAGAGCGCGAGGGGGTGGAGCATTATAACCTGCTGCCGCGGCAGAGATTTGGCCCATTTCTCTGCCGCGGCAGAGAATTCATTTTGGCACATTTTGTTGCCGCGGCAGCATTTTCGTCACTTTTTGTGCCGCGGTAGAGAATTCATTTAGGTTGTTTTATTGTTTATTTAGTGTTTTGCACTTATCAATGAAGGAACCTTATATTACACAAGATCATCATGACAACATTACATTCAATACACAGATCGAGTTCATGCACTACATACAAAAGTTGCTATTCGATGCTACCGGCCAATTTCTTGAAAGTTGCTATTTTTACAATTCCTATTGTCTATACACAGCCGAGTAGTATTCCCCTTGTGTGTTTAGTACTTCTGCATCCAAGAATCCCGCCAATTCCTCCTGTATTGCTCATATGCGATCCTTTGGCAGAAGACCGTCCCGTAGACGTTCGATCTGATTTAAAAAAGGAGTCAGCCTATATGAATATGAAACTAAACACAATTTGATTGTAATTAAAAACTATAGAAATTGTTTACGTACGTGGAGTTGCTCTAAATTCCTGCCCTTCTCATCGCACGTCTGCCGGATGAACTCGCATACATAGTATCCACATAGATTGTTACCTGGTCCCTCCGTCAGGCACTTTACGACAACAGAGTTCAATCAAAATAATAATCAAGCATGATAATAACTGTATCAAAACTAGAATCAAAGAGATGCGCGGATATAGCTAGTGGTGCTTACATCTAGTGGTTGAAATGTAAGCTCCTCTTTCCAAACACCCCTAGCCTTCTTGGTGAACCGTTTCCAAGCGCTGCCCGACGTAGAAAACGAATAAAATAAGTTATTAAGTACTTGATATCATAAAATTTACGAACGTTGCCGATATAGTGTCGTAATGATTAGAATTACCGCTGGAGAAGTATCTGCATGTCCTTCAACGTCTCAAGGGGTTTATGTTTCGAGTCCATGACTAGTACACGCCCTTTGTCAAGTTGAATGATTAACAGAATATAGTGGTACTTGAGAATACAAAACTAATCAATTATATACTTAACATCGAGTAAGCGAAATAGAAAGTGTATACAAGACAATAACACTCACTGGAAGTTGTAAGGAAATAGTATTTCCCTTTTGGTTTCTTGAAACCTTAACGCGTGTACTATATTATCCTCCGTATCCTGGGGGCTTATTTTGAGATTAGCTTCATGAACCCAATATGGGTCAATGAAGCCAATGTCATAGATTTGTCCTCTGCTGCATTCGAGAATCTTCATTCTGCATATTAAAGTATGATTATATACATGCAATAAACAAAATATTATAGATGGAGACTAAATTAATTACAAAATTAGTACTTACAGACAATAGGCACTCATGAGACAAAATATGCATCCTTGTGAGTCCAGTCCTCCAGCCAGTTTGAGGCATCTCCAAGATGGTTTTAGAGAGCAGGGACACCACTACGGCTGTTGAGGAGATGCCGTGAGCCCAGTCCTCCGCATCTCCGAGAACTGGTCAGAGGCACTCCTAATATGTGAAATTAGTTAGCTCCGAGGCGTATTGATCTAGTTAGTGAAGTTACAAGCTGCAAGATGGTTTTCGAGCAGGACACCACTGCGGCCAGTTCGAGGAGATGCCGACTGAGCCTGGCCTCCGGCATCTCCGAGAAACTGGTCATAGAGGCACTCTAATATGTGAAATTAGTTAGCTCGAGGCGTATTGATCTAGTTAGTGAAGTTACAAGCTGTAAGATGGTTTTCGAGAGCAGGACACCATCTGCGGCCAGTTCGAGGAGATGCCGACGAGCCTCCGCATCTCCGAGAACTGGTCATAGAGGCACTCCTAATATGTGAAATTAGTTAGCTCCGAGGCGTATTGATCTAGTTAGTGAAGTTACAAGCTGCAAGATGGTTTTCGAGAGCAGGACACCATCGGCCAGTTTCGTGGAGATGCCGACGAGCCCAGTCCCAAGCATCTCCGAGAAACTGGTCATAGAGGCACTCCAGCCACAAAATGGGACTAACACTCAAGACATTTATTAATATTAAAACTGAGACTACAAAACCGGGACTAAAGGCCACAAACCATGAAGATATCCTTCGGTCAAGCCACAAACCGCGAAAGACATGAACTAGAGTTACATAATATGAGCATGAACTTCTTGGCATATGTCATTCCTTATGACCGCTTCAGACGTAACCATGGAGCATCTTCTTTACTTAACGGAATACTTGGGTCAGTTTTCACTGTGAAGGGCGGAATTTCATCAAACTTATTATAATCTTCTGACATGTCTGTCTTGTCCTAGATTCCCACGATGTTTCTTTTCCCTGAAAGAACTATGTGACGCTTTGGCTCATCATATGATGTATTCGTTTGCATATTTTTTCTTTTTTTCGGTCTGGAGGACATGTCCTTCACATAGAAAACCTGAGACACATCATTGGCTAGGACGAATGGTTCATCTCTATAACCAAGATTGTTGAGATCCACTGTTGTCATTCCGTACAACTGGTCTATCTTTACCCCTTCCCCATTCAGGTTGACCCATTTACAGCGAAACAAAGGGACCTTAAAAGAGACTCCATAGTCTAGTTCCCATATCTCCTCTATGTAACCATAATATGTGTCCTTTTGTCCATTCTCGTCTATTGCATCAAAGCGGACACCACTATTTTGGTTGGTGCTCTTTTTATCTTGGGCGATCGTGTAGAATGTATTCCCATTTATTTCGTACCCTTGGAAATTCAATACAGTAGAAGATGGTGACGCGGCCAACAAGTATAGCTGATCTCCAATAGTGGTGTCATTCAAGAGATGTGTCCGCATCCAACCACCGACAGACTTCATGTGTTCATCTCAGAATCCATGATTCAGGCTTCCCGGTTTTTGAGCGCATAATATTCTTGTGTTCCTCCATATACGGAGATGCCAAGGTGGAATTATGTAGAACTGTAGTGTGCTTTAGTGAAAGAATCCCGTCCCTACATATCATTGCTTTCTTTCCCAGCGTGCCTTTTCCACTTAGTCTTCCCTCATGCCATGAGTCGAAACACCAATCGGCTTAAGGTGAATAAAGTCAACACAAAACTCAATGACCTCCTCTGCTCCATATCCCTTGAGATGCTTCCTTCGTCTAGCACGGTTATAAACATATTTCTTTAAGACTCCCATGAACCTCTCAAAGGGGAACATATTGTGCAGAAATACCGGACCGAGAATGGCAATCTCTTCCACTAGATGAACCAGAGATGCGTCATAATATTGAAGAAGGATGGTGGGAACACCAATTCAAAACTAACAAGACATTGTACCACATCCTTCAGAACCTTGGAATATCTGGATTGATTACCTTCGAGATATTGCATTGAGGAATGCACACAGCTTCACAATGGGTACTCGAACATTTTCCGTAGAAGCCCCTCAATGCAATCAAGCAATCTGCGTCATAATCACGTGATGTCATGAGACTTCAGGTTTTGGAACTTTTTCTGCCATATTTATTATCCTCTTTATATTAGATGAGAAGCCTGACGCACCTTGATACCGTAAAGGACTTCAAAAAGATTTCCTTCTCTGCTTTGGTAAGAGCATAGTCGGCACGACTTAAGTGACGCCTTTATCCGTCTTTGTTATCTCAGTATGCATGTTCTTTGGGTCTTTCATAATTTGTTGGTCCTCCGTGCTTGGTGTATCTTTTGTCTTCCCATACACGCCTAGGAATCCTAGCGAGTTCACGCAGAGATTCTTCGTCACGTGCATCACGTTGATTGAAGAGCGGACACGAGACTTTCAATATGGCAGCTCCCAAAATATAGATTTCTTCTTCCACATGGGTGCGTGTCCCGTAGCGACGTCGCTCGAACTGATTGACCATGGGACCCTTTCCAAAGATTACTTCTATGTCCTTGACCATACCAAATACATCATCACCACGGGAGTTCAGGCTTCTTCGGTGATCCGCCTCACCTTTGAAATGCTTGCCTTTCTTTCTTACGGATGATTGGTCGGAAGAAATCGTCGATTCGCTAGGTACACAACCTTCTTGCATTTATGCAAATATGTACCTTCGGTCTTATCTAAACAGTGGGTGCATGCCTTATATCCTTTGTTTGTCCGTCACGAAAGGTTACTAAGAGCAGGCCAATCATTGATGGTTACGAATAACAACCCTCGAGATTAAATGGCTCCTGCTTTGTTCTCATCCCACGACGTACACCTGGTTTGCCCCACAACCGTAAGAGTTCTTCAACTAATGTCCTAAGGTACACATCAATGTCGTTGCCGGTTGCTTCGGGCCTTGGATGAGCACGCATCATAATGAACTTACGCTTCATGCACAACCAAGAAGGCAGGTTGTAGATACATAGAGTCACGGGCCAGGTCTGTGATGCAGCTCGCTCCCAAAAGGATTCATGCCATCCGTATTAGACCAAACCATAAGTTCCTTGCACACCGCAAAGTCCGGGAAGTCTCTCTCGATTTTTCTCCACCGTGACCCATCCAGGGTGTCTCAACTCCCCGCCTTTCTTACGGTCTTCTTTGTGCCATCGCAACAACTGGCATGCTCTTTGTTTACGAACATGCGTTTCAACCTTGGTATTATAGGAGCATACCACATAACCTTAGCAGAACCCTCTTCCGAGGGGCTCTCCTCAACATCACCAGGGTCATCTCGTCGATCTTATACCGAACGCTGCATACCGGCATTTATCTAAATTCTCATACTCCTTACATGTAGAGGATGCAGTCATTAATGCATGCATGTATCTTTTGCACATCTAATCCCAGAGGACAGAGAGTCTTCTTTGCTTCGAGGTACTCTCGGAAGTTCGTTATGTTTTGGAAACTTGCTTCATTATTTTCAGCATCTTTTCAAATGAGGAGTCAGTTAGACCACACTCGCCTTCCATCGCAACAATTCTAGTGTCGCATCGAGCTTTGTGCTGCCATCTTCACAATTTGGGTACAACAATTTCTTGTGATCTTCTAACATGCCCTCTAACTTCAACTTCTCATTGCTTTCACCCTCGCTTTGCATCGAAATGACCCTACCAAGTTCATCGGCTCATCCGATGCCCGTTCTTCACCTTTTCCTCTCCATTGTCTTCCATTGCAGATCATCAGATTCAGAAACATATGATGATAGTTGTTATCATCATCTTCTTCTTCACCATCTTCCATCATAACCCCTCTTTCCCGTGCTTGGTCCAGCAATTATAGTTGGGCATGAAACCTTTCATAATCAGGTGGCATGAATGATTTTCGAGGAAGAGTACTCCTTGTTGTTCCGACATTGAACACATGGACAACGATAAATCCATTCTCTTTGTTTGTCGTAGCCACATCGATAAATTTATCCACGCCTTTGATATACCCGGCTACCCGCCGGTCACCGACATCCATTCTCGACCGCTCATCTGCATCATATAAGTAAGTTTATCAAAAACAGGACATCATAAATAGTGAAATAACCAATTCACACCGACACATGAATTGTATCAATGACCTAGAAAAGATAAGATTGCTAACCTCGATCGGGAAATAAAGAGGAGAAAGCTCAAGTGCGTCTCGAACACCTTCTATATTTTTGTTCTATGAGAAATTCAACGGATTTTTCACTCAAACATTTCAACAAACACCTTCAATGCATGCATGAAAAAACTAGCACACACCCTCACACCTTACACCATTCAAAAAACAGAGTGGAGGCAGAGGGGCTGGCGTTGCATTTATAGAGGGCAGGGCCTTTAGTCGGTTGAAGCCAAAGAACCGACTAAAGGCGTGCGTGCCACGTGGCTGTGGTTAAACCTTTAGTCCCGGTTGGTGGCTCCAACCGGACGATGCCTACCAACCGGGACCCATGCCCCTGACCCGGTTCGCTCCAACCGAACGTTGCAGTTTAGTCCGGTTGCTGGGCAGCGGGACTAATGCTCCGAGGGGTCGCGAACGGATGGCCCTTTTTCCTCTAGTGTTAGTTTTGTCCTTATTTCGTATATCATCATGAATTAATCGAATACAAATTTATTTAGGGGATCCCTTGCTCTCAAACTTTTTTCGGAGTAATGAATAACTGACTAGGATTTGTTTCGTTTTACTACATGGGAAGGGATCCTATAGTACCTTATTTTTATTTGGCATCTATTATAGCCCTGTTTGGTAAGTGGAGGTACGGTGTCGGTATAATTTTAAAAAATATTTCCTTGTACTAGAGAGAGTAAAGGATCGTGACGATATTATTTCTGCATAGTATTATTAGCTTTAAAAGAATGATTTTGAGACACTGAAGTATTTTTTCTACACATTATTATTATCTTTAAAATGAGTAAAATACATTTTTACATATGTACAATAAAAAATGTCCATTTGTCCATACGTGCATGTACATGTGCACGTGCCCGATTACTAGTCAAAACAAATTGGCTACTCATAAATTGGTCCGCAGGTTAAAGAGCAGTGAACTGCAGCAGTCGCATTGTATTATTGCAAAGCTCTTTACTACATTGCAGAGTACATAGCACGTCACACTAACAATTACTCTCTCTCTCTCTCTCTCTCTCTCTCTCTCTCTCTCTCTCTCTCTCTCTCTCTCTCTCTCTCTCTCTCTAAACTAAAGTCGCTGTGACGTTGAGAATGATATAATTTGATGTTAAGACTGAGATTATCTCGTGTACCCCGAGTTTAGTATATCCAACGAAGTAAACAAATGAAAAAAATGTTAATTCTACACAATGTTAGGATTCAGCATATAGATATAGCCGGTGTGAGCATCAGGTCCTCTAAAAATTCAGAAAATTCTAAAGTATAGCCTGCGTTAGTCTCACATTGCTAATTAAGGAGATCGATATATATATATGGTGGTGATTTGTTCATACACAAATACTGGTACTTGAATACTTTCCTACCATCAAAAAATTTATCCAGAAATAACTGACTTGATTTTGTCTAGATTCAAATATATCTAGACATATTTTAATATATAGATACATTCTAATCTAGACAAATCCAAGTCTGTTATTTCTGGAGGGAGGAAGTAATATATTTGCATGCGAGAGCTATATGCTTATGAATCGACATATAAAATATAGAAGCACATCATGTTTGCGGATTGGCGGCAAGCGGATGACCTGTGTCAATAGATACATTCTACCAACAAGACTGCGATTGGGCACATAGAAGCAACAAAACTAGCTTAGGCTCGCACCATATGGTGCTCCCGCTAGATTCCATTCTCCACCCTAAGAATAGTATCGCCCTTCTATTCGTTATATTTCTTGTTCATTTAATAAAACAATGTTGGGTTACATTACTTTTATGTTTTATCGCATCCGAATTACGACATGATTTTACAAAATTTATAATGCTAAATCACTTTTGCTTTTATATGGTTGATGTGCATGTATTAATTACATGGTTATCTGTTTGTGATGTCAATTAATTGCCTTATCTCTACAGACATGCCACTTGACACCTCGTTAATGCCCTTCTACATAGCTACATGGTTATCAGTTTTCCGCCATCACCTTTTCCATGCTATATATATGACATGGAGTGAAGCATGAAAAGCACAAGAACAATATAGGTCGAGCCAAAAAGAACAGAGATGGAAGGAAGTCAAGCAAACAGCGGTGGCAACAAGAAAGGAAAAGGTAAAATTGGATATAGTGATTTGTCTAACAAGATCAATTCACTATGGTGATTACCTTATGATATTACGTTGTTGACGTTACTAACATTTATCATCGTCGGTGTAAAAAGCTATGTGGAAGACTGATTCAAATCTCGTTGGTTCCCGCGCAATTTGGGAGCCACTTTAATTCAAGCGAATTCATACAATTCGATCTTTAGATATTTCCCTTATAGAGGTTGTTCCATCATAGGAATGAAAGAGTTACAAAACTCGATCTTCATGACTGGTGTGAATTTTTTCATCAAGCAACATTATACTTACTTTCAGAAAAAATCCGTGCTGTCTCTAACTTCTTTGAAAAAATTCACACCAGTCATGAACTCTTCTTTTCTTTAGTGCAATCGTGTAGGATTCAAGAGGGTACTGTCATTGAATCATGTCTTTATTCTGGTTTATTGTTTTCTGAGTCATGTTAATTGAGTACACTACGGGCTTACTACCTACCACTTCGAGTGGGTATGTGACTTGGTAGTTCTTGGACAACGGATCTGTAGCAGTGTACTGTTAAAAAACTAATATTCTGTTATGTAAAAAAAGTTTTCATGTTCGCAAATTAAGAATCGGGGTAGCTACGAATTCAAGTACTTAGTTGAAGAAAATGCAACGCATGACAATATCAGGAAACCCTATATAGTAATGCATGAAAACTAATTGCATATGCAGATATTTTCCCCATTATATACACGACCGTCTAATTTTTCCATACACATATAGTAGTTGCAAATAATATTACGATGTGTTAGTCTGCAGCAGATCAGAGTACTATATAAGTCACATTTGATGCTTGCATGTCACGCAGGCAAGACGACCACGGAGAGGATGTTCTTCACCAACAACCTGACGCGCATCATGGAACGCGCCCTGCCGCCGTACCCGCGCGCCAAAATCGATCTAGAAGCCGTGGATGCCATGGACCGGTGCGTCGCGGAGTTTGCGGCCATGATCACCATCGCAGCCACTGAGCAGCAAAAGAAGGAGAGTAGGGAGACCATGAGTGTTGATGATCTGATCGTAGCCATGGAGGTTCTCGGCTACGACCACTACGTCGGGCCCCTCACCGAGTACCTTCGCCGGTACCGTGAGTCCAAAGGCACCGTGGGACACGGTGGCCGGCAACGAGCAATGGCCGCTGTGGCGCCGAGGACAGGGGAGATGGCACCAACACCACAGCTGCCCAAATTTGCACCGGGTATGCCTCCGTACGGCTTCATGGTTCGAAGTCAGGTTCCTGAGATCTCTGTGGGTACAAGGGAAATGCCACCGACACCAACACGTCCGTCCGATTTTAGTACAATGGGTCTGCCGCTGTGCAACTTCATGGTTCGAGATCCGGTGCCGGCGGCAGTTGTAGCGGCGGCTACAGGGGAAATGGCACCACAGCCACCGGACTTGGCATTCGTTCAGCCGCCTTACGAGTACGATTTTATGGCGCAAGGTCAAGCACATACGGCTGTTGTAGCGATGAGGACGAGGGAGATGCCACCTACACCACCACGTCCGTCTGATTTTACATTGGGTCTGCCAACGTATGATGCCATGGTGCGAGGCCAGACGCCTTCGGCGACAAGTGAACTAGGCATGAACACAAACATTCTCGCGTTGTGGTCTGGATCTGCAGCAACGACAAACACCTCTCGAATGCCACCTGTCGGTGATGATGACTCAGTGTAACCCTGGCACTAATAGACGTATATTTCAGTGAGAGGCTATTGTAAACCTGACATAATTGTTGCAATACTTTTGATGATCGATGATGATTAAAATAAATAGTTTTTCTCGCTACCATCTAGGACTTTTCTGCACTAACAATTGTGGTAATGCGGATTATATGTATTCTTGAGGTTTTCTTGTTTTGGAAGTCTAAAGAGTAGTAGCAGCTCACACAGTCACACGCTAATCTTACAATGCAAACAGTTGCCCGGCCGAGGAGGAAGACCAAGCAATGAGGAAAAGAGGAAGGATGGGACAAATAGGGTCAACCTAAGATTTATGCCATTTTTTCTAGATAACACACTGAAAGGCATATCATATTTCATAGAATAAATAAATAGACGGCTAACGCAATGTCACAAAAGACCACAACTCCATGCACTGCACCTGCCAAGCGGTTTACAACGCATCCTCAACAAAAGACCCGCGATAACAACATGACTTTCCCAACCTCCTACCAAGAATGGTGAGGAAGACAACACATGGAGCTACAAGACGATTACTCCAATGCGGCTACCTTTGCCAGATGCACAAGGACTTCAGATGTATCATTTCATGTGGAGGGAGGAGGACTTGCACACTACCGTTGACCTCAACTTATTGGAGGTGTGAAGGGAATCTAACTTAGGGTGTGAAGGTCTCGCACACCGCGAGTGACCATGCTTCACCGAGAGGTGATGGTATAAGGAAAGATGAGTGGAAGAACCTCTCTTAATGAAATGTTTTTGGAAAGATGAGGGGAAAGTAATTTTCTCAATCAAATGCTCCTCCGTGAGTCTAGGGTGACCATCTCTAAATATAACAAAAAAGTTTATATTATTTACATGTATGCCCCTAGGAATATTGTGGTGACTCCCTTGGCATTCTTTACATGACCAAAGGTGTATAAGGGTAAACTTACAAGAATATTCCATGGTATGTATACCATACATTTAGGGCATGAGGATTCGTTGTTGAGGATATACATAATGGATAACACCATAGCATGGATTAGGATCCAAATTGGGCTTGGCAAAGAGACCCAATGAGCCTCTAAGGTAGAAGCACATTAGGGAGGTCTATGAAAGGTGGATAGGTGAATAGTTTAGGGTTGATTAATTCTCCATACCGTCAACTTTAGCCACCAACTCCAGTACTCCCAATCCGCCCTCGAGGACTTAACATGTCTGCGTCCGACGTTTCTTACTTGTACATGTTGACAACTTGGAAGTTTTGTACCTATAGCATTTGGGCAAAGCGCACGACAAGAGTTGTTCCTGGGACACAACGACGATGACGGAGAAGTAGTACAACATCATTTCCCCAACATGCTTCACCAACTAGGTTCCGGTGAATAATACGTGATGCTGCACCTTGGTCCTCATTAGATTGTGATATTCTCCACATAAAGTAAAGTGCACAATGAGGCTCAATGCATTGTAATTAATTAATAAAAAACCATGACTACCCTTTCAAACATAATTGGCAATATCTAAATTCCCGGGTGTATAAAATTTAATGCCAAAATCTCATTGCTTGAGATGTGCACATATTGATATAGTATAGTATATTTTTTGGTGTCTATTAATTTCGCCCATTAATTTCCTTGAGTATCATATTATATGCGTTTGTACTTGTATGCCACCTGGCACCCTTTTCTAGCCAGAGACCCGTCAGTTTTTTTGTTGCTTGTACTTCCTTGCTACATATAAACGTTGCCTCCTAGAGATGTATGCCAAAGCACAAGGACATCACAGGTAGAGCGAGAGGAGCAGAGATGGATAGAAGTCAAGGAAACGACCATGGAAACGATGGAGAAGGTAAAACTAGATCAAGGGAATCCTCTCATAAAAGATCATCTCTTCAATTGGTTTGGCATCTGATATTACATAGCTGAAATATATTACTAATTTGCTGATGCCATGATTTTTTTTTTCAAAAACTTGTTCATCCTTGCTGGTTCCCGCGCAATATGTGAGTTTCTTTGATTCAATGGTTCCTATTTTTTGGGAGTTTTAGTCCATTGAAATTTTCGTTTAGAGGTTGATTGATGATTGACAAGTAATTGATTATAACAGAAACTTTAGTAGAAAGTTTCATAGAAGACTTTGCACTTGAGTCTAGATAAAATTCTCCATGATGGACATGGTTCACAAATTCTCATACAGTATATATTTTCTTTCCTGATCTTACAAGCTTCAAAGAACATGCTGTTGCAATTTTCTGTTTACTGTATATAAAAATTGTTTTACATTTTGTGGATCATAGATCAGCCTTGAGTATATAGTATGAACAACTTTGAGTGGATCGGGAATTCTTTGTTGACAGATATGAAATAATCTAAAGTGGAATTATGGTCTTGTCCACTTTGAAGTTATTTATTACACTTAATTATTTCCTTAATTACTCTATTTTGGATCTGACTCCTGCTCAGCGCCGTGAGAGCACTCATCTGAACAACGTGATGGAAGATAAGATGGAAACAACAAAAATTAGTTCACAGTGGCAGTTGTATATCTTTTTTTCCATAATCATGCGTACATGCATTTCAGTAAATGATTGTAAATCACACTAAAGCAGCAGAGGGGGACCATATACATGTGACGCATAGTCTGTTAAAAAAAACTTCCTGACACATATTTGGTGCAGGCAAGAAGACGGCAAGGACTACTACCTTTCCGAAGACCAAACTGAAGCGCATCATGCGCCGCACCCTGCAGGGGCACCCGCAGGCCAAGATTGACGAAGACACCATGGTCGCCGTGGACCCGTGCGCCCTAGAGTTTGCCGATCTTGTCACCACGATGGCCGCGGAGCAGTGCCGGAAGGACAACAGGAAGATCGTGAACGGAGATGACCTGGTCAACGCTATGGAGATCCTCGGCTTCCACCACTACGTCGGGCCCCTTAACGAGTACCTGCTCCGGTACCGTGAGTCCAAAGGCCAGGTGGAGATTCCTCCATCGCCAGCGACTGTTGTGGTGACGACGGGGGAGATACAGGCACCAGTAGCCGTTTGGCTTTGTGCACCATGCAACGTCACAGAGCTAGGCCTCCAAACGGACGTGTATGCGGTGTGGTCCAGAGATGCACCGGCAAGCACCTCGTCCCTGATGCCACCTGCCGGCGATGACTAGTGAATGTACATCTAGATATCGATGGGAACTTCTGTCAGGGTTGTAAACCTTGAGAAATGGTTGCTTTGCTGCTGGTGATGAGATCAGAATAAATGTATTTTCCTAGTTCTACCCATCATGTCGGTGTGTTCTTTCTATCCGGTATCATAGTGTTGTTGTTCCAGAAATCATGTTTTAAAATAAGATGTCATAGATGTCACTTCCAGCATCTGCATCATCGTGTGAAGCATGCAACCCTTCGTCCCGAAAATCTAATGCACGATACATGAATTGGCCTTACAAGCCAAACGGTCACGGGAGCCTATGGGGAAGAAGGGTGACGATGTAGAAGAAGAAGAAGAAGAAGAAGAAGAAGAAGAAGGGGCCCGTGGGGGACTCACCATGGCCCCTCGAGCTTAGTTCGGTGGTCTTACTAAGAGGAGCAAGCGATCTACTAGTGTGGCAACGTAGTAGTCGAAGATGAGGATTTACTGGTGAGTCCCCTCCGAGATATTCTAGGGGACCATTTCCTTTCGTTTTGTACCTTTCTTGCTTCTACTTTTCTTTAGGTATATTGTATTTTGATCTTTATTTTCTTTTCTTTCACTTGGATTATATTTCCTCGGCATTATTACATATCTGGATATATTTAGCTCTTTGTGTATGTGCCTCAAGCTCAAGAACTTTCGACATTGTACAATGCACGTGCTCGTAGGATAATCTTTGCTCTAGGCCCACAATGTAGTGTTGAATATCATGCTTTATTGATTTTTGATACTATATTAATTTTCGAATTGTGATCTCTTGTATCTACCCACCTAAAAAATTATGGGCCCACCACTAATATGGCTCTTGTTTCGTTGTGAGCTTTGCTGTGTTGTGGGTAGTATGCAATTTTAGTTTTGAAGTGAGCTATCAACCCGTCATCCCAAACGCAAGGATATCTACCTGCATTTAGAGCAGTCAATGATTATATGTATTCACATTTATACATGTATCTTATTTCCTTTAATTATTGAATATCATTTGAACGTGTTGGTTTAATCGTGTGAATCACTCTAAAACGAACACTTGTCCCATAGCATGACAACTAAGCCATGAACTTCATGCTATTTCCTTTTTTATTTAGACATGTCTTGCTTATTCTTTTCCATGAGTACGTAATTTTGACATTTATTTTATTGTATATCACTTGGATTATATTTCATCGGCATTATTACCTATCTAGATATAGTATGTTCTTTATGCATGTTCCTCAAACCTGAGAACATTTGACAATATAATTAGCGTGTGATCATATTCTTCACTTGATCTTGCTCTACTATCACAATAACAGGGAAGGAGCTATGTTGGGGCAAAACCTGCAGGTTATGGCCCATCCTTCTATTTTTGGGCTACTTCCGGCCATGCACAATAGTACCACAAATTACTCTTTATTGATCTTGCTACTTTAACTAGACACTATATGAACTTGATTTTCCCCTTTTTTTTAACGAACTATATAAACTTGATTCTTGATATTTTTAGATATACAATCATCTTCGAAATTTTAGGCCCGCCACTCGTATGACTTTTATTATGTTGTAAGCTTTGTTGCCTTGTGGATAGTTTATCATTTCCTCCTAAAATGAGTTGTGTACTCGCCACCCGGAAAAAAATGACATTTATTTACGATATTTATTTACAGCACTCAAATGTTATATTCACATTAATATGTGATTTGTCCTTTTTCTCTAGTTAATAATGTTGTATATATTTAAAAGTGTTGGTATTATTGTTCGTATTTGTCCTTTTATATTTATACATGTTTGAAAACCGCACAACAGCGGATCCTCATCACCCACGCGACAGCAAACCCCAGCCACACTCAACGCACACCCCTAAGCTCGAGCCGCCACTCTGACTTCCCCCGCTCGGACCCGAGACGCAGCGTTGCACGGCCTGGACGCTTTGTAGCCCATGCTACTCAAGACAACCACCCGTAGACCACAAATGCTGCACCAAAAGTCCGGGGCCACCGCCCTGACATATACCTGTCACATCGCGTCGATCGGGCCGACGAATTCGCTGCCCTTGCAGCACCAGCACGCCACCCATGCCTTGCTAGGCTATAGCCACACCCCATAGAGTCGTTTCCGCAAAGTCGTTCGAGACCGCCGGCTCGGCGCGCCACCACCATTCGGAGCTGCCGTCCAGGCATCCACTAGCCTTGACAATAAAACACCATGCACAACTGTCACAAACCTGCAAACCACAAGGTAAAGGACTCCAAGGCGGATCCCCAAAAAAGGTAGCGGCATTGCTATCGATGTCGCCCGCTTCAAAGAAGCTCAGATTTTTACCCGAAGGACGCAAAAACACTTGCAGCATCGATAGATGAAGCTCCTCCATGACACCTTCAAGAAGGAACACGACTCACAAGGCACCGTCGTCATCGGTGCCGACCAGAGTCGGCGTAGATATTTTACTTGGAGTAGCATCTTTGCCGACTCCTCCAGAAGGAAGTGAAGGGAATATGCCCCGAGAGGCAATAATAAAGTGGTTATTATATATATTCCAAGTATATGATAGATGTTTATTTTGCATGCTATAATTGTATTAATACGGAAACATTAATACATGTGTATTTAATAAAACAAACAGAAAGTTCCTAGTTATGCCTCTCTTATGAACTAGCTCGTTGATCAATAAGATGATCAAAGGTTTCCTGATCATGGACATTGGATGTTGTTAATAATGAGGTCACAACATTATTGGAATGGTGTGATGAACATTCATCCGAAGTATAGCATTACGATCAAATCCACTGAGTTTATATTTCTATAACATCATACGAAGTAATCCTAATTCTTAGACCATGAGATCATGTAAATCACTAACACTGGAAGAGTATCTTGATAACATCAAACGTCACACCGTAACAGGATGATTATAAAGATGGGTTCAATACTACTAAAGTGTTATGTTGAGGCCCATGGATCGAGAGTGGAATTTGTTCATCCCGATGACGGATAGATATACTCTGGGCCCTCTGGGTGATATCATATTAATTAGCTTGCAAGCAAGTGATTTGATCACTAAAATATTATATCACGGGAACGAGAAAAGATTACATGTCAGTAACGAGATCAAACTAGGTATGGAGATACCGATGATCGAATCTCGAACATGTAATATATCGCGAGACAAAGGGATTAAGATACTAGCATAAAAGGTTCTTATGATCACAACAAAGTCATCGTTGAATGTGTGGGAGTCAGTATGGATCTCCAGGCCCCGCTTCTAATTATTGATCTGAGAGGGGTCTCGATCATGTCTACATTATGCGAGAACCATTGGGTGACACACTTAAGATACACTGACGCCATTTGGAGCAAATAGTTTTATGCTGAAAAGAATAACAAAGCGCATGAATTTATCTCACTAGACACCGAAACTGTTTTCAGGTGAAATTACAGAAAGTGTTTCTGCATGTGAAATGAAATACTAGTAAGGGGTTATATGTGAATGTTTTTCATTAAGGTAATTTACAAAATTATGAATAAATAAAAGGAGTTTTATTTAAAGAGAGTTTTCATTAAATTTGCTGGAAATTTAATGAGAATTTTGAGTTGGATTTTGAGTGGAGAAGTGAATAGGCATTTTTGTGAGTGGAGCTTCCACCCACATGAATGGAGGAGGGGAGGGGGCAGCCCCCATGCGCCGGACACCCCCTTGGGGTGCCCCCCTCTCTCCTATATAAAGCCTCCCTCTCCCTCTCTCTCACTCACACCTCCTCGTCAAGGATCTCTCTCCCCCTCTAGTTTATCTCCCATGGTTGTGCTTCCGCTCCATTGCTGGAGCGAGAAGGCGGAGGTTGCTCGGTGCCTCAGACGTGTGTGCGAGCACGGATGCGCCGCTGATTTGCGGCGCTAGGATTTCCTCTCAATTTTGAGATCGACAAGAGTTCATCTACATCAACCACGAGTTCAACCTCGTTAAGCTTTGTCGGTCTTCAAGGGTATGTTCTCTACGGATGTATATCCGCCCGTTGCTTGTATCTAGTAGATAGATCTTGGTACATAGTTGTTCCCATCGTAGGAATTTTTTGTTTTCTATGCTGCGAACCCTACAGGAAGGAAGTAGCGAACAACTTGGGCATTGGAGCCTTGTTGTCAGCCACCGACCACTTGGTGCAAAGACAGAGAAGTCTCGCCCGCACCGACTCGGGGCCTCCCGACCAAACAACCGACAGCCATCTAGGACCGACCACCTCCATTGCCGGGATCCGGGGCCATCAACCTGCCACCATCGGGATCCACTCAGCCCTCCCTCTCCTACCAATCGCCGCCATTGTGTCGGCCCTCTACAGCCTGAAGAAGCCCGGAACGACCCACCCTCTAGATCCCATCGTCACCGCAGCCCCTTGTGCCGAAGATGCACACGCGCGCTTGCGCTCCACATTGGCTCTCTACGCGCTTGCGCACCGCCTGCAGCCCGCGCCTGACAGCCGCCATCCCCATGGCCAGGAGCCACCGCACTGATGCCCAACCGCCAGATCCGCCGCGCCCATGTTCGTAGCACACAACGGGAGAGGTCTCACCGCCGCCGGAAGCCACACGGGCTTTGCCCGGAAGCACTCACTAGCGGCGATAAGGGTGAATGGAGGAGGATGTGGCTGCGAAGGGGAGGATTGGTGCGAGAGGCATTTTTTTCCTCCCAACTCGAGAAATGAGTTATACCCCGCCCAACATGTTCTGAAACGCACCTTTGATGTATACTGGCTCCATTAGACATGGTGGGTGATACGTTGGAAACGTATCTATAATTTTTGATGCTCCATGCTTGTTTAGTATCTACTTTGATTTACTTGTCCACACTTTGAGGTGTTTTTTACATGTTTTCTGGTATTAACCTATTAACAAGTTGCAACAGTGCGAGATGCCTGTTTTCTGCTATTTTTTGGTTTCAGAAAAGTTAGTAAAGAAATATTCTTGGAATTGGACGGGATAAACGTCAAAGTCAATTACTTTACGTGGGGAACAAGAAGTCTAGAGAAGAGCCAGGGGGGCAGACTCACCCCAGGCGCGGGGGCAGGTGGGCCCGCGCCTGGCTATGGTTTGGTGGCCCTAGCCACCTTCCGGTCTCGCCCCTTCGCCTATAAAAAGCCCCCGATGCAGAAACCCTGAGTACCCGATCAGAAATCCATGAAACCGTTTGTAGCCGCCACCACCATCGTCCCTAGATCGGGGGGATCTAAAGTTTTCCCGGCACCCTGCCGGAGGGGAGATCATCCCAGAGGCCTTCTCTCCGGTATGATGCGTGAGTAGTTCCACCTTGGACTATGGGTCCATGTAGTAACTAGATGGTTGTATCTCCTCCTTTGTGCTTTCATGTATAGATCTTGTGAGCTCCGTTCATGATTAACATCTAATCTATTTGTAATCATGCATGTTGTATTTGCAGGGATCCGATGGATATTGAGATTATTATGTTGGTTTGATTAATGGTTTTATCTTTATGACTCTATTATGTCTGTGTTGTTTGTGATCTTGCATGCTCTTTGTTGTTAGTGGTTATCTTGGCCAAGTAGTTGCTAGTGACTCCAAGAGGGGGTATTTATGCTCGATAGTGGGTTCATGCCTCTAGTTTTCAAGGGAAGTGACAAAAATATCTTCGGTTGTAGATGTGCTGTTGCTACTAGGGAGAAAACAACGGTATCTTGTTCATGCAGCATGTGGACTGTTTACCTTACACACTTTGTTTAAAGCAGTTGTCTGTTGCTTGCAACTTAATACTAGAGGGGTTCGGATGATAACCTGAAGGTGGACTTCTAGTCATAGATTCAGCTGGATGGCGGTTTATGTATATTGTTGTATTGCCCAATCAACCTCATAGGATCTTTCTGGCTAGTAATTACATTGTTATGCCTTGCTCAGTTCCTGTCAATTGCCCTGCTGTAATTTGTTTACCTTTCATGCCATGTTGTTTATCTAAGGAGAGCACCTTTAGTGAACTATGGACCCCGGTCCAATCTTTACCATTGATACATCTTCCACTGTTATTTGTTTACTTGTTGCAAACCATTACCTTCTACACCATACGTTTAATCCTTTGTTACAGCAAGCCGGTGAGCTTGACAACTTCACTGATTCGTTGGGAAAAAAGTCTTGAGTTTGTGTTGTGTAGGTCTCCGCGTTGCTTGCAATACCTGTGTGACGCTTTCTTCCTCCTTCTGGTTCGATAACCTCGGTCTCAACTGAGGAAATACTTGCTTCTGTGCTCTTCACACCTTGCTCTTGGGGTTCCCAACAAGACTCCACATTAAGCACCAAGTTCTCTGACGCCACCAAGGAGTCATCAGTGGGCTCTATTTGCCCCGACAAGAAATGCTTCCAAGGTAGATTGGGTTGAGATCTCATATCACAGGGACATTTTGACATATCACAAGGAAATTTTGGGGAACCCCTATATGACGCATTAAGCGTTTATTCCGAGCATGACGCCTGAAGTATCGTGTCTCATGGGCCGGCCCACTTTCCATCTAAGCAGTCTACCAGGGTCGGCCTACACTAGTGGAAACGCGGGATTTTGTTGATCCCGAAAATGGGCTTTAACACCGGTTCTTCTACGAACCGGTGTTAAAGGGGGGGCCGTACCAGCGTGGCCTCTGCGGCATTAAAGGAGCCCCCCCTTTAACACCGGTTCGTGACACGAACCGGTGTTAAAGGTCCCTCCACCTGATGGCACCCCTTTTAACACCGGTTCGTGGCACGAACCGGTGTTAAAGTGAAACTATAAGACACCACCCAGCCCACACACCCCACTCTTCCATTTTTTCACATTTTGGAGCCTAGCAAGAGGGTGTGAAGAGTGCTAGTTTGTGTTTTTTCATATGCACTAGAGGTGTTCGGTGAAATGCCCGAGAGCTCAAAATAAGCTTTCTTGTTGCTCTTTCCGTCTCGGTCGAGGTCGGCAACTATAGTTTCATGTGTCATTGATGTACTATATATATAAATGGTCATCTCCCTATTATTTTTGATATATACTACATATTAATGCAGATGAATCGGCAATGGATGTACGGTGACCGCCGCACTTCCGAGTACATTACGGGCCTCCAAAATTTCATCGTTGTGGCTAATGCAAACCGTGGTCACAATGGTTTTATGTGTTGTCCGTGTGTTCACTGTCAGAACAAGAAAGACTACTCAAATACCAGAACCATTCACGCCCACCGCTTGATCTGGTTTCATGCCCAGCTATAATTGTTGGACCAAGCACGGAGAAAAAGGGGTTGTGATGGAAGACAACGAAGAAGAGGATGATGAAAACTATCATAATATGTATCCTGAATATGATGATACCGCAACGGGGTAGATAATGAAGATCAAGAGGGAGCAGATGGGCCCTGATGACGATCTTGGTCGGGCCATTCGATGCAAAGGAAGAATGTGAAACCGAACAGAGAAGGAGAAGCTGAGCGGATGTTAAAGGATCACAAAACATTGTTGTATCCAACTTGCGAAGATGGCCACAAAAGCTAGGTACCACACTGGATTTTCTGCAATGGAAGGCAGAGAACGGTGTGACTGACAGCGCATTTTCAAAGTTGTTGGTAAAAATGAAGAATCTTCTTCCAAGAAATAATGAGTTGCACGACAATAAATACCAAGCAAAGAAGGTTGTCGCCTCTAGGATTATACGTCAGAAGATACATGCCTGCATTAATGATGCATCCTCTACCGCGGTGAGAAGTACGAGAATTTGGATGCATGCGGTATGCCTGCGCTGCGGTATAAGATCGAGACGATCTGGCGATGTTGAGGGCGAGGCCCTTGGAAGAAGGTTCTGCCAAGGTTATGTGGTATGCTCCTATAATACCACGGTTAAAACGTCTCTTGAAATAAAGAGCATGCCAAGTTGTTGCGATGGCACATGGAAGACCGTAAGAAAGGCGATGTTGAGACACCCATTGATGGGTCACGGTGGAGAAAAGTCGGCGAGAGTACCCGGACTTTGCGTGGCGCAAGGAACTTAAGGTTTGGTCTAAGTACGCAGCGGCATGAATCCTTTTGGTGAGCAGAGCTGCATACAGCACACTGGCCTGTGACCCTATGTATCTATAACCTTCCTCCTTGGTTGTGTATGAAGAGGAAGTTCATTATGATGCCGGTGCTCATCCAAGGCCCGAGGCAACCCGGCAACGACATTGATGTGTACCTAAGGCCATTAGTTGAAGAACTTTTACAGTGTGGGCCAAACCAGGTGTACGTATGTGGGATGAGCACAAAGGGGAGCCATTTGACCTCTGAGCATTGCTTTTCGTAACCATCAATGATTGGCTGCTCTTAGTAACATTTCGAGACAAACAAGGGATACAATGCATGCACACACTGTTTAGATGATCTTGAAAGTGTATATTTGGATAAATGTAAGAAGGTTGTGTACCTAGGGTATCGCCGATTTCTTAGAACACGCATCCAAGAAGAAAGAAAGGCAAGCATTTCAAACGTCTGGCGGAACCCGGAGGAAGCTTGTCCTCCGTCGGTGAGGAGGTATTTGGTATGGTCAAGGACCTAGAAGTAATCTTTGGAAAAGGTCCCGGCAGTCTATCATTCGAATAGCGATGGGACACGCCCATGTGGAAGAAGAAATCTATATTTTGGGACCTACCCTATTGGAAAGTCTTAGAGGTCCGCTCTTCAATCGACGTGATGCGTGGCGAAGAATGTTTGCGTGAACCTGCTAGGCTTTCTAGGAGTGTATGGGAAGACAAAAGATACACGGAAGCACGACAGACCAACAGCGTCTGAAGGCCTGAAGAGCCTATGCATCCCGAGAACGAGAAGGGTAAGCGATGCCACTTAACTCCTGCCACCACGCTCTTACCAAAGCGAGAGAAGGAAATCTTTTGAATGTCTAAGCGGTATCAAGGTCCGTCGGCTTCTCGTCGAATATAAAGGGAATAATAAATATGGCGGAGAAAAATTCCAAAACCTGAAGTCTCATGACCGCCACGTGATTATGACACAATTGCTTCCGATTGCATTGAGGGGGCTTCTACCTGAAAATGTTCGAGTACCCATTGTGAAGCTATGTGCATTCCTCAATGCAATATCTCAGAAGGTAATCGATCCAGAAAGCCTACCAGGGTTACAAACAGATGTGGCCCAATGTCTTGTCAGCTTTGAGTTGGTGTTCCCACCATCCTTCTTCAATATTATGACGCATCTCCTGGTTCACCTAGTAGAAGAGATTGCCATTCTCGGTCCTGTATTTCTACACAATATGTTCCCCTTTGAGAGGTACATGGGAGTCTTAAAGAAATATGTTCATAACCGTGCTAGGCCAGAAGGAAGCATCTCCAAGGGCTATGTAACAGAGGAGGTCATTGAGTTCCGTGTTGATTTTATTCCTGACCTTAAGGCGATTGGTGTTCCAGAATCACGACATGAGGGGAGACTGCGTGGAAAAGGCACCCTAGGATGTAAAGCAATGATATGTAGGGACGGACATTCTCTCAATCAAGCACACTACACGGTTTTACAAAGATCTATCTTGGTTGCCCGTATATCAATGAACACAAGAATTTAATATGCCTCAAACACCGGCGGTCGATGAATGGATTATAAGTGAACACATGGCGAGTTTTGGCGGTGGCTGCAAAGACTTCTCACGAATAACACCACTGTTGGGGATCAATTTGTACTTGTTGGCGTGACACCGTCTTCGATTGTATGTACTTTCCAAGGGCGAGATAAATGGGAATACATTTTACACGATAGGCCAAGATAAAAGAGCACCAACCAAAGCAGTGGTGTCCGCTCGATGCAAAGAAGACAATGGGCAAAAGACCACGTATTATGGGTTCATAGAGGAGATATGGGAACTTGACTATGGACCTAATTTTAAGGTCCCCTTGTTTCGATGCAAATGGGTCAAGCTAACGGAGGAGGGGTTGAGGTAGACAAGAAATGCGGAATGACAACGGTGGATCTCAACAATCTTATGAAGAACTTAGGCGAACCATTCGCCCTAGCCAATGATGTGGCTCGGGTTTTCTATGTGAAGGACATGTCCTCCGGACCAAAAAAAGAAAAAATATGCAAACGAATACATCATATGATGAGCCAAAGCGTCACATAGTTCTTTCGGGAAAAGAAACATCGTGGGAATCGAGGACAAGAGACATATGGGAAGATTATAATAAGTTTGATGAAATTCCGCCCTTCACAAAGGAAAAACTGCCCAAGCATTCCGTTAAGTAAAGAAGATGCTCCATGGTTACGGTAGGCGATCATAAGGAAGGGCATATGCCAAGAAGTTCATGCTCATATTATGTAACTCTAGTTCATGTTTTTAATACATGTCTTGAGTGTTAGTCATGTTTGTGGATGGACCGAGTATGAGAAGAAGTTGTCCCGATTCGTACTTACCATTAAGATCTGATCTCCAAACGCGAGCGGTCACATATTAGAGTGCCTCTATGACCAGTTTCTCGGAGATCGGGAGGGGCTCCGTCGGCATCTCCACAAACTGGCCGTAGTGGTGTCCCTGCTCTCGAAAACCATCTTGCAGCTTTGTAACTTGTCTAACTAGATCAATACACCAGGGAGCTAACTAATTTCACATATTAGGAGTGCCACTATGACCATTTCTCGGAGATGCCGGAGGGCTCGTCGGCATCTCCTAAATCGGCCGTAGTGGTGTCCCCGCCTCAAACGGCTGGAGGACTGGACTCACAAGGATGCCTATTTATAGTACAAGCAGCTCGACATAGTGTTGACACTTACAAAATAATGTCGACACTCACCCCTATTAGTCCCGGTTGGTGCCTCCAACCGGGACTAAATTCATCTTTAGTCCCGGTTGGTGACACCATCCGGGACAAGGTACACCTACGCCGACATAATGTCGACATGCACTCACCTCTATTATTAGTGTTGACTGTGTTTTGTCCCGGTTGGTGTCTCCAACCGGGACTAAGTCATCTTTAGTCCCGGTTGGTGTCTCCAACCGACTAAAGGTTCATCCCGCCATTTTTTCCGCCATTTTTCTTCCCTTGATTCTTCCCGCCATTTTTCTTCCCGCCATTTTTCTTCCCGCCATTCTTCCCTCCAGTTCTTCCCGCTAGTTCACTATATATATATGTAGGGGTTGGCCTCCATTGTCATTGCACATCTCTAGACTCATATCGCAACCTCATCACTCTTTCCCATGGCTTCCACCGTAGCACTAACCCCAGGGAGGCGGAGGCGCTGCGCCTCGAACTACCCCTGCCTCAGCTCTTGTGTCCCCGTGGCTGGATCTTTGGCGTCGGTGTGCGGTTCCTCCTGTCCCTCTAGGTGTGGCGCGCGGATGGCCATCACGAACCACTACTACTTCGAGCTCACGCCGGGCGCGGAGGAATCCCGGATGGCATCCCGACTATTTCTCTACTTGGGAAGCCTTCTTCGTGGATCGGCATGAGAGGGCGCCGCCAGCACGGAGGACGCCCACCTCCTCCTAACTTCAACGAGGCCGTCGGCTATGGTGGCGCGGTCGGACTCTCCAGCGTCATGGCCTATGACCTGCCGCCGACTCTAACCCGTCTGCGCTACCGCAAGTCCATTACGCGCTACCATCAAGTCCAGCCACGTACTCTCGGAGGTTCAATTACGGTGACCCCGACGGCAGCGATGGCGGTGGCGAATCTGACGACTACGATGGCGAGTATTACAGTGTAGGCGAGCATGACTAAATCACTCCAACATTCGAAACAAGTTCGCCGATTGTTACTTAATCGGCCATGTATCTTGATTTTCATTCTTTTATGTATCTTAATTTTCAGTTCGATTCCGATTGTTTAATCTGGCCATGTATCTTAATTTTCAGTTCTTTTATATATCTTAAAAAAGCCCCTTTAATGCATGAAATAAGTGTTTATTTATTTTAAAAAATTCCATGTAAAGTAAATATAAAAATCATTTACATGAATGGATAGATATTATTTTTCTGAAAATTATGATATATTATTCATATTTTCTGAGTTGAAATGAAAAAGATATGAATTTTCTAAATTCATATCATATTTTTTAAATGAAAAAAGCCCCTTTAATGCATGAAATAAATGTTTATTTATTTTAAAAAATTTCATGTAAAGTAAATATAAAAATCATTTACATGAATGGATAGATATTATTTTTCTGAAAATTATGATATATTATTCATATTTTTACGAGTTGAAATGAAAAAGATATGAATTTTCTAAATTCATATCATATTTTTGAATTAAAAAGCCCTTTAATGCATGAAATAAGTGTTTATTTATTTTAAAAATTTCATGTAAAGTAAATATAAAATGATTTACATGAATGGATAGATATTATTTTTCTGAAAATTATGATATATTATTCATATTTTACGAGTTGAAATGAAAAAGATATGAATTTTCTAAATTTCATATCATATTTTTGATATGAAAAGCCCTGCATGAAATACTGTGAAACCCCCCTTTAACACCGGTTCGTGGCTGGAACCGTGTTAAAGGGGGTAAATGCTCATCTGTTGAACCCCCCCTTAACACGGTTCCGAACGAACCGGTGTTAAAGAAATGCATCTTGAGAACCCCCCTTTAACACCGGTTCGTGGCTGGAACCGGTGTTAAAGGGGGGTAATAAAATGCGCACGGGAAACGCCCCCCCCTTTAACACCGGTTCCAGCCACGAACCGGTGTTAAAGGGGGTGTGTATTCACCTTCCTCCTTCCTTTCTTCCACCATCGAGCGATCGATCGATAGCGCCGCCCGACCCGCCGCCGCTTCAGATCGAGCCCGTCCCGTCTCGCCTTTCGACCCGCCGTCGCCGCCGCTCGAGGTTCGCCGCCCGCATCCTTCCTCCCTCTAACACCTCCTTCCGCCACCGGCCGGCCCTCCCCCGGCAGGCAGCAGGTTGCCGCCCCGCACCTCGCCGGCCAGCTGCCGCTCCCCGCCGCCGGCCACCGCTGCTCCGGCCCCTCCATCCGCCACCACTTCCTACAGAGTAGACCGGCGAACGTGCAGGGCCAGCGAGCGAGGCGGCGGCGCGGCGCTGCACGGCGAGCTCGGTTACTGCGGCGCGCGCGCGTGGCAGCGGCGCGTCGCTTCGGTTGCCGGCGCTGGCGTGGCGCTGAGCGGCGGCTCGGTTTCAGCGAGGGCGCGGCGTGGCAGCCTGGCGAGCTCGGCGCCAGCGGCAGCGAGCCCTCCAACCTCATCATATCATCACGCCGCTGATCGATGGCGCGCCTTTATTTTGTGTATATCTCGAGAGGAACTAATGTGATCTAGCTAGAGGCCTAGGGATGACGGGTGGGTCCATTGACGAGGAGCAAGGTTGGCGTGGCGAGGCCGTGGTCGGGCTCGGGCTTGCGTCGGGAAGTGAGCGGCGCCGTCGGCCCGGTGGCGGCCAGGCCGAAGGAGGTGTGGGGAGGGCCAGCCGGAGGTTGGGGCGAGGACGAGCGGCCGAGGGCGAGGCAAGCGCGGCCCAGCGAGCTCATCGAGTGGCGACAGGAGAGTAGAAGCAGAGGCGAGCGACGGCCAAAGCGAGGAGGCCGGGCTCGCGGCACGGGCAACTATAGGAGCTGGGGTGGGTGACTACTGGCGGAGGGTGGATGCAGGGAATTCGATGGGGAGGGTGCGGGTGACGCTCGGAGGTGGGAACCGGCGAAGCAAAGAGGGGAGATGTGGCAGGCTTGTTGAGCAGAGGGACAAACCCCAGGAACATTGTCGTTGTATCTTGTGATTGCTATATTAATATAGCGGGGCGCAAGCCTATTTCGAGGAGCCCTGACCATCTCGCTCTCTTCCCCGTGCAGGAGCGTCTCGCCCGCCGAGCTCGAGGCCACGCCTCACGCCGACGCCGCCCGCCGCCCGACAAGCCGCCGCTAGCACCGCCCGACGAGACCGCCCAGATCCGTCCGACGAGCACCGCCTCGACGAGACCAACGTCACCCACCGGTGGCGCCACATGTACGCCACGTGTGTGATTCGACTCATCTGATTAAAACTTGTTTGCTCGATAAATTGTACTACATGCATAGATTAAAACTTGTATACAAATTGGACCTCGACTCATTTGTGTATTTATTTGTGTATTTTGGTATGAATAATATGTATATTTGTGTATGAATCCAAGTCCACTTGAATGTTTACACTCTTACTCTAGATAATATTATTGTTTTAGAAACTATGGATCCACTTAGTAGAAACCTTGAAGAAGAAGAAATAATGGAGAACATTATTGATGAGGACACCTCACAATATCTCGAACTTGGAGGGACATGACGACAGCTCAAGTACTAGTCATGGAGAAGATGAAGACTCGGTGAACACAATTTAATGGTTACAAAGTCCGGCGAGGTATATGCATTGATTAAGCCTCGGTGACTTCCAACAATCTTCTTCTACATGTATTAATTAACGCTTCTTTCTTCTTTTAGCCCTCGGATCGACCAGCCAGCAACCATCTTCTTCTACGAAAAAGAGCAAGCGAGGCGCGAGCCGGTTGAAAGATCGTGCAAAGTTCACGATCGAAGCGATCCGTGTTGATGGCAGGCGATGGAGCCCAAGAAGGCGGAACAAATTTATCGTCAGTGGAGTTCTTGTTAGGGACCAAATCCCAATCACAATTGAAAATTGGAATAAGCCAAAGAAGGCGGCGGTACCTTTGTCGATGACAGATCCAAAGAAACGCTTTGGAATTCGTTGTTGGTAAATTTCACCCTTCCGCCAGAGGAGGATGAAAACAACCCGGTTATAGAGAACAAGGTCAAAGAGTGGACTCTAAAGAAGATGGCTGATGCTTTCCGCAACTGGAAGACAAAATTGAACAAATTTGTCAAAGCTGGCGAGACTCCAAATTTCGAAGACGCATATTATGCGAAGATAAGACCTCACTGGCCTGAATTTAAGACATATAAAAAAAGTGCTATAGCTAAAAAGAGGTCAGAAACCAATACGCTTAATGCCCTGAAGAAGGAATATCACCAGAGGACGGGGTCAGGTGGCTACATATCTCAGAGGCCTAAGTGGGAGGAAGCTGAGAGGGCCCTGCGCGAGAGAGGGATCACACCCCAGACAGATGAGTGGGACCTACGTGCAAAGACTTGGTTCTACGGAATCGGGGCAAGGTTGGACCCGAAGCGATTGTGTATCTTCCCAACCATCCTTGCCAAACCCGTCACTGAACTCATCACGGCATACGAGGAAACATCCGCCGGGACCTTCCATCCCGACAGAGAGAATGACCAGCTCACACGCGCCATCGGTAAAAAAGAACACTCTGGACATGCACGAGGCACAGGGGGTATGACGTGGAAGGATGGGTTTGCCGTGGGCGACTCTTACAGATGGCAGCAGAAAAGAAAAAGCGTCTGGATCGGATGACACAGATAGAACATGCACTTGCGGCGCTGCAGACGCAAGTGAATGCACTATGAAACCATCAAGCTACCGGCCCATCTCAGCGGCATGAAGAGCCTGCATTGGAAGCTGCCCGCGCCGGACTCTGCCGGAAGCGGTGTGGCTTCCACGGAGAACGTGCAGCCAACGCTTGAAATGACGGGTCCTCGATACCCGTTGATGAGATCACGGAGAGCGAACACGCTGAGCTGCATGTGAGATTAATGGGCTTATCCATTAAGGTGGTATCGGCTATGCCTTACCTCCTAGCTGGTGGAACTTACCACCGCCGACCGATTCAGATGGCTATGCTATTGTCGGGGTGGATGAGGTTGTGAAGGAATATGAGGAAGCACAGCTTGACCATGCTACGGTGAAGGGAAACTCAACTCAAATTTGCGGTGAAAACAACCATTCTTTGGAAGAAGGAACACATTGTGCTTCCAAATTGAGGTCACTGCACCCCGTTGCCTCCGCAGCGTCGAGTCCGCTTCACCATCTCCTGCAAGGCAGCCATCTCTCCGTCGGCCATCTCTGTGGCAGCCATTTCCGGCCGTCGGCCATCTCTGCAAGGCAGCCATCTCCGCCGTCGGCCACCATCTCCGGTGCTTCAGCCATCTCCTCAGAAGCGGAAGAGCACCGCCACGAGGAGCATCAAGACTGCCACAAAGAAATCCGCAGAAACCGTCGCCAAAGAGTTCAAAAACTACGCCCGCAGCCTTCCGCCAAGCCATTGCCGGTTTTACCGTGGAATCGCAGACGAGGAGACCAATAGGATCTCGGGAGAACAGGTCAAGAAATTCTTTGCACCTAGGCGAGCCAAAGGAGAAAATAGATCCGGCGGTGGTGGTGAAGTTTTACAAAAATCTTTTGAAACCTGAAACCCCACTTGTCTTGGGACTCTGGCGCCATATTTTGAAGGCGGATGCAAGGCGCCGTAGGGAGACTGAAAGTAGCAGTCGTGAGGCACCCCACAAAACAGTTCCCATGCTCGGAGAGCAGGAAAACCAATCATGCGCCCCGCTCCAAATGTTTGACAAACGGGACGCTCCTCCCGTAGATGATTACGAGGCAGAGCTACAAAGAAAGGCCAATGAGATGGGGATGACTTACATTGCATACTTGAACTTCATGGGAGACAACTTGCCCAAATGCGATGTCAACCCCATACAGCCATGGAAGTATGGGAAGAATCTAGTCAAGAAAGAGGAGCTCAAAAATCTACCAACAAAGATGCGAAAATTGCACAAGTGGTACCTTCATTTCTGCAAGACGAGACAAGAAGAATGGATCACGGCGCATATAAGAGATGAGATTTTCTTGTGCGGACGACGCGATCGACTTCAACATTCAAGACTTGCATTTTCTATTCAATCGGAAGGAACTCGACAAATCTGCCATCGGCCTTTATTGTGTGTAAGTACTATTTACGTAATTTTTATCTCAACTCATTCACTTCATTAATTGCATGTATATATATATGCTCACCATATATGTATATACTATTATGCAGGAAAAAGGTTATGGAATGCAGGAAAGGAGGCCCTTTTGACATTGGGTTCGTTGACCCAAATAGAGTTCATGAAGAAGTGGTAAGAGAAAACCGGGCAAATGAAGATTACTTGCTAAAGTCTTTCTTGAGACAACAAACCAAAAGGGAAATACTATTGCCTTACAACTTCTCGTGAGTCTTACCCTCTCTCTTATACACATTCTGACGCTTACTCGATGTTAAGTGTAGCGATGATGAGTTATCGTGCGTAGGTTCCACTTTATTACGCTAGTCATTCAACCCGACTCAGGAAAAGTCCTTGTCATGGACTCGTTACGAAAGAAAAAGAGCTATGGGCAAACTTTAGAGATGCTCCAGAGGTAATTTCAATCATATTATCGCACTAGATCGGCAACTTTCGTGACAATAAGTAATTAATTACTCCTTTATCCATTTTCTTTGTCGGACAGGGTTTGGAAAATGTTCACGGGCAGGGCCGTGGGTGAATGGTCAGAAGAACTAAAATTTGTAGACCAAAATGTAAGTAATACTAGCTAGCTTCCAATTCCATTATATCATGCTTTATTGATTATTATTTTGATTGAACTCTCTATTCTCGTAAAGTGCGCGCATCAAGGACACGGCAATAACTTATGTGGGTACTATGTTTGCGAATTCATTCAAGAACACGATATGTGCATGGCCAAGCCGCACTAGAACAACTTAGAGTAAGTAAACAAAGTCCACAACATTATTTTATTACCATCAATTGTGTTGAGTTTTATTCTTATATATATATTGACGGCCCATTCTTCATATATATTCAGATCGAACGGATGCGGGACCAACTCCTACCATTTGAACGCACGAGCCATTCAAGAGGAATTGGCGGGTTCATACTTGATGAGGTCGTCACGCTGGAGAACTCTTTAGATATCCACCTCCGTGATGTAGATGTATGTGCCGATGTATGTGCCGATGGCGATGTATGTGCCGATGGCGATGTTTGTGTATAATAATAGTTGCTTAATTATTCATGTACTGTATGTACCGATGACGATTTATAAGTATACGGCCCCGATCGATTTCCCTCCCGCAGAAATACGCCTAACGGGCAGAAATGGCGTTTAGTCTGCCGCCGCAGAAAACGGTTTAAATCATCGCCATGAAGAATTTTTAACACCGGTTCCGATACGAACCGGTGTTAAAGAAACTGGGCCTCAAGCTCACGGCGCCATTTTAACACCGGTTCGTATAGGAACCGGTGTTAAAGGGGCCCCCCCTCTAACACCGAACCCTCAACAGCGGTTGGGGAACCGCTGTTAGAGGGCCCTCCCAACCGGAGTTAAAGGGGGGGCTCTGCACTAGTGCTAATTTCTGTCTAAGCAGGCTACCAGGGTCGGCTACCACGGCAAAATCCTTTATTTTTCTGTTTAATTTAAAAACATTCACATTTAAGATATTTAAATAGGAAAAGTTTTAAATTTGAAACTGTTCAAATCTGAAAATGGTTCAGTTTTGGAAATTGATAAATTTGAAACCGGTTTGAATGTGAAAAATATTCAAATATTTTTTTACAAATTTTAAAATTTTAAAACTGTTCAAATTCGAAAAATATCCAGATTAAAAATTTGTACATATTCAAATATGTTCTAATTTGAATTTGTTTAAATATAAAATTTTGTAAAACTTGAATCTTGTTCAAATTCGAAACTCTTCAAAATTCAGAAAAGAAACATGAAAAAAGAAAACAAATGAGAGAGATGGAGAGCGGGAGGGGGAGTTGGTCTAATCGTGTGAATCACTCTATTAAACGAGGTCTCGTCTAAGAGAAACAAAGCATAAATGGCTTACGCAGACCGTCACCGCGACCTAGGTCAACTTTCTCGCGTACTACCATGTCAACGACCTGGACCCATATGGCCTAGCTATGTCTCTTTCTGTGCTGCTGGAAGCGAAAACAACTAAAATAACTTCTAGCCAAAAATACTTTCATATAATAAAGCCCTCGGGACGGATGGTTTTCCATCTGAATTTATCAGAAATTTTGGTATATCATTAAAAAGGAGTTAATGGCTCTATTTCGGCAATTACACATGGGACAGCTACCTTTGTTTAAACTAAACTTTAGAGTCATTACACTTTTATCGAAGAAAGAAAATACGGTACAAATACAACAATACCACCTCATTTGTTTGTGAATGTTAGCTTTAAAATCTTCACAAAAGTTACCACTAATCAAATCACTAGTATTGCGCAAAAGGTATTTCGTCCTACTCAAACCGCCTTCATGTCGGGATGCCTTATATTGGAAGGAGTGGTAGTCTTGCATGAGACTATTTATGAGCTACATTAGAAGAAACTTGACGGTGTTCTTTTCAAAATTGACTTTAAAAAACATACGACAAAGTTAAATGGTCATTTTTGTAACATGCTTTTCGTATGAAAGGCTTTGGTCCAGTCTGGTGCGAATGGATTAAGAATTTCATACAGGAAGGAAGCGTTGGAGTAAAGATTAATGATGACGTTGGCCATTATTTTTAAACTAAAAAGGGTTTGCGGCAAGGAGATCCCTTCTTCCCAATCCTATTTAACATTGTCGCGGACATGCTCGCTATCATTATTGCAAGAGCAAAATAGGAGGGCCAGGTTGGAGGACTCATCTCTCACTTGGTTGAGGGAGGGGTTTCAATTTTGCAGTATCTTAAAAATCAGATAATGTAAAACTCATTCTTTGTATGTTTGAGCATTTGTTAGGATTAAAAATTAATTCCACAAAAAGCGAGGTTTTCTATTTTGGAAAAGCTAAGGATATGGAACAACAATATAGGAATATCTTTGGATGTGAGTCTGGTTCCTTGCCCTTCCAGTATCTGGGTATACCTATCCATCATAGAAAACTGTAAAATTCGGAATGAAACCTGGTTGAGAGTCGCCTTATGTCTAAGCTCAACCTTATGTCTAAGCTCAGTTGTTGGCAGGGCAAGCTTCTCTCAGATGGAAACTGTCTCATTCTTATTAATTCTGCCTTGACTATCTTATCAATGTTTATGCTTTTATTTCTAGAAATACTAGTGGCGGTCCGAAAAATACTAGACTTTTACCGATCTCGATTTTTTTTGGCAAAATGATGGCACAACAAAGAAATATAGGTTAATGAGATGGAACATTATATGTCGTCCCAAGGATCAATGGGGCTAGGAATTGAAGTGCTAGAGCTAAAGAATAAGTGTTTATTAAGAAAATGACTTTTTAAACTACTATTAGAGGAAGGTATGTGGCAAGAACTCCTATATAAAAAATATTTAAAAAATAAGATATTAGCCTACGGATTCTCCCTTTTGGAAAGGCCTTATGAGGACGAAAATGATTTCTTGAAACATGACTTTTTTCAAAGTTGGAGATGGGATAATGCTATGGTTTTGGGAAGACATTTGGTTAAGCGACATACCTTTATCGGCTCAATACCTAGCATTATATAAAATTGCTCAACATAGAGATAAAACAAAATAATTTTTCCTCTAACATGGTTATCCCAAGATCTAGCTGAAGTAGAAGGTCATGAGGATTATCACTAGATACGCAATTGCGGATTACTGATGTAGCACGTCTATTGATGCAGTGCAGTCCTCACGATCCAATCCGATCGTCGGGGTGCTTATCGTACAACACCGCTGGTGGTATCCACACAGACGAGGAGGAGCGCTGACGGTGAACTGCTAGGTTCTGTATGGCGGCAGGACTGCTGTGGAGTTAGGGTTTCCAACGCATGAAATGACCCAACCGTCAACCCTCCAGGGTTTCTACACCCCACTATATATAGGAAGTGAAAGTGGGCTTCACTCAACTTGTGTATCATTCACTAAAGCCCATATTAGATTAGTCACCATGAGTCTGACTCAGTCCAAATCCGGCTCGAGTCTAACCCAACCATATTTCCGGCTCATATCCAATTTGAACTTGCTCCCGCTCTTAAGTGTGTGACCCCGCAGGCTCATGGCAACTTGGACATGATTGAAGTTCGACTCTCAATCGATCAATCAGTAGTGGCTCCTAGCAGAATGTGCTGACTCTCAAGTACCAAAGAGTCATGACGACATGTCTTTCGAATGCGACTTACGTTCGAGTCTCTTTTGCCTCACGATATACCTTGTCAGACTATAGGCGAATAATTTTCATCCCTTAAATAGTCCGACTCTCTTCTCGATCTGAGATAAATGATTCATCTGACTAACTCTTAGTTGATCGCCTCAGTTAACACTTAACCGAGTCATGCATGGCCATGCTTTCTGAATCATATCATCCGAGAGGGCCCTGGTAATATATCTCCAAATGGAGGGGCAAAATCTCATATTGGTTATTCACATCATGCAGCTTGATTCTTAGTCAATCCGAACTCTGCCTTTATGACTTACCAGTTACGGATCAACGTTTGACAGAACCTAAGTCGGTAATCCTCAACTCGGATTATGCAATAAACTCAGGTCTAAGGATTACATTGATTGAGACATACAAATGACGACTTTTTCGTTGCATCTAAATATGGGTCAATCCGACTCACTAAACTCTTTATCCGAATCCATGTAAGTCGGAATAGCATCACCATGCCCATGACAAGTGGAACCGAGTCATCTTCCGACTTTCACATTGGTCTAAGTTGTGTGTCCAGCACAACCTTAATGACCAAGGATATTTATTACAAACACCATGAATGTATAGTTCCACAAGTGAATCACATATTCAATGATAAACATCAAATGTTTATATAAGGACACCTTAATATCTTTATGAATACAGTGGGAATTACATCATACATGATTGCCTCTAGGGAATTATTCCCAACAGTCTCCCACTTGCACTAGAATCAATCTTCCGACATCACATGTCTAGGCATCTAATGCCCATAGCTATTAGGTGCGCATCATGCTTTGGCTGTGGTAGCAGCTTTGTCAACAGATCCACAATATTTGCATCTGTATGTATCTTGCATAACTTGACATCACCTTGATCCACGAACTGGCGAATCAGGTGGTACCGCATGAGTATGTGCTTGTTATTTTGGTGTTGCCTAGGTTCTTAGGCTTGTGCAATAGCACCATCATTGTCACAATACACGTCTAACGGATTGGACGAGCCCTGAACCACACCAAGATCCATGAGGAAATTCCTCATCCATACAACTTCCTTTTCTACCTCTGAGGCGGCAATATACTTAGCCTCTGTTGTAGATGCAGACACAATCTCTTACTTGGAACTCTTCCAGCTCACAACCCCTCTGTTTATCACAAACACATATCCGGATTGTAAACGAGAATCATCAAAGTCGGTAATATAACTCGCATCTATGTAACCCTTTACACAGAGTTCATCTTCACCTCCATGATGACCCACAAGTATAGGGGGTGTATCGTAGTACTTTCGATAAATAGTAGTGTTGATCCCAACGAGGAGCAGAAGGTGTTGACTATTGGTATGGAGCAGGAAATCTCTGTAAATACTTAGCAAACATATTTTTAGGGATTTTCTGATTAAGCAAGGAAACAAAGTGCAAGTAATAAAGACAACGAAAAAATGAAACAAGTGGCCCAATCCTTTATTAGCAAAGGACAAGCCGGTGGAAATACTTATAAGAACCAAACATTCTCGAGGACACACGGTAATTCTGTCAAGTGCTTTCACTTCATATAGCTAAGTAGTCTTCTTTGGTGTTGTAAGTGTTGTGTGGGTGAACCTGTGCTAATGTACTAACCTTACTTGGACTAATACATACTTGTGATTAAACCCTCTACAAGCATCCGCAACTACAGGAAAGCAATTAAAGTAAAAACCTAACCACAACCTTAAACTCTGAGATCCTACGCTCCCTTGTGCAATGGTGTCCTAACGGGGATTCAGGTTTCTGTCACTCCGACAACCCCATAATTAGTAGGCAAATACACAATGCATTCCCCTAGGACCATAAATTATGAAGTATCATGTAGTCGACGTTCACATGACACCACTAGAAGAATAGCACCACAACTTAAATACTAAACCATTGAATAATATTTCAACACAAATCCACTACTAACAACATGACTTCTCCCATGTCCTCAAGAACTAAACAAACTACTCACAAGACATCATATGGATCAAGATCAAAGATGATATGGTGATGGATAACAATCTGAATATAAACAATAATCCAATGGTTCCACTCACAAGCATCAACTACAATAGTAATCAACACCGAGAAAGTTTCCCCTAAGAACTATGCAAGTATTCAACACAATTGTTACAGCGGGATGGAGTGGTGATGATGGTGCTGGTGGAGATGATGGTGTGGATGATGATGATGATCCCGATGAAGTCTAGCTTGATGACGGTGTTGATGGTGACGATCTCCCCTCTCCGGGAAGGAATTTCCCCGGTAGAAATCTGTCTCGGAGTTTTCCGAAGAGCTCTTTCTCTCTCGGTGTGTTCCGCCCCATAGAGGCGGCATAATCTTTCTATGGTTTCTCCTCGTGTTTTAGGGTTTTGAGGAGAAGATATAGGCGAGAGGGTGGAGCCAGAGGTGGGCCAGGTGGGCCACACCCCTATAGGCGCAGGGTAGGGGTGGCCCGCGCCTGGGGGGTGTGGGCCCACTATGGACCATCTCCGCCTCCCCTTTTGGCTTCCTTCGTCTTCTGGGAAAATATGATTTTCCGTAGTTTTTCTGGTATTTTTATGATCTTCGCGAAATTGCATTGAAACAACTCTTTTTCCATTAGAATCCTGACTCCGGCAGTTTATCCTCCAAGAATCATCCAACATGCAAAAACAGAGGAAAAGACATAAGTAACACCTCTTAATATGAAATATATCAATGAATAGAGGAAAATTATGATATAGAATGGTGATGCAAATTGGACGTATCACTCCATAAACCAAAAACATATCCTCAGTCCTTCTCAAGTACTTTAGGATATTTTTAGCCGCTGTCCAATGGATTTCTCCAGGATCAGCCTGGTATCTGCTCACAACACTTAGAGCATAGGAAACATCCGTCCTAGTACAAATCATGGCATACATGATGAATCCGACTGCTGAGGCATACGAAATCTCACTTATCCGACTTCGCTCATCAGTAGTCGAAGGACACCGAGTCTTGCTAAGTTTTACACCATGGGACATCAGTAAGAACCCCTTCTTAGACGATTTCATGTTGAACCTTTTCAACACTTTGTCCAAGTATGTACTCTGACTCAATCCAATGAGCCGCTGATGGCTCAAATGATGTAGAGCTTGTTGGAAACCCCAAGTGGAAGGTATGATGAGCACAACAACAAGTTTCCCTCAGTTATGAAACCAAAGTTATCGAACTAGTAGGATAAAGAACCAGCTGCCCAGGTGTTGCTAGCAACGTGGAACCTGCACAACAGAACCACAATACTTTGCCCCAACTTACAGTGAGGTTGTCAAGCTCACCGGTTTGCTGAAAACAAAAGATTAAACATATAGTGTGGAAGAAAGTAGTTGCTTGTAGAAATTGCATAAAGTAATTGTAGAAAGTAAACAGTAGACATTAGTTTTGAATATCAGTGGGAAGAATGGACCGAGGTCCACAGTTCACTAGAGGTGTTTGTCCATAAGATAAATAGCATGTTGGGTGAACAAACTACAATTGGGCAATTGACAGATTGAAAATGCATAATAATGCATCTACATGTCATGATGATTTCTATGAGATTTGCTTAGGAATTACAACATAATACATAGACCGTAATCCAACTGCATCTATGACTAATAATCTACCTTCAGGTTATCATCCGAAACCCTTCCAGTATTAAGTTACAAGAAACAAATAATTGCATTAAGCAAAGTGTGTAAAGTAAAAAATACAATTTCCCTTGAACAAAGGATTGTTGTTTTCTCCCTGTTAGCAACAACACATCTATAACCTTAGAGGTTCTTGTCACTCCCCTAGATTACTAGAGGCATGAACCTACTATCGAGCATAAATACTCCCTCTTGGAGTCACAAGCAACTACTTGGCCAGAGTAACCACTAGCAACGGAGAGCATGCAAGATGAAAAATAACATAGACATGATAGAATCAATAATCAATATTGAACGTAGTACTTGATACGTCCAAAATGTATCTACTTTCCCGAACACTTTTGCTATTGTTTCTCCTATAAACTATGTGATTTGGATACAACTAACATGGACTGACGCTGTTTTTAGAGAATTACCTTGGTCTAGTTTTTGTGCAGAAAATCAACTATCAGGAAAAATCCCGAAAAATATGCCAAAAATCCTATTTCACCAGAAGACTCCGGAGGCAGAATACGATATGGAGTGGAGGCCTGAGGGGCTCACACCCCTACCGCATGGGCCAGGCCTAGTCACGCTTGGGAGGGGTGTGGCCACCTCGGGCACCCCCTTAGCCTTCCTCTTCGCCTAAAAGAAGCCTCCTGACCTAAAAACCGAGGTGGGGTTCGAAGTTTTTCCAGAAAGAGTTCTCAGCCGCCACCACCGAAACCACACGGAACCGAAACTCCGTTTCCGCACACGGACGGAGAATTTGGAGAGGATCATAGCCATCATAATCAACAACGCCTCTCCATCAACCATCCATGTTTCCCCCATCCATAAGTGAGTAATCCCCCGCTGTAGGCTATGTGGATGGTAGGGATTGGATGAGTTCTATCATGTAATCCAATAAGATTGTTAGGGCATGGTGCCTAGTATCTCTATTAGGGCTATTTGACTTTGTTGCAAATTGTTGTGCTTAATGCTTGTCACTAGGGCCCGAGTGCCATGATCTCAGATCTAAACTTATTATTGATTCATTATGATAGTATTGTTTGTGATCTTATCTACAAGTTGTGTACACATATCATTGTCCGGATCCAAAGGCCCCGAAGTGACTGAAATTGGGACAACCGGAGGGGATGGATATGATGTGAGGATCACATGTGTTCATGGAGTGGTAATGCTTTGCTCCGGTGCTCTATTAAAAGGAGCGCCTTAATTGCCAGTAGTTCCCTTGAGGCCCCGGTGCAACGGGCTGGCAGGACAAAATATGTTGTGCAAGTTCTCATTGCGAGCACGCATGACTATACATGGAGCACATGCCTATGATTGTTTAGTACTTGTATGATTTATCTTATTTATCTGCAATTGCCCTAGATCTTGAAGTTACATGAATAGACTCGTCCATGCAACGCCCGTCCATCCATCCCTATGCCTACTGTTTGCTACTATCGTTACTATTGCTCTTATTCTACTGCTGCTGTTACTTTACTATTGCTATTACAAAACTGTTGCTACTGATAAACTTCTATGAGAAAGACTATTTCCAGGTGCAGCTGAATTGACAACTCAGTTGTTAAGGCTTGCAAGTATTATTTGTCTCCCTTGTGTCGAATCAATAAATTGGGTAATACTACCCTCAAAGAATAATGCAATCCCCTATACTTGTGGTTCATCAAGACTATTTTCTGGCGCCGTTTCCAGGGAACATAGATTTATTTGCAAGTTCACTTGGATCTATTATTGTTCACTGCTACTCCTTTCATCATGGGGAAGTCTCGTGATGGAAAGTTTCCTATTTTACCATCTACTACAAGAAGAGGTACATGATACATCGGAAATGTATCTATAATTTTTGATGTTCCATGCTTGTTTAGTATCTACTTTTCCTTTCTTTGTCCATACTTTTAGATGCTTTTCATATGTTTTCTGGTACTAACCTATTAACAAGTTTCCACAGTGCTAATTGCCTGTTTTCTGCTATTTTTGGTTCCAGAAAAGCTAGTAAGGAAATATTCTAGGAATTGGACGGGACGGAAGACAAAGTCAATATTTCACCGAGGAGGACTCAAAGTCTAGAGGAGAGACGGAGGGGCGCCACAGGGTGGCCAAACCCGCCCCAGGCACGGCCTAGGGTGGGCCCGCGCATGGGCAGGGTGTGGGCCCCCTGGCCGCCTCCCAGCCTCGCCTCTTCGCCTATAAGAAGCCCCCGATGCCTAAACCCTAAGCAACCGATCAATATTCCATGAAACCGTCTATAGCCGCCGTCACCATCGTCCCTAGATCGGGGGGATCTGAAGGTCTTCCCGGCACCCTACTGAAGGGGAGATCATCCCGGAGGTCTTCTTCTTCATCATGCCAGCCTCCGGTATGAAGCGTGAGTAGTTCCACCTTAGACTACGGGTCCATGTAGTAGCTAGATGGTTGTATCTCCTCCTTGTGCTTTCATGTCTAGATATTGTGAGCTCCGTTCATGATCAAGATCTAATCTATTTGTAATCATGCATGTTGTGTTTGCAGGGATCCGATGGATATTGAGATTACTATGCCAGATTGATTAATGGTTTTGTCTATTTTATTCTATCATGTCTGTGTTGTTTGTGATCTTGCATGCTCTCCGTTGTTAGTAGCTATCTTGGCCAAGTAGTTGCTAGTGACTCCAAGAGGGGGTATTTATGCTCGATAGTGGGTTCATGCCTCTACTTAATCAAGGGAAGTGATAGAAATATCTACGGTTGGAGATGTGTTCTTTCCACTAGGGAGAAAACAAAGGTCTCTTGTTTATGGTACAAGTGGATTGTTTACCTTACACACTTTGCTTAAAGTAGTTTTCTACTTAATAGTTGCTAGTGACTCCAAGAGGGGGTATTTATGCTCGATAGTGGGTTCATGCCTCTACTTAATCAAGGGAAGTGACAGAAATCTCTACGGTTGTAGATGTGTTGTTGCCACTTGGGAGAAAACAATAGTCTCTTGTTCATGGAACAAGTGGATTGTTTACCTTACACACTTTGCTTAAAGCAGTTGTCTGTTGCTTACAACTTAATACTGGAGGGGGTTCGGATGATAACCCAAAGGTGGACTTCTAGTCATATATGCAGTTGGATGGCGGTCTATGTATATTGTTTTATTGCCCAATCGAATCTCATAGGACCTTTTTTCTAGTATTGCATTGTTATGCCTTGCTTAGTCCTGTCAATTGCCATGTTGTAATTTGTTTACCCAGCATGCCATGATTGTTTATCTAAGGAGAACACCTCTAGTGAACTATGGACCCCGGTCCAATCTTTACCATTGATACATCCTCCACTATTACTGTTTACTTGCTTCAAACCATCATCACCTTCCACACCATATAGTTAATCCTTTGTTATAGCAACCGGTAAGATTGACAACCTCACTGTTATTTGGGGCAAAGTCTTGAGTTTGGGTTGTGCAGGTTTCCACGTTGCTTGCAACACCTTTGAGGTGTTTCCTTCCTCCTACTGGTTCGATAACCTTGGTTTCTTAATGAGGGAAAACTTGCTGTTGTACTGCATCATACCTTCCTCTTGGGGTCTCCCAACAAAGTGCTGCTGCACGCAACAAGACTTTTTATGGCGCCGTTGCCGGGGAGGCTAAGGACGTCTTCACAAGGGGAGTACTCCTCAACCTTTCTTTACTTTGTTTTTAGTTTGCTTAGTTTCTTTTGCTTGGTTTTGTTTGCCTCTTTTTATGAAAAACTCCAAAAAAATAGTTTAGTTTGGTTTTCTTTCCCTTATCAAATACTCAAAAAAAATTAGTTCCTGCCCTAGTTGCTACCATGTCTGGTTTTGGCACAATCTCTGTGACAATTATGGAAGAGATCTTTACTTTCAAGCAAAAAGGTGAAGAGAGTTTTAAAGAAGCTTGGTCTAGAATCTCTACTTTACAAAGGGAAACTAAGCCTAAGATGAGTCTTAGCTTGGTTATTAATAGTTTCTACCACTCTATTGCTCTTTGTTATAGATATGCTTTGGATGTTGTGGCTGAGAAAGGTATTTTTCGATGTACTGAGGACGGAGCTTTTGATGCCATAAAGAAATTGATTATGATTTATATATGCCTGGCAAGTCTGATTCCTCTTTTATAAACATTTTTCCTAGGTTGAACACTCTTGAGTCCAGTACTGCTGCTTTGAACAGTTGCTATCACACACTTAGGGCGTACCATGATTATGTTCCAATAAATTTTGAGCCTTCAAAGTGGTTTCCCACAATCAAAGTTTCTATAAATAGTACCACTTTTGCTACTCGCTGTGATATCATGTCTGAATTTTGCCTTATGCCTAAAGATATTTCTGAGTCTTTGAGTCTTTGGGTACTTTCTAAAGGAGGAGAAGAAATGTATCTTACCAATAATGCAACTTTATTGCCCATTGGAATAGCTGAAGGTGTGTTTACAAAAATCTAAGGGAAAATGGTGTCTACTGATTATCTTGTTATTGAATGTGAAGGCGTTAAAGAAAAGTACTTGTTGGGAGATAACCCAAGAGTTTCCTTGAGTGTTAGAAGTTATTACTTCAGTAATGACCTCTTCTTATCCTTTTTGTTTGCTTTTTGTGCCAAGAATGTCCTCTAATGAGAGGGAAGCAAGATTTCGGGAGTTGATGTCCCGAAACAGATTTCTATCCTCAACCATAAAAATTCGTGAGTAGTCTCTGTAAGTCGAATTGAGATGAAACTTTACGAATAAATCCTCAGTATGTTAGATATCTTTAGTTAGTTCAACACACTTTTATTTGAGCAACAGAAGATTTTTGAAAAAACGGTTTCTACCTGCTGGTCTGTTTTGACACATTTCTGCCATTATTTGCATTTGCTTCTTATTGATTCCTTTTTGGGTTCTTTTTGGGGAAATTGAGCTTTTGAAGGATTTGCTACAATATCTTGTGTTTTTAGTGAATTTTTTTGCTATTCTAAAACTAAACCCAAAGGTCTATTATCTTTTGAATACACTAATGTTGCTAATGAAGACCATGTGAAGTTTTGTATGAAGGAAAAATTTCAGGTGTAGAGAGAGGATGATGTAAGGAGATGAAGAATGGATAAAATCTCAAGCTTAGGGATGCCACCCCGGTGTCACCCCAATAAATATCCAAGAGGTACAAGCATCAAAGCTTGGATGCCCAAGGCATCCCCTTCTTCATCAATAAAAAACTCAGGTCTTTCTAGACACTTTGTTTCTATTGTTTCATGCACTGTTGTGTTTTTCTTGGAGCGTCTTAGTTTTAATTTGCTTTTCTTAGTTTGTTTAGTTTGCTTGAATAAAGTAGTTTGGACCTCCGTTCTCACCGTGTTGTTTCAAATAAGTCGATTGGTGTTGGAAAGGAGTAGAAAGTTCTTGCTTGAAAGTGTAAGAGGAGCTTGCATTGACTGTGACTTAGACTTTAGCATGTCATGCTAGGTGTTGTTTTGACCTTATGCTTAGTGATTAGTGTTGTATCATGACTTGTTCCAAACAATTGGGATTGCTTAGTGTGCCTTGAAGGAATCATGCGTTGTTTTAGCATACAAAAGCATAGTATTGCGGTTTTCTCCTTTGATGTTTTGTTTGGGTTGACTTGGCACATGCTCACACCATGTTATGATTACGAAAAAGTCACCATAGCCTCTATGATCATTTAGTCCTTGACTTGTAGCACCACTCTATGCTTTGATTAGTAATGTTTTGTAGCTCTGCATGATTATGGCCATTATTGCTCTCTTAGTTGGTTGCTCCCAGTCTTTTGCTAGCCTCCACTTGTATGAGTAAGATCTACTCATGCTTCCAACTGCCAACAAACCAAGTTATTCCAAAGTGTCCACTATAAACTCCTATGCATGGTGGTTACACCATTCCAAGTATATTCTTGTTTTTAGCTATCTTTCAATTAATAAGTATTTTGTTATTTGAAAACTTAGTGATTAAAGCTCTCACAAACTTGATGGCACACTTTATATTCCTTGCCCCTAAAAAACTTGAACCATTCTGTCATCTATGTTGTATATGCTTGCACGTATATGTTGGAATTAGCAGAACCATGTTTTCATGGGGAATGTTTTCAACATTGCACTTGTACTTTGTACACAGTTGATATCATGCTCTTTTGTCTATGGATGTCGCCGATGTGAAATAAAAAGGGAGCTTGTAAGTCCATGGAGTTATGTATTTTGTGTTATAGAAATGCCTGGGCCGCTATCCTAAGCCATGCCTAATCATGGTGGAAACTTGCAGTATCACCATAATGAGCAATCTATGAAGCATCCTCAATAAAAACCTATGCAAATAGCAAATAAAATGATCGCTGAGATGCTCATTGTCTGCTTGCCTTGTCATTTTGGTTATGGGATAGCTCCTATACCATGTGCAAGGGGTACCTCGTTGGAAGTTCTCTATGATACCCATGTACTTACTATGACAAGAACTTACATGTGACTAAAGTTGAGTAGCATGAGGTGTAGGGTTCGCAGCATAGAAAACAAAAAATTTCCTACGATTTGAACTATATACCAAGATCTATCTACTAGATACAAACAACGGGCGGATGTATATCCGTAGAGAACATACCCTTGAAGACCAACAAAGCTTAACGAGTTCAACTCGTGGTTGATGTAGACGATCTCTTGCCGATCTCAAGATTGAGAGGAAGTCCTAGCGCCGCAAATCAGCAGCGCATCCGTGCTCGCACACACGTTCGAGGCACCAAGCAACCTCCGCCTCCTCGCTCCAGCGATGCAGCGGAAGCACAACTCTTTCTTGCCGAATAGCCACCGGGAACATGTATCTCGCTAGTCCGAGACCATGGGGGATAAATTCTAGAGGGGGAGAGAGATCCTTCACGAGGAGGTGTGAGACAAGTGAGGAGGGGGGCCTTTTATAGGAGGAGGGGGGACCCCAAGGGGTGGCTGCATGGGGGCTGCCCTTGCCCTCCCTCTTCATGTGGGTGGACACTCCACTCACAAATCTCCTTTAAATTCCTCCACTCAAATTCCCATTAAATTTCCACCAAATTTAATGCAAACTCTCATTAAATAAAACTCTTTATTTTATTCAGAATTTTTCAATTACTTTAATGACAAACATTCACAATAACCCCTTGCTAGAATTCTATTTCACATGCATAACCACTTTATGCAATTTCACCAAAACCTGCTTTGGTATCTAGTGAAATAAATTCGCGCTTGTTCATTCTTTTTCGCATGAAACATTTGCTCCAATTGGATGTCGGTGTCTCTTAAGTGTGTCACCCTACGGTTCGTGAATAATGCGTACATGATCGAGACCCCTCTCGGATCAATAATCGAAGCGGATCCGAGACCCATAATCTCCCACACATTCAACGATGACTTTCTTGTGATCATCTAACCTTTATGCTAGTATCTTAATCCCTTTGTTTCACGATATATTACATGTCCGAGATTCGATCATCGGTATCTCCATACCTAGTTTTATCTCATCGACATGCACTCTTTTCTCGCTCTGTGATATAACATTCTAGTGATCAAATCACTTCCTTGCAAGCTAATCAATGTGATATCACCGAGAGGGCCCAGAGTATATATATCCGTCATCGGGATGAACAAATTCCACTCGATCCATGAGCCTCAACATAACACTTTATTAGTTCGAATCCATCTTTATAATCACCGTTACGGTGTGATGTTTGATGTTATCAAGAAACTCTTCGGTGTTAGTGATTGACATGATCTCATGGTCTAAGGATTAGGATCACTTCGTAAGTTGTTATAGCAATATAAACTCAATGACTTTGATCGTAATGCTATACTTGATGAATGTTCATCACACCATTACACTAATGTTGTGATCCCGTTATTAACAACATCCAATGTCCATGATCGTGAAACCTTGATCATCTTGTTAATCAACCAGCTAGTTTATGAGAGAGGCATAACTAGGAACTTTCTGTTTGTTTATTAAACACACATGTATTAACGCTTCCGTATTAATACAATTATAGCATGCAAAATAAACATCTATCATATACTTGGAATACACATAATAAACACTTTATTATTGCCTCTCGTGGCATATTCCTTCAGCCTCCCACTTGCACTAGAGACAATAATCTAGTTACATAGTGATAAATCTAACACCCATTGAGTTCGGTGTTGATCATGTTTTCTCTAGGGAGAGTTTTAGTCAACGGATCTGCTACATTGAGATCCGTATGTACTTTAAATCTTTATATCTCCATCCTTGACATGCTCATGGATGGAGTGAAACCGGCGCTTAATATGCTTGGAATGCTTGTGAGACCTTGGCTCTTTGGCATTGGCAATGGCACCATTGTTGTCACAATAGATCACTATTGGGTCCAACGCTTGCCAACACTCCTAGTTCGGATATGAACTCCTTCATCCAAACGCTTCGAGCCTCTTCAAGCAAAGAACATATTCGGCCTCCGTTGTTGATCCCGCTACCACAGGTTGTTTGGAGCTCCTCCAACTAACCGCTCCGCCATTCATGAGAAATACGATATCCGGATTGAGACTTAGAGTCATCCGGATCGGTGTCAAAGCTACCGTCGACATAACACTTAGCGACGAGCTCTTCTTCACCTCCAGATACAAGAAACATATCCTTAGTTCTTCCTAAGTACTTAAGGATATTCTTGACCGCTATCCAAAGTTCAAACTCGGATCCGATTGGAACCTACTAGTCAAACTAATAGCATGTGCCACATCCGGTCTTGTACATAGCATGGCGTGACATTATAGAGCCTATGGTCGAAGCATAGGGACTTTGTCCATTATCTCTCTTTCTTCCTTGAAGCCGGACTTTGAGTCTTACTCAATGTCTTGCCTTGCAACATAGGTAAGAACTCCTTCTTACTTCCGTCCATTTTAAACTTCTTTAAAATCTTATCAAGGTATGTACTTTGCGATAGCCCTATTAGGCGCCTAGATCTATCTCTATAGATCTTTATGCCTAATATGTATGACGCTTCACCTAGGTCCTTCATTGAAAATTTGCTGTTTAGATAACATTTAACACTGTTTAAAAGATCTATATCATTTCCGATCAATAATATGTCATCCACATATAATATCAGAAATGCCACATTGCTCCCACTCACTTGTAAATACAAGCTTCTCCATAAGTTTGGACAAATCCAAACTCTTTGATCACCTCATCAAAGCGGAGATTCCAACTTCGTGATGCTTGCTTCAATCCATAGATGGATTGCTGAAGCTTGCACACCTTGTTAGCATCCTTAGGATCGACAAAACCCTTTGGTTGTATCATATACAACTCTTCTTCAATATTACCATTGAGAAACGCGGTTTTGACATCCATCTGCCATATATCATAATCGAAATATGTAGCAATTGCTAACATAATCCTAATTGACTTTAGCATCGCTACGGGAGAGAAAGTCTCATCGTAGTCAACTCCTTGAATTTGTCGAAACCCCTTTGCGACAAGTCGAGCTTTATAGACGGTCAAATTACCATCAGCATCAGTTTTCCTTTTGAAAATCCATTTGTTCTCCACGGCCTTTTGGTCGTGAGGTAATTCCACCAAGTTCCAAACTTGATTTTCATACATGGATTCCATCTCGGATTTCATGGATTCTAACCATTTGTTGGAATCCGGGCTCATCATCGCTTCTTCATACGTCGCAGGGTCATCATTTTCATCAACCATGAAATTCATGACAGGATTTCCGTGACTCGGAGCTGCAGCGTCTGTTTGACCTGCGAGGTTCGGTAGTACTCTCTTTTGGAGTTTCATGATCATTATCATTAGTTCCCTCTTCAACAGGTGGAGCCAACTCCGGAACAACTTCCGGCGCTGCGCTACTCGCCATACTTTGAAGAGAAGGTTCCACAACCTCTTCGAGTTCTACCTTCCGACTACTCACACCTTTCGCGAGAAACTCTTTCTCTAGAAAGGATCCATTGTTGGCAACAAAAACCTTGCCCTCGGATCTGTGATAGAAGGAATACCCAATAGTTTCTTTAGGGTATCCTATGAAGACGCATTTTTCCGCTTTGGGTTCGAGTTTATCCGGTTGAAGTTTCTTCACATAAACATCGCATCCCCAAACTTTAAGAAATGACAGCTTAGGTTTGTTTCCAAACCATAATTCATATGGTGTCTTTTCAACAGATTTATATGGTGCCCGATTTAAAGTGAATGCAGCAGTTTCTAGTGCATAATCCCAAAATGACAACGGCAAGTCCGTCAGAGACATCATAGATCGAACCATATCTAATAAAGTACGATTACGACGTTCCGACACACCATTTCGCTGTGGTGTTCCGGCAGGTGTGAGTTGTGAAACAATTCCACACTCTTTCATGTGAGTGCTAAACTCGTAACTTAGATACTCACCTCCACGGTCGGACCGTAGAAATTTGATCTTTCTATTACGATGATTTTCCACTTCATTCTGAAATTCCTTGAACTTTTCAAAGGTTTCAGACTTGTGTTTCATCAAGTAGATATAACCGTATCTACTCAAACCATCCGTGAAAGTAACAAAATAATGATATCCACCTCGCGCCGACACACTCATTGGACCACATACATCTGAATGTATGACTTCCAATAAATCTGTCGCCCGTTCCATTGAACCGGAAAACGGCGTTCTAGTCATCTTGCCCATAAGGCATGGCTCACATGTATCAAATGATTCATAATCAAGTGATTCCAAAAGTCCATCCGAATGGAGCTTCTTCATGCGTTTAACGCCAATATGACCTAGACGGCAGTGCCACATATATGCGAATATATCATCATTAAGTTTAATCCTTTTAGCATCAACATTATGAATATGTGTAACATTATCATCGAGATCTAATAGAAATAAACCATTCATCATCGGTGCATGACCATAAAAGATTTCATTCATATAAATGGAACAACCATTGTTCTCGGATTTAAATGAATAACCACTTCGCATCAAACACGATCCAGATACAATGTTCATGCTCAGTGCAGGCACCAGATAACATTTATTCAAGTTTATAACTAATCCCGACGGCAAGTGGAGAGGCAGAGTTCCGACAGCGATCACATCAACGCTTGATCCATTGCCGACACGCATCTTAACCTCACCCCTTGCTAGCGGTCGCTTGTTCCGCAGCCCCTGATTCGAGTTACAAATATTAGCAACTGAACCGGTATCAAATACCCAGGTGCTACTGCGAGCACTAGTCAAGTACACATAAATAACATGTATATCATATATACCTTTGTTTGCCTTGTTGGCCTTCTTGTCTTCCAGATACTTGGGGCAGTTGCGCTTCCAGTGGCCAGTCCCCTTACAATAGTAGCACTCAGAATCAGACTTAGGTCCAACTCGGGGTTTCTTTTCAGGCACGGCAACAGGCTTGCCACCCTTACTTCCCTTCCGTTTTCCCTTCTTGTCTTTCTTGAAACCAGTGTTTCTATTGATCATCAACACTTGATGTTCCTTTTTGATCTCCACTTCTGCAGTTTTTAGCATTGACAGAAGCTCGGGTAGAGACTTCTTCATGCCTTGCATATTATAGTTCACAACGAAGCTCTTATAGCTAGGTGGCAGAGACTGCAGAACACGATGGATGCCTAACTCAATGGGAATCGATATTCCCAAGGACACAAGCTTATCGGCGTAACCCGACATCTTGAGTACATGCTCACTAACTATGCTCTTCCATCATGCAGCTAAAGAACTTTTCTGAAGCGTTGTAGCTCTCTACAGCAGCATGTGTGTCGAAAATCATTTTCAACTCACCCATTGTATCAAATGCATTGCCGTTTTCGAAACGCTTTCGAAGTTCCGGCTCTAGCCCATACAATATGCCGCAATGAACTAAGTTGTGGTCCTCCTGACGAGTCTGATAGACATTCTTCTCCTCGTCAGGGGCATCATCAAAAGGTGGGGGGCCTAACGGAGCTTCTAGCACATATTGCTTTTGTGCAGCAGAGAGGAGAATCCTCAAATTCATGGCCCATTCGGTAAAGTTGCTACCGTTTGTTGCTAGTTTCTCTTTCTCCATGAACACATTGAAATTAAAAGCAGGTGGTGCCATCTACAACAGAATTTGTAAAGTTTAGACTAAGTGTATGATAGATTGAGTTCAAATAATCCATATTATGAATGAACTCCCACTCAAAAACGACATCCCTCGTGCTTTTTTGGTGATTACATGAACCAAATCCACTACACCAAGTCCGATCATCACGTGAGTCGGTATAGCTTCAAAGGCGAGCATCAAATGGGCATCATATCAACTATATGATTCATGCTTAACCTTTCGGTCCGTGTTCCGAGGCCATGTCTGTACATGCTAGGCTCGCCAAGTTAGAATGTTAGTATTCACGTGTGTAACTGTTTTACACCCGAAATATGGTCGTGGATCCAAGAACACCCGATCATCACGTGATGTCTTGGAGCGATGAAAACATAATCGGTGCATACTAAAGGAAGAACACATTCTTATCTTGATATTTAAATGAGGGATCATCTTATTATGCTAACAAAGCACTAAACAAGCAATATAAGATGCTATCAAACATCATATGTTTATTAGTGAAATTATATGGTTCCCGCAGATGATCTCTATCATGTGCATCGTGGTATGATCACTATCATACCTATATGTGTAAATCCAAGGTCTATGGATTTTACACGCTATGTGTGTTAAGAGTATCATCTCATACTTCTACTTACAACACTACCATATCATAACACTAGCCCAAAGAACAATCTAAACTAGACGCCTCTAATTTATCCATTGCAAGTTTTATGTGGCTTAGGGCTTCGAGATAGAACCGTTCTTACCTACGAACATGAACCAATGAGGATAATCAAATTGTTGACAACTCTCTTGCAAAATAGATATTGACTATAGTAGGAGACAGACACCTCTAGCCACTTATGCAAACTAGTTGCATGTCAAGCGTGGAACAGGTCTCATGTGCGAGGACATGTAAAGTTTGTCCGGGCCGCTTCATCCCACTATGCCACCAATATCCAAAATTACAACAAAGGAGCAACAACATGATCATCATCGCCCACATACTCATATGTGTACTACCCGTGTAAAGTATCTACGCATAGATCCGGCTCGATACCCTTTGTAGGGTTCGCAACATAGAAAACAAAAATTTTCCTACGATGTGAACTATATACCAAGATCTATCTACTAGATACAAACAACGGGCGGATGTATATTCGTAGAGAACATACCCTTGAAGACCGACAAAGCTTAACGAGTTCAACTCCTGGTTGATGTAGATGATCTCTTGCCGATCTCAAGATCGAGAGGAATTCCTAGCGCCGCAAATCAGCAGCGCATCCGTGCTCGCACACACGTTCGAGGCACCGAGAAACCTCCGCCTCCTCGCTCCAGCGATGCAGCGGAAGCACAACTCTTTCTTTCCGAATAGCCGCCAGGAACATGTATCTCGCTAGTCCGAGACCATGGGGGATAAATTCTAGAGGGGGAGAGAGATCCTTCACGAGGAGGTGTGAGAGACAAGTGAGGAGGGGGGCTCCTTTTATAGGAGGAGGGGGGAACCCCAAGGGGGTGGCCGGCGCATGGGGGCTGCCCCCTTGCCCTCCCCTCTTCATGTGGGTGGACACTCCACTCACAAATCTCCTTTAAATTCCCTCCACTCAAATTCCCATTAAATTTCCACCAAATTTAATGCAAACTCTCATTAAATAAAACTCTTTTATTTTATTCAGAATTTTGTCAATTACTTTAATGACAAACATTCACAAATAACCCCTTGCTAGAATTCTATTTCACATGCATAACCACTTTATGCAATTTCACCCGAAAACCTGCTTTGGTATCTAGTGAAATAAATTCCTGCGCTTGTTCATTCTTTCGGCATGAAACATTTGCTCCAATTGGATGTCGGTGTCTCTTAAGTGTTTCACCCTATGGTTCGTGAATAATGCGTACATGATCGAGACCCCTCTCGGATCAATAATCAGAAGCGGGATCTGGAGACCCATACTGACTCCCACACATTCAACGATGACTTTCTTGTGATCGTCGGAACCTTTTATGCTAGTATCTTAATCCCTTTGTTTCACGATATATTACATGTCTGAGATTCGATCATCGGTATCTCCATACCTATTTTGATCTCGTTACTGACATGCACTCTTTTCTCGTTCCTGTGATATAACATTCTAGTGATCAAATCACTTCCTTGCAAGCTAATCAATGTGATATCACCGAGAGGGCCCAGAGTATATCTATCCGTCATCGGGATGAACAAATTACACTCTCGATCCATTAGCCTCAACATAACACTTTATTAGTTCTGAATCCATCTTTATAATCACCCTGTTACGGTGTGACGTTTGATGTTATCAAGAAACTCTTCCGGTGTTAGTGATTGACATGATCTCATGGTCTAAGGATTAGGATCACTTCGTAAGTTGTTATATCAATATAAAATCAATGACTTTGATCGTAATGCTATACTTCGGATGAATGTTCATCACACCATTACACTAATGTTGTGATACCGTTATTAACAACATCCAATGTCCATGATCAGGAAACCTTGATCATCTTGTTAATCAACGAGCTAGTTTATGAGAGAGGCATAACTAGGAACTTTCTGTTTGTTTATTAAACACACATGTATTAACGTTTCCGTATTAATACAATTATAGCATGCAAAATAAACATCTATCATATACTTGGAATACACATAATAAACACTTTATTATTGTCTCTCAGGGCATATTCCCTTCATGAGGTGCGGCCCTTGTATTCAAGGGACATGAGATTGCCAACTTATACTTTATCAAGCATATACTCCATAGTTTGTTCACTTTTAACCTTAATAAGTTCAAGATGCTTATTATAGGGGCAATGAGAGATGAAAGTTAACAAGTACCATAATTTTTGGAAGCTCTTTTTGAAACTTGAAATCCCTGCTTCCCTTTATGAAGGGCCTTTCTTCCACTATTATATTGAGTCTCCACGTTCTATCCTTTAGGCACCAGTTAAGAGAGCATAGTTGCCATTCTTAGTTCTACGTGCAGTGTCCCAAAACTTATTGATTGATGCATATTGTTGATATTTCTTGTTCTTGTGCTATTTGTATCTAGTCACTCTTATGAACTTTGAAGGTGTCCTATGCATCTATTTTCTACTCTATGAGGGACAAGCTGAATGCCACTATGCCATGTTTTCTGTATGTGAAACAAACAAATGTTTTTCAATGCATGTTATCATGATCTTTGTTTGTAGCCTTTCATGTTGCATGCATAGTTACTTTGTCTTATTGTTAGAACTCCATCTTTCATGCTCATGTTTAGAGTTCTTTGATCCCGGCTTTCAATGCTTGCAAATGGTTTGATCTTGATTTTGATGGTGCATGTCACCTCAAAAATTATTATTTTATCACTTACCTACTCGAGGACGAGCAGGAGTTAAGCTTGGGGATGCTTGATACATCGGAAACGTATCTATAATTTTTGATGTTCCATGCTTGTTTAGTATCTACATTGCTTTGCATTGTCTACACTTTGAGGTGCTTTTCATATGTTTTCTGGTACTAACCTATTAACAAGTTGCCATAGTGCTAGTTGCCTGATTTCTACAGTTTTTCGTTCCAGAAAAGCTAGTAAGGAAATATTCTCGGAATTGGACGGGATAGAAGACAAAGTCAATATTTCACCGAGGAGGACACAGAGTCTAGAGGAGAGACGGAGGGGCGCCATAGGGTGGCCACACCCCCAGGCGCGTCCCAGGGTGGGCCCGCGCCTGGGCAGGGTGTGGGCCCCCTGGCCGCCTCCCAGCCTCGCCTCGTCGCCTATAAGAAGCCCTCGATGCCTAAACCCTAAGCACCCGATCAATATTCCACGAAACCGTCTGTAGCCGCCGCCACCATCGTCCTAGATTGGGGGATCTGAAGCTCTTCCCGGCACCCTGCCGGAGGGGAGATCATCCCGGAGGTCTTCTTCTTCATCATACCAGCCTCCAATGTGAAGCGTGAGTAGTTCCACCTTGGACTACGGGTCCATGTAGTAGCTAGATGGTTGTATCTCCTCCTTGTTCTTTCATGTATAGATTTTGTGAGCTCCATTCATGATCAAGCTCTAATCTATTTGTAATCATGCATGTTATGTTTGCAGGGATCTGATGGATATTGAGATTACTATGTCAGATTGATTAATGGTTTTGTCTATTTTATTCTATCATGTCTGTGTTGTTTGTGATCTTGCATGCTCTCCATTGTTAGTAGCTATCTTGGCCAAGTAGTTGCTAGTGACTCCAAGAGGGGTATTTATGCTCGATAGTGGGTTCATGCCTCTACTTAATCAAGGGAAGTGATAGAAATATCTACGGTTTTAGATGTGATGTTGCCACTAGGGAGAAAACAATGGTCTATTGTTCATGGAACAAGTGGATTGTTTACCTTACACACTTTGCTTAAAGCAGTTATCTGTTGCTTGCAACTTAATACTGGAGGGGGTTCGAATGATAACCCAAAGGTGGACTTCTAGTCATAGATGTAGTTGGATCGCGGTCTATGTATATTGTTGTATTGCCTAATCGAATCTCATAGGATCTTTTTATCTAGTATTGCATTGTCATGCCTTGCTCAGTCCTGTCAATTGTCCTGCTGTAATTTGTTACCCAGCATGCCATGTTTGTTTATCTAAGGAGAACACCTCTAGTGAACTATGGAACCCGGTCCAATCTTTACCACTGATACATCTTCCACTGTTACTGTTTACTTGATGCAAACCATCATCACCTTCCACACCATACTGTTAATCCTTTGTTGCAGCAACCAGTGAGATTGACAACCTCACTGTTAGTTGGGGCAAAGTCTTGAGTTTGTGTTGTGCATGTTTCCACATTTCTTGCAACACCTTTGAGGCGATTCCTTCCTCCTACTGGTTCGATAACCTTGGTTTCTTTCTGACGGAAAATTTGCTTTTGTACTGCATCATACCTTCCTCTTGGGGTCTCCCAACAAAGTGTTGCTGCACGCAACAGTATAGTCCTAAACACCTCTGCTACTCTTGATTCACCGTCTATTATAAGTAAGCTTGTTACACCACCACCACATACACATGCTACACACACTGCTACTACTACTTAATCTAAAATTGCTTTTGATACTCATGATGTTACTTCTACTATGCTTGATGCGAGTGGTTCATTAGATCCTTTCCTAGATGCTACTATTGCTAGAACTATTTTGGGAAACACTGAAACTCCTAGTGAAGACACTATTACACCTGTTAGCTCACCTGAGTCTAGAGAAAGATATGATATTAGTGATGGTTACATTGAAATGACTGATGTATTTATTGAAGAGTACCAAAACACACATGGTGCTAGTCCTATTAGGATTCTCCTTGAGAGATGTACCATTATTCCTAAACTGTCTTCCGATCTTAAGTTTGTTACTTCTCCCATTGATATTAAAGATAAAGATTATGATTTCTCTCTTGATTTATCCTATTTAGACATTTTTGAGAAAGAACCTTTTTGTGGGACTGAAAATGAGAGTGATGTATCTTATATGAATGAGATTTCCACTATGAGTGCCTTATTCTCTGATGATTTTAAGATGCACAAATACTTTGTTACAAAGATCTTCCTTTTTCACTAAAAGGAGAAGCTAAAGCTTGGTTTAATAGATTACCTCCTGGATCCATTGATAGCCCTGATTGTTTCATTGCTTCTTTCTTCCAGAAATATTTTCCTCCCAGTGCTATACATGCTGCTTTGCAGAAACTTTTTGATTTTAAACAGGGAGAAGAAGAGAAATTGCCTGAGTCATGGACAAGGTTCTGTGCCTTGATTCATGCACATCATGGATATCCATTGCCTAAAAATGAGCTTCTTGATATTTATTATAATGGACTAACTGATGATTCTAGGACATACCTAGATAGTTTTGCTGATTGTGTTTTCAGGAAAAGAACTCCTACAGATGCAGAAGAATTAATGGCTAAACTAAGCAAGAATTATGATGATTGGACTTCAACTAAGCTAAATACACCTGAGCCTATTACTCCTGAACCAATTGTTCCTAAACCAGCTCCAACACCAACACCAAAGAAGAGGGGAGTTATTGCATTAAATGATAAAGTGATGAAAGAAGCTAAGAAATGTCTTAAGGAGAAAGGTATTAGAGCTGAAGATGTGAAGAATTTACCTCCTATAGAGGAATTATGTAAGCCAACCCCCCACTCATCTACTATTGAGGTACACTCTCTCCACTTTGATGAATGTGATATTCCCTATGGTAAGCTTCCTGATCAATGCTTAGATGAACTTGACACCTTTATTGTTAAACAAGGTAAATTTAATAAACAAGTTCAGAATCATTTATTGGAAAACTCTAGAGCTATTAGTGAGTTGAAAGATATTGTGTAAATAACTGCTAATGATGTTAAAATACTTTGTAAACACTTTCAAATGGTTCAAACTCAAATTTATCAACTTGATAAGGTACAAAAATATATGCTAGTTAATGCCTCGGGAGATTAACATGCTTATGGAATTAGAACTAGGAGTGGTATAGCTACTCAAGATCCTTTATATCCTGAAGGACACCCCAAAAGAATTGAGGATGATTCTCAACAAGATGAAAGTAGTGGTAGTCCTCATAAGAGAAAGAAAAAGAAACACAAAATAGTTGAGGAACCACCTGAACCTGCTATAGATCCTAATAGTATATCTGTCTCTGATGCTGAAACTGAGAGTGGTAATGATAAAAATGATGCTCCTGATAAGGAGGAAGTTGAGGAAGAACCTGAGAAGCACACTAAGAACACTAGGTACACTAAGGAAGATTTTAATGCTAATAAACATGGTAGTGAGAGAGAACCTTGGGTGCAGAAACCTATGCTTTTTTCCAATAAGAAAGACAAGTCAAAGGAGTAAGAACACTACAACAAGTTTTATGAGTGGATGAAACCTTTATTTTTGCAAATTATTTGACTTATGCTATTAAGTTGCCTCCCTATTCGAAGTATATGAAGGATATTGTCTCTAATAAAAGGAAGATTCCTAATGAGGAAATTTCTACTTTGTTTGCTAATCATTCCTTAAATGGTAAGGTTGCAAAGAAACTTGGTGATACAGGTATACCAAATATTCCTTGATATATTAAGAATAATTATCTTAGAACTGCTTTATGTGATTTGGGAGCTGGAGTTAGTGTTATGCCTTTTTCTCTCTACAAGAGACTCCAGCTAGAAAAGTTGATACCAACTGATATATCTTTGCATATGGATGATAAGTCTACTACTATTCCTATTGGTATATGTGAGGATGTTCTTGTTCAAGTGGCTCATAATTGCTTGGTTTTAACTGATTTTGTTATGCTTGAGATGCCTGAAGATGATAATATGTCTATTATTCTTGGGAGACCTTTTCTTAATACTGCAGGTGCTGTCATCAATTGTAATCAAGGAAAAGTAACTTCTAATATTAATGACAAAGAGCATACTGTCTATTTCCCCAAGAAGATTGATAAGATATATTGTCTGAATTCCATTGAAAATATTGACAGCATCAAAGTTGGAGAAATATATTGTCCCATTCCACAAGAAAGTTTTGAAACTATTATGATTGGGACTGTTGCTATCAAGTTTGAGGTAACATAATCACTTTCTGGAATGCAAAGTTTTTGCTTCATATAAGATTTTTTTGGTAACAAGACTTGATCAACCTTGTTAACAAAGGGATTTTAATGAACAAAACAATGCTTTCACAATGGTTATATTTGCTCACTTTTATTTTTCTCCTTCCTAGTCTTTGCTCTTTCTCTTGTTAGCTTTAGTTTTGCTAGTTGTTTGCTTGTTAGAGTGTCTAAGAACTTCTGTAGTTTTTGTTTGCTTTTGCTTCTTCTAAAAAAAATCTTTTTCTGCGAGAAAATCAATTTTCATACCGTGAACCCTAAACCCTAAACCCTGAAAATTGGCCAAAAATAAAGTTTCCCGAAAAATTCCAGAAAATTCATATTAAAATTTTCCTCGGAAAAAGGGCCAGAGGGACACCTGGAGTGGCCCAAGGGGACCCACCAGGCCAGCAAACCCCCTGGTGGCGTGGCCAGCCCCATGGCGCGCCTCGCCTGGGTGGGGCCTACCCGTGGCACTCCAAGTTGCCTCCTTCCAGCCACTTCTTTCTCTCTCCCGAAAAACACCGGAAAAATTTCTTAAGCTCGAGGTCCTGCTATTCTTGCTCCCGATTTTCAATCTCCTTGCTTAGCCCATCTTTCCTGCTGATTTTTGGAGGGTTTTCTCCTTGGTATGTGCGTCCTCTGCTTGTCCAATTAGATTTGTGATTGATAGATTGTATCTTGAGTGTTTTGTTGCTGTAGGTGACAGGTTGTGTGAGCTTACATGCTTGTTCTATGCTTTGAGATTTCATTTTGATGCATTTTTATCCCTCTAGCAAGTTCCTATAGTAGTTCCTCATCATTTATCAACTTGGAAATTACTTGGTTTGATGTTGCTCTAAAAATTTCAGAAAAAAGGGTCATGGACAAACACACCTTTGTAGAAGTGTTTGAGAGTGACGCACCTAGGAGGCCAAGACCTTCAAGATCATCCTCCCGAGCTAGGCCATCATACAATGAGGATCTCATTACACCGCGTTTTGGCGACGAGGGAGATGAGGGGGATGCGCACCCTTATACCTTCCCTTGTCCTACATTTTTGCAGGCTGCAGGGATTCTCAATGATTTCCTAACCTTGGTTTGGAGGGTTGGACTAACTAGTTATATGCAGGATGAGAGTGTGTAGTATGCTATGCTAACTAAAACTTTTGTGGAGAGTTTCTCTTTTACTAACAACCCTTTCAGGTCAGAGATGTCATTCAAAATCTATAATAGGCCCTTCACCATGAAATGAAGAAATTTTGTGAAATCCTGGGTATTGGCATGGCTAGGATGTTGAAGAATATTCCAGCTCAAGCCGCTGATTTGTTGGAGCTCTACCGTGGGATAACTAATGATGATGACCGCAGAGCCCAGCTTGGAAAGATAAGAAATATTCAACTCCTAGCTATCAGATATTTTGCTTATTATCTCGCCACTAGTATTCTTGGTAGGGAGAACACTAGCAATATTTCCAACTATCATTTGGCTTTCCTAGCTGCTGCACTCAACAATGAAACCAGGTACAATCTTGGTTCTCTTATTGCTCGTCGCTTAGCTGCTAAGGGACCCATTTATGGGGGTATTATTGTTGCACGTGTTGCTGCTTCCTTAGACCTTTCTGTTGATCCAAATGATACAATTTTGGCTCCTTAGAGGCTTGATTTAGCTGCCATGAAAGCGCATCATTTTGTCACTGCTAGCTCTACCCTTGATAGTTTGGTTCATAGGATGATGTTTACTGACGGGGAAGAGATAGAGAGAGATTCCTTTGCCCCAAACTACTTTGTTCAGTATTTCCCAGGGACCTTGGTCACGCTCCAAGGAGGAGATGGACGAGCAGCTACACATTCGTGGCTTCCACGGACACTACCAGGGGGACGCGCCCTCTTATGACCACTCTGTACACTATACAGGGGCGTCCTCGAGCTCGTACCAGGATGAAGGGGCCTCTTCATCATATTACGAAGGTGCACCTTCTTGGTCACCATGGGGTTGAGCCCCACTTAGGCGAAAAGCCTAAGCTTGGGGGGAGGTACACTGACATCACACTCATCTATATATCATGTTTCGTCGGTTCTTTGTATATCCATGTTTCGCTTTCTTTTTGGTTTTTGTTTCTGCTTTCTCAAAACACAACAAGAACAAAAATATTTTCGTTCTTTTTCTTAGTTTGTTTCTTTTCTTTTTAGCTCTGGTTTGCCTTAAAGAAAAATCAAAAAATATTTTGCTTTGTTTGTTTTTGCTTTGTGTGCTTACTTTAAAAGTCGAAAACACCAAAAATATTTGTTGTTCTTCTTTGGTTTTGTGAAGTTCTTTGCAGGGTTCAGTAGTCCTCAGTGGAGTTTGGTTTCATGTTATTATTCAAGCCACACAAGTGAAGGGAAATAATGAAGATTAAGACAACTTGAGGTGTGGTAAGAGGCTGGTAACGGACTCTATTTGTTTTCATTTTTGTACATATACTCATTATTGTGGGCTTGCTTAGTCTGTTCATGTATGCTTAGTAGTTCTTTCTTTCTTATGATTAGCTCCAGCTTGCTAATAGTTTGTAGCATGTCATATGATTATTTGCTTGCATTGTTCTATTCATAACTTGGTATGATATTGTGGTATCCTCCTCATAATGTTTCATGTGAATCAACTTGGCACATGCTCACGCATGCATATGACTAAACAATAGTCAGTAAGCTTCGATGATTTATTTTGCCTCAGAGTTCCTGTATCACTTTCATGCCATAATTATTCATGTTTTATTGCAAGCATGATTATGGCAGTTATTGCTCTCTCGTTTGTCGCTCCCTCTCTATTGCTAACCTTCACTTGCACTGAGTATGTGTTCTACTCGTGCTTCCAACTCCCTAAAACCAATATTGCCAACAGTGTCTGATACGTCGGAAACTCATCTATAATTTTTGATGTTCCATGCTTGTTTAGTATCTACTTTGCTTTGCTTTGTCCACACTTTGAGGTGCTTTTCATATGTTTTCTACTACTAACCTATTAACAAGTTGCCACAATGCCAGTTGCCTGTTTTCTGTTGTTTTTGGTTCCAGAAAAGCTAGTAAGAAAATATTCTCGGAATTGGACGGGACAAAAGAAAAAGTCAATATTTCACCGAGGAGAACACAGAGTCCAGAGGAGAGACGGAGAGGCGCCACAGGGCGGCTGGACCCTCCCATGCATGGCCTAGGGTGGGCCCGCGCCTGGGCAGGGTGTGGGCCCCTTGGACGCCTCCCAACCTCGCCTCTTCTCCTATAAGAAGCCCCCGATGCCTAAACCCTAAGTACCCGATCAATATTCCACGAAACCGTTTGTAGTCGCCGCCACCATCGTCCCTATATCGGGGGATCTGAAGCTATTCCCGGCACCCTGCCGGAGGGGAGATCATCCCGGAGGCCTTCTTCTTCATCATGCCAGCCTGTGGTATGAAGCGTGAGTAGTTCCACCTTGGACTACGGGTCCATGTAATATCTAGATGGTTGTATCTCCTCCTTATGCTTTCATGTCTAGATCTTGTGATCTCTGTTCATGATCAAGATCTAATCTATTTGTAATCATGCATGTTGTGTTTGCAGGGATCCGATGGATATTGAGCCTACTATGTCACATTGATTAATGGTTTTGTCTATTTGATTCTATCATGTCTGTATTGTTTGAGATATTGCATGCTCTCCGTTGTTAGTAGCTATCTTGGCCAAGTAGTTGCTAGTGACTCCAAGAGGAGGTATTTATACTCGATAGTGGGTTCATGCCTCTACTTAATCAAGGGAAGTGACAGAAATCTCTACGGTTGTAGATGTGTTGTTGCCACTAGGGGGAAAACAACGGTCTCTTGTTCATGGAACAAGTGGATTGTTTACCTTACACACTTTACTTAAAGTAGTTGTTTGTTGCTTGCAACTTAATACTGGAGGGGGTTCGGATGATAACCCAAAGGTGGAATTGTAGTATAGATGAAGTTGTATGGAGGTTTGTGTATATTTTTGTATTGCCCAATCGAATATCATAGGATCTTTTTGTCTAGTATTGCATTGTTATGCCTTGCTCAGTCCTGTCAATTGCCCTGCTGTAATTTGTTTACCTAACATGCCATGTTTGTTTATGTAAGGAGAACACCTCTAGTGAACTATGGACCCCGGTCCAATCTTTACCATTGATACATCTTCCACTATTTTACTTGTTGTAAACCATCATGACCTTCCAGACCATACAGTTAATCCTTTGTTTCAGCGACCGGTGAGATTGACAACCTTTCTGTTAGTTGGGGCAAAGTCTTGAGTTTGTGTTGTGCAGGCTTCCACATTGCTTGCAACACCTTTGGGATATTTCCTTTATCCTACTGGTTCGATAACCTCGGTTTCTTACTGAGGTAAAACTTGCTGCTGTGTTGCATCATACCTTCCTCTTGGGGTTTCCCAACGAAGCGCTGACGCAGCGCCATCAAGACTTTTTCTGACGCCGTTGTTGGGGAGGCTAAGGACATCTTCACAAGGGGAGTCCTCCTCAACCTTTCACTTTTCTTTGTTTTTAGTTTACTTAGTTTCTTTTTCTTGGTTTTGTTTGCCTCTTTTTTATCAAAACTCGAAAAAAAATTAGTTTAGTTTGGTTTGCTTTCGCTTATCAAAAACACAAAAAAATAGTTCCTGCTCTAGTTGCTATTGTTGTTTTGGCTTGCTCCACTTTTGCCAAAATGAACTTTGCTGAGAACACCAAGTTGTGTGACTTCACTAGCACAAACAACAATGATTTCCTTATCACTCCTATTGCTCCACCTGCTCCTGATGCTACCTTTTATGAAATTAAGCCTGCTTTGTTGAATCTTGTGATGAGAGAGCAATTTTTTGGTGCTAGTTCTGATGATGTTGCTGCCCATCTCAATAACTTTGTTGAACTTTGTGAGATGCAAAAGTATAAGGATGTAGATGGAGATATTATTAAGCTCAAGCTGTTTCCTTTCTCCTTGAGAGGAAAAGCTAAAGAATGGTTGCTATCTTTGCCTAGAAATAGTATTGATTCTTGGATTAAGTGCAAATATGCTTTTATTGCAAAGTACTACCCTCCTGCTAAGATTATATCTATGAGAAGTGACATTATGAACTTTAAACAACCTGACAATGAACATGTTTCTCAAGCTTGGGAAAGAATGAAATCTTTGGTTAAGATTGTGCCACTCATGGACTTACTGCTTGGATGATTATCCAGACTTTTTATGCAGGTTTGAACTTGTCTTCAAGAAACCTGTTGGATTCAGCTGCTGGAGGTACCTTTATGACCATCACCTTGGGTACTGCAATAAAACTCCTTGATAATATGATGGTTAATTATTCTGAATGGCACACTAAGAGGGCTCCACATGGTAAGAAGGTAAATTCTATTGAAGAAACCTCCTCTTTGAGTGATAAGATAGATGTTATCATGGCTATGCTTGTCAATGGGAAAGCTCCTTTAGATCCAAATAATGTTCCCTTAGCTTCTTTGGTTTCTCAAGAAGAGCAAGTTGATGTGAACTTCATTAAAAACAACAATTTTGGCAACAATACTTATGATAATAACTATAGGCCTTATCCTCCTAATAATGACAATACCTATGAAAAATCCTACAACAATGCTAGAAGTTCCCCTTTGAACTTGAAGTCATGCCCAAAGACTTTATTAGTTAACAAACCACTTTCAACAAGACTGTGGAGGAAAAGCTTTTAAATGTTGACAAAAATATTTCCTCTTTGTCTGAAGCACAAGCTTCCTTGATTAATAAAATGGCTGCTAAACCTAAAACCATGGAAAGTGCCTTTGCTGCTAATCATGCCATACAAGTTACTATTGATGAAAATGTTAGACTGTTAGCACAACTTCATGCTAAGTGGGAAAGGGAAGCTGAAATTGATAGAAACAATAGTGTGTGCACCATCACCACCCATATGGATGCCACTAAACCACAAGAAGTCCCTATTACTCCTCCAACAATGCCTAAGGCTAATGAGTCTACTTCTAGTGATGCTAAGTTTGATTTCGATCTTGATGGTTGCAATATTTCTGAAGTGATTATGTTCCTGCAAAAACTTGCTAGAAGTCCTGATGCTAGTGATATGCATGTTGCTTTCACCAAACACATTACATATGCTCTTGTTAAGATTAAGGAAGAGAAACTAAAACACAAAGCTTCTATTCCTAGGAAAGTACAAGATAGTTGGGAACCCATTATTAATATGCAAGTGAATGACTTTGATATCAAAGCTTCATGTGATCTTGGTTCTAGTATCTCTATTATGCCTAGGAAGATTTATGAAATGCTTGATTGCCACCTTTAGAAGATTGTTATTTGGATGTCCTACTTAATGATAATGCTAAGAAGAAACTCACGGGGAGTGTTAATGATGTTCTTATTATGGTTAACAACGCTTATGTCCCTGTTGATTTCTATGTTTTGGACGTTGAATACAATGCTTCTTGTCCTATTACTTTGGGAAGACCTTTTCTTAGAACTGTTGGTGCCATCATTGATATGAAAGAAGGCACCATTAAATATCAATTTGCATTCAAGAAAGGTATTGAAAACTTCCCTATGAGGAGATATAAGTTGCTTTTTGCTCCACCTTTGAAAGCAAGGTTTGATGTTAATGCTTCCTCATTTGAAAATACTTGATTTCTTGCTTCTTGTGCCTAACTTAAAGGCATTAAAGAAAAGTACTTGTTGGGAGATAACCTAAGATTTTTCTTGATTCTTGGAAGTTATTACTTATGTAATGACCTCTACTTATCCTTTTTGTTTGCTTTTTGTGCCAAGAATGACCTCTAATGAGAGGGAAGTAAGATTTGGGGAGTTGCTGTCTCGAAACAGATTTATGTCCTCCACCATAAAAATTCGTGAGGAGTCTCCGTAAGTTGGATTGAGCTGAAAATTTACAAATAAATCCCCCGGTATGTTAGATAACTTTAGTTTGTTCAACACTTTTTGATTTGATCAACAGAATATGTTCAAAAAAATCGGTTTCTACCTGCTGGTCTGTTTTGACAGATTTCTGCCATTATTTGTATTTGCTTCTTATTGATTCCTTTTTGGGTTCTTTTTGGGAAATTAAGATTTTTGAAGGAGTTGCTACAGTAGCTTGTGTTTTTAGTGAAAAGTTTTTTTGTTCTAAAACTAAGCGCAAAGGTTTATTATCTTTTGAATACACTAATGTTGCTAATGAAGATTGTGTGAAGTTTTGTATGAAGGAAAAATTTCAGGTGTAGAGAGAGAATGATGTAATGAGATGAAGAATGGACAAAAGCTCAAGCTTGGGGATGCCACCCCAGATGTCACCCCAAGAAATATCCAAGAGGCACAAGCTTCAAATCTTGGGGATGCCCAAGGCATCCCCTTCATCAATAAAAAGCTCAAGTCTGTCTAGACACTTCGTTTTTATTGTTTCATGCACAGTTGTGTTGTTCTTGGAGTGTCTTAGTTTTCGTTTGCTTTGATTAGTTTGTTTAGTTTTCTTGAGAAGTTTGGACCCCCGTTCTCGTTGTGTTCTTTTGCAAATATGTTTTCTTGGTGTTGGAAAGGAGTAGTAAGTTCTTGCTTGAAGTGCAAGAGGAGCCTGCATTGACTGTGACTTAGACTTTAGCATGACATGCTAGGTGTTGTTGTGACTTTATGCTTAGTGATTATTGTTGTATCATGTCTTGTTCCGAACAATTGGGATTGCTTAGTGTGCCTTGAATAAATTATGCATTGTTTTAGCATGCAAAAGCATAGTATTATGGTATTCTCCTTTGATGCTTTGCTTGGGTTGACTTGGCACATGCTCACACCATGTTATGACTATGACAAGTCACCATTAGCCTCTATGATCATTTAGTCCTTGACTTGTAGTACCACTCTCTGCTTTGATTAGTTTGCTTTGTTGCACTTCATGATTTTGGCCATTATTGCTCTCTTAGTTGGTTTCTCCCAGTCTTTTGCTAGCCTCCACTTGTATGACTAAGTTCTACTCATGCCTCCAACTCCCAAGAAACCAAGTTATTCCAAAGTGTCCACTATAAATTCCTATGCATGGTGTGTTACACCATTCCAACTATATTCTTGTTTTCAACTATCTTCCAATTAAAAACTATTTTGTTATTTGGAAACTTAGTGATTAAAGCCCTCACGAACTTGATGGCACACTTTATTCTTTGCCCCTAATAAACTTGAACCATTATGACAACTTTGTTGTATATGCTTGCACTTATAAGTTGGAATTAGCAGAACAGTGCTGTCACGGGGAACATTTTCAACATTGCACTTGTACCTTATTTTACTGAGTTGATATCATGTTCTTTTGTCTATGGATGTCACCGGTGTGAAATAAAGAGGGAACTTGTAACTTCATAGAGTTTGTATCCTGTGTTAGAGAAACGCCTGGGCCGCTAGCCTTAGCCATGCCTAATCATGGTGGAAACTTGCAGCATCACCATAATGAGCTATCTATGAAGCATCCTCAATAAAAAGCTATGCATATGGTAAATAAAAAGATTGCTGAGATGCTCATTGTCTGCTTGCCTTGTCATTTTGGTTATGAGAAAGATCCTGTACCAAGTGCAAGGGGTACCCCATTGGCGGTTCTTAATGATATGCAAATACTTATAGTGACAAGAACTTACCTGGACCCAAAGTTGAGTATGAATGACGTGTGGCCCTTGTATTCAAGGGACTTGACATTGCCAACTTATACTTCGTCAAGCATATACTCCAGCTTTGCCACTTTAACCTTAACCACTTCAAGATGCTTATGATAGGGGCAATTGAAGGAAATATGCCCTGAGAGGCAATAATAAAGTGTTTATTATGTGTATTCCAAGTATATGATAGATGTTTATTTTGCATGCTATAATTGTATTAATACGGGAACATTAATACATGTGTGTTTAATAAACAAACAGAAAGTTCCTAGTTATGCCTCTCTCACAAACTAGCTCGTTGATTAACCAGATGATCAAAGTTTCCTGATCATGAACATTGGATGTTGTTAATAACGGGATCACAATATTAGTGTAATGGTGTGATGAACATTCATCCGAAGTATAGCATTACGATCAAAGTCATTGAGTTTATATTGATATAACAACTTACGAAGTGATCCTAATCCTTAGACCATGAGATCATGTCAATCACTAACACCGGAAGAGTTTCTTGATAACATCAAACGTCACACCGTAACAGGGTGATTATAAAGATGGGTTCAGAACTAATAAAGTGTTATGTTGAGGCCCATGGATCGAGAGTGGAATTTGTTCATCCCGATGACGGATAGATATACTCTGAGCCCTCTCGGTGATATCACATTGGTTAGCTTGCAAGCAAGTGATTTGATCACTAGAATGTTATATCACGGGAACGAGAAAAGAGTGCATGTCAGTAACGAGATCAAAATAGGTATGGAGATACCGATGATCGAATCTCGGACATGTAATATATCGCGAAACAATGGGATTAAGATACCAGCGTAAAAGGATCCGACGATCAAAGAAAGTCATCGTTGAATGTGTGGGAGTTAGTATGGGTCTCCAGATCCTGCTTCTGATTATTGATCCGAGAGGGGTCTCAATCATGTCCGCATTATTCATGAACCATAGGGTGACACACTTAAGAGACACCGACATCCAATTGGAGCAAAATTTTCATGCCGGAAAGAATAACAAGCAGGAATTTATTTCACTAGATACCGAAACTGGTTTTTGGGTGAAATTGCATAAAGTGGTTATGCATGTGAAATAGAATTCTATCAAGGGGTTATATGTGAATGTTTGTCATTAAAGTAATTGAAAAAATTCTGAATAAATAAAAGAGTTTTATTTAATGAGAGTTTGCATTAAATTTGGTGGAAATTTAATTGCAAGTTTGAGTGGGATTTTGAGTGGAGGGAAATGAAGAGGTTTTTGTGAGTGGAGTGTCCACCCACATGAATGAAGGAGGGGAGGGGGCAGCCCCCATGGCCGGTGGCCAACCCCTTGGGTGCCCCCCTCCTCCTATAAAAGGCACCCTCTCCCTCTCTCTCACTCACACCTCCTCGTGAAGGATCTCTCTCCCCCTCTAGAATTTATCCCCCATGGTCTTGGACTAGGGAGATACATGTTCCCGGTGGCTATTCGGCAAGAAAGAGTTGTGCTTCCGCTGCATCGCTAGAGCGAGGAGGCGGAGGTTGCTCGGCGCCTCGGACGTGTGTGCGAGCACGGATGCGCTGCTGATTTGCGGCGCTAGGACTTCCTCTCGGTCTTGAGATCGGCAAGAGATCGTCTACATAAACCACAAGTTTAACTCGTTAAGCTTTGTCGGTATTCAAGGATATGTTCTCTACGGATATACATCCGCCCGTTGTTTGTATCTAGTAGATAGATCTTGGTACATAGTTGTTCCCATCGTAGGAATTTTTTTGTTTTCTATGATGCGAACCCTATAACAATGAGGGCTGAAAGCTAACAAGTACCATAATTTTTGGAAGCTCTTTTTAAAACTTGAAATCCCTACTTCCTTTAGAAAAAGGCTTTTCTTCCACCATTATTGAGTCTCCACCTTCTACCTTTAGGAACAATTAAGAGAGCATAGTTGTCATTCTGTGTGCAGTGTTCCAAAGCTTATTAATTGATGCATATTGTGTTATTACTTGCTCTTGTGCTACTTGTTTCTAGTCACCCTTGTGAACTTTGCATGTGTCCTATGCATCTATTTGCTACTCTATGAGGGACAAGCTGATTGCCACTATGCTATGTTTTCTGCATGTGAAACAAACAAACGTTTTTCAATGCATGTTATTCATGATCTTTGTTTATAGCTTGTCATGTTGCATGCATAGTTACTATGTCCTATTGTTAGAGCTCCATCTTTCATGCACATGTTTAGAGTTCTTTGATCCTAGTTTTCAATGATTGCAAATGGTTGGATCTTTATTGTGAGGATACATGTCACCTAAAAAATTATTCTGTTTATCATTTACCTACTCGAGGACGAGCAAGAGTTAAGATTGGGGATGTTGATACGTTGGAAACATATCTATAATTTTTTATGCTCCATGCTTGTTTAATATCTACTTTTCTTTACTTGTCCACACTTTGAGGTGATTTTTACATGTTTTCTGGTACTAACCTACTAACAAGTTGCAACAGTACAAGTTGCAAAACTAAGCGCAAAGGTTTATTATCTTTTGAATACACTAATGTTGCTAATAAAGATTGTGTGAAGTTTTGTATGAAGGAAAAATTTCAGGTGTAGAGAGAGAATGATGTAATAAGATGAAGAATGGACAAAAGCTCAATGGGGATGCCACCCCCGGTGTCACCCCAAGAAATATCCAAGAGGTGCAAGCGTCAAAGCTTGGGGATGCCTCCTTCTCACTACAAGAAACTAGTCACGTGAAGACGTTATTTATAAGACGCATTTTATCTTCGTCTCTAGGTAAATACTAAGCGCTTTATAAAGATATTTTATGAGACGCTATACAAGTCGTCTCAAAATACACTCTTGGGAATTATATTCCACAACTGACCCCACGATGGCCATCCGATCGGTTCTCTCTCACTTGACGCTCCTTGACTTAGAAAAGAAACCGTGTAAAACCTAGCTGCCACTGTATATTCCTTGCACCGTCTCCCTGTCCCTGCTACCAACCTGCGGCGTACCGTACCGTCCGCCAATGCAGGACACAACAGCGCGACGGCCGGCGTGCGACGATGCCCCCTCCTAATCTCCAGGTCTACTGGTTCCCCGATGGCGATGATCTGCCCCCGCGCAGCTCGTGGGCGGCGCCTCCACGACGTCCCCAGCGGAGATTCCACGGCAAAAATCCACCGCGGCTAGGCCGAGGTTGTATCGATCAAGACCTTCAGACAATCGCCATCATTTTTTAGCACACAAGCTCCAGGTCAAGTCCTTCCATCCCCACCCAGCCTTCACCAGCTATACTTGATTTGCTTCAACCAGAACAAGGTTTGCCCACGAGCTATGTTTGTCATTATTTTTTACTTAAAATTAGTGGTCGTGTGAATGATTAAAAAGGTATTTGAGTTACATTCCACTCTGCTTTCACAGCTTTCGACAAACAAAAATCTTTTCTAAACTGGAAGCTGAGCGTATGATCAAGGCATGAGGTTGCCATCATTTTTCCATTCCTTCATAACAGGAAACGTATGGTATTTTACACTGATGCAGTACATCAGATCTATATCAGAGAACCTAGTAACTCATGCATACAGTATTTAAAATTTCCATACAAGCATGAAAGGCAGAAGTTACATACTACTGGAAGAGGATACCTTGATCGGTTGCGGATTATTGTATGCCTTGATTATGTGATTATTGCATTGTGTGTTTTTGCATGAATTGCAAAGAGATGCACGTTTCGTACTGGCATCCTCCTTACTATTAAGTTAATCGATCTGATATTCTAAGTTGAAATTCGATTTTCTTGGTTTGGGTTCATTTACATACCGGAGCACATGGTCATGGCTGGAACTAATGGCATCATGGATCGATCTATTTTAAGTGGAACAAACATCTTCCATCTGTTGGAAAATATCTGCAGAGCCATTCTCGTTTGGGGATTCTTGGTATATTATCATTAAACTAGTTTGATATTTTGATTATTTTTATGCTGAAATTTTCAATTAATTGTCCTGGAACCATTATTTGTCTTGGAGAGTTCTTGGAGCAGAATCAGCGGAATTGGCCGCTGGAGCAGCAAGTGTGTTTTCATGTATCAGGTGCGAACCATACATATTTATTTTTCCTAGTCACTTGACTTCCTGTCTGGCCTTGCTCTAAATTTGGTGTGATGGTAGAATTAGCATTTGAATTGGTCTGATGCATTGTTTGAGGAGCTTATTCCATGTTAATTATTTTTTCAATGCTTGGCAGGGTACTGGATGACTGGAAAGGACATGTACAGATGTAATGAACGGACACTGAAGATATTGGATGACTGCAAATTAAAAGGACATGTACATATGTAACAAACGGATGAAGATATTGGATACTTGTAAATAAAAATTTCATAGATAGCTCTTATTATTTGGAGACAAAGTGTGGATGTAAATACGTATTATTTTCCAGGTGTATTTGCAGATTCTAGGTGATTTAAATTCTTGTATACTTACTTCATATATGTACAATACAATTTTGTATACACAATACCTTAATCAAGAAGACTCGATACGTCTTTAATTATTATGTTGTGAACATATGGACCAATAGTGTTTCAGTTTGACAAACTATAATAGTATTTCAATGGAAAACGAAATTCTGGTGTCACATCTCAACTATTTGAGACGTGATATTGCGTCACTACGGGTGGTAGAGACGACATAAAAATCCATATAAGAAAACATCCTTAGAGTTGGTTGAGACATGATATGAACGTCTCATCTCTTTGTAGACACGCTCACCAAAGCGTCGCTATGGTCTTTGAGACGGTGCATCGGAAGACGCTCGTGAGACGTTTTATAGGTGCGACTCTATGTTGCCTTAGAGATGATATAATATGTCTCTAGTCCTTATATTGTGTGTCTCTACGTGATAAGTTTCTTGTAGTGTCTTCATCAATAAAAAGCTGAGGTCTTTCTAGACACTTCGTTTTTATTGTTTCATGCACCGTTGTGTTGTTCTTGGAGCGTCTTAGTTTTTGTTTGCTTTGCGTAGTTTGTTTAGTTTGCTTGATAAATTAGTTTGGATCCCCGTTCTCGCTGTGTTGTTCCAAATAAGTTGATTGGTGTTGGAAAGGAGTAGAATGTTCTTGCTTGGAAGTTCAAGAGGAGCTTGCATTGACTGTGACTTAGACTTCAGCATGTCATGCTAGGTGTTATTTTGACCTTATGCTTAGTGATTATTGTTGTAGCATGACTTTCTCTAAACAATTATGATTGCTTAGTGTGCCTTGAAAGATTCATGCATTGTTTTAGCATGCAAAAGCATAGTATTGTGGTTTTCTCCTTTGATGCTTTGTTTGGGTTGACTTGGCACATGATCACACCATGTTATGACTATGAACAATTCACCATAGCCTCTATGATCATTTAGTCCTTGACTTGTAGTACCACTCTATGCTTTGATTAGTAATGTTTTGCGCTCTGCATGATTATGGCCATTATTGCTCTCTTAGTTGGTTGCTCTCAGTCTTTTGCTACCCTCCACTTGTATGAGTAAGCTCTACTCATGCTTCCAACTTCAAGAAACCAAGTTATTCCAAAGTGTCCACTATAAACTCATATGCATGGTGTGTTACACCATACCAAGTATATTCTTGTTTTCATCTATCTTCCAATTAAAAAGTATTTTATTATGTGAAAACTTAGTGATTAAAGCTCTCACGAACTTGATGACACACTTTTTATTCCTTGCTCCTAATAAACTTGAACCATTGTGTTATCTATGTTGTATATGCTTGCACTTATACGTTGGAATTTTCATAACTGTGCTGTCACGGGGAACGTTTTCAACATTGCACTTGTACTTTGTACACAGTTGATATCATGCTCTTTTGTCTATGGATGTCGTCGGTGTGAAATAAAAAGGGAGCTTGTAAGTCCATGGAGTTATGTATTCTGTGTTAGAGAAACACCTGGGTCGCTAGCCTAATCCATGCCTAATCATGGTGGAAACTTGCAGCATCACCATAATGAGAAATCTGTGAAGCATCCTCAATAAAAATCTATGCAAATAGCAAAAAAAAAGATCGCTGAGATGCTTATTGTCTGCTTTCCTTGTCATTTTGATTATGGTATAGCTCCTGTATCATATGCAAGGGGTACCCTGTAATGCCCCGAAAAATATTTCGTAACGAAATTGCTTGCTATTTCCTTTTCATGCATCATCATGACATCATGCATATTTGGTCTCTAAAATATTTTCGACAAAAGCCTATTTTGTTTTCTAATTAGTCCCCTCTTTTATTTCAAATTAAAACCCCGGTCTTTCCTTGATCTTTTATTTTTCTAAAAAATATTTACAAAAGTCTTCTAAAACTAAAAAATAAAAATATTTCCGAGGGAGGCAGCCGGCCAGGCCAAACGGCCCAGCTAGCCACCTACGACCGAGTAACAAAAATCCTAGGTAGTCCTAACCCTAACCTAGTCCCGCATCCCTCACACCCGTCGCCGCCAGTCCAGCACGCACACACACCAATCGCACCCAGACACAGCTGCACACTGACCCACTCTACCTGACTCAACACCCGACACGCACCCTGGCCACACACACACACACACACGCACTAGAACCAAATACAACACAGGACACACACTAGACCCATGCTGGTCACGACCCTCCTCTATCGTCTCCCATCGATCGGTCCCAGCGCCGCCAGCCTCCTCCCAACCGGCGCCGTGTCCAGGCTCGCCTCCACCCGCGTCGCTGGCCAGGCGCTGCTCCGCGCCTTGCTCCTCGCCGTCTCCCCTCGCGCCCTTCTCTCTGCTGTGTCGCCGCGGTGCTCCGCCTCCAGCACTGCTCGATAGAGCCCGCGTCACCCTGCCTCCACGCGGGCACGATCTCGCCAGGTCTACAGCGTCGTCGTCCTCTCGTGATATCTGTTGCCAACCATCATCCTCGCCCTTGAGCTTCACCACCTCCCTCTCTCGTTGGCGCCCGTCCGCAGCTTGGGTTTCCCCGCTGCCGGCTGCCTCTCGGTAGCAAGTTGGCGCCTCTGTCGGTCTCGCCATGGCTTCCCTGGCTCTTCATCGTGGCAGCCCTGTCCGACGTCCTTCCGCGAGCCGTCTACGAATCCTTCCTCCAGTAGTCGCGCGTCCTCGTCCTTAGGACCGAGCTCTGCCCCGCCTCCGCTAGTTCTGGCCTCCCTGGCCCGAGTGTGCCCTCCTGCGGACCCGCGTGCAACCCAGCCTCTATCTCCGTCGCCGTGGGCACTCATCTCGCTTGCGAGGCCCTCGCGTTTGACCACAAGCATGCCCCTTCCCATTTTCTGCCAATATGAAGCCATGCGCATTCAAGGTGTTCAACAATATGCCCGTGTGTTTGGCTCAGTAGGATGTACCGCGAGGATTTGTGATGTGGTGCCAGTTCATATGTGTACATGAAGATGGTAATCCAGTAACCACAAGATGGAAGTCGGTACCCCAAGACCTCCGTCCTGGAACCGAAGCCGGTGCCCTCAAGATCTCCGACATGGAACGCCGAGTTCTTCTGCATGGAACCCGAAGACTCCAACCTCGGAACTCGAAGATCGATCCGGTCGAACCCAAGACCTTCTAACCCTAAACGTGCGACCCCTACCTTGTCCCTATTTTATAAATTGATACACAATTTGTGCATATTAAATTATCTATGCTTGCATACATATATTATTGTTCGGGGTTTCGGCGATTCATCTATTAAATAAATATGGAATATATGGGAGTGTTATTTGTCTTGTCCCGGTTCCATTTAATATTGTGTAGTGAACCGATGTCATGTTATATCTTGTTAACCAACATTTAAATTGCGGGGTAGATAAATAACTCGAACAATAATATTCAAATGTCGGGATCCCGACTCCGCTTAATATTGCTAAGTGGGGCCGCATATTACCATGCCATGCATCATATCATAAACATGCCGGATCTTCCGCCATATTATTAAATATTGCATTCGGTGTTTCTTTCTAGTGATTTGCTTCTTCACCGATTAGGACGATGAGTTGATGCGAGATACGACAAGCCCTCGGTTCCTCGACTTTGTCTCACAGGCGAGCATTCTCTCCCTTCTACCTATTTTTCATTTATAGTCTTTACTTCCTTCTTTTGATCTATTGCTATCCTTATTGTCGATGCTATAGTACCGTTCCTTTATTTACCTGCTCCACTATATTGCCTTGGTTATCCTATTGTCTTGTTTGACTAGCTAGTATTGTCCTTGCAGTCGTAGGCATGCTTAGTATCGCTCTCATATAGGTGGAACCTGATACTTGGATATTTTTGGTGATAAGATAATTAATCTGGTGATGTTGGTTATGGTTTCACCTAATGATAAGGCCCCGGCAGGGACCACCTTTGGGAACTTCTTGAGCCGACCTAGGACCCGTTCGTTCTACGATACCAGTTCTGAGTTAATCGCGCTAACCAAACGTGGGTCCTCTGGGATCCCCCCTCAACTACCGGCGCTATTCGTATATCCAGAGGGTTACAAAATTGGTTTTCCATTTGATGCATATGCATAATATGTCCTCGGACATGGGTGAGTTGATATGTCTTCGGACTTGATGTTTTGGTAGATTGCCATGGCTTGCATACATAAATCGCGGTACACGGTGGCGGCACCCACGGTGTGTACAAGTTACCCCGCAGGGCCCGATCCACTAGTAGGCGCAAACGATGTGCCTTCCTTGAGAATCGTCGTACCTGTTGGTTGGTTCCCCACAGTAGGTGATGCCTCTAGATATGCGCGTAGTTAAGGGACAGTTCTTGTTGTGAAATTCGGATGGCACGCGTAATATGTTGCCTGAAGGGTTGAGCATGCGTTTGGAGCGATGGTGCACCCTAGGTAAATCTTTTCGAGAAGCTGTGTGTCCACGGTTATGGACGCCTCAGGAGTATAGTGTCATGATCATAAACAACGCCACTGATGCTTTGGCTCTAATAATATGATTAGTAATTAGCCTTATCAACTAAACACCTGCTTAACTAAAATTGCCACTGTGTGTTCTGCAAGAGGACTTCCTCGACTGGTCTTCGAGGGGGAAATCTTCAGATGGGTTCTGTTTGGTGTTATATATAGTTAACGTGTAGTGCTCTCTTATCTCGCTCTAATAGCCGAAGTTGTAGCACGTCTCTATAAGTAGATAGTGAAAGCTTTGCGGTCGCTGAGCTCACCATACCTATGTAGGCGAGGACCGCCGAATTCTAGTCTCGCCGTGTACTGGCCTCAGTACTAACCGTTCTCTCTCTTTGTGTTTTCCTTTGCCCTTTGTCGGCACCCTTTTGTCTTGACAGGTATGTGATTGACGACGTTAGCAAGGTGAAGGGAATATGCCCGAGAGGCAATAATAAAGTGGTTATTATTGTATTCCTTGTTTATGATAAATGTTTATTTTACATGATATAATTGTATTAATATGGAAAAGTTAATACATGTGTGTTTAATAAAAAAAAAGTAAGTTCCTAGTTATGCCTCTCTTATAAACTAGCTCGTTGATTAACAAGATGATCATAGGTTTCCTGATCATGGACATTGGATGTTGTTAATAACGAGGTCACAACATTATTGTAATGGTGTGATGAACATTCATCCGAAGTATAGCATTACGATCAAAGTCATTGAGTTTATATTGCTATACCAACTTACGAAGTGATCCTAATCCTTAGACCATGAGATCATGTCAATCACTAACACCGGAAGAGTTTCTTGATAACATCAAACGTCACACCGTAACAGGGTGATTATAAAGATGGGTTCAGAACTACTAAAGTGTTATGTTGAGGCCCATGGATCGAGAGTGGAATTTGTTCATCCCGATGACAGATAGATATGCTCTAGGCCCTCTCGGTGATATCACATTGATTAGCTTGCAAGCAAGTGATTTGATCACTAGAATGTTATATCACGGGAACGAGAAAAGAGAACATGTCAGTAATGAGATCAAACTAGGTATGGAGATACCGATGATCGAATCTCGGACATGTAATATATCGCGAAACAAAAGGATTAAGATACTAGCGTAAAAGGTTCCGATGATCACAAGAAAGTCATCGTTGAATGTGTGGGAGTCAGTATGGGTCTCCAGATCCCGCTTCTGATTATTGATCCGAGAGGGGTCTCGGTCATGTCCGCATTATTCACAAACTGTAGGGTGACACACTTAAGAGACACCGACATCCAATTGGAGCAAAAGTTTCATGCCGAAAGAATGAACAAGCGCAGGAATTTATTTCACTAGATACCGAAACAGGTTTTCGGGTGAAATTGCATAAAGTGGTTATGCATGTGAAATAGAATTCTAGCAAGGGGTTATTTGTGAATGTTTTTCATTAAAGTAATCGACAAAATTCTGAATAAAATAAAAGAGTTTTATTTAATGAGAGTTTGCATTAAATTTGGTGGAAATTTAATGGGAATTTGAGTGGGTTTTTGAGTGGAGAAAATTGAAGGGCCATTTTGTGAGTGGAGTGTCCACCCACATGAATGAGGAAGAGGTGGGGGCACCCTCCATGGCCGGTGGCCATGCGCCCTTGGGCTGCCCCCTTCCCCTATATAAGGAGCCCCTCCTCTCACTTCTCACTCACACCTCCTCGTGAAGGATCTCTCTCCCCCTCTAGAATTTATCCCCCATGGTCTCGGACTAGCGAGATACATGTTCCCGGTGTCTATTCGGAAAGAAAGAGTTGTGCTTCCGCTGCATGGCTGGAGCGAGGAGGCGGAGGTTGCTCGGTGCCTCGAACGTGTGTGCGAGCACGGATGCGCTGATGTTTTGCGGCGCTAGGACTTCCTCTCGATCTTGAGATCGGCAAGAGATCGTTTACATCAACCAAGAGTTTGGACTCGTTAAGCTTTGTCAGTCTTCAAGGGTATGTTCTCTACGGATGTACATCCGCCCGTTGTTTGTATCTAGTATATAGATCTTGGTACATAGTTGTTCCCATCGTAGGAAATTTTTTGTTTTCTATGCTGCGAACCCTACAGTGGTATCAGAGCCGGATCTATGCGTAGATACTTTGCACGGGTAGTACACATATGAGTATGTGGGCGATGATGATCATTTTATTGCTTCTTAGTTGTACTTTGGATATTAGTGGCATAGTGGGATGAAGCGGCCCGGACAAACTTTACATGTCCTCGCACATCAGACCTGTTCCACGCTTGACATGCAACTAGTTTTACATAAGTGGCTAGCGGGTGTCTGTCTCTCCTACAATAGTCAATATCTAATTTGCAATGAGTTGTCAACAATTTGGTTATCCTCGTTTTGGTTCATGTTCGTAGGTAAGAACAGTTCTATCTTCGAAAGCGCTAAGCCACGTAAAACTTGTAATGGATAAATTAGAGGCGTCTAGTTTAGATTATTGCTGGGCTAGTGTTATGATATGGTGATGTTGTAAGTAGAAGTATAAGATGATACTCTTACAACACACATAACGTGTAAGTTCCATAGACCTTGGCCTTACACATAGAGGTATGATAGAGATCATACCACGATGCACATGATAGAGATCAAGTGCTGGAACCATATCATTTGACTTATTAACATATGATGTTTTATTGCATCTTATATTGCTTGTTTGGCGTTTTATTAGCATAATAAGATGACCACGCATTTAGATATCAAGATAAGAATGTGTTCTTCCTTAAGTATGCACCGACAATGTTTCGTCGCTTCAAGACATCACGTGATGATCGGGTGTACTTGAATCCACGAGCATGTCTCGGGTGTAAGACAGTTACACACGCGAATACTAAGGTTCTTACTTGGCGAGCCTAGCATGTACAGACATGGCCTCGGAACACGGATCGAAAGGTTAAGCATGAGTCATATGTTTTGATATGATGACCATATGGATGCTCGCCTTTGAAGCTACACCGACTCACGTGATGATCGGACTTGGTGTAGTGGATTTGGTTCATGTAATCACCAAAAAGACACGAGGGATGTTGTTTTTGAGTGGGAGTTCATTTCTAATTTGGATTAGTAGAACTCAATTTATCATAAATTAAATCAAAGTGAATTTGCATAATTTGTTGTAGTCATTGGCATTCGTTCACCACCTTATGCATAGTTGTAATTGAGATAATAGAACTATAGAATTCTGGATATATACTTTATGAACTGGTATCGTATTGTGTTGAGTGTCAATCTAAAGTTTAAAGTCCTATTGCAAACTTTCAGCAAACTCTATTTACTCCGTGAAATTTAATAGTTGGTATTAAATCGAGAGTAACAATTACAGTGTTAGTATCTTAAGTATCATGTTTTGCCTCCATGATTCTTGATTGTTTTAATATCAAATTTATCTAGGAGGTGAAAGAATTGTTTCAGAAACCATCATGTGTGGCAGATATAACGATATCTGAAACAATGTTTTGGGTGCAAAATGATAGAGTATAATATATGTTCTCATATTGGATGAGAATTTACGAAGGTTGGAGATGCTAGACATCCTAATCATCCAAAAGGGTTTTGGAAAGTAATGTTATACTCACGATTCGCCTTTATAAGCTATAGTAGCTTGATCATGAAAGTTGTCATGATAAGGATGAATAGAAGATGCATGTAAACTGTTTACTACACTAAAAGATTACTAAAGAATGGATTTTGAAAGAATACCGATCATTTGATGATGGTGATCTACTTCAAAGTGCAAGTCCAAAGGTATTATTATTTGAATATACACACTTTGTACTATGTGTCATGTATATGGCGCCACTTTTTTATGTTGATAGATTCTTTTAAAAAGGAAAAGGAAATGCTGAAAGAGAATCTATAAAATATATTTGGCAGAAAAGAAAAGATTGGAAATATCCAATTTAGGTATATATATGATATACATGTTATGGTTATATTCTTTGCTTGTTAAACAATGTGATTCTTGGGTATTGGATACCGAATTGGTTGGTATGAAATTTCATACAGAACGACGCAATTCATGAACCACAATGGCCTAAGTAACTAGCAAGAGAATATGTGATGATGTTCATTGAAAACAAACAAACCGTTGTTTGTATTTCTTGTTGACATCAAAGCTTGACTTCAAGATTTGTTTTAATAATTGTTATTTGAATCGGGTATTATGAGAACAAAGGTTGTTCAAATAATTACCGTATTCCATATAAGATGGATGATTTACAAATCTAGTTGGAGAAATCACATCCATAAAATCTAATGCTAAAATGTCGCAAGACAAATGATTGAAAGATCACTTACGAAGTGACATCGCCGTTTAAATTATATTGGAAAGAAAACATGAAGAATCTCCATATTTATGGATTTTTGGAGTCTTTAATTTGATCAAGTGACGCTTGTGAGACTTTCCTCGGGATAATTAAAACTTCGTTCAAAGGCCAAAGAAGAACGAACGACTAAAATATTGGAATTTATACATATCGATGTATGTAGTCCATTATGTATAGTCGTAAGCGATGGATTTCATCTTCATATGCTTTCTCCGGAAATTTGAGTGAATGTTCACTTAATGAGAAAGAAGTATGAAATATTTGAAAATGTTCAAAGACTTTCAAGATGAAGTGGAAAATCATTGTAACAAGAAAATAAATGGTTTATGATTTTATCATATGGGATTTATTTGAGTTACAAGTGTAACAAGAAAAATAAATGAATTATGATTTTATCATAAAAGGGATTTATTTGAGTTACAAGTTTAGAAAAACACCTAGATTTACATCTCACGAAACACCATAGGAATATGGAGTGTTTGAGATTTGTAATGAAACCTTGTTTGACATGGTTGGATCAAAGGTGTTATTGATAAAAATGCTATTATGTTTTAAAAGATTAAAGCTTTAGAGACTTCCGCTTTTACACTGAAAAGAGCTCCATCTTGATCCGTTGAAATGACACCATGGAAGTTATGGTTTGGGGTAAAACCCAAGTTGTCATTTCTTAAATTTTGGTATGCTAAACATAAATAAGATGTTTACAACCGAAGTCGGATGAGCATGTCTTTGTAGGTTATTTCGAATAACAATTGGTTATTCCTCCATAACACCAAGGACAAAAGGGTTTGTCGCTTGAAACATGAAGTTTCTTGAAGAAGGAATTTTTCATAAATGTTAAGTAGGAGGAGAATAGAACTTTGATAAGGTTAACGAACCTTAGCTAAATGTGCTGAGTTACTTGCTTAGGAAATGGTTCTGGAGGCTGCCATAATGCTCATAGCTTATGTGCCTCAAAGGTTGCGGTCACGGAGGTCTAAAGTTCCTATTGAACCAAGAAGGTCGGATAAACAATCAAATGATTGAGATTTGAGAGTAAATCATTATTGTTTGACAATGATGAACCGACTACAAAGAAGCGATGATGGGCCCTGACTCCGTCAAATGGCTTGAAGCCATAAAATCCGTGATAGTTCCATACACGAGAAATCAAGTTTTGAACTTGGAAGAGCCTCTGGAAAGGTGTAAAAACCTATCGGTCGTATTTGGATCTATAAAGAAACAGAGATGGATGTTTTACATCTATGAAATAGTCGACATATCTGTAAAGTATTTTACGACAATTTTCAAGGAGTTGACTATGACAAGATTTGATCTTTCATAGCGATATTTAGTCTGGACGGATTAAAGTAGCAACCACTACATATAATTTGGTATATGGTAGATGAATAAACAAAAAAAAATCTTCTAATAGAATGGTTACCTAGGACGTGTACATGACACGGTCCAAAGGGTTTTGTTAAATTCAAAGGATGCTAAAAGGGCATGCAAACTTCAATGGTTGAAAAAGCATCGCGGAGTTGGAATCTTCACCATGATGAAAAATGAGTTTTTCATCAGGAGACAATGAAGATGCTTGCATTTTGCAAGAAATTAAGTGGGAGCGTTGAGACATATTTCTAATACATTATGTGGATGACATCTTGTTGATTAGAAATGATGTATATTTTATGGACAAAGGTTAAGAATTTCATTTCGATGAAATACTTAGGCAAAACCCGAATATTTAGAGTGAATGTCTATAGTGGATAGACTGTGATGCCAATATGGTTGTGCCAAACATACATATATGAGATATTGATGGAGTTCAATATAGAAATGACAAGAAACAGTTCTTGTTGCATGGAAAGGAATTGAATCAAGATTCAAGTGTATCGACACTTGATAAGTGAAACAAGATTCAAGTGCTTTGACACTTGATGAGTGAAATCACGAGAATGTTTTGATCAATCATACCATGATATGTATACATCCAGATATGTCCTATGCTCTAAGTGTTATGAGCATTTACCAGAATGAATCATAAAATGATCATTGGACGATAGTGAGGATATTCTTATGATCTTTTTGAAAGAACTAAGAATATATTTGTGTAGAGGTGACAAACAATTACAAATAGTTCATTGTAAAGCGTTACATTGATACTAGGTTTGTCACAAGATACAAATTAAGTTTATCTCAATTTAAACTATGGGTTGCACAATTTAATGGAAAGAAGATTCCATGATGGATTTGGATGAAATCCATAGTTAAGACATTGTGACGAATACTACAACAAAAGGGCTAAGTATATGACTGCTATAGTAGCAGCAAAGGAGGGCATTTGTGTCAAGTAGTTTGTTATCAAACTAAGGTGTGGTTCGCAACGGGCTAACACTAAAGATATATTGTACGACAATAGTATCGACGTGTTTTAACCCCAAGGAACTAAAGGTCTCACCAAAAGACCAAATTTATACAATGCCATCTCATTGGAGAATGAGTGATGTGTGAAGACGCAAAGACATGCAAATACACACGAACCTGAAAGCGTCAGATACGTAGATTATGTTAACCACTTGCAGTTGCGTATATGGAACACCAGAAAGCCATATGTGTTCAATACGCAAAGTTTTCAAACTAGATTATTGTCTCTAGTGCAAGTGGGAGACTGAAGGGAATATGCCCGAGAGGCAATAATAAAGTGGTTATTATCGTATTCCTTGTTTATGATAAATGTTTATTTTACATGCTATAATTGTATTAATATGGAAACGTTAATACATGTGTGTTTAATAAACAAAAAGGAAGTTCCTAGTTATGCCTCTCTTATAAACTAGCTCGTTGATTAACAAGATGATTATAGGTTTCCTGATCATGGACATTGGATGTTGTTAATAACGAGGTCACAACATTATTGTAATGGTGTGATGAACATTCATCCGAAGTATAGCATTACAATCAAATTCATTGAGTTTATATTGCTATAACAACTTACGAAGTGATCCTAATCCTTAGACCATGAGATCATGTCAATCACTAACACCGGAAGAGTTTCTTGATAACATCAAACGTCACACCGTAACAGGGTGATTATAAAGATGGGTTCAGAACTACTAAAGTGTTATGTTGAGGCCCATGGATCGAGAGTGGAATTTGTTCATCCCGATGACAGATAGATATGCTCTAGGCCCTCTCGGTGATATCACATTGATTAACTTGCAAGCAAGTGATTTGATCACTAGAATGTTATATCACGGGAACGAGAAAAGAGAACATGTCAGTAATGAGATCAAAATAGGTATGGAGATACCGATGATCGAATCTCGGACATGTAATATATCGTGAAACAAAAGGATTAAGATACTAGAGTAAAAGGTTCCGACGATCACAAGAAAGTCATCGTTGAATGTGTGGGAGTCAGTATGGGTCTCTAGATCCCGCTTCTGATTATTGATCCGAGAGGGGTCTCGATCATGTCCGCATTATTCACGAACCGTAGGGCGACACACTTAAGAGACACCGACATCCAATTGGAGCAAAAGTTTCATGCCGAAAGAATGAACAAGCGCAGGAATTTATTTCAGTAGATACCGAAAGAGGTTTTCTGGTGAAATTGCATAAATTGGTTATGCATGTGAAATATAATTCTAGCAAGCGGTTATTTGTGAATGTTTGTCATTAAAGTAATTGACAAAATTTTGAATAAAATAAAAGAGTTTTATTTAATGAGAGTTTGCATTAAATTTGGTGGAAATTTAATGGGAATTTGAGTGGAGAAAATTGAAGGGCCATTTTGTGAGTGGAGTGTCCACCCACATGAATGAGGGAGAGGTGGGGGCACCCTCCATGGCCGGCGGCCATGCCCCCTTGGGCTGCCCCTCCCTTATATAAGGATCCCCTCCTCTCACTTCTCACTCACACCTCCTCGTGAAGGATCTCTCTCCCCCTCTAGAATTTATCCCCCATGGTCTCGGACTAGCGAGATACATGTTCCCGGTGGCTATTCGGCAAGAAAGAGTTGTGCTTCCGCTGCATGGCTGGAGCGAGGAGGCGGAGGTTGCTCGGTGCCTCTAACGTGTGTGCGAGCACGGATGCGCTGCTGTTTTGCGGCGCTAGGACTTCCTCTCGATCTTGAGATCGGCAAGAGATCGTCTACATCAACCACAAGTTTGGACTTGTTAAGGATTATTGGTCTTCAAGGGTATGTTCTCTACGGATGTACATCCGCCCGTTGTTTGTATCTAGTAGATAGATCTTGGTACATAGTTGTTCCCATCGTAGGAATTTTTTGTTTTCTATGCTGCGAACCCTACACAAGGTTACCCTTCCGGCTTGGCCTGGGCAGGGTTGGACACCGCTTGATTATTCTTCAGGACTCTTATTACCATTTGGATCTTGTCCGTACTCGGATACTATTTTAATTTCTTCTTGAGTTGTATCTTCGTATTGTACCTTTTGTATTCTTGACTCGTTGATTCATTGTTGTATATATAAGTTCTTGCAGACTCTGTTGTAAACTATTGTGATGTAACTACTTGTAATCAAATCCCACCCACACGAAAGTGTCTGGTGGGGCATCTTTGAATCGCTTCTATGCAGGATTTAGCGGGAAATGCTAGGATCTGCATAGAACCGATTCAGGGGCGTTACATACCCCGTTGGCGGTTCTCTATGATACACATGTACTTACTATGACAAGAACATATAGGTGACCAAAGTTGAGTGGCATGAGGTGCGGCCCTCGTACTCAAGGGACATGAGGTTTCCAGTTTATGATCTGTCAAGCATATAACTCATATTGGACCTCACTTTCACCTTAACCATCTAAAGATGCCTGTGATAGGGGCAATGAGAGATCAAAGCTAATGAGTACCCTAGTTTCAGCATTTGTAAGCCTTTCAAACTTTTCAAAACCTTTTCACTTCCTTGTTGAGTCACCACTTATTCTATGAGCACCCTCTTGTGAGCATAGTTGTCATTCTTAGTGTAATGTGCTTGTCTCAAAACTTGGTTAATTATGTCATGACTTTGATGCTTATATCTCTGATATCTTCACTTGAACTTAAGAGGTGCCTTGGCATTTATTTTGTGCTCTACAAACAAAGACAAGCGAGATACCACTCTATCATACCATCTTATGAGCATTGCAATGTTTCTTATGTCTATGTCTCATGCTACTTATTATAATTGAGTTGGAATATCTTCATAGCTTGCAATGATTATTAAGTAGACTTAGTTGCATACTCCTTATTATTAATTGTCTAAGTATCTACTCCTATGCTGAGAATATTTACATCATATGAAGCAAATGTGTTCGTGAAAGTTCTTTTATCGCACTCAGTTTTCAACTAAATTGCTTGAGGACAAGCAATAAGCTAAGCTTGGGGGAGTTGATACGTCCAAAACGTATCTACTTTCCCGAACACTTTTGCTATTGTTTCTCCTCTAAACTTGTGTGACTTGGATACAACTAACACAGATCATTGTTTTAGCAGAATTACCTTGGTGTCTAGTTTTTGTGCAGAAAATCAACTATGAAGAAAAATCCCGGAAAATATGCCAAAAATTATATTTCACCAGAAGACTCACGGAGCCAGAATATTAGACTGAGTGGAGGCCTGAGGGGCCCACACCCCCTGTCACGTGTGGCAGGCCTGGCCGCGCCTGGGAGGGGTGTGGTCACCTCGAGCACCCCCTCGGCCTCCCTCTTCGCCTATAAGAAGCCTCCTGACCTAAAAACCGAGGGGGGGGGGGTTCGACGTTTTTCTAGAAAGAGTTCCGTTGGGCCGCCACCACTAGAAATCGCAATTCGGAACTAGAAACTCAGTTCTGGCACCCTTCCGGGACGGGGAATTTGGAGAGGATCATCGCCATCATCATCAACAACGCCTCTCCATCAACCATCCATGTTTCCCCCATCCATGAGTGAGTAATCCCCATTGTAGGCTATGGGGATGGTAGGGATTGGACGAGTTCTATCATGTAATCAAATAAGATTGTTAGGGCATGGTGCCTAGTATCTCTATTAGTGCTATTTGACTTTTTTGCAACTTGTTGTGCTTAATGCTTGTCACTAGGGCCCGAGTGCCATGATCTCAGATCTGAACTTATTATTGATTCATTATGATAGTCTTGTTTGTGATCTTATCTGCAAGTTGTGTACACATATCATTGTCTGGATCCAAAGGCCCCGAAGTGACCAAAATTGGGACAACCAGAGGGGATGGCTGTGATGTGAGGATCACATATGTTCATGGAGTGGTAATGCTTTGCTCCGGTGCTCTATTAAAAGGAGCGCCTTAATTGCCAGTAGTTCCCTTGAGGCCCCGCTGCAACGGGCTGTCAGGACAAAAGATGTTGTGCAAGTTCTCATTGCGAGCACGCATGACTATATATGGACCACATGCCTATGATTGTTTAGTACTTGGATGCTTTATCTTATTTAACTGCAATTTCCCTAGATCTCGAAGTTACATGAATAGACTCGTCCATGCAATGCCCGTCCATCCATCCCTATGCCTACCGCACTCATATCCTACTGTTTGCTAATATTCTTAATATTGCTCTTGTTCTACTACTTCTGTTACTTTACTATTGCAATTACAAACCTGTTTCTACTGATAAACTTCTATGAGCAAGACTATTTCCAGGTGCAGCTGAATTGACAACTCAGTTGTTAAGGCTTGCAAGTATTCTTTGTCTCCCCTTGTGTCGAATCAATAAATTGGGTAATACTACCCTCGAAGACTGTTGCGATCCCCTATACTTGTGGGTCATCATTACTCAATATCCATCGGATCCCAACAAACACAACATGTAGGATTACAAATAGATGATCTTGATCATTATAGGCACCTCACAAGATCTAAACATGATAGCACAAAAGAGAAGAAACAAACATCTAGCTACAGCTATGGACCCATAGTCCAAGGGTGAACTACTCACGCATCACTCCGGAGGCTGGCATGGTGATGAAGAAGGCCTCCAGGGTGATCTCCCCTCTCCGGCAGGGTGCCAGGAAGAGCTTCAGATCCCTCTCGATCTAGGGTCGATGGTGGCGGTGGCTATGGACTTTTTCGTGGATTTCTGATCGGGGCTCCAGGTTGATCTACCCTCTCCGGTAGGGTGTCGAGAAGAGCTTCAGATCTCTCCCGATCTAGGGACGATGGTGGTGGCGGCTACATACTTTTTCGCGGATTTCTGATCGGGTTCCTAGGGTTTCCGCCTCGGGTTGTTTATATAGGCGTTGGGGTGATATGTCGTAAACGTATCTATAATTTTTGATGTTCCATGCTTCTTTAGTATCAACTTTGCTATGAATTGTCAACACTTTGAGGTATTTTTATACATTTTCTAGGACTAACCTATTAACAAGATGTTGCAGTGCCAGTTGTCTATTTTTTGCTGTTTTTGGTTTCAGTAAAGCTAGTAAGGAAATATTCTCGGAATTGGACAGGACAAAATCCACAGTCAATATTTTACCGGAGAGAACACGAAGTCCAGAGGAGATACGGGCGCCACACCTGGTGCAGTCCACCTAGGCGCTAGGCAGGTGGGCCCCCTGGCCCTCAATCGACCTCGCCTCTTCGCCTATAAAGTCACCCCAATGGAGAAACCTAAACACCCGATCAGATCTCCACGAAATAGTTTGTAGCCGCCGCCACAATTGTCCCTAGATCGGGGGATCTATAGCTCTTCCTGGCACCCTGCCGGAGGGGAGAGATCATCTCGGAGGCCTTCTTTATCACCATACCAGCCTCCAGTATGATGCGTGAGTTGTTCACCCTTGGACTATGGGTCCATACAGTAGCTAGATGGTTGTTTCTCCTCCTTTGTGCTATCATGTTTAGATCTTGTGAGCTTCGTTCATGATCAAGATCATCTATTTGTAATCATACATGTTGTGTTTGCGGGGATCCGATAGATATTGAGATACTATGTCAGATTGATTATTGATTCTATCATGTCAGATTGATTATTGATTCTATCATGTCTGTTTTATTTGTTATCTTGCATTATCTCCGTTGCTAGTAGCTATCTTGGCCAAGTAGATTCTTGTGACTCCAAGAGGGAGTATTTATGCTCGATAGTAGGTTCATGCCTCTAGTAATCTGGGGAAGTGACAGAAATCTCTAAGGGCTTGTTTGATTCATAGGAATTACATAGGAATTGTGTAGGATTTGAATCCTATGGGATTTTTTCCTATGTTAGTGTTTGATTCATAGGAACACATCCCATAGGAATTAATCCTATAGGAATCTTGTAGTGCAATTCCTATAGGAAAACAACATTAGATCACACCTCATGGAAAAATTCCTTTGCCATATCAAACAAAATCCCTCTTCCTATAGGATTCACATTGGCATGACATCTCAATCCTATGTTTTTCCTATTCCTATACTTTTCCTATCCTATGAATCAAACAAGCCCTAAGGTTGTATATGTGTTGTTGCTACTAGGGAGAAACCAACAATATTTTGTTCATGGAAAAATTGTATTGTTTACTTTACACACATTGCTTAATGCAATTATCCGTTGCTTGGAACTTAATACTGGAGGGGGTTCGGATGATAACCTGAAGGTGGATTATTAGTCATAGATGCAGTTGGATTACAGTCTATGTATATTGTTGTAATGCCCAATCAAATCTCATAGGACTCATGATGTCTAGTATTTGCATTGTTATGCTTGCTCAATCGGTCAATTGCACGGCTGTAATTTGTTCACCCAGCATGTTATCCATCTTAAGGAGAACACCTCTAGTGAACTGTGGAACCCGATCCAATCTTTATCATTGATACATCATCTACTGTTACTGATTACTTTCTACAAGCAACTATTATCTTCCACACTATACGTTTAATCCTTTGTTTTCAGCAAACCGGTGAGATTAACAACCTCACTGTAAGTTGGGGCAAAGTCTTGAGTTTGTGTTGTGCATTATTCCAAGTTGTTAGCAACACCTTGGAGTTGTTTCCTTGTCCTACTGGTTCGATATCCTTGGTTTCATAACTGAGGGAACACTTGCTGCTGTGCTCGTCACACCTTGCTCTTGGGGTCTCCCAACGAGGCTCTACAGTCAACTGAGCCACCGTCAAGACTTTCTGGCGCCATTGCCAGGGAGTTAAGGACAACTTTGCAAGGGGAGTCTCTCAAAACCATTCTCTTTACTTTTTTTGCTTAGTTTTTTTTCTTTGTGTTGCTTGTATCTTTCTTTCAAAAATACAAAAAAATAGTTTCATTTGGATTGCTTTTTTTTATCAGAACACAAAAAAATTAGTTCCTACTCTAGTTTCTACTGCTGTTGGGTTGCTCCACTTTTGCAAAAATGAACACTACTGAGAACACCAAGTTGTGTGACTTCACTAGCACAAACAACAATGATTTCCTTTGCACACCCATTGCTCCACCTTCTCCTGATGCTACCTTTTATGAAATTAAACCTGCATTGTTGAATATTGTTATGAAAGAGCAATTTTCTGGTGCTAGTTCTGATGATGTTGCTGCTCACCTTAATAACTTTGTTGAACTTTGTGAGATGCAAAAATATAAGGATGTAGATGGAGATATTATTAAGCTTAAATTGTTTCCTTTCTCTTTGAGAGGAAAAGCTAAAGAATGGTTGCTATCCTTGCCTAGAAATAATATTAATTCTTGGATTAAATGCAAAGATGCTTTTATTGGAAAATATTATCTTCCTGCTAAGATTATATCTATGAGAAATGAAATAATGAAATTTAAACAAATTGATAATGAACATGTTGCTCGAGCTTGGGAAAGAATAAAATCTTTGGTAAAGAATTGTCCCACTCATGGACTGACTTCTTGGATGATTATCCAAACATTTTATGCAGGACTAAATTTTTCTTCAAGCAATCTGTTGGATTCTGCTGCTAGAGGTACCTTTATGACCATTAATTTGGGTGCTGCAACAAATCTGCTTGATAATATGATGGTTAACTATTCTGAATGACACACTAAGAGAGATCCACATGGTAATAAGTTAAATTATGTTGAAGAAACCTCCTCCTTGAGTGATAAAATTGATGTTATTATGTCTATGCTTGTTAATGTAAAAGCTCATATTGATCCAAATAATGTTTCTTTAGCCTCTTTTGTTGCTCAAGAAGAGCAAGTTGATGTGAACTTCATTAGAAATAATAATTTCAGCAACAATGCTTATAGGAATAATTTTGGTAATAATAATTATAGGCCTTATCCTCCCAATAATGGTAACGCTTATGGAAATTCCTACAACAACAATAGAAGTGCTCCCTATGAACTTGAAGTCATGCTTAAAGACTTTATTAGTAAACAAACTACTTTCAACAAGACTGTGGAGGAAAAGCTTTTAAATGTTGAGAAAAATATTTCATCTTTGTCTGAAGCACAATCCTCTTTGTTTAATAAAATGGACGCTAAACCTGAAACCATGGAAAATACCTTTGTTGTTGTTCATGCCATACAAGTTACTATTGATGAAAATGTTAGACTGTTAGCAGAATTGCATGCTAAGTGGGAAAGATAAGATGAAATTGCTAGAAACAATAGTATTTGTACTATTACCACCACCAATGTTGATGCTAGAAAACCACAAGAAGCCCCCATTCCTTCTACAACAATGCCTAAACCCAATAAGAATGCTGAAATTTTTCGAAATATGGGAAACAATAAGTCTAGTACCTGTGATGCTAAGTTTGATTTTTATCTTGATGGTTGCAATATTTATGACGTGATCATGTTCCTACAAAAGCTTGCTAGGAGTCCTAATGATAGTGCTATGAATATGGCTTTTACAAAACACATTATCGATGCTCTCATTAAAATTAAAGAAGAAAAAATGAAACATAAACTTCTATTCCTAGGAAGTTAGAAGATGGTTGGGAACTCATCATTAATATGCAAGTGAATAATTTTGATCTCAAATCTTTATGTGACCTTGGTTCTAGTGTCTCTATTATGCCTAGAAAGATTTATGAAATGCTTGATTTGCCACCTTTGGAAGATTGCTATTTAGATGTTCCACTTCATTAATAATGCTAAAAAGAAACTTATGGGGACTATTAATGATGTTCTTGTTATGGTTAACAATGCCTTTGTTCCTGTTGATTTCTATGTTTTGGATGTTGAGTGCAATGCTTCTTGTCCTATTACTTTGGGAAGACCTTTTCTTAGAACTGTGGGTGCCATTATTGAAATGAAAGAAGGCACCAATAAATATCAATTCCCATTCAAGAATGTTATTGAACAGTTCCCTATAAGGAGAGATAAGTTACCTTTTGCTCCTCCTATTAAAGCAAAATTTGATGTCAATGCTTCTTCATTTGAAAATACTTGATCCTTGTTTCTTATGCCTAACTTAAAGGCGTTAAAAAAGTACTTCTTGAGAGATAATCCAATAGTTTTATTGAGTCTTGGAAGTTATTACTTCTGTAATAACCTCTCCTTATCCTTTTTGTGCCAAGAATAACCTCTAATGAGAGAGAAGTAAGATTTGGGAAAGTTGCTGTCCCGAAACATATTTTTTGCTTCACTGTAATTTTTTTTTTTGAAAAACCTATATATGTCGGATTGATCTGTAATTTTATGAGTAAATGCCCCAGGTTGTTATATAACTTTCTTTAGTTCAACACTTTTCTATTTGAGCAACAAAAGGTCTTCGAAAAAATCGGTTTTTACCTGCTGGTCTGTTTTGATAGATTTCTGCCACTATTTGCATTTGCCTCTTTATCAGTTTCTTTTTTAGTTCTTCTTGATCACTTGACATTTTTAAAGGAATTGGTATAGTAGCTTGTGTTTTAATGAAGGTTTTACTTGTGTTGAAACTGAACCCAAAGGTTTATTATCTTGAATGCACTAATGTTGCTAATGAAGATTGTGTGAAGTTTTGTATGAAGGAAAATTTCAAGTGTAGGGAAGAATGATGTGATGAGATGAAGAATGAACAAAATCTCAAGCTTGGGGATGCCACCCCGTGTCACCCCAAGAAATATTCAAGAGGTACAAGCGTCAAAGCTTGGGGATGCCCAAGGCATCCCCTTCTTCATCAATAAAAATCTCAGGTCTCTTTCTAGACACTTCGTTTTTATTGTTTCATGCACTGTTGTGTTGTTCTTGGAGCGTCTTAGTTTTTGTTTTTGGTTTTCATTTGCTTAGTTTGATTGAATAAATTAGTTGGACCCCCCGCATTCGCTATGTTGTTTCAAATAAGTTGATTGGTGTTGGAAAAGAGTAGAAAGTTTCATGCTTAAGTGGTATAAAAGGGAGCTTGTTTTTACCGTGGCTTAGAGTTTATCATGTCATGCTAGATGTTGATTTGACCTTATGCTTAGTGATTATTTCTGTAGCATGACTTGTTCCAAACAATTGAGATTGCTTAATGTTCCTTGAAAGAATCATGCGTTGTTTTAGCATATAAAAGCATATTATTATGGTATTATCCTTTGATGCTTTGTTTGGGTTGACTTGGAACATGCTCACACCATGTTATGACTATGAACCAGTCACCTTAGCCTCTATGATCATTTAGTTTTTGACTTGTGATATCACTATATGCTTTGATTAATAATGTTCTGTCGCTCTGCATGATTATGGCCATTATTGCTCTCTTAGTTGGCTGCTCCCAGTATTTTGCTAGCCTCCACCTATATTGAGTAAGCTCTACTCATGCATCCAGCTCCCAAGAAACCAAGTTATTACAAAATAGTCCACTATAAATTCCTATGCATGGTGTGTTACACCATTCCAAGTATATTCTTATTTTATCCATCTTCCAAATTAAACTTGTTATGAGAAAAATAGTGATTAAATCTCTCACAAACTTGATGGCACACTTTACATTCTTTCTCCTAATAAACTTGAACCATTGTGTCATCTATGTTGTATATGCTTGCACTTATAAGTTGGGAATAAGCCGAACCATGCTGTCATGGGGAACGCTTTCAACACTTGTAAATATTATCCAGTTGATATCATGATCTTTTGTTTATGGATGTCGGCGGTGTGAAATAAAGGGGAATATGTAAGTTCATGGAGTATTATATATGTGTTAGAGAAACGCTTGGGCCACTAGCCTAAGCCATGCCTAATCATGGTGGAAACTTGCAGCATCGCCATAGTGAGCAATCTATGAAGCATCGATAGAAAAAATATAAGAAAAAAAGAGAAAGGAAAAAAAATATGCACCATGCTCATGGTAAATAAAAGGACCACTGAGATGCTCACTGTCTGTTGCCTTGTAATTTTGATATGGGATAGCTCATGTGTCATGGGGCAAGGGGTACCCCATTGGCGATTCTCTATGATACACATATACTTACAATGACAAGAACTTTCTTGTGACTAAAGTTGAGTAGCATGAGGAACGGCCCTCGTACTCAAGGGACATGAGATTACCAACTTATGATTTGTCAAGCATATACTCCATATTTGTTTCACTTTAACCTTAATCACTTCAATATGCTTATGATAGGGGCAATGAGAGCTGAAAGCTAATAAGTACCATAATTTTTGGAAGCTCTTTATGAAACTTGAAATCCCTGCTTCCCTGTGAAGGGCCTTTCTTCCTACTTTTATATTGAGTCTCCGCCTTCTATATTTATGCACCAATTAAGAGAGCATAGTTGTCATTCTTGGTTTTATGTGCATTGTCCCAAAACTTATTGATTGATTCATAATGTTGATATTGCTTGTCCTTGAACTATTTGTATCTAGTCACCCTTATAAACTTTGAAGGTATCCAATGAATTTATATTTTGCTACTCCATGAGGGACAAGCTGAATACCACTATGATATGTTTTCTATATGTGAAACAAACAAACGTCTCTCAATGCATTGTTATTTATGATCTTTGTTTATATCTTTTCATGTTGCAACATAGTTACTATGTCTTACTGTTAGAACTACATCTTTCATGCTCATGTTTAGAGTACTTTGATCCCAGCTTTTAATGCTTTGCAAATGGTTTGATCAAGATTGTGATGGTGCATGTCACCTAAAAAATTATTCTTTTTATCACTTACCTACTCGAGGACGAGCAAGAGTTAAGCTTGGTATGCTTGATACGTCATAAACGTATCTATATTTTTTGGTATTCCATGCTTGTTTAGTATCAACTTTGCTATGCTTTGTCTACACTTTGAGGTAGTTTTATACATTTTCTAGGACTAACCTATTAACAAGATGGCGTAGTGCTAGTTTCTTGTTTTCTACTATTTTTGGTTTCATAAAAGCTAGTAAGGAAATATTCTCGAAATTGGACGGGACAAAAGCCAAAGTCAATATTTTACCGGAGAGAACACGGAGTCCAGAGGAGAGACGGAGGGGCGCCACAGGGTGGCCACACCCCCTTAGCACGGGTCCACCCTAGGTCGTGCAAGGGCAGGTTGTGGGGCTCTGGCCCTCAACCGACCTCGCCTCTTCGCCCATAAAGTCACCCCGATGCAGAAACCCTAAACACCCGATCAGATCTCCACGAAACAGTCCCTAGCCGCCACAACCATCGTCCCTAGATCGGGGGGATCTGAAGCTCTTACCGGCACCCTGCCGAAGGGGAGAGATCATCCCAAAGGCCTTCTTCATCACCATGCCAGCCTCCAGTATGATGCGTGAGTAGTTCACCCTTGGACTATGGGTCCATACAGTAGCTAGATGGTTGTTTCTCCTCCTTTTTGCTATCATGTTTAGATCTTGTGAGCTCTGTTCATGATCAAGATCATCTATTTGTAATCATACATGTTATGTTTGCGGGGATCCGATGGATATTGAGATACTATGTCAGATTGATTATTGATTCTATCATGTCTGTGTTATTTGTGATCTTGCATGCTCTCCATTGCTAGTAGTTATCTTGGCCAAGTATATGCTTGTGACTCGAAGAGGGAGTATTTATGCTCGATAGTAGGTTCATGCCTCTAGTAATCTGGGGAAGTGACAGAAATCTCTAAGATTGTAGATGTGATGTTTCTACTAGGGAGAAAACAACAATCTTTTGTTCATGAACAATTGTATTGTTTACTTTACACACATTTCTTAATGCAATTATCCATTGCTTGCAACTTAATACTGGAGGGGGTTCGGATGATAACCTGAAGGTGGATTATTAGTCATAGATGCAGTTGGATTATGGTCTATGTATAGTGTCGTAATGCCCAATCAAATCTCATAGGAGTCATGATGTCTAGTATTTGCATTGTTATGCTTGCTCAATCGGTCAAGTGCCCCGCTGTAATTTGTTCACACAACATGTTATCTATCTTAAGGAGAACACCTCTAGTGAACTGTGGACCCCGGTCCAATATTTATCATTGATACATCATCTACTGTTATCGTTTACTTTCTACAAGCAACTATTATTTTCCATACTATACGTTTAATCCTTTGTTTTCAGCAAACCAGTGAGATTGACAACCTCACTATAAGTTGGGGCAAAGTCTTGAGTTTGTGTTGTGCAGGATTCCAAGTTGTTAGCAACACGTTGGAGTTGTTTCCTAGCTCCTACTGGTTCGATAACCTTGGTTTCATAACTGAGGTAAAACTTGCGGTTGTTCTCATCACACCTTGCTCTTGGGGTCTCCCAACGAGGCTCTACAGTCAATTGAGCTACCATCAAGGGGCCAGGTCTGTTGAGGGCCAGGGGGCCCACACCATGTCCTGGTGCGGCCTAGGGTGGACCCGCGCCTTGGGGTGGTGTGGCCACCCTGTGGCGCCTCTTCGTCCCCTCTTTGGACTCCGTCTTTTTTACGGTAAAATATTGACTTCCGCTTTTGTTTTGCCCAATTCAGAGAATATTTCTTTACTAGTTTTTCTGAAACCAAAAACAGCAGAAAACAAGGAACTGGCACCGCGACATCTTGTTAATAGGTTAGTTTCAGAAAATGCATAAAAATGCCTCAAAGTGTAGACAAAACATAAGATAGTTGGTACAAAACAAGCATGGAGCATCAAAAATTATAGATACGTTTACGATGTATCAACCGCTTTGATCTATCTCTATTGATCTGGATTCCAAGATGTATTTTTCCTCACCCAAGTCTTTCATTGAAAAACTCTTTTCCAATGATTCCTTGGGTTTTTGCAACATATGGACATCATTTCCAATCAGTAATATGTCATCCACATATAAGATTAGAAAGTTTACTTTGCTCCCACTAAAATTTTTGTATAAATAAGAATCATGATCACTCTTGATGAAGCCAAAAGATTTAACCACTTCATCAAAGCGAATGTTCCAACTCCTAGATGCTTGCTTCAACCCATAAATGGATTTTTTGAAGTTTGCACACCTTGTCAGCATTAGCCGGATCAACAAAAACCTCGTGATGTATCATATACACGTCCTCGGTTAAATTTCTGTTAAGAAAACCCGTTTTGACATCCATCTGCCATATCTCATAGTCGAAATAGGTTGTTATATCTAACATGATTCAGACTGATTTAAGCATCACTACAGGCAAGAAAGTCTCATCGTAGTCAACTCCTTGAACTTGTCGGAACCCCTTCGCGACAAGCTTTGCTTTATAGACAGAAACATTTCCATCCATATCAGTTTTCTTCTTAAAGACCCATTTGCACTCGACGGGTCTTGCACCATCTGGCAAATCAACCAAGTTCCAAACTTGATTTTCATCCATGGAGACTTTAAATCGGATCTCATGGCTCAAAGCCATGACTTGAAATCAGATCCCACCATCGCTTCCGAATAATTTGCCGGCTCATCACTTTCTAACAGTAATACATCACGAACACTTCGTAATCTTGCTTATCTTCATAGTACAGGTGCTGCTGCCGGCTTAGCTACCACGACCGGCTCAGCCTCCAAAGCTTTTGCTGACTCGCTACTAATCAGTTCCTCTCGAATTTCTTCGAGCTGCATTGTGCTTCCACTGACTCCCCGACTGAGAAACTCTTTCTCTAAGAAGACGCCGTTCCGAGTGACAAATACATTGCCCTCTTATCGGTTGTAGAAGTAGTAACCCAAATTTTCCCTCGGATACCCCATGAAAATACACTTATCCGACTTGGTAGTAAGCTTGTCTGACTAAAGTCGCTTGATAGATGCTTCCCAACCTCAAATCTTAAGAAAAGAACAACTCGGCCTTTTGCCTGTCCACATCTCATGCGGTGTCTTCTCTACTGACTTTGATGGTACTCTGTTTAGTGTGAACGCTGCAGTTTTTAGACAATAATCCTAAAATGATAAAGGCAGATCTGTCCGACTCATCATTCATCGTACCATGTCCAACAAGGTCCGATTTCATCATAAGAATAGTATCGATGTTCTATTTGTTATATTTTTTGTTAATTTAATAGAACAATCTTGGCTTACATTAGTTTTATCCATCTGAATTACAACATGACTTTACTCAATTTATAATACTAAATCACTTTTGCATTTATATGCTTTATGTGCATGTACTCCATCTATTTGTGGTTATCTATTTGTGGTGTCAATTAATTTCCTTATCTCCACATACATGCCACTTGGCACCTTGTTAATGCCCTTCTACATATCCTCCATCACTTTTTCCATGATATATATGACATGGAGTGTGACAAGCACAAGAACAATACAGGTAGAGCGAGAAAAAACATAGATGGAAGGAAGTCAAGCAAACAACCGTGGCGACAGGAAGGAAAAGGTAAAACTAGTTAAAGTGTTTTTTTCTAACAAGATCAATTCACTATGGTAATTACCTTATGATATTACGTTATCATCGTTACTAACAGTTTATCGCGGTCCATGCATGGAGAAGTAATGTGAAAGACTAATTCAAATCTAGTTGGTTCCCGCGCAATTTGGAAGCCGTTTTAATTCAAGAGAAATCATATTTTCCTTATAGAGGTTGTTCCATCATAGGGACAAAAGAGTTAGAAAGAAGTTCATCAAGCAACTGTATAGTAGCTTCTAGATAAAATCCTTGCTGTCTCTAGCTTCTTTGAAAAAAGATCATATCAGTCATGAGCTCTTCTGTTCTTTGGTGCTATCGTGTAGGATTCAAGAGAGCACTGTCATTGCAATCATGTCTCTACTTGGTTTGCTGTTTTCTGAATCATGTGAATCGTGTACAGCTTAAACTTACCATGTACCACTTAGAGTGGGTTGGTAGTTCTTGGACAACGGATCTGTAGCAGTCTACGGTGAAAAACTGGTTCATATTTTGTTCTGTAAAAAGTTTTCATATTCGCAAATTACGAATCGAAGTAGCTAGGAATTGAAGTACTGAGTTGAAGAAAATGCCACACATGACAATATCAGGAAACTCTATTTATAATTGAATGCATGAAAACTAATTGCATATGTAGATATTTTTCCCATCATATACACATATAGTTGCAAATAATATTACTATATTGTGTTAGTCTGCAGCAGTAGATCAGAGAACTATATAAGTCACATATGATGCTTGCATGTCACGCAGTCAAGACGACCATGGAGAGGATGTTCTTCACCAGCAACCTGACGCGCATCACGGAACACGCCCTGTCGCTGTACCCGCGCACCAAAATCGATCTAGATGCCGTGGATTCCATGGACCGATGCGACGCGGAATTCGCTGCCATGGTCACCATCGCGGCCACCAAGAAGCAAAAGAAGGAGAGAAGGGATACCATGAGCGTCGATGACCTAATCGTAGCCATGGAGGTTCTCGGCTACGACCACTATGTCAGGCCCCTCACCGAGTACCTTCGCCGGTACCACGAGTCCAAAGGGAACGTGGGACACGGTGGCCGGCATCGAACAACGGCCGTTGTGCCGCCGAGGACGGGAGAGATGGCACCACCACCACAGCTGCCCAAATTTGCATCGGGTATGCCGCTGTACGGCTTCATGGTCCGAAGTCAGGCTCCTAAGATCGCTGCGGGGACAAGGGAAATGCCACCGACACCAACACGCCCTTCCGATTTTAGTACAATGGGCCTGCCGTTGTATAACTTCATGGTTCAAGATCCGGTGGCGGCGCAAGTTGTAGCAGTGGTGACAGGGGAAATAGCACCACATCTGTCAGACTTGGCATTTCTCCAGCCGCCATACGAGTACGACTTTATGGGGCAAGGTTAGGTGTCGGCGGCTGTTGTAGCATCGGTGACATGGGAGATGCCAACAACACCACAACATCCGTCTGATTTTACGTTGGGTCTGCCAACGTACGATGCCATGGTGCAAGGTCAGACGCCTTTGGCGACAAGGGAACTAGGCATGAACACAGACATTCTCGCGTTGTGGTCTGGAGCTGCAGCAGTGGCAAGCAACTCTCGAATGCGACCTGTCGGTGATGATAACTCAATCATAGGCGGATCTAGCCGTCCCTAAGCCCGGACACGTGTCAAGGCTTCCGGCTTGCCGGCAAGCCTAATTTGATGACAATTTTATTAAAAATTAATGTCATTAGCTTTAAAATACATTGTTTGCCTAGGCTTCAAATAATTCTTGGGGTCCACCACTGGACTTGGTGTAACCTTAGCACTAAAAGATGTGCATTTCAGTGCGAGGCTATTGTAAACCTGACACACGTGTTGCAGTACTTTCGGTGATTGATGATGATTAGAATAAATAGTTTTTCTGGCCACCATCTAGGACTTTTCTACACTAACAATAGTGGTAATGCAAATTACATGTATTCTTGAGGTTTTCTTGTTTTGGAAGTCTAAAGACTAGCAATTCACACAGTCACACGCTAATCTTACATTGCAAATAGTTGCCCGAACGAGAAGGAAGACCAAGCAATGAGGAAAAGAGGAAGGTGGGGACAAATAGGGCCAACCTAGGATTTATGCCATTTTTTCTAGATAACGCACTAAAAGGCATATCATATTTCATAGAATAAAGAAATAGACATCTAACACAACGTCACAAAAGAACACAACTCCATGCACTGCACCTGCCAAAGCGGCTTACAACCCATCATCAACAAAAGACCCGTGATAACGACATGCCTTTTCCAACCTCCTACCAAGAATGGTGAGGAGACGGCGCATGGAGCTACAGACGATTTCTCCAATGAGGCCACCTTTGCTAGATGCACAAGGACTTGAGAGGTATCATTTCATGTGGAGGGAGGAGGATTTACATACTTCCTTTGACCTCAACTTGTTGGAGGTGTGAAGGGACTCTCACTTAGGGTGTGAAGGTCTCACACACCGCGAGTGACATTGATTCACCAAGAGGTGATGGTACAAGGAAAGATGAGCGGAAGAACCTCTCATGATGAAATGTTTTTGGAAAGAGGAGAGGAAAGTAACTTTCTCAAGATGCTCCTCTGTGAGTCTAGGGTGATCATCTCTATGTATACCAAAAAGTTTAGATTATTTACATGTATGCCCCTAGGAATATCATGGTGACTCCCTTGGCATTCTTTATATGACCAAGGTGTATAAGGGTAAACTTACAACAATATTCCATGGTATGTATACCATACATTTAGGAAAAGAGGATTCGTTGTTGAGGATATACATAATGGGTAACGGCATAGCATAGATTAGGATCTGAATTGGGCTTGGCAAAGAGACCCAATGAGCCTCTAAGGTAGAAGCGCGTTAGGGAGGTCTACGAAAGGTGGATGGGTGAATAGTTTAGGGTTGATTAATTCTCCATACCTTCAACTTTAGCCACCAACTCCACCACGCCCAAGCCGCCCTCGAGGACTTAACATGTCTGGCGTCCGATGTTTCTTCCTTGTACATGTTGACACCTTGGAAGTGCTGCACCTATAGCATTGGGGCAATACGGACGACAAGAGTTTTTCGTGGGACACGACGACGATGGAGAAGTAGTACAACATCATTTCCCCGACATGCTTCACCAATTTCCACACTTACGGATCTAGTGATAATCTGCTTGTGATCTATGACTGAAGCAATCCCGGTTTACATGGTACACACTTTAATTGATGCTAGTATAGCCTATCTATATCCGTACATATATAGGGTACATGTGTATACTTACCAACATGCATCATGACGTTTTTTCAGTTAATTAATAAAAATACGGCATACCTATAAACATGTCTCTTCGCATCCAAATTCATTGAGAACATATGCAAGCTAATGCTAAACTCCTTTTTCTATGCTCATAAATGTGTTTAAACCTATTTACCATAACATCTATGGATTTTACAAAAAAATTACACATATCTACCCAAAAAAATCCATCTGAAGTTTTCAATACGAAGTACATGATTTTCTAAATGGTGACCATGCATTTAGGTTGACACAAAAACAAGCAAGTGTGTGATTGCAGATGGACGTCAAAAGATAGCTACCAACTAGGTTCTGGGTGAATAATACGTGATGTTGCACCTTGGTCCTCGTTAGATTATGATATTCTCCATGTAAAAGTAAAGTGCACAATGAGGCTCAATGCATTTTTAATTAATAAATAAAAAACCCTGACTACCCTTTCAAACATAATTGGCTATATCTAAATTCCCGGGTGTATAAAATTTAATGCCAAAATCTCATTGCTTGGGATGTGCACAAATTGATATATTATAGTATCTTTTTTTGGTGTCTATTAATTTCGCCCATTAATTTCCTTGTGTTTTCTAGTACCATATTATATGCGTTTGTACTTGTATGCCACTTGGCACCCTTTTCTAGCCAGAGACCCGTCAGTTTTTTTGTTGCTTGTACTTCCTTGCTACATATAAACATTGCCTCCTAGAGATGTATGCCAAAGCACAAGGACATCACAGGTATAGCGAGAGGAGCAGAGATGGATAGAAGTCAAGGAAACGACCATGGAAACGATGGAGGAGAAGGTAAAACTAGATCAAGGGAATCCTCTCATAAAAGATCATCTCTTCAATTGGTTTGGCATCTGATATTACATATAGCTGAAATATATTACTAATTTTCTGATACCATGATTTTTTTTTTCAAAAATCTGTTCATCCTTGCTTTTTCCCGCGCAATATGTGAGCTTCTTTGATTCAATGGTTCCTATTTTTTGGGAGTTTTAGTCCATTGAAATTTTCGTTTAGAGGTTGATTGATGATTGACAAGTAATTGATTATAAGAGAAGCTTTAGTAGAAAGTTTCATAGAAGAATTTGCACTTTTTTCTACATAAAATTCTCCATGATGGACATGGTTCACAAATTCTCATACAGTCCTGATCTTACAATCTTCAAAGAACATGTTGTTGCAATTTTCTGTTTACTGTATATATAAATTGTTTTACATTTTACGGATCATAGATCAGCCTTGAGTACATCACCTGAGTATAGTATGAACAACTTTGAGTGGGATTTTGTTGACAGATCTGAAATGGTCTAAAGTGTAATTGATAATTCTTCAGCTAAATATTATCAGGACCCCATCAATAATTAAGCCTTAATTACTATTATATTATGGTCTTGTCCACTTTAAAGTTATTTATTACACTTAATTATTTCCTTAATTACTCGTATTTTGGATCTGACTCCTGCTCAGACCTGTGTGACCACTCATCTGATGAACGTGATGGACGATAAGATGGAAACACCAAAATTAGTTCACAGCGGCAGTTGTAAATCTTTTTTCCCATATAATCATGCGTACATGCATTTCATTAATTTATGCTATACACATAAATGATTGTAAATCACAGTAAAGCAGCAGAGGGGGACCATGTATATGTGACGCATAGTCTGTTAAAAAAAATACATGTGACTCATAGTTGGTGCAGGCAAGAAGATGGCAAGGACGACGACGTTTCCGAAGACCAGGCTGAAGCTCATCATGGGCCACGCCCTGGAGGGGCACCCGCAGGCCAAGATTGACGAAGACGCCATGGTGGCCGTGGACCGGTGCGCCCTATAGTTTGCCGATCTTGTCACCACGATGGCCGCGGAGCAGTGCCGGAAGGACAACAGGAAGATCGTGAACGGAGATGACCTGATCAACGCTATGAGGATCCTCGGCTTCCACCACTACGTCGGGCCCCTTAACGAGTACCTGCTCCGGTACCGTGAGTCCAAAGGCCAGGTGGAGATTCCGCCATCGCCAGCGACTGTTGTGGTGACGACGGGGGAGATACAGGCACCAGTATCCCCCAGCCGTTTGGCTTTGTGCTGGGTCAGCAGCCACCATGCAACGTCACAGAGCTAGGCCTCCAAACGGACGTGTATGCGATGACTAGTGAATGTACATCTAGATATCGATGGGAACTTCAGTCAGGGACTCAGGGTTGTAAACCTTGAGACATGGTTGCTTTGCTGCTGGTGATGAGATCAGAATAAATGTATTTTCCTAGTACCCATCATGTCGATGTGTTCTTTCTATCCGGTATCATAGTGTTGTTGTTCCAGAAATCATGTTTTAAAATAAGATGACATAGATGTCACTTCCAGCATTTGCATCATCGTGTGAGGCATGCAACCCTTCGTCCCGAAAATCTAATGCACGATACATGCATTGGCCTTACAAGCTAAACGGTCACGTACGGGAGCCTACGGGGAAGAAGGGTGACGATGTAGAAGAAGAAGGGGCCCGTGGGGGACTCACCAGGGCCCCTCGAGCTTAGTTCGGTGGTCTTACTAAGAGGAGCAAGCGATCTACTATTGTGGCAACGTAGTAGTCGAATATGAGGATTTACTGGTGAGTCCCCTCCGAGATATTCTACAGGGACCATTTCCTTTCATTTTATACCTTTCTTGCTTCTACTTTTCTTTAGGTATATTGTATTTTGATCTTTATTTTGTTTTCTTTCACTTGGATTATATTTCCTCGGCATTATTACATATCTGGATATATTTAGCTCTTTGTGTATGTGCCTCAAGCTCAAGAACTTTCTACATTGTACAATCACGTGGTCGTAGGATCATCTTTGCTCTAGGCCCACAATGTAGTGTTGAATATCATGCTTTATTGATTTTTGATACTATATTAATTTTCGAATTGTGATCTCTTGTATTTACCCACCTAAAAAATCATGGGCCCACCACTAATATGGCTCTTGTTTTGTTGTGAGCTTTGTTGTGTTGTCAGTAGTATGCAATTTTAGTTTAGTTTTGAAGTGAGTTGTCAACCCGTCATCCAAAACGCAAGGATATCTACCTGCATTTAGAGCAGTCAATGATTATATGTATTCACATTTATACATGTATCTTATTTACTTTAATTATTGAATATCCTTTGAACGTGTTGGTTTAATCGTGTGAATCACTCTAAAACGAACACTTGTCCCATAGCATGACAACTAAGCCATGAACTTCATGCTATTTCCTTTTTTATTTAGACATGTCTTGCTTATTCTTTTCCATGAGTACGTAATTTTGACATTTATTTTATTGTATATCACTTGGATTATATTTCATCGGCATTATTACCTATCTAGATATAGTATGTTCTTTATGCATGTTCCTCAAACTTGAGAACATTTGACAATATAATTAGCGTGTGATCGTATTCTTCACTTGATCTTGCTCTACGGTCACAATAACAGGGAAGGAGCTATGTTGGGGCAAAACTTGGTTATGGCCAGTCCTTCTATTTTTGGGCTAGTTCCGGGCATGCACAATAGTACCATAAATTACTCTTTATTGATCTTGCTACTTTAACTACTCCCTACTTCACGGTTTGCAGGACGCTCTACAAAAATCTTACGGACCTAGGCGTAAATGTATTGGCTGATAATTAGACCTATTTGTGAGCGGCTAAGGCGCATGCAGTGGTGGGGACTGTTGCATGCATAGAAAGTTGGGAGAAAAGCTGCCACATTAATTAACAATTAATGCTTATGCGCCTAGGAATGTTGTAGTTTTGGAAAAACCCAAATTTGATTAGGCGCCCTACAAACCGTGAAGGAGGTAGTAGACACTATATGAACTTGATTTTCCCCTTTTTTTAACAAACTATATAAACTTGATTCTTGATATTTTTAGATATACAATCATCTTCGAAATTTTAGGCCTACCACTCGTATGACTTTTATTATGTTGTAAGCTTCGTTGCCTTGTGGATAGTTTATCATTTCCTCCTGAAATGAGTTGTGTACTCGCCACCAGGAAAAAAAACAACGACATTTATTTACGATATTTATTTACAGCACTCAAATGTTGTATTCACATTAATATGTGATTTGTCCTTTTTCTCTAGTTAATAATGTTGTATATATTTAAAAGTGTTGGTCTTATTGTTCTTATTTGACCTTTTATATTTATACATGTTTGAAAACCGCACAAACAGCGGATCCTCATCACCCACGCGACAACAAACCCCAGCCACACTCAACGCACACCCCTAAGCTCGAGCCGCCACTCCGACTTCCCCCGCTCGGACCTGAGACGCAGTGTTGCAAGACCTGGGCGCTTTGTAGACCATGCTACTCAAGACAACCACCCATAGACCACAAACGCTGCACCAAAAGTCCGGGGCCACCGCCCTGACATATATCTGTCAGACCGAATGTCAGATCGCGTCGATCGGGCCGACGAACTCGCTGCCCTTGCAGCACCAACACGCCACCCATGCCTTGCTAGGCCACAGCCACACCCCATAGAGTCGTTTCCGCAAAGTCGTCCGAGACCGCCGGCTCGGCGCGCCACCACCATTCGGAGCTGCCGTCCAGGCATCCACTAGCCTTGACAATAAAACACCATGCACGACTGTCACAAACCTGCAAACCACAAGGTAAAGGACTCCAAGGCGGAGCCCCCAAAAAGGTAGCGGCATTTCTATTGTGGTCGCCCTCTTCAAAGAAGCTCAGGTTTTTACCCGAAGGACGCAAAAACACTTGCATCATCTATAGATGAAGCTCCTCCGTGACGCCTTCAAGAAGGAACACAACTCACAAGGCACCGTCGTCATCGGTGCCGACCAGAGTCGGTGTAGATATTTCACCTGCAGTAGCATCTTTGCCGACTCCTCCACAAGGAAGTGAAGGGAATATGCCCTAAGAGGCAATAATAAAGTGGTTATTATGTATATTCCAAGTATATGATAGATGTTCATTTTGCATGCTATAATTGTATTAATACGGAAACGTTAATATATGTGTGTTTAATAAACAAACAGAAAGTTTCTAGTTATGCCTCTCTTATAAACTAGCTCGTTGATTAACAAGATGATCAAGGTTTCCTGATCATGGACATTGGATGTTGTTCATAACGAGGTCACAACATTATTGGAATGGTGTGATGAACATTCATCCGAAGTATAGCATTACGATCAAATTCATTGAGTTTATATTGCTATAACATCATACGAAGTAATCCTAATCCTTAGACCATGAGATCATGTCAATCACTAACACTGGAAGAGTATCTTGATAACATCAAACGTCACACTATAACAGGGTGATTATAAAGATGGGTTCAGTACTACTGAAGTGTTATGTTGAGGCCCATGGATCAAGAGTGGAATTTGTTCATCCCGATGACGGATAGATATACTCTAGGCCCTCTCGGTGATATCATATTGATTAGCTTGCAAGCAAGTGATTTAATCACTAGAATGTTATATCATGGGAACAATAAAAGAGTACATGTCAGTAACGAGATCAAACTAGGTATGGAGATACCGATGATCGAATCTCGGACAAATAATATATCGCGAGACAAAGGGATTAAGATACTAGCGTAAAAGGTTCTTACGATGACAAGAAAGTCATCGTTGAATGTGTGGGAGTCAGTATGGATCTCTAGGTCCCGCTTCTAATTATTGATTTGAGAGGGGTCTCGATCATGTCTGCATTATTCGAGAACCATAGGGTGACACACTTAAGAGACACCGACGCCATTTGGAGTAAATAGTTTCATGCTGAAAAGAATAACAAAGCGCAGGAATTTATTTCACTAGACACCAAAACTGTTTTCGGGTGAAATTGCAGAAAGTGTTTCTGCATGTGAAATGAAATACTAGTAAGGGGTTATATGTGAATGTTTGTCATTAAGGTTATTTACAAAACTCTGAATAAATAAAAGGAGTTTTATTTAAAGAGAGTTTGCATTAAATTTGGTGGAAATTTAATGCGAATTTTGAGTTGGATTTTGAGTTGGATTTTGAGTGGAGAAGTGAAGAGGCATTTTTGTGAGTGGAGCTTCCACCCACATGAATGGAGGAGGGGAGGGGCAGACCCCATGCGCCAGCCACCCCCTTGGGATGCCCCCCTCTCTCCTATATAAAGCCTCCCTCTCCCTCTATCTCTCACTCACACTTCCTCGTGAAGGATCTCTCTCCCCCTCTAGTTTATCTCTCATGGCTGTGCTTCCGCTGCATCGCTGGAGCGAGGAGGCGGAGGTTGCTCGGTGCCTCAGACGTGTGTGCGAGCATGGATGCGCCGCTGATTTGCGATGCTAGGATTTCCTCTCGATTTTGAGATCGGCAAGATTTCATACACATCAACCACGAGTTTAACCTCGTTAAGCTTTGTCGGTATTCAAGGGTATGTTCTCTACGGATGTATATCCGTCCGTTGCTTGTATCTAGTAGATAGATCTTGGTACATAGTTGTTACCATCGTAGGATTATTTTTGTTTTCTATGCTGCGAACCCTACAGGAAGGAAGTAGCGAACAACTTGGGCATGGGAGCCTTGTTGTCGGCCACCGACCACTTGGTGCCTAGATGGAGAAGCCTCGCCCTCACCGACTCGGGGCCTCCCGACCAAACAATCGCAAGCCATCCAGGACCGACCACCTCCATTGCCGGGTTCCGGGGCCATCAACCTACCACCATCGGGATCCACTCATCCCTCCCTCTCCTACAAATCGCTGCCATTGTACCGGCCCGCTACAACCTGAAGAAGCCCGGAACAACCCGCCCTCTAGATCCCATTGTCACCGCAGCCCCTTGTGCCGGCTGACGCTGCGCTCCCACATTGGCTCTCTATGCGCCAGCACCACTGCAGCTTGACTGACAGCCGCCCTGCCTTGCCAGCCACCATCCCCATGGCCAGGAGCCACCGCACTGACGCCCAACCGCCAGATCCGCCGCGCCCATGCTCGTAGCACACAACAGGAGAAGTCTCGCCGCCGCCGGAAACCACACGGGATTTGCCCGGAAGCACTCACTGGCGGCGATAAGGGTGAATGGAGGAGAAGGTGGCTGGGGAGGGGAGGATTGGGGAGAGAGGCAGTTTTTTTCCTCCCAACTCGAGAAATGAGTTATACCCCGCCCAACATGTTCTAAAATGCACCTTTGATGTATGCTGGCTCCATTAGACATGGTGGGTGATACGTTGGAAACGTATTTATGATTTTTGATGCTCCATTCTTGTTTAGTATCTACTTTTCTTTACTTGTCCACACTTTGATGTGCTTTTTACATGTTTTCTGGTACTAACCTATTAACAAGTTGCAACAGTGCCAGATGCCTGTTTTCTGCTGTTTTTTGTTTTAGAAATGTTAGTAAAGAAATATTCTTGGAATTGGACGGTACAAATGTCAAAGTCAATTACTTCCGTGGGGAACAAGAAGAGCATGAGGGGAGCCGAAGGGGCCGGACCCACCCCAGGCATGGGGCAGGTGGGCCCGCGCCTGGATAGGGTATGGTGGCCCTGGACGCCTCCTGGCCTCTCCCGTTCGTCTATAAGAGGCCCCCGATGCAGAAACCCCGAGTACCCGATCAGAAATCCACGAAACCGTCTGTAGCCACTACCACCATCATCCCTATACCAGGGGGATCTGAAGTTCTTCCAGGCACCCTGCCGGAGGGGAGATCATCCCGGAGGCCTTCTCTCAGGTATGATGCGTGAGTAGTTCCACCTTGGACTATGGGTCCATGTAGTAGCTAGATGGTTGTATCTCCTCCGTTGTGCATTCATGTATAGATCTTGTGAGATCCGTTCATGATCAATATCTAATCTATTTGTAATCATGCATGTTGTGTTTGCGGGGATCCAATGGATATTGAGATTATTATGTTGGTTTGATTAATGGTTTTATCTTTATGATTCTATCATGTCTGTGTTGTTTGTGATCTTGCATGCTCTCTGTTGCTAGTGGTTATATTGTCCAAGTAGTTGCTAGTGACTCCAAGAGGGGGTATTTATGCTCGATAGTGGGTTCATGCCTCTAGTTTCCAAGGGAAGTGACAGAAATCTGTTCGGTTCTAGATGTGTTGTTGCTACTAGGGAGAAAACAATGGTCTCTTGTTCATGGAGCATGTGGACTGTTTACCTTACACACTTTGCTTAAAGCAGTTGTCTGTTTCTTGCAACTTAATACTGGAGGGGGTTCGGATGATAACCTGAAGGTGGACTTCTAGTCATAGATGCAGCTGGATGGCGGTCTATGTATATTGTTGTATTGCCCAATCAACCTCATAGGATCTTTCTGTCTAGTAATTGCATTGTTATGCATTGCTCAATTCCTGTCAATTGCCCTGCTGTAATTTGTTTATCCTTCATGCCATGTTGTTTATCTAAGGAGAGCACCTCTAGTGAACTATGGACCCCGGTCCAATCTTTACCATTGATACATCTTACACTGTTACTTGTTTACTTGCTGCAAACCATTACCTTCCACACCATACGTTTAATCCTTTGTTATAGCAAACCGGTGAGCTTGACGACCTCACTGATTCGTTGGGGCAAAGTCTTGAGTTTGTGTTGTGCAGGACTCCGCGTTGCTTGGAACACCTGTGTGATGTTTCCTTCCTCCTTCTGGTTCGATAACCTCGGTCTCAACTGAGGGATGACTTGCTGTTGTGCTCTTCACACCTTGCTCTTGGGGTTCCCAACAAGACTCCACATCAAGCACCAAGTTCTCTAGCGCCACCAAGGAGTCATCAACAAGTTTTCTGGCGCCGTTGCCGGGGAGGCTAAGGACGTCTTCACTAGGGGAGTCTTTCACTTCGTTTCTCTTTACTTTGTTTTTATTTTGCTTTGTTTCTTTTGCTTGGTTTTGTTTGCCTCTTTTCAAAAAACCCCAAAAAAATTAGTCTAGCTTTGTTTGCTTTCTTTATTCAAAAACACAAAAAATTAGTTCTTGCTCTAGCTGCTGCTATTTTTGGCTTGCCCACCTTTGCCAAAATGAACTCTGCTAAGAACACCAAGTTGTGTGACTTCACTAGCACCAACAACAATGATTTCCTAAGCACTCCTATTGCTCCACATGCTCCTGATGCTACCTTTTATGAAATTAATCCTGCCTTGTTGAATCTTGTGATGAGAGAGCAATTTTCTGGTGCTGGTTCGGATGATCCTGCTGCCCATCTTAATAGCTTTGTTGAACTTTGTGAGATGCAAAAGTATAAGGATGTAGATGGAGATATTATTAAGCTCCAGCTTTTTCCTTTCTCGTTGAGGGGAAAATCTAAAGAATGGTTGCTTTCTTTGCCTAAAAATAGTATTGATTCTTGGACTAAGTGCAAAGATGCTTTTATTGGAAAGTACTATCCTCCTGCTAATATTATATCTATGAGAAGTGATATTATGAAATTTAAATAGCTTGATAGTGAAAATGTTGCTCCAGCTTGGAAAAAATGAAATCTTTAGTTAAAAATTGCCCTACTCATGGACTCACTTCTTGGATGATTATTCATACTTTTTATGCAGGTTTGAACTTCTCTTCAAGGAACCTGCTAGAGGTACTTTTATGGGACTCACCTTGGGAGCTTCAATAAGGCTCCTTGATAATATGATGGTTACACTACTAGGAAAACGGCTATAGGTAATCCACACATCCGTGGCGCACGTGCTAGTGGTGCCCCACGGGTAAAATAAGCGTGGCGCACTGCCCACAGGTGCCCTACGGCTAAATGCCATAAGCCTGGCGCACATGGGGGTGGTGCGCCACGACTATGTGTGGTCCAGGGCACATGTGGCCGCAACACACATACCCGTAGCGCATTAGGTCAAGGTGCGCTACATATGTGAAACTTAGCCGTAGCGCACTCTGCCCTAGTGCGCTACGGGTATGTGTGCTGCAGAGTACCCTACGGCTAAGTGGCCTGCACCAACTCCACCCCCCCCCGTGGATCGCCTTTTTAGGCTTTGCAAAAAATAAAATAAAATGAAAAACACTTCAATAAATAAAATTCTTTCATATTTAGGTAGATAATGTGGTCTAGTTTTTAGGAAAATTAACAAACATGAGTTTCGACTTTCTCTGCAAAAAAAATTTATGCCACGGTAAAATGGCCGTAACTTTTGCATACGATGTCGAAAAAAATCGTATAATATACCAAAATGACGAGAACGAGATTCCACACTTTGCTCGCAACGACCAATGGTCTTTAGCAATTATTTAGATTTTCGAAATTCAAAAAGAGTAAAAATTTATGGTCAAAAGACCGTTTTTTCCTGTAGAAAAAAATAGAGGGCAACTTACCCGTAGCGCATCACCACCTCGTGCACTACGAGTAAGTTGGGAGGGATTCAAAATTTGAATCCACACCCCGCCCGCCTACCCCTCTTCTCTTCCCTCCCCCTTCTCTCCTTTTCCTTTTCCTCCCTTGTACTTTTCCTCTTCCTCCCTCCTTCTCCTTTCCTTCTTCTTCTCCTCCTTCTCCTTATCCTCCTCCTCCTCCTTCTCCTTCTCCTTCTCCTTCTCCTCCTTGCAGTGAAGATGGTGATGGTGGCCTCTTCCTTGCAACGACAACAGCGACATCGGGCTCCTCCTCCTCCTCCCCCTCCTCCTCCTGCTTCTCCTCCTGCTTCTCCTCCTGCTCCTCCTCCTCCTCCTTGAAGTGACAACGACAACGGCAACGGTGGGCTCTCTCCTCCTCCTCCTCCTCCTCCTCCTTCTCCTCTTCCTCCTTCTTGTAGTTCCGACGGTGATGGCGGGCTCTCTTCTCCTCCTCCTTGCAGTTCCGACGGCGACGAGCTATCGCCTCTCCGACGTGGTGAGCAACAGTGACAATGGTGGACCCACTCCAACGAGGAGACGACGACAACACCGACGAGCGATGGCACTGACGGCGACGGCACCGACGAGATCCAGATCTCGCATTTTTTTTTGAATTTTGAAATTTATTGGAAACGTATCTATAATTTTTGATGCTCCATGCTTGTTTAGTATCTACTTTGCTTTACTTGTCCACACTTTGAGGTGATTTTTACATGTTTTGTGGTACTAACCTATTAACAAGTTGCAACAGTGCCAGATGCCTATTTTCTGCTGTTTTTTATTTCAGAAAAGTTAGTAAAGAAATATTCTCGGAATTGGACGGGACAAACGTCAAAGTCAATTACTTTCCGTGGGGAACAAGAAGTCCAGAGGAGAGCCGGAGGGGCCAGCTAGGGGGGCCAGACCCACCCCAGGCGCGGGGGCAGGTGGGCCCGCGCCTGGCTAGGGTTTGGTGGCCCTGGCCGCCTCCCGGTCTCACCCCTCACCTATAAGAAGCCCCCAATGCAGAAACCCTGAGTACCCGATCAGAAATCAACCAAACCGTCTATAGCCGCCGCCACCATCATCCCTAGATCGGGGGGATCTGAAGTTCTTCCTGGCACCCTGCCAGAGGGGAGATCATCCCGGAGGCCTTCTCTCCGGTATGATGTGTGAGTAGTTCCACCTTGGACTATGGGTCCATGTAGTAGCTAGATGGTTGTATCTCCTCCTTTGTGCTTTCATGTATAGATCTTGTGAGCTCCGTTCATGATCAAGATCTAATCTATTTGTAATCATGAATGTTGTGTTTGCGGGGATCCGATGGATTTTGAGATTATTATGTTGGTTTGATTAATAGTTTTATCTTTATGATTCTATCATGTCTGTGTTGTTTGTGATCTTGCATGCTCTCTATTGCTAGTGGTTATCTTGGCCAAGTAGTTGCTAGTGACTCTAAGAGGGGGTATGTATGCTCGATAGTGGGTTCATGCCTCTAGTTTCCAAGGGAAGTGACAGAAACCTCTTCGGTTGTAGATGTGTTGTTGCTACTAGCGGGAAAACAACGGTCTCTTGTTCATGGAACACGTGGACTGTTTACCTTACATAGTTTGCTTAAAGCAGTTGTCTGTTGCTTGCAACTTAATACTAGAGGGGGTTCGGATGATAACCTGAAGGTGGACTTCTAGTCATAGATGCAGCTGGATGGCGGACTATGTATATTGTTGTATTGCCCAATCAACCTCATAGGATCATTCTGGATAGTAATTGCATTGTTATGTCTTGCTCAGTTCCTGTCAATTTCCCTGTTGTTATTTGTTTACCCTTCATGCCATGTTGTTTATCTAAGGAGAGAAACTCTAGTGAACTATGGACCCCGGTCCAATCTTTACCATTTGTAACATCCCAAAATTCTTCCTATTTTGGAATGTTATAAATTAAATCAATAGCTTGATTGATTGTTTGACTTTGTTGAAAATTCTCAAAGAGAAGAAACTTTTTGAATAGAAAATCCTCTCAACCTTGAATTTAAAATCTTATATTCTTTTGTTATGACATAAGTAGCCATATAGGCAAAAGGGCATGGATTGATTATGGATTGTAGAATTGGTGTGCAAGATTTCAAAATTAAAATCATGAAGCATTCATAGGCATTTCATTACATCCATGCAAAGTTCTCACAAACTGAATCCAAATCCTGGTATCCAAATCCTATAGTTGATTCACCCAAATGTTCCTAAAGGTAATTGAATTGAATTTATAAAACCCACTATTGCTAAGGCATAAATTATTGACAATTATAGCGTAAAGAGATCCAATTGATATTGCAAAATTTTAGAAACAAAATTGAGCTCATTTGGAGCTATTATGAAAAAGTTATGAAATAAATACAAACAAATAAAGATATAAATAAAATAGAATATACAAGGATTTATAAACCCACTACTTACAAACTAGTAAAAATATTACAAATATGATCCTACAATGATAAATTCGATTTTAGAAAATTTTAGAAACAAGAATCATGTCATTTGGAGTTCGTATGCAAAAGATATAAGGAAAAACAAGTAAATAGAAAAAGAAAAAGAAAAAAAAGAAAAAAAACTAATGGGCCGGCGGCCTAGGCGGACCAAGCCAGCACGCAGTACACACGAGAGGGATCGATTGGTTACATGCTTTAATATCCGTGCAAAACCTGTTTTCTCAAACCTATCTCTATTCAAACTCTTATAACTTTTTATCTACAACTCCGAATCGACTTCCGTTTGTTTCTACTTGTTCCCTACTCCAAGGCCTATCTCTACACCATCATAAATCTCCATATAAACTCGTGGATCCACGGCTGTACGAGTTTCTAATACCGAGATCCCGAATCTACACATGCTCGAATCTTATTTCGCTTTTTGACCCATCTAGACTTCGTTGTTTGCCTTCGGCCAAAAAACGAAAGTTGTAGTACTCGTCAAAATCTTTCAATCCAGACAAACCTCACCTATTTTCATCAACCACATCCGGAGAATTTTGCACCGCAATATTTCAGATATGATGGTGTAAATCCAAGATGTACTCGCGCTCGTTTCTTCAAATCCAAATTCCTTTGGTGAGAAGGCAGGACTAATGATTCCCCACAACTTTCATGTTTTTCAATTTCACCTACGGATTTGTCTCTCTAAACCAGATCTGTTTCTTGTCTATTCTGAGCAAAAATCGGGTCAATCTCCTCTCCTAACCACTGGATCTCATCCCAACGGCCAGGATTAGATCGATTCCTCGAAGGGGTAAGAGCCAAACGAATCTCGCCACGTGTCAACGTCAGGTCAGCATCTAATCCCAGTCAGCATGCAAAGTCAATATGTCCAGTCAGCGGAATATTCTCTGGAATATTCCGTTCAAATTTAAAATTGCACATTATAGATCTAACTTGTAAAATTCATTAGAAATTCATACAACGTCCAAAAATTACGTGTAATATATCAAATTGAAGATAATTTTACGTAGAATCATCTTATCAGAATAGATCCAACTTTTACTGTACGTGGTTACTGCAGTAATTTAATTAGATTTAATGGTCTTTTAGGTTAATAAATTCATAGGAAATTATCTGTAACTCCGAAAAATATGAACAATATATCAAATTGAAGATACTGTAATGTAGATTAATAATATCTGTTTGGATTCAGACTTTGAGGAATATTTACCCCATAGTGATTTAATTAGTTTTAATGGCCTTATAAATCATTAAATTCATAGAAAATTATTTGCATATCACAAAAATATAAATAATATACCGATAGAAAGCTGGTTCCATGTAGATCATCAATCTGCAAATGGTTCAGGAAAATACTGTAAGGTTTCATAGAAATTAAATAAATAGTTTAATGGCTTATTTAGAGTAATAAATTCATAAGAAAAGAAATACTGCTCAGAAAATTACAAATAATATGTCCCTGGAATCACAATTCCGTGGAGATAACAGATATAATTTTAGTTTGATTTTTAGGCAATATAAACTGTATGAATCATTTAAAACCCATTAAACACTATTTAAATCATACAAAAAGATCTATAACTCCGATTAGGGTGAATCCAACGCCTACTGGTTCGTATTAACGTCCTCTATCCAGTAAACCCAAGAAACAAATTTAATTCGATAGTTAGAACAGGCGTTACAACAGAACTATCAAAACCCTTATATTGGCAAGTAATTATTAATAACAAGTACCCTATTATTTTAATTGATCTCATACATGCATCATATGATCTATTAATGCTCAGAGAACTAAATGTAAGCATTGTAACATATTAAACCATCATGCATGTTTTTGATCATCCTTGTTGTGTTTGCTATGTTTGCAATTGTTTTGATTGGAACTACCTTGTCCTCGTATTAGATTGTTCGGAGAGTGCGATTGCTGCGGAGAAATACAATCAACACCCATATTATCAACATAAGGCAAGTTACACCACTTGTTCATAATTTTGTCCCAGTTTTGATTCTATGCATATGATCTTCAAAATTCTGTAGTATGCATGTGTAGGATGTTCTAGTATATTTTTCCTTAGTATTATTTTGCAAGTGCGATGATTTTGTAGTATGCCATGAGTAGCTATATACTTAGGATTTACCCTCCTAATAGGTTTTCCCTGTTTTGCTAAGTATTGCTTGCTATGCTATATATATACAAAGTACCGTTGGGGGGTTCGAAAGACAAAGAATTTTTCTAAGTATAAAGGCTCTCTAGAGCAAACTTTTATTTTCAAATCCACTTCAAAATAAAACTAAGTTTTCTTCTGGGCGGAATGGTTGTCGGGACAACGAGTGAGATTTTGGTGGAGGACGGCTGCCCAGGAATCAAAGAAGTCTGCCATGTTTCAGAATTCAGAAGCTTCTAGTGCAACCACAATACATTATGGGCTCTGTCTTGGCCTAGTACTTAGTCGGAAACCTCACCTGGGTACCAACATTTGGAGGTTCTTGGCATGGTTGGATCCAGAAGGTAGAGGGGCTACTAAGGGAAAGCCTCGCCATGGTCTTGTCTGTAAAAGGACTTTATCGTGGATTGTGGGTAAGTGCACAAACTCTCGAGAGTATTGCAATCTGATCGATCAACCGTGTTCACGGAAACATAACAACATTGAGCATCTGAAGGATGGAGCCTCTGAAGGATCTTCCTCTCTCCTTTTTAAACAAAGTTTTGAAACCCCATGGCGTGAGTAATATCGCCAATGGGTGGGATTTTGGGAACTTGGTGCGTAATATCCAAGTGTCACTTGGTGAGTAATATCCAAGTGTTTTGTTGTTTGGACACTTGGTGAGTAATATCCTCGTGTGCCATTCGACCCTATTTTATCTAAGAAAATGTTTACAACGTAGGGTAAAACTCTCTCTCCCTTTTCTCTCCATACTTAGTGAAAATTAGCTTTATGCAAATGAACTCCAAAGCCTAAACTAGCCTTGCATGTAGAGTTAGTCTTTCCTTCCTTGGTGTAATTTGCCAATACATTCAAAGTATTGACCCAACTTGTTGGCTGCATGTTTCATGTGCAGAATTTCGGAGATCGTTGAAAGGTGCGCTAGGATCGCGGGTCTTCACTCAACCTGCCTGTGGCATTGATGGGACTCATGTTGTATATTTTTTGCTTTTGTTGTAATAATGTAAACTCTGGATTATTCAATTCATGTAATAAAGACTGGTGTTTTACATGGTATTTCATCGACTGTGAGTGCTAGCTATTGATCCAGGGACTATCATGTTAATCACAGGGACTTAGGATCCTTACCGATCCGAGGTCGCTATAGATGGTATCAGAGCATAAGTTGACTGTAGATCGTGACGCTAGACATGGAAAAACCTTAGGACAAATATTTTCTAAGTTATTTCAGAAAACTCTTATACTTATCATCATCTACCTTGGGGTTTTAAAAATTTCTTAAGTCTATTCTTTTCAACATTAGAAAATTACCACTACACACTTCAAGAAGAAACTTTTCTCAAAGATTACCTTTTCAAAGAAGATCATCTCAATGTTTCGATTAAGTCGGGACTTGAAGACCTCCATGAAAGATGTTCCAAGACTGAAGCTACGAGATTAAAGACTTCAAAGGACTTAAGTCAATGTTATGAACTAAAGAACTCGAAAGATTGAAGATTATGAAGAACATGAAGACTATCAAGAGCACGAAGACTTTTGGAGAATCGAAGCCTCGAAGATTCCAAGTGACCTATTAGGAACCAAACCCGAATAAGATTTCGCTAAATATAGATGCGACAAATTGTTTGCTATCTTGTATGGTTTATTGCCATAGCTAATGAAAACCTATTTTCTAAATAAAATTTCTTGTATGGGTTATTCTTCTTCTTCCATACTCTATTCGTTCCTACTCTAAACCTTGGTCGACTCGACGGATGGACCATATCAATAAGGAGGACAAGGAACTCAACTCCACCAAGTGTAAGAGCCATGCCGATGCAAAGAAGTGGATTCTCCGGGTTGAAGAAAGAATGAAGGATGCCAACATTGAAGTCAACAGAATGGTTCATTATGCCACCCAATTCCTAAAAGACGAGGCTGCAACCTAGTGGGATATGCAACACGCCATTAATGTTCATCAAGGGATGATATCTTGGGGAGAATTTAAAGAGGTTTTACTACAATCTCGTGTCGTCACTCGTATACCAAAAACCCAAGAAGTTGAAGCCGAAAACATTTAGCTTGCACGATCTATGGAGAAACAAGACATATCACCAAGGAGCATCATGATCAACGCCCCTACTGTGAAGGAAGGCACCCAACATAAGAATGTCCCACCTTTCAAGTTACATGCTTCCTGTGCGAAGGGACCAATCACAACCCCGCTCAATGCACCTCTACCCGGTGGTACATCAACTGAATCAGCAAGTTAGAGACGGAATGCGCCAAGACCTCATGAAGCTCTGCGAAGACACGACAAAGACAAGGCATGGATTCAAGACTCTAGACACCGCACCCAAAGTCATCACTTCGCAATACTCGACATATGAAAGGAATGCCCATTTTCCCCAAACTGGATCAAGGAAACAATCAAGGCTTCCAAATGTTGAGGTAGAGCATGAAGAACCACAAGACGGTATGTCCTTGCCAAAAAGGAGGAAGGATCTAGGCAAAGTCCTATGCTTCCAGTGTCACAATCCTAGACATTATGCTGATAATTGTCCAAAACATGTGAATGTAGCTGGAAAGGATAAAAACGACGATGGTAATAGTAATAGAGGAAGTAGCATGAAGAAGCCCAAGAAAGATTCTAGCCAGGTGACATGCTATAAGTATGGTGAAACAGTGCATTACGTGTTAGATTTTCCTCGGAAAAGGAAGAATGGTTGTGGCAAAGGAAATGCCAAAGTAAAGAAGCCCAATCCGTCCATCAAGCTATGACGAATTATGTTAGTGTGAATGGATCTTACAAATCAACAATCCACACCGACCCATCAGAAGAAACTAACAAATACGATCTTTTAAGGGTGGTAGTACCCTAGTGTGAACCAAACCTATTTCTTGCTAGCTTTCTCGAATCTCGAGGACGAGATTCCTTTTAAGGGTGGTAGTCTGTAACATCCCAAAATTCTACCTATTTTGGAATGTTATAAATTAAATCAATAGCTTGATTGATTGTTACTTTGTTGAAAATTCTCAAAGAGAAGAAACTTTTTGAATAGAAGATCCTCTCAAACTTGAATTCAAAATGTTATATTCTTTTGTTATGACCTAAGTAGCCATATAGGCAAAAGGGCATGGATTGATTATGGATTGTAGAATTGGTGTGCAAGATTTCAAAATGAAAATCATGAAGCATTCATAAGCATTACATTACATCCATGCAAAGTTCTCACAAACTGAATCCAAATCCTGGTATCCAAATCCTATAGTTGATTCACCCAAATGTTCCTAAAGGTAATTGAATTGAATTTATAAAACCCACTATTGCTAAGGCATAAATTATTGATAATTATAGCCTAAAGAGATCCAATTAATATTGCAAAATTTTAGAAACAAAATTGAGCTCATTTGGAGCTATTATGAAAAAGTTATGAAATAAATACATACAAATAAAGATATAAATAAAATAGAATATACAAGGATTTATAAACCCACTACTTACAAACTAGTAAAAAGTATGATCCTACAATGACCTATTCGATTTTAGAAAATTTTAGAAACAAGAATCATGTTATTTGGAGTTCGTATGCAAAAGATATAAGGAAAACAAGTAAATAGAAAAAGAAAAATAAAAAAAATAAGAACAAAACTAATGGGCCGGTGGACTAGGCGGACCAAGCCAGCACGCAGTACACACGAGAGGGATCGATCGGTTACATGCTTTAATATCCGTGCAAAACCTGTTTTCTCAAACCTATCTCTATTCAAACTCTTATAACTTTTTATCTACAACTCCGAATTGACTTCCGTTTGTTTTTACTTGTTCCCTACTCCAAGGCCTATCTCTACACCATCCTAAATCTCTATATAAACTCGTGGAGCCACGGCTGTACGAGTTTCTATTCCCGAAATCCTGAATCTACACATGCCCGAATCTTATTTCGCTTTTTGACCCATCTAGACTTCGTTATTTGCCTTCGGCCAAAAAACGAAAGTTGTAGTACTCGTCGAAATCTTTCAATCCCGATAAACCTCACCTATTTTCATCCACCACAGCCGTAGAATTTCGCACCTTAATATTTCAGATATGACGGTGTAAATCCAAGATGTACTCGCGCTCGTTTCTTCAAATCCAAATTCCTTTGGTGAGAAGGCAGGACTAATGATTCCCCACAACTTTCATGTTTTTCAATTTGACCTACGGATTTGTCTCTCTAACCCAGATCTATTACTTGTCTATTCTGAGCCAAAATCGGGTCAATCTCCTCTCCTAACCACTGGATCTCATCCCAACGGCCAGGATTAGATCGATTCCTCGAAGGGGTACGAGCCAACCGAATCTCGCCACGTGTCAACGTCAGGTCAGCATCTAATCCCAGTCAGCATGCAAAGTCAACATGTCCAGTCAGCGGAATATTCTCTAGAATATTCCGTTCGAATTTAAAATTGCACATTATAGATCTAACTTGTAAAATTCATTAGAAATTCATACAATGCCCAAAAATTACGTGTAATATATCAAATTGAAGATAATTTTACGTAGAATCATCTTATCAGAATAGATCCAACTTTTATTGTACGTGGTTACTGCAGTAATTTAATTAGGTTTAATGGTATTTTAGGTTAATAAATTCATAGGAAATTATCTGTAACTCCGAAAAATATGAACAATATATCAAATTGAAGATACAATAATGTAGATTAATAATATCTGGTTGGATCCAGACTTTGAGGAATATTTACCCCGTAGTTATTTAATTAGTTTTAATGGCCTTATAAATCATTATTCATAGAAAATTATTTGCATATCACAAAAATATAAATAATATACCGATAGAAAGCTGGTTCCATGTAGATCATCAATCCGCAAATGGTTCAGGAAAATACTGTAAGGTTTAGCGGGAATTAAATAAATAGTTTAATGGCTTATTTAGAGTAATAAATTCATAAGAAAATAAATACTGCTCAGAAAATTACAAATAACATGTCCCTGGAATCACAATTCTGTGGAGATTACAGATATAATTTTAGTTTGATTTTTAGGCAATAGAAACTGTATGAATCATATAAAACCTATTAAACACTATTTAAATCATACAAAAAGATCTATAACTCCGATTAGGGTGAATCCAACGCCTACTGGTTCGTATTAACGTCCTCTATCCAGTAAACCCAAGAAACTAATTTAATTCGACAGTTAGAACATGCGTTACAACAGAACTATCAAAACCGTTATATTGGCAAGTAATTATTAATAACAAGTACCCTATTGTTTTAATTGATCTCATACATGCATCATATGATCTATTAATGCTCAGAGCACTAAATGTAAGCATTGTAACATATTAAACCATTATGCATGTTTTTGATCATCCTTGTTGTGTTTGCTATGTTTGCAATTATTTTGATTGGAACTACCTTGTCCTCGTATTAGATTGTTCAGAGAGTGCGATTGCTGCGGAGAAATACAATCAACACCCATATTATCAACATAAGGCAAGTTACACCACTTGTTCATAATTTTGTCCCAGTTTTGATTCTATGCATATGATCTTCAAAATTCTATAGTATGCATGTGTAGGATGTTCTAGTAGAATTTTTCCTTAGTATTATTTTGCAAGTGCGATGATTTTGTAGTATGCCATGAGTAGCTCCATACTTAGGATTTCCCCTCCTAATAGGTTTCCCCTGTTTTGCTAAGTATTGCTTGCTATGTTATATATATACAAAGTACCGTTGGGGGTTTCGAAAGACAAAGAATTTTTCTAAGTATAAAGGCTCTCTAGAGCAAACTTTTCTTCTCAAATCCACTTAAAAATAAAACTAAGTTTTCTTCTAGGCGGAATGGTTGTCGGGACAACGAGTGAGATTTTGGTGGAGGACGGCCGCCCAGAAATCAAAGAAGTCTGCCATGTTTCAGAATTCAGAAGCTTCTAGTACAACCACAATACATTATGGGCTCTGTCTTGGCCTAGTATTTAGTGGGAAACCTCACCTAGGTACCAACATTTGGAGGTTCTTGGCACGGTTGGATCTAGAAGGTAGAGGGGCTACTAAGGGAAAGCCTCGCCATGGTCTTGTCTGTAAAAGGACTTGATCGTGGATTGTGGGTAAAGTGCACAAACTCTCGAGAGTATTGCAATCTAATCGATTAGCCGTGTTCACGGAAACAGAACAACATTGAGCATATGAAGGATGGAGCCTCTAAAGGATCTTCCTCTCTCCTTTTTAAACAAAGTTTTTAAACCCCATGGCGTGAGTAATATCGCCAATGGGTCGGATTTTGGGAACTTAGTGCGTAATATCCAAGTGTCACTTGGTGAGTAATATGCAAGTGTTTTGTTGTTTGGACACTTGGTGAGTAATATCCTCGTGTGCCATTCGACCCTATTTTATCTAAGCAAATGTTTACAAAGTAGGGTAAAACTCTCTCTCCCTTTTCTCTCCATAGTTAGTGAAAATTAGCTTTATGCAAATGAACTCCAAAGCCTAAACTAGCCTTGCATGTAGAGTTAGTCTTTCCTTCCTTGGTGTAATTTGCCAATACATTCAAAGGATTGACCCAACTTGTTGGCTGCACGTTTCATGTGTAGAATTTCGTAGATCGTTGAAAGGTGCGCTAGGATCGCGGGTCTTCACTCGACCTGCCCGTGGCATTGATGGGACTCATGTTGTATATTTTTTCTTTTGTTGTAATAATGTGAACTCTGGATTATTCGATTCATGTAATAAAGACTAGTTTTTTACATGATATTTCATCGACTGTGAGTGCTAGCTATTGATCCAGGGACTAGCACGTTAATCACTGGTACTTAGGATCCTTACCGATCCGAGGTCTCTACACCATTGATACATCTTCCACTGTTACTTGTTTACTTGCTGCAAACCATTACCTTCTACACCATACGTTTAATACTTTATTACAACAAACCGTTGATCTTGACAATCTTACTGTTTTGTTGGGGCAAAGTCTTAAGTTTGTGTTGTGAAGGTCACCGCGTTGTTTGCAACACCTGTGTGATGTTTCCTTCCTCCTTCTGGTTCGATAACCTCGGTCTCAACTGAGGGAAGGCTTGCTGTTGTGCTCTTCACACCTTGCTGTTTGGGTTCCCAATAAGTCTCCACATCAAGTACCAAGTTCTCTGGCGCCACCAAGGAGTCATCAGTGGGCTCTACTTGCCCCGACAAGAAATGCTTCCAATGTAGATTGGGTCGAGATCTCTTACCACAGGGACATTTTGACATATCACAAGGAAATTTTGGGGAACCCCTATATGACGCATTAAGCGTTTATTCCGAGCATGACGCCTGAAGTATCGTGTCTCATGGGTCGACCCACTTTCCATCTAAGCAGGCTACCAGGGTTGGCCCAATTTCTGTCTAAGCAGGCTACCAGGGTCGCCTACCACGACAAAATCCTTTATTTTTCTGTTTAATTTAGAAAACATTCACATTTAAGATATTTAAATAGGAAAAGTTTTAAATTTGAAACTGTTCAAATCTGAAAATGGTTCAGTTTTGGAAATTGATAAATTTGAAACTGGTTTGAATGTGAAAAATATTGAAATATTTTTTTACAAATTTTAAAATTTTAAAAAAATTCAAATTCGAAAAATATCCAGATTCAAAATATGTACATATTCAAATATGTTCTAATTTGAATTTGTTTAAATATAAAATTTGGTAAAACTTGAATTTTATTCAAATTTGAAACTCTTCAAAATTCAAAAAAGAAATATGAAAAAAGAAAATAAATGAGAGAGAGGGAGAGAGGGAAGGGGAGTTGGTCTAATCGTGTGAATCACTATATTAAACGAGGTCTCGTCTAAGAGAAACAGAGCATGAATGGCTTACACAGACCGTCGCCGCGACCTAGGTCAACTTTCTCACGTACTACCATGTCAACGACCTGGACCCATATGGCCTAGCTATGTCTCCTTCTGTGCCGCTGGAGGCGAAAACAACTACTGTAAAATAACTTCTAGCCAAAAATACTTTCATATAATAAAGCCCTCGCGCCGGATGTTTTTCCGGATAAGTTTATCAGAAATTTTGGTATATCATCAAAAAGGAGTTAATGGCTCTATTTCGGCAATTACACATGGGACAGCTATCTTTGTTTAAACTAAACTTTAGAGTCATTACGCTTTTATCGAAGAAAGAAAATACGGTGCAAATACAACAATACCACCCCATTTGTTTGTGAATGTTAGCTTTAAAATCTTCACAAAAGTTACCACTAATCAGATCACTAGTACTGCACAAAAGGTAATTCGCCCTACTCAAACCGCCTTCATGCCGGGACGCCATATATTGGAAGGAGTGGTAGTCTTGCATGAGACTATTCATGAGCTACATCGGAAGAAACTTGACTGTGTTATTTTCAAATTGACTTTAAAAAGCATACGATAAAGTTAAATGGTCGTTTTTGCAACAGGCTCTTCGTATGAAAGGCTTTGGTCCAGTCTGGTGCGAATGGATTAAGAATTTCATACAGGGAGGGAGCGTTGGAGTAAAGGTTATGATGACGTTGGCCATTATTTTTAAACTAGAAAGGGTTTGCGACAAGGAGATCCCCTCTTCCCAATCCTATTTAACATTGTCGTGGACATGCTCGCTATCATTATTGCAAGAGCAAAAAAGGAGGGCCAGGTTGGAGGACTCATCCCTCACTTGGTTGAGGGAGGGGTTTCAATTTTGCAGTATCTTAAAAATCAGATAATATAAAACTCATTCTTTGTATGTTTGAGCATTTGTCAGGATTCAAAATTAATTTCCACAAAAGCGAGGTTTTCTATTTTGGAAAAGCTAAGGATATGGAAAAACAATATAGGAATATCTTTGGGTGTGAGTCTGGTTCCTTGGCCTTCCGGTATCTAGGTGTACCTATCCATCATAAAAAACTGAAAAATTCAGAATGGAACCTGGTTGAGAGTCGCCTTATGTCTAAGCTCAGTTGTTGGCAGGGCAAGCTTCTCTCATATGGAGACTGTCTCATTCTTATTAATTCTGCCCTCACTATCTTATCAATGTTTATGCTTTCATTTATAGAAATACTAGTGGCGGTCCAAAAAAGACTAGACTTTTACCGATCTCGATTATTTTGGCAAAATGATGGCACATCAAAGAAATATAGGTTAATGAGATGGACCATTATATGTCGTCCCAAGGATCAATGGGGCTAGGAATTAAAGTGCTAGAGCTAAAGAATAAGTGTTTGTTAAGAAAATGGCTTTTCAAACTACTATTACAGGAAGGTATGTGGCAAGAACTCCTATATAAAAAATAAGATATTAGCGCAGGTAGATACCAAGCCTACGAATTCTCCCTTTTGGAAAGGCCTTATGAGGACGAAAATGATTTCTTCAAACAAGACTTTTTTCAAAGTTGGAGATGGGATAATGCTACGGTTTTGGAAAGACATTTGGTTAGGCGACATACCTTTATCGGTTCAATATCCAGCATTATATAACATTGCTCAACGTAGAGATAAAACAAAATCTTTTTTCCTCTAACATGGTTATCCTAAGATCTAGCTGAGGTAGAAGGCTATGAGGATTACCACTAGATATGCAGTTGCGGATTACTGATGTAGCACGTCAGTTGATGCAGTGCAGTCCTCACGATCCAATCCGATCGTCGGGGTGCTGATCATATAACATCGCCGGTGGTATCCACACGTACGAGGAGGAGAGCTGGCGTTGAACTGCTAGGTTCTGTATGGCGGTAGGACTGCTGTGGAGTTAGGGTTTAACGCATGGAATGACCTAACCGTCAACCCTCCAGGGTTTCTACACCCCAGCATATATAGGGAGTGAAAGTGGCTTCACTCACTTGTGTCTCATTCACTAAAGCCCATATTAGATTAGTCACCATGAGTCTGACTCAGTCCAAATCCGGCCCGAGTCTAACCCAACCATATTTTTGGTTCATATCCAATACGAACTTGCTCCCGCTCTTAAGTGTGTGACCCCGCAGGCTCATGGCATCTTGGACATGATTGAAGTTCGACTCTCAATCGATCAGTCAGTAGTGGCTCCTAGCAGAATGTGCCGACTCACAAGTTCCAAAGAGTCATGACGACATGCATTTTCAATGCGACTTACGTCCGAGTCTCTTTTGCCTCACGATATACCTTGTCAGACTATAGGCGAATAATTTTTATCCCTTAAATAGTCTGACTCTCTTCTCGATTCGAGATAAATGATTCATCTGACTAACTCTTAGTTGATTGTCTCAGTTAACACTTAACCGAGTTGTGCATGGCCATGCTTTCTGAATCATATCATTCGAGAGGGCCCAGATAATATATCTCCAAATGGAGGGGCAAAATCCCATATTGGTTATTCATATCATGCATCTTGATTCTCAGTCGACCCGAACTCTGCCTTTATGACTTCCCAGTTACAGATCAACGTTTGACAGAACCTCAACTCGGATTGTGCAATAACCTCACGTCTAAGGATTACATTGATTGAGACATACAAATGACGACTTTTTTGTTGTATATAAATATGGGTCAATCCAACTCGCTAAACTCTTTAGCCGAATCCGTGTAAGTCAGAATAGCATCACCATGCCCATGACAAGTGGAACCGAGTCATCTGCCGACTTTCACATTGGTCTAAGTTATGTGTCCAGCACAACCTCATTGACCAAGGATATTTAGTACAAACATCATGAATGTATAGTTCCACAACTAAATCACATATTCAATGATAAACATCAGATGTTTATACAAGGAAACCTTAATATCTTTATAAATAAAGTGGGAATTACATCATACATGATTGTCTCTAGAGCATTATTCCCAACAGTCTCCCACTTGCACTAGAGTCAATCTTTCGACAACACATGTCTAGGCATCTAATGCCCATAGCTATTAGGTGTGCCTCATGCTTTGGCTGTGGTAGCGGCTTTGTCAACAGATCCGCAATATTTGCATCTGTGTGTACCTTGCATAACTTGATATCACTTTGATCCACGAACTGGCGAATCAGGTGGTACCGCATGAGTATGTGCTTGTTATTTTGGTGTTGCCTAGGTTCTTAGTCTTGTGCAATAGCACCATTATTATCACAATACACGTCTAACGGATTGGACGAGCCCTGAACCACACCAAGATCCATGTGGAAATTCCTCATCCATATAACTTCCTTTGCTACCTATGAGGCGACAATATATTTAGCCTCTGTTGTAGATGCATACACGGTCTCTTACTTGGAACTCTTCCAGCTCATAGCCCCTCTGTTTATCACAAACACATATCCGGATTGTAAACGAGAATCATCAAAGTCAGTAAGATAACTCGCATCTATGTAACCCTTTACACTGAGTTCATCTTCACCTCCATGATGACCCACAAGTATAGGGGGTGTATCGTAGTACTTTCGATAAATAGGAGTGTCGATACCAACAAGGAGCAGAAGGTGTTGACTAGTGGTATGGAGCAGGAAATCTCTGTAAATACTTAGCAAAATATTTTTAGGGGTTTTATGATTAAGCAAGGAACTAAAGTGCAAGTAATAAAGACAACGAACAAATGCAGCAAGTGTCCCAATCCTTTCTTAGCAAAGGACAAGCCGGTGGAAATAGTTATAAGGACCAAACGTTCTCGAGGACACACGGGAATTATGTTAAGTGCTTTCGCTTCATATAGCTAAGTAGTCTTCTTTGGTGTTGTAAGTGTTGTGTGGGTGAACCTGTGCTAATGTACCGACCTTACTTGTACTAATACATACCTGTGATTAAACCCCCTGCAAGCATCCGCAACTACAGGAAATCAATTAAGGTAAAAACCTAACCACAACCTTAAACTCTGAGATCCTACGCTCCCTTGTGCAATGGTGTCCTAACGGGGATTCAGGTTTCTGTCACTCCGGCAACCCCACAATTAGTATCTAAATACACAATGCATTCCCCTAGGCCCATAAATGGTGAAGTATCATGTAGTCGACTTTGACATGACACCACTAGAAGAATAGCACCACAACTTAAATACTAAACCATTGAATAATATCTCAACACAAATCCACTACTAACAACATGACTTCTCCCATGTCCTCAAGAACTAAACGAACTAATCACAAGGCATCATATGGATCAAGATCAAAGATGATATGGTGATAGATAACAATCTGAATATATAAACAATAATCCAATGGTTCCACTCACAAGCATCAACTACAATAGTAATCAACACCGGGAAAGTTTCCCCTAAGAACTATGCAAGTATTCAACGCAATTGTTACAACAGGATGGAGTGGTGATGATGGTGCTGGTGGAGATGATGGTGTGGATGATGATGATCCCGATGAAGTCTAGCTTGATGACGGTGTTGATGGCGACGATCTCCCCTCTCCGGGAAGGAATTTCCCTGGCAGAAATCTGTCTGCCGGAGAGCTCTTTCTCTCTCGATGTTTTCCGCCCTTTAGAGGCGGCAGAATCTTTCTATGGTCGCTCCTCGTGTTTTAGTGTTTTGAGGAGAAGATATAGGCGAGAGGGCGGAGCCAGAGGTGGTCCAGGTGGTCCACACCCCCTGTAGGCGCAGGGTAGGGGTGTCCCTCGCCTGGGGGGTGTGGGTCCCCTGTGGCCCATCTTCGCCTCCCCTTCTGGATTCCTTCGTCTTCTGGGAAAATATGATTTTCCGTAATTTTCTGGTATTTTTATGATCTTCGCGAAATTGCATCAAAAAAACTCTTCATCAGAATCCTGACTCCGGCAGTTCATCCTCCAAGAATCATCCAACATGCAAAAACAAAGGAAAAGACATAAGCACACCTCTTAATATGAAATATATAAATGAATAGAGGCAAATTATGATATAGAATGGTGATGCAAATTGGACGTATCACTCCATAAACCAAAAACATATCCTTAGTCCTTCTCAAGTACTTTAGGATATTTTTAACCGCTGTCCAATGGATTTCTCCAGGATCAGCCTAGTATCTGCTCATAACACTTAGAGCATAGGAAACATCCGTCCTAGTACAAATCATGGCATACATGATGAATCCGACTACCGAGGCATACGAAATCTCACTCATCCGACTTCGCTCATCAGTAGTCGAAGGACACTAAGTCTTGCTAAGTTTTACACCATGGGACATCGGTAAGAACCCCTTCTTACACGATTTCATGTTGAACATTTTCAACACTTTGTCCAAGTATGTACTTTGACACAATCCAATGAGCCGTTGATGGCTCAAATGATGTAGAGCTTGTTGGGAACCCCAAGTGGAAGGTATGATGAACACAACAACAAGTTTCCCTCAGTTATGAAACCAAAGTTATCGAACCAGTAGGAGAAAGAACCAGCTGCCAAGGTGTTGCTAGCAACGTGGAACCTTCACAACAGAACCATAATACTTTGCCCCAACTTATAGTGGGGTTGTCAAGCTCACCGGTTTGCTAAAAACAAAAGATTAAACGTATAGTGTGGAAGAAAGTAGTTGCTTGTAGAAATTGCATAAAGTAATTGCAGAACGTAAATAGTAGACAGTAGATTTGAATATCAGTGGGAAGAATGGACCGGGGTCCACAATTCACTAGAGGTGTTTCTCCATAAGATAAATAGCATGTTTGGTGAACAGATTACAGTTGGGCAATGGACAGATTGAAAATGCATAATAATGCATCTACATGGCATGATGATTTCTATGAGATTAGTTTAGGAACCGTAATCCAACTGCATCTATGACTAATAATCCACCTTCAGGTTATCATCCGAACCCCTTCTAGTATTAAGTTGCAAGAAACAAATAATTGCATTAAGCAAAGTGTGTAAAGTAAACAATACAATTTCCCTTGAACAAAGGATTGTTGTTTTCTCCCTAGTAGCAACAACACATCTATAACCTTAGAGGTTCTTGTCACTCCCCTAGATTACTAGAGGCATGAACCTACTATCGAGCATAAATACTCCCTCTTGGAGTCACAAGCAACTACTTGGCCAGAGTAACCACTAGCAACAAAGAGCATGCAAGATGACAAATAACATAGACATGATAGAATCAATAATCAATCTTGACGTAGTACTTGATACGCCCAAAATGTATCTACTTTTACCGAACACTTTTGCTATTGTTTCTCCTCTAAACTTGTGTGATTTGGATACAACTAACACGGACTGACGCTGTTTTTAGCAGAATTACCTTGGTGTCTAGTTTTTCTGCAGAAAATCAACTATTAGGAAAAATCCTGGAAAATATGCCAAAAATCATATTTCACCCGAAGACTCGGAGATGAATCACGAGACGAGTGGAGGCACGAGGCTCACACCCCTCTGCGGGCAGGCCAGCCACGCTGGGAGGTGTGGCCACCCCGGGCACCCCCTCGGCCTCCCTCTTCGCCTATAAGAAGCCTCCTGACCTAAAAACCGAGGTGGGGTTTGACGTTTTTTCTAGAAAGAGTTATGTTGTGCCGCCACCACTAGAAACCACAATTCGGAACCAGAAACTCCGTTCTAGCACCCTGCCGGGACGGGGAATTTGGAGAGGATCATAGCCATCATCATCAACAACACCTCTCCATCAACCATCCATGTTTCCCCCATCCATGAGTGAGTAATCCCCCGTTGTAGGCTATGGGGATGGTAGGGATTGGATGAGTTCTATCATGTAATCCAACAAGATTGTTAGGGCATGGTGCCTAGTGTCTCTATTAGTGCTATTTGACTTTATTGCAAATTGTTATGCTTAATGCTTGTCACTAGGGCCCGAGTTCCATGATCTCAGATCTGAACTTATTATTGATTCATTATGATAGTATTGTTTGTGATCTTATCTGCAAGTTGTGTACACATATCATTGTGCGGATCCAAAGGCCCCGAAGTGATAGTAATTGGGACAACCGGAGGGGATGGCTGTGATGTGAGGATCACATGTGTTCATGGAGTGGTAATTCTTTGCTCCGGTTCTCTATTAAAAGGAGCGCCTTAATTGCCAGTAGTTCCCTTGAGGCCCCGTTGCAACGGGCTGGCAGGACAAAAGATGTTGTGCAAGTTCTCATTGCAAGCGCGCATGACTATATATGGAGCACATGCCTATGATTGTTTAGTACTTGTATGCTTTATCTTATTTATCTGCAATTGCCCTAGATCTTGAAGTTACATGAATAGACTCGTCCATGCAACTCCTGTCCATCCATCCCTATGCCTACCGCACGGTTTCTTTCTGACAGAAAATTTGCTTTTGTACTGCATCATACCTTCCTCTTGGGGTCTCCCAACGAAGTGCTTCTGTACGCAACAGTATAGTCCTAAACACCTATGCTACTCTTGATTCACCGTCTGTTATAAGTAAGCTTTTTATCCCACCACCACATACACATGCTACACACACTGCTACTACTGCTGAATCTGAAATTGCTTCTGATACTCATGATGTTACTTCTACTGTGCTTGATGCGAGTGGTTCATTAGGTCCTTTGATAGATGCTACTATTGCTAGAACTATTTTGGGAAACACTAAAACTCCTAGTGAAGAAACTATTACACCTGTTAGCTCACCTGAGTCTAGAGAAAGATATGATATTAGTGATGGTTACATTGAAATGACTGATGAATTTATTGAAGAGTACCAAAACACACATGGTGCTAGTGCTATTAGGAGTCTCCTTGAGAGATGTACCATTATTCCTAAACTGTATTCCGATCCTAAGTTTGCTACTTCTCCCATAGATATTAAAGATAAAGATTATGATTTCTCTCTTGATTTATCCTATTTAGACATTGTTGAGAAAGAACCTTTTTGTGGGACTGAAAATGAGAGTGATGTATCTTATATGAATGAGCTTTCCACTATGAGTGCCTTATTCTCTGATGATTTTAAGATGCACAAGTACTTTGTTACAAAGATCTTCCCCTTTTCACTAAAAGGAGAAGCTAAAGCTTGGTTTAATATATTACCTCCTGGATCCATTGATATCCCTGATTGTTTGATTGCTTCTTTCTTCCAGAAATATTTTCCTCCAAGTCCTAGATATGCTGCTTTGCAGAAACTTTTTGATTTTAAATAGGGAGAAGAAGAGAAATTGCCTGAGTCATGGACAAGGTTCTGTGCCTTGATTCATGCACATCTTGGATATCCATTGCCTAAAAATGAGCTTCTTGATATTTATTTTAATGGACTAACTGATGATTCAAGGACATACCTAGATAGTTTTGCTAATTGTGTTTTCAGGAAAAGAACTCCTACAGATGCAGATGAATTAATGACTAAAATAAGCAATAATTATGATGATTGGACTTTAACTAAGCTAAATACACCTGAGCTTATTACTCCTGAACCAATTGTGCCTGAACCAGCTCCAACACCAACACCAAAGAAGAGAGGAGTTATTGCATTAAATGATAAAGTGATGAAAGAAGCTAAGAAATGTCTTAAGGAGAAAGGTATTAGAGCTGAAGATGTGAAGAATTTACCTCCTATAGAGGAATTATGTAAGCAAATCCCCCACTCATCTATTATTGAGGTACACTCTCTCCACTTTGATGAAGGTGATATTCCCTATGGTAAGCTTCCTGATCAATGCTTAGATGAACTTGACACCTTTATTATTAAACAAGGTAATTTTAATAAACAAGTTCAGAATCATTTATTGAAAAACTCTAGAGCTATTAATGAGTTGAAAGATATTGTGGAAACAACTGCTAATGATGTTAAAATGCTTTGTAAACACTTTCAAATGGTTCAAACTTAAATTGATCAACTTGCTAATGTATAAAAAGATATGCTAGTTAGTGCCTCGGGAGATAAACATGCTTATGGAATTAGAACTAGGAATGGTATAGCTACTCAAGATCTTTTATATCCTGAAGGACACCCCAAAAGATTGAGGAGGATTCTCAACAAGATGAAAGTAGTGGTAGTCCTCATAAGAGAAAGAAAAAGAAACACCAAATAGTTGAGGAACCACCTGAACCTGCTGTAGATCCTAATAGTATATCTGTCTCTGATGCTGAAACTGAGAGTGGTAATGATAAAAATGATGCTCCTGATAAGGACGAAGTTGAGGAAGAACCTGAGAAGCACATTAAGAACACTAGGTACACTAATGAAGATTTTATTGCTAATAAACATGGTAGTGAGAGAGAACCTCGGGTGCAGAAACCTATGCTTTTTTCCTAGAAACACAAGTCAAAGGAGGAAGAACACTACAACAAGTTTTGTGAGTGGATGAAACCTTTATTTTTGCAAATTCTTTGACTGATGCTATTAAGTTGCTTCCCTATTCAAAGTATATGAAAGATATTGCCTCTAATAAAAGGAAGATTCCTAATGAGGAAATTTCTACTTTGTTTGATAATTATTCCTTCAATGGTAAGGTTGCAAAGAAACTTGGTGATACAGATATACCAACTATTCCTTGCTCTATTAAGAATAATTATGTTAGAACTGCTTTATGTGATTTGGGAGCTGGAGTTAGTGTTATGCCTTCTTCTCTCTACAAGAGACTCCAACTAGAAAAGTTGATACCAACTGATATATATTTGCAAATGGCTGATAAGTCTACTACTATTCATGTTGGTATATGTGAGGATGTTCCTGTTAAAGTGACTCATAATTGCTTGGTTTTAACTGATTTTGTTGTGTTTGAGATGTTTGAAGATGATAATATGTCTATTATTCTTGGGAGACCTTTTCTTAATACTGCAGGTGCTGTCATCAAGTGTAATCAAGGAAAAGTAACTTTTAATATTAATGACAAAGAGCATACTGTTTATTTCCCCAAGAAGATTGATAAGATCTATTGCCTAAATTCCATTGAAAATATTGAGAGCATCAAAGTTGGAGAAATATATTGTCCCATTTCACAAGAAAGTTTTGAAACTATTATGATTGGGACTATTGCAACCAAGTTTGAGGTAACATAATCACTTTCTGGAATGCAAAGTTTTGCTTCATATAAGATTGTTTTGGTAACAAGACTTGATAAACCTTGTTAACAAAGGGATTTAATGAACAAAACAATGCTTTCACAATGTTTATATTTGCTCACTTTTATTTTTCTCCTTCCTAGTCTTTGCTCTTTCTCTTGTTAGCTTTAGTTTTGCTAGTTGTTTGCTTGTTAGAGTGTCTAAGAACTTCTGTAGTTTTGGTTTTTGTTTGCTTTTGCTTCTTCTAAAAAAAATCTTTTTCTTCGAGAAAATCAATTTTCATACCCTGAACCCTAAACCGTGAAAATTGGCCAAAAAAAAGTTTCCCAAAAAATTCATATTAAAATTTAACTCGGAAAAAGGGGCAGAAGGACACCTGGAGTGGCCCAGGGGGACCCACCAGGCCAGCACACACCTTGGTGGCGTGGCCAGCCCCAGGGCGCGCCTCGCCTGGGTGGGGCCCACCCTTGGCACTCCAAGTTGCCTCCTTCCAGCCACTTCTTTCTCTCTCCCGAAAAACACCGGAAAAATTTCTTAAGCTCGAGTTCCTACTGTTCTTGTTCCCGATTTTCGATCTCCTTGCTCAGCCCATCTTTCCTGCTAATTTTTGGAGGGTTTTCTCCTTGTTATGTGCCTCCTCCGCTTGTCCAATTAGATTTGTGATTGATAGATTGTATCTTGAGTATTTTGCTGCTGTGGGTGACAGGTTGTGTGAGCTTGCATGATTGTTCTATGCTTAGAGATTTCATTTTGATGCATGTTTAGCCCTCTAGCAAGTTTCTATAGTAGTTCCTCGTCATTTATCAACTTGGAAATTACTTGGTTTGATGTTTGTCTAATTTTTTTAGAAAAAAGGGTCATGGACAACCATACCTTTGGAGAAGTGTTTGAGTGATGCACTTAGGAGGACAAGACCTTCAAGATCATCCTCCCAAGCTAGGCCATCATACAATGAGGATCTCATTACACCGTGTTTTGGCGACGAGGGAGATGAGGGGGATGCACACCCTTCTACCGTCCCTTGTCCTACATTTTTGCAGGCTGCAGGGATTCTCAATGATTTCCTAACCTTGGTTCAGAGGGTTGGACTAACTAGTTATATGCAGGATGAGAGTGTGCAGTATGCTATGCTCACTAAAACTTTTGTGGAGAGTTTCTCTTTTACTAACAACCCTTTGAGGTCAGAGGTATCATTCAAAATCTATAATAGGCCCTTCACCATGAAATGAAGAAATTTTGTGAAATCCTGGGTATTGGTACGGCTGGGACGGTGAAGAAGATTCCAGCTCAACCCGCTGATTTGTTGGAGCTCTACCGCGGGATAACTAATGATGATGGCCGTAGAGCCCAGCACCGAAAGATAAGAAATATTCAACTCCCAGCTATCAGATATTTTGCTTATTATCTCGCCATGATGACCATAGAGCCCAGCACGGAAAGATAAGAAATATTCAACTCCCAGCTATCAGATATTTTTCTTATTATCTCGCCACTAGTATTCGTGGTAGGGAGAACACTAGCAATATTTCCAACTATCATTTGGCTTTCCTAGCTGCTGCACTCAACAATGAAACCAGGTACAATCTTGGTTCTCTCATTGCTCGTCGCTTAGTTGCTAAGGGACCCATTTATGGGGGTATTATTGCTGCACGTGTTGCTGCTTCCTTAGACCTTTCTGTTGAACCAAATGATACAATTTTGGCTTCTCAGATGCTTGATTTAGCTGCCATCAAAGCGCATCACTTTGTCACTGATATCTCTACCCTTGATAGTTTGGTTTATAGGATGATGTTTACTGATGGGGAAGAGAAAGAGAGATTCCTTTGCCCCAAACTACTTTGTTCAGTATTTCCTAGGGACCTTGGTCACGCTCCAAGGAGGAGATGGACGAGAAGCTACGCATTCGTGGTTTCCACGAACACTACCAGGGGGACGCGCCCTCTTATGACCACTCTATACACTATACAGGGGCGTCCTCGAGCTCGCACCAGGACGGGCATCTTCGTCATATTACGGAGGTGCACCTTCTTGGTCACCATGGGGTTGAGCCCCACTTAGGCCAAAAGCCTAAGATTGGGGGGAGGTACACCGGCATCACACTCATCTATATATCATGTTTTTTCGGTTCTTTGTATATCCATGTTTCGCTTTCTTTTTGGTTTTTGTTTCTCCTTTATAAAAACACAAAAAGACCAAAAATATTTTCATTGTTTTCTTGGTTTGTTTCTTTTCTTTTTAGCTCTAGTTTGCCTTAAAGAAAAATCCAAAAAGATTTTGCTTTGTTTGTTTTTGCTTTGTGTGCTTGCTTTAAAAATTGAAAACACCAATAATATTTGTTCTTCTTCTTTGGTTTTGTGAAGTTCTTTGTAGGGTTCAACAGTCCTCAGTGGATTTTGGTTTCATGTTATTATTCAAGCCACACAAGTGAAGGTAAATAATGAAGATTAAGACAACTTGAGGTGTGGTAAGAGGATGGTAACGAACTCTATTTATTTTCATTTTTGTACATATACTCATCATTGTGGGCTTGCTTAGTCTGTTCATGTAAGGTGTATATTATTTATGGATGCTTAGTAGTTCTTGCTTTCTTATGATTAGCTCCAGCTTGCTAATAATTTGTAGCATGTCATATGATTGTTTGCTTGCATTGTTCTATTCATAACTTGGTATGATATTGTGGTATCCTCCTCTGAATGTTTCATGTGAATCAACTTGGCACATGCTCACGCATGCATATGACTAAACAATAGTCAGTAAGGTTCGATGATTTATTTTGCCTCAGAGTTCTGGTATCACTTTCATGACATAATTAGTCATGTTTTATTGCAAGCATGATTATAATAGTTATTGCTCTCTCGTTTGTCGCTCCCTCTCTATTCCTAGCCTACACTTGCACTGAGTATGTGTTCTACTCGTGCTTCCAACTCCCTAAAACCAATATTGCCAACAGTGTCTGATACGTCGGAAATGTATCTATAATTTTTGATGTTCCATGCTTTTTTAGTATCTACTTTGCTTTGCTTTGTGTCACATCCCAAAATATTCCAAATTTTGAAATGTGAAAAATAAATAAACAAAATAAATAATTGTTGAAATTTAGGGTGAAAAGAAACTTTTTGATTCCAAATGGAAACATCAAAACCTATTTTTAAGAAAGCTATTTGTTTATTTAAAAATATAAACAAAAATTAAATAAAATTATAAAAGTTGGAATCACCATTTTTGGATCTTTAAATAAAAAGATATGGATTTTATAAGCAAAGGAAGAAATAAATATAAGGACTATTTTAAAAATCCAAATTAAATCTTAGCCAAGAAAATAAAATAAAAGATTATTGATTAATAAAAATAGTAAAGAATTATTTAAATAAAATCATTAGGATTGATTATTATCCAATTTTATTTAAATAAAGACAATTACCAATTTAAATATAAATCATATTAAAATATTTTAAATAATAATTCAAAGTGAATTATTTTTAAATAAAACCTACTGAAAAAGATTTGGTAAAATTTAGAACTCAAATAGAGGTTGAAAACAAATTAAAATATTATTTGAAATAAACACAAATGTATATATTTAAATAAATAATAGACCCTAAAAAGAATAAAAGAAATATTCTAAATTGGACTTTAGAATATGTTAATAAACAGTATTAGAATATACTCAAAGTTTGGTAAAGTTTTGAATTCAAATGGGGTTTGAATTATTTGAACAAAAATCAAAATAGAATAATAGAAAAGGAAAAAGAAAAAGATCAGGAATAAAAAAAGGGGGAAACAAACCCAGCCCAGAATCAGGCCCAGTCCAGCCCAGCAGCGCAGCCCACTCCTTTCCCCTCTCGCGAAACATTTAACACTCAGCAGCAAACCCGCGCAATCGCTGACGCCTGGCCCCCACACCACTCCCTCTCTCTCGCTGTCAACGTGACCCCACCCAGCCAGGTCATCGTCATCAACCTCACGCGACCCGTTCTCGCTGCCGTTTCCACCGATCAATGCTAGCTTCAATTCGCCTAAATGCCGCGAGTAAATCCGTCAGCAATCACGCATACAAAATCGTCTGCCCCCTCTCTATCTTTCCCCCTAGACGCCGCACTCTCTCTGCCACCAGGCTGCCGCAATCGCGAGATCGAACCCCACTGCCTACAACGTGTATTCCGACCGATTCTGGCGACAGCCAGCCTCCCCTTGCTTCCTGGCACCCACTATATTGTTCCCCACCATCAGACGCACCTACCCATAGCCCCAGCTTGGCCGCGCATGCCCCAGAGGCTCGGCAACTTCGAAACCCGAGCGCCGCCGTGGTCTGCCGCAACTCCGGCGATGCCCCCTGGTATTGTATGACCTCCCTTTCCCTCTAGCTGATACGCGTAAGTTCATTGATCCCGTGCGCATCAAATACCACTGTCTGCTTTCCTTAGCTTGGACCGTAGTGTCGCCTCCGTCCACAGCAGTGCGTACCGTCGCCAGTAGGAACTTCGGCGAGCAATCCCCGTCGTCCTCGTGCGTCCCTTCGCTAACAAAGACAACGTTGAGCTTCCCGCGTCACTGCAATCACTGTGAGCTACTCCTCCCTCTCCCTTGCTTCCTGTAGCTGCTGCAACACCGTAGCCAGAGCGCCACCGCCGCTCGCCATCGCGCTAGTGCCGCCCATCTGTGGTAGCATGCTCTGAGCCGTTAGATTTCAATCGTGTGTACACGATAGATCACTTAATCGAAGAGGTACGAGCTAATATGCACTGTGCCATCTCACTTAGATCTGACGGATGTAACTGCACAACCCACACGAACCGGTACCAGCGAATAAGAAACAGACGCGTGGCACTGACTTTGTTTTAAAAACAGAAAATGTTCTATTAGATAGTTAGATTTGAAAAATTCATAACTTTCAATCCACACGTCCAAATTTTTCAAATTTTATATCAATGGAATCAGGAAAACAAAACCTTTCCAACCATGTACTTTTTTTTAGTATTTGGCTTCTGTAAAATTGGTTGTTTATGTAGAAACATATTCAGGCTTATTTTGGATATAAAATTAATTCTAAAAATGTTTTTAGGATAAAATATTTTGTAAATGGATTGTTTTGAACCACTGGCCATAGAAACCAACTTGTAGATTTAAAAGTATATTTGTTACACTTAGGAATTAAATCTTTGAATAAAAGAATTTCTAGCTAAATAAAAATATTAATCTAGGTTTAATTTTTTTTTACTAGAACCTTTGGAAAATGGGGTGATTTAAACTCTCTTACCCTAAACACCAATATTGGGGATTTGTAAACATATTTGATGAAACTTAGTAAAATATTACTTTGATAAAGGCATTTCTAGCAAATAAAATATTGCTTTGAAATAAAAATGGCCATAAACACTAACATTTGTGTTTAAAAATATATTTAGCTATCAATACAAAATATTACTTTGATTTAATCATTTTAGCAAAACAAAAATGATTTAAATGGCCATTTTCACCAACTTGAATTTAAATGGTTTTACCACTTTAGTAAATGACCAATAGGAGCTTTAAAATGTTTAGAGCCTAATAGAAACCACTTTTCCAAATAAAACATTTTTTTGCATGCTTGCATGCATTGCCTTGTTTTTATTATTTTATGTGGTGAATTGTTTGAATGTTAGTTTGAATATATGCTTGCTTGATTGAATTGTAGTGAAGTTTGAAGAGTGTGATATTTACAAGATCAAGGAGTGAACCAATATTCTCTACAAAAAGGCAAGTGGCACTATCATCCAAGTCCTACTATTTTTATTACACTTAGTGGATTTTGTAGTATGCATGTTAGGACTACTATATTACTATGCTATGCTATGCTATGTCCTATTAGGATATCCTTATATATTCCTTAGTGAAAAAACATTGTAATTGTAGTATGCTTAGCCCTGCTATAGACTTGGGGTGGAATACCATATTATGATTATATGAAGTATTGGAAAAATATATGTTTTATATAATAAAACAAGTACTCAATGAACCACCTGGGTGGAATGAGGATAATCAATTTTGGACAAGGTGGCAACAAAGGGAACCATGTTTATATGGCTATCTTTTTGTATGTGCACTAGAAGAAAACCACCCAGGGACTTAGAGATTGAACATGTTTCTCGTTAGTGGCTTGTGGTACAACCACATGCTAAATGGGCTCTGGCTTAGTCAACTACATAGTTGAAGACCCTTGCATTGGCATCTTCAGGTTAACTAGAATTGTGTATTGGAAATATATCCTTACATTGGTGCCTGGTAGACAAGCTAGCATTGTGTATTGGGAGGACTTCTATGGAAAGACTTTGTCACATTCTCGATCTGCCGGTACTCCATTTGGTGTGTACTTATCCAGCGGCCACTGGTGGCATCAAGACGAGATTGTGTCATGTGGGTAAAGTGTACAGCTTCTGCAGAAGATCAAATTATAAGTAATTAGCCGTGTCCCCGGTTACGGACAACTCTGAGCAACTAAGGCCTGAAGCTATGGAAGATCTCGACATTCCAATTTCTCAAAGTAAAACTTGATGGTGTCAACAAGGGATTAGAAGCACTTGGATTTTGCCAAGGAGTTCAAAAAGTTTGTTAAAAGATCAAAACTATTTTGAAAAGATAGGATAAAACCATATTTCTTTCTGCAAATGATCATGAACCGTACTTAGCCAAATATGCATATATTGATAGGTTCCACTTAATTATACATAGTAGTGAAACTTGCCAATACAATTCCAATGTATTGACCATTGTGGCTGCAACTTATTATGTTGCAGGTTTGTTTGATGTTAGTGAAGTGTGTTGATTAGGATTACAAGTCTACAACCAACATGATTGCTTGTGGCACTTTGAAGATGAAGGACTCCATGCTATAGTTATTTCTGCTGCATTGTAATGAGATAGCCAAATGAGCTATGTAAGATGTAATGAATTATTTTATTCCTGGTTATAAAGTTGTATTATGACCTTTGTTTCTTGATATTACATCTTAACTGTGGATGCTAGCTATTGATCCAGGGACTAGCATTGTAAACACAGGGATCTCTACCTTATTAAAGGTTGGGACCTCTACACTTTGTCCACACTTTGAGGTGCTTTTCATATGTTTTCTGCTACTAACCTATTAACAAGTTGCCACATTGCCAGTTGCCTGTTTTCTACTATTTTTGGTTCCAGAAAAGCTAGTAAGGAAATATTCTAGGAATTGGACGGGACAAAAGACAAAGTCAATATTTCACCGAGGAGAACATGGAGTCCAGAGGAGAGACGGAGAGGCGCCACAGGGCGGGTGCACGCCCCAGGCACGGCCTAGGGTGGGCCCGCGCCTAGGAAGGGTGTGGGCCCCTTGGCCACCTCTTAGCCTCGCCTCTTCTCCTATAAGAAGCCCTCGATGCCTAAACCCTAAGTACCCGATCAATATTCCACGAAACCTTCTGTAGCCGCCGCCACCATCGTCCCTAGATCGGGGGATCTGAAGCTATTCCCATCACCCTGCCGGAGGGGAGATCATCCCTGAGGCCTTCTTCTTCATCATGCCAGCCTACGGTATGAAGCGTGAGTAGTTTCACCTTGGACTACGGGTCCATGTAGTAGCTAGATGGTTGTATCGCCTCCTTATGCTTTCATGTCTAGATTGTGAGCTCCGTTCATGATCAAGATCTAATCTATTTGTAATCATGCATGTTGTGTTTGCGGGGATCCGATGGATATTGAGACTACTATGTCATATTGTTTAATGGTTTTGTCTATATGATTATATCATGTCTGTGTTTTTTGAGATATTGCATGCTCTCCGTTGTTAGTAGCTATCTTGGCCAAGTAGTTTCTAGTGACTCCAAGAGGAGGTATTTATACTCGATAGTGGGTTCATGCCTCTACTTAATCAAGGGAAGTGACAGAAATCTCTACGGTTGTAGATGTGTTGTTGCCACTAGGGGGAAAGCAACGGTCTCTTGTTCATGGAACAAGTGGATTGTTTACCTTACACACTTTACTTAAAGTAGTTGTCTGTTGCTTGCAACTTAATACTGGAGGGGGTTCGGATGATAACCCAAAGGTGGACGGGGTTCGGATGATAACCCAAAGGTGGACTTCTAGTATAGATCAAGTTGGATGGATGTCTATGTATATTGTTGTATTGCCCAATCGAATATCATAGGATCTTTTTGTCTAGTATTGCATTGTTATGCCTTGCTCAGTCCTGTCAATTGCCCTGCTGTAATTTGTTTACCTAGCATGCCATGTTTGGGTATCTAAGGAGAACACCTCTAGTGAACTATGGACCCCGGTCCAATCTTTACCATTGATACATCTTCCACTATTACTGTTTACTTGCTGCAAACCATCATCAACTTCCACACCATACAGTTACTCCTTTGTTACAGCGACCGGTGAGATTGACAACCTTACTGTTACTTGGGGCAAAGTCTTGAGTTTGTGTTGTGCAGGTTTCCACGTTGCTTGCAACACCTTTGGGACGTTTACTTCATCCTACTAGTTCGATAACCTCGGTTTCTTATTGAGGGAAAACTTGCTGCTGTGATGCATCATACCTTTCTCTTGGGGTTTCCCAACGAAGCGTTGACGCAGCACCATCAAGACTTTTTCTGACGCCGTTGCTGGGGAGGCTAAGGACATCTTCACAAGGGGAGTCCTCCTCAACCTTTCTCTTTTCTTTGTTTTTAGTTTACTTAGTTTCTTTTGCTTGGTTTTGTTTGCCTCTTTTTTATCAAAAATCCAAAAAAATTAGTTTAGTTTGTTTTGCTTTCGCTTATCAAAAACACAAAAAAATTAGTTCCTGCTCTAGTTGCTGTTGTTGTTTTGGCTTGCTCCACTTTTGCCAAAATGAACTCTGCTGAGAACACCAAGTTGTGTGACTTCACTAGCATAAACAACAATGATTTCCTTAGAACTCCTATTGCTCCACCTGCTCCTGATGCTACCTTTTATGAAATTAAGCCTGCTTTGTTGAATCTTGTGATGAGAGAGCAATTTTCTGGTGGTAGTTCTAATGATGGTGCTGCCCATCTCAATAACTTTGTTGAACTTTGTGAGATGCAGAAGTATAAGGATGTAGATGGAGATATTATTAAGATCAAGCTGTTTCCTTTCTCCTTGAGAGGAAAAGCTAAAGAATGGTTGCTATCTTTGCCTAGAAATAGTATTGATTCTTGGATTAAGTGCAAATATGCTTTTATTGCAAAGTACTACCCTCCTTCTAAGATTATATCTATGAGAAGTGACATTATGAAATTTAAACAACTTGACAATGAACATGTTTCTCAAGCTTGGGAAAGAATGAAATCTTTGGTTAAGATTGTCCCAGTCATGGACTTACTACTTGGATGATTATCCAGAATTTTTATGCAGGTTTGAACTTCTCTTCAAGAAACCTGCTGGATTCAGCTGCTGGAGGTACCTTTATGACCATCACCTTGCACTACTAGGAAAATGGCTATAGGTAATCAGCACATCTGTGGCTCACATGGTTGAAGTTCCCCACGGGTAAAACAGGCGTGGCTCACCTATGGGCAGTGCCCTACTAGTAACTAGAACAACCGTGGCGCACATGACCATAGTGCGCCACAGATATGTGTGGGCCAGGGCCCTGTTGGACGCACGCCAAACATTTGTAGCGCACATAGGGTAGGTGCGCTACGCCTAAGCGCATGCCCCCCTCTGCTGTGAAACGTCCAGACATATCCGTGGCGCACTATGGCATGTGCGCCAGGATGTTACTCCTCCCTGTAGCGAACTAGGGAAGAGTGCGCCACGGATGTGTCGTTTTTTTTACAGCACTTTATGTGCACATGTGTGACCACATCCACCACCCCACACTTCACTTTACCCTTCTTCTTCCTCCTTAGATCAAGTCGTGATCTTCTCCTTCCCACCTCAATTTCTCCACCCATTCACCATTTTTAGGATGTAGAACTTGCCTTGGATGTTACATAAGTAATAGAGGAAGGTCTCCGGTCTCTCATCTCCTTCTCCGGTCTCGCGCGTGCACCTCTCCTTTCCATCTTTCTCGCGATCGGTCTCTCATCTCGGTAAGTTGTCCATGTAAGGATGTGTTCATGTGTATATGGATGATATGCTCATATGTATGTATATGATCGATGCTCATGATGTGTGTATGGAGAGGATCAATGGTCATATGTGTGTGTATATGGAGAGTATTGATGATGCTCATGCATGTGTGTATGGAGAGGATAATGATATGTTCATGTGTGTATGGATCGGTCTCTCTCTCTCTCTTGTGTTTGTATGTGAACAAGTTGCCATTTGTTTTGCCAAAATGTTGATTCATTTCCATTTTGTCAAGACTTTGGCATTTCGCAAAGGTCCTAATTTTAGGATAGGTCATGCCAAAATTTTCTATCGATCATTGCATGCATGCATTCATTATGTGGTTCTAATAGACTTCTAATTGTACCGTGTACACCGTGTAGGCAAAAATGGTCCGCATAATGAGCGAAGGCATTGTGGCTAGATTTTTGAAATGTGCGACGGCCGACATGATACGAAATAACAAGAGGGATATAAGATGTCCGTGCAGAAGATGCAAACTCAACTGGGTGATCGACCCAGATTCTGGGAATCTGCAGGAGCACCTGCTCCGTCATGGTTTCATGGATAGATACACTCGTTGGATAAGCAATGACGAAGACGATGGAGACGGTGAAGGTGGCCAACATGACGATGATCATCATCATGGCGAGAACGGGCGAGATGATGAAGAGTCTCCTGGAGATGGTGAAGGTGCAGAAGCAGACCGGGATGATGATGATTTAGATGCCGGAGGAGCAGACGACGATGGAACAACGTCATACTGGGTGCGGGACCCTTATGTGCAAGAGCTGCTTCTCAAGCAGACGAGTAACGCCAGGGCTGTCGCTAGAGAGAAAGCCAAGCTTGCGCAACTTGATAAAGACGCGGTTACTCCATTGTATGAAGGATGCAGGCCCGATGATACCCAGTTGAATGTAACTCTCAAGGCTATGGAGATGATGGCAAAACACAAATTGAGCGACGCAAGCTTCGACGATATGATGGCATTCTGGCACGATCGTCTCCCGGAGGGGAACACATGTCCAACTAGTATCGAGGACGCCAAGAAAATCGTCTGTCCTCTCGATCTACCGCACGTTAGATATCATGTATGCATCAACGATTGCATCATTTATCGGGGCGAGGATGCGGAGAAAACCACATGTCTGGTGTGCGGCGTGAGTCGATACAAGAAAGGGAAGAAAGCACCTCGAAAAGTGGTATGGTACTTTCCTATCACTCCTCGTCTGCAGCGCTATTTCGCGGACCCTAAGGAAGCGAAGCTCATGCGATGGCATGCGGAAAGGAAGAAGCCGGAGATGATGATGACCGAAAGGATGAGTTCTCGACGCACCTTCGATGCTAGCCAGTGGAAAGCATTAGACCTCAATTCTGAATTCGGTGGAGATTCGAGGAACATCGGGCTTGGTGCGAGCACCGATGGACTCAATCCGTTCGGTAGCGAGCAGCACGCACAACACTTGGCCCGTGTTTGTATGGATGTACAACCTCCCTCCATGGTTGTGCATGAAGAAGAAGTACATACAAATGAGTATGCTAATTCAAGGGCCGAAACAACCTGGTACCGAAATCAATCTATATCTCGGGCTATTGAAAGAGGAGCTAGCCACGTTATGGGAATCTGGAGCCAATACTTACGACGCCATCGCACAAGATTATTTCACTATGAGAGCCGCGTTGGTCACTACGGTGCAAGACTATCCAGGTTGCGGGTATATCTCGGGGCAGGTTATCCAAGGATTCTGCGCATGCGTTAGGTGCATGGATAACACAAGCTATCTCCAACTAGAGAAAGATCCAGGGTCATCGAAAACCGTGTTCATGGCACACCGGAGCTGGCTCGGCAAGAATGATCCATGGAGAAAACGTGGAGACCTGTTCGATGGCAAATCCAAGACCCGAGGAATCCCAGAGCGTAGGGGCAGCGAAGAAGTGGAAGAGTTGCTGAAAAACTGGAAAGATTGTCCTAAGCCTGGAAAGAAGCGAAAGAGGAAGCAACAAGACAAGCCGATGATGAAGGTATGGAAAACAAGGTCTGTTTTCTAGGAGTTGCCATACTGCAAGTTTCTCCGCACGCCTCATAGCCTCGACATCATGCATATCACGAAAAACGTGTGCAAGAGTATGGTCGCCACCATAATCAACATGCCAGATAGGACGAAAGATGGTCCGAAAGCAAGGCACGACCTGATATGCTTGGGTATCCGGAAGGAGCTTCACGGAGGACGACTACTCTCGATGATCGTGAAGATGACGATGATCATGAGTCGGAGACGACACAAGGTCGTCGGAAGGGTAAAAAGTTCAAGAAGAACGAATATTACTGCCCTCCTTCTTGCTTCACTCTAAGCTAGGATGAGATCAAACAGTTTTTCAAGTGCCTTCTAGGAGTCAAATTTCCTTACGGCTACACGGGCAAGATAAGCAGATACCTAGACGAGGTGAAGCAGAGGTTCAGTGGCATGAAGTCTCACGACTGTGCCGTGCTAATGATGCAGGTACTTCCAGTTGCACTAAGAGGGATAATGGACGAGCACGTCCGTGAAACGTTATTTGGCCTATGCAAGTTTTTCGACGTCATCTCTAGGAAGTCGATTGGCGTGAATCAGCTCGGGAGGCTACAGGAGGAGATCGTGGTGATACTATGTGAGCTTGGGGTCTACTTCCCACCCGCATTCTTCGACATTATGGTGCATCTGCTGGTCCATGTCATGCAGGACATCGTACAACTCGGGCCGATGTTCCTCCGCAGCATGATGGCGTTCGAAAGGATGACCGGACACATCAAAGGATACGTTCGCAACAGGTCCCGTCCAGATGGAAGCATAACCAAGGGATTTCTGGCCGAAGAGTGCATCTCTTTCTGCATGAATTATCTAGACATCGAGAACCCTGTCGGTCTTCCCGTCAACAGGCACCTTGGCAAGCTCGACGGATCTGGTCACCGAGAGGGTCGTCGCATACTGCATGCAGACTTCGATTTTCGACGCGCAGACTTTGATCGAGCAAACCTCGTCGCGCTACAGTATTTAGAACTGGTCGATCCTTGGATACAGAAGCACAAAAGGTTAATCGATAATAAGTATAGTGACCGGGGCATACAGAGGACGCAGGGAGAAATAATCAAAGAGCACAACTCAGATTTCACGCGTTGGTTTAGGCAGACGCTCCTTGATAATCCCCCGTGATCGCATTCTTCTAACATGGAAAAGATCATATTCACCTTGTCACAGGGACCGATGCAAAACCTGGTGACCTATCAGGCGTATGATATCAACGGCTACACATTCTACACGGAGGAAAAGTACAACAAGTGTGATTATCAGAACTCAGGCATAACGTCGGAATTCTACACCGATGACAACGTGAAGGAAAGATTCTACGGAAGAATCGAGGAGATCTGGGAGCTCGACTATTGTGCAGAAAAGGTGCCAATGTTCCGTGTCATATGGGCAAAGAGCGTCGAAAGAGAAGACCGGTATTTCACAACCATGGTTATACCCGAAGCAGCCAAATCCAAGACCGCCGGTGCAAACGTGGCCGCGAAAAATGAACCGTGGGTACTGGCTACCAAAGTGGACCAATGTTTTTTCATTACCGACCCGACAAAGCCTAGCCGTGTTGTCGTGAGGAGAGGAAAAAGAAACATCATCGGAATGGATGGAGTCGCCAACGAGCAAGACTTCGACCAGTACGGCGATCCAAAGATTGAAGATGACGACGACTACGATGTAGCAACATACATCACAAGAAGAAAAAGGACAACCCTACCCAAAAAAGGTAGCCCATTCGAAAGAAGAAACATTAAAGTGCCGGGGCTAAATTATTCAACCGCGACAAAGAAGGGAAAAAAGATTGAAAAACGCTAGCTCAAAACATATTGTAAAACGCGTGGTCGAAAAAAATTGTAAAGTGCGGGTGGTCGAGTAGGGCCGTGCCCGATTCATATTATTATGGACAAATTATTATGAAATTTAGTTATACTTTGAATCATATTATTTGTACCACTTTTATGACATATATTACCACTTTTGGGCATTTTTGGAACATTTAAAAGTATTTATAAAATAAAAACAAAACAAATATGGCATATATTACCAATTTTGGGAATTTTTGGAACATTTAAAAGTATTTTTAAAATAAAAATAAAAAAGTGGGGCACCAGGATTCGAACCTGGGTGCTTAGAAGTTTAGAATAGAGCAGTGGGAAGAACAAGTGGGATAGGGTAGTGAATCTGTTAGATAGTGGGACGGCTCTTTTCTTATATAGTTGCTAGAGGATATAGGCGTAGCGTACTCTGGCATAGTGCGCTACGGATATCCGTAGCGCACTATGCCAGAGTGCGCTGGGCCTATCTTTGTCTTATCCACGTGCACGCAGGCACACGTCCCTCATCCCCATTCAACCGCACCCACCCATCTCCTGCCAGCCGCCGCCGACACTGTCGAACCGCCGCCTCGCCAGCCCTGCCAGCCGCCGCCACTCGAGGAGGAGACCGTGGAGGAGCAGGCCCATGCCGCAGCCAATCCGCCGCCACCGCATCCCAGGAGGAGGAGGTCGCAGTCGCCACGCCAGGAGGAGGGGGTCGCGCTCGTTCCGTGGAGGAGGAGGTCGCAATCGCCGCGCAGTCTATGAAGGAGAAGGCCCTCATCGTCCGCGTGCTCGTCATCGTCCTTGTCTCGGAGGTGAGCATCACCCTCTCCCCTCTCCCCCTCTCTCCCCTCTCGTTGCATCCATTCACTTAGGGGATTCAGAGTAGGATTCAGAGTAAGGGTTCAAAGTTAGGGTCCAGTTAGGGTTCTTAGGATTCAGAGTAGGAAATGTTCAGATTTTCTTAGGATTCAGAGTAGGAAATGTTCAGATTTTCTTAGGATTCAGAGTAGGGTTCAGTTAGGAAATGATCAGAGTAGGAAATGTTCTCTCTTTAGCATTTTGGGTCTGCAAGCCAACTTGTATGAGACACGTTGAGAGCATGGTGTTTCAAAATCTCAGAGAAACAACATAACATGGTAAATATACAAATGAAACTATTTTAATAGTTCAAATAATGACCTGCAGCTAAAAAATTGATGGTTCTCTATACTATATGAAAACAATGCATTTGTGTAATTCATTTATCACTAGTAGCTTTGACCTGTCAAAGAAAGAAAAAACCCTGTCCATGTGAGTGATTTGTGGAGATAAGATGTTGTTATTGCTGTAGAGGAGGAAATTTTTGCACATGTTGCTGCTGTTATTGTTGTAGATATACATGTCATTATTATTGCAAAGGTTGTTATTGTTGTGCAGTGTTGCTGTTATCTCCTATGCAACATATCAGTTTTGAAATGGCAAGTCCATGATGTAGGTGTATGATTTGTATGCATGTTCTTGTATGAAATGAGTCCTGATTTTTGCCGGAATGTTGATTAACTTCCGTTTCGGCAGAAATCAGGCACTCCTAGTTTAAGAAAATTAGAAAAGGTCATGCCGGATTTTTCCGTGCATTTAACCAATTATTTGTTTTTTATTAGTGCAAAGATGTGTGACAACGACGAGGCTGGATGTTCTAAGCGCATCAGCGCTGAAGGAGAACTCAGACCTCCGAATAAACAATTGACATTCTGGGAGGCGGCCCAGCGGCTAGAAGACGATGAAGAATACCATCCTTCGGAGAGCGAGGATGATGATATGGAAGACGCGGAGGAAGAAGCCGAAGGAACGGCGGACGATGAAACCACTGATGGCGGCGAGGGCACAGGGAGTGGTAGCAATCCTCCTAAGAAGAAGAAGAAGAAGAAGAAGCCAAAGGACCGGCGCCCGAACACGGTCGGCACGGTCAGGGAGGAAATTACCGAAGTGAGCCCATCAGGGGTTCCTTTGGAGCCCGCCCTTGTCGTCAAAGGGTACGGTGGGCAAGTGGCGGCGATTACCCGGACAACCATCTCGATCAACACCAAGAATCTCCGGCATTAAGATAATGGCCACTTGCGCACACTCCTTTGGAGCCACGTATTTCGACTCGGGGAGTCTAGAAAAGAAGAAAAACTACGACAAGATCAAGGAAGTTCTGGATGATGCTCTCACTGGCTTTGCCTCGACGGAAGACACCACCTTCGTGTGTACGAAGGTCAAGTTCGGCAGGCACGTCTTCAACCACGTAACGGAGTTCCCCTGCGTGAAGCAGCCGGAAAACAGTAAGAAGGAAGCCTACTACGCACTCCATCACATGAGGGCGTTCCTACTTAACCAGCAGAATTCTACACTGCCAGATCATCTCAAACAGTGGGCCGAAGCAAAGGCCAAGATCAATGATTCAGATATTAGACAAGAGATGTATCGCATCCAACAGCAGTTTGGGGCAATCATCTTTCGTGATGTCATGACTTCGGGGGGGGATCTTCTACGGAGGAAATATCCCGAATAACCGTGACATAGAAGATCGCCTAGAGATGCAGGGTGACTATAGGAAGTTCATGACGAGACAAGGCGTCCTCCCGTTCCCTAAGCCGAGCCAGAAGGCCTTTGTGTGTGTGTGGACAAGTGTACATGCTACTATACTTATCTGGTTAGGTTTATGAATCATCGCTTACTTATTTTGCTTATTATTATTATATATCAATCAATGCTTGGTTTTTTTGCTTACTCTTTGGTCCTTTGCTCACTTTGGTCCTTCTTTTTTTCCTTACTCTTTTTTCGAGAATAATGCCGATGATTGAAATGTGTGAATGTGCTACGACGGGATAGTTAGCCTTGTGATATGCACAAGTCCAGGAATTGTGCATCCTACTTGGCCGACTGTTCCGTCGTAGCATATTCCTGTGTCCAACGACCTATGTATATATATGAGGCATTCTTTTCGAGTTATTTTTGTCTTTTTCGAGAATAATGCCGATGATTGAAATGTCGTGGCACACTATATATGTGAATGTGCTATGATGGGATTGTGAGCCTTGTGATATGCACAAGTCCAGGTCTTATGCATCCTACTTGGCTAACGGTTCCATCATAGCATATTCTCGCCCTAACGACCTATATATATGAGGCATTCTTTTCGAGTTATTTTTGTCTTTTCGAGAATATGCCGATGATTGAAATGTCGTGGCACAATATATATGTGAATGTGCTATGACGGGATAGTTAGCCTTGTGATATGCACAAGTCCGTGAATGCATCCTACTTGGCTAACTGTTCCGTCATAGCATATTCCTGTGTCCAACGACCTAGCTAGTTATATATGAGGCATTCTTTTCGAGCTACTTTGGTCTTTTTCGAGAATAATGTCGATGATTGAAATGTCGTGGCACACTATATATGTGAATGTGCTACGATGGGATTGTTTGCCTTGTGCTATGCACAAGTCCAGGTGTTGTGCATCCTACTTGGCGTACAGTTCCATCGTAGCATATTCATGTGTCCAACAACCTAGTTATATATGAGGCATGCTTTTTGAGTTTGCTATTTTTGATTTAGGAGTACTTTCTATAAGTGTATCTTCATATGCGACTTTAATTATACATGTTTTTTCAATCACCGGTTAATTATTATTGTCAACTTGTAGATGACGTGGTACGTCGTGTACAAGGGACAGGTTCCCGGAGTCTACAAGACTACCGGAGACAGGTGCACCGTTTCAGCGGCAATAGCTACAAAGGGTACAACACTATGGCGGAGGCGGAAGCTAGATACACGCGCTATCTAGCGGGAGTTAGGACGAGGAACCGGATGAAGACCTACACCTTCGTCGCGGCGGTGATCATGCTTATCTTCTTTGGTTGTGTATCCCGCATTTGTGTCTAGCTAGTTTAGATGTCTAGGCGAGCTTCCGAGCTCTAACTTGTTCGATCGACACATGTATTCGCATGTCACCAACTACTACTTTGTAACTTGATTGAAACAATGTAACTTATACTATGTATTAATGTATGAGACTTATCTATATGTATTTGTTTGAATCTTGTTTTTCATATTGTGTATTTATATATATAATTGTATATCTTGTATCTGTGTGTGTATATCTGCTATAATATTGTATATAATCTGTATTGTATATAATCTGGCTCAGAAATTAAAAAAACAAAAAACACACCTGTGGCGCACATGATCTACCTTCTGTGGCGCACTGCACCTAAAGCGCACTATAGAATCTTAGTGGCGCACTGGGAGTGCGCCACAGAAGATCCTACGCGTAGCGCACCTGCCCACATAGTCGTGGCACACTAGAAGGTGCGCTACGCCTATCTCGACACAACCATGGCGCACTAGGCAGTGCGCCACGGCTGAAAGATAGCCGTAGAGCAAGGCACGTGGCGCACTGCTAGTGCGCCACAGATGATGTTTTCAGGTGCGCCACTAAATGCTGTTTTCCTAGTAGTTTTGGGTACTGCAATAAAACTCCTTGATAATATGATGGTTAATTATTCTGAATGGCACACTGAGAGGGCTCCACATGGTAAGAAGGTAAATTCTATTGAAGAAACCTCCTCTTTGAGTGATAAGATAGATGTTATCATGGCTATGCTTGTCAATGGGAAAGCTCCTTTAGATCCAAATAATGTTCCCTTAGCTTCTTTGGTTGCTCAAGAAGATCAAGTTGATGTGAACTTCATTAGAAACAACAATTTTGGCAACAATACTTATGATAATAACTATAGGCCTTATCCTCCTAATAACGGCAATACCTATGAAAAATCCTACAACAATGCTAGAAGTGCCCCTCTGAACTTGAAGTCATGCTCAAAGACTTTATTAGTAAATAAATCACTTTGAACAAGACTGTGGAGGAAAAGATTTTAAATGTTGACAAAAATATTTCCTCTTTGTCTGGAGCACATGCTTCCTTGATTAATAAAATGGCTGCTAAACCTGAAACCATGGAAAGTGCCTTTGCTGCTACTCATGCCATACAAGTTACTATTGATGAAAATGTTAGACTGTTATCCCAACTTCATGCTAAGTGGGAAAGGGAAGCTGAAATTGATAGAAACAATAGTGTGTGCACCATCACCACCCATATGGATGCCACTAAACCACAAGAAGTCCCTATTCCTCCTCCAACAATGCCTAAGGATAATGAGTCTACTGCTAGTGATGCTAAGTTTGATTTCGATCTTGATGGTTGCAATATTTCGGAAGTGATTATGTTCCTGCAAAAACTTGCTAGAAGTCCGGATGCTAGTGATATGCATGTTGCTTTCACCAAACACATTACATATGCTCTTATTAAGATTAAGGAAGAGAAGTTAAAACACACAGCTTCTATTCCTAGGAAAGTAGGAGATAGTTGGGAACCCATTATTAATATGCAAGTGAATTACTTTGATCTCAAATCTTCATGTGATCTTGGTTCTAGTATCTCTATTATGCCTAGGAAGATTTATGAAATGCTTGATTTGCTACCTTTAGAAGATTGTTATTTGGATGTCCCACTTAATGATATTCTAAGAAGAAACTCATGGGGAATGTTAATGATGTTCTCATTATGGTTAACAATGTTTATGTCCCTGTTGATTTCTATGTTTTGGATGTTGAATACAATGCTTCTTGTCCTATTACTTTGGTAAGACCTTTTGTTAGAACTGTTGGTGCCATCGTTGATATGAAACAAGGAACCATTAAATATCAATTTCCATTCAATAAAGGTTTTGAACACTTCCCTACGAGGAGAGATAAGTTGCTTTTTTCTCCTCCTTTGAAAGCAAGGTTTGATGTTAATGCTTCCTCATTTGAAAATACTTGATTTCTTGCTTCTTGTGCCTAACTTAAAGGCGTTAAAGAAAAGTACTTGTTGGGAGATAACCCAAGAGTTTTCTTAATTCTTGGAAGTTATTACTTCTGTAATGACCTCTCCTTATGTTTTTTGTTTGCTTTATGTGCCAAGAATGACCTCTAATGAGAGGGAAGATTTGGGGAGTTGCTGTCTCAAAACAGATTTATGTCCTCCACCATAAAAATTCTTGAGGAGTCTCTATAAGTCGGATTGAGCTGAAAATTTACAAATAAATCCCCTAGTATGTTAGCTAACTTTCGTTCGTTCAACATTTTTTGATTTGAGCAACAAAATATTTTGAAAAAATTGGTTTCTACCTGCTAGTCTGTTTTGATAGATTTCTGCTATTATTTGCATTTGCTTCTTATTGAGTCCTTTTTGGGTTCTTTTAGGGAAATTGAGCTTTTTGAAGGAGTTGATACAGTAGCTTGTGTTTTTAGTGAAAAGTTCTGCTTTTCTTAAACTAAGCGTAAAGTTCTGTTATCTTTTGAATACACTAATGTTGCTAATGAAGATTGTGTGAAGTTTTGTATGAAGGAAAATTTTCAGGTGTAGAGAGAGAATGATGTAATGAGATGAAGAATGGACAAAAGCTCAAGCTTGGGGATGCCACCCCCGGTGTCACCCCAAGAAATATCCAAGAGGTGCAAGCGTCAAAGCTTGGGGATGCCCAAGGCATCCCCTTCTTCATCAATAAAAAGCTCAGGTCTTTCTAGACACTTTATTTTTATTGTTTCATGCACTGTTGTGTTGTTCTTGGAGCATCTTAGTTTTTGTTTCCTTTGAGTAGTTTGTTTAGTTTGATGAAAAATTAGTTTGGACCCCCCTTCTCGCTGTGTTGTTCCAAATAAGTTGATTTGTATTGGAAAGGAGTAGAAAATTCTTGCTTGAAAGTGCAAGAGGAGCTTGCATTGACTGTGACTTAGACTTCAGCATGTCATTCTAGGTGTTGTTTTGACCTTATGCTTAGTTATTATTGTTGTAGCATGACTTGCTCCAAACAATTGGGATTGCTTAGTGTGCCTTGAAAGAATAATGCATTATTTTAGCATGCAAACGCATAGTATTATGGTTTTCTCCTTTGATGCTTTGTTTGGGTTGACTTGGCACATGCTCACACCATGTTATGACTATGAACAAGTCACCATAGCCTTTATGATCATTTAGTCCTTGACTTGTAGTACCACTCTATGCTTTGATTAGTAATGTTTTGTCGCTCTGCATGATTATGGCCATTATTGCTCTCTTAGTTGGTTGCTCCCAGTCTTTTGCTAGCCTCCACTTGTATGAGTAAGCTCTACTCATGCTTACAACTTCAAAGAAAACAAGTTATTCCAAAGTGTCCACTATAAACTCCTATGCATGGTGTGTTACACCATTCCAAGTATATTCTTGTTTTCATCTATCTTCCAATTAAAAAGTACTTTATTATGTGAAAACTTAGTGATTAAAGCTCTCACTAACTTGATGGCACACTTTTTATTCCTTGCTCCTAATAAACTTGAACCATTGTGTCATCTATGTTGTATATGCTTACACTTATACGTTGGAATTTTCAGAACTGTGTTGTCACGGGGAATGTTTTCAACATTGAACTTGTACTTTTTACAAAGTTGATATCATGCTCTTTTGTCTATGGATGTCGCCGGTGTGAAATAAAAAGGGAGCTTGTAAGTCCATGGAGTTATGTATTTTGTGTTAGAGAAACGCCTGGACCGCTAGCCTAAGCCATCCCTAATAATGGTGGAAACTTGCAGCATCACCATAATGAGCAATCTGTGAAGCATCCTCAATAAAAATCTATGCAAGTAGCAAATAAAAAGATCGCTGAGATGCTCATTGTCTGCTTGTCTTGTCATTTTGGTTATGGGAAAGCTCCTGTACCATGTGCAAGGGGTACCCCGTTGGTGTTTCTCTATGATACACATGTACTTACTATGACAAGAACTTACAGGTGACCAAAGTTTAGTAGCATGAGGTGCGGCCCTTGTATTCAAGGGATATGAGGTTGCCAACTTATACTTTGTCAAGCATATACTCCATAGTTTGTTCACTTTAACCTTACTCACTTCAATATGCTTATGATAGGGGCAATGAGAGCTTAAAACTAACAAGTACCATAATTTTAAGAATCTCTTTTTGAAACATGAAATCCGTACTTCCCTTTATGAAGGGCCTTTCTTCCACTATTATATTGAGTCTCCACCTTCTACCTTTAGGCACCAGTTAAGAGAGCATAGTTGTCATTCTTAGTTCTATGTGCAGTGTCCCAAAACTTATTGATTGATGCATATTCTTGATATTGGTTGTTGTTGTGCTATTTGTATCTAGTCAGTCTTATGGACTTTGAAGGTGTCCTATGCATCTATTTGCTACTCCATGAGGGACAAGCTGAATGCCACTATGCCATGTTTTCTGTATGTGAAACAAACAAACGTTTTTCAATGCATGTTATTCATGATCTTTGTTTGTAGCCTTTCATGTTGCATGCATAGTTACTTTGTCTTATTGTTAGAACTCCATCTTTCATGCTCATGTTTAGAGTTCTTTAATCCTAGCTTTCAATTCTTGCAAATGCTTTGATCTTGTTTTTGATGGTGCAAGTCACCTCAAAAATTATTCTTTTATCACTTACCTACTCGAGGACGAGCAGGAGTTAAGCTTGGGGATGCTTGATGAGTCAGAAACATATCTAATTTTTTTTATGTTCCATGCTTGTTTAGTATCTACTTTGCGTTGGTTTGTCCATACTTTGAGGTGCTTTTCATATGTTTTATGGTACTAACCTATTAACAAGTTGCCATAGTGCCAGTTGCCTGTTTTTTGTTGTTTTTGGTTCCAGAAAAGCTAGTAAGGAAATATTCTCGGAATTGGACGGCACAAAAGACAAATTCAATATTTCACCGAGGAGAACACGGAGTCTAGAGGAGAGACGGAGGGGCTCCACAGGGCGGATGCACCCCCCAGGCGAGGCCAAGGGTGGGCCCGCGCCTGGGCAGGGTGTGGGCTCCCTGGCCGCCTCCCAGCCTCGCCTCTTTGCCTATAAGAAGCCCCCTATGCCTAAACCCTAACTACCCGATCAATATTCCACGAAACCGTCTGTAGCATCCGCCACCATCGTCCCTAGATCGGGGGGATGTGAAGATCTTCCCGGCACCCTGCCGGAGGGGAGATCATCTCGGATGCCTTCTTCTTCATCATGCCAGCCTGCGGTATGAAGCGTGAGTAGTTCCAGCTTGGACTACGGGTCCATGTAGTAGCTAGACGGTTGTATCTCCTCCTTGTGCTTTCATGTCTAGATCTTGTGAGCTCCGTTCATGATCAAGATCTAATCTATTTGTAATCATGCATGTTGTGTTTGCGGGGATCCGATGGATATTGAGACTACTATGTCACATTGATTAATGGTTTTGTCTATTTCATTCTATCATGTCTGTGTTGTTTGAGATCTTGCATGCTCTCGGTTGTTAGTAGCTATCTTGGCCAAGTAGTTGCTAGTGACTCCAAGAGGTGGTATTTATGCTTGATAGTGGGTTCATGACTCTACTTAATCAAGGGAAGTGATAGAAATCTCTACGGTTGTAGTGTGATGTTGCCACTAGGGGGAAAACAACAGTCTCTTGTTCATGGAACAAGTGGATTGTTTACCTTACACACTTTGCTTAAAGCAGTTGTCTGTTGCTTGCAACTAAATACTGGAGAGGGTTCAGATGATAACCCAAAGGTGGACTTCTAGTCGTAGATGCAGTTGGATGGCGGTCTATGTATATTGTTGTATTTCCCAATCGAATCTCATAGGATCTTTTTGTCTAGTCTTGCATTGTTATGCCTTGCTCAGTCATGTCAATTTCCCTGCTGTAATTTGTTTACCCAGCATGCCATGTTTGTTTATCTAAGGAGAACACCTCTAGTGAACTATGGACCCCGGTCCAATCTTTACCATTGATACATCTTCCACTGTTATTGTTTACTTGCTGCAAACCATCATCACCTTCCACACCATACAGTTAATCCTTTGTTACAGCAACCGGTGAGATTGACAACCTCACTGTTAGTTGGGGCAAAGTCTTGAGTTTGTGTTGTGCAGGTTTCCACGTTGCTTGCAACACCTTTGGGACGTTTCCTTCTTCCTACTGGTTCGATAACCTCGGTTTCTTACTAAGGGAAAACTTGCTTCTGTGCTACATCATACCTTCCTCTTGGGTTTCCCAACGAAGCGCTAACGCAGCGCCATCAGTGTCCACCATACCTACCTACTAGCATCATTTGCTATTTCCGTGCATATGCAATATGCCTTGTTTTCTTCCAAATAAAATGTTTGACTCTTTTGAGAAAGTTAGTTAGTAAATCTCTCACAAACTTGATGGCACACTTTATTTCTTGCACTTAATAAACCTAAACAATTGTGACTGTCCATGAAAGTTATATGCTTGCAAATTATTGGCTGGGAGTTAGTAGAACTGTGCTGTCACGGGGAACGGTTTCAACATTGAACCTGTACTTTGTACCCAATTGATATCATGCTCTTTTGATTACGGATGTCGTCGGTGTGAAATAAAAGGGGAGCTTGTGAGTTCATGGAGTTATATATATATCTAATAGAGAAACGCCTCGGCCGCTAGCTTAAGCCATGCCTAATCATGGTGGAAACTTGCAGCATAACCATAATGAGCAATCTGTGAAGCATCCTCAATAAAAACCTATGCAAATAGCAAATAAAAAGATCGCTGAGATGCTTATTGTCTCCTTCCCTTGTCATTTTGATTACGGGATAGCTCCTATATCATGTGCAAGGGGTACCCCATTGGCGGTTCTCTATGATACACATGTAATTACTATGACAAGAACTTACAGGTGACCAAAGTTGAGTAGCATAAGGTGCGGCCCTCATACTCAAGGGACATGTGATTTCCAGTTTATGATCTTTCAAGCATATAACTCATATTGGACCTCACTTTCACCTTAACCATCTAAAGATGCCTATGATAGGGGCAATGAGAGCTCAAAGCTAATGAGTACCATACTTTCAGCATTTGTAAGCCTTTCAAACTTTTTAAAACCTTTTCACTTCCTTGTTGAGTCACCACTTATTCTATGAGCACCCTCTTGAGAGAATAGTTGTCATTCTTAGTGTAATGTGCTTGTCTCAAAACTTGGTAAATTATGTCATGACTTTGATGCTTTTATCTCTGATATATTTACTTCTAGTCTTCACTTGAACTTCAGAGGTGCCTTGGTATTTATTTTGTGATCTACAAACAAAGACAAGCGAGATACCACTCTATCATACCTTCTTATGAGCATTGCAATGTTGCTTATGTTTATGTCTCATGCTACTTATTATAATTGAGTTGGAATCTCTTCATAGCTTGCAATGATTATTAAGTAGACTTAGTTGCATATACTCCTTATTATTAATTGTCTAAGTATCTACTCCTATGCTGAGAATATTTACATCATATGAAGCAAATGTGTTCGTGAAAGTTCTTTTATCGCACTCAGTTTTCAACTAAATTGCTTCAGGACAAGCAATACGCTAAGCTTGGGGGAGTTGATACGTCCAAAACATATCTAATTTCCCGAACACTTTTACTATTGTTTCTCCTCTAAACTTGTGTGATTTGGATACAACTAACACGGACTGACGCTGTTTTCAGCAGAATTACCTTGGTGTATAGTTTTTGTGCAAAAAATCAACTATCAGGAAAAATCCCGGAAAATATGCCAAAAATCCTATTTCACCAGAAGACTCACGGATCCAGAATACGAGAAGGAGTGGAGGCCTGAGGGTACCACACCCCCTGCCGCGCGAGCCAGGCCTGGCCGTGCCTGGGAGGGGTGTGTCCACCTCGGGAACCCCCTCGGCCTCCCTCTTCGCCTATAAGAAGCCTCCTGACCTAAAAAACGAGGGGGGGGTGGCGTTTTTCCAGAAAGAGTTCCACTGCGCCGCCACCACCAGAAACCGCAATTCGGAACCAGAAACTCCGTTCTGGCACCCTTCCGGGACGAGGAATTTGGAGAGGATCATCGCCATCATCATCAAAAATGCCTCTCCATCAACCATCCATGTTTCCCCCATCCATGAGTGAGTAATCCCCCACTGTAGGCTATGGGGATGGTAGGGATTGGATGAGTTCTATCATGTAATCGAATAAGATTGTTAGGGCATGGTTCCTAGTATCTCTATTAGTGCTATTTGACTTTGTTGCAACTTGTTGTGCTTAATGCTTGTCACTAGAGCCCGAGTGCCATGATCACAGATATGAACTTATTATTGATTCATTATGATAGTATTGTTTGTGATCTTATCTGCAAGTTGTGTACACATATCATTGTCCAGATCCAAAGGCCCCGAAGTGACAGAAATTGGGACAACCGGAGAGGATGGCTGTGATGTGAGTATCACATGTGTTCATGGAGTGGTAATGCTTTGCTCTGGTGCTCTATTAAAAGGAGCGCCTTAATTGCCAGTAGTTCCCTTGAGGCCCCGCTGCAACGGGCTGGCAGGACAAAAGATGTTGTGCAAGTTCTCATTGCGAGCACGCATGACTATATATGGAGCACATGCCTATGATTGTTTAGTACTTGTATGCTTTATCTTATTTATCTGCAATTGCCCTAGATCTTGAAGTTACATGAATAGACTCGTCCATGCAACACCCGTCCATCCGTCCCTATGCCTATTGTTTGCTACTATCGTTACTATTGCTCTTGTTCTACTGCTGCTGTTACTTTACTATTGCTATTACAAAACTGTTGCTACTGATAAACTTCTGTGAGCAAGACTATTTCTAGGTACAGCTGAATTGACAACTCAGTTGTTAAGTCTTGCAAGTATTCTTTGTGTCCCCTTGTGTCGAATCAATAAATTGGGTAATACTACCCTCGAAGACGGTTGCGATCCCCTATACTTGTGGGTCATCAATACTCAATATCCATCAGATCCCAACAAACACAACATGTAGGATTACAAATAGATGATCTTGATCATTATAGGCACCTCACAAGATCTAATGATAGCACAAAAGAGAAGAAACAGACATCTAGCTACTGCTATGGACCCATAGTCCAAGGATGAACTACTCACGCATCACACCGGAGGCTGGCATGGTGATGAAGAAGGCCTCCATAGTGATCTCCCCTCTCCAGCAGGGTACCGGGAAGAGATTCAGATCCCTCCCGATCTAGGGTCGCTGGTGGCGGTGGCTATAGAATTTTTCGTGGATTTCTGATCGGGGCTCCAGGTTGATCTCCCCTCTCCGGCAGGGTGTCGGGAAGAGCTTCAGATCTCTACCGATCTAGGGACGATCTGTCACATCCCAAATTTTTGATTTGGTCTTGCATATCATTCATGACATTGCATCATATCTTTCCATGCAAAACCGTCGAGTAGAAAGGTTCGGCGGAACGCCACCTTCAAAACCCTATTTTGTTTCGCTCCGAGTTTCCTGCGGGAGGCTTTAGAGAGACTTGCAACAACCACCCCTATAGGTTCGCGTTTTTGCGCAAACTTCGACTGAAGGTTGTGCCCCTCGACGATACGAACCCGTAGGCGCGAAAATCGCTCCAATCGGAGTTCGTATGCAAAAGACTCGTACGTTTTAGTAATCCGCCGGAAAACGGTCCGAAAATCCGGACCGATTTCCGAGTTCTAGTCAATTTCTGGACCGAATTGGAGTAGGACCCGCGCTAGGGGCCCACTTAAAGGGCAGCCCCCGCTGTCTCGGGAACCGCACCCCACGCGCGGATCCCGAGAGCCGCCGCCGCCTCCTGCCCGATCGCTTCGCTGGCCGCCCTCCCGCCGCCGCCATCGCGCCACCTCCCGCTGGCGCTGCACGCGCGCAGCGCCACGCCGCCACGCGCGCGCCAGCGCACGCGCGCTACCGCTGCGCCAGCCGCGCTGGCCATACGCCGCCGCCACGCTGCCGCCGCCTCGCTGCGCCGCCTCGATTCGCGGCGCATCATCGCATGCATGCATGCATACACGCGACGTGACGCTGCCGCCAAGCCGCAAAATTATTTGTCGACCCGTAGTTGACCGCGTGTACGTCCGTGCAGGAAGAACCACGTCGCGGATCCGATCGCCACCGCCGTCCGGAGCTCGCCGCACCTTCCGGAGTCCGAATCGCCATCCGTTTCCGGTAAGACAGCAGCCACCGTCAGATCTCAGATCAGCGGCTTAGATCGTTCGTTGACTGGTCAGCATCCCAGGCGTTGACTAGTCGACGCCAATCCGCCTTGATCAAATGCATACGCTTGATGGGTCAATTTCGTTAATCCCTTTAATAGACAGATTTCGGTAGAATCTTGTAAATTGCGTAGTAATTCAACCGCTTGGCCAAAAATTGCAAATAAAATATGTACGCGTTCAGTGAGTTGTTTAGAATCTCGCTGTAGCTTTGGTTCAGACTTTTACTATCAGGTTTAGTACAGTTTAATCAAACTAGTTAGTGGCCTTTGCAGAGTAATAAATTCGTAGAAAAAGATCTGTAGCTCCAAAAATCGCGTGTGATATGTCCCTGAGCTCGTGTGAACGAGGGGAATCTCGTCGTGTATTAAAAAGGTAGGCTTACAGTAAAAACTTCTGCAGTATTTGTCTAATGGATTTCTGCAGTGTTTTAATTACTCGGGGAGTTTTATAATTCCTTTTTGAGTAATTCCAATTGGTACTGTTTCTTTACAGCGATGCCTTTGCGGTAGAATATTTCCAAGATTTTACAAACAGTATACTACCGGTAGTGAATTATTTAAGTTCTAGCTCTAGTTTGGAGCATTACTTTTGTCTATTGGTTTTCCTAGCGCCAAATCTATTTTCCATGCATGTATTCGGTAGTATTATGGATTAGAACTATGTGGTGCAGCTGTAGTACCAATTCACTTGCCGTTCTTGCATTCATGCATCATATTTGTTGCATATGTTGTGGATTGTTTGTTTATGAATGCAATTGTGTCGTGTCGATTGTGTTGAGTGCAACGCTTGCTCGTGTGAGGATTGTGCTCCAGACCGCTACAACCAAGGCAAGTAGATGCTACTTTGTTCATGATATCGTCCTACTATTTTCTATGCATTGTCGTGTATTTTGTAGATGCATGTGTAGGATGATACTATCGCTATGCTATGTCCTATTATGTGGTAGGACCCTCTTTGTAGATGAACCACCGTTGGTAGATGTGCTTAGCCATGCTTTGTTGAACGAGGGCTGGGTTACATCATTGATACTTGTTTTCTCAAAGTATTGGTTTGTGAAAACTAAAACAACTTAATCAATGAACCCCCTGGGTGTGATGGTATTGATAAGTTTTGGTGGTTTCATTGTGGAAAGGCACCCAGGTATCAAGAGAGAATGATTGGCTTCTTTATTGTGTAGCTTACGTGTACAACCATGTTCCAATAATAAAATGGGCGGTTGGTTGGACTTAGTAGGTTGTGGTAACTCGAACCCGCGTATCCAGAGATGTAGACTTTTGGTAGGTTGGACCGGTGCGCGTCGGGATTGAGGAGCTACTTCCCGAACAGTCTCTTCTTGGACTTCTCCCTATCATCACCCAAAATGAGAGTGATGGTACGAGCTGGGCTGGCCAAGTCACATGGGTAAAGTGTACTAACCTCTGCAGAGTGTATAATCTAATCGATTAGCCGTGTCCCCGGTTATGGACATCTGAGTTTCTAGATATTGATTCCATGACATGTTTCTCGCTCATTCTAATTTCATAATTGCTTTAACATTGTTGGGTTAACTTAATTGGGATCTTTTCAAAGAAAATTTGAAAACTGTTTATGAAAGTAGGACAAATGTATTTGCAAATGCAAGCCAGACACAGCTCCACTTGCCAAATATGCATGTAGATGTTAGCACTATTGTCTCCTTTACTAGCTCTACTTGCCATACATTCCATGTATTGACCCTTCGGGGCTGCTACGTTTCATGTTGCAGGTTATTCCGATTCTGATTGATCGTTATAGGCCACGGTACTCCACTCGGCACTTGTTCACTTGTGGGCAATTTGAAGATTGGAGGATTTATATGTTTATGTTGCTACCTGAATAATTTGAGCTAGCTTTACGCTAAGCTTTCATTGTAATAATGGTACTCTGGATCTTTGTAGATCATGATACACGGTATTTTGCTATGATTATCTATCTTACTCTATTGTGGGCCAATGAACCGATCCCAGGATTGGCATGTCACATAGAGGCCACGGTCTTTTTCAGACCGGGGTGTCACAGGATGGTAATCAGAGCCCGTGTGTCGATCAGAGGATCGTGACCTAGGATTGGATTAGGAAGGCATAGAATTATTAAGCCTATATTAACACTGTCTTTCCTCTTATGCCTTTCACCCTCGTAAATTCTTACCATATGCTATTCTCACACTTTCCTCTTTTACTTGATAGATGGGAGACGTCAGGACTGAATATGTCACCATGGAGTCACCAAGGCCCTTTGCAAGGCAGTTAGCTCAACTCTCTCAGTCATTGGGATTGCCCCTGCCTATGTTCAAGGGAAGAAGGTTGTACACCTATGGATATGGAGAGGATGCATGGGAGATCACTACCTTCATATTCGGAGATGCCGCCTTGCCAAACCCCGCACACTTGGTCTAAACCAAGATATACTGCAACTGGGGACTTGGAATCAACTTGGCTGTACATGAATCCCTGTCTCGCCAGTGCCAGTATGTCCGACACCTACTGGCTGCAGATTCACCCTATCGTGATTATGGAAGGCGTGATGAAGATGGGAACATTGTGATTACCCCGGGCGACAGGAACAACATGCCGCCCCGTCGGAGGCACATAGAGGACATGGAAAGGGAGAATGGAGCTCTAGCAGAGAAGGTGAGGATGTTGAAGGAGATTGCAGACTTTACTAGCAACGGAATGGTGGTCCAAGGACAGGAGATAGACACTCTGCATGAAGCTGTGGGAGTTCTGGAGACTGCCCTGATAGCCAGAGATGAGACCATAGCCCATCTTCATGGTACTGTGCAGGAGAACGCCCAAAACATACAACAATTGCAAGGGACCGTCCAGGAAAGGGACCAAACCATTGAAGCTATGACAGCCCAGATTGCCGCTCTCCAAGCACAGTTAAATCCACCCTCTGATGATGACAATGGAGATGATGGCAACAATGGTGATGATGATGACAGTGGAGACGATGATGATGATGAGGACGAGGATGATGATGATGGAGACGATGATGGTGGAGGAGATGAAGCTGTTGCTATTGCAGCTGAGGATGAAGAAGAGGAGGATCCAGAAGAGGTGGAGTTTGAAGTCTCAAGCGATGGTTCAGGAGAGGTGTACACTCCGCTGCCATGGTTGTACCGCGAGCCGAAGCGCCAACGCATGACCGCAAGGACCTACCTCAATCTCTTCAAGAAGTAGATAGAAGTCCACCAATTAGTCCACGTTAGGCGAATTCGTTAGGATTAGTCTCGATCGTTGTGAAGCTTAGTTCGTGTTAGTTTAAAAGTGTTTAGTTGCTTATTTGTGTACTCCAATATCCCAGGATTTATTTGTGCGAATTTTAATGAAAGAGTTATGGCAATTTGGTTACTATCTGTGTGTTTTTCGCTGCAGTTTTTCTGCTGATACAGCAGTACTGCGCGATTTTTCATATTTTTCTGGTAACTCGGAAAAAACTGAAAAAAAATTGGGCTGATGCGAAACTCTCTGCGCCATATGCACAAAAATTGGCTAATTTCTCTGACTAGTTTAAGTTAGGCAGAAAAATTCGTGAACGCTGCTGGACTGTTCTGGCAGAATTGCTGTTTTGTTGATTAGTTGATCTATTGTTTAGTTAACCATTGCCAACTCTTGCAAAACTATTTCAGTAGGTATATACTGCTAGTATAACACCTGGGATGTTGCTGGATCGCTTGTTTGTTAATGTGTTGCTTGCTTGTGATTGTCTTCTATTGTTTGTTGTTGGTTGATCATATGCATGGGTAGAATCCTATTATCGTAGTTGGTTCTTTCTAAACTTACCTATGCTGAACCGCAGATGCCTCCTCGCCGCCAACCCACTGAGATGGAGCAGCTCATGGCAGCTCAGGCACAGCTTACCCAAGTGATGACCCAGTTCATGGCGAATCGGAACAACAACAATGGAAACAATCAACCTCAGGGAGATGCTCTCACCAGATTTCTGAGGTTAAGGCCAGCTAAGTTCTCTACTGCAACGGAACCAATGGTTGCTCTCGATTGGTTGCGTTCAGTCAACAAGGATCTAGTAACTGTCGGATGCACAGATGCTGAGAAGGTGAGGTTTGCCGCTCACCTACTAGAGGGACCAACCGCTTCTTGGTGGGACACATTCCAGATCACCCACCCGCTGAATACCGTGACTTGGGCAATGTTTGAGGAAGGTTTGGGACCAACCACGTGTCTTCGTGGAGTTCTGAGCCTGAAGAGGAAGGAGTTCCACAACTTGCGCCAAACCAATCGCATGCGTGGCCGAGTACATTGAGGAGTTCAACAACCTGTCCGTTATGCACACGAGGATGTTGACACGATGCCAAAAGGAGGGAGAGATTCTGGATGGCCTCGTGATGAGCTTTCGACAGACTACTTGTGGTTTATTGCCCCACTTTCCGGAGCTTATGGACAAGGCCGAATCTTGGAGGAAGCACAAGCAAGTGGAGAACCGCAAGAGCGAACAACAATCACCACTGGTTCACACCACAAGACTCGCACTTCATATGATGGATACTCCAAGCATGGAGGAAGTGACCATGGGAGCCATGACCGCGCGATGGACATCGTCATGACAACCATAGGAGCAGCCACCACAACCACAAGGAGGACACTCTCACCACTCTGGAGGACACGGTGGACATGACCACAACCATGATCGCAACCGTGAAGAAGGATCTCGAGTGAGGTGGCGTGCTTCAAGTGCAAGCGGAAGGGACACTATCTCGACAACTGTCCGGAGAGGAAAGGACTCAAGCCAACCAACGGCGAGAAGGCCACAGTGAACCACATGAATGTGGAGGAGATTCCAGATGAGCCTGACCTTGTGATTGGTAAGTTCCCAATCAACACTTACCCTGCACTTATACTTTTCGATACTGGTGCATCGCATTCATTCATATCAAGGGCATTTGTGGATAAGTATAAGTTACCTACTGAGTCTATGAAAAGGTCTATTAGAGTGAGTTCACCTGGAGGAGATATGATAGCTAGTGCGGGATGCCGCAACTTGACTGTGAGGATTGGAACACACAACTTCATTGCACATCTAGTAGTATTGGATTCACAGGGACTAGATGTCATTCTGGGTATGGATTGGATGTCTATGCATGGGGGACACATAGATTGTGCACAGCGAGCTGTTTCACTCAAAACCCCGAATGGTAAGAGGATTAGATTCAAGTCGGCTGCACGACCGAGAAAGTGTGAGTTGAATTCTCTTAAGGGGGTTAGCATGGATACTGTGCCAGTGATTAGGGATTACCCCTACGTGTTTCCGGAAGAGCTGCCAGGTATGCCACCTGACAGAGATGTAGAGTTTCTTATCGACCTGCTGCCGGGAACAGGACCAATAGCAAAGAAACCATATAAGATGGATGTGGATGAGCTGAAGGAATTGAAGAAACAGTTGAAGGAGCAGCTGGAAAAGGGATTCATTCAGCCTAGTGCGTCGTCATGGGGAGCACCTGTTCTGTTTGTGGAGAAGAAAGACAACACCAAGAGATTAGTGGTGGACTATCGCTCGCTGAATGAAGTAACCATCAAGAACAAGTACCCTCTGCCGAACATAAATGATTTGTTTGACCAACTGGAAGGAGCAAAGGTGTTCAGCAAGATTGATATGCGATCTAGCTACTTTCAATTAAAGATCCGGGAGGAGGATGTACCGAAAACCGCCTTCACCACTAGGTATGGTTTATATGAGTATACAGTTATGTCTTTTGGACTAACGAATGCCCCGGCATACTTCATGACCATGATGAACAAGGTATTTATGGAGTATTTGGACAAGTTCGTGGTGGTGTTTATTGATGACATACTGATATATTCCAAGGATGATGCTGAGCATGAGAAGCATCTGCAACTGATTATGGAGAAGCTGAGGGAACACAAGCTGTATGCCAAATTCAGCAAGTGTGAATTCTAGCTTAACACTGTTGGGTTTCTTGGACACGTAGTGTCAGGAGAAGGAATTTCTGCTGATCCAAACAAAGTGACTGCAGTAACTGAGTGGGAAGCACCCAAGAATGCTGGAGAGATTCGAAGCTTTTTGGGACTTGCTGGATATTACCGGAGGTTCATAGAAAACTTTTCTAAGATTGCTAAGCCTATGGTGAACTTCAAGAAGGAGAGGAAGTTGAATGGTGGACATATGTGAAGCCAGCTTTCGAGGCCCAGGCGTCGACTAGTGACCGCGCCTGTTCTATGTTTACCAGATCTTCAGAAGGATTTCCAAGTGTACTGTGATGCTTCACGACAGGGACTTGGGAGTGTGCTAATGCAAGATGGGAGAGTAGTGTCATATGCCTCACGAAAACTCAAGCACCATGAGCGGAATTACCCCACACACGACTTGGAGTTAGCGTCAGTGGTTCATGCGCTCAAGGTATGGAGGCATTACTTAATGGGAAAACACTGTGATGTGTACACCGACCACAAGAGCCTGAAGTACATATTTACATAGAAGGAACTGAACATGAGACAAAGGAGATGGTTGGAACTTATCAAGGACTATGATATGAATCTACAGTACCACCCAGGAAAGGCCAATGTAGTAGCTGATGCTCTGAGCCGGAAGGTATATGCCAATGGATTGACAATTGGTGAATTGCCTGAGGACTTGTGCAAGCAATTCAAGGACCTTAGACTGGAGGCAGTATCTGAAGGGTACTTAGCGACAATGGAAGTCCAACCAACGCTACAGGACAGGATCATAAAGGCTCAGATAGGAGACAAAGAGATAGATGAAGTTAAGGAAAAGATGAAGGAGGGTCGAGCAAAGGAATTCCGCGAGGATGAGCAGGGAACCTTGTGGTACGGAGATCGTTTGTGCGTCCCCAACGATCCCGAGATAAGGAAGTTGATTCTGCAGGAAGCTCATGACTCGCCATATTCCATACACCCGGGCAATACGAAGATGTACATGGACCTAAAGGAAAGATTCTGGTGGAACAACATGAAAGGAGACATCACGGAGCATATTGCCCTATGTGATGTATGCAGCCGAGTGAAGGCAGAACATCATAAGCCAGCAGGACTGCTGCAACCATTGCCCGTGTCGGATTGGAAGTGGGATAGAGTGGGAATGGACTTTATCACAGGATTGCCCAGGACCAGGTCAGGATATGACTCTATTTGGGTTGTGGTCGACCATTTGACCAAGGTAGCCCACTTTATACCGGTGAAGACGACTTATACGAGTGCAAAGTTGGCCAAGATTTACATGGACAGGATTGTGTGCCTACACGGAGTTCCCAAGAGTATCGTATCTGATAGAGGCACCCAATTTACCTCACACTTCTGGCGCCAGCTACACGAGTCACTTGGTACTAGATTGGAGTTTAGCACAGCGTTTCACCTGGTGATGGATGACGAGAGGATGAATCAGATTTTGGAGGACATGCTGAGAGCTTGCGCCTTGGCTCATGGATCTAGTTGGGATGAGAATTTGCCGTATGCGGAGTTTTCCTACAACAATAGCTATCAAACCAGCATCAAGACGTCACCGTTCGATGTGTTATATGGAAAACGGTGCCGAACACCATTGCTATGGGATGGAGTAGGAGAACGTCAGTTGTTTGGGCCTGATTTGATCAAGGACACTGAGGAGAAGGTCACCTTGGTTAGAGATAGGCTGAAAGTAGCACAATCAAGGCAGAAGAGCTACGCTGACGCCAAGCGCAAGGAAGTGGGGTATGAGATAGGTGATAGAGCATACCTTAGAGTATCGCCGCTTCGTGGAATCAAGAGATATGGAATTAAGGGTAAACTGGCACCTCGATTCATTGGACCGTATCGGGTCTTAGCACGCAAAGGAGAAGTTGCTTATCAGTTGGAGTTGCCAGAGGCTCTGTCCGCTGTTCACAACGTGTTCCACGTATCCCAGCTGAAGAAGTGCCATCCGGAGATGGTGGATACACCATTGAGAGACACTGTACCGTTAGAGGAGGTTCAGCTGGAGAATGACTTGACCTATGAGGAGAAACCGGTCAAGATTCTGGAGACAGCAGAAAGGACTACCCGTACCAAGACAATCAAGTTTTAAAAAGTACAGTGGAGCCACCACACCGAAGAGGAAGCCACTTGGGAGCGTGAGGATGACATCCGAGAGGACTACCCACACCTATTTGCTAGCCGCGCCGAATCTCGAGGACGAGATTCATCTTAAGGGGGTTAGTCTTGTCACATCCCAAATTTTTGATTTGGTCTTGCATATCATTCATGACATTGCATCATATCTTTCCATGCAAAACCGTCGAGTAGAAAGGTTCGGCGCAACGCCACCTTCAAAACCCTATTTTGTTTCGCTCCGAGTTTCCTGCGGGAGGCTTTAGAGAGACTTGCAACAACCACCCCTGTAGGTTCGAGTTTTCGCGCAAACTTCGACTGAAGGTTGTGCCCCTCGACGATACGAATCCGTAGGCACGAAAATCGCTCCAATCGGAGTTCGTATGCAAAAGACTCGGACGTTTTAGTAATCCGCCGGAAAACTGTCCGAAAATCCGGACCGATTTCCGAGTTCTAGTCAATTTCTGGACCGAATTGGAGTAGGACCCGCGCTAGGGGCCCACTTAAAGGGCAGCCCCCGCTGTCTCGGGAACCGCACCCCACGCGCGGATCCCGAGAGCCGTCGCCGCCTCCTGCCCGATCGCCCCGCGCGCCGCCGCCCTCCGCCTCACGCCGCTGCCACCTCCGCCGCCGCCATGGTCACCGCCGCCGCAGCCGCCGCGCCATAACGCCGCCGCGCGCCACGCCGCCACGCCGCCGCGCGCCGCCGCCGCCCTCGCTGCCGCTCGCCCGCCGCTTCTTCTGTCGCCACATGCGCCGCCGTGCCTCGCGCGCAAAATTATTTGTCGACCCGTAGTTGACCGCGTGTACGTCCGTGCAGGAAGAACCACGTCGCCGGATCCGATCGCCACCGCCGTCCGGAGCTCGCCGCACCTTCCGGAGTCCGAATCGCCATCCGTTTCCGGTAAGACAGCAGCCACCGTCAGATCTCAGATCAGCGGCTTAGATCGTTCGTTGACTGGTCAGCATCCCAGGCGTTGACTAGTCAGACGCCCAGTCAGCGCCCAGTCAAACGCTGATTGGTGGGTCAATTTCGTTAATCCCTTTAATAGACAGATTTCGGTAGAATCTTGTAAATTGCGTAGTAATTCAACCGCTTGGCAAAAAATTGCAAATAAAATATGTACGCGTTCAGTGAGTCGTGTAGAATCTCTCTGTAGCTTTGGTTCAGACTTTTACTGTCAGGTTTAGTACAGTTTAATCAAACTAGTTAGTGGCCTTTGCGGAGTAATAAATTCGTAGAAAAAGATCTGTAGCTCCAAAAATCGCGTGTGATATGTCCCTGAGCTCGTGTGAACGAGGGGAATCTCATCGTGTATTAAAAAGATAGGCTTACAGTAAAAACTTCTGCAGTATTTGTCTAATGGATTTCTGCAGTGTTTTAATTACTCGGGGAGTTTTATAATTCCTTTTTGAGTAATTCCAATTGGTACTGTTTCTTTACAGCGATGCCTTTGCGGTAGAATATTTCCAAGATTTTACAAACAGTATTCTACCGGTAGTGAATTATTTAAGTTCTAGCTCTAGTTTGGAGCATTACTTTTGTCTATTGGTTTTCCTAGCGCCAAATCTATTTTCCATGCATGTTCGGTAGTATTATGGATTAGAACTACGTGGTGCAGCTGTAGTACCAATTCACTTGCCGTTCTTGCATTCATGCATCATATTTGTTGCATATGTTGTGGATTGTTTGTTTATGAATGCAATTGTGTCGTGTAGATTGTGTTGAGTGCAACGCTTGCTCGTGTGAGGATTGTGCTCCAGACCGCTACAACCAAGGCAAGTAGATGCTACTTTGTTCATGATATTGTCCTACTATTTTCTATGCATTGTCGTGTATTTTGTAGATGCATGTGTAGGATGATACTATCGCTATGCTATGTCCTATTATGTGGTAGGACCCTCTTTGTAGATGAACCACCGTTGAACGAGGGCTGGGTTACATCATTTGTCGTGGGAATGACCACGGCAGATGCTGCAATCGGCAGCGAGTAGTAGAACGAGGGGCAAGGGCGGCCAGCCATCTGCGGTGCGAGATGAGGGCGGAGACACAGGGTTTTACCCAGGTTCGGCCCCCCGGAGGGTAAAGACCTACTCCTGCTAGATTGTATTATGGGGGTGTTTACAATGGGCGAACTCGGCGACTAGGCGGCGAGTTGCTTGGGTGTATGAGGGAACGTGTCTCTACTCACCCCATAGGGAGGTTTATATAGGCTCACCTCCCCTAGGGTTTACATATCTCAACCGATTTGGTTACAACTTCGGTAATCATTTAACCTAGTCCGACTGGGCCTATCTGCTCGCCTGGGCCTTCAACTTCCAGTCGCCTGATACCTTGCTGGGCTTTGATCCACTCGCCGTTCTGCAGGCCCACTCGCCAGCCCTTGGGCCAGTCGGAAACGTCCCGCTGAGTATACCCCAGTAGGCGTATCCCCATCAGTAGTCCCCGAGGCCGTCGTTGATTAGGCGTGAGTGGCTGCTGGCAGTCGGAGTATACGGCTTCAAGTTGGCATCCAGTCGAATCGTCGGCGGGCTCCTGTATAAAGGGAGAAATCCGGTGAACCGAGTCGCGTCTTGGGCGAGTCGAGCCAACAGGACGCGGTCTCGGCGAGTGACTTAACGAGCCAAGTGGCTAGAGTTGGACCGTCAGGCGTGGTCAAACTAGCCGTTAAGGTAACTCAACGGTAACTTCTGGCGTAATCATCGCGCGGTAACGGCCCCCTGATTTGGCGGGCAACTCCCGCTATATAAGAGGAATGGTAGGCTATCGCAAAGCCAACCGCCCACCATTTCTTCCGAGTACGCACATCTTCCTTCCTCTGATTCCGCGATCCAATCGACCCGCAATCCTCCGACCTCGAACAAATCCTCGCCATGGCCCTCTCCACCGAACCTTGGGTAGATCCAAGTGCACCAGAGCAATTGGCCTCCTTCGAGGAGGCCGGAATCCTACGGCCGCTGCTTTGGCGTATCCCGCTGGGAAGCGACCCCAAACCCGCGAGAGAGAGTTCGTCTGTTTCACACCACCTCGGCGGGGTTAGGGTTTCCCACATCTTTGTTCTTCCGCGCCTACCTACTATGGGATCCAGCCTCGATCTGGGTCCCCAAAGATCGAGCTCGCCATCTTCGTGGCGTTCGCGAGTGCTACTTGGCCGCCCCTACTTTCCCTTGTGGCAAGATCTGTTCCATGGACGGATCACCGCGAGGAGGCGGGCCCAATGCTAGCGGGCGGCTTAACTTTCCAACTCAAATCCAAAGCCTCCTTCTTCGACCTGATGCTGCCGGCCAAAGCAGCGAGCGATTGGAAGAAGTCATGGTTCTATGTGACCGAGGCGACCCCGGAAGACGAAGCGGCGATCCCGCGGTACTCGGCTAATCGTTCCGAGCCATCTCCAGGTCGGCAAGCTCGACGACCAGCGGATGGTCGTCGACGATGCTCCAGACCATCCGCGGTCAAGAAGAAGGGGCTCAGACGGTAAACTTGTACAATTGTTGGCTTGGCGGCTCGTTCCGCGCCTAACGCGACCATTACATGTACCGATTACCGGGCGGGGAGACTCGACGAAAGCCTGCCTCGACGAGTGGAAGCTGGAGGACTACCTCTCAGCGCTGAAGAAGATCACCCAAGCGGCATACGCGGATGCGCAGGCTGGGGTCCCCCCCTACACCGCGAAGCGTCCGGCTCCGACGGTAATCTTTTTATCTTGTTCGCAGTCGCAGCGTGTGCAGTCGCGGTAACTCTAACTCTGTTTCGCGTGTAACGCAGCTGTTCCAAGTGGTGGAAGGGTGGTTACCACCCGCCGACGACGAGAGCCCCGGGCCATCCGCCCAGGACACAAGCGAGTCGCCACCCGCCAAGGGTAACGAGGATGACGAGGACGAGTCCGAAGAGATGCCCCATCGGTCCGAAGACCCGCGGCAACGCCGGCGAGATCGAGCGGCAGAGCCTCGAGCGTCATGACGACGACGACGAACTCCCAGAGACCACCTCGCGCCATCAGGCCACCCCCGCGAAGAAGAAGAAGAAGGAGAAGGAGGCGAGGGCCCCCCTGAGAAGGAAGATGAAGCCGCCGAAGGCGGCCTCACCGCCGCACTCAACGAGCAGCTCTGATGCCCACAGCTCGGCCGGTGCCGGCGCGATCCGGCGACAACCGCGCTAGATGCGCCATCTACAGAAGCGCCGCTGGCCTCAATGCCTCCGCCATTCGCGCCGGTTTCTGGGCTAGGGAAAGCTCCGGTTGTGGCGACTTCGCCTCGCAAGGAGGTCCCGAGCGCGGTGGCCTCGCCCCGCAAGGAGGTTCCGGCCGCGGTAGCCCCAATTCGCGAGGAGGCCTCCACCGAAGGCGCCCCGGAGGCGCCAACCGCTACCTCAACGTCAAAGAAGCCGTCCGTATCCTGGGCCCCCGACGTCCTGGAGCTGGGGCTTAGTCGCCGATTAGGCCCTGAGCTGGAAAAACCGGCCGGCATTCGTACAGGGCTGCGTTTCATTCCAGTCGCCAAGTGAGCGCATTCGGCCTTCTCTACTTTCCTTTAGTACTTTGATTGTCTTTTATTGATTTGATTCGATGTGCGGGACGGAGTGAAAAAGATGGGTCACCCGACCGTGGCCAAGGTATCCTCGCACTGGCGAGGAAGACCCTTCCGTAAAAGGAAAAGTGACGAGGTCGCCTCCTCAACGGAAGGCAGCAAGAAGGCCAAGGCGGCGACATCGTCGCCGTCTCGATGACGCTGGCGGCTGGACCATGATGGAGGCAACGCGTCACTGAAGGGTGTTTCCTTGCCCAGACCGGAGGAAGCGGCTTCCTTTGGGGCGGGCGCCTCGGTTGCTACCTTCCCCCGTTTCGTGACCAAGGTGGCCACGGCGAGTGGGGCTGCGACCCCGAGCCCCGCTCCAGGGACCACCGACGCTGAAATCGACCAACGTCGCGGGCACACGCCGGCGCTGCTTGCGTCTATGGACGCGGTACAACTTCACGGCATGCTTGGTGCGGCCATCCAGGTACCTACAGTCCCCGAGGATCAGGTTGGTGCTTAGCAGCGGCTTGATTCTTATAATTACTTGTTTTGTACTTTCGAATCCAGTCCCCGAGTGCGTATGCGCTAAATTTTAGCGGGTATGCACTGAGGAATTTTCGTGGTCGCCAGTCCCCGAGTGCGCACCCGCTAAATTTTAGCGGGTGGGCACTGAGGAATTTTCGTGGTCGCCAGTCCCCGAGTGCGCACCCGCTAAATTTTAGCGGGTGGGCACTGAGGAATTTTCGTGATCGCCAGTCCCCGAGTGCGCACCCGCTAAATTTTAGCGGGTGGGCACTGAGAAATTTTCGTGTGTGCTGACTTTGAAGATGTACAGGGTCTGCAGCTGGAGTCGGCAGAGCGATTGGCTGCGAAGCAGCGTGCTGAGAAGGAGCTGGCCGCTATCCAAGAAGCAAACAAGGAGCTTCAGGCTGTTGCTGCGCAGGCGGAGGTGGCTCGCCAGGAGCTTGTCCCTGCTGGTGAGCTAGTGGCGGTGCGGTCTGCGTTAGGCACTGCCGAGCAGAAGATCGCCGACCTCGGCCTTCGCTGCGGCAGCAAAGAAGAAGCAAGCTCGTGAGCAGGCGAGCGAAGGCCGCCATTGCGGCCGCGGAGGAAGATCGAAAGGCGTCGGAAGCCCTCATTGTTGGGCTTCAGGACGATCATACATCGCTTCAAAGTTTCATCACGGGACTCGCCCATCCATTGCTTGGTGAGTGCGTCTTCCCTATCTTTTGGTTGTGTTGTTTGTGATTTCCATGGTACTCATACTTGTCTCCTTCTCGCAGGTCGTGTTATTGGCTGCCAGGAAGAAGCGAACTCTCTAGACGCGAGGGAATGCGTAAGCATGCTCGTCGACTCGGCGGCATTGTCGGCGATGCATCCGCCTACCTTCAAGAGATGTCGCCCACGGAGGTTATTCCAGTGACCTCGTTGAGGTGTGGGAGTACTTGGAGAAGCGCGCGGTCGTAGAGTTCATGACGCGGTCGGCGTTTTCATGAGCGTCGGCCTTTGAGCCTTGGACTCGCCCACTTCCCAAGACTTCGATCTCGACGATGTGACGAGTGGGTATCCTTCGTCGGGGCTCGGTGGATCTGTCCGAGGTTCTCAAGCTGCGAACGTCGCCGCGTACTCGGAGCGCTGCGGGCGATGGGCGACCTCCTTCCCTACCAGAAGCGGTCGTCGCGCCAACGACTCGAGCCGCGCATCGCGACTTCAAGGTTGAGCAACCTTTCCGCTCGGCGATGGCGGGTGAGACGGACGTATCCGTCTAAACCGTACACCGCGTTCATCCGTAGGCGCCGGGATCTTTGGCGGCGTCGAAGCCTCGCAGAATAGTGTAGTTTGCCTAGATGTGTTAGCAGCGATTACGCCGAGTAGGCATATTTTGTAATGTAAGACAATGCGATATGCGATTGAATGGAACGTTGTGTTCATTTTGCTATTTGTTTGTGTGTTTTGGATTGATTTTGGGTGAGTCCCCGAGCGCGTCCGCCCTTTTGTGGGGTTCACCTTATATATGATGTTTTGTTGTTATCATGTGGGTTGTTTAGTTTAGTCGACTCTGGAGCTCGGAGAGCCGATCAAGGCGACTCCTTGAGTGCTCAGACTTTACCGTTTTCCGTCTGTGACGGGGCCGGGTGGCCGAGTCCCCGAGCGTGGTACTTGGTAGTTCAAGGCGCGACTCGAGGGTGGTTGAGGACTGAGCGCGTTGGTGTGAGCGCGTCACTCCTGCCTGGCCCGGTGGGTCACTCGCGTGGCGAGTCCTAGGCATGCTCTCTTACTTGGCGTTTTCCCTGTCCGATCGCGACGAACTGGTATTCAGTCCTCGAGCGTGGTACTTAGCTGTTCGAGTCGCTACGCCTAGGATGCGGAGGACCAAGGTCGCTGTGGGAAGCGAGGACAGTTGTCTTGGTTCGTAAAACCAGTCGAGCTAGGCGACTCCAATGGGGCTCCGGATTGGCGTTTTTCGTGGACGATGCAAGACCTGAAATGACTCAGTGCTCTTACATCGCACTACTTAGCCGTGCCGGTCGCTGTACCAAGGGTTGACTTCTGTATTTTAGCATGACGCTATTTATTACGAGTGCGAGTGGCACAAGGCGTGGAGAGTAGACGAATTTTGCAGTAACCGTTTCTTTTATTCATAGCGACTGGAGAGTACATATGTGGGGTTCTAGGAATAGAACTTCCGGAGGAGATTTACATTCCATGGCCGCTTGACGTCGAGTTCGCCGTCTTTGCGGACGTCGATGAGGTAGTAGGCGTCGTTGCCGAGTACGCGCCCGATGGCGAACGGGCCTTCCCACGGAGGGGAGAGCTTGTGCATGCCCTTCTTGTCCTGGATGAGGCGTAACACCAGGTCGCCTTCCTGGAAGGTGCGGGTTTTCACCCGTCGGCTGTGGTAGCGGCGGAGCCCTTGCTGATAAATGGCGGTACGCGATCGAGCGAGGTCGCGTGCTTCGTCGAGTTGGTCGAGCCCATCTTGGCGGGCCAGCTCGTTTTCGGCCTCCGTATAGTGGACGACCCGCGGCGAGTCGTGTTCGAGGTCGGTGGGCATGACTGCTTCGGCGCCGTAGACCATGAAGAAGGGAGTGAATCCTGTCGACCTGTTGACCGAGGTGCGGATTCCCCAGATGACGGAGGGGAGCTCTTCGACCCAGCATCCAGCGGTGCGCCGAGTGGTACTTTGGAGTCGCGGCGGGCCGTGGAGGATGCTTTGGCTCGTTGCTGGCCATTGGATTCGGGTGTGCGACGCGAGGTCGAGCTGGATGTGGTGCTCTTCGCAAAAATTCGCCATTGCTCCTTGGCGAAGTTTGTGCCGTTGTCCGTGATGATGCTGTTGGGGAACCCGTGGCGGTATATGAGCTCGCGTAGGAACTTAGTGGCGGTCTTCCGTCGCATTTCGGACTGGCTTGGCCTCTACCCACTTCGTGAATTTGTCGACGGCGACCAGCAGGTGGGTGTAACGAAGGGCCTTCTTGAAGGGGCCTACCATGTCCATGCCCCACAGCGAATGGCGGTGATGGGGATTATTTTGGCGCCGAGCTCGACGCGTGCGTCGATTGGCGTGCCGGCACCGGCGCGCTGGGCGATGTCGACAGCGTCGGCGTGTCGGTGGGCGGTAGAAGCCGTGTCGCATAGCCTTGGCGACCGAGGGAAGCGGCGGCGTGGTGGCGCGATCGCTGAGTGGATGTCGTGGAGGATTTTGCGTCCTTCACGGTTGGGCAACGTTGGAACACGCCGGTGACGCTTGTGTAGCTCGCCGTCGATGATGGTGTAAGACTTGCATCGGCGGCGATCATTCGGCGTTGTTTTCTGCTGGCGCGGTGACGGTTTCAAGTAGGCGATGTAGGGCTTGGTCGGTCGTCGGCTCGGTGATGAGTGCGACCAAGGCTGCTTGGTTGAGCGGGACTCGATGTCGATCTCCTCGGGGAGACTGATGGTGTGAAGATTGTGTCGAGGAACACGCCGGCGGGTGGTGCGAGTCGAGCCGATCCGATGCGAGAGGCGTCGGCCTCCTCGTTTTTCTCTGTCGATCCACTCGGCCAGTAGCCGTGAAGTGGCCGCCCACCTTGTCCACCTCTTGGCGATGCGCGCCATGGTGGGGAGACGGCGTCGCGGCGACTTGCCCATAACGAGGTCGGAGTCTCCGTAGCATCGAAGGCGATTGACGCCATCTCCTTTGCGGCTCGCATGCCGTGGAGTAGGGCCTCGTATTCAGCCATGTTGTTGGTGCAGGGCGTGAATTCGAGGCGGAGGATGTAGCGGAGCTTGTCGCCTTTTGGTGAGGTCAGCACTATCCCCGCTCCTGCGCCGTCCGTGTTTTTGGACCCGTCGAAGTGCAGGCTCCGATAATGGAGGTACGGCGGCTTCTCGCTCTGGGCCTCTTCGATCGGCGATGAAGTCTGCGATGCTGCGACTTAATCGCCTCTTCGTGGCTCGTATTTAATGTTGTGGACGCCGATCTCGGCGGCCACTTGGCGACCGCCGTCGCCTCGCGATTCGAATGATGTCTTGTAGTGGTGCCGAGGAGACGACCGTGATCGGGTGCTCACGGAAGTAGTCTTGGCGGCGAGCTGAGCCTCAAGACCGCGTATACCAGCTTTTGGTAATGTGGGTATCGCTGGCGCGACTCGGTGAGAACCTCGCTGATGTAGTACACCGGCCGCTGGACCGGGCGCTCCTTTCCTTCCTCTGGTCGTTCGACGACCATTACGGCGCTGACGACGCGCTCGGACGCCGCGACGTAAACCAGCATAGGCTCTTTGTCAGCGGGTGCGGAGTAGTGGTGCGGAGTAGCACCTTTTAAGTCGCAGAGCGCGTCGTCCGCCTCCTTGTCCCACTGGAAGGTGGGGTTCTTGCGCATCAGGCGGTATAGGGGCATCGCCTTTTCGCCAAGGCGGGGTATGAAGCGACTGAGAGCCGCTACACGCCCGCCAGCTTCGGGCGTCGCGCAGCACTCGGGTTTGCCGAAAGGCGATCGTGTCGATCTTCGTTGGGTTTGCCTCGATCCCTCGTTTGGAGACGACGTACCCCAGTAGTTGCCCGGCGGGTACACCGAAGGTGCACTTGCCTAGATTGAGCTTTATCTTGTACCTCCGCAGATTTGCAAAGGTCTTCGCGAGGTCGGCGAGTAGGTCGCCTTGGCGAGCGGATTTCACGACCACGTCGTCGATGTAGACGTGGATGTTGCGGCCAATTTGGCTCGCGAGGCATTCTTGCATGCACCGCTGGTAGGTTGCCCCGGCGTTCTTGAGGCCGAAAGTCATGGCGGTGTAGCAGAAGGCTCCGAATGGCGTGATGAACGCCGTCTTCTCCTCATCCTCGACAGCCATTTTGATCTGGTTGTACCCGGAGTAGGCCGAGGAAACATAACTCGAGCCCGCGGTTGAATCGATTATCCGATCGATCCGCTGGAGGACGAATCGCCTTTGGGCGGCGCTGTTCAGTTTGTGTAGTCGATACACATTCTCCAGTCCCGCTTTTCTTCTCGACCAGACTGGGTTTGCCACCACTTGAGTACTTGATTGGCTGGATGAAGCCGGCAGCAGCGGCCGCACTTCCTCGGCGATTGCTCGACGGCGTTCTTCGTTGAAGGGTCAGAGCGATCGCTTGACGGTCGCACTTTGGGGTCGGCGTTAGTTTGTGCTCAGCGAGCTCCCTAGGGACACAAGGCATGTCGGAGGGTTTCCATGCGAAGATGTCCCTATTCTCACGAAGGAACTCGATGAGCGCGCCTTCCTATGCCGGGCTCATGCTCGTCCCGATCGCCACCGTCTGGCCGGGTCGCTGGGACCAGCTCGACGGTGCGAGTGGCCGTGGCCTCAAAGGTTGAGGTGTTTGTGCCCTCGAGTTGGGCTTCTTGAGTATTGTGGGGTCTTCATTGTTGACCCGCCGCGATTTGGCGAGCTCGTCGGCGTGATTAGCTTCGCCGCGATGACGGCGTCGGCGAAGTTCGGCTCTTTGGCCTTGCATTCGCGGCCATGTCGGGTCGCCGTTGATGGTGATGACGCCGCACGCCCGGAGCTTCATCGCGTTACGCCAGTAGTGGGCGCCGCCATGAATTTGGCGAACGCGCGCCCTACACGATGGTAAGGGCTGCCGAAGGGCACCGCTCGAAGACGATCCGCCGGTGCGGAAGTTTGCCGAGTACCGAAGGTGACGGGTAGCGTGACCTTGCCGATCGGATACGCCTTCCGACCGGGACGATGCCGTGGAACGTGGTGTGGTTGTCTCGATCATCGATCGCGGAGCCGCTACCGCTGAAGGTGTCGAGGTAGAGGATGTTGATGGAGCTGCCGCCGCCCATCGCTGTCTTGGGGAGCGAGTCGCCAACCTTGGGCTTGACCACCAAGGCGACTCGTCCCGGTACTGGCGCGTGGCGAGTGGTCTTGCCGGCTCCAGGTGATGGGCTGTTCCGACCAGTTGAGGAACTGGGGGACGTCTGTTTGGGCCACTGCGTTGACGGCGACGGCGTGGGCGATGACCTTCTTCTCGCGCTTCGTGTTGAAGCCCGTGAAGGTGTGGAGCGAGCCGGCTACTTTGCCGAATTTTCCGCCATTTGGCGGGTCGTTGTCGGAGTCTTCCCGTGCGTCCCGTGCCTTCTCGATTTCCCTGAGGGTGTGGCAGTCGGCGGTGGTGTGCGTGGCGGGCTTTCCTTCCCTGCTATGAAACGCACATGGTTGGTTAAGGAGGGCCGCGGGATCGAACCTTGGCTTGTTCTTGTAGTTCCCGCCATCGCGTCGTTGCCCTCCGTCGCGGCGGTAGCTCTTGGGCTCGCGTTGTGCGTGCCCAGCGTTGGCGACGAAGTCGACTCGCCCGTCGTTGCGGCGCTTGCCTGTGAGGCGGTGCCGCGTAGATCGGTTCGGCGTCCGCCGTTGCCGCCTGCGGCGTTGCCCTCTGACTCGTCGTCGACGTCTTGGTTGGGATCCTCGGCGTACCATTTGGCGATCTCGAGGAGGTCGGGATGTTGTCGAGTGCGGGCGTGTCGCTTGAGCTTGGCGACTAGAGGCTCGTGGCGCACGAGGTCTTGAAGCAATGGATCGCGGTCCGGGTGGATGCCGACGCGTTGTACCGAGCTCTTGCCACGTTGGACCCAGCTATGGTCGACTCGCGGGGTCCCTGGACGCATCGCCTGTGTCCTCGATGGTGGTGGCGGCGTAGGAGCACTCGGTGCCCGACGGCGTCTCGCATTTCCTCCTGTGAGTCGACATCGTCTGGGGAGCGTGTTGATCCATTGCTCGCACGCCCCTCCATCATCGATGGGAGGTAACGGGCGGTAGTAGATCAGTGTGACCCGCGATCCCCATTGCCATGAGGTATGTGTCGGCATCGCGGGTCGACGAGGAGTCGATTTTTCTATCTCCTTGGCGCCTTGAAGTTTGGCGGGTACTTTTCGCCTCGGATCATTGGTCCAAGCACTTAGGCCCTAGTCGATGGCGACCCCATAGGCTCGCCATCGCGGCGTAGTAGCTAGGGCGTGCCGAAGTCATCGGGCCGTCGGCGCGCCGCTTTGGTTGTTGATGATGTGAGTGCGGCGTCGATGGGTTCTCCGTTAGCGGCGACGGGTTGGTCGCCGCCCGGATCGTGGTGGAGAGTGTCGCGTTCGCGGGTCGGCGTTGAGCTGTAGTGGCTCGTGGCGGGCAATTGAGGGTGTTTGCCGCCGGGCGGCCGCTGAGGCCGCCGCTTCCCGAGGAGCGAGTATACCGCTTGCGAGTCGGCGCCTCTCTTTGTTGCTCCACGGCTTTCGCGAGCAGGGCCTTGACGTCTTGGATCTGTAAGGCGCCGTCGCCGGTCCGCGATGCTTATCGGCCGCCGCCCGCCACGAGGTTGTCCATCGGGTGGAGAATGGGAGGCCGTCGCGCCCCGCCCCGTGAGGAGACGACTATCCGCGGCTGGTCTCGGGAGGTGCGCGGTGGTGGTGGGGCACCCATCGCCGCTGATCTGGCGGGGCCGAGTGCTTCCTCCGGTGGCGCGTTTCGCAGATCACGCTTTCGGCTATGCGAGCCGGTCGTTTTGCCGTCGGTTCAGGCGCGCCTGAACGGTGGGTTCAGCGTGACTCGATCCGCTGCTGGTAGCGTGAGTTTGCGGCCATCACTTGCTCGAGGCGAAATTTCTCGCGCTCGGCATCACTACAAGGAATGTGTCAAACTATGACGTTTTGGTAGTGACCCTGAATGAAATCGTCATAAATTTATGACGATTCTAAACTAGATGGTCGTAAGCTATTTTGGAGGGCCAAATCCTTATTAAACTATGACGATTTCGTGAAAAACGTCGTAATTTCTATGGACAAAATCGTCATAATTTCTAGACAGGTTGAGATATAAGAGAGGGTCAATATCAGCCGTAGGATGTAAACATAATAAACGGATAGGATGCTGAAGTGTGGAAAGTTGCTGTGGATCGGTGACATGGCATCCAGCAGGGCGGCGCACACACAAAATCCCCCGCCCCATCCTCTAACCCTAATCTCTCCCCAGCCGCCACACCACTCCCATCTCCCCAGCCGCCACACCACACCCATCTCCGGTCACCCCTTCTCCTTCCTCACTGTAGGCGATCCCCTCCTCCTCCTGCCCCACCAGCTTTCCCTCCCCCTGGCAGGCTGAGCACCAGCAGCTTCCTTCCTCTCATGGCGACCTCCACCTGCCACCTCCTCCCTCCTCGGCCCCGCCTCCTGCGCCATCTCCACCTCCAGCCTTCCCCGCCTTCGCCACCTCCGCCTGTCGCCGCCGATCTGCCTCCTCCGCCGCCGCCACCCCGACGCAGCCGTTGTCGTCCGGACGCCCGCCTGGTCGGCGACCTCAGGGCCGCTTCACCGGGACGGAAGCGAGGAGGATGGGGACGAGGTGGAGAGCGAGGACGGCGAGGACGACCGCAGCCTGGACCTCCTGGCCCGGTTCCTGCACTCGGTCTTCAGAAGGCCTCCGCCAAGGCGCCGCTAGGTCCGGTTGCCGCCTCCGTCCCCGCTGAGCTGGTCCGTCTGCCGCTGTTTTGCTTGTCAAACTTGATTTTACCTTTATTTGTTCGGAATTAGCACCGTGGAAGATCTCCCTCCGAGCTGGGTGTGATCTGGTGTTGTGGTGTCTATGCGCGTGCAGGTCAAGTTCTCGGTCAATGGTGTGCTAGCCCTCACGTTCTTGTGGATCCTCAAGGGGCTTCTTGAGGTGAGGAATTCCTTCGCATTTAAGCTCTCTGATGATGCCTTGTTTCATAAGCTCATACTATCGATGATTCAGTGTTTCTATGAGTTACGCCTAATAATATATTACTAACAAATGGACTTATTGCAGTTCGTGCTTTGAGGGGCATGATTAAATTGGGAACAAATAGATACTCTTTTTTGGTCCCATTTGCTTAGGCAAAGGAGAACAGAACTAGTGCTTGTTGATGTGGCTGTTTTCTTCTCTGTTTGCAAAATACCTAATGAAATGACGGTCGAGAGAACAAATAGGTATGGCTTGGTTACTCTCGATTATACGAAAGGAAGAAGTAATGTCTATTGATTAGGCAGTCTCACTGCTCGCTTAGAAAACACTTAACATGTATAGGGACCTTAGTTTCGGTATTGTGGCTTAGGTAGCTAATTTGATAGGCAAGGAAATGGACTGCGATTATATGGCCAACTACATATCTTTGTTTTACTTTATCAAAAAAGACGAAAAAGGACTTTGATTGTAAAAGGAATTTTGTAAATCCAAATTCTGAAAAAAAAGAATAAGAGGATGGTTGTTAAATGTTAACTTTGCTGACTGTCACATGATTGCAGCTATCTGACGCTCAATTATTTGGATATATAAGCGAGATCATCAGCTCGTCGGATTGATGGATGCTTTAGCCAATCACCGGTGGGGGATCCCCACCTGAATTCATTGCTCAAAAATCAATAATCTGTACATAGGCGGAAGATCATGAGTATAGGTATGCCAACACAAAGCGGCTACCTTGTTACTATATTGGTATCATGGTACGCCAGTTTGAGAAAACCAAAAATAGGTCCTTAAAAATTTAAATAGGTAAGTACAGGAATAGATAATCAAGTGCAATCCTCACTAGGAGGTTTACAAGAGAATTTAGGGAGCTCTAGCTCTTAATACAGATAGAACAATAGTGATCACAAAAGTCAAGTATGATTAACACAAGGATGAGGAAAAAAGACTAACAAGGGAGAGCCTCGCATCATTTTAATTAAGAAAGAAGGTGCGGGACACTGAAATCCACAGACTGATCAATTCCACCTCGCTATTGCCACTGTTCCATGGGCTCATCCACTGACAGAGGCAGGATGGTACTGCCGTACATTGCCACATGTTTAACTTAATGTATCGTCTCATAGACTGGTAGAATGAGGCCCAATATATTTTGGCTGGTATTGCTGTTTCATGTCAGATCAGTATCCCAGAGCTTCGCTCTGCCACGATGTCTCTACTGTTTGATTCTATCCGACCAACAATAACTACTTCATTATTTTTTATTTAAGCCCACTTACTGTTTGGTTTGTGCGATCTAACCTCTCTAGCTCATTTTTTTGTAGCCCTAATTTGTTTATTTAACCCCTTGTGTTGCTCTAACATAGTCATGCCCCAATCAGGCCAATTCTAGTTTCTAGCAGTGATGTGACATGCCCAATTGAACTGACTACAAGTAGTTGGGGGTTAACTCAACAAAATTTAATCAGAGGGGTGTCGGTCACACAAATGACTAGTAGATGGGCTTGCAAATTGTAATTAATGTTTCAGATAACAGCAACCGTGCAACATTGCATTAAAATATAGCTGTACTTTCATATTGCAAATTGTTCAACAGGTAATGGTTGTAACATTATTTTTATGAGTAGATTAATTTATTAAGCCACTGCTCTGGTTTATGTTTTTTTATCAACTTCCCTCATAACTGATGCTGCTGTGACTTGCCCTCTGCTAGAAAGTAGTTCGCTCGATTTCTACCCGGTGATCAGGCAGCTGGGACGAGCAGAAGGACTGGGGCTCGATTTCTACCCGGTGATCCAGGCGGCTTCGCTTCTTCACGCTAGTCGTCACCGCTGTGCGCCGCCTCCGCTACATTGCGTCGACGCCGGGGTTCGGGCCGCCGGGTTCGCACCTGCATGGTCATCGGGGACGGCGTGCTCACGCCGGCCATCTCCGGTAAGTCTTCTTCCCATCGACTCACTTGCCTATTCTTCTTGATTTGCTAGTAGTATTTCTGGATTGGTGTGGAATGCTGATCTGGAGATTGTGTTCTGTTTTTGCAGTTTTCTCTGCGGTGTCCGGGCTGGAACTGTCCATGGAGAAAGGGCATCACAAATGTAAGGATCCAACCAACCATGGCCATGGCCCTCTCTCTGTTGATTTCTCTTTCTCAGAGGAGTGCAGATTTGTCTTCTCTGTCCTGTTTTAGCCACCGTTTCTTGATTCATGTCTGGACTAGCTAGTAGATGGCACAGGTCATGGCACATGTGATTAATTCAGAGTACTGTCACTAGTCATGGCATGCCGAACAGTTGTTATGAGCAGGAAAGTAGACTAATTTCTTCCTCATTGATCGCTCTACTTGCCGAGTTGTGGTGGTATGGAATTGTAGCTGGAACCAAATATGATCTTCATCTACAGGAGTATGTTTGTTTTGTTCATGTTCTGTTGTTAGGAGAAAGAGCAAGAGCACAATTATGGTACCAAGTAGCAAGGTCCATAAATCAGTCAGAAATGCACTAATGCTGAGTCCTGAAAAAGTTGGCATCTGATAAATTCCGGAATTCGGATCAGAGGAAATTCGTTTTTCATTTTCCGCAGCAATAATTTAGCTGTGTAGACTTAATTTATGCCTGCACATGTGCCCTGCCCTTTATGCTGATTCTTTCTTTGTAGATTTGTCCTGCTCTATCTACAATGCATTTTTTAATCGTATTTTGCTAATATGGTTCTGCAGATGTGGAGTTACCTCTTGCTTGCTTCATACTGGTTTGCCTATTTGCGCTGCAATTCTTGAAGAAAACACAGAGAGGAGGTTGGATGTCCCTGGGAGGAATACTGCTATGTGTTACTGGTACAGTGCTCAACAATGATATTTCAGTGCCTTGATATGTGGATCACTTGGGCAATGCATCAGGTATACAATGTCAATAAGTCATTGGCACCTTGAAACTGAATCGTCTTATCCCCTGCTAAATTGACATTATATATACATCTGAATGATATGTGGTGATGTTTCTGTAAACAGGATTGGCTAATAACCGTCATGCTGGTCACAACATGCCTGATGTCGCTGGTGAAAGTCCTGTGCTCACTCACGTCATGTAGAACTATGTATGATTGTAATGTGCCGATCTCTATGTAGAACTGTGTATGATTGTAATGTGCCGATCATAATGTGCTCTGTTTGAATCAAAATGATTTTGTATATTCTATTGGTCTTGATTAAATTGTTAGATTTTAATCGATAAAATATATACCGCAACTGGACCGTATGAATTATGGAACACTGTGTGACCGCCCAAAATAAGAAGGCCCAAAGTAAAAATCTGTCCAAAGAAAAGGCCAATGCAACGAAACAAAAAAAATGCTTGAATGATGGGCTTGGCCCATGTAGCTAACCAGATTTGATGAGAAAATCAATCCAGAATAGTTGGGCTAAGCCCATGTGGAATCCAGAAATGGACTGGGCTGATTCCGATTTAAGACGATTTAATTTCGTCACAATTTTGCCACGTAGGATCAGCCACGTAGGATCTGACATGGCATGGCTAGATGGCCCGTGACGATATTGAATCGTCATAGACGTTATGACGATCCAATATCGTCATAGACAGTTATGACGATTTTATCAAAAACGTCGTTATAGTTCATTTGCGACGCTCAGCTTTCGACGATCTCAAAATCGTCATAGAATCGTCATAAATAGACTACTATGACGATTTTGTGACGAAAATGAAGGGTCATATATTGCCATATTCCTTGTAGTGCATGCTCTTTGCGTACTGCCTCCGCCAATTTCAGGCGGAGTTCCTCGACCTCCGTTGCCGTGGCATTAGGAGGGATTGGGGTGGAGAAGGGATCCTCCGGCGGATCGGCGCCGGTGGCCATGTAGGTCGCGGCATGGCGACCGGTTCCGTCGTGGAAGTCGGCGGAGTTTTCCGACCCGGAGTCGAACTCGAAGATCCCGAGGATGGAGGGGTCCTCGAAATCTCCCGTTGGAGACTGGCGATGGAGCCAGCGACGAGGCTGGTGATGGATCCGGCGAGTGACGCCGGTCGCCGAGTCGGGCGTCGGTGAGGGTCGCATCTGCGGCCGTTGAGTTCTCGCCACGTTGTGGCCGAGTTGTACTCGGAGGCGAGGCGGTGGATCGGCGGACTGGCTCGGAGAGCCGATCGCGTGGTGGCGACTTCGCGGATGCGAGCCGAGTCCTCCGAGGTGATGACGTCGGAGGCCGACGAAGAGATCGATCGTCGATCGGCAAGATCACGCCAGCGTGACGGTCGCCCGGACGTAGCTGCTTGGCAAGATCTGGAGCATCTCGCCGATCGCTATCATACGGCCGGTGGCGACCGTCTCATTGATGGGCAGATTGGATCTCGCCGCAGAACACCGGCCAGACCGGCCAGGCCCCACGGTGGGCGCCACTGTCGTGGGAAGTCAATGAACGTGGGCGCCATGCTTTGTTGAACGAGGGCTGGGTTACATCATTGATACTTGTTTTCTCAAAGTATTGGTTTGTGAAAACTAAAACAACTTAATCAATGAACCCCCTGGGTGTGATGGTATTGATAAGTTTTGGTGGTTTCATTGCGGAAAGCACCCAGGTATCAAGAGAGAATGATTGGCTTCTTTATTGTGTAGCTTACGTGTACAACCATGTGCCAATAATGAAATGGGCGGTTGGTTGGACTTAGTAGGTTGTGGTAACTCGAACCCGCGTATCCAGAGATGTAGAGTTTTGGTAGGTTGGACCGGTGCGCGTCGGGATTGAGGAGCTACTTCCCGAACAGTCTCTTCTTGGACTTCTCCCTATCATCACCCAAAATGAGAGTGATGGTACGAGCTGGGCTGGCCAAGTCACATGGGTAAAGTGTACTAACCTCTGCAGAGTGTATAATCTAATCGATTAGCCGTGTCCCCGGTTATGGACATCTGAGTTTCTAGATATTGATTCCATGACATGTTTCTCGCTCATTCTAATTTCATAATTGCTTTAACATTGTTGGGTTAACTTAATTGGGATCTTTTCAAAGAAAATTTGAAAACTGTTTATGAAAGTAGGACAAATGTATTTGCAAATGCAAGCCAGACACATCTCCACTTGCCAAATATGCATGTAGATGTTAGCACTATTGTCTCCTTTACTAGCTCTACTTGCCATACATTCCATGTATTGACCCTTCGGGGATGCTACGTTTCATGTTGCAGGTTATTCCGATTCTGATTGATCGTTATAGGCCACGGTACTCCACTCGGCACTTGTTCACTTGTGGGCAATTTGAAGATTGGAGGATTTATATGTTTATGTTGCTACCTGAATAATTTGAGCTAGCTTTACGCTAAGCTTTCATTGTAATAATGGTACTCTGGATCTTTGTAGATCATGATACACGGTTATTTTGCTATGATTATCTATCTTACTCTATTGTGGGCCAATGAACCGATCCAGGGATTGGCATGTCACATAGAGGCCACGGTCTTTTCAGAACCGGGGTGTCACACGATCGTGGTGGCAGCTACATACTTTTTCATGGATTTCTGATTGGGTTCCTAGGGTTTCTGGCTCGGGTTGTTTATATGGGCGTTGGGGTGATATGTCGTAAACGTATCTATGATTTTTTATGTTCCAAGCTTCTTTAGTATCAACTTTGCTATGTTTTATCTACACTTTGAGGTTTTATACATTTTCTAGGACTAACCTATTAACAAGATGTTGTAGTGCCAGTTGCTTGTTTTCTGCTGTTTTTGGTTTCAGTAAAGCTAGTAAGGAAATATTCTCGGAATTGGACGGGACAAAATCCAAAGTCAATATTTTACCAGAGAGAACACAGAGTCCAGAGGAGAGACGGAGGGGCGCCACAGGGTGGCCACACCCCCCTGGCGCAGGTCCACCCTAGGCCACGCTAGGACAGGGTGTGGGCCTCCTGGCCCTCAACCGACCTCGCCTCTTCGCCTATAAAGTCACCCCGATAGAGAAACCCTAAACACCCGATGAGATCTCCACGAAACAGTCCATAGCCGCCGCCACCATTGTTCCTAGATCGGGGGATCTGAATCTCTTTCCGGCACCCTGCCGGAGGGGAGAGATCATCTCCGAGGCCTTCTTCATCACCATACCAGCCTTAGTATGATGCGTCAGTAGTTCACTCGTGGACTATGGGTCCATACAGTAGCTAGATAGTTGTCTCTCCTCCTTTGTGCTATCATGTTTAGATCTTGTGAGCTCCGTTCATGATAAACATCATCTATTTGTAATCATACATATTGTGTTTGCGGGGATCCGATGGATATTGAGATACTATGTCAGATTGATTATTGATTCTATCATGTCTTGATTATTGATTCTATCATGTCTGTGTTATTTGTGATCTTGCATGCTCTCCGTTGCTAGTAGCTATCTTGGCCAAGTAGATGCTTGTGACTCCAAGAGGGAGTATTTATGCTCGATAGTAGGTTCATGCCTCTAGTAATCTGGGGAAGTGATAGAAATCTCTAAGGTTGTATATGTGTTGTTGATACTAGGGAGAAACCAACAATCTTTTGTTCATGGAAAGATTGTATTGTTTACTTTACACACATTGCTTAATGCAATTATCCGTTGCTTGCAACTTAATACTGGAGGGGGTGTGGGTGATAACCTGAAGGTGGATTTTTAGTGAGATGCAGTTGGATTACGGTCTATGTATATTGTTGTAATACCCAATCAAATCTCATAGGAGTCATGATCTCTAGTATTTGCATTGTTATGCTTGCTCAATCTGTCAATTGCCCCGCTGTAATTTGTTCACCCAGCATGTTATCTATCTTAAGGAGAACACCTCTAGTGAACTGTGGAACCCGGTCCAATCTTTATCATTCATACATCATCTACTGTTACCGTTTAGTTTCTATAAGAAACTATTATCTTCCACACCATATGTTTAATCCTTTGTTTTCAGCAAACCGGTGAGATTCACAACCTCACTCTAAGTTGGGGCAAAGTCTTGAGTTTGTGTTGTGCATTATTCCAAGTTGTTAGAAACACCTTGGAGTTGTTTCCTTGCTCCTACTGGTTCGATAACCTTGGTTTCATAACTGAGAGAACACTTGCTGCTGTGCTCATCACACCTTGCTCTTGGGGTCTCCCAACGAGGCTGCACAGTCAACTGAGCCACCGTCAAGATTTTCTGGCGCTGTTGCCAGGGAGTTAAGGACAGCTTTGCAAGGGGAGTCTCTCACAACCATTATCTTTGCTTAGTTTTTTTTGCTTTGTTTTGCTTGTTTATTTCTTTCAAAAATACAAAAAAATAGTTTTGTTTGGATTGATTTTTCTTATCAAAACACAAAAAAATTAGTTCCTACTCTAGTTGCTACTGCTGTTGGTTTGCTCCACTTTTGCAAAAATGAACACTACTGTTGCCTGTCAAAACTCACCGGCGAGCAGCGACGAGCAACACGAAGAGCCGGGAGGCTCCCAGAACTGCTGGTGGGCCCTGGTCCCTCGGGCAACGGCCCGCAAAACTCCGTCACACGTCCTGGCTTGGTTCGAGATGCCACCGACCTATACCTGGTCAGGAAGGTGAAAGATTGCTCCGATTGATTTCCTGCATGATAAACAAGTATACGTAAAATTCGAGCCGTGACCGGCTCCTAGGTTTCCCTGTGAATCGGCTCCTAGAGACGATTATCCCATGGTTCTGCATTAAATTGTTATGATAACATGGGGTTTTGCTTGATCACTACCAGTTAAATCGATCTACGACAGTTTAATGTTTTCACCACGTAACTGGAACGTCCTACACGTAATTGAGCCTGGTATGTACAAAAGATGAAGAATATTAACCCTAGAGGAGGCCTAATAACCAACGTAAAGTCAATCACCGGAACAACTTCTCTAGAGTGAATAAGCCACGTCCCTACGTACTACTGGATCGTTCAACCCGTTTGTAAGGCCTGACTACGTAGATATCAAACTAAACCTTGGCGAGCAAGGCACAACCATAACAGATCGAATCAGCTAAATAAAGATCAAGCAAGGTGCTACCCTTGCACTTGGGAAAAAGGTGCAAAGGTAGCGAGACAACTAGAGGTAGCAAAATCAAACGATTATAACGAAGAACACCGATGCTAGCCTCAACAAATCTATGATAGTAGTGTTACTCGCCATAAAAAAGGCTTCAGTACGAGTAACACCAAATAACGCATAAGTAAAGATAATGCCTAGATCGCAAGATGCGATCTAGGCAGCATGACACTTACCCGAAAGAAACCCTAGAAACAAGGGGTGGCGATGCGCCGAGATTGTGTTTGTTGTGAACGTGATTGTCCTCCTTTCTTTGATAACCTTAGGTACATATTTATAGTCCGGAGACTCTCTACTTTTGGAATAACTCTACAACTATATCTTTACCTAAACTGAAACGGAACCTAAACTGAAACGAAACCTACTATGATACAAGATACACGGGCAATTTAGCCCAAATCCACGCACTAGGCCGATCCAACAACACGTTGAATATACGCATCTTCCAAGCCCATCTTGATCACGGCCCATCTCCTTCTTTGGCCAAAATATGGCGATAACATGCCCCTCGGTTTTGGCAATAATAATTCCAAAACCACTGCTTTTTTTGTATTGGGTTGCGTTGATGAATCGCGTGGCGTACAGGATCGTCACGCTACCCCTTCATCATGATGCCCTGTCTTCTCAACTCCTCCGCAGTGCATGATTTGACGATTTTGGCAGCACAATCTGGGAAACCGCTATGGCATTGAACCGTCTCTCCACTATTCTCTCTGTCTTGGCCCTCGTACAGATTCTAGTCCTGCCCATCTGATTTCTTGCGAAGCAAATAGAATCCCCTTCGTAAGCCAAGACCTAGATCTGAACTCTTGGGCCGATCGCCATGCAGCCTGGCCTAATCCCCGAACATTGGATTTCTTGGTTCAAGAGGGTAGCTAGAGCTTACCAATCCCAATGGGAAACTACGGGCATAGCCGATGCCTTGCATCTATCATTGTCTCCTCTTGAAAACACGAGAATCTTCTCAAAACCATCGGCTACTTCAGTCCGACGCTCGAACTGTTTTATATTTGGTCATGGCCCTATGTCACCAACCTTGCTAGACGTGGTGATGATCACTGTCTAGATGTTACATCACCCAGCCCTCTCGCTTTCAAGCTGACCAAAGTCCCCTACAAACTGTCTTCCAAAAGATCGCACGAGCCGGGCGCTTACCTCCAACGCCATATGAAAACAAAGGCCTGTCTCGGAGAAAGAACATACACCTTTCTCAACTTCGCTGGAGCATTTCATATTCTGTGGCCCTTCCTGCTCCAACCAAAACTATCTCTCCTTAGCCCATGAACTGCCAAAGGTACTCAACTTGACCTCGGCAAATTGTTTCTTGGAGAAGTCTATCGATACCTCCAATTGATGTCTCAAGTTGTTCTCTGCATAGCTTAAAACAGTGGTCCTTGGTGGTTTATTCAGCTATGGGCTCAGCTGTATTTCCAAAATCACATCCCAAACTTCCCCTTTTGGCGAGCCGCACCTTTCCGTATGTAAAAGGAAGCGGATCCGATGCACCGTTATGGCCAAGCTTTGTATCGATTGCCAGCAAGATGACCTCTCAGGAGGCATCTAAGTGGTTCGGCACTTTCTTCCAAGGCCTGGACAACCCCACCTTCTTCCCTTACATGGAGGAATCAGAACACTTTGAAAATCCACTCTCCTTCAGGCTGGATAATTTTGCCGATGACACTAGCACTCGGCAGCTCTTTTCCACCGTTATTCGTCCTCGCTTTCCTTCCGCTTGGCATGAGCACATCCAACAGATAATCAAACCTGGTATGAATTCTACCAGTCGATCGTAGTGGCTCGCCAATTCGCCTTGGACAAGTAGCTCCCCACTTCTTTCTCCATCACCCACGGAGAGCGAGCCGATCCGCCTGATCCTCTCACCACCAAAGGTGTTATTCCTTCTTTGATGCTCTGACCATCCCAATTCCCAACGACCTCACCTTTGCCTCATCAACCGATGGCTTTGAAGACTGGTGGTCGATGTGGAAGACTCACGTCTTCAGGAGAGCTCTGGGACCGTTGCTGAAATAGCTCGATGCTGACTATGACATCCCCGTGGACCAGGTACCACTACTTGCAAATTTTCTTGATGCAGCCTGCAATTGATCCTTTTATTAATCCACTCTTTCTCTTTGCAGCAACAAGATGGCCCTGAGCCTACGCACAGCGATGGCTCCCCCTTCGAGTTCTTCCCTCCAGCTCCTGTGGTTCTTTTCTGCAAAGACTCGCCATCTCTAAAAAAGGTCATAATGCAGAAACAGCCGATAACACCACAATCGGCTTCCAAGAAACCAGTAGCTCCTAAGTCAGCTGCCCCTCGAGTTCCGACTAAAACCAGAACGATGGTGAGGAAGGTAGCTGCTAGGAAGACCTTGAGGCGCCGGAGCCCTTCCCCAGACAGCTCGCATGTAAGCTAATTCAGGCCTTGGTCGATCCTTGTCATTCTTCATTCTTGCAGACATGCTCGCGCTTACTGGTTCTCCTCTTTTACAGGCTTCCGTCGAAGACACCTCCAGCGAGGACACCCAGACTAATCGAGGAGAACTAGGCCCAACGGATTCTGAGAGGACCATCACACCGAACCAGCCAGATTCACCACCATCGGCTTCCAGGAAAAGGTCGGCTCAACTCTTGCCTCGAGCGTCGAGGCGGGCCAATCAGGGTCCCAAGAGAACTTGCAAAGGACTACAAGCTTCTTCGTCGAGTCGAGGTTTCAAAATCACCAATTTTTGTCTGCCGATTTATCGTTATTTACACCGCTAAGAACACCTTTCATGCGACGCTGGCGCTTCCAGTGGGAAAGCTGGGGCGAAGCCGGATCCGGGAATCCTCAGGTGCAGATGAAACGGCTACTACTCCGCCAAGCCTCAAAGAACACACACAAGCCGATGGTCTCCTCATCGGCCATCCCTCGATCTTAGGAGAGGTACTTTTAGGTTCTTCGGCTCATCCTTACACGTTTGGATGCATCTCGACGCTTTTCGCTGCCGAGTTGTGATGTTTCAGTTTGTCGTTCGACCACGAATCCATCGAACCAACTCCTCTGCCCACGCTGAACCACAAGCCAGGGTTGCTCTACCTCAATTCCAGCGTCTTAAAACCTTGCTGTCCTCCCCGATCGAGGAGTTGATCGAGGGTTCTGAGGAAGTGAAGAGCGTTCTTGCCGAAATTCAGGACCATCTTCCAGTAGCATTGCAAGTGAAGCTTTGGTCAGTTGCAAATCTGTCCTTCTTCGGGCCACGGGTGAAGTTAGCTCGTGAAAGGATCATCTGTGCCACGCCCAACTTCCACTGAAAGCCGATATTGCAGACAGATGTCAGCAGCTTAACGAGAAAAAGGCGTCTCTGGATGCTAAAACTGACACCTCCGTCAGTACCGCCGAGCTCGCATCCTTGAAAAAGGAGCTGGAAGATCTTGAGGAGAAGGTCCGGGTGACTAAACAGCTCATCCGCGACAAGGAAGAATCCATCGCCCGTTCCCAAGACGAGGCGGAAGGCCTCAAAGCTCAATCAAGACCGATCGCGTATATACGTGCCTCGAGCAAGTAGCTAGTGATGGGTAAGGATGAAGATGACGGCCGAGATCGCCGAGGTGGATCGCGTTCGGCCGACGCCTCCACGCCTTCGAGGCATTTCTTGATGAGCTTCGTATGTAAACTGGCATCTGTTTGTAACGTGTGTGAGCCTCTAGAGTCGATGACCGTGCATCGGCTGTATTTTTTCTCTTTTTGTTCGGCCGATTTCATGTATCGGCCTCCACATTTTACTGTCCATCATCCCACATGCTTAGGAAATATTTCTTGAGATGTTGGCCGTTGACCGCCACTGGGAATTTTACGCCGTCCAGCTGCTCGAGCATGTATGCGTTTCCTCTTAAAACTTGATCGACCCTGTACGGCCCGTGCCAATTTGGAGACCATTTACCATATGTTGCATCCTTAGTCCCCAATGGCAACACAGCTTCCCATACTAGATCACCAACATGGAACTCCTTTGGCCTCACTTTCTTGTTATATGCACGAGCTACCTTGGCCTTGTTCTCTTTGATTTTCTCCAGTGACCATAGCCTGAGCTCGGTTAAATCCTCCACACTGTCACTCATCAGGGCTGCGTATTCTTCGGTTGTTAAATCGTCCTGAAAAGTGACGCGTCTCGATCCAGCCGTAATTTCCCAGGGTAGTACGGCTTCTTGTCCATATACTAGATGGTATGGCGAGGTTTTTATTGCTCCATGGCATGACATGCGATAAGCCCATAACGCCTCTGACAAAACCTCGTGCAACGCCTAGGGTGCTCATCGACTTTTCTCTTGATCAGTTTGATGAGGCTCGTTGGATGCTTGCTTGCCCATTTGCTTGATCATAGTATGGAGATGATCTAATCAGCTTGATCCCGTGTCCTCACAGAACTTTCTAAACTCGTGAGAAATGAAGACCGAACCTCCATCGGTCGTGATAGTTTGGGAATCCGAATCTATGGATGACATGTTCTTTCACAAAATTGATAACATCCTTGAGTTTCTCGACTTCATCGGGACAGCCTCCACCCATTTAGTGAAGTAGTCGGTGATGGCCAAAATCCACATGTGGCCTTTGCTTGATGGAGGATTGATTTTGCCGATCATGTCCATGCCCCAACCTCGAATGGCCAAGGCTTGATGATGGGGTTCATTGTCGACGGTACCATCTGAATTTTCCCAAATTTCTGGCATGCTTGACACCCTTTGTAGTACTTGAAACAGTCCTCAAGCATGGTGGGCCAATAAAACCCGATCGCCGATCAACCATTTCATCTTATGAGCTGATTGGTGAGTTCCACAGCGCCTTCGTACCTCGTGTAGGAGCCGATTGGCCTCGGCTGTCCCTGCATTTGAGCAATAGCCCTTCGAGTCCTGTAAAACATGTCATCCCCAATAAGCACGCATTCATGGCCTTGTATCTTATCCGTTTAGGTGCCCCGAGCCAATCCTTCAAGTAATTGAAGATATCGGCTCTCCGATCCGCCTGTGAACTGTACTGAACATCGGCTCATCGCAACGTCCTTGTAGCCTGAAGCCATCTGCGCAAGATCGTTCGCCTCGGTATTCTGCGATCGTGGGATCCAAGTGAAGTTTATGTACCGGAATCGCGCCATCAGCTCGCGGCAGTGCAGCCATAATGGGAAGAGGGACTCGCTCCAGCCCATCATAAACTTGCACCACCACCGAGGCGATGGACGTGTCAGCTACTGACAAGTAAATGTAGAACGGCCTGTCAGGCTGCGGTGGAACTAACACTGGCGGCTTTGTCAGATATTCTTTGATCTCGTCGAAGGCTCGTTGTTTGTTCTGCCCCCCAGCGGAATTCCTCGTCCGATTTGATTTTTACTAGTCCCATGAACGGCTCTATCTTTCCTGACAGATTGGAGATGAATCTTCTGACGAAGTTGATCTTGCCGATGAGAGACTGCAGTTCTTTCTTCGTGGTGGGTGGCTTCATCGTTCGCACTGCCTCCTGACTTTTCAGGCCGATTTCAATTCCGCGTTCATGGACCAAAAAACCCAAGAACTGACCGGCCGTCACCCCGAAGGCACACTTCTTTGGATTCATCCATAGCCCGAATTTTCTTGTTCGGTCCAGGACGCGTTGCAGATCGTCCAGGTGTCCTTGCGCTGAAGCAGACTTGACCACCACGTCGTCGATGTAAATTTCCACCAGTTTGCCGATCAGATCATGGAAAATATAATTCATGGCCCTCTGGTACGTGGCGTCGGCATTCTTCAGTCCAAACGTCATGACTACATACTCAAACAACCCCACCGATTCTGGGACTCTGAATGCAGTCTTGTGTATGTCTTCTGGAGCCATAAAAATTTGGTTATAACCAGCATTGCCATCCATGAAGCTCAAGATCTTATGACCAGCCGCTGCGTTGATTAATGTTTCTGCCACCGGCATCGGATACTCATCCTTTGGGGTAGCTCTGTTGAGATCCCGAAAGTCTATGGCCACACGCCAACGGCCATCCTTCTTTTCTACAGGCACGATACTAGAAATCCACTCAGCATACCTGCATGGCCTGATCAACTTGGCTGTCAGCATTTTCTCGACCTCCTTCTTAACTTCTTCCAGAATTTCGGCCTTCATCTGTCGTGCTCGCTGCTGAAATGGCCGAAATCCTTTTTTAAGCGGGAGTCGATGCTCAATGATGCTCCTGTCTAACCCAGGCATTTCTGTGTAGTCCCAGGCGAAGCAGTCTGGATACTTTTTCAACAGGGCTATCATAGGACCCTGCATACTCGGATCTAACTTCTTGCTGATAAATGTTGGTCGTGGCTTATCCCCAGGACCAATGTCGATTTCTTCTAGTTCATCAGTGGATGTGAACCCATATCCTAGCTTTCTGTCACCTGTCAAATCGATGCTAAACATAGGGCAAACGGTAGGTGAGGAACACAAAAATAATTTGGGCCGATTGCTTGAATCGGCCCCCTTTTTGCTTGCATTAGTCAAGGACGGTGTACACCTTATTGTTTTACAATGGCAGAGCATCTCTCTGCTACGACTATCTGAGCTGCTTGTCGTATGATCGCTGCTTTTTATTTTTTGTGGCCGATCGCAGGGATCGGCCGTACCACGGATGATCGTGGGCTTTTCTACTCTGTAAGGCTAGTGGATAAGACCAGCCTCACCCCGTTTTTTGTAGCTTCAACACGCTCACAGCCGTCTAGACTGATTCCAGAGATCGGCTCTTGGTCTTCTGCTTCCCAGACGTTCATGCCAGCTATTGAGATCTCGATAGAATCATCTGTGTGGATGACCTCCACTTCATCTCCATCCCACTGGATTAGGCACTGGTGCATTGTGGACGGGATGCAGCAATTAGCGTGAACCCAATCCCTTCCTAGCAAGACAGTGTAAGTGCTTTTGCTGTCCACGACGAAGAATGACGTGGGGATGGTCTTCCTGCCCACGGTCAGATCTACGTTCAGTACGCCTTGCGTTTCCGAAGTCTGACCGTTGAAGTCGCTTAACGTGACGTTGGTTTTGATCAAATCTGCAGTGGAGCGTCCCAAACGCCGTAGCATGGAGTATGGCATGATATTGACTGCCGCTCCGGTGTCCACCAACATCTTGCTGACAGGTTGCCCATTGATGTAACCCCGTAGGTACAGGGCTTTTAGATGTTTGTAACCTTTCTCACGTGGCTTCTCAAAGATAACATTGCAGGGCCGCAAATAATCGTGCTAATCGGTAGCTCATTGGTTCTTGGTGCGCAGAATTCTGACGGAAGTATGAACACCATGTTTGTGCCAGCCGATGTCTTTGCATCGGCTTTTACCGGTTTAGGCGCCACTTCCTTCCCGGCGATCTTCCGCTTCCAAAGTCGCCTCACTTTGACGGCCAGATCAGGTCGTGCTTTCTTTCAAGCGTGGAGATACTGAGCTTCCTCCAAGTTACGAGCCGCACTCTGCGCTTTTGGGTGTGTCTCGAGTCCGTCGGACACCACCTTGACGGTGATATCTCTTCTTCTTTGTCATCCCTTGGCTTCATGAGACGCTTTGCTCGAGTGGACTCCAGAACGGCTACGAGGTGGAGAGGCCCTAGACGCGTTGGAACACCGAACCGCGTGTCCTCCTCCTGCTGCCCACATTCCGGCGGTTGTCGATCGTAGGCAATCGGCTCATTCCCGCGTCCCAGCAATACTTGAAGAAAGGACAATCCCAATGTTTGTCTGCGCCTTCCTTTTCTTTTGACGGCCCCCTAGCGAGGTGCTCATATCCTTCGTCGTTTCTGTCGCGCCGGCGGCGTTGGTAATACTGACGCTCATACTTGTTAAGGAGATGCGTGGAATGTGGCTTCTGATATCGCACTCTCCTCACTTGTTCCGCTGTTAGGTACCGCCTGTCATTGTGGCTGGGCCGGTCGCGTGGACCAGCCTTCTCTCTTTCTTTGCCCCGAGAGCGACCACCTTCCTGCTTGTACGTGTCATGGTGGTACCCACCGCCATATTAACGCCGAACGAGAAATCCAGCCGACGCTTCATGAGCGATCGAGTTCTACCATGTTGACGCCGGAAATGGGTTTGTGTCCACTTTCATGGCGAATCGCCCAAGGATCGACGGCCTTGTTCTATCGCCGTTGGATTTGGCGACGTAGCTCTTGCAATCATTGGTGGTGTGGGTGAACGAATGATGCCACTTGCGATATGGTCTCCCGTGCATTTCACGAGCCGTAGGGATTTTGTGGCCTTCGGTAACCTCACCGCTTCTCTTTAGCAAGAATCGAATATCCGCCGGCTTTGCTCACATCAAGTCGAACCCTTTGCAGGCCCTTGCTGTTTCACCCATTTGGGATACAGGATCGGCCTCGAGCCCACTCTGCCACGGCCACTTCCGGTCTTGTGTAGGATCATCTTCTTCAGCATCGACCAGGCCTATCGGACGTTTGAATTTGTCTTGGTACAACTGTGGTGGCGCTGTTCATACATTGTCAACCACGGGCCATGCGCCAATGAGTTGTACTTCACCCGAAAGCCAGTCCTTGATGGGTGCCGAGACCCAACACCGCTAGCTCGACCGCTTCTTTCTCGCTTAAACGAGCTGAGTAACATCGGTTCTGACGGTCTGGCGCTGGATATACTCGGCTACGGTTTCTCCCCGCTTCTGCCGTACCTGCGCCAGGTCTGCAATGCCAGCCTCGGTAGCCTCTGAGTGATACTGAGTGTGGAACTGGTCTTCCAGTTGTTTCCAGGTCTGAATTGAATCAGGTGGTAGCGAGGTGTACCATCCGAAAGCTGGTCCTGTCAGCGATTGCGAAGAACCTTACGCGCGGTGATCCGATGTCAAACCACGCCTAATCTGCGGTATCGGCTCACGTGCTCGATCGAGCTCGATCCTTCCGATCCGCTGAACCTTGAGAACTCAGGGAGCCGATACTTGGGAGGCAGCGGGATCAGATCAAACTCATTGGGATACGGCTTTGAATAGCCGATTGTCCTTCTCTTTGGCACGAAGCCGAACTGGTCTCTCAGGATGGTACGGATTTGCTCCGCTGTGTGAGCTGTAGGGGCTAGATTCTCATGACTCGTTCCAGTGGCATACTTGGCTAGCCATGCCTGCTTGTCGGCGTCCACCCCGGGCATCGCTGCCCCAGGAACGCCTACTGAAACCCCAGCTCCAGGAACTCCTGCTGGAAATCCCTGGCTGCAATCTGGTGCGTGTCGAGTTATTGGTCCAAGACGTAAGTGCACACATATCCGTGTGGGATCTCTTTAGGTGGTTCAAACAGAATCGCAATCGCTGGTCGCCTCCAACCTTGTAGACGACATACGCGGCTGCCCCTGGCGGCTCCGGAGCTGCAAGTGCGAATGGCAGTGGTGGCCTGTCCTGGAGCGGTCTTTCTCCCTGGTGAGTCCCCAGAGCAGGCCCCGTCGGAGAATACTGATGTTTCATGATCTCCTGAACTACGTGAACTGCGATCCGCTCAAAAGCGTTCACTGTGCTCTCGAATGGCGGTGAAGAGAATGAGCCACCATTTAGTTGACTTCCGCAGAGCTCAGTGCGCCTCCTCAAGGAACAGATGATCCACCTCATCAAGAGCACCCGGGCGAGAATCCCTTCCACTTGATGCCATGCTTACGGGTCCTCTCGAAGAGCCGATGAGGTCTTCTTCAAGAGAGCTTTGATCTCGCCATACTTGGCCTTGTGCTCGCTGTAGATCGTCGTAAGTGATCGGTCCGCCCCCATCTCAGCCGGATGTTGATGCAGATGTTGTTGAAGGTCCCACCGGCGTGCAATGTGTTGCCTGTCAAAACTCACCGGCAGCAGCGAGCAACACGAAGAGCCGGAGGCTCCTAATCTGGTGGGCCCTGGTCCCTCGGGCAACGGCCCGCAAAACTCCGCACACGCCCGCTTGGTTCGAGATGCGTGCCGACCTATACCGGTCGGAAGGTGAAAGATTGCTCGATTGATTTCGCATGATAAACAAGTATCGTAAAATTCGAGCCGTGACCGCTCCTGGTTTCGTGAATCGGCTCCTAGAGCCGATTATCCCATGGTTCTGCATTAAATTGTTATGATAACATGGGGTTTTGCTTGATCACTACAGCTAAATCGATCTACGCTTTAATGTTTTCACCACGAATCGAACGTCCTACACGTAATTGAGCCTGGTATGTACAAAAGATGAAGAATATTAACCCTAGAGGAGGCCTAATAACCAACGTAAAGTCAATCACCGGAACAACTTCTCTAGAGTGAATAAGCCACGTCCCTACGTACTACTGGATCGTTCAACCCGTTTGTAAGGCCTGACTACGTAGATATCAAACTAAACCTTGGCGAGCAAGGCACAACCATAACAGATCGAATCAGCTAAATAAAGATCAAGCAAGGTGCTACCCTTGCACTTGGGAAAAAGGTGCAAAGGTAGCGAGACAACTAGAGGTAGCAAAATCAAACGATTATAACGAAGAACACCGATGCTAGCCTCAACAAATCTATGATAGTAGTGTTACTCGCCATCAAAAAGGCTTCAGTACGAGTAACACCAAATAACGCATAAGTAAAGATACTGCCTAGATCGCAAGATGCGATCTAGGCAGCATGACACTTACCCGAAAGAAACCCTAGAAACAAGGGGTGGCGATGCGCCGAGATTGTGTTTGTTGTGAACGTGATTGTCCTCCTTTCTTTGATAACCTTAGGTACATATTTATAGTCCAGAGACTCTCTACTTTTGGAATAACTCTACAACTCTATCTTTACCTAAACTGAAAGGGAACCTAAACTGAAACGAAACCTACTATGATACAAGATACACGGGCAATTTAGCCCAAATCCACGCACTAGGACGATCCAACAACACGTTGAATATACGCATCTTCCAAGCCCATCTTGATCACGGCCCATCTCCTTCTTTGGCCAAAATATGGCGATAACAACTACTGAGAACACCAAGTTGTGTGACTTCACTATCACAAACAACAATGATTTCCTTTGCACAACCATTGCTCCACCTTCTCTTGATGCTATCTTTTATGAAATTAAACCTGCTTTGTGGAATCTTGTTATGAAAGAGCAATTTTCTGGTGCTAGTTCTGATGCTGCTGGTGCTCACCTTAATAACTTTGTTGAACTTTGTGAGATGCAAAAATATAAGGATGTAGATGGAGATATTACTAAGCTTTAATTGTTTCCTTTCTCTTTGAGAGGAAAAACTAAAGAATGGTTGCTATCCTTGCCTAGAAATAATATTGATTCTTGGATGTAGATGCTTTTATTGGAAAATACTATCCTCCTGCTAAGATTATATCTATGAGAAGTAAAATAATGAAATTTAAACAACTTGATAATGAACATGTTGCTCAAGCTTGGGAAACAATGAAATCTTCGGTAAAGAATTGCCCCACTCATGGACTGACTTCTTGGATGATTATCCAAACATTTTATGCAGGACTAAATTTTTCTTCAAGCAATCTGTTGGATTCTGCTGCTAGAGGTACCTTTATGACCATTACTTTGGGTCCTGCAACAAAGCTGCTTGATAATACTACCTCCGTTTCAAGGCTGAAGGCGCACACGCTTTCCAAAGCAAAGTTTGACCAAAAGAATTGAGCAACAAAATATTATACATAATTACTATCGTTGGATTCGTATTGAAAAATACTTTCTAGTGATACTAGTTGTATACCAAAACTCTTTACGTAGTTAGAGTAATTCTTGGTCAAAGAAAAAACACACAAAACGAGGACGCCTTAAGCCCTGAAACGGAGGGAGTATGATGGTTAACTATTCTGAATGACACACTAAGAGAGATCCACATGGTAAGAAGGTAAATTATGTTGAAGAAACCTCCTCCTTGAGTGATAAAATTGATGTTATTATGTCTATGCTTGTTAATGTAAAAGCTCATATTGATCCAAATAATGTTCTTTTAGCCTCTTTGGTTGCTCAAGAAGAGCAAGTTGATGTGAACTTTATTAGAAATAATAATTTCAGCAACAATGCTTATAGGAATAATTATGGTAATAATAATTATAGGCCTTATCCTCCCAATAATGGTAATGCTTATGGAAATTCCTACAGCAACAATAGAAGTGCTCCCTCTGAACTTGAAGTCATGCTTAAAGACTTTATTAGTAAACAAACTACTTTCAACAAGACTGTGGTGGAAAAGCTTTTGAATGTTGATAAAAATATTTCATCTTTGTCTGAAGCTCAATCCTCTTTGTTTAATAAAATAGATGCTAAACCTGAAACCATGGAAAATACCTTTGCTGTTGTTCATGCCATACAAGTTAGTATTGATGAAAATGTTAGACTGCTAGCTAAATTGCATGCTAAGTGGGAAATAGAAGATGAAATTGCTAGAAACAATAGTATTTGTACTATAACCACCAGCAATGTTGATGCTAGAAAACCACAAGAAGCCCCCATTCCTTCTACAACAATGCCTAAACCCAATAAGAATGCTGAAATTTTTCGAAATATGGGAAACAATAAGTCTAGTATATGTGATGCTAAGTTTGATTTTTTATCTTGATGGTTGCAATATTTATGAAGTGATCATGTTCCTACAAAAGCTTGCTAGAATTCCTAATGCTATTGCTATGAATATGGCTTTTACAAAACACATTACCGATGCTCTCATTAAAATTAAAGAAGAAAAATTGAAACATAAAGCTTCTATTCCTAGGAAGTTAGAAGATGGTTGGGAACTCATTATTAATATGCAAGTGAATGATTTTTATCTCAAAGCTTTATGTGACCTTGGTTCTAGTGTCTCTATTATCCCTAGAAAGATTTATGAAATGCTTGATTTTCCACCTTTGGAAGATTGCTATTTAGATGTTCCACTTGATTATGCTAAAAAGAAACTTATGGGGAGTATTAATGATGTTCTTGTTATGGTTAACAATGCCTATGTTCCTGTTGATTTCTATGTTTTGGATGTTGAGTGCAATGCTTCTTGTCCTATTACTTTGGGAAGACCTTTTCTTAGAATTGCCATTATTGATATGAAAGAAGGCACCATTAAATATCAATTCCCATTCAAGAAAGTTATTGAATAGTTCCCTATAAGGAGAGATAAGTTACCTTTTTATCCTCCTGTTAAAGCAAAATTTCATGTCAATGCTTCTTCATTAGAAAATACTTGATCCTTGCTTCTTATGCCTAACTTAAAGGCGTTAAAGAAAAGTACTTCTTAAGAGATAACCCAATAGTTTTATTGAGTCTTGGAAGTTATTACTTCTATAATAACCTCTCCTTATCCTTTTTGTGTGATTTTTGTGCGAAGAATAACCTCTAATGAGAGAGAAGTAAGATTTGGGAAAGTTGCTGTCCCAAAACAGATTTTTCTGCTTCACTGTAATTTTTTTTGAAAAATCTCTATATGTCGGATTGAGCTGTAATTTTCTGAGTAAATGCCCCAGGTTGTTATATAAATTTCGTTAGTTAAACACTTTTATATTTGAGCAACAAAAGGTCTTCGAAAAAATCGGTTTTTACCTGCTGGTCTGTTTTGACAGATTTCTGCCATTGTTTGCATTTGCCTCTTTATCAGTTTCTTTTTGAGTTCTTCTTGATCACTTGAGCTCTTTAAAGGAATTGTTATAGTAGCTTGTGTTTTAATGAAGGTTTTACGTGTATTGAAACTAAACCCAAAGGTTTATTATCTTGAATGCACTAATGTTGCTAATGAAGATTGTGTGAAGTTTTGTATGAAGGAAAATTTCAAGTGTAGGGAAGAATGATGTGATGAGATGAAGAATGAACAAAATATCAAGCTTGGGGATGCCACCCCGTGTCACCCCAAGAAATATTCAAGAGTTACAAGCGTCAAAGCTTGGGGATGCCCAAGGCATCCCCTTCTTCATCAATAAAAATCTTAGGTCTCTTTCTAGACACTTCGTTTTTATTGTTTCATGCACTATTGTGTTGTTCTTGGAGCGTCTTAGTTTTTGTTTTTTGTTTTCATTTGCTTAGTTTTATTGAATAAATTAGTTGGACCCCCCGCATTCGCTATGTTGTTTCAAATAAGTTGATTGGTGTTGGAAAAGAATAGAAAGTTTCATGCTTAAGTGGTACAAAGGGGAGCTTGTTTTTACTGTGGCTTAGACTTTATCATGTCATGCTAGATGTTGATTTAACCTTATGCTTAGTGATTATTGCTGCATCATGACTTGTTCCAAACAATTTAGATTGCTTAATGTGTCTTGAAAGAATCATGCGTTGTTTTAGCATACAAAAGCATATTATTGTGGTATTCTCCTTTGATGCTTTGTTTGGGTTGACTTGGCACATGCTCACACCATGTTATGACTATGAACCAGTCACCTTAGCCTTTATGATCATTTAGTTTTTGACTTTTGATATCACTATATGCTTTGATTAATAATGTTTTGTCGCTCTGCATGATTATGGCCATTATTGCTCTCTTAGTTGGCCGCTCCTAGTCTTTTGCTAGACTCCACCTGTATTGAGTAAGCTCTACTCATGCATCCAACTCCCAAGAAACCAAGTTGTTCCAAAGAGTCCACTATAAATTCCTATGCATGTTGTGTTACACCATTCCAAGTATATTCTTGTTTTATCCATCTTCCAAATTAAACTTGTTATGAGAAAATTAGTGATTAAAGCTCTCACAAACTTGATGGCACACTTTACATTCTTTCTCCTAACAAACTTGAACCATTGTGTCATCTATGCTTTATATGCTTGCACTTATAAGTTGGGAATAAGCAGAACCATGTTGTCATGGGGAACACTTTCAACACTTGTAAATATTATCCAGTTGATATCATGATCTTTTGTTTATGGATGTCGGCGGTGTGAAATAAAAGGGGAGCCTATAAGTTCATGGAGTATTATATATGTGTTAGAGAAACGCTTGGGCCCCTAGCCTAATCCATGCCTAATCATGGTGGAAACTTGCAGCATCGCCATAGTGAGCAATCTATGAAGCATCCTTAGAAAAAAATATAAGAAAAAAAGAGAAAAAGAAAAAAAATATGCACCATGTTCATGGTAAATAAAAGGATCGCTGAGATGCTCACTATCTGTTGCCTTGTCATTTTGATATGGGATAGCTCATGTGTCATGGGGCAAGGGGTACCCCGTTGGCGGTTCTCTATGATACACATATACTTACAATGACAAGAACTTGCTTGTGACTAAAGTTGAGTAGCATGAGGAACGGCCCTCGTACTCAAGGGACATGAGATTACCAACTTATGATTTGTCAATAATATACTCCACATTTGTTTCACTTTAACCTTAATCACTTCAATATGCTTATGATAGGGGCAATGAGAGCTGAAAGCTAATAAGTACCATAATTTTTGGAACCTCTTTATGAAACTTGAAATCCCTACTTCCCTGTGAAGAGCCTTTCTTCCTACTTTTATATTGAGTCTCCACCTTCTATCTTTATGGACCAATTAAGAGAGCATAGTTGTCATTCTTGGTTTTATGTGCATTGTCCCAAAACTTATTGATTGATTCATAAAGTTGATATTGCTTGTCCTTGAAATATTTTTATCTAGTCAACCTTATGAATTTTTAAGGTGTCCAATGCATTTATATTTTTCTACTCCATGAGGGACAAGCTGAATACCACTATGCTATGTTTTCTATATGTGAAACAAACAAACGTCTCTCAATGCATTGTTATTTATGATCTTTGTTTATATCTTTTCATGTTGCAACATAGTTACTATGTCTTATTGTTAGAACTATATCTTTCATGCTCATGTTTAGAGTACTTTGATCCAAGATTTTAATGCTTTGCAAATGGTTTGATCAAGATTGTGATGGTGCATGTCACCTTAAAAATTATTCTTTTTATCACTTACCTACTCGAGGATGAGCAGGAGTTAAGCTTGGGGATGCTTGTTTAGTATCAACTTTGCTATGCTTTGTGTACACTTTGAGGTATTTTTATACTTTTTCCTGGACTAACCTATAAACAAGATTTCGCAGTGCGAGTTGCTTGTTTTCTGCTGTTTTTGGTTTCAGAAAATCTAGTAAGGAAATATTCTCGAAATTGGACGGGACAAAAGCCAAAGTCAATATTTTACCGGAGAGAACACGAAGTCCAGAGGAGAGACGGAGGGGCGCCACAGGGTGTCCACACCCCCCTGGCGCGGGTCCATCCTAGGTCGCGCAAGGGCAGGCTGTGCGCCCGCTGGCCCTCAACCTACCTCGCCTCTTTGCCTATAAAGTCACCCCGATGCGGAAACCCTAAACACCCGATCAGATCTCCACGAAATAGTCCCTAGCCGCCACCACCATTGTCCCTAGATCGGGGGAGATCTGAAGCCCTTACTGGCACCCTGCCGGAGGGGAGAGAACATCCCGAAGGCCTTCTTCATCACCATGTCAGCCTTCGGTATGATGCGTGAGTAGTTCATCCTTGGACTATGGGTCCATACAGTAGCTAGATGGTTGTTTCTCCTCCTTTTTGCTATCATGTTTAGATCTTGTGAGATCCATTCATGATCAAGATCATCTATTTGTAATCATACATGTTATGTTTGTGGGGATCCAATGGATATTGAGATACTATGTCAGATTGATTATTGATTCTATCATGTCTATGTTATTTGTGATCTTGCATGCTCTCCATTGCTAGTAGCTATCTTGGCCAAGTAGATGCTTGTGACTCGAAGAGGGAGTATTTATGCTCGATAGTAGGTTCATGCCTCTAGTAATCTGGGGAATTGACAGAAATCTCTAAGATTGTAGATGTGTTGTTGCTACTAGGGAGAAAACAACAATCTTTTGTTCATGGAACAATTGTATTGTTTACTTTACACACATTTCTTAATGCAATTATCCGTTGCTTGGAACTTAATACTGGAGGGGGTTCGGATGATAACCTGAAGGTGGATTATTAGTCATAGATGCAGTTGGATTATGGTCTATGTATATTGTTGTAATGCCCAATCAAATCTCATAGGAGTCATGATGTCTAGTATTTGCATTGTTATGCTTGGTAAATCGGTCAAGTGCCCCGCTGTAATTTGTTCACCCAGCATGTTATCTATCTTAAGGAGGACACCTTTAGTGAACTGTGGACCCCGGTCTAATCTTTATCATTGATACATCATATAATGTTATCGTTTACTTTCTACAAGCCACTATTATCTTCCATACTATATGTTTAATTCTTTGTTTTCAGTAAACCAGTGAGATTGACAACCTCACTATGAGTTGGGGCAAAGTCTTGAGTTTGTGTTGTGCAGGATTCCAAGTTGTTAGCAACACATTGGAGTTGTTTCCTTGCTCCTACTGGTTCGATAACCTTGGTTTCATAACTAAGGGAAAACTTTATGTTGTGCTCATCACACCTTGCTCTTGGGGTCTCCCAACGAGGCTCTACAGTCAATTAAGCCACCGTCAAGGGGCAAGGTTGGTTGAGGGCCAGGGGGCCACACCATGCACTGGCGCGGCCTAGGGTGGACCCGCGCCTTGGGGTGGTGTGGTCGCCCTGTGGCGCCTCTTCGTCCCCTCTCTAGACTCCATCTTTGTTACGATAAAATATTGACTTCCGCTTTTGTTTCGTCCAATTCCGAGAATATTTTTTTACTAGCTTTTCTAAAACCAAAAACAGCAGAAAACAGGGAACTGACACCGCGACATCTTGTTAATAGGTTAGTTCCAGAAAATGCATAAAAATGCCTCAAAGTGTAGACAAAACATAAGATAGTTGGTACAATATAAGCATGGAGCATCAAAAATTATAGATACGTTTACGACGTATCAGCCGCTTTGATCTATCTCTATAGATCTGGATTCCGAGAATGTATTTTTCCTTACCCAAGTCTTTCATTGAAAAAATCTTTTCCAATGATTCCTTGGGTTCTTGCAACATCTGGACATCATTTCAAATCAGTAATATGTCATCCACATATAAGATTAGAAAGTTTACTTTGCTCCCACTAAACTTTTTGTATAAATAAGAATCATGATCATTCTTTATGAAGCCAAAAGATTTAACCACTTCACCAAAGCGAATGTTCCAACTCCTAGATGCTTTCTTCAACCCATAAATGGATTTTTGAAGTTTGCACACCTTGTCAGCATTAGCTGGATCAACAAAACCCTCGGGATTTATCATATACACGTCCTCGGTTAAATTTCTGTTAAGGAAAGCCGTTTTGACATCCATCTGCCATATCTCATAGTCAAAATAGGTTGATTTAAGCATCACTACAGGCAAGAAAGTCTCATCGTAGTCAACTCCTTGAACTTGTCGGAACCGGTTCGCTAGACAGAATCATTTCCATCCATATCAGTTTTCTTCTTAAAGACCCATTTGCACTCGACGGGTCTTGCACCATCTGGCAGATCAACCAAGTTCCAAACTTTATTTTCATCCATGGACTTTAAATCGGATCTCATGGCTCCAAGCCATGACTCGAAATCATATCCCACCATCACTTCCGAATAATTTGTCGGCTCATCACTTTCTAACAGTAATACATTACGAACACTTCGTAATCTTGCTTATCTTCGTAGTACAGGTGATGCTGCCGGCTTAGCTACCACGACCGGCTCAGCCTCCAAAGATTTTGCTGACTCGCTACTAATCAGTTCCTCTCGAATTTCTTCGAGCTGCATTGTGCTTCCACTGACTCCCCTACAGAGGAACTCTTTCTCTAGGAAGACACCGTTCCGAGTGACAAATACTTTTCCCTCTTCTCGGTTGTAGAACTAGTAACCCAAGTTTTCCCTCAGATACCCCATGAAAATACACTTATCAGACTTGGTTGTAAGTTTGTCTGACTAAAGTCGCTTGATAGATGCTTGACAACCTCAAATCTTAAGAAAAGACAAACTCAACCTTTTGCTTGTCCACATCTCATGCGGTGTCTTCTCTACTGACTTTGATGGTATTCTGTTTAGTGTGAACGCTGAAGTTTCTAGACAATAATCCCAAAATGATAAAGGCAGATCTGTCCAACTTATCATTGATCGTACCATGTCCAACAAGGTCCGATTTCATCACAAGAATAGTATCGCTATTCTATTTGTTATATTTTTTTGTTAATTTAATAGAACAATCTTGGCTTACATTAGTTTTATCACATCCGAATTACAACATGACTTTACTCAATTTATAATACTAAATCAATTTTGCATTTATATGCTTTATGTGCATGTACTCCATCTATTTGTGGTTATTTATTTGTGGTGTCAATTAATTTCCTTATCTCCACATACATGCCACTTGGCACGTTGTTAATGCCCTTCTACATATCCTCCATCACTTTTTCCATGCTATATATGACATGGAGTGTGACAAGCACAAGAACAATACAGGTAGAGCGAGAAAGAACATACATGGAAGGAAGTCAAGCAAACAATCGTGGCGACAGGAAAGGAAAAGGTAAAACTAGTTAAAGTGGTTTTTTCTAACAAGATCAATTCAATATGGTAATTACCTTATGATATTACGTTATCATCGTTACTAACAGTTTATCGTGGTCCATGCATGGAGAAGTAATGTGAAAGACTGATTCAAATCTAGTTGGTTCCCGCGCAATTTGGGAGCCGTTTTAATTCAAAAGAATTCATATTTTCCTTATAGAGGTTGTTCCATCATAGGGATGAAAGAGTTAGAAAGAAGTTCATCAAGCAACTTTATAGTAGCTTCTAGATAAAATCCTTGATGTCTCTAGCTTCTTTGAAAAAAAGATCATATCAGTCATTAGCTCTTATGTTCTTTGGTGCTATCGTGTAGGATTCAAGCGAGCACTGTTATTGCAATCATGTCTCTACTCTGGTTTGCTGTTTTCTAAATCATGTGAATCGTATACAGCATAAACTTACCATGTACCACTTAGAGGGCGTTGGTAGTTCTTGGACAACGGATCTGTAGCAGTCTACGGTGAAAAACTGGTTCATATATTGTTCTGTAAAATTTTTCATGTTTGCAAATTACGAATCGAAGTAGCTAGGAATTGAAGTACTGAGTTGAAGAAAATGCCACACATGACAATATCAGGAAACTCTATGTATAATTGAATGCATGAAAACTAATTGCATATGTAGATATTTTTCCTATCATATACACATATAGTTGCAAATAATATTACTATATTGTGTTAGTCTGCAGCAGCATATCAAAGCACTATATCAGTCACATATGATGCTTGCATGTCACACAGGCAAGAAGACCACGGAGAGGATGTTCTTCACCAGCAACCTGATGCGCATCATGGAACGCATACCGTTGCGTGCAGCGCACCAGAATCGATCTAGATGTCGTAGATGCCATGGACCGGTGCGATGCGGAATTCGCTGCCATGGTCACCATCGCGGCCACCAAGCAGCAAAAGAAGGAGAGAAGGGAGAGCATGAGCGTCGATGACCTGATCGTAGCCATGGAGGTTCTCGGCTACGACCACTATGTCAGGCCCCTCACCGAGTACCTTCGCCGGTACCACGAGTCCAAAGGGAAGTGGGACACGGTGGCCGCCAGCGAGCAACGGCCGTTGTTCCGCCGAGGACGGGAGAAATGGCACCACCACCACAACTGCCCAAATTTGCATCGGGTATGCCGTTGTATGGCTTCATGGTTCGAAGTCAGGCTCCTGCGATCGCTGCGGGGACAAGGGAAATGCCACCGACACCAACATGCCTGTCCGATTTTAGTACAATGGGCCTGCTGTTGTACAACTTCATGGTCCAAGATCCGGTGGCGACGAAAGCTGTAGCTGTGGCGACAGGGGAAATAGCACCACATCCGTCAGACTTGGCATTTGTTCAGCCGCCGTACGAGTACGATATGGGGCAAGGTCAGGTGTCGGCGGCTGTTGTAGCATCGGTGACATGGGAGATGCCACCAACACCACAACATCCGTCTTTATTTTACGTTGGGTCTGCCAACGTACGATGCCATGGTGCGAGATCAGACACCTTTGGCGACAAGGGAACTAGGCATGAACACAGACATTCTCGCGTTGTGGTCTGGAGATGCAGCAGTGGCAAGCAACTCTCGAATGCCACCTGCCGATGATGATAACTCAATCATAGGCGGATCTAGCCGTCCCTAAGCCCGGACACGTGTCCAGGCTTCCGTCTTGCCGGCAAGCCTAATTTGATGACTATTAAAAATTAATGGCGTTAGATTTAAAATACACTGTTTGCCTAGGCTTCAAATAATTCTTGGGGTCCACCACTGGACTCGGTGTAACCCTGGCACTAAAAGATGTGCATTTCGGTGAGAGGCTATTTTAAACCTGACATAAGTGTTGCAGTACTTTCGGTGATCGATGATGATTAGAATAAATACTTTTTCTGGCCACCATCTAGGACTTTTCTACACTAACAATAGTGGTAATGCAAATTACATGTATTCTTGAGGTTTTCTTGTTTTGGAAGTCTAAAGACTAGCAATTCACACAGTCACACGCTAATCTTACATTGCAAATAGTTGCCCGAACAAGAAGGAAGACCAAGCAATGAGGAAAAGAGGAAGGTGGGGACAAATAGGGCCAACCTAGGATTTATGCCATTTTTTCTAGATAACACACTAAAAAGGCATATCATATTTCATAGAATAAAGAAATAGACATCTAACACAACGTCACAAAAGAACACAACTCCATGCACTGCACCTGCCAAAGCGGCTTACAACCCATCATCAACAAAAGACCCGTGATAACGACATGCCTTTTCCAACCTCCTACCAAGAATGGTGAGGAGACGGCGCATGGAGCTATAAGACGATTTCTCCAATGAGGCTACCTTTGCTAGAAGCACAAGGACTTGAGGGGTATCATTTCATGTGGAGGGAGGAGGACTTACATACTACCTTTGACCTCAAATTGTTGGAGGTGTGAAGGGACTCTCACTTAGGGTGTGAAGGTCTCACACACCGCGAGTGACCATGATTCACCAAGAGGTGATGGTACAAGGAAAGATGAGTGGAAGAACCTCTCATGATGAAATGTTTTTGGAAAGAGGAGAGGAAAGTAACTTTCTCAAAATGCTCCTCTGTGAGTCTAGGGTGATCATCTCTATGTATACCAAAAAGTTTAGATTATTTACATGTATGCCCCTAGGAATATCATGGTGACTCCCTTGGCATTCTTTACTTGACCAAGGTGTATAAGGGTAAACTTACAACAATATTCCATGGTATATACCATAAATTTAGGTAAAGAGGATTCGTTGTTGAGGATATACATAATGGGTAATGCCATAGCATGGATTAGGATCTGAATTGGGCTTGGCAAAGAGACCCAATGAGCCTCTAAGGTAGAAGCGGGTTAGGGAGGTCTACGAAAGGTGGATGGGTGAATAGTTTAGGGTTGATTAATTCTCCATACCTTCAACTTTAGCCACCAACTCCACCACGCCCAAGCCGCCCTCGAGGACTTAACATGTCTGGCATCCGACGTTTCTTCCTTGTACATGTTGACACCTTGGAAGTGCTGCACCTATAGCATTGGGGCAATACGGACGATAAGAGTTGTTCATGGGACACGACGACGACGGAGAATTAGTACAACATCATTGCCCCGACATGCTTCACCAATTTCCACACTTACGCATCTAGTGATAATCTGCTTGTGATTTATGACTGAAGCAATCCCGGTTTACATGGTACACACTTTAATTGATGCTAGTATAGCCTATCTATATCCGTACATATATAGGGTACATGTGTATACTAACCAACATGCATCATGACGTTTTTTCAGTTAATTAATAAAAATATGGCATACCTATAAACATGTCTCTTCGCATCCAAATTCATTGAGAACATATGCAAGCTAATGCTAAACACCTTTTTCTATGCTCATAAATGTGTTTAAACCTAGTTACCATAACATCTATGGATTTTACAAAAAAACATTACACATATCTACCCAAAAAATCCATCTGAAGTTTGAAAAAAATCACGGGTATATACACATTGGCATCAAAAGTTTCAATACGAAGTACATGATTTTCTAAATGGTGACCATGCATGCATTGCAAATGGACGTCAAAAGATAGCTACCAACTACGTTCTGGGTGAATAATACGTGATGTTGCACCTTGGTGCTCGTTAGATTATGATATTCTCCATGTAAAAGTAAAGTGCACAATGAGGCTCAATGCATTTTTAATTAATAAATAAAAAACCCTGACTAGCCTTTCAAACATAATTGGCTATATCTAAATTCCCGGGTGTATAAAATTTAATGCCAAAATCTCATTGCTTGGGATGTGCACAAATTGATATATTATAGTATCTTTTTTTGGTGTCTATTAATTTCACCCATTAATTTCCTTATGTTTTCTAGTACCATATTATATGCGTTTGTACTTGTATGCCACTTGGTACCCTTTTCTAGCTAGAGACCCGTCATTTTTTTGTTACTTGTACTTCCTTGCTACATATAAACATTGCCTCCTAGAGATGTATGCCAAAGCACAAGGACATCACAGGTAGAGCGAGAGGAGCAGAGATGGATAGAAGTCAAGGAAACGACCATGGAAACGATGGAGGAGAAGGTAAAACTAGATCAAGGGAATCCTCTCATAAAAGATCATCTCTTCAATTGGTTTGGCATCTGATATTACATAGCTGAAATATATTACTAATTTGCTGATACCATGATTTTTTTTTCAAAAATCTGTTCATCCTTGCTGGTTCCCGCGCAATATGTGAGCTTCTTTGATTCAATGCACTAGTGGAAAGAGGGCTATCCGTTCGCGACCCCTCAGAGCATTTGTCCCGGTTGAATTTCTCATTGAACAAAAATATAGAAGGTGTCCGAGACGCACTTGAGCTTTCTCCTCTTTATTTCCCTCGATCGAGGTTAGCAATCTTATCTTTTCTAGGTCATTGATACAATTCATGTGTCGGTGTGAATTGGTTATTTCACTATTTATGATGTCCTGTTTTTTGATAAACTTACTTATATGATGCAGATGAACGGTCGGGAATGGATGTACAGTGACCGGCGCGTAGCCGGGTATATCAAAGGCGTGGATAAATTTATTGATGTGGCTACGGCAAACAAAGAGAATGGATTTATACGTTGTCCATATGTTCAATGTCGGAACAACAAGGAGTACTCTTCCTCGAAAATCATTCGCGGCCACCTGATTATGAAAGGTTTCATGCCCAACTATAATTGCTGGACCAAGCACGGGGAAAGAGGGGTTATGATGGAAGATGGTGAAGAAGAAGATGATGATAACAACTATCATCATATGTTTCCTGAATACAGTGATACTGCAATGGAATACAATGGAGAGGAAAGAGGTGAAGAACGGGCATCAGATGAGCCGGCTGATGAACTTGGTAGGGTCATTTCTGATGCAAAGCGAGACTGTGAAACAAAAAATGAGAAGTTGAAGTTAGAGGGCATGTTAGAAGATCACAAGAAATTATTGTACCCAAATTGTGAAGATGGCAGCACAAAGCTCGGTACCACACTGGAATTGTTGCGATGGAAGGCAAAGTGTGGTCTAACTGACTCCTCATTTGAAAAGATGCTGAAAATAATGAAGCCGAAGTTTCCAAAACATAACGAACTTCCCGAGAGTACCTACTGCAAAGAAGACTCTCTGTCCGGGATTAGATGTGCAAAAGATACATGCATGCATTAATGACTGCATCCTCTACATGGTAAGGAGTATGAGAATTTAGATAAATGCCCGGTATGCAACGCGTTGCGGTATAAGATCAGACGAGATGACCCTGGTGATGTTGAGGGAGAGCCCCTCCGGAAGAGGGTTCCTGCTAAGGTTATGTGGTATGCTCCTATAATACCAAGGTTGAAACGCATGTTCATAAACAAAGAGCATGCCAGGTTGTTGCGATGGCGTCACTTAAGTCGTGCCAGCTATGCTCTTACCAAACCAGAGAAGGAAATCTTTTTTGAAGTCCTTTACAGTATCAAGGTGCCGTCGGGCTTCTCATCTAATATAAAGGGGATAATAAATATGGCAGATAAAAAGTTCCAAAACCTGAAGTCTCATGACTGTCACGTGATTATGACGCAGTTGCTTCCGATTGCATTGAGGGGGCTTCTACCTGAAAATGTTCGAGTACCCATTGTGAAGTTGTGTGCATTCCTCAATGCAATATCTCAGAAGGTAATCAATCCATATATTCTGCCAAGGTGACAGAAGGATGTGGTACAATGTCTTGTTAGTTTTGAATTGGTGTTCCCACCATACTTCTTCAATATTATGATGCATCTCCTGGTTCATCTAGTGGAAGAGATTGCCATTATCGGTCCGGTATTTCTGCACAATATGTTGCCCTTTGAGAGGTTCATGGGAGTCTTAAAGAAATATGTTCATAACCGTGCTAGACCAGAAGGAAGCATCTCCAAGGGATATGGAACAGAGGAGGTCATTGAGTTTTGTGTTGACTTTATTCCTGACCTTAAGCCGATTGGTGTTTCGAATCATGCATGAGGGAAGACTAAGTGGAAAAGGCACTTGGAAAGAAAGCAACGATATGTAGGGACGGGATTCTTTCACTAAAGCACACTACGCTTCTACATAATTCCACCTTGGCAACTTCAGATATCGAGGAACACAAGAATATTGTATGCTAAAAACCCGGGAAGCTGAATCATGGATTACAGATGAACACATGAAGTATTTCGTGGTTGGATGCGACACATCTCTTGAATGACACCACCGTTGGAGATCAGCTATACTTGTTGGTCAGCGTCACCATCTTCTCTGTATTGAATTTCCAAGGGTACGAAATAAATGGGAATACATTCTACACGATCGCCAAGATAAAAATAGCACCAACCAAAATAGTGGTGTCCGCTTTGATGCAATAGACGAGAATGGAAAAAGGACACATATTATGGTTACATAGAGGAGATATGGGAACTAGACTATGGAGTCTCTTTTAAGGTCCCTTTGTTTCATTGCAAATGGGTCAACCTGAATGGGGAAGGGTAAAGATAGACCAGTTATGCGGAATGACAACAAGGATCTCAACAATCTTGGTTATAGAGATGAACCATTCGCCTAGCCAATGATGTGTCTCAAGTTTTCTATGTGAAGGACATGTCCTCCGCATCAAAAAAGAAAAATATGCAAACGAATACATCATATGATGAGCCAAAGCCACATAGTTCTTTCTGTGGAAAAGAAACATCGTGGGAATCGAGGACAAGATAGACATGTCGGAAGATTATAATAAGTTTGATGAAATTCCGCCTTCACAAAGGAAAACTGACCCAAACATTCCCCTAATTAAAAAAGAGGCTCCATGGTTACGTCTGAAGCGGTCATAAGGAATGACATATGCCAAGAAGTTCATGCTCATATTATGTAACTCTAGTTCATGTCTTCGCGGTTTGTGGCTTGACCAAGGATATCTTTCGGTTTGTGGCCTTTAGTCCCGGTTTTGTAGTCTCGCTTTTTAATATTAATAAATGTCTTGAGTTAGTCCCATTTTGTGGCTAGACCGGAGTGCCTCTATGACCAGTTTCTCGGAGATGCCGAGGACGGGCTCCGTCGGCATCTCCTGAAACTGGCCGCAGTGGTGTCCTCGCCTCAAAACCATCTTGCATCTTGTAACTTCACTAAGTAGATCAATATGCCTCGAGCTAACTAATTTCACATATTAGGAGTGCCTCTATGAGTTTCTGGAGATGCCGGAGGACTGGGCTCCGGGCATCTCCTCAAACTGGCCGCAGTGGTGTCCTCGCCTCGAAACCATCTTGCAGCTTGTAACTTCACTAAGTAGATCAATACGCCGGAGCTAACTAATTTCACATATTAGGAGTGCCTCTATGACAGTTTTCGGAGATGCCGGAGGACTGGCTCCGCATCTCCTCGAAACGGTCGTAGTGGTGTCCTCGCTCTCTAAAACCATCTTGGAGATGCCTCAAACTGGAGGACTGACTCACAAGGATGCATATTTATAGTACAAGCAGCTCGGCATAATGTCGACACTCACGACATAATGTCGACACTCACCCCTATTATTAGTGCCGACTCATATTTAGTCGGTTGGTGTCTCCAACCGACTAAAGGTTCATCTTTAGTCCCGTTGGTGACACCATCCGACAAGGTACAAGCCGCACGACATAATGTCGACACTCACCCCTATTATTAGTGTTGCTCGCCCACTGCCATAATCCTTCAACATGTTGGTTTCTCCAACCGACTAAATATGAACCTCTCTTTATATAGGCATTTCCTCTATTTATTAGGTAACACTCAAGACATTTATTAATATTAAAACCGACAAACCGAGACTAGCTAACACTCGTGACTAAAGCCGCCTTTAGTCATAATCATGCCTAGTCCTATAGTACGCAGCTGTGGTCTTCATCGTCGTCATCATCATCATCGTCATCGTCACCTGCCACCGGGATCCTCGGCCCATCCATGGCATATACCAGGGCCATTCCAGCCTGGATTCACGGCGGTGGAGAGGGGTCTCTGGAAGACGATGTCGCCACCGGACGATGTGGGGCCTGTATGGTGGACTCTGGGCACCATAGGCGAGGATGGTCTCCCCCGGCGATGTAGAGCATCACTCCGATGATAGTACGGTTCGCCCACCACAGACGACGGCCGGCTTCGTTGTGGTTCACCAGTGGCGGGCCATCACCCTCGTACCTGGCGAGCTCCCTTTCCCGCCTATTAGCGAAGAAGGCATTCCAGGTGTCGTAGTTGTCGGGATCCCACTAGGGATCCATCCGCTGCTCCGGCGTGAGCTCGTGGTAGAAGTGGTTTGTGATGGCCGCCTGGCGTGCGGAACCTTGAAGGACAGGAGGGACAGGAACCCCTCCAGCGCTCAGCATCCAGCCGGCGGACGGCCGGTAGCCCGGCGGACAAGGGTAGTTAGAGGCGCACAGCGCCTCGGTCTCCTCGAGGGTCAGAATGGCCCAGTAGGCGTTGTCTATTGTTCTAAGATAGGAAGGTGTGGATGTGTGGATAGCCATGACACGATCACCCTAAATATAGAGGGAAAGGGCGGGAAAACTTGGCGTGAAGCTTTGGGAAATGGCGGGAAATATCTTTAGTCCCGGTTAGTGACTACATCCGGGACTAAAAGCTCTAGTAGAAAGGAAAGGGCGGGAAACTTGGCGGGAAGAGGTGGGAAATGGCGGAAAATATTTTTAGTTCCGGTTTGTGACTACATCCGGGACTAAATGTCTGCCGAACAATGAAAATCCTTCGCGTGGTAGTCCATAGTTAGAAATTCAGATAATTCAAAACGGGCATAATAAATTCAAAAAAATCCGAACAATGAAAATCCTTCGCGTGGTGTCATATTTTGTTACATAGTTGAAAGGAAAAATACCAGACTTGGTATATTGATCATTTTTCGAAAAAACCTTCACAAAATGACCTATCATGTTCGAGGTTTCATGGCTTTCGGTCCAAATGACCGATGTTATGTGCTGAATCACGGCATAGTTTGTGATGTTGTGCCCATATTATGCATGTGTGTGTACATTGGTATGGAGAACAATGTTGCAGGAGGAAGTTTTCCTTTTTGTCGCACGGAAAAGCCCTTTTCCATTTTCCGAGCGCAAAAAACGAGTCGTTTTATGAAGTAACCACCAAAATGCCGTTTCAGAATGCTACCGTCCCATTTTCCTAAAATACTAGACCACCTTACATGGACTATCTCCCAACCGGTAAATCTGAAACCTTTTCGTCCATCCCGGGTAAAAAGGACAAATGTCTGCCGAATCGGCAGGAAGTGGGTCCGGTTTGTACTAAAGGTACATGATCTATCGCCCGTGATTTTTTGCAAAATCATTTTTAGACTCGCAATATGTGGTTTCTTCAGAGATCCAATGCAAGTTCTAACGATACTCGTCCCCTATCTTCATGCACACCGGTTCGACCATAGTTAGAAATTCAGATAATTCAAAACGGGCATAATAAATTAAAAAAAATCCGAACAATGAAAATCCTTCGCGTGGTGTCATATTTTGTTACATAGTTGAAAGGAAAAATACCAGACTTGGTATATTGATCATGTTTCGAAAAAACCTTCACAAAATGACCTATCATGTTCGAGGTTTCATGGCTTTCGGTCCAAATGACCGATGTTATGTGCTGAATCACGGCATAGTTTGTGATGTTGTGCCCATATTATGCATGTGTGTGGACATTGGTATGGAGAACAATGTTGTAGGAGGAAGTTTTCCTTTTTGTCGCACGAAAAAGCCCTTTTCCATTTTCCGAGCGTAAAAAACGGGTCGTTTTGTGAAGTAACCACCAAAATGCCGTTTCAGAATGCTACCGTCCCATTTTCCTAAAATACTAGACCACCTTACATGGACTATCTCCCAACCGGTACATCTCAAACCTTTTCGTCCATCCCGGGTAAAAAGGACAAATGTCTGCCGAATCGGCAGGAAGTGGGTACGGTTTGTACTACAGGTACATGATCTATCCAAACACTTTGAAATCAGGGGAAGTGGGTCCGGTTTGTACTACAGGTACATGATCTATCCAAACACTTTGAAAACAGAAAATGGTTTTTCTAAATTCCAAATTAATTATCATTTAAAAAACAATACAAATTTAAACCCCAAAATAAAAAATAAGGCGGGAACAGAGAGAAAATACCTGAAAAAATTTGAAATCAGGGGAATATGTCCCGGTTGGATCCACCAACCGGGACTAAAGACCCCCTGCGCGCCAACCCTTGTTCTGCTGAAAATATTGGAGTATACGTCCCGGTTGGTGGCTCCAACCGGGACGTATGCCCCTTTAGTCCCGGTTGGAGCCACCAACCGGGACTAAATGCCCTTCGTTTATAACTGACGCGCCTCCTCTTCTTCTTCTTCTTCCCCATCTCACTTCTCTGCTTCTCACCGACGCGCGCACCCCCGACGCCGGAAGGCTGCCCGAGCTCGCCGCCACCCGCTGTTGGCCCACCACCGCTGCTGCCTCCGCCCACGCGCCCTGCCATTTTTCCTCGCGTGACCTCAATCGTTCGATTGGAAGCTCCGTCTGCGTCGCCTCCGCTGATTCAGGCGTCTCCGAGCTCGCCGCCTCGCCACCACCTCCGTCGTGTTCCTGGTGAGCTGCCGATCCTCACGGTGTTCTTCTTTCTCTCCCTCTCCTCCTGTACTACTCTCCCCGCGTGTGCCCGACGACGCCGCCGCTCGAGCTCGACGGAGGCGACGCTCCGGTGACCAACAAGGAGCGGCGCCGTCACTCCCTTTCTCCCTGCATCGCTCTCTAACGCCCATCCGCGGCCCAGGTGCTCGCTATCGCCGCTGCCGCCGCTGGAGCTCACCGCGTGACGTCAGGCCGACGCCACTCGTGCTCGCGTGGCAGCTAATGTGGCCTAGGGCCCATCAGTCAGCCTCAGTGGGTAGGCCACTCTATGGTATAAAAATGATCTGTACGCGTGGAGGCTGAGTTGGCACCGGGCCCTTCATCGATCTCACCGCTAGGGGCGCCTGTAAAAACTATTTGCCTTTTTTTAATTCCAGAAAATGATTTAATATTGTAAAATCAATAACTTATTGTTTATAAGTCAGAAAAATACAAATAATATATCAAATTGTTCAGAAAAATGAAACCTATCTATCTAAACTATAATCATGCATTGTTCAACAACTTAAATGACAAGTATAATTAGAAGAACAAATGCACCCCTCTCATATGTTCCGGAGTTTCCCCGAGTTAGGGTTTTCACCCCTCGGAACCCCAATTAAATCGTCGAGCATGTATTAGGGTTACATTCCAATGCAAATTAACTTGTCACATCATCATACTTGCTTGAGCATTGCATCGATGCCATGTGTTGATTGTTTCCCTTTCTTTTCGGTGTTTCGATTATTAGGTTTATTATTAGTTAGGTTTTATTAGGTTTATTAATTACTTTGGTATTATTGCTCTTCGGACCAACTGGTCAGTCACTGTGGGTAGCCCCAGACCCGATTCACATTGTCAAGCAACTTAGGTGCATGTGGGTTCGACGATGTGCCTATCTACTACACGGTTTCCTTTTTGTAGCTAGGTTTAGGTTTAGGGTTTCTCTTCATTTTTATTATTGTGTATGTATATATTAGGGTTTCTCTGAATTAGGGTTTATATCTCTCAACACCGTACTTAACTTTCTCCTTTAGCCGCTTTGACTTATTCGTTTTTCCACCTATGCAGAAAATATGGACCCACACGTCAGAGACGAAGAAAAGGAAGAGTTGATCCAAGGTGTGATCCGTGGGGAAGATAATTTAGACGTATCAACATTTCTGAACAACTCCGTGAGGGTGATCCTCTTTACCGAATAGACAACTTGTTTGAGGTTGAAGGTGTTGCCTTCATGAGGGAGAAGGCGATGCCTTGTGTAATCGAGAAGACGACCGCTCCGGCGAGGTGCATGTAATATAAATCAATTCATTAATTAATCATCTGCTATCTATATAGAAATAGTAACGACAATCTTTCTTCTTTTATCCCTCTGGATCGAAGGAATCTACTGAAAAGAGCAGACGAGGCCCAACCAAAAAGTTGCAAGACCATGAGAGGTTCAGGATCGAAGATGTCGCTGAAGACGGCAAACCGACGGTTCCCGAAGTTGTCGCAACCAAATTTGTGGCACAATACGGAGTAATCGTTAGGGACTTAATCCCGATCACCATAAGAAATTGGAATAGGCCTGCTAATGCGGATGAAGAGGGAACATGTTTATTTGTCCCTAACCACGCCAAAGATTTACTGTGGAAGAGGCTCATGGTTAATTTCAAACTACCGAAGATAGAGCTGGATCCAAATGCGGAGGATCCAGTTGAGGACGCCTTACAACATGGGAGAGCCATGGAGGCTAAGGTCAGGGAGTGGGCTTTGAAGAAGATGGCCTAGTGTTTCACCAACTGGAAGAAAAGATTGCACCTTGACTATGTCGTGAAAAACAAGACTCCCGATTTCAAGAATATTCAGTTTGAGAAGATAAAACCATTCTGGGCTGAGTTTGTGGAATACAAGAAATCAGAAAAATCTAAGAAAATGTCCAAACGAATAAGTGAATGTCGCTAACAAGAAGTATCACCATACTATGGGGCAAGGTGGCTACAGGTTGGCATTCCTAAGTGGGAGAAACTTGAGAATGAACTGCGTGATAAAAAGATCACCCAGCAGACGTATTTATTGGGTAGAACGTGCAAGGAATTGGTTTTATGGGCATGGGGCACGTTGGACTCTAAGGGAGGTGTATATATAACATACGACATAAAGAAGACCCTTGCCAATCGAGAGGATCGAAAAGCAAGAAGGTTAAAGATGGGGACTTCATTCCCGATAGAGAAAATGATGAGCTCACACTCGCCCTTGGAAATAAGGAACATGATGGACGAACACGAGGCACAAGTGGCTCCCAACCATGGAGGACTGGGTTTCCCGAAGAGAGGAAGAAATATCCTGATAGAAGCCGTCAGAGGAGAAAGGACAGGGCGGAAGTTGAAGCAGATAGTCAGAAAGAGCGAATGCGTTTAATTGAAGAACGAGTAAAGCAACAACAAGATGAAATTAACGCACTTAAAGAGCAAAGTACTACCGGCCCATCTTAGCAGCACACTGCATTCGATGCTACCGGCCTATCGAATAATCGAAAAAGCAGTGTGGCTTCCACCGAGGTCCCGGGTGATGACAATGGCGATGACGATGATGCATCGACGATGGATCCTGTTGGCTACCCAGTGGATGATATCACAGAAATGACACACTGCGAGCTACATGTCAAAGTTGTGAACATATCAATGAAGGTGGCGGTCGGCTATGCATTACCAATTGCCGGCGTGGATGAAATCATGCCCACCTTTGAGGTTTTGGATCTTCACTACCCTGCTGGTGAAGGGGATGTGACTGTGCTGGGTGCTGCAAAAAACGTCACCATTCTATGGCCGAAGGAATGTATCGTGCTTCGAAATCACACGCCAAGGCCGTCTTCGCCGTCGCCTCACCCGTCTCCAGCGAGGTCATCGCCGCCGTGGCAGCCGTCTTCGTCGCCTCACCCGGCTCCGTCGCCTCACCAATCTCCGGTGCAGCCATCGCCACGGGAGCCATTGCCGGCGCCTCAGGATAAAAAGCGTAAGCATACCGCTACTGTGCGTCGTAAGCGATCGCCGAAACGTAAACAAGAGCCTCTTCCAAAAGTACCAAAGGTTCCTCCCAAGAGAGCTTATGATCATCAAGAGGAGATCGGGCGATCGTTGATGCGGAAACGACAGCGTTTTTCTCTAAGTTGAGGCGGCCGCAAGAGCCAGAGTTCCCCAGCACCAAAGAAGAAAAAGCCAAAGTGTTTAAAATGCTAAAGAATCTTCATCAACCCGAGACAAAGATGTCATCAGACTATGACCGTTCTATTCTCAAGTCACATGCGGCACAAAAAGCCTCGAAGAGCAGTACTGATGCAAGCGGGAAATCTGTTGCCCAGCTCGGAGAACAAGCAAAACAGACTTGCGCCCCTCTCAAGGTGATTTCTCAAACCAATGTGGGGTCGAGCAAATATGGGGCCGAAGAGCAGTATGATCCAGAGGTAGTTGCACAATACGGAGAAGCTGCCGCTGCTCAAGGTATGAGTATTGCACAGTACTTATCCCAGTTAGAGTTCTTCCCCGTGAGTGAAGTAGCATATAAATACCAGTACGGCAAACCTCTCGTCCAACCTGAGGAGGTAAATAATCTTTCAACAAAAATGCGAAGATTGCATAACTGGTACATGCATGCCACGTCCGCCGAGGCTAACTGGATAGTGCTGAGGGTTACAAAAAAGCATCATGGGAAAGAAAAGGATGACATGATATCCATTGAATTTGATGAACTATTTCAATTATTCAATCAAGACGCCTTGGATAAATTGATCATCAGTGCCTATTGTCTGTAAGTACTAATTCTGTAATTAATTTAGTCTCCAGCTATATTATTTTGTTTATTGCATGTATATAATCATACTGTAATATGCAGAATGAAGATTATCGAATGCAGCAGAGGACAAATCTATGACATTGGCTTCATTGACCCATATTGGGTTCATGAAGCTAATCTCAAAATAAGCCCCCAGGATACGGAGGATAATATAGTACACGCGTTAAGGTTTCAAGAAACCAAAAGGGAAATACTATTTCCTTACAACTTCCAGTGAGTGTTATTGTCTTGTATACACTTTGTATTTCGCTTACTCGACGTTAAGTATATAATTGATTAGTTATGCATTCGCAGGTACCACTATATTTTGTTAATCATTCAACTTGACAAAGGGCGTGTACTAGTCATGGACTCGAAACATAAACCCATTGAGACGTGGAAGGACATGCAGATACTTCTCCAGCGGTAATTCTAATCATTACGACACTATATCGGCAACGTTCGTGAATTTTATGATATCAAGTACTCAATAACTTATTTTATTCGTTTTCTACACCGGGCAGCGCTTGGAAACGGTTCACCAACAAGGCTAGGGGTGTTTGGAAAGAGGAGCTTACATTTCAACCACTAAATGTAAGCACCACTAGCTATATCCGCGCATCTCTTTGATTCTAGTTTTGATACAGTTATTATCATGCTTGATTATTATTTTGATTGAACTCTGTTCTCGTAAATTGCCTGACGCAGGGACCAGGTAACAGTCTATGTGGATACTATGTTTGCGAGTTCATCCGGCAGACGTGCGATGAGAAGGGAAGAATTTTAGAGCAACTCCACGTACGTAAACAATTTCTATAGTTTTTAATTTCAAACAAATTGTGTTTAGTTTCATTCATATAGGCTGACTCCTTTTTTAAATCAGATCGAACGTCTACGGGACGGTCTTCTGCCAAAGGATCGCGTACGAGCAATTCAGGAGGAATTGGCGGGATTCTTGGATGCAGAAGTCCTAGACCCGAAAGGGGAATACTATTCTGCTGTGTATAGACAATAGAGATTGTAAAAATAGCAACTTTGAAGGAATTGGCCGATAGCATCGAATAGCAAATTTTGTATGTAGTGCATGAACTCGATCCGTGTATTGAATGTAATATTGTCATGATGATCTTGTGTAATATAAGGTTCTTTCATTGATAAGTGCAAAATACTAAATAAACAATAAAACAACCTAAATGAATTCTCTGCCGCGGCACAAAAAGTGGCCAAAATGATGCCGCGGCAACAAAATGTGCAAAAATGAATTCTCTGCCGCGGCAGAGAAATGGGCCAAATCTCTGCCGCGGCAGCAGGTTATTAGTCCCGGTTGCTCCACCCCCCTCGCGCTCTGATGCCGCCACGTGTGCCCCCATTTGTCCCGGTTGGTGGGGCAACCGGGACTAAAGGTTAGAGCTTTAGTCCCGATTGCCCCGTCCCGGTTGGGCAACCGGGACTAAAGCCCCATAACAACCGGGACCATAGCCCCGTTTCCACCAGTGATGGTTCCTATTTTTTGGGAGTTTTAGTCCATTGAAATTTTCGTTTAGAGGTTGATTGATGATTGACAAGTAATTGATTATAAGAGAAGCTTTAGTAGAAAGTTTCATAGAAGAATTTTCACTTGATTCTACATAAAATTCTCCATGATGAACATGTTTCACAAATTCTCATACAGTATATATTTTCTTTCTTGATCTTACGATCTTCAAAGAACATGTTGTTGCAATTTTCTGTTTATTGTATATATAAATTGTTTTACATTTTGCGGATCATAGATCAGCATTGAGTACATCACCCGAGTACAGTATGAACAACTTTGAGTGGGATCGGGAATTCTTTGTTGACAGATCTGAAATGTGGTCTAAAGTGGAACTGATAATTCTTCAGCTAAATATTATCAGGACCCCATCAATAATTAAGCCCTAATTACTATTACATTATGGTCTTGTCCACTTTGAAGTTATTTATTACTCTTAATTATTTCCTTAATTACTAGCATTTTGGATCTGACTCCTGCTCAGCCCCGTGAGACCACTCATCTGAACAACGTGATGGACGATAAGATGGAAACACCAAAATTAGTTCACAGCGGCAGTTGTAAATCCTTTTTCCCATATAATCATGCGTACATGCATTTCATTAATTTCTGCTACACACATAAATGATTGTAAATCACACCAAAGCAGCAGAGGGGGGCCATATACATGTGACGCATAGTCTGTTAAAAAAAAGACTCGTGACACATATTTGGTGCAGGCAAGAAGACGGCAAGGACGACGACCTTTCCGAAGACCAAACTGAAGCGCATCATGCGCCGCACCCTGCAGGGGCACCTGCAGGCCAAGATTGACGAAGACGCCACGGTCGCCGTGGACCGGTGCGCCCTAGAGTTTGCCGATCTTGTCACCACGATGGCCGCGGAGCAGTGCCGGAAGGACAACAGGAAGATCGTCAATGGAGATGACCTGATCAACGCTATGGAGATCCTCGGCTTCCACCACTACGTCAGGCCCCTTGACGAGTACCTGCTCCGGTTCCGTGAGTCCAAAGGCCAGGTGGATATTCCGCCATCGCCAGCGACTGTTGTGGTGACGACGGGGGAGATACATGCACCAGTATCCCCCAGCCTCTCTTATAAACTAGATCGTTGATTAACTAGATGATCAAGGTTTCCTGATCATGGATATTGGATGTTGTTAATAACGAGGTCACAATATTACTGGAATGGTGTGATGAACATTCATCCGAAGTATACCATTACGATCAAATTCATTGAGTTTATATTGCTATAATATCATACGAAGTAATCCTAATCCTTAGACCATGAGATCATGTCAATTACTAACACTGGAAGAGTATCTTGATAAGATCAAACGTCACACCATAACAGGGTGATTATAAAGATGGGTTCAGTACTATTAAAGTGTTATTTTGAGGCCCATGGATCGATAGTGGAATTTGTTTATCCCGATAACGGAGAGATATACTCTGGACCCTCTCGGTGATATCATATTGATTAGCTTGCAAGCAAGTGATTTGATCACTAGAATGTTATATCACGGGAACGAGAAAAGAGTACATGTCAGTAACAAGATCAAGCTAGGTATGGAGATACCGATGATCGAATCTCGGACATGTAATATATCGCGAGACAAAGGGATTAAGATACTAGCGTAAAAGGTTCTTACGATAACAAGAAAGTCATCGTTGAATGTGTGGGAGTTAGTATGGATCTCCAGGTCCCGCTTCTAATTATTGATTTGAGAGGGGTCTCGATCATGTCTGCATTATTAGAGAACCGTAGGGTGACACACTTAAGAGACACCGAAGCCATTTGGAGTAAATAGTTTCATGCTGAAAAGAATAACAAAGCGCAGGAATTTATTTCACTAGACACCGAAACTGTTTTCGGGTGAAATTGCAGAAAGTGTTTCTATATGTGAAATGAAATACTAGTAAGGGGTTATATGTGAATGTTTGTCATTAAGGTAATTTACGAAATTCTGAATAAATAAAATGAGTTTATTTAAAGAGAGTTTGGATTAAATTTGGTGGAAATTTAATGGGAATTTTGAGTGGAGAAGTGAAGAGGAAATTTTTGTGAGTGGAGCTTCCACCCACATGAATGGAGGAGGGGAGGGGGCAGCCCCCATGCGCCGGACACCCCCTTGGGGTGCCCCCCTCTCTCTCCTATATAAAGCCTCCCTCTCCCTCTATCTCTCACTCACACCTCCTTGTGAAGGATCTCTCTCCCCCTCTAGTTTATCTCTCATGGTTGTGCTTCCGCTGCATCGTTGGAGCGTGGAGGCGGAGGTTGTTCGGTGCCTCAGACGTGTGTGCGAGCATGGATGCGCCGCTGATTTGCGGCTCTAGGATTTCCTCTCGATTTTGAGATCGGCAAGAGTTCATCTACATCAACCATGAGTTCAACCTCGTTAAGCTTTGTCGGTCTTCAAGGGTATGTTCTCTACGGATGTATATCCGCCCGTTGCTTGTATCTAGTAGATAGATCTTAGTACATAGTTGTTCCCATCGTAGGAATTTTTTTGTTTTCTATGCTGCGAACCCTACAGGAAGGAAGTAGCGAACAGCTTGGGCATGGGAGCCTTGTTGTCGGCCACCGACCACTTGGTGCCTAGATGGAGAAGCCTCGCCCGCACCGACTCAGGGCCTCCCGACCAAACAACCGCAAGCCATCCAGGACCGACCACCGCCATTGCCGGGATCCGGGGCCATCAACCTGCCACCATCGGGATCCACTCATCCCTCCCTCTCCTACCAATCGTCGCCATTGTGCCGGCCCGCTACAACCTGAAGAAGCCCGGAACGACCCGCCCTCTAGATCCCATCGTCACCGCAGACCCTTGTGCCGAAGGCGCACGCGTGCGCTTGCGCTCCACATTGGCTCTCTACGCGCTTGTGCACCGCCTGCAGCCCGCGCCTGACAGCCGCCCCGCCTTGCCAGCCACCATCCCCATGGCCAGGAGCGACCGCACTGACGCCCAACCACTAGATCCGCCGCGCCCACGTTCGTAGCACACAACATGAGAAGTCTCGCCGCCGCCGGAAGCCACACGGGCTTTGCCCGGAAGCACTCACTAGCGGCGATAAGGGTGAACGGAGGAGAAGGTGGCTGGGGAGGGGAGGATTGGGGCGAGAGGCAGTTTTTTTCCTCCCAACTTGAGAAATGAGTTATACCCCGCCCAACATGTTCTGAAACGCACCTTTGATGTATGTTGGCTCCATTAGACATGGTGGGTGATACGTTGGAAACGTATTTATAATTTTTGATGCTCCATTCTTGTTTAGTATCTACTTTGCTTTACTTGTCCACAGTTTGATGTCTTTTTTACATGTTTTCTGGTACTAACCTATTAACAAGTTGCAACAGTGTCAGATGCCTGTTTTCTGCTGTTTTTGGTTTCAGAAAAGTTAGTAAAGAAATATTCTTGGAATTGGACGGGACAAACGTCAAAGTCAATTACTTTCCGTGGGGAACAAGAAGAGCATGAGGGGAGCCGGAGGGGCCAGCCAGGGGGGCCAGACCCACCCCAGGCGCGGGGGCAGGTGGGCCCGCGCCTGGCTAGGGTTTGGTGGCCCTGGCCGCCTCCCGGTCTCGCCCCTTTGCCTATAAGAGGCCCACGATGCAGAAACCCTGAGTACCCGATCAGAAATCCACGAAACCGCCTGTAGCCGCTGCCACCATCGTCCCTATACCGGGGGGATCTGAAGTTCTTCCATGCACCCTGCCGGAGGAGAGATCATCCCGGAGGCCTTCTCTCCGGTATGATGCGTGAGTAGTTCCACCTTGGACTATGGGTCCATGTAGTAGCTAGATGGTTGTATATCCTCCTTTGTGCATTTATGTATAGATCTTGTGAGCTCTGTTCATGATCAAGATCTAATCTATTTGTAATCATGCATGTTGTGTTTGCGTCGATTCGATGGATATTGAGATTATTATGTTGGTTTGATTAATGGTTTTATCTTTATGATTCTATCATGTCTGTGTTATTTGTGATCTTGCATGCTCTCTGTTGCTAGTGGTTATCTTGGACAAGTAGTTGCTAGTGACTCCAAGAGGGGGTATTTATGCTCGATAGTGGGTTCATGCCTCTAGTATCCAAGGGAAGTGACATAAATCTCTTCGGTTGTAGATGTGTTGTTGCTACTAGGGAGAAAACAATGGTCTCTTGTGCATGGAGCATGTGGACTATTTACCTTACACACTTTGCTTAAAACGGTTGTTTGTTGCTTGCAACTTAATACTGGAGGGGGTTCGGATGATAACCTGAAGGTCGACTTCTAGTCATAGATGCAGCTGGATGGCGGTCTATGTATATTGTTGTATTGCCCAATCAACCTCATAGGATCTTTCTGGCTAGTAATTGCATTGTTATGCCTTGCTCAGTTCCTGTCAATTGCCCTGCTGTAATTTGTTTACCCTTCATGACATGTTGTTTATCTAAGGAGAGCACCTCTAGTGAACTATGGACCCCGGTCCAATCTTTACCATTGATACATCTTACACTGTTACTTGTTTACTTTCTACAAACCATTACCTTCCACACCATACGTTTAATCCTTTGTTATAGCAAACCGGTGAGCTTCACAACCTCACTGATTCGTTGGGGCAAAGTCTTGAGTTTGTGTTGTGCAGGACTCCGCATTGCTTGCAATACCTGTGTGACATTTCCTTCCTCCTTCTAGTTCGATAACCTCGGTCTCAACTGAGGGATGACTTGCTTCTGTGCTCTTCACACCTTGCTCTTGGGGTTCCCAACAAGACTCCACATCAAGCACCAAGTTCTCTAGCGCCACCAAGGAGTCATCAACAAGTTTTCCGGCGCCATTGCCGGGGAGGCTAAGTACGTATTCACTAGGTGAGTCTTTCACTTCCTTTCTCTTTACTTTGTGTTTAGTTTGCTTTGTTTCTTTTGCTTGGTTTTGTTTGCCTCTTTTCAAAAAATCCAAAAAAATTAGTCTAGCTTGGTTTGCTTTCTTTATTCAAAAACACAAAAAAAAAGTTCTTGTTCTAGCTGCTGCTGTTTTTGGCTTGCCCACCTTTGCCAAAATGAACTCTGCTAAGAATACCAAGTTGTGTGACTTCACTAGCACCAACAACAATGATTTCCTAAGCACTCCTATTGCTCCACATGCTCCTGATGCTACCTTTTATGAAATTAATCCTGCCTTGTTGAATCTTGTGATGAGAGAGCAATTTTACGTGCTGGTTCGATGATCCTCACGCCCATCTTAATAGCTTTGTTGAACTTTGTGAGATGCAAAAGTATAAGGATGTAGATGGAGATATTATTAAGCTCAAGCTTTTTCCTTTCTCCTTGAGGGGAAAAGCTAAAGAATGGTTGCTTTCTTTGCCTAAAAATAGTATTGATTCTTGGACTAAGTGCAAAGATGCTTTTATTGGAAAGTACTATCCTCCTGCTAAGATTATATCTATGAGAAGTGATATTATAAAATTTAAATAGCTTGATAGTGAACATGTTGCTCCAGCTTGGGAAAAAATGAAATCTTTGGTTAAAAATTTCCCTACTCATGGACTCACTGCTTGGATGATTATCCATACTTTTTATGCAGGTTTGAACTTATCTTCAAGGAACCTGCTGGATTCAGCTGCTGGAGGTACTTTTCTGGGACTCACCTTGGGAGCTTCAACAAGGATCCTTGATAATATGATGGTTACACTACTAGAAAAACGGCTATAGGTAATCCATACATCCGTGGCACACGTGCTAATGGTGCCCCACGGGTAAAATAGGCGTGATGCACTGCCCACAGGTGCCCTACGACTAACTGCCATAAGTGTGGCGCACATGGGGTGGTGTGCCACGGCTATGTGTGGTCCAGGGCACATGTGGCCGCATCACACATACCCGTAGTGCACTAGGTCAAGGTGCGCTATGGATGTGAAACTTAGCCGCAGCGCACCCTGCCCTAGTGAGCTACGGGTATGTGTGCTGCAGCTGCTAGGTCAACTTAGCCATAGGGCACTCTTCCCTAGTTCCCTACTGCTAAGTGGCCTGCACCAACCCCCCCCCCCCCCCCCCCGTGGATCGCCTTTTTAGGCTTTGCAAAAAATAAAATAAAATTAAAAATACTTCAATAAATAAAATAATTTCATATTTAGGTAGATAATGTGGTCTAGTTTTTTTGGAAAATTAACAAATATGAGTTTCGACTTTTTTTGCAAAAAAAATCATGCCACGGTAAAATGGCCGTAACTTTTGCATACGATGTCGAAAAAATCGTATAATATACCAAAATGACGAGAACAAGATCCGCACTTTGCTCGCAACGACCTTCGTTTAGCGATTATTTAGATTTTCGAAATTCGAAAAGAGTAAAAAGTTATGATCAAAAGACCGGTTTTTCCTGCAGAAAAAATTGAGGGCAACTTACCCGTAGCGCACTACCACCTAGTGCGCTACGAGTAAGTTGGGCGGGATTCAAAATTTGAATCCACACCCCGTCCACCTACCCCTCTTCTCTTCCCTCCCCCTTCTCTCCTTTTCCTTTTCCTTCCTTCTACTTTTCATTTTCCTCCCTCCTTCTCCTTTCCTTCTTCTCCTCCTTCTCCTTATCCTCCTCCTCCTTCTCTTTCTCCTTCTCCTTCTCCTCCTTGCAGTGAAGATGGTGACGGCGGCCTCTTCCTTGCAATGGCAACAGCGATGTCGGGCTCCTCCTCCTCCTCCTTGCAGTTCCGACGGCGACGAGCTATCGCCTCTCCGACGAGGTGAGGCAACAGCGACAGCGGTGGACCCACTCCAACGAGGAGATGGCGACGACACCGACGATCGATGGCACTGACGGCGACGGCACCGACGAGATCCAGATCTCGCATTTTTTTTGAATTTTGAAATTTGTATCCGTGGCACACAACACCTAGTGCGCAACGGCTAGCATGTGCGCCACTGTTATCTTTTCATACGCGTGGCGCACCACCTAGTGCGCCACGGCTAAAAGTTAGCCGCAGCGCGCGCTTTGTGGCGCACCCCTAGTGCGCCACAGATGGCCAAAACAGGTGTGCCACGAATTAGCTGTTTTCTAGTAGTGTTAACTACTCTGAATGGCATGTTGAGAGAGCTCCACATGGTAAGAAGGTAAATTCTGTTGAGGAAACTTCCGCTTTGAGTGAAAAGATTGATGTTATTATGGCTATGCTTGTTAATGAGAAGGCTCCTCTAGATCCTAATAGTGTTCCCTTAGCCTCTTTGGTTGCTCAATAAGAGCAAGTTGATGTGAACTTCATTAGAAACAACAATTTCAACAACAATGCCTACATGAATAATTTTGGTAGCAACAACAATTATAGGCATTATCCTCCCAATAATGGAAACTCCTATGGAAGCTCTTAAAATAATGCTAGAAGTGCCCCCTCTGAACTTGAAGTCATGCTCAAGGACTTTATTAGTAAACAAACCACTTTCAATAAGACTATAGAGGAAAAGCTTTTAACTGTTGAGAAAAATATATCCTCTTTGTCTGAAGCTCAAACTTCCTTAGTTAATAAAATGGCTGCTAAACCTGAAACTATGGAAAATACCTTTGCTACTGCTCATGCCATACAAGTTACTATTGATGAAAATGTTAGGCTGTTAGCTCAACTTCATGCTAAGTGGGAAAGGGAAGCTGAAATTGATAGAAACAATATTGTGTGCACTATCACCACTAAACCACAAGTAGCCCCTATTCCTCCTCCTACTAGGCCTACCACTAGTGATGCTAAGTTTGACTTTGATATTGATGGTTGCAACATTTCTGAAGTGATTATGTTCTTGCAAAAGCTTGCTAGAAGTCCTAATGCTAGTGATATGCATGTTGCCTTTACCAAACATATTACACAAAGCTTCTATTCCTAGGAAAGCAGAAGATAGTTGGGAACCCATTATTAATATGCAAGTGAATGACTTTGATCTCAAAGCTTCATGTGATCTTGCTTCTAGTGTCTCTATTATGCCTAGGAAAATTTATGAAATGCTTGATTTGCCACCATTAGAAGTTTTTTATTTGGATATCCCACTCAATGATAATGCTAAGAAGAAATTCATGGGGAGTATTAATGATGTTCTCATCATGGTTAATAATGCTTATGTCCCTGTGGATTTCTATGCTTTGGATGTTGAATACAATGATTCTTGTCCTATTACTTTGGGAAGACCTTTTCTTAGAACAATTGGTGCCATCATTGATATGAAAGAAGGCACCATTAAATATCATTTCCATTCAAGAAATGTATTGAATACTTCCCAATGAGAAGAGATAAGTTGCTTTTTGCTCCCCTTTGAAAGCAAGATTTGATGTTAATGCTTCCTCATTTGAAAATACTTGATTCTTCTTGCTTCTTGTGCCTAACTTAAAGGCGTTAAACAAAAGTACTTGTTGGGAGATAACCCAAGAGTTTTCTTGAGTCTTGGAAGTTATTTATTCTATAATGATCTCTCCTTATCCTTTTTGTTTGCCTTTTATGCCAAGAATGACCTCTAATGAGAGGAAGGTAAGATTTGGGGAGTTGCTGTCCCGAAACAGATTTCTGTCCTCCACCAAAAAAATTCGTGAGGAGGCTCTGTAATTCGGATTGAGCTCAAAATTTACGAATAAATCCCCCAGTATAATCGATAACTTTCGTTAGCTCAACACTTTTTGATTTTAGAAATAGAAGATGTTCGAAAAAATTCATTTCTACCTGTTGGTCTATTTTGACAGATTTCTGCCATTATTTGCATTTGCTTTTTATTGATTCCTTTTTGAGTTCTCTTCAGGTAAATTGAGCTTTTTGAAGGAGTAAATACAGTAGATTGTGTTTTTATTGAAAAGCCTTGCTGTTCTAAAGCTTTGCTAGTGGTCTAATATATTTTTAATAAGCTAATGTTGCTAATGAATATTGTGTGAAGTTTTGTACGAAGGAAAATTTTTAGGTGTAGAGATAGAATGATGCAAAGAGATGAAGAATGGACAAAAGCTCAAGCTTGGGGATGCCACCATGATGTCACCCCAAGAAATATCCAAGAGGTACAAGCGTCAAAGATTGGGGATGCCCAAGGCATCCCCTTCTTCATCAATAAAAAGATCAGGTCTGTCTAGACACTTCGTTTTTATTGTTTCATGCACAATTGTGTTGTTCTTGGAGCATCTTAGTTTTCATTTTATTTGCTTAGTTTGTTTAGTTTTATTAAGTAGTTTGGACCCCCGTTCTCGCCGTGTTGCTTTGCAAATAAGTTTGCTTGGTGTTTGGAAAGGAGTAGTAAGTTCTTGCTTGAAGTGCAAGAGGAGCTTGCATTGACTGTGACTTAGACTTTAGCATGACATGCCAGGTGTTGTTTTAGCATTATGCTTAGTGATTATTGTTGTATCATGTATTGTTCCAAACAATTGGGATTTCTTAGTGTGCCTTGAAGAAATTATGCGTTGTTTTATTATGCAAAATCATAGTATTGTGGTATTCTCCTTTGATGTTTTGCTTGGGTTGACTTGGCACATGCTCACACCATGTTATGACTATGACAAGTCACCATTAGCCTCTATGATCATTTAGTCCTTGACTTGTATTACCACTCTTTGATTTGATTAGTTTGCTTTGTTGCATTGCATAATTTTGGCCATTATTGATCTCTTAGTTGGTTGCTCCTAGTCTTTTGCTAGCCTCCACTTGTATGAGTAAGTTCTACTCATGCCTCCAACTCCCAAGAAACCAAGTTATTCCAAAGTGTCCACTATAAACTCCTATGCATGGTGTGTTACACCATTCCAAGTATATTCTTCTTTTCATCTATCTTCCAATTAAAAACTATTTTTTTATGTGAAAACTTAGTGATTAAAGCCCTCACGAACTTGATGGCACGCTTTATTCTTTGCCCCTAATAAACTTGAACCATTGTGACAACTTTGTTGTATATGCTTGCACTTATAAGTTGGAGTTAGCAGAACCGTGCTGTCACGAGGAACATTTTAAACATTGCACTTGTACCTTGTTGTACTCAGTTGATATCATGTTTTTTGTCTATGGATGTCACCGGTGTGAAATAAAGAGGGAACTTGTAAGTCCATGGAGTTTGTATCATGTGTCATAGAAATGCCTGGGCCGCTAGCCTAAGCCATGCCTAATCATGGTGGAAACTTGCAGCATCACCATAGTGACATCTATGAAGCATTCTTCTTATAATAAAAAGAGACGCATTGAGAAAAGAGGAAAGAGAGAAAAAAAGCACAATATTCCCATGGTACATAAGAAGAATTACTGAGATGCTCATTGTCAGCTTGCCTTGTCATTTTGGTTATGGGAAAGCTCATGTACCATGTGCAAGGGGTACCCCGTTGGCGGTTCTCAATGATATGCAAATACTTACAGTGACAAGAACTTACCTGGACCCAAAGTTGAGTATGCATGAGGTGTGGCCCTCATATTCAAGGGGCATGAGATTGCCAACTTATACTTCGTCAACCATATACTCCAGCTTTGCCACTTTAACCTTAACCACTTCAAGATACTTATGATAGGGGCAATGAGGGTTGAAAGCTAACAAGTACCATAATTTTTGGAAGCTCTTTTTGAAACTTGTAATCCCTGCTTCCTTTACAAAAAGGTCTTTCTTCCACCATTATTGAGTCTCCACCTTCTACCTTTAGGCACCATTAAGAGAGCATAGTTGTCATTCTGCGTGCAGTGTTCCAAAGCTTATTAATTCATGCATATTGTGTTATTACTTTCTCTTGTGCTACTTGTTTCTAGTCACTTTTATGAACTTTGAAGGTGTCCTATGCATTATATTGCTACTCAATGAGGGACAAGCTGATTACCACTATGCTATGTTTTCTGCATGTGAAACAAACAAACATTTTCAATGCATGTTATTCATGATCTTTGTTTGTAGCTTGTCATGTTGCATGCATAATTACTATGTACTATTGTTAGAACTCCATCTTTCATGCACATGTTTAGAGTTCTTTGATCCCAGCTTTCAATTATTGAAAATGGTTGGATCTTTATTGTGAGGGTGCATCTCACCTCAAAAATTATTCTGTTTATCACTTACCAACTCGAGGATGAGCAGGAGTTAAGCTTGGGGATGCTGATACGTTGGAAACGTATCTATAATTTTTTATGCTCCATGCTTGTTTAGTATATACTTTGCTTTACTTGTCCACACTTTGAGGTGATTTTTACATGTTTTCTGGTACTAACCTATTAACAAGTTGCAACAGTGCCAGATGCCTATTTTCTATTGTTTTTGGTTTCAGAAAAGTTAGTAAAGAAATATTCTCGGAATTGGACGGGACAAACTTCAAAGTCAATTACTTTCCATGGTGAACAAGAAGTCTAGAGGAGAGCCGGAGTGGCCAGCCAGGGGGGCCAGACCCACCTCAGGCGCGGGGGCAGGTGGGCCTGCGCCTGGCTAGGGTTTGGTGGCCCTGGCTGCCTCCCGGTCTCTCCCCTCGCCTATAAGAAGCCCCCAATGCAGAAACCCTGAGTACCCGATCAGAAATCAACGAAACCGTCTATAGCCACCGCCACCATCATCCCTAGATCGGGGGGATCTGAAGTTCTTCCTGGCACCCTGCCAGAGGGGAGATCATCCCGGAGGCCTTCTCTCCGGTATGACGCGTGAGTAGTTCCACCTTGGACTATGGGTCCATGTAGTAGCTAGATGGTTGTATATCCTCCTTTGTGCTTTCACGTATAGATCTTGTGAGCTCCGTTCATGATCAAGATCTAATCTATTTGTAATCATGCATGTTGTGTTTGCGGGGATCCGATGGATATTGAGATTATTATGTTGGTTTGATTAATAGTTTTATCTTTATGATTCTATCATGTCTGTGTTGTTTGTGATCTTGCATGCTCTATGTTGCTAGTGGTTATCTTGGACAAGTAGTTGCTAGTGACTCCAAGAGGGGGTATATATGCTCGATAGTGGGTTCATGCCTCTAGTTTCTAAGGGAATTGACAGAAACCTCTTCGGTTGTAGATGTGATGTTTCTACTAGGGGGAAAACAATGGTCTCTTGTTCATGGAACATGTGGATTGTTTACGTTACACAGATTGCTTAAAGCAGTTGTTTGTTGCTTGCAACTTAATACTGGAGGGGGCTCGGATGATAACCTGAAGGTGGACTTCTAGTCATAGATGCAGCTGGATGACGGTCTATGTATATTGTTGTATTGTCCAATCAACCTCATTGGATCTTTCTGGCTAGTAATTGCATTGTTATGCCTTGCTCAGTTCCTGTCAATTTCTCTGTTGTAATTTGTTTACCCTTCATGCCATGTTGTTTATCTAAGGAGAGCACCTCTAGTGAACTATGGACCCCGGTCCAATCTTTACCATTGATACATCTTCCACTGTTACTTGTTTACTTGCTGCAAACCATTACCTTCTACACCATAATTTTAATCCTTTATTACAACAAACCGTTGAGCTTGACAACCTTACTGATCCGTTGGGACAAAGTCTTAATTTTGTGTTGTGCAGGTCACCACGTTGCTTGCAACACGTGTGTGACGTTTCCTTCCTCCTTCTGGTTCGATAACCTCGGTCTCAACTGAGGGAAGACTTGATGTTGTGCTCTTCACACCTTGCTGTTGGGGTTCCCAATAAGACTCCACATCAAGCACCAAGTTCTCTGGCGCCACCAAGGAGTCATCAGTGGGCTCTACTTGCCCCCCCGACAAGAAATGCTTCCAATGTAGATTGTGTCGAGATGTCATATCACAGGGACATTTTGACATATCACAAGGAAATTTTGGGGAACCCCTATATGACGCATTAAGCGTTTATTCCGAGCATGACGCCTGAAGTATCGTGTCTCATGGGTCGGCCCACTTTCCATCTAAGCAGGGTACCAGGGTTGGCCCAATTTATGTCTAAGCAGGCTACCAGGGTCGGTTACCACGACAAAATCCTTTATTTTTCTGTTTAATTTAGAAAACATTCACATTTAAGATATTTAAATAGGAAAAGTTTTAAATTTGAAACTGTTCAAATCTGAAAATGGTTCAGTTTTGGAAATTGATAAATTTGAAACTGGTTTGAATGTGAAAAATATTGAAATATTTTTTTACAAATTTTAAAATTTTAAAAAAATTCAAATTCGAAAAATATCCATATTCAAAATTTGTACATATTCAAATATGTTCTAATTTGAATTTGTTTAAATATAAAATTTGGTAAAACTTGAATTTTATTAAAATTTGAAACTCTTCAAAATTCAAAAAAGAAACATGAAAAAAGAAAACAAATGAGAGAGAGGGGGAGGGGGAGTTGGTCTAATCGTGTGAATCACTCTATTAAACGAGGTGTCGTCTAAGAGAAACAGAGCATGAATGGCTTATGCAGACCGTCGCCCCGACCTAGGTCAACTTTCTCACGTACTACCATGTCAACGACCTGGACCCATACTATGCCGCTGGAGGCGAAAACAACTAAAATAACTTCTAGCCAAAAATACTTTCATATAATAAAGCCCTCGGGCCGGATGTTTTTTCGGCTGAGATTATCAGAAATTTTGGTATATCATCAAAAATGAGTTAATGGCTCTATTTTGGCAATTACACATGGGACAGCTATCTTTGTTTAAACTAAACTTTAGAGTCATTACGCTTTTATCGAAGAAAGAAAATACGGTGCAAATACAACAATACCGCCCCATTTGTTTGTGAATGTTAGCTTTAAAATCTTCACAAAAGTTACCACTAATCAGATCACTAGTATTGCACAAAAGGTAATTCGCCCTACTCAAACCGCCTTCATGCCGGGACGCCATATATTGGAAGGAGTGGTAGTCTTACATGAGACTATTTATGAGCTACATCAGAAGAAACTTGACTGTGTTCTTTTCAAAATTGACTTTAAAAAGCATAGGAAAAAGTTAAATAGTCGTTTTTGCAACAGGCTCTTCATATGAAAGGCTTTGGTCCAGTCTGGTGCGAATGGATTAAGAATTTCATACAGGGAGGGAGCGTTGGAGTAAAGGTTAATGATGACGTTGGCCATTATTTTTAAACTAGAAAGGGTTTGCAGCAAGGAGATCCCCTCTTCCCAATCCTATTTAACATTGTCGTGGACATGCTCGCTATTATTATTGCAAGAGCAAAAGAGGAGGGCCAGGTTGGAGGACTCATCCCTCACTTGGTTGAGGGAGGGGTTTCAATTTTGCAGTATCTTAAAAATCACATAATATAAAACTCATTCTTTGTATGTTTGAGCATTTGTCAGGATTAAAAATTAATTTCCACAAAAGCGAGGTTTTCTATATTGGAAAAGCTAAGGATATGGAACAACAGTATAGGAATATCTTTGGGTGTGAGTCCGGTTCCTTGCCCTTCCGGTATCTGGGTGTACCTATCCATCATAGAAAACTGAAAAAATTAGAATGGAACCTCGTTGAGAGTCGCCTTATGTCTAAGCTCAACTTTATGTCTAAGCTTAGTTGTTGGCAGGGCAAGCTTCTCTCATATGGAGACTGTCTCATTCTTATTAATTATGCCCTGTCTCAGTTGTTAGCTATGTCTCCTTTTGTGCCGCTGGAGGCGAAAACAACTAAAATAACTTCTAGCCAAAAATACTTTCATATAATAAAGCCCTCGGGCCGGATGTTTTTCCGGCTGAGATTATCAGAAATTTTGGTATATCATCAAAAATGAGTTAATGGCTCTATTTCGGCAATTACACATGGGACAACTATCTTTGTTTAAACTAAACTTTAGAGTCATTACGCTTTTATCGAAGAAAGAAAATACGGTGCAAATACAACAATACCGCCCCATTTGTTTGTGAATGTTAGCTTTAAAATCTTCACAAAAGTTACCACTAATCAGATCACTAGTATTGCACAAAAGGTAATTTGCCCTACTCAAACCGCCTTCATGCAGGGACGCCATATATTGGAAGGAGTGGTAGTCTTGCATGAGACTATTCATGAGCTACATCAGAAGAAACTTGACGGTGTTCTTTTCAAAATTGACTTTAAAAAGCATAGGACAAAGTTAAATAGTCGTTTTTGCAACAGGCTCTTCATATGAAAGGCTTTGGTCCAGTCTGGGGCGAATGGATTTGAATTTCATACAGGGAGGGAGCGTTGGAGTAAAGGTTAATGATGACGTTCGCCATTATTTTTAAACTAGAAAGGGTTTGCGGCAAGGAGATCCCCTCTTCCCAATCCTATTTAACATTGTCGCGGACATGCTCGCTATTATTATTGCAAGAGCAAAAGAGGAGGGCCAGGTTGGAGGACTCATCCCTCACTTGGTTGAGGGAGGGGTTTCAATTTTGCAGTATCTTAAAAATCACATAATATAAAACTCATTCTTTGTATGTTTGAGCATTTGTCAGGATTAAAAATTAATTTCCACAAAAGCGAGGTTTTCTATTTTGGAAAAGCTAAGGATATGGAACAACAGTATAGGAATATCTTTGGGTGTGATTCTGGTTCCTTGCCCTTCCGGTATCTGGGTGTACCTATCCATCATAGAAAACTGAAAAAATCAGAATGGAACCTAGTTGAGAGTCGCCTTATGTCTAAGCTCAACTTTATGTCTAAGCTCAGTTGTTGGCAGGGCAAGCTTCTCTCATATGGAGACTGTCTCATTCTTATTAATTCTGCCCTGACTATCTTATCAATGTTTATGCTTTCATTTCTAGAAATACTAGTGGCGGTCCAAAAAAGACTAGACTTTTACCGATCTCGATTTTTTTGGCAAAATGATGGCACAGCAAAGAAATATAGGTTAATGAGATGAAACATTATATGTTGTCCCAAGGATCAATGGGGCTAGGAATTAAAGTGCTAGAGCTAAAGAATAAGTGTTTGTTAAGAAACTGGCTTTTTAAACTACTATTAGAGGAAGGTATGTGGCAAGAACTCCTATATAAAAAATATTTAAAAAATAAGATATTAGCGCAGGTAGAGACCAAGCCTACGGATTCTCCCTTTTGGAAAGGCCTTATGAGGACGAAAATGATTTCTTCAAACAAGACTTTTTTCAAAGTTGGATATGGGATAATGTTGCGGTTTTGGGAAGACATTTGGTTAGGCGACATACCTTTATGGGCTCAATACCCAGCATTATATAACATTGCTCAACATAGAGATAAAACAAAATATTTTTTCCTCTAACATGGTTATCCCAAGATCTAGCTGAGGTAGAAGGCCATGAGGATTACCACTAGATATGCAGTTGCGGATTACTGATGTAGCACGTCAGTTGATGCAGTGCAGTCCTCACGATCCAATCCGATCGTCGGGGTGCTGATCGTACAACATCGCTGGTGGTATCCACACGTACGAGGAGGAGCGCTGGCGGTGAACTGCTAGGTTCTATATGGCGGTAGGACTGCTGTGGAGTTAGGGTTTCCAACACATGAAATGACCTAACCGTCAACCCTCCAGGGTTTCTACACCCCACTATATATAGGGAGTGAAAGTGGGCTTCAATCACTTGTGTCTCATTCACTAAATCCCATATTAGATTAGTCACCATGAGTCTGACTTGGTCCAAATCCGACTCGAGTCTAACCCAACCATATTTTCGGTTCATATCCAATCCGAACTTGGTCTCGCTCTTAAGTGTGTGACCCCGCAGGCTCATGGCAACTTGGACATGATTGGAGTTCGATTCTCAATCGATCAGTGAGTTGTGGCTCCTAGCAGAATGTGCCGACTCACAAGTACCAAAGAGTCATGACGACATGCCTTTCCAATGCGACTTACGTCCGAGTCTCTTTTGCCTCACGATATACCTTGTCAGACTATAGGCGAATAATTTTCATCCCTTAAATAGTCTGACTCTCTTCTCGATCTGAGATAAATGATTCATCTGACTAACTCTTAGTTGATCGTCTCAGTTAACACTTAACCGAGTTGTGCATGGCCATGCTTTCTGAATCATATCATCCGAGAGGGCCCAGATAATATATCTCCAAATGGAGGGGCAAAATCCCATATTGGTTATTCACATCATGCAGCTTGATTCTCAGTTGACCCAAACTCTGCCTTTATGACTTCCCAGTTGCGGATCAGCGTTTAACAGAACCTAAGTCGGTGATCCTCAACTCAGATTGTGCAATAACCTCAGGTCTAAGGATTACATTGATTGAGACATACAAATGACGACTTTTTCGTTGCATCTAAATATGGGTCAATCCGACTCGCTAAACTCTTTAGCCGAATCCGTGTAAGTCGGAATAGCATCACCATGCCCATGACAAGTGGAACCGAGTCATCTGCCGACTTTCACATTGGTCTAAGTTATGTGTCCAGCACAACCTCATTGACCAAGGATATTTTGTACAAACACCATGAATGTATAGTTCCACAACTAAATCACATATTCAATGATAAACATCAGATGTTTATACAAGGACACCTTAATATATTTATAAATACAGTGGGAATTACATCATACATGATTGCCTCTAGGGCATTATTCCCAACAGTCTCCCACTTGCACTAGAGTCAATCTTCCGACATCACATGTCTAGGCATCTAATACCTATAGCTATTAGGTGTGCCTCATGCTTTGGCTGTGGTAGCGGCTTTGTCAATAGATCCACAATATTTGCATCTGTGTGTACCTTGCATAACTTGGTATCACCTTGATCCATAAACTGGCGAATCAGGTGGTACCGCATGAGTATATGTTTGTTATTTTGGTGTTGCCTAGGTTCTTAGGCTTGTGCAATAGCACCATTATTGTCACAATACACGTCTAACGGATTGGACGAGCCCTGAACCACACCAAGATCCATGAGGAAATTCCTCATCCATACAACTTCCTTTGCTACCTATGAGGCGGCAATATATTTAGCCTCTGTTGTAGATGCAGACACGGTCTCTTACTTGGAACTCTTCCAGCTCATAGCCCCTTTGTTTATCACAAACACATATCCAGATTGTAAACGAGAATCATCAAAGTCGGTAAGATAACTTGCATCTATGTAACCCTTTACACTGAGTTCATATCACCTCCATGATGACCCACAAGTATAGGGGGTGTATCGTAGTACTTTCGATAAATAGGAGTGTCGATCCCAACAAGGAGCAAAAGGTGTTGACTAGTGGTATGGAGCAGGAAATCTCTGTAAATACTTAGCAAACAGATTTTTAGGGGTTTATGATTAAGCACGGAAACAAAGTGCAAGTAATAAAGACAACGAACAAATTCAGCAAGTGGCACAATTCTTTCTTAGCAAAGGACAAGCCGATGGAAATACTTATAAGGAACAAACGTTCTCAAGGACACACGGGAATTCTGTCAAGTGCTTTCGCTTCATATAGCTAAGTAGTCTTCTTTGGTGTTGTAAGTGTTGTGTGGGTGAACCTGTGCTAATGTACCAACCTTACTTGGACTAATACATACTTGTGATTAAACCCCCTGAAAGCATCCGCAACTACAGGAAATCAATTAAGGTAAAAACCTAACCACGACCTTAAACTCTCAGAACCTACGCTCCCTTGTGCAATGGTGTCCTAACGGGGATTCAGGTTTCTGTCACTCCGGCAATCCCACAATTAGTAGCTAAATACACAATGCATTCCCCTAGGCCCATAAATGGTGAAGTATCATGTAGTCGACGTTCACATGACACCACTAGAAGAATAGCACCACAACTTAAATACTAAACCATTGAATAATATCTCAACACAAATCCACTACTAACAACATGACTTCTCCCATGTCCTCAAGAACTAAACGAACTACTCACAAGACATCATATGGATCAAGATCAAAGATGATATGGTGATGGATAACAATCTGAATATAAACAATAATCCAATGGTTCCACTCACAAGCATCAACTACAATAGTAATCAACACCGAGAAACTTTCCCCTAAGAACTATGCAAGTATTCAACACAATTGTTACAGCAGGATGTAGTGGTGATGATGGTGCTGGTGGAGATGATGGTGTGGATGATGATGATGATCCCGATGAAATCTAGCTTGATGACGGTGTTGATGGCGACGATCTCCCCTCTCCGGGAAGGAATTTCCCTGGCAGAAATCTGTCTGCCGGAGCGCTCTTTCTCTCTCGGTGTTTTCCGCCCCGTAGAGGCAGCAGAATATTTCTATGGTCGCTCCTCGTGTTTTAGGGTTTTGAGGAGAAGATATAGGCGAGAGGGCGGAGCCAAAGGTGGTCCAGGTGGGCCACACCCCCTGTAGGCGCAGGGTAGGGGTGGCCCTCGCCTGGGGTGTGTGGGTCCCCTATGGCCCATCTCCACCTCCCCTTCTGGCTTCCTTCGTCTTCTGGGAAAATATGATTTTCCGTAATTTTTCTGGTATTTTTATGATCTTCACGAAATTGCATCAAAACAACTCTTCATCAGAATCCTGACTCCGGCAGTTCATCCCCCAAGAATCATCCAACATGCAAAAAGAGAGGAAAAAAGACATAAGCACACCTCTTAATATGAAATATATCAATGAATAGAGGCAAATTATGATATAGAATGGTGATGCAAATTGGACATATGACTCCATAAACCAAAAACATATCCTTAGTCCTTCTCAAGTAAGGTAAACCAATGAAATATATCCCGAAAAATATGCCAAAAATCCTATTTCACCAGAAGACTCTGGAGACAGAATACGAGACGGAGTGGAGGCCTGGGGGCTCACACCCCTACCGCGCGGGCCAGGCCTGGCCGTGCCTGGGAGGGGTGTGGCCACCCCGGGCACCCCCTCGGCCTCCCTCTTCTCCTATAAGAAGCCTCCTGACCTAAAAACCGAGGTGGGGTTTGACGTTTTTCTAGAAAGAGTTATGGTGTGCCGCCACCACTAGAAACCGCAATTCGGAACCAGAAACTCCGTTCTGGCACTCTGCCGGGACGGAGAATTTGGAGAGGATCACAGCCATCATCATCAACAATGCCTCTCCATCAACCATCCATGTTTCCCCCCATCCATGAGTGAGTAATCCTCCGTTGTAGGCTATGGGGATGGTAGGGATTGGATGAGTTCTATCATGTAATCCAATAAGATTGTTAGGGCATGGTGCCTAGTATCTCTATTAGTGCTATTTGACTTTGTTGCAAATTGTTGTGCTTAATGCTTGTCAATAGGGCCCGAGTGCCATGATCTCAGATATGAACTTATTATTGATTCATTATGATAGTATTGTTTGTGATCTTATCTGCAAGTTGTGTACACATATCATTGTCCGGATCCAAAGGCCCCGAAGTGATAGAAAATGGGACAACCGGAGGGGATGACTATGATGTGAGGATCACATGTGTTCATGGAGTGGTAATTCTTTGCTCCGGTGCTCTATTAAAAGGAGCGCCTTAATTGCCAGTAGTTCCCTTGAGGCCCCGCTGTAACGGGATGGCAGGACAAAAGATGTTGTGCAAGTTCTCATTGCGAGCAGCATGACTATATATGGAGCACATGCCTATGATTGTTTAGTACTTGTATGCTTTATCTTATTTATCTGCAATTGCCCTAGATCTTGAAGTTACATGAATAGACGCGTCCATGCAACGTCCGTCCATCCATACCTATGCCTACCGCACACATATCCTATGGTTTGCTACTATTGTTACTATTGCTCTTGTTCTACTGCTGCTGTTACTTCACTATTGCTATTACAAAACTGTTGCTACTGATAAACTTCTGTGAGCAAGACTATTTCCAGGTGCAGCTGAATTGACAACTTAGTTGTTAAGGCTTGCAAATATTCTTTTTCTCCTCTTGTGTTGAATCAATAAATTGGGTAATACTACCCTCGAAGACTATTGCGATCCCCTATACTTGTGGGTCATCAAGACTATTTTCTGGCGTCGTTGCCAGGGAACATAGCTTTATTTGTAAGTTCACTTGGATCTATTATTGTTCACTGCTACTCCTTTCATCATGGGGAAGTCTCGTGATGGAAAGTTTCCTATTTTACCATCCACTACAAGAAGAGGTACATGATACGTCAGAAATGTATCTATAATTTTTGATGTTCCATGCTTGTTTAGTATCTACTTTGCTTTTCTTTGTCCACACTTTGAGGTGCTTTTCATATGTTTTCTGGTACTAACCTATTAACAAGTTGCCACAATGCTAGTAAGGAAATATTTTCGGAATTGGAGAGGACGGAAGACAAAGTCAATATTTCACTGAGGAGGACACGGAGTCCAGAGGAGAGACGGAGGGGTGCCACAGGGTGGCCACACCCGCCCCAGGCGCAGACTAGGGTGGGCCCGCGCCTGGGCAGGGTGTGGGCCCCTTGGCCGCCTCCCAGCCTCGCCTACTCGCCTATAAGAAGTCCCCGATGCCTAAACCATAAGCACCCGATCAATATTCCACGAAACCGTCTATACCCGCCGCCACCATCGTCCCTAGATCAGGGGGATCTGAATCTCTTCTCGGCACCCTGCCGAAGGGGAGATCATCCAGGAGGTCTTCTTCTTCATCATGCCAGCCTCCGGTATGAAGTGTGAGTAGTTCCACCTTGGAATACGGGTCCATGTAGTAGCTAGATGGTTGTATCTCCTCCTTGTGCTTTCATGTCTAGATCTTGTGAGCTCCATTCATGATCAAGATCTAATCTATTCGTAATCATGCATGTTGTGTTTGCGAGGATCCGATGGATATTGAGATTACTATGTCAGATTGATTAATGGTTTTGTCTATTTTATTCTATCATGTCTCTGTTGTTTGTGATCTTGCATGCTCTCCGTTGTTAGTAGATATCTTGGCCAAGTAGTTGCTAGTGACTCCAAGAAGGGGTATTTATGCTTGGTAGTGGGTTTATGACTCTACTTAATCAAGGGAAGTGACAGAAATATCTACGGTTGTAGATGTGTTGTTGCCACTAGGGAGAAAACAACGGTCTCTTGTTCATGGAACAAGTGGATTGTTTACCTTACACACTTTTCTTAAAGCAGTTGTCTGTTGCTTGCAACTTAATACTGGAGGGGGTTCAGATGATAACCCAAAGGTGGACTTCTAGTCATAGATGTAGTTGGATGGTGGTCTATGTATATTTTTGTATTGCCCAATCGAATCTCATAGGATCTTTTTCTCTAGTATTGCATTGTTATGCCTTGCTTATTCTTGTCAATTTCCCTACTATAATTTGTTGACCCAGCATGCCATGTTTGTTTATCTAAGGGGAACACCTCTAGTGAACTATGGACCCCAGTCCAATCTTTACCATTGATACATTCTCCACTGTTACTGTTTACTTGTTGCAAACCATCATCACCTTCCACACCATAGAGTTAATCCTTTGTTATAGCAACCGGTGAGACTGACAACCTTTGAGGCAAAGTCTTGAGTTTGTGTTGTGCAGGTTTCCACGTTGCTTGCAACACCTTTGAGGCGATTCCTTCCTCCTACTAGTTCGATAACCTTGGTTTCTTTCTGACGGAAAATTTTCTTTTGTACTTCATCATACCTTCCTCTTGGGGTCTCCCAACGAAGTGCTTCTGTATGCAACAGTACAGTCCTAAACACCTCTGCTACTCTTGATTCACCTTCTGTTATAAGTAAGCTTGTTACACCACCACCACATACATATGCTACACACACTACTACTGCTGAATCTGAAATTGCTTCTGATACTCATGATGTTACTTCTACAGTGCTTGATGCGAGTGATTCATTAGGTCCTTTTATAGATGCTACTATTGCTAGAACTATTTTGGGAAACACTGAAACTCCTAGTGAAGACACTATTACACCTGTTAGCTCACCTGAGTCTAGAGAAAGATATGATATTAGTGATGGTTACATTGAAATGACTGATGTATTTATTGAAGAGTACCAAAACACACATGGTACTAGTGCTATTAGGAGTCTCCTTGAGAGATGTACCATTATTCCTAAACTGTCTTCCGATCCTAAGTTTGCTACTTCTCCCATAGATATTAAAGATAAATATTATGATTTCTCTCTTGATTTATCCTATTTAGACATTGTTGAGAAAGAACCTTTTTGTGGGACTGAAAATGAGAGTGATGTAGCTTATATGAATGAGCTTTCCACTATGAGTGCCTTATTCTCTGATGATTTTAAGATGCACAAGTACTTTGTTACAAAGATCTTCCCTTTTTCACTAAAAGTAGAAGCTAAAGCTTGGTTTAATAGATTACCTCCTGGATCCATTGATAGCCCTAATTGTTTGATTGCTTCTTTCTTCCAGAAATATTTTCCTCCAAGTGCTAGATATGCTGCTTTGCAGAAACTTTTTGATTTTAAAAAGGGAGAAGAAGAGAAATTTCCTGAGTCATGGACAAGGTTATGTGCCTTGATTCATGCACATATTGGATATCCATTGCCTAAAAATGAGCTTCTTGATATTTATTATAATGGACTAACTGATGATTCTAGGACATACCTAGATAGTTTTGCTGATTGTGTTTTCAGGAAAAGAACTCCTACAGATGCAGACGAATTAATGACTAAAATAAGCAAGAATTATGATGATTGGACTTCAACTAAGCTAAATACACCTGAGCCTATTACTCCTGAACCAATTGTGCCTGAACTAGCTCCAACACCAACACCAAAGAAGAGGGGAGTTATTGCATTAAATGATAAAGTGATGAAAGAAGCTAAGAAATGTCTTAAGGAGAAAGGTATTAGAGCTAAAGATGTGAAGAATTTACCTCCTATAGAGGAATTATGTAAGCCAATCTCCCACTCATCTACTATTGAGCTACACTCTCTCCACTTTGATGAAGGTGATATTCCCTATGGTAAGCTATCTAATCAATGCTTAGATGAACTTGATACCTTTATTGTTAAACAAGGTAATTTTAATAAACAAGTTCAGAATCATTTATTGGAAAAATCTAGAGATATTAATGAGTTGAAAGATATTGTGGAAAGAACTGCTAATGATGTTAAAATGCTTTGTAAACACTTTCAAATGGTTCAAACTCAAATTGATCAACTTGCTAAGGTACAAAAAGATATGCTAGTTAATGCCTCGGGAGATAAACATGCTTATGGAATTAGAACTAGGAGTGGTATAGCTACTCAAGATCCTTTATATCCTGAAGGACACCCCAAAAGAATTGAGGAGGATTCTCAACAAGATGAAAGTAGTGGTAGTCCTCATAAGAGAAAGAAAAAGAAACACAAAAAAGTTGAGGAACCACATGAACCTGCTGTAGATCCTAATAGTATATATGTCTCTGATGCTGAAACTGAGAGTGGTAATGATAAAAATGATGCTCCTAATAAGGACGAAGTTGAGGAAGAACCTAAGAAGCACACTAAGAACACTAGGTACACTAAGGAATATTTTATTGCTAATAAACATGGTAGTGAGAGAGAACCTTGGGTGCAGAAACCTATGCTTTTTTCCAATAAGGAACACTAGTCAAAGGAGGAAGAACACTACAACAAGTTTTGTGAGTGGATGAAACCTTTATTTTTGCAAATTCTTTGACTGATGCTATTAAGTTGCCTCACTATTCAAAGTATATGAAAGATATTGTCTCTAATAAAAAGAAGATTCCTAATGAGGAAATTTCTACTTTGTTTGATAATTATTCCTTCAATGGTAAGGTTGCAAAGAAACTTGGTGATACAGTTATACCAACTATTCCTTGATCTATTAAGAATAATTATGTTAGAATTTCTTTACGTGATTTGGGAGCTTGAGTTAGTGTTATGCCTTTTTCTCTCTACAAGAGACTCCAACTAGAAAAGTTGATACCAACTGATATATCTTTGCAAATGGCTGATAAGTCTACTACTATTCATGTTGGTATATGTGAGGATGTTCATGTTCAAGTGGCTCATAATTTCTTGGTTTTAACTGATTTTGTTGTGCTTGGTATGTCTGAAGATGATAATATGTCTATTATTCTTGGGAGACCTTTTCTTAATACTGCAAGTGCTGTCATCAATTGTAATCAAGGAAAAGTAACTTTTAATATTAATGACAAAGAGCATACTATTTATTTCCCCAATAAGATTGATAAGATCTATTGCCAGAATTCCATTGAAAATATTGAGAGCATCAAAGTTGGAGAAATATATTGTCCCATTTCACAAGAAAGTTTTGAAACTATTATGATTAGGACTATTGCTATCAAGTTTGAGGTAACATAATCACTTTCTAGAATGCAAAGTTTTGCTTCGTATAAGATTGTTTTGGTAACAAGACTTGATCAACCTTGTTAACAAAGGGATTTAATGAACAAAACAATCCTTTCACAATGGTTATATTTGCTCACTTTTATTTTCCTCCTTCCTAGTCTTTGCTCTTTCTCTTGTTAGCTTTAGTTTTGCTAGTTGTTTGCTTGTTAGAGTGTCTAAGAACTTCTGTAGTTTTGGTTTTTGTTTGCTTTTGCTTCTTCTAAAAAAATCTTTTTCTGCGAGAAAATCAATTTTCATACCCTGAACCATAAACCCTAAACCCTGAAAATTGGCCAAAAATAAAGTTTCCCAAAAAATTCCAGAAAAGTCATATTAAAATTTACCTCGGAAAAAGGGGCAGAGGGACACCTGGAGTGGCCTAGGGGGGCCCACCAGGCCAGCACACACCCTGGTGGTGTGGCCAGCCCCAGGGCGCGCCTTGCCTGGGTGGGGCCCACCTGTGGCACTCCAAGTTGCCTCCTTCCAGCCACTTCTTTCTCTCTCCCGAAAAACACCGGAAAAATTTCTTAAGCTCGAGTTCCTGCTGTTCTTGCTCCCAATTTTCGATCTCCTTGGTCAGCCCATCTTTCCTGCTAATTTTTGGAGGGTTTGCTCCTTGGTATGTGCCTCCTCCGCTTGTCCAATTAGATTTGTGATTGATAGCTTGTATCTTGAGTATTTTGATGTTGTAGGTGATAGGTTGTGTGAGCTTGCATGATTGTTCTATGCTTAGAGATTTCATTTTGATGCATTTTTAGCCCTCTAGCAAGTTCCTATAGTAGTTCCTCATCATTTATCAACTTGGAAATTACTTGATTTGATGTTTGTCTAATTTTTTTAGAAAAAAGGGTCATGGACAACCACACCTTTGGAGAAGTGTTTGAGAGTGATGCACCTAGGAGGACAAGACCTTCAAGATCATCCTCCCGAGCTAGGCCATCATACAATGAGTATCTCATTACACCGTGTTTTGGCGACGAGGAAGATGAGGGGGATGCACACCCTTCTGCATTCCCTTGTCCTACATTTTTGCAGGCTGCATGGATTCTCAATGATTTCCTAACCTTGGTTCAGAGGGTTGGACTAACTAGTTATATGTAGGATGAGAGTGTGCAGTATGCTATGCTCACTAAAACTTTTGTGGAGAGTTTCTCTTTTACTAACAACCCTTTCAGGTCAGAGGTGTCATTCAAAATCTATAATAGGCCCTTCACCATGAAATGAAGAAATTTTGTGAAATCCTGGGTATTGGCACGGCTGGGACGGTGAAGAAGATTCCAGCTCAACACGCTGATTTGTTGGAGCTCTATTGTGGGATAACTAGTTATGATGACCATAGAGACCAACGCGGAAAGATAAGAAATATTCAACTCCCAGCTATTAGATATTTTGCTTATTATCTCCCCACTAGTATTCTTGGAAGGGAGAACACTAGCAATATTTCCAACTATCATTTGGCTTTCCTAGCTGCTGCACTCAACAATGAAACCAGGTACAATCTTGGTTCTCTCATTCCTCGTCGCTTAGCTGCTAAGGGACCCATTTATGGGGGTATTATTGCTGCGTGTGTTGCTTCTTCCTTAGACCTTTCTGTTGATCCAAATGATACAATTTTGGCTCCTGGGAGGCTTGATTTAGCAGCCATGAAAGCGCATCACTTTGTCACTGCTAGCTCTACCCTTGATAGTTTGGTTTATAGGATGATGTTTACTGATGGGGAAGAGAGAGAGAGAGAGAGAGAGAGAGAGATTCCTTTGCCCCAAACTACTTTGTTCAGTATTTCCCAGGGACCTTGGTCACGCTCCAAGGAGGAGATGGACGAGAAGCTACGCATTCGTGGTTTCCACGGACACTACCAGGGGGACGCGCCCTCTTATGACCACTCTATACACTATACAGGGGCGTCCTCGAGCTCGTACCAGGACGAAGGGGCCTCTTCGTCATATTACGGAGGTGCACCTTCTTGGTCACCATGGGGTTGAGCCCCACTTAGGCCAAAAGCCTAAGCTTGGGGGGAGGTACACCGACATCACACTCATCTATATATCATGTTTTGTCGGTTCTTTGTATATCCATGTTTCTCTTTCTTTTTGGTTTTTGTTTCTGCTTTCTCAAAACACAAAAAGACAAAAAATATTTTCGTTGTTTTTCTTGGTTTGTTTCTTTTCTTTTTAGGTCTAGTTTGCCTTAAAGAAAAATCCAAAAAGATTTTGCTTTGTTTGTTTTTGCTTTGTGTGCTTGCTTTAAAAATTGAAAACACCAATAATATTTGTTCTTCTTCTTTGGCTTTGTGAAGTACTTTGCAGGGTTCAGCAGTACTTAGTGGAGTTTGGTTTCATGTTATTATTCAAGCCACACAAGTGAAGGGAAATAATGAAGATTAAGACAACTTGAGGTGTGGTAAGAGGCTGGTAACAAACTCTATTTGTTTTCATTTTTGTACATATACTCATCATTGTGGGCTTGCTTAGTCTGTTCATGTAAGGTGTATGTTATTTATGGATGCTTAGTAGTTCTTGCTTTCTTATGATTAGCTCCATCTTGCTAATAGTTTGTAGCATGTCATATGATTATTTTCTTGCATTGTTCTATTCATAACTTGGTACGATATTGTGGTATCCTCCTCTGAATGTTTCATGTGAATCAACTTGGCACATGCTCATGCATGCATATGACTAAACAATAGTCAGTAAGCTTCGATGATTTATTTTGCCTCAGAGTTCTGGTATCACTTTCATGCCATAATTAGTCATGTTTTATTGCAAGCATGATTATTATAGTTATTGCTCTCTTGTTTTTCGCTCCCTCTCTATTGCTAGCCTTCACTTGCACTGAGTATGTGTTCTACTCGTGCTTCCAACTCCCTAAAACCAATATTGCCAACAGTGTCTGATACGTCGGAAACGTATCTATATTTTTTGATGTTCCATGCTTGTTTAGTATCTACTTTGCTTTGCTTTGTGTCACATCCCAAAATTTTCCAAATTTTGAAACGTGAAAAATAAATAAACAAAATAGATAATTGTTGAAATTTAGGGTGAAAAGAAACTTTTTGATTCCAAATGGAAATATCAAAACCTATTTTTAACAAATAAAATCCTAAAGGGATTTAAAAAGATAAAAAAAGTATAAAAGTTGGAATCACCATTTTTGGATCTTTAAATAAAAAGATATGGATTTTATAAGCAAAGGAAGAAATAAATAAATAAATAAATAAGGACTATTTTAAAAATCCAAATTAAATCTTAGCCAAGCAAAGAAAATAAAAGATTATTGATTAATAAAAAGAGTAAAGAATTATTTAAATAAAATCATTAGGATTTATTATTATCCAATTTTATTTAAATAAAGACAATTCCCAATTTAAATATAAATCATATTAAAGTATTTTAAATAATAATTCAAAGTGAATTATTTTTAAATAAAACCTACTGAAAAAGATTTGGTAAAATTTAGAATTCAAATAGAGGTTGAAAACAAATTAAAATCTTATTTGAAATAAAGACAAATGTCTATTTTTAAATAATTAATAGACCCTAAAAATAATAAAAGAAATATTCTAAATTGGACTTTAGAATATGTTAATAAACAGTATTAGAATATACTCAAAGTTTGGTAAAGTTTTGAATTCAAATGGGGTTTGAATTATTTGAACAAAAATCAAAACAGAGTAATAGAAAAGGAAAAAGAAAAAGATCAGGAATAAAAAAAAGGGGAAACAAACCCAGCCCAGAATCAGGCCCAGTCCAGCCCAGCAGCGCAGCCCACTCCTTTCCCCTCTCGTGAAACGTTTTACTCAGCAGCAAACCCACGCAGTCGCTGACGCCTGGCCCCCACACCCACTCCCTCTCTCCCGCTGTCAACGTGACCCCACGCAGCCAGGTCATTGCGGTGACCCAGCATACCACTGCATGATGTAGTATACTATAGTCGTTGACATAACACCAATGAAACACCGTTCACTAGTATTACATCTCTTAGAATGGCACAACAGAAACACAGCGGGTCCAATACATGTCTTAAAGGTTACAACTCACTCTTTACATAAGATACAGAGAACACTCTAGGTTAAAGAGAGAGGAAGAACTTCTTTTACGAAGAAGAATCAAAGATAAATAACACAAAATTATTATACTAAATAAGCTAGTAGTTAATTAAGGATTTGGCATTGTTGCTATTGCAACGCACTACAGAGATAGGTTCTTTGGCTAGAGATTGTATTTCTATCTAATCAGTAACTTCGTCTTCACTTGAATTGAGATATATGTTGTCTTCATTGAAGAGCTTTAGCTGGTCTTGATAAGTCCTGGAGCATATCTTGATGCAGACATCGTTTTAATGGCTTCAGAATCTAGCAAGGGTTAATAAGATACTTTGAGTACGAGCGTACTCAACAAATTCACTAGAAAAGGAGTGTTTGAAGCACTATAACTACAGCCACAGACCATAGGTCGTAGGAAATGCAAGTTTTCATAAACATTTCTTCAAAGGTTGCTTTTATTTTGAAAATCTATGTCCATCAGCCTTCACGGGTTCAGCAGAACCTTCATGGGGTTCCTTTCCCGCCGCGTTCGCAGCTCCTTCCTGGAACAGGGAGTAACAAGTTACAGTTCTTACACTCTGCAGAGGTGCGTTACTTTACCCATGAGAGATCAACTCTTTATTGCACAACCGGGCAACTTATTCCCGTCCACAATTCCATGATGTGGGGCCCAGAAGATGATCCAAGCCAATCACTGCCCCCTTCGCGACCTCGCATGCCTCCTTGGTGTACACCATGCCCACATAAAGAATTACGGCAATGGTTTGTACAAACTGTTAGATTCTAGAACTATCGTGGGACGATGAGGGTTCCCACCCATATGCCGCATATCCTCTACAAATTACCAATTAATATGCATGCTACGAGGATAACAGCCATGACCTGCACATCCGGCTTCATGCGAGAGGAAGAATATACAGCTGACTTCTCCATCCCATTCCAAATCTCATGGTCAACGCGTAATATACGGCGCAAGAATCACTGGCGACATTGGTTGTTAAGTCCTAGGTGATATAGTTCTGAACAGTGGTATCCCAACTATCAGATTTAATAGATTAGCTGATCACCCTGGATCAGTAATCAATAGTTCTTATTATTATTGAAAATAGTGTTTTCTGACCTTTTTCAAATGCAGGTGAAGACAACACTGGATTTGTAAAATACTTTACAGAAAACAAACAAAGGACATGAGCAAGTGTGAACTTGCCTTTTGTGATTGCAAGATTATGCGCTCACGGTCTTCGAGTCAGTATAAGATCCAAAATCTGAAATCAGCATCATTGATCCGGGAAGGACTAATGTTTAAAGAAGAAATATGCTTTTATGCATCAGTAATGTGATGCACGTGATAATTGCAAATCCCGGGAATCACGTTGTCCTAGGGTTTGGATTCCGAAAATGGTTACTTTGGAATGTGTGGTCCTTTTAGATAAGTTTCATAGTTGTACTTTTATTAGAGTTTATGAGTGGTTGTAAACATCACATATGTAGGAGTAAAGTATACATACTTATGACATACTAGTTAGGATTACTTATACAAGGTTTCTTATTTAAAGTGGCAAAAAGGATAACCTTCGAAGAAAAGGTTTCTCTTCTAAGGTCTAAACAAACTTTGTGATTAGTTAGTGGTGGTTGATGTCATTTGTTTTCTCAAATGGTTTGGCTTGAGTTGCTTTATAGTTTAACTACTTCAGACCAAAGTTAATTATAGAACATATAATAGTGCTTATAGTGTTATATTAAGATTTTGTAGACTAAAGTTAACTTTAAAGTATAGATAGTTTTGAAAGTATTGTACTTATACTTTGGTATCTTGTATATCTGAAATGTGTTCTTCAAGTTACTTAAGAATGTTTATTCTGTTACTTGAGTAATGGTTTCTTGATGTGAGTATTGAGTAATATCATTTATATTTTATAGATAAATGAGTATAGTTTATGAACCAATCATAATGTTACTTAACTACTTATGGATTTATATAGTGTTGTAGTAGTTTTTGTAATTTGGTGATTAATATGGTTTAGAAAAGATTTGATTGTTCTCAAGTTGTTCTATAAGAATTTTATTATTAGTGGAATTTTTTTAGAGATAATCTCTATTTAACGTTGTGGATTCTTCTAAATAAGAACATTTATAATGTTTTAAACCATTATGGCATTAGATTATTAATATTTAAGACTAATACTATTTATTAGACTTATTTAACTCATTTTAGGAATATTAGTAAATTTTATTTATTTTTATATGAATTATTAATGAAGTAAATAAGTTGAAATTTCAGTTATTAAAATATTTAATTTTCTTGTTTACTTCAAAAGGAGATTATTAGATTTTTAGCATGTAAATAATATTTTTGTGATCATTTGGGTATATCATATTTATTTTTGTGATTTCTAAACAATAAGATATGATTTTTATAATTCCTATTACTTTTATAATTGATTAATAAATAATAAATATATAATTAAGTGATATAATAATACATGATTATAGTTTTAAATTAGAATTCTTATTTTTCTAAGATTTTTGGTATTTTATTAATATTATTAATATTTATTATTATAAAATATGAATTATTAAAGTCTTATTACTTATAAAACGTTTATTAAATAATATTTATTTAAATAATCATCATAATAATATTTGATAATAAGTTTAAGTTGTAGATTTTATTTTTCTACAAATTTTCATATATTATACACATTTTTCTGAATTATAAATAAAAAGTTATTAATTAAACAAGATTTAATCATTTATTAAATTTCTGGAATATTATTCATTGGATTATAACATTCTATTTATTTCCTAACAGAAAAATACTTTTTACACCACGACCAGAGCTAGCCCCAGTCACTAACCTGTGGGCCATTGTCCACCTCAACACGCTGTGTAAATAAAATGCATTTACTACTGACCTCCTCTCTACTCACTGTCGATGACATGTGGGCCCTAGGCCATGTCATCCACCATGCGAGGCAAAGACCAGTCAAACAAGATGACGTGGCTCGATCATGAGGTAAGCATGGCGTCAGAATGACCACCACCGTCGGTGAGTGGTCACCGGCGACGATCCACGACGCCCTGGCAAACGAAATGGATCTAGTTCAAATCAGCGCGACCTACGGAACCTAATAGTGGCAGCGCCGCTCAGAAATGGTCATCGGAGCCTCAGCTCCGACGCGCTCTGATGGTGGCTTACCGTGAAACGACAATTTACAACAAGATCAAACGATTCAAGGATGCTGGAAGATTCAGGAACTCACCCTGATGATGATTGAGTGGTTGGCGAAGACAGGCGCAGCCGGAATCGAGCTTCCCGATGAGGATTCCGACGAACTGCTGCGAAGAGGAATGGCAAAATTCACCTGCTCCAGTGCTCCCCTTGATGCAAGCTTCTACCCCGAGGATCTACGGAGGAAGACGCTTCTCCATGACGGCTCAGAATGGTGTGGGGAGACGTGGTTCGACGGCGAGAGGTGGCTCCGGCGAGCTAGGATTTCGGTCTCGTTCGTGTCTGAGAGGATAAGGATGAATTGGGGATAGGGATGGAGCCAATGCGTCGCGGTGGCCTTCTTATCCCCTCCTGGCAGCGGCGGCGAGTATTTTGGTGCAACGACGACGATGAAGGCATCGGGCGGCGGCGAGATCCGCCAGCGAGGTGCTTGTGTGCGTGACAATGACGATGATGGTCACCTCGCAGTCCTCTCCTGACCCCACTTGTCAGTCTCATATGGAAAAGGAACTGGGCTGGTTACTGGGTTGTTGTGGGCTGCATAGAGCGTCAGATAGGTGTAGGGTGTTGGGCTGCGGCCAGGCTTGGTTTTTATTTATTTTATCCTTTTTCTATTTTCTGTTTTCTTATTCAGATTTGAATTTGACTTATATTTTGAACCTTTCTTTGTATAATTTGTTTGCTGGACATTTACTGCAATATTTAAATATATTTGGTAACCTTTGTGAACTTTTATTATGCCTTCTTTTTATATTACTTTTATTTACTCAATAAGAACTCTTTTTTTAATAATTGGAAGAAACTTCTTATTATTATTTTTCTCTTCTATTTTTAATTAGGAATTTCTTGAATGATATATTCTTATCTGTTTATAACTCAACTTTTAATGAGCATGTAGTTTGAATAGAAACTTTATATGTGAGTATAATGATTTTACACCATTATTTGATGCATGAAATATAAAGACATTGATATGGTGATTATTACTCCCATTAATTTGGAAAATAGCAATGTATGTGATAAACAAAGAAGTTTAGAGTTTTTAATTATGAGTACTACCCTTGGCTTTAGGTTTTTTATAAGGTTAGGTTCCTTTAAGAGTTAAGATTTAATAACTAAGTATATTGCCTTATGTGTATAGTATTGGATGAAATCTCCCTTTTTAATAGAAGTTATATTTAGAGTGTTTTATAGAAGTGAACTTATAAAAATATACTTAGGCACATATAGTGATGATGGTTGAAATTAACAGAGATATGTTTATACAATTTGTTATAGGGAAATATTTCTATAAAGTGTTATAAGCATCAGATTATGGATCAACAATATGAGATGGATATTATGTTTGATTTAAGAATTAGAGTTGATTTCTTAACAAGGTTAAATAGGAAAATGATCTATAACATATAATTTATATTTCACAATCTGGAATCTCTAATTAAGGAATTCCTTTCCTAGATATAATACCTCTTTCTATCCATCATCATGGTTAGTTTGATGGACTTACTTATTATAATCTTCTTATTCAATATATCATTCTTCTAAACTCATGGATGAATCCAATGAGTTTGATACAAAGAAACTTCATAGCTTTCTCATATCCTTGATTGATTGCACCTACTATTCTACTGTTGATAAACTTCCATCCAATCAGTAGTTCCTTCAAACTCTACTCCCAAACTTCATTAATCCTCCATCACTAATCTTTCTCTAGGGTAATCTATCCTTAAAGATGAATAACACCACTTTTATGACTCTATGCTACACTAGCTTTAGTTGAATAACACCATCTTATATTTACTTAACCCTCATGTCTTAAACTTCAATCCCTGAATTATGTTTATGTGGTTTGCAAAGACTCCTCTAGGATCACTTATCTTTACTAAGATTCCAATCATGTTTTACCCATTAGTATTACCTATACTAAAGATAAGCATTCCATGTTGGTGGCAAAAACATTACCATTGTAATACTTTAATTATTTATTACAGAAGTTCTTAGTTGGCTAACCAGGGTTTTATCAATCCTACCTTTTATTGTCTGGAAATTATCTTCTTAGTATCTTATATTGGATTAAGGTTATTAATGAACTATGCCCTCATTAGAAGATTTGAGTAGATGTTCTGATAAGATCCAATAATAGATCAAAGACTGATAGTTAAAGAAGTTGTGAATCAATGGGAAATCATCCAACATTGATGAACAACAGATATTGAGATAAGTTCCATGAAGATTGTATAGAAAGAAAGATATATATATATATATATAGTGGATGATCTTGACTTAATCTCTTTCCAACTCCTACTCATCAAAAGAGTTTTTAAGATTAGGTGCTACTATGATTCTCAGAATGTATGAAGATGGGATTTAAGATATAGTGGTTACATTCTTATTATTTGTTTTATATCCTTAACTTGGTACTTATGAATGGTTATAATGAATACTATAATATGATCACCTAATGATCAAATATACTGCACACTATATTAAGTTTTAACTTATGGTACATTTTAACATACCCTTAGATCAAATCTCTCTTACCCAAAAATGAGATTTTAACAAAGGTCTTATTGAAACTTATCGCAGTCAACTTGATGATCTACTTCAATTCCATCAAGCTAAGAGAAGCTTCAATCACTTTGACAAGTTTTGTTTAAAAGCGCAAAAATTATTTGGATTTTCTATGCATGAATGCAATGCACACATCTGGGTTCAACTTATTTCTAGGCTCTAATGCTGGGATGTTATAGTCATTGTCATCAACCTCATGCGACCCGTTCTCGCTGTTGTTTCCACCGATCAATGCGAGCTTCAATTCGCCTAAATGCCGCGAGTAAATCGTCAGCAATCAGGCATACATAATCGCCTGCCCCCGCTCTATCTTTCCCCCCAGATGCCTCCCTCTCTCTAACACCAGGCTGCCGCAATCACGAGCTCGAACCCCACTGCCTCCGACATGTATTCCGACCAATTCCGGCGACATCCAGCCTCCCCTTGCTTCCTGGCACCCACTAGATTGTTCCCCACCATCATACGCACCTACCAATAGCCACATCTTGGCCACGCATGCTCCACGGGCTCGGCAACTTCGACACCCGAGCGCCGCGGTGGTCTGGAGCAACTCCAGCGACGCCCCCTGGTATTGTATGACCTCCCCTTTCCCTCTAGCTGATACACGTAAGTTCACTGATCCCATGCGCATCTAACACCACTGTCTGCTTTCCTTAGCTTGGACCGTAGCGTCGCCTCCGTCCGCGGTAGTGCGTACCGTCTCCAGTAGGAACTTCGGCGAGCAATCCCCGTCGTCCTCGTGCGCCCCTTCGCTAACAAAGACAACGTCGAGCTTCCCCGCGTCACTGCGATCACTGTGAGCTACTCCTCCCTCTCCCTCGCTTCCGGTAGCCGCCGCAATGCCGTAGCCAGAGTGCCACCGCCGCTCGCCGTCGCGCTAGCGCCGCCCATCTATGGTAGCATGCTCTGAGTCGTTAGATTTCAATCGTGTGTACACGATAGATCACTTAATCGAAGAGGTACGAGCTAATCTGCACCGTGCCATCTCACTTAGATCTGACGGGTGTAACTGCGCAATCCACACGAACCGGTACCAACGAATAAGAAACAGGCGCGTGGCACTGACTTTGTTTTAAAAACAGAAAATGTTCTATTAGATAGTTAGATTTGAAAAATTCATAACTTTCACTCCACATGTCCAAATTTTTCAAATTTTATATCAATGGAATCAGGAAAAGAAAACCTTTCCAACCATGCACTTTGTTTAGTATTTTGCTTCTGTAAAATTAGTTGTTTATGCAGAAACATATTCAGGCTTATTTTGGATATAAAATTAATTCTAAAAATGTTTTTAGGGTAAAATATTTTGTAAATGGATTGTTCTGAACCTACTGACCATAGAAACCAACTTGAAGATTTAAAAGTACATTTGTGACACTTAGGAATTAAATCTTTGAATAAAAGCATTTCTAGCTAAATAAAAATATTAATCTAGGTTTAAAAATGTTTTTTGACTAAAACCTTTGGAAAATGGTGTGATTTAAACTATCTGACCCTAAACACCAAGATTGGGGATTTGTAAACATATTTTATGAACCTTAGTAAATTATTACTTTGATAAAGGCATTTCTAGCAAATAAAATATTGCTTTGAAATAAAAATGGGAATTTGGATGAAACCTTTTTGCAAATAGATTAATATTAAACACTTTGACCATAAACACTAACATTTGTGTTGAAAAATATATTTAGCTAAAACTACAAAATATTACTTTGATTTAATCATTTTAGCAAAACAAAAATGATTTAAATGGCCATTTTCACCAACTTGAATTTAAATGGTTTTACCACTTTAGTAAATGACCAATAGGAGATTTAAAATGTTTAGAGCCTAATAGAAACCACTTTTCCAAATAAAACAATTTTTGCATGCTTGCATGCATTGCCTTGTTTTCATTATTTTATGTGGTGAATTGTTTGAATGTTAGTTTGAATATGTGCTTGCTTGATTGAATTGTATTGAAGTTTGAAGAGTGTGATATTTATAAGATCAAGGAGTGAACCAATATTATCTACTAAAAAGGCAAGTGGCACTATCATCCAAGTCCTACTATTTTCATTACACTTAGTGGATTTTTGTAGTATGCATGTTAGGACTACTATATTACTATGCTATGTTATGTCCTATTAGGATATCCTTATACCTTCCTTAGTGAAAACATTGTAGTCGTAGTATGCTTAGACCTGCTATAGACTTGGGTTGGAATACCATATTATGATTATATGAAGTGTTGGAAAAATATATGTTTTATATAATAAAACAAGTACTCAATGAACCACCTGGGTGGAATGAGGATACTCAATTTTGGACAAGGTGGCAACAAAGGGAACCATGTTTATATGGCTATATTTTTGTATGTGCACTAGAAGAAAACCACCCAGGTACTTATAGACTGAACATGTTTCTCGTACAGCGGCTTCCGTGTACAGCCACATGCTAAATGGGCTCTGACTTAGTCAACTACATAGTGTAAGACCCTTGCATTGGCATCTTCAGGTTAACTAGAATTGTGTATTGGAAATATATCATTACATTGGTGCCTGGTAGACAAGCTAGCATTGTGTATTGGGAGGACTTCTATGGAAAGACTTTGTCACATTCTCGATCTGCCGGTACTCCATTTGGTGTGTACTTATCCAGCGGACACTGGTGGCATCAAGACGAGATTGTGTCATGTGGGTAAAGTGTACAACTTCTGCAGAAGATCAAATTCTAAGTACTTAGCCGTGTCCCCGGTTACGGACAACTCTGAGAAACTAAGGCCTGAAGCTATGGAAGATCTCGACATTCCAATTTCTCAAAGTAAAACTTGATGGTGTCAACAAGGGATTAGAAGCACTTGGATTTTGCCAAGGAGTTCAAAAAGTTTGTTAAAAGATCAAAACTATTTTGAAAAGATAGGATAAAACCATATTGCTTTCTGCAAATGAGCCTGAACCCTACTTAGCCAAATATGCATATATTGATAGGTTCCACTTAATTCTACATAATAGTGAAACTTGCCAATACAATTCCAATGTATTGACCATTGTGGCTGCATCTTATTATGTTGGAGGTTTGTTTGATGTTAGTGAAGTGTGTTGATTAGGATTACAAGTCTACAACCAACATGATTGCCTGTGGCACTTTGAAGATGAAGGACTCCATGCTATAGTTATTTCTGCTGCATTGTAATGAGATAGCCAAATGAGCTATGTAAGATGTAATGAATTATTTTATTCCTGGTTATAAAGTTGTATTATGACCTTTGTTTCTTGATATTACATCTTAACTGTGGATGCTAGTGTAGGGTTCGCAGCATAGAAAACAAAAAAAAATTCCTACGATGTGAACTATATACCAAGATCTATATACTAGATACAAACAACGGGCGGATGTATATACGTAGAGAACATACCCTTGAAGACCGACAAAGCTTAACGAGTTCAACTCGTGGTTGATGTAGACGATCTCTTGCCGATCTCAAGATCGAGAGGAAGTCCTAGCGCCGCAAATCAGCAGCGCATCCGTGCTCGCACACACGTTCGAGGCACCGAGCAACCTCCGCCTCCTCGCTCGGCGATGCGGAAGCACAACTCTTTCTTTCCGAATAGCCACCGGGAACATGTATCTCGCTAGTCCGAGACCATGGGGATAAATTCTAGAGGGGAGAGATCCTTCACGAGGAGGTGTGAGAGACAAGTGAGGAGGAGGGGCTCCTTTATAGGAGGAGGGGAACCCCAAGGGGTGGCTGCACATGGGGCTGCCCCTTGCCCTCCCTCTTCATGTGGGTAGACACTCCACTCACAAAACTCCTCTAAATTCCCTCCACTCAAAGTCCACTCAAAAATCCCATTAAATTTCCACCAAATTTAATGCAAACTCTCATTAAATAAAACTCTTTTATTTTATTCAGAATTTTGTCAATTACTTTAATGACAAACATTCACAAATAACCCTTGCTAGAATTCTATTTCACATGCATAACCACTTTATGCAATTTCACCCGAAAACCTGTTTGGTATCTAGTGAAATAAATTCATGCGCTTGTTCATTCTTCGGCATGAAACATTTGCTCCAATTGGATGTCGGTGTCTCTTAAGTGTGTCACCCTACGGTTCGTGAATAATGCGGACATGATCGAGACCCCTCTCGGATCAATAATCGTAACCGCGATCGAGACCCATCTTGACTCCCACATTCAACGATGACTTTCTTGTGATCGCGGAACCTTTTACGCTAGTATCTTAATCCCTTTGTTTCACGATATATTACATGTCCGAGATTCGATCATCGGTATCTCCATACCTAGTTTGATCTCGTTCGACATGCACTCTTTTCTTGTTCTGTGATATAACATTCTAGTGATCAAATCACTTGCTTGCAAGCTAATCAATGTGATATCACCGAGAGGGCCCAGAGTATATCTATCCGTCATCGGGATGAACAAATTCCACTCTCGATCTATGAGCCTCAACATAACACTTTATTAGTTCGAATCCATCTTTATAATCACCTATTACGGTGTGATGTTTGATGTTATCAAGAAACTCTTCTGGTGTTAGTGATTGACATGATCTCATGGTCTAAGGATTAGGATCACTTCGTAAGTTGTTATAGCAATATAAACTCAATGACTTTGATCGTAATGCTATACTTTGGATGAATGTTCATCACATCATTACACTAATGTTGTGATCCCGTTATTAACAACATCCAATGTCCATGATCGGGAAACCTTGATCATCTTGTTAATCAACGAGCTAGTTTATGAGAGAGGCATAACTAGGAACTTTTTGTTTGTTTATTAAACACACATGTATTAACGTTTCCGTATTAATACAATTATAGCATGCAAAATAAACATCTATCATATACTTGGAATACACATAATAAACACTTTATTATTGCCTCTCGGGCATATTCCTTGATCTCCCACTTGCACTAGAGACAATAATCTAGTTACATAGTGATAAATCTAACACCCATTGAGTTCTGGTGTTGATCATGTTTTGATCTAGGGAGAGTTTTAGTCAACGGATCTGCTACATTGAGATCCGTATGTACTTCTAAATCTTTATATCTCCATCGTTGACATGCTCGCGGATGGAGTGAAACCGGTGCTTAATATGCTTGGAATGCTTGTGAGACCTTGGCTCTTTGGCATTGGCAATGGCACCATTGTTGTCACAATAGATCACCATTGGGTCCAACGCGTTTGCCACAACTCCTAGTTCGGATATGAACTCCTTCATCCAAACTGCTTCCTGAGCCGCTTCTGAAGCAGCAACATATTCGGCCTCCGTTGTTGATCCCGCTACCACAGGTTGTTTGGAGCTCCTCCAACTAATCGCTCCGCCATTCATGAGAAATACGTATCCGGATTGAGACTTAGAGTCATCCGGATCGGTGTCAAAGCTAGCGTCGACATAACACTTAGCGACGAGCTCTTCTTCACCTCCATATACAAGAAACATATCCTTAGTTCTTCGTAAGTACTTAAGGATATTCTTGACCGCTATCCAGTGTTCCGAACCTGGATCCGATTGGTACCTACTAGTCAAACTAATAGCATGTGCCACATCCGGTCTTGTACATAGCATGGCGTACATTATAGAGCCTATGGCTGAAGCATAGGGGACTTTGTCCATTATCTCTCTTTCTTCCTGAGCGGGACTTTGAGTCTTACTCAATGTATTGCCTTGCAACATAGGTAAGAACCCTTCTTACTTCCGTCCATTTTAAACTTCTTTAAAATCTTATCAAGGTATGTACTTTGCGATAGCCCTATTAGGCGCCTAGATCTATCTCTATAGATCTTTATGCCTAATATGTATGACGCTTCACCTAGGTCCTTCATTGAAAATTTGCTGTTTAGATAACTTTTAACACTGTTTAAATGTTCTATATCATTTCCGATCAATAATATGTCATCCACATATAATATCAGAAATGCCACATTGCTCCCACTCACTTTCTTGTAAATACAAGCTTCTCCATAAGTTTGGACAAATCCAAACTCTTTGATCACCTCATCAAAGCGGAGATTCCAACTTCGTGATTCTTGTTTCAATCCATAGATGGATCTCTGAAGCTTGCACACCTTGTTAGCATCCTTAGGATCGATAAAACCCTTTGGTTGTATCATATACAACTCTTCTTCAATATTACCATTGAGAAACGCGGTTTTGACATCCATCTGCCATATTTCATAATCGAAATATGCAGCAATTGCTAACATAATCCTAACTGACTTTAGCATCGCTACGGGAGAGAAAGTCTCATCGTAGTCAACTCCTTGAATTTGTCGAAACCCCTTTGCGACAAGTCGAGCTTTATAGATGGTCACATTACCATCAACATCAGTTTATTTTGAAAATCCATTTGTTCTCCACGGCCTGTGAGGTAATTCCACCAAGTTCCAAACTTGATTTTCATACATGGATTCCATCTCGGATTTCATGGCTTCTAACCATTTGTTGGAATCCGGGCTCATCATCGCTTCTTCATACGTCGCAGGGTCATTATTTTCATCAACCATGAAATTCATGACAGGATTTCCGTCTGACTCGGGGCTGCAGCGTCTGTTTGACTGCGAGGTTCGGTAGTACTCTCTTCGAGTTTCATGATCATTATCATTAGTTCCCTCTTCCACAGGTGGAGCCAACTCCGGAACAACTTCCGGCGCTGCGCTACTCGCCATACTTTGAAGAGAAGGTTCCACAACCTCTTCGAGTTCTACCTTCCGACTACTCACACCTTTCGCGAGAAACTCTTTCTCTAGAAAGGATCCATTCTTGACAACAAAAACCTTGCCCTCGGATCGTGATAGAAGGAATACCCAATAGTTTCTTTAGGGTATCCTATGAAGACGCATTTTTCCGCTTTGGGTTCGAGTTTATCCGGTTGAAGTTTCTTCACATAAACATCGCATCCCCAAACTTTAAGAAATGACAGCTTAGGTTTGTTTCAAACCACAATTCATCGGTGTCTTTTCAACGGATTTAGATGGTGCCCGATTTAAAGTGAATGCAGCGGTTTCTAGTGCATAACCCCAAAATGACAATGGCAAGTCCGTCGGAGACATCATAGATCGAACCATATCTAATAAAGTACGATTACGTTCGACACCATTTCGCTGTGGTGTTCCGGCAGGTGTAAGTTGTGAAACAATTCCACACTCTTTCATGTGAGTGCTAAAATCGTAACTCAGATACTCACCTCCACGGTCGGACCGTAGAAATTTGATCTTTCTATTACGATGATTTTCCACTTCATTCTGAAATTCCTTGAACTTTTCAAAGGTTTCAGACTTGTGTTTCATCAAGTAGATATAACCGTATCTACTCAAATCATCCGTGAAAGTAACAAAATAACGATATCCACCACGCGCCGACACACTCATTGGACCACATACATCAGAATGTATGATTTCCAATAAATCACGCCTGTTCCATTGAACCGAAAGCGGCGTTCTAGTCATCTTGCCCATAAGGCATGGCTCACATGTATCAAAGGAGTCATAATCAAGTGATTCCAAAAGTCCATCCGAATGGAGCTTCTTCATGCGTTTAATGCCAATATGACCTAGACGGCAGTGCCACATATATGCGGATATATCATCATTAAGTTTAATCCTTTTAGCATCAACATTATGAATATGTGTAACATTATCATTGAGATCTAACAGAAATAAACCATTCATCATCGGTGCATGACCATAAAAGATTTCATTCATATAAATGGAACAACCATTGTTCTCAGATTTAAATGAATAACCACTTTGCATCAAACATGATCCAGATACAATGTTCATGCTCAGTGCAGGCACCAGATAACATTTATTCAAGTTTATAACTAATCCCGACGGTAAGTGGAGAGGCAGCGTTCCGACGGCGATTACATCAATGTTTGATCCATTGCCGACACGCATCTTGACCTCACCCCTTGCTAGTGGTCGCTTGTTCCGCAGCCCCTGATTCGAGTTATAAATATTAGCAACTGAACCGGTATCAAATACCCAGGTGCTACTGCGAGCACTAGTCAAGTACACATCAATAACATGTATATCATATATACATTTGTTTGCCTTGCCGGCCTTCTTATGCGCGAGATACTTGGGGCGATTGCTTCGATGGCGATCCCTTACAATAGTAGCACTTTCGAATCGAGACTTAGGTCCAACTCGGGGTTTCTTTTCGGTAGCAACAGCTTTGCCGCCTTACTTCCTTCCGTTTTCCCTTCTTGTCTTTCTTGAAACCAGTGTTCCTATTGATCATCAACACTTGATGTTCCTTTTGATCTCCACTTCTGCAGTTTTAAGCATTGTGAAGCTCGGGAGAGACTTCTTCATGCCTTGCATATTATAGTTCATCACGAAGCTCTTATAGCTAGGTGGCGAGGCTGAGAACACGATGGATGCCTAAGTCAATGGGAATCGTTATTCCCAAGGACACAAGCTTATCGGCGTAACCCGACATCTTGAGTACATGCTCACTAACGGACATGCTCTTCCATCATGCACTAAAGAACTTTTCTCAAGCATTGTAGCTCTCTCTGACATGTGTGTCGAAAATCATTTTCAACTCACCCATTGTATCAAATGCATTGCCGTTTAAACGCTTTGAAGTTCGGCTCTAGCCCATACAATATGCCGTAATGAACTAAGTTGTGGTCCTCTGACGAGTCGATAGACATTCTTCTCCTCGTCGGGGCATCATCAAAGGTGGGGGCCTAGGCGCTTATAGCACATATTGATTTTGTGCGTGAGAGGAGAATCCTCAAATTCATGGCCCATTCAAGTAAAGTTGCTACCGTTCGTTGCTAGTTTCTCTTTCTCCATGAACACATTGAAATTAAGCGGTGGTGCCATCTACAACAGAATTTGTAAAGTTTAGACTAAGTGTATGATAGATCGAGTTCATATATCTATATTACGAATGAACTCCCACTCAAGCGACATCCTCGTGTCCTTTTGGTGATTACATGAACCAAATCCACTACACCAAGTCCGATCATCACGTGAGTCGGTATAGCTTCAAAGCGAGCATCAAATGGGCATCATATCAACTATATGACTCATGCTTAACCTTTCGATTACGTGTTCCGAGGCCATGTCTGTACATGCTAGGCTCGCCAAGTTAGAACCTTAGTATTTGCGTGTAAGCTGTTTTACACCCGAAATATGGTCGTGGATCCAAGAACACCCGATCATCACGTGATGTCTTGGAGCGACGAAAACATAATCGGTGCATACTAATGGAAGAACACATTCTTATCTTGATATTTAAATGAGGGATCATCTTATTATGCTAACAAAGCGCTAATCAAGCAATATAAGATGCAACCAAACATCATATGTTTATTAGTGAAATTATATGGTTCCCGCAGATGATCTCTATCATGTGCATCGTGGTATGATCACTATCATACCTATATGTGTAAATCCAAGGTCTATGGATTTTACACGCTATGTGTGTTGTAAGAGTATCATCTCATACTTCTACTTACAACACTACCATATCATAACACTAGCCCAGCAACAATCTAAACTGTAGTTCTCTAATTTATCCATTGCAAGTTTTACGTGGCTTAGGGCTTTCGAGATAGAACCGTTCTTACCTACGAACATGAACCTAACGAGGATAATCAAATTGTTGACAACTCGCTTGCAAAATAGATATTGACTATAGTAGGAGAGACAGACACCCGCTAGCCACTTATGCAAACTAGTTGCATGTCAAGCGTGGAACAGGTCTCATGTGCGAGGACATGTAAAGTTTGTCCGGGCCGCTTCATCCCACTATGCCACCAATATCCAAAATTACAACAAAGGAGCAACAACATGATCATCATCGCCCACATACTCATATGTGTACTACCCGTGTAAAGTATCTACGCATAGATCCGGCTCTAATACCACTGTAGGGTTCGCAGCATAGAAAACAAAAAAAATTTCCTACGATGTGAACTATATACCAAGATCTATATACTAGATACAAACAACGGGCGGATGTATATCCTAGATAACATACCCTTGAAGACCGACAAAGCTTAACGAGTTCAACTCGTGGTTGATGTAGACGATCTCTTGCCGATCTCAAGATCGAGAGGAAGTCCTAGCGCCGCAAATCAGCAGCGCATCCGTGCTCGCACACACGTTCGAGGCACCGAGCAACCTCCGCCTCCTCGCTCCAGCGATGCAGCGGAAGCACAACTCTTTCTTGCCTAATAGCCACCGGGAACATGTATCTCGCTAGTCCGAGACCATGGGGGATAAATTCTAGAGGGGGAGAGAGATCCTTCACGAGGAGGTGTGAGAGACAAGTGAGGAGGAGGGCTCCTTTTATAGGAGGAGGGGAACCCCAAGGGGTGGCAGCGCATGGGGCTGCCCCTTGCCCTCCCTCTTCATGTGGTGGACACGCCACTCACAAAACTCCTCTAAATTCCCTCCACTCAAAAGTCCACTCAAAAATCCCATTAAATTTCCACCAAATTTAATGCAAACTCTCATTAAATAAAACTCTTTTATTTTATTCAGAATTTTGTCAATTACTTTAATGACAAACATTCACAAATAACCCTTGCTAGAATTCTATTTCACATGCATAACCACTTTATGCAATTTCACCGAAAACTTGTTTGGTATCTAGTGAAATAAATTCCTGCGCTTGTTCATTCTTTCGGCATGAAACATTTGCTCCAATTGGATGTCGGTGTCTCTTAAGTGTGTCACCCTACGGTTCGTGAATAATGCGGACATGATCGAGACCCCTCTCGGATCAATAATCAGAAGCGGGATCTGGAGACCCATACTGACTCCCACACATTCAACGATGACTTTCTTGTGATCGTCGGAACCTTTTATGCTAGTATCTTAATCCCTTTGTTTCATGATATATTACATGTCCGAGATTCGATCATAGGTATCTCCATACCTAGTTTGATCTCGTTACCGACATGCACTCTTTTCTCGTTCCTGTGATATAACATTCTAGTGATCAAATCACTTGCTTGCAAGCTAATCAATGTGATATCACCGCGAGCGCCCCCCCCCTACCTCCCCGTCATCGGGATGAACAAATTCCACTCTCGATCTATGAGCCTCAACATAACACTTTATTAGTTCGAATCCATCTTTATAATCACCATTACGGTGTGACGTTTGATGTTATCAAGAAACTCTTCGGTGTTAGTGATTGACATGATCTCATGGTCTAAGGATTAGGATCACTTCGTAAGTTGTTATAGCAATATAAACTCAATGACTTTGATCGTAATGCTATACTTCGGATGAATGTTCATCACATCATTACACTAATGTTGTGATCCCGTTATTAACAACATCCAATGTCCATGATCAGGAAACCTTGATCATCTTGTTAATCAACGAGCTAGTTTATGAGAGAGGCATAACTAGGAACTTTCTGTTTGTTTATTAAACACACATGTATTAAAGTTTCCGTATTAATACAATTATAGCATGCAAAATAAACATCTATCATATACTTGGAATACACATAATAAACACTTTATTATTGCCTCTCAGGGCATATTCCCTTCAGCTAGCTATTGATCCAGGGACTAGCATTGTAAACACAGGGATCTCTACCTTGTTAAAGGTTGGGACCTCTACACTTTGTCCACACTTTGAGGTGATTTTCATATGTTTTCTGCTACTAACCGATTAACAAGTTGCCACATTACCAGTTGCCTGTTTTCTGCTGTTTTTGGTTCCAGAAAAGCTAGTAAGGAAATATTCTCGGAATTGGACGGGACAAAACACAAAGTCAATATTTCACCGAGGAGAACATGGAGTCCAGAGGAGAGACGGAGAGGCGCCAAAGAGCGGCTGCACCCCCCCCCCCCCCAGGCATGGCCTAGGGTGGGCATGCGCCTGGGCAGGGTGTGGGCCCCCTGGCCGCCTCCCAGCCTCGCCTCTTCTCCTATAAGAAGCCCCCGATGCCTAAACCCTAAGTACCTGATCAATATTCCACGAAACCTTTTGTAGCCTCCGCCACCATTGTCCCTAGATCGGGGGATCTGAAGCTATTCACATCACCCTGCCGGAGGGGAGATCATCTCGGAGGCCTTCTTCTTCATCATGCCAGCCTGCGGTACGAAGCGTGAGTAGTTCCACCTTGGACTATGGGTCCATGTAGTAGTTAGATGGTTGTATCGCCTCCTTGTGCTTTCATGTCTAGATCTTGTGAGATCCGTTCATGATCAAGATCTAATCTATTTGTAATCATGCATGTTGTGTTTGCGGGGATCCGATGGATACTGAGATTACTATGTCACATTGATTAATGGTTTGTCTTATTGATTCTATCATGTCTGTGTTGTTTGTGATCCTGCATACTCTCAGTTGTTAGTAGCTATCTTGGCCAAGTAGTTGCTAGTGACTCCAAGAGGAGGTATTTATACTCGATAGTGGGTTCATGCCTCTACTTAATCAAGGGAAGTGACAGAAATCTCTATGGTTGTAGATGTGATGTTTCCACTAGGGGAAAAACAACGGTCTCTTGTTCATGGAACAAGTGGATTGTTTACCTTACACACTTTACTTAAAGTAGTTGTCTCTTGCTTGCAACTTAATACTGGGGGGGGGGGTCGGATGATAACCCAAAGGTGGACTTCTAGTATAGATGAAGTTGGATGGATGTATATGTATATTGTTGTATTGCCCAATCGAGTATCATAGGATCTTTTTGTCTAGTATTGCATTGTTATGCCTTGCTCAGTCCTGTCAATTGCCCTGCTGTAATTTGTTTACCTAGCATGCCATGTTTGTTTATGTAAGGAGAACACCTCTAGTGAACTATGGACCCCGGTCCAATCTTTACCATTTATACATCTTCCACTATTACTATTTACTTGTTGCAAACCATCATCACCTTCCACACCATACAGTTACTCCTTTGTTACAGCGACCGGTGAGATTGAAAACCTTACTGTTAGTTGGGGCAAAGTCTTGAGTTTGTGTTGTGCAGGTTTCCATGTTGCTTGCAACACCTTTGGGACGTTTAATTCATCCTACTAGTTCAATAACCTCGATTTCTTAATGAGGGAAAACTTGCTGCTATGCTGCATCATACCTTCCTCTTGGGGTTTCCCAATGCAGCGCCATCAAGACTTTTTCTGACGCTGGTGCTGAGGAGGCTAAGGAAATCTTCACAAGGGGAATCCTCCTCAACCTTTCTCTTTTCTTTGTTTTTAGTTTGCTTACTTTCTTTTTCTTGGTTTTGTTTTCCTCTTTTTTATCAAAACTCCATAAAAATTAGTTTAGTTTATTTTGCTTTCTCTTATCAAAAACACAAAAAAATTAGTTCCTTCTCTAGTTGTTGTTGTTGTTTTGGCTTGCTCCACTTTTGCCAAAATGAACTCTGCTGAGAACACCAAGTTGTGTGACTTCACTAGCATAAACAACAACGATTTCCTTAGAACTCCTATTGCTCCACCTTCTCCTGATGCTACCTTTTATGAAATTAAGCCTGCTTTGTTGAATCTTGTGATGAGAGAGCAATTTTCTGGTGGTAGTTCTAATGATGGTGCTGCCCATCTCAATAACTTTGTTGAACTTTGTGAGATGCAAAAGTATAAGGATGTAGATGGAGATATTATTAAGCTCAAGTTGTTTGCTTTCTCCTTGAGAGGAAAAGCTAAAGAATGGTTGCTATCTTTGCCTAGAAATAGTATTGATTATTGGATTAAGTGCAAAGATGCTTTTATTGCAAAGTACTACCCTCCTGCTAAGATTACATCTATGAGAAGTGACATTATGAAATTTAAACAACTTCACAATGAACATGTTTCTCAAGCTTGGTAAATAATGAAATCTTTTGTTAAGATTGTCCCACTAATGGACTTACTACTTGGATGATTATCCAAACTTTTTATGCAAGTTTGAACTTCTCTTCAAGAAACCTGCTGGATTCAGCTACTGGAGGTACCTTTATGACCATCACCTTGGGTACTACAATAAAACTCCTTGATAATATGATGGTTAATTATTCTGAATGGCTCACTGAGAGGGCTCCACATGGTAAGAAGGTAAATTCTATTGAAGAAACCTCCTCTTTGAGTGATAAGATAGATGTTATCATGGCTATGCTTGTCAATGGGAAAGCTCCTTTAGATCCAAATAATGTTCCCTTAGCTTCTTTGGTTGCTCAAGAAGATCAAGTTGATGCGAACTTCATTAGAAACGACAATTTTGGAAACAATACTTATGATAATAACTATAGGCATTATCCTCCTAATAATGGCAATACCTATGAAAAATCCTACAACAATGCTAGAAGTGCCCCTCTAAACTTGAAGTCATACTCAAAGACTTTATTAGTAAACAAATCACTTTCAACAAGACTATGGAGGAAAAGATTTTAAATGTTGACAAAAATATTTCCTCTTTGTCTGAAGCACATGCTTCCTTGATTAATAAAATGGCTGCTAAACCTAAAACCATGGAAAGTGCCTTTGCTGCTACTCATGCCATACAAGTTACTATTGATGAAAATGTTAGACTGTTATCCCAACTTCATGGTAAGTGGGAAAGGGAAGCTGAAATTGATAGAAACAATAGTGTGTGCACCATCACCACCCATATGGATGCTACTAAACCACAAGAAGTCCCTATTCCTCCTCCAACAATGCCTAATGATAATGAGTCTACTGCTAGTGATGCTAAGTTTGATTTTGATCTTGATGGTTGCAATATTTCGGAAGTGATTATGTTCCTGCAAAAACTTGCTAGAAGTCCTGATACTAGTGATATGCATGTTGCTTTCACCAAACACATTACAGATGCTCTTGTTAAGATTAAGGAAGAGAAGTTAAAACACAAAGCTTTTATTCCTAGGAAAGTATAAGATAGTTGGAAACCCATTATTAATATGCAAGTGAATGACTTTGATCTCAAAGCTTCATGTGATCTTGGTTCTAGTATCTCTATTATGCCTAGGAAGATTTATGAAATGCTTGATTTGCCACCTTTAGAAGATTGTTATTTGGATGTCCCACTTAATGAAAATACTAAGAAGAAACTCATGGGGAGTGTTAATGATGTTCTCATTATGGTTAACAATTCTTATGTCCCTGTTGATTTCTATGTTTTGGATGTTGAATACAATGCTTCTTGTCATATTACTTTGGCAAGACCTTTTCTTAGAACTGTTGGTGCCATCATTGATATGAAAGAAGGCACCATTAAATATCAATTTCCATTCAATAAAGGTATTGAACACTTACCTACGAGGAGAGATAAGTTGCTTTTTGCTCCTCCTTTGAAAGCAAGGTTTGATGTTAATGCTTCCTCATTTGAAAATACTTGATTTCTTGCTTCTTGTGCCTAACTTAAAGGCGTTAAAGAAAAGTACTTGTTGGGAGATAACCCAAGAGTTTTCTTGATTCTTGGAAGTTATTACTTCTGTAATGACCTCTCCTTATCCTTTATGTTTGATTTTTGTGCCAAGAATGACCTCGAATGAGAGGGAAGATTTGGGGAGTTGTTGTCTCAAAACAGATTTATGTCCTCCACCATAAAAATTCTTGAGGAGTCTCTATAAGTCAGATTGAGCTGAAAATTTACAAATAAATCCCCTAGTATGTTAGCTAACTTTTGTTAGTTCGACACTTTCTGATTTGAGCAACAGAAGATTTTCAAAAAAAATCGGTTTCTACCTGCTGGTCTGTTTTGACAAATTTCTGCCATTATTTGCATTTGCTTCTTATTGAGTCCTTTTTGGGTTCTTTTTGGAAAATTGAGCTTTTTGAAGGAGTTGCTATCGTAGCTAGTGTTTTTAGTGAAAAGTTCTGCTATTCTAAAACTAAGCGTAAAGGTATATTATCTTTTGAATACACTAATGTTGCTAATGAAGATTGTGTGAAGTTTTGTATGAAGGAAAATTTTCAGGTGTAGAGAGAGAATGATGTCATGAGATGAAGAATGGACAAAAGCTCAAGCTTGGGGATGCCACCCCCAGTGTCACCCCAAGAAATATCCAAGAGTTGCAAGCGTCAAAGTTTGGGGATGCCCAAGGCATCCCCTTCTTCATCAATAAAAAGCTCAGGTCTTTCTAGACACTTCGTTTTTATTGTTTCATGCACTGTTGTGTTGTTCTTGGAGCGTCTTAGTTTTTGTTTGCTTTGAGTAGTTTGTTTAGTTTGCTGAATAAATTAGTTTGGACCCCCATTCTCGCTGTGTTGTTCCAAATAAGTTGATTGGTGTTGGAAAGGAGTAGAAAGTTCTTGCTTGAAAGTGCAAGAGGAGCTTGCATTGACTGTGACTTAGACTTCAGCATGGCATGCTAGGTGTTGTTTTGACCTTATGCTTAGTGATTATTGTTGTAGCATGACTTGATCCAAACAATTGGGATTGCTTAGTGTGCCTTGAAAGAATCATGCATTGTTTTAGCATGCAAACGCATAGTATTGTGGTTTTCTCCTTTGATGCTTTTTTTGGGTTGACTTGGCACATGCTCACACCATGTTATGACTATGAACAAGTCACCATAGCCTCTATGATCATTTAGTCCTTGACTTGTAGTACCACTCTATGCTTTGATTAGTAATGTTTTGTCGCTCTGCATGATTATGGCCATTATTGCTCTCTTAGTTGGTTGCCCCAGTCTTTTGCTAGCCTCCACTTGTATGATTAAGCTCTACTCATCCTTCCAACTTCAAAGAAACCAAGTTATTCCAAAGTGTCCACTATAAACTCCTATACATGGTGTGTTACACCATTCCAAGTATATTCTTGTTTTCATCTATCTTCTAATTAAAAAGTATTTTATTATGTGAAAACTTAGTGATTAAAGCTCTCACGAACTTGATGGCACACTTTTTATTCCTTGCTCCTAATAAACTTGAACCATTGTGTCATCTATGTTGTATATGCTTGCACTTATACGTTGGAATTTTCAGAACTGTGTTGTCACAGGGAACGTTTTCAACATTGCACTTGTACTTTGTACACAGTTGATATCATGCTATTTTGTCTATGGATGTCGCCGGTGTGAAATAAAAAGGGAGCTTGTAAGTCCATGGAGTTATGTATTTTGTGTTAGAGAAACGCCTGGACCGCTAGCCTAAGCCATCCCTAATCATGGTGGAAACTTGTAGCATCACCATAATGAGCAATCTGTGAAGCATCCTCAATAAAAATCTATGCAAGTAGCAAATAAAAAGATCGCTGAGATGCTCATTGTCTGCTTGTCTTGTCATTTTGGTTATGGGAAAGCTCATGTACCATGTGCAAGGGGTACCCCGTTGGCGGTTCTCTATGATACACATGTACTTACTATGAGAAGAACTTACAGGTGACCAAAGTTGAGTAGCATGAGGTGTGGCCCTTGTATTCAAGGGACATGAGATTGCCAAATTATAATTTGTCAAGCATATACTCCATAGTTTGTTCACTTTAACCTTACTCACTTCAAGATGCTTATGATAGGGGCAATGAGAGCTGAAAGCTAACAAGTACCATAATTTTAGGAAGCTCTTTTTGAAACATGAAATCCCTGCTTCCCTTGATGAAGGGCCTTTCTTCCACTATTATATTGAGTCTCCACCTTCTACCTTTAGGCACCAGTTAAGGGAGAATAGTCGTCATTCTTAGTTCTATGTGTAGTGTCCCAAAACTTATTGATTGATGCATATTGTTGATATTGCTTGTTGTTGTGCTATTTGTATCTAGTCAGTCTTATGGACTTTGAAGGTGTCCTATGCATCTATTTGCTACTCCATGGGGGACAAGTTGAATGCCACTATGCCATGTTTTCTGTAAGTGAAACAAACAAACATTTTTCAATGCATGTTATTCATGATCTTTGTTTGTAGGCTTTCATGTTGCATGCATAGTTACTTTGTCTTATTGTTAGAACTCCATCTTTCATTCTCATGTTTAGAGTTCTTTAATCCTAGCTTTCAATTCTTGCAAATGCTTTAATCTTGTTTTTGATGGTGCATGTCACCTCAAAAATTATTCTTTTATCACTTACCTACTCGAGGACGAGCAGGAGTTAAGCTTGGGGATGCTTGATGAGTCAGAAACATATCTAATTTTTTTGATGTTCCATGCTTGTTTAGTATCTACTTTGCTTTGGTTTGTCCACACTTTGAGGTGCTTTTCATATGTTTTATGGTACTAACCTATTAACAAGTTGCCATAGTGCTAGTTGCCTGTTTCTGCTGTTTTTGGTTCCAGAAAAGCTAGTAAGGAAATATTCTCGGAATTGTACGGGACAAAAGATAAAGTCAATATTTCACCGAGGAGACCACGGAGTCCAGAGGAGAGACGGAGGGGCTCCACAGGGCGGCTGCACCCCCAAGGCGTGGCCAAGGGTGGGCCCGCGCCTGGGCAGGGTGTGGGCCCCCTGGCCGCTTCCCAGCCTCGCCTCTTCGCCTATAAGAATCCCCCGGTGCCTAAACCCTAACTACCCGATCAATATTCCACGAAACCGTCTGTAGCCTCCGCCACCATCGTCCCTAGATCGGGGGATCTGAAGCTCTTCCCGGCACCCTGCCGGAGTGGAGATCATCCCGGACACCTTCTTCTTCATCATGCCAGCCTGCGGTATGAAGCATGAGTAGTTCCAGCTTGGACTACGGTAGCTAGATGGTTGTATCTCCTCCTTGTGCTTTCATGTCTAGATCTTGTGAGCTCCATTCATGATCAATATCTAATCTATTTTTAATCATGCATGTTGTGTTTGCGGGGATCCGATGGATATTGAGACTACTATGTCACATTGATTAATGGTTTTTTTCTATTTCATTCTATCATGTCTGTGTTGTTTGAGATCTTGCATGCTCTCCGTTGTTAGTAGCTATCTTGGCCAAGTAGTTGCTAGTGACTCCAAGAGGGGGTATTTATGCTCAATAGTGGGTTCATGCCTCTACTTAATCAAGGAAAGTGACAGAAATATCTATGGTTGTAGATGTGATGTTGCCACTAGGGGGAAAACAACGGTCTCTTGTTCATGGAACAAGTGGATTGTTTACCTTACACACTTTGGTTAAAGCAGTTGTCTGTTGCTTGCAACTAAATACTGGAGGGGTTCGGATGATAACCCAAAGGTGGACTTCTAGTCATAGATGCAGTTGGATGGCGGTCTATGTATATTGTTGTATTGCCCAATCGAATTTCATAGGATCTTTTTGTCTAGTATTGCATTGTTATGCCTTGCTCAGTCATGTTAATTGCCCTGCTGTAATTTGTTTACCCAGCATGCCATGTTTGTTTATGTAATGAGAACACCTCTAGTGAACTATGGACCCGGTCCAATCTTTACTATTGATAGATCTTCCACTGTTACTGTTTACTTGCTGCAAACCATCATCACCTTCCACACCATACAGTTAATCCTTTGTTACAACAACCGGTGAGATTGACAACTTCACTGTTAGTTGGGGCAAAGTCTTGAGTTTGTGTTGTGCAGGTTTCGACTTTGCTTGCAACATCTTTGGGACGTTTCCTTCTTCCTACTGGTTCGATAACCACGGTTTCTTACTAAGGGAAAACTTGCTTCTGTGCTGCATCATACCTTCCTCTTGGGGTTTCCCAATGAAGCGCTAACGCGGCGCCATTAGTGTCCACCATACCTACCTACTAGCATCATTTGCTATTTCTGTGCATATGCAATATGCCCTGTTTTCTTCCAAATAAAATGTTTGAAGCTTTTGAGAAAGTTAGTTAGTAAATCTCTCACAAACTTGATGGCACACTTTATTTCTTGCACTTAATAAATCTGAACAATTGTGACTGTCCATGAAAGTTATATGCTTGCAAATTATTGGCTAGGAGTTAGTAGAACCGTGCTGTCACGGGGAACGGTTTCAACATTGCACCTGTACTTTGTACCCAATTTATATAATGCTCTTTTGTTTAAGGATGTCGTCGGTGTGAAATAAAAGGGGAGCTTGTGAGTTCATGGAGTTATATATATCTAATAGAGAAACGCCTGGGCCGCTAGCCTAAGCCATGCCTAATCATGGTGGAAACTTGCAGCATAACCATAATGAGCAATCTATGAAGCATCCTTAATAAAAAACTTTGGAAATAGCAAATAAAAAGATCGCTAAGATGCTTATTGTCTGCTTGCCTTGTCATTTTGATTATGGGATAGCTCCTATATCATGTGCAAGGGGTACCCCGTTGGCGGTTCTCTATGATACACATGTACTTACTATGACAAGAACTTACAGGTGACCAAAGTTGAGTAGCATAATGTGCGGCCCTCGTACTAAAGGGACATGAGATTTCTAGTTTATGATCTGTTAAGCATATAACTCATATTGGACCTCACTTTCACCTTAACCATCTAAAGATGCCTATGATAGGGGCAATGAGAGCTCAAAGCTAATGAGTACCATACTTTCAGCATTTGTAAGCCTTTCAAACTTTTCAAAACCTTTTCACTTCCTTGTTGAGTCACCGCTTATTCTATGAGCACCCTCTTGAGAGAATAGTTGTCATTCTTAGTGTAATGTGCTTGTCTCAAAACTTGGTTAATTATGTCATGACTTTGATGCTTCTATCTCTGATAAATTTACTTCTAGTCTTCACTTGAACTTCAGAGGTGCCTTGGCATTTATTTTGTGATCTACAAACAAAGACAAGCGAGATACCACTCTATCATACCTTCTTATGAGCATTGCAATGTTTCTTATGTTTATGTCTCATGCTACTTATTATAATTGAGTTGGAATCTCTTCATATCTTGCAATGATTATTAAGTAGACTTAGTTGCATACTCCTTATTATTAATTGTCTAATTATCTACTCCTGTGCTGAGAATATTTACATCATATGAAGCAAATGTGTTCGTGAAAGTTCTTTTATCGCACTCAGTTTTCAACTAAATTGCTTGAGGACAAGCAATAAGCTAAGCTTGGGGGAGTTGATACGTCCAAAACGTATCTACTTTCCTGAACACTTTTACTATTGTTTCTCCTCTAAACTTGTGTGATTTGGATACAACTAACACGGACTGACGCTGTTTTCAGCAGAATTACCTTGGTGTCTAGTTTTTGTGCAGAAAATCAACTATCAGGAAAAATCCCGGAAAATATGCCAAAAATCCTATTTCACCAGAAGACTCACGAAGCCAGAATACGAGACGGAGTGGAGGCCTGAGGGGCCCACACCCCCTGCCGCGTGAGCCAGACCTGGTCGCGCCTGGGAGGGGTGTGGCCACCTCGGGCACCCCCTCGGACTCCCTCTTCGCCTATAAGAAGCCTCCTGACCTAAAAACCGAGGGGGGGTTGTGTTTTTCCAGAAAGAGTTCCACTGCGCCGCCACCACCAAAAACCGCTATTCGGAACCAAAAACTCCGTTCTGGCACCCTTCCGGGACGGGGAATTTGGAGAGGATCATCACCATCATCATCAACAATGCCTCTCCATCAACCATCCATGTTTCCCCCATCCATGAGTGAGTAATCCCCCGTTGTAGGCTATGGGGATGGTAGGGATTGGATGAGTTCTATCATGTAATCGAATAAGATTGTTAGGGCATGGTGCCTAGTATCTCTATTAGTGCTATTTGACTTTGTTGCAACTTGTTGTGCTTAATGCTTGTCACTAGGTCCCGAGTGCCATGATCTCACATCTGAACTTATTATTGATTTATTATGATAGTATTGTTTGTGATCTTATCTGCAAGTTGTGTACACATATCATTGTCCAGATCCAAAGGCCCCAAAGTGACAGAAATTGGGACAACCGGAGGGGATGGCTATGATGTGAGGATCACATGTGTTCATGGAGTGGTAATGATTTGCTCCGGTGCTCTATTAAAAGGAGCGCCTTAATTTCCAGTAGTTCCCTTGAGGCCCCGCTGCAACGGGCTGGCAGGACAAAAGATGTTGTGCAAGTTATCATTGCGAGCACGCATGACTATATATGGAGAACATTCCTATAATTGTTTAGTACTTGTATGCTTTATCTTATTTATCTGCAATTGCCCTAGATCTTGAAGTTACATGAATAGACTCGTCCATGCAACGCCCATCCATCCATCCCTATGCCTACCGCACTCATATCCTACTATTTGCTACTATTGTTACTATTGCTCTTGTTCTACTGCTTATGTTACTTTACTATTGCTATTAACAAACTATTGCTACTGATAAACTTCTGTGAGCAAGACTATTTCTAGGTGCAGCTGAATTGACAACTCAGTTGTTAAGGCTTGCAAGTATTCTTTGTGTCCCCTTGTGTCGAATCAATAAATTGGGTAATACAACCCTCGAAGACTGTTGCGGTCCCCTATACTTGTGGGTCATCAGTACTCAATATCCATCGGATCCCAACAAACACAACATGTAGGATTACAAATAGATGATCTTGATCATTATAGGCACCTCACAAGATCTAAACATGATAGCACAAAAGAGAAGAAACGAACATCTAGCTACTGCTATGGACCCACAGTCCAAGGATGAACTACTCACGCATCACTCCGGAGGCTGGCATGGTGATGAAGAAGGCCTCCAGTGTGATCTCCCCTCTCCGGCAGGGTGACGGGAAGAGCTTCAGATCCCTCCCGATCTAGGGTCGATGCTGGCGGTGGCTATGGACTTTTTCATGGATTTCTGATCGGGGCTCCAGGTTGATCTCCCCTCTCTGGCAGGGTGTCGGGAAGAGCTTCAGATCTCTACCGATCTAGGTACGATCGTGGTGGCAGCTACATACTTTTTTGTGGATTTCTGATCGGGTTCCTAGGGTTTCTGCCTCTAGTTGTTTATATAGGCGTTGGGGTGATATGTCGTAAACGTATCTATAATTTTTTATGTTCATGCTTCTTTAGTATCAACTTTGCTATGCTTTATCTACACTTTGAGGTATTTTCCTACATTTTCTAGGACTAACCTATTAACAAGATGCTGCAGTGCCAGTTGCCTGTTTTCTGCTGTTTTTGGTTTCAGTAAAGCTAGTAAGGAAATATTCTCGGAATTGGACGGGACAAAAGCCAAAGTCAATATATTACCGGAGAGAACACGGAGTCCAGAGGAGAGACGGAGGGGCGCCACAGGGTGGCCACACCCCTGGCGCAGGTCCACCCTAGGCCACGCTAGGGTAGGGTGTGGGCCCACTGGCCCTCAACCGACCTCGCCTCTTGGCCTATAAACTCACCCCGATAGAGAAACCCTAAACACCCGATCAGATCTCCATGAAACAGTCTGTAGCCGCCGCCACCATTGTCCCAAGATCGGGGGATCTGAAGCTCTTTCTGGCACCCTGCCGGAGGGGAGAGATCATCCCGGAGGCCTTCTTCATCACCATACCAGCCTCCAGTATGATGCGTTAGTAGTTCACCCGTGGACTATGGGTCCATACAGTAGCTAGATAGTTGTTTCTCCTCCTTTGTGCTATCATGTTTAGATATTGTGAGCTCCGTTCGTGATCAAGATCATCTATTTGTAATCATACATGTTGTGTTTGCGGGGATCCGATGGATATTGAGATAATATGTCAGACTGATTATTGATTCTATCATGTCAGATTGATTATTGATTCTATCATGTCTGTGTTATTTGTGATCTTGCATGCTCTCCGTTGCTAGTAGCTATCTTGGCCAAGTAGATGCTTGTGACTCCAAGAGGGAGTATTTATGCTCGATAGTACGTTCATGCCTCTAGTAATATGGGGAAGTGACATAAATCTCTAAGGTTGTATATGTGTTGTTGCTATTAGGGAGAAACCAACAATCTTTTGTTCATGGAAAAATTGTATTGTTTACTTTGGACACATTGATTAATGCAATTATTCGTTGCTTGCAACTTAATATTGGAGGGGGTTCGGATGATAACCTGAAGGTGGATTATTATTCAGATGCATTTGGATTACGGTCTATGTATATTATTGTAATTTCCAATCAAATCTCATAGGAGTCATGATCTCTAGTATTTGCATTGTTATGCTTGCTCAATCTGTCAATTGCCCCGCTGTAATTTGTTCATCCAGCATGTTATCTATCTTAAGGAGAACACCTCTAGTGAACTGTGGAACCCGGTCCAATCTTTATCATTGATACATCATCTACTGTTACCGTTTACTTTCTACAAGCAACTATTATCTTCCACACTATATGTTTAATCCTTTGTTTTCAGCAAACCGGTGAGATTGACAACCTCACTCTAAGTTGGGGAAAGTCTTGAGTTTGTGTTGTGCATTATTCCAAGTTGTTAGCAACACCTTGGAGTTGTTTCCTTGCTCCTACTGGTTCGATAACCTTGGTTTCATAACTGAGGGAACACTTGCTGTTGTGCTCGTCACACCTTGCTCTTGGGGTCTCCCAATGAGGTTGTACAGTCAACTGAGCCACCGTCAAGATTTTCTGGCGCCGTTGCCAGGGAGTTAAGGACAGCTTTGCAAGGGGAGTCTCTCACAACCATTCTCTTTACTTTTTTTTGCTTAGTTTTTTTGCTTTGTTTTGCTTGTTTATTTCTTTCAAAAATACAAAAAAATAGTTTCGTTTGGATTGCTTTTTCTTATCAAAACAAAAAAATTAGTTCCTACTCTAGTTACTACTGTTGTTGGTTTGCTCCACTTTTGCAAAAATGAACACTACTGAGAACACCAAGTTGTGTGAATTCACTAGCACAAACAACACTGATTTCCTTTGCACAACCATTGCTCCACCTTCTCCTGATGCTACCTTTTATGAAATTAAACCTGCTTTGTGGAATCTTGTTATGAAAGAGCAATTTTCTGGTGCTAGTTCTAATGCTGCTGCTGCTCACCTTAATAACTTTGTTGAACTTTGTGAGATGCAAAAATATAAGGATGTATATGGAGATATTATTAAGCTTAAATTGTTTCCTTTCTCTTTGAGAGGAAAAACTAAAGAATGGTTGTTATCCTTTCCTAGAAATAATATTAATTCTAGGATCAAATGCAAAGATGCTTTTTTTGGAAAATACTATCCTCCTACTAAGATTATATCTATGAGAACTGGAATAATGAAATTTAAACAACTTGATAATGAACATGTTGCTCAAGCTTGGGTAAGAATGAAATCTTCGGTAAAGAATTGTCCCACTCATGGACTGACTTCTTGGATGATTATCCAAACATTTTATGTAGGACTAAATTTTTCTTCAAGCAATCTGTTGGATTCTCCTGCTAGAGGTACCTTTATGACCATTACTTTGGGTCCTACAACAAAGTTGCTTGATAATACTACCTCTATTTCAAGGCTTAAGGCGCACACGATTTCCAGAGCAAAGTTTGACCAAAAGAATTGAGCAACAAAATCTTAATTATATTGTACATAATTAGTACCATTGGATTCGTATTGAAAAATACTTTCCAGTGATACTAGTTTTATACCAAAAATCTTTACGTAGTTAGAGTAATTCTTGGTCAAAGAAAAAACACGCAAAACGAGGACGCCTTAAGCCCTGAAACGGAGGGAGTATGATGGTTAACTATTCTGAATGACACACTAAGAGAGATCCACATGGTAAGAAGGTAAATTATGTTGAAGAAACCTCCTCCTTGAGTGATAAAATTGATGTTATTATGTGTATGCTTGTTAATGGAAAAGATCATATTGATCCAAATAATGTTCCTTTAGCCTCTTTGGTTGCTCAAGAAGAGCAAGTTGATGTGAACTTCATTAGAAATAATAATTTTAGCAACAATGCTTATAGGAATAATTTTGGTAATAATAATTATAGGCCTTATCCTCCCAATAATGGTAATGCTTATGGAAATTCCTACAGCAACAATAGAAGTGCTCCCTCTAAACTTGAAGTCATGCTTAAAGACTTTATTAGTAAACAAACTACTTTCAACAAGACTGTGGAGGAAAAGTTTGAATGTTGAGAAAAATATTTCATCTTTGTTTGAAGCACAATCCTCTTTGTTTAATAAAATGGATGCTAAACCTGAAACCATGGAAAATACCTTTGCTGTTGTTCATGCCATACAAGTTACTATTGACGAAAATGTTAGACTACTAGCTAAATTGCATGCTAAGTGGAAAAGAGAAGATGAAATTGCTAGAAACAATAGTATTTGTACTATAACCACCACCAATGTTGATGCTAGAAAACCACAAGAAGCCCCCATTCCTTCTACAACAATGCCTAAACCCAATAAGAATGCTTAAATTTTTCAAAATATGGGAAACAATAAGTCTAGTACCTGTGATGCTAAGTTTGATTTTTTATCTTGATGATTGCAATATTTATGAAGTAGTCATGTTCCTACAAAATCTTGCTAGAAGTCCTAATGCTAGTGCTATGAATATGGCTTTTACAAAACACATTACCGATGCTCTCATTAAAATTAAAGAATAAAAATTGAAACATAAAGCTTCTATTCCTAGGAAGTTAGATGATGGTTGGGAAATCATCATTAATATGCAAGTGAATGATTTTGATCTCAAAGCTTTATGTGACCTTCGTTCTAGTGTCTCTATTATGCCTACAAAGATTTATGAAATGCTTGATTTGCCAACTTTGGAAGATTGCTATTTAGATGTTCCACTTGATTATAATGCTAAAAAGAAACTTATGGGGAGTATTAATGATGTTCTTGTTATGGTTAACAATGCCTATGTTCCTGTTGTTTCTATGTTTTGGATGTTGAGGGCAATGCTTCTTGTCCTATTACTTTGGGAAGACCTTTTCTTAGAATTGCCATTATTGATATGAAAGAAGGCACCATTAAATATCAATTCCCATTCAAGAACGTTATTGAACAGTTCCCTATAAGGAGAGATAAGTTACCTTTTTCTCCTCCTGTTAAAGCAAAATTTGATGTCAATGCTTCTTCATTTGAAAATACTTGATCCTTGCTTCTTATGCGTAACTTAAAGGCGTTAAAGAAAAGTACTTCTTGAGAGATAACCCAATAGTTTTATTGAGTGTTGGAAGTTATTACTTCTGTAATAACCTCTCCTTATCCTTTTTGTGTGATTTTTGTGCGAAGAATAACCTCTAATGAGAGAGAAGTAAGATTTGGGAAAGTTGATGTCCCGAAATAGATTTTTGTGCTTCACTGTAATTTTTTTTGAAAAATCTCTATATGTCGGATTGAGTTGTAATTTTCTGAGTAAATGTCCTATGTTGTTATATAAATTTTGTTAGTTCAACACTTTTCAATTTGAGCAACAAAAGGTCTTCGAAAAAATCGGTTTTTACCTGCTGGTCTGTTTTGACAGAATTCTGCCATTATTTGCATTTTCCTCTTAGTTTCTTTTTGAGTTCTTATTTATCACTTGAGCTTTTTAAAGGAATTGTTATAGTAGCTTGTGTTTTAATGAAGGTTTTACTTGTGTTGAAACTAAACCCAAAGGTTTATTATCTTGAATGCACTAATGTTGCTAATGAAGATTGTGTGAAGTTTTGTATGAAGGAAAATTTCAAGTGTAGGGAAGAATGATGTGATGAGATGAAGAATGAACAAAATCTCAAGCTTGGGGATGCCACCCCGTGTCACCCCAAGAAATATTCAAGAGGTACAAGCGTCAAAACTTGGGGATGCCCAAGGCATCCCCTTCTTCATCAATAAAAATCTCAGGTCTCTTTCTAGACACTTCGTTTTTATTGTTTCATGCACTGTTGTGTTGTTCTTGGAGCATCTTAGTTTTTGTTTTTGGTTTTCATTTGCTTAGTTTGATTGAATAAAATAGTTGGACCCTCCTCATTCGCTATGTTATTTCAAATAAGTTGATTGGTGTTGGAAAAGAATAGAAAGTTTCATGCTTAAGTGGTACAAAGGGGGGCTTGTTTTTACAGTGGCTTAGACTTTATCATGTCATGCTAGATGTTGATTTGACCTTATGCTTAGTGATTATTGCTGCAGCATGACTTGTTCCAAACAATTGAGATTGCTTAATGTGTCTTGAAAGAATCATGCGTTGTTTTAGCATACAAAAGCATATTATTGTGGTATTCTCCTTTGATGCTTTGTTTGGGTTGACTTGGCACATGCTCACACCATGTTATGACTATGAACCAGTCACCTTAGCCTCTATGATCATTTAGTTTTTGACTTGTGATATCACTATATGCTTTGATTAATATTTTTTTGTCGCTCTGCATGATTATGGCCATTATTGCTCTCTTAGTTGGCCGCTCCCAGTATTTTGCTAGCCTCCACCTATATTGAGTAAGCTCTACTCATGCATCCAACTCCCAAGAAACCAAGTTATTACAAAATAGTCCACTATAAATTCCTATGCATGGTGTGTTACACCATTCCAAGTATATTCTTATTTTATCCATCTTCCAAATTAAACTTGTTATGAGAAAAATAGTGATTAAATCTCTCACAAACTTGATGGCACACTTTACATTCTTTCTCCTAATAAACTTGAACCATTGTGTCATCTATGTTGTATATGCTTGCACTTATAAGTTGGGAATAAGCCGAACCATGCTGTCATGGGGAACGCTTTCAACACTTGTAAATATTATCCAGTTGATATCATGATCTTTTGTTTATGGATGTCGGCGGTGTGAAATAAAAGGGGAGCCTATAAGTTCATGGAGTATTATATATGTGTTAGAGAAACGCTTGGGCCACTAGCCTAAGCCATGCCTAATCATGGTGGAAACTTGCAGCATCGCCATAGTGAGTAATCTATGAAGCATCCTTAGAAAAAAATATAAGAAAAAAAAGAGAAAAGAAAAAATATGCACCATGCTCATGGTAAATAAAAGGATCGCTGAGATGCTCAACATCTGTTGCCTTGTCATTTTTATATGGGATAGCTCATGTGTCATGGGGCAAGGGGTATCCCGTTGGCGGTTCTCTATGATACACATATACTTACAATGACAAGAACTTGCTTGTGACTAAAGTTGAGTAGCATGAGGAACGGCCCTCGTACTAAAGGGACATGATATTACCAACTTATGATTTGTCAATCATATACTCCATATTTGTTTCACTTTAACCTTAATCACTTCAAGATGCTTATGATAGGGGCAATGAGAGCTGAAAGCTAATAAGTACCATAATTTTTGGAAGCTCTTTATGAAACTTGAAATCCCTGCTTCCCTGTGAAGGGCCTTTCTTCCTACTTTTATATTGAGTCTCCACCTTCTATCTTTATGCACCAATTAAGAGAGCATAGTTGTCATTCTTTGTTTTATGTGCATTGTCCCAAAACTTATTGATTGATTCATAATGTTGATATTGCTTGTCCTTGAACTATTTGTATCTAGTCACCCTTATGAACTTTGAAGGTGTCCAATGCATTTATATTTTTCTACTCCATGAGGGACAATCTGAATACCACTATGCTATGTTTTCTATATGTGAAACAAACAAACGTCTCTCAATGCATTGTTATTTATGATCTTTGTTTATATCTTTTCATGTTGCAACATAGTTACTATGTCTTATTGTTAGAACTATATCTTTCATGCTCATGTTTAGAGTACTTTGATCCCAGCTTTTAATGCTTTGCAAATGGTTTGATCAAGATTGTGATGGTGCATGTCACCTCAAAAATTATTCTTTTTATCACATACCTACTCAAGGACGAGCAGGAGTTAAGCTTGGGGATGCTTGATACGTCGTAAACGTATCTATATTTTTTTGATATTCCATGCTTGTTTAGTATCAACTTTGCTATGCTTTGTGTACACTTTGAGGTATTTTTATACATTTTCTAGGACGAACCTATAAACAAGATTTCGCAGTGCCAGTGCTTGTTTTCTGTTGTTTTTGGTTTCAGAAAAGCTAGTAAGGAAATATTCTCGAAATTGGACGGGACAAAAGCCAAAGTCAATATTTTACCGGAGAGAACAGGAAGTCCAGAGGAGAGACGGAGGGGCGCCACAGGGTGGCCACACCCCCTGGCGTGGGTCCACCCTAGGTCGCGCAAGGGCAGGGTGTGGGCCCCCTGGCCCTCAACCGACCTCGCATCTTCGCCTATAAAGTCACCCCGATGCAGAAACCTTAAACACCCGATCAGATCTCCACAAAACAGTCCCTAGCCGCCACCATCATCGTCCCTAGATCGGGGGGATCTGAAGCTCTTACCGGCACCCTTCCGGAGGGGAGAGAACATCCCGAAGGCCTTATTCATCACCATGCCAGCCTCCGGTATGATGCGTTAGTAGTTCACCCTTTGACTATGGGTCCATACAGTAGCTAGATGCATGGTTGTTTCTCCTCCTTTTTGCTATCATGTTTAGATCTTGTGAGCTCAGTTCATGATCAAGATCATCTATTTGTAATCATACATGTTATGTTTGCGGGGATCCAATGGATATTGAGATACTATGTCAGATTGATTATTGATTCTATCCTATCAGATTGATTATTGATTCTATCATGTCTATGTTATTTGTGATCTTGCATGCTCTCCGTTGCTAGTAGCTATCTTGTCCAAGTAGATGCTTGTGACTCGAAGAGGGAGTATTTATGCTCGATAGTAGGTTCATGCCTCTAGTAATCTGGGGAAGTGATAGAAATCTCTAAGATTGTAGATGTGTTGTTGCTACTAGGGAGAAAACAACAATCTTTTGTTCATGGAACAATTGTATTGTTTACTTTACACACATTTCTTAATGCAATTATTCGTTGCTTGCAACTTAATACTAGAGGGGGTTCGGATGATAACCTGAAGGTGGATTATTAGTCATAGATGCAGTTGGATTATGGTCTATGTATATTGTTGTAATGCCCAATCAAATCTCATAGGAGTCATGATGTCTAGTATTTGCATTGTTATGCTTGCTCAATCGGTCAATTGCCCCGCTGTAATTTGTTCACCCAGCATGTTATCTATCTTAAGGAGGACACCTCTAGTGAACTGTGGACCCCGGTCTAATCTTTATCATTGATACATCATCTACTGTTATCGTTTACTTTCTACAAGCAACTATTATCTTCCATACTATATGTTTAATCCTTTGTTTTCAGCAAACTAGTGAGATTGACAACCTCACTATAAGTTGGGGCAAAGTCTTGAGTTTGTGTTGTGCAGGATTCCAAGTTGTTAGCAACACATTGGAGTTGTTTGCTTGCTCCTACTGGTTCGATAACCTTGGTTTCATAACTAAGGGAAAACTTGTTGTTGTGCTCATCACACCTTGCTCTTGGGGTCTCCCAACGAGGCTCTACAGTCAACTAAGCCACCATCAAGGGGTAAGGTCGGTTGAGGGCCAGGGGGGCCACACCATGCCCTGGCGCGGCCTAGGGTGGACCCGCGCCTTGGGGTGGTGTGGCCGCCCTGTGGCGATTCTTCCTCCCCTCTCTAGACTCCGTCTTTGTTACGGTAAAATATTGACTTCAATTTTTTTTCGTCCAATTCCGAGAATAATTTTTTACTAGTTTTTCTAAAACCAAAAACAGCAGAAAACAGGGAACTGACACCACGACATCTTGTTAAGAGGTTAGTTCCAGAAATTGCATAAAAATGCCTCAAAGTGTCAACAAAACATAAGATAGGTGGTACAAAATAAGCATAGAGCATAAAAAATTATAGATACGTTTACGACGCATAAGCTTCTTTGATCTATCTCTATAGATCTGGATTCCGAGAATGTATTTTTCCTTACCCAAGTCTTTCATTGAAAAAATCTTTTCCAATGATTCCTTGGGTCCTTGCAACATCTGGACATCATTTCGAATCAGTAATATGTCATCCACATATAAGATTAGAAAGTTGACTTTGCTCCCACTAAACTTTTTGTATAAATAAGAATCATGATCACTCTTGATGAAGCCAAAAGATTTAACCACTTCATCAAAGTGAATGTTCCAACTCCTATATGTTTGCTTCAACCCATAAATGGATTTTTGAAGTTTGCACACCTTGTCAGCATTAGCTGGATCAACAAAACCCTCGGGTTGTATCATATACACGCCCTCGGTTAAATTTTTGTTAAGGAAAGCCGTTTTGACATCCATCTGCCATATCTCATAGTCGAAATAGGTTGCTATAGTTAACATGATTCGGACTGATTTAAGCATCACTCCAGGCAAGAAAGTATCATCGTATTCAATTCCTTGAACTTGTCGGAACCCCTTCGCGACAAGCCGTGATTTATAGACGGAAACATTTCCATCCATATCAGTTTTCTTCTTAAAGACCCATTTGCACTCGACGGGTCTTGCATCATCTAGCAGATCAACCAAGTTCCAAACTTGATTTTCATCCATGGACTTTAAATCGGATCTCATGGCTCCAAGCCATGACTCGAAATCAGATCCCACCATCGCTTCTGAATAATTTGCCGGCTCGTCACTTTCTAACAGTAATACATCACGAACACTTCGTAATCTTGCTTATCTTCGTAGTACAGGTGTTGCTGCCAGCTTAGCTACCACGACCGGCTCATCCTCCAAAGATTTTGCTGACTCGCTACTAATCAGTTCCTCTCGAATTTCTTCGAGCTGCATTGTGCTTCCACTGACTCCCCGACTGAGAAACTCTTTCTCTAGGAAGACACCGTTCCGAGTGACAAATATTTTGCCCTCTTCTCGGTTGTAGAACTAGTAACCCAAGTTTTCCCTCGGATACCCCATGAAAATACACTTATCCGACTTGGTTGTAAGCTTGTCTGACTAAAGTCGCTTGATAGATGCTTGACAACCTCAAATCTTAAGAAAAGACAAACTCGACCTTTTGCTTGTCCACATCTCATGCGGTGTCTTCTCTACTGACTTTAATGGTATTCTGTTTAGTGTGAACGCTGCAGTTTCTAGACAATAATCACAAAATGATAAAGGCATATCTGTCCGACTTATCATTGATCGTACCATGTCCAACAAGGTCCGATTTCATCACAAGAATAGTATCGACTATTCTATTTGTTATATTTTTTGTTAATTTAATAGAACAATCTTGGCTTACATTAGTTTTATCACATCCGAATTACAACATAACTTTACTCAATTTATAATACTAAATCACTTTTGCAATTATATGCTTTATGTGCATGTACTCCATCTATTTGTGGTTATCTATGTGTGGTGTCAATTAATTTCCTTATCTCCGCATACATGCCACTTGGCACCTTGTTAATGCCCTTATACATATCCTCCATCACTTTTTTCATGCTATATATGACATGGAGTGCGACAAGCACAAGAACAATATAGGTAGAGCGAGAAAGAACATAGATGGAAGGAAGTCAAGCAAACAACCATGGCGACAGGAAAGGAAAATGTAAAACTAGTTAAAGTGGTTTTTTTCTAACAAGATCAATTCACTATGGTAATTACCTTATGATATTACGTTATCATCATTACTAACAGTTTATCGCGGTACATGCATGGAGAAATAATGTGAAAGACTGATTCAAATCTAGTTGGTTCCCGCGCAATTTGGGAGCCGTTTTAATTCAAGAGAATTCATATTTTCCTTATAGAGGTTGTTCCATCATAAGGACGAAAGAGTTAGAAAGAAGTTCATCAAGAAACTTTATAGTAGCTTCTAGATAAAATCATTGCTGTCTCTAGCTTCTTTGAAAAAAGATCATATCAGTCATGAGCTCTTCTGTTCTTTGGTGCTATCGTGTAGGATTCAAGCGAGCACTGTCATTGCAATCATGTCTCTACTCTGGTTTGCTGTTTTCTAAATCATGTGAATCGTGTACAGCATAAACTTACCATGTACCACTTAGAGTGGGTTGGTAGTTCTTGGACAACGGATCTATAGCAGTCTACGGTGAAAAACTGGTTCATATTTTGTTCTGTAAAAAGTTTTCATGTTCGCAAATTACGAATCGAAGTAGCTAGGAATTGAAGTACTGAGTTGAAGAAAATGCCACACATGACAATATCAGGAAACTCTATGTATAATTGAATGCATGAAAACTAATTGCATATGTAGATATTTTTCCCATCATATACACATATAGTTGCAAATAATATTACTATATTGTGTTAGTCTGCAGCAGCAGACCAGAGCACTATATAAGTCACATATGATGCTTGCATGTCACACAGGAAAGAAGACCACGGAGAGGATGTTCTTCACCAGCAACCTGATGCGCATCATGGAACGCGCCCTGTCGCCATACCCGCGCACCAGAATCGATCTAGATGCCGTGGATGCCATGGACCGGTGCGATGCGGAATTCGCTGCCATGGTCACCATCGCGGCCACCGAGCAGCAAAAGAAGGAGAGAAAGGGAGACCATGAGTGTCGATGACCTGATCGTAGCCATGGAGGTTCTCGGCTACGACCACTATGTCAGGCCCCTCACCGAGTACCTTCGCCGGTACCACGAGTCCAAAGGGAACGTGGGACACGGTGGCCGGCAGCGAGCAACAGCCGTTGTGCCGCCGAGGACGGGAGAGATGGCACCACCACCACAGGTTCCCAAATTTGCATCGGGTATGCCGCTGTACGGCTTCATGGTTCGAAGTCAGGCTCCTGAGATCGCTGCGGGGACAAGGGAAATGCCACCGACACCAACACGCTCGTCCGATTTTAGTACAATGGGCCTGCCGTTGTACAACTTCATGGTCCAAGATCCGGTGGCGGCGAAAGCTGTAGCAGTGGCGACAGGGGAAATAGCACCACATCCGTCAGACTTGGAATTTGTTCAGCCGCCGTACGAGTACGAATTTATGGGGCAAGGTCAGGTGTTGGCGGCTGTTGTAGCATCGGTGACATGGGAGATGCCACCAACACCACAACATCCGTCTGATTTTACGTTGGGTCTGCCAACGTACGATGCCATGGTGCGAGGTCAGACGCCTTTGGCGACAAGGGAACTAGGCATGAACACAGACATTCTCGCGTTGTGGTCTGGAGCTGCAGCAGTGGCAAGCAACTCTCGAATGCCACCTGCCGGTGATGATAACTCAATCATAGGCGGATCTAGCCGTCCCTCAGCCCGGACACGTGTCCAGGATTACGGCTTGCCGGCAAGCCTAATTTGATGACAATTTTATTAAAAATTAATGTCATTAGCTTTAAAATACACTATTTGCCTAGGCTTCAAATAATTCTTGGGGTCCACCACTGGACTCGGTGTAACCCTGGCACTAAAAGATGTGCATTTCAGTGAGAGGCTATTGTAAACCTGACATAAGTATTGCAGTACTTTCGGTGATCGATGATGATCAGAATAAATAGTTTTTCTGGCCATCATCTAGGACTTTTCTACACTAACAATAGTGGTAATGCAAATTACATCTATTCTTGAGGTTTTCTTGTTTTGGAAGTCTATAGACTAGCAATTCACACAGTCACACGCTAATCTTACATTGCAAATAGTTGCCCGAACAAGAAGGAAGACCAAGCAATGAGGAAAAGAGGAAGGTGGGGACAAATAGGGCCAACCTAGGATTTATGCCATTTTTCTAGATAACGCACTAAAAGGCAATATCATATTTCGTAGAATAAAGAAATAGACATCTAACACAATGTCACAAAAGAACACAACTCCATGCATTGCACCTGCCAAAGCGGCTTACAACCCATCATCAACAAAAGACCCGTGATAACGACATGCCTTTTCCAACCTCCTACCTAGAATGGTGAGGAGACGGCGCATGGAGCTACAAGACGATTTCTCCAATGAGGCTACCTTTGCTAGATGCACAAGGACTTGAGACATACTACCTTTGACCTCAACTTGTTGGAGGGGTGAAGGGACTCTCACTTAGGGTGTGAAGGTCTCACACACCGCGAGTGACCATGATTCACCAAGAGGTGATGGTACAAGGAAAGATGAGTGGAAGAACCTCTCATGATGAAATGTTTTTGGAAAGAGGAGAGGAAAGTACCTTTATCAAAATGCTCCTATGTGAGTCTAGGGTGATCATCTCTATGTATACCAAAAAGTTTAGATTATTTACATGTATGCCCCTAGGAATATCATGGTGACTCCCTTGGCATTCTTTACATGACCAAGGTGTATAAGGGTAAACTTACAACAATATTACATGGTATGTATACCATACATTTAGGCAAAGAGGATTTGTTGTTGAGGATATATATAATGGGTAACGCCATAGCATGGATTATGATCTGAATTGGGCTTGGCAAAGAGACCCAATGAGCCTAAGGTAGAAGCGGATTAGGGAGGTCTACGAAAGGTGGATGGGTGAATAGTTTAGGGTTGATTAATTATCCATACCTTCAACTTTAGCCACCAACTCCACCACGCCCAAGCCGCCCTTGAGGACTTAACATGTCTGCCATCCGACGTTTCTTCCTTGTACATGTTGACACCTTGGAAGTGCTGCATATATAGCATTGGGTCAATACGGACGACAAGAGTTGTTCGTGGGACACGACGATGACGGAGAAGTAGTACAACATCATTGCCCCGACATGCTTCACCAATTTCCACACTTACGCATCTAGTGATAATCTGCTTGTGATCTATGACTGAAGCAATCCCGGTTTACATGGTACACACTTTAATTGATGCTAGTATAGCCTATCTATATCCGTATATATAGGGTACATGTGTATACTAACCAACATGCATCATGACGTTTTTTCAGTTAATTAATAAAAATACGGCATACCTATAAACATGTCTCTTCGCATCCAAATTCATTGAGAACATATGCAAGCTAATGCTAAACTCCTTTTTCTATGCTCATAAATGTGTTTAAACCTAGTTACCATAACATCTATGGATTTTACAAAAAACATTACACATATCTACCCAAAAAATCCATCTGAAGTTTGAAAAAAATCACGGGTATATACACATTGGCATCGAAAGTTTCAATACGAAGTACATGATTTTCTAAATGGTGACCATGCATTTAGGTTGACACAAAAACAAGCAAGTGTGTGATTGCAAATGGACGTCAAAAGATAGCTACCAACTAGGTTCTGGGTGAATAATACGTGATGTTGCACCTTGTTCCTCGTTAGATTATGATATTCTCCATGTAAAAGTAAAGTGCACAATGAGGCTCAATGCATTTTTAATTAATAAATAAAAAACCCTGACTAGCCTTTCAAACATAATTGGTTATATCTAAATTCCCGGGTGTATAAAATTTAATGCCAAAATCTCATTGCTTGGGATGTGCACAAATTGATATATTATAGTATCTTTTTTTGGTGTCTATTAATTTCGCCCATTAATTTCCTTGTGTTTTCTAGTGTACCATATTATATGCGTTTGTACTTGTATGCCACTTGGCACCCTTTTCTAGCCAGAGACCCGTCAGTTTTTTTGTTGCTTGTACTTCCTTGCTACATATAAACATTGCCTCCTAGAGATGTATGCCAAAGCACAAGGACATCACAAGTAGAGCGAGAGGAGCAGAGATGGATAGAAGTCAAGGAAACGACCATGGAAACGATGGAGGAGAAGGTAAAACTAGATCAAGGGAATCCTCTCATAAAATATCATCTCTTCAATTGGTTTGGCATCTGATATTACATAGCTGAAATATATTACTAATTTTTTGATACCATGATTTTTTTTTCAAAAATCTGTTCATCCTTGTTGGTTCCCGCGCAATATGTGAGCTTCTTTGATTCAATGGTTCCTATTTTTTGGGAGTTTTAGTCCATTGAAATTTTTGTCTAGAGGTTGATTGAGGATTGACAAGTAATTGATTATAACGGAAGCTTTAGTAGAAAGTTTCATAGAAGAATTTGCACTTGATTCTAGATAAAATTCTCCATGATGGACATGGTTCACAAATTCTCATACAGTTTATATTTTCTTTCCTGATCTTACAATCTTCAAAGAACATGTAGTTGCAATTTTCTGTTTATTGTATATATAAATTGTTTTACATTTTGCGGATCATAGATCAGCCTTGAGTACATCACCCGAGTACAATATGAACAACTTTGAGTGGGATCGGGAATTCTTTGTTGACAGATCTGAAATGGTCTAAAGTGGAACTGATAATTCTTCAGCTAAATATTATCAGGACCCCATCAATAATTAAGCCTTAATTACTATTACATTATGGTCTTGTTCACTTTGAAGTTATTTATTGCTCTTGATTATTTCCTTAATTACTAGCATTTTGGATCTGACTCCTGCTCAGCCCCGCGAGACCACTCATCTGAACAACGTGATGGACGATAAGATGGAAACACCAAAATTAGTTCACAGCGGCAGTTGTAAATCTTTTTTCCCATAATCATGCGTATACATGCATTTCATTAATTTCTGCTATACACATAAATGATTGTAAATCACACTAAAGCAGCAGAGGGGGACCATATTCATGTGACGCATATAGTCTGTTAAAAAAAATACATGTGACGCATAGTTGGTGCAGGCAAGAAGATGGCAAGGACGACGACGTTTCCGAAGACCAAGCTGAAGCTCATTATGGGCCACGCCCTGGAGGGGCACCCGCAGGCCAAGATCGACGAAGACGCCAGGGACGCCGTGGACCGGTGCGTCCTGGAGTTCGCCAACCTGGTCACTACGACGGCCGCAGAGCAGTGCCGGAAGGACAGCAGGAAGATCATGAATGGAGATGACCTGATCAAGGCCATGGAGATCCTCGGCTTCCACCACTACGTCGGGCCCCTCAACGTGTACCTGCTCCGCTATCGCGAGTCCAAAGGCCGGGTGGAGATGCCGGCGGCGGCGACTGGTGTGGTGACGACGGGGGAGATGGAGGCACCAACACCCCCGCAGCCGTTTGGGTGTGAGCTGGGTCAGCAGCCACCGTGCGATGTCACGGAGCTAGGCCTCCACACGGACGTGTACGCAGCATGGTCCAGAGCTGCAGAGGCAAGCACCTCGTCCCCGATGCCATCTGCCCGTGATGACTAGTGATCCGTGGGAACTTCAGTCAGAGGTTATTGTAAACCTGGAAACATGGTTGCGGTGCTAATGGTGATGAGATCGGAATAAATGTTTTTCCTAGTCATAACCATCATGTTTGTGTGTCCTTTCTTGCATTGAACTGTGAGCACCATATTATCGGGTATCATATTCTTTTGTTCCAAAAATCATGTTTTCATAGAATATGTGACTTTCAGCCTCTCCATCATCGTGTGAAGCACGCAACCCTTTGTCCCGGAAATCTAATGCATAGCGATACGTGCATTGGCCTTTCAAGCCAATCTGTCGCAGGAGCCTACGGGGAAGAAGGGTGGCGATATAGAAGAAGAAGAGGCCCGTGGGGGACTCACCATGGCTCCTCGAGCTTAGTCGTTCGATGGTATAATAAGAGAAGCAACCGATCTACCAGGGTAACAACGTAGTGGTCGAAGCCGAGGATATTTCCTAGTGAGTCCCCTCTGAGATCTGCTATGATGACCATTTCCTTTCATTTTGTACCTTTCTTGCTTGTACTTTTCTTTAGGTATTGTATTTTGATCCTAATTTTCTTTTCTTTCACTTGGACTATATTTCCTCAACATTATTGCATATCTTTGATACATTTAGTTCTTTGTGTATGTGCCTCAAGCTCGAGAACTTTTGACATTATACAACACAATTTAGTGCTGAAGATCGTTCTTTATTGATTTTTCCAACTTTAATTTGTTACTATATTAATTGTTGGCTAGTGATCTTTTCTATTTACCCACCTTCAAAATCTCGGGTTTATCACTGTTATGGCTCTTGTTTCATTGTAAGCTTTGTTGTCTTGTGGGTAGTATACAATTTTCAGTTTCAAAATGAGCTGTCAACCTATCATCATCCCGAACGAAAGGATATCTACCTGCATTTAGAGCACTCAATGATTATATATTCACATTTATACATGATTTATCTTAATTCCTTTGATTATTGAATATATTTTGAACATGTTGGTTTAATTGTGTGAATCGCTCTATTAAACTAACAGTTGTCCCATAGCATGACAACTAAGCCAACACGTTCAAGCTATTTCCTTTTCGTTTATACATGCAAGTCTTGCTTATGTTTTTCCACAAGTTTAGAAATTTGACATTTATTTTATTGTATTTCACTTGGATTATATTTCATCATCATTATTACATATCAAAATATAATATGTTCTTTATGCATGTTTCACAAAATTGAGGACAATTGACAATATAATTTTGTGTGTGATGGTAGGCTTCCCTTCACCTTCCTCTAGGATCACAATTGCAGGGGAGGAGCTATGTTGGGGCAAAACTGGATTGTGGCCCACCCCACTGGCGGAGCTAGACCAAAACTGTTGGGGGGGGGGAATCTAAATTTTGATTGATTGGGGGGCGAAATGCTAATTTTTCTTCCATCTAAGCCCTGCTAAAAAAAATTTCAAGAATATCTCCAAAGCTGGGGGGGCGGTGGCCCCTGCTGGCATGCATGTAGCTCCGCCTCTGACCCACCCTGCTATTTTTGGGCTAGATCCGCCGCTGCACAATAGTGCCACAAATCACTATTTATTGACTTTTGCGACTTTATAACTGGACAGTATATAAACTTGATTTTTTTTTGAGAATTGTATAAACTTGATTCATGATATTTTAAGATATGCATCTCCGAAATCTTAGACCCGCCACTCGTATGACTTTTATTATGTTGTATAAGCCTTGTGGGCCGTGTATCATTTTCGTCTGAAATGAGTCGTGTACTCACCACCATGAAAATACAATGACATTAATTTACAGCACTCAACTGTTATATTCACATTAATACCTGATTTGTCTTTTTCCTCTAGTTAATAATGCCGCATATATATTGGTCATGTGTTAAAAATGTTGTTCTTATTGTTTTTTATTTAAGTTTATACTCCAACATGATTTATTATTTTTCCTTGGGTTAATAGTGTAGTGTTGCCAGAACGACACCACTAAACGGACACTTGTCTGATCACAGGACAGCTAAGCAAGCACCTGTGCAAGCTGCCTAAGCAATCTCCTCCTATTTAACACACCCAACTCGATCATCAGGAGCAGTACTACTGCACTGTAGAGCTCAATCAACACAAAAGCCCTAGTAGAGAGAGTAAAATCTAATTGCACCTTGTGTAGTAGCTACAGACATGGAGAACGGCTCCGGCGCTCTCAACAACGGGGCAGCAGCTGCTGCCAGGGTGACCGAGGCTCCGACAGCGCCGGTGATGCTGGCGGTGCGGGAGCAGGACCGCCTGATGCCGATCGCGAACGTGATCCGGATCATGCGTCGCGTGCTGCCTCCCCACGCCAAGATCTCGGACGACGCCAAGGAGCTGATCCAGGAGTGCGTGTCGGAGTTCATCAGCTTCGTGACCGGCGAGGCGAACGAGCGGTGCCACGCGGAGCACCGCAAGACGGTGACCGCCGAGGACGTGGTTTGGGCCATGGACCGCCTGGGCTTCGACGACTACGTGCTCCCGCTCACGCTCTTCCTCCAGCGCATGCGCGAGTGCGAGGCCGGCGGGGTCGTGACGGCGAGGGCGCCGGGAAACGGCGTGCAGGTGCAGATGCATCGGGCCGTGTACGCTCCCCGGGCTCCGGCGCAGGGGTACGCCGCCGTCGCGGTGGCGCCGCTGGTGCAGGCCAACACCGTCGTCTCGCCGCGCGTCGTCGGCGGCCCGGGGCAGCAGTGCGACGACGTGCTTTGCGCGGAACGTGTCGTGGGCGTGGGACGGCAGTGCTACGGGGATGGAGCGTACGGCGAGGGTAGCAGCAGCAGCCGTGGAGGCGCCTGTGGCGACGAGGAAAGCTCGTCGAACGGCGTGCCGGTGCCGGCGGCAACGGGCACCGCGCTCCCGCCAGACTCGCAGTAGAGTATAGCAGCAGTGTCGCAGCACAGAGGAAACCAATAATTTGTGTGTACTTGCCATTGTTGTTCTTCGAAGTCATGCATGTTTTATTTTACAGTGCCCCTGCATCTGCATGTCTGCATTAACCAACGTGCTTCTATCTTGTAGTTAAAGCGCCCCCGGCAAAAAAAAAAAAGGCTAAAGCGCGCGCGGTGGACTGCAGCAGTTTCACCTTTTATTTCATTTTTCAACGACGACGACTATGCTGATGCGTGTGTGCAGAGCTTTGCAAATGTTGGAGCTTTGTAGCACGTCATACACTAAGACATCATGTTCACAGGTCATACTCTCTCGCTCACTCATGCATGTGTCGGTTAGCAAAAAGCTTGCCGCCTTGAATGAGTTTGGGGCGACGTACGTGCTTGCAGCAGACCTTTGACCGGCCATGGCATATTGGCATGTTGCGCCGTGTAGCTGGAGACGGAGCTGCAGTGACGTACGACGCCGATCGGTGCAGTGGTGAGCGCGCGGGGCTAGCGTGGAAGGGCGTTGTCGCGCGCGGACGGCATGCATGGTCGGCGTGTCAACCGCCGAGAGAGACGGGCGGCGATGGTCAACATGGCTGGCTTGCGCAAACTGCCGCCGAGATCGAGGCGCGCGGTCGGTGCGCTGCCAGTTAACTTTCTAGCGGCAAACCGGAAAGCTGCCCGCTGAATGTCATAATGGGCTCTACTAGGCCGACAAGAAATCCTTCCCAACGTAGATTGGCCCGAGACCTCGTACCAAGGAGACATATTCACATATCACAACGACATGCCCTCAAGAAAAAGTACAAGTAGTCCTCTATGTGCACTTTCATATGACTTCTTACGGCTTGTGATCCCGGTGGTACAAAAAATTGTCTACTATGTGCATTGTTCATAGAAATCACTTCTAGAGCCGACACGTGTCTCGTCCGTCGTTGGATCCGATGGTTTCGATAATAAATTAGCAGAAAACCCCCTAGGTTCTTTTGAATTCACGCTCATAGGCACATCCGTTCCACACAGACATCTTCTCTTTTTCTCTCTCGCGGCAGCTGACGACGAGTTGTGCCAAATCCTGGTTGGGCGATGGGCGGAGGTGCGGCAGGAGTGGCAGAAGAAAATGGCATACGTCAGGGGGATATTGAGGTTCGTGGTGGGGCAACGGTGGCATGCAGGAGCATCATGAAGATGATGTGCTAGAAGCAGGGTACCACAACGGCGACTCTGGCATCCTCCTCGATGGTGACGAATTGGCGAAGGTGATCGGCGAGGCCTACTGGGACCTGCACGCTAGAAGAAAGGTAGTAATTTCTCTAAGATTCTCTTACCATCGACATCTCCAAATTTCTCTAAATTTCATGTCAATGACTGAGGGTGTGTTTGGCAGACCGCGTCACTTCGAATTCACTTTCCCACTAGAGATATCTGACCTCATATAAGCTGGCATCAGATTTTGTGTTGTGTTTGTTAGACCGGGTGTGTTGAGAAAAACTGCACTAATACTCTGTTTGCTAGCTTATATAAGGTGAGATTGGCCCAAAACTGAGAAATTGCATACAGACCAAAATTTTACACAAAGGCCCCTAAATAGAAACAAAAAAAGCAACCAGACCCTCTTCTTCCCCAAATCATGTGTTGGGAGCCTGTTCGTCGCCAATGACGGGCAGTGGGGCGCCGACGGTGGGTGCTGAGCAGTGGGGCGACACGGTGGTCGGTGGTTGACGCGGCGCTGGGCCGGGGCGTGGCCTGCTGCTGCTCACGGCGGCGCGACCTGCGGCTCACGACGGGGCGACTGGGTGTTGCTTTAGCGGCACAGGAGAGGAGAGACAGGAGGATGAGCTTCGGCGGCGGCGAGGCACGGCGTCCCTTGCTCCTGCTAAGCCGGCGCGAGGAAGAGGAAAGACATGAGGCCGGCCGCCGTGGAGGGAATCGAGGAGGCGCTGGGTGGGCGGTTGTAATAGAGACGCTGTTCGGGGGGAAATGGGAGTGGGGCGATTGACCCCTGCTGGATTCGGTCCAGGGGCGGGGTGCGGAGCCGATTTTTCGGGCGAGGTCAGCCCTTCCCACATGCGGCTTCGTTTTCACAACCGCAGGGCCGAGGGAGGCGTTTCGCGAGGTGGGCAGTGTCGAGGAAGGAAAACCGGGCTAACAAACACCTAAATCTCGGTTGAGATGGGATTTTCTGGGTTGGACCGATCTACCAAACACACCCTGAATTTTGTGTAGCTAAACCACTACAAGATGATTTGCAGCACATGATGACTTTATATGGAAACAAGGTGTGAAATTGCAGTAGGCTTGTGAGAGAGGTTGCATCAGATAATTTGCAACAAAGACATCAACTGCAAGACCTGAAGGATGTGATCTTCAGGCTGAACAAAGGAAAGAAAATGCAAAAGACGGAACTTATGTATAGGGATAAAAAGGAAATAGTTTATCTGTTGCTAGTGTTTGGTGCATGCATTGTAGATTTGCATGTTATGTGTGTAAGGGGATAATTGTGTGTGATGTATCAACCAATTGTTTGAATAAAATAAAATAAAGATAGATGCTTGTGTATGAAAGTTGCACCATTAAATTGTGATAGATGCTTTTTCTATTGAATATTGTCTCTTCTATATTAACTTTAACTTGTTGGCTTCACTTTAGCTATTGGCTTGTGAGAGCACTGTCATAGCAAGCTTATCCCTTTATATCCTAGTTCTCTTCTCCATTTTGGGCAAGATGTCACAGTGTAAGAGATACGGAGATGTAGCAACAGTTTCAGCAAGTGTATCAGAGGACATCCACTTGATCTAGATCACAACAGCAAGAGTTCCAAAAAGTGTATAGAATGAGAACTGAAGAGGAGAGGCATGAGCGAGCAGCGGTTCTTGGCCTACAGCATCTACGATAATTCTTAATTTAGGGCTCCTACACCAATAGCTCCTACAATGCTAGGTATTCCTATAATACATGAGCTTCCTAGAAGGGTGAATGGAATGCATCTCCTAGGCTTGCAGTTTTGGAAGGTATGCATGAATGCAGGTATCACAACACACATGAGGATGTGTTGCCTCATATGATGCCTAAAACAAGTGTTCCAAAATTGAAAGCAGATATAACTTTATGAAAAATCAAGAAGGAAATCCAGTATGTCTACTATAGGATCAGAAATGGGAAGGGGAAGAAAGAGATCTACTGATTTACTCATGTATCTCTATCTCTATCTTTAGTTCTAGTTGGTTCAGTATGTACTTGTATGAACCTTTAATTCTTCCAAATTTAGTTTAATGTGCATACACATTATATATTACAGTTGTATTCCAGAAATATAGCATAGAAATAATGATAAAAACACCCTAATAACACTTAATGTTGAGTAAAATACATATGAGCTACTCAAAAATCTCCAAAGTTCATGTATGAAATAAAACTTGCATGCTTATAAGAGATAGTTCATGATGAACTTAGTGAAACAAAACCATCCATGGCATATCACTCAGGTGCATTTCTGTGATTCAAATCTCATTTTCCATTTATCAGGCACAATCTCATTTAGATCAAGCACAATCTCATTTAGATCAGGTAATTCCTGTTGCCTTTCTTGGTCATCGCCAAACAACATGTAATATGTTGATCCAGGTGCAGTGTTGTATGGGACATTTTTGCTTCTTCCTCTTCTAGACTATGAATTTGTTTACTCAATTGTTAGACAATCTTAGTGTGATTATCTTGTAGAACCTTCCCTTCTTCATCTTGTAGTAGTTGTTGTAGTTGCAACTAGTGATGTACTTGCAGCTTTAATTTTTAGTGTCATTTCCTATCCATCTTGCACTTCTAATTCCTCTACCTCTATCTACTAATGAAATTGCTACTCTTGACCTGCCTCCTTCAGTTTTCCCCTGGTCATGGTTGATGTCATTATTGCACCAGACAAAGGAATTGATGCCCTTGCAGCTACCCTAAGGGAGCTCTTCTCATGCAATGGAAGTTCTACCCTTGGGAGAGGAATATGTGCTATAGCCTTCAAGATAAAATTCAGATATTTTCTAATTGTAATGTATTAGGAAATTGATTAGGAATGATTAAAACCTCTTGTAACATCTGGTAGACCGTACTCTGCACTTGATGGCTTGAATCTTTTTTAGGGTTTTGGATTTAGTGGTGATATGTGTTGCAGAGTAGGTAAGCGTTGTTGATGAGGGGTGACCTCGACAATGCCCATTGTTATGGACTTAGTGTTTCGTGGAAAAGAGAGCGCTGGTGATTTAGTCGGCTTAACAGACAAACAAGGGAGGTGATTTACCCAGGTTCAGGCCCTCGTAGAGGAAACCCTACTCCTGTTTGTCTACTCATGTTATCATTAGAGAGTATAAACTTGTTGAGTCGACTAGATGCGATCTCACTGAGAGAGAGGCGTGATGTGTATTGTATCATCGGGTAGCGTGCCCTCCTCGTTGACACCTCCTAGCCTTTATATATGGGGAGGCAGGGGCGGACCTGGGCCACGGGCAGCCCGGGCTACAGCACGGGTCGTGGCCCATGTAGTATAGGTAGATTCCTAATATATTTGTGTAAGATTTTAGGGCCCAGGCAGAACAGCCCGTGTCGTTGGCTGGTATGACCGGGGCTATTGCTTCAAGCCCACCAAGCTAGAGCTAGCGATTAGTTTCAGGAAAAAAAGTAGTGGCAGCGATCGATTAGCTTGCTCGCGTTGATTCCGGCCGAACTTGCCTGTTCGTCTCCTTTTCTCACGCGAAGAAAAAACCGCCTGCTGCGATCCAAAATTCCAACACGCAGCCGCTGCCCTCCTGACTTGATCACGCCGCCACCACCGCCGCGACGGCCGACGCCAAGGACTGGCCGACGCGACACCAAGGAATACCTTCCCGCACGGCGGCGTAGAGAGCCGCACTGCTCGCCCGTCTTGACCCACCAGGCGCAAGCCAAGACTGCAGCACAAGGTTTGATCTCTGAAAGGAAAATTTAACCCGTGGAACTGATTCAGTTATACTTACATACATGATTGCCTAATTGGGGATTAGCTAATTTACTCAGTCTGATTATGTAGATGAAGGGGACAAAGAGGTCAAAGCCTTATTCATCAAGACCTGTATCATCTTATTTTCAATCGGTTTCACAAACTGTCAATTTGAGTCAACCTTCTCCTGCTCAAGAATCTGATACGAATGTTGGTGGCAGTGGGACAGTCCCTCCCCAACAGCAACAGGTTAGTCCTCACGTTATATCTGACACTAGCAGCGATGAGGAGAGTTCTAGCGCCGAGCTTAATCCAGATGACATTGTTGCGGATCCTGGTCTTCGGAAACCTATAGAGGAGCTAGATGTAAATATCAGAGATGCTGCGAGGAGAGAGTATTTGATAATGGGTCCATGTCAACCAGTTGGTCATAAATTTCCTGGAAAATTAATTGCAAGCCAGATGCGGAGATTTCAGGATAAATGGTTTAAAAGATATGATTGGTTGGAATATAGTGTAGCTAAAGATGCTGCATTTTGTTTTTACTGTTTTCTCTTCAAGCAACCACGAGTAGAAAATTTTGGCACGGAATCATTTACAAGGGTTGGTTTTAGTTATTGGAAGAATGGAATTGAAGCTTGTGATCTTCATGTTGGTAAGGATATTAATAGTGCTCATAATAAAGCTAGGAGATATTGTGAGGCTTTTAGAAATCAGCGGCAAGGTGTGGATTATGTGTTGGCAGCTGCTACCAAGAAGGACGAGGAAGACTATAAAGCCCGCATTACAATTATGATAGGCATTGCAAAGTTTTTGCTATTGCAAGCTCTTGCTTTTCGTGGTCATGATGAGTCTTCTCGCTCCAACAATAGAGGGAATTTTCTTGAGATGTTGAAATGGTATAAAGGGAAAGATGAGAAGGCTGCAAAATTGCTTGATAGTGCTCCTCGAAACCATCAAATGATCTCGCCAAAAATACAAAAACAGATTTGCAAAGCTTGTGCTCATGTTACAACCAAAGCTATTATTGATGACATTAGAGATAAAAAGTATGCAGTACTTGTTGATGAGGCACGAGATGCATCTATTAAGGAACAAATGGCCATGGTTTTAAGGTTAGCTTCTATGATATTTATATTTCTCCTTTTTTGAGTGATTCAAAATTTATGCTAAGTAATGACTTTTATTTTTATATGTAGGTATGTCAACAATAAGGGACAAGTGATAGAGAGGTTTGTTGGTGTGAAGCATGTTCCAGACACGACATCCGCTTCACTAAAGATAGCTTTGGATGGTATGTTAAAATCTCTTGGTTTATCCATCTATAATGTGAGAGGTCAAGGTTACGATGGGGCATCAAATATGAGGGGACAATTTCATGGATTGCAAAGACGCATATTAGATGAAAATCCATATGCCTTTTATATCCATTGTTTTGCCCATCAGTTGCAGCTAGTGGTTGTCTCTGTTGCCAAGTGTTGTTCCTCTGTCTTGGACTTCTTTAACTATGCTACCATGATTGTCAACACGGCTAACGCTTCGTGCCATAGAAAAGATAAACTATTGCAAAGTCAGCATGATGAACTTGTGAACAAAATTGAGGCCGGTGATATCTTCACTGGAAGAGGAAAGAACCAGGAAACTAATCTTGCAAGGCCGGGGGATACTCGTTGGGGCTCTCACCATAAAACCTGTTCACATGTGGAAATCTGTCCTACATGTATTAGAGAATCTGAGTGATGATGCCACTAATGCAATACAAAAAACCACAGCTTCGGGTTTGTTAGAAAAAATGGAAAGCTTTGAGTTTGTATTTATTATGCATCTTATGATCAGAATTCTTGGAAAGACTAATGATCTATCAACTTGCTTGCAAAGGAAAGATCAAAACATTGTGCGTGCTGTAGGTCTGATTGGTACTACATTGAAGGAAGTCGAGAAAATAAGGAACTCTGGCTGGAATGATATTTTGGAAGATACAAAGAGATTTTGTTCTGAGCATAATATTGTTGTGCCAAATATGGAAGATAAAATACCAGCTAGAGGCCGTTCAAGGGGTCGTGGCAGCCAGTTGGTAACTTATTATGACCATTTCCATCATGAAATATTTAATGTCGTACTTGATCAAATCATTGTTGAGTTCAATAACCGCTTTGCTGAAAGGTCTACTCAGCTATTGAGGTGCATAGCTTGTCTTGATCCAAAGAACTCATTTGCTAATTTTGATATTGATAAGTTAATTGAACTTGCAAGAATGTATGCCGATGACTTCTCTCAGTATGAGTGTATAGTCCTTCGGGACCAACTTGGCACATTTATTGTTGATGCGAGAGAAGATCCAGACTTTGCAAATTGGAATGATCTTGGAAAGCTTGCTCTTAAGATGGTTCAAACAGATAGACACAAGACCTTTCCATTGGTATATCGTCTTATTGAGTTAGCCTTAATTTTGCCGGTTGCAACGGCGACCGTGGAAAGAGCATTCTCGGCAATGAAGATTATCAAGACAGATTTGAGGAACAAGATGAATGATGATTGGATGAATCATAGTATGTTATGCTTTGAGCGAGACATATTTGCAAGCATCGAAGATGATACAATTTTGGAGTGTTTCCAAAGTATGAGGTCACGTAAGAGACAAATACCACATGTAGCTACTGGTAAGTTACTTTATTACCAATGAAACTATGTATCATATATTCATCAATACTATTTTCTGATTATCTTTTCTCGTACTTGTAGGTTCTAGTTCTTCTCCTATGATTGATGAGGAAATGATAGGCTAGGATGAGAGCAAACCTACGTTGTTTAGGTATTAAAATTGCTTCTTGAGTATGCGATTATGCCATTGCAACTTTTTTTGATTTTCTTATTATTATTTTTAAAGCATTGAGCTTATGTCTCACGTTAGAACTCCATCTACGTATTTTTAGTATATTTTGGATAAAATATTATGTTATTGAGAGGGGATTAGAAGATTTTTTTGTTTTTGGAACGTTAAAAATTAGCCCCGGTCTTTCCCAAATCCTGGGTCCGCCACTGTGGGGAGGCTAGGTCTTGGGTACCAATACGAGTTGGTTATAAGTGTAGAGTTTGTATCTAGTCTAGTCTTGGACTTTCTTTGTCTTGTATCGCCAGGAGTCTGTGTACTTGTAGGCTTCGTATCTGTTGAATCGAAATGGGCTTTATGGATCTTGGCATATCTTCGGGTGAGCCTTCCGTCGGGTCGTACCATATATGCCAATAGTGGGCACCCGAAGGATTATGCCTATGTCAGTTGTAGTGAATTGTTTGGCATGAACAAAAAATAATAAAAAGTGTGATAGGGGCATCATATGTACTATACCTATAAAATACCCCCTCCATTCAGAAATATAAGACATTTTAGCTTTGTTAAGTGAATGTATCTAGACGTATTTTAGTGTATAGGTTCACTTCGAACCACTACAAATCTATACACTAAAATATGTTTAGATACATTCGATTCACAAAGCTAAAACGTCTTATGTTTCTGAACGTAGGGAGTAGAAGCGTAAGTAAAACATGTAGCATGAAATCTACCTGTTGAAAACTTCAGATTGATTATTCAGTAACATGACATATTTTGGAAAATTACTAAAAAGGCTACAATCCATGGGTTTGGCTAGAGTTCATCAACCCATGCATATGCTTCAGGACTGTCAACTTTCATATTATCCATGTGTCTTTCCTATGTAGGAATGTTTGTTGTTCTTGCAAATTTATTGTCGGTGTCACCCTCTTCTACATAATCTACATCCTCATTCTCTTTCATGATTGGAAATGATCTTAGAATTTCATCATCTACATCATAGACTCTCTCAATGACAAATGATCTAGGACTGTCAATCATTCTTGTATATTTTCTAGGAATTAGTACAATTACCTCTTCTCTTAGACCCTTCAGGAAATTGGTATGACCCACCATCAAGTGCAATTATTTCTCATACTTCACAACTTCAATTATTGCAGGGGCGTGGGAATCATTCTTAATTAGATATATGCAATTTGAAAGATTTTTTCCCATGAAGGCACCGATATATGCTTGTTCTGCCAGTGATCTCATTTCCTCCTGCCTAATAAAATCTTCAATCCAGACCTTTGAGAAAGTCTCGGTGTTGCAATTATCAAAACTAGCATGGTGGCCCTCGCAAAGATGAGCGTTGTATCTACTTGTGTAAAAAATAATTAGGAAATAGATTTATTTATTTTCTACACTTGCACATTATATATATACTTCATATAGTATTATTTGTTGGTAAATAATTATTATGATGTTTCCAAAGATAGTAGATTGAATCGATGTGTCATATTTCCACGACATTAGATTTTAGATATAGGTAAATATTAAATTTTTTATTTATCTTGTAAGGTTAGCAATCAGATTGCAAAAAATAATTAGGGGCAACTTGTAACACCCTCAGAATCGGCCCTATGCAAGTTTCAGCGCTTCCCGCCAAACCCGCATAGAAACGATTCAAAGGTGCCCACCAGGCACTTGCGTGCGGGTGGAAAACGAAGTAATATCATTACACAATAGTCCTCGAGGGAACCCACAAAACATATATATACAACAGCGACTCAAAGAGTCAAGAATACAGATATGCAATACAAAGATCCAAATCACCTTTAAAACGATATAGCATCCGACTACGGACAAGATGCAAATTGAGCTAAGAGCCCTGAAGAATAACCAATGGCGTCCATAACCCTGCTCAGGCCAAGCCGGAAGGGTAACCCTGCTAACGACGTCGATCTCAAAACCTGCTTAAACAAAAGGGGTGCCGACAAAGGGAAAAGGAAAAAGAGAGAGCGGTCAGTACTGAGGCCAGTACATGGCGAGACTAGACTTCGGCGGTCCTCGCCTACATAGGTATGGTGGATCAAGCGCAAGCAAGATGCACTAAACAACCTATAGAGACTCGATACAACTAGCGGCTATCGAGAGGGGTAAGATAGACCTATTCGAACCAACCCGATACTACCACCAATCATACCCATCCCGGTGTTTCCTCGAGACCAAACGAGGAAGTCAACCGAGGAACTCACACCGCTGGCGTTTTATTTATTCGATTATCGTTGCAGCAATTACTAGTCGGTATAGATAGTCATCCCGATAGAATAAGCAAAGGCACTTTTAGTTAACCATTCCGCTAGAAGTTGCAACACTTACTAGTCAGATACAATTAGCATGAGATATCCCCAAACCCAGCAGTTGTTGGTACTTTTATTTAGCCATTCCGTTGCAGTGAAGCTGATTACTAGTCATATCGGATACAAGTCAAATTATAGCAGTAAACTTTAGTTATAGTTGTCTATGATCGAGAACTGTGCTCCAAGTCGTCCATAACCGCGGACACGGCTTTTCGAAAAGATTTAACCCTGCAGGGGTGCACCAAAGTATCCACACGCACTTCGACCCTTTTTGCCAGATCAGTTAACATACACCCATCGGTATGTCGGCGGGGCCTAAGTCATGACGTTTCCCGGACCAAAGCAAGTACATGGGGCCACCCACTAAGCTACCCAACGAAGTTGGCGGCTCGAACGGACCTGGGTTTGCGTCTGGTCAGAAACGATCGGGAACCCGAAAGTGTGACTGGTTTGTCGATACCCAAAACACTCCGCTTACCTAAGCGACAGGTGCTCCTCGCACAATCTTAAATAAAGCGATAAAGCATGGCATAAGTACAGAATAGTAATAAAGCTCCAAACTACTTTGTGGCCCCAGTTCAATACTTTGAAATCGGTACTAATCGATGGGGTGCCCACACCCCACCGTGGTTAGCGCTCGATCTCGGAACAGGTGTCAAGAACTCGGGGTCCTACGGGACACCAGTGAGCGGTTAAAATCCAAATATTGTCTATTACCCACCGGTGCCTCTGCATTTACCTACTTCAATTTTAGTTATTAAACAATAATTAAAGCCATGATCATCTCCAACATTAAACATACGGCAATACTCCAACAACTGTGGTACTTGACGACACGCATCAGCACTTGAGCAAGCGACTACGACGCGCAAGTCCAACTATCTACCAAACAACAGGTAATAGGATGTGTCCAAGGCAATATAAGGGCTATAGGGAAGTATAACGGGGTACGGAATCTATAGCATCGCAACACAGATAGCAATAGATCAACAGGAGGAAGTAAATACTAGAAATGTAAAATAGGTAGAAAGGGGGAGAATGCTCGCCTGAAAAACATTACCGAAGGTCGGGTCGACACTCGCATCAACTCATCGGCCTAGTCCGTGAAGAAGCAAAACACTATCACAAACACCGGATGCACTATTTAATACTATGACAGAAGATCGGGCATGATGCATGTATGATGTATGACATGGCAAAGGTGCAATGCAATTAGATCATATTAAGCGGAACCGGGGTCCCGACATTTAATTAAACGGTTCAAGTTATTTATCTACCCCGCAAATTAAATGTTGGATTAGCAAGACCAAACATGGCTTCGGTTCGCTATGCCAATTTAAATGAAGTCTGGAATAAGACAAAGATATCCCGCATATAGACTCCATATTTAATTATGAGATGAATTGGCATAATGCCCCCAAACCACGCATAGTATGCATGCATGAACAATTTAATATGCATCAGTTGATAATGTCATATTATAAAAATAATGGGGTCTCGGATAGGGAATCACTTTAGGGTTCGGCGAACTTGGGCTCCGAGGGGTTCGGGGTCGGGTCTCAGGGTCCGGAGCGTTGGAGCTTCGGGGTCTCAACCATCGGATCGAGAATCTTGGCGTTCCAGGAAGGAGACCTTGGCATCGGATGGTCCTTGTCGGAGTACTTGTCGTCCATCTGTATTTGCCAATGGTGAGGTTCTTGTACACTTGTTAGTTCATTCATCGAGGCACGACCACCACATCATCAACCATCGCCACCAAACATCAGCTCCACTCCACCCCACCACATCCATCCATAGATCGACCCTTCACCGTGTCTCCACCCACGGTCACACCATACAACGAGAACTGGCCTCACTCGCTCACACGACACGGGCACGGCCGAAGGCAGCTGCAGGGCATGGAGGAGCGCCTGCAAGTGAGGATGAGAAGGGGGGCCACGACCAAGGCACAGGACAACGGTCGATCGTGGCGAGAGCGTTCGCTGCAGGACGACCGACAGCGAGGCAATAGAGGATGGAGGACGATGATGCGGGGGTCGGCGACATGACCTTGGTGACAGGAGGAAATGGCGGGGCAGCTCGGTCGTTGGCGCTTAGAAGAGGGGAGCGGGTGAGGCGCGAGCTCGAGACGCGGGATTCGCGGAGGCGGCCGCGGGAGGACGCGAAGAGGGCGAGGGGGCCACCGACGCCGGGAAAGGTGAGGGCCGCGGCATCGCAGGGCAGCGGCCGAGGGAGTGGGGTCGACGGGCAGAGGCGAGGCCTCGCTGGGGGAAGGGAGGGAGACGGCGGCCTGGTGAGGAGCTTCACGGCAGAAGGAGGCCGACCGGGCGGCGGGCGGTGATGCTTCTCAGGAGGTGTACCGCAGAGGAGATGGAAGCGTGTCTCGGCTGGGCGGAGGCAGCGACGCTCGAGGTGAGGTCGCCGGGGCTGCCGGACGCGAGGCAGAGGAGGGGCCATGATCGGGGCTCGAGGGGAGGGCGACGCAGAGGAGAGACGAGAGAGGAGGTCGGGGACGGGCGGGCGTACCGCGGGATCGCGTGCGGGGTCGGGATCCCGTGTGCGTGTGTGCCGGCAGGGTAAGGGAAGGGAGTAGGTGGTGGCTGGGGGTGAGGTGGCAGGCGGCGATTGGTGGGGATTTGGGTCAGGCTGATGTGGCGAGCTGTGGTTGGCCGGGGTGATGTGGAGGGTGCTGGGTAGAATAGGATTGGGTAGTTTTAGGATTAGATATTTTGACTAGGGTTTTAGAGGTGGCCGGCCGGGTTTTCGGGCCTGGCTGGCTGCCTCCCAAAAATAATATAAACTTTTATTTTAATTTAAAAATAGACTTTTGTAAATAGTTTTTAGACAAATAAAAGACCCGGAAAAGTCCGGAGTTTTGATTTGAAATTAAGACGGGGAATATTTAGAAAATAAAACTAGGCTCTTAGAAAATAGTTTTAGAAAAACAAATGCATGATGACATGACGATGCTCAAATGCAATGTGGCATGATGACATGATCATGCGGTCATGATGATGCAATGCACAAAAACAACGCGATTTTCTAGTAGTGGTTTTTGCGGGATGCCACAATTCGACACCACTAACAATGGATCTCGCCCTCGAGATCCGCCTCATGGTACCGGGAAGAAGGGCGGCGATCTGAATCTTCTCGCATCGTGTAGATCCTCGCGACACCACTAACAAGAGGTCGTTATCCGTGATCGACGAGAGAACACTCCGGGAAACAAAGGCGAAGGTAGAGGTATCAACCAATCAATCCACCTCTAACTTCGATAGAAAGAGAGAATCGATGCATTCTCATCCACTTCAATGTACACAAGCGAATAGAGTGAGTAGTCGGCATGGGGGCCAATCCATCACACACCCAAACTATTACTCTGCACAATCAGTAGAAAAGCGTGCAACCATTCTCGGAATTAGACTGAAGATCTCGACAATCGAGGTTCAGGAACAAAGGAGTGATGCAGACTCTGCATCGGATCTGGCGTAGATGATGTCGTCGCGTAAGAAAGCACCGGAAGGCACAAGAAGGAACAAAGAGAAGTCCACCGGACGAACGATTCCTCGGATAGCATGAAGACCAGATGTAGCAACACCATTACCAAAGGAGGAAGCGAAACCCTGAAGGTACGATGGAACCCAACCACGAGAAATCCTGGACTCGAAGAGAGAGAAGAGAGCGGATTCAAAACACGCAGAGGTGAGAGGAGAGCAGCAGAGGGGTAAGGAGTAAAATCAGACCTAATCAGAACTATCCAACCGATTTTGCAAAAATAGTTTTGACACTCTACTTCGGTCGTTAGCTAGGTTATCCTACAGGCTGGACTTGTGGGGTATCATGGCTGAGCTCGATACCACTCAGTAACACCCTCGAATCGGCCCTATGCAAGTTTCAGCTTCGCCAAACCCGCATAGAAACGATTCAAAGGTGCTCACCAGCACTTATGCAAGGGTGGAAAACGAAGTAATATCATTACACAATAGTCCTCGAGGGAACCCACAAAACATATATATACAACAGCGAATCAAAGAGTCAAGAATACAGATATATAATACAAAGATCCAAATCACCTTTAAAACGATATAGCGTCCGAGTACGGACAAAATGCAAATTGAGCTAAGAGCCCTGAAGAATAACCAATGGCGTCCATAACCCTGCCCAGGCCAAGCCGGAAGGGTAACCCTACTAACGACGTCGATCTCAAAACCTGCTTAAACAAAAGGGGTGCCGACAAAGGGCAAAGGAAAAAAGAGAGAGCGGTCAGTACTGAGGCCAGTACACGGCGAGACTAGAATTCAGCGGTCCTCGCCTACATAGGTATGGTGGACTGAAGCGGCAGCGCAACGTGCACTAAACAACCTATAGAGACTCGATACAACTAGCGGCTATCAGAGAGGGGTAAGAAAGACCTATTCGGAACCAACCTGATACTACCACCAATCATACCCATCCTGGTGTTTCCCCCTCGAGACCAAACGAGGAAGTCAACCGAGGAACTCACACCGTTGGCAGTTTTATTTATTCATTATCGCTAGCAATTACTAGTCGGTATAGATAGTCATCCCGATAGAATAAGCAGTGTGCACTTTTAGTTAACCATTCCGCTAGAAGTTGCAACACTTACTAGTCGATAAAATTAGCATGAGATATCCCCAAACCCAATAGCTTGTTGGTACTTTTATTTAGCCATTCCGCTGCGGTGAAGCTGATTACTAGTCATATCGGATACAAGTCAAATTATAGCAGAAACTTTAGTTATAGTTGTCTATGATCGAAGTGCTCCAAGTCGTCCATAACCGCGGACACGGCTTTTGAAAATATTTAACCGCAGGTGCACCAAAGTATCCACACGCACTTGACCCTTTTTGCCGGATCGCTTAACATACACCCATCGGTATGTCGGCGGGCCTAAGTCATGACGCTTCCTGCACCCAAAGCAAGTACATGGGGGCCACCCCAAGCTACCCGCAACGAAGTTGGCGGCTCGAACGGACCTGTGGTTTGCGCTCTGGTCGTAACGATCGGGAACCCGAAGTGTGATGGGCTTGTCGATACCGCGAAAACACTCCGCTTACCTAACAGACAGTGCTCCTCGCACAATCTTAAATAAAGCAGTAAAGCATGGCATAAGTACAGAATAGTAATAAAGCTCCAAACTACTTTGTGGCCCCCAGTTCAATACTTTGAAATCAGGTACTAATCGATGGTGGTGCCCATACACCCCACCTGTGGTTAGCGCGCTCGATCTCGGAACAGGTGTCAAGAACTCGGGGTCCTACGGGACACCAGTGAGCGGTTAAAATCCAAATATTGTCTATTACCCACCGGTGCCTCTGCATTTACCTACTTCAATTTTAGTTATTAAACAATAATTAAAGCCATGATCATCTCCAACATTAAACATACGGCAATACTCCAACAACTGTGGTACTTGACGACACGCATCAGCACTTGAGCAAGCGACTACGACGCGCAAGTCCAACTATCTACCAAACAACAGGTAATAGGATGTGTCCAAGGCAATATAAGGGCTATAGGGAAGTATAACGGGGTACGAAATCTATAGCATCGCAACACAGATAGCAATAGATCAATAGGAGGAAGTAAATACTAGAAATGTAAAATAGGTAGAAAGGGGGAGAATGCTCGTCTGAAAAACATTACCGAAGGTCGGGTCGGCACTCGCATCAACTCATCGGCCTAGTCCGTGAAGAAGCAAAACACTATCACAAACACCGGATGCACTATTTAATACTATGACAGAAGATCGGGCATGATGCATGTATGATGTATGACATGGCAAAGGTGCAATGCAATTAGATCATATTAAGCGGAACCGGGGTCCCGACATTTAATTAAACGGTTCAAGTTATTTATCTACCCCGCAAATTAAATGTTGGATTAGCAAGACCAAACATGGCTTCGGTTCGCTATGCCAATTTAAATGAAGTCCGGAATAAGACAAAGATATCCCGCATATAGACTCCATATTTAATTATGAGATGAATTGGCATAATGCCCCCAAACCACAGACAAGTATGCATGCATGAACAATTTAATATGCATCAGTTGATAATGTCATATTATAAAAATAATGGGGTCTCGGATAGGGAATCACTTTAGGGTTCGGCGAACTTGGGCTCCGAGGTGTTCGGGGTCGGGTCTCAGGGTCCGGAGCGTTGGAGCTTCGGGGTCTCAACCATCGGATCGAGAATCTTGGCGTTCCAGGAAGGAGACCTTGGCATCGTATGGCCCTTGTTGGAGTACTTGTCGTCCATCTGTATTTGCCAATGGTGAGGTTCTTGTACACTTGTTAGTTCTGTTCATCGGGAGGCACGACCACCACATCATCAACCATCGCCACCAAACATCAGCTCCACTCCACCCCACCACATCCATCCATAGATCGACCCTTCACCGTGTCTCCACCCACGGTCACACCATACAACGAGAACTGGCCTCACTCGCTCACACGACACGGGCACGGCTGAAGGCAGCTGCAGGGCATGGAGGAGCGCCTGCAAGTCAGGATGAGAAGGGGGCCACGACCAAGGCACAGGACAACGGTCGATCGTGGCGAGAGCGTTCGCTGCAGGACGACCGACAGCGAGGCAACAGAGGACGGAGGACGACGATGCGGGGGTCGGCGACGTGACCTTGGTGACAGGAGGAAACGGCGGGGCAGCTCGGTTGTTGGCGCTTAGAAGAGGGGAGCGGGTGAGGCGCGAGCTCGAGACGCGGGATTCGCGGAGGCGGCCGCGGGAGGACGCGAAGAGGGCGAGGGGGCCACCGGCGTCGGGCAAGGTGAGGGTCGCGGTGTCGCAGGGCAGCGGCCGAGGGAGTGGGGTCGACGGGCAGAGGCGAGGCCTCGCTGGGGGAAGGGAGGGAGACGGCGGCCTGGTGAGGAGCTTCACGGCAGAAGGAGGCCGACCGGCGAGGGGACGCGACGGCGGTGATGCTGCTCACAGGAGGTGTACCGCAGCAGGGAGATGGAAGCGTGTCTCTGGCCGGGCGGAGGCGAAACAGCGTGACGCCGAGGTGAGGTCGCCGGGGGCTGCGAGGCAGCAGGAGGGCCATGACCGGGCTCGAGGAGGCGACGCAGAGAGACGAGAGAGGAGGTCGGGACGGGCGGGCGCATCATGGATCGCGGGCGGATCGGGATCCCGTGCGTGTGCCGGGCAGGTAAGGGAAGGGTAGGTGGTGGTGGGGTGAGGTGGCGTAACACCCTCAGATCGGACCTATGCAAGTTTGAGCAAGATTCGCCAAACCCGCATAGAAACGATTCAAAGGTGCTCACCAGCACTTTCGTGCGGGTGGAAAAGCAGTAATAACATTACACAACAGTCCTCGATGGGACCCACAGAACAGATATATATAACAGCGACCCAAAGAGTCAAGAATACAGATATAATATACAAAGGTCCAAATCACCTTGAAATGATCGAGCGTCCGACTACGGACAAGATGCAAATGGGGCTAAGAGCCCTGAAGAATAACCTATGGCGTCCATAACCCTGCCCAGGCCAAGCCGGAAGGGTAACCCTGCTAACGACGTCGATCTCAAAACCTGCTTAAACAAAAGGGGTGCCGGCAAAGGGCAAAGGAAAAAGAAGGAGCGTCAAGATCGAGGCCAAGACACGGCGAGGCTAGAATCGGCGGTCCTCGCCACATAGGTATGGTGGATCAAGCGGCGGCAAGATGCACTAAACAACCTATAGAGACTCGATACAACCGGCGGATATCGAGAGGGATAAGGATGACCTAACGGATCCTACCGAAGCTAACACCAAACAAACCCATCTGGTGTTTCCCTCGAGACCAACGAGGAAGTCAACCGAGGAACTCACACGGTTGGCGCTTTTACTTGTTCGCTTATAGTTGCGGCACTTTACTAGTCAGTTTAGATAGTCGCCCCGATAAAATAAGCAATGGGCACTTTTAGTTAACCATGCCGTTATAGTTGCAAAGAATTACTAATCGATCTGATGGCATGATATAACCCAAAACCCAGCAGCTTGTTGGTACTTTTATTCAGCCATTCCGCTAGAAGTTGCAATACTTACTAGTCAGTACAATTGTATGGCGACAACCAAACAAGCAATTGTGGGCAGTATTAATTAGCCATTCCATTATAGTGAAGCTGATTACTAGTCATTATAAGTCAAATTTATAGCAGTAAACTTTAGTTATGCTTGTCTATGATCGAGATATCGTGCTCCAAGTCGTCCATATCCGGACACGGCTTTCGTAAAAGTTTTACCCGCTGGGTGCACCAATAGCAACACACGCCGATCAACCTCTAAAAACCAAATCAAAACCCAACGAGGCTTTCACGATCGAACAATCACAAGATTCAGAAATATTTCGGGGCACCTTTGAGTAGATCCCGCAACGGAAGCAAGCTCGGCGGCCTCAAGGTTGCGCCAATGGTCAAGCGATCGGGAACCCGAAAGTGTGGCTGGGCTTGTCGATACCGTAATCACTCCGCATACCTAAAGACAATGTGCTCCTCGCACAATTTAAATACGAAAGTAGCATGGCATAAGTAGGATCGTAATAAAACCGCAAACTAGTTGTGGCCCCAAGAAATAAGACCGAATCAAGCTCTAGCTCGGGGGTCCCATATACCTCCGGATGTGGATAGCGCGATAAATCAAGGAACATGTATCAAGTACTCGGGGTCTTACGACACAAGCGGCTCGAAACCAAATATTTTCTATCACCCACCGATGCCTCCGCTTATTTCAATTTTAGTTGTTAAACAGAAATTAAAGTGACGATAAGTAAAACTAGAATCATCTCCAACATCAACATGCGGCAATACATCAAGAATCGTGGCATATGACGATACATCAGCACTTGAGCAAGCAACTACGACGCTAAGTCCAACTATCTACCAAACAACAGGTAATAGGATGTGTCCAAGGCAATATACGGCTGCAGGAATAACACGGCGAAACTAAGCATCGCAACACAGATAGCAATAGATCAACAGGAGGGAAGTAAATACTATAAAAGTAAGATAGGTAGAAAGGGGGAGATGCTCGCCTGAAAACATTGCCGAAGGTTCAACCGAAGATCGGGGCGAAGCTCACATCAACTCAACGGCCTTATCCGCGAAGAAGCAAAACACTAGAATGAACACCGGATGCACTATTTAATACAACGGCAGAAGATCGGCATGATGCATGTATGATGGATGACATGGCCAGGGTGCGATGCAATTAGGTCATATTAAGCGGAACCGGGGTCCCGACATTTAATTAGATGGTTCCTGTTATTTAGAACCCCCGCAATTTAAATGTTGTTTAACATGGTAGAAGGTAGCACCGGGTTCGCTACACAATTTAAATGAGGCCGATATAAGGATAGATTTGCCCGCATATGGGCCCCATATTTAGTTATTAGGTGAATCGGCATAAGGCCCCCAAACCACAGATATGCATGCGAGTATGACAATTCAATATGCAACAAGTTGTCATGTTATAAAATAGGGTTCGAGGAAAAAGGGGTCACACATCAGAGGGGCTCGACGATCTTGGATTCCGGGGTTCGGGGTCGGTCTCAGGGTTCAGGGTTCGGCGAGGTCGTTCTCGGACTCAGGGGTAGGCCTTGGCGCATTAGCGATGGTCGGCCACGTTGACGGTCGTGGCGTTCAGGGGGAAGCTCTCGGTAACGGGTAGATCTTGTCGCATCGGGGTCTCGGTGTCCGGGGCGCGACGGATTTCTTCCGGTCCGATGCCGTTCTTGTCGTCGTGCCGATCTTGTCGGGTCCCACGGGGTCGATCTTGTCGGTGAAGCGCCTGCCGGTCTCGTGGCGATCTTGGCGCCCTTCCGTTCGGGTTTTGGCCGAGGGTCGCCGCCCGAGGCGGATATTGTCGCCATGTACTTGAACCGATAGCAAAGAATCTGGCTACCACCGGCCATGGGGACGCCCGAGAACAGGACGGATGTACACGAACGCACGCGCAGCTGGGGAGGGCGGCCTTCGCCGCCGACGACGGCGAAGCTAGAGGGGCCACGGTTCGAGGGCGAGGACGCGGTCGAGCGAGGTCGGCGCGCGGAGCGTGGAGGGCGACGAGGTGGAGAGCACGGCGGCCGGCCGCGCAATAAGCGCAGAGCTTCCGCGCGCTCCGGCGGGCGGCGGCGATGGAGCACAAAGCGGCGACGCGGACGCCGGCGAGGGGCTGGCGCGAAGCTGGTTTCGGCGGAGGGCAGTCCGGGCGGCGCGGCAGGGATGGACCGAGGGAGCGGACGGCGGGCTTCGCGAGGAGGCGGCGCAGCTGGAGGCGGCGCGGCTCGGGCTCAGGCGGCGCTGGCGACTGGCGCGGGCGCCGAGCAGGCCGCGAGGAGGCCGAGGGGGTGGAGCTTGGCAAGAAGCTCGGGCGGCGCCTGGCGAGGCCGGCGCTGGCGAGGCGCTAGGGCGAGGGCGCTGGGCGGACGGAGGCGAAGCTGCAGGCGAGCGAGGCGAGGCAGAGCGCAGCGCCGAGGCGGAGGATGGCGGGCGCGGTGGAGGCCGGTGGAAGGTAGCGGGGGAACGGCGAGCGTGGAGGCGAGGTGGTCCGCTAGCTGGGGCCGGGCGGGCCGGGGCCGAGGTAGCGTCGGCGGCGACGGGAGCAAGGCGGAGAGAGGGGGGACCGGCGGTGAGGGGCAGAGGTCGCGGGGCGACGCGCTGGGGCGGGGCTCGGGCGCGCGGTGAGGAGAGGGAGGGCCGGACTTGGGGGAGAGGGAGGAGGAGAGAAAGGTTGGGGACCAGGGCGCTGGGTCCGCTGGGTGGAGCTGGTCAGCCTGGGGGCTGTGGTGGGGCAGGCAGGGTGGGGTAGGTGGGTCTGTGAGGGGAGAGAGGCTGACAAGGTGGGGCCCGGGGAGGACGTGTGAGGGCGCGCGGCAGGTGTCCGTGGTGGGAGGCGCGGGCCGGCGGTGACTGCCTGGTGGGACCCAGGATGTGGGCGGGGCCACGCGGCTGAGAGGAGAGAGAGGGTGGGTGAGGTTGGACTGGGTGAAAAAAAAGGGAGGGGGAGGGGGCTGGATGGATGATGTGGCAGGTGGGTAGGAAAAAGGTGAAGGGAGGATGTGGCGGTCTGTGGTTGGAGGGTAGATAGGATTTGGGTGGAAAAAGATTTCGGGGTTGGGCAGTTTTAGTTTTGTGTTTGTTTGGTCCTCTTTAATTTAAAACAGAACCACTTTGCAAAAGGTTTTTAGGGGGAAACAAAACATCTGTTACACTCGGGGTTTTGCCTTTTAAAATAAAGAGGGGTATTTGTATAATCAAAACTAGGCTTTTCAAAATAATGCAGACAACCATGCATGATGATGACGATGCAATGCACAAAATCAACGCGATTTTCTAGTAGTGGTTTTGCGGGATGCCACAATTCGACACCACTAACAATGGATCTCGCCCTCGAGATCCGCCTCATGGTACCGGAAGAAGGTCGGCTATCTGCATCTTCTCGCATCGTGTAGATCCTCGCGACACCACTAACAAGAGTTCGTTGTCCGTGATCGTCGAGAGAACACTCTGGAAAACAAAAGGTCGAAGGTAGAGGTATCAACAAATAAAGCCACCTCTAGCTCCGATGGAAGAGGGTGAACCGATGCATTCTCGTCCACTTCAATGTACGCAAGCGAATAGAAAGGGTAGTCGGCATGGGGGCCAATCCATCACGCACCCAAACTATTACTCTGCACAATCAGTAGAAAAGAGTGCAACCATTCGAATCGATCAAGATCTCAAGCGAGGTTCGAACAACGGAGTGATTCGCATCGGATCTGGCGTAGAGGATGTCGTCGCGTCGGAAAACACCGGAAAGCACAAACAAGGAACAAAGAATGATACCACAGTAGACGGATTCCTCAGGCAGCTTGAACACCGGATGATAGCACACCGTTATCAAAGAAGGAAGCGAAACCCTGAAGGTACGACGGAAACCCAACCACGAGAATTCCTGGACTCGAAGAAAGAGAAGCGAGCGGATTCAAAACACGTCGAGATAAGAGGAGAATAGCAGAGGGGTAAGGAGTAAAATCAGGCCTAATCAGAACTATCCAACCGATTTTGCAAAATAGTTTTGACACTCTACTTCGGCCGTTAGCTAGGTTATCCTACAGGCTGGACTTGTGGGGTATCGCAACTGCTGAGCTCTGATACCACTCTGTAACACCCTCAGAATCGGACCTATGCAAGTTTGAGCAAGATTCGCCAAACCCGCATAGAAACGATTCAAAGGTGCCCACCAGGCACTTTCGTGCGGGTGGAAAACGAAGTAATAACATTACACAACAGTCCTCGATGGGACCCACAGAACAGATATATATAACAGCGACCCAAAGAGTCAAGAATACAGATATAATATACAAAGGTCCAAATCACCTTGAAATGATCGAGCGTCCGACTACGGACAAGATGCAAATGGGGCTAAGAGCCCTGAAGAATAACCAATGGCGTCCATAACCCCCAGTGCCAAGCCGGAAGGGTAACCCCGCTAACGACGCCGATCTCAAAACCTGCTTAAACAAAAGGGTGCCGCAAAGGGCAAAGGAAAAGAAGGAGCGCCAAGATCGAGGCCAAGACAGCGAGGCTAGAATTCGGCGGTCCTCGCCACATAGGTATGGTGGATGAAGTGGCGGCAAAGATGCACTAAACAACCTATAGAGACTCGATACAATGGCGGATATCGAGAGGATAAGGATGACCTAACCGGATCCTACAAGCTAACACCAAACAAACCCATCCCGGTGTTTCCCCTCGAGACCAACGAGGAAGTCAACCGAGGAACTCACACGGTTGGCAGTTTTACTTGTTCAGTTATAGTTGCGGCACTTTACTAGTCAGGTTTAGATAGTCGTCCTGATAAAATAAGCAGTGGGCACTTTTAGTTAACCATGCCGTTATAGTTGCAGCAATTACTAATCGACAGATGGCATGATATAACCCAAAACCCAGAGCTTGTTGGTACTTTTATTCAGCCATTCCGCTAGAAGTTGCAATACTTACTAGTCAGTACAATTGTCGCGACAACCAAACAAGCAATTGTGGGCAGTATTAATTAGCCATTCCATTATAGTGAAGCTGATTACTAGTCATTATAAGTCAAATTTATAGCAGTAAACTTTAGTTATGCTTGTCTATGATCGAGATCGTGCTCCAAGTCGTCCATATCCGCGACACGGCTTCGTAAAGTTTTACCCGCCGGTGCACCAATAGCAACACACGCCGATCAACCTCGAAAAACCAAATCAAAACCCAACGAGGCTTTCACGATCGAACAATCACAAGATTGAAATATTTGGGGGCCACCTTTGAGTAGATCCCATAACGAGTAAGCAAGCTCGAGGCGGCCTCAAGGTTGTGCCAATAATGGTCTTAATCGGGAACCCGAAGTGTGGCTGGGCTTGTCGATACCGTAATCACTCGCATACCTAACAGACAAAGGTGCTCCTCGCACAATTTAAATACAGAAAGTAGCATGGCATAAGTACAGGATCGTAATAAAACCGCAAACTAGTTGTGGCCCCAAGAAATAAGATGAATCAAGCTCGCTCGGGGTCCCATATACCTCCCGGATGTGGATAGCGCGATAAATCAAGGAACATGTATCAAGTACTCGGGGTCTTACGGACACAAGTGGGCGTCGAAACCAAATATTTTCTATCACCCACCGATGCCTCGCTTATTTCAATTTTAGTTGTTAAACAGAAATTAAAGTGACGATAAGTAAAACTAGAATCATCTCCAACATCAACATGCGGCAATACATCAAGAATGGCATATGACGATACACATCAAGACTTGAGCAAGCAACTACGACGCCGCAAGTCCAACTATCTACCAAACAATGGTAATAGGATGTGTCCAAGGCAATATAGGTACAGAGGAATAACACGGCGAAACTAAGCATCGCAACACGGATAGCAATAGATCAACAGGAGGGAAGTAAATACTATAAAAGTAAGATAGGTAGAAAGGGGAGATGCTCTTTGAAAACATTGCCGAAGGTTCAACCAAGATCGGGGCGAAGCTCACATCAACTCAACGGCCTTATCCGCGAAGAAGCAAAACACTAGAATGAACACCGGATGCACTATTTAATACAACGGCAGAAGATCGGCATGATGCATGTATGATGGATGACATGGCCAGGGTGCGATGCAATTAGGTCATATTAAGCGGAACCGGGGTCCCGACATTTAATTAGATGGTTCCTGTTATTTAGAACCCCCGCAATTTAAATGTTGTTTAACATGGTAGAAGGTAGCACCGGGTTCGCTACACAATTTAAATGAGGCCGATATAAGGATAGATTTGCCCGCATATGGGCCCCATATTTAGTTATTAGGTGAATCGGCATAAGGCCCCCAAACCACAGATATGCATGCGAGTATGACAATTCAATATGCAACAAGTTGTCATGTTATAAAATAGGGTTCGAGGAAAAAGGGGTCACACATCAGAGGGGCTCGACGATCTTGGATTCCGGGGTTCGGGGTCGGTCTCAGAGTTCAGGGTTCGACGAGGTCGTTCTCGGACTCAGGGGTAGGCCTTGGCGCATTAGCGATGGTCGGCCACGTTGACGGTCGTGGCGTTCAGGGGGAAGCTCTCGGTAACGGGTAGATCTTGTCGCATCGGGGTCTCGGTGTCCGGGGCGCGACGGATTTCTTCCGGTCCGATGCCGTTCTTGTCGTCGTGCCGATCTTGTCGGGTCCCACGGGGTCGATCTTGTCTTCGGGGTGAAGCGCCTGTCGGTCTCGTGGCGATCTTGGCGTCCTTCCGGTTCGGGTTTTGGCGTCCGAGGGTCGTCGCTCTGGGAGGCGGATATTGTCGTCATGTACTTGAACCGATAGCAGCAACCGGGCCACCAGCGGCCATGGGGACGCCCGAGAACAGGGACGGATGTACACGGCAACGCACGCGCTGGCCGGCGGTGGAGGGCGGCCTCGATGCGACGGCGAAGCTAGAGGGGCCACGGCGTTCAGGGCGAGGACGTCGGGTCGAGCGAGGTCGGCGCGAGCGGCATGGAGGCGAGGCGAGCGGAGAGCGCGGCGCTGCCGGCGCAACAAGCGCTTTCCTTGGCCGGCTCGGCGGCGGCGATGGAGCGCAGCGCGCGGACGCCAGCGAGGCGCGCGAGCTGGCTCAGCGGAGGGTCCGGCGCGCGCAGGATGGACCGGGAGCGGGACGGAGCTCGCGGAGGCGGCGTGGCCGGAGCCGGAGGCGGCGGGCTTCGCGGTGGGGCTCGGGCGGGCAGCGCTTGGCGCCTGGCCGAAGCCGAGGAGAGGCGAGGGGTGGAGCTTAGCGTGGCGCTTGAAGCTCGGCGGCGAAGCCTCGAAGCGAGGCGCTGAGCCAAGGCTTGAGCGGAGCCAGGCGGGCCAGCGGAGCAGGCAGCGTCGGAGGCCGGAGAAGGCGGGCAGCCGGAGGCGGAGGATGGCGGGCGTCAGGAGGCAGTGGAGCGGTGTGAGGAGGCAGCAGCGCGGAGGCGAGGTGGTCCGGCTAAGCTGCCGGCCGGGCTGGAGGTAGCGTCAGCGGCGAGGGAGCAAGGCGGAGAGGGGGACAGCGGTGAGGCAGAGGTCGAGGGGCTCAGGCCAAGGTGAGGCAAGCGAGGCCATGTGAGAGAGGAGGCCGGACTTGGGGAAGAGGGAGGAGGAGAGAAAGGTTGGGGACGGCAGGGGCGTTGGGTCCGCGGGGTGGAGCCGGGTCGGGGCCCAGGGGGGCTGTGGTGGGACCGGGGCGGGCCAGGGGTAGCGGGGTAGGTGGGTTGACCAGGGGAGGGGAGAGAGGCTGACAAGGTGGGGCCCGGGGAGGACGTGTGGAGGCGTGTCCGTGCGTGTCCGTGGCAGTGGGAGGCGTGATGGCATCACTGGTGGGACCCAGGATGTGGGCGGGGCCACGCGGCTGAGAGGAGAGAGAGGGTGGGTGAGGTTGGACTGGGTGAAAAAAAAAGGGAGGGGGAGGGGGCTGGATGGATGATGTGGCAGGTGGGTAGGAAAAAGGTGAAGGGAGGATGTGGCGGTCTGTGGTTGGAGGGTAGATAGGATTTGGGTGGAAAAAGATTTCGGGGTTGGGCAGTTTTAGTTTTGTGTTTGTTTGGTCCTCTTTAATTTAAAACAGAACCACTTTGCAAAAGGTTTTTAGGGGGAAACAAAACATCCGTTACACTCGGGGTTTTGCCTTTTAAAATAAAGAGGGGTATTTGTATAATCAAAACTAGGCTTTTCAAAATAATGCAGACAACCATGCATGATGATGACGATGCAATGCACAAAATCAACGCGATTTTCTAGTAGTGGTTTTGCGGGATGCCACACGGCGATTGGTGGGGATTTGGGTTAGGCTGATGTGGCGAGCTGTGGTTGGCCGGGGTGATGTGGAGGGGGCTGGGTAGAATAGGATTGGGTAGTTTTAGGATTAGATATTTTGACTAGGGTTTTAGAGGTGGCCGGCCGGGTTTTCGGGCCTGGCTGGCTGCCTCCCAAAAATAATATAAACTTTTATTTTAATTTAAAAATAGACTTTTGTAAATAGTTTTTAGACAAATAAAAGACCCGGAAAAGTCCGGAGTTTTGATTTGAAATTAAGACGGGGAATATTTAGAAAACAAAACTAGGCTCTTAGAAAATAGTTTTAGAAAAACAAATGCATGATGACATGACGATGCTCAAATGCAATGTGGCATGATGACATGAGCATGCGGTCATGATGATGCAATGCACAAAAACAACGCGATTTTCTAGTAGTGGTTTTTGCCGGGATGCCACACAACTTGAGCAATGACCTATGCATGTTTAGAAAACTTGAGGAATGTTGAAATAATATTACTAAATGAAGTAAAGACTAATATATGCTTGCTAGGATGACTAAGTAGTGTATCTTACAATTAAAGTGTATTCTTCTTTTAGTGAGTAATTGACTAATTCACAAACCTATAGATTATGGTAGATTATGTATGCTTAATATCGATTTCCCATTAGAATATTGTTGTCAATAGTATTATGGATTGGTTCTTGAAATAAGATTAATATACTTTGAGGAGTTTGGATCATTGGAGTTTGTAAGTATGCTATTTTTTATGTCAAAGTGGAAGTTTTAAGTTTTTGGAAGGGGCCTAGTTGCTTCTTTGACCGCGAATTCCTCTAACATTGAACCTACTCTCAAACAAAACTCTAGGGTGTAGTTTAGCTATGCTAGATTATTGTGCTATTCGTGACAATATCGATCCTAGTGGCTTAGAATTTGCTATGTAGAATGAAGGTATATATTGGCGTTGTTTAGATCTTGATTCTCTTGTATGGCACATATATCGCGCAATAATCCATGGAGCTAGTGGTTTTCCTCTGGCTCGTCTATTTTTCTCGTCAGTTTGGCGAATTCAGAAACCTTGACATAGGTCTTGTGAGCAGTCGTTCCCTTGCAGCCAAGTGTTTGTTGATCTTAGGGTCCTACTAATCAAATTGTTCTTCTATCAGATTTGATAACTTGTGGGATTAATTCAACCTTAAGTGCTACATTTTATTACTTTTATATTTTCATAAATAGTCCTATACACATATGAATTAGCTAGTTTTTGGATCTTCTACTATATTTTTTTCCACCATTTGCTTTTTAATAAACCACCATGTTATAGGGCAGTAGCACTCGTATGTCCTGATATATCTTGACACAATACTATGATTCGACGTCAACGACATGATCCTTGATTTATCTGTACGATCAAATATGGGAGTCTAAGATAAATAAAGTATAATATTCCTAATGCTCACAAAATATATGACACAAATTTTTAATCCAACTATAACTGGGCAGCAGACATTTATTGTTAATAAGATGCATTAAGGTTATGAAAACAGAATAAACAATATGCATTTTGATATCACACATAAAACTGTAGAGATTTTAATATTAGCTATTACTTGACCTCTATGTCACTTCCAACCGTCGAAGTAAATCATGCTGGATTAAAGCTAAAAATAGTTTAGACATACACTTACATAAGGAATATTTCCAACATACGTACTGATTTGTTTTTCTCAAAAATGGAATGTCTATGACACTTCAGGCCATTGTAATAATGCATGTCTAACAAGAACTATTTTTGGGTGATGTAGTCTTCTGCTTCTGATCAGTCTAGACCTCCATCTCTACTTGACCAAACATAGATCGCAAATACGTGTATGTGTTGCTACCTTGAATATATAGTTCATGTTAGCTTTTAGAATTAACTCGGATGCCCGCGATCGATCATGGAAAAAGTGGTCGGGCAATATGTGATTTATTTTTTCTGTGGAAGTTTGTGTTTTTACAATCTTCATTATCTGTTTGCTCTTATCTTGTGGCATATCTAGTATGCTATTTTTTTATAGGAACTATTTGTTACATAGAGTCTTAGCTATGATTTACTGTTGATACGGCTTCAAAAATTAGCTTGCCAGTATGAATCTCCAGAAAAAACTTTCACCGGTAAAAATACAAATATAGAGAAGTTGAGTCTGCATGACATTACAAACTCCTATATATTTTAATCTTGAGAAACTAAGATATCCTAATTAATTGGCAATACATATATGTGTTAGACAAAGAAAATGTATACATTTGAACGGGCTAATATACCATGAAAATATGCTTCGTGCAATGTATTAAACGGATGTGGTTTTCAAATTTAATGCAACCCACTTGGTCTCACGGGAAGAAATTATACAAAGCCTTGATTAAAAAACTGAGCCTGGCCGGATATACATACACACAATGGAACCTGCAGGTTTTTTTTTACGTGTACGTCGTTAAATTGAGACGTGTACGTGCTTTCGCAAAAAAAAAATGAGACGTGTACGTGTACGCATGTCCTATGTGCACTGAATGTACATACTTTTTGTTTGACGTGGTACCTTCGTGATAGCTCTACCAATTTCACGTGACATAATACTTCTTTTGTACACATATATGTGCTACGTAACACTACTTATATTTTAATCTAAGATTAAATCTTAACCGTAAATTACAGATCTAAGAGCCAAAATTAATTCTAATGATGTGGATTAATCTGGTGTCTTCTAAAAACTTCTTATATTGCTTTTAGTATATAATAGATAATAGATGATCTAATAGCATAGATTTGATTTTCGTTCAAACCACACAAAAACCATTATGATCCAAAACTACAATGAACCTACCGGGATCATCTACACAAATCAATCCAAACACAAGAAAATTCGGTCAGTGTTATAACTCAGTTAATAGTGACTCTTAATATTTAGTTAAATATGTGTAATTACACATTCAGAACATCAATATATATTGCTTGCTAACCAATACTTCTACCATAATCAGTGCATGCACTACTACTAGCTAATCACTGCTTACACATCATGACCAACATAATAGTGTCAATCTGTCATAAAATTCAGTTATCTCCACATGGAACAGAGCCTTTGCATTTGCCTCAATTACTACTTACATTTATAATACATACGAAACTGATCATACTTCAATCCTACTCAAACACTAACACATCTCAATCGACAAAAAATTGTCACCTTTGCGGCACCGAAACCACACGAAAATAAGACACACCGAAGATTTCGATTTTCTACACAATACTTCCATGTAAACAATGTGTACTGACTAACAATACATGCATAAGCTCGTTTCGCAGTTTATAATCTCTAGGAACCCTACCTAAACCTCTAACCAAACCCACACCATGAGCGGAGTAGAGACGTCAATAAAAGTTGTTAGCGGGGGAGATGGTACTTAGTGTAGTGTGGAGAATCGTGGTAATATGGTAATAGTGGAGGCGGTGTGGATGAATGGCCTTGAGCTACAATGTTGAGGTCCAACTCCATCTTCTCCGCCTCACCTACCTCATCCTCCCTCGTCAAACAAACCAGGAAAAGACAAGTAAGCGTAACTAACTACACACCGCTGAGAGGGGTATGGCTGATATAGATCTTATAAGGAAAAGAGAAAAGAAATTTTCAAAAGAACGAGGACCTTCTTGTTAATTTCTAGTCCTCATGTCCAATTTACTGATAGTTCTGGTTGCCTAGACTTGTTTGCAAAACTATCGAATCCAACAGCGTACAGGACATGTGTCGGCTTGAGAAGAGATTTGTATGAACAATGCACATAGGGAATAACTTGTTAATCCACGGGATCACAAGCTGTAAGAAATTGTATGAAAATGCACATCGAGGACAACTTGTTGTATTAGTGGTGCAATTACCTCAAAATGTATATATCACAAGGATATTTTTACATTACACATAGTTCACAATATAAGAATCGAGTGAAGATTACTCAGTACCATCTGATAACTGGTAACGAGGGGATGCCGACCCAAGGCCCAGGTAGGCTTTTGGTCGAACCAGTGATTGAACCGGCAAGGTCCTCGGTTCACGGTTTAGTGGTTAAACCATTGGTTCGTTCGATTCATTTGCCAACTTGTTAAAGACAATGTAGGACAAAACTAATATAAATTTGTTAAAAAATATCTAAGGCTTCTGTGTACTATTACAACCCTTGTAATTTGTTTCATTATTTTCTCGCGCCGGATCGGAGTGGTGTTATTACCTCTAGATTTCTATTTTTTGTTTTCCAAATGGTTTTGTGTTTCATTTTTTCATTTTTTTTGCTTTTGTTTTCTCTTTGAGATGGTTTTTCGTCCTTTTTCTCTGTATCTTTCTTTCTTTAGTTTGTTTTTCTTATTCTGGTTCTCTTTATTTTTTTCTAATTTTTCATTCATTTCTTTTCTATTTATGCTTATTTCATTTTTTTTTCACATAGATTGAAAAGGTACTTTTTTTGACACAAAAACGGTAGGGAAGGCCCCTACCGTGTCATTTTAGAAAAATTAAAACATTGTTGGTTGGATGTAGGAGTTGAATCCAAGACCTGCTAGTTAAGACAAAAGGACTCAACGATCCAAGCTAAGACAAACTTTTGTCTAGAATAGATACACACCCTATATAAACAGTAGTGTAGCGCCTATCTCTTAGACGCAACACTTCATAATGTAACTTGTCATGCTGACAAGGGGTGTAGCGTCTTTGACATAAGATCTACATTGTGTTGTGTGAAGCCTTTGTGGCGCTATAAAAGAATTAGTGTAGTGAAATAGTTTCGTAGCGAGTTCAGTGTGTGAATTCTTTTTAGAGTAAACCGCATCAGCGGTCCTAATTCTTTTCATGTGCCTTCACTTTGGTCCTAATTCTTTAAAATTACATGTCTAGATCCTAAATCTTTCAGAATTGAGTCATGCGAGGTCCTAAACAGGTTTGACCTGAGTTGACCGGTGCCACGTCGACAGCGGGACCCGACTAGACTTGTATATTTGTGAAAAGGCCCTCCCATTTGTATTCCTTCCAAATAACATGTCCCTCTTTTTTCCTACCCCTCTATGGCAATTTAATCTTTTAGAAGGAGACCGTTGACGGAGGTGCTGCTCCAATGAAGGTCACATCATCGCCTGACCCGACCTCTCCTCTCCTTCTTCCTCGCCGGGAAACCTTAGTACTGCACGCCCCTGTCGCCGGTATCCCCTCAATAGTGGGCGCCTCAGTTGCGGTCCCCTCTGCAATGTTGCTCCCCTCGCCGGCATCCCGGCCGTAGCACGCGCCTCCCTGCTGTAGCGCACCCCTGCAGCTGACATCCCCTCCGTCAAGCTTCCTTCTGCAACGCGCTCCTGTACGAGGCACTCTGCTTGTTGCATTGGCACGTACTCCGGGAGTCCACCTCCACCGTCATGGGCAGTCAAATCCACCAGGGCACAACCCTCTCTTCCTCGCATTGATAAGGTCCCTAGAGCACTGGACTATTGGTTCTACCTCATCGCACAAGGTCAAGGGCTGGAGGGTGTCACACCGATGGTGGGAGCCAGGTAAGACAAGGATAAGTGGGGTGCTGGGTGGGGCCGAATGGGCCAAGTCCAAGTCCACAGGGACCGAATTTTGGAAGAAATACAATATTGGGGGGCTATTAGCAAATATGCAGGGTGGCTTATATGCGTCATGGGCCCTATTGTTGACGTGGCACTGGTCAACTTGGGTCAAACCGGTTTAGGACCCCGCGTGACTTAATTCCGAAAGATTTAGAATCTATATGTGCAATTTTAAAGAACTATGACTAAAGTGAAGGCACGGGAAAAGAATTAGGACCGCTGGTGCGGTTTACTCTTCTTTTTAAATTTGGGTGAATTTGGTGTATACTGCCCATTTTCACACCATGGAGCAGGTCATGGACCCCGTTACCTCAACACTTCATGAGTATGAATGAGAAAGCACACCGCACCGTGGTGTTCCATGTTTCAGAGTTGAGAGATAGCCCTGCTATGGTGTTACTTCCCGTTGGTCCCAAGCAGGTCCTTTCCAACACATCATCAACCAGCGTGCGCCATCATACCTGCAGAAGAAAGTGCAGCTCCAGGATCCAGCCGCAGCCAGCGATGCCCCTGAACTCTGACGCTGACCCACTAGAGCCTGCTCTTTGCTCCCTCCCCGACCGTTACGTTCAAACGCGCCAATCCGACCGTTAGACTCGTAAAAAATCCCCCGAAAACCCCCCCTTCCCTCCAACTCCAGGACGGGATTCCCTTCCTTCCCTCCAACACCTCATCTGCTCTGCTCCTCCTGTCCTGTCGGAATCCCCAAGCTCAAAACGCTTCAATAATTACACTGCAGCACCACCTCGCAATCCCACAAGGATCTCGCGCGCCACGAAACCTCATGACCCGAATCTCTCTCCACCACCACCAATGGCAGCCGACCTCCTCCTCCTCCGCCTCGTGCCACTCTTCCTGCTGCTGCTAACGACCGCGCTAGTGCCTCGGCCCGCTTCCGCAGCGGCAGCGACAGCGGGCAAGAACGTGACCATCGACTCCGCCACGCTGTCCTTCTCGGACCTGACGCTGCTGGGGGACGCCTTCCTGCGGAACGGCTCCGTGGGGCTCACGCGCGACACCGGCGTGCCCTCCTCCAGCGCCGGCACCGTCCTCTGCACCCGCGCCGTCTCCTTCCGGCCGGGCGGCCCCGCCAACGGGACCACCACCGCCTCCTTCGCCGCCAGGTTCTCCTTCCTCATCGCCAACCAGAACGCCGGCTCCACGGGCGGCGACGGCATCGCCTTCTTCCTCTCCCCCGACCGCGCCACGCTCGGCGCCACCGGCGGCTACCTCGGCCTCTTCAACTCCTCCGTCTCCTCCGCCGCCGTCCCGAACGACGACGACGACACCGGCGCCGACGGGCCCGCCGTCGTCGCGGTGGAGTTCGACACCATGGTCAACCCGGAGCTCGGCGACCCCAGCGACAACCATGTCGGGCTGGACGTCGGCTCGCCGGCGTCCCTCCAGGCGGTCGACCTCGCCGGCTCCGGGATCGTGCTCAAGAGCGGCAACCTCACCACGGCGTGGATCGAGTACAGCGCCGTGGACCGCCTGCTCGAGGTCTCGCTCAGCTACTCGGGCGCCGTCAAGCCTAAGCGGCCCGTGCTCTCCGTCGCCGTCGACCTCTCGCCGCACCTCAGGGGGGACATGTACGTCGGCTTCTCTGCCTCCACGGAGGGCAGCACCCAGCAGCACACCATCAAGGAATGGACGTTTCGGACCTTCGGCTTGCCGTCGCCGGCGACCACCAACGCCTCCTCCGCGACAGGCAGCAGCATCCCACAGCAGCCGGCGCCCAGCGGCGTGATTACGGCGACCGGAGGTGCCACCAGGAAGAAAACGTTTGGGCTCGCCATCAGCGTCCTCGGACCCGTCGCGCTCGCCGCCGCGTTCGCGTTCTTCGCGTGGGTGTCCGGCAAGAAGCTGGTCGAGCTCACCGCCTCGAGGAGAAGGACCAAGAACGCCGTCCTCCTGCCGGAGCTTCTGCTCAAGGGGCCGAGGAAGTTCAGCCACAAGGAGCTGAGCGCCGCCACCAGGGGATTCCACGCGAGCAGAGTCATCGGCAGAGGCGCGTTCGGCACAGTGTACAAGGCCGCCATGCCGGGCGTGGCCACCACCTATGCCGTCAAGCGGTCGACGCAGGCGCACCAGAGCCGGAACGAGTTCGTCGCCGAGCTCTCCGTCATCGCCTGCCTCCGCCACAAGAACCTGGTGCAGCTGGAGGGCTGGTGCGACGAGAACGGCGAGCTGCTGCTCGTCTACGAGTACATGCCCAACGGCAGCCTCGATAAGGCGCTCTACGGCGACCCCTGCACGCTGTCCTGGCCGGAGCGCCACAACGTCGCCGCGGGCATCGCGTCCGTGCTGGCCTACCTCCATCAGGAGTGCGAGCAGCGGGTGGTCCACAGGGACATCAAGACCGGCAACATCCTGCTCGACGCCAACCTCAGCCCGCGGCTCGGCGACTTCGGGCTCGCCAAGCTCATGGACCACGGCCAGAGCCCAATGTCCACGCTCACCGCGGGAACCATGGGGTACCTCGCGCCGGAGTACCTGCAGTCCGGCAAGGCCACCGACCAGACCGACGTGTTCAGCTACGGCGTCGTGGTGCTGGAGGTGTGCTGCGGGAGGCGGCCGATCGACAAGGAGGATATCAGCGGCAGCAAGAACGTGAACCTGGTGGACTGGGTCTGGCGGCTGCACGGCGAGGACCGGCTCATCGAGGCCGCCGACGTGCGGCTGGGCGGTGAGTTCGACAAGGAGGGGATGCTGCGGCTGCTGCTCGTCGGGCTGAGCTGCGCAAACCCGAACTGCGAGGAGCGGCCGGCCATGCGCCGGGTGGTGCAGGTGCTGAACGGCGAGGCGGACCCGGTGCCCGTGCCGCGGAAGAAGCCGCTGCTCGTGTTCAGCTCCAGCACGTCCATCAAGATTCAGGAGATGGCCTTCTCCTGTGGCGACGACGTCAGAGGAGGCTATCCGGCCGCAGCCTCCAAGCCGGCGTCCCCAAGATCGGAGGGAGCCGGTATAGAACGCTGATCCAAGAAGATAAATAGCGTACTTGGATCAGTGTTGTCGTGTGATTGTTGTATACGCTTGTTGTTGTGATGTGCGCTTGCTCATAAGGGGAATATAAGTAATAATCCCCAATCTAAGCAAGAAAAGAGTAATAATCCTCAATGATGTTATTGATTTTGGAATGACAATATGTTTTTGGAGTTTGTGGTTATCTCGTTTTAGCCGATTTTTCTTTTCTCTTTTCGAAATCATATCTAGCAGATTTCATCCATCTTGCCTAAAAAATAGTTGCCTGTCCCTCAACTGAACTGAAAAACATGCCCAATTTGAGGACATAACAAAATGCCCTTCTTGCGAAATGGTTATCCGAAAATGTAAGAAATGTTTATAACCAAATATATAGCATGGTGTTCAAACAACTAAAATAAATAAAGAATGCCTATTGGCACCATTTTATTAGGCTGGTTCCAAAATGTGGTTGTGGACATGTCGTGGTGAGCAGAATATATCTCAAGCTTGACAACCAAATATATATGGACTTGCAATGCCGAAAAGATGCAATGCAGGTGAGCAAAATCAAGATATAATACACACAAAACATAGAGAAATAGGAAATAAAATGTTAAGATGAGAAGTTGAAATCAAAACTAGTTAAATTCATTAATAAGAACCAACCAAAATTAGCTATACCATCTATGTTCATAAATATAAGACGTTTTGGGACTTTAAATAGAACTCCCGAAATGTCTATTTAGAAAAAAAAAAAAAGGGAGTGCTATTTTGTTTATGTTTATTATTTGTCTAAGTAGTTATACTATGCCTATGAGACAAATCTATGGTACGAGAAAGAAAAACATTGGGAGATGTCATAAAACAATCTTACTACTGGAAGATTATTCATAGCGTCCCAAATGTTGGTTTGTCTGAACTAGTAACACGGGATAGGAAGGGGATTTGTTTTCAATTTTGTTTACATGGTAAGAGTTTTGTAAGATCATCATCTATGACCGTTTACAACCATACACGTCAGTTTGCATGGTTGTACCACACATTACTCTTCTTATTTAGAACACTTCTAGCAGATACTGTATCCGGCGGTACCGCAAAACGTGGATGTCGTTTCCGCAAACCGCATATGTGAGTTAGAAATTACGGCGGAAGAATAGAAATAGAAAATCAAACTACAAAATTTTAAAAACAGCACTGCCCTCAGAATATCAAAAGCGGTTCATACATAAGGAGGGGCATCAAACCATTTACAACCAAAACAAAATGCCTCTAGATGTCCTCACATTTTCGCAAACCCTATATCTGCCTAAACCCTACCAGTGCTCCCAAGAATATATCTTATCGGGGCTTCTATGGTTGCAGGTGGCACCGGCAAGCTACTCAGGGTCTCTACCGTCAGCGTAGTCAACGATGACATAGCCGAGGTGCTCCGTGTGGGAGAGGTGAATCGCCTTGGCCAAGTACTCATCTTGCTCGCAGGCGATGTGGCGGTGCTCCGCCTTGTCTCAGATGTCGGTGACCATGCTGTCACGCGACTGCTGCACCGCCTCGCGGGAGAGGGGGTCGTTGGCGCTAGAGAGCTCGCGATTCTGGGAGCTTGACCCTATATACGACACGGGTTGCACCTTCGTGATGGATTGTGGCTCGCGTGAGGCGACGCGATGAGGCGCAACCAACGAAGCGCTTAGTCACCCGTGGGCTCCTGGCCTCCGTGTCATGTGTGGCGCGAGAGATGCTCATATTGTCCCACTCGGGAGACGATGCATGGAGCTGGGAGTGTTCCCCACGCTGACGTGCGGAGCTCCGGAAGGTATGGAGCGGTGTTGTGCGACATTGTCAAACCGGCTCCACGACCGGGGAAGCATCGCGCCTACGACCAGAATTGAGCAGTGATTGGCCCTCCATAGGGTGTTCGACGGTGGGGCAGAAGACTGGTGGCAGCGATGTGGAAATGGTGGCCAGAATCGGTGGCGCGCCGGTAGCAAAGTTCACGGCGTAGGGTTTCTGTGGCCGGAGAAGAGGGGAAAATAGGATGTGGTTTCCTGCATCGAGAACCCCCCAACCGTCACATACAGCGGCCACGGGGTGGATTTGTGGGAACCTCAAAAGAAATTCCTGGCCTACCTCGGATGCGGTATCCCATATGACGGGGTTTGTGAAAAACGCATATTTCGTCGAAGTTTTGTGAGTCAGACATATTTACAGTATCGCTAGAAGTGCTCTTAATTAGGAAGCAACATGATTGGTGACAATGGACACCGTGGACCGCATGAAGCAACAATTCGGCACCAGTATCTTAACTCAGAAGCTCCGACTGAAAAATACTACCGACATGGCATTTAGTGTCCAACACCATTCAACGCCTATGTGATTTGTGCTAGGTCACCTCATTATGTTTAGACTGTTTTATATCGAAACTACATATCAATAAAACGAAACATTAACGAAATCGTTGTTGGCTGAAATTATGCATGATTTTACTGTGACTATATTTTATTATAAAAAGTATACCACATAAATATACGACACACCAAATATATACAAATCACGAGGTGCTGAACGGTGAATGTGACACTAGTAACGTGCCCGGACAACATGAGCTTGATTGCCTAGTTTAGCATGTGGTATTGCACATCGAACGAAATTACCATCAAAACCACCCTATGCTCCCAAGTGATTTTGCTCAGAGTGATGAGTCCCGGTAATTTGATTTTAATTGAAAGGTCAAGCTTAAATTCTATGATTAGACAAAGCCATGGTTTCTGGAAAAATATATCACGTACCATCATACCATTTTAACCTTATACGAATGTTTTTTATGAATGCTTCACAAAAAAATCTTCTCATTTATTTATGGATAATTTCTCTATAAGACATTGTTGAATAATTTTAATAAATAGGATGTGTGCATCATTTTGATGACCGAGGTGTCAACCTCCTTTTCGAGAGAAAAATGCACCATTTTAATCTTATACCAAAAGTACTTGTTACGAATTCTTCACATAAATTTTTTCGTTCTCTTTTATTTATGGATACGTATAGTTATATGTTCCATGATTGTAGATATGTTCCCGTCTAAGAGCAAGTCTAACAGCATCCTTAAACAGGGCAAACCCTCAAAATAACCGTCATTTTAAGGTTTTCCGCGAGAAATTGGCAGCAATCAGTACCCTCAAATCACACGATCCTTAAAAATAAGCAAGGGCCGACTCCAGGGGCGGATCTGGGCCCCGGGCAGCCCGGGCTACAGCCCGGGTCTTGGCCCGCCGAGTACATGCAATTTCTTTGTAAAATTCAGAAAAAAAAAGAATAGCCCGTGCTGTTGGGCTATAATGACCAGGGCTTGGCTTAGGAAAGCCCAGGAAGAAACCACGCACGGTTTGCTTGCTCCGTTGCTCGCATCCTCACGTATACAAGAATTGACGATGAAAAAAAAGAAAAAACTGCTCGTCGCAATCACCGCCCGACCTCCTCGTCTCCCTCAACTCGATCGACCCGCCCGCCCGCCCAGTCTCTGCGCCTGCCCGACCTCCACGTCTCCCTGGTCCCTGGCGCTACCGCCGCTCGCCTCGCCCAGTAGGACTGCCGGCTGCCGCCACCAGTCCCTGGCCGCCGCCAGCGACCGCGACTGTGCCCGTCTGTGCCATGCCGTTCCAGATTCTCTGGTAGAAGCAGAGAAACGCCCTTCCGTCGCAGAAGCAGAGCAACGCCCAACGAATCGGCACACTCAGGACTGCATCGACTCATCGCCTCCAAGCAGTTCGACGCCTCTATAATTGGTAATTTCTCTCTGTGAATTGATTGGTTCCAAATTTCCAATACAAAGTCTGAACTTGAACAGTTGAACACACTGAAGATTGAAGAACCAAATCAGTCCTGAACCAAATAATCAATTTCAGTGCTAGTACTGCTATAATTATGTTCTGCTGATTTTGAATTGTTTCCTCATTTTATTTTGTGTTGTGTGATTGCATAGAGGATGAAGGGAACAAAGAGATCAAAGACATGTTCATCAATCAGACCGATGTCATCGTATTTTCCAACACTGTCACAACTTGCCAATTCGAACCAATCCCCTATGGCTGCAGCGGAAGAAACCGATAGCACACAACAGCAGCCCCCTGCCCAACAACGACAACAGCAAGATAATCAGGATACTCACATTGTTGTTAGTACAAATGTGGATAACACTAGCATCCATGTTGATAATGGTAGTGTTGATCTTAATCCAGATGATATTGTTGCGGATCCCGGGCTTCGGAAACCAATTGAGGAACTAGATGTGAACATCAGAGATGCTGCTAGGAGAGAGTATTTGGTAAAGGGTCCATTCCAACCAGTTGGTCACAAATATCCCGGAAAATTAATTGCAGGCCAAATGCGGAGATTTTAGGAGAAATGGTTTAAAAGGTATGACTGGTTGGAATATAGCATATCTAAAGATGCTGCATCTTGTTTTTATTGTTTCCTCTTTAAGCAACCACGGGCAGAAAATTTTGGTACAGAATCATTTACAAGGGTTGGTTTTAGTTATTGGAAGAATGGAATTGAAGCTTGTGATCAACATGTTGGTAAGAATATGAATAGCGCTCACAATAAAGCTAGGAAATATTGTGAGGCTTTTAAAAATCAGCGGCAAGGCGTGGATTATGCGTTGGCAGCTGCAACCAAGAAGGACGAGGAAGAATATAAAGCTCGCATGATGATTATGATAGGCATTGCAAAATTTTTGCTATTGCAAGCTCTTGCTTTTCGTGGGCATGATGAGTCTTCTAGCTCAAACAATAGAGGGAATTTTCTTGAGATGTTGAAATGGTATAAAGGGAAAGATGAAAAGGCTGCAAAATTGCTTGATAGTGCTCCTACAAACCGTCAAATGACCGCACCAAAAATACAAAAACAGATTTGCAAAGCTTGTGCTCATGTTACCACCAAAGCTATTATTGATGACATTGGTGATAAATTTTTTGCTATACTTGTTGATGAGGCACGAGATGCATCTATTAAGGAACAAATGGCCTTGGTTTTGAGGTTAGCTTCTACGGCTTCTATATTTCTTTGATTCGAGTGATTCAAAATTTCAAAGTATGCTAACAATGAGTTTCTTGTCTTATGTAGGTATGTCAACAATAAGGGACAAGTCATAGAGAGGTTTGTTGGTGTGAAGCATGTTCCGGATACGACATCCGCTTCACTAAAGATAGCTTTGGATGGTATGTTAAAATCTCTTGGCTTATCTATCTCTAGTGTGAGAGGTCAAGGTTACGATGGGGCCTCAAATATGAGGGGACAATTCCATGGATTGCAAAGACGCATATTAGATGAAAATCCATATGCCTTTTACATCCATTGTTTTGCCCATCAGTTGCAGCTAGTGGTTGTCTCTGTTGCCAAGTGTTGTTCCTCTGTCTTGGACTTCTTTAACTATGCAACTATGATTGTCAACACGGTTAATGCATCTTGTCATAGAAAAGATAAATTATTGCAAAGTCAGCATGATGAGATTGTGAACCAAATTGAGACCGGTGATATCTTCACAGGAAGAGGAAAGAACCAACAAACTAATCTTGCAAGACCAGGGGATACTCGTTGGGGCTCTCACCATAAAACCTTGTGTCGTCTTGTTCACATGTGGAAACCTGTCCTACATGTATTAGAGAATTTGAGTGATGATGCTACTAATGCAACACAAAAAACCACAGCTTCAGGTTTGTTGGAAAAAATGGAAAGCTTTGAGTTTGTATTGATAATGCATCTTATGATCAAAATTCTTGGAAAGACTAATGAGCTATCAACATGCTTGCAAAGGAAAGATCAAAATATTGTGCGTGCTGTAGGGCTGATTGGTACTACATTAAAGGAAGTAGAGAAAATAAGAAACAGCGGTTGGGATGAGCTTTTGGAAGATACAGAAGGCTTTTGTCTTGCGCATAATATTGTTGTGCCAAATATGGAAGATAAAATACCAGCTAGAGGTCGTTCGAGGGGTCGTGGCAGCCAACTAGTTACTTATTATGATCATTTCCATCATGAAATATTCAATGTTGTGCTTGATCAAATTATTGTTGAGTTCAATAATCGCTTTGCTGGAAGGTCTACTCAACTCTTAAGGTGCATAGCTTGTCTTGATCCAAAGAATTCATTTGCTAATTTTGATAATGGCAAGTTAGTTGAACTTGCAAGAATGTATGCCGATGACTTCTCTCAGTATGATTGTATAGTCCTTAGGGACCAACTTGCCACATTCATTGTCGATGCGAGAGATGATCCGAGCTTCGCAAATTGTATTGATCTTGGGAACCTTGCTCTCAAGATGGTTCAAACAGAGAGACACAAGACCTTTCCATTGGTATATCGACTTATTGAGTTAGCCTTGATTTTGCCGGTTGCAACGGCAACAGTGGAGAGAGCATTCTCAGCAATGAAGATTATCAAGACAGATTTGAGAAACAAGATGAATGATGATTGGATGAATCATAGTATGTTGTGCTATATTGAGAGAGAAATATTTGCAAGCATTGAAGATGATAAGATTTTGGATTGTTTCCAAAGTATAAGGTCACGCAACAAACAAGTACCAAGTGGTAAGTTACGTTTTGCCAATAAAGTTTTGGGGATTATGTCTCAATTCTCATGTATTCACCCATACTATTTCTAATTATTATTTTTCTTGTATTTGTAGGGTCCGGTTCTTCTCCTATGATTGATGAGGAAAGGGTAGGCTAGAATGAGAGCAAGGATTCGTTATTAGGTACTAAAATGCATCTTGTTTATGCGATTATAGCACCGCACTTTTTATGCTTTTATTATTGTACTTCGGTTAAATATTGTTATCAAAACTCAACTTATGCATTTTTACCATGCTTAGGCTATTATATGTTGTTATTGAGAGGGGATTCGAAGGTAATTTTTTTCATAGTTTAGAGTTATTAGAGATTAGCCCGGGTCTTTCCTGAATTCTCGGTCCGCCACTGGCCGACTCGTAAACCTGCTCTCCGCCCGCACAAACCAGGGTTGGAGAGGGCGACCCGAACGCGCCCCGCACTCCACCGTTCCTTTGCGCGCGAGAGATTTCAGCTCGTTCCCCCTTCCCGCCTGCCCGCCCGCCGCCACCGCCGATCTCCGCGCCCCCACCCTCTCCTGTGCCGCCGCGGCCGGATAATGACGGCATGGACCACAGATCGATCCCGCTATCTACTGGCGGCGCGCCGTAGCCTGCGGCACCCTCTGCGCCGCTCACCGTTTCTCCCGGGGCTGCCGGAGGTCTTCCAACTTCCACAGATGTCGCCAAGATGGTCGCGGCCACTAGCGTGAAGAAGAGGAAGAGGGCGGGTACGCACCTCGTCCAGACAACATCTGTGCCGGCTCCCGCCCCTGCGCCGACATCGAAGCCTGAGAAGAAGCGGGTAGCAAGAAGCGGTCGACCCACCGCAGTGGCCTCCCGCCGGCCACTCCATCTCCGCCTCCCGTTGTTTCCCCTGCCGTCACTCCATCTTCGCCTCCCGCCGTCTCCCCCGCCCCGCAACCATTCGACCCGTCACCCAAAAGGTATGCCAATTTTTCCCTGAGTCCCTCCGTCTCATGTCGCATAATTTATGCCAATTTCTCCGATTTTAGCACCCCTGCACATGGTTCGTTCATGGATATGTTGAACGGCACCACTGTCGACACCTCTGATCCACCTCTCTCTCCTTTCGGTGGTGGCGTTGATGCCGATGAGCCGACGGACCACAAGGAGACGGACGACGAGGATATGGTACAGGTGACCGAGGTCGAGACGGGCGCGGTGAAGAAGACGAAGAAGAGAGCCATGAACTACACGGAGATTGAGTATACAACTTTGTGCCATGCTTGGGCACAAGTTGGAATGGATGCTGCGTCGGGCACTGATCAAACCGGGAAGCGGTATTGGCAGCGCATTGGGGACATGTTTTACCAGCTCATGCCTCGAGTGCGGCAGCCTGTGGCTCGCAGCTTCTGATCGCTCCAAAGGTCGTTGGGAGGTGATCAAACCGGCTTGTAGCCGGTGGAGTGCGGCCATTGATGCGGTGACGTTCAATACTCCTAGTGGTGTAACTATTGACCAATATGTGAGTTTGTTCAACACCACATCTTCACTAATTACGACTATTTCTTCGTCATATAACCTTTAGTGTTGCGATTGTAGGACGAGCTTGCGCAAGTGCGGTACAAAGACATGAACGGTAGCAAGGGCAAAAGGTTTTCATTCAAGCATTGCCATGACGTGCTCAAGCATCTTCCTAAGTGGCAATTGAGGGACCAAGAAGCTCCACAAAAGAAAGGGGTGATGGTTAAAATGGATGATAGTGATGATTATAAGGAAGGAAGAAGGTGGGACAAGCCGGAGGGGTGCAAGAAGGACAACGAGAGCATTAAGATGGAGGCCGAGTCATCATTTCTAAGGGACAAGTTTGATCAAATGAAGACATTGGAGGCAAAGCTTGCTATCAACGAGAAGAAGAGAGAGGTCAAGCTTGCAAAGTTGGAAGCCACATGAGAAGAAGCAAGGCGCAAGGCCAAGTTGGAGGAGATGAAGATCAAAGTGAAGAAGAAGAAGAAGGCAATGAAGGCACTCCTAGCCAAGGAGAGGAAGATCATGATGATGAACACGAAGGACATGAATGAGCAACAATTGGAGTGGTGGAAAGAGACCACCGCGGAGATCACAGAGAGAAGAAGGCTCCTTTGTCAAAGTGGAACCGGAGGTGCTTCGGTTGAGCATGGAGACAATTTCCGGAGCTCGATTCTCCCTTGTATGTTGGTAGACCTATGAACTATGCATTTGGATTTGCTGTGAACTGTTCTGCTTATGCATTTGATGTGAACTATGTTGTTGATTTGATGTTGAAACTATGCATGAAATGTTTGCAACTTGTATTTGTGCTTGTACCCTGTTTTTGAATATTCTATTTCACGGGTTGTAAATAAGGGCGCTGATCTCCGCCGGTGCATTTCAGCCCGTCTTGTGCTGTGGCCCCAGCATGTGGTGTGTGTGTGTCTTTGTACTGTGATATTTGTGATGGACGGTTGCTTTATTTATAAAGCGGGGCGAAAGCCTATTTCGAAAGATAAGGGCGCTGATCTCCGCCGGTGCATTTCAGCCCATAAAAATAGGGTATAGGCGCCCTTACAAAATAAGGGCGCTGCTAGATTGGCTCTAACCTAACCCTACACAAAATCTGGTCAATAGAATTGCTCATAACGGTCTACCAAGAAGTGACTTCAAAGCCGAAGGCCTCTCTCTCGCCCCATCAAAGTAACTAATGCTCATGTGCTCCTCACAGCGGTATAGTAGTGCATAAAAGCAATGACACCATGGTTGTTGCATCACAAGCTACCCTTCCTATTTAAGAAGAGAAGAGACGGACTAGCTAGAGTCCACAAATAGAACATTATGCATCCACCCAAGCAAGAAGTATAACTAACATAAATTCTAGCGGCATATCCCGATATGCTACGCATCATATGTAGGAAATAAACTAGTATCTAGGATTAGGAAGCATCAGGATTTACGACCACAACCTTGGACACCATGACACTCGCGAGATGATGCTATGTGGGAAAAATCTTGCTTAATTAGGGCACCCACAATGTGTAGCTAAATGTAGTTCCAAATTGTCTTTTTGGCTTTTGAAACTAATTTCATACATTGTGAGGGTAGTTCCAAAAGCTACAAAATATAGAACCGGAGCATCCTCATGCTCCGATGCTAAATTGGGATGGTGAGTAAAACTAAAATTCTTTACATGCAACATGTGTACGTGGAGGGTCATGTGAGGATAGGAGGTAGTAAAAGGGAGAGAGAATGAAATATTTTAGCTACTTCTATCTTGCAACGGGTCCCATGTAACAGATATTTGGCAATCACTACGTTGTAGAAAATTTAGCAATTTAGCATGATGCCATATTCTGCCACTATGTCAGATTTGGCAAGCCACACACTGTGGCTGCCCTTAGTAAGTTAGTCTATTTAGGAATTAATCATTGTTTAGTCGGCAGGATTGCCATGCATTGTCTGTGTAGGCGAGTCCTAGTCTACTTAGGTTTGGGTCTGCATGCCATGTACGCGTTCGAGTAGTACTAGGGTACTAGTTGGTGTGTGCATGAGTCTTTGGTATGTGCACGAGTCTTCAGGTGACCTTTAGTGACGAGCCAGGAGGGGCCTCAATCGATAATGGGATCTGGATCCATAACGAAGTGTTTGAAGCTGATAATTAGGCCCTTATAGCACTCTTCTCCTTGACTGAGCTAGAACTGGCTGGCTGTTAATTCTAACAAACCTGATATAATGTCTAGTCCGGATGGCATTCGTGTGCACTTTTACAAGAAGTTTTGACCTTTGGTTAAGCAACAAGTATACCTGTTGTTAGATTCTTGTGCTCGAGGTTTTATCAACTTAAAGGGATTGAACTTTGGGGTACTGTCGTTGATTCCAAAAGTGCAGGGTGTAGATAAAATCACATGGTTAAGACCCATTGCCATTATCAATGTAGTGTTCAAGTTCATTGCCAATACCATGGCTATTAGATTGTCCGGAGTTGCGCGAACTACAATCCATCCTCAACAATCTACTTTTATCAAATGGTGCAGTATCCATGATGGTATAGCGGTGCTACATGAAATCCTTCATGAGGCTAGTGTTATAGGAGAAGGGATGATTATCTTCAAAAAATGACTTTGAAAAGGCTTACGATTGAGTCAGCTGGGACTTTCTCGAAGAAGTTCTACATAAAAAGGGTTTCAGTCTACTTTGGGTCAGCTGGGTCATGCAATTGGTCTAGGGAGGCCAGACTACTATCAACATCAACGATGAACAAGGTCACTTCTTCCGCAATGTCCAGCACCATTCAACATGTTTAAACTGTTTAATATTGATATGACATATCTATGATGATAAAACAAAGCATTAGAAAAATCACTGTTATCTGAAATTATGCATGATTTTACTATGATTTTAATTTAGAACTACAAAAAATATACCACATTAACATGAAACAACCAAATATAGCAGAGAAGGTGGCACAAATCACAAGATGCCGAACGGTGGATGCGACACTAGTGACGTGCCTAGACAATATGAGCTCGATTGCCTAGTTTAGCAGGTGGTGTTGCACATCGAACAAAATTACCATCAAAATTGTCCGGTTCCAATTGATTTAGCTCTGAGTAGCACTATTCAAAAAATAGGCCGAATCAACGATTAATAGGCCGATTAATCGCTACTAGGGACCTGACTGTGTCGATTACCATTAATCCTTCGTGTTAATCGTTTAGCCCGATTAATAGGTATGACACTCCGATTACTAGGTATGTTCCCGATTAACCACTACACTTGGTTAAAAAAGTTGCAAAATTATCAACACATATTGCCCATCCATCCGCTAGCCCACCCCAATGAAGTAGGTTTTGCGAAGCTCTCGTTCGATCCCTGCCTCCAGGAGCTTGATTTCAGCTATCACCAACTAGTTCATTGTCGTTGTTGTCCAGTTCCTCGTAGTTGCCGACCAGACCTCAGATACAAGAGCTCGAGCACCTTAAGGATCTCATCCGGAAGCTTAAGGACGAGGATTCATACGTGTTTTAGGTGCTAATTTTTGTAGGCTGCATCGATTAATAGCCGACCGATTAAATCATTTAATCGTCCGAATTCCGATTAATCGCTACTCCCAAGCCAACCGAACAGCTAACGATTACCGATTTCCTTAACATTGCTGAGTAGTGAGTCTAGTAATTTGCATCTTATTGAAAGCTCAAACTTGAATGTACCATCGTAACTATTGTGAGTTTATTATAGTTATACAAATATTAGTTTTAAATGTACCGTTTTAATCTTATACTATACAAATATTTGTTATGAATGCTTCACAAAAATTTGTCTTCTGCTCATTTATTTATGGATATGTGTAGTTGTACTAGTTCACGTTTATCAGGTAGCAACTTCAACACCGAGGGCTTCTCACTCCATCAAAGTAATACTAGTGCATAAAGCAACCACACCATGGTTGTTACATCACAAGCTACCCTTCCTATTTAAGAAGAGAGGAGACATAGTAGCTCCAGGCTACAAATAAAGCATCCTGCATCCACCCAAGCAAGGAGTAAAGCTAAGTTCTAGCAACATATCTAGGATTAGGAAGCATTTCGATTTACGACCATAGCCTTGGACACCGCGCCACTCATGAAATGAAACTTAGAAGTACAGCACGTGAAGCTCCAAGCATGGTGATTCGGGGCAACTCATATTGTTACAGAGGATCATCGGCGGTTCCCCTGACCTCGCCGTGCCTTTCGTCGCCGGATATCCTAGTGGCCGTCGTGCCTTCGACGCTGTTGTTGCAGCCCGGTCGCCGCTGTCACAGTGCTACTGCTACTGCCTGGGTTGCTGCCAGCCCATCGACCGCGTATGCTGCTAGCTTGAACAAGATGGGGCGCTCGCACTGGATGCAGCTCACCATTGATTGAGTCTTGTGTTAGTGCCCCTGGCTGATTCCTGCTAGTTCTGCTTGCTTGCTTACAGTTGCCTCTTAAAAGGTACCTAGTTTGAACATCTCACGAGTTAAATTGTTCTCACACTCCTGATTCAGCCGCGACAGATCTATGAGTGGGGGAATGACGGTTGGGAAGTTCAGTTCTGTCTAAACATCAGTCAAAACTAAAGTCAATTCACCAATTCAACACTCGGGCGACATGTTTCACAAGTTATCAGAAGTACGATGGTCAATCAAAACTAATCCTAAGCCCTTTGCTCGGTTGCTCTCGTGAAATAAAGTAGGATTCACTAGCTTTCGTTTTTGAGATATATAATATAGGATCCAGAAACTAGTAGTGATAGAAGAAAGGGACAAAAAACTCCCAGTCCCTCGCGCGTCATCTCTCCGGAGGCGACTCGGGGGCGAAAAAACCTAATCTCCCTCCCCCTTCTCCTCCTCCTACTCCTAGCCTCTCCGCCACTAGAGCCGTTCCAGGGCAAGATCGTGTGACACCGGTGAAGGTGGTAGCGGGGATCTCGCCGCTTTGCCTTGCGTGGACGGCTCCGAAACACCGGGGCAGTGGCCCCAGGTGGTGTGGATGGTGTCAACGTTGTGGCAGGTGGTGGTCGTGGTGCGTGTTGTCCCTCTCTCTTGGCTGGCGGGGCGGTGAGGAGATGATAACCGAAGGTCACGGTGGGGGCTGCTCCACCGGCCCTGGCTCTAGATCCGAAGGTTACTCCTAGCCCGTTTTGTTCACCCGCCCCCTCCCGCCAGATGTGTCACCTTCCTGCACACATCACCTTCCGGAGGTTTCAAGATGCGTCGGATGGCGAGACTCGGCGACATGGTACCGAGGGGTCTCGGTGGCAATCACGTGTGTGTGTTGATAGATGCGCGCATGTAGGGCGGCATGGTGGCAGCGATGTAGGCATGGCAAGGTCATTACTTTGATCCCTCCTAAAGATGGATCGGCGGAAGATGGCAGTGAAAACTTGAGCATGCACATTGGTGTGTGCTAAGGATCTTCTCAACCGGCTTATGCTCCGGCTCGCCGTTGTGCGGTTTTGTTGAGGCCTCTAATTTGAGATGATGTGCATAATGGTCCGGCTCGCCGTTGTGCGGTTTTGTTGAGGCCTCTAATTTTAGATGATGTGCATAGATGAGAGGTTCAGGGTAACTAGCCCTGACATAGCAACCCCCTCATCAAGTTTGTATGTCTTACAATAGTTGTCACTAGTGAGGTGGTTTCGGTTCAATCTTTGTATTTCAATGTAAGACATTGTTAAATAATTTAATAAACGGTTTGTGTACATGTGACCAGGGTTTCAACCTCCTTTTCGAGAGAAAAATGCACCATTTTGATCATATATGAATAGTATTTGTTACCAATGCTTCATAAACATGGTTGTACTAGCTCAAAACAAGTCTAAGCAGCAGATATGTTCCCGTCTAACCTAACCATACTCAAAATCTGGTGAATCAAATTGCTCATAACGTAACGTCTACCAAGCAGCGACTTCAACGGGCGAGGACGTCCCACCCCATCAAAGTATCTAATGCTCATGTGCTCCTCATGGTGGTGTAGTAGTGCATAAAAGTAACCACACCATGGTTGTTGCATCACAAGCTATCCTTCCTATTTAAGAAGAGAAGATCGAGACGGAGTAGCTAGCTAGAGTCCACAAATAGAGCATCGTGCATACACTCAAAGTCTCAAACAGAATCAAGGAAAAAAGCTTAGTTCTAGCGGCATATCCCGATATGCCACATATAATATGCAGAAAGTAAACTGGATTAGGAAACATCAGGATTTTCTATCCCAACCTTGGACACCGCAGCACTCGTCCTATGAAACTAAACTGTACAACATTTGCAGTTCACAGACTCCTAGAATGGTGGTTCGGGGCGAAGCAGCCTTGAACTTGAACGTTGTTATGTGCAGTCTATGCTCCACAAAACAATGGATCGTCATGGTTTGAACTTGGGAGGCGTGCCTTATTAGCTAGTGATTTGCTCTAGGTTTGCTTTCAATAATATTAGGTACAAGTTATGGAGCATGGTCACTATGGATGTGTCCAGTTTAAAGTGGGGGTGTTCTGCCCTTACAACTCTTCTTGTTAATGGAGGAAGAGTTAAACATCTCATGGGTTACATTGTTCTCACACTCATGATTCGGCCACGATAGATCTAAGAATGGGGGAATGACCGCGCCGAAGTTCGGCCAATACCTAAACATCGATCAAAACTAATTGTAAACACACGAATAGTAACCCACCAATTCAACACCCGACGACATGTCAATCAAAACTAATCCTAAGCTCTTTTCTGGGTTCCTCTTGTGAAAGGAAATATAATTAACTAGCTTTTGTTTTTGAGATATATAAAATGGGATCCACTAACTAGCAGTGACAAAATAAAAGGACAAAAAACTCCCCTCCCTCGCGTCATATCTCCGGAGGCCACTCGGGGGTGAAAAACCCTAGTCTCCCTCCCCCTTTACCTCCTCCTCCCAACTTTGCCGCCACCAAAGCTTCTCGAGGGAAAGATCGTGTGACACCGGTGGAGGTGGCGTGGGGATCTCTTCGTTCTGCCTTGTGTGAACGGCTCCAAAACACCGGGGTGGCGGCCCTAGGAAGTGTTAACCCTATGGAGCAGGGTGGTGGTCGTGGTGCATGTTATATATCCCTCTCTCTATGCTGTGGGGCAACGAGGAGACGGTGGTCGAAGCTCGCCGCGCGGGGGCTGATCCTCTGGTCGTGACTCTAGATCTAAAGGTGAAGTCTCTCCTAGCCCGTTTTGTTCGCCCCTTGCCAGATCTGTAGCATGGTGGTCTATGCATGCTGCATCTTAGGTGAGTCAGAAAGTGAGATTGTTTTGCCGTAATAATCCATGTTCTGCGGTTTCTCTCTTTATAAACATAGATGAGTATAGGGTACAGACATGTACATACACGACAAGGTGGATCACAAACCTATCCTACCTATATATACATGAGTATAAACTGATTCTATCTCTAATACTCCCATCAATCTAAACTATCATGTACAAGGTTAAAATTGGAATGAAACCTATGGAGAATTAGGTGTGTAACTAGTTTAGTGAAAACATCAGCTAGCTGATCGGCAGAAGAAATGAAGTGAAGATCAAGGGGTCACAGAGCGATCTTCTCACATATGAAGTGGAAGTCAATCTTAGTATGCTTAGTACACGCATGAAACACCAGATTAGCATAAAGATATGTGGTATCAAGATTGTCACACCACAAGATAGGAGGAGTCGAATGGTGCACGCCAAGCTCATTCAGCACAGATTGTATACACAGAGCCTCAGCCATATCATTAGCCAAAGCTTTATATTCTGCCTCAACGCTAGAACGAGAGACCATCAGTTGTTTGCGCAAACTCTAGGTTATGAGGTTATGGCCAAGATATACAACAAGGCCGCCAGTGGAGCGACGATCATCAGGGCAACCCACCCAATCGGCATTAGTATAAATATTTAGCACCGAAGAAGATGTTTTCTGAAACCTCAATCCGGTGGAAATAGTTCCCTTGACATGCCAAAGAATCTTTTTGATCGCTTAGTAATGAACGGATGTAGGATGTGACACATACTGACAAAAGAGGATTCAAGTTAAAGATAAGTCACTTCCCAATAAGGATCAAGCTAATCCTTCTCAAGTCGAGGAATCAATAAATAAGAAGGGAGAAAATAACTTGCTACATATGTCATGAAAATGGCCACTTATATTCTTCATGCAGCCTGAGGAACTCGACAATTAGAAGTATAAGGTCATGTCTTATCGGTGAAGTTTAGTTCTAGAGATCTAAAAAAAATTATATCATGGTACATGTTGTCCCTCTCTCTCGGCCGGCAGAACGGTGAGGAGATGACGGTCGAAGGTCATGGTGCGGGGCTGCTCCGCCAGCCCTGGCTCCAGATATTAAGGTGACTCCTAGCCCGTTTTGTTCACTCCTCCCTCCAGATGTGACACCTCCCTGCGCACATCACCTTCCGGAGGTTTCAAGATGTGTCGGATGGCAGGACCCGGCGAGATGGTGTCAAGGGGTCTCGGTGGCGACCGCGTGTGTGTTGATGGATGCACACATGTGTGGCGTCATGGTGGCGTCGACGGCAGGCCTAGCAAGGTCATTACTTTGATCCCTCCTGAAGATGGATCAACGGAAGATGGTGGTGACAGCTTGAGCGTGCACATTGGTGCGTGCTAAGGATCATCTGGACCGGCTTATGCTCCGGCTCGCTGTTGTGCGGTTTTGTTGAGGCCTCTAGTTTTAGATGATGTGCATAGCTGAGAGGTTCAAGGTAACTAGCCCTGACATAGCAACCCCCTTCATCAAGTTTGTAGGTTTTGCAATGGTTGTCGCTAAGGAGGTGATTTCGGGTTGATCTTTCTGTTTCTCTGTAAGACATCTTCTATTATCTATACCTAATAATAAAGCACGAAGTGTTTCTCCCGGTCCAACACTTTTTTGGACGAATTTACCCTACGAGTTAGCCAATATTACCCACCATGGAACCGGTAAGTAAAAAGAGAAGATTTGTCCACGCGTTGTCATCTTTTTGCCCTTTGTTGGCCCAAACCTAAAGCAGCAGCCCTTTGTCGGTCGGCCCATACAAAACGACATCTGAAAATCGTATATTTTTTAATTAAAAATAGTCCCATACGGCTGCCTCATAGCAAATTTCACCAGTTTAAATACCTTCACAGATCGGCTGTCAACAAGCTGAGCAAGAAAAACTTGATGTGAGACAGAAGGGAACAACGATTGTTGTATCGAGAAGAAACGGGAGCAGCAACCTCGGCCGGAGGCGAGGCCGCGAGCTTGCGGAAGATTGGGACCGAGAGGAAGGGGAGCGGAGCCAGGGAAGATTGGGACCGAGAGGAAGGGGGCTCGCCGGCCGGACAGAATAGAGGGGAGGGCAGTGCGGCGCAGGGAGCTCGGTCCTGCGGGAGAGAACCGAGCGACGGCTATGGCGGAAAACGAGATCGAGCGGAGCAGGGATAAAACGGTGGAGAACAAAACCATGTGTGGTAATTGGGAACGATAAGGATCGATCGTGTGGGGCCCCCTCGTGTGAGTGCGTGGGTGCGCGCGTGGCGACTGGGTCCGTAGCATAACTAATCAAGCAGCAGCTGGCTTTGATACCGGACGCACGCTGTCTAGCACGCAGCAGATGAATTCTCATTCCTAGCTAGCTATTTCAATGAGAATTTGCTACTCCTTTTAATTCAAATTAATGTTTTTAGATTTGCTGTCTAGATTCGGTCTGTATCGGAAGGAATACAATTTTTGCTACTCCGTCCGACCCATATTAATTGACTCAAATTTATTTAAATTTAAATGAATCTAGACACTATTTAGTATATAGGTTTATCCAAATTTTGACAAATCAAAGTCATTTAATATGGATCAGAGGGAGTATTTTAATATGTATCTCAATATCTAATTGCGGTGTTCAACATTTGGTCCGTAGCAGCGCACGAGTATTATGCTAATCTATACCTAATAATAAAGCACGAAGTGTTTCTCCCGGTCCAACACTTTTTTGAACAAGTTTGCCCTTCCATCAAATTTTATATTACATCAAATGCCATCTATAAGTGAAAATGAAAAACGAGTTGAATTTTTATTTTCATGAGGCTTTCTTATGGGCCACGTATTTTTTCTGTCCATCCCGCTGGGCCGTGGCTGTTTTTTTCTTTTTAAACAGAGGGCCCTCGCTGGTTATCGGTTCGTATGCCAGTCGAGATTGATGCCTATTGAATTAATAGTCCCACCTTGCCCCCTTAAACCAAAATTCACCGGTTTATATACTTTCATAGATTGGATGTTAACAAGCCAATTAACAGAAGCTCCATAAGATAGAACGGAACAAAGATGCTTGCATCAAGCCATAAAGGATCGACGCTGTGGGGGCATCGGAGCTGAAAATCCACGAAGCCAAAAAAACAAGAGTAAAAAGAGGAGGATCAGAGCAACATGCCGAGGGACTCTCTGTGAGAGAGGAGAGCGAGAAGCGCGGTAGAGAGCAGATGAGGCGGCGGAGGAGGGATCGAGGCGAGGCGCGGTCGTGCTTGCATGAGAAGGGGCTCGCGCAGCTGCTGGCCGAGGAGGCGGCCATGGGGATGGGCTCGATGCCGATGGGGATCTGAACCGATGGCAGGCGGGGAGCCATGGTCGGGGCTGCCATGGGGATGGGCTCGATCGATGGGGTTCGACCTCCGTGGCGAGGCGGGGAGGCTCTCGGCAAGGCGGCGCGGAGCGGGGAGGGCGGCCATGATGGGAATGGGCTCGACTCCATGGGGCTCTAGAGCGGGGAGCCATGGTCGGCGGCCATATGGGGATGGGCTCGATGTCGATGGGGGTTCAGGCTCCCGTGGCCGGAGACGAGGGGAGGGCGGCGCGGAGCGGGGGAGGGCGGCAGCCATGATGGGGAATGGGCTCGACTCCATGGGGGATCTAGAGCGGGGGAGCCATGGTCGGGCGGCGGCCATGGGGGTGGTATGTAGGGAATCGGGCACGGGGAGTTGCTGATGGGTTTTTTTTTAGAAACGATCGATAGTTGGTGGCATAGGGAAACCGTGTGATGCGTGGCGGCGGGTGTAGTTAGTTAGGAGAGACTCACGAGTCACGTCTGATTCATTTATTTTTAAATAAAAATTAATAAACAACTAAATTGGTTCCTTTAGCAAAACATCATTTCTCAACTATCGTGCAAATTGTTTCGAGAGGAGCAAGATTTTTTCATACACCTACTATGTGCATTTCAAATGGGATGAATACAACATCTTAATACTACCTGTTTCGAGAGTATCCTAAACGCATCGTGAAGTAAATCTTACTTAATAAGATATATTCAGTTTGTTTCTGCTTTACATCCATACAATGTCAAAATGGTTAATTAAAATGCATTTCAGACGAATGGGGTTTTTAATATCTTACAAATTCTTTGTGGAATTTCTATTTCTACAAGTAGCAGAAATATCTACCATGTTTTCATCTTCAGTTCCATTGCTTTTCATTGATACTATTTTTTATCAGCCCTTTGCCGAACTTGTTACACCCATCTGCATGTCAATACAGTTACATGTTCCTTGACTTCCACTATTGCATGATACAGTGGATATGCAAATAAAATTTAGATTCGGCTCACGAGTGAATTTAAAAGATCTAAAATAATATTCATTTGATTTAATAATGATACCGTAGCAACGCACGGGTTTTGTGCTAGTATACTAAAAACAATATAAATATGTGTTTCGAGGCACCAGGTTAATCCACATAGACTAAATTAATGTTCTCCTTTGATCCTAAATTTAAAGGCTGAGATTAATAATTAAGTAGTGTTACGACAGAAAATAAATGTGTACAAATGTGTACAAAAAAAAGTACTATATCACGCTAATTTGTCACGTGGCTTAGCCACGTATATTTGTTATATCTAAAAGGACACGTTTGATTTGTATGGACACGTTTGATTTCTTTTTAAACAGTTGTTCGTGGTCAATCCATAAAAGTCACCTAAGCCTTAAATGGCCTGGAGTCTAGGACGAGCCGACCCTTTTCTTTCCATTTTTTTTCCTCAAATGATTTCCAGTTTTATGTGACAGGAATCCATCGTGCGCATGCTTATAAAAAAATCCATCATGATTAATCTTAATGACCGGCCTGCAGTAGTCTTCATTTCAGCCTACAGATTACAAGCCCCCACGTTTGAAAGAAGAGACCCTTTATGAATACAAAACAGGTACAAAGAAAATAAATATGTAATGTATTCCGACGTGTAAAACTCGGCATCTGTATTCACGTACGGGCAAAGAAAAAAAATCAAACTCCTCGAAAGAAAATTCAAGTCAAATTGTCTTCCCATATAACAGATATCTAAGAATCTATCTATTATGCATCTATTTCTATTATATACTAAAACAATATAAGATTGTTATTCGAGGCACTACGTTGATACACATCATCAAAATTATTTCTGATAGTTAGATCTAATATCAACGGTTTGGATTTGATAAAATAAGGTAACTTAATTTTGTTTCCATATACACAAATAAATTCTTTGTCACGTCTATACATGGTACGGGTTCAACATGGACTCCTGTAAACGCGCTACCCTTCTAAGAGCTTTATCCCTAAAAAAATCGCGTACACACTAGCGAGGCTGTAACGTGCTACATGTCTAGAAAAAGGAAAACCTAGCTAGAACGTGGTAGTTGTGAAAAAAATGTACACGCTCGGTAGGCTGGAACCTAGGCTCTGTAACATGTTACATGTCAAAAAAAAAAACTTGACGGGAGCGTGGTAATTGTGATCGCGAAAAAACACAGCATGGAAATCGAAGCTGGTTGATATATTTCCGCTAACACACTATTGTCCGACAGTCACAACAAAGAATCCACTGTTTTAACTCTCACACTACCGTGTCTGCGTGTTAAAAATTAAACACCAGGGTCAGGCCTATCTGTATAGAGGCTAGCTGAGTCTGTTACAAAAAGTAATGAAAACTAGGTACACAACTAGAACGTGGTTGTAAGGTACATGTGCTAGGATATAAAGTATAAAAAGATCAAGACATAGGTAGTTTTTTTTGGCGGGGGGACATACGTAGTTAACTATGTTGATGTATAAATATGAAAGGTTAAATATAAAAAGGTTATCTAAAAACAACTATATATTTTAAGAATACATAATATAACATACAAACTAATAAAAAGAGAAAGCAAATTATAAAATATTCTGTTCAAGGCTGCACACCTTATATGATAATAGGAAAACCATGAAAGTTCTGCAGTAAATGAGAAATATTAACACAAAAAATCCCTGGAAATCCAATTTGGTTCATAGGCGTAGATGCACCTATTAATTGTCTAAAATTATATTTTAAAATATCAAAAAATTGAAACTTTTTACTTGTGCATCCGGATATTCTATGTAAGAAAGTCAATGCTCCAATATGACTACTGACGCCGATTTTTTTTGTCCTTTTGACATAGATCATAAAAATATATTTTTTAGATACTCGGTGTACGAACATAGAATGTCTAGATGTACACACAAATTTTTAGTTTGTAATCTTTTGAAACTTGAAATATGTCATTTTCATAATGAGTGCATATATACTTATGACACAAAAGGACACTTCGAGAAGAACCATGCATGATTTATATTTTGTTAAGTTTTAAGATATGGTCATCTGTGCAACATAATTATTTTTATTGAAAAAACTAGAAACTATCACATGAATACCATAACTTTAGAATGTTTTACTCGATTTTTTATATATTAGAATCACAAATAGTATGGAAGAAAGAGATATAATAGAAATTTCTATAAAATGACAAAATTAACCCTCATTGGTGTGTGGTGACTAAATGCACAAAATTGCAATTTTAATGGATTTGAAACTAAGAATAAAATATTTCTATAACACATAAGCATTAAAAATGGAAAATAAACAACTTTAGAAATTGTATATGCATGTAAGTTTTGAATCTACAACAGCATAATCAATGTCTCTATCCTACTATAGGAGACTAGGTTGGAGATATTCCCATTCATGGCAAATAGTCACGCTACACGACATAATACATGTATCTAAGAGTATAGAACCACAAGACCGAAGAACATGATGACACAAATATTGAACAACAAATGAATAAAAATATTGTATCCATGTCACAATAAGCACCGCTACCAAGACTCTCCACCTTTGAATATTTTTATATATCAAAATATTTGATCCAACAAAAAAGGCATTAAATATTTATTACAACATTTTCATATACAATATAATTGTTAACTTTTTATCATCAAGACTTTATATGTCTAAAGAGGCACTTTTGTCAGATGAGTAAATAAATGGGAGGAGGGAAATTATCAACCAAATTAATATCGGTGTTTCATTCGAGAGATTACCTAAAATTTAGCTGGACACAACTTCGGTGGAGGATCACTATTATTTGGAACATAGTGGAAAGACTTTTATTTTTTATCCAATATAGCTATATAAAAAAATATTTCTTAACCAACTTAACTAGTCGTATGTTACATAAGAACTATTGTTCTCCTTTTGATCTAATATCACATACAAACAACACACATTAGTGTTAATACAAATAAAATAGTAAGCATTTATCAAAAATGTTATCATTAAGATATTGCTCACACGTGTGATACTTTATTTATGATAAGTTTTAAAGACATATTGTTGCCAATTACATAATATGATATTTATAAAACCAATAATTTATTTGTAAAAACAGTCAATCAATCAAATTACTTCAATAATTTATTGGAGCAACATAGGGTATACAATTGCACTTTTTACAATCAATCAAAATTGATTATTTATTAGGTGATCTTTCAGAGATGTGCAATTTCTGCTTTATATTAATGTATATATAGAGAAAATTATTATAAGTGTTATATTTTTGAATATAAGTTAATTATCTTCTCACTCAACCTTTCTTAATCTGTTCTATAGGATGGAAGAATCAAATGATATCCATATAATTATACACTTCTCCGGTATGTCCCTCGGTCTTCTAAGTGTCATTGCAATAATTGTGTATGATGATTATGTAGCTTTGAAGCTAGGATTTAAGTTCATTTCCCATTAAAACATTAGTTTAATTTATCACAAATTTAATAAGTCTATAAACATATAAAATTCTTGAGGAGCGATACACTAAAAATTGGGTACCCAAATTATTGAGCTTTAGAGGAGTCGTGAACGTGCCTCGATTTCTGAACCAAAATCTTGATGGTTTGATGTTCATTAGTTAGTTAAAAAATATGTTATTTTTATAATATACAGATCCAATTGTATATGCAATAAAAAATCTCAATGCTAGCAAAGAATTTGTTTTTTGGATAACAGGAATCGCCAAGCTAGATTGTTATGTATGAAATGTTGGATAGTTAGAGCTAAATATTTACGCTGATGGTGCACACAACATTTGAACTAGCGGTATGCATATCATGGGATAGTTTTCGTTGGTTTGTTCACACAACAATATGTTTGATTGTAGAAACGTATTATTCAGAAGATAAGAATTAATAAAATAATAATCATTATTATCAGTATTGAAGGACATATGATGAATCCATAAATACAAAGATTTGGTTTAGGCAATCTCATGGTAGATGGTAATATTTATCTAGCTGACCACAACCCATATTTTTACATGAACCTATTGATCTCATAAATCTTATTATTGATAGGCTTGAAATGATACGTCTTCTTTAGTGTGCACAAAAACATCTGATAATTAATCTAATGTATTCTTTTATGATAGATCGACTTATTGATCTAAGGCCTTTCACAATGGGTGTATCTTAGCATGTTATGCTAAAAGAAATAATTGGTTAAGAGACAACTTCTCCAATGCATTGTTTCTTAAGTGGTGTCTTTATATGTAATGATTTAGATGACATGCATGTATTTGATTGGTCTAACCATGCTTTTTGTCTATGGTTTCATGCAAGAGGTGTTTCGCAGCTAAGATACAACCCCAATCTATTTCCTCATTAATTATAGTGCCATATAGTCAAAGTGCCTTCGATACACCGCTAAGAACCACCCATTGTGAAAGGCCTTAGTATAGCTATATATAAACGTCATTCTCGAGAAGAAATTATTATTTACGCATCAACCTATAGACATGGATCAAATATCGAACATAATCTTAACTTCACATTGATGTAACATGAGTAAAAAACTACATCCTAGTTGATTATATAAATTTTATTATATCTACTTGTCTATATCACCATGTGCAAACAGCAATATAAGTCATTCATAAGATATTTTTAGTGGAACAGTAACTATTCTACCACAAATTAAAATATTTCTCCTGCTCAATATTTAATTTACCATGTTATTCGTGGTGATTAGAGAACTACATAAATTATGTTGGCATAATTCAAGTTTCTATAGAACTTTAAAAAGTTTTCTAAAATATTTAGACATTGCCCTCGCATTTGCGAGGGCCACCTTGCTAGTTGTTGAATAATTTTAATAAACAGGTTGTGTACATTATTTTAATGCAGAGATCGGGGTTTCAACCTCCTTTTCGAGAGAAAAATAGACCATTTTAATCCTATAGAAAAGTATTTGTGACAAATGCTTCACAAAAAAAAATCCTGCTCTTTTATGGATACGTATAGTTGTATGTTCCATGGTTGTACTAGATCAAAACAAGTCTAAGTTGCATATATGTTCCTGCCTAACCTAACTCCAAAATAACGTCTACCAAGCAGTGGTTTCAACGAGGAAGACCTCTCGCTCCATCAAAGTATCTAATGCTCATGTGCTCCTTATGGCCGTGTAGTAGTGCATAAAAGTAACTACACCATGGTTGTTGAATCACAAACTACCCTTCCTATTTAAGAAGAGAAGATCGATATGGAATAGCTAGAGTCCACAAATAGAGCATCCCCGAACGGAAGCAAGGAGTAAAGCTAAGTTCTAGCTGGGGGTATCCCGATATGCCACGCATCATGTGCAGAAAGTGAACTAGTATCTAGGATTAGGAAGCATCGGGATTTACTGTTATGTTCCCACAATATTCCAGCTATTACAGGGATGCAACTCGGTGGCTAGTCCAGAGATGCAAGGAATTCATCAGGAAGAAGAGCAATGGAGAAAGGGAGAATAAGCAAGGAGGACATGAAGGAGTTCAGTTCAGGTTTTGGTCCAACGACCCCGACTGAAGGACTACAGGAAAACACTAAATAGCAGAACACGTCTCTTCTGTTGATCCAGGCAACACGTCGAACGACAGGTTCTTCTCAGCTGTGATTGGTCCATTACTTGGTCCACTCTGGCCCGTTGATCCTCGCTGGCGCTCTGCCTGCGCGTCTTAGCCTTCTCCTTTGTTTACCCGATGCTGAAAACACCACATCCATCACTGGGTCCATGACATTTACGACCACAACCTTGGACTCCACGCCACTCGTGAAATGAAGCTATGCTGGAATAATCTTGCATAATTTGTAAGTTAGTCTAATTAGGAATTCTTTGTTTAGTAGGCAGGATTGCCATGTGTAGTCAGTGTAGGTGAGTCCTAGTCTAATTAGGTTTGGGTTTGCATGCCATGTACGCATTCAAGTAGTACGAGGGTACTAGTTGGTACTAGACGAAGAAGTGCTCTTTGCCACGCCGCCTGCAGCTCGTTTTGACATGGCGTGGTGACATGGATGATTCATCGGTGTTTTTTCCTGCGTCGCTGACGTGAGTAATCAATTTGGCTTTTCTAATATTGTTTTAGCGGTAAACACAGTTCTAAACGGGTATAACCATCAAAAGCACAATCTCCAAATAGTCGTGGCATATATTGTCACTCACTTGGCGGGATGGACATTCTATGCCAAACAACTTATATTCACACTCAGTACAGGGTTGGAGTGCATCCCACTTGTGTACCAATTACCAAACAAAGGCATACGACGGGCGAAAACAAATCATCATGCAAATCAATACATATATAAAAATGCATAAACTTTTATCATCCTAACCTATTTTTGAAAACGAATCCGAACCTATTTTACTTAATGAGGTTTGTAACGCATACAACAACCATAATTAGGCGAGGCGGAATTTTTCATTATCTCCAAGTTCCGCAGACTTCCTGAACCATCAGCTTTGAGGAGCTAGCACCAGACCGATAACAGGGAAGCTAAAGGATTGATTCTATGAAGAATAAAAAGAACAATTGCAAAAGTGACCAACATCACAAAGTTCATAGACAGTCCTCTGTTCAAAGTAAATGATGAGCTATTGCAGCCTTAATGTACTATATTCATAAAAGACAACAAATGTGACTCCATGTGCTAGTGCTAGGAGACCATGAGTAATAAGAGAATAAAACATAATTTTATTTAAAAGGAAACTGTTGGTTACCACACATATGGTAACGGGTAATCCAAAACAAATGGTTAACATAGCTTCCCTGACGATGAGTGTCGTTTAGCAAATCTTGTTGTTGTACTACAGACTAGTACTAGAAAATAACAAGCGGTTACTATTACCATCATAGATACGTAATGCAGATACTATTTAGAGTATTTATTAATCAAGTTTTTATTTACATTCAAACAAATTGTCCTCTATTACAGAGATTAATACTGCAACCATAGATGCATATAAAAAAATGATGCACAAGTGGGAGAACCACTGGCGGTTATTGAAAGATGTATTCGTGTGTACGCACCGGGAATGCGAGTAAGAGGGCTCGAACCTAGGCGGGCAGGGGCATATCAACCCACCCTTGCCACTGGGCTATGCCTCAGTCCACCCATAGATGCATATACAGCGACGGGGTTTGAGGCTCGTACCGTGGTTGGTGGCGTAGGGTGGCATTCATACTTCATAGTCATGGGATGCACTACCATGGCCACACTAGAAAAGGCCCCATCCGTGTTGATTTTCATGGATTCAGGTAGTTGTCTGATTGTAGAACGATAGAGAGGGACTGGTGGAATATGTTTGATATGTTATTGAGTCTCATGGACGAGTATATATAAACGTATATGGAATCATCTTAAAGTACAAGCAAGTCAGGCTAGTGATGAAGATATACCAATCGGGGTATCCCGGAGGCTGGAATCGATTGGCCCAAGACAATGTTAAATGGGCATGTTGGAACAGCGACTGAAAAGGAGGCTTCAATGAAGACTGGCGACTGGAGGCTTATTTTTTTCTGGGTTAGTTTCAACAATCACAAACCTATAACTAACAACAAATAAGTGATGCTAAACGGGATGCAGTTTACATCCCTAACTATGGGTGTGTGATCAAACCACCCACGCTTGATTGTCTAGTTTAAAGTAGGTTGCTCTGGCCTTACAACTCATTTTGTTATTGGAGGAAGAGTTGAATATCTCATGAGTTACATTGTTCTCACACTCATGATTCGCCCACGATATATCTACGAATGGGGGAATGACCGAGCAGAAGTTCGGCCAATAGCTAAACATCCATCAAAACTAATCATAAACACACAAACAGTAACCCACCAATTCAACACCCGGCGACATGTTTCACAAGCTATCAGAAGTATGATGATCGATCAAAACTAAATCGCAAGCTCTTTGCTTGATTTCTCTGGTGAAAGAAAATAGGATTCACTAGCTTTTATTTTTGAGATATATAAAATAGGTTCCACTAACTAATAGTAACAAAAGAAAAGGACAAAAAACTCCCCTCCCTCGCATCATATTTCTGGAAGCGACTCGGGAGGGGGGACAACCCTAGTCTCCCCTCCCCCTTCCTCCTAGCCTCGCCACCACCAGAGGTGCTCTAGGGTAAGATCGTGCGACACCAATGAAGGTGGTAGCGAGGATCTTGCTGCTCCACCTCGCGTGGAGGGATCCAAAACACCGGGGTGGAAGCCCCCGAGCGGTGTAGACGGTGTCGACCCTATGACAAGTGGCAAACATGGTGTGTGTTGTCCCTCTCTCTGCCGTGGGGGCGATGAGGAGATAAGGTCAAAGGTTGCGGCGTCTGGGATGCCCCGCTGGCCCTGGCTCCATATCTGAAGGTGAAGCCTCTCCTAGCCCATTTGGTTTGTCCTTCCCAGATCTAGAACATGGTGGTGTATGCATGCTGGATCTTAGGCGTTAGGCATGTTGGTTGGTTCTGGGGCTCTAGGTATCGTGTAAAACCCTTGGTCAGCAGTGTTGGCCATGACGAGGACGATGTCACCGACATCGTGCTACTTCTCGAATACCTCATCAAGGTACCAACCCGCACTATGACTCCTCTATTTGGGAGAAAGCTCTGGTTCACCTTGCAGACGATGGCAGCGATACAACTTTTTCCCCTTTTAGGAGGCATCATCTTGGGAACTGCAGGGGTGGTGGTTGAGGAATGGAATCTGGAGGTAGCCATGGCGATGTACTATTCGGCAATGTTTTCACCATGTGTCGACTAGCGGTTGGCTGGCTTGGTGATCCTTGTTGTTCAAGGCCCTACTTGTCACTGGGTCAACACCCTCAAGCCTAGGCGAGAGGGGGGGAGGGTTCCCCTCTACGGCAGTGGCGACACTTGGTTGACGAGTTGATGGCGCCCACCACTTGTCGTGGGACGCTTCGTTGGAATCCCCAAGAGCAAGGTATGAAGCAGCACATCAGCAAGTTTCCCTAAGTAAGAAACCGAGGTTATCGAACCAGTAGGAGGAAGGAAACGTCACACAGGTGTTGCTGGCAACGTGGAGACCTGCACAACACAAACTCAAGACTTTGCCCCAACGAATCAGTGAGGTTGTCAAGCTCGCCGGTTTGCTGTAACAAAGGATTAAACGTATGGTGTGGAAGGTAATGGTTTGCAGCAAGTAAACAAGTAACAGTGGAGGATGTATCAATGGTAAAGATTGGACCGAAGTCCATAGTTCACTAGAGGTGCTCTCCTTAGATAAACAACATGGCATGAAGGGTAAACAAATTACAGCAGGGCAATTGACAGGAACTAAGCAAGGCATAACAATGCAATTACTAGTCAGAAAGATCCTATGAGATTCGATTGGGCAATACAACAAGATACATAGACCGCCATCCAACTGCATCTATGACTAGAAGTCCACCTTTAGGTTATCATCTGAACCCCCTCAAGTATTAAGTTGCAAGCAATAGACAACCGCTTTAAGCAAAGTGTGTAAGGTAAACAGTCCACATGTTCCATGAACAAGAGACCGTTGTTTTCTCCCTAGTAGCAACAACACATCTACAACCGAAGAGATTATTGTCACTTCCCTTGGAAACTAGAGGCATGAGCCCACTATCGAGTATAAATACCCCCTCTTGGAGTCACTAGCAACTACTTGGCCAAGATAGCTACTAACAACGGAGAGCATGCAATATCACAAACAACACAGACATGATAGAATCATAAATACAAAACCATTAATCAAACCAACATAATAATCTCAATATCCATCAGATCCTCGCAAACACAACATGCATGATTACAAATAGATTAGATCTCGATCATGAACGGAGCTCACAAGATCTATACATGAAAGCACGAAGGAGGAGATACAACCATCTAGCTACTACATGGACCCATAGTCCAAGGTGGAACTACTCAAGCATCATACCGGAGAGAAGGCCTCCGGGATGATCTCCCCTCCGGCAGGGTGCCAGGAAGAACTTCAGATCCCCCCGATCTAGGGATGATGGTGGCGGCGGCTACAGACGGTTTCGTGGAGATTTGATCGGGTGCTTAGGGTTTCTGCATCGGGGGCTTCTTACAGGCGAAGGGGGGGCTGAGGCGGTGGCCAGGGGCCCCACACCCTAGCCAGGCGCGGGCCCACCTGTGGTCGCGCCTGGGAGGTGTGGCCCCTCTGGATCACCTCCTCGGCTCCCCTCTGGTCTTCTTGTTCCCCACGGAAAGTAATTGACTTTGACGTTTGTCCCGTCCAATTCCGAGAATATTTCTTTACTAACTTTTTTGAAACCAAAATAGCGAAAACAGCATCCGCATCTGTTGCAACTTGTTAATAGGTTAGTACTAGAAAACATGTAAAAAGCACCTCAAAGTGTAGACAAGTAAAGCAAAGTAGATACTAAACAAGCATGGAGCATCAAAAATTATAGATACGTTTCCAACGTATCAACATCCCCAAGCTTAACTCCTGCTCGTCCTCGAGTAGGTAAGTGATAAACAGAATAATTTTTGAGGTAAACATGCACCCTCACAAATAAAGATCCAACCATTTGCAAGCATTGAAAGATGGGATCAAAGAACTCTAAACATGTGCATGAAAGAATGGAGTTCTAACAATAGGACATAGTAACTATGCATGCAACATGAAAGGCTACAAACAAAGATCATGAATAACATGCATTGAAAAATGTTTGTTTGTTTAACATACAGAGAACATAGCATAGTGGAAATCAGCTTGTCCCTCATAGAGTAGCAAATAGATGCATAGGACACCTTCAAAGTTCACAAGGGTGACTAGAAACAAATAGCACAAGAACAAGTAATATCATAATATGCATCAATTAATAAGCTTTGGAACACTGCACACAGAATGACAACTATGCTCTCTTAATGGTGCCTAAATGTAGAAGGTGGAGACCCAATAATGGTGGAAGAAAGGCCTTTTTGTAAAGAAAGCAGGGATTACAAGTTTCAAAAAGAGCTTCCAAAAATTATGGTACTTGTTAGCTTTCAGCCCTCATTGCCCCTATCATAAGCATCTTGAAGTGATTAAGGTTAAAGTGGCAAAGGTGGAGTATATGCTTGACGAAGTATAAGTTGGCAATCTCAAGTTCCTTGAATACAAGGGCCACACCTCATGCATACTCAACTTTGGGCCCAGGTAAGTTCTTGTCATTGTAAGTATTTGCATATCATTGAGAACCGCCAACGGGGTACCCCTTGCACATGGTACAGGAGCTTTCCCATAACCAAAATGACAAGGAAAGCATACAATGAGCATCTCAGCAATCTTTTTACCATATGCATAGCTTTTTGTTGAGGATGCTTCATAGATATCTCACTATGGTGATGCTGCAAGTTTCCACCATGATTAAGCATGGCTTAGGCTAGCGGCCCAGGCATTTCTCTAACACAGAATACAAACTCCATGGACTTACAAGTTCTCTCTTTATTTCACACCGGTGACATCCATAGACAAAAGAGCATGATATCAACTTGAGTATAGAGTACAAGTGCAATGTTGAATATCTTCCCTGTGACAGCACGGTTCTGCTAATTCCAACTTATAAGTGCAAGCATATACAACAAAGTTGTCACAATGGTTCAAGTTTATTAGGGCAAAGAATAAAGTGTGCCATCAAGTTCGTGAGGGCTTTAATCACTAAGTTTTCACATAACAAAATAGTTTTTAATTGGAAGGTAGCTAAAAACAAGAATGTACTTGGAATGGTGTAACACACCATGCATAGGAGTTTATAGTGGACACTTTGGAAAAACTTGGTTTCTTGGGAGTTGGTAGCATGAGTAGAACTTACTCATACAATTGGAGGCTAGCAAAAAACTAGGAGCAACCAACTAAGAGAGCATAATGGTCATAATCATGTAGAGCAACAAAGCATACTAATCAAAGTAAAGAGTGGTACTACGATTCAAGGACTAAATGATCATAGAGGCTAATGGTGACTTGTGAGAGTCATAAAATGGTGTAAGCATGTGCCAAGTCAACCCAAGCAAAGCATCAAAGGAGAATACCACAATACTATGCTTTTGCATGCTAAAACAACGCATAATTTATTCAAGGCACACTGAGCAATCCCAATTGTTTGGAACAAGACATGCTACAACAATAATCAGTAAGCATAATGCTAAAACAACACCTAGCATGTCATGCTAAAGTCTAAGTCACAGTCAATGCAAGCTCCTCTTGCACTTCAAGCAAGAACTTACTACTCCTTTCCAACACCAGGCAAACTTATTTGCAAAACAACACAACGAGAACGGGGGTCCAAACTTACTTTATTCAATTAAACTAAACAACTAATCAAATAAAACTAAAACTAAGACACTCCAAGAACAACACAACTATGCATGAAATAATAAGAACGAAGTGTCTAGACAGACCTGAGCTTTTTATTGATGAAGAAGGGGATGCCTTGGGCATCCCCAAGCTTTGACGCTTGTACCTCTTGGATATTTCTTGGGGTGACACCATGGTGGCATCCCCGAGCTTGAGATTTTTTCCATTCTTCATCTCATTACATCATTCTCTCTCTACACCTGCAATTTTTCCTTCATACAAAACTACACACAATCTTCATTAGCAACATTAGTGTATTCAAAAGATATTAGACCACTGACAAAGTTTTGAAACAGCAAGGCTTTTTACTAAAAACACAATATACTGTAGCAACTCCTTCAAAAAGCTCAATTCACCTAAAGAGAACTAAAAAATGAATCAATAAGAAGCGAATGCAAATAATGGCAGAAATCTGTCAAAACAGACCAGCAGGTAGAAACCGATTTTTTTGAATACCTTATGTTGCTCAAATAAAAAAGTGTTGAACTAACGAAAGTTATCTAACATACTGGGGGATTTAATCGTAAATTTTGAGCTTAATCCGAGTTACAGAGACTCCTCACCAATTTTTTTGGTGGAGGACAAAAATCTGTTTCGGGACAGCAACTCCCCAAATCTTACTTCCCTCTCATTAGAGGTCATTCATAGCACAAAAAGCAAACAAAAAGGATAAGGAGAGGTCATTACTGAATTAATAACTTTCAAGACTCAAGGAAACTCTTGGGTTATCTCCCAACAAGTATTTTTCTTTAACGCCTTTAAGTTAGACACAAGAAGCAAGAGGAATCAAGTATTTTCAAATGAGGAAGCATCAACATCAAATCTTGCTTTCAAATGAGGAGCAAAAAGAAACTTATCTCTCCTCATAGGGAAGTTTTCAATACCTTTCGTAAATGGAAATTGATATTTGATGGTGCCTTCTTTCATATCAATGATGGCACCAACTGTTCTAAGAAAAGGTCTTCCCCAAAGTAATAGGACAAGAAGCATTGTATTCAACATCCAAAACATAGAAATCCACATGGACATAAGCATTATTAACCATAATGAGAATATCATTAATACTCCTCATGAGTTTCTTTTTAGCATTATCATTGAGTGGAACATCTAAATAGCAATCTTCCAATGGTGGCAAATCAAACATTTCATAAATCTTCCTAGGCATAATAGAGATACTAGAACCAAGATCACATGAAGCTTTGAGATCAAAGTCATTCACTTGCATATTAATAATGGGTTCCCAACTATCTTCTACTTTCCTAGAAATAGAAGCTTTTTTTTTTGCTTCTCTTCCTTAATCTTAACAAGAGCATCTGTAATGTGTTTGGTAAAGGCAACATGCATATCACTAGCATAAGGACTTCTAGCAAGCTTTTGTAGGAACATAATCACTTCAAAAATATTGCAACCATCAATATCAAAGTCAAACTTAGCATCACTAGTAGTACACTACTAGGAAATCCTTCATCAGTGGCGCATCAATATTGGTCTTCTGTGGCGCATGGCTGGGACGCCACTGTTACATCGCCACTGATGAAAACTTCTGTGGCGCATTCTGAAATGCGCCACAGAAGTCATGATACTTCTGTGGCGCATTTCGGTTTATGCGCCATAGTACTCTATTCAGTGGCGCATTATGGACAATGCGCCACTGAAACACTATGCGCCATAGAAGGTTAAAATGATGCGCCACTGGTTTGAGTGTCAGGTATTAAAAAAATTGAAACTTGTCCAAATATACAATATTATACAGGTATTATACAGAAACAGTATATTTGACTTAGTATATGAAAACAAATATAATACAAACATGAATATAGTGCCATCACACTACTTAGAGCCTGAACGAGATAGACAAGTGATCATCACATTACAATACAAGTCAAATGAAGTGGTTTGTTACAAGTGTTTGTTACAAAGTTCACCATCTCATCACATTACAAATGAAGTGTTCATCTCGCCTACACTAGAATCAAACAGAATACAACTATGACGACGGTGAGCAAGAGCAAGAGCACTAGCAATATCTTCATACGGTTCTCCTTCCATAGGTGGTTCCTCCACTTGGCTACCGCCTCCTCTCGAGTCGCGTATCCTTTGTAGTTGTTGCTGCTAAACTTGTTCACCTGTTTCTAACAGTCCTCCCACTCATCGTAGACTCCTGGAACGCAACCCTTGTACACCACATAGCACTTCGTCATCTCTATAGATAAGGCATATTAGTAAATCATGCAATAGAAAGAACTAAATTGGTTCACATGCATATATATTCACATAAACTAAAGCCAAAGATCAGTAAACATAGAAGATAGCACATCGATCATAATCATAGAACTTCGACGACAACGACCACAATAGTGAAGTTTACAACATACGACCATGATAGTATATAGTTTGTGACAGAACACTACACACAGACATCTATGATAATTCTAGGCGCACACATCGATCAATGTTGAGAACTGCTAACGCTCGGCTTCGGGAATGGTAGATAGCCATCATTCGTCATCCACGTCCTGTTGTCACCCTGTTGACGAAGAATATTTTCAATCTCCCTCTTAGTCAACCCTCTGTTGTGTTTTAGGACCCCTCCCCTCGTGTTGACATATTCCATGATGATTTTCGACAACTTAACCTGGATGCGATGGAAGTCTTCTCTAAGATCATCATCGTCCCTTCACGCCAAATTTTCGGCCCATGCTTGGAAACTAGATGGCAGAGTTAGGTTCTGGCAATCCCAGACAAACCCTTTAAGGTGATGCATGGCATAGAAGGCCTCCTTGGCGCCGCCAGTAGCCGGCTCCTTGACGCAGGGGAACTCAAGCACATGCTTGAACACGTGCTTGTCATCCTTGATACATTCCCCCTTGTTGACGAAGGGGCATCCCTTTTTAGCGTAGCCCTCGAGAGCCTCATTCAAAACACCCCTTATTCTGGTGTAGTCCTTCTTATTCTTACTCGCCGAGTCGAAATACGATGCTATCGAGTACTTTGTGCAAATGACGATGAGTGTGCAGTATTTGTCTTTGCACAACACGATTGAAACGGGATGTTGGAAAAGGGCAAAGGAAGAAAGCTATAAGAAAGCCTAAGTTAACAATGCTAGGGGGGGTGTGTACTTACTCGGGAAAGAAAGGCAAAAGAAGCGTGTTCGTCCTCTTGTGGTCCACCATGAACTTCGCGAGATACGCCGTCGCCTTGGCACGCGTCTCAGATCCTTCCCTCAACTGGCTATCACGCATGTAGTAGGGATTCACTATCGCGATGTAGGGGGTCTGCTCTCTCTTGGTCTTCATCGCTAGATTGAGCGCGAATAGGCGGACCATGTTATAGTCCAGCTGTTTCAAGATAAACAGCTTGAAGACGTCCTCGTACGATATGAAGAACACGTCCGCGAGGGCTTCATGGACGAAGTCCACGTCCGATGGCACCTTGATAGTGAAAACCGGGTAATTTGGATCTTTGTCTTTAAGAAGAATGCCCTCAAGTGTCTTGATACTATCACTCAAAGCGAGCATATGTCCACCAGCAAGGCGAAGTAGATCCGGAGTCAGTATCGCTTCACCGGCTATATGTATCCTGGGTAAGCCATCCTCGCGGGCTGGTACGACGTCATCCTTAGCCCGGATCCTCTTAGGAGGAGGTTGGATCTCAGCTTTCTTACCTCTCTTCCTGTGCCTCTTCGTCTTCTGAGCAGGCTCCTCCACTGGGGATGCTAAGTGCTCAACGGCCGCCTTTTGGAGTGTGTCAGGGCTAAAGACGAATCCAACTGGTTTCTCCTGTTGATCGGCGGCCGGAGGCGTCTCTTGAGATAAACCTCCGAAGACCAGGCGTTGCGTGCATGTAGTGGGACGCCCACCTTGACCCTCGCGAGCGATGAAGGGTTCTTCATCCACAGCAGGCATGTACAATCCTATGCCGGCGCCGGTGTTGATGTAGTCTTCGATGTTTACAAATTCTTCATCATCATCGTTGTTGCCGCCATGTGGTGATGGTGGTGGCGGGGGCGACGGTGGTTGCGTTGTGACGGCGGCATCGCCTTGGGGTGTCCCACACGCTCCCAACAGTTGTTGGTGGCGACTGGTGGTGGCAACGACGACAGGTGGCTTCCTAGGTGGTGGCCGGACGATCGAGGTGGCTCCGGTGATAGGTGGCATCCGAGGTGGTGGTCGGGCGATCGAGGAGGCGCTTATGTGCCCCGTAAGACGAATCTGACTCTTCGGCCATGTCAAGGGCCAGCCATGGCATTCTGCAAGGGTCTTGTGTTCGTCGGCTCCCTGAGGTTGAAAGGGGGGTCCATGTCGTCGCACCCTGGCAACACCCGAGCAATCCGAACCCTCATCACGGCATCGTCCATTGCATTGTTGTGCATCGTGCGGTTTGCCGGTTGTATGATATTGCCCTTGGCAACATCCTTCAACTCGCCATCGGCAACTTTGTGGAGTAGTACGCAAGCAGCGTCCTGAATATCGACACATATGTGTTGGGCATCATGATCAAGGTGGCAATCACCAAAGGCGCATAAAGAAGATGAAGCGGGGTATGATATTAGTTACCTTGGTGAGGGCGTTGAGCTCGGCTAATGTCGACACACGGCCGATCCCGGCGGAAGGCCTATCATCAGCATTCTCCTTGATCGGTGCCACCGCCATTGTGCGATCTTGGTATTTTTGGCGGAGCAGGGGCAGCTGCGACAACAAGCTCTGCGGTCTTGCGGCGATGGTGGCCGGCGGGGTCACCAAGTCCGGCGGCGCGTTAACGTTGATGCTCGAGTTGTTGCCGCTAAAGCTGGGCACGTTTATCGGCCCCTGTCGACCTCCCGCATTCCAAACAGCTAGCCCCTCCATCAACCCAGGGGGATGATCGCGCGAAGCTTCTCCTCCAATAACTTGTCCATTGCTTTATCGTCCACTTTTGCCTCTAATGTCTTCACCTTCAACTTCAACTCTTCAACCTCGGCTTTATCTTTAGCCGTCGACTGTTTCTTCCTCTCCCTCCTCTTCTTTGCGTCCTCTTTGTAGTACTCGGTAAAGTTCATGCTTGTACCAAAGCCGGACACACGGCCAGCTGATTTTGGCGACAACTTCTTCTCCCTCTTCTTGTAAGTGTTCGTCGCCCTGTTAAAAACAGTGTCCCATGGCTCCGTCGCCGAATCATGGGACGACAAGTCCTCGCTAGCGTTCAATTCCTTCTCCTGCAGAGATACAAGGAGAGGTGAACCCATGCATGCATTTAGATTCTTGGCTTAATTATTTTAATGAGAGATCCACGGTAAATTCCTTACCAGCTCATGCTCAAAGGCCTTCACATCCGGTTCGTCGGTGACGAACTCCCCTGTAACAGGGTCCAGGTAGTAGCAGGCCCGGACAAATTGCCGGATCTGCAGGTCTGTAATTTTATGCCATGGGTTCTCTTTACCTAGGCGTTCAAGCTCGGCGTCCTCCTTGTCCCAAATGGTTTGTTTCCCTCTGTATCCGCCGCTTCCAAGCCGGTGGTTACCTATGTTCTTCTCTCGCATAGTCTTTCCCTACTCGGTCCATGCTTTAGAGGCAGCGGTATCTAAGTCCGCCTTGAATATCTTGAACTCTTCTTCGTCGAGCATCAGATTTTTCCTACTTATAATCTCCCAGCTTTCACCTTTGTCAATGTTGTTCTTTACCCGGGTTTTCCAGATGCTCAAGGCGTTGCTCATCTTTGTCAGTGCTAGTTTGTTCACCGGGTTCTTATTACTCTCCAGGTTTCTGAACTTCTCTGGGAATGTGTATCGCTTGTGAAGCTTCTTAAGGAGGTTCTCGACCAAAGCATGATTACGTCGGATGTACGACGTGTTGATCGACATGCTTTCCCGGACGATGCACCCGAGTTGCATGCCGTACCCGCAGGCAATCAATGAAGGCGCAATGGGTTGGCCACCTTCTGTGACCTCGGTGAACTCATCACAGACGTTGGCGAGCACTTGCAGCTTCTGATCCTTAATATCCCTCTTCTTCTTCTGTATGGTGGCCGGGTTGCCGCTACCACCATCTGTGCGCTCGCCACCATCCGTGGTGGTGTTACCCTCCTCACCGCCTTCACTAGTTCCATCGTAGTCGTTGTCGTCCCCCTCGTAATCTGGATCTTCCTCGCCCCCAGCACCTTCGACGACGGTCGTCGGTGGTGGTGTCATTCTCATCTCCTCCGCCTCTCATGCTCTTGGGACGACCCCCAGAACGATTTGTTGGCCTCTCGGGCTAGATCCTCAACGCTCATTTGTTTAGAAGGACCGGCCTCGTCGTTAGTCGACATGTTTGTGCTTTATTACTAAAAAAGAGACAAAAGGTTAGCACAAATATCGACCGAAAAATTTGGCATGACCTTTGCTAATTTTTGGACCTACGAGTGCCCATTTCTCAACCGAAACGGAAGTGAATCAACACTTTGGGAGAAATGGGCGACTCAATTGAAATCCCTGCAAGAAAAAACACCCTAGCCCCATTGATAACCCCATTGACACCATCCATCATCATGCAACACCATCTCATTCACAAAATAAATAAACCTCTGTAGCACCATCTCATTCATAGATTCAAATGAATATACATAATCAACAGCACCACAGATCATAACCAGATCATATTAAATGATTCAGTTAAACAACAGCATCTATACAACCAGTTCATAAACAGATCATCATATAAACCAGATCATCATAACCAGATCATATAAACCAGATCATCATAACCAGATCATCATATAAACCAGATCATCATAACCAGATCATAAAGATTATTGCTTTCTTTTTATATCATATATAACAAGATCATATATAACCAGATCATTTACAACCAGAGCATCTCTACAACCAGTTGTTTCAGTTTTAAAGGTGGTGGGTGTGTGCAGATATAGCCATCAGCCCTGATGCATCACTTATATGAATAGTTCTTTGCAAGAAAGTGACATATTACACAATAGAGGTAAAGTACGAAAGCAGCTAGATTACACAACATCGATGTCTTGTTCTGCACGGACGTGGATACAACACTATATTTACATCACTCTCATTGACACCACGCAACGGCTTAGTAACTTGATAAAGTTAAAAAATTCACAGAACCATTTCAGCACCATTTCACAGAACTTGAACTAAAAAATTCAAACTTTGCACAGAGTGAACTAACTGAGCTTTGAAAAAATTAGAACTGAACTTAAATGTTCAAATTTTCCACTGACTGAACTTTAGCAAACACTCTCAAAAGGCAAGCTCACTCTCAAAAGGCAAGCTCACTCTCAATTATTCCTTGCCAGGATCATCCTTCAAAAGGCAAGCTCACTCTCAAGTCTGATCATATCCTTACCCGCAAAAAAAACCACCAAGTTGCATGCATCAAACAAGAACCCTATCCCACTATTCAAATTGGCACATACTAATCAGATAAATCTATACAAAGCACCTATAAATCTATACACAGCACCTATAATTCTATAAACAGCACCTATAAATCAGACCTAATCAGATGCTCACCTAATCAGATGCTCACCTAATCAAATGCTCACCTAATCTTTAAACAAGTCTAGACCTAATCAGATGCTCACCTGGCGTGGACGGCGAGGTGGAGCAGGATGGGGAGGTGGTCGTCGACGGTGGTGTGCGCCGCCCTTCTCCTCCTTGGGGGCGGCTGGTGTGCGCTGCCCTTCTCCTCCTCGGGGGCGGCTGGTGTGCGCTGCCCTTCTCCTCCTCGGGGGCGGCAGCAGGTGGCTCCTCCACGGTCTCCGGCGGGACAGGTGGCTCCTCCTCCACGGGCTCCGGCGGCTGCAGGTGGCTCCTCCTCCACGGGCTCCAGCGGCAGGTTCGTCGGGGGAGCGCGAGTAAGCTAGGGTTCGTCGGGGGCGCGCGAGTAAGCTAGGGTTCGTCGGGGGCGTAGCAGGTTGGGGAAAGAAAAGGGGAAGGGGGCGAACAGTTATTTGGCTAAGTGCCAATGTTTTGTGGCGCATATCGCCTGCCGAGGTGCTTCTTGGTGGGTATTCCAACATCCTCGTTCTCGGTGGTTAGATAGTTCTGGCAGAAAGAGATGCACTCGTAGATCAGAAAGCCCTTGGCTATGCTTCCATCTGGACGGGACCTGTTGCGAACGAACCCTTTGATTACACCGTTCAGCCTTTCAAACGGCATCATGTTATGCAGGAATGTCGGCCCGAGCTGGATGATGTCATCCACGACATGGGCAAGTAGATGCACCATGATGTCGAAGAATGCGTGCGGAAAGTAAATCTCGAGCTCGCATAGTATCACCACGATCTCTTCCTGTAGCCTGTCGAGCTGCTTCATGCCGATCGACTTCCTAGAGATGATGTCGAAAAAGTTGCACAAGCCAAACAGCGTCTCACGGACGTGCTCGTCCATTATCCCTCGTATGGCAACTGGAAGTATCTATGTCATCATCACGTGACAGTCGTGGGACTTCATACCGCTGAACCTCTTCTTCGCTACGTCGAGATACCTGCTTATCTTGCCCGAGTAACCGTGAGGAACTTTGACTCCTAGGAGGCACCTGAAAAACTGCTCGATCTCCTCCTAACACAGAGTGAAGCAGGCAGCGCGAAGAACAACCACCTCATTCTTCTTAACCCTTTTGCGGCGACCCTGAGTCCCTTCCGTTTGATCGTCATCATCATCACTATCAGGGTACTGAAGCTCCTTCTTGATGCCAAGCAATTTCAGGACATTTCTTGCTTTCGGCCCATCCTTGGTCCTCTCCGGCATGTTGAGGAGAGTGCCAAGCAGACTCTCGGTAACGTTCTTCGTGATGTGCATTACATCGAGGCTATGGGGCGTGTGGAGGACCTTCCAGTACGGCAGGTCCCAGAAAACAGACCTCGCTTTCCATACACCCATAAGCGTCTTTGTCCTTGGTCGCTTCTTCCCTGGCGCTGGGCACTCATCCCAATTATTCAGAAGCTCCTCGATTTCTTCGTCGCTCCTCGTACGTGGGGCTCTTTCGAGCTCGTCTTTACCATTGAACAGGTCACCGCGTTTTCTCCACGGGTGATCCATGCGAAGCCACTTTCGAGTCCCTTGGAACACAGTTTTCGAAGACCCGGGATCCTTGGGTAGCTGGAGATGCGGGGTCTTATCCATGCACTTGACACATGCATTGTGTTTGTGGTTCACCTGGGCCGATACATATGCATAACCAGGATAGTCCTGCACCGTCGTGAGCAACGCGGCTCTCAGAGGGAAATATTCTTTAGTGTAGGCGTCCCACGTATGGGCTGGCGTCTCCCACAACGTGTCTAACTCCTCTTTCAACAGTCCGAGATAAAGATGCATATCGACACCTGGTTGTTTCGGCCCCTGAATAAGAATGCTCATGTGTACGTACCTTTGCTTTGTGCAGAGCCACGGGGGGATGTTGTACGGCCATACAAACACGGGCCAGGTGCTATGTGTGTTACTCTGGTTGCCAAAAGGATTGAGTCCATCGGTGCTCATACCCAGCCTGACGTTCCTTGCATCGCCCCCGAACTCTTCGAACTCGATGTCCAATGCATTCCACTGGCTAGCATTTGAAGGGTGTGTTAGGATCTTGCCCTTCTCTGGATCATCTTCGGGTTTCTCCCTTTCCGCGTGCCATTGCATTAGATTGGCTTCCTTAGGATCTATGAAATATCTCTGTAGACGGGGAGTGATAGGAAAGTACCATACCACTTTTCGAGGAACTTTCTTGTTCCCTCTCTTGTACCGTCCATGGCCGCACACCGGACATGTGGTTCTCTCCGCGTACTCGTTACGATAAAGTGCGCAATCATTGATATATGCGTGGTATTTAACGTGCGGTAGGTCGAGAGGGCACACGATTTTCTTGGCCTCCTCTATACTTGTTGGCAATGTGTTCCCGTTAGGAAGACGATCGTGCCAGAATTCCATGTTAGCATTGAAGTTCACGTCGATCCATTTGTGTTCCTCCTTCATCTCTAGAGCCTTGAGCGTTACACTCAGGCATGTATCCTCGGGCCGACACCCAGGATATAATGGAGTCATCCCATCTAACTCCATTTGCGCCAGCTTGGCTTTCTCTGGCTGCAGCTTTGGCGTTGCTCGTCTCCTTGAGAAGCAGTTCCTGAACATGAGGATCCCTTAACACCGAAGTTAGCAGCGTCTGGGTGTTCGTTTCTTCTCCTTCTTCATGATGGTCATGCCCGTCGACATCTCCTTCTTCGTCATGATGATCATGCCCGTCGCCGGTATATTATTCGTCATCATTACCATGCCCGTCGGGAGACTCTTCGTCTTCTCGCTCGCCCAAGTCTTCATGATGACCAACACCATTTACTGCCAGCTCCTCATCGAAGTCGTCACGCATGAAACCGCGCCTGAGCAGGTGATCCTCCAATTATCCAGAATCAGGGTCGATCCAGCGCTGGAGTTTGCATGTTCGACATGGACATCTTATCTGGGTCTTGTTGTTCCGAATCATGTCCGCCTTGGCGTCTTTCTTATACCTAGTAACTCGACCTTCGCTCATGCTGACGACCATGGTATCCTGCGCGGTATGCACATATAGAGCAAAAAGACAGAGAGTAGGTTAATTAGAAATATACACACACAAAACACACATGCATGGTCGTCGCCGAAAAAAATCGGCATGACCTTTCCTAAAAGTATGACAATTGGGTGGTGCAAAAATTTGCCGAAATGGAAATGAATCAACATTTCGGCAAACATCCATGCACCACACCGGGACAGAGACAAGCAAAAACAAGAATCTTCTTCCCATGCAAGCATTCATGCACCACACAAGCTTCATGCACAAACATCATCTTCGCGCCATGCATGCATCGCATATACACACCGCCCGCGCGACAAGCTTTACACCTACAACACATGCATATTCATGGCCAATTACTCACCGGGTAGATAGAATACCGAGTCGAGAGCGCGATGTGAGAGAGTGTGGATCAATAGATCTATAGAGAGATAATAGTACACAAATAGAGATGTGGAGGAGAAAAGTAGGTGTGTTTTAGATCAACTAGTTGGAGAAAGGCTTTCCCTAACCAATCTATCAACTATAGTAGGTTTAAATACAACAAAATGTAGAAAAGTATAGACACAATGGGGTGGGAGAGAGGAGGATCTGCACCAAATAAAGGTGCATATCCCACCCATGCGCCACAGAACACTGTGACGAGGTTTCGACTCGTCAATGCCCATTGTTATGGACTTGGGTTTTGGAGAAGATGGGGATGCTGGAGATCGCGGAACGGTTAGCAAACAAGCAACACGGGGACACGAGGTTTACCCAGGTTCAGGCCCACGGAGGGAAAACCCTACTCCTGCTTGTCTGCTCTTGATTACGGCGGAACCGGTGATTACAGGGGTGCGCAGATGCAATCTGGCGTGGACATGTGTATGTGGAAGTATCAGAGAGAGATCTAGGTCGTACCCTCCTGGCCTTTATATAGACTTAGGCAGGTCCGACGCATGATCTAGTCGATTCTGAGTTCTAGGGTTTACCCCTTTGAATTTCCTATCTACTCCAGTCTTGTTCTCCAAGGATCCGAAGGCGTCATGGACCTTGGCCTCCCGAAAATCTTCATGGGTCGGCGTATATTTGCCGTGGGCCTTCCTTGGGATGTACCAGGTATGCTGAGATCATGTACCCGCGGGGTATAACCATGTCAGTAGCCCCCGAGTGTTCAGTCGAATCATAGATTCGGCTGAGGACTCTTCAATCCTTCGGGTGCAACTCTGTATTTCAAGAGAATGTGTAGGGATTGTTGATGCATGTGCCTGACTCTCCCGACGGATCAGGGTCAGTTAACTGTCTTAGGACAAAACAACATGATCTTCTTCAGGTTCGAGTCCCTCGACTCGAACCCGGAACATATGATGGCGTAATTTGACTCAGGCCGGGGAGGACTTATAGGAGTGGAATTACAGTGAATTTAATTGGTGTACCCAACGCGTCCGTCGGGATTTTTCGTCACGCCTGTTGGCACGGGTTTATACTAGCGAGCCTTGTCATGCGTGCTACTGTGCCATCAGATGATATCTGTAGGTCTTATCTTTGCATCGCAGACACAACATCCGAATTTTGTCACCGCGGAGGTGTTTCGGGTGGCCAAGGAGAATGTTAATCACTTAGCGTTAATTGGGGCAGAGTTGCCGAAAAAGTTTTTTGTGTACTGATCCGAAAGATCGCAGTCGAAGATTTATAGGGTGCGTGACCAGCGCTCCCTATGGGAGTAGCCCCCGAGTGTCTGTTCGAGTCATAGACTCGAGCGAAGACTATAATTCAGCTGTTGTTCAGTGTCAGGTCCGTAGGACACAAAATTTTTTGGATGTTTAAATCCATTCTCCCTATGGGAGTAGTCCCTGAGTCCGTAGTGGAATCGTAAACTCGACGTAGGACTCGAAGAAACAATTTGGTTTTGTAACGTGTTGTTCATTCTTCGGGTGCGCGGACAGCGCTCCTGATAGGAGTAGCCCCCGAGTAATTGGTCGAATCATAGATTCGAGTGAGTACTCTTAGATTTGAAGCCGAAGAAATTGTAGCTGTTGCTAGTGTAGCTTTTGATGACGTCAGTGTTGATGATCGATGACCTCAAGTGCCTGCTGCGCCAGAGATGACTTGACTAGACGAACATGGGTCCCACTGTCTGACCTTGAATTGACCGGTCACGCGCGGCGTGGAGATAATTACGGTGTCGCCTTGATTTCCGCGCGTAGTGTACGGCGTGTTAGCGATAGTTCGCTGGCGTCGACACGTATGGCGATCCTACCGTTGGCGTTAGGTCTTCTCGATGGACGGCCGCGTGCATCGTCTTCGCTTTTATAATCATTGGGGAAAACTTTAGTTTGTTTTCACCGCAGCTATTCTCGCTTCACGCTTCCTTGTTCTCGAGAGTTCTTCTTGCTACCTGGAATATCCTTCCACATTTCCTTCTTCCATCTTGCACTCTCGCCGCCGGCGCCACCGTACCGCAATGGGAAAGCCGAAGAAGTCTTCTTCCGCGGTTGGTACCAGCGCTGCTGGAGGGAAGAAGAGTGCCGTCGCTACCCGTGTCACCGACGGTGGATGGAGGCGATCGGAGACGCGGGAGAGTGATCTCCGCAAGCTTCATGAGAGGGGCTTGATCCCGCAGGATAGGGAGGCCGTCAAACTCCCAGGCAACGAGGTAATCCCCCGTCCCCCCGCTGGGTTTCGGGTTATGTTCCTTGCCTTCGTCATTCGCGGATTTTCCTTCCCAGTCCACGACTTCCTTCGTGGACTGCTTTTTCTGTACGGTGTCCAATTGCACCATCTTTCCCCCAATTCTTTTCTTCACATTGCTTGTTTTATCACTTTCTGCGAGTGCTGGCTCGGTATTGAGCCGCACTTTGGCCTCTTCCGGAAACTCTATTCCGTGAAGAGGCAATCTGGTTCAGATGGTGTTTATCCCATTGGGGGTTGCATCATCTCCCTCAAACCCAATCTGCTTTTCTTTTCTTTTTCCATGTCTGAATCTGTCCAGTACTGGCGGAGACGATGGTTTTATATCCGCGACTTCGTAGTGCCTGGGCAGGATTTTGGTCTTGTTCCTTTCGACCCCTCCCAAAAGATCGAGCCAAAAAGGTCCTGGAAAAACCAGATCTTGGATGGCGAGGTGGCGGAGATAGAGGCTCTCTATCGTCGAGTGGAGGATCTCCAGTTGATTCCGGAGAAGGAAGTGAATGGTGTGGATATCATCCGCACTTTTCTTGAGCGTCGGGTGCAGCCACTCCAGGCTAGGGCGCACCCGATGTTCCTTTATGCTGGCCGCCGCGATCCGACAAGGGTTTCGACTGAGAAATTCTCCTAGGGAGATCTCGACAGGGCCCTTCGTTCGCTGCTGAAGTTCAAGGCTGGAGAGAATATCCCGGGGAAGTCGCTGACTCCTCCGTTTTCTTCTTCTCTTCCTGTTCCACAGGTGTAGATCCGTGTGTGTAGCGCTATTTTTGACTGCATTGTATTTGCCTTTGTTTGATAACAAATTTTCTGTTCTTTGTGCAGAGCTTCAAAGTGCCGGGCATGTCGCCTCCATTACCCGAAGTATTTTCGGATGCTCCAGATAATTATGTGTTGGATTCCATGTCCGAGCTGCCGTCGGCATGGTCTCCGGCTGAAGATGCCAACGAGTCGAGCGAGGAACACACGCGCAAACGATCGTGGAGCTCCAGCGAGTCTTCGGATGCCTCGACTCCTCCGACTCCTAGGAACCCGCTGTGTCTTGAACGTCACAGTGGTGGGAATGGAGGCTCTTCCTCTCCGATTCCTGCCCTTCCCGTGCGGGTTGTAGCACCGCACCCGCCGGCAAAGCGGAAGAAGGAATAAAAGAAGGAAGAGAAGAAGGAAGAGAAGAAAGAGGAGAAGAAGGTCCGGAGGACCCCTCCTGTCTTCAACCTGAACGAGCTTGACTCATAAGTTTCCTTTGTTCTGCATTGCTGTTTACTTTGTACTTGTACTAATTTGTCCGTGTGCAGGCACTCTTCCAGTGACTCCTCTAGCGATGGTGCTCGGGAGATGATGAGGGAGTCGAAAGTTGCGTCTCCTCCTCCTCAGACGGTGTCTACCTCTGAGGGCGCTGCTCCGAACCCTCCTCCGCAGGAGGTTCAGGTGGTTGCGCCTCAGAATTTTGCTAGCGGACCTTCGGCGTCGCCATTGGATCATGTGAGTAGTTCTGCCTCCTGCCACGGGGGAAGCCCCCGAGCGTCTGTAATGGAGTTTTTGTTGCGTGTTCTTCTTTCGAGTCTCGGGGGAGCCCCCAAGCGCTTTCGTGTGTGTAATTTGTTTCTGCTCTTTATTTTGGGCGTAGCCCCCGAGTCCTTCTCTTGACTAGTAGGTCTGTTCCTGCAGCCTTTTGTGCAGGATGCCAAGCAGTGTGCGGACACACAGTCTGGAGGCCAGCCTCAAACAGCTTCAAGGTACTGTTATGCCTTGATGTTTGCTTCTTCGTGTATTCTTGTCCTGTTATCTGACGCTTGTATTTTTTGCATGCAGAGGAGCACAACACCTCCCTTCGTGAGATTGATGCTCTCAAAAAGAGCCTCGTTCAAGCGGATAAGAAGGCCGAGGTCGCCATTGGTGCGAAGGAGCACCTCGATCTAGAGCTGGCCACTGCGGTCGAGGCTAAGGAGCGCCTGCAGTGGGAGGCCACGGACCGCGAGGAGCAGCTTGCTACTGCTGCGACTGCGCGTGAAAGAGAAGTGGCTGGCAAGCTTATGGCGGCTGCCAAGGCTGTTTCGGGTGAGTATCTTCACCTTCGTCTTTTTTGGTTTTCTTGTCTTTCTTCTGCGGTGCTTTTGTTCATTCATCGTCTTTATTGTGTCAGATGCCGCGGGCATCGAGTTTGACTACGGTACTCTGGAGCACGGGAGTGCTCTGGATGATGCTACTGCAGCGGTCGAAGATCGTTGCAGCACCGTCGTCATCTCGCTTGCCAATGCCAAGGAGGTCCTTGGGCGCTTCTACAAGGAGCTTGTCCCCAAGGGCGCGGCCCTTGATGATGTTGACGCTCTGGCGGAGGCATTGTTAGCCAAAGCACCTGCAGCGTACAAGCGCAAGCAGAAGGGCATCGGCGCATCCGTCGGGCTGGCGATGGCTTTGGCGGCTGGAGCGGAGCTGGACCTTCCCCAGGTCACTTCCCGGATGCCGACGACTGCTGATGGATCCGAGGTAGCCTTCGCTACCTATTCTGCTCGCTGTAAGCGTTATGGGCCGAAGCTGATCAATCTGCTGGCCGACTACGATCTACGGCAGCAGGGGGAAGCCAAGGCGAGGCAATCTGGCTCCGAGGCTACTCAGGGTGCCGCGTCTTAGGCGCTGTAGCTGTAGGATAGATGTAGTCTCTTTTGTTGTAATTATTTTTATGAACAAATCCTTGTGCCATGTAGTGGCTTTTGATGCACTTAATGAATTTTTTGAGTTATGTGCTCCTTCTTCTGCGTGTTCATGTCTTTGCCTTTCTGTTGATCTAGGGTCCTCCGGGTGATGATCCCGTTGACACCTCGCCTGCAGCGCGACTGCGGCCATCCTTGGATGATTCGTCGCAGCTTGCATTTCTTTGAGACCGTGTTCGTAGTCTCGAGAAAGAGTTGCTTGGGGTGCGTGGTCATGCCGACGTTTGGAAGTCCAAGGCGGATCGCGGTGCTGCCAGAGAGGAGTACTTGATGGCGGAATTGCTTCGATTATCCGAGCAGCTTCAGTGTAAGTTTTTCGAGTTGTTGCCCTTTTATTCGGATGCGCCTGTTGGCATTGCATCTTACTTTTGTGCAAGTATTGCAGGTGCTAACCTTGCTCCAAGGGAGAAGGGCGTTCTGTTCGGGTCAATTGTTTGACTCAGCAGGACATGGAAGCCGGCGGGTTCTTCTGGATGGATCATGACCGTGCTATGGTTCTTGCGACGGTGCAGGATCGCGTTCACCAAGTATCGCGGATGCTTCGTCAGGTGCAGACTTCACTCGCGTCAGTTCTGCATGTGATGTTTCCGCTGGATGCTGCGCCTTCAACCCTCTCTGGTCTTCTGTCGAAGTTTCGGAACGTGCATCATGTCAAGGAATTGGTGAGGCAGCAGCTCGTCGCGGGGGTGAAGGCTGCGCTGTCCCTTGTTAGGTTGCACCATCCTGATGTAGATCTGTCTGTTGTAGCGGCTGGGCCACCCCCTCGACCAGATGGTGGTGTGTGGGATATGCGTCCGCATTACGCGGCTGTAGGTCAGTATGCCGAAGAGATCGTAGATCTATTTGAGCAGAGTGCTCAGGTTATTCTTCAGAATAGGTAGTGCATGTAAAAGAGATAAATGTAAAATTTGTATATATTTGACTGGGCGTGTTTTGCCCTTTGTTATAAAGGTTTGGTTGTTGTTTGAGCATGTAGTGCTTTGTTCGCATACGTGTCCTTTTCGTTAGCCTTACGTGGTCAGCTACTCAGGCGTACACGGGTTATCCTCAGGCGACGAAATCGTGAGGTGGGGGGAGCCCCCGAGTGCATTTGTAGCATGAAGTAAAAATGCAAATAGGAAAACGGAATTTTTGGGGCGAGACACTTAGCTTTATTTATATCGTAATGGAGGAGGTACATTGTTCGACTGAGTAGCCTTGGCTGAATAGCCTTATTGAAAGTAAAGGGGTAGGTAGCTAGGGGTAGAATCGTTGCAGGTGTGCGATGTTCCATGGGTTGGAGTATGTGACTCCAGACTTCACGTGCTTGAGGCGATAGGCGCCACCTGGAATGACTTCGGTGATGACGTAGGGTCCTTCCCATGGTGACTCGAATTTCTTCGGTCGCTCTTGCTTGAGTTGCAAGACGAGGTCTCCTTCGACGAAGGACCTTGGGCGCAGCTGTCGGCTGTGGTAGTTGCGGAGACTCTGCTGGTACACCGCTGATCGAGCTGCTGCTATGTCTCGTGCCTCGTCGACTGTGTCGACGGCGTCTTCGAGTGCAGCCGTGGATTCGGCTTCGCTATAAGCGACGACCCGGGGGGCTGGTGGCGTACTTCGGCTGGTAGCACGGCTTCGGCTCCGTGCACCATGAAGAACGGCATGTAGCCGGTGGAGCTGTTTGGCGTGGTACGCAAGCTCCATAGGACGGAGGGTAGCTCTTTCGTCCAGGCTCAGGAGAGTCGCTCGAGTGGGCTCATGAGGCGCTTCTTGATGCCAGCGCAGATTAGGCCTTTGGCCTTTTCCACCTGCTCGTTCGTTTGCGGGTGCGCCACAGAGGCGTATGTGATGTTGATTCTGAGGCCTTCGCAGAAGTCTTGGAATTCTTTGGAGATGAAGTTCGATCTATTACGGTGATGATGCTATGCGGTACGCCGAACCTGTAGACAATGGATTCAAAGAACTTGACGGTAGTCTTGCCCTTTTGGTTAGTGACCGGCATGGCTTCAATCCACTTCGTGAATTTGTCGACTGCGACCAGGAGGTAGACGTGCCCTCCTTTCGAGGACCTTGGCAGTTTGCCGATCATGTCGAGGCCCCATTGGGAGAAGGGCCAAGCCAGTGGTATGGGCCTGAGCTCTGACCCGGGTACATGTGGTTTGTCAGCGAACCTTTGGCACCCTTTGCATCTTCGGACGATGTCCTTTGCGTCATTCATAGCCGTTGGCCAGTAGAATCCAGCTCGTAGAGCTTTGGCGATGTGGCATCCCGCAAAAACCACTACTAGAAAATCGCGTTGAATTTGTGCATTGCATCGTCATCATCATGCATTGTTTGCCAAAAGTATTTCGCAAAACCCGATTTGTTTTCCAAACGCCCTGCCTTGTTTTCAAATTCAAACCCGGGTCGCCGGAATATTTTTGTTGTTGCGTTGGGTTTGCAAACGGTGTTATTTAAACAAATAAAATTATATTTATTTTAGTAGGCGTCGAGCAGGCCAACCCGACCAACGACCACCTGTTTTAAAAGCAGTCGGTGAACCCGCCCTTCTAATCCTATTCCTACCCAATTACCTACCCAGCCCACCCCCTCCACATCACCCTGGCCACTCACACGCTGCCACCCCAGCTGTCCCCCCCCACCCTCCAATCACCCCCTGCCACTTGGCCACTCCCTCACCCCATCCCTTTCTCCCCTCTCTCTCACCTGCCACACACCCACACAACGCAACCACACAGCCTCCACCCGGTAACCCCACCATCACGTTCCCACAGTGGACCGCTGGGCCCACCGACCCACGCGGTGCACCCACCTCCTCTTTCCTCAACCTCCCACGCCCGACCTCCTGCCCCGCCGCTTCCGCCGTCGCCGCTCCGGCTGCGTTCCGCCGCTTCGCTGGAGCGCCGCCACGGACCCCGTCCTCGCTCCGCTCGCAGCCGCCTCCGCCACGGCCGCCCGAGCTCAGCGAACGAAGCTCCTCCACAGGCCCGACCGCGTCGCCCTCCGCCGTCTCGGCCCGTCCCTCGCGGCCCCTTCCTCCGCCGCTCGTCGGCGCGCCTCGCTCCCGCGAAGCCCTCTCTCGCCCGAACCTCGCCCATGACCGCCCGCCTCGCCTCCATGCCGCCGTCGCCGCTGCGAACCGCCGCCGCCGGCGCGGCCCGCTCCGCCTGCTCGGCGCATCTCGCCTCCCGCCTCGTCGCCCTCGCCGCCCGATGCCTCGGCCGCGCCCAGCCCGCCGGTCCCAGGCTCCCTCCGCGACCACCGTGCACAGCACTTTGCCGCGCGCCCAGCGCCCGCGCTTGCCGCCTCTAGCCTCCAGCGTGACCGTACCGCCGCCGTCCGCGTCGCCGCCGCGCGCCGCACCTGCCGGCCCAGCCCGCCGCCGCCAAGCCGTCTCCGGCGCGTCCCTCGCCTCGGTGCCGCCTGGTCCTCCGCCGTCGACCGACGTCCGCTGCTCCAGGCTCGCGCGGTTCCATGCCTCCACCCTCCCTGGCACATCATCCCCGGCCTCCCTTGCGTCGGCTGTGCCCGTTCCCTGCCTCGAGCACGTCGGGTTCCTTGTGGTTTTCATCTGGTAGTGCTGCGTGTGTTGGTGATGTAGTACCCCTGCTGTTTCAGTCTCTTGATGTGCTTGGTGGTGCCCATGTGTTGTTGGAGGCCACCGGATGACCCGACGAGAATCGCCCATACCGAGATCTTCCATAGATGTTTCGGCAGAGGTCCGAGGCGACAAGATCTTCCCGTTGACAAGGCCACCGACAAGATCTTCGACATGCGTCGCTATATTCGCAGGCCACTTCGCGGCATCCGGGGATCGACACAAGACTGGAGCACCAAGGCCTCCTTCAGGGAATCGCCAAGGTCTACTGACGTCAGACGCCCGAAGCCGAGGACCCCGCCAAGAACCCCAACACGGACACACCGAGTTCTCCATCGAGGAAACCAAGGCCGTCGACGTGGGACCAAAGAGTGCCGAGTACTTCATCGCGGACGCCAAGACCGACCCGATGCGCGGGCCCGACAAGACCGGCCCCGACCTGGGTGGAACCGGAGACCGCCAAGTACAACTTCCCGGAACGCAAGATCTGCCCCGTTACCGAGAACGAGAGAACGATCCCGTCGAGACCGATCCGTCGAACCCTTGACCCTGAGACCAACCCCGAACCCTCAGACCAAGATCGTCGAGGACCCTAAAGTGTGACCCTTTTCCTCGATACCCTATTATTATAAATGATAACAACTTGTTGCATATTGAATCATTCATCTCGCATGCATATCTGTGGTTTGGGGCCTTACGATTCACCTAATAATTAAATATGGGGCCAAATGCGGGCAAATCTAGCCTTATATTGGCCTCATTTAAACTTGTGTAGCGAACCGGTATCTCATCTTGCCTTGTTAAAACAACATTTAAATTGCGGGGATCTAAACAACTTGCACCATCTAATTAATTGTCGGGACCCCGGTTCCGCTTAATATGACCTAATTGCATCGCCCCTTTGCCATGCCATGCATCAAACATGCATCATGCCGATCTTCTGCCGTTGTATTGAATACTGCATCCGGTGTTTATTCTAGTGTTTTGCTTCTTCGCGGATAAGGCCGTTGAGTTGATGTGAGCTTCGCCCCGATCTTCGGTTGAACCCTTCGACAATGTTTTCAGGCGAGCATCTCCCCCTTTCTACCTATCTTACTTTTATAGTATTTACTTCCCTCTTGTTGATCTATTGCTATCTGTGTTGCGATGCTTTAGTTTCGTACACGTGTTATACCGCAGCCTATATTGCCTTGGACACACCCTATTACATTGTTTGGTAGATAGTTGGACTTCTTGGCGTTGTAGTCGCTTGCTCAAGTCTTGATATGTGTCGTCATATGCCATCGTTCTTGATGTATTGCCGCATGTTGATGTTGGAGATGATTCTAGTTTTACTTATCGTCACTTTAATTTCTGTTTAACAACTAAAATTGAAATAAGCAGAGCATCGGTGGGTGATAGAAAATATTTGGTTTCGAACACCCACTTGTGTCCCGTAAGACCCCGAGTACTTGATACTGTTCCTTGATTTATCGCTATCCACATCCGGAGGTATATGGGACCCCGAGCGAGCTTGATTCAGTCTTATTTCTTGGGGCCACAAACTAGTTTGAGGTTTTATTTACGATCCTGTACTTATGCCATGCTACTTTCGTATTTAAATTGTGCGATGATAGCACCTTTATCTTATTTAGGAAGGCGGAGTGATTACGCTGTATCGACACCCGAGTTTCGGGTTCCCGATCGCTTCTGACCATTGGCGCTAACCTTGAGGCCGTCTCAAGCTAGCTTACCGTTGCGGGATCTACTCAAAGGGTGGCCCCGAAATATTTACGAATCTCGTGATTGTTCGGTCGTGAAAGCCTCGTTGGGTTTTGATTTGGTTTTCGAGGTTGATCGGCGTGTGTTGCTATTGGTGCACCCCGGCCGGGTAAAACTTTCTGAAAGCCGTGTCCGCGGATATGGACGACTTGGAGCACAGTATCTCGATCATAGACAAGCATAACTAAAGTTTACTGCTATAAATTTGACTCATAATGACTAGTAATCAGCTTCACTATAATGGAATGGCTAATTAATACTGCCCACAATTGCTTGTTTGGTTGTCGATTGCGACAATTGTACCTGACTAGTAAATCTTGCAACTACAACGGAATGGCTGAATAAAAGTACCAACAACTGCTGGGTTTTTTGGGTTATCTCATGATAAATGTATCTGACTAGTAAGTGTTGCCACTATCACGGAATGGTTAACTAAAAGTGCCCACTGCTTACTTTATCAGGTTGATTATCTGAACCTGACTAGTAATTGCTGCAATGATAACTGAATAAATAAAACTGCCAACTGTGTGAGTTCCTCGGTTGACTTCCTCGACGGCCTCGAGGGGGGGAAACGCCAGGATGGGTTTGTTTGATGATAGTATCAGGTTGGATCCGAATAGGTCTTTCTTAACCCTCTCTGATAGCCGCCAGTTGTATCGAGTCTCTATAGGTTGTTTAGTGCATGCTGCCGCTGCCGATCCACCATACCTATGTAGGCGAGGACCGCGAATTCTAGCCTCGCTGTCTGGCCTCGATCGACGCTCCTCTTTTTCCTTTGCCCTTTGTCGGCACCCCTTTTGTTCAAGCAGGTTTTGAGATCGACGCCGTTAGCAGGGTTAACCTTCCGGCTTGGCCTGGGCAGGGTTATGGACGCCATTGGTTATTCTTCAGGGCTCTTAGCCCCATTTTCATCTTGTCCGTAGCAGGACGCTCTATCGTTTTCAAGGTGATTTGGATCCTTGTATTATATATCTGTAATCTTGACTCTTTGAGTCGCTGTTGTATATATCTGTTCTGTGGGTCCCATCGAGGACTGTTGTGTAATGTTATTACTTCGTTTTCCACCCGCACGAAAGTGCCTGGTGGGCACCTTTGAATCGTTTCTATGCGGGTTTGGCGAATTTTGCTCAAACTTGCATAGGTCCGATTCTGAGGGTGTTACAGAGTGGTATCAGAGCTCAGCAGTTGCGATACCCCACAAGTCTAGCCTGTAGGATAACCTAGATAACGGCCAAAGTAGAAGTGTCAAAACTATTTTTGAAAATCGGTTGGATAGTTCTGAATAGGTCTGGTTTTTACTCCTTACCCCTCTGCTATTCTCCTCTTACCTCTACGTGTTTTGAATCCGCTCTCTTCTCTCTTCGAGTCCAGGATTTCTCGTGGTTGGGTTTCCGTCGTACCTTCAGGGTTGCGTTTTCTCCCTTTTTGTAACGGAGGTGCTACGATCATCAATCTGCAACTTGTCTGTTGTGCCCTTCATCCGATCTTTTGTTCTTGAGATCTTTATCCATATGTGTTCCTTGCCGGATATCTGTGTCGTTGGAAAACATATGAGAAGGACGAGCATTGGTGAAGTTGGAGTATACCTTGAGCATGTGTTGTTCATGCCAATGGAACCATCGCGAAACCTAATCATTGTGTCTTTCATACGATTTCTGCTGGCAACATTCCTTTGTTCCGGAAACCGCCTAAGGAGATCTTCAGTCCAAATCCCGAGAGTTGAGTTGCCTGATTCTCCTACCCATGTATAGAGTTGATAGTTGGGTCCGGGATGGACTGATCACCCTACCCGACTCTTACTGTTCGCTCTGTACATCGAACTGGTGGATCAAGGTAACTTTTCCCTCTTCTAATGGAAGTTAGAGGTGGCCTTATCGTTTGATACCTCTACCTTCGTCCTTTGTTCTCCGGAGTGTTCTCTCGACGATCAGGAACAACGACCCATTGTTGGTGGTGTCGCCAATTGCAAGATGAAGAAGGAACCCTCGTTAGTGGTGTCGCGAGGATCTACACGAAGCGAGAAGACGCAGATCGCCGGCCTTCCTTCCGGTACCATGAGGCGGATCTCGAGGGCGAGATCCCTTGTTAGTGGTGTCGAATTGTGGCATCCCGCAAAAACCACTACTAGAAAATCGCGTTGAATTTGTGCATTGCATCGTCATCATCATGCATTGTTTGCCAAAAGTATTTCGCAAAACCCGATTTGTTTTCCAAACGCCCTGCCTTGTTTTCAAATTCAAACCCGGGTCGCCGGAATATTTTTGTTGTTGCGTTGGGTTTGCAAACGGTGTTATTTAAACAAATAAAATTATATTTATTTTAGTAGGGGCAGTCGAACGGGCCAACCCGACCCGAACGACCACCCATTTTAAAAACGGTCGGTGAACCCGCCCTTCTAATCCTATTCCTACCCAATTACCTACCCAGCCCACCCCCTCCACATCACCCTGGCCACTCACACGCTGCCACCTCAGCTGTCCCTCCCCATCCTCCAATCACCCTCTGCCACTTGGCCACTCCCTCACCCCATCCCTTTCTCCCCTCTCTCTCACCTGCCACACACCCACACAACGCAACCACACAGCCTCCACCCGCGCGGTAACCCCCCACCCTGTCACGTTCCCCTGTGGACCGCTGGGGCCCACCCGACCCCACGCGGTGCACCCACCTCCCTCTCTTTCCTCAACCTCCCCACTTCCCACGCCCGACCTCCTGCGCCCGTAAATGCCGCTCGGGCGTTCCCTTTCGCTCTGCCATGCCGCCCGCCGGACCCCCCGTCCTCCGCTCTCCTCGCCGCCTCCGCGCCACGGCCGCCCGAGCTCATGAGCGAGCTCCTCCACAGGCCCGACGCGTCGGCCCTCCTCCGCCCGTCTCGGCCCGTCCGCCTCCTGGCCCCTTCCTCCCGCCGCTCGTGGCCGCGCCTCGCTCCGCCGGAAGCCCTCTCCTCGCCCGCGAACCTCACCCATGAGCCCGGCCTCGCCTCCATGCTGCGTCGCCGCTGCGAACGCCGCCGCCGTTGGCCCGCTCCGCCTCTGCTCGGCGCGTCCTCGCCTCCCGGGCCGCCCTCGGCGCCCCCAGCGCCTCCAGTGCCTCGGCGCCCAGCCCGCGGTCCCAGGCTCCCCTCGACCGCCGCGCTGGCCCGGCGCCGTCGCCCAGCGCCGCGCCGCTCGCCGCCTCCCTCGCCTCCAGCGCGGCCGTGCCCGCGCCGCCCGTCCGCGTCGCCCGGCTGCCGCCGCGCCACAGACTCCTCGCCGCCCCGAGCCGCGCGCCGCCAAGCCCGTCTCCCCGCGTCCCTGCTGCCTCGGTGCCGCTGGTCCTCCGCCGTCGACCGGCGTCCGCTGCTCGAGCTCGCGGTTCCATGCCTCCACCTCCTGGCACATCATCCCGGCCTCCTGCGTCGTTGTGCCCGTTCCACCTCGAGCACGCCGGGTTCCTTGTGGTTTTCATCTGGTAGTCTTTGCGTGTGTTGGTCTTTGTAATCTTATTATCGCCATATTTTGGCCTATGAAGGGATGGGCCGTGATCAAGATGGGCTTAGAAGATACATATATTCAACGTGTGGTTGGATCGGCCTAGTCTTGTGATTTGGGCTGATGTATTGCCCGTGTATCTTGTATCTTAGTAGGATTCGTGTTTGTTTAGGTTCCGTTTATGTTTAGGTAAAGATAGAGTTGTAGAGTTATTCCAAAAGTAGAGTCTCGGACTATAAATATGTACCTAGGGTTATTGAAAGAAGAAGGACAATCACGTTCACAACAAACACAATCTCGTACGCGCCACCCCTTGTTTCTAGGGTTTTCTCGGGTAAGTGCCATCTGCCTAGATCGCATCTTGCGATCTAGGCGATATTCTATCGTTATCCGGTGTTACTCGTCTTTGAAGCCTTGTTGATGGCGGTAACACCTTTACTAGATTGTTAGAGCTAGCATCGATACTTTTACTATGATTGCTTATTTATGCTACCTCTAGCTATCTCGCCGTCTTTGCACCTTCTCCGGGTGAAGGTGGCATCTTATGATTCTGTTGAGTCGATTTGATGCATTATAGTTGTGCCTTGTTCATCAAGGTTTAGTTTAATATCTCGTGATTAGGCCTCACAAGCGGGTTGAGCGATCCGGTGTCGTAAGGTATGGTTTATTGATCTTAGAGGGACGTTAAGGGAATTGACGTTATGTTGGTTTTAGGCCTTCTCTAAGATCGGTTTTCTATTTTTTCGTATCTATTAGGCTCAACTACGCGTGGGACGTTCGGTTGCGTGGTGAAAACACCAAACTATAGATCGATTTAGCTTGTAGTAATTAAGCAAAACCCCATGTTATCATAGATCCAACGCAGAACCATGGGGACAATCGGCTCTGAAAGCGATTCTGAAACACAGGAGCCGATCACGGCTCGAATTTTACGTATACTTGTTTACCGTGGGAAACCAATCGGAACAATCCATCACCTTCGACCAGGTATAGGTCAGGTGGCACGCCTCGAACCAAGACAGACGGCGTGCGTGCCGGAAGATTCTTGCGGGCCGTTGACCGAGGGACCCAGGCCCACCGGCCGCTACAGGAGCCTCCGGCTCTTCGTGTTGCTCGTCGCTGCCCGCGGTGAGTTTTGACAGCAACACATTACGCACGCCGGTGGGACCTTCAACAACGTCTACATCAATGTCCGACGCCACGATGGAGAACAGGCGGTCACGCACGAGCTTCTGCTGAGCTTCCGAGCACAAAGCGAAGTATGGCGAGATCAAGGGCTCTTGAAGCCGACCTCATCGGCTCTTCGAGAGGACCCGTCTGGCGTGGCATCAAGTGGAAGGATTCTCACCCGAAGGTGCTCTCGATGAAGTAGATCGTCTGCTTCCGAGACGGAACGCTCCAGGGCTCTCTGACGGAGGTCAACTACATGGTGGCTCATTCTCTACACCGCCACTCACGAGCACAGTGAACGCTTTCGAGCGGGCGGGTTCGCGTGGTCGAGGAGATCATGAAACATCGGTACTCTCCGTCGGGGCCCACTTTAGGAACCCACCAAGGAGAAAGACCGCTCCACACCAGCCGCGCCATTCACACTCGCGGCTCGAGCCGCCAGGATCAGCGGCATACATTGTCTACAAGGCGGAGGCGATCCGGTGATTGCCAATTCCTATTCGAGCCACCCAAGGAGATCCGCATGGGTACATATGTGCCTACGTGCGGATGCGCAACAACTTGCGGCGCACACCGGATCGAGAACCGCAGGAGTGTCCATGGGCGGGGTTCTGCTGCAGGGATCTTCAGGAAGCGGCGTTCTGAGCAACGATGTATGCAGGATGGGCCGACAAACGGCGTGGCTAGCCAAGTATGCCTTTGGAACAAGCCATGAGAGTCTAGCCCTGCAGCTCAAGCAGTGGACCAAATCACTACCATCCTGAGAGATCGGTTAAACCCGTGCGAAAAGGCGCCTGTCGGCTACTCAAAGCCGTACCCAACGAAGTTTGACCTGATTCCACTACCGCCCAAATATAAGCTCCCCGAGTTCTCAAGATTCAGCGGTCGAGGGTCAAGCTCGATCGAGCACGATACCGGCACAGCTAGGCATGATTTCGGCATCGGATCAGATGCGCGTGAGATATTTTGCACAATCTCTGACGGGACCAGCCTTTGGGTGGTACACCTCGCTGCCACCTGATTCAATTCGCACCTGGAAGCAACTAGAAGAGCAGTTCCACATCCAGTACCATTCAGAGGCTACTGAGGCTGGCATTGCAGACCTGGCGCAAGTACGACAGAAGCGGGGAGAAACTGTAGCCGAATACATCCAGCGCTTCAGGACCGTCAAGAACAGATGTTACTCGGCTCGTTTAACTGAGAAGGAAGCAATCGAGCTGGCAGTGTTGGGTCTCTTAGCACCCATCAAGGATATGGCTTTCGGTGGAGTACTCAACGGCACACATGGCCCGGCCCGGCGATGTATGAACAGCGCCACCACGAGTTATACCAAGCGGTTCAAGCGGCCCGTAAGCCCGGTCGTTCTGAGAAGAAGATGATCCTACACAAGACGGGGAGGTGGCCGTGGCGAGTGGGCTCGGGCGAACCCGTGTCCGCAAGTGGGTGAAGCGGCGAGGGCCTTTGAAGGGTTTGACCGGCGTGAGCAAAGGCGGCGGATATTCGATTCTTCTTGAAGAGAAAGCGGTGAGGTTACAGAGGGCCACAAAAATCCTACGCTCGAGGAGATGAACGGGGAGACCATCGCAAGTGGCATCATTCGTTCACCCACACCACCAATGATTGCAAAGAGCTACGTCGCCAAATCCAGATGGCAATAGAACAAGGCCGCCTGATCCTCGGCCAGTTCGCCATGAAAGTGGACACGAATCCGTTTCTCGGTGTCAACATGATAGAACTCAATCGCTCATGAGACGTCAATCGGACTTTTCGTTCGGTGTCAATATGGTTGGGTGCAGGTACCACCATGACACGCATAAGGAAGGAGGTGATCACTCTCGGGGCAAAGAAAGAAGGCTGGTCCACGCGGCCAGCCCGCGATGACGGGAGACACCGCGAGGAGAGGTGAGGAGGTGCGGTATCGAAGCCACATTCCACGCATCTCCTTAATAAGTATGGCGTCGGCATGATCAGCGCCCGACACGATGGAGGCAATGAAGGGCGTGGGCACCTCGCCAGAGACCACCCAAAGAGAAGGAAGGCGAGACAAACATTGGGATTGCCTTTTCAAGCATTCTTTGGGGCGTGGGAATGAGCCGATTGCCTCTGACCGACAAGCCCGAATGTGGACAACAAAGAGAAGGGCACGAGGCGATGTCGGTGTTCGAACGTTTAGGACCTCTCCAACCTCGAGCCGTCCTAAGGAGTCGCTCGAGCAAAGGGCCTTGAGAGGCCGGGGATGACAAAGAAGAAGACAGGGTTTCACCGTCCAAGGTGGTGCCCGTGAAGGGTTCGCGACATAGAAAACAAAAATTTTCTCGATGTGAACTATATACCAAGATCTATTTATACTAGATACAAACAACAGGCGGATGTATATCCGTAGAGAACATACCCTTGAAGACCGACAAAGCTTAACGAGTCCAAACTCGTGGTTGATGTAGACGATCTCTTGCCGATCTCAAGATCGAGAGGAAGTCCTAGCGCGCAAATCAGCGCATCCGTGCTTTCGCACCGCGTTCGAGGCACCGAGCAACCTCCGCCTCCTCGCTCCAGTGATGCAGTGGAAGCACAACTCTTTCTTGCGAAAAGCCACCGGGAACATGTATCTCGCTAGTCCGAGACCATGGGGATAAATTCTAGAGGAGAGAGATCCTTCACGAGGAGGTGTGAGTGAGAAGTGAGAGGAGGGCTCCTTTTATAGGAGGAGGGAACCCCAAGGGGTGGCAGGCGCATGGGGCTGCCCCTTGCCCTCCCCTCATCATGTGGGTGGACACTCCACTCACAAAATGACCCTTCAAAAGTCCACTCAAAATCCCACTCAAAATCCCATTAAATTTCCACCAAATTTAATGCAAACTCTCATTAAATAAAACTCTTTTATTTTATTCAGAATTTTGTCAATTACTTTAATGACAAACATTCACAAATAACCCTTGCTAGAATTCTATTTCACATGCATAACCACTTTATGCAATTTCACCCGAAACTTTGTTTCGGTATCTAGTGAAATAAATTCCTGCGCTTGTTTATTCTTTCGGCATGAAACTTTTGCTCCAATTGGATGTCGGTGTCTCTTAAGTGTGTCACCCTACGGTTCGTGAATAATGCGGACATGATCGAGACCCTCTCGGATCAATAATCGAAGCGGGATCTGAGACCCATCACTCCCACACATTCAACGATGACTTTCTTGTGATCGTCGGAACCTTTTACGCTAGTATCTTAATCCCTTTGTCTCACGATATATTACATGTCCGAGATTCGATCATCGGTATCTCCATACCTAGTTTGATCTCGTTCGACATGCACTCTTTTCTCGTTCCGTGATATAACATTCTAGTGATCAAATCACTTGCTTGCAAGCTAATCAATGTGATATCACCGAGAGGCCCAGAGTATATCTATCCGTCATCGGGATGAACAAATTCCACTCTTGATCCATGAGCCTCAACATAACACTTTATTAGTTACGAACCCATCTTTATAATCACCTGTTACGGTGTGACGTTTGATGTTATCAAGAAACTCTTCGGTGTTAGTGATTGACATGATCTCATGGTCTAAGGATTAGGATCACTTCGTAAGTTGTTATAGCAATATAAACTCAATGACTTTGATCGTAATGCTATACTTGGATGAATGTTCATCACATCATTACACTAATGTTGTGATCCGTTATTAACAACATCCAATGTCCATGATCGAAACCTTGATCATCTTGTTAATCAACGAGCTAGTTTATGAGAGAGGCTTAACTAGGAACTTTACATTTGTTTATTAAACACACATGTATTAACGTTTCCGTATTAATACAATTATAGCATGCAAAATAAACATCTATCATATACTTGGAATACACATAATAAACAATTTATTATTGCCTCTCGGGGCATATTCCTTGATCTCCCACTTGCACTAGAGACAATAATCTAGTTACATAGTGATATATCTAACACCCATTGAGTTACGGTGTTGATCATGTTTTGCTCTAGGGAGAGTTTTAGTCAGCGGATCTGCTACATTGAGATCCGTATGTACTTCTAAATCTTTATATCTCCATCCTTGACATGCTCGCGGATGGAGTGAAACCGCGCTTAATATGCTTGGAATGCTTGTGAGACCTTGGCTCTTTGGCATTGGCAATGGCACCATTGTTGTCACAATAGATCACCATTGGGTCCAGCAGCCACAACTCCTAGTTCGGATATGAACTCCTTCATCAAAAGCTTCTGCTCGAGCTTCGAGCGACAACATATTGACCTCGTTGTTGATCCCGCTACCACAGGTTGTTTGGAGCTCCTCCAACTAACCGCTCCGCCATTCATGAGAAATACGTATCCGGATTGAGACTTAGAGTCATCCGGATCGGTGTCAACTAAGCGTCGACATAACACTTAGCGACGAGCTCTTCTTCACCTCCAGTATACAAGAAACATATCCTTAGTTCTTCTCAAGTACTTAAGGATATTCTTGACCGCTATCCGATGTTAGAACACGGATCCGATTGGTACCTACTAGTCAAACTAATAGCGTGTGCCACATTCGGTCTTGTACATAGCATGGCGTACATTATAGAGCCTATGGTGAAGCATAGGGACTTTGTCCATTATCTCTCTTTCTTCATGCCGGACTTTGAGTCTTACTCAATGTCTTGCCTTGCAACATAGGTAAGAACCCTTCTTACTTCCGTCCATTTTAAACTTCTTTAAAATCTTATCAAGGTATGTACTTTGCGATAGCCCTATTAGGCGCCTAGATCTATCTCTATAGATCTTTATGCCTAATATGTAAGATGCTTCACCTAGGTCCTTCATTGAAAATTTCTTTGTTTAGATAACTTTTAACTTGTTTAAAAGTTCTATATCATTCGATCAATAATATGTCATCCACATATAGTATCGAAATGCCACATTGCTCCCACTCACTTTCTTGTAAATACAAGCTTCTCCATAAGTTTGGACAAATCCAAACTCTTTGATCACCTCATCAAAGCGGAGATTCCAACCGTGATGCTTGCTTCAATCCATAGATGGATCATTTGAAGCTTGCACACCTTGTTAGCATCCTTAGGATCGACAAAACCCTTTGGTTGTATCATATACAACTCTTCTTCAATATTACCATTGAGAAGCGGTTTTGACATCCATCGCCATATTTCATAATCGAAATATGCAGCAATTGCTAACATAATCCTAGCGACTTTAGCATCGCTACGGAGAGAAAGTCTCATCGTAGTCAACTCCTTGAATTTGTCGAAACCCTTTGCGACAAGTCGAGCTTTATAGATGGTCACATTACCATCATCAGTTTTCCTTTTGAAAATCCATTTGTTCTCCACAGCCTTTCGGTCGTGAGGTAATTCCACCAAGTTCCAAACTTGATTTTCATACATGGATTCCATCTCGGATTTCATGGCTTCTAACCATTTGTTGGAATCCGGGCTCATCATCGCTTCTTCATACGTCGCAGGTCATTATTTTCATCAACCATGAAATTTATGACAGGATTTCCGTCTGTTCGGGAGCTGCCGCGTCTGTTTGACTGCGAGGTTCGGTAGTACTCTCTTTCGGAGTTTCATGATCATTATCATTAGTTCCTTCTTCAATGGTGGAGCCAACTCCGGAGCGACTTCGGCTGCTCTACTCGCCATACTTTGAAGAAGGTTCCATAACCTCTTCGAGTTCTACCTTGACTACTCACACCTTTCGCGAAACTCTTTCTCTAGAAAGGATCCATTCTTAACAACAAAACCTTGCCCTCGGATGCGTGATAGAAGGAATACCCAATAGTTTCTTTAGGGTATCCTATGAAGGCATTTTTCCGCTTTGGGTTCGAGTTTATCGGTTGAAGTTTCTTCACATAAACATCGCAACCCCAAACTTTAGAAATGACAGCTTAGGTTTGTTTCCAAACCACAATTCATACGGTGTCGTTTCAGCGGATTTAGATGGTGCCGATTTAAAGTGAATGCAGCAGTTTCTAGTGCATAACCCCAAAATGACAACGGCAAGTCCGTCGGAGACATCATAGATCGAACCATATCTAATAAAATGCGATTCGACGTTCCGACACACCATTTATTTGTGGTGTTCGGCAGGTGTGAGTTGTGAAACAATTCCACACTCTTTCATGTGAGTGCTAAACTCGTAACTTAGATACTCACCTCCACGGTCGAATCGTAGAAATTTGATCTTTCTATTACGATGATTTTCCACTTCATTACGAAATTCCTTGAACTTTTCAAAGGTTTCGGACTTGTGTTTCATCAAGTAGATATAACCGTATCTACTCAAATCATCCGTGAAAGTAACAAAATAACGATATCCACCTCGTACGACACACTCATTGGACCACATACATCGAATGTATGATTTCCAATAAATCATGCCGTTCCATTGAACCGGAAAAGCGGCGTTCTAGTCATCTTGCCCATAAGGCATGGCTCACATGTATCAAATGATTCATAATCAAGTGATTCTAAAAGTCCATCCGAATGGAGCTTCTTCATCGTTTAATGCCAATATGACCTAGACGGCGATTGCCACATATATGCGGATATATCATCACTAAGTTTAATCCTTTTAGCATCAATATTATGAATATGTGTAACATTATCATCGAGATCCAGAAATAAACCATTCAACATTGGTGCATGACCATAAAAGATTTCATTCATATAAATGGAACAACCATTGTTCTCGATTTGAATGAAAAACCACTTTGCATCAAACATGATCCGGATACAATGTTCATGCTCGGTCGGGCACCAAATAACAGTTATTTAAGTTTATAACTAATCCCGACGGTAAGTGGAGAGGTAGCGTTCGACGGCGATCACATCAACGTTTGATCCATTGCCGACACGCATCTTGACCTCACCCCTTGCTAGCGGTCGCTTTCATGACCCACGATTCGAGTTACAAATATTAGCAACGAACGGTATCAAATACCCGGTGCTCTGCGAGCACTAGTCAAGTACACATCAATAACATGTATATCATATATACCTTTGTTTGCCTTGGCCTTCTTATGCGCCAGATACTTGGGCGATTCGCTTCGATGGCGATCCCCTTACAATAGTAGCACTTTTCGGTATCGGACTTAGGTCCAACTCGGGGTTTCTTTTCAGTGACAGCAAAGTGCTTGCCGCCTTCCGTTTTCCTTCTTGTCTTTCTTGAAACCGGTGTTCCTATTGATCATCAACACTTGATGTTCCTTTTGATCTCCACTTCTGCGGTTTTAAGCATTGTGAAGCTCGGGAGAGACTTCTTCATGCCTTGCATATTATAGTTCATCACGAAGCTCTTATAGCTAGGTGGCGAGGCTGCAGAACACGATGGATGCCTAAGTCAATGGGAATCGTTATTCCCAAGGACACAAGCTTATCGGTAACCCGACATCTTGAGTACATGCTCACTAACAATTTGTTCTCTTCCATCATGCACTAAAGAACTTTTACGAAGCATTGTAGCTCTCTCTGACATGTGTGTCGAAAATCATTTTCAACTCACCCATTGTATCAAAAGCATTGCCGTTTTGAAACGCTTTGAAGTTCGGCTCTAGCCCATACAATATGCCGCAATGAACTAAGTTGTGGTCCTCTGAAGTCGATAGACATTCTTCTCCTCGTCGGGGCATCGTCAAAGGTGGGGGCCTAACGGCGCTTCTAGCACATATTGCTTTTGTGCGTGAGAGGAGAATCCTCAAATTCATGGCCCATTCAGTAAAGTTGCTACCGTTCGTTGCTAGTTTCTCTTTCTCCATGAACGCATTGAAATTAAAAGCGGTGGTGCCATCTACAATGTAATTTGTAAAGTTTAGACTAAGTGTATGATAGATTGAGTTCAACTAATCTATATTACGAATGAACTCCCACTCAAAAGCGACATCCCTCGTGTCCTTTTGGTGATTACATGAACCAAATCCACTACACCAAGTCCGATCATCACGTGAGTCGGTATAGCTTCAAAGGCGAGCATCAAATGGGCATCATATCAACTATATGACTCATGCTTAACCTTTAGGTACGTGTTCGAGGCCATGTCGTACATGCTAGGCTCGCCAAGTTAGAACCTTAGTATTTTTGCGTGTAACTGTCTTACACCAGTATGGTCGAGGATCCAAGTACACCCGATCATCACGTGATGTCTTGGAGCGAAAACATAATCGGTGCATACTAAAGGGAGAACACATTCTTATCTTGATATTTAAAATGAGGGATCATCTTATTATGCTTAACAAAGCGCTAAACAAGCAATATAAGATGCAATCAAACATCATATGTTTAATAGTGAAATTATATGGTTCCTTGAGATGATCTCTATCATGTGCATCGTGGTATGATCACTATCATACCTATATGTAAATCCACAATCTATGGGTTTTACGCTATGTGTGTTGTAAGAGTATCATCTCATACTTCTACTTACAACACTACCATATCATAACACTAGCCCAGCAACAATCTAAACTAGACGCTTCTAATTTATCCATTGCAAGTTTTACGTGTGAGGGCTTTCGAGATAGAACCGTTCTTACCTACGAACATGAACCTACGAGGATAATCAAATTGTTGACAACTCGCTTGCAAAATAGATATTGACTATAGTAGGAGAGGCAGGACACCCGCTAGCCACTTATGCAAACTAGTTGCATGTCAAGCGTGGAACAGGTCTCATGTGCGAGGACATGTAAAGTTTGTCGGGCGCTTCATCCCACTATGCCACCAATATCCAAAATCACAAGAAAGGAGCAACAACATGATCATCGCCCACATACTCATATGTGTACTACCCGTGTAAAGTATCTACGCATAGATCCGGCTCGATACCCTTTGAAGGGTTCGCGACATAGAAAACAAAAATTTTCCTACGATGTGAACTATATACCAAGATCTATTTATACTAGATACAAACAACAGGCGGATGTATATCCGTGAGAACATACCCTTGAAGACCGACAAAGCTTGAGTCCAAACTCGTGGTTGATGTAGACGATCTCTTGCCGATCTCAAGATCGAGAGGAAGTCCTAAGCGCCGCAAATCGTGAGCGCATCCGTGCTCGCACACACGTTCGAGGCACCGAGCAACCTCCGCCTCCTCGCTCCAGCGATGCAGCGGAAGCACAACTCTTTCTTGCCGAAAAGCCACGGGAACATGTATCTCGCTAGTCCGAGACCATGGGGATAAATTCTAGAGGGGAGAGAGATCCTTCACGAGGAGGTGTGAGTGAGAAGTGAGAGGAGGGCTCCTTTTATAGGAGGAGGGGAACCCCAAGGGGTGGCAGGCGCATGGGCTGCCCCTTGCCCTCCCTCATCATGTGGTGGACACTCCACTCACAAAATGACCCTTCAAAAGTCCACTCAAAATCCCACTCAAAAATCCCATTAAATTTCCACCAAATTTAATGCAAACTCTCATTAAATAAAACTCTTTTATTTTATTCAGAATTTTGTCAATTACTTTAATGACAAACATTCACAAATAACCCTTGCTAGAATTCTATTTCACATGCATAACCACTTTATGCAATTTCACCCGAAAACCTGTTTGGTATCTAGTGAAATAAATTCCTGCTTGTTTATTCTTCGGCATGAAACTTTTGCTCCAATTGGATGTCGGTGTCTCTTAAGTGTGTCACCCTACGGTTCGTGAATAATGCGGACATGATCGAGACCCTCTCGGATCAATAATCGAAGCGGGATCCGAGACCCATCGACTCCCACATTCAACGATGACTTTCTTGTGATCGTCGGAACCTTTTACGCTAGTATCTTAATCCCTTTGTCTCACGATATATTACATGTCCGAGATTCGATCATCGGTATCTCCATACCTAGTTTGATCTCAATTGCAGACATGCACTCTTTTCGTTCCGTGATATAACATTCTAGTGATCAAATCACTTGCTTGCAAGCTAATCAATGTGATATCACCGAGAGGGCCAGTATATCTATCCGTCATCGGGATGAACAAATTCCACTCTTGATCCATGAGCCTCAACATAACACTTTATTAGTTGAACCCATCTTTATAATCACCTATTACGGTGACGTTTGATGTTATCAAGAAAATCTTCCGGTGTTAGTGATTGACATGATCTCATGGTCTAAGGATTAGGATCACTTAAAAGTTGTTATAGCAATATAAACTCAATGACTTTGATCGTAATGCTATACTTCGGATGAATGTTCATCACATCATTACACTAATGTTGTGATCCCGTTATTAACAACATCCAATGTCCATGATCAGGAAACCTTGATCATCTTGTTAATCAACGAGCTAGTTTATGAGAGAGGCTTAACTAGGAACTTTCTGTTTGTTTATTAAACACACATGTATTAACGTTTCCGTATTAATACAATTATAGCATGCAAAATAAACATCTATCATATACTTGGAATACACATAATAAACAATTTATTATTGCCTCTCAGGGCATATTCCCTTCACCCCGATGGACTCAGACACACCCAGAAGCGTAGAGTGCAACGGCTGCGTAACTTAGAAGAAGCTGAAGCGCAGTATCTCCAAGCGCTAAAGAAAGCACGGCCTGATCTGGCCGTCAAAGTAAGGCAGACTACGGAGACGAAGGGCCGCGCGACAAGGAAAGAGTGGCGCCCCAAAGCGGTAAAGCCGATGCACGCATCGGCGCTGCAACATGGTGTTCGTACTCGGCGAGTTCTGCGCCACGAACCAATATGCTACCAAAGGGCAGTTGATCGCGGCCACGGCGATTATCTTTGAAGCCACGGAGAAGGGTTACAAACATCCGAAAGCTACGTACTGCGGGCTACATCAATGGACAACCCGTCGGCAAGATGTTGGTGGACACCGGGCGATAAATATCATGCCATACTCCATGCTACGACGTTTGGGGCGCTCCACTGCGGACTGATCAAAACCAACGTCACGTTAAGCGACTTCAACGGCGGTCTTGAGCAAGGCGTTACGAGCGTGGATCGGCCGTGGGCAGGAAAACCATACCCACGTCATTTTTCGTGAACAGCAAAAGTACCTACGCGTCTTGCTAGGAAGGATTGGATCCACGCTAAGCTGCGCATTCCATCCACGATGCACGGTGCCCTGTCTGATGGGACGGGGATGAAGTGGAGGTCGTCCATGCGACGATTCTATCGAGGTTTCCATTCTGGCATGAACATCTGGAAGCGAAGACCAAGAGCCGATCTGGAATCAGTTTGACGGCTGTGGCGCATTGAAGCGTCAAAAGCGGGGTGAGGCTGGTCTTATCCATCGGCTCGACAGAGTAGAAAGGTCCACAATCATCGTGGCGGCCGATCCTCGCGATCGGCCACAAAAAATAAAAGCAGCGATCATACGACAAGCAGTTCATGTAGTCGTAGCAGAGAGATGCTCTGCCACTGTAAAATAATAAGGTGTAAACCGTCCTTGACAGATGCAAGCAAAAAGGGGGCCGATTCAGGCGATCGGCCCAAATTATTTTTGTTGTCCTCACCCACCGTTTGCCCTGTGTTCAGCGTCGATTTGACAGGTGACGGAAAGCTAGGGTACGGGTTTACATCCGCTGACGATCTAGAAGAGATCGACATTGGTCCTGGGGATAAGCCACGACCAACATTTATCAGCAGAAAGTTAGAGCCAAGTCTGCGGGGCCCGATGATAGCCCTGTTGAAACAATATCCAGTTAGCCGCTGGGACTACGAGATGCACGGATTGGACAGAGCATCATCGAGCATCGTCTCCGCTCAAAAAGGATTTCGGCCGTTTCAGTGTGAGCACGACAAATGAAGGCGAAATTCGCGAAGTCAAGAAAGAGGTCGAAAAAATGTTGATGCCAAGTTAATCGGGCCATGCGGGTATCTTGAATGGATTTCTAGTATAGTGCTGTAGAGAAGAAGGATGGCCAATGGCGGTCGCCATAGATTTTCGGGATCTCAACAGGGCTACCCCAAAGGATGAGTATCCGATGCTTGGGTAGACGTTAATCAACGCAGCGGCTGGTCACAAGATCTTAAGTTTCATGGATGGCAATGCTGGTTACAACCAAATTTTATGGCTCCGGAAGACATACACAAAACCGCATTGAGTACCAGTTGGTGGGGTTATTGATGCGTGGTCATGACGTTTGGACTAAAGAATCTTGGCGCCACATACGAGGGCCATGAATTATATTTTCCACGACCGATCGGCAAGTGGTGGAGATCTACATTGACGTGGTGGTCAAGTCTGCTTCAGCGCAAAGGGCACTTGGGCGATCTACAGCGTCTGGACCGAACAAGAAAGTTCGGCCGAGGATGAATCCAAAGAAGTGTGCTTTGAATGGCGGTCGGTTCTGGGTTTCTTGGTCCATGAACGCGGATTGAGATCGGCTCGAAGAGTAAGGAAGGTCGAACAATGAAGCCACCCACTACAAAGAAAGAGCTGATCTCTCATCGGCAAGATCAACCGTCGACGATTCATCTCTAACTTTGTCGGGAAGGATAGAGCCGTTCATGGGGCTCGTGAAAATTAAAGTGACGAGGAATTCCGGGGGCGAACAACGGGCCTTGACGAGATCAAAGAATATCGACAAAGCCGCGGTGTTAGTTCCACCCAGCACAAACCGTTCTATATTTACTTGTCGATGGTGACACGTCCATCGCCTCGGTGGTGGTACAAGTGCATGATGGGCTAGAGCGAGTCGTATTCTACATAAGCGAAGGATCTGGGCCTTGAGGCGAGGTATCGGACATCGACAAGTTGTGCCTCATTTGTTTTTACATGCACCAAGCTGCGCCACATCTTGCTATCGGCGAGGTAATCATCATATGCAAGTCGGACGTCATAAAGCACATGCTATCGGCTCCTATGTTAAAAGGCCGATTGGGCAAATGGATGTTCGCATTATCGAGTTTGACATCCGGTATCAGCCCGAAAGCTGTTAAGGGACAATGGCTGATCTTATTGCGAGGATCAACACTAACATAGCCGCACCGTCCATAAGGCGTGGGCTATGTTTTTCGACGGATCGGTTTGTGACGATGGCTGCGGCATCGGCATTTTACTCTGTCGCCTTGGGCAACATTTTCCTTCTCCATCAGATTGTCTACCTCTCCCACTAACAATGTAGCCGAGTCGAGGCAATACGCAAGGGATGGAGTTACTCCTCGGAGGGCCAAGCGATGGAAATTTTGGAGACTCCAAGTTGGTGATTTCCCACTCACGGAGGACTACAAGTGCGAGCGAGTCCCTCTTCCCATTATGGCTGCCTTGCCGGTGATAGCGCAATTCCGGTACATCAACTTCACTTGGATCCCACGAGAATCGCGTGAGCGATCTTGTGCAGATAGCTTGAGGTACAAGGATATGGTAGAAGGAGCCGATGTTCAGGTACAGTTCCTAGAAGTAGACGACTGGAGAGCCGATATCTTCAATTACTTGAAAGATTCGGCTCGGGGGGCACCTAAACGGATAAGGTACAGAGCCATGAAGTATGTGCTTATTGGGGACGAAATGTTTTACAGGACCTTGGAAGGATTATTGCTCAAATGTCTGGGAACAGCTGAGGCTAATCGGCTCCTACACGAGGTACATGAAGGCGCCTGTGGGACTCACCAGTCGGCTCATAAGATGAAGTGGTTGATCAGGAGATCAGGGTTTTATTGGCCTATTATGCTCGAGGACTGTTTTAAGTACTACAAAGGGTGTCAAGCATGTCAGATATTTGGAAAAATCCAGATGGTACCCGCATCAGCAATGAATCCCATCATCAAGCCTTGGCCATTCCGAGGTTGGGGCATGGACATGATCGGCAAGATCAATCCTCCGTCAAGCAAGGGCCACATGTGGATCTTGGCCATCACAGATTATTTTACCAAGTGGGTGGAAGCCGTCCCCATGAAGTCAGTAAGTTCAAAAGATGTCATCGATTTCGTGAAAGAGCACGTCATTCATAGGTTTGGGATTCCCCAGACTATCACAACCGATGGAGGTTCGGTTTTTATTTCTCACGAGTTCAGAAAGTTCTGTGAGGACACAGGGATTAAGCTGATACGGTCATCTCCGTACTACGCTCAAGCAAATGGGCAAGGTAGGCGTCCAACCGAGTCTTATCAAGCTGATCAAGAGGAAAATCGATGAGCACCCTAGGCGTTGGCATGAGGTTTTATCGAGGCTTTATGGGCTTATCGCATGTCGTGCCATGGGCGATAAAAACCTCTCCGCACCATCGGTCTATGGGCAAGAAGCCGTATTGCCTTGGGAAATTACGGCTGGATCGAGACGTGTTACTTTTGAGAATGAGCTAACGGTGAAGAATATGCAGCTTTGATGAGTGACGATGTGGAAGATGTGGTGAGCTTAGGCTGTCGCTTGAGAAAATAAAAGAGAACAAGGCTAAAGTAGCTCGTGCCTACAACAAGAAGGTGAAGCCAAAGGAGTTCCACGTTGGAGATCCGGTATGGGAAGTCATGTTGCCCTTGGGTACTAAGGACGCAACATATGGTAAATGGTCTCCAAATTGGCACGGGCCGCATAAGGTCGACCAAGTTTTAAAGGAGCGTACATGCTTGAGCGGTTGGACGGTGAAAAATTTCGATGGCGATCAATGGCCAGCATCTCAAGAAGTATTTTCCAAGCATGTGGGATATGGGACAATAAAAACTTGAGGGGCCGATACGTGAGATCGGCTAAGTCGATTGGCAGTAAAATATGGGGGCCGACGTTGAAAATCGGCCGAAAAAAAAAACACCTTGAGGGCGTGGAGAGCGTCAGCACGGAACTCAGTTATTTCAGCTTCGTCATCATCATCCTTGCTGGTCGATAGTTGTTCGTTCAGGGCACATTTTTCGATGGGCAATTGAGGTTTGGATCGCCCGTTTTGAAAAAGAAGGACACAGGTCGCCTATTTTGAAAAAGGGTCGCAGGTTACCGTTTCAGACCAAGAAATGGCCGTTGTGATGTGTTAAAAATTCAACTGAAGGTTGACCCTATCAAACGCTTTTAGGAGGAGCCGATGGGTGGTCATCGGCTTTGTGCAATTTAACTTGTTTGACTATATGCATGCAGCATGATGAAAGCCGATACGGTGTCATCGGCTTATGGAACATCGACCTGTTTCGGTTATCGGCAAAATTGAAACAAGCAAGGAGAAGCTTTGGGAACGGATTCTCATTCATTTGAAGATGATCGATTGCAAAAGGATGGTCGATTACAAAAGGAGTCCTGCTACTACTAATGCTACTGCTACTAAATCCTAATCGAAGCCGAGGTCGTAAATCATTCTTGCCGCCGCCGTCCTCCTCGTCGTATTTGCTTGCGTCGTCTTCGCTACTCTTGAGGAAGCGGTAGGGGCCTCCTCGTCCTCGTCTTCGTCATCGTCGTCTTCGGACCCGGACGGAAGTACTTCACCGGTACTCCTCGGAGGTGTCCTCCTCCTCTTCTTCTTCCTCTTCTTCAGAGGAGTCGACGCCATCCCAGGACATGGCGTCGTCGCTGCTGTCCGCCTCCAGCTCCCCGTCGGCGAGGAACTGAAGGTTTTCTTCGCCGTCTGTCAGGGACGCATCGTCCTCTGACCAGACGGCAAAGTCCCAACCCCTCTCGTCCCACCATTGTGGGGCGAGTGTTATCTGCTTGTCGGGTGCTCCGGAGTTGGTTCGCGGTCACTGAGGCTATTGGAGGCGTGGGAGGACAGATCGGAGGAAGCAGAGGAGGCCATGGCAAGAAAGAGGGTTTTTTCCGGTGGAGAAAGAGGGTTTTCTGGCAATTGGAGGAAGATGAGGACTGCGAACTGTTCAGGCTGATTTAAATAAGGGGAATAGTGGACAGACGGTTCAATGCCATGGCGGTTTCCCAGATTGCACTGCCAAAATCACAATCACGCTGCAGGAGAGTTGAGAAGACAGGGCATCATGATGAAGGGGTAGCGTGACGGTGCTGTTCTGCCACGCATTCTGTCGACGCGCAGCCCGATAAAAAAAAAAGAGGAGGAGAAGAGGAAAAAACACACAGAGTGGTTTTGGAATTATCATTGCCAAAACCAGGGGGCATGTGTTATCGCCATATTTTGGCCTATGAAGGGGATGGGCCGTGATCAAGATGGGCTTAGAAGATACATATATTCAACGTGTGGTTGGATCGGCCTAGTGCGCAGATTTGGGCTGAATTGCCCGTGTATCTTGTATCTTAGTAGGATTCGTGTTTGTTTAGGTTCCGTTTATGTTTAGGTAAAGATAGAGTTGTAGAGTTATTCCAAAAGTAGAGAGTCTCCGGACTATAAATATGTACCTAGGGTTATTGAAAGAAGAAGGACAATCACGTTCACAACAAACAATCTCAAGATCGCCACCTTGTTTCTAGGGTTTTCTCGGTAAGTGCCATCTTGCCTAGATCGCATCTTGCGATCTAGGCGATTTACTATCGTTATCCGTGTTACTCGATCTTGAAGCCTTGTTGATGGCGAGTAACACCTTTACCACAGATTTGTTAGAGCTAGCATCGATACTTTTACTATGATTGCTTATTTATGCTACCTCTAGCTATCTCGCCGTCTTTGCACCTTCTCCGTGTGAAGGTGGCATCTTGCTTGATTTCGCTGAGTCGATTTGATCTGTTATAGTTGTGCCTTGTTCATCAAGGTTTAGTTTAATATCTACGTGATTAGGCCTCACAAACGGGTTGAACGATCCGAATAATGAAGGTATGGTTTATTGATCTTAGAGGGACGTTAGGAATTGACGTTATGTTGGTTTTTAGGCCTTCTAAGATCGGTTTTCTACTATTTTTCGTATCTATTAGGCTCAACTATGCGTGGGACGTTCCGGTTGCGTGGTGAAAACACCAAACTATCGTAGATCGATTTAGCTTGTAGTAATTAAGCAAAACCCCATGTTATCATAGATCCAACGCAGAACCATGGGGACAATCGGCTCTGAAAGCCGATTTACAGGGAAACCTGGGAGCCGATCACGGCTCGAATTTTACGTATACTTGTTTACCGTGCAGAAACCAATCGAACAATCCATCACCTTCTGACCAGGTATAGTCGTGGCATCTCGAACCAAGACAGGACGCGTGCGTGCCGGAAGATTTGCGGGCCGTTGACCGAGGGACCAGGGCCCACCAGCCGCTCTGGGAGCCTCCCGGCTCTTCGTGTTGCTCGTCGCTGCCCGCCGGTGAGTTTTGACAGGCAACAAGTACCCCTGCTGTTTCAGTCTCTTGATGTGCTTGGTGGTGCCCATGTGTTGTTGGAGGCCACCCGGATGACCCCGACGAGAATCGCCCATACCGAGATCTTCCATAGATGTTTCGGCAGAGGTCCGAGGCGACAAGATCTTCCCGTTGACAAGGCCACCGACAAGATCTTCGACATGCGTCGCTATATTCGCAGGCCACTTCGCGGCATCCGGGGATCGACACAAGACTGGAGCACCAAGGCCTCCTTCAGGGAATCGCCAAGGTCTACTGACGTCCGACGCCCGAAGCCGAGGGCCCCGACAAGAACCCCAACACGGACACACCGAGTTCTCCATCGAGGAAACCAAGGCCGTCGACGTGGGACCAAAGAGTGCCGAGTACTTCATCGCGGATGCCAAGATCGACCCGATGCGCGGGCCCGACAAGACCGGCCCCGACCTGGGTGGAGCCGGAGACCGCCAAGTACAACTTCCCGGAACGCAAGATCTGCCCCGTTACCGAGAACAAGAGAACGATCCCGTCGAGACCGATCCGTCGAACCCTTGACCCTGAGACCAACCCCGAACCCTCGGACCAAGATCGTCGAGGACCCTAAAGTGTGACCCTTTTCCTCGATACCCTATTATTATAAATGATAACAACTTGTTGCATATTGAATCATTCATCTCGCATGCATATCTGTGGTTTGGGGGCCTTACGCCGATTCACCTAATAATTAAATATGGGGCCAAATGCGGGCAAATCTAGCCTTATATTGGCCTCATTTAAACTTGTGTAGCGAACCGGTATCTCATCTTGCCTTGTTAAAACAACATTTAAATTGCGGGGATCTAAACAACTTGCACCATCTAATTAATTGCCGGGACCCCGGTTCCGCTTAATATGACCTAATTGCATCGCCCCTTTGCCATGCCATGCATCAAACATGCATCATGCCGATCTTCTGCCGTTGTATTGAATACTGCATCCGGTGTTTATTCTAGTGTTTTGCTTCTTCGCGGATAAGGCCGTTGAGTTGATGTGAGTCACCGATCTTGGTTGAACCCTTCGACAATGTTTTTCAGTGAGCATCTCCCTTTCTACCTATCTTACTTTTATAGTATTTACTTCCTCCTGTTGATCTATTGCTATACGTGTTGCGATGCTTTAGTTTCGTACTGTGTTATACCGTGCAGCCCTATATTGCCTTGGACACACCCTATTACCTGTTGTTTGGTAGATAGTTGGACTTGCGCGTCGTAGTCGCTTGCTCAAGTGCTGATATGTGTCGTCATATGCCATCGTTGCTGATGTATTGCCACATGTTGATGTTGGAGATGATTCTAGTTTTACTTATCGTCACTTTAATTTCTGTTTAACAACTAAAATTGAAATAAGCAGAGGCATCGGTGGGTGATAGAAAATATTTGGTTTCCGAACGCCCACTTGTGTCCCGTAAGACCCCGAGTACTTGATACTTGTTCCTTGATTTATCGCGCTATCCACATCCGGGAGGTATATGGGACCCCGAGCGAGCTTGATTCATTTTATTTCTTGGGGCCACAAACTAGTTTGAGGTTTTATTTACGATCCTGTACTTATGCCATGCTACTTTCAGTATTTAAATTGTCGACGGATAGCACACTGCATCGTTAGGAAGGCGGAGTGATTACGCTATCGACACCCCGAGTTTTCGGGTTCCCATCGCTTCTGACCATTGGCGCTAACCTTGAGGCCGTCGAAGCTAGCTTACCGCTATGGGATCTACTCAAAGGGTGGCCCCTGAAATATTTCGAATCCTGTGATTGTTCAATCGTGAAAGCCTCATTGGGTTTTGATTTGGTTTTCCGAGGTTGATTGAGCGTGTGTTGCTATTGGTGCACCCCGCCGGGTAAAACTTTCTCAAAGCCGTGTCCATGGGATATGGACGACTTGGAGCACGATTCTCGATCATAGACAAGCATAACTAAAGTTTATCGCTATAAATTTGACTCATAATGACTAGTAATCAGCTTCACTATAATGGAATGGCTAATTAATACTGCCCACAATTGCTTGTTTGGTTGTCGATTCATAATTGTACCGACTAGTAAATCTTGCAACTACAACGGAATGGCTGAATAAAAGTACCAACAAGCTCTTTGGGGTTTTTGGGTTATCTCATGATAAATGTATCGACTAGTAAGTGTTGCCACTATCACGGAATGGTTAACTAAAGTGCCCATCTTACTTTATCAGGTTGATTATCTGAACCTGACTAGTAATTGCTGCAATGATAACTGAATAAATAAAACTGCCAACTGTGTGAGTTCCTCGGTTGACTTCCTCGACGGCCTCGAGGGGGGGAAACGCCAGGATGGGTTTGTTTGATGATAGTATCAGGTTGTATCCAAATAGGTCTTTCTTAACCCTCTCTGATAGCCGCCAGTTGTATCGAGTCTCTATAGGTTGTTTAGTGCATGCTGCCGCTGCCGCTTCAGTCCACCATACCTATGTAGGCGAGGACCGCCGAATTCTAGCCTCGCTGCATCGGCCTCGATCGACGCTCCTCTTTTCCTTTGCCCTTTGTCGGCACCCTTTTGTTCAAGCAGGTTTTGAGATCGACGTTAGCGTGGTTAACCTTCCGCTTGGCTCGCAGGTGGTTATGGACGCCATTGGTTATTCTTCAGGGCTCTTAGCCCCATTTTCATCTTGTCCGTAGCAGGACGCTCTATCGTTTTCAAGGTGATTTGGATCCTTGTATTATATATCTGTAATCTTGACTCTTTGAGTCGCTGTTGTATATATCTGTTCTGTGGGTCCCATCGAGGACTGTTGTGTAATGTTATTACTTCATTTTCCACCCGCACGAAAGTGCCTGGTGGGCACCTTTGAATCGTTTCTATGCGGGTTTGGCGAATTTTGCTCAAACTTGCATAGGTCCGATTCTGAGGGTGTTACAGGCGACAAGGAAGCGACTGCCTGCGTGATGGCCGCAAATGCCCTCATGGATGTCTTGAAGTATGGTTTTTCCATCGCCGATGGTGACGCACCTTTGTAGTACACCCGAAATGCTGTGCTTGTACAGCTCGCCATTGATGATGGTGAAGGCTTTTGACCGGCGAGATATGCGTCGGGCGTCTGTCGGGCTATCAGGTAGTTCTCCGTCTATCAAGTACTGGAGGTACGGTCGTGTCCAGGTTTCTTTGACTGCCATGACCTACATCAGGTTGACCGTGGCGACCTCTGTGTCCAGTTTTTCGGGTCCTTCATGACCTTCGGATAGCGTAGCCCCCGAGTGTTCTGCTTCTTCGGGTGATCCCTTGGGGAATTTCCGCTTGATGGATGGCACGCAGATCTGTTCGAGGAACACACCTGGTGGCACCCTTGCGCAGGTGGAGCCGATGTTGGTGAGTCTGTCGGCTTCCTCGTTGCTTTCTCTTCCAACGTGCCGAAGCTCGCAGCCGTCGAATTATCCTTCGAGTGCGTTGTAGAGTGCGCAGATGCGTGGTCATGTTTTCGGCGTGTCGTCACACTCATTCATCGTCTGTTGACGGCAGATTGGAGTCACCAGATGACCAGCGCTGGCGCACAGATCTTTGCCATCCTCATGCCGTGGATGAGGGCTTCAGATTCGGCCTCGTTGTTGGAAGCTCGAATTTCATCCGGGGACGTATTTCATCTTGTCGCCTGGGAGGTCAAGATGACCCGGCTCGCCCAGCTTCATGCTTGGAGCCGTCAAGTGCATCGTCCATGATGCGACATGTCGGGTGTCTGCATTGCAGGCTCCATCCAGGTACAAGGAAGTCCGGAGGACTGAGACTTGATTGCGAGTCGCTCAGAGACGATGTCTAGGCGACAGCTCGATGCCCCCAGGGCCACGCGTCCTGTGGCCTCCGGGTTATTCAGATGCTGTTCGGGGTGCCTCATTGACCATCACCGGTGCTCCCGGAAGTAATGGCTCAACCCGAGCCGTCATGAACACGCCGTAGGCAAGTTTCAGTAGTGAGGGTACCTCTGCTTTGTTACGCCAATACCTCGCCGAGGTAGTAGATTGGGCGTTGGACCCCATGGGTCTTGCCTTCTTCGGTCGCTCAACCACCAAGATGCATGCTTACCACCGGTGTGTGGCTATGTATGCAGAGGGCTCGCGCTCCTTGGCGTGACCAAGACGGCGAGGTGGAGAAGCCGCCAGATCTTGACGCGTCCGCTTAAGGTGTCCACTCGAATTTATCTGCCTTGCGTAGCAGTTGGTAGAATGGCAGGGATTTTTCGCCCATGCGGCTGATGAACCTGCTCAATGCCGTTATTCGTTCTGCGAGCTGTTCGACACCCTTGAGGTTCTTCAGCTTCTCCATGGCCATGATGGCCCGGATTTTCTTTGGGTTCGCCTCGATCCCTCGCTGGGAGATGAAGTAGCCAAGGAGCTGTCCTGATGGGACGCCGAAGGCGCACTTTTCGGGATTGAGCTTGATCCTGTAGCGGTCGAGATTATCGAATGTCTCGCGGAGATCGTCGATGAGCGTTCTTGCTTCCCTGGTTTTGATGACTATGTCGTCGACATAGACTTGGACGTTGCGACCGATTTGGTCCTTGAGGCATGCCTGCATGCATCGCTGGTACGTGGCACATGCGTTCTTTAGCCCGAAGGGCATTGTGTTGTAGCAGAACACTCCGAACGGTGTGATAAACGCCGTTTTCTATTGATATTCGACCATGAGTCGGATCTGGTTGTAGCCGGAGTAGGCGTCGAGGAAGGAGAGTTTCTCGCATCCTGCAGTCGAATCGATGATCTGATCGATCCGAGGAAGGGGAAGTGGTCCTTTGGGCAGTGCTTGTTCAGCGACGTGAAGTCCACGCATATCCGTAGGATGTCCGTGTCCTTCTTGGGGACCATCACTATATTTGCGAGCCACTCGCTTTCTTTGATCTCCCTGATGAAGTCTGCAGCGAGTAGTCTGTTGATTTCCATCCCGATGGCTTCGGCCCGTGGCTCGGACAGTCTCTGGATGGACTGCTTGACGGGCTTGGTGTCTGGAAAGACGTTGAGTGCGTGCTCGGCGAATTCCCTGGGAACTCCTGGCGTGTCCACAGGACACCAGGCGAAGATTTCCCAGCGCTCACGGAGGAATTCGACGAGCGCGCTTTCCTATGCAGGGCTGAGGTCGTTGGCGATCAGCGCCGTCTTGGAGGCATCCGTCGGGTGGACCTGCACCTTCTTTGTGTTGACGGTGGAGTCAAAGGACATGTCAGGTGCGTTTTGTCGTGTGACTGGGGGTGCCCCATTGTCGGTCACCTCGCGGAGCCTTACGAGCTCATCCTGCATGCCGAATGACTGGGAGATTATGTTGAAGTCCCTATCGCAGTGGTCCGATCGGGTGAAGCTCCCGTGGACCGTGATGACGCCCCTGGGTCCTGGCATCTTGAGTAGCAGGTATGCGTAATGTGGGACAGCCAAGAACCTTGTGAATGCTACACGTCCGAGGATGGCGTGGTATTGTGATGGCCAGTCCACCACTTCGAATTCGAGCCGCTCGCATCGGAAGTTGTCCGGCTTGCCAAAGATGACGTCGAGCCATATTTTGCCCGGGGGAATATGCCCTTTCCTGGGACGATGTCGTGGAACGTCAATGCTCCTTTCTGCATCCTATTCGTGGGGCGCCCCTTCTGGATCATCAATGCTCCTTTCGGCGGGGGATACCCGTTCCCAGCGTTGTTCTATGCTGGTGCGACTGGTTGGTTCGGGCCTCCTACAGGTGGCGGTGGAGGAGCTCCATGCGCTATTTCACCTAGTGCGGGTGCGTTCCCGAATCCAAGGGGTGGAGCCTGCTGCCTCATCTGAGCCATGCTTTCGCTGAGCTTCTGGAACTCGCGGCAGTCCTTGAGCATGTGGTCTGCCTTCTTCTTACCATCCTGATTGTCGATGTAGAAGTGGATGGTGCATGGACCCGAAAGTTTTTCGTATGTTGAGGGCTCGTTATCGCGATCGCGGCGTTACCACGACTGTGTTGGGCGTCCTCCATCGCGGAAGTTGCCTCCGCGGTATCTGCCACCGTTGCGGTTGGCATCGTTGCGGCGATCGGAGTAGCCGGCCGCGACCATGTCGGGTCCATCGCGATCGTTGTAGACGCACGGTCTCCTCTTGTTACGGCGTTCCCATCGTCGGCCGTAATCGTCCTCTTCCTCCGAGTGTGCCCGGTGGACGGAATCTTCACCGTTGGCCCACCTATTGGCGATGTCCATGAGGTGGTCCAGTGTCTTGGGCTTGACGCGCCCGAGTTCCTCCTTGAAGTCCTGGCGCTTGACACCGTCCTTGAAGGCGTCGATAGCCCTTTCTTCGGAGATGTGCGTCGTGGAGTTTTTGGTGTTGGACCAGCGCAGGATGTACGAGCGAATGAATTCGCCCGTTCGTTGAGTGCAGGCTCGCAACTCCTCGATCGAGGCGGGCCTCTTACTGGTGCCTTTGAAGTTTCGGATGAAACTGTAAGCCAGCTCCTCCTAGATTCGTATGGATCCTGAGGATAGGCTGCTAAGCCAGATCCGAGTTGCGCCTATCAGCTGTAGCTGAAGGCATTGCATGGCCGTTTCCTTGTTTCCACCGTGCAGCTTGACGGATGACAGGTGATTGCTGAGCCATGCCTTGGGGTCCTGTGTGCCGTCGAACTTCGGAGTATCCGAAGGAAGCTTGAAATTTCACGGCATCCGTGTCCGTCGGACAGATCTGCTGAAGCACCGGGCTCCGCAGAGTTCTCCTTCGTCTTCGTCCATCTCGGATTCAGACGAGCATGCGCGCTTGGCTCGCGCTTTGTCGATTTTGCGCTGTGTTAGCACGTCTTTGGCGTCGTAATCGCGGCTGCGATGACGCGAGCTCTTGTGCCTTCGAGGGAGGTCATGGTCTTCTTCTTCGGATGAAGGAGTGGGGCTGCGGTTGAACCTGACCGTAGCTTTCTTTTTTGGCTCCGTAGGAGTTTCTTGATGGAGCGCAGCTCCGACGAGTCCGAGTCCGGTGAGTGCGGACTTGTGCATGGCTCTGTTCGGGTCCCCCTTCGGAGGTGGGTGGGCCGCGAGGTACGCAGTGGCTGCTATGATCGCAGCTTGCGATGTCTTCGGGATGATGTTGCCGTCGACATCCATCTCCATGAAGGATGTGTTGAGGGTTCGGATCACCTCACGGTGCTCCTTGGGGTCCATGTTCTCCATTCGGGAGCGATGCTTATTGCCGTGGTTGCCGTTCGAGCTGGAGCTGATGCCCATGGCGGAGAGCGCAGCTCGTCGCGTGCTGGACTCCGAGGCTGCTTGCTTGCGTTTGTCGAGAACCTCTTGCATCTTGACCTGCTTCTTGTGCTCCTCGATCAGGAGCAGATGGTAGGCCATCAGTAGATCCCGTGAGGAGTATGCAGGCAGGACTATGTTGCCCTCCACGGCGGCGCGTGCCTGGGCCCATCCTTCTTTGCTAAAGCGGATGACATGGCAGTTGTTGTCCCCTTCGGGTGGGGGGACTGGCTTCTTCTGTTCCCGCCGTTTCGGTCTTCGGGTTGGGCGGCGGGTTGTGTGTTTGTTGATCCACGTCACCCTGGATGACTATGGCGCCTTGGTAGCGCTCGTAGATTGGTCCGCTGCTGCCGCAGCTTTCGGATCCTGAACCGTAGGTCCCTTCATCCGATGGCGGATCGCACAGATCGGAGTTGCAGTTGCTGCTGTCGTAGGACTCATCTGTTGATGATGTTGTGCGTAGCACAGGGTGTGGGGCCCATGAAGCGGGCCTGATTGATGGTAGGGGCACCCGCTCAGGGAGGCGGAGGGTGCCAGTTTGCCCCATTTGGAAGCAGAATCTCCAAAACAGGATCTCGAGTCCGTCGCCTACGGGCTCGAAGTCCTTCATGGTGGCCGGTGAGTGGGCGGTGAAGTCGAAAGCGCCGAAGAGGAGGTGACTCTCTGTCGCCGCAGAGTTATAGATCGATCGGGTTGGGACCGTCACGATCGCACAATCAGCGTCCCCAGTTCCCATAGACGGCGCCAATTGACGAGGTTTCGACTCGTCAATGCCCATTGTTATGGACTTGGGTTTTGGAGAAGATGGGATGCTGGAGATCGTGGAACGGTTAGCAAACAAGAAACACGGGGACACGAGGTTTACCCAGGTTCAGGCCCCTAGAGGGAAAACCCTACTCCTGCTTGTCTGCTCTTGATTACGGCGGAACCGGTGATTACAGGGGTGCGCAGATGCAATCTGGCGTGGAGGTGTGTATGCGGAAGTATGAGAGAGAGGTCTAGGTCGTACCCTCTTGGCCTTTATATAGACTTAGGCAGGTCCCGGGCATAGATCTAGTCGGTTACAGGTTCTAGGGTTTACCCCTTTGAATTTCCTATCTACTCCAGTCTTGTTCTCCAAGGATCCGAAGGCGTCATGAGCCTTGGCCACCTGAAAATCTTCGTGGGCCGGTGTATATTTGTCGTGGGTCTTCCTTGGGCTAGACCAGGTATGCTGAGATTGTGTACCCGCGGGGTATAACCATGTCAGCTGGCCCCTGCCTCGCGACTCCCGCCTCTCTATCGCATCGCCGCCGCCGGCCGCCACCTACGATCGCCACCACCGATGCCGGCTGCCGCTACCTAAACCTGATCCTCCATGGCGCCCCTCCCTAGCCCCTCTTGAGGTTGTTCCTCGCGGTCCCGCATGGAGGAGGATCCACGCATCCAGCTAGGGTTAGTGCCTGTCGGCGCTCCTCCTACCGGATCTCCGCCCGCCTGCGCCCGTCGGCCCTCCTCCTGCCAGACCTCCTCCCGCCGGCCCTCCTCCTACCGGACCTCCACCGTCCAACTCCGGTCGACGCTGCCCCATCTCCTCCTTATCCCGCCTAGTCCTCCCCCTCTCGTTCGTCCTCCACCACACCAGACTCCAGGAAGGCAGGCACCACGACTAGGGACCGACGTGATGCCCTTCTACCCTCAAGTGTCAGTGAATTTACCTCGTACTGCTTTTTTTGTATAATTAGTTGCTAGAACATTTTCTACAGCATCAAAACTAAAGCAAAGTGAGTTGGTAGTGTGATTTTCATCTATTATGTTGTTGTAATGTCTTGTACAACTTCAAAACTGAAGCAAAACTGATTTTCTTTTATATGTGTGGTGGATTCGACTAAATGCATGCATATTCATGTGGTGAACCCGTGATATACATGATATTATTTATTATTGTCGTCATTTGTATTTTCTGAAACTTGTTAGACAATGTTATAATGTATTCATGTTGAATTGTTGTTTATAACTTTAAAATGTTATATTTTTATCAAAGATTATGGCGATTTTCTATTACATCAAGCCTTCAAGATAGCTTGCAAACTTTATCGAGCGGACTTGTCAAGCCTCGAGCCTGGATCTGAAAGTTTAGACTTGGCTTATCCGTTCTTCTCTCCGAGCCGAGCCGAGTCGAGCCCGAACCCAGCCTTGTATGCAAACCGCGGCCCATAGCGTGGAACATGGTTACTACAGAAACTTCATACTCGGCAGCCCACCTGCCACCAGAAGCGCGGCTCGGCCCTTGATCAAAACTGCCTCGATCCGTCTCTGCCCCAATTCCTCATCGGCTCGGCCGTTGGCTCGCCACCGCGTCGCCGCACTGACCGCCCCCGTCTCCGGAAGACCTCATCGTTCTCCACTACCCCTCCTACCGCCTCCGCGCCGAGCTCCGGACCGCCCGCGCCGCCGAGGAACGCTGCCGGTCAATCCCGGCAGCTCGCTGCTCTCCAGCGATTTCCTGACTGCTCACCGACTCGCAGCTGCACGAGGTAATTCCTAAATTCCCATGTGTATGTGTTGAATTTAATCAATTTCGTACTATCCTTTCTATGTCCGAACTATGATTCATAGTATTTTTTCCATCTTTTTATCTACCTTTTTGTTTGATCGTTAGAAATCGAGTCCAAATTTGACATGAGGTTTTTTTTAGGGATAGTTAGAAATACTTGCTAGTTCTTGGCCCGGGGTTTTCTCTCGTCCTGCCTCCGCGGCCACCGCTCTCGCATCCAGCCCAGCATGAGCCTCGCCGTCCCCGTCCCCGGGACCACTCTAAGCCACTGGAACCGCCTGATCCAGCTCGCGGCGGCGGCGGGGGCCTACTCCCAGTGCCTCCGCCACTACGCCTCCCTCCTCGCCGCGGGTCTCCGCGGCGGCGACGCCTCCACCTTCCCTTCCCTCGCCAAGTCCTGCGCGGCGCTCCGCCTGCCCCGCCTCGGCCGCTCCCTCCACGCGCACGCCCTACTCGTCGGCGCCGGCTCCGACGTCTTCATCCGCACCTCGCTGCTCGACATGTACGCCAAGTGCGCGTGCCTCCCCGACGCGCGCCGCCTGTTCGACGAAATGCCGAGCAGGACCCTGGTGTCCTGGAACTGCATGGTTGCCGCGTACAGCAAGAGCTCTCGTGTCGAGGAGGCTGTCGCGATGTTCAACACGATGCGGGGCCTAGGGATAAGGCCCAGCGGGGGCACGCTTGTCGGCATGCTGTCTGGGTGTGCGATGAACCCCGTGGCCACAAGAGATCTCGGCCTGTGTGTGTATGGATATAGCCTGAAATCTGGGCTTGACACGGATTTGCCAGTACTAAACTCTGTGCTCACTGTGCTTGTCCGTGGTGGGCAGCTGCACGCTGGGCGGTTGTTGTTTGACTCTATGCGTGAGAAGTCCGTAGTTTCTTGGAGTGCAATGGCCTCGGGGTTTTTGCAGGCCGGCGACTATATGGAAGTGTTTGGTCTTTTCAACCGCATGCAGGGTGCCGGGCACAAATTTGACTCAGTGGCACTTGTTAATCTGATCTCAGCCGCGGTTCTGTTAGGGAACCTGTTGGTGGCCAAGGGCGTGCATGCTCTTTTGATCAAGACTGGTTTCGAATCTGAGCAAGATCTTGTGTCATCATTGGTTAACTTGTATGCCAAGTGTATGGATCTTGAGGCTGCTCAAGTGGTCTTCGATGCAGTTCACCGGAAGAATGTAGTGTTGTGGACTTCAATGATAAGTGGATATGTTGAAGGTGGTTGTCCAGACAAGGCACTGACGATGTTCGAGAGCATGTTGTGCACAGATGTAGAGCCAAATGAGGCAACTGTTTCATCAGCTCTTTCAGCCTGTGCTGATCTGGGGTCTGCTAATCAGGCGAAAAAGGTTGAGGATCATGTGGTAGCAATCGGACTGCAGTCAGATCTGCGAGTTGCTACTGGACTGATAGACACATACTGCAAGTGTGGGAGCATTGAGCTGGCTAGGAAAATATTTGATGGTGTTGCCATTACCAGTAGAGACTTAGCTATCTGGAGTGCCATGATTAATGGATATGCCTGCAATGGAGAAGGCAGTGAAGCTCTCGTCCTTTTCAACGAGATGCGAAAGGAAGGTGTTCAACCAGATGCCATTGTCTTTACTCATCTATTAACAGCATGCAATTATTCTGGTTTAGTAGACGAAGGGCTTCAGTGTTTTCACAGTTTGACAGCGGAATATGGTATCGAACCATCTGTTGAGCACTATATGTGCATAATTGATTTGCTATGTAAATCTGGTCATATTAGTATTGCTAAGGAGTTCTTTAAGAAGATGCCTATTCAGTTACAGAATCTGGTTTTGGCTCCTATTGTTAGTGCATATAGTTCTCACTCTACTGACTCTTCGATGGATTTGTTATCAGATGAACTACTTAACCTGGAACCTCAAAATTCTGGTCACTGCGTCTTAATTTCCAATATGCTCAGTTGTTTGGGGAAGTGGAAGAAGGCCACAACCTATAGGAGGCTATTAAGCAAACAAGGATTAGTCAAGGAACCTGGAAGGAGTTGTATTGAACTGAGTGGCTAACTATGCTAGGAACACTCAAGAGTCACATACTTTCCAATCCTAATAGGTGTCCTTTCTTTTAGTGTGAACAGTTGTCAGAACAGGCTTAAATGTGATGGAAAAGAATTTCGTTTTATGATCTCAAGTTCGTTCTGCATTGTGGAGACTATGCACTTGCAGCCAATGTGATATGTTGCTAGGAGGTAATTCTGGGTCCACTTCGCTGATTTGGGGCAACGAGAAACCAGGGGTCAGCTTCACAGACAGTGGTGGAGCCACCCATCTATAGAACATGGGTAAGCTTACACTGCGTCGACGTTTATTAGTCTTCGCCCTATGAAACATCATCTGTAGTTTAATGATTATACTTTTACAAACAGATCCTGCAAACAAAGAGTGATTGCAATACATGCATTAACATTTTCAAGGTATCATTATTCAATCTAACCAGAGTTGGATCACGTGGACTTTGGTACTGTCTTAGTGTCTTGTATATGAGTTGAATTGAAGTTCTAATTTGCTTCAGTTTTGCATTTGACAATATTTAGACATTGTAGTACTACATCTATTCATTTCTTTATCTTTTGTACAAACTATAAATCAAAAATGTATACTTCAGTTGTCCATACTTCTAATGCTTGTTTTGTGCATCATGCACTTCTTTCTTATATCTGGAACACCTTACTATCTATTCCTGTTGGGCTGGAGACAGTAGATCATTCAGATACTTATCTTATTTGTTGAAATAAATGCTTGACCACCTCAAAAAAAAATGCTTTACCACTAGTTTGCTGCCAGCTGCTGAGAAGCTGATTATCACAATTTTACAGAACTATAACTACTTCCTTTTGTCTTTGCACTAGCTAAATGAATATTACAGCAAGCATGTTCCCTGGCTTCATTTTTTCACACTGTTTTGAATATGGCGTTTTTCTTTATCTGATTACCTGTATCTTTCATATGTTTGTCTCTGTTGCCTTTTTTTCTAGCCCTATGATCCAATTTTTCTGTTGCTATTCATATTTTCAGGTGTTATACACCCCTTCCTAAGGTGCTGCTCATTTCGGTGCATGACCATGACTTCTGATGGAGACATCTCAGCTCTGCTCTCTGAACCAAGTCTACCTGAAGAGCTGTCCGAGGCTGATTTCTTGCCTGCTATCTTGGAATCTATTAAATCAAGTGAGAAGGAAGTTGAACTTTCACCTGAGGAGGCAGCTTGGGCTGATTCATGTTTTGTGCAGACTTCAGAACTGTCAGATGTAGACTGGGGAGCAATGAGGAAAGCCTTGCTCGATTCCCTTGAGAAGGCAATGGAAGATCCTGGTGATACCACTGAAGTCATGCAGCACGACAAAGGTACCCATTTATTTTCAGAGGCGGAACTTCATGCTCGCCATGTTGAAGAAGATACTCAGAATGATGATGTGGACATGGAGCAACAAGGCAGTAGCTATGATGACGAAGATGCTACTGAAGTTCACGAGGGTACGAATGTAATCAGAGGTACAGATGGGCATGGCAAGCAAACGGAAGGATACACAGCAAAACCTGATGATGGTGATGAGTTGGTTTCATCCGAAGCAGCCAACCAAGCAGAGTCAGGGGACTCTATCTTCAAGGTTTGGGATCTAGGTGTGTCCTTTTCCGATGACGAGGATGAGATCGAGCTCATCAAGGATCTGAAGAAACTCCTCAGGTACAACCCCGAGGAGGCTGCATATGCACCTTCCAGTGACACAGCCAAGGCTTTGAGCGAGATAAACATCGATGAGCTTGTGTCAGGCTTGAGTGACCTGTCACTGCAGCAAACCAGTGAGTAACAATTTATTCTTGGTTCGCTTGATCCTCTGTGTTCCTCGGCCATCTGATGGTCGATGGTGATGCTGTGGCTGGAAACCAGTGAGATTAGTTCCTTCAGAGGCGTCTTTAGACTTCAGACTTAGGCTGACTGCTTTTCTTTTGCAATTCTGGATAGCTATCCAAAACAGTATGCCATGTGTACGTCTTCTTGTTTTAATGTGCACGCGACTACATGAGTTTGTCATCTTAAACGCAGCCTATGCATTCATATTTCGTTTCAGCTGACTCCATTTTTCATTATGTACTGTATTCGATATTGTACTGAACACCGGGATTCAGTTAGGAGTAACTAAAATGGAGATGAGTTTCAGTCTTTTAGAGCGAGCTTCTTTGATAGAAAGAAGTTTAACGGAGCGCTGTACGATATTTTGATCCTTTTGGAATTTTTCCTGAGTAGGTTATTCGATCGCGGGATTGAAATCATTAGGAATTAGGAATATTCCTATGGATCCGTTCACACACTGTTTTCTAGATAAGTTTTCATATGCTCAAAGTTGTTGTTACATTGTGTGTTTTTTTTCCTATGGTGCCAAATACTCTAAGGCCCGGTTCTTTTGGCGGCTTCTTCCAGAAGTTGTTCTAAGCCTAGTTCCGGTTCAAAAAAATTGTGAGGCTTTCAAATTTATTTAGACTTGACTATTTTAGAAGCCTCGCGGATTTTTTAGACCGGCTTCTCCAGAAAGCTGGGGAAGGGCGGCTTTCGAATAAGCTCCAAAAGAACTGAGCCTAATGCACATATTTATGTAGTTTTAAAACCTTATTATGAATTCAAGAGGACATGGCACGGGACGCTAGCAAATACGTACATACACACATCCTGTGAAGACATGTACACGCACGCTATACACCCATTCCTACGAAGACACACGCGGCTATATGAGCATCTTTGAGGGACTGAGCACCTCAAGGTGAGAATGGGGACAAATCCACCCCTAACCCAGCCCGTACCACGTAAAATCAGTCTAATCACCTGACTCACGCCGGACCATTTTTTCTTCGCGAGGATCCAAGCCGCCCCGAACCAAATGATTAGTCCAACCGCACCCAGACTGCACCATAGCAAATTTTGGCCTGAACCCGTGGGTACAACCCGTGGACTGAGAGGAACGCCTAAAAGACTTTGCGCGCCGTTGCAGCCTGCAGGGGATACGAGGGTCAGCTGCTGGGGAGTGTGGAGTTCGGCGCGGAACCGATCGATCTGTGCGGGTTGAACCCACGGGTTTCAGTCCGTTTCTAATCTTCCGAGCTGACTCTAGACCGCACCGCTCCAGCCCGTTTTATTGTCAGCCCGCACTGCTCCAGTCCGTGACGCTACAACATCCATTTGAAACCAGCCCAATCGATGCCATAGCAAAACCCACACCAAAATGACCACTTAGACCCGCACCATTCTCAGCTTGATGAGCAGACAGCGGAGCTTAAAATTGCTGAAGTCACTACAGATAACTCGTTGTTGATAGGAACTGTCGCCTCCTACTGACGGAATATTTCTTCTTTATGAGACACCAAATCGACAAACACAAACCTGGAGTTTGATCTTTAGTGAACTTAGGATACCATTGCCCTCCTAACCTTTCGATCATGAGTTGGTTCTCCATGGATCTTTGTGCGTGTGATAGTTTTGGTCTACCGTGGGTGTCCTCGCATCGACGTAGTAGAATTTATACTTTGGCCATCTCCTTGTTGCGGTGGCGTTGCTTCCTGCGTCCTCATGACACGTGAGGGTTGGTTTCCCTAGACCCGATCCAGTGCGTCGACGGGTTGAGTCGCCAACCATGATGCTTGCGCCTCTTTTAGGTGGCATTGCTAGTTGTAAGGGTATTTTACCTTAACCATATTTTGAGTTTATGATGACACCAAAGCTAGAGACAGACTAATGTTACATACAAGTTGCATGCAGTGGCGGACCCAAGACTTAATCAAAGCCTGGGAAAACCATGAATTTAAAACCTAATGACACTACCTTTACCTTCAATGAACAATAAATTAGGCTGCTCCGGGCGGCCGGAAGCCTGGGCAAGCACCAGGGAATAGGGACACTGCGTTCGCCTATGGTTGCATGCAAGGTTTAAGTCCGAGTTTGGTGATGGAAGATGGTTGGAGAACACACCCCCCCACACACACACACACACACACACACCACCACCACCACCACCCCTCCCACACACAACCCCAATTTCTTAAAGGAGAAAAGTGCCAGAGTTTCGTTTGTTTTCTCGCTTGATGTTTCTTTCGAGTTAATAGAAAACACAACACTACTAAGAGGGGTGATCTCTATGAGCTTGATGGGGATGTTAACCGGTGCCACCAAATACACATCCTACCACTATAATATACCATCACACAAAGAGATGAGAGTTTAGCTCTTTGGAGATTTTTTGTTTAGAGCTTCTTTTGCCTATCCTGGTTTTGACCCGATCACACTGGCCGCCACACCGACTTGGTCGGTTGCGCCTGGTTGCAGCACTGGTTTGTACCGACTCTGTAGGTATGTCTCTGTTATAGCATCGGTGCATAGGACTGGTCGGTCTATGACCCGGTTCATCGGACCATAAACGGGAGCACCCGGTCTAACAGTCGATCGGACGCTGCACAAAGATTCTCTCAAACAGCTAGTTTTCTTCCTTGAGATGTAAAAGGCCTTTCTCCTTCTTCCTTGAAGGGTTAGGTCAACCATTCACTTTGCATATCTTGAAGATCTCTCTCACCATTGTTGAAACACCAAAGCTTGAGATCTCCCATTTCCCCCAACAAAATTCAAATCCCTATAGGGAAAAGAAAGAGGAGGTTTGGTTATAAACTTTCACCAAGCTAAACATCATCCCCCCTTAATCATCAAGCTAGCTTGTTACTTTTGGGTTCATAAAAACCCCTACGAGGTTAGGGTTGTCCGGAGGCTTTTGTCTTGTGATTTCCCATAGAAAGTTTGGAGGCCACCCCAAGGCCTATCACTAGGGATATAGATTCTACTTCGTGGAGGAGGCTCACGGATACCAAGGTGAGCCTTCATGGCGCTTGGAACCATTTGTGGATTCACACACCTCTCTGATGGTGATGTAGTCCCCCCAATGGAGCAGACACTAGGCTTACATCAAAAATTAATGTAAAAGATGGATCCAGTGCATCTTATAACACATGCAAATTTTCATACTCCCTCTGACCCATATTAATTGACTCAAATCTGTTTAGATAAGGATATATCTAGCACTAAAACTTGACTAGATGCATTCGCACTTAGATAAATCTAAGACAAGTAATATGTGCTACATTACAGCACATGTAAATATTCATATGTGCTAAATATGTGATGTCCACGTGACCACATTTGACAAGAACTCTCTAGACACTATCAAAGCTCCAACGATTGTCTACAAAACATACAGTAAATATTGAATAAACGAGCAATTTACCTAGCGAATTACCCATAATAAACGCTAGATAAAACATGATTAGGATAATAGACAATATACCAATCATGTGAAATAGAGAATACTTATTGAGGCATATAATCAAACATACTGCAAGGCATAGAACTTGAAATGCGATCAGAATAAGATTGAGAAAGAAAATATATATGGCAGCTGCAGTAGAGGAACCGCCGGCATTCGCGTTAGCACCGTCGTTAGCCATGTCGTCGAGAAAGAGGATGCTGATGTCGGGGAAGAAGTCCTCGTTGGGGAAGACGTCGGCGCAATCGCTATCCGTGAGGGAGTCCGTGATGAAGCCAGTAGTCGCGCCGATAGCGCTTCCCAGAAACCTTATTGCCCTTCTCCCGTACATGACTCGAAGCAGCGGGGTCTCGGAGGCCTATTGTCCCGGCTCGCGGTGCACGCCGCAGGACGGGATGGAGAAGACTAGGTAGCGCAGTGCTCTGAAACTGGAGGCGCAAAGGATGTGTGGTGGTGTGTATGAGAGGATGCGCGACCTCTCTCTTATAGGCACAGAGGGGAAGGCAGACAGGCTGCACAAGAGATGAAACGAATGGACAGAAGTTGAAGCGAACAAGCGACAGTCCACCGGACAGCCTCCACTCGGTTCATATTCATTTATCTCGTATTAAAAGTCCACTCGAGCAAAACGTTTTAGCTTATGTACAACTGTTCATATATCATTCATGCGTGGCAAAATAAAGCTCGGCTCGGCGAGATTCCCGCAACCCGCGGCGCGTATCCTGACGTGACGAGGCGTGGCGAGGCAAGCGAGGAGGAGGAGGAGCGCGCGTGTATATGTCTTCTCTTCTCAAGCTCATACAAGTGGTGGAAGAGCTCTCCAAGCTGGTCCAACTTCCACTCAACTAGCAATGTGAGACTAAAAATTTTCCCAGCTCTTGCCCTTGCATGAATGGGCCAAATGGGCCTCTAGGATTTTAGGAATTTATTGGCATATAATAAATGGGCTGGGCCTATTTAGGCAAAAGATCCAACAATCCCCCACCAGATCCCAGAGGCACATGAAGTTTACCTTTGGTTTCAAAACATTGTTTATATAACGGTACTGTAGTGAAGACTGTTAAGTTGAACTTCCACCTAGAGCTTTATGTTATACTAGGCTGCAACTTGTACAGTGGACTATGCCTTAAACTGCAAGTTTGCAGCGAACCTAGCTTCACAGAAAGTCTTGACCGATACTAGGCTACCGTAGGACTTCCCCGCGGGTGAAGCTTATGCGTCATACTCCATGACCTTTCATGAGTTTATTAGAGATCACCCTACTCTCATAGACTGCGACGTTTTAACAGTCAGACTCATATAGGTGTGTTCTTCAAAAGATGTTCTGCAGGACAACATCTTTATTTAGGATAAGCCACTTAGAACACATTAAGATAATAAATCAACCTGTCGTGTAAAATAGGAAAGTATTGCATCTTTATGGAGTGGTGTTTATTAAAGTAGGGATACTTTCCTCTTAGCTAACCAACAACTTGTCTCCCAATTCTAATTCACGGGATCTCCGATCACATAGAGTGGTTTACCACTATGGAAAGCTCAATTTGTGGGTCTCATACCCATCTCTTTCGATGCATTTTATATCACATTGCGTGATAGACCCTTTGTGAAGGGATCTGCCAAGTTTTTAGATGTTTGGATATAATCCAATGCAATAACTCCGGAGTTTCCTATTTTTCTGATAGATTTCAGTCTCCTCTTCACATGTCTTGATGACTTTATATTATCCTTAGAACTATTTACCTTGAAAATCACAGTTTGATTATCGCAGTTCATAAGGATTGCGGGTATTGGTTTTTCAACCACAGGTAAGTTCATCAAGAGTTCACGAAGCCACTCTGCTTCAACAGTGGCTGTGTCTAATGCTGTGAGTTATGCTTCCATAGTTGTCCTTGTTAAGATGGTTTGCTTGCAAGACTTCCAAGAAACAGCGCCACCAGCAAGTGTGAATACATATCCACTCGTGGCCTTTATCTCGTCAGCATCAGATATCCAATTTCAATCACTATAACCCTCTAGTACCCTCGGATACTCGGTATAGTGTATGCCATAGATCGCAGTGCCATTTAGATAGCGCATAACTCTCCCAAGAGCATGTCAGTGATCATCTCCTGGATTTGAAACAAATCGACTGAGTTTTCTTATAGCAAGGGCGATGCCAGGCCTCGTGGCACTACCTAAATACATAAGCGAGCCAATAATTTGAGAGTACCTCAGTTGGTTTCTAGCATTTCCTCGATTCTTTCGAAGCAACACACTAGGATCATACGGTGTAGGAGAAAACTTGAAGTCACTATACCCGAAACGACTCAAGATCTTTTCCACATAGTGGGACTGAAGCAATGTAATCCCACCATCATCATCTCTCAAAAGCTTGTTGTTCAGGATGACATCAGCTACTCCCAGATCCTCCATCTCAAAGGAACGAGATAATAAATCTTTGACCTCCTTAATTGCATTAAGGTTGGTTCCGAAAATCAGTATGTCATCAACATACAAACAAAGGATGACTCCCTCACCCCCACCATGGCGATGGTACACACATCTATCAGCTTCATTTACAACAAAGTCTGCAGCAGTTAAAGTTCTTTCGAACTTCTCATGCCATTGCTTAGGGGCTTGTTTTAGGCCATATAAATACTTCAACAACTTGCACACCTTTCCTTCTTGACCATTTACCACAAAGCCATCTGGCTGATCCATGTAAATTTCCTCATCCAACTCTCCATTAAGGAAAGTTGTCTTAACATCCATTTGATGAACGAGAAGACCATGAGAGGCAGCCAATAAGAGAAATACTCGAATGGTGGTCAATCTGGCAACGGGTGAGTAAGTGTCAAAGAAGTCTTCACCTTATTTTTGAGTATATCCCTTGGCCACAAGTCGTGCCTTGTACTTCTCAATAGTACCATCAGGTCTAAGCTTTTTCTTGAACACCCACTTGCATCCTACAGGTTTGCACCCATAAGGGCGATCAGTGATCTCCCATGTTCCATTAGCTAAGATGGAATTCATCTCACTATGGACGGCTTCCTTCCAAAGAGTCAAGATCGTGAGATGCATATGCTTCTGAAATGGAAGTGGGAGTGTCATCCACAAGGTACACAATGAAATCATCACCAAAGGACTTTGCAGTCCTCTGTCACTTGCTCCTTTTAGGAATTTCATTATCATCCTCCTTAGGACTTTCAGAGTGTTCAATTGGAATGGCAGGTTCAGAAAATGTAGTAAATTCCTGATTAGATGAACTAGGTATCTCTGGATTTGATGAGTTTGGTTTATCCTTTATAGGAAAGATATCCTCAAGGAAAGTCGCATCAGTAGACTCCATGATTGTACCGACATGAATGTCAGACACTTCAGATTTTGCTATCAAGAATCTATAACCAATGCTATAGAAAGCATAGCCCAGAAAAACACAATCAATGGTTTTTGGTCCAAGCTTGCACTTCTTGGGGATTGGTACATTAACCTTTGCCAGACAACCCCAGGTACGTTAGTAAGAGAGTTTTAATCTTTTCTTCTCCCATTCTTCGAATGGAGTAATTTCTTTGTTCTTGTGGGAACTCGGTTTAGGACATGACATACAGTCAATAGTGCCTCCCCCACCATTCCTTGGAGAGACCCGATGTGTCTAACATGACATTAACCAAATCTGTTAGAGTACGGTTCTTTCTTTCGGCTACTCCATTTGACTGGGGTGAGTAGGGAGGCGTCCTCTCGTGAATTATGCCATGTTCCGCACAAAATAAATCAAACTCGTTGGAAAAATACTCTCTACCACGATCAGACCTAAGCCTCTTAATCTTTCGATCAAGTTGATTTTCTGCCTCAGCTTTATAGATTTTGAAGAAACTCAAAGCCTCATATTTTGATTTCAAAAGATACACATGACAATATCTCGTAGAGTCATCGATCAAAGTCATGAAATATTTCTTTCCACCTTTTGTCAACACACCATTCATCTCACAAAGATCAGAATGTATGAGCTCTAGTGGTGTTAAATTTCTCACTTCTGCAGTCGTATGTGACTTGCGAGGTTGTTTAGCTTGCACGCAGACTTGGAACTTAGATCCCTTAACAATTGTGAAATCAGGGATTAAATTCATTTTAGCTAGCCGCGTCATACAACCAAAATTAATATGACAAAGACGAGAGTGCTAGACATTTGATTCAAAATTTGTGTAAATATGATTAACAACTTTATTACAAATGTCTGACAGAGATAAGCGGAACAAGCCTACGCATTCATAGCCTTTATCAACAAAGGTTCCATACTTTAAAATTACAAATTTATTGGACTCGAATACAATCTTGTAGTCATCTCGACACAGAAGAGATCCGCTAACAAGATTTTTATTTATTGAGGGAACATGATGCACGTTCTTCAGGCGCACAGTCTTTTCCGAAGTGAACTTTAGATCGACCGTACCAACACCATGAACAGAAGCATGCGAGTCATTCCCCATCAGCACGGTTTGAGTCCCGCTGACCTGATATGAAGAAAACATGGAAATATCATAACAAACATGTACATTAGCGCCCGTGTCAATCCACCAATCAGTAGAATGACATAATGAAAGAACAATAGGTAATATACCATACCCAACATCTCTCATCTCAACGTCGCCTATGACAACATTAGCAGTCTTGCTGCCCTTTCCATGTTGGCGCTTGTCAAAGCGGCTGGGACAAGCAGGAGCCCAATGATCAGGATCACCGCACACATGATAAGCACCTTTCTTCTTATCAGTCTTCTTATTGAAGCTGGTAGACTGTGAGGCCTTGTTCTTTCCATCGAACTTTCCTTTGCCATCAAACTTTCCTTTGTTCTTGAACTTGTGAGGCTGGAAGTTCCTTTTCTGTACCAGATTGGCATTAGAACCTCCCTCGGTACCTCAAGCACGTGTGTCTTTTGCTCTTGCCTTCTCTTCCACATCAAGAGTCCCAATGAGATCCGTCACGGAGAACTCTTGTCTCTTGTGCTTCAGAGAAGTAGCAAAATTCCTCCATGACTGGGGAAGTTTGGCAATAATGCCTCCGGCAACAAACTTGTCCGGTAACACACAAGTGAAGTGCTCAAGCTCCCTGGCAAGTGACTGTATCTCATGAGCCTGCTCCACAATGGGGCGGTCATCAACCATTTTATAGTCATGGAATTGTTCCATGACATACAGTTCACTGCCAGTATCGGAGACTCCAAATTTTCTCTCGAGCGCATCCCACATATCTTTGACATTGCTAAATGACAAATATGAATCGACAATATTGTCGCCAAAAATGCTAATCAAGGCAGCCTTAAAAGTGGTATCAAGTTTTTGGAACGCCTCTTCCTGAGCAGGATTAAGATCTCCCTTAGGTGTGTCATAGATGGCGTTATAGCAGCTCATGGTCTGGAACCAGAGCACTTCTCTCGCACGTCATCGTTTGTAATTGACACCTTCGAACACAGGTGGATTCATAGAAGCAACAAAGCCACTTGGGGCAAATTGCCTGAAATAAGGTTTTTGGATTATTGAATAAACGAGCAATTTACCAAGCGAATTACCCATAATAAACGCTAGATAAAACATGATTAGGATAATAGACCATATACTAATCATGTGAAATAGCGGATACATATTGAGGCAGATAATCAAACATACTGTAAGACGTAGAACTTAGATGCGATCAGAACAAGATTGAGAAAGAAAATATACACGACAACAGCAGTAGAGGAACCGCCAAGACGCTCCGTAGCTAGCACCGTCAAGTAGCCATGTCGCTTGAGGCAGAGGGACCGATCGCAATATCGATCCGTGGAGTCCGGAATGAGCTTGAAGAGACGCACGCCATAGCGCTATCCCGTGAGGAGTCCGATGATGTGAGCCAGAGTCGCTGCCTCCGCCCTCAAACCCCTTATTTCTTCTTCCTCGCATGTGACTCAAGCAATGCTCCCTCGGGGGGAAGACGCAGGCAAAAATCTATCGTGAGGGAGTCCGTGATGAAGCCGGAAGGAACGGAAAAAATAGAATAGCATGAGTGAGTCCGTGATGTGCCAATGATGAAGCGTCGCGACGATAGCCCCCAAAAAAACATCGCGCCTTTCTCCGCATGTGACTCGGGTCTCGAGTATTTGAGTCTCGAGGTAGGCGCAATCGAGGATGTGATGTGTGTAAGCAGGAGAGGAGGCGCGAGGAGGAGCGCGCGTGTATATGTCTTCTCTTCTCAAGCTCATACAAATGGTGGAAGAGCTCTCCTTATAAGCTGGTCCAACTTCCATTCAACTAGCAATGTGGGACTAAACATTTATCCCAGCTCTTGTCTTGCATGAATGGGCCAAATGAGTCTCTAGGATTTTAGAAATTTATTGGCATATAATAAATGGGCTGGGCTTATTTAGGCAAAAATTCCAATAGTAAAAGATTCGAAAAGTCTTCAAGCATGTGTTTTTTGGTCTGTTTTTGCATATTTGGATAAGAGTTAAATCCATCATAGGTCACTATAGTTGCTTAGCGAGTTCAATACGGTAACTGTACAATACTAATACGAGTTTACGGTGACTAAACTTGCGCGAGAGCTTCACACGCGGTCACCGCTCGATACGGTGCGATGTATCGCACGACGTGGCGGTTAGAGGGTCCCACTAGCAGATAAATAGACGGGAATGTATGGAGAAGGAAGTAGTTTGGAGGGTGTTTTTGCAAAATCCCCTACCTGGTACTACCCCCACCCCTGTTCTAAGCGGACCGATTCAGTCCGACCGTGCCCGCATCGTTCCCCTCTGCTTACTCTAAATCGGCGCCGCCGCTGCAGTGGAGTGACCGCCGCCACAGGAGAGTGGTCGCCGCCGTAGGAAGGGACCACCGCCGACCAAGGGAGCTGCTCCGCCATGTCCAGCGCAAGCTCATCCCGCTGTGCGCTCCGCCGTGCTGCTCCTCCATTTCCCCTGATAGGTTGCCCCAATTGCGGCCGTAAGGTGAAGCAGGCGAAGTCGGGGACGTCAGATCACCCAGGATGGATGTACTACAAGTGCAAAAATCACGGGGTAAGCTTTTCTGCTCTTAGGATTTAGCTCGAGGTTCTGATTTAGCTCGCGGGTGTCGATTTAGCTCGAGGTTCTTCTGATTCAGTCGTTTTTCTCTGCAGTCTGGGTGCAATTTTTGGCACTAGGAGCTCGAGTATGTCAGCTATTTGATCGAGAAGAATCACATTCGAGGGGATGATTGTATTGAAGTTTATGGCTGGGCATAAGAAAGAAGAGAAGAACTTGAGATTAGGAAGCAGGAGGCAAAAGTTACACGTGTGCAAGGCCAAGAGAAGCAATTGATCCTGATTTTGCTGGAACTTAGGAAATTCAATCTTTTTCTGAAGATTGCAGTTGGTGTCATCTGTCTGCTTTGTGCTATGCTGGCTGTTCTTCTGGTGAAGCAGTGAGGTCTGATGGTTATAGGCTAGTGGATGATGTACTAGTGTGTGGTATGATAGGGTAGTGTGATGTAGTGATGCTTTTGTTGATGTAGTACTCAGTGAACCTGATGAATGGTGTAGTGTGATGATGGAGTGATGCTTTTGTTGATGTAGTACTCAGTGAACCTGATGAATGTGATGCATTTTGGCATGATGTAATGTGATCCTGAAGTAATGGAGTTAAATGTACTGTGTTGTGCTCACATCTCTGCAATATTCTGGTTAATATTGGTAGATAAGATACTTGCAGTTGAACTAACATTGGTAGATAAGATACTCTGACAAGATACTTGCAGCTGAATTAACATTGGTAGGCAAGATTTTGTTGCATTGCAATACATAAGTTCCAGAACACATAATCAAAGCCACTTAAGTGTGCTTGGATTACAGAAAACATTCAGTGACCAAAATGGTTGCATATACTAGCTACTGGAAACACACTTGATACTGGAAACATTATCTACTGGAAACAATAGCAACTAGTACATAGTCTTGTGAATTGAAACACTAGCAACTAGGTTGCCCCTTCTCCACCCTTCTTCAAACCCAGATACCACTCCATGCTCCTAGACTTTGGCACTGGTTCTGTAACCACCTGGGACATGAGAATTGTCTCACTTATTGTCTAAGGAACAACAGGAACATCAGTATCTTGCAGTTCAGCTTGATCTAATGCATTTGCTGACAAAAGAGATCTGTTAACTAGCAGTTCAGCTTGATGAGTTTCACTTTGTGCTGCCTCTGCTGCAACCTTTGCATCTCTCTTAGCCTTCCTCTTTTGTTTAGCTGCAAGTATCTTGTCAAGCTCCTTCTTCTCTGCAGCTTCTATCCTTTTCTTTTGAGCCACCTCTTTCCTAACCTCTGCTATGATTTGGTTGGTTTGTTGCTTAGCCAGCTTGGCAAACTCTGCTTCTTGTCTTCTCTTATCTCTTTTCTCTGCAGAAGTGTTGCCTTGGCTTCCATAAGTTTAGCCTTCTTCTTTTCCTTCTCCAACTTCTTTCTACCTTTGTCATCTACCTTCTTTAACTCAGCTTGATGCTTGGCCTCAAGTACATCTAGTTTTCTTTCTTCATTGGCCTTATTCTTCTCTTGCTGCATCTGCAACAACTTCTGAGCAAGATCACCTTTCCTAACAGTGCTAGTTCCAGCTGGTTGGTTCATCAAGCTCTGTGCATCTGTGATGAATGTAGACTCTGGCACTGGCCCTGTCTCCAAATGTCTCTGTACTGGCATTTGTACATGCAAAAAATTCAGAGGACTGGACCTGCTGTTTAACAGAAATTCATAAGTACAAAGGAGTAAGCTATACCTGCTCCATCAAGTAGTTCACAAGCATATCTTCATGGGTCTCACCAATAGGAATGGACCTGTTGTTAACATCTATGTTCTGGTCCTATGATACAAATGCAAACACAACAAGTTATATACCACATGTAACATCCCAAAAATATCAAACTTAGATCAACAAAACACTAATCCTAAAGTTTAGGGTTAACAAAAAAATTTCTAAATCAATTCATGAAAGCATGTCTATGTGTATGCATGAATTTTGAAATTCTTTAAAACCACTTTGTTTGTGTGATCCATTGCTTGTAAAATGTTTCTTAGGTGAAAAGAACATCATCTAAAACATTCCCCACACTTTTCCTAAAGGAAAATAAGTCAAAACCAATATATCAAGTGAATGGTCATTTTGACCAATTTAACTCCCATGCCTACTATGGCTCTCTCACACTTACAAAACCTATCAGAAACTTTTCTGGATCTTTGCACCCCTTGAATGTACTCATAACAAAGTATCAAGGCCCACCTTGTGATCATCCAGAAACTTTCAAATGCATAGTTTAAATGACAACTCAAAATTGAATCTTCTTCATATGGGAAGATCCCACTTTTTCAAAACCCACTTAAACAAGCTCAATTTTCAAAACCCAAGCATCTGCAGACTCACCAGAACCAATCTAGCAAACCCACCAAAAATCATTTCAAAATTCAAAACTTGATTTCATGCGGCCATTTCATCAAACAGGTTGCAGACACAAATCAAACAAAACACAAAACACTATAGTGTGCAGTGATTCTTGCCTAACTTGTTCCCTAGTCGGCTCTCACACACCTCAGTAGATCATCTAGAAAGGTTAGCCCAACACTAGCACCCTGTGAGCTTGCCATTCCCATTAATGGTGAACAATGAAACCCCATGTCACCCCAAAGTGGACAGCAAGCTAAGAGCAGCAAGCCTAAGCCAAGCATGTCGGGAGGCACCCACCATCCACCGCCATCGCTCGGCCAGCGGCGTTGCCAAGCCACGGACCACGCGCCAAGACACGCCAGACCATGCCGAGCGTGCGCCAGAGCGCCACCCGACCACCACCCACTGCCGCGCGCCCTCACCGCGCACACACGATCACCACCGACCAGAGACCGCTAGACATCCCTGTTTGGCTTGACGCCCCGCCATACGCCACCGCCATTGCCGAGAACGCCGCCTACGCCAGAGCACCGCCTGTTCTGACCAAACCACACCGCCCATCACTGCAACCATGCCGTTGAGCATCGCCAGAGACACAAAGACCGTCCCCTTGCCCATTCCATTAGTCGCCTGTAACATCGCCTCCGACGAGCTCACCTTGCGCCTGACGGTCCCTCGCCGACTATAAATAGAGGCCACCCCGCACGATTTCTTCACACCATCTCACTCCTCTCCTCACCGATCGTGCCACACCATTCTCGAGCAAGGCGAGCACCACCTCGCTGAATTTCACGGAGCTCGCCACGGAGAAGAAAGGAGCCGATTGAGCCGCCCAGAGAAGCCACCGTACGGGGAGGTTCGCCGTCGTCGACTTCGTTGTTCGCCCGCCTCACGACCCTCGCACTCCGGTGAGCCCCGGCACCCCTCACTGGCGCTAGGTTTCGTTCTCCGGAGCTGTCTCGCGACGATGACCCTCACCGTTGGATTAGAACCAGATCTAACGAACCACGTTGTTCCATACCGCTTCGCCCAGCCCGTGTCACCGACGAGTGGGGACACCCACTTAAGCAGCCATGGAGCACTTAGCAGGCCCGTTAGAACTTCTCGCAGCCCAAAGATTTCAAATTAAACTTTTCTTTTAAATTCAAACACACTTCAGACCCAACTTCAAAATCAACCCAGATCAATTTAGTGCACCAAATTAGATGAAACCAATTTTGTTGGAAAGGTCGTGAATGCTTAATCCAAGCCCGTTGGATTCAAGTCATTTGGATTTGTAGATCACCCTTAGCAAAATGACAAGGCGTAAGCTTTTCGCATTCAAACATTTTTCAAATTTAAACCACAATAGCTTTTGAGTTGATTCCAACTCTCAAAAATCACTTTCAACCATACCTTTTAGAATATATAAAAATATATATAGGTTACTTGCAGAAATAATGTTCAAGGAATAAAGGAATGCTTCATAAGCATTTCTAGCCACTTTAATTAATTAAAATAAAAGGGTAAAACCTTGTTAAATTGTGACACCACTTTAAATCACATTCCCATGGACTACAACATGTGGTGATGACATGTGTCAACATGATCCCATGTTTAGTTTGGAGAATATTAAATCTTAAGTAGTTCTTCAATGAGTAGAAATTACTTTTCTAAAATAAGAAGACTTAAACCAATCCTTAACCTTGTAATGTTAGAGATGATGCTAGATCATCTATAGGACCCTTGTGTGTGATGATTGCAAGTAGTTAAGTATTGTTTGGTGATTGTGTACCTCGTATTTATTCATAGACGCTAGTACCGACCAAGGCTACGAAGAAGAAGGAGGATACTACGAAGAGGAAGCCGAGGAGAACTTCAACCACTGCTCTGCACAAGGCAAGCTAGTAACTATGCAAGCTTATACTGATATTGATGCAAGATAACACTTGCAAGATACCCTATTGTTGCCACAACCCATGCTTGTGACATGATTACTATATGCCCTGAGCGTATGTAACCATACCCACTTGCTAAACCAATCCTAGTTTTATGGCAAGCTTTTTACTCTATTTCCTTATCAAAGTTTACTTAGAGGCTACCCAAGAAGTTTGGTAGATACTAGACAGTTGTGCTGAAGGTTGCATAAAGAACATTAAAATTTGACCTAAGCTAGACACCTTGCTATCAGCTTATGATATAAGGTTGGACTTAGTTGCAATTTCACTAGTTACCACCGCTCTATTAGTACTACCCCACCTGTAGATGCTAGTGCTAAGCCTAAAACTTGATCAACTTTAGATGGGAATACTTGGTGGAAAAATGGTTATGAAAACCTTGGAATGATGGATCATTCTATTGAAATGTTTTGGACATGTGTTTCCAAACACTTGATGATTTTGGTGATGAAAATGTTGAGGTATGAGCCTTAGCCCTTTATAAAACTGATGGTTGTCTGGATGCGATACCATTCCAATTTTATCGTACAACCACAATACCCGAATATTGGGTAGGGCTTGACTGGAAACTTATATACCTTAGTATTAGTTCCCTCACGACCAAGGTCCGAGCCGAGGCTACCTTGTGAAGATTGTCCACCTGCAGTACCAAGATGACGGTGGTAATGGTTGGGAGGCCAAACTCAGGAGAGGTGCTTATACTAGGGAGTGTAAATGGAAGGTTAGGATTGATTATCCGTGACATCGAGTATGGTGAATTCAGGATTTGTTCTGACGGATGTATCGAATGTTGTGGTGAAAGTGTACAATCTCTGCAGTGTCAAACTATTCGAATAGCCGCGTCAGCTATGGACGATTGGAGTATACACTGTTCCCCCGTCAGACTTTTCAAAATGACTTGTGAACGACCTGAGACTTTGACTTGACCACAATAGAGTTGTGAATGGAAATACAAGATCCCACTTAGGAGTTATAAAATTGTGACCAGCTTGGGAACTTAGTAGTATAAATCTGGCTTTTGCAAAACAACCCTAGAGCCTAGTGTCCTATTATCCAAAAACTCCTCTTTCTTGTTAGTATTAGTTTGCGAGTACTTAAAGAGTACTCATGGCTTTGTCCCTGGCTATTCCCATGGCCAGACTATGAAGAGGAGTACCTGGAGGATGGACCCAGTGATTACGACAACTAGGATCATCTCCCATCGTCAGCATTGCCTGTGACCCCGAAGATGGAGCCTCGCCTACGCTACCGTTATTATGCCGTATTCCGCTGCTTGATGTTGTATTAAGGACTGGATCATGAGATCCCTATTTGTGTAAGAACTTATGTATCGTTGTAATGGATGAAGTACTATGGTATCCAACTCTGTTATGTCTCGCAAAAATGGTAATCCTGGGATTGCGATGTATGGCATAACAGGCATCTAGGATTGAAAAATCCGGGTGTTGACACCACATCACCATACAAGATTCAGAGAAAATCAAAACAAGTGAGGAACTACCTGTGTAGGTGTTTCAGAAGTATCAGGAAGAGGTTGATCAGCTATAGTTGGTGGTGGTAGTCCAACTTTTAACCATTTGCAGCCTGCTCTGTTGTGATCAGGGAAACCACAGTATGTGCAATGCATTATGACACCATGCCTTGTCATTTTCTTGCCTCCTCCTCTAGCATCTATCTCATATGGTGCTTTTCTTCTGCTTTTTGTAGGCCTACCAACATGTTTTTGGTAGAGAGGTGCTAGTATTGCAGGTCCATTCATCATTTCCCACTCACTATTGTCATTGCATGGGTAAACAATGTTCCCATATGCCTTGTTATGCATTTCTACTGAGTAGCAAAGGTCAACAACAGTTACAGGATCAATGTCATCATGCCTTAAACAGGATATAACATGTGAACAAGGGATTCCAATCTTCTGCCACCTCATGCAAGTGCATGTCTTATGCTTCAAGTCAACCACATAGTCAGCAGGTTGAGAGGACACACGTTCTCCCACTTTGAACAGTCCATCCCCTGCCCCTTCTGCAAACACATTGTTTGCAAACTCAATGTTCTTCTGCGGCTTCTTCATTATTTTGGGACATATAGGACCAATCCAAGTACTTATCTCTTTATTTTTGGTGTAGTGCCTACTCATAAGTTGACACTTTACTGTTTCTAACATTGAAAACACTGGTAGCTCTCTAGCTTCCAATGTGTACCTGCCAAGCATGTAGCATAAATGAAAATAACCAAGATGAAAATAATCAGAGATGTACATAGACATAGACCATTTGAATTATGCATTTGACAGCTTACTTGTTGAAAACCTCACAGTTGTTGTTCAATAGAATATCACATTTTGGTAAGTCACTCTGGAAAGCTCTCACCCATGTTTTTGGATCCAAGTTCTGCAACCAGACATGAGCATTTGAATTAAGCACTTCCATCTGTGCCATGTGCTTCTCATAGAGTGTAACTGTGTTGCTCCTAGCTATCTTCCAAAGCTGGTTCTTCAGTACATCTCCCTTGAATAGTTGCTGAATATTCTGCCACATGTGTCTTACACAGAACCTGTGCTCTGAATCTGGGAACACAGCTTTGACAACATTAATCAGTCCCTGCAACTAGTGTGTAAGAAATGATTAGTACAATGATGGGAAGAACAGATGGTCCAATGATTTCAGCATTAACAAGTTACAACTAGTAGTTACCTTTTGTTTGTCTGACATGATGGTCCAAGGTGTTGTGTTGATTATTCCCAAATCAGCTTTCAGAGTTTCTAGGAACCATGTCCAGGAAGCAGTATCTTCCACTTCTACAGCAGCCATAGCAATAGGGAAAATGCAGTCATTATGATCCATCCCAACAGCTGTGAGCAGATGTTATCTATACCTTGTTTTAACGTGGCATCCATCAATGAATATAACTGGCCTGCAACCTTGTAGGAACCCCCTCTTGCATGCTGCAAGACTCATGTAGCATTTCTTGAATCTTGCATTCTCATCAACTGACAGATAGAAAGTACTGCCTGGATTACTCCTCCTGGTCTCATTAGCATAATCCCAGAGCATCTTGTATTGCTCTTCTTCATCTCCATATATCACAGTCATTGCAATCCTCTTGGATCTTTGTAGCTTGCTCCTAGATGGTGTCATGTTCCACCCTTCCTGAACCACTCTTGAGAAATTTTGAAGACTCATTTGTTGATCAGCTCTAAAGCTCTCCAAATACTTCTCTGCAATGAATTTTGTTGTGAAAGCACTAACCTTACACTTTCCTCTACAAGTGTGCTCAGGTGTGTACCTCTTTATCTGGAATGCTTCTGTTCTTGAGTCAACATATGCCCATAGGTACCAACTGCAATTATTCTCACATACTTCCCTTACCCTCTTCTTGTCATTTATAGGTAGGTTTATACCCTTTCTATGAATGCAACTATATGCCCTGATTGCTTTCCTAAGAAACTCCACAGTAGAAAACACTTGACCAACAACAAATTTTGGATCATCATCTCTGAATGTTCTGAATTTCATCCTCGTTGTATCATCATCAGAGTCAGGTCCCCATAGACCATCTTCCTCAGAATCCTCCTCTTTGATTTCACAATTCTCTTTGCCTTTGTCTGTTGCATTTGGAAAGCATTTGGTTGATCTTTTCCTTCTCTTCTTTGCAGTGCTACTCTTGCCTTTGTCAGATCCTTCCTTACCAGCTAGATCGGCATCATCTTCACTTAGAGCAAAATCAGAGTCCTGCAGCTCAAAGTCTGAATCTGAAACATCCTCACTGTCAGCCATTGCATCATTCTGTTCCTAATCACTTGCTTCTTCACTCTCATCACTTTCTTCATTATATGCAACTGCAGTATTGTCTCTATTCCTCTTCCTTGACCTTAATCTACCAGCAATAGTTCCTTCATCATGTTCCTCAACTGAATCTTGTATTGAACTTGTGGGATAGACAATTTGAATTGGTACTGGAGGTCCCTCTGCACTTGGATATTCAGGTTGGGTACTCTTTCCTGGCTTACAGGGCTAATAACAACAGGCAAAGGAGCAATTGGAAATTGTACTACATCATCATAAGCTTTAAAGCTCAAGCTCTGGTCATGGTCCAAATATATGCTGAAGAAATGATGGCCTATGTCAACTAAATTAACCATAGCCATGAATAAATGGTCATCACATAGCTCCCTCAGACCATTGCTGGAAAGTGTAAGCATTGGAATACAGTAGTGAATCATCATTCTACCTGCCATCTCATAGCCAATTTCTTCAATAATCCTTTCAAGCATCACTTCTGACCAACTTAGGGTAGCAAATTCATCATAATGAATGATGTGGCCATCAACATAACTTCTGTTTTTGCCGGTGCCCACAAAAAAACCACCATGATTTATCTTCAATGTAAAGTATGCACTTCTTTCTCCTGCAAATGAACAATGACCTGCTTAATTACCTACTGCAAGCTTCAATTTTGGCATGCACAATAAACATGGCACATCATATTTCTAACCTTAAATGAAGCAGAAATAAATCTACTAATCAAAATATGGGCATGCCATCCTCAACCTCAACACTGTAAACAATTTTTCTACCATAAAAATGATATTTTTCTTAAACCCTAAGCCCCAATCACACCAAAATCATCTATGAAAACCCTATCGAATGTAAATTGCAAAACAGAGACAAAGGATAGACAGAGTATAGTCAGAGCACCAACATCTAACATGCTGGGCGACAAATCTGCTTAAAATCAAAGTCGGCGGTTCAGGGATTACCGTCACTACAAGGAATCTGCCTATATATGACCCTCCATTTTCGTCACAAAATCGTCATAGTAGTCTGTTTATGACGATTCTATGACGATTTTGAGATCGTCGAAAGCTGGGCGTCGCAAATGAACTATAACGACGTTTTTGGTAAAATCGTCATAACCGTCTATGACGATATTGGATCGTCATAATGTCTATGACGATCCAATATAAATGGCAAACCGGCCTCGCCAGTCGAGATCTCGTGGTGAGCCTCGTGGCACACAATCGCCACCATGTCTATTGTTTACATGGGCCAGGCCCAACAATTTAGCCTAGTTATGTTTTTTCCTTGCTCTTTCTCAACTGCTACATGGGCCAAACCAAACATTTATGCCTTTTTATTCTATGGGCCTTAGCCTATTCATAGTCCAATTAAATTTAAATTCAGCCCTTTTAATGACCTGGTACTAATATAGGTCCCACTTTTCAGGTACAGGACGTCAGGTTCCAAATGACATATTTGTTCAAATCACAAATTGACTACACACGCCAGTTCCAAATGACATATTTGTTCCAAATACATGTGCCATAAGTAAATGTTTGTATTCACACATGTGATGTCATATACACAATCAAAGAGAACAAATAAAATTAATTAAAACAACTGCTAAAAATTAGGTTATTACAATATCTACAGTCTATTACAACCTAGATATTCCTAACTATTACAAGAAATGGCTCTCCTTGCTTGCTACTCTTCACAAGTTTGGTGGCTTCACATTCCTTAGGCACGAACCACGTAAGAACGAGGAACAAACACATTTTAGTCTCAAAGAAAGACATACCTATAATCCAGCAAATGAACCTGACAACCAAATGTAAATAAGTATCCTGAAGCAATAACAATATACTATTCTATACAATATATACCTTTACCTTCTAACAATAACACATCATCTAGAAACAGAATAGTAACATATCATGAAGCATGGAGAAAAACTACTAAAATGAATACCAAAGAACCTCGAGAAGAAACAAACACTTGATTTCTCATTATACAATCATATTTAGCAAACTCAAAGTCCGTTCTAGACAAGGTACCAATCCAAAGGCAAGATAAATGGGCAAATATGTCATGTCAAAGTTATTCAGATTAACTAATGTGTTTGTCACACTACAAAAATCAAGATAAAACATAGATCATGGATACCAACTCAGCAATCAGGACTGACTAATGAATGTCACGTGTAGACAGTATTGCGCTTACCAACCAGAAAAAATGAACCATGCAAGGTCGCATCCCCTCTGTTGCCTTACCACTCCCCAGTCCTTGCTCAAAACAAAACAGCTTCAACTAGAACAACAAAGAAGAAAGTAGTTAGAATAAACAATTTCCCCATAGATTGCTTAGTTGGTTAGTTTGCTCTCAGAAATGAATAGTGTGTTGCCGTTAAAAGTTCATCATTGAGCTAAACTTTAGAAAGGGCAAGTTTCACCAAAAAAGTAGCATCTGCTCATATCGGTATATTTTGCCTCAAGACAACATCATAGGGTGGAGAGGGCAAGTTTCACCATGAAATCTAAGGTAATAAGATAAAGATTCCACAAATATCAAGTTTTCACTTGATCTCATCCACACCAAGAGGTCCCACTTGCAAGCGACTTAGCATCAACATGCAAGTAGTCTTTGTCAACACCACAATCAGAAACCAGATAAGAAGGAACAGCGTAGCTAACAATTACCTGGCCACATTCCACAACACATCCACACAAAGTTACCATCAGAGTGTTATACCTCACCCTCAACCAACTCTGGTTGCTCCTTGGAGCCATCCAGGAGCTAGAAGTAGAGGGATTCACAGCAAAGGCAACATGGTTGCAAGGTAGGAGGAGGCAAGAAGCACTATATTAGTAGGAGGAGAAGGATTTCTAGGACAGGATGCATGGAAGCTTATATTAGTAGCATAACAAGATCAACAATCATATCTTGTAGCAGGTAGAACTTTACAATATTTTCAGCATATGTATTCTCTTTTGCATCAGCATCTTGGGAAAATAAAGAGACTAATACCCATCAAATCCACCCCTATACCATTTCAACTAGATGATCATCTAGGAGGATTGGATGAGGGTGTGCTCTCAAATTAACATAGAGATGCTATGTATGTTCCTCATAGAGAAATAAAAAGATACACCATAATCTCTGTTCTTATTTAGAGTTGGCCTCAGCCTTTGCATCCTAGGCAGGGGCTATAGCACACTTCTACTAATCATACCAAGGCCATAAAAGCATACAAATCATCTTTGCACAAACCAGCAAGCATGAGGGATTGCTGGGCACAAATCCAAAAGAATTGGAATTGCACCTCAGGCACAATCCCAAACTCACTCCCATCAAACTCTCAATCTAGTCTCTATAACTAGAACATCACCCTTCAACAAGTTTGATAATAAATCCTTTTCTTAGATATTCAAAATATCTAAGAATCATTTTATATTTTAAAACAAAGGTAACTTAATTACACTTTGCTCATCTTCACAGTTTGATTCAAGGAAACTAGAACTCATATAGCTCCAACAATTGAACAAAAATACAGGCCAGGGGATTTGCAACATCACAAAACATGCTCTTTAAATGAAATCATCTTCATAGCCATTTGGCTAGGAATCATTTTCCTAGATAATTCTAGAATCAAAGCTATACCTTATTTCACCGGATCGGCGGAGAATAAAGCATTTTCATAGAAAGTGTTTCGGGAATCATTTTAGTGAATATTCCATGGTCATATAAGTTCGAATCCACTAGCTACTTGCATCCAACAATAATTTCAAGCCAATATGATTTCCGGATCATTTTCCTAACCAATTCAACTAGGAATCGGTGTCAATAGTTCTTAACTATCAACATGAACTAGCAAATGTTCGCAGAAGCAAGTATCCCAAGCAGATAAAATCCAAACCAATGGTTTGAATTTTCATGTCTACTATAATCATCCAGAAGGGTTTCTCAGATCATCTACCCAGATTAAGTGTAGCATAAACCTACCCTTACCATAGTACCTCATCATTTAATCATAGGGTACATAATTAAAACAGGGCCTTGAGACCATCACAAGTAAACCAAGCATGTCAATTGAGCATCAAACCGAGCTAAGATATCTCCACGGATACGATTATTCACGGATGTGAACCCTAGGTTGAGATATGAAATCAAGACGATGGGAATCACAGAAAACACACTTGACATGGCAAGGTAGATAAAGCACGGAGGGAAGCATAGAAGGAGCACCTACACGGGCGAGTTCTATCTCGCCGGAGAGGAGGCGTATGAGTATCGACAGCGGCAACACAGAACACCATGGGAAGGCTTCACCATACACCACCACCTAGCCCAAAGATCAATCTCACCACCAAGGCGGCGGGAGGCACCGAGGGCCTGACAAGATCCTACCGGCCTAGAATAACACAAATCAAGAATATCACAACCAAGGCATGCCAGGACAAACACAAGTGAATGATGGGGGATCGAGCAGGGAGGTTTGGGTGGTGGTTCTGGTGCTTGCAGGAAGAAGGGAAACACGTACGCGGATGGAGAAGTGGCGACATGAGAGGATGGGGGAGGATGTGGATGAAAGATGGTGTTGATTGGGGGTGGGGTGGGGGTGGCGGCGACGGCGTGGATTGGATCTTGGGAGGCGAGGCGATACTCGGTGAAGGTGGGGATCTAGCTCTGGGTGGGGCCGGTGGCTCGGGATCGATGCGAGGAGAGAAGGAGGAGGTGGTGGCGACAACAGGAAGCTAGGGTTAGGCGGATGCACGGGGCGGCGCACAGCCACGGCGGCCTGGCCGCCATCCACGACCATGCTTCTCCCAGATTGAGAGAGAGGAGGAAGTGGCGGGTCGCGAATAGGAGCGCGGGTCTGCTGACGGGCCGTCGTCTGGATCCCCTACAGTGGCCGCCATCGGCAGCGTGAGACGTGGATCACCGGAGGAGAGGGTGGTGGCCGTGTTGTGAATCGGGGAGTGGAGAGAATCGGCGGCGCAGAGATAGGGCAAGGAAAGGGGCGGCGCGAGGGTTGGTGAGGTTAGGGTTGGTGAGGTCGTGGGCATGGTGGGGTGGTGTGCTGGATGCCACGTCATCGATCCACACAACAAGTTTCCATACTTCACCATCCATCCGTTCATTATGTTTACATCCTACGGCTGATATTGACCTTCTCTAATATCTCAACCTGTCTAGAAATTATGACGATTTTGTCCATAGAAATTACGACGTTTTTCACGAAATCGTCATAGTTTAATAAGGATTTGGCCCTCCCAGATAGCTTACGACCATCTAGTGTAGAATCGTCATAAATTTATGACGATTTTATTCAGGGTCACTACCAAAACGTCATAGTTTGACACATTTCTTGTAGTGCGTAGACAGGAGGGGGAGCGCCTTTCGGCCGCCGGAAGGGAAACATCGCCGCGGCTCCTGGCCGCAACATCTGCGCAAAACCACCGCACCGCCTCTCACCCCGCCGTTGTCGACGAAGAAAACCGCAGTAACCTCGATTGCCACCGAGCTCACTTCCCTTCACAGTGGCCTCGCGCTGTTCCCGCTCCCTCTTCTCCTCGACAGCTCCGCAGAAGTTGATGAGAGTGGAGGGGCTAGTTCATGATTTCAGAGTTATCTGAAGGGGCCAATGGGATAATTACTCCTTCCTTCCGACATCATCAATGCTCGCATGAGACTGCCAGTGGGACCCTCTAACTGCCACGTCGTGCGATACATCGCGCCATATCGAGTGGTGACCGCGTGTAAAGCTCTCGCGTAAGTCCAGTCACCGTAAACTCGTATTAGCGTTATACAGTTACCGTATTAAACTTGCTAAGAGCATCTCCAGCAGGCGCGCTATAATAGCGCAACGCTAAAATAATCATGCGGTAGCTACAGAACCTCCAGCCAGTGCTCTAAAATAGAGCGCGCGCCCAATATGTAGCGCGGCGCTGGACTTTGCGCTATCCCAAGTGTCAAATTTGCAGCTCCGACTACGGCTATCCGCGACGCGAAGAACACCAATCGCTACGAAAATCCCATGGCGCGTTGCTCGCTCTTCCGCGGCATGACGATGGAAAGCTCGGCACCCTCCCACCCCTACTCGTCCGCCGGCCGGGCGCCACCGCAATCCCGCCACAACCGCCTTAAACCTAGCGAGGCGCCGCTGGTCGGCCGCCGATCGCTCTTCATTGCCGCGGAAAACCTCCGGCGCAGCGTTGCCACCCATCGCGCCGGGGAAGAAGACCACGTCGAAGAAGACGACGTCGAAGCGGCCCGCGGCGGCGGTGGCGGCTCCAAAGGGAAAAGACGACGGCGGCGCTGGCCAGGCTGAGCTTCCACCGCCGACTCCAACCTACGCTCCGCCCGCGCCTCCTACCGACGCTCCGCTAGCGCCTCCTCGACGAGCGCCAACCGCAGCCGCCGTCGCCGCGCGCAACGTGCTCGATGAAATGGCACAAAGGTATAAATTCACATTTTTTGCTCGGTGAATGCGAAGATAATTGTGACGTTTGCGTTAATTGCAGTGTCGATGTCGATGACGATAGTTTCTTGGAGACTATGGAGGTTGCCGGTTCATCTTTCGTTGAACCGAATGAAGAGGTGGACGAAGATGTGGTGGAGGAGTACGAGGAGATGGATGATGATGGGGAGGGAATGGTGGAAGCGCCGGCGGGGAGGAAGCAAAACCACAACATCGATGAGGACGTGTTGATTTGCAAGGCTTGGTTGAAGATTGGTATGGATCCTTCGGTTGGCACCGACCAAAGTAGAGACACATATTGGTTAAGGATGAAGGAGTACTTTGATGCCAAGAACACAAGTGGAGTTCGTCGCACCTCCCGGTCTCTTCGGTCCCGATGGTCGGTCATCAACCAAGATTGTTCGAAGTGGGCAAGTGCGAATAAGACGGTTGATGTTATCAACCCAAGTGGCACCAATGACATTGATAGGGTAAGTTGTTGTATTGTGTTGTACTATGTTGTTGACATGTGTTCTCTATGTCCATTGCTCATTTCTACTTCAATGTAGAACACCATGTGTCAAGGCATGTTCCGAGATGAGGGGAAGAAGATCAAGAAGGGCAAGAAGATCCTCTCCAAGCCATTTACATTGCACCATTGCTACGAGGTGCTTGGGAATGAGGAGAAGTGGAAGAACCGTGGAAGAATTGATGTGCCAACCTTTTTGGCACAACAAGCAACCGCGGAGGCAACCATCCTTGACGATGATGACTCAAGTGGTGATGAAAGAAAGAGAAGAAGCTCCACTCCTCACTCGGTTAATGGGAGACCACCACTTGGAAGGAAGGCCGCCAAAGAATTGAGGGGGAAGAAGGCCGGTGATGATGACATAGCGAAGGCTATGGAGAAGATGGCGAAGGCAAGAGAGAGCTACAACGAGGACAAGAAGGAGGCCGAGGCGTGGCATTTGAGGAGAGGATGGCCGCCGCCGAGGAGAGGAGGATGGCATTTGAGGAGAAGAAGGCGGCCATCGAGGAGAGGAAGATTGCAATGGAGGAGCAACAACGGTTATTGGAAGAGGAGAGGAAGCTCTTTTTCATGGACACCTCAAGCATGGATGAGAGGCAAAAAGAGTACATCAACCTTGCCCGCGACGAAATCTTGGACAAGAAAAGAAAGTTGGCAAACCTCGTGAAGGCCCAAAATGAAGGAATGAGTGCACCGGGAGGCTATGGAGGTGTTGGAGGCTATGGAGCACCACTTGGAGGTGTGGGAGGCTATGGAGGCATGGGAGGCTATGGAGGAATGGGAGGTATGGGAGGCATGGGAGGCTTTGGAGCACCACCGACGGGCTACGGAGGCATGGGAGGCTATGGAGGAATGGGAACACCACCGACGGGCTACGGAGGCATGGGAGGCTACAGAGGCATGGGTCTTGGAAGCATGGGTGGGATGAGTGGGCAAGGCGCCATGGGAGGCATGGGAGCATCACCGAGAGGATTCATGACCTCTTTGATGGATCCATCTCCTTCTACCAACGACACATATGGCGATTCAACCGGCAACACCATCGTGCAAGACTCCGATGAAGATGCCCAACATGGAGGTGGCGGTGGTATGGAGAATGCTGACAAGTGAACCATGTCATTTGTCATTTGTGTTGGAACAATGTCATTTGTGTTTGAACCATGTCATGTTTGGATGAACTATGTTATTTGTGCTTGAACTATGTCATTTTGATGGTTGGAGGATTTTTAGATCCATTTATGCATGAATTATTTGGTGTTTTTTGATCTTCTTTTCATAGATGCAATTGTGTTTTTGTATTTGTGCTGTCGCGCGCGCTAAAATACAGCGCCTGGTGGGGGACGAAACGAGCGCGCTGCATTTTAGAGCCTCCGACGGAGGTCGCGCTAAAATGCAGCGCGCAAACAAGATAGCGCTATCCCAAATTTGCAGCGCTCTAAAATACAGCATCTGGAGATGCTCTAAGAGCAAGTACAATAAGCTTATGTAAGCAGGCTATAAGCCTTTAAATAATATATTTGAGATGATGTGGATGAGAGAGAAGTGGAGAGAGAAGATTAGTGGGCTCTCATGCAAGAGTCAGCTATAGCACATGCTCCTAGGCACTTTGTGTGAATGTAATGTGGGCCTTAGTCAAATAAAGTAGTACTCCCTCTGTTTCAAAATATAAGACGTTTTAGGTTTATGAAGAAGATGAATCTAGACTTATTTTAATATGTAGATTCATTCCAAAGTTGAATGAACCTAGATACTAAAACAAGTCTAGATTCATTTTCTTCACAAACCTAAAACATCTTATATTTTAAAACGGAGGGAGTATATAGTTATAGCTAACTATTGTACATGTTGACTATTAGGTAGGCTATAGATGACGTGGCGACGGCTTATAGACAACAACAGGCTTTATTATTGAACTTGCTCTAAACAACTACTCTTTGGATAATCGTGCGAATCAAAAATTGACACTCCCATTTGTTCTGCCATCTTTGATCTTGCCCCTCTGCGCACCGAGTTCCGTATCGGTTAAATGACCTGCCACTCTTCCACCAACTTTCCAGACTCCCGAAGCAAAGCAGACGAACGGCCAACCAATACCAGAAGAGAGAGAGAGGGCACGGAGACGGAGAGAAATGGCGGAAACTTTTTGACCCACCGATTTCGAAATCCCGCCTCCCTCACACTCCACTCCCAGCCCATCGTCGGTTCCTCCCCTTCGTCGCCCCCCGCCAGCGACGCGATGGCGCGGCGCCGGCGACGTCGCGCGTTCGGAGGCCGCACGGAACTCCGCCTGGCCTACGGGACTCGCGCCCGCCCGCTCGGCCGCGCGATACTCGCCCTCCTGCCCCCGCCGCCGCCTCCCTGCACCCCCTGCCCAACCTGCCGCGGCGCAGCCTCCGGGTGCCTCGCGTGCAGCCGCTGGGCGCACCTCCTCCGCGACGGCGACCCTGTCGCGTACCGCCGCCTCGTCACCCGCGCCGTCTGCGCCGTAGCCCTCGCACCCGCGGCCCCACCGCCGCCGCGGTACACCCCGGGGAATGCCGGCCACTCCCAGGCCCAGGTTATATTTTTTTCTCCTTGTCCTGCTGCAAGCCCCGTTCGCCTCGCTTGCGTCGTGCGTAGGTCTCTCCGATTTCGTTGTCGTTTCTGAGGCTGCCGCTCGTCTGTTTGCCCGCATGGTGCTCGACGACGTGACGGCCCCAGCTCGTTCGGGAGACGACCAAGTGGATCTTGACGGACCGGTCCTGTAAAACCAGCAACGTCCTCTGCAACGGTTACCGTGAGGTACAGCGAATGCCATTTTTGTTTTCTGAAAGGCGATTATGATGACTGGCTTCCAACATGTAAAAGAATTCGATGTACCCAGTAGGCTGTTCAGATGTGAAATGTTCCAGATTTTCTTTACCAAGTTTTCTACTCACTTTTATTTCTCAGAAAAGGAGGGCAGTCAAATTTTTAATGTTTGAGTTCGACCATCAATATTTTTGTTAACGTTTATATTGGACATATGAAAATGGTACAAGCTTGTACATATGTAAAACCATTTGAAATTATAAATTTGTATAATGCACGGTAATATAAAAATGGTATGTGTAGATTGTCTGAGAAAAATAATTACCTTTGAGGCGAGGCATATTCATATGTCGAAGAAGGGGGAAGTCCTGCATCGAATAATTACTCCTGTAGCATTGATATCCTTATTCTCCACAAATATTATAATTCCCTCTGTCTGGAATTAACTGATTCGAACATGTCTAGATTCGCATGTTGAAAGTTAATTCCAGGCAGAGGGAGTATTACGTTAGAAATCGCTGTTGAAAGTTTTGCATTATATTTTTTTGCACTGATTGCATTAATTATTTGTGACTGTATCCACTAGTTTACAGAGAGAAACTTTGTGAAAATATCTCTGTTGGGGATCTTAATTACAGATTTGCTATCTATTAATATGTTCAAAAGTAAAAGGTAAGCTGCAGCTTAAAAGTCAACATAATCCAAATTTGGCCCATTGTAGAAACTGCATAGATAAAGCTAGTTATAAATCCTTCTCTGATTGGAAGAGTCACATGTTTAATCCATTGATATATATATTTTATGCTCTTTTGTTATATGTTTTATTAATTTTCTTAATCCTTATGCTTGCTAGGGTGGGCTGGCTAAATGTGCCTGTAACCTTGTTTCTTGTTCATCCTGGGACATCCTCTTGCATAGAGTAAGTGTAATGGAAATATTTTCTCTGATGTGTAAAATACCTCATATTATTTGCCTGACAGTATTATGTTTGTGTTTCAGATTGGGGATCTTCTCATGTGTTATATTCTGAGGCACTCATCTATATTTTTGCCCATTAAAAAGAGAGATTATTTTCAGGTGACTGGTGTTCCACTGAACATTGTTCTGCAAAAGCGTATATCCTCAAGTACAATGGCAAGAAGTCAACAATCTGGATCCATAAAAGTCAATTGCACCACGGTAATCATTTATATTCAGATCTTCCAGTCAGTGATAATTCAATTTAGATCTGTGTTTGTTGATGGCAACATAAATTTGTTGGTTCCAGACTGAAATTCTTCAGGTTGCAATTAATTTTAACTTGGCTATGATTCACTAGGCAAACAGACTACCACCTGTCTGGACTGGCATATACACAATGAACACCACTTGGATGTACTGTGGATTGTTGTGAATTAGGGTTCACGACGGACTAATACCGCCAGAAAGGTAGCTCTAATGGCTCCTCCCCAACGGGATAAGAGAGATCAGAGACTAGGCTGACGAAGGAGACTAGTAAATAATTGTATAATTGTTCTTTCTTGATCAATTCATAAAATAGGTTCATCTATCTTTTTTTAGGGGAAGGTTCATCTATCTATGGAGGCCGATCAGTTCAAATTATGTAACAAGCCAAATGTAATCTCTAATTGATATCTTTTTTTTAATCAAGAACCGGCTAGGGTTGTCTGGTCTATCACTTGGATTACTAATCCAGAGGACACATATACAATTTTATTTGACCATTTCCTACCATGAAAATAAGGCTTCTCCCAGAAGTTCAGGTTTTAATGGCTAATAATTAAATCTTTCATGATTTTTGCTCCAAACAAGTTTCCTACATCATTCCTTCGGGAATGGAAAAAGTATCATATCAGTACTACCCCCTATAGTATAAGGTTTTTATATGGTGTATACAATTGGTAGTTTATATCAGGCTTGTTTTATAGCTGTATTTTAAAGTGAAACAACTGGCTAAGCATTTAAATACAAATAATCCAGATGCATAGCACCCAGTTTGTCGTAGACTTCATTTCCATCTCTCGAGTCTTCTTCCTTGTAACCAGGGAATGGGATTTCTTAATAATATTCTTTGACGCTACATCCCTAAAAGTTCTGTGGGACCTCACTGCTGAATGTTTTTTAGCAAATAAGCACACTGAATGCTAAGGTGGGTTTTTTTCTCGAATAAACTGATCAGATACTGCATGTCTTTGTGATCTCAGTGCTACATGTGGCGTAATGCACAGATGGCACAAAACATATCTGGAGGCAATCTCGTCAGCAGTTTAAAATCTGGGCTTAACTGCTCAGATAACACTCAGAAAATTGATGCTCTACCAAGTCCTGCAAGTTGTGATGCTGTAAGAATTATAAAGCCTAAATGTTCAAATGATGAATGTAAATGTTCCAATTGCTTTACCCAGAAGCCTAGGAAAAGAAAAAGGTTGTACAGTTGGCAACGCCGCAATAAGCAGAAGCAATTGTGTTCTGAAGATAGGTCAACAGAGTTAAGTAAATTGAATGAGAGTAAGTACACTGTGGGTAATCTCTTATCAGATGACTCAGCTGCTGAAGTGAACGATCAAAGACACTCCTTGGAGCCTATTGCAGATACCACTTCTTTTGGAGTGAACAATGATACTAATTTTCCACAATCTGAAGAGCCATGCAATGTACCTGCCCTGTCATCTGAGAAGTCACCCAGTTCTCTGTTGGATATTATGGGTTTCCAGGGTCTATCTAGTGGTTACAATACATCAGAAGATCAATATACAAGTCCCCAAGTAGGACTCTCCAGCTACTTACAACCGTATCTCAACTCTCTCCCAATCTCTTGATATTTGTTTTGTATCGTCTTTATTTGTGCTGACACTTTAAGTTCTTCACCCCCCTGAATATTTATTTAGTCCTTTGTTTTGGTCTTTGACTCTTTGTCAACTGTTTTAGTTTTATACTTTCCTTTTTGGCACAAAGTTATGTAGTTAGAAAATGTCAAGAGAGCAATAACTTGGACGAGAGGGATTGACACTTGAAGAATTTCAACATAGTGTCTCACTGACATGCTAATCTAGGTTCACATGTCAGTGAGTCAATGCACTGGCAAATCCTCAATACCACCTCTTGTGGTGAATTGCATATTTTACCAGGTGTGGGGTGATCAACAGTGCAACAAATGGCTTGTGCCAGAAAACCACATTTTGTTTTAGTATTTCTAAAATTTAGTCTTGCACAAATCCTAAAATTGGGATTTTGCTACTCCTAAAATTGGAACTATGATGTCCTGCTGGAGGGTACCATTTATGATTCTAGTCAAGTCCATGTCTTCAGGATTATATGCATTCCTTCCATTCTTGTTTTATTTGCTACCTTTACTCTGCTTGATAATTATGGGAATGTTTCTGTGATTATTACTGGTTTGGTCACATTTTCTTTTGGCAAAATACCCTTGTCATTGGGCTTATACACTACCCTTTCATATAATCCCCCTATTGTTGTGCACACAAATGAGCTTTTCTACATAATTTGTACAGTGGCATCTGCGGTAGAATTCATCAGCCCATCTGATAGTAAATATTTAATGTCTGCCAGAATATCTTCTGAATTAGTCATGTGCTGCTGCATGCCCAGTTAGGGCTGGTGACCTATCTCCATGTCTGCCAGAATTTCTTCCGAATTAGTCTGATTAGCCTGAGTATGTTTCCAAGTAAATAGCTGCTTGCCATATCCTGAAGATTCGTTCATGTTTTTTATCTGTATAGATTCTACCATTGTATTTTTGATCAAAAAAACCAAAAATGATATGAAACTCCAATACTAAAGCTGCAATAGTAGTCACTGGTATCCAGCATCTAGCACCAAAGGTGACTGCTGTACACCCTGAAACTCACAAAAACTAAAACATACAAAGTGCAGCACATGGCGATTTTTTGTTGTTTTTGTGCACATTGCTATCTGCCTTTGGATAATGGGCTTTGCTGTTTCCTTTCTGTCTGGCGTTTTACTGAGATTCAGAAGCATGGATCAATTGTCTTGCTACAGAACGGCATGGCACTTTTAAGTTGCTGTAGTTTCTTCAACATATTTTTTTACCTGCAGAGTGGTCCCATCTGCTTCAATTGCTTAATGTTGAATGCTTCGAAATGTGTATCAGTAGACTCTCTCATACGAAGACATGGTGTTTTCTACAACAAAAGAATATCCAAGAACGTCTTCCATCACAACAGTATCCTTTTGTGATTTCTGTTGTTGCGAAAACTTGAAGAATATCTCTGTAACAACCAGAGTTATTATTAACAAAATTGTTCCGAATTAGCAGTAAGTGGAGAACTCGATTGAGTCTAAACCAATTATCATTTTTTTTCTTACTGAAGCAAGAGCATTAGCAGAGGGGAGCAACCGAGCAAGGTTCTGTGCAGAAGTGATATAGATTAGCAGTGACTTACATTGCAATATGGGACCTTCTTTGCTGTTGCGTCACTACATGTCCACTATCGCAGCACGGATTTGGTGTGATGTTGGTAGTATGTTAGTGTCATTGTCTTGAAAGTGTTGCTGCCTTATCTCGTATATATTCACTTTAATGTTTCTAGTTGCCATTGATCATATCATCTTATTTACAGACATTAATACATTTTGTAAATAAAATATGGCGTTCCTTTTTTAGAGATGCTCTGCACATATTTTCATTACATACGAAATTTGCAACTGTGAATCTGGAGGTCAATTAGTTGAAAATTTTGGATGCTCAACTAATATCTTGCTGCATCTTTTTATTATATAACATGCTATTTGGAGGAAACTTTTGAATTGTTCAAAACAACTGTAAATACATTTATCAGTTTCTTCATGGCCTCTTTGAAACAATATGGACTAATGCAGGATATTTGAAAATCAAAATCAATTTGATTTAAGGCTATTTTTTTTCTGGTAACAAGCACTGGCCTTATGTATATTGTTTCATTGCTCTTGTATGTTTCATTCTATATTAATACATCCGTTGCTGCATGTGTTTCCTCTATAATTTATGGGATGTGTTCTGAACATTAACATTTTACAGTATGTACAATAAAAAACTTTAGATACTAGTTTGTTGAATACTGGCATTTGGAGGTTTACAGTTGGTATTTGGCAACTCTTACCACGTCTTAATATGTTAATTCATTTGTTTCACATATTAACTTTGTGTTGTAATCTAGCACTGTACATATTATTTCTCATCATACTATCATCTTTCAAATTTCCTTAATACGGTTAGAATTGACTAATAAAAGGAAAGGAACTGATGCACTATCTCTTATAAAGCGCATATTCGGAATCAAAGGGTGTTGCATAAAGTTCTTCCATTGCGATTGTGACGGATCTTCCACAAAAAATTCTAATTGCCTGTGAGTCAACATATTTGATTCGTACTATTTTGCCAGTAAAGTTCATTAGCCAACTTGACTTTTCAGAATTTCGTGTTAATTTGCTCATAACTGTACGTGATGATCTTGATTTCATGATTCACATTTCTCTGTTGAACACTCATTACTACTAACTTCTCTGTTTGATGTATTTATACTTACTAATCCAAATGTATTGATAATGTTTTAGTGACCTACTGCCAGGCGAATAAATACCTACTCCCTCCGTCCCAAACTATAAGGCGCCTAAGGATTAGTTGAAAGTCAAATCTTACTAACTTTGACCAAATATTTAGGAAAAAATATCTACATATTAAATTGACACATTAGTAAAATATACTTTATGGTGAATCTATTGATATTGATTCAGTATTGTGAATATTCATATTTTTGTGTATAAATCTGGTCAAACTTAGAAAACGTTGACTTTTGACTAAACCTTAGGCGCCTTATATTTTGGGACGGAGGAAGTATCTCGTAATGGCTTATTAAATTTTGTTCCTGTGCCAGGAAAGGACGATACAGTTTTCCTCTATTGCAGAGAGATGCATGTACACAATTACATGGGTCTTTAGATGTTAAGCTAAAGAGCCTATACTGCTATATACATTATACTCTACTTCTATAGATTCTTTCCATATTCTTGGTCCCCTTATGTACAATCATACATGTTTACAGAAGCCACTGCAAATGCTCGAATGGAGGCCATGGAAATGTTTCTTGTTTGTTGTCGCAGTTATGCAGGCTCATATATTCATCCTTTCAACTTTTACCAGGTGTCACTGGCTGCTTCAACAAGTGAAAAACCTCACAAGGAACGCCAAACGATGTCAGTATAAGACACTGTTTATGAAGCATTGTTCTGCCAAGTCTAAGGTACTTTTGGACAATTAAACCACTTTTGAGTAATATTATCCAGAATCACACAACGAAACAGTTTATGGCAGTTTTTTCTTCACTTCTCCTTTTTGCTGAAGTATCCCTATATTGTTTGCTTTAACTGTTGAGAGTATGGGGCTTATTGGTTGCTACTTACAGTTTGCCACAGTCCAGTGTCTAAGGGCGGCAAACTATTGTTCATGTCACTTGGTGCAACATAACTGATTCTACTTATAAAATTTGAACCTTAGAGAGGAAAACTATCTCCTCTACTACTTTTCTTCCAATTAGAATATGGAAAATAATATTTTTGTTATGGCATGACATACTTGTCTCTTAACTGTTATGCTGATCAAACATTGCAAAAGAAATTATTGAACCTCAATGCATAATTATATACAGTATATGTGTTTAGAAGATTCATTCTACACATGCTGGTACATTATTTACTTGGCCAAAATATCACAAATTTGTTAATGTGAAACTAGAAGAATGATGTAATATTCTCTTTCAATATAAAGCAGGCAGCAGAGGATGGGTTCCCTTCAGCTAATGTAGCCAAGAACCAAGAAAGCATACAATATTCATTGAAAGGAAAATCAACAGATTGTGATGGATCTTATGCTCAGTTGGAAGCTTACAGTACACATCAGCAAGTGGTATCCTTTGTCTGGGCAGTGTTGACACGAATCATACCGCCTCCTTTGCTTGGCAATCCTTCCAGTAAGAGATCTTTAAGGATAAACATTTGGAAGTTCATAAGGTTACGAAGGTATGAAACATTTCAAGTAACTGATTGTATTGGTGAGCTGAAAGTATCATATTATTCTTGGCTATCAAAAATTGGATTCACTGGTTGCTCTTGTTCTGTACCAATGAGAAAAAACACTGAGGTTTCAAGTGGCATGGAGGAGCAGAAACAGAACAACCTCTTGCGTTGTTGGATTAGCTGGTTATTTTCTGATATTGTGATACCATTGATCAATACCTACTTTTATGTTACAGAAAGGGAAACAAAGCGATATGATGTTTTCTATTATCCAAAGTCAGTTTGGAGGAATCTTACTATCAATGCTATTGCTTCCTTAAATGCACAGAGCTTCAGGACTTTGTGTGGTACATCAAGGAGAGCAATAAGACATTTGTACCGTTCTTCAACAGTGAGATTTCTCCCAAAAGCAAAAGATATGAGACCATTAGTAAATTTTAAAGCTCAATCAAAGGATGGCCTTCTCAGTAAGTGTCACTTAGTTATTAAAAAAGCAAGGGATGAGAATCCAGAGATGTTTGGTTCTTCCGTTTTCGATTACGATAGTGTTTACAAGAACCTTTATAGTTTTATTGCTCCAGTAAGAAGACAGTTGAAGGAGCTTAAGATATATATCGTTGTCGCTGATGTATCCAAGGCATTTGATTGTGTTAATCATGACCTGCTACTTAAAATTATGGATGATGTTCTGAAAGGTGATGAGTATGTCCTGAGGAAATGTATGAAAGTAATATATAGTAGGTCTAAGAATGCGATTTACCGCTTTCATACAAATGTCTCTGTCAGCAATGGAAGCGATATCCATGATTTCTCAATTCAGCCATTGTCAAGTGGTGGCATTCTTGTTGATCAGGTACTGTATCAGAGCTCATTTCATTTGTTCTCCTTGGGTTGACTACTTAGTGAACGTGACTGCTATTAAAATTTCTGTAACAACAACTGAAAGAATATTATAATGCTTGTCACTGGAAAGTCAAATCTACTCAAATCATAATATTTTGTTTGTCTTGTTTAATTGTGGGGTTGATTTTGCTTTTTCACTCTTTTTTCTATAGAAGTCTTAGACCAGTTAATACAAAATACAACCCTAAATTCAAATACATGTATTGTTGTAGAAGCTAGCCACACAATTACTTAAACTAGTTTTTGAAGTAGACTGGTTCATCATTAGCCATATGCTGAACTTCTGTTCCTGCTATGTGTTCATCATCTTACAGTCCACAAACTTGGTAAATTGATATGTCGCATCGTATGACATTTTTCTTAAACCAGAATAACATCAGGGACTATTTTTTTCTGTTGTTGGCTTGTTGCTGAAGTGCTGTAGAGCAAATTTTTATAATGCAAATATGTAACTCATCTGGTGGATAAAGCTGTGATGACACAAATGCATTTGTGTATCTTGCCAATATTTGCTTCTAAAAGGGCTACACATGGCATATGGCCAATCAGATTTCTAGGTTAGGTGTCTTGCCTTTGCAAGGATTGTGAACAATGGCAATGGCTATTTTCTATTAAAGTGTTTTTTAGTATTTTCGTTCAGTTGTTAGCCTCTAACTTCTGCTCAGGTCTTGTGAATGACACTTGTATTTTGGTTGATTTGTTCTAATAGAATGGTGCAATGGGCAGGTCTTGTGCTGTGCATTAAAAAAATTTGGTCTATTTAATAGCTTTCACTGTATTTTTCAGTGCGGGCTAATTGATGTAGATTTGGTGTTGGTTATTGTTGATAATATTGTTCTTTGGACATGAGTCACGTAGCATGGTGTCCTGTTATCTGAGAGAAGCCAAGGGTAGTAGAAAGTGACTTGCCCAAAAAATTCCTAACAAAATAAAATATCTTATGTTATAAGAAAATATCCTAATATGAGAAATGGTAAAGTTGGAACTAACTGGTTGATAACTTGACAGGTAAGAAAACAATACAAGAGAAAACATCCTTGCCTCTCGGTCAGGTCCTAAGAATATTAAAATTATCAGGAAAGGGAGCCTGTAACTCCTATGCTGCCACATCTTTTTTTTTTTGACAATTCCTATTGTTCCTTAGATAGAAGTGTTGGTCCGCTGAATGCCTTAAAATCTTGCTTTCTTTGTGGGAAATCAGGGAACTCTTCATACAATCCGGAAGGAGGAGCTTCATCGTGTCCTTTTTGAACAAGTCAAGTGCAATATTCTGAAGATTCGGCAAAACTTTTACTTGCAACAAGTAGGGATTGCTCAAGGAAACAAGTTATCTCCCAACCTTTGTTCCCTATACTATGGCCACCTTGAAAATTCTGTGGTACTGAATTTTCTGCGTGATGCAAAGATTAATTCAGGAGATGCTGTTTCAGTACCGGAGTATTTATTGATGAGGTTCACTGATGATTTCATGTTTATCTCTTTCTCAAAGGAGCATGCTTTAAATTTCTTTAATAGGATGAGAAGAGGCTTTGTGTACTACAACAGCTACATGAATGACAGAAAATATGGTTTTAACTTCAACATTGGAAGTAGCGAGCAGTGCCATAATAGACTCTACAGGGGCGATGATGGAGTCGCTTTCATACCATGGAGTGGTTTGCTTATAAATTGTGAAAATCTAGAAATTCAAGCTGATTATACAAGGTACAGCTGTTTGTATTGTATCTAGTTTTAGTTTTGTTGATTCAATTCATCAATACAGTGACGGACTTCATTGATGTAGATCAAGGATCTAGGATAGTCAACCTGTTTATAACCCTGAGAACAAAATCAACCAGTGCTCTTGTTTTGCCATCTTTCCGTTGGCATTTGGATTAATCATTAGTCATGAATTTCTTTTAAACCAGAGCAAATTATATAATTTAAAATGTTGAGACAAGATCCTCATAGATTTTTTATGTATTTTGTAAAGCTTGTTGAGAACTTACAGTTTATCTATGCAGTTCACCCAATTTCGATTTAGTTCCTTCGTGGACACTTATTCTAACCTTGTCTTGAAGCTGAAATTTGATCACTTAGTATCCACCAGGAGTATAATATTAGTATTTAGAAGGGTGGGGGGCTGTGCTTGTCTTTTGTAAATACGCTTCATATTTTAGAACGTTTTGGCAAACAAATTTAGTTTGGCAAAACATTCTATACTATGCAACGGATTAAGTAAATATTACAAAGATGTTCATTTGTTTAATTGCCTAAAATTGGCATTGTTTTTCTTACTTGTTAGCAGTTCCAACACCCCCTCACTTTGTTCAGAAAGTATCATGAACTAATTTTCCTGACCGAAAGATTGCTGAAGAATTAGTAATGAGCATGCACATTTTTTAACAGGTATTTGGACATCACAATCATCTCCACGATCACTGTGAAGTTGCATTCTTCGATGAAGTGCCTTAGCAGCAAGCTATGTCATTATATGCGTCCAAAGTGTCATCCCATTTTCTACGACTCCAACATCAACTCACCAGGAACTGTAAGACTGAATATATATCAAGCCTTCCTGTTATGCGCGATGAAGTTCCATTGCTATATTCGATGCGTGCCATATTCCAGCATGAGCAAACCAGAGTTGCTGCATATCATTAAGAGTACCTTCAGGTATTAGATTTTTCTCTACGTGTATTATCCTACAAAAAGCTGCGCTCACAGATATTTTTCTAGCCTATTGCCTTACTATCTCTCCAAATCGTATCAAGACAGGTATAATTTAGTAAATCAAATTTGACCTTCTCAGTGACTTGCCTTTTTTTTTCCCGTTCAATAGATACATGCATAATCTCATTATGAGACGTATGCAAGACATGGAGCTGCAATCCAATACGCGCCCGGTTCTAAAGCTAAGGCGCAGAGAAACTATCTGGCTCGGACTATCTGCATACATTCGCGTTCTTCAGAAGAAGCAGTCACGGCACAGGGATTTGTTGGCGCTGTTGATAGCAGAGGTCGGGGGATACGGCCATATGGACCGTGATTCTGACAGTTTGCGCTATGCTGTGGATGATTCCCACTCTTCAATGTTCTGGAAGTTGAGATATTAGAAGGAAACTCAAGGAGGCCCAAACATAGTTGCACTGAAGCTCTATCGTTTTAGTTTAGCGGTTAATCTGGGGCACTGTTGTTTTTCAGTTAAGTAGTAGCATCCTAGTAATTCCGGTTGTAGACGTTCTGATTAGTAAACAGAGAGAGTAGTCATTGTTTAATCCTGGTTGACACCCAGCTCTAATACTCAATTGGTTGGCTGTGCAATTAGACATTGTTCCTGCTGCGTTGTGACTACATTTGATACTTTCTCCGTTTTTATTTACTTTGTGTTTTGGGTTTAGTAAGAGCCAAACTTTGTCAAATTTGAGCAAGTATATATGAAAAATTATTAACATCCACGAGACTCAAAGTATATATAATAGATGGATAAGCCACTAGTAGAAAATGCCCCATTGGTCCCGGTTGTTAAGAGGCATTGGTCCCGGTTACCCAACAGGGATGGGGCAATCGGGACTAAAGCCCCAACCTTTAGTCAGAGGGCGAGGGGGTGGAGCAACCGTCCCGGTTTGTAACACGAACCGGGACAAATAATCTTCTATCGTGGCAGAGATTTGGCACATTTCTTTGCTGTGGCAGAGAATTCATTTTGACAACTTTTGTTGCCGCGGCAGCATTTTCGCCACTCTTTGTGCCGCGGCGAAGAATTCATTTAGGTTGTTTTATTGTTTATTTATGTTTTGCACTCATCAATGAAGGAACCATTATATTACACAAGATCATCATGACAATATTACATTCGATATACGGATCGAATTCATGCACTATATACAAAAGTTGCTCTTTTTGCAATCCCTATTGTCTATACACAGCCGAATATTATTCCTCTTTTGGGTTTAGAACTTCTGCATTCAAGAATACCGCCAATTCCTCCTGAATTGCTCGTACGCGATCCTTTGGTAGAAGACCGTCCCGTAGACGTTCGATGATTTAAAAAAAGAGTCAACGTATATTAATGAAACTAAACGCAATTTGATTGTAATTAAAAACTATAGAAATTATTTACGTACGTGGAGTTCCTTTAAATTTCTGCCCTTCTCATCGCACGTCTGCCGGATGAACTCGTAAACATAGTATCCACATAGATTGTTACCTGGTCCCTGTTTCAGGCACTTTACGAGAACATAGTTCAATCAAAATAATAATCAAGCATGGTAATAACTGTATCAAAACTAGAATCAAAGAGATGCGCGGATATAGCTAGTGCTGCTTACATCTAGTGCTTAAAACGTAAGCTCCGCTTTCCAAACACCCCTAGCCTTGTTGGTGAACCGTTTCCAAGCGTTGCCCGGCGAAGAAAACAAATAAAATAAGTTATTAATTACTTGATATCATAAAATTCACGAACGTTGCCGATATAGTATCGTAATGATTAGAATTACCGCTGGAGAAGCATCTGCATGTCCTTCCACTGTTCAAGGGGTTTATGTTTCGAGTCCATGACTAGTACACGCCCTTTGTCAAGTTGAATGATTAACAGAATATAGTGGAAGCTGCGAATGCATAACTAATCAATTATATACTTAACATCGAGTAAGCGAAATAGAAAATGTATAGAAGACAATAACACTCACTCGAACTTGTAAGGAAAAAATATTTCCCTTCTGGTTTCTTGAAACCTTAACGCGTGTACTATATTATCCTCCGTATCCTGGGGCTTGTTTTGAGATTAGCTTCATGAACCCAATATGGGTCAATGAAGCCAATGTTATAGATTTGTCCTCTGCTGCATTCGAGAATCTTCATTCTGCATATTACAGTATGATTATATACATGTAATAAACAAGGTGAGATAGCTGGAGACTAAATTAATTACAGAATTAGTACTTACAGACAATAGGCACTGATGATTGATTTGTCCAAGACGTCTTGATTGAATAATTGAAATAATTCATCAAATTCAATGGATATCATGTCATCCTTTTCTTTCCCATGATGCTTTTTTGTAACCCTCAGCACTATCCAGTTAGCCCCGGCCTTTGTGGCATGCATGTACCAGTTATGCAATCTTCGCATTTTTGTTGGAAGATTATTTACCTCCTCAGGTTTGACGAGAGGTTTGCCGTACTGGTATTTGTATGCTACTTCACTCACGTGGAAGTACTCTAACTGGGATAAGTACTGGGCAATACTCATACCTTGAGCAGCGGCAGCTTCTTCGTATTGTGCAACTACCTCTGGATCATATTGCTCTTCGGCCCCATATTTGCTCGACCCCACATTGGTTTGGGAAATCACATTGAGAGGGGCGCAAGACTGTTTTGCTTGTTCTCCGAGCTAGGCAACAGATTTCTCGCTTGCATCAGTACTGCTCTTCGAGGCTTGTTGTGCCGCATGTGACTTGAGAATAGAACGCTCATAGTCTAATGACAGCTTTGGCTCGGGTTATGAAGAGTCTTTAGCATTTTCAACACTTTGGATTTTTCTTCTTTGGTGCTGGGGAACTCTGGATCTTTTGTCCGCCTCAGCTTAGCGAAAAACGATGTTGTTTCCGCATCAACGATCGCCGCAGTCTCCTCTTCAGTACAGTCATAAGCTCTCTTGGGAGGAACCTTTGGTACTTTTGGAAGAGGCTCTTGTTTACGTTTCGGCGATCGCTTACCACGACGAAGAGTAGCGGTACACTTACGCTTTTTATCCTGAGGGCCGGTGATGGCTCCCGCGGCGATGGATGCGCCGGAGATTGGTGGGGCGACGGAGCCGGGTGAGGCGACGAAGACGGCTGCCGCGACGGCGACGACCTCGCTGGAGACGGGTGAGGCGGCGGCGAAGATGACCTTGGCGTGTGATTTCGAAGCACGATACATTCCTTTGGCCATAGAATGGTGACATTTGTTGCGTCTCCCAGTACAGTCACATCCCCTTCACCTGCAGGGTAGTGAAGATCCAAAACTTCAAAGGTGGGCATGATTTCATCCACCCCGACAACAGCGTAGCCCTCTGGAACCGGACGATAGTGGTAAGTTGGTGTGGGTCCAATTGGTAAGGCATAGCCGACCGCCACCTTCATTGATATGTTCACAACTTTGACATGTAGCTCGCAGTGTGTTATCTCTGTGATATCATCCACTGGGTAGCCAACAGGAGCCATCATCATCGTCATTGTCATCACCCGGGAGCTCGGTGGAAGCCACACTGCTTTTTCGATTATTCGATAGGCCGGTAGCATCGAATGCAGTGTGCTGCTGAGATGGGCCGGTAGTACTTTGCTCTTTAAGCGCGTTAATTTAATCTTGTTGTTGCTTTATTCGTTCTTCAATTATACGCATTCGCTCTTTCTGAATATCTTCTTCAACTTCTGCCCTGTCCTTTCTCCTCTGACGGCTATATCAGGATATTTCTTCCTCTCTTCGGGAAACCCACTCCTCCATGGTTTGGAGCCGCTTATGCCTCATGTTCGTCCATCATGTTCCTTATTTTCAAGGGCGAGTGTGAGCTCATCATTCTCTCTATCGGGAATGAAATCCCCATCTTTAACAGCCTTTACTGCTTTTCTCATCTTCTCGATTGGCAAGGGGTCTTCTTTATGTCGTATGTTATATATACACATCCCTTCCGAGTCCAACGTGCCCCCATGCCCGTAAAACCAATTCATTGCACGTTCTACCCAATCGTCTGTCTCTGGGGTGATATTTTTAGCACGCAATTCATTCTCAAGTTTCTCCCACTTAGGAATGCCAACCCTGTAGCCACCTTGCCCCATAGTATGGTGATACTTCTTGTTAGTAGCATTAAACTTATTCGTTGCAGACATTTTCTTAGCTTTTTCTGATGTCTTGTATTTCACAAACTCAGCCCAGAATGGTTTTATCTTCTCAAACTGAATATTCTTTAAATCGGGAGTCTTCTCTTTCACGACATAGTCAAGGTGCAATCTTTTCTTCCAGTTGGTGAAACACTGGGCCATCTTCTTCAAATCCCACTCCCTGACCTTAGCCTCCATGGCTCTCCCATGTTCTAAGGCGTACTCAACTGGATCCTCCGCATTTGGATCCAGCTCTATCTTCGGTAGTTTGAAATTAACCATGAGCCTCTTCCACAGTAAATCTTTGGCGTGGTTAGGGACAAATAAACATGTTCCCTCTTCTTCCGCATCAGCAGGCCTATTCCAATTTCGAATGGTGATCGGGATTAAGTCCCTAACGATTACTCTGCATTGTGCCACAAATTTGTTTGCGACAACTACGGGAGCCGTCGGTTTGCCTTCTTTAGCGACATCTTCGATCCTGAATCTCTAATGGTCTTCCAACTTTTTGGTTGGGCCTCGTCTGCTCTTTTCAGTAGATTTCTTCGATCCGGAGGGCTAAAAGAAGAAAGATCGTCGTTACTATTTCTATATAGATAGCAGATTATTAATTACTGAATTAATTATATTACATGCACCTCGCCGGAGCGGTCGTCTTCTCGATCACACAAGGCATCGCCTTCTCCCTCGCGGAAGGCATCACCTTCAACCTCAAACAAGTCGTCTCTTCCGGCAAAAAGAGGATCACCCTCACCGGAGTTGTTCAGAAACGTCGATACATCTAAATTTTCTTCTCCGCGGATCACACCTTGGATCAACTCTTCCTTTTCTTCGTCTCTGTCATGTGGGTCCATATTTTCTGCATAGGTGGAAAAAAGGATAAGTCAAAGCGGCTAAGGGAGAATGTTAGGTACGGTGTTGAGATATATAAACCCTAATTCGGAGAAACCCTAATATATACATACACAATAATAAAAATGAATTTAGAATATCAGAAACCCTAATTTGGAGAAACCATCGGGCTCGGATCCTATCCCGAAGAACCAATACCGAAAAGAAAGGCGGCAATCAATCAACCCTCGGGTTCGGGATGCCCTGGCGAGGACACACCGGCTAACCCTAGGTGAAACATCGATTCAACTGGGGTCTATGACAACTAATATCATGGCTAAGCATCTACAATGCAATGGCTATCAAGTTCGATCTTCGATGGTGTTGACCTCAGTCTTTGATCTCGATCTCATATTCTACCGCGAAGAACCGAACGCCTAGCTTGTTCAACACATGGCATCGATGCAATGCTCAAACAAGTATGATGATATGATAAGTTAATTTGCATTGGAATGTAACCCTAAGACATGCTCGACGATTTAATCGGGGTTCCGAGGGGTGAAAACCCTAACTCGGGGAAACTTCGGAACTTATGAGAGGGGTGCATTTGTTCTTCTAATTATACTTGTCATCTAAGTTGTTTAACAATGCATGATTATAGGTTAAATAGATAGGTTTCATTTTTCTGAACAATTTGATATATTATTTGTATTTTTCTGACTTGTAAACAATAGTTATTGATTTTACAATATTAAATCATTTTTTAGAATTAAAAAAAGGCAAATAGTTTTTACACCGGGGCGACCCCTAGCCAGTGAGACTGACAGAAGGGCCCCAGTGCCAACTCAGCCTCCACGCATGCTGATGTCAACACACGCATCAGATCATTTTTATACCATAGATGAGCCTATCCACTGAGGCTGACTAATGGGCCCTAGGCCACATCAGCTGCCACGCGAGCAAGGTGACACACGAGTGACGTCAACATGACGTCACGGCGTGAGCTCCCGAGCGGCGGCATGACGGTGATAGCGCACGCTCGACGCGGATGGGCGCGTTAGAGAGAAGCGTCAGGAGCAAGAGTGGCGCCGCTCCTTCTTGGTCACCGGAGCGTCGCCTCCGTTGAGCTCTAGCGGCGGCGGCGGCGGGCACACGCGAGGAGAATAGTACAGAAGGAGAGGGAGAGAAAGAAGAGCAACGTGAGGATAAGCAGCTCACCAGGAACACGGCAGAGGTGGTGGCGAGGCCGGGCGAGCTCAGGAGACGTCGGAATCGACGGAGACAGACGGCGGACGGAGCTTCCAATCCAGGCGATTGAGCTCACGCGAGGAAAAAATGGCCGGGCCTTCGACGGAGGCGGTGGTGGCGGGCGGCAGCGGGTGGCGGCGATCTCGGGCAACTGCGGGGCGGTTCTGTGCGTCGGTGAGAGACAGAGAAGTGAGATGGGGAAGAAGAAGAGGAGGCGAGCCAGTTATAAACGAAGGGCCTTTAGTCCCGGTTGGAGCCTCCAACCTGGACTAAAGGGTCATACGTCCCGGTTGGAGCCACCAACCGGGACGTATAGTCCACTATTTTTTCATCAGCCCAAGGGGCGCGCGCAGGGGTCTTTAGTCCCGGTTGGTGGCACCAACCGGGACATATGACCCTATTTTCGAAAAGTTTCAGCAATTTTCTCTCTGTTTCCGCCTTATTTTTTATTTTGGGGTTTAAATTTGTAATTTTTTAAATGATAATTACTTTGGAATTTAGAAAAACTTTAAACATAAAAAGTGTTTGAATTTAAATAACTAATTCAAAACCATTTTCTGTTTTTAAAAAAATCAATGTAACCATTTAAAATATGAACCATTTAAAATTAATAATGAATTAACTTATATTTTTTGAATATTAATTTGGAATTTAGAAAAAACTTTAAACATAAAAAGTGTTTGAATTTGAATAACTAATTCAAAACCATTTTCTATTTTTAAAAAATAATTAATGTAACCATTTAAACTGTGAACCATTTAAAATTAATAATGAATTAACTTATATTTTTTGAATATTAATTTGGAATTTAGAAAAACTTTAAACATAAAAGTGTCTGGATTTGAATAACTAATTCAAAACCATTTTCTGTTTTTAAAAAATAATTAATGTAACCATTTAAACTATGAACCATTTAAAATTAATAATGAATTAACTTATATTTTTTGAATATTAATTTGGAATTTAGAAAAACTTTAAACATAAAAAGTGTTTGGATTTGAATAAATAATTCAAAACCATTTTCTATTTTTAAAAAATAATTAATGTAACCATTTAAACTATGAACCATTTAAAATTAATAATGAATTAACTTATATTTTTTGAATATTAATTTGGAATTTAGAAAAACTTTAAACATAAAAAGTGTCTCGATTTGAATAAATAATTCAAAACCATTTTCTATTTTAAAACAATTCAAAACCATTTTATGTGTTTTAATTTGGATTTGAATTAACTTATATTTTTTATATATTAATGGGCGGGAAAAAAAGGACGAGAAATAATGGACGGAAAGAAAATTTTATTAGGACAAAACTGGAATTAAAGTACATAACGCAACTAACACAAAGTTATATAGAAGAACTGAAAATTAAGATACATGGCCAGATTAAGCCACAATTGGCCGAACTTTTTTTGCAATGTTGGAGTGATTCAGTCATGCTCACCTACACTAATACTACCCTTGTAGTAAATCGTGACTTGTGCCGTCGTTAAATCGGGGTCGCCGTAGTTGAACCTTGAAGGCTGAGTACGAGTGGGCTGGACTTGAGGGTAGCGCAGGCGGGGGCTAGAGTCGGCGGCCGTGTCGTAGGCCACGACGCACTGGAGAGTCCGACCGCGCCACCACAACCGACGGTCGACCTCGTTGAAGTTCGGAGGAGGTGGGCCATCCTCCTCGTGCCTGGCGAGCGCCCTCTCACGCCGATCCACGAAGAAGGCTTCCCAAGTCGGGATGCCATCTGGGATTCCTCCGCTGCTCCGACGTGAGCTCGAAGTAGTAGTGGTTCGTGATGGCCATCCGACGCGCCACACCTAGAGGGACAAGAGGAACAAGACGCCTCGGCCAAAGATCCAGCCGACGGGGACCAAGAGTCCGGCGGGGGTAGTTCGAGGCGCAAAGCGCCTCCTCCTCCCTGGGAGTTAGTGCTATGGTGGAAGTCATGGGAAAGAGTGATGAGGTTCCAGATATGAGTCTAGAAATGTGCAATGACAATGGAGGCCAACCCTACATATATATATAGTGAGAAATGGCAGGAAGATAACAGGCGGGAAAAACTGGCGGGAGAAATGCCGGGAAAAAATGGCGGGAAGAAATGGCGGGATTTTGTGAAACCTCGAACATGATAGGTCATTTTGTGAAGGTTTTTTTGAAACATGATCAATATACCAAGTCTAGTATTTTTCCTTTCAACTATGTAACATAATATGACACCACGCGAAGGATTTTCATTGTTCGGATTTTTTTGAATTTATTATGCCCGTTTTGAATTATCTGAATTTCTAACTATGGTCAAACCGGTGTGCATGAAGATAGGGGACGAGCATCGTTAAAACTTGCATTGGATCTCTGAAGAAACCACATCTTGCGAGTCTAAAAATATTTTTTAAAAAAAATCACGGGCGATAGATCATGTACCTGTAGTACAAACCGGACCCACTTTCTACCGATTCGGCAGACATTTGTCCTTTTTACCCGGGATGGACGAAAAGGTTTGAGATGTCCCGATTGGGAGATAGTCCATGTAAGGTGGTATAGTATTTTAGAAAAATGGGACGGTAGTATTCTGAAACGGCATTTTGGTGGTTACTTCACAAAACGACCCGTTTTTTGCGCTCGAAAAATGAAAAATGGCTTTTCTGTGCGACAAAAAGGAAAACTTCCTCCTACAACATTGTTATTCATACCAATATCCACACGCATGCATAATATGGGCACAACATCATAAACTATGCCGTGATTCAGCACATAACATCGGTCATTTGGACCGAAAGCCATGAAACCTCGAACATGATAGGTCATTTTGTGAAGGTTTTTTCGAAACATGATCAATATACCAAGTCTGGTATTTTTCCTTTCAACTATGTAACATAATATGACACCAGGCCAAGGATTTTCATTGTTCGGATTGTTTTTAAATTTATTATGCCCGTTTTGAATTATCTGAATTTCTAACTATGGTCGAACCGGTGTGCATGAAGATAGGGGACGAGTATCGTTAGAAATTGCATTGGATCTCTGAAGAAACCACATATTGCGAGTCTAAAATTTTTTTTTTTCAAAAAATCACGGGCGATAGATCATGTACCTGTAGTACAAACCGGGCCCACTTCCTACCGATTCGGCAGACATTTGTCCTTTTTACCCGGGATGGACGAAAAAGTTTGAGATGTCCCAGTTGGGAGATAGTCCATGTAAGGTGGTCTAGTATTTTAGGAAAATGGGACGGTAGCATTCTGAAACGGCATTATGGTGGTTACTTCACAAAACGAGCCGTTTTTTGCGCTCGGAAAATGAAAAAGGGCTTTTCCGTGCGACAAAAAGGAAAACTTCATCCCGCAACATTGTTCTCCATACCAATGTCCACACGCATGCATAATATGGGCACAACATCACAAACTATGCCGTGATTCAGCACATAACATCGGTCATTTGGACCGAAAGCCATGAAACCTCGAACATGATAGGTCATTTTGTGAAGGTTTTTTCAAAACATGATCAATATACCAAGTCTGGTATTTTTCCTTTCAACTATGTAACATAATATGACACCACGCGAAGGATTTTCATTGTTTGGATTTTTTTTTGAATTTATTATGCCCGTTTTGAATTATCGGAATTTCTAACTATGGTCGAACCGGTGTGCATGAAGATAGGGGACGAGCATCGTTAAAAATTGCATTGGATCTTTGAAAAAACCACATATTGCGAGTCTAAAAATGATTTTTTCAAAAAATCACGGGCGGTAGATCATGTACCTGTAGTACAAACCGGACCCACTTCCTATCGATTCGGCAGACATTTGTCCTTTTTACCCGGGATGGACGAAAATGTTTGAAATGTCCCGGTTGGGAGATAGTCCATGTAAGGTGGTCTAGTATTTTAGGAAAATGGGATGGTAGCATTCTGAAACGCCGTTTTGGTGGTTACTTCACAAAACGACCCGTTTTTTGCGCTCGGAAAATGGAAAAGGGCTTTTTCGTGCGACAAAAAGGAAAACTTCCTCCTGCAACATTGTTCTCCATACCAATGTCCACACGCATGCATAATATGGGCACAACATCACAAACTATGCTGTGATTCAGCACATAACATCGGTCATTTGGACCGAAAGCCATGAAACCTCGAACATGATAGGTCATTTTGTGAAGGTTTTTTCGAAACATGATCAATATACCAAGTCTGGTATTTTTCCTTTCAACTATGTAACATAATATGACACCACGCGAAGGATTTTCATTGTTCGGATTTTCAATATACTAAAGGTTCATCTTTAGTCCCGGTTGGAGGGATTTTGGTAGGCTGGGCCAAGCAGCACTAATGATAGGGGTGAGTGTCGACATTATGTCGTGCGGCGTGTACCTTGTCCCGGATGGTGTCACCAACTGGGACTAGGGGTGAGTGTCGACATTATTTCGTAAGTGTCGACACTATGCCGAGTTGCTTGTACTATAAATATGCATCCTTGTGAGTCCAGTCCTCCAGCCAGTTTGAGGCATCTCCAAGATGGTTTTCGAGAGCAGGGACACCACTACGGCCAATTTCAGGGAGATGCCGACGGAGCCCAATCCTCCGGCATCTCCGAGAAACTGGTCATAGAGGCACTCCCTAATATGTGAAATTAGTTAGCTCCCAGGCGTATTGATCTAGTTAGAAAAGTTACAAGCTGCAAGATGGTTTTCGAGAGCAGGGACACCACTACGACCAGTTTCAGGGAGATGCCGACGGAGCCCAGTCCTCCGGCATCTTTGAGAAACTGGTCATAGAGGCACTCCCTAATATGTGAAATTAGTTAGCTCCCAGGCGTATTGATCTAGTTAGAGAAGTTACAAGCTGCAAGATGGTTTTCGAGAGCAGGGACACCACTACGACCAGTTTCAGGGAGATGCCGACGGAGCCCAGTCCTCCGGCATCTCCGAGAAACTGGTCATAGAGGCACTCCCTAATATGTGAAATTAGTTAGATCCCAGGTGTATTGATCTAGTTAGAGAAGCTACAAGCTGCAAGACGGTTTTCGAGAGCAGGGACACCACTACGACCAGTTTCAGGGAGATGCCGCCGGATCCCAGTCCTCCGGCATCTCCAAGAAACTGGTCATAGAGGCACTCCCTAATATGTGACCGCGCGCGTTTGGAGATCAGATCTTAATGGTAAGTACGAATCGGGACAACTTCTTCATAGTCCCGGTCCAGCCACAAAACGGGACTAACACTCAAGACATTTATTAATATTAAAAACTGAGACTACAAAACCGGGACTAAAGGCCCCCCTATATATAGTCCCGGTCAAGCCACAAACCGCGAAAGATATCCTTCGGTGAAGCCACAAACCGCGAAAGACATGAACTAGAGTTACATAATATGAGCATGAACTTCTTGGCATATGTCCTTCCTTATGATCGCTTCAGACGTAACCATGGAGCATCTTCTTTACTTAACGAAATGCTTGGGTCAGTTTTCACTGTGAAGGGCGGAATTTCATCAAACTTATTATAATCTTCTGACATGTCTGTCTTGTCCTCGATTCCCACGATGTTTATTTTCCCTTAAAGAACTATGTGACGCTTTGGCTCATCATATGATGTATTCGTTTGCATATTTTTTGTTTTTTTGGTCTGGAGCACATGTCCTTCACATAGAAAACCTGAGACACATCATTGGCTACCACTGTTGTCATTCCATACAACTGGTCTATCTTTACCCCTTCCCCATTCAGGTTGACCCATTTGCAGCGAAACAAAGGGACCTTAAAAGAGACTCCATAGTCTAGTTCCCATATCTCCTCTATGTAACCATAATATATGTCCTTTTGTACATTCTCGTCTATTGCATCAAAGCGGACACCACTATTTTGGTTGGTGCTCTTTTTATCTTGGGCGATCGTGTAGAATATATTCCCATTTATTTCGTACCCTTGGAAATTCAATACAGTAGAAGATGGTGACACAGCCAACAAGTATAGATGACCTCCAACAGTGGTGTCATTCAAGAGATGTGTCCGCATCCAACCACCGAAAGACTTCATGTGTTCATCTCAGAATCGTGATTCGGCTTCCGGTTTTTGAGCGTAGAATATTCTTGTGTTCCTCGATATCTGAGCTGCCAAGGTGGAATTATGTAGAACTGTAGTGTGCTTTAGTGAAAGAATCCCGTCCTACATATCATTGCTTTCTTTTCCAGTGGTTTTTCCACTTAGTCTTCCCTCATGCATGAGTCGAAACACCAATCGGCTTAAGGTTAGGAATAAAGTCAACACAAAACTCAATGACCTCCTCTGTTCCATATCCCTTGGAGATGCTTCCTTCTGGTCTAGCACGGTTATGAACATATTTCTTTAAGACTCCCATGAACCTCTCAAAGGGAAACATATTGTGCAGAAATACCGGACCGAGAATGGCAATCTCTTCCACTAGGTGAACCAGGAGATGCGTCATAATATTGAAGAAGGATGGTGGGAACACCAATTCAAAACTAACAAGACATTGTACCACATTCTTCTGTAACCTTGGCAGAATATATGGATTGATTACCTTCTGAGATATTGCATTGAGGAATGCACACAGCTTCACAATGGGTACTCGAACATTTTCCGGTAGAAGCCCCCTCAATGCAATCGGAAGCAACTGTGTCATAATCACGTGACAGTCATGAGATTTCAGGTTTTGGAACTTTTTCTCTGCCATATTTATTATCCCCTTTATATTATATGAGAAGCCCGACGGCACCTTGATACTGCAAAGGACTTCAAAAAAGATTTCCTTCTCTGCTTTGGTAAGAGCATAGCTGGCACGACTTAAGTGATGCCCTTTATCCGTCTTGTTCTGTGTATGCATGTTCTTTGGGTCTTTCATAATTTGTTGGTCCTCCCGTGCTTCTGGTGTATCTTTTGTCTTACCATACACGCCTAGGAATCCTAGCAGTTTCACGTCGATTGAAGAGCGGACACGCAGGACTTTCCAATATGGCAGCTCCCAAAATATAGATTTCTTCTTCCACATGGGTGCATGTCCTGTAGCGATGTCGTTCGGAACTGATTGACCGCCGGGACCCTTTCCAAAGATTACTTCTGTGTCCTTGACCATACCAAATACATCATCACCAGCAGGGAGTTCAGGCTTCTTCTGGTGATCTGCCTCACCTTTGAAATGCTTGCCTTTCTTTCTTACGGGATGATTTGTCGAAAGAAATCGTCGATTCGCCAGGTACACAACCTTCTTACATTTATGCAAATATGTACCTTCAGTCTTATCTAAACAGTGTGTGCATGCCTTATATCCCTTGTTTGTCTGTCCTGAAAGGTTACTAAGAGCAGGCCAATCATTGATGGTTACGAATAACAACCCTCGTAGATCAAATGGCTCCTGTTTGTTCTCATCCCACACACGTACACCTGGTTTGCCCCACAACTGTAAGAGTTCTTCAACTAATGGCCTAAGGTACACATCAATGTCGTTGCCCGGTTGCTTCGGCCTTGGATGAGCACTGGCATCATAATGAACTTACGCTTCATGCACAACCAAGGAGGCAGGTTGTAGATACATAGAGTAACGAGTCAAGTGCTGTGATTGCAGCTCTGCTCTCCAAAAGGATTCATGCCATCCGTACTTAGACCAAACCATAAGTTCCTTGCGTCACCTGCAAAGTCTGGGAAGTCTCTCTCGATTTTTCTCCACTGTGACCCATCAGCAGGGTGTCTCAACTTCCCGTCTTTCTTACGGTATTCTTTGTACCATCGCAACAACCTGGCATGCTCTTTGTTTCTGAACATGCGTTTCAACCTTGGTATTATAGGAGCATACCACATAACCTTAGCAGGAACCCTCTTCCGGAGGGGCTCTCCCTCAACATCACCAAGGTCATCTCGTCTGATTTTATACCGTAATGCATTGCATACTGGTCATTTATCTAAATTCTCATACTCCTTACCGCGGTAGAGGATGCAGTCATTAATGCATGCATGTATCTTTTGCACATCTAATCCTAGAGGACAAAGAGTCTTCTTTGCTTCGTAGGTACTCTCGGGAAGTTCGTTATGTTTTGGAAACTTTGGCTTCATTATTTTCAGCATCTTTTCAAATGAGGAGTCAGTTAGACCACACTCTGCCTTCCATCGCAACAATTTCAGTGTGGTACCGAGCTTTGTGCTGCCATCTTCTCAATTTGGGTAAAACAATTTCTTGTGATCTTCTAACATGCCCTTTAACTTCAACTTCTTATTTTCTGTTTCACAGTCTCGCTTTGCATCAGAAATGACTCTACCAAGTTCATCAGCCGGCTCATCTGATGCCCGTTCTTCACCTCCTTCCTCTCCATTGTCTTCCATTGCAGTATCACTGTATTCAGGAAACATATGATGATAGTTGTTATCATCATCTTCTTCTTCACCATCTTCCATCATAACCCCTCTTTCCCCGTGCTTGGTCCAGCAATTATAGTTGGGCATGAAACCTTTCATAATCAGGTGGCCGTGAATGATTTTCGAGGAAGAGTACTCCTTGTTGTTCCGACATTGAACACATGGACAACGTATAAAACCATTCTCTTTGTTTGTCGTAGCCACATCGATAAATTTATCCACGCATTTCATATACCCGGCTACGCGCCGGTCACCGTACATCCATTCCCGACCGTTCATCTGCATCATATAAGTAAGTTTATCAAAAAACAGGACATCATAAATAGTGAAATGACCAATTCACATCGACACATGCATTGTATTAATGGTACAACAATTAATATAGCACATGTCGAGCTCTGTAAAATTAAGAGCACTTTTTGATATGGCAAATATATATCTTTTATACAAGAAACAAACCGTCAACAAATACATCCTGCTACAAAGGAACAAAACTTTCCGTGGTCGATCACTGCCCCTCGACGTCGCGCCGATCAGGTGATGTTGATGACCCACAGCACTGGCAGCAATTGCTGGCTCTCTTCCTGCGCTCCTCCTCCGGCAACGACTTGGTATTTTTCTCCATGGGGACGACTCGGCCTTCTTGCCGCCCCTCCTGCTGCGAAGACATTGTTACGGTGTGTCGACCGATCGTCGGGTTCAGCACACGTGCTTTGTTTGTATAGTATAATACGTACGAGAGATGATGTTGGAGTGTGCGAGTGTGCATATATATATGCACATTCGTGCGTGGAACCGGGAGACGTCAGCTAGCTATTTTTTCTTCCATAGGACTCACACGATCGAGACGGGTTCCATTATCAACAGATAACAGAGTAACAGTCTTGTCAAGGTAACGAAAAAAAGAAAATAAATTCAACATAGACAACAAACGCCCACTCTAGAAGTCTCAATCGAAACTGCAAGAAGTACAAACTTGGCAGCCTAAACGCACAAAAGGCCACATGGGCAATAGACAGTTTCTACATACGAAAGACATAATGCCCAGCAAGATCAGTTTTCCAGCATTTTCAATCATTCATGCACCTGGGTAGCCATCATCCGAGACAATCAGCACCATCGACCAGCAAATCCCGATCCCGTTCATTTTAAAGACATGCCCATTAACGAACAAAGGCACACATGTAACATATTAATCCCGGAGGGGAAGAAATCATTTTCCCTTCAAAGCATGAACGATTCCTAGTCTTTCACAAAGCCCAGCAAAGAGCGGCAATACAAATGATATGAAAATTAAATCCAAAGAAGAAATTTCACAATCCACCAAAAATACTGGGTAAAACAAGAAGGCCTAGCTTATGCTCCAATAACACTAGCAATGGAACTCCACATATAAAATAAGTGATTTATGGATTCCTCTGAAGGACAAAAACGGCAAACGTAACTATCAACCCACTTTATTCTTTCCATATTATGCTTAGTAGCAATTGTATTATGCCAGATTAGTCAGAGCCAAATTTTAATTTTCAGAGGTAACCTAGCTTTCCACAAATGTTTAAAGAATCTTTCAGGACCCACATCTGACAACTTGTTATACAATGATTTAACCGAGAAAACCACCGACTTAGTATACTTTCATTTAGGTTTATCCCGCTCCTCACTCAATATCAGGAGAGACGACATGTTCCTAAGCCCATGCCAATAAGCCACCAACCTAAGAGTTAACCACCTTCTGAAAGTGAAAAACTATCCAAGATCATACATCTCTCTAACAGTTCTAGTCTGTTGATTGCAAATGTCATCAGGGCATTTTTCACAAAGGGAAAATTTTCCAACCCACTGATCATGCTAGAAATCAGTTTCCTTGCCTCCACCTACTTCCATTTTCCTCCTAGACAAATAAATTTGCTTTATTTTCAACAAGTATTTCCAGGCAGCAGAATCATTCTGCTTCACTTTAACCCTCCAAATACCATTGGTTATTCCATATTTTTGCCTTAATAATCTTACCATAAACCATCATCCACTTCCAACTTCCACCACCATTTGCATAAGAGGTAAATATTAAACAACTTTAAGTTTTTGATACCCAACCCTCCTTTTTTCTTGGCCTACAAATCAAGGACCACTTAACCATGTAATATTTCTTCTTAGAGCTGGAACCTTCCCAGAAGAATCTCCTGATAATTTTAGTAAACTCTTCCAGATTTTTATCAGCATAAGGTACATGGACATATGGTAAATCAGGAGACTACTTAGAGATGATTGAATTAAGGTAAGTCTTCCACCAATAGAGGAGGAATTCCCCACCCAACCTTCTAAGTTCTTTCTCAGTTTATCTGACAAAAGGTTGTAAGTCAGGCACATGCAACCTGGTGCCACACACAAGGACACCAAGATATTCAATATGCCGACTACTAAGTTGACATCCAAACATCTTAGCATAGCTTAATCCTTTTTCATTATCCTCCAAAACCAGCATGAGTTCATTCTTACTAAAATTAATTTTCAACCCTAACATTGCCTCAAACATGTATAAGATAAGTTTAAAATGAATTAGTTGCTCCATATCATCTTGGATAAGTAGGATGGTATCATCGGCATATTGTAAGATAGCAACATCATGACAATGAGACACCAAACCCCAGTTACCAAACCAGAAGATTGAGCTTGAATTACCATTTTAGCGAAGACTTCAACGGCCAAATTAAAAAGTAAGGGTGAGAAAGGGTCTCCCTGCCTCACCCCTCTGTGACTACCAAAGTCCCTACCCCTCTTTTTATTGATTTTAAACACAATCTACAATTTTTAAGACCACATTTATTAACTTGCACCAGAAATTACTAAAACCTTTCTGAGAAACACAAATCAACAAATACTCCCAATCCACTTTATCATGCCTTTTCAAAGTCAGTTTTCAGAATTACCGCTTAGGATTTCTTTCTCCTAGATTCATGCAAAATATTATGAAGAGACATCACACCATCCATAATATTCCCACCCTTTATAAAAGCAGTTTGGCAGCCATAAATCAGTTTATTCATGAAGGGTTCCATCCTAATTGTTAGCACCTTAGTAATGATTTTGTACAAAGCTTGCAACAAACAAATAGGTCTATATTAGTAATAACATCAGCATCAAGAGTTTTCTGAAGGAGGATAATCATATACCAAAATTAATTCCATACAAATCCAAATTACCAGAGTGTAAATATCTAAACATAACCATAATATCATCTTTTATAATTAGCCAAAAATTGATAGAATTCAACAAGCATTCCATCAGGGCCAAGAGCTTTATTCCTAACCATCATATCTAAAGCCAATTTCACCTCCTCCTCAGAGAAAGGACTATCCAGCACATTATTGTCACAATCAGACAACCTCTCATTAGCAGCCCAGATGGATGCATCTAGGGCAAGATGATTTCCCTCCCCTTTCACGAACAAATCTTTATAATAATCAGTGGCATGTGATAGAAGATTAGAGGTCCCCTGAATCAACATATCATTGTGTCTAAGAGAATACATAGTGTTTTTTATTTTTCTACCATTAGCAATTATATGAAAATAAGCAATATTGCTATCTCCTTGCAGGAGCCATTTTGCACTTGATCTACTGAACCAGAAGTTATCCTCCTCATAAATTTGCATTAGCCTAAATTGAATGTACCCCTTCCTCTGAAACTGAAACTAAGTACCACAACATGTTATCTTTCTCCAACTTTTCTAGATTCTCCAACTCAGCTAAAAGATCTCTCTTTTCTTCAATACTTTGGCCTCTAACATTAATCCTCCAACCTTTTAAATTTTTATTCACACATTTAATTTTATCCTGAACTGAACTAATATTGCACTGGTCATTACCAAAGGAATGCCAGCCTTTCTTAACCCTTTCTTGGAACTCAGGATGGGATAACCAAGTTTTTTCAAATATGAACTCACAAACTTTTGCTTCGACGACTTCACAAGTATCAACCACCAAGGGGTTGTGATCATAAATAACTTTAGGGATTTTTTAACCCGAGTCAGAGGAAAGAAAGTTTCCAAACATAATTCATAAGTACTCTGTCCAATTTCTCCAGAGTGGGCTCTTTTTGATTATTTGATCAAGTATACCGACGACCATAAAAATTAATTTCTCTAAGAGCATAAGTATTTATAATTGAGTTAAATAAATCAGAGAACTTAGAACAATCACGAGGCTTGTTTTTCTCATAAGCAAAACGAAGGATATTGAAATTCCCACCAATTAAGGATGGAATTGTCAGATCCTCACAAATACTAGCACAGTAAGGAATTTCTCTTTATCCTCACAAATACTAGTATATACTACCTCCGTCCCAAGGCTTAAGGCCTATATTTTTTTGAAAAGTCAAACTAAGTTTGACCAATTTTTTACCAAAAAATATTAATATGCAAAATACATAATCAATATCATTCGATTGATAATGAAATATATTTTCATACGATGTCTACAAAATATCATGCTTATTGATAGTTTTCTCTAAAAGTTTGGTCAAAGTTCAGTTGGTTTGACTTTTCAAAAAAAATATAGGCCTTAAGCTTTGAGATGGAGGGAGTATACTGCAAGGTTTGTACTTGCTCTCCACGACTATCTAGGCTGGGCATCGTCTCTGAGGCAAGCAAGCAAAGGACGAATCATTATTCTTGCTTTGATAAAGAAAAGAAGACGATGGATCTGGCGAGTGTGCACATATGCTCAAAGATCTTCACTAAGCTCCTCGCCAACCGTCTAGCGCCGGTCTTATCTGACCTAGTCTCCAAATGCCAGAGTGCATTCGTGAAGAAAAGAAGCATTCACGATAAATTTATGCATGTGCAAAATCTCATTAAAGGGCTCCACTCCTCTAAGACCCCAAGCCTCTTCATGAAGCTTGACATCTCCAAAGTTTTTGACTCTATCGGTTGGGCCTACCTGATTGAGGTTCTAAAAGCCACTGGCTTCGTCCCAAGGTGGTGTGACTGGGTTTGCCTCTCTTTGGCTTTGGCATCTTCAAGAGTTCTTCTCAATGGTGATCCTGGCATGGCCTTTTGGCATAGAAGGGGGCTTAGACAGGGGGACCCGCTACCCCCCATGCTCTTCATTATGTCGATCGATCCTTTGCAACGCATCCTGGACAAAGCCACGGCCAACGATATCCTCAGCCCCATTCGCTCAAGAACGGTAGATGCAAAATATCTCTATACGCCGATGATGCCAGAATTTTTGTTAACCTTATCAAAAGCGAATTGACTGCAATCAAAGCCATCTTGGATTGTTTTGGAAGAGCTAGTGGACTTGTCACCAACATGGCTAAGATGAAGATCTTCCCTGTGCAGTGTGGACAAATTAATCTCGACGAAGTGCTTACTGCCTTTCTGGCAAAACTCGCTACCTTTCATGGAAAATATTTGGGCCTCCCCTTGCACTTCCGTCGCCTTCAAAAAGTCGACTTCCAACCTCTCTTTGATAAGATTGCTGGAAAACTCCCTGGGTGGTTGGGGAAAAATATTGTGCGCCCCGGAAGAATCACCCTGGCGAAGTCCGTGCTCATGGCCACTATAATCTACCACTCCACATCAATTCCTCTATCCAACTGGGCTCACAAGAAGATTATAAAGATTGTAAGAAACTTCGTCTGGGCGGAAGATGAAGGCGAGCACGCTGCTCAAGGGAAAGCGCTGGTAAAATGGAAGACCGTCTACAGACCTAAGGCCTTGGGAGGGCTCGGGATGCCTGATATTGAGCGTACTGGAAGAAGCTGAGGCTCCGCTGGCCTTGGCTCCAATGGACTGACCCTGCACGCACCTGGGCCCGATCAAAGCTTCCTTGTAATTCCGCTGACATGGCCCTTTTTAGAGCATGCACCAAGATCACAGTCGGAAACGGTGAAACCTCTTCTTTCTGGCACGACAACCGGTGTGACCGCGGGCCGCTCAAGCAGTGGGCTCTCGACCTCTACAAGATCGCTACAAGGAAAAAGAGGACTATCGCGAAAGAGTTTGCCAACGAAAACTGGATTCACACGGTTGCTAGGCTCAACACGCCAATCCATCTAGCACAATACATGGAGGTTTGGGACATCACCCAACAAACTCAGTTGTGTACGACGCTTTCTGATTCCATCAAATAGACCCTCACCGCTCACGGAGTATACTCCGCTAGCTCGGCCTACCATGCACAATTCAACGACTGTTTTCCCAAATTCAACGCGCAAAAGATTTGGGCCGCTCACGCTGAGCCAAAGTGCAAGTTCTTCTCTTGGCTGGCCCTCCACGGCAAACTACTGACCGCTGACATGCTGGCCATCAGGGGATGGCCTCACGACCCCATCTGCCCGCTTTGTGCATCAGCCCCGGAAACTGCCAACCATCCATGCAAAGATTGTCCTTTCACGACTAATGTCTGGAACACAACGCAATCTTGGGACAACGATACAATCGGCAGCCCCGGGTTGTCCTTCCCCTCCATCTCAGAATGGTGGGATGATTTGATTGTCGGGAGATCAACAAAGGAACAGAACCGCCTCAGTGGCCGCATGCTTCACGTCCTATGGAATGCCCGAGAGGAACGCAACCGAAGAATCTTTACGGGTCGACGACTAACCTATATAAAGGTCGCTTCCATTGCCAGAGACGACATACTTCAAAGGACAAGCGCTTTTGCTATGCATGGACCGGCTATTCCAGCCGAGCCAGATTATTTTTTCACGGTTTTGTGATGGTTTTGGCATGTTCTCACCTTAATCTAAACATGTCATTCTGTACTACGACCGGTTATTTCCTCTTCTAATAGAAAAGACAGCGCTCCCGCCCGATTGCTCTAAAAAAATAAAATAAAAAGTGTGCACATATGCGTATTCGCGCGTACATGGACAAAAAAGAAACCAGGAGGCGCCAGCTAGCTATGCAGACAAAAAATGAAAGATTCCCTAATCGAATGTTCGACCGTTTAAATTTACTGCTTAGCAAGTATTCTCCCCCTCGCTCTGGTTTTCATCTTCTTCTGCCTCGCCGCTCCTGAACGCAGATTTTGTGCGCCTACAGCACTATCAATGTGCGTTAGTCGACGCACATGAATGGCAAAATGGTTCGCAGGAACGTTGGATAATGGTTGGTAGCGAACCACACGAAACAGTACTATTATGTTTTTTTTATGACTGTCATTAGTTCGTGCAGAAAATGCACCAACTTGGAACCGTGCCAAAAATGCCACTACTATGGCCGAGTAAGACAAAAAAAAGTGACGTCTATGACCCTAGGCGCCGTAAGGAAGTTGATGCCGTGTAGTTCCACCCCGTTTTCTCCTGTTTTAATCCGTTTACTAACAACATAGAAATTACTTTTAGGTTAATACACTAACGAACAATTAAGACATTAAATTTTCTAGGAAAAAAATCGGCCGTTTTCTTCGTCTCCGTCTCCATCTCCGGCGAGGCGTCCATGAGCTCGCGGTTGGCTCCAGTGTCGTCGTTGCACCCTGAGCTCGCCGTCGAGCTCTTCCCTGGGGGCTCCTCTGGCGTCCTTCGAGAAGAAGGTGGTCGCAGGCGGGAAATGAACTCGTCTCCAATGACAGGGAAGGCAAGGATGGGGGTCTCCGGTGGCGGCGGGAAAGGAGCCCGTCTCCAACGACAAGGAGGGGCGGAGATGGGTTTTGGTGACGGTCGGCGAGACAAGAGCCCGCAGGGGCATGGGGTGGGGAAGGAGGGCGACGTGGACCAGGGACGGTGGGGTGACGACAATGATGGCAACGTCAGCTTTATGCTCTGTTTTTTTTTTACAAAAACACAACAAACTTTAGGCAATTTCTCACATGGACGACGGTGACGGAGCTAAGGGTGTGTTCGGTAGCCTGGGGCAACCCAGAATCCCTATCTCCACTCATACATGTTGTTCCTAGACAAGCTTAGCTTAGATTTACTCCTATGTTTGGTAGCCTGTGTAAGCTGGAACGAGCTGGACTGAGACGTTGTTTGGTGGCCTGTGTGAGTTCAAACATGGAACTGTGGAAAACTTTACAGAGAGGTCCTTGTACAGAAAAGAAAAAATCAATCAGATCCTTGTGAAGAAAAACAAAAAGCAATCAGATCCTTGCTTCGAAGTCATGGCGTCGCTGTGCTCTGCCGTGAGGCCTCGCGCCGCCAGGAAGTTGCGTCTCCAGGAGGTCACGCCGCCAGGAGCTCGCGCGGGAGGAGGGTGGCCTGCGGGAGAGGAGGAGGAGGACGGCTGGTGGGAGCTCGCGCTGCTTCCAGGAGCTAGCGGTTGCTTCCAGGAGGTCGCGCCGCCGGGTGCTCGTGACGCCGAGAGGTCGCGCCGCCGGGAGCTCGGGCGGGAGGAGGTCGTGCCGCCGGGAGCTCGGCGGGAGGAGGTAGGCCGGCGGCAGCTCGCGTTGCCAGGGGGTTGTGCTGGTGTAGGTCGAGGACAGGGAATAAGATGGACGCGCCGGCGGGAGCTCGGGCGGGAGGAGGACGGCTGGTGGGAGCTCGCGTTGCCAGGGGGTTGTGCTAGTGTAGGTCGGGGACAGGGAAGAAGATGGACGCGCCGCCGGAGGAGAGGAGCTCGGTCGCGAGAGCTATCAAAGAAATTGCGTGCGGGAGGAATGAACCTGCAGGGCTTTGACCCCTATCGCCCTTGAGCGACCTGCGCGATGGACCGGGCACTGCCGAGTTGCGAAGCTCGATCTGAGCTTCACAACTGGGCAGGGCCGAGAGGCTATTTTAGTATCAAGTCGGCATTGCTGAGAAGAGCCAACCCGACCTACCAAACAACAAACGGCGAGAAAAAGTGGGATGAGGTGAGATTTTCTGGGTTGCCCCGGTCTACCAAACACACCCTAAGAGAATGGAACGACCAACGATGGTAAATCCACAATTTACCGGACCATAATGGTACGGTCCCAATTTTCGCGTCAACTAAGGACAGTCATAAAAATCCTATTATTTATGATCTGTGGCCCAAGTATGCACATGACGGAACCAACGCTGCTACACATACGACAAAAATCGTACGATTTGTGTACGATGCAGGCGCAGAGCCGTTCCCGCAGACGCGCACTCAGCGCAGCCATACACAAATCGAACTCTAAAGTTCGTAGGCAAAGCATTTTCGTAACGGAACCTTACTCACCTCTAGCTTTTGTGTGCCTACATACTAGTGTGGTTCCATTTCCAAAAAAACATACTAGTGTGGGTGAGAGAAAAATTATAGTGCCCAATTTCAACATAGTTTATGTAGGAGGTGGATCTAAAAGTATAATAGAAGACCAGCGCGATATGTGCATTTGGACTGTTAGATTGAGCTCCGAGAGCGAATTTGGACCATCTGATGGTAAGACTTTTTTACCCTCACATACATTGTTTTGGCATGTTGCCACTTGCACCTGGATCTGGTCTCTGTCGGTGGAACCAAATGCCACTGGGCCTGCTCCGCAGCCTCCCGCTGATTTATTTTCTAGGGTTATATGGTTTGCGCCGTGGGATACAAACAGAGGGCTTAGTCCATGGGTCCAATGAAAATGTTAGAAATAAACCCAAGAGGTAATAATAATTTTTTTTATCATTTTTTTGTTTCTTATAAGTTTTATTCTCCATGCTATAATTATATTAACCGGAAATTATATGTGTGGATATATAAACAACACTGTATCCCTAGTAAGCCTCTACTATACTAGCTCGTTGAATAAATAATGGTTAATGTTTTCTAACCATGGACATGTGTTGTCACTTAGGGTGTGTTCGGTTCTAGAATTAGCTGGAACGGAACTGGTCCGTTCCGCGCCTAGCGTCCGTCCGTGTGTTCGGTTGGAAGAAAAGAACGGAACCAGGTAGTTCCTCGGAACGGAATATTCCTCTAATATGCGGAACGAGGTCGTCCGACCGAATCGGCCGGATCGCGCGGAACGACTCGCTAATTTGCGAACTAACCCAGTTAAGATGATTAATTACTGAATCAACGGGGATTTTTAGCTGTGGCGATGATTAGCGACAAAATCTTGCAAAAACACGAGGCCCTTTAATTTGAGTATATTTTGCAAAGATTTTTTTTAAAAAAATATTTCTATGATTTGGTACTTTTAGCAAAGATTTTAAGAAAAAAAAATATTTTCTACCGTTAATTACAATTGTTAAATTTAAGCTCAAATTATTAGAATTTTAAGCATCATTATAGTTATTCCGTTCCGGTCCCAATTCTCCCAACCGAACACAATATGAGACCATTCCGTTCCTTGTTCTTTTCCAAACCGAACATAGGGTCGGAACCGTCTCATGCCCTCGGAATGGACTCACTCCGTTCCATTCCCTCTCGTTCTAGAACCGAACACACCCTTAATAACAAACATAGTGGACATCTAAACAATCACAAAAAGTTGATGCAATGATACAAGCTATTAGCAAAAATTGAGCTGGGGAAGAGCCAGCTTACAGGAGATGCGAAAGTTGGGTCCCAGAGAACCTCTCCGATGACCTTTGCCTAGCCGTCGTTGTTTGCCTGGTTCCAGCATCTTGTACCCATGCCGCTAGGCTCCGCCTCACCAAGCCTATCACCGCCTGCCGCTCTAATCATGCCGCTGTTGGTTCTCATTGTGTCGCCACTTCGTATGATCACGTCGCTGCTCCTACTTGGTTGCCGCCGAAAGAAATAGGGTTAGGGATTTGGGGGAATAGAGGAAACAGAGGAGCAGAGAGGATGCAAATATTTCTTTCAATCTAAAAGAACTAGTAAGAAAACCTTATAGCAATCATTTTGCTAGTGGGGCGCATGATATAAAACATGCCACTACTTCCTAGAAAAATACTAATGGTGTTCCAATAATCCTGGACGCCACACCTAAACTCTAGTGGTGGCGTCCACATATATGCAAACGCAACCAATAAATGGGTCCCACAGGTGTAGCCAGGGAAAACGTAGTGGTGGCGTTTAAATAAGATGAACGCCACGTAAGGTACTGGTGGCATTGCATCGTCCAAACGCCACCGCTATAGTTACCTTGCTGATACCGCGTCCACCCGTGTGCCCCCCACACACATCGTTCTCTCACTCACCGGCAGTCGCCGCCGCCGCTCCGCTCTCGCTTTCACTCATGGCGTATAACTTCTAGGTCTTTGGCACGAGCTCCTCCATCGCGAGCCAGGTCTTTGGCACAGGATCCTCCACCGCGAGCCAGGTCTTTGGCGCGGGCTCCCCCACCGCGAGCCAGGAGGCCAACCCCTCTAGGATCGACAGCATGAGCCCCTCCACCCAGCGCCACCAGCCCCTGTGTACTACGGGTTCAGCCCATGCGACTTTACCACTGAGCTGACATCGTATTTGCACTCATCAAACTTTGACTTTAGCAACTCTAATGGTTTAACCGACTCGGAGTAGAGCCTGAGGATGTTTCTTATGCGGTTGATCATACTACTTATCATACTGTATCTTGCTAGACTTTTGGAATGCTTAATATGTTTAATCAATGTGATACTTATTTGTCGTGCTATATCTTGCTATACTTTAGAATGTTTAATGTTTATGCAACCTGATGCTAAGTTAAGATGGTCATATATGCAGCATATAGATCCGTCGCGCGTCATGTGTGGTTACACCTCGTGTATGGACAAAAAGTTTCGTATAGTGCTCCCTCAGAACTTTGAAACTAGAACCGTATATTCTTTGAAATATATGTATATTCAATCTACCTTGTTCATATTATGTGCTCTATAAAAATTCAAAATAACGATTATTTTCTAATGAATCGCTTACTTAGAAAATCCCATGCAAGTTAAGACCTGGCTTCTTGGAACGGGTCTTTAGAAGAAAACAAGACTATGGAACGTTTGAAGTCATCATTGAGTCACACAAAAAGCCTAGACCCAACTTTACGGTTCAAGTCACCAACGAGCCGACCATCACCTATTTTAGTTTTAGTGGACCTACCTAGACACAATTTCTCAATCGCTACCATATGAACATCAGGAACATCATCATCTTCACCCTCCACTACGTAGAATGCATCACATCATTTACTTTGATTGCATTGACTCCAACTGGTTACACGATGTGGATGGATACTATGACCATGAATATGCCGAGGAGTTGCTAGCTAACTACTACTGCTATGCATAAATGTTATCTCTCTACCTAGTCAAATGCAATAATAATAACTTCTGGATGATGTTATTTTATTTTCTCTGCTATTGTATATGAATATCCAGTTTCTGATATATAATTGATGTGAAATTCAATAATGTAAAACAAGTTTTTTTTTTAATTTTAAAATTCATACTAGGCGTGTATATTGATATACACTGAACGCCATAGATTTATATTTCAATGGTGGTGTTTGGGGAGCATGCTAGTGGTGAGACTTTACCGGTGGCCTTCGCATGCAACTGTTATCACCATATCTTGGCCAAAGACGGAGATGGGCCGTGATCGTGATGGGCTTAGAAGATACATATATTCAAGGTGTGGTTGGATCGGCCTAGTGCGTAGATTTGGGCTGAATTGCCCGTGTATCTTGTATCATAGTAGGATTCGTGTTTGTTTAGGTTCCGTTTATGTTTAGGTAAAGATAGAGTTGTAGAGTTATTCCAAAAGTAGAGAGTCTCCGGACTATAAATATGTACCTAGGGTTATTGAGAGAGGAGGACAACCACGTTCACGACAAACACAATCTCGGCGCATCGCCACCCCTTGTTCTTAGGGTTTCTTTCGGGTAAGTGCCATGCTGCCTAGATCGCATCTTGAGATCTAGGCAGTATCTACTTGTTCGTTACCTGGTTTTACTCGTACTGAAGCGTTGTTGATGGCGAGTAATACCATTATCATAGATTGTTTGAGGCTAGCATCGTTACTTTTCCACTACTATCGTCGAAGTTATGCTGCCTCTAGCTATCTGCTGCCCTTGCACCTTTTCCCAAAGTGTGAGGGTAGCATCTTGCTTGATCTTTATTTAGTCGATTCGATCTGTTATAGTTGTGCCTTGTTCGTCAAGGTTTAGTTTAATATCTACGTAATCAGGCCTTACAAACGGGTTGAACGATCCGGTAATGCATAAGGATGTGGCTTATTCGTTCTAGAGAGGATGTTCCGGTAATTGGCTTTATGTTGGTTATTAGGCCTTCTCTAGGGTTGATATTCTTCATCTTTTATACATACTAGGCTCAATTACGCGTAGGACGTTCCAGTTATGTGGTGAAAACATTAAACTATCATAGATCGATTTAACTTGTAATGATCAAGCAAAACCCCATGTTATCATAAATCTAACGCAGAACCATGGGGCAATCGGCTTTAAGAGCCGATTTACAGGGAAACCTGGGAGCCGATCACGGCTCGAATTTTACGTATACTTGTTTATCATGCAGGAAATCAATCGGAGCAATCCTTCACCTTCCTGACCAGGTATAGGTCAGGTGGCATCTCGAACCAAGCGGGCGTGTCGGAGCTTTTGGCCGTCGCCGAGGGACCAGGCCCACGCGATCTGAGGAGCCTCCGGCTCTCCGTGTTGTCGATCGCTGCTCGCCGGTGGGTTTTGGCGAGCAACACATTACGCACGCCGGTGGGACATTCAACAACGTCTACATCAACACCCCAGCTGCGATGGAGAAACAGACCGATCACTTACGACGATCCGCACAGCGAGCACAAGGCACGACGAGATCAAGGCCCTCTTCGAGGAAGACCTCATCGGCTCTTTTGAGAGGACCCGTCGCATGGCATCGGTGGAAAGGGTTCTCCCGGCGCTCTTAATGAGGTGGATCATGCATTCGCCGGAGGGCGCACGAGGCTCTCTGACAGAAGTCAACTACATGGTGGCTCATTCTTTGCACCGCCATTAAAGAGCACAGTGAACGCTTTCGGCGGGTCGCGTCGCGTAGTCCAGAGATCATGAAGCATCGGTACTCCCGTCGGGACCTACTTTAGGACTCACCGGGGAAAGACCGCTCCAGACGCAGATCCGTTCGCACTTGCCTCCGTAACCGCCGGGCAGCTTCACGTCGTCTACAAGGTGGAGCGACCCAGCGATTGCCAATTCCTGTTCGAGCCACCTAAGGAGATCCCACACGGATATATATGCGCCTACGTGCGGACTGCAATAACGACACGCACCAAGCAGATTGCAACGCAGGAGTTTCTGGCGGGAACCCTTGGGCGAGATCTTCCGGCGGGCGTGTCCGAGCGGCGATGGCTGGGATGGGCCGACAAGCAGGCGTGGCTAGCCAAGTATGCCGGAGCAAGTCATGAGAATCTAGCCCTACAGCTCAAACAGTGGAGCAAATCGGTACCATCTGAGGACGATTAAACCGTGCGAAGAGAAGGACAATCGGCTATTCAAAGCCGTACCTAACGAAGTTTGATCGATTCCGCGCCACCCAAGTATAAGCTCCCGAGTTCTCAAGATTCGGGTCGGAAGGGTCAAGCTCGATCGAGCACATAAGCGATACAGCACAACTAGGCATGATTTGCGTCGATCGGATCGCGTAAGATTCTTTGCGCAATCTCCGACAGACCGGCCTTTGGGTGGTACACCTCACCGCCACCGATTCAATTCATACGGAAGCAAGCTGGAAGAGCGGTTCCACATCGATTACCATTCGAGGCTCTTGAGGCTGGCATTGCGGACTGGCGCAGTCTTGGCGAAGCGAGAAAGCAGCAGTACATCCAGCGCTTTAGGACGGTCAAGAACCGATGTTACTCAGCTCGTTTAACTGAGAAGGAAGCGTCGAGTGGCGGTGTTGGTCTCTCGGCACCCATCAAGGACTTGGCATTCGGTAGAATACAACTCATTGGCGCACATGGCCCGAACCGGCGATGTATGAGCGGCGCCACCACAGGTTACCAAGACAAATTCAAGCGTCCGATAAGCACGGTCGATGCGAGAAGAAGAAGATCCGACGCAGGACCGGAGGTGGCCGTGCTGAATGGGCTCGGGGCAGATCCTGTGGCCTGCAAATGGGTGAAACAGCAAGGGCCTGCGAAGGGTTCGACTTGATGTGAGCAAAGCTGAGCGGATATTCGATCTCTTCTGAAGGAGAAGCGGTGAGATTACCGAAGGCCACAAAATCCCTACGGCTCGGAGATGAGCAGGAGACCATCTTGCAAGTGGCATCATTCGTTCACTCACCACCAACGAGTGCAAGGAGCCGCCAAATCCAAATGGCGATAGAACAAGGTCGATCCTTGGGCGATTCGCCATGAAAGTGGACACAAACCCATTTCCGGCGTCAACATGGTAGAACTTCGAGCTCCATGCGGCGTAAGCTGGATTTCTCGTTCGGCGTTAACATGGCGGTCTGGATACCACCATGACACGCATAAAGAGAACGGTGGTCTCCGGGGCAAGGAAAGAAAGGAGGCTAGTCCATGCCGGCCCGGCCACAATGACGGTACTTAACGGAGGAACAAGTGAGGAGAGTGCGATATCGAAGCCACATTCCACGCATCTCCTTAACAAGTATGAGCGCCGGTATGACCAACGTCGCCCGACGAGAGGCAGCGGAAGATATGAGCACCTTGCTAGGGGACCGTCGAAGAGAAGGAAGGCGACTAGGCATTGGGATTGTCCTTTCTTCAAGTATTGCTTTGCATCGGAATGAGCCGATTGCCTACAATCGACAAGCCCGGAATGCAACCAGCGAAGAGGACACGAGGCGATGTCGGTATTCAAACGCCTAGGGCCTCTTAGTCCCGAGCACACAAGGAGTCCGCTCGGCGAGGAGACCTCGAGGCCGAAGGATTCCGAGGTCAAAACAGTATCACCGTCAAGGTGGTGCCCGACGGACTCAGACATACCGAGCGTAGAGTGCGGCTGCGTAACCTAGAGGAAGTCAAGCAGTATCTCACGCTTTGAAAGCGAGGCCTGATCGGCCGTCAAAGTGAGACGAGATGTGGAAGCGGAAGACCGCCCGACAGGAAAGAGTGGCGCCCAAACCGGTAAGAGCCGATGCAAAGACATCGGCTAGCACAAACATGGTGTTCGTGCTCCGTCGAATTCTGCGCCAAGAACCGATGAGCTACTCGTGGCACAATTTGATCGCGGCCCACGGCGGTTATCTTTGAAGCCACGTGAGAAGGGTTACAAACATCGAAAGCCACAGCCTGCGAGGTTACATCAATGGGCAACTGTCGCCAAGATGTTGGTGGACACCGGGCGGCGATCAATATCATGCCATACTCCATGCTACGACGTTTGGGGCGCTCCTGCAGATCGATCAAAACCAACGCGTCACGTTGAGCGACTTCAGCGGTCGGTCTTCGGGAACACAAGGTGTCTTGAGCGTGGACTTGGCGGTGGGCAGGAAAACCGTACCCACGTCATTCTTCGTCGTGACGGCAAGAGCACTTACACCATCTTGCTAGGAAGGGATTGGATTCACGCTAATTGCTGCATCCGTCCACAATGCATCGATGCACGATCGATGGGATGGAGGCGTGGAGGTCATCCGCATGACGATTCCATCGAGATCTCCATAGCTGGCATGAGCGTCCGGGAGGCGTAAGACCAAGAGCCGATCTGGAATCAATCTAGACGATCGCGGCGTATTGAAGCTACAAAAAGCGGGGTGAGGCTGGTCTTATCCATCGCCTTACGAGTAGAAAAGCCCACGATCATCCGTGTACGGCGATCCTGCGATCGGCCACAAAAATAAAAGCAGCGATCATCGACAAGCGGTTCATGTAGTCGTGGCGGAGATGCTTGCCACTGTAAAATAATAAGGTGTAAACCGTCCTTGACAGATGCAAGCAAAGGGGCGATTCAGCGATCGGCCCAAATTATTTTGTTGTCCTCACCCACCGTTTGCCACCTGTGTTTAGCGTCGATTTGACGGTGACGGAAGCTAGGTGCGGGTTTACATCCGCTGATGAGCTAGAAGAGATCGACATTGGTCCTGGGGATAAGCCACGACCAACATTTATCAGCAGAAAGTTAGAGCCAAGTCTGCGGGGCCCGATGATAGCCCTGTTGAAACAATATCCAGATTGCTTCGCCTGGGACTACACAGAGATGCCTGGATTGGACAGGAGCATCATCGAGCATCGTCTCCCGCAGAAAGGATTTCGGCCGTTTCAGCAGCGAGCACGACAAATGAAGGCCGAAATTCTGGCAGAAGACAAGAAAGAGGTCGAAAAAATGTTGACGGCCAATTTGATCAGACCATGCAGGTATGCTGAGTGGATTTCTAGTATCGTACCTGTCGAGAAGAAGGGTGGCCAATGGCGGGTTGCTATAGATTTTCGAGATCTCAACAGAGCTACCCCAAAGGATGAGTATCCGATGCCGTGGCGAAACATTAATCAATGCAAGATTTGGTCATAAAATTTTGAGCTTCATGGGCGGCAATGCGGGTACAACCAGATCTTCATGGCTCCGGAAGACATACACAAGACTGCATTGAGTCCTGTGGTCCGTGGGGTTATTTGAATATGTAGTCATGACGTTTGGACTAAAAATGCCGCGCCACGTACCAAAGGGCCATGAATTATATCTTCCATGATCGATCGGCAAACTGGTGGAAATTTACATCGATGACGTGGTGATCAAGTCGGCTTCACGCACGGACACTTGGACGATCGCAGCGTCTGGACCGAACAAGAAAATTGACCTACGGATGAATCCAAAGAAGTGTGCTTCGGGGTGACGGTCGGTTCTTGGGTTTCGGTCCATGAGCGGAATTGAGATCGGCCTAAAAAGTCGAGGCGGTCGTGCGATGAAGCCACCCACCACAAAGAAAGAAGCTGCAGGTCCCTTATCGGCAAGATCAACTTCGACGATTCATCTCAATCTGTCGAGAAAAGGATTGAGCCGTTCATGGGACTAGTTAAAATCAAATCGACGAGGAATTCGGCTGAAGCGAGCAACAACGCCTTTTGAGATCACAGAATATCGACAAAGCCGCCGGTGTTAGTTCCACCTCGGCTGAGCCATTCTACATTTACTTGTCGATGGTGACACATCCATCGCCTCGGTAGTGGTGCAAGTTTATGATGGGCTGGGCGGGTCGTCTTTTACATAAGCAGGAGGATCTGGGCCTTGAGACAAGGTACCCTGATATCGATAAGTTGTGCCTCTGCCTGTTTTTCACCTGCACCAAGTTGCGACACATTTTTCTATCAGCAGAGATCATCATCATATGCAAATCAGACGTCATAAAGCACATGCTGTCGGCTCCTATGTTAAAAGGCGGTTGGGCAAATGGATGTTTGCATTGTCGAGTTTGACATCCGGTATCAACCGCGAAAGCGATTAAGGGACAATGGCTGATCTTATCATTGAAAGGATCAACACTAACATAGCCGCCTTGTCCATAGGCGTGGGCTATGTTTTTCGACGGATCAGTTTGTGACGATGGCTGCGGCATCGGCATTTTACTCGTGTCGTCCCGGGGGGCAACATTTTCCTTCTCCATCAGATTGTCTACCTCTCGCACTAACAATGTAGCCGAGTACGAGGCGATACGCAAGGATGGAGTTACTCCTCGGCCGGGCCAAGCGATGGAAATTTTTGGAGACTCCAAGTTGGTGATTTCCAGCTCACGGAGGACTACAAGTGCGAGAGCGTCCCTCTTCCCATTATGGCTGCCTTGCCATGTGATGACGCAATTCCGGTACATCAACTTCACTTGGATCCCACGAGCGAGAATCACCGAGGCGATCTTGCGCAAATGGCTTGAGGATACAAGGATGTGGAAGAAGGAGCGTTGATGCAGTTCACGGAATCGGACGGAGAGCCGATATCTTCAATTACTTGAAAGATTCGCTCGGGGCACCTAAGCGGATAAGGTACAAAAGCACGGAGATATTGAGCGGTAAAAATGTGGGGCCGATATAAAAATCGGCCGAATAAGAAAAAAAATATCTGACCAATGCACGGTCATCGGCTTTAGTGGTCCACACATTACAAACAGATGCGGTTTACACATACGAACTCATGAAGAATGCCTCGAAGGCGTGGAAGGCGTCAACACGGATCGATCCACCTCGGCGATCTCGGCCGTCATCCTCATCCTTGCCGTCACTAGCTGCTTGCTCGAGGCACGTATGCCCCCAGATCGGTCTTGATTGAGCTTTGAGGCCTTCCGCCTCGTGTTGGGAGCTATGGATTCTTCCTTGTCACGGATGAGCTGTTTAGTCACGGACCTTCTCCTCAAGATCTTCCAGCTCTGTTTCAAGGATGCGAGCTCGGCGACGGAGGTGTCGATTTAGCATCGAGACGCCTTTTCTCATTAAGCTGGCATCTTTACGCAATATCGGCTTTCGGTGGAAGTTGGGCGTGGCAGATGGATCCTTTCACGGCTAGCTGCACCTGGCGAAAAGGGATAGATTGGCAACTGACAAAAGCTTCACTTGCAGTGTTCCTGGAAGATGATCTTGAATCTCGGCAAGAACGCTCTTCACTTCCTCAGAACCCTCGATCAACTCCTCGATTGAGGAGGACAGCAAGGTTCTAAGACGCTGGAATTGAGGTGGAGCAACCCTGGTTTGCGGATCAGCATGGGCAGCAGATGGAGTTGGTTCGATGGATTCAGGGTCGAACGACAGCAAGCCTGAAAGATCACAACTCTGGCAGCCAGGAGCGTCAGTTTGTGTCTAAACATACAAGACCGGACCAAGAAGAAACTTAAAACATACCTCTCCTATCGAAGGGATAGCCGATGAAGAGACCATCGGTTTGTGTGTGGTCGCTGGAGGCTTGGCCAGATTGGTAGCCGTTTCATCTATACCTTCGGGGATCCCCAGATCCGGCGTCAGCACGGCCCCGGCCTTCCCACTAGAAGCATCAGTGGCCTGAACCTCTTGGCTCGATGGAGAGATCGGTGGTCCTTGACGAGCTCTTTTGGGACCCGATACTGGCCCAGCCTCGACTGGTGCTCGGGGGGCAGCAGGCTCAGGAACAGACCGTTTCTTAGAAGCCGATGGTGGCACATCTGGCTGGCTCGGGGTGATGGTCCTCTCAGAATCCGTTGGGCTCGATTCTCCTTCATCGGGATGTTCGTCCTCGTGAGAAGAATCTTCAATGGAAGCCTGCAAAAGAAAGGAAGGATGTTAAACAGGAACGCGTCTGCCATAGTGAAGAGGATTAACTAAAAAGATGGGTTAGCCTACATGCGAGCTTTCTGGAGAAGGGTTCCGGCGCCTCAAGGTTTTCCTGGCAGCCACATTCCTCGTAGTCGTCCTTGTCCTAGTTGGAACTCATGGGCGGTGGTGTTGAAGTTCCTTGCTTTTTAGAGGCCGATTGAGGTGTTATCGGCTGTTTCTGCATTATGACCTTTTTTAGAGGTGGCGAGTTTTTGCAGAAAAGAACCACAAGAGCTGGTGGAAAGAACTCGAAGGGGGAGCCACATCGTGTGTAGGCTCAGGCCATTTTTCTTTGCAAAGGGAGAAATGGATTAGTAAAGGATCAATTGCAAGCTGCATCAAGAAAATTTGCGTAGTAGTACACATTCCACAGGCGTCGTGTCGGCATCAAGTTGTTTGAGGAGCGGTCCCGAGCTTTCACAGCGTGGGTTTTCCACATCGATCCTCGAAGCCGTCGGTTAATGAAGCGAAGGTGAGGTCATTCGAATAGGGATGGTCGAGCATCAAAGAAGGAGTAACACCTCGATGGTGAGAGGATCGAGGTCGGCTGCACTCCGTAAGATGATGGAGAAGAAAGTGGGAGCTACTTGTCCAAGGCGAATGGCGGGCCATCGAGGCTGGTAAAATTCATACCAGGTTTGATTATTACATTGGACGTACTCATGCCAACTGGAAGGAAACAGGGGCGAATCACGGTGGAAAAAAGCTGCCGAGTGCTAGTGTCATCGGCAAAACTGTCCAGCCTAAAGGAGAGTGGATTTTCAAAATGTTCCGATTCCTCCATATAAGGGGAAAAGGTGGGGTTGTCCAGACCCTGGAAGAAAGTGCTGAACCACTTGGATGCTTCCTGAGGAGATAATTTGCTGCCTGGCAACCTGTACAAAGCTTGGCCATAACTAGTGCATCGGATCTGCTTCCCTTTAACATCAGGAAAGGTGCAACTCGCTAGGAGGAAGTGCGGGATGTGGTTTTGAAAGTACTGAGCCCATAACTGAATGGACCACCAAGGACCACCCGTTTTGATGGCTATGCACGAGAGCGACAATGGACATCAATTGGAGATATCGATAGACCTCTCCAAGGCAGTTTGCGATACCAAGTTGAGTACCTCCGCGTTCATGGGCTAAGGAGAGATAGTTTTGGTTGGAGCAAGGAAGGACCACGAAGATGAAATGCTCTAACGAGAAGTTGAGAAAGGTATGTTCTTTCTCGAAAGCAGGCCCTTCGTTTTCATATGGCGTTGGAGATAAGCACCCAACTTGTACAATCTGTTTTGGAAGACAGTTTGTAGGGACTTTGGTCGATTTGAAAGCGGAGGGGCTGGGTGATGTAACATCCAGGCGATGATCATCACCACGTCTAGCAATGTTGGTGACATAGGGCCATGGCCAAACATAAAGCAGTTCAAAGCGTCGGACGAAATAGCCGATGGTTTTGAGAAGATTCTCGTGTTTCTCAAGAGGAGACAACGATAGATGCAAGGCATCGGCTATTCCCAAAGTTTCCCATTGGGGTTGGTAAGCTCTAGCTACCTATTTGAACCAAGAAACCCAATGTTCAGGGGATTAGGCCAGGCTGCATAGCGGTCGGCCCAAGAGTTCAGATCTAGGTCTTGGGCGACAAAGGATCCTATTTGCCAAGAAATCGGATGGGCAGGACTAGAATCGAGCGAGGGCGGCGAGAGAATTTGGGAGAGAAGGATGCGAAGCGTAGAATGTCCGAAACCTAGAAAGATTAATGGTGGAGTAAAGGCATCAATTGGTGTTCATCATTAAGTTACGGCGTTGTGTTCGGACTACGAGGGTAAGCGTACCTTCGCCGGAGACCTCTGGATTGGTCTTTGACGATTACGCCATCTGGTTTGCCGGCGGATGGATGCGATTGAGGATTGAGGATTCTTGTTCTTTGGGGACTCGATCATTTGGTGGGCGATGGGGATCTAGGTCGCCCTTTTTGAAGGCAGTCGCAGGTTACCGTTTGAAACTAAGAGGTGGCCGTTTAGGTTGCCTAAGTATGCGACTGAGTTGGACCTTGTCAACAATTTTGGAAAAGCCGATGTGCATCGGCTCTTTGAGTCATGGTTTGGTTGACTGTGAGGACGTGACAAGGTTAAAGCCGATACGTTGCTATCGGCTCCTGGAACATCGACTTATTCTTGTTATCGACGAAATTGGGGCGGAAAGGCAATCTTGAGAGATGATTTCATTCATTCATTCAAAAGTGGATTGCTTACAAGCGGTGATGGATTACAAAGGGGCATACTACTAATTCCTAATCTAATTCCTAATCTAAGCCGAGGTCGTCGTCGCTGCTGCCGCCGCCGTCTTGTTATTATCATCGCCTTCGCTGCGTCGTCTTATTCTTCTTGAGGAAGCCGGTGAGCCTCGTCCTCGTCCTCGTCGTAAATGCCGTCTTCGGACCCGGCGGAAGCGCTTCGTCGGGTACTCGATCGGAGGTGTCCTCCTCACTCCTCCTTCGGCGGAAGAGTCGGCCGTCCACGACCGATTGTCGTCATTGCTCTTCGCCTCCGGTTCCCGTCGGCGAGAATTGCAGGCTCTCTTCGCCGTCGATCGACGATCGTCCTCGACGAACGGCGAAATCGATCCTTCGTCCCCACCATCGTGGCGGAAATCTTATCTATCGCCGTGGCGGATGCTCTGGCGTTGGCTCTCGCCGCTAATCGAGTTGGGCGTGGGAGGACACATCGGAGGAAGCGAGAGGAGGCCATGGCGAAAGAGGGTTTTTCCGGCGATGGGAGAGGGTTTTACGGCAACCGGAGGAAGATGGGGACCGCGAACTGTTCAGCTGATTTAAATAAGGGAATAGTGAATGACGGTTCAATGCCATGGCGGTTTCCCAGATTACCGCCAAAATCGTCAAATCACGCTGCTTGAGAGTTGAGAAGACAGGCATCATGATGAAGGGGTAGCGTGGCGGTGCTGTTACGCCACGTGCAGCCGACGCTACCGATAAAAAGAGGAGAAGAGGAAAACGCCTGAGTGGTTTTGGAATTATCATTGCCAATACCATGGGGTCATGTGTTATCACCATATCTTGGCCAAAGACGGAGATGGGCCGTGATCGTGATGGGCTTAGAAGATACATATATTCAAGGTGTGGTTGGATCGGCCTAGTGCGTAGATTTGGGCTGAATTGCCCGTGTATCTTGTATCATAGTAGGATTCGTGTTTGTTTAGGTTTCGTTTATGTTTAGGTAAAGATAGAGTTGTAGAGTTATTCCAAAAGTAGAGAGTCTCCGGACTATAAATATGTACCTAGGGTTATTGAGAGAGGAGGACAACCACGTTCACGACAAACACAATCTCGGCGCATCGCCACCCCTTGTTCTTAGGGTTTCTTTCGGGTAAGTGCCATGCTGCCTAGATCGCATCTTGAGATCTAGGCAGTATCTACTTCGTTACACGGTTTTACTACTTGAGCGTTGTTGATGGCGAGTAATACCATTATCATAGATTGTTTGAGGCTAGCATCGTTACTTTTCCACTACTATCGTCGGGTTATCTGCCTCTAGCTATCTCGCGCCCTTGCACCTTTTCCCAAAGTGTGAGGGTAGCATCTTATGATCTTTATTTAGTCGATTCGATCTGTTATAGTTGTGCCTTGTTCGTCAAGGTTTAGTTTAATATCTACGTAATCAGGCCTTACAAGCGGGTTGAACGATCCGGTAATGCATAAGGATGTGGCTTATTCGTTCTAGAGAGGATGTTAGGTAATTGGCTTTATGTTGGTTATTAGGCCTTCTCTAGGGTTGATATTCTTCATCTTTTGCGTACTAGGCTCAATTACGCGTAGACGTTCCGTTATGTGGTGAAAACATTAAACTATCGTAGATCGATTTAACTTGTAATGATCAAGCAAAACCCCATGTTATCATAAATCTAACGCAGAACCATGGGGCAATCGGCTTTAAGAGCCGATTCTGAAACACAGGAGCCGATCGCTCGAATTTTACGTATACTTGTTTATCATGCAGGAAATCAATCGGAGCAATCCTTCACCTTCCTGACCAGGTATAGGTCAGGTGGCACGCCCTCAAACCAAGCCAGGACGTGTGCCGGAGCTTTTGCGGGCCGTCGCCCGAGGGACCAGGGCCCACCAGCAGTCCTGGGAGCCTCCCGGCTCTCCGTGTTGTCAGTCGCTGCTCGCCGGTGGGTTTTGGCAGGCAACAGCAACACCATTGGTACCATTTTTTACTGGTGGCATTCCATCCACACACCACTAGTGGCAGTGGCGTGAGATTATTGGTGTGTGGGTTCAACGCCACTAATTTTTTTCCGAATGCCACCAATGAGCTTTTCCTACTAGTGAAAGGACCTGAAATGTGATTTCCAAAAAAGAAGGGGGTTATCAACAAATATACCGTGCACCATTAGTTAGCGTGGCACGCCACATGTTAATCTCTCGATGATTAGGACTAGTTTTGCACCAATTAGTAACTAATGGGACTACCTGGCCCCATTCTAGAACTTTTGGGACTAAAATGCACCTGATTTATAACTAGTGGGACCTCTGGTGTATTTAGCTTAAGTTTTAGGAGGGCGTGTACCGAAGCAGAAGTGATACTAGCTAGTACTATTCAATAAAGATACTCGGGCAGCTGTCTGAAACAGGAGTCTGTTAATTGTAGGTTGATTGGGCTGGAGGCATGCGGGTTCGGCCGCCCTTGTCTGGGGCGCATTCGACCATTGGAGCATGCAGTTTCTTCCTGCCGTGACCAAAGTACGTGAGCCACCATGCGCATGTGCGAGTGTGAGTGGCTACGAATATTATTAGGCCTTGCCTGCCTGCCTGCCTGCCGGCCGGTATCTATACTCTGTTATAGCTTCCAGCAATGTTCAAGCACTACATATATAAGACCGGCCCAAGATCTCTCCTTGATGGACATCCAATCCAAGCATCTCAAGATCTCTCCTTGATCCGCCGGCGATCCACTTTTTCTTGATCATACCTTGACACGATCGGCCTCGATGGATCCCATTTCCAATGCTATGCGCATCCAGATGACTGTGCCGCCGGCCCAGCACCCGTCGTCGTCCCCACCGCCGAGCTTCGCCGCCGGTAAGCCGCCTGTGCCTGTGGACAAGACGATGTCGAGCGCGTCCGACCTGCTGAAGCTGCTGCCGACCGGCACGGTGCTGGCCTTCCAGGCGCTGGCGCCGTCCTTCAGCAACCACGGCGGCGTCTGCCACGCCGCCAACCGGTACCTGGTCCTGGCGCTCATCGCCGCCTGCGCCGCGTCCTGCGTCCTCCTCTCCTTCACGGACAGCCTCGTCGGCCGCGACGGCAGGCTCTACTACGGCGCGGCCACCTTCCGGGGCTTCTACCCCTTCAACTTCACCGGCACGCGCACCGACCGGGACGCCGTGTTCAAGGACCTCTCCAGGTTCCGGGTCACCCCCATGGATTTCGTGCATGCCGTCTGCTCCGCTGCCGTATTCCTCGCCGTCGCCTTCGCCCACGCCAGCGTACAGAGCTGCTTGTTCCCTGTCGCCGGGATGGACTTGAGGGAGCTGCTGGTCAACTTGCCTCTTGCCTCGGGATTCCTGGCTAGCATGGTGTTTATGATCTTCCCCACTACCAGGAAGAGTATCGGCTACACGGATATGATGCCCCACTCCCAGTGACGAGTTACGACACTTACAAAACTATAGATTCAAACGGAGTAATCATGTTCTACATATCCATCGTGAGATACGATTAATCTTCCCATTTTTAATTAGAGCTAGCTATCGGTCGAACGAGATTTAATTAAATCCCACTCGAGTGATCCCACGCCGGTGTTATAGCAGTGCATGCATGTTTTGTTTGTGCTGCACACATTCAATCTTGCACGGCCCGCGTGCAGCCGATCAACAAACAAGCTTGATGTGGATTGCTCAGTGTTGTACCGCTTGTAGCATTTCTCTTTCTTTCGAGAGTGATCGTACTCCCTCCGTACTCAAATAAATGTACTTCTAGCTTTTGCCTAAATCAAACTTTATTAAATTTGACTAACCTTATAAATAAATATAACAATATATATTACATAAAATTGTCATATTATGAAACTAAAATTGAAAATAAATTTAGTGATACCAATTTAGTGGCATGAGTATTGCTATGTTTTTCTATAAAATTATTATTCAAATTTTACTTAGTTTAACTTAGAAAAAGGTTAGAAATACACTTATTTGCGGACGGAGGGGGGTACAATTCTACGATTTGTCTATATGTATATTGATTTTTCTAGTACTCATCCAAGCAATATTTAAGTTATTATAGCTGTCAACTCTTGGACTAGTGAGGTGATTTGTGCCAGTGAATTGGTAGTGACGGAGATTTTCCTTATAACACGTGGATCCTTAAAATAACCGTCAGTTTACTGTTTTGGACGAAAAAATGGTTCGATCAGACACCACAAAGGAGGTCATCCTTTAAAAAATTTTTTGGGGGGGGGGGGGGGGTGGCAAAATGCACCCCAACCCACAAATACGAGGGTTTGGTGTCCTTCCCGATGGTGCCCCTATCCCATGGAAACCCTTGGTGGGACGGAAGTTTCAGCATATTCTACTTTCCCCCTCCTGTGCAACAAACTACCGCCTCCACACGGCGCCCTCGATTCTGCCAGCGCCCCATCGATTCTTGCCGCGAAGAAGTTAGCTGCCGCTCGCCGCCACCGTTCCCCACCCATGGTATGCCGGAGGGCACCGCATGATGGAGATCCCGCTCATGGCGGAGAGGCGGAATACCATGGCCGCCATGGATACCGCGCCGAGATTGGGCCACCAGCTTGAGGCCACAGCACCGATGGAAACATGCCCTAGAGGCAATAATAAATGTTTTATTATTCATATTTATGTTTCATAATTAAGTTTATCATTCTATTCTATAATTGTATTAGTTTCGAATAATGTGTATTTAGAGGAAAAACCTAATACATGTATGGGATGATAAACACCAAACAAAGATGTCCCTAGTCATGCCTCTCGGACTAGTATGTATGTCAATGATAGTTTCGGTTTACTAACTATGGGCAAAGTGAAAATGTGATTGTGGAGTTGCCAGTGACATATATGATCGGATTTGTTGGAGAACAACGATGATGGATAAACCCAAACATGAGATACCGTCAAACACATCGTCAATATAGTTATCCGTTTAATCTCATAAAGACATTGTATTTCCTTTATTAGAAATTATTTGACCACGGCACACATATGAACTTGCGTACAATATGGATGTGGAAAAATTCTTCAAACGTTGCTTCCAACAGAATAATTATAAAGTTCATACTTGTCGTATCAGATGATTCGCCAATAATTCACATGGTGTGCTTGTGAGAATTGATACTCATGGCGATGGAGAGATACACTTTGGGACCACTCATGTACTATGGTGTCCGTCATCGTCTGGTCGGACACGTGATCAAGTTGATAAACACATGAACATCGATAGTACGGGATGAATAAAGAGTATATGTCAAACGAGAATAACCTAGTGTTTCTTGAGCAATGTAGGGTATCGACGAATCAATACGATATGTATCGAACTCAATACTACGGTTCACACGATAAAAAACTTCGTGTTATTTACGAGGTTTGCTACTTGTATCAAGACACTGATAGTAAACATTGTCACCGAATGAGTTTCAGACATGTCCACAAATATACGAACCTACCGGGTCACACACTTAAGACATTTTCGGCATTCTAGAATGTGAGTTCGAATGAGATAGTTGGATAAAGTAATCCCAAAAGAATGTTTCGAAGTGTCTCGGGATATTCCGAAGGTGTCCGGGATATCACCGAGAGTGGACAAAATAGTTCCGTACATTGGAAGAGGATGATGGGAATATTTTAGGAAGGTTTCAAATATATTCAGAGGTGTCCAGAAGTTAATTCGGAAAGCTTCGGAATAAATATTTATGTTAATAATAAATAAGAAAATATTATTTATTAATATTCTAGTGGACCACATGGGCCCACTGGGCCCACACGTGCGTGGGAGGGGAGGAACCTGGCCGATTCGTCCAGGGCCTCCCTAGGCCGGGGGGGGGTGATACATTGAAAACGTATCTATAATTTTTGATGTTCCATGCTTGTTTAGTATCTACTTTGCTTTGTTTTGTCTATACTTTGAGTTATTTTTATATGTTTTCTGAGACTAACCTATTAACAAGATGTCACAGTATCAGTTGCCTGTTTCTTCTGTTTTTGGTTTCAGAAAAGGCAGAAAATCAATATTCTCGGAATTGGACGGGACAAATGCCAAATTCAATATTTTACCGTGGGGAACACGGATCCAGAAGACGAGACAGAGAAGAGCCACCAGGGGACCACGCCCCCTGGCCGCGTGGCCAAGCCTGGCCCGCACCTGGGGGGTGCGGCCGCCCTGGGTGCCCCTACCTCGCCTCTTCGCCCATAAGAAGCCCCCGATACCAAAACCCTAAGTACCCAATCAATCTTCCACGAAACAGTCTGTAACCGCCACCACCATCATCCCTAGATCGGGGAGGGGGGATCTGAAGCTCTTCCCGGCACCCTACCAGAGGGGAGATCATCCCGGAGGCCTTCTTCATCATCATGCCAGCCTCCGGTATGAAGCGTGAGTAGTTCCACCTTGGACTACGGGTCCATGTAGTAGCTAGATGGTTATCTCTCCTCCTTTGTGCTACCATGTTTAGATCTTGTGAGCTTCGTTCATGATCAAGATCATCTATTTGTAATCATGCATGTTGTGTTTGCGGGATCCGATGGATATTAAGATTACTATGTCAGATTGATTAATGGTTTTGTCTTATTGATTTTATCATGTCTGTGTTGTTTGTAATCTTGCATGCTCTTTGATTCTAGTATCTATCTTGGCCAAGTAGATGCTAGTGACTCCAAGAGGGAGTATTTATGCTTGATAGTGGGTTCATGCCTCTATTTAATCTGGGGAAGTGACAAAAATCTTTAAGGTTGTAGATGTGATGTTGCTACTAGGGAGAAAACAACGGTCTCTTGTTCATGGAACAAGTGTATTATTTACCTTACACACTTTGCTTAAAGCAGTTATCCGTTGCTTGCAACTTAATACTGGAGGGGGGGTTCGGATGATAACCTGAAGGTGGATTACTAGTCATAGATGCAGTTGGATGGCAGTCTACGTATCTTGTTGTAATGCCCAATCAAATCTCATAGGATCATGAATGTCTAGTATTGCATTGTTATGCCTTGCTCAGTCCTGTCAATTGTCCCACTGTAATTTGTTTTACCCAGCATGCCAGGTTTGTTTATCTTATGGAGAGCACCTCTAGTGAATTATGGACCCCGGTCCAACCTTTACCATTGATATATTACCTTCCACACCATACAGTTAATCCTTTGTTTTCAGCAAACCAGTGAGATTGACAACCTCACCGTTCGTTGGGACAAATTCTTGAGTTCGTGTTGTGCAGGTTTCCAAGTTGCTAGCAACACTTTTGAGTCGTTTCCTTCCTCCTACTGGTTCGATAACCTTGGTTTCTTACTGAGGGAAAACTTGCTGCTGTGCTCATCATACCTTCCTCTTGGGTTCTCCCAACGAATCTCAACAATCAACTGAGCCACCATTAAGATTTTCTTGCGCTATTGCCGGGGAGGCTAAGGACGGCTTCACAAGGGGAGTCGTTCACAACCTTTATCTTTGCTTTGTTTTTGTTTTGCTTGGTTTTGTTTGCCTCTTTTTATCAAAAACTTCAAAAAAAATTAGTTTCGTTCGGTTTGCTTTCTCTTATAAAAAACACACAGAAAATTAGTTCCTGCTCTAGTTGCTGCTGCTATTGGCTTGCTCCACTTTGTCCAAAATGAACTCTGCTGAGAACACCAAGTTGTGTGACTTCACTAGCACAAACAACAATGATTTCCTGAGTACACCTATTGCTCCACTTGCTCCTGATGCTACCTTTTATGAAATTAAGCCTGTTTTGTTGAATCTTGTGATGAAAGAGCAATTTTATGATGCTAGTTCTGATGATGCTGCTTCCCACCTCAATAACTTTGTTGAACTTTGTGAGATGCAAAAATATAAGGATGTAGATGGAGATATTATTAAGCTCAAGTTGTTTCCTTTCTCCTTGAGAGGAAAAGCTAAAGAATGGTTGCTATCCTTGCCTAGAAATAGTATTGATTCTTGGATTAAGTGCAAAGATGCTTTTATTGGAAAATACTATCCTCCTGCTAAGATCAAATAGATGAGAAGTGAAATAATGAAATTTAAACAACTTGATAATGAACATGTTGCTCAAGCTTGGGAAAGAGTGAAATCTTTGGTTAAGAATTATGCCACTCATGGACTTACTGCTTGGATGATTATCCATACTTTTTATGCAGGTTTAAACTTCTCCTCAAGAAAGCTATTGGATTCAGCTGCTGGAGGTACCTTTATGAACATTACCTTGAGTGCTGCAACAAAGATCCTTGATAATATGATGGTTAATTGTTCTGAATGGCACACTGAGAGAGCTCCACATGGTAAGAAGATAAATTCTGTTGAAGGAACCTCCTCTTTGAGTGATAAGATTTATGTCATCATGGTATGCATGTTAATGGAAAAGCTCCTATTGATCCAAATAATGTTCCCCTAGCCTCTTTGGTTGCTCAAGAAGAGAAAGTTGATGTGAACTTCATTAGAAACAACAATTTCAACAACAATGCCTATAAGAATAATTTTGGTAGTAACAACAATTATAGGCCTTATCCTCCTAATAATGGCAATACCTTTGGAAACTCTTACAACAATACTAGAAGTTCTCCCTTTGAACTTGAAGTCATGCTCAAAGACTTTATTAGTAAACAAACTACTTTCAACAAAACAGTGGAGGAAAAGCTCTTGAATGTTGATAAAAATATTTCCTCTTTGTCTGAAGCACAGTCCTCTTTGATTAATAAAATGGCTGCTAAACCTGAAACTTTGGAAAGTACCTTTGCTTCTACTCATGCTATACAAGTTATTATTGATGAAAATGTTAGACTGTTAGCTCAACTACATGCTAAGTGGGAGAGAGAATCCAAAATTGCTAGAAACAATAGTATGTGCACTATCATCAACACCAATATGGATGCCACTAAACCACAAGAAGTCCATATTCCTCCTACCACAATGCCTAAACCCAATGAGTCTACTACCAGTGATGCTAAGTTTGATTTTGATCTTGATGGTTGCAATATTTCTAAAGTGATTATATTCCTACAAAATCTTGTTAGAAGTCCTGATGCTAGTGATATGAATGTAGCTTTCACCAAACACATTACTGATGCTCTTATTAAAATTAAGGAAGAAAAGTTGAAACAAGCCTATATTCCTAGGAAAGTAGAAGATAGTTGGAAAACCATCATTAATATGTAAGTGAATGACTTTGATCTCAAAGCTTCATGTGACCTTTGTTCTAGTGTCTCTATTATGCCTAGAAATATTTATGAAATGCTTGATTTGCCACCTTTGGAAGATTGTTATTTGGATGTCACACTTAATGATAATGCTAAAAAGAAACTCATGGGGAGCGTTAATGATGTTATTATTATGGTAAAAAATGCTTATTCCCCTGTTGATTTCTATGTTTTGGATGTTCAATATAATGCTTTTGTCCTATTACTTTGGAAAGACATTTTCTTAGAACTATTGGTGCCATCATTGATATGAAAGAAGGCACCATTAAATATAAATTTCCATTCAAGAAAGGTATTGAACACTTCCCTATGAGGAGAGAGAAGTTGCTTTTTGCCCCTCATTTGAAAGCAAGATTTGATGTTAATGCTTCTTTATTTGAAAATACATGATTCTTGCTTCTTGTGCCTAACTTAAAGGGGTTAAAGAAAAGTAATTATTAGGAGATAGCCCAAAAGTTTTATTAAGTCTTGGAAGTTATTACCTCTGTAATAACCGCTTCTTATCCTTTTTATTTGCTTTTTGTGCCAAGAATAACCTCTAATGAGGGAAGTAAGATTTGGGGAGTTGCTGTCCCGAAACAGATTTTTGTGCTCTATTGTAAACATTCGTATAAAATCTCTGTAAGTCGGATTGAGATGTAATTTTCTAAATAAATCCCCCAGGTTGTTATATAACTTTCGTTAGTTCAACACTTTTTGATTTGAGCAATAGAAGGTCTTCGAAAAAATTGGTTTCTACTTGCTGGTCTGTTTTGACAGATTTCTGCCATTATTTGTATTTGCTTCTTATTGATTCCTTTTTGGGTTCTTTTTGGGAAATTGAGCTTTTTGAGGGAAATGCTACAGTAGCTTGTGTATTTAGTGAAAGTTTTGTTGTTTTAAAACTAAACCCCTAGGGTCTATTATCTTTTGAATACACTAATGTTGCTAATGAAGATTGTGTGAAGTTCTGTATGAAGGAAAAACTTTAGGTGTAAAGGAAGAATGATGTAATGAGATGAAGAATGGACAAAATCTCAAGCTTGGGGATGCCACCCCGTGTGACCCCACGAAATATTCAAGAGGTACTAGCGTCAAATCTTGGGGATGCCCAAGGCATCCCCTTCTTCATCAATTAAAATCTCAGGTCTTTCTAGACACTTTGTTTTTATTGTTTCATGCACTGTTGTGTTGTTCTTGAAGCGTATTAGTTTTTGTTTTTGTTTGCTTGAATAAAGTAGTTTAGACCCCCGTTCTCACTGTGTTATTTCAAATAAGTTGATTGGTGTTGGAGAGGAGTAGAATGTTCTTGCTTGAATAGTACAAGAGGAGCTTGCTGTTATTGTGACTTAGACTTTATCATGTCATGCCAGATATTGTCTTGACCTTATTCTTAGTGATTATTGCTTTAGCATGACTTGTTCCAAACAATTTGGATTGCTTAATGTGCCTTGAAGGAATCATGTGTTGTTTTAGCATACAACAACATAGTATTGTGGTATTCTCCTTTGATGCTTTGTTTGGGTTGACTTGGCACATGCTCACATCATGTTATGACTATGAACAAGTCACCTTAGCTTCTATGATCATTTAGTTTTTAACTTGTGGTACCACTTTATGTTTTGATTAGTAATGTTTTGTCGCTCTACATGATTATGGCCATTATTGCTCTCTTAGTTGGTCTCTCCCAGTCTTTTGCTAGCCTCCACTTGTATGAGTAAGATCTACTCATGCATATAACTCCTAAGAAACCAAGTTATTCCAAAGTGTCAACTATAAATTCGAATGCATAGTGTGTTACACCATTTCAAGTATATTCTTGTTTTCATCTACCTTCCAATTAAAAAGTCTCTTTGTTATGTGAAAACTTAGTGATTAAAGCTCTCACAAACTTGATGGCATACTTTATTTTTCTTGCCCCTAATAAACTTGAACCATTGTGTTATCTATGTTGTATATTCTTGCACTTATACGATGGAATTAGCAGAACCATGCTATCATGGGGAATGCATTCAACATTGCACTTGTACATTGTACACAGTGGATATCATGCTCTTTTGTTTATGGATGTCATCGGTGTGAAATGAAAGGGGAGCTTGTAAGTCCAAGGAGTTATGTATGTGTGTTAGAGAAATGCCTGGGCCGCTAGCCTAAGCCTTTCCTAATCATGGTGGAAACTTGCAACATCACCATAATGAGCAATCTATGAAGCATCACTACTAGGAAAACGGCTATAGGTAATCAGCACATCCGTGGCTCACATGGTTGAAGTGCCCCACGGCTAAAACAGGCGTGGCTCACCTGTGGGCAGTGCCCTACTAATAACTAGAACAACCGTGGCGCACATGACCATAGTGCGCCACAGATGTGTGTGGGCCAGGGCCCTGTTGGCCACACGCCAAACTTCTGTAGCGCACTACAGTAATGTGCGCCACGGTTGTTAGGGTCATCTGTGGCGCACGTGTGCATGGTGCGCTACGACTAAGCGCATGCCCACCTCTGCTCTGAAACGGCCACAAACTTCTGTGGCGCACTCCGCCTAGTGCGCCACAGGGACTAAAACATCATGGCGCACTCCGCCTAGTGCGCCATGAAGTTTATACTCACATGGCGCCTGGGGCCGTGTGCCACGGATGTTTCGATTCTTTAGGACAGCACTTTATGTGCACATGTGTGCCCACACATCCACCACCCACACTTCACTTTCCTTCTTCTTCCTCCTTAGATCTAGTCGGGATCTTCTCCTTCCCACCTCAATTTCTCCATACATTTACCATTTTAGCATGTAAAACTTTCTTTGGATGTTACATAAGTAATAGAGGAGGTCTCGGTCTCTCATCTATCCGTCTCCGGTCGACGCGCACCTCTCCTTTCCATCTTTCTCGCGATCGGTCTCTCATCTCGGTAAGTTGTCCATGTAAGGATGTGTTCATGTGTATATGGATGATGCATGTGCTCATATGTATGTAGATGATCGATGCTCATGATGTGTGTATGTGTGGAGAGGATCGATGGTCATATGTGTGTGTATATGGAGAGTATCGATGATGCTCATGCATGTGTGTATGGAGAGGATAATGATATGTTCATGTGTGTATGGATCGGTTTCTCTCTCTCTCTCTTGTGTTTGTATGTGAACTAGTTGCCTTTTGTTTTGCCAAAATGTTGATTCATTTCCATTTTGGCAAGACTTTGGCATTTCGCAAAGGTCCTAATTTTAGGATAGGTCATGCCGAAATTTTCTATCGACCATTGCATGCATGCATTCATTATGTGGTTCTAATAGACTTCAAAATTGTACCGTGTACATCGTGCAGGCAAAAATGGTCCGCATAATGAGCGAAGGCATTGTGGCTAGATTTTTGAAATGTGCGACGGCGACATGATCTGAAATAACAAGACAGATATAAGATGTTCGTGTAGAAGATGCAAACTCAATGGGTGATCGACCCAGATTAGGGAATCTGCGCACCTGCTCGCCATGGTTTCATGGATGGATACACTCGTTGGATAAGCGATGGCGTAGATGATGGAGACGGTGAAGAAGGTGGCCAACATGGCGATGATCGTCATCACGAGAGAACGGCGAGATGATGAAGAGTCTCCGGAGATGGTGAAGGTGCGAGCGATCGGGATGATGATGATCTAGATGTCGGAGGAGCGACGCGATGGAACAACGTCGGCTAGGTGCGGACCCTTATGTGCAAGAGCTGCTTCTCAAGCGCATTTAGTAACGCCAGGCTGCCGCTAGAGAAAGCCAAGCTTGCGCAACTTGAGAAAGACGCGGTTACTCCATTGTATGAAGGATGCAGGCCCGATGATACCGGTTGAATGTAACGCTCAAGGCTATGGAGATGAAGGCAAAGCACAAATTGAGCGACGCAAGCTTCGACGATATGATGGCATTACAGCACGATCGTCTCCGGAGGGAACACATGTCCAACTAGTATCGAGGATGCCAAGAAAATCATCCTCTCGATCTACCGCGACGTTAGATATCACGTATGCATCAACGATTGCATCATTTATCGGGCGAGGGCGGAGAAAACCACATGTCCGGTGTGCGTGAGTCGATACAAGAAAGGGAAGAAAGCACCTCGAAAAGTGGTATGGTACTTTCCTATCACCCTCGTCTGCGGCTATTTCGCGGACCCTAAAGCGAAGCTCATGCGATGGCATGCGGAAAGGAAGAAGCCGAGATGATGATGACCCGAAAATGATGAGTTGCGGCGCACCCTTGGATGCTAGCGGTGGAAAGCATTGGACCTCGAATTCGAGTCGGTGGAGATTCGAGGAACATCAGGCTTGGTGCGAGCACCGATGGACTCAATCCGTTCGGTAGCGAGCACGCATGAAGACTTGGCCTTTGTTTGTATGGATGTACAACCTCCCTCCATGGTTGTGCATGAAGAAGAAGTACATACAAATGAGTATGCTAATTCAAGGGCGAAACAACCTGGTACCAACATCAATCGTATCTCGGGCTGTTGAAAGAGGAGCTAGCCACGTTATGGGAATCTGGAGCCAATACTTACGGCCGTCGCACAAGATTATTTCACTATGAGAGCCGCGTTGGTCACTACGGTGCAAGACTATCCAGGTTGCGGGTATATCTCGGGCAGGTTATCCAAGGATTCTACGCGTTAGGTGCATGGATAACACAAGCTATCTCCAACTAGAGAAAGATCCGGTCATCGAAAACCGTGTTCATGGCGCACGGAGGTGGCTCGGCAGAATGATCCATGGAGAAAACGTGGAGACCTTCGATGGCAAATCGGAGACCCGAGGAATCCCGGGCGTAGGAGCAGCGAAGAAGTGGAAGAGTTCTGAAAAAGCGGAAAGATTGTCCTAAGCACGGAAAGAAGCGAAAAGCGCAACAAGACAAGCCATTGATGAAGGTATGGAAAACAAGGTGCATTTTCGGGAGTTGCCATCTTGGAAGTTTCTCCATGCCTCATAGCCTCGACATCATGCATATCACGAAAAGCGTGTGCGAGTCCGTCGCCACCATAATCAACATGCCGATAGGACGAAAGATGGTCAAAGCAAGGCACGACCTAATATGCTTGGGTATCCGGAAGGAGCTTCACGGAGGACGCACTACTCGATGATCGGGAAGATGGCGATGATCATGAGTCGGAGCGACACAAGGTCGTCGGAAGGGTAAAAGTTCAAGAAGAACGAATATTACGCCCTCCTTCTTGCTTCACTCTAAGCCAAGATGAGATCAAACAGTTTTCAAGTGCCTTCTAGGAGTCAAATTTCCTTACGACTCTGGCAAGATAAGCGAGATACCTAGGCGAAGCAGAGGTTCGATGGCATGAAGTCTCACGACTGCGTGCTAATGACGCAGTACTTCCGGTCGCACTAAGAGGGATAATGGACGAAGCACGTCTGCGAAGCGTTATTTGGCCTATGCAAGTTTTTGGCGTCATCTCTAGGAAGTCGATTGGCTTGAATCAGCTCGGAAGGCTACAGGAGGAGATCGTGGTGATACTATGTGAGCTTGAGGTCTACTTCCCACCGCATTCTTCGACATTATGGTGCATCTGCTGGTCCATGTCGTGGAGGACATCGTACAACTCGGGCGATGTTTCTCCGCAGCATGGTGGCGTTGAAAGGATGAACGGACACATCAAAGGATACGTTCATAGCAGGTCCCGTCGGATGGAAGCATAGCCAAGGGCTTTACGGCGAAGAGTGCATCTCTTTACGCACGAATTATCTGACATCGAGAACCACGGTCTTCCCGTCAGACACCTTGGCAAGCTCGGATCTGGTCACCGAGAGGGTCGTCATCGCATGCGGACTTGATTTTCGACGCGAGACTTTGATCGAGCAAACCTCGTCGCGCTACAGCATTTAGAACTGGTCGATCCTTGGGTGCGAAGCACAAAAGGTTAATCGAGAAGAAGTACGATGACGGGGCATACGAGGACGCAGGGAGAAATAATCAAAGAGCACAACTCAGATTTCACGCGTTGGTTTAGGCAGACGCTCCTTGATAATCCCGCTCGCATTCTTCCGACACGGAAAGATCATATTCACCTTGTCGCGAGGACCGATGCAAAACCTGGTGACCTATCGGTATGATATCAACGGCTACACATTCTACGGAGGAAAAGGACAACAAGTGTGATTATCGAACTCGAGCGTAACGTCGAATTCTACACCGATGACAACGTGAAGGAAAGATTCTCTGGAAGAATCGAGGAGATCGGGAGCTCGACTATTGTGGAGAAAAGGTGCGATGTTCCGTGTCGGATGGGCAAAGAGCGTCGAAAGAAGACCGGTATTTCACAACCATGGTTATACCCGGCAGCCAAATCCAAGGTCACGGTGCAAGCGTGGCGCGAAAAATGAACCGTGGTACCGGCTACCAAAGTGGACCAATGTTTTTCATTACCGACCGACAAAGCCTAGCCGTGTTGTCGTGAGGAGAAAAAGGAACATCATCGGAATGGATGGAGTCGCCAATGAGCAAGACTTGACCAATACGGCGATCAAAGATTGAAGATGACGACGACTACGATGCAAAGAACATACATCACAAGAAGAAAAGGACAACCCTACCCAAAAAGGTAGCCGTTCGAAAGAAGAAACATTAAAGTGCCGGGGCTAAATTATTCAACCGCGACAAAGAAGGGAAAAAAGATTGTAAAATGCTAGCTCAAAAAATATTGTAAACGCGTGGTCGAAAAAGATTGTAATATTCATGGACAAATTATTATGAAATTTAGTTATACTTTGAATCATATTTGTAACACTTTTATGACATATATCACTACTTTTTGGCATTTTTGGAATATTTAAAAGTATTTTAAAAACAAAACAAAACTTGTATGGCATAAATCACCACTTTTGGACATTTTTTGGAACATTTAAAAGTATTTTTAAAATAAAAATAAAAAAGTGGAGCACCAGGATTCGAACCTGGGTGCTCATAGTTTAGAATAGAGCTAAGGGGCAGAACCAGTGGGCTATGACAGTACTAGTGCTAACAGAAGGGATGGCCGCCCTCTTATCTGGTAGTCCAACACACATAGGCGTAGCGCACCCTGGCCAAGTGCGCTTCGGTTATCCGTAGTGCACTTGGCCAGGGTGCGCTACGCCTATGTGTGTTGGACGCTAGTCAACCGCTCCATCTCACAGACACCACACGCATGGCTGGCAGCCTTGGCATCCAGCAGACACCACACGCACACAGATCGCCACCGCCCACAGATCGCCACCGCTGCACTGTGCTCTCGAGGAGGAGGAGGCCGCCATCACAAGGCTGCTCTCGAGGAGGAGGAGGCCCACGCTTGTGGAGGAGGAGGCTCGTGGAGGAGGAGGCCCGCCGCTTGTGGAGGAGGAGGATCGCGCCGCCGCCCGTCGTCGTTCGCCCGTCGTCCGCCCGTCATAGGTAGCCCCTCCCCTGTCTCTCCCTCTCTCCCTCCCCTGTCTCTCCCTCTATCCCTCTCTCCCCCTCTATCTCCCCGATGGGGGTCTGCCTCTGAACCAAGCCAGATTGCTAGATTGCTAGGCCAATTTGGGGGTCTGTCTCTGAACCAAGCCCGATGGGGGTCTGCCTCTAGATTCGCTTTGTTCGTCGGATTCCAAGCCTACACGCAGATTAAAATTTTCAGATTTGTCTACATCTTCTAGTCTAGCTTATAATGGCATCTGTGTAGCATCTGCGGCCTATTTAGACAAACATGTTTGGTGTTTTGTAAAATTTTGGGATGCTAATCAGTAAGTTTTTTTCTGTTGAGATTTACTTAATGTTTCAGTGTTGTGCTCTAGGAGATACCATGTTGATCAAGTCAATAGGGTTTTGTAGTTAATCAATGTTGCCAATCTGGAATATAATGATGTTTAGTTAATTGTGATTTGTTTGTTTAGTTATCGTGTAGCTAGATGTCAATCTTGATTAGCATCTGAACTACTTAGAAACATTGAATTGTTTCAGGCTTGTTCTGATTTGCCTACACGCAGATTAAAATTTTCAGATTTGTCTACATCTTCTAGTCTAGCTTATAATGGCATCTGTGTAGCATCTGCGGCCTATTTAGACAAACATGTTTGGTGTTTTGTAAAATTTTGGGATGATAATCGAGTTTTTTCTTGAGATTTACTTAATGTTTCAGTGTTGTGCTCCAGGAGATACCATGTTGATCAAGTCAATAGGGTTTTGTAGTTAATCAATGTTGCCAATCTGGAATATAATGATGTTTAGTTAATTGTGATTTGTTTGTTTAGTTATCGTGTAGCTAGATGTCAATCTTGATTAGCATCTGAACTGCTTAGAAACATTGAATTGTTTCAGGCTTGTTCTGATTGACTTATACAATTTTCTTGCCAAGCTTGGACAGTATCTCACTTTAGCATCTGAAAGTTCTCTGTTAATTTGGTTCTCCATGTTGTTGTTGTTGTTGTTGTCCTTTCTCACTTGTGGACCTAATTTTATCTAGGATTCTAGTAATGTTCATATCTAGCTGTGCTCTGATTGCAGAAATAAATTGATAGTTAAACCAACTAGTGCTCGATATATAAACTTCTCCTATGTGCATCCATTGTTTCAGCTTTTATTTGACTAAGATAGCTTTTGTACATTTTTTACTTAATAGAATGGCCTGCAGTATTTTCTTATTAATAAAATTAGAATGGACTGGATGCTATCATATACTTGTTGTCATATTTGTTGTCATACTTGCTGTCATACTTGTTGTCAATGACAGTTGATATAATCTGTGGTGATATAATTGTAGCACTTGAAATTATGCTTGTGCTTGTATATGAAGAACTTTATTATGTGTGTATGCAGGTTCTTGTATGAAATGAGTCCCGATTTTTGCCGGAATGTTGATTAACTTCCGTTTGGTAAATCGGGCACTCTAGTTTAAGAAAATTAGCAAAGGTCATGCCGGATTTTTCCGTGCATTTAACCAATTATTTGTTTTTATTAGTGCAAAGATGTGTGACAACGGAGGCTGGATGTTCTAAGCGCATCAGCTGAAGGAGAACTCGGACCTCGAATAAACAATTGACATTCGGGAGGCGGCCCGGCTAGAAAGCGATGAAGAATACCATCCTTCGGAGAGCGAGGATGATGAGATGGAAGACGCGGAGGAAGAAGCCGAAGGAGCGGACGATGAAACCAGCGATGGCGGCGAGGGCACGAGGAGTGGTAGCAACCCTCCTAAGAAGAAGAAGCGAAGGACCAGCGCCGAACACGGTCGGCACGGTCGGGGAGGAAATTACAGTGAGCCCAACAGGGGTTCCTTTGGAGCCGCCCTTGTCGTCAAAAGTGCGGTGGGAAAGTGGCGGCGATCACCGGACAACCATCTCGATCAACACCGAGAATCTCGGCATAAAGATAATGGCCACTTGCGCACACTCCTCTTCGAGAAGTGCCACGCGGATACAAGTTCCCGCTAAGTATCGAACACAAATTATCATGGGAGCAGTAAACAAATCCGCCCTCACAAAGATGAGCACCCAGCCGGTGGAGAACCGGATAAAGAAGAAGATCTATAAAGAAGGCAAAAGTCTCGAGGAGATCCGGAAGATTGACCCGCAGATCACCGAAGATCAGTTCCGGGAGTTCAAGGAGAGGTGTGAATCCGAAGAGCCACGCCAATAGTAATCGAGGAAAGGCGCCGCAGCGATGAATATAGGTCATCACCATCTCGGATCTGGTGGATCTGAACCGCGGAGGCCAAATGGAATAAGGAGGACGAAGAGTATAGATCCAAGGGATAGAAAACCCTTTGCTAAATTCGAACCGGGCAGGTTCGAAACTTCATCAGGCCCGTTACCATGTGGACCCAAAACCAAACAACTCACCGGATCCTGCGGTGAAGGAATTCGAGAAATTGTGGTAAGTATAATCTAATTACGGTGATCAACACGATTGCAATCTAATCGATGATCTAAATGATTCACTGTTACTTCTTCCGGGAGGAGGAAATTGTTGCTAGTCATGGATCCTGGGGTTCCTCATCCTGTGGGTCGGCGGCCACCGGTGGGATAACCCTTTTAGAGGCGATGAACCGGGCCAAGAAAATAGAGCGATTCTGAAGAAGCCGTCGCTGGCCGTTTGGCCGACCTCGGGTAAGAATTGGGTGGATCATTTTGGTCCACCGCCGAGAACGCATGTGGCGCCGTCGGGAAGGAGCGAGGAGGAAAGCAGAGGTTCAAGAACTTAAGGCACAAGTGGCGCGGATCCCGCAGATTGTCCAAGACAACTGGCAATCACCCTTCGTCCTTCCCGCCTACCTTGGTGGAGTCAATAGCGAATCGGAGTGCGGGTGGTCGAGTAGGGCCGTGCCCGATTCCAAGCATGGTCAGCAGCCACTCGAACAACACGGCGCCGACGAATCAGGCGAACTACGTGTTCGTGACTCCGCCCGCTAGCACTACGGTGCCGCCAGTGTTGGTGACTCCGCCATCACCGTGGCGCGGAGTACATGTTGGTGCCCCGCCATCGTCAAGGCGTCACGGAGCTCAAGCACCCGTCGGTAGGGAGAATACACGGCGATCTGCATCGCGCCATCAAGCAGCCCTTAGTCTCTTGCACGCCCGTCGCCGTATGCGTCGACATTAGCCGATCTCGACGCCATCACGGTAAACAAATTGCTTTAATTACCGCCTTTCATGCCATCTATATATTACTCTTGTGGCATCTCGCTCGACGACGCCGTACATGTTTTCCGCAGACGGATGTTCCTTGCACTCTCTTATGCTACGTGAACAACGGTGAGGATGTTGCCAAGGGTACCATCGTTCAACCCTTGCAGCGACGCGTTCCACTCAAAGCCGATGCGCGATAGCGCACAGGTTAAAATTAGTCGGTGCTAAGGGCTGCGACGACTGAACCTCCCATTCAACCCCGAGGCGGATGAAGAAGAGTCGTCCTCGGTTGCTTCGCTTGTTCATGCTATGGCCAAAGAGCATGATCCGTTTGGGGACGGCGGGCCATCACGCCACAGACAACAACACCGCCGTCGTGCCGACAAGCGGTGGCAAACCTTACCGCCTCGCCACGCGGTGGGTCGGATGATCATGTTGATGATATGCACATGGCACGGATCCGCCGAGGACTTCAAGACTGGAATGATCACTTCTTCAGACTCGGTTTGGCAACGAAGAAGACCTAGCTGGTGGCCCCACAGAGAAAGCCACTATCACCAAGCGTGCTTTGGTTCTCGAGACGCCTCGACTTGCGCCTTTACTGAGCCACCGATACAACCAACGCCCTTTATTCTAAGCCCGACACACTACATAGGGCGGCGGTGCTCGATTGTGCCTGCCCGCTCTCCAAAAGGAAAAAGGGCAGGAAAAGAAAATCTAGCAGCTCGAGCCAGCCGGTGGCGTCAACAACCGCGAATCCGATCAGGTTTGACGGGCCACCAAGACCCGAGGGTATTATGTGGAGGATTCATGTGGCGGTGAGCCCATGCTACCTAAGAATTTGCGGAAGCTCGCCAGTTGAATCGCAGTGTGCATGACGTCTTGACGATAGAGACGCCTTCTATCGGAGAAAGATCCCTCGCACCCGGTATTCGTGGTTAAGGTGCCACCAGGCTTGGGCTCACGACACCGCCTCATGGATCTGTTCTTCCTGCGGTTCGAGGACATCTTCAATATGTTCCACCTATACCCGCTGCACTATACCATGGTCCGTCTCTTTTCTCTCACCGCCACGCAGATCATTAGAGAGAACACACCGGCATCGCTATAGTGGACCCCTACTACATGCGTGATGCTTGGGTTCCCCGAACGACGTATCGTGGCCTCGTACCTAAAAAGAATCCTCGTGGCGAACAAGACAAAGGAATACATTCGCGTGCCTTACTTTCCCGAGTAAGTCGTTATTCACCGCCACCGCCGATTGGCTTTATTAGATCATCATCATTCTTTTTCAACACATTCCATTTGAATTTTTTGCAGAGATGAACACGACGCTCATCTCCTTATCGCCAAGCATTCCCACGCCACGTATTTCGACTCGGGAGTCTAGAAAAGAAGAAAACTACGACAAGATCAAGGAAGTTCGGATGATGCTCTCTTGGCTTTGCCTCGACGAGCACCACCGTGCGTAAGTAAGAAGGTCAAGTTCGCAGCACGTCTTCAACCACGTAATGAGTTCCCTGCGTGAAGCACCGGAAAACAAGAAGAAGGAAGCCTACCACGCACTCCATCACATGAGGGCGTTCCTACTGACCAGCAGAATTCTGCTGCGGATCATCTCAAACAAAGGCGAAGCAAAGGCCAAGATCAATGATTCGGATATTAGACAAGAGATGTATCGCATCCAGCAGCGCTTTGGGGCAATCATCTTCGTGATGTCATGACTTGGGGATCTTCTACGGAGGAAATATCCCGAATAACCGTGACATAGAAGATCGCCTAGAGATGCAGGTGACTATAGGAAGTTCATGACGAGGCGTCCTCCGTTCCCTAAGCCGAGCCGAAGGCTTGATGTTGGCCTAGTTGTAGTTGCAAACTATAGATGACCTTGTGTGTGTGTGGACGACAAATGTACTTATCTTATTAGGTTTATGAATCACCGCTTACTTATTTTGCTTATTATTATTATATATCAATCAATGCTTGGTTTTTTGCTTACTCTTTGGTTTTTGCTTACTCTTTGGTTCTCGGACGACAAGTGTGAGTTATTTTTGTCTTTTCGAGAATATGCCGATGATTGAAATGTCGTGGCACAATATATATGTGAATGTGCTATGACGGATTGTCACCTTGTGATATGGACAAGTCCAGAATTGTGCATCCTACTTGGACAGTCCGTCATAAGCAATTCTCGTGTCCAACGACCTAGCTAGTTATATATGAGGCATGCTTTTCGAGTTATTTTTGTCTTTTCGAGAATATGCCGATGATTGAAATGTCGGCACAATATATATGTGAATGTGCTATGACGGGATTGTCGCCTTGTGATATGCACAAGTCCGTGAATTGTGCATCCTACTTGGCCGACATCCGTCATAAGCAATTCTCGTGTCCAACGACCTAGCTAGTTATATATGAGGCATGCTTTTCGAGTTATTTTTGTCTTTTCGAGAATATGCCGATGATTGAAATGTCGTGGCACAATATATATGTGAATGTGCTATGACGGGATTGTTAGCCTTGTGATATGCACAAGTCCGTGAATTGTGCATCCTACTTGGCTAACAGTCCGTCATAAGCAATTCTGTGTCCAACGACCTAGCTAGTTATATATGAGGCATGCTTTTCGAGTTATTTTTGTCTTTTCGAGAATATGCCGATGATTGAAATGTCGTGGCACAATATATATGTGAATGTGCTATGACGGGATTGTTAGCCTTGTGATATGCACAAGTGTGAATTGTGCATCCTACTTGGCTAGCAGTCCGTCATAAGCAATTCCTGTGTCCAACGACCTAGCTAGTTATATATGAGGCATGCTTTTGAGTTATTTTTGTCTTTTCGAGAATATGCCGATGATTGAAATGTCGTGGCACAATATATATGTGAATGTGCTATGACGGGATTCTTAGCCTTGTGATATGCACAAGTCCAGAATTGTGCATCCTACTTGGCTAACATCCGTCATAAGCAATTCCTGTGTCCAACGACCTAGCTAGTTATATATGAGGCATGCTTTTGAGTTTGCTCTTTTTGATTTAAGAGTACTTTCTATAAGTGTATCTTCATATGCGACTTTAATTATACATGTTTTTTCAATCACCGGTTAGTTATTATTGTCAACTTGTAGATGACGTGGTACGTCGTGTACAAGGGACGGGTTCCCGGAGTCTACGATGATTGGGAAGACTGCCAGAGACAGGTGCACCGTTTCAGCGGCAATAGCTACAAAGGGTACAACACTATGGCGGAGGCGGAAGATAGATACACGCGCTATCTAGCGGGAGTTAGGACAAGGAACCGGATGAAGACCTACACCTTCGTCGCGACGGTGATCATGCTTATCTTATTTGGTTATTTATTCCGCGTTTGTGTCTAGCTAGCTAGTTTAGATGTCTAGGCGAGCTTCCGAGCTCTAACTTGTTCGATCGACACATGTATTCGCATGTCACCAACTACTACTTTGTAACATGATCAAAACAATGTAACTTGGACTATGTATTCATGTATGAGACTTATCTATATGTATTTGTTTCAATCTTGTTTTTCATATAGAGTATTTATATATATAATTGTATATCTTGTATCTGTGTGTGTATATCTGCTGTAATATTGTATATAATCTGTATTGCATATAATCTGGCTTGGAAATTAAAAAAAAAACAAAAAATACATCTGTGGCGCACATGTTCTACCTTCTGTGGCGCACTACGCCTAAAGCGCACCATGGATGTTTAGTGGCGCACTGGGTAGTGCGCCACAGAAGATCCAAGGGGTAGCGCACCACGCCAAACTTCTGTGGCGCACTAGGTGGTGCGCTACGCCTATCTTTACACAACCGTGGCGCACTAGGCAGTGCGCCACGGCTGAGAGATAGCCGTAGCGCAAGGCCTGTGGCGCACTACAGGTGCGCCACGGATGGGCCTTTCAGGTGCGCCACAGACGACCATTTTCCTAGTAGTGCATTCTTCTTATAAAAAAAGAGATTGAGAAAAATAAAAAAACATGAGAAAAGAGGAAAGAGAGAAAAAAACACCATTTTCCCATGGTAAATAAGAATATTGCTGAGATGCTCATTGTATGCTTGCCTTGTCATTTTGATTATGGGATAGCTCCTGTATCATGTGCAAGGGGTACCCCGTTGGCGGTTCTCTATGATACACATGTACTTACTATGGCAAGAACTTATCGATAACTAAACTTGAGTAGCATGAGGAGCGTCCCTCGTATTCAAGGGACATGAGATTGCCAACTTATACTTTTTCAAGCATATACTCCATAGTTTGTTCACTTTAACCTTAATCACTTCAAGATGCTTATGATACGGGCAATGAGAGCTGAATGCTAACAAGTACCATAACTTTTGGAAGCTCTTTTTGAGACTTGAAATCCCTGCTTCCCTTTTTATGAAGGGCCTTTATTCCACCATTATATTGAGTCTTCACCTTCTATCCTTAGGCACCAATGTAGAGCATAGTTGCTATTCTTAGTTCTATGTGCATTGTCCCAAAACTTATTGATTGATTTATAATGTTGATATTGCTTGCTCATGAACTATTTGTATCTGGTCACTCTTATGAACTTTGAAGGTGTCCTATGCATTTATTTGCTACTCCATGAGGGACAAGCTGAATGCCACTATGCTATGTTTTCTATATGTGAAATAAACAAACGTCTTTCAATGCATTGTTATTCATGAACTTTGTTTGTAACCTTTCATGTTACATGCATAGTTACTTTGTCTTACTGTTAGAACTCCATCTTTCATGATCATATTTAGAGTTCTTTGATCCCAGATTTCAATGCTTGCAAATAGTTTGATCTTGATTTTGATGGTGCATGTCACCTAAAAAATTATTCTTTTTTATTACTTACCTACTCGAGGACAAGCAGGAGTTAAGCTTGGGGATGCTTGATACGTTGAAAACGTATCTATTATTTTTGATTTTTCATGATTGTTTAGTATCTACTTTGCTTTGCTTTGCTTTGTCTACACTTTGAGGTATTTTTATATGTTTTCTGGAACTAACTTATTAACAAGATGCCATAGTGCCAGTTGCTTGTTTTCTTCTGTTTTTGGTTCTAGAAAAGGCAGAAAATCAATATTCTCGGAATTGGACGGGATAAAAGCCAAAGTCAATATTTTATCGTGGGGAACACGAAGCCAGAAGACGAGACGGAGAAGAGCCACCAGGGGGCCACACCCCTGGCCGCGCGGCCAAGCCTGGCCCGCGCCTGGGGGGTACGGCCGCCCTGGGTGCCCCGGCCTCGCCTCTTCGCCTATAAGAAGCCCCCGATACCAAATCCCTAAGTACCCGAAAATCTTCCACGAAATAGTCCGTAGCCATTGTCACCATCGTCCCTAGATCGGAGGGGATCTGAAGATCTTCCCGGCACCCTGCCGGAGGGGAGTTCATCCCGGAGGCCTTCTTCATCATCATGCTAGCCTCCGGTATGAAGCGTGAGTAGTTCCACCTTGGACTACGGGTCCATGTATTAGCTAGATGGTTGTCTTTCCTCCTTTGTGCTACCATGTTTAGATCTTGTGAGCTCCGTTCATGATCAAGATCATATATTTGTAATCATGCATGTTGTGTTTGCGGGGACCAGATGGATATTGAGATTACTATGTCAGATTGATTAATGGTTTTGTCTTATTGATTCTATCATGTCTGTGTTGTTTGTGATCTTGCATGCTATACATTTCTAGTAGCTATCTTGGCAAAGTAGATTCTAGTGACTCCAAGAGGGAGTATTTATGCTCGATAGTGGGTTCATGTATCTATTTAATCTGGGGAAGTGACAGAAATCTCTAAGGTTGTAGATGTTCTATTGCTACTAGGGAGAAAACAACGGTCTCTTGTTCATGGAACACGTGGATTGTTTACCTTATACACTTTGCTTAAAGCAGTTATCCGTTGCTTGCAACTTAATACTAGAGGGGGTTCGGATGATAAACTGAAGGTGGATTACTAGTCATAGATGTAGTTGGATGGCGGTCTATGTATCTTACTGTAGTTCCGAATCAAATCTCATAGAATCATGAATAGTATTGCATTGTTATGCCTTGCTCAGTCCTGTCAATTGCCCCGCTCTAATTTGTTTACCCAGCATGCCATGTTTGTTTATCTTAAGGAGAGCACCTCTAGTGAACTATGGACTCTGGTCCAATCTTTACCAATGATAGATCTTCCACTGTTACTGTTTACTTTCTGCAAACCACTATTACCTTCCACACCATAAAGTTAATCCTCTGTTTTTAGCAAACCGGTGAGATTGACAACCTTACTGTTTGTTGGGACAAAGTATTGAGTTTGTGTTGTTCAGGTTTCCAAGTTGCTAGCAACACCTTTGAGTCGTTTCCTTCCTCCTACTGGTTCGATAACCTTGGTTTTTTACTGAGGAAAAACTTGTTGTTGTGCTCATCATACCTTCCTCTTGGCGTCTCCCAATGAAGCTCAACAGTCAACTGAGCCACCATCTGGGTGGAGGAGGCAGGGCGGGTGAGGCGGTAGGGAAGGAGGAATCCTCCCGGGTATCAAACTTGGCCTAGAATTTGGTTTGGGGGTGGAGAGAAAGGAGGACTCCATATTGGATATGGACTCCCTGTCTCCTACTCTCTCTCAATTGGTGGGAGAAGAAAAGGAGGAGTCCTTATAGGATATGAATCCTAGTCCTACTCTCCTCTATGGAGGATGGAATCCGCATATATATTGAGGGGAGAGGGCAAGGGCAAGGAAGAGATAAGACCACTACAATTCCCACCCGAGCCACCACCACCGCACCGTTGCCAGCCACCACCGCTGCTGCTTCGGCCTCTAGTCTTCTTCCTATTCCTCACGTCATCGTATTCGTCGCGTGGAGGAGATCTTCACGAACACCCGGAGCAATTCGTCTTCTACCCCGTTTAGATCCAATCTAGACGAACAACAGATTGCTGCCAGATCTTCATCGACACGTTTCCACTTCATCCGCATGTTCTTGATCTCGCCTCGACGCGATGCCGTTCTCATTGTACGTGTGGATACCGGTGGAGGTGCAACACTTGGAGCACTAGTTCTTTGGAGCTATCCGTGGGATAATACATCTCCTCGCGACTCACTAAGGCTTGTTGCGGGGATCGACACACGATCAACCTTGTCATCGATAAACTTCCGCTAGTTTGATCTACGAGGGTATGTTCTGTTACCTCACCTCTGCATTGGATCTTGGTTATGTGCTAGATTTTTTTTATAGCATGTTCCCCAACAGGCATGCCTTCGCCCACTTCAAGAACCCGTTGTGCATGCCCCTCCCCCGTGGATCGTCTGCGCGTCACCCATGCCTCCGAAGCATCGCCATGGTAAATTCCACTCTTCTCCGAGCTAGCTATTTGGTGTGATGACTTGGTTGAATATCTATGTGGGTTGTGACAAATTTATTCATGATTTATTGATAGATTTGAGCTTGTGCGAAAAACTTTTGTTCGATGACTCGTCATCGTCCGATGACTCGGATATTGAGACGTTGCTCGACAACCACCACCAGCAAATGTTGGTGGTGGTTTTCGCTGTGAAGGAGCATGGCAACGACAAGATAAAGAGGCGGCGAGGCCCAAATTCGGCCACCTTTGCATCCCTCGCATCCGCAAGCTCGACAATGATTTTCTCATGTGAGATTATTTCACTGAGGTACCAGCCTATTCGCCTCACCTCTTTCATAGACGGTACTGAATGCGGCAATCTCTTTTTGTCAAGATAGTGCAAGTTCGCAAGGCTAATTCTCGCTACTTCACTCGCCGGAGGAATGTTGTGGGCCTACTTGGGTTCAACGCGTACCAAATGATCTCTAGAGAAATGAGAGTTCTCGCATGTGGAATTACGTCCAACTATGCCGATGAGTATCTTCGCATAGGTGAAGATACTACTATTGAAAGTGTCCGTAGATTCGCAAAGGTGATGATCCGAATATTTCATCCGATGTATCTTAAAGAACTGAATGAGGAGAATACAATTAGGTTGATGGTAATGAATGAGAGAAGAGGTCGGCCCGACATGCTAGGAAGTATAGATTATATGCATTGGACTTTGAAAAACTGCCCGAAAGCATGGCATGGACAGTATTGTGGCAAAAGTCTTGATACACCAATTGTGCTTGAAGCCGTTGCATCCAAGGACTTGTGAATTTGACATTTCTTTTTTGGGTTGCCGGAATCCTAAATGACAATGTGTTGCAAAGATCTCATCTATTTGCAAGGTTAGCTAGTGGTGAATCTTCGGCTTACAACTAGACGGTTAATGGTTTTAACTACACAAAGGAAGACTATCTTACCAGCGGTATTAATCCTTGTTGGTATATATTTTTCAAGACCATCTCAAATCCTAAAACTTGGAAACAGGAGATGCTAAAAAAGATCAGCGAATAGAGACACAAATATATGACTCTCTACTTTATAAAGAACTCGTGGCCATTTCAGCTACTCCCTCCGTTCAAGAATAGATGTCTTAGTTTTTTTAAATTTTGGATGAATCTATATACTAAATAGTGTCTAGATTTATTCAAATTTTGATAAATTTGAGACATCTTGGAATGGAGGGAGTACTTACGATCCTTGACACATAGAACTCACAACATAAAAGATGTCCAGAATGGCGAGAAGAAGCTGCTTCTCCAAGGAATTTTGAAAATATTGACCGTGCGTATCACTGAACTTTGAAAGAAGACACATGATGGAAGCGCTGCGGTTGATGAAAAGTTGTAATCAATCCCAGACATCTATCGCATAGTGACCATCAAGAACCAAAGTATATACACTGAAACACATACATTTCATCTTCTCAACAAAGGACTCATAAGTCATAACTGCTTCGCCTATGAATTTTGAAATAAAAAATTTCTAACACGAAAGTTACAGAATTTCTAACACGAAAGTTACTGAAGTTACAAAAATTTCTAACACGAAAGTCATAACTACTGCGAGATTAAGCAATCACTAAAAGTAATTCAGAAAAGATTGACCCCATGCAATGTTTTTTTTCCGAAAAACCAATCTGGCTGGACTTAAACATGAAATTGAATAGTTACAGTTGATGAAAGTTAAATAGTTCACGAGAAAGACGCGGGGTCTTGCTAGCACAAGAGGTGGTGTGCTAGATCGCCTGAATTCAAATCTCACATTTTCCTATATATAAGTAGTCTCTAGTTTTTTCTAGACACTCTTTCATCTTTTTTTTAAATCATTCACCGAAAATAGAATTTCCTCGTGCGAGCTAACCTTTTTTTGTGTGTACAAACCATTATGAACCGAAGTATCGTTCTAATAAGAGAGAAAGGTGCGTAAGAGATAAAATCTAATCTCGTGCAAGGCTATGTACCAAGGTTTGCATCGCTTGAGTTAATTTGATAGACTCATACTTCTTCCGTCCGCAAATAAGTGTACATCTAGTTTTTGCCTAAATCAAATATAATCAAATTTAACCAATTTATAGAGAAATATAGAAACATATATTATATCAAATTGACATATTATGAAACTAGATTTAAAAATAAATCTAATGGTAACATTCAGTGTCATAAATGTTGATACGTTATCGTAAAAAGTTAGCCAAATTTTACTATATTTGACTTAGATCAAAGTTAAAAATACACTTATTTGCGGACGAAAGGAGTAGACGACCTTATAGAATGGTGTTCGTTTTCTTTCCTGTTCGTTTTCTTTCCTGCTTGTTCTACAAGAAGGTGGAATCTGGAAGATTCAAAATTGCCAAGTTCATTAATAAGGTAATTGCAAGACACGAAACGCAAATGGAGTAGTCCCTATTATTCTGCCTAAAACCAGGCTCTTTTTTTACGCTGCCAGCGATGCGCAATAACCACAGGTACTAATCACGATTCACGAGCACTAATCACGGGATCATGAATGCCCCAAACGGCGGCGTACATTCAAGCACAGATTGCTCACATCAGGAACGCAACGGCCGCCGCGACCGCCGCGCCGAGGCTCCACGGCGCCGTACCGGCCGCGCCATTCTTGTGCTCGCCCTCGTCCGCAGGTGGCTCGTTGTCGGCTTCCGGAGACTCCGCGGGGGTGTCCGCCGGCGTATTCGCTGGCTTCGGCGGGGGCGGGGGTGGGGGCGCGGACTTGCCGGCCGGCTTCGGTGGGGGCGCGGGCTCGCTGGCCGGCTTCGGCGGGGGCGCGGGCTTGTCGGCCGGCTTCGGCGGAGGCGCGGTGTGATTCGCTGGGGACGGAGCTCCGACCGGCGTCGGAGCAGGGGCCGCCACCGGCGCAGGCGTCTTCCCCTCGGCCGCGGGCGACGAGATGGCGTCGCTGACCTGCAGGACGGCGATGTCGTACGGCGACTCCTTGATCGGCTTCTGGAAGAACACGGCTGTGTTGGCCGCGTCCGCCGAGAAGGCCACGCGCCCGTCACTGCCCTTAACGATGTTCTCCTCGCCGGCGCTCCCCGGCGCGGCGCCGGAAGCCTGGTAGAGGCTGGTGGCCTGCGTGGGCGACGTGACGTTGAGGGCCTTGAGCTTGGCGCCGTCGTAGTAGTCGAGGAGGACGTGGAGGGAGAGCACGTGCCCGAGGCTGGCCGCCGGGAGCGCCCGCGCCCGGAGCCGCCCCATGGCCGCGTTGTCGACGGCGAGGACGGTGATGGTATAGCTCTCGTCGATCTTGCCCGTGAGGTTCGCGGCGGCCAGGGCGGCGCTGAAGTCGGCGAGGTCCGGGCTGGCGGCGAGGATGGCGGTGATGTTGTGGGTCGGCACCACGTCGCCGTGGCACCGCGGAGACGCGCAGAGGAGGACGAGGAGGACGAGCATGGTGCAGCGGGTGGTCGGTCCGGCGATCGGCATCGCGCTCATCTGAAGAGAAGGTCTCCTCTTGGTTTTGTGTTGTGGACTTTGGGGTGAGTTTAGGGCGGTGAAGGGTTTATATCCAAGCAGTAATGCTTACGGAGAGATTTTTACAGCTTTGGGATATAATTTGACCTTTCCATGTAAAGATATATAGATGGGCATTTTATTTATTTTTCCATTTTAATTGTGATTGAGCTTGAAACAGAGCAAAAATTAGTAGCTAACACCATTCATAGTACTGTACGTAGGAGAAAGAACCAAAAACTGGGCAACTTATCTCTAATTCATAGTACGTCGGATGTCTTAGTGTTGAGATTTACTTATCTCTAAATCAGTTGGCCAGCACGGTATAATTAGACATAGTCGGACTCATGACAGCAGAGGTGTGTGTCACTCACGCATCATACATGCACACAGAATGTGATCAATGACATCCGATGTTGCGAAAGAGAGGTGTACTTGTTGCAGCATGCAGTATATGGAAATGTTTAATTGCTAGTAATAAATTGATGCTATATGCGTGCGTGCGTGCGTGCGTGCGTACGTAGCTTTTTCAAATGCGGAGAAAACGACTGGAAATCAAAGCTGGATATATATGCGGAGATGGCGTTGGTGCATGAATGAATCACCTCTTTGTGTATACCAAATCTGTGCCGTGCGTCGGTGCTATACCAACCGTCTTCTGCCACCATTTGTATCTTGCCAATTGCGGCATGGCTGCATAAATGGTTGCCATCATCACCTACTCACATCGTTCAAGAGATTTATGTATAGCCGGCTGGAAAAAGGTTGGACGGTGTGAAGACCGGTCTAGTAACATACTCTCTTCGTCCGCAAATAAGTATACATCTAGTATTGTCCTAAGTCAAACTTAGTATACTTTGACTAACTTTATAAAAAAAATATAGCAATATTTATGACACTAAATTGGTACCACTAAATTAGTTTTCGAATTTAGTTTCATAATATGTCAATTTCATATAATATATGTTAATATAATTATCTAAAATGATGGTCAAATTTAATAAAGTTTGACTTATCCAAAATCTAGAAGTACACTTATTTACGGACGAAGGGAGTATGTACTCCCCCATTTCAAAAAATAGATGTTATAGGTTTCTTTCAGGGCCGGTTCATAGATTTTGGGGGCCCTAGGACAATATGAAATCAATGGCCCCTTGTTTAATTTGTCAGATATTTCCTAGGGTGAAGGGGGCACTCAAAAAAAATATTAGAGATATATTTAATATTTATGCTAAACTTTTAAAGAGTACTCAAAGTTTATTATGATTAGCATTCTTATGCATCTCAACAATGCATGCAACCTCCGCCACTTGTTCACACATAAAAAGACTTAAAATATTAGTATTTAAGAGAAATTACTGTAATAAATAGAAAATTAAATAATTTGTACATTTGATATATCCATGATCTTTGAAATCTCGGTGAATACATTCAAAACCACTCATTTCTATTGATCGAGCGAACTATATATCATAATAGTTATTTTATCAATTTCTACTTGTGTACATATGCTAGTGCAGAAAATGAGTTGATGAGTAAACATATTAGGCACTGAATTAGTAAGAAAATAGAATAATTTCTTAAACATATAAGATAGGGGCAAGTAGAATTTTTGGGAATCATAAGAGAGTTTATTGTACAATAATATAGTTATGCCATTGATAAATATACTCATAAACTTGTAAACGAATATCAGGACTGATGTTATTCTTGACATTTGGAGAGACCAACAAAATAATATCATCAAGCAAAAAATATTCGATAATGTTAGTTTTTTTTGAGAAATAGGAGTAAGAGTAGTCATGATATGCTATAGCTTAAACTATCTATATTTTATTTTTTTAGACAACCATTTATATTTTCTATAACTATTGTACATTGTTGGATGATACGTCGGAAACGTATCTATAATTTTTGATGCTTCATGCTTGTTTAGTATCTACTTTGCTTTGCTTTGTCTACACTTTCAGGTATTCTTATACATTTTCTGATACTAACCTATTAACAAGATGCCACATTGCCAGTTGTTTGTTTTTTTTTTCTGTTTTTGGTTCCAGAAAAAAGACAGAAGAACAATATTCTGAGAATTGGACGGGACAAAAGCCAAAGTCATTATTTTCCCGGAGCAACACGGAACCACGAAGCAGAGATGGAGTAGGGCACTAGGGTGTCCACACCCCCACCAGGCGTGGGCAAGCCCTGGTGGCGCCTACAGGGGGTGTGGGTGAAGGGTTTCACGGCATAGTAAATCAAAATTTTCTACGGAGCGAACAGAGGGAAAGCCAAGATCTAATCTAGGAGATGCAAACAACGAGAGTGATTGGATTAGATCTTCATACCCTTGAAGATTCGCACAGCGGAATGTTCGTCGGAACGTGGGTGATGTAGTCGTACTCGCTTCTCCTCCTCGCGATCCGATCCGATCTAGCACCACAAGTGGCGGTGCCTCCGTGAGATGCACACGTGCAGCACCTCGACGTCTCCTCCTTCCTCGGACCAGCAAGTATGGTGGAGAGATAGATTGGATCTACAACACGACGGCGTAGTGTATATGGTGGAGAATTTCTGCAGCAGGGCTTCGCCTACAAACAGTCGGGAGGGAGAGAGGAAAGCTAGCAAGGCGGCTAGGGTTTGGAGGAGAGGTGTGTGTGGTTGGTGCGCCCCCACCCCTCTTTATATAGAGGGGGGCGCAGCCATAGCCCCTCCCCCAAGCCCAAAGGATAAGGAGTGGGGGGCATGGACTCTCCCCTCTTCTAGAAACCCTATCTCTAGTTTAAACGATTTAAACTCTCTAGGATCGGCTGGGCCCTATGGGGCCTTGTGCCCCTGTCCCAATGCGGCCAGGACACTCCCTCATAGGCCCATGCCCCCTCCCGGAAGGTGGGGCCACGTTGGTCCCCTTCCGGAAGGTTCTAGAAGCTTAGGTACAATACCGATTAACCGGAACAATTCGAACTCCAAAACTGCATTGCCTTATATGAATCTTATTCTCGGACCACTCCGGAACCTCTCGTGATGTCCCGGATCCCATCCGAGACTCGAACAAAATTCATAAACCAATTATCCAATCTATCCTAGCGTCGAGACACGTTAAGTGTGTGACCTGGGTTCGAGAATATGCGACATGATCTTCTATCAATAATCAACAGCGGGTCCGGGCACCCATATTGACTCCCACACATTCATCGATGATCATATCGGATGAACCACGATGCCGGATTCAAACAATCCCATATATATATTCCCTTCGCGATATTTTACTTGCCCGAGATTCGATCGGTACTGCCAACCTAGTTCAATCTCGTTCACGGCAAGTACTTTACTCGTCCGTAATCCGATATCACTTTGTGATTAACTCCTTAACCACATGCTTGCAAGCGGTGTTGATATCGATTACCGAGTGGGCCCGAAGTATATCTCTCCGACTTGGGAGGGACAAATTCCATCTCGATACATACAACCCAACAGATACTTTCCGATCACCTGAGAGACACCTTTATGATCATCCTTTCATAGGATGACGTTTGATGACCTCAAAGCTTTCCGATACTGTGGAGTTGTATTATCTCATGGTCTAAGGAATACAATATTTGACATAGGAAAAGCTTCGCAAAGATGAACACGATGATACGATCTAATTGCTTTGCTTAGTTTGTCATCCCATCATATCATTCTCCAATGATATGATCTCATTATCAATTGACAACTCATGTCTATGGTTAGGAAACCTTAACCATCATTGATCAATGGGCTAGTCCATAGAGGCGTACTAGGGACACGGTGTTGTTCACAAACCACACAAGTATTAAAGTTTCCGCTTAATACAATTCTAGCATGGAATATAAACTTTATCATGAACAAGAATTATAATAATAACATCTTTATTATTTCCTCTAGGGCATAATTCCAACAGTGGGGCCCCTGGATCTCCACCGACCTTGCCTCCTTCGCCTATAAGAAGCCTCCGACCCAAAAAACCTAAATCATGGACCAAAAAGCCACGAAAAGTTCCACAGTGCCGCCACCAAAGGGGAGATTCAGGGGACAGAAAGTCTCTATTCCGGCACCTTGCCGGGACGGGGAAGTGCCCCTGGAGCCATCTCCATTGATCTCCACCACCATCTCCACCACTGTTGTTGATTCCCATGATGAAGAGGGAGTAGTTCTTCCTCGAGGCTAAGGGCTCTATCGGTAGCTATGTGTTCATCTCTCTCTATGCATAATCTTATTGTGATCATGAGCTTTGTAATCAAGTAGATCTACTCTGTTACTCAAGTGCTTCAATAAATCTCTGCTCTCCCCATGTGTGTGAAAGTGACACCGTGCACTCCATGGTGACACTTAGGCTAGAGTCTAGATAAATACTCATCGTGCTTTAATAGATCTATGCTTTTCCCCACGCGTGTGACAGTGACAGCATGCGATCCGTGTGTGGCACTTAAGCTAGATTACATATATATATTCATGAGTTATATTCGAAGTTGGATGTCTTTATGAAATTATGGTATTTGTTGGAACCATCTAGTGATCAAGGTGATAGTGTGGGGTTATCTAGATTGGGAAAGTCGGATTTTGAGGAGTGTTGTTATAGCCCTATCATGGATTAGAGTGTCCAACCGGAGAGTAGTTAAGAGTAGTATCATGAAGAAAAGATATTTATATGAGAGTGTTCACTAGTGAAAGTATGATTCCTAGGCCTTATTTCTAAGCATTGAAACACCATTTGCATCTAGATCTGTTGCATGTTTGCTTGCTTCCATCTTTATTTCAGTTTCACACACGTTACCCCATGTCAACAACAAGTCAGAAGCTATTTTCGGGCACCGTTACCACTTGTATTTTACTATCTCTCCGCCCAACTAGTGCACCTATACACCTGACAAGTGTATTGGGTGTGTTGGGGACACAAGAGACTTCTTGTATCTTGGTTGCATGGTTGCTTGAGAGGGAATACCTTTGACCACTTCCTTCCTGAGTTCGATAAACCTTGGGTAATCCACTTAAGGGAAATTTACTGTTGTTCTACAAACCTCTGCACTTGGAGGCCCAACAACTGTTTACAAGAATATAAATGCGTAGACATCAAGCTATTTTCTGGCGCCGTTGCCGGGGAGGTAAGGTAAAAGGTACTCACATCCTCCGGTGTGAGTGCTCGAAGTTATTTCCTTTAGATTCTGCAATTTTTTCTTTTTGTTTCTTGTTTTCACTAGTTAGGCTTAATGGAAAACAACAACAAAAATTAGAGATCTTTATAGTGTTTATCTTGCGTTAGGACATGAAGTGTTTGAAGAGAAAATTTAAAAACCTATGGAACTTTATTTGCATGCTAATAGAAATGTTATTAGTATGAATTCTTTGGACACCATTATTGCTAATGCTGTGGAAACATCTAAGCTTGGGGAATCTAGTTTTTATGAAAATGATCTTTTTAGTTCCCCAGCTTTGGTAGATAGCTATTCTATTGCTTATGATGATACCAAATCTCCATTATATGATGATTACAATGATGATTATGATATTTTCAGTCCACCTACTATTGAGGAGAAAATTAATTGTGATTACAATATGCCTCCTATATTTGATGATTATGGTGATGATAATAATAGTGATAGCTATTTTGTTAAATTTGCTCCCACTACAATTAACAAGAATGACTATGCTTATGTGGAAAGTAATAATCATTTTATGCATGTGGCTCATGATAAGAATGTTTTATGTGATAGTTATATTGTTAATTTTATTCATGATGCTACTGAAAGTTATTATGAGAGAGGGAAACATGGTTTTATGCATCTCAAAAATATTAAGTTTCCCCTCTCTATGTTGAAAATCTTGAAGTTGCACTTGTTTTGCTTTTCTATGCTTATTGCTTTGTGCTTTCATGACTTTTTTCTTTACAAGATTCCTATGCATAGGAAGTGGGTTAGAGTTAAATGTGTTTTGAATTTGCTTCTTGATGCTCTCTTTCACTTCAATTCATATTTCTTATGTGAGCATCTTCTCAAACTATCATGCCTAACTTAAAGGCGTTAAAGAAAAGTACTTGTTAGGAGATAACCCAAGAGTTTTCTTGAGTCTTGGAAGTTATTACTTCTGTAATGATCTCTCCTTATCCTTTTTGTTTGCTTTTTGTGCCAAGAATGACCTCTAATGAGAGGGAAGTAAGACTTGAGGAGTTGCTGTCCCGAAACAGATTTCTGTCCTCCACCATAAAAATTCGTGAGGAGTCTCTGTAAGTCGGATTGAGCTGAAAATTTAGGAATACATCCCTCAGTATGTTAGATAACTTCCGTTAGTTCAACACGTTTTGATTTGAGAAACAGAAGGTCTACGAAAAAATTAGTTTCTACCTGCTGGTCTGTTTTGACAGATTTCTGCCATTATTTGCATTTGCTTCTTATTGATTCGTTTTTGAGTTCTTTTTGGGAAATTGAGCTTTGAGGGAATTGCTACAGTTTCTTGTGTTTTTAGTATAAGTTTTGATGTTCTAAAGCTAAACCCAAGGTGACATGGTTATACCCTGCGGGTACATGACCTCAGCATATCTAGTCTAGCCCAAGGAAGGCCCACGACAAATATACGCCGGCCCATAAAGATTTTCGGGTGGCCAGGGCCCATGACGCCTTCGGATCCTTGGAGATAAAGACTAGAGTAGATAGGAAATTCAAAGGGGTAAACCCTAAAACCTGTAACCGACTCGATCTGTGCCTGGGACCTGCCTAACTCTATATAAAGGCTAGGAGGACACAGCGAGGAAGGCACCTCATACCACCGCATACACACCTCCACGCCAGATTGCATCTGAGCACCCCTGTAACCTTCGGTTCCGACGTAATCAAGAGCAGACAAGAAGGAGTAGGGTTCTCGCTCCGGGGGCCTAAACCTGGGTAAACCTCGTGTCCCCGTGTTGCTTGTTTGCTAACCGTTCCGCGATCTCCAGCATCCCCATCTTCTCCAAAACCCAAGTCCATAGCAATGGGCATTGACGAGATTAAACCTCATCAATTGGCGCCGTCTGTGGGAACTGGGGACGCTGATTGTGCGATCGTGACGGTCCCAACCCGAGCGATCTACAACTCCGCGGTGACGGAGAGTCATCTCCTCTTCGGCGCCTTCGACTTCACCGCCCACTCACCAGCCACCATGAAGGACTTCGAGCCCGTTGGCGACGGACTCGAGATCCTGTTCGGGAGCTTCTGCTTCCAGGTGGGGCAGACCGACACTCTCCGCCTTCCAAAGCGGGTGCCCCTGCCATCGATCAGGACCGCTTCGTGGGCTCCACACCCTGTGCTACGCACATCACCATCGACAAACGAGTCCTATGATAGCAGCAGCTGCAACTCCGATCTGTGCGATCCACCATCGGACGAAGGGACCTACGATTCCGGATCTGAAAGCTGCGGCAGCAGCAAACCGATCTACGACTGCTACCAGTGTGCCGCGGTCATCCAGGATCAGGAACACAACCCGCCACCCAACCCGCAGGGTAGAAACGGTGGAAACAGAAGAAGCCAATCCCCCCACCCAACGGGGAAAACAATGATCAGGTCATCCACCTCAGCGAGGAGGGATGGGCCCAAGCACGTAGGCCGTAGCAGGCAACAAGATCCTGCCCGCCGATGCCTCACGGGACCTGATAATGGCATACCACATGCTCCTCATCGAGGAGCACAAGAAGCAAATTAAGATCCAGGAAGTGCTTGACAAGCGCAAGCAAGCAGCCTCGGAGTCCAGTGCGCGACGAGATGCGCTCTCCGCCATGGGCATTGGCTCTATCTCGCATGGCAACAACGGCAACAAGCACCGTTCTCGGATGGAGAACATGGACCCTAAGGAGCGTCGCGACGTGACTCGGGCCCTCAACGCGTCCTTCATGGAGATGGACACCGACGACAACGTCATCCCGAAAACGCCACAAGCTGCGATCATGGCAGCCACTGCGTACCTTGCGTCTCACCCACCTCCGGAGGGAGACCCGAAAAGGGCCATGCACAAGTCCGCGCTTACCGGACTCGGACTCGTTGGAGCTGCACTCCATGGAGAAGCTCCTGCGGAGCCAAAGAAGAAGGTTGCGGTCAGATTCAACCGCAATCCCACACTCTCATTCGAAGACAAAGAGCACAACCTTCCTCGAAGGCACAAGAGCTCACGCCATCGTAGCCGCGACTACGACGCTCGAAGCGAGCTAACTCAGTGCAAGATCGACAAGGCGCGCGCCAAGCGCATATGCTCATCTGAATCCGAGGATGATGATGACGAAGGAGAACTCTGCGGAGCCCGGTGATTCAGCAGATCTGTCCGGTGGACACAGATGCCGCAAAACTTCAAGCTCCCTTTGGACACTCCGAAGTTTGACGGCACACAGGACCCCAAGGCGTGGCTCAGCGACCACTTGTCGTCCGTCAAGCTACACGGCGGAAACAAAGAAACAACCATGCAATGCCTTCAGTTGCAGCTGACATGCGCAGCTCGGATCGGGCTTAGCAGCCTATCCTCAGGATCCATCCGAAGCTGGGAGGAACTGGCGTATAGTTTCGTCTGAAACTTCAAGGGCACCAGCAATAGGCCCACCTCGATCGAGGAGCTGCGGGCCTACACCCAGCGAACGGGAGAATCCATTCGCTCGTACATACTGCGCTGGTCCAATACCAAAAACTCCGCGGCACACATCTCTGAGGAGAGAGCCATCGACACCTTCAAGGACGGCGTCAAACGCCAGGACTTCAAAGAAGAACTCGGGCGCGTCAAGCCCAAGACATTCGAGCACCTCATGGACATCGCCAACCGGTGGGCCGACGGCGAGGACTCCGTCCACCGAGCACACTCGGAGAAGGAAGACGACTACGGTCGGCGACGTGAACGCCGTAGCAAGAGAAGATCGCGCGTCTACGACGATCGCGATGGACCAGACATGGTCGCGGCTGGCTACACCGACCGCCGCAGCGACGACAACCGCAACAGCGGTGGATACAGCGGAAGCAACTTCCGTGATGGAGGACGCCTAGCGCAGTCGTGGCAGCGCCGTGGCCGCGACGAAGGACCCTCAGCATACGGAAAACTGTCGGGTCCATGCACCATCCACTTCTACATCGACAAACAGGATGGTAAGAAGAAAGCAAGCCACATGCTCAAGGACTGCCGTGAGTTCCAGAAACTCAGTGAGAGCATGGCCCAGATGAGGCAGCAAGCCCCGAACCCTGGATATGGGAACGCACCCGCACCAGGCGAGATCGCACATGGATCTCCTCCACCACCACCTGCGGGAGGCCCGAACCACCCTGTTGCACCTGCGCAGAATAACGGTGGGCACGGGTATCCCCCGCCGAAAGGAGCGCTGATGATCCAAAAAGAACGCCTAGCAGGTGGTGCGAAGAAAATCACCGTCGATCAACTCTGTGATAAGACCACCGCCATCCCTGAACCTTAGCGGATCGGAGTCCTGCATCACGTTCAGCCGTTCGGATCATCCTTGCCAGGTCCCTCGCCCAGGTCATGCTGCCCTGGTGCTCGAGGCGCAGATCGGCGGGTTCGACATGAGCCGCGTCTTCATGGACGGCGGCAGCGGCATCAATCTGATCTTCGCCAGCACCTTGGCAGCAATGCGGATCCCGCTGTGCAACCTATAACAATCTGACACAACGTTCCACGACATTGTCCCAGGGAAAGGTGTATTCCCCTTGGGAAAGATATGGCTCGATGTCATCTTCGGTAAGCCAGATAACTTCCGATGCGAGCGACTCGAGTTCGAAGTGGTAGACTGGCCATCACAATACCACGCCATCCTCGGGCGCGTGGCATTCGCGCGATTCCTAGCAGTACCGCACTACGCGTACCTGCTACTCAAGATGCCAGGACCCAGGGGCGTCATCACGGTCCACGGGAGCTTCACCCGATCGGACCATTGCGATAGGGACTTCAACAGAATCTCCCAGTCATTCGGCATGCAGGAGGAGCTCATAAGGCTCCGCGATGTGACGGACAACGGGGCACCCGCAGTCGCAAGACAGAACTCACCAGACATGTCCTTCGACTCCACCGTCAACACAAAAAGGTGCAAGTCCACCCGACGGACGCCTCCAAGACGGCGCTGATCGCCAACAATCTCAACCCCGCATAGGAAAAAGCGCTCGTCAAATTCCTCCGTGAGCGCTGGGAAATCTTCGCCCGGTGTCCTGCGGACATGCCAGGAGTTCCCAGGGAATTCGCCGAGCATGCACTCAACGTCCTTCCAGACGCCAGACCCGTCAAGCAGTCTATCCGGCGACTGTCCGAACCTCGAGCCGAAGCCATAGGAGTCGAAGTCGAAGCCATAGGAGTCGAAGTCCTTCGCTGCAAACTTCATTAGGGAGATCATTAAACCTCTTCACAAGGGTCTATTATATTTTGAATACACTAATGATGCTAATGAAGATTGTGTGAAGTTTTGTATGAAGGAAATTTTTTAGGTGTAGAGAAAGAATAATGTAATGAGATGAAGAATGGACAAAAGCTCAAGCTTGGGGATGCCAGTGTCACCCTAGAAATATTCAAGAGGTATAAGCGTCAAAGCTTGGGGATGCCCAAGGCATCCCCTTCTTTATCAATAAAAATATCAGGTCTTTTTAGACACTTCATTTTTATTGTTTCATTCACTATTATGTTGTTCTTGGAGCGTCTTAGTTTTCGTTTTTGGTTTTTGTTTGCTTATTTTTCTTGAGTAAGTTGGTTGGATCTCAACACACTTCCTTTGGAGAGAGACACACTCTGTATTTATTACCTAGAACACTCTAGTTTTCATTCTTATTGTTTTGTGAGTGTTTTCTTTTGCTAGCACTGCATTTAGCTATAGTTTTCTTGTGCTTTCAGCTTATAACTTTTTAGTTATTCTTTGTGGATTTGTGAGACTTTCTCACTAATCTTTATTGATTATTATCTTTGTGAGTTGTTTCAAATAAGTCGATTGGTGTTGGAAAGGAGTAGAAGTTCTTGCTTGAGTAGTACAAGAGGAGCTTGCTTTGACTGTGACTTAGACTTTATCACGTCATGCTAAATGTTGCTTTGAAGATATGCTTAGTGATTATTGCTGTAGCATGACTAGTTCCAAACAATTAGGATTTCTTAATGTGCCTTGAAGGAATCATGCGTTGTTTTAGCATACAAAAGCATAGTATTGTGGTGTTCTCCTTTGATGCTTTGTTTGGGTTTACTTGGCACAAGCTCACACCATGTTATGACTATGAACAAGTCACCATAGCCCCTATGATCATTTAGTTCTTGACTTGTAGTACCACTCTATGCTTTGATTAGTAATGTTTTGTTGCTCTGCATGATTATGGCCATTATTGCTCCCTTAGTTGGTCGCTCCCAGTCTTTTACTAGCCTCAACTTGTATGAGTAAGTTCTACTCATGCTTGCAACTCTCAAGAAACTAAGTTGTTCCAAAGTGTCCACTATAAATTCATATGGATGGTGTGTTACACCATTCCAAGTATATTCTTGTTTTGAGCTATCTTCCAATTAAAAACTATTTTGTTATGTGAAAACTTAGTGATTAAAGCCCTCACAAACTTGATGCACACTTTATATTCCTTGCCCCTAATAAACTTGAACCATTGTGTCATCTATGTTGTATATGCTTGCACTTATACGTTAGAATTAGCAGAACCATGCTGTCACGGGGAATGTTTTCAACATTGCACTTGTACTTTGTACACAGTTGATATCATGCTCTTTTGTCTATGAATGTCACTGGTATGAAATAAATAGGGAGGTTGTAAGTCCATGGAGTTATGTATTTTGTGTTAGAGAAACGCCTGGGCCGCTAGCCTAAGCCATGCGTAATCATGGTGGAAACTTGCAGCATCACCATAATGAGCTATCTGTGAAGCATCCTCAATAAAAAGCTATGCACATAGTAAATAAAAAGATTGCTGAGATGCTCATTGTCTGCTTGCCTTGTCATTTTGGTTATGAGATAACTCTTGTACCATGTGCAAGGGGTACCCCGTTGGCGGTTCTATATGATACGTATGTACTTATTATGACAAGAACTTACAGGTGATTGAAGTTGAGTAACATGAGGTGTGGCCCTCATATTCAAGGGACTTAAGATTGCCAAATTATACTTTGTCAAGCTTATACTCCATAGTTTGTTCATTTTAACTTTAATCACTTCAAGATGATTATGATAGGGGCAATGAGGGCTGAAAGCTAACAAGTACCATAATTTTTGGAAGCTCTTTTTGAAACTTGAAATCCCTGCTTCCTTTATGAAAGGCGTTTCTTCCACCATTATTTGAGTCTCCACCTTCTACCTTTAGGCACCATTAAGAGAGCATAGTTGTCATTCTATGTGTAGTGTCCCAAAAATTATTGATTGATGCATATTGTGATATTACTTGTTCTTGTGCTATTTGTATCTAGTCACTCTTATGAACTTTGAAGGTGTCTTATGCATCTATTTGCTACTCTATGAGGGACAAGTTGATTGCCACTATGCCATGTTTTCTGTATGTGAAACAAAAAAACGTTTTTCAGTGCATGTTATTCATGATCTTTGTTTGTAGCCTTTCATGTTGCATGCATAGTTATTTTGTCTTATTGTTAGAATTCCATATTTCATGCACATGTTTAGAGTTCTTTGATCCCAGCTTTCAATGCTTGCAAAATGGTTTGATCTTGATTTTGACGGTGCATGTCACCCCAAAAATTATTCTTTTATCACTTACCTACTCGAGGACGAGCAGGAGTTAAGCTTGGGGATGCTTGATACATCGGAAACGTATCTAAATTTTTTGATGCTCCATGCTTGTTTAGTATCTACTTTGATTTGCTTTGTCTGCACTTTGAGGTATTCTTATACATTTTCTGGTACTAACCTATTAACAAGATGCCACAGTGCCAGTTGCCTATTTTCTTCTGTTTTTGGTTCCAAAAAAGGCAGAAAATCAATATTCTCAGAATTGGACGGGACAAAAGCCAAAGTCATTATTTCTCCGGAGCAACACGGAACCACGAAGCAGAGACGGAGTAGGGCACCAGGGTGGCCACACCCCCAGGCGCGGGCAAGCCCTGGTGGCGCCTACAAGGGGTGTGGGGCCCCTAGACCTCCACCGACCTTGCCTCCTTCGCCTATAAGAAGCCTCCGACCCAAAAACCCTAAATCATGGACCAAAAAGGCATGAAAAGTTCCGCAGTGCCGCCGCCACCAAAGGGGAGATTCGGGGGACAAAAAGTCTATGTTCCGGCACCCTGCCAGGATGGGGAAGTGCCCCCGGAGCCATCTCCATCGATCTCCACCACCATCTCCATCACTGTTGCTGATTCCCATGATGAGGAGGGAGTAGTTCTTCCTCGAGGCTAAGGGCTCTACCGGTAGATATGTGTTCATCTCTCTCTCTCTCTCTCTATGCATGATCTTATTGTGATCATGAGCTTTGTAATCAAGTAGATCTACTCTGTTACTCAAGTGCTTCAATAGATCTCTACTCTCCCCATGTGTGTGAAAGTCACAGCGTGCACGCCATGGTGGCACTTAGGCTAGAGTCTACATAAATACTTATCGTGCTTTAATAGATCTATGCTTTTCCCCACGTGTGTGACAGTGACAGCGTGCGCTATGTGTGGCACTTAAGCTAGATTACATATATATTCATGAGTTATATTCAGAGTTGGATGTCTTTATGAAATTGTGGTGTTTGTTGAAACCATCTAGTGCTCAAGGTGACAGTGGGGTTATCTAGATTGGAAAAGGCGGACTTTGAGGAGTGTTGTTATAGCCCTACCATGGATTAGAGTTTCCAACCGGAGAGTACTTAAGAGTAGTATCATGAAGAGAAGATATTTATATGAGAGTGTTCACTAGTGAAAGTATGATCCCTAGGCCTTGTTTCTAAGCATTGAAACACCGTTTGCATCTAGATCTGTTGCATGTTTGCTTGCTTCCATCTTTATTTCAGTTTCACACACGTTACCCCACATCAACAAGTCAGAAGCTATTTTCTGGCACCATTAACACTTGTATTTTACTATCTCTTCGTCGAACTAGTGCACCTATACACCTTACAAGTGTATTGGGTGTGTTGGGGACACAAGAGACTTCTTGTATCTTGATTGTAGGGTTGCCTGAGAGGGAATACCTTTGACCACTTCCCCCTGAGTTCGATAAACCTTGGGTAATCCACTTAAGGGGAATTTGCTACTGTTTTACAAACCTCTACACTTGGAGGCCCAACAACTGTCTATAAGAATAAAAGTGCATAGACATCATTAGACGTTAAAAGTATTAGATAAATATGGATATATAGATAAGTCATGGGCAGGGCCCCTAGACCATGGGGACCTAGGGCGAGCGCCCCTCTGCCCCACCCTATGGTCCGACCTGATTTCTTTTAAAATATATGTATCTATTTTAATGTGTAGGTTCGGAGTAAAATGAATAAAATTACACTAAAAACGTCTAGATACATGTATTTTATATAAAAGCTAAACATCTTACATTTTGGAAACGAAATGGAGTATGCATGAACTTCAATAAAACCTATAGTTTGTGCTCCTTCTTGAAAACATATAGGGGCTCTACCCCACCTCTATGAATTATGATGACTAGCTAACACCATTTATATTAGTAGGAAAAAAATAAGAAAACAAATTGTAACCTAGGTCTTTGGGTTGGTCCATTGTGCTGGAAAACGGATCGATACACAAGATTTCCTATCTGAGTTGAGCCAAATTTTTTTTCGAAATTGGACTATATTAGTGTTGATGTAAACCATCGATATGTGTACAAACTGTATCTCCGCACGGAGGAATCCAGAATATAGCAGATCGTACTATTGTCTCAATAATGTATCGACATATATTATGCAGAAAAGTCGGAGGACAAAGTAGTGGTAGTGTCATGGATGTGGTTTGGGCGAGGTAGTGGTAGAGGATGTGGGTTTTGTACTCACGAATTTAGGTGACCCTACAAAGGCCACCGCTCCTTCTCCTAGAATTGGTGAAGTAGAAGTTCAAACGAAGTCGCTACAAGGATTTGACCTTAGTTAGAATTTTGATTTGGACCTTAATTATATTCTAACCTCTCTGGTGGATGTGCTTATATAGTACGCATATTAGGCATTGTTTGAGTGCGCTTACTTAAGGCCGGTCCATAGATTTTGGGGGCCCTAGGACAATATGAAATCAATGGCACCTTGTTTAATTTGTCAAATAATTCCTAGGGTCAAGGGGGGCAATGCCCCCCCTACTCAAAAAAATATTAGAGATATATTTAATATTTATGCTAAACTTTTAAAGAGTACTCAAAGTTTATCATGATTAGCATTTTTATGCGTCTCAACAATGCATGCAACCTCCGCCACTTGTTCACACATAAAAGACTTAAAATATTAGTATTTAAGAGAAATTACTGTAATAAATAGAAAATTAAATAATTTGTACATTTGATATATCCATGATCTTTGAAATCTCGGTGAATACATTCGAAACCACTCATTTCTAATGATCGAGCGAACTATATATTATGATAGTTATTTTATCAATTTCTACTTGTGTACATATGCGTGTGCATAAAATGAGTTGATGAGTAAACATATTAGGCACTGAATTAGTAAGAAAATTAAATAATTTCTTAAACATATAAGATGGTGCAAGTAGAATTTTTGGGAATCATAAGAGAGTTGGTTGTAGAATAATATAGTTATGCCACTGATAAATATACCCATAAACTTGTAAAGGAATATCAGGACCAGTGTTATTCTTCATATTTGGAGAGACCAACAAAAGAATGTCATCAAGAAAAAAATATTCGATAATGTTAGATTTTTTTTTTGAGAAATAGGAGTAAGAGTAGTCATGATAGGCTATAGCTTAAACTATCTATATTTTATTTTTAGACAACCATTTATATTTTCTATAACTATTGTACATTGTTGGACGTTAAAAGTATTAGATAAATATGGATATATAGATAAGTCATGGGCAAGGCCCCTAGACCATGGGGGCCCAGGGCGAGCGCCCCTCTGCTCCTCCCTATGGGCGACCCTGGTTTCTTTTAAAATATATGTATATATTTTAGTGTGTAGGTTCGAAGTAAAATCAGTAAAATTACACTAAAATGTCTAGATACATGTATTTTATATAAAAGCTAAACATCTTACATTTTGGAAACAAAAGGGAGTATGCATGAACTTCACTAAAACCTGTAGTTTGCGCTCCTTCTTGAAAACATAGAGGGGCTCTACCCCACCTCTATGAATTATGATGACTAGCTAGCACCATTCATATTAGTAGAAAAAAAAGAACAAAAAAAATTGTAACCTAGGTCTTTGGGTTGGTCCATTGTGCTGGAAAACGGATCGATACACAAGATTTCCTATCGTGTTGAGCCATTTTTTTTTTCAAAATTGGACTATATTAGTGTTGATGAAAACCATCGATATGTGTATAAACTGTATCTCCGCATGGAGGAATCCAGAATATAGCAGATCATACTATTGTCGCAATAATGTATCAACATATAATATGCAGAAAAGCCGACAGACAAAGTAGTGGTAGTGTCATGGATGTGGTTTGGGCGGGGTAGTGGTAGAGGATGTGGGTTTTGTACTCACGAATTTAGGTGACCCTACAAAGGCCACCGCTCCTTCTCCTAGAATTGGTGAAGTAGAAGTTCAAACGAAGTCGCTACAAGGATTTGACCTTAGTTAGAATTTCGATTTGGACCTTAATTATATTCTAACCTCTCCGGCGGATGTGCTTATATAGTATGCATATTAGGCATTGTTTGAGTGCGCTTACTCAAGGCCGGTCCATAGATTTTGGGGGCCCTAGGACAATATGAAATCAATGGCCCCTTGTTTAATTTGTCAGATATTTCCTAGGGTCAAGGGGGAAAATGCCCCCCTACTCAAAAAAATATTAGAGATATATTTAATATTTATGCTAAACTTTTAAAGAGTACTCAAAGTTTATCATGATTAGCATTCTTATGCGTCTCAATAATGCATGCAACCTCCACCACTTGTTCACACATAAAAGACTTAAAATATTAGCATTTAAGAGAAATTACTATAATAAATAGAAAATTAAATAGTTTGTACATTTGATATATCCATGATCTTTGAAATCTCAGTAAATACATTCGAAACCACTCATTTCTATTGATAGAGCGAACTATATATTATGATAGTTATTTTATCAATTTCTACTTGTGTACATATGCGTGTGCAAAAAATGAGTTGATGAGTAAACATATTAGACACTAAATTAGTAAGAAAATTAAATAATTTCTTAAACATATAAGATGGGTGCAAGTAGAATTTTTGGGAATCATAAGAGAGTTGGTTGTAGAATAATATAGTTATGCCATTGATAAATATACTCATAAACTTGTAAAGGAATATCAGGACTAGTGTTATTCTTCACATTTGGAGAGACCAACAAAACAATGTCATCAAGAAAAAAATATTCGATAATGTTAGATTTTTTTTTGAGAAATAGGAGTAAGAGTAGTCATGATAGGCTATAGCTTAAACTATCTATATTTTATTTTTTTAGACAACCATTTATATTTTCTATAAGAGGTATATACACTTTTAGTTCCACATCTTGCATTATATAAGTGTTTTAGTCCACATCTTGTAAAGTGAACAAGCCTAGTCTCACAACTTGTATCATAAAAAAACACTTTAGTCCAATGTGATCAAAATTCAGCAAGTTTAACAAAATTTATTTATCCATATATGTCATCACAGTTTTTTTTAAAACGACCCCTTTGTATATCTCTCTGACATTTATGCCCTTAGTACGGACTGATGGCCCACCTGTCATTAAAAGTACAAATAAAATAGTTAAACTCTCTAATTGCTGATAAAGGGGATTGAACTCAGCACCTCTAGATTGCTACACAAGGCACACGCCACTACGCCAAGTAATTCTATTGTTTTATATGAGAATGTAATTCTTTTATATAAGACGAGAGCACACACATGTAACACCTTTAAAAAATATGTACATATAAGCAATGATGTAAATATTTTCATTGTGCAAAATTTCAACATGGACCGATTTGTATTCATGGTGCAAAATTGTATGTACGTGTAGTTTATAAGCGCCCGTTTCTTATATTTTTTTTAGAGAATTTCTTATATATTATGTTCAGACTTATGCATCCTAGCTCGGCTGCACGTACGTACATTGACATGAAGCATATAAAAAACGAGTTAGGTATCAAAAATACGTGTTTTAATGTTGTGCAAAAACTAAAAAAGGCAAATTATTTAATTCAAAGCAAATTATTTAATTCAAAATAATTTGTGTTATGGACTAAAAAGATAAAATTAGAGATCTGGGTTTGCAAATTATGCACCTTTAAACCCTGTCAATTTTTTCAGCCCAAATAAAAATCGGTCTAGAATGAAATTTTGCACAATGAAAATGCTTACATCATTGCTCATATGTACATATTTTTTGAAGATGCTTTTGATACATTAAATTACATTTTTACGTGCGTGTGTGCTCTCGTCTTATATAAAAGAATTATGTCCTCATATGAAGCAATAGAATTAGTTGGCGTACTGGCTTCTGCCTTTGTACAGCAATTTAGAGGTACTGAGTTCATTTCCCGTTAGCAATTAGAGTTTTAACTAGTTTATTTGTACCTCAAATGACACGTAGGGCCGTCAGCCCGTACGGAGGGCACAAATATGAAATAAATATATAGGAGGCATTTTTAAAAAATTGTGACGTCATAAGTGCATAAGTTTAGTTAAACTTTCTAAAATTTGATCAAATTGGACTAAGTTGCTCTTAGGATACAAGTTGTGGGACTATGTTTACTCACTTTGCAAGATGTGGGACTAAAATGCTTCCATGATACAAGACGTGGGACTTAAAGTGTATATACCTCTTTCTATAACTATTATACATTGTTGGACGTTAAAAATATTAAATAAATATAAATATATAGATAAGTCATGGACAGGGCCCTAGACCATGGAGGCCTAGGAAGAGCGCCCCTCCGCCTCACCATATGGGCCGGTCCTGCGCTTACTCAAAACTATAATCATCGGTAGTGGCCTTGGTGAAATGTGACGACTAGAATTCTTTTATAGTTTAATAAGTGTGGTGATGAGCGAGCGTGCTGAGGGCACTTGCGATGCGTTGTGTCGTTCTTATGCCTCTGCTTGTGGGCCTTCGTTGCTTTCATCATGGCATGTGTGTCTCGGCGGGTTTAGTTTGTTGGTGCGGTGTGCACTGTGCACTGCTGGCAGGGACCTGGTGGATGGACGGCGACGGAGCGACTTGGCATGCCTTCCACGCGTCTGCCCAGTCGCCGTCTCTATCCTTCCCAAGGTCCCGGGCGAAGCCCTACCTGTCCCCTCTCTCCTTGAGGCTACCGCCTTTTGCTCACCATCCGTGCCGCTTCCTCGCCTTATCTGTGCCGCTCTCTCCAGCGGAGGCACCAGCCTCGCCGTCATGCCCGAGCCACGGCGCCGCTGCCATGTCCTTTCAGGACGTCGCGCATGCAGTGACGACAGTAGCAGGTGCTCGGTTTTTTTTGCTTTACCTCCAAATTGAGTCGAAACCATCCCTGTTTGGGGACTTCGTCTTACAACATGGTATCCTATTTAATCGATTCAGCATCTCCCATTCTATCCGATTCTGGCTAATTATTCCTTTTTATCTTGGTGGGGGCGCAGATCCGCTCCATCCTGCTGCAGAATCGGTAGGGGAAGACACACACAACCAAGTCCTCGCTGCCTCCCCCCTCTTTCTCTGCTCGCTGGCCTTCCTAGACGGCAGCGTGCGCCCCCTTCACGACCTCTGTGTCGAGCTTCCGGTCGCAGACACCAAAAAAGAGCACAAGCAACGGGGTCAGCAGTGGCAGTCGCAACAACGACGCCAACTTGCCAGCAACAACAAGGCGCGCGACCATGGCAACCTGCACACTCAGTCGGCGGGATAGTTGGCCGTGGGATCCTAGGGGAGCCGTCTCGGCATCTAATCTACGGTGATGCCCCAGGATACGAGGGGGCGGTAGAGGGAGGCCTTCAAGCGCCACCATTGCCACCATCATATGCGTCCGCCTCTCGTGCTTTCACGTACTGCAGAAGCACCTGCTACTCTCTCTTATGAGGTTGGTGCGCACCAAATGTTTGATGATATGTTTGTGAAGATTTGTTTTATGGGATAAATAATGCTCCGTAAATCCTTCAAAATTTAGAGGTGTATCAGTTCAACATAGAGTAGATTCCATGGATCATCCCCACCAGCGAGATTGATGCGTGGCCATGATTATGTTCTTATTATGTTGCCGTAATTTCAGAATATTGTTGTCCTTCTAGGTACACCAGTTGCTGCACCGCGAGGATGGAGAGATGAAGGTCCGAGATTGGTGTGATCGCGGTGGTCATGGTCGCTGCTCCACTGCGACTAAGCGGATTTCTGCACGCGGCTAGCCACAAATATCATGAAGTAAAATTGTCATGGTTCTTGGGTCCGGGTTGATTTAGAACGGATTGATTTTTTTATGTAGGATTGGTCTATTCAGTCCACGTGTAGGTTAGATTTTCTTGAAGAAGTTATTTTGTTCAAATATGATGTGATAATGCTAGCTAGACCAATTAGTTCGAATTTGGTAGAACCAAATTTTCAAGTAATAATCCCTAATATTTGGTATAGGTTGTTCTATAAAGTAGACATGGACACATGTGAGGTTCTCACCATCTAATCCTTGCAGGCTGGCACTTCTCTTGGAGTAGAATTAAATGGAAATCAGTAGCAAAACATGAGTTGCACAATTGGTAATGTCATCTTAGAATCAGGCTTTGTTTGTATATTTCAATGTAGCCCCATGATTATATTTCCTGCTATCCGTGGGTTGTGATGATAACATGTGATTTCGAGTATTCAAGCAGTCGATGCGGATTATAAATATAATTTTCCTGACATCTCTGTTTACATTCGTCATGTTAGCAATAGAAAAGGTGGTTTGTGACTATATGGAAATTTGTGAGAAATAATAGGTTTATCATGTAGCAATGTACAATATTATAGAAAAATTTATATCTTGCCTTGCCTTTAAGTGAATGTTAGTTTTAGGATACACATATACTATCTACGTTTTACTAAAAATATTGTTGATGCGTTTTTATTTTGAAGGTCCAAGATTGGTGTGACCGCGGTGATCATGGTCGCTGCTCCACTGCCGGGACTCCAGATCTGAAATCAATTCTTGGACTAGGGTTAATTTAGGACAGATTGATTTTTTATGTAGAATTGATCTGTTCAATCCACGCGAAGGTTAGCTTTTCTTCAAAAAGTTATTTTGTTCAAATATCATGTGATAATGCTAGCTAGACGAATTAGCTCAGATTTGGTACAACCAAATTTTCAAGTATTGACCCCTGATATTATTGTATACACTGATTTTGGTTCAAAGCAACTTAGCTCTCTTGAGGTTCTTATATGCAGCCTCCTAGAAGAAGCCAACCAGTGGCCGAGGAGTCACATAAATATACAATCCATAACCCTGCTAGAAAGAGTGTTGGATGCGCTCCTGCTCCTTCAGTTGATGCTGACAAGGTTTAAAAGAAGCAGTCCACCTACTAGGTTTTAAGCAGCACAAATGCTACAGATTTGGTGAAGACTGCCCCAAGCAGAAAATCATTGACACATGCTACAATTCATATACATCACTTCCTCTATCACTTGCCAAATTAGGAAACGTATGGCTAAGTTCATTGACATGATCAATACATTAAGAAATTTATTAAAAATATGGTTTTATCATGCACTAATATGGTGGAAACCACATCCTACCATTATTGTTAATATTTGACAGATTTTACCCATTATATATAAAAAATTATCGTAGAAAAGTACCTGTAATACTCAGATCATTTCTCTCTATTGGAGTTTTATACCTGATTGTATGTTTTGTGAAATTTTATGCACAGGATCTTCTGAAGTACAACCAATCAGCACAAGTGGATGGTGTTGGAGCCATACAGGAAGCTTCTGTTGTAGAAGTTCGCTGAGATGCTTGAGGTACCTTTTTTTCCTGGCCTTGTGATGTTATGATCAAAGAACTTATATTACTTCATCATTTGCTAATGACTTCCACAAACATCTCATATTTATTTGGGAGTCAACATTAATCTAGGATCTGTACCTATTATGGACAAAGCAAGGTTCTAATTTCTAGTGGCCTCATGTTCAACACTTTGATGGTATAACATGATATGTCTATTAAGATATAGCAGAAGAGAATCATTTGGTTTGATTGGGTCGTACTATCACCTGACATTGTTTGCTAGCTTTATCCAAGTGTGCATCATTGTACATTGATGCTTTGTAATTCAAAGTAAGTAAATTCACCTTCAGCTTCTACTAGGAGAGCTCAAACTGAATTACGCCCTTATAATTGTGATACAGAGTAGCTTCATATTTTAGTGTTAATGTTTGGAAAATCCTTACCATATTGATGAATCAACTGTTCATTTTAGACTTATAAGTGGCCTGTATGATACGTCTCGCGAGACCTTCAGAGCTCCACATGGCTTGTGGCCGTAGACAACCTTGACTGCATGTTCCTGTGCTGATGATAAACCCGCTAGATACAGGACATGGTTAGCACACTACTATAGATTGATACTTAGCAATGTTTTTTGAGCAAAGCCTACTGCTATTCACGTGACATGCTTCCTTCGGGCTTGCACAAGATCATTATGACCCATTGATATCATGCTAAATGTCCAAAATTTGGTTTAGTTAGTTAGAATTTTGCGAGTTCTGCCATGCTGTTTGGTGAAATCAGTCAAGGATGGGTAGAATATCAGTAGTGATGCTGTCCCAAAGTGGGGGCGGCAAATATTGGGAAAAGATGAGCTATGCCAAAAATGGCATGTACAAGGGTTTCCTGCATGTGCAAGCTATCTGGCAACATCAGTGTCAACCCCAAACACAAAGCCATGTACTTCATGAACCAATCCGGCGCCGACGGCTTTGATGAGAATTGGGAGAAACGACTCCAGTTGTGGGCCCTCAAGGACAACGTCCTCCACATGGTGGTGGTGGAGGTGACCATAAAGTCCGTACGCTCCTCTGCAGCCGCACCACAGTGCACGGAGAAGCATTGCATCCCCGTTATTATGTTCTCCATAGCCAGGTACATGGACAATTTCTTCCGCGAGAAGACGTATGCTTTGATCCTGTTGTTCCTGATGACGATGCACCTGAAAGACGAGGTGCGCAGCTCTGATTACCAACTACAGGCCTCCATGGGTGCAGAAGTACACACTGGTACTGGGTAAGTTCTCCAACTACGATGTGATCAACTTTGATGAGGACGCCAACATGTACTACTTATTGCAGGGTTATCTTGGCCTATACTGCGACCTCATCATTTATTCATATGAAATGTGTTAAATGTTTGAGGTTTTGGGTAAATTACTTATACTATTAAACCATTATGAGCTTTCGGAGTAATTACTTAATACTCTTGCTTTTCTTTTCATGCAATTCCATCTAAATCCATCTTTTTCTCAACTGGTTGCTCTGATGGCTATGAGTGTGATTGAATTAGCTACTCGATCTACTCCTTAGTTTTGTTGAACGAATTATGTGCATACTTTTTTGCCTAGTGTAATGGTTGATACTTACCATCATAATTTTGGCTCAAGCTAGCAAATGGATTAAAATTAGTTATGTTTTCTATAGGAAATATATGACAGTAAACACTAGAATTTTTATGTTGGTAATCATATGGTCCTATCTATGATTGATAGACTAATTGTCAAGGTGTAATGAAGGTACATGCATTTTGTTTCCTTTTTGCAGCTAAAATAAAGACTACTTCACTACTTTGGATTGTTATTTTAAAGTCATAGAAATCATTTTATGGTTCCCCTTTTGTATGAAGGCACAACGCTCCGTCTATGTCTATCAAAACAAGCAGGAATGCGCTACACCTGTCTCGCCCTGGGACTACGTCATACAGGCGGCACGGCGAAGCGCGCTCTTCGTCTAGTCTTTATGCATTATGATCAAATCGGATGAACCTGATCAACTATGGATTTTCCCCAGGATATGGGTCAAACCCAATGTGAATAAATTTCATACTTTACAATCTTACTTGACCCTCTTTTTCAATTGTGTGACTCGAAATCCTTGACTATGTTCGCTCTTTACTCGCAAGTAGCATGTCATACATTTCAATAATCCTACACTTCTAGAGGCCAAAGAAATCTCTCTTGTTTTGAATATGGAGAGGCGCCAATCTCATCTTGGTTAGCCATGTCTCATAGCTTGCTTGTGACAATTAAACGCCAGGACAACTTTTGACTAGCAAGTGGTAGAATAGCATTTGGCTACTTTGTCATTACGCATCTCAAATACATGTGACACTTGCAAGTCTACAAACTTATATATAATGTACTCCCTCTGTTTTAAAATATAAGATGTATTAGCTTTGTGAAATAAATATATCTAGTATATTTTTAGTATGTAGGCTCACTCATGTTTGGAGTGAATCTACACAATAAAAAAAGTCTACATACTTTTTTTCACAAACCTAAAATATCTTATATTTTAAAACAAAGGGAGTACATTCTTGCATTTTTCTCAAGGTGGGTCAAACCATCCAGATGTTCTATAACATATCCATATGATTGCTTCTATTAAACATTCTTAGTAGCCAACATGCATGCTAGTCTCTATTTATAAGTCTTCGAGTAAGATTTATTTTAAAAACCTAGAGGAGGATGAGTTGGACTTTGTCGACTGGTGGCTCAAGGTGTGCCAATCTACCCACGTGCCATGTGTAAGCCATAAGGGTACCACATCCTTAGTGGTGCTAACAGCGTGGTCGCTTTGGAAGCTTAGAAACGCTGTCATCTTCAAAAACATCTCTCCGGATAACGGAGGCTTGAACCTGGGCTGATGCTGGGGCAAAGGGACTACGTGCCCTGATACATGTCATCTAGATTTAGGGTGTCGAGTGGGTTGAGTTGTACAAGGGGTTCGCTTGTTTTCGATCATGTAAATTTGTGTACAGAATTTTTTTTCTATCAATGAATCGAAACACAAGTTTTACGTTTTTCGCAAAGATAGATAAACAAGTTGTGTGCTTGCGATCAATATTAAGACACTGAACCTAAACAATAGAACTTGCTTTGTGATTGCATTTACAACGTATCTAACATGTTTGTTTTGTAAGTATGCTTGAAAGTTCCGTCCTACTAATATAACAGAACATATTATCATTTATCGTTTATCATATATTTGAATGTTTCACAGTAAGAAAGATTTTATAAAATGTAGTTGTAGACTTGGAGTAAGTGGTAAGGTCAGTAAGGAAGAGTGAAATGAGTCAGCTGATACATGCATCATATCCAGATCATATCCAGATGTATCAGTTAATTAATCGAATCCACTGGATTGAATACAAATGGACGACCCCACAATGTTGCATGAGCAAATGAAATGAAACAAAACCAAAAATATATACACCCGATCCCTTCTCATGCGAGTGAAATTCCAGAAATGGTGGAAAACAGGCCTCTAGTCCCGGTTTTGGGTCCGGGACTACCAAAACGGGATTAGAGGCCCTCCACTCTAGTCCTGGCTCGCTACGGCCTGCGACTGATAACAACCACGTGGTTGTTTCAGCGAGGCGGGGGGCGGAAACCCTCTAGTCTCTAGCCGTAACATCACCCGGGATTATACGGTTTCCTGCCACGACAGAGAATTGTGTGTTTTCTCTACCGCAACGAAGATTGTGTGTTTCCTTTTTTGCCATTTCGTTCCTTTTTTGTTTTATGTTTCACTATAATTTCAAACATATATTTCAGTACACATATTCTACGCTACTACATACACAGTACACGTTGATGCATCTATATAATTAATCGATCCCTTGCAAGCATACATATAATCAATCGTATCAAAAGGAAGAAATGTTTTGAAATTACATGGTCATTGATGATATATATATATCATATCAACTACATGGAGATCACTAAGGCATATCGAGTTCCACGTCATCCGCATAATGTTCTCCATGTACATCAAGGACCTCCTTCATCAGAAATCCCGCCAGTTCCTCTTGAATTGCTCGTATGCGCTGGTCTGGCTCTAGTTTTTTCCGCAAATCATAAATATAATATGAATCTACTTTCCGCTCACTGGTCAGCTCGCGGATGTACTCGTAGACATAGTATCCACATAAATGAGTTCCCGGTGGCTATTGTAAACTCGTCACCATTTTATAAGGTAGCTCCTCTTTGAATGGACCTGGTATTTTCTGTCTAAACCGTGTCCAACACCTGCTTGACAAAGAAAATGAACAAATGAGTTATTAGTTACTTGATATCAAGAAATGAACGAAAGAGGTAGATATAATGCGATAATGATTGAAATTACTTATGGAGCATTGCTTTTATGTCGCTCCACTTCTCTTGGTCCCAACTTAATGAGTCGTGGACTCCAACTAGGGACTTGTCAACTTGAATGTTTAGCAAGATCCAGTGAAATCTGGGGACGTTTACATAAGCATATGTGCATAGCTCATCGAGTAAGCAAAAATAAAATGTATACAAGATAGAAACACTCACTTGAAGTTGTAAGGAAATAGTATTTCCTTAACAAAATTATTCTCGGTTAAGAACCTGCACAGGTCTTCCTCCACGTCCTTGGGGCGATTCTTTAATGTATATTCATTAATGATATATGGGTCAATGAAACCAACGTCATATCTTCTAGCTCTTTTGCATTCAAGCATCTTCATTCTACAGAATATAATATCATACAAAATGATATATAGTTAGAATAATATATTAAATGCAATGAACAAGCTGAGCTACAAACTTAATTATAGAAATAAATCACTTACAGACAGTAGCAACCAATGATAGATTTTTCGAGGGCGTGCTGGTTGTATAACTAAAACATTCGGTCATTTGAACCTGGCGAGTATGGTTTGAAGGGGTGCTCCTTTCTAACGTCCACCGCAAAACCAATCTTTCTGATGTTTTTTCTGTTTGCACCATGTACCATGTGTGCAGATGTCGCATATGTGTGGATAGATGCGCGAGCTCCTCATTACTGACTAGAGCCTCCCCTTGGACATACTTCAGTACTATCTGACCCACTGGCGTATCTTCATAGCCTAAATATTGACCAAGAGACATATTTGCTTCGTAGGCAAGTGCTTTGGCCTTCGATACAGTGATGCCCATTAGTGCAGCATTAGTACTGGCTCTAGGGTCCATTATTTGCATGTCCCTATCCATTTCAGCTCTGAAGGCCTTGTCGAGGTATGAAATCACTTTGAGCGGGGGACTGATTCTTCTGTTGTCCGAGCTGGGCAACTTGCTTTCCGCCTTTTGCGCTTGTGATTTTTTTCTTTTTTGCTTGCTTAATAATCTCCCGGTCATAGTCTGGTTCCATATTCATTGATATCTGGGATGGTTGCTCAAGAAATGACTTAGCCCACTTTTGTTTTTTCATCATATACCGACTTTGGCTAAGGCTTTTTAGGTGCAAAATGCGCCTTAACTTGGGCAGCCACATCCGCGGCAGTTTCCTCATCGGTCTTGTCATAAGGTCTCTTTGAAAGAGCCGACAGGATGTCGACTATCTTTTCCGTTTGACCTTTCTTCGATGTGGGCGTGGGGGAGCATCAACCTTCCGTTTCTTCGACAAGGTAGTAGTATTGCACGGAGGCGAAGGCAGAGATCGAGTATTGCGTGGAGGCAGAGATCGAGTTGATGTACTCCTGCTGCGGCAATCGTCAGCGGGGCGGGGTGGACTTGGAGGTTGACGATAATCGGGTTGGGGTGGACTTGGAGGTTGACAATATTCGATGCGGGGTGGACTTGGAGGTTGACGATCATCGGGGCGGGTGGGCTTGGATTCCTCGGAGTCGGTGGCCTTGGTGCCGAGCCTGGAAACTTGATGTACTTCTTCTTCCATAGAATGATGTTGCGCTTGACATCTCCTAGTTTCGTAAGGCCTTCAGGCGTAGCGATTTCAATCTCTAGGTCCGAAAAATCCTCCACTATGTCATCCACCGTGACACGAGCATATCCAGGTGGAATCGGAAGTGAATGGTGGAGTTCTCCAGGTAGACAAGGTAAAGCAGTGCCGATCGCCACCTTGAAGGACAGGTTGTTCATTGGCTGATGTAGCTCACATTGTGCCATCTCTCTGACATCATCCACGGGGTAGCGAGGAGCCGGTGCATCATCCAGCAGTGCTTGATCATCAGCTCGGACCTCCGTTGAAGCCACGCTGCTTCTCGGCTGGCTAAGATCCAATGCAGGATCATCAGCCTGCGGGTGAGTTGACGACGACCTTTGGCTAATTTCTTGCATGAGGTTCTTCAGATCAGCTAGGTCCCGCTCTACCTTGGAGATCCGGTCTCCCTCCCGGTCCTTATTTCTCCGACGGCTTTGCCTCGTGTTCGTCCACCCTTTTCAGGATTCCGTAGGGCGCGTGTCAGCTCGTCGTTCTCTCTCTTGGGATGGAACAATCCCAATTGAGCATCGTTCATTGCTTGAACAAGGTCTTCGGAGGGTTTTAGAACTTTTTCATGAAATAATGTCTTCCCTGTTTCTGGGTCCAACGACCCCCCGTGCCCGTACCACCAGTGCTTTGACCTCTCGGGCCATCCATCTGTACCAGGAGTGACTTCTCTAGCCCTCATGTCCTTCTCCATAGTTTCCCACTTAGGGACGGCACTCTTATAGCCTCTTGTCCCCATTTATGATGGTATTTCTTTTGAGCAGCATTTAACGCATTCTTTTTTGACTTTGCCTTTGCTTTATCAGATTGCTTGTACGTTACAAAATCGGGCCACTGTTCTCTAAACTTCTCGTTTGCTCCTTTGGAGTCTGGAGTTTTCTTTTTCGCGACATATTTCGCGTATAAACTTTTCTTGTGGTTCCGGTACAGTTCGACCATCTTGCTCAGAGCCCACTCCTTTACTTTCGCTCTTTTTTCAAGCTCACCCGACCTTGGGGTAATACCATCTGCCTCAAATTCTTCATACTCTGGATGTAGTATGAAATGCGCTATGAGCTTCTGGCAAAGGTCATCTTTGGCATCATCGGTGACATAGCTGTTGGATTCTTCACCGGGTTTCTTTGACTTATTCCATTCTTGGATGGTGATTGGCAGGTTGTCCCTAACAAGCACCCCGCATTGATTTGTAAACATCCTCCGGTGCTTCTCTGGAGCAATCGGTTCACCATCATCATCTATTTTTTCGATGATGAACCTCTGATTACCATCCAACTTTTTGTTTGGCCCTCGTTTCGTTCGAGTTGTCGATTGCTTCGATCCGGTGGGCTAAAATAAGAAGAGAGAGTGATTAATATATATATTGATATATCTAGATCAATTAATGAATAGAGGTAACACGAGGCTTTATATATATGTACCTCGCCGATCCAGTCGAGGGGCCATCATTATTGTTGTTATTTGTTTGCCCTTCGTCCATCCGGTCTTCCCCTTGGTACATCAGGTTTTCCTCTAGTCCATCACCGGATGGATTCAGATATGAGGAAATCTCTTCCTCGAGAAAAATATCTTCACCGGTAGTAATATTAAGAGGAATTTCACCTCTTATCATGCCCTGAAGAAAACCTTCACCAATGCGACCAGGATCATCAGATGGATCCATGACTTAATTAACTAACAGAAAGAGAGTTAAACAGGTTAGAAAAAAAACAATAACCCTAATAACTAAAACAAAAAAAACAATAACCCTAATAATCCTAATTAATAACCCTAATATTATTTGTGGTAAAACAATAATCCTAATAACTAAAAAAACAATAACCCTAATTAATAACCCTAATATTATTTGTGGTAAAACAATAATCTTAATAACTAAAACAAAAAACAATAACCCTAATATTATTTGTGGTAAAACAATAATCCTAATAACTAAAACAAAAAAACAATAACCCTAATTAATAACCCTAATATTATTTGTGGTAAAACAATAATCCTAATAACTAATACAAAAAATAATAACCCTAATTAATAACCCTAATATTATTTGTGGTAAAACAATAATCCGAATAACTAAAACAAAAAAAACAATAACAACCCTCGAGCTCACCGACGTCGGCGGCACGACGACGTTGCGGGGCGGCGGCACGGCGGGGCGCGCGGTAGCATGACACGGTGGAGCGGCGGCACGGCGAAGCAGCAGAGCACGCACAACCGGAGACGAGGACGGCGGCGCGGTGGAATCGACGGGAAACACCTCCCCTGCGTTTTCTCTTAGTCGGCGCCTCGTCTTTGTCTTCGTCGAATGCTAAGTGCTGGGCAGCACCTCCCCTGGCGTGCAGTATATAAAGGGAAAGACCCACCCTTTAGTCGCGGGTTAAGCCACGGCCCGAGACTAGTGTGTTTTTTCGGCCGCTTCATTTTTGCATGCGCAAGCACCCTCTAGTCTCGGGTCCAGCCACGACCCGCGACTAGTTTATTTTTTGTAAATTTCCCTTGTTAATTCAAATGAAATATATAACTTTGAAAAATCATATCTCCTATTGTAAAAATCCAAATAAAACAAATAATATGTCTATTATTATCAGAAAAATATAAAGAATCTTAATATAATATCCATACATATGTTTCCATCATTTATAAATTATTTCATTTGTAAATTTTCTTTTTTCAATTCAAATCAAATATAAAACTTTGGAAAATCATATCTCCGATTGTAAAAATCCAAATAAAACAAATAATATGTCTATTATTATCAGAAAAATATAAAGAATCTTAATATAATATCCATACATTTGTTTGCATCATTTATAAATTATTTCATTTGTAAATTTTCTTTTTTAATTCAAATCAAATATAAAACTTTGGAAAATCATATCTCCTATTGTAAAATCCAAATAAAACAAATAATATGTCTATTATTATTAGAAAAATATAAAGAATCTTAATATAATATCCATACATCTGTTTGCATCATTTATAAATTATTTAAATTGTAAATTTTATTTTTTTAATTCAAATCAAATATAAAACTTTAGAAAATCATATGTCCTATTGTAAAAATCCAAATAAAACAAATAATATGTCTATTATTATCAGAAAAATATAAAGAATCTTAATATAATATCCATACATCTGTTTGCATCATTTATAAATTATTTCATTTGTAAATTTTCTTTTTTAATTCAAATCAAATATAAAACTTTGGAAAATCATATCTCCTATTGTAAAAATCCAAATAAAACAAATAATATGTCTATTATTATCAGAAAATATAAAGAATCTTAATATAATATCCATTTATCTCGGTTGTAGTCACTAACCGGGACTAAAGATATTTCCCGCCATTTCCCACCGCTTCCCGCCAAGTTTTCCCGCCCTTTCCTTTTTACCAGAGCTTTTAGTCCCGGTTGTAGTCACTAACCGGGACTAAAGATATTTCTCGCCATTTCCCACCTCTTCCCGCCAAGTTTTCCCCCCTTTCCCTCTATATCTAGGGCGATCACTCCATGGCTATCCACACATCCACACCTTCCTCTCTCACAACAATGGACAGCGCCTACGGGGCCATTCTGACCCTCGAGGAGACCGAGGCGCTGTGCGCCTCCAGCTACCCTTGTCCGCCCGCCGGTTGGATGCTGAGCGCTGGAGGGGGTTCCTATCCCTCCTGTCCCTCAAGGTTCCGCACGCCAGGCGGCCATCACGAACCACTTCTACCATGAGCTCACGCCGGAGCAGCGGATGGATCCCTAGTGGGATCCCGACAACTACGACACCTGGAATGCCTTCTTCGCTAACCGGCAGGAAAGGGAGATCGCCAGGTACGAGGGTGATGGCCCATCCCCGGTGAACCACAACGAAGCTGGCCGCCGTCTGTGGTGGGCGAACCGTACTATCATCGGCGTGATGCGCTACATCGCCGGGGAGACCATCCTCGCATGCGGTGCCCACAAGTCCACCCGCCACAGAGCCACAAGAAGGCCCCTCCTCCGCCCGGTGGTAGAGGCATCGTCTTCTAGGAGACCCATCCCCCGCCCGCCGTGAATCCGAGGCCGGAGTGGCAGGTGCCCCTGGTATATGCCATGGCTGGGCTGAGGATCCCTAGAGTGGTAGGTGACGATGACGATGACGAAGAAGACCCTGAAGCTGCGTACTATAGGACTAGGCATGATTATGACTAAAGGGGGTGGCTTTAGTCCCGTTTTTTAATATTAATAAATGTCTTGAGTGTTACCTAGTCTCGGGACTAAATATGAAGATGTTGTTGTATTCTTGTGAGTTCGCTCAGGTGATCAAATGCTGTTTTTTCTACCTGCCTACATCAATCAAAATGTCGTAGTATTGAAACTAATAAATGTATTGAAACTAATACATCTTGCTCAATCAAACTGGATGACGAATCCCAGTGCCTAAGCCGCGGGAGGTGAAAACCCAAAGATACGGAACCATCACACGAGCATAGCTCGGGTGAGATCCCTGAAGAATCTACCAGGTATCGTCGACCCTGGTGTCCAACGCAGCCATATAGAGACGGACATGCTCGTCCTCCTTCCTGACACGACGCCGTACCACCTCCTTGGTGGCTGGTTCCCTCTGCACCCTTCCTGGACCAGGCGACCTCCACCAAAGAAGCTCTGGGTTAAAGACGACACCCGGATTCCTCACCAAGCTATGCGTCCCGGAAGGTAGCACCATCTAGTGCTAGCCCGACGGAGCCTAGTATCGGACATGCCCGACGGAGCCCAGTACTCCATCGTTGACGCCAAGTTGACTACGAGGATGCGGGATGGGCATCCTAAAGTAGGCGGCGAGGAATGTGTGTATGTGTGGGTGGCCATGACGGTCGCCCTATAAATAGAGGAAAAGGGCGGTCAGGCTGGATCGAGCAGCCTATAAATAGAGGGAAATGCCTATAAATAGAGGGTTCAACTTTAGTCCCGGTTGGACAAACCAACCGCGACTAAAGGGATTGTGGCAGTCTGGGCCAGACAACACTAATAATAGGGGCGAGTGTCGACATTATGTCGTGCGGCTTGTACCTTGTCCCGGATGGTGTCGCCAGCAGGGACTAAAGCTGAACGTTTAGTCCTGGTTGGAGACACCAACCGGAACAAAACACGAGTGAGCACTAATAATAGGGGTGAGTGTCAACATTATGTCGTGAGTGTAGACACTATGCCGAGCTGCTTGTACTATAAATAGACATCCTTGTGAGTCCAGTCCTCCAGCCAGTTTGAGGCATCTCCAAGATGGTCTTCAAGAGCAGGGACACCACTACGTCTAGTTTTAGGGAGATGCCGCCGGAGCCCAGTCCTCCGGCATCTCCAAGAAACTGGTCATAGAGGCACTCCCTAATATGTGAAATTAGTTAGCTCCCAGGCATATTGATCTAGTTAGAGAAGTTACAAGCCGCAAGATGGTGTGTGAGAGCAGGGACACCACTACGGCCAGTTTCAGGGAGATGCCGCCGGAGCCCAGTCCTCCGGCATCTCCAAGAAACTAGTCATATATGCACTCCCTAATATGTGACCACGCGCGTTTGGAGATGATATGTCAGAAACGTATCTATAATTTTTGATGCTTCATGCTTGTTTAGTATCTACTTTGCTTTGCTTTGTCTACACTTTGAGGTGTTTTAATATATTTTCTGGAACTAACCTATTAACAAGTTGCCACAGTGCCAGTTGCATATTTTCTTCTGTTTTCGGTTCCAGAAAGGCAGAAAATCAATATTCTTGGAATTGGACGGGACAAATGCCAAAGTCAATATTTTACCGTGGGAGACACGAAGTCCAAAGGGGAGATGGAGAGGCAAACCAGGGTCACCACCCCCCCTAGGCACGGGTGGGCCCTACCCCGTTCCTGGGTAGGGTGTGGGCCCTTCGGCCGCCTCCCAGCCTCGCCTCTTCGCCTATAAGAAGCCCCCGATGAGGAAACCCTAAGTCGTCAATCATAATCCAAAAAAACCTCTGTAGCGCCGCCGCCACCGAAAGGGAGATTCAGGGGACAGAAAGTGTCTGTTCCAGCACCCTGACGGGACGGGGAAGTGCCCCCGGAGCCATCTCCATCGATCTCCACCACCATCTCCATCACCATTGTTGATTCCCATGATGAGGAGGGAGTAGTTCTTCCTCGAGGCTAAGGGCGCTCTACTGGTAGCTATGTGTTCATCTCTCTCTATGCATGATCTTGTTGTGGTCATGAGCTTTGTAATCAAGTAGATCAACTCTATTACTCAAGCGCTTCATTAGATCTCTGCTCTCCCCATGTGTGTGAAAGTGACAGCATGCACGCCATGGTGGCACTTAGGCTAGAGTCTACATAAATACTCATTGTGTTTTAATAGATCTATGCTTTTCCCCACATGTGTGAAAGTGACAGCATGCATACCGTGTGTGTGGCACTTTGGCTAGATTGAATATTTGTTATGAGTTATATTTGGAGTTGGATGTCTCTATGAAATTGTGGTGTTTTTTGGAACCATCTAGCGCTCAAGGTGACAGTGTGGGTTATCTAGATTGGGGAAGGCGGACTTTGAGGAGTGTTGTATAGCCCTACCGATGATTAAAGTGTCCAACCGGAGAGTAGTTAAGAGTAGTATCATGAAGAGAGGATATTTATATGAGAGAGTGTTCACTAGTGAAAGTATGATCCCTAGGCCTTGTTTCTAAATATTTTAACACCGTTTTCTACTAGATCTGTTGCATGTTTGCTTGCTGTAGTCTTTACCTCACTGTCAAGCTATTTTCTAGCACCGTTACCACTTGTATTTCACTATCTCTTCGCCGATCTAGTGCACCTATACACCTGACAAGTGTATTGGGTGTGTTGGGTGATGTCTGCGCTGAAATGGATCGTATGGGAACCTAGAGGGGGGGGGGTGAATAGGCGCTAACCAATTTTTTAATAATTTTTCAATTTTAGGCTTGACACAAATTAAATTCTCTAGATATGCAACTACGAGAATTTCCCTATATGCAACCCTAACTACTAAGCACGTAAAGAGAGGAGCGAAGGAACCGTAGTGGAGCACGCGGAGACACAGGGATTTGTTTTACCGTAGTTCCTTCCTTGTTAAGGGAAGTACATCTGCGTTGGAGGGGTGGGCGGTTCTACGACCACCACACCACAATAGGCCTCACCCTATTCTCTGATGGATCTCGCCACGAGAGGCCTGATCCACCTTCTCCACTATTGGATCCCTTCGAGGCGGGAACCAGTGCCTTTTACAACACTATCGGGGCACACACCCACAACCAAATTGGGGGCTCCCGAGATGACAACAAGATGCCACAAGAACAAGGTTTATCAATATAAAAAAACAAGGATCTAGGTATTTGCAAGAAATACTAGATCGGTGGTTCTCCAAATGAATGGAGAGAAGATGAAGCGCTTGATTGTAGTTGATGAAGATCGAGTCATCCTCCTTTGATTCCCCAATGGACGGAGCCTTTGAGTGTATCTAGGTGGAGTTCTCTCGGATGAAGATTGCAGATCAGGTCTGTTCTTTTTCGAGTGAATCAAGAGTTATGTATAGAGGGGGAAGACAAGCTTAAATACCCTCTGCCCAGAACAAGCCGTTGAAGAGATTTGGGGGAGGATTATCCGCCCCCCTTTGGGGCGGACTATTCGCCCTGGGGAGAAAATCCGCCCCCCAGGACGGAAAATCCAGGGGAAAACTCCGCCCCCCACATAGAGAGCGACGCAGCCTTGACTTGAAGAAATTTCCAGAGGGGGCGGACTATCCGCCCTTGGGAGAAAGTCCGCCCATAGACCAGAAAGTGCGCGGGAAACTCCGCCCCCACTCTGGGGGTCACACACTCTTGGAGGAGGGATGGGGCGGACTATCCGCCCCTGGGAGGGGCGGATTATCCGCCCCTAGAAAGCAGTTTCCATCCCTTCTCAATGTACAGATCTACAGCACTTCAACACACGTTAAATAATCCTTGATATTGTTATCTAACACACAAAACACCAGAGATTATGAAATGTTCTTTCAATCTCCCCCTTTTTGGTGTTAGATGACAATATTAGGGTTTGCAAACGACTACCTATGACACCCTTAAAATAAATGAAAGAGGCTCCCCCTAGATGTGTGCATATAAAAATTTACCTTTGAAACACACATGCACACACTAGATAAAACACACCTTTCATGGCAAGAACAATTAAAACCAGATGGGTTGGTAAACGAGATCATACCACCGGGATGTGAATATCGCCAAATAAACTAATGAGATTGCACATCCCACAAAATTGACGCATACATAAGATAATCCCATGATTTCATATGTCATCAACTAGAATGCCAGACTCCACAGATAAATCCAGAATTCCATGATAGTAGGTCCACAATAGAAATCCAGAATGCCATAGGACCATATATAATAAGTCACGACAGAGTCTTACAATAACCAAGCAACAAATAGCAAATAGCAAATAAGTTCACGCTAAAGGGGCACAAGCACAGCGAACGAATGGAAAAGCAAGTGCTTGTGCCCGACCCATGACCCATGCAAATCTGGTGACCTAATAGACTACTTCTCCCCCTTTGGCATCGAAATGCCAAAAAATAAGAAGAGCTATGCTAACGCCCTAGAAGATCACTCCTCCTCTTCCTCGTCGTAGTCGTCCCCGTCCCCTTCCTCTTCGTCATACTCATCATCATCGTCATCAGCTGGAGGAGTGGGTGCCCTCGGAGGTGGAGCAAACAGGCAAATCTCAAGCTCACCATAGTTGATCCCTAAAGTGTTCCACTGAGCATACGGTTCCGGAGTAGTGGGAGGAGGTGGAGGGCCAGTGGCACCAGAAACGTGGTGAAGTATGAGCCGCGGAGTGTGATCCCTCGCATGGTCCCTGCGGTATGCCTCATACTGTCCCTTGTGTGTGTCAACACCCATGCAAAGAATGTGCCACTGGAACCACGTGAGCTGTTTAACCTTGCGTGCCATTGGGGACACGGCACAACGACGACCACTATCCCGAGCATCACGCATAAAGGACTCAGGGGCAGTGGAGGGGTGAGAAGTCTTCTGAGCTTTGTTGTAAATTTTCTTTGACTTGTGCACACCATCCAAACCAGTGCCAAAATCCTCAGGGGGCAGCATATGCTTGATGAGCATCATGATAAACGGAGCATATGGAATGGAGATCCTGTTGAGCATCACATCGGTCATCTCATGATAAATGAAATCCATCACATCCAACTTGTATCCTGTAGATGAGCCAGCATTGGTGGCACACTCATGAGCAAAGGCCAGAAGAGGAACCAGGTGACCACGGATCTTGTCATTGTTGCCTCCACTGGGAGTAATGTTGTACCGAAACATGCCGACAAGGGTGGCATACAGTGGTGAAAGGCCAGCGAAGGTACCAACAACGCCATTGGGCGACATACATGGAGCAAGCACAGTATGCTTGGATGGCTGGAGCGGAGAGATAATGCGGTGTCCTGAAGGGGTGTTCTGCCCGTGAAAGGCATAGCCAATAACCTGACCAAAGGTGTGGAAGTCAGACTGGATCATTGATGTTCCCGTCATCCACTTCATAGTACGAAGCTCATTGCCGCAGATAACCAGAGTGGAGAAAAACTGCTTCACAATCTTGGAATCATAGTGGCACTGCAGAGTCATAAGAGGATGAAGCCCCATCTTGTTTGTCACATCCAAAGATTCACGAAGGCGAGCCTTTGATTGAGCCTCAGTCATATTCAGAGGGTGCATGGGGCGAATCTTGAGAGGAACATAGACATCATCATGGATTGTTGGAGATATGCCCTAGAGGCAATAATAAAAGTAGTTATTATTATATCTTTGTGTTTATGATAAATGTTTACATTCATGCTATAATAGTATTAACAAGGAAACATTAATACTTGTGTGATTTGTAAACTAAATTAGAGTCCCTAGTAAAGCCTCTTTATAATACTAGCTTGTTGGTTAATAAATGATTGTGGTTTCCCTATCATGAACATTGAGATGTTATTAACAACAAGATCATATCGTTAGGAGAATGCTATGATGGACATACTCCTATAGATAAGCGTAGCATAAAGATCAAGTCATTTTAATAGTTCAATTGCTATATGCTTTCTGATACATAGTAACCTAATTCCTTCGACCATGATATCATGCATATCACCATCACACGAAGGATGCTTTGATGACATCAAACACCACACCGTAACTGGGTGGCTATAAAGGTGGCATTGAGTGTTCGGAAAGTATTGGTTGAAACACATGGATCAAGAATGGGATTTGTCCATCCATATGACGGATAGATATACTCTGGGCCCTCTCGGTGGAATGTCATCCAATTGGCTTGCAAGCATGTGATTGGCTCACAAGGGATCACATATCACGGGAACAAGAAAAGAGTACTTATCGATGTGAGGTTGAACTAGGTATGCAGAGATACCGACGATCAAAACCTCGGATAAGTAAACTATCGTGAGACAAAGGGAAATTGGTATCGTATGTAAGTGGTTCATTCGATCGAAAAGTAATCGTAGAAATATGTGGGAGCCATATGAATTTCCAGATTCCTCTATTGGTTATTGTTCGGAGAAGTGTCTCGATCATGTCTGCATAATTCACGAACCGTAGGGAGACACACTTAAGGATTCGACGTTGTTGAGTAGTTATGGAATGATGAGTAAGAGACTAAATGTTGTTCGGAGTCTCGGATGGGATCCGGGATATCACGAGGAGATCCGGAATGGTCTGGAGAATAAGATTCATATAAGGAAAGTCCTGTTTCGGGGTTGGAGAATGGTTCCGGTGTTTTCATCGGGAATGTTCTAGAAGGTTCCGGAATGTCCGACACTCTGGAGGGGAAGGGTACATGAATGTGTCATAACAAGTTGGAATGGTTGCATCATGTACTAGGTGTCATCGCTGAGCGAAATAAAGGGATAAATGAAATCCTAGTTTGAAAAGTCAAACGACAATTTGAAAAGTCAAATGGCTATTTTGCTTGGTGGAGGGAGAGTAGGAAACCTACTTGGGGAGGAAGTCCCTCTCCCTCCACCGCCGGCCAAGGAGGCCGAGTTGGGGAGGGACTCCCCTCCCCTTGGCTGTGCCCTCCCACCTATATAAGGAGGGGCAGGGCTGCCCCTCCTAGACCTACACCTTGCCCTCTCTAAACCCTAACCCTAGCCGCCGGCCACCACCATAGATGCCGCCCCCTAGGGTTTCTCCCAAGCCGCCGAGTTAGGGCATCCCCTTGCCCTAGCCGCTGGCCTAGCCTCTTCTCCTTGGTGCGTCTAAACCCTAGATCACCGAGGCCTCTCTCATAGTCCACCATACTCGCTCCGGCTTAAGGCGAAGCCCTGCGAGATCTCCCCTCTACTTCCGGTACCATGCGGTCGTGCTGCCGGAATCGCGAGGAGAGTGCTACAACCTCCATTTTCTTTGGAACAAGGAGAGGAAGGTCTTCGTCAGTACCGAGCGATGTGACCGATCATGGAAGCGCTGCCGGAACGCAACGCCGGAAGGATCATCTACACGATCTTGAGATCGGGAAGAGTACGACTACATCACCCACGAGAATCCGCTCTCGTTAAACACTTTGGAATCTTCGAGGGTGAGTTATTCTATCGACTCGTTGCTACAATCTAGTAGATAGATCTTGGCTTGTTTGTTTGTATGCGATAGAAATTTTTTGTTTTCCATGCTACGAACTCCTACATGGATATACCGAAAATGAGAGCACCAAAACATAGAATCCTCTGGCTCACCATCACTGTCAACATCTGCATAAAAATCTGTCTGACGCATGGAGGAGTAATCAGTGCTGTCCATGGCCTTGTAGTTAGGCCGAGCTTCCTTGCCTTTACCCTTGCCCTTGTGAGATGCAACCCTCTTGGCTTTCCTTGCTGCCTCTGCCATCTGTTCAGCTTCTCTGGCTAACCTGCGAACCTCGGTTTCGTCAACAAATGTGCCCTCTATAGTGGGCCTGAGATAACGGGCACGAGGACGACGCTTGTATGTCTTAGGAGGACGAGAGCCACATGTGAAAAGCATGGAGAGGTAGCATGGGGATAAGCGCACACACAAGTCCAGGAGACATGGTAGAACGAGTAAGAAAACAGTCCATGAGCCAGAAGAGTGCATGGGAGAAAATCGGAACCAAACCAGACCAGACACGTTGTCTCCAGGCCGGACTTTCCGGCCATGGGGGCGGATTATCCGCCCCTGGTGAAATTTTTCTGGTTTGGCCCAGATTTTACCACGGCAACACAGATCAGGCACAAGTAATGTATTTCTATGGATTCTAACATGCACAGGAAAACACCAAGTATCATCTACCACGAGATTTCCACCACAAAAATGAATCTCAAGCAAAAGAGATGGATGAGGGAGTTACCCTCACTCATTGGAGGAAGAGTTCGGAGGAGAAGGTACCCGGAGGCGTGAGGAAGAAGATCCAGGGAGGGCCCGGAGAATTCGGTGGTCGAATCGACTCTGGGGAGGGTCGGAAGCTCCAGCGGCTGCTAGGGGCAGAGGGAGGGTTGGGGGAGGACGGGCTGCTCTGTTTGAGCCTGCCCTCCCCGACCCTGCCTATAACAGGAGGATTCGCCGCCGGATAGTCCCCTACGAAAACTCATTAAATCTGATTCAGGCCGGAGCAACCTTGCAAAACCCCTCGATGGTGTATTTAGGACTTGTGTGCAAGAATAGATGGTTCAAGGAGGGAAAGAAAGGCTTGGGTTTAGAGCAAAAAACTGAGATGGTACTACACACCCAAATTTGCAAGAATCAAATCAAACAAAAGCCAAAGTTGAGTGTGGTTTCCATAAGAACAAAAGATATGCAAGAAAATCCAAAGAGAGCCATTAGAAACCAACTCTTGTCTAGGAAGAGGGTGGTGGCCGAAGCCACCATGTTGGAGCGCATGGCATGAGACCGCGAAGATGTATCTTGAGTTCAAAACCAATGCTCATCGAGGACCCACATATCACAAAATGATATTAAGGGAAATGATTTTACTTGCTTTCGGCATTATGGGGGGAGGGTTGGCCCAATAAATTAGGACCACACTTCCCCTATGTCTATGCCCGCATCTAAACCAAATACATGAGTAAGAGTAAGTGAGTGTGCAAGGATAGTAAAACCAAGCTCCTTGAATCTATGATATTTAGCTCATTCCTCAAATAACAAAATCTTGCTTCGTCAAGGGGCCTCATGAAAATATCAGCAAGTTGGTTCTTCGTTCTCACAAAGGATAGAGCAATATCACCATGAGCAACATGATCCCGAATGAAGTGGTTGCGAATCTCTATATGTTTTGTTCTTGTATGCTGCACGGGATTGTAAGCAATCTTGATAGCACTTTCATTGTCACATAATAGAGGCACTTTGTCACAATTGACACCATATTCCTTTAAAGTTTTCCTCATCCATAAAAATTGTGTACAGGCAATTGCAGCAGCAACATATTCAGCTTCGGTTGTTGAGAGTGAAATACAATTCTGTTTCTTTGAAGACCAACACACTAGAGACCTGCCCAAGAATTGACATGCACCAGAGGTTGATTTCCTATCATCTTTGTCACCAGCCCAATCTGAATCAGTGTAACCACATAGAGAGAAACTTGAACCCTTGGGATACCATAACCCAAAATTTGGGGAATGAACCAAATATCTGAAGATTCGTTTGACCGCCACTAAGTGGCTTTCTTTAGGAGCGGCTTGGTACCTTGCACACACTCCTACACTTAACACGATATCGGGCCTAGATGCGCAAAGGTAAAGGAGAGAGACGATCATGGATCAGTATACCTTTTGGTCCACGTCTTTACCCTTGGGATTGAGCTCAAGATGACACTTTGTTTGCATTAGAGTAGACACACCATTGAGACCCGTCATCTTGAACATTTTGAGCATGTCTTGGATGTACTTAGCTTGATTAATAAAAGTTCCCTCTCTAAGTTGTTTGATCTCAAATCCAAGAAAGAACCTCAACTCACCCATCATGGACATCTCAAACCTGTCTGTCATAATCTTTGAAAATTCATCGTTAAAAGCTTGGTTAGTAGAGTAAAAAATGATGTCATCTACATAAAGTTGGCATACAAAAAGCTCCCCATTAACCTTCTTAGTAAAAAGAGTGGGATCGATTTTCCCAACTTCGAATCCACGGTCTAGCAAAAGCTCTTTAAGGTGCTCATACCACGCACGTGGGGATTGTTTAAGGCCATAGAGCGCCTTATCGAGTTTGTAGACATGGTTCGGAAATTTGGGGTCCTCAAAATCCGGGGGCTGCTTGACGTATACTAACTCATGGAGAGACCATTAAGAAATGCACTCTTAACATCCATTTGCTGTAATTTAAAATTATGATGGGTTGCATCGGTGTGGCATCCCGCAAAACCACTACTAGAAAATCGCGTTGTTTTTGTGCATTCCATCATCATGACCTCAGCATGCATCTGTTTGCCTAAAAGAATTTGCTAAAAGCCTAGTTTTGCTTTGTACAAATACCCCTCTTTATTTCAAATGCAAAGCCCCGATCGTATCGGATATTTTATTTACCTATAAATTAATTGCAAAGTAGTCTTGTTTTAAAATAAACAAAACAAAACAAACAAATATTTACAAACTAATAAAACCTAAACTCTAAGTCCTATTCCCACCTAGTCCTAATCTACCCACCAATCACAGCTTGCCATCTCACACTCTCCCCCAATCCCTACCCACCTTGCCATCTCATCAATCCACCTGCAGCACCCCACTCCTTCTCTCACCCCAGTCCCACCTACCCCCTCTCTCTCTCCCTCAACGACAGCCTGGCCCCACCCCAACCCGCTGCCACCTCACCTCCTCCCTGGCCCCACATGCCAGCCCCACCCCCACTCAACCACCCCTGGACCCGGTCCACCCCCACCCGCGGGCCCCACCTGCCGCTCCCCTTGGCCCCACTCCCCACTGCCAACCGAGCCCCCACCCCGTCGCTCGTCTCCCACCCCGCGCCTCTCCTCCCCTTGTTCCCCAACCCAGCTACTTGCCCGTCTTCCTCTCCGTGCCCGGCCCGCCACCAGCGTCGCCCGCGCCCTCCACCCCCTCGCCCGGCGCCCTCCACCCCTTGCGCCTGTCTCCAACCTCCCGCTCCCACCTTTCTCCCCGACCCGCTCTCCTTCCTCCTGCATCCACCAACCGCCCGCCGGTCTTCTCCTCGGTCGTGCCTTCCGCCCGTGCCGCCTCCACTGCCTCCGGCCGCCTCGCCCTTCCCCTCCTCAGCATCTCCTCTCCCGCGCGCCCCTCGAGCCTCCCAGGCCCGCCTCTGGCCGGCGCCAGCCTGCCGTCTCCCGCCGCGACCTCTCCCCCTCGGCGCCGCGCGCCTCCGCGCCTCCTCGCCATTCGCCCCGCCGTCACCGCCCGAGCAGCTCCGCCTCCAACCTCGAGCCCGCGGACCCGAGCTCCTCCCGCCGCCAGCCAGCCTCCTTCAGTGACCTCGCTCTCTTCCGCGGCCGACCACGCGAGCCGCCGCCACCGGACCTCCACCTGCCGTGACCCATCCGTCCAGCCGCCCCGCCTTCCCGCGTGGCACCACCACTGCCCGCCGCGGGGCCTTCTCCGGTCGTCCGCCCCATCGCGCCCGCCACCGCCGTTCTCCGTCACCTACCTCCTTTGCCCGAACTCGCTGTCCTCCGCCCCGGCCAGCGTTCCGCGCCTCTGCCCTTCATCGGCAACCAGCAGGGTTAAGTGCTTCCTCCACATGATGCAACACCGTTGTTTGTAATGTTCCATCGACAAGAACACAACACGGACAAGTACCCTATCAAGTTTGTCAGCTACATTTGCGGACAAGTACATCAACAGGCGGCGATGCATGACCATGAGAATGCCGACACGGTCCAAGATCCCGACTCGAAGATCTCGGAACGCCAAGACCATCTACACGGGTCCGAACCCGATCACGCGGCCTTGAACCCCGTCAAACACCAAGACCCTCGGAATCGCCAAGATCGCCTCATGGATCCCGAAGCCCGAACCCCGTGGACCGACACGATCCCCTTCACGGATACGACCAGTAATCCCTCGAGGACGCCGAGTACTTCACCCCGGACACCGAGACCCTGGACGACAAGTTCTCCTTCCCGGACGCCGAGCTCGCCGAGAACCCGGATGCGACAAGATCTACCCTTTGATCGAGAATGTTTCTGCCGAGACCGATCCCGTCGAACCCTGAACCCTAAGACCGAACCCCGAACCCCGGAACCAAGATCGCCGAGACCCCTCAATGTGTGACCCTGATCCGAGCCCCTATTTTTATAAATGCTATATATAAAACTTGTTGCATATTAATTGTTCATCTCGCATGCATATCATGTGGGTTGGGGCATTAGGCCGATTCACTGCATAATTAAATATGGGGACCATATGCAGGCAAATCTAGTCTCATATTGGCCTCATTTAAATTGGTGTAGCAAACCGGTGCTATCTCTTGCCATGTTAAGTCAACATTTAAATTGCGGGGGTTCTAAATAACTTGAACCGTATAATTAAATGTCGGGACCCCGGTTCCGCTTAATATGATCTAATTGCACCGCACCTTTGCCATGCCATACATCATACATGCATCATGCCGATCTTTTGCCGTAGTATTAAATATTGCAGTCGGTGTTTATTCTAGTGTTTTGCTTCTTCGCGGATAAGGCCGTTGAGTTGATGCGAGTGTCAACCCGATCTTCGGCTGAACCTTCGACAATGTTTTCAGGCGAGCATCTCCCCCTTTCTACCTATCTTACTTTTATAGTATTTATTCCCTCCTGTTGATCTACTGCTATCTGTGTTGCGATGCTCTAGTTTCCATCCCCGTGATATCCCTCGCAGCCATATATTGCCTTGGACACATCCTATTACCTGTTGTTTGGTAGATAGTTGGACTTGCGCGTCGTAGTCGCTTGCTCAAGTGCTGTTGCATGTCGTCGAGTACCACAGTTGTTGGAGTATTGCCGCATGTTCAATGTTGGAGATGATCATGGCTTTAATTATCGTTTACTTTAATTACTGTTTAACAACTAAAATTGAAGTAAGTAAGCAGAGGCACAGGTGGGCAATAGATGTTATTTGGTTGTTAACCGTCCACTTGTGTCCCGTAGGACCCCGAGTACTTGATACCTGTTCCTTGAATATTCGCGCTATCCACATCCGGGAGGATTATGGGACCCCCCTGAGCCAGAGCTTGATTCATTCTTATTTCTTGGGGCCACAAACTAGTTTGAGGTTTTATTTACTATCCTGTACTTATGCCATGCTTTACTACTTTATTTACGATTGTGCGAGGAGCACACTGTACTGTTTAGGTAAGCGGAGTGTTTTCGCGGTATCGACAAGCCCAGTTTTGGGTTCCCAGTCGTTTACAGCCACTGACGCAAACCTTGAGTCCGTCTCGGAGTCAGCTAGCTTCGTTGCGGGTCTACTCAATGGGGTGGCCCCCTGAAATAATTCTGAATCTTGTGATTGCTTTGTCGTGAAAGCCTCGTTGGGTTTTGATTTGGTTTTTCCGAGGTTGATCGAGTGTGTGTTGCTATTTGTGCACCCCGGCCGGGTAAAACCTTCTGAAAGCCGTGTCCGCGGTTATGGACGACTTGGAGCACAGTATCTCGATCATAGACAACTATAACTAAAGTAGTGCTATAAATTTGACTTTATAATGACTAGTAATCAGCTTCACTATAATGGAATGGCTAAATAAAACTGCCAACAATTGCTTGCTTGAGTTGTCGCTTGCGACCATTGTATCTGACTAGTGAGTATTGCAACTATAACGGAATGGCTAAACAAAAGTACCAACAACTTCTGGGTTTTGGGTTATCTCATGCTAATTGTATTTGACTAGTAAGTGTTGCAACTACAACGGAATGGTTAACTAAAACGGCCCACTGCTTATTATATCAGGATGACTATCTATACCTGACTAGTAATTGCTGCAACGATAACTGAATAAATAAAACTGCCAACTGTGTGTGTTCCTCGGTTGACTTACTCGTTGGTCTCGAGGGGGAAATCCCAGGATGGGTATGATTGGTGGTAGCTTTAGGTTGGTTCCGAATAGGTCTTTCTTACCCTCTCTGATAGCCGCCAGTTGTACCGAGTCTCTATAGGTTGTTTAGTGCATGCTGCCGCTGCCGCTTCAGTCCACCATACCTATGTAGGCGAGGACCGCCGAATTCTAGTCTCGCCGTGTCTTGGCCTCGATCTTGGCGCTCCTCTTTTTCCTTTGCCCTTTGTCGGCACCCCTTTTGTTTAAGCAGGTTTTGAGATCGACGTCGTTAGCAGGGTTACCCTTCCGGTTTGGCCTGGGCAGGGTTATGGACGCCATTGGTTATTCTTCAGGGCTCTTAGCCCCATTTGCATCTTGTCCGTAGACGGACGCCCTATTGTTTTCAAGGTGATTTCGATCTTTGTATATTATATCTGTATTCTTGACTCATGGAGTCGTGTTGTATATATATCTGTTCTGTGGGTCCCATCAAGGACTGTTGTGTAATGTTATTACTTCGTTTTCCACCCGCACGAAAGTGCCTGGTGGGCACCTTTGAACCGTTTCTATGCGGGTTTGGCGGGAATCGCTGAAACTTGCATAGGGTCGATTCTGAGGGTGTTACAATCGGCAAGAAGGATACAGATGGACTCAAGACGAGCCACATGAGCATAAGTCTCGCCAAAATCAATTCCCTCCACTTGAGAGAATCCTTGAGCCACAAGTCTTGCTTTATTCCTCACAACAATGCCATTTTCATCTTGTTTGTTCTTGAAGATCCACTTGGTACCGATAACATTGCGGCAGTCCTTGGGTTTCTCTACGAGCTTCCAAACTTTGTTGCGTTCGAAGTTATTTAATTCTTCATGCATTGCAACAACCCAAACGGGGTCTTCAAGAGCATCAAAGACCTTCTTTGGTTCAACCATGGAAATGTGAGCTTGATGATCACAGAAGCTTGCAAGTTCTCTTCTAGTAGATGCCCTTCTTCGTAGATCACCAACAACCTTGTCAAGAGTGTGACCCCTTAGTTAAAGGTTCCGATCAGCACGAGCCTTGTGACGAGCCTCAATGTCCTTATTGTTTCTAGAGGGAGTTGATTCCGTATTTGTATCCTTGTCTTGACCACTGCCTTGCCCTTGATCTTGATCTGAGTTAACACCAGGAGGTTGCTGCAGAGCTTGTTCTTCAGGGGCAGATAATCCGCCCCTTGGAGGGGCCGGACTATCCGGACCGGGAGATGAAACACCAGAGACTTCTTCCTGAGCATGCCTGACAGCACTGGGAGAACCAGAGCCGGATAATCCGCCCTCGGGGGCCGGAGAATCTGGCCTGGGAGCTTCTTGGCTGTTGTCTTCTCCTTCGGATCCCCTGGAACGAGTTGGAGTGCCAGGGGCGGATTGTCCGCCCCTTGGAGGGGGCGGATAGTCCAGCCTGGGACTACCAACTTGTTCAGGAGACAGATGATCTTCAGTAGGTTGCTGTGTTGGTGTAGAGTTTTCTCCAATAGTAGGGGCTTGTTGATCTTGTGTAGATGAGGGCTCCACTTGAGTGGAGCATTGTCCTTCCCGATCCGCCACAAGGGGTTCCTCAATGGGGCAGAAAAATCCCACGCCCATTCTTCTTATGGCATCTTGGGGTATTTCAACATCTTCATCACAAACATCAACTTGCCCTACAAAGGAGCCGTTATTTTCATCGAACTCCACACTACAAGATTCTACAACAATCCCAGTGAGCTTGTTGTAGACTCTGTAAGTGTGGGATTCAGCACCATAACCAACAAAATACCTTCTAAAGCCTTGGACTCAAATGTAGACAAGCAGACACCTTTAATAAGAAAGAAACACTTACACCCGAATACCCTGAAGTATGAGATGTTGGGCTTGTTACCGGTAAGTATTTCATAAGGAGTCTTGTCCAAAATCTTGCGGAGATAGAGGCGGTTTGATGAGTGACAAGAAGTGGATATGGCTTCAGCCCAAAAGTTGTAAGGAGACTTGAATTCAGCCAACATTAATCTTGTCATATCCATCAAAGTCCGGTTCTTCCTCTCAGCTACACCATTTTGTTGAGGGGTGTACGAAGCGAAATATTGATGTCTAATCCCCTCTTCACTTAGAAACTCATTCAAGGTGTAGTTTTTCAATTCTGAGCCGTTGTCACTCCTTATTGTCGTGGGAATGGTCACGGCAGATGCTGCAATCGGCAGCGAGTAGTAGAACGAGGGGCAAGGTGTAGGGGTTCGTAGCATGGAAAACAAAAATTTTCTATCGCATACAAACAAACAAGCCAAGATCTATCTACTAGATTGTAGCAACGAGTCGATGGAATAACTTACCCTCGAAGATTCCAAAGCGGTTAACGAGAGCAGATTCTCGTGGGTGATGTAGTCGTACTCTTTCCGATCTCAAGATCGTGTAGACGATCCTTCTGGCGCCACGTTAAAGCAGCTCCCTTGATCGGTCACACGTTCGGTACTGACGAAGACCTTCCTCTCCCTTGTTCCAGTGAGCGGAGGTTGTAGCACTCTCCTCGCGATTCCGGCGGCCTGGCGTGGTACCTAAGTAGAGGGAAATCCTTGAGGCTTCGCCTTAAGCGGTGCAGTATGGTGGAGCTTATGAGAGAGGCTATTAGTGGTCTAGTAATTAGACACACCAATTAGAAGGCTCTAATCAATTAGAAGGCTCTAAACATTTGGCTAAAGCAATTAGAAGCTCTAAACCAAAAGCGGCTCTAAACCGGAGATCTAGAGTAGGAAGTTATGTGTCTCTAGGAGGAGCCCCCTCCTTTTATGGGAGGGGTCATGGCGCGCCAGGGAGGGAGTCCCTCCCAACTCGACCTTGGGCTGGGCGCCACTGGAGGAGTCCAACTCCTCCTCGGTTGGTTCAACTCCTCTTGCTTGTTTCCCACAGTTTCTTGTTTTGGGTTTGACTTTCAAAGCTGGACATTTGACTTTTCTGTTTTAGGATTCAATTTAATCCTTTATTTGGGACAGCAAGAACACTTAGTACATGATGCAATCATTCAATGAGCAATGACACATTCATGTACCCTTCCCCGAGTCTTGCGGACAATCCGGAACCTTCTAGAACATTCCCGATGAAAACACGGAATCATTCCCGAACTCGAAGCGGGACTTTCCTTATATGAATCTTATTCTCCGGACCATTCCGGATCACCTCGTGATATCCCGGATCCCATCCGAGACTCCGAACAACATTCGGTCTTTTCTCATAATACCATAACTACTCAAACAACGTCGAATCCTTAAGTGTGTCTCCCTACGGTTCGTGAATTATGCGGACATGATCGAGACACTTCTCCGAACAATAACCAATAGAGGAATCTGGAAATTCATATGGCTCCACATATTTCTCGATTACTTTGCGATCGAATGAACCACTTACATACGATACCAATTTCCCTTTATCTCACGATATGTTACTTATCCGAGGGTTATGATCGTCGGTATCTACGCATACCTAGTTCAACCTCGTTCTTGATAAGTACTCTTTCTCGTTCGTGATATGTGATCCCTTGTGACCAAGTCACATGCTTGCAAGCTAATTGGATGACATTCCACCGAGAGGGCCCAGAGTATATCTATCCGTCATATGGATGGACAAATCCACTCTTGATCCATGTGTTTCAACCAATACTTTCCGAACACTCAATGCCACTTTTATAGCCACCTGTTACGGTGTGGTGTTTGATGACATCAAAGCATCCATCCGGTAAAGGTGATATGCATGATCTCATGGTCGAAGGAATTAGGTTACTATGTATCAGAAAGCATATAGCAATTGAACTATTGAAATGACTTGATCTTTATGCTACGCTTATCTATAGGAGTATGTCCATCACATCATTCTCCTAATGATATGATCCTGTTGTTAATAACATCTCTATGTTCATGATCAGGAAACCATGATCATATATTAACCAACAAGCTAGTTTAACAAGAGGCTATACTAGGGACTCTTATTTTAGTTTACAAATCACACAAGTATTAATGTTTCCGGTTAATACAATTTTAGCATGGTATGTAAACATTTATCATAAGTGTGAAGATATGATAATAACCACTTTATTATTGCCTCTTGGGCATATCTCCAACAGTCTCCCACTTGCACTAGAGTCAATAATCTAGTTTCAAACCTTTGTGTATATAACACCTATGGCTTTCCGGTGTTGTATGTACACTTTTGCTAGTGGTCAACTGATCTCCGGATCTGACACTTCCAGGTCCGTGTGTAATTGCATGTCTTTGCGTCTCTACGCATCACTCATTCTCTAATGAGATGGCTTTGTATAAATTTGGTCTTTCGGTGTGACCTTTAGCTCTTTGGGGTTAAAACATGTTGATAATATTGTCGTACAATATATCTTCATAGTATTATCCCACTGTGAACTACACCTAGTTTGATAACAAACTACTTGACACAAATGCCCTCTTTTGCTGCTAAAATAGCAGTTATATACTTGGCCTTTTGTTGTAGTATCTGTCACAATGTTTTAACTTTGGAACTCATCCAAATCCATTATGGAACTCACTTTCCATTATATTGTGCCACCCTTAGTTTAGATTGAGATAAACTTAATTTGTACTTTGTGACAAAACTAGTATCAATGTAGTACTTTTACAATGAACTAACCATCTATTTGTCACTTCTACAAACAATATATTCTTAGTTCTTCCAAAGATCATAAGAATATCCTTACTATTGTCCAATGATCATCTTAGAATCATTACGGTATATGCTCATAATATTTAGAGCATAGGACATATCTGGATTTGTACATATCACGGTATGATTGATATAAATACTCTTTGTGATTTCATACATCAAGTATCAATCTATACTTGATTATTTGTTTCACTTTACCAAATGTCAATACACTTGAATATATCATCAACATTGAACTCATTCAATCCTTTACGTGTGACAAGAAACTTTCTTGTAGTTTCTATATTGAACTCATTCAATATCTTGTCTATGTATACGGCATAACCATATTAGCATCTATTGATGCTAAATATTTGGTTTTGCCTAAGTCTTTCATCGGGATGAAATTCTTAATATGTGTTAATAAAAGATACATTATTTCCAATCAACAATATGTCTTCCACATAATGTATTAGAAACATGTCTTAGCGCTCCACTTAATTTCTTGCAAATGCAAGCATCTTCATTGTCTCGATGAAATTAAACTCTTTTAACAGTTTCATCATAGTGAAGATTCCAACTCATGATGCTCACTTCAACCATTGAAGTTTGCATATGCTTTTAGCATCCTTTGAATTAACAAAACCCTATGGACCGTGTTATGCACATGTCCTAGGTAGCGATTCTATTAGAAGAACTTGTTTTGTTTATTCAACTACCATATAACAAATTATATGTAGTGGTTGCTACATTAATCCGTCTAGACTAAATATCACTATGAAAGATCAAATCTTGTCATAGTCAACCTTTGAACATTTTGTGAACTCTTTCCCAACATGTCGACTATTTCATAGATGTGAAACATCCATGTCTATTTCTTTATAGATCCAGACACAACTATAAGGTCTTACACCTTTCTCGAGGGTCCTTCAAGTTCAAAACTTGATTTTCTCGTGTATGGAACTATCACGGATTTTATGGCTTCAAGCCATTTGACGGAGTCAGGGCCCATCATCGCTTCTTTGCATGTAGTCGGTTCATTATTCTCAAATAATGATTCAACCCTCAAATCTTGGTATTTGATTGTTTACCCGACCTACTTGTTTCAATAGGAACTTTAGATCTCCGTGACCACAACCTTTTGAGGCACGTGAGCCATGAGCATTGTTCTTTGCCTCAAAACACTTTTCGGTCTTTGCAACTCTGCACATATAGCTAAGGTTCTTTCAACCTTATCAAAGTTCTATTGTCCTCCCACTTAACTTTTCACGAAAAATTCCTTCTCAAAGAAACTTGGCGTTTAAGTGACAAACACTTTTGTCTCCGGTGTTATGGAGGAATACTTAACAGTTATTCGAAATAACATACAAAGACAGGTTTATCCGACTTTGGTTGCAAAACATCTTTCTTATGCAAAGCATACCAATGTTTAAGAAATGACGACTTGGGTTTAATCCCAAACCATAACTTTATATGGTGTCATTTCAACGGATTATAATGAGCTCTTTTCGTGGAAAAAGCGGTAATCTCTAAAGCTTTTAATCTTTAAAATATAATGGCAGTTTTATGAATTATACCTTTGATCTTACCATGTCAAACAAGGTTTAATTACATACCTCGAACGCCCCATACCCTTATGGTGTTTCGGGAAATGCAAATCCACGGAACAATTCCTTAAATCTTAGGTATTATGCTAAACTCTGTAACTCAAATATCTCCCTTTATGATCTTATCATAAACTATTTATATTTTTGTTACAATGATTTTGCACTTCATCTTGAAAGTCCTTGAACCTTTCAAATGTTTCACACTTCATCCTTATTAAGTAAATATTCATATATTCACTCAAATTTTCGGAGAAAGCATATGAAGTTGAAATCCATCGCTCTTGACTACACATAATGGACTTGATACAACAATATGTACAAATTCCAATAAGCTAGTCTTTCGTTCCTTTTGGCCTATGAGCGACGAAGTTTTAATTATCTCTAGGAAAGTTTCACAAGCGTCATTTGATCAAAATCAAAAGACTCCAAAATTCCATACATATGGAGTTTCTTCATGTTTTCTTTCCAATATAATTTAACCGGTGCTGTCACTTCCTAAGTGATATTTCCATCAATTTGTCTTTCAACATATTTAGCACTAGTTTTATGGATGTGATTCCTCCAACGAGATTTGCGAATCATCCATCTTTTATGGATTGCGGCAATTATTTGAACAACCCTTTTGTTCTCATAACACCTGATAAAACAAATCTTGAAGGCAAGCTTTGATGTTTAACGAGCAACACAATAACCCTTTATTTTGTTCTCGATGAACATCATCACATATTCTTTTGCTAGTTACTTAGGCCATTGTAGTTCATGAATTGTGTTGTTTCGTATGACGATTCACACCAACAAATTCAGTATCAAATACTTAAGAACCACATTGTTTAATAAGCAAAGAATATATCCATAACATGTATATCATCTATATACTTAAATTGAACAATTCTAATCTTTTCTTTTCTGCCATATATTTATGAGATTCTCTTTCAGTATTTCCTTTTCTGTTTGAAAGAATCTATCAATATCAATAGTGAGTCATACATATGACACATAGTCCAAAGCGTGTATAGTTAAATACCAATGTCTTTGGACTTGCACCTTGAAGTAGATCACCATCATCAAATGTTTGGTGTTCTTTCAAATTCCTTTATTTAGTAATCTCTTGGTGTAGTAAACATTTTACCTACATCAAATATTCATCCTTATCATGGAATCGTCCATGATCAAACTACCTTTAGCTTATAACGATGAATTACGAGTATAATGTTGCTATCCAAAACCTTTTGGAGAATTAGGACAACAAGTGTCTACAACCTTTCGCAAATTCTCATCAAATATGAGAACATGACTTTAGCCATATTATACTCTATCATGTTGCAACCAAAACTTCGTTTCAGATATCACAATATCTTTCACACATCATGGTTTCTGAAACAACTCTTTCAGATCCTAGATAACCTTGATATTAAGACAATCCTTTGAATATCAAGAATCATGGAGACAAACATGATACTTATATACTAACATTGGAATTGTTACTCTTGATTTAATAAAATTATTAAACTTCATCGAGTAATCGGAACTTCTTGAAAGTTTGCAATAGGACTTTTAAACTTTAGATTAACACTTCAAAACAATACGATACCGGTTCGTAAAGTAACTAACGAGAATTCTATAGCTCTATCATCTCAATTATAACTAAGCGCAGGTGGTAGCGGATGCCAATGATTACAACAACTATGCAAATTCACTTTGATTTAGTTTATGATAAATTGAGTTCTAATTAATAATTAAATTAATCTAGGTGAACTCCACTCAAAACAATATCCCTCACATTGTTTTAGTGATCACACGAACCAAATCCACCACATCAAAACCGATCATCACGAGAGTTGATATAGCTTCAATGGCGAACAATCAACATGTTCATCATATCTACTATATGACTCATGCTCTACCTTCGTAATCCGTGTTCACGAGGCCATGTGCGTACATGCTAGGCTCGTCAAGATCAAACCTTAGTTTCGCATGAGCAAATCTGGCTTGCTCACGTTGTATACACTTGCGTAATCTAGCACACCGATCATCACGTGGTGTTTGAAACAACAAGCTTTATAGCGGTGCTAACTAAGGGTGAACACTTTAAGACTTGAAATTCATGTGCATGAGGATCATCTTATAATGCTACCGTCGTCTACTAAGCAATACAAGATGCATAAAGGATTAACATCACATGCAATTCATAATATGTGATATGATATGGCCTTTCTTCTTTGTGCTTCCGATCTCCATCTTCCGGACGAACATGATCTCCATCATCACCGGCATTGCATCAAGGTCAATGGCGCTACTCCATGGTTGTCGTCCACCGGCTTCAACTATTACAACTACTTTGAATAGAACGCGGGTCTTAACATAAATTAAAGACAACCATATGGCTCTGCGGTTGCCAACTTACAATAAGGAACATTGCATACATCATATATAATCACAATCATGGCCATATCACATCACGGCACACCACGCAAAACAAAGTTAGACGCTTCTACTTTCTTTGCATATTTTACGTGGTTTGGGGCTTTCAATAAGTGTCGTTCTAACTTACGAACAAGAACCACAACATTGATACTAGCATTGTTGATCACCCGTTGTAAATTGGATCTTAACTATGCTAGGAGAAACATGCACCATAAAGCCACTTATGCAATACAAGTTACATGTTAGCGTGGAGCAAGTCTCATGAACGATGTCATGTAAGGTTAGCCCGGGCCGCTTCATCCCAACATACCGCAAGATACAAAGTACACAAGAAGCAATCGACAATAAAAGCATCAACGCCCACAATGACCATTGTGTTCTACTCGTGCAACAGATCTACATATAGACACGGCTCTGATACCACTGTAGGGGTTCGTAGCATGGAAAACAAAAATTTTCTATCGCATACAAACAAACAAGCCAAGATCTATCTACTAGATTGTAGCAACGAGTCGATGGAATAACTTACCCTCGAAGATTCCAAAGCGGTTAACGAGAGCGGATTCTCGTGGGTGATGTAGTCGTACTCTTCCCGATCTCAAGATCGTGTAGACGATCCTTCGGCGCCACGTTCGGCGCTCCCGATCGGTCACACGTTCATTTTCGACGAAGACCTTCCTCTCCCTTGTTCCAAGGCGCGGAGGTTGTAGCACTCTCCTCGCGATTCGACGGCTGTGGCGTGGGAGTAGAGGGAAATCATGAGGCTTAAGCCGGTGCGAGTATGGTGGAGCTTATGAGAGAGGCTATTAGTGGTCTAGTAATTAGACACACCAATTAGAAGGCTCTAATCAATTAGAAGGCTCTAAACCGCTGGCTAAAGCAATTAGAAGCTCTAAACCAAAACGGCTCTAAACCGGAGATCTAGAGTAGGAAGTTATGTGTCTCTAGGAGGAGCCCTGCCCCTCCTTTTATGGGAGGGGGGTCATGGCGCGCCAGGGGAGGGAGGGAGTCCCTCCCCAACTCGGCCTTGGGCTGGGCGCCGGCCTGGAGGAGTCCAACTCCTCCTCCAGGTTGGTTCCAACTCCTCTTGCTTGTTTCCCACAGTTTCTTGTTTTGGCAGTTTGACTTTCAAACTGGACATTTGACTTTCTGTTTAGGATTCAATTTAATCCTTTATTTGGGACAGCAAGAACACTTAGTACATGATGCAATCATTCAATGAGCAATGACACATTCATGTACCCTTCCCCGGAGTCTTGGACAATGGAACCTTCTAGAACATTCGATGAAAACACGGAATCATTCCCGAACTCAAAGCAGGACTTTCCTTATATGAATCTTATTCTCGGACCATTCCGGATCACCTCGTGATATCCGGATCCCATCCGAGACTCGAACAACATTCGGTCTTTTCTCATAATACCATAACTACTCAAACAACGTCGAATCCTTAAGTGTGTCTCCCTACGGTTCGTGAATTATGCGGACATGATCGAGACACTTCTCGAACAATAACCAATAGAGGAATCTGGAAATTCATATGGCTCCACATATTTCTCACGATTACTTTGCGATCGAATGAACCACTTACATCGATACCAATTTCCCTTTATCTCACGATATGTTACTTATCCGAGGTTATGATCGTCGGTATCTCGCATACCTAGTTCAACCTCGTTCTTGATAAGTACTCTTTTCTCGTTCCGTGATATGTGATCCCTTGTGACCAAGTCACATGCTTGCAAGCTAATTGGATGACATTCCACGAGAGGGCCCAGAGTATATCTATCCGTCATATGGATGGACAAATCCCACTCTTGATCCATGTGTTTCAACCAATACTTTCCGAACACTCAATGCCACTTTTATAGCCACCACATTACGGTGTGGTGTTTGATGTCATCAAAGTATCCATCCGGTAAAGGTGATATGCATGATCTCATGGTCGAAGGAATTAGGTTACTATGTATCAGCATATAGCAATTGAACTATTGAAATGACTTGATCTTTATGCTACGCTTATCTATAGGAGTATGTCCATCACATCATTCTCCTAATGATATGATCCTGTTGTTAATAACATCTCTATGTTCATGATCAGGAAACCATGATCATATATTAACCAACAAGCTAGTTTAACAAGAGGCTATACTAGGGACTCTTATTTTAGTTTACAAATCACACAAGTATTAATGTTTCCGGTTAATACAATTTTAGCATGGTATGTAAACATTTATCATAAGTGTGAAGATATGATAATAACCACTTTATTATTGCCTCTTGGGCATATCTCCAACACAAGGGCGGCCAGCCATCTGCGGTGCGAGATGAGGGCAAAGACACAGGGTTTTACCCAGGTTCGCCCCCCGGAGGGTAAAGACCTACTCCTGCTAGATTGTATTATCAAGGTGTTACAAAGGGCGAGCTCAGCGGCTAGGCGGCGAGTCGCTTGGGTGTATCTGGGAACGTGTCTCTACTCGCCCTATAGGGAGGTTTATATAGGCTCACCTCCCCTAGGGTTTACATATCTCAACCGATTCTGTTAAAGCTTCAGTAGCCGTTTAACCTCACCCGACTGGGCCTATCTACTCGCCTTCAGCCTTCGCTGGGCCTGGCTGGGCTTCGATCCACTCGCCGTTCTGCAGGGTCTTGGGCCAGTCGGAAACGTCCTGCTGGGTATACCCCGGTAGGCATATCCCCATCAATAGTCCTCGAGGCCGTCGTCGATTAGGCGTGGGTGCTGCTTTGGCGATCGGAGTATCTGACCTCGAGTAGGCACCGAGTCGAATCGTCGGCTCTGTATAAAGGAGACAACCAATGATCCAGTCACAGCTTTGGCGAAAAGTCGGCTCTTGTCTTAGTGATTGGGTCGGCGAGCCGAGTGGCCGTAGTTGGACCGTCAGGCGTGGTCAAACTAGCCGTTGGGGTAATCCAACGGTAACTTTCGGCGTAATCACCGCATGGTAACGGATCCCTGATTTGGCGGGCAACTCCCGCTATATAAGAGGAATGGCAGGCAATCGTAGAGCCAACTCCTCACCACTTCTTCCGAGTGCTCGCATTTTCCTTCCTTTGCTCCGCGATCCAGTCGACCCGAAACCCTCCGATCTCCAACCAATCTCTCGGCCATGGCCCTTTCCACCGAGCCGTGGGGTAGGTCCAAGTGCACAAGGGCGCAGCTGGCCTCTTTCGAGGAGGCCGGGATCCTGCGAGCCGGCTGTTGGCGTATCCCAGCAGCCGGAGAAACGACCCCAAACCCGCGAGAGAGGGAATTCGTCTGTTTCACCAGTCATCTCAAGCGGGGGTTAGGGTTTCCTATGTCCCTATTCTTCCAACGCTTCTGCGCCTACTACGGGATCCAGCCCTCCGATCTGGGTCCCCACAGCATCGAGCAACTCGCCATCTTCCTGGCGTTCTGCGAATGCTACTTGGGCTGCCGGCCCTACTTCCCCTTGTGGCAAGATCTGTTCCACGGACGGATCAGCCGCGAGGAGGCAGGTGGCCCAATGCTAGCCGCGGGCGGCTTGACGTTTCAGCTCAAGTCCAAAGCTTCTTTCTTCGATCTGATGCTACCCGCCAAGGCAGCGAGTGACTGGAAGAAGTCGTGATTCTACGTGGCCGAGGCGACCCCGGAGGGCGAGGTGGCGATCCCGCGGTACTCCGCTAGTCGTTCCGAGCCGCGCAATCTCCAAATCGGCAAGCTCCCCGACGACCAGCGGATGGTCGTTGACGAGATGCTCCAGACCATCCGTGGTCTGAAAAAGAAGGGCCTTCAAACGATAAACTTGTACAATTGCTGGCTTGGGCGGCGGCTCGTTCCACTCGCCCAGCGCGACCACTATATGTACTAGTACACGGGCCGGGGAGACTCGACGAAGGCCTGCCTCGACGAGTGGAAGCTGGAGGATTATCTCCCAGCGTTGAAGAAGATTACCCAGGCGGTGTACCTGGATGCGCAGGCTGGGGTCGCCCCTACACCGCGAAGCGTCCGGCTCCAACGGTAATTTCTTTACCTTGCTCGCATTCGCAGTAAATGCAGTCGCGGTAATTCTGATTCCGTTTTGTATTCATTGCAGCTATTCCAAGTGGTGGAAGGGTGGCTCCCACCTTCGGATGATGAGAGCTCGGGCCCATCCGCCCAGGACATAGGCGAATCGCCGCCTACCAAGGGCAACGAGGACGACGAGGACGAGTCCGAAGTGGAGGTCGCCCCGCTGGTCCGAAAGACCCGCGGGCAGCGACAGCGCGAGATCGAAGCAAGCAGAAGCCTCGAACGTCATGACGATGATGACGAGCTCCCCGAGACCACCTCGCGCCGTCAAGCCACCCCGTCAAAGAAGAAGAGGAAGGAAAGGGAGGCAAGGGCCCCCCCGAAAAGGAAGACGAAGCCGTCGAGGACGGCCTCGCCGTCGCACTCGGCGAGCAGCTCAGACGCTCCCAGCCCAGTCGGCGACGGCGCACCACCAGCGACAACCGTGCTGGACGCGGCAACCGTGGAAGTGCCGCTGGCTTCAATGCCTCCGCCATTCGCCCAGTCTCTGGGCTGGGGGAGGCTCCGGCTGCGGCGGCTTCGCCTCGCAAGGAGGCTCCGTCTGCGACGGCTTCGCCTCGCAAGGAGGCTCCGGCTGCGGCGGTTTCGCCTCGCAAGGAGGCTCCGGCCGAGGATGTCCCAGAGGCGCCAGCTGTGGCCTCAACAACGAAGAAGCCGTCCGTGTCTTGGGCACGCGACGTCCTGGAGTTGGGGCTCACTCGCCGTCTGGGCCCTGAGCTGGAAAAACCGGCCGGCCTCCGTACGGGGCTGCGTTTCATCCCAGTCGCCAAGTGAGTTCGCTCACCTTTCCTTATTTTTCATAACTATTTCGATTGTTTTTTGTTGATTCGATTGATGCGCATGACCGGGGTGAAGAGGATGGGCCACCCGACCGTGGCCAAGGTGCCCTCCGCCGCTAGCGAGGAAGATCCTTCCCGCAAGAGGAAGGCGGACGAGGTCGTCGCCTCGGCGGATGGCAGTAAGAAGGCCAAGGGCGACGACACCATCACTATCTCTGACAATACAGCGGTCGCACCAGCCGGGCCCGTGATGGAGGCAGCCGCGTCTACGAAGGAGGGTGCTTCCTTGCCTGGAACGGTGGAGGCGACCTCTCTCGGAGCGGGTGCCTCTATCGCTACCTTCCCGCGCTTCGTGACCAAGGCGACCACGGAGAGTGGGCCTGCGCCCTCGAGCCACGCTCCTGGGACCGCCGACGCTGAAGTCGACCAACGTCGCGGGCACACGTCGGCACTTCTCGCGTCCGTGGACGCGGTACAACTCCACGGCATGCTTGGCGCGGCTATCCAGGTACATCCAGTCCCCGAGGACCAGGTCGGTGCTTTGCAGCGGCCTGATTCTTATAATTTCGCATCTTTTTGTTTTTCGCATCCTGTCCCCGAGTGTGCGCGCACTAAATTTTAGCGGGTGGGCACTTAGGAATTTTGTGATCGCCAGTCCCCGAGTGTGCGCGCGCTAAATTTTAGCGGGTGGGCACTTAGGAATTTTTTTTGATCGCCAGTCCCCGAGTGCGCACTCGCTGAATTTCAGCGGGCACTTAGAATTTTTGATCGCCCGGTCCCGAGTGCACTCGCTGAATTTCAGCGGCGGACACTTAGGAATTTTGATCGCCCGGTCGAGCGCTTTTCGCTGAATTTTAGCGGGTGGGCACTTAGGAATTTTGATTTGACTAACCTTTTTTTGGTGATGTGCAGGGTCTGCAGCTTGAATCAGCGGACCGATTGGCCGCGAAACAGCGCGCGGAAAGGGAGCTGGCCATCGTCCAGGAGGCGAACAAAGGGCTTCAGGTTGTTGCTGCGAAGGCAGAGGAAGCTCGCCAGGGGCTTGTCCCCGCTGGTGAGTTGGTGGCGGACGGGCGAGCTCGGCGGACGGGCGAGCTAAGGCCGCCGTTGCGGCCGCTGAGGAGGATCGCAAGGTGTCGGAAGTCCTTATTGCTGGGCTTCAGGACGACCACATGTCGCTTCAGTGCTACATCACGGGACTCGCCCGCCCGTTGCTTGGTGAGTACATCTTCCCTTTCTAATAGTTGTGGTTTTTGTGGTGTCCGTCGTACTTATCATTGTCTTCTACTCGCAGGTCGCATCATTGATAGCGAAGGAGAGGCGAGCTCGCTCGACACGAGGCAGTGCGTAAGCATGCTCGTCGATTCGGCGACGTTGTCAGCGACGTGCATCCGTGGCTACCTCCAAGAAATATCGCCCACGGAGGTGATTCCCAGCGACCTCGTTGAGGTGTGGAAGTATTTGGAGAAGGCGCCCGCGGTCGTTGAGTTCATGACGCGGTCGGCGTTTCGGCGTGGAGCGTCGACGGCACTGAGCCTTGGACTCGCCCACTTCCCCGAGGATTTCGACGTTGACGATGTGACGAGTGGGTATCCATCGTCGACTGGCGCGGTGGAGCTGTCCGAGGTCCTCAAGTTGCAAGAATGTGCTGCCACGTACTCGGAACGTGTTTGGGCAATGGGCGACCTCCTGCCCTACCAGGAGACGGTTGTCGCGCCGAACGACCCCGAGCCGCCACATCGTGACTTCAAGGTCGAGCAGCCTTTTCGCGCGGCGATGGCGGGTGAACTGACGACGTATCATTCAAACCCGTACACGGCGTTCATCCGCAATCGCCGGGATGCTGGCGAGTCGTCATCGAAGCCTGCAGAGTAGGGTAGTTTGCCTTGTGGCGTTAGCGACAGTTCTGCCACGCGGACATATTTTGTAACATAAAACAATGCAACTATGCGATTGAATGAGACATCGTGTCTGTTTTGGTATTTGTTTGTGTTCTTTTGACTGATGTTGAACGAGACCCCGAGCGCGTCCGCCCTTTTGTGGGGTTTACCTCGTGCATGATGTATGTGTTGTTATCATGTGTTTTGTTGTTTTGGTCGACTCGCCCAAGCTCGGAGAGCCAGTCGCAAGGCGATTCCCTTGAGTGCTCTATACTTTACCGTTTTCCCTTGCGCGAACGAGGTCGGGTGGCCGAGTCCCCGAGCGTGGTACTTGGTTGTTCTAGGCGCGACTCAAGGGTGGTTGAGGATTGAGCGCGTTGGTGTGAGCGCGTCGCTCCTGCCTGGCCCGTTGGGTCAATCGCGTGGCGAGTCCTGGGCATGCTCTCTTACTTGGCGTTTTCACGCCGCTGACGAACTGGTCTTGATCCCGGCGTGGTACTTAGCCGTTCGAGTCGCTATGCCGAGGATGCGGAGGACCAAGGTCGCTGTGAGAAGCGAGGCGTTGTCTTGGCTCGTAGAACCGGTCAAGCTAGGCGACTCGTGGTGCTCGGGTTGGCGTTTTGTGACGATGCAAGACTGAAGTGATTCATGCTTTTACACCGCACTACTTAGCCGTGCCGATCGCTGTACCAAAGGTTGACTTCGCATTTAGCATAACGCTGTTTTCTGACGCGAGTGGCACAAGTCATGGAGAGTAGGCGCAATTTGCGGTAACCGTTTTTTTTTATTTATTTCATAGCGACTGGAGAGTACATGTGTAGGGTTCTAGGAGTAGAACTTCCGGAGGAGGTTTACATTCCATGGTCGCTTGACGTCGAGTTCGCCGTCCCCGCGGACGTCGATGAGGTAGTAGGCGTCGTTGCCGAGTACGCGCCCGATAGCGAATGGGCCTTCCCATGGAGGGGAGAGCTTGTGCATGCCCTTCTTGTCCTGGATGAGGCGTAACACCAGGTCGCCCTCCTGGAAGGTGCGAGCTTTCACCCACCGACTGTGGTAGCGGCGGAGTCCTTGCTGGTAAATGGCGGTGCGTGACCGAGAGAGGTCGCGTGCTTCGTCGAGTTGGTCGACCCCGTCTTGGCGGGCCAGCTCGTTTGCAGCCTCCGTGTAGTGGACTACCCGCGGCGAGTCGTGTTCGAGGTCGGTGGGCATGACTGCCTCGACGCCGTAGACCATGAAGAAGGGAGTGAATCCCGTCGATCTGTTGACTGAGGTGCGGATCCCCCATATGACGGAGGGCAACTCCTCGACCCAGCACCCGACGGTGCGCTCGAGTGGTACTTGGAGTCGCGGCTTCAGGCCGTGTAGGATGCTTTGGTTGGCCCGTTCCGCCTGGCCGTTGGAATCCGGGTGGGCGACTGACGCGAGGTCGAGCCGGATATGGTGCTCTTCGCAGAATTCGGCCATGGCTCCCTTGGTGAAGTTGGTGCCGTTGTCCGTGATGATGCTGTTGGGGAACCCGTAGCGATATATGAGCTCGCGTAAGAATTTAGTGGCGGTCTTCCCGTCTCATTTCCGGACTGGCTTGGCCTCCACCCACTTTGTGAATTTGTCGACGACGACTAACAGGTGGGTGTAGCCAGAGGGGGCCTTCTTGAAGGGGCCTACCATGTCCATGCCCCACACAGCGAATGGCCAGGTGATGGGGATTGTTTTGAGCGCCGAGCTCGATGCGTCGCACGATTGGCACCGGCGCATCGCTGGACGATGTCGACAGCATCGGCGTGTCGTGGGCGAGAAGCCGTGTCGCATAGCCTTGGCGACCAGGGAACGGCGGCGTGGTGGCGCGATCACCGAGTGAATGTCGTGGAGGATTTTGCGTCCTTCACTGGTTGACGCAGCGTTGGAACACGCCGACGCTGCGCTTGTGGAGCTCGCCGTCGATGATGGTGTAGGACTTGCATCGACGGCGATCATTCGGCGTCTGTCTCGGCTGGTGCCGGCTTCGGGTAGGCGATGTAGGGCTTGGTCGGTCGTCAGGCTCGATTGACGAGTGCAACCAAGGCTGCCTCACGGTTGTAGTGGGACCCCAATGTCGATCTCCTCGGGAGAGACTGATGGCTTGGTAATCGAGGAAAACGCCGGGAGGCGCGAGTCGAGCCGACCCGATGCGAGAAGTGCGTCGGCCTCCTCATTCTTTTCGCATGTCGATCCACTCGTGAGTAGCCGTGAAGTGGCCGCCCAACTTGTCCACCGCCATGCGCGCCCGCCATGGTAGGGGAGACGGCGTCGAGGTGCCGCGACTTGCCCCGCGACAAGGTCGGAATCTCCGTAGCGCGGAGGCGATTGACGTTCATCTCCTTGGCGGCTCGCATGCCGTGGAGTAGGTCCTCGATTCAGCCATGTTGTTGGTGCAGGCGTGAAGTCGAGGCAGAGGATGTAGCGGAGCTTGTCGCCTTTGGTGAAGTCAACACTATCCTCGCCCGCACTGCTCGCGTTCTTGGAGCCGTCGATGCAGGCTCCGATGGAGGTACGGCGGCTTCTCGCTCTTGGGCCTCCTCCCGATCGGCGATGAAGTATGCGGTGCGTGACTTGATCGCCTTCGTGGCTTGTATTTGATGTTGTGGACGCCGATCTCGACGCCCACTTGGCGACTCCACCCGCCGCGATTATGGATGATGTCTTGCGGTGCCGAGGAGACGACCGTGATCGGGTGCTCTGGAAGTAGTGCGGCGCCGAGCCCTCAAGACCGTATACTAGATTTTGGTATCAGGGTACCTGGCGCGACTTCGGTGAGGACCTCGCTGATGTAGTACACCGCCGAACTGGGCGCCTTTTCCTTCTTCGGTCGCCGACGACCATCACGGCGGCCGACGACGGACGCCGCTGACGTAAACCAGCATGGGCTCTTTGTCGTGAGCGGCGAGTAGTGGTGCGGCGAGTAGCACCTTTTTGAGGTCGCGAGCGTCGTCCGCCTCCTTGTCCCACCGGAAGGTGGGGTTTTTGCGCGGTATAGGGGCATCGCCTTTTAGCGGGGATGAAGCGATCGAGAGCCGCTACTCGCCCGCCAGCTTCGGACGCGCAGGCACTCGGGTTTGCCGAGCCGGGCGATCGTGTCGATCTTTGTGGGGTTCGCCTCGATCCCTCGTTTGGAGACGACGTACCCCAGTAGTTGTCCGGCGGGTACACCAAAGGTGCACTTGCCTGGGTTGAGCTTTATCTTGTATCTTCGCAGGTTGGCGAAAGTTTCCGCCAGGTCGGCGAGTAGGTCGCCTTGGCGAGCGGACTTCACGACCACGTCGTCGATGTAGACGTGGATGTTGCGGCCAATTTGGCTCGCGAGGCATTCTTGAATGCACCGCTGGTAGGTCGCCCTGGCGTTCTTGAGGCCGAAGGTCATGGCGGTGTAGCAGAAGGCTCCGAATGGCGTGATGAACGCCGTCTTCTCCTCGTCTTCGACAGCCATTTTGATCTGGTTATACCCAGAGTAGGCGTCGAGGAAACATAGCGACTCCGAGCCCGCGGTTGAGTCGATTATCTGATTGATCCGTGGGAGGACGAACTGCTCCTTTGGGCAGGCGCTGTTCAGGTTTGTGTAGTCGATACACATTCTCCAGGTCCCTTTTTCTTCTTGACCAGGACTGGGTTTGCCAGCCACTTGGAGTACTTGATAGGCCGGATGAAGCCGACAGCGAGTAGACGCTGCACTTCCTCGGCGATTGCTCGACGGCGTTCTTCATTGAAGGGCATGATCGCTTGATGTCGCACTTTGGGGTCGGCGTTTAGCTTGTGCTCGCGAGCTCCCTAGGGACACCGGACATGTCGAGGGTTTCCATGCGAAGATGTCCCTGTTCTCACGGAGGAACTCGATGAGCGCCTTCCTATGCTGGGCTCATGCCCGTCCCAATCGTCACCGTCTGCTGAGTCGCTGTACCAGCTCGACGGTACGCGTGTGCGTCGTGGCCTCAAAGGTTGAGGTGCCTGCGCCCTCTGAGTTGGGCTTCTTGAGTATGGTGGGGTCGTCGTTGTTGACCCCGCTCGCGTACTTAGCGAGCTCGTCGGCATGGTTGGTCTCCGCCGCGATGACGGCGTCGGCGAGCTCGGCCCCTTTGGCCTCGCACTTGGCGGCCATGTCGGGGTCGCCGTTGATGGTGATGACGCCGCACGGCCCGGGGAGCTTCATCGCGTTATGCAGCGTGGGGAGCTGCCATGAATTTAGCGAACGCTGGCGCCCGTGACGCGGGTAGGGCTGTAAGGCACCAGCTCGAAGACGATCCGCCGGTGCGGAAGTTTGCCGGTGTGCGAAGGTGACGGCGTGACCTTGCCGATCGGGTACGCCTTCCGACCGGGACGATGCCGTGGAATGTGGTGTGGGTCGTCTCGATCATCGATCGGAGCCGCAGCCTGAAGGTGTCGAGGTAGAGGATGTTGATGGAGCTGCCGCCCATCGGTGTTTTGGGAGCCGATGGTCGCCAACCTTGGGCTTGACCACCAAGGCGACTTCGTCACTGGTACTCGTCGCGGCCAGTGGTCTTGGCGGCTCTAGGTGATGGGCTGCTCCGACCAGTTCAGGAACTGGAGGGCGTCTATTTGGGCCACCGCGTTGACGACGACGGCGCGGGCGATGACCTTCTTCTCGCGCTTCGTGTTGAAGCCTGTGAAGGTGTGGAGCGAGCCGCTACTTTTGAATTTTTCCGCCGTTTGGCTTAGGTCGTTGTCGGGTCCTCCGCGCCGCCGTGCCTTCTCGATTTCCACGAGGGTGTGGCGTCGGTGGTGGTGTGCGTTGGGCTTTCCTTCCCTGCTATGGAACGCACATGGTTGGTTAAGGAGGGCCGGGATCGAACCTTGGCTTGTTCTTGTAGTTGCCGCCCGGGCGCGTTGCCCTCCGTCATGGCGGAGCTCTTGGGCTCGCGCGTGCGTGCGGCGTTTAAGTCGACTCGCCTTCGCCATCGCGGCGCTTGCCGGTGAGGCGAGTGCCGCTGTAGCGTAGGTCGGTTCGGCGTCCGCCGCTGCCCGTGCGCGGCGTTGACTTCTGACTGCCGCCGATTTCCTGGTTTGGATCTTCCTCGGCGACCGTTTGGCGATCTCGAGGAGGTCGGGATGTTGTCGAGTGTGCGGAGTGTCGCTTGAGCTTGGCGACTAGGGGCTCAGCGCACGAGGTCTTGAAGCAATGGATCGCGGTGTCCGGGTGGATGCCGACCGCGTTGTACCAAAGCTCTTGCCACCGTTGGACCCAGCTATGGGTCGACTGGGTCCCCGGACGCACTGCCCAGTCCTCAATAGTGGTGGCCGGTGTAGAGCACTCAAAGTGCACGACGGCGTCGCGCATTTCCTCGTGAGTCGACATCGTCGGGGAGAGTGTTGATCCATCGCATGTCCCTCCATCATCGGGGAGGTAGCAGGCGGCAGGTCAATGTGACCCGCGATCCCCATCGCCATGAGGTATGTGTCGAGCCATACGGCGGGGTCGTATGAGGAGTCGTACTTTTCTATTTCTTTTGGCGCCTTGAAGTTTGGCGGATACTTCTCGCCTCGGATCATTGGTCCGAAGAACTTTGGCCCGATTCGGCTGAGCGACCCCATGGGCTCGCCGTCGCGGCGATTGGTTAGGGTATGTCGCAGGTCGTCGGGCTGGCGTGCGCGCCAGCTTTGGTTGTTGATGATGTGGGTGCAGGCGTCGATGGGTTGCCCGTTGGCGGCGACAAGGTTGGTTGCCGGCCTGGGGTCGTTGGTGGAGAGTGCCGCGTTGGCAGGTCGGTATTGGGGCTACAGTGGCTCTGGTGGCGGGCAGTTGAGGGTGTTTGCCGCCGCTGGGCGGCCGCTGGAGACCGCTCTGCTTCCTGAGGAACGCGAGTATACCCGTCCTTGCGAATCGGCGCCCGCTCTCTGCTGTTCGACGGCCTTCGCGAGCAGGGCCTTGACGTATTCGATCTGTAGGGCGCCATTTCCGGTCGCCGTGATGCTGTCGACTGCTGCTCGGCCTGCCACAAGGTTTTCCATCGGGGTGGAGAACAATGGAAGGACGTTTGCGTCTCGCTCTCGTGAGGAGACTACTATCCGCGGCTGGTCCCTGGGGGGGGTGCGGTTGGGTGGAGGTGGGGCACCCATTGCCGTTGATCCTGGCGGGGGCCGGGCGCTCCCTCCTGGTGGCGCGTTCTCGTAGATCGCGCGCTCGGCCACGCGGGCCGGGTCGTTTTCATCGTCGAAGTTCAGGGCGCGCCCCTGAACGGTGGGGTTCAGGCGCGTCCTGATCCGCTGCTGGTGGTAGCGCGATAATTCCTGCGCCGTCACCTGCTCGAGGCGAAATTTTCCGCTCGGCTTGCGTGCATAGCCTCCGCCAATTTCAGGCGGAGTTCCTCGACCTCCGTGGCCGTGGCGTTAGGAGGGATCAGGGTGGAGAATGGATCCTCTGGCAGGTCGGTGCCGGTCGCCATGTAGGTCGCGGCGTAGCGACCGGTTCCGTCGCGGAGATCGGCGGAGTTCTCCGACCCGGAGTCGAATTCGAAGATCCCGAGGATGGAGGGGTCCTCGAAATCTCCCACGTTGGAGACCTGGGCTATGGAGCCTGCGGATGAGGCCGCGGTGATGGATCCGACGAGTGACGCCGGGGTCGCCGAGTCGGCGTCGTCATTGAGGGCCGCGTCCTCTGTGGCCGCTGAGTTCTCGGCCACGTTGCTGTGGGCCGAATTGTACTCGGAGGCGAGGCGATGTATTGTGCGGATCTGGCTCTCGGAGAGCCGATCGCGTGGCGGAGACTCGTGGATGCGAGCCGAGTCCTCCGAGACGATGACGTTGGTGAGGCCGACGAAGAGGCTGATCGTGCCGATAGGCAGGATCACGCTGTGCGTGACGGGTCGCGCCGCCGGGACGTAGCTGCTCGGCAAGATCTGGAGCATCTCATCGATCGCTATCATGCGGTCGGTGGCGACCGTCTCGTTGATGGGCAGATTGGATCTCGCTGCAGAACACCGGCCAGACCGGCCAGGCCCCACGGTGGGCGCCACTGTCGTGGGAATGGTCACGGCAGATGCTGCAATCGGCAGCGAGTAGTAGAACGAGGGGCAAGGGCGGCCAGCCATCTGCGGTGCGAGATGAGGGCAAAGACACAGGGTTTTACCCAGGTTCGGCCCCCCGGAGGGTAAAGACCTACTCCTGCTAGATTGTATTATCAAGGTGTTACAAAGGGCGAGCTCGGCGGCTAGGCGGCGAGTCGCTTGGGTGTATCTGGGAACGTGTCTCTACTCGCCCTATAGGGAGGTTTATATAGGCTCACCTCCCCTAGGGTTTACATATCTCAACCGATTCGGTTAAAGCTTCAGTAGCCGTTTAACCTCACCCGACTGGGCCTATCTACTCGCCTGGCCTTGACTTCGATCGCTCGGTTCTCGGCTTCGATCCACTCGCCGTTCTGCAGGCCCACTCGCCGGGTCTTGGGCCAGTCGGAAACGTCCTGCTGGGTATACCCCGGTAGGCATATCCCCATCACTTATTGCCAAGATAGGAACATTGTGTTGCCGTTGAACTTCATTGGCAAAGTCAATGACTGTTTGTTGAGTCTCACTCTTTAGTTTGAAGAAATAGACCCATGCATATTTTGAGTAATCATCGACAATGACCAAGCAATATTTCTTCCCACCAAGACTTGCATGAGAAGGAGGTCCAAATAAATCCACATGAAGTAATTCCAAGATCCTCTTTGAAGACACAATAGTCTTCCTCTTGTGGGGAGAGTCGTGCATTTTGACTTCAACACAAGCCCTGCAAACACGATCTTTGGCAAAGGAGACATTGTATTTTAGTCCAAGGATGTGGCCACCCTTGTGGAGACTTTGCAAAGTTCTCATGTTGACATGGGCTAAACGGCGATGCCATAGCCAGCCCACGTCGGCCTTTCCGAATAGACACATCGGACCCGAAGTGGTTTTCCCTGAAAAGTCCACCACATATAGGTCATTTTCGACGTATCCAACGAAAGCGACCTTAAGAGACTTGCTCCACAAGAGTACCACCAAATCATCATCGATAAAAACAGCAAAACCCATCTTGCCAAGGGCACGAACAGAAAGAAGGTTGTAACTGAGGGTCTCAACAAGCATGACGTCCATGAGAGAGATATCGTGGGCAACCACAACTTTGCCAAGACCCAATACCTGAGATTTAGACTTATCACCATAGGAGACTGTGATATTATCATGATTTGGACGCATCTCCGTGATGATCTCCTAGCTTCCAGTCATATGACTAGTGCATCCACTATCCAACACCCATTTCGACCCACCGGAAGCATAGCCCTGCAAGAGAATTACTTCTTGGTTTTAAGTACCCATTTTTCAATGGGCCCTTTCATGTTAGTAACAAGGGTCTTTGGGACCCAAATAGACCAAGCAATATATTCATCAAAGGGACCGACATAATAAGCATAAACATCGCCATAATTATCACAAAAGAGTTCATAATTTGGATTATGAGACCTTACAAAACCAATATTGTTAGTCTTGTCTTTTGTGACATTCTTCTCAGCGGCGCTTCCTTTGATTGCACATTCTTGGTCTTATTCTTCTTGTTTTTCTTTTTCTTGGACTTGGTGACATACCCAAGTCCCTCTTTACCATGATTTGACCTTTGCTTGGCAAGAACTTCATCAAGCACACCCTTATCCTTGGGAGTGATGTCCTTGTCCACTTCTTTTTCCACACTAGCATTTTCCTTGTGAATATATGTTGAGTTGGATGAGCTAGGAGCATCATATTTGGCCAATCGACTTTGAAGCTGATCATGTGACTCATTTAGAATAGAGAAATCGTTTTTCAATGCCTTGTGAGCATTGTCAAGTTTCTCCAATTCCTCGGAGAGTCTATCATGAGCAGCCCCAAAGTCGATCTTTTCTTTCTTTAACTTCTTTTCTTTGGTGACTGCGTTGTCACGTTCCTTAACAAGTTTAGCCACAATTTCTTCATGTGACTCTTCAATGGACTCAAGCCTCTCTTCAAGAGAAACCCGAGCTTCTTCTTCTTCCTCAAGTGAATTTTTTAAGGATGCAATTTCCATTGCATCCTCCCTTTCAATTCTGCCCTTTTCTTCGAGAAGAGCTTCGTTTTGGGCCAGCTGATCCATAAGAGCTTCAAAATGAACTTTGTGCTCACCTTGCAAGTTAGTGTAGAAGTAATCCAAAGCAATAATCTCTTCTTTAACCTTAAGACTAGTAGGATCATCCATGTCAATCATAGCCTTAGGAAAATAAGAGTTAGAAGTCGTTACCTCGGAGCTTCTTGCCATGAGACAAGTAGCATTCTTGTTGATGATGTTTTCATTCGGAGAGTCGAAGAGAGATGTTGATGTAGATGTGATGGCTATAGCAGCCACCTCTTGAGAGCTATCGTCCTCGTCCTCATCTTCACTTCCCTATGAATATTCTTCGTGAGCCACTAGAACAATCTGCGGTTGCTTCTTGAAGGGAGCATTCTTCTTTACAAACTGTTTCTTGCGTGGAGCCTTTGACTTGTCCTTGAAAATAAGTCTTCCTCCATTATCTTCTCTACTTTGATATGGACACTCAGCTACAAAGTGCAGCCGGTCACCACAGTTGAAACAAGTTCTCAGCTTGGGACCATTTTCTTTTCTTCCATAGGCTCCACTCTTGCGTTCTACTTCAGCTTTAGCCTTGGCTGGATCTTTCCAAAAGTTTTTAGCATAAAGAGCCAAATATTGTCCGTGGATCCTTTTTATATCCTCGGGACAGTCCAGACCTTCTACGGCATATTCATCATGATCAATCACACTAGTCTTTAAGGCCATGTTGACCCCCTTTGCATCCCCATAGCTCGAGCACGAGCATCTTCGGCATTCTTGGCAGCCACTTTGAAAGCGGCCATTTCTTGCATTACCTCATTGGATGACATGAGGTGATAGTTATGCCTACCTTGGAGATTTTCAAATCTGTGGGCTCAAATGGCATAAGAGCACTGACATACTTGCGCTTTATCCAAGCATCATCAACATGAGCTGCACCGTGGTTTCTGAAAGTTGTGGCTATTGCCTTGAGCCTCCTATACATGTCCTCGTGAACGTCTCCATCCAACATATAAAATCCTTCAGCTTCGTTGCTCAAAGCATCATATCTATTCCTTCTCATACTTTCATTTCCGATGAAGAGCTCGGTGAGGGCATCCCAAGCTTCCTTAGCTGTGCTACGATGCTGAATGTGTGGCATGTCTTTGTCACCCACACCAAGTTGTATCATGTGTAGATTTGTAGCGTTGAGTTGGCTATCAACAACTTCTCTTCTTGTGAGATTGTTGGGGTTTGCAACATGAAGACCATTTTCTATGATTTTCCACAACTCAATGGAGGAACTGCACACATGAGACTTCATAAAAAATTGCCATTGAGAAAAAGTAGATGTGGAAAGTTTGGGTGGATCACCCTATTATGTATATGTGGGTGAGGGATAGGTGGATCAGGAGAATACACATGAGAGACCTCATTGTATCCATCCTTACCACTATCCTTTTTCAAGGAGGAGCTCTTGCTAGTGTCATCACCAACCACTTCGTTCTCTTTGGAATCGGTTTTACCCATTTCCTTGGATTGCGGAGTGGTAGCCTTAGAGTTAGATGGAGGTGATGCTGTGGATGGGGAGAGACGCATTATCAATTGACGCATCTCTTCCATCTTAGCCTCCATTGAACTCACCAAGGTTGTTTCCAACGTCTTGAGATCGTTCATGGTGACTACATCCGGAGCATCACTCACATCTACCTTGGAACCCATACTTCTCTTAGGCGGTTAAGCCCGAAATAAGAGACGGGGCTCTGATACCAATTGAAATGGATCGTATGGGCACCTAGAGGGGGGGTGAATAGGCGCTAACCAAAATTTTAATACTTTTTCAATTTTAGGCTTGACACAAAGTAAATTCTCTAGATATGCAACTACGGGAATTTCCCTATATGCAACCCTAACTACTAAGCACGTAAATAGAGGAGCGAAAGAACCGTAGTGGAGCACGCGGAGACACATGGATTTGTTTTACCGAAGTTCCTTACTTGTTAAGGGAAGTACATCTGCGTTGGAGGGTGGGCGGTTCTACGACCACCACGCCACAATAGGCCTCACCCTATTCTCCGATGGATCTCGCCACAAGAGGCCTGATCCACCTTCTCCACTATTGGATCCCTTCGAGGCGGGAACCGGTGCCTTTTACAACACTATTGGGGCACACACCCACAACCAAATTGGGGGCTCCTGAGATGACAAAAATCTGCCACAAGAACAAGGTTTATCAATATAAACAAAAACAAGGATCTAGGTATTTGCAAGAAATACTAGATCGGTGGTTCCCAAAATGAATGGAGAGAAGATGAAGCACTTGATTGTAGTTGATGAAGATCGAGTCCTCCTCCTTTGATTCCCCAATGGACGGAGCCTTTGACTATATCTAGGTGGAGTTCTCTCGGATGAAGATTGCAGACCAGGTCTGTTCTTTTTCGAGTGAATCAAGAGTTATGGACAGAGGGGGAAGACAGGCTTAAATACCCCCTGCCCAAAACAAGCCGTTGAAGAGATTTGGGGGCGGATTATCCGCCCCCCTTTGGGGCGGACAATCCGCCCTGGGGAGAAAATCCACAACCCCAGGACGGAAATTCCGGGGGAAAACTCCGCCCCCCATACAGAGAGCGACACAGCCTTGACTTGAAGAAATTTCCAGAGGGGGCGGACTATCCACCCTTGGGAGAAAGTCCGCCCATGGACAGGAAAGTCCGCGGGAAACTCCGCCCCCACTCTGGGGGTCGCGCACTCTTGGAGGAGGGATGGGGCGGACTATCCGCCCCCAGAAAGCAGTTTCCATCCATTCTCAATGTACAGATCTACAGCACTTCAACACACGTTAAATAATCCTTGATATTGTTATCTAACACACAAAACACTAGGGATTATGAAATGTTCTTTCATACGCACTTCAATTCTTGTAGACAGTTGTTGGGCCTCCAAGTGCAGAGGTTTGTAGAACATCAACAAGTTTCCCTTAAGTGGATTACCCAAAGTTTATCGAACTCGGGAAGGAAGTGGTCAAAGGTATTCCCTCTCAAGCAATCCTGCAATCAAGATACAAGAAGTCTCTTGTGTCCCCAACACACCCAATACACTTGTCAGGTGTATAGGTGCACTAGTTAGGCGAAGAGATAGTGAAATACAAGTGGTAACGGTGCCAGAAAAGAGCTTGATAGTGAGGTAAAGACTACAACAAGCAAACATGCAACATATCTAGTAGAAAACGGTATTTCAATGCTTAGAAACAAGGCCTATGGATCATACTTTCACTAGTGAACACTTTCTCACCATGTGTGTGAAAGTGACAGCATGCACGCCATGGTGGCACTTAGGCTAGAGTCTACATAAATACTCATTGTCTTTTAATAGATCTATGTTTTTCCCCACGTGTGTGAAAGTGCCAGCGTGCATACCGTGTGTGTGTGGAACTTTGGCTAGATTGAATATTTGTTATGAGTTATATTTGGAGTTGGATGTCTCTATGAAATTATGGTGTTTTTTGGAACCATCTAGCGCTCAAGGTGATAGTCTGGGGTTATCTAGATTGGGGAAGGCAGACTTTGAGGAGTTCTGTTATAGCCCTACCGATGATTAGAGTGTCCAACCGGAGAGTAGTTAAGAGTAGTATCATGAAGACAGGATATTTATATGAGAGAGTTTTCACTAGTGAAAGTATGATCCCTAGGCCTTGTTTCTAAATATTGAAACACCATTTTCTACTAGATCTGTTGCATGTTTGCTTGTTGTAGTCTTTAACTCACTGTGAAGCTATTTTCTAGCACTGTTACCACTTGTATTTCACTATCTCTTCGCTGATCTAGTGCACCTATACACCTGACAAGTGTATTGGGTGTGTTGGGTGATGTCTACGCACTTCTATTCTTAGTAGGTAAGTGATAAAAGAATAATTTTTGAGGTGACATGCACCCTCACAATAAAGATCCAACCATTTGCAAGCGTTGAAAGCTGGGATCAAAGAACTCTAAACATGTGCATGGAAGATGTAGTTCTAACAATAGGACAAAGTAACTATGCATGCAACATGAAAGGCTACAAACAAAGATCATGAATAACATGCATTGAAAAACGTTTGTTTGTTTCACATACAGAAAACATACCATAGTGGCATTCAACTTGTCCCTCATAGAGTAGCAATATAGATGCACATGACACCTTCAAAGTTCACAAGGGTGACTAGAAACAAGTAGCACAAGAACAAGTAATATCACAATATGCATCAATCAATAAGCTTTGGAACACTGCACATAGAATAACAACTATGCTCTATTAATGGTGCCTAAAGGTAGAAGGTGGAGACTCAATTGTGGTGGAAGAAAGGCCTTTTTGTAAAGGAAGCAGGTATTACAAGTTTCAAAAAGGGCTTCCAAAAATTATGGTACTTATTAGCTTTCAGCCCTCATTGCCCCTATCATAATTATCCTGAAGTGGTTAAGGTTAAAGTGGTAAAGCTGGAGTATATGCTTGACGAAGTATAAGTTGGCAATCTCAAGTCCCTTGAATATGAGGGCCACACCTCATGGATACTCAACTTAGGGCCCAGGCAAGTTCTTGTCACTATAAGTATTTGCATATCATTGAGAACCGCCAAGGTTGGTACCCCTTGCACATGGTACATGAGCTTTCCCATAACCAAAATGACAAGGCAAGCAGACAATGAGCATCTCAGCAATCTTTTTATTTACCATATGCATAGCTTTTTATTGAGGATGCTTCATAGATAGATCACTATGGTTATGCAGCAAGTTTCCACCATGATTAGGCATGGCTTAGGCTAGCGGCCTAGGCATTTCTCTAACACAGAATACAAACTCCATGGACTTACAAGTTCCCACTTCATTTCACATCGGTAACATCCATAGATAAAAGAGCATGATATCAACGGAGTACAAAAGTACAAGTGCAATGTTGAAAACGTTCCCCGTGACAGCACGGTTCTGCTAATCCCAACTTATAAGTGCAAGCATATACAACAAAGTTGTCTCAATGGTTCAAGTTTATTAAGGGCAAAGAATAAAATTTGCCATCAAGTTTGTGAGGGCTTTAATCACTAAGTTTTCACATAGCAAAATAGTGTTTAATTGGAAGATAGTTGAAAACAAGAATATACTTGGAATGGTGTAATACAACATGCATAGGAGTTTATAGTGGACACTTTGGAATAACTTGGTTTCTTGGGAGTTGGAAGCATGAGTAGATCTTACTCATACAAGTGGAGGCTAGCAAAAGACTGGGAGCAACCAACTAAGAGAGCAATAATGGCCATAATCATGCAGTGCAACAAAGCATACTAATCAAAGAAAAGAGTGGTACTACAAGTCAAGGAATAAATGATCATAGATGCTAATTGTGACTTGTCATAGTCATAACATGGTGTAAGCATGTGCCAAGTCAACCCAAGCAAAGCATCAAAGGAGAATACCATAATACTATGCTTTTGCATGCTAAAACAACACATAATTTCTTCAAGGCACACTAAGCAATCCCAATTGTTTGGAACAAGACATGCTACAGCAATAATTACTAATAATAAGGTCAAAACAACACGTAGCATGTCAAGATAAAGCCTAAGACACTGTTAAAGCAAGCTCACTTTTGCACCACTTATGCATGAAGCTTTCTACTCTTTTCCAACACCAAGCAACTTATTTGAAACGACTCACAAAGATAATAATCAATAAATATTAGTGAGCTTGTCTCACAAATCCACAAAGAAGAACTAAAAAGTTCTAAGCTGAGAGCACAAGACAACTAAGGCTAAACACAATGCCAGCAAAAGAGAACACTCACAAGACAATAAGAATGAAGACTAGAGTGTTCTAAGCAATGAAAACAGAGTGTGTCTCTCTCCACAACAAGTGTGTTGTGACCAACCAACTTATTCAAGCAAACTAAGAAAACGAAAACCAAAAACAAAAACTAAGACGCTCCAAGAACAACACAACTGTGCATGAAATAATAAAAACAAAGTGTCTAGAAAGACCTGAGCTTTTTATTGATGAAGAAGGGGATGCCTTGGGCATCCCCAAGTTTTGACGCTTGTACCTCTTGGATATTTCTTGGGGTGACACGGGGTGGCATCCCCAAGCTTGATCTTTTGTCCATTCTTCATCTCATTACATCATTCTTTCTCCACACCTGAAAATTTTCCTTCATACAAAACTTCACACAATCTTCATTAGCAACATTAGTGTATTCAAAAGATAATGGATCTTTAGGCAAAGCTTTGGAACAACAAGACTTTTCACTAAAAACATAAGCTACTGTAGCAACTCCTTCAAAAATCTCAATTTCCCAAAAAGAACCCAAAAAGGAATCAATAAGAAGCAAATGCAAATAATGGCAGAAATCTATCAAAACAGACCAGCAGGTAGAAACCAATTTTTTCAAAGACCTTCTGTTGCTCAAATCAAAAAGTGTTAAACTAATGAAAGTTATCTAACATACTGGGGGATTTATTCATAAATTTTCAGGTCAATCCGAGTTACAGATACACCTCACGAATTTTTATGGTGGAGGACAAAAAACTGTTTCGGGACAGCAACTCTCCAAATCTTACTTCCCTCTCATTAGAGGTCATTCTTGGCACAAAAAGCAAACAAAAAGGATAAGAAGAGGTCATTACTGAAGTAATAACTTCCAAAACTCAAGAAAACTCTTAGGTTATCTCCCAACAAGTACTTTTATTTAATGCCTTTAAGTTAGGCTTGATAGTTTGAGAAGATGCTCACATAAGAATTATGAATTGAAGTCAAAGAGAGCATCAAGAAGAAAATTCAAAAAACATTTAAGTCTAACCCACTTCCTATGCATAGGAATCTTGTAAAGGAACAAGTCATGAAAGCACAAAGCAACAACCATAGGAAAGTAAAACAAAGGCAACTTCAAGACTTTCAACATAAAGAGGGGAAACTTAATATTATTGAGATGCATAAGACCATGTTTCCCTCTCTCATAATAACTTTAAATAGCAACATGAACAAAATTAACAATATAACTATCACATAAAACATTCTTATCATGAGCTAGATGCATATAATTATTACTCCCCACATAAGCATAGTCATTCTTACTAATTGTAGTGGGAGCAAATTCAACAAAATAGCTATCATTATTATTCTCATCACCATAATCATCAAATATAGGAGGCATATTGTAATCACAATCAATTTTCTCCTCAATAGTAGTTGGACTGAAAATATCATACTCATCATTTTAATCATCATATATTGGAGGTTTGGTATCATCATAAGCAATACAATAGCTATCATCCAAAGCTGGGGAACTAAAAAGACCATTTTCATAAAAACTAGCTTCCCCAAGCTTAGACTTTTCCATAGCATTAGCAATAATGGTGTCCAAAGAATTCATACTAATAACATTGCTATTAGCATGAAAATAAAGTTCCATAGGTTTTTTAATTTTCTCTTCAAACACTTCATGTCCTAACTCAAGATAAACACTATAAAGCTCTCTAATTTTGTTGTTGTTTTCTATTAAGACTAACTAGTGAAAACAAGAAACAAAAAGACAAAATTGCAGAATCTAAAGGAAATAACTTCGAGCACTCACACACCAACAAAATGTGAGTACCTTTTACCTTACCCCCCGGCAACGGTGCCAGAAAAGAGCTTGATGTCTACGCACTTCTATTCTTGTAGACAGTTGTTGGGCCTCCAAGTGCAAAGGTTTGTAGAACAGCAGCAAGTTTCCCTTAAGTGGATTACCCAAGGTTTATCGAACTCAGGGAGGAAGTGGTCAAAGGTATTCCCTCTCAAGCAATCCTGCAATCAAGATACAAGAATTCTCTTGTGTCCCCAATACACCCAATACACTTGTCAGGTGTATAGGTGCACTAGTTCGGCGAAGAGATGGTGAAATACAAGTGGTAACGGTGCCAGAAAAGATCTTGACAGTGAGGTAAAGACTACAACAAGCAAACATGCAACAGATCTAGTAGCAAACGATGTTTCAATGCTTAGAAACAAGGCCTAGGGATCATACTTTCACTAGTGAACACTCTCTCATATAAATATCCTCTCTTCATGATACTACTCTTAACTACTCTCTGGTTGGACACTCTAATCATTGGTAGGGCTATAATAGCACTCCTCAAATTCCGCCTTCCCCAATCTAGATAACCCCATACTGTCACCTTGAGCGCTAGATGGTTCCAACAAACACCACAATTTCATAGAGACATCCAACTCCAAATATAACTCATAACAAATATTCAATCTAGCCAAAGTGCCACACACGGTATGCAAGCTGTCACTTTCACACACGTGGGGAAAAGCATAGATCTATTAAAGAACAAAAAGTATTTATGTAGACTCAAACCTAAGTGCCACCATGGCGTGCACGCTGTCACTTTCACACACATGGGGAGAGCAGAGATCTAATGAAGCACTTGCGTAGCAAGGTAGATCTACTTGATTACAAAGCTCATGACCACAAGATCATGCATAGAGAGAGAGATGAACACATAGCTACTGGTAGAGCCCTTAGCCTCGAGGAAGAACTACTCCCTCCTCATCATGGGAATCAGCAACGGTGATGAAGATGATGGAGATCGATGGAGATGGCTCCGGGGGCACTTCCCTGTCCTGGCAGGGTACCAAAACAGAGACTTTCTGTCCCCCGAATCTCCCCTTCGGTGGTGGCGGCACTATAGAGGTTTTCGTGGATTTCTTCTGGATTGCTTAGGGTTTTCCCATCGGAGGATTCTTATAGGCGCAGGAATCAAGGTCGGTGGGGGTCCAGGGGGCCCACACCCCCTCTAGGCGCCTCCAGGGCTTGCCCGTGCCTAGGAGGGTTTCGCCACCCCGTGGCCCCCCTCCGGCTCTGCTTCGTAGTTCCATGTTGCTCCGGGAAAATAATAACTTTGGCTTTTGTCTCGTCCAATTCCGAGAATATTGATTTTCTGCCTTTTATGGAACCAAAAACAGAAGGAACCAGGCAGCTGGCACTGTGGCAACTTGTTAATAGGTTAGTTCTAGAAAAGATATAAAAACACCTCAAAGTGTAGGCAAAGCAAAGCAAAGTAGATACTAAACAAGCATGGAGCATCAAAAATTATAGATACGTTTCCGACGTATCATTGGGGACACAAGAGACTTCTTGTATCTTGATTGCAGGATTGCTTGAGAGGGAATACCTTTGACCACTTCCTCCCTAAGTTCGATAAACCTTGGGTAATCCACTTAAGGGAAACTTGCTGCTGTTCTACAAACCTCTGCACTAGGAGGCCCAACAACTGTCTACAAGAATAGAAGTGCATAGACATCAAGCTATTTTCTGGAGCTGTTGCCGGGGAGGTAAGGTAAAAGGTACTCACATCCTCCGGTGTGAGTGATTGAAGTTATTTCCTTTAGATTCTGCAGTTTTGTCTTTTTGTTTCTTATTTTCACTAGTTAGGCTTAATGGAAAACAACAACAAAATTAGAGAGATTTTTAGTATTTTTCCTAAGTTAGAATTTGAGTGGTTTGAAAAGAAAATTAAGAAACCTATGGAACTTCATTTGCATGCTAATAACAATGTTATTAGTATGATTTTTTTGAACACCATTGTTACTAATGGTATGGAAACATCTAAGCTGGGGGAAGCTAGTTTTTATGAGAAAGATCTTTTTAGTTCCCGAGCTTTAGGGAAGAAAATTTGCTCTGATGATACTTTATCTCCCATATGTGGTAATTCTAATGATACTTGTGATATTTTAAATCCACATACTAAAAGTGTCCCTTTTAAAATACCTATTGAAATTGTTGAACGTGTTATGAATAACTGCTATTTTGGAGATGGAACTGTCCATCCTAGTGATCATTTACTCTTTATATATGAATTATGCGAGTTGTTCAAGTGTGTAGGTATTTCAATGGACCAAGTTAAGAGTAAGCTATTCCCTTTCTCACTTAGGGACAAAGGAAGGGATTGGTATGAGCTACTAGATGATCCTCATTATTTAGAGTGGAAGGAACTTGAATCTCTCTTTTATTCTAAATTTTATCCTCCTCATGAAATTCATAAAGATAGGAATTATATTTAAAATTTTCATCCTCATAAGGGAGAAAGTATTGCCCAAGCTTGAGGGATATTGAAGTCACTAATGCTAAAATGTCCCATTCATGAGCTCCCCAGTAATGTTGTTATCAATAATTTTTATGCAAGGCTTTCAAGACATTGCAAGGACTATCTGGATACCTGTTTAGATGGATCCTTCACAAGTAAGGAGGTCAAGGCTAAGTGGTATCTTATTGAAACAATTCAAAGCAATACCGAAGGTTGGGATAACGACAAAGGTAAAAAACCAGGTATAAACTATGAGTTTGATTGCATTAAGTCTTTCACTAAAACTGCTAATTTTCAAGAGCTTAGTGCTAGATATGGTATTGATCCTCAAATTCTTGTTAAATATTATAGAGCCTTTGCTTCCCATATTAATGCTCCTAAAAAAAGTGGGACATGTATCATGAACCTTTTAAAGACACTTGCATGGAAAATGAAAATGTTATTAATGATTGCAATAAACATGCTCAAAATTCTGAAAGTACTATTTCTTATAAGCATGTTAATTTTTGTGGTATGCATAGAACTTGTGAGAATAATAAAATAGAAGAAGAATATTGTATCACACACTGGAATGAAAAAACCAGAACGTGGTATAAGGCTCTCAATGATCTTGGTAAAAAAATTTGTGCCCTCTATCCTTTTATTTGTGAACTCTGCTATGAAGTGGGTCATTTCAATTTTCAATGCTCAGGCCATACTAATGACCTTTCTAATCCAATGAGTACTGCAAGCTTGTATTGTGATAACGCGATCACTTATAATCAACATGATGAACTTACATTGTTTTTGGGGTGTGAAGAGTTATCAGGAAAAACTTCTTTGGTAGACATGAGTGATTTTGGTATGAATTGCGTCCTACATGTGTGTCATATTTATTGTGTTGATAATTTCCATGCGAATACTTACATACAAAATCTTATAAAAGATGATATTTTACCAAAATATGACAGGACTGATATGAGTTTTGTTCTTATTAATGAAAAGAAGGAATCCTCCAAAGTTTCTTCTACTGTCTCTAACAATAAACCAGGTTATGTGGAGAAGCTTACTTTCAAACCTCTCCCTCCTAAAGAGGAGAAGAAGAATAAGAAGAAGAGGAGGAGTAGAAGGAGAGAGGAAACGGTATCTTCCCCTAAGCATGTTGCTCCTATCATAGTTTTTGCTGATGAGTCTGAACTAGATGATGTTCCTATGCCTGTTACCTATATTAGTGATCATGATTGGGAAAAGCACACTACTTTTGATATTGAAAATATCTTTGGCACCAATTCTAAAAATGATAATATTAATAATTGTTGTGCTATTAGTGCTATCCATGTTCCTTCCAATGATGATATGTTTCCAAATGAACACACTTGGGAAAATAGCTATTTTGTTGAATTTGCTCCCACTATAATTAATAAGAATGGCTATTCTTATGTGGAGAGTAATAATCATTTTATACATGTGGCTCATGATAAGAATGTTTTATGTGATAGTTATATTGTTAATTTTGTTCATGTTGCTACTGAAAGTTATTATGAGAGAGGGAAACATGGTTTTATGCATCTCAATAATATTAAGTTTCCCCTCTTTATGTTGAAAGTCTTGAAGTTGCACTTGTTTTGCTTTCCTATGCTTGGTGCTTTGTGATTTTATGACTTGTTTCTTTACAATATTCCTATGCATAGGAAGTGGGTTAGACTTAAATGTGTTTTGAATTTGGTTCTTGATGCTCTCTTTTACTTCAATTCATATTTCTTATGAGAGCATCTTCTCAAACTATCAAGCCTAACTTAAAGGCGTTAAAGAAAAGTACTTGTTGGGAGATAACCCAAGTGTTTTCTTGAGTCTTGGAAGTTATTACTTCTGTAATGACCTCTCCTTATCCTTTTTGTTTGCTTTTTGTGCCAAGAATGACCTCTAATGAGTGGGACGTAAGATTTGGAGAGTTGCTGTCCCGAAACAGATCTCTGTCCTCCACCATAAAAATCCGTGAGGAGTCTCTGTAACTCGGATTTGAGTAACATAAGGTGTTCGAAAAAACCGGTTTCTACCTGCTGGTCTATTTTGACAGATTTCTGCCGTTATTTGCATTTGCTTCTTATTGATTCCTTTTTGAGTTATCTTTTGGGGAATTGAGCTTTTTGAAGGAGTTACTACAGTATCTTGTGTTTTTAGTAAAAAGTCTTATTGTTCCAAAGCTTTGCCTAAATGTCTATTATCTTTTGAATACACTAATGCTGCTAATGAAGATTGTGTGAAGTTTTGTATGAAGGAAACTTTTTAGGTGTAGGGAAAGAATGATGTAATGAGATGAAGAATGGACAAAATATCAAGCTTGGGGATGCCATCCCGTGTCACCCCAAGAAATATTCAAGAGGTACAAGCGTCAAATCTTGGGGATGCCCAAGGCATCCCCTTCTTCATCAATAAAAATCTCAGGTCTTTCTAGACACTTCATTTTTATTGTTTCATGCACAGTTGTGTTGTTCTTGGAGCGTCTTAGTTTTTTTTTGGTTTTCGTTTGATTAGTTTGCTTGAGTAAGTTGGTTGGTTACACCACACTTCTTTTGGAGAGATACACACTCTGTATCCATTGCCGAGAACACTCTAGTTTTCACTCTTATTGTTTTGTGAGTGTTCACTTTTGCTAGCACTGTGTTCAGCATTAGTTTTCTTGTGCTTTCAGCTTAGAACTTTTTAGTTCTTCTTTGTGGATTTGTGAGACAAGCTCACTGATCTTTGTTGATTATTATCTTTTTGAGTTGTTTCAAATAAGTTGTTTGGTGTTGGAAAAGAGTAGAAATCTTCATGCTTAAGTGGTACAAAAGGGAGCTTGTTTCTGACTATGACTTAGACTTTATAATGTCATGCTAGATTTTGTTTTGACCTTATGCTTAGTGATTATTGTTGTAGCATGACTTGTTCCAAACAATTAGGATTGCTTAATGTGCCTTGAAGGAATCATGCATTTTTTAACATATAAAAGCATAGTATTGCGGTATTCTCCTTTGATGCTTTGTTTGGGTTGACTTGGCACATGCTCACACCATGTTATGACTATGAACAAGTCACCATAGCCTCTTTGATCATCTATTCCTTGACTTGTAGTACCACTCTATGCTTTGATTAGTAATGTTTTGTTGCTCTGCATGATTATGGCCATTATAGCTCTCTTAGTTGGTTGCTCCCAGTCTTTTGCTAGCCTCCACTTGTATGAGTAAGTTCTACTCATGCTTCCAACTCCAAAGAAACCAAGTTATTCCAAAGTGTCCACTATAAATTACTATGGATGGTGTGTTACACCATTCTATGTATATTCTTGTTTTCAGCTATCTTCCAATTAAAAATTATTTTGTGATGTGAAAACTTAATGATTAAAGCTCTCACGAACTTGATGGCACACTTTATATTCTTTTCCCCTAATAAACTTGAACCATTGTATCATGTATGTTGTATATGCTTGCACTTATACGTTGGAATTAGCAGAACTGTGCTGTCACGGGGAACGTTTTCAACATTGCACTTGTACTTTGAACGCAGTTGATATCATGCTCTTTTGTCTATGGATGTCACCGGTGTGTTATAGAAACGCTTGGGCCGCTAGCCTAAACCATGCCTAATCATGGTGGAAACTTGCAGCATCACCATAGTGAGCTATCTATGAAGCATCCTCAATAAAAAGCTATGCATATGGTAAATAAAAAGATTGCTGAGATGCTCATTGTCTGCTTGCCTTGTCATTTTGGTTATGGGAAAGCTCCTGTACCATGTGCAAGGTGTACCCCGTTGGCGGTTCTCAATGATATGCAAATACTTACAATGACAAGAACTTACATGTGACTGAAGTTGAGTAGCATGAGGTGTGGCCCTCATATTCAAGGGACTTGAGATTGCCAACTTATACTTCGTCAAGCATATACTCCATCTTTGTTCACTTTAACCTTAACCACTTCAAGATGCTTATGGTAGGGGCAATGAGGGCTGAAAGCTAACAAGTACCATAATTTTTGGAAGCACTTTTTGAAACCTGAAATCCCTACTTCCTTTACACAAGGCCTTTCTTCCACCACTATTGAGTCTCCACCTTCTACCTTTAGGCGCCATTAAGAGAGCATAGTTGTCATTCTATGTGTAGTGTTTCAAAGCTTATTGATTGATGCATATTGTGATATTACTTGTTCTTTTACTATTTGTTTCTAGTCACCCTTGTGAACTTTGAAGGTGTCCTATGCATCTATTTGCTACTCTATGAGGGACAAGCTGATGGCCACTATGCTATGTTTTATGTATGTGAAACGAACAACCGTTTTTCAATGCATGTTATTCATGATCTTTGTTTGTAGCCTTTCATGTTGCATGTATAGTTACTATGTCCTATTGTTATAACTCCATCTTTCATGCATATGTTTAGAATTCTTTGATCCCAGATAACAATGCTTGCAAATGGTTGGATCTTTATTGTGAGGGTGCATGTCACCTCAAAAATTATTCTTTTTATCACTTACCTACTCGAGGACGAGCAGGAGTTAAGCTTGGTGATGCTTGATACATCGGAAACGTATCTATAATTTTGATGCCCCATGCTTGTTTAGTATCTAGTTTGATTTGCTTTGTCTACACTTTGAGGTGTTTTTATATCTTTTCTAGAACTAACCTATTAAGAAGTTGCCATAGTGTCAGTTGCCTGTTTTCTTCTATTTTTGATTCCAGAAAGGCATAAAATCAATATTCTCGAAATTGTACGGGACAAAAGCCAAAGTCAATATTTTACCGTGGGTGACACGAAGTCCAAAGGGGATACGGAGAGGCAAACCAGGTCCACCACACCCCCTAGGCGCGGGTGGGCCCTTCCCCGTGCCTGGATAGGGTGTGGGCCCTCCGTCCGCCTTCCAGCCTCGCCTCTTCGCCTATAAGAAGCTCCCGATGAGAAAACCCTAAGTCGTCAATCATACATCCGGAAAAACCTCCGTAGCACCGCCGCCACCGAAAGGGAGATTCGGGGGACAGAAAGTCTCTGTTCTGGCAACCTACCAGGACGGGGAAGTGCCCCCGGAGCCATCTCCACCACCATCTCCATCACCGTTGCTGATTCCCATGATGAGGAGGGAGTAGTTCTTCCTCGAGGCTAAGGGCTCTACCGGTAGCTATGTGTTCATCTCTCTATCTATGCATGATCTTGTTGTGGTCGTGAGCTTTGTAATCAAGTAGATCTACTCCGTTACTCAAGTGCTTCATTAGATCTCTGCTCTCCCCATGTATGTGAAAGTGACAGTGTGCACGCCATGGTGGCACTTAGGCTAGAGTCTACGTAAATACTCATTGTGTTTTAATAGATCTATCACTACAAGAAATGTGTTAACTTGTGACCTTCTCATTGTGACAGGAAATAAAATCGTCATAGATTTATGACGATTTGGCACAAGATGGTCGTAGGCTGTTTGGAGAGGTCAAAATCCTATAGAATTATGACGATTTGTGTCAAAATCGTCGTAATTGCAGCATATGAAATCGTCATAACCTTTAGGATACAGCTTAGAGCCTTATTCTATACCCCGTTATGATCAATTTAAATCATCATATCGTCTAAAACATGATACATTCAATTGACTGGATAGCCACATCAGCAATTATTCCTACGTGGCATATCTATATGTCATTTTTTCTATATGTATATGTCTATGTGTCAATATAGATCTAGTGCCATGCAGGTAATAATCGCAAAAAAGAGATAATCAGGGGGCTCGAACTCAAGAGCTCTCGCAAAGTATGCATTGACATAAACCATCATGTTAGACCATGGTTTGTGTTAAAATTTCACGTAGACGTCTTATTATAAGATACGCAAGAGTTTTTTTCTAACTTTCCGAATACTAGGCAAAAAGGAAGAACCCGGTGCTCGAACCTGCGACCTCTCCCGCACGCTGCACTACGTGAACCACCGCGTTACAACTTAGTTTGCTGAATAAATCCGTGCAGTTGTTTTATTATTTGATATTTATGAATACTAGACAAAAAAGGACCTCACTCTGCAATACGTGAACCACGATATTTACAACTTAGTTTGCTGAATAAATCCGTGCAGTTGTTTTATTATTTGATATTTATGAATACTAGACAAAAAAGGACCTCACTCTGCAATACGTGAACCACGATATTTACAACTTAGTTTGCTGAATAAATCCGTGCAGTTGTTTTATTATTTGATATTTATGAATACTAGACAAAAAAGGACCTCACTCTGCAATACGTGAACCACGATATTTGTGAATACTAGACAAAAAAGAAGGCAACCCAGGACCAATATAGAAGCACCAAGCGTGCTGACCACCACGCCAATCAAGCTTTGGTGTTAAACACCAGTGCTCATGTTTTATATCTACTTTTCTTCGCCTGGGCCAGCCTTCTAATTGTTTTTTTTCTCGTACTTGGGCCTGGACCATATTGGAAAGAGCCCATAACGCTCTTAAGCTTTTGCAGGACCATTAGAGATTTGATATTAAGGATAAATATGGCCCATAGATAATTTAGTCCTAATATGTTTTAATTTAGTCCTAATATGTTTTAAATATGGAACGTGCAATTTGCATACGATCTTGGATTGAGGTGACCCAAAAATCAATTTGGTTCATCTCGATGAGACAAAAACTATGGTGTTGGTGAATTTTTATGTTTATATTGCTTGGTTGACTTTTATTTCTTTTTTCTTGTGTTGATTTAAAAATATAGTCAGAACAGTGGGCGTGATTATTCATAGGTAAGGGTTAAGCCTCGCTAAACTAGGAGTGTATCTGTGATGAAACAGCATATTGTAAATCCAAAAATGATTTTTACAAATAATCACAAGAACTGGATCATGTACATGTAGTTCGAATCGGACCCACTTCCTATCGATTCGGCAGGAATTTATCTTTTTCGCCATGGGTGGACGGAAAGGTTTGAGATACCCCGGTTGGTAAATTGTCCATGTAAGTTGGTCTACTATTTTTTAAAAATATACTGGTAGCATTCTAAAACTATGATTTGGTGGTTGCTTCACAAAACGGCCCGTTTTTTGTGCTCGGAAAATAGAAAATGGTTTTTCCGTGCGACCAAATGGAAAACTTCCTCCTACAACATTGTTCTCTATGCCATGATGCACATGTATACACGATACGGGTGCATTATCACAAACTATGCCCTGATTCTAGCCATAACATTGGTCATTTGACCCGAAAGCCACGAAACCTCGAACATGATAGGTCATTTTGTGAAGGTTTTTTTGAGAAATACTCAATTTACCAAGTTTGGTATTTTTCCTTGCAATTATGTCACATAATAAGACATCACGCGAAGGATTTGCATTGATCGGGCCGTTTTTGAATTTTTTATGCCCGTTTTAAACTATGGTCAAAACGGCGGGCACGGAGGTTCTTAGCTAGGGGATGAGCCTCGCTAAACTTGCATTGGATCTCTGAAGAAATAGCATATTGTGAGTCTAAAATTGATTTTTACCAAAAATCATGAGCATCGGATTATGTACCTGTAGTTCAAACCGGACCCACTTCCTACCGAATCGGCAGGAATTTGTTTTTTTTGCCAGGGGTGAACGGAAAGGTTTGAGATACCCAAGTTGGGACATTGTCCATGTAAGATGGTCTAATATTTTTACAAAATGTGTCGGTACCATCCTAAAACTGTCATTTGGTGGTTGCTTCACAAAACGCCCCATTTTTTGCGCTCGGAAAATGGAAAATAGTTTTTCCGTGCGTCGAAAAGGAAAACTTCCTCCTGCAACATTGTTCACCATGCCATGATACATATGTGTGCACAATATGGGCACATTATCACAAACTATGCCCTGATTCTAGCCATAACATTGGTCATTTGACCCGAAAGCCACAAAACCTCGAACATGATAGGTCATTTTGTGAATGATTTTTTGAGACATACTCAATTTACCAAGTTTGGTATTTTTCCTTGCAATTATGTCACATAATAAGACACCACGCGAAGGATTTGCGTTGATCGGACCGTTTTTTATTTTTTTATGCCCGTTTCAAACTATGGTCAAAACGGCGGGCATGAAGGTTCTTAGCTCAGGGCCGAGCCTCGCTAAACTTGCATTGGATCTCTAAAGAAATAGCACATTGCGAGTCTAAAACACATTTTTTCAAAAAATAATGGGCATCAGATCATGTACCTGTAGTTCAAACGGGACCCACTTCCTGCCGATTCGGCAGGAATTTGTCTTTTTCGCCAGGGGTGTACGGAAAGGTTTGAGATACCCCGGTTAGTACAATGTCCATGTAAGGTGGTCTAATATTTTTACAAAATCTTTCCTTCATATCCATGTACATTTTGGTGTTACCCGGATGTATGGAATATGGTGAATTGTGGGCTTCTTGTAGAATCAGTTTCCGAAGCTCCGGATCTTGTGGAACTCAGATACGTTTTCCATGCCATAAAGTACCTTGTTCATCTTCATGGAATCCTTTGGATCTTCCCTTGCCAATCTTTTCCTTAATCTCATCAATTTCTTTATCTGTCTTTTGGGCTTCCTTGATTTTGTCCAACAAAGTGGGTTAAACATCTAAAGACATGAGATGTCCTTCAGGCACAATCTCCAATCTGAGATATCTAAATTGGGCACACAGATCATCTGGCAATTCTCCCTTAGTAAGGCCATTCACAAAAACCTTACGGATTAGTGCATCGGCTACAACATTTGCTTTACCGGGATGGTATTGCAAGCTCAAGTCATAGTCCTTGATGAGTTCTAGCCATCTTCTTTGTCTCATATTAATTTCTTTCTGGGTGAAGATATACTTCAAACTCTTGTGATCTATGAACACTTCACATCGCTTTTAAGAAGGTCTACATCATTCCCAATCAACAATATGTCATCCACATATAGTATTAAGAATGCTGCAGAGCTCCCACTCACTTTCTTGTAAATACAAGCTTCTCCATAAGTTTGTATAAAACCAAAACTTTTGATTACCTTATCAAAACGTTGATTCCAACTTCGGGATGCTTGCTTCAATCCATAGATGGACCGTTGAAGTTTGCATACCTTGTTAGCATCTTTAGGATTGACAAAACCTTTGGGTTGCATCATATACAACTCTTCATCAATGCCTCCATTGAGGAATGCTGTTTTGACATCCATCTGCCATATCTCATAATCATAATATGCAGCGATCGCTAACATAATCCTCACAGACTTTAGCTTCGCTACTGGTGAGAAGGTCTCATCGTAGTCAACTCCTTGAATTTGTCGAAACCCTTTTGCGACAAGTCGAGCTTTATAGACAGTAACATTACCATCAGCATCTGTTTTCTTCTTGAAAATCCATTTGTTCTCGACAGCCTTCCGGCCATCCGGTAAGTCCACCAAAGTCCATACTTGGTTTTCGTACATGGATCCAATCTCGGATTTCATGGCTTCTTGCCATTTATTGGAATCTGGGCTCATCATCGCTTCCTCATATGTCTCGGGGTCATCGGTATTGTCCACCAACATGACATTCATAATGGAATCATACCAATCTGGAGTGGTACGAGTTCTCGTTGACCTCCGAGGTTCTGTAGCAACTTCAACCGAAGTTTCATGATCACCATCATTAGCTTCCTCTCTTATTGGTGCAGGCACCACAGGAACTTCTTCCGGTGCTGCGCTACTCGCAATTTCGAGAGAAGGTTCGACAACCTCGTTGAGTTCTACTTTCCTTCCAGTCACTTCTTTCGAGAGAAATTCCTTCTCTAGAAAGGATCCATTCTTGGCAACGAAGATTTTGCCTTCGGATCTATGATAGAAGGTATACCCAATAGTTTCCTTCGGGTATCCTATGAAGACGCATTTTTCCGCTTTGGGTTCAAGCTTGTCCATTGTAACTTCTTTACATAGGCTTCAGATCCCCAAACTTTAAGGAACGACAATTTAGGTTTCTTCCCAAACCATAATTCATACGGTGTCGCTTTCAACGGATTTAGATGGTGCCCTATTTAAAGTGAATGCTGTTTCTAATGCATAACCCCAAAATGATAGCGGTAAATCTGTAAGTGACATCATAGAACGAACCATATCTAAGAGAGTTCGACACGACGTCGGACACACCATTACTGTGGTGTTCCGGCGTGTCAATTGTGAAAGTATTCCGCATTTCTTCAAATGCTCGCCAAACTCGTAACTTAGATATTCACCTCCACGATCAGAACTTAGAAATTTAATCTTCTTGTTACGTTGATTCTCTACCTCACTTTGAAACTCCTTAAACTTCTCGAAAGTCTCGGACTTATGTTTCATGAAATATATATACCCATATCTACTCAAGTCATCCGTGAAGGTAAGAACATAACGATAACCACCGCGCGAAGCTACACTCATTGGACCACACACATCGGTATGTATGATTTCCAATAAGTCCGTAGCTCGCTCCATCATACCAGAAAATGGAGTCTTAGTCATTTTTCCCATCAGACATGCTTCGCATCTTTCAAGTGATTCAAAATCAAGTGATTCAAGAAGTCCATCGGAATGGAGTTTCTTCATACGTTTCACTCCAATGTGACCAAGACAGCGATTGCCACATATAGGTCGAATTATCGCTTGATTTCAAACGTTTAGCCTCAATGTTGTTGATATGTGTATTTCCACTATCGAGATTCAATAAGAATAGAGCATCTATCAAAGGTGCATGTGCATAAAACATATTACTCATATAAATCGAACAACCATTATTCTCGGACTTAAACAAGTAACCGTCTCGCAATAAACAAGATCCTGATATAACGTTCATGATCAACGCAGGCACCAAATAACAATTATTTAAGTATAAAACTAATCCCGATGGTAGATGAAGGGGTAGCGTGCCGACCGCGATCACTTCAACCTTTGATCCATTTGAAGGGAATATGCCCTGAGAGGCAATAATAAATTGTTTATTATGTGTATTCCAAGTATATGATAGATGTTTATTTTGCATGCTATAATTGTATTAATACGGAAACGTTAATACATGTGTGTTTAATAAACAAACAGAAAGTTCCTAGTTAAGCCTCTCATAAACTAGCTCGTTGATTAACAAGATGATCAAGGTTTCCTGATCATGGACATTGGATGTTGTTAATAACGGGATCACAACATTAGTGTAATGATGTGATGAACATTCATCCGAAGTATAGCATTACGATCAAAGTCATTGAGTTTATATTGCTATAACAACTTACGAAGTGATCCTAATCCTTAGACCATGAGATCATGTCAATCACTAACACCGGAAGAGTTTCTTGATAACATCAACCGTCACACCGTAACAGGGTGATTATAAAGATGGATTCAGAACTAATAAAGTGTTATGTTGAGGCTCATGGATCGAGAGTGGAATTTGTTCATCCCGATGACGGATAGATATACTCGGCCCTCTCAGTGATATCACATTGATTAGCTTGCAAGCAAGTGATTTGATCACTAGAATGTTATATCACAGGAACGAGAAAAGAGTGCATGTCGGTAACGAGATCAAACTAGGTATGGAGATACCGATGATCGAATCTCGGACATGTAATATATCGTGAGACAAAGGGATTAAGATACTAGCGTAAAAGGTTCCGACGATCACAAGAAAGTCATCGTTGAATGTGTGGGAGTCAAGATGGGTCTCGGATCCGCTTCGATTATTGATCCGAGAGGGGTCTCGATCATGTCCGCATTATTCACGAACCGTAGGGTGACACACTTAAGAGACACCGACATCCAATTGGAGCAAAAGTTTCATGCCGAAGAATAAACAAGCAGGAATTTATTTCACTAGATACCAAACAGTTTTCGGGTGAAATTGCATAAAGTGGTTATGCATGTGAAATAGAATTCTAGCAAGGTTATTTGTGAATGTTTGTCATTAAAGTAATTGACAAAATTCTGAATAAAATAAAAGAGTTTTATTTAATGAGAGTTTGCATTAAATTTGGTGGAAATTTAATGGGATCTTTGAGTGGGATTTTGAGTGGAGGAATTTGGAGGAGTTTTGTGAGTGGTGTGTCCACCCACATGAAGAGGGGAGGCAAGGGGCAGCCCCCATGCGCTGCCACCCCTTGGGGTTCCCCCTCCTCCTATAAAAGGAGCCCTCCTCTCACTTCTCACACACACCTCCTCGTGAAGGATCTCTCTCCCCCTCTAGAATTTATCCCCCATGGTCTTGGACTAGCGAGATACATGTTCCCGGTGGCTATTCGGCAAGAAAGAGTTGTGCTTCCGCTGCATCGCTGGAGCGAGGAGGCGGAGGTTGCTCGGTGCCTCGAACGTGTGTGCGAGCACGGATGCGCCGATTTTGGCGCTTAGGACTTCCTCTCGATCTTGAGATCGGCAAGAGATCGTCTACATCAACCACGAGTTTGGACTCGTTAAGCTTTGTCGGTCTTCAAGGGTATGTTCTCTACGGATATACATCCGCCCGTTGTTTGTATCTAGTATAAATAGATCTTGGTATATAGTTCACATCATAGGAAATTTTTTGTTTTCTATGCTGCGAACCCTACAGTGGTATCAGAGCCGGATCTATGCGTAGATACTTTACACGGGTAGTACACATATGAGTATGTGGGCGATGATGATCATGTTGTTGCTCCTTTCTTGTGATTTTGGATATTGGTGGCATAGTGGGATGAAGCGGCCCGGACAAACTTTACATGTCCTCGCACATGAGACATGTTCCACGCTTGACATGCAACTAGTTTGCATAAGTGGCTAGCGGGTGTCTGTCTCTCCTACTATAGTCAATATCTATTTTGCAAGCGAGTTGTCAACAATTTGATTATCCTCGTTGTGGTTCATGTTCGTAGGTAAGAACGGTTCTATCTCGAAAGCCCTAAGCCACGTAAAACTTGCAATGGATAAATTAGAGGCGTCTAGTTTAGATTGTTCTGGGCTAATGTTATGATATGGTAGTGTTGTAAGTAGAAGTATGAGATGATACTCTTAACACACATAGCGTGTAAAATCCATAGGCGTGGATTTACACATATAGGTATGATAGTGATCATACCACGATGCACATGATAGAGATCATCCGCGGGAACCATATAATTTCACTAATAAACATATGATGTTTGATTGCATCTTATATTGCTTGTTTAGCGCTTTGTTAAGCATAATAAGATGATCCCTCATTTAAATATCAAGATAAGAATGTGTTCTTCCTTTAGTATGCACCGATTATGTTTTCGTCGCTCCAAGACATCACGTGATGATCGGGTGTTCTTGGATCCTCGACCATACTTCGGGTGTAAAAGCATTACACGCAAATACTAAGGTTCTAACTTGGCGAGCCTAGCATGTATGCAGACATGGCCTCGAACACAGATCGAAAGGTTAAGCATGAGTCATATAGTTGATATGATGCCCATTTGATGCTCGCCTTTGAAGCTATACCGACTCACGTGATGATCGGACTTGGTGTAGTGGATTTGGTTCATGTAATCACCAAAAGGACACGAGGGATGTCGCTTTTGAGTGGGAGTTCATTCGTAATATAGATTAGTTGAACTCAATCTATCATACACTTAGCCTAAACTTTACAAATTCTGTTGTAGATGGCACCACCGCTTTTAATTTCAATGCTCATGGAGAAAGAGAAACTAGCAACGAACGGTAGCAACTTTACTGAATGGGCCATGAATTTGAGGATTCTCCTCTCACTGCACAAAAGCAATATGTGCTAGAAGCGCGTTAGGCCCCCACCTTTGACGATGCCCCGACGAGGAGAAGAATGTCTATCGACTCGTCAGAGGACCACAACTTAGTTCATTGCGGCATATTGTATGGGCTAGAGCCGAACTTCAAAGCGTTTCAAACGGCAATGCTTTTGATACAATGGGTGAGTTGAAAATGATTTTCGACACACATGCTGTCAGAGAGCTACAATGCTTGTAAAAGTTCTTTAGTCAAGATGATGGAAGAGCACACTCCGTTAGTGAGCATGTACTCAAGATGTCGGGTTACCGATAAGCTTGTGTCCTTGGGAATAACGATTCCCATTGACTTAGGCATCCATCGTGTTCTCAGCCTCGCCACCTAGCTATAAGAGCTTCGTGATGAACTATAATATGCAAGGCATGAAGAAGTCTCTCCCGAGCTTCACAATGCTTAAACCGCAAGTGGAGATCAAAAGGAACATCAAGTGTTGATGATCAATAGGAACACTGGTTTCAAGAAAGACAAGAAGGGAAAACGGAAGTAAGGGCGGTAAGCTGTTGTCGCTACCGAAAAGAAACCCCAAGTTGAACCTAAGTCCGATACCGAGTGCTACTATTGTAAGGGGATCGCCATCGAAGCGAATCGCCCAAGTATCTGGCGCATAAGAAGGCCGCAAGGCAAACAAAGGTATATATGATATACATGTTATTGATGTGTACTTGACTAGTGCTCGCAGTAGCACCGGGTATTTGATACGGTTCGGTTGCTAATATTTGTAACTCGAATCGTGGGTCATGAATAAAGCGACCGCTAGCAAGGTGAGGTCAAGATGCGTGTCGGCAATGGATCAAACGTTGATGTGATCGCCGTTTAACGCTACCTCTCCACTTACCGTCGGATTAGTCATAAACTTAAATAACTGTTATTTGGTGCCTGCACTGAGCATGAACATTGTATCTGGATCATGTTTGATGCAAAGTGGTTATTCATTCAAATATGAGAACAATGGTTGTTCCATTTATATGAATGAAATCTTTTATGGTCATGCACCAATGTTGAATGGTTTATTTCTGTTGGATCTCGATGATAATGTTACACATATTCATAATGTTGATGCTAAAAGGATTAAACTTAATGATGATATATCCGCATATATGTGGCACTGCCGTCTAGGTCATATTGGCATTAAACGCATGAAGAAGATCCATTCAGATGGACTTTTGGAATCACTTGATTATGAATCATTTGATACATGTGAGCCATGCCTTATGGGCAAGATGACTAGAACGCTTTTCGATTTAATGGAGCAGGCGACGATTTATTGGAAATTATACATTCGATGTATGTGGTCCAATGAGTGTGTCTGCGAGGTGGATATCGTTATTTTGTTACTTTCACGGATGATTTGAGTAGATACGGTTATATCTACTTGATGAAACACAAGTCCGAAACCTTTGAAAAGTTCAAGGAATTTGAATGAAGTGGAAAATCATCGTAATGTGAAAGATCAAATTTCTACGGTCGACCGTGGAGGTGAGTATCTAAGTTACGAGTTTAGCACTCACATGAAAGAGTGTGGAATTGTTTCACAACTCACACTGCCGGAACACCACAAATAAATGGTGTGTCGGAACGTCGTGATCGTACTTTATTAGATATGGTTCGATCTATGATGTCTCCGACGGACTTGCCGTTGTCTTTTGGGGTTATGCACTAGAAACCGCTGCATTCACTTTAAATCGGGCACCATCTAAATCCGTTGAAAAGACACCGTATGAATTGTGGTTTGGAAACAAACCTAAGTCATTTCTTAAAGTTTGGGGTTGCGATGTTTATGTGAAGAAACTTCAACGGATAAACTCGAACCCAAAGCGGAAAATGCGTCTTCATAGGATACCCTAAAGAAACTATTGGGTATTCCTTCTATCACAGATCCGAGGGCAAGGTTTTTTGAAGAATGGATCCTTTCTAGAGAAAGAGTTTCTCGCGAAAGGTGTGAGTAGTCGGAAGGTAGAACTCAAGAGGTTGTGGAACCTTCTCTTCAAAGTATGGCGAGTAGCGCTTAGGAAGTCGTCCGGAGTTGGCTCCACCTGTTGAAGAGGGAACTAATGATAATGATCATGAAACTCCGAAAGAGAGTACTACCGAACCTCGCAGGTCAAACAGGACGCGTGCAGCTCCCGAGCTGTACGGAAATCCTGTCATAAATTTCATGGTTGATGAAAATAATGACCCTACGACGTATGAAGAAGCGATGATGAGCCCGGATTCCAACAAATGGTTAGAAGCCATGAAATCCGAGATGGAATCCATGTATGAAAATCAAGTTTGGAACTTGGTGGAATTACCTCACGACCGAAAGGCCGTGGAGAACAAATGGATTTTCAAAAGGAAAACTGATGCTGATGGTAATGTGACCATCTATAAAGCTCGACTTGTCGCAAAGGGGTTTCGACAAATTCAAGGAGTTGACTACGATGAGACTTTCTCTCCCGTAGCGATGCTAAAGTCGGTTAGGATTATGTTAGCAATTGCTGCATATTTCGATTATGAAATATGGCAGATGGATGTCAATACCGCGTTCAATGGTAATATTGAAGAAGAGTTGTATATGATACAACCAAAGGGTTTTGTCGATCCTAAGGATGCTAACATGGTGTGCAAGCTTCAGCGATCCATCTATGGATTGAAGCAAGCATCACGAAGTTGGAATCTCCGCTTTGATGAGGTGATCAAAGAGTTTGGATTTGTCCAAACTTATGGAGAAGCTTGTATTTACAAGAAAGTGAGTGGGAACAATGTGGCATTTACGATATTATATGTGGATGACATATTATTGATCGAATGATATAGAACTTTTAAACAGTGTTAAAAGTTATCTAAACAAATTTTCAATGAAGGACCTAGGTGAAGCGTCATACATATTAGGCATAAAGATCTATAGAGATAGATCTAGGCGCCTAATAGGGCTATCGCAAAGTACATACGTTGATAAGATTTTAAAGAAGTTTAAAATGGACGGAAGTAAGAAGGGGTTCTTACCTATGTTGCAAGGCAAGACATTGAGTAAGACTCAAAGTCCGGCTACGGTGGAAGAAAGAGAGAGATAATGGACAAAGTCCCTATGCTTGACCATAGGCTCTATAATGTACGCCATGCTATGTACAAGACCGGATGTGGCACACGCTATTAGTTTGACTAGTAGGTACCAATCGGATCCAGGTTCTAACATCGGATAGCGGTCAAGAATATCCTTAAGTACTTACGAAGAACTAAGGATATGTTTCTTGTATACGGAGGTGAAGAAGAGCTCGTCGCTAAGTGTTATGTTGACGCTTAGCTTTGACACGATCCGGATGACTCTAAGTCTCAATCCGGATACGTATTTCTCATGAATGGCGGAGCGGTTAGTTGGAGGAGCTCCAAACAACCTGTGGTAGCGGATCAACAACGAGGTAATATGTTCTCGCTTAAGCGGCTCAGAAGCGCTTGGATGAAGGAGTTCATATCCGAACTAGGAGTTGTGGCAAGCGTTGGACCCAATGGTGATCTATTGTGACAACAATGGTGCCATTGCCAATGCCAAAGATCCAAGGTCTCACAAGCATTCCAAGCATATTAAGCGCGGTTTCACTCCATCCGCGAGCATGTCAAGGATGGAGATATAAAGATTTGTAAGTACATACGGATCTCAATGTAGCAGATCCGTTGACTAAAACTCCCTAGAGCAAAACATGATCAACACCGAACTCAATGGGTGTTAGATATATCACTATGTAACTAGATTATTGTCTCTAGTGCAAGTGGGAGATCAAGGAATATGCCCCGAGAGGCAATAATAAATTGTTTATTATGTGTATTCCAAGTATATGATAGATGTTTATTTTGCATGCTATAATTGTATTAATAGAAACGTTAATACATGTGTGTTTAATAAACAAATGTAAAAGTTCCTAGTTAAGCCTCTCTCATAAACTAGCTCGTTGATTAACAAGATGATCAAGGTTTCGATCATGGACATTGGATGTTGTTAATAACGGATCACAACATTAGTGTAATGATGTGATGAACATTCATCCAAGTATAGCATTACGATCAAAGTCATTGAGTTTATATTGCTATAACAACTTACGAAGTGATCCTAATCCTTAGACCATGAGATCATGTCAATCACTAACACCTAAGAGTTTCTTGATAACATCAAACGTCACACCGTAATGTGGTGATTATAAAGATGGGTTCAGAACTAATAAAGTGTTATGTTGAGGCTCATGGATCGAGAGTGGAATTTGTTCATCCCGATGACGGATAGATATACTCTGGGCCCTCTCGGGGATATCACATTGATTAGCTTGCAAGCAAGTGATTTGATCACTAGAATGTTATATCACGAACGAGAAAAGAGTGCATGTCGGCAACGAGATCAAACTAGGTATGGAGATACCGATGATCGAATCTCGGACATGTAATATATCGTGAGACAAAGGGATTAAGATACTAGCGTAAAAGGTTCCGACGATCACAAGAAAGTCATCGTTGAATGTGTGGGAGTCAGTATGGGTCTCGGATCGCGCTCGATTATTGATCCGAGAGGGGTCTCGATCATGTCCGCATTATTCACGAACCGTAGGGTGACACACTTAAGAGACACCGACATCCAATTGGAGCAAAAGTTTCATGCCGAAAGAAGAATAAACAAGCGCAGGAATTTATTTCACTAGATACCAAACAAAGTTTTCGGGTGAAATTGCATAAAGTGGTTATGCATGTGAAATAGAATTCTAGCAAGGGGTTATTTGTGAATGTTTGTCATTAAAGTAATTGACAAAATTCTGAATAAAATAAAAGAGTTTTATTTAATGAGAGTTTGCATTAAATTTGGTGGAAATTTAATGGGATCTTTGAGTGGGATTTTGAGTAGAGGAATTTGGAGGAGTTTTGTGAGTGGTGTGTCCACCCACATGAAGAGGGGAGGGCAAGGGGGCAGCCCCCATGCGCCGGCCACCCCCTTGGGGTTCCCCCCGTCCTCCTATAAAAGGAGCCCCTCCTCTCACTTCTCACTCACACCTCCTCGTGAAGGATCTCTCTCCCCCTCTAGAATTTATCCCCCATGGTCTCGGACTAGCGAGATACATGTTCCCGGTGGCTATTCGGCAAGAAAGAGTTGTGCTTCCGCTGCATCGCTGGATCGAGGAGGCGGAGGTTTCTCGGTGCCTCGAACGTGTGTGCGAGCACGGATGCGCTGCTGATTTGCGGCGCTAGGACTTCCTCTCGATCTTCAGATCGGCAAGAGATCGTCTACATTAACCACGAGTTTGGACTCGTTAAGCTTTGTCGGTCTTCAAGGGTATGTTCTCTACGGATATACATCCGCCCGTTGTTTGTATCTAGTATAAATAGATCTTGGTATATAGTTCACATCGTAGGAAAAATTTTTGTTTTCTATGCTGCGAACCCTACACCATTTCCCACGCGCATCGTCACCTCGTTCTTCGCTAGTTTCCGTTTATTCTACAGCACCTGTTTCGAGTTACAAATATGAGCAACCGAACCAGTATCAAATACCCAGGCACTACTACGAGTACTAGTGAGATACACATCAATAACATGTATATCAGATATACCTTTCTTCTTGATGTTGCCGTTCTTCAAATCCGCCAAGTACTTTGGGCAATTCCGCTTCCAGTGACCTTCTCCCTTGCAGTAAAAGCACTCAGTATCAGGCTTAGGTCCAGCCTTGGTCTTCTTCGTTGGCGTGGTAACTTTCTTACCACCCTTCTTGAAGTGTCCCTTTTGCTTAGACTTTCCTTTCTTGAATTTGGTGGTCTTATTGACCAACAACACTTGGTGCTCTTTCTTGATCTCCACTTCTGCAGATTTCAACATGGCAAAGAGTTCTGGCAACATCTTATTCATGTTCTGCATATTGTAGTTCATCACAAAGTTCTTGTAACTTGGTGGCAGTGATTGGAGGACACGGTAAATCCCCAAATCATTAGGAATCACTATACCCAAGCTTTGAAGTTTATTTGCGTTCCCAGACATCTTAAGCACATGCTCACTGACGGAGCTGCCTTCTTCCATCTTGCAGTTAAAGAACTTTTCAGAAGCCTCATAGCTTTCAATTGCCGCATGAGTCTCAAAAATCAATTTGATATCCTCGACAATATCATATGGGTCTGAATCCTCAAACCTTTTCTGAAGCTCCGATTCCAAACCATACAAGATAGCACACTGAACTATGGAGTACTGATTCTTCCGAGCGAGGTAAACATTCTTTACTTCATCGGGAGCATCATCTGCAGGTGGGTCACCCAGCGGTGCATCTAGCACATAGGTCAAATTACCAGCTGTGAGGACAATCCTCAAATTGCGGAACCAATCCACGAAGTTGCTTCCACTGTTTTTCAACTTTTCTTTCTCTAGGAACGCATTAAAATTGATGGTAGGGGCTGCCATTGATCTACAACATATTTGCAATAGTTTAGACTAAGTTTATGACAAATTGAGTTCAAATTAATTAATAAAGTTAATCTAGGTGAACTCCCACTCAAAACAATATCCCTCACATTGTTTTAGTGATCACATGAACCAAATCCACTACATCAACACCGATCATCACGAGAGTTGATATAGTTTCAATGGCGAACAATCGTCATGTTCATCATATCTACTATATGATTCATGCTTTACCTTTCGGTGATCCGTGTTTCGAGACCATGTTTGTACATGCTAGGCTCGTCAAGATCAAACCTTAGTTTCCGCATGAGCAAATCTGGCTTGCTCACGTTGTATACACTTGCAGAATCTAACACACCCGATCATCACGTGGTGCTTCGAAACAACAAGCTTTAGCAACGGTGCTAACTAAGGTTGAACACTTTATGACTTGAAATTCATGTGCATGAGGGATCATCTTATAATGCTACCGTCGTCTACTAAGCAATACAAGATGCATAAAGGATTAACATCACATGCAATTCAATATATATATGTGATATGATATGGCCTTTCTTCTTTGTGCTTCCGATCTCCATCTTCAAGCAAGAACATGATCTCCATCATCACCGGCATTGCATCAAGGTCAATGACGCCACTCCATGGTTGTCGTCCACCGGCTTCAACTATTACAACTACTTTGAATATACACGCGGGTCTTAACATAAATTAAAGACAACCATATGGCTCCTTCCGGTTGCCAACTTACAATAAGGAACATTGCATACATCAAATATAATCACAATCATTGCCATATCACATCACTGCACACCCCTGCAAAACAAAGTTAGACGCCTCTACTTTCTTTGCATATTTTACGTGGTTTGGGGCTTTCAATAAGTGTCGTTCTAACTTACGAACAAGAACCACAACATTGATACTAGTATTGTTAATCACCCGTTGTAAATTGGATCTTTACTATGCTAGGAGAAACAGGCACCCGCAAAGCCACTTATGCAATACAAGTTGCATGTCAAGCGTGGAGCAAGTCTCATGAACGATGTCATGTAAGGTTAGCCCGGGCCGCTTCATCCCAACATACCGCAAGATGCAAAGTACACAAGAAGCAATCGACAATAAAAGCATCAACGCCCATAATGACCATTGTGTTCTACTCGTGCAACAGATCTACATATAGACACGACTCTGATACCACTGTAGGGTTTCCTAGCATGGAAAACAAAAAATTTCTATCGCATACAAACAAACAAGCCAAGATCTATCTACTAGATTGTAGCAACGAGTCGATGGAATAACTTACCCTCGAAGATTCCAAAGTGTTTAACGAGAGCGGATTCTCGTGGGTGATGTAGTCGCATTTTCCCGATCTCAAGATCGTAGACGATCCTTCCGGCCAAGCGTTCGGCAGCGTCCGCAATGGTCACACGTTCGATTTTCGGCGAAGACCTTCCTCTCCTTGTTCCAAAGAAATGAGGTTGTAGAACTCTCCTTCCGGCAAAGACAACGCGTGGTACCTGAAGTAGAGGGAGATCCCGCAGGCTTCAAGCCGAGCGAGTATGGTGGAGTATGAGAGAGAAATATTAGTGGTCTAGGGATTAGACACACCAATTAGAAGGCTCTAAACCGAAGGCTAGGGCAATTAGAAGCTCTAAACCAAAACGGCTCTAAACCGGAGATTAGAGGATAGGAACTTGTGTGTCTAGAGGAGGAGGCCCTGCCCCTCCTTTTATAGGTGGGAGGGGCGGCCAAGGGGAGGGGAGTCCCTCCCCAAGTCGGCCTTGGTTGGCGCCCCGGCTTGGAGGGACTCCTCCCCCAAGTCGGTTCCAACCACCTCTTGCTTGTTTCCCACAGTTTCTTGTTTTAGCCGTTTGACTTTTAAACTAGCCATTTGACTTTTCTGTTTTAGGATTCAATTTAATCCTTTATTTGGAACAGCAAGAACACATAGTACATGATGCAATCATTCAATATGTAATGACACATTCATGTACCCTCCCCCCCGGAGTGCCGGACAATCCGGAACCTTTTAGAACATTCCCGACGAAAACAACGGAATCATTCCCGAACTCCGAAACGGGACTTTCCTTATATGAATCTTATTCTCCGGACCATTCCGGATCACCTCGTGATATCCCGGATCCCATCCGAGACTCCGAACAACATTCGGTCTCTTTCTCATAATACCATAACTACTCAAACAACGTCGAATCCTTAAGTGTGTCTCCCTACGGTTCGTGAATTATGCGGACATGATCGAGACACTTCTCCGAACAATAACCAATAGAGGAATCTGGAAATTCATATGGCTCCCACATATTTCTACGATTACTTTGCGATCGAATGAACCACTTACATACGATACCAATTTCCCTTTGTCTCACGATAGTTTACTTATCCGAGGTTATGATCGTCGGTATCTCGCATACCTAGTTCAACCTCTATCGATAAGTACTCTTTTCTCGTTCCCGTGATATGTGATCCCTTGTGAGCCAGTCACATGCTTGCAAGCTAATTGGATGACATTCCACCGAGAGGGCCCAGAGTATATCTATCCGTCATATGGATGGACAAATCCCACTTGATCCATGTGTCTCAACCAATACTTTCCGAACACTCAATGCCACCTTTATAGCCACCCAGTTACGGTGTGGTGTTTGATGTCATCAAAGCATCCATCCGGTAAAGGTGATATGCATGATCTCATGGTCGAAGGAATTAGGTTACTATGTATCAGAAAGCATATAGCAATTGAACTATTGAAATGACTTGATCTTTATGCTACGCTTATCTATAGGAGTATGTCCACCATATCATTCTCCTAACGATATGATCTTTTTGTTGATAACATCTCAATGTTCATGATAGGGAAACCACAATCATTAATCAACCAACAAGCTAGTGAAGTATAGAGGCTATACTAGGGACTTCAAATTAAGTTTACAGATCACATAAGTATCAATGTTTCCTTGTTAATACTATTATAGCATGAATGTAAACATTTATCATAAACACAAAGATATAATAATAACTACATTTATTATTGCCTCTAGGGCATATCTCCAACAGAAGACACACTATTGGTACAGTTTGTTCGCCTTGTAGCTTGCTGCCTTGTGGCTAATGAGAGTTACCTATGTAGCTTCTTGCTTGTTGTCTGATTGTTTAAGGTATCAGTGGGAACTGTTAATTGTTTAAATTGTCATTGTGTATTTTATTGTCTTCCAAGGCATATATGATGTATAGTTTACTACCATAAATGATTCCGTCCTGGCTGAATGAATTGTGAACACATTGCTGCGTTGTGTAGTAGTAGTTGCAAGTTCCCGGATCAGCTACCTTCTTTTCATATTTTAAAATTCACTGCTTATACATGATCATTTATGACAAACATAAACCAATGTTTAGAAAACAGTATGTTACTTATTTGTGTCACATTGGCGAGCAGGATGTTCAGTTACAAGAGCGTGTTGAACAGTATGCCACAGTTGTTAGAGTCCAGCAAAGTCGTATTCTCTGAACATTTTAATTCAGTATACCCAACATAGATGATTGTGTATTTGTGCCAGCTATACGTTTGATACATAGACCTTGAATATTATCTAGGCATCATTGCGTGGATAGTTTAGTGGTGAGTTGGATGTGATTAGTATGAGAACTTTGAAACTGTATACATAATAGAATTATATTAATATTTTTTCTATCTTTACAGGCGTGAGGCTAAGCTTCTGCTAGTATTATAGAATACTGAAAGTACTTGTTTACGTTTGGTTGCAAGATTGATTTGTTGTACTAAAAGTATGTCTTTCATTGAGACTAAAAGTGTAGTTGTTCCTTGTTTACAGGAGCTCCAGCCCTAAAAGATCTGAAGACAGTGAAGCCGTGAAGAGTAGCCATTTGTAATAGTTCGACATCTGGGTTGTACTAGAGTGTGTAAAATTGTAATAGCCTAGTTGTTTTAATAGTTGCATGTGTTCTTTTTTATCTGTAACAAATATTGATTATGTATGGGATCTCAAACTTGTGAATAGAAACCCATGACTGAAATGACTGTTATTTTAGACCCTTATTACGTGTGAGGTCACATTTTGAGATGAACATGACAAGTCAAACCTATCTCAAAAGTGGAACCGGGTCATAAAAAGGATGAATTTGAATTTAAATGGACTATAAACAGGCTATGGCCCATAAAATTAGAACACTAATTTTGAATTTAAATGGACTGAAATAGGCTGTGGCCCATAAAATTAGAAGGCTAAAATGTTTGGTATGGCCTATGTAGCTGATAAGAACTAGCAAGAAAAAAACATAAACAGGCTGAATTGTTGGGCTTGGCCCAAATAAATGGTCAAGTAGGCAGTGATTCCTTGCCACGTTGGATTGGCCACGTAGGATCGACTGGCGAGGCCGGTTGCCGTGCGATATCGGATCGTCATAATGGTTATGACGATCCAATATCGTCATAGATGGTTATGACGATTTCATTAAAATCGTCGTTATATTTCATTTGCGACGCCCAGCTTTCGACGATCTTAAAATCGTCATAGAATCGTCATAAATGGGCTATTGTGACGATTCTGTGACGAAAATAGAGGGTCATATATAGCCAGATTCCTTGTAGTGTATGCTTTTCCCCACGTGTGTGAAAGTGATAGCGTGCATACCGTGTGTGGCACTTTGGCTAGATTGAATATTTGTTATGAGTTATATTTGGAGTTGGATGTCTCTATGAAATTCTGGTGTTTGTTGGAACCATCTAGCGCTCAAGGTGACAGTGTGGGGTTATTAAGATTGGGAAAGGCGGACTTTGAGGAGTGCTGTTATAGCCCTACCGATGATTATAGTATCCAACCGGAGAGTAGTTAAGAGTAGTATCATGAAGAGAGGATATTTATATGAGAGAGTGTTCACTAGTGAAAGTATGATCCCTAGGCATTGTTTCTAAACATTGAAACACCGTTTGCATCTAGATCTGTGGCATGTTTGCTTCCTTTAGTCTTTACCTCACCGTCAAGCTATTTTCTGGCACCGTTACCACTGTATTTCACTATGTCTTCGCCGAACTAGTGTACCTGCTATACACCTGACAAGTGTATTGGGTGTGTTGGGGACACAAGAGACTTCTTGTATCTTGATTGCAGGATTGCTTGAGAGGGAATACCTTTGACGCCTCCCTGAGTTCGATAAACCTTGGGTAATCCACTTAAGGGAAACTTGCTGCTGTTCTACAAACCTCTGCACTTGGAGGCCCAACAATTGTCAACAAGAATAGAAGTGCGTAGACATCAGGAGATCAGATCTTAATGGTAAGTACGAATCGGGACTAAAGGCCTCCCTTTAGTCCCGGTCCAGCCACAAAATGGGACTAACACACTCAAGATGATTTGCATAAAACACTATAAAAATGGGCACATGGAGCATCTTCATTCATAAAATGTTACAATTATTACACACCATTTCTTCGCGTGTGTCCCTTTCTGATTCCGCCGTATCCATGGAGCATCTTCAATCATTAACATGATGCCTGGGTCATGCTACACTGCGAAGAGTGGAGTTTCACGAAACTTATCACAATCTTCTGACATGTCTGTCTTGTCCTCCACTCCCACGATGTTTCTTTTTCCTGAAAGAACTATGTGGCGCTTTGGCTCATCGTCTGATGTATTCTTTTGCTTATTTTTTCTTTTTCTAGGTTTGGTAGACATGTCCTTCACATAGAAAACCTGAGCCGCATCATTGGCTAGGACGAATGGTTCGTCTAAGTACCCAAGATTGTTGAGATCCAACGATGTCATTCCGTACTTCTTGCCTACATCAACCCCTCCTCCTATTAGCTTGACCCATTTGCATCGAAACAAGGGGACCTTAAAAGTAGGTCCATAGTCAAGTTCCCATATCTCCTCTATGTAACCATAATATGTGGTCTTTGACCCATTGTTGTCTATTGCATCAAAGCGGACACCACTATTTTGGTTGGTGATCTTTTTTATCTTGGGTGATCGTGTAAAATGTATACCCATTTATCTCGTACCCTTGGAAAGTCGATATAGTCAAAGATGGTGACCTAGAAAACAAGTATAGCTGATCTCCAAGAGTGTTGTTTTTTATGAGATGTTGCAACCAATCGCCGAAACTCTTCATGTGTTCATCTCTAATCCAAGAGTCATGCTTTCCAGGGTTGTTGGAGCATAAAATTTTCTTGTGTTCCTCGATATACGAGGCTGCCAAGATAGAATTCTATAGAACTGTGTAATGTGCTTCGGTGTAAGAATGTCCGTCCCTACATATTATTGATTTCCTTCCTAGAGTACCATTTCCACTCAGTCGGCCTAAGGTCAAGAACAAAGTCAACACAAAACTCAATGACCTCCTCTGTTCCATAGCCCTTGGAGATGCTTCCTTCTGGCCTAGCACGGTTACAAACATATTTATTTAAGATTCCCATGAACCTCTCAAAGGGAAACATATTGTGTAGAAATACAGGACCGAGAATGGAAATCTCTTCGACTAGGTGAACCAGTAGGTGCGTCATTATATTGAAGAAGGATGGTGGGAACACCAACTCGAAACTGACAAGACATTGGACCACATCATTCTGTAACTGTGGTAGATCTTCAGGATTGATTATCTTCTAAGAGATTGCATTGAGGAATGCACAAAGCTTCACAATGGGCACTCGAATATTATCCGTTAGAAGCCCCCCAATGCAATCGGAAGCATTTGCGTCATAATCACGTGTCAGTCATGAGACTTTAGGTTTTGGAACTTTTTTCTGCCATATTTATTATTCCCTTTATATTTGACGAGAATCCAGGCGGGACCTTAATACTACTCAGGCATTCAAAAAATATTTCCTTCTCATGTTTGGTGAGAGCGTAGCTGGCATGACCTTGAAACCATTCTGGATGCAGGTCATATGGGTCTTTCATATGTTCATGGTCCTTTCGTGTTTCTGGTGTAGATTTTGTCTTCCCATACACACCCAAGAAGCCTAGCATGTTTATGCAAAGATTCTTCGCCACATGCATCACATCGATTGCAGAGCGGACCTCTAAGAATTTCCAATATGGTGCTTCCAAAATATAGACTTCTTCTTCCACATGGGTGCGTGTCCGTCAGCATCCTTCGGAACAGATTTTCCTCCAGGACCCTTTCCAAAGGTTACTATTTGATCCAAATCTTTGACCATATCAAATATATCAGCACCAGTACGCTCCTTAGGCTTCGTGTGGTGACATGCCAGACCGTTGAAATGCTTGCCTTTCTTTCTTAAGGGATGCTTGGCCAAAAGAAATCGACAATGCCCATTATGCACATTCTTCTTACAATGTTCCAAATATATACTTTCAGTCTCATCTAAACAGTGTGTGCATGCATTGTATCCCTTGTTTGACTGTCCTGAAAGATTACTAAAAGTAGGCCAATCATTGATTGTTATGAAAAGCAACGCTCGGAGGTCAAATTCTTCCTGCTTGTGCTCATCCCACACGCGTATGCCGGGTTCGTGCCACAACTGTAAAAGTTCTTCAACTAATGGCTTTAGGTACACATCAATATCGTTGTCGGGTGTGGCATCCCGCAAAACCACTACTAGAAAATCGCGTTGAATTTGTGCATTGCATCGTCATCATCATGCATTGTTTGCCAAAACCATTTTCGCAAAACCCCGATTTGTTTTCCAAACGCCCCACCTTAATTCAAATGCAAAGCCCGGTCCCCGGATTATTTTTGTTTGAGTGCTATCGGTTTGCAAAAGGTGTTAACAAAACAAATAAAAATTATATTATTTTTAGTAGGGGCAGTCGAACGGGCCAGATCGACCCGAACGACCACCCCCAGGTTTTTAAAACGGTCCAACTACACCGCCCTTCCAAATCCTAAACCTACCCAACTTTCTACCCTCTCTCCCCCTCCACATCACCCCATCCAATGGTTAGTCGCCACCTCAGCTACCTCTCTCCCCTAACCAACCATAGCCTGCCACCTACCCCCCACTTCCTCTCACCCACCTGCCAGCTCACCCCCAGGCCCACACACCCCACTCACACCACACACCCCACGCGCCAACCCCCCCTGGCCGGTTCCCACCTTCCCCAGGCCGACCCCCACTCCCCTGTCCCCACCTGGCCCCGCCTGCAGACCCCCACCGCGTGGCCCCTGGTCCCTGGCCCCACCCCGTCCCCAGCCTGCCCCGCGTGCCTCTCTCTCCCTCTCCCTTCTCTCCTCCCGTCCCCCTGCAGCGCCGTCCGCCCGCCGTCCGGCGCCAACCCGCCACGGGCCCGCCCTCGCCTCGTCGCCCGCAGCTCCCGGCTCGCCCGCCCGCCCGGCCGTGCTCGTCAACCCCGCCGAGCTCGGTCCCGAGCTCCTCCGCCCGGCGAGCTCAACCTCCGCCCAGCCGGTCGCCTCGCGTCCCGCTCACCTCGCCTCGCGTCCCGCTCACCTCGCCTCCTCCACGACCCTCGCCACCGGCCGGTCGCCTCTCCCAGGCCCACTGTCGCCCCCTCCGGCCGCCGCCTGCAGAACCTCCGCCGCGCTCTCCTCCGCCGCCCGCAAGACCGGCTTTCCCATCGCCGCGCCCTCCGCCGAGCGCCTCGCCATCCTCGCCGCCGCGCCCCCTCGCGCCCGAGCCGCCACCGCCGCGCGCGCGTGCCACCTCCCTCATTGCCGGCGTCCGTCCTCCGTGGCTCCCGCAGCGTCGGCTCGCCCGAGCTTCGCCTCGCCCGGCCCGACCGCGTCTCCACAGGACCCTCCTCGTCGCCCCCAGCCCGCCGTCGACCCTCGCCGCGACCACTCCCGAGCGGCCGCGCGCCGCTCGCCGTCGGCGCCTCGTCGGCGTCTTCCCAGAACCGCCTCGCCTCCGCCGCCCATCCGCCATGAGCCGTCGCCGTCTGCTGCCCAGCGTGGCGAAGCCGCCAGCGACCTCGCGTCGACCTCCGCCAAGCTCGCCCAGGCGCTTGGTTGGGGCTCTTGTGCTCGCTAGACGAACGCCTAGTACTGTGTTGCCGCATGCGACAAGGCTCGACAAGTTCTTCCGAAGACAAGGATGCGTGGATTGGCCCTCATCAAGGAGTGCATGATCCGGAGATGTCTGAGGACGACAAGATCGAAAATGAGCAGCACAAGAAGTACCATCGACGAGTGATACACGATCTTCACGGAACCGGGACGCCGAGACCCCCGAACCCGAAGGCTGATCCCGCCGTACGCCAAGGTCTTCAATCGGTACGAGGACACCGACACCCGACGCGACGAGTACTCCTTCCCGAACCCGAACCCCGGTACCGGACCAGTTCGCCATCGACCTCGAGAACGCCTTCACGGACCAACAAGATCTACTGCTGAACCAAGTCCTTCTTCTGAACGCCAGGACCGACCCGATACACGGGCCCGACCAGACCCTCGCAATGGCAAGATCGACCCCATGGGACCCGACAAGTTCTCCTTCTAGTATCCGCTTCCGCCGAGACCGTCCCGTTGAACCCTAGACCCCGACCCCGAACCCCGTCGAACCCTAACCAAGATCTGCCGAACCCTAATGTGTGATTTCCCTCCCGAACCCTAATTTCATAATATAATACAATTGTTGCATATCAAATCATTCATCTCGCATGCATATCATGTGGTTTGGGGGCCTTATGCCGATTCACCTAATAATTAAATATGGGGCCCATATGCGGGCAAATCTAGTCTCATATCGGCCTCATTTAAATTTGTGTAGCGAACCCGTTGCTATCTTCTACCATGTAAAACAACATTTAAATTGCGGGGTAGATAAACAACTTGAACCACTTGATTAATTGTCGGGACCCCGGTTCCACTTGATATGACCTAATTGCATTGCACCCTTGCCATGTCATCCATCATGCATGCATCATGCCGATCTTCTGCCGTGTATTAAATATTGCATCCGGTGTTTATTCTAGTGTTTTGGTTCTTCGCGGATAAGGCCGTTGAGTTGATGTGAGCTTCGCCCCGATCTTCGGTTGAACCGTCGGCAATGTTTTCAGGCGAGCATCTCCCCCTTTCTACCTATCTTACTTTTCTAGTATTTATTCCCTCCTGTTGATCTATTGCTATCTGTGTTGCGATGCTTTAGCTTCCGTACCTGTGATATCCCCTGCAGCCTTATATTGCCATGGCCACCTCCTATTACCTGTTGTTTGGTAGATAGTTGGACTTGCGCGTCGTAGCCGCTTGCTAAAGTGTTGTTGTGTGTCGTCATATGCCACAGTTGTTGATGTATTGCAGCATGTTGATGTTGGAGATGATTCTAGTTTTACTTATCGTCACTTTAAATTCTGTTTAACAACTAAAATTGAAATAAGCAGAGGCATCGGTGGGTGATAGATAATATTTGGTTTCGAGCACTTGTGTCCCGTAAGACCCCGAGTACTTGATACTGTTCCTTGATTTATCGCGCTATCCACATCCGGAGGTATATGGGACCCCTGAGCGAGCTTGATTCATCTTATTTCTTGGGGCCACAAACTAGTTTGAGGTTTTATTTACGATCCTGTACTTATGCCATGCTACTTTCGTATTTAATTTGTGCGAGGAGCACCTTTGTCTTTATTTAGGTAAGCGGATTGATTACGCGGTATCGACAAGCCCAACCACACTTCGGGTTCCCGATCGCTTCCCATTGTCCATAAACCTTGAGTCCGTCTCGAGCTTGCTTACTCCGTTGCGGGATCTACTCAATGGGGTGGCCCCCTGAAATATTTTTGAATCCTGTGATTGTTCAGTCGTGAAAGCCTCGTTGGGTTTTGATTTGGTTTTTCCGAGGTTGATCGAGCGTGTGTTGCTATTGGTGCACCCCGGCCGGGTAAAACTTTACGAAAAGCCGTGTCATGGATATGGACGACTTGGAGCACAGTATCTCGATCATATACAAGCATAACTAAAGTTTACTGCTATGAATTTGACTTATAATGACTAGTAATCAGCTTCACTATAACGGAATGGCTAATTAATACTGCCCACAATTGCTTGTTTGGTTGTCGCTTGCGACAATTGTACCTGACTAGTAAATCTTGCAACTACAACGGAAGGGCTGAATAAAAGTACCAACAACTGCTGGGTTTTTGGGTTATCCCATGATAAATGCATCTGACTAGTAAGTGTTGCCACTATCACGGAATGGATAACTAAAATTGCCCACTGTTTACTTTATCAGGATGATTATCTAAACCTGACTAGTAATTGCTGCAACGATAACTGAATAAATAAAACTGCCAACGGTGTGAGTTCCTCGGTTGACTTCCTCGTTGGTCTCGAGGGGGAACACCAGGATGGGTTTGTTGGTGTTAGCCTCAGGTTGGATCCGGATAGGTCTTTCTCACCCCTCTCTGAAAACCGCCAGTTGTATCGAGTGTCTATAGGTTGTTTAGTGCATGCTGCCGCTGCCGCTTCAGTCCACCATACCTATGTAGGCGAGGACCGCCGAATTCTAGCCTCGCCGTGTACTGGCCTCAGTACTGACGCTCCTTTCTTTTTCCTTTGCCCTCTGTCGGCACCCCTTTGTTTAAGCAGGTTTTGAGATCGACGCCGTTAGCAGGGTTACCCTTCCGGCTTGGCCTGGGCAGGGTTATGGACGCCATTGGTTATTCTTCAGGGCTCTTAGCCGCATTTGCATCTTGTCCGTAGTTGGACGCTCTATCGTTTTCAAGGTGATTTGGATCTTTGTATAATATATCTGTATTTTCTTGACTCTTTGAGTCGCTGTTATATATATATCTGTTCTGTGGGTCCCATCGAGGACTGTTGTGTAATGTTATTACTTCGTTTTCCACCCGCACGAAAGTGCCTGGTGGGCACCTTTGAATCGTTTCTATGCGGGTTTGGTGAATTTTGCCCAAATTTGCATAGGTCCGATTCTGAGGGTGTTACAGAGTGGTTGCTTCGGACCTTGGATCAACACTAGCATCATAATGAACTTCCGCTTCATGCACAACTAAGGAGGAAGGTTATATATGCATAGAGTCACGGGCCAGGTGCTGTGACTGGAGTTCTTCTCCCCAAAATGATTCATGCCATCCGTACTTAGACCAAACCTTAAAATCCTTGCGCCATCTACAAAGTCCGGATACTTTCTATCGATTTTTCTCCATTGCGACCCATCAGCGGGGTGTCTCAACATCCCATCTGAGTTATGTTCCTCTTTATGCCATCGCAACAACTTGGCGTGCTCTTTGTTTCTGAATAAGCGTACCGTGGTATTATAGGAGCATACCACATCACTTTGGCAGGAACCCTCTTTCGGGGGGCTCGCCCTCAACGTCACCAGGGTCATCTCGTCTGATCTTCTACCGAAGTGCAGTGCATACCGGTCATGCATCCAAATTCTCGTACTCCTCACCACGGTAGAGGATGCAGTCATTAGGGCATGCATGTATCTTCCGAACCTCTAAACCTAGAGGGCAGATAACCTTCTTTGCTTCGTACGTACTGGCGGGCAATACGTTATCTTTTGGAAGCATATTCTTTATCATTTTCAGCAACTTTTCAAATGAGGAGTCAGATATAGCACACTCAGCCTTCCATCGCAGCAATTACAGTGTGTTGTCCAGCTTTTTCAGACCATTTTCGCAATTTGGGTACAACAACGTTTTGTGATCCTCTAACATGTGATTGAACTTCTCCCTCTCCTTTTCATTTTTCACAGTCTCTTCGTGCATCGGAAATGGTCCGACCAAGATCATCAACGGGTTCATCATGTGTCTCTTCTTCATCCTCCCCTTCAGCATCCCCCATGGAAGTATCTCCGTACTCAGGGAAACCATGATAGTTGTCATCATCCTCCTCTTCTTCATTCTCTTCCATTATAACCCCTCTCTCTCCATGCTTGGTCCAACAATTATAACTGGGCATGAAGCCGGACTTCAACAGGTGGCTGTGAAGGGTTTTTGAGTTAGAGTAATCCTTCTGATTCCTACATCCACTACATGGATAGAATACAAAACCATTGCGCTTGTTTGCATCAGCAACACAGATAAATTCATGCACGTCATTAATGAACTCGCCAGAGCGTCGGTCAGTACCGTACATCCATTCCCGGGCCATCTGCATTATAGTAAAAGTATATAAAAAACCATTACACAACATGCTAAAATTATTACAAGTTATATTGAGAGCTTCTAGAGCATTAATTTTGAATTTTGAAAAATTTACATGCACCAATTTGTGAATTGGAGAAAACAATTAACATAAATGTGGAGTTTTTTATTATTGTTCTATCAGTGAAAACCTCATTCCATTCTACGCTCTGAAACTCTAAAATTACACATTTCAGTTTTCAGTAACTATGTGCCTAATCAAAATTTGTTACACATATCAAAATCCTTCTACTTCTAGAGCATGCATGCATTGATCCATATCTCTATACTTCTAGAGCAGTATAGAGCTAAAGTAGCAATAAGAGATGAAAGAACGAAGTTCTAACCTTTTAAAACTTTGGATTTAGGGGTTCCAAACTAAATCTTGACAAATCTTGAGAAAAAATGGCATGAACTCGGCTTGCTTCTTTGAGTAAAATGGCCACCATATAGTTTAGGGCAGGTGGACAGGAAACTGTATATATACTGATGACTAGTTCCGGGCCGTGATACGACCCGGGACTAATAGTCCCTGAAAAGAGAAGATGGCCCGCTCCAGGTTATTAGTCCCGGGCCGTATTATGGACCGGGACTAGAGCTCTGGTCCGGTCCGAGACTAGTGTCTACGGCCATTTCTAGCCGTTGGAGGCGTCACGGCCCGGGACTAGTGCTAGCACTAGTCGCGGTTCGTGACAGGCCGGAACTGCTGCCTTTGTTCAGATCGAACCGAAGAGATGTTTTCCACTAGTGAGAACACATCCAAGCTTATCCTTCTTTATGTCACTGAGTCCACCCAAATGGTTCAAGCGAAGATGACAGCGGCAACAACGGCACCAGAAACAATAGCGATAGTAGCGCTGCACCAAAAAGCGGAAGCGCTAGAGTCATCAACATCGGCCAGATCCTCGCTAGGTTCGGCAGCTATAGGGGATACCGCAGCCAGTGGCACCGGGGGGCTCGACATGGCGCCAGCAAAAACCGACAGGCTAGAATCTGGCGAGGAGGTGGCCCGAGAGCTCTTACTGGGTGGTGCAGCGACATGGCTGGACTTCCTCGATGTCGGGGAAGCAGCGGCCTCAGTGGACTTAGCCTTCTTGGCTGCCTCGGGTGCCTTGGCGGGGGAGTCGCTACCGGTGACCTTGGACATCTTTGGAGACTCGGCGGGTGCTTGCGCCTCGCCGATGGTGGAGACGGTAAGGATGAGGACAAGGATCGTGACCGTGGCGCGCGCCATAATGTTAATTTTTGGGAAGTATCGGCAGACGCCCCACAGAGAAGACCAGGAAGGTGGGGATTACGGGAAATGGGTGTTTAAGTTTATTTTTGGTTTTGTTGGGGTGGATTGGCAGGGTGCAAGAGGTGAGGATTTTATAGGGTGGCATCGTTGCTTGTAAGAGACCGAAATGGGATGAGAGGACACGAGGAATTGGCGGAGGGTTTGTGGTGAAGATCAGCTTCCTGGGAACGTTGGTTGCCCGGCTGTTGCGCGCCAAATTTTCAAACGTCCGTTGCAGCCACTGGCTCGTGGGCCCATTGGGTAGTTTGTTGGTTGACTGGTTAGTAAGCGGACTAGATAGCAGGGAAGTATTCTGAACGAAAATCGCACTAGTAACCAGGGCCGGCTATATGTTTTGGAGGGCCCTAGGGCGAGGTCGACAACATGGGTCCTTATAAGACTATATATATGCACACGTATATATTAATATGTAAAGGAGTATGAATGACTATTTTTTTTGCAAAGTATTAAAAGTTAACATCTGACAACACATTCTTAATTCAAGATGTATAAACATTATTGTTAAGCCTTAAACCATGTCATATAATGACAGGTAAAATAAAAGAGTAGTTAAATAACCTATTGCTGCAAAATCAACTTCTCCCAAATCAGATTCTTGCAATTGATTATCGGCGTTGATATCAAAATTGACCGAAAAATACTTATTTTAAAACACCTCTTTGTGATTCAATAAACCGACTCTTGGTTTTTAATTTATTTTCTCTAAGCAGGACTTGTATTCTTGGGACAACATTTGAACACCTATAATTGTGAAGGAATTAGATAGTACTTAAAACTAAAGCTCCAAGTCCCTAATCTCACATTGCAATTGAATTCTGTGGCGATTGAACGTACCAGGGGCTAGGACAACGGAGAAAAGGCCATAAGGAGCGGGAAAGGACGCAGATGGATTCACAAGATCAAATGATCAATTTTGGTTTCTAATAGGCAATGACGAATTGGTGATTTCCAATCTAGAGAAGGGCGGCTAGGGCAGTCAGCAGTTAAATAGATAATAGTAGGAAATTGGGGATACAAACAGGCAAACACGAACTAGACTACATGAGAGATCGATTCTTGATTTGAGTTTGTCCATTCTTTCTCCATTCTAGACCTTTTAACTGAATTTTTCTAACCCAAAACCAAACAGCTGACTAATAAAAAAACATGCAAATCATGGGCCCCTGAAAGGCATGGGCCCTAGGGCGCCGCCCATGTTGGCCATGGGTTAGAGCCGGCCCTGCTAGTAACCAAGGACTGGCCAAGGCTGATTCATTGGGGGCAAAGGGGTTGCTTGACAGGGGGCTCTTACTGTGGTCCGTCCACTAACGTTCTCTAGCTGTGGTCTTTTTGACAAACACACCATGTAGTTGATATACATGAATGAACTTGGTGCTACCTGACGATGAATACATATACTCCCCGATTCATATTAATGGTCAACTTTATCTAGATTCTTATATATTTAGTTAAGTATTCGGACTAGGTGCATTCGTATCTAGACAAAGTTAACACCATTACTGTGGACCGGAGTGAGTAGGAAAAGGGTACCCTGTTAAGTTTTAGTGCTCTAGACTATGGCTAGAGTGCACATCGCCATTCATGCTGCCTGATTTGACAGTGTTTCCAACGAATCTCCATCCCTATATTTTTGAAGAATCCAAAAATCTGGAGAAGACTGTGAACTCAAAGAAACATGGAAGAAGAAGTTGCCCCCAGCGTGGTTCTCATGAGCCAGCACGGGTGCAAACCCTATCGTCCTCCGCCCCAAACCTCCACCTCCTCTCCCGATCTCCTCACCGTCATTGGAACTTGGAAGATGCCAGCAGGTAAAGCTTGCTCAGCTGATGGTGACAACAGGGCAACCTCCTCCCTTACAATGGGTATTGGACTGACCTAACCGTCCCTCTCTTGCGATGGGCATGTCAGCGGCTGACAGGGCAGGAGCCTACGTTGCACCATGGTAGATCCTCATCGGCGTGGTGGGTGATGTTGGTGGTGCAACGATCTGTTGGATGGCCTGCCCGCAATCTAACGAAGGGTCTGGTGGCGGTGGACTACGATGTCAAGGGACGGTGGTTGCGTGCCAGACACGTCGTATGAGCGACGTGTCATGGCAACATGCCCAAATCTTATGGCGCCTTTGGGTAGACGAGCATCGGGCCTGGTTCTTTGACGAAGGTGGGTACCATGGTTTTGTGGACGATGCACTGCTGGATCTTGAGATGGTGTTGGCCTTCTATTAAAGTGTATAAGTGGATTGCACTAGCCCTTTCCATCAGTTCGGACTTTTGGTTGCGTTGGCTAGTGCATGAAGCTTAACACCTTCAACTACGTGTTTCCATGGTGATGGTGGTATGGGACACCCATTTCATGGACCGCGAAGCTTCCGAGGCCAGTGGTGGCATGGAACACACCCTCCACATCTAGTTTTGGTTGGATCCGTCTCAACAAGTGCTATGCACGATTTCTCTTGAAGAGGCTTCAGTCATGTCTGTTGTCGGTGCTACGCCGTATCATGTGAAGGCGTCAAGTCATGCCTGATGCGACACACTGTGTGTCTCTCGCATATGCCTCAAGTCATGCATGTTACTTATGGATCGAAGGTGGTGTGACAACGGAAATAGAAGCGAGGTGGTGCCTGACGTTCCCGGCTTCCATTACCTCCTCCAACAGTATCCGGCTGCCAAGCTATCATTAATCGGTCAACGGGTCAAGGGATGATAGTAGGGCCTCATTCGAGGACGAGTATGTGTACTCTGGTGGAAACGTCCCTATATATGCAGGCAAAGTCAACACACCATGTATACTGCCCTAGATGAAGGTGGTGGCTCGAAACTCGGTTTTGCAGATGAAACACGAAGATCAACCTAGACTTGGACTCTTGGTCCTCAGCGCACATGTTGTGCTTCCTTCTTGTCGACTTAGTTATATACTCCCTCCGTTTAAAAATATAAGACATTTTAACTTTGTGTAATGAATGTATCAGGGCACAGGGGCGCTCGCCCTGGGCCCCATGATCTAGGGGGCCTGGCCCACTATTTGTTTGTGTACCCATATTTGTCTAATACTTTTGACGTGCAAAATTGTAGAATAATTTTAGAAAATATAATTTGTTGCCTAAAAAAAGAAAATATAGATGGTTCAAGCTATGTCTTATCATGACTCTACCCTTACTCCTATTTCTCAAAAAAAAAACTCTAACATTTGCGAATATGTTTTCTCGATGCCACATGTTTTTGTTGGTCTCTCCAAATGTGTATAACATTGGTCCTCATATTCCTTTATAAGGTTATGAGTATTCATTAGTAAAAACTAAGGACACAATCGCATAACTATATCATTATGCAAGCAACTATCCTCTTATTCGGAACAATTCTACTTGTCCCCATCATATATGTTTGAGAGACTATTCCATCCTCTTCTTAATTTAGTGCCTAATATGTTTAGTCATCTATTCACTTTTTGCACAGGCATTTGTACACAAAATAGAAATTGATAAAATAACTACCATGGTATATAGTTCGCTCAATCAATAGAAATGAATGGTTTCGAATGTCTTCACCGATATTTCAAAGATCATAGATCTATCAAATGCACCAACTATTTAATTTTTTATTGTAGCTTGACTGACATTATTGAGACGTCCAAGAGCGCCAATCATGTAAACTTTAAGTATCCTTTAAAATTTTAACATGAATATTCAATATATCTCTAATAAAAAATTAAGTAGGGGAGCCATTGCCCCCATTAACCGTAGGAAAGCTCTGACACATTAAACAAGGGGCCCTTGATTTCATTTTGCACTAGGGCATCCAAAATCTATGGACCGACCCTGTTCATTTGATTTCGTCTTTTGCCATAAGGTCAGTGGTAGACTTGTATAGTTGTTGTCTCAAGGCAACACAACGGGATTTTTTTCTTTCTAGGTCGACTTGTTCAGCTTCAGTGCTGACCTTTCTTATGGATTTTTTTCTTTGCGAAGTAGACAAGTAGTTCGGCTCGTGTTTATTTGCTAGCCGTTGCAGCACTATTATAACTGCGCTATTGAGATGTGAACTTGTGATCAGAAACGATTGAGTAGTACTCACTTGGTTTCAAAAAATAAGATAACCTACTTATTAAAATAAGTCTAGACACATTTGCTTCACAAAGCTAAAATATCTAATATTTTAAAACAAAGGAAGTAGTAAGTAGTAACTAGGATGAAACAAAAGACAAACGTATCGGCAGTTTCCTCACGCAAACACAAGCTTGACCCGTACGATGACCGTAGGGGTTCCTGTCAAAACTAGGATCTTCTTGGCACCTTGCTCGACAAGGTCAACTGTAAACGCGATGGAACGTGTGCCATTGGTACGAAGGAACCAGGGATGTAGATTCTTGTTCAAAATTGTACACATGTAGGATGTGTTGGAGGTTTGTGTGGCCGGCAGGACTGGGAGTGCGGCTAACCGAGGAAAGTATATGCCCCGGCCTCTACATTAATCATTGTATAGCGCCATTCACTGTTACTCCCTCCGTTTCAAAATATAAGATGTTTTAGTTTTGTGAAAAAAATGTATCTAGACTTGTTTTAGTGTGCAGATTCACTTCAAACATGAGTGAACCTATATAATAAAAGAAGTCTAGATATATTTGTTTTACAAAGCTAAAACATCTTATATTTTAAAACGGAGGGAGTAGAAAGTATCCTTTGGTTACTATAGTCATAAAACTTAAAAGATACTTGTGATGTATTGTTGAGTTTGCATAGAAGACACATGTAGTGTCCAACATTTTTTCCTAATGATTCTCTGCCTGGATCAAGCTCAATTTTTCACGGTTTAACAGGGCCGTTAAGTTTCAAGTTCAGATATTTTTAAATTATTATGGGATCTTGACATTTTTTCGAACCAAAAGCACATATTATGTCAAACATTTTTTCTTGATGATATACTTCTATATGGTGCTGAAATGTTTCCAGCTTAATCATCACATTAAGTTTCATCTCCTGGAAGTTAATAGATTTTCCCGTGACTTTGTTTTTTTGGCATTTTATATATAAAAATAGTATTCCATTCAACATTTTTTTGCTGATGATTGGCTGTTCAAATAGAGCTGAAATTTTCTTAGATTACTCGTATCATTGAGATTCATCTTCTGAATATTTTTCCAAGACTTTGACTTGTTTGGCATTTTTTAAACAAAAGATGCTATTCCGTTCAACGTCGCTTTTTTCACGAAATTTCATCAATCTGTTAATAATCTTCAACATTAGTATAAAGGAGTCTAAAAGTAATAAAAATTATAAATAGGTCATTGGACCAATTAGCGACGACTACATATGCTAGCACCAGACGAGGACGCGCAGTCGTTCTCGTCCCTCCATCACCGGAGTGAGATCAACATCTTTTGATGATGATTGGCTGCTCGTTGTTGCCTGCCAAAACCCACCGGCGAGCAGCGACTGACAACACGGAGAGCCGGGAGGCTCCCAGGACTGCTGGTGGGCCCTGGTCCCTCGGGCGACGGCCCGCAAAAGCTCCGGCACACGTCCTGGCTTGGTTCGAGGGCGTGCCACCTGACCTATACCTGGTCAGGAAGGTGAAGGATTGCTCCGATTGATTTCCTGCATGATAAACAAGTATACGTAAAATTCGAGCCGTGATCGGCTCCCAGGTTTCCCTGTAAATCGGCTCCTAAAGCCGATTGCCCCATGGTTCTGCGTTAGATTTATGATAACATGGGGTTTTGCTTGATCATTACAAGTTAAATCGATCTACGATAGTTTAATGTTTTCACCACGTAACTGGAACGTCCTACGCGTAATTGAGCCTAGTACGTACAAAAGATGAAGAATATCAACCCTAGAGGAGGCCTAATAACCAACATAAAGCCAATTACCGGAACATCCTCTCTAGAACAAATAAGCCACATCCTTATGCATTACCGGATCGTTCAACCCGTTTGTAAGGCCTGATTACGTAGATATTAAACTAAACCTTGACGAACAAGGCACAACTATAACAGATCGAATCGACTAAATAAAGATCAAGCAAGATGCTACCCTCACATTTTGGGAAAAGGTGCAAGGGCAGCGAGATAGCTAGAGGCAGCATAACTTCGATGATAGTAATGAAAAAGCAACGATGCTAGCCTCAAACAATCTATGATAATGGTATTACTCGCCATCAACAACGCTTGATGCAGTAAAACCAGGTAACAAGTAGATCGCCTAGATCGCAAGATGCGATCTAGGCAAGATGGCACTACCGAAAGAAACCCTAAGAACAAGGGGTGGCGATGCGCCGAGATTGTGTTTGTCGTGAACGTGGTTGTTGTCTTCTCTCAATAACCCTAGGTACATATTTATAGTCCGGAGACTCTCTACTTTTGGAATAACTCTACAACTCTATCTTTACCTAAACATAAACGGAACCTAAACAAACACGAATCCTACTATGATACAAGATACACGGGCAATCCAGCCCAAATCTACACACTAGGCCGATCCAACAACACGTTGAATATATGTATCTTCCAAGCCCATCTTGATCACGGCCCATCTCCGTCTTTAGCCAAAATACGGTGGTAACACATGCCCCCCTGGTTTTGGCAATGATAATTCCAAAACCACTCTGTGTGTTTTTTCCTCTTCTTCTTCCTTTTTTTTTATCGGGCTGCGCGTAGACAGAATGCGTGGCAGAACAGCACCGTCACGCTACCCCTTCATCATGATGCCCTGTCTTCTCAACTCCTGCGCAGCGCGTGATTTGACGATTTTGGCAGTGCAATCTGGGAAACTTCTGACATTGAACCGTCATCCACTATTCCCTTTATTTAAACCAGCACAGCGATTCGCGGTCCCCATCTTCCTCCAGTTGCGGAAAACCCTCTCCGTCACGGAAAAACCCTCTTTCTCGCCATGGCCTCCTCGCTTCCTCGATGTGTCCTCCCGCCTCCAACTCGATTAGCGGCCAGAATAGCGCGAGCACCATGCGGCGTCTGATACTTCGCCCCACGATGGTGGGACGAAGGGGCTGAGATTCGCCGTCAGTCGAAGGGATCGTCCCCGATCGACGGCGAAGAGAGCCTCTGATTCCTCGTCGACGGGGAAGCGGGCGGCGGCAACTAGAACTGGTCGTGGGACGGCGTCGACTCCTCCGTCGAGGAGGAGGAATCGGAGGAGGACACCTCTTCCGACGAGTATCCGCCGACGAAGCGCTTCCGCTACGGGTCCAGCGAAGATACTGAAGATGACGACGAGGAGGAAGAGGTCCTCAGTTTCTTGACGGCAGCGAGGGCAGCGTGGCCAAGCGAAAGGCAGCGAAGGGCGGCGGCAACGGCGGCGACGACCTCGGCTTAGACTAGGAATCGAGAGCGATGCCGTAGCAGTATTAGGCCCCTTTTGTAACCGATCGTCCTGTAAGCACTGATCTTTTGAATGAATGAACATCAATTTCCCAAATATTGTTCCCTTTTGCTTCAATTTTGCCGATAACCGAAATAGGTCGATGCTTCAGAAGTCGATGACACCGTATCGGCTTTCATCATGCTGTACGCATACAGTCAAACAAGTCAAATCGCACAGAGCCGATGACTACCCATCGGCTTCTCCCGAAAAACGTTGACAGGGTCAACCTTCAGTCGCATCCTTAGACACATCACAACGGCCATTTCTTGGTTTCAAATGATGACCTGTGACCTCCCTCAACATGGTGGATTCAAACACGGACGACCCAAATCTCCAATTGCCCACCGGAAAACGTGCCCCGCACAGACGATTAGTGACAGGCAAAGATGAAGATGACGAAGCTGAGATCGTCGAGGTGGACCTTTTTGTAACATGTGTGAACCTCTAGAGTCGATGACCGTGCATCGGCTATATATATACCTTTTTTAATATTTTTTTTTACTCGGCCGATTTTCAGCATCGGCCCCCATATTTTTACTGTCCATCGTTTCTCGTGCCTTTACCTAGCCGATTTCATGCATCGACCCCTCCAGTTTTACTGTCCAACATCCCACATGCTTGGAAAATATTTCTTGAGATGTTGTCCATTAACTGCCACCGGGAATTTTACTCCATCCAACTGCTCGAGCATGTATGCGTTTCCTCTTAAAACTTGGTCGACCCTGTACGGTCCGTGCCAATTTGGAGACCATTTACCATATGTTGCATCCTTAGTCCCCAAGGGCAACACAGCTTCCCATACCAGATCACCAACGTGGAACTCCTTTGGCTTCACTTTCTTGTTGTATGCACGAGCTACCTTGGCCTTGTTTTCTTTGATTTTCTCCAGTGACCATAACCTGAGCTCGGTGAAATCCTCCACGCTATCACTCATCAGGGTTGCGTACTCTTCAGTTGTTAGATCGTCCTGAAAAGTGACGCGTCTTGATCCAGCCGTAATTTCCCACGGTAGGACGGCTTCTTGTCCATATACTAGATGGTAGGGTGAGGTTTTTATTGCTCCATGACATGACATGCGATAAGCCCATAACGCCTCTGACAAAATCTCGTGCCAACGTCTTGGGTGCTCATCGACTTTCCTCTTGATCAGTTTGATGAGGCTCTGGTTGGACGCTTCAGCTTGCCCATTTGCTTGAGCATAGTATGGAGATGATCTAATCAGCTTAATCCCCATGTCCTTGCAGAACTTTCTAAACTCCTGAGAAATGAACTTTCTAAACTCCTGAGAAATAAAAACCGAACCTCCATCGGTCGTGATAGTTTGGGGAATCCCGAATCTATGGATGACATGTTCCTTCACAAAATTGATAACATCCTTCGAGTTTACTGACTTCATCGGGACAGCCTCTACCCATTTAGTGAAGTAGTCAGTGATAGCCAGAATCCACATGTGGCCTTTGCTTGATGGAGGATTGATCTTGCCGATCATGTCCATACCCCAACCTCGGAATGGCCAAGGCTTGATGATGGGGTTCATTCTTGTGTGGTACCATCTGGATTTTTCCAAATTTCGACATGCTTGACACCCTTTGTAGTAGTTGAAACAGTCCTCAAGCATGGTGGGCCAATAAAACCACGATCGCTGATCAACCATTTCATCTTATGAGCCGATTGGTGAGTTCCACAGCGCCGTCAGATACCTCGTGTAGGAGCTGATTGGCCTCTGCTGTCCCCAAGCATTTGAGCAATAGCCCTTCCAGAGTCCTGTAAAACATGTCATCCCCGATAAGCACGTACTTCATGGCTTTGTACCTTATCCGTTTAGGTGCCCCCCGAGCCGAATCTTTCAAGTAATTGAAGATATCGGCTCTCCAGTCGTCCGCTTCCAGGAACTGTACCTGAACGTCGGCTCCTTCTACCACATCCTTGTATCCTGAAGCTATCTGCGCAAGATCGTTCGCCTCGGTATTCTGCGCTCGTGGGATCCAAGTGAAGTTGACGTACCGGAATTGCGTCATCAGCTCGCGGCAGTGCAGCCATAATGGGAAGAGGGACTCGCTCTCGCACTTGTAGTCCTCCGTGAGCTGGGAGATCACCAACTTGGAGTCTCCAAAAATTTCCACTGCTTCCGCTCCGGCTTCGAGTAGTAACTCCATCCCCTTGGATATCGCCTCGTACTCGGCTACATTGTTGGTGCGAGAGGTAGACAATCTGATGGAGAAGGAAAAGGTTGCCCCCCGGGGCGACACGAGTAAAATGCCGATGCCGCAGCCATCGTCGCAAACTGATCCGTCGAAAAACATAGCCCACGCTCTTATGGACAGCGCGGCTATGTTTGTGTTGATCCTTTCAGCGATAAGATCAGCCAGCGCCTGTCCCTTAACTGCTTTCGCGGGTTGATACCGGATGTCAAACTCTGACAATGCAAACATCCATTTGCCCAATCGGCCTTTTAACATAGGAGCCGACAGCATATGCTTTATAACGTCTGACTTGCATATGATGATGATCTCTGCCGATAGCAAAATGTGGCGTAACTTGGTGCAGGTGAAAAACAGGCAGAGGCACAACTTATCGATATCAGGGTACCTCGTCTCTGCGTCCAGCATCCTCCTGCTTATGTAAAAGACGACCCGCTCAGCCATCATAAACTTGCACCACTACCGGCGATGGGCGTGTCACCATCGACAAGTAAATGTAGAATGGCTGTCGGTGAGGTGGAACTAACACCTGGCGGCTTTGTCGGTATTCTTTGATCTCGTCGAAGGCGTTGTTGCTCGCCCCCATGGAATTCCTCGTCGATTTGATTTTAACTAGTCCCATGAACGGCTCAATCCTTCCCGATGATTGGAGATGAATCGTCGGCGAAGTTGATCTTGCCGATAAGGGACTGCAGTTCTTTCTTTGTGGTGGGTGGCTTCATTATACGCCCGCCTCGACTTTTTAGGCGATCTCAATTCGCGTTCATGGACGAAAAACCCAAGAACCGGCCGTCACCCGAAAGCGCTTCTTTGGATTCATCCGTAGGCGAATTTTCTTGTTCGGTCCAGACGCGTGCGAATCGTCAAAGTGTCCGTGCGTTGAAGCGAACTTGACCACCACGTCATCGATGTAAATTTCCACCAGTTGCCGATCAGATCATGGAAGATATAATTCATGGCCCTTTAGTGCGTGGCATTTTCAGTCAAAGCGTCATGACTACATATTCAAATAACCCCACGGACCCTGGGACTCTGAATGCAGTCTTGTGTATGTCTTCTGGAGCCATGAAGATCTGGTTGTACCCGGCATTGCCGTCCATGAAGCTCAAAATTTTATGACCAGCTGCTGCATTGATTAATGTTTCTGCCACCGGCATCGGATACTCATCCTTTGGGGTAGCTCTGTTGAGATCTCGAAAATCTATAGCAACCCGCCATTGGCCACCCTTCTTCTCTACAGGTACGATACTAGAAATCCACTCAGCATACCTGCATGGTCTGATCAAATTGGCCGTCAACATTTTCTCGACCTCTTTCTTAACCTCTGCAAGAATTTCGGCCTTCATTTGTCGTGCTCGCTGCTGAAACGGCCGAAATCCTTTTTTGAACGGGAGACGATGCTCGATGATGCTCCTGTCTAACCCAGGCATCTCTGTGTAGTCCCAGGCGAAGCAATCTGGATATTGTTTCAACAGGGCTATCATCGGGCCCCGCAGACTTGGCTCTATCTTTCTGCCGATAAATGTTGGTCGTGGCTTATCCCCAGGACCAATGTCGATCTCTTCTAGCTCATCAGCGGATGTAAACCCATACCCTAGATTTCCGTCACCTGTCAAATCGACGCTAAACACAGGGCAAACGGTGGGTGAGGACAACAAAAATAATTTGGGCCGATCGCCTGAATCGGCCCCCTTTTTGCTTGCATCTGTCAAGGACGGTTTACACCTTATTATTTTACAGTGGCAGAGCATCTCTCTGCTACGACTACATGAACTGCTTGACGTATGATCGCTGCTTTTTATTTTTTGTGGCCGATCGCAGGGGTCGGCCGTGCCACGGATGATCGTGGGCTCTTCTACTCTGTAAGGCCAGTGGATAAGACCAGCCTCACCCCGTTTTTTGTAGCTTCAATACGCTCGCAGCCGTCTAGATTGATTCCAGAGATCGGCTCTTGGTCTTCTGCCTCCCAGACGTTCATGCCAGCTATGGAGATCTCGATGGAATCGTCTGCGTGGATGACCTCCACTTCGTCTCCATCCCACTGGATCAGGCACTGATGCATTGTGGACGGGATGCAGCAATTAGCGTGAATCCAATCCCTTCCTAGCAAGACAGTGTAAGTGCTCTTGCTGTCCACGACGAAGAATGACGTGGGTACGGTTTTCCTGCCCACTGTCAAGTCCACGTTCAGTACGCCTTGCGTTCCCGAAGATTGACCGTTGAAGTCGCTCAACGTGACGTTGGTTTTGATCAGATCTGCAGTGGAGCGTCCCAAACGTCGTAGCATGGAGTATGGCATGATGTTGACTGCCGCTCCGGTGTCCACCAACATCTTGCTGACAGGTTGCCCATTGATGTAACCTCGCAGGTACCGGGCTTTCAGATGTTTGTAACCCTTCTCACGTGGCTTCTCAAAGATAACCGGCCGTGGGCGATCAAATGTGCCACGGGTAGCTCATCGGTTCTTGGCGCAGAATTACGGCGAGCACGAACACCATGTTTGTGCTAGCCGATGTCTTTGCATCGGCTCTTACGGTTTGGGCGCCACTCTTTCTGGTCGGGCGGTCTTCCGATTCCACCTGCCTCACTTTGACGGCCGATCAGGCCGTGCTTTCTTCAAAGCGTGGAATCTGCGCTTGACTTCCTCTAAATTACGCGCCGCTGCACTCTACGCTCGGGTGTGTGCGAGTCCGTCGGGCACCACCTTGACGGTGATACCTGTCTTCGACCTTGTCATCCTTTGGATTCTCGAGGTCTCCCGCCGAGCGGACTCCTGTGGCGGCTACGGGACGGAAGAGGCCCTAGGCGTTTGAATCTCGACCCGGCCTCGTGTCCTCCTTCGCTGATTGCATTCGGGCGGTTGTCATTTGTAGGCAATCGGCTCATTCCTGTGCCCCAGCAATACTTGAAGAAAGGACAATCCCAATGCCTATCTGCGCCTTCCTTCTCTTTTGACGGTCCTCTATCAAGGTGCTCATACCTTCCGTCGTCTCTGTCGTGCTGGCGACGTTGGTCGTACTGGCGCTCATACTTGTTAAGGAGATGCGTGGAATGTGGCTTCTGATATCGCACTCTCCTCACTTGTTCCTCTGTTAAGTACTGCCTGTCACCGTGGCTGGGCCGGTCGCATGGACTAGCCTCCTTTCTTTCCTTGCCCCGAGAGCGACCACCGTCCTCCTTGTACGTGTCATGGTGGTATCCAGACCCTGCCATGTTAACGCCGAACGAGAAATCTAGCTTACGTCTTGCGGAGCGACTGAGTTCTACCATGTTGACGCCGGGAAATGGGTTTGTGTCCACTTTCATGGCGAACTGCCCAAGGATCAGACGGCCTTGTTCTATCGCCATTTGGATTTGGCGAAGCTCCTTACACTCGTTGGTGGTATGAGTGAACGAATGATGCCACTTGCAGTATGATCTCCCGTTCATTTCCTGAGCCGTAGGGATTTTGTGGCCTTCGGGTAACCTCAGCTGCTTCTCCTTCAGCAGTAGATCGAATATCTGCTCAGCTTTGCTCACATCGAAGTCGAACCCTTTCGCAGGCCCTTGTTGTTTCACCCATTTGCAGGCCACGGATCGCCCCGAGCCCATTCAGCCGGCCACCTCCACGGTCTGCGTAGGATCTTCTTCTTACGCATCGACCAGGCTTATCGGACGTTTAAATTTATCTTGGTACAACTCGGGTGGCTGCTCATACATTGTCGGTTCGGGCCATGTGCGCCAATGAGTTGTACTCTACCCGAACGCCAGTCCTTGATGGGTCCGAGAGACCTTTGCCCACTCGACCGCTTCCTTCTCGATTAAGCGAGTAACATCGGTTCTTGACAGTCCTGAAGCGCTGGATGTACTCGGCTACAGTTTCTCCTCGCTTCTGCCGCACCTGCGCCAGGTCTGCAATGCCAGCCTCAGTAGCCTCTGAATGGTACTGGACGTGGAACTGCTCTTCCAGTTGCTTCCAGGTATGAATTGAATCAGGTGGTAGTGAGGTGTACCACCCAAAGGCTGGTCCTGTCAGAGATTGCGCAAAGAATCTTACGCGCATCTGATCCGATGCCGAAATCATGCCTAGTTGCGCCAGGTATCGGCTTATGTGCTCGATCGAGCTCGACCCTTCTGACCCGCTGAACCTTGAGAACTCAGGGAGCTTATACTTGGGTGGCAGCGGGATCAGATCAAACTCGTTGGGGTACGGCTTTGAATAGCCGATTGTCCTTCTCTTCGGCACGAAGCCGAACTGGTCCCTCAGGATGGTGCCGATTTGCTCCACTGTTTGAGCTGTAGGGGCTAGATTCTCATGACTTGCTCCAGTGGCATACTTGGCTAGCCACGCCTGTTTGTCAGCGTCCATCCCAGCCATCGCTGCTCCGGACACGCCTGCCCCGGAAGGTCCTGACACAAGGGCTCCTGCCGCAGAAACTCCTGCGGTTGCAATCTGTTTGGTGCGTGTCAGGTTATTGCAGTCCGGCACGTAGGCGCATACATATCCGTGTGGGATCTCCTTAGGTGGCTCAAACAGGAATTGGCAATCGCCTGGGTCGCCTCCAGCCTTGTAGACGACGTAAGCCGCTGCCCCTGGCGGTTCTGGAGCGGCAAGTGCGAACGGGAGCTGTGGCCTGGTCTGGAGCGGCCTTTCTCCCTGGTGAGTCCCTAAAGTAGGTCCCGACGGGGAGTACTGATGCTTCATGATCTCCTGGACTACGCGGACCGCGACCCGCTCGAAAGCGTTCACCAGGCTCTCAGAATGGCGGTGCAAAGAATGAGCCACCATGTAGTTGACTTCCTGTCGTAGAGCCCTGGTGCGCTCCTCCGAAGGAACAGACAGATCCACCTCATTAAGAGCGCCCTCGGGGGAGAACCCTTTCCACCTGATGCCATGCGTACGGGTCCTCTCAAAAGAGCTGATGAGGTCTTCCTCGAAGAGGGCCTTGATCTCGTCGTACTTGGCCTTGTGCTCGCCAGGCAGATCGTCGTAAGTGACAGGTCTGTTCTCCATCGCAGTCCGGTGTTGATGTAGACGTTGTTGAATGTCCCACCGGCGTGCAGAATGTGTTGCCTGCCAAAACCCACCGGCGAGCAGCGATCGACAACACGGAGGCTCCGGGACTGCTGGTGGGCCCTGGTCCTCGGGCGACGGCCAAAAAGCTCCGCACACACGCCCCGGCTTGGTTCGAGGCGTGCCACCTGACCTATACCTGATCGGAAGGTGAAGGATTGCTCCGATTGATTTCTGCATGATAAACAAGTATACGTAAAATTCGAGCCGTGATCGGCTCCTGTGTTTCTCAGAATCGGCTCCTAAAGCCGATTGCCCCATGGTTCTGCGTTAGATTTATGATAACATGGGGTTTTGCTTGATCATTACAAGTTAAATCGATCTACGATAGTTTAATGTTTTCACCACGAATCTGAACGTCCTACGCGTAATTGAGCCTAGTACGTACAAAAGATGAAGAATATCAACCCTAGAGGAGGCCTAATAACCAACATAAAGCCAATTACCGGAACATCCTCTCTAGAACAAATAAGCCACATCCTTATGCATTACCGGATCGTTCAACCCGTTTGTAAGGCCTGATTACGTAGATATTAAACTAAACCTTGACGAACAAGGCACAACTATAACAGATCGAATCGACTAAATAAAGATCAAGCAAGATGCTACCCTCACACTTTGGGAAAAGGTGCAAGGGCAGCGAGATAGCTAGAGGCAGCATAACTTCGATGATAGTAATGAAAAAGCAACGATGCTAGCCTCAAACAATCTATGATAATGGTATTACTCGCCATCAACAACGCTTCAGTACGAGTAAAACCAGGTAACGAACAAGTAGATACTGCCTAGATCGCAAGATGCGATCTAGGCAGCATGGCACTTACCCGAAAGAAACCCTAAGAACAAGGGGTGGCGATGCGCCGAGATTGTGTTTGTCGTGAACGTGGTTGTTGTCTTCTCTCAATAACCCTAGGTACATATTTATAGTCCGGAGACTCTCTACTTTTGGAATAACTCTACAACTCTATCTTTACCTAAACATAAACGGAACCTAAACAAACACGAATCCTACTATGATACAAGATACACGGGCAATCCAGCCCAAATCTACACACTAGGCCGATCCAACAACACGTTGAATATATGTATATTCCAAGCCCATCTTGATCACGGCCCATCTCCGTCTTTAGCCAAAATACGGTGGTAACACTCGTATGAGCTCATATTTTTTCAACTTACTCAACACATTAAGATCCATCTTTTAGATTTTTTATTTTTCAGAGATTATTTTTTCCCGGCTCTTTTTGACAAACTTATCAGCACTTGCCTCACGCAAACGCAAGCTTGACCCGTACGATGACCGTAGGGGTTCCTGTCAAACTACGGACTTCTTGGCACCTTGCTCGCCATAGTCAATTTCTTGTAAATGCGATGGAACTTCTGCCATAGGTACGAAGGAACCAGGGAGTAGATACTTGTTCAAAATTGTACACATGTAGGATGTGTTGGAGGTTTGTGTGGACGGCAGGATTGGGAGTGAGGCTAACTGAGGAAAACCATGACCTCTTCCTCGCACAAAAGGAAACGAACTCGCCCTCTTCCTCTTGCTCTACAAATAAATTTACGTCCATCATACACCGACCTCGGGGGATTTTGAGATGGATCTTGCAATATCTGCTGTGACGGGTGATCTCGCCGGCCGACTCATCTCTTTCCTCGTGAACAAATGCTGGGATCATCTATGCTCCGAGGAGAAGGCGGAGAGGCTGCAGCAACTCCTTCTGAGAGTGCAGATGGTCGTGGAGGAGGCCGACTGGCGATACATCAGCAACTCATGTATGCTTGTTCAGCTGAAGACACTGTCAGCCGCCATGTACCAGGGATACCATGTGCTGGACAACATCAGGTACATGCAACACACGGAATCGGTGAGTCATTCGTTTGCCTTATCTCTTCTCAAACGTGCTCGCACTACAGCCGGCACTAGCTCTTCATCTTCATCACATAGCAAGGCCTTCAGCTCGGACCTGCGAAGTGTGCTGGAAAATCTGGAAGCCGCCGTGGCTAATATGGTGGAGTTTGTGGTGCTTTTGGGCGGGTGCGAGCGCATCTCCCGCAGACCCTACGACGCCTATCTTGGCATCGACAACTTCATGTTCGGCCGCCACGTCGAGAAGCAGCAGATCATCGGTTTCTTGCTGCGACACGAGGTGCCAGCTGGTCCTCCAGCGGTGCTGCCTGTCACCGGTGGTCGTGGAGTTGGAAAGAGAACTCTTGTTGCGCATGTGTGCCACGACGAGAGGGTGCGTTCTCACTTCACTACTATTCTGCACCTGACAGGAGACGGTCTTTCCAGAATAGCAGACCATGGAAGAAGGCTGTTGCCAGGGAGGATATTGGTAGTTGTTGAGTTTGTTTCCGATGTCGACGACGACGACTGGACGACATTCTATTCATCTGTCAAGAGCAAGGGCGGAAGATGCAAGGTGATAATATACGGCCGGGACGAGAAGCTGAAGAAATTTGCAACCGTCGAGCCGATTTGTGTGAACCACCTACCGTTAGAGGAGTACAGGTACCTGTTCAAGACACTCGCGCTCGGAAGCGCAGACCATCCGCGGTTAGCTGCGGTAGTGGAGGAGTTTGCCGTTCTCCTGGGAGGATCACTCATCTCGGCAAACATGACTGCACACGCGATGAGAAAGAACCCAGATGCCCGTTTCTGGCGCTGCAAACTGAACATGATCACGATCATAGTAGAGCTTAACATGTCCAGGTTTGGTGCCCATCCAAATGAGCTTTTCGACAGAGGTCGTCCGGTGCACCTCGACAACGATCACTACCTCTTGTCTCCTGGTGCTCCATCGTGTCTCGTACCCTCTGCTAGCGGTCAGAGCAATATCTTGGGAAAGAATCTACCTACAATTAAATGGGACTTCCTAGCAGAAGCACGCAATGCTGTTCCACCCAAGAGAGATTTTGAGCTGATTACATGGGAGTCAAGGTTACCGCCTTACACTTCGTTTGTTCACTCCGTTCAGTATGTACCGAATTGTGCCGTTGTTAAGCCTGGAACGTCTTTGTCCGGGAAGAAGCGTCCCGTTATATCTGAGTAGTCTCATGGCGCACACAGGTGTCCTTTTAGTTTTTAGTAGCATATATATTTTTATTCCTTACGGGTAATGATGTGCTAATATAGTTATATATCGTATAGTGGTATGATTGTAAGAGTTTTTAGGGCTGGCCCTTTGTTAGGGAAATAAAGGCAAGAGTTTGGGGCCTCTCATCTAGAGGCTATCGTCACATAGTTGTAGGAGACATACACAATGTATTTACATCCATAAAGTTTAGTGTTATATATTAATTTTAAAATTAGCTAGCTTGTGAATATACTAAATTTTATGATTTGGTTGCCTTGGAGAGGATTGGGTTGCCTTGGAGAGGATTGGTTTCGTTGTGAGAAAGTAGGGGAGATGCCAAGTTGCGGCTCCAGAATAGGTACACACCTTAGATAGTTAGATAGGTTGAGCAAGTTTTTTTAGAAGTATCAGTATAGAAATGAATTTGACATACATTGCAGTTAGTAATATTATAGTATTAATAATTATGTAGTTTGAACCCTAAGAACATGTATTTGAGGGATAGGCATTGACACCTTATACAATAGAGATTTGCCAATTTTTCTACACCTAACTTAATAGTATCCTACTCTACAATTACTATGTCACAAGTTATTTGCTAGATTCATTCTAAAACACTCTAGAAACTTTTTTAGATATCTAAGGTCACTACGAAAAACAGAACATATAGACGCACTATCAGACATGCTTCAATTAATTTGTGGTATAATTTCATAATATTAGTCTGCTCGGGTTTGCTAATGAATGAAATCCATCATTGCAATATTTTTTTTCTTAAACATGTCAAAATAAATAAACATATATAATTTTCATGAAAAAAATAGAGCTTAAGTTTTAGCAATAGGAGAATGTACATTTGAAGATATATTTTATAATGGCACAAAAAATATGTTCCCTAGTACATATTAGAGTGTACAATCTGTTAATGGATTAAAATAGTATTGAATATATTGTATCAGATGATATATGTGAAAGTTAAGCACCATACTTTTATAGCAAGCTAATTTATTACAAAGTAAAATTGTTTGGTATAAACATATAAACTTATCCTAGCTTGACGAAATGATCAGTACCCTCAACATTCATCCCTCTCGGCAAAGCTATGAAAAAATTAACAACAAAATCTGTGGACGTGTAATGGTGGATTCCTTCACAACACCGTGCAGGGTTTCCCTCGATAAGAGAGATGAAAACTACTCCCTCTATTTCTGAGCATACGACGCGAAACATGTGGTGGAGAAATTTTTTAACCTTGTCCTTGCATGCATGCCTTTAATCGTGCCTTAATCCTCTCTAGTACGTTGCCAAATCTCGTCGTATCTTGCTCCCGCCATGGCCCTCTCTCTCTCCCCTTCCGAACATGTGTTCTCTCTCCCGCATGCATGGGCCTGTCCGGTGGAATCTGTTTAATTGCATAAGCATTTTTTTTAGGAAACGGAACGGAAAAGGAGAGGCAAATCGCACATGGTGTATGTCGCGCGTTATGCTATTACGAAAAATTGAAAAAAAAATTACACACTAAGCAAAGAAACTGAGGGAGTAGGTTACTCGTTCAAAGGTTGAATCGACATCTGGTGTAAATATTTAGTCTCCATCAATTCATCCTCCTCTACCGGTTCTAGTTCAAAGCACTAATTCGGTAGACATAAAAATTGTATTATGTACCGGTGAGGAGAGTCGTGAATGTTTACTTGTCCAATTCTCGAAAAAATAGAATTTTAATTAGATTCGTTTGGATGATTGGAAATTTGGATGCAATTTCCGTAGGTAATTTTTTGTACTTGTTCCTTTGTCTATGTTTGTAGAAACCTAGGTGCATACGGTAGGAGGAGAAAAGGTTTGGGGAAATTGATTTCATTGAGATGAATACGTTGCTATAAATAGTTTACAAATATATCATGTCCTGCAAAAACAAAATAGCAAGATCAGGCCGATATCTATTAGAGATATTAACAATAACTAACAAGATTAGGCTAGTAAATATCGAGGTAGGTGGAAGTGGTGAGGGCCTCAGCCCACCATTGGGATGGCATGGACGCGTGGATGAGTAGGGTGCGGACTTCGTCATTAAGTGTACCAAGAATGTGTCCGGCCTTGCCATTCTGTTGGGATGTGTATGGGTAGGTGAGACGGAGAAGGGTGTCATTTGTGGTGAAGAGAACGCGGTTTGCGGTGTTGTCAAATCGCGTCCATTGTCAGTCTAAAAGGCTTTGATGGAGGACGAAAATTGTGTACGAACATAAGCATAAAACGCAACAAGAAGATGGTGAACTTCAGACTTTTTACGAATAGGAAACATCCAAAAAAAGTGTGTAAAATCATCTAAGTTAACTAGATAATATTAAAAACCTGAGATGCTTAATACGGGACTTGTCCATAAATAGCCATGACAAAGCTCAAAAGAAGCGGAAGTTTTAGTGGTAGAGGAAGAAAAAGGGAGCCTAGTGTGTTTGACCAAATGACATGCATCCCAATGCATGGGAAGGATTTTATTACAACTGAACTTGAAATATTTGGAGGCATTTGCCAATGCTTCAGTGTCGGAATGTCCAAGCCGCTGATGCCACAAAGCTGTAGAGACGGTGGCGAGGGAACAATGGGACGGCTACACGAAGGGGTAGAGGTCGTCGATGGAGTTACATCAGTGAATGACCAGTCCCGTTGCCAAATCCTTGATAGAAAAACCAAAATGATCAAATTCAATTGAGACAAAATTATCACGTGTAAAAGCACAGGCGGACACTAGATTTTTGATGAGTTTGGGAGAAATAAGGATGTTAAGAAGGGAAAGAGGAAGAGTGGAGGTTCGAAGATGAACAAAACCATTGCCGGTGATAGGTAGAGATGATCCATCACTGACAGTTATATTGGAAGGGAAATTATGAGGACAAGGGGAGAGTGTTATACCAGAACCGGAGACCATGTGAGAAGAGGCACCGCTATCAATGACCCACTCACCGTCGTGTCCAGGTTGCGCTTGGAGAACCATCTGGTTCAGCGCGGCGATGAGAGCCGAATGATCCCACTAAGTCGGAGGAGCGGGGGGTGCAGCCGGAGCGGTGTGGACGGCGAGACCGTGTGGCATGGGCAGGGCAGACGGGCGGGGGCGCCCATTCATGGAACGTGCTGGCAACGGCGGCCCACAAGGGCGGTGCGGGCGAACAGGCACCAGGGTAGGGGCACATGGTGAGAGGGGCAAACGGACCCGGGGGTGGGAGCGGGCCCTTTGTTATTTTTCTTCCTGCCTTGCCCAGTAGCAGTGGAGGGGCCGACATGGCCGGCACCCGCACCATAGAAGCCGACAGGCGTCGGGTTGAAGTAGGAGGGCGGGGCAGGGTTGGTATAGGCTGGCATGGGAGCATCAGCGGCCTAGAACGCGAGGTGAGCATGGGCGAGGAGCGTGTTGTGGGCGACGACGAGCGTCTGGCGGCCGAGGCGCTGCTCCTCCAAGAGCGGGAAGGAGCGAAGCTTGATGAAGGTAGGCAGACGACCACGCGTCATGTGCGGAACAGCGTGCTGGAGATGCTCGTCGAGGCCACGAAGGACGTTGTGGATGAGCTCACGATCCATGACGCAGGAGCCGATATCGCCGAGCATATCGGCCATGAGCTTCATCCTATAGGTGTAGTCGACGATGGAGAGATCACCTTGGTTGAAGTTGTGAAACTCGTCGCGGAGGAAGGTGGCGTGGGTGTCGCGGTTGTCGCAGAAGATGCGACGGATGGCGTGCCAGAGGGAGGCGGCGGTGAAGGGGTGGTTGGTTGAGGTGACCCAGCATACCACTGGATGTGTAGTATACTATAGTCGTTGACAAGACATCCACAGAACATGTTCCATAAATATCACATCCCTCAAAGTGGTACAACAGAAACATTGCGGGTCCATATTACAAACATACACTCATTATTAATATTACAATACCAGAAGTTCAAGGCTTCAAAAGATTCAACTTACAAACCAAAATATAAAGTGTTTCAGCAGAAGTTGAAAGTAACAAATCCAACTAAGAGTTGAGCTCAGCAGCTTATTATATAAGGTTCATGCTGCTCGGCTCCATTGATTACTAATAACTAGGGAAACTAAGCTGATTCGTTGCCGTCTACTCCATATTGGATCTGGTAATCCATTCCTTCAACACCACCTGACAGGTCAGGCTCCTCGTAGAAGACATCATCTTGACATTTTGTTGCATACATTGGAGTATCTTCGGGATCCTCAGAGTCTAAGCAGGGGATCAAAGGAAAAGGTGAGTAACAACGTTACCTAGCAACTTCATTATATGCAAGGTAGGAAGTTTGATGCTCTATCTACCACCTCGGACTATAAGTCCTTGGCACTATGTAGTTTTCGTAAATCTTTCTTCAAAGATTTATTTTAGTATTAAAAACTATGCCCATCAGCCTTCACAGGTTTACCAGAACTTTCGTGGAGTTCCTTTCCTGCCGCGTTCGTAGCTCCTTCCCGGAACAGGGAGTAACAATTTATAGTTCTTACAATCTGTAGAGGTGTGTTACTTTACCCATGAGAGATCAACTCCTTGTTGCACAACCGGGCATACTTTCCCGTCCACAATTCCATGATGTCGGGCCCAGTAGGTAATCCAAGCCAATCACTGCCCCCTTCGCGACCTCGCGTGCCTCCTTGGTGTACACCATGCCCACCCATTGAATTACGGAAATGGTTTGTACAAACGGTTAGATGCCGGAACTATCGTGGGACGATGAGGGTTCCCACCCATATGTTGCATATCCTCTACGAATTACCAATTAATATGCACGCTACAAGGATAACAGCCACGACCTGCACATCCGGCTACATGCGAGAGGAAGAAGATACAGCTGACTTCTCTGTCCCATTCCAAATCTCATGGTTAACGCGTGATATACGGCGCTAGAATCACTAATGTCAGGGGTTGTAAAATTCCTAGATGATTATCGCCGTTACAAATAGAACCCTAAGTTCTATTGCTTCTCTATATCATCACTTAGGATGATATCATCATTTTATTTGTTTAAGAAAATACTATTTTCTTTACTTGAACATAGATGATAACACACAATTTGTAAATACTTTGGTAAGGACTCTTCAAAAGGACATGACCAAGTGATGAACTTGCCTTGTGATTGCAAGGTAGTGAAGTCGGATGCTTTCACTTGACCTTGAGCTTTTATGTCTACAAAACATCATTATTGCACGGTAAGAACAACATTTAAAGAAGCAAAATGAATATTCATAGTAATTCAATGCATTATTTATTATTTATCTTCTTTGTGTGTTTTACCCAATATTTTAGTTTCTGGAATTTCCTTAAATAATAAAGAAAATTATTTTAAATAATAACTTTCTAATATTCTATAAGTATTACATTCACTATTTTTGTCATGTAATATATTATTAATAGAGTAAAATCCAAAGGTTTTATTTATTATTAGGAACTCTTGTATTTATTTGTTTAATAATTCATTTTTAAGAATTAGCATTTAAATAAAATTTATTTTGGTAACTTTAAATATTTATTTAGTATTCTTCTAAAATACTACAATAATAAAATATCATAAAAGTGTTTTTTATTTATTTTTATCCTCTTTCTTTAATTTTTTAAAATTCTAGAAGGAATATATATATTATAAAATTCTTGACTAAAAATTATATATATATAAATTATATTTTAATTTATCTAAATAGGTTGTATTATTATGAATCCAAAAGTATATTATTTGCAATTTTTAGACTTCTATTTATTTTCTAGAATTTTATTTAATTCTAGGGGTATTTTGGTCTTTTATTAATTATTAAAACTTCTTTTAAGTTTTGGGCTAAACCTTTTTGGGCTTATTGGGCCAATCTGGCCCAAGTGGCTTGACCAAAAGGTCGCCCCGAAGGGCTCTGGCCCTATTGGCCCATTCTCTCTCTCTCTCTCTCTCTCTCTCTCTCTCTCGACCTCACCTCCTCTCCTCCTCGACCCCGTGGTTGTTGGCGCCGCCGCCGTGCGATGCCCTCCATCGTGGTTGTTAGGGGGTAACCCTGGGGTTGGCCCGATCTTTCACGAATTCCACGAGAAACGAGGGGGGAGAGGTGGTCGGAGGATGAAATCGAGGAAAGCGATGAAAACCACGAACACACACACACCAAAACACGATACACGCCTACTCCTCACGCCGGTGGCAACCGGTCCAACATAATCCCTAGGATCGGTGTTGGGCGAAGCTCGCTCTCCACGCCAACAACGGGGGATGAGGTGCTTGGTGATATCTTGACGACTTGGGGGCGAGAAACCGAGAACCCAAGGCCTTGTACAACTTGAACGCACTAGGCAAGATCCAAGAGGGGGGTGGATAATCCGGTGCTCCTTGGTAGGAGCATGAGACCAATAGATATAAGTCCTCAAAGGGTTTCCTTAATATCTATTATTATCCAATTCTAGGGTTTACAATGGAGGATGGTGGCTATATATAGTCCAGCCACAAAACAGGGGTAGTTTCGGAACGAAAAGGTAAATTATAGGTAGGGTTACAAGGGACAGGGCCGAACTCAGGCGTGCAGATTCAGTCAGGGCCGGTAGTACCGGTCCATCAACCGGTCGGTTGCAACCGGTAGTACCGCTCGGTAGTACCGGTCCATCAACCGGTATTACCGGTTGCAACCGGTAGTACCGCTCGGTAGTACCGGTCCATCAACCGGTAGTACCGGTTGCAACCGGTAGTACCGCTCCGGGAGCGGTAGTACCGCTTGAGGGCCTGGAGCTTCCGTCGGAGGCGCCTGTGGCGAGCGGTAGGAGGGGGCGGTAGTACCGCTGTCCGGTAGTACCGGTCGCTGGGCCGGTAGTACCGCTTGCGTCTGGGGCGTGGGTTGGTGCTTCCTGGAGCGTCCGGTAGCTGGGGCCGGTAGGGCCGCTTGGAGCGGTAGTACCGGTCGTCTCAACCGGTAGTACCGCTGGCGTCTGGCAGCGACTGGTTGCTTTCCCTCCGTTCCTTGGGTCCTTCTCTTCGTACCTGATGATGCACAGTGTATGGGTATGAAGTAGCAAGCCATCCAAGGGTGTGTCGAAGTCACACAAGGAGAGGAGCGAGTTCACCTTAGCTTGAAGGAGTTTGGCTCGGGCGCGAGTCATGGGTCCACTTGGGGAGCTCGTGGGAGTAGATGTAGTAGCAGTCGTAGGACGGGCTGCATAAGCTCCCCCCCTTGGGAAAGAGTTGTCCTCGACTCTTCAACCGTCACAACTTCCTCTTCGCCATTGTAGGGTGAGAGGTCCTTGACATTGAATGTCGAGCTCACAAGATACTTCGATGTTGGTATATCGATGACATAGGCGTTGTTGTTGATCCTCTTTAGCACCTTGAATGGTCCATCGCCTCCTTGCTTTAGCTTGGAGTCGCGTTCCTTGGGGAAGCGGTCTTTACTCAAGTGTATCCACACAAGGTCGCCCTCATCAAAGATCATCTCTTTCTTGGTCTTGTTTAGCCTTGAAGCTTGGCGAAGGACTTGTTGCTCGATAGTAGCTCGTGTGTCTTCATGGAGTTTCTTCATTGTTTGGGCACGCTTGACAACGTCCATATTGGCACGTTCATGAAGTGGAAGTGGAAGGATATCGAGCGCGGTGAGAGGCTCGAAGCCATAGACGATCATGAACAGGCTCCTCATGGTGGTGGAGTGCTTGGAGCGGTTGTAGGAGAACTCGGCGTGTGGAATACATTCCTTCCAGTCTTTAAGGTTCTTCTTTATCAACACGCGGAGGAGTGTGCCAAGGCTTCGATTGACGACCTCGGTTTGTCCATCGGTTTGAGGATGCGAGGCGGACGAGAAGAGGAGCTTGATGCCGAGCTTGGCCATGAGAGTATTCCAGAAGTAGCTCATGAATTTTACGTCGCGGTCAGAGACGATTGTTTTAGGCACACCGTGTAGCCGAATTATTTCCCTGAAAAACAAATTGGCTACATGTGAAGCATCATCGGTCTTATGGCACGAAATGAAATGTGCCATTTTGGAAAAGTGATCCACTACTACAAATATGGAATCATGACCATGTTTAGATCTAGGCAAGCCTAACACAAAGTCCATACTAATGTTCGACCAAGGTGTATGAGGAATAGGCAATGGCATATAAAGACCAAAGGGGTTGGACTTAGACTTAGCTTGGATACATGTAGTGCATCATTGAACGTGGCGCTCCACGTCGCGCTTCATCTTTGGCCAATAGTAGTGAGTGGAGAGCATGTCATATGTCTTGTCACGGCCAAAGTGACCCATAAGGCCTCCACCATGGGCCTCTTGAAGAAGCAAAAGTTGGAGAGACGATTTCGGAATGCAAAGCTTGTTTTGTTTGAAAAGAAAACCCTTATGCAAATAGAAATCATCAATCCCTTTGTTGGTTGAACATTGTGCAACTATTGGTCCAAAGAAAGGGTCGGACGCGTACAAAGATTTGATGTCATCAAGACCCAAGACATTGACTTCGAGTCGTGTAAGAAGGCTTGTGTTTTTGCGAGACAAAGCGTCCGCCACCATATTTTCTTTGCCCTTCTTGTATTTGACAATGTAAGGAAAAGACTCCATGAACTCAACCCATTTTGCGTGCCTTTTACTCAAGTTGGCTTGGCCCTTAAGATACTTCAATGACTCATGGTCGGAATGGATGATAAATTCTTTGGGCCAAAGATAGTGTTGCCACACTTGAAGAACTCGAACCAAGGCAAAAAGTTCTTTGTCATAAATGGGATAATTGAGGCGTGCGCCATCAAGTTTCTCACTATGGTAAGCAATAGGACGCCCATTTTGCATAAGGACGCCACCAATGCCAATACCACTAGCGTCACATTCAATCTCAAAGGTTTTTGTGAAATCCGGCAAAGCAAGAAGTGGTGCTTCGGTGAGCCTCTTTTTGAGCTCATCAAAAGCCTTTTGTTGTGCTTTTCCCCAAACGAACATGACATTCTTCTTGGTCAATTCGTTGAGGGGGCAAGCAATTGTAGAAAAGTCTTTGACAAAACGACGATAAAAGCCAGCCAACCCATGAAAACTACGAAGTTCATTAACATTTGTAGGGATGGGCCAATCTCGTATGTCCTTTACTTTTGAGTCATCAACTTCAATGCCATTAGAAGACACGACAAAACCAAGGAAAATCAGCTTGTCTCTTGCAAAAGTGCACTTTGGGAGATTAGCGTAAAGCTTTTCATGACGAAGGATTTGAAGTACCTCCTTAACATGAGTAACATGCTCCTCTAGTGACTTGCTATAGACAAGAATGTCATCAAAGTAAACAACTACACTCTTCCCAATGAGAGATCTCAAAATATGCTTCATTAGACGCATGAAGGTAGATGGGGCGTTAGATAAGCCAAAAGGCTTAACCAACCATTCATAGAGACCAAGCTTGGTCTTGAAGGCGGTTTTCCACTCATCACCTTCAGCCATGCGAATTTGATGGTAACCACTACGAAGATCAATTTTCAAAAATATAGTGGCTCCACATAACTCATCAAGCATGTCATCAAGACGTGGTATAGGATGTCGATAACGCACGGTGATAGCATTAATTGGACGGCAGTCCATGCATAACCGCAACGTATCATCCGTTTTCGGGACTAGAATCACGGGGACCGCGCTTGGGCTAGTGCTTACTTGGATCAAACCTTTGGAGACGAGTTGGTTGATTTGACGTTCGATCTCCTTCGTCTCTTCGGGTTAAATGCGATCTGCGCGGTTTGGGAGTGGTGCGCCAGGTATGAGGTCGATGCGGTGCTCGATTCCACGAAGAGGAGGAAGGCCATGAGGAAGATCTTCGGGGAATACATCTTGGAATTCCTGCAAAATAGCCATCAAAGAAGGAGGAACATTTGTCAAGTCGTTAGTTCCTTGTGCTAGTCCCTTGCATACAAGGACATAGTGCAAGATGGATGGGTTGTTCCGCACTTCTCTCATCTCACTTTTGGTGGCAAGAAGAACACTCTTAGTTTTTCCACTCGAGTTTGGCTTGTAGCTCTCACTCACTATGGTGTGGTTCTCTCGCTCACCACTCTTCTCACAAGGTGTTTTTGTGGATTGCGCCCTCGCTAAAGCATTTGCATTGTCCGCAATTATTTGGCTAGGAGTCATTGGTTGCAACACACAAGTTTTATCAAGCCATTTGAAGGTGTAAGTGTTTGAGTGACCATTATGCAAAGCACGCTTGTCATATTGCCACGGTCTTCCGAGCAACATGTGACAAACCGTCATTGGGACCACGTCACATTCCACCGTGTCCTTGTAGTGCCCAATTGAGAACGTCACCGAGACGGTGTGCTTGATCTTGACGGATCCTTGGTCACTTAGCCATTGTATATGGTAGGGGTGTTTATGCGGATGGAGGGTGAGGTTGAGTTTTCCACACAATTCCATGCTTGCAAGGTTATGGCAACTCCCTCCATCGATGACAACTTTGATGGACTTCCCATTGATGCCGACACGAGTTTGGAAGATGTTCGAGCATTGGTCTTCATTTTCATTGACTTGGGTAGTCAAGACCCTTGTGACCACAAGCGATGGACTTGCGTCATGCTCACACACAAGAAGTTCTTGGTCCTCTTCCAAATGTTGCCTTGCCAAGGCTTCCTTGACCCTTGCATCAAACTCTTCTTCACTCAAGTATTCTTCATCGCCGTTGTCATGGATGAACAAAACTTTCTTGTTTCCACATGCATTCGACTTGTGCCCTTTGCCTCCACACTTGTAGCATTCACCATTGAATGGTTGATCATCCCTTGTGTGTTTGCCACTTGGGGGCTGTTTTCCTTGAGGAAGAGTTGGCTTGAAGGGAAGCTTGGTGGTACTTGAGGAGCTTCCACTTGGTGTTGTTGGAGTAGTGGTTGGCGCTTGCTTGTAGGTGAAGTACGTATTTGGCTTGTTGTACTTGATGTCTTCTTGCACTTGACGCTCGGCCTTTGAAGCGATGTGCACAAGCTCAACCATGTTGTTGTACTTTTGGAACTCGGTGATGCGCTTGATGGGATGGTTCAAGCCATTGAGGAAGCGTGTCATTGTTTGTTCATCTCGCTCTTCAATGTTGGCACGGATCATGTTGAGCTCCATTTGCTTGAAGTACTCTTCCACGGTCTTTGTCCCTTGACTAAGCGTTTTAAGCTTGTTGAAAAGGTCATGCGTGTAGTGTGAAGGAACAAAGCGGGATCTCATATGAGCCTTCATATCTTGCCAAGTTGCGATTGGAGGCTCTTCTTTTGCTTCGCGAGCGAGTTGGACTTGTTCCCACCAAAGGTTGGCATACTCATCAAACTCGAGGGATGCCATGGCCATCATCTTATCATTGCTATAGTTGTGCATGCGGAAGATTTTGTCGACCTTGAGTTCCCAAGAGAGATATTCCTCGGGCTCATTGGAACCGGTGAACTTTGGCATGGTGAACTTGAGCTTGCCGAAAGTTTCTTCTCCGTTGCGGTTCCGGTTGCGGCGGTTGCCATGATTTTGGCGGTCATCATCATCATCATCCGAGCTCTCATGTCTTACTTGGTGATTATTGCGTTGCTCTTGCGGTTGTTGAGGTGCCGCGTTTGGTGGTGGAACTTATTGTTGACAACGAGCTTGGGGAGCTTGCTCGTTTTGTTGTCGCGGTTGAGTACGAGGAGGAGGTTGATAGTCCTCACGATGAGCTTGGGGATCTTGCTCTTGTTCTTGTCGTGGTTGATGTCGAGGGGCATTAGCTTGCGCCATGTGGAGAGGAGGACGTCGAGCCGCATGCGCAATGGGCTGCTCTTCTTCTTGGTGTAGGGGAGGCTCGTCATGACCATCATGTTGCCGACGTGGACGATCATGTCGATGATGACGCCTTGGAGGATCTTCGAGTGCCTCTCGTCGACGGTGATCTTGTTCGTCCTCTTCGGAAGCTTCACTTGTTGTTGAAGGGGCATGTCGACGTCGATGGCCTTGGTGGTCCATGTGAGGTTGCTCTTGTTGAATCACAAGTGCCCTTGGTTGTGGCCGGTTCGCTTCGCGCCTTGGAGGTCTTGCGGAGAGGTTGAAGGGAATATGCCCTGAGAGGCAATAATAAATTGTTTATTATGTGTATTCCAAGTATATGATAGATGTTTATTTTGCATGCTATAATTGTATTAATACGGAAACGTTAATACATGTGTGTTTAATAAACAAACAGAAAGTTCCTAGTTAAGCCTCTCTCATAAACTAGCTCGTTGATTAACAAGATGATCAAGGTTTCCTGATCATGGACATTGGATGTTGTTAATAACGGGATCACAACATTAGTGTAATGATGTGATGAACATTCATCCGAAGTATAGCATTACGATCAAAGTCATTGAGTTTATATTGCTATAACAACTTACGAAGTGATCCTAATCCTTAGACCATGAGATCATGTCAATCACTAACACGGAAGAGTTTCTTGATAACATCAACCGTCACACCGTAATGTGGTGATTATAAAGATGGGTTCAGAACTAATAAAGTGTTATGTTGAGGCTCATGGATCGAGAGTGGAATTTGTTCATCCCGATGATGGATAGATATACTGGCCCTCTCGGTGATATCACATTGATTAGCTTGCAAGCAAGTGATTTGATCACTAGAATGTTATATCACGGGAACGAGAAAAGAGTGCATGTCGTGTGAGATCAAACTAGGTATGGAGATACCGATGATCGAATCTCGGACATGTAATATATCGTGAGACAAAGGGATTAAGATACTAGCGTAAAGGTTCCGACGATCACAAGAAAGTCATCGTTGAATGTGGGGAGCGGTATGGGTCTCGGATCCCGCTTCTGATTATTGATCTGAGAGGGGTCTCGATCATGTCCGCATTATTCACGAACCGTAGGGTGACACACTTAAGAGACACCGACATCCAATTGGAGCAAAAGTTTCATGCCGAAAGAATAAACAAGCGCAGGAATTTATTTCACTAGATACCTAAAGCAGTTTTGGTGAAATTGCATAAAGTGGTTATGCATGTGAAATAGAATTCTAGCAAGGGGTTATTTGTGAATGTTTGTCATTAAAGTAATTGACAAAATTCTGAATAAAATAAAAGAGTTTTATTTAATGAGAGTTTGCATTAAATTTGGTGGAAATTTAATGGGATCTTTGAGTGGGATTTTGAGTGGAGGAATTTGGAGGAGTTTTGTGAGTGGAGTGTCCACCCACATGAAGAGGGAGGCAGGGGCAGCCCCCATGCGAGCCACCCCTTGGGGTTCCCCCTCCTCCTATAAAGGAGCCCTCCTCTCACTTCTCACTCACACCTCCTCGTGAAGGATCTCTCTCCCCCTCTAGAATTTATCCCCCATGGTCTCGGACTAGCGAGATACATGTTCCCGGTGGCTATTCGGCAAGAAAGAGTTGTGCTTCCGCTGCATCGCTGGAGCGAGGAGGCGGAGTTTTCTCGGTGCCTCGAACGTGTGTGCGAGCACGGATGCGCTGCTGATTTGCGGCGCTAGGACTTCCTCTCGATCTTGAGATCGGCAAGAGATCGTCTACATCAACCACGAGTGGGACTCGTTAAACTTTGTCGGTCTTCAAGGGTATGTTCTCTACGGATATACATCCGCCCGTTGTTTGTATCTAGTATAAATAGATCTTGTTATATAGTTCACATCGTAGGAAAATTTTTGTTTTCTATGCTGCGAACCCTACAGTGGTATCAGAGCCGGATCTATGCGTAGATACTTTACACGGGTAGTACACATATGAGTATGTGGGTGATGATGATCATGTTGTTGCTCCTTTCTTGTGATTTTGGATATTGGTGGCATAGTGGGATGAAGCGCTTGACAAACTTTACATGTCCTCGCACATGAGACTGTTCCACGCTTGACATGCAACTAGTTTGCATAAGTGGCTAGCGGGTGTCTCTCCTACTATAGTCAATATCTATTTTGCAAGCGAGTTGTCAACAATTTGATTATCCTCGTTGTGTTCATGTTCGTAGGTAAGAACGGTTCTATCTCGAAAGCCCTAAGCCACGTAAAACTTGCAATGGATAAATTAGAGGCGTCTAGTTTAGATTGTTCTGGGCTAGTGTTATGATATGGTAGTGTTGTAAGTAGAAGTATGAGATGATACTCTTACAACACACATAGCGTGTAAAATCCATAGACGTGGATTTACACATATAGGTATGATAGTGATCATACCACGATGCACATGATAGAGATCATCTGCGGGAACCATATAATTTCACTAATAAACATATGATGTTTGATTGCATCTTATATTGCTTGTTTAGCGCTTTGTTAAGCATAATAAGATGATCCTCATTTAAATATCAAGACAAGAATGTGTTCTTCCTTTAGTATGCACCGATTATGTTTTCGCTCCAAGACATCACGTGATGATCGGGTGTTCTTGGATCCTCGACCATACTTGGTGTAAAACGATTACACGCAAATACTAAGGTTCTAACTTGACGAGCCTAGCATGTACGCATATGGCCTCGGAACACGACGAAAGGTTAAGCATGAGTCATATAGTTGATATGATGCCCATTTGATGCTCGCCTTTGAAGCTATACCGACTCACGTGATGATCGGACTTGGTGTAGTGGATTTGGTTCATGTAATCACCAAAAGGACACGAGGATGTCGCTTTTGAGTGGGAGTTCATTCGTAATATAGATTAGTTGAACTCAATCTATCATACACTTAGTCTAAACTTTACAAATTCTGTTGTAGATGGCACCACCGCTTTTAATTTCAATGCGTTCATGGAGAAAGAGAAACTAGCAACGGTAGCAACTTTCTTGAATGGGCCATGAATTTGAGGATTCTCCTCTCACGCACAAAAGCAATATGTGCTAGAAGCGCCGTTAGGCCCCACCTTTGTGATGCTGACGAGGAGAAGAATGTCTATCGACTCGTCAGAGGACCACAACTTAGTTCATTGTGGCATATTGTATGAGCTAGAGCGGAACTTGAAAGCGTTTGAAACGGCAATGCTTTTGATACAATGGGTGAGTTGAAAATGATTTTCGACACACATCTTTCAGTGAGAGCTACAATGCTTGAAAAGTTCTTTAGCTGCATGATGGAAGAGAAACGCTCAGTTAGTGAGCATGTACTCAAGATGTCGGGTTACGCCGATAAGCTTGTGTCCTTGGGAATAACGATTCCCATTGACTTAGGCATCCATCGTGTTCTGCGGTCTACCACCTAGCTATAAGAGCTTCGTGATGAACTATAATATGCAAGGCATGAAGAAGTCTCCCGAGCTTGTCAATGCTTAAAAGCTGCAAGTGGAGATCAAAAGGAACATCAAGTGTTGATGATCAATAGGAACACTGGTTTCAAGAAAGACAAGAAGGAAAGCGGAAGGAAGTAAGGCGGCAAGCCTGTTGCCCTTTGAAAAAAACCCCGAGTTGGACCTAAGTCGATACCGAGTGCTACTATTGTAAGGGATGCCATCGAAGCGAATCGCCCCAAGTATCCGCGACAAGAAGGCCGGCAAGGCAAACAAAGGTATATATGATATACATGTTATTGATGTGTACTTGACTAGTGCTCGCAGTAGCACCGGGTATTTGATACCGTTCGGTTGCTAATATTTGTAACTCGAATCGTGGCATGCAGCGACCGCTAGCAAGGGGTGAGGTCAAGATGCGTGGCAATGGATCAAACGTTGATGTGATCGCCGTGAACGCTACCTCTCCACTTACCGTCGGGACTAGTCATAAACTTAAATAATCATTATCCGGTGCTGACCGAGCATGAACATTGTATCCGGATCATGTTTGATGCAAAGTGGTTATTCATTCAAATCGAGAACAATGGTTGTTCCATTTATATGAATGAAATCTTTTATGGTCATGCACCAATGATGAATGGTTTATTTCTGTTGGATCTCGATGATAATGTTACACATATTCATAATGTTGATGCTTAAAGGATTAAACTTAATGATGATATATCCGCATATATGTGGCATTGCCGTCTAGGTCATATTGGCATTAAACGCATGAAGAAGCTCCATTGGATGGACTTTTGGAATCACTTGATTATGAATCATTTGATACATGTGAGCCATGCCTTCGGGCAAGATGACTAGAACGCCGTTTTCGGTTCAATGGAGCAGGCGACGATTTATTGGAAATCATACATTCGATGTATGTGGTCCAATGAGTGTGTCGGCGCGAGGTGGATATCGTTATTTTGTTACTTTCACGGATGATTTGAGTAGATATGGTTATATCTACTTGATGAAACACAAGTCTGAAACCTTTGAAAAGTTCAAGGAATTTCAGAATGAAGTGGAAAATCATCGTAATAGAAAGATCAAATTTCTACGGTCTGACCGTGGAGGTGAGTATCTAAGTTACGAGTTTAGCACTCACATGAAAGAGTGTGGAATTGTTTCACAACTCACACCTGCCGGAACACCACAGAGAAATGGTGTGTCAGAACGTCGTAATCGTACTTTATTAGATATGGTTCGATCTATGATGTCTCTGACGGACTTGCCGTTGTCTTTTTAGGGTTATGCACTAGAAACTACTGCATTCACTTTAAATCGGGCACCATCTAAATCCGTTGAAAAGACACCGTATGAATTGTGGTTTGGAAACAAACCTAAGCTGTCATTTCTTAAAGTTTGGGGTTGCGATGTTTATGTGAAGAAACTTCAACCGGATAAACTCGAACCCAAAGCGGAAAAATGCGTCTTCATAGGATACCCTAAAGAAACTATTGGGTATTCCTTCTATCACAGATCCGAGGGCAAGGTTTTTGTTGCCAAGAATGGATCCTTTCTAGAGAAAGAGTTTCTCGCGAAAGGTGTAAGTAGTCGGAAGGTAGAACTCGAAGAGGTTGTGGAACCTTCTCTTCAAAGTATGGCGAGTAGCGGTAGCGGAAGTTGTTCGAGTTGGCTCCACCTGAAGAGGGAACTAATGATAATGATCATGAAACTCGAAGAGAGTACTACCGAACCTCGCAGGTCAAGCAGACGCGTGCAGGCTCCGAACAGACGGAAATCCTGTCATAAATTTCATGGTTGATGAAAATAATGACCTGCGACGTATGAAGAAGCGATGATGAGCCCGATTCCAACAAATGGTTAGAAGCCATGAAATCGAGATGGAATCCATGTATGAAAATCAAGTTTGGAACTTGGTGGAATTACCTCAAGACCGAAAGCCGTGGAGAACAAATGGATTTTCAAAAGGAAAGCGTCTTTGATGGTAATGTGACCATCTATAAAGCTCGACTTGTCGCAAAGGGGTTTCGACAAATTCAAGGAGTTGACTACGATGAGACTTTCTCCCGTAGCGATGCTAAAGTCGATTAGGATTATGTTAGCAATTGCATATTTCGATTATGAAATATGGCGGATGGATGTCAAAACCGCGTTTCTCAATGGTAATATTGAAGAAGAGTTGTATATGATACAACCAAAGGGTTTTGTCGATCCTAAGGATGCTAACAAGGTGTGCAAGCTTCAGCGATCCATCTATGGATTGAAGCAAGCATCAAGTTGGAATCTCCGCTTTGATGAGGTGATCAAAGAGTTTGGATTTGTCCAAACTTATGGAGAAGCTTGTATTTACAAGAAAGTGAGTGGGAGCAATGTGGCATTTACGATATTATATGTGGATGACATATTATTGATCGGAAATGATATAGAACTTTAAAACAGTGTTAAAAGTTATCTAAACAACAAATTTTCAATGAAGGACCTAGGTGAGCGTCATACATATTAGGCATAAAGATCTATAGAGATAGATCTAGGCGCCTAATAGGGCTATCATAAAGTACATACCTTGATAAGATTTTAAAGAAGTTTAAAATGGACGGAAGTAAGAAGGGTTCTTACCTATGTTGCAAGGCAAGACATTGAGTAAGACTCAAAGTCCGGCCATGGAAGAAAGAGATAATGGACAAAGTCCCTATGCTTGACCATAGGCTCTATAATGTACGCCATGCTATGTACAAGACCGGATGTGGCACGCTATTAGTTTGACTAGTAGGTACCAATCGGATCCGTGTTCGGAACATTTGGATAGCGGTCAAGAATATCCTTAAGTACTTACGAAGAACTAAGGATATGTTTCTTGTATCGGAGGTGAAGAAGAGCTCGTCGCTAAGTGTTATGTCGACGCTAGCTTTGACACCGATCCGGATGACTCTAAGTCTCAATCCGGATCGTATTTCTCATGAATGGCGGAGCGGTTAGTTGGAGGAGCTCCAAACAACCTGTGGTAGCGGGATCAACAACGGAGGCCGAATATGTTCTTTGCTTGAGCGGCTCGAAGCGATTTGGATGAAGGAGTTCATATCCGAACTAGGAGTTGTGGCAAGCGTTGGACCCAATGGTGATCTATTGTGACAACAATGGTGCCATTGCCAATGCCAAAGAGCCAAGGTCTCACAAGCATTCCAAGCATATTAAGCGGTTTCACTCCATCCATGAGCATGTCAAGGATGGAGATATAAAGATTTGTAAAGTACATACGGATCTCAATGTAGCAGAACCGTTGACTAAAACTCTCCCTAGAGCAAAACATGATCAACAAAAGAACTCAATGGGTGTTAGATATATCACTATGTAACTAGATTATTGTCTGTAGTGCAAGTGGGAGTGAAGGAATATGCCCCGAGGCAATAATAAATTGTTTATTATGTGTATTCCAAGTATATGATAGATGTTTATTTTGCATGCTATAATTGTATTAATACGGAAGCGTTAATACATGTGTGTTGAATAAACAAACATAAAGGTCCTAGTTAAGCCTCTCTCATAAACTAGCTCGTTGATTAACAAGATGATCAAGGTTTCCTGATCATGGACATTGGATGTTGTTAATAACGGGATCACAACATTAGTGTAATGATGTGATGAACATTCATCCAGTATAGCATTACGATCAAAGTCATTGAGTTTATATTGCTATAACAACTTACAAGTGATCCTAATCCTTAGACCATGAGATCATGTCAATCACTAACAGGAAGAGTTTCTTGATAACATCAAACGTCACACCGTAACAGGTGATTATAAAGATGGGTTCAGAACTAATAAAGTGTTATGTTGAGGCTCATGGATCGAGAGTGGAATTTGTTCATCCCGATGACGGATAGATATACTCTGGGCCCTCTCGGTGATATCACATTGATTAGCTTGCAAGCAAGTGATTTGATCACTAGAATGTTATATCACGAACGAAAAGAGTGCATGTCGATGCGAGATCAAACTAGGTATGGAGATACCGATGATCGAATCTCGGACATGTAATATATCGTGAGACAAAGGGATTAAGATACTAGCGTAAAAGGTTCCGACGATCACAAGAAAGTCATCGTTGAATGTGTGGGAGTCAGTATGGGTCTCCAGATCCCGCTTCTGATTATTGATCTGAGAGGGGTCTCGATCATGTCCGCATTATTCACGAACCGTAGGGTGACACACTTAAGAGACACCGACATCCAATTGGAGCAAAAGTTTCATGCGAAAGAATAAACAAGCGCAGAATTTATTTCACTAGATACCGAAACAGGTTTTGGTGAAATTGCATAAAGTGGTTATGCATGTGAAATAGAATTCTAGCAAGGGGTTATTGTGAATGTTTGTCATTAAAATAATTGACAAAATTCTGAATAAAATAAAGAGTTTTATTTAATGAGAGTTTGCATTAAATTTGGTGGAAATTTAATGGGATCTTTGAGTGGGATTTTGAGTGGAGGAATTTGGAGGAGTTTTGTGAGTGGAGTGTCCACCCACATGAAGAGGGAAGGCAGGGCAGCCCCATGCGCCGGCCACCCCTTGGGGTTCCCCTCCTCCTATAAAGGGCCCCTCCTCTCACTTCTCACTCACACCTCCTCGTGAAGGATCTCTCTCCCCTCTAGAATTTATCCCCATGGTCTCGGACTAGCGAGATACATGTTCCCGGTGGCTATTCGGCAAGAAAGAGTTGTGCTTCCGCTGCATCGCTGGGCGAGGAGGCGGAGTTTGCTCGGTGCCTCGAGCGTGTGTGCACACGGATCCGCCGATTCTTGGCGCTAGGACTTCCTCTCGATCTTGAGATCGGCAAGAGATCGTCTACATCAACCACGAGTGGGACTCGTTAAACTTTGTCGGTCTTCAAGGGTATGTTCTCTACGGATATACATCCGCCCGTTGTTTGTATCTAGTATAAATAGATCTTGTTATATAGTTCACATCGTAGGAAAATTTTTGTTTCTATGCTGCGAACCCTACAGAGGTCACCATCATAGCTTGACGTTGCGGCGTGACGCGGAGATGGTACCGCTTGCGAAGAGCTCATGGATTGAAGAACGGGTCCCTCCCGGTGCCTTGAAGCGTGACGGCGAGGTGCACTTGATTCACTTGAGGAGTGCCGAGATGAGCTTGATTCGCGCGAGCGTGGCCTTGCGAGTCCATCAATGATGCGTTGAAGCTTCTCATCCGTGGAGGTGAGTGCACGACCAAGAGCTTCATTTTGATGACCGAGGTTGTGTTGCATGGCATGCATTTGGCCACGGACTTCTTCGAAGCGGTTGTCGATGTTCTTGAATTCCACATGGGCCTCGCTAAATTGTTCATCTTGGCGCCGCTCGAGAGCTTCACAACGATAGTTGAATTCACCTCGGACCTTCCAATGGTCCCATCTCGTCATGAATTGTGTGTCATCCTCCGGAGGTGGTGGTGGTTGGGATGGCTCTCCATGCATGTCCATGATGCAAAGCCAACAAGGGTTGTATATGGATAGAAATGGTGCGGAGAGTTAGCCTTTTACCTCACCTTGGAGATTATATCAAACCAATTGCCACACAAATGAGCGAAAAGCGTTCAAAGTGAAATGGCAAGAAACTCACACAAAAATATGCTACAACTCTCAAAAGCTTTTGGTGGAAGGTTAGGATTGTGGAAAACCAAATGAAATGATCCAAGAAAAAGGTTATTGTCCTACGTGGTAAAGAACCAAAGATCAACAGCAAAAGGATACGATCTACAAAAACACGGAAAACACACACGTGGAGAATAAAGGGGTTAGCACGACTATGAAAATGAGCACAAAAGGTCCTAATGAAGACTACGCTCGGTTGTCGTGCAAACACAAGGAGAGACCACAACTCGTTTGCCAAAAGAGGATAAGCAATAGATTTGTGCACTCGCCTCGGTGCGCTCTTTATTCTCTCTTGCTGGCTTACAAGCTTGGTATTCTCTTTGTATTGGGAGACTATGTATATTTCTATTCTATCTTTTTCTTTTTCTCTTTTTTTTTGATTCTTTTTCTTTTTCTCCCTTGCTATGCTACTATGTTAGCTTTTGTATTTGTCCTCACACTCTCACTTTCCGAAGGCAAGTGCACAATGCTTAGACAAACACAAAATGAGTTGCTCTCATAGGATAGATACACACAAAGGAAGATATGGGGCTGTCAATGGTGGTGCAAGTTATACCTTTGGTATTGTTGACGACTGGCAACCGTTGGTGGGGGATGGTGTTCGAGTGTCGCGGTGTCGTTGAGCGCGGGGTGACTTTGATACGGAAGCTGTTGTGAAAATGGCGACAAACACGCGAAACACGAACAAGCGAGGTGGAAAAAGTCAGCAAACAAAATTGAGGCGTCAAGGGGCAAGGCAGCACGGGCAAAGGCGAGCGGTAGTACCGCTTGTACTACCGGTAGTACCGGTTACTTGCGGTAGTACCGCTTGCACGGCCGGTAGTTCCGCTTGGCACAGATCTGGAACGGGATGAACTTGCCAAAAACCTCAAATTCGCGGAGATCTGACCGAAGGGCTGGGCTAGAAACAACAGGGGCTATAGATCGACTCCCAAAGCAACAGATCTATGGACCAAAACCACGAAAAACACATCAAATCCAGAGATCGATCCGAAGGCAAATTGGGGCTCTTTTTGGGGAGATTTTCGATTTTAAGGTGGATAAAAGAAAAATTGGGGGGAAATTCGTGATCAACCGTGCTCTTGATACCAATATGTTAGGGGGTAACCCTGGGGTTGGCCCGATCTTTCACGAATTCCACGAGAAATGAGGGGGAAGAGGTGGTCGGAGGATGAAATCGAGGAAAGCGATGAAAACCACGAACACACACACACACACCAAAACACGATACACGCCTACTCCTCACGCTGGTGGCAACCGGTCCAACATAATCCCTAGGATCGGTGTTGGGCGAAGCTCGCTCTCCACACCAACAACGGGGGATGAGGTGCTTGGTGAGATCTTGACGACTTGGGGGCGAGAAACCGAGAACCCAAGGCCTTGTACAACTTGAACGCACTAGGCAAGATCCAAGAGGGGGGTGGATAATCCGGTTCTCCTTGGTAGGAGCATGAGACCAATAGATATAAGTCCTCAAAGGGTTTCCTTAATATATATTATTATCCAAGTCTAGTGTTTACAATGGAGGGTGGGGGCTATATATAGTCCAGCCACAAAACAGGGGTAGTTTCGGAACGAAAAGGTAAATTATAGGTAGGGTTACAAGGGACAGGGCCGAACTCAGGCGTGCAGATTCAGTCAGGGCCGGTAGTACCGGTCCATCAACCGGTAGTAACGGTTGCAACCGATAGTACCGCTCCGGGAGCGGTAGTAACGCTTGAGGGCCTGGAGCTTCCGTCGGAGGCGCCTGTCGGCGGTAGGGGGGCTGTCCGGTAATACCGTCATTGGGCGATAGTACCGCTATGCGTCTGGGCGTGGGTTGGTGCTTCTGGGCGTCCGGTAGAGGGGCGGTATGGCCTCTTGGAGCGGTAGTACCGGTCGTCTCAACCGGTAGTACCGCTGGCGTCTGGCAGCGACTGGTTGCTTTCCCTCCGTTCCTTGGGTCCTTCTCTTCGTACCTGATGATGCACAGTGTATGGGTATGAAGTAGCAAGCCATCCAAGGGTGTGTCGAAGTCACACAAGGAGAGGAGCGAGTTCACCTTAGCTTGAAGGAGTTTGGCTCGGGCGCGAGTCATGGGTCCACTTGGGGAGCTCGTGGGAGTAGATGTAGTAGCGTTCGTAGGACGGGCTGCATCAGTGGTCCTCCCTAACCGCTTCCGTGGTGCAGGGCGAGGTTGTTGACCATGCTCCTTCAACTGCTCTGCCTTGATTTGATTCTGGGGCCCTCCTGTGGCCAGGCTAGCCCCCTTCTCGAACCCTAGGGTTTGGGGTTGTGCTGCTAACATCGCCGCTGATCCTCCCGTGGTGACGTGCGATGCTCGAGCGCTATTGTGGCTTTCGACGTGGCTAGTGCGGGTTGCAGCGCCCTCTGGGGTGCTCCCCTTGTCGCCACGAGCTCGTCGGCCCCTATGCTTCATCTTCAATTCTTCAGCGAGGACCACCGGTGAGTTGTTTCTCTGTGATCTCCCGTGCCTCTGTTTACTTCGAGTGTCTCGGTGTGTAACTAGTGGTTTATCCTCCATTAGAGTTTGTACTGGTTCTAGGGTTCATCCCTGGTTTTAGGGTTCATCCATGTGTGCTTGTAAAATGATGCTATGATCTGGTAGTGATGCTTAGTGAAGATTGTGTTCTCTACACCTCGGCGCTTGTTGTCATCCTTTGATTATGTGATGATGTTGTTGATCTGAGGTTAATTTTGATCTGATGCTAGTGCTTCATAGTTTTGTCTCTAATTGGTGATATTGTTGCTTAGTGTGTTCATCTTCTGTCAGTATCTTGATACTAACAGTAACACTGTCAGTGATGATTCACTGCATCAGTGATTGTTGGCTTGTATGTTTATCATAGACTGAACTTAATCATTAGAGTCTAATGATACTCTAAAGATAATTTAATATGTTAAATGATCTATGAGTATAATCTCAGGGAAATGATAATTAGTGACTTGGTTGTAGGATCTGTTCTTGTGACACCATCTTGGTATGGCACATAAGTTGATTCTTCTAATGGCTTTACTGTGGTCAGTACTTGAGATTGGGATAGATACTTAACAATAAGTTTAAAGCTTCACTTAATGTTTATGCCTATGATGTTGGTCTGAGGCTCTAGGAACTAGATTCCTATATTGCTATCACTTTCAAAATTGGCTAAGGCATCATAGTTTCTTACTGGATCTTGGATCCTAGTTGGTTAAGTTAGTTGATTTGTTTGTAGCTTATGAGATCTGAGGTGCTACTCTTTCTTGGAGATGTGCCCATATTTTTATAAGAACAAATGATGAAACATATAAGTTGCTTTTGGTATCAGCAAATCTATGAGGCTGGTCTGAGATTTTGGTGTGTTTGGTAGAGTTTGGTTCTGGCCTTTATATTTGAAATCCTCTAGGATAGGTTCACCCCACTTGGGTGATCACTGAGAGGTTGTTTTATGAAACAACACATATTTTCTGTTTGGATAAGATGAACAGATCATGTGTATGTTTATGATACTCACCACAAATGTTGATGAAATTGCTAGTTTGATGTGTTGGTGGTGTTGTTGGCCTGATCCTGTCCTTCACGTCCTGGTGTTGTTCTTGTTTCCCCTGTTTCCTGTGCTTGGCATTGATCAACCCTGCTCCTCCTAGCTCTTGTGAGCTTGACCTTGTTGTCCACCTGATTCTCCCCCTCCTTATGTCACCATCTGGTGACGCTTGGATTGATCTGGTATGAGGTTTTGGCTGGTGGTTAACTTGGCTTTGCTAAGCTGGTTGTTCTTGTGTGGTATGGGAAATGTAGAGATGCACTAGTGTTTTCCCACGCCTGTGCTTGGTCCTTTTACTTGATTGGGCTGCTATGGCTATCTCGACAGCATACCCATGCAGTTTGGTGATTGAGCTGCTTGTGTGTTTGCTGCATGGTTGTGGATGAGATCAGTGAGGTGTTTTACCTTTTGATCTTTTTACTATTAACCTTCCTGGTGAAACTTACCCCTTTACTTACTGTGATCATTTGACTTATGGCTTATTTATTATGAAAGATTGAATTCTTTCATATTGGTGAAACTTGCCCCTAAAAGATTACTCAATGATGTAAGCTTGAGTAGTGCAACTCACTTCTCTCTACTGAGAGTAAAATTAATATTTAACTTTCATTTCCATTTTGTTTGTTCTTTATTTTGCAGGTACAAGATTTGAAGATTTAAGATTAGTATAGGTTTACTTTTAGACAGTTAAATTCCTTTGTAATTTTTATTTCATTCTTTTGTAAGAAATGTGTAATAGTTTATTAATAGAGATATATTCCTCTTTTTGTAATTTCATTTCTGTAAAGATTCTTTATTGTCTTAATGAGTTACTTTTTGTAACTTATTTATGGAATAAAGATATGGAATAAATATTCATTTGCTTAATTGGATTTCTTATTTAGAGTTTCTATTACTATATATTAATTCTTGATTAAATAATATTACTAAATCATAATTCTTATCTTTAAAATATAAACTCAAATTTCAATTTTTAATTCAAATTCTTTCTCCCAAAACACACAAATTCATAAAGATCATGTCAAAATTTATAACGATCACTCTCCGGAGCTATTCCTACACTTAGAGAGTGAAAGAAACTCTGATCACTTTAAGTTTTTATTTTGCGAAAAAATTACCCACATTTTGCAAATGAATGCATGCATATGCACAATTTACTAAATCTACCCTCCGTTGGTTCCTAAATGCTGGGATGTTACAGACTTCCCTCATTAAATTAAACTTCGTCCCGAAGTTTGCTGAAGTGTACCTGAATAGTTCTGGATAGGCTTCTTAAGTCATCCTATTTCTCCCATGTGGCTTCTCTCTTGGGGTGATGCTCCCACTGTACCTTGCAGTACTTGATTGCCCTATTCTTAATCTTTTCTATTTCTCTTCCAGAATTTTACAGGGTTTCTCAACATAAGTCGGATCTGCTTGTAATTCTATCTCTTGATGTGTGATTTCATCATCAGGAACTTTAAGACATTTCTGGAGTTGTGACACATGAAAAACATTATGAACTTGAGCCAAGCTTAGGGTAACTCTAAAGCATAAGCTATGGTCCTGTTCTGACTCAGTACTTTGAATGGTCCTATATATCTTGGACTCAATTTTCCTTTAACTCCGAACCTCTTAACTCCTTTCATTAGGCTTACTTTGAGATATACCATGTCTCCTACTTCAGGATGCCATGATCTTCGACTTAGGTCAGCATAACTTTTCTTCCTACTTTGAGCTATTTTTAATCTATCCTTGACTTTATTGATGATATCTTGCCTTTCCTTGATATAGTCTGGCGCAAATTCTTTGCTAGTCCCAGGCTCATACCAACATATTGGTGATCTACATTTCCTTCCATAAAGTACTTGATATGGAGCTTCCTTCAGACTACTCTGATAGTTGTTATTATAGGAAAATTTTGCCAACGGTAGATGATCTTCCCACAAACCGCCAAAATCTAATGCACAAGCCCTTAGCATGTCTTCCAGTATTTGATTGGTTCTTTCAGTTTGACCCCCAGTTTCTGGATGATAGGTTGTGCTGAAATCCAACTTTGAACCAAGTTCTTCATGTAATTGCTTCCAAAATGCTGAAGTAAACACTGATCCTCTATCAGTTACGATATTCTTGGCACTCCGTTCTTACTTAGTATCTCCTTGATGTAAACTTCTACTAATTTCTCGGCATTATCCTTTTGATTCACTGGACTAAAATGTGCACTTTTAGTCAGTCTATCAACAATCACCCATATCATATCTTTCCGTTTAGGTGTCATGGGTAATCCTGTGATGAAGTCCATACCAATTTCCTCCCATTTCCACTCGGGAATCTCCAAAGGTTGCAATGGTCATGCTGGACTTTGATGTTCAGCTTTTACCCTTTGGAAAGTATGGCATTATGACACATATTTTGCAATATCTCTTTTCATGTTATTCCACCAGAATAATTCTTTCAAATTCATGTACATCTTAGTACTTCCTGGATGAATGGAATATGGTGTCTCATGTGCCTCTCGAAGTATCACTTCACGAATCTCAGGCACATCTGGAACACAAAGACGATCTTGGAACCATAAAGATCCATAATCTCCTAGGCAAAAAACGGATGCTTGTCCTTGAGATATCCTCCGAATTTCTTTAGCAATAAAAGGATCTTCTGCTTAATGTCTAAAAATTTCGTGCTTGAGATCACTATTTTTTATGCAACTATCTGCATAGTAGCTAATCCTCCAAGAGTCGTTGTTCTTATAAATTAAACCTCTAATCTTTCCAAATCCATCTGTAACTCTTTTGGTAGCTCCCGATTTCTAGGCTGAATATCTGCACTTTTACGACTTAAAACATCTGCTACAACATTTGTTTTTCCAGGGGTATAATTGATTTTAAATAATAATCTTTGATTATCTCTAACCAACGCTTCTGTCTCATATTCAATTCCTTTTGCGTGAAGAAATATTTGAGACTTTTGTGGTCGGTGTATAACTCACATCTAGCTCCATAAAGAAAATGCCTCCATCCTTTCAAAGCAAATACTACTGCTGCTAACACCAAATCATGAGTTGGATAATTAACTTCATGTGGTTTCAGTTGTCTTGAGACGTAAGCAATTACTTTCCGATCTCGCATTAACACACAACCTAAACCTTCTTTAGATGCATCACAGTATACTGTAAAGTCCTTCCATATTTCAAGAACTGCTAAGACTGGAGCGGTAGTTAATCTAGTCTTTAACTCCTGAAAGCTTGCTTCACACTTCTCATCCCAGATGAATGGTGTATTCTTCCTTAACAATTTGGTCGTTGGTCCAGCTATCTTGGAGAAACCTTCAATGAACCTCCGATAATAACCAGCCATTCCCAAGAAACCTCGAATTTGTTTCACATTGGTTGGTGTAGTCCATTCTAATACTGATTGAACTTTGGATGGATTTACAGCAATCCCATCTTTACTGATCACATGACCGAGGAATTCAACCTTATCTAGCCAGAATTCACACTTGCTAAACTTAGCATAAAGCTTATGTTCTCTTAGGATCTGCAATGCTATTCTCAAATGATCAGCATGCTCTTCCTTATCCTTGGAATATATCTGAATATCATCAATAAACACTATGACAAACTTGTCCAAGTATGGCATGAAGATTTTGTTCATCAAATTCATGAATATTGTCGGTGCATTGGTCAAACCAAACGGTACGACAAGATACTCATAGTGTGCATACCTTGAGACAAATGCTGTCTTCGGAACATCTTCTGGTTTGATTTTTATTTGGTGGTATCCAGATCTTAGATCGATCTTAGAAAATACTCTAGCTCCTTTAACTTGATCAAACAGATCGTAGATTCTAGGTAATGGATACTTATTCTTGATGGTAACATTATTAAGATTCCTATAGTCCCCACACATCCTTCTCCCTCCATCTCTTTTATCCACAAAGATCACCGGTGTTCCGCATGGGGATACACTTTCTTGAATGAATCCTTTTCTAGCTAACTCATCAATTTTATCTTTGAGTTCTTTTAATTCTTTTGGACCCAAATTGTATGGTGCTTGAGCTATTGGTGTTGTACCCAGAATTAGATCAATAGTGAACTCTATTTCCCGATCTGGTGGCATTCCTGGTAGCTCTGTTGGAAAAACATCTGAAAACTCATTTACTATAGGAATATCTTCATTGAGTTCAATTGAAGATCCACCATGATATGACTGTGCTTATCTGCTTGATAAAATATCCTTGCTCCACTTGGAGTCTTGATTGAGACAGTTTTATCCTCACAATTAATCTGAGCTCCATGTTCAGTCATCCAGTCCATACCCACCACTATTGCAATTCCCTTCAAAGGAATCACATAAAGGTCCGCAAAGTATGTACAACCACAGATCGAGATAACCTGATCTTTTTTAATGTGGCGTACAACTACATTTCCCCCTGCCATCACCACGGTCATAGGGTTTTCTAACGTTGCCCTTCTAATCCCGAATTTATCACAGAATTCTTCAGAAATGAATGAAGTAGTTGCACCAGTATCAAATAGAACTTTTCCAGGATTGGAAATGATATTGATCGTACCTATCACTACATGCTCTGAGTTATCCACCTCCTCCAAAGTTGCACAATTCAGCTTCCTGGTGGGTCTGTTCCTCTTGCCATTGTTGTTTTTGACATAATTTCCTCCTCGATTGGGTTGTCCATTACCTCCACTGGCTTGTCCTCCACTCTTTGTAGGACAACCTCCCGGTGGTTTATTCGGAAAATCCGGCTTAATATGTCCTTTCTAGCCATAACCGTAAAAAATAACTACTGTCTTTTTGCATTCTCTCTGGAAATGCCCTAGAAGTCCACAATTGTTGCATATAACATTTCTCCGGGGATTGGACTGATTTCGACCATTGCCCTTGTTATTGTTATTGTTGATGTAAGCTTTACTCCTGGGTTTGAACTCTAGATTGGGTTTAGGTTTACTTGCTTGAATCCTCTATGTCTCTTTCTTGGCTCTCTTCCTTCTATCCTCTTGAACATTCTTGTAATCATCCTCAAAAGTGATGGCTGCATCCAGTAACTGCTGATAAGTTTGTTTATTGGCCAACCTCAACTACATCCTTATGAATGGATTTAACCCTCGTAGACAACTCTTCTTCCTCTTCTCTTTAGTGTTAACTTCTTCCTCTGCATAACGAGACAGTTTGCTAAACTCTCGGATGTACTTCATGACACTAGTATAACCTTGCTGAAGCTCCTCAAACTCTCTACACTTCAACTCCATCACAGTTTCAGGAACATGATACTCACGGAACCTCTGCTTGAACTCTTCCCAAGTATACTCTCTTCCTGGCTGTTGCATGGCCAACTGAGATTCCCACCATGATGCTGCAGGTCCTGTCAAAAGATGAGTCGCATACCTCAGCTTTTCCTCATCATTACAACCTACAGTCTTCAGCTTTATCTTCGTATCTGCTAGCCAATCTTCTGCATCCATTGGTTCAGGGGCTGATGCAAAAGGTAACGGCCTTGCATTCTGGAAGTCGAAAAGACTCACTCCTCGACCTTTAGGCGCTCTTTGGTTTCCAGCTCGACCCAATAGCTCTTCCATGAACTTATTTTGGTTTTCTTGCATCATTTGCATGTACTGCATAAAGTTCTGCTCCATTAGTGGCCTCATTGGTGGTGTTAATGTTCCCTGATTTTCGGCATCTGCATCTGCCTTCTCCTTGGCCTCGCGCTCTATGCGCTGCTGCTCAGATTCGGTTTCTACCCCCGTTTCCATGACCCCTAGTCCTACAACATAAAGCGAATACTCATAATTACATCATGCATATGTGTTCTGAGCTCAACTTTATGCACAAAACTAGTCACACAATGGAAATCAAAATCCAAATATGCATTTTACATATTATACATTACAAACAACTTAGTAATACAAAGTCATTACAACATGTACCATGTAAGTACATTATCAACTTAACAACACTTCCTCATTTATTTATCTACATCATTCTCTCGGATTACAATATGTCGTACCCGATACTTCCTAATAAGTAATCTGCTTCTAGTATCCGCGACGCTCATCATACATGCCTGAAGTCCAACCGTGATGACGTAACATCCTTCGCATAGTTTGTGGAACAAATGACCTTCTAGAAGGAACATACTCAGTATCTGAAGTATCAGGACTTGAGTCATTACTCAGCCCAAGTGTATTGACTCTATCCAGCTCAGCTGAAAAGTCTTCAGAACCCTGTTCAGCATTATCTCCCACTTGCATCTCTTGAGCTTCATTCCTAGAGTTATCAACAGAATATGCAGATTCTGCTGCTCCCCAGGTGCTCTGTTGGGCAAGATAATTAAACACTGGATAATGTATATTCCCTGGGTTTTGAGAAGATGTTGATGATTCAAACACTCCTCCTCGGGGCCTTCTTCCTCATCCTGATCATCTACGAATATGGTATTTCTACTACTGTTACTAGGATTGGTTCTTGCACCCATCCAACTGGATTGTCCAACATCTCTGTTAGACTCATCTATAGAAATCTGATTCCTTTGGGATCCCTCAGGTGATCCCATTCTCCAACCACCAGAATTCTTGATAGGAAGTTCTGAATCAGACCCTTCCTCTAAACCCTGTGGTATAGGATACCTCGTATCTAATGTAGGATCATGGGTAGGTTCTGGTATGGGTGAATAAGGATACGGTGTAAAAGATTCAGGATATATGGTTATGTCCTTAAAGATTGGTTTCGTCCTACTCCTTGCTTCTTTCTCCAACTGGAATGCTAACTGTTTCCTTCTTTCCGGATCAGTTAGATCCTCTAGCATGTCATTTTTATCTTCAACTATAACTTGATGTGTCTTATAAAAAGACGCAACAAGTGTTCGATATCGATCCATAACCTTGGAAGCTAACTTAGGATGCTTCTTCACCAAAGTGCTCCCTTCTAACTCCTTGGCTTTATGCTCCCGGATATTGGCTATCGCCTCCACAACAGCAACATGGTATGTTTCTAAATGACTCCTACCTTCACCTATAGGTAGATCGTGATATAATCCAAGATCCTCTAGAAATTGGATACTCACACGATACTTGGATAACATACGACCATCATAATAATTTATGGTATTCACCGGAATTCTAGTTGGACAACTAAAAATCCTTAAAAGTTGTCGAAGCTGATCAGTGAATGATCCTTGGTAGTCATCGAGAGTCTCTTCTTTCCTTACGAAAGTTTGTTTTGGAAACTTTGGTTCCATAACTCTGTATATCAAAAATATTTTTATTAGTAACCATTAATATATTGCATCATAACAAAGAATCATCGCACTAAAACATATAACGGAATATTCTCATTTGAATACCCATTATACCCTTTTAGAGAATTATTTATCGTTGTTATACACTCCTACATGTAATACCCTTTACTAGGTTTCCAACCTAAGGTCAAAGCAATTTGCTCTGATACCAACTGCGGTGACCCAGCATACCACTGCATCTGTAGTATACTATAGTCATTGACATGACATCCACAGAACACCGTTCCGTAAATATCACATCCCTCGGAGTGGTACAACAGAAACATTGCGGGTCCATGTTACAAACATACACTCATTATTAATATTACAATACCAGAAGTTCAATACTTCAAAAGATTCAACTTACAAACCAAAATATAAAGTGTTTTAGCGGAAGTTGAAAGTACCAACTACAACTAAGAGTTGAGCTCAGTAGCTTATTATATAAGGTTCATGCTGCTCGGCTCCGTTGATTACTAATAACTAGGGAAACTAAGCTGATTCGTTGCCATCTACTCCATATTGGATCTCGTAATCCACTCCTTCAACACCACTTGGCAGGTCAGGCTCCTCATAGAAGACATCCTCTTGACAGTCTGTTGCATACATTGGAGTATCTTCGGGATCCTCATAGTCTAGGCAGGGGATCAAAGGAAAAGGTGAGTAACAGTGTTACCAAGCAAGCTCATTATATGCAAGGTGCAAAGTTTGATGCTCTATCTACCACCTCGGACTATAAGTCTTTGGAACTATGCAGTTTTCGTAAATCTTTCTTCAAAGATTTATTTTATAATTAAAAACTATGCCCATCAGCCTTCACAGGTTTACTAGAACTTTCATGGAGTTACTTTCCTGCCGCGTTCGTAGCTTCTTCCCGGAACAGGGAGTAACAAGTTACAATTCTTACACTCTGCAGAGGTGCGTTACTTTACCCATGAGAGATCAACTCCTTGTTGCACAACCGGGCGTACTTTCTCATCCACAATTCCATGATGTGGGGCCCAGTAGGTGATCCAAGCCAATCACTGCCCCCTTCGTGACCTCGCATGCCTCCTTGGTGTACACCATTCCCACCCATTGAATTACCGCAATGGTTTGTACAAACGGTTAGATGCCAGAACTATCGTGGGACGATGAGGGTTCCCACCCATATGCTGCATATCCTCTACGAATTATCAATTAATATGCATGCTACGAGGATAACAGCCACGACCTGCACATCGGCTACATGCGAGAGGAAGAAGATATAGCTGACTTCTCCGTCCCATTCCAAATCTCATGGTTAATTCAATGCATTATTTATTATTTATCTTCTTTGTGTGTTTTACCCAATATTTTAGTTTCTGGAATTTCCTTAAGTAATAACGAAAATTATTTTAAATAATAACTTTTTAATATTCTATAAGTATTACATTCACTATTTTTGTCATGTAATATATTATTAATAGAGTAAAATCCAAAGGTTTTATTTATTATTAGGAACTCTTGTATTTATTTGTTTAATAATTCCTTTTTAAGAATTAGCATTTAAATAAAATTTATTTTGGTAACTTTAAATATTTATTTAGTATTCTTCTAAAATACTACAATAATAAAATATCATAAAAGTGATTTTTCTTTATTTTTATCCTCTTTCTTTAATTTTTTAAAATTCTAGAAGGAATATATATATTATAAAATTCTTGACTAAAAATTATATATATATACAAATTATCTTTTAATTTATCTAAATAGGTTGGATTATTATGAATCCAAAAGTATATTATTTGCAATTTTAGACTTCTATTTTATTTTCTAGAATTTTATTTAATTCTAGGGGTATTTTTGTCTTTTATTAATTAATAAAAATTCATTTAAGTTTTCGGCTAAACCTTTTTGGGCTTATTGGGCCAATCTGGCCCAAGTGGCTTGAAAAAAAAGGTCACCCCAAAGTGCTCTGGCCCTATTGGCCCATTCTCTCTCTCTCTCTCTCTCTTGACCTCACCTCCTCTCCTCCTCGACCATGTAGTTGCTGGCACCGCCGCCGTGCGATGCCCGCCACCGTGGTTATCGACCATGCTCCTTCAACTGCCCTGCCTCGATTTGATTCTGGGGCCCTCCTCTGGCCAGGCTAGCCCCCTTCCCGAACCCTAGGGTTTGGGGTGGTGCTGCTAACATCGCCGACGATCCTCCCATGGTGACGTACGCTGCTATGACTGTCGTCGTGGCTGGTGCGGGTTGTAGCGCCCTCTGGGGTGCTCCCCGTGCCGCCACGAGCTTGTGGGCCCCTCTGCTTACTTTTTAATTCTCCAGCGAGGACCACCGGTGAGTTGTTTCTCTATGATCTCCCGTGCCTTAGTTTACTTCGAGTGTCTTGGTGTGTAACTAGTGTTTTATCCTCCATTAGAGTTTGTACTGGTTCTAGGGTTCATGCCTGGTTTTATTGTTCATCCTTGTGTGCTTGTAAAATGATGCTATGATCTGGTAGTGATGCTCAGTGAAGATTGTGTTCTCTGCACCTCAGTGCTTGTTATCATCCTTTGATTATGTGATGTTGTTGTTGATCTAATGCTAGTGCTTCATAGTTTTGTCTCTAATTGGTGATATTGTTGCTTAGTGTGTTCATCTTCTATCAGTATCATGATACTAACAGTAACACTGTCAGTGATGATTCACTGCATCAGTGATTGCTGGCTTCTATGTTTATCATAGACTGAACTTAATCATTAGAGTCTAATGATACTCTGAAGATAATTGAATATGTTAAATGATCTATGAGTATAATCTTAGGGAAATGATAATTAGTGACTTGGTTGCAGGATCTGTTCTTGTGACACCATCTTGGTATGGCACACAAGTTGATTCTTCTAATGGCTTTACTATGGTTAGTACTTGAGATTGGGGTAGATACTTGACAATAAGTTGAAAGCTTCACTTAATGTTAATGCCTATGATGTTGGTCTGAGGCTCTAGGAACTAGATTCCTATATTGCTATAACTTCCAAAATTGGCTAAGGCATCATAGTTGCTTACTAGATCTTGGATCCTAGTTGGTTAAGTTAGTTGATTTGTTTGTAGCTTATGAGATCTGAGGTGCTACTCTTTCTTGGAGATGTGCCTAGATTTTTATAAGAACAAATGATGAAACATATAAGTTGCTTTTGGTATCAGCAAATCTATGAGGCTGGTCTGAGATTTTGGTGTGTTTGGTAGAGTTTGGTTCTGGCCTTTATATTTGAAATCCTCTAGGATAGGTTCACCCCACTTGGGTGATCACTGAGAGGTTGTCTTATGAAACAACACATATTTTCTGTTTGGATAAGATGAACAGATCATGTAGATGTTTATGATACTCACCACAAAAGTTGATGATTTTGGTGGCTTGATGTGCTGGTGGTGTTGCTGGCCTGATCCTGTCCTTCACCTCCTGGTGTTGTTCTTGTTTCCCCTGGTTCCTGTGCTTGGCCTTGATCAACCCTGCTCCTCCTAGCTCCTGTGAGCTTGACCTTGTTGTCCACGTGATTCTCCCCCTCCTTATGTCACCATCCGGTGATGCTTGGATTGAATGTAGGGGTTCGTAGCATGGAAAACAAAAAAAATCTACCGCATGCACACAAACAAGCCAAGATCTATCTAATAGATCGTAGCAACGAGTCGATAGGAGCACTCACCCTTGAAGATTCCAAAGCGGTTAACGAGAGCAGATTATCGTGGGTGATGTAGTCGTACACTTGTCGATCTCAAGATCGTGTGGACGATCCTTCGGCACTACGTTCCGGAAGCGCTTCCGTAGTCGGTCACACGTTCGGTACTCGATGAAGACCTTCCTCTCCCTTGTTCCAGCAGGCAGCGTAGGTTATAGTTCTCCCCTCGTGATTCCGGTAGCACGACGGCGTGGTGTCGGAAGTAGAGGGAATATCCCGCAGGGCTTCGCCTAAGCCGGTACGATTTATGGTGGATCTAGGGTTTACCGGTGATCTAGGGTTTAGAAGACCGAGAGGAGGAGGAGGTGTCGGTGGCGACTAGGGCGGCAGCGTGAGGCGGCGGCGGCGCATGGGTGTGGGGAGGGATAGGCTTGGTGTTTTGGGGCAGCCCTCCCCCCTCTATTTATGAGAGGGGGGGCAACCTTGTGAGGGGTGAGTTTGAATCCACTTCCAAACCCAAGTTGGAAGGACTCTTTCCTTCTTCCACTAGGAAACCATTGTTCGAGTTTGACTTTTCAAACCTCCCGTTTGACTTTCAATTTAGAGCTTTAATTCTCTCTCACAAATGACCACACCAAGTGACCTAGGATATGATCCAATCATTCCACTTACCCATGACACATTCATGGACCATTCCCCTTCCGGTCTGGTGAACCTTCTAGAACCTTCTAGAATCTCTCCGATGAAAACATCGAAATCATTCCCGAACTCCGGAATCGGACTTTCCTTATATGAATCTTATTCTCCGGACCATTCCGGATCTCCTCGTGATATCCCGAATCCCATCTGAGACTCCGAACAACATTTGGTATCCCTACTAACATTCCATATCTACTAAACAACATCGAATCCTTAAGTGTGTCTCCCTACGGTTCGTGAATTATGCGGACATGACCGAGACACTTCTCCGATCAATAACCAATAGAGGAATCTGGAAATTCATATGGCTCCCACATATTTCTACAATTACTTTGCGATCGAATGAACCACTTACATACGATACCAATTTCCCTTTGTCTCACGATAGTTTACTTATCTGAGGTTTTGATCGTCGGTATCTCTACATACCTAGTTCAACCTCGTTACCGATAAGTACTCTTTTCTTGTTCCCGTGATATGTGATCCCTTGTGAGCCAGTCACATGCTTGCAAGCTAATTGGATTACATTCCACCGAGAGGGCGCAAAGTATATCTATCCGTCATATGGATGGACAAATCCCACTCTTGATCCATATGCCTCAACCCATACTTTCCGAACACTCAATGCCACCTTTATAGCCACCCAGTTACGGTGTGGTGTTTGATGTCATCAAAGCATCCTAACGGTGATGGTGATTAGCATGATCTCATGGTCGAAGGAATTAGGTTACTATGTATCAAAAAGCTTATAGAAAACGAACTATTGAAATGACTTGATCTTTATGCTACGCTTATCTATAGGAGTATGTCCATCACACCATTCTCCTAATGATATGATCTCATTGTTAATAACATATCAATGTTCATGATCGAGAAACCACGATCGTCTATTAACAAACAAGCTAGTATTATTAAAGAGGCTTTACTAGGGACTCTAATTTAGTTTACAAATCACACAAGTATTAATGTTTCCGGTTAATACTGTTATAGCATGAATGTCAACATTTATCATAAACACAAAGATATAATAATAACCACTTTTATTATTGCCTCTAGGGCATATCTCCAACAGTATCCCACTTGCACTAGAGTCATCTAATCTAGATTACATGGTAATATACAGAACACCCATGGCGGTTTGGTGTTGGTCATGTTTTGCCCTCGGGAGAGGTTTAGTCAACGGATCCATCACATTCAGATCTGTGTGTACTTTGCAAATCTTTATGTCACCATCTTGGACATGCTCTCGAATAGCGTGAAAACGTAGCTTGATATGCTTCAGCTTCTTGTGTGACCTTGGTTCTTCCGCATTGGCTATGGCGTCCATGTTATCACAATAGATAGACATTTGGTCCAACGCACTTGGAACCACAACAAGTTCTGTAATAAACTCCTTCATCCATATCGCCTCTTGTGAAGCCTCCGAAGCAGCTATGTATTCCGACTCAGTTGAAGATCTCGCCACAACGCTTTGCTTTGCACTCCTCCAGCTAACTGCTGCACCATTCAAAGTAAATACATATCCAGATTGTGATTTAGAATCATCCGGATCGGTGTTCCAACTAGCATCGGTGTAACCATTGACAACGAGATGTTCATCACCTCCATAAGAAAGAACCATATCCTTAGTTCTTCTCAAGTACTTAAGGATGTTTTTGACCGCTGTCCAATGATCCACTCCTGGATCACTTTGATATCTGCTAGTCAAACTAACAGCATATGCAATGTCGGGTCTAGTACATAGCATGGCATACATAAGAGATCCTATTGCTGAGGCATAGGGAGTCTTACTCATCCTTTCTCTATCTTCTGCCGTTGCAGGACTTTGAGTTTTACTCAAGGTCGTATTGGGCAACATGGGCAAGAACCCTTTCTTGCTATCTTCCATTCCAAACCTCTTTAGAACTTTGTCCAAATATGTACTCGGTTACAATGATATTAGGCATCTCGATCTATCTATATAAATCTTTATGCCTAATATGTAAGCTGCTTCGCCAAGATCTTTCATTGAAAAACTATTATTCAAATAATCCTTGACACTATTAAGAAGGTCTACATCATTCCCAATCCACAATATGTCATCTACATATAGTATTAAGAATTCTACAGAGCTCCCACTCACTTTCTTGTAAATACAAGCTTCTCCATAAGTTTGTATAAAACCAAAGCTTTTGATCACCTTATCAAAACATTGATTCCAACTCCGGGATGCTTGGTTCAATCCATAAATGGACCGTTGAAGTTTGCATACCTTGTTAGCATCTTTAGGATCGACAAAACCTTTGGGTTGTACCATATACAATTCTTCATCAATGTCTCCATTGAGGAACGCCGTTTTGACATCCATCTGCCATATCTCATAATCATAATATGCAACGATTGCTAACATAATCCTTACAGACTTTAGCTTCGCTAACAGTGAGAAAGTCTCATCTTAGTCAACTCCTGCAATTTGTCAAAACCCTTTTGCGACAAGTCGAGCTTTATAGACACTAACATTACCATCAACATCTGTTTTCTTCTTGAAAATCCATTTGTTCTCGACAGCCTGCCGGCCATCCGGTAAGTCCACCAAAGTCCATACTTGGTTTTCGTACATGGATCCAATCTCGGATTTCATGGCTTCTTGCCATTTATTGGAATCTAGGCTCATCATTGCTTCCTCATATGTCGCAGGGTCATCGGTGTTGTCCACCAACATGACACTCATAACGGGATCATACCAATCAGGAGTGGTACGAGTTCTCGTTTACCTGAGAGGCTCTGTAGTAACTTCAATCGAAGTTTCATGATTAACATCATTAGCTTCCTCTCTTATTGGTGTAGGCGCCATAGGAACTACTTCCGGTGCTGCGCTACTCGCAAGTTCGAGGGAAGGTTCAACAACCTCGTCAAGTTCTACTTTCCTTACAGTCACTTCTTTCGAGAGAAACTCCTTCTCTAGAAAGGATCCATTCTTGTCAACGAAGATTTTGCCCTCGGATCTATGATATTAGGTATAACCAATAGTTTCCTTCGGGTATCTTATGAAGACGCATTTTTCTGCTTTGGGTTCAAGCTTGTCGGGCTGTAACTTCTTTACATAAGCTTCACAACCCCAAACTTTAAGGAACGACAATTTAGGTTTCTTCCCAAACCATAATTCATACGGTGTCGTTTCAACGGATTTAGATGGTGCCCTATTTAAAGTGAATGCGGCTGTTTCTAATGCGTAACCCCAAAATGATAGCGGCAAATCTGTAAGTGACATCATAGAATGAACCATATCTAAGAGAGTTCGATTACGACGTTCGGACACACCATTACGTTGTGGTGTTCCCGACGGTGTCAACTGTGAAAGTATTCCGCATTTATTCAAACACTCATGAAATTCATAACATAGATATTCACCTCCACGATCATATCATAGAAAGTTAATCTTCTTGTTACATTGATTATCTACCTCACTTTGAAATTCCTTAAACTTCTCGAAAGTTTTGGACTTATGTTTCATGAAATAGATATACCCATATCTACTCAAGTCATCCGTGAAGGTAAGAACATAGCGATAACCACTGCGTGATGCTACACTCATTGGACCACACACATCGGTATGTATGATTTCCAACAAGTTTGTAGCTCGCTTCATCATACCAGAAAATGGAGTCTTAGTCATTTTACCCATCAGACATGCTTCGCATCTTTCAAGTGATTCGAAATCAAGTGATTCAAGAAGTCCATCGGAATGGAGTTTCTTCATAGGCTTCACTCCAATATGACCAAGAGGACAGTGCCACATATAGGTCGAGTTATCGCTTAATTTCAAACGTTTAGCTTCAATGTTATTAATGTGTGTATTACTACAATCGAGATTCAATAAGAATAGACCATCTATCAAAGGTGCATGTGCATAAAACATATTACTCATATAAATCGAACAACCATTATTCTTGGACTTAAACACGTAACCGTCTCGCAATAAACGTGATCCGGATATAATGTTCATGCTCAACGCAGGCACCAAATAACAATTATTTAAGTATAAAACTAATCCCGATGGTAGATGAAGAGGTAGCGTGTCGGCCGCGATCACATCAACCTTTGATCCATTTCCAACGTGCATCGTCACCTCGTTCTTCGCTAGCTTCCGTTTATTTTGCAGCACCTGTTTCGAGTTACAAATATGAGCAACCGAACCAGTATCAAATACCTAGGCACTACTACGATTACTAGTGAGATACACATCAATAACAAGTATATCGGATATACCTTTCTTCTTGATGTTGCCATTCTTCAAATCCGCCAAGTACTAAGGGCAATTCCGCTTCCAGTGACCCTCTCCCTTGCAGTAAAAGCACTCAGTATCAGCCTTAGGCCCAGCCTTGGTCTTCTTCGTCGGCGCGGTAACTTTCTTACTACCCTTCCTGAAGTTTCCCTTTTTCTTAGACTTGCCTTGCTTCTTGAATTTGGTGGTCTTATTGACCAACAACACTTGGTGCTCTTTCTTGATCTCCACTTCTGCAGACTTCAACATGGAGAAGAGTTCGGGCAACGACTTGTCCATGTTTTGCATATTGTAGTCCATCACAAAGTTCTTGTAACTTGGTGGTAGTGATTGGAAGACACGGTGAATCCCCAAAGCATTAGGAATCACTATACCTAAGCTTTGAAGCTTGCTTGCGTGCCCAGACATCTTAAGCACGTGCTCACTGACGGAGCTGCCCTCTTCCATCTTGCAGTTAAAGAACTTTTCAGAAGTCTCAAAACTTTCAACTGTCACGTGAGCCTCAAATATCATTTTGAGTTCACGGACAATATCATGTGGATCATGGTTCTCAAACCTTTTCTGAAGCTCTGATTCCAAACCATACAAGATAGCACACTGAACTTTGGAGTACTGATTCTTCCGAGCGAGGAAAACATTCTTTACCTCATCGGTAGCATCAGCTGCAGGCGGGTCACCTAGCGGTGCATCCAACACATAGGTCAAATTACCATCATTAAGGAGAATCCTCAAATTGTGGAACCAATCCACGAAGTTGCTTCCATTGTTTTTCAACTTTTCTTTCTCTAGGAACGCATTAAAATTGATGGTAGGGGCCGCCATTGATCTACAACATATTTTCAATAGTTTAGACTAAGTTTATGACAAATTTAGTTCTAATTAATAGTTAAATTAATCTAGGTGAAATCCCACTCAAAACAATATCCCTCACATTGTTTTAGTGATCACATGAACCAAATCCACCACATCAAAACCGATCATCACGAGAGTTGATGTAGCTTCAATGGCGAACAATCAACATGTTCATCATATCTACTATATGACTCATTCTTTACCTTTCGGTGATCCGTGTTTCGAGACCATGTCTGTACATGCTAGGCTCATCAAGATCAAACCTTAGCTTCCGCATGAGGAAATCTGGCTTGCTCACGTTGTATACACTCGCAGAATCTAACACACCCGATCATCACGTGGTGCTTCGAAACAATGAGCTTTAGCAACGGTGCTTACTAAGGATGAACACTTTAAAACTTGAAATTTTGTACTTGAGGGATCATCTTATAATGCTACCATCGCGAACTAAGCAATACAAGATGCATAAAAGGATTAACATCACATGCAATTCATAATATGTGATATGATATGGCCTTTCTTCTTGTACTTCCGATCTCCATCTTCAAGCACGAACATGATCTCCATCATCATCAGTATGGCGTCAAGGTCAATGGCGCCGCTTCATGGTTGTCGTCCACCAGCATCAACTATTACAACTACTTTGAATAGACACGCAGGTCTTAACGGAATTTAAAAGACAACCATATGGCTCCTGCCAGTTGCCAACTTACAATACGGATCATTGCATACATCATATATAATCACAATCATGGCCATATCACATCACAGCACACTCCTGCAAAACAAAGTTAGACGCCTCTAATTTTATTTGCATATTTTACGTGGTTTGGGACTTTCAATAAGTGTCGTTCTAACTTACGAACAAGAACCACAACGTTGATGTTTGAACTATCAAGTGCTCGTTGTAAATTGAATCTATACTATGATGGGAGAGACAGACACCCGCAAAGCCACTTGTGCAATACAAGTTGCATGTTAAGCGTGGAGCAAGTCTCATGAACGATGTCATGTAAGGTTAGCTCGGGCCGCTTCATCCCATCATACCGCAAGATGAAAAGTACATAAAAAGCAATTGATAATAAAAGCACCACCGCCCACAATGACCATTGTGTTCTACTCGTGCAACAGATCTACATATAGACACGGCTCTGATACCACTGTAGGGGTTCGTAGCATGGAAAACAAAAAAATTCTACCGCATGCACACAAACAAGCCAAGATCTATCTACTAGATTATAGCAACGAGTCGATAGAAGCACTCACCCTTGAAGATTCCAAAGCGGTTAACGAGAGCAGATTCTCGTGGGTGATGTAGTTGTACACTTGCCGATCTCAAGATCGTGTAGACGATCCTTCCTGGTGTGTTAAAGGCAGCTTCAGTAGGTCACACGTTCGGTACTCGATGAAGACCTTCCTCTCCCTTGTTCCAGCAGGCAGTGGAGGTTGTAGTTCTCCCCTCGTGATTCCGGCAGCACGACGGCGTGGTGTCGGAAGTAGAGGGAAGATCCCGCAGGGCTTCGCTTAAGCCGGTACGAGTTATGGTGGATCTAGGGTTTAGAAGACCAAAAGGAGGAGGAGGTGTCAGCGGCGACTAGGGCGGCGGCGACTGACGATGTTTAATCTCATCAATGCCCATTGTTATGGACTTGGGTTTTGGAGAAGATGGGGATGCTGTAGATCGTGGCACGGTTAACAGACAAGCAACCAGGGGACACAAGATTTACCCAGGTTCAGGCCCCCGGAGGGAAAACCCTACTCCTGCTTGTCTGCTCTTGATTACGGCAGAACCGAAGGTTACAGGGTGGGCACCAATTCGATATGGCGTGGAGGTGTGTGCGAAAGTATGAGTCGAGAGATCTAAGACGTACCCTCCTGGCCTTTATATAGACTTAGGCAGGTCCCGGGCATAGTCCTAGTCGGTTACAAGTTCTAGGGTTTTACCCCTTTGAATTTCCTATCTATGCTAGTCTTGCTCTCCAAGGATCCGAAGGCGTCATGGGCCTTGGCCACCCGAAAATCGTCGTGGGCCAGCGTTTATCTGCTGTGGGCCTTCCTTGGGCTGGACCAGGTATGCTGAAGTCACGTACCCATAGGGTATGACCATGTCAGTAGCCCCCGAGTGATCAGTCGAATCTTAGATTCGGCTGAGGACTCTTCAATCTTTCGGGTGCAACTATGTATTAATAATATAAGTGTGTAGGGATTGTTGATGCGTGTGCCTGACTCACCCGACGGATCAGGGTCAGTTAACTGTCTTAGGACGAAACAACACGATCTTCTTCAAGTTCGAGTCCCTCAACTCGAACTCGAACATATATTTGGGGTAATTCGACTCGGGCGCGGAGGACTTACAGAGTGGAATTCCGGTGATTTTAATTAACGCATTAACGCGTCCGTCGGGATTTTTCATCACGCCTGTTGACATGGATTTGTACTAGCAGAGCGTAGTCATGTACGTTTCCAGGCCGTTAGATGATATCTGCAGGTCTTATCTTTGTGTCGCAGACACAACATCCGAATGTTCGCCACCGCCGAGGTGTTTCGGCTGGCCAAGGAGATCGTTGCTCACTTAGCGTTTTTTTTGGGGCAGAGATGCCAAAAAAGTTTTTGCGTGTTGATCCGAAAGATCATAGTCGAAGAGTTCATAGGGTGCGCGACCAGCGCTCCCTATGGGAGTAGCCCTCGAGTGTCTGTTCGAGTCGTAGACTCGAGCAGAGACTTTAGTTCAAGCATTTATTCGGTTGTTAGGTCCGTAGGACTCAAAAAATTTCGGATGATTAAATCCATCCTCCCTATGGGAGTAGCCCCCGAGTCCGTAGTGGAGTCGTAGACTCGACGTAGGACTCGAAGAAATACTTTGCCGTTATTCATCTTCCGGGTGCGCGGTCAGCGCTCCTGATAGGAGTAGGCCCCGAGTATTTAGTCGAATCAAAGATTCGAATGAGTACTCTTAGCTCTTAGCTGTGGAGCCGAAGAATCATAATTGGTGCTAGTATAGCTTTTGATGACATCAGTGCTGACGATCGATGACCTCAAGCGTCTGCTACGCCAGAGATGACTTGACTGGACGAACATGGATCCCACTTGCTGACTTTGAATTGACCGGTCACGCGGGGCGTGGAGATAATTACGGCATCTCCTCGATTTCCGCGCGTAGTGGACGGCGTGGTAACGACGGTTCGTTGTGGTGTTGACACGTGTACAGCCAGATCTGCCGTTGGCGTTAGGTCTTCTAGATGAACGGCTGCCATGCATCGTCTTCGTTGTTATAATCGTTGAGGGGAACCGTGGTTTGTTTTCACCGCACCAGTTCTTGTGTTTCACTGCCTCCTTGCGCTCGAGCGATTCTTGCTTCGCGCTGGGATTTCCATACACATTTCCGTCGTCCTTTGTACATTTTCACCGCCGGCGCCGCCGTAGCGTGATGGGGAAACCAAAGAAGTCTTCATCTGCGGTTGGGACCAGCGCCGCCGGAGGAAAGAAGGGCGCCGCCGTTGCTCGTGTCACCGATGGTGGCTGGCGGCGATCAGAGACGCGGGAGAGCGATCTCCGCAAGCTGCGCGAGCGGGGCCTGATCCCGCAAGATACGGAGGCCATCAAACTTCCTGGCAATGAGGTAATCCCCCGTCCCCCATCTGGGTACCGGGTTATGTTCCTCGCCTTTGTTTTGCGTGGGTTTTCGTATCCAGTCCATGACTTCCTTCGTGGACTGCTCTTCTTCTATGGGATTCTTTGCATCATCATCTCCCAATTCTCTTCTCCACATTGCTTGTTTTATCACTTTTATGCAGTCTTGGCTTGGCATTGAGTCGCACTTTGGCCTCTTCCTAAGCTCTATTCCGTGAAGAGGCAATCTGTCGGATGGTGTGTATCCTATTGGGGTTGCATCATCTCCCTTAGTCCCAATCTTCTCTTCTTTTCCTTTTCCATGTCCGAATCATCCAAGATCTTGGCGGAGGCGATGGTTTTATATCCGCGACCAGAAGTTCCCGGGCAAGATTTTGGTCTTGTTCCTTTGACCCCTCCCAAATGATTGAGAAGAAAAGGTCTTGGAAAAACCAAATCTTAGACGGTGAGGTGGCGGAGATAGAGGCCACTGCCGTCGGGTGGAGGATCTCCAATGATTCCCGAGAAGGAGGTGAACGTGTGGACATCATCCGAACGTTTCTTGAGCGCCGGTGCAGCCTCTCCAAGCGAGGGCGCACCGATGTTTCTTTATTCAGGCACCGTGATCCGATGAGGGTTTCGGTGAGAAAATCTCCGAGGGTATCTTGACAGGCCCTTCGCCTTGCCGAAGTTCAAGGCCGGAGAAGAAATCCCGGGGGAGTCGCTGACTCCTCCCTTTTCTTCGACGTTGGTCGTACCGAAGGTGTAGATTTGTGCACGTAGTGCTCCCCTTTTTTTGTCGGCTATGTATTTGTTTCCTTTGTTTGCTAACAAAGTTCCTTCTCATCTTGCAGAGCTTCAAGGTGCCGGGCATGGTACCACCATTGCCCGAAAGGTATCCGAATGCCCCGGATAATGAAGTGGTTGATTCCGTGTCCGAGCTACCGTCAGCGCGATCTCCAGCGGAGGATGCCGACGAGTCGAGTGAGGACCATACGCGCAAGCAATCACGGAGCTCCAGCGAGTCTTCGGATGCCTCGACTCCTCCGACTCCCAGAAACCCTCTGGGCCTTGAGCGTCATGATGATGGTCACAGAGGCTCTTCCTCTCCTATTCCTGCCATTCATGTGCGGGCCGCAGCGCCGCACCCGCCAGCAAAGCGGAAGAAGGAAGAAAAGAAGGAGGATAAGAAGGAAGAGAAGAAAGAGGAGAAGAGGGACCGAAGGGCTTCTCCTATCTTCGACCTGAGCGCATTGGGCTCGTAAGTTTTCTTGTTATATTGTTGTCCTTGTTCCTTTGTGATTTTTGCACTTGTGCTGATTGGTTTGTATGCAGGCAATCCTCCCATGATTCCTCTAGTGATGGTGAGCGGGAGATGATGGGGGAGTCGAAAATTGCGTCTCCTCCACCTCAAACGGTGGCGACTTCGGGTGACGCGCCTCCGGATACTCCGTTGCAGGAGGTGCAGGTGGTTGAGCCTCAGAATTTCGCAGGCGGTCCTTCGGGGTCTTCATCAGAGCATGTGAGTTTTTCCTGCCTCATGGGGGGAGCCCCCGAGTGTCTTCGTGTGCGAATCTTGTTTTTACTTCTTTGTGTTGGGCGTAGCCCCCAAGCCCTTTTCTTACTGGCATTACTTTTTCTGCAGCCTTTTGTGCAAGAGGCCAAGCGGCTTGTGCAAGAGCGCCTGGTGCTGGAGGCGAACCTTCGGCAGCTTCAAGGTATCTATCTGACTTTTCTCTTATGTATCCTGGTTTAGTTCTTTGACATTTGTTTGTTTTGAATACAGAGGAGCATAACAAGTCTCTCCGTGAGGTTGACGCTCTCAAGAAGAGCCTTGGTCAATCGGAGCAGAAGGCCGGAGCCGCCGTTGGTGCGAAAGAACGCCTTGAGCTAGAGCTGACTAAGGCAGCCGAAGCGAAAGAGCGTCTGAAGCAGGAAGCCGCAGATCGTGAGGAGCAGCTGGCCACGGTTGCGGCTGTTCGCGAAAAAGAGGTGGCGGCGAAGCTCATGGCTGCTGCCAAGGCTATTTTGGGTGAGTACTAGTTTTGTACTTTTTTTCTTTTCCTTCGGGTCTTCTTTTATGCGGCTTTTATTCATGTCTTTCTTCTTTTTGTCTCAGATGCCGCAGGCATCGAGTTTGACCGCGGTGCTCTGGAGCACGGGAGTGCTCTAGATGATGCCACTGCGGCGGTCGAAGACCGCTGCAGCATCATCGTCAACTCCCTTGCCAAGGCGAAAGAGGTCCTTGGTCGCTTCTACAAGGAGCTTGTCCCGAAGGGCGCAGCCCTTGACGATGTGGATGCTCTGGCGGAGGCTCTGTCAGCCGAAGCGCCTGCAGCGTATAAACGCAAGCAGAAAGGCAACGGCGCATCCGTCGGGCTGGCGATGGCCATGGCGGCTGGAGCGGAGCTGGATCTGCCCCAGATCACTTCTCGGATGCCAATGGCTGCGGATGGATCCGAGGTAGCCTTTGCTGCCTATTCTGCTCGCTGCAGGCGATATGGGCCCAAGCTCATTGATTTGCTGTCTGAGTATGCACTGCGGCAGCAGGGTGGGGCCAAAGCTAGGCAGTCTGGCTCCGAAGCGACTCAGGCTCCTGCATCTTAGGCGTAGTAAATGTAGGCTAGTTTGTAGTTTGTTTTTGTTGTAAATATCTTGAAGAACACCATCCTTGTGCCACGTAGTGGCTTTATATATTCAATGAATTTCTCTGAGTTGTGCTCCATCCTTGGCTGAATGTTTGTGTTCCTTTCTTTTGCTGCCGCTATAGGTTCCTTCGGGTGGTGACCCTGTTGACGCCCCCTCCGCAACGCCGTTGCGCCCATCCTTGGATGATTCCTCGCAGCTTACTTTCCTTCGGGATCGTGTGCGCAGTCTGGAGAGGGAGTTGCTCGAGCTACGCGGTCATGCCGACGTTTGGAAGTCCAAGGCAGATCGTGGCGCAGCCAGAGAGGAGTACTTGATGGCAGAGTTGGTCCGTCTGTCCGAGCAGCTGCAGTGTAAGTTGTTCCTTGGTCGAGCTGTAGCTCTGGTCTTCGGGTGAGCCTGTTGGCCTTATTCTTATTTTGTCCGATTGCTGCAGGTGCAAATCTTGCTCCGAGGGAAGAAAAAGAGCGTATCGCTGTTCGGGTCAATTGCTTGACTCAACAGGACATGGAGGCCGGCGGCTTCTTCTGGATGGATCGTGATCGCGCCATAGCCCTGGCGACGGTGCAGGATCGTGTTCATCAAGTTTCGCGGGTGCTCCGCCAAGTACAGACATCGCTTTCCTCGGTGTTGCACGTCATGTTCCCTTTGGATGTCGCGCCAATAAACCTTGCGGGTCTTCTTTCAAAATTTCGGAACGTAAGCAATGTCAAGGAGTTGGTGCGGCAGCAGCTTGTCGCAGGAGTGAAGGATGCGTTGTCTCTTGTGAGGCTGCACCGGCCTGATGTGGATTTGGCTGCCGTGGCTGCTGGGCCACCTCTTCACCCTGATGGTAGCGAGTGGGACATGCGTCCGCATTACGCGGCTGTGAGGCAGTATGCCGAACGGATTGTAGATTTGTTTGAGCAGCGTGCCCAGGTTATTCTTCAACATAGATAGTACCTGTAAAAAGAGAGAGATGTAAAATTTGTATATTTCGGCTGGGCGTGTTGTGCCCTTTGTTGTAAAGGTTTGTTTGCATGTGAGCACGCAGTGCTTTAATTGGATACGTGTCCTTTTCGTTTGCCTGACGTTGTCAGCTACTCAGGTGTACACGTTTGGCCCTCAGTCGATGAAATCGTGAGGTGGGGGGAGCCCCTGAGTGCGTTTGTAGCATGTAGTATAGTTGCAGAAAATAGTGAATCGAAGTTTTTGGGGCGAGACACTTAGCTTTATTTATATCGTAATGGAGGAGGTACATTGTTCGGCTGAGTAGCCTTGGCTGGAAGCCTTATTGAAAGTAAAAGAAGGGGGTAGGTTGCTACGGATAGAACCGTCGCAGGTGCGAGATATTCCATGGGTTGGAGTATGCGACTCCAGACTCCACGTGCTCGAGGCGATAGGCGCCACCTGGGATGACTTTGGTGATGACGTACGGTCCTTCCCATGGCGACTCGAATTTATTCGGTCGCTTTTGCTTGAGTCGCAAGACGAGGTCTCCTTCGACGAAGGACCTTGGGCGGCTGGCCGTAGTTGCGGAGACTCTGCTGGTACACCGCTGATCGAGCTGCTGCTATATCCCGTGCTTCGTCGAGTGTATCGACAGCGTCTTCGAGTGCAGCCGTGGATTCAGCTTCGCTGTAGGCGACGACCCGTGGGGCCTGGTGGTGTACTTCGGCTGGTAGCACGGCTTCGGCTCCGTGTACCATGAAGAACGGTGTGTAGCTGGTGGAGCTGTTTGGCGTAGTTCGTAAGATCCACAGGACGGAGGGTAGCTCCTTCGTCCAATTTCCAGCTTTGTGTTCGAGTGAGCTCATGAGGCGCTTCTTGATGCCGGCTCCGATTAGGCCATTGGCTTTTTCCACTTGTCCGTTCGTTTGCGGGTGTGCCACTGAGGCATATGTGATGTTGATTCCAAGGCCTTCGCAGAAGTCCTGGAATTCTTCGGAGATGAAGTTCGATCCATTGTCGGTGATGATGCTGTGTGGTACGCCGAACCTGTAGACGATGAACTCGAAGAACTTGACGGCAGTTTTGCCTTTCTGGTTGGTGACCGGCATGGCCTCGATCCACTTGGTAAATTTGTCGACTGCAACCAGGAGGAAGACGTGTCCTCCTTTCGAGGATTTTGGCAATTTGCCGATCATGTCGAGGCCCCATTGAGTGAAAGGCCAAGCTATAGGTATGGGTCTGAGCTCGGACCTGGGTGCGTGCGGTTTGTCGGCGAAACGTTGGCATCCGTTGCATATTCGGACAATGTCCTTTGCGTCGCTCATGGCCGTTGGCCAGTAGAATCCTGCTCGTAGAGCTTTGGCGACAAGGGAGGGGCTGCCTGCATGGTGGCCGCAGATGCCTTCGTGGATGTCTTGGAGTATGGCCTTGCCGTCGTCGATGGTGACGCACCGTTGAAGTATACCCGTGATGCACTACAAGAAATGTGTTATTCTATGACCTTCTAATAGTGACCGTGGACAAAATCGTCATAGAATTATGACGATTTTGCACTAGATGGTCGTAAGGTATTCAGGAGGTTCAAAACCTTAGAAAATTACGACGATCTTGCTTAAAAACGTCATGGTTTTGTTAGCTCAAATCGTCATAACACAGTGAATGCATCTCGGCGGTATTGGTAGCTCACTATGACGATTTCAAATCGTCATATTGTGTACATTAGAAAATGAGAGGTTGTCCACGTCACCGACCGAAAATTTGGAGTGGCGTGTTGCCAAATCATTCTTGGCGCTAGATGTTTCGATTTTGGGTCAAGACCAAAATTGCTGACCTAGGTCGAGACACGTCCTCGTGTCCTCCCTCGTCTCCTCTCTTCCACCCGCGCGCGCCGCCTCTGCCCCATACAACAACCTAATCCTTCCCCAGCGCAGACCTCCGGCCACCCCACACCTCCGGCGCCCCTCCTCACCTCCGGCCACCCTAGACCTATGGCGCCCCTCCTCACCTCCTGCCACCCTAGACCTCCGGCGCCTCCTCACCTCCGGCCCTAGACCTTGGCGCCTCCTCACCTCCTCACCTCCGGCGCCCCTCCTCACCTCCGGCCACCCTCGACCCATCTCCCCTCACGGTGCGACTTGTGTCCCCCACTCACCCTCCCACAACCGCCGCCGCCAGCACACCCAAGCGAGGCTTCCGCTCGATCTCCCCACCCCAAGTGAACCCCCCTAGATCTACCCAAGTCTAATCCGCCCACCCTACTGCTTCGCGTCGACCGGATCCATCTTCTCGGGAGCTCGCCGTCCAGACCAGGGGCACTGCCACTCTACCGGCAACACCACCCATCTCTCCCTCTTCTCTCAGGCACCATCACCTCCTTCTCAACCTCCTCTAACTTGCTGCATCTATTGAAACAGGAATCATGCGGTTGGAACTCGAAGACGGCGGCCAGAAGAACGTGTGTCGCTGGAGGTTGTCGAGAACTGGCGCATCGACGACATTGTCTACTCTGCCGACAAGTAAGGCGTCTACTCTCTGGATCTCTTCGACCGTATCCGCCAAATTAGGTGCAAGGTTATGTAAGAGCTGTCGGTTGACCAGCAGCTGTCTGCTGCTTGCTTTTAGCGTGTACCATGCTTGATTTTAGTTCGACTTCCGGATGATGGCCCGGAGTGAACCATTTTCACAACTCTTCCATTGCCTCTATGTGTACCCATTGACTATTAGCTTGAGCCGCAAAAGAAATCTATTTATAAGAGTAGAACTGAGAAAGGATGTGAGATCTGGTGAATTAAGGTTCAGAGATGCCAATTGAATACTTTTTTTTGCTAGTAACTAGTTCTATATGGGTATTCTTTGCCTCTGTTAATTTGTTAAATGAGAATCACTTAGCTGTATCTTCTGAACTTCATGACTGCATGGTGTATACTTGATACTACTACAGTTTGCATGTGTTAATCTGTTCTGAATCCTGATTGATGGATACTTGGTACTAGCACAAGTTTCCTGTGTTAATTTGTTCAATGGGGATCAGTTAGCTGTATCTTCTGAACTCATGACTGCCTGGTTTATACTACATTGTTCGCAAAGTTTATTAAATGATGATAGTCGATCGACAATGAACGATCTTTGTGCTCGGAAAGTCTATAAAGTTTGCGACTCGATATGAAGGATCAAAACTTTTCGGTATTTATGAGATATCGATTTGTTAACCAAGTGATCGCCTCCGTACCAAAGATCACAAGATGGGCAAGCAGGTTTCCTTAAGAAGGACGTGGTTTTAGTCCTAATGTGGTATCTGCACTGCCATTAGCCATACCTTCTTGTTGAAGCGAATAACGACAAAAGTGAGAAGAAATGTGAGATAAGTTGGTTTTTTCATGCCAAGAACCAATGGAATTACCCAAGTGCATTTTGTTGAATACCATCATTTCCTATGTGCTCATGTCCCTGCAGTTGATAAACAAACTGATTTACTGAAGTTAACTATGTGCAATGTAGAAGTGCTACTTTTTTCCAGTCTTTGATTTTCAGCTTCTGATAACATATTCTTATGATAGTAATACTTAACATCAGTACACAAGGAAGCCTGATTTTTTGGATGATAAATTAGCAGCACTTAATATGACGATCGTATTGATGATTCAGATCTGAATTTTTAGTCCTGTTTTGTATAGTATTATTGCGGTGAAAGTAGATATTACGTAGCTAACGTGAATCTGAACTTTATCTCGAAACACAGATGCAGCTATCTAGCATCTTCACTTTCCTTGGCAGGTTTATGTTAAGGAGGTAAACACCGCTACTACCCTTATAGAAATATCATGTTATTTTTGGCTTGGTAAATGGAACACAAAGAAGCAGCAGTTCAACCAAACAACATGTGAAGTTTATACTCTTGTGATCACGATGTTTTCCTACTTATTATGACTGAAGGAGTGGTGGTGACTAAAGTGTTGCTACCAATCCTGCTTTTGAGGTAACAGTTGCTCATTCTAGTTACGGATCACTCTGCATGGAGTGGTGTTGATAGTGTTGCTACAAATCCTGCCGTTGAGGTAACAATTGTCCATTGGTTACAGCTCACATTTGTTTGATGGGAAATTACAACATAGTTTCGGTGTCAGATGTCACTTCGTACATGTCAGATGGGAAATTACAACATAATTACAACTCACATTTTTATACACATAAAGTGCTTAAATTGAACTAGTCTGAGTCTGTCACTTCGTACATGTATGACAACCTAGTCAATGCTTTATGAATCATGCTTTATTAAGTCGCTAAGCTTTGTTGCTACATATTTTTGGCTAGCAAATTAACTATCTTAGTAATTTCTTATCAGTATTCCTGCCACTTGTGTAATTAAGAAGTAAACACCGTGATACTCATTTGCTAGCAAGACTGCATTGCAAACTGCTTGTATCTTGCATAGTGCATCTTGCATAGTGAACTGATGAGAATGGAATTGAATTTGATATGTAGCAATTTTCTATGAATCCAATAGGTTACTTTCGGATGTATCTTTGCCAATTTTACGAGAGCTTGTTCCACATTACCGCAGGAAAGTGGAAAGGTTTGCTACTTGTCCTGTTTCTTTTGCACCTTGATTGCAGAATTATCTCCAAATACATTTCTTGTAGTAGTACTTGAAAGTTTCAATTGTTATACAGAGAGAATGGACTACGGAGGATGGAAAAAGCTTTTCGCTGCGGTTAAGACTTTGCTCTTCGTTGTTTCCATTAATGAAAGGATAAGAGACTTCTTCGTTGAGTATGACCGCCACACGCTACATACAAATCCACCTTGGGGTTCGAGCTTCTTGAGGTATCTCTTTGTTGTAGAATGGCTTAGATTGGAGCTTCACGCTAGTTTCCTTCATAATCTCTTCCTCTTGATGTTCTTGCATCTGTGCTAAACACACAAGCAGGATATCCTCCTTTTGCATCCAGCAGATGATAGTCTTTTTGGCCTGTTGTTTATTAGTGTTGCTTTACAATGAGCAGAAGTATCACAGACCCATATTCTTGAACTGCTTGCAAATCCTGTTCTAACTGTTATGTGTTGAACCATTTCGTACTACGAGTCCTTTAGATTTTTTTTTTTGCAAATCCTGTTCTAACTGTTATTTTGCTACATGTCTAATTAGATGTAGTCTATAGATTACGGTCAAGTTCTAGAGCATAACGAAAATTGTCTGCAGTGTGAATTGCAATCTTTGTTTGTGATATTTTGCACAAATTTACATTGTATTGATACTTTGCACTAAAAATACTATAGTAACATTGTACATGTTTGACATTGACTTGTACATGTTTGATATTGAAATTTACATATTTCTCTGAGCTGCAAAGTGCAGTACATCAGTTGTTTCTGTCTGGTACATGTTCAAGGTTGATTGTAAGCTAATTTGTGTGTTGTACATTAGTTTTTCCAAGCCATGCATTTCCTTAACTAGGACATATGTATATTTAAGTGTTACTTAAAAGTGATGTAGGTTTGTATCACCAGTATAATGTTTGCTAATAGCTTCAGAATTGATCTGCACATCTGTTTAATTTCTTTCTACCTGATCTATCTATGTTAATTTTAGAAGATATTTCTTTCTTTGACTGACAACCATAACCATCATTTCCTCTCTTTTAAATGAGCTACAGGCGGAAGATGGAAGAACTGAAGGCTTCATACTTATCAAAGAGTTGATATTCATATTTTTGTGGGTGTGTGATTTGTATTATGGAATCTTTGTAATATACTACACCGTACTTTTGTAAATGTTTTCTATCCTGGTTTATGTGAATTATGCCCGATTGTATTATTTGTGGAAATGGACCATTCTGTTTCAATTCTGGTTAGAATTATTGAATGTGATTTGAGATGCACTTACCAAAATATTATTTGTGCAATGCACGTCTGCTTATCCTAATGCTATTTGGGCTTTTAAAAGTCCATAGCGATTGGAGCAATTAACAATTCCTAGAAAAAGGTTGAAAATAAAAAGAACTGAATGGTAAAAGGCCACGACCTAAAATTAAAAAGGCCGTGGGCCTAAAACAAAAAGGCTAAAATATTAGGCTTGGCCCAAGTAGCAACGAAAAATATTAATGGATGAATCATTGGCTTGGCCCATGTAATTTTGAAATGGACCGGTTGATTGTTTGCCACGTAGGATCTGACCTGGCGAGGCCAGTTTGCCCATGACGATATCGGATCGTCATAATGGTTATGACGATCCAAAATCGTCATAGACGGTTATGACGATTTCACTAAAATCGTCGTTATAGTTCATTTGCGACGCTCAGCTTTCGACGATCTCAAAATCGTCATAGAATCGTCATAAACTCACTATTGTGACGATTTTGTGACGAAAATAGAGGGTCATATATAGCCAGATTCCTTGTAGTGATGCTGCGCTTGTACAGCTCGTCGTTGATGACGGTGAAGGCTTTTGACCGGCGAGATATGCGCCGGGCGTCTGTTGGGCTGTCAGGCAATTCTCCGGTTATCATAAACTGGAGGTACGGTCGTGTCCAGGATTCTTCGACTGCCATGACCTGCATTAGGTTGACCATGGCTACCTTTGTGTCCAGTTTCTCGGGTCCTTCGTGTCCTTCGGGTAGCGTAACTCTCGAGTGCTCTGATTCTTCGGGTGATCCCTTGGGGAATTTACGCTTGATGGATGGCACGCAGATTTGTTCGAGGAACACACCTGGTGGCACCTTTGCGCAGGTGGAGCCGATGTTGGCGAGTCTATCGGCTTCCTCGTTGCTCTCTCTTCCAACGTGCCGAAGTTCGCAGCCGTCGAATTCTCCTTCGAGTGCGTTGTAGAGCGTGATGCGCGATCATGTTTTCGGCGTGCGTCACTCATTCATCGTCTGGCTGACGAGGTTGGAGTCACCGTAGATGACCAGGCGCGTTGCGCCGCATATCTTTGCCATCCTCATGCCATGGACGAGGGCTTCGTATTCGGCTTCGTTGTTGGAGGCCCTGAATTTCATTCGAAGAACATACTTCATCTTGTCACCTTGCGGAGGTCAAGATGACCGCCCGCCTGCTCGGCGCTTGGAGCCGTCAAAATGCATTGTCTAGGACTGCGACATGTCTGGGGTGTCTGGCAGCTGTAGATCCATCCAGTGCACCAGGAAGTCCGGAAGGACTTGAGATTTGATTGCGTGTCGCTTCTCGTAGACGATGTCCAAGGGTGATAGTTCGATGCCCCACAGGGCCACCCGTCCTGTGGCCTCTGGATTATTCAGGATGCTGTTCAGGGGTGCTTCGTTGACGACCATCACCTGGTGCTCCTGGAAGTAATGGCTCAATCGTCGAGCCTTCATGAACACGCCGTAGGCTAGCTTCTGGTAGTGAGGGTACCTCTGCTTTGTTGGTGTCAGTACCTCGCCGAGGTAGTAAATTGGGCGCTGGACCCCGTGGGTCTTGCCTTCTTCGGGTCGTTCGACCACGAGTACGGTGCTGACCACCTGGTGTGTGGCTGCTATGTACAGCAGAAGGGGATCGCGCTCCTTTGGCATGACCAAAACAGGCGAGGTGGAGAGGAGCCGCTACTTTGGCTTCTGGTGTCCACTCGAACTTGTCTGCTTTACGCAGCAGCTGGTAGAATGGTAGGGCCTTCTCGCCCATACGGCTGATGAACCTGCTTAGCGCCGCTACTCGTCCTGCGAGCTGCTGGACGCCCTTGAGGTTTTTCGGCTTCTCCATCGTCATGATGGCTTTGATTTTCTTCGGGTTCGCCTCGATCCCTCGTTGAGAGATGAAGTACCCGAGAAGCTGACCTGATGGGACGCCGAAGGCGCATTTTTCGGGATTGAGCTTGATCCTGTAGCGATCGAGGTTGTCGAACGTCTCGCGGAGATCGTCGATAAGTGTCCTTGCCTCTCTGGTTTTTATTACTATGTCGTCGACATAAACTTGGACGTTGCGACCAATCTGGTCCTTGAGGCAGGCCTGCATGCATCGCTGGTACGTGGCACCCGCGTTCTTTAGCCCGAAGGGCATTGTGTTGTAATAGAATAATCCGAACGGTGTGATAAATGCCGTTTTCTCCTGATCTTCGACCTTGAGCCGAATCTGGTTATAGCCTGAGTAGGCGTCGAGGAAGGAGAGTTTCTCGCAACCTGCTGTCGAATCGATGATCTGGTCGATCCGTGGAAGAGGGAAGTGGTCCTTTGGGCAATGCTTATTTAGTGACGTGAAGTCCACACACATCCGCAGGATGTCCGTGTCCTTCTTCGGGACCATCACCGTGTTTGCAATCCACTCGCTTTCTTTGATTTCCCTGATGAAGTCTGCAACAGCGATCTATTGATTTCCTTGCCGATAGCTTCGTGGCTCCAACGGTCTTGGATGGACCGCTTGGCGGCTTGGTGTGCGAAAAGACATTGAGTGCGTGCTCGGCGAATTCCACAGAACTCTGGCATGTCCGCAGGACACCAGGTAATTTCCAGTGCTCACGGAGGAATTCGACGAGCGCCTTCTACGCTGATCGAGGTCATTGGCGATCAAGGCCGTCTTGGAGGCATCCGTCGGATGGACCTGTACTTTTTGGTGTTGACGGTGGAGTCGAAGGACATGTCGGTCGTTACGCCTTGTGACCGGGGTAGCCGTTGTCACCTCATGAGCCTTATAAGCTCGTCTTGCATGCCGAAAGACTGGGAGATTTTATTGAAGTCCCTATCGCATTGGTCCGATCGGGTGAAGCTCCCATGTACTGTGATGACGCCCCTTGGTCCTGGCATCTTGAGTAGTAGGTATGCGTAGTGTGGGACGGCCAGGAACCTTCGAATGCTACACGCCCCAGGATGGCGTGGTATTGTGACGGCCAGTCCACCACTTCGAATTCGAGTCGCTCCTGCTGAAAGTTGTCCGGCTTCCCGAAGATGACGTCGAGCCCTATTTTGCCCAGGGGGAATATGCCCTTTCCTGGTACAATGTCATGGAATGTTGTGTCTGATTGTTCCAGGCTGCATTGCGGGATTCGCATAGCTGCTAGGGTGCTTGCAAACATTAGGTTGATGCCACTGCCACCGTCCATGAAGACGTGACTCATCTCGAAGCCTCCGATCTACGCCTCGAGCACCAGGGCAGCATGACCTGGGCGAGGGATCGGGCAAGGGTGATCCGCGCGAGTGAACGTGATGCAGGACTCTGATCCGCTAAGGTACTCAGGGATTGCAGGTGGAGTTGCCACGGCCAAGTTGATTTGTCGGGTGATTTTCTTCTGCACCCTGTTTGTTGGTCGTCCCTTCTGGATCATATTTAGTGCTCCCTTTGGTGGGGGGTATACGACCCCGGCGTTGTTTCTTGTTGGTGCGTTGGTTGGTTTGGGCCTCCAATAGGTGGCGGAGGAGGAGCTCCGTGTGCTATTTCTCCTTGCGCGGGTGCGTTTCCGAACGCAGGGATTGGGGCTTGTTGCCTCATCTGTGCCATGCTTTCGCTGAGTTTCTGGAACTCGCGGCAGTCCTTGAGAATGTGACTGGCTTTCTTTTTGCCATCTTGCTTGTCGATGTAGAAGTGGATAGTGCATGGACCTGAAAGTTTTTCGAATGCTAAGGGTCCGTTGTCGCGATCGCGGCGTTGCCACGGTTGTGATGATCGTCCGCTGTCTCGGAGATTTCCTCCGCGGTAACCTCCGCTGTTGCGACTGTTGTCGTTGCGGCGGTCGGCGTAGACAGCCGCGACCATGTCGGGTCCGTCGCGGTCTTCGTAGACACGCGATCTCCTCTTGCTGCGGCGTTCTCGCCTTCGGCCGTAGTCGTCCTCTTAATATGATTGCGCTTGCTGGATGCAATCTTCGCCGTCTGCCCAACTGTTGGCAATTTCCATGAGGTGGTCGAGTGTCTTGGGCTTGACACGCCCAAGTTCTTCCTTGAAATCTTTGCGCTTGACGCCGTCTCTGAAGGCGTCGATGGCCCTCTCCTCGGAGATATGCGCTGCGGAGTTCTTGGTGGTAGACCAGCGTAATATGTACGAGCGAATAGATTCCCCCGTTCTCTGAGTGCAGGCTCGCAACTCTTCGATTGAGGCGGGCCTATTGCTGGTGCCCTTGAAATTTAGGATGAAGCTGTAAGCTAGCTCCTCCCAACTTCGGATGGATCCCGATGATAGGTCTTGAGCGGACCGCCTTTGTCACTGCGGTGGAGGCATTGCATGGCGGTTTCTTTGTTACCGCCGTGCAGCTTGACGGATGACAGATGATCGCTGAGCCAAGATTTTGGATCTTGCGTGCCGTTGAACTTCGGAGTATCCGAAGGAAGCTTGAAATTGCGTGGCATCTTTGTTCGCCGAACAGATCTGCTGAAGCATCGAGCTCCACAGAGTTCTCCTTCATCTTCATCCATCTCGGACTCGGACGAGCATGCGCGTTTGGCTCGCGCTTTGTCGATTTTGCGTTGTGTAAGCGCGTCTCTGGCGTCGTAGCCGCGTTTATGGCGATGCGAGCTCTTCTTCCTTCGAGGAAGGTCGTGTTCCTCTTCCTCTTCGGATGAAGGGGTGGGGCTATGGTCGCGCCTGACCGGAGCTTTCTTCTTCGGCTCTGTAGGAGCGTCTTCGTGGAGCGCAGCTCCGACGAGTCCGAGTCCGGTGAGTGCGGACTTATGCATGGCTCTTTTCTGGTCCCCCTCCGGAGGTTGGTGGGCCGCAAGATACGCGGTGGCTGCCAGGATGGCAGCTTGTGGTGTCTTCGGGATGATGTTGTCGTTGGCATCCATATCCATGAACGACGTGTGGAGAGTTCGGGTCACATCACGAAGTTCCTTGGGATCCATGTTCTCCACCCGCGAGCGATGCTTGTTTCCCTGATTTCCATTCGTGCTAGAGCCGGGTGCCATGGCGGAGAGCGCAGCTCGTCGCGCACTGGACTCGGAGGCTGCTTGCTTGCGTTTATCGAGCGTCTCCTGCATCTTGACTTGCTTCTTGTGCTCCTCGATGAGGAGGTAGTGGTACGCCATCAGTAGGTCGCGTGGTGAATCCACAGGCAGGACTATGTCGCCTGCGACAGCACGACGTGCTTGTACCCATCCTTCTTTGCTAAGTTGGATGACGTGGCCGTTGTTCTCCCCTTCGGGTGGGGGGTATTGGCTTCTTCTGTTCCCGCCGTTTCCGCCATTTCCGTCCTGCGGGTTGGGGTTCGTGTTGGGCGGCGGGTTGGGCGTTTGTTGATCCTGGATGACCGCGGCGCATAGATAGCGCTCGTAGATCGGTTCGCTGCTGCAGCAGCTTTCAGGTTCGGAACCGTAGGTCCCTTCATCCGAAGGTGGATCGCACATATCGGAGTTGCAGCTGCTGCTGCTGCTGTAGAACTCATCTGTCGATGGTGACGTGCGTAGCACGAGGTGTGGAGCCCATGAGGCGGGCCTGATTGATGGCACGGGCACCCGCTCAGGAAGGCAGAGGGTGCCAGTTTGTCCCACCTAGAAGCAGAAGCTCCCGAACAAAATCTCGAGTCCGTCGCCTACGGGCTCGAAATCTTTCATGGTGGCCGGCGAGTGGGCAGTGAAGTCGAAGGTCCCGAAGAGGAGGTGGTTCTCCCTCGCTGCGGAGTTGTAGATCGATCGGGTTGGGACCGTCACGATCGCACAATCAGCAGCCCCGATTCCCACAGACGGCGCCAATTGACGAGGTTTAATCTCATCAATGCCCATTGTTATGGACTTGGGTTTTGGAGAAGATGGGGATGCTGGAGATCGTGGCACGGTTAACAGACAAGCAACCAGGGGACACGAGATTTACCCAGGTTCAGGCCCCCGGAGGGAAAACCCTACTCCTGCTTGTCTGCTCTTGATTACGGTGGAACCGAAGGTTATAGGGTGCGCAAATTCGATCTGGCGTGGAGGTGTGTGCGAAAGTATGAGTCGAGAGATCTAAGACGTACCCTCCTGGCCTTTATATAGACTTAGGCAGGTCCCGGGCATAGTCCTAGTCGGTTACAAGTTCTAGGGTTTTACCCCTTTGAATTTCCTATCTATGCTAGTCTTGCTCTCCAAGGATCCGAAGGCGTCATGGGCCTTGGCCACCCGAAAATCGTGGGCCAGTATATCTCTGTGGGCCTTCCTTGGCTGGACCAGGTATCTTTGAAGTCACGTGCAGTGAGGGTATGACCATGTCGTGACGAACCGTGGCGGCGGCGGTGCACGGGTGTGGGGAGGGCTAGGCTTGGTGTTTTGGGGCAGCCCTCCCCCTCTATTTATGAGAGGGGGCAGCCTTGGGAGGGGTAAGTTTGAATCCACTTCCAAACCCAAGTTGGAAGGACTCTTTCCTTCTTCCACTAGGAAACCATTGTTCTAGTTTGACTTTTCAAACCCCCCGTTTGACTTTCAATTTAGAGCTTTAATTCTCTCTCACAAATGACCACACCAAGTGACCTAGGATATGATCCAATCATTCCACGTACCCATGACACATTCATGGACCATTCCCCTTCCGGTTCGGTGAACCTTCTAGAACCTTCTAGAATCTCTCCGATGAAAACATCAAAATCATTCCCGAACTCCGGAATCGTACTTTCCGTATATGAATCTTATTCTCCGGACCATTCTGGATCTCCTCGTGATATGCCGGATCACATCTGAGACTCCGAACAACATTCGGTATCCCTACTAACATTCCATATCTACTAAACAACATGGAATCCTTAAATGTGTCTCCCTACGGTTCGTGAATTATGCGGACATAACCGAGACACTTCTTTGATCAATAACCAATAGAGGAATCTAGAAATTCATATGGCTCCCACATATTTCTATGATTACTTTGCGATCGAATGAACCACTTACATACGATACCAATTTTCCTTTATCTCACGATAGTTTACTTATCCGAGGTTTTTATCGTCGGTATCTCTGCATACCTAGTTCAACCTCGTTACCGATAAGTACTCTTTTCTCGTTCCCGTGATATGTGATCCCTTGTGAGCCATTCACATGCTTGCAAGCTAATTGGATGACATTCCACCGAGAGGACCCAGAGTATATCTATCTGTCATATGGATGGACAAATCCCACTCTTGATCCATGTGCCTCAACCCATACTTCCCGAACACTCAATGTCACCTTTATAGCCACCTAGTTACGGTGTGGTGTTTAATGTCATCAAAGCATCCTTCTGGTGATGGTGATTAGCATGATCTCATGGTCGAAGGAATTAGGTTACTATGTATCAAAAAGCTTATAGCAAACGAACTACTGAATGACTTGATCATTATGCTACACTTATCTTTAGGAGTATGTCCATCACACCATTCTCCTAATGATATGATCTCGTTGTTAATAACATCTCAATATTCATGATCGAGAAACCACGATCATCTATTAACCAATAAGCTAATATTATTAAAGAGGCTTTACTAGGGACTCTAATTTAGTTTACAAATCACACAAGTATTAATGTTTCCGATTAATACTGTTATAGCATGAATGTAAACATTTATCATAAATACAAAGATATAATAATAACCACTTTTATTATTATCTCCAACATTGATCTGGTATGAGGTTTTGGCTGGTGGTTAACTTGGCTTTGCTAAGCTGGTTGTTCTTGTGTGGTATGGGAAATGCAGAGATGCACTAGTGTTTGCCCATGACTGTGCTTGGTCCTTTTACTTGATTGAGCTGATGTGGCTGTGTAGACAGCACACTCATGCAGTTTGGTGATTGAGCTGCTTGTGTGTCTGATGCATGGTTGTGGATGAGATCAGTGAGGTGTTTTACCTTTTGATCTTTTTACTATTAACCTGTCTGGTGAAACTTGCCCCTTTACTTACTGCGATCATTTGACCTATGGCTTATTTATTATGAAAGATTGAATTCTTTTATATTGGTGAAACTTGCCCCTAAAAGATTACTCAATGATGTAAGCTTGAGTAGTGCAACTCACTGCTCTCTACTGAGAGTAAAATTAATACTTTAACTTTCATTTCCATTTTTGTTTGTTCTTTATTTTGCAGGTACAATATTTGAAGATTTAAGATTAGTATAGATTTACTTTTAGACAGTTAAATTCCATTGTAATTTTTATTTCATTCTTTTGTAAGAAATGTGTAATAGTTTATTAGTAGAGATATATTCCTCTTTTTGTAATTTAATTTCTGTAAAGATTCTTTATTGTCTTAATGAGTTACTTTTTGTAACTTATTTATGGAATAAAGATATGGAATAAATATTCATTTTCTTAATTGGATTTCTTATTTAGAGTTTTTATTACTACATATTATTTCTTGATTAAATAATATTACTAAATCATAATTCTTATGTTTAAAATATAAACTCAAATTTCAAGTTTGAATTCAAATTCTTTCCCCCAAAACACACTAATTTATAATGATCATGTCAAAATTTATAACGATCACTCTCCAGAGCTATTCCTACACTTAGAGAGTGAAAGAAACTCGGATCATTTTAAGTTTTTATTTGACGAAAAATTTATCCATATTTTGCAGATGAATGCATGCATATGCACAATTTCATAAATCTATCCTCCGTTGGTTCCTAAATGATGGGATGTTACATTGGTGGTGGTGGCGGCAAAAGCTGTAGATTAGATCGAGAAAACTGATACCATGTAGAAACATAGGCGCATACGGTAAGAGGAGAAAAGGTTTGGGGCAACTGATTTCATTGAGATGAGTATGTTGCTATAAAAGCTTACAAACAGCTCATGTCTTGCACAAAAAGAATAGCAAGATCATGTCGATATCTGTTAGAGATATTAACAATAACTAACAAAATTAGGCTAGTAAATGTCAATTCTGTTAATAATGTTTATGAACAACATCTATTTGAATTATTGATTTCTGCATTTAAAAAAGAGAGAATTTTGGGAATCTGCTATCTCCTTGTTGCGTATCTACTTTGCTAAGGGATTTTCACGACATAGAGCTTCGGCTCATCCCCGGGGAGGGATCTAGAAGACACTCAGGCTGAGATTTTCTAACCAGATTCACGTTGCTGAAGCTAAAATCTGAACCAAATGATTTTTCCAACCAGGCCAGATTCTGATACGCACCAGATTTTCTATGTGTAAACCAAAATCTGCCCCAACCTCAGATTCTAGTGCGTTGTGTTGAGTTGCGTCCAGAAAATTATCCGCCGATGCTATTCCTAAGTGAAAAGGTTTCAATTTCTATTTTCTTCTCTAACCCGAGCTTCCTCCTATCGTACGGACACAGGGGTGGGCTGGATGGGCTGTGGCCCACCCAAAATATTGGAGGGAAAATTTACACCCAATCTTTTCCTCATTTCCTGGAGTGAGAGCGAGCGAAGAGCATACCTGGCCAACGGGCTGGCCTGGCACGGCCCAAACATGGCATGCCCTAAACGGGCCTGGCCTGCCACGGCCCGTCTAGCTCATATGTCATGCCAGGCCGGCACGTGAGCCTAGCTCTGGCGCCTGGCGGGCCGGCCCGCGGCACGTTAGGCACGCCAGCACGTTGTCTTTTTTCGCTGGCCCGTCGAAGTTAATCTTCAAAACAGGCCTAATCTGTAATATTTTAGCTAAGGTTTGGTGGACTGGTGGTTGGGTGGAGTGCGGCAGAGGTGGAGATCGCGAGTTCGATCCCCGTGGGCAACTACGTGTGCCTAAGGACGCAGCCCAGGCACGACCCCTCTCCTTCACGGGCCTGGCACACCACGGGTCAGGCCGATGCCGGGCTTTTCTCGCGGGCCCATGTGCCGGCACGTTAAAGAGCGGCCCGTTGGCCAGGTTTGGCGAAGAGGGACTCCGGCCTCGAGCGAGCAGCGACTGGACCTGAATGCGACGGGAGAAGGGAAGGCTGGAAGGGAGACCAAGCTCCGACGGCCGCTCAGTTCCTGACCTTGCCAGTCGCCCCCGACCGACCGCCTCCTCGATTCCCTCCTCCGACCTTTTGTCGTCGCTAGCCCGGCGCCCCGGCCTTTCCTACAACTACTGTCTGCCCGCCTACCCCTCCTGGCGGCCGGCTCCTTTTGCTTCTCATGGCCGCTCGGCCAGGCCGGGAGCAGGCACCGGTGGCAGGCCAGCCAATAGCCAAGTATAAATTGGGATGCAATTAGATATGTAAATGGCAGCTAAACGGTGACCGCAAGTTCCGTTTATTCAACTCGTTAGTTCATTTCTTTGAAAGAAGCAAATTTTATTAAACTAGAGTATTGATAAATGGTATTATGCGGGATTAAATGATGTGCCGCAATCCTGGTGGGGAATTGGGGATTTGGGTGTATGCTCAATTTCTCTGATCTGATGCCCTAAATTCTCTCCAAATTTGTGTGTACGCTCTTCATATTGTTTATATGTTTTCAATCGTAATTTAGAACTGAATATGAAGATAAAAATCCACATTACGTCACTTTTCGAGAAACTTGAAGAAAAGAAGATTACATCTTCTTCATCATAGATTCACCGTTGGTGGTAGATGATGAATAAATTGAAGATGTTGGGTGTTTATTGACATGCCTTGATTTCGCACCTCCGGTCAAGACCATTAAGCGTATTGAAATAAAAAAACATATTTTTTATGATTTGGTATATTTGCTTCTCAAAATGATATTAATCTTACCCATCAAGATCGCTAGTGTTAAAAGCATATTTTTTTGCAATGAGTTCTGTGAAAAACAAGTTAAGAAATAGCATGGGTGAGCCAGATGTGTTCCTAAACGTAAATGAAGAAAAAATAGTTGGAACTTTTATGGCAATGCGAGAACCTAAAGTTATCAAATAGCTATGTTGATGTAAGACTATTATATTATATTTCCTCACGTAAGACTCTCTTGATTTTTTGGACTATTTATCTTGTAATAATGAATATTTAAATATTTGTATTGAACCGTAATGTTGTGAATCAATTATCTACTTATAGCATTCATTTGGCAAAAAAATTATCATACAAGGGCTAGTATAATTTTTTTTAAACTGTGTCCACCTTTCAGTTTTTTCCGTCTGCCACTGGTTCCGCCTCGCCAGCCTACTCCGGTGGCTAATGGCGGCGCTCCGGCAGGAATTCATCTTCCCATCATGTTCCTCCTCCCTCTGGTACCCAGCCCTGTGAGAAGCTAGACGCCGACACCCACCGCCGCCAGCATCACTCGGCCCGTCACACCACCGCCTAGAACGTGCTCGCCACCAGCATGAAGCTTAGAGCATCTCTAGTCGTGCCTGTAAATTTGAAAACCGTAAAACGCGAGTAAAGGGCACGGTAAATCAAATTCGCAGTTCCAATTGGCACGGGGCAGAATGGAGCCCGTAGATTCAAACTGTAAACACGAATTTGAATTAACGCGGGCAAGTTTGTCGACGAACAAGCGTCGGAGATCGAGGTTCACGGCATAATTACAAAGTTTTTTACATAGCGACTAGATCAAAAACCGCGCAAATACTACGGGGGAGGGCGCCGCCGCGTCCTAGACCAAAATCGAGCTCCGGTGAGCTATAGGGCGCGGCGGCGAGCTCGAGCTCACTCGTCGGTGAGGTCGATGAGGTCGGCGAGCTCCTCTTGACGATGCCGGTGGAGGTGGAAGCGCTGGCGGAGGTCGACGCGCCGGCGGTGGTGGAAGCGGCGGCCTTCTCCCTCTTCCTCGCCTCGCGACGCTCGACCAGCGCGATGGCGGCGACCGCCTCTTGTTCACGTAGGCGAGGGCGGCGCGTTTCTTCGCCCCCTCCGACCTGCTGAAGGCGAGCTCCTCCGGCGTGAGGCGCCGTCGACGGTTGCCGCTACGCGAGTACATCGGCATCGATCTGGGAGCGAGGTGGCGGCGATTGCTCGTCGGAGTTCGCGATGGCGGCGGCGGCGCTAGGGTTGGGACGGCGGAGAAGTAAGGGTTTGAGCCTTCACTCGGCCGCCGCGACGGTATATATATAGAGCGACACGGGCCGCCTACGGGCCACGGTAAAAGAGTTCACTGGCCGAGATGCTATACGGGCTCGACTAGCTCGTCCGTTTCCATTTCGGCTCGTAAACTCGTCGGAATAATATAGTTCCCGGCCTTGGCACAACTAGAGATGATCTTATTCCTTCCTCCCGTATCCTCTCCCTATTAGTATGTTCTTCCTTCCTCCCGTGTCTCCCGTCCACTTTCCCTGTCGGCCATCGCTTTTATTCAGAGTTTGGTTTTTCATGGGACAGGGTCAGGAGCATTGCAGTTAAAGAACACGTTTTCTTAGAAGAGACATATCCACCCGATCTCTTCAAGGCAGCGAGCTAACTGCACCAAGTGACTGAGAACAGAGAACACAATTCACTGTACACCAGCGGTATTTTATTTTTGCGTGTGAGTACAATCCATAGTTAATATAGGCATAGAAAGAAATTTTAGTGAAATGTTTTTGGTGTTGATGTATATTTTTTTCGTGTTCATCAATAAGAAAAGAGGGTTCTGTACGGTATACACAGGCTCAGGAGAGCCGACACCCCGTACAACTCAACCCACTAGGTGAACTAGGCTTGCATTAGCCCAATCGCGAGCCTCAGATCGAATTGTACCGAGAAGGGTACCAACGCTTGGTGCCGCATTGTCGAAAACGACCACGTTGCGCTGCTTCCAAATCCATCAGACCGTCAGCATGATCAGTGAAGACGTCCCCTTGCAAAGAGCGCGAGGGGTGGATGACAAAGCTTGCAGCCACCAGTCCACGAAGTCCTCCTCCCTATCCGGTGGTGCGACCGTGGATCGAATCCAAGACAGAACCTCGTGACAGATTGCCTTGGAGAAGGGACAACCTATCAGAAGGTGAGTCATGGTTTCCCCCGCCTGGTCACACAGCAGGCAGCGTGGGGGGGGGGGGTGAGCAAGCCCTCGCCTCGCAAGCCGCTCAGCCGTCTAGCAGCGGTCCTAACATGCCAACCAAACAAAGAACTTGACCCTGAATGGGGCCTAGGTACGCCAGTTCAACTGCCAAGACCTCAACGCGATGGATTCCTGGAAGAGGAACTCATAGCAGGACTTGGAGGAGTACTGGGCATCCGATGTCCATCGCCAGAGTAGAGAGTCTGGTTTGATAGTCAGCCCGAAGTCCCGAATCCGAATCTAGAGCTGCACATATTGCCACAAGGCAAGCAGATTCAGCGCGTCCTGAATGTCAGTGATCCACTTGCACTCCAGTAGCGCTTCTCGGACCGTCCCGCGCTTCCTAGCGGGTTTGGGGATAAGTGTGAAAAGTGTCGGAGCCATCTCTCTGATGGTCTGCCCATCCAGCAACCGGTCAAGCCAGAACAACGCCGTAGTCCTGTCACCGACCCTCATCGTGGCGGAGGCATCGAACACCTGTAGCTCCTTCTCCGATGTATATTATTCTGTGTAAGCTCAAGTTGTACCTTCTAAATGCAATAAATATTCATCTCTAATTATTGATTAGTGGTTTGTCTTATTGAAAACTTCTGGTTTTCATATATATTTTAGACTGATTATATATGGTTGTTAATAATTTTAAGATGACGTCCTATAACCGACGCATATAATACGGATTTTCCTTCCCAAAATGCCTATTTGCATGTATACTCGTGTACATGTCATTGTTCAACGCTTCAAAGGCACATTACTGACACTTCATATCGAATCTAACAGTTGTTACAACCAAATAACTTTTAAATTTTTCACGATTGTCAGCTCATAGCAGATTTTTCACAGCATATTTGACACAGTTGATTTTCAGAAATCCACAACTTAACCAAACACACCTTTAAACATGCATGCATGAAGCGGCTGACATCAGTGAATTTCATTTTTCTTTCATTTCCCGTTTGGGAGAAACATGCACTATTAGTATCCCATCCTCTTTTTATGCAGTACCTCAGAAAATGGGAACCCCATGCATGCAAAGAAATGGACGGTAAAAAGGAAAGAAACTTCAAGAGTTCATAAGGTGGAGTAATTTCCTGGCACATGGGCATACAGGAGAAGACGGATATGGCGTGTTTGATTGTGTGCACGAGGGTTAACCAGGCCTGCTTGATGCAAGTTTGTAGTGTTTGGTTGCCAACAGACGGATCAGCCAGGCCCATGATGCGGCATTTCACACACATGTTTTTGTTACTCTATCGAGATACACTGTGGGGTCGCTGCCCTTTGCCTTCTTTTTCTGTTGCTAGAAATCCAAATTCAAAGTCAGAAGGAATAATTTTAGGTGCACCTTGAATTCTAGTTCTATTCACTAAGTTTATGATTCTAGCTTTCAGATTATGGATCGTCGAGCCCCATGATTCCTAGGCAAGACGTATTTTCGAAGGGAAGTCGGATGCTGGAAGGGCAAACTTTTATCATATGGTGATCGCTTAGTTCTAATCAATTTTGTTTTAGCAAGTTTGCTTATGTTCATGCTATCTTTTCTAGAAATACCTAAAGGGGTAAAAAAACGATTGGATTTCTATAGATCTCTTTTTTTGGCAAAGTGATGAAAATAAAATAAAATATAGATTAACAAAATGGAACATAATTTGCAGACCAAAAGATCAGGGAGGTCTAAGTATTGAGGTTCTCAAAATAGAAAATAGTTTCTTATTAAGCAAATGGCTTTTTAAACTACTTAATAAGAAATGGGTATGACAAGAATTGCTACATCCACGTAAAGAATGAGTTCTTTGATAGGGACACTTCCAGATAGGGAACGGAACCATCACTAGGTTTTGGGAGGATACATAGTTGGGATATGTCCCCTTGACTCGACAATATCCATCCTTACAAAATATTGCGTAACGGACAAATATGATCGTGGCACATGTTTTAGCTCAAGTATCACTGAATATTAGTTTTAGGAGACACTGCTAGGAAAATGCATGTTCGTGGCGCACCCCATTTCCCCTTCCGTGGCGCACTAGGGTGCGCCACGAGGTCTGCGCTCCGGCTAAAAAATACCCGTAACACACCGCCTGGTGCGCGACGGTTAAAAAAGTTACCCGTGGCGCACCACCCAGTGCGCCGCAGGAAGGGGTCCAGGTGCGTCACGACTGTGTTTTTCGAAAAACAAAAAATGCAAAAAACACACTTGTTTTGAATTGCAAAAGCAATCGGGTCCGGTGTCACCATCGTCGTGTCTCGCGCCACCGAAGCATGGTGGTCGTGGCCACGACCTACCACCGCAGGGAGGTGCGGGAGGCTGTGGTTGTGCTAGTCCTCTCCGGCATCGAGGTGGTAGGAGGAGGTGTGGTCGAAAGAGGCAGACAGAGGTGCGGTCAGAGGTGCGGTCGGAGGTGGGTGGAGGTGCGGTCGAAGGAGGTGGCGGCGGCCGAATGAGTTGTGGTCGGAGAAGGCGGCGTCCGGAGGATGTGGTTACACGTTGTCGTCCTTGGTCGGAGAAGGCGGCGTCTGGAGGATGTGGTTACCCGTTGTCGTCCTTGGTCGGAGGAGGCCGAAGAGAGGAGAAGGAGAAGAGGGAGGAAGAGAAGATGAAGAGAGGGAAGAAAAGAAGAGAGAGAGGAAGGAAGGGAGGAAGAGAAGAGGAAGGGAGGAAGAGAAGAAGAGAGGGAGGAAGGAAGGGAGGTGGCCCGTGGAATTTAAATTTTGAATCCCGCCAACTTACTCGTGGCGCACTACACGGTGGTGCGCTACAGGTAAGTGGCCTCATTTTTTTCTGCAGGAAAAAACGAGCTTTTGACCATAATTTTTTTTTCTTTCAAATTTAAAAAATCTAAAAAATCGCTAAACGACTGTAGATCGTTGCGAGCGGATGCGAAATTTCGTTCTTGTTATTTGGTATATTAGATGTTTTTTCGATATCGTATGCAAAAGTTATGACCGTTTTACCGTGGCATGAAATTTTTTGGAAGAAAAAGTTAAAATTCTTGTTTGTTAATTTTTCTAGAAACTAGAATATTACCTACCTACATGTGAAAGGATTTTAAATTTGAAGTGTTTTTCATTTTCTTTTATTTTTTGTAGGGCTAAAAAAGACGATCCAGAGGTGGAGTTGGGGCACCATATAGTGGTGTCGTAAGGGTAAATTTGCTCACTTACACAACAGAATACACCAGTTTTATCCGTAGCGCACTGCGTTCATGTGCGCCACGGCTACCTTCCACACTAGCGCACCACGCTATGGCTAGATGGTCTGCGACCGGCCGTGCACTAGCCCACACGTAGCCGTGGCGCACCACTATCATGTGCGTCACAGTTATGCCAATTAGTCGTATGGCACGTGTTAGTAGTACGCCACGACTATTTTATTTGTGTGGCACCATTGTCACGTGACGCGTGGATTGCATATAGCCGTATTCCTAGTAATAAGAGTACTTAGTGGCAATAAGTGGTCGGACTGGATACACTCCACTTATACCAAAGGATATGATGGTATAGTTGTCGAAGGACAAGGATAAGTTTGTATGTCTCGTTCGGGGTGTTCTCGGCGAAATCCATGTATGAGAATCTTATGAATATCATAGGGTTTTTCTTCGAAAATATCTTTGGAAATTGAAACTTTCACTTAGATTAAAATTTTCATATGGTTCCTATATAACAAAGTTGTTACAAAGGATACTTTGCTTAAAAGGAATTGGGTAGGATACAGCAAGTGATGTTTTTGTGGCTCCCAGGAAACCAAAGAACATATGTTTATATTTTGTCCTTTTGCTCGCTTATTGTGGAATATTGTTAATTTTGCTTTTAACCTCCTCCAGCTAATATAACTAATATGTTTGGAAATTGGTTAAATGGTGTGGACAAAAAGTTCAAGTATAGAATTCTAATTGGTTTCTATGCCCTATGTTGTTCTATCTAGAGATGCGGGAATGCTATTATCTTTAACATAAACAAAACCTTTATAATTTTGCAGGTGATTCATATGGTTACACTTCTTTTGAACAAGGGAGAGGTCACGAATGACCCCGAAGCAGCATCCATTCAAAGCGGTGGGTACAGATTTTCATATAGGTCCCTGCATAACAAGATCTAGGAAAATGCTCTATATAATTACAAAAAGGACCCTAGGAGGGGAAATTAAAAAGCAATCCAGCCCCTGGTTGTCTCCACCGACGACGGCAAGCCAACTCCGGCCGTCCAACCCCCACTGGGGACGAACCACTTGGTGGGAGAGAGACGAGCATGCCAGAAAGGTTCACCAGAAAGGGCCTCCATCTTGGAGGTGACATCGACACATCTTTGGCGTCTGAAGAAGCCGACGACTCGGCTACAGATCACACCGGCAAACTCGGTCGTCGTGTGGTTATCTTCAAGCTGTTGGACATTGGGTGCAGCTATGGGCTTTACTCCAAGCGTCAGACCGGGATATTATGGCTACTGGGTGCAACTGTCTCCTAATGGTTGCTCGAGATATCTTCACCCAGTCGTCTTGGAGGCATACTAGTCACATACGGGATGTTTAGTGATTGTATGTCTAGCTTGTTTCGCTGGTTGGTGCATGTATCAACTTTATACGATCCTTGATTTGTAAAACTTTTGAATGATGAATTATTAATAAATTCCATGTGCATTAACCGATGCATTAATCCCCTTTTCGAGAAAAAAGGCAAGACATATTTTCTAATTTTTTCACCAAGATGCCAAAAACCTTAGACCAGAAGCAGTGCAGCGCACCTTTCAGAGCTTGGAAGAAAGACAACATGTATAAAGCCATAGTAGTAAACACGAGTTGATTCGATCAGATACCCTTTTCAACTCTTTTCTCAACATATTTTAACTCCATTTTTAGACGTATTTTAGTCCATATTAGTAAGTTTACATTAATATACCGTACTAGAACCCCAAGGTAGCGAATAGGAAACGTTTGCGTATACCATAATAAACCCAGCTCTTAAAAATGTTACTCCCTCCAATCTAAATTAATTGACTCAAGTTTTCCAGATTTGCATATATCTAATACTAAAACATATCTAGATGCATCTAAATGTAGACAAATTTGAGTTAATTATTTTGAATCAAAAGGAGTACTAACATATACTACGCGTGTCTATCCGAACACTTCTTCACTGACCAGGATGTTTCAGGCTTATCATCAACTTAACCTAGAATAAATTGCATAAGGCGCAACCTTGACTCACTCCCATGAAACTAGCTAAAAGTCTGCCTTCGGTGTAAAAATACGCTGTAGATGTCTGGAATCTGCAATACAACATCGTTTCCAAAATCTTGATACCCTTAAACCAAGGAGCGAGCAATTTGCAACAGGACACTCAACCAAGTACTTCCTCGGTCCTAAAAAGGATATCGCAAGTTTATTTAAATTTAAATAAATCTATGTACTAAATAATGTCTAGATACATTCGAATTTAGATAAATTTAAGACATCCTTTTCAAGACAGAGGGAACACGTACAACACTACAGTTCACAGCAGCACTGCTCGGTGTTCATCATCAAAAGGACAACTAAGTATTCTTCTAATCAACAACAGCGAGCTCGGACCGGGATAAACATGATTCCCAAACCAAGCATCAATCCAGTTTCAAGTGCTTGATCGATCACCGTCAGACCGGTCACACAGACGGATCAGCTCAAGCCCACAATTAATTACATCAGCGACTCAACATTATCGTACATACACTACAATTGGCACCTCGTGCGTCATCGTACATACACTACAATTGCCACCCTGTGCATCATTGTACAACAAGGACCTGCAGCCTTGACCGTGCCTCGGCAACTGAACTCAAGTGTTCTTCGTTAGGGTTCTCCCTAGCAGCAAGAGCTTCGGCATATGTAACACTTTCCTGCTCTATTTTGTCTACCTCGATCTTGTCGATTTCACTCTGACAGAGCAAGGTGTGATGGTTAGTTCAAGAGGGTAAAGTATGCAGGCACATCATCTTCTCTTTAGTCTCGTAGCAGCTTTTACTGCGATCTCGCAGGGCGGTACACAAGTCAGCTAATTTACAAGTTTTATAATGGTTGGGGATTTTACGAACCGTCCAAGCAGGGTGATCCAACAGTGGAAAAATAGGCAGTACCAGGAAGTACCCAAAAAAAGTACTACACGAAAATTTATTTGATTTTTACTTATGAAAAGGGTAGGCAGGTAATTTCATGTCTCATATCACTGTGTCGGTGTGGCATCCCGCAAAACCACTACTAGAAAATCGCGTTGAATTTGCGCATTGCATCGTCATCATCATGCATTGTTTGCCAAAACCCTTTTTCGCAAAGCCCGCTTTCGTTTTCAAAAACGCCCCGACCTTCATTCGAACGCCAAACCCCGGTTGTTCCGGATATTTTGTTTGTCAAAAACTAGTTACAAAAGATAATAGAAAATAAATAAAGTATTAAATTATTTTCAGTAGGTCGTCGAACAGTCCGACCCGAACGACCACCCCAGCTTTATAAACGCCCAACCTGCCTACCCTACCTAAATCCTATTCCCACCTAAAACTCTACCCACCCCTCCCAGCCACATCACCCCAACCTATCCTAGCACGCCACCTCATCAACCCTCACCCTCTCAGCCTATCACCTAGCGCCACCTAGCCCCTCTCTCTCTCCTTTCCTTCTCTCTCTCAGCAACCTCACCAGCCAACCCACCCCCAGACCCACGCAACGCACGCACGCACGCCCGCCACCCTGGCTCCTCCCCACCGTCTCTGTCCCGCGGGACCCACACCGGGCCCCCACCCTCGCGCCTCCTTCCTCCCCTGCTTTCTTCTTCACCCACCTACCCCAGACCCCGTCCCCACGCGCCTCCCTCAGCCTTCCTCTCTCTCCGGGCGACTGCTCCCACAAGGCCGCTGGCCACAGGCCTTGCAGCCACCACCCGCTCGAGCCCACCTCCCCGATCGCCGCCACCGCCACCTCCTCCCACCTCACCGCCTCCCAGCGCCTGCTGCCTCGCTCCGCCGCCCGCGCCCGCCTTAAGCTTCCTCCGCACAACCGCTGCCGCCTCCCATGGCGAGCACCTCCCAGTCGCCTCGCTCTCGTCGCTTCGCCGAGCCGCCCGGCTGCTCGCCTCCTCCGCTCGCCGCTGCCTGCCGAGCCGCTCGCCTCGCCCGCCTCGCTGCAGCCTCACGCTTCGCTTCCGCCTGACCCTGCCCGTTCTGTAGCCCCCGCTGACCCCGGCCACAAGACTGGCCGCATCCACCGCCCCACCCGCCTGGTCCGCGGCCCGCTCCACCTTCGCCTCCGCGGCAGCTGCGCAGCCTGCCTGGAGCCGCCAGCGCTTCGCCCGGCCGAAGCGTGTTCTCCGAACCGCGAGCACCGCCCTAGCGCCGGCCGCCTCGCAGCTCGCCGCCCGCCAAGCTCGCTCTCCCGTCGCCGCCGCAGGGCCCCACCGCCGCCGCCAGGTGGGCCCCTCCACCGAGCCGTTCCCTGCGGGCCCGCACGCAGCCAGGGACGCTCCCTCGTCCTCCAGCGCGCCCCCGTGAGGACCCCTGCAGCGCCGCCCAACCCTCGTCGAGCTCAGAGACCGGCACCGCGTGAACCCGAAGACCCCGATACCAAGATCTACCGCCGGAACCCCGAGAACTTCCCTCGGAACGCCAAGATCTCCTATTGGAACCCGGATGACCCCGATGTCGAACCCCGAGCACTCCGCCCAGACACCAAGTTCTTCACCCCGAAGCCGACTCCGGCGCCCGGAGCCGAGAACCCCGACAGGGACCACGCCATGGATGCGCCGAGTTCGCCATCGAGGAGACCAAGGTCGTCAACATGGAACCGATGAACGCCAAGTGCTTCTCCCCTCGCTAAGACCGTCTCGATGGCACGGACCCGACAAGGCCCTCGCAACGGCAGGATCGACCCCGTGGGACGCGACAGGATCTGCACGACGCCATGACCGACAATATGACCCGAAGACCCCAGAGTCCGAGAACGACCCCGGAGCCCGAGAACGCCCCGTCGAACCCTGGACCCCGAGACCGACCCCGAACCCCGAACCCTGGAACCCCAAGATCGTCGAGACCCCTCATGTGTGAACCCCTCCCCGAAACCCTATTTTATCATATATAACAACTTGTTGCATGTTTAATTGTCATCCCGCATGCATACCTGTGGTTTGGGGGCCTTCCGCCGATTCACCTAATAATTAAATATGGGGCCCATATGCGGGCAAATCTAGTCTCATATCGGTCTCATTTAAACATGTGTAGCGAACCGTTGCCATCTATTGTCTTGCTAAACAACATTTAAATTGCGGGGGATCTAAATAACTTGAACCATTTAACTAATTGTCGGGACCCCGGTTCCGCTTAATATGACCTAATTGCATCGCACCTTGCCATGCCATACATCATACATGCATCATGCCGATCTTCTGCCGTTGTATTAAATGTTGCATCCGGTGTTTCTTCTAGTGTTTTGGTTCTTCGCGGATAAGGCCGATGAGTTGATGTGAGCTTCGCCCCGATCTTCGGTTGAACCCTTCGGCAATGTTTTCAGGCGAGCATCTCCCCCTTTCTACCTATCTTACTTTTATAGTATTTACTTCCCTCCTGTTGATCTTTGCTATCTGTGTTGCGATGCTCTAGTTTTCGTTCCCGTGTTATCCCTCGCAGCCATATACAGCCTTGGACACATCCTATTACCTGTTGTTTGGTAGATAGCTGGACCCGCGTCGAAGTCGCTTGCTCAACTTTGTTTTTGTCGGCTAGTACCACCCTTGTTGGAGAATTGCCGCATGTTGACGTTGGAGATGATCATGGTTTACTTATTGTTCACTTTACTTTCTGTTTAACAACTAAAATTGAATTAAGCAGAGGCATCGGTGGGTGATAGGTAAGATTTGGTTTCCGACCGCCCACTTGTGTCCCGTAGGACCCGAGTTCTTGACACCTGTTCCGAGATCGAGCGCGCTAACCACAGGTGGGGAGATATGGGCCCCCCATTGATAATTACGATTTCAAAGTATTGTCTTGGGGCCACAAGTAGTTTGGGGCTTTATTACTATCCTGTACTTATGCCATGCTTTATCGCTTTATTTACGATTGTGCGAGTGCGCTGCTGTCTTTTTTTGAAGCGGAATGTTTTGGCGGTGTCGGCGATCGATTGGGGACTGCGTCGTTCACGACCATTGACGCAAACCCGAGTCCGTCTCGGAGACCGGCCGACTTCGTTGGTGTACTTAGTGGGGTGGCCCCGATTGCTTTGGGTGCAGGAGCGTCGTGACTTAGGCCCCGCCGACATACCGATGGGTGTATGTTAACCGATCCGCAAAAGGGTCAAGTGCTGTGGATACTTTGGTGCACCCTGCAGGTTTAATCTTTTCGAAGCCGTGTCGCGGTTATGGACGACTTGGAGCACGATGTCGATCATAGACAACTATAACTAAAGTTCTTGTTTTAAAATGATTTGTTTCGATATGATTAGTAATCAGCTTCACTACAACAGAATGGCTAAGTAAAAGTATCAACAATTGCTGGGTTTTGGGGTTACCTCATGATAATTGCATCTGACTAGTAAGTGTTGCCACTATAACGGAATGATTAACTAAAAGTGCCCACTGCTTACTTTACCAGGACGATTATCTAAACCTGACTAGTAAAGTGCCACAACTATAACTGAATAATTAAAACTGCCAACGGTGTGAGTTCCTCGGTTGACTTCCTCGTTTGGTCTCGAGGGGGAGACGCCAGGACGGGTTTGTTTGATGCTAGTACCAGGTTGGATCCGAATAGGTCTTTCTCACCCCTCTCTGATAGCCGCTATTTGTATCGAGTCTCTATAGGTTGTTTAGTGCATGCCATTGCCTTCGATCCACCATACCTATGTAGGCGAGGACCGCCGAATTCTAGCCTCGCCGTGTACTGGCCTCAGTACTGACGCTCCTTCTTTTTCCTTTGCCCTTTGTCGGCACCCCTTTTGTTTAAGCAGGTTTGAGATCGACGCCGTTAGCAGGGTTACCCTTCCGGCTTGGCCTGGGCAGGGTTATGGACGCCATTGGTTATTCTTCAGGGCTCTTAGCCCCATTTGCATCTTGTCCGTAGTCGGACGCTCCCTCTTTTCAAGGTGATTTGGATCTTTGTACCGTATATCTGTATTCTTGACTCTTTGAGTCGCTGTTGTATATATCTCATGGGTCCCATCGAGGACTGTTGTGTAATGTTATTACTTTGTTTTTCCACCCGCACGAAAGTGCCTGGTGGGCACCGTCGAATCGTTTCTATGCGGGTTTGGCGAATTTTGCTAAAACTTGCATAGGGCCGATTCTGAGGGTGTTCTGAGTGGTATCGAGCTCGCAGCCATTGCGATACCCCAAGTCGACAAATGTAGGATAACCTAGCTAACGGCCGAAGTAGAGTGTCAAAACTATTTTCCAAAATCGGTTGGATAGTTCTGAATAGGTCTGATTTTACTCCTTACCCCTCTGCTGTTCTCCTCTTATCTCTACGTGTTTTGAATCCTCTCTCGTCCCTTTCTTCGAGTCCAGGAATTCTCGTGGTTGGGTTTCCGTCGTACCTTCAGGGTTTCGCTTTCTTCCTTTTGTAACGGAGGTGCCACGATCATCAATCTGCAACTTGCCTGTTGTACCCTTCCTCCAATCTCTTGTTCTTGAGATCTTATCCATCTGTGTTCCTTGCTGGCTGTCAGTGTCGTTGAAAAACATATGAGAAGGACGAGCTTTGGTGAAGTTGGAGTATACCTTGAGCATGTGTTGTTCATGCCAATGGAACCATCGCGGAACCTAACCGTTGTGTCTTTCATACGATTTCTGCTGGCAACATTCCTTTGTTCCGGATACCATCTAAGAAGATCTTCAGTCTAATTCCGAGAGTTGGATGCTTAATCCGCTTATTTGCGTGCAGAGTAATGGTTTGAGTGCGGGATGGAGTAGCTACCCTACCACTGCTCTTATCATTCGCTCTTGTATGTCGAATCAGCGGATCCAGCAATTTTACTCCGTCCACGGAAGATAGGGGTGGCTTAATTTGCGATACCTCTACCTTCGACTTTTTGTTCCCGGAGTGCTCTCGCGACGATCAGGAGCAACGACCCTTTGTTGGTGGTGTCGCCGTTTTCAAGATGAAGAAGAAACCCCCGTTAGTGGTGTCGCGAGGATCTACACGAAGCGAGAAGATGCAGATCGCCGACCTTCCTTCCGGTACCATGAGGCGGATCTCGAGGGCGAGATCCATTGTTAGTGGTGTCGAATTGTGGCATCCCGCAAAACCACTACTAGAAAATCGCGTTGAATTTGCGCATTGCATCGTCATCATCATGCATTGTTTGCCAAAACCCTTTTTCGCAAAGCCCGCTTTCGTTTTCAAAAACGCCCCGACCTTCATTCGAACGCCAAACCCCGGTTGTTCCGGATATTTTGTTTGTCAAAAACTAGTTACAAAAGATAATAGAAAATAAATAAAGTATTAAATTATTTTCAGTAGGGGCAGTCGAACGGGCCGTCCCGACCCGAACGACCACCCCCAGTTTATAAAACGGCCCAACCTGCCTACCCTACCTAAATCCTATTCCCACCTAAAACTCTACCCACCCCTCCCAGCCACATCACCCCAACCTATCCTAGCACGCCACCTCATCAACCCTCACCCTCTCAGCCTATCACCTAGCGCCACCTAGCCCCTCTCTCTCTCCTTTCCTTCTCTCTCTCAGCAACCTCACCCACCAGGACCCACGCAACGCACGCACGCCGACGCACCACCCTGGCTCCTCCCCACTGTCTACGTCCCCATGGGACCCACACGGCCCCCACCTCGCGCCTCCTTCCTCCCCTGTTCTCTTCTTCCTTCACCCACCTACCCCCTGCCCCCACGCGCCTCCCTCCCGCCTTCCCTCTCCTCTCCGGCCGCTGCTCCATGCGCCACAAGGCCGCCAGCGTCTTGCAGCCACCACCCGCCGAGCCCACCTCCCGCATCGCCTCGCCACCGCTCACCTCCTCCCACCTCACGCCTCCCGCGCTCGCTGCCTCCCTCGCCGGCCGTCCCGCGCCCATAGCTTCCTCCGCACCAACCGTCGGCCTCACATGGCGAGCACCTCCCAGTCGCCTCGCTCTCCGTCGCGCTTCCGGCCGCCGTCTGCCTCCTCTCCGCCGTCGCCGCTCTAGGGCAGCCGCGCCAGTCTCGCCTCTCGCCCTGCGCCAGCTCCTCGCCCGCCGCTTCTCGCCCAGGTCCGGCGGCCCGTTCTAGCCCTGGCCCCGCCTCGCGCCAGCGCATCCACCGCCCCACCCCGCTGGTCGCTGCCCGCTCCCTCTGCCCGGCCTCGCGGCGGCTTCGCCGCTGCAGCCGCCCGGGCTCAGCGCTTTCGCCGCCCGGCCAGCGTGCTCCCGAACTGCGAGCACCGCCCGGTCGCCCCTGCGCCTTCGCCGCCCGCCAAGCCTGCTCCTCAAAGATAGCTCGCCGCGCCAGCGCCGGCCTCTCCCGCGTCCGTCGCCGCGCGAACCCCACCGCCGCCGGTGGGCCCTCCACCGAGCCGTTCCTGCGGGCCCGACGCAGCTGTGGACGCCTCCTCGTCCTCCAGCGCCCCTGAGGACCCTGCAGCGCCGCCCAACCTTCGTCGAGCTCGGAGACCGCACGCGTGAACCGAAGACCCGATACCAAGATCTACCGGAACCCGAGAACTTCCCTCGAACGCCAAGATCTCCTATTGGAACCCGGATGACCCGATGTCGAACTCCGCCCGGACACCAAGTTCTTCACCGAAGCCGACTCCGGCGCCGGGCGAGAACCCGCAGGACCACGCCATGGATGCGCCGAGTTCGCCATCGAGGAGACCAAGGTCAACATGGAACCGATGAACGCCAAGTGCTTCTCCCTCGCTAAGACCGTCTCGATGGCACGGACCCGACAAGGCCCTCGCAGCGGATCGACCCGTGGGACGCGACAGATCTGCACGACGCCATGACCGACAATATGACCCAAGACCCAGAGTCCGAGAACGACCGGGCCCGAGAACGCCCGTCGAACCACGGACCCGAGGACCCGAACCCGAACCTCGAACCCCAAGATCGTCGAGACCCCTCATGTGTGAACCCCTCCCCGAAACCCTATTTTATCATATATAACAACTTGTTGCATGTTTAATTGTCATCCCGCATGCATACCTGTGGTTTGGGGGCCTTCCGCCGATTCACCTAATAATTAAATATGGGGCCCATATGCGGGCAAATCTAGTCTCATATCGGTCTCATTTAAACATGTGTAGCGAACCGTTGCCATCTATTGTCTTGCTAAACAACATTTAAATTGCGGGGGATCTAAATAACTTGAACCATTTAACTAATTGTCGGGACCCCGGTTCCGCTTAATATGACCTAATTGCATCGCACCTTGCCATGCCATACATCATACATGCATCATGCCGATCTTCTGCCGTTGTATTAAATGTTGCATCCGGTGTTTCTTCTAGTGTTTTGGTTCTTGGCGGATAAGGCCGATGAGTTGATGTGAGCTTCGCCCGATCTTGGTTGAACCCTTCGCAATGTTTTCAGCGAGCATCTCCCCTTTCTACCTATCTTACTTTTATAGTATTTACTTCCCTCTGTTGATCTTTGCTATACGTGTTGCGATGCTCTAGTTTTCGTTCCGTGTTATCCTCGCAGACCATATACAGCCTTGGACACATCCTATTACTGTTGTTTGGTAGATAGTGGACCCGTGTCGTAGTCGCTTGCTCAAGCTTTTGCTTGTCGGCTAGTACCACCCTTGTTGGAGAATTGCATGTTGGCGTTGGAGATGATCATGGTTTACTTATTGTTCACTTTACTTTGTTTAACAACTAAAATTGAATTAAGCGAGGCATCGGTGGGTGATAGGTAAGATTTGGTTTCCGACGCCCACTTGTGTCCCGTAGGACCCGAGTTCTTGACACTGTTAGAGATCGAGCGCTAACCACGGTGGGGAGATATGGGCCCCCATTGATAATTACCGATTTCAAAGTATTGTCTTGGGGGCCACAAGTAGTTTGGGGCTTTATTACTATCCTGTACTTATGCCATGCTTTACCGCTTTATTTACGATTGTGCGAGTAATCGCATTGTCTTTTGGAAGCGGAATGTTTTGCGGTGTCGGCGATCCCGATTGGGGACCTGCTCGTTCACAGACCATTGGCAAACCCGAGTCCGTCTCGAGACCGGCCGACTTCGTTGGTGTACTTAGTGGGTGGCCCCGGTGCTTGCTTTAGTGCAGGAACGTCGTGACTTAGGCCCGCCGACATACCGATGGGTGTATGTTAACGATCGGCAAAAAGGGTCGAAGTGCCTGTGGATACTTTGGTGCACCCCTGCAGGGTTTAATCTTTTCGAGAAGCCGTGTCCGCGGTTATGGACGACTTGGAGCACAGTGTCTGATCATAGACAACTATAACTAAAGTTTACTGTTTTAAAATGATTTGTTTCCGATATGATTAGTAATCAGCTTCACTACAACAGAATGGCTAAGTAAAAGTATCAACAATTGCTGGTTTTTGGGGTTACCTCATGATAATTGCATCTGACTAGTAAGTGTTGCCACTATAACGGAATGATTAACTAAAAGTGCCCACTGCTTACTTTACCAGGACGATTATCTAAACCTGACTAGTAAAGTGCCACAACTATAACTGAATAATTAAAACTGCCAACGGTGTGAGTTCCTCGGTTGACTTCCTCGTTTGGTCTCGAGGGGGAGACGCCAGGACGGGTTTGTTTGATGCTAGTACCAGGTTGGATCCGAATAGGTCTTTCTCACCCCTCTCTGATAGCCGCTATTTGTATCGAGTCTCTATAGGTTGTTTAGTGCATGCCGCCGCTGCCGCTCAGTCCACCATACCTATGTAGGCGAGGACCGCCGAATTCTAGCCTCGGGTGTCTTGGCCTCGATCTTGGACGCTCCTTCTTTTTCCTTTGCCCTTTGTCGGCACCTTTTGTTTGAGCAGGTTTGAGATCGACGCCGTTAGCGGTTACCCTTCCGGCTTGGCAGGCGGGGTTATGGACGCCATTGGTTATTCTTGGGGCTCTTAGCCCCATTTGCATCTTGTCCGTGATGACGCTCCCTCTTTCAAGGTGATTTGGATCTTTGTACCGTATATCGTATTCTTGACTCTCTCGAGTCTGTTGTATATATCTGTTCTGTGGGTCCCATCGAGGACTGTTGTGTAATGTTATTACTTTGTTTTTCCACCCGCACGAAAGTGCCTGGTGGGCACCGTCGAATCGTTTCTATGCGGGTTTGGCGAATTTTGCTAAAACTTGCATAGGGCCGATTCTGAGGGTGTTACAGTCGGGCAAGTTCAAATTTCCCCTTTCACGCCGCCGCTGTCGCACGGCTCCAGCCCGCCCCTTTGTTCGCTCCGCCGCCGCGTCCCCTTTCACGCCGGCGCACCGGCGTAGCTGAGGTCCTCCACCGACATCCGCCTTCGTGGCTCCCCGCTCCGCGGCTCCAGTCCTTCCCCCGCGGTTCTCTCTACCATGTGCCCCCTCTCATGCCGCCGCTCCACCGACCTCCGCCTTCGCGGCTCCATCCCTCACCACGGTTCTCTCTGTTGGCTGCCGCCTCCAGATTGACTAGTGATTTGGCCGCCTCCTAGTGCTCCAACGACCGACCTCCGCCCGCCGGCGTTCGTCCTTGTCTGAGCGGCTGTCGTTGTTGTACATGCACTTCCGGCTTTAGTCCTTCCTGTCCAGTGGGCGCGTTCTCGATCGGCACCGTCTTCGTCCATCCTCTGCACACCCCGACGACGGCGGGGGACATGCCTATGGTCAAGGGTCGTCTTTCTTGTGGGCGTGTTCTCGATGTCCCGTCGACAGCGCTGGGCCGTGCGCTCGCCCGCGTGTTCTTCGTCGGCTCCTTAGTCCGGTCCGGTCCGGGTCACCGTGACACCTCACAGCATCTCCACTAGCATTCCCAAGAGACCATTTTCAGAACGTTTTTTCGTTTGGATTTAAAAAAAATGCCCCGGTAACATTCTCAAGAGGCGTTCTCAGACCGAATTTTGGTCTGTTTTCATCCGGTCTTCCCAGACCGAACCCAGAAAACTGGGTATACCCTGGAACCCCGGATCAAACGATTTCCCAATCAATCTCCCCCATATGTCCTCTCTCTCCCCCCTATCTCTCTCCCCTTCCCGTCCGCCGCGTCAAGCTCCCCTCTCCCTCGATCTCTGCCCGCCGCCAGCCGCAGCACACCTCTACGCCGCGCGCCTCCTCTGCCAGCCGCTACCCCGAGAACGCCTCCTCTGCCAGCCACTACCCCGAGGTCTCCTCAAGATATTCCTTAGTGGTTTGTTCCTCTTCAAGAGCTTTATTTAGGTTTGCAATTATATTAGCATACTCACGCTCAAGACTACACATTTTATCAACGTTGTTATCATGCACCTTAATTTGTGTTTCTAACTTATCAATATGTTCTTTGCTCTTAATATCAAAGTCTAAGACTTCAACAAAGTTAGAGCAAGCAATATCCTTTTTAACAAGGGCACGATAAACAATCTCACCCTTCTCATATAAATCATCAATATCAAGCTCTTCTTCCACATTATCCACATCCTCCTCATCACAAGAGGTAATGGGTTCCAAAGTAGGAGTTACCTTAGAATCCCTAGCCATAAGGCATAGGTGGGTACCGGAAGAAGGTGAAGATGAGATTGCATTTGTGGCTTCATTCAAAACCATGCATTGGCCCATAGAATCTTCGGTTTCCTCTACATGGTTAGCAACACAAGTACTAGAGGAAATGGAAGCATTTTTATCATGGCAACAAGACAACACAAGCATATCATCATGAGATGATATGCAAGGACTATTAACACAAGCATGTAAGGAGTTTGTAGTGCTAGAAGTGTTAAAGTCCAAAGATAGATCATTGCAACTAGATAGAGATGAGGGATTACAAGTACTAAGCACACTATCCAAATTGCACTTTCTATCACCACTCACCATATCATTACCTTGTGAGAAGTCACATGTTGGTGAAGTGGTAGAGGATGAGAACTCATCTCGACCGAAAGTGGAAGCAACACAATCATCCTCAATAATGTTGAACACAACATATTTATCTTGAAGTTTTGTCCATAACTCATGAGCGCTCCAAAAAGGAATGATTGAGGAGGTAACTACATCGCTCAAAGCATTAACAAGCACATTAGAAGCTTGAGCATTGAGATATAAGTTTTTATCGTCCTCACAAGATATATTTTTGAAATCCATAGGAGGAGAAAAACCTATATCTACAATATGTTCCAAATTTGGGTCCATGTCCCGAAAATGAATAAGCATACGATTTTTCCATATATCATAGTTTGTGCCATCGAATATGAACATGTCATTGTGCACTAATCCTCTAGCCGACATCTTTACTCTCAAGGCAGTGAAGCCTAAAATGAGAGACCGGGCTCTGATACCAATTGAAAGGATACGGATGTCGCCTAGAGGGGGGGGTGAATAGGCGATTAAAACTTTTCCTAGAGTGGCTCAACAAAGGCGGAATAAAACTAGTGTTTACTTTGTTAAGCACAACTTAGAACAACTAAGGTTCACCTATGTGCGCCAACAACTTATGCTAAGCAATACAAGCAACAAAGTGATAGAAAGATATATATTACTTCAAGCACGAAGGCTATCACAATGTAAAGTGCATAAGTAAAGAGCTCGGGTATAGAGATAACCGAGGCACGCGGGGACACCGATATTTACCGAGTTCCTCCCAACATGGAGTACGTCTCGTTTGGAGAGGGGGTGGTATCAAACCACCAACGCCATAAAAGTCCTCCCTTATTCTCCGGTGAATCTCACCCCAATGGGATCGATCCACGCTTCCACTATCGGTGCACTTGTCGGTGGCAACCGGAACCTCTCACAAGGTTGGGGCACAACTCCACAACTTAATTGGAGGCTCCCAACAAACGCCACAAAAGGCCTCAACAAATGCCACCAAGGCCACAATGCCACAAAGGCCACAAAACCGTCTAGGGTTCCAAGAACCCAAGAGGGACAAGCTCCAATGAGCAATTCAAACCAAATCCTCCGAGGAGAACTCAAACCGATGCACCAAATGCAAATGGAAAGAACACCACAAAGATGCTCAAATTCCTCACTCTCAAGTTCCAACAAAGCTACTAAAGCTATTGGGGGAACAAGAGAGGAGGAATCAAAGAGAGACACAAAATCCCCCAAAATCTAGATCCCCAAAGATACACTCACAAAGAGATGTTTTGGTTTGGTCAAAACGTAGATCTAGATCTCCTCCCACTACCCCTCAAATATATGCAAGAATCAATGGAGGGGTGAGTAGAAATCAAGCTCAAAGAGTAAGGAAAATGGGGGCAAAGCTTAGAAAAAAGGAGGAGAAAGAAGCAACCCTAAAAGACAAAGGGACAAGGCTATTTAAAGTGCTAGGCAAAATATGGCCGTTGGAGCCTTAATGAAGCGGTAGTACCGGAGGTTCAAGCGGTACTACCGGAAGACTCCGGTACTACCGAACCAGGTACCGGACGTGGTACCGGAAGACCAACATTCAAACTTCATAAGCCCTGGCCACAGCGGTACTACCATTGATGCTACCGTAAAGAGGTAGTACCGCAAATGGCAACCGGTACTACCGGACGTGAAGTGGAATCAGCAGTTTAGACGAAAAAAACTCTCTGTCACGCCAGGTAGTAACCGCATTTTACTACCTAGGCAGACAGAAGCTTTTTGTCAACGTACAAAAGTCTCTGCCCCGTGCGGTACTAAAATGCGGATGCGGGCGTAAGCTTTTGATCGATGGTCAAAAACTCTTTGTCGGTATTAAAATGCGGTACTACCGCTTTTTAGTACCTAGTCCGACAGAAAGAAACGAGCCGTTTTCAGGGGCGGGCGGTAGTACCGGCCCGCCCGGGCGGTACTACCGCTCGGCCCAGAAAACAGATTGCCAGCCAAATATTCAAACGACAATAACTTTTGACTGGAAGCTCTGATTGACCCGATTCAAATTTCGTTGGAAATATTGAATATCACCAAGTGAGAAAGTATCAAGTATAATAATATGAGATACCTCACTTGGTGACAAACCGAAAAACCGCATAGATCAAAATCGCAATAAGATATAAAAGAGGGATCCGATTTTGATGAACAAGAGCTTGTTATGGAGATTACCACAAGCTCTATATTCTCACATGGATAAGACCAAATAACAACCAAATACGAAGATGCAAGTATGCAAAGGTTTGAGCTCTCTCCGAACGATGTGATCGAGTTACTCATTCGAGAGCCCCTCTTGATAGTACGGTTATCTATCCTAAACCCAGTTTTCCACTAACAATATAAGACCGGCAAAAAGGAAAACCTATCAAGATTATACCTTTGCCTTGAGCATTCCACTTGAGCTCGATGTAAACGATCTTTACCTTCTCAAGATGGAACGCCTTTCTTGATTCCTCATTACCGATCCATGATCACCGAGGATGGCAAGCATCAAACATGAGATCTTCTAAAGATTGCGCATTTTGAGCTTGCACAACATATATTTTTCTCATTTCATCGACCTTGAAGCCGACACAAGCTCTAAGCGATGCCAATGGACAATTCCTACAAGTATAACTTAATACACACATTAGTCCATAAATATTGTCATTAATTACCAAAACCACACATGGGGGCCCACATGTTCTTTCATCCACGCTGCCCCAATTGAGCTCCGCGCCGCCCCAATCGAGCTCCGCGTCGTAGCCAATCAAGCTCTGTGCCGCCCCAATCGAGCTCTGCGCCATCCCAATCGCGTGCCGGCAGCCACCAATTGAGCTCCGCGTTGCCCCAGTGCTTTTCCGCGGCCGTCTGCTCCTGTATGTGTCTTGCTCGGCCTCGCCGTCGTCGAGGCGAACCGCGAAGCTGTGAACACTACTGGAAAGTTCCATTTCCAGGGCTCCATCCGGACCAAAATTAGCTCCATCTGGACCAAAATTTATCCTGGGAATGCCTCAACGAGTGGAGATGCTCTCACGTCACGCAGTAGGAAAACAATCTGTTTGCAATTATGTCGATCAACTTGTAGTGTAATTATGAAAGTTGGATGCAACGCTAGGCTGTAGTAGTCCTGAAAATTCCAGGTGAAACAAGTTTTACATGCCTTTTGGACACATAATTTTTTCCTTTCATTCAGTCGAAAAGCAGGTTTGGATGTACTATAAGAATACTGTAATTACATATCTAGTAACATCCTCTAGGTACCGCTCTGGCAATCGAACTCTTTATAATCAATGAATTTCTAGGATGGTTCCCAGTCTCAACTTCTTTTGTCAAACAAAAACCTATAATTGCCTGGCCGGAAGGCATCACATGAATCTTCGTTTTAACTAACCATGACAAAACAAGTACAAGACCAATAACACCATGTTCAGATAAAACGTCGTCAACACAAATAAGCACACACACACAGAAATTCAGTCACAACAAAGATAATACATGACTGCATAGTCCTCATATATTATTTACAAAGCAATTGGTCAGGTATCTGCAGACCAAAACTGATGGAATTCATGAACCATATCACTCCATTATTTCTCTCTATATCTTCCCCCTTTTGCAAGATTTAGATTCCATTGTCTTTCTCTTCCGCTGCATAATATTTGTCAAGTTCTTGACAGAGCATGTGGTACATGTTCCTTAAGACCACCTAGTCACCTTCAGCCTTGCAATCTTAGTTGCGAGAAACTGGGCAAAGAAAACTATCTTCAGTGAAACTGAAAAATAACATCTGCAGCAAGGAAGTAAACAGGAATGTGAAGATTGATCCATTTTAAGATACCTATTAGTACCTCACTCTAGATAGGAAAAATAATATCTAACTTACTTCAGTCCCAATAATATTTATTCTTAGAACTAAACTATGACTCCTTAAGAACGTATAACTGTATCTGTAGTACCATTTACAGTCATGTAGCTACTCCATGTCAACTACCAAAGCTAGAGCTAGCAAATTAGGCAAACAAGAATAAAAACAAGGTACTTTGTTATGGTCGTTGTTAAAACATATGCAGCAAGATGATCAGGTAAATGCTGGACCAAAGCATTAGACTGCTTCAAAAAAATCAGAAGGTGATCTGTCAAAAACTAAATTGATTTGAAACAACAAATCTAAGAACATGTACATGATATTAAAAGGCTGAAACATGCATGAGTATTGAAACGCACATGCTACTGAAACAGTGAATACCGCAGGCATGTGAGACATTAATTTGATATCAGAAAAATGGAAGCATCACCAGACAACTCTCCACTTGAACTACACCCGAGCCTACTAGATGGACAGATATTTTCCAGAGATTTGATGACATATTCAAGTTCTAAGATCAGAACATGAACTGTTAGACACCACAGATTTAACATACTTAATACATGATTTAGCATCACATGTCACAAGAAATTTCTTAGTCAGACTGGCCATTTTCATAGGGGATAACATGGCGATGTTCAATTCCATGCTGAGTTGCATGCAGTTTTTATGTTCAATGGTCTTGTGCATGCCTCCTTTCTTACAGAATTTAGTCTGATATAAATTTCAGTCTGTCGAACATGTCCATACTGAAACATGGCATGGTCCATTCTTCCAATGTCTGAATGGCAAGGTAATTCAGATGTTGCATCACACAAAGAAGAAATGGGTTTTGAAATTGCATGTGCCATCGGAGCACCAGTTCATCAATAAAGTTGCAGCACAACTGTAGCACACAACCTTTTCTATGGTAAATTTCTGAATTCAATTAATAGCTTCACCATATTATATCGAAGAACTTCTATATAATTCGATTGGCATTTCATTCATGGTGACATAGCATTTTTAACACGATAAAGTGAGAATCTTTCAACTCGAATTTCAACAAAAAAAAGCCAACTGAATCAATCAGTTGCAACATATGGATTCATGTTTACAAGATCGTGCTGACTTTTGTGGAAGAGTGTGTACCTTAGCTGCGTTTGAGGTGCTCTGCACTGCATTGTGGAGATCACGTGCCGAGGTGGCGGTGGATTGCAAGGACGACGCCGACGCGGGGGTTTGGACTTCGGAGTCGCGGTGCCGGTGCAGAGCTCCTAATGAGAGGTATTAACTCCTAGGCGAGACGAGCGACCTCGTAGAGGCAAGGCGGCCAAGCTCCTTCGTGAGGCAGGCGAGGCGGCCGCGGTCGACGCGTCGGGAGAGCGGCGGCGCCACGTCGGGCGAGCGGTGGAGACGGGTCAGGCAAGCGGTGGCGACGGGTGTACAGGCAGCGGCGGCGCACGGGGGCAGAGGTTTGAGGCGCGCGATTCAGATCGGGCTCGCCGTGCGGGGGTGGGTTGGCCGGACGTGCGGGGTAGTTCTGTATGCGTCAAATTTACCATTATGCCCCTTATTACGTTGATGGAAAATCTCTAGTTAACAGGCCTGATCGGACGGACAGAATAATTTTAACGAGAAGTACTCTGTAGTACTGCCTAATCACCGTAACACAGCTCATAATTTACATATCTTCCCAACAGTATTACTCTAATTATGTTGATAGCCAACTCCCTTCATCCGAGAATAACTATACTTCTAGTTTTTGCTTTGAGACAAACTTCTTAACATTTTGACCGATTTTGTAGACAAATGTACCGACATATATACAACCAAATCGGTATATTATGAACCTACATTTCAAAACGGATCTAATGGTACTTAATTACTTATTTGTGGACGGAACGAAGTAAGTCGTTCCGGGATTTCTATTGTACTCTCTCCGTTTTAAAATATAAGATGTTTTAGGTTTGTAAAGAAAATGTATCTAAACTTCTTTTAGTGTGTAGATTTATTCCAGACCTGAGTGAACCTACATATTAAAAAAAGTCTAGATATATTTGCTTCACAAAACTAAAACATCTTATATTTTAAAACGGAGGAGTAGACCTAAAGCTTACACATATATGACATGATCTTGAAGCAAAAAATGATAGGTTGGAGTATCTTAGATTTCACACATCTACTAAACAAGAAAGGAACTATTTTGAATACTACATTGAAATTAGATTTTCTGCATAAAAAATAGGAGTACTAGGAATAGAATCATCATCTATCAGACTTGTAAACTTGTGTGGGTTCGAGAAGATTTATGTCAAAAGGTACAGGCTTAGGAATCAAGGATTACCCACCACTAAACGAAGTGCCTCAAGCTGCTCATAGTGGGAGTAATATAAGAGCAAGAACAATAAAAGCAAGTATAATAGAATGACATCAGCTAACTATAGAATATTAAATAGTATATTTATGTTGAGTTGAAGGAGAGAGAAGATGAGATAAAAAAGAATGGGCTCTCGTACAAAAGCTAGCTCTAGCAAGTGCTCTTGAGCACTTTGTGAGAAATAATGGTGGGCTATGCAAAGGGAGCAGAATGGGCTGGAAAACATTATCGAGACGGAGAAGAACTGGTGGAAATTCTCCTTTTCTTTTTACACACGAGCGAGTACGAGAAGGGGTTTGATCCCGTACAACTCCCTTTTTTTCTAAACACGTATAAATACGTATGTATATATATCCGTATCTAAACCGAGTATTACACTGATCGAAACGTGTAGTTATATAGCATTCTTCCTGTGAGCGGAATTGATCCTGGCCTGCCGGCCGCCCTGATCTGATCAGCGCTGTCCCGGCCATTGTGACGGCCACCGTCCCCGCCGAACAAGACGCCGAACAGTCCAAGCGCGCAAGAGATTTCCACTATCAAAGGAGTCCAAAAGAACTTAGGTCAATCGAATCAGGTTGGGGCTGCCATCTTCCACCAAACAAGGTTCAGTTGGCATGTGTTCACATTGGATTCACACATCAAGAGGTACACCATAGTAGTTGATTTAATTACATCTCAAAGCTGATGGGATCAGTAACAGTTTACTAATTAACTCATGCAGTCCCTCGCTCCTGCACACGGCGGCAAACGGCCAACCGGACATTCTGGCCGAATGTCCGGCGATAGGCCGGACTGTCCGTTGTGTTGTCCGGCAGCGAGGTGGTTGGTACGATGCGGCGGCCCTATCAGATCAAGGCGGTCGGTAGGCTGGGTCGTGTGCGGAATAGTGTGCGAAAATAGTGCAGTATAATTAAACTTTCTGTATGTCTATATATAGGTAATACTTGATTTAGATACATGTTTGGATATACGAATTTAGGAAGAAGGGGTTGTACCGGATAAGACTTCGATTGCATTATCACGGTTGGGGTAAAAAGAATGGAGGGTTCCATATGGCAATTCGTACTGTTCTGTGTAGATGTAGGTGTGATTCATGTAAGATAGACAATTTAAATGATTCCCTAGTCGGAGTTTTGCTTTATAAGAAATATATATTTCTGTCTGTGATAGCACATGAGTCCAGATTTTGGCGATGCACAACTTTCCCATGGGACAATCATTAAGAGAGATACTCCCAAAAGAAAAACACTACGAACTACTGTTCTTTTCTAGGGAAATCGTGTGTCGAATCCTGATTGGTCTTACGATAAGAATGCAAGATAGGATTCCAGAACAAAGAGTAAGCATTGTAGTTTTGGTGACACCTTTGTGAATCCCGGTGTCTTCCATGCCCATGCTATGAAAATTGAATCCCTAGTACTAACTCTATCCTAGTTTATAAGACTTACGCGTATACCTAGATCGTCCGTATGAGCTATATAATATAAATTATATAATATAAAAATTATATCATTAGAAAATATAACATTTAAAGTTTTTAATAGTATAGTTTTTATCTTATGTATCTCATGCTAAGTTGGTTAATTTATCGACCTAGAAATACGCGTAGGTCTTATAAACCGAGAGAGAGGAAGTATGCGGAGACGCAACAAACAATGCATGTGATTGCATAATTTCTTGATAAAGAACTAAAATGAGAAACATGATACGTATTCATCTCTTGCCTACCGAATCGTTGCTCCTTATGAAGACCTTGTGATAGCAATGCGGTATAAAGTCATGGTCCTCCGGTAGGTCTGGACCTAATCATCTCGTGATTATGAGCTTGGTCCACAAGTAGGCCGGAGGCTATGAGATTTTTGAGACTTCTGTTTCCAAAAGGACAATATTCACATTTCCACCCGAAATCGAGATCCGGACGACCACACCTAATTAATTCCCTCGGACCACATGTGAGTAAACTCAGACGTCAAAATCCCCCCCCCCCCCCCTCCCTCCCCTTTCATGTGTTTGTTTTCCAATTCAAATGCCATGTTCCACATGAAAAAAAATGTTATGAAATCCACTGTTCCACATGAAACAAAATACAATTATGAAATACTACTCAGTGTAAAAAAAACGAACTACTGCTTCCTCCTAGGTAAAATGTGGAACAGAGGTAATACGTCATTACAGGATTGGGATGTGAATCAGTCAGTCGTTGTTAAGCTTCACATGTACATATATTATTTTGGAAACATTGATAAGACTGGTTATTCAAGTTTCAATTTCAAGATCGTGTCGATATCCATGATGACTTACATATATATGATCAGAGAACATGATTTAACCTTGGGGACGCTGCCTTTTGCCTTCCTTTTCTTTTGCTAGAAATCAGAATTCGAGGTCAAAAGGAGTAAATTGAAGTGCACCTCCAATTCCTTGTTCTATTTACTAAGTAATGTTATGTTTTTAGATTCAAGATTATGATCCTCAACTCAACCCACACCCTTTTGGAGACTCGAAGAAATACAAAATGTATAATCTCATATTGCTAAGCACAGAGTTGATCAGTACAAGTCGGTCTCCTAGGACATGTACTTACCTTTCCAACCACCGAGACATTTTTCAATTCTTTTCTCTACATATTTTTACTACGTATTAGTAAGTTTACAATAATTTATCAAAATCTCAAGGTAGCTAATAGTAAACATTAGCATACCATAAACCCATAAGCTCTTAGAAAATGATAATGCAAGGCACATGTGGCATGATACTACGCTGGTATACCCAGACGCTGTCTTCCCTTACAAGTTACAAGGATGTTTCTGGCTTATCATCAACAAAAACCATGAAACTAGCTAAAAACAACAATACGCCCTAACAAGTCTGGAAGCTGCATTAAAAAAGAATGCAACATCGTTTCCAGAATCCTGATCTGCTGATACCAAGGAGCAAGTTGCAACTGGACACACAACGAAGTATGTGAACATCAGCATTACAGACTTAACAGTACACAGCAGCACTGCTCAGTGTTCATCATCAAAAGGACAACTAAGTATTCTTCTAATCAACAACAACAGCGAGCTCAGACCCAGATAAACATGATTCCCAAACCAAGCATCTGTCCAGTATCAAGCGCTTGATCGATCACCGTCAGACCGGTCACACAGAAGGATCAGCTCAAGCCCACAATTAATTACATCAGTGACTCAACATTATCGTACATACACTACAATTGGCACCTCGTGCGTCATCGTACATACACTACAATTGCCACCCTGTGCATCATTGTACAACAAGGACCTGCAGCCTTGACCGTGCCTCGGCGACTGAACTCAAGTGTTCTTCGTTAGGGTTCTCCCTAGCAGCAGCAAGAGCTTCGGCATATGTAACTCTTTCCTGCTCTATTTTGTCTACCTCGATCTTGTCGATTTCACTCTGACAGAGCAACGTGTGATGGTTAGTTCAAGAGGGTAAAATATGCAGACATGGCATCTTCTCTTTAGTTTTGTCGAAGTTTTTGTAGCGGCTTTCACAGTGATCTTGCATGACGGTACGCAAGTCAAATAATTCACGCATCTTCCCAACAGTATTACCCTAATTATGTTGATAGGCTAAGTTGTTGGCAGATTTTCTACTGCAGAATCTAAATTAAGCCAGAACTGATAGGTTAAAGTATCCTAGATTTCGCACACCTACCAAACAAACAAGGAATTGTTTTGCAGAAAAAACAGGAGTACTGAGAACAGAATCATCAATTATCAGACTTGTAAACTCGTATGGATTTGAGAAGATTCATGTCAAAAGGTACAGGCTCAGGAATCGAGGATTACTCACCACTGATTGAAGTTCCTCTAGTTCATAAGATGGTATGCTGCCGTCGTAACAATCACCTGAAACATTTTCCGAGATTTTCTCGAATAATGCTATCAATGAACTTATCTCAAACTCCATATTGGAGACATCCCCTTGAAGATCTTCAACCTTCTTATTTGAGGTCTTTACCTCCCATTCCAACTTTTCCAAATATGCTTGCTTGTCCGCAAGCGTGATCTATAGAAGAAATTACAGAACAAAAACGTCAAATAATTTTATAGTACGGTCTCAGGACAGAGGCCGGACCAAGAGATGTGTTAATAACAGGATCGGAGAAAACCACCCACTACTTTCCTTTGGGTTTGGAAAGCTGGGCTTAGGACAACTAGATTTCCCTAGGAACTTAAGACTCCTGGCTTCTCCACCAACCATATCTCGATAAGACGGATAAAAAGTCATCTTTTGCTGAATCTTGATTTGACTTTAACCAAACATTTAATACATGAAACGAAGATTGAGCAATGCTATTATCATCTGGTGAGGAAAAAGTATATGAATTATTGAACTACATGGTAAAAAGTAAAACTAGAATTCTGCAAACAGATGGCTCAGTCCTACACTTGAGAACAGACCACATTAATTTGCAGAAAAAATAGGATACAATTTTTAGGACTGCATAGCATAGTAGTAAGCAAAAGAGTAGGGGCTACAAAGTTATAAAACTCGGTATGTAGACCAATGCTTAAATAGGAATGCAATCCAAATTACAACTAGAAAGCTGCTGCTTATGGTCTGCCTGCTATTTGTGCTCAGTCTCCAATTTAAAATCGACATGACATATTGCAAACTTAAATGGTGGTTAAGATACGCACATCATTCCTTACTTTTTGTTGTAATTACAATAAAATGAACACTTTTTGTGTGAGCTTATTAGAACCATCATGTTTTGCATACCAAGGGTGTGACGGCCAAAAAAATCTAACTTTTAGCACCTCTGAATACACAGAACAAATTGCAACACTAATAGATAAACATTCAGGCAGGTAGGCAGGCAGCAACTCACCTTCACATTCTGCAACTGAGAATTATTATACTTGAGCAAAGCTTCTTTCTCAGCAACTTGACGTCTCAGCTCATCGATGGTTGAATACACCGCATTCATCTCACTCACTGTACTCTCGGCACACCTCAGTGCCTCCTCTTTTTCGAGCAGCTGCTTCTGTAGCTCGTCGATCTGCTCGCGTAGGGCACCGACATCACTGATATCTTTGGGTTTGGTTTCTAGAACCATCGACGCAACCGAGCCATTATCTTCGTTCGAATCAGGCGTAGTATCCTTACCTACGTCTCCTACAGGATCTCTCCGCTTTTTCGCCGACATGGTTTGTGGCGTCTTTGCGCTTTTCAACTCACCGCCCTGCAGGAAACAATCATTCATCCTAGATTCAACATTCTGTAAACTCATGGCAGTTTTCTGTTCTCAGCACACAAAACAGATTTATTTGTGTCATTCCACCTCGACGAGGCTAACAAACTTAACCAAACCGGATAAAGTTGCAAGATCTAGTGCCTCTTGTAAAAAAATATTACGACAACGAAAATGCCTAATCTGAACTTCCGTGCATAACCTATCTACAGAGCAACTACATCTGAACCACACGCAGGTCAGAATTCAGAAAACTCACCCATCCTAAAGGAAACAACCATCCATCCTAGGTTCATCATGACAGTTTATTTTCTTTGACGGTTAACTCGTGACAGTTAGCAATCAAAAGTGATTTAGCTACATCACTCCATCTCAAAAAGGCTATGAATAGAACTCAACGGAACACGATAAACTTGCAAGATCTGGTACCTCTGAAACTCATAGTATGACAAGGAAAATGCCTATCTCAACTTTGTTGCATAGTCTATCAACCGTACTACTATTGAGTATTGACATCTGAACCACTCGATGTCACAATTCAGGAAAGTACACAGTCTAGCTCAGGCATCACAAACTGCTGCTACCGCAATTAACACGACAAATCCAAGAAGCAGAGAGCCAAAGCAAAGAAAGAAGCTCGTCACCTTCTTGGCCGGCGCCGGCGTGTACACCAGCGACGCGCGCCGCGAGTAGGACGGGTTCGTCCTCCTGTCCTGCAGGCCAAAAAGCAAGCAAATCTCACTACTAGCTCAATAAACCGAAGAGCCCCGGGAGAAAGAGAGCCTTATGAATCCCTCGAGCCCCGGCGAGATCTGCGCTGCGCCGCGCCTCGCGAGCACTAACCATGAGGGACTCGACGAGCGGCACCATCTCGACCAGGTCCTTGAAGAGGACCCGATCCACGTTCCCTCCGCCGCCACCTCCAGCGGCGCCGGGGCCGGGGCCGGCCTCCGCCGGCGGCCTGAGGGATCGGTCGAGCATTTTTCTTGCTTTGTTTGTCTCTTTTCAAACCGAATCCCTCGAAATGGAAGATGGAATTGGGTTTGGGAATTTGGGGTGGGAAAGAAACGGCAGGGAATAGAATAGGGGGGCGCAGGGGGAAAATATTTTTATGGACCTATAATTCATGTTGAACCAACTTACACGATCGACGTGTGATTTAGATCTGAAAAGCAGTTTGTTTTTTTTTCTGTTTTGGACACGTGTCATTTGCTGAAATTGGTCCACACCTCTAAATCCGTGGACCAGGTCCCATAAAAATATTTTCCGGCGTAGGGTGGCTGGGTCGGGGTTTAAGGCCGGCCGCAGCGTTGGGTTCGGTCGGTGTGCTGATTCCGACCGGGCCGCTTTTACGAGGCTGAGCCTAACTGGAAAAATGCCTGCTTTGGACAAAGGGGGAGGGGGACCAGACCAAAGAGGAGGGGCGCCACGCTTTGGCTAGTGCTCTTGTTGAGTGGTTCATGTACTTATGAAAACCAATTGTGATTAATTTTTTTTTGTGAGAGAGCAAATGTGATTGCTTCTTCTTGTAAATAGTGGCCGATCGTTGCGGCGGACCAAGACCTCGACGACATGTGCCAGCGAGAGGATGAGCCGAAGTTCGATGGAGATGCATCTAGGAATCAGAGTTAAAATAGATCGTTTGAGGCGGATGCATGTGGTGACGGTGAACATTCCCCAAAGGATTTTGTATAAAACACATATAGGTACGAATACATGATGATCCTTTTGCATTCGAGGTTTCTTTGTTCTAGGTGAAGGGAGGCGAAGGTCGGGGTTGCCCCTCGCCAAGATCCTATCGAGTGTATGTGGTCTTCATTTGCTCTTGAGTCTTGGTTCTAGCTTAAACGGGCTTTCTAGCGACCACGCTATGTGAGCCAATTCTGGTGGAGGCATCAACGTGCCCAGGACGCGTTGTCTCAAATGTGTGGGAGAAGCAAATATGCATCTGTGACCAAAATTTTCAAAGCCACCGGGTGATAAATTTTGGCAGGAGTGGCAAATTTAAGCACAAACCGAACATATTGTCAACCTTCTACTCCGCCTACTATGCAGTTATCTCTTATTAGATTTCTCTTGTTCGATGTTTTAATTACAGAATGTGTGCAAATACAAAATAACCGGTGCGGTGGAGGGCGACATATTCTCCTAAGCAGCATTTTTTTAATCTAGTAAACCCGCAATTATCATATGTGGCGTGGATACATCACGAGGACCATCGCCCAGTAGATCTCTGCCCGGTACATGCTTGCATGATTCTAATTAGCGTGACAAAAGACTTGTAGACTACTCATGCTCCGACACACCCTGGCAATCAGTGGGGTTTCTCTTCAGATTAATTATCAGTTACATGTACTCCATTTTTCTTGCAGTCTCCGCCGGCCCAAAGAGACAAACCATAGAAAATCTAGAGGAGCCCAACATGTTGGTGGACGTACTTTACCCGGCCACCAGTTGGAAGCCCACGCGAGCACCGGCCGGCCGAGTAGCCGTAGATAACGACACGGTGTGCCATTGCCCTCATCTTGCCTCATAGATTACTTATTTCTCTATTTTTTTTTTAATCAGGCTTTCGTCCCACTTTATAAATAAAGCCAAAAGGCCAAACCGATAGAAGGTGGTAAAAAGTTCCTCTTACAAGCAGATCAAAGATAAGAAGAGGAGTCTAGAAAGCATCTAGCTTGCCACCGAAGACGACTAGACTAAGACAACCAAAGCTCCACGACCATGCCTCCAAGAAGGTAACGACGCCACAAGCGCCACCGTTGCCGAGACCAAAGTCTAGGGTTTTCACCCGGAGGCCTAATGTGGTGAGAGTAGCCACAACAACGCCCCCAAGAGGGTAACGACGCCCACAAGCGTCGCCGCTGTCGGTGCCAAAAGCACTGAGCTTTCGCCCGGAAAAACTCTCGCCACATTTGGTATCTCGGACCAGAATCAATCCTTGAGCTGAGCTTCCAAACACGATTTGGGCGCTGCCACCACCAGGAACATCCGATGCCCGCTCCCTACCACCCTCATGGTCCAAGGAGAAGAGCCACCACCACCGCCCCGCTGCCCCACCGCCGAGGCGCCCGTGCAGTCCACCTCCCTGGGACCGCCGCCCCAGCATCCGAGAACACGCGTCCGTGAGGCAAGGAGTGACGTGTGACCTGAGACGGGAGAAGGAGCGAGGTCGAAGGACAGCATTGACGCGACCTCCTGGAGGAGCCCGTCCTCCACCACCGTAGGCGGTTGCCGGCCGGACGCTGCGACAGGGCCACACCAGGCCCGGCTGGGACCAGAGGGCCCGTAAATACTATGCGATTATCTCTTAGATTTCTTTCGATGTTTTAATTACAGAATGTGTGCAAATACAAGATAACCGATGCGATGGAGGGCGGCATATTCTCCTAAGCAGCATTTTTTAATCTAGTAAACCCGCAATTATCCTATGTGGCGTGGGTACATCACGAGGACCATCGCCCAGTACATCTCTGCCCGGTACATGCTTGCATGATTCTAATTAGCGTGACAAAAGACTTGTAGACTACTCATGCTCCGACACACCCTGGCAATCAGTGGGGTTTCTCTTCAGATTAATTATCAGTTACATGTACTCCATTTTTCTTGCAGTCTCCGCCGGCCCAAAGAGACAAACCATAGAAAATCTAGGGGAGCCCAACAGGTTGGTGGACGTACTTTACCCGGCCACCAGTTGGAAGCCCACGCGAGCACCGGCCGGCCGAGTAGCCGTAGATAACGACACGGTGTGCCATTGCCCTCATCTTGCCTCACAGATTACTTATTTCTCTCTCTCTTTTTTTTTTGAGGGGCTCTCTTTTTGTTTTTGCGAATTCACAGATTGTTTATCCTGTTTGTCGTGCTTGACTGCTTCGGCACTCTCCCAATTTGAAATAGGCGACACATTATCCGACAATGATACATTTGCTTGCTTAAGAGATTTTTAGTGTTGGAATTTCTTTTACACGGCTATAGTTGAAATTGGATTATACGTGAGATCAGGCCTATTAATCTCCCGTCTTACAAGGAAGGCTCTTTTCGTGTGTGTGGATACGGAAAATAACTGATGCCTCGAAATTTTGACCATCTACCCGTGGTCTAGGTAGGCTTTTTCGTAGGGACATTACACACGAGAAGCTTTCTGAGATTATAATCAATACATCGCACACGACGTATTCTAGGAAAACCGTCTCCTTAGTGGGGTCGCATCCCCTATGCCGGATTCTTGCGACATTTTGGTCAATTTTCACGGATTCTTTTTCTATGCTCCTTCTCACATGGTGTGTCATAGATTACAATGTATATTGAGTTCTCGAGGTCTGTCTCTCCTAATATTTCGTTCGGCACGTATGTATAACCTCTTCTCCTTCCTCCGTGCTCTACACCTATATACTACTTATAAAGGTACAAACATGAATTTTTCTAGATACACCCCCACAAATACATATGGACTTATTAAAACCACACGATTAGATCCACTAACACAATATAACAGCCTGTATTAGTCTAAGTACTTCTCTTTGGTGCACTTAGCGAATAATTCCGTCGGACGGTACTCATCCCGCACCGCGTCCGCGAGCACCTACTATCGCACGCATGAAAAGGAAAAAATTGCCTCGCACGTTCACCCCCGTCCTAACCGCGCAACGTCATCACATCGTCCCATCTTTCCGTGATGCCGCCCTGCGCCGCCGCATCCTCTCCACCTGGCACCGCCAGTCCAAGCGCCGCCTCCGCACACTATGCCGCCTGATCCGCGCCGTCTCCTCTATCATCTCCCTCTGCAGCACGTGTGCGTCGTCACGACGTCCTCAGGTCCCTCCCCCCGAGATCGAGGCGCCGTCATGCCGTCATCCGCTCCCCGAGATCGACGCGTCACCATGATATCTTGTGCTCCTTAGATCGACGGGTCGTCTCCGTCGCTGACGATCGACATCACGCCGCCTTGCATTCCCCGAGATCGACGCGCCTTCGCGATGCCCCCGCCATGCCACCCTTCTCTCCCCATCAGCCGCCGCATAGCCAGCAGGACAGTCATGTCGACCCCGTCGTCACGGCCAGCAGGATCGCCACCGTCGTCAAGTCGTTGTTGACTGGGCCTCCGAGGTATATGGCCGCTTCCCCTGGTGATTTCTTTGCCATTATTCTCAGATTCGTCCTGCACACCAAGGGGCAGCAGGGGCCATCTCCATTATCCTGGATCCAATCACGTAACTTTCCTAAATTCTGTAAAATAATTATTTTGCTTTCTCAAATGGATCAGTGTTGTTGCATTGTGGAGCTATATGCCTTCGCACAATTATACAGTGGTTGATTTGATTGGTTTCTTAATATGAATAAACCACTTTGATCTTTTGAATAGACCTTCTGTTGATCTCACTTTGATGTTTTTCTTCTATGGGAATTCCAGTATTTCTTTGGCAACTTCTTATTAACAGGTTTCTATGATGGTCTTGCAAGGTGTGGATCTATCAATTCTCCCATTTATTCTGTTTGAATCTGTTGAAAAAAATTTAACATGAAAAGCATGTAGTGTAGATTTGATATCAAATGGCTTCCCAATAGATTTTTTTTTATCCGATTTGGCAGGGTCGGTGTGTAGGGTTCAGGGAAAAATTTATGTACACATGCTAGGATTGTTAGTATTTGTTGCTGCTTCAAGTTTTCTGATATGATCTTATCCATTAAAAATCGCCATGAGAATTCAAGCCCTTACAACTCATTGTGTTGTGTCTTAATTTGATCTCATTTGTGCTAATGGATTTTGATTCTGTTTTAAATGGTAATGTTGGTGTGACACCTTAAGGTGTGGATGGTGGGATCTTGCCCGTTGAATACCTACTTTAAGATCTGTCATTTTACATGATACCTTCACTGGGATGTGGATGTCTGAAATAATTTCACACATTACACCATCTAGATCGTATATTGAATTATGTGTAAATTTTGTGTAAGAGCTGAGCTCAGATCTTGTTATTCATGGATTATCGTAGTAGAAAGAAACATGGTTTCCTGTAGTACAGAAAATATTTCTACAACCGAGGTACACACACAATGCATACACTTCTAAATTGATGTTTCTTGCAGTTTACATATACAATATTTCAGATGTTGGTTATATCGTACTTCTTTGTAGGTTATCGCTGAGATGGCTGCACATGTAGTTGGTTTGTGAAAAGGATGAATTTACCTCTTCGATGAAGGAGGTAGTGTTTTAATTCTATGCACTCAATGTAGTTTTTCTTTTAGAATTGCATGTCCTTTAAGTAATGCCAAGTCTCAGCTTTTATTAAAATTTAAAGGCCTTAGCGGTAAAGATGTAGTGTGATATCTTTTGATTTCTCCATTGTGCAATTCCACAATTTTAGTAGTACTAAAAGTATATATTCATGTGTAAAAAGAGGTATTATTCATGGTGAAGTTCTTTAATCATACTATTTACAATGCCTAAAACCATATCTTGCCTTTCTAGCGGCCCTTTACTCCGTCCACCTGCCAGCCTGCTCAGAGGACTACCACCATGGGGCCCTTTGTATTAGAGTGGAGGTAGTTGGTTGTCAGGGATGATTGGTGCACTGGGAATACATGATGGGAGGATTAAGTGCGGCTGGCGGCGAAGGTGGACGCAGTGGTCATGCATGACGGGAGTACTAGGTGGCAGGGTCATTAGGCGCATGGTGGCTGCATCAGCGCTGGAGTTTGTGCATCTCGAGGGCCCTATGTGGCATATTACAGGTTAGCGCAGGGTGCACTTCCCGGATGAATTCAACTGTTTCTCCAACTCAATTTTGCTATGCTTATTCCCCCCAATGAGGTCATGTTAATTGGATATATATTATTACGGATATGGCTAACTGTGAACTCTGCAGATGTCAATATCCTGGAAGAGTTGGATTAAGTCAACAAGTTATGAGAGCGTGTGGATGTCGCTGATTTCGTACACATCTCTGATGAAATCAGTTGAGACCTCACCTAAAACGAGACCTACTTGGCTCTGCAAATGACTTCTAATTTCAGGCATACCTTCAGCAAGTGATTTCGGACAACGTTTGGAAAGACAAAGATGAGCTAAAGGTCAAAATGCATATCTGGCCTGCTGTGTATGGCGACAGTCTTGCTAAGAGAGGATGCCTCGCAATAATAAATGCCGGATGTGGAGAGGATGCCTCCCAATGACAAACTCCTTCAACTCCTTTGCCATGAAAGCGGCAAGTATCAGGGTTGTCGCTTCTTGCATAGTGGTGTGCTGCAGAAGGCTATATGTTGTTCTTATCCTGACAATATTAAGGGATAAATTGCACCTGCGGTGTACATAGCTTCACATCTATGGTAAGAAATAAATAGAAGAGTGTTTGAGAGTAAATAAATATTGGTGTCTTCCTTAGCTGGATTCATAACCGATAATGTCTTCTGGGATGAGGTGTATTTAATAGTACAGCGAACTGCCTACGTGCAATTTTGATTTTTAAGTTCAACTCTTTTTCTTGCTGTCTTTGTAACATTTTTGTGATGCATTTCCCATATACAATAGAAAGCAGAGCTCCTGCCATACTCCTTAGATTGTTTTGCTCAACTCTTACTTAAGCTTAAAAAATGATGAAATACTAATGACTTTGTGTTGACTCTGTGTTCACATCTTAGCAAAAATTTGCGCTGTTTTTATAAATGCTATTATGTGGACTCTCCTACGCAGGTTGATCCACCCATCTAACTAACAACATAAAAATTACCGCTTAATATGTGTCCTTTCATTTTCTCCTTGCTTAACAACCAAGTTTTCTGGTAATAACATCATTTTTGTTCAAATTAGCCATATTAAAGCTGGACGAATATATGGACGTGGATTGCTGTAATATAAATAAAGTTTAATTTTAGGTAAATATCGTGCTATGTGCTATTTTATTTTCTCCTTGTTTAAGGACAAAAAAACAACCAAGATATCCCAACCTCTCTTCTCCGTACAGGTGCAAGCGTGGGGAGGACTCGACCGGCAGGGTCGGTGGGGGCAGGCTAAGAAGAGAGAGAGGGGGAGGGAGATCCAGCCCATCGGATCCGATGGTGGGTAGCCACGATCTGTGTGATTTCTGGTAATGATGTTATTTTTGTTCAAATTAGCCATATTAAAGCTGGAAGAATATATGGATGCAGGTTGTTTCCATATAAATAGAATTGAATTTTAGGTAAATATCGTGCGTTGCACATGCACATTTATAGTATGCTTTGGGAACGATACAACTTCTAGGCCGCGTGCCATAAAGCCCTCTGATGCCGCCCTTTTGGCACACACTAGCTCTATGGTATGGACACTTCGATATGGCTCATATCAAGAAGACCACATTGTGTCTGGCAGTGCCCACCAGCACAACGTTTCCGTGTTCAACAACCCTCTCATGTGGTGGAGGAGGAGCAAGCATCTCCGGTTGGGTGAGAAGGAGCACCCCCTCTCGCCACCTGACATCGACGACTGGTCCTCCTCGGACAACGACTTCAAAATGAATTTGGAGGTTGATGAGGATGCACGACTACAACATCACAAGATTATTCACCGCGGATCAAATGGTGGGAGGTGGCTGAACGGCAGACCGAGGAGGGGGGTACGAGATGATCGAGTATCAGGAGGTGCTTCTGTTTTCCTCACCGACAAAACGCGAGGAAGATAGTGAGCGCGTGGCGGAGGAGAAGGCGATGCTACTGGGGAAATATCATCGCTATCGATGAGGATATCATCTACATCTTCTTTGACCATGAGAAGTAGTGGGAACTATATTAGTTTCATATATTTGGATCAGTTTTTGTCGTCTTTTATATGTAAATTTATAACTATGGAGGAATGTATGTCGCACATGCTTTATTATATATAAATTGTATGCGATGATGTTTCCTGCATACCCTCACAATGCCAATGAGTTTTTATGAATCAATTGTATGTGACTTCTGTCAGGACTTCAATATAGGGGATACCGCGTCCCATCAAGTTGTTTGGCCCGCTTCATATATTCCTTGGTGATCTCAAGAGGCGCACATCCCTCGCAAGGCTATGCAGGGCCTCAACACAAGCACAAGCGTTAACATCAGCCCCTGACAAGGGGATAACCCCTCGACGACTCCCTGCTAGGGTTAGGGCCGTAACTCCACAGCATCTGCAAGATGACAATTCAATGGGTAGTCCTGACGCGCCTCCGCTGCGCCCTTCCCTCCTCGGTAAAAGTAATATGATGCCTGGACGCTTCGGTGTTAAAGCACGGCTGACGGCACCGGAGCCCCGTAGAGCCCGACATTAATACTTTGGTGCAAGGAGGCCAAAGATGACGCCACGAGAGGGGTGTCATCATCAACGTAGCTTTTGACCGGATCACCTCGCTGGATCTAGACCTGGTCTATACAGGGTGAGTGTGTGCACCGACGCTCCTCGGGCGGGAATATGGTGACCCTTCGCGTCCAAAAAATTGAGGGAAGAGGCTCAACGCCACTATAAAAGAGGAGGCACCCCTACCTTAGAAGGGGATCGATCCTTGCGATCAAAACCCTAGACATTGATCCACCATTTTACCCTCGCGAAGCACCACAAGTGTTGGAGATATGCCCTAGAGGCAATAATAAAAATGGTTATTATTATATCTTTTTATTTATGATAAATGTTTACATTCATGATATAACAGTATTAACCGGAAACATTAATACTTGTGTGATTTGTAAACTAAATTAGAGTCCCTAGTAAAGCCTCTTTGTAATACTAGCTTGTTGGTTAATAGATGATCGTGGTTTCCCGATCATGAACATTGAGATATTGTTAACAACAAGATCATATCATTAGAAGAATGGTATGATGGACATACTCCTATATATAAGCGTAGCATTAAGATCAAGTCATTTCAATAGTTCATTTGCTATAAGCTTTATGATACATAGTAACCTAATTCCTTCGACCATGAGATCATGCTAATCACCATCACCGGAAGGATGCTTTGATGACATCAAACACCACACCGTAACTGGGTGGCTATAAAGGTGGCATTGAGTGTTCGGAAAGTATGTGTTGAGGCACATGGATCAAGAGTGGGATTTGTCCATCCATATGACAGATAGATATACTCTGGGCCCTCTCGGTGGAATGTCATCCAATTGGCTTGCAAGCATGTGACTGGCTCACAAGATATCACATATCACGGGAACGAGAAAATAGTACTTATCGGTAACGAGGTTAAACTAGGTATGCAGAGATACCGAGGATCAAACCTCGGATAAGTAAAATATCGCGAGACAAAGGGAAATTGGTATCATATGTAAGTGGTTCATTCGATCGCAAAGTAATCGTAGAAATATGTGGGAGCCATATGAATTTACAGATTCCTCTATTGGTTATTGATCGGAGAAGTGTCTCGGTCATGTCCTCATAATTCACGAACCGTAGGGAGACACACTTAAGGATTCGATGTTGTTTAGTAGATATGGAATGTAATTAGGGATACCAAATGTTGTTTGGAGTCTCGGATGGGATCCGGGATATCACGAGGAGATCCGGAATAGTTCGGAAAATAAGATTCATATAAGGAAAGTCCGATACCGGAGTTCGGGAATGATTTCGATGTTTTCATCGGAGAGGTTCTAGAAGGGTCTAGAAGGTTCACCGGACCGGAAGGGGAATGGTCCATGAATGTGTCATGGGTAAGTGGAATGATTGGATCATGTCCTAAGTCACTTTTGTTGGGCATTTGCGAGAGAGAAATAAAGCTCTAAATTGAAATCCAAAAGGGAGGTTTGGAAAGTCAAACTGGAACAATGGTTTCCTAGTGGAAGAAGGAAAGAGTCCTTCCTTCTATCCAACTTGGGTTTGGGTATGGATTCAAACTCCCCTCTCCCAAGCCTCCCTCCCTCTCATAAATGCAAGGGAGGGTTGCCCCAAAGAACACACAACCAGCCCTCCCCACCTGGTGTCATTGCCGGCCACGGCCGCCTCCCAACGCCGCCATCGCCATCGCCTCGCCCGCCGCCGCCTCTAGTCAGCCACGACACCACCTCCTCCTCTTCGGCCTTCTAAACCTAGATCGCTGGAAACCCTAGATCCATCATAACTCGCACCGGCTTAGGTGAAGCCCTGCGGGATCTCCCCTCTACTTCTGTGTAACATCCCTAAAATCATGATTTCAAAGTTTGCATATCATTCATGCATGCATATAGAATTGAGGCCAATTTCAAAACTCATTTCAGAAAAACAAAGCACATAGTGCTATCATTTTATGTGAGCAAGCTAAAAACAAATGGCCATCCCCATTTGAGAGTTTGAATGTTTTAAACCTAGATTGCTTGTCTCCTTTGTTGAATGGATTGAGTGTGGAAATTTGAACCAAGTTTTACAAAATGGAAATGGTTCAAAAACCATTTTTCAAACATTTTACAAATCTTGTGCAAAGCTCCTGATATTTTGCTTCTCCAAGAGTGACCAAGCTTTTGCAAAGCAACCACATGGTTTTATGCCTATATTTGAAAACTTTTGCACACTGCAAAAAACCCAAGAAAGATTTGAATTCAAAAAGAGTTTGAATTCATATCAAAACCATTCCTGAAAATCAAAACAGAAAAAGAAAAGGACAAAAGAAAAGAAAAGGGCCAGGCGCCAGGATTCTAGCCCAAAGAATGTAATCGGCCCAACTAGCCCACCTTCTCTCTCTCTCTCTCTCTCTCTCTCTCTCTCTCTCTCTCTCTCTCTCTCTCTCTCTCTCTCTCTCTCTCTCTCTCTCTCTCTCTCTCTACGCAAGCCTCAAGCAGTCCGACAACCAGACCCCCTCCTCTCTCGCTTTCGCTGACGAGCGGGCCCTCTCCACGTCACCCTCGTCTTCCCCAAATCACGCCCGACCCCGTCGCCGGCCGTTTCCTCCGCCCTTCACTGCCGCGATTGATTCTCGCTTAATTGCCATTGATTGCACGCTTAATCGCCGCTCCCCTCTCGCCTACAAAACCCCATCTACACCGCGGTCATTTCCCCCCACTCTCCTCGCTCACTCCGCCACCAGGCTGCGCGCATTTGCCCTCGAAACCTCGCAGCACCGACGACTCCGGCGACTAATTCCGGTGAGCCTCGACCGCCCCCCTCTCTCTGGTTCAAACTGTCGTGTCCAGCTTGATCTTGCGTACCTCCTGATACTTTTCTTTTGCCTGCTCGTGACCCAGGTCGTCGATCCCGTTCACGACCGCAACCACCTTCTCCGTCGCTCGACTCCGGCGAGCAATAGCGGTAAGTCCCGTGCGCCCCTCGCTTTCCCTTTGTCACCAGTTGATTCGCCAGTCACTTGCGCATCTTCTGAACCCTCTGCCTTGTGCTAGGGCGACGCCACACCTCGGCAACGACCTCGACTGCAAGCGACAGACGCCGCCGCAACTCCGATGAGCCCCAGAGACCGTACCCGTGCACCCCTTGCCCAGCCACCACCACGTTGAGCATCGCCTCGACCTTGCGGATCTGGTAAGCACGCCCTTTCCTCCCCGAGCGATCTAGAACGTTAGCGCCGCCGCTATCCGAGCACTCCGCCGCTCGCCGTCGCCGCGCGCCGCCAGGACATGGTCTCTTGATCGAGAGCCCTTGGATCTGGATCCAACACATAGGATTAACCACTTAACGAACCGTTATGTTTCAATCTGATCCGTGCATCGCCACTTAGATCCTACGGCCCTTGTGCGTGATCCGGTGCGAAGCGGTACGCGCCAATAGAGTTAAGACACGTGGCTAGGGTTAGATTCAAAAACAGATTTGAAATCAGATTTTGATCCAAAATTGAAATAGCTATAACTTTTGATTCCCGCGTTAGATTTTTGCAAATTTTATACCGTTGGAATCAGGGAGACAAGCCCTTTCTGAATCTGCAATGTGTTTAGTGAAATGTTTCTGTTAAAATGACTTTTTATGCACAAACTTGTTTAGGACTATTTTGAGTATAGAATTTGTTTAGTAAATTGTTTTAGTGCTAAATAAGTTTAGTTAGCAAGTTTTTGACTTGGTTATGTTTATGTATCATGCACTTGGTTGGTGGAGTTTTAAAAATCATCACTTTGCATTCTTGCATGCATGCATGTATATTTTTGTTTGTATATGAATTGTGTGTAATTTTGTGCTACAAATTTTTGTGTAGATTTTGCTAGTGACTGTGATTGGGAAGAGTGCTACTCTCCCCATTACCAAGGCAAGTGGTACTTCATGACTATTTTCATCCCTATATTTTGTATAAGCATTAGAAATATTTTGCTAAGTCTTGCATGTTACTTTTGCCAAATGCTATGTTGGGAAATCCTAAGTAGTTGTAGAATTGTAGAATTGCTAGGAAATTTCCTAAGTTAAGTTACTATGCCATGCTTAGCCTAGCTAGTAGCAAACAAGGGTTGGTAAAGTATCTACATGCTATGATGAAAATATTTCTAAGTCTTTGGACTTATGTTTTCTTAATAAAACAACTAAGTCAATGAACCTCCTGGGTGGAATGGGACTTGAATGGTGGTTTTTGGTTGAGTGGTTACACAAGGCCCATGGACGTGGTTTACCTTGTGTATCTCACTTGTGGTATGCCACCCAGGCACAAAGGGATTTTGGAGGCCAAGTGTTGAGAATCTTATAGTGCAACCACTTGGCAATATGGGCTCTGCCTTGATCATATAGGTTGCTAGAACTTAGTCATTTGGACAGTTGGTGGTAGTGGGATGACACTACAAGGAATATGTCTATATATGACCCTCCATTTTCGTCACAAAATCGTCATAGTAGTCCGTTTATGACGATTCTATGACGATTTTGAGATCGTCGAAAGCTGGGCGTCGCAAATGAACTATAACGACGATTTTTGCGAAATCGTCATAAACGTCTATGACGATATTGGATCGTCATAGTATCTATGACGATCTAATATCGTCATGGACCATCTATCCTAGCCAAGTCAGATCCTACGTGGCTGATCCTACGTGGCAAAATTGTGACGAAATTAAATCGTCTTAAATCAAAATCACCGATCCATTTTAGTGATCTATATGGGCCTAGCCCAACAATTCTTGCTTGTTTATATTTTTTCCTATATATTCTGGTTAGCTACATGGGCCCAGCCCATGGACTTTCTTTTCTCAAGGCTTTGGTCTTTTCACGGTCAAATTATTTTCTAATTTTAGAATTTCTACATTCCATTTATTTTCGTTTTTGAGTCTTTTTGTCAAGTGAGTCCAAATTGTCAGTCACTTTGAGAGTGGGTCCCGAACATCAGGTTATTAAAACATCTAATCAATAACCAATATCCAATCATAAAGGAGAAAGAAAACACATGAAAATCTTTAAATAATAGACAAAATCTTTTTGAACACAGGTGAAATTTGACACTTTACATCACAACATTAGCACACACGTTGAATTCCACACTTTACATCACAACCAATTTAAAGATCGAAGTACTCTAAACTTCTTCAACCCGTAGCTCTTGTAAACAGGAATTTTTTTGTTCATGTACTCGGTCATCTTTCGGCAGGTCAATGCCCTCATCTTTCGGCAGGTCAATGCCCAACCAATCTGACAACAAAAATGGTTTGTGAGATATAACCACGGTAACCATAAAAAGACGTGAAGTGTGTAAATCACCAAAACAAGAGTCGTATCTAAACAAGAGTCAGGACGACTGAATTGATGATCAAGTGCTTCATTGAAGTAGACAGTTGAGGTTCGCATTAGACACCAGAAGTCCAGAGCTTACATTACCTTACATATTTTATCATTGTAGCTTTCTATACTTGAGCAGAGCTCGCTCCAGTTCTCGCCCTCCCCCTACAAAGAAAAGAACTTAGGACAACAAAGCCAACCACTAACAGTTCAAAGACAGGGCAACACCGAGCTAACCAAGCTTCGCATATGCTAAAAGACTATCTCCATGCGAACTAGATGAAATATACTATCCAGCTATGTAATGAGAAAGAATGTATATTAGCGCCAGATGATCTACTAATGTAAAACTATATAGCCAACTATGCAACATTAGTTGATCTATGTTCTGCAAGTAACATTAGCCAACTGATTCAGCAATAGAATGAGTACAAGATTTAAAAAATGCATGGGAATCACAATCACAAGTGCAAGCACTCGAGCTATCCTAACAAGAATTTTCAAGCATGAAAAGAAATAATATCTATAAATGATTTCGTACAAAAGTACAATAGTTATACTTTAGTGCACATTGTATTGGTTCATCATGAAATTAAAATCAATCATCACCGAGTAGTAATTTAATATTGCTACACATAAATATAGAGGCTATGTTCTCTGTTAATGGAAGGAAGACCAACTTACGTTACCAAGTTAGTAACATTCGCTATGCGTATAAGGCTAAATCTGAAGTATGGAGTATACGGTACATGTATGTACCAAAGACCAAGTTAGTACCTCTCCGAAAGGTTTCATCACTTTGTTAACTACCTTCTAAGTGGTTGGATAATTCAAAGGTTTCATCACTTTGTTAAACAAGTTAATTAGAGGCGCAGAAAAGCAAAAATAAAGGAGGGAAGAGGATGGAGTCAAAAGGACGTACATTACAAATGACCGATGTGAAGCCGATTCAGTAACACATCTGGTGCCTGCTTTGGGGTGTCACCATTCTGTGGGATAAACAGGAGATATCATGAACAACAGTATTGAGCTAGAACATCATAAACATCAGAATTGTGTTGTTGGAGTCCTAGCAAACAAACAAGGGTGCATAAAGAAATAATCTGCAACCTTATGTGCCATAGTAATCTAGTACAATGTACCTGCAGCATTTCACCCATAGCACAAGAAATAATCATACGAAATAGTTTGTCCTAGGCATGATACATCCTAGCAGCAGTCAATCAACAATACTAGGTCTATAACAATCCATAAAGTTATCAATGCCTCCAATTTTATTTTATTGCGATGAAACAGAGCTTTGTTACTCAAAAGGAACTGCCAATTACTCAATAGGCACAGTAACAACACCATGTACACAGATAAGAAACACCTAGTGAACTCCACCAAACACAATCATGAACAACCAGACCCGACCCTAGCTAACAAAGTAACAGGTCAACATTCCTTACAAACCCTAGGTCGTAGTACATGGGGAAATCAAGAGTGGAAATCACTCACCTACTGGGAAGAAAAGGGTGACGACAACGCTGAAGAAGAATAAACCCAGGCACCCACCTGCGTCGAAAAGATGAACTCGTCGTCATGCTCCTTAGCTAGAGGTGGTGCTCCGCTCGCGGAGAGATTATTATGACATGTTATTTCACATAAACAGAGAGATTGTTAACATCAGATATAAAAAAACATATTCAATTTCATTCAAAACAGAACACAAATAACCAAACAACAAAAGCTTCTACAACTCATAAATTCTACCATACTTAAACTAAAGGGGGCAACATGGTTCTTCAATTATACACTTATTAGTTCTGGTCCTTCCTGAATCTCTCTCTACAACATCAGCATCAATATAACCATCTTAATAGTAGCAACAATATCACATGAAACACATCCTAATTATGGGCATACTCGCTCAAAAAATAAATCATAGTGATCACAGTAGAACAGTCAAGAAGAAGCAATACATGAATTACGATAATAACATAGGTGATGCAACTACCATTAGAGTTAAGAAGCTGGCCATAGTACTGACTATAAATAAAAAAAAGGAGTGGACCATGTTGCAGACAATGCATGGAGCTAGCAACTATGAATCTATTTTGCAACAGACCATTTTTTACATACCTATGTTTTATTGTTAGACATGTTTTCACAGACTGAAATTCATAATCATGCATTCAGGTGGCATGTAAGAGTGGTATGCAGCAGGATAATGTAGTTTCTTTATTAAGCTGGGAACTGTTGGTTTCAGGTACAATGGAAAAGATCATCATCACGAACAAAACAAACGAGTAACACGGAAATTAAATCGCTGAACAAGTAAGGGGTTCACCGGGCTATATAGAAGTAACAATAGAACATGTTTCTACTAGCCTAGTATAGCCTTGAACTTCTCGGCCTTGCATTTCAAACAGCTAAGTACCATTAGCACAAGATCAAATCACCAAAATGTGCATGCACAAAGCTATGGATGGTGGAATTTGTTCCAAGGGACAGCTGTAAGAACCCACCACAAAATTAAAACAACAAAGTACTTATAGAGTACAAACCATAGTGGCACAGTAGCTTCAAATAACAAGGATCCAATTATCTAGAGATATGAATGAAAAGTTATCTACACAAGGGACAGGAAACTACTTCATGATATTACACTATACATGCATAGACATGTGTATACCAGATCAGAAGGATTTGGATATAATAAAAGCTGCACAAGGAACTTCTCCAGTGAAGGAACAAAAGCTAGGGACAGGACACTAACCGCTTATAGGGTACATAATCGAATTGGTTGTGTGCATGAAGAAACATCTCAGATTTTCGTTGGGCTTGGAACTCGACGAAGAACTCCCGCATCCCGACATTCACCATCTAGACCTTGTACTCTCTCCTCATCCCGCAAGGCACGGAGAAATTCAGATCGGTGAGGGTTCCCGATAAAATCCAAGAAAACGCGGATCTACGGGCCGCAGATCCGAGAAGGAGAGATGGAAGAGGCGTCAAGCTCACCTTCGGAGATTGTGCCGGATCTTGGCGCACTTGACGACGATGTTGTGGTCGTTGAGGCCCTCCTCCTCCTCGATGAGGTACTCCAGAGCCGTTCTTGCCCCCGAGGCGTTAGCGGCGCCGCGTGACCTTGACCTTGAGACGATGACCCATCACGACGGCGAAGACGATGCCGATGACTCCGGCGACGGGGATGAGCACCTGGGTGCCGAGCTCCCCGAAGATCGCCAAGGTGGGTCGCGATGTGGAGCAAGGGGATTAGGGTTTGGGTCACGGCGAGGAGAGCGAGAGAGAGGAAGAAGTGGCGGCGGGGACTGGGCGAGAGAGAGGAAGAAGTGGCGGCGGGGACTGGGCGAGAGAGAGGAAGAAGTGGCGGCGGCGAGGAGAGCGAGAGAGAGCAAGGGGATTAGGGTTTGGGGGGCAATCCCTCTCGACCGCGTTTTATCTGTGAGGGCGGTGTGCACCATATCCCGAAAGTACCCCTGAACACTTATGTGGTGAAGTATATGGGAACTATAGGGTCTTTTGGTCATTTCAAGTACAATGTCAGGGGACACATGGATAAGACATGTAAAAAACTGACACATAGACATGCCACATAGACGCAATTGCTGATGTGGCCGACTACTCATTTTAAGTTATGCTGATTTGGACAATATGACGATTTAAAATCGTCATAGTGAGCTACAAGTAACACCATTGGCTGCTTCCACCAGATTATGACGATTTCATCTAAAGTAACTATGACGATTTTTAGCAAAATCGTCGTAATTTTCTAGGGTATAGGCCCTCTTGAACTGCTTACGACCATCTCATGCAAAATCGTCATAAATCTATGACGATTTTGTTCACGGTCACTATTAGAAGGTCATAGAATAACACATTTCTTGTAGTGTGATAGGTTGGAACGCGTCCATTTGGCTAAGGGAAGGCTTCTGAAAGGTCCTGTCTTGGGAAACCAAGTCTGGTGGGGAAAGTGCACAACCTCTGCAGATGGAAAATCTAAGTACTTAGCCAAGTCCATGTCAATGGACAACTTGAGCATCAAGACATGGAAGCTATCAAGAATCTCATCACTCCAACTTCTAAGTAAAAATTTGTGGGTGAACAAGGGTGAAGGACCCCAATGTCTATTGGTGGTTTCTTGGGAAATGTTTTGACAAAGAAAAACTTAGTGATTTCAACTAATAGGAAAAACCTATTTTGAGCAAAGAAAGCCAAGCTACACTTAGCCAAAATGCATATAGTAATATAGTCCACTTAAAATTTACTAAGGTATCACTTGCCAATACTATTCCAAAGTATTGACCCACTGTGGCTGTAACTTGTGATGTTGTAGGTTACTCCGATGATGATTAGGTGTCATGAGTCTACACTCAACATGCTTGCCTGTGGCACATGAAGATGAAGACTTATGTTTATTTACTTATTTCAAAACTCTTGTATTAGGCCTGTGGCCTAGAGTTGTAAAAGACTATGTTTTATCTCTGGAATGGATGTAATAAATGACCTTTGTTTTTGTGTACTTCATCTTAAACTGTGGATGCTAGCAATGATCCAGGGACTAGCATTGCAATCACAGGGATCCTTTTCCTTTACAAAGGAGGGATCTTACAGATGGTATCAGGGCACTGTGTTGCCTGTAGGATTATGACCCTAGGATTGGAAACCACTAAGGAAAAAATTTCAACCACTTCTACACTTGTCTATTCTTCTTGTAAACTTTTCTAATCTTCTCATTCTCATCTCTATTTGTAGATGAACTCCATCAACGAAGCCGTAAAGAAAGGACCACTCATGACCATGACCTTGGAGTGTGAAACTGAGTTTCCCAAAATTCTCAAGGACCTCATGGTGGCAATGGAAATACATGGTGCAGCTGTGTACAAAGGCTTTTCAGTGATGGATGAAGGAGTTGAGTACTGGTGGGTGCAACTTCACCTGTACAAAAGCAAGGAAGACAACCACAAAGAAAGAGGATTCTGCATGTACACCAACACTGTGGTGCATACCACATTCTTTGAGTCAGCAAGAGAAGCAGCTTGGAGGACTATCAAAGAACTTAGTGCTAGAGTCAAGTGCAGAATGCTCAACCTCCAAAAAGACTTAGAGAAAGAGAAGGAGCATACCCAAGAGTTGGAAGCCACCAACCAAACCTTAAGAGGAGATATTATAGACTTAGTGATGGAATCATGTGAGCAAGATAGGCTGATTGCCTCTAGGAACATTGTGTTAGATAACAGATCCAGTGAGATAGGATTGTAAACGTACTTCGTTAGTTGGACCACCACCTATCACCTTATTTTCCAAAATGATACCTTAAATAAGTTTGGACCTTGGTTGATGTAATGGATTCATGTATGCATGACTTGTGTGATTTTGTGTTCCAAGGATATGTATGTGATGTTTGTCTCTGTTTTATCTTAAATAGTGTTGTTCTAACTTTTCTATCTTATAAATAGATGCCTATTACCATCAGCACTGTTGAGGAGTTCCAGGTTACCCGCTTTGGTCCTCGTATCGTTGAACTTACCACTTTGCTCAATCTCCCTCTTCCCACCATCATGGTGCATCCACTCACCAAGTTCGAGAGGAAGGACCTCTGGGGCTTCAAGGTGAACCAGCCCGGACGCCAGACAGAGCCTACTACGGAGGCCATCGTCTTCAAGCTTATGCACGATGAAAGGGAGAGAGGCATGGAGGTAGTCATGCAGGACCTGATAGGACGTCTGCTAGGCCGTCACTCCGACAGGTTAGAGGCACCCACTTCCACGTCTTCGGAAGACGTGATGAGGATGGAGAGTCCATCGACTTCGAGGACGACTCGAGGGACGCAGCAGAGCCGATACGTCTCTATCTATAGGACTTAGAGTCTCTCATTAGGCACGTGGACACGGACATGACCAATGTCATGCTCAGTAATGACGAGCTCCAGGTGCAGCTTCGCGAGAAGGACAAGCTCTTTGCGCAGCAGGACGAGATAGTCAAGGAAATGGAGGCAAAGTTCGAGACCCAGGACCGGAAGTTCAAGAGTCAGGAGAAACGTGTCCAGGATAGGAACAAGAAGATCCGGGACATGACTAAAGAACTAAAGTCCAAGGACTTCGAGCTAGAGCAGCAGCAGATGGTGATTGAGAGGCTTCGTTCCCAGAAGAGGGCTCTCAAGGCCAAGATTGAGTCCTTGACCACTACCATTGAGGAGAACAAGACCGCGATGGAGAACGCAGGTCTTACCTTTGTCGAGGAGGAGATTGATGCTGATGAGTAGACTTGACTACTCGTTTATCTTTTATTATCATACTTGTTATTTGTGAACTTGTTATTGGACCATCCGACATGTGGATGGCTTGCCACTTGTGTGTTTCACTTTGTGAACTTTTTATCTGGTTGTTGAACTTTTATCTTCTGTTGCATGCTTGTGTTTGCTTATGTGATGTAATGTGCATGAAAACATCTATGGGTATCTCATTCTTATCTCTATTTGAACAACCACAGATGCCTCCCCGTCGCGCAAACCCCAACCCCAACAACAACAACATAACTCCGGAAATGTAGCAAATGATGAATGCTCAAACACAGCTTATGCAGATGATGACAACATTCATCCAGAACCAGAATAATAACAACAACAACAACAACCCCAATAACAACAACAATAACAACAACAACCCTCCGGGCTTTGATATGCTCACCAGATTTCTGCGTTTGAGGCCAGCTAAGTTCTCGGGGACGACTGATCCCATGGTGGCCAATGATTGGCTACATTCTGTAAACAGGGACTTAGTGACCGTAATGCAGACGCTGAAAATGTCGATTCAAAGACACCGGCTTGGAAGGGCCAGCCGCCACTTGGTGGGACAACTTCCAAATCACCACTCCTATGAATGAGGTGACTTGGGCGATCTTTGAGGATGGCTTTCGCACTACTCATATCTCATCTGGAATAATGAGCCTGAAAAAGAAAGAGTTCCACAATCTGAAGCAGCGCCACCGCAGCGTGGCTGAATACATTGAAGAGTTCAACAATCTGGCTCGTTATGCACCAGATGAGGTTGACACCGATGCCAAAAGAAAGGAAAAATTTCTGGAAGGCTTGAATGATGAGCTGAATCTGCAGCTAGCTGTGGCATATGTTCCCACTTATCAGTCGCTCTGTGACAAGGCTGCTATATTGGAGAACAAAATGAAGCAAGTTGAGAGTAGAAAGAGAAAGCACTCCGACAAGCACAGCTCGGGATCGTCTCACAAACGGTTTCACTATGATGACAGTGGAAGCTCAGGATCCCACAAACATGGGAAATTCAACAAGCACCACAACCACAACTGTCATGACAATAAGCATCACCGCAGTCATGACAATGACAAGTACAAGAACCACAAGAGTGGACATAAGAGCCACCATAGTGGTAATGGAAGTGGAAGTGGAATTCAGCCTGCTAAGAGAGACATCAGTCAGGTTGAATGCTTCAAATGCAAGAAGATGGGACACTATGCAAATGAGTGCCCCGAAAAGAAATTTGAAGGACCTGTCAAGCCCAATCCTTTCCAGAAAGGACAGGTGAACCACATTAATGTGGAGGAGGTCTATGAGGAACCTGACGCTGTTGCTGGTAAGTTCAGACTCAATTCCATTCCAGCATTTGTACTCTTTGATACTGGTGCATCTCATTCATTCATATCAAGAGCATTTGTTGAAATAAATGAACTACCGGTAGAAACTATTGGGTGTCCTATAAAAGTAAGTTCTCCTGGTGGAGAAATGATAGTGAATTCAGGATGCCATGACCTAGTCATAGAATTTGGGAAGTATAAGTTTCCCGTTAACTTGATAATATTAAACTCCCAAGGTTTGGATGTCATTCTGGGAATGGACTGGATGACTAAGTACAAAGGAGTGATAGATTGTGCCAGCCATACTGTCTCACTCACAACTCCGGATAATAAAAGGATCAGATTCAAGACCAGCTTTGGAGCAAAAAGGAGTATGCTTAATTATCTTAAGGGGTTAGCATGGACAGTGTGCCAATTGTGTGTGATTATCCGGATGTATTCCCGGAAGAATTGCCAGGAATGCCACCAGATAGAGATGTGGAATTTCTGATAGATTTGGTACCAGGTTCTGGACCAATAGCAAAGAGGCCTTATAAGATGTCAGTGGATGAACTGAAAGAACTCAAGAAGCAACTAGGAGAACAGTTGCAGAAAGGATTTATTCAACCAAGTTCTTCATCTTGGGGAGCCCCAGTTTTGTTCATGGAGAAGAAGGATAGAAGCCAAAGGTTATGCATAGATTACCGCTCACTTAACGAGGTAACTATCAAGAACAAATATCCTTTGCCTAGAATCAACGACTTATTTGATCAGCTTGAAGGAGCATGTGTGTTCTCAAAGATTGATCTAAGGTCAGGCTATTTTCAACTTAAGATAAGAGAACAAGACATACCTAAAACAGCATTCACCACAAGGTATGGATTATATGAGTATACCGTAATGCCTTTTGGCTTGACAAATGCACCAGCATACTTCATGAATATGATGAACAAGGTGTTCATGGAATTCCTTGACAAGTTTGTTGTCGTTTTCATCGATGACATCTTAGTCTACTCCAAGAGAAAAGAAGAGCATGAAGGACATTTGCGTTTGATACTCGAGAAGTTAAGAGAGCATAAACTTTATGCCAAATTCAGCAAGTGTGAATTCTGGTTAGAGGAAGTTGGTTTTCTTGGTCATGTTATGACGAAAGATGGTGTAGCGGTTGATCCTGCTAAAGTTTCAGCTGTGACTGAATGGGAATCTCCCAAGAATGTGAAAGAAGTTCGCAGTTTCCTTGGCTTAGCAGGTTACTACAGAAGGTTCATCGAGAATTTCTCTAAAGTAGCTAAGCCCATGACTGAATTGTTAAAGAAAGACAAGAAGTTTGCTTGGTCTGAAGGTTGTGAAATCAGCTTTCAGGAGTTGAAGAAGAGACTTGTAACAGCACCAGTTCTATGTCTGCCAGATTTGGAAAAGGATTTCCAAGTATATTGTGATGCATCTCATCAAGGTTTGGGAGCCGTACTTATGCAAGACGGTAAAGTTGTAGCTTATGCCTCGAGACAACTCAAAACTCATGAGGTAAACTACCCTACTCATGATTTGGAGTTAGCCTCTGTCGTCCATGCACTCAAAACATGGAGGCATTACCTTTTGGGAAAGCGTTGCGAAGTGTTCACGGACCACAAAAGTTTGAAGTATATCTTCACCCAAAAGGAAATCAATATGAGACAAAGAAGATGGTTAGAGCTTATCAAGGATTATGACTTAAGTTTGCAATACCACCCCGGTAAAGCAAATGTTGTAGCAGATGCTCTAAGTCGTAAGGTATTTGTGAATGGCCTTACCAAAGGAGAATTGCCAGATGATTTGTGTACCCAATTCCGAGAACTCAGATTGGAGATTGTGCCTGAAGGACATCTCATGTCTTTGGATGTTCAACCCACTTTGTTGGACAAGATCGGAGAAGCTCAGAAGACTGATAAAGAAATTGAAGAGATTAAGGAAAAGATTGGCCAAGGGAAAGCTAAAAATTTGCATGAAGATGAACAGGGTACTTTATGGCATGGGAAACGTATCTGTGTTCCACAAGATCCGGAGTTACGGAAACTGATTTTGCAGGAAGCACACAACTCTCCGTATTCTATTCACCCGGGTAACACCAAAATGTACATGGACATGAAAGAAAGATTTTGGTGGAACAATCTCAAGAGGGACATCGCCGAACATATTGCTTTGTGTGATGTGTGTAGTAGAGTAAAGGCGGAGCATCAGAAACCAGCAGGTTTGCTTCAACCACTACCTATTCCTGATTGGAAGTGGGACAAGATTGGTATGGATTTTATTACCGGATTACCAAGGACCAGATCAGGATATGATTCCATATGGGTAGTAGTGGATCGCCTAACTAAAGTGGCTCATTTCATACCTGTGAAGACAACCTATACCAGTGCCAAGTTAGCCAAAATCTACATGAGTAGAATCGTATGTCTACACGGTGTGCCCAAGAGTATTGTATCTGATAGGGGAACTCAATTCACTTCCCATTTTTGGAGACAGCTACATGAGTCATTGGGAACGAGGTTGGAATTCAGTACTGCTTTTCATCCTCAAACCGATGGACAAACATAAAGGACTAATCAAATTCTGGAAGACATGTTGAGGGCATGTGCCCTAGACTATGGAGCAAGTTCGGATGAAAGTCTGCCTTACGCAGAATTTTCTTATAACAACAGCTATCAAGCCAGCATTGAGATGGCACCGTTTGAGTTTCTCTACGGAAGAAAGTGTACCACCCCATTGTTATGGAATGGTGTGGGAGAAAGAAGTTTATTTGGGCCAGATCTTATCAAAGAAGCCGAAGAGAAGGTCAAATTGGTTAAGGACAGGTTGAAGATAGCATCCCCGATGTAAAAGCTACGCAGATCCTAAGCGTAGAGAAGTCACCTATGAAGTTGGCGATAGAGCCTATCTTAGAGTATCACCACTTCGTGGAGTGAAAAGATTCGGAGTCAAAGGAAAGTTGGCGCCAAGATATGTTGGGCCATTCAAGATTCTGAGTCGCAAAGGAGAAGTTGCTTATGAAATAGAACTACCAGAATATCTATCAGCAGTCCATAATGTGTTTCATGTGAGTTAACTTAAGAAATGTCACCCAGAAATGGAAGAAACTTCTTTGAAGGATACTATACCTTTGGAGGAGGTTCAACTAGAAAGTGACCTCACATATGAGGACAAGCCTATCAAGATTCTTGAGACTGCAGAAAGAGTCACAAGGACAAAGACTATCAAGTTTTGCAAAGTGCAGTGGAATCATCATACCGAAGAGGAAGCAACATGGGAAAGAGAAGATGATCTTCGGAAAGACCACCCTCGCCTATTTGCTAGCCAATCCGAATCTCGAGGGCGAGATTCACCTTAAGGGGGTTAGATTTGTAACATCCCTAAAATCATGATTTCAAAGTTTGCATATCATTCATGCATGCATATAGAATTGAGGCCAATTTCAAAACTCATTTCAGAAAAACAAAGCACATAGTGCTATCATTTTATGTGAGCAAGCTAAAAACAAATGGCCATCCCCATTTGAGAGTTTGAATGTTTTAAACCTAGATTGCTTGTCTCCTTTGTTGAATGGATTGAGTGTGGAAATTTGAACCAAGTTTTACAAAATGGAAATGGTCCAAAAACCATTTTTCAAACATTTTGCAAATCTTGTGCAAAGCTCCTGATATTTTGCTTCTCCAAGAGTGACCAAGCTTTTGCAAAGCAACCACATGGTTTTATGCCTATATTTGAAAACTTTTGCACACTGCAAAAACCCCAGAAAGATTTGAATTAAAAAAGAGTTTGAATTCATATCAAAACCATTCCTGAAAATCAAAACAGAAAAAGAAAAGGACAAAAGAAAAGAAAAGAAAAGGGCCAGGCGCCAGGATTCTAGCCCAGCAACAGAACTGGCCCAACTAGCCCACCCGACCTTCCTCTCTCTCTCTCTTTCACGCACAAGCGCACCCAAGAAGTCGCTGACAACCAGACCCCACCTCCTCTCTGCGCGTTTCGCTGACGAGCGGGCCCTCTCCACGTCACCCTCGTCTTCCCCAAATCACGCCCGACCCTGTCGCCGGCCGTTTCCTCCGCCCTTCACTGCCATGATTGATTCTTGCTTAATTTCCATTGATTCCACGCTTAATCGCCGCTCCCCTATCGCCTACAAAACCCCCTCTACACCACGGTCATTTCCCCCTACTCTCCTCGCTCACTCCGCCACCAGGCTGCGCGCATTTGCCCTCGAAACCTCGCAGCACCGACGACTCCGGCGACTAATTCCGGTGAGCCTCGACCGCCCCCTCTCTCTGGTTCAAACTGTCGTGTCCAGCTTGATCTTGCGCACCTCCTGATACTTTTCTTTTGCCTGCTCGTGACCCAGGTCGTCGATCCCGTTCACGATCGCAACCACCTGCGCCGTCGCTCGACTCCGGCGAGCAATAGCGGTAAGTCCCGTGCGCCCCTCGCTTTCCCTTTTCACCAGTTGATTCGCCAGTCACTTGCGCATCTTCTGAACCCTCTGCCTTGTGCTAGGGCGACGCCACACCTCGGCAACAACCTCGACTACAAGCGACAGACGCCGCCGCAACTCCGACGAGCCCCAGATACCGTACCCGTGCACCCCTTGCCCAGCCACCACCACGTTGAGCATCGCCTCGACCTTGCGGATCTGGTAAGCACGCCCTTTCCTCCCCGAGCGATCTAGAATGTTAGCGCCGCTGCTGTCAGAGCACACCGCCGCTCGCCGTCGCCGCGCGCCGCCAGGACATGGTCGCTTGATCGAGAGCCCTTGGATCTGGATCCAACACATAGGATTAGCCACTTAACGAACCGTTATGTTTCAATCTGATCCGTGCATCGCCACTTAGATCCTACGGCCCTTGTGTGTGATCCGGTGCGAAGCGGTACGCGCCAATAGAGTTAAGACACGTGGCTAGGGTTAGATTCAAAAACAGATTTGAAACCAGATTTTGATCCAAAATTGAAATAGCTATAACTTTTGATTCCCACGTTAGATTTTTGCAAATTTTATACCGTTGGAATTAGGGAGACAAGCCCTTTCTGAATCTGCAATGTGTTTAGTGAAATGTTTCTGTTAAAATTACTTTTTATGCACAAACTTGTTTAGGACTATTTTGAGTATAGAATTTGTTTAGTAAATTGTTTTAGTGCTAAATAAGTTTAGTTAGCAAGTTTTTGACTTGGTTATGTTTCTGTATCATGCACTTGGTTGGTGGAGTTTTAAAAATCATCACTTTGCATTCTTGCATGCATGCATGTATATTTTTGTTTGTATATGAATTGTGTGTAATTTTGTGCTACAAATTTTTGTGTAGATTTTGCTAGTGACTGTGATTGTGAAGAGTGCTACTCTCCCCATTACCAAGTCAAGTGGTACTTCATGACTATTTTCATCCCTATATTTTGTATAAGCATTAGAAATATTTTGCTAAGTCTTGCATGTTACTTTTGCCAAATGCTATGTTGGGAAATCCTAAGTAGTTGTAGAATTGTAGAATTGCTAGGAAATTTCCTAAGTTAAGTTACTATGCCATGCTTAGCCTAGCTAGTAGCAAACAAGGGTTGGTAAAGTATCTACATGCTATGATGAAAATATTTCTAAGTCTTTGGACTTATGTTTTCTTAATAAAACAACTAAGTCAATGAACCTCCTGGGTGGAATGGGACTTGAATGGTGGTTTTTGGTTGAGTGGTTACACAAGGCCCATGGACGTGGTTTACCTTGTGTATCTCACTTGTGGTATGCCACCCAGGCACAAAGGGATTTTGGAGGCCAAGTGTTGAGAATCTTATAGTGCAGCCACTTGGCAATATGGGCTCTGCCTTGATCATATAGGTTGCTAGAACTTAGTCATTTGGACAGTTGGTGGTAGTGGGATGATAGGTTGGAACACGTCCATTTGGCTAAGGGAAGGCTTCTGAAAGGTCCTGTCTTGGGAAACCAAGTCTGGTGGGGAAAGTGCACAACCTCTGCAGATGGAAAATCTAAGTACTTAGCCAAGTCCATGTCAATGGACAACTTGAGCATCAAGACATTGAAGCTATCAAGAATCTCATCACTCCAACTTCTAAGTAAAAATTTGTGGGTGAACAAGGGTGAAGGACCCCAATGTCTATTGGTGGTTTCTTGGGAAATGTTTTGACAAAGAAAAACTTAGTGATTTCAACTAATAGGAAAAACCTATTTTGAGCAAAGAAAGCCAAGCTACACTTAGCCAAAATGCATATAGTAATATAGTCCACTTAAAATTTACTAAGGTATCACTTGCCAATACTATTCCAAAGTATTGACCCACTGTGGCTGTAACTTGTGATGTTGCAGGTTACTCCGATGATGATTAGGTGTCATGAGTCTACACTCAACATGCTTGCCTGTGGCACATGAAGATGAAGACTTATGTTTATTTACTTATTTCAAAACTCTTGTATTAGGCCTGTGGCCTAGAGTTGTAAAAGACTATGTTTTATCTCTGGAATGGATGTAATAAATGACCTTTGTTTCTGTGTACTTCATCTTAAACTGTGGATGCTAGCAATGATCCAGGGACTAGCATTGCAATCACAGGGATCCTTTTCCTTTACAAAGGAGGGATCTTACATTCTGACACCATGACGTCGTGCTGCCGGAATCGCGAGGGGAGAACTACAACCTCCGATGCCTGCTGGAACAAGGGAGAGGAAGATCTTGATCGAGTACCGAACGTGTGACCAACTGCGGAAGCGCTGCCGGAACACAGCGCCGGAAGGATCGTCTACGCGATCTTGATATCTGCAAGTGTACGACTACATCACCCACGAGAATATGCTCTCGTTAACCGCTTTGGAATCTTCGAGGGTGAGTAATCTAATCGACTCGTTGCTACAATCTAGTAGATAGATCTTGGCTTGTTTGTGTGCATGCGGTAGAAATTTTTTATTTTCCATGCTACGAACCCCTATAGTGGTATCAGAGTCGTGTCTATATGTAGATCTGTTGCACGAGTAGAACACAATGGTCGTTGTGGGCATTGATGTTTTTGTTGTCGATTGCTTCTTGTGTACTTTGCATCTTATGGGATGGTGGGATGAAGCAGCCCGGGCTAACCTTACATGACATCGTTCATGAGACTTGCTCCACGCTTGACATGCAATTTGTATTGCATAAGTGGCTTTGCGGGTGTCTGTTTCTCCCAACATAGTTAAGATTCAATTTACAACGGGTGATTGACAATACTAGTATCGACGTTGTGGTTCTTGTTCGTAAGTTAGAACGACACTTATTGAAAGCCCCAAACCACGTAAAACATGCAAAGGAAATTAGAGGCATATAACTTTGTTTTGCAGGGGTGTGTTGTGATGTGATATGGCCATGATTGTGATTATATATGATGTATGCAATGTTCCTTATTGTAAGTCGGCAACCGGCAGGAGCCATATGGCTGTCTTTTAATTTTGTCAAGACCTGCATGTCTATTATTCAAAGTAATTGTAATAGTTGATGCTGGTGGATGACAACCATGAAGCGGAGCCATTGACCTTGACGCCATGCCGGTGATGATGGAGATCATGTTCGTGCTTGAAGATGGAGATCGGAAGCACAAGAAGAAAGGCCATATCATATCACATATTATGAATTACATGTGATGTTAATCCTTTTATGCATCTTGTATTGATTAGTTCGCGACGGTAGCATTATAAGATGATCCCTCTAGCACAAAAATTTCAAGTTATAAAGTGTTCATCCTTAGTAAGCACCGTTGCTGAAGCTCGTTGTTTCGAAGCACCACGTGATGATAGGGTGTGTTAGATTCTACGAGTGTATACAACGGGAGCAAGCCAGATTTGCCCATGCGGAAGCTAAGGTTTGATCTTGATGAGTCTAGCATGTACATACATGGTCTCGGAACACGGATCACCGAAAGGTAAAGCATGATTCATATAGTAGATGTGATGAACATGTTGATTGTTCGCCATTGAAGCTGCATCAACTCTCGTGATGATCGGTTTTGATGTGGTGGATTTGGTTCGTGTGATCACTAAAACAATGTGAGGGATATTGTTTTGAGTGAGAGTTCACCTAGATTAATTTAACTATTAATTAGAACTCAATTTGTCATAAACTTAGTCTAAACTATTGCAAATATGTTGTAGATCAATGGCAGCCCCTACCATCAATTTTAATGTGTTCCTAGAGAAAGAAAAGTTGAAAAACAATGGAAGCAACTTCACGGATTGGATCCGCAATTTGAGGATTATCCTCAATGCTGGTAATTGGACCTATTTGCTGGATGCACCGCTGGGTGACCCACCTGTAGCTGATGCTACCGATGAGGTGAAAAATGTTTTTCTCACTCGGAAGAATCAGTACTCCACAGTTCAGTGTGCAATCTTGTATGGTTTGGAATCGGAGCTTCAAAAAAGGTTTGAGAACCATGACCCACATGATATTGTCCGTGAACTCAAAATTATATTTGAGGCTCACGCGGCAGTTGAGAGTTATGAGGCTTCTGAAAAGTTCTTTAACTGCAAGATGGAAGAGGGAAACTCCGTTAGTGAGCACGTGCTTAAGATGTCTGGGCACGCAAGCAAGCTTCAAAGCTTGGGTGTAGTGATTCCTAAAGCTTTGGGGATTCAACGTGTCCTCCATTCACTACCACCAAGTTACAAGAACTTTGTGATGAACTACAACATGCAAAACATGGACAAGTCGTTGCCCGAACTCTTCTCCATGTTAAAGTCTGCGGAAGTGGAGATCCAGAAAGAGCACAAAGTGTTGATGGTCAATAAGACCACCAAATTCAAGAAGCAGGGCAAGTCTAAGAAAAAGGGTAACTTCAAGAAGGGCGATAAGAAAGTTACCGCACCGGCGAAGAAGACCAAGGCTGGGCCTAAGCCTGATACTGAGTGCTTTTACTTCAAGGTAGAAGGTAATTGGAAGCGGAATTGCCCAAAGTACTTGGCGGATTTGAAGAGCGGCAACATCAAGAAGAAAGGTATATCCGATATACATGTTATTGATGTGTATCTCACTAGTAGTCGTAGTAGTGCCTGGGTATTTGATACTGGTTCGGTTGCTCATATTTGTAACTCGAAACAGGTTCTCCAGAATAGACGGAAACTAGCAAAGAACGAGGTGACGATGCGCGTTGGAAATGGATCAAAGGTTGATGTGATCGCGGTCGGCACGCTGCCTCTTCATCTACCATCGGGATTATTTTTATACTTAAATAATTGTTATTTGGTGCCTGCGTTGAGCATGAACATTATATCCGGATCATGTTTATTGCAAGACGGTTACTTGTTTAAGTCCAAGAATAATGGTTGTTCGATTTATATGAGTAATATGTTTTATGCACATGCACCTTTGATAGATGGTTTATTCTTATTGAATCTCGATTGCAGTAATACACATATTAATAATATTGAAGCTAAACGTTTGAAATTGAGTGATAACTCAACCTATATGTGGCACTATCATCTTGGTCACATTGGAGTGAAGCGTATGAAGAAACTCCATTCCAATGGACTTCTTGAATCACTTGATTTCGAATCACTTGAAATATGCGAAGCATGTTTAATGAGTAAAATGACTAAGACTCCATTTTCTGGTATGATGGAGCGAGCTACGGACTTATTGGAAATCATACATACCGATGTGTGTGGCCCAATGAGTGTAGCATCACGAGGTGGTTATCGTTATGTTCTTACCTTCACGGATGACTTGAGTAGATATGGGTATATCTATTTCATGAATCATAAGTCTGAAACTTTCGAGAAGTTTAAGGAATTTCAAAGTGAGGTAGAGAATCAACGTAACAAGAAGATTAAATTTCCATGATATGATCGTGGAGGTGAGTATCTAAGTTACGAGTTTGGCGAGCATTTGAAGAAATGTGGAATACTTTCACAATTGACACCACCGGGAACACCACAACATAATGGTGTGTCCGAACGTCGTAATCGAACTCTCTTAGATATGGTTCGTTCTATGATTTCACTTATAGATTTACCGCTATCGTTTTGGGGTTATGCATTAGAAACAGCCGCATTCACTTTAAATAGGGCACCATCTAAATCCGTTGAAACGACACCATATGAATTATGATTTGGGAAGAAACCTAAATTGTCGTTCCTTAAAGTTTGGGGTTGCGAAGCTTATGTAAAGAATTTACAGCCCAACAAGCTTGAACCCAAAGAGGAAAAATGTGTCTTCATAGGATACCCAAAGGAAACTATTGGGTATACCTTCTATCATAGATCCGAGGGAAAAATCTTTGTTGCCAAGAATGGATCCTTTCTAGAGAAGGAGTTTCTCTCGAAAGAAGTGACTGGAAGGAAAGTAGAACTCGACGAGGTTGTCGAACCTTCTCTCGGACTTGAGAGTAGCGCATCACCGGAAGTAGTTCCTGTGGCGCCTACACCAATAAGAGAGGAAGATAATGATGTTGATCATGAAACTTCGGTTGAAGTAACTACGGAACCTCGCAGGTCAATGGGAACTCGTACCACTCCTGATTGGTATGATCCCGTTATGAGTGTCATGTTGGTGGACAACACCGATGACCCTGCGACATATGAGGAAGCAATGATGAGCCCAGATTCCAATAAATGGAAAGAAGCCATGAAATCCGAGATTGGATCCATGTACGAAAACCAAGTATGGACTTTGGTGGACTTCTTTGGATGGCGGAAGAATCGAGAACAAATGGAGTTTCAAGAAGAAAACAGATGCTGGTGGTAATGTTACTGTCTATAAAGCTCGACTTGTCGCAAAAGGGTTTCGATAAATTCAAGGAGTTGACTACGATGAGACTTTATCACCGGTAGCGAAGCTAAAGTCTGTGAGTATTTTGTTAGCAATCGCTGCATATTATGATTATGAGATATGGCAGATGAATGTCAAAACGGCGTTCCTCAATGGAGACATTGATGAAGAGTTGTATATGGTACAACCCAAAGGTTTTGTTGATCCTAAAGATGCTAACAAGGTATGCAAACTTCAACGGTCCATTTATGGATTGAAGCAAGCATCCCGGAGTTGGAATCAATGTTTTGATAAGGTAATCAAAAGCTTTGGTTTTATACAAACTTATGAAGAAGCTTGTATTTACAAGAAAGTGAGTGGGAGCTCTGTAGCATTCCTAATACTATATGTAGATGACATATTTTGATTGGGAATGATGTAGACCTTCTTAATAGTGTCAAGTATTATTTGAATAATAGTTTTTCAATGAAAGATCTTGGCGAAGCAGCTTACATATTAGGCATAAAGATTTATAGAGATAGATCAATACACCTAATATCATTGTCACAGAGTACATATTTGGACAAAGTTCTAAAGAGGTTAGGAATGGAATATAGCAAGAAAGGGTTCTTGCCCATGTTTCCCAATACGACCTTGAGTAAAACTCAAAGTCCTGCAACGACAGAAGATAGAGAAAGGATGAGTAAGACTCCCTATGCCTCAGCCATAGGATCTCTTATGTATGCCATGCTATGTACTAGACCCGACATTGCATATGCTGTTAGTTTGACTAGCAGATATCAAAGTGATCCAGGAGTGGATCATGGACAACGGTCAAAAACATCCTTAAGTACTTGAGAAGAACTAAGGATATGGTTATTTCTTATGGAGGTGATGAACAACTCGTTGTTAATGGTTACACCGATGCTAGTTGGAACACCGATCCGGATGATTCTAAATCTCAATCTGGATATGTATTTACTTTGAATGGTGCAACAGTTAGCTGGAGGAGTGCAAAGCAAAGCGTTGTGGCGATATCTTCAACTGAATCGGAATACATAGCTGCTTCGGAGGATTCACAAGAGGCGATAAGGATGAAGGAGTTCATTACAGAGCTCAGTGTGGTTTCAAGTGTGCTGGACCCAATGCCTATCTACTGTGATAACATGGGCGCCATAGCCAATGCGCAAGAACCAAGGTCACACAAGAAGTTGAAGCATATCAAGATACATTTTCACGCTATTCGAGAGCATGTTCAAGATGGTGACATAAAGATTTGCAAAGTACACACAGATCTGAATGTGGCGGATCTTTTTACTAAACCTCTCCCAAGGGCAAAACATGACCAACACAAAACCGCCATGGGTGTTCGGTATATTACCATGTAATCTAGATTAATTGAATCTAGTGCAAGTGGGAGACTGTTGGAGATATGCCCTAGAGGCAATAATAAAAGTGGTTATTATTATATCTTTGTGTTTATGATAAATGTTTACATTCATGCTATAACAGTATTAACCGGAAACATTAATACTTGTGTGATTTGTAAACGAAATTAGAGTCCCTAGTAAAGCCTCTTTGTAATACTAGCTTGTTGGTTAATATATGATCGTGGTTTCCCGATCATGAACATTGAGATGTTGTTAACAACAAGATCATATCATTAGGAGAATGGTATGATGGACATACTCATATAGATAAGCGTAGCATTAAGATCAAGCCATTTCAATAGTTCATTTGCTATAAGCTTTCTGATACATAGTAACCTAATTCCTTCCACCATGAGATCATGCTAATCACCATCACCGTAAGGATGCTTTGATGACATCAAACACCACACCGTAACTGGGTGGCTATAAAGGTGGCATTGAGTGTTCGGAAAGTATGTGTTGAGGCACATGGATTGTGGCATCCCGCAAAACCACTAATAGAAAATCGCGTTGATTTGTGCATTGCATCATCATGACCGCATGCTCATGTCATCATGCCACATTGCATTTGAGCATCGTCATCATCTTGCTTTTGCTCGCATAAAACTATCTGCAGAAAAACCTATTTTGTGATTTCTAAAACTTCCCGTCCTTGTTCAAACGCAAAACCCGGGTCTTCGGATTATTTCGTTTTGTCTGCTATCGGTTTGCAAAAGTTTGTTTGAAATAAATAAATTATTTAATTATTTTTAGTGGGGCAGTCGAACGGGCCGATTCGACCCGAACGACCACCCCCAGAATAAAATCGGTCCAGTTTAGACCCCACCCCAAGTATTTTCTTACCCCAGTCCTATCTACCCACCCTTGCCTCCATCTCACCCGGGCCAATCACCATATGCCACCTCACCTTTTTTTCCTCACTCCACCCAATCCCAACCAGCCACCTCAACAAACCACCCCCAATCCCACTGCCACACACGCACCCTCACCCCACTCACCCGAGCCAGCCCCACCCACACGCGCCCCCCACCTGCCGTTGACCCCCTTGGGCCCGCACCCCACTCACCTCGCGCCTGGGACCCACTACCTGCCCTGTTCCCCCCGCGGCCCACCTCCCTTTCTCTCTCCCCGACGCTCTCCTCCTCCCCCACCGTCTCCTTCCTCCTCTCTCGGCTCCAGCCACCCTCCTTCCCGCTTCTCCCTCCGCCCGCCACTGCCTCTGCCGCCTCCCGTCGCTGCCCTCGCTGCTCTCCTCGCCTCCGCCTCCACCCGCTCACCCTCGCCCTCCTCCGGCCTCTCTTCAGCTGGCCGACCGCCGCCTTCTCGGCCCGCCCGCGGCGACAACCTCCAGCCACCGCCTCAGCGCCTCCTTCCGTGTGTCGCCGACCCAGCCCGGCCTCCTCCGTCCGCCCGCCCAGAGCCGCCTCCGCCATGGCGTCGCCCTCCTCCGCCTCGCCACCGGGCGCCCGCCAACCATCGCTTCCTCCAGCGGGCCAAAGACGGCGTCCTCCGCCCGTTCAAGCTCGCAGCGCTTGAAGCTATCGCGCTTCGCGACCGCTGCCTCATCTCTCGCTAGCCCGGCCGTCTCCAGCGGCCGCGGCCCCTGCCGTCTCGTCGCCCCGGGTCCTGACACCGCCTCCGACCGTGCAGCAACCCCCGTCCAGCCTCTGCGTGTGTCGCTTCCTGCAACCCATGTGTTTTCCTGGTGCACCTGTTGGCCTAAGTTGTTTCCCGTGTCGTTCAACACCACACGTACCCCATCTGCAAGATCTCGAAGACTGCATTGTGCAAGTTCGCCATCGAACAAGGTCCCCTTCGGAAACCACGGGCTCCACTTCCGCTACCAACAATTGAAGCCGGAACTCCATGATGTCCTTCATGGATTTGATGCACTCGGCGCCAAACCCCGAAGACCGATCCGGATATCCTCGACACCCCAAGGTCTTCTACACGGACGCCATGATCTTCGTCACGGACGCCGAGACCCCCGACCCCGAAGGATGAACCCGGTGGCTTCCGCTGGTCCATCAACAAGATCTACAATGGGACACCATGACTGAAACCCCGGTACCGGACAAGTTCGCCATCGACCTCGAGAACGCTTACACGGAACGACAAGATCGCCACACGGACGCGAACCCCAAGACCCTGAGGCCCCGAACCGAAGACCGATCCGAAGCGCCAAGGCCCTCTACAGGGAACCGACCAGTTCGCCGAGAACCGCACCCGAACCTGAATGACGCCAAGATCGCCACCGGAACGACAAGCACTTCGCCGTCGCACGCCAAGTCCTTCATCCCGAACAACATGACCGTCGACATGACCGAAGACCATAACGCCAAGATCTACCCGTTACCCGAGAACGATCCGTCGAAACCGAACCCGTCGATCCTCGAACCCGAGACCGGACCCGAACCCGGAACCCCAAGTTCGTGAACCCTAATGTGTGACCCTTTTCCGAGCCTCATTTTATAAATGCCACCTTTATAATTGCTGCATATTAAATTGTTGATGCATGCATGCTTGTACGTGGTTTGGGGCCTTAGGCGATTCACCTCTTAATTAAATATGGGGCCCATATGCGGCAAATCTGATCGTATATTGGCCTCATTTAAATCTGTGCATCGAACCGGTGAGATATTTTGCCATGTTAAAACAACATTTAAATTGCGGGGTATCTAAACAACATGAACCACATAAATATTGTCGGAACCCGGTTCCGCTTAATATGACCTAATTGCATCGCATGCTTGCCATGTCATGCATCATACATGCATCATGCCCGATATTCTGCCGTTGTATTAAATAGTGCATCCGGTGTTTATTCTAGCGTTTTGCTTCTTCGCAGATAAGGCCGTTGAGTTGATGCGAGTGTCGACCCGATCTTCGGATGAACCTTCGGCAATGTTTTCAGGCGAGCACCTCCCCCCTTTCTACCTATCATACTTTTATAGTATTTATTCCCTCCTGTTGACCTATTGCTATCTGTATGCGATGCTCTAGATTTACGTGCCGTGATTTCCTTGCAGCCTTATATTACCTTGGACACATCCTATTACTGTTGTTTGGTAGATAGTTGGACTTAGCGTCGTAGTCGCTTGCTCAAGTGCTGCGTGTCGTCAAGTGCCACGATTGTTGGTGTATTGCCACATGTTGATGTTGGAGATGATCATGGCTTTACTTTTCGTTCACTTTAATTCTGTTTAACAACTAAAATTGAAGTAAGTAAGCAGGCATCGGTGGGTGATAGATAATGTTGGTTTCGACCCACTTGTGTCCCGTGGGACCCGAGTTCTTGACACTGTTAGAGATCGAGCGCTAACCACGTGGGGAGATATGGGCCCCCATTGATTAGTACCGATTTCAAAGTATTGTCTTTGGGGCCACAAACTAGTTTGAGGTTTTATTTACTATCCTGTACTTATGCCATGCTTTCTCGCTTTATTTACGATTGCGAGGAGCACCTTGCATCGCTTAGGAAGCGGAGTGTTTTCGGGTATCGGCAGGTCCAGTTTTGGGATTTGTCGTTACATACATCGACGAAAACCCCGAGTCCGTCTCGGAGACCGGACTTCGTTGGGTAGACTTAGTGGGGTGGCCCCGTGCTTGCTTTGGGTGCAGGAACGTCATGACTTAGGCCCCGCCGACATACCGATGGGTGTATGTTAACCGATCCGCAAAAGGGTCAAGTGCTTGTGGATACTTTGGTGCACCCTGCAGGTTAAATCTTTTCGAGAAGCCGTCGCGGTTATGGACGACTTGGGCACAAAGTGCTTGATCATAGACAAATATAACTAAAGTTTACTGTTATAAATTGACTTGTATCTGATATGACTAGTAATCAGTTTCACTATAACAGAATGGCTACATAAAAGTACCAACAACTGCTGGGTTTTGGGGTTATCTCATGCTAATTGTATCTGACTAGTAATTGTTGCCACTATAACGGAATGGTTAACTAAAAGTGCTCACTGCTTACTTTATCAGGACGATTATCTAAACCTGACTAGTAATTGCTGCAACGATAATTGAATAAATAAAACTGCCAACTGTGTGAGTTCCTCGGTTGACTTCCTCGTTTGGTCTCGAGGGGGAATACCAGGATGGGATTGTTTGGTGTTAGTATCAGTCTGGTTCCGGATAGGTATTTTCTTACCCCTCTCTGATAGCCGCCAGTTATATCGAGTTCTCTATAGGTTGTTTAGTGCATGCTGCGCTGCCGCTCAGTCCACCATACCTTTGTAGGCGAGGACCGCCGAATTCTAGCCTCGCCGTGTACTGGCCTCGATCGACGCCTCCTCTTCCCCTTTGCTCTTTGTCGGCACCCTTTTGTTTAAGCAGTTTGAGATCGGCGTCGTTAGTGGTTACCCTTCCGGCTTGGCAGGCAGGGTTATGGACGCCATTGGTTATTCTTGGGCTCTTAGCCCCATTTGCCTCTTGTCCGTAGTGGACGCTCCATCTTTCAAGGTGATTTGGATCTTTGTACCAGATATCTGTATTCTTGACTCATTGAGCATTTGTTGTATATATATCTACGTGGGTCCCATCGAGGACTGTTGTGTAATGTTATTACTTCGTTTTCCACCTTGCGAAAGTGCTGGTGGCACCTTTGAATCGTTTCTATGCGGGTTTGGCGAGTTTCGCTAAAACTTGCATAGGGCCGATTCTGAGGGTGTTACAGAGTGGTATCAGAGCTCAGCAGTTGCGATACCCCACAAGTCCAGCCTGTAGGATAACCTAGCTAACGGCCGAAGTAGAGCGTCAAAACTATTTTTGCAAAAACGGTTGGATAGTTCTGATTAGGCCTGATTTTACTCCTTACCCCTATGCTATTCTCCTCTTACCTCTACGTGTTTTGAATCCGCTCTCTTCTCTCTCTTCGAGTCCAGGATTTCTCGTGGTTGGGTTCCATCGTACCTTCAGGGTTTCGCTTCCTCCTTTGATAACGGTGTTCTACCATCCGGTGTTCAAGCTGCCTGAGGAATCCGTCTACTGTGGTACCATTCTTTGTTCCTTGTTTGTGCCTTCCGGTGTTTTCCGACGCGACGACATCATCTACGCCAGATCCGATGCAGTCGCATCACTCCTTTGTTTCGAACCTCGCTTGTCGAGATCTTGATCAAATTCGAGTTGGTTGCATAATCTGTTATTCGTGTACATAGTAATGCTTTGAGTGCGGGATGGAGTCGCGACCATACCACTACTCATACCATTCCTTTTTGTACATTGAATGGTGGATCGATGCAACTCTTACTCCTTCCATGGAAGTTAGAAGTGGCCTTACCTTTAACTTCGTCCGTTGTTTATCCGGAGTGTTCTCTTGACGAACGGGGTCAACGACGTCTTGTTGGTGGTGTCGCCGATTTCAAGACGAAGAAAGCATCCTTGTTAGTGGTGTCGCGAAGATCTACACGAAGCGAGAAGACGCAGATCGCCGACCTTCCTTCTGGTACCATGAGGCGGATCTCGAGGGCGAGATCCATTGTTAGTGGTGTCGAATTGTGGCATCCCGCAAAACCACTACTAGAAAATCGCGTTGATTTGTGCATTGCATCATCATGACCGCATGCTCATGTCATCATGCCACATTGCATTTGAGCATCGTCATCATCTTGCATTTGCTCGCATAAAACTATCTGCAGAAAAACCTATTTTGTGATTTCTAAAACTCCCCGTCCTTGTTCAAACGCAAAACCCGGGTCTCCGGATTATTTCGTTTTGTCTGCTATCGGTTTGCAAAAGTTTGTTTGAAATAAATAAATTATTTAATTATTTTTAGTGGGGCAGTCGAACGGGCCGATTCGACCCGAACAACCACCCCCAGAATAAAATCGGTCCAGTTTAGACCCCACCCCAAGTCTTTTCTTACCCCAGTCCTATCTACCCACCCTTGCCTCCACCTCACCCGGGCCAATCACCATATGCCACCTCACCTTTTTTCCTCACTCCACCCAATCCCAACCAGCCACCTCAACAAACCACCCCCAATCCCACTGCCACACACGCACCCTCACCCCACTCACCCGAGCCAGCCCCACCCACACGCGCCACCGCCCCCTTGGCCTCAAGACCCCACTCACCTCGCGCCTGGGACCCACCACCTGCCCTGTTCCCCCCGCGGCCCACCTCCCTTTCTCTCTCCCCCCGACGCGCTCCTCTCCTCCCCCCACCGCGTCTCCTTCCTCCTCTCTCAGCTCCGGCGCCGGCCACCCTCCTTCCCCGCTTCTCCCTCTGCCCGCCCCGGCCACCGCTTCTCGCCTCCCGTCGCTCCGGCCGCGCTCGCCCTCCCGCACCGGCCTCCCCTCTGCCGCCTCGCCGGCTCTCCTCAGCTCCGCCTCCACCCGCCGCTCAACCCTTCGCCTCCTCGGCCCTCTCAGCCGCGTCGATCCGCCCTTCTCCCGGCCGCCGGCGACCAACCTCCCGTGGCCGCCTCGCCAGCGCCTTCCGCCTTGGCTGTCGCCCCAACCCCACGCCTCCTCCCAGACGCCGCCAGAGCCGCCTCGCCCTCGCTTCGCCTCGCCATCGCTTCCTCCCAAGGCCCGCCAAGACGCGTCCTCCGCCTGTTCAAGATCCGCCGCAGCTTCGAAGCTCGCCATCGCGCGCGACCGCGCCTCATCTCTCGCCCGCCCTCCGGCCGTCTCCGGCCAGCCGCTGAATCTCGTCGCCCGGTCCCGACACCGCCTCCGACTGCGGCAACCTCGTCCGACCTCTGCGTCGCTTCATTGGGAATATGCCCTAGAGGCAATCATGTATGATGATATTTCCCATTGTATTCATAAAGTTATTAAGTAGTCCTTGTATAAACATCTGATGCGTATCATTGAATATGTGATTCAGTTGTGGAACTATGCATTCATGTTGTTTGTACTAAATATCCTTGGTCATTGAGGTTGTGCTGGACACACAACCTAGACCAATGTGAAAGTTGGCTTGATGACTCGGTTCCACTTGTCATGGGCATGGAGATGCTATTCCAACTTACACAGACTAGGCTAAAGAGTTTAGCGAGTCGGATTGACCCATATTGAGGTACAACGAACTAAGTTGTCATTTGTATATCTCAATCAATGTAATCCTTAGACTTGAGGTTGTTGCATAGTCCGAGTTGAGGATCACCGACTTAGGTTACATCAAACGCTGATCCGTAACTGGGCAGTTATAAAGGCAGAGTTCGGGTCGACTGAGAATCAAGCTGCGTGATGTGAATAACCAAGATGGGATTTTGCCCCTCCACTCGGAGAGATATTCTCTGGGCCCTCTCATGAGATATGATTGAAAGCATGGCCATGCGACTCGGTTAAGTGTTAACGAGGCGATCGACTAAGAGTTAGTCGGGTGAATCACTTATCTCGATCCGAGAAGAGAGTTGGACTATTTAAGGGATGACAAATATTCGCCTATAGTCCGACAAGGTATATCGTGAGGCAAAAGGACTCGACGTAAGTCGCATTGGAAAGGCAAGTCGTCATGACTCTTTGGTACTTGGGAATCGGTACGTTCTGCTAGGAGCCGATGCCGATTGATCGATTGAGAGTTGGACTCTAATCGTGTCCAAGTAACCATGAGCCTGCGGGGTCACACACTTAAGAGCGGGAGCAGGTTTGGATTGGATCCAAATCATATAATCTGGTTGGGTTGGACCTAAACCGGATTAGGACTGAGTTAGTGAGTTGGACTCACGGTGACTAGTTTTATATGGGCTTTAGTGAATGGGTCGCAGAGCCCACGTTCACTCCCTATATATAGTGGAGCACGAACCGAAAGGTTAATCGTTGTTCGGTTAGGTTATTCCATGTGTTGAAACCCTAGCTCCACAGAGTCCGCCCGTAACGAACCTAGCGTTCGCCACGGCGCTCCTCCTTGTAATGCGTGTGGATACCAGCAGAGGTGTCAGCACGGGACGATCGGATCGTGAGGATCGTGACCTTGCATCAATCGACGCTTCATCAGTAATCCGCAACCGCGCGTCTAGTGGTAAACCTCGTGGCCTTCTACCTCAGCTAGGTCTTGGGATCACCACGTTAGAGGAAAAGTTTTGTTTTATCTCTGTGTGGCCCAACAGCTTCCTGCAACCCATGTGTTTTCCTGGTGCACCTGTTGGCCTAAGTTGTTTCCCGTGTCGTTCAACACCACACGTACCCCATCTGCAAGATCTCCCGAAGACCTGGCATTGTGCAAGTTCGCCATCGAACAAGGTCCCCTTCGGAAACCACGGGCTCCACTTCCGCTACCAACAATTGAAGCCGGAACTCCATGATGTCCTTCATGGATTTGATGCACTCGGCGCCAAACCCCGAAGACCGATCCGGATATCCTCGACACCCCAAGGTCTTCTACACGGACGCCATGATCTTCGTCACGGACGCCGAGACCCCCGACCCCGAAGGATGAACCCGGTGGCTTCCGCTGGTCCATCAACAAGATCTACAATGGGACACCATGACTGAAACCCCGGTACCGGACAAGTTCGCCATCGACCTCGAGAACGCTTACACGGAACGACAAGATCGCCACACGGACGCGAACCCCAAGACCCTGAGGCCCCGAACCGAAGACCGATCCGAAGCGCCAAGGCCCTCTACAGGGAACCGACCAGTTCGCCGAGAACCGCACCCGAACCTGAATGACGCCAAGATCGCCACCGGAACGACAAGCACTTCGCCGTCGCACGCCAAGTCCTTCATCCCGAACAACATGACCGTCGACATGACCCGAAGACCACGGAACGCCAAGATCTACCCCGTTACCCGAGAACGATCCCGTCGAAACCGAACCCCGTCGAACCCTGAACCCCGAGACCGGACCCCGAACCCCCGGAACCCCAAGTTCGTCGAACCCTAATGTGTGACCCCTTTTCCGAGCCTCTGTTTTATAAATGCCACCTTTATAATTGCTGCATATTAAATTGTTGATGCATGCATGCTTGTCTGTGGTTTGGGGGCCTTAGGCCGATTCACCTCTTAATTAAATATGGGGCCCATATGCGGGCAAATACAGTCGTATATTGGCCTCATTTAAATCTGTGCATCGAACCGGTGAGATATTTTGCCATGTTAAAACAACATTTAAATTGCGGGGTATCTAAACAACATGAACCACCTAAATATTGTCGGAACCCAGTTCCGCTTAATATGACCTAATTGCATCGCATGCTTGCCATGTCATGCATCATACATGCATCATGCCCGATATTCTGCCGTTGTATTAAATAGTGCATCCGGTGTTTATTCTAGCGTTTTGCTTCTTCGCAGATAAGGCCGTTGAGTTGATGCGAGTGTCGACCCGATCTTCGGATGAACCTTCGGCAATGTTTTCAGGCGAGCACCTCCCCCCTTTCTACCTATCATACTTTTATAGTATTTATTCCCTCCTGTTGACCTATTGCTATCTGTGTTGCGATGCTCTAGATTTCGTACCCGTGATTTCCTTGCAGCCTTATATTACCTTGGACACATCCTATTACCTGTTGTTTGGTAGATAGTTGGACTTGCGCGTCGTAGTCGCTTGCTCAAGTGCTGTTGCGTGTCGTCAAGTGCCACAGTTGTTGGTGTATTGCCACATGTTGATGTTGGAGATGATCATGGCTTTACTTTTCGTTCACTTTAATTACTGTTTAACAACTAAAATTGAAGTAAGTAAGCAGAGGCATCGGTGGGTGATAGATAATGTTGGTTTCCGACCGCCCACTTGTGTCCCGTAGGACCCCGAGTTCTTGACACTGTTAGAGATCGAGCGCTAACCACGTGTGGGAGATATGGGCCCCATTGATTAGTACCGATTTCAAAGTATTGTCTTTGGGGCCACAAACTAGTTTGAGGTTTTATTTACTATCCTGTACTTATGCCATGCTTTATCGCTTTATTTACGATTGTGCGAGGAGCACTTTGTATCTTTAGGAAGCGGAGTGTTTTAGGTATCGACAGTCCCTTTGGGATTTCTTGTCGTTCTGACCATCGACGAAACCCCGAGTCCGTCTCGGAGACCGGCGGACTTCTTGGGTAGACTTAGTGGGTGGCCCCGTGCTTGCTTTGGGTGCAGGAACGTCATGACTTAGGCCCGCCGACATACCGATGGGTGTATGTTAACGATCCGCAAAAGGGTCGAAGTGCTTGTGGATACTTTGGTGCACCCCTGCAGGGTTAAATCTTTTCGAGAAGCCGTGTCCGCGGTTATGGACGACTTGGGGCACAGTGCTTGATCATAGACAAATATAACTAAAGTTTACTGTTATAAATTGACTTGTATCTGATATGACTAGTAATCAGTTTCACTATAACAGAATGGCTACATAAAAGTACCAACAACTGCTGGGTTTTGGGGTTATCTCATGCTAATTGTATCTGACTAGTAATTGTTGCCACTATAACGGAATGGTTAACTAAAAGTGCTCACTGCTTACTTTATCAGGACGATTATCTAAACCTGACTAGTAATTGCTGCAACGATAATTGAATAAATAAAACTGCCAACTGTGTGAGTTCCTCGGTTGACTTCCTCGTTTGGTCTCGAGGGGGAATACCAGGATGGGATTGTTTGTTAGTATCGATGCAGTTCGGATAGGTCTTTTCTTACCTCTCGATAGCGCCATTATATCGAGTTCTCTATAGGTTGTTTAGTGCATGCCTACTGCCGATCCACCATACCTTTGTAGGCGAGGACCGAATTCTAGCCTCGCTGCATCGCCTCAAGATCGACGCCCTCTTTTCCCTTTGCTCTTTGTCGGCACCCCTTTTGTTTAAGCAGGTTTGAGATCGGCGTCGTTAAGGTTACCCTTCCGCTTGGCCTGGGCAGGGTTATGGACGCCATTGGTTATTCTTGAGGCTCTTAGCCCCATTTGCCTCTTGTCCGTAGGTCGGACGCTCCATCTTTCAAGGTGATTTGGATCTTTGTACCAGATATCTGTATTCTTGACTCATTGAGCCGTTGTATATATATATCTGTGGGTCCCATCGAGGACTTGTGTAATGTTATTACTTTGTTTTCCACCCGCACGAAAGTGCTGGTGGCACCTTTGAATCGTTTCTATGCGGGTTTGGCGAGTTTAGCTAAAACTTGCATAGGGCCGATTCGAGGGTGTTACTGAGTGGTATCGAGCTGAGCGATATTGCGATACCCCACAAGTCCAGCCTGTAGGATAACCTAGCTAACGGCCGAAGTAGAGCGTCAAAACTATTTTTGCAAAAACGGTTGGATAGTTCTGATTAGGCCTGATTTTACTCCTTACCCCTATGCTATTCTCCTCTTACCTCTACGTGTTTTGAATCCGCTCTCTTCTCTCTTGAGTCCGTGATTTCGTGGTTGGGTTCCATCGCACCTTCGTGGTTTCCTCCTTTGATAACGGTGTTCTACCATCCGGTGTTCAAGCTGCCTGAGGAATCCGTCTACTGTGGTACCATTCTTTGTTCCTTGTTTGTGCCTTCCGGTGTTTTCCGACGCGACGACATCATCTACGCCAGATCCGATGCAGAGTCTGCATCACTCCTTTGTTTCTGAACCTCGCTTGTCGAGATCTTCAGTCTGAATTCTGAGAGTTGGTTGCATAATCTGTTATTCGTGTACATAGTAATGCTTTGAGTGCGGGATGGAGTCGCGACCATACCACTACTCATACCATTCCTTTTTGTACATTGAATTGTGGATCGATGCAACTCTTACTCCTTCCATGGAAGTTAGAAGTGGCCTTACCTTTAACTTCGTCCGTTGTTTATCCGGAGTGTTCTCTTGACGAACGGGGTCAACGACGTCTTGTTGGTGGTGTCGCCGATTTCAAGACGAAGAAAGCATCCTTGTTAGTGGTGTCGCGAAGATCTACACGAAGCGAGAAGACGCAGATCGCCGACCTTCCTTCTGGTACCATGAGGCGGATCTCGAGCGAGATCCATTGTTAGTGGTGTCGAATTGTGGCATCCCGCAAAACCACTACTAGAAAATCGCGTTGATTTGTGCATTGCATCATCATGACCGCATGCTCATGTCATCATGCCACATTGCATTTGAGCATCGTCATCATCTTGCATTTGCTCGCATAAAACTATCTCGAAAAACCTATTTTGTGATTTCTAAAACTCCCGTCCTTGTTCAAACGCAAAACCCGGGTCTCCGGATTATTTCGTTTTATGCGCTATCGGTTTGCAAAAGTTTGTTTGAAATAAATAAATTATTTAATTATTTTAGTGGGCGGTCGAGCAGCCGATTCGACCCAACAACCACCCAGAATAAAATCGGTCAGTTAGACCCACCCCAAGTCTTTTCTTACCCATCCTATCTACCCACCCTTGCCTCCACCTCACCCGGGCCAATCACCATATGCCACCTCACCTTTTTCCTCACTCCACCCAATCCCAACCAGCCACCTCAACAAACCACCCCCAATCCCGCTGCCACACACGCACCCTCACCCCACCCCCCCAGCCACCCCCCCCCCCACCCGCCCCCCACCAGCTGACCCCTTGGCCCCAAGACCCACTCACCTCGCCTGGGACCCACCACCTGCCCTGTTCCCCCCGCGGCCCACCTCCCTTTCTCTCTCCCCCCGACGCGCTCCTCTCCTCCCCCCACCGCGTCTCCTTCCTCCTCTCTCAGCTCCGGCGCCGGCCACCCTCCTTCCCCGCTTCTCCCTCTGCCCGCCCCGGCCACCGCTTCTCGCCTCCCGTCGCTCACGCCTCCCAGCCTTGGCCTCTCCGCCTCAGCCTCGCCTCACTCCACCCGCTCACCCTTCGCCTCCTCCGGCCTCTCTGCAGCCGTGTGTCCGCCCTTCTCCTGCCCGCCTGGCCGACCAACCTCCCGTACACCGCCTCCGCCTTCCGGTCTGTCGCTTCAACCCAGCCGGCCTCCAGACGCCCGCCCCAGAGTTGCCCGCCTCAAGGCGTCGCCTCCGCCTCGTCCTCGCCACCGGGCGCCCGGCCATCGCTTCCTCAAGGCCCGCCAAAGACGCTGCCTCCTCCGCCTGTTCAAGATCCATTGCCGCTTCGAGCTCGCCATCGCGCCCCGCGACCGCCTGCCTCATCTCTCTGCCAGCCGCCCTCCGGCCGTCTCCAGCGGCCGCGGCCCCTGCCGTCTCGTCGCCCCGGGTCCTGACACCGCCTCCGACCGTGCAGCAACCCTCGTCCAGCCTCTGCGTGTGTCGCTTCTGTTGGGAATATGCCCTAGAGGCAATCATGTATGATGATATTTCCCATTGTATTCATAAAGTTATTAAGTAGTCCTTGTATAAACATCTGATGCGTATCATTGAATATGTGATTCAGTTGTGGAACTATGCATTCATGTTGTTTGTACTAAATATCCTTGGTCATTGAGGTTGTGCTGGACACACAACCTAGACCAATGTGAAAGTTGGCTTGATGACTCGGTTCCACTTGTCATGGGCATGGAGATGCTATTCCAACTTACACAGACTAGGCTAAAGAGTTTAGCGAGTCGGATTGACCCATATTGAGGTACAACGAACTAAGTTGTCATTTGTATATCTCAATCAATGTAATCCTTAGACCTGAGGTTGTTGCATAGTCCGAGTTGAGGATCACCGACTTAGGTTCACAACGCTGATCCAGAATCGCAGTTATAAAGGCGAGTTCGGTCGATCGAGAATCAAGCTGCGTGATGTGAATAACCAAGATGGGATTTTGCCCTCCACTCGGAGAGATATTCTGGGCCCTCTCGTGAGATATGATTCGAAAGCATGGCCATGCACGACTCGTTAAGTGTTAACCGAGGCGATCGACTAAGAGTTAGTCGGTGAATCACTTATCTCGGATCGAGAAGAGTTGGACTATTTAAGGGATGACATATATTCGCCTATAGTCGACAAGGTATATCGTGAGGCAAAAGGGACTCGGACGTAAGTCGCATTGGAAAGGCAAGTCGTCATGACTCTTTGGTACTTGGGAATCGATGCGTTACGCTAGGAGCCGATGCCGATTGATCGATTGAGAGTTGGACTCTAATCGTGTCCAAGTAACCATGAGCCTCTTGGGGTCACACACTTAAGAGCGGAGCAGTTCGGATTGGATCCAAATCATATAATCTGGTTGGGTTGGACCTAAACCGGATTAGGACCGAGTTAGTGAGTTGGACTCACGGTGACTAGTTTTATATGGGCTTTAGTGAATGGGTCGTGGCGAGCCCATGTTCACTCCTATATATAGTGGAGCACAAGAACCCGTAAGGTTAATCGTTGTTCGGTTAGGTTATTCCATGTGTTGAAACCCTAGCTCACAAAGAGTCCAGCCGTAACGAACCTAGCAGGGCCACGCGCCCTCCTTGTAATGCGTGGATACCAGCAGAGGTGCTGTGCGATCGCACCGTGACGATCGGATCGTGAGGACTGACCTTGCATCAATCGACGCTTCATCGAATCCGCAAACCGCGTCTAGTGGTAAACCTCGTGGCCTTCTACCTCAGCTAGGTCTTGGGATCACCACGTTAGAGGAAAAGTTTTGTTTTATCTCTGCGTGGCCCAACAGCTTCCTGCAACCCATGTGTTTTCCTGGTGCACCTGTTGGCCTAAGTTGTTTCCCGTGTCGTTCAACACCACACGCATTCCCATCCGCAAGATCTCGAAGACACGGCATTGTGCAAGTTCGCCATCGAACAAGGTCCCTTCGAAACCACGCTCCACTTCCTCTACCAACAATTGAAGCGGAACTCCATGATGTCCTTCATGGATTTGATGCACTCGGCGCCAAACCTCAAGACCGATCCGGATATCCTCGACACCCCAAGGTCTTCTACACGGACGCCATGATCTTCGCCAGACGCCGAGACCCCCGACCCCGAAGGATGAACCCGGTGGCTTCCGCTGGTCCATCAACAAGATCTACAATGGGACACCATGACTGAAACCCCGGTACCGGACAAGTTCGCCATCGACCTCGAGAATGCTTACACGGAACGACAAGATCGCCACACGGACGAACCCCAAGACCACGAGGCCCCAACCAAGACCGATCCGGCGCCAAGGCCCTCTGAGGAACCGACCAGTTCGCCGAGAACCGCACCCGAACCTGAATGACGCCAAGATCGCCACCGGAATGACAAGCACTTCGCCGTCGCACGCCAAGTCCTTCATCCCGAAATACATGACCGTCGACATGACCCGAAGACCACGGAACGCCAAGATCTACCCCGTTACCCGAGAACGATCCGTCAAACCGAACCCGTCGAACCACGAACCCCGAGACGACACGAACCCCGGAACCCCAAGTTCGTCGAACCCTAATGTGTGACCCCTTTTCCGAGCCTCTGTTTTATAAATGCCACCTTTATAATTGCTGCATATTAAATTGTTCATGCATGCATGCTTGTCTGTGGTTTGGGGGCCTTAGGCCGATTCACCTCTTAATTAAATATGGGGCCCATATGCGGGCAAATACAGTCGTATATTGGCCTCATTTAAATCTGTGCATCGAACCGGTGAGATATTTTGCCATGTTAACACAACATTTAAATTGCGGGGTATCTAAACAACATGAACCACCTAAATATTGTCGGAACCCCGGTTCCGCTTAATATGACCTAATTGCATCGCATGCTTGCCATGTCATGCATCATACATGCATCATGCCCGATCTTCTGCCATTGTATTAAATAGTGCATCCGATGTTTATTCTAGCGTTTTGCTTCTTCGCAGATAAGGCCGTTAAGTTGATGCGAGTGTCGACCCGATCTTCGGATGAACCTTCGGCAATGTTTTTAGGCGAGCACCTCCCCCCTTTCTACCTATCATACTTTTATAGTATTTATTCCCTCCCGTTGACCTATTGCTATCTGTGTTGCGATGCTCTAGATTTTTTACCCGTGATTTCCTTGCAGCCTTATATTACCTTGGACACATCCTATTACCTGTTGTTTGGTAGATAGTTGGACTTGCGCGTCGTAGTCGCTTGCTCAAGTGCTGTTGCGTGTCGTCAAGTGCCACAGTTGTTGGTGTATTGCCGCATGTTGATGTTGGAGATGATCATGGCTTTACTTTTCGTTCACTTTAATTACTGTTTAACAACTAAAATTGAAGTAAGTAAGAAGAGGCATCGGTGGGTGATAGATAATGTTGGTTTCCTACCGCCCACTTGTGTCCCGTAGGACCCCGAGTTCTTGACACCTGTTCCAAGATCGAGCGCGCTAACCACAGGTGGGGAGATATGGGCCCCCCATTGATTAGTACCTGATTTCAAAGTATTGTACTGGGGGCCACAAACTAGTTTGAGGTTTTATTTACTATCATGTACTTATGCCATGCTTTACTGCTTTATTTACGATTGTGCGAGGAGCACACTGTACTGTTTAGGAAGCGAAGTGTTTTCGCGGTATCGACAGTCCCAGTTTTGGGATTTGCTGTCGTTTACATCCACTGACGCAAACCCTGAGTCCGTCTCGGAGACCGGCCGACTTCGTTGCGGGTAGACTTAGTGGGGTGGCCCCCCGTGATTGCTTTGGTGCAGGAACGTCATGACTTAGGCCCCGCCGACATACCGATGGGTGTATGTTAACCGATCCGCAAAAGGGTCAAGTGCTTGTGGATACTTTGGTGCACCCTGCACGGTTAAATCTTTTCGAGAAGCCGTGTCCGGTTATGGACGACTTGGGCACAAAGTGCTTGATCATAGACAACTATAACTAAAGTTTATCGTTATAAATTGACTTGTATCCGATATGACTAGTAATCAGTTTCACTATAACAGAATGGCTACATAAAAGTACCAACAACTGCTGGGTTTTGGGGTTATCTCATGCTAATTGTATCCGACTAGTAATTGTTGCCACTATAACGGAATGGTTAACTAAAAGTGCCCATCGCTACTTTATCGTGACGATTATCTAAACTGACTAGTAATTGCTGCAACGATAATTGGATAAATAAAACTGCCAACTGTGTGAGTTCCTCGGTTGACTTCCTCGTTTGGTCTCGAGGGGGAATACCAGGATGGGATTGTTTGGTGTTAGTATCAGTCTGGTTCTGGATAGGTCTTTTCTTACCCTCTCGATAGCCGCCATTATATCGAGTTCTCTATAGGTTGTTTAGTGCATCTGCTTGCCGCTCGATCCACCATACCTTTGTAGGCGAGGACCACGAATTCTAGCCTCGCTGCATCGGCCTCAAGATCGACGCCTCTTTTCCCCTTTGCTCTTTGTCGGCACCCCTTGCTTAAGCAGGTTTGAGATCGACGTCGTTAGTGGTTACCCTTCCGCTTGGCACAGGGTTATGGACGCCATTGGTTATTCTTGGCTCTTAGCCCCATTTGCCTCTTGTCCGTAGTCGGACGCCCATCTTTCAAGGTGATTTGGATCTTTGTACCGTATATCCGTATTCTTGACTCATTGAGCATTGTTGTATATATATCTGCTACGTGGGTCCCATCGAGGACTGTTGTGTAATGTTATTACTTCGTTTCCACCACGAAAGTGCTGGTGACCTTTTGAATCGTTTCTATGCGGGTTTGGCGAGTTTCGCTAAAACTTGCATAGGGCCGATTCTGAGGGTGTTACATGGATCAAGAGTGGGATTTGTCCATCCATATGACGGATAGATATACTCTGGGCCCTCTCGGTGGAATGTCATCCAATTGGCTTGCAATCATGTGACTGGCTCACAAGGGATCACATATCACGGGAACGAGAAAAGAGTACTTATCGGTAACGAGGTTGAACTAGGTATGCAGAGATACCGACAATCAAACCTCGGATAAGTAAACTATCGCGAGACAAAGGGAAATTGGTACCGTATGTAAGTGGTTCATTCGATTGCAAAGTAATCGTAGAAATATGTGGGAGCCATATGAATTTCCAGATTCCTCTATTGGTTATTGATCGGTGAAGTATCTCGGTCATGTCCGCATAATTCACGAACCGTAGGGAGATACACTTAAGGATTCAATGTTGTTTAGTAGATATGGAATGAAATTAGGGATACCAAATGTTGTTCGGAGTCTCTGATGGGATCCGGGATATCATGAGGAGATCCAGAATAGTCCGAAGAATAAGATTCATATAAGGAAAGTCCGATTCTGGAGTTCGGGAATGATTTTGATTTTTTCATCGAAGAGGTTCTAGAAGGGTCTAGAAGGTTCATCGGACCGGAAGGGGAATGGTCCATGAATGTGTCATGGGTAAGTGGAATGATTGGATCATGTCCTAAGTCACTTTGGTTGGGCATTTGCGAGAGAGAAATAAATCTCTAAATTGAAAGTCAAAAGGGAGGTTTGAAAAGTCAAACTGGAACAATGGTTTCCTATTGGAAGAAGGAAAGAGTCCTTCCTTCTATCCAACTTGGGTTTGGGTATGGATTCAAACTACCCTCTCCCAAGCCTCCCTACCTTTCATAAATAGAAGGGGAGGGCTTCCCCAAAGAACACACAACCATCTATCCCCACCCGTGCCGCGCTGCCGCCGGCCCGTCGCCGTCTCCCTAGCCGCCGCCGACACCACCTCCTCCTCTCCGGCCTTCTAAACCTAGATCACCGGAAACCCTAGATCCACCATAAGTTGCTCCGGCTTAGGCGAAGCCCTGCAGGATCTTCCCTCTACTTCCGACACCATGGCGTCGCGCTGCCGGAATCGCAAGGGGACAACTACAACCTCCACTGCCTGCTGGAACACGGGAGAGGAAGGTATTCATTGAGTACCAAACGTGTGACCAACTGCGGAAGCGCTGCCGGAACGCAGCGCCGGAAGGATTGTCTACGCGATCTTGAGATCGACAAGTGTACGACTACATCACCCACGAGAATCTGCTCTTCTTAACCACTTGTGAATCTTCGAGGGTGAGTACTCTAATCGACTCGTTTCTACAATCTAGTAGATAGATCTTGGCTTGTTTGTGTGCATGCGGTAGAAATTTTTTGTTTCATATATTTGTATCAATTTTTGTCGTATTTTATATGTAAATTTATAACTATGGAGGAATGTATGTCGCACATGCTTTATTATATATAAATTGTATGCGATGATGTTTCCTGCATACCCTCACAATGCCAACGAGTTTTTATGAATCAATTATGTGTGACTTCTGTCAGGACTTCGATATAGGGATACCGCGTCCCGTCAAGTTGTTTGTCCCGCGTCATATACTCCTTGGTGATCTCAAGAGGCGCACATCCCTCGCAAGGCTATGCAGGGCCTCAACATAAGCACAAGCGTCAACATCAGCTCCTGACAAGGGGATAACCCCTCGACGACTCCCTGCTAGGGTCAGGGCCGTAAATCCATAGCATCTGCAAGACGACAATTCAATGGGTAGTCCTGACGCGCCTCCGCTACGCCCTGCCCTCCTCGGTAAAAGTAAGATGCTGCCTGGACACTTTGGTGTTAAAGCACGGCTGACGGCACCGGAGCCCCGTAGAGCCCGACATTACTACTTTTGTGCAAGGAGGCCAAAGATGACGCCACGAGAGGGGTGTCATCATCAACGTAGCTTTTGACCAGATCACCTCGCTGGATCTAGACCTGGTCTATATAGGGTGAGTGTGTGCACCGACGCTCCTCGGGCCGGAATATGGTGACCCTTCGCGCCCAAAAGATTGAGGGAAGAGGCTCAACGCCACTATAAAAGGGGAGGCACCCCTACCTTAGAAGGGGATCGATCCTTGCGATCAAAATCCTAGACATTCATCCACCATTGTACCCTCGCGAAGCACCACAAGCAATACAACAAAGTAGAAGTAGGGATTTTACCTCCTCACGAGGGTCCTGAAACTGGGTAAAAAACCACCATATTCACTCTCTGTCATGTGCGAGTTTGGTCATAGCCTTCATTGCCGAGAAGATTTGAACACGTGTTCAGCCCCCTCTCGAACTCAGGGTTTTGTTGGACCCCTTGTTCCTGCATGGGACGCAATTCTTTGACATTTGGCACACTAGTAGGGGGTTGAGGCATGCTTCTAGGAACTTTGATAGTCACGACACCATGACTTCGTGCGTTTACATTCACGTCGCACCTGACAGAGAAAGGCAAGTGAGGGTCGAAGCTCCCGTCGTGCCGTCTCCTCGGGCACGGCCCTGCCTAAAGACACCGGAAGCTCCTCCACGAACTCCTTTCAAGGGAAGCGCACCGAAACGTCCTCCTCGCCCAATGCATCGCCTTGCAGGCGTAAAGGCATGCTCACACCGGGGGCTATGGAACACATAGTGAAGGATCTCCTCCGCTACTCACCTGCTGAAACTGCATGGGAGGAGTGGCGTGCGCCCCTCACAACACTCGTGGACGTCGCCTCAGATGGTACGCACCCGACCATTCTAGGAACCCAAGAGAGATAAGTGGAATGATACGTCGTAAACGTATCTATAATTTTTGATGTTCCATGCTTGTTTAGTATCTACTTTTCTTTGATTTGTCTACACTTTGGGGTATTTTTATATGTTTTTTGGGACTAACCTATTAACAAGATTCCACAGTGCTAGTTGCCTATTTTCTTCTGTTTTTGGTTCCAGAAAAGGCAGAAAATCAATATTTTCGGAATTGGACGGGACAAAAGCCAAAGTCAATATTTTACCGTGGGGAACACGGAGCCAGAGTATGAGACGGAGGGGAGCCACCAGGGGGCCACACCCCCTGGCCGTGATGCCAGGCCTGGCTCGCGCCTAGGGGGTGCGGCCACCCCGGGTGCCCCTGCCTCGCCTCTTATCCTATAAGAAGCCCCCGATACCAAAACCCTAAGGACCCCATCAATCTTCCACGAAACAGTCTATAGCCGCTGCCACCATCGTCCCTAAATCGGGGAGATCTAAAGCTCTTCCCGACACCCTGTCAGAGGGGAGATCATCCCAGATGCCTTCTTCATCACCATGCCAGCCTCCGTTATGAAGCGTGAGTAGTTCCACCTTGGACTACGGGTCCATGTAGTAGCTAGATGATTGTTTCTCCTCCTTTGTGCTACAATGTTTAGATCTTGTGAGATCCATTCATGATGAAGATCATCTTTTTGTAATCATGCATGTTGTGTTTGCGGGGATCCGATGGATATTGAGATTACTATGTCAGATTGATTAATGGTTCTATCTTATTGGTTCTATCATGTCTGTGTTGTTTGTGATCTTTCATGCTCTCCGTTTCTAGTAGCTATCTTGGCCAAGTAGATGCTAGTGACTCCAAGAGGTAGTATTTATGCTCTATAATGGGTTATTTCCTCTATTTAATCTGGGGAAGTGACAGAAATCTCTAAGGTTGTAGATGTGCTGTTGCTACTAGGGAGAAAACAACGATCTCTTGTTGGATTGTTTACCTTACACACTTTGCTTAAAGCAATTATTCGTCGCTTGCAACTTAATACTGGAGGGGGTTCGGATGATAACCTGATGGTGGATTACTGGTCATAGATGCAGTTGGATGGCGGTCTATGTATCTTGTTGTATTTCCCAATCAAATATCATAGGATCATGAATGTCTAGTATTGCATTGTTATGCCTTGCTCTGTCCTATCAATTGCTCTGCTGTAATTTGTTTACCCAACATGCCATGTTGTTTATCTTAAGGATAACACCTCTAGTGAACTATGGACCCCGGTCCAATCTTTACCATTGATATATCTTCCACTGTTCCTATTTACTTTCTGCAAATCACTATTACCTTCCACACCATACAGTTAATCCTTTGTTTTCAGCAAACCGGTGAGATTGACAACCTCACTATTCGTTGGGGCAAAGTCTTGAGTTTGTGTTGTGCAGGTTTCCAAGTTGCTAGCAACACCTTTGGGTCGTTTCCTTCCTCCTACTGGTTCAATAATGTTGGTGTCTTTTTGCGGGAAGACTTGCTGATGTGCTCATCATACCTTTCTCTTGGGGTCTCCTAACGAAGCTCTACAGTGATCTGAGCGCATCAAGCTGTTTTTTGGCGCCGTTGCCGGGGAGGCTAAGGATGGCTTCACAAGGGGAGTCCTTCACAACCTTTCTCTTTAATTTGTTTTTGTTTTGCTTAGTTTCTTTTGCTTGGTTTTGTTTGCCTTTTTTATCAAAAACTCCAAAAAAAATTCGTTTGGTTTGCTTTCTTTTATCAAAAACACAAAAAAATTAGTTCCTGCTCTAGTTGCTGCTGCTGTTGGCTTGCTCCATTTTTGCCAAAATGAACTCTGGTGAGAACACCAAGTTGTGTGACTTCATTAGCACAAACAACAATGATTTCCTAAGTACACCTATCGCTCCACCTGCTCCTGATGCTACCTTTTATGAAATTAAGCCTGTTTTGTTGAATCTTGTGATGAAAGAGCAATTTTCTGGTGCTAGTTCTGATGTTGTTGCTACCCACCTCAATAACGTTGTTGAACTTTGTGAGATGCAAAAATATAAGGATGTATGGAGATATTATTCAGCTCAAGTTGTTTCCTTTCTCCTTGAGAGGAAAAGCTAAAGAATGGTTGCTATCCTTGCCTAGAAATAGTATTGGTTCTTGGATTAAGTGCAAAGATGCTTTTATTGGAAAATACTATCCTCCTGCTAAGATTATATCTATGAGAAGTGAAATAATGAAATTTAAACAACTTGATAATGAACATGTTTTGTTCAAGCTTGGGAAAGAATGAAATATTTGATAAAGAATTGTCCAACTCATGGACTGACTACTTGGATGATTATCCAGACTTTTTATGCAGGTTTAAACTTCTCTTCAAGAAACCTGTTGGATTCATCTGCTGGAGGTACCTTTATGACCATTACCTTGGGTGCTGCAACAAAACTCCTTGATAATATGATGGTTAACTATTCTGAATGGCACATTGAGAGAGCTCCACATGGTAAAAAGGTAAATTCTGTTGAAGAAACCTCCTCTTTGAGTGATAAGATTGATGTTATCATGGTTATGATTGTTAATGGAAAAGCTCATATAGATCCAAATAATGTTCCCTTAGCCTCTTTGGTTGGTCAAGAAGAGCAAGTTGATGTGAACTTCATTAGAAACAATAATTTCAAAAACAATGCCTATAGGAATAATTTTGGTAGTAACAATAATTATAGGCCTTATCCTCCTAATAATGGTAATACTTATGGAAATTCCTACAACAACAATTCTAGAAGTGCTCCCTCTGAACTAGAAGTCATGCTTAAAGACTTTATTAGTAAACAAACCACTTTCAATAAAACTATGGAGGAAAAGCTTTTGAATGTTGACAAAAATATTTCCTCTTTGTCTGAAGAATGGACCTCTTTGATTAATAAAATGGCTGCTAAACCTGAAACCTTGGAAAGTACCTTTGCTGCTACTCATGCCATACAAGTTACTATTGATGAAAATGTTAGACTGTTAGCTCAACTACATGCTAAGTGGGAGAGAGAAGCTGGAATTGCTAGAAATAATAGTGTGTGCACTATCACCACTACCAATATGGATGCCACTAAACCACAAGAAGTCCCTATTCTTCCTACCACAATGCCTAAACCCAATGAATCTACTACGGGTGATGCTAAGTTTGATTTTGATCTTGATGGTTGCAATATTTCTGAAGTGATTATGTTCCTACAAAAGCTTGCTAGAAGTACAGATGCTAGTGATATGAATGTGGTTTTCACCAAGCACATTACAGATGCTCTTACTAAAATTAAGGAAGAAAAGTTGAAACACAAAGCCTCTATTCCTAGGAAAGCAGAAGATAGTTGGGGACCCATCATTAATATGCAAGTGAATGACTTTTATCTCAAAGCTTTATGTGACCTTGGTTCTAGTGTCTCTATTATGCCTAGAAAGATTTATGAAATGCTTGATTTGCCACCTTTGGAAGATTGCTATTTGGATGTCCCACTTAATGATAATGCTAAAAAGAAACTCATGGGGAGTGTTAATGATGTTATTATTATGGTTAACAATGCTTATGTCCATGTTATTTCTATGTTTTGGATGTTGAATACAATGCTTCTTGTCCTATTACTTTGGGAAGACCTTTTCTTAGAACTGTTGGTGCCATCATTGATATGAAAGAAGGCACCATTAAATATCAATTTCCATTCAAGAAAAGTATTGAAAACTTCCCTATGAGGAGAGAGAAGTTACGTTTTGCTCCTCCTTTGAAAGCAAGGTTTGATGTTAATGCTTCTTCATTTGAAAATACTTGATTCTTGCTTCTTGTGCCTAACTTAAAGGCGTTAAACAAAAGTACTTCTTGGGAGATAACCCAATAGTTTTCTTGACTATTGGAAGTTATTACTTCTGTAATAACCGCTCCTTATCCTTTTTATTTTATTTTTGTGCCAAGAATAACCTCTAATGAGAGGGAAGTAAGATTTGGGGAGTTGCTGTCCCGAAACAGATTTTTGTGCTCCACTGTAAAAATTCAAAATTCATGTAAAATCTCTGTTAGTCATATTGAGCTGTAATTTTCTGAATAAATTTCCCAGATTGTTAGCTAACTTTCATTAGTTCAACACATTTTTATTTGAGAAACATAAGGTCTTCGAAAAAATCAGTTTCTACCTGCTGGTCTGTTTTGACAGATTTCTGCCATTATTTGCATTTGCTTCTTATTGATTCCTTTTTGGGTTCTTTTTGGGAAATTTAGATTTTTGAGGGAATTTCTATAGTAGCTTGTGTCTTTAGTGAAAGTTTTGCTGTTTTAAAACTAAAAACCAAGGTTCTATTATCTTTTGAATACACTAATGTTGCTAATGAAGATTGTGTGAAGTTTTGTATGAAGGAAAATTTTCAGGTGTAGAGAAAGAATGATATAATGAGATGAAGAATGGACAAAAGCTCAAGCTTGGGGATTCCACCCCGTGTCACCCCAATAAATATTCAAGAGGTACAATCATCAAAGCTTGGGGATGCCCAAGGCATCCCCTTCTTCATCAATAAAAATCTCAGTTTTTTCTAGACACTTCGTTTTTTATTGTTTTCATGCACAGTTGTGTTGTTCTTGGAGCGTATTAGTTTTCATTTTTGTCTTTTTTGCTTGAATAAATTAGTTTGGACCCCCGTTCTTGCTCTGTTGTTTCAAATAAGTTGATTGGTGTTGGAGAGGAGTAGAAAGTTCTTGCTTAGTAGTACAAGAGGAGCTTGCTTTGACTGTGACTTAGAATTTATCATGTCATGCTAGATGTTGTTTTGACCTTATGCTTAGTGATTATAGATGTAGCATGACTTGTTCCAAACAATTAGGATTTCTTAATGTGCCTTGAAGGAATCATGCGTTGTTTTAGCATATAAAAGCATAGTATTGTGGTATTCTCCTTTGATGTTTTGTTTGGGTTGACTTGGCACATGCTCACACCATGTTATGACTATGAAACAGTCACCATGGCCTCTATGATCATTTAGTTTTTGACTTGTGGTACCACTTTATGCTTTGATTAGTAATGTTTTGTCGCTCTGCATGATTATGGCCATTATTGCTCTCTTAGTTGGTCGCTCCCAGTCTTTTGATAGCCTCGACTTGTATGAGTAATCTCTACTCATGCATCCAACTCCCACGAAACCAAGTTATTCCAAAGTGTCCACTATAAATTCCTATGCATGGTGTGTTACACCATTCCAAGTATATTCTTGTTTCATCTACCTTCCAATTAAAAAGTCACTTTGTTATGTGAAAACTTAGTGATTAAAGCTCTCACAAACTTGATGGCACACTTTATTTTTCTTGCCCCTAAATAAACTTGAACCATTGTGTCATTTATGTTGTATATGTTTGCACTTATACGTTGTAATTAATAGAACCATGCTGTCATGGGGAACACTTTCAACATTGCACTTCTACATTGTACCCAGTTGATATCATGCTCTTTTATTTATGGATGTCGTCGGTGTGAAATAAAAGGGGAGCTTGTAAGTCCATGGAGTTATGTATGTGTGTTAGAGAAACGCCTGGGCCGCTACCCTAAGCCATGCCTAATCATGGAGGAAAGTTGCAGCATCACCATAGTGAGCAATCTATGAATCTTTCTTCTTATAAAAAAGTGAGACACATTGAAAAGAGGAAAGAGAGAAAAAAGCACCATTTTCCCATGGTAAGTAAGAATATTGATGAGATGCTCATTATCTGCTTGCCTTGTCATTTTGATTATGGGATAGCTCATGTATCATGTGCAAGGGGTACCCCGTTGGCGGTTCTCTATGATACACATGTACTTACTATGACAAGAACTTACCGGTGACTAAAGTTGAGTAGCACGAGGAGCGGCCCTCGTACTCAAGGGACATGAGATTTCCAACTGATACTTTGTCAAGCATATACTCCATAGTTTGTTCACTTTAACCTTAATCACTTTATGATGCTTATGGTAGGGGCAATGAGAGCTGAAAGCTAACAAGTACCATAATTTTTGGAAGCTCTTTATGAGTCTTGAAATCCCTGCTTCCCTTTTATGAAGGGCCTTTCTTCCACCATTATATTGAGTCTCCACTTTCTATCCTTAGGCACCAATTAAGAGAGCATAGTTGTCATTCTTACTTCTATGTGCATTGTCCCAAAACTTATTGATTGATGCATATTGTTGACATTACTTGCTCATGAACTATTTGTATCTAGTCACTCTTATGAACTTTGAAGTTGTACTATGCATTTATTTGCTACTCCATGAGGGACAAGCTGAATTCCACAATGCTATGTTTTCTATATGTGAAACAAACAAACATCTTTCAATGCATTATTATTCATGATCTTTGTTTGTAACCTTTCATGTTGCATGCATAGTTACTTTGTCTTACTGTTAGAACTTCTTCTTTCATGCTCATGTTTAGAGTTCTTTGATCCCAGCTTTCAATGCTTGAAAATGGTTTGATCTTGATTTTGATGGTGCATGTCACCTCAAAAATTATTCTTTTTATCACTCACCTACTCGAGGACGAGCATGAGTTAAGCTTGGGGATGCTTGATACGTTGTAAATGTATCTATAATTTTTGATGTTCCATGCTTGTTTAGTATCTACTTTGCTTTGCTTTGCTTTGTCTACACTTTGAGGTATTTTTATATGTTTTCTGGGACTAACCTATTAACAAGATTCCATAGTTCCAGTTGCCTGTTTTCTTCTATTTTTGGTTCCAGAAAAGGCAGAAAAACAATATTCTCGGAATTGGACGGGACAAAAGCCAAAGTCAATATTTTACCTTGGGGAACACGGAGCCAGAGTATGAGACGGAGGGGAGTCACTAGGGGGCCACAACCCTGGCCGCACGGCCAGGCCTGGCCCGCGCCTGGGGGGTGCGGCCACCCCGGGTGCCTCCTGCCTCGCCTCTTCACCTATAAGAAGCCCCCGATACCAAAACCCTAAGGACCCGATCAATCTTCCACGAAACAGTCCGTAGCCTCCGCCACCATCGTTCCTAGATCGAGGGGGATCTGAAGCTCTTCCCGGCACCCTGCCGGACGGGACATCATCCTGGAGGCCTTCTTCATCACCATGCCAGCCTCTGGTATGAAGTGTGAGTAGTTCCACCTTGGACTACGGGTCCATGTAGTAGCTAGATGGTTGCTTCTCCTCCTTTGTACTACCATGTTTAGATCTTGTGAGCTCTGTTCATGATCAAGATCATCTATTTGTAATCATGCATGTTGTGTTTGCGGGGATCCGATGGATATTGAGATTACTATGTCAGATTGATTAATGGTTCTATCTTATTGATTCTATCATGTCTGTGTTGTTTGTGATCTTGCATGCTATGTGTTTATAGTAGCTATCTTGGCCAAGTAGATGCTAGTGACTCCAAGAGGGAGTATTTATGCTCGATAGTGGGTTCATGCCTCTATTTAATCTGGGGAAGTGACATAAATCTCTAAGGTTGTAGATGCGTTGTTGATACTAGGGAGAAAAGAACAATCTCTTGTTCATGGAACAAGTGGATTGTTTACCTTACACACTTTGCTTAAAGAAGTTATCCGTTGCTTGCAACTTAATACTGGAGGGGGTTCGGATGATAACCTAAAGGTGGATTACTAGTTATAGAGGCAGTTGGATGGCGATCTGTGTATCTTGTTGTACTGCCCAATCAAATCTCATAGGATCATGAATTTCTAGTATTGCATTGTTATGCCTTGCTCTATCCTATCAATTGCCCTACTGTAATTTGTTTACCCAACATGCCATGTTGTTTATCTTAAGGAGAACATCTCTAGTGAAATATGGACCCCGGCCCAATCTTTACCATTGATACATCTTCATTGTTCCTGTTTAATTTCTGCAAACCACTATTACCTTCCACACCATACAGTTAATCCTTTGTTTTCAGCAAATCGGTGAGATTGACAACCTCACTGTTCGTTGGGGCAAAGTCTTGAGTTTGTGTTGTGCATGTTTCCAAGTTTCTAGCAACACCTTTGGGTCGTTTCCTTCCTCCTACTGGTTCGATAACCTTGGTTTCTTTCTGAGGGAAGACTTTTTATGTTCATCATACTTTCCTCTTTGGGTCTACCAATGAAGCTCTATAGTGATCCGAGCGCATCATGGAACACGGTGCACCCCTCCTCCCGCCCTGGCTGGGGGCTCCAGAGGCAGGCAACCCCCACGCGAAGCATGACCACCATGAGACACCGGCAGCATATGAATTACGAGCTCGATGGAGGATGCTCGCGTGACCCATTCATGACACCACGGACGTGAACCTAGTGTCGCTTGAGATTTCCCAGCCGTAGGTCGCTAGAAGCGTGTCGCCCTCGCCAGCAGAATCGATATCTGCAGAAATAGCTGTCCCGCGCTCGCTGAACACCTTAGTCGTGTGGTGTGGACGCTCAAATTCAAGCCAGGTATGCCTCCATGTTACGATGACACCTCTATCCCCACGGAGTTCTTGCATCTCTACACCACCGACGTTGAGGCTGCGAGCAGAGATGACCGCGTCATGGCCAATTGGTTCCCTATGGGGCTTGAGGCCACGACGCGCACCTGCCTGCTGAACCTCCCAGAAGGATCCATCGGCTCATGGTCTGTGCTTTGCAGCCTCTTGATCACCATGTTCAGGGAAACGTACAGGTGCCCCGTCACATATTATGACCTTCGGCAAGTACGCCAAGAGCCTGGCAAGACCCTCTACAAGTACATGTAGAACTTTGACCAATGTCGTGTCAGGGTCCCTGGGGTCTCCGACGCCAAAGTCATATCAGCTTTCGCTAGAGGCATAGTAGACAACAAGGTGCTCGACAAGATTGGGCACCATGGTGAGAACCTATCCGCAGTGGCAGAGCTCTTCGCGATGGCTGACCGGTGTGTGAAGGCAGAAGCAGGGAGTCTGTTAGCCCATGGCTACCAAAGGCAGTCTCATGGATGACCGCACGACGGGCGCCAAGCGGAAGCGCCTACCGGGAGAAGCCACAGGTGACAGGGCCAACCCTCACCTGTTCTGTTCTTTGATTCTTTGGGAGCATCATGTAAAACTATCATGATCGATGTGTTGATCTGTCTCTACTCTGAATTTTTTGAGTGAGAGGCGACAAGCACATCCACTGGTATGCAGGCAGGAAAATAAAGATGCAAGTGATGGAGATCCATGTCTACAAAGGACTCTCGCCATCGATGTTGACTCATCATGCCTTGCATATCAAGCGAGATATAGCGAGCCATCGTAGCGTCACTATCAGACGGCAGAGCACGTCCACCGATAGGTGTTCAGTGTTATTTTAAAGATTTTATGTAGCTCACTATTCATTTTCTTGGTTGTAGTGTAAGGTATGAGGTAAGTGTACCATATGAATGAAAGAGACAACTTATGCTTGCGTGCAAGCAACAAATATCATTTTTAGTCCTAGAGATGCAACACGGGCTACCGGATAAAGTGGAGAAAATGTCTCAAGAGTCATTTCCACGTGGACACGCCCCCCTCGGGATTGGCATCCCTAAAAGATGCGTTTGGTAGCCTGCACGTGGTTCTTGGTCCGGCCGCGCACTGCCAACAAGAGCAGGGCCGGGCACATACAGCCTTTGGGACATGATGCCCAACCTGTTTGGTTGCATGCATGAGGGTTGGGTGTATGGTGTGGGATATTTTCCCCTCTCTATTAGGTTGCATGTACCTATGACTTTTGGCCCATTCTCATGTATCATACCCTTGTTTGGTTTCCCATACATCGTCCATTATGGTCACCTTGTTGGTGTGGTTACCATCATGAGATACATAGAACTACATTTGATCATACACACGATCCTAGTAGAAGATCAACTTGATGATCACCAAGAGGATAACGATAATGATGAAATCTTTGAGGCTATCCTCTTGGACATGTTGTTGTTCTTCCTTGGCAACAATGTGCATCGGCTGTTGTTCTTCCTCTTGAAAAAAAATCACCTGTTGTTCTTCCTCGACAACATTGTCTAACTGTTGTTCACATTAGTAATGTTGTTCTCATGAACCGGATAATTATTTTTCTGGTTAGCCATGTAGCTGTGGTAATACGCATATGCCTCCTCCATAGTGTCAAACCCTTCATAGTTGTTGTTAGATTAACATGTCACTTGATCCTAGAAGTGGCACCATCTTGTGTACACTCCTGGATACCCACCTCTGTACACCACATAGAAGTTTCTCTATAATCCAGAAGACAAACATGTCCAGGTATAACATCATAAGATCATCATAAGCATCTAGCATTCATAACTTCATAACACAACTTAAGACTAACAGGTGAGTGCATGATCATTTTCAGAAGGGGATCACAAGTTCAACATAACATTACATGGTGTTAACCTACCAGCACATGAAAAGTGGGTGTCATCCTACCACTACATCAAGTACACAAACGTATGAGGGGTTAGTATATAACACCTCACCAGTTCATACATGACATATGAAGTTTATAGGTACTATATATATAACCAAAATGTACATCACAAAGCCCATATGTTCATCATCAACACTACCACCATCACTCTCATGCACACCACCTCTAGGACCAAGGAACCGAAGCTCTAGTCATAGTACTTGGCTAGGCAAGTCATGACCTAGAGGATCCTACGCTGCTCACACATGCTGATGAAGTTGGTGCCCTGCATCTTGTGGTCTATGAGTTGACCGAGAGCCGCCATGAGATGCTCCTCCGCGAAGCCAACAATGTCCTTGACTTCCTTGTACATGTCAGGGTACATATCAGTGGGTTTGTTTTCCCTAATGGCCCGCGCAACATCCTCACAACGTCGGTCATGTTGGTGAAGGTGTGGATCTCATCGTCTGCAAGAACGCCCCTTTTCCTCTTGCCATTAGCAGCAAGAACGGCCTGACCTTTTCCAGGTTTGGCGAGGCCATCAAGTATCACCATGTATTACTCTTGAGTGTCAGCGTCTTTAGCTCCAGGAGTACCAAGGGGCTCGCCTAATTCTATGGAAAAATGGTTGGTGGAAAGGCTGTAGGACAAGATAGTCTGCATCTGGACATAGTTCTAGATGGGATTGTTGGGGTACTCTGTGTCCCTGGGGTACTCCTATTATTACAAGAGAGTTTGTTACCTATTAATGGCAGTGGTAATGTGCAAGAGAGTGTGTTAGGTGTGAAAGGCAGTGCGACAGTGATCATGGGTGCTAACCTAAACATTTCCCTATAAGTGCTCAGCAGCCAGAGGAGTCATGAAGGTGTCATCACAACATTGCGTGCCGCTGAGGTCTCTCATCTTGCTAATCTGGATCCCAGGTGGTTGTACAGCTAAGTTTATGAAACTTCAACGCCATAGTGCTCGAACAACGCTTTGACACAAGCATACAAATGGATTTCCTTAAACCCCTTCCTAGTATAGACCGCTCTTCAGGATCTCACACATCTTGTCGAGAGCAAAGCTGGACATGTAAGGGAGCCATTTCATGGTCCCCTTCATATGCACCTTCTTCTGTGCATTCGACTTTTACTTCACCTTCGCACCGATAAAGGCGATGAAGGCTTGCGCAGTGGGATCATCAGAAAAGATGACACTCCCTGGAGGGGGCATCATCTTGGACACAGCTTGATTTGGCGTCAAAGGTTGACTATCTTACACATAAGAGGAGATCTGGGAGTCCCAATTGGGATCAAAGACTGGCTAAACCGATCGCAGAACGAGTCCTACACTGAGAACACAAGACATACGCATGTAAACACATTTGGAACATGAACATATGATCAAGCTTACACATCTCAATAGTACTAAAGATACAAATCCTACCTTAAGCAAGATTGTAGAACATGTTGGAAATACTAATCAATCCTATTGAATGAAGCTATAAACTACACATGAGTGCTAAAAATCAAGCTAACAAGTACACAACTAGGCTAAGTATGTAGATCTTTGAACCCTAGCATTGCAGATCTAAGACCCTAGGTGGAGGTGTGGTTACATACCATCTTCGCAGCAGGTGGACGACGCAACTCATTGGTCCAGGAGGAGGTACTCTTCACGTCGTCATCGAAGCCGATGCTCATTGGAGAAGATGGAGCTACTTACCTAACACAGACGAAGCGTGAAATGGAGCTCGATCTGAGCGGGGAGGGGATGGGGGTTTTTTGGGAGGGTAGAAAATGGTGATGGTTTCGGCGGGAAAGATTTGCTCACCTCCTGCTCCACTTTTTCGTTGCAGGCCAAAAGCTCCTGCCAACCCCCTCATTGGCCACACTCGTGCGGGGGGACGCAACTTTTGCATCGACTAAGCACACGACGAGGGTGGCTCGCTCGAAACACCGAAATCGGGCGTTGTCGTTGGGTCTAGTTGCGAACTACTTGAAAGTTCACGCGGGTGTAGCCCAATGTTGCATGCGGGTAATCAATTAACCTATTTTAGTTTCCCAGAGGCAGGCCCGACCTCGTGCAGGCTACCAAACACGTCCAACATTGAGACTGGAAACCAAACAGATCCCTAGTGGCTCAGATGACGACCATGGAGTTGGAGAGGATAGAGAGCACCGAGGAATCCTAGTGGCCTAAGGCATGTGAAGAAGCGACTGAGCGGCGCATGACCACTTGCCAATAAGATGGTAGGACGCGAGGATGTAAGAGCCTGTTTGGATCATGCGATGAGTTGACTTGATGTCTCATGAGGCAAAATTAGCGGAAAAATAATTCCATGAGACCTGGTCCACAAATTACTTGTGTGGAACCACTTGTGCAATTAACACTAGTTAGAAAAGAGGAAAATCACATGATTTAGTTATCTATTCTTAGATCTAAACTGTCATGTCGGCCACATGTCAATTGTAGGAGTTGATCTATACAGATAAATTTATGGACCATTACCCATAGAATTATTTTTCAAAACTGGCCACATGTTCGTCCCCTGATTGGTGGATCTAGTCTATAAGACGCTTCAATGAACAGGGCCGGTTCTGAGACTTTTAGGTGCCGGGGCGAAACTAGAATATAGGGCCCCTTAATACAAACATAATAAAAATATGTACTACATGTTTATATAAAAAAAGAAAGTTTATCCAAAACAATATCAATATGAAACAATTTTTACTTATTATGTTACATTTTTCTTCAAATACATATAGATGTAAACTCAGTAATGATGCTATAGGAATATCACTCTTACCTACTTTTACACCGACTTTACTTGGAATCATGTCATCATGGTCGTTGGCGCCGGTGGGCATGAGGTTTGGGCACGAGGTTACTCTTGTCCACTCCACCTTTTTTTTTGGCGTGGCCGCGTAAGGGATGGTGATCGATGTCCCCAGCTCTTTCCAAGGACAACCGAAGGACACCTCATATCGACGCACACCGAATGGAAAATTAGACATACATATCCACGATCTTGATTTCTTCTTCTTTCTCCGAGCGATTATCTAAACTAAAGTTATGGCTTCCTTTTTTTTTGTTCGGAGTATACCCACTACTTGATCATCATATGTCGGCATGGGATAGTCTACTCTTGGCTTGTGCCCAACGTTGACCCTCTAAGATCCGGAGTACTCTAGCTATGCTTATCGCAAAAAAAAGTTTGTCTTTGACGACAATTAAGCAATCAGCTCTTTTTTAGAACTGAGTAAACGCTTTTATGAAACAACTAGGAATACATCAATTGTATTTTTTATTTTAGAGATCGCTCTTGTGCACATGGTCTAGCCCACTGTCCCTCACCCTACTTAATTGTCATATAACTAACTGCAACGAAGAAAAGGCCCAAGTTAGCAAAGGAGAAAATCCCAACAGAAAGCAGTTGACCACTGTGTCCTTCGTCTACCTGAACCGGAACAAGAGAAAAAGCTACGTTTTAATGGCCATATGTCCTCCTTTCCCACCGCATAAAATACCTAGATGGGGGGGCTTGGTCTCGGGGGCCCGGGGCAGCCGCCCCCTCGGGGCTAGCCCTGTCTATGACATGCGAATATTTCAATATATTAATGGATCTGGTGACATCAACTTATCCTTTTCTCACTTAATAATTATCTTTAACTACAACAGTACATGTTTGTAGACCTAACTACTGTACGCCAGATTGTGCTACCAAAGTTTTTTTTTCATGTGATACATCAAAAGTAGGGAATACACTATACAGTGATTAAATAAACCTTTGTAAGAGCATATCTAAGGATGCTTCCCAAATTCAGTCCCTTTTTGTCCACGCGGACACCAGTTTTGGAAGGAAAATAACCTTCGTCCGCCCCTTGTCCGCCCTTAGCCGGCGGAGCTGCACATATACTATGTGGTTGCTTGACCACACAAAAAATTAGTGAGCATTGAAGGTTTAGCTATAAATACACCATAATGACCCTATAAATCCTTATTTTCTACATCACTCTAGTTGTTTTTGAGCTTTGACATCACTAACAGCTGATCCTAGCTCCGCCACTGCTTAGCACACAACGGGTTGGCCTCAAATCTTATTCTTCCCTCAGATTTGAACCAATTTCTCACATATTTCACATATTTCAAGCATTCGATCATAATTTTAATAGAATTATTCAAGTAACATAGTTTAAAAGTTCAAAAAATTATTCAAGCTACAATTATTCGAGATTTACTCCATTTTGGTTTTCTTTGTGCGTCCACATGTGCCCAACCAAATCGGCTTGAAGTTGATCATGAGTTTCTCTGCCTTGAATTTCTCGGTGAATTTGGAGGTAGGATTCAAATTCTTGTGGTGCATGCTCTGGCTCTACCATAGTCTCCTGAAAATCCCACCCTCCGAGTTGCTTGGCATTCTCGCGCTCATCCTCCACAATCATGTTATGCATGATCACCGTGACACCCCCGGGATGAGGGCTAAACAAATCACAGACCTTCGTCTGACATAAGCTTAACCTTGAGCTCGAGGATATCCGGTGAAGAATCGCTAACACGATAGTGACCCTACGACACAAAATTTATTACAGCAAGCTCATAACTGAGCAAAGAACCAAATTATTACAAGCAGAGGTCACTGACCATAAACATCAAACAACGGAAGGCAAATTATGCTATTAAGTTAGCAAACTTAACAAATGGCCTAAGAGGCCTGAAGCATAACGATGACGTCCCAGCACATAGATTTCAGGCTGCCGACCGGGAATCCCAAGCTACTCATCGGTGTCGATGTAGTACCAAACTGATCTTCAGGGGAACACTTACTCTGCCAAAAGTATCAACAAAGCAAGGGTGAGTACACGGTGTAATCCGCAAGACTTATGGCTGGTGGAGTTGTTTTGCATAAAGCCATCTTTGTTTTGTAAGACCAGAGGGAGAAGAAACTCGTCTAATCAGAGTACTTTAAAAAGGGGATAAGAGAGCGACGTCTCCGAAATATTGATCATCATCATTGATATCCACCAAGTCATCATCATCTGAACCCTAACTAGGATCACCCACACGTTGATCTGCCAAGTTTTACAATTAGGTTATAGTTCTCTATGATCTTAGAATCTGGTCACCAAGTGTTCATAACCGTGAACACGACTTTTCAAAAATATTATTACCCTGCAGGGGTGTACAACTTTACCCACACGTATTAAACTTCTCTTAATACCACATGATTAGCCCTCTTCCTTGAAAGGCCGGCAGAGGGTGGTTAGACACGACCTTTACCTTGCTTTCGCTGAGACCATGAGTCACGCAATAAGGATGGTTCCACCGTAACGGGTCAAATCCCGAAGCCGGTCCTTAAAGATGTGAGGCGAGGTTGGTTTACCAGGGGCGCTATCAACCCCAAGCAACCCGGTCCACGCTTCCCTACCTGTTATGAATGCACCTTCACCCGCCAAATCTTTCAAACGGTTTTCTATGCATATGTCGAATGGAACGCCGAACTATGTGACTCATGGAATCTACTAGGCAAGTTAGTCACTCGTGAGGTTTTCCAGGCCTCGTGTGGTTGTATGCTCGTCTCGGTTCCAAAGGCAAGAACTCGGTTCCTAGTGGTGGCGATCATGGGACTACAAAAACCACATCCCACCGTGGCCTCCCATACAAGCCTTAGCATGTTTAACTTTACCACTGATCTCACCTCATCAGTATATCTCTATCTCCTTTCATACAAAGATTATCTGCATCTGATACATCATCTGGATGGACCAGACTCAACAGCTATGCATGGCTAAGAAGGACACAGATATAAGCTTTAGCAGCGCACACAAGCCAAACCTAGTTATGCTAGGAGCAATGGATCAGGTAATATAAGCTCAAAGGGAGTAATGCAATAGATAGGATACTCTATCTATCGATAAAAGACCACAGTAGAATCGTATGCATCATGGCAAGAATTGAAATGCTTTCGGAATCATAGGATTATATCATGGTGGGGCTATGCTTGCCTTTGCCTGTTGATAACCAATAAGCAGATCTTCGGAATCTTGTACTTGAATTGGTTACAGTTGGTCAAGTATTGTTCGTCGATCTTTGATCTTCGATGGTGTTGACCTCGGGATTTGATCTCGATCTCGATATCGTATTCTACCGAAGAAGTACCAAACACCGGAAAGAGAGGGAAACAATCAACACATGGCATCGATGCAATGCTCAAACAAGTATGATGATATGACAAGTTGATTAGTACTAAAATGTAACCCTAAATATGCTTGACCATTTAATCAGGGTTCCGAGGGGTATAAACCCTAACTCGGAGAAACTCCGGAAACACCTGTGAGGGGTTACTATGTTCTTATAATTATACTTGTCACGGAATTTGTTGAACAATGCATGATTATAGCTCTAATAGATAGATCTCATTTTTTGAACATTTTGATATATTATTTGTATTTTTCTGACTTAAGATGAATTATATATTGAATTTACAAGTTTATATCATTTTCTAGATTTATTAAAACCATTTAAATTGATTATTGCGTCAGCATGATAGAGGCTGATGTCACACGGGGGTGGGGGTCATTTGTGAACGGGGCAGTGCCTACCCACCATGGCTGACAGAGGGGCCTAGGGCCACCTCAGTTGCCACGCGGGCACCACATCACCACAGCGGCAACACGGCAGAAGACGCTAGAGGGCGAGCGTGGGCATGCGACTGGCTCCGTTTGAATCGGCACTTCGCGATGAGCCAGAAAAGAGCGGCGCCGTCATCTGTTTGTCGCCGGAACAGGTGACACGATGACGACCGATAGCGGCGGGCGGCAGCGCACGACTCGAGGACAAACCAAAGAGGGAGGGGAGGCACGGGGTGATGCCTGAGCACCTCACACTCACCGTGGTTGCAGAGAAGAGGTCAGCGAGGAGGCTCAAGGGCGGAGGCGGTTGGAATCGTCGATAAACACGGTGGCCGGAGCTCGGAAAGGAGGCCTTGATTGGAGATTCTGGGAGCACGCCTACTCAAGCGGGTGGGGGCAATCGACCAATTCAATGATGGTAGAGCTTGTGGCGGTCTCGAATAGGCGAGGAGAGGTCGATAGCGAGCTCTACCTCGAGGCCATGGCGGCTAGGGTTTCGGCAATTTGGGAGAAATTCACAGAGAGCTGTTGGAGATATGCCCTAGAGGCAATAATAAATATAGTTATTATTATATCATTGTGTTTATGATAAATGTTTACATTCATACTATAATAGTATTAACAAGGAAACATTAATACTTGTGTGATTTGTAAACTAAAATAGATTCCTAGTAAAGCCTCTTTATAAATACTAGCTTGTTGGTTAATAAATGATTGTGGTTTCCCTATCATGAACATTGAGATGTTATTAACAACAAGATCATATCGTTAGGAGAATGATATGGTGGACATACTCCTATAGATAAGCGTAGCATAAAGATCAAGTCATTTTAATAGTTCAATTGCTATATGCTTTCTGATACATAGTAACCTAATTCCTTCGACCATGAGATCATGCATATCACCTTCACCGGAAGGATGCTTTGATGACATCAAACACCACACCGAATCGGGTGGCTATAAAGGTGGCATTGAGTGTTCGGAAAGTATTGGTTGAGACACATGGATCAAGAGTGGGATTTGTCCATCCATATGACGGATAGATATACTCTGGGCCCTCTCGATGGAATGTCATCCAATTAGCTTGCAAGCATGTGACTGGCTCACAAGGTATCACATATCACGGGAACGAGAAAAGAGTACTTATCAGTAACAAGGTTGAACTAGGTATGGAGATATACCGACGATCATAACCTCGGATAAGTAAACTATCGTGAGACAAAGGGAAATTGGTATCGTATGTAAGTGGTTCATTCGATCGCAAAGTAATCGTAGAAATATGTGGGAGCCATATGAATTTCCAGATTCCTCTATTGGTTATTGTTCGGAGAAGTGTCTCGATCATGTCCGCATAATTCACGAACTGTAGGGAGACACACTTAAGGATTCGACGTTGTTTTAGTAGTTATGGAATGATGAGTAAGAGACCGAATGTTGTTCGGAGTCTCGAATGGGATCCGGGATATCACGAGGAGATACGGAATGGTCCAGAGAATAAGATTCATATAAGGAAAGTCCTGTTTCGGGGTTGGAGAATGGTTCCGGTGTTTTCAACGGGAATGTTCTAGAAGGTTCCGGAATGTACGGCACTCCGGAGGGGAAGGGTACATGAATGTGTCATAACAAGTTGGAATGATTGCATCATGTACTAGGTGTCATTGCTGAACAAAATAAAGGGTTTAATCAAATCCTAGTTTGAAAAGTCAAAGGCCAATTTGAAAAGTCAAACGGCTATTTTGTGAGGTGGAGGGAGAGTAGGAAACCTACTTGGGGAGGAGTTCCTTCCCTCCACCGCCGGCCCACTTGGAGACCGAGTTGGGGAGGGACTCCCCTCCCCTTGGCGCGCCCCCTCCACCTATATAAGGAGGGGCAGGCTGCCCCTCCAAGCACACAACACCACGCCCCGCAAACCCTAATCCTAGCCGCCGGCGCCGCCACCTCCTGCTGCCGCCGCCTAGGCAAACCCTATCCGCCGGCCTTGCTCCTCCTTGGTGCGTCTAAACCCTAGATCGTCGAGGCTCTCTCTCATAGTCCACCATACTCACTCCGGCTTAAGGCGAAGCCCTGCGAGATCTCCCCTCTACTTCCGGTACCACGCCGTTGTGCTGCCGGAATCGCGAGGAGAGTGCTACAACCTCCATTTTCTTTGGAACAAGGGAGAGGAAGGTCTTTGTCGAGTACCAACGATATGACCGATCATGGAAGCGCCGCCAGAGCGCCGGAAGGATCGTTTACGCGATCTTGAGATCGGCAAGAGTACGACTACATCACCCACGAGAATCCGCCCTCGTTAAACACTTTGGAATCTTCGAGGCTGAGTTATTCCATCGACTCGTTGCTACAATCTAGTAGATAGATCTTGGCTTGTTTGTTTGTATGCGGTAGAAATTTTTGTTTTCCATGCTACGAACCCCTACAGTGGTATCAGAGCCGTGTCTATATGTAGATCTGTTGCATGAGTAGAACACAATGGTCATTGTGGGCGTTGATGCTTTTGTTGTCGATTGCTTCTTGTGTACTTTGCAGCTTGCGGGATGGTGGGATGAAGCGGCCCGGGCTAACCTTACATGACATCGTTCATGAGACTTGCTCCACGCTTGACATGCAACTTGTATTGCATAAGTGGCTTTGCGGGTGCCTGTTTCTCCCAACCTAGTTAAGATTCAATTTACAATGGGTGATTGACAATACTAGTATCAATGTTGTGGTTCTTGTTCGTAAGTTAGAATGACACTTATTGAAAGCCCCAAACCACGTAAAACATGCAAAGAAAGAAGAGGCGTCTAACTTTGTTTTGCAGGGGTGTGCTGTGATGTGATATGGCCATGATTGTGATTATATTTGATGTATGCAATGTTCCTTATTGTAAGTTAGCAACCGGCAGGAGCCATATGGTTGTCTTTAATTTCTGTTAAGACTCGCGTGTCTATTCAAAGTAGTTGTAATAGTTGAAGCTAGTGGACGACAACCATGGAGCGGCATCATTGACCTTGATGCAATGCCGGTGATGATGGAGATGATGTTCGTGCTTGAAGATGGAGATCGGAAGCACAAAGAAGAAAGGCCATGTCATATCACATATTATGAATTGCATGTGATGTTAATCCTTTATGCATCTTGTATTGCTTAGTTAACGACGGTAGCATTATAAGATGATCCCTCATGCACATGAATATCAAGTTCTAAAGTGCTCACCCTTAGTAAGCACCGTTGCTAAAGCTTGTTGTTTCGAAGCACCACGTGATGATCGGGTGTGTTAGATTCCGCAAGTGTATACGACGTGAGCAAGCCAGATTTTCTCATGCGGAAGCTAAGGTTTGATCTTGACGAGCCTAGCATGTACAGACATGGTCTCGGAACACGGATCACCGAAAGGTAAAGCATGAATCATACAGTAAGATATGATGAACATGTCGATTGTTCGCCATTGAAGCTACATCGACTCTCGTGATGATCGGTGTTGATGTGGTGGATTTGGTTCGTTCTTGGGTATAGTGATTCCTAATGCTTTGGGGATTTATCGTGTCCTCCAATCACTACCACCAAGTTACAAGAACTTTGTGATGAACTACAATATGCAAAACATGAACAAGCAGTTGCTAGAACTCTTCGCCATGTTAAAATCTGCAGAAGTGGAGATCAAGAAAGAGCACCAAGTGTTGATGGTCAATAAGACCACCAAATTCAAGAAAGGCAAGTCTAAGCAAAAGGGACACTTCAAGAAGGGTGGTAAGAAAGTTACCGCGCCGACGAAGAAGGCCAAGGCTGGACCTAAGCGATCTTGAGTGCTTTACCGCAAGGAGAAGGTCACTAGAAGCGGAATTGCCCAAAGTACTTGGAGGATTTGAAGAACGGCAACATCAAGAAGAAAGGTATATCCGATATACATGTTATTGATGTGTATCTCACTAGTACTAAGTAGTAGTGCGGGTATTTGATCTTTGGTTGTTGCTCATATACGTAACTCGAAGCAGGTCTTCGAGAATAAGCGGAAGCTAGCGAAGAACGAGGTGGCGATGCGTGGGAAACGGATCAAAGGTTGATGTGATCGCGATTGGTACGCTACCTCTTCATCTACCATCGGGATTAGTTTTATACTTAAATAATTGTTATTTGGTGCATACGTTAAGCATGAACATTATATCGGGATCTTGTTTATTGCGAGACGGTTACTTGTTTAAGTCCGAGAATAATGGTTGTTCGATTTATATGAGTAATATGTTTTATGCACATGCACCTTTGATAGATGGTCTATTCTTATTGAATCTCGATAGTGGAAATACACATATTAATAACATTGAAGCTAAACGTTTGAAATCGAGCGATAACTCGACCTATATGTGGCACTGTCGTCTTGGTCACATTGGAGTGAAGCGTATGAAGAAACTCCATTCCGACGGACTTCTTGAATCACTTGATTTAGAATCACTTGAAAGATGCGAAGCATGTCTGATGGGTAAAAAGACTAATACTCCATTTTCTGGTATGATGGAGCGAGCTACGAACTTATTGGAAATCATACATACCGATGTGTGTGGTCCAATGAGTGTAGCATCGCGCGGTGGTTATCGTTATGTTCTTACCTTCACGGATGACTTGAGTAGATATGGGTATATCTATTTCATGAAACATAAGTCCGAAACTTTCGAGAAGTTTAAGGAATTTCAAAGTGAGGTGGAGAATCAACGTAACAAGAAGATTAAATTTCTACGTTCTGATCGTGGAGGTGAATATCTAAGTTATGAGTTTGGCGAGCATTTGAAGAAATGCGGAATACTTTCACAATTGACACCGCCGGGAACACCACATCGTAATGGTGTGTCTGAACGTCGTAGTCGAACTCTCTTGGATATGGTTCGTTCTATGATGTCACTTACAGATTTACCGCTATCATTTTGGGGTTATGCATTAGAAACAGCGGCATTCACTTTAAATAGGGCACCATCTAAATCCGTTGAAACGACACCGTATGAATTATGGTTTGGGAAGAAACCTAATTTGTCGTTCCTTAAAGTTTGGGGTTGCGAAGCCTATGTAAAGAAGTTACAGCCGGACAAGCTTGAACCCAAAGAGGAAAAATGCGTCTTCATAGGATACCCGAAGGAAACTATTGGGTATACCTTCTATCATAGATCCGAAGGAAAAATCTTCGTTGCCAAGAATGGATCCTTTCTAGAGAAGGAATTTCTCTCAAAAGAAGTGGCTGGAAGGAAAGTAGAACTCGACGAGGTTGTTGAACCTTCTCTCGAACTTGCGAGTAGCGCAGCACCGGAAGTAGTTCCTGTGGCGCCTACACCAATAAGAGAGGAAGCTAATGATGATCATGAAACTTCGGTTGTAGTTGATACAGAGCCTCGCAGGTAAACAAGAACTCGTACCACTCCTGATTGGTATGATCCCGTTATGAATGTCATGTTGGTGGACAACACCGATGACCCTGCGACATATGAGGAAGCGATGATGAGCCCAGATTCCAATAAATGGCAAGAAGCCATGAAATACGAGATTGGATCCATGTACGAAAACCAAGTATGGACTTTGGTGGACTTACCGGATGGCCGGAAGGCTGTCGAGAACAAATGGATTTTCAAGAAGAAAACAGATGCTGATGGTAATTTTACTGTCTATAAAGCTCGACTTGTCACAAAAGGGTTTCGACAAATTCAAGGAGTTGACTACGATGAGACTTTCTCACCTATAGCAAAGCTAAAGTCTGTAAGGATTATGTTAGCAATCGCTGCATATTATGATTATGAGATATGGCAGATGGATGTCAAAACAACATTCCTCAATGGAGACATTGATGAAGAGTTGTATATGATGCAACCCAAAAGTTTTGTCGATCCTAAAGATGATAACAAGGTATGCAAACTTCAACGGTCCATCTATGGATTGAAGCAAGCATCCTGAAGTTGGAATCAACGTTTTGATAAGGTAATCAAAAGTTTTGGTTTTATACAAACTTATGGAGAAGCTTGTATTTGCAAGAAAGTGAGTGGGAGCTCTGTAGAATTCTTAATACTATATGTAGATGACATATTGTTGATTGGGAATGATGTAGACCTTCTTCATAGTGTCAAGGAATATTTGAATAATAGTTTTTCAATGAAGGATCTTGGCGAAGCAGCTTATATATTAGGCATAAAGATTTATAGAGATAGATCGAGACGCCTAATATCATTGTCATAAAGTACATATCTGGACAAAGTTCTAAAGAGGTTTGGAATGGAAGATAGCAAGAAAGGGTTCTTGCCCATGTTGCCCAACACGACCTTGAGTAAAACTCAAAGTCCAACAACGGCAGAAGATAGAGAAAGGATGAGTAAAACTCCCTATGCCTCAGCCATAGGATCTCTGATGTATGACATGCTATGTACTAGACCTGACATTGCATATGCTGTTAGTTTAACTAGCAGATATCAAAGTGATCCAGGAGTGGATCATTGGACAGCGGTCAAAAACATCCTTAAGTACTTGAGACGAACTAAGGATATGGTTCTTTCTTATGGAGGTGATGAACAGATCGTTGTTAATGGTTACACCGATGATAGTTGGAACACCGATCCGGATGATTCTAAATCACAATCTGGATACGTATTTACTTTAAATGGTGCAGCAGTTAGCTGGAGGAGTGCAAAGCAAAGCGTTGTGGCGAGATCTTCAACTGAATCGGAATACATGGCTGCTTCGGAGGCTTCACAAGAATCAATATGGATGAAAGATTTCATTACAGAGCTCGGTGTGGTTCCTAGTGCGCTGGACCCAATGTCAATCTACTGTGATAACATGGGCGCCATAGCCAATGCGCAAGAACCAAGGTCACACAAGAAGCTGAAGCACATCAAGCTACGTTTTCATGCTATTCGAGAAAATGTCCAAGATGGGGACATAGAAAGATTTGCAAAATACACACAGATATGAATGTGGCGGATCCGTTGACTAAACCTCTCCCGAGGGAAAAACATGACCAACACCAAACTGCCATGGGTGTTCGGTATATTACCATGTAATCTGGATTAGATGACTCTAGTGCAAGTGGGAGACTGATGGAGATATGCCCTAGAGGCAATAATAAATATAGTTATTATTACATCTTTGTGTTTATGATAAATGTTTACATTCATACTATAATAGTATTAACAAGGAAACATTAATACTTGTGTGATTTGTAAACTAAAATAGAGTCCCTAGTAAAGCCTCTTTATAAATACTAGCTTGTTGGTTAATAAATGATTGTGGTTTCCCTATCATGAACATTGAGATGTTATTAACAACAAGATCATATCGTTAGGAGAATGATATGGTGGACATACTCCTATAGATAAGCGTAGCATAAAGATCAAGTCATTTTAATAGTTCAATTGCTATATGCTTTCTGATACATAGTAACCTAATTCCTTCGACCATGAGATCATGCATATCACCTTCACCGAAAGGATGCTTTGATGACATCAAACACCACACTGTAACTGGGTGGCTATAAAGGTGGCATTGAGTGTTCGGAAAGTATTGGTTGAGACACATGGATCAAGAGTGGGATTTGTCCATCCATATGACGGATAGATATACTCTGGGCCCTCTTGGTGGAATGTCATCCAATTAGCTTGCAAGCATGTGACTGGCTCACAAGGGATCACATATCACGGGAACAAGAAAAGAGTACTTATCAGTAACGAGGTTGAACTAGGTATGTAGAGATACCGACGATCATAACCTCGGATAAGTAAACTATCGTGAGACAAAGGGAAATTGGTATCGTATGTAAGTGGTTCTTTCGATCGCAAAGTAATCATAGAAATATGTGGGAGCCATATGAATTTCCAGATTCCTCTATTGGTTAGTGTTCGGAGAAGTCTCTCGATCATGTCCGCATAATTAACGAACCGTAGGGAGACACACTTACGGATTCGACGTTGTTTGAGTAGTTATGGAATGATGAGTAAGAGACCGAATGTTGTTCGGAGTCTCGGATGGGATCCGGGATATCACGAGGAGATCCGGAATGGTTCAGAGAATATGATTCATATAAGGAAAGTCCTGTTTCGGGGTTGGACAATGGTTCCGGTGTTTTCATCGAGAATGTTCTAGAAGGTTCCGGAATGTCCGGCACTCCGGAGGGGAAGGGTACATGAATGTGTCATAACAATTTGGAATGATTGCATCATGTACTAGGTGTCATCGCTGAACAAAATAAAGGGTTTAATCAAATCCTAGTTTGAAAAGTCAAACGCCAATTTGGAAAGTCAAACGGCTATTTTGTGAGGTGGAGGGAGAGTAGGAAACCTACTTGGGGAGGAGTTCCCTCCCTCCACCGCCGGCCAACTTGGAGAACGAGTTGGGGAGGGACTCCCCTCCCCTTGGTGTGCCCTCTCCACCTATATAAGGAGGGGCAGGGCTGCCCCTCCAAGCACACAACACCACGCCCCGCAAACTCTAATCCTAGCCGCCGGCGCCGCCACCTCCTGCTGCCGCCGTCTAGGGCAAGCCGCCGCCGCCTAGGCAAACCCTAGCCGCCGGCCTTGCTCCTCCCTTGTGCATCTAAACGCTAGATCGCCGAGGCTCTCTCTCATAGTCCACCATACTCGCTCCGGCTTAAGGCGAGGTCCTGCGAGATCCCCCCTCTACTTCCGGTACCACGCCGTTGTGCTGCCGGAATCGCGAGGAGAGTGCTACAACCTCCGCTGCCTGCTGTAACAAGGGAGAGGAAAGGTCTTCGTCGAGTACCGAACGTGTGACCGACTGCGGAAGCGCTGCCAAAACGCAGCGCCGGAAGGATCGTCTACGCGATCTTGAGATCGACAAGAGTACGACTACATCACCCAAGAGAATCCGCTCTCGTTAAACACTTTGGAATCTTCGAGGGTGAGTTATTCCATCGACTCATTGCTACAATCTAGTAGATAGATCTTGGCTTGTTTTTTTGTATGCGGTAGAAATTTTTTGTTTTCCATGCTACGAACCCCTACAAGAGCACGGGATGAGAGGAAATTGGGTATGGGGAGGGAGAGGAGATAACGGGTGACCTTATCCTCGACTCCAGGGGCGGCGGCGAGCATCACAGCGCGCGTGGGATCAATGGCGAGCGGCAAGACACGCAGCTGCTTCCTCGTCGTCGAGGAAGACGACGAACAGGGGGCAAAGGGGTATGGGCTGCGGTTGGGCCACGCTTGGGCAGCTACTGAGTCTGGGAAGAGAGGGAAATTTGGGCACACTGTTTACTCTTGTCTCTCATTTTGTTTTCTAGAAAAACGTTTCTATTTCCTGTTTTTGTTTTATCTCTTTGTATTTCATTTCAAATACTATTTTGAATCATTTAAAAAATACCCGAAGCTTTATAAAATATACAAAACACTATGGGACCTTTTATTCTATTTGGGCTCCAAAAGTTTTGATAGTTTTCAAAATATTAAAACCATTTGAATTGCTTGTAGAGAGAGAGGTAAAATAGCTAGATTTTAGGGTTTTACTTTATTTTCTTTGATGCATAATTTAAGACATGATGCTCATGAATGCACCATCAAAACCCTAATTAGTATTAGCTAAAACTGGGGTGTTACAATCACATAAGCCGTCATGACTTCCCACATTCTGTTCAAGCTCCATGTTCTTTCCTGGTGACGAACAATGACCCAACGAGCTTGAATAACACCAAATGCCCTCTCTACGTCCTTCCAATAAGCTTCTTGATCCTTAGCAAAACATGCTTCCATCAGGTTTGTGGGAGGATTGATTGTCTTCACAAAAGTTGCCCATGCAGGATAAATATCGTCATCTAGGTAATATCCTTTGTTGTAGGAGTGGTTGAGGATCTGATAGTTGCACTCCGATGTTTAGCCCTCTACAATACTCGATAACACTGATGAACGGTGCAGTACATTGGTATCATTATGAGAACCTGCCATCCCCAAAAAAGAATGCCAGTTCCAGAGTTTTGAGATGCCACTGCCTTAAGAATGACTGTGCAACCTTCCTCGTGTTCTTTGTACTGTCGTGCCAAGCAAAGGGACGGTTTTTCCATTGCTAGTCAAGCAATCTATACTCCCAAGCATCCCATGAAACCCTCTTGAGTTACCAATTTCCGAGAGCCGAGTTGTGTCCTCCGCATTCAGGCCTCTCAAGTAGTGATCACCAAAAACTTCCACCACCCCTATGCAAAACCTATACATTGCTTCTAGGCATTTTTATTAGCCCATGCGAATATGCTCATCCATGAGATCACCTGCAACACCATAAGCAAGCATCCAGACAACAGTAGTGCATTTCTGAATGGCAGAGAACCCTAGCTTGCTGCATGCATTTGGCTTCATCTTGAAATAGTTGTTATGGACTTCCAAATGCAAGACAATACGGTTAAACACATCCCGGCGCATGCGGAAGCGGCGTCTGAACTGAGTTGGAGTGTACAGGGTGCGCACAGGGTTGAAGTAGTCGTTGTAGAGTTGGATATGACCTGCAACTCTGTTCCGGTCGAGCGTCTCATGACTTGGGACCGATCCTCTGAATCTAGAATGGCATTTGGTGCTTCCTGGCTTGACTTGGCAGCTGCAAGCGTAACTTCCGAGTCGTCGTCCAAGGAGTCGTCATCGGACATATCGATGAACTTCGTGAATAAGAACATCGCAACCTCATCCTCATCGGCCATTTTTAACTCATAGTGCCGATGAGCCAAAACAGCAAACACCTTGCGGGCACGAGTCCGTCCAGCCGAGTTTGAGGACTTGCTGGACCCGACCGAGTTTGACGAGGTGCGGCGGAGCTTGGCGATGTCGCGGATGGAAACTGCGAAGCTTGACGAGGTGCGGCAGCTCATGGGTACTCCGATCAACTCCGGCGCACTCGGCGGCTACATGCGAACTCCGCCTCCTGGAAATCAGGGGTGGTTGGGCAGCGGGTTCGGCCAGAAGATATATGGCGTTGGTGCATGGGTGGAGACGCCTAGAGAGCTGCGGTGGTGGGCCGGCGTCATGGAGGGTGAAGGTTGTTGGCGGGTGTGGGGATATGGAAGGGATTGCTGTGGCCGACAGGCGGGCAAGGGGGGCGGACAGGGGGGGCAAGGTGTTGGAATTATGCCCTAGAGGCAATAATAAAGATGTTATTATTATAATTCTTGTTCATGATAAAGTTTATATTCCATGCTAGAATTGTATTAAGCGGAAACTTTGATACATGTGTGGTTTATGAACAACACCGTGTCCCTAGTACGCCTCTATGGACTACCTCATTGATTAATGATGGTTAATGTTTTCTAACCATAGACATGAGTTGTCGATTAATAATGAGATCATGTCATTAGGAGAATGATATGATGGACATGAAGGGTTTCGCGGCATAGTAAATCAAAATTTTCTACGGAGCGAACAGAGGGAAAGCCAAGATCTAATCTAGGAGATGCAAACAACGAGAGAGATTGGATTAGATCTTCATACCCTTGAAGATTCACACAGCGGAACGTTCTTCGGAACGTGGGTGATGTAGTCGTACTCGCTTCTCCTCCTCGCGATCCGATCCGATCTAGCACCACAAGTGGCGGTGCCTCCGTGAGATGCACACGTGCAGCACCTCGACGTCTCCTCCTTCCTCGGACCAACAAGTATGGTGGAGAGATAGATTGGATCTACAACACGACGGCGTGGTGTATATGGTGGAGAATTTCTGCTGCAGGGCTTCGCCTACAAACAGTCGGGAGGAGAGAGGAAGCTAGCAAGGCGGCTAGGGTTTGGAGGAGGTGTGTAGTAGGGGAGGCGCACCACCCCTCTATATAGAGGGGTGGCCAGCCCTGCCCTCCTCCAAGCCTATCTCTAGTTTAAACAATTTAAACTCTCCTTATCTAGAAATCCTATCTCTAGTTTAAACGATTTAAACTCCCCTTATCGAGAAATCCTATCTCTAGTTTAAACGAGTTTAAACTTATCTAGGATCGGCTGGGCCCTATGGGGCCTTGTGCCCCTGGCCCAATGCGGCCAGGACACTCCCTCATAGGCCCATGCCCTCTCCCGGAAGGTGGGGCCACGTTGGTCCCCTTCCGGAAGGTTCTAGAAGCTTCCGATACAATACCGATTAACCCGGAACAATTCTGAACTCCAAAAACTGCACTGCCTTATATGAATCTTATTCTCCGGACCATTCCGGAACCTCTCGTGATATCCCGGATCCCATCCGAAACTCCGAACAAAAATTCATAAACCAATCTATCCTAGCGTCGAGATACGTTAAGTGTGTGACCCTGCGGGTTCGAGAATATGCAGACATGATCTTCTATCAATAATCAATGGAAGTGCAGGCACCCATATTGACTCCCACACATTCATCGATGATCATATCGGATGAACCACGATGCCAGGATTCAATCAATCCCATATATATATTCCCTTTGTCTCGCGATATTTTACTTGCGAGATTCGATCGTCGATGCAGTCATACCTAGTTCAATCTCGTTCACGAAGTACTTTACTCGCGTAATCCGAAATCACTTTGTGATTAACTCCTTAACCACATGCTTGCAAGCGGTGTTGATATCGATTACGAGTGGGCCCAAGTATATCTCTCCGACTTGGGAGGGACAAATTCCATCTCGATACATACAACCCAGATACTTTCCGATCACCGAGAGACACCTTTATGATCACCCTCTCATAGGATGACATTTGATGACCTCAAAGCTTTCTTCCGTACGTGGAGTTGCATTATCTCATGGTCTAAGGAATACAATATTTGACATAGGAAAAGCTTCGCAAAGATGAACACGATGAACGATCTAATTGCTTCGCTTAGTTTGGTACATCCATCATATCATTCTCCCAATGATATGATCTCATTATCAATTGACAACTCATGTCTATGGTTAGGAAACCTTAACCATCATTGATCAATGAGCTAGTCCTTAGAGGCGCATCAGGACACGGTGTTGTTCACAAACCACACAAGTATTAATGTTTCCGCTTAATACAATTCTAGCATGGAATATAAACTTTATCATGAACAAGAATTATAATAATAACATCTTTATTATTGCCTCTAGGGCATAATTCCAACAGTCTCCCACTTGCACTAGAGTCAATAATCTAGTTTACATCTAGCAACAATCTCACCCCCATGGCAACGCGGTGTTGATCAAGATTTAAACGTGGAAGCGGTTTAGTCGGTGGATCCGACATTCAGATCCGTATGTACTTTGCTAATCTTGAGATCTCCATACTATATAATCTCGGATTATATGAAACTTGCAGTTGATATGCTTGGTCTTTGGATGATATCTTGGTTCCTTAGTGAGTGCTATGGCGCGGTGTTGTCACATAATATCTCCATGGGTCCAATGCACTTGGAACCACGCCAAGCTCTGATGAAGTTTCGATCCAAACTCCTTCACTTGACGCTCGCAGCAGCCCATGTATTCCGCTTCAGTAGATCCCGCGATCACGCTTTGCTTGCAGCTTCTCCACTCACAGCTCCTCCATTCAAAATATAAACGTATCCTGCCGAGATTTGGAATCATCCTTGTTTGTCAAAACTAGCGTCGACATAACCTTTACGACAAGTTGTTCATCACCCCATAGACTAAGAACATTTCTTTAGTCCTATTCGGTACTTTAGGATGTTCTTCACGGCTGTCCAGTTTTCCACTCTGGATCACTTTGATATCCGCTCGTCAAACTAAGAGCATTGGACACATCCGTCTAGTACACAAGATGGCATACATGATGGAACCTATGGCCGAGGCATAAGGCACTTTGCTCATAGCTTCCTATCATTTACCGTCAGGACACCGAGCCTTGCTCAATATCTTACCTGACAACATAGGCACTGAACCTTTCTTTGCCTTATCCATTATGAACCTTTTCAGAACTTTGTCTAGGTATGTACTCTGGCTTAAAGCTATCAGGCGTCTTTGTCTATCTCTATAGATCTTGATGCCCAGTATATAAGCAGCTTCACCTAGGTCTTTCATTGAAAAACACTTGTTCAAATAACTCTTCACATCGTTAAGCATGGATGTCATTTCCGATAATCAATATGTCATCCACATACAGTACCAGAAACGTCACCGAGCTCCCACTCACTTTCTTGTAGATGCAAGCTTCGTAGCAATTTGGAACAAATCCAAAGCTCTTGATCACTTGATCAAAACGAAGGTTCCAACTCCGAGATGCTTGATTCAGTCCATAAATGGAACGCTAAAGTTTGCATACTTTACTAGCATCCTTAGGATCGACAAAACCTTCGGGTTGCATCATATACAACTCTTCATCAATGTTCCCATTGAGGAAAGTAGTCTTGACATCCATCTGCCATATTTCATAATCATGAAACGCAGAAATTGCTAATAAAATCCGAATGGACTTAAACATCGCTACGGGAGAGAAAGTCTCATCGTAGTCAACACCTTGAACTTGTCGAAAACCTTTTGCGACAAGCCGTGCTTTATAGACGGTAACATTACCATCTGCGTCCGTTTTCTTCTTGAATATCCATTTGCACTCAACGGCCTTTCGGTCGCTAGGAGGATCCACCAAAGTCCATACTTGGTTTTCGCTCATGGATCCCAATTCGGATTTCATGGCTTCCAGCCATTTCTCAGAGTCTGGGCTCATCATCGCTTCCTCATAGTTCGTAGGTTCACTGTCTTCTACTAACAAGACAGTCAAGACAGGGTTGCCGTACCACTCAGGAGGGGCACGCGACCTTGTCGACCTGCGACGCTCAAGAGCGACATCGTCCAAGCTTCATGATCCTTGTCATTAGCTTCCTCTATTGTTGGTGCAAAGACCTTTGGAACAATTTCGGTGCTGCGCTACTCTCCAATTCAAGAGAAGGTTCAATAACCTCGTCTAGCTCTACTTTCCTCCCACTTACTTCTTTCGAGAGAAACTCCTTCTCAAGAAAGGAACCGTTCTTCTTGACAAAACACTTTGCCTTCGGTTACGTGATAGAAGGTATACCCAATAGTTTCCTTAGGGTATCCTATGAAGGCGCATTTCTCGCTTTGGGTTCGAGCTTGTCCGCATCAACTTCTTGACGTAAGCTTCAGATCCCCAAACTTTAAGAAACGACAAGTTAGGTTTAGCACCAAACCACAGTTCATACGGTGTTGTCTCAACATATTTAGATGGAGCCCTATTTAAAGTGAATGCAGCGGTTTCTAATGCATAACCCCAAAATGATAACGGCAAATCAAGAAGAGACGTCATTGATCGGACCATATCTAATAGGGTTCGATTCCTGCTCAGACACACCATTGCTTGTGGTGTTCGTGGCGTGAGTTGTGAAACGATTCCACTTGCTTTAAGATGCGTGAGAAAATCATAACTCAAATATTCACCTCCACGATCGGATCGTAGAAACTTAATCTTTACATTACGATGGTTCTCCACTTCATTCGAAATTCCTTGAACTTTTCAAATGTTTGATTTATGTTTCATTAAATAGATATACCCATATCTACTTAAGTCATCGGTAAAAGTGAGGAAATAGCGATATCCACCTCGGCCGAAACACTCATCGGTCCGCATACATCGGTATGTATGATTTCCAACAAGTCCGTTGCTCGCTCCATCATACCGAGAACGGGTTTTGATCATCTTGCCCATGAGGCATGGTTCGCATGTGTCAAATGATTCAAAATCAAGAGACTCCAAAAGTCCATCAGAATGGAGTTTCTTCATGCGCTTTACACCAATATGACCTAGACGACAGTGCCACAAATAAGTAGTATTATCACTATCTACTTTGCATCTCTTAGCCTCAATGTTATGGATGTGTGTTTCATCCCTTTCGAGATTTAGAAGAAATAAACCATTCACAAGAGGTGCATGACCATAAAAGATGTTACTCATATAAATAGAACAACCATTATTCTCCGATTTAAATGAATAACCGTCTTGCAATAAACATGATCCGGAAATAATGTTCATGCTCAACGCATGCACATAATAACATTTATTAAGGTTTAAAACTAATCCCGAAGGTAAAACTAAGGAGAGCGTGCCGACGGCCATCACATCAACTCTTGATCCGTTGCCAACACGCATCGTCACCTCATCCCTCGCAAGCCGCCGTCTATTCCGTAGCTCCTGTTTCGAGTTACAAATATTAGCAACTGAACCGGTATCAAATACCCAGGCACTACAACGAGGGATATTAAGGAAAACATCAATAGCATGTATATCAAATATACCTTTGATGGTGCCAACCTTCTTGTCCGCTAAGTACTTCGGACAGTTGCGCTTCCAGTGACCCTTGTCCTTGCAATAGAAGCACTCAGTGTTGGGCTTAGGACCAGACTTGAGCTTCTTCTCAGCAGGGGCATTGCGCTTGCCGCCGCCCTTCTTGAAGGGTTTCTTTGCTCCCTTACCTTTCTTAAAGGAGGGCTTGTTGACCATCAACACATGATTATCCTTCTTGATGTCCACTTCCGCAGCCTTCAGCTTTGCGAAGAGCTCGGAATCGTATCAGTGGAACCAATCTGATTATGATTCACTACAAAACTTTTGTAGCTGGGAGGGAGTGATTGCAGAACCCTGTCAATCTTGAGCTCCTCTGGAATCGTGCATTCCAGTTGCTCAAGGCGTTGAGTGTAGCCCGACATCTTTATGGCGTGCTCACTAACGGAACTCCCTTCCTCCATCTTGCGCTTAAAGAACTTCTGAGATCTCATATCTCTCGAGCGGGCTTGAGTCTCAAACATGGTTTTCTCCTCGAGAATCTCAAAGGGCCCGGATAGGTTTCAAAACGATTTTGACGCTCGGTTCCATAGCAAACAACATGGTGCTCTTAATCACACCATAATCATCTTTGCGCGATAGACAGCTTTCTCATCGGTAGCGATTGCAGGGGGTCACCTAACGCTTTACCAAGGACATAGTCCTTTTGTCCTTGAGCAGAATGATTCCTAGATTGGAACCAATTGGTGAAGTTAGACCCATTGTTTCTAAGCTTTTCCTTCTCAAAAAAAACGTTGAAGTTGAAGTTGGACTTGTCCATGCGATCTACGATTGGCAAGTACAATTTAGACTATGTTCATGATAAATAGTTCAACTTAATCAAATTACTAGATGAACTCCCACTAAATTCAACATCCCTCAAGTTGTTTAGTGAACACGATCCAAATTCACCACACCTAATCCGATCATCACGAGAAGAGATGTGGTTTCAATGGTGGACAACAAAGTGTCGATCATATCATTCATATGACTCATGCTTAACCTTTCGGTTCTTGTGTTCCGAGGCCATGTGCATACATGCTAGGCTCGTCAAGCTAGACCCAAGTATTTCTGTGTGCAAAACTGGCTTGCACCCGTTGTATGTGAGCGAGAGTCTATAGCACCCGATCATCACGTGATGCTTGGACACGATTTAACTTTCAACGGTGCATACTTGGGGAGAACACAGTTTTTTCTTGATATTTAAGTGAGGAATCATCTTATAATGCTATCGCGATCTAAGCATAATAAGATACATAAAGGATAAACATCACATGCATATAACTTTATGTGACATGGTATAGCCAATCCTCGCGCAATGATCTCCATCTTGTGCGTTCCGGCATGATCTCCATCACTCCACCATGATTGCCTCCACCACGAATAGCAACTACAACTATTGCTAACTACTTAGCGATAAAGTAAAGCTATTACATGGCGTATAAGAAGTTGACTCGCAGGTCATACACAATTATAAAGACAACCATATGGCTCGTGCCGGTTGTGTACTCATCGACATGCAAGTCGTGAAACATTACAAAACATGATCATCGCATACAATATACACATCACATCTTGGGCCATACCATATCACGTAAAACACTCCTGCAAAAACAAGTTAGACGCCTCTACTTTGTTGTTGCATGTTTTACGTGGCTTATGGGAGTAGATGCTAAGAACGATTCTTACCTACGGAAAGCCACAACGGTGATATTATGGTTGCCAAACTCCGGTGTTAATCCCATGACAATTATAGTGAGAGAAACTGACATCCACCAGCCGCATGTGTGGAACAAGCCACACGTCAAGTGCGGAGCCGGTCTCGCGAACGACGTCGCGTAAGGTTGGCCTGGACCGCTTCAATCTCACTATCCCGCGTCATAAGAAGAACAGAAACAAGAGGCTTGCAACAGAAAACATCAACGCCCGCAACAACCATGTTGCGTTCTACTCGTGAAACACATCGACGCATAGATCTAGCTCTGATACCACTGAAGGGTTTCGCGGCATAGTAAATCAAAATTTTCTACGGAGCGAACAGAGGGAAAGCCAAGATCTAATCTAGGAGATGCAAACAACGAGAGAGATTGGATTAGATCTTCATACCCTTGAAGATTACGCGACATGGAACGTTCGCCGAACGTGGGTGATGTAGTCGTACTTCGCTTCTCCTCCTCGTGATCCGATCCGATCTAGCACCACAAGTGGCGGTGCCTCCGTGAGATGCACACGCAAAGACTCGACGTCTCCTCCTTCCTCGGACCAGCAAGTATGGTGGAGAGATAGATTGGATCTACAACACGACGGCGTGGTGTATATGGTGGAGAATTTACTGCAGGCTTCGCCTACAAGCGATGGAGGAGAGAGGAAAGCTAGCAAGGCGGCTAGGGTTTAGAGGAGAGGCGTGTAGGAGGGGGGAGGGGGCGCACCACCCCTCTATATATAGAGGGGGGCGGCCAGCCCTTGCCCCTCCTCCAAGCCTATCTCTAGTTTAAACAATTTAAACTCTCCCTTATCTAGAAATCCTATCTCTAGTTTAAACGATTTAAACTCTCCCTTATCTAGAAATCCTATCTCTAGTTTAAACGAGTTTAAACTTATCTAGGATCGGCTGGGCCCTATGGGGCCTTGTGCCCCTGGACCAATGCGGCCAGGACACTCCCTCATAGGCCCATGCCCCCTCCCGGAAGGTGGGGCCACGTTGGTCCCCTTCCGGAAGGTTCTAGAAGCTTCCGGTACAATACCGATTAACCCGGAACAATTCCGAACTCCAAAAACTGCCTTATATGAATCTTATTCTCCGGACCATTCTGGAACCTCTCGTGATATCCGGATCCCATCCGAGACTCGAACAAAATTCATAAACCAATTATCCAATATATCCTAGCGTCGAGATCGTTAAGTGTGTGACCTGCGGGTTCGAGAATATCTGAGACATGATCTTCTATCAATAATCAACGGAGTGCAGGCACCCATATTGACTCCACACATTCATCGATGATCATATTGGATGAACCACGATGCCAGGATCAATCAATCCCATATATATATTCCCTTCGTCTCGCGATATTTTACTTGCGAGATTCGATCGTCGGTACCGTCATACCTAGTTCAATCTCGTTCACGGCAAGTACTTTACTCGTTCCGTAATCCGATATCACTTTTGATTAACTCCTTAACCACATGCTTGCAAGAGGTGTTGATATCGATTACCGAGTGGGCCCAAGTATATCTCTCCGACTTGGGAGGACAAATTCCATCTCGATACATACAACCCAATGATACTTCCCGATCACGAGAGACACCTTTATGATCACCCTCTCATAGGATGACATTTGATGACCTCAAAGCTTTCTTCGGTACCGGGAGTTGCATTATCTCATGGTCTAAGGAATACAATATTTGACATAGGAAAAGCTCGCAAAGATGAACACGATGAAGCGATCTAATTGCTTCGCTTAGTTTGGGTCATCCATCATATCATTCTCCCAATGATATGATCTCATTATCAATTGACAACTCATGTCTATGGTTAGGAAACCTTAACCATCATTGATCAATGAGCTAGTCCTTAGGCGTACCAGGGACACGGTGTTGTTCACAAACCACACAAGTATTAATGTTTCCGCTTAATACAATTCTAGCATGGAATATAAACTTTATCATGAACAAGAATTATAATAATAACATCTTTATTATTGCCTCTAGGGCATAATTCCAACAGGGCACCCAAATTAATCGGAGCAATTAGATCGTGTCATCGTGTTCATCTTTGAAGCTTTTCCTATGTCAAGTATTGTATTCCTTAGACCATGAGATAATACAACTCACGGTATCGAGAAAGCTTTGAGGTCATCAAACGTCATCCTATGTGAGGGTGATCATAAAGGTGTCTCTCAGTGAGAAAGTACTTGTTGGGTTGTATGTATCGAGATGGAATTTGTCCCTCCGAGTCGAATCGATGTCGATCAACACCGCTGCAAGTGCGTGGTTAATCACAAGTGATATCGAATGGATAATTGGTTTATGAGTTTTTGTTCAGTCTGAGATGGTGATCACGAGGTTCGGAATGGTCCGGAGAATAAGATTCATATAAAGGAAAGCAGTTTTTGGATTTCGGAATCGTTTTGGAGTTTATCGGTATTGTACCGGAAGGTTCTAGAAGCTTCCGGAGTGGGACCAACGTGGGCCCACTTGTCGGAGGCCTGCGTGGGCCTAAGGGGGAGTGCCCTGGCCGCTTTGGGCCAGGGGCACAAGGCCCCATAGGCCCAGCCGGCCAAACCCTAGGGCAAACCCTTCTAGAAGGAAGGGGGAAAACTTGCCCCCCTCTCCACCCTTGGGGCCGCCGCCCTAGGGCTTGGAGGAGGGGCCAAGGGGGCCGGCCAGCCTTCTATATAAGGTGGGCAGGGGCGCACCCTTCCCCTCCCCTACTCCTCAACCCTAGCCGCCAGTTGCTGCCCTTCCTCTCTCTCTCTCTCTCTCTCTCTCTCTCTCTCTCTCTCTCTCTCTCTCTCTCTCTCTCTCTCTCTCTCTCTCTCTCTCTCTCTCTCGACTGCGCGTAGGCGAAGCCCTGCCGCAGAAACTCTCCACCATAGCACCACGCCGTCGTGCTGCAGATCCAATCCATCCCTCCACCCCACTTGCTGGACCAAGGAAGGAGGAGACGTCGCGGCACCGGACGTGTGCATCTCTCGGAGGCGCCGCCACTTGCGGCGTAGGATCGGATCAGATCGCGAGGAGAAGACGGCTAGTACTCTCTCTCTCTCTCTCTCTCTCTCTCTCTCTCTCTCTCTCTCTCTCTCTCTCTCTCTTGCGTGGCGAAGCCACCATGAAACTCTCCACCATAGCACCACGCCGTCGTGCTGCAGATCCAATCCATCCCTCCACCCCACTTGCTGGACCAAGGAAGGAGGAGACGTCGCGGCACCGGATGTGTGCATCTCTCGGAGGCGCCGCCACTTGCGGCGTAGGATGGCGATCAGATCGCGAGGAGGAGACGGCTAGTACTACTACATCAACCATGTTCTGTTAAATGTTTCCGCTGTGCGATTTCTTCAAGGGTATGAAGATCTCATCTATCTCTCTCGTTGATTGCATCTCCTAGATTAGATCTTGGCTTTCTTGTTCGCATCCGTAGAATTTTTTTGATTTACTATGCTGCGAAACCCTTCACAAGGGAGGACGGCCAGTCTAGGGTGTGGGGATAGGGGGATGGTTTGGGAAAAAACAGACGGTCCAGGGGTAGGGGTGTGGTGTGTGTGTGTGTGGAGGGGGGAGGGGGGTGGGGAGCCTGATTTCTGGGCTGGGTTGTCTGCGCGAACAAAAACGGATGGATGGAGAGCGTTTGGAAAGCTCCCTGGAGATGCTCTAATGAAACAAACAAGCAACAACTAAAATCTTGATGCACTTCAGATGGTTATAAGCAACATACTGGATCATCTAAAAAAAGAACCAGCGCAGATTTATGAATTTTGCATAAAAGAGAAGATGTGAAAACAACTTTTGTGTAACTCAATAAACATGCAAAGTACATTCGAAAACAGGACCGGCAGTTTTACTTGCTTGGGTGACCGCTGACACTGACGAGCATCATGTTTGTGATCATGATCAGAGCCGGCTATACTGACGGAGACCGAGATGCTCGGCGGTGAGAGGCTTGAACATGCTGTGCTCGTCGGAGTCGAGCGCGGCGGCAAGCCTCGGCCACACGGACATGGTGAGGATCCAGCCGTCGCCTCCCGGGCGCTCGATGATCTGCACGAACCCGCAGCAGAGCCTCCCGCAGTCCTCTGACGTGGGCACCGCCAGGGCAGCATGCCCGAAGCCGAAGTCAGTGTCGAAGTTGAAGGATGCCCACGACGTCACTGCCAGTACCGGGCTGCCCAGCCCGACGGTGGCCGTCTCGACGTACTTCACAGCCCTGTGCTCTTCCACCCAGTCCACCAGCTCCTGAAAGTGCTCGTCGGTGGCCGTCGACTTGATCGAGTCCCGCACCATGGACGCGACTTCCGGAAGCGGCCGCCGTTGGACCTCCTCCACGCCCGCCTCCGCCACCGCGAACGTCGTGACGTTGCCGACGTAGTTGCGCATCACTGCCTTGTACCCCGGCGCAGTGAGACGCCGCCGCCCGTTGACCCACCAGCCCATGCGGCAGGTCTCGTCGGACGCGCCCACGACCGCGGCAAAGACCTTCCACAGGTACGCGGAGATCGCCTCGAGGCGGGTGGCCGCGCGCTCGCCGGCCGCATCCGGGCTCGCCCGCGCGCGTAGCGTCGCGAGATCCCGCGCCTCCACATAGTACGCGCGCCGGACGAAGCAGCTCTCGTTCGTCAGCGCATTGACGAGATGCTTGCCCTCCAGCGGCGTGAACGCGTCGCCGAACGAGGCGCCGTACGAGGGCGCGGCGCGCGGGCGGAACACGGACCGGTCATGGTTCGGGGCGGCGGCGATCCTCCCGGAGCGCACGAGCTCGGACCACGCGTTCGCGATCATGCACAGCGAGTACCCATCCACGAGCAGATGGTTGCTGCCCCATGCCACCGCGAACCCGCCGCAGGCGAACGACAGCAGCTGCACGGACAGGGCGACGTCGGCGGCGTACTGGACGGGGACGCCGGTCCGCGCAAACGAAGCGCCCAGATAGCCGTAGTCCGTGCTCTCCAGAGCCACGCCGACCTCGCCGATGACGAGCTCGGCGCCTTGGTTATCGCAGTGCACCTCCGGGGGCCCCGAGTGCGGGTCGGCGACGATGCGGCCGGTCAGGGGGAAGAAGTGGTCGAGCAAGGAAGGCAACTTGGCCTTGAAGACGGAGACCACGTCGCCAAAGCCGCCGGCGGAGGGCTTGCGGTAGGCGCAGAACAGAGAGACCGGGATGCTCTGAGGGAGCAGGTCAAGGTTGGAGACGAGGAGGATGCGTGGTGCGAGCGTGACAAAGGAGCCGGAAGCCTTCACGATGCTCCGGCTGAGGACTCGGACACGCTGATCATTGGCCATTTTTTTTTTGTTCTGTGTGCTATGTGATTTACTCTGTATGTTTGGAGCAATGCCTGGGTACTATCACCAGTATATATATACAAGCGTCGCCAATACCCATGAAATCAATCTTGGAGTGGTTGACAAAAACATGTTGACCTTTGATTAAGAAAAGCGACAGGATGTGTCGTGCAATTTTAATCCTAAAATCTAAGGGGGAAAAACGTGTGCTCCCTTAGTCTCTCAGAGCACACACGAACCTAAGTTGCCAGCATATTTTCAAATTTTTGTATGGCATTTTTTTTTTTTGAATTTGGCTGCCCCGTTGGATACTCACTGTGTGGCCGGATAGGGGTGGATGCTCCGTGGAGCTAAAAATCTCACGTTCGCTCAATAGCACGGTTCATTTTAATTGATGACTAGCTGCGAACTGGGAGTTGAAATTTCTGAAAATTGCAAGGCAGCGGAATCTCGATCTTGGAAGCCAAATTAGTTATGCGAACAAATTAGACAAGATCGCTGTCACATGGATTTATAATAACAAAAAACACATGGATGACTAATGGAGTGACGATATAATACGGCATCGGTATGTGTGAATATGTTATTAGAGCATCTCTATCACATCCCGCATATCGGCCGGCCCACAAAAAATTGCGTTGTATGGCCTTTCTAGATACCACATCGAGGTCCATTCGTCCCACATATATTCGGTGTGTGTGTGTGTGTGTGTGTGGGGGGGGTGGGGGGGCTCGATGCAGTATCCCACATCCATTTCCCCCTTTCTCCCTCGCCACCGCCCGCCGCCGTCTCCGATTCTGGCTACATCCACCGTCGAAAAAAAATCACCGCTGCCTACCTCCGTGTCGACCCCACATCTTGCCATGGCCGGTCAATCGAGCCACGATTTGGGCGGACACGGCCGCAGCACGAGCTCCGGCTTGCAAGCTCGCCCGCTGCTACCGTCGGAGGAGGAGGTATGTCGGCGCCGCTTCGACCAGGGAAGCAATCGCTTCGACGACAACACCGACAATGCTGCCACCAACGACAATAAGTAAGTGTGCACCGTCGCCGCCGTAGATGCTCGGGTGCGTAGGTATAGCCGGTGAAGCTACGTAGATGCTAGGTCTAGTCTGAGATGCAGGGCGCGATATCATTTTTTGCTAAACATTTATCGATCTCGATGATCAGAACCTTCCATATGTATGAATCTGGCGCCAATGTTTGATATTTTTTAAATATGTAGTTTTGTATTTGTTCTGCCGTAGCTTTTTCATATTAGAAAACAGGTTTGCGATACACCGCATCCACGGGATGCAGTACCATGATATGCGGTATCTGCTAGAGATGCTCTTAGAAAAGAGATAGAACAACATCGAGTCCTCAACTTGGTGGTTTAGCGTGTGAACGGGCTACATCTTGATAGTATAGTACTCCCTCCATCCGAAAATAAGTTAATTAGATTAATTTTGATTTGTATATATATCTTTTTTGAAATGGAGGATGAGACATTGGCCTCTGCATCAAAAATATGCACAAATATCATATATAAAAACCAAAAACTATCCCCCAACACCTAAAAACCCGACAATGGTTGAAGATCATGCCAACATCGCCTTATGCCCTGAAAACACGAAAATCCCCCCACACGCTAGGAACCTCTAAGCAAAATAGGAGTGTATCCAGACTATCATACTCTTAGCGAGCATCTCATGCACACACTACAAAAGTTATCACCGCCGTCGAACAGTCAAGCAAACTTTAGGGTAAAGATCCGTATAGTCTTCGTCGGTCTTGCCATTGATGCCGTGATAGGGTAAAGGTGTCCGATCTTTTGATGAGATGGTGATAGTCGATTTGGTGGAGTTTGGGCTTGACGATTCTACTACACGTGCGAACACAAGCGCCAATGCAATTGATAGTATAATCTCCTAGAGGTTACCGACCTTGCAGAAGCACGATCAGCCTGATCAACGAGGGTCTTATTTCCTACCTGAAAGCGAGAACAAGTAAGAACTAATATTATAATCAAGATATTGAGGATTAAGATGAAAGCTTTATTGAAAAGGTGAGATCATGTATAGGTGCGAAGTACAAGAGGCCTCTGTGACACTCGAGTCTTGGCGAAGTTGGAATGATGGCTAACTTTTAGTCTAAACAAAATCCGAGTTCTAATGACGGCTGGGAGGGGGTACATATGGAGGAAGAGAGAGGATTTGTGTCCAACCCTAATGGGCCATCCGAAAATACCTCTAGATGGGCCTTCCTCCACTCAAACATCCGAGTTCTATATTGTCTATCTCAAAAATACATGGTCTGGCCTATCAAATAAGGTGACGCAGCACCAAATAAAGTCTTGGACGAATAATATGGGTAGGTATCTTGTAAAATTCATCCAAGCGTCCATTGCAGCGTTATGTGGCTTCAAGGTCCTGAAATATCCACTCGCACCGTCATCGTTAATCCTCACATGCTTGTGGTCTTCTTCATGCACGACCATGCTACAATGCGTGTCCCTTCCGTCCTTGCTAGGTCCATCATTCCTAAGTAACATAAACATGTCTGATTTAGACAACATCATATTCTCATTTATATTAGGAAGGATTCCTAGAAATGGAAGTACCTGATAATTGAGTAGCCGTGCATGAACTCTTGTGAGAGGTCCCTGTAATGTTGTCATAGGAGTAGTGGGTGTAGCAGTAGTAGAGATGTCATCATCATTCCGCCACGACGTTGGACATCATGTAGGTCAACACCCGGATTTTTAATCCCAGATGCCTATTATGCCATACATCGCAATCCCAGGATTACCATTTTTGCGAGACATAATAGATTGGTACCATAGTTCATCATCCATTACAAACCAAAATAAAGGTCTTACAAATAAAGGATCTCATGATCCAGTCTTAATACAATCAACACAGCGGAATAATAATAAGGGTAGCGTGGCCGGCGCTCCATCTTCAGGGTCACATGCAATGCTGACGATGAGAGATGATCCTAGTTGTCATAGACTTCCTGCTGTCCATCATCCTGGTAGTCCTCTTTATAGTCTGGTCATAGGAATATCCAGGAACAAAGTCATGCGTACTCTTTAAGTACTCGCAAAATATCACTAACAAGGAAAGTAGTTCGAGTAGGAATCCTAAGCTCTAGGTTTATTTGCAAAAATCTAGGTTTATTTCCAACTAAGTTTAGAAGTAAAGAAAACTAGTTTAATGTTCTACAACACCTAAGTGGGAACTTAGTTTTCGTGTTCACAACCCTGTTGTGGTCAAGTCAAAGTCATAGTTCATTTCACAAGTCATTTTGAAAACATCTGACGACGGAACAATATAGCCACTCCAACTGTCCATAACCGTGGACGCGGCTATTCGAATAGTTTGACACTCTGCAGAGATTATACACTTTCACCACAACATTCGATACATCCGTCAGGGATAACCCTGAATCATCATACTTAGTATGTGGATAATCAATCCTAACCTTTCAATTACACACCCTAGTATAGGCACCTCCCCTATGATTGTGGCCTCCCAACCATGACCATCTTTCATCTTGGGTACTGCATAGGTGGACATTCATCACGAGGTAGCCCCAGCTCAACCTCTTCCGCAAGGTAAACCATACTAAGACATATAAACTTCCAGTCAAGCCCTACCCAATTCAGGTATTGTGGTTGTACAGTAAAATTGGAATGTTATCGCATCCGAACCCAACCATCAGTTTTTAAAAAAGGTCAAGGCTCATGCCTCAACATTCTCATCATTAATTCATCTGGTTTTCATAACACATGTCAAAACATTTCGATAGAATGAATCTTCATTCCAAGGTTTTCATAATCATTTTCACCAAGTATTCCCATCTAAAGCGATCAACTTTTATGCTTAGCACTAGCCACTAAAATTGAGGGTATTCACTAATGAGGGGTGCTAATCAAGTGTGACTATCCAAATCTAGTCCCATGCCTTAGTATGACATCTAGTTATAACTACTTAGGCTTAGTTTTATGCTCTTTATGCTACCTATAGTAACTCTCCAAAATTCACAAGTCACTAAGGTAAGGTAAAGAACTTTGATAAAGAAATAAAAGAATAAATCTTGCAAGTAAAACTTGGGATTGCTATAGTCAAGGTTGCATAACTAAAGTATGCCTCATGCATCTTGCATAGGTTAACTTGTAGGGTTAGGCTTGCAATTATTAGCTTGCATAAGTATCATGCAAAGTTATAGCTTGCAAGTGTTAGCTTGCTAGGATGGCTTGCCTTGACTAGTGCATTGATTGAAGTTTTCTTCTTCTTCGTACTCCTCCTCCTCCTTGTATCCTTTGTCGGTACTAGCGTCTATAAGAGAATACGAGGTACACAATCACCAAACCGTACTTATCTACTTCTACTTAGCACACAAGGGCTCACACTAGATGATCTAGCATCATCACAATCAGCACATGAAATAAAGACCTAGTCTTACTCAAGATTTAATATTATCCAATTAAAATATGGGGTCATGTTGACACATGTCATGACCACATATTATAATACTTGGAAATGTGATTTAAAGTGGTGGTCATATTTTATAAAGTTTAAAATTATTATTTCATATAATTAAAGTGACTAGAAATGCCTATGGAGCATTATTTTAGTACTAGTCCAAGATCACTGTATGTAAACCTACATATCTTTACATATTCAGATAGATCATGTTAAATGTGATTTTTGAGAGTTGGAATCAACTCAAAAGAATTTATGGTTGATTTTTGAAAAATGTTTGAATGTGAAAAATTCTTTGTCTTGTTATTTTTACTATAGGTGATCTATCATTTCAAATGGTTTGAATCCAACGAGCCTGGATTGATATTTTCAATACCTTTCTAGAAAAATTGGAATCATTCAATTTGGTTTGGTACATATCTTTGAATTGATTTGTGAATCTACTGATAGGACTAGGGTTTGAATAAAATGGAAAATATCTATTTGAATTACTGGGCTACATGGAACGATCTTGGTCGGGCCAAGCTGCTGGCACACTCTTGAAAGGGGGTCCCATGCATCAGTGGCTCATTCTAACCGAAGTGGTAAGTTTCAATCTAGGCCCTACGATTAGAATAAGATCTACGGCTGAGGTTCGTCGTCTCCGTCGGATAGCTCTGGCGATACTGAACCCTAACAGCGATAGTAGGGGTACGCGGTGGCTCACTAGGGCTCCAGCTAGGGTCGGCGATGGGGGCGGACGATGTTGTCGACAACGGCGGTTTAAACGGTGGTCGTGGCAGCTCCTGGGGTGGCTCCAATCAACGGCTCCTCTTCTCCTCTGTAGCGGCGGACTCCGACCAAATTCCGGCGAGCTGGTGCTCGCCTTGCTCCGGGGAAAGGTGTGGGGTGGTTCTGAGAGAGAGGGAAGTGAGATGGTGTGAAGAATTGAGGAGGGGTGGCCTCTATTTATACACCGGCGATGGGGACCGAGCGACATGGGCTGGGCTCGTCGGTGACAACGATACAGAGGGCTAACGACATGGCTGAGGGCGTAGGACGGTGGGGTGTTTCCTGGCGATCATCACTGGCTTCAAGGCACGTCACGGGGAGGTCAAGAACGGTCGGGCGTGGTCCGTGCTCTGTGCGGGGATGGCTGAGTTCGAGACGGCGTACAAGGGCTACTGGTCATGCGGAGGAGAACGGTCGTATCTGGGAGGTATCTAGGGGCATGGCGAGTGTAGTTACGCATGGTGAGAGCGAGGCACGAAGTGTGCATGTGTGTCGGCTGCGGCGCTCTGGCGTTCTCTCGGCATGTCAACAGAGAAAATGGGCGCATCGATTCTCGGTGGTCCATGGCTTGGCTGAGCTCGAGGGGTGGACAGGGAGTGGCGGTGGACAGTGGCTTGTCTCCTAGACATCGTGGACGGGCGCGACGCTTCCTCCTGCAAGCTGTCCATGGTCGACCAGCGGTGGTGGCTCAGGTGGCGCGCACTGGTGCAAATGGTAGAGGGGTAGCTGCTTCGTTGCATTGCTGGGTGCTGGGGAGACCAGGGGAGTGAATTGGGAGCAATGGTTTGATCAATCACTGCTCACCATAGTATAAGTTAGGCAAGTTTGATCTGTGTCTGCTAGGTGTTTGATGAAATGGCCGCATGAATTCAAGATTTGAATTTTTTGGATGAATTTTGGTGAGTGATTTGGTCATAAGCTTGGTAGTCTCTGGTTGCTTAGGTTTGGGAAGGTGAATTAGTTTGGTTGGTTTTTGAGAAATGTCTATCTTAGTATCTATTAAGGATTCAATTTTGAATTGTCCTTTAAATTGTTTTGGAAATTGTTTCTATTGGTTTGTAAAGTGGGCTTGGGTTCATTGTTGAAGGAAATATGCCCTAGAGGCAATCATAGAGATGATGATATTTCATATGTATCCGTGAGTAATTGTAATGTTCCTTGAATATCCATATCAGACAACTTGTATTGATTGGCAATTACGTGAATTGTTTGTGAAACTCTATACTTGTATGGTTATTTAAGAGTTGTCCCTAGTCGGAGTTCATGTGAGGACACACGTGAATATTAGACTAGCACATCGATTGGTTGATGACAATGTTTCGCAAGTCATAGACATGGAGATGTCAAACCAATGATGTGGACACATGTTATGAACATGGGGTTGGACTGACCCAACTTGAGACTGGCAATTAGTTGCAGCCCTCTCTCTCTTTCTACACATCGTGTAAGTTTTATCCTTAGACCTGAGATTGTCGCATGTACTTGAGATGTGGATCGACCTACTTTGGGGCTATCAAACGCTGCACCGTAACTGGGTAGTTATAAAGGTAGCTTTCGGGTTTGTCCTGAAGCATGCTGCAAGACATGGTCAATCAGGATGGGATTTTCCCCTCTCTACTTGAGAGAGATATCTCTAGGCCCCTCGAGTGATCGGATCCAGAAATGCATGGCCGTGCTACCTATGGTTAATAGTTAACCTAGTAAAGGGATTCTGAATCACGGTATCGAGAAAGGGATGTCAGCTTGGAGCTAGACCAAATATCTTGAGGCAAAGGGAAAGACATGTACTAAATCTTGTGATGGTTCGTCCGATATGATCTTTGTATGCGTTTAGGAGTTGGCACGTCTTGCTAGAGGCCGCTACCATCTATTGACAGAATAAGTGTATTCGTGTCATGTCTATACGCATATGAACCTATAGGGTCACACACTTAAGGGGATGGAAGCCTAATGAGGATTGGATCTGAATTAGACCAAGCTTAGGCTACTAATGGGCTGCTAATGTAGAAGCCCACTAGAGACGCCTATATAAGAGAGGGTGGGGCGAGCTGACCAGGGTTAGACCTCAGATCATTCCCAGCCGCCACTCCTCACGCCTGTGTTGCACGCACGGACCTAGCAGTCCGGCGTCTGACGCTTCCACCCTGTACGTGTGGGTACCTCGGAGGCGCTACATCTGTAGCGCTTGGACGAGCCGCACAAGGGGAGATGCTCGTGGGACGAGAACAAGGAGGAGACGTGGAACGTCTGCACTGCCTCGACGCGCTTCATCAATTCCGCAACTGCGCGTCTAGTGGTAATCCCGTGATCTATGACAACAGTAATCCTGATATACGCGGTAGAATTTTTTTGATTTGCGCTAGTGTAGCCTACCCGTATCCCTTCAGTGGTATCAGAGCCGATGCTGTTCAGTTATAGGTTCGGGATGTTTGCATATGGTGATATGCAGATTGATATGAATGATGTAATCATTTATATGGCGGTGGTTCAGGATTGATCTATGATCTTGCTTTCCGTGATCGTAATTCTGAGATTGTCGAATGACTTACCCCTACCGGTCGGTTTCCGCCATCGGGGTAGACAGTGACACATAAATCCTGTTGAATCACGTGAAGATCAATATGATTGATCGAATCAGAACCTAGATCTAAAATCGATGTACCGTGATCAAAGGAGTTTGATTGAATCGGGACAGGAGTCGGTTTATGGTAAATTTGATTTGCCGATCAAAATCCTTAAAGAAAATTGTGAAGGTTCAATCCTTAAAGAAAGATACCGCGAGGGAAGCTTCCCCTTCGAACCCCGCAGGGGGAGACCCCCTAGACCCCCCTTAATCGTAGCCCCTTTTGTATCTCGTTAAGGTAACTAGGTGCTGCAATGTCACATGATCCGGTAGAATGCGATTCTATGCATAACTTGTTTTTGCAGGATGTATGTGATCAGTATGGCCCATATGTGTATGTGATGCATGTATGAAATTTATCATGACCTGCGTGTCGTGAGTAGGGCAACACGGCTGGAGCCAAGTGTGTTGTCAATTATTGTAAAGGCCTGCGTGCCAACTTGTGATGATCCAAATTCTATGTAATTTTGATTACTAGCTGTTAGGAGTAATAGCTTGTATTAGTTCTTGGAGGACTCATCACTTGGAGGATGACTCACATGGAACATGAAGATGGAGATCATCATGGTGGACAGGTTCTATGGCGATGGAGATCACCATGAGAAAATGGGCCATATTGTGTCACATCTATGTGAATGTTATTCTTATGCGTTTTACTACTATGCATGCTTAGATGATAGAAGTAGAACGATCCCTCACAAAGTTTAAGTTAAACCATGCCCTCCCAACCAAACCTTGCACTGTCCTATGCCCTGTACATTCGTTGGTGGGCCTATGAAATTAGGGTGCCGCGATTTTCCTTGGCTGGATGGGTTTGTATCGGATACCTACACGCATAAGGGTTGGTGAACTTGACAAGGTCATCTTAACAGTTAAGGTCCTTGGGGCATAAAGGTTGGGCGCCTAGTTTTGACATAGAGATGTCACCCAACAACAAGAGTCATATGTGATATGATTAGCAAGTGTTGCTTACCGATTTACCTTGTCTTCTAGCAGTGATGCTAAAGCTCACTAGTTGACTTGTTAATTGTGGATCTTGAATCACTTAGTATCAATAGAGGGATATTTATTTAAGTGGGAGTATATGCTATTAAATTGTTTAATATGTTTTACTCTTTCATGGTTACATGGCTTAGTATTTTGCATGTTTTCTGTTGTAGATCAATGGCACCGAACACTACATCACCTTTCTCTTTGCGTTCGATTCTTGACAAAGATAAACTAAATGGAACAAACTATTGATTGGGTCCATAACACGAGAATTGTTCTCGTGTGCGATAAAAAGCAGTTGGATACCCCAATCCCGATGAACCTGCGATAATGCATCTGCTGCCCTAAAGAACGCCTACAAGAGAGCATGTGATGATTCTCTTGAGGTTATCTGCTTATGCTTCCATGCATGGAACTGAACTCAAAAGAAGTTTGAGGATCGGGATGCCTACGATATGATCGTTGCGCTTAAGACATGTTCCAAGATCGGCAAGGACCGAGGTACAATGTTGCCAAGTCCTTTGTCGAATGCAAGCTAGCAGAGGGAGCATGTAGGCCCCATGTGATCAAAATGGTTGGTTACAATGACTTTGGAAAAGCTTGGTTTTCCACTAGGCCAAGAGTTGGCCCTGAGACTTCATTTTGGCGTCTCTTCCATCCAGCTATGGGCAGTTCATTTGAACTACCATATGCATGGGGTGGAGAAGGGCCTTAATGAATTATGTGGGATGCTTAAAACAATGTAAAGTGACATGAAGAAGTGTGTGGCATAGCCATGTGATGGCCGTCTGAACAAGCCTAGCTTCAATAAAAGGGTACTTCTTGGAAGAAGAAGGGCAAGGCTAAGGATACGATCCTAAGTCTGCACCCAAGCAAAGGTTGGGCACGTAGAAGACACTAAGTGCTTCTTTTGTCATGAACATGGCCCTTTGGAAGAGAAAGCTGCAGTACAGCTTCTTTGAAGAAGAGTGGAAGTAAGAGTACTTCCCACTCATGTACGCTTGTTGTAAATGTTGTGGACATTCTTCTCGCCGATTCCTATGTTAACTCTTGGGTATTTGATACCGGATCGGTTGCTCATATTTGCAATTCGATGCAGGGGCTAATAAGGACTAGAGAAGTGTAGAAAGGTGAAGTGGATTTTCGTCGGAAAAAAGCAAGGGTTCTTTGCATTGTTAAATCGGCGTCATGCAACTTCACCTTCCTTCAGGATTTATTATGGATTTGAATAATTGTTATTACATTCCAAGTATGGGTCGAAACATTTTATCACCTTCATGTTTGATGAGGGATGGTTATTCATTCGCGAGTGCAAACAATGGCTGTGTAATCTCTAAGAATGATATGTTTATGGCTAATGCTCCCACTGTGAATGGGTTATTTATTTTAAATCTTGATGATGCATATGTTTACAATGTTAGTGCTAAAAGGCTTCGGCCTAATGATTTAAGTCCTACCTATTTATGTCATTGTCGTTTGGGGCATATAAGTGAAAAGCGCATGAAGAAGCTCCATGGTGATGGTCTTCTAACTTCGTTTGATTTTGAATCATACGAGACATGTCAGGCTTGTTTACTTGGAAAGATGACCAAGTCACCTTTTTCGGGTTTTCCCGAGAGAGCGACAGACTTGTTGGAACTCATACATATTGATGTGTGTGTACCAATGAGCACGACAGCCAGAGGAGGATATCACTACTTCATTATTTCACTGATAATTTCAGTAGATATGGTTATGTCTACTTGATGAGGCATAAGTCTAAAACTTTTTAAAGGTTCAAAGAGTTTCAGAGTGAAGTAGAGAATCAACGTGGCAGGAAAATAAAGGCCTTGCGATCTGATCGTGGAGGTGAATATTTGAGTCACGAATTTAGCGATCATCTTAAGAGTTGCGGAATTGTTCCACAACTTACGCCGCCCGAAACGCCTCAAAGAAACGGGGTCTCCGAACGGCGTAATCGAACTTTGTTGGACATGGTTCGATCTATGATGAGCCAGTCGGATTTACCATTATCATTTTGGGGTTACGCTCTAGAAACGGCAGCTTTCACGCTTAATAGGGTACCATCCAAATCCATAGTCAAGACCCCATATGAGATGTGGACTGGAAAGAGTCCCAGTTTGTCTTTTCTAAAGATTTGGGGTTGTGATGCATTTGTCAAGCGACTTCAGTCGGACAAGCTAACACCCAAATCGGATAAGTGCATTTTCGTGGGATATCCGAGGGAAACCTTAGGGTATTACTTCTACAACCGAGAGGAGGGCAAAGTGTTTGTCGCTCATAGCGGTGTTTTCCTAGAGAAAGAGTTTCTCACAAAGGGAACAAGTGGAAGGTCGATGCGACTTGAAGAAGTTCAAGATGAGCCAATTGGGGATGCTTCTACGAGTGATGCTATTGTAGCAGAACAAGTTGAGGAACCCGTGGCAACAGAAGCACCACAACCACGAAGGTCGGCGAGGCTATGCAGAAGTGATGGTGGACCTAGACTCTGAGAAATGGCTGATCGCCATGAGATCCGAGATAGAGTCCATGGGAGACAATCAAGTTTGGAACTTGGTTGACCTGCCTGATGGTTTTAAAGCCATCGAGTGCAAATGGATCTATAAGAAGAAGATTGATATTGATGGAAATGTTCACATCCATAAAGCTCGACTTGTTGCAAAAGGTTTTCGACAAGTTCAAGGAGTTGACTACGACGAGACTTTCTCGCCCGTAGCGATGCTTAAATCTATACGGATAATTCTAGGTATTGCTGCACATTTCGACTATGAAATATGGAAGATGGATGTCAAGACGGATTTCCTAAATGGAATCCTAACTGAGGACGTGTATATGATGCAGCCCGAAGGTTTTGTCGATCCAAACAATGTTGGAAAGGTATGCAAACTTCTGAAGTCCATTTATGGGCTAAAGCAAGCATCTCGGAGTTGGAATATTCGATTTGATGAAGTTGTAAAGGAGTTTGGCTTCATAAAAAACAAACAAGAACCTTGTGTTTACAAGAAGGAAAGTGGGAGAGCGCTGGTATTTCTAATCTTATATGTAGATGGCATATTGCTGATTGGAAATGACATTCCTATGCTCGAGTCTGTTAAGACCTCATTGAAAAATAGTTTTTCGATGAAGGACTTGGGAGAAGCGGCATATATTCTAGGCATCAAGATCTATAGAGATAGATCAAGGAGGCTAATTGGATTAAGCCAGAGTACATACATTGACAAAGTGTTGAAACGGTTCAGCATGTAAGAGGCTAAGAAGGGGTTCTTGCCCATGTCTCATGGCATAAAACTCAGCAAGACTCAGTGTCCTTCGACTACTGATGAGCGTGAGCGCATGAGTAGGGTTCCATATGCTTGACTATTGGATCCATCATGTATGCAATGATATGTACTACCAGATGTTTCCTATTCTCTAAGTGTTACGGCGAGATACTGAGGCTAATCCGGTGAAGGTCCTTTGGACAGTAAGAACATCCTTAAGTACTTGAAAAGGACTAAGGATGTGTTCCTAGTTTATTGAGGTGAGGATGAACTCAGTGTAAAGGGTTACACAGATGCGAGTTACCTTAACGACTCAGATGATTCGAAATCGCAATCAGGTTATGTGTTTTTCATGAATGGTGGTGCTGTGAGCTGGAAAAGTTCCAAGCAAGATATAGTGACCTCCTCTTCAACAGAAGCTGAATATATTGCTGCCTCGGAGGCCGTAAAGGAAGCTGTTTGGATTAGGAATTTCCTGATCGCTCTCGGTGTGGTTCAGGGCGCGTCCAATCCCTTGGACGTTTATTGTGATAACAATGGTGCTATTGCACAGGCCAAGGAGCCTAGACAGCACCAGAAGAACAAACATATTCGCATGCGTTACCATCAGATTCGAGAGTTCGTTGAGGATGGTAGTGTCATGATATGCAAAATACATACGGACTCAAATGTTGCTGATCCCTTGACCAAGCCTCTCCCGCAGCCCGCGCATGAAGCGCACACAAGAGCAATTGGTATTAGATACATTTTAGATTGACTCTAGTGCAAGTGGGAGACTGAAGGAAATATGCCCTAGAGGCAATCATAGAGGATGATATTTCATATGTATCCATGAGTTATTGTAATGTTCCTTGAATATCCATATCAGGCAACTTGTATTGATTGACAATTACTTGAATTGTTTGTGAAACTCTATACTTGTATGGTTATTTAAGAGTTGTCCCTAGTCGGATTTCATGTGAGGACACACGTGAATATTAGACTAGCACATCGATTGGTTGATGACAATGTTTCGCAAGTCATAGACATGGAGATGTCAAACCAATGATGTGGACACATGTTATGAACATGGGGTTGGACTGACCCAACTTGAGACTGGCAATTAGTTGCAGCCCTCTCTCTCTTTCTACACATCGTGTAAGTTTTATCCTTAGACCTGAGATTGTCGCATGTACTTGAGATGTGGATCGACCTACTTTGGGGCTATCAAACGCTGCACCGTAACTGGGTAGTTATAAAGGTAGCTTTCGGGTTTGTCCTGAAGCATGCTGCAAGACATGGTCAATCAAGATGGGATTTGCCCCTCTCTACTTGAGAGAGATATCTCTAGCCCCCTCGAGTGATCGGATCCAGAAATGCATGGCCGTGCTACCTATGGTTAAGAGTTAACCTAGTAAGGGGATTACGAATCACGGTATCGAGAAAGGGAGGTCAGCTTGGAGCTAGACCGAATATCGTGAGGCAAAGGGAAAGACATGTACTAAACCTTGTGATGGTTCGTCCGATATGATCTTTGTATGCGTTTAGGAGTTGGCATGTCTTGCTAGAGGACGCTACCAACTATTGACAAAATAAGTGTATTCGTGTCATGTCTATACGCATATGAACCTATAGGGTCACACACTTAAGGGGCTGGAATCCTAATGAGGATTGGATCCGAATTAGACATAGCTTAGGCTACTAATGGGCTGCTAATGTAGAAGCCCACTAGAGACGCCTATATAAGAGAGGGTGGGGCGAGCTGACCAGGGTTAGACCTCAGATCATTCCCAGCCGCCACTCCTCACGCCTGTGTTGCATGCGCGGACCTAGCAGTCCGGCGTCTGACGCTTCCACCCTGTACGTGTGGATACCTCGGAGGCACTGCATCTGTAGCGCTTGGACGAGCCGCACAAGGGGATCTGCTCGTGGGACGAGAACAAGGAGGAGACGTGGAATGTCTGCACTGCCTCGACGTGCTTCATCAATTCCGCAACTGCGCGTCTAGTGGTAATCCCGTGATCTATGACAACAGTAGTCCTGGTATACGCGGTAGAATTTTTTTGATTTGCGCTAGTGTAGCCTACCCGTATCCCTTCAATTGTTACTTTTTCGAGCAAGGGGTGAAAATAATTGGATTTGTTTCTGTTAGAATTCTTTGACTAGGAACACCCAAAGTGGTCTAGTGAACAAGTTTGGCCAAAATGACCATTTGCTCATATTTCTTCTATTTAATTTTCTCTTCATTTGATTCTACTTGGAAATGATATAGGTGATATTGTTTTCATCCTTAAACCAATCCTTATCATTCATAGCAATCAAACATGGCAATTGCACTCATTCATGCATTAATCACACACACACATGCATTCATATTAATTTAATAATAAATTTTTTTGTTAACCCTAAACTTGGGTGATTAGAACTTGATAATATTGTTTAATATTTTTGAGGTATTACAATGCCCACCATGTGTGAGTCCATCATGTCATGCCTGACACCAAGACCCTGCTCCGCCATGCCGTCGAGACTCGTCGTCATCGACGTGGTAGATGCAGCACTGCTCCACCTTTTTGAACACCACCATCTCCCACTAGTCACACAAGCCTGGTCCATCTCCCACACGAGTTGCCCCAAAGGAAGATAAGGACCCTAGGCGCCCGCCAATGTCTGACCCAACCAGGTTTAGGGTTTCCCCTGAAGCGATCTCGGCGGGAGCGTGAGTTTCATTGTTGACGCTTTCAACAAGGTTATGACACCCATAGGCGCCGTCGGCGGTGGCTCCAACTACCACTAGATCCTGGACTTTACCGGCATTCCCACGCGCCAACCTTGAACTAGACCGGCTTGTGCACCTAGCACTCCACTCGTGAACCACTCCGCATCGAGGAGCCATTCATAGGCCGATGGCGTTGAGACCTTGATACGTCGTAAACGTATCTATAATTTTTGATGCTCCATGCTTGGTTTATATCAACTTTCTTATTTTTTGTCTACACTTTGAGGTATTTTTATACATTTTCTGGAACTAACCGATTGACAAGATGCCGCAGTACTAGTTGCCTGATTTCTGCTGTTTTTTGGTTTCAGAAAAGCTAGTAAGGAAATATTCTCAGAATTGGACGGAACGAAAGCAGAAGTCAATATTTTACAGGATCAAAGACGGAGTCCAGAGGGGGGACGAAGAGGCGCCACAGGGCGGTCGCACCACCCCCTGGCGTGGATCCACACTAGCCCACGCCAGGGCATGGTGTGGGCCCCCTGGCCCTCAACCGACCTCACCCCTTCGACGATATAAACACCCCTATGCAGAAACCCTACACACCCGATCAAAAATCCACGAAACAGTCCATAGCCGCCGCCATCTCCATCCCTAGATCGGGGGGATCCGAAGCTCTTCCCGGCACCCTGCCGGAGGGGAAAGATCACCCCGGAGGCCTTCTTCATCACCATGCCAGCCTCTGGAGTGATGCGTGAGTAGTTCAACCTTGGACTATGGGTCCATACAGTAGCTAGATGGTTGGTTCTCGTACTTTATGTTATCATGTTTAGATCTTGTGATCTCCGTTCATTACCAAGATCATCTATTTGTAATGCTACATGTTGTGTTTGTGGGGATCCGATGGATATTGAGTACTATGTCAGATTGATGATTGATTCTATCATGTCTATGTTATTTGTGATCTTGCATGATATTTGTTACTAGTAGATGCTTTGGCCAAGTAGATGCTTGTAACTCCAAGAGGGAGTATTTATGCTCGATAGTAGGTTCATGCCTCTAGTAATCTGGGGAACTGACAGAAATCTCTAAGGTTGTAGATGTGATATTGCTATTAGGGAGAAAACAACAATACTTTGTCCAAGGGCAATTGTATTGTTTACTTTACACACTTTGTTTAATGCAATTATATATTGCTTGCAACTTAATACTGGAAGGGGTTCGGATGATAACCTGAAGGTGGATTATTAGTCATAGATGCAGTTGGATTACGGTCTATGTATTATGTTGTAATGCCCAGACAAATCTCATAGAGATCAAGATGTCTAGTATATTCATTGTTATGCATTTTCAATCTGTCAATTGCCCCGCAGTAATTTGTTCACCCAACATGCTATTTATCTTAAGGAGAAACACCTCTAGTGAACTATGGACCCCGGTCCATTCCTTACCATTGATATACCATCTATTGTTTATCGTTTACTGTTTACTTTCTGCAAGCAATTACTATCTTCCACACTATACGTTTAATCCTTTGTTTTCAACAAAACCAGTGAGAGTGACAAACTCACTGTAAGTTGGGGCAAAGTTCTGTGGTTGTGTTGTGCAGGTTCCAAATTGCTAGCAACACCATGGAGTTGTTTCCTTACTCCTAATGGTTCGATAACCTTGGTTTCATAATTGAGGGAAACTTGTTGATGTGATCATCATACCTATCTGTTGGGGTTCCCAACGAGCTCTACATTTTTGAGCCATCAAGCACTTTTCTAGCACCGTTGCCGGGGAGATAAGGACAGCTTCAATCTCTTCCTCCTCGTCAAACACTTTTCTGGGAGAAAGAAGATTCTTGCAAGGGGATTCTATCACAACCAATATCTTTACTTTGTTTTTGTTTTGCTCGGTTTATTTTGATTTATTTTGTTTGTTTATTTTTATTAAAAATACAAAAAGTTAGTTGTACTGGTTTACTTCTTTTATCAAAAACACACAAAAAATTCCTACCTTAGTTACTATTTCTGTTGGCTTGCTTTACTTTTGCAAAAATGAATACCCCTGAAAACACTAAGTTGTGTGACTTCACTAGCACAAACAACAATGATTTCATATGCACACCTATTGCTCCACCTGTTACTGAAGCTACTTTCTTTGAAATTAAACCTGCTTTGCTTAATCTTGTTATGAAAGAGCAATTTTCTGGTGCTTGTACTGATGATGTTGCTGCTCACCTTAATAATTTTGTTGAACTTTGTGAGATGCAAAAATATAAGGATGTAGATGGAGATATTATAAAGCTTAAATTGTTTCCTTTCTCTTTGAGAGGAAGAGCTAAAGAATGGTTGCTATGTTTTCCTAGAAATAGTATTGATTCTTGGATTAAATACAAAGATGCTTTTATTGGAAAATATTATCCTCCTGCTAAGATTATATCTATGAGAAGTGAAATAATGAAATTTAAACAATTTGATAATGAACTTGTTTCTCAAGCTTGGGAAAGAATGAAATCTTTGGTAAAGAATTGGCCCACTCATGGACTGACTGCTTGGATGATTATCCAAAAATTTTATGGAGGACTGAATTTTTCTTCAAGAAATCTATTGGATTCTGCTACTGGAGGTACCTTTATGACCATTACTTGGGTGCTGCAACAAAGCTCCTTGATAATATGATGGTTAATTATTCTGAATGGTACACTGAGAGAGCTCTACAAGATTCTGTTGAAGAAACATCCTCCTTGCATGATAAAATTGATGTGATTATGTCTATGCTTGTTAATGCAAAAGCTCATATTGATCCAAATAATGTTCCTTTAGCCTCTTTGGTTTCTCAAGAAGAGCAAGTTGATGTGAACTTCATTAGAAGTAATAATTTTAGCAACAATGCCTATAGGAATAATTTTGGTAATAATAACTATAGGCCATATCCTCCTAATAATGGTAATGCTTATGGAAATCCTACAACAACAATAGAAGCGCACCCTCTAAACTTGAAGTCATGCTTAAGGATTTAATTAGTAAACAAACTGCTTTCAAAAAAACTATTGAGGAAAAACTTTCAAATGCTAAAAAAAATATTTCATCTTTGTCTGAAGCATAATCCTCTTTGATTAATAAAATGGCTGCTAAACCTAAAACCATGGAAAATCCCTTTGCTGCTACTAATGCCATACAAGTTAGAATTGATGAAAATGTAAGAATGTTAGCTGAATTGCATGTTAGGCGAGAAAGAGAAGATGAAATTGCTAGAAATAGTAGTATTTGTACTATTACCACCACCAATGTTGATGCTAGCAAACCACATGAAGTCCCCATTCCTTTTGCACCAATGCCTAAACCCAATGGAACCTTTTCCAATAAAAATGATGATTTTTTTAGAAATATGGAAAACAATAACTCTACTACCTTGGATGCTAATTTTGATTTTGATATTGATGGTTGCAATATTTCTGAAGTGATTTTGTTCTTGAAAAAACTTGCTAGAAGTCCTAATGCTAGTGCTATGAATATGGCTTTTACAAAACACATTAAAAATGCTCTTATGAAAATTAAAGAAGAAAAATTGAAACACAAAGCTTATTTTCCTAGGAAATTAGAAGATGGTTGGGAACCCATCATTAATATGAACGTGAATGATTTTTATCTCAAAGTTTTATGTGATCTTGGTGCTAGTGTCTCTATTATGCCTAGAAAAAATTATGAAATGCTTGATTTGCCACCATTGGAAGATTGTTATTTGGATGTCCAACTAGATGATAATTCTAAGAAGAAACTTATGGGGAGAATTAATGATTTTTTATTATGGTTATCAATGCCTTTGTCCCTGTTGATTTCTGTATTTTGGATGTTGAATGCAATGCTTCTTGTCCTATTATTTTGGGAAGACCTTTTCTTAGAACTGTTGGTGCCATTATTGATATGAAGGAAGGCACCATTAAATATCAATTCCCACTCAAGAAAGGTATAGAACACTTCCTTAGAAAAAGAGAGAAACCATCTTTTGACTCTCTTATTAAAACAAAATTTGATGTTAATGCCTCTTCATTCGAAAATACTTGATTCTTGCTTTCCATGCCTAGCTAAAAGGTGTTAAAGAAAAGCACTCTTGGGAGATAACCCAATTTTCACTAGAGGAAAAAGGGCCATCCGTTCGCGACCCCTCGGAGCATTAGTCCCGGTTGCGCCACCAACCGGGACTAATCTTTAACGCGTCCGGTTGGGCGGAGCGCAGGCGAGGGCATGGGTCCCGGTTTGTAAGGGGCATGCGTCCGGTTGGAGCCACCAACCGACTAAAGGTTTGGCCACAGCCACGTGGCGTGTACGCACCTTTAGTCCCGGTTCTTTGGATTCATCCGACTAAAGACCCTGCCCTCTATAAATGCATGACCCCTCTGCCTCCACTCTGTTTTTTCGAATGGTGTAAGGTGTGAGGGTGTGTGCTAGTTTTTTTTCATGCATGCATTGAAGGTGTTTGTTGAAATGTTTGAGTGAAAAATTCCGTTGAATTTCTCATAGAACAAAAATATAGAAGGTGTCCGAGACGCACTTGAGCTTTCTCCTCTTTATTTCCTCGATCGAGGTTAGCAATCTTATCTTTTCTAGGTCATTGATACAATTCATGTGTCGGTGTGAATTGGTTATTTCACTATTTATGATGTCCTGTTTTTTGATAAACTTACTTATATGATGCAGATGAACGGTCGGGAATGGATGTACGGTGACCGTGGTAGCCGGTATATCAAAGGCGTGGAAAAATTTATCGATGTGGCTACGGCAAACAAAGAGAATGGATGTATACGTTGTCCATGTGTTCAATGTCGGAACAACAAGGAGTACTCTTCCTCGAAAATCATTCGGCCACACGATTATGAAAGGTTTCATGCCCAACTATAATTGCTGGACCAAGCACGGGAAAGAGGGGTTATGATGGAAGATGGTGAAGAAGAAGATGATGATAACAACTATCATCATATGTTTCCTGAATACTGATACCGCAATGGAAGACAATGGAGAGGAAAAAGGTGAAGAACGGGCATCGGATGAGCGGTGATGAACTTGGTAGGGTCATTTCGATGCAAAGCGAGACCGTAAACAGAAAATGAGAAGTTGAAGTTAGAGGGCATGTTAGAAGATCACAAGAAATTGTTGTACCCAAATTGTGAAGATGGCAGACAAAGCTCGGTACCACCTTTGGAATTGTTGTGATGGAAGGCAGTGTGGTCTAACCGACTCCTCATTTGAAAAGATGCTGAAAATAATGAAGCCAAGTTTCCAAAACATAACGAACTTCCGAGAGTACCTCTGAAGCAAAGAAGACTCTGTCCTCTGGGATTAGATGTGCAAAAGATACATGCATGCATTAATGATCGCATCCTCTACATGATAAGGAGTATGAGAATTTATATAAATGCCGGTATGCAACGTTGCGGTATAAGATCGAGCAGATGACCACGGTGATGTTGAGGAGAGCCCCTCGGAAGAGGGTTCCTTCTAAGGTTATGTGGTATGCTCCTATAATACCAAGGTTGAAACGCATGTTCGAAACAAAGAGCATGCCAGGTTGTTGCGATGGCACAAAGAAGACCGTAAGAAAGGCGGGAGTTGAGACACCACCGATGGGTCACAGTGGAGAAAAATCGAGAGACTTCCGGACTTTGCGGTGACGCAAGGAACTTATGGTTTGGTCTAAGTACGGATGGCATGAATCCTTTTGGGGAGCGAGCTGCGATCCAAGACTGCCCGTGACTCTATGTATCTACAACCTGCCTCCTTGGTTGTGCATGAAGCGTAAGTTCATTATGATGCGGTGCTCATCCAAGGCCGAAGCAACCAGGCAACGACATTGATGTGTACCTTAGGCCATTAGTTGAAGAACTCTTACAGTTGTGGGGCAAACCAGGTGTACGTGCGTGGGATGAGAACAAACAGGAGCCATTTAATCTACGAGGGTTGTTATTCGTAACCATCAATGATTGGCCTGCTCTTAGTAACCTTTCAGGACAGACAAACAAAGGATATAAGGCATGCACCCACTGTTTAGATAAGACCGAAGGTACATATTTGCATAAATGCAAGAAGGTTGTGTACCTAGCGAATCAACGATTTCTTCCGACCAATCATCCCGTAAGAAAGAAAGGCAAACATTTCAAAGGTGAGGCAGATCACCGGAAGAAGCCTGAACTCCCTGCTGGTGATGATGTATTTAGTATGGTCAAGGACATAGAAGTAATCTTTGGAAAGGGTCCCGGCGGTCAATCAGTTCCGAACGACGTCGCTACAGGACACACCCATGTGGAAGAAGAAATCTATATTTTGGGAGCTGCCATATTGGAAAGTCCTGCGTGTCCGCTCTTCAATCGACGTGATGCACGTGACGAAGAATCTCTGCGTGAACCTGCTAGGATTCCTAGGCATGTATGGGAAGACAAAAGATACACGAAGCACGGAGGACCAACAAATTATGAAAGACCCAAAGAACATGCATACTGAGATAACAAGGCGGATAAAGGCGTCACTTAAGTCGTGCCTATGCTCTTACCAAAGCAGAGAAGGAAATCTTTTTGAAGTCCTTTACGGTATCAAGGTGCCGGGCTTCTCATCTAATATAAAGGGATAATAAATATGGCAGAAAAAGTTCCAAAACCTGAAGTCTCATGACATCACGTGATTATGACGATTGCTTCCGATTGCATTGAGGGGCTTCTAGGAAAATGTTCGAGTACCCATTGTGAAGCTGTGTGCATTCCTCAATGCAATATCTCGGAAGGTAATCAATCCGGATATTACGCCAAGGTTCTGAAGGATGTGGTATAATGTCTTGTTAGTTTTGAATTGGTGTTCCCACCATCCTTCTTCAATATTATGACGCATCTCCTAGTTCATCTAGTGGAAGAGATTGCCATTCTCGGTCCGGTATTTCTGCACAATATGTTCCCCTTTGAGAGGTTCATGGGAGTCTTAAAGAAATATGTTCATAACCGTGCTAGACCAGAAGGAAGCATCTCCAAGGGATATGGAACAAAGGAGGTCATTGAGTTTTGTGTTGACTTTATTCGACCTTAAGCCGATTGGTGTTTCGACTCATGGCATGAGGGAAGACTAAGTGGAAAAACGCTGGGAAAGAAAGCAATGATATGTAGGGACGGGGATTCTTTCACTAAAGCACACTACACATTTCTACATAATTCCACCTTGGCAGCTTCGTATATCGAGGAACACAAGAATATTGTACGCTCAAAACCGGGAAGCTTGAATCATGGATTACGATGAACACATGAAGTCTTTCGGTGGTTGGATGCGGACACATCTCTTGAATGACACCACTGTTGGAGATCAGCTATACTTGTTGGCGTCACCATCTTCTCTTGTATTGAATTTCCAAAGTACGAAATAAATGGGAATACATTCTACACGATCGCCCAAGATAAAAAGAGCACCAACCAAAATAGTGGTGTCCGCTTTGATGCAATAGACGAGAATGGACAAAAGGACACATATTATGGTTACATAGAGGAGATATGGGAACTAGACTATGGAGTCTCTTTTAAGGTCCCTTTGTTTCGTTGCAAATGGGTCAACCTGAATGGGGAAGGGGTAAAGATAGACTAGTTGTACGGAATGACAACAGTGGATCTCAACAATCTTGGTTATAGAGATGAACCATTCGTCCTAGCCAATGATGTGTCTTAGGTTTTCTATGTGAAGGACATGTCCTCCAGACCGAAAAAAAGAAAAAATATGCAAACGAATACATCATATGATGAGCCAAAGCGTCACATAGTTCTTTCAGGGAAAAGAAACATCGTGGGAATCGAGGACAAGACAGACATGTCGAAAGATTATAATAAGTTTGATGAAATTCCGCCCTTCACAGTGAAAACTGACCCAAGCATTCCGTTAAGTAAAGAAGATGCTCCATGGTTACGTCTGAAGCGGTCATAAGGAATGACATATGCCAAGAAGTTCATGCTCATATTATGTAACTCTAGTTCATGTCTTTCGCGGTTTGTGGCTTGACCGAAGGATATCTTTCGCGGTTTGTGGCCTTTAGTCCCGGTTTTGTAGTCTCAGTTTTTAATATTAATAAATGTCTTGAGTGTTAGTCCCATTTTGTGGCTGGACCGGGAGTGCCTCTATGACCAGTTTCTTGGAGATGCCAGAGGACTGGGCTCCGTCGGCATCTCCCTGAAACTGGTCGTAGTGGTGTCCCTGCTCTCGAAAACCATCTTGCAGCTTGTAACTTCACTAACTAGATCAATACGCCTCGGAGCTAACTAATTTCACATATTAGGGAGTGCCTCTATGACCAGTTTCTCGGAGATGCCGGAGGACTGGGCTCCGTCGGCATCTCCCTGAAACTGGCCGCAGTGGTGTCCCTGCTCTCGAAAACCATCTTGCAGCTTGTAACTTCACTAACTAGATCAATACGCCTCGGAGCTAACTAATTTCACATATTAGGGAGTGCCTCTATGACTAGTTTCTCGGAGATCTTGCCGGAGGCCAGGCTCCGTCGCATCTCCCAAACTGGCCGTAGTGGTGTCCCTGCTCTCTAAAACCATCTTGGAGATGCCTCAAACTGGCTGGAGGACTGGACTCACAAGGATGCATATTTATAGTACAAGCAGCTCGGCATAATGTCGACACTCACGACATAATGTCGACACTCACCCCTATTATTAGTGTTGACTCATCTTTAGTCGGTTGGTGTCTCCAACCGACTAAGGTTCATCTTTAGTCCCGGTTGGTGACACCATCCGGGACAAGGTAAGCCATACGACATAATGTCGACACTCACCCTATTATTAGTGTTGTCGCCCACTGCGCAATCCCTTGATCGCGGTTGGTTTCTCCAACCGAGACTAAATATGAACCCTCTCTTTATATAGGCATTTCCCTCTATTTATTAGGTAACACTTAAGACATTTATTAATATTAAAACCGGGACAAATCGGGACTAGCTAACACTCAGCCTAAAGCCGCCCCTTTAGTCATAATCATGCCTAGTCCTATAGCACGCTTGTGGTCTTCATCGTCGTCATCATCATCGCCATCGCCGTCACACCACTCCGGGATCCTCGGCCCATCCATGGCATATACCAGGGCCATTCCAGCCTCGGATTCACGGCGGGTGGGAGAGGGTCTCTGAAGACGATGCCGCTACCGCCAGAGTGTGGGGGCTGTGGCGGGTGGACTCGTGGGCACCGTGGCGAGGATGGTCTCCCTGGCAATGTAGCGAATCACTCCGATGATAGTACGGTTCGCCCACAACAACGACGGCCGACTTCGTTGTGGCTCACCGGGGGCAGGCCATCACCCTCGTACCTGGCGAGCTCCCTTTCCCACCTATTAGCGAAGAAGGCATTCCAGTGTCGTAGTTGTCGGGATCCCACTGGGATCCATCCGCTGCTCCGGCGTGAGCTCGTGGTAGAAGTGGTTTGTGATGGCACTGACGTGCGGAACCTTGAGGGAGGGAGGACAGAACCCCTCGGCGCTCGGCATCCAGCGGCGGCGGTACCCAGTGGACAAGGGTAGTTGAGGCGCACGCCTCGGTCTCCTCGAGGGTCGAATGGACCAAGAGGCGTTGTCCATTGTTCTAAGAGAGGAAGGTGTGGATGTGTGGATAGCCATGACACGATCACCCTAAATATAGAGGAAAGGCGAGAAAACTTGGCGTGAAGCTTTGGGAAATGGCGGAAATATCTTTAGTCCCGTTAGGGACTACATCCGGGACTAAAAGCTCTAGTAGAAAGGAAAGGGCGGGAAAACTTGGCGGGAAGAGGTGGGAAATGGCGGAAAATATTTTTAGTCCCGGTTATGATGTTCGAGGTTTCATGGCTTTCGGTCCAAATGACCGATGTTATGTGCTGAATCACGGCATAGTTTGTGATGTTGTGCCCATATTATGCATGTGTGTGGACATTGGTATGGAGAACAATGTTGCAGGAGGAAGTTTTCCTTTTTGTCGCACGGAAAAGCCCTTTTCCATTTTCCGAGCGCAAAAAACGGGTCGTTTTGTGAAGTAACAACCAAAATGCCGTTTCAGAATGCTACCGTCATATTTTCCTAAAATACTAGACCACCTTACATGGACTATATCCCAACCGGTACATCTCAAACCTTTTCGTCCATCCCGGGTAAAAAGGACAAATGTCTGCCGAATCGGCAGGAAGTGGGTCCGGTTTGTACTACAGTACATGATCTACGTCCGTGATTTTTGAAAAATCATTTTAGACTCGCAATATGTGGTTTCTTGAGAGATCCAATGCAAGTTCTAACAATGCCCGCCCCTATCTTCATGCACACCGGTTCGACCATAGTTAGAAATTCAGATAATTCAAAACGGGCATAATAAATTCAAAAAATCCGAACAATGAAAATCCTTCGTGGTGTCATATTATGTTACATAGTTGAAAGGAAAAATACGGACTTGGTATATTGATCATGTTTCAAAAACCTTCACAAAATTACCTATCATGTTAGAGGTTTCATGGCTTTCGGTCCAAATGACCGATGTTATGTGCTGAATCACGGCATAGTTTGTGATGTTGTGCCCATATTATGCATGTGTGTGGACATTGGTATGGAGAACAATGTTGCAGGAGGAAGTTTTCCTTTTGTCGCATGAAAAGCCCTTTTCCATTTTCCGAGCGCAAAAAACGGGTCGTTTTGTGAAGTAACCACCAAAATGCCGTTTCAGAATGCTACCGTCCTATTTTCCTAAAATACTAGACCACCTTACATGGACTATATCCCAACCGGTACATCTCAAACCTTTTCGTCCATCCCGGGTAAAAAGGACAAATGTCTGCCGAATCGGCAGGAAGTGGGTCCGGTTTGTACTACAGGTACATGATCTACCGCCCGTGATTTTTTGAAAAAATCATTTTTAGACTCGCAATATGTGGTTTCTTCAGAGATCCAATGCAAGTTCTAACGATGCCCGTCCCCTATCTTCATGCACACCGGTTCGACCATAGTTAGAAATTCAGATAATTCAAAACGGGCATAATAAATTCAAAAAAAATCCGAACAATGAAAATCCTTCGCGTGGTGTCATATTATGTTACATAGTTGAAAGGAAAAATACCAGACTTGGTATATTGATCATGTTTCGAAAAAACCTTCACAAAATGACCTATCATGTTCGAGGTTTCATGGCTTTCGGTCCAAATGACCGATGTTATGTGTTGAATCACGGCATAGTTTGTGATGTTGTGCCCATATTATGCATGTGTGTGGACATTGGTATGGAGAACAATGTTGCAGGAGGAAGTTTTCCTTTTTGTCGCACGGAAAAGCCCTTTTCCATTTTCCGAGCGCAAAAAACGAGTCGTTTTGTGAAGTAACCACCAAAATGCCGTTTCAGAATGCTACCGTCCTATTTTCCTAAAATACTAGACCACCTTACATGGACTATATCCCAACCGATACATCTCAAACCTTTTCATCCATCCCTGGTAAAAAGGACAAATGTCTGCCGAATCGGTAGGAAGTGGGTCCGGTTTGTACTACAGGTACATGATCTACCGCCCGTGATTTTTTGAAAAAATCATTTTTAGACTCGCAATATGTGGTTTCTTCAGAGATCCAATGCAAGTTCTAACAATGCCCGTCCCCTATCTTCATGCACACCGGTTCGACCATAGTTAGAAATTCAGATAATTCAAAACGGGCATAATAAATTCAAAAAAAATCCGAACAATGAAAATCCTTCGCGTGGTGTCATATTATGTTACATAGTTGAAAGGAAAAATACCAGACTTTGTATATTGATCATGTTTCGAAAAAACCTTCACAAAATGACCTATCATGTTCGAGGTTTCACGGCTTTCGGTCCAAATGACCGATGTTATGTGCTGAATCACGGCATAGTTTGTGATGTTGTGCCCATATTATGCATGTGTGTGGACATTGGTATGGAGAACAATGTTGCAGAGGAAGTTTTCCTTTTTCGCATACGGAAAAGCCCTTTTCCATTTTCCGAGCGCAAAAAACGGGTCGTTTTGTGAAGTAACCACCAAAATGCCGTTTCAGAATGCTACCGTCCTATTTTCCTAAAATACTAGACCACCTTACATGGACTATATCCCAACCGGTACATCTCAAAACTTTTCGTCCATCCCGGGTAAAAAGGACAAATGTCTGCCGAATCGGTAGGAAGTGGGTCCGGTTTGTACTACAGGTACATGATCTACGCGTGATTTTTGAAAAATCATTTTAGACTCGCAATATGTGGTTTCTTCAGAGATCCAATGCAAGTTCTAACAATGCCCGCCCCTATCTTCATGCACACCAGTTCGACCATATTTAGAAATTCAGATAATTCAAAGCGGGCATAATAAATTCAAAAAATCCGAACAATGAAAATCCTTCAAGGTGGTGTCATATTATGTTACATAGTTGAAAGGAAAAATACGACTTGGTATATTGATCATGTTTCAAAAACCTTCACAAAATGACCTATCATGTTCAAGGTTTCATGGTAGTCCCTATCACTTCTTATGTTTAAAGTTTTTCTAAATTCCAAATTGATATTAAAAAATATAAGTTAATTCATTTTTAATTGTAAATGGTTCATATTTTAAATGGTTACATTAATTATTTTTTTAAACAGAAAATGTTTTTGAATTATTTATTTAAATCCAAACACTTTTTATGTTTAAAGTTTTTCTAAATTCCAAATTAATATTCAAAAATATAAGTTAATTCATTTTAAAAGGTTACATTAATTATTTTTTAAAAATAGAATATGTTTTTGAATTATTTATTCAAATCCAAACACTTCTTATGTTTAAAGTTTTTCTAAATTCCAAATTGATATTAAAAAATATAAGTTAATTCAATTTTAATTATAAATGGTTCATATTTTAAATGGTTACATTAATTATTTTTTAAAAGAGAAAATGTTTTTGAATTATTTATTTAAATCCAAACACTTTTTATGTTTAAAGTTTTTCTAAATTCCAAATTAATATTCAAAAATATAAGTTAATTCATTTTAAAAGGTTACATTAATTATTTTTTAAAAATAGAATATGTTTTTGAATTATTTATTCAAATCCAAACACTTCTTATGTTTAAAGTTTTTCTAAATTCCAATTTGATATTAAAAAATATAAGTTAATTCATTTTTAATTGTAAATGGTTCATATTTTAAATGGTTACATTAATTATTTTTTAAAACAGAAAATATTTTTGAATTATTTATTCAAATCCAAACACTTCTTATGTTTAAAGTTTTTCTAAATTCCAAATTAATTATCATTTAAAAAACAATACAAATTTAAACCCCAAAATAAAAATAAGGAAGAAAGAGAGAAAATACCTGAAATTTTTTGAAAGCAGGGAATATGTCCGGTTGGAGCCACCAACGGGACTAAAGACCTAAGGCCAACCCTTGGTCTGCTGAAAATATTGGAGTATAGGTCCCGGTTGGTGGCTCCAACCGGGACGTATAACCCTTTGGTCCCGGTTGGAGCCACCAACCGGGACATATTCTCCCCCCTTATACACGACGCCCGTTCCTCTCCTTCCCCTTCTCCATTCTCTGCAACTCCGACGTGCGCGCATAGGAAGACGTCGCCGCCCCGCCGTCAGGCTGCCCAGCGTCGCCTCTGTCCGCCGTCGTGCGTCGCGGTGCGTTCTCTCCCTCTTTCTCCCCCTCGCGTGCGTTCTCTCCCTCTCTGGCAAACGGAATCGTCGCCAACCTCGTCGTCTTCCCCGACCCCGACGAGCTCGCCGTCGTCGATTAGCTCACCTTCGGCCTCGCCTGGATTCCAAGACCCCACGTCGAGCACCGTGGTGAGCTTCTTGTGCTCAGGGCACCCTCCGTTTGCCTCCTAGATCTTTGTAGCCACCGCGTGCCGTTCGTTTGTGAGCTCGCTGCATTGCCGTCGCGCAAGCCTCACTCGGGTGACCCTAAAGGCGGCGCCACCACTATGTGGTTCCCTTGTCACGATCTTTCCAGCGCCCCTCCGCGCTTTGGGGTGGCCCAGATCGTCATGGCGACCACCGCTGGCGCCTCACAGCGCGTCGGCGTGGCGCCGCATGGGTGGACCCGGATCGGCCTAGGGCCCCCTAGTCGATGGTTATGGGTAGGAGCAGCCCGGTGTAGAAAGTTAGGGATAGGGTTGATGACGTCGGTGATGCAAGAATGGCTTAATCCTTTTCTAAATGTTTAAAAATAGCAGAAATTAATATAATTTTGTAAAATCAATAACTAATTCATATTTAATCATAAAAATATGTATAATGTATCAAAATGTTCAGAAATTTGAGAGCCATGTGTCTAAGCAAAAATGTTTTCTGTTTTCTGTTTTGTTTAAATTCAGAAATGGTTTAATTAAATCCATAAATTGATATAATATTGTAAATTCAATAATTAATTATTTATAACTCAGAAAAATACAAATAATATATCAAAATGTTCAGAAAAATGAGATCTAACTATTTAACCTATAATCATGCATTGTTCAACAACTTTCAAGACAAGTTTAATTAGAAAACAAAATCAACCCCTCTCATGTACTCCGGAGTTTCGCCGAGTTAGGGTTTTCACCCCTCGGAACCCCGTTTAAATTGCCGAGCATGTCTTAGGGTTACTTTTTAATACAAATTAACTTGTAATATCATTATCCTTGTCATACTCTGGTGAAAAAGGTTTAAACATTTGATTTAATAATTTCAGAATTTGAATAAAACTTGTAAATTCAATAACTTTTAATCTGTAATTCAGAAAAATACAAATAATATACCAAAATGTTCAGAAAAATGAGAACTATCTATCTATGCCATAATCATGCATTGTTCAACAACTTAAATAACAAGTTTAATTAGAACACCCTAGTAACCTCGACAGTGATTAGGAGTTCCTTGAGTTAGGGTTTGCCCCTCGGAACCCGATTAACTTGTCGAGCATGCTTTAGGGTTACACTCCAATGCACATTAACTTGTCGTATCATCATCATTGCTTGAGCATTGCATCGATGCCATGTGTTGATTGTTTCCTTTCTTTAGGTGATTTGGTTCTTCTCGGTAGAATACGATATCGAGATCGAGATCGATTCCAATATGGTATTTTGTTAGTATCTAGTGTTACCTATCCGCTGGATAGTTTCCCTTTTGTAGCCTTATACTCATGTTCCCCTCTCATATGCATCCGAGGTTTCTCCGAACTAGGTTTTACACCCCTCGGAACTCCGGAATATTGATTTTAGTTGATTTTAGCTAGAGTTACCTATCTACTACACGGTTTCCTTTTTGTAGCTAGGTTTAGGGTTTCTCTTCATTTTTATTATTGTGTATGTATATATTAGGTTTTATCTTTAACTTTCTCCTTTAGCCGCTTTGACTTATTCGTTTTTCCACCTATGCAGAAAATATGGACCCACACGTCAGAGACGAAGAAAAGGAAGAGTTGATCCAAGGTGTGATCCGTGGGAAGATAATTTAGACGTATCAACGTTTACGAACAACTCGTGAGGGTGATCCTCTTTTACCGAGTAGACAACTTGTTTGAGGTTGAAGGTGTTGCCTTAGCGAGAGAAGCGATGCCTTGTGTAATCGAAGACGAGCTCGGCAAGGTGCATGTAATATAAATCAATTCATTAATTAATCATCTGCTATCTATATAGAAATAGTAACGGTGATCTTTCTTCTTTTAGCCCTCGGATCGAAGGAATCTCTTGAAAAGAGCGCACGAGGCCCAACCAAAAGTTGCAAGACCATGAGAGGTTCAGGATCGAAGATGTCATTGTAGAGCGGATCGACAGACTCCGGAAGTTGTCGCAACCAAATTTGTGGCACAATGCGAGTAATCGTTAGGGACTTAATCCCGATCACCATTAGAAATTGGAATAGGCCTGCTAATGCGGATGAAGAGGAACATGTTTATTTGTCCCTAACCACGCCAAAGATTTCTTGTGGAAGAGGCTCATGGTTAATTTCAAACTACGAAGATAGAGCTGGATCCAAATGCGGAGGATCCAGTTGAGGACGCTTACAACATGGGAGAGCCATGGAGGCTAAGGTCAAGGAGTGGGCTTTGAAGAAGATGGCCATGTTTCACCAACTGGAAGAAAAGATTGCACCTTGACTATGTCGTGAAAGAGAAGACTCGATTTCAAGAATATTCAGTTTGAGAAGATAAAACCATTCAGGATGAGTTTGTGGAATACAAGAAATCGAAAAAGCTAAGAAAATGTAAAACGAATAAGTCTGAATCTGCTAAGAAGAAGTATCACCATACTATGGGGCAAGGTGGCTACAAGGTTGGCATTCCTAAGTGGGAGAAACTTGAGCAGAACTGCGTGATAAAAATATCACCCAGGCAGACGATTGGGTAGAACGTGCAAGGAATTGGTTTTACGGGCATGGGGCACGTTGGACTCGGAAGGCGTGTATATATAACATACGACATAAAGAAGACCCCTTGCCAATCGAGAGGATGAGAAAAGCGGTAAAGGCTGTTAAAGATGGGGACTTCATTCCGATAGAGAGAATGATGAGCTCACACTCGCCTGGAAATAAGGAACATGATGGACGAACACGAGGCACAATAGGCTCCCAATCATGGAGGACTGGGTTTTCCGAAGAGAGGAAGAAATATCCTAATAGAAGCCGTCAGAGGAGTAAGGACAAGGCGACAGTTGAAGCAGAAAGTCAGAAAGAGCGAATGCGTTTAATTGAAGAACTATTAAAGCAACAACAAGATGAAATTAACTCACTTAAAGAGCAAAGTACTACCGGCCCATCTCAAAGACACCCGCATTCGATGCTACCGCCTATCGAATAATCGAAAAGCAGTGTGGCTTCCACCGAGGTCCCGGGTGATGACAATGGCGATGCCGATGATGCACCGACGATGGCTCCTGTTGGCTACCCAGTGGATGATATCACAGAGATGACACACTGCGAGCTACATGTCAAAGTTGTGAACATATCAATGAAGGTGGCGGTCGGCTATGCCTTACCAATTGGACCCACACCAACTTACCACAGTCATCCGGTTCCAGAGGGCTACGCTGTTGTCGGCGTGGATGAAATCATGCCCACCTTTGAGGTTTTGGATCTTCACTACCCTGCTGGTGAAGGGGATGTGACTGTGCTGGGTGACGCAAAAAACGTCACCATTCTATGGCCGAAGGATTGTATCATGCTTCGAAATCACACGCCAAGGCCATCTTCGCCGCCGCCTCACCCGTCTCCAGCGAGGTCGTCGCCGCCGCGGCAGCCGTCTTCGTCGCCTCACCCGGCTCCGTCGCCTCACCAATCTCCAGCAGCGTATCGCCTCTTGAGCCATCGCGTAAGCGATCGCCGAAAACGTAAACAAGAGCCTCTTCCAAAAGTACCAACGGTTCCTCCCAAGAGAGCTTATGACTATCTTGAAGAGGAGATCGGCGATCGTTGATGCGACAGCGTTTTAAGCTGAGGCGGCGAAAGAGCCAGAGTTCCCCAAAGACCAAAGAAGAAAAAGCCAAAGTGTTGAAAATGCTAAAGACTCTTCATCAACCCGAGCCAAAGCTGTCATCGACTATGAGCGTTCTATTCTCAAGTCACATGCACAAAAAGCCTCGAAGAGCAAGATCGATGCAAGCGGAAATCTGTTGCCCAGCTCGGAGAACAAGCAAAATAGACTTGCGCCCCTCTCAAGGTGATTTCTCAAACCAATGTGGTCGAGCAAATATGGGGTCAAGAGCGGTATGATCCAGGTAGTTACAATCTGGAGAAGTCATTGCTCAAGGTATGAGTATTGCCCAAGACTTATCCCGATTAGAGTTCTTCCCGTGAGTGAAGTAGCATACCAATACCAAGACGGAAAACCTCTCGTCAAACTGAGGAGGTAAACAATCTTCCAACAAAAATGCGAAGATTGCATAATCTGGTACATGCATGCCACAAGGGCGGGCTAACTGGATAGTCTTGAGGGTTACAAAAAGCATCATGGGAAAGATAAGGATGACATGATATCCATTGAATTTGATGAACTATTTCAATTATTCAATCAAGACGCCTTGGACAAATCGATCATGAGTGCCTATTGTGCGTAAGTACTAATTCGTAATTAATTTAGTCTCCATCTATAATATTTTGTTTATTGCATGTATATAATCATACTTTAATATGCGAATGAAGATTCTCGAATGCGCAGAGGACAAATCTATGACATTGGCTTCATTGACCCATATTGGGTTCATGAAGCTAATCTCAAAATAAGCTCCCGGATACGGAGGATAATATAGTACAGCGTTAAGGTTTCAAGAAACCAAAAGGAAATACTATTTCCTTACAACTTCCAATGAGTGTTATTGTCTTGTATACACTTTCTATTTCTCTTACTCGATGTTAAGTATATAATTGATTAGTTACGCATTCGCAGTACCACTATATTCTGTTAATCATTCAACTTGACAAAGGCGTGTACTAGTCATGGACTCAAACATAAACCCCTTGAGACGTGGAAGGACATGCCGATACTTCTCCGGTAATTCTAATCATTACGACACTATATCGGCAACGTTCGTGAATTTTATGATATCAAGTACTTAATAACTTATTTTATTCGTTTTCTCGCAGCGCTTGGAAACGGTTCACCAAGAAGGCTAGGGTGTTTGGAAAGAGGAGCTTACATTTCAACCACTAGATGTAAGCACCACTAGCTATATCCGCATCTCTTTGATTCTAGTTTTGATACGCTTATTATCATGCTTGATTATTATTTTGATTGAACTCTGTTGTCGTAAAGTGCACGCGAGGACCGGTAACAATCTATGTGGATACTATGTATGCGAGTTCATCCGCAGACGTTCGATGAGAAGGGCAGAAATTTAGAGCAACTCCACGTCGTAAACAATTTCTATAGTTTTTAATTACAATCAAATTGTGTTTAGTTTCATATTCATATAGGTGACTCCTTTTTAAATCGATCGAACGTCTACGGACGGTCTTACGCCAAAGGATCGTGACATCTGAGCAATACAGAGGAATTGGCGGGATTCTTGGATGCGAAGTCCTAAACACACAAGGAATACTACTCGGCTGTGTATAGACAATAGGAATTGTAAAATAGCAACTTTCAAGAAATTGGCCGGTAGCATCGAATAGCAAATTTTGTATGTAGTGCATGAACTCGATCCGTGTATTGAATGTAATGTTGTCATGATGATCTTGTGTAATATAAGGTTCCTTCATTGATAAGTGCAAAACACTAAATAAACAATAAAACAACCTAAATGAATTCTCTGCCGCGGCACAAAAAGTGGCGAAAATGCTGCCGCGGCAACAAAATGTGCCAAAATGAATTCTCTGCCGCGGCAGAGAAATGGGCCAAAATGAATTCTCTGCCGCGGCAGAGAAATGGGCCAAATCTCTGCCGCGGCAGCAGGTTATTAGTCCCGGTTCGTGTTACGAACCGGGACTGATGCTCCACCCCCCTCGCGCTCTGATGCCGCCACGTGTGCCACCATTTGTCCCGGTTGATGGGGCAACCGGGACTAAAGGTTGGAGCTTTAGTTCCGATTGCCCCGTCCCGGTTGGGCAACCGGGACTAATGGCCCTTACCAACCGGGACGCATGGGGCGTTTTATACCAGTGTTTATTTTTAGTAATTTTTTTTCTTTTTTGAGTCTTGGAAGTTATGGCCTCTGTAATAACCTCTCCTTATCCTTTTTGTGTGGTTTTTGTGCCAAGAATAACCTTTAATTAGAAAGAAGTAAGATTTGGGGAAGTTGTTGCCCCGAAACAGATTTTTGTGCTTCACTGTAAAAAATCGTGAAAAATCCCAGTATGTTGCATTGATCTGTAATGTTTTGTGCATATTCCCCAGGTTATTATCTAACTTTTGTTAGTTTTGCACTTTTTGATTTGACCAACGGAAGATTTTCTAAAAAATCGGTATTTACCTTCTGGTCTGTTTTGACAGATTTCTGCCATTATTTGCATTTGCCTCTTAATCGGTTTCTTTTGAGTTCTATTTGATCACTTGATATTTTAAAAGTAATTTCTACAGTAGCTTGTGTTCTAATGGAAGTTTTACTTGTGTTGAAACTAAACCCAAAAGCTTATTATGTTGAATACACTAATGTTGCTACTGAAGATTGTGTGAAGTTTTGTATGAAGGAAATTTTTAAGTGTAGGGGAAGAATTGTAACATCCCAGTATTTAGGACCTAACGAAGGGTAGATTTAGGAATATGTATTGTTTCATGCATTCATCTATGAAAAATGTGGGTAAAATTTTCACTAAATAAAAAAACCTAAGTGATCAGTGTTTCTTTCAAACTTTGAGATTAGGTTTAGTCTTAAAGGGTGATTGTTATAAAATTTGAGATGATCTTGAGGAGTTATGTGTTTAAAATGAATTTGAATTTTAAACTTGAGTGTTTGAATTATAATTTAAATGATTTAGATATAAGATTTGAATCTTAAATTAATTAAGAGATAAGTATTATAACTTAAATCTTATCCAAAAACAATATTGAATATGAAATTCATTTCATATTATTAATACATAAACAAGTTACAAAGAATGTAATCTACTGAAGTAATTCCAACACTCACAATTTACAAAATAATAAAGAATAAGAATATTCTTTATTAATAATAATATAATCTTTATTACAAATAAATAAAAATAAAGATTACAAGAATAATAAATGAAAAATTACAAAAGAATAAGAAAATTACATTTGAATATCTACTAACTATCATATATCTAAATCTACACTAAATCTTCATCTTTATCTTTGTACCTGCAAAACAAAGACTAAATAGAAACAAAATAAGATTAGTGTTAGTATTATTTCTCTCAGATATGTAAGTGAAATGCACTTGACAAATTCATCTTTGAGAAATGTTATAAAGGAGCAAGTTTCACCAATATGAAAGATTTCATCTTTCATAAATTCAAAGCCAGAAGTCAAATGACAGCCAAGAGGGACCAATTCACTAGCCAGAAGAAACTAATCTGGTAATAGTAAGTTCAAAGATTTTGAACATATCCACAAGTGCTTAGCAGACACACAAGCTGGACACACACCAACATGCACATGGTGTGCTATCGACCTCACAAGCACAGCCAAATCTCACAAAACCATAGCACAGCCGTGGGGGAGCACTAGTGCATCACTCCACTACACATCACACAAGAATAGCCAGTGTAGACAGTAGCCAAACCAAGAACAGCAGCCAAACCAAAACACCCAGATCAACCCAAACATCACCAGGATGGTGACATAAGGAGGGGGATGAATTAGGTGAACAGCAAGGCCAAGCCCAGGAGCTAGGAGGAGCAGTCCAGCTCAAGAGAAAGCACAGGAATCCAGCAAATCAAGATCAAGATCATCATCATCATCATCAATCTACTACACCATCATCAGATTTTGTGGTGAGCCTCATAAAACCATCACATGATTTCATCATATCATCTAAACAAAAGCATGTGTTGCTTTATGAAATGATCTCTCAATAATCACCCAAGAGAGGTGAATCTATCCTAGAGATTTCAAGTATAAAGATAAGAAATCAAACTCAGCCAAAAGCACTAAACCCTCAGACCAGCATCACAGAGTTCAGTGTTAATTTTTGCAACTTAGATCATTCTTCATTTGATCTTATCAGATCAGGGCACATCTCTCAGAGAAAGTAGCACCTCTAATCCTACAAGTTTCAAACAAACTATTTGCTCAGCTAACTAGGAATTAAATCCTAGAGCCTCAGACCAACATCATAGGCAGGAAAGTTAAGAAAAGCTTTTATTCTATCTTGCCAGTATTAATCACAAGTATTGACAAAGCTAAGACCAGAAATAAAAACCCAATCACTTGTGTGCCAGATTGCAATGGTATCACAAGGACAAGTTCTTAATGAGCTAAAACCAATCTTTGCTTAGTTCCCACAGATAAAAGGAACAAACCAATACATATCATCTTCCTGAAGCCAAGTTCCAGGAATCAATATCATATTCATCTATACATCCACAGAAAATCATTACATGTAATGATTATATTCACTATGTACAATCTCATACAAGCTTACCATTATAATTGCAGTAAGCCACTACTGAGAGAAACTTCTGTCAGTATGAGCATTCTGACAGTAGAGAAAGTTCTCAGATCAACAACATTTCCAATCAGTGATTCCATCGAAACACTAGCATGAGATCATAGTAAATCACCACTAGAATAAATCTGACAAGCCACTAGCAACATCAAAGCCACTACCAATCATGATCCACAGCAAACAATCATTCTTCATGCTCAAGTATGATCAGCACTAGATCTAAAGCATCATGGATATGATCAACAGGGGGTTATGAACCCTAATCAGAACAAGAACCCTAATCCAGAGATGAAACCTAATCATCACATAGTCACTAGGCATGACAATCCACTAGACACACACAGAGAGATTCATGGTAGTAGCAGGAATAAGAACCACAGAAGCAACTTACCCGAGGTCCTCGCTAAGGAATCAAAGAGGAAGCAGATTGGCCGACGAACCGCGGCGGTACAGGGAGCACCCAGGGGGTTCTGCAACCTGCACCAGCCACGTAGGCGGCCACAAAACACACGAGCCCAGCACACCACCGCAGGCGGGACTGCGGCGGTGGAAATAACACCTTTTCCTAACCCTAGGTTCGGGAACAGGGTGAACCTGACCACGGGGAAGCCCCGGAGTCAAATCGAGATGGACCAGATGAACAAGCGTGGCCACAAACCTCGCCCTGCACCACGGCGGCGGCCAGGAGAAGCCTCAACGGCGGCCATCGCCAGCGGCGGCGCCAGAGCCGCGGGGTCGAGGAAGAGGAAGGGTGAGAACGAAGGGGAGGCAGAGAGAGTGGGCTGGGTGGGCCAGAATCCCTCGGGGTGGTGATTTTTGACCCTGCCTTATTGGGCCAGTGTGGCCAGCCCAAGTTGTTAAAAAACTATTTTAATCAATTAGAAAAGACCAAAATGCCCCTGACTTCAATAACATTCTAGAAAATAAAATAAAATTCCAAAAATTATAAATAAAATATTTCTGGATTCACAATAATCCACTCTATCCAAACAAAATAAGATATAAAATTTTGGACATTAAATTTTTTATAAGAATTTTGTAATTTATATATTCCTTCTGGAATTTTACAAAATTATTGAAAGATGATAAAGATTAATAAAAATCACTTTCATTATACATTAATATTATAGTATTTTTGAAAAATACTAAATAAATATTTAATAATAAATTTTAATGTATAATTAATAATTCCTAAAAGAATTATTAAATCAATAAAAGTCAAATAAAAAGGGAAATAAAATAAAATAATTCAATATATGCAATAAATATAAAAAAATAATATTTATAAATGCTTTATTAAAAGGCACCTTATATAGGGAAAATGCATATAGAATAAAATAATGCATTACATTACTTGCATAATCATTTTGCTTCTTTAAATATTGTCCTTACCGGGCAATAATGATGTTTTTGTAGAACTAGAAGCTCAAGGTCGAGTGCAAGCATCAGACTTCACTACCTTGTCATCACAAGGCAAGTTCATCACTTGCTCATGTCCTTTGAAGAGTCTTTATCAAAGTATTTGCAAATTGTGTGTTATCATATATGCTATAAAATAAATAAAATATTATTTTCATAAATAAAGAAATCATAGATATCATCCTAAGTGGTGATATAATGGAGCAATAGAACTTAGGGTTCTATTTGCAAGAATGATGATCAAGTAGGGACTTAATAACCCCTGACATCAGTGATTCTAGCGCCATATATTACGCGTTAGCCATGAGATTTGGAATGGGACAGAGAAGTCAGCTGTATCTTCTTCCTCTCGCATGAAGCTGGATGTGCAGGTCGTGGATGTTATCCTCGTAGCGTGCATATTAATTGGTAATTCGTAGAGGATATGCAACATATGGGTAGGAACCCTCATCGTCCCACGATAGTTCTGGCATCTAACGATTTGTACAAACCATTGCCGTAATTCATTATGTGGGCATGGTGTACACCAATGAGGCATGCGGGGTCACGAAGGGGGCAGTGATTGGCTTGGACCAACTACTGGGCCCCACATCATGGAATTGTGGATGGGAAAGTACGCCCGGTTGTGCAACAAGGAGTTGATCTCTCATGGGTAAAGTAACGCACCTCTGCAGAGTGTAATGTAAGGGTCCCAACCTTTAAATAAGGTAGAGTCCCCTGTGTTTACAATGCTAGTCCCTGGATCAATAGCTAGCATCCACAATTAAGATGTAATATCAAGAAACAAAGGTCATAATATAACTTTATAACCAGGAACAACATAATTTTATTACATTTTACATAGCTCATTTGGCTATTACATTACATTGCAGCGGAATAACTATAAGCATGGGGTCCTTCATCTTCAAAGTGCCACAGGCAAACATTTTGGTTGTAGACTTTGTAATCCTAATCAATCAACTTCACTAATATCAATCAAACCTGCAACATTACAAGTTACAGCCACAAGGGTCAATACATTTGAATTGTATTGGCAAGTTTCACTACTATGTAGAATATAAGTGGATCCTATCATTACATGCATTTTTGGCTAAGTAGGGTTTAAGGCTTATTTGCAGAAAGTAATAATTTATCTTATCTTTTCAAAATGGTTTAGATCTTTTGTCAAATCTTTCTGAACTCCTTGGAATCCACCAAGTGTCCTTATCAAAATCTCTTGAGCTCCTTGGTAACCCCAAGTACTTCAAGTTTTCATCAAAATCTCTTGAGCTCCTTGGTACCCCCAAGTGCATCAAGTCTTTTGTTATCACTTAAAAATTTTCTTTTAGAAATTGGAATGTCGAGATTTCCCATAGCTTCAAGCTTTAGTTGCTCAGTATTGTCCATAACCGGGGACACGGCTAAGTACTTAGATTTTATTATCTTCTACAGAAGTTGTACACTTTACCCACATGTCACACTCCGACCATGACCAGAGCCGCCCGACGCTGTTCTCCACTCCGGCGAGCAATCCTGCTAGAACCTGAGCGCCCCTTGCCAAGCCGACCGTACCTTGAGCATCCCCACGTCACTGTGATCACGGTGAGCATCCCCACTTCGTTCTTTGCTTCCTAGAACCTCCGCTAGCCCATCGTCCGACCGTTGCCACCGTCTGCCGCAGCGCAGCGCCGCCAGCCTTTGGCCAAGCATCTGTGGCCGTTAGATTTAAATCTGGTGGCTGCAATTAGAACTAGACGAACCGGTACGCGCCCATCTGATCCGTTCGTTTAAGTTAGATCCAACGCCCCGCAGAGCACGATCCGACCGAAGCGGTACCAGCCAATGACATCGCGACGTGTGGCCAGGCTTCGTTTTAAAACAGATTTGAATCTATTAGAGATTCAATTTTGAAACCTTTGTAACTTTTGATCCACACGTCCAAAATTTACAAACTTTATATCATTGGAATCAGTGGAACAAGCCCTAGCCAACCATGCAATGTGTTTAGTAAAAAGCCTCTAGTAAAATGTTTGTTTTTGTAGAAACATTTGTATGCATGTTTAGGTTGTAAAAATTATTCCAAAATGTTTTTAGGGTTGAAACCTTTGCAAATTGGTTTGTTGTGAACCTACTGACCCTAGGAACCAACCCATGGTTTTAAAAATGGATTTTGTGAAGTTTAGGAATAAAAACTTGAATTAGCCCATTTCTAGCCAAATAAAAATAATGATTTTGCTATGAAAATGGCTTTGGGGTAAAAGCTTTAGGAAAATGATTTGGATCAAACCTACTTACCCTAAACACCAAGTTTTGAGAATTAACAACTTATTTGGTGAACAACATAAAGTTGTTGCTTTGATAAAAAACATTTTTCACCACATAAAGTAATGATTGGATTTAAAAATGGTTTATAGACAAAACCTTTTTGCAAATGACTTTGCCACTTTAGAAAATGACCACTTTGAACCTTACAAAGTTTAGAAGGCTAGTGGAGACCACCTTTTCAAATAAAACTATCTTTTGCATGCTTGCATGCATGACTTAGTTCCTATGATTTTATGTGGATGTATTGATTGAATATTGGTTGGAATGCTAGTTGATATTGTGTTTGCTTGATTGATTTGTAGTGAAGTTAGAAAAGTGTGAAACCAGCAAGATCAAGAAGTGAACCAACATTCCCTACCAAAAAGGCAAGTGACACTATCATCCAAAGTCCTACTATTTTCATTATACTTAGTGGATTTTTGAAAACATGCATGAAAAGAATTTTTATACTTATGCTATGCTAATCCTAATAGGATACCTTATATATTCCTTAGTGAAAACAATGTAGTTGTTACATGCTTAGCCATGCTACATTTTGAAAAGAGACACATGTTGAGATTTTTATGAAGATGAGAAAAGACTTGTGATTTTATATAATAAAACAAGGACTCAATGAACCACCTGGGTGGACAAGGATACTTTGAGTTTTGGAGAAGGTGGCAACAAAAGGAACCATGTCTATGGCAATCTCTTTGTGTTGTGCTCTAGAAGAAAACCACCCAGGAAACTTAGAGATTGAACATGTTTCTCCAATTGTGGCTTTCGTGTACAACCACATGCTACTTATGGCTCTGGCTTAGTCAACTACATTGGGAAGACCCATGCATTGTCTTCAGGTTACTGAAAATGAGGGACCTGGAATCCTACATGGGTACTGAAGACAAGCTAGCAATGGTGTATGGGAGGACCCTCTGGAAAGACTTCGTCACATTCTCAATCTGCCAGTACTCCATCTTCGTGAGTACCAATCCAGCGGCCACAGATGGAAACAAGATGAGAGTGTGACATGTGGGTAAAGTGTACAACTTCTGCAGAAGATAATAAAATCTAAGTACTTAGCCGTGTCCCCGGTTATGGACAATACTGAGCAACTAAAGCTTGAAGCTATGGGAAATCTCGACATTCCAATTTCTAAAAGAAAATTTTTAAGTGATAACAAAAGACTTGATGCACTTGGGGGTACCAAGGAGCTCAAGAGATTTTGATGAAAACTTGAAGCACTTGGGGTTACCAAGGAGCTCAAGAGATTTTGACAAGGACACTTGGTGGATTCCAAGGAGTTCAGAAAGATTTGACAAAAGATCTAAACCATTTTGAAAAGATAAGATAAATTATTGCTTTCTGCAAATAAGCCTTAAACCCTACTTAGCCAAAAATGCATGTAATGATAGGATCCACTTATATTCTACATAGTAGTGAAACTTGCCAATACAATTCAAATGTATTGACCCTTGTGGATGTAACTTGTAATGTTGCAGGTTTGATTGATATTAGTGAAGTTGATTGATTAGGATTACAAAGTCTACAACCAACATGTTTGCCTGTGGCACTTTGAAGATGAAGGACCCTATGCTTATAGTTATTCCGCTGCAATGTAATGTAATAGCCAAATGAGCTATGTAAGATGTAATAAAATTATGTTGTTCCTGGTTATAAAGTTATATTATGACCTTTGTTTCTTGATATTACATCTTAACTGTGGATGCTAGCTATTGATCCAGGGACTAGCATTGTAAACACAGGGGACTCTACCTTATTTAAAGGTTGGGACCCTTACAGATGGTATCAGAGCACTGTGTTGCCCGTAGGATTTGTAAACCTAGGATTGGACAAAAACCCTTAGAAAAATAGGAGTTGTATTTGTTCCAAAACTTATTTACAAAAAATCTTGTAAACTCTTTCCTCAATCATTTTGGTTTAGACTCCACATCTCTTCTATTTCAACTTGATGGAAAACCTACCCCATGACCAAAGACTACACCATGTGCAAAGGACTTCTTCAACTCTAATGACTTCAACATCTTCAGCATGTTCACCAAGGACCTCAACCTTGGATACCACTAAGGACTACAAGTGAGACAAGGAAATCTTGCTCAAGATTTAGAGACTAAGGGAATGGAAAAAATTAGAAGGAGCCCACATCACTTGAAGTTTTGTGACCAAGAATTTTTCCTAAACAAGACATGAACTCATGAAAGGAGAATCAACCAAGAAGGATGGAAAGAATGCAAGTGAACCCTATAGATATACCACCATATTTTATTTAAGACAAACTCACCAACTTATGTGGTGTAACAAAATATTTTTGGTTGCCTAAGTATGTGCTTGAACTTTGTTGTTTGAGTGAAATGTTTGGCTTGTGATTGCATGCACATTGCTTGTGTGAATTGTGAGGTGTGTGATTAGAATTGATTCCTTACAATATCTTGCCTATTCTAATCTCAATTCAACCCAAACAGATGACTACTCCAAGAGACTCCAACATCAAGGTTGATGACACCAACACCAACCAAGAGGACAGCATGAAAGAACTCATAGCAACCCAACACCAGTTGAACCAAATGACCGCTCAATTCATAGCCAACACCAGTGGGGAAGATCCAACACTGCAAGGATTTTTGGAAACTCAAGCCCAATTGATGCTTAAGGTGACTGATCAAATGATCAACATGGAAGACAACTATTCCAAAAGAGCTTGTGACAACAAGGATGACAGAAATGTTATTCTAGATGGAGCCCCAGCTTGCATTATTTGTGGAGACAAGGATCATACTTCCAAGGAGCATGGAGATCAATGCCCCAACTGTGAAGAGAAACACCCAGTTGGACAATGTCCCACCCCTCAAGCTACTTTTTACCTATGTGAAGGAAACAACCATGTCCCTATCCAATGCCCCATCTACTCCATAGTGGAACAAAGGAAACAAGGTGGAATGCAACAAATGATTGCAAACAATCAAGAAGGATCCCAATCTGCCAAGAAGGTTGATGACAAAGGAAAAGGACCACTTATACCTCCAAGCAAAACAACTCAAATCAAAGGACCAAAGAAATTTTTTCCAAAGAGCAATAGAAGGTCCAAGAAGCATGTAGACATTCCTACCTACCACATAACCTATGAACAACATGAACTAGATGCACTCCTAGCTTTGGAGAAACCCAAAAAGCAAAAGAAGGACAAAAGCCATGTGCAATGTCATAAATGTAAAGAAATGGGACATTATTCCAGTGAATGCCCAAAGAACCAGAAGAATAAGGAGATTGGCCAAGTGTGGTGCAACAACTGCAAAGAGCTAGGCCATTATGCAGCAACTTGTCCACAAGAGACACGTAAAGAACTCAAAGATATCAACTGTTTCAATTGCAAACAACCAGGACATTATGCAAGCAATTATCCAGAAAAGATGAAGAACAAGTTAAACAAGCCTATGAAGGATCTCAACCTTGGCCCCTGAGTCAAGTGTGGAAACAAAGGACACAATGCAGATGTTTGCCCAGAGAAGTTTTCCCAAGATCCCAAGCAAGCCAATATGTAATTTAGTTTAAAAATTTTAAGGGTGGTAGTACCCCAGTTGTTTTGAGCCTACTCGTAACCCTAGCCTTCCCAAATCTCGGGACGAGATTTATTTTAAGGGTGGTAGCCTGTCACATCCCAAGATTTTCCAAATCTTGTAATGTGAAAAATAAATGAATAAAATAAAACTTTGTTGATTTTCAGGGTGAGAAGAAACTTTTTGATTCCAATTGGAAACTTTCAAAACCTTTTTGATCAAGATAAAATCCTAAAGGGATTTAAAAAGATAAACATTTAATAAAGGAAAATAAAAATATTTGGAATTACTATTTTGAATATTTTATATAAAGATTTGATTTTCAAATAAAAAGGAAGAAATTCAAATAAGGATTATTTTAATAGCCAAAATTAAAACTTTGGCCAAGCCTTTGAAATAAAATATTTCCATTTGAGAAAAATAGTAAAAGGTTAATTTAAATAAAATAATAAGGATTTAATATCCAAAGTTTATTGAAAATAAAAGTTTTACTATCTTGATTAAACATCAAAAACTTATTTATTTGTTTTAAACAAGTTTTCCAAGTATTCTTTAATTTCAAATAAAACCTACTGATTGGTTTTGAAAATAATTAAATTTCAAATAGAGTTTTGAATTAAACAAATTCTATTTTGATTTAATAAACAAGGTCTATTTATTTAATTAATAATGGACCCTAAAATAAAAATATTATTTTGTATTTGGGATTTGGGTTATGTTGCTAAACAGAACCAGATTCAATTGCAAAGTATGAGGAATGTTTGAATTAATTTTAATGTTTGATTGTTGTTTGAATTTCAAAACAGAAAATAGAATTAGAAAAGGAAAAAGCATTCAGAAAAAAAATAGAAATGGAATCAGCCCAACTGGCCAAGCCCAACAGCCCAGTGCCAGCCCACTCTCTCCCTCCCGAAGGAAAACGTTTCGCACTCAGTTTCTAACCCGCGCAGACAATGACTGGTGGACCCCTCTCCCTGCCTCTCTCCTTCGCTGACGAAGAGGACCCACGCAGCCAGCTCACCTCCTTCTTCCTCGCGCAGACGACGCCTACCATTTCCTGGCCTTAACGCCGACGATCAATTCACGTTAACCACGACCATTACTCCCCCTGCGACCACGTCCTTTTTATCGCCTGCGCCTTCTCCTCCTTTCCCCTCAAACACCGCAGCACGAGAGCCCCTAGGCTGCCTCAATTCGAGCTCGCAACGCCACTGCTCCGACCACCATCCCCAGCAAATTCCGGCGAGCCAAGCCACCGCCTTGCCACCCCGACCAAGCATACATACTCCCCACTCCCAGGCGCTTCTTCCTGTGCCATCCGTTCAACCGCGGCCGCCCTAGAACCTCGGCTTCGACGACCTCTGAGCGCCGCCGCGTCTGCCTCTCACTCCGGCGACGTCCCCTGGTAAGCACAGACCGCCCCACGCCGTCTCGTTCACGCTCCCACACTCGCCACATCCTCCTGCATCTGACCATGCTCTTGTCTTGCCTTAGGGCGATCTGCAGCGTCGCCTCCGACCACGACCAGAGCCGCCCGACGCTGTTCTCCACTCCAGCGAGCAATCCTGCTAGAACCTGAGCGCCCCTTGCCAAGCCGACCGTACCTTGAGCATCCCCACGTCAATGCGATCACGGTGAGCATCCCCACTTCGTTCTTTGCTTCCTAGAACCTCCGCTAGCCCATCGTCCGACCGTCGCCGCCGTCTGCCGCCGCGCAGCGCCGCCAGCCTTTGGCCAAGCATCTGTGGCCGTTAGATTTAAATCTGGTGGCTGCAATTAGAACTAGACGAACCGGTACACGCCCATCTGATCCGTTCGTTTAAGTTAGATCCAACGCCCCGCAGAGCACGATCCGACCGAAGCGGTACCAGCCAATGACATCGCGACGCGTGGCCAGGCTTCGTTTTAAAACAGATTTGAATCTGTTAGAGATTCAATTTTGAAACCTTTGTAACTTTTGATCCACACGTCCAAAATTTACAAACTTTATATCATTGGAATCAGTGGAACAAGCCCTAGCCAACCATGCAATGTGTTTAGTAAAAAGCCTCTGGTAAAATGTTTGTTTTTGTAGAAACATTTGTATGCATGTTTAGGTTGTAAAAATTATTCCAAAATGTTTTTAGGGTTGAAACCTTTGCAAATTGGTTTGTTGTGAACCTACTGACCCTAGGAACCAACCCATGGTTTTAAAAATGGATTTTGTGAAGTTTAGGAATAAAAACTTGAATTAGCCCATTTCTAGCCAAATAAAAATAATGATTTTGCTATGAAAATGGCTTTGGGGTAAAGGCTTTAGGAAAATGATTTGGATCAAACCTACTTACCCTAAACACCAAGTTTTGAGAATTAACAACTTATTTGGTGAACAACATAAAGTTGTTGCTTTGATAAAAACATTTTTCACCACATAAAGTAATGATTGGATTTAAAAATGGTTTATAGACAAAACCTTTTTGCAAATGACTTTGCCACTTTAGAAAATGACCACTTTGAACCTTACAAAGTTTAGAAGCCTAGTGGATACCACCTTTTCAAATAAAACTATCTTTTGCATGCTTGCATGCATGACTTAGTTCCTATGATTTTATGTGTGTGATGTATTGATTGAATATTGGTTGGAATGCTAGTTGATATTGTGTTTGCTTGATTGATTTGTAGTGAAGTTAGAAAAGTGTGAAACCAGCAAGATCAATAAGTGAACCAACATTCCCTACCAAAAAGGCAAGTGACACTATCATCCAAAGTCCTACTATTTTCATTATACTTAGTGGATTTTTGAAAACATGCATGAAAAGAATTTTTATACTTATGCTATGCTAATCCTAATAGGATACCTTATATATTCCTTAGTGAAAACAATGTAGTTGTTACATGCTTAGCCATGCTACATTTTGAAAAGAGACACATGTTGAGATTTTTATGAAGATGAGAAAAGACTTGTGATTTTATATAATAAAACAAGGACTCAATGAACCACCTGGGTGGACAAGGATACTTTGAGTTTTGGAGAAGGTGGCAACAAAAGGAACCATGTCTATGGCAATCTCTTTGTGTTGTTCTCTAGAAGAAAACCACCCAGGAAACTTAGAGATTGAACATGTTTCTCCAATTGTGGCTTTCGTGTACAACCACATGCTACTTATGGCTCTGGCTTAGTCAACTACATTGGGAAGACCCATGCATTGTCTTCAGGTTACTGAAAATGAGGGACCTGGAATCCTACATGGGTACTGAAGACAAGCTAGCAATGGTGTATGGGAGGACCCTCTGGAAAGACTTTGTCACATTCTCAATCTGCCAGTACTCCATCTTGGTGAGTACCAATCCAGCGGCCATAGATGGCAACAAGATGAGAGTGTGACATGTGGGTAAAGTGTACAACTTCTACAGAAGATAATAAAATCTAAGTACTTAGCCGTGTCCCCGGTTATGGACAATACTGAGCAACTAAAGCTTGAAGCTATGGGAAATCTCGACATTCCAATTTCTAAAAGAAAATTTTTAAGTGATAACAAAAGACTTGATGCACTTGGGGGTACCAAGGAGCTCAAGATATTTTGATGAAAACTTGAAGTACTTGGGGTTACCAAGGAGCTCAAGAGATTTTGACAAGGACACTTGGTGGATTCCAAGGAGTTCAGAAAGATTTGACAAAAGATCTAAACCATTTTGAAAAGATAAGATAAATTATTGCTTTCTGCAAATAAGCCTTAAACCCTACTTAGCCAAAAATGCATGTAATGATAGGATCCACTTATATTCTACATAGTAGTGAAACTTGCCAATACAATTCAAATGTATTGACCCTTGTGGATGTAACTTGTAATGTTGCAGGTTTGATTGATATTAGTGAAGTTGATTGATTAGGATTACAAAGTCTACAACCAACATGTTTGCCTGTGGCACTTTGAAGATGAAGGACCCTATGCTTATAGTTATTCCGCTGCAATGTAATGTAATAGCCAAATGAGCTATGTAAGATGTAATAAAATTATGTTGTTCCTGGTTATAAAGTTATATTATGACCTTTGTTTCTTGATATTACATCTTAACTGTGGATGCTAGCTATTGATCCAGGGACTAGCATTGTAAACACAGGGGACTCTACCTTATTTAAAGGTTGGGACCCTTACATGTAAGAACTGTAACTTGTTACTCCCTGTTCCGGGAAGGAGCTACGAACGCGGAAGGAAAGGAACTCCATGAAAGTTCTGGTCAACCTGTGAAGGCTGATGGTCATAGTTTTTCATAATAAAATCAATCTTTGAAGAAAGATTTACAAAAAAACTACATAGTGCCAAGGATTTATAATCCGAGGTGGTAGTTAGAGCATAAAACTTCCCTCCTTGCATATAATGAACTTGTTGGGTAACGCTGTTACTCATTCTTTCCTTTGATCCCTTGCTTAGACTCTAAGGATCCCGAAGACGTGCCAATGTATGCATCCGAATGCCAAGAAGATGTGTACTACGAGGAACCTGATCTGTCCGGAGGAGTTGAAGGAGTGGATTACGAAATCCGCTATGGTGTCGATGAGAATGAGTCCAACTAAGTAACCCTAGTTAATAGTAACGAATGGAGCCGAGCAGCATGAACTCTATAGAATAAGCTGTTGAGCTCAACTCCTAGATGGAGTTGCTACTTTTAAATTCCGCTGAACACTTTATATTTTGGTTTGTAAGTTGGATCTTTTGGAAGTCTTGAACTTCCGGTATTGTAATAAGAATAATGTGTGTACTTTTGTAATATGGACCCGCAATGTTTCTGTTGTACCACTCTGAGGGATGTGATATTTACGGAACGGTGTTCTGTAGATGTCATGTCAACGACTATAGTGCACTACACATGCGGTGGTATGCTGGGTCACTGCAGTTGGTATCAGAGCAAATTGCTTTGACCTTAGGTTGGAAACCTAGTAAAGGGTATTACATGTAGGAGAATTAGCAACGATAAAGAATTCTCTAAAAGTAATATAATGGGTATTCAAATGAGAATATTCCGTTATATATTTTAGTGCGATAATTCTTTGTTATGATACAATATGTCATTGGATACTAATCAAAATTATTTTTCTGATATACAGAGATATGGCACCAAAGTTTCCAAAAGAGACTTAGGTAAAGAAAGAGGAGACTCCTGATGATTATCAAGGATCATTTACAGACCAACTTCGTCAACTTTTAAATCTCTTTAGTTGTCCAACTAGAATTCCAGTGAACACTATCACTTACCTTGATGGTCGGATGTTATCCAAGTATCCTGTGAGTATCCAACTTCCAGAGAAGCTTGGATTATATCACGATCTACCCATAGGAGAAGGTAGGAGTCATTTAGCAGCCTATCATGTTGCTGTTGTGGAGGCGATAGCTAATATCCGGGAGAAGAAAACCAAGGAGTTAGAAGGTAGCACATTTTCTGTGATACCTCATGATTCTATAGACTCAGAGCCTATACCGGATCATCTTAATTTGGTTAAGAAACATCCTAAGTTAGCTTCCAAGTTTATGGATAGATACCAGACACTCGTTGCGTCTTTTTATAAGACTCATCAAGTGATTGTTGAAGACAAAAATGACATGTTAGAGGATCCAACTGATCCGGAAAGGAGGAAGCAGTTAGCATTCCAGTTATAGAAAGAAGCAAGTAGTAGTGCAACACCTATCTTTAAGGATATACCTATAGATCCGGAATATTTTACACCATATCCTTATTCACCAAGACCTGAACCTACACATGATCCTACTATGGATATGCGGTATGCAGTACCACAGGGCTCAGAGGATGGTTCTGACTCAGAACTTCCTATTGAGAATTCATATGGTTGGAGGATGGGATCATACAATGGATCTCATGAACACCAGATGTCCACAGATGGTTTTGACAGAAATGTTGGACAATCTAGTTGGATGGGTGAAAGAATGAACCCTAATAACAGTAGTAGAAATACCATGTCAATAGATGATCAGGATGAAGAAGAAGATCCTGAAGAAAGAGTGTTTGCATCATCAACATCTTCTCAAACCCAGGGAATATACATTATCTAGTATTTAACCATCTTGCCCACGACAGCACCTGGGGAGCAGAAGGATCTGTGTATCCTGTTGACAACTCAAGAAATGAAGCTTAGGAGATGTAGGTTGGAGATAATGTTGAATATGTTTCTGAAGACTTTTCAGCTGAGCTGGAGGGAGTCGATGCGCTCAGGTTGAGTAATGACTCAAGTACTGACACTTCAGATACAGAGTATGTTCCTTATGGAAGGCCATATCTTCCACAAACTGTGCGACGAACAACACGTCATCACGGTTGGACATCAGGCATGTATGATGAGCGTAGTTACTACTATAAGGAGACAAGTAGTCAATAGTATCAAGCACTGTGTATTGTACTCCAAGTAATAAGGTAGTGAGATGAATACGGTAGTTTTTTGATTATACCTATAAGGTATATGTTGTAATAACTTTATATCATTATGATATTATGTATAATATGTGAAATGCATATTTGGATTTTCTTTGTATCTTCATTGTGTGACTAGTTTTGTGCGTAAAGTCGAGCTCAGAACACATGTGCATGATGTAATTATCAGTATTCCCTTTATGTTGCAGGACTAGGGGGTCATGGATACGGGTGTAGAAATGGAAACTGAGCAGCAGCGGATGGAGCGAGAGGCCAAGGAAAAGGCCGAGGCCGATGCAGCAAATCAAGGAGCATTACCACCACCACCACCACCATTGAGGCCGTTAATGGAACAGAACTTTATGCAATGCATGCAAATGATGCAAGAGACCCAGAACAAGTTCATGGAAGAGTTGCTGGGGCGAGCAAATCAGAGGGCACCTGAAGGTGGATGAGTGAGTCTATCTAATTTCCAGAATGCAAGACCGTTACCTTTTGCATCAGCTCCTGAACCAATGGATGCGTAAGGCGGCTGTGAGATCTGAGAGGAAGCTGAAAACTGTGGGTTGAAATGATGAGGAAAAATTGAGGTATGCAACTCATCTGCTGACTGGAACTGCAGCATCATGGTGGGAAAATCAGTTGGCCATGCAACAACCAGGAAGGGAGTTTACCTGGGAGGAGTTCAAGCAGAGATTCCTGAATATCATGTTCCGGAAAGTGTCATGGAGTTGAAGAGGAGAGAATTTGAGGAGCTTCAGCAAGGATATACTAGTGTCATGAAGTACATCCGGGAGTTTAGACAACTGTATCGTTATGCTGAGGAGGATGTTAACACTGAAGAGAAGAGGAAGAAGCGTTTCTTGCATGGATTAAGTCCATTTGTGAAGATGCAGCTAAGGTTCGCCAATAAGCAAACTTATCAGCAGTTGTTGGATGCAGCCATTACTTTTGAAGATGACTACAAGAATGTCCAAGAGGATCGGAGGAAGAGAGCCAAGAAGGAAACCAAGAGAATTTAGGCAAGCAAACCTAAACCTAACCTGGAGTTCAAACCTCGAAATAGAAATTATGGCAACAACAATAATAACAATAACAATCACAGTAACAAGGGCAGTAGTGGAAATCAATCCAATCCAAGAAGGAATGTTATCTATAACAATTGTGGAATTCCAGGGCATTTCCAGAGGGAATGCAAAAGCCTGTAGTGATCTGTTATGGTTGTGGCCACAAGGGGCATACCAAGCCATATTATCCGAGCAAACCACCAGGTGGATGGCCTACCAAGGGAGGAGGACAAGCCAGTGGAGGAAATGGACAGTCTAATAAAGGGGGAAATAATGGCAAGAACAACAATGGCAAGAGAAACCGACCCACCGGAAAACTGAACTGTGCAACCCTCGAGGAGGTGGATAATTCGGAGCATGCAGTGATAGGTACGCTCAATATCCTTACCAATCCCGGCAAATTTCTATTTGATACTGGTGCAACTACTTCATTCATTTCTGAAGAATTTTGTGATAAGTTTGCGATTAGAAGGGCAACGTTAGAACGTCCTATGACCGTAGTTACGACAGGAGGGAATGTGATTGTACGCCACATAAAACAAGATCAGGTTATCTCGATCTGTGGTTGTACATATTTCGCAGAACTTTATGTGATTCCTTTGAAGGGAATTGCAGTAGTCCTGGGGATGGATTGGATGATGGAACACGGAGCTCAGATTAATTGTGAGGAGAAAACTGTCTCAATCAGAACTCCAAGTGGAGCAAGGATAGTTTACCAAGCAGATAAACAGAGTCATATCATGGTAGATCTGCAGTTGAATTCAATGAAAGAAGTTAAATTAGAAGAGATTCCTATAGTTAATGAATTCCAAGATGTTTTTCCAACAGAATTACCGGGAATGCCACCAGACCGGGAGATAGAGTTCACCATTGACCTAATACCTGGTACAACACCAATAGCTCAAGCATCATATAAAATGGTACCCAAAGAGTTGAAAGAACTCAAGGAGCAAATTGATGAGTTAGCGAGAAAATGATTTATACAGGAAAGTGTATCTCCATGGGGAACACCAGTAATCTTTGTGGATAAGAGAGATGGTGGAAGACAGATGTGTGGTGATTATAGAAATCTGAACAACATGACTATCAAGAATAAGTATCCTTTACCAAGAATTCAAGATTTGTTTAATCAAGTGAAAGGAGCTGGAGTATTTTCAAAGATCGATTTAATATCTGGATACCATCAAATAAAAATCAAGCCGGAAGATGTTCCAAAAACAACATTTGTCTCAAGATATGGACACCATGAGTATCTGGTAGTACCATTTGGTTTGACCAATGCACCGGCAATATTCATGAATCTGATGAACAAGTTCTTCATGCCATATTTGGACAAGTTTGCCATCGTCTTTATTGATGATATTTTGATATATTCCAGGGATAAGGAAGAGCATGCTGACCATTTGAGAATAGCATTGCAAACTTTAAGAGAACATAAGCTTTATGCTAAGTTCAGTAAGTGTGAGTTCTGGCTAGATGACGTAGAATTCCTCGGTCATGTGATCAGTAAGGATGGAATTGCTATGAATCCATCTAAAGTTCAGTCAGTACTAGAATGGACTGCACTGACCAATGTGAAATAAATTCGAGGTTTCTTAGGAATGTGTAACACCCTCAGAATCGGACCTATGCAAGTTCGGGCAAAATTCACCAAACCCGCATAGAAACGATTCAAAGGTGCCCACCAGGCACTTTCGTGCGGGTGGAAAACGAAGTAATAACATTACACAACAGTCCTCGATGGGTCCCACAGAACAGATATATATAACATCGACTCAAAGAGTCAAGAATACATACATAATATACAAAGATCCAAATCACCTTGAAAACAGTAGAGCGTCCGACTACGGACAAGATGCAAATGGGGCTAAGAGCCCTGAAGAATAACCAATGGCGTCCATGACCCTGCCCAGGCCAAGCCGGAAGGGTAACCACGCTATGGCGTCGATCTCAAAACACTTAACAAAGGGTGCCGACAAAGGCAAAGCAGAAAAACAAAGAAGGAGCGTCGATCGAGGCCAAGACACAGCGAGGCTAGAATTCGGTCCTCGCCTACATAGGTATGGTGGATCGAGCGGCGTGACAAGATGCACTAAACAACTGTAGAGACTCGATACAAGGCGGTTATCGAGAGGGTGAGAATGACCTATCCGGATCCAACCTGAAGCTATCACCAATCAAACCCATCCTGGTGTTTCCCCCCTCGAGACCAAACGAGGAAGTCAACCGAGGAACTCACACCGTTGGCAGTTTTACTTATTCAGTTATAGTGGTGGCACTTTACTAGTCAGATTTAGATAATCGTCCTGATGAAGTAAGCAGTGGGCACTTTTAGTTAACCATTCCGTTGTAGTGGCAACACTTACTAGTCAGATGCAATTATCATGAGGTAACCCCAAAACCCAGCAATTGTTGGTACTTTTATTCAGCCATTCCGTTGTAGTTGCCATAATTACTAGTCAGATACAATTGTCGCAAGCGACAACCAAACAAGCAATTGTGGGCAGTATTAATTAGCCATTCCATTATAGTAGAGCTGGTTACTAGTCATTATAAGTCAAATTTATAGCAGTAAACTTTAGTTATGCTTGTCTATGATCGAGATCTTGCTCCAAGTCGTCCATATCCATGGACACGGCTTTGAGAAAGTTTTAACCCGGCGGTGCACCAATAGCAACACGCTCGATCAACCTCGGAAAAACCAAATCAAAACCCAACGAGGCTTTCACGGTGAACAATCACAGATTCAGAAATATTTCAGGGGCCACCTTAGAGTAGAACCCGCAGAGTAAGCAAGCTCCGAGACGGCCTCAAGGTTTGGCGGGACGGCTGTGAACGACTGGGAACCCCAAACGGGGCTTGTCGACACCGCGGAATCGTGGTCCGATCCTAAACAGTACAGTGTGCAGTACCTCGCACAATCGTAAATAAAGCGGTAAAGCATGGCATAAGTACAGGATCGTAAATAAAACCTCAAACTAGTTTGTGGCCCCAAGAAATAAGAATGAATCAAGCTCTGGCTCAGGGGGGTCCCATATACCTCCCGGATGTGGATAGCGCGCAAAAACAAGGAACAGGTATCAAGTACTCGGGGTCTTACGGGACACAAGTGGGCGTTCGGAAACCAAATATTATCTATCACCCACCGATGCCTCTGCTTATTCAATTTTAATTGTTAAACAGAAAGTAAAATGACGATAAGTAAACTAGAATCATCTCCAACATCATCATGCGGCAATACATCAGCAACTGTGGCATATGGCGACACACATCAGCACTTGAGCAAGCAACTACGACGCGCAAGTCCAACTATCTACCAAACAACAGGTAATAGGATGTGTCCAAGGCAATATAAGGCTGCAAGGGATATCACGGGTTCGGAAACTAAAGCATCGCAACACAGATAGCAGTAGATCAACAGGAGGGAATAAATACTATAATAGTAAGATAGGTAGAAAGGGGGAGATGCTCGCCTGAAAACATTGTCGAAGGTTTTCCCCGAAGATCGGGGCGAAGCTCACATCAACTCATCGGCCTTATCCGCGAAGAACCAAATCACTAGAAGAAACACCGGATGCAATATTTAATACAACGGCAGAAGATCGGCATGATGCATGTATGATGTATGGCATGGCAACGGTGCGATGCAATTAGGTCATATTAAGCGGGCGGTCCCGACAATTATTTAGATGGTGCAAGTTATTTAGCTACCCCGCAAATTAAATGTGGTTTTAACAAGGCAAGATAAGATACCGGTTCGCTACACAAGTTTAAATGAGGCCGATATGAGACTAGATTTGCCCGCATATGGGCCCCATATTTAATTATTAGGTGAATCGGCATAAGGCCCCCAAACCACAGATATGCATGCGAGATGAAAGACAATTCAATATGCAACAGGTTGTTGTTATGTTATAAAATAGGGTTCGAGGAAAAGGGTTCACACATTAGGGGGCTCGACGATCTTGTCAGGGTTCCGGGGTTCGGGGTTGGTCTCGGGGTCCAGGGTTCGACGGTTCCGTTCTCGGGGTCCAGGGTCGGAGAGGTCCGAATCGGGGTTCGGATCGTTCTCGCAACGGGTAGTTCTTAGCCTTTTCGCGATGGTCGGTCCTGTTGTCGGTCCTCTCGTTCGGTGGAAGCACTTGTCGTGTTCGGGTGGAGCACTTGTCGTTCCATGGCGATCTTGGCGCCGGCCCTCGGGCTATCGCGGAAAGGAGTTCTTGTCGGGGCTGTGATTGACCTTGGTGTTTCGGAAGATCTTGCCGACTCCTTGCGAAGGCTTTGGGTGCTCTAGATCGGTCTTGTGGTCTCGCCATCGGGTTCTTGGAGGAGGTCATGGCTTTGAAGCAGTACTTGTCGCACGGGGCTCGGCGTCCTCGAGGGAGTACTTGGCGTGCAGTTCGGTCTTGTCCGCGAGGAGATCTTTGACGAGATCGAAGAACCGGGCGCCGAGTGCGATCTTGGATCCGGGAGCAGAACACAGGTCGGTGTCAGCGCATGAGGGGACAAAGGCGAGGGATGGCGTCCGAGGTTAAGCCGCTTGCAGCGAGGCTCCGATGCGGCACGGGCCCCGCGGCGGCCGCTTGGCGAGGCGGAGGGCTCGGATGCGCTGCCACGAACGGGCGAGCTCGGTGGCTTCGCCGGGCTAGCGGGGCAGTCTGCAGGCGGCCATGGCGGCGAAGATGGTTGAGGCGGCAGGCGCGACGGATGGAGGCGGGCGAGGCTGCTGTGAGGCACGCCTTTGCGAGGCGGCGAGGCGCGCTGGCCGAGGCCGAAGCGAGGCGGCGGCCCGAGGGGCACGGGGAGCCTGGGCGTGGCGTGGCCTGCTCGGGGGCAGACGCCTTGTGGCGCGGCGGAGCGTGACGGCGGGAGGTCCAGCGGCGCGCTGTGTGGAGAAGGTGAGAGGGCGGCGAGGTGGTCGGCAGCGTGGCGGAGTCTTGACAGCGGGCTTGGGGAACAGCCGGAAGGGAGGAGGAGGCGCTAAGCAGGCGAGGCGGTGGACGGCCAGTGAGCGAGGAGACTGACGGGGAGGGAAGGAGGAGGCGGCTGCCGGAGGGAGAAGGGCGGTCGACGAGGGGTCGCCGCGAGGGAGGAAGGGCGTCGCTGAGGGAGGATGGGGACGGGGCGCGGTTGGTGAGAAGGAGAAGGTGGGGTCGACGCGGGGCCGCGTGAGGGGATCCGAGCGGCAGGTGGGTGGTTTGGACCGGGTCCAGGGGGTGGGACCGGCTTGTGTGAGTGCGTGCGTGTGTGGGCTGGGGGAGGTTTGAGAGGAGAGAGAGGAGTGAGGGGCCAAGTGTCAAGATCTGGTTGGTTAGGGGGAAGGAGTGAGATGATGTGGCGAGTGCTGATAGGATGGGGTGAGGTGGAGGGTGAGAGAGGGTAGAAAACTGGGTGAGAATAGGATTAGATGGGGCAGATAGGGTGGACCGATTTAAAATCTGGGCGTCGTTGGGTCGGGTTGGCCTGCTCATTGCCCTACAAAATAAATAAATATTTTTATTTATTTTTAACAGACCGTTTGCACAACATTTTTAATTAAAACAAAATATTCCGGGGACCGGGCTTGTGTGAGTTGAATTAAGATGGGGCGTTTGGAAAACAAATCGGGCGTTGCGAAAATAGTTTTGGCAAACAATGCATGATGATGACGATGCAATGCACAAATTCAACGCGATTTTCTAGTAGTGGTTTTGCGGGATGCCACAATTCGACACCACTAACAATGGATCTCGCCCTCGAGATCCGCCTCATGGTACCGGAAGGAAGGTCGGCGTCTGCATCTTCTCGCTTTGCATAGATCCTCGCGACACCACTAACGAGGGTCCATCCTCCATCTTGAAATCGGCGACACCACCAACAAAGGGCCGTTGTTCCTGATCGTCGGGAGAACTCTCCGGGAACAAAAGGTCGAAGTTAAAGGTAAAGCCACCTCTAACTTCCATAGATAGAGTAAACTCGCTGGATCCACTGATTCGACATGCAAGAGTGAATGATAAGAGCAGTGGTAGGGTAGCTACTCCATCCCACACTCAAACCATTTCTCTGCACGCGAATAGATGGATTTTGCAACCAACTCTCGGAATTAGACTGAAGATCTCGACAAGCGAGGTTCGGAACAAAGGGTTGATGCCAGCCGAAATCGTATGAAAGACACAATGATTAGGTTTCGCGGTGGTTCCATTGGCATGAACAACACATGCTCAAGGTTAACCCCAACTTCACCAAAGCTCGTCCTTCTCATATGTTTTTCAACGACACTGATATCCGGCAAGGAACACATATGGATAAGAGTTCAAGAACAAAAGATCGGATGAAGGGTACAACAGGCAAGTTGCAGACTGATGATCGTAGCACCTCCGTGACAACAAGGAAGAAAGCGAAGCCCTGAAGGTACGACGGAAACCCAACCACGAGAATTCCTGGACTCGAAGAGAGAGAAGAGAGCAGATTCAAAACACGTCGAGGTAAGAGGAGAATAGCAGAGGGGTAAGGAGTAAAATCAGACCTAGTCAGAACTATCCAACCGATTTTGCAAAAATAGTTTTGACACTCTATTTCGGCCGTTAGCTAGGTTATCCTACAAATTTGGACTTGTGGGTATCATAGCTGCTGAGCTCGATACCACTCTGTAACACCCTCGAATCGGACCTATGCAAGTTCGGGCAAAATTCACCAAACCCGCATAGAAAGCGATTCAAAGGTGCCCACCAGCACTTTCGCGGGTGGAAAGCAAGTAATAACATTACAACAGTCCTCGATGGGTCCCACAGAGCATATATATAACATCGACTCAAAGAGTCAAGAATACATACATAATATACAAAGATCCAAATCACCTTGAAAAGCAGAGGCGTCCGACTACGGACAAGATGCAAATGGGGCTAAGAGCCACGAAGAATAACCAATGGCGTCCATGACCCTGCCAGTGCCAAGCCGGAAGGGTAACCGCTAACGGCGTCGATCTCAAAACCTGCTTAACAAAGGGTGCCGACAAAGGCAAAGCAGAAAAACAAAGAAGGAGCGTCGATCGAGGCCAAGCACGGCGAGGCTAGAATTGGCGGTCCTCGCCTACATAGGTATGGTGGTGGCGGCGTGGCGACATGCACTAAACAACCTGTAGAGACTCGATACAACTGGCGGTTATCAGAGAGGGGTGAGAATGACCTATCCGGATCCAACCTGAAGCTATCACCAATCAAACCCATCCTGGTGTTTCCCCCCTCGAGACCAAACGAGGAAGTCAACCGAGGAACTCACACCGTTGGCAGTTTTACTTATTCAGTTATAGTGGTGGCACTTTACTAGTCAGATTTAGATAATCGTCCTGATGAAGTAAGCAGTGGGCACTTTTAGTTAACCATTCCGTTGTAGTGGCAACACTTACTAGTCAGATGCAATTATCATGAGGTAACCCCAAAACCCAGCAATTGTTGGTACTTTTATTCAGCCATTCCGTTGTAGTTGCCATAATTACTAGTCAGATACAATTGTCGCAAGCGACAACCAAACAAGCAATTGTGGGCAGTATTAATTAGCCATTCCATTATAGTAGAGCTGGTTACTAGTCATTATAAGTCAAATTTATAGCAGTAAACTTTAGTTATGCTTGTCTATGATCGAGATACTGTGCTCCAAGTCGTCCATATCCGCGGACACGGCTTTCAGAAAGTTTTAACCCGGCCGGGGTGCACCAATAGCAACACACGCTCGATCAACCTCGGAAAAACCAAATCAAAACCCAACGAGGCTTTCACGACTGAACAATCACAGGATTCAGAAATATTTCAGGGGGCCACCCCTTAGAGTAGAACCCGCAACGGAGTAAGCAAGCTCCGAGACGGCCTCAAGGTTTGGCGGGACGGTGAGCATCGGGAACCCCAAACGGGGCTTGTCGACACAGCGGAATCGTGGTCCGATCCTAAGCGATGCAGTGCGTACCTCGCACAATCGTAATTAAAGCGGTAAAGCATGGCATAAATGCAGGATCGTAAATAAAACCTCAAACTAGTTTGTGGCCCCAAGAAATAAGAATGAATCAAGCTCGGCTCAGGGGTCCCATATACCTCCGGATGTGGATAGCGCAAAACAAGGAACAGGTATCAAGTACTCGGGGTCTTACGGGACACAAGTGGGCGTTGAAACCAAATATTATCTATCACCCACCGATGCCTCTCGCTTATTCAATTTTAATTGTTAAGCGAAAGTAAAATGACGATAAGTAAACTAGAATCATCTCCAACATCATCATGCGGCAATACATCAAGCTGTGGCATATGGCGACACATCAGCACTTGAGCAAGCAACTACGACGCATAAGTCCAACTATCTACCAAACAACGTAATAGGATGTGTCCAAGGCAATATAAGGCTGCAAGGGATATCACAGGTTGAAACTAAAGCATCGCAGCACAGATAGCAATAGATCAACAGGAGGGAAGTAAATACTATAAAAGTAAGATAGGTAGAAAGGGGGAGATGCTCGCCTGAAAACATTGTCGAAGGTTTTCCCCGAAGATCGGGGCGAAGCTCACATCAACTCATCGGCCTTATCCGCGAAGAACCAAATCACTAGAAGAAACACCGGATGCAATATTTAATACAACGGCAGAAGATCGGCATGATGCATGTATGATGTATGGCATGGCAACGGTGCGATGCAATTAGGTCATATTAAGCGGAAGGGTCCACAATTATTTAGATGGTGCAAGTTATTTAGCTACCCCAAATTAAATGTGGTTTTAACAAGGCAAGATAAGATACCGGTTCGCTACACAAGTTTAAATGAGGCCGATATGAGACTAGATTTGCCCGCATATGGGCCCCATATTTAATTATTAGGTGAATCGGCATAAGGCCCCCAAACCACAGATATGCATGCGAGATGAAAGACAATTCAATATGCAACAGGTTGTTGTTATGTTATAAAATAGGGTTCGAGGAAAAGGGTTCACACATTAGGGGGCTCGACGATCTTGTCGAGGTTCGGGGTTGGGTTGGTCTCGGTCCGAGGTTCACGGTTCCGTTCTCGGGGTCCAGGGTCGGAGAGGTCCGGAACTGGGGTTCGACGGGATCGTTCTCGGCAACGGGGTAGTTCTTGACGCACTCGCGATGGTCGGTCCTGTTGTCGGTCCTCTCGTTCGGGTGGAAGCACTTGTCGTGTTCGGGGTGGAGCACTTGTCGTTCGATGGCGATCTTGACGTCGGCCCTCGGGCGGCTATGCGGAAAGGAGTTCTTGTCGGGGCTGCGCAGTTGACCTTGGTGTTTCCGGAAGATCTTGCCGACTCCTTGCGAAGGCTTTGGGTGCTCTAGATCGGTCTTGTGGTCTCGCCATCGGGTTCTTGGAGGAGGTCATGGCTTTGAACGAGTACTTGTCGCTGCCGGCTCGGCGTCCTCGAGGGAGTACTTGGCGTGCAGTTCGGTCTTGTCCGCGAGAGATCTTGGACGACGAGATCGAAGAACGGGCGCGCCGGTGCGATCTTCGGATCCGGGAGCAGAACACAGGGTCGGTGTCGAGCGCATGAGGGGACGGGGCGAGGGATGGCGTCGAGGTTAAGCCGCTGAAGGCGAGCTCTCCGATGCACAGGGCCCACGTTGCCGCATGAGCCTGCTGACAGGCGGAGGGCTCGGATCTGTGGCCACGAACGGCGGGGCGAGCTCGGTGGCTCCGAGGGCTAGCGGCCGGCAGAGGCGGGGCCCATGGGCGAAGGATGGTTGAGGCGCCAGGCGCTGACGGATGGAGGCGGGCGGAGGTCGCTGCTGTGAGGCCGCACGCTTTCGGGCGAGGGCGGAGAGGCGCTGGCCGAGGCCGAGCGAGGCTGAGGGAGCCGAGGGAGCTGGGCGTGGCGTGGCCTGCTCGGGGGGACCTTGGGCACGCCAGGGGTGAGCGGTGTGGGCGTGGGAGGTCCAGGTGTGGCCGCAAGCGGTGGAGAAGGTGCAGAGGGCGGCGAGGTGGTCGACGCTTGCGGCGGAGACAGCGGGCTTGGGAAACGGAAGGAGAGGAGGAGGAGGCGCGCAGCGAGGCGGTGGGCGCAGCTGTCAGCGAGGGAGGAGACTGACGGAGGAAGGAGGAGGCTGCCGGGAGAAGAAGCGGCATGGTCGGCTGACGAGGGTCGCCATGAGGAGAGAAGCGTCGGGCTGAGAGGGAGGATGGGGACGGCGCGGTTGGTGAGAAGGAGAAGGTGGGGTCGGGCGCGTGAGGGATCCCGGCAGGTGGGTGGTTTGGACCGGGTCCAGGGGGTGGGACCGGCTTGTGTGAGTGCGTGCGTGTGTGGGCTGGGGGAGGTTTGAGAGGAGAGAGAGGAGTGAGGGGCCAAGTGTCAAGATCTGGTTGGTTAGGGGGAAGGAGTGAGATGATGTGGCGAGTGCTGATAGGATGGGGTGAGGTGGAGGGTGAGAGAGGGTAGAAAACTGGGTGAGAATAGGATTAGATGGGGCAGATAGGGTGGACCGATTTAAAATCTGGGGCGGTCGTTCGGGTCGGGTTGGCCCGTTCGACTGCCCCTACAAAATAAATAAATATTTTTATTTATTTTTAACAGACCGTTTGCACAACATTTTTAATTAAAACAAAATATTCCGGGGACCGGGCTTGTGTGAGTTGAATTAAGATGGGGCGTTTGGAAAACAAATCGGGCGTTGCGAAAATAGTTTTGGCAAACAATGCATGATGATGACGATGCAATGCACAAATTCAACGCGATTTTCTAGTAGTGGTTTTGCGGGATGCCACAGAATGGCTGGTTATTATCGGAGATTCATTGAAGGTTTCTCCAAAATAGCTGGACCAATGACCAAATTATTAAGGAAGAATACACCATTCAAGTGGGATGAAAAATGTGAAGCAAGTTTCCAAGAGTTGAAGACGAGATTAACCACAGCTCCAATTTTAGCAGTTTCTGAAACAGGGAAGGATTTCACCGTTTACTGTGATGCATCTAAAGAAGGTTTGGGTTGTGTATTAATGCAAGATCGGAAAGTGATTGCTTATGGTTCAAGGCAATTGAAACCACATGAAGTCAACTATCCAACTCATGATTTAGAGTTAGCAGTAGTAGTTTTTGCACTGAAAGGATGGAGGCATTTTCTTTATCGAGCCAAATGTGAGTTATACACTGACCATAAAAGTCTCAAATATTTCATCACTCAAAAGGAATTAAATATGAGACAGAAGCGCTGGTTGGAATTAATCAAGGATTATGATTTAACAATCAATTATACCCCAGGAAAAGCAAATGTTGTAGAAGATGCTTTAAGCAGAAAGAGTGAAGATATTCAACCTAGTAATAGGGAGCTACCAAAAGAGTTACAAATGGACTTGGAAAGATTATAACTTCAATTCATTAGAACAGAGGTTCTTTGAGGATTAGCTACTATGCAGGTAGTTGCAGAGCAGGGCAGTGATCTTAAGAAAGAAATTTTTAGACATCAAGAAGAAGATCCTTTTATTGCTGAGGAAATTCGGAGGATATCTCAAGGGAAAAATCAGTTTTTTGCCTTGGGGATTATGGGTCTTTATGGTTCCAAGATCGTCTATGTGTTCTAGATGTGACTGAGATCAGAAATGTCATACTCAAATAAGCACATGATACACCATATTCTATACATCCAGGGAGTACTAAGATGTATATGGATTTGAAAGAACTATTCTGGTGGAATAACATGAAAAGAGATATTGCTAAATATGTATCTGAATGCCATACTTGTCAAAGGGTGAAGGCTGAACATCAAAGTCTAGCAGGACCATTACAACCCTTGGAAATTCCTGAATGGAAATGGGAGGAAATAGATATGGACTTCATTACAGGATTACCTATGACACCAAAAAGAAAGGATATGATATGGGTAATTGTGGACAGACTCACTAAGAGTGCACATTTCATTCCGGTGAACCAAAAGGATAATGCCGAGAAGTTAGTTGAAGTATATGTCAAAGAAATAGTAAGTAAGCATGGAGTACCCAAAAATATCGTAACTGATAGGGGATCAGTGTTTACTTCAGCATTTTGGAAGCCATTGCATGAAGCACTTGGTTCAAAGTTAGATTTTAGCATGGAATATCATCCTGAGACAGGAGGTCGAACTGAAAGAACAAATCAAATACTAGAAGACATGTTGAGAGCTTGTGCACTAGATTTTGGAGTAACATGGGAAGATCACCTACCATTGGCAGAATTTTCTTATAACAATAGCTATCAGAGTAGTCTGAAGGCAGCTCCATATGAGATTCTGTATGGAAGGAAGTTTAGATCACCAATATGTTGGTATGAACCTGGAAGCAGCAAAGAATTTGCGCCAGATTATATCAAGGAGAGACAAGACATCATTGGTAAGATCAGGGATAGACTGAAAATAGCCCAGAGCAGGCAGAAAAGTTATGCGGATCAAAGTCGATGATCATGTCATCCAGAAGTGGGAGATATGGTCTATTTGAAAGTAAGTCCAATGAAAGGAGTAAAAAGATTCGAAGTTAAAGGAAAACTGAGTCCAAGATATATCGGACCATTCAAGATACTGAGTCAAAACAGAACTATAGCTTATGCTTTAGAGTTACCATCAAGATTGGCTCAAGTGCATAATGTTTTCCATGTGTCACAACTTCGCAAATGTTTGAAAGTTCCAGATGATGCAATAACACATCAAGAGATAGAACTACAAGCAGACTTGACTTTTATATTGAAAAGCCCTATAAGATTCTGGAAGAAAACTAGAAAAAGATTGAGAAAAAGAGCAATCAAATATTGCAAGGTACAGTGGGAACATCACCCTGAGAGGGAAGCCACATGTGAGAAGGAAGAGGATTTAAGAAAAGCTTATCCAGAACTATTGAGGTACATATCCACAAACTTCAGGACGAAGTTTAATTTAAGGGGGAAAGTCTGTAACATCCCAGTATTTAGGACCTAACGAAGGGTAGATTTAGGAATATGTATTGTTGCATGCATTCATCTGTGAAAAATGTGGGTAAAATTTTCGCTAAATAAAAAAACCTAAGTGATCAGGTTTTCTTTCATACTTTGAGATTAGGTTTAGTCTTAAAGGGTGATTGTTATAAACTTTGAGATGATCTTAAGGAGTTATGTGTTTAGAATGAATTTGAATTTTAAACTTGAGTGTTTGAATTATAATTTAAATTATTTAGATATAATATTTGAATCTTAAATTAATTAAGAGATAAGTATTATAACTTAAATCTTATCCAAAAACAATATTGAATATGAAATTCATTTCATATTATTAATGCATAAACAAGTTACAAAGAATGTAATCTACTGAAGTCATTCCAAACATCACAATTTACAAAAGAATAAAGAATAAGAATATTCTTTATTAATAATAATATAATCTTTATTACAAATAAATAAAATAAAGATTACAAGAATAATAAAATAAAAATTACAAAAGAATAAGAAAATTACATTTGAATATCTACTAACTATCCTATATCTAAATCTACACTAAATCTTCATCTTTATCTTTGTACCTGCAAAATAAAGACTAAATAGAAACAAAATAAGATTAGTGTTTGTAATATTTCTCTCAGATATGTCAGTGAAATGCACTTGACAAATTCATCATTGAGAAATTTTATAAAGGGGCAAGTTTCACCAATATGAAAGATTTCATCTTTCATAAATTCAAAGCCAAAAGTCAAATGACAGCCAAGAGGGACCAATTCACCAGCCAGATGAAAGTAATCTGGTAATAGTAAGTTCAAATATTCTGAACATATCCACAAGTGCTTAGCAGACACACAAGCTGGACACACACCAGCATGCACATGGTGTGCTGTCGACCTCACAAGCACAGCCAAATCTCACAAAACCACAACATAGCCGTGGGGGAGCACTAGTGCATCACTCCACTACACATCACACAAGAACAACTAGTGTAGACAGGAGCCAAACCAAGAACAGCAGCCAAACCAAACCACCCAGATCGACCCAAACATCACCAGGATGGTGACATAAGGACGGGGATGAATTAGGTGGACAGCAAGGCCAAGCCCAGGAGCTAGGAGGAGAAGTCCAGCTCAAGAGCAAGCACAGGAATCCAGCAGATCAAGATCAAGATCATCATCATCAATCTACTACACCATCATCAGATTTTGTGGTGAGCCTCATAAAACCATCACATGATTTCATCATATCATCTAAACAAAAGCATGTGTTGCTTTATGAAATGATCTCTCAATAATCACCCAAGAGAGGTGAATCTATCCTAGAGATTTCAAGTATAAAGATAAGAAATCAAACTCAGCCAAAAGCACTAAACCCTCAGACCAGCATCACAGAGTTTAGTGTTAATTTTTGCAACTTAGATCATTCTTCATTTGAGCTTATCAGATCAGGGCACATCTCTTAGAGAAAGTAGCACCTCTAATCCTACAAGTTTCAAACAAACTATTTGCTCAGCTAACTAGGAATTAAATCCCAGAGCCTCAGACCAACATCATAGGCAGGAAAGTTAAGAAAAGCTTTTATTCTATCTTGCCAGTATTAATCACAAGTATTAACAAAGCTAAGCCCAGAAATAAAAACCCAATCACTTGTGTGCCAGATTGCAATGGTATCACAAGGACAAGTTCTTAATGAGCTAAAACCAATCTTTGCTTAGTTCCTACATATAAAAGGAACAAACCAATACATATCATCTTCCTGAAGCCAAGTGCCAGGAATCAATATCATATTCATATATACATCCACAAAAAATCATTACATGTAATGATTATATTCAGTATGTACAATATCATACAAGCTTACCATTATAATTGCAGTAAGCCACTACTGAGAGAAACTACTGTCAGTATGAGCATTCTGACAGTAGAGAAAGTTCTCAGATCAACAACATTTCCAATAAGTGGTTCCATAGAAACACTAGCATGAGATCATAGTGAATCACCACTAGAATGAATCTAACAAGCCACTAGCAACATCAAAGCCACTACCAATCATGATCCGCAGCAAACAATCATTCTTCATGCTCAAGTATGATCACCACTAGATCTAAAGCATCATGGATATGATCAATAGGGGGTTATGAACCCTAATCAGAACAAGAACCCTAATCCAGATATGAACCCTAATCAACACATAGTCACTAGGCATGAGAAGACACTAGACACACAGAGAGATTCATGGTAGTAGCAGGAACAAGAACCACAGAAGAAACTTACCCGAGGTCCTCGCTGACGAATCGAAGAGGAAGCAGTTAGGACGAATCAGCGGCATTGTGGAGCACCTGGGGCGCCAGAACTGCACCAGCCACGGCGGCAGCCATAAAACACACGAGCCCAGCACACCAACGCAGGCGGGACCGCGGCGGTGGCGACAACACCTTTTCCTAACCGTAGGGTTCGGGAACGGGGTGAACCTGACCACGGGGAAGCCCCGGAGTTAAATCGAGATGTACCATATGAATGAGCGTGGCCACAAACCTCGCCCTGCACCACGACAGCGGCCAGGAGAAGCCTCAACGGCGACCATCGCCAGCGGCGGCGCCAGAGCCGCGGGGTCGAGGAAGAGGAAGGGTGAGAACGAAGGGGAGGCAGAGAGAGTGGGCTAGGTGGGCCAGAACCCCTCGGGGTGGTGATTTTTGACCCTGCCTTATTGGGCTACACTAAGCCCAAAAGGCCAGCCTAAGTTGTTTAAAAAACTATTTTAATCAATTGGAAAAGACCAAAATGCCCCTGACTTCAATAAAGTTCTAGAAAATAGAATAAAAGTCCGAAAATTATAAATAAAATATTTCTGGATTCATAATAATCCACTCTATCCAAATAAAATAAGATATAAAATTTTGGACATTTAAATTTTTATAAGAATTTTGTAATTTATATATTCCTTATGGAATTTTACAAAATTATTGAAAGATGATAAAAATAAATAAAAAATCACTTTCATTTTACATTAATATTATAGTATTTTTGAAAAATACTAAATAAATATTTAATGTATAATTAATAATTCCTAAAAGAATTATTAAATCAATAAAATTCAAATAAAAAGGGAAATAAAATAAAATAATTCAATATATACGATAAATATAAAAAATAATATTTATAAATGCTTTATTAAAAGGCACCGTATATAGGGAAAATGCATATAGAATAAAATAATGCATTACATTACTTGCATAATCATTTTGCTTCTTTAAATATTATCCTTACCGGGCAATAATGATGTTTTTGTAGAACTAGAAGCTCAAGGTCTAGTGCAAGCATCAGACTTCACTACCTTGCCATCACAAGGCAAGTTCATCACTTTCTCATGTCCTTTGAAGAGTCTTTATCAAAGTATTTACAAATTGTGTGTTACCATATATTCTATAAAAGAAAGAAAATATTATTTTTATAAATAAATAAATCATAGATATCATCCTAAGTGGTGATATAATGGAGCAATAGAACTTAGGGTTCTATTTGCAAAAATGATGATCAAGTAGGGACTTAATAACCCCTGACATCAGTGATTCTAGCGCCGTATATTACGCGTTATTCATGAGATTTGGAATGGGACAGAGAAGTCAGCTGTATCTTCTTCCTCTCGCATGAAGCCGGATGTGCAGGTCATGGCTGTTATCCTCGTAGCGTGCATATTAATTGGTAATTCGTAGAGGATATGCAGCATATGGGTGGGAACCCTCATCGTCCCACAATAGTTCTGGCATCTAACGGTTTGTACAAACCATTGCCGTAATTCATTATGTGGGCATGGTGTACACCAAGGAGGCATGCGGGGTCACGAAGGGGGCAGTGATTGGCTTGGACCAACTACTGGGCCCCACATCATGGAATTGTGGACGGGAAAGTACGCCCGGTTGTGCAACAAGGAGTTGATCTCTCATTGGTAAAGTAACGCACCTCTGCAGAGTGTAAGAACTGTAACTTGTTACTCCCTGTTCCGGGAAGGAGATACGAACGCGGCAGGAAAGGAACTCCATGAAAGTTCTGGTCAACCTGTGAAGGTTGATGGTCATAGGTTTTCATAATAAAATCAAACTTTGTAGAAAGATTTACAAAAAAACTGCATAGTGCCAAGGATTTATAATACGAGGTGGTAGTTAGAGCATCAAACTTCCCACCTTGCATATAATGAACTTGTTGGGTAACGCTGTTACTCATTCTTTCCTTTAATCCCTTGCTTAGACTCTGAGGATCCCGAAGACGTGCCAATGTATGTAGCCGAATGCCAAGAAGATGTGTACTACGAGGAACCTGATATGTCCGGAGGAGTTGAAGGAGTGGATTACGAAATCCGCTATGGTGTCGATGAGAATGAGTCCAACTAAGTAACCCTAGTTAATAGTAACGAATGGAGCCGAGTAGCATGAACTCTATAGAATAAGTTGTTGATCTCAACTCCTAGATGGAGTTGCTACTTTTAAATTCTGCTGAACACTTTATATTTTGGTTTGTAAGTTGGATCTTTTGGAAGTCTTGAACTTCCAGTATTGTAATAAGAATAATGTGTGTACTTTTGTAATATGGACCCGCAATGTTTCTGTTGTACCACTCTGAGGGATGTGATATTTACGGAACGGTGTTCTGTAGATGTCATGTCAACGACTATAGTGTACTACACATGTAGTGGTATGCTGGGTCATCGCAAGAATGATGTGATAAGATGAAGTATGGAAAAAAGCTCAAGCTTGGGGATGCCACCCGTGTCACCCCAAGAAATATTCAAGAGGTATAAGCGTCAAAGCTTGGGGGTGCCCAAGGCATCCCCTTCTTCATCAATAAAAATCTCAGGTTTTCTTTTAAAACACTTCATTTTATTGCTTCATGCACTATTGTGTTGTTCGTGGAGCGTCTTTGTTTTTGTTTTTAGTTTTATTTTTGTTTGGTTTGCTGCAATAAATTAGTTGGACCCCCGCATTATTATTTTGTTTCAAATAAGTCAATTAGTGTTGGAAAAGAGTAGGAAGCTTCATGTTTATAGTGGTACAAAAGGAGCTTGTTTTGACTATGGCCTACACTTTATCATGTCATGTTAATGTTTCTTTGACCTTATGCTTATTGATTATTGTTGTAGCATGACTTTTTCCAAGCAATTGAGATTGCTTAATGTGCCTTGAAATAATCATGCGTTGTTTTAGCATACAAAAGCATAATATTGTGGTATTCTCCTTTCATGCTTTATTTGGGTTGACTTGGCACATGCTTATACCATGTTAAGACTATGAACCAGTCACCTTAGCCTCTATGATCATTTAGTTTTTGACTTTTGATATCACTTTATGCTTTAATTAATAATGTTTTGTTGCTTTGCATGATTATGGACATTATTGCTCTCTTAGTTGGTCGCTCCCTATCTTTTGCTAGCCTCCACTTGTACTGAGTATGAGCTCTATTCGTGCATACAACTCCCAAGAAACCAAGTTATTCCAAAAAGGCCACTATAAACTCCTATGCATGGTGTGTTACACCATTCCAATTATATTCATGTTTTTATCTATCTTCCAAATTAAACTTTTGTTATGTTAAAATTAGTGATTGAAGCTCTCACGAACTTGATGGCACACTTTATTTTCTTGCACTTAATAAACTTGAACCATTGTGTCATATATGTTTCTTATATGCTTGCAAATTATAAGTTGGGGGTTAGCAGAACCATGATGTCATGAGGAACGCTTTCAACACCTGTACATATCTATCCCGTTGATATCGCGATCTTTTGTTTATGGATGTCGGTGGTGTGAAATAAAATGGGAGCTTGTAATTCCATGAATTATTATATATGTGTTAGAGAAACGCTTGGGCGGCTAGCCTAAGCCATGCCTAATCATGGTGGAAACTTGCAGCATAACTCTAGTGAGAAATCTATGAAGCATCTTTAGAAAAAAATATAGAAAAAAAGAAGGAAAAGAAAAAAGGCACCATACTGATGGTAAATAAAAATTTCGCTGAGATGCTCATTGTCTGTTGCCTTGTCATTTTGATATGGGATAGCTCCTGTGTCATGGGGCAAAGGGTACCCCGTTGGTAGTTCTCTATGATACACATATACTTATAATGACAAGAACTTGCTTGTGACTAAAGTTGAGTAGCATGAGGAACGACCCTCGTACTCAAGGGACATGAGATTTCCAACTTATAATCTTTCAAGCATATACCTCATATTTGTTTCACTTTAACCTTAATCACCTCAAGATTCTTATGATAGGGGCAATGAGAGCTGAAAGCTAAAAAGTACCATAATTTTTGGAAGCTCTTTATGAAACTTGAAATCTCTGCTTCCCTCTGTGAAGGGCCTTTCTTTTTTACTTTTATGTTGAGTCTCCATATTCTATCTTTATGCACCAATTGAGAGAGAATAGTTTTCATTCTTAGTTCAATGTGCATTGTCCCAAAACTTGTTGATTGATTCATAACTTTGATATTGCTTGTTCTTAAATTATTTGTATCTAGTCACCCTTACGAACTTTGAAGGTGTCCTATGCATTTATGTTTTGCTATTCCATGAAGGACAAGATGAATACCACTTTTGCTATGTTTTCTATATGTGAAACAAACAAACGTCTTTCAATGCGTTGTTATTCATGATGTTTTGTTTGTGTTACCTTTCATGTTACAACATAGTTGCTATGTCTTATTGTTAGAACTACATCTTTCATGCTCATGTTTAGAGTACTTTGATCCTAGCTATCAATGTTTTACAAATACCTTGATGAATATTGTGATGGTGCATGTCACCTAAAAAAATATTCTTTTTATCACTTACCTACTCGAGGACGGGTAGGAGTTAAGCTTGGGGATGCTTGATACATCGTAAACGTATCTATAATTTTTGATGCTCCATGCTTGTTTTATATCAACTTTCTTATGTTTTGTCTACACTTTGAGGTATTTTTATACATTTTATGGAACTAACCTATTGACAAGATGACGTAGTGCCAGTTGCCTGTTTTCTGATGTTTTTGGTTTCAAAAAATCTAGAAAGGAAATATTCTCGGAATTGGACGGAACAAAAGCAGAATTCAATATTTTACCGGAGCGAAGACGGAGCCCAGAGGGGGGACGAAGAGGCTCTACAGGGCGTCCACACCACCCCCTGGCACGGGTCCACCCTAGGTCACGCCAGGGAATAGTGTGCGCCCCTGGCCCTCAACCGACCTCGCCCCTTCACCTATATAAACACCCCGATGCATAAACCCTAGACACCCAATCAGAAATCCACGAAACAGTTCTTAGATGCCTCCATCTCCATCCCTAGATCGGTGGGGATCCAAAGCTCTTCCCGGCACCCTTCCAGAGGGGAGAGATCATCCCGGAGGCCTTCTTCATCACCATGCCAGCCTCCAGAGTGATGCGTGAGTAGTTCACCCTTGGACTATGGGTCCATACAGTATCTAGATGGTTGGTTCTCCTCCTTTGTGCTATCATGTTTAGATCTTGTAAGCTCCGTTCATTATCAAGATCATCTATTTGTAATGCTACATGTTGTGTTTGTGGGGATTCGATGGATATGGAATACTATGTCAGATTGATTATTGATTCTATCATGTCTATGCTATTTGTGATCTTGCATGCTCTCCGTTACTAGTAGATTCTTTGGCCAAGTAGATTCTTGGAACTCCAAGAGGAAGTATTTATGATCGATAGTAGGTTCATGTCACTAGTAATATGGGGAAGTGACAGAAATCTCTAAGGTTGTAGATGTGTTGTTGCTACTAGGGAGAAAACAATAATCATTTGTCCAAGGGCAATTGTATTGTTTACTTTACACACTTTGTTTAGTGCAATTATCTGTTGCTTGCAACTTAATACTAGAAGGGGTTCAGATGATAACCTGAAGGTGGATTATTAGCCATAGATGCAGTTGGATTACGGTCTATGTATTATGTTGTAATGCCCAAACGAATCTCGTAGAGATCAAGATGTCTAGTATATGCATTGTTATGCATTTTCAATTTGTCAATTGTCCCACTGTAATTTGTTCACCTAACAAGCTATTTATCTTAAGAAGAAACACCTCTAGTGAACTGTGGACCCCGGTCCATTCCTTACCATTGATATACCATCAACTGTTTACCATTTACTGTTTACTTTCTGCAAGCAATTATTATCTTCCACACTATACGTTTAATAATTTGTTGTCAGCAAAACAATTAGATTGACAACCTCACTGTAAGTTGGGGCAAAGTTTTGCGGTTGTGTTGTGCAGGTTCCAAGTTGCAAGCAACACCTTAAAGTTGTTGCCTTACTTCTACTGGTTCGATAACCTTGATTTTATAACTGCGGGAAACTTGTTGCTGTGCTCATCATACCTTTCTCTTGGGGTTCCCAACGAGATCTACATATCTGAGCCATCAGACCTCGAAGCACAAGCACGAGGATATCTCGGCCGCCGCCAAGCATCGTCTCGTGGGAAGCCGCATCACATTTCCCAAGGGGCATCACATTGCGGTGTTCGCTGAGAATAGGGAAGAGGTCGTTGACGGGGAGCGGTAATCTTGCCACTGGATATCAGGAAGAAAAAGACCACCAACGACACTGTTCGCGACACAGTTTTGCCTAGCCACATCCTCCAACGAAGGCGATGGATCTGAGAAGAGAGGAGACCGTTAGGCCGACGGCTAGGATTTCCCCTGTGTCGTCCGAGAGAGGACGACGCGGGGGATGCAGGGCAGTGGTTTATTTCTAGAAAATAGTGACATAAATTTATCTAAATTTGTATATATCTAGACATGCTTTAGTGTATAGATACGTAAAAATCTAAAAAAATCAAGTCGCTTGTTCTCGGGCGATACATGGTATACCCCTATGCTCTTTATTTCGTGTACACCGTATATATGTGGACTAGGACTCCACTCTTCATGCTATTTCTGCCGCACTTTATTATCTTAATGCTGATTTTGCACTCAAGGGGATGTGCACTTGTTTTTGGGTATTGAGGTTAAGAAGGTTCATGGTGGTTTATATCTCACTCAGAAAAATATGACGCTGATCTGCTTGCTAAAGTTGGTATGAGAAAATGCACGTATTCTCTTACACATTTATCTTCTAATAAAAAATTATCTTTAAATGACGAAATTTATCTCGATTCCGATGATAGTACACAATACAGAAGCTTGGTTTTTTACTTGAGCATTCATATTTTTTTACTATATCTAACATTGATGAGATGTTTTACTATATTGACATTGATACAGTCTGATATCACTTTCTCAGCTAATAACTCGTTTGCTAGTTTTTACATGCTCCAACAACTGTTGAAAAATTCTAAAATATGTTCAGGGTACTATGAAAGCTTGGCTTACTTTTCAAAGATCATCTCCTAATTTTCTTAGTTCTTTCCTAGATACATATTAGACATGTTATCTTGATGATAGAAGCGCAACTGAAGGTTTTCCTATATTTCTTCGAGCGAATTTGGTTTCATGGAGTGCAAGAAAACAAACTACAATATCAAGGTTAAGTATGAAGCTGAATATGGGCCTTCAAATGCACAATATGTATTTAGAGAATGTACGTACATTGTCACGGAATCATAATAAATACAATGAAACTTAATAACTTGTACATAAATACCATTATGGCATACTTAAAAGTAAAATATTGAATGAAATAACTCCTTTAAATAGTAATAATCAACATGTCCTATACTACATAAAGATTGGCAAATTCAATTATTCTCAAATGTGTAATAAGTTGGAGCAACCCATGTGGGTATATTATATGTATACAAGCGTCACCAATACTCATGGTGAAAGAGATATGCCCTAGAGACAAATAATAAATAGGTATTATTGTTATATCTCAATTAGTTTGTAATAGTTTTATATTTTGCTATAACTGTATCAGCGAAAACTTTGATACATGTGTGATTTGAAACAGAAGTCCCTAATAGCCTCTATTCGTACTAGTTCGTTGGGCAGCCGATGATCAACGTTTCCTTGTCATGGAGCTTTCATACCAGTTGACAACGAGGTCATATCATTGGTGAATGATGTGATGGATAGTACCAAAATATTGCGACACGATCAAGTCACGAAGTTTATTGTTGCAATAGGTCTCCTTCTACTTAGACCATGAGATCAGATTAATCGCTGTCTCCCGAAGTTGCCTTGACCACATCAAACGTCACTGCATAAAACAGTGATCATCAAGGTGTACGTCAGGTATTCTAGAGGAAAAGTTGAGACCTATGTATCAAGAGCGGGATTTTTTTCACCCGCGTGACGGGTAAGATACATAAGGCCGACTTGGTGAGATTATATTCATTATATGACAACATGTGACTAGGTCACGGGATATAATATCACGGGAACAAGTGAAACAGTACTTCTCGGTAACAAGATTAAACAGGGTATGTAATACCTATGATCGGATCTCGGACAAGTCGTATCGAAGAAACAAAGGAAATTGGACTTGACGCTTACGGTTCAAACGACAGTGTCATCGTGGAATGCACGGGGGTCATTATGGGCATCCCGGTCCTGCTATTGATCATTGATGGAGATCATGTCTGTGTCATTCCTGAGCCGTGGGAAAATACACTTAAGGGTACGATAAGCTAGAGATCTACTGTAAGTTGGAATTACAATAGAGAAATAGAAAGTCAGAATCATTCCGACGAGAGATTCGAAGTTTTTTAGAGAAAAAAAGAAAGTAAAAAAAACCGAAAGGTGTTTCGGATAAATGGCAACTTATAATATGCATTTATTATATATAATTGTGAATTAATATATAAATAAATATTAAAATTAAAATTTATAGGGATACTTTCTCATTAGGCCAAAACCCCGGAGGAAATTGGCAGAGGATGAAGGTACCCGGAAAAAGCAAACAACAAAAATAGCACTGCTGCAGCGTGTGGGCTAGGGGGCCCATGTAGGCTAGCGGCCAGGCGCTAGGCATCGCGCGGGCGGCAGCCAACCGGGCACCACTGCCTCGCGGCCTAGGCGGGCGTGCACTAGGACGCGCCCAGGCGGACACCACGGCAGGCCGCCACCCGCTAGCGGGCCAGAGGCGCGGGGGGCTCTGTAGGCAAGGCGGGCTAGCGTGCGCGCATGTAGGCCATGGCTAAGGCCCACCCGGACGACGCAGCCCTAGGCCGTTATGCTACTTATTGTTGTCGCCTGCTGAGCTCCGGCGGGGTGGCCCAGCCGGCCACCCATTGGCCCGGCTGGCTGGTTGCCTCCTTTTCCTTTTTCCCTACATTCCTTTAGTCCCACATGGGACACCCAAAGAGGAGGGCACACCTCACTCCTCCTATATAAAGGGGTGCCCATGGATGGCATTAAAGACACAATATGAGATATTTCTCTAAGGAATTTTCCTTAGAGAACTCCCTCTCTCTCTCTAGTTGTCTCCTTGTATTGGCGCGGTCCCAAGAAAGGACTCTACGCACAAGAGACGGCGTACATGCAACACGACATTGCGCTGCTGATATTCCAAGCCAGAGATCTACTTCCGCACTCCCGGGAGGAATCAGGGAACAAAAGGTCGTTATTATAGACTGTATGTACGAAACCTCAAGGGTGCCTCCAATGGTGGCATCTTGAATGTCGTGAGCCATACTGCTGCACAATGGAGCAACATGTGACTTGCGAGGAGGTTTGTGACCTTGAGGTCGACTACAAGCATGACTACATCAACCACTTTCCCCTTGGAACATTAAATGTTTTAAACTACAAGGGTATGTATCCAAAACCTCGGCCGTTACTGCATTACTCCTTGATAGATCTTGGACAGTTAGGATGTTCCAACGCATGGATTTTTTTGTTTTCTGCCATGGAAACCCTTCACATGGATGGTCAATATTGGAGTGGCTGTAAAAACATGTTGACCTTTGATTAAGAAAAGCGACCGAAGACGTCGTGCAATTTAAATTGATGATGACTAGCCACGAACTAGGAGTTGAAACTTCTAAAAACTGCAAGGCAGCGGAATCTCAAACTTGGAAGCCAAATTAGTTATGCGAACAAATTAGACAAGATCATGGTCACATGGATTCATAATAAAAAAATGGAAGACTAACAGAGTGACGATATAACATGGCATCAATGTGTATGAATATATCATTACGAAATAGAAAGGACAATATTAACTCCTCAAGTCAACGGTCTAGCGCGACATATACCCCCGTACTCCTTATTTCTTGTACATACACCGTATCTAAAAGTATAAGCGGTGCACTCCCATAGGCTCCTCACAGCGATGTGAGCTTGTTGGCAGTCATGTGGGGTCCCAAGGAGCATCTCGCCCATCCATTTTTTCACCACCTTATATAAAAAGAGCACCACAACTGGTCCAAAGCCCGAGGTTCCTCTCACTTTCCCCCTGTTCCTAGAACATCCTCTCTCCCCCAAACTCCACCTCGTTTCTGCCTCCTATCCCCACCTGGTCCATGCCCATCTCCTGGCCGAGATGCCGCCAGCAAAATGCATCATCGCTCGAGCTGCAGCAGACACAGGAGGCAACACATGGAGGAGGAGAAGGCACAAGAGGTCTAGCGGCAGCAGTAGAACGTGGTGGTTCGATCGACTTCGTCGGGGCCTCTGGCCCAAGACTGACAAGGAGGTAAAGGGACGGAGATGTAGGCGGTCGTACTATCCCATTAGAGAATAGTCTGCAACGATGGACGAGGAGGCGTAGATAAGGCAAAGGAGGTCAAGCGGCAGCGGTAGGAGGTGGTGGTTGGCTCGACTTCGTTGGGGCCTCTGGCCCAAGACTGATGAGGAGGTAAAGGGACAGAGATGTAGGGGGTCGTACTCTCCCATTAGAGAACAGTCTGTAACAATGAATGAGGAGTCAGAGCCGTTCACTCTGCCGTTGTCCTCAATGCGCTTCCTCGCTGGCGTCTGATGCGGCTCAATAGTAGAGCTTCGTTGGAAGACCCCAAGAGGAAGGTATGATGAGCACAGCAGCAAGTTTTCCATCAGTTATGAAAAGGTTATCGAACTAGTAGGAGCAAGGAAACAACTCCAAGGTGTTGCTAACAACTTGGCATCCTGCACAACACAAACTCAAGACTTTGCCCCAACTTACAGTGAGGTTGTCAATCTCACTGGTTTGCTGAAAACAAAGGATTAAACGTATGGTGTGGAAGGTAATAGTTGTTTGCAGAAAGTAAACAGTAACAGTAGGTGATGAAACAATGGTAAAGATTGGACCGGGGTCCACAGTTCACTGGAGGTGTTCTCCTTTAGATAGATAACATAACATGCTGGGTAAACAAATTACAACGGGGCAATTGCCAGGACTGAGCAAGGCATAACAATGCAATACTAGACATTCATGATCCTATGAGATTTCATTGGGCATTACAACAATATACATAGACCGCCATCCAACTCCATCTATGACTAGTAATCCACCTTCAGGTTATCATCCGAACCCTCTCCAGTATTAAGTTGCAAGCAACGGATAACTGCATTAAGCAATGTGTGTAAAGTAAACAATACAATTGTTCCATGAACAAAAGATTGTTGTTTTCTCCCTAGTAGCAACAACACATCTACAACCTTAGAGATTTCTATCACTTCCCCAGATTCAGTAGAGGCATGAACCAACTATCGAGCATAAATACTCCCTCTTGAAGTCACTAGCATCTACTTGGCCAAGATAGCCACTAGAAACAGAGAGCATGCAAGATCTCAAACAACACAAACATGATAGAATCAATAATCAATAAGACATGATAGAATCAATAATCAATCTGGCATAGTAATATCAATATCCATCGGATCTCCGCAAACACAACATGTATGATTACAAATAGATGATATTGATCATGAACGGAGCTCACAAGATCTAAAAATGGTAGCACAAAGGAGGAGAAACAACCATCTAGCTACTGTATGGACTCCTAGTCCAAGGTGTAACTACTCACGCATCATACCGGAGGCTGGCATGGTGATGAAGAAGGCCTTCAGGATGATCTCTCCCCTCTGGTAGGGTGTCGGGAGGAGCTTCAGATCCGCCTGATCTAGGGACGATGGTGGCGGCGGCTACAGACTGTTTTGTGGAGATCTGATCGGGGTTCTTAGGGTTTTGGCATCAGGGGGTTTATATAGGCAAAGAGGAGAGGCAGGAGGGTGGCCAGGGGGGCCACACCTTGCCCAGGCGCGGCCTAGTGTGGGCCCATGCCTAGGAGGGTGTGGCCACCCTGGGTCGCCCCTCCGTCTCTCCTCTGGACTCCGTGTTCTCCTCGGTGAAATATTGACTTTGGCTTTTGTCCCGTCCAATTCCGTGAATATTTCCTTACTAGCTTTTCTAAAAACAAAAACAGCAGAAAACGTGCAACTGGCACTGCAGCATCTTGTTAATAGGTTAGTCCTAGAAAATGTATAAAAATACATCAAAGTGTAGACAAAGCATAGAAAATTAGATACTAAACAAGCATGGAACATCAAAAATTATAGATACATTTACGACGTATCAAGCACCCCCAAGCTTAACTCCTGCTCGTCCTCGAGTAGGTAAGTGATAAAAAGAATAATTTCTGAGGTGACATGCACCATCACAATCTTGATCAATCTATTTGCAAGCATTGAGAGATGGGATCAAAGTACTCTAAACATGAGTATGAAAGATGAAGTTCTAACAATATGACAAAGTAACTATGCTGCAACATGAAAGGCTACAAATAAAGATCATGAATAATAATGCATTGAGAGACGTTTGTTTGTTTGACATATAGAAAACATAGCATAGTGGCATTCATCTTGTCCCTCATGGAGTAGAAAAACAGAAATGCATAGGACACCTTCAAAGTTCATAAGGGTGACTAGATACAAATAGTTCAAGAACAAGCAATATCAACATTATAAATCAATCAATAAGTTTTGGGACAATGCACATAGAACTAAGAATGAAAACTATGCTCTTTTACTTGGTGCATAAAGATAGAAGGTGGAGACTTAATATAAAAGTGGAAGAAAGGCCCTTCAAAGGGAAGCAGGGATTTCAAGTTTCATAAAGAGCTTCAAAAAATTATGGTACTTGTTAGCTTTCAACTCTCATTGCCCCTATCATAAGCATCTTGAATTGTTAAGGTTAAAGTGAACAAAATATGGAGTATATGCTTGACAAAGTATAAGTTGGCAATCTCATGTCCCTTGAGTACGAGGGTCGTTCCTCATGCTACTAAACTTTAGTTACCGGTAAGTTCTTGTCATAGTAAGTACATGTGTATCCTAGAGAACCGACAACGGGTACCCCTTTCCCCATGACACAGGAGCTATCCCATATCAAAATGACAAGGCAACAGACAATGAACATCTCAGCAATCTTCCTATTTACCATGGGAATATGGTGTTTTTTCTCTTCTTTCCTCTTCTTTTCTTTTTCTCTTTTTTCTATCTCTCTTTTTTTATAGGAAGAATGCTTCATAGATTGCTCACTATGGTGATGCTGCAAGTTTCCACCATGATTAGGCATGTCCCATGCGTTTCTATAACACATATACATAACTCCATGGACTTACAAGCTCCCCTTTTATTTCACACTGCCGACATCCATAAACAAAAGAGCATGATATCAACTGAGTAGATATTTACAGGTGTTGAAAGCGTTCCCTGTGATAGCATGGTTCTGATAATTCCCAACTTATAAGTACAAGCATATACAACATATATGACACAATGGTTCAAGTTTATTAGGGGCAAGAAAAATAAAGTGTGCCATCAAGTTTGTGAGAGCTTTAATCACTAATTTTCACATAACAAGTTTAATTTGGAAGATAGATAAAACAAGAATATACTTGGAATGGTGTAACACACCATGCATATGAATTTATAGTGGACACTTTGGAATAACTTGGTTTCTTGGGAGTTGGATCCATGAGTAGAGCTTAGTCAATACAAGTGGAGGCTAGCAAAAGATTGGGAGCGACCAACTAAGAGAGCAACAATGGACATAATCAGGCAGAGGGACAAAACATTATCAACTAAAGCATAAAGTGGTACCACAAGTCAAAACCTAAATGATCATAGAGGCTAAGATGACTCGTTCATAGTCATAACATGGTGTGAGCATGTGCCAAGTCAACCCAAACAAAGCATGAAAGGAGAATACCATAATATTATGTTTTTGTATGCTAAAACAACGCATGATTCTTTCAAGGCACATTAAGCAATCCCAATTGTTTGGAACAAGTCATGCTACATAAACAATCGCTAAGAATAAGGTCAAAACAACATCTAGCATGCCATGATAGAGTCTAAGCCACAGTCAACGCAAGCCCTCTTTTGTATCACTATAAGCATGAAACTTTCTACTCTTTTCCAACACCAATCAACTTATTTGACACAACACAGCAAAACCGGGGGTCCAAATACTTTATTCAAGCAAACTAAAAACAAAAACAAAAACTAAGACGCTCCAAAAACAACACAACTGTGCATGAAACATTAAAAACGAAGTGTCTAGAAAGAGACCTGGGATTTTTATTGATGAAGAAGGGGGTGCCTTGGGCATCCCCAAGCTTTTACACTTTACCTCTTGAATATTTATTGGGGTGACACGGGGTGGCATCTCCAAGCTTTAGCTTTTGTCCATTCTTCATCTCATTACATCATTCTTCCCCTACACTTGGAAATTTCCTTCATACAAAACTTCACACAATCTTCATTAGCAACATTAGTGCATTCAAAAGTAATAAACCTTTGGATTTAGTTTAAAAAAACTTTCATTAAAAACACAAGCTACAGTAGCAATCCCTTTTAAAAATATAAATTTACCAAAGAGAACTCAAAATAAATTGATAGGAGACAAATGCAAATAATGACAGAAATCTGTCAAAATAGACCAGTAGGTAGAAACCGATTTTTTCAAAGACCTTCTGTTCCTCAAATCAAAAAGTGTTGAACTAATAAAAGTTATATAACGACCTGGGGGATTTACTCAGCAAATTACAGATCAATCCAACACACAGATATTTTTCACGAATTTTTACAGTGAAGCACAAAAATCTGTTATGGGACAGCAACTTCGCAAATCTTTACTTCCCTCTCATTAGAGGTTATTCTTGGCACAAAAATCAAATAAAAAGGATAAGGAGAGGTTATTACAGAAGTAATAGCTTCCAAGACTCAATAAAACTATTGGGTTATCTCCCAAGAAGTACTTTTCTTTAACGCCTTTAATTTAGGCACAAGAATCAAGTATTTTCAAAGGAAGAAGCATTAACATCAAATGTTGCTTTAAAAGGAGGAGAAAAAGGTAACACATCTGTCCTCATAAGGAATTGTTCAATACCTTTCTTGAATGGGAATTGATATTTAATGGTGCCTTCTTTCATATCAATGATGGCACCAACAGTTTTAAGAAAAGGTCTTCCCAAAGTAATATGACAAGAAGTATTGCATTCAATATCCAAAACATAGAAATCAACAGGTACATAGGCATTGTTAACCATAATAAGAACATCATTAACACTCCCCATGAGTTTATTTTTAGCATTATCATTAAGTGGGACATCTAAATAGCAATCTTCCAAAGGTGGCAAGTCAAGCATTTCATAAATCTTTTTAGGCGTAATAGAGGAACTAGAACCAAGGTCACATGAAGCTTTGAGATCAAAGTCATTCACTTTCATATTAAAGATGGGTTCCCTACTAACTTCTACTTTCCTAGGAATAGAAGCTTTGTGTTTCAATTTTTCTTCCTTAATTTTAATGAGAGCATCTGTAATGTGTTTTGTAAAAGCCATATTCATAGCACTAGCATTGGGACTTCTATCAAGCTTTTGTAGGAACATAATCACTTCTGAAATATTGCAACCATCAAGATCAAAATCAAACTTAGCATCACATGTAGTAGAATTATTGGGTTTAGGCATTGTTGTAGGAGGAGTGGGGACTTCTTGTGGTTTACTAGCATCAATACTGGTGGTGGTAATAGTACAAACAGTATTTTTTCTAGCAATTTCTTCTTCTCTTTCCCACTTAGCATGAAATTTAGCTAACAATCTAATATTTTCATTAATAGTAACTTGTATGGCATGAGTAGCAGCAAAGGTACTTTCCAAGGTTTCAGGTTTAGCAACCATTTTATTAATCAAAGAGGATTATGCTTTAGATAAAGATGAAACATTTTTCTCAACATTGAAAAGCTTTTCCTCCATAGTCTTGTTGAAAGTAGTTTGTTTAATAATTAAGTCTTTAAGCATGACTTCAAGTTCAGAGGGAGCACTTCTATTGTTGTTATAGGAATTTCCATAAGTATTACCATTATTGGGAGGATAAGGCCTATAATTATTATTACCAAAATTATTCCTATATGCATTGTTGTTGAAATTGTTGTTTCTAATGAAGTTCACATAAACTTTGCTCTTCTTGAGCAACCAAAGAAGCTAAGGGAACATTATTTTGATCAATACAAGATTTTTCATTAACAAGCATAGACATGATGATATCAATTTTATCACTCAAGGAGGAGGTTTCTTCAATAGAATTTACCTTCTTACCATGTGGAGCTCTCTCAGTGTGCCATTCAGAATAGTTGACCATCATATTATCAAGGAGTTTTATTGCATCACCCAAAGTAATGGTCATAAAGGTACCTCCAGTAGCTGAATCCAACATATTTCTTGAAGAGAAATTTAATCTTGCATAAAAAGTCTGGATAATCATCCAAGCAATCAGTCCATGAGTGGGACAATTCTTTACCAAAGATTTCATTCTTTTACAAGCTTGAGCAACATGTTCATTATCAAGTTGTTTAAATTTCGTTATTTCACTTCTCATAGATATAATCTTAGCAGGAGGATAGTATTTTCCAATAAAAGCATCTTTGCACTTAATCCAAGAATCAATACTATTTCTAGGCAAGGATAACAACCATTCTTTAGCTTTTACTCTCAGAGAGAAAGGAAACAATTTGAGCTTAATAATATCTCCATCTACATCCTTATATTTTTGCATCTCACAAAGTTCAACAAAGTTATTCAGGTGGGCAGTAGAATCATTAGAACTAGCACCAGAAAATTGCTCTTTCATAACAAGATTCAATAAATCAGGCTTAATTTTATAAAAGGTAGCATCAGGAGCAGGTGGAGCAATAAGTGTACTTAGGAAATCATTTTTGTTTGTGCTAGTGAAGTCACACAGCTTGGTGTTCTCAGCAGAATTCATTTTTGCGAAGGTGGAGCAAGCCAACAGCAGCAGCAACCAGAGTAGGAACTAATTTTTGTGTGTGTGTTTTGATAAGAAAAAGCAAACCAAAAACTAATTTTTTTTGTAATTTTTGATAAAAATAAGCAAGCAAAACAAAGCAAAACAAAAACAAAGTAAAGAGAAAGGTTGTGAAAGACTCCCCTTGTGAAGCTGTCCTTAACTCCTCGGCAACGGCGCCAGAAAACGTCTTGATGCGGCTCAATAGTAGAGCTTCGTAGGGAGACCCCAAGAGGAAGGTATGATGAGCACAACAGCAAGTTTTCCCTCAGTTATGAAACCAAGTTTATCGAACCAGTAGGAGCAAGAAAACAACTCCAAGGTGTTGCTAACAACTTGGAATCCTACACAACACAAACTTAAGACTTTGCCCCAACTTACAGTGAGGTTGTCAATCTCACTAGTTTACCGAAAACAAAGGATTAAACATATGGTGTGGAAGGTAATAGTTGCTTGCAGAAAGTAAACAGTAACAGAAGGTGATGAAACAATGGTAAAGATTGCACCGGGGTCCACAGTTCACTACAGGTGTTCTCCTTAAGACAGATAACATAACATGCTGGGTAAACAAATTACAGCGGGGAAATTGATAGGACTTAGCAAGGAATAACACTGTAATACTAGACTTTCACGATCCTATGAGATTTGATTGGGCATTACAACAATATAAACATAGACTGCCATCCAACTGCATCTATGACAAGCAATCCACCTTCAGGTTATCATCCGAACCCCCTCCAGTATTAAGTTGCAAGCAACGGATAACTGCATCAAGCAAAGTGTGTAAAGTAAACAATACAATTGTTCCATGAACAAAATATTGTTGTTTTCTCCCTAGTAGCAACATCACATTTACAACCTTAGAGATTTCTGTCACTTCCCCAGATTCAACAGAGGCATGAACCCACAATCGAGCATAAATACTCCCTCTTGGAGTCACTAGCATCTACTTGGCCAAGATAGCTACTAGAACTGGAGAGCATGCAAGATCTCAAACAACACAGACATGATAGAATCAATAATCAATAAGACATGATAGAATCAATAATCAGTCTGACATAGTAATCTTAGGATCCATCGGATCCTCGGAAATACAACATGCATAATTACAAATAGATGATCTTGATCATGAACGGAGCTCACAAGATCTAAACATGATAGCACAAAGGAGGAGAAACAACCATCTAGCTACTGTATGGACCCATAGTCCAAGGTGGAACTACTCACGCATCATACGGGAGGCTGGCATGGTGATGAAGAAGGCCTCCGGGATGATCTCTCCCCACCGGCAGGGTGCCAGGAAGAGCTTCAAACTCCCCGGATCTAGGGACGATGGTGGCGGCGGCTACAGATTGTTTTGTGGAGATCTGATCGGGGTGCTTAGGGTTTTGGAATCAGGAGGTTTATATAAGCGAAGAGGCGAGGCAGGAGGGCGGCCAGGGGGCCTACACCCTGCCCAGGCGCGACCTAGGGTGGGCCCGCTCCTGTGGGGGTGTGGCCGCCCTGGGTCGCCCATCTGTATCTCCTCTCGACTCCGTGTTTTCTCCTCGGTGAAATATTGACTTCGACTTTTGTCCTGTACAATTCCAAGAATATTTCTTTACTAGCTTTTCTGAAACCAAAAACAGCAGAAAACAGGCAACTGGTACTGCGACATCTTGTTAATAGGTTAGTCCCAGAAAATGTATAAAAATACCTCAAAGTGTAGACAAAGCATGGCAAAGTAGATACTAAACAAGCATGGAATATCAAAAATTATAGATATGTTTACGACGTATCAGTGTCTCCCACTCATCTGCAGGTACAGATTCTCCTTCATCATCTCTCCACCTCTTTTTACCCTTTCTCATCTTCCCTAAAGGTATAGCCATGGAACATAGAATTGCAACAAGAAAATTGGGTTCCCCCACCATGAGAGATGTTAGGCATGAAAAAGTAGGATTCAAAGCCGAGGAGAAAATGCTTACTCCTCTCTTTCAATTTAATCCGACAAAGTTTACATGTTTTTCTTGTGTAGATTATTGTTTCTCCATGACTACAAGGTGTTCCACGAAAAAATAAGCAGGCTACATGATGCTCCCTTATCTACTAAAGAACAATATTATGTATCTAAAATAGCCAATAGTTTGTCTATATCAGAGAAGATTATGCCAAGTCATCTGTACTATTTTTTATCTTTTTGGATGCCTTCAGGTAGTATAATAATGGGCACTTGGGTAGCATGAGATAGTCATACAGAGTTTGATATTATCCAGAGTTTGGTCAAACTTGAAATGATTTGACTTGATTGGCCATCTATGATTTTGCAATCAGCTTTCCTAAAAGGTAAATAATTGTCCAGTTGCTCATTAGACTTGTTTGAGCCTTTGATTTAGCATGGAGCTCCTGCTAAAACTTTATACTAGCTTGCAACATATCAAATGTGTAGAAAATCTAGCCATTTGTCTTATCTTTATCTAGGTCACAACATATTACAGAAATTTATTTTCCATTTTTAAGCTCCGTGCTCATTGTGCACAAGCACAACTATAACATAGTGAAGGAACACCACATGTAGAGACGAAAGAAAGGAAGAATGATCGTAAGAACCATCAGGGCCAAGAAAAATGTGCTAATTTTGTTTCCATGTATTTTCCATTAAGAAGAGAAGCCCAATAGTTATAATAAGGTTTATTCAAGAATTGGGATGGTGATGAGATAGTTCAGGTCAATCAAGTGATATTTCTATGTGTACTAAATGTTGGATGGCGGTGGTACTTCAGCTCCAGTGGACCAATACATGTCACACAAAAATAGTGGTGGACCTAGGATTTTAGCAAAGGTATGCCACACAAAAATATTGATGCTTCAATTGACAATGATTTTGTTTCTAAATGTAAACAAAAAATAAGATTATAAATTATGAAAAATTATGAAATAGTGATTTTGCATTATAAATTATGAAAAATAATGAAATAACGTTATTTCTATACTTAAATTAGAGATGTTCTAGTTATTTTTTTACTATAATTATAAATGTTCTAGTTATGTCTTAACTGTATTTTTTCATGCACACAATTGAACTGTTCTAGTTATTTCTTTAGTGTAATCAGAACCGTTCTAGTTTCTTTATTTTCAATTGCTATGTACACGATTGAACTGTTCTTGTTATTTATTTATTGTAATTAGAACTGTTTAGTTATTACTTTACTGGAATTTTCTATGTTTATATCCTACAAAGCGAGGAATCCTAGAGACCATCCGGCGTCCGTGAAGACATAAGACCAAGGCTCCATACGCAGTGCACTGAAGGCGTCGAACAAAAAAAGGTGATGAACTGACAGCTGTCTGGTCGCAGAAGCGGTGTTTTGTCGACATGGCAACTGAAGGAGATGTGCCATAGTGGCAAATAATAAAGTAGTTTATTATCATTTCTCATTAGTTTATAATATTTTTATATCATTCTATAACTGTATCAAGCGGAAACATTGATACATGTGTGGTATATAAACAAATTAGTAGTCCTTAGTAGCCTCTCTTCAACAAGTTCATTGTGCAGCTGATGATCAAGGTTTCTTGATCATGGTGCTTCTAAAGCCAATTGACAATAAAGTCATATCATCTAGAATGACGTGGTGGACATTTACCATAGATGATTGTTGCAACATGATCATTTCACTTGGTTCACGGTTGCAATTGTCAAAAATAGAGTGTTCTAATCCTTAGACCATGAGATCATATTAATCACTATTACCGGAGGATTTCTTTGACTGCATCAACCTTCATGTCCGTAAATAGATGACCATAAAGGTGCTAGTTGGGTATTCCAAAGGGGCTTGTTGAGGCCTATGCATCAAGATCGGGATTTGTTCTCCTGTGTGACGGGAAGATGCACCGGGCACCCCCAGTGATTACATCCATAAGCTGCACAGCGTATGACTAGGTCATGAGGATGGAATTTCACATGAACGAGTAAAATAGTACTTGTTGAAAACGAGATTGAACAAGGTATCATGATACCGATGATCAGATCTTGAACAAGTCTAGTATCGCATAACAAAGGGAATTGGATATATCGTTTAAGGTTTGACACGAAAGGTGATTTGTGGAGTGCATGGGGGTCAATATGGGCATCCTAGTCCCGCTATTGATCATTGATCGGAGATTGTCTCGATCATGTCTGTGACATTTCCGAACTGAAGGGAAACACGCTTAAGTTCACTATGACGCTTAGAGATCTTCCTGTAATATGGAATCACAGAAGAGAGAGAAACTGGAATCGTTTCAAAGAAATCCGAAGTCTTTCGGAGAAAGAAAGAAAAAGATCGAAAGGTGTTTCGAATATATGGCAATTTTATAATATGTGTTTATTATATGTTAATTACGAATTCATATATATTAAATAAATGTTTAAATAAAAATTTACAGGGCAACTTTCTCATTAGGCCAAAACCCTAGAGGGAATTGGCCCAGGAGAAAGCTAGCCGCACTGGTGGGCCCTAGCTGGCCCCATGCAGGAGGGTGGGCACTCACTGGCGGATTGCAACCAGCCGCCCCACCCGGGCTAGTCTTGGCCTGGAGGTGTTAGCTGTGAGCCGCAGAGCCGTCATGAGACAGCTGCCAGCCCCTAAGCCAGACGCCGCCGATAAGCTGGCCAAACGCGGTGGCCCACCGTGGGCCCCATTGGCCCACCATTGGTGCGGGCTCTAGCGGGCGCGCATGATAAGCTGGCCCACCCAACCGACCGTAGCTGCCGCCGCCACTGCCAGCTGCTGCTGCGGTAGGCCCATCGGGGTGGCCCATCCGTGGGCCACCCATTGGCCCAGCCGGCTGCCCCTCTCATTTTGCCTTTGTCTAATATTAGTCTCACATGGGACACCCTTTGGGGAGGGTACACCTCCCTGCTCCCTCCGACTATATAAAAGAGTGCCCATAGGTGAAAATAAACACACAATAATTTCTCTAAAGCAATTTCCTTAGGATAAAATCTCTCTCCCTCTCTCTCATTTCCTTTGCGGTGGCACTATCTAAGAAAGGACTATACATACAAAGACAACAACTCGGTCCCACGCCGTTATGCTACAGGGATTCTGGCCAGGAGGTCTATACTTCCACAACCTCGGTAGGGATTAGAGGCCGGGAATCGTTGTCTTGCATCGTATGAGTGTGATTACTCGGTGGGAGCTACCAATAGTAGCAACTTGACCGTCGTGCAAGGACCTGGACAAGGGGTGACTTGCGAGGAGCTTCGCGACCATAAGGTCGGACGAGTACGACTATATCAACCACGTTTCTACATACGCGTTATACGCTTACGGTCTAAAACGGTATGTTACCAATGTCTTCCTTTGTTACTGTATTAATTCTAGATATATCCTTGAATAATTAGGGTGTTCCACGTGGTATTTATTTCTGTCACGGGATCCCTTCAGCAACCGACCTCACAGTGCTTTTCTTGTTTTTTATAGTCCTTATGAGAAATGGTTATGATAAAACTCCATAGCAGGTGTATGTAAATAAAGTAACGGTTGCTAATTATATTTGTAGCATATTAATATTACCACGAACATGAACACCATTACAATTGAGGTCTTCACACACTAGTGGAAAAAAGGGCCTATAGTTCCGGGTTATAAAGGCCTTTAGTTCCGGTTTTATATCTGCGACTGGAAAATCGGGACTAAAGGCCCCTATCTTTAGTCCTGCTTTGCTACAACCCGAAACTAGAGGACACACATCCATTTTTGCAGCGCGGGGGACGAAGAACCTTTAGTCCCGGGTCGTAATACGGCCCGACAATACAGATTGTTTTTCAAAAAAAATTAAATTTATTTTTCAAAATTTGTTTTCGAATTTTTTCTTGAACTTTTAAATTGTTTGACTCGTTAATCCTCTTATTTGGAACATTTTTTAACACTAAATATACTTAATCTCAGGTCAAATTATACTTGTGGTCAAACTTTCCGATCGGTCACACATCCTACCACTACTCCACCCCCAGCATGCTTAACTTCTCTGTTTCAGCAGGATATTGTTGCGCGAAGCCCATTTGTACGTTGTTGGCAACACTACCATATCAATCTTATTAGCCCATATCAATATGTCATATATCTTTATTTTTCGAGATTACAAACAACTATTTAAGTAAACAACAATAAATAAGTAATAATAATATTTTAATCTACAGAAAGTAAAAACTAAATAAAATAATATTTTATTCATTTTTTTGCCATTTATTCATTTAATATGGCATAAATAATATCTTTAAATCTGTAAATCGACATTCAACAAATAATATATCCATTATTATCAGAAAAATGTGAGGAATCCAAATATGGCATAATTTTTTTTTGCTAAAAAAATTAATTTTTTAAATAACTTTTTCTACTTTTAGAAATCTAAAAATCTAAAAGAATCCCAAATAGACTAAGGCTATTGAAATCGAACTAAAATTCTTTTTCCGCACATTTCGATAGGTTATACGTTTTTTCCGACATCGTACGCAAAAGTTATAGCCATTTTAAGTTGTCCGCGTCCGTAACCCTTTAGTCCCAGAACGTATCACGACCCGGGATGCCGCACTCTTTTATTTCCGGGCCGTATCACGACCCGGAACGCCGCACTCTTTAGTCCCGGGCTGTATCACGACCCGGAACTAAAGGTCCGAAATGACCTGGGACTAGAGTTTTCTCGGGCTCCTAGCAGCTAAACACGGTACGAACCGGGACTAGTGCTCATACTAGTCCCGACACGTAACAAATCAGGACTAGTGTTAGACTTTGGACCGAACCAAAGACCCCTTTTCTACTAGTGACATCAGCGGTTAGTCTTTGGCAACATAGCGGTTCACCGTTGCCTATGGGTATTTCGACTCATGTCCATAGCGTTTCTCTGTAATAGTGTGATATGGATTCGCGTGAGTATTCATCCATTCCTTCACACTTCATTTATATTATTATGATGTTGTTGATTGCCTCCATAAGTGAGTATTTCCCTTTGACTTAGGGAGATTGATAAACTATAGCACCATCATGAACTGAAATAAAGATTAATGACTTCTCTTTCTATAGGGTGGCGTTATTTGACCCATGGAATGCAAAATAGTTATTCTACAAAACCCTCTATCTTTGCAACCATACATGATTTTTATGGCACATAAATTTTCTCTTACCTTGGAAGCCGAGAGGAACATAATTTTTTTGGACATGATGAGTAAATATTTTTTGTTTAAATGTCATATAAAATACATATTTTTGTGATTTTACACTATAATGACTTATACACTGCCTTTTTATGTCGATTTTTTTGTTGTGTGGGTCAATATGAACATAATTATTTGTATAAAAACAAAAAAAATAGTGTAACAATGTAAAAATATGTTGGATGCAAAATAATTTTTCTACACCCTAGATGTTGAATAGGATATATATACATATGTGTGTATGTGTTCAATCAACTTTCTTGATATTATGCGAGTGTTGGCTGCATGGTATTTTCCCTTTGGGACAAGAGAGGGGATTGTCATCGGCATATGTTTGATGTTGGCGGCGTTAAGTGACATATAACGCTGCTCTCCCTGATTATACACCAATGGGGGATAACTGAGATTCAAGAGCTTCATCCATGACCATGGGGTAACCCTTAATCGCCGGTGAAATTAGGTGGAATGTTGTTGTTGACAAGCTATGGTTATGAGATATCAGATGACCGAGATTACTAGGCTCATATTCAATTGAGACTCCGCCCATACATACAAATATAAATAAGACATAATATATATCTTAATTCGTTTTACTAAAATGCCACTGGTGGATCCAACATTCCATGTGAACGCTTTAGCCCTATTGCAGTTCTAGATCACTTATATCACTTTGCTCTCTGTCTATGCTCTCTACTTTTTTAATATTGTTTTCTCTCTCGTTCGCAATTGCTTTTGATACACTCTTGCTTGGATTTAAAGACAACTTGCGTGTACTCTTTGGTAAGTCCATTACTAATGCCTCGCTATGGCTCGATAGTCTTAATTTGAAACTAGCTACATACAACTTGCGTACTTGCAAGTATCATATTCAACTTCAGTACTTCACATTGATATTGTATCTTGTTTTCTTTCACTCCATGAAACCAAGTCCGGTCCAAGAAATATAACAAAACCTCCACTTGACCTTCTATTATTAAGAAAACCTACCCAATTTGTATCTAAAATAGCACTGAGAAAACTAGAAGAGGATCTCGAAAAAGTACCTTGAGAATTAAGAGAAATTCCCTCGGTTAAAGATAAATTTTCAGTGGAAAATAAAGGTGTAGGAGAGGATGTGCACTTTGTCATACCAACTTTACTATATAGGTCAGTAGCATATTTTTCCTGAATGAGAAGTAAACCACCTAATATTGAAGAAGTGCAGATCCCCCTAAATCATTGTGTACAAAATAAGCATTGAGATTATGAATATGAGAAAAAATAGCATGTTCAAGATTGGAGTACTACTCCATATCTATACGGTGTTCAAGAAATAAAGAGTACAACTGTACAAGGGTATACAATGTACTATACTATCTTTAGCACGTAGGTTGTACACGTGCTAGACCGTCAAGTTCAGGAGTCGATGTTGTTATCTCTCTCTCTTTCGTAATGACATATTCATACATATTGATGTCATGTTATATCGTCACTCCATTAGTTCATCCATGTGTTTTCGTTATTATGAAGCCATGTGACCACGAACTTTTCTGATATGGGGCAGGATTTGTTTACCAGTTATGGATGAGTGTATAATCTTCGGATAAGCCCTCTTTCAATATATTACGTGTTTTTACAATTTTTCACTATGATATGTAATTCGTTTTTTTTTTGTTTTCGCTTGCAACCGTGGACTTTTATCGGTTGTACGTGCATCCTAGTTATGAGAGACATGATGTAATGTTTAAACTTTTTAAATAATAACGTATCATGTATCAAAAGATGATCTTGTCTTATTTGTTCGCGTAATTAATTTGACATCCAGGGTTGAGATTCGGCTGCCTTGCAATTTTCAAAAGTTTTAAACTCTCAGTCCGCGGCTAGTAATAAAAAAAATTCCTTGACGTCTCCAGTTGCTTTTCTTAATTAAAGGTCAACTTGTTTTTGTCAACCACTTCATGATTGATTATTCATGTGCATTGGCGATCGCTTGTATACATTGTATTACCTCCGTTCGAAAATATAAACATTTTAGTTTTGTGAAATGAATGTATCTAGACGTCTTTAAGTGTATAATTTCACTCGAAACCTCTACGAACTTATACACTAAAAAACGTTTAGATACGTTTGATTCATAAAACTAAAACTTCTTATATTTCTAAACGGAAAGTACGGGTGATTGCTACAACTTCCAAGGTTACAGAGTAAATCACATACCACACGAACCAAAAAAAATGGCCAACGATCAGCGTGTTCAAGTCCTCAGCCGGAGCATCGTGAAGGCTTCCGGCTCCTTTGTCACAGTGACACCACCGTGTATCCTCCCCCTCTCCAACCTTGACCTGCTGCCTCAGAGCATCCCGGTCTCGCTGTTCTGCGCCTACCGCAAGCCCTCCGCCGGCGGCAGCTTCGGCGACGTGGTCTCCGTCTTCAAGGCCAAGTTGCCTTCCTTGCTTGACCACTTCTTCCCCCTGACCGGCCGCATTGTCGCCGACCCGTACTCGGCCCCCCCTTGTTACAATCACGACAAGAAGATAACGAAGAACGAAAACGAAAAACACAGCAAGGAGACACAGATTTAACGTGGAAAACCTCTCCAACAAAGAGAGGAAAAAACCACGGGCGCCAGCCAGCGAAACTTCACTATATCGAGGAGTGTTTACAAACGCCGGGGATTTCACAGATGCAACTCTCCCAACCGGCGGCTTACAAGGGATTTATATATCGGTGGAAACCTAGGTCTTCGACGATCCGTACCGTATTCTACTAAGCCTCCCGGCGACGGGCCTCGCTCCACTCGTCAGAAGTTGGCCTATACTTTATAGAATTTGGATCAACATATAACAAACTCCACCTTGAGACAAATTGCTCCTTGTAGCATCAACAGCAACCATCTCCCTGAACAAACAAAGCAAATACTTTCGGCGCCAATAGCCACTTGGGCTAATCAGTTAAACCAACTAAGTTCGAGCAAAGCTCAAACTTAGCAACAGGAACAGGTTTAGTCATCATATCAGCAGGATTATCATGAGTGCTGATCTTGCATACCTTTAATTTACCTTGAGCAACAATGTCTCTAACAAAATGGTACTTGACATCAATGTGCTTAGTTCTCTCATCGAACATCTGATCTTTTGTAAGGTATATGGCACTTTGACTATCACAAAACAAATTAATGCAAGAATCATCTCCACAAAGCTCAGCAAACAAACCTTTCAACCAAACAGATTCTTTGCAAGCTTCAGCAATAGCCATGTATTCAGCTTCAGTAGTAGATTGTGCAATAACAGCCTGCAATGTAGCCTTCCAGCTAACAGCACAACCTCCAACATTAAACACATAACCTGTGAGGGATCTTCTCTTATCCAAATCGGCAGCAAAATCTGAATCCACATAGCCAACGAGTCCCTCACCGGTCCTGCCAAACTTCAAACAAGCATTGGAAGTGCCAAGAAGGTACCTGAAAACCCACTGAACAGCCTTCCAATGTTCTTTACTAGGATTAGCCATGTATCTACTTATCAAACTCATAGCATATGATAAATCAGGACGAGAACAAACCATGGCATACATCAAAGAACCAACAGCACTAGAATACGGCACCTTTGACATGTACTCAAACTCTTCATCAGTAGTAGGACATTGAGAAACTGACAATTTAAAGTGAGGAGCAATAGGAGTACTAACTGAGTTGGCACCATCCATATTAAAACGATGAAGAACTTTCTTAATGTAACTTTGCTGACTAAGAAATAACAAACCAGATTTTCTATCTCGGGTAATTTCCATACCTAAGATCTTCTTAGCAGCACCAAGATCCTTCATCTCAAACTCACTACTTAGGTGTGCCTTCAAAGTAGTGATTTCTTTCATGCCCTTGGCAGCAATTAACATATCATCAACATATAGCAGCAAGTATATAGGTGACCCATCAACAAACTTGATATAAACACAACTATCATATTTAGACCTCTCAAAACCATGTGAGATCATAAATGAATCAAACCTTTTGTACCACTGCCTTGGAGATTGCTTTAAGCCATAAAGAGACTTCTTTAATTTGCACACAAAATCCTCTTTACCAGGCACTATGAACCCTTCTGGTTGGTCCATGTATATTTCCTCATCAAGCTCTCCATGCAAAAGCGTCTTGACATCTAACTCAAGCTCAAGATCACGCATAGCCACAATACTAAAGAAAGTACGAATGGAACTATGCTTCACAACTAGAGAGAACACATCATTGTAATCAATACCGAATCTGGTGAACCCTTTTGCTACTAACCTTGCCTTGTACCTTGAAGGCTCTTTGGGAGACAGACATTCCTTTTTCTTGAAGATTCACTTGCAGCGGACCGCCTTATTTTGTTTAGGCAAGCTCACAACATCCCATGTGCCATTTTCTCAAGCGATTGCATCTCTTCTTGCATAGCAGAAACCCACTTCTCGCGGTCAACGGATGTAATGGCTTCATTATATGTAGAAGGTTCAGAATCGTTCTCCACCTGTTAAGCACAACTCAAAGAATAATGAACAAGATTACACTCTTCAATTAAACGACGAGGTGGAACTATGTTACGTCTATCGCCAGCAATAGATTCCTGTGGCTGCAAAACGATAGGTGAGTGCTGAACAACATCATCATCAATATTTTCCTCATGAGTATCATCAACAACAGCATTATTATCAATAGTTTTCTGCAGGTGCTCCACCTGCACACGAACTCCCTCCTCTCCAATAGCAACAGGAGAGGGATCTGATGGCAAGCTGTCATGATACATAACGGATTCATTGAAAACAACGTTCCTACTCAACAAAATCCTTTTTGTTTCAGGGTTCCATAGTTTATATGCCTTAACTCCTGAGCCATAACCAAGGAATATGCACTTGACAGCTCTAGGCTCTAACTTTCCATTATCAACATGAGCATAAGCAGTGCAACCAAAAACTCTCAACTGTGAATAATCAGCAGGTGAACCTGACCCATACCTCAATAGGAGTTTTCTTCTCAAGTGGAATAGAAGGTGACCTGTTGATGAGGTAACACGCTGTGTTGGCTGCTTCAGCCCAGAAACGCCTATGCATACCTGCATTAGACAACATACAACGAGCCCTCGAGATGATGGTTCTGTTCATGCGTTCTGCCACGCCATTCTGCTGAGGAGTATATGGGATGGTGTGATGCCTGATCATGCCATCGTTACTGCAAAACTCCTCAAACTCATTAGAACAGAATTCCATACATTGTCAGTACGTAGTACCTTTACCTTCTTCTCAGTCTGTTTTTTCAACCATAACTTTCCACTTCTTAAAAGCATCAAAAACATCAGATTTATGCTTTAGAAAATAAGGCCACACCTTTCTTGAGTAATCATCAATAATAGTAAGCATATAATTAGCACCACCAATAGAAGTCTTACGGGACGGACCCCATACATCAGCATGCACATAATCTAATATGCCTTTGGTGGTATGAACGGAAGCATTGAATTTAAATCTTTTATGCTTACCAAAGATGCAGTGCTCACATAACTCAAACTTACTCAAGTTGCAACCATCAATCAGCTCTCTCTTGACCAACTCTGCCATGCCTTGTTCGCTCATATGCCCAAGACGCATATGCCATAGATGTGTTTTACCACAATTATCAGAATCATTAGAAGTAACAGCAGCAGCAATACCAGGCAAAGTGCTACCTCTAAGAACATATAATTTAGCAGAATTCATATCACCTATCATGTGAATAAGAGAACCTTTTGATACCTTCAGAACTCGATGCCCACCGGCATACTTGTATCCATCAACGTCCATGGTACTCGGGAGATCAAATTTGGCCATGCTTGGTATGTGCTTCACCTCACTCAACGTCGCGTGTCACGCCATCATGTGTCCTAATCTTAACAGATCCAACACCAACGATATGGCATGGGTTGTCATTCCCCACGCACAAAATCTCCGATGCCGCAGACTCATATGAACTGAACTAATCTTTGTTACAGCAAATATGAAACGAACATGCAGTATCAAGTATCCATTCATCATCACGAAGCACAAGCAAAACAGCTAAGCATTCACCATCGAACTATCAAAAACAACAGCCTTACCATTGCCTTGATCCTTATCTTTCGGTTGGTAAGTACTGTTCCTTTTCTCCTTATTCTGCAGCTTCCAAAGAATCATCAATAACATGATTAGATTTCTTACAATACCGCATAACTTGTCCTTTCCCTTGGACTTGAGCGACCTCTGCCGTCTTTGCTCTTATCTCGGTTGCCATGGTTGTTAAATCTACGCTCGATCCTGCCACGAACCTGCAGAGCTTCACCTTGGAGGACGCCCCATCTACTGCACCATAGATTTCATCTTTTCCCTCTGCTTGAGGGCATCTTGCACTTCATCAAGGGTTATCTTCTCACGGCTCAACAACATTGTATCACGAAGTGTGTATAAGAACTAGGCGTGAGCATAAGAGTAATAGGGCTAGATCCTCATCATCATATTTTACTTCCATAGATTGCAAATCGAAATAATCTCTCTAAAAGAGATAAGTGATTCATTACCGATCCACCTTCCGCAATCTATGCGAGAACAACTTCATCTTCACATGCATCTTCTTGGTTAGATCCTTTGACATGCAGATCGTTTCAGTTTTTCCCATAGGGCAGCAGATTTCATCTCGATACTTCCGCAAAATATTATTGGACAGATGAAGTTGAATCAAAGACAAAGCCTTACGGTCCTTCCGCTTCTCTTCATGGACCAGGTCTTAGCATCCTTTTCACCGAATCCATCCAGCTTCATCCAGATCGAAGTTTGGGCGAGAATCGCCAAGCATCTTCACCGCCACAAGGAGAATCTTGTGGTGTAGTCCATTGTGGTAGATCGAACTTCAATGACGACATGTCGTAAACCCTAGATTAGAACCTGGGGCTCTGATACCACTTGTTACAATCGCGACAAGAAGATAACGAAGAACGAAAACGAAAAACACACCAAGGAGACACAGATTTAACGTGGAAAACCTCTCCAACAAAGAGAGGAAAAAACCACGGGCGCCAGCCAGCGAAACTTCACTATATCGAGGAGTGTTTACAAACGCCGGGGATTTCACAGATGCAACTCTCCCAACCGGCGGCTTACAAGGGGTTTATATATCGGTGGAAACCTAGGTCTTCGGCCCAAGCCTCCCGGCGACGGGCCTCGCTCCACTCGTTAGAAGTTGGCCTATACTTTGTAGAATTTGGATCAACATATAACACCCCTGAGATGCACTGCGATAACCAAGGCGCCGAGCTCGTCATCGGCGAGGTTGGCGTGGCTCTGGCGAGCATGGACTACTGCAATCTGGGCGCTTCGTTTGCACAGACCGGCATCCCCGTCCGGTACGCCGCCGACGTCGTGCTGCCCGTGCAGCTGCTGTCGTTCGCCTGCGGCGGGTTCGCCGTGGCGTGGGGCAGCAACCACGTGGTCGTGGATGGGTACTCTTTGTGCATGATGGCGAACGCGTGGTCTGAGCTCGTGCGCTCTGGGACGATCGCCGCCGCCCCAAACCACGACCGCTCCGTGTTCCGCCCGCGCGCCGCGCCGTTTTACGACCCCTCGTTCGGCGACGCGTTCACGCCGCTGGAGAGCAAGCATCTCGTCAGTGCTCTGACGACCGAGAGTTCCTTCGTCCTGCTCGCGTACTACGTCGAGGAGCGGGATCTCGCCATGCTACGAGCGCAGGCGAGCCGGGATGTGGCCGGCGAGCGCGCGGCGACCCGCCTCGAAGCGATCTCCGCGTACTTACCGCGGTCGTGGGCGCGTCCGACGAGACCTGCCGCATGGGCTGGTGGGTCGACGGGCGGCGGCGTCTCACTGCGCCGGGGTACAACAAGTCCGCGATGTGCAACTACGTCGGCAACGTTACGGCGTTCACGGTGGCGGAGGCGGGCGTGGAGGAGGTCCAGCGGCGGCCGCTCCCGGACGTGGCGTCCATGGTGCGGGACTCGATCAAGTCGACGGCCACCGACGAGCACTTCCAGGAGCTGGTGGACTGGGTGGAGGAGCACAGGGCCGTGAAGTACTTCGACAGTGCCGCCTTCGGGCTGGGCAGCCCGGTGCTGACGGTGACGTCGTGGGCATCCTTCAGATTCGACACTGACTTCGGCTTCGGACATCCTGTCCTGCTAGTGCCCACGTCGAAGGACTGTGGGAGGCTCTGCTGCGGCTTCGTGCAGATCATCGAGCGCCCGGGAGGCGACGGCTGGATCCTCACCATGTTCGTGTGGCCGAGGCTCGCCGCCGCGCTCGACTCCGACGAGCACATCATTTTCAAGCCTCTCACCGCGGAGCATCTCGGTCTCCATCAGTATAGTCGGCTCTGATCATAATCATTGTTAGAAATAATAGGGCTAATCCATTTAGGCCCATGTGTATTTCAGATTTTTCTTAAATCTTAAAGCCCAAATTTGTGGCAGCCTATATGTGTTTGGGCCCATGTTTGTGGCAGCTCACATGGAAGTGGAGTGGGAGATCAAGTTTAGTCCCACATGGAAAGTTGGAGGAGAGTTGCACCACCTTATAAGATGGAGTGTTGCACCACTTTGTAAGTGAGTGGCAATAAGAAAGATACACACACGCGCTCCTCCTCCGACGACGACGCCGCTCGCACGCACGCTCGCCTCGTCACGACGCGACGCGACGCGCGCGCCGCGGGTTGCTGCTTAGGAAAATTGACAGACGTGTCAAACGGTTAGAGCAGGTCTCCGGAACCACTAGCCCTTGTGATCTTCGTCGCCATCTGCTGCGATCACGTGCTACGTGATCCTGTTTGGTTATTCATAATGATCTGCGAGTACATGTTAAGCTGCTATTTATTTCCGATCATCCTGTTGTTTAGTACATCTAGTATGTTCGAGTTACATGAGCTAGTAGCTGGTTTTGTCGTGATTTATATTCTGGAATTAATCGTGGAAATTATGCCTAATAATCCAACAATCGAAAAACCTTATTGTAGGCAATTTCCTGAATTAACAATGGCTGGTTTTACCGATGCACTGAGGCTGGATAAGTTTACCGGTGTGCACTTTAAGAGGTGGCAGTACAAGGCTGAGCTTTGGCTGACCACGATGAAAGTGTTCCACATCAGTAAAGGCAAACCTGAGGGAACTATATCTGACGAGGATTAGAAAAAGTTCGAGGATGCTAATACTGTCTTTGTGGGATGTATTCTGAGCATTCTTGCTAAACGTCTGTGTGATGTGTTTATGCACATAAAAGACGGAAAGGAGCTCTGGGATGCACTGGATTCCAAGTTTGGTGTTGCAGATGCTGACAGTGAACTGTATATCATGGAGAGCTTTTATGATTTTAAGATGACTAAGGACCTCCTGTGGTTTAACAAGCTCATAAGATACAGTGCATTGCCAAGGAGCTCGAACTCCTTAAGTGTACCTTACCCGACAAGTTTGTGGCGGGATACATTATTGCTAAGTTTCCCCGTTCATGGAGGAACTTTGCCACAACTCTCAAACACAAGAGACAGGAGATATCAGTTGAAAATCTGATAGCGTCCCTTGATGTTGAGGAGAAGGCTCGGGCTAAGGACACTACTGAGAAAGAAGAGGGTCTTGCTACTGCTAACTTTGTGCAGAAAGGCAAATCCGTAGGCAAGAACAAAGGGAACTTCAAACCCTCCTTTAACAAGCCTGTAAAGACTACAACCTTCAAGAAGAAGAAGACGAACAGGGACAAGAGTGAACTGTCTTGTTACACTTGTGGAGAGCCCGCCATTTTCCAAGGACTGTCGAGCAGCAGACATGAGAGGAAAAAGGCCAAGGCATCAACGTCGTGACCGCTAGTAATACCTTGATGGGTATGGTAATTTATTTCTTGTTCTTTCAGTATTTCAATCACCGTGTTGGTGGCTTGATACGGTGCTAATGTTCATGTGTGTCTTGACATCTCTATGTTCACTTCTTATCAGTCGTTCGATTCATCCGTCCTAATGGGGAATGGATCACATGCTTCGTGGTGTTGTACGGTGGATCTGAAGTTTACTTCGGAAAGATCGTGCGGTGAGGAACGTGGCAACATGTCCCTACTATGAACAAGAATCTCGTCTGGCTCCCTTCTTTGCGAGATGGGTTTAAGGTTGTCTTAGAGTCTAATAAAGTCGTTGTTTCGAAACATGGACAATTTATTGGTAAAGGTTATGAGTTCGGAGGCTTGTTCCGATTTTCACTTTCAGAGTTTTGTAATAAATCCGTGAATCATATTTGTGGTGGTGTTAATGATGATACCAGTATTTGGCATTCTCGTTTATGTCACATTAATTTTGGTTTGATATCTCGGATGTCCAGCATGAGTTTAATTCCGAATTTCACTATTGCCAAAGGTTCTAAGTGCCATAGTTGTGTGCAATCAAAGCAACCTCGAAAGCCTCACAAGGCTGCCGAAGAGAGAAACTTGGCACCTCTAGAACTCATACATTCTGATCTATGCGAGATGAATGGTGTGTTGACAAAAGGTGAAAAGAGATATTTCATGACGTTAATAGATGATGCTACTAAATTTTGCTATGTTTACTTGTTGCAAAATAAAGATGAGGCATTAGACTACTTTAAAATTTATAAGGCCGAAGTTAAAAATCAACTAGAGAGAAATATCAAGCGTCTTAGGTCGGATCATGGTGGTGAGTATTTTCCCAAAATATTTGATGAATTCTGTCAGGAACACGGAATTATTCATGAGAGGACGCCTCCCTACTCACCCCAATCAAACGGGGTTGCCGAGAGGAAAAACCATGTCGAGTGACTTGGTGAATTCCATGTTAGCCACCTTTGGTTTATCAAAGGCATGGTGGGGAAGGCTTTGTTGACTACATGTCATGTCCCGAATAGAGTTCCTAACAAGAATAAAGAAAAGACCCCTTATGAGGAGTGGGTTGGAGAAAACCATCACTTTCGATCTGCGCACTTGGGGTGTTTGGCGAAGGTCAACATACCGATTCCCAAGAAAGCAAGCTCGGACCCAAGGCAGTGGATTGTATCTTTCTAGGATATGCTCCACGAGTGTAGGCTATAGATTTCTAGTGGTTAAATCTGAGGTACCTGATATGCATGTTGATACTATAATGGAATCTCGTGATGCAACATTCTTTGAGAATATTTTTCCTATGAAAGATATGCATAGCATTGGTAGGATTTCTTCTGAAATACTTCCTGAATCTAGTGCATCTATTGAGAATTCTGAACAACCACATGAGGAATTTCTTGAGAAGGATGACGATGAACCTCTCACGAGGAGTAAGAGACAGAGGGTTGCAAAATCCTTTGGTAATGATTTCATCGTGTACCTTGTGGATGATACTCCCAGATCCATTACTGAGGCATATGCATCTCCTGATGCAGATGATTGGAAAGAAGCTGTCCAAAACGATATGGACTCGATTCTTTCTAATGGAACTTGGGAATTATCAGAACGACCCTATGGTTGTAAACCTGTGGGATGTAAGTGGGTGTTCAAGAAGAAGCTAAGGCCTGATGATACTATTGAGAAGTACAAGGCGCGTCTTGTAGCTAAGGGCTACACACAGAAAGAAGGCTAAGATTACTTCGACACCTATTCACCTGTTGCTAGACTGACCACCATTCGAGTACTACTATCCCTGGCTGCCTCTTATGGTCTTCTCGTTCATCAAATGGACGTGAAGACAGCTTTCCTTAATGGAGAGTTGGAAGAGGAGATCTATATGGATCAGCCGGATGGGTTTGTGGTAAAAGGTGAAGAGACAAAGGTGTGCAAGTTATTAAAATCTTTATATGGCCTGAAACAAGCACCTAAGAAATGGCATGAGAGGTTTGACAGAACTCTACTTTCTGCTGGCTTTGTCATTAATGAGGATGATAGGTGTGTTTACTATCGCCATGGTGGGGGCGATAGCGTTATATTATGTTTGTATGTGGATGACATTCTGATCTTTGGTACAAACATGAAAGTGATAAATAAGGTCAAGTCTTTCCTGTCAAAGAGTTTTGATATGAAAGATCTGGGAGAGGCTGATGTCATTCTGAACATCAAGCTTATTAAGAACGAGAATGGGATTACTATAACGCAATCTAATTATGTTGAGAAGGTCTTGAGCCAATTTGGCTTTAATGATGGTAAGACTTCTCCAACACCTTATGATCCCAGTTTGACATTACGAAAGAATAAGAAGGAACCAATAGATCAGCTGAAATATTCACAAGTTGTTGGTTCTCTCATGTACTTAGCAAGCGCTACAAGACCCGATATCTCTTTTGCTGTGAGCAAGTTGAGTAGGTTCATGTCTAACCCGGGTATTGATCATTGGCATGCACTTGAAAGGGTCATGCGCTATCTATGTGGTACAATGAGCTATGGGATTCACTATTCAGGGAATCCTGCTGTGCTTGAAGGATATAGTGATTCGAATTGGATCTCTGACGTTGATGAACTCTACGCCACGAGCGGGTATGTGTTTACCCTTGGAGGTGGCGCAGTGTCATGGAGGTCTCGTAGACAAACCATATTGACGAGGTCAACTATGGAAGCAGAACTTACTGCTTTAGACACAGCCACTGTTAAGTCAGAATGGCTGCATGAGCTCTTTATGGACTTGCCTATGGTTGAGAAACCTGTGCCGGCAATCCTTTTGAATTGTGACAACCAAACTGTTATTGTCAAAGTGAACAATTCTAAGGATAACGCGAAGTCATCAAGACACGTGAAGAGACGTTTGAAATCTGTCAGGAAATTGAGAAACTCCGGAGTAATAACTGTTACGTATATTCAAACAGACAAAAACCTGGCAGATCCCTTTACAAAGGGACTATCACGAAATGTGATAGAAAGTGCATCGAGGGAGATGGGGTTGAGACCCATGGATGTCACACCTTAGTGGTAACCCAACCTATGTGATCGGAGATCCCGTGAATTAGGACCTGGGAAGAACAAGTTAGTGGTTTGACCGAGGAGAGTATTTTGAAACCCTCTCTATGTGAAGATGCATGACTCTCATAATCTGTAAGGAAGGTTGGCAACATGCCTTAATGTGTTTCTGTTGGCTTTAATTAGCAAAGATGCCGTCCTACAGGGCATTCTTGAAAGAACACACCTATATGAGCTCGATTTATGGCGTCATGTCTATGAGATTTGGGTGATCTCTAGTAAACTCATGAAGAGACCAGGGAGTATGACGCATATGCTCCAACCCGCGGGGTAGGCTACTGACAGCCAAGTACTAGTTATGATTTTGAGCAAAATCTATGGCACCAAACTTGCAATTCAAGGTTCGTCCATTGTTCAAGTTGTTGATAGACGTAGTTCAAGATTCTAGGCGGAAGTTCAACTTAACAGTCTCTGCTGAAACACTGGTATATAAACAAGTAGCAAGGATTGGCAAATCTTCAAATGGGCATTTGAGATCTGGTGGAGGATTGTTAGAAATAATGGAGCTAATCCATTTAGGCCCATGTGTATTTCAGATTTTCCTTAAATCTCAAAGCCTAAATTTGTGGCAACCCATATGTGTTTGGGCCCATGTTTGTGGCAGCTCACATGGAAGTGGAGTGGGAGCTCAAGTTTAGTCCCACATGGAAAGTTGGAGGAGAGTTGCACCACCTTATAAGGTGGAGTGTTGCACCACTTTGCAAGTGAGTGGCAATAAGAGAGATACACATGCGCGCTCCTCCTCCGACGACGCCGCCGCTCGCACGCACGCTCGCTCGCCTCGCCTCGGCACGACGCGCGCGCGCACGCGCGCCGCGGGTTGAAAATTGACAGACGTGTCAAATTGTTAGCTTATTCGGGTCGCTCCCGGATCGTGGGCTACTGTAACCGACCCTAACGTGGACTCGGCCCACGTTCGCCTCCGTTAGGGTTTCCTGAGCCGCTCTATATAAAGCCCTGCGCGGCTACCGCCACAATACCACCAAAAACCAATCTAGGGTTTTGCGCTGCCTACCACCGTCTTCGCCGCCATCTGCTGCGATCACTCTTTCCCAAAGTTTCTACTACGACAACCGAACGGTACGTGCTACGTGATCCTGTTTGGTTATTCATCATGTTCTGCGAGTACATGTTAAGCTGCTATTTGTTTCCGATCATCCTGTTGTTTAGTACATCTAGTATGCTCGAGTTACATGAGCTAGTAGCTGGTTTTGTCGTGATTTATATTCTGGAATTAATCGTGGAAATTATTTCTAATAATCCAACAATCATAGACATGATGCTCGTCAGTGTCATCCAGGGGCGGAGCCAGGATATCGTCATCCAAGTATAATATTCAATGAAGAAATAGCATGCTATAGCCCAAGTTCAACGGTAAAATAGTGAATCTGGAGATCCCATGTTAAGACGCTAATCGTTAAATATATCATCTGATGGAGGCCGGCACTAAATCTGATAGCACACTGTTTTTTGCATTGATAGTACTATGATGATATCGAGCGTAAAAAATAGCATAGTATCGTTTATTTAGCTTACAGTAGTAGACATTTTTCATCCTTTGTTTTGATGAGCAAACCAACGTATTTGGCTTCCATTTGTATAAATATCCCATTTTTATTTATAGAAGCAAACCGACATATGTTTGGCAACAAAAGCTAAATTTTCTATGTTTAAATATAAAATATAGTTCTGTTACCAAAGATAATTTGTCACTAGGACAGATTCAGCTCGATGCAATTGGCAGGAAGCGATGAAAAAGTAATATGTTGTATACCATTTTTATTTTTGTCTGTTTTTAATTAGCAAACTGTAGATAAACTGAAATGAAATGGACTAGGATTAGATGAGCAGTAAGTGCTTTGTATCGTGTACCTTGGACAAATAAATCTTTCAGTAAGGTCCATGACAGATGTGGGGCAATGCGGCAACGACAATCAGCGGCGGCCGGGCGTGCTCGCAGATGTTCGGCCTGTTGACAAGCCGGCGGCGGCAGCGAGATAAGTCCAGAGAATGCGGCCAGGGTTAACAAGCAGAGTTCCACAATCAATGCCTAGTATCGATCCACTATTTGCGCCGTGAATATAGCTAGCACTCTAAGGCAGGCTATTGGCGTTTGGCGATTACTTTGCTAATGAATATAGTGGGCTAACGGGCCGTGTCTCTGTGCATTACCGATTTCAGGCTTAGAGGTTAGGCCTAATGCACAAATAATGATAGAATTAGCATAATTGCACGGTGCAGATTGTTAGCGTTGAGGGGGGTCTAGCCCCTGCTCGCCCCCCTGTCTCTGTCATCGATCACCCAAGCAAATAAAACCGTGGGTTCTGTTTTCGAATGTACTGTGCATGCTTATTGAGTTACACTATTCATATAGCTTGCGCCCGTTATATTTATATAGCAAACCATGATAGAAGGGCATCATAGCTGGGGCAAAACAGCACAATCATATCAGCGGCGGGGAATTACCAGAACAGGTCAAGGTGAGTAGAGAGGAGCAACTGCCGGCGTTGGTTGACATTGAAGATTGTCAGGAATCAATGGGGAAAGAGCTGACCTCCAAGCTCTAGTCAGAGGACTAAGAAAGGGGATCGAGAGAGACGACGTCTAAATTCCCTGTTTATATCTAGTTATCTACTAGTCTATTATATATGGAAAATGATTGGGCTTCTTCAGGGGATCGCTGACTTCTATCCCCGGGTCACACCGCACGGCTGCCCCTGAACCGCACGTACAGGAAAGTGGTGGGCCTTATCTCTTTCCTTTCTTCTACCTTCCTCCCTACCGCACATCTCCGCGCGCCCACCCGCGGCGCTGCCGTTGCTTCTCCTCAAAGCGCTACGCCGCATCACAGCGCTGTAGTCGTGCCGCACCGCTATGACCCTCTGCAGCTCCCTTCTCCATGCCGCCTATAGCTCGCGCGCAGCCCGACCCCGGAGTTCCCACTGCCGCGCCGCCATGACCCCATGCATCTCCCGCTGCCATGTCGCCTGCACCTCATGCGTAGCCCGACATCGATGGCCGCAGGGACGATGCTGACGCGCCACTAGAGTGGGGTGCTGCGAGCAGGTGTTGTTGTCGACAGCGGCCGCGTCTCCTCTCGACGGTGTTGCTGGAGACATGGGCTTGCTACAAGGACGGCGTCTTTTTGCGACAACTATGTCTAGCTTTGCTACCACAGGAACAGGACAGGGGTGGTACTACGCGCGGCCGGTAGTGGTGCTATGTGTTGGTCGGCCACGACGACTTCTGCTACAACGTCTACAGTGCTTTGCTACAAGTGGCGGCGACGATTGCTACACGGTGGCGACGCATTGCTACAAGCTGCGGTACGGCTTGCTACCACAACGGTGGTGCTTTGCTATAAGCGGCGGTAGCGCTTGCTACCATGGCGGCAGTGGAAGCAGCGATGGAGCTTGCTACCATGGCGGCAATGGAAGTGGCGACGACGCTTGCTACCACTGCGGCGGAGCTTTGGTACAAGGTGCGGAGGGGCTTGCTACCACTGCGGTGACGCTTTGCTACAAGCGGCGGCAGCGCTTGCTACCATGGTGGCAGTGGAAGGGCCGATGGTGCTTGCTACCACGGCGACGGGGCTTGCTACCATAGCAGCGAAGCTTTGCTACAAGTAGCGGCAACGCTTGCTACCATGGCGTGGTGCAAGCTTTGCTAGAAGGGGCCACGATGCTTGCTACCATGCGTGTGCGGGCTTGCTACCGGGACGGGCGGCGCTGCTACTACCATTGGGACTGGGGAGGATGGACTTGTTGTGGATGGTCTCGCCGGAGCTAGATGGCGGGGCTGCGATCGTCATACCCGGAGTTGGACGGCGGTTAGGCTCCCATAGCAACAGCGAGGCATAGTCTGGACAGCCCGAGCGGAAGGACAACGAGATTGATTGCGTTATTGTTGGAGATATGCCCTAGAGGCAATAATAAAGGTGGTTATTATTATATCTTTGTGTTTATGATAAATGTTTACATTCATGCTATAATAGTATTAAACCGAAAACATTAATACTTGTGTGATTTGTAAACTAAATAAGAGTCCCTAGTAAAGCCTCTTTGTAATACCAGCTTGTTAGTTAATAGATGATCGTGGTTTCCCGATTATGAACATTGAGATGTTATTAACAACAAGATCATATCGTTAGGAGAATGATATGATGGACATACTCCTATAGATAAGCGTAGCATAAAGATCAAGTCATTTTAATAGTTCAATTGCTATATGCTTTCTGATACATAGTAACCTAATTCCTTCGACCATGAGATCATGCATATCACCATCACCGGAAGGATGCTGTGCTGACATCAAACACCACACCGTAACTGGGTGGCTATAAAGGTGGCATTGAGTGTTCGGGAAGTATTGGTTGAGACACATGGATCAAGAGTGGGATTTGTCCATCCATATGACGGATAGATATACTCTGGGCCCTCTCGGTGGAATGTCATCCAATTAGCTTGCAAGCATGTGACTGGCTCACAAGGGATCACATATCATGGGAACGAGAAAAGAGTACTTATCAGTAACGAGGTTGAACTAGGTATGCAGAGATACCGACGATCAAAACCTCGGATAAGTAAACTATCGTGAGACAAAAGGAAATTGGTATCGTATGTAAGTGGTTCATTCAATCACAAAGTAATCGTAGAAATATGTGGGAGCCATATGAATTTCCAGATTCCTCAATTGGTTATTGATCGGAGAACTGTCTCGGTCATGTCCGCATAATTCACGAACCGTAGGAAGACACACTTAAGGATTCGATGTTGTTGTGTAGTTATGGAATGATGAGTAATATACCGAATGTTGTTCGGAGTCTCGAATGGGATCTGGGATATCACGAGGAGATCCGGAATGGTTCGGAGAATAAGATTCATATAAGGAAAGTCCTGTTTTGGAGTTCGGAAATGATTCCTGTGTTTTCACCGGGAATGTTCTAGAAGGGTCTGGAAGGTCCGGCACTTCGGAGGGGAAGGGTACATGGATGTGTCATGACAATGTGGAATTATTGCATCATGTACTATGTCACTTGGCTGGGAAATATGAAGAGAGAAATCAAATCCAAGTTTGAAAGTCAAATGCCAATTTGAAAAGTCAAATCCGAACATTGCTTGGTGGAGGGAGAGTAGGAAACCTACCTAGGGTAGGAGTCCCACTCCCTCCACCCGCCGGCCAAGGAGGAGGAGTTGGGGGAGGACTCCCTCCTCCCAAACCGCCTCCCCCCACCTATATAAGGAGGGGTAGGGCGCACCCCTACCCCTCACACCCAAACGCTAGCTCCTAGGCGCCACAACCTCCAAGTGCTGCTGCCGCCGCCTAGGGCTCCCCCAAGTCGGCGTCTTGGGGTTTCCCCAAACCCTAGCCACCAGACACACCACCCCCTTGGTGCCTCTAAACCGTAGATCGCCAAGGCCCCTCTCTTACTCCACCATACTCGCTCCGGCTTAGGCGAAGCCCTGCGGGACCTTCCCTCTACTTCCGTCACCATGTCGTCGTGCTGCCGGAATCACGAGGAGAGTACTACGACCTCCGCTGCCTGCTGGAACAAGGGAGAGGAAGGTCTTCATCGACTACCGAATGTGTGACCGATCATGAAGCGCCGAGCTTTAACGCAGACCGGAAGGATCGTCTACGCGATCTTGAGATCGGCAAGTGTACGACTACATCACCCACGAGAATCTGCTCTCGTTAACCGCTTTGGAATCTTCGAGGGTGAGTTCTTCTATCGACTCGTTGCTACAATCTAGTAGATAAATCTTGGCTTGTTTGTGAATGCGGTAGAATTTTTTTGTTTTCCATGCTACGAACCCCTACAGTGGTATCAGAGCCGTGTCTATATGTAGATCTATTGCACGAGTAGAGAGGTGGTGCTTTTATTATCAATTGCTTTTTTGTGTAGTTTGCATCTTGCGGTATGATGGGATGAAGCGGCCCAGGCTAACCTTACATGACATCGTTCATGAGACTTGCTCCACGCTCAACATGCAACTTGTATTGCATAAGTGGCTTTGTGGGTGTCTGTATCTCCCATCATAGTATATATTCAATTTACAACGGGCACTTGATAGTTCAAGCATCAACGTTGTGGTTCTTGTTCGTAAGTTAGAACGACACTTATTGAAAGCCCCAAACCACGTAAAATATGCAAAGATTATTAGAGGCGTCTAACTTTGTTTTGCAGGGGTGTGCTGTGATGTGATATGACCATGATTGTGATTATATATGATGTATGGAATGTTACTTATTGTAAGTTAGCAACCAGCAGGAGCCATATGGTTGTTTTTTGAATTCCGTTAAGACCTGCGTGTCTATTCAAACTAGTTGTAATAGTTTAATCTGGTGGACAACAACCATAAAATGACGCCATTGACCTTGACGCCATACCGGTGATGATGGAGATCATGTTCGTGCTTGAAGATGGAGATCAGAAGCATAAGAAGAAAGGCCATATCATATCACATATTATGAATTACATGTGATGTTAATCCTTTATGCATCTTGTATTGCTTAGTTTACGACTGTAGCATTATAAGATGATCCCTCAAGCACACAATTTCAAGTTTTAAAGTGTTCATCCTTATTAAGCACCGTTGCTAAAGCTCGTTGTTTCGAAGCACCATGTGATGATCGGATGTGTTAGATTCTGCGAGTGTATACAACGTGAGCAAGCCAGATTTGCTCATGCGGAAGCTAAGGTTTGATCTTGACGAGCCTAGCATGTACAGACATGGTCTCGGAACACGGATCACCGAAAGGTAAAGCATGAGTCATATAGTAGATATGATGAACATGTTGATTATTCGCCATTGAAGCTACATCAACTCTCGTGATGATCGGTTTTGATGTGGTGTATTTGGTTCGTGTGATCACTAAAACAATTTGAGGGATATTGTTTTGAGTGGGAGTTCACCTAGATTAATTTAACTATTAATTAGAAAACAATTTGTCATAAACTTAGTCTAAACTATTGCAAATATGTTGTAGATCAATGGCGGCCCCTACTATCAATTTTAATGCGTTCCTAGAGAAAGAAAAGTTGAAAAACAATGAAAGCAACTTCGCAGATTGGTTCCGCAATTTGAGGATTTTCCTCAATGCTGGTAATTTGACCTATGTGCTGGATGCACCACTGGGTGACCGCTTTGCACTCACTACCGATGAAGTAAAGAATGTTTACCTCACTCGGAAGAATCAAGATCCACGATTCAAGTGTGCTATCTTGTATGGTTTGGATTCAGAGCTTCAGAAAAGGTTTGAGAACCATGACCCACATGATATTGTCTGTGAACTCAAAATGATATTTGAGGCTCATGCGGCAGTTGAGAGTTATGAGGCTTCTGAAAAGTTCTTCAACTGCAAGATGGAAGAGGGCAGCTCCATCAGTGAGCACGCGCTTAAGATGTCTGGGCACGCAAACAAACTCCAAAGCTTGGGGTATAGTGATTCCTAATTCTTTGGGGATTCACCGTGTGCTCCAATCACTACCACCAAGTTACAAGAACTTTGTGATGAACTACAATATGCAAAACATGGACAAGACGTTGCCAGAACTCTTCTCCATGTTGAAATCTGCAGAAGTGGAGATCAAGAAAGAGCACCAAGTGTTGTTGGTCAATAAGACCACCAAATTCAAGAAGCAAGGCAAGTCTAAGCAAAAGGGAAACTTCAAGAAGGGCGGTAAGAAAGTTTCCGCGCCGGCGAAGAAGACCAAGGCTAGGCCTAAGCCTGATACTGAGTGCTTTTACTGCAAGGGAGAAGGTCACTGGAAGCGGAATTGCCCAAAGTACTTGGAGGATTTGAAGAACGGCAACATCAAGAAGAAAGGTATAACCGATATACATGTTATTCATGTGTATCTCACTAGTACTCGTAGTAGTGCCTGGGTATTTGATACTGGTTCGGTTGCTCATATTTGTAACTCAAAACGCGTGCTGCAGAATAAACGGAAGCTAGCAAAGAACGAGGTGACGATGCGCGTTGGAAATGGATCAAAGGTTGATGTGATCGCGGTCGGCACGCTACCTCTTCATCTACCATCGGGATTAGTTTTATACTTAAATAATTGTTATTTGGTGCCTGCGTTGAGCATGAACATTATATCTGGATCATGTTTATTAAGAGGCGGTTGTTTAAGTCCGAGAATAATGGTTGTTCGATTTATATGAGTAATATGTTTTATGCACATGCACCTTTGATAGATGGTCTATTTTTATTGAATCTCGATAGTGGAAATACACACATTAATAACATTGAAGCTAAACATTTAAAATTGAGCGATAACTGAAGGGAATATGCTCTGAGAGGCAATAATAAAGTGTTTATTATGTGTATTCCAAGTATATGATAGATGTTTATTTTGCATGCTATAATTGTATTAATACGGAAACGTTAATACATGTGTGTTTAATAAACAAACAGAAAGTTCCTAGTTAAGCCTCTCTCATAAACTAGCTCGTTGATTAACAAGATGATCAAGGTTTCCTGATCATGGACATTGGATGTTGTTAATAACGGGATCACAACATTAGTGTAATGATGTGATGAACATTCATCCGAAGTATAGCATTACGATAAAAGTCATTGAGTTTATATTGCTATAACAACTTACGAAGTGATCCTAATCCTTAGACCATGAGATCATGTCAATCACTAACACCGGAAGAGTTTCTTGATAACATCAAACGTCACACCGTAATGGTGATTATAAAGATGGGTTCGGAACTAATAAAGTGTTATGTTGAGGCTCATGGATCGAGAGTGGAATTTGTTCATCCCGATGACGGATAGATATACTCTGGGCCCTCGGTGATATCACATTGATTAGCTTGCAAGCAAGTGATTTGATCACTAGAATGTTATATCACGAACGAGAAAAGAGTGCATGTCTTGAGATCAAAATAGGTATGGGGATCGATGATCGAATCTCGGACATGTAATATATCGTGAAACAAAGGGATTAAGATACTAGCGTAAAAGGTTCCGGCGATCACAAGAAAGTCATCGTTGAATGTGTGGGAGTCGATGGGTCTCGAGATCCGCTTCGATTATTGATCCGAGAGGGTCTCGATCATGTCCGCATTATTCACGAACCGTAGGGTGACACACTTAAGACACCGACATCCAATTGGAGCAAAAGTTTCATGCGAAAGAATGAACAAGCGGGAATTTATTTCACTAGATACCAAAGCAGTTTTCGGGTGAAATTGCATAAAGTGGTTATGCATGTGAAATAGAATTCTAGCAAGGGGTTATTTGTGAATGTTTGTCATTAAAGTAATTGACAAAATTCTGAATAAAATAAAAGAGTTTTATTTAATGAGAGTTTGCATTAAATTTGGTGGAAATTTAATGGGAATTTTGAGTGGACTTTTGAGTGGAGGGAATTTAGAGGAGTTTTGTGAGTGGAGTGTCCACCCACATGAAGAGGGGAGGGCAAGGGGGCAGCCCCCATGCGCCGGCCACCCCCTTGGGGTCCCCCCCCTCCTCCTATAAAAGGAGACCCTCCTCTCACTTCTCACTCACACCTCCTCGTGAAGGATCTCTCTCCCCCTCTAGAATTTATCCCCCATGGTCTCGGACTAGCGAGATACATGTTCCCGGTGGCTATTCGGCAAGAAAGAGTTGTGCTTCATTGCATCGCTGGGCGAGGAGGCGGAGGTTGCTCGGTGCCTCGAGCGTGTGTGCGACGGATGCGCTGCTGATTTGCGGCGCTAGGACTTCCTCTCGATCTTGAGATCGGCAAGAGATCGTCTACATCAACCACGAGTTGAACTCGTTAAGCTTTGTCGGTCTTCAAGGGTATGTTCTCTACGGATATACATCCGCCCGTTGTTTGTATCTAGTATAAATAGATCTTGGTATATAGTTCACATCGTAGGAAAATTTTTGTTTTCTATGCTGCGAACCCTACAATAACTCGACCTATATGTGGCACGGTCGTCTTGGTCACATTGGAGTGAAGCGTATGAAGAAACTCCATTCCGATGGACTTCTTGAATCACTTGATTTCGCATCACTTGAAAGATGCGAAGCATGTCTGATGGGTAAAATTACTAAGACTCCATTTTCTGGTATGATGGAGCGAGCTACGGACTTATTGGAAATCATACATACCGATGTGTGTGGCCCAATGAGTGTATCATCGCGCGGTGGTTATCGTTATGTTCTTACCTTCACGGATGACTTGATAAGATATGGGTATATATATTTCATGAAACATAAGTCCGAAACTTTCGAGAAGTTTAAGGAATTTCAAAGTGAGGTAGAGAATCAACGTAACAAGAAGATTAAATTTCTACGTTCTGATCGTGGAGGTGAATATCTAAGTTACGAGTTTGGCGGGCATTTGAAGAAATGCGGAATACTTTCACAATTGACACCACCGGGAACACCACAGTGTAATGGTGTGTCTGAACGTCGTAATCGAACTCTCTTAGATATGGTTTGTTCTATGATGTCACTTACAGATTTACCTCTATCGTTTTGGGGTTATGCATTAGAAACATCCGCATTCACTTTAAATAGGGCACCATCTAAATCCGTTGAAACGACACCGTATGAATTATGGTTTGGGAAGAAATCTAAATTATCGTTCCTAAAAGTTTGGGGTTGCGAAGCTTATGTAAAGAAGTTACAGCCGGACAAGCTTGAACCCAAAGCGGAAAAATGAGTCTTCATAGGATACCCGAAGTAAACTATTGGGTATACCTTCTATCATAGATCCGAGGGCAAAATCTTCGTTGCCAAGAATGGATCCTTTCTAGAGAAGGAGTTTCTCTCGAAAGAAGTGACTGGAAGGAAAGTAGAACTCGACGAGGTTGTTGAACCTTCTCTCGAACTTGCAAGTAGCGCAGCACCGGAAGTAGTTCCTATGGCGCCTACACCAATAAGAGAGAAAGCTAATGATGTTGATCATGAAACTTCGGTTGAAGTTACTACGGAACCTCGCAGGTCAACGAGGACTCGTACCACTCATGATTGGTATGATCCCGTTATGAGTGTCATGTTGGTGGATAACACCGATGACCCTGCGACATATGAGGAAGCGATGATGAGCCCAGATTCCAATAAATGGCAAGGAGCTATGAAATCCGAGATTGGATCCATGTATGAAAACCAAGTATGGACTTTGGTGGACTTACCGGATGGCCGGAAGGCTGTCGAGAACAAATGGATTTTCAAGAAGAAAACAAATGGTGATGGTAATGTTACTGTCTATAAAGCTCGACTTGTCGCAAAAGGGTTTCGACAAATTCAAGGAGTTAACTACGATAAGACTTTCTCACCAGTAGAGAAGCTAAAGTCCGTGGGGATTATGTTAGCAATTGCTGCATATTATGATTATGAGATATGGCAGATGGATGTCAAAACGGCGTTCCTCAATGGAGACATTGATGAAGAGTTGTATATGATGCAACGCAAAGGTTTTATCGATCCTAAAGATGCTAACAAGGTATGCAAACTTCAACGGTCCATATATAGATTGAAGCAAGCATCCCGAAGTTGGAATCAACGTTTTGATAAGGTAATCAAAAGTTTTGGTTTTATACAAACTTATGGAGAAGCTTGTATTTACAAGAAAGTGAGTGGGAGCTCTGTAGCATTCTTAATACTATATGTAGATGACATATTGTTGATTGGGAATGATGTAGGCCTTCTTAATAGTGTCAAGGATTATTTGAATAATAGTTTTTCAATGAAAGATCTTGGCGAAGCAGCTTACATATTAGGCATAAAGATTTATAGAGATAGATCAAGACGCCTAATATCATTGTCACATAGTACATATTTGGACAAAGTTCTAAAGAGGTTTGGAATGGAAGATAGCAAGAAAGGGTTCTTGCCCATGTTGCCCAATACGACCTTGAGTAAAACTCAAAGTCCTGCAACGGCAGAAGATAGAGAAAGGATGAGTAAGACTCCCTATGCCTCAGCCATATGATCTCTATTGTATGCCATGCTATGTACTAGACCCGACATTGCATATGCTGTTAGTTTGACTAGCAGATATCAAAGTGAACCAGGAGTGGATCATTGGACAACGGTCAAAAACATCCTTAAGTACTTGCGAAGAACTAAGGATATGGTTCTTTCTTATGGAGGTGATGAACAACTCGTTATAAATGGTTACACCGGTGCTAGTTGGAACACCGATCCGGATGATTCTAAATCTCAATCTGGATACGTATTTACTTTGAATGGTGCAGCAGTTAGCTGGAGGAGTGCAAAGTAAAGCGTTGTGGCGAGATCTTCAACTGAATCGGAATACATAGCTGCTTCGAAGGCTTCACAAGAGGCGATATGGATGAAGGAGTTCATTACAGAGCTTGGTGTGGTTCCAAGTGCGCTGGACCCAATGTCTATCTACTATGATAACATGGGCGCCATAGCCAATGCGCAAGAACCAAGGTCACACAACAAGCTAAAGCATATCAAGCTACGTTTTCACGCTATTCGAGAGCATGTCCAAGATGGTGACATAAAGATTTGCAAAGTACACACAGATCTGAATGTGGCGGATCCGTTGACTAAACCTCTCCCGAGGGCAAAACATGACCAACACCAAACTGCCATGTGTGTTCGGTATATTACCATGTAATCTAGATTAGTTGACTCTAGTGCAAGTGGGAGACTGTTGGAGATATGCCCTAGAGGCAATAATAAAGGTGGTTATTATTATATCTTTGTGTTTATGATAAATGTTTACATTCATGTTATAATAGTATTAAATCGGAAACATTAATACTTGTGTGATTTGTAAACTAAATAAGTGTCCCTAGTAAAGCCTCTTTGTAATACTAGCTTGTTAGTTAATAGATGATCGTGGTTTCCCGATTATGAACATTGAGATATTGTTAACAACAAGATCATATCATTAGGAGAATGGTATGATGGAGATACTCATATAGATAAGCATAGCATTAAGATCAAGTCATTTCAATAGTTTGTTTGCTATAAGCTTTCTGATACATAGTAACCTAATTCCTTCGACCATGAGATCATGTTAATCACCATCACCGGAAGGATGCTTTGATAGCATCAAACACCACACCGTAACTGGGTGGCTATAAAGGTGGCATTGAGTGTTCGGAAAGTATGGGTTGAGGCACATGGATCAAGAGTGGGATTTGTCCATCCATATGACAGATAGATATACTATGGGCCCGCTCGGTGGAATGTCACCCAATTAGCTTGCAAGCATGTGACTGGCTCACAAGGGATCACATATCACGGGAACGAGAAAATAGTACTTATCGGTAACGAGGTTGAACTAGGTATGCAGAGATACCGATGATAAAAACCTCAGATAAGTAAACTATCGTGAGACAAAGTAAAATTGGTATCGTATGTAAGTGGTTCATTCGATCACAAAGTAATCGTAGAAATATATGGGAGCCATATGAATTTCCAGATTCCTCTATTGGTTATTGATCGGAGAAGTGTCTCGGTCATGTCCGCATAATTCACGAACCGTAGGGAGACACACTTAGGGATTCGATGTTGTTGTGTAGTTATGGAATGATGAGTAAGAGACCGAATGTTGTTAGGAGTCTCGGAAGGGATCCAGGATATCACGAGGAGATCCGGAATGGTCCGGAGAATAAGATTCATATAAGGAAAGTCCTGTTTCGGAGTTCGGAAATGATTCCGGTGTTTTCACCGGGAATGTTCTAGAAGGGTCTGGAAGGTCCGGCACTCCGGAGGGGAAGGGTACATGGATGTGTCATGACAATGTGGAATGGTTGCATCATGTACTATGTCACTTGGCTGGGCAATATGAAGAGAGAAATCAAATCCAAGTTTGAAAGTCAAACGCTAATTTGAAAAGTCAAATCCGAACATTGCTTGGTGGAGGGAGAGTAGGAAACCTACCTAGGGTAGGAGTCCCACTCCCTCCACCCGCCGGCCAAGGAGGAGGAGTTGGGGGAGGACTCCCTCCTCCCAAACCGCCTCCCCCCACCTATGTAAGGAGGGGTAGGGAGCACCCCTACCCCTCACACCCAAACCCTAGCTCCTAGGCGCCACCACCTCCAAGGCTGCCGCCGCCTAGGGCTCCTCCAAGTCGGCGACTTGGGGTTTCCCCAAACCCTAGCCGCCGGCCATACCACCCCCCTTGGTGCCTCTAAACCATAGATCGCCAAGGCCCCTCTCTTACTCCACCATACTCGCTCCGGCTTAGACGAAGCCCTGCGGGATCTTCCCTCTACTTCCGTCACCACGTCGTCGTGCTGCCGGAATCACGAGGAGAGTACTACAACCTCCGCTGCCTGCTAGAACAAGGGTGACAAAGGTCTTCATCGAGTACCGAACGTGTGACCGACTGCGGAAGCGCTGCCGAAACGCAGCACCGGAAGGATCGTCTACGCGATCTTGAGATCGGCAAGTGTACGACTACATCACCCATGAGAATCTGCTCTCGTTAACCGCTTTGGAATCTTCGAGGGTGAGTTCTTCTATCGACTCGTTGCTACAATCTAGTAGATAAATCTTGGCTTGTTTGTGAATGCGGTAGAATTTTTTTGTTTTCCATGCTACGAACCCCTGCAGTTATTTTGGGTGGAGCTGCGCTAGACAGCCCGAGCGGAAAGAAGACAAGATTGATTGCGTTTTGGGTGCAGATGCGCTTCCCGTGTTTTAAGTGGTGGCCCCGGAGGACACGCGTCGGACGGAAAAGCCGGGGGATCGAAGATTTCGATCCTAGGGGGACGCGTAGTACTCGCCCTATTTATATACTAAAAGCAATATAATGGTATATTTCAAGCCACCAGATTGATCTACGTCACCTAAATTATATTAACCATAGATCTATTACTTAAAGGCTATGATTTAGTTAGTACTACGTTACGTACAACAAGGTTCCAACATGTCACGACTCCTCTTAAAGTTTAACTAGCTGTTGTCCCGTATCCAGCCGTACGATTCAATTTAATTTGCCACCAGTCGGACCGTAGCTAGAAAAAAATTGCCGTACAAAAGGACACAAGAAAAACCTTACCCTAATCTGTGCGACGAGAAGAAACAATGGGTGCAGATCTGTCTCTTTAAGATCCCTGACTCGCGTCCTTGCTCCTCTGCATGTATCAAACACCGCGGTCAATGGAGGCAATCGGTAATGGCTGCAAGAGAAAGTCTCTTCTCCTTCAAGACGCCACAGATAGGAAAATGCCTAATCTACCTAGGCCCAGCGATCCACACTTTGGCGCTAGATACTGCAACAAGTCACCCGTTAGTACGACTGCTCTTGCATGCACTTTAAAATTTATATTTGTTCGCTATGTTTTAAATCTTTTAACTATGAGGGTGTTTGTTTGGGGTTTTGGTGGCTTTCCAGTAAAAAAACCAAAAAAAATAAAACAAACGGCTGGCTTTGGAAACCCACTTTTGCCAAAGCCAAAGCAACGAACAGAGGAAATCACAAAGCAAATTTTGAGGTGTTTTCCTCATCTTCCTCCATAGCAATCGAACCGTTATGTTAAATTATCCATTTTATTATAAGTATTTACAAAAGATTGCCACCCAGATGAATTGAATCGTTCTTTTTCTTTCTCTTTAGCGTGACGCTCTCTGCTGACCATATTATCTCGTTGCTCACTACCCATGAACAGGGCGAAGCCCAAAATCGCATGCTCAGGCTCTGTGTTCGTTCTACGTGCACCTTTGCTTGCATGGAAAAACATAATTTCGATACGTGCATAGCTAATAGATACGAAAAATATTGGTGCTACATGCTGTGCTCTACTCGTCCTCCGTTTTATATTATTGGTCTCAATTTTATATAGATTCGTTTATATATAGTTAAATATTTAGACTAGATACATATGAATATGTATAAAATTAGCCAAGAAACATACGAATCTAGACAAAGTTAAGATCATTAATTAGATTGGATAATGTAGTACATACATATGGATTTTTTTGTTTAGGTGTAGATACCCTACGCATTTTTTGATAAAGCTATATCTAATTAATTATTCTTGTGTTTACTATGCTTGTATAGTTCAATCATCGATTATGCATATTCTTGAAACTCTAGGGGTATATTAGATAATTCCATAACTACAGCTCAATAGCCAGCCAAATTGCTAAATAGTCAAATTCAGAAAAACAGCTTTCCCTGCGCAGCTGCTTTCCTCCCACACCAGCACAGCCAACCACAACTAACCAGACACGGTCCAAAAAAACGGACGCTATGATAGATTCTGCATCGCTTCAACTAAGGCATCCTGATATACCGATTTGCAGAAGAGCAGGTCAACTACTTAATTAATCTAATCGACTTATTTTCTAAGTCTATTTAACTGATCTGATGTATTTTTTAAAGTAAACAACTGGAAAGCCTAGTTTAATGACTACACGGGTTCAATTTGGTATTGCCAATGATCGTCTTGAATAGAAAAGCAAAATCAAATCACTAGTGGAAACATGGCCTCTATTTCCAGGCCGTAAAGGCCTTTACCGGGACTAATCAAGCGGGACTAGAGGCCCAACACTAGTCCCGGTCCAGTTACTAGTCCCGGTTACCAGCTGGGACTAGTGGGTGTCTACGTGGCTACTCCTGCGTGTTTAGGGTGCATCCTCACTAGTCTCGGTTGGTGTTATAGACCAGGACTAGTGGGTCTCTGCCACAGCAGCATTTTGCGTCTTTTCTCTGCCGCGGCAGAGCATTATCTGGACTAGTGATTTCTCTGCCGCGACAGCATTTTGTGTCCTTTCTCTGCCGCGGTAGAGAATTCATTTTGTATTGTTTTATTTATTTATTTTTCATTTCAAAATGCTTTTTGAATATTTGTACGCCACCACATATCGTACATGTTCGTGCATATATATATAAGATAACTTGTATTACGAAATCAAGCATACAAATATATACAATTTACATAGTTACATGGAGATCGCAATTATCGGTACTAGAGCCCGTCTAGTCAATTACATGGAGATTATTAGCGCCTATTCACACCAAATTCTCCACCATCGTGTACCGTCTCTTTGAAAATAAAACCCGCTAGCTCCTCCGCAATTGCTAGTACACGTTGATGTGGTAGAGTTGATCCCGCATTCTCTCGAACTATATAAGAAAAGGAGATCAATATGAATATCAATCATGATAACGAGAAGTGACGATAATAAAATGATGGTGTGAATGTATTTCTTACGTCGACTCTATAATCTTTGTGCTCGGTGGTAAACGTGCGAATGAACTTGCAAACGTAGAATCCACATAAATTCGACCCCTGTGGCTGCCTCGCGCACTTTACAAGAATAGAATTCAATCAAAATAATAATCTAGCATCATTATTGTATTGAAACTAGAAGTAAAGAGATGCGCGGACATATCACGTGTTACTTACCGAGACCGCCTTAAACGTCAGCTGCTGACTAAAGGAACCCTTAACCTCGCGCTTGAACCGGATCCAAACCCTGCCCGGCGAATAAAATGAATGAATGAGTTATTCATTAACTGTTATCTCAGGAAATCACCGAAAGAGACCGATATAGCGAGAAAATTACTTTTGGAGCATGTCCTGCATGCTGCGGAACGCTTCCCAGTTTCTCTTTGATGGATCCATGACTTCAACTCTTCCCTTATCAAGTTGAATGTCTAGTAGAATCCAGTGGAAGCTGCAAATGTTTATATATATACATCAGTAACTCATCATTTACACTTAGCGTCGAGTAATCAAAAGTGAATGTGTGTACAACAGAGTAAGACGCTTACTCGAATTTGTAAGGAAATAGTATGTGGTCACAAAACTTTTGCTCCTTTAAAAACCTCAAAATGTTTTCCTCCGTCTCCTCGGGGTTTGTTGTTAGCGTCTTTATATGTACTTTATCTGGGTCAATGAACCCAACACTATAGATTGTTCTTATTTTACATTTCTGGATCTTCATTCTGCATAATAATAGATTACAAAAGGATATAATGAGGATAATTACATGCAATGAACTGAACATGTAGACAATGAATTCAACAACTTACAGACAATAGCAGCCAAGGATAGATTTATCGAGGGAGTCGAGATTGTATAACTGGAACAATTCCGAAAACTCAACATGGACCTCTTCCGCCTTTTCTGAAGTAGTACTCACGTGGGACTTTCGCTGTGATAAATATTCTCCCTTCCATTGCAGCTGTCAAGTACCACTCATGGAGATTCCGCAGTTGTGTTGGCAGTTCTTTCACCTTTTCTTTGCTGACCAAATACTCACCTGTGACATATCTACGGGCTATTGGCATCTTGGGTAGAAGGTCGAGTTGGGGGCCTAATAGTTCATCAAGACTAATTTCCATGCTGGCCGCCAACTCCGCAGCTACTGATATATCTAGTTGCTGTTGTGCGAGAAGGGGAACGTTTTCTGAAAACACCTTGAGGGGTGCGATCGTTTGTTTGGCCTGCTGTCCGAGAAGGGGAACGTCTGATTTTTTACTGATTGTAGTTTGGTCCCGCTTGCACCTATGATTGCTGATTTTTTACCGCTTGCACTTGATTTGCTTGATTTAATCTTCGCCACTTCGAAAGTGTGCGTAGATAGTCATCTGGCTTATGGTGCAACTCATATTGCGATTTTGTGTTAAGAAAATCAATTGCATATTCCTTTTGCTTCTCGGTGTATACCGGAGCGGGCTCAGGTTTCTTCTTCTCAAAATGCGCCGCCACTTCGGCCTTTGCTATCGCTGCAGTTTCCGCATCAGTACGATCGTAAGGTATGATGGGAAGATTCTGATGAGGCACTTTTGGGAGGGGCGACATTTTCCGTTTTGGGTTGCCGCGTCCTTTAGTACTCACTGACGGAGCACGCTTCCGCTTATTGTCCTTAGCGGACGTCGAAGACTGCCAAGCCTATGATGGAGATCGAGATGGACTCGGGATGTGGTGGTCGTAGTCATCATGGGGTGGGATTCTTGGAGGTGATGGAGGTGGAGGTGGAGGTGAAGGAGACCTGCGACGACTTGGAGGCGGTAGTGCTATCCTTGGTGCCGAGCCTGGAAACCGTATGTTGTTCTTGTCCCATAGAATGATCCCACCAAGTACTTCTCCGAGTGTGATCTCACCTTCAGGTCCAGGGATGTCAAGATCCATTGAATCCCACTCCTTTACGATTTGATCCACCCCGACTTTAGCATAGCCAGGTGGAATCTCACGGCCATGCCAACGTGCGTCAGGCGGACAAGGCAAAGCCGATCTGACCGCCACCTTCACAGATACGTTCTTCAATTTATTATGGAGCTCACAAGGTATCTGCTCCTTAATTCCATCCACGGGGTAGCCGGGACTGCCATCTGTATAGGATGCATCGTTAGACGGGACCTCCGATTCAGCCACGCTGCTTCTCCGCTGAGATGGGTTGGCAGTAATATCGAGTGGAGGATCTTGCAAGTGTGCTATTCCTCTAAGTTCGTCGATCTGCTACTGCTGCTTGTCAAGTATTGCTAGCAGCTGGTTGAACTTGTCTGCCTCCTCCTCCTCCCGTCGCTGCTTTGCTCTTGCTCGGGTTCTATAGGTACCTTGGTCCTTAGGAAACCCAGTCTCCCACGTGAAACTCCTGTCAAGGCCGCGGACTCATCCTGTATGTTCGCGATTCCCGAGGACCAAGGTCAGCAAGTCATTCTCTCTATCGGGACAAAACAATTTTATTCCATCTTTAATATCTTTCACCACTTTTATCCATGCACTCCTGGGTATCTTTATCCCGTCACTACAAACAAGGTCCCCTGTAAGTTCGTCATATGTACTCCCATGCCCAAGGAACCAATTTCTTACCCTCAAATCCCATTCTTCGCGAATTGGTTCTGGAATGATCCCTTTATCATGAAGCTCTTTCTCTTTTGCATACCAATTAGGCATGTCAGCCGCGTAGCCCCCTGGCCCCATGTTATGGTGATATTTCTTCTTCGCAACATTTATCTTGTTTTTCAGACTTTTCCTCTCCAACTCCTGACCCCCTATACTCCACAAATGCATCCCAGTAAGGCTGCTGCTTCGCTAGATAGCCTTCGAATAATGGGGTTTTCTTGTCCTTCTGATACTATTGCCATAATGACTTTTTCCAGTTCTTGAATAGTTCGGCCATCTTCTTCAATGCAAACTGCTTGACTTTCTTTCTCATTTCAGCCGTCTCGTCCTCAGTGTCACATTCTGGCAGCTTGAAATGTGCCATTAGGTCAGTAAATAGTTGCTCTTTGAATCTATCGTCGATATACACATCACTCCATTCCGCCTCTTTGGGTTTATTCCACTCTCGAACAGTGATCGGGGTGCGATCTCTAGCAACAACTCCGCAATTTTGTACAAATATTTGTTTTGTTTTTTCGGTTCCAATGGTTCACCGTCTCCTGAAACCTCTGTAATTTCATAAACAGTACCCTGGGGCAAATTTTTGGCTGGGCCGCGCTTGGTTTTCTTGCTCGATGTAGAGGCCTAAGAGAAGAAACATTCGTCAACATAATATATATACAACTAGGTACATCTAGTGACGATCATCGGACATCATATATATATATACCTCGTCGGTCTGCGTTACGCGTCCATGGGCTTCTTCCTCTTGTCTGTTGGTCTCCTCTCCCTCACTGTATGAGTTCACATAACTCGAGGGAGATCCCTCATCGGCATCGTGAATCATATCCTCGAGCAAGTGTTCCGAATCTAGGTGTCTGCAGATTGGACTGGATGGATCCATAGTTCCTGCAAAATGCACACAATATTTATTTGAACTTAACAAATAAACCCTAAACCCGTAGATGCGGTGGCGGTGCCCTGTGATGGTGGCCGGTGGCGGTGGCCGATGATGGTGGCCGCGGGAGAGGCATGCGACTAAGCAGCTTCTCGCGAGAACCACCACCCTAACCCTAACTCCGGTCACCACCGAGCACCAACACCCTAACCCTAACTCCGGTTACAAAGAGGGTCTTACAATAAAAATACTATATTACACTATTATATTACAATAAAAAACCCTATTATAAACATAACTTACAATATTATAAATCTTATACCCTAAACATAATAAACTAATCCTAAACTACATATATAGTATATACACACACTATATACACTAATCCTAATCCTAAACTACATACACTATATACACTAATCCTAATCCTAAACTACATACATTATATACACTATATACACAAAAAAATAACTATAGACATACACTATATACACTAATCCTAAACTACATACACTATATACACTAATTAACTATAATCCTAATAAACTATATACATTAAACTAAAAAATCCTAAATTAAAAATCCTAACTAATCCTAACCCAAACACTCACCGGCGGTGGCACTGGCGGCAGGCGCGGGCACGGGAGGTGGCGGCGGGCAACCTCGCGGCCGGCGCTTCGTCGGAGTGGCGGCGGTGGCGCGTGTAACTACCTCGGTGAATTACGCTCCTAGTTACAAGCCTGGATGAGCGGAAATGGTTGAAATAGTACGGTGGGGCCCAAATGCCACTCACAGGTAGACCTTTCGGTCGTCCCAACCATTTCCAAACATCGGGACAAGAACGGGCGTGAATCGGCGAAGGATCAACTACATACACAAATGAGTATGTATGCAAGCCACCATACAACAGTACATCAGAGTCATTCCATCTAAAAGAAATAGACGAAATATTGCAACGCCATACGGCAAGAACCAAATGTCCTAGATAGATATAATAGTTTAGGATATCTCCTCATACATCAAACATCAGAGTATCAGGCGGAAGCGGCAAACAAGATCCGAGTACGGATAAGAAGCAAATTGGCATAAGATGCCCCATAAAATAAACATATCCCACCCACAGATCTCACGGATCCCCGTTCCCGGAATCTCTACACCGAATGTTCGTTGCCCACATCGTCCGTCTCCTCCACCCAGTATCCATCTCGTGAGTGTACCTGTTCATCTGAATCAAATAATTTATCGTGTGAGACCCTAGGGGTACTCAGCAAGTCTTTATGCCTCTAAAGGGGACACAACCTGGGGTGACGCAATTGCAGCAAAAGATAAACCCTAACAATTCTATAGATACTCGCTAACCATCCGCCTAACCAAAGATAGACGGATCTCGTGAATTAATAACATGATCATACTTGATAATATTAACAGATCCATCCTCCTCCTCGCTTACCAACGAGGAAGCGGACGAACAACCCCCCATCCGTTGGCAGTTTTATTATCCATTCCATGAGTGTTGCACTATTTACTAGTCAGTTACTTAGTCAAATTAAAGCGGTACTTTAGTTATACTTGTCTATGATCGAGAAACTGTGCTCCAAGTCGTCTGTAACCGCGGACACGGCTTTCAGAAAGTTTTACCCTGCAGGGGTGCACAAATAGCAACACACACTTGATCAACCTCAGAAAAACCAAATCAAAACCCAACGAGGCATTCACGACAAAGCGATCACAGGATTCAGAAATATTTCAGGGGGCCACCCCATTAAGCTACCCGCGACGAAGTTGGCCGACTCCGAGACGGACTCAAGGTTTGTGTGGGCTGTAATGGATCGGGAACCCGAAGTGTGAATGGGCTTGTCGTACTGATGAAAACATGTCACGGACCTAACAGACAGTGCTCCTCGCAATCGTAAATAAAGCGATAAAGCATGGCATAAGTACATGATAGTAATAAAGCCCCATACTACTTGTGGGCTCTAGAAATAAGAATGAATCAAGATCTGGCTCAGGGGGGTCCCATAAGCCTCCCGGATATGGATAGCGCGAATATTCAAGGAACAGGAATCAAGTACTCGGGGTCCTACGGGACACAAGTGAGCATGAAAAACCAAATAGCAGATATTGCTCACCGGTGCCACTTTCATTAGTTATCCCATTACTACTCAGGTTAAGTTGTATAGGTACCTCGTTATCCATCAGACACTCACATACCCTACACATGCTGTTCTACGACCCGCATGGCTCAAACAACTCCTGTAGTAATGGCTCATGGGACGGAGGAACAAGCTTCGGTGGGGTTTAAAAGTAAAGGCTATGCAGTACTTGGGATTCAGTTTAATGCAATCGCGACTCAATGATGCAAGAATAAGATAGAGGCAATAGGTAATATATGTATGCGAGCATGTGGTAGTGCTTGCCTGGCAGCTCAGTTGAAGCGAGAGAAGGATCTGGGTAGTGCTCCTGGGTTTCTTGATATATCCCCTGCTCAGCGTCTATTCGAAGAAGAACCAAACAAACAAGGGCCAACATAAATAAAGTGCACAAGCATATGAATAAGATGCGACAAGCAAACAATCATGCCATGATGAATGATGCACAATTTGCATGGCAATAAAGTAGCATGGCATGGGTGAGGTGTAGAATACAAGAATAAAGCCATTTATTGAGTTTTGGTCACATTTTAACCTCATATAAGTTGCTGTAACCTTTATATTTATATGATGCATGCTGCAATTCAGAACATGGAATGCATAGATAGAACAGGCTCGTCGCGCTGATCGATTTAGACATATTATTTGTCAAATTCGGAGTTATAAAACCAAAGTTATTAATTAATTAAGGCAAAGGGCATTTTATTGTAATTTTGATCAACTCGAAAATTAAAATGTTCGAAATATATTTTGAAGGGCATATTTGAATTCCTCACATTTTTCTGATCTTAAAACATATATTACATGTTTAATTTGGAATTATATTTTAAAAGATATCTGAAAACATGTTTAAATTTGAATTTAAAACAAATTTGAAAAGTTTAAATTAAAAAAGAAAACCGAAAAAAACGTTTTACACTCAGGCAATCCTATCCACAGACGCTGACGGTGGGCCACTGCTGACCTGGCGAAAACAAGCAGCGGAGACCTTTCTCGCATGATGCGCTAGCCCATGCGGCTGACAGGTGGGGCCGGTGGGGTTTAAGGGTTCACGCAGCCAGCGGCAGCGACACGTGGTGGATCCGGGGACCGCTGAGGCTGTGGAAAACCAGGACTTATTCGTTAAAAGCCAGGGTGGCCACGGGTGGGGCCTCTAGGAGGCCGGGTTAAGATAAAAAGCTAGGGGTTTTACGCAAAGCGGCGGCATGCTTCTTCTGGCGTCGGACGGATGCATGCTGGCGCGCGGCGAGGAGGGCTCGAACTCGGGTGTGGCGTCTTGTGAGGGGCTAGCCGGCGGTGGCTTCTGAGGTGGTGACAGAGGAACGGGCGGATAGAGGTGGTTCTGCGCAGCGAGGCGCCAGCGAGGTGGCCGATGGCGCAGCGTGTTTGAAAAGATCGGCGGGGCTAGGGGCGATGCAGGAGGAAGGTGTCAGGGGAGAAGGAATGCTCACCGCGGGCTCGACGGCGGGCTCAGATCGGAGCGGGGAGCGTCGGATCGGTGACGGCGCTGGCGAACCGGAGGCGTTAGGGTTTCGGTGGCAGGGTCTCTCTCCGGCGAGCTGGGTCTTCTTCTCCTTACTGTCACGTACGAGGTGACGCAGAGGATGGTCCTCGATCTCCTTGACCACCACCACGTCGAGCTTGCCGGAAGGAGCGAGAGGTAGACGACGGTGCTGGCGATTCCGGCGAGGAGAAGGGGTCGTCGGTGGAGAGGGAGGAGAGGAGCGGCAGGGCTCTAGGCCGATCTAGTGAGGTAGAGGTGCCGTGTAGGGGAGGGAAAAGTGAGAGGGAGAGAGAGGAAAGCAGGCGTGGGCACGGGTAGATAAGGTGGCCTCGGTGCCACCTTTCTCCTCTTCTCCTCGGCACGTGCTCGGCATTGGCTGGTCGAGGCGAGAGAGGCTGAGGGTGGGGCAGCGTGGCGGTGGGGCTACTGGCGGTAGAGAAGAGAGAGGGTAGGGAGCTCGGTTGAGCTAGGGTTGGCTAGGGGAGAGGCTCGGGTTAGCTAGGGCTTGGCTAGGAGGAGGGGTAGATGGGGTGTGGGACCAGGGAGAGGGGGTAGCCAGGTGGGGTCATCATGGTAGAGAGAGGGAGGGGTGAGAGAGGTGTGGGTAGCTAGGGTTAGCTAGAGAGGGGTGGCTCGGTTAGGGTTTTTTTTAGGGTTAGAGAGAGGGGTGAGGTGAGGTGTGGTTAGGGTTAGATTAGAGAGGAAACTAGAGTTAGGGTTTAGATGAGGTGTAAGGTTTTAGGAGAGAGGATAGAGAGAGAGGGTGATGGCTTAGGGTTTTTAGGGATAAGGGTTGAATATGCCCACACATGGCTTGCATGGATGGGGATAGGTGAAGGTTTTTTAACATGAACCAAACAAGATCAAGCATGAAGAGGGGTAGAGAGAGAGAGAGATGGTGGAGCTTTGCATGGCCCATGCAAGTATTTAATGCCATGAGTTAATCTTGTGAAAACAATAATAACATGGCATTATACTTATGCATTTCCAAGAAGTGTAATAAAGCCAAACAAAAGAATTTGTAGAAGTAGATCCATCCTATCTCCCATGAGCTAGAATAAAATCAAAAGAAAAAGAGAAACAAGCTCATGGATAATGGGATGGTGGAATTATAAGGTGGTGGCAGAGAAAGGTGATGGAGTTGAATAAAAGATATGCCCCCAACTCAACTTGGGCATTTAAACTATATATCAATAACCAAATACAATATCAAGAGGCAAATACAATTTACAATGCATATGAGAGAAGAACCAAATCAAAAGGGTTTCATATGATCCTCAAATGCAAGGTGGCATGATGACATGAGTATGATATAATTATGATGCAACAATTATATATATGAAGTAGCATTATATAGACTAGGATAGTAGCATTGAAATTGTCAGACAATTGGGATGCTATAGCGCGGCCGAGCTCGGTGGGCGCGCAGGGCGCGACGACAAGGGCGCGGGCGTGGGTGCGGGCGCGGGAGCAGGGCTCGGCGGTGGGTGGCAGGGCGGCGAAGAGAGGGAGGCGCGACGGGCGTGGAGGTTTCCTCGTCGGAGTTCGTGGGGGCAGACTGGCGGCGTCTGTCGTCTGCTGGACTCCACTTCTCCCGGTGCGTGGAACGCACCGGGGGAGAAGGGCAACTTTTATACCCCCCTCTAGTCCCGGTGCGTGGCACCAGCCGGGACTAAAGGGGGGTCTCTATTCCTGGCTGGTGCCACGCACCGGGATTAGAGGGCGGGGGGTTTCATTTTTGCGCGCTGGGGCCAGACCCTTTAGTCCCTAATGGTAACCTGGGCCGGTACTAAAGACCCAAATTTGCGCGCGCTGTGCTTTTTTTTCAAAATTTCGAATATATCATTTAAAACATTTAAATTATACTTTTTTGCATACTTATGAATTTGACAAAACTTTCAACATGAAAAGTTCTTCAATTTGAATAATTAATCCAAATTCATTTTCTGTTTTATAAAATAATTATTTTAAATAGTCAAATTATTAACCATTTTGCCATTATCAATTTAAAAATGCATTAACTATTATTTTTTGCATATTTTTGAATCTCACTAAACTTTCAACATGAAAAGTTCTTGAATTTGAATAATTAATCCAAATCCATTTTCTGAATAAGCTTTAGTCTTGGTTGTATCCACTAATAGGGACTAAAGATATTTCCTGCCATTTCTCATCGCTTCCTGCCAAGTTTTTCCGCCCTTTCCTCTGAACCGAGCTTTTAGTCCTGGTTGTAGCCACTAACAGGGACTAAAGATATTTCCCGCCATTTACCACCACTTCCCGCCATGTTTTCCTGCCCTTTCCATCTATATATAGGCCGACCTCTAACGAGGTTCGATCTCGTTAATGCCTATTGTTATGAGCTTGGGTTTTGGAGAAGATGGATTGTTTGACGGCTTGGCATCTGGAAATACGTTGAGTGCGTGATCGGCGAATTCCCTGGGAACTCCTACATGTCCGCAGGATACTAGGCGAAGATCTCCCAGCGCTCATGGGGGAATTCGACGAGCGTGCTTTCCTATGCGGGGCTGAGGTCATTGGCGATCAACGCCGTCTTGGAGGCGTCCGTCGGATGGACCTGCACCTTCTTCGTGTTGACTGTTGAGTCGAACGGCATGTCATGTGCGTTTTTCCTTTAGACTGGGGGTGCCCCGTTGTCTGTCACCTCTCGAAGCCTTGTTAGCTCCTCCTGCATGCCGAATGACTGGGAGATTCTATTGAAGTCCCTGTCGCAGTGGTCGGACCAGGTGAAGCTCCCCTGGACTGTGATGACGCCCCTAGGTCCTGGCATCTTGAGCAGTAAGTACGCATAGTGCAGTACTTCCAGGAACCTTGTGAATGCCACGCGCCCGAGGATGGTGTGGTATTGTGATGGCCAGACCACCACTTCGAACTCGAGCCGCTCATACCGAAAATTGTCGGGTTTGCCGAAGATGACGTCGAGCCATATCTTTCCTAGGGGAAATATGCCCTTCACTGTTACTATGTCATGGAACATTGTGTCGGATTATTCCACGCTGCACAGCGGGATCCGCATTGTTGCTAGTGTGCTGGCGAACATCAGGTTGATGCCGCTGCCGCTGTCCATGAAGACACGGCTCATTTGAAACCCTCTGATCTGCGCCTTGAGCACCAGAGCAGCATGTCCTGGGCGAGGGATCTGGAGGGGGTGATCCAAACGACTGAATGTGATGCAGGACTCCGAACTGCTGAGGTACTCAGGGATGGCGGGTGGAGCGGTCACAGGTAAGCTGACCTGGTGGGTGATCTTCTTCTGCACACTGTTTGTTGGGCGCCCCTTTTGGATCATCAATGATACTTTCGGCGCGGGGTACCCGTTTATGCCGTTGTTCTGCGCGGGTGCCATCGGGTGATTCGAAGGTCCCACAGGTGGTGGTGGAGGAGCTCTATGGGCGATGTCGCCTAGTGCAGGTGCGTGTCCGAACCCAGGGTTCGGGATCTGATGTCTCTGAAGGGTTTCACGGCATATCAAAATTTTCTACGGATGCAAACAGAGGGAAAGCCAAGATCTAATCTAGGAGATGCAAACAACGAGAGAGATTGGATTAGATCTTCATACCCTTGAAGATTCGCACAGCGGAACGTTCGTCGGAACGTGGGTGATGTAGTCGTACTCGCTTCTCCTCCTCGCGATCCGATCCGATCTAGCACCACAAGTGGCAGTGCCTCTGTGAGATGCACACGTGCAGCACCTCGACGTCTCCTCCTTCCTTGGTCCAGCAAGTATGGTGGAGAGATGGGTTGGATCTACAACGCGACGGCGCGGTGCAATTGGTGGAGAATGTCTGCAACAGGGCTTCGCCTACAAGCGGAGGGGGAGAGAGGAGGCAGCAGGCGACTAGAGTTGAGGGGAAGGTGTGGGGGTTGTGCGCCCCCTCTATATAGAGGGGGCGCAGCCCCAGCCCTCCCCCAAGCCAAGGCCGGCCCCAAGGAGGAAGAGTGGGGGAAACCCCTTCTAGAAGCTCTATCTAGAGTTTAAACCTCTCTTGGCCGGCTGGGCCCTATGGGGCCTTGTGCCCTGGACCAATGCGCAGGGCACTCCCTCATAGGCCATGCCCTCCCGGAAGGTGTGGACACGTTGGTCCCCTTCCGAAGGTTCTAGAAGCTTCAGACACCGATTAACCCGGAACAATTCCGAACTCCAAAAACTGCACTGCCTTATATGAATCTTATTCTTCGGACCACTCCGGAACCTCTCGTGATGTCCCGGATCCCATCCGAGACTCCGAACAAAAACTCATAAACCAATTATCTATTCTATCCTAGCGTCGAGACACGTTAAGTGTGTGACCCTGCGGGTTCGAGAATATGCAGACATGATCTTCTATCAATAATCAACAGCGGGGTCTGGAAACCCATATTGACTCCCACACATTCATCGATGATCATATCGGATGAACCACGATGCCAGGATTCAATCAATCCCATATATATATTCCCTTCGTCTCGCGATATTTTACTTGCCCGAGATTCGATCGTCGATACCGTCATACCTAGTTCAATCTCGTTCACAGCAAGTACTTTACTTGTTGCGTAATCCGATATCACTTTGTGATTAACTCCTTAACCACATGCTTGCAAGCGGTGTTGATATCGATTACCGAGTGGGCCCGAAGTATATCTCTCCGACTTGGGAGGGACAAATCCCATCTCGATACATACAAGCCAACAGATACTTTCCGATCACCTGAGAGACACCTTTATGATCACCCTCTCATAGGATGACGTTTGATGACCTTAAAGCTTTCTTCCGATACCAGGGAGTTGTATTATCTCATGGTCTAAGGAATACAATATTTGACATAAGAAAAGCTTCGCAAAGACGAACACAATGACACGATCTAATTGCTTCGCTTAGTTTGGGTCTGTCCATCATATCATTCTCCCAATGATATGATCTCATTATCAATTGACAACTCATGTCTATGGTTAGGAAACCTTAACCATCATTGATCAATGATCTAGTCCATAGAGGCGTACTAGGGACACGGTGTTGTTCACAAACCACACAAGTATTAAAGTTTTCGCTTAATACAATTCTAGCATGGAATATAAACATTATCATGAACAAGAATTATAATAATAACATCTTTATTATTGCCTCTAGGGCATAATTCCAACAGTCTCCCACTTGCACTAGAGTCAATAATCTAGTTTACATTTGGCAACAATCTCACACCCATGGCAATCGAGGTGCGATCATGTTTTGCACGCGGAAGAGGTTTAGTCAGCGGATCTGCGACATTCAGATCTGTATGTACTTTGCTAATCTTCAAATCTCCATCCGCTATATAATCTCGGATTATATGAAACTTATGTTGATATGCTTGGTCTTTGGATGATATCTTGGTTCCTTAGCGAGTGCTATGGCGCCCGGTTGTCACACAATATCTCCGTGGGTCCAATGCACTTGGAACCACGCCAAGTGATGAAGTTCTGATCCAAACTCCTTCACTTGACGCTGCAGCAGCCATGTATTCCGCTTCTCATCAGATCCCGCGATCACGCTTTGCTTGCAGCTTCTCCACTCACAGCTCCTCCATTCAAAATATACACGTATCCCGTCGAGATTTAGAATCATCCTTGTCGGTGTCAAAACTAGCGTCGACGTAACCTTTTACGACATTTGTTCATCACCCCGATAGACTAAGAACATTTCTTTAGTCCTATTTAGGTACTTTAGGATGTTCTTCACGGCCCAAAGGTTCCACTCCTGGATCACTCTAATATCTGCTCGTCAAACTAAGAGCATTGGACACATCCGGTCTAGTACATAGCATGGCATACATGATCGAACCTATGGCCGAGGCATAAGGCACTTTGCTCATAGCTTCCCTATCATTTACTGTAGCTAGACACTGAGCCTTGCTCAATATCTTACCTGACAACATAGGCACTGAACCTTTCTTTGCCTTATCCATTCTGAACATTTTCAGAACTTTGTCTAGGTATGTACTCTGCCTTAAAGCTATCAGGCGTCTTTGTATATCTCTATAGATTTTGATGCAAAATATATAAGCAGCTTCACCTAGGTCTTTCATTGAAAAACACTTGTTTAAATATACTCTTCACATCGTTAAGCATGTTGATGTCATTTCCAATAATCAATATGTCATCCACATATAGTACCAGAAACGTCACCGAGCTCCCACTCACTTTCTTACAGATGCAAGCTTCGTAGCAATTTGGAACAAATCCAAAGCTCTTGATCACTTGATCAAAACGAAGGTTCCAACTCCGAGATTCTTGCTTCAGTCCATAAATGGAACGCTTAAGTTTGCATACTTTATCAGCATCCTTAGGATCGACAAAACCTTTGGGTTGCATCATATACAACTCTTCATCAATGTTGCCATTGAGGAACGCAGTCTTGACATCCATCTGCCATATTTCATAATCATGAAACGCAGCAATTGCTAATAAAATCCGAATGGACTTAAACATCGCTACGGGAGAGAAAGTCTCATCGTAGTCAACACCTTGAACTTGTCGAAAACCTTTCGCGACAAGCCGTGCTTTATAGACGGTAACATTACCATCCGCGTCCGTTTTCTTCTTGAAGATCCATTTGCACTCAACGGCCTTTCGGTCGCTAGGAGGGTCCACCAAAGTCCATACTTGGTTTTCGCTCATGGATCCCAATTCGGATTTCATGGCTTCTAGCCATTTCTCAGAGTCTGGGCTCATCATCGCTTCCTCATAGTTCGTAGGTTCACTGTCTTCTACTAACAAGACAGTCAAGACAGGGTTGCCGTACCACTCAGGAGGGGCACGCGACCTTGTCGACCTGCGATGTTCAGTAGCAGCATCATCCGAAGCTTCATGATCCTTGTCATTACCTTCCTCTATCGTTGGTGCAGGCGGCACTGGAACAATTTCAGGTGCTGCGCTACTCTCCAACTCAAGAGAAGGTTCAGTAACCTCGTCTAGCTCTACTTTCCTCCCACTCACTTCTTTCGAGAGAAACTCCTTCTCAAGAAAGGAACCTTTCTTTGCGACAAACACTTTGCCTTCTTGCTCGTGATAGAAGGTATACCCAATAGTTTCCTTAGGGTATCCTATGAAGACGCATTTCTCCGCTTTGGGTTCGAGCTTGTCCGGCATCAACTTCTTGACGTAAGCTTAGCATCCCCAAACTTTAAGAAACGACAACTTAGGTTTAGCACCAAACCATAGTTGATACGGTGTCGTCTCAATGGATTTAGATGGAGCCCTATTTAAAGTGAATGCAGCGGTTTCTAATACATAACCCCAAAATGATAACGGCAAATCAGTAAGAGACATCATTGATCGGACCATATCTAATAGGGTTCGGTTCCTGCTCGACACACCATTCTTACTGGTGTTCGGTGGCGTGAGTTGTGAAACGATTCCACTTGCTTTAAGATGCGTGAGAAAATCATAACTCAAATATTCACCTCCACGATCGGATCGTAGAAACTTAATCTTTACATTACGATGGTTCTCCACTTCATTCTGAAATTCTTTGAACTTTTCAAACGTTTCAGATTTATGTTTCATTAAATAGATATACCCATATCTACTTAAGTCATCGGTAAAAGTGAGAAAATAGCGATATCCACCGCGTCGAAACACTCATCGGTCCACATACATCGGTATGTATGATTTCCAACAAGTCCGTTGCTCGCTCCATCATACCAGAGAACGGGGTTTTGATCATCTTGCCCATGAGGCATGGTTCGCATGTGTCAAATGATTCAAAATCAAGAGACTCCAAAAGTACATCAAGAATGGAGTTTCTTCATGCGCTTTACACCAATATGACCTAGACGACAGTGCCACAAATAAGTAGTATTATCACTATCTACTTTGCATCTCTTAGCCTCAATGTTATGGATGTGTGTTTCATCCTTTTCGAGATTTAGAAGAAATAAACCATTCACAATAGGTGCATGACCATAAAAGATGTTACTCATATAAATAGAACAACCATTATTCTCCGATTTAAATGAATAACCGTCTTGCAATAAACACGATCCAGAAATAATGTTCATGCTCAACGCAGGCACATAATAACACTTATTAAGGTTTAAAACTAATCCCGAAGGTAAAACTAAGGAGAGCGTGCCAACGGCCATCACATCAACTCTTGATCCGTTGCCAACGCGCATCGTCACCTCATCCCTTGCAAGCCGCCGTCTATTCCGTAGCTCCTGTTTTGAGTTACAAATATTAGCAACTGAACTGGTATCAAATACCCAGGCACTACAACGAGGGCTAGTAAGGAAAACATCAATAACATGTATATCAAATATACCTATGATGGTGCCAGCATTCTTGTCCGCTAAGTACTTCGGACAGTTGCGCTTCCAGTGACCCTTGTCCTTGCAATAGAAGCACTCAGTGTCCGGTTTAGGACCAGACTTGAGCTTCTTCTCGCAGGGCAACGCTTCGCCGCCTTTCTTGAAGGGCTTCCTTGCACCCTTACCTTTCTTGAAGGTGGGGGGCTTGTTGACCATCAACACATGATTATTCTTTTTGATGTTCACCTCCGCTACTTTCATCTTAGCAAAGAGCTCAGTGATCATATCAGTGGAACCAATCTGATTGTGATCAACTACAAAACTTTTGTAGCTAGGAATGTCAATCTTGAGCTCCTCTGGAATCTTGCAGTCCAGTTGCTCAAGGCGTTGAGTGTAGCCCGTCATCTCAATGGCGTGCTCACTAACGGAACTCCCTTCCTCCATCTTGTAGTTAAAGAATTTCTTAGAGATCTCATATCTCTCAGAACGGGCTTGAGTCTGAAACATGTTTTTAAGATCCTCGAGAATCTCAAAGGGCCCGGCGAACTCTTCAAAACGATTTTGAAGATCCGATTCCATAGCATACAACATGGCGATCTTAATCAAATCATAATCATCCTTGCGTGACTGATAAACAGCTTTTTCATCAGCCGGTGCATCTATAGCAGGGGCGTCACCTAGAGCTTTCTCAAGGACATAGTCCTTTTGTCCGCCAGCGAGAATGATTCTCAGAATGCGGAACCATTTGGTGAAGTTAGACCCATTGTTTCTAAGCTTTTCTATCTCAGCAAAAACGTTGAAGTTGAAGTTGGACTTGGCCATGTGATCTACAGTATTTGCAAGTACAATTTAGACTATGTTCATGATAAATAGTTCAACTTAATCAAATTACTAGATGAACTCCCACTAAATTCAACATCCCTCAAGTTGTTTAGTGAACACGATCCAAATTCACCACACCTAATCCGACCATCACGAGAAGAGATGTGGTTTCAATGGTGGACAACAAAGTGTCGATCATATCATTCATATGACTCATGCTTAACCTTTCGGTTCTTGTGTTCCGAGGCCATGTCTGTACATGCTAGGCTCGTCAAGTTAGACCCAAGTATTTCAGCAGTGCAAAACTGGCTTGCACCCGTTGTATGTGAGCAGAGTCTATAGCACCCGATCATCACGTGATGCTTGGACACGATTTAACTTTCGAACGGTGCATACTTGGGGAGATACCAGTTTTATCTTGATCTTTAAGTGAGGAATCATCTTATAATGCTACCGTCATGATCTAAGCATAATAAGATACATAAAAGGATAAACATCACATGCATATAGCTTTATGTGACATGGTATAGCCAATCTTCGCAATGATCTCCATCTTGTGCTCCTAAGCATGATCTCCATCACTCCACCATGATTGTCTCCACCACGAATAGCAACTACAACTATTGCTAACTACTTAGCGATAAAGTGAAACTATTACATGGCGTATAAGAAGTTGACACACAGGACATACACAATTATAAAGACAACCATATAGCTCCTGCCGGTTGTGTACTCATCGACATGCAAGTCGTGAAACATTACAAAACATGATCATCACATACATTATACACATCACATCTTGGGCCATACCATATCACAGAAAACACTCCCTGCAAAAACAAGTTAGACGCCTCTACTTTGTTGTTGCATGTTTTAGGTGGCTTATGGGAGTAGATGCTAAGAACGATTCTTACCTACGGAAAGCCACAACGGTGATATTATGGTTGCCAAACTCCGGTGTTAATCCCATGACAACTATAGTGAGAGAAACTGACATCCACCAGCCGCATGTGTGGAACAAGCCACACGTCAAGGCGGAGCCGGTCTCGCGAACGACGTCGCGTAAGGTTGGCCTGGACCGCTTCAATCTCATTATCCCGTGTCATAAGAAGAACACAAACAAGAGGCTTGCAACAGAAAACATCAACGCCCGCAACAACCATGTTGCGTTCTACTCGTGAAACACATCTACGCATACATCTAGCTCTGATACCACTGAAGGGTTTCGCGGCATAGTAAATCAAAATTTTCTACGGATGCGAACAGAGGGAAAGCCAAGATCTAATCTAGGAGATGCAAACAACAAGAGAGATTGGATTAGATCTTCATACCCTTGAAGATTCAAGATGCGGAACGCTCGTTAACGTGGGTGATGTAGTCGCTTCTCCTCCTCGCGATCCGATCCGATCTAGCACCACAAGTGGCGGTGCCTCCGTGAGATGCACACGCACCTCGACGTCTCCTCCTTCCTTGGTCCAGCAAGTATGGTGGATAGATGGGTTGGATCTACAACGCGACGGCGCGGTGCAATTGGTGGAGAATTTCTGCAGCAGGGATTCGCCTACAAGCAGTCGGGAGGGAGAGAGGAAGGGCAGCAGGGCGGCTAGGGTTGGAGGGGAAGGTGTGAGGGGTTGGTGCGCCCTCTATATAGAGGGTGGGCGCACTCAGCCCTTCCCCAAGCCAAGGCGGCCCCAAGGAGGAAGAGTGGCGGGCAAGGAACCCCCTTCTAGAAGCTCTATCTAGAGTTTAAACCTCTCTTGGCAATTTGGGCCCTATGGGGCCTTGTGCCCTGGCCCAATGCAGGGCACTCCCTCATAGGCCCATGCCCTCCCGAAGGTGTGGCCATGTTGGTCCCCTTCCGAAGGTTCTAGAAGCTTCGGTACAATACCGATTAACCGGAACAATTCAACTCCAAAACTGCCGCCTTATATGAATCTTATTCTCGGACCACTCTGGAACCTCTCGTGATGTCCTGGATCCCATCCGAGACTCCAAACAAAAACTCATAAACCAATTATCCAATCTATCCTAGCGTCGAGACACGTTAAGTGTGTGACCCTTCGGGTTCGAGAATATGCAGACATGATCTTCTATCAATAATCAACAGCGGGGTCTGGAAACCCATATTGACTCCCACACATTCATCTATGATCATATCGGATGAACCACGATGCCAGGATTCAATCAATCCCATATATATATTCCCTTCGTCTCGCGATATTTTACTTGCCCGAGATTTGATCGTCGGTACCGTCATACCTAGTTCAATCTCGTTCACAGCAAGTACTTTACTCGTTCCGTAATCCGATATCACTTTGTGATTAATTCCTGAACCACATGCTTGCAAGCGGTGTTGATATCGATTACCGAGTGGCCCGAAGTATATCTCTCCGACTTGGGAGGGACAAATCCCATCTCTATACATACAACCCAACAGATACTTTCGGATCACCTGAGAGACACCTTTATGATCACCCTCTCATAGGATGACGTTTGATGACCTCAAAGCTTTCTTCCGATACCAGGGAGTTGTATTATCTCATGGTCTAAGGAATACAATATTTGACATAAGAAAAGCTTCGCAAAGACGAACACGATGACACGATCTAATTGCTTCGCTTAGTTTGGGTCTGTCCATCATATCATTCTCCTAATGATATGATATCTTTATCAATTGACAACTCATGTCTATGGTTAGGAAACCTTAACCATCATTGATCAATGAGCTAGTCCATAGAGGCGTACTAGGGACACGGTGTTGTTCACAAACCACACAAGTATTAAAGTTTCCGCTTAATACAATTCTAGCATGGAATATAAACATTATCATGAACAAGAATTATAATAATAACATCTTTATTATTGCCTCTAGGGCATAATTCCAACAGTCTCATCTAGGCCAAGCTCTCGATGAGTTTCTGGAACTCGCGGCAATCCTTGAGGATATGGCTGGCCTTCTTTTTGCCATCCTGCTTGTCGATGTAGAAGTGGATGGTGCATGGGCTCGACAACTTGTCGTATGCCGAGGGTTCGTCGTCGCGGTCGCGGCTTTGCCATGTTTGCGTTGGGCGTCCTCCATTGCGGAAGTTGTTTCCACGGTATCCGCCACTGTTGCGGTTGCTTTCGTTGCGGTAGTCGGCGTAGCCAGCCGCGACCATGTCGGGTCTGTCGCGATCTTCGTTTGCTACGGCGTTCACGTCTATGGCCGTACTCATCCTCCTCATCCGAATGTGCTCGGTGGAGGGAATCCTCGCCATCTTCCCACCTGTTGGCGATGTCCATGAGGTGGTCAAGTGTCTTGGGTTTGACGCGCCCAAGTTCCTCCTTGAAGTCAGGGCGTTTGACACCGTCCTTGAAGGCATCGATCTTTCTCTCCTCCGAGATGTGTGACACGGAGTTTTTGATGTTGGTTCAGCGCAGTATGTACGAGCGAATGGATTCGCTCGTACGCTGGGTGCAGGCCCGAAGCTCCTCCATCGAAGCTGGCCTTTTGCTGGTGCCTTTGAAGTTTCGGATGAAGCTATATGCCAGCTCCTCCCAGTTTTGAATCGAGCCTGAGGATAGGCTGCTGAGCCAGATTCAAGATGAGCATGTCACCTGCAGCTGAAGGAACTACAGGGCAGTGTTTTTGTTTCCGCCGTGCAGCTTGACGAACGACAGATGGTCGCTGAGCCACACCTTAGGGTCCTGTGTGTCGTTGAACTTCGGAGTGTCCGAAGGAAGCTTGAAGTTTCTCGGCATCCTTGTCCGCCGAACATATCTGCTAAAGCATCGAGCTCCGCAGAGTTCTCGTTCATCATCATCCTCTTCGGATTCGGATGAGCACGCGCGTTTGGCGCGTGCCTTGTCGACCTTGCGCTGAGCGAGGTCACTTCGAGCGTCGTAGTCGCGCCTGCGATGTCGTGGGATCTTGCGTCGTCGAGGTAGGTCGTGCTTGTCCTCGTCGGATGAGGGTGTGGGGCTGCGGTTGAATCTGACCGCAGCTTTCTTTTTCGGCTCCACGGTAGTTTCATCGTGGAGCGCAGCTACGATGATTCCGAGTCCGGCTAGCGCGGGCTTGTGCATGGCTCTCTTCGGGTCCCCCACCGAAGGTGGATGGGACGCGAGATATGTGGTGGCCGCTATGATCGCGGCTTGCGGCGTCTTCGGGGTGATGTTGCCGTTGGCGTCCATCTCCATGAAGGATGTGTTGAGGGTTCGAGTCACCTCGCGAAGTGCAGCGGGATCCATGTTATCCATTCAAGAGCGATGCTTGTTGGCTTGATTGCCGTGCGAGCTGGAGCCGCCAGCGGCGGAGAGTGCAGCTCGCCACGCGCTAGACTCTGAGGCCGCTTGCTTGCGTTTGTCGAGTACCTCTTGCATCTTTACTTGCTTTTTGTGCTCTTCGATATGGAGCAGATGGTATGCCATCAGTAGGTCCCGTGAGGCACCCACAGGAAGGATCTTGTTGCCCGCCATGGCTTTGCGTGCCTGGTTCCATCCTTCCTTGCTGAGGTGGATTACTCGGTTGGCATCAATGTCGTCCTCGTTGGGAGGGGGGATGGTTTCCTCTTGTTGTCGCCGTTTCTACCCTGTGGGTTGGGCGGCGGCACGTGTGCACCCGAAACTGGTGGTTGTTTCTCCATGTTGCTTTGGATGACCACGGCGCATTGGCAGCGTCCGCGGATTGGATCGCTGCTGCCACAGCTTTTGGATCCGGAACCGTAGGTCCCTTTATCCGACGGGGGATCGCATAGATCTGAGTTACAGCTGCTGCTGTCGTATGACTCATCTGTCGATGTTGACGTGTGTAGCACGCTGGGTCTGAGGCCACGAGGCGGGCTGATCGATGGCGATGCTTTTCGCTCGGAGGCGGAGAGTGCCGGTCTGTCCCACCTGGAAGCAGAAGCTCCCGAACAGGATCTCGAGTCCGTCGCCTACGGGCTCGAAGTCCTTCATGGTGGCTGGCGAGTGGGCGATGAAGTCGAAAGCTCCAAAGAGGAGATGGCTCTCCGTCGCCGAGGAGTTGTAAATCTCTTTGGTCGGGATCGTCACGATCGCACAATCAGCGCCCCCGATTCCCACAGACGATGCCAATTGACGAGGTTTGATCTCGTCAATGCCCATTGTTATGAGCTTGGGTTTTGGAGAAGATGGGGGTGCTGGAGATCGCAGAACGGTTAATAGACAAGAAACCAGGGGACACGAGATTTACCCAGGTTCAGGCTCCCGGAAGGAAAACCCTACTCCTGCTTGTCTGCTCTTGATTACGGTAGAACCGAAGGTTACAGGGGTGCGCAGATGCAATCTGGCGTGGAGGTGTGTATGTGGTGGAAAATATTGGCCTTATGTCCATACCCTCATGGCCTTTATATAGAGTTTAGGCAGGTCTCGGGCACAGATCGAGTCGTTTACAAGTTTTAGGGTTTGCCGCTTTGAATATTCTATCTGTCCTAGTCTTTCTCTCCAAGGATCCGAAGATGTCATGGGCTTGGGACACCCGAAAATCTCCACGGGCCGCGTATATTATTGTTGGCCTTCCTTGTGCTGGACCAAGTATGCTAATGTCGTATACCCGCAGGGTATAACCATGTCAACCGCGCCATGGTTATGCACACATCCACACCTTCCTCTTTCACACAAATGGACAACGCCTACTGGGCCATTCTGACCCTCGAGGAGACCGAGACGCTGTGCGCCTCAAGCTACCCTTGGCCACCAGGCTACCGGCCGCCCGCCGGCTGGATGCTGAGCACTGGAGGGGTTCATGTCCCTCCTGTGCCTTAAGGCTCCGTCCGACAGGCGGCCATCACGAACCACTTCTACCACGCCCGACAGGCGGCCCGACAGAAAGAAAGTCAACACAAAACTCAATGACCTCCTCTGTTCCATAGGCCTTGGAGATGCTTCCTTCTGGCCTACACGGTTATGAACATATTTCTTTAAGACTCCCATGAACCTTTCAAAGGGGAACATATGTGTAGAAACACAAGACCGAGAATTCTAATCTCTTCGACTAGGTGAACTAGGAGGTGCGTCATAATATTGAAGAAAGATGGAGGATGCAACAACTCGAAGCTGACCAGACATTGGACCACATCAATCTGTAACCCCGATAGACTTTCTGGATCGATTACCTTCTGAGAAATTGCATCGAGGAATGCACATACCTTCACAATGGCCATCCGGACATTTTCTGGTAGAATCCCTCTCAATGCAACCGAAAGCAATTGCGTCATAAGAACGTGGCAGTCATGGGACTTTAGGTTTTGAAATTTTTTCTCTTTCATATTTAATATTCCCTTTATGTTAGACGAGAAGCCAGACGGGACCTTGATACTGAAAAGGACTTCAAAAAAGTTTTCCTTCTCTTCCTTGGTAAGAACGTAGCTGGCAGGCCCTTAAAACTGCCCTGGATGCTTTCCGTCTCGTCCTTTATGACGTTGCTGGTCCACCCGTGCTTCCGGTGTATCTTTTGAATTCCCATACAAGCCCAAGAAGCCTAGAATATTCACCCAAATATTCTTCGTCAGGTGCATCACGTCGATTGCAGAGCGAACCTCATGGACTTCCCAATAGGGTAGCTCCCAAAATATAGATTTCTTCTTCCACAAGGGTGCACGTTCGTCGGCATCTTTCAGAACAGGTTTTCCTCTGGGACCCTTTCCAAATATTACATTCAAATCCTTGACCATACCAAATACATCAACACCAGTACGGGGGGAGGCTTCTTCTGGTGATCTGCCTCGCCATCGAAATGCTTGCCTTTTTTCCTTAAGGGATGTCTAGGCGGAAGAAAACGACAATTGTACGGGTACACATTCTTCCTATATTTATCCAGATATATACTTTCAGTCTCATCTAAACAGTGTGTGCATGCATTATATCTCTTGTTCGTCTATCCTGAGATGTTACTAAGAGCAGGCCAATCATTGATGGTTACGAACAACAACGCTCGTAGGTCGAATGGCTCCTATTTGTGCTCATCCCACACACGTAAACCTGGTTTAGCCCACAACTGTAAAAGTTCATCATCTAATGGCCTTAGGTACACATCAATGTCGTTGTCGGGTTGCTTCGGGCCTTGGATGAGCACTGGAATCATAATGAACTTCCGCTTCATGTACAACCAAGGAGGAAGATTATAGATACATAGAGTGACGGGCCAGGTGCTATGACTGTAGCTCTGCTCCCCAAAAGGATTCATGCCATCTGTAATTAGACCAAACCATAAGTTTCTTGCGTCACCAGCAAAGTCCGGGAAGTCTCTCTCGATTTTTCTCCACTGTCAACCATCAGCGGGGTGCCTCAACATCCCATCTTTCTTACGTTCTTCCATGTGCCATCGCAACAACTTGGCATGCTCTTTGTTTTTTGAACAAACGTTTCAATCGTGGTATTATAGGAGCACAAATCACCTTGGCAGGAACCCTCTTCCTGGGTGGCTCGCCATCAACATCAACAGGATCATCTTTTCTGATCTTATACCAGAATGCAGTGCATACCGGACATTTATCCAAATTCTCTTACTTCTCACCGCAGTAGAGGATGCAGTCATTAGGGCACGCATGTATCTTCTGCACATCTAATTCTAGAGGTCAAACGAGCTTCTTTGCTTCGTATGTATTGGCAGGCAATTCGTTATTTCTTGGAAGCAGCCTCTTCATGAGTACCAGCAACTTCTCTAATCCCGAGTCAGTCACACCGGTCTCTGCCTTCCACTTCAGCAATTCCAGTGTGCTACCTAGCTTCTTCTGGCCATCTTCACAAGTTGGGTACAACAATTTGTTGTGGTCCTGTAACATCTGCTCAAACTGCAACCTCTCCTTTTCTGTGTCGCAGTCTCGCTTTGTATCAGAAATGACCCGACCAAGATCATCAGTGGGCCGGTATGGTTCTCGTTCTTCACCTCCTTCTTCTTCATTGTCTTCCATAGCGGTATCATCATATTCAGGGAACATAGATCGGTAGTTGTCATCATCGTTCTCTTCTTCATCGCCGTCTTCCATCATAACCCCTCTTTCTCCGTGTTTGGTCCAAACATTATAGCCGGACATAAAACCAGACTGAAGCAGGTGGATCTGAATGACTCTTGCGGAAGTGTGAGCCTTCTCATTCCTATAGTCAACACATGGACAACACATAAAACCATCTCGCCGCTTGTTCTCCTCGGCCACAACTCGAAAAGAACGCTCGCCTTCTCCGAAAGCGGCAGAGCGTAGGTCACCGTACATCCATGGATGGCTCATCTGTATGATACAAATATATGTCAAAAACAATCACTATGCTAAAATTAGTACCACATGGTCTAAACGAGAAAATAGTTGCTAACCTTTTATTACACTTGGAAACAAAGATGAGAAAACTTAAGTGTGGCTCGGGCACCTCATATCATGTATGTCTTGTGTGACCTAAACTCGCATCGCTCTAATGGACATTTCACCGAACACCTCTAGTGCATATGAACAAGAAAAATAATATCACAACAACACCACCTCTCCCACTAGGAAAAAAACATTTGAGAGGGGGAGGGGGCGGTGCATATATATAGGGCCAGACCACTAGTCCCGGTCTGATATACAAACCGGGATTAAAGTGGGTGCCCGCAGCGAGCGGTAGGGCCAGGGCCCTTTAGTCCTGGTTTGTGTCTCAGACCGGGACTAATGGGGTCTAAAGAGCCGGGACCTATAGTTTGGGGTGGCTCGATGTGGCGCCCCGCAAAACCACTACAAGAAAATCGCTTGGTATTTTGTGTTGTGCATCATCATGACATCATCATGCATCTGTTTGATAAAAACTATTTTACAAAGGTCTATTTTGTTTTTGCAAACACCCCCCGTCTTAATTCAAATCAAACTTCGGTTGTCCAGATATTTTGTTTTGACTAAATGATTTACAAAGGTTCTTTAAAATAAATGTGTAAAGAAAACCCGAACCAAATATCTAGTCCTAAATCCTTTTCCTACCTAACCCTAACCTACCCAGTCCCCAGCCACATCACCCAGACCAATCCCCTCTCGCCACCTCATCTCTCATCTCTCCTCCACCCACTCCCAGCCTGCCACATCATCCCCATCAGCCCTACCCTCTCTCCCTCCACCCGCTTCACTCCCTCACCCACCTGCCGTACTCCCCTACTCCCTGGAACCCAGCCCCACCACCTGCCTCTCTTCCTGGCCCGACCCACACCCTCACCAACCGCCTCCCCGTCACGTTCCCAGGGCCCACCTCCCTCTGATCTTTTCCCCACCTCGCAACCGCTCGCAAGCCCCACTCCCCTCGCCCGCTCTCCTCCCACCATCTCTCGCCCCGCACGCGACGCAGCCAGCGCCCACCACCGCCGTCCCTCCCCTTCCTCTCTGCCTCGCGAGAACCCCGCCGCCAGGGCCCTCCCTTCCGAGCGCCCGCCGCCTCCTGCGCCCCCTCTGCTTCTCCCTGTGCCGCGTCGCCCTCCGCCGTGCTCGGCTACGGCCGGCCTCGCCCGCCTCGCCTTCAGCCGCCGCCAGCGAGCACCGAGCCGCGCCCGTCCCCGCCGCCAAGCCCGTCCGGCCACGCCTCCTCTGCGCACTCCTACACCCTGTGAGACCACGCGCCCCTCGCAGGCTCCGACCGCCGTCACCTTTTCGCCCTCAAGCCGAGCTCCTCGCCGTCCCCACGCGGCTGTCTTCCTGGCCCGCTCTGGCCTCCGCGCGACTCCCTCTTCCGCCCCCGCGAGCTCGACCGTGTCGGCATGTTTCCTCTGTGCAGCGGACCGCTCCTCCCTGAGCTCTGCCTCTGGTGACCCCATCTCCGGTCGACGTGCGTCCTCTCTGCAGTTCGCGCGTGCATCCTCTCCCATGCCATAGGCAGCAGCACCCCAAGTCCAACATGTTCCGTCTGCAGATCGTCTCATTCGATATCTGTCCCCTCCTCCTTGTCGTGGCCGTGTTCGCTGGCTAGTGCATCCCTCGCTCTGTTGCAGCAAGCATATGCCTTTCCTGACGTATGTCTGTCTGTGTGCACCTTGGTGTTGTACATTTGTGCGTTGCCGCATGTGTGCCTTCGATTGGAGGATGCTCCAATTGTTTCTCTGCGTGCACGATATTCAGGTCTCCGCTGGTGTGCCACTGAAGTAACGGTGGTGTTTGAGTGTTGATGCCGAGTTTACAACAGTATGAAGCTTGCTCGATGCAATTTGGTGAACCCCCGAAGACCGATCCCGGAGTCCGAAGCCGAACCCAAACCACTGAACATCAAGATCGTCGAACCCATGTGTGACCCCTTTCCAAGCCCTTATTTTTATTAAATGATATATACCTTGTTGCATATTAAATTGCCATACTCGCATGCATATTGGTGTGGTTTGGGGGCCTTATGCCGATTCACCTTATAATTAAATATGGAGGCCATATGCGGGCTAATCTAGTCTAATATTGCCTCCATTTAAATTTGTGCATCGAACCGGTGGTACTTTTTGCCAATGTTAAGACAACATTTAAATTGCAGGGTATCTAAATAACTTGAACCGTTTAATTAAATATCGGGATCCCGGTTCCGCTTAATATGACCTAATTGCATCGCATCTTGCCATGTCATACATCATACATGCATCGTGCCCGATCTTCTGTCATAGTATTAAATAGCGCATCCGGTGTTTCTTCTAGTGTTTTGGTTCTTCGCGGATAAGGCCGTTGAGTTGATGCGAGTGTCGATCCGATCTTCGGATGAACCTTCAGTAATGTTTTCAGGCGAGCACCTCCCCCCTTTCTACCTATCTTACTTTTATAGTATTTATTTCCCTCCTGTTGATCTATTGCTATCTGTGTTGCGATGCTCTAGTTTTCGTACCCGGGATATCCCTTGCAGCCTTATATTGCCTTGGACACCTCCTATTACCTGTTGTTTGGTAGATAGTTGGACCTGCGCGTCGTAGTCGCTTGCTCAAGTGCTGTTGCGTGTCGTCAAGTACCACAGTTGTTGGAGTATTGCCGTGTGTTTATTGTTGGAGATGATCAAGACTTTAATTACTGTTTAACAACTAAAATTGAAGTAGGTAAATGCAGAGGCACAGGTGGGCAATAGATGTTATTTGGTTGTTAATCGTCCACTTGTGTCCGTGGGACCCCGAGTACTTGATACATTCCTTGAATATTCGCTATCCACATCCGGGAGGATTATGGGACCCCTGAGCGAGCTTGATTCATTCTTATTTCTTGGGGCCACAAACTAGTTTGAGGTTTTATTTATTATCCTGTACTTATGCCATGCTTCGCTTTATTTAAATTGTGCGATGTCTTGCTGTCTTTTAGGATCGGGACACGATTTCATGTCGACAAGCCCAATTGTTTCAAGTCACTAACCGTTGCGGGTAGCTTAATGGGGTGGCCCCGAAATATTTCTGAATCCTGTGATTGCTTTGTCGTGAAAGCCTCGTTGGGTTTTGATTTGGTTTTCCGAGGTTGATCGAGTGTGTGTTGCTATTTGTGCACACCTGCCGGGCAAAACCTTCTCAAAGCCGTGTAAACGGTTATGGACGACTTGGAGCACAGTATCTCGATCATAGACAACTATAACTAAAGTAGTGCTATAAATTTGACTTTATAATGACTAGTAATCAGCTTCACTATAATGGAATGGCTAAATAAAATTGCCAACAATTGCTTGTATGGGTTGTCGCTTGCTACCATTGTACCTGACTAGTAAGTATTGCAACTATAACGGAATGGCTAAATAAAAGTACCAACAACTGCTGGGTTTGGGATATCTCATGCTAATTGTATTTGACTAGTAAGTGTCGCAACTACAACGGAATGGTTAACTAAAATTGCCCACTGCTTATTATATCAGGATGATTATCTATACTTGACTAGTAATTGCTGCAACGATAACTGAATAAATAAAACTGTCAACAGTGTGAGTTCCTCGGTTGACTTCCTCGTTTTGTCTCGAGGGGGAAATACCAGGATGGGTATGTTTGGTGGTAGTATCAAGATGGTTCCGAATAGGTCTTTCTTATCCCTCTCTGATAGCCGACAGTTATATCGAGTCTCTATAGGTTGTTTAGTGCATGTCGCGCTGCCGCTCAGTCCACCATACCTATGTAGGCGAGGACCGCCGAATTCTAGCCTCGCCGTGTACTGGCCTCAGTACTGACCGCTCTCTCTTTTTCCTTTGCCCTTCGTCGGCACCCCTTTTGTTTAAGCAGGTTTTGAGATCGACGTCGTTAGCAGGGTTACCCTTCCGGCTTGGCCTGGGCAGGGTTATGGACGCCATTGGTTATTCTTCAGGGCTCTTAGCCCCATTTGCATCTTGTCCGTAGCTGGACGCTCTATCGTTTTCAAGGTGATTTGGATCTTTGTTCTGTATATCTGTATTCTTGACTCTTTGAGTCGCTGTTGTATATATATGTTTTGTGGGTTCCATCGAGGACTATTGTGTAATGATATTACTTCGTTTTCCACCCGCACGCAAGTGCCTGGTGGGCACCTTTGAATCGTTTCTATGCGGGTTTGGCGGGGAGCGCTGAAACTTGCATCGGGCCGATTCTGAGGGTGTTACACTCGGGCCGTCCGGCGCGGGCCATTATTCCTGGCCCCAGCCACAGCCGGGACTAATGGCCTGGACGAAAGGCCTGTTTTCTACTAGTGAATATTGATTAAAAAGAAGAGTGAATTCCACTTTTTACCCTCTATTTATGCATTTGAGACAGTAATTACCCCATTTAGTGAAAGTTGTACCCAAATGTCCCATTTAAGAAAATTCTGAGTATGATTTTGCCCCGTTTTAGCATTCAACACGTGTTCATGGATAAGGCCGACATGTTAGGACAATGTGCCGCAACAAAATATGTCAAGACCGGAGGACGTCGTTGCCGATCATATCTACCCTTCTCTGCACCAAATGTTCTATTTTTTGTTGCCATCTCGATAATTCCGTGGTTCAATCGTCACCTTGCATCTTGCCCTATAGATATGCATCAAGTTGCCGAACATGGTAATTTAGATAAATTTTCACTACATAGGGTAATTAGTGTCATAAATGCACAAGTAGAGGGTAAAAAGTGGAATTCACTCTAAAAAGAAAGCTCTTTAGTAAAATTGTAGATTGATTAAAAGGAAAGCTCTTCACTACTGGAAATCCAAATCCAAATTTGGTGTAGCCAATGATCCGAGTTGATTAAAATCAAATATTGCTAATGATGAATATGTCGTACAAGAACAAGTATCATTTACATGGAAAACGATTAACATGTAAGTGGGAATGTACAACATTACTATTGAAAAGTGGCATATAGGAGTAAAAGAGTAAATTAAAACATATAAATTTAATAGTACATGTCTACTTTTATGTTAATCATGCATTTATAGTGTAATGTATTTATTTGCTACATACACATGCAAAAATCAGTTAAAATTACACCTTGGAGATTCTATCCATATCAAAAAAGTTGTGTGTTTTGGAATAAATAGAGTAAATGTGGGTGGAAACGTACACATTAAATAAAAACTATTTTATTTCACGTCCAATTGGTATGGATGTCAATGTCGTGAATTATAAAAGCATTTATTAACTTATAATCAATATCCATATAAATATAGGTGAATTATTTTGTTGTATTTACTTTTTCATACAAAGCATTATGTACTTGAATTCAAAAAAATCATCATAAAACTCAGGTCAGTTTATTAAGCACTTCTAAAAATATTGTAAAGTTCATGCATTTTCACCCATTTTATTTTTACTTGATCTTCTTTTCTCATGATCTGGCACACCATGTCTATATGTTTAAGACAGAAAATAGAAACTAAAACAAAATGCCCGACTACTAACATGGTCGAACCTTCTTTGTTGCGTTGAATTTAGTATTGCCAAATCCCAAATGATCGTGTTGAATAGAAAAGCAAAATCGAACATTGATTAAAAAGAAACATCTTTAGTGACTATGTCATCCAAGGACGTTTATCCTTTGCATCAACAACCATTAAAATGTGAACAAGAGTGTACAACATCTCGGTTGAAAAGTGGTACAAAGGAGCAAAAGAGTAAATGAAATCATATAAACTTAATAGTACATGATGTCTACTTGTACTTTAATCATACATTTACCATGAAATACACATAATTGTAATAAATTTATTTGCCATGTACACATGCAAAATATCGGTTAAAATTACACGTTGGTGATTCTATCCATGTCAAAAAACGCTGAGTATTTTGGAATAAAGAGATTAAATGGGGGAGTAAAGGTATGTATAAAATAAAAACTATTTTATTTCACATCCTATCGGTATGGATGTCAATGTCGTGAATAATAAAAATAGTTCTTTAACTTATAACCGACATCCATGTCGTTACATGTGAGTTATTTTATTGTATTTTCTACATATTATGTACTGCGATGCACAAGCTTATAAAAAAATCCAGGTCATCCTACTAAGCACTTTGAAAAATATTGTAAAGTTTACGCATTTTAGCCATTTTATTTCACCTATGTTATGTTCTCATGATATAGATCACCATGTCTATTTGTTAAAAAAAGTATCGGGGTGAACCAAGGAAATATGCCAAGAGCCAAAAATTTAAAATAAAGCAAAAGCCTAACTACTAACATGATAAAACCTTCTTTGTAAATGTATTTAAACAGTGTCCGAGCTTTGTCAATTTGATATTATTATTACCTAATGCACCACATTTGACATATAGAATTTCATGTATATGTACATAAACATAATAAAATTATAGCTACAATGGACCATATCTCATAACATTCTCTAAATTATGTATTCCAAATTACTGTGGAACAAAATTATCAATGGACTATAGGATTATGGCATTATATTGGTATGTAATTTTATATTCAAAGTATACATCTAATATAAAATACTCAAAAATTGCAATTCACGCTAATGCGAATATGGCATTATGATGGAGTTTTGCAAGACACTTACAATGCCTGATCTATAAATCTTCTGGCGGCAAACAAGTTTGATGAGCCTTCTAAATGGGATTGTATGGAGATACAAGTAAAAAAAGGATGGTGCCCTCGCAAATGCGAGAGCCAAGTTGCTAGTATATATACTAAACGCAATATAAGGGACTGTTTAGAGGCACCACATTAATCCACATATCATCTAAATTATCGCGATAGTTAGATCTAAAATAAACGGCTTGGATTTACCAAAAAAAAACGTAACGTAACATGATTTGTGTTGAGTTTGGATTGTTTAGAGGCACCAAGTTAACCCACATCATCTAAATTGTCGTGATAGTTAGATCTAAAATAAACGGTTTGGATTTTCCAAAAAAAATGTAACATAACCGGTCCGACACGATTTAAGTTGAGTCTGGGAAGTGGACTCAGTAATTAAACTATCAGCAAGATTTTCTGTTTGGTAGTGATAGTTTTTTTTACTGCGGGCGGTCTTGAAGGACTTTTTTTATGATAATATGTATCTCATTTATATATCATAAAAATCATAGTACAAGTCATGTAAACACCGACCTGACAAAACTGAAAAGACAGCAGAACGTCAACCTTAGCACAAAGGACCACTAGTCAAGAAAGAAAACAATATAAACCGAAGAAACCTCTCAGCTTGATGCCAACGCCCGTCACCTGACTTTGGCACCACCACATCAGCCACCAAAGGATAGAATGACAGATCACCTCTTCACCTGAGCTCGAAGCGGCTCCATTGCTGACATGCAGCTTTGCGGACCTCCAAGGTGGCTCATTCAAGGTGAAACCATTGCCATTGAACGAATCAGACCGGGGCAACACCCCGGACACGCCATCAAGCTCCAGATCTAGCACATCCGCACGACTAAGATATCGAAGGAGGAAGCCACACCTGCCATGCACGAACCACAGACTCAGCACATGATTCACCATCTTTCAGATTTCGTCGACGCAGACCACAATGCATCTGCTCCTGGACTACCTCTTAGGTTCCACGCCGGCGCTGGAGCAAACGCCGCCGCAGCGGCCCGAGGACACAAATCCACCATGAGGATGCCGTCACCGCCACACCATCCTTGCTTGGATAGACTAATCTCCAAATCCATCAGGGAAGGATATGAAGAAAATCTATTCAGCGCTGTCATCGTCGCCCCCGAAGCCAAGATGATGAGTAGCCTAAAAACGAAGCTACTTTAGCCTAAAATTATCTACACGCGTGGATCCGGCAACCCCACTCACCACCGATGACATAGGTCGTCGGCGGGGGGAGCCGCCAGAGGCCGGCGTTGGAAGATGGGTGCCCTAGGGCAAAAACTCTTTTTCTCTCCTGGCGGCGGGCGACGCATGGGGGAAAAGACTCGGTCCCGAAGGACCTAGAAAGCTGCATTAGTCAAAGCGGTGGAGATACAGATTACAAAGGGGTCCCTCAAGAAAACAAAAAGTCATGGTAGTTATCAAAGAAAAAAACTGATCCAATAGGCCGGCTGTGATTTATGCAGAAATCACAAGATTGGCTCCAAGAGGTTTGGTTCCATACGTAAAATTGGCTCGATAGACCATTCGGCTGTGATTTAGGAAGAGGAAACCAGCCATAAGTGATGTAGCTGTAAATCACAAGATTCGTTCCAAAAGATTTGCTTCCATATGTCCGGTGCTAAACGCATGTTAACCAAAAAGTCTAGACACGGAAATGGAAATCATCTTCAAATTATTACCAGTAGAGGTGAGCATGTGTTGGTTCATTTTATCAGGTTTGTTACAATTCACTTTTTCAAAAAAAATATGCTTGGATTTTTCTAAAAGAGACACACGTATCAGAGGAAGCAAATGCCAACTAGAAACTCAAAATAGTTTTGCATATGACTCTATAGGAAAAAATCGAGGATGGACCATATTACTTTGTAGACTACGGGCTGTTTGGTTGTGCTTATTTATGACTTTTCGTTTTTGGCTTATAAACTATAAAAGCACCAAAATAGGTGCTTTTAGCTTTGGCTTTTGCTTTTTACTGGACATATGACGGTATGATCCAACAGCCAAAATACAAAGATAGATTTAATCCCAACCAAACAGACCCAACGAGTAGTGATTCAGATAAATCATTTTAATTTCTTCTTTCTAAGATTCCTCTCTTCAAGTGTGCATGCACCTCTTATTTTGTTAGCAATAATCTGAGTTATTAAGACGAATAAATATGATTCCCAGTAAAAATTGAAGTTTGGTCATGGTCCCTTAAAATTAATGATTCTTCCTCGCATCCTATATTCTTCCAATTCATCACGGACGAAAACACACGAAATCAAATCTACAAAGATTTCTTTGTGAGTTTTCAAATCTGTCATAGACACCCACGTAAAAAGGGAACAATAAGATCTTTGAGCGCACAATGTCTATAGTCACATCTCACACAAATGCAATAGGTTAAATCTTATATTATAGACAAGATACCAAAATAAAGGCAAACAAAAATTGATCCCCATAAAAAAAGCTCTATAATGATCGCTTGAAATCAACTATTCCGTCTTCGCATCATATATTGTTTGATTTCGCCGGTGATGATTACAACAAAGTCAAATCCCTAAAGTTTAGAGTAACCATGTGAGTCTTTGCAAGCTGTTAGAGACACCCAACCAGAAATGGGATCCTAAGATCTTAGAGCGGAAAATGTCCGTAGCCACATATCTCAAAAAGGTAGCAGGGCAAAGCTACATGTAGCTAGAAGGGGTGCACATGTACTCGGTTTGGATCTTTTGCCTAAAAATTAGCCTGAATGTTAGTGTGTGTCCGTCTTACATATAATTAGTACACCACCGTGGTCTACATTTCTCCAAAATCCCATGTAGGTCATGAGTAGTGCACCCATAATAGTTTTGGTCTAGCTCCGCTCCAGAAAGAAATGGCACTAGATTGTCATCCATCCATAAGCTAACGATGACACAAAGAACACAAAAACATGATCCAAGAGAATCGGAGAGGATCGCGGCGGACATGTAAGTATGCTAAATTGCTGAGAAAATATTTTTGAACTATGAGCAATCTGACTTGGCGTAGTCACCACACAACATAGACATGTGAGTAAGGTTGTAGATCATTGAAGGATAAAAATAAATCAAAGCACCACTTCTTTACGTTCCAAAATGGTGACATGACGTTTTTGGACATATCACAATTAATATGAGGCAACCAATGAAAAATGTTCTAAATATTTTTTCAAATATATATTATTTTACTTAATTTAACAAGTTTGGTGGTCATAAAACAACATAATTTAAAATTCCATATTTTCAGTTACTCTGAAATCATAAAATAATTTTATTGACATGTTTTTTTAGAGGATATTGACATGTTTAATATGCTAAAATGATGCCCTGGCATTTACGAGGGCCTTCTTTCTAGTTGCATAAAAATTTAGTCCACGTACTAAAAAAACCCGCCAGCATAGAAGGGCTATAACCAAAACAAAAAGTCCCAGCCATTAGCAGCCCATCTACATGTGACCGCGTTCCCCTGAACGCTCGCTACATCAATAGCGTAACTGATCCAGCGATACTTGAAGCGATCGCATGCCGCGAGGCACTAGCTTTGGCGTCAGACTTAAATCTCTCAAGGATTAAAGTTGCGTCAGATTGTCTGGAGGTTATTAACAGTCTTGGTGGAAACTACTTGGGCAAATTCAGTTCGATTACACGAGAGATTGATAAAAGGACAAAGGACTTTGTTGGAGTTTCCTTCGTACATGAGCGGAGGACCTCAAATATTGAGGCCCACAGTCTTGCACGTTCATCTGTTTCTCGCAATTTTGGTCGCCACATCTGGTTAACTCAAACACCAGATGAGTTTTGTATCCCTATGAACTTGATAGTTGAATAAAGTGGCGGCTGTTTTCCCCTCAAAAAAAAAATCAATAGGGTAAAATGTCCTCCCTTAAGAAAAGCCTAGAATAAAATGTTGGGCTTGGTTAGTTTTTGTTGAGAAATGGAGCAATTTACCAAGCGAATTATCCATAATAAACGCTAGATAAAACATGACTAGAATAATAGGCAATATACTAATCATGTTAAATAGCGAATACATATTAAGGCATATAGTCAAACAAACTGCAAGGCATAAAACTTTGGATAGGATCAGAACAAGATTGAGACAGAAGATGTACACGGCAGTAGCAGAAGTGGAACCGCTGGCGTTGGAACCATCGTTGGCCATGTCGTCGAGGAAGAGGGTGCTAATGTAGGGAAAGAAGTCCTCGTCGGGGAAGACGTCGCTATCTGTGAGGGAGTCCGTGATGAAGCCAGTAGTCGCGCTGATAGCGCTCCCCAAAAACTTTATCGCCCTTCTCCCGTACAGGACTCGAAGCAGCGGGGTCTCGGAGGCCTACTGTCCCGGCTCGCGGTGCACGCCGCAAGACGGGATGGGGAAGATGGAGGTATAGCGCAGTGCTCTGGAACTGGAGGCGCAAGGGATGCTTTTCAGTGTAACTGAGAGGAGGCGCGACCTCTCTCTCTTATAGGCGCAGAGGGGAAGGCAGACAGTGCAGAAGATGAAACGAATGGACGGAAGATGAAGCGAACAGGCGGCAGCCTACCGGACAACCTCCACTCAATTCGTATTCATTTAACTCGTATTAAAAGTCCATTCAAAGCAAACGTTTCACCTTCTGTACATCTGTTCATATACCATTCATGCGTGTCAAAATAAAGCTCGGCTCGGCGAGATTCCCGCAACCCGCGGCACGCGCGTCGCGACGGGACGAGGCGTGGCGAGGCGAGCGAGGAGGAGGAGGAGGAGCGCGCGTGTGGAACTCTCTCCTTCTCCTTCTCATCCTTTTACCAAGTGGTAGGAGAGGTCACCTTATAATCTGGTCCAACTTCCACTCAACTAGCAATGTGGGACTAAACATTTGTCCCAGCTCTTGTCTTGCATGAATGGGCCACATGGGCCTCTAGGATTTTCAGGAATTATTGAAATAGAAAATGGGCTAGACTATTTGGGCCAAAATTCCAACAATCCCCCACCAGATCCCAGAGGCACATGTAATTTGCCTTTGGTTCCAAAACACTGTTTACATACCGGTACTATAGTGGAGACTGTTAAGTTGAACTTCCACCCAGAATTCTATGCTACACTAGGTTGCGACTTGTACAGTGGACTATGCCTTGAACTGCAAGTTTGCTGCAATCTAGCTTCACACGAAGTCTTGACCGATACTGGGCTACCGTGGGACTTCCCCGCGGGTGGAGCTTATACGTCATACTCCATGACCTTTCATGAGTTTATTAGAGAGCACCCTACTCTCATAGACTGCGACGTTTTAACAGTCAGACTCATATAGGTGTTTTCTTCAAAAGATGTTCTGCAGGACAACATCTTTTCTTAGGATAAGCCACTTAGAACACATTAAGATAATAAATCAACCTGCCATGCAGAATAGGAAAGTATTGCATCTATATGGAGTGGTGTTTATTAAAGTAGGGATACTTTCCTCTCAGCTAACCAACAACTTGTTTCCCAATTCTAATTCACGGGATCTCCGATCACATAGAGTGGTTTACCACTGTGGAAAGCTCAAATTGTGGGTCTCATACCCATCTCCTTCGATGCATTTTCTATCACGTTGCGTGATAGACCCTTTGTGAAGGGATCTGCCAAGTTTTTAGATGTTTGGATATAATCCAATGCAATAACTCCGGAGTTTCTCATTTTCCTGACAGATTTCAGTCTCCTCTTCACATGTCTTGAGGACTTCATATTATCCTTAGAACTGTTCACCTTAATAATCACAGTTTGATTATCACAATTCATTGGAATTGCGGGTATAGGTTTTTCAACCACTGTAAGTCCATCAAGAGTTCACGAAGCCACTCTGCTCAACAAAGGGCCGTGTCTAGTGCTATGAGTTCTGCTTCCATAGTTGACCTCGTTAAGATGGTCTGCTTGCAAGACTTCCAAGAAACAGCGCCACCACCAAGTGTGAAAACATATCCACTCGTGGCCTTTATCTCATCAGCATCAGATATCCAATTTGAATCACTATAACCCTCTAGTACCCTCGGATACCCGGTATAGTGTATTCCATAGCTTGCAGTGCCTTTTAGATATCACATAACTCTTTCAAGAGCATGCCAGTGATCATCTCCTGGATTTGAGACAAATCGACTGAGTTTGCTTACAGCAAAGGCGATGTCAGGTCTCGTGGCACTAGCTAAATACATAATCGAGCCAATTATTTGAGAGTATCTTAGTTGGTCTCTAGCATTTCCTCGATTCTTTCGAAGCAACACACTAGGATCATATGGTGTAGGAGAACAATTGACGTCGCTATACCCGAAACGACTCAATATCTTTTCCATATAGTGGGACTGAAGCAGTGTAATCCCACCATCATCATCTCTCAATAGCTTGATGTTCAGGATGACATCAGCTACTCCCAGATCCTTCATCTCAAAGTAACAAGATAAGAAATCTTTGACCTTCTTAATTGCATTAAGGTTGGTTCCGAAAATCAGTATATCATCAACATACAAACAAAGGATGACTCCCTCACCCCCACCATGGCGATAGTATACACACTTGTCAGCTTCGTTTACAACAAAGCCTGCAGCGGTTAAGGTTTTATCAAATTTTTCGTGCCACTGCTTAGGTGCTTGTTTAAGACCATACAAATACTTCAGTAGCTTGCACACTTTTCTTTCTTGACCATTTACTACAAAACCATATGGTTGATCCCATATAAATTTCCTCATCCAACTCTCCATTTAGAAAAGCCGCCTTAACGTCCATTTGATGAACGAGAAGACCGTGTGAGACAGCCAGAGAAAGTAGTACTCGAATGGTGGTCAACCTTGCTACAGGTGAGTAAGTGTCAAAGAAGTCTTCACCTTCCTTTTGGGTATAACCCTTGGCCACTAGCCTTGCCTTGTACTTCTCAATAGTACCATCAGGCCTTAGTTTCTTCTTCAACACCCATTTACATCCTACAGGTTTGCACCCATAAGGACGATCAGTGATCTCCCATGTTTCATTAGCTAAGATGGAATTCATCTCACTATGAACAGCTTCCTTCCAGTAGTCAGCATCAGGAGATGCATAAGCTTCTGAAATGGAAGTGGGAGTGTCATCCACAAGGTACACAATGAAATCATCACCAAAAGACTTTGCAGTCCTTTGTCTCTTGCTCCTTTTAGGAATTTCATTATCATCCTCCTTAGGACTTTCAGAGTGTTCAGTCGGAATGGTAGGTTCAGAGAATATAGCAAATTCCTGATTAGATGAACTAGGTATCTCCGGATTTGACGAGTTAGGTTTATCCTTCACTGTAAATATATCCTCAAAGAAAGTCGCATCAGTCGACTCCATGATTGTACCGACATGAATGTCAGGTACTTCATATTTTACTATCAAGAATCTATAACCAATGCTATGAAAAGCATAGCCCAGAAAAACACAATCAATGGTTTTTGGTCCAAGCTTGCGCTTCTTGGGGATTGGTACATTAACCTTTGCCAAACAACCCCAAGTACGTAAGTAAGAGAGTTTTAATATTTTCTTCTCCCATTCTTCGAATGGAGTAATTTCTTTGTTCTTTGTGGGAACTCGGTTTAGGACATGACACACGGTCAATAGTGCCTCCCCCCACCATTCCTTAGGAAGACCCGATGTGTCTAACATGGCGTTAACCAAATCTGTTAGAGTACGGTTCTTTCTTTCGGCTACTCCATTTGACTAGGGTGAGTAGGGAGGCGTCCTCTCATGAATTATGCCATGTTCCGCACAAAAGAAATCAAACTCGTTGGAAAAATACTCTCCACCACGATCAGACCTAAGCCTCTTAATCTTTCGATCAAGTTGATTTTACGCCTCGACTTTATAGATTTTGAAGAAACTCAAAGCCTCATCTTTTGATTTCAGAAGATACACATGACAATATCTCGTAGAGTCATCGATCAAAGTCATGAAATATTTCTTTCCACCTTTTGTCAACACACCATTCATCTCACAAAGATCAGAATGTATGAGCTCTAGTGGTGTTAAATTTCTCACTTCTGCAGTCGTATGTGACTTGCGAGGTTGTTTAGCTTGCACGCAGACTTGGCATTAGATCCCTTAAAAGTTGAGAAATCAGGGATTAAATTCATTTTGGCTAGCCGCGTCATACAACCAAAATTAATATGACAAAGACGAGAGTGTCAGACATTTGATTCAAAATTTGTGTAAATATGATTAACAACTTTATTACAAATGTCTGACAGAGATAAGTGGAACAAGCCTCTGCATTCATAGCCTTTACCAATAAAAGTTCCATACTTCGAAATTACAAAATTATTGGACTCGAATACAATCTTGTAGCCATCTCGACACAGAAGAGATCCGCTAACAAGATTTTTATTTATTGAGGGAACATGATGCACGTTCTTCAGGCGCACAGTCTTTCCCGAAGTGAACTTCAGATCGACCGTACCAACACCATGAACAGAAGCATGCGAGCCGTTCCCCATCAGCACGGTTTGAGTCCTCCGACTGATATGAAGAAAACATGGAAATATCAGAACAGACATGTACATTAGCGCCCGTGTCAATCCACCAATCAGGAGAATGACATAATGAAAGAACAGTAGGTAATATACCATACCCAACATCTTTCATCTCAACATCGCCCATGACAACATTAGCAGTCTTGCTGCTCTTCCCATGTTGGCGCTTGTCAAAGCGGTTGGGACAAGCAGGAGCCCAATGATTAGGATCACCGCACACATGACAAGCACCTTTCTTCTTATCAGTCTTCTTCTTGAAGCTGGTGGACTGTGAGGCCTTGTTCTTTCCATCGAACTTTCCTTTGTCATCAAACTTGCCTTTGTTCTTGAACTTGTAAGGATGGAAGTTCCTTTTCTGTACCAGGTTGGCATTAGAACCTCCCTCGGTACCTCGATCACGTGTGTCTTTTGCTCTCGCCTTCTCTTCCACATCAAGAGTCCCAATGAGATCCATCACGGAGAACTCTTGTCTCTTGTGCTTCAGAGAAGTAGCAAAATTCCTCCATGACTGGGGAAGTTTGGCAATGATGCCTCCGGCAACAAACTTGTCCGGTGACACACAAGTGAAGTGCTCAAGCTCCCTGGCAAGTGACTGTATCTCATGATCCTGCTCCACAATGGAGCGGTCATCAATCATCTTATAGTCATAGAATTGTTCCATGACATAGTTCCTCGCCAAAGATCGAGACTCCAAATTTTCTCTCGAGCGCATCCCACATATCTTTGCCATTGCTAAATGACAGATATGAATCGACAATATTGTCGCCAAGGATGCTGATCAAGGCAGCCTTGAAAGTGGTATCAAGTTTTTGGAACGCCTCTTCCTGAGCGGGATTAAGTTCCCCCTCAGGTGCGCCATAGATGGCGTTATAGCAGCTCATGGTCTGAAACCAGAGCACTGCTCTCGCACGCCATCGTTTGTAATTCACACCTTCAAACACAGGTGGCTTCATAGAAGAAACAAAGCCACTTGGAGCAAATTGCCTGAAATAAGGTTTTTGGATTGTTGAGAAATGGAGCAATTTACCAAGCGAATTATCCATAATAAACGCTAGATAAAACATGACTAGAATAATAGGCAATATACTAATCATGTTAAATAGCGAATACATATTAAGGCATATAGTCAAACAAACTACAAGGCATAAAACTTTGGATAGGATCAAAACAAGATTGAGACAGAAGATGTACACGGTAGTAGCAGAAGTGGAACCGCTGGCGTTGGAACCATCGTTGGCCATGTCGTCGAGGAAGAGGGTGCTAATGTCGGGAAAGAAGTCCTCGTCGGGGAAGACATCGCTATCTGTGAGGGAGTCCGTGACGAAGCCAGTAGTCGCGCTGATAGCGCTCCCCAAAAACCTTATCGCCCTTCTCCCGTACAGGACTCGAAGCAGCGGGTTCTCGGAGGCCTACTGTCCCGGCTCGCGGTGCACGCCGCAAGACGGGATGGGGAAGATGGAGGTAGCGCAGTGCTCTGGAACTGGAGGCGCAAGGGATGTTTTTCAGTGTAACTGAGAGGAGGCGCGACCTCTCTCTCTTATAGGCGCAGAGGGGAAGGCAGACAGTGCAGAAGATGAAACGAATGGACGGAAGATGAAGCGAACAGGTGGCAGCCCACCGGACAGCCTCCACTCAATTCGTATTCATTTAACTCGTATTAAAAGCAAACGTTTCACCTTCTGTACATCTGTTCATATAACCCGCAACCCGCGGCGCGCGCATCGCGACGTGACGAGGCGAGGCGAGGCGTGGCGAGGCGAGCGAGGAGGAGGAGGAGCGCGCGTGTGGAACTCTCTCCTTCTCCTTCTCATCCTTTTACCAAGTGGTAGGAGAGCTCACCTTATAAGCTGGTCCAACTTCCACTCAACTAGCAATGTGGGACTAAACATTTGTTCCATCTCTTGTCTTGCATGAATGGGCCACATGGGCCTCTAGGATTTTCAGGAATTATTGAAATAGAAAATGGGCTAGACTATTTGGGCCAAAATTCCAACAGTTTTCACCAGTAGTCCAACCTCTCCACGTTGAGGTTCACATGCAAAATCGTTTGGGTTGCTTTCTTTCGATCGTTCAGCCGTAATTTACCTAGGATAACTGTTTGATGGTTAGTTATAGTAATTCTTCATCGGTAATCTAAAAGTATAATAGGGGCACCCTCCAGCCCTCTCCTCAGGAATTGCCACTTTCAGCCGTCAGATCAACCCTCAGGAGCTCATCTAGACCGCAGAATCCTAATTGGTCTTATTTGCCCTCGGTGGTTAGTCTACTGCGGGTACCCCTGGTTGCACACCGATGTATTTGTCTGCATATTGCTACCGTGCTAATTGTTCTAGGCCCACTTATTAGCGTGTATTATTCTCTCCCGTGGCAATTTAGTTGGGTACAGATGGGCGTGGCAGGGGCAGCAAATCCCCACGCCAGGAAAAAAGAAACCCTAACCCCCAATACCCACGACGGCTCCCGTGCCTACATCATCTTTCCCCCGCGGCTACCGCCTCCTCCCGCTGCAGCTTCCTCCTCCTCCCCTGTGTCCTCTCCTCCTCTCATCCTCACCACCAGCATGGCCACACGCCGCCTCGCGCACGAGCCTTCTTCTCCCGGTCATGACGGCAGCGGAGGTGCCCAATTCGGCGACGCCCGAGCCGGAGGGGCTCGCAGAGGTCTGCCGGCCCGGCACACACGTCGTCACCGGGAGGAGCAGCTGGTGGACTGTAGGAGCAGCAAAGCTCGCAGATCTAGCTCCGGACACGGGCCAGGGGGCTGCTACTGCCCTGCCTCTGCCTCCTCTTGGTTCTCAATAGGATCCATGCCCATCTCCCTGTTCATCTGTTCCAGGCGGTGCCAGAAAACCCTACATCCGTGCAGTGGGATTGAGGTCACTAGAGGAAAAAGGGCCATCCGTTCGCGACCCCTCGGAGCATTAGTCCCGGTTGCGCCACCAACCGGGACTAATGCTGGCACGCGTCCCGGTTGGAGCGGGCACGGGGCCAGGGGGCATGGGTCCCGGTTGGTAAGGGGGCATGCGTCCCGGTTGGAGCCACCAACCGGGACTAAAGGTTTGGCCATGACCACATGGCACAGCACACACCTTTAGTCCCGGTTGGCTTCAAACGACTAAAGACCCTTGCCCTCTATAAATGCACCCAGCCTCTGCCTCCACTGCTTTTTGAATGGTGTAAGGCGTGAGGGTGTGCTAGTTTTTTCATGCATGCATTGAAGGTGTTTGTTGAAATGTTTGAGTGAAAATCCGTGAATTTCTCATAGAACAAAAATATAGAAGGTGTCCGAGACGCACTTGAGCTTTCTCCTCTTTATTTCCCTCGATCGAGGTTAGCAATCTTATCTTTTCTAGGTCATTGATACAATTCATGTGTCGGTGTGAATTGGTTATTTCACTATTTATGATGTCCTGTTTTTGATAAACTTACTTATATGATGCGGATGAACGGTCGGAATGGATGTGACGGCGTGGTAGCCGGGTATATCAAAGGCGTGGATAAATTTATCGATGTGGCTACGGCAAACAAAGAGAATGGATTTATCGTTGTCCATGTGTTCAATGTTGGAACAACAAGGAGTACTCTTCCTCGAAAATCATTCGCGCCACCGATTATGAAAGGTTTCATGCCCAACTATAATTGCTGGACCAAGCACGGGAAAGAGGGGTTATGATGGAAGATGGTGAAGAAGAAGATGATGATAACAACTATCATCATATGTTTCTGAATCTGATACTGCAATGGAAGATAATGGAGGAAAAAGGTGAAGAACGGGCATCGATGAGCCGGTGATGAACTTGGTAGGGTCATTTCGATGCAAAGCGAGGCGTGGAAATGTAAAATGAGAAGTTGAAGTTAGAGGGCATGTTAGAAGATCACAAGAAATTGTTGTACCCAAATTGTGAAGATGGCAGCACAAAGCTCGACGACCTTTGGAATTGTTGCGATGGAAGGCGAGTGTGGTCTAACCGACTCCTCATTTGAAAAGATGCTGAAAATAATGAAGTCAAGTTTCCAAAACATAACGAACTTCCCGAGAGTACCTACGAAGCAAAGAAGACTCTCGTCCTCGGGATTAGATGTGCAAAAGATACATGCATGCATTAATGATCGTATCCTCTACATGTAAGGAGTATGAGAATTTAGATAAATGCCGGTATGCACAGCGTTGCGGTATAAGATCGACGAGATGACCACGGTGATGTTGAGGAGAGCCCCTCGGAAGAGGGTTCTGCTAAGGTTATGCGGTATGCTCCTATAATACCAAGGTTGAAACGCATGTTCGAAACAAAGAGCATGCCAGTTGTTGCGATGGCACAAAGAAGACCGTAAGAAATACGGGAGTTGAGACACCTGGCGATGGGTCACAGGAGAAAAATCGAGAGAGACTTCCTGACTTTGCGGTGACGCAAGGAACTTATGGTTTGGTCTAAGTACGGATGACATGAATTCTTTTGGGGAGCGACACTGGCCCGTGACTCTATGTATCTACAACCTGCCTCCTTGGTTGTGCATGAAGCGTAAGTTCATTATGATGCCGTGCTCATCCAAGGCCCAAGCAACCGGCAACGACATTGATGTGTACCTTAGGCCATTAGTTGAAGAACTCTTACGGTTGTGGGGCAAACTAGGTGTACGGCGTGGGATGAGAACAAACAGAGCCATTTAATCTACGAGGGTTGTTATTCGTAACCATCAATGATTGACTGTTCTTAGTAACCTTCGTGATGCATAAACAAAGGATATAAGGCATGCACCCACTGTTTAGATAAGACCGAAGGTACATATTTGCATAAATGCAAGAAGGTTGTGTACCTAGCGAATCGACGATTTCTTCCGACCAATCATCCCGTAAGAAAGAAAGGCAAGCATTTCAAAGGTGAGGCAGATCACGGAAGAAGCTGAACTCCCACCTGGTGATGATGTATTTGGTATGGTCAAGGACATAGAAGTAATCTTTGGAAAGGGTCGGCGTCAATCAGCCCGAACGTCGCTACAGGACACGCACCCATGTGGAAGAAGAAATCTATATTTTGGGAGCTGCCATATTGGAAAGTCCTGCGTGTCCGCTCTTCAATCAACGTGATGCACGTGACGAAGAATCTTTGCGTGAACCTGCTAGGATTCCTAGGCGTGTATGGGAAGACAAAAGATACACCAGAAGCACGGGAGGACCAACAAATTATGAAAGACCCAAAGAACATGCATACACAGAACAAGACGGATAAAGGGCGTCACTTAAGTCGTGCCAGCTATGCTCTTACCAAAGCAGAGAAGGAAATATTTTTTGAAGTCCTTTACAGTATCAAGGTGCCGTCTGGCTTCTCATCTAATATAAAGGGGATAATAAATATGGCAGAGAAAAAGTTCCAAAACCTGAAGTCTCATGACTGTCACGTGATTATGACGCAGTTGCTTCCGATTGCATTGAGGGGGCTTCTACCGGAAAATGTTCGAGTACCCATTGTGAAGCTATGTGCATTCCTCAATGCAATATCTCAGAAGGTAATCAATCCAGATATTCTCGCCAAGGTTCTGAAGGATGTGGTACAATGTCTTGTTAGTTTTGAATTGGTGTTCCCATCCTTCTTCTTCAATATTATGACGCATCTCTGGTTCATCTAGTGGAAGAGATTGCCATTCTCGGTCCGGTATTTCTGCACAATATGTTCCCTTTGAGAGGTTCATGGAGTCTTAAAGAAATATGTTCATAACCGTGCTATACGAAGGAAGCATCTCCAAGGGATATGGAGCAGAGGAGGTCATTGAGTTTTGTGTTGACTTTATTCGACCTTAAGCCGATTGGTGTTTCGACTCATGCATGAGGGAAGACTAAGTGGAAAAGGCACTGGAAAGAAAGCAATGATATGTAGGGACGGGATTCTTTCACTAAAGCACACTACGCTTCTACATAATTCCACCTTGGCAGCTCCAGTATATGGAGGAACACAAGAATATTGTACGCCCAAAACCCGGGAAGCTGAATCATGGATTACAAATGAACACATGAAGTCTTTCGGTGGTTGGATGCGGACATCTCTTGAATGACACCACTGTTGGAGATCAGCTATACTTGTTGGCCGCGTCACCATCTTCTACTGTATTGAATTTCCAAGGGTACGAAATAAATGGGAATACATTCTACACAATCGCCCAAGATAAAAAGAGCACCAACCAAAATAGTGGTGTCCGCTTTGATGCAATAGACGAGAATGGACAAAAGGACACATATTATGGTTACATAGAGGAGATATGGGAACTAGACTATGGAGTCTCTTTTAAGGTCCCTTTGTTTATGCAAATGGGTCAACCTGAATGGGGAAGGGTAAAGATAGACCAGGTTATGCGGAATGACAAAGTGGATCTCAACAATCTTGGTTATAGAGATGAACCATTCGTCCTAGCCAATGATGTGTCTCAGGTTTTCTATGTGAAGGACATGTCCTCCGGATCAAAAAAAAGAAAAATATGCAAACGAATACATCATATGATGAGCCAAAGCGTCACATAGTTCTTTCAGGAAAAGAAATATCGTGGGAATCGAGGACAAGATGACATGTCGGAAGATTATAATAAGTTTGATGAAATTCCGCCTTCACAAAGGAAAATCGACCCAAGCATTCCGTTAAGTAAAGAAGATGCTCCATGGTTACGTCTCAAGCGGTCATAAGGAATGACATATGCCAAAGTTCATGCTCATATTATGTAACTCTAGTTCATGTATTTCATGGTTTGTGGCTTGACCAAGGATATCTTTCGCCATGTGGCCTTTAGTCCCGGTTTTGTAGTCTCATTTTTAATATTAATAAATGTCTTGAGTGTTAGTCCCATTTTGTGGCTGGACCGGGAGTGCCTCTATGACCAGCTTTTCGGAGATGCCGAGGACTGGCTACGTCGGCATCTCCTCGAACTGGCAGATGGTGTCCTCGCTCGAAAACCATCTTGCAGCTTGTAACTTCACTAACTAGATCAATATGCCTCGAGCTAACTAATTTCACATATTAGGAGTGTCTATGACCAGTTTCTCGGAGATGCCGAGGATCGGGCCCGTCGGCATCTCCTGAAATGGCCGTAGTGGTGTCCTCGCTCTCTAAAACCATCTTGGAGATGCCTCAAACTGGCTGGAGGACTGGACTCACAAGGATGCATATTTATAGTACAAGCAGCTCGGCATAATGTCGACACTCACGACATAATGTCGACACTCACCCCTATTATTAGTGTCGACTCATCTTTAGTCGGTTGGTGTCTCCAATCGGGACTAAGGTTCATCTTTAGTCGGTTTGTGACACCATCCGGGACAAGGTACATGCGACATAATGTCGACACTCACCCCTATTATTAGTGTTGTCTCGCCCACTGCGAATCCTTCAACATGTTGGTTTCTCCAACCGAGACTAAATATGAACCCTCTCTTTATATAGGAATTTCCCTCTATTTATTAGGTAACACTTAAGACATTTATTAATATTAAAAACCGGGACAAATCGGGACTAGCTAACACTCAGGCCTAAAGCCCCCTTTAGTCATAATCATGCCTAGTCCTATAGTACGCAGCTTCAGGGTCTTCATCGTCGCCGTCATCATCATCGCCATCGCCACCGCCACTCGGGATCCTCGGCCCATCCATGGCATATACCAGGGCCATTCCAGCCTCGGGTTCACGGCGGTGGGAGAGGGTCTCTGAAGACGATGCCGCCATCACGGAGCTGTGGCGGGTGGACTCGTGGCACCGTGGCGAGGATGGTCTCCCGGCGATGTAGCGCATCACTCGATGATAGTACGGTTCTCCCACCACAGACGACCGACTTCGTTGTGGTTCACCGGGCCATCACCCTCGTACTGGCGAGCTCCTTTCACGCCTATTAGCGAAGAAGGCATTCCAGTGTCATAGTTGTCGGATCCCACTGGGATCCATCCGCTGCTCCGTGAGCTCGTGGTAGAAGTGGTTTGTGATGGCCACCGACGCGGAACCTTGAGGGATAGGAGGGACAGAACCCTCCGGCCAAAGATCCAGCCGGGGCAGTACCCCGGTGGACAAGGGTAATTGGAGGCGCACAGCGCCTCGGTCTCCTCGAGGGTCAGAATGGCCCAGTAGGCGTTGTCCATTGTTCTAAGAGAGGAAGGTGTGTATGTGTGGATAGCCATGACACGATCACCCTAAATATAGAGGGAAAGGGCGGGAAAACTTGGCGTGAAGCTTTGGGAAATGGCGGGAAATATCTTTAGTCCCGGTTAGTGACTACATCCGGGACTAAAAGCTCTAGTAGAAAGGAAAGGGCGGGAAAACTTGGTGGGAAGAGGTGGGAAATGGCGGAAAATATTTTTAGTCCCGGTTTCAGAATACATCCGGGACTAAATTTGTGCCGAACAATGATCATGTTTCGAAAAAACCCTTTTCCATTTTCCGAGCGCAAAAAACGGGTCGTTTTGTGAAGTAACCACCAAAATGCCGTTTCACAATGCTACCATCCCATTTTCCTAAAATACTAGACCACCTTACATGGACTATCTCCCAACCGGTACATCTCAAACCTTTTCGTCCATCCCGGGTAAAAAGGACAAATGTCTGTCGAATCCAGAGAAGTGGGTCCGGTTTGTACTACAGTACATGATCTATCGCCGTGATTTTTGAAAAATCATTTTAGACTCGCAATATGTGGTTTCTTCAGAGATCCAATGCAAGTTCTAACGATGCCGTCCCTATCTTCATGCACACCGGTTCGACCATAGTTAGAAATTCAGATAATTCAAAACGGGCATAATAAATTCAAAAAAAATCCGAACAATGAAAATCCTTCGCGTGGTGTCATATTATGTTACATAGTTGAAAGGAAAAATACCAGACTTGGTATATTGATCATGTATCGAAAAAACCTTCAAAAATGACCTATCATGTTCGAGGTTTCATGGCTTTCGGTCCAAATGACCGATGTTATGTGCTGAATCACGGCATAGTTTGTGATGTTGTGCCCATATTATGCATGTGTGTGGACATTGGTATGGAGAACAATGTTGCAGGAGGAAGTTTTCCTTTTTGTCGCACGGAAAAGCCCTTTTCCATTTTCCGAGCGCAAAAAACGGGTCGTTTTGTGAAGTAACCACCAAAATGCCGTTTCACAATACTACTGTCCCATTTTCCTAAAATACTAGACCACCTTACATGGACTATCTCCCAACCGGTACATCTCAAACCTTTTCGTCCATCCCGGGTAAAAAGGACAAATGTCTGTCGAATCGGCAGGAAGTGGGTCCGGTTTGTACTACAGGTACATGATCTATCGCCCGTGATTTTTTGAAAAAATCATTTTTAGACTCGCAATATGTGGTTTCTTCAGAGATCCAATGCAAGTTCTAACGATGCCCGTCCCCTATCTTCATGCACACCGGTTCGACCATAGTTAGAAATTCAGATAATTCAAAACGGGCATAATAAATTCAAAACAAATCCGAACAATGAAAATCCTTCGCGTGGTGTCATATTATGTTACATAGTTGAAAGAAAAAATACCAGACTTGGTATATTGATCATGTTTCGAAAAAACCTTCACAAAATGACCTATCAAGTTCGAGGTTTCATGGCTTTCGGTCCAAATGACCGATGTTATGTGCTGAATCACGGCATAGTTTGTGATGTTGTGCCCATATTATGCATGTGTGTGGACATTGGTATGGAGAACAATGTTGCAGGAGGAAGTTTTGCTTTTGTCGCATTGAAAAGCCCTTTTCCATTTTCCGAAAAAACGGGTCGTTTTGTGAAGTAACCACCAAAATGCCGTTTCACAATACTACTGTCCCATTTTCCTAAAATACTAGACCACCTTACATGGACTATCTCCCAACCGGTACATCTCAAACCTTTTCGTCCATCCCGGGTAAAAAGGACAAATGTCTGTCGAATCGGCAGGAAGTGGGTCCGGTTTGTACTACAGTACATGATCTATCGCCGTGATTTTTGAAAAATCATTTTAGACTCGCAGTATGTGGTTTCTTCAGAGATCCAATGCAAGTTCTAACGATGCTCATCCCCTATCTTCATGCACACCGGTTCGACCATAGTTAGAAATTCAGATAATTCAAAACGGGCATAATAAATTCAAAACAAATCCGAACAATGAAAATCCTTCGCGTGGTGTCATATTATGTTACATAGTTGAAAGAAAAAATACCAGACTTGGTATATTGATCATGTTTCGAAAAAACCTTCACAAAATGACCTATCAAGTTCGAGGTTTCATGGCTTTCGGTCCAAATGACCGATGTTATGTGCTGAATCACGGCATAGTTTGTGATGTTGTGCCCATATTATGCATGTGTGTGGACATTGGTATGGAGAACAATGTTGCAGGAGGAAGTTTTCCTTTTTGTCGCACGGAAAAGCCATTTTCCATTTTCCGAGCGCAAAAAACGGGTCGTTTTGTGAAGTAACCACCAAAATGCCGTTTCAGAATGCTACCGTCCCATTTTCCTAAAATACTAGACCACCTTACATGGACTATCTCCCAACCGGTACATCTCAAACCTTTTCGTCCATCCCGGGAAAAAGGACAAATGTCTGCCGAATCGGTAGGAAGTGGGTCCGGTTTGTACTACAGGTACATGATCTATCGCCCGTGATTTTTGAAAAATCATTTTAGACTCGCAATATGTGGTTTCTTCAGAGATCCAATGCAAGTTCTAACGATGCCCGTCCCCTATCTTCATGCACACCGTTCGACCATAGTTAGAAATTTATAATTCAAAACGGCATAATAAATTCAAAAAAAATCCGAACAATGAAAATCCTTCGTGGTGTCATATTATGTTACATAGTTGAAAGGAAAAATACCAGACTTGGTATATTGATCATGTTTCAAAAACCTTCACAAAATGACCTATCATGTTCGAGGTTTCATGGCTTTCGTAAAAATGACCGATGTTATATGCTGAATCACGGCATAGTTTGTGATGTTGTGCCCATATTATGCATGTGTGTGGACATTGGTATGGAGAACAATGTTGCAGGAGGAAGTTTTCCTTTTTCTCGCACGGAAAAGCCCTTTTCCATTTTCCGAGCGCAAAAAACGGGTCGTTTTGTGAAGTAACCACCAAAATGCCGTTTCACAATGCTACCGTCCCATTTTCCTAAAATACTAGACCACCTTACATGGACTATCTCCCAACCGACATCTCAAACCTTTTCGTCCATCCCGGTAAAAGGACAAATGTCTTAGAATCGGTAGGAAGTGGGTCCAAACCTTTGTTTTTGAATTATTTATATAAATCCAAACACTTTTTATGTTTAAATTTTTTCTAAATTCCAAATTGATATTAAAAAAATATAAGTTAATTCATTTTTAATTGTAAATGGTTCATATTTTAAATGGTTACATTAATTATTTTTAAAATGAAAATGTTTTTGAATTATTTATTTAAATCCAAACACTTTTTATGTTTAAATTTTTCTAAATTCCAAATTAATATTCAAAATATAAGTTAATTCATTTTAAAAGGTTACATTAATTGTTTTTAAAATAGAATATGTTTTTGAATTATTTATTCAAATCCATACACTTCTTATGTTTAAAGTTTTTCTAAATTCCAAATTGATATTAAAAAAATATAAGTTAATTCATTTTTAATTGTAAATGGTTCATATTTTAAATGGTTACATTAATTATTTTTAAAATGTAAAATGTTTTGAATTATTTATTTAAATCCAAACACTTTTTATGTTTAAATTTTTTCTAAATTCCAAATTGATATTAAAAAAATGTAAGTTAATTCATTTTTAATTGTAAATGGTTCATATTTTAAATGGTTTCATTAATTATTTTTAAAATGAAAATGTTTTTGAATTATTTATTTAAATCCAAACACTTTTTATGTTTAAATTTTTTCTAAATTCCAAATTAATATTCAAAAATATAAGTTAATTCATTTTAAAAGGTTACATCAATTATTTTTTAAAAATAGAATATGTTTTTGAATTATTTATTCAAATCCAAACACTTCTTATGTTTAAAGTTTTCTAATTTCCAAATTGATATTAAAAAATATAAGTTAATTCATTTTTAATTGTAAATGGTTCATATTTTAAATGGTTACATTAATTATTTTTAAAAAGAAAATGTTTTGAATTATTTATTCAAATCCAAACACTTCTTATGTTTAAAGTTTTTCTAAATTCCAAATTAATTATCATTTAAAAACAATACAAATTTAAACCCCAAAATAAAAAATAAGGCGGAACAGAGAGAAAATACCGAAAAATTTGAAATCAGAATATGTCGGTTGAGCCACCAACCGACTAAAGACCCCTTCGCGCCAACCCTTGGTCTGCTGAAAATATTGACTATACATCCCGTTGGTGGCTCCAACCGGGACGTATGCCCCTTTAGTCCCGGTTGGATCCACCAACCGGGACTAAAGGTCCCCTACTAGTTAACCATGCCCCTTCTCCTTCTTCCCCGTTCCTCTTTCTCACTCACCCGCAACAGAGATCGCCGCCGCGAGGACAACCGCTCGGACGCCGTCAGGCTGCCCAACCATCGTCTCGCCGTCGGCCCACGCTACCTCATTGCAGGCTTATCCTCCTCGCCGAAGAATCGGGCCATGATCGAATCGACCGCCTTCCCATCACCGACGAGCTCCGCCTTGCCATCACCGTTCTTGCCGATCTCCTCCGTCCCCGCCAAGGCTACACACGCCGAGGGTGAGCTTGTAACTCTGGGACCCTTCTTTCCTCCCTAGCGCTCGCCTTCTCTCGCCGTCGCCGCCATCCGCCGCCGCATGTCGTCGTGCCCTATATTCCGTGACCAAATTCGGCGGTGCCCTACTAGTTAGGTTCGCCGACGCCTCTTCGAACAAACCCACGCACGCCTCCCGAGCCTCTAGCAACGCCGCCGCCACCGCATGTGCTCACCGGGCGATGTGATCGTGCGGGTGGGCCTCGCTTGCGTGGAGGCTGAGTTGGCACTAGGGCCCATCTGTCGATCTCACTGCTAGGGGTCGCCTTGTAAAAACTATTTGCCTTTTTGTTTTTAATTCCAGAAAATGATTTAATATTGTAAAATCAATAACTTATTGTTTATAAGTCAAAAAAATACAAATAATATATCAAATTGTTCAGAAAAATGAAACCTATCTATTTAACATATAATCATGCATTGTTAAACAACTTAAATGACAAGTATAATTAGAAGAACAAATGCACCCCTCTCATATGTTCCGGAGTTTCTCCGAGTTAGGGTTTTCACCCCTCGGAACCCCGATTAAATCATCGAGCATGTCTTAGGGTTACATTCCAATGCAAATTAACTTGTCATATCATCATACTTGCTTGAGCATTGCATCAATGCCATGTGTTGATTGTTTCCCTTTCTTTTCGGTGTTTCGATTATTAGGTTTATTATTAGTTAGGTATTATTAGGTTTATTAATTACTTTGGTATTATTGGTCTTCGGCCCCACTGGTTAGTCACTGTGGGTAGCCCCAGACCCGATTCACATTGTCAAGCAACTTAGGTGCATGTGGGTTCGACGATGTGCCTATCTACTACACGGTTTCCCTTTCTCTTCATTTTTATTATTGTGTATGTATATATTAGGGTTTCTCGAATTAGGGTTTATATCTCTCAACACCGCATTTAACTTTCTCCTTGAGCCGCTTTGACTTATTCGTTTTTCCACCTATGCGTAAAATATGGACCCACACGCCGAGACGAAAAGGAAGAGTTGATCCAAGGTGTGATCCGTGGGAAGATAATTTAGACGTATCAACGTTCGAACAACTCCGGTGAGGGTGATCCTCTTTACCGGAGTAGACAACTTGTTTGAGGTTGAAGGTGTTGCCTTCATGAGGGAGAAGGCTATGCCTTGTGTAATCGAGAAGACGACCGCTCCGGCACGGTGCATGTAATATAAATCAGTTCATTAATTAATCATCTGCTATCTATATAGAAATAGTAACGGCGATCTTTCTTCTTTTAGCCCTCCGGATCGAAGGAATCTACTGAAAAGAGCAGACGAGGCCCAACCAAAAAGTTGCAAGACCATGAGAGGTTCAGGATCGAAGATGTCGTTGTAGACGGCAGACCGACAGCTCCCGAAGTTGTCGCAACCAAATTTGTGGCACAATGCGGAGTAATCGTTAGGGACTTAATCCCGATCACCATTAGAAATTGGAATAGGCCTGCTAATGCGGATGAAGAGGGAACATGTTTATTTGTCCCTAACCACGCCAAAGATTTACTGTGGAAGAGGCTCATGGTTAATTTCAAACTACCGAAGATAGAGCTGGATCCAAATGCGGAGGATCCAGTTGAGGACGCCTTACAACATGGGAGAGCCATGGAGGCTAAGGTGGAGTGGGCTTTGAAGAAGATGGCCCAATGTTTCACCAACTAGAAGAAAATATTGCACCTTGACTATGTCGTGAAAAGAAGACTCGATTTCAAGAATATTCAGTTTGAGAAGATAAAACCATTCGGGATGAGTTTGTGGAATACAAGAAATCGAAAAAGCTAAGAAAATGTCAAACGAATAAGCTGAATGTCGCTAACAAGAAGTATCACCATACTATGGGGCAAGGTGGCTACAGGTTGGCATTCCTAAGTGGGAGAAACTTGAGCAGAACTGTGATAAAAATATCACCCTGCAGATGATTTATTGGGTAGAACGTGCAAGGAATTGGTTTTACGGGCATGGGGCACGTTGGACTCGGAAGGAGGTGTATATATACCATACGACATAAAGAAGACCCCTTGCCAATCGAGAGGATGAGAAAAGCAAGAAAGCTGTTAAAGATGGGGACTTCATTCCCGATAGAGAGAATGATGAGCTCACACTCCCTTGGAAATAAGGAACATGATGGACGAACACGAGGCACAATAGGCTCCCAATCATGGAGGACGGGTTTCAAGAGAGGAAGAAATATCATGATAGAAGCCGAGGAGTAAGGACAGGCGGTTGAAGCAGAAAGTCGAAAGAGCGAATGTTTAATTGAAGAACGATTAAAGCAACAACAAGATGAAATTAACTCACTTAAAGAGAAAGTACTACCGGCGCCCCATCTTAGCAAAGACATTCGATGCTACCGCCTATCGAATAATCGAAAAGCATGTGGCTTCCACCGAGGTCCCGGGTGATGACAATGGCGATGACGATGATGCACCGACAATGGCTCCTGTTGGCTACCCAGTGGATGATATCACAGAGATGACACACTGCGAGCTACATGTCAAAGTTGTGAACATATCAATGAAGGTGGCGGTCGGCTATCCCTTACCAATTGGACCCACACCAACTTACCACTGTCGTCCGGTTCCAGAGGGCTACGCTGTTGTTGGCGTGGATGAAATCATGCCCACCTTTGAGGTTTTGGATCTTCACTACCCTGCTGGTGAAGGGATGTGATCGCTGGGTGACGCAAAAAACGTCACCATTCTATGGCCGAAGGATTGTATCGTGCTTCGAAATCACACGCCAAGGCCATCTTCGCCGCCCTCACCCGTCTCCAGCGAGGTCGCCGCCGCGGCAGCCGTCTTCGTCGCCTCACCCGGCTCGTCGCCTCACCAATCTCCGGTGCAGCCATCGCCATGGAGCCATCGCCGCGCCAGATAAAAAGCGTAAGCGCATCTTATCGTCGTAAGCGATCGCCAAACGTAAACAAGAGCCTCTTCCAAAAGTACCAACGGTTCCTCCCAAGAGAGCTTATGACAGATCAAGAGGAGATCATGGCGATCGTTGATGCGGAAACGACAGCGTTTTGCTAAGGCGAGGCGAAAGAGCCAGAGTTCCCAAAGACCAAAGAAGAAAAAGCCAAAGTGTTGAAAATGCTAAAGACTCTTCATCAACCCGAGCCAAAGCTGTCATCGACTATGAGCGTTCTATTCTCAAGTCACATGCAGACAAAAGCCTCAAGAGCAAGACTGATGCAAGCGGAAATCTGTTGCCCAGCTGGAGAACAAGCAAAACAGACTTGCGCCTCTCAAGGTGATTTCTCAAACCAATGGGGTCGAGAAAATATGGGGCAAGAGCAGTATGATCCAGAGGTAGTTGCACACACGGAGAAGCCGCTGCTCAAGGTATGAGTATTGCCCAAGATTATCCCGCTTAGAGTTCTTCCCCGTGAGTGAAGTAGCATACCAATACCAGTACGGAAAACCTCTCGTCAAACCTGAGGAGGTAAACAATCTTCCAACAAAAATGCGAAGATTGCATAACTGGTACATGCATGCCACAAGGGCCGGGGCTAACTGGATAGTGCTGAGGGTTACAAAAAAGCATCATGGGAAAGAAAACGATGACATGATATCCATTGAATTTGATGAACTATTTCAATTATTCAATCAAGACGCCTTGGACAAATCGATCATGAGTGCCTATTATCTGTAAGTACTAATTCTATAATTAATTTAGTCTCCATCTATAATATTTTGTTTATTGCATGTATATAATCATACTTTAATATGCAGAATGAAGATTCTCGAATGCAGCAGAGGACAAATCTATGACATTGGCTTCATTGACCCATATTGGGTTCATGAAGCTAATCTCAAAATAAGCCCTCAGGATACGGAGGATAATATAGTACACGCGTTAAGGTTTCAAGAAACCAAAAGGGAAATACTATTTCCTTACAACTTCCAGTGGGTGTTATTGTCTTGTATACACTTTCTATTTCGCTTACTCGATGTTAAGTATATAATTGATTAGTTCTGCATTCGCAATTACCACTATATTCTGTTAATCATTCAACTTGACAAAGGGCGTGTACTAGTCATGGACTCAAAACATAAACCCCTTGAGACGTGGAAGGACATGCAGATACTTCTCCAGCGGTAATTCTAATCATTACGACACTATATCGGCAACGTTCGTGAATTTTATGATATCAAGTACTTAATAACTTATTTTATTCGTTTCACGCCGCAGCGCTTGGAAACGGTTCACCAAGAAGGCTAGGGTGTTTGGAAAGAGGAGCTTACATTTCAACCACTAGATGTAAGCACCACTAGCTATATCCGCGTATCTCTTTGATTCTAGTTTTGATACGCTTATTATCATGCTTGATTATTATTTTGATTGAACTCTGTTGTCGTAAAGTGCCCGACGCAGGACCGGTAACAATCTATGTGGATACTATGTATGCGAGTTCATCCGGCAGACGTATGCGAGAAGGGCAGGAATTTAGAGCAACTCCACACGTAAACAATTTCTATAGTTTTTAATTACAATCAAATTGTGTTTAGTTTCATATTCATATAGGCTGACCTTTTTAAATCAGATCGAACGTCTACGGGACGGTCTTCTGCCAAAGGATCGCATACGAGCAATACAGGAGGAATTGGCGGGATTCTTGGATGCAGAAGTCCTAAACACACAAGGGGAATACTACTCGGCTGTGTATAGACAATAGGAATTGTAAAAATAGCAACTTTCAAGAAATTGGCCGGTAGCATCGAATAGCAACTTTTGTATGTAGTGCATGAACTCGATCTGTGTATTGAATGTAATGTTGTCATGATGATATTGTGTAATATAAGGTTCCTTCATTGATAAGTGCAAAACACTAAATAAACAATAAAACAACCTAAATGAATTATCTGCCGCGGCACAAAAAGTGGCGAAAATGCTGCCGCGGCAACAAAATGTGCCAAAATGAATTCTACGCCAGCAGAAATGGCCAAATCTCGCCACAAGAAAGTTATTAGTCCCGGTTCGTGTTACGAACCGGGACTAATGCTCCACCCCCCTCGCGATCTGATGCCGCCACGTGTGCCCCCATTTGTCCCGGTTGGTGGGGCAACCGGGACTAATGGTTGGAGCTTTAGTCCCGATTGCCCGTCCCGGTTGGGCAACCGGGACTAATGGCCCTTACCAACCGGGACGCATGGGCCCTTTTCTACCAGTGGGTCGCCGGTTGTGGCTGCGGTGGCCACAACGAGCACCCGGTGACGGCAACGGCTGGACGCCGCGACGGTAGGGATCTCCCAGGCGCCAGAGGTGGATGGACGTGGCAGTGGCGGTCACAGCAAGCGCGGGTGACAGGGGCGGCTATGACCAGGCAAGTCCATCCCCTCCCTATCCTCTCTCGTATTGCTCTCTCTCTCTCTTGCGGCGGCGGCGTATCTGGGCATGCTGCAGCACGTCCTTTTGTCCCTGGAAATAATGATAATCAAATTGGTTAATACCTTCTTGAAATTCTGAGACCCGCTCTTCACCTTGCCTTCATCTGTTAGAGGCATGGTGCAGATGCATTATTTAATTATTCATAAGATCAAGAGTACACACAATCTGGTACCTTATTTGTCATATGCATATACGTTTTTACATCCATTTGGTAAACAAGTTATTTATGGTAGCATGGGAATTCATTTCATAGGTATGTACCTCTTATAGAAATTTGGGACTCAATTTGAAACAAGTAACTTATGTATCTACAAATGATTATACTGAACTGATGTTTATTTTGTTCGTTATTGTGAACAATAATCAATCTACATCTTCTAAATATTTACATGTTTGCATTGCCAGGAAATCAGATCGTTAGTTATCTTTCTCTTGTTCCATTTTTGTGAAGCATGATAAATCTAAATTCTAGAGTAGCGGTGTCTGTTTCTTTTAGGAATTTTGCCTCACAAATAATTGTGTGTTCGTTTGAGATATGGTCCATATTAGTTTATTTGAATTCTATGATTGCTCTTTTTCTTGTAAAATTAATCAACTTGTTTTTTCTGTTGGTACGTCACATGCTCATGGTTTTCAATCTCCATCTCGACATCCAGGGAGCATCCAGATTTTGATGGCCATCCTTCATTTCCAAAGCCATCCAGGTATTTATCTATGCCCACTTCTCTTCTATTGTCTATGTTCCCAACGATCTGATCTTGTTTGCTTTTTGACTGTGGCCTGATGCTTGTTTTAGCCACTATTGACTGATGCTAATTATGCTTGTCACTTTTGTTGTTAATTGCCTATGGGAGTTGCATATAATCTTTGTGGGTCTATTTAGATGTGGTATGACAGCGTGGTAGCTTGCCAATTAGTCCTCGGACAAGGTGTCTCACATCCCTTCATTTATCCTGAAAACCCTGCCTAAGGGAGGCGCCTAGGACCCGAGGTGAACACCTGTCCGTCCCAATAGTGGTTTCATATATCCCTCTCATGGTTGCTTGATCCAGTTTTGCACTAACCTCTCATGCAGGAGATGAATGAGGTATGGCAAATGAGGCCAGCCATGAATCATACTAACATTATCCTCGAGGTAAGATCCTAAGGTAAGTAAGTTGTACGTGTTGTCTCCTCTCTCCATGCCTTGCCAGAATTTTTTTATGCTTTTGGTTGGTTTGGATTGTGCGTGTTCCCGTTTGAGCCTAGCATATCTGGTTTGTGTGGCACTAATGGAGAGGTGGTGCCCATTTTTTGCAGAAATTATTATTTCTTTGTGCGTTCAGGCCATGTGGTGCTAGTCTAATGGTTTGGATTGGAGGATATTGGCAATAACAAGAAAATATTTGGTAGATATTTAGTCTAGGAGACAGGCATGGCAAGGTCTAGCGATGGTGTGCATATCATGGTGTAAGTTTGAATCTTCTTTTGAAGCTAAAATATTAGTCTTTTGTTTTATATTTGGAATGGAGGGTAAACTCCGGTTTGGTTTGTTTCAGGGGAGTTCGCTACTGTAGGCCATCCATGTGATAGTTCTTTGAAAGGTATCTTCCTTTCTTTAACTTATACCACCATGTTTATCATATGACTAGAATTTTTTGTTTATCTTCACATTTACATGATTTACTTCTAATAATGGTTTATTCCCTCCTTGTCATTTTAAAACAAAGCTGTCACTGGAAAATAAGCAACCAGTCTATGGTTTAGTATTTATTTCTGTTAATCCTCATAATTGGGTTCCTGAATTAACCAGCTATCCCTTTCTTTGTCGTGTCTCTATTTTTGAAAGATCATGTTTACTGTATTCAAGTGCAAAAAGAACAAAGGAAAAAACATAGTAAGTTCTATGCTCTTACTTCATGTTATTTCACTAGGATTTTTGCTTCTTTTTATTTTAATAGAGTTTGATGTTTCTCATCTGCTATGTTGTTGTGGCCGAATTGCTCTATTTCTGGTTAGCGTTGCCTAGCGGAAATGCCATTTCCATCAGTTCGTTTTTATGTTACCATGTCTGCTCAACCTATATAGATCTGAGTTCTAAACCTCACATTGTCATGGTAATTGTGTGGACTGGTTTATGTTGTACATTTTAGTATTCTTGTGGTCTTTCTGAATCTATTGATCCGTCCTCCAATTTCTATGGGTCTTGTGATCACCATATGAGCAGGTAGTGTCGTCGTCCTGGATCTCTACTGACTCATACATGTTGTAGTTGTACATGTGCATTTCCAGATTTGCAATATCTAAGCATGGTAGATGTTTTTAGGCACCATTTTTATTCTGCATAGCGAGCCTGTGCTACTGAATTTTGGCGATCTCGTATTTGGTTGCTTCTGTTTTCTCTATGTTGCTGCTGACTTTGTTACACATGGAGGTGAAAACGTAAATTGGGAGTCCGAGAAACACTGAAATCAATTAAGCAAGCTGCAAGATCTTAGATCGATTAAGGTGCTCTTGATTGTATCCAAAACAAAAGACACCGGGTTGTAAACCCCTGCCATTGTTTACTAATGTTGATGCACTTCTCAACTCTCATGCAATCCAGACGTGAGTTGATGTTTGTTTGGTAACTAGGGAAGAATGCTTAAAATTGTAGCTTGGGTGTGAAAACTGTTATTTCTTTTGCTGTTTGATATGGATACCTTCCCATAATTATGTAGGTCACTTACTACTATTTACCATTTCTTCTGATCTACTCCATGTAGATCGATGAGCATTCGAAGGAGCATTTGGCTGGTGGTCGTCCCTGCAATACAACAAGAAGCTATCAAGCCCTCCTCCTTCCTTGATTGCTTCTCAGGTATTTGCTACTAATACAAATATGATTATGGGGTAAACATTGGAGGCAGACTCAAAATTAATTGTAAGATAAATTTTAATAGTGTTTAAGATTCCAAATATTCAAAAATGTCCAATATTACTAGCTAGAATAAAATGACTACTTTGAATCCTCGGTTTAGAAAAAATTCAAAAGTAATTTTACTTGATTATATTAAGAATTTAGAGGCTTTGAAACTTTTTTGGTAGTATTCATTTATTCTTTTTGGCTGCCATATGCATCCGACTTTATACGAAAGTTTAGTGGTCACATATCAAGTTTTCTCTCCATATTAGAAACTTATAAAAAATGTTCACTCTGAGTTTGATATGTTATTTTGCATAGGCCTAGCCCAATTGAGCGTATCGAATATGTTCCGCACAAAAATGTTTGTTTTTGTGGGTAGATTTAACAACAATCTTATTTGGTTCTAGAAAATTTAAATATGAGTTCATTCGGCGTAAACTTTGCTTGCGATCGTAACTACTCAAAGTATGTCTGTGTGAGCCATCAATAGCCATGAGCGAGAGCTTATACAATTACTTGCTGAAAAGGAAGATCATCCTTTCGGTCTGCCATGCTTTACTGAAAATTTACTGTCCTACAGTCTGCTAAATTCCTAAATTTCTTCTCTTTGGTTGAAGTGTTGATTTCTTTGTTTCGCCCGAGATGTTTGCCCATGATTTCTAGGTCCTATTAATGTATTAAGTGTGTCATCTGCACTACACTTTGTGCTTTTGAGTTAGTTTCCCACGAGAGAATTCTGCCACTTATTGTTTATAAGTGAGGGGGTAGTACATATCTTTATCAGAAAACTATCTACAAAAAGAGACAAGCCAGACATTCGTTAGGGCCTATGCTGCATAGAGAACTAAGTTAGAGGTTTAGAGCCTACTAAAATAATGCTGCTACTCATTACAATATTTATCCAGTCTTGCAGTAATCAATTAACACCTTGGTCAACTGACCGTGTAAGTAAACACTCTATGATCCTAGAATTTGTGTGACTTTATAATTTTTAGGCTGCATTCTTTAAATTCTTATTATCCGCTTATACTATACCTTTTCTTCTCAGACAGGATCTATGGTAGCGACTCAGATGGAGACCATCAAGATCCTGTACAGTGTCATGCTACAAGACATGTTGGAGAAGTGCATCTTCCATGCTATAAGTATGAGTGCTATGCTTTTGATGAAGGCCAGTTTTTGAGCAAACTTATGTTATACCCTTTTACATAGTTTCTCATGTGTTCATTCTGATCTCAGTAGTTGTCAATATGCCTAACAAACTCCATATGTTTAGCTCCCTATGTTTGACTATTGTTATCTCATAACCATGTATTTGTACCTATGTATAGTATATCTTTCTACTTTTGGCACATATATGGTGCATTTATTTATTTACTGTTTGGTATCTATCCACATGCTATGTGGTGTTACTTTCTCCTCTTCATCAGCTGCTAATTCTTCCGTGTATCCAGTAGAACGAAATGGATAATTATTCGCTCTTCATTTACTACTTGCTATTATCAATTTTCATAGATGCTTATTAGTATAGCTTTTCATATACCGTTTACTAGTGCAGAAGATGGGGGATCGTGCGCCAAGGCGCACCCCTAAATCTAGTGTTTTCTAATTAACGCCATCAAGGAGAAGCGGCTACGAGAGAGACGAATTAAAGAAGATAAAAACAATCCATGGATAATAGTAGCAGGACCATTAATTTCTCACAAATATGGCGCAGATAATAGCAAAACAATAATGTTATGCAACACAATCAACTCAATATGGTTTCCCGTAGCGGCAGCTGAATATCTTGATTGTGTAGCCTTTGGAAGTACGAATCCATGTACAAACATACACTAGTGGAAATGAGGCCTTCGGTTCGGTGCCGAACTAGGCACCAGTCCCGGTTGTTACAGGTTAGGACTACTGCGAGCACTAGTCCCAGTTCTTAACGTCTTCAACGGCTACAAGCCCGGGTAAACACTAGTCTCGGGCCGTTTCGGGCCTCTACTCCCAGTCCCTAATATGGTCCCGGACAAGTGACCTCGAGCCGGCCAGCTACACTTTACGGAAACAATTAGTCCCGACCCGTATCATGGCCCGTGACTAGTTGGTTCCTGTATATAATGCAGTTTCATCCATGCCCTAGCCATCACCATTTTTCCTCCCAAGCAAGCCGAGTTTATGCCTTTTTTTCTCAAGATTTGTCAAGATTTGGTTGCAACCCCTAAATCCAAGGTTTTAAAAAGTTAGGAACTGTAGGGGTTCGTAGCATGGAAAACAAAAATTTTCTACCGCATGCACACAAACAAGCCAAGATCTATCTACTAGATTGTAGCAACGAGTCGATAGAGGAACTTACCCTCGAAGATTCCAAAGCGGTTAACGAGAGCAGACTCTTGTGGGTGATGTAGTCGTACACTTGCCGATCTCAAGATCGCGTAGAAGATCCTTCCGGCACTGCGTTCCGGCAACGCTTCCGCATTCGGTCCCACGTTCGGTACTCGATGAAGACCTTCCTCTCCCTTGTTCCAGCAGGCAGCGGAGGTTGTAGCACTCTCCTCGCGATTCGCAAAGACAACGTGGTACCTAAGTAGAGGGAGATCTCAGGCTTCCCTTAAGACGGAGCGAGTATGGTGGATTATGAGAGAGCCTTGGTGATCTAGGGTATAGACACACCAATTAGAAAGGACTAAACCAACGGCTAGGGCAATTAGAAGCTCTAACTCGGCGGCTTGGGAGAAATCCCTAGGCTGTGGCTAGGTTTAGGTTTAGAGGGAGGCAACTTGTGTGTCTAGGAGGGGAGCCCTGCCCCTCCTCTTATAGGTGGACCCAAGGTGGGCCGGCGGTGGGAGGAGGAACTCCTCCCCCAAGTCGGTTTCAAACCTCCTTCTCCTCTTTCCCAAAACTAGCCGTTTGACTTTCAAACTAGCCGTTTGACTTTTCAAACTAGGATTTGAATAAACCCTCTATTTTGGTACAGCGATGACACCTAGTACATGATGCAATCATATCAACTTGATATAACACATTCATGTACCCTTTCCCCTCCGGAGTGCCGGACATTCCGGAACCTTCTAGAACATTCCCGATGAAAACACCGGAATCATTCCCCAACTCAGAAATAGGACTTTCCTTATATGAATCTTATTCTTCGGACCATTCCGGATCTCCTCGTGATATCCCGGATCCCATCCGAGACTCCGAACAACATTCGGTCTCTTACTCATCATTCCATAACTACTCAACAACATCGAATCCTTAAGAGTGTCTCCCTACGGTTTGTGAATTATGCGGACATGATCGAGACACTTCTCCGATCAATAACCAATAGAGGAATCTGGAATTTCATATGGCTCCCACATATTTCTACGATTACTTTGCGATCGAATGAACCACTTACATACGATACCAATTTCCCTTTGTCTCACGATAGTTTACTTATCCGAGGTTTTGATCGTCGGTATCTCTGCATACCTAGTTCAACCTCGTTACCGATAAGTACTATTTTCTCGTTCCCGTGGTATGTGATCCCTTGTGAGCCAGTCACATGCTTGCAAGCTAATTGGATGACATTCCACCGAGAGGGCCCAAAGTATATCTATCCGTCATATGGATGGACAAATCCCACTCTTGATCCATGTGCCTCAACACATACTTTCCGAACACTCAATGCCACCTTTATAGCCACCCAGTTACGGTGTGGTGTTTGATGTCATCAAAGCATCCTTCCGGTGATGGTGATTAGCATGATCTCATGGTCGAAGGAATTAGGTTACTATGTATCAGAAAGTTTATAGCAAATGAGCTATATTAAATGACTTGATCTTTATGCTACGCTAACTATAGGAGTATGTCCATCACATCATTCTCCTAATGATATGACCCTGTTGTTAATAACATCTCTATGTTCATGATCAGGAAACCATGATCATATATAAACCAAACAAGCTAGTTTAACAAGAGGCTTTACTAGGGACTCTTTTATGTTTACAAATCACACAAGTATTAATGTTTCCGGTTAATACAATTATAGCATGGTATGTAAACATTTATCATAAGTATGAAGATATGATAATAACCACTTTATTATTGCCTCTTGGGCATATCTCCAACAGTCTCCCACTTGCACTAGAGTCAATAATCTAGTTTCAAACCTTTGTGTATTCAACACCAATGGCTTTCCGGTGTTGTATGTACATGATTGCTAGTGGTCAACTGATCTCAGGATCTGACACTTCCAGGTCCGTGTGTAATTGCATGTCTTTGCGTCTCTACGCATCACTCATTCTCTAATGAGATGGCTTCGTATAAATTTGGTCCTTTGGTGTAACCTTTAGTTCTTTGGGGTTAAAAACATGTTGATAATATTGTCGTACAATATATTTTCATAGTATTATCCCACTGTGAACTACACCTAGTTTGATAACAAACTACTTGACACAAATGCCCTCTTTTGCTGCTAAAATAGCAGTCATACACTTAGCCTTTTGTTGTAGTATCTGTCACAATGTCTTTAACTTTGGAACTCATCTAATTCCATTTTGGAACTCACTTTCCATTATATTGTGCCACCCTTGGTTTAGATTGAGATAAACTTAATTTGTTCTTTGTGACAAAACTAGTATCAATGTAGTACTTTTACAATGAACTAACCATCTATTTGTCACTTCTACAAATAATATACTCTTAGTTCTTCCAAAAGATCATAAGAATATTCTTACTATTGTCCAATGATCATCTTATGAATCATTCTGGTATATGTTCACAACATTTAGAGCATAGGACATATCTGGATTTGTACATATCACAGTATGATTGATATAAATACTCTTTGTGATCAAGTATCAATCTATACTTGAATCTTGTTTCACTTACCAAATGTCAATACATTTGAATATATCATCAATATTGAACTCATTCAATCCTTTCTGTGCGACAAGAAACTTTCTTGTAGTTTCTATATTGAACTCATTCAATATCTCGTCTATGTACTTCTGGCACAACCATATTAGCGTCTATTCATGCCAAATATTTGGGTTTTGCCTAAGTCTTTCATCGAGATGAAATTCTTATCCTGTGTTAATAAAAGATACATTATTTCCAATCAACAATATGTCTTCCACATAATGTATTAGAAACATGTCTTAGCGCTCCCACTTAATTTCTTGCAAATGCAAGCATCTTCATCATCTCTGATGAATTTAAACTCTTTTAACATTTTCATCATAGTGAAGATTCCAACTCCGCGATGCTTACTTCAACCATTGAAGTTTGCATATGCTTTTAGCATCCTTTGAATTAATAAAAACCCTATGGACCATGTTATTCACATGTCCTAGGTAACAATTCTATTAGAAGAACTTGTTTTGTTTATTCAACTACCATATAACAAAATTATATGTAGTGGTTGCTACACTAATCCGTCTAGACTAAATATCACTATGAAAGATCAAATCTTATCATAGTCAACCTTTGAACATTGTTGTGAACTTTTTCCCAACATGTCGACTATTTAATAGATGTAAAACATCCATGTCTATTTCTTTATAGATCCAAACACGACTGTAAGGTCTTACACCTTTCTCGAGGGTCCTTCAAGTTCAAAACTTGATTTCTCGTGTATGGAACTATCACGGATTTTATGGCTTCAAGCCATTTGATGGAGTCAGGGCTCATCATCGCTTCTTTGCATGTAGTCGGATCATTATTTTCAAATAATGATTTAACTCTCAAATCTTGGTATTCGATTGTTCATCCGACCTACTTGTTTCAATAGGAACTTGGATCTCCGTGACCACAACCTTTGAGGTACGTGAGCCATGAGCATTGTTGCTACCTCCGGAACACTTTTCGGCGCTGCGCAACTTTGCACATATAGCTAAGGTTCTTTTAACCTTATCAAAGTTCTATTGTCCTCCCACTTAACTTTTCACGAAAAAATTCCTTCTCAAAGAAACTTGACGTTCTAAGCAACAAACACTTTTGTCTCCGGTGTTTATGGAGGAATACTTAACAGTTATACAAAGACAGGTTCATCCGACTTTGGTTGTACACATCTTTCTTATGCATAGCATACCAATGTTTTAAGAAAGTACTACTTGGGTTTTATCCCAAACCATAACTTTATATGGTGTCATTTCAACGGATTATGATGGAGCTCTTTTTAGTGGGAAAAAAAACGGTAGTCTCTAAAGCTTTTAATCTTTAAAATATAATGGCAGTTTTATGAATTATACCTTTGATCTTACCATGTCAAACAAGGTTTAATTACATATCTCGAATGCTCCATACTCTTATGGTGTTTCGGGAAATGCAAATCCACGGAACGATTCCATAAATCTTAGGTATTATGCTAAACTTTGTAACTCAAATATCTTCCTTTATGATCTTTATCATAAACTGTTTATATTCTTGTTACAATGATTTTGCACTTCATCTTGAAAGTCTTTGAACTTTTCAAATGTTTCATACTTCATCCTTATTAAGTAAATATTCATATATTCACTCAAATTTTCGGAGAAAGCATATGAAGTTGAAATCCATCGCTCTTGACTACACATAATGGACTTCGTACAACAATATGTACAAGTTCCAATAAGCTAGTCATTCGTTCCCTTTTGGCCTATGAACGAAGTTTTTAATTATTTCTAGGAAAGTTTCACAAGCGTCATTTGATCAAAAATCAAAAGACTCTAAAATTCCATCCACATGGAGTTTCTTCATGTTTTCTTTCAATATAATTAAAACGGCGATGTCACTTCCTAAGTGATCTTTCAATCAATTTGTCTTTCGACATCTTTAGCACTAGTTTTATGGATGTGATTTCTCCAACGAGATTTGCGAATCCATCTTTTATGGATTACGGCAATTATTTGAACAACCCTTTTGTTCTCATAATACCTGATAAAACAAATCTTTGAAGGCAAGCTTTGATGTTTAACGAGCAACACAATAACCCTTTATTTGTTCTCGATGAACATCATCACATATTCTTTTGCTAGTTACTTAGGCCACTGTAGTTCATGAATTCTGTTGTTTCGTATGACGATTCACACCAACAAATTCAGTATCAAATACTTAAGAACCACTTTGTTTAATAAGCAAAGAATATAACCATAACATGCATATCATCTATATACTTAAGCTGAACAATTCTAGTCTTTTCTTTTATGCCATATACTTATGAGATTCTCTTTCAGTATTTCCTTTTCTATTTGAAAGAATCTATCAACATCAATAGTGGAGTCATACATATGACACATAGTCCAAAGAGTGTATAGTTAAATACCAATGTCTTTGTACTTGCACTTTGAAGTAGATCACCATCATTAAATGTTTGGTGTTCTTTCAAATTCCTTTCTTTAGTAATCTCTTGGTGTAGTAAACATTTTACCTACATCAAATATTCACCCTTATCATGGAATCATCCATGATCAAACTACTATTATCTTATAACGATGAATTACGAGTATAATGTTGCTATCCAAAACCTTTTGGAGGATTAGGACAACAAGTGTCTCCAACCCTTTGCAAATTCTCATCAAAATATGAGAACATGAACTTTGCCATATTATACTCTATCATGGTGTAACCAAAACTTCGTTTCAGATATAACAATATCTTCCACACATCATGGTTTCTGAAATAACTCTTTCAGATCCTAGATAACCTTGATATTAAGATAATCCTTTGAATATCAAGAATCATGGAGACAAACATGATACTCATACACTAACACTTGGAATTTTCACTCTTGATTTAATACCAATTATTAAACTTCATGGAGTAACCGGAATTTACTGAAAGTTTGCAATAGGACTTTTAAACTTTAGATTAACACTTCAAAACAATACGATACCAGTTCGTAAAGTAACTAACCAGAATTCTATAGTTCTATCATCTCAATTAAAACTAAGCGCAAGGTGGTAAACGGATGCCAATGACTACAACAATTATGCAAATTCACTTTGAGTTAATTTATGATAAATAGTGTTCAACTTTTAATCATATTGCTGTTAAACTCCCACTCAAAACAATATCCCTCACATTGTTTTAGTGATCACACGAACCAAATCCACCATATCAAAACCGATCATCACGAGAGTTGATATAGCTTCAATGGAGAACAATCAACATGTTCATGATATCTACTATATGACTCATGCTTTACCTTTCGGTGATCCGTGTTCCTGAGACCATGTATGTACATGCTAGGCTCGTCAAGATCAAACCTTAGCTTCCGCATGAGAAAATCTGGCTTGCCCACGTTGTATACACTTGCGGAATCTAACACACCCGATCTTCACGTGGTGCTTCGAAACAACAAGCTTTAGCAACGGTGCTAACTAAGGGTGAACACTTTATGACTTGAAATTCATGTGCATGAGGGATCATCTTATAATGCTACCGTCGTCTACTAAGCAATACAAGATGCATAAAGGATTAACATCACATGCAATTCATAATATGTGATATGATATGGCCTTTCTTCTTTGTGCTTCCGATCTCCATCTTCTAGCACGAACATGATCTCCATCATCACCGACATTGCATCAAGGTCAATGATGCTTCTCCATGGTTGTCGTCCACCGGCTTCAACTATTACAACTACTTTGAATAGACACGCGGGTCTTAAAAGAAATTAAAGACAACCATATGGCTCCTGCCGGTTGCCGACTTACAATAAGGAACATTTTATACATCATATATAATCACAATCATGGCCATATCACATCACTGCACACCCCTGCAAAACAAAGTTAGACGCCTCTACTTTCTTTGCATATTTTACATGGTTTAGGGCTTTTAATAAGTGTCATTCTAACTTACGAACAAGAACCACAACATTGATACTAGTATTGTTAATCACCCGTTGTAAATCAGATCTTAACTATGCTAGGAGAAACAGGCACCCGCAAAGCCACTTATGCAATACAAGTTGCATGTCAAGCATGGAGCAAGTCTCATGAACGATGTCATGTAAGGTTAGCCCGGGCCGCTTCATCCCAACATACCGCAAGATGCAAAGTAGACAAGAAGCAGTCGACAATAAAAGCATCAACGCCCACAATGACCATTGTGTTCTACTCGTGCAAACAGATCTACATATAGACACGGCTCTGATACCACTGTAGGGGTTCGTAGCATGGAAAACAAAAAATTTCTACCGCATGCACACAAACAAGCCAAGATCTATCTACTAGATTGTAGCAACGAGTCGATAGAGGAACTTACCCTTGAAGATTCCAAAGAGGTTAACGAGAGCAGATTCTCGTGGGTGATGTAGTCGTACACTTGCCGATCTCAAGATCGCGTAGACGATCCTTCCGGCGTTAAGTTCGCAGCGCTTCAATCGGTCACACGTTCGTACTTCGATGAAGACCTTCCTCCCTTGTTCCAAAGAAAGTGGAGGTTGTAGCACTCTCCTCGCGATTCCGGCAGCACAACGGCGTGGTACCGGAAGTAGAGGGGAGATCTCGCAGGGCTTCGCCTTAAGCCGGAGCGAGTATGGTGGATTATGAGAGAGCCTTGGTGATCTAGGGTATAGACACACCAATTAGAAAGGACTAAACCAGCGGCTAGGGAAATTAGAAGCTCTAACTCGGCGGCTTGGGAGAAATCCCTAGGCTGTGGCTAGGGTTTAGGTTTAGAGGGAGGCAACTTGTGTGTCTAGGAGGGGAGCCCTGCCCCTCCTCTTATAGGTGGAGGGAGGCGCGCCTGGGGAGGGGAGTCCCTCCCCAACTCGGACCCAAGGTGGGCCGGCGGTGGGAGGAGGAACTCCTCCCCCAAGTCGGTTTCAAACCTCCTTCTCCTCTTTCCCAAAACTAGCCGTTTGACTTTCAAACTAGCCGTTTGACTTTTCAAACTAGGATTTGAATAAACCCTCTATTTTGGTACAGCGATGACACCTAGTACATGATGCAATCATATCAACTTGATATAACACATTCATGTACCCTTTCCCCTCCGGAGTGCCGGACATTCCGGAACCTTCTAGAACATTCCCGATGAAAACACCGGAATCATTCCCCAACTCCGAAACAAGACTTTCCTTATATGAATATTATTCTTCGGACCATTCCGGATCTCCTCGTGATATCCCGGATCCCATCCGAGACTCCGAACAACATTTGGTCTCTTACTCATCATTCCATAACTACTCAACAACATCGAATCCTTAAGAGTGTCTCCCTACGGTTTGTGAATTATGCGGACATGATCGAGACACTTCTCCGATCAATAACCAATAGAGGAATCTGGAAATTCATATGGCTCCCACATATTTATACGATTACTTTGCGATCAAATGAACCACTTACATACGATACCAATTTCCCTTTGTCTCACGATAGTTTACTTATCTGAGGTTTTGATCGTCGGTATCTCTGCATACCTAGTTCAACCTCGTTACCGATAAGTACTCTTTTCTCGTTCCCGTGGTATGTGATCCCTTGTGAGCCAGTCACATGCTTGCAAGCTAATTGGATGACATTCCACCGAGAGGGCCCAGAGTATATCTATTCGTCATATGGATGGACAAATCCCACTCTTGATCCATGTGCCTCAACACATACTTTCCGAACACTCAATGCCACCTTTATAGCCACCCAGTTACGGTGTGGTGTTTGATGTCATCAAAGCATCCTTCCGGTGATGGTGATTAGCATGATCTCATGGTCGAAGGAATTAGGTTACTATGTATCAGAAAGTTTATAGCAAATGAGCTATATTAAATGACTTGATCTTTATGCTACGCTAACTATAGGAGTATGTCCATCACATCATTCTCCTAATGATATGACCCTGTTGTTAATAACATCTCTATGTTCATGATCAGGAAACCATGATCATATATTAACCAAACAAGCTAGTTTAACAAGAGGCTTTACTAGGGACTCTTTTATGTTTACAAATCACACAAGTATTAATGTTTCCGGTTAATACAATTATAGCATGGTATGTAAACATTTATCATAAGTATGAAGATATGATAATAACCACTTTATTATTGCCTCTTGGGCATATCTCCAACAGTCTCCCACTTGCACTAGAGTCAATAATCTAGTTTCAAACCTTTGTGTATTCAACACCTATGGCTTTCCGGTGTTGTATGTACACGATTGCTAGTGGTCAACTGATCTCAAGATCTGACACTTCCAGGTCCGTGTGTAATTGCATGTCTTTGCGTCTCTACGCATCACTCATTCTCTAATGAGATGGCTTCGTACAAATTTGGTCCTTTGGTGTGACCTTTAGTTCTTTGGGGTTAAAAACATGTTGATAATATTGCCGTACAATATATTTTCATAGTATTATCCCACTGTGAACTACACCTAGTTTGATAACAAACTACTTGACACAAATGCCCTCTTTTGCTGCTAAAATAGCAGTCATACACTTAGCCTTTTGTTGTAGTATCTGTCACAATGTCTTTAACTTTAATACTAACTAGCATGGGAGTTGGGAGTCATAAGACATTGTGACAGATACTACATTTAATACTACAACATTTAATATCTTAACATTTAATACTAACTAGCATGGGTTTATCAAACTTCAAAAGTGGGGAGTCATAAGGCATACCTCTCATGATTGGTTCCACTTCTCTCTTCCCTTTTGATTTGTTCCTTGGAAACTCGAAGTCAATCACTCTGCTGCAAATATGTGAGAACCTCAAGGAGAATAGAAAAGAGAAAGGGAAAATAAGGATAAATGGAAAAATATTTTTGTTGTTTTTGAGAGAGGGGATTAAAGAATAGAAAATTGGAGGCAAAGCTCGGCTTAAAAATCTTGTCAAAAATAAAATAATTAAAGATAAAGTGTTGGGTAAACCAACACGAGTGCTTACAAACTCAAATTAAAAGCATAGCCTCGAAAAAATGGACGCCAAATAAAGATAATGAGGAAAATCCCCCAATCTTAGGCTTTTGCAAGCCCTTCAAATCATTGTGGTGGCAGGAAAAAGTTGTAACTCCAGTTTAGAAATTGAGTTGATAAATTACTAGTGATTTCTCGGAGGTTCAGAGCGAGATTATCCATCCCCTCCATAGTTCCTCCAAGTTCTTGGAAGTATTGATATGTAGCGAACCGGTTTGGTGGCTGCTCCTCTTGATAAGGAACTTCTTGCTCCTCTTCTTGGTCCTCATCCTCATCCGGAATCTCCTCCTTGGTTTGGTATTGCTCAACCTGCACATCATATAGCAAACGTCCCTCCTCGATAGAGAAAAGATCATTAGGCAAAGGAGCGGGTTAGAGATGCCCAGCTCCTGCAATATGCAAGTAATAACCACCACCTCTCCTAGTGAGCATTCCACAAGCTTTTAAAGTAGAGAAACCAACACGTCACTCACCTAGCAATGGTTGCAACTCACCTAGGTTGATGCCTAAGGGAAAGGCAAGCACAGTGATGACGCCTCCACCTATGATCGGTCCTTGTCTTTGGGAGGACTGGTGCTCCAGGTAGCGCACAATAATTGCGCCCAAGTAGAGTGACAAGTTGTTGTTGAAAGCAGCTTTTGCAAGGACTAAGATTTCCTCTTCATTGAGTCTCATAAACTCATTTCGTTCCTGCAAGGTGTTAGCAATAACATAGAACAAATAGCGAATAGCAGGATGCTGAATATTCTTCCCCTTGTTGACTCTAGAAGTGAAACTCATTCTATTATAATAATGATCTGGGGAAGGGTGCATGTCGGCCTAAGATGCATGGGCATTAACATCATTGTTTGGTAAACTAAAACAATTGCACCATTCATCAAGTGATAATGAATAATTGTTGGTCATAAGTCGAAAATAAATCATGTCCTCTCCATTCCATGTTTTAACGGTGCTTGTCAAAGAACTTAAAAATTCAAGAGTTAACTTGCGATAGGTGGGCACATCTTGGAATACAAAGTTTTGCAGGACAACTCTAGTGAAAAGTAAATTGAAGTCATTAGAAATACCAAGTTGATTCAATATAATGGGACAAACCCACATGGTTGTCTTCACTTCTCGGTTCTTGATCTTGTTAAAGCTATCACGTTGGATCTCATTCCTGAACCGTATCCCCATGCGGTCCTAAGCTGTAGCTGCAGCCTAAGAAGAACTCGGAGTTGCACGATCACGCGTTTGGCTCCTTGTATTCATCTTCTAAAATGATAATAAAGATGAAAATAAAACTTTTTTATCCAACAATAATAAGTATAACATATTCCTCATCATAGCACACTAAAGAATCTCCTCAAAATAATAATCTAGGCAAGTGAAATATGGAAATTAGTTCATAGTAGGTCTCACCCTAGATTGATAATGACAACATATCGGAGATGAATTTGCAAAAAGTAATTGAAGGATCGAAGGAGAAACATACCGTAGATCACTTGTGTGCGAGGAAATCAAACAAAATTGAGTAGAGATGAAGATCCCTTGAGGTTTTGAGAGAGTTTGGAGGTAGAAGAGAGAAAAATGATTGAAGTTTTAGTGTTGGGGGTACCTTCCCGTGCCGTTTTTGTGGTCGTACGAACTATACAGTCGTAACTATACAGCCGGAACATTTTGTTCCCGCCGTATAGTTGGTCTGACGGCAATATTTTAGGGTTTCTTCCTGGCGGCGATATCTATATGGTCAGAACTATACGGCCGGGATTTTTATCCCCAGTGTATAGTTGGTCGTTAAACCTTCTGTTTATGGAAAAGAAAATTTTATGATGGCACAGATATTTATACGACCAAAACTATACAACTGGAATTTTTATTCCTGTTGTATAGTTGGTCTTTAAAGGTACCGTAGTCGTCAATTTTTTTTTGTTTCTTTGATAATTCTTTCTTAACCTGAAACTTAGCGAAACACCATGTTTTGACAGAAAAATGATAGTCTAAATTGTTGACCAATAACAACATGTATAAAACAAGAATTTTAGTACCACTGTACCTCTCGTCGCCAACTGGAGTTTTCTAGCACTCTATATTCAACATGAAACTTAAACTAAAACTTAAAAACTTTACTCAAACCTTTATTTCACATGGGTTGCCTCCCATGAATCGCTCTTTTATGGTCAATAGCTTGACCTTTATGTTTCTCACTTAGGCCAGATGAGTGGAACACCCACTCCAAAATAGCTGGCCTTCAAAGTGATGGCCTCCTTCTCATCATGATTGGCTTTCTTCTTACTAGGAAATGTAATAACAAAAGGATCCCACAAAGGCAATTTAAGCTTCATGTTCCCTTCATGCAGATTAATCAAAGACTTAATAATTCTTAAGAATGGACATCCTAATATGATAGGAGCAGTAGCATCTTCAGGCATGTCAACAATAACAAAATGAATGAGAGGAGGACAACCTTTAATATAAACTAAAGTATTCTCTTTAATTCCTACTACTTGTTTGTAGGTAGAATATGCTAGATGTAATTTTAACTCGGCGATTTCAAAAGATCCAATATTAACTTATTAAAAAGACTCTTTGGAATTGTTGAAACACTTGCACCTAAATCACAAAGTGCAAATATCTCATTAGTCCCAATTTTAATCTTAATAATAGGCTCAAATATATCATCAAGCTTAATAGGTAGTTTTTCAACAATTTTATTATATTCTTCCTCAAGCTCACGTACCTTTATTGCTACCTGATTAACGAAGTGTTGATACATAGCTTCCTCGTTTCCATCACTTACCATAATCTTGGTATTGATCCTTTTCACAAGATCTTCAACCGTGTAATTTGGTGAAGGAGCATTGCTATAGTCAAGTTCTTTAGGATACTCCCTTTGGATTCTTATCATCTTGAGGTCTTCAACCGGATTAGGATCAGCTTTACCTGCAAATTTAGCTAGAATGAGAGTTTGACTCTCGGTTATCTTACCTAGCTGTGGCTCAACAATCCTTGTTCTTTCTTGGAGGGCCTGCAAATCATTCCTCAAACTTACATCTTGTTTAGACAGTTTTCCAAGCATATTATCATAGTTCTCCATTATCTTAATAGGGATATTATTTTGCTCATTTTGTGAGTCCATAAAGGACTTAAGAGTTTCTTGGAGACTACCATTACTTGATCCCATATTATTATTAAAGTTACCTGCAAGACTAGAATAATGTTTCTGGAAATTAGGATTATAGTTCTTCTTCCAAGTAGGGTTATAATCATTACAAGCTATGAAGTATATTTATTCAATATTTGATTATGGGATAGCTCTTACCGGGGTTTCCTTACCTATGACGGCTAATATGAGCTCATCCAGCTTTGCATTGAATTCTTCATTTTCTTGAGGTGTGACGGAGTTCACCTTCTTTGTGTTTGATCTTTCCACGTGCCATTGGGCATGGTTGTCTTGCATATTATCTAGCAACTACTTTGCTTCTATAATTTTTTTATCCAAAAATGTTCCTCCAGCTGTAGTATCAAGCATAGACTTAGACACAGGGTTAGGAGCATTATAAAATAAATGGAGGATTAACCAATCTTCCATCCCATGGCTAGGACAGTTTCTCATGCATTCATTCATCCTCTCCCATGCAAGCGCTAGTGGCTGACGCTCTTCCTGTCTAAAACTAGTAATATTAGATCTTAGTTGCATAGTCTTTGCAGGTGGGAAAAATTTAGTCATAAATAAAGAAGTACACTCCACCCATGATGCAATAGTATTACTAGACAAAGATAGCAACCATCCTTTTGATCTTCCTCTAAGAGAGAAAGGAAATAAGAGCAACTTGACCGCATCATGAACAATAGAGCCTCCAAATTGATTTTGTTGAACCAAACTTAAATAGTGGGGCTTAATTTCATAGTCCCCAGCAGTAATTGCTGGCTGGGTAAGAGGAGAACGCAAATAATCATTGTTGGGAGTTGCAAACTCCCCTAGCTTCTTTTCAGCCATATTTCCTTTGTTTTTGGATTTTCTTAAACAAATACTAATGATAGTAAAAACAAGAATTTAAAGACTAACTACTTTTTTTGGTTTTTCAAATAAAGACTGAAAGCAAACTAACAAAATTAAAAACAAGAATTAAAACAAGCAAGGTTCCTACTAACCTTACCAGGGTAGCTATTGCTTCCCCGGCAACGGTTCCTGAAAAAGGGTTGATACCTTCGATCCGGATTACGAATATAATATATCTCTTTTTCCCTAGTGGACCTAGGTTATCGAAACCTCGGGAATCAGAAAGCATTGTAAAGTTACTTTAATGGACCTTCAGGAGTTTTAGAATTATTTTTGTATTTTACCGGACCAAGAGTTTGCAATATTTTTTTATTATCGATGATGGAGAGAGAGAGAGAGAGCTTTGGGATTTCGGTTTCACCTGTAGTTGTGCAAAACATCTGATGTGAATAAAAGATAATAATAAAGTATACATGTAATTGTTAGAGCAAGATAATTATATGTGCGCAGTGCATCCATAATTTCTATTGCCTCTGCAACCGCTTATAGAAATAACCTACTAGTCTCTTTCATGGAAGAAAGAGAACTAATGATATGCATAGTGATGTCACCATTAATCCCAAGTAAATCCCTCACATACATGCATACTAAACTTTCTGTCACTGGGGTTCCCCTCCTGTAGATTAGTCATTACTCACACTCCCTATACCTGTTGGTGCTGTCTGTGAGAACTGGGGATGCTGATCATGCGATCGTGATAGCCCCATACACTATGGTTTTTGACTCCTCTGCGAAGAGGAACCACCTTATCTTCGGCACCATCCACTCGCTGGCGAATCGCCAAAACATTGATTCCATAGGAGACGGAGTCGAGCTGATGTTCGAGAGCCTCTGCTTCCAAGTGGGCCAGATCGGCACCCTCCGCCTTCCTGAGCGAGTACTGCCTCCGTCAGTCGTACCCGCTCCGTGGGTGTCGCCAATTGGTGTCCTAAGCACACCCTCACTGACATATGGTTAGGATGACAACAGAAGCTGCAACTCCGACCTTTGCGACCCTCCTATGTTGGAAGGGACCTGCGGTTCCGGATCCGACAGATGCGGGAGTAACGATCTCCCCCACCGCTACATGTGTGCGGCCATCGTCGACGGTCATGTTGACAGCGGAGCCAATCCACCGGCTCCCCCTCCTAATTCGCAGGCTACTAAAGCCGCGAACGGATTAAATGGCCCACCCCGCCCAATCCCAACGGGAACTGGCCGCCTGAAGCTGCCAATGATGGCAATCACACTTGCCAGGAGATCCATCTCAATGGCATTCAGTGGGAAAGAGTTCGGGAGGCTGTGCGAGGTACGAACCCTCTGCCACTCGAGGCTCGCGACATGTTGATGGGCTACCACTAGCTCCTCATAAAGAAGCATAATCCGCAAGTCGAGGAGAACAAAGAACTCGAGAAACGCAGGAGAGCAACTAATGAGTCAAGTGCTCGACGAGCCGCGCTCTCCTCCGTCGGCGGATCCTCCTCCAAAGGCTATGACGACCACGCTGGCCACAAAAGTCGTTCCAGACATGGACCCTGCCACAAGACGCGAGGCCACCAAGGCACTCGATCTATCCTTCATGTCGATGGACTTGCAGGGCAACATCATGCCCAAGACACCATAGGCCGCGGTCATGGAAGCCACCACCTACCTGGCCGCAAACCCACCACCGATGGGGGATCCCAGGCATCCAATTCATAAATCTGCGATTGTGGGCCTTGGACTCATGGGGGTCATGCTAATTGGAGAAATGGCCCCAGAACCAAAGAAAAAGGCTACAGTGAGATTCACCAAGATCCGCTCACCCTCATCCGACGATGATGAGCATGACCTGTCGCGGCGACACCGCAGCCCGCAGCAAAGGAGCCGTAACTATGACACTTGTGATGATCTCATGCAGCGCAAGATTGACAAGTCATGCACAAAGCATGCATGATCCACGGAATCAGAGGACGAAGACACGAAGCTCTACGGAGCTAGATGCTTTAGTAGAGCCATACGACAGACTCGGATTCCCAAAGGCTTCATGCTTGCATCGAACAACCCCAAGTTTGATGGCCTACAGGAGCAGAGGATTTAGTTAGATGACCACATCTCATCAGTCAAGATGACCACATCTCATGGAAGAAGTAAGAACACATCCATGCAATGTCTTCAGCTACAACTGAAGGGCGCATCTAGAGCCGGGCTCAATAACCTACCCTCCGGGTCCATCCGTAGTTGGGAGGAGCTGGTCTACAGCTTCATCCGCAACTTCAAGGGCACCTGCAAGAGTCTAGCCTCCATCGAAGAGATGCACGCTTGCTGCAAATGAGCCAACGAATTGCTCCGCTCCTATGTGCAGTTTTGGTCCGTCATCAAGAACTCCGCTGATGACATCTCGGAAGAGAGGGTAATCGACGCCTTTAACGGTGGCGTAAAGCGCCACGAACTCAGAGAGGAGCTGGGCATGATCAAGCCCAAAACTATCGATTGTCTGATGGACATTGCCAACCGTTGGGCGGATGGTGAAGATGCCGTCAACCGAACCCGTTCGGATGGTGAAGACGACCTCGGCCGTAGACTCGACCGCCGAGGAAAAAGAAGATTGCGCATCTACGATGACCGTGAAGAAGTCAATATGGTTGTGTTTAGCTACGCCGACTGCCACAAAGATGGGAACCGCAGTAGTGGCTACCGCAGCGGCAACTATCATGACAATGGGAAACCGGCGCAATCGTGGCAATGACGCCTGATACATTGCAAACGTATCTATAATTTTTGATGCTCCATGCTTGTTTTGCACCGATTATCTTATGTTTTTGTCTACACTTTGTGGCATTTTTATGAATTTTCTGGAACTAACATATTAACAAGTGCCATAGAGCCAGTTTCCTTTTTTCAGATATTTTTTGGTTTTAGAAAAACTAGTAAATAAATATTCTCGGAACTAGACGAAACTAAAGCCAAAGTTCCTATTTTTTCTGACTTGAGACAAAGTCGGAGGAGAGGGGGAGACGCACCCTAGGGCAGCCACACCTGGGCCAGGCGCGGCCAGTGGGGCGCGCCACCCTAGGGTGTGGGCCCCCTGGCGCTCCACCGACCTTGCCTCTTCACCTATATAATATCCCGAGACGAAAACCCTAAGAACCCGATCAGAATTCCACGAAAAAGTACGTAGCCGCCGCCATCGTCGTCCATAGATCGGGAGGGATCTGAAGCTCTTCCCGACACCCTGCCAGAGAGGGTAGATCCCGGAGGCATTCTTCATCACCATGCCTGCCTCCGGAGTGATGTGTGAGTAGTTCATCCTTGGACTACGGGTCCATAGCAGTAGCTAGATGGTTGTTTATCCTATTTCTGCCACCATGTTTAGATCTTGTGATCTGCTGATACATTGCAAACGTATCTATAATTTTTGATACTCCGTGCTTGTTTTGCACCAACTATCTTATGTTTTGTCCACACTTTGTGACATTTTTATGCTTTTTCTAGAACTAACCTATTAACAAGATGCCATAGTGCCAGTTTCCTGTTTTCTGCTGTTTTTGGTTTTAGAAAAGCTAGTATTGAAATATTTTTGAAATTGGATGAAACAAAATCCAAATTTCTTATTTTACTCGACACGACACGAAGTCCGAAGGAGAGGGGGAGGCGCACCCCAGGGCGGCCACACCTGGCCCATGCGTGACCAGGGGCACGCCGCCCTAGTGTGTGGCCCCCTGGTACTCCACCTACCTTGCCCATTCGCCTATATAAACCCCCCAAGATTATAACCCTAATTACCATATCAGAATTCCACGAAAATTTCCGCAGCACCGCCACCACCGAAGAGGAGATTCGGGGGACAGAAATCTCTATTTCGGCACCCTACCGGGATGGGGAATTGTCCCCGGAGCCATCTCCATCGACTCCACCGCCATCTCCATCGCCATTGCTGACTCCCATGATGAGGATGGAGTAGTTCTCCCCCAAGGCTAAGGGATCTACCGGTAGTTATGTGTTCATCTCTCTCTCTCTCCATGGTGTGATCTTATTGTTATCATGAGCTTTGTAATCTAGTTGAATAAGTATATGCTACTCAAGTGCTTTTATTAATGTGATCTCCAGAGACACCTTGTCCCACGTGTGTGAAGTTGACAGTGTGCGCACCGTGTGTGGCTCTTAGGCTAAAGATTACAGAAATTCTTATCATGAGTTATAATTTGAGTTGGATGTCTCTATGAAATTGTGGTGTTTGTCTAGAACCATCTAGCGCGCAAGGTGACAATGAGGGGTTACCTAGATGGGGAATGCGAACTTTAAGGTGTGTTGTTATAGCCCTACGCAGTGAATTGGTGTTCGTTATCCAACCGGCGAGTAGTTCAGGGTAGCATAGTGAAGAGAAGATATTTATGTGTTATAATTGTTGAGAGTGTCCACTAGTGAAAGTATGATCCCTAGGCATTGTTTATAATTACTAAAACACCGTTTATAACCTGTCCTGCTACATGTTTGCTTGCTGCCATTTTTATTTCAGATTGAAATTACCACTTATAATCATCCATATTACTTGTATTTCACTATCTCTTTGTCGAACTAGTGCACCTATACACCTGACAAGTATATTGGGTGTGTTGGGGACACAAGAGATATCTTGTATCTTAATTGAAGGGTTGCTTGAGAGGGATATATTTGACCTCTTCCTCCTTGAGTTCGATAAACCTTGGGTGATCCACTTGCTGTTGTTCTACAAACCTCTGCACTTGGAGGCCCAACACTGTCTACAAGAATAGAAGCGTGTGTAGACATCAAGCTCTTTTCAGGCGCCGTTGCCGGGGAGGTAAGGTAAAAGGTACTCGCATCCTCTAGCTACTAAGCTATCTTATAGTAATGTTGCTGGTGTGTGAGTGCTCGAAGTTATTTCCTTCAGATTCTGCAATTATATCTTTTTGTTTCTTGTTTTTATTTTCATTGGTTAGGCTTAATGGAAAACAACAACAAATTTAGAGAGCTTTATAGTATTTATCTTGAGTTAGGACATATAGTGTTTGAAGGGAAAATTAAAAATCCTATGGAACTTTATTTGCGTGCTAATAGCAATGTTATTAGTATGAATTCCTTGAACACCATTATTGCTAATGTTATGGAAATGTCTAAGCTTGGGGAAGCTAGTTTTTATGAAAATGATCTTTTTAGTTTCACAGCTTTACAGGAGAAAATTTGCTATGATGATACTATACCTCCAATATATGATGATTACAATGATGAATATGATATTTTCAGTCCACCTACTATTGAGGAGAAAATTAATTATGATTAAAATATGCCTCCTATATTTGATGACTATGGTGATGAGAATAATAATGATAGATATTTTGTTGAATTTGCTCCCACTACAATTATAAGAATGACTGTGCTTATGTGGAGAGTAATAATTATTATATGCATGTGGCTCAAGATAAGAATGTTTTATGTGATAGTTATATTGTTAATTTTATTCATGATGCTATTGAAAGTTATTATGAGAGAGGGAAACATGGTTTTTTGTATCTCAACAATATTAAATTTCCCCTCTTTATGTTGAAAATTTTGAAGTTGCACTTGTTTTGCTTTCCTATGCCTGTTGCTTTGTGATTTCATGACTTGTTTCTTTACAATATTATTTTTCATAGGAAGTGGGTTAGACTTAAATTTGTTTTATATTTGCTTCTTGATGCTCTCTTTTACTTCAATTCATATTTCTTATGTGAGCATCATCGAAATTATAATGCCTATATTAATGGCTATAAAGAAAGAGCTTTTGGGAGACAACCCATTATATTTTTGCTTTCAGTTTATTTTTGTTTCTTTGAGTCTTGGAAGTTGTTAACTCTATAGAAACCTCTCCTTATCATTTTTATTTTGTTTTGTGCCAAGATTAGCCTCTAATAGGAAGGAAGTAAGATTTGGGGAAGTTGTTGTCCCGAAACAGATTTCTGTGCTTCGCTGTAAAAAATCGTGAAAAATTCAAGAACGTCGCCTTGACCTAAAATTTTTTGTGCGCATGCCCCAGGTTATTATTAACTTTCGTTAGATTTGCACTTTTCAATTTGAGCAACATAATATTTTCGAAAAAATTGGTCTTTACCTAAAGGTCTGTTTTAACAGATTTCTGCCATTATTTGCATTTGCCTCTTAATCGATTTATTTTTTTGAGTTCTTTTGATCACTTGATCTTCTAAAGGGAGTTTATACAGTAGCTTACGTTTTAATGGATGATTTACTTGAGTTGAAACTGAACCGAAAGGTTTATTATCTTGCATACACTAATGTTGCTAATGAAGATTGTGCGAAGTTTTGTATGAAGGATTTTTTTCAAGTGTAGGGAGAGAATGACGTGATGAGATGAAGTATGGACAAAAGCTCAAGCTTGGGGATGCCAGTCGTGTCACCCCAAGAAATATTCAAGAGGTACAAGCGTCAAAGCTTGGGAATGCCCAAGGCATCCCCTTCTTCATCAATAAAAATCTCAGGTCTTCTTTCAAGATACTATATTTTTATTGCTTCATGCACTATGTGTTGTTCTTGGAGCGTCTTTGTTTTTTTAGTTTTATTTGGCTTTGTTTTCTGCAATAAGTTGGTTGGATCCCAACACACTTCTTTTGGAGAAGTCACACCATGTTCTTCATTGCCTAGAACACTCTAGTTTTCACTCTTATTGTTCTGCGAGTGTTCTCTTTTGCTAGTAATACGTTTAGCTTTAGTTTTCTTCTTATTTTTGCTTAGAACTTTTTAGTTCTTCTTTGTAGCTAGGTGAGACAATCTCTCTAGTGTTTATGGATTATTATCCTTTTGAGTTGTTTCAAATAAGTCGATTGGTGTTGGAAAAGAGTAGAAAGTTTCATGCTTATGGTGGTACAAAGAGAAGCTTGTTTTGACTGTGGCTTAGACTTTATCATGTCATGTTATTTGTTGCCTTGACCATATGCTTAGTGATTATTTTTTTAGCGTGACTTGTTTCAAACAATTGAGATTGCTTAATGTGCCATGAAAGAATCATGCGTTGTTTTAGCATATAAAAGCATAATATTGTGGTATTCTCCTTTGATGCTTTATTTGGGTTACTTGGCACATGCTTACACCATGTTATGACTATGAACCAGTCACCTTAGCCTCTATGATCATTTAGTTTTTGACTTGTGATATCACTTTATGCTTTGATTAATAATGTTTTGTCGCTCTACATGATTATGGACATTATTTGCTCTGTTTAGTTGGTCGCTCCCGGTCTTTTGCTAGCCTCCACCTGTACTGAGTATGAGCTCTACTCGTGCATACAATTCCCAAGAAAGCAAGTTATTCCAAAGAGTCCACTATAAACTCCTATGCATGGTGTGTTACACCATTCCAAGTATATTCATGTTTTTATCTATCTTCCAAATTAAATTTTTGTTATGTGAAAATTAGTGATTAAAGCTCTTACGACCTTGAAGGCACATTTTATTTCTTGCACTTAATAAACGTGAACCATTGTGACTATCTTATGATGCTTATATGCTTATTAGTGATTAAAGTTTGGAGTTAGCAAAACCATGATGTCATGGGGTATGCTTTCAACATTGCACTTATTCTATTCAGTTGATATCATGTTCTTTTGTTTATGGATGCCGACAGTGTGAAATAAGATGGGAGCTTTTAAGTCCATGGAGTTTGTATATGTGTTAAAGAAACGCCTGGGCGGCTAGCCTAAGCCATGCCTAATCATGGTGGAAACTTGCAGCATAACCATAATGAGCACTCTATGAAGCATCCTCAATAAAAACTATGCAAATAGCAAATAAAAAGATCGCTGAGATGCTCATTGTCTGTTGCCTTGTCATTTTGATATGGTATAGCTCTTGTGTCATGGGGCAAGGGGTACCCTGTTGGCGGTTCTCTATGATACACATGTACTTACAATGACAAGAACTTGCCTATAACCAAAGTTGAGTAGCATGAGGTGTCAGTAATCGTACGCAAGGGGCATGAGATTTTTAACTTGTGATTTGTTAAGCATATAACTCATATTTGCCCTCACTTTAACCTTAATCACTTCAAGATGCTTATGATAGGGGCAATGAGAGATCAAAGCTAATAAGTACCATAATTTGTGGAAGCTTTATAAAACCATTTAATCCCTACTTCCATCTGTGAAGGGCCTTTCTTTTTTACTTTTTGTTGAGTCTCCATCTTCTATCTGAATGCACCCACTAACAGATCATAGTTTTCATTCTGAGTTCAATGTGCATTGTCCCGAAACTTGTTGATTGATTCATAATTATGGTATTGCTTGTTCTTAAATTATTTGTAACTAGTCACCCTTATGAACTTTGAAGGTGTCCGATTCATTTATGTTTTGCTATTCCATGAAGGACATGCATAATACCACTCTTGCTATGTTTTCTATATGTGAAAAAAACAAATGTCTTTCAAAGCATTATTCATGATCTTTTGTTTGTGAAGCCTTTCATGTTGCAACATAGTAGCTATGTATTATTGTTAGAAATATATCTTTCATGATTATGTTTAGAGTACTTTGGTCCCATCTATCAATGCTTTGCAATACCTTGATCAACATTGTGATGGTGCATGTCACCTCAAAAATTATTCTTTTTATCATTTACCTACTCGAGGACGAGCAGGAGTTAAGCTTGGGGATGCTGATACGTTGCAAATGAATCTATAATTTTTGATGCTCCATGCTTGTTTTGCACCAACTATCTTATGTTTTGTCTACACGTTGTGGGATTTTTTATGCATTTTCTGGAACTTACCTATTAACAAGACCACAGTGCTAGTTTCCTATTTGCTACTCAAGTTCTTTTATTAATGTGATCTCCGGAGACACCTTTTCCCACGTGTGTAAAGTTGATAGTGTGTGCACCGTGTGTGGCTCTTATGCTAAAGATTACAGAAATATTATCATGAGTTATAATTTGAGTTGGATTTCTCTATGAAATTATGGTGTTTGTCTAGAACCATCTAGCGCTCAGGGTGACAGTGAGGGGTTACCTAGATGGGGAATGCGAACTTTAAGGTGTGCTTTTATAGCCCTACGCGGTGAATTGGTGTTCGTTATCCAACCGGAGAGTAGTTCAGGGTAGCATAGTGAAGAGATGATATTTATGTGTTATCATTGTTGAGAGTGTCCACTAGTGAAAGTATGATCCTTAGGACTTGTTTCTAAGCATTGAATCACCGTTTACAACCAGTCCTACTACATGTTTGCTTGCTGTCATTTTTATTTCAGATTGCAATTACCACTTATAATCATCCATATTACTTATAATTCACTATCTCTTCGCCGAACTAGTGTACCTATACACCTGACAAGTGTATTGGGTGTGTTGGGGACATAAGAGACTTCTTGTATCTTAATTGCCGGGTTGCTTGAGAGGGATATGTTTGACCTCTTCTTCCTTGAGTTCGATAAACCTTGGGTGATCCACTTAAGAGAAACTTGTTGTAGTTCTACAAACCTCTACACTTGGAGGCCCAACACTGTCTACAAGAATAGAAGCATGCGTATACATCAGATGCCTATCATAATCAAGATCATCATATTGTAATGCTACATGTTGTGTTTGCGGGTATCCAATGAATATTGAGTATTATGTTAGATTGATTATTGTTCTATCATGTCTATGTTATTTGTGATCTTGCATGCTCTCCGTTGCTAGTAGTTACTCTGGCCAAGTATTTGCTTGTGACTCCAAGATGGAGTATTTATGCTCGATAGTAGGTTCATGCCTCTAGTAATCTGGGAGAGTGGCAGAAACTTCTAAGATTGTAGATGTGCTGTTACTACTAGGGAAAAAACAACAATCCTTTCTCCAAGGACAATTGTATTGTTTACATTACATACTTTGCTTAATTCGATTATATGTTGCTTGCAACTTAATACCCGAGGGTTGTTCGAATGATATCCCGGAGGTGGATTATTAGTCATAGATGCAGTTGGATTACGGTCTATGTATCACGTTGTAATGCCCAAGTAAATCTCATAGTAATCATCATGTCATGTACATGCATTGTTATGCATTCTCTATTTATCAATTCCCCCCTGTAATTTGTTCACCCAGCATGTTATTTATCTTATGGAGAAACCACCTCTAGTGAATTGTTGACCCTGGTCCATTCCTTCCCATTCATATTCCATCTACGGTTTACTATTTACTTTCTACAATTAATACAAGAAATTACTTTCTTCCACACTATATGTTTAATCCTTTGTTTTCAGCAAAACCAGTGAGCTTGACAACCTCACTGATAAGTTGGGGCAAAGTATTTTGGTTGTGTTATGTGCATGTTCCACATTGCTAGCAACACCTTTGGAAGTGGTTTATTTCTCCTACTGGTTCAATAACCTTGGTCCCATAAATGAGGGAAACTTGCTGCTGTGCTCATCATACCTTTCTCTTGGGGTTCCCAATAGGCTCTACAATAACTAAGCCATCAAAAGCTTTTCTGGCGCCGTTGCCAGGGAGAAAGAAGATTTCTGCAAGGGGAGTCTCTCACTACCAATCTCTTTACTTTGTTTTTGTTTTGCTTAGTTTGGTTTGCTTCTTTTTGTCAAAAACACAAAAAATTAGTTCCTACTTTGGTTGCTATTTTTTGTTTGCTTGCTTTAATCTTGCAAAAATGACTACTCTTGAAAAAACTAAGTTGTGTGACTTAACTAGCACTAACAATAATGATTTCATTAGCACGCCTATTGCTCCACCTGTTCCGGAAGCTACTTCCTATGAAATTAAACCTGCTTTGTTGAATCTTGTTATGAAAGAGCAATTTCTAGTGTTAGTATTGATGATGATGCTGCTGACCTTAATAATTTTGTTCAAATTTGTGAGATGCAAAAGTATAAGGACGTAGATGGAGATATTATTAAGCTTAAATTTTTTCCTTTTTATTTAAGAGGAAGAGCTAAAGATTGGTTGCTATCTTTTCCTAAAAATAGTATTGATTCTTGGATTAAATGCAAAGATGCTTTCATTGGAAAATATTATCCTCCTGCTAAGATTATATCCATGAGAAGTGACATAATTAAATTTAAACATTTTGATAATGAACATGTTGCTCAAGCTTGGGAAAGAATGAAATCTTTAGTGAAGAATTGCCCCACTCATGGACTGACTACTTGGATGATTATCCAACCCTTTTATGCAGGATTGAATTGTTCTTCAAGAAATTTGTTGGATTAGTCTGCGGGAGGTACCTTTATGTCCATCACTTTAGGTGCTACAAAAAAGCTCCTCGATAATATGATGAATAATTATTCTGAATGGCACACAGAGAGCTCCACGAGGTAAGAAGGTAAATTCTGTTGAAGAAACCTCCTCCTTGAATGATAAGATTGATACTATTATGTCTATGATTGTTAGTGAAAAGATCATATTGATCCAAATAATGTTCCTTCAGCCTCTTTGGTTGCTCAAGAAGAGAAAGTTGATGTGAACTTCATTAGAAGTAATAATTTTAGCAACAATGCTTATAGGAAATTTTTTGCTAATAATAATTATAGGCCATATCCTCCTAAGAATAGCAATAGTTATCATGGTAAATCTAGAATACCTAGTGAAGAAAGGATTTTGGAAGTTGAAAGATCCACTAAAAACTTCATGCAAATGCAATATGAGCAGAATAAATTATTCACTGAAACCATGGAGGAACAATCTGCCATTTTGAAAAATATTAGTTGTCAACTTGAGAATTTAAATAGGGAAATTCCTGGTTTGCAAGCCAAAATTTCGAATGCTGGAAATAATATTTCATATTTGTCTAAAGCACAATATTCTTTGATTAATAAAATGGCTGCTAAACCTGAAACTATGGATAATCCTTTTGCTGCTACTAATGCCATTCAAAAATGTTAGGATGTTAGCTGAATTGCATGCTAGGTGGGAAAGGGAAGATGAAATTGCTAGAAATAATAGTATGACTAAAATTTGTACCATTACCACCACTAGTGATATTGATGCTAGCAAACCTCCTACTATTAATGTTAAAATAATTGGTGTAGACAAAGTCCACATTCCTTTTGCAACATTGCCTAAACCCACTAGAACTTTTTCCAATAAAAATGCTGAATTTTTTCGAAATATGGGAGACAATAGTTCTACTACCTTGGATGATAATTTTGATTTTGATCTTAATGATTGTAATATTTCTGAAGTAATTATGTTCCTACAAAATCTTGCTAGAAGCCTAATGCTAGTGCTATGAATATGGCTTTTACAAAACATATTTGTCACATCCCAAATTTTAGATTTGGTCTTGCATATCATTCATAGCATTGCATCATATCTTTCCATGCAAAACCGTCGAGTAGAATGGTTCGGCGAAACGCCGTATTCAAGACCCTATTTTGTTTCGCTACAAGGTTCCTACGGGGAGCTTTAGAGGGACTTGCAACAACCACCCCTGTAGGTTCGAGTTTTCGCGCAAACTTCAACTGAAGGTTGTGCCCCTCGACGATACGAACCCGTAGGCGCGAGAATCGCTCCAATCGGAGTTCGTATGCAAAAGAGTCGGACGTTTTAGTAAACCGCCGGAAAACGGTCCAAAAATCCGGACCGATTTCCGAGTTGTAGTCTAGTTCTGGACCGTTTCTGAATAGAATTCGCGCAAGGGTTTATTTAAAGAGGGCCCACCTCCTGCCTTGGGATCCGTGCCCAACTCCCAACCCTCGACCCCGCCGCCACCTCCTCCCTGTGCGCGCGCGCCCCGAGGCTCCCGCTTGCCGCCGCCGCCAGGCCTCCCCGCCGGCTGCCCTTCGCCGATCGCCGCCGGTCGCCGCCCGCCCTCGCTCTTCTCTCTCTATCCCGGACAACACCACCGCAACCGCCGCCCCATCTGCGCGCCTCCGCCGCCTCATTGCGCCGCCCGCGCCCAGCAGCGCTGCCCATTGCTGCACCCCGCGTCGCCGCCTACCCGCGGCGCCGCGCCCTTCCGCGCCGCCACACCGCCCTGCCACCGTGCGCCATCTCCACCGCCAGCAGCCGCCATCGCCGCCACCGCCGTCGCTGCTCCAGCGCCCGCGCGCCGCCCGCCGCCTTTTTGCTGCCGCGCCCGCCACTGCCTTGCCAGCGCTGCGCTGCCATTCTTGCCGCCCGCGCCATCGCGCATCATCGCATGCGTTATTGCATGCATACACGCGCACGCATACACGCACGTACGCGCCGCCTCGCGCGCGCGATGTAACTTTTCTCGACCCGTAGTCGACCGTGTGTACCGCGCAGGAAGGATCTCGCCGCCAGAAGTGATCGTCGTCATCGTTCGGAGCTCGCCGGAGTCCTTTTCGCCATCCGTTTCCGGTAAGACAACAACCACCGTCAGATCTCAGATCAGCGGCTTAGATCGTTCGTTGACTAGTCAGACGCCCAGTCAGCACCGAGTCAGCAGACGAGTTGACCAGTCAAATAGACACAGTTGACTGGGTCAATTTCGTTAATCCCTTTAGTTGGCAGATTTCGGTAGAATCTTGTAAATTGCGTAGAAATTCAACCGCTTGGCCTAAAATTGCAAATAAAATATGTACGAGTTCAGTGAGTCGTGTAGAATCTCGCTGTAGCTTTGGTTCAGACTTTTACTGTCAGGTTTAGTACAGTTTAATCAAACTAGTTAGTGGCCTTTTCGGAGTAATAAATTCGTAGAAAAAGATCCGTAGCTCCAAAAATCGCGTGTGATATGTCCCTGAACTCGTGTGATTGAGGGGAATCTCATCGTGAATTAAAAAGATAGGCTCACAGCAAAAACTTCTGCAGTATTTGTCTAATGGCTTTCTGCAGTGTTTTAATTATTCGGGGATTTTTATAATTCCTTTTCGAGTAATTCCAATTGGTATTGTTTCTATTCAGCGATGCCTATGCGGTAGAATTTTTCCAAGATTTTACGAACAGTATACTACCGGTAGTGAATTATTTAAGTTCTAGCTCTAGTTTGGAGCATTACTTTTGTCTATTAGTTTTCCTAGCGCCAAATCTATTTTTCCATGCATGTATTCGGTAGTATTATGGATTAGAATTATGTGGTGCAGATGTAGCACCAATTCACTTGCCGTTCTTGCATTCATGCATCATATTTGTTGCATATGTTGTGGATTGTTTGTTTATGAATGCAATTGTGTCGTGTAGATTGTGGTGAGTGCAACGCTTGCTCGTGTGAGGATTGTGCTCCAGACCGCTATAACCAAGGCAAGTAGATGCTACTTTGTTCATGATATCGTCCTACTATTTTCAATGCATTGTCGTGTATTTTGTAGATGCATGTGTAGGATGATACTATCGCTATGCTATGTCCTATTATGTGGTAGGACCCTCTTTGTAGATGAACCACCGTTGGTAGATGTGCTTAGCCATGCTTGATGAACGAGGGCTGGGTTACATCATTGATACTTGTTTTCTCAAAGTATTGGTTTGTGAAAACTAAAAACAACTTAATCAATGAACCCCCTGGGTGTGATGGTATTGATAAATTTTGGTGGATTCATTGCGGAAAGGCACCCAGGTATCAAGAGAGAATGATTGGCTTCTTTATTGTGTAGCTTACGTGTACAACCATGTGTCAATAATGGAATGGGCGGTTGGTTGGACTTAGTAAGTTGTGGTAACTTCGAACCAGAGATGTAGAATTTTGGTAGATTGGACCGGTGCGCGTCGGGATTGAGGAGCTACTTCCCGAACAATCTCTTCTTGGTCTTCTCCCTATCATCACCCAAAATGAGAGTGATGGTACGAGCTGGGCTGGCCAAGTCACATGGGTAAAGTGTACTAACCTCTGCAGAGTGTATAATCTAATCGATTAGCCGTGTCCCCGGTTATGGACATCTGAGTTGCTAGATATTGATTCCTTGACATGTTTCTCGCTCATTCTAATTTCATAATTGTTTTAATATTGTTGGGTTAACTTAACTGGGATCTTTTCAAAGAAAATCAAAACTGTTTATGAAAGTAGGACGAATGTATTTGCAAATGCAAGCCAGACACAGCTCCACTTGCCAGATATGCATGTAGATGTTAGTACTATTGTCTCCTTTACTAGCTCTACTTGCCATACATTCCATGTATTGACCCTTCGGGGCTGCTACGTTTCATGTTGCAGGTTATTCCGATTCTGATTGATCGTTATAGGCCACGGTACTCCACTCGGCACTTGTTCACTTGTGGGCAATTTGAAGATTGGAGGATTTACTTGTTTTTGTTGCTACCTGAACAATTTGAGCTAGCTTTATGCTAAGCTTTTATATTGTAATAATGGTACTCTGGATCTTTGTAGATCATGATACACAGTTATTTTTCTATGATTATCTATCTTACTCTATTGTGGGCCAATGAACCGATCCAGGGATAGGCATGTCACATAGAGGCCACGGTCTTTTCAGAACGTCGTATTGATCTACAATGTTTTTTACGCATGCCCCTTGTATTTACCCAACTTTCGCTAGTTTTACACTTTTCGATTTGAGCAACAGAAGATTTTCGAAAAATTGGTATTTTCCTTCAGGTCTATTTTGACATATTTCTGCCATTATTTGCATTTGCCTCTTAATCGATTTCTTTTTGAGTTCTTTTGACCACTTAAGCTTTTAAAAGGAGTTGCTACAGTAGCTTATGTTTTAACGGATGATTTACTTGAGTTGAAACTGAACCTCAAGGTTTATTATCTTGCATACACTAATGTTGGTAATGAAGATTGTGTGAAGTTTTGTATGAAGGCAATTTTCAAGTGTAGGGAGAGAATGACGTGATGAGATGAAGTATGGACAAAATATCAAGATTGGGGATGCCACCCGTGTCACCCCAAGAAGTATTCAATAGGTAAAAGCGTCAAAGCTCGGGGATTCCCAAGGCATCCCCTTCTTCATCAATAAAAATCCCAAGTCTTCTTTCAAGACACTATATTTTAATTGCTTCATGCACTATGTGTTGTTTTTTTAGCGTCTTTCTTTTTCTTTTTCTTTTTATTTTGCTTTGATTTCTGCATTAAGTTGGTTGGATCCCATCACACTTCTTTTGGAGAAGTCACACCCCGTTTTTCATTTCCTAGAACACTCAAGTTTTCACTCTTATTGTTTTGTGAGTGTTCTCTTTTGCTAGCACTGTGTTTAGCTTTCGTTTTCTTCTTCTTGTTGCTTAGAACTTTTTAGTTATTCTTTGTAGTTAGGTGAGACAATCTCTCTGGTATTTATTGATTATTATCTTTGTGAGTTGTTTCAAATAAGTCGATTGGTGTTGGAAAAGAGTAGAAAGTTTCATGCTTATGGTGGTACAAAAAGAAGCTTTTCTTGACCGTGGCTTAGAATTTATCATGTCATGTTAGATGTTTCTTTGACCATATGCTTAGTGATTATTATTGTAGCATGACTTGTTTCAACAATTGATATTGCTTAATGTGCCATGAAAGAATCATGCGTTGGTTTAGCATACAAAAGCATAATATTGTGGTATTCTCCTTTGATACTTTATTTGGGTTGACTTGGCACATCCTTACACCATGTTATGACTATGAACCAGTCACCTTAGCCTCTATGATCATTTAGTTTTTGACTTGTAATATCACTTAATGTTTTGATTAATAATGTTTTGTCGCTCTGCATGATTATGGCCATTATTGCTCTCTTAGTTGGTCGCTCCCGATCTTTTGCTAGCCTCCACCCGCACTAAGTATGAGCTCTACTCGTGCATCCAACTCCCAATAAACCAAGTTATTCCAAAGAGTCCACTATAAATTCCTATGCATGGTGTGTTACATCATTCCAAGTATATTCATGTTTTTATCCATCTTCCAAATTAAATTTTTGTTATGCGAAAATTAGCGATTAAAGCTCTTACGAACTTGAGGGAACATTTTATTTCTTGCACTTAATAAACCTGAACCATTGTGACTATCCTATTTTGATTATATGCTTGCAAATTGTAAGTTGGGAGTTAGCAAAACCATGCTTTCATGGGGCACGCTTTGAACATTGCACTTATTTCTATTCAGTCGATATCATGTTCTTTTGTTTATGCATGCCGTCATTGTGAAATACGATGGGAGCTTGCAGGTCCATGGAGTTTGTATATGTGTTAGAGAAACGCCTGGGCATCTAGCCTAAGCCATGCCTAATCATGGTGGAAACTTGCAGCATAACCATAGTGGCATTCTATGAAGAATCCTCAATAAAAAACTATGCAAACAACAACAAAAGGGATCGCTAAGATGCTCACTGACTATTGCCTTGTCATTTTGATATGGGATAGCTCCTATGTCATGGGGCAAGGGGTACCCTGTTGGCGGTTCTCTATGATACACATATACTTACAATGACAAGAACTTGCCTGGGACCAAAGTTGAGTAGCATGAGGTCTCGATACTCGTACTCAAGGTGCATGAGATTTTAAACTTGTGATTTGTCAAGCATATAACTCATATTTTCCCTCACATTAACCTTAATCACTTCGAGATGCTTATGATAGGGGCAATGAGAGCTCAAAGCTAGTAAGTACCATAATTTTGGGAAGCTTTATAAAACCATTTAATCCCTACTTCCCTCTGCGAAGGGCCTTTCTTTTTTACTTTTTTGTTGAGTCTCCATCTTCTATCTTTATGCACCATCTAAGAGAGCATAGTTGTCATTCTGAGTTCAATGTGGATTTTCCCAAAACTTGTTGATTGATTCATAATTCTGTTATTGCTTGTTCTTAAATTATTTGTATCTAGTCACCCTTATGAACTTTGAAGGTGTCCTATGCATTTATATTTTACTATTCTATGAAGGACAAGCTGAATACCACTCTTGCTATGTTTTCTATGTGTGAAACAAACAAATGTCTTTCAAAGCATTATTCATGATCTTTTGTTTGGGTTGCCTTTCATGTTGCAACATGTTGCTATGTCTTATTGTTAGAAATATATCTTTCATGCTTATGTTTAGAGTACTATGATCCCATCTATCTTTGCTTTGCAATACCCTGGTAAAATTGTGTTGGCGCATGTCACCTCAAAAATTATTCTTTTTATCACTTACCTACTCGAGCAAACATATCTATAATTTTTGATGTTGCATGCTTGTTTTGCACCGATTATCTTATGTTTTGTCCACACTTTGTGGCATTTTTATGAATTTTGTGGAACTAACATATTAACAAGTGCCATAGAGCCAGTTTCCAGTTTTCTGCTATTTTTGGTTTTAGATAAACTAGTAAAGAAATATTCTCGGAATTGGACGAAAAAAAGCCAAAGTTCCTATTTTTCCCGGCGTGATACGAAGTCCGGAGGATAGGGGGAGACGCACCCCAGGGCGGCCACACCTGGGCCAGGAACGGAGGGGGCGCCGCCCTAGGGTGTGGGCTCCCTGGCGCTCCAGCGACCTTGCCTCTTCGCCTATATAATCCCCCCGAGACGAAAACCCTAAGTACCCGATCAGAATTCCACAAAAATGTCCATAGCCACCGCCAACGTCGTCCCTAGATCGGGAGGGATCTAAATCTCTTCCCGGCACCTTGGCGAAGAGGGGATGTCACATCCCAAGATTTTCAAAATCTTGTAATGTGAAAAATAAATGAATAAAATAAAACTTTGTTGATTTTAAGGGTGAGAAGAAACTTTTTGATTCCAATTGGAAACCTCCAAACCTATTTTGAACAAATAAATCCTAAAGGGATTTAAAAAGATAAAACAATTAATAAAGAAAATATTAAATATTTAAAATTACTATTTTCGATCTTTTAATAAAAGATTTGGTTTTCAAAAGAAAAGGTGGATTTATAAATAAAGATTATTTTATAGAGCCAAATTAAACCTTGGCCAAGTTTTTGAAATAAAATGTTTTGTTTTGATAAAAATAGTAAAGGTTTATTTAAATAAAATAGTAAGGATTTAATATCCAATTTTATTTAAGTAAAGGCTTTTCCTATTTTAAATAAACACTAAAACTTATTTATTTATTTTAAATAAGGTTTCCAAGTATTTTATATTCTCAAATAAAACCTACCGAAGTGTTTTGGTTTTATTTTATATTTCAAAATAAAGTTTTGAATAAAACAAATCCCATTTGATTTAATAACTAAGGTCCATTTTATTTAATTATTATTGGACCCTAAAATAAAATGTTATTTTGTTTTAAACAAGTTTTCCAAAGTATCTTTTATTTTCAAATAAAACCTACTGATTTGGTTTTGATAAAATTTAGTTTTCAAATAGAGATTTTATTAAATAAATCAAAACCTATTTGAATTAATAATTAAGGTCTATTTTATTTAATTATTAAATAGATCCTAAAAGAATAAAATTATATTATTTTGAGAATTGGTTTATGTTGATAAACAGAACCAGATTCAATTACAAGTGTGGGAATGTTTGAATTAATTTGGATGCTTGATTGGTTGTTGAATTTCAAAACAGAAATTGAATTTGGAAAAAGAAAAAGATTTAGAACTGGAAAAAAAATAAATGAATCTGGTCGACCCAACCCAGCAGCCCAGTCTAGGCCCAACTCCAGCCCACCAACACCACCCAGCGAAATGTTTTCTACACGCAGTCTCGCACCCACACAGAAGCTGACCGGTGGACCCTCCCCCTCACTGACCAGCCGACCCCACCCTCTCCTGTTCATCGTCTACACACGCGACCAGTTCTTCCCTGCTCCTGCCGTTGATTCCTCCGGTTTAATTCGTCTTAACGCGTCCACCATTACTCGCTTTGATCACGCAATCTTAAACGCCCATGCCTCTTCTCCATTTCCCCTCTGTCACCCCACATTAGCACGCCCCCAGGCCGCCCTGATTCCTCTCCGAACTTCACTGCCACCGACGAACTTTTCCCTCGATTCCGGCCGTGTCCTGCCACCCCTCGCCTCCTTGACCACACTCGCATACTCCCCAAGCCCTGGCGCACCTTTTCGCATCGCCAGCTCTCTCGCGTGCACCCCTGAGCGTCAGCAACGACAACAACCGCCGCCGCCACCGTCTGGTTCTTCTCCGACGACCTCCCTCTGGTAAACCAGACTACCCCGACCCCTCTCAATCACGCACACATCATCGCCGTGTCTTTGCGCGTCTGACCGTGCGTTTCGTTTGTCTCCGAGTGGTCCATAGCACTGTCCTCGACGACGACTGAGCGTGTCCGAGGCGCAGCTCCACTCCGGCGAGCAATTAAGACCGCTCCAGTGCGCCCCTCGCCAAGACGGCACCACGTTGAGCTTCCCCAGGCGTCTGCGAAAACGGTGAGCATATTGTTTTCCTCCCTCGCTTCCTGTAGCATCGACTCCGCCGTCGTCTGACCGTCGCCGCCGCGCGCGGCCGTCGAGCGCCGCCCGTCCTTGGTCTAGATGCTTTGAGCCATTAGATGCGAATCCTGCGGTTGAATTAGATTCACTTAAACGAAAGGGTATGTGACGATCTAAGCCGCACAGGCCCCTTTTAATCCTACGGTCTGTGTTTGTCGATCCACACGAAGCGTTTTTCACGAATAGGAAACAGACACGTGTCCCAGAGTTGGTTTTAAAAACAGAATTTGATCAATTAGACATGTGATTTTGTAAATTGCACAACTTTTAAACCACACGTCCAAAATTTGCAAACTTTATATCAATGGAATCATCAAGACAAACCCTAGCCAACCATGCCATTTGTTTAGTAAAAAGCCTCTGGTAAAATGTTTGTTTTTGAAGAAACATTTGTATGCTTGTTTAGGTTATAAAAATTGTTCTAAAATGTTTTTGGGGATAAAATCTTTGGCAATTGGATTGATTTAAACCTACTGACCATAGGAAACACTTTGTGGGTTCAAAAATGTATTTGGTGAAACAAAAGAATGATTCTTTGATTTAAAACCATTTCTAGTCAAATAAAAATATGGTTTATTTATTAAAAATGGTTTTGAAGGAAAACCTTTGGGAAATGTTTGGTTTCAAACTCTCTGACCCCAAACACCAAGTTTTATGGTTTGGAAACATACTTAGTGAACCCTATAGATTAATGCCTTAGTAAAAACATTTCTACACCACATAAAATGATACCTTGTTTTCAAAATTGTTTATAAAGTAAAACCTATTGCAAATGACTTTGCCACTTTATAAAATGACCAATAGGTGTTTTCAAATGTTTATGACCCATTAGGAACCACTTTTTCAAACAAAACAAATCTTGGCATGCTTGCATGCATTACTTTGACTTTATGATTTTATGTGATTGATTTGCTTGAATGGTGGATTGAAATATTGTTTGCTTGATTGATTTGTAGTGACTTGAAGTGTGTGAACATTGCAAAGATCAAGGAGTGAACCTATACTCTACCAAAAAGGCAAGTGATGCTTCATACTTTTGTCCCATTACTTTCACTATGCATTAGTGATTTTCTCTAAGTAAAACTTGCATGGGATTTTGCTAAGTATAAACCTTGCTATGGACAATCCTAGTAGATGAAACCTTAGTAGAAATTTCCTAAGTCAAGATACCTACTACTATCATGTTTAGCTTAGCTAATAGAAAACAAGGGTGGAAGTATATTCACACTATGGAAAATTTCTAAGTTTGAGGACTTATGTTTTTTCTTAATAAAACAACTAAGTCAATGAATCACCTGGGTGGAATGGGACTTGATTGGTGGTTTTTGGTTGAGTGGTTCACAAGGCCCATGTTTATGGTTGACCTTGTGTATCTCACTTGTGGATTGCCACCCAGGAACAAAGAGATTTGAGATGTCAAATGTTGAGAAGCTTCAAGTGCAACCACTTGGCATTATGGGCTCTGCCTGGATCATATAGGTTGCAAGAACTTAGCCATATGGGCAGTGGGTGGTAGAGTTTGATAGGTTGGAACACGTCAATTTTGGTCTAAGGGAAGGCTTCTGAAAGATCTTGTCTTGGGAAACCAAGTCTTGTGGGGAAAGTGCACCACCTCTACAGAGTGTAAAATCTAAGTACTTAGCCATGTCCCTGGTAAAGGACAATTTGAGCATCAAGACATGGAAGCTATCAAGAATCTCATCATCCAAATTTCTAAGTTAAAAACTTGTGGTTGAACAAGGGTTAAAGGATCTTCAATCTTTGATTGAGAAAAAAATGATTTTGTCAAGCAAAAACTTAGTGTTTTCAAATGATAAGGAAAAATCTATTTTTGAGCAATGCAAGCCTCAACTCCACTTATCCAAATGCATATAGATGATAGACTCCACTATACTACCATAGTATCACTTGCCAATACAATTCAAATGTATTGACCCTTGTGGCTGTAACTTGTATGTTGCAGGTTTGATTGATTTAGTGAAGTGTGTTGATTAGGATAACAAAGTCTACAACCAACATGTCTGCCTGTGGAACTTTGAAGATGAAGGACCCCATGCTTATAGATTTTCTGTTGCAATGTAATTTAATAGCCAAATGAGCTATGTAAGATGTAATAAAATTATGTTATTCCTGGTTATAAAGTTATATTATGACCTTTGTTTCTTGATATTACATCTTAACTGTGGATGCTAGCTATTGATCCAGGGACTAGCATTGTAAACACAGGGGACTCTACCTTATTAAAGGTTGGGACCCTTACAGATGGTATCAGAGCATTGTGTTGTCTGTAGGATTTGTAAACCCTAGGATTGGACAAAAACCCTTAGAAAAATAGGAGTTGTTTTTGTTCCAAAACTTATTTACCAACAATCTTGTAAACTCTTTCCTCAGCCATTTTGGTTTTGATTCTACATCTCTTCTATTTCAAACTTGATGGAAAAACCTACCCCATGACCAAAGACTTCAACATGTGCAAAGGACTTCATCAACTCTAATGACTTCAACATCTTCAACTCTAATGACTTCAACATCTTCAACTCTAATGACTTCAACATCTTCAGCATATTCACTAAGGACTTCAACCATGGTTGTCACTAAGGACAAGTGAGACAAGGAAATTTTGCTCAAGATTTGGAGACTAAGGAAACACAACTTAGAAGAAGCCATCATCACCTTTGAAGTTTTGTGACCAAGACATGAGAAAATTTTCTCCAAGGATACAAAGATTTTGTTCAAGGAGAATCAACCAAGAAGGATGGAAAGATCACAAGTGAACCATATAGATGGACCACCATATTTTAGTTAAGACAAACCACCAACTTAAATGGTGTAATAAAAATATTTTTGGTTGCTAAGAATATGCTTGGAAACTTGTGTTTGAGTGGAATGTTTGTTTGTGATTGCTTGCACATTGATTGTGTGAATTGTGATGTGTATGATTAGAATTATTCCCTTAGAAATATTTTTGCCTACTCTAATCCCAATCCAACCCAAACAGATGACTACTCCAAGAAACTCCAACATCAAGGTTGATGACACCAACAACAAACAAGAGGACAACATGAGAGAACTTGTAGCAACCCAAAACCAGTTGAGCCAAGAGACAACTCAGCTTTTAGCCAACAACAATGGACTAGACCCAGCCATACAAAGGATTTTGAAACTTCAATCCCAATTGTTGCAAGGATTGGTTACTCAAATGATCAACATGAGAGAAAACTTTTCCCAAAGAGCTAATGACAACAAGGATGACAAAGATGTTATTTTAGAAGGAACCCAAGCTAGCAATACTTGTGGAGACAAGGATCATGCATCCAAGGAACATGAAGATCAATGCCCGAAGAAGAGAGAAAGATTTCCCACCTTTGAGGAGCATGAACTAGAAGAACTCCTAGCCTTGGAGAGACCCAAAAAGAAGAAGAAGGATATTACTCAAGTGCAATGTTACAATTGCAAAGAGAAGGGACAATATGCCAGTGACTGCCCAGAAAAGAAGAAGAACCAAAGAAACAAACAAGAGGCAATGATACCAAAGGAAAAGAAAGATATTAGCCAAGTGTGGTGCAACAAATGCAAAGAGCTAGGACATTATGCAAGCAACTGTCCAGAAAAGATGAAGCACAAGATAAACAAGCCTATGAGAGATCTCAGCCTTGTCACATGTTTCAAATGCAAGGAACTAGGCCACTATGCAAACTTCTGTCCAGAGAAGTTTCCCCAAGATCCCAAGCAAGCCAACAAGTAATTTAGTTTGAAATTTTTTAAGGGTGGTAGTACCCTAGTTGCTTTTGAGCCTACTTGTAACCCTAGCCTTCCCAAATCTCAGGACGAGATTTATTTTAAGGGTGGTAGCCTGTCACATCCCAAGATTTTCCAAATCTTGTAATGTGAAAAATAAATGAATAAAATAAAACTTTGTTGATTTTCAGGGTGAGAAGAAACTTTTTGATTCCAATTGGAAACCTTCAAACCTATTTTGAACAAATAAATCCTAAAGGGATTTAAAAAGATAAAACAATTAATAAAAAAATATTAAATATTTAAAATTACTATTTTGGATCTTTTAATAAAAGATTTGGTTTTCAAAAGAAAAGGTGGATTTATAAATAAAGATTATTTTATAGAGCCAAATTAAACCTTGGCCAAGTTTTTGAAATAAAATGTTTTGTTTTGATAAAAATAGTAAAGGTTTATTTAAATAAAATAATAAGGATTTAATATCTAATTTTATTTAAGTAAAGGCTTTTCCTATTTTAAATAAACACTAAAACTTATTTATTTATTTTAAATAAGTTTTCCAAGTATTTTATATTCTCAAATAAAACCTACTGAAGTGTTTTGGTTTTATTTTATATTTCAAAATAAAGTTTTTAATAAAACAAATCCCATTTGATTTAATAACTAAGGTCCATTTTATTTAATTATTATTGGACCCTAAAATAAAATGTTATTTTGTTTTAAACAAGTTTTCCAAAGTATCTTTTATTTTCAAATAAAACCTACTGATTTGGTTTTGATAAAATTTAGTTTTCAAATAGAGATTTTATTAAATAAATCAAAACCTATTTGAATTAATAATTAAGGTCTATTTTATTTAATTATTAAATAGATCCTAAAAGAATAAAATTATATTATTTTGAGAATTGGTTTATGTTGATAAACAGAACCAGATTCAATTACAAGTGTGGGAATGTTTGAATTAATTTGAATGCTTCATTGGTTGTTGAATTTCAAAACAAAAATTGAATTTGGAAAAAGAAGAAGATTCAGAACTGGAAAAAAAAAATATGAATCTGGTCGACCCAACCCAGCAGCCCAGTCTAGGCCCAACTCCAGCCCACCAACACCACCCAGCGAAACGTTTTCTACACGCAGTCTCGCACCCGCACAGAAGCTGACCGGTGGACCCTCCCCCTCACTGACCAGCCGACCCCACCCTCTCATGTTCATCGTCTACACCCGCGACCAGTTCTTCCCCGCTCCTGCCGTTGATTCCTCCGGTTTAATTCGTCTTAACGCGGCCACCATTACTCGCTTTGATCACGCAAGCTTAAACGCCCATGCCTCTTCTCCATTTCCCCTCTGTCACCCCACATTAGCACGCCCCCAGGCCGCCCTGATTCCTCTCCGAACTTCACTGCCACCGACGAACTTTTCCCTCGATTCCGGCCGTGTCCTGCCACCCCTCGCCTCCTTGACCACACTCGCATACTCCCCAAGCCCAGGCGCACCTTTTCGCATCGCCAGCTCGCTCGCTTGCACCCCTGAGCGTCAGCAACGACAACAACCGCCGCTGCCACCGTCTGGTTCTTCTCCGACGACCTCCCTCTGGTAAACCAGACTACCCCGACCCCTCTCAATCACGCACACATCATCGCCGTGTCTTTGTGCGTCTGACCGTGCGTTTCGTTTGTCTCCGAGTGGTCCATATCACCGTCCTCGACGACGACTGAGCGTGGCCGAGGTGCAGCTCCACTCCGGCGAGCAATTAAGCCCGCTCCAGTGCGCCCCTCGCCAAGACGGCACCACGTTGAGCTTCCCCAGGCGTCTGCGAACACGGTGAGCATATTCTTTTCCTCCCTCGCTTCCTGTAGCATCGACTCCGCCGTCGTCTGACCGTCGCCGCCGCGCGCAGCCGTCGAGCGCCGCCCGTCCTTGGTCTAGATGCTTTGAGCCGTTAGATGCGAATCCTGCGGTTGAATTAGATTGACTTAAACGAAAGGGTATGTGACGATCTAAGCCGCACAGGCCCCTTTTAATCCTACGGTCTGTGTTAGTCGATCCACACGAAGCGTTTTCGACGAATAGGAAACAGACACGTGTCCCAAAGTTGGTTTTAAAAACAGAATTTGATCAATTAGACTTGTGATTTTGTAAATTGTACAACTTTTAAACCACACGTCCAAAATTTGCAAACTTTATATCAATGGAATCAGCAAGACAAGCCCTAGCCAACCATGCCATTTGTTTAGTAAAAAGCCTCTGGTAAAATGTTTGTTTTTGAAGAAACATTTGTATGCTTGTTTAGGTTATAAAAATTGTTCTAAAATGTTTTTGGGGATAAAATCTTTGGCAATTGGATTGATTTAAACCTACTGACCATAGGAAACACTTTGTGGGTTCAAAAATGTATTTGGTGAGACAAAAGAATGATTCTTTGATTTAAAACCATTTCTAGTCAAATAAAAATATGGTTTATTTATTAAAAATGGTTTTGAAGGACAACCTTTGGGAAATGTTTGGTTTCAAACTCTCTGACCCCAAACACCAAGTTTTATGGTTTGGAAACATACTTAGTGAACCCTATAGATTAATGCCTTAGTAAAAACATTTCTGCACCACATAAAATGATACCTTGTTTTGAAAATTGTTTATAAAGTAAAACCTTTTGCAAATGACTTTGCCACTTTATAAAATGACCAATAGGTGTTTTCAAATGTTTATGACCCATTAGGAACCACTTTTTCAAACAAAACAAAGCTTGGCATGCTTGCATGCATTACTTTGACTTTATGATTTTATGTGATTGATTTGCTTGAATGGTGTTGAAATATTGTTTGCTTGATTGATTTGTAGTGACTTGAAGTGTGTGAACATTTCAAATATCAAGGAGTGAACCTATACTCTACCAAAAAGGCAAGTGATGCTTCATACTTTTGTCCCATTACTTTCACTATGCATTAGTGATTTTCTCTAAGTAAAACTTGCATGGGATTTTGCTAAGTATAAACCTTGCTATGGAAAATCCTAGTAGATGAAACCTTAGTAGAAATTTCCTAAGTCAAGATACCTAGTACTATCATGCTTAGCTTAGCTAATAGAAAACAAGGGTGGAAGTATATTCACACTATGGAAAATTTCTAAGTCTGAGGACTTATGTTTTTTTCTTAATAAAACAACTAAGTCAATGAATCACCTGGGTGGAATGGGACTTGATTGGTGGTTTTTGGTTGAGTGGTTCACAAGGCCCATGTTTATGGTTGACCTTGTGTATCTCACTTGTGGACTGCCACCCAGGAACAAAGAGATTTGAGATGTCCAATGTTGAGAAGCTTCAAGTGCAACCACTTGGCATTATGGGCTCTGCCTGGATCATATAGGTTGCAAGAACTTAGCCATATGGACAGTGGGTGGTAGAGTTTGATAGGTTGGAACGCGTCCATTTTGGTCTAAGGGAAGGCTTCTGAAAGATCTTGTCTTGGGAAACCAAGTCTTGTGGGGAAAGTGCACCACCTCTACAGAGTGTAAAATCTAAGTACTTAGCCATGTCCCTGGTAAAGGACAATTTGAGCATCAAGACAAGAATCTCATCATCCAAATTTCTAAGTTAAAAACTTGTGGTTGAACAAGGGTTAAAGGATCTTCAATCTTTGATTGAGAAAAAAATGATTTTGTCAAGCAAAAACTTAGTGTTTTCAAATGATAAGGAAAAATCTATTTCTGAGCAATGCAAGCCTCAACTCCACTTAGCCAAATGCATATAGATGATAGACTCCACTATACTACCATAGTATCACTTGCCAATACAATTCAAATGTATTGACCCTTGTGGCTGTAACTTGTATGTTGCAGGTTTGATTGATTTAGTGAAGTGTGTTGATTAGGATTACAAAGTCTACAACCAACATGTCTGCCTGTGGCACTTTGAAGATGAAGGACCCCATGCCTATAGATTTTCTGCTGCAATGTAATTTAATAGCCAAATGAGCTATGTAAGATGTAATAAAATTATGTTATTCCTGGTTATAAAGTTATATTATGACCTTTGTTTCTTGATATTACATCTTAACTGTGGATGCTAGCTATTAATCCAGGGACTAGCATTGTAAACACAGGGGACTCTACCTTATTAAAGGTTGGGACCCTTACAGGGGAGATCATCCTAGAGGCCTTGTTCATCACCATGACTGCCTCCGGAGTAATGTGTGAGTAGTTCATCCTTGGAGTACGGGTCCATAGCAGTAGCTAGATGGTTGTTTCTCCTATTTCGTGCCACCATGTTTAGATCTTGTGAGCTGCCTATCATGATCAATATCATCTTATTGTAATGCTACATGTTGTATTTGCAGTGATCCGATGAATATTGAATATTATGTCAGATTGATTATTGATCTATCATGTCTACGTTATTTGTGATCTTGCATGCTCTCTGTTGCTAGTAGTTACTCTGGCCAAGTATTTGCTTGTGACTCCAAGAGGGAGTATTTATGGTCGATAGTAGGTTCATGCCTCTAGTAATCTGGGAGAGTAACAGAAACTTCTAAGATTGTAGATGTGCTGTTGCTACTAGGGATAAAACAACAATCCTTTATCCAAGGGCAATTGTATTGTTTGCATTACACACTTTGCTTAATGCGATTAGCTGTTTCTTGCAACTTAATACCCGAGGGTTGTTTGGATGATATCCCGGAGGTGGATTAATAGTCATAGATGCAGTTGGATTACGGTCTATGTATCATGTTGTAATGCCCAAGTGAATCTCATAGTGATCATCATGTCATGTACATGCATTGTTATGCATTCTCTATTTGTCAATTGCCCCACTGTAATTTGTTCACCTAGCATGCTATTTTTCTTATGGAGAAAACACCTCTAGTGAACTATGGACCCTGGTCCATTCCTTCCCATTCATATTCAATCTACTGTTTACTGTTTACTTTCTACAATTACTACAAGCAATTACTTTCTTCCACAATAGATGTTTAATCCTTTGTTTCATTAAAACTAGTGAGCTTGACAACCTCACTGATAAGTTGGGGCAAAGTATTTTGGTTGTGTTGTGTGCAGGTTCCACATTGCTAGCAACACCTTCGGAAGTGGTTTCTTTCTCCTACTGGTTTGATAACCTTGGTTCCATAACTGAGGGAAAACTTGATGTTGTGCTCATCATACCTTGCTCTTGGGGTTCCCAACAGGCTCTACATCAACTGAGCCATCACCGCACTAGGGACGATGAGCCGTCTGCACTGGATAAGTTATCAGGTCGCCGCACCATCCACTTATACATCGACAAGTAGGATGGTAAGAGGAAAGCCAGCTATCTGCTCAAGGACTGCGGGGAGTTTCAGAAGCTCCACGAGGTACGCGCAACTACGGCGCGACGCAATAAACCAGGGGTTTGGTGTTGCCCCTAGAAAATTCGCATACGGTGCCCCGCCACCAGCACCTAGAGGACCCGCTCATCCTATGACTATGCCGGCTCAGAACAACGGGGCAGAGTCATACCCACGATCACTAGGCGCCATGATGATACAAAAGGGACGTCCAATCAACAGGACCCAGAAGACGATCACCCGGTAGATAAACCTGGCCGTCACCTCTCCACCAGCCATTCCTGAGTACCTCAGTGGCTCGGATTCTTGCATCACCTTTGACCGCTCGGATCATCCCTGGCAAATACCTCGCCCAGGCCACTCTGTCCTGGTGCTCAAGGCTTAGATCGATGTATTCGAGATGAGTCGCGTCTTCATGGACAGCGGTAGTGGCATCAATCTGATGTTCGCCAGTACACACGAAGCTATGTGGATCCCGCTCTGCAGCCTGGAGGCATCGGATATGACCTTCCATGGCATCATCCCAGGGAAAGGAGTGTACCCCTGGGAAAATATGGCTCGACGTCATCTTTGGCACCCCTAAGAACTTTAGGCATGAGCATGTTGAGTTCCAGGTGGTAGACTGGCCCTCGCAATACCACACCATCCTCGAGCGTGTAGCCTTCGCGAGATTCCTGGCAGTACCGCACTATGCATACCTTCTGCTAAAGATGCCATGACCTAACGGTGTCATCACCATTCCAGGAAGCTTCACCAAGTCCTATAGCTGCGATCGAGACTTTAACAGGATCTCCTAGTCTTTCGGCATGCAGGAGGAGCTTGCAAGGTTGAAGGAGTCAACATACAAAAGTCTGCCCCCTGTCACCAAGCATAACACACCTGATATGTCATTCGACTCCACAGTCGATAGCAAGACAGTGCAGGTCCACCCGACGGACCCCACCAAGACGGATCTGATCGCCAACAACCTGAGTTCCGCATAGGAACTCATGCTCATGAAATTCCTCTATGAGCGTTGGGAAATCTTCGCCTGGTGTCCTACAGACATGCCAAGAGTTCCCAGGGAATTCGCCGAGAATGCACTCAATGTGTACCCGGATGCGTGTCCAGTAAAGCAAACGATGCGTCGAATGTCCGAGGTAAGAGCGGAGGTAATCAGTATCGAAGTCAATAGACTCCTCGGTGCCAACTTCATAAGGGAGATCAAAGAAAGCACCTGGGTAGCTAACCCCGTGCTGGTCCCTAAGAAGGACACGGAGATCCTGCGATTGTGCGTGGACTTTACGGCGCTTAACAAGAACTTCCCAAAGGACCACTTTACCCTACCGCGGATCGATCAAATCATCGATTATACCACAGGATGTGAACGACTCTCATTCCATGATGCCTACTCAGGCTACAATCAGATTCATCTAAAGGTCGAGGACCAGGAGAAGACAACCTTCATCAAGTTGTTCGGTGTCTTATGCTACAACACAATGCCTTTCAGGCTCAAGAACGTAGGAGCGACCTATCAAAGGTGCAGGCATGCCTGCCTGAAAAACAAATTGGTCGAAATATTCAAGTCTATGTCGACAACATAGTAGTCATGACCAAGGAAAGCCGAACATTGATCGACGATCTCCGCGAGAGGTTCGATAACCTTGATCGATACAAGATCAAGCTGAACCCAGAAAAATGTGCCTTTGGCGTCCCATCCGGGAAATTGCTCGGGTACTTCATCTCCGAGAGAGGCATCAAAGCCAACCCGAAGAAATTCAAGGCTATACTAGCCATGGAGAAGCCGAAGAACATCCAACTCGCTGGATGGATCGCAGCACTCAATAGGTTCATCGGCCGCATTGGTGAAAAGGCTCTCCCCTTCTACTAGCAGCTCCGCAAATCAGACAAATTCGAGTGGATGGCTGAAGAAGACGAGGCATTCGAAGATCTCAAGCACCTCCTATCAACCTCTCCCGTACTGGTGATGCCAGCGGCGAGAGAACCCATGCTGCTCTACATTGCTGCAATGCATCAAGTGGTTAGCATGGCACTCATGGTCGAATGACCCGAAGATGGCAAAACCCACGTGGTGTAGAGCTCGGTGTAATAACTCAGCGAGGTGCTGACACCTACAAAGCAGAGGTACCCTCACTACCATAAAATGGCTTACGGCGTATTCATGACCGCGCGTTGACTGCGCCACTACTTCCAGGATTACCAGATAGTGGTCACCAACGACACGCCTCTGTCACACATCCTCAACAACCCCGAAGCAACGGGGCGAGTGGCCCTTTGGGGCATTGAGTTGTCCCCCGGGACATCATCTACGAGCGTCGCACCGCCATCAAGTCGTTCGTGCTTCCTAACTTCTTCGTCCACTGGACGGAGCTCCATCTTTCGGATACTCCGGACATGTCCCAGCTATTGACGATGCAATTCAACGGATCCAAACGCGACGCAGGAGCCGGAGTAATCTTGACATCCCCCAAGAGGACATGATACGTTGCAAACGTATCTATAATTTTTGATGCTCCATGCTTGTTTTTCACCGATTATCTTATGCTTTTGTCTACACTTTGTGGCATTTTATGAATTTCCAGGAACTAACATAATAACAAGTTCCACAGAGCCAGTTTCCTGTTTTTTGCTAATTTTGGTTTCAGAAAAACTAGTAAAGAAATATTCTCGAAATTGGACGAAACAAAATACAAAGTTCCTATTTTTCTCGACACGAGACGAAGTCCGGAGGAGAGGAGGAGGCGCACCCCACAGTGGCCACACCTGGGCCAGGCACGGCCAGGGGGGCGCGCCGCCCTAGGGTATGGGCCCCCTGGCGCTCCACCGACCTTGCCTCTTCGCTTATATAATCCGCCCGAGACGAAAACCCTAAGTAACCGATCAGAATTCCATGAAAAAGTCCATAGCCGCAACCACCATTGTCCCTAGATCGAGAGGGATCTGAAGCTCTTCCCGGCACCCTGTCGGAGAGGGAAGATCATCCCGGAGGCCTTCATCACCATGCATGCCTCAAGAGTGATGTGTGAGTAGTTCATCCTTGGACTACGGGTCCATAGCAGTAGCTAGATGGTTGTTTCTCCTATTTGTGCTACCATGTTTAGATCTTGTGAGGTTCCTATCATGATCAAGATCATCTTATTGTAATGCTACATTTTGTGTTTGTGGGGTCCGATGAATATTGAGTATTATGTCAGATTGATTATTGTTCTATCATGTCTATGTTATTTGTGATCTTGGATGCTCTCCGTTTCTAGTAGTTACTCTGGCCAAGTATTTGCTTGTGACTCCAAGAGGGAGTATTTATGCTCGATGGTATGTTCATGCCTCTAATAATCTAGGAGAGTGACAGAAACTTCTAAGATTGTAAATGTGCTGTTGCTACTAGGGAGAAAACAACGATCCTTTGTCCAAGGGCAATTGTATTGTTTACATTACACAATTTGCTTAATGCGATTATCTGTTGCTTGCAACTTAATACCCGAGGGTTGTTCGGATGATATCCCGGAGGTGGATTATTAGTCATAGATGTAGTTGGATTACGGTCTATGTATCATGTTGTAATGCCCAAGTAAATCTCATAGTGATCATCATGTCATGTACATGCATTTTTATGCATTGTCTATTTGTCAATTGCCCCCCTATAATTTGTTCACCCAGCATGTTATTTATCTTATGGAGAAAACACCTCTAGTGAACTGTGGACCCTGGTCCATTCCTTCCCATTCATATTCCATCTACTGTTTACTGTTGTAACACCCCAGTTCTAGCTAATCTCTTATTTAGGGTTTGATTGTGCATTGCATGAGCATCATATTTTAAATTGTGCATCAGAGAAATAAATCAAAGCCTCAAATCCTAATATTCCCCCCCTCTTTGTAAAATTTTCAAATGGTTTCAAACATTTCGAAAATGGTCAAAAAGTTGGGAAGCCCAAAATGTTACAAGGGCCTCACATTATTTTAAATGTTTTACAAAATCTAAGGCATTTTTGAAATGCCCAAAATAGTTTTGTATATGAAAATACAAAAGGGAAATACAAAACAAGAAAAAGAAAAAGATTCTGATGAAAAAAGAGAGCTAGCAAGACATTCCAGGCCCAGTCCAGTTCCCTCTCCTCTCCTCACGCCCGGCCTGTGCAGCAAACCGCAGCCCAGCTTGGCCCGTTCGCAGCCCACCATCGGCCCGTACTGCTTCACTCCTTTTTCCCCGTCATCTTCCTCCTGCCTGGACACTGCTCGGTGTCGCCGCCGCCTCTGTCGATCAGCATCGCTCGATGGCCGCCGTCCGCCCACCTGGGAGATGGGATACGACCGCCACGATGCCCTGCCTCTCCCTTATCTTCTCCCTTTTCCCCTGGAGCTCTCCCTCCCTCGTTTTATCTCTGCCCAAACCCTAGCTCCAGCCAGAGTTGTCCGTCGCCGATGTTTCTGGATGTCTCGAGCATCACCATGATGCCAGTAAGCTCCGCCTCGTCTCCCTCTACTTGCCAATCGAAGGAATCGAGGAGGGGTGCCCGTAATCGCCGCCATCGATGTCGTCATTCCCGAATCCGACCGCCACCTTCGACGATGTTGCCGACGCTGTCTGACCTCACCTCGCGTCAACGAACGCACCACTGCGCTCCTAGTGAGCCGCTAGTCCTCCTAGACCACCTCGTTGGCCCCCTCCCTTGCTGTTTCTTGCTCTCATCGATCACCGACGTGCACTGCCGCTCGGCCTTGTTGCTGGCCAAGCTCCGACGACCCTCCCTTGGCGGCGCCGCCCCTATTAGGTAGCCCGCGTTGAGCTGAGTTGAATGCGCGCATCTGCGCTAGCCCGCTCGCCCCTAGCTCCGCCAACCACCACCGTCTAGCCGTTCTCCGACGAGTCCCGCATGGCGCCAAGGTGGAGTGTGACGTGGCCCTCTGGCCCTTTGACCTTTGACTGCCAAGGTGGCATCCAACGTGGCCTCGGCCCCACCAGTCAGTCTATGTGGCTAGACTCCGACCCGGTGAAAAATACCCCACCCCTATGCTGACGTCACAGTGACGCGGTAAATTATTTAAAAATGGTTTAATAATTCTAGAATTTGATTAAATCTTGTAAATTCAATAACTAAATCATTTTAAGTCAGAAAAATATGTATAATATGTCAAAATGTTCAGAAAAATGAGAACTATCTATATAAGCTATAATCACGCATTGCTAAGCAACTTACATGACAAGTTTAATTAGATGAACAAACCAACCCCTCTCATATACTTCCGAAGTGCTTCCGAATTAGCGTTTATACCCCTCGGAACCTCGATTAAATGGTCGAGCATGTCTTAGGGTTACTTTTCAATACAATTTAACTTGTCATATCATCATCCTTGCTTGAGCATTGCACCGATGTCATGTGTTGATTGTTTCCCTCTCTTTCCGGTGTTTGGTTCTTCGCGGTAGAATACGATATTGAGATCGCGATCGAAGACCGTGATCAACACCGTCGAAGTTTGAAGATCGACGAACAATACTTGACCAACTATAACCAAGTCAAGTACAAGGCTTCCGAATATCTGCTTACTGATTATCAACAGGCAAAGGCAAGCATAGCCCCACCATGATACAATCCTATGTTTACAAAAGTATTTCAATTCCTGCCATGATGCATACGATTCTACTGTGGTATTTTATCGATAGATAGAGTATCCTATCTATTGCATTACTCCCTTGAGCTTATGTTACCTGATCCACTGCTCCTAGCATAACTAGGTTTGGCTTGTGTGCACTGCTAGATCTTATATTTGTGTCCTGCTTAGCCATACATAGCTGTTGAGTCTGGTTCATCCAGATGATGTATCAGATGCAGATAATCTAGTATGACAGGAGATCGTGATGAGATGAGATCAGAGGTGATATGAGTTAAACATGCTAAGGCTTGTATGGGAGGCCACGGTGGGATGTGGTTTTTGTAGTCCCATGCTCGCCACCACTAGGACCTGAATTCTTGCCTTTGGAACCGAGATGAGCATACAGCCACACGGGGATTGGGAACCCCTCTCCTGATTAACTTGCCTAGTAGATTCCATGAGTCACATAGTTCGGGCTTTCCATTCGACATATGCATAGAAAACCTTTTAAAAGATTTTCCGGGTGAAGGTGCATTCATAACAGGTAGGGAAGCGTGGCCGCGGTTGCTTGGGGTTGATAGCGCCCCTGGTAAACCAACGTCGCCTCACATATTTAAGTACCAGCTTCGGGATTTGACCCGTTAGGGTGGAACCATACTTATTGCGTGACTCATGGTCTCGGCGAAAGCAAGGTAAAGGTCGTGGCCAACCACCCTCTGTCGGCCTTCCAAGGAAGAGGGCTAATGTATTGGCATTAAGAGTCGGTTGGTACGTGTGGGTAAAGTTGTACACCCCTACAGGGTTAAATCTTTTCGAAAAGCCGTGTTCACGGTTATGAACACTTGGTGATCAGATTCTAAGATCATAGAGAACTTTAACCTAACCGTAAAACTTGGCAGATCAACGTGTGCTTAAGGATGCTTCCTCATGGGTACGAGGGGGTGATCCTAGTTGGTAGATGATGATGATTTGGTGCATATTAAAAGATGGTGATCACTATTTTGGAGACGTCGCTCTCTTATTCCCTTTTTAAAATACTCTGATTAGACGAGCTTCTTCTCCCTCTTGTTTTATAAACAAAGATGGCTTTATGCAAAACAACTCCACCAGCCAGAAGTCTTGCAGAGTACACCCTGTACGCACCCTTGCTTTCTTGATACTTTTGGCAGAGTAAGTGTTCCCCTAAAGATCAGTTTGGTACTACATCGACACCGACAAGTAGCTTGGGGTTCCCGGCGGGCAGCCTAGAATCTATGGGCTGGGACGTCATCGTTATGCTTCAGGCCTCTTAGGCCATTTGTTAAGTTTTCTATACTTAATAGCATAATTTTCCTTCCGTTGTTTGATGTTTGTGGTCAGTGACCTCTACTTGTAATAATTTGGTTCTCAGTTATGATCTTGCTGTAATAAATTTTGTGTCGTGGGGTCACTGTTGTGTTACCGATTCTTCACCGGATATTCTCGAGCTCAAGGTTATTCAGACGGAGGTCTATGATTTGTTTAGCCCTGATCCCGGGGTTGTCACAGGTTTTGGTATCAGAGCAGTACCGACCGTAGGAAAACCTTTCTATTGGTCGATGTTGAGTCTAGTGTGTGTGAAAACTATTTCAAAAATGAAAAGTATTTGCGAAAACTCTAGTATGCTTCTTTTTCTTCTTATCCAGTTTTGCTCTAACTCTTGTTATCTTATCTGGTGATGATTTTAGAAAAGTTTCGATATCTCTTCTAGTCCTTCAAAGCTTAGGTGCCTTTTGGGCATGTAGTTTCTCAGCCAGTTGACCTAGTGTTGAGTTCTCTAGAGTTGTGTGTGTTGTGAATTCCTTGTTCCCCTTTCTCTTGTTCATCTGAGAGATTCCTTTCCATCATGATCTCTCTGACTTCTGGACCCGCAATATTATATTGTTGATCCACAATATTCTGTTCTAGGCTTCGAGGTTTCTTTTCGCCTCGTATGCCTCCTTTTTGCCTGCTTGGGTACTTCAGAAGTTGTTTCTTCTTTTGGAAGCTACCTTGTGATTACTATCTTGTAGTGTACGTTGTGTCACTCAAGTAGTAGTTACTCCTTTCTTTGGGTTTTAACCCTTGGACTTGAACCTAAGATCCCCAATTGTGCTGGATTCTGGTGTTGTGAATCTTGTACATGAACCTGACCTTTAACCCAAGATCCATTACTTTGACCCCTGTCCTTAATGTTCACACATTACCTCAGGATGGCTGGTACTCCAATTCTGGCCTCCAAGCTTGTGGTCTTTGTCGCGATTGAATTGTGAAAATTAAGGACTTCCCCTACCACTAGCTAAGGTAGATGTTCTTTAATGGAACCAAATAGATCACGACAAGAGTACTCCTTGAGAGTCTCGCATCTATATTCGTGACTCTGCCACACCTTACCTTTTCTCTGTTGGAATTATGCCCTAGAGGCAATAATAAAGATGTTATTATTATAATTCTTGTTCATGATAAAGTTTATATTCCATGCCAGAATTGTATTAAGCGGAAACTTTAATACTTGTGTGGTTTGTAAACAACACTGTGTCCCTAGTACGCCTCTATGGACTAGCTCATTGATCAATGATGGTTAAGGTTTCCTAACCATAGACATGAGTTGTCAATTGATAATGAGATCATATCATTGGGAGAATGATATGAAGGACAGACCCAAACTAAGCGAAGCAATTAGATTGTTTCATCTAGTTCATCTTTGCGAAGCTTTTCCTATGTCAAATATTGTATTCCTTAGACCATGAGATAATGCAACTCCCTGGTACCGGAAGAAAGCTTTGAGGTCATCAAACGTCATCCTATGAGAGGGTGATCATAAAGGTGTCTCTCAGGTGATCGGAAAGTATCTGTTGGGTTGTATGTATCGAGATGGAATTTGTCCCTCCCAAGTCGGAGAGATATACTTCGGGCCCACTCGTGTCGATATCAACACCGCTTGCAAGCATGTGGTTAAGGAGTTAATCACAAAGTGATATCGGATTACGGAACGAGTAAAGTACTTGCTGTGAACGAGATTGAACTAGGTATGACGATACCAACGATCGAATCTCGGGCAAGTAAAATATCGCGAGACGAAGGGAATATATATATGGGATTGATTGAATCCTGGCATCGTGGTTCATCCGATATGATCATCGATGAATGTGTGGGAGTCAATATGGGTGCCCAGACCCCGCTGTTGATTATTGATAGAAGATCATGTCTGCATATTCTCGAACCCGCAGGGTCACACACTTAACGTATCTCGATGCTAGGATAGATTGGATAATTGGTTTATGAATTTTTTTTCGGAGTCTCGGATGGGATCCGGGATATCACGAGAGGTTCCGGAATGGTCCGGAGAATAAGATTCATATAAGGAAGTGCAGTTTTTGGAGTTCGGAATTGTTCCGGGTTAATCGGTATTGTACCAGAATCTTCTAGAACCTTCCGGAAGGGGACCAACGTGGCCCCACCTTCCGGGAGGGGGCATGGTACTATGAGGGAGTGTCCTGGCCGCATTGGTCCAGGGGCACAAGGCCCCATAGGTCCCAGCCGATCCTAGATAAGTTTAAACTCGTTTAAACTAGAGATAGGATTTCTAGATAAGGGAGAGTTTAAATCGTTTAAACTAGAGATAGGATTTCTAGATAAGGGAGAGTTTAAATTGTTTAAACTAGAGATAGGCTTGGAGGAGGGCAGGCTGACCCCTCTATATATAGAGGGTGGTGCGCCTCCCCTACTACACACCTTCCTCCAAGCCCTAGCAGCCTTGCTACCTTCCTCTCTCCTCCCGATTGTTTGTGGCGAAGCCTGCAGAAATTCTCCACCATATACACCACGCCGTCGTGTTGTAGATCCAATCTATCTCTCCACCATACTCGCTGGTCCGAGGAAGGAGGATACGTCGAGGTGCTGCACGTGTGCATCTCACGGAGGCACCGCCACTTGTGGTGCTAGATCGGATCGGATCGCGAGGAGAAGAAGCAAGTACGACTACATCACCCACGTTCCGACGAACGTTCCGCTGTGCGAATCTTCAAGGGTATGAAGATCTAATACAATCTCTCTCGTTGTTTGCATCTCCTAGATTAGATCTTGGCTTTCCCTCTGTTCGCTCCGTAGAAAATTTTGATTTACTATGCCGCGAAACCCTTCAGTGGTATCAGAGCTAGATCTATGCGTAGATGTGTTTCACGAGTAGAACGCAACATGGTTGTTGCGGGCGTTGATGTTTTCTGTTGCAAGCCTATTGTTTGTGTTCTTCTTATGACGCGGGATAGTGAGATTGAAGCGGTCCAGGCCAACCTTACGCGACGTCGTTCGCGAGACCGGCTCCGCACTTGACGTGTGGCTTGTTCCACACATGCGGCTGGTGGATGTCAGTTTCTCTCACTATAGTTGTCATGGGATTAACACCGGAGTTTGGCAACCATAATATCACCGTTGTGGCTTTCCGTAGGTAAGAATCGTTCTTAGCATCTACTCCCATAAGCCACGTAAAACATGCAACAACAAAGTAGAGGCGTCTAACTTGTTTTTGCAGGGAGTGTTTTCTGTGATATGGTATGGCCCAAGATGTGATGTGTATATTGTATGCGATGATCATGTTTTGTAATGTTTCACGACTTGCATGTCGATGAGTACACAACGGCAGGAGCCATATGGTTGTCTTTATAATTGTGTATGACCTGAGTCAACTTCTTATACGCCATGTAATAGCTTTACTTTATCGCTAAGTAGTTAGCAATAGTTGTAGTTGCTATTCGTGGTGGAGGCAATCATGGTGGAGTGATGGAGATCATTAGGAGCACAATATGGAGATCATTCTTGAGGATTGGCTATACCATGTCACATAAAGTTATATGCATGTGATGTTTATCCCTTTTATGTATCTTATTATGCTTAGATCGCGACGGTAGCATTATAAGATGATTCCTCATAAAGATCAAGATAAAACTGTGTTCTCCCCAAGTATGCACCGCTAGCGAAAGTTCGTCGTGTCCAAGCATCACGTGATGATCGGGTGCTATAGACTCTACGCTCACATACAACGGGTGCAAGCCAGTTTTTGCACACGCGGAAATACTTGGGTCTAGCTTGACGAGCCTAGCATGTACAGACATGGCCTCGGAACACAAGAACCGAAAGGTTAAGCATGAGTCATATGAATGATATGATCGACACTTTGTTGTCCACCATTGAAACCACATCTCTTCTCGTGATGATCGGATTAGGTGTGGTGAATTTGGATTGTGTTCACTAAACAACTTGAGGGATGTTGAATTTAGTGGGAGTTCATCTAGTAATTTGATTAAGTTGAACTATTTATCATGAACATAGTCTAAATTGTACTTGCCAATACTGTAGATCACATGGCCAAGTCCAACTTCAACTTCAACGTTTTTGCTGAGAAGGAAAAGCTTAGAAACAATGGGTCTAACTTCACCAATTGGTTCCGCAATCTAGGAATCATTCATGCGGCGGACAAAGGACTATGTCCTTGGTAAAGCGTTAGGTGACCCCCTAACGCAACTTCACGATCGATGAGAAAGCTGTCTATCAGTCGCGCAAAGATGATTATGGTGTGATTAAGAGCACCATGTTGTTTGCTATGGAACCGGAACTTCAAAATCGTTTTGAAACCTATCCTGGGCCCTTCGAGATTCTCGAGGAGCTAAAAACCATGTTTCAGACTCAGGCCCGTTCTGAGAGATATGAGATCTCTGAGAAGTTCTTTAACTGCAAGATGGAGGAAGGGAGTTCCTTTAGTGAGCACGCCATAAAGATGTCAGGCTACACTCAACGCCTTGAGCAAGCTGGAATGCACGATTCGGAGGAGCTCAAGATTGACAGGTTCTGCAATCACTCCCTCCCAGCTACAAAAGTTTTGTAGTGACTCATAATCAGATTGGTTCCATCGATCGATCACCGAGCTCTTCGCAAAGTCAAGGCTGCGGAAGTGGACATCAAGAAGGATAATCATGTGTTGATGGTCAACAAGCCCTCCTTTAAGAAAGGTAAGGAAACAAAGAAGCCCTTCAAGAAGGGCGTGACAAGCGCAATGCCCTCGAGAAGAAGCTCGGTGCTGGTCCCAAGCCGGACAGGTGCTTCTATTGCAAGGACAAGGGTCATGAAGCGCAACGTCCAAAGTACTTAGCGGACAAGAAGGCTGGCACCATCAAAGGTATATTTGATATACATGTTATTGATGTTTTCCTTACTAGACCTCGTTGTAGTGCAGGTAATTGATCGGTTCGGTTGCTAATATTTGTAAATCGAAGCAGAGCTACGGAATAGGCGGCTTGCGAGGGATGAGGTGACGATGCGTGTTGGCAACGGATCAAGAGTTGATGTGATGGCCGTCGCACGCTCTCCTTAGTTTTACCTTGGGATTAGTTTTAAACCTTAATAAATGTTATTATGTGCTGCGTTGAGCATGAACATTATTTGGATCGTGTTTATTGCAAGACGGTTATTCATTTAAATCGGAGAATAATGGTTGTTCTATTTATATGAGTAACATCTTTTATGGTCATGCACCTCTTGTAAATGGTTTATTTCTTCTAAATCTCGAAGGGATGAAACACACATCCATAACATTGAGGCTAAGAGATGCAAAGTAGATAGTGATAATGCTACTTAATTGTGGAGCCGTCGTCTAGGTCATATTGGTGTAAAGCGCATGAAGAAACTCCATTCTGATGGACTTTTGGAGTCTCTTGATTTTGAATCATTTGACACATGCGAACCATGCCTCATGGGCAAGATGATCAAAACCCCGTTCTCCGGTATGATGGAGCGAGCAACGGACTTGTTGGAAATCATACATACCGATGTATGCGGACCGATGAGTGTTTCGACGCGCGGTGGATATCGCTATTTCCTCACTTTTACCGATGACTTAAGTAGATATGGGTATATCTATTTAATGAAACATAAATCTGAAACATTTGAAACGTTCAAGGAATTTCAGAATGAAGTGGAGAACCATCATAACATAAAGATTAAGTTTCTACGATCCGATCGTGGGGGCGAATATTTGAGTTATGATTTTCTCACGCATCTTAAAGCAAGTGGAATCGTTTCACAACTCACGCCACAGTAACGCAATGGTGTGTCTGAGCAGGAATCGAACCCTATTAGATATGGTCCGATCAATGATGTCTCTTACTGATTTGCCGTTATCATTTTGGGGTTATGCATTAGAAACCGCTGCATTCACTTTAAATAGGGCTCCATCTAAATCCGTTGAAACGACACCATATGAACTGTGGTTTGGTGCTAAACCTAAGTTGTCGTTTCTTAAAGTTTGGGGATGCGAAGCTTACGTCAAGAATTTTATGCCGGACAAGCTCGAACCCAAAGCGGAGAAATGCGTCTTCATAGGATACCCTAAGGAAACTATTGGGTATACCTTCTATCACAGAACCGAAGGCAAAGTGTTTGTCGCAAAGAACTGTTCCTTTCTTGAGAAGGAGTTTCTCTCGAAAGAAGTGAGTGGGAGGAAAGTAGAGCTTGACGAGGTTATTGAACCTTCTCTTGAATTGGAGAGTAGCGCAACACCTGAAATTGTTCCATGCTTTGCACCAACAATAGAGGAAGCTAATGACAAGGATCATGAAGCTTGGACGATCTTGCTCTTGAGCGTCGCGGTCGACAAGGTCGCGTGCCCCTCTGAGTGGTACGGCAACCTGTCTTGTTGTCTTGTTGGTAGAAGACGGTGAACCTACGAACTATGAGGAAGCGATGATGAGCCCGGACTCGAGAAATGGCTGGAAGCCATGAAATCCATTGGGATCCATGAGCGAAAACCAAGTATGGACTTTGGTGGATCCTCCTAGCGACCGAAAGGCCGTTGAGTGCAAATGGATATTCAAGAAGAAAGCGGACGCGGATGGTAATGTTACCGTCTATAAAGCACGCTTGCAAAGGTTTTCGACAAGTTCAAGGTGTTGACTACGATGAGACTTTCTCTCCCGTAGCGATGTTTAAGTCCATTCGGATTTTATTAGCAATTGCTGCGTTTCATGATTATGAAATATGGCAGATGGATGTCAAGACTGCTTTCCTCAATGGGAACATTGATGAAGAGTTGTATATGATGCAACCCGAAGGTTTTGTCGATCCTAAGGATGCTGATAAAGTATGCAAACTTCAGCGTTCCATTTATGGACTGAAGCAAGCATCTCGGAGTTGGAACCTTCATTTTGATCAAGTGATCAAGAGCTTTGGATTTGTTCCAAATTGCTACGAAGCTTGTATCTACAAGAAAGTGAGTGGGAGCTCGGTGACGTTTCTGGTACTATATGTGGATGACATATTGATTATTGGAAATGACATCAACATGCTTAACGATGTGAAGAGTTATTTGAACAAGTGTTTTTCAATGAAAGACCTAGGTGAAGCTGCTTATATATTGGGCATCAAAATCTATAGAGATAGACAAAGACGCCTGATAGCTTTAAGCCAGAGTACATACCTAGACAAAGTTCTGAAAAGGTTCAGAATGGATAAGGCAAAGAAAGGTTCAGTGCCTATGTTGTCAGGTAAGATATTGAGCAAGGCTCAGTGTCCAGCTACGGTAAATGATAGGGAAGCTATGAGCAAAGTGCCTTATGCCTCGGCCATAGGTTCCATCATGTATGCCATGTTGTGTACTAGACCGGATGTGTCCAATGCTCTTAGTTTGACGAAAGATATCAAAGTGATCCGAGTGGAACATTTGGACAGCCGTGAAGAACATCCTAAAGTACCTAAATAGAACTAAAGAAATGTTCTTAGTCTATGGGGTGATGAGCGACTTGTCGTAAAGGTTACGTCAACGCTAGTTTCGACACCGACAAGGATGATTCTAAATCTCGACAGGATACGTGTATATTTTGAATGGAGGAGCCGTGAGTGGAGAAGCTGCAAGTAAAGCGTGATCGCGGGATCTACATGAAGCGGAATACATGGCTGCCGCAGCGTCAAGTGAAGGAGTTTGGATCGAAACTTCATCATCGAGCTTGGCGTGGTTCCAAGTGCATTGGATCCACTGGAGATATTGTGTGACAACATCGGCGCCATAGCACTCGCTAAGGAACCAAGATATCATCCAAAGACCAAGCATATCAACGCAAGTTTCATATAATCCGAGATTATATAGCGAGATGGAGATCGAAGATTAGCAAAGTACATACGGATCCGAATGTCACAGATCCACTAACTAAACCTCTTCCACGTGTAAACATGATCAACACCTCGATTGCCATGGGTGTGAGATTGTTGCAGATGTAAACTAGATTATTGACTCTAGTGCAAGTGGGAGACTGTTGGAATTATGCCCTAGAGGCAATAATAAAGATGTTATTATTATAATTCTTGTTCATGATAAAGTTTATATTCCATGCTAGAATTGTATTAAGCGGAAACTTTAATACTTGTGTGGTTTGTAAACAACACGTGTCCCTAATGCGCCTCTATGGACTAGCTCATTGATCAATGATGGTTAAGGTTTCCTAACCATAGACATGAGTTGTCAATTGATAATGAGATCATATCATTGGGAGAATGATATGAAGAACAGACCCAAACTAAGCGAAGCAATTAGATCGTTTCATCGTGTTCATCTTTGCGAAGCTTTTCCTATGTCAAATATTGTATTCCTTAGACCATGAGATAATGCAACTCCCTGGTACCGGAAGAAAGCTTTGAGGTCATCAAACGTCATCCTATGAGAAGGTGATCATAAAGGTGTCTCTCAGGTGATCGGAAAGTATCTGTTGGGTTGTATGTATCGAGATGGAATTTGTCCCTCCCAAGTCGGAGAGATATACTTCGGGCCCACTCGGTAATCGATATCAACACCGCTTGCAAGCATGTGGTTAAGGAGTTAATCACAAAGTGATATCGGATTACGGAACGAGTAAAGTACTTGCTGTGAACGAGATTGAACTAGGTATGACGGTACCGACGATCGAATCTCGGGCAAGTAAAATATCGCGAGACTAAGGGAATATATATATGGGATTGATTGAATCCTGGCATCGTGGTTCATCCGATATGATCATCGATGAATGTGTGGGAGTCAATATGGGTGCCCAGACCCCGCTGTTGATTATTGATAGAAGATCATGTCTGCATATTCTCGAACCCGCAGGGTCACACACTTAACGTATCTCGGCGCTAGGATAGATTGGATAATTGGTTTATGAATTTTTGTTGAGTCTCGGATGGGATCCGGGATATCACGAGAGGTTCGGAATGGTCCGGAGAATAAGATTCATATAAGGCGTGCAGTTTTTGGAGTTGAATTGTTAATTGTGTCGGTATTGTAAGCTTCTAGAACCTTCGGAAGGGGACCAACGTAGCCCCACCTTCCGGGAGGGGCATGGGCCTATGAGGGTGTCCTGGCGCATTGGGCCAGGTCACAAGGCCCCATAGGGCCCAGCCGATCTAGATAAGTTTAAACTCGTTTAAACTAGAGATAGGATTTCTAGATAAGGGAGAGTTTAAATCGTTTAAACTAGAGATAGGATTTCTAGATAAGGGAGTTTAAATTGTTTAAACTAGAGATAGGCTTGGAGGAGGGCAGGGCTGGCCGCCCCTCTATATATAGAGGGTGGTGCGCCTCCCCCTACTACACACCTTCCTCCAAGCCCTAGCAGCCTTGCTACCTTCCTCTCCCTCCCGATTGTTTGTAGGCGAAGCCCGCAGTGAAATTCTCCACCATATACACCACGCCGTCGTGTTGTAGATCCAATCTATCTCTCCACCATACTCGCTGGTCCGAGGAAGGAGGAGACGTCGAGGTGCTGCACGTGTGCATCTCACGGAGGCACCGCCACTTGTGGTGCTAGATCGGATCGGATCGCGAGGAGAATAAGCGAGTACGACTACATCACCCACGTTAACGCAGCGTTCACTGTCTTGAATCTTCAAGGGTATGAAGATCTAATCCAATCTCTCTCGTTTTTTGCATCTCCTAGATTAGATCTTGGCTTTCCCTCTGTTCGCTCCGTAGAAAATTTTGATTTACTATGCCACGAAACCCTTCATTCTCTGCATTGGTTTTTGGAAGATTGTTGACTTATGCATCCACATCTCGGGATTCCATCCTAAGCATGTTCCTTTTCCCCTTGTTGTTTCCGACCTTTGTCTACCAGTTGGTAGACAAGTAGTAAATGTGCATCGGTGTCTTCTAATGCAACATACTCTTTTGGTCCATCTAGACAAACCATTTCGGAATGTCTAGGAGAAAAAAATCCAGTATCTCGTCATATCCATGACCAGGTCAAAGTGTTGTAATCTGCAGATTAAGAGGCATTAATTAGTTTCTATCTATTCCACCTTAAAGTATCACACTCTTTAATACTAAGAGGTCGTGCCGAGTTTCATGACCCCTTAACGAAGTGATGCTTTTACACATTTTTACCCACCCTTCCTCGAGCTTTCGTGCTCGTGAGTGATGCGTGTGCGTAATAATGTGGCCATTCGAGATTCTTAGCAATTATTATTGTTTTGAACTCTAAGGACATTTGTATCATTCTTAGCATGATTTGTCAATCCTATCACTAAGCAAAGAATGATTGTGCTACTAAGTCCGTTATTCTGGTGCACTCTCTTAGGTCAAAGAGTTAGGCTTGTGCCGAAGCTGTGAGACTATGTCGTTTGCCTTACCAAGAAAGTTTACTCTCAAACTAAGTGACATATCGGTGGTTCGTGATATTCTAGATGTCTACTAGAAGTATCGCCATGTTGACACATGACCGTGTTGTCAAGTTCTTGAGCAAGCAAGTTCTCTGAACTGCACCTTTCTCCAAGGATCCGTACTGGATACCCCTGAATTAGTTGGTTGAGCTTAAACAACAAATTGGAGAGTTGTAAAACAAAAGTTTTATCCGACTTTGTTCCTTCTTAAAGGGTTTTCTAGTTTTGTTCGTGTTGAAGAATGATAATATTTCCTTTGTGGATATGTTATCTCCCCCATCTTTGATTTGATTTGGGTTATCATCAAGTCAAACTCAGTTCCAAGGACTATCTTGACGGTGTTACTTCTTGTGATGCTTCACTTGAGTACATCCTCATGTCTTTGGTCTGACCAATATTCTTGCCTTGTTCATGCAACATATGAGTCCATCTTCTTGGAGTGTCTCAATAAGTTTGTTGTTGAGCCCATCAATGACATCCTTATCTTCTCCATGTTAGGTTAGATTCATATGGAACATTTGGCATTAATGTTGGAAACTTTTGAGAACCATCTTCGAGTCATCTCGAAGTATGAGTTCTGGATGTTAGAAGTAATCTTCTCCGGTTCACGTGCAAATGTTGAAAGATGTCACTATGGATTCGAGTAGAGTTAACTCCGTTCTTTAAGGACACATGTGTGTTTGATTGTTAATACTTTATATGTATGCAGTTGTCATTCGACAATATGCTAATACATGTGTATAGCAATCTAGCTTAGTCTTTTGGAGCTTTATACTGTAGTCCATACCTTGAGAATCTAGTGACTTTACCTTTGCGGTAAATGTTGCAAACTTTCTATTCGGACATGTTGAGTCTGAAATATCGTTTCACCTAACCAAATTTGAATCTCAAGCAAATATGATGGTTGATTGATGTAATGGTTGATACACTTAGCTGGAAAGACCCTTCGTCATAATCTCTTGATTCAGCAATATCAACCGCTCTTCATGAGGCTTCTTCTATGATTTATTATAGGATTTGTGCTTATGATTTCCTTTGTATCCAAAGTCCTACCTTTACTTTGATGCTTCGTATCTCGAACATCAAGGAGAACATTTAAAGTAGTGCTGCTAAATGTCTTTCGGTCGATCCTCCAGACCCTTTTATGTTGGCAAGCATTATGTTGTGCCAAGTACTTGAAGTCTGAGAATGAAGTTTCTTTCTTCTCGTGTCATTAGGAATCTTCTTAACCTATTCATCCTAGTGGTGTAAAGTGATATCATGATCTTGGCAAAGATTTTGATAAATTTTGATGAATAAAGAATTTCCTTCGTTTTCTCAACCATGGTTTAAGAGTGACTATGATTTTGGTAATCAGGAGTTCCTCTTGCTACATGTTCCTTGCGACTCTTATGAGTCCTCTCCACCAAAACACATTTCTGTCTTAAGCCTTATGTTGGATGAAAGAGTGTCCCTTCTGTTTCAAAAGTAGTTCAATAGCTTGGTTTTGTTGATCCATATCTCTACAACCTGAAATCTCTACTTAAGACATTTAGTAGAGGTTCTTTATCGAAGTATGTGGTCATGTTCTTTCTGTTGGAAGCCTTCCTCTCGGAAGCTTCAAAACTCTTTTGTGAATTACATGGTCTCAATCCTTATGAAGACCATCTATCTAACAACTTGAAACCTCCTCCTTTTGTTTCCTCTGTTACCTTGGTGTGTTTAATGTTCGTCATCTCAGAGTTGTTTCTAAACACTCCATCCATGAGTTGACCATGAGATACTATGTGTGTCATTTAGTGTGTTTCCCCTCTTATCTTTAGAGTGGCCCTATTCCTTTATCTATCTGTCTCTTTTCCTACCTTTGGAATCTCGGGTCGAGATTCTCGTAAGGGGGATAGAGTGTACCACCCTAGTTCTAGCTAATATCTTATTTAGGGTTTGATTGTGCATTGCATGAGCATCATATTTTAAATTGTGCATCAGAGAAATAAATCAAAGCCTCAAACCCTAATATCCCCCCCCCCTCTTTGTAAATTTTTCAAATGGTTTCAAATAGTTTGAAAATGGTCAAAAAGTTGTGAAGCCCAAAATGTTACAAGGGCCTCACATTATTTTAAATGTTTCACAAAATCTAAGGCATTTTTGAAATGACCAAAATAGTTTTGTATATGAAAATACAAAAGGGAAATACAAAACAGGAAAAAGAAAAAGATTTTGATAAAAAAAGAGAGCCGGTAAGCCATTCCAGGCCCAGCCCAATTCCCTCTCCTCTCCTCCCTGCCGCCATGTGCAGTAAACCGCAGCCTAGCTCAGCCTGTTTGCAGGCCACCATCGGCCCGTACCGCTTCACTCCTTTTTCCCTGTCATCTTCCTCCTGCCTAGCACACTGCTTGGTGTCGCCACTGCCTCCGTTGATCAGCACCGCTCGATCGCCGCCATCCGCCAACCTAGGAGATGGGATAAGACCGCCAAGATGCCCTGCCTCTCCCTTATCTTCTCCCTTTTCCCCCTGGAGCTCTCCCTCCCTTGTTTTCTCTCTGCCCGAACCCTAGCTCCGGCTAGAGCTGTCCATCGCCGATGTTTATAGCCATCCCGAGCCTCGCCATGATGACAGCAAGCTCCGCCTTGTCTCCCTCTACTTCCCCATCAAAGGAATCGAGGAGGGGTGCCCTTAATCGCCGCCATCGACGTCGTCATTCCCGCCTCCGGCCGCCGCCTTCGACGATGTTGCCGACACCGTGCGACCTCACCTCACGTCAATGACCGCACCACTACGCTCCTGGTGAGCCGCTGATCCTCTTGGACCACCTCGTTGGCCCCCTCCCTCTCTGTTTCTTGCTTGCATCGATCACCGTAGTGCGCCGCCGCTCGACCTTGTTGCTGGCCAAGCTCCGACGACCCTCCCTTGGCGGCGCCGCCCCTATTAGGTAGCCCGCATTGAGCTAAGTCAAATGCGTGCATCTAAGCTAGACCGCTCGCCCCTAGCTCCGCCAACCGCCACCGTCTAGCTGTTCTCCGGCAAGTCCCACGTGGCGCCAAGGTGGAGTCTGACGTGGCCCTCTGGCCTTTTGAACTTTGACTGCCAAGGTGGCATCCGACGTGGACTCGGCCCCACCAGTCAGTCTCTGTGGCTAGACTCCGCCCAGTGACAAATACCCCACCCTATGCTGACGTCACAGTGACGAAGTAAATTATTTAAAAATGGTTTAATAATTCTAGAATTTTATTAAATCTTGTAAATTCAAGAACTAATTCATTTTATGTCAGAAAAATATGTATAATATGTCAAAATGTTCAGAAAAATGAGAACTATCTATATAAGCTATAATTATGCATTGTTAAGAAACTTACATGACACGTTTAATTAGAAGAACAAACCAACCCCTCTCGTATACATCCGGAGTTCTTTCGAATTAGGGTTTATACCCCTCGGAACCCCGATTAAATGGTTGAGCATGTATTAGGGTTACTTTTCAATACGATTTAACTTGTCATATCATCATCCTTGCTTGAGCATTGCATCGATGCCATGTGTTGATTGTTTCCCCCTCTTTCTGGTGTTTGGCTCTTTGCGGTAGAATACGATATCGAGATCGCGATCGAAGACCGAGATTAACACCATCAAAGTTTGAAGATCGACAAACAATACTTGACCAACTGTAACCAAGTCAAGTACAAGCCCTGAAGATCTGCTTACTGATTATCAACAGGCAAAGGCAAGCATATCCCCACCATGATACAATCCTATGTTTACGAAAGTATTTCAATTCCTACCATGATGCATACGATCCTACTGTGGTCTTTTATCGATAGATAGAGTATCCTATCTATTGCATTACTCCCTTGAGCATATATTACCTGATCCACTGCTCCTAGCATAACTAGGTTTGGCTTGTGTGCACTGCTAGTCCTTATATATGTGTCCTGCTTAGCCATACATAGCTGTTGAGTCTGGTTCATCCAGATGATGTATCAGATGCAGAGAATCTAGTATGACAGGAGATCGTGATGAGATGAGATCAGAGGTGATATGAGTTAAACATGCTAAGTCTTGTATGTGAGGCCACGGTGGGATGTGGTTTTTGTAGTCCCATGCTCGCCACCACTAGGACCTAAGTTCTTGCCTTTGGAACCGAGATGAGCGTCCAGCCACACGGGGCTTGGGAACCCCTTGCCTGATTAACTTGCCTAGTATATTCCATGAGTTACATAGTTTGGGCATTCCATTCCACATATGCATAGAAAACCTTTTGAAAGATTTGTCGGGTGAAGGTGCATTCATAACAGGTAGGGAAGCGTGGCCGCGGTTGCTTGGGGTTGATAGCGCCCCTGGTAAACCAACCTCGCCTCACATCTTTAAGTACCGGCTTCGGGATTTGACCCGTTATGGCGGAACCATACTTATTGCGTGACTCATGGTATCGCCGAAAGCAAGGTAAAGGTCGTGGACAACCACCCTCTGTCGGCCTTCCAAGGAAGAGGGCTAATGTACTGGCATTAAGAGTCAGTTGGTACGTGTGGGTAAAGTTGTACACCCCTGCAGGGTAAAATCTTTTTGAAAAGCCGTGTTCACGGTTATGAACGCTTGGTGACTAGATTCTAAGATCATAGAGAACTTTAACCTAACCGTAAAACTTGGCAGATCAACGTGTGCTTAAGGATGCTTCCTCATGGGTACGAGGGGGTGATCCTAGTTGGTAGATGATGATGATTTGGTAGATATCAAAAGATGGTGATCAATATTTCGGAGACGTCGCTCTCTTATCCCTTTTTTAAATACTCTGATTAGACGAGCTTCTTCTCCCTCTTGTTTTATAAACAAAGATGGATTTATGCAAAACAACACCACCAGCCAGAAGTCTTGCAGAGTACACCCTGTACTCACCCTTGCTTTCTTGATACTTTTGGCAGAGTAAGTGTTCCCCTAAAGATCAGTTTGGTACTACATCGATACCGACGAGTAGCTTGGGGTTCCCGTCCATCAGCCTGGAATCTATGGGCTGAGACGTCATCGTTATGCTTTAGGCCTCTTAGGCCATTTGTTAAGTTTGCTATACTTAATAGCATAATTTTCCTTCCGTTGTTTGATGTTTGTGGTCAGTGACCTCTGCTTGTAATAATTTGGTTCTCTGCTCAGTTATGAGCTTGCTGTAATAAATTTTGTGTCGTGGGGTCACTGTTGTGTTACCGATTCTTCACCAGATATTCTCAAGCTCAAGGTTAAGCTTATGTTCAGACGGAGGTCTGGGATTTGTTTAGCCCTGATCCCGGGGGTGTCAGAACTGTTTACTTTCTAAAATTACTACAAGCAATTACTTTCTTCCACACTATACATTTAATCCTTTGTTTTCAGCAAAACCAGTGAGCTTGACAACCTCACTGATAAGTTGGGGCAAAGTATTTTGGTTGTATTGTGTGCAGGTTCCATGTTGTTAGCAACACCTTTGGAAGTGGTTTCTTTATCCTACTGGTTCGATAACCTTTGTTCCATAACTGAGGGAAAACTTGTTGTTGTGCTCATCATACTTTGCTCTTGGGGGTTCCCAACAGGCTCTACATCAACTGAGCCATCACAAGCTTTTCTAGCGCCGCTGCCGGGGAGAAAGAAGATTTCTGCAAGGTGAGTCTCTCACTACCTATCTCTTTACATTGTTTTTGTTTTGCTTAGTTTGGTTTTCTTCTTTTTATCAAAAACACAAAAAATTATTTCCTACTTTAGTTGCTATTTTTGATGGCTTGCTTTAATCTTACAAAAATGACTACTCTTTAAAATACTAAGTTGTGTGATTTCACTAGCACAAACAACAATGATTTAATTTGCACACCTATTGCTCCACCTGTTCCTGAAGCTACTTTCTATGAAATTAAACCTTCTTTGCTAAATCTTGTTATGAAAGAGCAATTTTCTGGTGTTAGTACTGATGATGATGCTGCTCACCTTAATAATTTTGTTGAACTTTGTGAGATGCAAACATATAAGGATGTAGATGGAGATATTATTAAGCTTAAATTTTTTTCCTTTTTCTTTAAAAGGAAGAGCTAAAGATTGGTTGCTATCTTCGCCTAAAAATAGTATTGATTCTTGGATTAAATGCAAAGATGCTTTCATTGGAAAATAATATCCTCCTGCTAAGATTATATCCATGAGAAGTGAAATAATGAAATTTAAACAATTTGATAATGAACATGTTGCTCAAGCTTGGAAAAGAATGAAATCTTTAGGGAAGAATTTCCCCACTCATGGACTGACTACTTGGATGATTATCCAAACCTTTTATGCAGGACTGAATTTTTCTTCAAGAAATCTGTTGGATTCGGCTGCTGGGGTACCTTTATGTCCATCACTTTGGGCGCTACAACAAGGCTCTTGGATAATATGATGATTAATTATTCTGAATGGCACACTGAGAGAGCTCCACAAGGTAAGAAGGTAAATTCTGTTGAAGAAACCTCCTCCTTGAGTGATAAGATTGATACTATTATGTCTATGCTTGTTGGTGGACAAGCTCATATTGATCGAAATAATGTTCCTTTAGCCTCTTTGTTTGCTCAAGAAGAGCAAGTTGATGTGAACTTCATTAGAAGTAATAATTTTAACAACAATGCTTATAGGATTTTTTTGGTAATAATAATATAGGCCATATTCTTCTAATAACGGTAATGCTTATGGAAATTCCTACAACAACGATAGAAGTGCACCCTCTAAACTTGATGTCATGCTTAAGGATTTTATTATTAAACAAATTGCTTTCAATAAAACTGTTGAGGAAAAGTTTGGAAAAATTGATGATCTTGCTTTATGGTTGATAGCCTTGCCCTTGAAGTTGAGCTTCTTAAATTAAAGATTATGCCTCATGATGTTAAAGAAATCAAGACTTTGAATTCCATTAAAGTTGGAATTGATGAAAATGTTAGTATGTTAACTAAATTGCATGCTAGGTGGGAAAGATAAGATGAAATTGCTAGAATTAATAATATGACTAAAATTTGTACCATTGACACCACTAGTGATGTTGATCCTAGCAAAACTCCTACTATTAATGGTAAAATAATTGGTGTAGACAAAGCCCCATTCCTTATGCAACATTGCCTAAACCCACTAGAACTTTTTCCAATAAAATTGAAACATGAAGCTTCTATTCATAGGAAATTAGAAGATGGTTTGGAGCCCATCATTAATATGAAAGTGAATGATTTTTATTTCAAAGCTTTATGTGTTCTTTGTACTAGTTTCTCTATTATGCCTAGAAAAATTTATGATATGCTTGATTTACCACCATTGGAAGATTGTTATTTGGATGTCCATCTTGATGATAATGCTAAAAAGCAATGTTAAGGAAATCAGAAATCGTTAGCTGCTCGGTTGGCTTGGGACTAGCGACTAATCGGAATTCGGACGATTAACTGATTTAATCGGTCGGCTATTAATCGGTGCAGCCTACCAAAATTAGCACCTAAAACACGTATGAATCCTCAGCCTTAAGCTCCCGGATGAGATCCTCAAGGCTCTCGAGCTCTTGTATCTAAGGTCTGGTCGGCAACTACGAGGAACTGGCCAACAACGACAAGGAACTAGTTGGTGATGGCTGAAATCAAGCTCCTGGAGGCAGGGATCGAACGGGAGCTTCACAAAACCTACTTCATTGGGGCGGGCTAGAATGGATGGGCGATATGTGTTGATAATTTTGCAACTTTTTTGACCAAGTGTAGTGGTTAATCGGGAACATACCTAGTAATCGGAGTGTCAGACCTATTAATCGGGCTAAACGATTAACACAAAGGATTAATGGTAATCGACACGGTCAGGTCCCTAGTAGCGATTAATCGGCCTAGTAATCGCTGATTCGGCCTAGTTTTTGAATAGTGCTAAAAAGAAACCTATGGGGAGAATTAATGAGGTTCTTATTATGGTTAACAATACCTTTGTCCCCGTTGATTTCTATGTTTTGGATGTCGAATGCAATGCTTCTTGTCCTATTATTTTTGGAAGACCTTTTCTTAGAACTGCTGGTGCCATTATTGATATGAAGGAAGGCACCATTAAATATCAATTACTACTCAAGAAAGGTATATAACACTTCCTTCGAAAAAAGAAACAAGCTATCTTTTGATTCTCTTATTAGAACAAAATTTGATGTTGATGCTTCTTCATTCAAAAATACTTGATTCTTGCTTTCTGTGCCTAGCTGAAAGGCGTTAAAGAAAAGCACTCTTGGGAGATAATCCAATTTTTTATTTCATTAAGTTTTTTTGTTGAGAATTGTAAATTATTGCCTCTGTAATAACCTCTCATTATCCTTATTCTTTGGTTTTTTTGCCAAGAATTGCCTCTAATGAGAGGGAAGTTGCTGTCCCGAAACAGATTTCTGTGCTTCGCTATAAAAAATCGTGAAAAATCCCAGAATGCCGTATTGATCTGCAATTTTTTGTGCGCATGCCCCGTGTATTTACCCAACTTTTTTTAGTTTTGGACTTTCGATTTGAGCAACAAAAGATTTTCTAAAAAATTGGTCTTTACCTGCAGGTCTGTTTTGACAGATTTCTGCCATTATTTGCAATTGCCTCTTAATCGATTTCTTTTTTAGTTCTTTCGATCACTTGAGATTTTAAAAGGAGTTTATACAGTAGAATATGTTTTAATGGATGGTTTACTTGAGCTGAAACTGAACCTCAAGGTTTATTATCTTGCATACACAAATGTTGTTAATGAAGATTGTGTGAAGTTTTGTATCAAGTAAATTTTCATGTGTAGGGAGAGAATGACGTGATGAGATGAAGTATGGACAAAAGCTCAAGCTTGGGGATGACACATGTGTCGCCCCAAGAAATATTAAAGAGGTACAAGCGTCAAATCTTGGGGATTCCCAAGACATCCCCTGACGAGGATCGATCTCGTCAATGCCCATTGTTATGAGCTTGGGTTTTGGAGAAGATGGGGATGCTGGAGATCGCGGAACGGTTAGCAAACAAGCAACACGGGGACACGAGGTTTACCCAGGTTCAGGCCCCCGGAGGGAAAACCCTACTCCTGCTTGTCTGCTCTTGATTACGGCGGAACCGAAAGTACAGGGGTGCGCAGATGCAATCTGGCGTGGATGTGTGTATGCTATGGTATGAAGTGCTAGATCTGTAGATCTATTGTAGCGTAGCCTATTGTATTGTAAACTGTCCTCCTCGTTGGACCCTCCTAGCCTTTATATATGGGGAGGCTAGGTCTCGGGTGCCAATACGATTTGGTTACAAGTTGTATTCCAACTCTAGTCTTGAGATTTCCTTGTCTTGTGCGCTTGGGAGTCCGTGTCCATATGGGCTTCATAGCAGCCGAAACGTCATAGGAGTCATGGACCCTGGAAGGTCGTCGAGTGGGCCTTTCGTCGGGCTGGACCAGGTAGGCTAACATCGGGTACCCGTAGGGCATATCCATCTCAGTAGCCCCCGAGTGTCCATCCGAAACGTAGATTCGGGTGGAGACTCAGTTGTCTTGAGCGTTGCATTTGGATGTCGGAGTTGAAAGTTGTGTCGAGTGCGAAGCTCTTCACCCGAAAGTTCGTCGGGTCAGCTGAATTTGTTCGGTTGTTGTAAATGAGTCGACATTGTGGATGTAGTCAACACAATGGATTATAGGGTACGCGACCAGAGCTCCTATGGGAGTAGCCCCCGAGTGTTTGTTCGAGTCGTAGACTCGAGCAAAGACTTATAGTCGTCAGTTGTGGGTTATGGCGACCCGGAAGTTCTTCGGATGACCTTGCAGATGTCCTGAATGCCTTCATTTTTTTTGAGTGCGCGACCAGCGCTCCATATGGGAGTAGCCCCCGAGTCCTTAGTCGAATCGTTGATTCGAGTGAGGAATCGAAGCGTGCCACTCGAAGATCTTTTGTGTGCGCGACCAGCTCTCCATTTTGGAGTAGCCCCCGAGTGTCTGGCGGAGTCGTAACTCCGGCAGAGACTCGAGTCTTGTATCTTATAGACGCAGTCGACAATCTAGCGGGCGTACCGATGACCTGGAAGTACATCGGGTGCGCGACTAGCGCTCCTGATAGGAGTATCCCCCGAGTGTCTAGTCGAGTCGCAGACTCGAGTGGAGAATCATGCGAGGAGAAACAACTGACTCGGAAGTTCATCGAGTCAGCGTCTCATGCATAAGGAGCCAGGAGTCGACGTAGCAGAGTCGCGCGACGGTTAGCCAGAAGGACTCGATGTTGCGGATGAAGTCAACGTCATTGCTTCTTTCGGGTGCGCGGCCAGGGCTGCTTTTGTTGTTGATTGATGTGGTCATCCGAGGAATGCATCGACTCGGATCTTGAGTTTATGGCGTAGCCATTTGTTTTGTCGACTCCTGTTGGAGGACCTGATAGAATAGCTCGGTGCTGTCGACGTCCTTGTAAGCTGCAGAAAATATAAAGATTTGTGAAGTACTTGTATCTTGTAAGAAATATTTGTCTGTCGGCTTGTATAGTAAGATTCGGGTGCCGATTGAGTCGACACTTTTGCATTGTTTGCTAGGCCTTTTCATTAGCCTGATTACCCTTAGTCTCGGTACCTTGCCGGGGCACTCGGAGTTCAAGGATTCGACGATCAGGCAGAATCAGCTAGGCTATTGCGTATGAGCTGCTCGAGTGCGTGGAGCCGATGGCACATTAGGTTACTCGAAGAGGGCGCAGCCCCCGACTGTTTCGAGTGCGAGTTAAAAAAGAAATCAGCTCTAAGTAGAGAAAAAACTTAGCTTTATTCGTAGTTTCCGTGGACGAAGTTGATGCGACCACGGACGTAGTCGACGCAGTAGCGGGTCACGCGGCGGACGTAATCGACGCGGCGGAGTCGGCGTGATGGCGAGTCGTCGAAGCCGAAGGAGGTGGCGGGTCACCGCAGCCGAAAGCTGCATCGGATCACCGATGCCGAGGGAGATAGCGACTTGTCAGAGTCGAAGATCCTAGCGGATTGCTAGAGACGAATACTGTGGCGAGTTGCCGGAACCGAGGGAACCCCTGAGTCATCGCAGCCGAAGATCTTCAACGGGTCTTGTGGCGGGGTCGGCGCAACCCCCGAGTGTAGGGTCGACGTGGTCGGTGTGATCGAGGCGGCGTTCGAGAGCAGATACGACGGCCCGGATATGACATGACGAGACTTTGGATTTTGTTTGGAGAAAGTTGAGGCGACAACGAGTGGCGCTGCAGATGGGATCGATATGGCGGAGTAGGAAATACGGTAGACCGGAGTAGACGGCAAACTGTCTTTATATATTCTATATGCTTCTTCCGTGTGGCGATCTAGTGCGTCCGTTTGATTCTGATTTGAAGCATGCAATTTTTAGTCTCGAGAATCTTCTTGTCGTACACGCTCTGCATATGCTCTCATCTTTTATGTACGAAAACGGGCACTTTCGACTGGTTCCATATACTAGTAGTAATGTTTTGCTAGGCATGCATGCGCTGCTGGCGGGCCACCCGATTCGAAGTACACGTGTATCATATTGCCACATAGCTTTTGTAGAATTTTTGACATGCACCCGTGAGCGCACGAGCCAGGTATAGCTGATAGTCATCGCCAGGTCACAGGGTCAAAGGTTGATTTGTAGAAATCCGATGCATGTATTAATTACTCTATGCCGCTTGCTTCCTTTAATCCAACGTGAATACAACTGCCTCAGGAATTTATGTTGGAGCTTTTCTGATTGAGATCCCGCGCGCCGCCATCCGAGGTGATTACTGGTTGCTTAGCTGCCCGGAGAGGATACCAGATAGATTTCCAAGGCAAATCGATGACCTTGCGACTGTAGTACTTGCCGAGTCTGGCTGTACATAGGATGCCTACGGAAAGAAATCCCGATCCGAAAGATACTGATCAGCAGTGGTAGATCCAATCGCGAGAGGACGGTGCTAGAGTTGAGTCCCGCGCCTACGTTTGATGAAGCTGAGATTGGCCGTGGCGACCATGTTGATGATGAAGCTGTTTGTGCTGACGCTGACGAAGTGACCGGATCTGATCGCCGTTGATGATGAGGATTCGAAGTAGATCTTGCTAGAAGACGACAAATTATAGATCGCAAGTGATGGGACCGTCACGACCGCACAATCAGCGCCCCCAGTTCCCACAGACGGCGCCAATTGACGAGGATCGATCTCGTCAATGCCCATTGTTATGAGCTTAGGTTTTGGAGAAGATGGGGATGCTGGAGATCGTGGAACGGTTAGCAAACAAGCAACATGGAGACACGAGGTTGACCCAGGTTCAGGTTCTTGAAGGGAAAACCCTACTCCTGCTTGTCTGCTCTTCATTACGGCGGAACCGAAAGTACAGGGGTGCGCAGATGCAATCTGGCGTGGAGGTGTGTATGCTATGTTATAAAGAGCTAGATCTGTAGATCTATTGTGGCGTAGCCTATTGTATTATAAATTGTCCTCCTCGTTGGACCCTCCTAGCCATTATATATGGGGAGGCTAGGTCTCGGGTGCCAATACGATTTGGTTACAAGTTTTATTCAAACTCTAGTCTTGAGATTTCCTTGTCTTGTGCGCTTGGGAGTCTGTGTCCATATGGGCTTCATAGCAGCCGAAACGTCATAGGCGTCATGGACCCTAGCAGGTCGTCGAGTGGGCCTTTCATCGGGCTGGACCAGGTAGGCTAACATCGGGTATCCCTACGGCATATCCATGTCATCCCCTTCTTTATCAATAAAAATCTCATGTCTTCTTTCAAGATACTATATTTTAATTGCTTCATGCACTATGTGTTGCTCTTGGAGTGTTTTTGTTTTTATTTTTAGTTTTCTTTTGCTTTGTTTGCTACAATAAGTTAGTTGGATCCCAGCACACTTCATTTGGAGAAGTCACACCTCGTTTTTCATTGCCTAGAACACTCTAGTTTTCACTCTTATTGTTCTATGAGTGTTCTCTTTTGTTAGCACTGCGTTTAGCTTTAGTTTTCTTCTTTTTTTGCTTAGAACTTTTTAGTTATTCTTTGTATTTAGGTGAGACAAGCTCTCTGGTCTTTATTAATTATTATCTTTGTGAGTTGTTTCAAATAAGTCGATTGGTGTTGGAAAAGAGTAGAAAGTTTCATGCTTATGGTGGTACAAAAAGAAGCTTGTCTTGACCATTGCTTAGACTTTATCATGTCATGTTAGATGTTTCTTTGACCATATGCTTAGTGATTATTGTTGTAGAATTACTTGTTTCAAATGATTGAGATTGCTTAATGTGACATGAAAGAATCATGCGTTGTTTTAGCATACACAAGCATAATATTGTTGTATTCTCCTTTGATGCTTTATTTGGGTTGACTTGGAACATGCTTACACCATGTTATGACTATGATCCAGTCACCTTAGCCTCTATGATCATTTAGTTTTTTACCTGTAATATCACTTTATGCTTTTATTAATAATTTTTTGTTGCTCTACATGATTCTGGCCATTATTGCTCTCTTAGTTGATCGCTCTCAGTCTTTTGCTAGCCTCGACCTGAACTGAGTATGAGCTCTACTTATGCATCCAACCCCCAAGAAACCAAGTTATTCCAAAGAGTCCACTATAAATTCCTATGCACGGTGTGTTACACCATTCCAACTATATTCATGTTTTTTATCTATCTTCCAAATTAAATTTTTGTTATGTGAAAATTAGCGATTAAAGCTCTCACGAACTTGAAGGCACGTTTTATTTCTTGCACTTAATAGACCCGAACCATTGTGACTATCTTATGATGCTTATATGCTTGAAAATTGTAAGTTGGGAATTAGAAAAACCATGCTTTCATGGGGCACGCTTTCAACATTGCACTTATTTTTTCAGTTGATATCATGATCTTTTGTTTATAGATGCCGTCGGTGTGAAATAAGATGGGAGCTTGTAAGTCCATGGAGTTTGTATATGTGTTAGAGAAATGCATGGGCGTCCAGCCTAAGCCATGCCTAATCATGGTGGAAACTTGTAGCAAAACCATAGTGTCACTCTATGAAGCATCTTCAATAAAAAACTATGCAAATAGCAAAAAAAGGGATTGCTGAGATGCTCATTGTCTGTTGCCTTGACATTTTGATATGGGATAGCTCCGGTGTCATGGGGCAAGGGGTACCCCGTTGGCGGTTCTCTATGTACACATATACTTACAATGACAAGAACTTGCCTGAGACCAAAGTTGAGTAGCATGAGGTCTCGGTACTCGTACTCAAGGGGCATGAGATTTTCAACTTGTCATTTGTCAATCATATAACTCATATTTTCCCTCACTTTAACCTTAATCACTTCAAGATGCTTATGATAGGGGCAATGAGAGATCAAAGCTAGTAAGTACCATAATTTTTGGAACCTTTATAAAACCATTTAATCCCTACTTCCCTCACTTTAACCTTAATCACTTAAAGATGCTCATGATCTTTTGTTTGTGTTGCCTTTAATTTTGCAACATAGTTGCCATGTATTATTATTAGAAATATATCTTTCATGGTTATACTTAGAGTACTTTGATCCCAGCTATCAATTCTTTGCAATACCTTGGTCAAGATTGTGTTGGCGCATGTCACCTCAAAAATTGTTCTTTTTATCACTTACCTATTCGAGGACGAGCAGGAGTTAGTCTTGGGGATGCTGATACGTTGCAAACGTATATTATACTTTTTGATGCTACATGCTTGTTTTGCACCGATTATCTTATATTTTTGTCTACACATTGTGGCATTTTTATGAAATTTTTGGAACTAACATATTAACAAGTGCCATAGAGCCAGTTTCCTGTTTTCTGTTGTTTTTTGTTTCAGAAAAACTAATACATAAATATTCTCGGAATTGGACAAAAAAAAAGCCAAACTTCCTATTTTTTCCGACACGAGACGAAGCCCGGAGGAGAGGGGGAGACGCACCCCAGGGTGGCCACACCTGGGCCAGGCACAGCCGGGGTGGGGGAGGAGGGCGCCGCCCTAGGGTGTGGGCCCCTGGCGCTTCACCGATTTTGCCTCTTTGCCTATATAAACTCCCAGAGTCGAAAACCCTAAGTACTCGATCAAAATTCCACAAAAAAGTCCGCAGCCGCCGCCACCGTCGTCCTAGATCGGGAGGGATCTAAAGCTCTTCTCGGCACCCTGCCGGAGAGGAGAGATCATCCTGGAGGTCTTCTTCGTCACCAGGCCTGCCTCCGAAGTGATGTGTGAGTAGTTCATCCTGATTGTTGTAATGTTGAAAACTAGTGAGCTTGACAACCTCACTGATAAGTTGGGGAAAAGTATTTTGGTTGTGTTGTGTGCAGGTTCCACGTTGCTAGCAACTGCCCGAGGACCTGACGGACGCCAGGCATATCGCTCGCCGATCAAAAGCCTTCACCATCATCAATGGCGATCTCTACAAGCACAACATCACTGGGGTACTCCAGCGATGCATCACCAACAGTGACGGGATGAGCATCCTCCTCAACATCCATGAAGGCATCTGCGGCCACCACGTTGATAGCCGCGCCCTAGTCACCAATGCTCTGCGAGCTGGCTTCTACTGGCCAACAGTGATGCGCGATGCCAAGGACATCATCGTGAAGTGCAATGTTTGCCAAAGGTTTGCAGACAAACCACATGTGCCAGGCTTAGAGCTACGGCCCATACCACTAGCTTGTCCCTTCGCCCAATGGGCACTCGACATGGTCAGAAAACTACAGAAATACTCACCCGAGGGACACGTCTTCCTCCTGTTAGTACTCGACAAGTTCACCAAGTGGATCGAGGTCATTCCCGTCATTAACCAAACTTGTATCACTGCAGTCAAGTTCTTCTAGTCCATTGTCTACAGGTTTGGGGTGCCTCATAGTATCATCACCGACAACTGCACGAACTTCACCTCGAAGAAATTCTGAGACTTCTGCGAAGGTATTGGCATCAACATCACATACGCCTCTGTGGCGTCTCTGCAGAACAACAGGCAAGTCGAAAAGGCCAACGGCCTCATCTACACGGAATCAAGAAGTGACTCTTGGACCCACTCTAAAGATTGGCGGGAGCCTAGGCAGATGAGTTACCCTCCGTCCTGTGGAGCCTGCGAACAATGCCAAACAGTGCCACCGGCTGCACGCCCTTTTTCATGGTGCATGGACTCAACTGCGCTAAAGCACAATGTTCGACCGCTTGTCCAAGAAGATCACGATATCTTCGGCATGGCGAGCCACTGCAGCATAGTGAGGGTGCATATTCCACGCCATACCATCCGGAGTAACAGGTGGCCCTGCCGCTATCTCTGTCAAGTCTACGTCCCGATGATGCAGTAGAACAAGAGCTAGCGCCGCCTTCGCAACCACGTCAAGTTGCTGGTGTACAAGATCCTTCACGGCGTCTATGCTTCGAAACTTCCCTAGAAGGCCCAGGAAACTTCATGGAGCCGCATCTAGGGGGAACATGGAAGCCTAGATGGATGCAAGTGATGATCTTGCACGTTTCAAAACCTGAAGCACCTGGTGGACACGATCCTGCACTGTTGCTACCGTAGTCACTCGGTCATGGTCCATCCATAAGAAACCTCCAACCTCCAAGTCCTGTTGGGTGAGACAATTGAGTCGGATAGAATTGCGCTCCTTCTCTTCCTGCAGAAGAAAATTGAGAACTACAAAAGAGCAACAACTCAGAAGCTGCAAACATTGGACCCAGTCGAAAAACAAGTGAAAGACATTCAGGGCGACTTACACTGAATCTGCTCGCCAATCTACCGAAACTCTTCAAAGAGATACTCCTCTCTCGCAACAGCTCGCTCTGTCTTGGACTTCCAAACATCTGCATGGCCACGGATGACAAGGATATCTTTCTCTAAGATTCGGATGCGGTCACGCAATAAAGGCAACTGTGACGCCTAACCTGTCACCGGGTGGGCAGCAGCCAAAGCAACTAACGAAGTCACTGACATAACATTCGAAGGGCCCTGAGAGGCGCACAAGTAGCAAACCATAAGGACAAAGTAATTGGCAACAACACAAGGGATGGCATATATACACAGAAGATCCAATACGTGGTAGTCTCAAAAGTTGTCCAGTACATAACATTACATCAAATAAGCAAAAGCGGAAGTCAAATCTTACTAAGCAGCAGACAGGCCCCATGGTTGCATCGCATCCGAGGCATCTCCATGCCTCTCGGCTTGTGCCGCTGCCACCTTGGTTTGCTCAAGGGCGTAGTTTCTCAAGAGCTCAATCAGGTGAGGGCCGTAGCGCTTGCAGTATGAGGCTAAGGGGGCAAAGCATACCTCTGCGCCATCTGCGTCGACTGGTATCCTGGAGGTTGCTTGTTTTAGATCTAGCTCCGCGCGTGTCGCCAACGCCATCTCCAGACCAAGAGTAGCACCTACAACTTTCTAGGTTTTCCCTGATACGGAAGGTGCGTATCCCACCAAGGCCTCTACTAGCGACTCGACATCGTCAAGGGCCACACCCTTCGTGAATCTCTCCCGATAGAAGCGTCCAAGAACCCCCTTAGACTTAGCCAAGGAATCCACGGTGGAGCTGCAGTGGTCCTCGGCCGCGGCAACTGCATACGTAAGGGGGTCCCCGTGGTCAAAGACAAAAGGGTCAAACCAACGCCCGTGGCATCTGCAGATGCGTCAAATCTGTCTCAACACACATCAAGGAGAAAGGCCAAGGAAAACTTAGAATACACAGGAAAATATGATGGCTTACCAGACAACGCTTTTGCAGGGTCTATCAGCTGCTCTGTCATTGCCTTCTCCTGCAAGGTAGCGTCAGCCGCAATCTTCTCCTCGCGGTCCTTGGCCTCCTGCTTGAAGCGCTCGAGGGCCTCCACAGCGTCATTAGCCTTGGTATCCGCTTTGCTTCGACTCTTGCCAAGAGAGTCCAGCTTGTATAGAGCTTTATTGTTTTCATCTACAAGGACACAAGAAGAGAATTCAGAAGACTCAGTCGCAAAACATCCACCGGAATGGTAGAACAGGCAATAAACATACCCTAGAGCTGTTGGAAGTTTCCTTCCAAGGAGAGGTACTGTTGACCGAGGCGCTGCAGCTCACGAATGAAGGGCTGCAAAATGAAAAGGAGAATCAGAGAAATAAAGGACTCGGGGGCTCGCCCAAAACAATGAAGTAATACTTACATGACCACCCGAAGACTCAGAAGGTGGAGCCTGTGTCTTCCAGGTAACAACCGTGTGATACCTCATCTTGGAGGAGCTCGACGCGCCATCACAGGAGTTGGCTGCTGTCTTCGGGGGGTGTTGCGGCTTCGATGCTCACCACTTTAGACTCCACAACCATCTCTTCAGTTTCATCCCTCGTGGAATCACCTGAAGAGGACCGTCTGGCACAACATAGTAGAAGATGCGAATAAGGCACCACATAAGGCAAACTAAGCAAAATCAAGCAAAAGCAGATTGATACTTACGAAGGAATGTTGTAGAGGTTAAGGAACAACAATGCCTTCTTCACCTTCTTGGCCTTCGGCTGAGGAGACACAACCCTTATGGGCACCACAGGAATAGGGGAGGTTGCACCTCCATCCGTAGAATGCTGCTGTAGGAAGGCAGGCCCTTTAGGAGTTGGCAGCGTCGTGGCATCCGAGCTTTCAATTTGGACTCTCTCTCGAGAGTTCCCTTTTCTAGGATCGGGGCTTCCTCCATCGATGACTGAGCAGGGGGAACCATGGAATCAGATTCTGTGTCCCCACCATCTAGCGCAGCCGTGTACTCCTCGGGAAGGGGAGGCATCATGTTCTCCACCTTAAGTTCCCACAGAACACCAAAGACACAAGTCAAAATAAAGAACAGAAGACACAAACTAAAAATGCACTACGTGCAAGTAACATATTCACCTGAGGAACTTCCTTCTTCGCGTTGAGCAGTCGATGACCTCGGCAGTAGATCATCGTCAGCCCTGAAGCACAGCAGGGGTCGAAGCGCCCTGTCGAGGTCAAATGAGGCTAACTCCTCATCCGACACTCTCAACCGGTCACTAGCGCCGGAGTACAGATACATCGGATACACCCTCACTTGGAGGGGCTGCACCTGACGCTTGAGGAAGGTCTAGATGATGTCGATGCTGGACACCTCTTTGCCTCACACCAACTAGAGCTCCTCCACCCGCTTGTACAGCTTCTCGACCACTTTAATTTCACCCTCAAGAATGTCGTTTGACCACAAGCGCTTTCGGGTGATAACCTTGTTGGCGTCGAAGGGGGCCAACCCGTAATGCTGATCAGTCAGCTTGGAGTCACAGATATAAAACCACTTGTTCCTCCATCCTTGGATGGATTCGCGGAGGTGGAAAGAGAAGTATTGAAGGTGGGGGCGGATGGATATTCTGCATCCACCCAGGGCGTACACCCCACCAGTTCTAGACTGCCTCTTCAGGGAATAGAGATACCTAAAGAAGCCAAAGTGCGTCTCGATTCCGAGCCAGCACTCACATAGCCTGATGAAGCACACGATATGCAAATTGGAGTTGGGCGACAACTGATGGAGTTGAAGGTCGTAAATAAAAAGGAGCCCACGAAGAAATTCGTGGGTAGGAAGATAAAGCCCGCGGATGTAAAATGCATAAAACATTACCCGGAAACCTTCGGGTGGGTCCGTGATTACCTCAGACTTGGGGATAATGGCGTCACCCTTCTTATGGGGGATCAGGTGCGCCTCGCGCAGGCGATGCAAATCTATCTCCCTCATCATCGCCTGCTGCCAGCCACCATTAGTGACGCGGCCGACGGTGGTAGTGTTCTTGGTGGCAGCGGCGGCAGTGGCAGATTTCTTTGGCTTGCCCATATTTCTAGAGTGATGCACGGTGTGATGAGCATGAAGAAGGGAAGATGGAAAGATGTGGAGAATGTCCATTGCAAAGAGCGCGCGAGCTCTGTAAATGGAGGAGGAAAATCGATGAAGAAAGAAGCGAAGGGAAAAATTGTCATAGTTCCTCGCAGTATAAAAGGACGAAGACAACGATACAGAGTTGTCGATTCACCAACCCTAACATGTGTCCTTCATCGCATCGTACACGTGGCGGATACCCCCCGAACCGTCGTGAGCACGTCGTCCACTACGCGTGGAAATCGAGGAGACAAAGTTAATTTTGCGTAAACTATGTATGAATAGTCAAATCCTAGATAGAAAGTGCGACCCACGATCGTATCGTCCCATCAACCCTGCTACTGCAGGCGATTGAGCTCACCAGGCGTCAGCAATGACGTCAACAAAAGCAAGGCCAGCAACGGCTCTAATTTTTCGAATCAATACAAAGTACTTACTCGAGTCTGCGACTCAACTAACTACTCGGGGGCTACTCCTATCAGGAGTGCTGGTCGCGCACCTAAAAATTTGGCAGGGCCCTAGGTCAACCGAGTAAATTCATAAAGTTTTGAGTCCTTTGAGTCTGCGACTCCGTTACGGACTTGGGGGCTACTCCCATAGGGAGCGCTGGTCGCGCATTTGAAAAATTGCCTGCATTGACGGCAATTGCAAGGTCATCCGAAGAACTTCCGGATCACCGTAATATACGACTGACAACTATAAGTCTCTGTTCGAGTCTATGACTCGAACAGGCACTCTAGGGCTACTCCCATAGGGAGCGCTGGTCGCGCACCCTATGAATTAAATGATTGAGATCCTTCAGATCCTTCACGATTATAGTAAAGCATAAAACACAATCAGCAACTCTACTCAAAATAACGTTAAGAGAGACAGTGTCTCCTTGGTCACCCAAAACGCCTCCGCTGCGATAAACTTTCGGATCCCGTGTCTATTACGCAAATGTAAGACCTACAGATATAATCTGATGGCATGGCAATGCACCCGACTGCGCTCTACTAGTAATATTCTGTGTCAGTAGGCACGATGAAAAATCCCGACGGACGCGTTGGGTACATAACTTTAAAACACTGGAATTCGACTCATGTAAGACCTCCACAGCCTAGGTCGAATTACTCTAGCAATTTTCCGAATTTGAGTGCGGGGACTCGAGTCTGAAGTAGATAGTGTTGTTTTTCCCAAAGGGAGTTAACTGACCCTGATCCGCCAGGAGAGTCAAGCACGCATATCAACAATCCCTATGAAACAACACATTGACGTGAAACTTGTTCGGATGAATGCACTCGAAAGACTTAAGAGTCTCCAATTGGATCTATGATTCAACTGAACAATCGGGGGATACTGACATGGGCATGCCCTATGGATGCCTGATGTTAGCCTACCCGGTCCATCCTGGCAGAACCCCATATAATCACCCACTCCGGATGGTGAAGCCCAGGAAGGATTCGGGTGACCCAGGCCCATGAAGGATGCGCCTCCTTGGAGAACATGACCGGCTTTAGATAGAAATTCAAAGGGTCAAACCCTAATCTGTAACCAACTCAACCTACCCCCAAGACCTGGCCTCTCCATATAAAGGTCAGGAGGGCAAGACGATAAGGACCTCACCTCATAACCTATCACACAACTCGCCAAATCTCATATGTGCACCCCTATAACCTTCGGCATCGCCCTCAATCAAGAACAGATAAGGAGTAGGGTTTTCCCTCTGGGGGCCTGAACCTGGGTAAACCTCATGTCCCCGTCTTGCGAATATGTTAGCCGTTCCTCTATTTCTAGCATCCCCTCCTTCTCCAAAACCCAAGTGAAAGGATACAGATGCCGCCTAGAGGGGGGTGAATAGGCGGTTTAAAAACTTTTCCGAGAGTGGCTCAACAAAGGTGGAATTAAACTAGCGTTTACTTTGTTAAGCACAAAACCTAGAAAAATTAGGGTTCACCTATTTGCACCAATAACTTATGCTAAGCAAGACAAGCAACTATGTGATAGCAAGATATACTTGAAGCACGAAGGCTGTCACAAGGTAAAGTGCATAAGAGCTCGGATATAGGGATAATCGAGGCACGTGGAGACAACGATATTTTACTGAGTTCCTCCTAACATGGAGTACGTCTCATTTGGATATGGGGTGGTATCAAACCACCAACGCCACAAGAGGCCTCCATTTTTCTCCTGTGAATCTCACCCCAACGGGATCGATCCACACTTTCACTATCGGTGCACTTGTCGGTGGCAATCTGGAACCTCTCACAAGGTTGGGACAATTCTCCACAACTCAATTGGAGGCTCCCAACAAACGTGCTTGGGGAAAGCTCCACAACTTAATTGGAGGCCCCAAGTAATCCACAACCCTGCAAAACAACTAAACCGTCTAGGGTACCAAGAACCCAAGAGTAAAAAGCTTATCACCTTTCACTCAATCGAATCATCACCAAAAACTCAAACCGATGTATCAAATGCAAATGGCAAGAACACCACAAAGATGCTCCAATCCCTCACTCTCAAGTTCCAACAAAGATACTAAAGCTATTGCGGGAACAAGAGAGGAGGAATCAAAGAGCAACAAAAAATTCCCCAAGATCTAGATCCCAAAGATACACTCAGAAAGAGATGTTTTGGTTTGGTCAAAATGTAGATCTAGATCTACTCTAAATTACATCAAATACGGGCAAGAATCATTGGAGGGGAAGACTTGAATCAAGCTAGAAGATTGAGAGCAAATGGGGGCAAAGCTTAGAAACAAGGAGGAAGAAGAAGCAACCCTAAATAAAAAGGCTTAAATAGGGGGCTGCAGAAATCTGCCCATTGGGGGCCTTTTTCTGGACTGGGCTGGTAGTACCGGATTTGTCTGGTACTACCGCCCAGCCACCCCGCAGCCAAGAAGGCGCGCTCTCCAGGAAGCAACGGGGCGGGTCAACACGGGGCAGCGACACACGCGAACAAGAACGAGATAGAGTAGGGGATCGGGCAGCACGCGCGGCCCGGCTGGTGAGGCGAACGAGCGACGTGGGACTAGCGCGCGCGACATGCGTGCGAATCGGAGGCAGTGCGGCGCAAGAAAAGGGGCAGCTGTGCGGGTCAACGCGCGCGCGGTGCGCAGCGAGGCGTGGCGGGCGAGCGAGAGCGGAAGGCATGCGCGTGGGACATCGTGGCCCATGAGAGCGGCGACAACGAACTGGGAGAGGTGGGATAGAGCTGGCGCTATGCAGCTGGGCTAGAAACTAGGCCTGCCGGTAGTACAGGCCCGCCCGGGCGGTACTACCGGGCCAGGCAGGTATAACCGGATCCCACATCCGGGTGAGGCAGAAGGAACGCTAGGTTGTCAGGTACTGGGCCCGGTAGTACCGGATGGCCCAGGAAAAAGGATTTTTTATTTTTCTCTTACAAATGAAATAAGGGCAAACTTCTAACTACGATAACTTTTGTTTGGTAACTCCGATTGACCCGATTCCAATTGCGTTGCAAAGAGGACGACAAGAGATACCCAATTGTGTTGAAAATATTGGATATCACCAAGTGAGAATGTATCTAGTATTATAATGTGAGATATCTCACTTGGTGAGAATTCGGAAAACAGCAAAGATCAAAATCGCAACAAGATATAAAAGGGAGATCTGATTTTGATGAACAAGAGCTTGTTATGAAGATTACCACAAGCTCTATATCCTCATATGGATAAGACCAACTAACAACCAAGTATGAAGATCCAAGTATGCAAAGGTTTGAGCTCTCTCTGAACGATATGATTGAGTTACTCACTCGAGAGCCCCTCTTGATAGTACGGCTATCTATCCTAAACCCGGTCTCCCAACTAACAACATGAGACCGGCAAAAAGGAAAACCTATCAATATTATACCTTTTCCTTGAGCATTCCACTTGAGTGCGGTGTAGACGAACTTTACCTTCTCAATATGGAATGCCTTTCTTGATTGCTCTTCATCGATCCAAGACCACCGAGGATGGCAAGCACCAAACATGAGATCTTCTAGAGATGGAGAAATTTGAGATTGCAAAACACATATTCTTCTCATTTCATCGACCTAGAATCCAACACATGCTCCAAGCAATGCCAATGGACAATTCCTACAAGTGCAACTTAATACACACAACATTAGTCCATAAATATTGTCATTAATTACCAAAACCACACATGGAGGCCCACATGCTCTTTCACCAAGTCCATATCAATGGGCATTAACGAGTCGAACCATCATCAAAGATAATTTGGATGCATGCCCGGTATGTAGTGCATTGTGATATAAGATCAAACGAGATGACCCTGGTGATGTTGAGGGCGAGCCCCCCAAAAGAGGGTTCCTACCAAGGTGATGCGGTATGCTCCTATAATACCATAGTTGAAATGTTTGTTAAAAAACAAAGAGAACACCAAGCTGTTGTGATGGCACAAAGAGGAACCCAAGTCAGACAGAATGTTGAGACACCACGCTGATGGGTCGCAGTGGAGAAAAATCAGTAGAAAGTATCCGGACTTTGCAAATGACGCAAGGAGTTTAAGGTTTGGTATAAGTACAGATGGCATGAATCCTTTTGGGGAGCAGACTTCCAGTCACAACACCTCGCCCATCACTGTATGTATCTAGAACCTTCCTCCTTGGTTGTGCGTGAAGCAAAAGTTCATTATGATGCCAATGCTAATCCAAGTCCCAAAGCAACCTATTGACGACATTGATGTGTACCTAAGGCCATTATTTGAAGAACTTTTATAGTTGTGGCACGAACCCATCATACATGTGTCGGATGAGCATAGGCAGGAATAATTCGACCTCCGAGCGTTACTTTTTGTAACAATCAATGATTGGCCCGCTCTTAGTAACCTTTCAGGACAGACAAACAAGGTATATGCATGCACGCACTATTTAGATGAGACTGAAAGTATATATTTGGAACATTGTAAGAAGAATGTATACACGAGGAATCGTCGATTTCTTTTGGCCAAGCATGCCTTAAGAAAGGCAAGCATTTCAACGGTGAGGCATGTCACCAGACGAAAGCCTAAGGAACGTACTAGTGCTAATGTATTTGATATTGTCAAAGATTTGGATCAAATAGTAACCTTTGGTAAGGGTCCTGGCGGAAAATCTGTTCCGAAGGATGCTGATGGACACACACCCATGTGGAAGAAGAAATCTGTATTTTGGGAGCTACCCTATTGGAAATTGAGGTCTGCTCCACAATCGACGTGATGCATATGAAGAAGAATCTTTGGGAAAACCTGCTAGGCTTCTTAGGCATGTATGGGAAGACAAAATATACACCGGAAGCACGAAAGGACCAGCAATACATGAAAGACCCAGAAGGCCTACATCCAAAATGGTTTCAAGGTCATGTTAGCTACACTCCAACCAAACAAGAGAAGGAAATCTTTTTTGAATGACTGAGCAGTATCAAGGTCCTGTATGGCTTCTCATCGAATATAAAGGGAATAATAAATATGGCAGGGAAAAAGTGAAGGGAATATGCCCTAGAGGAAAATAATAAAAGGTTTATTATTGTCATATCACAATAAGTTCGTAATAGTTTCATATTGTTCTATAACTGTATCAAGTGGAAACATTGATACAAGTGAGATATGAAACATAAGTCCCTAGTATCCTCTATTACTAGTTCATTGGGAAACATGATGATCAAGGTTTCCTGATCATGAAGTGATAGCATTGGTTAATAACAAGGTCATATCATTGGTGAATGATGTGATGGACATTCCTCAAAGATTGTGACATGATCAAGTCACGACGTTCATCATTGCAATAGTCAGAAATGAAGTCTCTTCTCCTTAGACAGTGATACCATATCAAATCATTGTCTCCTGAGGATGCTTCGACTGGATCAAACGTCACTCAGTGAAATGGTGATTATAAAAGTGTACGTTGGGTATTCGTAGGAACGGGTAGAGGAGACCGCGTCAAGAGCAGGATTTGTTTACCCAGTTACGGGTAAGATACAGTTAGGATGACTTGGTGAGATTACATCCAGAAATGTTGCAACATGTGACTATGTCACGGGGATGTAATATCGCGGTAACAAGTAAACATTACTTGTCGGTAACGAGATTGAACAAGGTATGGAGATACCTTAATGATTGGATCTCGGACAAGTAGTATCGAAGTAACAAAGGTAAATGGACTCGACGTTTACGGTTCAAACTACATCATCAATTTGGAATGCAAAGGGTTCATTATGGGCATCACGGTCCCGATGTTGATCATTGACACAAGAGAGTTTAGGTCATGTATGTAGCTGTTCCCTAGCCATAAGGGGATCCACTTAAGGGTGCAATGAGCTTGAGGTTTTCCGTAAGTTGGAATCATGGATGAGAAAGATAAAGCCAGAATTGTTCCGAGGAGAAAGATCTAAAGTTGTTAGGAGAAAGAAAGGAAACCAGAAAAGGACCGGAATTGTTCTAGAGGTTTTGAAGCTATTCGGAGGATATAGAAGGGGAACCGAAAGGTGTTTCGTGTCAAATCAGATTTGGTAATATGTATTTACATATTAATTAATGTAATTAATATTAACATATTATTTAAATGGTTATTCCACTAATGGGACAAATTTCCTAGGGAAAAAGGGCCCATGAGGGAAACCGGAGGAGGGATGGCCACCCGGATGGGCCTAAGGATGGCAATGGGCAGGGTATGGGCAGGGTAGGGCAATATCATACCCATACCCGTGTAGCCAATGGGTACAAAAGCTTACCCATACTCGTACCCGTGGGTATAAAAATTTACCCATACCCATACCTGGCGGGTACCCATACCCATTGGGTACCCGACGGGTATATCCAATAGTATACAAGTTATTCAAAATTTTACTTTCATTAATAGAATATTTGAAAAAATACAATAATCTCTACTTACTAATAGTAGATGAGTATATGAAAGTATCAAATTAAAGTTTAGAAGTGGCAATCTCATACTCGCCCCTAGGCTTTTTGGCCGCATAGGTTCAAACTCTATTGGTAAGTTTGACATGTCAGTTTAAACGGGCAGGGTATGGGTATACCCATGGGTACAATTCTATACCCATGCCCATACCCGTGACTTAAAAGTGTGCCCATACCCTACCCATGTGGGTACGGTACCCGTGGGTACCCATACCCATGGGTAAAATTATCATCCTTAGATGGGCCATAAGGGCCCATGCGCCTAAGGGAAACCCCACGGCGCCTAGGGTTAAGGTTTTGGGGCGTCCCAAGGCTGCCCCACCCCTGGCCACCGCCTCCTCCCCCCTTGAGCCGCTGGTTGGACGGCTTGGGGGAGGGGCAAGGTTGCCCCCTCCCTTCCTATATAAGGATCCCCCCTCTCCCCTTTGGAGGACACAACAAACTACAGATCCCATGAGTTGGGAACACCTCCTCCTCTCCAATCTCTCTCTATATCTAGTTGTCTCCATGCGTTGGCACAGCCTAGGGCTGTTCACACAAGAGATGACGCATCTGCAGCATGTCGTTTCGCTGCGGTGATTCTGAAGCCGGAGATCTACTTCCACACAAATGTACTCCTGGCGTGATCAGGGATACGGAGGTTCTCGTCGTACACCGTATGTGTACAAATCTACGAGGTGCAACACTTTGGGCACTATGACGTCATAAGCCGGACTGCTGCACGGTGTTCGAGCAAGGGGTGACCTCCAAGGAGCATCGCGACCTTGAGGTCGGCTATGAGCACGACTACTACAACCACGTTCCCCTCAGAACGTTAACCGCTTTTGGACTACAATGGTATGTATCCGAAACCTTCGGCCGTTGCTGCATTCTAGTAGATAGATCTTGGGCATCAGGGCGATCCGTCGTAGTAAATTTTTTGATTTTTTGCCCAGAACCCCAACAAAAAGTTCCAAAACCTAAAGTCTCATGACTGCCACGTGATTATGACGCAAATGCTTCCGATTGCATTGATGGGGCTTCTACCAGATTATGTTCTAGTACCCATTGTGAATCTATGTCCATTCCTCATTGCAATCTCTCAGAAGATAATCAATCTTGAAGATCTACCACGGTTACGGAATGATGTGGTCCAATTTCTTGTCAGTTTCGAGTTGGTGTTCCCACCATCCTTCTTCAAATATTATGACTCACCTCCTAGTTCACCTAGTCAAAGAGATTCCCATTCTCAGTCCTGTATTTCTACACAATATGTTCCCCTTTGAGAGGTTCGGGGGAGTCTTAAAGAAATATGTTCGTGATCGTGCTAGGCCAGAAGGAAGCATCTCCAAGGGCTATGGAACATAGGAGGTCATTGAGTTTTGTGTTGACTTTTTTCCTGACCTTAAGGCGATTGGTCTTCTTCAATTGCAGCATGAGGGGAGACCGAGTGGAAAAGGCACTCAAGGAAGGAAATCAATAATATGTAGGGACAGGCATTATTACACTGAAGAAAATTACACAGCTCTACAGAATTCCACCTTGGTGGCTTCGTATATCGAGGAACACAAGAAAATTTTATGCTCCGACAACCCTGGGAAGTATGACTCTTGGATTTGAGATGAACACATAAAGACTTTCGGCGGTTGGTTGCAACATCTCATCAAAAACAACACTCTTGGAGATCAGCTATACTTGTTGTCCAGGTCACCATCTTCGACTATATCGACTTTCCAAGGATACGAGATAAATGGGTATACATTTTACACGATTGCCCAAGATAAAAAGAGCACCAACCAAAACAGTGGTGTCCGCTTTGATGCAACAAACAACAATGGGGAAAATACCACATATTATGGTTACATAGAGGAGATATGGGAACTTGATGATGGACCTACTTTTAAGGTCCCCTTGTTTCGGTGCAAATGGGTCAAGCTGATAGGAGGGGGGGTTGAGGTAGACAAGAAGTACAGAATATCAACAATGGATCTCTACAATCTTGGGTACTTAGACGAACCGTTCGTCCTAGCCAATGATGTGGTGCAGGTTTTCTATGTGAAGGACATGTCTACCAAACCAAGAAAAAAAAATAAGCAAAAGAATACATCACACGATGAGCCAAAGCGCCACATAGTTATTTCAGGGAAAATAAACATCATGGGAGTGGATGACAAGACAGACATGTCAGAAGATTGTGATAAGTTTCATGAAATTCCGCCCTTCGCAGTGAACACTGATCCAACAACCCTGTTAATTAATGAAGATTCTCCATGGTTACGGCGCATCAGAAAGGGACACACACGAAGAAACGATGTGTAATAATGTATTAAACATTTTATGTAACTGTGTTCTGAAAACTCAGAAGAAAACATTTATGTAATGTATTGTTCCCGAGCATTCTGAATAGTTCCCAAGACAATCTTCTCATTTAACTGAACCGCTAATATGAAAACTAATACATCTTGCTCAATCAAACTGGATGACGACTCTCGGTTCCTAAGTCGCGGGAGGTGAACACCCAAAGAGAAGGAACCATTGTAGGGGTTCGTAGCATGGAAAACAAAAAATTTCTATCACATACAAACAAACAAGCCAAGATCTATCTACTAGATTGTAGCAACGAGTCGATGGAATAACTTACCCTCGAAGATTCCAAAGTGTTTAACGAGAGCGGATTCTCGTGGGTGATGTAGTCGTACTCTTTCCGATCTCAAGATCGTGTAGACGATCCTTCCTTGTTGTGTTCAGCAATGCGGTCACATCGCTCGTTCGGTACTCAACGGAGACCTTCCTCTCCCTTGTTCCAGTGGCGGAGGTTGTAGCACTCTCCTCGTGATTCGCAAGACAACGGCGTGGTACCGGAGTAGAGGGGAGATCCCAGGCTTCGCGCCATAAGAGCGGCGTATGGTGGAGTATGAGAGAGAGCTATTAGTGGTCTAGAGATTTAGACACACCAATTAGAAGGCTCTAAACCGAAGGCTAGGGCAATTAGAAGCTCTAAACCAAAACGGCTCTAAACCGGAGATTAGAGGATAGGAACTTGTGTGTCTAGAGGAGGAGCCCTGCCCTTTTTATAGGTGGGAGGGGCGGCCAAGGGGAGGGGAGTCCCTCCCCAAGTCGGCCTTGGTTGGCGCGCCGGCTTGGAGGGACTCCTCCCCCAAGTCGGTTCCAACCACCTCTTGCTTGTTTCCCACAGTTTCCTGTTTCCCACAGTTTCTTGTTTTCCACAGTTTCCTGTTTTAGCCGTTTGACTTTCAAACTGGCAGTTTGACTTTTCAGTTTTGGAACAGCAAGAACACTTAGTACATGATGCAATCATTCAATATGTAATGACACATTCATGTACCCTCCCCCCTGGAGTGCCGGACAATCCGAAACCTTCTAGAACATTCCCAATGAAAACACCAGAATCATTCCCGAACTCCGAAACGGGACTTTCCTTATATGAATCTTATTCTCCGGACCATTACGGATCACCTCGTGATATCCCGGATCCCATCCGATACTCCGAACAACATTCGGTATCTTTCTCATAATACCATAACTACTCAAAACAATGTTGAATCCTTAAGTGTGTCTCCCTACGGTTCGTGACTTATGCGGACATGATCGAGACACTTCTCCGAACAATAACCAATAGAGGAATCTGGAAATTCATATGGCTCCCACATATTTCTACGATTACTTTGCGATCGAATGAACCACTTACATACGATACCAATTTCCCTTTGTCTCACGATAGTTTACTTATCCGAGGTTATGATCGTCGGTATCTCTGCATACCTAGTTCAACCTCGTTACCGATAAGTACTATTTTCTCGTTCCCGTGATATGTGATCCCTTGTGAGCCAGTCACATGCTTGCAAGCTAATTGGATGAAATTCCACCGAGAGGGCCCAGATTATATCTATCCGTCATATGGATGGACAAATCCCACTCTTGATCCATGTGTTTCAACCAATACTTTCCGAACACTCAATGCCACCTTTATAGCCACCCGATTCACGGTGTGGTGTTTGATGTCATCAAAGCATCCATCCGTAAAGGTGATATGCATGATCTCATGGTCGAAGGAATTAGGTTACTATGTATCGTAAAGCATATAGCAATTGAACTATTGAAATGACTTGATCTTTATGCTACGCTTATCTATAGGAGTATGTCCACCATATCATTCTCCTAACGATATGATCTTGTTGTTGATAACATCTCAATGTTCATGATAGGGAAACCACAATCATTAATCAACCAACAAGCTAGTGAAGTATAGAGGCTATACTAGGGACTTCAAATTAAGTTTACAAATCACACAAGTATTAATGTTTCCTTGTTAATACTATTATAGCATGAATGTAAACATTTATCATAAACACAAAGATATAATAATACCAATATTTATTATTGCCTCTAGGGCATATCTCCCAGCCTCCCACTTGCACTAGAGTCATCTAATCTAGATTACATGGTAATATACCGAACACCCATGGCAGTTTGGAGTTGGTCATGTTTTGCCCTCGGAGAGGTTTAGTCAACGGATCCGCCACATTCAGATCTGTGTGTACTTTGCAAATCTTTATATCCCCATCCCGGATATGTTCTCGAATAGCGTGAAAACGCAGCTTGATATGCTTGACTTCTTGTGTGACCTTGGTTCTTGCGCATTGGCTATGGCTCCCATGTTATCACAAAGAGATAGACATTGGGTCCAGGCACTAGGAACCACACCCACTCTGTAATGAACTCTTTCATCCATATCGCTTCTTGTGAAGCCTCCAAGCAGCCATGTATTCCGATTCGGTTGAAGATCTCGCCACAACGCTTTGCTTTGCACTCCTCCACTAATCGCTGCACCATTCAAAATAAATACGTATCCAGTTGTGATTTAGAATCATCCGGATCGGTGTTCCAACTAGCATCGGTGTAACCATTAACAACGAGTGTTCATCACCTCCATAAGAAAGAACCATATCCTTAGTTCTTCTCAAGTACTTAAGGATGTTTTTGATCGTTGTCCAATGATCCACTCTGGATCACTTTGATATCTGCTAGTTAAACTAACGGATATGCAATGTCGGGTCTAGTACATAGCATGGCATACATTAGAGATCCTATGGCTGAGGAGGCATAGGGAGTCTTACTCATCCTTTCTCTATCTTCTCCGATGTCGGACTTTGAGTTTTACTCAAGGTCGATTGAGCAACATGGGCAAGAACCCTTTCTTGCTTTCTTCCGCTCCAAACCTCTTTAGAACTTTGTCCAAATATGTACTCTGTGACAATGATATTTGGCGTTTGATCTATCTCTATAAATCTTTATGCCTAATATGTAAGCTTCGCCAAGATCCTTCATTGAAAAACTATTATTCAAATATTCCTTGACACTATTAAGAAGGTCTACATCATTCCCAATCAACAATATGTCATCCACATATAGTATTAAGAATTCTCTGAGCTCCCACTCACTTTCTTGTAAATACAAGCTTCTCCATAAGTTTGTATAAAACCAAAACTTTGATCACCTTATCAAAACATTGATTCCAACTTCGGATGCTTGCTTCAATCCATAGATGGACCGTTGAAGTTTGCATACCTTGTTAGCATCTTTAGGATCGACAAAACCTTTGGGTTGCATCATATACAACTCTTCATCAATATCTCCATTGAGGAATGCTGTTTTGACATCCATCCGCCATATCTCATAATCATAATATGCAGCGATTGCTAACATAATCCTCACAGACTTTAGCTTCGCCATTGGTGAGAAAGTCTCATCGTAGTCAACTCCTTGAATTTGTCGAAACCCTTTGCGACAAGTCGAGCTTTATAGATGAACATTACCATCAAGATCTGTTTTCTTCTTGAAAATCCATTTGTTCTCGACAGCCTTCCGCCATCCGGTAAGTCCACCAAAGTCCATACTTGGTTTTCGTACATGGATCCAATCTCGATTTCATGGCTTCTTGCCATTTATTGGAATCTGGGCTCATCATCGCTTCGCATATGTCTCGGGTCATCGGTGTTGTCCACCAACATGACACTCATAACGGGATCATACCAACTGGAGTGGTACGAGTTCTCGTTGACCTCCGAGGCTCAGAGCAACTTCAACCAAGTTTCATGATCACCATCATTAGCTTCCTCTCTTATTGGTGCAGGCACCACAGAACTTCTTCGGTCGCGCTACTCGCAATTTCGAGAGAAGGTTCGACAACCTCGTCGAGTTCTACTTTCCTTCCAGTCACTTCTTTCGAGAGAAATTCCTTCTCTAGAAAGGATCCATTCTTGGCAACGAAGATTTTGCCTTCGGATCTATGATAGAAGGTATACCCAATAGTTTACTTCGGGCATCCTATGAAGACGCATTTTTCCGCTTTGGGTTCAAGCTTGTCCGGCTGTAACTTCTTTACATAGGCTTCGCATCCCCAAACTTTAAGGAACGACAATCTAGGTTTCTTCCCAAACCATAATTCATACGGTGTCGTTTCAATGGATTTAGACGGTGCCGTATTTAAAGTGAATGCGGTTGTTTCTAATGCATAACCCCAAAATGATAGCAGTAAATCTGTAAGTGACATCATAGAACGAACCATATCTAAGAGAGTTCGATTACGACGTTCGGACACACCATTACATTGTGGTGTTACCGGCGGTGTCAACTGTGAAAGTATTCCGCATTTCTTCAAATGCTCGCCAAACTCGTAACTTAGATATTCACCTCCACGATCAGAACGTAGAAATTTAATCTTCTTGTTACGTTGATTCTCTACCTCACTTTGAAACTCCTTAAACTTCTCGAAAGTTTCGGACTTATGTTTCATGAAATAGATATACCCATATCTACTCAAGTCATCCGTGAAGGTAAGAACATAACGATAACCATCACATGATGCTACACTCATTGGACCACACACATCGGTATGTATGATTTCCAATAAGTCCGTAGCTCGCTCCATCATACCATAAAATGGAGTCTTAGTCATTTTTCCCATCAGACATGCTTCGCATCTTTCAAGTGATTCAAAATCAAGTGATTCAAGAAGTCCATCGGAATGGAGTTTCTTCATACGCTTCACTCCAATGTGACCAAGACGACAGTGCCACATATAGGTCGAATTATCGCTTGATTTCAAACGTTTAGCCTCAATGTTGTTGATATGTGTATTTCCACTATCGAGATTCAATAAGAATAGACCATCTATCAAAGGTGCGTGTGCATAAAACATATTACTCATATAAATCGAACAACCATTATTCTCTGACTTAAACACGTAACCGTCTCGCAATAAACAATATCCCGATATAATGTTCATGCTCAACACAGGCACTAAATAACAATTATTTAAGTATAAAACTAATCCCGATGGTAGATGAAGGGGTAGCGTGCCGACCGCGATCACATCAACCTTTGATCTGTTTCCCACGCGCATCGTCACCTCGTTCTTCGCTAGCTTCCGTTTATTCTGCAGCACCTGTTTCGAGTTACAAATATGAGCAACCGAACTAGTATCAAATACCCAGGCACTACTACGAGTACTAGTGAGATACACATCAATAACATGTATATCAGATATACCTTTCTTCTTGATGTTGCCGTTCTTCAGATCCGCCAAGTACTTTGGGCAATTCCGCTTCCAGTGACCTTCTCCCTTGCAGTAAAAGCACTCAGTTTCAGGCTTGGGTCCAGCCTTGGTCTTCTTCGCCGGCGTGGTAACTTTCTTACCACCCTTCTTGAAGTGTCCATTTTGCTTAGACTTGCCTTTCTTGAGTTTGGTGGTCTTATTGACCAACAACACTTGGTTCTCTTTCTTGATATCCACTTCTGCAGATTTTAACATAGCAAACAGTTCTGGCAACTCTTTGTTCATGTTCTGCATGTTGTAGTTCATCACAAAGTTCCTGTAACTTGGTGGCAGTGACTGGAGGACACGGTAAATCCCCAAAGCATTAGGAATCACTATACCCAAGCTTTGAAGTTTGTTTGCGTGCCCAGACATCTTAAGCACATGCTCACTGACGGAGCTGCCCTCTTCCATCTTGCGCTTAAAGAACTTTTCGGAAGCCTCATAGCTTTCAATTGCCGCATGAGTCTCAAAAATCAATTTGAGATCCTCGACAATATCATATGGGTCGACTCTTCAAACCTTTTCTCAAGCTCCGATTCTAAACCATACAAGATAGCACATCGAACTATGGAGTACCGATTCTTTCGAGTGAGGTACACATTCTTTACTTCATCGGAGCATCATTTGCAGGTGGGTCTCCAATGTGCATCCAAAGACATAGGTCAAATTACCATGTGAGGACAATCCTCAAATTGCGGAACCAATCATGAAGTTGCTTCCATTGTTTTCAACTTTTCTTTCTCTAGGAACGCATTAAAATTGATGGTAGGGGCTGCCATTGATCTACAACATATTTGCAATAGTTTAGACTAAGTTTATGACAAATTGAGTTCAAATTAATTAATGAAATTAAACTAGGTGAACTCCCACTCAAAACAACATCCCTCACATTGTTTTAGTGATCACACGAACCAAATCCACTACATCAACACCGATCATCACGAGAGTTGATATAGTTTCAATGGCGAACAATCGTCATGTTCATCATATCTACTATACGATTCATGCTTTAACTTTCGGTGATCCGTGTTCCGAGACCATGTCTGTACATGCTAGGCTCGTCAAGATCAAACCTTAGTTTCTGCATGAGCAAATCTGGCTTGCTCACGTTGTATACACTTGCAGAATCTAACACACCCGATCATCATGTGGTGCTTCGAAACAACAAGCTTTAGCAACGGTGCTAACTAAGGGCGAACACTTTATGACTTGAAATTGATGTGCATGAGGGATCATCTTATAATGCTAACGTTGTCTACCAAGCAATACAAGATGCATAAAGGATTAACATCACATGCAATTCAATAATATGTGATATGATATGGCCTTTCTTCTTTGTGCTTCCGATCTCCATCTTCAAGCACGAACATGATCTCCATCATCACCGGCATTGCATCAAGGTCAATGACGCTTCACCATGGTTGTCGTCCACCGGCTTCAACTATTACAACTACTTTGAATAGACACGCGAGTCTTAACATAAATTAAAGACAACCATATGGCTCCTGCCGGTTGCCAACTTACAATAAGGAACATTGCATACATCAAATATAATCACAATCATGGCCATATCACATCACTGCACACCCCTGCAAAACAAAGTTAGACGCCTCTACTTTCTTTGCATATTTTACGTGGTTTGGGGCTTTCAATAAGTGTCGTTCTAACGTACGAACAAGAACCACAACATTGATACTAGCATTGTTGATCACCCGTTGTAAATTGGATCTTAACTATGCTAGGAGAAACAGGCACCCGCAAAGCCACTTGTGCAATACAAGTTGCATCTCAAGCGTGGAGCAAGTCTCACGAACGATGTCATGTAAGGTTAGCCCGGGCCGCTTCATCCCAACATACCGCAAGATGCAAAGTACACAAGAAGCAATCGACAATAAAAGCATCAACGCCCACAATGACCATTGTGTTCTACTCGTGCAACAGATCTACATATAGACACGGCTCTGATACCACTGTAGGGGTTCGTAGCATGGAAAACAAAAATTTTCTATCGCATACAAACAAACAAGCTAAGATCTATCTACTACATTGTAGCAACGAGTCAATGGAATAACTTACCCTCGAAGATTCCAAAGTGTTTAACGAGAGCGGATTCTCGTGGGTGATGTAGTCGTACTCTTTCCGATCTCAAGATCGTGTAGACGATCCTTCAGCGCTGCTCCGCAGCGCTCATGATCGGTCACACGTTCGGTACTCGACGAAGACCTTCCTCTCCCTTGTTCCAGCAGGCAGCGGAGGTTGTAGCACTCTCCTCGTGATTCCGGCAGCACAACGGCGTGGTACCGGAAGTAGAGGGGAGATCCCGCAGGGCTTCGCCTTAAGACAGAGCGAGTATGGTGGAGTATGAGAGAGATCTATTAGTGGTCTAGAGATTTAGACACACCAATTAGAAGGCTCTAAACCGAAGGCTAGGGCAATTAGAAGCTCTAAACCAAAACGGCTCTAAACCGGAGATTAGAGGATAGGAACTTGTGTGTCTAGAGGAGGAGGCCCTGCCCCTCCTTTTATAGGTGGAAGGGGCGGCCAAGGGGAGGCGAGTCCCTCCCCAAGTCGGCCTTGGTTGGCGGGCCGGCTTGGAGGGACTCCTCCCCCAAGTCGGTTCCAACCACCTCTTGCTTGTTTCCCAGTCGCTTCCACGCTTCTGTTTCCACAGCTCTGTTTTAGCCGTTTGACTTTCAAACTGGCAGTTTGACTTTTCAGTTTTGGAACAGCAAGAACACTTAGTACATGATGCAATCATTCAATATGTAATGACACATTCATGTACCCTCCCCCTCCGGAGTGCCGGACATTCCGGAACCTTCTAGAACATTCCCGATGAAAACACCGGAATCATTCCCGAACTCCGAAACGGGACTTTCCTTATATGAATCTTATTCTCCGGACCATTCCGGATCACCTCGTGATATCCCGGATCCCATCCGAGACTCCGAACAACATTCGGTCTCTTTCTCATAATACCATAACTACTCAAAACAACGTCGAATCCTTATGTGTCTCCCTACGGTTCGTGAATTATGCGGACATGATCGAGACACTTCTCAACAATAACCAATAGTGGAATATGGAAATTCATATGGCTCTACATATTTCTACGCTTACTTGCGATCGAATGAACCACTTACATACGATACCAATTTCCCTTTGTCTCACGATAGTTTACTTATCCGAGGTTATGATCGTCGGTATCTCTGCATACCTAGTTCAACCTCGTTACCGATAAGTACTCTTTTCTCGTTCCCGTGATATGTGATCCCTTGTGAGCCAGTCACATGCTTGCAAGCTAATTGGATGACATTCCACCGAGAGGGCCCAGAGTATATCTATCCGTCATATGGATGGACAAATCCCACTCTTGATCCATGTGTTTCAACCAATACTTTCCGAACACTCAATGCCACCTTTATAGCCACCCAGTTACGGTGTGGTGTTTGATGTCATCAAAGCATCCATCCGGTAAAGGTGATATGCATGATCTCATGGTCGAAGGAATTAGGTTACTATGTATCATAAAGCATATAGCAATTGAACTATTGAAATGACTTGATCTTTATGCTACGCTTATCTATAGGAGTATGTCCACCATATCATTCTCCTAACGATATGATCTTGTTGTTGATAACATCTCAATGTTCATGATAGGGAAACCACAATCATTAATCAACCAACAAGCTAGTGAAGTATAGAGGCTATACTAGGGACTTCAAATTAAGTTTACAAATCACACAAGTATTAATGTTTCCTTGTTAATACTATTATAGCATGAATGTAAACATTTATCATAAACACAAAGATATAATAATAACTATATTTATTATTGCCTCTAGGGCATATCTCCAACAACCATCACATGAGCATAGCTCAGGTGAGATCCCTGAAGAATCTTCTAGGTATCAGAGATGACCCCGACATCCAACATCACCATATAGCTAAGGATGTGCTCGTCCTCCTCCTTGACACGATGATGTACCACCTCCTCTAGGGCCGGCTTCCTCTACACGGAGCCTGGACCTCACGACGTCCACCAAAGAAGCTCCGAGTCGACGACGAGACCCGGATTCCTCACCAAGCGACACGTCCCAGAAGGTAGCACCTCCTAGTGCCAACCCAGCGGAGCCTAGTCTCGGGCATGCCCGACGAAGCCTAGCACTCTGTCGTTGCCGCTAAGTCAACGACGAGGATGCGGTATGGGCATCCTAAAGTAGACGGCGGGAATGTGCGGATGTGTGGGTGATCATGACGGTCGGCATATATATAACGGGAAAGGGCGGGAAAACATGGCAGGAAATATCTTTATTCCCGGTTGAAGAAACCAACCAGGACTTAAGGGGTTGCGGCAATCTAGGGCCGGCGCGAGCATATTTAGTCCCGGATGGTGTCTCCAACCGGGACTAAAGGTTCATCTTTAGTCCCGGATGGTGTCTCCAACCGGGACTAAAGGTTCATCTTTAGTCCCGGTTGGAGAAACCAACCGGAACTTAAGGGGTTGCGGCAGGCTAGGGCAGGCGCGAGCATGTTTAGTCCCGGATGGTGTCTCCAACTCATCTTTAGTCCCGGTTGGAGACACCAACTTGGACTAAACATGGGTGGAGGCACTATGCCAGTGAGTGGAGATACTATTACGGTGGGTCTAATGATAGGGTTGAGTGTTAACATTATGTCATGAGTGTCGACACTATGTCGTGCTGCTTAAATAGGCATCCTTGTGAAGTTATCCAATGCAAACAATATGGTGTGCGAGAGCAAGGAAAACACTACGGCTAGCTTTGTGGAGATGCCTAAGGATCCAGTCCTCGGGCATCTCCACATTGCTGGTCATAGAGGCACTCCCTAATATGTGAAATTAGTTAGCTCCCAGGCATATCGATCTAGTTAGATAAATTATAAACTGCAAGATGGTGTGCGAGAGTAGGGATAACACTACGGCCAACTCTGTGGAGATGCCTAAGGATCCAGTCCTCAGGCATCTCCACATTGCTGGTCATAGAGGAACTCCCTAATATGTGAAATTAGTTAGCTACCCAGCACAAGAATAGAACAACATCTTCATAGTTCAGAAAAGTCGTAGTAGGAAACGGTCCATTAGTCCCAGTTTCCTAACTAGGACTATGGAATCGGGTCCTGGTCTGGCTACAAACCGGGATTAACACTCAAGACATTTATTAATATTAAAAAATCAGGACTAAAGGGCGCCCTTTAGTCATGCTCATATCTAGCCCTATAGTACACAACTTCAGGGTCGTCTTTGTCTTCGTCTTCGTCATCTTCGTTGTTGTTAGGCGCATGCTGCCCAATCCTCGGCCCAGCCATGGCATATTCCAGGGATACCTGCCACTCCGGCCTCGGATTCACGACGCGTGGGGGAGGGGGATCCAGGATGACGACGCCGCTACACCCACATCCTTCACCACCGCCACCCTTCTTATGGCTCTATGGCAGTTGTGGGCACCGCAGGCGAGGATGATCTCCCTGCGCGATGTAGCGCATCACGCTGGCGATAGTCTAGTTCGCCCACCACAGGTGGTGGCCGGCTTAGTTGTTCTTCACCGGGGGAGGTCCGTCACCTTCGTACCTTGCGAGCTCCCTTTCACGCTGGTTAGCGAAGAAGGCATTCTAGGTGTCGTAGTTGTCGGGATCCCAATGGGGATCCATCTGCTGCTCCATCGTGAGCTTCAGGTAGAAGTGGTTCGTGATGGCCGCCTGGCGTGCGGAACCTTGAGGCACAGGAGGGACATGAACCCCTCTAACACTCAGCATCCAGTCGGCGGGCAGCCGAAGCCCGGCAGACATGGGTAGCTGGAGGCGCACAACGCCTCGGTCTCCTCAAGGGCCAGAATTGCCCAGTATGTGGTGTCCATTGTTGTGAGAGGGGAAGGTGTAGATGTGTGTAGATGTCCATGGTGGTCGTCTGTGGCATCCCGCGAAACCACTACTAGAAAATCGCGTTGTTTTTGTGCATTGCATCATCATGACCGCATGCTCATGTCATCATGCCGCATTGCATTTGAGCATCGTCATCATCTTGCAGTTGCTTGCATAAAACTATTTGCAGATAAACCTAGTTTTGTTTTCTAAAACGCCCCATCTTCATTCAAACACGGAAACCCGGGCCCCCGGATTATTTTGTTTTGTCCGCTGTAGGATTGCAAAAGCGCTGGTTGAAATAATAAGTTAATTATATTATTTTAGTGGGGCAGTCAAACGGGCCGAATGACCCGAACGACCACCCCCGAAAATCATATTCGGCCAACCTAAATCCTAAAGTTACCAACCTATTCCTACCCAACCCCTCTGGCCACCTCACCCCGGCCAATCCCCACCCGACACGTCACCACCCCCCTTCCCCTAGCCTATCCCCAACTGCCACCTGGCCCACCTCACCCCTCCTCTCCTCACACAACCAACCACCCAGCCACATGACACACACAAGCACACACGCCCCCACCCGCACGCATCAGCACACACGCACCAGCCCCGGTCCCGCGGCCCCACGGGACCCACCCGACGCGCTGCCCCACGTCTCCTTCCTCCCGCCCGAAACCTCCTCCCTCCTCTCTGCTAGTCTCCTCTCCCTCCCATGGCCGCCGCCGCTCTCCCCCACGCGTCCCCCTCTCTCTCTCCTGCGCGCAGCCGCGGCCCCGTCGCTCCCCGGCACCGCCGCCCCGAGGCCGCCCGTCCTCGACCCCGCCGTCCTGCTCCACCTTCCTCGCCGCTCTTCCCCGCCTCCGTCCTCCCGCGCTCTCGCCACCGCACCTGCCCCCGAGCCACCCCGCCGTCGACCCCCGCCGTGCTTCTCCCGCCCGAAGCGTCGCGCCTCGCCGCCCCAGCGTTCAACCTCACCTCCGCTCGGCCAGGCTTTCCCTCGCCGGCCACCCGTCTGCGCCGCGCCGGCCCTCCACGCCCAGCTCCTCCTGTGTCGACGACCCGCCGCCGGCCGCCACGCCACCCGGCCGAGCTCCGCCTGTCACCGCGCCTCCTCTGTGTTTCCCGCCGCCTCCTCAGGCAGGTCGCCGCCTCGCCACCGACGCCTCGCCACAGGCTGCCGCGCCACTCTGCGACCTACCCTGCGGCCCCCTCGCTGGCGCTCCGCTGCCCACGCATCCCGTCGCAGTTCGCCTCCGGCGCCACGGCTTCATGTGACCCCTGCGACCATGTTCTGCGGCCACGAGTGCATGCCGTCACTGCCCAGTTTTTTTTGTTGGTCTTTGTTCGTTGCCAAGTTGCTGCTACACGTCAAGGCCAGAACCTCCAGGGCTGTGGTGTGGGCTTGATGTTGGATGATGGTGCTGCCTTGAACCACCGGCGCGGAACCCGAGCCCGACACCGGCAAACCAAGATGGTCTCGCAAGACCGTTCCCCGGACCGAAGAACGATCCCGGAACCCGACCCGAAGACCGATCCCGTATCCGGTACCGCGCCATGAACTCCGAAAACCCCGGTACCGGACAAGTTCGCCAACGACCTCGAGTTCTCCTACCCGGATACGCTGAGTTATCCATCAAGGACACCAAGGCCGTCGACATGGAACCGGGGAACGTCGAGCACTGCTTCCCGAACGCCATGACCATCGGCACGACCCGACGACCGCGGATGCGACAGGATCATCCCCAGGACGCCAAGATTGCCACGAGAACGCTCCCGAATGTTAACACCGAATCGATGGCGCGAGCCCGACAAGATCCTCGCAACGGCAAGATCGACCCCGTGGGACCCGACAAGATCGGCACGACGACAAGAACGGCATCGGCCCGGAAGAATCCGACGCGCCCCGACACCGAACCAAGTCCGGCTTCCCGGAACGCCAAGATCCACCCCCGCTACCCGAGAACGATCTCGCCGAGACCGAACCCGTCGAACCCTGGACCCCGGACCCCGAACCCCGGAACCCCAAGATCGTCGAGCCCCCTCAATGTGTGACCTCTTATCCGAGAACCCTATTTTATAAAAGTAATAACAACTTGTTGCATATTAAATTGTCATACTCGCATGCATCTTATCATGTGGTTTGGGGGCCTTATGTCGATTCACCTAATAATTAAATATGGGGCCCATATGCGGGCAAATCCAGTCTCATATCGGCCTCATTTAAAACTTGTGTAGCGGACCGGTGCTATCTTTTGCCATGTTAAGACAACATCTAAATTGCGGGGTAGCTAAATAACATGAACCATTTAAATAATTGTCGGGACCCCGGTTCGGCTTAATATTGCCTAATCGCATCGCAACCTTGCCATGTCATCCATCATGCCGATCTTCTGCCGTGTATTAAATATTGCATCCGGTGTTTCTTCTAGTGTTTTGCTTCTTCGCGGATAAGGCCGTTGAGTTGATGTGAGCGTCGCCCCGATCTTCGGATGAACCCTTCGACATGTTTTCAGGCGAGCATCTCCCCCTTTCTACCTATCTTACTTTTATAGTATTTATTCCCTCCTGTTGATCTATTGCTATCTGTGTTGCGATGCTCTAGTTTTCGTACCCGTGATATCCCCTGCAGCCTTATATTGCCTTGGACACATCCTATTACCTGTTGATTGGTAGATAGTTGGACTTCCGCGTCGTAGTCGCTTGCTCAAGTGATGTTGCGTGTTGTCAAGTGCCACAGTTGTTGATGAATTGCCGCATGTTGATGCTGGAGACGATCATAGTTTTACTTATCGTTCACTTTAATTCCTGTTTAACAACTAAAATTGGAATAAGCAGAGGCATCGGTGGGTGATAGAAAATATTTGGTTTCCGAACGCCCACTTGTGTCCCGTAGGACCCCGAGTACTTGATACCTGTTCCTTGATTTATCGCGCTATCCACATCCGGGAGGTATATGGGACCCCCCTGAGCCAGAGCTTGATTCAGTCTTATTTCTTGGGGCCACAAACTAGTTTGAGGTTTTATTTAAGATCCTGTACTTATGCCATGCTACTGCTTTATTTAAATTGTGCGAGGAGCACCTTTGTCTCGTTAGGTAAGCGGAATGTTTCAGCGGTATCGACAAGCCCAACCACACTTTCGGGTTCCCGTCGTACAGCCATTGTCGCAAACCTTGAGTCCGTCTCGGAGCTTGCTTACTTGCTTGGTGTACTCAATGGGGTGGCCCCCTGAAATATTTCTGAATCCTGTGATTGCTTAGTCGTGAAAGCCTCGTTGGGTTTTGATTCGGTTTTTCCGAGGTTGATCGAGCGTGTGTTGCTATTGGTGCACCCCGTCCGGGTAAAACTTTCTGAAAGCCGTGTCCGCGGTTATGGACGACTTGGAGCACAGTATCTCGACCATAGACAAGCATAACTAAAGTTTATTGCTATAAATTTGACTTTATAATGACTAGTAATCAGCTTCACCATAATGGAATGGCTAATTAATACTGCCCACAATTGCTTGTTTGGAGTGTCGCTTGCGACCATTGTACCTGACTAGTAAGTATTGCAACTACAACGGAATGGCTGAACAAAAGTACCAACAACTGCTGGGTTTTGGGTTTATCTCATGCTATCTGTATCTGATTAGTAATTGTTGCAACTATAATGGAATGGTTAACTAAAAGTGCCCACTGCTTATTTTTATCAGGATGATTATCTAAACCTGACTAGTAATTGCTGCAACGATAACTGAATAAGTAAAACTGCCAACTGTGTGAGTTCCTCGGTTGACTTCCTCGTTTGGTCTCGAGGGGGAAACGCCAGGATGGGTTTGTTTGATGATAGTATCAGGTTGGATCCGAATAGGTCTTTCTTACCCCTCTCTGATAGCCGCCAGTTGTATCGAGTCTCTATAGGTTGTTTAGTGCATGCTGCCGCTTCAGTCCACCATACCTTTGTAGGCGAGGACCGCCGAATTCTAGCCTCGCCGTGTACTGGCCTCAGTACTGACGCTCCTTCTTTTTCCTTTGCCCTTCGTCGGCACCCCATTTTGTTTAAGCAGGTTTTGAGATCGACGTCGTTAGCAGGGTTACCCTTCCGGCTTGGCCTGGGCAGGGTTATGGACGCCATTGGTTATTCTTCAGGGCTCTTAGCCCCATTTGCATCTTGTCCGTAGTCGGACGCTCTTCCATTTTCAAGGTGATTTGGATCTTTGTACCTTATATCTGGATTCTTGACTCATGGAGTCGTGATGTATATATATATCTGTTTTGTGGGTCCCATCGAGGACTGTTGTGTAATGTTATTACTTCGTTTTCCACCCGCACGCAAGTGCCTGGTGGGCACCTTTGAATCGTTTCTATGCGGGTTTGGCGGGTTTCGCTAAAACTTGCATAGGTCCGATTCTGAGGGTGTTACATCGTCCTAGATATAGAGGTAAATGGCGGGAAAACATGGCGGGAGAGGAGAGAAATGGCGGGAAAGCATGGCGCATGGCTTGACGGTCTGAGAATGGTGACAAATATCTTTAGTCCCGGTTATTGCCTCCAACCGGGACGAAAGGCCCCCAAATTATTTATTCAAATAGAAAATATGGATACATGATGCAAACAGATGTATGGATGATATATTCTCATGCTCATTATTTTTCTGATAATAATATACATGTTATTTGTATTATTTGGATTTATAAAATAGGAGCTATGAATTTCCAAAGTTTTCTAATTGATTTAAGTTATATAAACTAAAAAATAAGTAAATTACAAAAATATCTAATTTAGAAAACAGAAAATATTTTTGTATTAGTTATTCAAATTCAAACACTTTTCATGTTGAAATGCATTTTGATTTGAAAATGCCACAATTGATACATGATGCAAATAGATCGTATGGATGATATATTCAGATTCCTTATATTTTTCTGATAATAGTAGACATATTATTTGTATTATTTGGATTTATACTATAGGAGATATGAATTTACAAAGTTTCTAATTGATTTGAATTAAATTAACACAATTTACAAAAAAAAAAACTTTAGTCCCTGGTCTTTACTGCACCCGGTTCCGCGTGCGAAATCTGAACTTGCCAAAAAAACCTCTAGTCCCGGGTCGAGGCTACACCTGGGACTAGAGGGGGGCTTTAGTCTCGGGCCATTGCACCGCCCGGGACTAGAGGGCCTCTAGTCCCTGGTCGTGGCTTAACCCGAGACTAGAGGAGGGGCTATATAAGCGCGCGCGCCCACCCCGCACCGCACATAGCCATAGTAGAAGACGAATAGACCGCGCGCAGGGGGAGGTGCTGCTGATATTTTCTGGCGCCACTCCGTCGACCTCGTCGCCGCCCTCGTCGCTGGCCCTGCCTTGCCGAGTGCCCCTGATTCGTTGCGCGCTTCCGCCGCCGCGTTGCCGCCTCGCAAACCACCTCGCTGCCGCCGATCGACCTCGCGGTAATATTTGTAACTATAATATTACTAACAAATTTTTTGTTCGTAGTAATATAGTTAGTAATATTTTGTTAGTAGTAATATAGTTAGTAATATTTTTGTTAGTAGTAATATTGTTAGTAATATTTATTTAGTAATATTTTGTATTAATATTTGTTTAGTAATATATTTTTTGTTAGAATTTTAGTAGTAATATTGTTTATTAGTAATATATATTGCTAGTGTTGTAATATTTATTTGTTTAGTAATATTTGGTAGAGTAGAAATATGTTAGTAGTAATATTTGTTAAAGTAAAATTTGTTTGCTCATATCTACAGAAAGCTGAACTTTTTCTAACTATTTTCTCATAGTTAAGTGATGGAGGGCACCGCTGACGCCGAAGACAACGAGCTTATTATGGGCATTATAAATGGTGAAATAACTACTAATATTTATGGAATTATTGAACCTCATGCTGGCGAAAATTATGTAGATGAGGTCGAGATATCGTCATTTCTGAATCCATTCGGTGATGGACATCAGATGGATGAAGGGCAAACAAACAATTCTGATGTAGGGCAAACAAACAACAATGAAGACCCCTCGACAACAACCAGCGAGGTATATGTATATTAAGCCTCTTGTGACTAAACACATTAATTGATCTAGATATATATATATTAGTCACTCTCTCTTATTATTTTAGCCCACCGGATCGAGAGAATCGATAGCTAGAACAAAACGATGCCCGAACAAAAAGTTGGATGGTAATCAAAAGGTTCACCATCGATGAAATATATGATAATGGAGAACCAATTGCTCCAAAAAAGCACTAGAGGATGTTTACAAATCAATGCGGGGTGATTGTTAGGGACATCCTCCTGATCACCATTCAAGAATGGAATAAATCAAAGAAAAAAGTTGAAAGATCCAACAATTATGTCACCGATGATGCCAAAGATGACTTTTGGCAGAAGCTCATAGCACATTTCATACTACCTCTAGAGTATGAAGAATTCGAGGCAGATGGTACTACCCCAAGGTCGGGTGGGCTTGAAAGAAGAGAGAAAGTCAAGGATTAGGCTCTAATGAAGATGGGCGAACTATTCCGGAACCACAAGAAAGGTTTATACAGGAAGTTTGTCACGAAAAAGAAAACTCTAGAATTCAAAGGAGCATACGAGAAGTTGATAGAAGAGTGGCCCGATTTTGTAAAGTATAAGCTATCTTCTTTAGCCAAGGCAAAGTCGGAAAAGAATGCGATAAATGCTGCCAAAAAGAAATACACCCATAAAATGGGGACATGTGGCTACAAGAGTGCCATGCCTAAGTGGGAAACTATGGAGGCCGACATGAGGACTAGAGGGATCACTCTCGGTACAGATGGATGGACCGAGAGGTCAAAGCACTGGTGGTACGGGCACGGGGGATCGTTGGACCTAGAAACAAGGAAGACAATTTTTCAAAAAAAAATCTAACACCCTCTAATGCAATTTTTAAAGCAATGAACGATGCTCAATTGAGATTGTTCTGGCCCGAGAGAGAGAACGACATGCTGACACGTGCCCTCAGGAATCCTGAAAAAGTGGACGGACACGAGGCAAAGGCGCCGGTGTTACATGGAAGAAAGGGTTTCTCAAGTACGATGATAGTTATAGAAGCCGTAAGAGAAAGAAGGACCAGGAGGCAGACCAGATCAGGAAGATAGAAGAGGACCTAGCTAGGATGAATAAGCTAATGGAAGCAATTAGCCAAAGGTCGTCATGTCAACCGCATGCTAATGATCCTGCATTGGATCTTAGCCAGCGGAGAAGCAGCGTGACTTCCACGGAGGTCCGGGCTAATGATCAAGCGTTGTTGAATGATGCATCGACTCCTAGCTACCCTGTGGATGATGTCATAGAGATGACATAATGTGAGCTACATCATCCAATGAACAACCTTTCCTTCAAGGTGGTGATCGGCACTGCTTTACCTTGTCTACCTGGAGCACTCCACCATTCACTTCTGATTCCACTGGCTATGCTCGTGTCATGGTGGATGACCTATGGAGGATTTTGTGGACCTAGAGATTGACATCGCTACACCTGAAGGCCTTAGGAAACTAGGAGATGTCAAGCAGAACATCATTCTATGGAAGAAAAAGTACATCAAGTTTTCAGGCTTGGCGCCAAGGCCACCGACTCCAAGTCCACCCTACCCCGATGATCGTCAACCTCCAAGTCCACCCCGCCCTGATGATCGTCAACCTCCAAGTCCACCCCACCCCGATGTCGATCGCCGTAGCGCGAGTACATAAATTCGATCTTTGCCTCCGCACAATACTCGATCTCTGCCTCTACCTCCATGCAATACTTCCTCATTGAAAAAACGGAAGGTTGCCGCTCCCCCGCACCCCACATCAAAGAAAGGTAAAACAACGAAGATATTCGACATCATGTCGGCTCTTCCCAAGAGACCTTATGACAAGAATGATGAGGAAAATGCCGCGGATGTGGATGCCCACATTAAGGCTTCTTTTGCACCCAAAAAGCCTGAGCTAAAGCCAATATTTGATGAAAAAACAAAATGTGGGCTAAGTACTTTCTTGAGCAACCATGCCAAATATCGATAGATCTGGAATCAAACTATGACCGCAAAATTATTAAGCAAGCAAAGCAGAAAAAAATAACAAGTGCAAAAAGAGGGAAACAAGTTGCCCAGCTCGGACAAGAGAAGATTCAATCGCCCCCCCCCCCCCCTCATAGTTATTTCATATACCGACAAGGCCTTCAGAGCCGAAATGGATAAGAACATCATGGACCCGAGAGCCAGGGTTGCTGTTGCACTAATTGGCATCACTATAGCGAAGGTCAAAGAACTTGCTACCAACGCAGGTATGTCTCTTGGTCAATTTTAGACTATGAAGTTACGCCAATGGGTCAATAGCACGGAATTATGTCAAAGGAGAGCCTCTAGTCAGTCATGAGGAGCTCACGCGTCTATCAACACATATGCGAAATCTACACAATTATTACACTGCGCAAACAAAAAAACACTAGAAAGAATGGTTTTTGGTGGACGCTAGAAAGGAGCATCACTTTAAAGAATACTCGATATAGATTCAAAGGACCGAAATGTTTCAGTTATACAATCAGCGCGCCCTCGACAAATCTATCATCGGTTTCTATTGTCTGTAAGTTATTTATTTCTGTAATTAAGTCTCTAGCTCAGCTCGTTCATTGCATGTAACATATTATCCTTACTATATATCCTTTTGTACGGTATTATATTCTGTAGAATGAAGATGCTTAAATGCAAAAGAACTAGAAGATATGACATTGGGTTCATTGACCCATATATCGTTAATAAATATACGTTACACAATCACCCCAAAGACGTGGAGGAAGACCTGTGCATGTTTTTAATCGAGCATCATTTTGTTAAGGAAATATTATTTTCTTACAACTTCAAGTGAGTGTTTCTTTCTTGTACATATTCTTTTTTAAGCGTAATTAATGAGTTATGCATATCTGCTTATGTAAACGTCCAAAGGTTTCACTAGATCCTGCTAAACATTCAAGTTGACAAATCCCTAGTTAAAGTCCACGACTCATTAAGTTGAGACCAAAAGTAGTGGAGCGACATGAAAGCAATACTCCATAAGTAATTTCAATCATTATCGCATTATATCGGCCTCTTTCGTTAATTTCATGATATCAAGTAACTAATAACTCCTTTGTTCATGTTCTTTGCCGAGCAGATGTTGGACACGTTTCAAACAGAAAATAGAAGGTTCATTCAAAGATGAGCTAACTTATAAAATGGTGAAGGGTTTGCAGCAGCCACCGGAGACTCATTTATGTGAATTTAATGTTTGCGAGTATATTCGCGAGTTGAACACTGAGCGGAAAGTTGATTCACATTATATTCACAGTTTGCGAGAAAATCTTGAGCCAGAACAGCGCGTGCAAGCAATTCAAGAGGACCTGGCGGGATTTCTGATAAAGGAGGTCCTTGATGTAAAGGGAGAACATTATATGGAGAACGCGGAACTCGATATGGTTTAGTGATCTCCAATGTAATTGATATGATATATCATCAATAACCATGTAATATCAAACATTCCCTTTCTTTTGATATGATTGAATATTGTATATGTATGCTCGCAATAGATCGAATATGCATCAACTATGTATGTAGTAGCGTAGAATAAGTATACGAAAACATGTTTAAAATTATAACAAAATACAAATTTAAAAAGAAACGAACTAAAAAAACAAAATGAAAAGAAAACACGAAATCGTGCCGCGGGATGAGAAAATCTAATCCTGCTCCGGGAAGCGGCCACGTGGTGACCTCTAATCCTGGTTCGTAGCAAATCAGGACTGGAGCCAGTTCCAGACAGGGAATAGAGTACCGTTTTCCACCCGTGATATTAGTATATCTGTATGTAAAAGAAGTAAAGAACACCGCCTTGATTGTAAAGGTTATTTTGAAATTTGAATCGGTTGTGACGCTTCTAGTCCGGCCCTTAGCATGTTGCGGGCAACGAACATGTTGGCAGCCTCGGTGAAATGGATCCCGTCCCATGAAACGGACCTGGACGGGTCGGCGCATGCCGTCGACAGCGGCGTACCGCAGAAGAAGGTGAAGTTGAAATTATACGGCCCGCCGCCGCCGCCGCAGCACGCTGCCAATGGCATGCCGCCAAAACCTACATGCATCATGATGCCAAATTAAGAAGCAGTAGTGAGATCGAAGACGAAGATGATGCACACCGAATAATAATTAATTAATTCAATTCGTCGGCCGCGCGCGCACCGTATTTTCTGGGCGAGGAAACGATTGCGACGATGGGGTTGTACAAGTCGCCGTAGCGGATAGACGTGCGGGGGTGGGCTCGCCGGAGTTGGGAGAGCATGCGGTTCAACTCACGGTTGTGCAGTTGGGCGAGTTGGTTGAACGGCGTGATGCAGCGAGATGCCTGGTCGTAGTAGTTGGCCCTACTGCTGGGTAACAGGGCGAGGAGCTCCGGCTCGCAGCCGATTGGTATCATCCCCGTCACCACCATCGTCCTCGCGCCAGCAGCGATCGCGTCCTGCAGGGTAAGAAGAAGACAATTAGGTTGAACCGATGAGATGAGCAGATGAGTTGACCGGGCCGGGGGCACTCACGATCAGGGCCGAACGGATGACGCCGACGATGTGCGGCACCAAACTCTTCGCTAGGCCCATGGTGTCCTTGTTCTTCAAGTTGAGGATCGGAGGGCGAAGGAGTAGTCATTGAATCCGATCTCCCCGAAGTAGAAGAGGGACCTCTCCATGATCTTGCGTTGCTCTGTAATATATATACGATATACGATTAATTCTCTCCTAGCTAATCAGAGATCGCCATGCATAAACAAACAAAAACGGAATTTGTGGTTGACTTAACGGGTGCGTGGAGAAGCAGCAAGAATCTGCAAAACACGGTTGAACCAGGTCGTCTGGTTACTGAGAAAAACAGGCACGAACGATGTTATCCCTTTGCTCTCCAGGAAAGCCATGTCGAGCGCGGTCGCACCGCCCACTGCGAAATTCACGCCCTGCCCGAATTCTGACGCGGTACTGCCGGCGAGGTACGGCGTCGGCTGGGGCAACCTAAGCGAATCCACTGTACGTATCCACAAGGCCGGACAAAAAATGGCGGAGCGAGCTTAATTATTTGATCGAAAAATCTGAACCAGAAGAATTATTACTGTAATTATTATTGCTTGCTTGTTGAGTGGTTCATATATACCACCGTACGTACCGATGAAGTCGATGACGAGGCGACCGTCGGAGGCCCGGCCGCTGGGGCGTTTAAAGTGTGTCTGAGCGTAAGGCGCGTTGGTGAAGGGCCCCCCGGCGGTGGCTGGGAGGATGGCAGAGTTGCCGGTGTCGGTGAGCGAGTCGCCGAAGCAGAACACCCGATCATACTGCGCCGGGCCGTAGATTGTGCCACTGCCGCCAGCGTCAGCCCCTCCGGTGGCTGCCACGAGCACAAGGGCCGCTACGAGGAGACGAGAAAATGGCGCCATTATTGTGAGTAACAGTATGCTACTACCACGAGCTTGTGATCGCCGGTATGATGCTGCCTTCACGGCCGTGGTTAATTGTGCTTCCACGTTGATGTCTTCTGTTGGTTCTTTATACCAATGTCAGTGAGGATGGAGAGTTATTATTTTCCCAAAGCAAAGCTAATAATTGGACACACATACCACGTGTAGAAATGTTTAGTTATTATTTTCCCTGATTCTAGTGATTGTGCATATCTCCTTTTATATTAGATAGGATCTCTAGTGATATTGTGCATATCTCCTTTTATTCGGTTGGTATCAGAACAGCGTTCTCGTTTAGAGCATCCCCACTCTATGGGCGTTTCTAGGCCGAAATCTGGACCAAAATAAGCCGGACGAAACTCGTTTTTGGCCTCCCACTCGTGTTCCCAGGCCGAGTTCCCGCGTTCGGCTAAAATTTAACAAATTTTGATAAATTTAGACGGATTTAATTCATTATGGGCGAATATAGGCGGATTACACCGAGTTCGGGATGCAGTCGCCGTCGCCGAATATAGGCGAATATAAACTAAAAACATTAAAAAAAGCCGCCGCCAATGCCATCACCGAAGACGCCGCCGCTTTTACATGTTGAGGTTGCCGTAGAAGGAGGTCTATCCAGGATCGTCCTTGCCGTCGTCTTTGCCGCCGTTGTCGTCGTCGCTCGGCGGCTGCGGCGGGCGGGAGCTCCCCTGGCCGGCGTCGCCGCACCTCCAGGCTGGTAGGAGGGGCCGTCCTCCTCCTCGTCGTCGAGGAAGAAGAGTGGGGCGCCCTGGTAGGCGGGCGCGCGCCCGGACCACGCCTGTCGATCGGCCTCCTCCTGCAGGTGCTGGACGCGGAGGCGCTCCTACTCCTCCCAGTCCGCCCTGGACCAGGCCAGGATGTCTGGCGATGACGGCTCCACCGGCGGCTGCGGCACCGAGTCCTGGAGGGATTGCTCCTTCGCCATCTTTACGGCGAAGTCCTCCTCGTCGGCCGGCTCTGGCTTCGGCTGGCGAAGGCGGCCAGTGGGCGGCGACTGCGCCAGTGTGCGGGGCTCGTTGATTACGATAGCCCGCGAGCATGTTCGTAGTGTCGAGCGGACCGGCGACTGTGCCTTGCGCTTGACTGGGCGCAGCGTCGGCTAAGGCACCAGCGTGCAGCCCGACGAGTGGGAGGCTGAAGCGGAGGAGGACGAGCTCAGGCTGGCCATCCTCCTCGGCAGCCAGTTGGTCGAAGGATGGCGCCTCGACCTTGACGCTGGCGTGGGGTTGAGGGGGAAGCTAAGGCGGGGATCGTTATCGGCGTGGATGTGCTGCAGCACCGCCGCGAGCGTCCGGCCTAGCGCGCTCCAAAAACGCCGACGACCAGCCGCGTTGTTGCGCTTCGGCGGCGAGTCGGGCGGCCCCTCATGGCGGGCGAGTACCTAGAGGCGGCGGTCGGCGAAGAAAGCCTCCCAGTTGACGAGGTTCGATCTCGTCAATGCCCATTGTTATGGACTTGGGTTGTGGAGAAGATGGCGATGCTGGAGATCGCGGAACGGTTAGCAAACAAGCAACACGGGGACACGAAGCTTACCCAGGTTCAGGCCCCGGGAGGGAAAACCCTACTCCTGCTTGTCTGCTCTTGATTACGGCGGAACCGAAAAGTACAGGCGTGAGGTGTGTATGCGGTGTGTTGAGATGCCCTCCTAGCCTTTATATAGATAGGCAGGTCCCGGGCGTAGGTCGAGTCGGTTACAGATTTAGGGTTTGCCCTTTTGAAATTCTATCTACTATAGTCTTGCGTTCCAAGGATCTGAAGGCGTCATAGGCTTGGGCCACCCGAAAGTCTCCACAGGCCGCATATGTTATCATGGGCCTTCCTTGGGCTGGACCAGGTATACTAATATTGTGTACCCATAGGGCATCACCATGTCAGTAGCCCCCGAGTGCTTAGTCGAATCGCAGATTCGGCCGAGGACTCTTAAATCTTTCGGGTGTTGTTGGTCTTGTTCATAAGAGAAAGAATGATTTTAGTTTGTAGGGATTATTGATGCGTGTGCCTGACTCTCCTGGCGGATCAGGGCCAGTTAACTGTCATAGGACAAAACAACACGATCTTCTTCAGACTCGAGTCCCCGGACTCGAATCTAGAACGGATGCTGGTGCAATTCGATTCAGGCCGCTGAGGTCTTATAGGAGTCGAATCCCAGTAGTTTTCGAGTCATGTACCCAATGCGTCCATCAGGATTTTCATCGTGTCTGTCGACACGGTATTTTACTGGTAGAGCGTAGTTAGGTGCGTTACCAGGCCATCAGATTATATCTGTAGGTCTTATCTTTGCGTCGCAGACACAACATCCGAAATGTTATCACCGCGGGGGTGTTTTGGGTGACCAAGGAGAATGCTTTTCTCTTAGCGTTTATTTGGGCAAAGTTGCCAGAAAGATTTTTGCATTTTTTATCCGAAGGATCGCAGTCGAAGATTTCATAGGGTGCGCGACCAGAGCTCCCTATGGGAGTAGCTCCCGAGTGTCTGTTCGAGTCGTAGACTCAAGCAGAGACTTTTGTTCAGTTGGTTGAGCTTCAGGTCCGTAGGACACAATTTTTTCGGATGCTTGATCAGTTCTCCCTATGGGAGTAGCACCCAAGTCCTTAGTGGAGTCGTAGACTCGTCGTAGGACTCGAAGTTCGAGAGCTGTTGTTATTCAATCTTCTTTCGGGTGCGTGGCCAGCGCTCCTGATAGGAGTAGCCCCCGAGTAGTTGTTCGAATCGTAGATTCGAATAAGTACTTGATTTGTATCCAAAGTTTTCCAGCCGTTGCTAGCATGATTTTTGATTACGGCATTGCTGATGATTGGTGACATCAACCGTCTGCGGCGCCAAAGGTGACGTAACAGGACGAATGTGGGTCCCATTTTCTGACTTGAAGTTGACTATTCATGTGCGACGTGGCGTGAATTACGGTGTCTCCTCGATTTCCGTGCAAAGTGGACAACGTGCGAGCGATGGTTCGCTGCTCTATTGACACGTGGACGATGGGATATGTCCCTAATGTTAGGGCTTCTGGATGGACGGTTCCTGCTCATCGTCCTCATCTTTATAACTGTGTGGGAAACAGTAATTTGTTTTCACCCTTTGCCATTTGCTTTCTCTGATGTCTCCATTTTCACAAGCTTTTCCTCGCGCACACTGGACGTTCTCCGATCTTTTCCCTCCTCCTTTCTGCGCATGCATCACCGTCGTCGACGCTCCGCGAAGGTGAAGTCGAAGAAAATGTCCATTGGAGCAGGCTCAAGCACCGCCGCCGTCGGAAAGAAAGTTTCCGGTGCCTCGCGTATCACCGATGGCAATTGGAGGCGCACGGAGGTGCACGCGGCTGACCTGCACAAGCTGTGTGATCCCGCAGGACAAGGAGGCGATGATGCTTCCAGGCGACGAGGCTTCCAGGCGACTAGGCTTCCACCCGTAGGGTTTTCGGTGATGTTTGTTGCCTTCATTCTTCGCGGCCTCTCGCTCCCAGTCCACAATTTTCTTCGTGGACTTTTGTTTTTCTATGGCATCCAACTCCACCATCTTTCGCCCAACTCTCTTCTCCACATCGCCTATTTCATTACCTTTTGCGAGTGTTGGCTCGGTATCGAGCCACACTTTGGCCTCTTCTGGAAGCTCTATTCTGTGAAGAGGCAGTCCGCACCAGCGGGGTCTACCCGCTTGGCGGCTATGTCATTTCCATATGATCTACTGTTCTTTTCTTTTTCTATGTCTGAGTCCGTCCAATACTGGCGAAAGAAGTGGTTTTATATCCGCGACTCTACAGTGGACGGGCAATACTTTGGCCTTGCTACCTTCGACTCCTCCCAGGAGATTATCCCGAAGCGTTCCTGGAAGAACCACATCTTGGAGGGCGAGGTGGAGGAGGTGGAGGAGCTCTACCGTCGGGTGGAGGCACTCCAGATGGAGCCTGGAAGGAGGTCAATGGTGTGGATATTATCCGCACCTTCCTTAAACGTCGGGTGCAGCCACTCCAAGCGAAGGCGAATCCAATGTTTCTTTATACTGGCCGCAATGAACCGACGAGGGTCTCAACCGAGGAGTTGTACCGAGGCGACCTCAACAGATTTCTTCGGCCGCTGCTGAAGTACAAGTGCGAGGAGGACCTTCCGGGGAAGTCGTTGACGCCCCCCTTTAGTTCCACAAAACCAGTTCCATGGGTGTAGATTTGCAACATGCGTGTTGCGCCTTTTTTGAGTGCTTTTCCTTATGATTGCTTGTACTGATCTTTGATGTCTTCTTTGTGCAGGAGTTCAAGGTGCCTGGCATGGTGCCCCTGTAACACCCTCAGAATCGACCCTATGCAAGTTTTAGCGCTTCCCGCCAAACCCTCATAGAAACGATTCAAAGGTGCCCACCAGGCACTCGCGTGCGGGTGGAAAACGAAGTAATAACATTACACAACAGTCCTCGATGGGACCCACAGAACAGATATATATACAACGCGACTCCATGAGTCAAGAATACAGATATACGGTACAAAGATCCAAATCACCTTGAAAAGATGGAGCGTCCGACTACGGACAAGATGCAAATGGGGATAAGAGACCTGAAGAATAACCAATGGCGTCCATAACCCTGCCCAGGCCAAGCCGGAAGGGTAACCCTGCTAACGACGTCGATCTCAAAACCTGCTTAAACAAAAGGGGTGCCGACAAAGGGCAAAGGAAAAAGAGGAGCGTCAGTACTGAGGCCAGTACACGGCGAGGCTAGAATTCGGCGGTCCTCGCCTACATAGGTATGGTGGACTGAAGCGGCAGCGGCAGCATGCACTAAACAACCTATAGAGACTCGATACAACTGGCGGCTATCAGAGAGGGGTGAGAAGAGCTATTCGGATCCAACCTGAATCTTACACCAAACAATCCCATCCTGGTATTTCCCCCTCGAGACCAAAGGAGGAAGTCCACCGAGGAACTCACAGAGTTGGCAGTTTTGTTTATTCGGTTATCGTTACACCAATTACTAGTCAGGTATAGATAGTCATCCTGATAAAATAAGCAGTGGGCACTTTTATTTAACCATTCCATTGTAGTTGCAACACTTACTAGTCAGATACAATTAGCAGGAGATATCCCAAAACCCAGCAGTTGTTGGTACTTTTATTTAGCCATTCCGTTGTAGTTGCAATACTTACTAGTCAGATACAATGGTCGCAAGCGACAGCCCAAACAAGCAATTGTTGGCAGTTTTATTTAGCCATTCCATTATAGTGAAGCTGATTACTAGTCATTATAAAGTCAAATTTATATCACTACTTTATTTATAGTTGTCTATGATCGAGATACTGTGCTCCAAGTCGTCCATAACCGCGGACACGGCTTTCAGAAAGTTTTACCCTACAGGGGTGCACAAATAGCAACACACACTCGATCAACCTCGGAAAAACCAAATCAAAACCCAACGAGGCTTTCACGACAAAGCAATCACAGGATTCAGAAATATTTCCGGGGGCCACCCCGTTGAGTACACCCGCAACGAAGTTAGCTGACTGCGAGACGGACTCAAGGTTTGTGGGGCCGACTGTAAGCGACTGGGAACCCAAAACTGGGCTTGTCGATACCGTGAAAACGGGTCACGATCCTAAACAGTACAGTGTGCTCCTCACACAATCGTAAATAAAGCAGTAAAGCATGGCATAAGTACAGGATAGTAAATAAAACCTCAAACTAGTTTGTGGCCCCAAGAAATAAGAATGAATCAAGCTCTGGCTCAGGGGGTCCCATAATCCTCCCGGATGTGGATAGCGCGAATATTCAAGGAACAGGTATCAAGTACTCGGGGTCCTACGGGACACAAGTGGACGGTTAACAACCAAATAACATCTATTGCCCAATTGTGTTTCTCGCTTACTTACTTCAATTTTAGTTGTTAAACAGTAATTAAAGTAAACGATAATGAAAGCTGGATCATCTCCAACCTTAAACATGGCAACACTCCAACACTCAAACTGTAGTCTTTGGGCGACACGCAACAGCACTTGAGCAAGCGACTACGACGCGCAAGTCCAACTATCTACCAAACAACAGGTAATAGGATGTGTCCAAGGCAATATAAGGCTGCAAGGGATATCACGGGTACGAAAACTAGAGCATCGCAACACAGATAGCAATAGATCAACAAGAGGAAACAAAGACTATAAATGTAAGATAGGTAGAAAGGGGGATATGCTCGCCTGAAAACATTGTCGAAGGTACAACCGAAGATCGGGACGAAGCTCACATCAACTCAACGGCCTTATCCGCGAAGAAGCAAAACACTAGAAGAAACACCGGATGCACTATTTAATACTATGGCAAAAGATCGGGCATGATGCATGTATGAGGTATGACATGGCAAAGATGCGATGCAATTAGGTCATATTAAGCGGAACCGGGGTCCCGACATTTTGTTAAACGGTTCAAGTTGTTTAACTACCCCGCAAATTAAATGTTGCATTAACATGGCAAGTTAAGTTACCGGTTCGCTACACAAATTTAAATGAGGACAATATAAGACTAGATTTGTCCGCATATGGGCCCCATATTTAATTATGAGGTGAATCGGCATAAGGCCCCCAAACCACACAAATATGCATGCGAGATGAATGATTAATATGCAACAGGTTTTATATTTAGCATTTATAAAATAGGGGCTCGGGAAAAGGTTCACACATTAGGGGGTCTCGACGAACTTGGGGTTCCGGGGTTCGGGGTCCAACAGGGTTCAGGGTTCGACGGGATCAGTCTCGGACAACACAAGTAGATCTTGTCGCATCCGCGGTGGTCGGGCCATGTTGTCGGTCTTGTCGTCTCACGCGGAGATCTTGGCGTTCCGGGAGGAAGTACTTGGTCTGGCGTCGGGGCATCGGACTCGCCCTGGTTGTTGTCGTTCTTGTCGTCATGAAGACCTTGTCGGGTCCGCCGTTCGGGTCAGACTTGACGTCCGGGGAAGTACTTGGCGTCCGTGAAGGAGAACTTGAGGATCCGGCGTCATTGCCTTCGGTTCCCATGCGGAAGGTCTTGTCGTGTCGAGGGCTCGACATTGATGGTTCAACGGGTTCGGTCTAGGCGAGATCAGTCTTTGAAATTGGGGTCTCGATGTCCCTGGTTCCAGGAAGAAGATCTCACCGTTCCGCGATCGGTTACTTGAAGGAGCATTCGTGTTCCGTGATGGAGTTCTTGGCGTGCTGATGGATCGGTCCTCGGGGTCGATCTTGGATCTCGGCGCCGGAAGATCTTGAGGCTCCATTGGGGTTCGTCGAGGTTCGATGTCTTAGGATCCGTGTGGGCAACCTTGGTGTTTTCGGGCATCTTCGGGTCGGGGTCTCGACACCGGTAGATCTTGGCTTGACACACAGAGGAGATACACAAGAAGCACTTGCGACAGAGGCTCGGGTGGAACTTGCGGTCGATGGGTGCGTCAATGGCAACGGGGCGCGTGGGGCCGGCCAAGGAGGACCCGAGGCAGCCGGGCCTGGCTGCCCTGTGAGAGAGCGAGGGGAGGCGGCGGTGACTCGCGGGGCCGGGCCAGCTCTCGTCAGCGGCGGCTCGGGGCGGAGAAGGAGGTGGTGGCCTTGGCGGCGGTGGCGGAGGTGCGGAGAAGAGCGGCCCGATCGGTGGCGGCGGTGATCTGGGGCGGCGAGGCGTCAGTGGGCTTGGCCGAGGCGGGCGCGAGGTCGGGGAGGAGGTGAGGCAGAGGCGAGGAAGAGCGGAGGGAGGAGGCCACGGGCGAGGTGGGAGGCAGGCGCCGGATGGGAGGAAGAAGGGCGGGGCAGCGGCGCCTGGAGGAGCGGAGGAGAAGGGCGGGGCGGCGGCGCTGGAGGAGGAGGTGGCGGCCAGCAGAGGGGCAGTCTTGCAGGCGGCCTGACTCGGGGCGAGCTTGGCGGGGAGGAGAGGCCGGCGCCGGAAGGCGGAGGGGCAGAGGCGGTGGCCGGAGGAGGGGGTGGAGGCGGAGAGCGGCGCACGGGGAGCCGGTGGAGGGGCGGGGGTCGCAGGAGGAGGGAGCGCGTCGGGGAGAGAGAGGGTGGGGAGGGGAGAGAGGTGGTGGTGGGGCCGGTGGGGCCGGGGAGTGGGTCCAGGCGGGTCCGGGGTGTGGGGAGAGAGTGGCTGGCGTGTGTGCTTGTGTGAGTGCTGGCCAGGGGAGGTGGGCCCAAAGGGAGAGGGGTGGATCAAGGATTGATGATGTGGCGGTGGGTGTGATGAGGTGGAGGGAAAGGTGAGGTGTCAGGCTAGGATAGGTGGGTAGACTAGGTTTGGGTAGGAAAAGATTTAGGTGGGACTGGTTAAGATATTTTAGTCTAGGGTTTTCTTTTATTTAAAAATAAATAAATTTGTAAATAGTTTTAGATGAATAAAAGATCCGACTGGACCGACGATTTGGATTTGAAATTAGAGGAGGGCTAGTTTTAGAAAATAACATAGTCTTTCGCAAATAGTTTTAGGCAAAAATAATATGCATGATGATGACAATGCTCAAATGCAATGTGGCATGATGACATGAGCATGCGGTCACGATGATGCAATGCACAAATACAACGCGATTTTCTAGTAGTGGTTTTTGCGGGATGCCACAGCCCCCGCTACCCGAAAAGTTCCCGGTTGTGCCGGACAACGAGGTTGTGGACTCCGAGTCCGAACTTCCGCCGGTGCAGTCGCCAACTCATGAAGCCCCCGAGGCGAGCGAGGGGCGGACCCGAAAGCAGGCACGGAGTCCGAGTGAGTCTTCAGATGCCTCGAATCCGCCAACACCTAGGGACCCATCCTTCCTCATGCGCCACGGCGAGGATGACGACGCTTCCTCCGCACCGTTCACGGCTATGCCCCTGCGGGCAGTGGCGCCGCAGCCGCCGGCTAAGAAAAAGAAGAAGAATAAGGAGAAGGATAAGGCACCGCCCGTCTTCAATTTGAGCAACATTGATTCGTAAGTAGTTTTCGAATGCTTTCGTTTTGTATTTTGCGTGTGCACTTTTCTTCTTGCCTTGATGAATATTTTCCTTGCAGCCACTCCTCGGAGGGTTCTCTTAGTGAGAGCGCTCAGGAGGCCGTAGGGGAGTCAAAGTCGACGGCCCCTCCCTCTCAGACGGTGGCCAACCCTGGGGGCGATGCTCCGAACCCCTCTTCGAAAGAGGCTCAAGTAGTCGTTACTCAGAAGACTACACCTGGACCTTCGAAGTCCCCGTCTGAGCATGTAAGTTATTTTCTTCGTGTCCTGGGGGAAGCCCCCGAGCCTTTGTCGGGTCGTGTTATTTGATGTTTTGCCTCATTTCGGGGCGCATCCCCCGAGCTATTTTTATGATGCTTTTTGATTGTTATCTTCTGTTTCCTCTCGCAGCCTTTTGTGCACAGCGCCAATCTTCTCATCCAACATCATCTGGCGCTGGAGGCCAACATGCAGTAGCTTCGAGGTACGTGTCTTGCTTGTTCTTGTCTTTTTTGTCTGTTGCCTGAATGTAGCTTGTGTTGCTCATGTGTGTTCTTGATTCTTTGCACATGAAAATAATGCGGCCCTTCATCGGCTGGACGCTCTCCAAAAGAGCCTCGGTCATGCGGAGAAGCAGGCTGCTGATGTCGTGGAGGCGAAGGAGCGCCTGCAACAGGAGTTGGCTGATGCTGCCGAGGCCAAGGAGCGCCTACAGCGGGAGGCTTCAGATCGCGAGGAGCAGCTCGCAACTATAGCGGCTGCGCGCGAGAAGGAGGTGGCCGAGAAGCTGATGGCTGCGGCCAAGGCCTTCTCTGGTAAGTGTCTTGCATGCAAATTGGTCTTTTGGATTTTCAACTGCTCTTTCTTCATGTCCTTATTCTACTCCTGCCTTTTCTTCTTTGCGCCAGATGCTTCGGGTATTGCGTTTGAACGCAGTGTCTTGGAGCACGGGAGCACTCTGGATGATGCCACTGCAGAGGTCAAAGATCGATGCGGCACTGTTGCTGGTTCCCTTGCTAAGGCCAAGGAGGTCCTCCGGCATTTCTATAAGGAGATCGTTCGCTAGGGCGTTGTCCTTGAGGATGTTGACTCTCTAGCGGATGCGCTGTTAGAGGATGCCCCTGCGTCCTACAAGCGCAAGCAGAAGGGTATCGGTGCCTCCATGGGTCTGGCCATGGCTATGGCATCTGGAGTGGAGCTGGATCTTCCGCACATCACCTCCCAGATGCCGACAGCTCCAGACGGCTCTGAGGTAGCCTTTGCTCTCTCCGCCTCTCGTTGTAAGAGGTATGGTCCAAAGATTATTGACCTGCTGGCGGACTATGTGGCGAAGCAGCACGGAGAAGCCAGGAGCAGGCAATCTGGCTCCGAGGCTACCCCGGATGCGGGCGCCTAAATCTGTTGTAGCTAGGATAGCTTCTCTTCTTCTGTTGCTATTATATTTTGTTGAACAATTTCTCCTTGTGCCACGGAGTGGCTTTTTGATGTATATAAATGATGCTTCGAGCTGTTTCCAGAGAAGTGTGTTGTTCATATTCTTACTTGCTTGCCTTTAGGGACCTTCGGGTGAGGCTCTCGTGGATGCTTCGACCGTCCCTCAGCCGCGACCATCTTTAGATGATGCGTCGCAGCTTGTTTTTCTTCGCGACCGCGTCCGCAGCCTGGAGAAGGAGATCCTTGGCGTTCGAAGCCACGCGGATGTGTGGAAGTCGAAGGCTGAGCGAGCTACCGCCAGGGAGGAGTACTGACTGGGGAGCTGCATCAGTTGAGCGAGCAACTGCAATGTGAATTTTCTTGAGCTGCTGCTCGTCTTTGGATGGGCCTTGTTTGCGTGTCACCTTACTCTGAGTTTTCTGCAGGTGCCAATCTTGTCCCGAGGGAGGAGAAGGAGCGTGTTGCAGGTCGGATCAACTATTTGACCCAACAGGACTTGGAATCTGGCGGCTTCTTCTGGATGGACCGTGACTGGGCCACCGTCCTTGCGACGGTGCAGGATCATGTGCATCAAGTTTCGCGGGTGCTGATGAAGGGAATATGCCCGAGAGGCAATAATAAAGTGGTTATTATCGTATTCCTTGTTTATGATAAATGTTTATTTTGCATGCTATAATTGTATTAATACGAAAACGTTAATACATGTGTGTTTAATAAACAAAAAGGAAGTTCCTAGTTATGCCTCTCTTATAAACTAGCTTGTTGATTAACAAGATGATCAAAGTTTCCTGATCATGGACATTGAATGTTGTTAATAACGAGGTCACAACATTAGTGTAATGATGTGATGAACATTCATCCTAAGTATAGCATTACGATCAAAGTCATTGAGTTTATATTGCTATAACAACTTACGAAGTGATCCTAATCCTTAGACCATGAGATCATGTCAATCACTAACACCGGAAGAGTTTCTCGATGACATCAAACGTCACACCGTAACTGGGTGATTATAAAGATGGCTTTAGAACTACTAAAGTGTTATGTTGAGACCCATGGATCGAGAGTGGAATTTGTTCATCCCGATGACGGATAGATATGCTCTGGGCCCTCTCGGTGATATCACATTGATTAGCTTGCAAGCAAGTGATTTGATCACTAGAATGTTATATCACGGGAACGAGAAAAGAGTGCATGTCGGTAACGAGATCAAACTAGGTATGGAGATACCGATGATCGAATCTCGGACATGTAATATATCGTGAAACAAAGGGATTAAGATACTAGCGTAAAAGGTTCACACGATCACAGAAGTCATCGTTGAATGTGTGGGAGTCAGTATGGATCTCTAGGTCCCGCTACTGATTATTGATCGGAGAAGGGTCTCGATCATGTCCGCATTATTAGCGAACCTTAGGGTGCACACTTAAGGGATACCAACACCATTCGGAGCAAATGATATGCCAGAAAAAGAAAAGGAAAGTGCAGGAATTTATTTCACTAGACACCGGAAATGTTTCGGTTGAAATTGCTGAAATTGGTTCTGCATGTGAAATGGAATACTGGCAAGGGGTTTTATGTGAATGTTTGTTAATTAAAGTAATTAACAAAATTCTGAATAAATAAATAAAAGATTTTTATTTAAATGAGAGCTTGCATTAATTTTGGTGGAAAATTAATGCATGTGAGTGGAATTGTGAGTGGAGAGGTTTTTATGTGAGTGGAGCTTCCACCACAAGAATGAGGGAGAGGTGGGGGCACCCTCCATGGCCGGCGGCCATGCCCCCTTGGGCTGCCCCCCCCTCCCCTATAAAAGGACCCCCTCCACTCACTTGTCTCACACACCTCCTCGCGAAGGGTCTCTCTCCCCCCTTTAGAATTTCCCCATGGTCTCGGATCAGCGAAATACATGTTCCCGGTGGCTTTTTCTGGAAGGATTTGTTGCTTCCGCTGCTTCGCTGGAGCGAGGGCGCGGAGGTTGTCGGGGTACCCATACGTGTGTGCGATCACGGATGCACCACTGCTTTGAGGTGCTGGACCGGCTGGACCAGACGGACTTCATCACGATCTTGAGATCGGCAAGCGTTCGTCTACATCATCCACGAGTACAACCTCGTTAACGCTATTCGGTCTTCGAGGGTATGTATTCTATGGATGTATATCCACCCGTTGCTTGTATCTAGTAGATAGATCTTGGTACTTAGTTGTTCCCATCGTAGGAAAATTTTTGTTTTCTATGCTGCGAACCCTACAGTGGTATCAGAGCCGGATCTATGCGTAGATACTTTGCACGGGTAGTACACATATGAGTATGTGGGCGATGATGATCATTTTATTGCTTCTTAGTTGTACTTTGGATATTGGTGGCATAGTGGGATGAAGCGGCCCGGATAAACTTTACATGTCCTCGCACATGAGACCTCTTCCACGCTTGACATGCAACTAGTTTGCATAAGTGGCTAGCGGGTGTCTGTCTCTCCTACTATAGTCAATATCTAATTTGCAACGAGTTGTCAAAAATTTGGTTATCCTCGTTGTGGTTCATGTTCGTAGGTAAGAACGGTTCTATCTTTGAAAGCCCTAAGCCACGTAAAATTTAGAATGGATAAATTAGAGACGTCTAGTTTAGATTGTTGCTGGGCTAGTGTTATGATATGGTGATGTTGTAAGTAGAAGTATGAGATGATACTCTTATAACACACATAACGTGTAATCTCCATAGACCTTGGACTTACACATATAGGTATGATAGTGATCATACAACGGTGCACATGATAGAGATCATATGCGGGAACCATATCATTCCACTAATAAACATGTGATGTTTGATAGCATCTTATATTGCTTGTTTGGCGTTTTATTAGCATAATAAGATGATCCCTCATTTAGATATCAAGATAAGAATGTGTTCTTCCTTAAGTATGCACCGACAATGTTTCGTCGCTTCAAGACATCACGTGATGATCGGGTGTACTTGAATCCACGAGCATATCTCGGTTGTAATACAGTTACACACGCGAATACTAAGGTTCTTAATTGGCGATCCTAGCATGTACAGATATGGCCTCGGAAAACGGACCGAAAGGTTAAGCATGAGTCATATAGTAGATATGATGCCCATTTGATGCTTGCCTTTGAAGCTACACCGACTCACGTGATGATCGGACTTGGTGTAGTGGATTTTGTTCATGTAATCACCAAAAAGACATGAGGGATGTCGTTTTTGAGTGGGAGTTCATTTCTAATTTGGATTAGTAGAACTCAATTTATCATAAATTAAATCAAAGTGAATTTGCATAATTTGTTGTAGTCATTGGCATTCGTTCACCACCTTATGCATAGTTGTAATTGAGATAATAGAACTATAGAATTCTGGATATATACTTTACGAACTTATCGTATTGTGTTGAGTGTCAATCTAAAGTTTAAAGTCCTATTGCAAACTTTCAGTAAAATTCTATTTACTCCGTGAAATTTAATAATTGGTATTAAATCGAGAGTAACAATTCCAGTGTTAGTATCTTAAGTATCATGTTCGCCTCCATGATTCTTGATTGTTTTTAAATATCAAGGTTGTCTAGGAGCTGAAAGAATTGTTTCAGAAACCATCATGTGTGACAGATATAACGATATCTGAAACAATGTTTTGGTTGCAATATGATAGAGTATAATATATGATCTTATATTGGATGAGAATTTACAAAGGTTGGAGATGCTAGACATCCTAATCATCCAAAAGGGTTTTGGAAAGTAATGTTATACTCACGATTCGCCTTTATAAGCTACAGTAGCTTGATTGTGAAAGTCGTCATGATAAGGATGAATAGAAGATGTATGTAAAGTGTTTACTACACTATAAGATTACTAAAGAATGGATTTTGAAAGAATACTGATCATTTTGATGATGGTGATCTACTTCAAAGTGCAAGTCCAAAGGTATTATTATTTGAATATACACGCTTTAGACTATGTGTCATGTATATGGCGCCACTTTTGATGTTGATAGATTCTTTTAAAAAGGAAAAGGAAATTCTGAAAGAGAATCTATAAAATATATTTGGCAGAAAAGAAAAGATTGGAAATATCCAATTTAGGTATATGGATGATATACATGTTATGGTTGTATTATTTTCTAGTTAAACAATGTGGTTTTGGGGTATTGGATACCGAATTGGTTGGTATGAAATTTCATACGGAACGACGCAATTCATGAACCACAATGGCCTAAGTAACTAGCAAGAGAATATGTGATGATGTTCATCGAAAACAAACAAACCGTTGTTTGTATTTCTCGTTGACATCAAAGCTTGACTTTAAGATTTGTTTTAATAATTGTTATTTAAATCAGGTATTATGAGAACAAAGGTTGTTCAAATAATTACCATATTCCATATAATATGGATGATTTACAAATCCAGTTGGAGATATCACATCCATAAAACCTAATGCTAAAATGTCGCAAGACAAATGATTGAAAGATCACTTACGAAGTGACATCGCTGTTTAAATTATATTGGAAAGAAAACATGAAGAATCTCCATTTTCATGGATTTTTGGAGTCTTTAATTTGACCAAGTGACGCTTGTGAGACTTTCCTCGGGATAATTAAAAATTCGTTCAAAGGCCAAAGAAGAACGAACGAGTAAAATATTGGAATTTATACATATCGATGTATGTAGTCCATTATGTATAGTCGTAAGCGATGGATTTCAACTTTATATACTTTCTCTGGAAATTTGAGTGAATATTCACTTAATGAGAATGAAGTATGAAATATTTGAAAATGTTTCAAAGACTTTCAAGATGAAGTGGAAAATCATTGTAACAAGAAAATAAATGGTTTATGATTTTATCATAAGGGATTTATTTGATTTACAAGTGTAACAAGAAAATAAATGAATTGTGATTTTACCATAAAGGGATTTATTTGAGTTGCAAGTTTAGCAAAACACCTAGATTTACATCTCCCGAAACACCATAGGAATATGGAGTGTTTGAGATTTGTAATGAAACCTTGTTTGACATGGTTGGATCAAAGGTGTTATTTATAAAACTGCCATTATGTTTTAAAAGATTAAAGCTTTAGAGACTTCCGCTTTTACACTGAAAAGAGCTCCATCTTGATCCGTTGAAATGACACCATATGAGTTATGGTTTGGGGTAAAACCCAAGTTGTCATTTCTTAAATTTTGGTATGCTAAACATAAGTAAGATGTTTACAATCGAAGTCGGATGAGCATGTCTTTGTAGGTTATTTTGAATAACAATTGGTTATTCCTCCATAACACCAAGGACAAAAGGGTTTCTCGCTTGAAACATGAAGTTTCTTGAAGAAGGAATTTTTCATAAATGTTAAGTGGGAGGACAATAGAACTTTGATAAGGTTAACAAACCTTAGCTAAATGTGCTGAGTTGCGCAGCGCCGGAAATGGTTCCGGAGGCAGCCATAATGCTCATGATTTATGTGCCTCAAAGATTGTGGTCACGGAGATCTAAGTCCCTATTGAACCAAGTAGGTCGGATAAACAATCAAATACTAAGATTTGAGAGTAAATCATTATTGTTTGACAATGATGAACCGGCTGAAGGGTTTCGCGGCATAGTAAATCAAAATTTTCTACGGAGCGAACAGAGGGAAAGCCAAGATCTAATCTAGGAGATGCAAACAACGAGAGAGATTGGATTAGATCTTCATACCCTTGAAGATTCGCACAGCGGAACGCTAAATCGGAACGTGGGTGATGTAGTCGCATTCGCTTCTCCTCCTCGCGATCCGATCCGATCTAGCACCACAAGTGGCGGTGCCTCCGTGAGATGCACACGCAAAGACTCGACGTCTCCTCCTTCCTCGGACCAGCGAGTATGGTGGAGAGATAGATTGGATCTACAACACGACGTGGTGTATATGGTGGAGAATTTCTGCTGCAGGCTTCGCCTACAAACAGTCGGGAGGAGAGAGGAAGGTAGCAAGGCTGCTAGGGCTTGGAGGAAGGTGTGTTGTAGGGGAGGCCACACCCTCTATATATAGAGGGGGCCAGCCCTTGCCCTCCTCCAAGCCTATCTCTAGTTTAAACAATTTAAACTCTCCCTTATCTAGAAATCCTATCTCTAGTTTAAACGATTTAAACTCTCCCTTATCTAGAAATCCTATCTCTAGTTTAAACGAGCTTAAACTTATCCAGATCGGCTGGGCCCTATGGGGCCTTGTGCCCTGGCCCAATGCGCCAGGACACTCCCTCATAGGCCCATGCCCCTCTCGGAAGGTGGGGCCACGTTGGTCCCTTCCGGAAGGTTCTAGAAGCTTTCGACAATACCGATTAACCCGGAACAATTCAACTCCAAAACTGCCTTGCCTTATATGAATCTTATTCTCCGGACCATTCCGAACCTCTCGTGATATCCGGATCCCATCCGAGACTCGAACAAAAATTCATAAACCAATTATCCAATCTATCCTAGCCGAGATACGTTATGTGTGACCTCGGGTTCGAGAATATGCGATACATGATCTTCTATCAATAATCAATGGGTCAGGCACCCATATTGACTCCCACACATTCATCGATGATCATATCGGATGAACCACGATGACAGGATTCAATCAATCCCATATATATATTCCCTTCGTCTCGCGATATTTTACTTGCCCGAGATTCGATCGTCGCATGGTCATACCTAGTTCAATCTCGCTCACAGAAGTACTTTACTCGTTCGTAATCCGATATCACTTTTGATTAACTCCTTAACCACATGCTTGCAAGCGGTGTTGATATCGATTACCAAGGGGTCCCGAAGTATATCTCTCCGACTTGGGAGGGGAAAATTCCATCTCGATACATACAACCCAACAGATACGTTCCGATCACCTTAGAGACACCTTTATGATCACCCTCTCATAGGATGACGCTTGATGACCTCAAAGCTTTCTTCCGTACTGTGGAGTTGCATTATCTCATGGTATAAGGAATACAATATTTGACATAGGAAAAGCTTCGCAAAGATGAACACGATGAAACGATCTAATTGCTTAGCTTAGTTTGGGTCTGTCCATCATATCATTCTCCCAATGATATGATCTCATTATCAATTGGCAACTCATGTCTATGGTTAGGAAACCTTAACCATCATTGATCAATGAGCTAGTCCTTAGAGGCGCATCAGGGACACGGTGTTGTTCACAAACCACACAAGTATTAATGTTTCCGCTTAATACAATTCTAGCATGGAATATAAACTTTATCATGAACAAGAATTATAATAATAACATCTTTATTATTGCCTCTAGGGCATAATTCCAACATCCTCCCACTTGCACTAGAGTCAATAATCTAGTTTACATCCGGCAACAATCTCACACCCATGGCAATCGAGGTGTTGATCATGTTTTACACGTGGAAGAGGTTTAGTCAATGGATCTGCGACATTCAGATCCGTATGTACTTTGCTAATCTTCGATCTCCATCCGCTATATAATCTCGGATTATATGAAACTTGCGTTGATATGCTTGGTCTTTGGATGATATCTTGGTTCCTTAGCGAAAAGTATGGGCGCGGTGTTGTCACACAATATCTCCAGTGGGTCCAATTCACTTGAACCATGCCAAGCTCGATGATGAAGTTTCCGATCCAAACTCCTTCACTTGACTCTTCTGCAGCAGCCATGTATTCCGATTCTACTGTAGATCCCGCGATCACGCTTTGCTTGCACCTTCTCTAGCTCACAGCTCCTCCATTCAAAATATAAACGTATCCCGTCCGAGATTTAGAATCATCCTTGTCGGTGTCGAAACTAGCATCGACGTAACCTTTACGACAAGTCGTTCATCACTCCCATAGACTAAGAACATTTCTTTAGTTCTATTTAGGTACTTTAGGATGTTCTTCACGGCTGTCCAAAGGTTCCACTCGGATCACTTTGATATCTCGTCACAAACTAAGAGTATTGGACACATCCGTCTAGTACACAAAGATGGCATACATGATGGAACCTATGGCCGAGGCATAAGGCACTTTGCTCATAGCTTCCTATCATTTACCGAATGGGACACCGAGCCTTGCTCAATATCTTACCGACAACATAGGCAATGAACCTTTCTTTGCCTTATCCATTCTCGAACCTTTTCGAACTTTGTCTAGGTATGTACTCGCTTAAAGCTATCAGCGTCTTTGTCTATCTCTATAGATTTTGATGCCCAATATATAAGCAGCTTCACCTAGGTCTTTCATTGAAAAACACTTGTTCAAATAACTCTTCACATCGTTAAGCATGTTGATGTCATTTCCAATAATCAATATGTCATCCACATATAGTACCGTAAACGCCACCGAGCTCCCACTCACTTTCTTGTAGATACAAGTCAGAGCAATTTGGAACAAATCCAAAGCTCTTGATCACTTGATCAAAACGAAGGTTCCAACTCCGAGATGCTTGCTTCACCATAAATGGAACGCTGAAGTTTGCATACTTTACTAGCATCCTTAGGATCGACAAAACCTTCGGGTTGCATCATATACAACTCTTCATCAATGTTCCCATTGAGGAAAGCGATCTTGACATCCATCCGCCATATTTCATAATCATGAAACGCAGCAATTGCTAATAAAATCCGAATGGACTTAAACATCGCTACGGAGAGAAAGTCTCATCGTAGTCAACACCTTGAACTTGTTGAAAACCTTTGCGACAAGCCGTGCTTTATAGACGGTAACATTACCATCGCGTCCGTTTTCTTCTTGAATATCCATTTGCACTCAATGGCCTTTCGGTCGCTAGGAGGATCCACCAAAGTCCATACTTGGTTTTCGCTCATGGATCCCAATGGATTTCATGGCTTCCACCATTTCTCAGTCCGGGCTCATCATCGCTTCCTCATAGTTCGTGGGTTCACCGTATTCTACTAACAAGACAGTCAAGACAGGTTGCCGTACCACTCGGGAGGGCACGCGACCTTGTCGACTGCGACGCTCAAGAGCGACATCGTCCAGCTTCATGATCCTTGTCATTAGCTTCCTCTATTGTTGGTGCAACGACCGAACAATTTCAGGTGTTGCGCTACTCTCCAATTCAAGAGAAGGTTCAATAACCTCGTCAAGCTCTACTTTCCTCCCACTCACTTCTTTCGAGAAAACTCCTTCTCAAGAAAGGAACAGTTCTTCTGACAAACACTTTGCCTTGGTTACGTGATAGAAGGTATACCCAATAGTTTCCTTAGGGTATCCTATGAAGACGCATTTCTCGCTTTGGGTTCGAGCTTGTCCGGCATCAAATTCTTGACGTAGCCGCATCCCCAAACTTTAAGAAACGACAACTTAGGTTTAGCACCAAACCACAGTTCATACGGTGTCGTTTCAACGGATTTAGATGGAGCCCTATTTAAAGTGAATGCAGCGGTTTCTAATGCATAACCCCAAAATGATAACGGCAAATCAAGAAGAGACATCATTGATCGGACCATATCTAATAGGGTTCGATTCCTGCTCGAGACACACCATTCTTGCTGTGGTGTTCCGGGTGGCGTGAGTTGTGAAACGATTCCACTTGCTTTAAGATGCGTGAGAAAATCATAACTCAAATATTCGCCCCCACGATCGGATCGTAGAAACTTAATCTTTCTGTTATGATGGTTCTCCACTTCATTCTGAAATTCCTTGAACTTTTCAAATGTTTGATTTATGTTTCATGAAATAGATATACCCATATCTACTTAAGTCATCGGTAAAAGTGAGGAAATAGCGATATCCACCGCGCGTCGAAACACTCATCGGTCCGCATACATCGGTATGTATGATTTCCAACAAGTCCGTTGCTCGCTCCATCATACCGGAGAACGGGGTTTTGATCATCTTGCCCATGAGGCATGGTTCGCATGTGTCAAATGATTCAAAATCAAGAGACTCCAAAAGTCCATCAGAATGGAGTTTCTTCATGCTTTACACCAATATGACCTAGACGACGATTGCCACAAATAAGTAGTATTATCACTATCTACTTTGCATCTCTTAGCCTCAATGTTATGGATGTGTGTTTCATCCCTTTCGAGATTTAGAAGAAATAAACCATTCACAAGAGGTGCAAGACCATAAAAGATGTTACTCATATAAATAGACCAACCATTATTCTCCGATTTAAATGAATAACCGTCTTGCAATAAACATGATCCCGAAATGATGTTCATGCTCAACGCAGGCACATAATAACATTTATTAAGGTTTAAAACTAATCCCGAAGGTAAAACTAAGGAGAGCGTGCCGACGGCCATCACATCAACTCTTGATCCGTTGCCAACGCGCATCGTCACCTCATCCCTCGCAAGCCACCATCTATTCCGTAGCTCCTGTTTCGAGTTACAAATATTAGCAACTGAACCGGTATCAAATACCCAAGCACTACAACGAGGGCTAGTAAGGAAAACATCAATAACATGTATATCAAATATACCTTTGATGGTGCCAGCCTTCTTGTCCGCTAAGTACTTGGACGATTCGCTTCGGTGACCCTTGTCCTTGCAATAGAAGCACTCAGTGTCCGGCTTAGGACCAGACTTGAGCTTCTTCTCAGCAGGAGCATTGCGCTTGCCGCAGCCCTTCTTGAAGGGATTCTTTGCACCCTTTCCTTTCTTAAAGGAGGGCTTGTTGACCATCAACACATGATTATCTTTCTTGATGTCCACCTCCGCAGCCTTCAGCTTTGCGAAGAGCTCGGTGATCGTATCAGTGGAGCCAATCTGATTATGAGTCACTACAAAACTTTTGTAGCTGGGAGGAGGGATTGCGAACCTGTCAATCTTGAGCTCCTCCGGAATCGTGCATTCCGGTTGCTCAAGACGTTGAGTGTAGCCCGACATCTTTATGGCGTGCTCACTAACGGAACTCCTTCCTCCATCTTGCGTTAAAGAACTTCTCGAGATCTCATATCTCTCGAATGGGCTTGAGTATGAAACATGGTTTCGCTCCTCGAGAATCTCAAAGGGCGGGATAGGTTTCAAAACGATTTTGAAGTTCGGTTCCATAGAAAACAACATGGTGCTCTTAATCACACCATAATCATCTTTCTTGTGCGATAGACAGCTTTCTCATCGGTAGCGATTGCTGCAGGGGTCACCTAACGCTTTCCCAAGGACATAGTCCTTTTGTCCGCCATGAACGAATGATTCTTAGATTGTGGAACCAATTGGTGAAGTTAGACCCATTGTTTCTAAGCTTTTCCTTCTCAGCAAAAAACGTTGAAGTTGAAGTTGGATTTGGCCATGTGATCTACAGTATTTGCAAGTACAATTTAGACTATGTTCATGATAAATAGTTCAACTTAATCAAATTACTAGATGAACTCCCACTAAATTCAACATCCCTCAAGTTGTTTAGTGAACACGATACAAATTCACCACACCTAATCCGATCATCACGAGAAGAGATGTGGTTTCAATGGTGGACAACAAAGTGTCGATCATATCATTCATATGACTCATGCTTAACCTTTCGGTTCTTGTGTTCGAGGCCATGTGCGTACATGCTAGGCTCGTCAAGTTAGACCAAGTATTTCAGCGTGTGCAAAAGCGGCTTGCACCCGTTGTATGTGAGCGTAGAGTCTATAGCACCCGATCATCACGTGATGCTTGGAACGACGAACTTCATAGCGGTGCATACTTGGGGAGAACACCGTTTTATCTTGATCTTTAAGTGAGGAATCATCTTATAATGCTACCGTCGCGATCTAAGCATAATAAGATACATAAAGGATAAACATCACATGCATATAACTTTATGTGACATGGTATAGCCAATCCTCGCGCAATGATCTCCATCTTGTGCGTTAAGCATGATCTCCATCACTCCACCATGATCGCCTCCACCACGAATAGCAACTACAACTATTGCTAACTACTTAGCGATAAAGTAAAGCTATTACATGGCGTATAAGAAGTTGACTCATGGTCATACACAATTATAAAGACAACCATATGGCTCCTGCGGTTGTGTACTCATCGACATGCAAGTCGTGAAACATTACAAAACATGATCATCATACAATATACACATCACATCTTGGGTCATACCACATCACGTAAAACACTCGCAAGAACAAGTTAGACGCCTCTACTTTGTTGTTGCATGTTTTACGTGGCTTATGGGAGTAGATGCTAAGAACGATTCTTACCTACGGAAAGCAACAACGGTGATATTATGGTTGCCAAACTCGTGTTAATCCCATGACAACTATAGTGAGAGAACGACATCCACTAGCCGCATGTGTGGTACAAGCCACACGCCAAGTGAGCCGGTCTCGCGAACGACGTCGCGTAAGGTTGGCCTGGACCGCTTCAATCTCACTATCCCGCGCCATAAGAAGAACACAAACAAGAGGCTTGCAACAGAAAACATCAACGCCCGCAACAACCATGTTGCGTTCTACTTGTGAAACACATCTACGCATAGATCTAGCTCTGATACCACTGAAGGGTTTCGCGGCATAGTAAATCAAAATTTTCTACGGAGCGAACAGAGGGAAAGCCAAGATCTAATCTAGGAGATGCAAACAACGAGAGAGATTGGATTAGATCTTCATACCTGTAACTACCTCGGTGAATTACGCTCCTAGATACAAGCCTGGATAAGTGGTAGTGGTTGAAATAGTACGGTGGGGCCCCAAAAGCCACTCACTGGTAGTCCTTTCAGACGTCCCAACCACTACCCTCTCAACGGGACTCAGACGGCGTAATCGGCAGGCGAAGGGATCAACTACGTACACAAGTGGGTATGTACGCAAGCCACCATACAAGAGTACATCAGAGCCATACCATCTAGAAAGAAAGGAAATATAGCAACGCCATACGGCAAGATTCAAATAACCTAGATAGATCTATAATTCAGGATACTTCCTCATACAACACACATCAGAGAATCATGCGGAAGCGGCAAACAAAATCCGAGTACGGATAAGAAGCAAATCGGCATAAGATGCCATAGAAATAAGCACATCCCAACTACAGGTCTCGCGGATCCCCGTTCCCGGAATCTCTACACCGAACGATCGTTGCCCACATCTTCGGCTTCTTCCACCCAAAGATCCGTCCCCGCGAGGGTACCGTCCATCTGAACCAATAATTTATCGTGGTGAGACCCTAAGGGTACTCAAGAAGACTTAATGCCTCTAAAGGGGACACAACCTGGGTGACGCAATTGCAGAAAGATAAACCCTAGCAGTTCTACTGGTAATAGCGAGCCATCCGCCTAACCAATGATAGACGGATGTCCGTGAATTAAGAACAACAGTTATAAAGGTAATCTCATCAGATCCATCCTCCTCCCTGCTTACCAACAAGGAAGCGGACGAACAACCCCCCAGCCGTTGGCAATTTTATTAACCATTCCATGAGTGTGGCACTATTTACTAGTCAAATTACTTAGTCAGATTAAGCGGTACTTTAGTTATGCTTGTCTATGATCGAAACTGTGCTCCAAGTCGTCCATATCCGCGACACGGCTTTCGAAAGTTTTACCCGCCGGGTGCACCAATAGCAACACACGTTCGATCAACCTCGAAAACCAAATCAAAACCCAACGAGGCTTTCACGGTGAACAATCACAATTCAGAAATATTTGGGGGCCACCTTAAAGTAGACCAACGAAGTAAGCAAGCTCGAGACGGACTCAAGGTTGTGGGACGGCCAGTGAACGATCGGGAACCCAAACTGGTCTTGTCGACACCGGAATCGTGCCACGATCCTAAACAAGACAAATGTGCTATCCGTCGCACAATTTAAATACGTAAAGTAGCATGGCATAAACAGGATAGTAAATAAAACCTCAAACTAGTTTGTGGCCCCAAGAAATAAGACGGAATCAAGCTCGCCTCGGGGGTCCCATATACCTCCCGGATGTGGATAGCGCGATAAATCAAGGAACAGGAATCAAGTACTCGGGTCTTACGGACAAGTGAGCAGGAAAAACCAAATAGCAGATGTTGCTCACCGGTGCCACTTTTTTTAGTTATCCCACTACTACTCAGGTTAAGTTGTTTAGGTACCTCATTATTCAACAGACTCTCACATACCCTACACATGCTGTTCTACGACTCGCATGGCCCAAACAACTCCTATAGTAGTGGCTCATGGGATGGAGGAACAAGCTTGGTGGGGTTTAAAAGTAAAGGCTATGCATACTTGGGATTGACTTTAATGCACTCGCGACTCAATGATGCAAGAATAAGATATAGGCAATAGGTACTGTATGTATGCAAGCATGTGGAAGTGCTTGCCTGTTAACTCAGTTGAAGCGAGGGACGGATCTGGGTAGTGCTCCTGGTTCTCTTGATATAACCCCTGCTCAGTGTCTATCCGAGAAAAACCAAACAAACAAGGCCAACATGAATATAGAGCACAAGCATATGAATAAGATGCTTCAAGCAAACAATCATGCCATGATGAATGATGCACAATTTACATGGCAAATAAGGGAACATGGCATGGTGAGGTGTGGAAGACAAGTAACAACATTTTAATGGAGTTTTGGTTCACATTTTGTTGTCATAGCATTTGCTGTACCCTATATTTTTATATGATGCATGCTGCAATTAAAGTCATGGATGGCATAAACAGAAAGGTCTCGTCGAGCTGATCATTTTAGACATATCATTTGCTAAATTTGGATTTAGGAAACAAAAGTTATTAATTATTTAAGTTCTAGTGGCAATTAGTGTAATTTAAATAAACTTGGAATTTTAATTGTGCAAAAGGCAATTTGAATGTCATATTTGAAATCCTGGCATTTTTCTGATATCCAAACATATATCATTTGTGGGATTTGGAATTACAATAGAAAAGTTATTTAAAATCTGAATTGAATTTGAATTTGAAATCATTTAAACAAAACTTTGAATTTAACCAGACTCTAGAAAGTTTCCTTACCCAGCCTACCCTAGCCCTAGTCAGTGACATGTGGGGCCAGGCTCATCTGGACCCATACGCCAGTGGCTGGAACGAAGGAGGACCGCGGGTTGATATTTGAAAAACACAGGACCCTTTTTATAAAACGGCGACGGTCACTGACGGTGGGCCGGCTGGACCGCGGGTTGAGGGAAAAAGGAAGCCAGGGGGTTATCTGCAAACGCACACTCTACTGTGGATCTTCTCTGTCGCCTGACGAACTGAAAATCGACACTGCGCTGCTGAGGAAAACAGGGCGCCGCTCGATCTCGCGACGATCACGGACGCTGGGGCGGCAACCACCGGGCTGAGGTTTGTTGACAGGAACGAGGGAGGCGGCTAGAAGAGGTTCTCGCGCGCAGATGCGGTCTGGCAGGTGCACGCTCGCCGGTGCACGCGGTGTGCTCGGGCAAACGATCGTCGTCGGCAGGAACGGCGGGGCGAGCATGTCTAGGGGGGCTGGCCACGTGGTGGAGTTGGCGGCGGTGGCAGGCTTGGGGTGCAAGCGATCAACAGTGCGGATGTGGGCGGGCGCTAGGGTTTGAGGGGCACGGCGGCGTGCGCAGGTTCTGGGCTTCTCCTCTCCTCGCTCGGCTCTGGGGCGCGCAGACGAAGCCTGCCTTCCTCGACACTGCAGCTCCGCGCCTCCCCGTGCGTGTGTCATAGGTAGACGGCGTGGCCGGCGAGAGGAAGCTGGGGGCGGTGTAGATGGAGGCAGAGGAGGGGAGCGAGGCAGGGTTGGATCTGGGGGCAGGGTAGGTCGAGGAAGGGGTAGATAAAGCCAGAGGGGGGGAGAGGGGGTGCCGTGGCCGCCGTGTGGGGGAGCTGGCGATAAGGATGGCCTCGGCCACCTTTTCTCCACCCCTTCACGTGTCTGGTACGGCTAGGCAGGCAGGGGGCTTCCAGGTGGGTCCAGGGCGAGGCCAAGGGAAAAAGGGCAGCTCGGTGGGGCTTCTAGGCAGAGAGAACAGAGAGGGAAGGGAGGTGCTTGCGCTAGCTGGTTAGGGCTGGCTCGGGCTAGGGTTTGCCCTAGATGGGGTAGCTAGGTGGGGCCAGGAAAGATGGGGCCAAGCTAGAGTAGGGAGAGGGGGTGCCGTGCTGGGGCAGGGTTTGGTGTGGCCAAGCTAGGAAGCTAGAAGGGAGGAGGGGGTACTTAGGGTTTTGTTTAGGGAAGGTAGAGATTAGGGTCTTGTTTAGCTAGGATGGGGAGGTGGCATGGGGTAGGTTTTAGGGTTAGCTAAGAGGGGGTAGATAGAGGGAGGGGTACTCCACTTGATCAAGCATGCTTCATAAGCAAACACACAAGATCAAGAAAAAGGAGAAAGGAGGGAAAGGTAGGGAGAGATGATCATGATGATGGGGTTTTTCTTTGGTCCATGCATGCTCCAACAATGACCAAGCAAGATCCAAGAGAAGAGGTGGTTTTAGGTTGGTGCATGCCTCATGAGCACATGTGTGTGCATGGGGCATGGGGATAGAGGTTTGCTAAGGGAGATAGAGATAGATGTTATGGTGTAGAAAACTACAAGCCCAAAACAAGATTTAAACCAAGAAAAGATGACCCATGCCAACAAAGCCAAAACTTACCAAAGCCAATAAAAAGTGGCACTTGCATGGCCCATGCAACAATATTTGCCATGTAGTTATATTGTGAAAACAACATTATTTTATGTGGCATTAATCCTTGCATTCCCAAAAGTTGGACAAAGGCCAAGCAAAAGATTATGGGTGGAACCCAACCAACCAACATGAGCTAGAGATAAATCAACAAAATGCCAAGCTCAGATTAGTTGGATGGTGGAATTATAAGGTGGTGAAAGAAAAGGTGGTGGAGTCAATAAGAGAGATGCCCTCAACTCAACTTGGGCATTTAACAATATATTAAGAACCAAATACAATATAAAGAGGCAACTACAATTAATCATGCACATGAGATAAGAACCAAACAAGAAAGGGTTTTGTATGATGCTCAAATGCAAGGTGGCATGATGATATGAACATGATATGATGATGATGCAACAATTATATGTTGGAAGTGGCCCTTTTTATTATTATAACAAGTAGCATTACAGGTGTTAGACAACTGGGATGCTACAACTCTCCCCCACTAACAGGAATCTCGCCCCGAGATTCTAGGAAGAAGAAGAAGGAGACACAAAGAGAGAAGGATGGTTGGCACGGAGTTCATCTTCACGCTCCCATGTGGCTTCATCAACAGAATGGTGTGACCACTGCACCTTGCAAAACTTGATGGACTTGTTGCGCGTCCTTCGTTCTGCGGTCTCAAGGATTTTGGTGGGGTGTTCTTGATAAGACAGATCTTCTTGAAGGTCGATTAGCTCATGATCCACGGTCTTGCCGGGATCTTTGAAGCACTTCTTGAGCTGAGAGATGTGGAAAACATCATGGACTTTTAGTTTTTCCGGAAGCTCAAGTGCATAAGCAACTTCTCCTCTTCTACCACGTATCTTGAAAGGACCGATGTATCTAGGATCCAACTTTCCTTTGATACCGAAGCGGTGTGTTCCTCTCATGGGAGTGACACGAAGGTAGACGAGGTCACCAGGGGCATATACCATATCCGTGTGCTTCCTGTCATGGTTTCTCTTCTGACGACTTTGAGCAATCTTCAGGTTCTCCAGAATGATATGCACCTTCTCCTCTGCCTGAGTTACAATGTCAGGGCCAAACCAGATTCTTTCTCCTGCACCTGACCAACCAATCGGAGTTCTGCACTTGTGACCATAGAGAGCCTCGAATGGTGCCATCTTCAGACTCTTCTGGAATCTGTTGTTGTAGGAGAATTCAGCATAAGGAAGACATTCTTCCCACTTCATACCAAACGAGATGACGCAAGCCCGAAGCATATCCTCCAGAATCTGATTGATTCTTTCCACTTGTCCTTGCGACTGAGGGTGGTAAGCAGTGCTGAAGTTCAACTTTGTTCCCAAAGCTTTTTGGAAACTCTCCCAGAACTTTGAGGTGAAGATGCTCCCACGGCCTGAACTGATTTCAAGTGGAACCCCATACAAAGAGACAATCCTGTTGATATAGAGCTCAGCCAACTGAATTCCAGAAATTGTTTCTTTGACTGGGAAGAAATGAGCCACTTCAGAAAGCTTGTCGATGACAACAAAAATTGCATTGTTGCCCTTCTGCGACCTTGGAAAGCCAGTGATGAAGTCCATCTCTACTTTTTCCCATTTCCATTCCGGAGGTTTCAATGGCTGTAGCAGACCAAATGGTTTCTGATGGACAACCTTCACCCTACGGCAGACATCACATTCTGAGACATACTTGGCGCAATACCGTTTCAACCCAGGCCACCAGTATTGTGTTTTCAAGTCCATGTACATCTTTGTGCTACCAGGATGGATAGAAAGAACCGAATCATGTGCCTCCTTGAGAACTTGGTCTCTCAGACCCGGGTAGTTTGGAACAAACATCCGGTGTTCAAAGAAGAGCGTGCCTTGATCATCCACGTGGAAGGACTCATACAGAAGGTCAAGCTTAGAGATGAGCTTTTGGTGTGCGGATCACCAAGTCGACGAGCGAATCTGTTCTTCCAAGAGAGGAGTAGCGAAGGTTCAGGAGATGCCCTTGTTCCACAATTTCCAGTTGAGCCGTGAATTCCTCGCACAAGAGAGGTTGCTGCTCTTCCACCATGAGGTTGTTGACATAAGCTTTTCGGCTAAGCGCATCTGCCATGACGTTTGCTTTGCCCGGGGTGTAGTTGATGGTCACATCAAAGTCATTGATTGCTTCAATCCATCTCCTCTGCCGAAGGTTGAGATCAGGCTGAGTGAAGATATACTTCAAACTCTTGTGGTCCGAGAAGATCTCACAACGGTTACCAAGCAAGTAGTGTCTCCATAGCTTCAAAGCAAAGACAACTGCTGCTATCTCAAGGTCATGTGTGGGATAGTTGATCTCATGCGTCTTCAACTGACGAGAGGCATAAGCAACCACATGTTTCTCTTGCATCAGGACCGCACCCAATCCTTGCAAAGAGGCGTCACAGAATATCTGGAAAGGCTTAGATGTATCTGGAGGAACCAAGACTGGTGTGGAAGTGAGTTTCTCTTTGAGTGTCTCAAAACTTTCTTGACATGCAGGAGTCCACAGGTACTTCTTGCCTTTCTTGAGGAGGTCGGTAAGAGGCTTCGCTATCTTCGAGAAGTTCTGAACGAAGCGACGGCAATAACTAGCCAAACCGAGGAAACTCCGCACTTCCTTGACATTCACAGGAGGAAGCCATTCAACTATTGTCTTCACGGTTTCCGGGTTGACTGCAATGCCCTTGGCAGAGATAACATGACCTGGTATGTTACTTGCAGCCAAAACTCACACTTTGAGAACTTTGCATACAAGCGGTTCTCACGAAGCTTGTTTAAGACACACCGCAGGTGTTCTTCATGCTCCTCCTTAGACTTGGAATAAACCAGAATGTCATCCAGATATACCACCACAAACTTATCAAGGTACTCCATGAAAACGGAGTTCATCAGCCTCGAGAAGGTAGCAGGTGCATTGGTGAGACCGAAAGACATGACCGTGTACTCACATGTGCCATAGCGGGTGGTGAAAGCTGTTTTGGGCACATCTTCTTTGCGAATTTTGATTTGGTGATAACCACTTCTCAAGTCCAGCTTAGAGAACACCACAGCTCCTTCTAGCTGATCAAATAGATCATTTATCCGTGGGAGAGGATATTTGTTCTTGATGGTTTTAGCATTGAGAGCCCGGTAGTCAACACATAGCCTATCGGTTCTGTCACGCTTCTTCACAAAGATTGTTGGGCTACCCCAAGAAGAAGTGCTGTGTTGAATGAAACCCAACTTCTCTTATTCATCAAGTTGTCGTTTGAGTTCAGCCAACTCAGAAGGACCCATTTTATATGGCCGCTTGGAGATAGGAGCCGTTCCAGGTTCAAGCTCAATCACGAATTCAACCTCGCGATCCGGAGGCATACCGCAACTCTTCAGAAAAACATCCGGGAACTCACAGACCATCGGTACACTCGAATAGCTTCCATAGCATCATTATTCAGAGCCAAGGAAAAGAGCCGAGCAGGAGTCGACTTGGAGAAAAGACTATATGGCCTTCAGGAATCTTCGAGACACCGGCGTTCAAAGACAATCAATCACAGCTGCATTTGCTGTCAACCAATCCATGCCCAAGATGACATCAATGTCAGAGTTGCCCAGAACAATCAAAGAAGCCAAGAATGAAGAACCACCAATCTCAATCTGATTGCCATGGCTGATATAGGCAGCCCTCAGGTTGGAACCAGGAGATAGGACCATTAGCTTCTTAAGGAGAGGATCCAGAGTTAACACATTCTCATATGCAAACTTGTGAGACACAAAAGAATGCGATGCACAGAATCGAACAAAACTCGTGCAGGACTGAGTTAACGGATAGCATACCCATTACAACTCCAAAAGTGCGAGCTCGGCTTGAGAGGCGTTGACGTTAGCGCGCGAACAACCGCACCGGCTTAGTGTTGATGTTGAGAGCCCGAGGCGGTGGTGCACGAACAAGGAGAGCTTGTTGCAGATCTTGGCGGGTGGAGGGAGAGCTTTGTTCTTCATTGACAGCCCAGTGGGATGTCCAGGATCTCCACACGTGAAGCGTGCACCACCGGACGTGGGAGCGAGTAGCTGGGGACTCCGCCAGCGCCCAGGTAATGGTTGTTGTAGCCCCTGGGAGCCGCAGTGGTGAAGTTTGGTGGCCTTGACGTGAAACTCGCAGGTCTTGGTGGAGCCGGGAGCGACGGTGGGGTGTTAGGAACCCAGACACGCCGCTTAGAAGGAGCTGCCATAACTGCAGAGCTTGATGCATCCCTGTTGTGTTTCTTGGACTCCTCGAACATTTGCCTGCTTGCCTCCTCTTGCAGTGTTGTGTGATGTAGTTCCAGGAAGGTTGCCGGTCTTGCATGAGTGATTGCATACTTGATCGACGCATTGAGCCCTTGTCTGAACCTTTTCTGCTTCTTCTTGTCATCAGACACCTCATCACCACCATAACGAGATAGATTCATGAAGTTCCTGATATAGGTGTTGACGTTATCATTTCCCTGCTTTAGGTTGAGGAAAGCCTCCTTCATCCTTTCCATCACAATCTATGAGAGAAACTGCTCTTTGAACGCTCCAGTGAGCCTTTCCCAAGTAGGCTGGAACCCAGTGCAGCTTGCTTTCAAGTAGTTCTCCCACCAAAGAGCTTCATCTCCCTTGAGAAGGTGAGTCGCACACTTGACCCACTCCTGTTCCGGAACATCAGCAGTCTCGAGCAACCTTGAGATCTCACGCAGCCAATCATCCGGCCCGTGAGGTCGTCGTAAACATCAAACTGACGAGGGTTGAACTTGAGGAAGCTCTTGATGTCTCCACGCTTGGGAGGTGGAGGAAGTGGAGCAAACTCATTTCTTCTGACACTCTCCTCAAAGCGCTGCTGGTTCTCTTGCATTGCCGCCAAAGCATTAGCTATGTTTGACAACATGAGCCCAGCCCGGAGGTATGTCCTCCTCGGCCCGTGGTGGAGCCATCCTGTCATTGATATAAAACTCAAGTCAAGACTATAATGGAGAATGATAATAATCCAAAATAGTACCAAGATGGAATTAACCAAGATTAAAGGATACAATTCGAGATGATATTAAAATATCAACAAAGTTCAAAGCACCTAAAAGATATTAAGCATATCGCACACGATCGAAAAGGAGTGTGGTACACAAATATATCAAAGAAAATTTTCCACAAATTTCGCATTAAAATACCAATAGATGCTAAAATTACTTAACGAATCAAGATTAGTGACTCTACCGATTCAATATACAAAAGCGAATGATAAAAGTAGTGGTATGGTCGCGACTCCATCCCGCACTCAAATCATTACTCCGACATGAACAAGTGGAACACATATCCTAACCCCTTCTTCTCACGGCGAAACCTAAAGATTGGTAACTACGAAACGAACACCCCAAACAAGATAGCGTCGGATACAAAGAGGAAGATAGATTGCGTCGGTTTGCATAAGCCTCGGTATGGAATGTACCAACATTGATAACCAAAGGCGTATAAGATAACAACTTGGATGCAACAGATAGACAAGGGATTACACACACACACACACACACACAACCTATGGTACTACGGAAACCCAGAACACGTGAATCCTAGTTTGAATCTTGAGAAGAGGATTGAAAACGTTGCACTTCCTTACCAGAAAAGGGTGGGTGGGAGGGTAAGAAGAAAAGTGGAAGCAGTCCTACTCTCGCGTTTTGTTTTTCTCTAATATACATAACTACCAAAATATTTGCTAGACTGACAACGACCGTTTGGCTAAAACCCTGAAGGTCGGGATGGCTCTGATACCAATTGTAACTACCTCGGTGAATTACTCTCCTAGATACAAGCCTGGATAAGTGGTAGTGGTTGAAATAGTACGGTGGGGCCCCAAAAGCCACTCACTGGTAGTCCTTTCAGACGTCCCAACCACTACCCTCTCAACGGGACTCAGACGGCGGCGAATCGGCAGGCGAAGGGATCAACTACGTACACAAGTGGGTATGTACGCAAGCCACCATACAAGAGTACATCAGAGCCATACCATATAGAAAGAAAGGAAATATAGCAACGCCATACGGCAAGATTCAAATAACCTAGATAGATCTATAATTCAGGATACTTCCTCATACAACACACATCAGAGAATCATGCGGAAGCGGCAAACAAAATCCGAGTACGGATAAGAATCAAATCGGCATAAGATGCCATAGAAATAAGCACATCCCAACTACAGGTCTCGCGGATCCCCGTTCCCGGAATCTCTACACCGAACGATCGTTGCCCACATCTTCGGCTTCTTCCACCCAGTATCCGTCCTGCGAGGGTACCTGTCCATCTGAACTAATAATTTATCGTGTGAGACCCTAAGGGTACTCAGCAAGACTTAATGCCTCTAAAGGGGACACAACCTGGGGTGACGCAATTGCAGCGAAAGATAAACCCTAGCAGTTCTACAGATAATAGCTAACCATCCGCCTAACCAATGATAGACGGATGTCCGTGAATTAAGAACAACAGTTATAAAGGTAATCTCATCAGATCCATCCTCCTCCCTGCTTACCAACAAGGAAGCGGGCGAACAACCCCCCAGCCGTTGGCAATTTTATTAACCATTCCATGAGTGTGGCACTATTTACTAGTCAAATTACTTAGTCAGATTAAGGCGGTACTTTAGTTATGCTTGTCTATGATCGAGAAACTGTGCTCCAAGTCGTCCATATCCGCGGACACGGCTTTCAGAAAGTTTTACCCGGCCGGGGTGCACCAATAGCAACACACGCTCGATCAACCTCGGAAAAACCAAATCAAAACCCAACGAGGCTTTCACGACTGAACAATCACAGAATTTAGAAATATTTCAGGGGGCCACCCCTTAAAGTAGACCCAAGAACGGCAAGCAAGCTCGAGACGGACTCAAGGTTGTGGGGACGGCTGTGAACGATCGGGAACCCAAACTGGGCTTGTCGACACATGAATCGTGCCACGATCCTAAACAGTAAAGGTGCTATCGTCGCACAATTTAAATACGTAAAGTAGCATGGCATAAGTACAGATAGTAAATAAAACCTCAAACTAGTTTGTGGCCCCAAGAAATAAGACGGAATCAAGCTCGCCTGGGGGTCCCATATACCTCCGGATGTGGATAGCGATAAATCAAGGAATAGGAATCAAGTACTCGGGGTCTTACGGACACAAGTGAGCAGGAAAACCAAATAGCAGATGTTGCTCACCGGTGCCACTTTTTTAGTTATCCCACTACTACTCAAAGTTAAGTTGTTTAGGTACCTCATTATTCAACAGACTCTCACATACCCTACACATGTCGTTTCACGACTGCATGGCCCAAACAACTCCTATAGTAGTGGCTCATGGGATGGAGGAACAAGCTTGGTGGGGTTTAAAAGTAAAGGCTATGCATACTTGGGATTCACTTTAATGCACTCGCGACTCAATGATGCAAGAATAAGATAGAGGCAATAGGTACTGTATGTATGCAAGTATGTGGAAGTGCTTGCCTGTTAACTCAGTTGAAGCGAGGGACGGATCTGGGTAGTGCTCCTGGTTCTCTTGATATAACCCCGCCAAAGGTTCATCCGAGAAAAACCAAACAAACAAGGCCAACATGAATATAGAGCACAAGCATATGAATAAGATGCGTCAAGCAAACATTCATGCCATGATGAATGATGCACAATTTACATGGCAAATAAGGGAACATGGCATGGTGAGGTGTGGAAGACAAGTAACAACATTTTAATGGAGTTTTGGTTCACATTTTGTTGTCATAGCATTTGCTGTACCCTATATTTTTATATGATGCATGCTGCAATTAAAGTCATGGATGGCATAAACAGAAAGGTCTCGTCGAGCTGATCATTTTAGACATATCATTTGCTAAATTTGGATTTAGGAAACAAAAGTTATTAATTATTTAAGTTCTAGTGGCAATTAGTGTAATTTAAATAAACTTGGAATTTTAATTGTGCAAAAGGCAATTTGAATGTCATATTTGAAATCCTGGCATTTTTCTGATATCCAAACATATATCATTTGTGGGATTTGGAATTACAATAGAAAAGTTATTTAAAATATGAATTGAATTTGAATTTGAAATCATTTAAACAAAACTTTGAATTTAACCAGACTCTAGAAAGTTTCCTTACCCAGCCTACCCTAGCCCTAGTCAGTGACATGTGGGGCCAGGCTCATCTGGACCCATACGCCAGTGGCTGGAACGAAGGAGGACCGCGGGTTGATATTTGAAAAACACAGGACCCTTTTTATAAAACGGCGGCCATCGAATTTGGACCGCGGGTTGAGGGAAAAAGGAAGCCAGGGGGTTATCTGCAAACGCACACTCTCATCAGGATCTTCTCCGTCGCTTTAACTGAAAATCGACATCGCGCTGTAGGAAAAACAGGCGCCGCTGGCTCGATCCCGCGATCATGACGCCAGCGGGCGGCAACCATCGGGCTGAGGTTTGTTGACAGGAACGAGGGAGGCGGCTAGAAGAGGTTCTCGCGCGCAGATGCGGTCTGGCAGTGCACGCCGCTGCGGTGTGCTCGGCGAAACGATCGTCGTCGGCAGGAAACGAGGCGGGGCCAGAGCATGTCTAGGGGGGTCAGGGGCTTACCGTGGTGGAGTTGGCGGCGGTGGCGAGGCTTGGGGTGCAGGCGATCAACGGTGCGGCTGGCGGACGGAGGCGCTAGGGTTTCTACGGGGCGGTGCCGGCGTGCAGGTTCCTGGGGCTTCTCCTCCTCGCGTCTGGCTCCAGGGGCGTCGCAGACGAGCTTCCGGCCTTCCTCGACACCTGCAGCTCCGCGCCCGCCTCCTGGTGCGTGTGTGCTGGCTAGGTAGACGGCGTGGCCGGCGAGAGGAAGCTGGGGGCGGTGTAGATGGAGGCAGAGGAGGGGAGCGAGGCAGGGTTGGATCTGGGGGCAGGGTAGGTCGAGGAAGGGGTAGATAAAGCCAGAGGGGGGGAGAGGGGGTGCCGTGGCCGCCGTGTGGGGGAGCTGGCGATAAGGATGGCCTCGGCCACCTTTTCTCCACCCCTTCACGTGTCTGGTACGGCTAGGGCAGGTGGGGGCTTCTGTGGGGTCAGGCGAGGCCAAGGGAAAAAGGGCAGCTCGGTGGGGCTTCTAGGCAGAGAGGACAGAGAGGGAAGGGAGGTGCTTGCGCTAGCTGGTTAGGGCTGGCTCGGGCTAGGGTTTGCCCTAGATGGGGTAGCTAGGTGGGGCCAGGAAAGAGGGGGCCAAGCTAGAGTAGGGAGAGGGGTGCCGTCATGAGGTGGTTTGGTGGCCAATCTAGGAAGCTAGAAGGGGAGGAGGTACTTAGGGTTTTGTTTAGGAAGGTAGAGATTAGGGTCTTGTTTAGCTAGGATGGGGAGGTGGCATGGGGTAGGTTTTAGGGTTAGCTAAGAGGGGGTAGATAGAGGGAGGGGTACTCCACTTGATCAAGCATGCTTCATAAGCAAACACACAAGATCAAGAAAAAGGAGAAAGGAGGGAAAGGTAGGGAGAGATGATCATGATGATGGGGTTTTTCTTTGGTCCATGCATGCTCCAACAATGACCAAGCAAGATCCAAGAGAAGAGGTGGTTTTAGGTTGGTGCATGCCTCATGAGCACATGTGTGTGCATGGGGCATGGGGATAGAGGTTTGCTAAGGGAGATAGAGATAGATGTTATGGTGTAGAAAACTACAAGCCCAAAACAAGATTTAAACCAAGAAAAGATGACCCATGCCAACAAAGCCAAAACTTACCAAAGCCAATAAAAAGTGGCACTTGCATGGCCCATGCAACAATATTTGCCATGTAGTTATATTGTGAAAACAACATTATTTTATGTGGCATTAATCCTTGCATTCCCAAAAGTTGGACAAAGGCCAAGCAAAAGATTATGGGTGGAACCCAACCAACCAACATGAGCTAGAGATAAATCAACAAAATGCCAAGCTCAGATTAGTTGGATGGTGGAATTATAAGGTGGTGAAAGAAAAGGTGGTGGAGTCAATAAGAGAGATGCCCTCAACTCAACTTGGGCATTTAACAATATATTAAGAACCAAATACAATATCAAGAGGCAACTACAATTAATCATGCACATGAGATAAGAACCAAACAAGAAAGGGTTTTGTATGATGCTCAAATGCAAGGTGGCATGATGATATGATGATATGATGATGATGCAACAATTATATGTTGGAAGTGGCCCTTTTTATTATTATAACAAGTAGCATTACAGGTGTTAGACAACTGGGATGCTACAATACCCTTGAAGATTCGCACAGCGGAACGTTCGTCGGAACGTGGGTGATGTAGTCGTACTCGCTTCTCCTCCTCGCGATCCGATCTGATCTAGCACCACAAGTGGCGGTGCCTCCGTGAGATGCACACGTGCAGCACCTCGACGTCTCCTCCTTCCTCGGATCAGCGAGTATGGTGGAGAGATAGATTGGATCTACAACACGACGGCGTGGTGTATATGGTGGAGAATTTCTGCTGCAGGGCTTCGCCTACAAACAGTCGGGAGGGAGAGAGGAAGGTAGCAAGGCTGCTAGGGCTTGGAGGAAGGTGTGTCGTGGGGAGGCGCACCACCCCTCTATATAGAGGGGGCGCCAGCCCTGCCCTCCTCCAAGCTTATCTCTAGTTTAAACAATTTAAACTCTCCTTATCTAGAAATCCTATCTCTAGTTTAAACGATTTAAACTCTCCTTATCTAGAAATCCTATCTCTAGTTTAAACGAGTTTAAACTTATCCAGGATCGGCTGGGACCTATGGGGTTTGTGCCCTGGCCCAATGCGCCAGGACACTCCCTCATAGGCCCATGCCCCTCCCGGAAGGTGGGGCCACGTTGGTCCCTTCGGAAGGTTCTAGAAGCTTCGACAATACCGATTAACCCGGAACAATTCCGAACTCCAAAAACTGCACTGCCTTATATGAATATTATTCTCCGGACCATTCCGGAACCTCTCGTGATATCCCGGATCCCATCCGAGACTCCGAACAAAAATTCATAAACCAATTATCCAATCTATCCTAGCGTCGAGACACGTTAAGTGTGTGACCCTGCGGGTTCGAGAATATGTGGACATGATCTTCTATCAATAATCAACAGTGGGGTCTGGGCACCCATATTGACTCCCACACATTCATCGATGGTCATATCGGATGAACCACGATGACAGGATTCAATCAATCCCATATATATATTCCCTTCGTCTCGCGATATTTTACTTGCCCGAGATTCGATCGTCGGTACCGTCATACCTAGTTCAATCTCGTTCACAGCAAGTACTTTACTCGTTCCGTAATCCGATATCACTTTGTGATTAACTCCTTAACCACATGCTTGCAAGTGGTGTTGATATCGATTACCGAGTGGGCCCGAAGTATATCTCTCCGACTTGGGAGGGACAAATTCCATCTCGATACATACCCAACAGATATTTTTCGATCACCGAGAGACACCTTTATGATCACCCTCTCATAGGATGACGTTGATGACCTCAAAGCTTTCTTCCGGTACAGGAGTTGCATTATCTCATGGTCTAAGGAATACAATATTTGACATAGGAAAAGCTTCGCAAAGATGAACACGATGAACGATCTAATTGCTTCGCTTAGTTTGGTCATCCATCATATCATTCTCCCAATGATATGATCTCATTATCAATTGACAACTCATGTCTATGGTTAGGAAACCTTAACCATCATTGATCAATGAGCTAGTCCTTAGAGGCGCATCAGGACACGGTGTTGTTCACAAACCACACAAGTATTAATGTTTCCGCTTAATACAATTCTAGCATGGAATATAAACTTTATCATGAACAAGAATTATAATAATAACATCTTTATTATTGCCTCTAGGGCATAATTCCAACACCGACTACATACAAAGAAGCGATGATGGGCCCTGACTCCGTCAAATGGCTTGAAGCCATAAAATCTGTGATAGTTCGATACACGAGAAATCAAGTTTTGAACTTGGAAGACCCTCCGGAAAGGTGTAAAAACCTATCGGTCGTATTTGGATCTATAAAGAAATAGACATGGATGTTTCACATCTATGAAATAGTCGACATGTCGTAAAGTATTTTACGACAATGTTCAAGGAGTTGACTATGACAAGATTTGATCTTTCATAGCGATATTTAGTCTGGACAGATTAAAGTAGCAACCACTACATATAATTCGGTATATGGTAGATGAATAAACAAAAAAATTCTTCTAATAGAATGGTTACATAGGACGTGTACATGACACGATCCAAAGGGTTTTGTTAATTCAAAGGATGCTAAAAAGGGCATGCAAACTTCAATGGTTGAAGTAAGCATCGCGGAGTTGGAATCTTCACCGTGATGAAAAAGAGTTTTCATCAGGAGACGATGAAGATGCTTCCGGCGCCGTGTTCCGGCAGTGCTCCCGCGGTCAGTGACACGTATGGTACTCGATGAAGACCTTCCTCTCCCTTGTTCTAGCAGGCAGCGGAGGTTGTAGCTCTCTGCTCGCGATTTTGGCAGCACGACAGCGTGGTGACGGAAGTAGAGGGGAAATCCCGCAGGGCTTCTCCTAAGCTGGAGCGGGTATGGTGGAGTAGAGAGATCCTCGGGGCTAGGGTTTAGATGACGAGGGAAGAGGGCAGCCGGTGGCTAGGGTTTAGGCTAGACGGTGGCGGCGGTTTAGAGGGGATCTAGGGCGCCGGTGGCTTGGGGGGCAGTGGCGTCCTAGGGATTGGGTCTTGGGCGCCTTGGGCAAGGGGGATTCCTTGGGGTGCGCCCCACCCCTCGTTATATAGGTGGGGGCGTCCAAGGGTGTTCCCAACCTAGGTGGAAACCCTCCCTAACTCAAAAAGGCTCCATAATTCAGAAACCATGTTGGGATTTGACTTTTTTAAACTGCCTTTTTGATTTTCAAATTAGAGTTTGATTTCTCTTTTCCAAGAGTCCAACCAAGTGACCTAGGACATGACGCAACCATTCCACTTTGTCATGACACATACATGTACCCTTCCCCTTTCCAGATTGGTGAACCTTCTTGACCCTTCTAGAACATTCCGATGAAAACATCGGAACCATTCCCGAACTTCGGAATTGGACTTTCCTTATATGAATCTTATTCTCCGGACCATTCTGGATCTCCTCGTGATATCCCGAATCCCATCCTAGACTCCGAACTACATTCAGTCTCTTTACTCGCATTCCATATCTACTAAACAACATCGAATCCTTAAGTGTGTCTCCCTACGGTTCGTGAATTATGCAGACATGATCGAGACTCGTCTTCAATCAATAACCAATAGAGGAATATGTAAATTCATATGGCTCCCCCATATTTATACGATTACTTTGTGATTGAATGAACCATTTACATACGATACCAATTTCCCTTTGTCTCGTGATACTTTACTTATCCGAGGTTTGATCATCGGTATCTCTGCATGCCTAGTTCAACCTCGTTACCGACAAGTACTCTTTTATCGTTCCTGTGATATGTGATACCTTGTGAGCCAGTTGCATGCTTGCAAGCCAATTTGATGATATTCCACCGAGAGGGCCTAGAGTATATCTATCTGTCATATGGATGGACAAATCCCACTCTTGATCCATGTGCATCAACACATACTTTCCGAACACTCAATGCCACCTTTATAACCATCCAATTATGAAGTGGTGTTTGATGTCATCAAAGCATCCATCCGGTGATGGTGATTAACATGATCTCATGGTCGAAGGATTTAGGTTACTATGTATTTGAAAGCTTATAGCAAGTGAACTGTTTAAATGACTTGATCTTATGCTACGCTTAACTATAGGAGTATGTCCATCACATCATTCTCCTAATGATATGACCTTATTGTTAATAACATCTCAATGTTCATGATCAGGAAACCATGATCATATATTAACCAACAAGCTAGTTTAACAAGAGGCTTTACTAGGAACTCTTACATGTTTACAAATCACACAAGTATTAATGTTTCCGGTTAATACAATTATAGCATGGCATGTAAACATTTATCATAAGCGTGAAGATATGGTAATAACCACTTTATTATCGCCTCTTGGGCATATCTCCAACACGACTGAGTGACCTTCTCCTTCAGCTCGGTTCCGTTCCTAGTAAGGCTGACACCTTCCTCTTTATTTATGATCAGCAAGGGGTTCAAGTATATATGCTTGTGTATTTCGATGATATTGTTATTGGTGGATCCTCCTCATCTGATGTGGATCATGTGGTCCAAACTCTTTTGGCCACCTTTCCTATCAAGGACCTTGGTCGATTGGAGTATTTTCTTACTATTGAGGTCGCCTATAAATCAGGGGATGGTTCTGACACAACACAAGCATGCGCTGGACTTACTTCACCATGTCAATATGGAGCAATGTCGGTTTGTTACCACTCCTATGTCTTCTACAGACAAGATCTCATGTGATGAAGATGATCCTCTTGGTCCCGATGATGCTTTCTGGTACCAAAGTTTAGTTTGTAGTATCTCACTCTCACTAGGTTAGACATGTTTTTGCCGTGAACAAAGATTGTCAATACTTGTCTTAGCCCACGACTGTTCATTATGAAGTTCATCATGATGCAGTCAAGACGATTCTTCAGTATGTCAAAGGCACTCTCTTCACTGGACTCCATATTCAGCCGTCGTCTTCTACAGTGCTAGATATCTACACTCACTGATTGGGTAGGATTCCCGAACAATCGTCGCTCTACTGACGGTTTTGCTATTTTTCTCGAAGGAAGTTTGATCTCCTGGAGTTCTCGCAAACATCCCAAGTTTTCCCGCTCCAGTACCGACGTTGAATATAAGGCGCTGGCCAATGGCACCACTGAGGCTACCTGGATTCAATCCATTCTCAAAGAAATTGGCGTTCATCAGACCTGACCGTCGGTTTTGTTGTGCGACAATCTTGGCGCTACATATATGTCCACCAATCCTGTTTTTCAGGCTCGCACCAAACATATCAAGATCTATTTTCGTTTTGTCCGTGAGAAAGTTGCCCGGGAGCTCATCATGTCTGCTTTACCACATCTGCAGATCAGATCGTCGTCGTGTAACTAAACCAATCACTCAGATGATGCTCGGCAAGTTTGGTCCAATCTTAACCTTGTATAGGACAATTTAGATTGAGGGGGGAGGGAGAGGGGGTATTAAAGATAGAATCGGCTTGGTGTTATTTTCTTTGATTCTTTTTTTTTTTTGAGCAACCGACAGAAGTTCTGTCTTTTCAATTAGGAAGAAGGAAAAACCAAACTTTTCTTTTTTGAGGTAGAGGGAAACCAAACGTTCAGTATAGGTCGAGCATGTTTTAATTATGGTGTAAACATGCTAAAAAAACACCATCCACGACATAAAAAAAGGAAAAAATAGTTTGGCTATGTCGTTCACTGATTCTAGTGATTGTGCATATCTCATTTTATTAGGTAGGATCGGTTGTGATCTTCTAATTGATTGGCTGATCGGACTGTGATCCATATCTTGTACACATACATGCACGATGGGGATAATTTCAGAGCAAACAATTTATTTTAATGATGCACATGGCCTCCATGAGAGAGGGATGAGATCCGGCCTGTAATTAATTTACAACGCCGATGGCGCCACAGCGGCAGGCACTGCGCATCGGACAGCGCACGGCACATGGAGACCATCACTTGTTTTATGGAGCAGGCGAGGCGGGAGCAGATCTGGATCAGTCACGTGCAGCTCCAAGTTTTTCTCTCTTTTTTATTTTTTGGTTATGTACATCGTTCATCTCTTAAAAAGTTTTTGATATTTCGTTATTTTTAGAGGCTGCGTTGTAATTGCAATCATCTTGATATTAATATATTCTATTTGTCGAAAAAAGCCAGAAGCCAGGAGAGGCTCATCCTGGACTTGTGGTGCGACGACCATATACTTCCGTCAAACAGATTCCGACAGTTTCAGAGCGTGAAGCCGAACCAACAGCTAGTGGATGGCAACAAACTAGGTTCAATGGTGTAATATTTTGTTCTGAAGGAAAAAAAATGTACTACTTCGATCGAGTCTGTCATCCAGTGAACACATCGACCGAGTTTAGTACTGGACTAGAAGAACCTAGCGCGTTTCGTTGGGCCATTCTTTGCTCTTGTCTCACTTACAACCAAATTAAACAAAGTGATGACATGCATTTAGATTATATTACTTCCTTCGATTTTAAAATAGATATCGTAATTTTTTTAAAAATATATATACTTAATAATACTAAATAGTGACTAGATACATGCAAAATTTGACAAACTTACGACATTTATTTTATAACGGAGGGGGTAATACTAATAAGAGATGCCAAATGTTTGCAATCATAAAAGGTTTAGAAAATCAAGAATATATGACTAAACTTTTTCTAGGGTTAGAGTCAATCCTAGAAAACCCTAGGTTCACATCTACGTCAATGTCATCAAGTCCCCCAAGCATATCAAAAACGTGTGCCCGATAAAGGCTCTATGTGACAATGTGAATTCACTTCTATCGTCTTGTGACTTTGATACTATCTTGGACGGATTGCTACTTCGTTCAGATACATTGTGTGTGATCAGGTACACTACACAAGAAACTGCTTATGAAGGATCAATCCACAAAGACCACGAAGAACAAGTCTAGAAAGGAAGGACAGGTTTCCTAGGAGCAGAGGTGTCACCCCCTTTAGCGGCACTATCGTCATATTGCCGCTCATCGCCAAAAGTACTTTGGACACCCAAATGGCACTGGACCGGCACTATTACAACATTGCCGCTGTAGAACTCGATGACACACCCCGGAGCGGGTCTTCCACACTCCAAGGGCGACACTGCCGCTTGAGACGCAACATGTGTGTTGGAACGGGTCCAATGGCCGTGTAGTCCCACCCCACCTACATAATCGCCCTTTGCACTACAAATATTCCCTCGTAGTTCAAATTGTTGGATATATGCCCTAGAGGCAATAATAAATATAGTTATTATTATATCTTTGTGTTTATGATAAATGTTTACATTCATGCTATAATAGTATTAACAAGAAAACATTAATACTTGTGTGATTTGTAAACTTAATTTGAAGTCCCTAGTAAAGCCTCTATATATTACTAGCTTGTTGGTTAATAGATGATTGTGGTTTCCCTATCATGAACATTGAGATGTTATTAACAACAAGATCATATCGTTAGGAGAATGATATGATGGACATACTCCTATAGATAAGTGTAGCATAAAGATCAAGTCATTTTAATAGTTCAATTGCTATATGCTTTCTGATACATAGTAACCTAATTCCTTCGACAATGAGATCATGCATATCACCTTTACCGGATGGATGCTTTGATGACATCAAACACCACACCGTAACTGGGTGGCTATAAAGGTGGCATTGAGTGTTCGCAAAGTATTGGTTGAAACACATGGATCAAGACTGGGATTTGTCCATCCATATGACGGATAGATATACTCTGGGCCCTCTCGGTGAAATGTCATCCAATTGGCTTGCAAGCATGTGACTGGCTCACAAGGGATCACATATCACGGGAACGAGAAAAGAGTACTTATCGGTAACGAGGTTGAACTAGGTATGTAGAGATACCGACGATCATAACCTCGGATAAGTAAACTATCGTGGGACAAAGGGAAATTGGTATCGTATGTAAGTGGTTCATTCGATCGCAAAGTAATCGTAGAAATATGTGGGAGCCATATGAATTTCCAGATTCCTCTATTGGTTATTGATCGGAGAAGTGTCTCGATCATGTCCGCATAATTCACGAACCGTAGGGAGACACACTTAAGGATTTGACGTTGTTTGAGTAGTTATGGAATGATGAGAAAGAGTCTAAATGTTGTTCGGAGTCTCGAATGGGATTCGGGATATCACGAGGAGATCCGGAATGGTCCGGAGAATAAGATTCATATAAGGAAAGTCCCGTTTCGGAGTTGGAGAATGGTTCCGGTGTTTTCATCGGGAATGTTCTAGAAGGTTCCGGAATGTCCGGCACTTCGGAGGGGAAGGGTACATGAATGTGTTATGTCAAGTTGGTATGATTGCATCATGTACTCGGTGTCATCGCTGAACAAAATAGAGGGTTTATTCAAATCCTAGTTTGAAAAGTCAAACGGCTAGTTTGAAAGTCAAACGGCTATTTTTGGAAAGTGGGGAAGAAGGAGGAAACCGAGTTGGGGAGGAGTCCCTCCTCCACCGCCGGCCCACCTCCAAGCCGAGTTGGGGAGGGACTCCCCTCCCCTTGGCCAGCCGGCCCCTCCACCTATAAAAGGAGGGGCAGGGCTCACCTCCTAGACACACAAGATCCCCGCCTCCAAAACCCTAAGCCGCCGGCACCGCCACCTGCTGCCGCCGCCGCCCTAGGTCAAGCCGCCGCTGCCTAGCAACCCTAGTCGCCGTCCAAGCTTCCTCCTCGGTGTGTCTAAACCCTAGATCGTCGAGGGACTCTCTCATACTCCACCATACTCGCTCTGGCTTAAGGCGAAGCCCTGCGAGATCTCCCCTCTACTTCCGGTACCACGCCGTTGTGCTGCCGGAATCGCGAGGAGAGTGCTACAACCTCCGCTGCCTGCTGGAACAAGGGAGAGGAAGGTCTTCGTCGAGTATCGAACGTGTGACCGACTGCGGGAGCGCTGCCGGAACGCAGCGTCGGAAGGATCATCTACGCGATCTTGAGATCGGGAAGAGTACGACTACATCATCCACGAGAATCCGCTCTCGTTAAACACTTTGGAATCTTCGAGGGTGAGTTATTCTATCGACTCGTTGCTACAATCTAGTAGATAGATCTTGGCTTGTTTGTTTGTATGCGGTAGAAAATTTTTGTTTTCCATGCTACGAAACCCTACTGGGTATCGAGCCGTGTCTATATGTAGATCTGTTGCACGAGTAGAACACAATGGTCATTATGGGCGTTGATGCTTTTATTGTCGATTGCTTCTTGTGTACTTTGCATCTTGCGGTATGTTGGGATGAAGCGGCCCGGGCTAACCTTACATGACATCGTTCATGAGACTTGCTCCACGCTTGACATGCAACTTGTATTGCATAAGTGGCTTTGTGGGTGCCTGTTTCTCCTAGAATAGTTAAGATCCAATTTACAACGGGTGATTAACAATACTAGTATCAATGTTGTGGTTCATGTACGTAAGTTAGAACGACACTTATTGAAAGCCCCAAACCACGTAAAATATGCAAAGAAAGTAGAGGCGTCTAACTTTGTTTTGCAGGGGTGTGCTGTGATGTGATATGGCCATGATTGTGATTATATTTGATGTATGCAATGTTCCTTATTGTAAGTTGGTAACCGGCAGGAGCCATATGGTTGTCTTTAATTTATGTTAAGACCCGCGTGTCTATTCAAAGTAGTTGTAATAGTTGAAGCCGGTGGACGACAACCATGGAGAAGCGTCATTAACCTTGATGCAATGTCGGTGATGATGGAGATCATGTTCGTGCTAGAAGATGGAGATCGGAAGCACAAAGAAGAAAGGCCATATCATATCACATATTATGAATTGCATGTGATGTTAATCCTTTATGCATCTTGTACTGCTTAGTAGACGACGGTAGCATTATAATATGATCCCTCATGCACATGAATTTCAAGTCATAAAGTGTTCACCCTTAGTTAGCACCGTTGCTAAAGCTTGTTGTTTCGAAGCACCACGTGATGATCGGGTGTGTTAGATTCCGCGAGTGTATACAACGTGAGCAAGCCAAATTTGCTCATGCGGAAACTAAGGTTTGATCTTGACGATCCTAGCATGTACAGACATGGTCTCGGAACACGGATCACCGAAAGGTAAAGCATGAATCATATAGTAGATATGATGAACATGCCGATTGTTCGCCATTGAAACTATATCAACTCTCGTGATGATCGGTGTTGATGTGTGATCACTAAAACAATGTGATGGATATTGTTTTGAGTGGGAGTTCACCTAGGTTAATTTTATTATTAATTTGAACTCAATTTGTCATAAACTTAGTCTAAACTGTTGCAAATATGTTGTAGATCAATGGCAGCCCCTACCATTAATTTTAATGCGTTCCTAGAGAAAGAAAAGTTGAAAAACAATGGAAGCAACTTCGCGGATTGGTTCCGCAATTTGAGGATTGTCCTCACAGCTGGTAATTTGACCTATGTGCTGGATGCTTCCGATGAAGTAAAGAATGTTTACCTCACTCGGAAGACTTAGTACTCCATAGTTCAGTGTGCTATCTTGTATGGTTTAGAATCGGAGCTTCAGAAAAGGTTTGAGAATTCAGACCCATATGATATTGTCGAGGATCTCAAATTGATCTTTGAGACTCATGCGGCAATTGAAAGCTATGAGGCTTCTGAAAAGTTCTTTAACTGCAAGATAGAAGAGGGCAACTCAAGCTGAGCATGTGCTTAAGATGTCTGGGCACGCAAACAAACTTCAAAGCTTGGGTATAGTGATTCCTAATGCTTTGGGGATTTACCGCGTCCTCCAATCACTACCACCAAGTTACAAGAACTTTTTGATGAACTACAACATGCAAAACATGAACAAGACGCCGAACTCTTTGCCATGTTGAAATCTCTGAAGTGGAGATTAAGAAAGAGCACCAAGTGTTGTTGGTCAATAAGACCACCAAATTCAAGAAAGGCAAGTCTAAGGGAAGGACACTTCAAGAAGGGTGGTAAGAAAGTTACCACCAACGAAGAAGACCAAGGCTGGACCTAAGCCTGATACTGAGTGCTTTTACTGCAAGGGAGAAGGTCACTGGAAGCGGAATTGCCCAAAGTACTTGGCGGATTTGAAGAACGGCAACATCAAGAAGAAAGGTATATCTGATATACATGTTATTGACGTGTATCTCACTAGTACTCGTAGTAGTCGGGTATTTGATCTCGTTCGGTTGCTCATATTTGTAACTCAAACAGCGGTCGCAGAATAAACGGAAGCTAGCGAAGAACAAGGTGACGATGCGTGGGAAACGGATCAAAGGTTGATGTGATCGCGGTCGGCACGCTACCCCTTCATCTACCATCAGGATTAGTTTTATACTTAAATAATTGTTATTTGGTGCCTGCGTTAAGCATGAACATTATATCGGGATCTTGTTTATTGCGAGACGGTTACTTGTTTAAGTCCGAGAATAATGGTTGTTCGATTTATATGAGTAATATGTTTTATGCACATGCACCTTTGATAGATGGTCTATTCTTGTTGAATCTCGATAGTGGAAATACACATATTAATAACATTGAGGCTAAACGTTTGAAATCGAGCGATAAATCGACCTATATGTGGCAATCGCTGCCTTGGTCACATTGGAGTGAAGCGTATGAAGAAAATCCATTCCGATGGACTTCTTGAATCACTTGATTTCGAATCACTTGAAAGATGCGAAGCATGTCTGATGGGTAAAATGACTAAGACTCCATTCTCTGGTATGATGGAGCGAGCTACGGACTTATTGGAAATCATACATACCGATGTGTGTGGTCCAATGAGTGTAGCATCGCACGATGGTTATCGTTATGTTCTTACCTTCACGGATGATTTGAGTAGATATGGGTATATCTATTTCATGAAACATAAGTCTGAAACTTTCGAGAAGTTTAAGGAATTTCAAAGTGAGGTAGAGAATCAACGTAACAAGAAGATTAAATTTCTACGTTCTGATCGTGGAGGTGAATATCTAAGTTACGAGTTTGGCGAGCATTTGAAGACGGAATACTTTCACAATTGACACCGCCGGTAACACCACATCGTAATGGTTTGTCCGAACGTCGTAATCGAACTCTCTTAGATATGGTTCGTTCTATGATGTCACTTACAGATTTACCGCTATCATTTTGGGGTTATACATTAGAAACAGCCGCATTCACTTTAAATAGGGCACCATCTAAATCCGTTGAAACGACACCGTATGAATTATGGTTTGGGAAGAAACCTAGATTGTCGTTCCTTAAAGTTTGGGGTTGCGAAGCCTATGTAAAGAAGTTACAGCCGGACAAGCTTGAACCCAAAGCGGACAAATGCGTCTTAATAGGATACCCGAAGGAAACTATTGGGTATACCTTCTATCATAGATCCGAAGGCAAAATCTTCGTTGCTAAGAATGGATCCTTTCTAGAGAAGGAATTTCTCTCGAAAGAAGTGACTGGAAGGAAAGTAGAACTCGACGAGGTTGTCGAACCTTCTCTCGAAATTGCGAGTAGCTCAGCACCGGAAGAAGTTCTTGTGATGCCTGCACCAGTTAGAGAGGAAGCTAATGATGATGATCATGAAACTTCGGTTGAATTTGCTACAGAGCCTCGCAGGTCAACGAGAACTCGTACCACTCCAGATTGGTATGATCCCGTTATGAGTGTCATGTTGGTGGACAACACCGATGACCCTGAGACATATGAGGAAGCAATGATGAGCCCAGATTCCAATAAATGGCAAGAAGCCATGAAATCCGAGATTGGATACATGTACAAAAACCAAGTATGGACTTTGGTGGACTTACCGGATGGCCGGAAGGCTGTCGAGAACAAATGGATTTTCAAGAAGAAAACAGATGCTGATGGTAATGTTACTGTCTATAAAGCTCGACTTGTCGCAAAGGGGTTTCGACAAATTCAAGGAGTTGACTACGATGAGACTTTCTCACCAGTAGCAAAGCTAAAGTCTGTGAGGATTATGTTAGCAATCGCTGCATATTATGATTATGAGATATGGCAGATGGATGTCAAAACAGCATTCCTCAATGGAGAAATTGATGAAGAATTGTATATGATACAACCCAAAGGTTTTGTCGATCCTAAAGATGCTAACAAGGTATGCAAACTTCAACGGTCCATCTATGGATTGAAGCAAGCATCCCGAAGTTGGAATCAACGTTTTGATAAGGTGATCAAAAGTTTTGGTTATATACAAACTTATGGAGAAGCTTGTCTTTACAAGAAAGTGAGTGGGAGCTCTGTAGAATTCTTAATACTATATGTAGATGACATATTGTTGATTGGGAATGATGTAGACCTTCTTAATAGTGTCAAGGAATATTTGAAAAATAGTTTTTCAATGAAGGATCTTGGCGAAGCAGCTTACATATTAGGCATAAAGATTTATAGAGATAGATCGAGACGCCAAATATCATTGTCACAAAGTACATATTTGGACAAAGTTCTAAAGAGATTTGGAATGGAAGATAGCAAGAAAGGGTTCTTGCCCATGTTGCCCAATACGACCTTGAGTAAAACTCAAAGTCCGACATCGACAGAAGATAGAGAAAGGATGAGTAAGACTCCCTATGCCTCAGCCATAGGATCTCTAATGTATGCCATGCTATGTACTAGACCCGACATTGCATATGCTGTTAGTTTAACTAGCAGATATCAAAGTGATCCAGGAGTGGATCATTGGACAGCGGTCAAAAACATCCTTAAGTACTTGAGAAGAACTAAGGATATGGTTGTTTCTTATGGAGGTGATGAACAGCTCGTTGTTAATGGTTACACCGATGCTAGTTGGAACACCGATCCGATGATTCTAAATCACAACTGGATACGTATTTATTTTGAATGGTGCAGAAGCTTAATGGAGGAGTGCAAAGCAAAGCATTGTGGCGAGATCTTCAACTGAATCGGAATACATGGTCGCTTGGAGGCTTCACAAGAAGCGATATGGATGAAAGAGTTCATTACAGAGCTGGGTGTGGTTCCTAGTGCGCTGGACCCAATGTCTATCTACTGTGATAACATGGGTGCCATAGCCAATGCGCAAGAACCAAGGTCACACAAGAAGCTGAAGCACATCAAGCTACGTTTTCACGCTATTCGAGAACATATCCAAGATGGGGATATAAAGATTTGCAAAGTACACACAGATCTGAATGTGGCGGATCCGTTGACTAAACCTCTCCCGAGGGCAAAACATGACCAGCACCAAACAGCCATGGGTGTTCGTTATATTACCATGTAATCTAGATTAGATGACTCTAGTGCAAGTGGGAGACTGTTGGAGATATGCCCTAGAGGCAATAATAAATATAGTTATTATTATATCTTTGCGTTTATGATAAATGTTTACATTCATGCTATAATAGTATTAACAAGGAAACATTAATACTTGTGTGATTTGTAAACTTAATTTGAAGTCCCTAGTAAAGCCTCTATATATTACTAGCTTGTTGGTTAATAGAAGATTGTGGTTTCCCTATCATGAACATTGAGATGTTATTAACAACAAGATCATATCGTTAGGAGAATGATATGATGGACATACTCCTATAGATAAGCGTAGCATAAAGATCAAGTCATTTTAATAGTTCAATTGCTATATGCTTTCTGATACATAGTAACCTAATTCCTTCGACCGTGAGATCATGCATATCACCTTTACCGGATGGATGCTTTGATGACATCAAACACCACACCGTAACTGGGTGGCTATAAAGGTGGCATTAAGTGTTCGGAAAGTATTGGTTGAAACACATGGATCAAGACTGGGATTTGTCCATCCATATGATGGATAGATATACTCCGGGCCCTCTCGGTGAAATGTCATCCAATTGGCTTGCAAGCATGTGACTGGCTCACAAGGGATCACATATCACGGGAACGAGAAAAGAGTACTTATCGGTAACGAGGTTGAACTAGGTATGCAGAGATACCGACGATCATAACCTCGGATAAGTCAACTATCGTGGGACAAAGGGAAATTGGTATCGTATGTAAGTGGTTCATTCGATCGCAAAGTAATCGTAGAAATATGTGGGAGCCATATGAATTTCCAGATTCCTCTATTGGTTATTGATCGGAGAAGTGTCTCGATCATGTCCGCATAATTCACGAACCGTAGGGAGACACACTTAAGGATTCGACGTTGTTTGAGTAGTTATGGAATGATGAGAAAGAGTCTAAATGTTGTTCGGAGTCTCGAATGGGATTCAGGATATCACGAGGAGATCCGGAATGGTCCGGAGAATAAAATTCATATAAGGAAAGTCCCGTTTCGGAGTTGGAGAATGGTTCCGGTGTTTTCATCGAGAATGTTCTAGAAGGTTCCGGAATATCCGGCACTCCGGAGGGGAAGGGTACATGAATGTGTTATATCAAGTTGGTACGATTGCATCATGTACTCGGTGTCATCGCTGAACAAAATAGAGGGTTTATTCAAATCCTAGTTTGAAAAGTCAAGTTTGAAAGTCAAACGGCTATTTTTGGAAAGTGGGGAAGGAGGAGGAAACCGAGTTGGGGAGGAGTCCCTCCTCCACCGCTGGCCCACCTCCAAGCCGAGTTGGGGAGGGACTCTCCTCCCCTTGGCCGTCCGGCCCCTCCACCTATAAAAGGAGGGGCAGGGCTCACCTCCTAGGCACACAAGATCCCCGCCTCCAAAACCCTAAGCCGCCGGCGCCGCCACCTATTGCCGCCGCCGCCCTAGGTCAAGCCGCCACCGCCTAGCAACCCTAGCCGCCGGCCAAGCTTCCTCCTCGGCGTGCCTAAACCCTAGATCGTCGAGGGACTCTCTCATACTCCACCATACTCGCTCCGGCTTAAGGCGAAGCCCTGCGAGATCTCCCCTCTACTTCCGGTACCACGCCGTTGTGCTGCCGGAATCGCGAGGAGAGTGCTACAACCTCCATTTTCTTGGAACAAGGGAGAGGAAGGTCTTCGTCGAGTACCGAACGTGTGACCGACTGCGGGAGCGCTGCCGGAACGCAGCGCCGGAAGGATCATCTACGCGATCTTGAGATCGGGAAGAGTACGACTACATCACCCACGAGAATCCGCTCTCGTTAAACACTTTGGAATCTTCGAGGGTGAGTTATTCTATCGACTCATTGCTACAATCTAGTAGATAGATCTTGGCTTGTTTGTTTGTATGCGGTAGAAATTTTTTGTTTTCCATGCTATGAAACCCTACACAAATCTAGGGTTAGACCATATTTGAGAATTACATTGGCTTAGCTTCCACTTTCCCCTAGGGGGACCTCTCTTTATATTGCATTGAAGGATTGAACAAGGCCCCTTCATTGCATTTGGATCTTTTCCTTTAGTGTACTCTATTGCAAGAGATCTCTTCTTCCTTAGTGAACTCTATCCTTGCAATCTAGTTAACTTTGGAATTATATTCATTGTCTCGATAATCTTTCCGTGAGAGAACTCTACCTACCAAGGTTTCTTCTCCTCAAGGAATCTATTGACTTGGTGATTCACGCCAACGAGGGAAATAGGATTTGTGTGCATCTGTGTTCTTTTCAATCACCACTCCCCTTTTGTTCTTCGCGTTCATCCCCCCCTCTGGGGCGTTCATCCGCCACTCTGTCTAGTCATTCCATGAAGATTGACCACCCCTAGTGGTTGGAAACCGCATAAGATGGTATTAAGAGGCTAGGTTGTGACGGATTTGACCCTGTCCCCCCCCCCCCCCCCCCCCCCACCCCACACACACACACACTAATCTCTCAAAAAATATTTGCAAAATTTCTAAAATATCAAATATAAAGCCCAACCCAGTGAGTTGTTTGTGGTTTCGATAGGCCAATTTGGTCTACCTTTTCCGGCGTTTTCATAGCCCAATTTCCCATGAATCTGATGATTTTCGAACCAAGTTTTCTTCCTTAGCCCATGTAGCCTCAAGAACAAATCTGCGTAGTGACACTGCCACACTCTACGAGCTGCACTAACGGTGTAGCGACACTGCTGGATCATGAAGTGGCACTACCGCTCTCGAAACCAAAATTCGAGAGTGCTTGGTAAAGGGGTTCCGTGGCAGAAACCGAAAATTTCCTATGGTGAACACAGCTAGCCAAGATCTATCTATCCAGATATAAGATAACGAGCAGAGATTCAGTATTTATCTAAACTTTTAGACTAATCTAAAAAGAGCCAGAGCGGCAGATCCAAACGATCCTAGCCATCTAATCATCTAAACAACCGGCTTAGATTAGCGCTAAAACATGGTTAGACGTCAACCATCCGACGACCTAATCCATCTAGACTAATCTAAAAAGAGCCAGAGCGGCAGATCCAAACGATCCTAGCCATATAATCATCTAAACAACCGGCTCAGATTAGCGCTAAAACATGGTTAGACGTTAACCATCCGACGACCTAATTCAGTACGTAAAAAAACGGATTTGCTTGTTTTCAGACGCCTGAGAACTTCTTAAGTCTCAGTCGCCTCTTTCACTGTTCGATTTACCTCGTGATTCGTGTAAAATTGAAGTTACACATGAGTTGCAACTCGGGTGTAACTGAGAATTTAATGAGTTGCAACTAGGTTGCAACTGAGAATTAGTACACAAATCTTATGAGTTGCAACTAGGTTACAACTGAGAATTAGCACAAATATTAGGATAACATCAGCGACTTAGACATAAAAAATTCTCAGACGCCTAAGATCTAGACACTCACTAAAAAAATGCCACGGCACCCCGTAACCCCTCTCCAATTTCCCCCCAATCAGCGTCGTATACAGCCTCCCCGATGCGACCACGCTGCCGCCCCCGCACGCCGCTGCCGCAGCCCTGCACGCCACCGCTGCCATAGTCCTTCAGACATGTGCGATGCAACCGCACCGCCGCTTCTTAGCCGCAGCCGCGCACGCCCCGCCGCCGGAACCGCCCGTCCCCAGCACCCAGCTCGGCGGCGTGCTCCTCCTCCAAGGCTTCCGGCTCCTCTATGATAGGATCCTCCAAGTATTACTTTCTACTCCTTCCGTTTAAAAATATAAGATGTTTTAGCTTTGTGAAGCAAATGTATCTAGACTTGTTTTAGTGTCTAGATTCATTCCAAACATGAGTGAACCTACATACTAAAACAAGTCTAGGTACATTCTCTTCACAAACCTAAAACATCTTATATTTTGAAACGGAGGGAGTACTTCTATTGTGTAGTCCTGCTGATTTCTCAAAGAGCCCTTGGTGGCTGCAGATTTCTCAATCAAATGGGCATTAGAATACATTGTATATAGCAGTAGCATAAGCTAATTTGAAAATGAACGGGAGGTGTGATTTCTTATACAGAGAAGAGAGGCACCCTCTAGCACATGGACGGCCGGGAGGTTTGATTCCGATGTTGTTTGCAAAAATTCGATCTTTATGTTAGTTCATCCGATGTGCCATTTTGATTCGCAATCGCAATGCGATCTTGCAATTAAACCAAACTGTTATTCGTAAAATCTTCAGTTTATGGCAATCCCTTTTCCAGATCAGGTGCAAATTCATGTTGAAATCTTCATTCGTCCTCTTTTAGCAAAATATGCAAGGCTCGGGCACACCAGAAATGGCCTTTGTGGCGTGCCATTTATGGATGATCACTAACCTCTACGAAGGGCATTTTCTCTTCTAAATAAGGTACGAACCATTGTCCTTGAAATCCTGTGTTGCGTACTTGGTGCTTGGCCTATGATCATTTGACTTTCAGATCATGGATGCAGTCCTTTCAGGGATGAAACTGATGTCGAAGTTACCGAGTACATAATGAGCTAACTGTTAAGCAATATGATAAGATGTCACAATAGTTCTCAGGTGTTGTGTTTTTTCCCATTAATGATTTCATTGTCTATCTTATTTAATAGTTTCCGAACTGAGACAAAAGGTGAAATTTATGTAGTTGCTTGGAAGGAAAACTACGCAGCTATGTACTATCACTATTCGTTCTATTTTGTTTGGAAGTTAACATTTAACTTACATACTTCTCCAGGTTATATCTTCTGAAAATTTTGATTATATTTCCTTGGAATTTGTGCTCTTGATTTTACTAAATTGCAGTCTTTTTATGGGCAAGTTGTTTGACCAGAGATATATGGTATCTGTATCACTTGAGTAAATTTCAGAAACCTGGGTGTACCATGTACCTTTAAGCAACAAGGCATTTTTTACATTATTCATGTCTTCTTATGGCCAAGTTGTTTGAGAAGTAGTTTGTCCCCGAGATCTCACTTGTCTTAGTTCTGCAACACATAAGCTTCACCTTTATGACCAACTGTTTATGCAGATAAAATACAGTCCTCATCAAGTGCAGAGAAAAACATCTGATACTGCTGCTGCTATAATGCTTAATCTGATTAAAGCTGGTGAGCATGGTATACATTTACTTTTTCTGAATTTAAATAAAACACATCACGTGACTTGAAAAATAATGAGAAGCGCTTAATGGTGTAGTTAAAAACACTGATAATATCTCTTTGTTAGATCTTGGTGTGAGTGCATGTAGTAAGAGAAGAGAAGTATGCAGACACTCTTGTGTTTTTACTTTATTTGTATGCAGTAAGACTGATAATATCTCTTTGTTAGATCTGGGTAAGAGAAGGGAAGTATGCAGACAAAATGTTTTCTGTGCAACGGATGGTTTTATTTCTTTTTTTGTACAGTGTATACCAAGATGGTGCAATTTTCAGCTTAGAGCAAAGAGGCCCATATCATCGTATCGCCATCATCATCATCCTTACCAGAGCATGATTTGCACGTAGTTCTAGAACTAATTTTTTATTGGAAGTCAACCAAATTGTTCTATGTTGTCCTAATAACAAAGATGCTAGAACAATACACAACCATATATTTTTTGGGTATAAGTTCAGCTTCGCTGAAGTGTTTTCTGCATGAAGCAGGAGTAGTAGAATTACAAGATCGGACACTGCCCGATTTTCATTCTATTGTATGTTTTATTTTTTATTTAGACACATACTATTTTTTTAGAAATTGAATTATGGGATAGAAGGGAAATTCTTATGATTTAACGATTCTTGTACTATAATTTGATGCATTCCTAAGATGTGTTCGGCAAAATGTCTGTTGTCACTTTGGATGATTTAGACTGACCTCTGAGGACAAAAATATATCAACGCTTGCAAAAAAAGGCGATGCTTTGTATGGTGGACAACAAATGGCCGGTGGACAACGAATGACTGATATGTGCATTTCATTTTTTTTAATTATAACTCACTATTGCTTTGATTTTGGTAAAAATATATACAAAACACTTTCAGGAATATATTAATTTTTATTCGATCATCTTGTGAGCTGTCGTTCAAACCTTCCTCTCCTTCCTATTCAGATAATATTGATGAATATTGCCTTCTGGTTGCATGTGTAAGAGTGAACCTTGTTATCATGTTCCATGTGCAAGAAGACCAAATTTGGTTGTCTGTATTTGTAAGAATCAGCATGAAATTTACATTTAGGTTCTGCAATAGTTTTGGTGGATTTCCATATCTTAGTATCCGACCAGGCATCCTTTGTTGGTCAAATTACTGAACATTAGTTTTGGTTTCTTTCCCCATTGTCTATACCGTGCAACTGCTTAGTGTATAACATTGTAACAATATCATATCAACTGTACATATCGCTAGGGTGATTATATACCTTGGTCTGATAGACCACGAGAAATATTTTCCAATAGAGATGAGGGAAGTAGCAGTCATGGATGTTGGCATTCAAGGTTACATGGTTTCGTATTTTCATCGAACTTGCTAACTAAGATGGGCAAAAAATTAGTAAGATTATATGTGCATTGCACGTGCACGTTTACTAGTACCTTTTCAGACTGAACGCGGTTAACGTCCCACGGAAAACGTGGATGACATAGTCGTACTTACCCGACCTCGTGAAGCTCCTCGCAAGTCAATATTCAACTGGCTTTGCCAAAACAGGTCAATGTGAAACTAGTAAAGGGTTTGCAAATGTGAAACATGGTCCACGGATTCTGTTGTCCGTGTTCAGACAATGCATTAAGCTAGTGAGTTGAGGGAGGGTGGCGACATTAGTTAGCAAACAATCATTTTAGAATTTTAGGTTAATTGCGATTGCGATTGCGACTACTGTTTAACCAAAAAAAAGCCGGCTAAAGGTAGAAGCACAAGGAACACGAGAACGTATCCTATGAAACCTGCCAACTGGTGTACTACTCCTTTCGTCCCGGTTTAAAGGACACAATTTGCAAACCATGCAATCCCAAAATAGTACTTAGACACAAAAGCATTTAATCTCTGTAATTACTCCTGTGTGAAAGCAATAAAATGCTTGCATGCACATGTGTGAACAAATGTGAACATTTTTCTAACTCTTTTTCTCCTTATGCATGTTCTACTCCATACTATTAAATGGACCAATTAGATAACACCTAGGGCCCAGAGAATTGCAAATTGTGTCCTTTAAACCGGGACGGAGGGAGTAGTTGGGCTGCTGGCACATTTATGGAAAGAACCACGGAGTGTCACTGAATTGTGCAAACACAAGGAATTAATTCATCTCCCCCCATGATGATTGGATGCTCACGGCCGCCGCCGCCGGCGGTCAAGCCCTCGGCCAGAGAAACTTCTTGTGTGCCTCCTCGTCTTAATCTCCTGCTATTCGTCGCCTTCAGCGTCAAGCTCGGCCCTAACAGCGCGGGAGCGCGGCTATTGGCCTCCTTCGAGCTTCATGGCGCGGTGGCTATGCACAAACAACCCATGCTCTCGCGCCCTCTTATATACTCCCTCCGTTTTAAAATATAAGATGTTTTAGCTCTGTGAAACAAATGTATCTAGACTTGTTTTAATGTCTAGATTCATTCCAAACATGAATAAACATATGTACTAAAATAAGTCTAGATACATTCACTTCACAAATCTAAAACATCTTATATTTTAAAACTGAGGGAGTAGTACTTGCTAAGGTCACCGCTTGTCTTGTGGAGTACATGAGGAAAACCTCACATACATGAGAGGGAGAGAGACGGCACTGGGGCGAGTTTTCTCGCTCTAGCTTCCATGACGCTAATTTACAGGACGGATTGGAGAGAGAGACGATAAGATTTTAGATTTAGCTTTGAAAAGATTTACGTGATTCATAGAAACTATTGGGGTCGTTTTACAAATGTGTCATCAGCCCACACGTCAACGCTGCATCCTGTCGCTTCTTTTCACATCCAATGGTCCACGAGGGACCGGTGCAGCTGGTACACCGTTTGACTGGTTTCATAGGATACGTTCTCAAAGGAACACACCCAACATACTTTCAGTTCGTCATGCGTATGTTTTTGAACAAGGAGGTCCCCGAAGGGACAGGAAGCAATGCATTAAAACCAAACGGTGGATGTACAACTGATTATAAAGGACCTCATAAAGTATGCTAAAAACTATAGGTCCCTATTAAATGCAGAAAAGACCTCACTGAAAGATGGAAGACTACAATTCAGTCATTCTCTTTCTCCACCGCCGAGCCGGAAGTCAGACGCGCCGCCATCAGGCTCGGAAGCGGGGACGAAACCACTTGCTTCCGCGCAGACGAGAAACGCGGCCGCCGACCTCGAGAGGGGCCTCACCGAGGAGGTTTGACAATTGCCGGGACCCTTCGCCGGCTTCTGGATAGACCATGTCCTGGTCTTGGATGTCGGACGGCTATCACCCTCCGCCGAGGTGGTGCTCAAGAAAATTGCTTCCCAACTCCACTGCTGCAAGACACTACTGCTAACCCAATCGACACCTCCAAAATTCGCAACCACTGCGCCTGCTGGAGGAAGAAGAAGATCTGAGGAGCAGAAGGATCCTTCAGCAGGGGGCTCCTTACCTGTGCCAGAAAAGATAGCCGGCATGCCGTCCGATTTCCCACTCCTTCCACGGGTGGGAGGAGACAGGCAAGAAAGAATGGCCCCAAAAAGAAGCCCAGAAGCAGGCTTATTGAACAAGCGGCGGTCGACGATCGGCGATGAGGAACTCCCCCACGGAGTCCCAAGAAACGACGAGGTCAACCACTCCAGCGTCGTTCCAGCACCACCGCTAGGATAACCGCAACGAGACCGCACACGCGCCCTCCCGAGCCTCTCCTCCTCGCCACCAAGGCCGGCCAAGAGAGGAACAGGAGGCCAAAACGGAGAACTCGCTGAAGCAGAGGATGCGGCTTCAGGAATCCACTCCCCCGCCGCCTCGGCCGGCTGGGAATGGCTCCATAGCACCGCAGCACTTGAGGATGTGCCTCCTCCCCTCGCCACCATGGCCGGCCGGGGGAAGCACCATCACACGCCTCAGGAGAACACCGCGAGCAGCTTTATTGGGGGAGACGGTGGCTCTTCTCTCCGCCACGTCCTCCGGCCAGAGGAGCTCCATGGCGACGAAGAAGATCCCTAGATTGAATCGAGTCTGGCTGCACAAACCCTCCTCGCGTCTCCATCTACTGGGCAAGAAGCCCTCATCCGGCAAACAGCCAAAGATCCTACATCTAACTACTCCGGCGTCCCGTCCCGTCCAGTCCAACTCCGGCCGGCTATTCCGGCGGAGAGGACGGCGGACGGACCCGGACAACGGCGGTGGACTCTCAAAGATAAGGGAAGGGGAGGGAGCGAGGGGATAAGGTTTGGGGGAGCTCCGTCATGCGTATGTGTATTAGTTATTCTTTCTTTCAAAGAGAACACTTTGCACATTATGTAGCACTAGGAAACGTGTCCGCGCGTTGCGACGGGTTGACCAACTAAACATGTGGAGATTTATGGAATTTGCACGATACCTTGAGATTCTAGTTAGCGAAACCTAGTCCATGATGTTCATGATCGCAATGGCTCTCTTGTACCACCGGTTGGGGAGGAGTTAGGGATAAACATTGGGCACCTCCTATGAGTGTGTCAAAGGCGTGAACGGTGGATGGTGGTGCTCTCTAGTGTTGGCATGTTGAGTGTTGTCAGGATGACACTCTAAAATCATGATGAGCTCTATTGTCAACCGCCCTCCTAGATGGCCGGATGGCGGAGCACCTTGATAAATATCGTACATAAATTGGTTCTGAAATAAAAAAAAGTAGTCGAATTTTGAACCAACAATGCAAAATAACATGAGTTTAGTATTGGGCATACAACTAATAAAGAAATCGCTGGCCCTAAACACACCTCGAGAGTTAAAATCGAAAAGATCAAGACGCACTCTCATAAGAGAGAATGAGCTTTGGTGATTTGATCGGTCAGTCTTTCAGGATAACACTGCAAATTATGTACACCATGAACATCATAAATTCTGAACTTTGTCAAGGCCACCCAAGCCAAAAGAGGAGCACATAATTTCAGGATCACATATGGTACTGTTTCCAATACTCGCAGCTGACCAACATATCAAAAGCAAGGTACTGGTATTACCCTTTTTTCTTCCTCCAGAAGCAGGCCAGTCAACCAACGGGCGGGCCTGGGCCTTAGCTTCGTCAAATGCAAATGTGCCAACAACTACCGGAGAGAATGAAACCAGGATCATGCCCAACCCTCAAAAATAATAATCCTGGATCATATCCATACATAGGTCCTGATTTTTTACGATGATTTCCAGCTTATAGAATGCTTGGACATGCGGGTGAAATAAAGGGCGACCTCATCCCTCACCCATCGGCCTTTGCTGCTCATGTTCGTGTCGAGATGCCAAACATGGAAAGATAATCGATCCTCCTCCAGCAAGGCAACTTTGCGCCCCTGTTGTCTGAATCTGCCCTGGTGAATAAGTGCCAGCCTGAATAATTAAATTTCAGTTTTGGCAACCTGACTTAATGTAAGTAGCAAACTCTGCACCTTTGCATGCTCCCTGCGTACTGCTCTCGTCGTCCATTACCTAATAGACAAACGAATTTGCTAAATCTCAGTCGCAGTCACCCTGTCAGCCATCTTTGCCTAGGCGGTGTGCACTACCCGCTGCTGGCCCATAAGCAACATGGGTTGTAACTGAGATTTTTTCAATTATAAATAAGTTGCAATTATGATTTCCTCAGTTTGCACATGAGATGCAACTCGACTCCCCGACTAGGATTTTTTCAGTTACACATGGGTTAAAACTTAGGGAATGCCTAGATATCATGCGCCTGAGAACTTCTTATGTTTAAATCGCTGATATCATCCTAATATTTATGTTAATTTTCAGTTACAACCTAGTTGCAACTCATAAGATTTGTACTAATTCTCAGTTGTAACCTAGTTGTAACTCATTAAATTCTCAGTTACACCCAAGTTGTAACTCATGTGTAACTTCCATTTTGCACGAATCACGAGATAAATCAAACGGTGAAAGAGGCGACTAAGACTTAAGAAGTTCTCATGCGCCTGAGAACTAGCAAATCCGTAAAACTTAAACTTTCTTTACACATGGGCTACAAGTGAGATATTCGCAGTTACACGTGGGTTGCAACTGAGATATCCCAGTTGCATGTAGGTTGTAACTGATATATCACAAGTTACACGTGGATTGCAACTCGGATATCTCAGTTACATGTGGGTTGCAACTGAGATATCCTAGTTGCATGTAGGTTGTAACTAAGATATCACAAGTTACACGTGGATTGCAACTGAGATATCCTAGTTGCATGTAGGTTGTAACTGGGATATCACAAGTTACACGTGGATTGTAACTCGGTTATCTCAGTTACATGTGGGTTGAAACTGAGAAATCTACAGTTACACGTGGGTTGCAACTAATATCTCCAGTTATACATGGGTTGTAACTGAGATTTCCCTCGTGTTACAACTGAGATTTTGCTACAACTGAGATTTTGCTAACTGCACATGGTTCCAACATTGCTTTTACTAATTGTACCGGGTTGTAACTATTATTTAGCCAATCGTGAATGAGTTGCAATGGAGGTTTTCGAGTTGTACTTGAACATGGACCGGCTATTTTTCAGGAAAAAGAAACACATTGAGTTGTTAATTTTCACATACAGTTTTATGGGCCAGATTTATGGTGGGAAGGCCCAAGCTAACAAACTCCAGAGATCAGCCTGAGACCAAACGTCGAAAGGAAATACCTGAACCCATACAAAAGAATGAACGGCAGCCCGACAAAACAAGAAAATAAAAATAGCTCTCGGTCGATTAGGCTGCTGACATCAGGTGTTAAATCTCAGTCGCCTGAGATCTAGACGTGCCCAAATACACAAAACAGTTGGCGTGTCAAGCACCAGGGGTAAAAGTCTCTTCGTCCATCACCCAATACACACAGTCAGGCATTACTAGAAAAATACTAATTCGTGGCGCACTATTTTGGCCATCTGTGGCGCACTAGGGGTGCGCCACAAAGCGTACGCTGCGGCTAACTTTTAGTCGTGGAACACTAGGTGGTGCGCCACGCTTCTGAAAAGATAACCGTGGCGCATTAGGATGTGCGCCACGCATATAAAAAAGCTAGCCGTGGCGCACTAGGTGTTGTGCGCCACGGATACAAATTTCAAAATTCAAAAAGAAAAGTGGAAGATCTGGATCTCGTCGGTGCTGTCGCCGTCAGTGTCGTCGCTCGTCGATGTCACCGCCGTCGCCTCGTCGGAGAGGCGACTGCAAGGAGGAGGAGGAGAGAGCCCGCCGTCGTCGTCGGAACTACAAAGAGGAGGAGGTGGAGAGGGAGGAGTAGGAGATAGCCCGCCGTCTCTATCGTCGTTGTCACTACAAGGAGGAGGAGGAGAAGAAGGAGCCCGACGTCGCTGTCGCCATTGCAAGGAGAAGGCCGCCATCACTATCTTCACTACAAGGAGGAGGAGGAGGAGGAGGAGAAGAAGGAGGGGAGAAGGAGAAGGAGGAGGAGGAGAAGGAGAAGGAAAAGAAAGAGAAGGAGGAGGAGAAGAGGGAAAGGAGAAGGAAAAGTAGAAGGGAGAAAAAGAAAAGGAGAGAGAAGGGGGAGGGAAGAGGGGTAGTTGGGCGGGGTGGGGATTCAAATTTTGAATCCCGCCCAACTTACTCGTAGCGCACTAGGTGGTGGTGCGCTACGGATAAGTTGCCCTCAAAAAAAATTTCTGCAGGAAAAAATGATCTTTTGACTGTAACTTTTTATTCTTTTCCAATTTTGAAAATCTAAATAATCGCTAAACGACCATAGGTCATTGCGAGCGGATGTGAAATCTCTTTCTCATCATTTTGGTATGGTATACGATTTTTTTCGACATCGTATGCAAAAGTTACGGCCATTTTACCGTGGCATGACTTTTTTTTGCAGAAAAAGTCGAAATTATTGTTTGTTAATTTTCCTAGGAACTAGACTACATTACCTACCTAAGTATGAAAGGATTTTATTTATTGAAGTGTTTATTATTTTATTTTATTTTTTACAAAGTCTAAAAAGGCGATCCAGGGGGGGTGGAGTTGGTGCAGGCCACTTAGCCGTAGGGCACTAGGGCAGAGTGCCCTACGGCTAAGTTGACCCAACTTCTACAACATACAGCCTCGTAGCGCACTAGGGCGGAGTGCCCTACGGCTAAGTTTCACACCCGTAGCGCACGTTGATCTAGTGCGCTACGGGTATGTAGTCTATGGCCACATGTGCCCTGGCCCACACATCGCCGTGGCGCACCACCCTCATGTGCGTCACGCTTACATCAGTTAGCCGTAGGGCACCTGTGGGCAGTGCGCCACGCCTGTTTTACCCGTGGGGCACCACTAGCACGTGCGTCACGGATGTGTGGATTACCTATAGCCGTTTTCCTAGTAGTGAGGTGTGCGCGGGATCTTCTACCCCGGTTGACACCGTCATATCTAACTTGCCGGAATTGGCTTCAGGGAGAACGGCTTGTTCATATAGCTCACGCATAGTTGCATCATGGAGGAGGTCTCGGACGGCGGGCAAAGAAGTAGTCCGGGATATTCTTACAGTCCAGTGGTTGACGTCGGGGAGGCGACGGAGTGAGAACTCGATGCAGTGCATGGTGCATCCTCCGACACCCGGTGGGAGGTTGGATCGAGAATCACACCCACGAGATGGCCGCCGACCATCTTTACCATGAAACAACCATTACAGATGAAGAAGACGACGAGCTGGAGCGGGTTTAGGCGGTGTAACGGCGAAGGAAAGCCGAGGAGACGGATACAACATCGGCAGACACTCTGAGAGGAGACATCGACGCTGATGGAGAGGATGTGCTTGACGCGGTCAAGCAGCTGTCGTCGGAAGGGGCATCGCTCTTCTCGCCTCGTGGGATGGCGACGGACAAAATCGGGCTAGGTTAGTAGGCCTGGGCAAATATGGTTTCGTGGTTTGACCGGTTTGGCCTTAGTACATTTTTTGAACTAAACTGGATGTGTTTATTTTATTTGTGAAAATAAATGAACTAACCTCACCAATCCGGTTTACCACGGTTTAACTGGTGCGATATTTTGCACATCCCTATAGGTTAGGTTGTCTAGTTATGGCTGTGATAATACAACACTTTTTAGCTATATAAATTGTGTCATTTTCCTATCATATCATGTTCCATCTAACTATTGCTATGCATGATTACTAATTTTCATTACATTCAATATGAGCTTTGCACATTTAGTAGTTTAGGTAGAATTTTATCCCTCTTCCTTGTCTTTGACATGTGTGTAGGTGTTGATGATGATTATGGACAAAACAAAGGCAAAAGAAACAACGAGAGCATAGTATGGAGGAGCTATAGGGACCAGACTTAGCCATTTGAGAGGTTGGAAAAGTGAATTTTTCGAACTTCTCAAAATAAAGATCTAAGACCATGGGGTTGTATCCCTCGTCGAGAAGAATCCAATGAGCCCAAGAACACCCAAAACAGAGTTCGTATGAAGAAATGATGGCCAAAACACTGAAGATACCGAAGGTTTAACGACCAACTATACATCCGGAGCTTTTGCTCCTGCCGTATAGTTGCGGCCGTGTAGCTGGTGGAAAGGTCGCAAACGATGGGATTTCTCCCCCCGGAGGCTCCAGAACCTTTCCTAAGTCATATGACGGTATTGGGGAACCCTAGGGCACCCCAAGGCCTATATAAAGGAGGGAGGAGTCAAATAAGAGAGGAGAAGCCACCGCTAACCATATACAAGATCTAGATCCCATCTACCGCCTCCACGGCGGCGTCCTGCCGCCGTGCCACCTCCATAGCCTCTCAATCTCCACCAAGATCAAGATCTCCATCAACACCATCAAGCCATCCAAGCAAGAAGAGGAGGATAAGGAGGACGCCGCCATCGCCATACCGTCACCACCATCACCGCGTCGTCATCACCATCTCCATCGCTGCTGCTACTTCATCCTTCCCCATCATGGTCTCCGTGATGGGTTGTAATATGGCTTGAACCCCATTTTATTAATGTTATGATGATTTGAGTAATTGAAGTGTGGTGTGTTCTTGTTAATTAATATGTTTGTGCTTTCTCTTTACATTATTCTAGTGATTGGAAACGTCTAATCCATTGTTGAGGAATTTACTAGGGATTCACGGAGTGTCACAAAACTTATCATTAGTCTCTACTCTTCCATGGATATAACTAATAGGCTATTTGCTATAAGTGATTTGCGGAGGCAATAGTAGCTTAGGATGCATCTTCCAAAGTTCCCCAAGATCACTCATGATATAGATAGGTATAGTGTTGTGAATTGCATGTTGACCCCAAAGTGACAGACGGGATATCTTGTGACTCACACTACTTTCTTAGGAGTACAGTTTTCCATAGAACTTAATGCCTTTGCTCTGGTTTACCTTGATTGGTCTTGTTACCTTAATACACTATTCTCTTACGAGATGACCCATATTCGAAGAGGGTGTGGACAATTAAGTTGTCTAGTTGTCACTTACCAATGGTGGGAGACAATAGTATTTGAGGGACCGCCACAAGTACAATTTATAGCTATTCCATAAGCACTTATCATGCACACCGATATAGACAACATTACTCGAAGAATCATAGCATTAATATTTCATCTCATTGCATTCACCCTTTTTCAGTTTTACTTTTGTTTTAGTTTTCTTCCAGTCATAGTAGTAGTTGTTACAAATTATTTTAAAATCATTTGTCCTAATAACCTATAGAGTAGACTATTTCCAAACCACGGTTTGGGTGCGAACGTGACTGCATTGACAACATGGTTGCGGGGTCGTGTTCGCCAAGCTCCCATCAGAACAAACTCTTTAAATATTTTCTGCTATAAGTACTGCAATAACACTGTTATTAGTGCATGAACCCAGTCATCATCTAGCAGTTAGGATGCTATCATCTGAATCGAATCCTAGACAAAAAAATCTTCATAAAGTTGATTTTGTGATCGCAGCAGCGCAAGCGATGGTAGACAGGTTGCAGGAGGACGTGGAGGGCGAGTGATTTTAGGTGCGCTTTTGTGTTTCCTTTTATCACGCAATCATGCTATCGTGTTGGTTGTCGCTCTTTTGAAGTTGCATCAGATGGTAGAGATAAAGGACACCGAGAGGCACCAGGACACAATTTGGAAGCCCAAACGCAGACGGAATGAGACGGGCCAAAAAAACCTATCGAAATTGCTGAGGGTATATACATAACCGGTGGCAGTGGGTAATATGTGGTTTTATGGGAGGGTAAATCTGTCTAAAAATGTGTTGGACCGCAAGAAATACTCAGTGCTTTATTATTAGGTAGATATAGATAGATAGAGTAGCACAGGGGCACTCACAAATGCTAGGGCACCACTTTTAGTTTCTCCCATTTACTCTAGTTGTATGGAATATATATGACGTTTTCACCGTCCATTATGAAATACATGGAATTTTAGACATTAATAGGGTGCCAAAGATGTAATTTTGAAATTTATTCATTACTCCCAATCCATATAAAGGATATGAATATATTCCTGTCAAATGGAGTATGAGAGTAGAAAAAATTCCTATAATTTTATGTTCAGAGAGTACCTTGCCCAAATACACCGTATGATTAAACTTTTGGCAGATGACATATCCATATATAGGGATGTACATAGATCAAAATTAATCAGGACTAATTTTCCATAATGTTTTATAGAATGAAGCAAAATGTATAGCTTTTTAATTATACCGAGCTTCTCAATGCTCATAACGAATGCACAGATCTATTTGTTCTCACTTCATATTCTCACTTTAAGCCTACTTTTAGTATGTATAATATATCTTATTCTTTCAGTATGGGTTTTAAAATTTCTCCTAGCAAGAATCTAGTTTTTACGAACCGTACTCTTGGTAGTTTAAGTTTATGGTCGTTGATGCAAAAAGTTGAATATTACATGCACTTCAAGTATATTTAATATGTAATTTATGGATAAGGTTGTAACAGAATTAAGTGATTATGTAAATCCAGAAAGAAAGGCAATTGTAGCCACTTTTATAGCTACTATGAGATTTAAGAGAAGTGTGTCATTCTTCCACTTAGAATCAACTTATTTTAATATTTCAAATCTTAGATATGAAAATGACACACGTTATCTTTTTTGTGTAAAATTATGGGATGATAACTTCCAACTCTAGATACATTCGTGTTGCAGCTTTATCCATATTATTAGATCATCATGGTTATTTTAAGCTATTTTATCAGGCCAATAAGATCATTAGTTCTCCTCGACATATCCTGCTACTTATTTGAAGGGAGTACCATATGAAGCATATGTGTAATATAACTTTATGCACATAGATGAATGTGCGGATTTTTTAACATTTCAAAATATGTTTAGAAACCATTTAAATGAAAGTAGCATATGCTCTTGGGTGCCAAAATTTCGCTCTCGGATATTCTTCATTTTCTTGTATAACGTTGTACTTGTCAAATAAAATCTTTACAATAGTATTGGAATTTAATTTTTTTGCATAGCTAAGCGGAACATGCAAACATGATAAAAATATTTTTTAAATGCTTATATTTATAATTATTTTTGTGCCTGAAGTCTGTTTGGATGAAAAAAGTTGGGTTTCCATCAAAGGACTTTATGCACATATAGAATGTAAAAGCTGATGTGTGGAATATTTTATAACATTTTGAAAAATGGGTTTACAATCATTTTAAATGACCAGGAGCATATGCTCTTGGTGGCAAAATGCCGCTCTCGGACATTCAAAAATTTCTTGTATAGAGTTGGTACTTGTAAAAGAAAATCCTTACATTACGTTTGAAGTTCATTTTTTCTATGGAAAGCAGGACATGGAAATGTGATTAAAAATATTTTTCAAATATTTACTTTTATTATATTTCTTTTTGTGCCCAAAGTAATAATGTAGTTGTTCACGTGTATTCATTTTGGTTGTTGGCGTGTATATATTCTTATTAATTATTATCATTTTCTATATATTTCTTCTATATCCCAAATATCTCTTTCTAGTAAGTTAATAACATCATATCTTTTGTATTAAAATTATATATATGCACATGCAAAAATTGATGTAATTTTTCAGGAACTTATTCAAAAATATGTGAATATCAGTACAGTGTAGTATAGTCTAGTCTAGCGTGTAATAATCTTATTTGTGTACGTGTAGAGAAATTTCTTAGATGTTTATGTTTGGATCAAACACTAGTGGAGAAGATGCCATGCGTCCCGGTTGGTAAGGGGCATTAGTCCCGGTTGCCCAACCGGGACGGGGCAATCGGGACTAAAGCCCGAACCTTTAGTCCCGGTTGCCCCACCAACCGGGACAAAAGGTCATACACGTGCTGCCATGCGAGTGGGAGGAAGTCCTAGTCAGATAATGAACCGGGACTAAAAGTTTTTTTTAATTTTTTTTTCAATTTTTTAAACCTTTGAATTATTTGACTTGTTAATCTCCCACATCTCTCATTTTTAACACTAATTATACTTAATCTTAGTTCAAATCGTACTTACAGTCAAACTTCCCATCCGGTCACCCATCCTAGCACTACTCCATCCCTAGCACGCTTAACTTCTTCATTCCATCTCTCCCACCTGCGCGAAGGACCATTATATCTTGTTGTCAAGACTAGTATATCAATCTTATTAACTCATATCGACATGTGACACATTTTTATTTTTTAAAATTAAGAACAACTATTTTTAGTAAACAACAATAAATAATTAATAATAACATTTTATTCTAATGAAAGTAAAAACTAACTAAATTAATATTTTATTCATTTTTGCCATTTATTCATTTAATATGACATAAACAATATCTTCAAATCTGTAAATCGAAATTTAATAAATAATATATCCATTATTACCAGAAAAATGCGAGGAATTCAAATATGACATAAAAAATACTAAAATAATTTTTTTCTGAAATTTTTTTTTCTTTTCTCTGTCCGCCAAAGAAAAAACCGGGACAACGAGAGACTAAAACTAAATTATTAACACTTTTGCCCCGGGACTAAGAGGGGTATACCCAAGCTGAGCAGAGGCATGGACGTTGCCCACCTCACTCTGCCCATGACACAGACTATGCACACCTCCCTGATCCTATTTCCACTCCACTAAACACTAATCTAGGCAACTAACTAATTGACCAGGCCAGCACATGCACACATACACACGGCTGCCACACCTAGCATGCAGCTAACTACCTAGACTAATTAATCGATTCACATGACCCGGACTCTACCTAGCATGCAGCTAACTACCTAGATAGGCCAGCACATGCACACATACATTTAGTTTCTTTTCAACAAACTAAATGTATGAGACTTTTAGTCCCGGTTCATATTACCAACCGGGACTAAAAGGGGTGCCACGGTGCCAATCCTTTTGTCCGGGTTGGTAATACGAACCGGGACTAAAGGGATTGGCATCGGGGCACCCCTTTTAGTCCCGGTTGGTGATACGAACCGGGACTAAAGGTCCTGTTTGACCCGGGACTAAAGACGTATGACGTTCTAGCCGTAGGAACCGGGACTAATGTTCACATTAGTCCCGGGTCCAACCACAACCGGGATTAATGCTCTAAACTAGGGTGGACGTATGGCTCTTTTTCTACTAGTGAAACTTCTTTGCACGTAATTCTTTGTGATCAAGACGTGCGTACTTTGTATAGACTCTTTGTCCAATAGACTGAACGAAATTTATTGGCACTAGATGGTAAGCGCGGCTACGCCGCCTACAATATTTTTGGCATTTCTGTGTCAGCCGCCATGGGCCAGTCCTGGATATGGGTTTGGTATTTATGTGTCAGCCGCGATGGGCCAGTCCTGGATATGGGTGCGACCTAGTTGTCGGCCAGTGACCTAATTGAGTTCTTTTATTGCAGCAAGGTAAACCAGGAACCCTCATAGTCACAGTTACGCGCAGTACACGATCATCTCTATTGTCAATCATACATCTACTTGTTTTTTCATGGTAGAACAAACATACAACATTATTATAGTACAACAAAATATATAACTATATGAAAGTAGTCTTTTGCACACTATCAAAATAATGTGCATACATGTTTTCCTAATGCTTGTCCTTGTAGTAGAAGTGAAATGCTTTCAGATCTGAAACTACATTTTACATAATTTTTTATTTTTGCAAAAACATTTTACTTGCAGTGATTCATATCTCTGCATCAATATATATATCACTTCAGATTATATTTTTAGCTTGCTTACTGTGAAATGTGGTTCTGAATAACAAAAGAATCTCTTGATCTACAGATTGCCATGAATGGCCTCAAATTCATATCACGTCATGTTTTTCTCAGGCGTGTATGTTCAAGTCCAACAGAAATTCAAATAAACTTAGAATGGGGAAAACAAAGATGACCATATACATGCTATGTTGCAGGAGGCTTCCATCAGAGAGTTGCATAAGTGTATACGAAAGTATCATTCTATCTCTAGCCTGATAAGTACAAATAATAATAATAATTATACATGTTTGTATCAAACAAATGACCCTTTTTTAACCGGTCGAGGAAAAAAAACAGGCTGAATCAAGTCTCTCATCTTTTTTTCAGCAATATCTTCTGCAGTTCCACCAAAGACTGCCTGAAATGTGCTCCCAGTCATCATCAGAAAGAAATACCCATGTATATGTCTCCACAAGAATCTATTCGAGCCAACAAGTAATTTTGAATTACAAACTCCCATAGAACAACGATAAAAAACTTTCTTCATGAAAATCCTGGAAAAAAAATTTGAGTTAAAAAAAAACCCAGAATAAGAGTCTGAGATGAGTCAGTTAAATAGCAGGTCAATGTACTCACAAAAACATTAGATGCATTCAAACTCGGGTAAACAAGCTTAAAGTCAACATAAATGAATTATAGGTGCTAAATAAAATGCTTTTGCGAGGAATGGAGGGAATTATCATGTCACCTTCATATTAGGCACTATAAACTCCTTTTAGCAGATAACTTGATGGATATGTGAACCCCTCCATCGGTGCACCTGTTGGGACACATGTAAGGAATCACCATCAACAATCAAATCCCTGTTTGCTGCAAAAGTAAAACTGATGTGGACATCCCTATTATTGATACAACCATTGTACCTACAGCAACACACATACAAGGACCCATCACAAGATCTCGTGCCAAACAACTTAACTATCAGGTACTTTCGTTTCTTGGAACTATTCCTCAAATACATGAGAATATGATGCTGCCTAAATCAGATATATTTCTTACTCCTAGAAATGATGGACCAAGCATGGATGATAGGGACAAGCATTGGAGCATGGCCATGCATGGAGATGGCAGCAAGCATGTGATGATCCAAGAGAAGGCCACGGATGAAGATTTCAGAACTTTGAGGCCACCATAATGAAGAAAGAAGGCTTGGACGAAATATTCAAGATCAACACTTTACGAATTCGTCCATAGCTTAATATGGTGCTGCGACACCTTTTATTTTGGGCCAGGCCCATGTAATTTTTGCGGGATTTTAATTAGCCACTTTTTAGAGTCCGTATTTGAGGGGAAAAGGACTTCTAGGGTTGGATTCGGCCACCACTTCCATGGCTGGCCGAAACCCCACCTTTTCGCCCTTAAATACTCCCCATAGCCGACCCCCTAGACTCGGATTTTGTTTAGACATTAAGTTAGCCATAGTCGCAACTTCGCCAAGGCTCGAGCGTCGCAGAGGCCTCTTGTACTTCGCACCTATTCAGGATCCCACCTCTTTAATAAAGCTTTCCTCTTAATCCGCAATATCTTGATTGCAATATTGGTTCTTACTTGTTCTCGATTTCAGGTAGGAATTAAGACCCTCGCTGGTCAGGCTGATCGTGTTCACGCAGGATCGGTAACCTCCAGGAGATTGGCCTAGCGATTGCATTGGCGCTCGTGCTCGCACGTGTAGTCGGATCGTCAAGCCCGAACTCCACCAAATCGATTATCGCCATCTCATCGAAAGATCGGACACCTTTGCCCTATCAAGTGGTATCAGATTTCAGGTTGCTCGGTGAGATTTTACTGTTTTCGTAGATTAGATCTGTTTTTTTACCTATAACCCACGAAAAAGCCAAAAAACACAGTTAGAGTTTAGATCCATCTCATAACCAATCTATGCCTCGCATTATCTTTTCAGTTTTTGCATTGTTGAATTTGTGTCTACATCGTCGCGTCGAGTTGCTGGTCTTAGTGTCTCGTCCCTTAGAGTTTCGAGTTCTGATCATAGTAGTCATCGCCACACTCGCCGATCACCGTCACCATATTCCGCTACCATATTCCGCCGCCATATACCCTGCCACCATAAACCCTAATACTCCACCACCGCCTACCTACCGCGACACAGATCCGACCAGTTTTCCTGCCGTGGTACGAGTCCGAGTAGAGTTATTGTTTCCTAATTATTTTTTTTTACTCTCCTTTGTTGTTTCCGTGTTCAGCTAAAGTCCGTGTCGAGCTCCGAGTCCGGTCGTAAGTCCAGAAGGAGAGCAAAAAAAAAGTCTGGAACCGCCTCCGAAAAAATTTCTGGCTATACTAGTTTTCGACCACGGGGATCACTTTTCTCCATCGGCCGTTATAGCGATATTTTTTGGCGCCGGCGCGCTTTCCGGAGCAAAATAAAAAATTTCGAAAAAAAAATTTAGGGCTAACCTATTTTTAGACCCCGTAGATCAGTTCTAGACACTCGCCATCATAGTGATTTTCTGCATCTCGGTTCGCTTTTCAGGGTGCCATATCATCATACAGTGCTTGTTGTGTCGCGTCTTGACATCGTTGGTGATCTAGGCTCGCGTCTCTAGTACGGTCTAGCCTAGGACCAGCACAGTACCGTCGTTGAGCATTCTTTCAACTTTTGCATTGATGTTTTGATAATTGCTAACCCCCCTTGCTAAGCCTTCCCAGAGCTTCACAGATATTCTCCACGTGCGGTGTCTCGACTCCTGGTAATCGCTTGGTTCAATCCCTGGACCCACTGATCCTCGCGGTTGCACATCGCCTTTTCCTGCTGTTTGGTAAGAACTTGTAAGAGCTTCGTATATTGCTTGACGGATTACGCGTGACTTCCACCATATTTCCGTACTATATACCTGTGCTTTTTAAGGACTAACCATGACAGATGTATGAACCCTGCCACAATGACGAACGAAGAACTACATGCCCACTTCTCCGCTCTTGGTCGGTCGCGTTGAAGACGTGGATACGCCTCGGGAGTTTGACACCAAACTCACCAACGCCGTGGACAAGATCGATGGACTCGAAATCCTTCAACGCCAAGCTTGACGCTCGGTTCAAGGAGCTTTTGAACCGATTGCCCGCACCGCACCGCACCCACATGGCGCCGACGCATTCCGATCACGGGTCGGATGCTGGTTCATTGCCGTCGCACCTGGCGGCTACCGCGGTGGCGCTCCTCAGACTTCCGCCGCTGCTGCGACATTGGGGACAGACGACGGGTACTACTACGACCCCGACGACGACGATCTGTTTGACGAGGAGGTTGAACAACCTTCACAGGTACCTGCTGGCCGTCCCCGACATTAATACCGCAACGCTCGACCACCGGTACGTGATGATGATCATGTTGCAAAGCTTAAATTAAATATTCCATCTTTTGAGGGTAAATATAATCCGGATGCATATCTTACATGGGAGATGGAAGTAGAACAACGTTTTGCATGCTTAAAATATCCTGAGAATATGCGTGTTAGTGCTGCTACATGTGAATTTACTAAATTTGCTTCCCTTTGGTGGTCTGAGTATTGTCGTTTAAATCCTACTACTATTCCTAGTACTTGGACTGCTTTAAAAACTGCTATGCGTGTTCGTTTTGTACCTCCCACTTATCAACGTGATTTACTAAAGAATCTGACACGTTTAGAGCAAGGAAAAAATTATGTAGAAGAGTATTATCAGGGATTGCAAACGGGGATGGTTCGGTGTGGTCTTGTTGAATCTAATGAACAGATGATTGCATGTTTCTTTGGTGGATTAAACAAGTACATTCAGCACATCTTAGATTATAAAGAATATAATTCTATCACTCGTTTGTTTCATCTTGCTTGCAAAGCTGAACGTGAAGTGCAGGATCGCCAAACACCATGGAGGAGGACTAATAATTCTGCAGGTCGCACATCCACTTGGACATCCCGACAATCAGCGCCTCCTCGTGATTCGCCACCAGCTACTACCACATCCATTCCAGCTGTTCCTCCACCATCATCCAATGCTTCTGCTCGTAGTGCATTGTAACACCCTCAGAATCGGACCTATGCACGTTTTAGCAAAATTCGCCAAACCCGCATAGGAACGATTCAAAGGTGCCCACCAGGCACTTTCGTGCGGGTGGAAAACGAAGTAATAACATTACACAACAGTCCTCGATGGGACCCACAGAACAGATATATATAACAGCGACTTCAAGAGTCAAGAATACGGATATAAGTACAAAGATCCAAATCACCTGGGAAAACGATATAGCGTCCAGCTACGGACAAGATGCAAATGGGGCTAAGAGCCCTGAAGAATAACCAATGGCGTCCATAACCCTGCCCAGGCCAAGCCGGAAGGGTAACCCTGCTAACGGCGTCGATCTCGAAACCTGCTTAAACAAAAGGGGTGCCGACAAAGGGCAAAGGAAAAAGAGGAGCGTCAGTACTGAGGCCAGTACACGGCGAGACTAGAATTCGGCGGTCCTCGCCTACATAGGTATGGTGGACTGAGCGGCAGCGGCAGCATGCACTAAACAACCTATAGAGACTCGATATAACTGGCGGTTATCAGAGAGGGATAAGATTAACCTATCCGGATCCAACCTGAAGCTAACACCAAACAAACCCATTCTGGTGTTCCCCCTCGACACCGATCGAGGAAGTCGACCGAGGAACTCACACAGTTGGCAGTTTTACTTATTCAGTTATAGTTGCGGCACTTTACTAGTCAGGTTTAGATAATCGTCCTGATAAAATAAGCAGTGGGCAGTATTAATTAACCATTCTGTTGTAGTTGCAACAATTACTAGTCAGGTACCGATAGCATGAGATAAACCCAAAACCCAGCAGTTGTTGGTACTTTTATTCAGCCAATTCGTTGTAGTTGCAAGATTTACTAGTCAGGTACAATTGTCGCAAGCGACAACCAAGCAAGCAATTGTGGGCGTTAATTAACCATTCCATTATAGTGAAGCTAATTACTAGTCATTATAAGTCAAATTTATAGCAGAAACTTTAGTTATGCTTGTCTATGATCGAGATATGTGCTCCAAGTCGTCCATATCCATGGACACGGCTTTGAAAGTTTTACCGGCGGGTGCACCAATAGCAACACACGCCGATCAACCTCGGAAAACCAAATCAAAACCCAACGAGGCTTTCACATTTGAACAATCACAGATTGAGAAATATTTCGGGGCACCCCTTGAGTATACCAACGAAGTAAGCAAGCTTCGAGACGGACTCAAGGTTTGCGTCAATGGTCAGAAGCGACAGAGATCCCCAATCGGGACCGTCGATACCGTAATCACTCCGCTTCCTAAACATGCGATTATGCGTACCTGCACAATTTAAATACGAAAGTAGCATGGCATAAGTACAGGATAGTAAAACACCTCAAACTAGTTTGTGGCCCCAAGAAATAAGATGAATCAAGCTCGCTCGGGGTCCCATATACCTCCGGATGTGGATAGCGCAAAAATCAAGGAATGTATCAAGTACTCGGGGTCTTACGGGACACAAGTGGGCGTTCGGAAACCAAATATTATCTATCACCCACCGATGCCTCTGCTTATTTCAATTTTAGTTGTTAAACAGAAATTAAAGTGACGATAAGTAAAAATAGAATCATCTCCATCAACATCAACATGCGGCAATACATCAGCAACTGTGGCATATGACGACACACATCAGCACTTGAGCAAGCAACTACGGCGCGCAAGTCCAACTATCTACCAAACAGCAGGTAATAGGGAGTCTACACGGCACTCTAGGGATGCACGGCACCTTACAGGTACGGAAACTAAAGCATCGCAACACAGATAGCAATAGATCAACAGGAGGGAAATAAAGACTATAAAAGTAAGATAGGTAGAAGGGGGGAGATGCTCGCCTAAAAACATTGTCGAAGGTTCAACCGAAGATCGGGACGAAGCTCACATCAACTCAACGGCCTTATCCGCGAAGAAGCAAAACACTAGAATAAACACCGGATGCAATATTTAATACTACGGCAGAAGATCGGGCATGATGCATGTATGATGCATGGCATGGCAAGATGCGATGCAATTAGGTCATATTAAGCGGAACCGGGGTCCCGACATTTAATTAGATGGTTCAAGTTGTTTAAAACCCCCGCAAGTTAAATGTTGTTTTAACAAGGCAAGATAAGATACCGGTTCGCTACACAAGTTTAAATAAGGCCAATATGAGACTAGATTTGCCCGCATATGGGCCCCATATTTAATTATTAGGTGAATCGGCAAAAGGCCCCCAAACCACAGACATGCATGCGAGTATGACAATTCAATATGCAATCAAGTTGTTATTATGTTATAAAATAGGGTTTCGGGAAAAGGGTTCACACATTAGGGTTCGGCGATCTTGGGGTTCCGGGGTTCGGGGTCAGGGTCCAGGGTTCGACGCTTCCGTCCTCGGTTAGCGGAGCAGATCTTGTCGCATCCGTGGTTTTCGGGTCATGTCGACGGTTATGGCGTTCGGGACGAAGTACTGGTCGCACCGGGGTATTGGTGTCCGGGGTGAAGATCTTGGCGTCCTCGAGGAAGAACTCGGTGTATCCGTGTCGTGGTTCCTGTCGGGGTTCTCGGCTTCGGGGTTCGCGTCCGTGATGTCGATCTTGTTGCACGGCGGGATCGGTCTTCGGGTCCGTGAGGCGGTCTTGATGCTCCGTGTCGACGTCCTTGGGGTTTCCCCTTATTCCCCGGTGGCGAACTTGGAAAGCGCCGGGTCCTCGGGTGCTAGGTCCATTCTTCAAACATCGTGGTCGTAACAATCTTGGCGTCCAAGTAGAAGACCTTGCCATCGGGTCCTCGCCGAGGGTCCGGCAAGCTTGTCCGATGGCGATAGACCTTGGGGTGCGGGGTTCGTGTTCTAATGCCTTGCGTTGGTGAAGATCTCGTGATGCCGGGACCATCTCCGCTATAACGACCCATCAACAAGAAGGGCAGGCAGAGGTACCAGAACAGCACAAACCAAAGAGGCTTGCCTCCCTAGGATCTTGACTCGAACATCTTGCGGAGGCGTGCTTTCGAAGGCAGCGAAGGCGGCGTGGCGGCGAGCCTCGCGGGCCCAGCTCGGTCGGCGGCTTGCCGGACAGCGCAGGAGGGCCGGCCTCGAGGCGGCGCTGCGAGCTTGACGGGCAGGTCGACGACAAGGCGGCTCGGCGAGGTCCTTCTCGAGCGAAACACAGAGGGCGCGGTGTCGGGCGGCAGCGGCGGGAGGAGCGGCGGGCGGCGAGGCTTGGCGTCAGGCGGCGCGGGCGAGGAGAGTCGGGTTGTGAGGCGGAGCTTCGGCGCCGTCAGCTGAGAAAGCTGAGGCGGAGGCAGCAGGTGGCGGCTCGGGATCGGCGAGACGCACCGTGAGGGCGGCTCGAGGCGGGCAGGCGTCAGGCGAGGAGGACTAGGCGGGAGGCTTGAGCGAGGGCGGAGCTGTTGGGAGGCGTCAGGCGGAGGCTCGGCTCAGAGTGGCCACCGGCGGGCAGCGGGTCTCCCAATGCCAAGGGCGAGGCGGCGGTGGGAGGAGCTCAGGCGAGGGTGGAGGCAGGGACAGGCTAGGCCTTGGCGGAAGGGTGCTCGGGGCCGACGGCTCGGGGCTCTTTGAGAGGGTGGAGCGAGGCGGGGACGCGGGGATGGTGGGGGTCGGTGACGGGGAGGGAGAGAAGGAAGATGAACAGGGAGAGGCAGGCGTGGAGGCCCAGAGGTGGGACCCGCGTGGGTCGCGCGTGGGAGGGGGGTGGACCGAGGAGCGGGGGCTGACGGTTGGTGGCTCGGTGGGGCTGGGCGTGTGGCTCTTGTGGGTGGGCAGGAGGGTGGAAGGGCCCAGGTCGGGGGTGCGGTGGGGAGCGTGTGGGTGTCTTGGGGTTGGTGGCGAGGACAAAGCGGGTCAGGGTGGGTCCTGGCAGGTGTGTGTGTGGCGTCTTTGAGAGGAGGGCTGTCATGCGGTGGGTTTGTGAGAGAGAGAGATAAGAGAGAGGGGAGTGGGTTAGGATTAGGTGGCATGCAGGGATAGGCTAGGGATAGGGAGGTGAGGTGGCGCAAGGGGTGGCCAGGTGAGGTGGAGGGTTGGGTGTGGGTAGACTAGTTGGTAGGAATAGGATTAGATGGGGCTGATTGGGGTGGACCGTTTAGTTTTCTGCGGTCGATCGGGTCTATTTGGCCCGTTATGCCCCTCCGAAAATAATTGAACTTTGTATTTGTTTTAAGCGGGTCAAGAACCGATAGCGGCCAAAATAAAATATTCCGGCGACCCGGTTTTGGATGTTTGAATCAATAGGGGGCGTTTTAAAAAACAAAACGGGTGTTGCGAAAATAGTTTTGGCAAACAATGCATGATGATGACGATGCAATGCACAAATTCAACGCGATTTTCTAGTAGTGGTTTTGCGGGATGCCACAATTCGACACCACTAACAAAGGATCTCGCCCTCGAGATCCGCCTCATGGTACCGGAAGGAAGGTCGGCGATCTGCGTCTTCTCACTTCGTGTAGATCTTTGCGACACCACTAACGAAGGTTCATCCTCCATCTTGAAATCGGCGACACCACCAACAAAGGGTCGTTGTTCCTGATCGACGAGAGAGCACTCCGGAGACAAAGGACGAAGGTAGAGGTATCAAACGATAAGGCCACCTCTAACTTCCATTAGAAGAGGGGAAAAGTTACATTGATCCACCAGTTCGATGTACAGAGCGAACAGTAAGAGTCGGGTAGGGTGATCAGTCCATCCCGGAACCAACTATCAACTCTACACATGGTTAGGAGAATCAGGCATCTCAACTCTCGAGATTTAGACTGAAGACCTTCTTAGGCGGTGTCCGGAACAAAGGAATGTTGCCAGCAGAAATCGTATGAAAGACACAATGATTAGGTTTCGCGATGGTTCCATTGGCCTGAACAACACATGCTCAAGGTCGACTCCAACTTCACCAAAGCTCGTCCTTCTCATATGTTTTCCACGACACTGATATCCGGCAAGGAACACATAGGGATAAAGAGCTCAAGATCAAAAGATTGGAGGAAGGTTCAACAGACAAGTTGCAGATTGATGATCGTAGCACCTCCGTTACCAAAGGGAGAAAGCGGAGCCCTGAAGGTACGACGGAAACCCAACCACGAGAATTCCTGGACTCGAAGAGAGAGATGAGAGCGGATTCAAAACGCGTAGAGGTGAGAGAAGAATAGCAGAGGGGTAAGGAGTAAAATCAGACCTAACCAGAACTATCCAACCGATTTTGCAAAAATAGTTTTGACACTCTACTTCGGCCGTTAGCTAGGTTATCCTACAGGCTGGACTTGTGGGGTATCGCAACTGCTGAGCTCTGATACCACTCTGTAACACCCTCAGAATCGGACCTATGCACGTTTTAGCAAAATTCGCCAAACCCGCATAGGAACGATTCAAAGGTGCCCACCAGGCACTTTCGTGCGGGTGGAAAACGAAGTAATAACATTACACAACAGTCCTCGATGGGACCCACAGAACAGATATATATAACAGCGACTTCAAGAGTCAAGAATACGGATATAAGTACAAAGATCCAAATCACCTGGGAAAACGATATAGCGTCCAGCTACGGACAAGATGCAAATGGGGCTAAGAGCCCTGAAGAATAACCAATGGCGTCCATAACCCTGCCCAGGCCAAGCCGGAAGGGTAACCCTGCTAACGGCGTCGATCTCAAAACCTGCTTAAACAAAAGGTGCCGACAAAGGGCAAAGGAAAAAGAGGAGCGTCGATCGAGGCCAAGACGGCGAGACTAGAATTCGGCGGTCCTCGCCTACATAGGTATGGTGGATCGGCGGCGTAGCATGCACTAAACAACCTATAGAGACTCGATATAACTGGCGGTTATCAGAGAGGGATAAGATTGACCTATCCGGATCCAACCTGAAGCTAACACCAAACAAACCCATTCTGGTGTTCCCCCTCGACACCGTTCGAGGAAGTCGACCGAGGAACTCACACAGTTGGCAGTTTTACTTATTCAGTTATAGTTGCGGCACTTTACTAGTCAGGTTTAGATAATCGTCCTGATAAAATAAGCAGTGGGCAGTATTAATTAACCATTCCGTTGTAGTTGCAACAATTACTAATCAGGTACCGATAGCATGAGATAAACCCAAAACCCAGCAGTTGTTGGTACTTTTATTCAGCCAATTCGTTGTAGTTGCAAGATTTACTAGTCAGGTACAATTGTCGCAAGCGACAACCAAGCAAGCAATTGTGGGCAGTATTAATTAACCATTCCATTATAGTGAAGCTAATTACTAGTCATTATAAGTCAAATTTATAGCAAATGAACTTTAGTTATGCTTGTCTATGATCGAGATACTGTGCTCCAAGTCGTCCATATCCGCGGACACGGCTTTCAGAAAGTTTTACCCGGCCGGGGTGCACCAATAGCAACACACGCTCGATCAACCTCGGAAAAACCAAATCAAAACCCAACGAGGCTTTCACATGAACAATCACGATTCAGAAATATTTGGGGCCACCCTTGAGTATACCATAGCAAGTAAGCAAGCTTGAGACGGACTCAAGGTTTGCGTCAATGGTCAGAAGCGCAAACAGATCCCCAATCGGGACCGCGATACCGCGTAATCACTGCTTCCTAACAGACAAGTGTGCGTACCTCGCACAATTTAAATACGAAAGTAGCATGGCATAAGTACAGGATAGTAAAACACCTCAAACTAGTTTGTGGCCCCAAGAAATAAGACAATCAAGCTCGCTCGGGGGTCCCATATACCTCCCGGATGTGGATAGCGCGCAAAAATCAAGGAACAGGTATCAAGTACTCGGGGTCTTACGGGACACAAGTGGGCGTTCGGAAACCAAATATTATCTATCACCCACCGATGCCTCTGCTTATTTCAATTTTAGTTGTTAAACAGAAATTAAAGTGACGATAAGTAAAAATAGAATCATCTCCATCAACATCAACATGCGGCAATACATCAGCAACTGTGGCATATGACGACACACATCAGCACTTGAGCAAGCAACTACGGCGCGCAAGTCCAACTATCTACCAAACAACAGGTAATAGGGTGTGTCCAAGGCAATATAGGGTTGCACGGTACATCACAGTCGAAACTAAAGCATCGCAACACGGATAGCAATAGATCAACAGGAGGAAATAAAGACTATAAAAGTAAGATAGGTAGAAGGGGAGATGCTCGCTGAAAACATTGTCGAAGGTTCAACCAAGATCGGGAAGCTCACATCAACTCAACGGCCTTATCCGCGAAGAAGCAAAACACTAGAATAAACACCGGATGCAATATTTAATACTACGGCAGAAGATCGGGCATGATGCATGTATGATGCATGGCATGGCAAGATGCGATGCAATTAGGTCATATTAAGCGGAACCGGGGTCCCGACATTTAATTAGATGGTTCAAGTTGTTTAAAACCCCCGCAAGTTAAATGTTGTTTTAACAAGGCAAGATAAGATACCGGTTCGCTACACAAGTTTAAATAAGGCCAATATGAGACTAGATTTGCCCGCATATGGGCCCCATATTTAATTATTAGGTGAATCGGCAAAAGGCCCCCAAACCACAGACATGCATGCGAGTATGACAATTCAATATGCAATCAAGTTGTTATTATGTTATAAAATAGGGTTTCGGGAAAAGGGTTCACACATTAGGGTTCGGCGATCTTGGGGTTCCGGGGTTCGGGGTCAGGGTCCAGGGTTCGACGGTTCCGTTCTCTTAAGCGAGAGATCTTGTCGCATCCGTGGTTTTGGTCATGTCGACGGTTATGGCGTTCGACGGCAATCTAGTCGCACCGGTATTGGTGTCCGGGGTGAAGATCTTGGCGTCCTCGAGGAAGAACTCGGTGTATCCGTGTCGTGGTTCCTGTCGGGGTTCTCGGCTTCGGGGTTCGCGTCCGTGATGTCGATCTTGTTGCACGGCGGGATCGGTCTTCGGGTCCGTGAGGCGGTCTTGATGCTCCGTGTCGACGTCCTTGGGGTTTCCCCTTATTCCCCGGTGGCGAACTTGGAAAACGGCGTCGGGGTCCTCGGGGTGCGCCAGGTCCATTCTTCAAACATCGTGGTCGTAACAATCTTGGCGTCCAAGTAGAAGACCTTCGGCCATCGGGTCCCTGCTTCGAGGGTCCGCGGCAAGCTTGTCCGATGGCGATAGACCTTGGGGTGCCGAGGGTTCGTGTTCTAATGCCTTGCGTTGGTGAAGATCTCGTGATGCCGGGACCATCTCCGCTATAACGACCCATCAACAAGAAGGGCACGCAGAGGTACCAGAACAAACAAACCAAAGAGGCTTGCCTCCCTAGGATCGACTCGAACATCTTGCGGTGGGCGTGCTCGGGCAGCGGCGGCGGCGACGTAAGCGGCAGAGCTCAAGGGCCCAGCTCGGTCGGGCTTGCCGGACAGCAAGACAGAGGGCCCGGCCTCGAGGCCGGCTGCGAGGAGCTTCGGACGGGCGGTCGACGACCGAGGCGGCTCCGGCGAGGTCCTTCTCAGCGAAACCTGAGAGGGGGCGCTGTGTCGAGGCGGCAGCGGAGCGGCGGAACGGCGGGAGCACGGCGAGCGGGCGGCGCGGCGCGGAGGAGACGGTTGGGTTGACGGGGCGGGCTGCTGGGAAAGCTGAGGCGGCAGGCGAGGCGGGTGAGGCTCGGGATCGGCGAGGACGCACGGCGAGGGGCGGCTCGAGGCGGGCAGGCGTCGGCGAGGAGGGGACTAGGCGGGGAGGCTTGAGCGGAGGGCGCGGAGCTGCGGGGGAGGCGTCGCGGAGGCGGGCTCGGCGAGGTGGCCACCGGCGACGGGCAAGGCCGCGACGGTCTCCCAAAAAGCGGGCGAGGCGGCGGTGGGAGGGAGCTCGAGGCGCGCGGGGTGGAGGCAGGGGACGGGCTAGAGCGCGCGGCGGCGGAAGGGTGCTCGGGGCCGACGGGCTCGGGGGGGGCTCGCCTGAGAGGGGTGGAGCGAGGCGGGGACGCGGGGATGGTGGGGGTCGGTGACGGGGAGGGAGAGAAGGAAGATGAACAGGGAGAGGCAGGGCGTGGAGGGCCATGGGGTGGACCAGCGTGGGTCAAGGTGGGAGGGTGGACCGAGGAGCGGGGGCTGGCGGTTGGTGGCTCGGTGGGGCTGGGCGTGTGGCCTGCTGTGGGTGGGCCAGAGGGGTGGAAGGGCCCCAGCGGTCAGGGGCTGAGCGGTGGGGAGCGTGTGTGGGTGTGCTGGGGGTTGGTGGCCAGGCGCGGGGACAGGGTCAGGTGGGTCCAGCAGGCAGTGTGTGCGTGTGGCGTGCTGAGAGGGAGGGAGGGCTGTGCGGTGGGTTTGTGAGAGAGAGAGATAAGAGAGAGGGGGAGTGGGTTAGGATTAGGTGGCATGCAGGGATAGGCTAGGGGATAGGGGAGGGGTGAGGTGGCGCAAGGGGAGTGGCCAGGGTGAGGTGGAGGGTTGGGTGTGGGTAGACTAGTTGGTAGGAATAGGATTAGATGGGGCTGATTGGGGTGGACCGTTTTAGTTTTTCCTGGGGCGGTCGATCGGGTCTATTTGGCCCGTTCGTCTGCCCCTACTGAAAATAATTGAACTTTGTATTTGTTTTAAACGGGCCGAAGCAAACCGATAGCGGCCAAAATAAAATATTCCGGCGACCCGGTTTTGGATGTTTGAATCAATAGGGGGTGTTTTAGAAAACAAAACGGGTGTTGCGAAAATAGTTTTGGCAAACAATGCATGATGATGACGATGCAATGCACAAATTCAACGCGATTTTCTAGTAGTGGTTTTGCGGGATGCCACATGCATCTTTTATGGCTTCCACGGGTAAGACAAAGGATATACAATGCCGCAAGTGCTGGGGTTTTGGTCATATTGAGAGACAGTGCACAACACAACGTGTGATGATGGTGCGAGAAGATGGTCAATACGATTCAGCGAGTGACTTTGATGAAGATACACTAGCCCTTATTTCGGCTCGAGATGGAGACAATTCTGATGCTGATGAAGAGACAGAGGTAATGAGAGCTGACGCTGCTGATCAATACAAGAGCTTAATTACACAACGTGTGTTGAGTGTGCAATTGAGCAAATCTGAGCAAGATCAACGCCACCACCTGTTCCAAACACGTGGTGTTGTCAAGGAAAGAGCTATACGGATCATCATTGATGGAGGAAGTTGTAATAATCTGGCCAGTGTTGACATGGTAGAGAAGCTTGCGCTTCCAACAAGACATCGCCCACATTCATATTACATCCAATGGTTTGAGAGTTCTCGCAAAATCAAGGTAACAAGAACGGTACGCGTGCATTTTACTATTGGTACATATTCTAATTTTGTTGATTGTGATGTTGTACCTATGCAAGCTTGTTCTTTGTTACTTGGTAGACCATGGCAATTTGATAGAGAATCTGTTCATAATGGCAAAACTAATCACTATTCTTTTATGCATGATGGAAAGAAAATTGGTCTAAAATCTATGACTCCCGAACAGATTTTAAAAGATGATCTTGCTAGAGCTAGTAGAGCTAAAACTGAGGAGAAAAATAAAAGTGAGAATCAGATTGTTGCTGCAGATTTTATACCACCAAAGAACACTAAATATGATTCTACACATGCTACTGAAATTCGTTTGAAGAGTCCATGTATGCTTGCAAATAAAATTGATATTGCTGAACTAGATGTAAACAATACTCAATGTTATGCAATTGTCTGCAAAGAGGTTTTGTTTTCATTTGAGGATATGCCTCCTTCTTTGCCACCCGCTATTGCTAACCTTTTGCAGGAATATGAGGACGTCTTTCCCGCTGAGCTGCCACCAGGACTACCTCCTATTAGAGGAATTGAGCACCAAATTGATCTAATTCCTGGTGCCACGTTGCCCAACCGCGCGCCATATAGAACCAATCCAGAGGAGACAAAGGAGATACAACGCCAAATTCAGGAACTACTCGACAGAGATCATATTCGTGAGTCCCTTAGCCCCTGTGTTGTTCCTATTATTTTGGTACCTAAGAAAGATGGTTCTTCGCGCATGTGTACTGATTGTAGAGCTATCAATAATATCACTATTCGATATCGTCATCCTATTCCACGTTTAGATGACATGCTTGATGAATTGAGTGGCTCTACCATGTTTTCTAAAGTTGATTTGCGTAGTGGTTACCACCAGATTCATATGAAATTAGGAGATGAATGGAAAATAGCATTTAAAACTAAGTTCGGTTTATATGAGTGGTTAGTAATGCCGTTTGGTTTAACTAATGCACCTAGCACTTTCATGAGATTAATGAACGAAGTTTTACGTGCTTTCATTGGACGTTTTGTGGTAGTCTACTTTGATGATATTCTGATTTATAGCAAATCTTTAGAGGATCATTTGGACCATTTACGTGTTGTTTTCAATGCTTTACGTGATGCACGTTTGTTTGGTAACCTTGAGAAGTGCACCTTTTGCACCAATCGAGTTGCGTTTCTTGGCTATGTTGTTACATCACAGGGTATTGAAGTGGATCCAGCCAAGATTGAAGCTATTGAGAATTGGCCGCAGCCCAAGACGGTCACACAAGTGAGGAGTTTTCTTGGCCTCGCTGGTTTTTATAGGCGCTTTGTCAAAGACTTTGGATCAATTGCCGCGCCACTGAATGAGCTTACCAAGAAGGATGTGCCCTTTGTTTGGGGCGATGCACAACAACAGGCCTTCGTCATATTGAAAGATAAGCCAACACATGCTCCCTTACTCCAACTTCCTGATTTTACTAAGACTTTTTGTAGGGTTTCGTAGCATGGAAAACAAAAAATTTCTACCGCATACAAACAAACAAGCCAAGATCTATCTACTAGATTGCAGCAACGAGTCGATGGAATAACTTACCCTCAAAGATTCCAAAGTGTTTAACGAGGGCGGATTCTCGTGGGTGATGTAGTCGTACTCTTCCCGATCTCAAGATCGCGTAGATGATCCTTCCATTGCGTTCGCAGCGCTCCTGATCGGTCACACGTTCGGTACTGACGAAGACCTTCCTCTCCCTTGTTCCAAAGACGGGAGGTTGTAGCACTCTCCTCGCGATTCCGGCTGGTGTGGTACAGTAGAGGGAGATCTCGCAGGGCTTCGCTTAAGCCGGAGCGAGTATGGTGGAGTATGAGAGAGTCCTCGGTGTTCTAGGGTTTAGACACACCAAGGAGGGATGCTAGAGCCGGGCTGGGGTTAGGGACCCCCAAGTCGGCGGCTAGGGCAAAACCCTAGGGGGTGGTGGCGGCTATGGAGGGCTGCAGCTTCTAGGGTTTGAGGAGAGGGATTGTTGTGTGCTAGGAGGGAGCCCTGCCCCTCCTTTTATAGGTGGAGGGGCCGGCGGCCAAGGGGAGGGAGGGGAGTCCCACCCCAACTCGGCTTGGAGGGGGCACCGCCGGTTGGAGGAGGGATTCCCTCCCCAACTCGGTTTCCCACTTCCTCCTCTTTTCCTCTTTCCAAAAACTTGCCATTTGACTTTCAAACTAGCCGTTTGACTTTTGAATTTAGGATTTGAATAAACCCTTTATTTTGGACAGGGAATACACTTAGTACATGATGAGATCATTCCAACTTACAATGATATACTCATGTACCCCGTCCCTTCCGGAGTGTCGGACATTCCGGAACCTTCTAGAACATTCCCGATGAAAACACCGGAATCATTTTCGAACTCCGAAACGGGACTTTCCTTATATGAATCTTATTCTCCGGACCATTTTGGATCTCCTCGTGATATCCCGGATCCCATCCGAGACTCCGAACAACATTTGGTCTCTTTCTCATCATACCATAACTACTCAAAAAACAACGTCGAATCCTTAAGTGTGTCTCCCTACGGTTCGTGAATTATGCGGACATGATCGAGACACTTCTCCGAACAATAACCAATAGAGGAATCTGGAAATTCATATGGCTCCCACATATTTCTATGATTACTTTGCGATCGAATGAACCACTAACATACGATATCAATTTCCCTTTATCTCACGATATGTTACTTATCCGAGGTTATGATCGTCGGCATCTATGCATACCTAGTTCAACCTCGTTACCGATAAGTACTCTTTAGTCGTTCCCGTGATATGTGATCCCTTGTGAGTCAGTCACATGCTTGCAAGCTAATTGGATGACATTTCACCGAGAGGTCCCAGAGTATATCTATCTGTCATATGGATGGACAAATCCCACTCTTGATCCATGTGTTTCAACCAATACTTTCCGAACACTCAATGCCACCTTTATAGCCACCCAGTTACGGTGTGGTGTTTGATGTCATCAAAGCATCCATCCAGTAAAGGTGATATGCATGATCTCATGGTCGAAGGAATTAGATAACTATGTATCAGAAAGCATATAGCAATTGAACTATTAAAATGACTTGATCTTTATGCTACGCTTATCTATAGGAGTATGTCCATCATATCATTCTCCTAACGATATGATCTTGTTGTTGATAACATCTCAATGTTCATGATAGGGAAATCATAATCATTTATCAACCAACAAGCTAGTGATGTATAGAGGCTATACTAGGGACTTCCAATTTAAGTTTACAAATAACACAAGTATCAATGTTTCCTTGTTAATACTATTATAGCATGAATGTAAACAGTTATCATAAACACAAAGATATAATAATAACTACATTTATTATTGCCTCTATGGCATATCTCCAACAGTCTCCCACTTGCACTAGATTCATCTAATCTAGATTACATGGTAATATACCGAACACCCATGGCAGTTTGGTGCTGGTCATGTTTTGCCCTCAGGAGAGGTTTAGTCAACGGATCCGCCACATTTAGATCTGTGTGTACTTTGCAAATCTTTATATCCCCATCCTGGATATGTTCTCGAATAGCATGAAAACGTAGCTTGATGTGCTTTAGCTTCTTGTGTGACCTTGGTTCTTGCGCATTGGCTATGGCGCCCATGTTATCACAGTAGATAGACATTGGGTCCACCGCACTAGGAACCACACCCAGCTCTATAATGAACTCTTTCATCCATATCGCTTCTTGTGAAGCCTCCAACCATGTATTCGATTCGTTGAAGATCTCACAACGCTTTGCTTTGCACTCCTCCAGCTAACTGCTGCACCATTCAAAATAAATACTTATCCATATTGTGATTTAGAATCATCCGGATCGGTGTTCCAACTAGCATCGGTGTAACCATTAACAACGAGTTGTTCATCACCTCCATAAGAAAGAACCATATCCTTAGTTCTTCTCAAGTACTTAAGGATGTTTTTGACCGTCCAATGATCCACTCGGATCACTTTGATATCTGCTAGTTAAACTAACAAAGATATGCAATGTCGGGTCTAGTACATAGCATGGCATACATTAGAGATCCTATGGCTGAGGCATAGGGAGTCTTACTCATCCTTTCTCTATCTTTTGCCGATGTCGGACTTTGAGTTTTACTCAAGGTCGTATTGGGCAACATGGGCAAGAACCCTTTCTTGCTATCTTCTATTCCAAACCTCTTTAGAACTTTGTCCAAATATGTACTTTGTGACAATGATATTTGGCGTTTCGATCTATCTCTATAAATATTTATGCCTAATATCTAAGCTGCTTCGCCAAGATCCTTCATTGAAAAACTATTATTCAAATATTCCTTGACACTATTAAGAAGGTCTACATCATTCCCAATCAACAATATGTCATCCACATTGTAACACCCTCATAATCGGACCTATGCAAGTTTGAGCAAAATTCGCCAACCCCGCATAGAAACGATTCAAAGGTGCCCACCAGGCACTATCGTGCGGGTGGAAAACGAAGTAATAACATTACACAACAGTCCTCGATGGGACCCACAGAACAGATATATATAACAGCGACTCAAAGAGTCAAGAAGACAAATATAATATACAAGATCCAAATCACCTTGAAAATGGTAGAGCGTCCGACTACGGACAAGAAGCAAATGGGGCTAAGAGCCCTGAAGAATAACCAATGGCGTCCATAACCCTGCCCAGGCCAAGCCGGAAGGGTAACCCTGCTAACGACGTCGATCTCAAACCTGCTTAAACAGAAGGGGTGCCGACAAAGGGCAAAGGAAAAAGAAGGAGCGTCAGTACTGAGGCCAGTACACGGCGAGACTAGAATTCAGCGGTCCTCGCCTACATAGGTATGGTGGACTGAAGCGGCAGCGGCAGCATGCACTAAACAACCTATAGAGACTCGATACATCTGGCGGTTATCAGAGAGGGGTAAGAGTGACCTATCCGGATCCAACCTGAAGCTAACACCAAACAAACCCATCCTGGCGTTTCCCCCTCGAAACCAAACGAGGAAGTCAACCGAGGAACTCACGCGGTTGGCAGTTTTACTGATTCAGTTATTGTTGCAACAATTACTAGTCAGGTTTAAATAATCGTCCTGATAAAGTAAGCAGTGGGCACTTTTAGTTAACCATTCCGTGATAGTGGAAACACTTACTAGTCAGATACAATTAGCATGAGATAACCCTTAAACCCAGCAGTTGTTGTTACTTTTATTCAGCCATTCCGCTAGAAGTTGCGATTTACTAGTCAGTACCATTGTCGCAAGCGACAAACCGTGCAAGCAATTGTGGGCGATATTAGCCATTCCGTTATAGTGAAGCTGATTACTAGTCATTATCAGTCAAATTTATAGCGATAAACTTTAGTTATGCTTGTCTATGATCGAGATCATTGGCTCCAAGTCGTCCATATCCGCGACACGGCTTTGAAAGTTTTACCACCGGGTGCACCAATAGCAACACACGCTCGATCAACCTCTAAAACCAAAACAAAACCCAACGAGGCTTTCACGATCGAACAATCACAGGATTGAAATATTTGGGGCCACCCTTGAAGTACACCAAGAACGGTAAGCAAGCTTGAGACGGACTCAAGGTTGTGGGGACGGTCAGAACGATCGGGAACCCAAATCGGGCTTGTCGACACCGCAGAATCGTGCACGATCCTAAATGCAGTGTGCTATCCGTCGCACAATTTAAATACGTAAAGTAGCATGGCATAAGTACAGGATCGTAAATAAAACCTCAAACTAGTTTGTGGCCCCAAGAAATAAGACTGAATCAAGCTCGCTGGGGGTCCCATATACCTCCGGATGTGGATAGCGATAAATCAAGGAATGTATCAAGTACTGGGTCTTACGACACAAGTGCGTTGCTCGAAACCAAATATTTTCTATCACCCACCGATGCCTCGCTTATTTCAATTTTAGTTGTTAAAGAAATTAAAGTGACGATAAGTAAAACTAGAATCATCTCCAACAGCAACATGCGGCAATACATCAAGAATCGTGGCATATGACGACACACATCGACTTGAGCAAGCAACTACGACGCTAAGTCCAACTATCTACCAAACAACGGGTAATAGGGTGTGTCCAAGGCAATATAGGGCTGCACGGTATATCATGCACGGAAACTAAAGCATCGCAACACAGATAGCAATAGATCAACAGGAGGGAAGTAAATACTATAAAAGTAAGATAGGTAGAAAGGGGGAGATGCTCGCCTGAAAACATTGTCGAAGGTTTTCCCCGAAGATCGGGGCGAAGCTCACATCAACTCAACGGCCTTATCCGCGAAGAAGCAAATCACTAGAAGAAACACCGGATGCAATATTTAATACAACGGCAGAAGATCGGCATGATGCATGCATGATGTATGGCATGGCAAAGAGGCGATGCAATTAGGTCAAGATTAAGCGGAACCGGGGTCCCGACAATTAGTTAGGTGGTTCAAGTTGTTTAGCTACCCCGCATGTAAATGTTGTTTTAACATGGCAAAAGATAGCACCGGCTCGCTACACAAATTTAAATGAGGCCAATATAAGGCTAGATTTGCCCGCATATGGGCCCCATATTTAATTATTAGGTGAATCGGCATAAGGCCCCCAAACCACATGATTATGCATGCAAGTATGACAATTAATGTGCAACAGGTTTTATGTTTAGCATTTATAAATTAGGGGTTCGGATAAGGGTCACACATTAGGGTTCGACGATCTTGTCCGGGGGTCCGGGGTTCGGGGTTGGTCTCAGGGTTCGAAGGATCGGACTCGGCGGGATCGTTCTCGGTAGCGGGGGGTAGTTCTTGTTGTTCGGGATGAAGCACTTGTCGCATCCATGTGGAATCCCTGACGATCTGTGGCGATGATCTCAGGTTCGGTCTCCGGGGTCGACCTTGCCGTTGCGACGGTCTTGTCGGGCTCGCGCCATCGAGTCGGTCTTGGCATCTGGCTGAAGTTCTTGGCGTATCCGAGATGAAGCGCTTATCGCTCCATGTGGCGGTCTTGTCGTCCGAGCGACGATCTTGTCGCATCCGCGGTCATCGGTCCTCGCTGCCGGTCTTGTCGCCACACCGTGGAGATCCGTCGCTTGCGACTCAGTTTTTCCGGGATCGGTCCTTGGTCGAGGGATCGACGATCTTGGTTAGGGTTCTCCGATCCTTGTAGGAGTGCTTGATGGCGCGAGAGGAGAACACGGTCGGCGTTGCATAGCGGTGTCGTTCTTGGGTCCGTGGAGGAGAGCATGAAGTCGATGCCGGGTTCTTAGGACCTTCGGGTTCCTCTTGTCGATCTTGGTTCGCGGTTCTTGATTAGCCACGCCGGGATTCGCGGGAGGCCTTGCCGGTGCCGAAACGCAGAGACCGCAGCGGAGAGAGGTTGCGAGGGCAGCGAGGGTCGGCAGCACGAGGCCAGGGACCGGTGGCGCTCCAGGGAGGCGCCAAGGCGAGGAGGCGGCTGCCGCGGGGCCCGACGGTGCTGGAGTAGGCTCGGCTTGCTGCAGGGCGAGCTGGACGCGGCCAGGGACGAGCTTGAAGGCGAGGTGCGGGGTCCGCCGGGGCTAGGCAGAGGTCGGGCGAAGCTTCAGCGCGGGCGGCAGCGCAGCGCGGACGCGGACGCCGCGAGGAGGGCTGGCGGCAGCTTTCGGAGGCAGTCCGGCGCTTGGCAGGGATGGACCGAGGAGCGGACGGCGCGGCGACGGGCGGCGGCGACGCAGAGCTCGAGCGGGCGGCGAGACGCAGTGGCGGCTGCTCGAGGCCTGGGCGCAGACGCGGAGGGAGGACGGGAAGGCCGGCGGTTGGGGCGGGCCGAGGCGGCTCTGGGCGGGCGGAGGGGCCAGCGGAGGGGCTCGAGGCGCGGGAGGAGGCGGAGCTCGGGAAGGACGCGGACGGCGAGAGGCGGCCGGCGGGTACGGCCTGGGGCGGGCGAGGAGCTTCAGGGGGAGCGGCGATTGGTGGAGATGGGGCCTGGAGCGGTGGGCGAGACCGGAGCCGGCGGGAGGCGAGGGGAAGCAGCCGCGGAAGCTTGCAGGGGCGGGGCCGGAGCTGGTCGCACGCGGGGAGGGAGAAGGGAGAGAGGCAGGGAGCGGGGAGGGAGACGTGGTGGTGGGGCCCGGTGTGGGTCCCAGGGGGAGGGGCCACGCGGGGAGAGGGCCACGCGGGGAGAGGGGCACGCGGTGGGGCCAGAGGGTCAGAGGGAGGGGAGAGAGAGGGGTAGAAGGGCTTGGGTGAGAAAAGAGAGAGAGAGGGAGCTGGATGGATGAGGTGGCAGGTGGGTATGTTTTTGGTGAGAGGGTGAGGTGGCGGCCTGTGGTTGGAGGGTAGAATAGGATTTGGTGGGACTAGGATTTAGGGGAGGCTGTTTTATTATTTGTGTTTGTTTGGTTCTGTATAAAGTAAAACAAAGCCACTTTACAAAATAGTTTTTAGACAAATAAAATCTCCGATGCGATCAGGGTTTTGTGTTTGAAAATAAGAGGGGTTTTGTACAATTCAAAACTAGGCTTTTCAAATAATGCAGTCAAACAATGCATGATGATGACGATGCAATGCACAAATTCAACGCGGTTTTCTGGTAGCGGTTTTGCGGGATGCCACACACATATAGTATTAAGAATTCTACAGAGCTCCCACTCACTTTCTTGTAAATACAAGCTTCTCCATAAGTTTGTATAAAACCAAAACTTTTGATCACCTTATCAAAACGTTGATTCCAACTTCGGGATGCTTGCTTCAATCCATAGATGGACCGTTGAAGTTTGCATACCTTGTTAGCATTTTTAGGATCGACAAAACCTTTGGGTTGCATCATATACAACTCTTCATCAATGTCTCCATTGAGGATCGCCGTTTTTACATCCATCTGCCATATCTCATAATCATAATATGCAGCGATTGCTAACATAATCCTCACAGACTTTAGCTTCGCTACTGGTGAGAAAGTCTCATCGTAGTCAACTCCTTGAATTTGTCGAAACCCTTTTGCGACAAGTCGAGCTTTAGACGATAACATTACCATCGATCTGCTTTTCTTATTGAAAATCCATTTGTTCTCGACAGCCTTCCGCCATCCGTAAGTCCACCAAAGTCCATACTTGGTTTTCGTACATGGATCCAATCTCGGATTTCATGGCTTCTTGCCATTTATTGGAATCGGGCTCATCATCGCTTCCTCATATGTCTCGGGGTCATCGGTGTTGTCCACCAACATGACACTCGAACGGATCATACCAACTGGAGTGGTACGAGTTCTCGTTGACTGCGAGGCTCAGAGCAACTTCAACCGAAGTTTCATGATCATCATCATTAGCTTCCTCTCTTATTGGTGCAGGCACCACAGGAACTTCTTCCGGTGCTGCGCTACTCGCAATTTCGAGAAAAGGTTCGACAACCTCGTCGAGTTCTACTTTCCTTCCAGTCACTTCTTTCGAGAGAAATTCCTTCTCTAGAAAGGATCCATTCTTGGCAACAAAGATTTTGCCTTCGGATCTATGATAGAAGGTATACCCAATAGTTTCCTTCGGGTATCCTATGAATACGCATTTTTCCGCTTTGGGTTCAAGCTTGTCCGGCTATAACTTCTTTACATAGGCTTCGCATCCCCAAACTTTAAGGAACGACAATCTAGGTTTCTTCCCAAACCATAATTCATACGGTGTCGTTTCAACGGATTTAGACGGTGCCCTATTTAAAGTGAATGCGGCCGTTTCTAATGCATAACCCCAAAATGATAGCGGTAAATCTGTAAGTGACATCATAGAACGAACCATATCTAAGAGAGTTCGATTACGACATTCGGACACACCATTACGCTGTGGTGTTCCTGGCGGTGTCAACTGCGAAAGTATTCCGCATTTCTTCAAATGCTCGCCAAACTCGTAACTCAGATATTCACCTCCACGATCAGAACGTAGAAATTTAATATTCTTGTTACGTTGATTCTCTACCTCACTTTGAAACTCCTTAAACTTCTCGAAAGTTTCGGACTTGTGTTTCATGAAATAGATATACCCATATCTACTCAAGTCATCCGTGAAGGTAAGAACATAACGATAACCACCGCGTGATGCTACACTCATTGGACCACACACATCGCTATGTATGATTTCCAATAGGTCCGTAGCTCGCTCCATCATATCAGAAAATGGAGTCTTAGTCATTTTACCCATCAGACATGCTTCGCATCTTTCAAGTGATTCGAAATCAAGTGATTCAAGAAGTCCATCGGAATGGAGTTTCTTCATACGTTTCACTCCAATGTGACCAAGACGACAGTGCCACATATAGGTCGAGTTATCGCTCGATTTCAAACGTTTAGCCTCAATGTTATTAATGTGTGTATTTCCACTATCGAGATTCAATAAGAATAGACCATCTATCAAAGGTGCATGTGCATAAAACATATTACTCATATAAATCGAACAACCATTATTCTCGGACTTAAACAAGTAACCGTCTCGCAATAAACAAGATCCCGATATAATGTTCATGCTCAACGCAGGCACCAAATAACAATTATTTAAGTATAAAACTAATCCCGATGGTAGATGAAGGGGTAGCGTGGCGACCGCGATCACATCAACCTTTGATCCGCTTTCCCACGCCGCATCGTCACCTCGTTCTTCGCTAGCTTCCGTTTATTCTGCAAAGACTGCTTCGAGTTACAAATATGAGCAACCGAACCAAGATCAAATACCCGTGCACTACTACGAGTACTAGTGAGATACACATAAATAACATGTATATCGATATACCTTTCTTCTTGATGTTGTCGTTCTTCGATCCGCCAAGTACTTTGGGCAATTCCGCTCAAATGACCTTCTCCCTTGCAATAAAAGCACTCGCCAGTGCTTAGGTCCAGCCTTGGTCTTCTTCGCCGTGGTAACTTTCTTACCACCCTTCTTGAAGTGTCCTTCGCTTAGACTTGCCTTTCTTGAATTTGGTGGTCTTATTGACCAACAACACTTGGTGCTCTTTCTTGATCTCCACTTCGCAGATTTTAACATAGCAAACAGTTCGCAACTTCTTGTTCATGTTACGCATGTTGTAGTTCATCACAAAGTTCTTGTAACTTGGTGGTAGTGATTGAGGACACGGTAAATCCCCAAAGCATTAGGAATCACTATACCCAAGCTTTGAAGTTTGTTTGCGTGCCTGACATCTTAAGCACATGCTCACCGACGGAGCTGCCTCTTCCATCTTGCGCTTAAAGAACTTTTCGAAGCCTCATAGCTTTCAATTGTCGCATGAGTCTCAAAATCAATTTGAGATCCTCGACAATATCATATGGGTCTGAATTCTCAAACCTTTTCTCAAGCTCCGATTCTAAACCATACAAGATAGCACATCGAACTATGGAGTACCGATTCTTCAACGAGGTAAACATTCTTTACTTCATCGGCAAGATCACCGCAGTGGGTCACCCAAAAGGCATCCAAAGACATAGGTCAAATTATCACCGTGAGGACAATCCTCAAATTGCGGAACCAATCCGGAAGTTGCTTCCATTGTTTTTCAACTTTTCTTTCTCTAGGAACGCATTAAAATTGATGGTAGGGGCTGCCATTGATCTACAACATATTTGCAATAGTTTAGACTAAGTTTATGACAAATTGAGTTCAAATTAATAATAAAATTAAACTAGGTGAACTCCCACTCAAAACAATATCCCTCACATTGTTTTAGTGATCACACGAACCAAATCCACTACATCAACACGGATCATCACGAGAGTTGATATAGTTTCAATGGCGAACAATCGACATGTTCATCATATCTACTATATGATTCATGCTTTACCTTTTGGTGATCCGTGTTCCGAGACCATGTCTGTACATGCTAGGCTTGTCAAGATCAAACCTTAGTTTCCGCATGAGAAAATCTGGCTTGCTCACGTTGTATACACTTGCAGAATCTAACACACCCGATCATCACGTGGTGCTTCGAAACAACAAGCTTTAGCAACGGTGCTAACTAAGGGTGAACACTTTATGGCTTGAAATTCATGTGCATGAGGGATCATCTTATAATGCTACCGTCGCCTACTAAGCAATACAAGATGCATAAAGGATTAACATCACATGCAATTCATAATATGTGATATGATATGGCCTTTCTTCTTTGTGCTTCCGATCTCCATCTTCAAGCACGAACATGATCTCCATCATCACCGGTATTGCATCAAGGTCAATGACGCTTCTCCATGGTTGTCGTCCACCAGCTTCAACTATTACAACTACTTTGAATAGACACGCGGGTCTTAATGTAAATTAAAGACAACCATATGGCTCCTTAGGTTGCCAACTTACAATAAGGATCATTGCATACATCAAATATAATCACAATCATGGCCATATCACATCATCAGACACCCCTGCAAAACAAAGTTAGACGCCTCTACTTTCTTTGCATGTTTTACGTGGTTTGGGGCTTTCAATAAGTGTCGTTCTAACTTACGAACATGAACCACAACATTGATACTAGTATTGTAAATCACCCGTTGTAAATTGGATCTCCACTATGCTAGGAGAAACAGGCACCCGCAAAGCCACTTATGCAATACAAGTTGCATGTCAAGCGTGGAGCAAGTCTCATGAATGATGTCATGTAAGGTTAGCCCGGGCCGCTTCATCCCAACATCCCGCAAGATGCAAAGTACACAAGAAGCAATAGACAATAAAAGCATCAACGCCCACAATGACCATTGTGTTTTACTCGTGTAACAGATCTACATATAGACACGGCTCTGATACCACTCTAGGGTTTCGTAGCATGGAAAACAAAAAATTTCTACCGCATACAAACAAACAAGCCAAGATCTATCTACTAGATTGCAGCAACGAGTCGATGGAATAACTTACCCTCGAAGATTCCAAAGTGTTTAATGAGAGCGGATTCTCGTGGGTGATGTAGTCGTACTCTTCCCGATCTCAAGATCGCGTGAGCGATCCTTCCGGCTGCGTTCGGCGCTCCCATGATCGGTCACCGTTCGGTACTCGACAAAGACCTTCCTCTCCTTGTTCCAAAGGGCGTGGAGGTTGTAGCACTCTCCTCGCGATTCCGGCAGCACAACGGCGTGGTACCGGAAGTAGAGGGGAGATCTCGCAGGGCTTTCGTCTTAAGCCGGAGTGAGTATGGTGGAGTATGAGAGAGACCTCGGTGTTCTAGGGTTTAGACACACCAAGGAGGGGATGCTAGAGCCGGCGGCTAGGGTTCCGGGTACACCTAAGTCGGCGGCTAGGGCAAAACCCTAGGGGGTGGTGGCGGCTATGGAGGGCTGCAGCTTCTAGGGTTTGAGGAGAGGGATTGTTGTGTGCTAGGAGGGAGCCCTGCCCCTCCTTTTATAGGTGGAGGGGCCGGCGGCCAAGGGGAGGGAGGGGAGTCCCTCCCCAACTCGGCTTGGAGGGGGCGCTGCCGGTTGGAGGAGGGATTCCCTCCCCAACTCGGTTTCCCACTTCCTCCTCTTTTCCTCTTTCCAAAAACTTGTCGTTTGACTTTTCAATTTAGGATTTGAATAAACCCTTTATTTTGGACAGCGAATACACTTAGTACATGATGCAATCATTCCAACTTACAATGACACACTCATGTACCCCTTCCCTTCCGGAGTGCCGGACATTCCGGAACCTTCTAGAACATTCCCGATGAAAACATCGGAATCATTTTCGAACTCCGAAATGGGACTTTCTTTATATGAATCTTATTCTGCGGACCATTCCGGATCTCCTCGTGATATCCCGGATCCCATCCGAGACTCCGAACAACATTCGGTCTCTTTCTCATCATACCATAACTACTCAAAAAACAACGTTGAATCCTTAAGTGTGTCTCCCTACGGTTCGTGAATTATGCGGACATGATCGAGACACTTCTCCGAACAATAACCAATAGAGGAATCTGGAAATTCATATGGCTCCCACATATTTCAATGATTACTTTGCGTTCGAATGAACCACTAACATACGATATCAATTTCCCTTTGTCTCACGATATGTTACTTATCCGAGGTTATGATCGTCGGCATCTCTGCATACCTAGTTCAATCTCGTTACCGATAATTACTCTTTTCTCGTTCCCGTGATATGTGATCCCTTGTGAGTCAGTCACATGCTTGCAAGCTAATTGGATGACTTTTCACCGAGAGGGCCCAGAGTATATCTATCTGTCATATGGATGGACAAATCCCACTCTTGATCCATGTGTTTCAACCAATACTTTCCGAACACTCAATGCCACCTTTATAGCCACCCAGTTACGGTGTGGTGTTTGATGTCATCAAAGCATCCATCCAGTAAAGGTGATATGCATGATCTCATGGTCGAAGGAATTAGATAACTATGTATCAGAAAGCATATAGCAATTGAACTATTAAAATGACTTGATCTTTATGCTATGCTTATCTATAGGAGTATGTCCATCATATCATTCTCCTAACGATATGATCTTGTTGTTGATAACATCTCAATGTTCATGATAGGGAAACCACAATCATTTATCAACCAACAAGCTAGTGATGTATAGAGGCTATACTAGGGACTTTCAATTTAAGTTTACAAATCACACAAGTATCAATGTTTCCTTGTTAATACTATTATAGCATGAATGTAAACATTTATCATAAACACAAAGATATAATAATAACTACATTTATTATTGCCTCTAGGGCATATCTCCAACACTTTTGAGCTTGAATGTGATGCTAGTGGAATTGGTTTGGGAGGGGTGTTATTACAAGAGGGAAAACATGTTGCATATTTTAGTGAGAAATTGAGTGGGGCTAGTCTGTACTATTCTACTTATGATAAAGAATTATATGCGTTGGTTCGGACATTAGAAACTTGGCAACATTATCTATGGCCTAAAGAATTTGTTATACATTATGATCATGAATCTTTGAAGCATATTCGTAGTCAAGATAAATTGTATCGTCGTCATGCAAAGTGGGTTGAATTTATTGAGTCTTTTCCTTATGTTATCAAACACAAAAAGGGTAAAGATAATATTATTGCTGATGCTTTGTCACGCCGTTACACTTTGTTATCTCAACTTGACTTCAAAATATTTGGATTAGAAACTATTAAGGAACAATATGTGCATGATGCTGAATTTAAAGATGTGTTGCAGAATTGTAGAGATGGTAGAACATGAAACAAGTTCGTCTTCAATGATGGATTTGTGTTCCGTGCTAACAAACTATGCATTCGGACGATTCATTCGCCTTTTTGTTGTTACAGGAGGCGCATGGAGGAGGATTGATGGGACACTTTGGTGTCAAGAAGACGGAGGATGTTCTTGTTGCACACTTCTTTTGGCCACGTATGCGTCGAGATGTTGAGAGATTTGTGGCACGCTGCACTACTTGTCAAAAAGCTAAGTCTCGCCTTAATCCACATGGTTTATATATGCCTCTTCATGTTCCTAGTGTTTCTTGGGAGGATATTTCTATGGACTTTGTTTTGGGATTGCCACGAACACAGAAGGGGAGGGATAGTATTTTTGTTGTTGTGGATCGGTTTTCTAAAATGGCACACTTTATTTCTTGTCATAAAATGGATGATGCTGCACATATTGCTGATTTGTTCTTTCGTGAAATTGTTCGTTTGCATGGTGTGCCAAATACTATTGTCTCTGATCGTGATACTAAATTTCTTAGCCTCTTTTGGAGATGTTTATGGGCTAAGTTGGGGACTAAATTGCTCTTTAGTACTACATGTAATCCCCAAACTGATGGTCAAACTGAAGTAGTAAATAGAACTTTGTCTACTATGTTGCGGGTTGTTTTAAAGAAGGACTTAAAATTGTGGGAAGAGTGTTTACCTCATATAGAATTTGCTTATAATCGTTCGCTGCATTCTACCACAAAGATGTGCCCATTTGAGATTGTGTATGGTTTTGTTCCTCGTGCACCTATTGATTTATTGCCTTACCTTCTTCGGTGCAACATAATTTGGATGCTACACAACGCGCTCAAATGATATTAAACTTGCATAAGACTACTAAAGATAACATTGAACACATGAATGCTAAGTATAAACTTGCTGGGGATAAAGGGAGAAAGCATGTTGTGTTTGATGTTGGCGATCTTGTTTGGTTACATTTGCGTAAAGATCGTTTTCTTGATTTACGCAAGTCTAAGTTAATGTCACGTGCTGCTGGTCCCTTTAAGGTGTTAGAGAAAATAAATGATAATGCATATAAACTTGAGTTGCTTGCAGACTTTGGTACGGTTAGTCCTACGTTTAACATTGCAGATTTGAAGCCTTACTTTGGTGAGGAAGATGAGATTGCGTCGAGGACGACTTCAATTCAAGAAGGGGAGCATGATGTGGACATCCCTACTATTGATACAACCATTGTACCTACAGCAACACACATACAAGGACCCATCACAAGATCTCGTGCCAAACAACTTAACTACCAGGTACTTTCGTTTCTTGGAACTATTCCTCACATACATGAGAATATGATGCAGCCTAAATCAGATATATTTCTTACTCTTAGGAATGATGGACCAAGCATGGATGAGAGGGACAAGCATTGGAGCATGGCGATGCATGGAGATGGCAGCAAGCATGTGATGATCCAAGAGAAGGCCACGGATGAAGATTTCAGAACTTTGAGGCCACCATAATGAAGAAAGAAGGCTTGGACGAAATATTCAAGATCAACACTTTACGAATTCGTCCATAGCTTAATATGGTGTTGCGACACCTTTTATTTTGGGCCAGGCCCATGTAATTTTCGCAGGATTTTAATTAGCCACTTTTTAGAGTCTGTATTTGAGGGGAAAAGGACTTCTAGGGTTGGATTCGGCCACCACTTCCATGGCTGGCCGAAACCCCACCTTTTCGTCCTTAAATACTCCCCATAGCCGACCCCCTAGACTCGGATTTTGTTTAGACATTAAGTTAGCCATAGTCGCAACTTCGCCAAGGCTCGAGCGTCGCAGAGGCCTCTTGTACTTCGCACCTATTCAAGATCCCACCTCTTCAATAAAGCTTTTCTCTTAATCCGCAATATCTTGATTGCAATATTGGTTCTTACTTGTTCTCGATTTCAGGTAGGAATTAAGACCCTCGCTGGTCAGGCTAATCGTGTTCACGCAGGATTGGTAACCTCCAGGAGATTGGCCTAGCGATTGCATTGGCGCTCGTGCTCGCACGTGTAGTCGGATCGTCAAGCCCGAACTCCACCAAATCGATTATCGCCATCTCATCGAAAGATCGGACACCTTTGCCCTATCAAAAACGCAGGCCATCCACTTTCCACTATACTGCAAAAAGAACATAAATAACATCATCTTAGAATGGATGCTACCAATCAAAACAAGGACTATCGACTACGGAACAACACAAGTAGACTTTGGAATTGCCGAATTCAACTGCCGAGTGGCACAGTCTCAAGCTCGATGTCAAGCATGAATGATGTTGTCAGGGCTTGCGTCTGATAACCCAATGTACTTAACCTCCGTCGACACTACCCGGACCCTCCTCAGCTATTCGGAGTTCTCCTAACAAAGGCAACCACAGGTCGCTACCATCTCGTCCCAGCAGAGCGAAGGCCATGCGCAAATGCTTGCAGAAACACCACGGAAGCAAGATCACCAAGTAGCACACTGACAGACCATGAAGTACCGCAAGGAGATATTTTGGTGAATCTGATGCATGCTACAAATTTTGCAGAAAAAAATCAAACCATGCTAATGTTTAATACATCAGGATCTGAGATCAATAAACAAACATGAATGAAATAATCAAGTTACAACCAAGTTAATTTCAATAATAATTTTCTACTTATAATTCTTTGGCCATGAGTTCTAACTTCTTAATGTTGACAACAATTTTTAATTCCTTCAGATAAAACAGTAAAAAACTGAACATTCACCCAGCTAGTTATACAAAAGAAAATATTGTAACTATCACACGATTTAACTTTAATCTGCTTTTTAGGCAGTTGTAGGGTAAAACTTGAAACCGATAGGTTTTGCAAGTTTTGTCTTTTGGTCAGCATGAAAGAAAACATTAACAGTACTGGATCGCTAAGCAAGAGCTAATTAAATAATAGCTAAAAAGTTAACTTGTGGCTAAACCAATTTATATCCTACAAGGCAACGTCATATGAAAAGCATATTTGCGTTTTTTGCTGCAAAATAGTCTCTACCTTGATGCAACCTATCATTCCTTAATAACGCCCAGATAATTAGTTCCTCAATCATTTCTAGTTCCATGTAACTATCAAAGAAATAAATATCACCGGTCTCCAAATCTTTTTGGCAAAAGAGAAAACATATCTTCAGACCTTGTCAAGGCAAAAAATATGATGTCCCGAGAAGAGGTGCCGTACCAAATTTTGGTGTCTGGAATATCAAGAGGTACAAAGAACACCAAATTTTGCACAACCCCTGAAACCAAAATTTTGCCCCAACGACGGAAGGGCAAACTGAGCCGGTCGTCCATTCCAAATAGAGCAAAACAGTCCTTCGTCACTTCATCAGATTCATACAGTATGAAAGTGTACGCTGACCTTCATTGGCTGCACAAACGTTGGCACGCAGGAGCACAAAAGCACACTTCGCAGTCATGGGCGAGGTTGCAACGATGTACCGGAACTCTGTGTTGGCCTGAGCGGAGGTGCCATACCAGCGGAAGATGAGGAGGCCGTTGCAGCAGTCGAAGAGAACGACGTGGTGATGGTCGGGTACATCAGCTGGCTGCCCCTGATTCCGGAGACTTTGAAAAAGTGGAGGGCGGACATCGGGTGACGCTTCCCGTTGTGCTGGTGTAGAAGAAACCCGCCAGGGACTGAGGGATCTTGGCAGCGCGGTGTCGGCGACCAGTAGTGGCGGCGACGGCAGCCTCGAGCCATGGGGGAAATAGCGAAACCTACAGGGTCGGGATATTCTTTCGAGGCTGTTTGGGCATTTCCCCGAACATGTTGGAGGTGGTGGCAGCGGCACCATCGTCTCACAGCCAGAAGGTTCAATGGCAGGAGAGGGATGCGCGGCTCCTGGTGGCTCCCCCTAGTCACCAACGACGCAAGGGAGGACCGGAAGCGACTCGAGCTGGCCAGAGCCGAGCTCCACCTCGCCTTCCCTGTTAGCATCGCGTCCGGGCCTCCGGGGCCGATGGGCAAGCTGCAGCGTGGTAGAGAGGAAGGCCGGATGCAGCAGACGTCGCCCCACGGAGGTTGATCCTTCGCGCAGCCTTTGCCATTCATCGGGCCGGTGCACTCGGGACACCGCCGACCATGGCGGGCTGAAGGTGCGGGAAATCGGCCGGATCTGGATGGGAGCCAGCGACGGGGCGACGGTTTGCACTCTGGTGGCGGTAATCGCTGCGGGGTGGTAGCGGCGGGACGAAATTTGGTGCGGTGGCGCGGTATGGGAGAGGGCCAAGCACGGGAGAAGAAAGCAGGGTCGGGTTCGGGTCGGCATGATCGAGGTGCCGCTGTAGTTTTCCCGATATACCAGGCGTTGGGTCGCTGCATCGCGGGCCAGGTTTTTGGATGGGTCCATCACGTCACGCCTAACAGAACAGCTTCCTCTCATGGTAAGAAAAATCCCAACTGATCACCCATGTTTGACCACCCATGTTTGACGACCCAGATGCCCTCCTGTCCAAAATCCAACGGATGTGCACCTTTGTGCTGGAAGTGGTCTCAGCAGGCTGGGTCATCACCAGGCTTAAGCCTATATAATAAATATCAGTCAGAAACTCTCTACCAGCTAGCTTTTTTTACGAAGACAAACAATCGATTGGAAGTAAATGAAACATGTGCATCGTACACGACAACGTTGTGCCTATAATTTGAGATACTACCCGTTAATTGTAAAACTAACTTTCCCGGATGTCTAACGGACTAAGGAAAAAAAAAGTAACTGACGTGACTACTAACCTCAAATCGGTACGGACATTGTTAAGGCATATTAGTCAAAACTTTTTAGCGAAATTAACTGAATCGTGGCCGTAAATATTAAAATCGACAGCTAAAACATTTTTAATGACGTGGATTTACCCGATAGCCTCGAAAAACTCTCTTATATTGCTTCTATTATATATAAGATTCATAAATCTGCGCTGGTTGTATTTGTAGATGATCCAATATGTTTCTTATAACCGTCTGAAGTGCATCAAGATTCAAGCTGCTGCTTGTTGCTTTCGCATTACAAAGATTTATTTAATCACTGTATTCCCTGCTTTTCAAGTATCACGTGAAAAAGAATTACTTTGGTAGCACAATCTGGCGTACAGTAGTTAAGTCTACAAACGTGTAATGCTGCAGTTAACTTCTAAAAGGAAGTTAAACCCTTTTTTTTTCGGAGAGTATGCAAAAAACGTGTCTTATCTTTATAAAAGGTCGAAACTCACATACAAGAAGGCGAAAGAGCCAATTGTTTGACCATATACCATACACCCCTACATCTAAAACCTACCCTAACATCACGTTTTGTCTCCCTCCAACTCTCTCGATCTCCCAAAGGCTAAAGTCCTCTCCGATGCGATGTGTTAGCTGCGAGACCGAGCACTGATCGCGTGTGTTACCGAAAACTCTTACGTTTTGCAGCTTACAAAGCATCCAAGACACTAGGACTACTAAGGTGTCGAAATTCCTTCTATCCCCTATCTGAACTCTATCCCTAGCCTGCAGCCACCAATCCTCCAACCGAAGTCCATCCGTTGCAAGGCTGCCGGAAGCGTCTGTCCGAGGTCCAGACTCTCTCTTAATCGCCAGCCAGCAGAACACTCTGCATTTAAAGAAACACAAACTACTTCCAAATTGGCTGGTACATGTTTAAATCTATATTTATTTTTTGACAGAGTATTTTATATGTGTCATGTGCCGAATACTACCCTGATTTTTAGATCCTGTCCAAAGGGGAACTCCGGATCTCAAACCACATACTCACGCATTGCCAGCTGGTTTTCTTTCTAGCTGGTTTTTCTCTTTCCTTTTTTTTCTTCTTTTCTGATTTTTTCTGTTTTATTTTTCTGTTCAAATTCAAAAGATATTTCAGGTTTAAAACCATTCACGAATAAAAAATGTACATATATTGAAAAAAGTTCAAATTTGAAAATGTTTAAATTCAAAAAAGTTTGAACCCAAAAATGCTCAAATTTATAAAACTTTTTTAATTCTTCCATTTCGAAAAAAATAAATCCTATTTTTTAAATTTTGAATATTAAAACATACAAAAAAAGTTAGAAAAGAATCAACAGAAAAAAATACAATCAAAAGGGAAAAAAAATGACACTGGGCTGACCCCGCCACACGGTCTGCGGCGCCTGGTACTTATCGACCAGGTTGGCACATAGGACCGCCCTTGACTGCCTTGCCGCTTGTGCATCCGTTGTATCGCTGGTTTGCAATCAGTAGGCCCATTTAAGCTCCATACCAGCACGTTGTTAGAAATAGCGATGATGTAGGTAACAAAATCCCTATGGAGGACGGGTTCTTGAATTTTTCTAAATTTTTTAAAAAGCATCATGTACTTTTTAAAATAAATATTTATTTAAGGTGTGCAGATGCAATCTGACGTGAGGTGTGTATGAGATGAGTTGAGGATCCTTTTTGTCGTACCCTTCTGGCCTTTATATAGATAGGCCATGTCTGAGGAGAGGTCGAGTAGATTATAAATTAGGATTGATACCTTTAAAATTCTATCTAATCTACAAGGAATCGAAACCACCACTGGCTTAGGCCACCCAAATTTTTTATGGGTCGCATGTCCTTGCGTGGGTCTTTCTTGGACTGGATCAGGTATACTAATGTCATGCACCCGTAGGGTATATCCATATCAGGTCTGGGCAACAGCATCGTGTCAACGACGCTTCCCTTCTTGAAGGTGATATTTGGTACCGGGCGCGTCACCCTATTTTCATTGAGATGTTGTTTCTTTTATTTCTTTTCTTTTGAGGCATGTTTTAGTTGTTGGTCTAGCATTTCCGTTTCTCCGAACTCTTATATGGTTGCTTTATTTACAAATCGGAGCAAAGCCTGCTCCAAGTTTTTTTTAATGAAGTAGGAAAACATGTGTGCTAAGGGCATCTCCATCGGTCAACCCAACCCGTCCTAGCACGTCCGGACAGATTCAGGTCAGACCGACCCATCCAGACATCAAATTTGAGTCACGGATAGGTCTGTTCAGACATACGCGGACGCTGCATGTTCGGTTGTTATAGCAGACTAGCTCAGTTGACAGTCACACTATAGGCCTTCTTCTCTCTTCTCTTTCTTGAACTGTCATGTCTCTCTCTCTTGGTTTGGCAAATAAAATAGAAAACTTTAGGTCACACTGTTGAACGCGATTGGCCGAATAGATCAGACCATGACAAAAAGCATACTCGGTTTAAATGGACAAAAACGAACAGTTTGGACCTGGGGTGGAGATATCGTAACGAGCAGCATGTATCCAGCCCATTTAGTGTGGGCTCAGACGGTTGTTCGCCGGAACGATCACGTAGTACAAGACATCCTAGTCCAAAGCCTCATGTGCCATCCGCCCGCTATCCAAAATTGGCATAATGTCCAACGCAGTGCCGCCTAACCTAAAACAAAGCCCAACTCTTATTACAGGCCGTAATACTGCTACAGGCGGTGCCCACTTTTTCTATGTCCTGCTTTAGGTTGCCGAGGGGGCTATGTCACCACATCAATAGCAGGGGCAGTAAAGATGTGAAGCGGAAAACATGCTGGGTTGCATGGGAGGATATGTGTATGCCTAAGTCCATGAGAGGGCTAGGATTGCGTGACATTGAGATGTTTAACCTTGCACTGCTGGCCCGGCAGGCATGGCGCATTTTGAGGGAACCAAGTACATTGAGTGCTAGGATTCTTAAAGCAAAGTACTTCCCGGATGGTGACTTTCTGGAGGCTCAACTTGGGTCCACTCCATCCCGTATTTGGCGTGCAATTCTGGACGAAAGAGAAGTACTCCAATAAGGTTTGATGAGAAGAATTGGCACAGGGGAGACGACCAGAATTTGGGACATGAATTGGCTACCGAGGGACGGCCTGCTTAGGCCGATCACTTGTTTAAAGGAGAACCCATCACAAAGGGTGTCGGAGTTGTTTGATCGGCTTAACGCGAGATGGGACCTGCAGAAATTGCTGGAGTGTGTTGGAATTTTTGCCTAAATAGGCCCAGTCCATTTATTATATGCCAATAAATTTATGAAATCCTAGAGGCCCATTTGTCCCATTCATGTAAGACAAGAGCTGGGACAAATGTTTAGTCTCACATTGCTAGTTGAGTGAAAGTTGGACCAGCTTATAAGGTAAGCTCTCCTATCACTTGGTAAAAGGATGAGAAGGAGAAGGAGAGAGTTCCACACGCGCACTCCTCCTCCTCCTCGCTCGCCTCGTCACGACACGACACGACACGCGGGTTGCGGGAATCTCGCCGAGCCGAGCTTTATTAACAGATGTACAAAAGCTGAAACGTTTGCTTTGAGTGGACTGTCAATACAAGTTAAATGAATACGAATTGAGTGGAGGCTGTCCGGTGGACTGCTGCATGTTCGTTTCATCTTCTGCGCAGTCTGTCTACCTTCCCCTCTGTGCCTATAAGAGAGAGAGGTCGCGCCTCCTCTCAGTTACACTGCCACACATCCCTTGCGCCTGGGCCTGCAGAAATCGCGCTACCTCCATCTTCCCATTCGTCTTGCGGCGCACCGCAAGCCGACAAGAGGCCTCGAGACCCCGCCGCTCGAGTCCCGTGACGGAGAAGGGCGATAAGGTTTTGGGAGCGCTATCGCTGACATCTGGATTCGCCACGGACTCCCTCACAGATAGCGACGTCTTCCCGACGAGGACTTCTTCCCGACATCGACTCTCTTCCTCGACGACATGGCCAACGCAGTTCCAACGCCGGTTCCACTTCGCTCTGCCGTGTACATCTTCTGTCTCAATCTTGTTACGATCATATCCAAAGTTTTATGCCTTGCGCTTTGTTTGGCTACATGCCTTAATATGTTTTCGCTATTTCACATGATTAGTATTTTGCCTACTATTCTAATTATGTTTTATCTAGCGTTATTATAGATAATTCGCTTGGTAAATTGCTCTATTACTCAACAATCCAAAACCTTATTTCAGCAATTTGCCCAAGTGGCTTTGTTGCTTCTATGAAGCCACCTATGTTTGAAGGTGTGTATTACAAACGATGGCGATGAGAGTAGTGCTCGTTTGGACCATGAGCTGCTATAACGCCATCTATGGCGCACCTGAGGGGGAACTTAATCCCGCTCAGGAAGAGGCGTTCCAAAAACTTGATACCACTTTCAAGGCTGCCTTGATCAGCATCCTTGGCGACAATATTGTCGATTCATATATGACATTTAGCAATGGCAAAGATATGTGGGATGCGGTCGAGAGAAAATTTGGAGTCTATGATGCTGGCAGTGAACTGTATGTCATGGAACAATTCTATGACTATAAGATGATTGATGACCGCTCCATTGTGGAGCAGGCTCATGAGATACATGAAGGGTTTCGCGGCATAGTAAATCAAAATTTTCTACGGAGCGAACAGAGGGAAAGCCAAGATCTAATCTAGGAGATGCAAACAACGAGAGAGATTGGATTATATCTTCATACCCTTGAAGATTCAAGACAGTGAACGCTCGCCGGAACGTGGGTGATGTAGTCGCATCGCTTCTCCTCCTCGCGATCCGATCCGATCTAGCACCACAAGTGGCGGTGCCTCCGTGAGATGCACACGCAAAGACTCGACGCCTCCTTCCTCGGACCAGAGTATGGTGTAGAGATAGATTGGATCTACAACACGACGCGTGGTATATATGGTGGAGAATTTCTGCAGGGCTTCGCTACAAACAATCGGGAGGAAGAGAGGTAGCAAGGCAACTAGGGCTTGGAGGAGGTGTGTAGTAGTGGGAGGCGCACCACCCTCTATATATAGAGGGGCGGCCAGCCCTTGCCCTCCTCCAAGCCTATCTCTAGTTTAAACAATTTAAACTCTCCTTATCTAGAAATCCTATCTCTAGTTTAAACGATTTAAACTCCCTTATCTAGAAATCCTATCTCTAGTTTAAACGAGTTTAAACTTATCTAGGATCGGCTGGGCCCTATGGGGCCTTGTGCCCTCGGCCCAATGCGCCAGGACACTCCCTCATAGGCCCATGCCCCTCCCGAAAGGTGGGGCCACGTTGGTCCCTTCCGAAGGTTCTAGAAGCTTCCAGATACCGATTAACTTGGAACAATTCAACTCCAAAACTGCACCGCTTATATGAATCTTATTCTCCGGACCATTCGGAACCTCTCGTGATATCCGGATCCCATCCGAGACTCGAAAAAAATTCATAAACCAATTATCCAATCTATCCTAGCCGAGATACGTTAAGTGTGTGACCGCGTTCGAGAATATGGAGACATGATCTTCTATCAATAATTAACTGGGTCTAGGCACCCATATTGACTTCCACACATTCATCGATGATCATATCGGATGAACCACGATGCCGTGGATTCAATCAATCCCATATATATATTCCCTTCGTCTCGCGATATTTTACTTGCCCGAGATTCGATCGCTTGATCGCCATACCTAGTTCAATCTCGCTCACGGCAAGTACTTTACTCGTTCCGTAATCCGATATCACTTTGTGATTAACTCCTTAACCACATGCTTGCAAGCGGTGTTGATATCGACACGAGTGGGCCCAAGTATATCTCTCCGACTTGGGAGGGACAAATTCCATCTCGATACATACAACCCAATGATACTTTCCGATCACCGAGAGACACCTTTATGATCACCCTCTCATAGGATGACGTTTGATGACCTCAAAGCTTTCCGATACCAGTGGAGTTGCATTATCTCATGGTCTTAGGAATACAATATTTGACATAGGAAAAGCTTCAAAGACGAACACGATGACACGATCTAATTGCTCTGCTTTGTTTGGGTCTATCCACCCTATCATTCTCCCAATGATATGATCTCATTATCAATTGGCAACTCATGTCTATGGTTAGGAAACCTTAACCATCATTGATCAATGAGCTAGTCCATAGAGGCGGATTAGGGACACGGTGTTGTTCACAAACCACACAAGTATTAAAGTTTCCGCTTAATACAATTCTAGCATGGAATATAAACTTTATCATGAACAAGAATTATAATAATAACATCTTTATTATTGCCTCTAGGGCATAATTCCAACAGTCTCCCACTTGCACTAGAGTCAATAATCTAGTTTACATTTGGCAACAATCTCACACCCATGGCACTGAGGTGTTGATCATGTTTTACACGTGGAAGAGGTTTAGTCAATGGATCTGCGACATTCAGATCCGTATGTACTTTGCTAATCTTCAGATCTCCATCTGCTATATAATCTCGGATTATATGAAACTTGCGGTTGATATGCTTGGCCTTTGGATGATATCTTGGTTCCTTAGCGAGTGCTATGGCGCCAATGTTGTCACACAATATCTCCAGTGGGTCCAATGCACTTGGAACTGTAGGGGTTCGTAACATGGAAAACAAAAAAATTCTATCGCATACAAACAAACAAGCCAAGATCTATCTACTAGATTATAGCAACGAGTCGATGGAATAACTTACCCTCGAAGATTCCAAAGTGTTTAACGAGAGCGGATTCTCGTGGGTGATGTAGTCGTACTCTTTCCAATCTCAAGATCGTGTGGACGATCCTTCCAACAAGGCGTTAGCTTCATGATCGGTCACACGTTCGGTACTCGACGAAGACCTTCCTCTCCCTTGTTCCAGCGGGCGGAGGTTGTAGCACTCTCCTCGTGATTCCTAAGACAACGGCGTGAACCTAAGTAGAGGGAAATCCCATGAGGCTTCGCCTTCAGGCGGAGCGAGTATGGTGGATTATGAGAGAGGGCTATTAGTGGTCTAGAGATTAGACACACCAATTAGAAGGCTCTAAACCGCAGGCTAAAGCAATTAGAAGCTCTAAACCAAACGGCTCTAAACCGGAGATTAGAGGTAGAAACTTGTGTGTCTCAAGGAGGCCACCTCCTTTTATAGGTGGAGGGCTAGGCGCGCCAGGGAGGGAGGGGAGGCCCTCGCCAACTCGGCCTAGGGCTGGGCGCCGGCTTGGAGGAGAGGAACTCCTCCTCCAAGTTGGTTTCAAACTCCTCTTGCTTGTTTCCCACAGTTTCCTGTTTCCCAGTTCTGCTTTCCACAGTTTCTGTTTTAGCTGTTTGACTTTCAAATGGCGGTTTGACTTTCAAGTTTTGGAACAGCAAGAACACTTAGTACATGATGCAATCATTCAATGACACATTCATGTACCCTCCCCGAGTCTTGGGACAATCGGACCCTTCTAGAACATTCCCGATGAAAACAAGAATCATTCCCGAACTCAAACGGGACTTTCCTTATATGAATCTTATTCTCCGGACCATTCCGGATCACCTCGTGATATCCGGATCCCATCCGAGACTCGAACAACATTCGGTCTCTTTCTCATAATACCATAACTACTCAAACAACGTCGAATCCTTAAGTGTGTCTCCCTACGGTTCGTGAATTATGCGGACATGATCGAGACACTTCTCCGAACAATAACCAATAGAGGAATCTGGAAATTCATATGGCTCCCACATATTTATACGATTACTTTGCGATCGAATGAACCACTTACATACGATACCAATTTCCCTTTGTCTCACGATAGTTTACTTATCCGAGGTTATGATCGTCGGTATCTCTGCATACCTAGTTCAACCTCGTTACCAATAAGTACTCTTTTCTCGTTCCCGTGACATGTGATCCCTTGTGACCCAGTCACATGCTTGCAAGCTAATTGGATGACATTCCACCGAGAGGGCCCAGAGTATATCTATCCGTCATATGGATGGACAAATCCCACTCTTGATCCATGTGTTTCAACCAATACTTTCCGAACACTCAATGCCACCTTTATAGCCACCCAGTTACGGTGTGGTGTTTGACGTCATCAAAGCATCCATCCGGTAAAGGTGATATGCATGATCTCATGGTCGAAGGAATTAGGTTACTATGTATCAGAAAGCATATAGCAATTGAACTATTGAAATGACTTGATCTTTATGCTACGCTTATCAATAGGAGTATGTCCACCATATCATTCTCCTAACGATATGATCTTGTTGTTGATAACATCTCAATGTTCATGATAGGAAACCACAATCATTTAATCAACCAACAAGCTAGTGAAGTATAGAGGCTATACTAGGGACTTCAAATTAAGTTTACAAATCACACAAGTATCAATGTTTCCTTGTTAATACTATTATAGCATGAATGTAAACATTTATCATAAACACAAAGATATAATAATAACTACATTTATTATTGCCTCTAGGGCATATCTCCAGATCTCCCACTTGCACTAGAGTCATCTAATCTAGATTACATGGTAATATACCGAACACCCATGGTAGTTTGGTGTTGGTCATGTTTTGCCCTCGGGAGAGGTTTAGTCAACGGATCCACCACATTCAGATCTATGTGTACTTTGCAAATCTTTATATCCCCATCCTGGATATGTTCTCGAATAGCGTGAAAACGCAGCTTGATATGCTTCAGCTTCTTGTGTGACCTTGGTTCTTGCGCATTGGCTATGGCGCCCATGTTATCACAGTAGATAGACATTGGGTCCAGCGCACTAGGAACCACACCCAGCTCTGTAATGAACTCTTTCATCCATATCGCTTCTTGTGAAGTGTAACACCCTCAGAATCGGACCTATGCAAGTTTTAGCGAAACCCGCCAAACCTGCATAGAAACGATTCAAAGGTGCCCACCAAGCACTTTCGTGCGGGTGGAAAACGAAGTAATAACATTACACAACAGTCCTCGATGGGACCTACAGAACAGATAGATATACAGCAGCGACTCAATGAGTCAAGAATACAGGTATAATGTACAAAGATTCCAATCACCTTGAAAATGATAGAGCGTCCGACTACGGACAAGATGCAAATGGGGCTAAGAGCCCTGAAGAATAACCAATGACGTCCATAACCCTGCCCAGGCCAAGCCGGAAGGGTAACCCTGCTAACGGCGTCGATCTCAAAACCTGCTTAAACAAAAGGGGTGCCGACAAGGGGCAAAAGAAAAAGAGGAGCGTCGATCTTGAGTCCAAGACACCATGAGGCTAGAATTCGGCGGTCCTCGCCTACAAAGGTATGGTGGACTGAAGCGGCAGCGGCAGCATGCACTAAACAACCTATAGAGACTCGATACAACTGGCGGCTATCAGAGAGGGGTAAGAAAAGACCTATGCGGAACCAGACTGATACTAACACCAAACAATCCCTTCCTGGTATTCCCCCTCGAGAACAAACGAGGAAGTCAACCAAGGAACTCACACCGTTGGCAGTTTTACTTATTCAGTTATAGTGGCGGCAATTTACTAGTCAGGTTTAGATAATCATCCTGATTAAGTAAGCAGTGGGCACTTTTAGTTAATCATTCCGTTGTAGTTGCAATAATTACTAATCAGATACAGATAGCATGAGATAAACCCAAAACCCAGCAGCTGTTGGTACTTTTACTTAGCCATTCCGTTGTAGTGAAACTGATTACTAGTCAAATCGGATACAAGTCAATTTATAACAGTAAACTTTAGTTATAGTTGTCTATGATCAAGCACTGTGCTCCAAGTCGTCCATAACCGCGGACACGGCTTCTCGAAAAGATTTAACCCTGCAGGGGTGCACCAAAGTATCCACAGCACTTGACCCTTTTGCGGATCGGTTAACATACACCCATCGGTATGTCGGCGGGGCCTAAGTCACGACGTTCCCGGACAAAAAGCAAGTACATGGGGCCACCCACCAAGTCGAACCCATAGCGAAGTCGGCCGGTCTCGAGACGGACTTAGGGTTTGGGTAGACGGTATGAACGAAAGACAAATCCCAAAATCTGGGGATCGACACCGCGAAAACGTGTCCCGATCCTAACGATGCAGTGTGCTCTCGCACAAACGTAATAAAGATAAAGCATGGCATAAGCAGGATCGTAAATAAAACCTCAAACTAGTTTGTGGCCCCCAAGACAATACTTTGAAATCAGGTAATAATCAATGGGGGCCCATATCTCCCCACCGTGGTTAGCGCTCGATCTCTAACAGTGTCAAGAACTCGGGTCCTACGGGACACAAGTGGTGATCGGAAACCAAATATTATCTATCACCCACCGATGCCTCTGCTTACTTCAATTTTAGTTGTTAAACGGGAATTAAAGTGAACGATAAGTAAAACCATGATCATCTCCAACAATAAACATGCGGCACTTCTCTAACAATTGTGGTACTTGACGACACGCAAAAACACTTGAGCAAGCGACTACGACGCGCGGGTCCAACTATCTACCAAACAACAGGTAATAGGATGTGTCTAAGGCTATATATGGCTGCAAGGGATATCACGGGTACGAAAACTAGAGCATCGCAACACAGATAGCAAAAGATCAACAGGAGGGAATAAATACTATAAAAGTAAGATAGGTAGAAAGGGGAAGATGCTCGCCTGAAAAACATTGTCGAAGGTTCAACCGAGGATCGGGTCGGCACTCGCATCAACTCAACGGCCTTATCCGCGAAGAAGCAAAACACTAGAATAAACACCGGATGCACTATTTAATACAACGGCAGAAGATCGGACATGATGCATGTATGATGTATGACAAGGCAAGGGTGCAATGCAATTAGGCCATATTAAGCGGAACCGGGGTCCCGACAATTAATTAAAAGGTTCAAGTTATTTAGAACCCCCGCAATTTAAATGTTGTTTTAACATGGCAAAAGATAGTACTGGTTCGCTACACAAGTTTAAATGAGGCCAATATAAGGCTAGATTTGCCCGCATATGGGCCCCATATTTAATTATATGGTGAATCGGCATAAGGCCCCCAAACCAATGATATGCATGCAAGGATGACAATTTAATATGCAACAAGTTGTATTATATTATAAAATAGGGTTTCGGGAAGGGGTTCACACATTAGGGTTCGACGATCTTGGTTAGGGTTCGACGGGGTTCGGGGTCGGTCTCAGGGTTCAGGGTTCGACGGAAGCGTTCTCGGACTCCGGGATCGTTCTCGGATTACTGGGATAGATCTTGTCGCGTCCGGGAAGCAGGACTTGTTTCGGCGTCAGGGACGCATCGGACTCGCCCTGGTCGGTGCCGACCTTATCGTTGCGAAGATCTTGTCGGGTCCGCGCTTCGGATTCTGTGAGGCGATCTTGACGCTCCGTGCCCGTGAAGTAGAACTTGTCGTCCGGCGGTAGATCTTGTCGATTCCATTCCAACGGCCTTATTGTTCTGCGACGAAGATCATGGGGTCTCCGGAATCCGGGGGTCTCGGCGTCCGTGACGAAGATCATGGCATTCGTGAAGGAGAACCTGAAGTCGATACCGGGGTTCGCATTTTGGTGCCGGGATGACGAACTTGTCGTTTCGAGGGGTTTATCCGAGTCCGTGATGCGTCCGTGATGAAGATCTTGTTCGGTTCCCGGTCGTTGGCATTGTGGTGCTTGTTCCGTTCCTTGGCGGTGGCTTGGATTGGCACCGAACTGGTAGTTGGGTCCCCGGAAAGACTTGGAACGGCCTCGTGATGCTAGTACACCGAGTCTGGACAAGACAGACACGTACACGGCTCCTGCAACTTCTTACACACACGCATAGGAGGCTACAGGGAGTAACCGGCGGTCGGCTCGCGCGGCGCTTGGTGGCTGCGACGGGGTGTGCTGGCCTTGTGGGCTCGAGGACCCACGGCGGACGGAGGAGGAAGCCACGAAGGGGGGGTCGAGACGGAGGACGGCGCAGAACGCGGCGGTCTGGGCGTCGGCGACGGCGAGTTAGCCACGGAGGGGAGACGACGGGGAGAGGCCGGGAGGAGCTCCGCGAGGGCAGTGGGGCAGGCGGCGGCGGGAGCAGGGAGGCGGTGCGCTCGAGGAGTGGCCGGGAGGCGGCAGGGAGAGGCTCACGGGGGCAGTGGTGAGGCGAGGCGAGGAGCAAGGGGTCGGCCATGGACGGCTGCCATGAGCTCGCCACATGGAGAAGGACGCGTTAGGCAGGGCGCCGAGAGGGAGAGGCGCGGAGGCTCGGGGGAGAGGGTCGCCGGCGTGGCCATGGCCGCATGTGAGGAGGAGGAAGCAGCGAAGGGCGGCCGAAGAAGGGAGTGGCGGAAGGTGGCGAGGCGGCGGCGAGTGGGCGGAGGTGAAGGGGTGGAGGAGAGGCTGGCGGAGGCTCACTGAGAGAGAGGGAGACGCGGGTTGGGGAGGCAGTCGGGTGGTGTGGTGCGTGGGGGAGTGGGTGGGCCAGGCGCGTGGTGGGGGTTCGTGCGTGGGGCGGGGGGGGGGGGGGGGGTGGGGGGGTTAGGGGGGTCCCGCGCGTGATGGGGGGGTTGACCGCGTGGGTAGGGCTGGTGGGTCGGTGTGGGAGTCCAGGGTGGAGGGAGAGAGAGTTGGGGGGTGAGGTGGCGGTGTGGGATAGGTTAGAGGGAGGGGAGAGGTGACGTGTCGGGTGGGGATTGGCCGGGGTGAGGTGGAGGAGGGGTGGGTAGAATAGGACTGGTAGGTTTAGGAATGAGGTGGACCGTTTTAATTCACAGGGTGGTCGTTAATCGAATCGGCCCGTTCGATCGCCTCACTAAAAATAATTTAATATTTTATTTGTTTTAAACGGACCGTTTGCAACCCGTGGTGTGCCAAAACAAAATATTCCGGAGAACCGGGCTTTGCGTTTGAATAAAGACGGGGCGTTTTAGAAAACAAAAATAGGTTTTTCTGCAATTAGTTTTATGCAAGCAAATGCAAGATGATGACGATGCTCAAATGCAATGTGGCATGATGACATGAGCATGCGATCATGATGATGCAATGCACAAATCAACGCGATTTTCTAGTAGTGGTTTTGCGGGATGCCACAATTCGACACCACTAACAATGGATCTCGCCCTCGAGATCCGCCTCATGGTACCGGAAAGAAGGTCGGCGATCTGCATCAACTCGCTTCGTGTAGATCTTCGCGACACCACTAACAATGGTGCTTTCTTCACCAACAAGACGTCGTTGATCCCGGTCGTCAAGAGAACACTCCGGATAAACAACGGACGAAGTTAAAGGTAAGGCCACCTCTAACTTTCATGGACGGAGTAGAATTGCATCGATCCACTATTCAATATACAGAGCAAATGATAAGAGTAGTGGTATGGTCGCGACTCCATCCCGCACTCGAAGCATTACTCTGTACACGAACAGATAGATTATGCAACCAACCCTCAGGATTCAGACTGAAGATCTCGATAAGCGAGGTTCGGAAACAAAGGAGTGATGCCGACTCTGCATAGGATCTGGCGTAGATGATGTCGTCGCGTCGGAAAACACCGGAAGGCACAAACAAGGAACATAGAATGACACCACAGATAAAGGATCACTCAGATAGCATGAAGACCAGATGTAGCAACACCGTTACCAAAGGAGGGAGCGAAACCCTAAAGATACGACGGAAAAACCCAACCACGAGAAGTCCTGGACTCGAAGAAAGGGAAGAGAGCGGATTCAAAACACGTAGAGGTCAGAGGAGAATAGCAGAGGGGTGAGGAGTAAAATCAGACCTAATCAGAACTATCCAACAGTTTTTGCAAAAATAGTTTGACACTCTACTTCGGCCGTTAGCTAGGTTATCCTACAGGCTAGACTTGTGGGGTATCGCAACTGCTGAGCTCTGATACCACTCTGTAACACCCTCAGAATCGGACCTATGCAAGTTTTAGCGAAACCCGCCAAACCTGCATAGAAATGATTCAAAGGTGCCCACCAAGCACTTTCGTGCGGGTGGAAAACGAAGTAATAACATTACACAACAGTCCTCGATGGGACCCACAGAACAGATAGATATACAGCAGCGACTCAATGAGTCAAGAATACAGATATAATGTACAAAGATTCCAATCACCTTGAAAATGATAGAGCGTCCGACTACGGACAAGATGCAAATGGGGCTAAGAGCCCTGAAGAATAACCAATGACGTCCATAACCCTGCGAGCCAAGCGGAAGGGTAACCATATGGCGTCGATCTCAAAACCTGCTTAAACAAAGGGGTGCCGACAAGGGCAAAAGAAAAAGAGAGGCGTCGATCGAGGCGATTACAGCGAGGCTAGAATTCGGCGGTCCTCGCCTACAAAGGTATGGTGGACTGAAGCGGCAGCGGCAGCATGCACTAAACAACCTATAGAGACTCGATACAACTGGCGGCTATCAGAGAGGGGTAAGAAAAGACCTATCCGGAACCAGACTGATACTAACACCAAAATATCCCTTCCTGGTATTCCCCCTCGAGACCAAACGAGGAAGTCAACCAAGGAACTCACACCGTTGGCAGTTTTACTTATTCAGTTATAGTGGCGGCAATTTACTAGTCAGGTTTAGATAATCATCCTGATTAAGTAAGCAGTGGGCACTTTTAGTTAATCATTCCGTTGTAGTTGCAACAATTACTAATCAGATACAGATAGCATGAGATAAACCCAAAAACCAGCAGCTGTTGGTACTTTTACTTAGCCATTCCGTTGTAGTGAAACTGATTACTAGTCAAATCGGATACAAGTCAATTTATAACAGTAAACTTTAGTTATAGTTGTCTATGATCAAGCACTGTGCTCCAAGTCGTCCATAACCGCGGACACGGCTTCTCGAAAAGATTTAACCTGAGGGTGCACCAAAGTATCCACAGCACTTGACCCTTTTGCGGATCGGTTAACATACACCCATCGGTATGTCGGAGGGCCTAAGTCACGTTCCTGGACAAAGCAAGTATATGGGGCCACCCACCAAGTCGAACCATAGCGAAGTCGGCGGTCTCGAGACGGACTTAGGGTTTGGGTGAGCAGTGTGAGCAGGCAAATCCCAAAGCTGGACTGTCGACACCGCGAAAACGTGTCCCGATCCTAAACAGTACAGTGTGCTCCTCGCACAAACGTAATAAAGTAGTAAAGCATGGCATAAGTACAGGATCGTAAATAAAACCTCAAACTAGTTTGTGGCCCCCAGTACAATACTTTGAAATCAGGTAATAATCAATGGGGGGCCCATATCTCCCCACCTGTGGTTAGCGCGCTCGATCTCGGAACAGGTGTCAAGAACTCGGGGTCCTACGGGACACAAGTGGGCGGTCGGAAACCAAATATTATCTATCACCCACCGATGCCTCTGCTTACTTCAATTTTAGTTGTTAAACAGGAATTAAAGTGAACGATAAGTAAAACCATGATCATCTCCAACAATAAACATGCGGCACTTCTCTAACAATTGTGGTACTTGACGACACGCAAAAACACTTGAGCAAGCGACTACGACGCGCGGGTCCAACTATCTACCAAACAACAGGTAATAGGATGTGTCCAAGGCTATATATGGCTGCAAGGGATATCACGGGTACGAAAACTAGAGCATCGCAACACAGATAGCAAAAGATCAACAGGAGGGAATAAATACTAGAAAAGTGAGATAGGTAGAAAGGGGAAGATGCTCGCCTGAAAAACATTGTCGAAGGTTCAACCGAGGATCGGGTCGGCACTCGCATCAACTCAACGGCCTTATCCGCGAAGAAGCAAAACACTAGAATAAACACCGGATGCACTATTTAATACAACGGCAGAAGATCGGCCATGATGCATGTATGATGTATGACAAGGCAAGGGTGCAATGCAATTAGGCCATATTAAGCGGAACCGGGGTCCCGACAATTAATTAAAAGGTTCAAGTTATTTAGAACCCCCGCAATTTAAATGTTGTTTTAACATGGCAAAAGATAGTACTGGTTCGCTACACAAGTTTAAATGAGGCCAATATAAGGCTAGATTTGCCCGCATATGGACCCCATATTTAATTATATGGTGAATCGGCATAAGGCCCCCAAACCAATGATATGCATGCGAGGATGACAATTTAATATGCAACAAGTTGTATTATATTATAAAATAGGGTTTCGGGAAGGGGTTCACACATTAGGGTTCGACGATCTTGGTTAGGGTTCGACGGGGTTCGGGGTCGGTCTCAGGGTTCAGGGTTCGACGGAAGCGTTCTCGGACTCCGGGATCGTTCTCGGATTACTGGGGTAGATCTTGTCGCGTCCGGGAAGCAGGACTTGTTTCGGCGTCAGGGGCGCATCGGACTCGCCTTGGTCGGTGCCGACCTTATCGTTGCGAAGATCTTGTCGGGTCCGCGCTTCGGATTCCGTGAGGCGATCTTGACGCTCCGTGCCCGTGAAGTAGAACTTGTCGTCCGGCGGTAGATCTTGTCGATTCCATTCCAACGGCCTTATTGTTCTGCGGCGAAGATCATGGGGTCTCCGGAATCCGGGGGTCTCGGCGTCCGTGACGAAGATCATGGAATTCGTGAAGGAGAACCTAAAGTCGATATCGGGGTTCGCATTTTGGTGCTGGGATGACGAACTTGTCGTTTCGAGGGGTTTATCCGAGTCCGTGATGCGTCCGTGATGAAGATCTTGTTCGGTTCCCGGTCGTTGGCATTGTGGTGCTTGTTCTGTTCCTTGGCGGTGGCTTGGATTGGCACCGAACTGGTAGTTGGGTCCCCGGAAAGACTTGGAACGGCCTCGTGTTGCTAGTACACCGAGTCTGGACAAGACAGACACGTACACGGCTCCTGCAACTTCTTACACACACGCATAGGAGGCTACAGGGAGTAACCGGCGGTCGGCTCGCGCGGCGCTTGGTGTCTGCGACAGGTGTCTTGGCCTTGTGGGCTCGAGGACCCACGGGCGGAGGAGGAAGCCACGGAGGGGTCGAGACGGAGGACGGCAGAACGCAGCGGTGCAGGCGTCAGCGGCAGCGAGTTAGCCACGGAGGGAGACAGGGAGAGGCGGGAGGAGCTCCAGGCAGGTGGGGCAGGCGGCGGAGCAGGAGGCGGTGCGCTCGATGCTTGGGAGTGGCCGGCGGAGGCGAGGGAGAGGCTCATGGCGGGGGCAGTGAGGCGGGAAGGAGGCAGGGAGGTCGGCCATGACGGCTGGCCAAGGCGTGGAGAGGAGGACGTCGGGCGAGGCAGAGGGCGCGGAGAGGAGAGAGCGGCGGGAGGCTCGGGGCGGAGAGGGTCGCTGGCGGGCACTTGGCCCGGCAGTGGAGAGGAAACGGCGAGAGGAGGCGGAGAAGGAGGTGGCGGAAGGTGGCGAGGGCGAGCGACGAGGCGGAGGTGAAGGGGTGAGCGGGAGGAGAGGCCGGCGGGGCTCACCGAGAGAGAGGGGAGACGGGGTTGGGGAGAGGGCAAAGGGGTGGTGTGGTCGTGGGGACGAGTGGGTGGGCCAGGCGTGGTGGGATTGCGTGGGAGGCGTGGGGGTTAGGTGGGTCCCAGCGTCATAGGGGGTGACTGCGTGGGTAGGGCTGGGTCGGTGGGAGTCCAGGTGGAGGGAGAGAGAGTTGGGGGGTGAGGTGGCGGTGTGGGATAGGTTAGAGGGAGGGGAAAGGTGACGTGTCGGGTGGGGATTGGCCGGGGTGAGGTGGAGGAGGGGTGGGTAGAATAGGACTGGTAGGTTTAGGAATTAGGTGGACTGTTTAATTCTCGGGTGGTCGTCGGTCGAATCGGCCGCTCGATCGCCTCACTAAAATAATTTAATATTTTATTTGTTTTAAACGGACCGTTTGCAACCCGTGGTGTGCCGAAACAAAATATTCCGGAGAACCGGGCTTTGCGTTTGAATAAAGACGGGGCGTTTTAGAAAACAAAAATAGGTTTTTCTGCAATTAGTTTTATGCAAGCAATAGCAAGATGATGACGATGCTCAAATGCAATGTGGCATGATGACATGAGCATGCGATCATGATGATGCAATGCACAAATCAACGCGATTTTCTAGTAGTGCTTTTGCGGGATGCCACATGAAGCCTCCGAAGCAGCCATGTATTCCGATTCAGTTGAAGATCTCGCCACAACGCTTTGCTTTGCACTCCTCCAGCTAACTGCTGCACCATTCAAAATAAATACGTATCCAGATTGTGATTTAGAATCATCCGGATTGGTGTTCCAACTAGCATCGGTGTAACCATTAACAACGAGTTGTTCATCACCTCCATAAGAAAGAACCATATCCTTAGTTCTTCTCAAGTACTTAAGGATGTTTTTGACCATTGTCCAATGATCCACTCCTGGATCACTTTGATATCTGCTAGTTAAACTAACAGCATATGCAATGTCGGGTCTAGTACATAGCATGGCATACATTAGAGATCCTATGGCTGAGGCATAGGGAGTCTTACTCATCCTTTCTCTATCTTACGATGTCGGACTTTGAGTTTTACTCAAGGTCGACATAGCAACATGGGCAAGAACCCTTTCTTGCTATCTTCTATTCCAAACCTCTTTAGAACTTTGTCCAAATATGTACTTTGTGACAATGATATTTGGCGTTTCGATCTATCTCTATAAATATTTATGCCTAATATCTAAGCTGCTTCGCCAAGATCCTTCATTGAAAATCTATTATTCAAATATTCCTTGACACTATTAAGAAGGTCTACATCATTCCCAATCAACAATATGTCATCCACATATAGTATTAAGAATTCTACAGAGCTCCCACTCACTTTCTTGTAAATACAAGCTTCTCCATAAGTTTGTATAAAACCAAAACTTTTGATCACCTTATCAAAACGTTGATTCCAACTTCGGGATGCTTGCTTCAATCCATAGATGGACCTTTGAAGTTTGCATACCTTGTTAGCATCTTTAGGATCGACAAAACCTTTGGGTTGCATCATATACAACTCTTCATCAATATCTCCATTGAGGAATGCTGTTTTGACATCCATCTGCCATATCTCATAATCATAATATGCAGCGATTGCTAACATAATCCTCATGACTTTAGCTTTGCTCTTGGTGAGAAAGTCTCATCGTAGTCAACTCCTTGAATTTGTCGAACCCTTTTGCGACAAGTCGAGCTTTATAGACGATAACATTACCATCAGATTTGTTTTCTACTTGAAAATCCATTTGTTCTCGACAGCCCCCCGGCCATCCGGTGAGTCCACCAAACTCCATACTTGGTTTTCGTACATGGATCCAATCCCGGATTTCATGGCTTCTTGCCATTTATTGGAATCTGGGCTCATCATTGCTTCCTCATATGTCTCAGGGTCATCGGTGTTGTCCACCAACATGACACTCATAACGGGATCATACCAATCTGGAGTGGCACGAGTTCTCGTTGACCTCCGGGGCTCAGAGCAACTTCAACCAAGTTTCATGATCATCATCATTAGCTTCCTCTCTAATTGGTGCAGCACCACAGAACTTCTTCCGGTCTTTGCGCTACTCGCAATTTCGAGAGAAGGTTCGACAACCTCGTCGAGTTCTACTTTCCTTACAGTCACTTCTTTCGAGAGAAATTCCTTCTCTAGAAAGGATCCATTCTTGGCAACGAAGATTTTGCCTTCGGATCTATGATAGAAGGTATACCCAATAGTTTCCTTTGGGTATCCTATGAAGACGCATTTTTCCGCTTTGGGTTCAAGCTTGTCCTTGTAACTTCTTTTACATAGGCTTCAGATCCCCAAACTTTAAGGAACGACAATTTAGGTTTCTTTGCCAAACCATAATTCATACGGTGTCGTTTCAACGGATTTAGACGGTGCCCTATTTAAAGTGAATGCGGCTGTTTCTAATGCATAACCCCAAAATGATAGCGGTAAATCTGTAAGTGACATCATAGAACGAACCATATCTAAGAGAGTTCGTTTATGACGTTCGGACACACCATTACTGTGGTGTTCCCGGCGGTGTCAATTGTGAAAGTATTCCGCACTTCTTTAAATGCTCGCCAAACTCGTAACTTAGATATTCACCTCCACGATCAGAACGTAGAAATTTAATCTTCTTGTTACGTTGATTCTCTACCTCACTTTTAAACTCCTTAAACTTCTCGAAAGTTTCGGACTTATGTTTCATGAAATAGATATACCCATATCTACTCAAGTCATCTGTGAAGGTAAGAACATAACGATAACCACCGCGCGATGCTACACTCATTGGACCACACACATCGGTATGTATGATTTCCAATAAGTCCGTAGCTCGCTCCATCATACCAGAAAATGGAGTCTTAGTCATTTTTCCCATCAGACATGCTTCGCATCTTTCAAGTGATTCAAAATCAAGTGATTCAAGAAGTCCATCGGAATGGAGTTTCTTCATACGCTTCACTCCAATGTGACCAAGACGATAGTGCCACATATAGGTCAAATTATCGCTTGATTTCAAACGTTTAGCCTCAATGTTGTTGATATGTGTATTTCCACTATCGAGATTCAATAAGAATAGACCATCTATCAAAGGTGCATGTGCATAAAACATATTACTCATATAAATCGAACAACCATTATTCTCTGACTTAAACAAGTAATCGTCTCGCAATAAACAAGATTCCGATATAATGTTCATGCTCAACGCAGGCACTAAATAACAATTTTTTAAGTATAAAACTAATCCCGATGGTAGATGAAGGGGTAGCGTGCCGACCGCGATCACATCAACCTTTGATCCGTTTCCCACGCGCATCGTCACCTCGTTCTTCGCTAGCTTCCGTTTATTCTGCAAAGACTTCGAAAGTTACAAATATGAGGAACCGAACCAGTATCAAATACCCAGGCACTACTACGAGTACTAGTGAGATACACATCAATAACATGTATATCATATATACCTTTCTTCTTGATGTTGCCGTTCTTCAGATCCGCCAAGTACTTTGGGCAATTCCGCTTCCAGTGACCTTCTCCCTTGCAGTAAAAGCACTTAGTTTCAGGCTTGGGTCCAGCCTTGGTTTTCTTCGCGCGTGGTAACCTTTTACCACCCTTCTTGAAGTGTCCCTTTGCTTAGACTTGCCCTTCTTGAGTTTGGTGGTCTTATTGACCATTAACACTTGGTGCTCTTTCTTGATCTCCACTTCGCAGACTTTAACATAGCAAACAGTTCGCAACTCTTTGTTCATGTTACGCATGTTGTAGTTCATCACAAAGTTCACAGTAACTTGGTGGCAGTGATCGAGGACGGTAAATCCCCAAAGCATTAGGAATCACTATACCCAAGCTTTGAAGTTTGTTTATGCGTCCGGACATCTTAAGCACATGCTCACTGACGGAGCTTCCCTCTTCCATCTTGCAGTTAAAGAACTTTTCAGAAGCCTCATAGCTTTCAATTGCCGCATGAGTCTCAAAAATCAATTTGAGATCCTCGACAATATCATATGGGTCTGACTCTTCAAACCTTTTCTGAAGCTCCGATTCTAAACCATACAAGATAGCACACTAAACTATGGAGTACTGATTCTTCCGAGCGAGGTAAACATTCTTTACTTCATCGGAAGCATCAGCTGCAGGTGGGTCACCCAGCGGTGCATCCAGCACATAGGTCAAATTACCAGCTGTGAGGACAATCCTCAAATTGCGGAACCAATCCGCGAAGTTTCTTCCATTGTTTTTCAACTTTTCTTTCTCTAGGAACGCATTAAAATTGATGGTAGGGGCTGCCATTGATCTACAACATATTTGCAATAGTTTAGACTAAGTTTATGACAAATTGAGTTCAAATTAATTAATGAAATTAAACTAGGTGAAATCCCACTCAAAACAACATCCCTCACATTGTTTTAGTGATCACACGAACCAAATCCACTACATCAACACCGATCATCACGAGAGTTGATATAGTTTAAATGGCGAACAATCGTCATGTTCATCATATCTACTATATGATTCATGCTTTACCTTTCGGTGATCCGTGTTCCGAGACCATGTCTGTACATGCTAGGCTCGTCAAGATCAAACCTTAGTTTCTGCATGAGCAAATCTGGCTTGCTCACGTTGTATACACTTGCGTAATCTAACACACCCGATCATCACGTGGTGCTTCAAACAACAAGCTTTAGCAACGGTGCTAACTAAGGGTGAACACTTTATGATTTGAAATTCATGTGCATGAGGGATCATCTTATAATGCTACCGCTGTCTACTAAGCAATACAAGATGCATAAAGGATTAACATCACATGCAATTCATAATATGTGATATGATATGGCCTTTCTTCTTTGTGCTTCCGATCTCCATCTTCAAGCACGAACATGATCTCCATCATCACCGCATTGCATCAAGGTCAATGATGCTTCACCATGGTTGTCGCCCACCGCTTCAACTATTACAACTACTTTGAATAGACACGCTGGTCTTAACATAAATTAAAGACAACCATATGGTTTGCCGTTGCCAACTTACAATAAGGAACATTGCATACATCAAATATAATCACAATCATGGCCATATCACATCATCAGACACCCCGCAAAACAAACTTAGACGCCTCTACTTTCTTTGCATATTTTATGTGGTTTGGGGCTTTCAATAAGTGTCGTTCTAACTTACGAACAAGAACCACAACATTGATACTAGCATTGTTGATCACCCGTTGTAAATTGGATCTTAACTATGCTAGGAGAAACAGCACCCATAAAGCCACTTATGCAATACAAGTTGCATGTTAAGCGTGAGCAAGTCTCATGAACGATGTCATGTAAGCTTAGCCCGGCCGCTTCATCCCAACATACCGCAAGATGCAAAGTACACAAAAAGCAATCGACAATAAAAGCATCAACGCCCACAATGACCATTGTGTTCTACTCGGCAACAGATCTACATATAGACACGGCTCGATACCACCGTAGGGGTTCGTAGCATGGAAAACAAAAATTTCTATCGCATACAAACAAACAAGCCAAGATCTATCTACTAGATTGTAGCAACGAGTCGATGGAATAACTTACCTCGAAGATTCCAAAGTGTTTAACGAGAGGATTCTCGGGTGATGTAGTCGCATCTTTCCGATCTCAAGATCGTGTGGACGATCCTTCGGCGCTGCTCGGCAGCTCCGCAATCGGTCACACGCTCAAGACTCGACGAAGACCTTCCTCTCCCTTGTTCCAAAGAAATGGAGGTTGTAGCACTCTCCTCGCGATTCCGCAAAGACAACGTGCAGTACCTAAGTAGAGGGAATCCCGCAGGCTTCGACTTAAGCCGAGCGAGTATGGTGGATTATGAGAGAGGGCTATTAGTGGTCTAGAGATTAGACACACCAATTAGAAGGCTCTAAACCGCAGGCTAAAGCAATTAGAAGCTCTAAACCAAACGGCTCTAAACCGAGATTAGAGGTAGAAACTTGTGTGTCTCAAGGAGGAGGCCCCGCCTCCTTTTATAGGTGGAGGGGCTAGGCGCCAGGAGGGAGGAGTCCTCCCCAACTCAGCCTAGGGCTGGGCCGCTTGGAGGAGAGGAACTCCTCCAAGTTGGTTTCAAACTCCTCTTGCTTGTTTCCCAGCTTCTGCTTCCCACAGCTTCCTGCTTTCCACAGCTCGCTTTTAGCGTTTGACTTTCAAGTTTTGGAACAGCAAGAACACTTAGTACATGATGCAATCATTCAATGACACATTCATGTACCCCTGAGTGCCGGACAATCCGACCTTCTAGAACATTCCCGATGAAAACACCTAATCATTCCCGAACTCAAATGGGACTTTCCTTATATGAATCTTATTCTCGGACCATTCCGGATCACCTCGTGATATCCGGATCCCATCCGAGACTCAACAACATTCGGTCTCTTTCTCATAATACCATAACTACTCAAACAACGTCGAATCCTTATGTGTCTCCCTACGGTTCGTGAATTATGCGACATGATCGAGACACTTCTCCAACAATAACCAATAGAGGAATCTGAAATTCATATGGCTCCCACATATTTCTACGATTACTTTGCGATCGAATGAACCACTTACATACGATACCAATTTCCCTTTGTCTCACGATAGTTTACTTATCCGAGGTTATGATCGCTCGGTATCTGCATACCTAGTTCAACCTCGCATCGATAAGTACTCTTTCTCGCTCCGTGACATGTGATCCCTTGTGACCCAGTCACATGCTTGCAAGCTAATTGGATGACATTCCACCGAGAGGGCCCAGAGTATATCTATCCGTCATATGGATGGACAAATCCCACTCTTGATCCATGTGTTTCAACCAATACTTTCCGAACACTCAATGCCACCTTTATAGCCACCCATACGGTGTGGTGTTTGGCGTCATCAAAGCATCCATCCGTAAAGGTGATATGCATGATCTCATGGTCGAAGGAATTAGGTTACTATGTATCAGAAAGCATATAGCAATTGAACTATTGAAATGACTTGATCTTTATGCTACGCTTATCAATAGGAGTATGTCCACCATATCATTCTCCTAACGATATGATCTTGTTGTTGATAACATCTCAATGTTCATGATAGGGAAACCACAATCATTTAATCAACCAACAAGCTAGTGAAGTATAGAGGCTATAGTAGGGACTTCAAATTAAGTTTACAAATCACACAAGTATCAATGTTTCCTTGTTAATACTATTATAGCATGAATGTAAACATTTATCATAAACACAAAGATATAATAATAACTACATTTATTATTGCCTCTAGGGCATATCTCCAACAGGAACCACGCCAAGCTCAGTGATGAAGTTTCTGATACAAACTCCTTCACTTGACGCTTCTGCAGCAGCCATGTATTCCGCTTCTACTATAGATCCCGCGATCACGCTTTGCTTGCAGCTTCTCCAGCTCACAGCTCCTCCATTCAAAATATACACGTATCCTGTCTGAGATTTAGAATCATCCTTGTCGGTGTCGAAACTAGCATCGACGTAACCTTTTACGACAAGATGTTCATCACCCCCATAGACTAAGAACATTTCTTTAGTTCTATTTAGGTACTTTAGGATGTTCTTCACGACTGTCCAAAGGTTCCACTCGGATCACTTTGATATCTCGTCAAACTAAGAGCATTGGACACATCCGTCTAGTACACAAGATGGCATACATGATGGAACCTATGGCCGAGGCATAAGGCACTTTGCTCATAGCTTCCTATCATTTACCGTAGCTAGACACCGAGCCTTGCTCAATATCTTACCCGACAACATAGGCATCGAACCTTTCTTTGCCTTATCCATTCGAACCTTTTCGTAACTTTGTCTAGGTATGTACTCGCTTAAAGCTATCAGCGCCTTTGTCTATCTCTATAGATTTTGATGCCCAATATATAAGCAGCTTCACCTAGGTCTTTCATTGAAAACACTTGTTCAAATAACTCTTCACATCGTTAAGCATGTTGATGTCATTTCCAATAATCAATATGTCATCCACATATAGTACCAAAACGCCACCGAGCTCCCACTCACTTTCTTGTAGATACAAGCTTCAGAGCAATTTGGAACAAATCCAAAGCTCTTGATCACTTGATCAAAACGAAGGTTCCAACTCCGAGATGCTTGCTTCATCCATAAATGGAACGTCAAGTTTGCATACTTTACTAGCATCCTTAGGATCGACAAAACCTTCGTTGCATCATATACAACTCTTCATCAATGTTCCCATTGAGGAAAGCGATCTTGACATCCATCCGCCATATTTCATAATCATGAAACGCAGAAATTGCTAATAAAATCCGAATGGACTTAAACATCGCTACGGAGAGAAAGTCTCATCGTAGTCAACACCTTGAACTTGTCGAAAACCTTTATGACAAGCCGCTTTATAGACGGTAACATTACCATCCGTCCGCTTTTCTTCTTGAATATCCATTTGCACTCAACGGCCTTTCGGTCGCTAGGAGGATCCACCAAAGTCCATACTTGGTTTTCGCTCATGGATCCCAATTCGGATTTCATGGCTTCCACCATTTCTCGTAGTCCGGGCTCATCATCGCTTCCTCATAGTTCGTAGGTTCACCGCCTTCTACCAACAAGAAAGTCAAGACAGGTTGCCGTACCACTCAGAGAGGGCACGCGACCTTGTCGACTGCGACGCTCAAGAGCAAGCATCGTCCAAGCTTCATGATCCTTGTCATTAGCTTCCTCTATTGTTGGTGCAGCGGCATCGAACAATTTCAGGTGCGCTACTCTCCAATTCAAGAGAAGGTTCAATAATATCGTCTAGCTCTACTTTCCTCCCACTCACTTCTTTCGAGAGAAACTCCTTCTCAAGAAAGGAACCGTTCTTCATGACAAACACTTTGCCTTGATGCTGTGATAGAAGGTATACCCAATGGTTTCCTTAGGGTATCCTATGAAGACGCATTTCACGCTTTGGGTTCGAGCTTGTCCGCATCAACTTCGACGAAGCTTCAGATCCCCAAACTTTAAGAAACGACAACTTAGGTTTAGCACCAAACCACAGTTCATACGGTCGTCTCAACGGATTTAGATGGAGCCCTATTTAAAGTGAATGCAGCGTTTTTAATGCATAACCCCAAAATGATAACGGCAAATTAGTAAGAGGCATCATTGATCGGACCATATCTAATAGGGTTCGATTCCTCGTCAGACACACCATTGCTACTGTGGTGTTCCGTGGCGTGAGTTGTGAAACGATTCCACTTGATTTAAGATGTGAGAAAATCATAACTCAAATATTCACCTCCACGATCGGATCGTAGAAACTTAATCTTTACATTACGATGGTTCTCCATTCATTCTGAAATTCCTTGAACTTTTCAAATGTTTCAGATTTATGTTTCATTAAATAGATATACCCATATCTACTTAAGTCATCGGTAAAAGTGAGGAAATAGCGATATCCACCGCGTCGAAACACTCATCGGTCCGCATACATCGGTATGTATGATTTCCAACAAGTCCGTTGCTCGCCCCTCGCATCGAGAACGGGTTTTGATCATCTTGCCCATGAGGCATGGTTCGCATGTGTCAAATGATTCAAAATCAAGAGACTCCAAAAGTCCATCGAATGGAGTTTCTTCATGCGCTTTACACCAATATGACCTAGACAAAGGCACAAATAAGTAGTATTATCACTATCTACTTTGCATCTCTTAGCCTCAATGTTATGGATGTGTGTTTCATCCCTTTCGAGATTTAGAAGAAATAAACCATTCACAAGAGGTGCATGACCATAAAAGATGTTACTCATATAAATAGAACAACCATTATTCTCCGATTTAAATGAATAACCGTCTTGCAATAAACATGATCCGGAAATAATGTTCATGCTCAACGGGCACATAATAACATTTATTAAGGTTTAAAACTAATCCCAAGGTAAAACTAAGGAGAGCGTGCGACGGCCATCACATCAACTCTTGATCCGCTGCAACGCCGCATCGTCACCTCATCCCTCGCAAGCCGCCGTCATTCCGTAGCTCTGCTTCGAGTTACAAATATTAGCAATCCGAACCGTATCAAATACCTGCACTACAACGAGGGCTAGTAAGGAAAACATCAATAACATGTATATCAAATATACCTTTGATGGTGCCACCTTCTTGTCCGCTAAGTACTTCGGACGATGCCCAAAGTGACCCTGTCCTTGCAATAGAAGCACTCAAGGTCCGGCTTAGGACCAGACACGAGCTTCTTCTCACCGAGGGCATTGCGCTGCCACGCCTTCTTGAAGGGCTTCTTTGCTCCCTTACCTTTCTTAAAGGTGGGGGGATTGTTGACCATCAACACATGATTATTCTTTTTGATGTTCACCTCCGCTACTTTCATCTTAGCAAAGAGCTCAGTGATCATATCAGTGGAACCAATATGATTGTGATCAACTACAAAACTTTTGTAGCTAGGAGTGTCAATCTTGAGCTCCTCTGGAATCATGCAGTCCAGTTGCTCAAGGCGTTGAGTGTAGCCCGACATCTTAATGGCGTGCTCACTAACAAAACTCCCTTCCTCCATCTTGTAGTTAAAGAATTTCTTAGAGATCTCATATCTCTCAGAACGGGCTTGAGTCTGAAACATGTTTTTCAGCTCCTCGAGAATCTCAAAGGGCCCGGCGAACTCCTCAAAACGATTTTGAAGATCCGATTCCATAGCATACAACATGGCGATCATAATCAAATCATAATCATCCTTGCGCGACTGATAAACAACTTTTTCATCAGCCGGCGCATCTATAGCAGGGGCGTCACCTAGCGCTTTCTCAAGGACATAGTCCTTTTGTCCGCCAAATGAGAATGATTCTCGAATGCGGAACCATTTGGTGAAGTTAGACCCATTGTTTCTAAGCTTTTCTATCTCAAAGAATACGTTGAAGTTGAAGTTGGACTTGGCCATGTGATCTATGATTTGCAAGTACAATTTAGACTATGTTCATGATAAATAGTTCAACTTAATCAAATTACTAGATGAACTCCCACTAAATTCAACATCCCTCAAGTTGTTTAGTGAACACGATCCAAATTCACCACACCTAATCCGATCATCACGAGAAGAGATGTGGTTTCAATGGTGGACAACAAAGTGTTGATCATATCATTCATATGACTCATGCTTAACCTTTCGGTTCTTGTGTTCCGAGGCCATGTGTACATGCTAGGCTCGTCAAGTTAGACCCAAGTATTTCGCAGTGCAAAACTGGATTGCACCCGTTGTATGTGAGCGAGATTCTATAGCACCCGATCATCACGTGATGCTTGGACACGACGAACTTTCTGAAGCGGTGCATACTTGGGGAGAACATGCTTTTATCTTGATCTTTAAGTGAGGAATCATCTTATAATGCTACCGTCGCGATGATCTAAGCATAATAAGATACATAAAGGATAAACATCACCTGCATATAACTTTATGTGACATGGTATAGCCAATCTTCGCGCAATGATTTCCATCTTGTGCGTGCCAGCATGATCTCCATCACTCCACCATGATTGCCTCCACCACAAATAGCAACTACAACTATTGCTAACTACTTAGCGATAAAGTAAAGCAATTACATGGCGTATAAGAAGTTGACTCGCAGGTCATACACAATTATAAAGACAACCATATGGCTCTGACGCGGTTGTGTACTCATCGACATGCAAGTCGTGAAACATTATAAAACATGATCATCGCATACAATATACACATCACATCTTGGGCCATACCATATCACAGAAAACACTCCCTGCAAAAACAAGTTAGACGCCTCTACTTTGTTGTTGCATGTTTTACGTGGCTTATGGGAGTAGATGCTAAGAACGATTCTTACCTACGTAAAGCCACAACGGTGATATTATGGTTGCCAAACTCCAGTGTTAATCCCATGAAAACTATAGTGAGAGAACTGACATCCACCACCGCATGTGTGGTACAAGCCACACGTCAAGTGCGGAGTCGCATGAACGACGTCGCAGTAAGGTTGGCTGGACCGCTTCAATCTCACTATCCCGTGTCATAAGAAGAACACAAACAAGAGGCTTGCAACAGAAAACATCAACGCCGCAACAACCATGTTGTGTTCTACTTGTGAAACACATCTACGCATAGATCTAGCTCGATACCCTCAAGGGTTTGGCGGCATAGTAAATCAAAATTTTCTACGGAGCGAGAGGGAAAGCCAAGATCTAATCTAGGAGATGCAAACAACGAGAGATTGGATTAGATCTTCATACCCTTGAAGATTCGACAGTGAACGCTCATTTTAACGTGTGGGTGATGTAGTCGTACTCGCTTCTCCTCCTCGCGATCCGATCCGATCTAGCACCACAAGTGGCGGTGCCTCCGTGAGATGCACACGCAAGACTCGACGTCTCCTCCTTCCTCGTACCAGCGAGTATGGTGGAGAGATAGATTGGATCTACAACACGACGGCGTGGTATATATGGTGGAGAATTTCTGCTGCAGGGCTTCGCCTACAAACAGTCGGGAGGAAGAGAGGAAGGTAGCAAGGCAGCTAGGGCTTGGAGGGAGGTGTGTAGTAGTGGGGAGGGGGCGCACCACCCCTCTATATATAGAGGGGGCGGCCAGCCCTTGCCCCTCCTCCAAGCCTATCTCTAGTTTAAACAAACTCTCCCTTATCTAGAAATCCTATCTCTAGTTTAAACGATTTAAACTCTCCCTTATCTAGAAATCCTATCTCTAGTTTAAACAAGTTTAAACTTATCTAGGATCGGCTGGGCCCTATGGGGCCTTGTGCCCCTGGCCCAATGCGGCCAGGACACTCCCTCATAGGCCCATGCCCCCTCCCGGAAGGTGGGGCCACGTTGGTCCCCTTCCGGAAGGTTCTAGAAGCTTCCGGTACAATACCGATTAACTTGAACAATTCAACTCCAAAACTGCACGCCTTATATGAATCTTATTCTCGGACCATTCCTAACCTCTCGTGATATCCGGATCCCATCCGAGACTCAAAAAATTCATAAACCAATTATCCAATCTATCCTAGCGTCGAGATACGTTATGTGTGACCTCGGGTTCGAGAATATGCGACATGATCTTCTATCAATAATCAACAGGTCTGCAGGCACCCATATTGACTCCACACATTCATCGATGATCATATCGGATGAACCATGATGCCAGGATTCAATCAATCCCATATATATATTCCTTCGTCTCGCGATATTTTACTTGCGAGATTCGATCGTACTGGCCATACCTAGTTCAATCTCGTTCACGGAAGTACTTTACTCGTCCGTAATCCGATATCATTTTGTGATTAACTCCTTAACCACATGCTTGCAAGCGGTGTTGATATCGACACGAGTGGGCCAAGTATATCTCTCCGACTTGGGAGGGACAAATTCCATCTCGATACATACAACCCAACAGATACTTTCCGATCACCTGAGAGACACCTTTATGATCACCCTCTCATAGGATGATGTTTGATGACCTCAAAGCTTTCTTCCGATACCAGGGAGTTGCATTATCTCATGGTCTAAGGAATACAATATTTGACATAGGAAAAGCTTCGCAAAGACGAACACGATGACACGATCTAATTGCTCTGCTTTGTTTGGGTCTATCCACCATATCATTCTCCCAATGATATGATCTCATTATCAATTGACAACTCATGTCTATGGTTAGGAAACCTTAACCATCATTGATCAATGAGCTAGTCCATAGAGGCGTACTAGGGACACGGTGTTGTTCACAAACCACACAAGTATTAAAGTTTCCGCTTAATACAATTCTAGCATGGAATATAAACTTTATCATGAACAAGAATTATAATAATAACATCTTTATTATTGCCTCTAGGGCATAATTCCAACAATACAGTCACTTGCCAGGGAGCTTGAGCACTTCACTTGTGTGTTACCGGACAAGTTTGTTGCCGGAGGCATCATTGCCAAACTTCCCCAGTCATGGAGGAATTTTGCTACTTATCTGAAGCACAAGAGACAAGAGTTCTCCGTGACGGATCTCATTGAGACTCTTGATGTGGAAGAGAAGGCGAGAGCAAAAGACACACGTGCTCGAGGTACCGAGGGAGGTTCTAATGCCAACCTGGTACAGAAAAGGAACTTCCAGCCTCACAAGTTCAAGAACAAAGGCAAGTTTGATGACAAAGGAAAGTTCAATGGAAAGAACAAGGCCTCACAGTCCACCAGCTTCAAGAAGAAGACTGATAAGAGGAAAGGTGCTTGTCATGTGTGCGGTGATCCTAATCATTGGGCTCCTGCTTGTCCCAACCGCTTTGACAAGCGCCAACATGGGAAGATCAGCAAGACTGCTAATGTTGTCATGGGCGACGTTGAGATGAAAGATGTTGGGTATGGTATATTACCTGCTGTTCTTTCATTATGTCATTCTCCTGATTGGTGGATTGACACGGGCGCTAATGTACATGTCTGTTCTGATATTTCCATGTTTTCTTCATATCAGGTCAGAGGGACTCAAACTGTGCTGATGGGGAACGGCTCGCATGCTTCTGTTCATGGTGTTGGTACGGTTGATCTGAAGTTCACTTCGGGAAAGACTGTGCGCCTGAAGAACGTGCATCATGTTCCCTCAATAAATAAAAATCTTGTTAGCAGATATCTTCTGTGTCGAGATGGCTACAAGATTATATTCGAGTCCAATAAATTTGTAATTTCGAAGTATGGAACCTTTATTGGTAAAGGCTATGAATGCGGAGTCTTGTTCCTATTATCTATGTCAGACATTTGTAATAAAGTTGTTAATCATATTTACACAAATTTTGAATCAAATGTCTGGCACTCTCGTCTTTGTCATATTAATTTTGGTTGTATGACGCAGCTAGCCAAAATGAATTTAATCCCTGATTTCTCAACTGTTAAGGGATCTAAGTGTCAAGTCTGCGTGCAAGCTAAACAACCTCGCAAGTCACATACGACTGCAGAAGTGAGAAATTTAACACCACTAGAGCTCATACATTCTGATCTTTGTGAGATGAATGGTGTGTTGACAAAAGGTGAAAAAAAAATATTTCATGACTTTGATCGATGACTCTACGAGATATTGTCATGTGTATCTTCTGAAATCAAAAGATGAGGCTTTGAGTTTCTTCAAAATCTATAAAGCTGAGGCAGAAAATCAACTTGATCGAAAGATTAAGAGGCTAAGGTCTGATCATGGTGGAGAGTATTTTTCCAACGAGTTTGATTTCTTTTGTGCGGAACATGGCATAATTCATGAGAGGACACCTCCCTACTCACTCCAGTCAAATGGAGTAGCCGAAAGAAAGAACCGTACTCTAACAGATTTGGTTAACGCCATGTTAGACACATCGGGTCTTTCTAAGGAATGGTGGGGGGAGGCACTATTGACCGCGTGTCATGTCCTAAACCGAGTTCCCACAAAGAACAAAGAAAATACTCCATTCGAAGAATGGGAGAAGAAAAGACTAAAACTCTCTTACTTACGTACTTGGGGTTGTTTGGCAAAGGTTAATGTACCAATCCCTAAGAAGCGCAAGCTTGGACCAAAAACCATTGATTGTGTTTTTCTGGGCTATGATTTTCATAGCATTGGTTATAGATTCTTGATAGTAAAATCTGAAGTACCTGACATTCATGTCGGTACAATCATGGAGTCGACTGATGCGACTTTCTTTGAGGATATCTTTCCAATGAAGGATAAACCTAACTCATCAAATCCGGAGATACCTAGTTCATCTAATCAGGAATTTGCTATATTCTCTGAACCTATCATTCTGATTGAACACTCTGAAATTCCTAAGGAGGATGATAATGAAATTCCTAAAAGGATCAAGAGACAAAGGAATGCAAAGTCTTTTGGTGATGATTTCATTGTGTACCTTGTGGATGACACTCCCACTTCCATTTCAGAAGCTTATGCATCTCCTGATGCTGACTACTGGAAGGAAGCTGTTCATAGTGAGATGAATTCCATCTTAGCTAATGAAACATGGGAGATCACTGATCGTCCTTATGGGTGCAAACCTGTAGGATGTAAATGGGTGTTCAAGAAGAAACTAAGGCCTGATGGTACTATTGAGAAGTACAAGGCAAGGCTAGTGGCCAAGGGTTATACCCAAAAGGAAGGTGAATACTTATTTGACACTTACTCACCTGTAGCAAGGTTGACCACCATTCGAGTACTACTTTCTCTGGCTGCCTCACACGGTCTTCTCGTTCATCAAATGGACGTTAAGACGGCTTTCCTAAATGGAGAGTTGGATGAGGAAATTTATATGGATCAACCAGATGGTTTTGTAGTAAATGGTCAAGAAAGAAAAGTGTGCAAGCTACTGAAGTCTTTGTATGGTCTTAAACAAGCACCTAAGCAAAGTACGAAAAATTTGATAAAACCTTAACCGCTGCAGGCTTTGTTGTAAACGAAGCTGACAAGTGTGTATACTATCGCCATGGTAGGGGTGAGGGAGTCATCCTTTGTTTGTATGTTGATGACATACTGATTTTCGGAACCAACCTTAATGCAATTAAGGAGGTCAAATATTTCTTATCTCGTTCCTTTGAGATGAAGGATCTGGAAGCAGCTGATGTCATCCTGAACATCAAACTATTGAGAGATTATGATGGTGGGATTACACTGCTTCAATCCCACTATGTGGAAAAGATCTTGAGTCATTTTCGGGTATAGCGACGTCAATTTTTCTCCTACACCGTATGATCCTAGTGTGTTGCTTCGAAAGAATCGAGGAAATGCTAGAGATCAACTAAGATACTCTCAAATCATTGGCTCGCTTATGTATTTAGCTAGTGCCACGAGGCCTGACATCGCCTTTGCTGTAAGCAAACTCAGTCAATTTGTTTCAAATCCAGGAGATGATCACTGGCATGCTCTTGAGAGAGTTATGCGATATCTAAAAGGCATCATGAGCTATGGCATACACTATACCGGTACCGAGGGTACTAGAGGGTTATAGTGATTCAAATTGGATATCCGATCGACGAGATAAAGGCCACAAGTGGATATGTTTTCACACTTGGTGGTGGCATTTCTTGAAGTCTTGCAAGCAGACCATCTTAACGAGGTCAACTATGGAAGCAGAACTCACAGCACTAGACACAGCCACTGTTGAAGCAGAGTGGCTTCGTGAACTCTTGATGGACTTACCTGTGGTTGAAAAACCTATACCCGCAATTCCAATGAACTGTGATAATCAAACTGTGATTATTAAGGTGAACAGTTCTAAGGATAATATGAAGTCCTCAAGACATGTGAAGAGGAGACTAAAATCTGTTAGGAAAATGAGAAACTCCGGAGTTATTGCATTGGATTATATCCAAACATCTAAGAACCTGGCAGATCCCTTCACAAAGGGACTATCACGCAATGTGATAGAAAATGCATCAAAGGAGATGGGTATGAGACCCACACTATGAGTTTTCCACAGTGGTAAACCACTCTATGTGATCGGAGATCCCATGAATTGGAATTGGGAGACAAGATGTTGGTTAGCTGAGAGGAAAGTATCCCTACTTTAATAAACACTAGTCCATAAAGATGCAATACTTTCCTATTCTGCATGGTAGGTTGATTTATTATCTTAATATGTTCTAAGTGGCTTATCCTAAGCAAAGATGTTGTCCTGCAGAACATCTTTTGAAGAACACACCTATATGAGTCTGAATGTTAAAACGTCGCAGTCTATGAGAGTAGGGTGCTCTCTAATAAACTCATGAAAGGTTATGGAGTATGACGTATAAGCTCCACCCGCGGGGAAGTCCCACGGTAGCCTAGTATCGATCAAGACTTTTTGTGAAGCTAGGTTCGCAGCAAACTTGCAGTTCAAGGCATAGTCCACTATACAAGTTGCGGCCTAGTATAACATAAAGCTCTAGGTGGAAGTTCAACTTAGCCTCCACTACTGATCAGGTATATAAACAATGTTTTGGAACCAAAGGCAAACTTCATGTGCCTCTGGGATCTGGTGGGGGATTGTTGGAATTTTTGCCTAAATAGGCCTAGCCCATTTATTATACGCCAATAAATTCCTGAAATCCTAGAGGCCCATTTGGCCCATTCATGCAAGACAAGAGTTGGGACAAATGTTTAGTCCCACATTGCTAGTTGAGTGAAAGTTAGACCAGCTTATAAGTGAGCTCTCCTATCACTTGGTAAAAGGATGAGAAGGAGAAGGAGAGAGTTCCACACGTGCGCTCCTCCTCCTCGCTCGCCTCGCCACGCCTCGTCACGACACGACACGACACGCGCGCGCCGCGGGTTGCGGGAATCTCGCCGAGCCGAGCTTTATTTTGCCACGCATGAATGGTATATGAACAGATGTACAAAAGCTGAAACGTTTGCTTTGAGTGGACTGTTAATACGAGTTAAATGAATACGAATTGAGTGGAGGCTGTCCGGTGGACTGCCGCCTGTTCGCTTCATCTACCGTCCATTCGTTTCATCCTCTGCAATTGATCATCTACCTTCCCTCTCGTGCCTATAAGAGAGAGAGGTCGCGCCTCCTCCATAATCACACATCCCTTGCGCCCGCCTTCGAGCATTGCGCTACCTCCATCTTTCCCATCCCGTCTTGCGTGCACCGCGAGCCGACAAGAGGCCTCGAGATCCCGCTGCTCGAGTCTGTGACGGGAGAAGGCGATAAAGTTTTGGGGAGCGCTATCGCGCGACCATCTGGATTCGCCACGGACTCCCTCACAGATAGCGACGCGTCTTCCCGACGAGGACTTCTTCCCGACATCAAGACTCTCTTCCTCGACGACATGGCCAACGACGGTTCCAACGCCGGGCGGTTCCACTGACATCGCCGTGTACATCTTCTGTCTCAATCTTGTTCTGATCATATCCAAAGTTTTATGCCTTGCAGTTTGTTTGGCTACATGCCTTAATATGTTTTCGCTATTTCACATGATTATTATTTTGCCTACTATTCTAATCATGTTTTATCTAGCGTTTATTATAGATAATTCGCTTGGTAAATTGCTCTATTACTCAACAGAGTGTTTTGTGTCGATGGATGTCGATATTATTACCAATATTCCACTTACGACTCGGTGCCAAGAGGACTTCTGGGCTTGGCGCTATGAGAGGACTGGGGTGTTCTCTGTCAGGTCGTCATACTGTATGCTAGTGAATACAAGAGAGAAGCGGACAGATTGGCTCGAGGAAAGGACGAGTTCATCTGATGCGGCGGCAGAGGCAAAGGTGTGGACGAGACTTTGGCGGGTCAAAGTACCTGCAAAGATTCGGGTGTTCCTATGGAGGTTAGCCAGACAAACTTTCCCGTCTGCGGATTTACTTCACCATAGACACATGGCAGTGCATAGTTCTTGTGCGATCTGTGGCGAGCAGGATTCATGGAGACATTCTCTGGTGGAGTGCAACATGGCCAGATGTGTGTGGGCACTTGCTCCGGAAGACATCACGGAAGTGGTTGCGAACTCACAAGAGCCACATGCTAGGGCATGGCTTGCAATGCTGTTCGGGGCGTTGCGGCAGGAGGAGCTCACGAGAGTGGTGGTTACGCTATGGGCCATCTGGTATGCTCGGTGGAAAGCGATACACAAGGCTGTTTTCCAGAGCCCCCTCTCAACAAATTGCTTTATTGAGCGGTTCATCTCTGATCTAGGCATAGAACCTGGATAAGAACATGGGAATTCAGTTGTTTCGAAGAATTCAGCGATGGCAGCCTTTTCTGCTGTTGTGCGAGACGCAGATGGTTTATTCCAAGGAGCATCATCTGTGGTGATTAAGGGAATGACATAGCTGGAGACGTTGGAAGCCCTTGCTTGCAGGGAGGGGCTATCGATTGATGTTGATCTCCTCCCGCAGCACTTCAGACTTGCAAGTGATTGCAGCAATGTTATCAATAGTATCACAAAAGCGGGCATGGGCCACTACGGCCATATTATCCAAGAGATTAAGGAGAGGGCTGCCTCTTTCCGAGGCATAGATTTTGTTCATGAAAATAGGAAAGCCAACTTGGATGCACACAGCCTAGCTAGAAGCTCTTTGTATCTGGATGAAGGGAGGCATGTGTGGTTTAGCACTCCACCTGATGGTGTTTATACGGCTCAAAACTTTGAATAAATGAAGTGAAGTTCTCTAGAAAAAACTAAAAAAAGCAAAAAAAAAAAAAAAAACTGCACGAGGAGTTGGTGCTTATCACAGATACTACTCCCTCTAGAAATATAAGATGTTTTAGGTTTGTAAAGTAAATGTATATAGACACCTTTTACTAAACATATATATAAAAAAGTGTCTAGATATATTAGCTTCACTAACCTAGTACTCCCTCCATTTAGAAATATAAAATGTTTTAGTGTTTATGAAACATAGAGAGTAATAATATCCATCACCAGTGACACCACTCTACGTCCGTCTACCAGCTTATAAACTAGACGTTCTACAAAAAAATTTATAAACTAGACACTTTCTCTACAAGCGTCATGAAATGCAATGCGTCGATGGGTTCGAGCAGCCTGGAGAAGCGGGTGGCCGGGTGGGGGTGGGTGGGGGGAGGTACAAGGAGGTCCTTCTCCTCTATCAGTTTTAGGAAGCTATCGTTTCATGAATTTGCTGGGTTTAATGGGAGAACGGTCGTTCGGTTCCACGGCAGACATCTTTTTTAGGTGAGACGTTACAAATCACGAACGCACAGATCACTGTACGTCATTAGCGGTCGGTTATACTGTCATCAAGAACATATACTTTTCCGGCAGCCGTACACGATCGACCGGCCGGCGGAGATTCTTAGCCTAATAATTTATCAAACAATTTCCATATATGATACTAGTGTCGATTGGACGTCTAATGGATGCATTGTGGTCATCACACCTGGGATGTTGTGCTTAATTTCCATACTTTTTTTATTACTTTCTTTGATCCATTAGCTGATTCAAATTTATCTAGATTCAAATATATCTAACATTAAAATAAGACAAATCCAAATCAACTTAATATGGATCCAAGGAAGTATTAGTATCTACTGATCGCCAGCATCAACTTTCAAACAAAAGTCTAAAACAATGCGACAAAGTGACAGCTACCGATGTGTTCGTTTTGGGGGACTAAAATCCTAACGTTCGCTCGATAGAATTTTTGACAAATTAAGGATCTTACTGAAAACAAATGTCCTATCAGATCCCATGGATTTTTCACAGTCATTTCAAACTTCAGGCTTCCTATATTCTGGCCTCTGTCTATCCATGCAATAAGGAAAGCATGCAAAATCAGGTCGACCAGCATGTACCGCTGCTCCTAGCTACTGACACACTGTTATTTTCTAAAATTTGACGATATAATCCATCCGTTCACTAACGTAAGATCTTTTAGAAATTTCAAAATAGACTAGGTTCAGATTAAAATAGATAAATGTAAATAATAAAATGTTTCTAGATACATATATTTTTTCTAAAAAGGTAGGTCTTATATTAGTAAACAAAATAAATATTAATAATCATCAACATGTGTACAAAAAGCATAAAAATAATAAATAGGTATTTTAACCATCCAGTGATAATTAAAAACACTAGAGCGAGAGTCGAAGGCGTGTCACAATCCTCATATTTCCATCACCGGAGTCAGGCAACACTTGTAGTATAGATTTTTTTTGCGAGAAAAGATCCGGATCTATTTTATGAGTGCACAAAACGTACAAAGCATTCTAAATATAATAAAAATTACATGGAGGTCCTTGGACCACCTAACAACCACTAATGCCGCTAGAGAGAGCCGCCGACGCGCTGCTATCGCCGCCCCCTTATCGGAGCCAGTCTGATGTTGTTGATGACAGTCGGGAAGTCTTTGTGCACGCGCCCATAAGGACGAGCGCCCCAGAGCTGAAGCTGTCGCCATTGAACTCTTGAATTGATCTGAAACTTGTAACACCAAACCTAGAACACACGTATACTGGATGATATTCACAACTCCATGGAAGCGGCGACCAGACGAATCCTCGCCCTCCTCAACGCCAGAGGCAAGATCGTCACAGACGAGAGGTGGAAGAGGAGGCGGGTATACCTTATTCTTGTCCCGCTTAACGCTGTCATAGTCACCATAACATCGATGTCGGTTGACCAAACTCTAACTTTAGGGACCTTCTACAGCGCCGAGCGCGAGTTCGAGGTCTCCACCCCCTTCCGCTGCCGGAGCGACAAGCAGAGGAGGCAGGGACCCGTCGATTCCCAGACGTAGACGACGAGAACGAAGCAGATTGCGACGGCGGCTAGGCTCTTTTTCTCAAGGGGAGGAGAGAGACACATATATATATAACTCGTTCGGTCAATATCTTGGGTTTGTAGTATACCTTGTTGTAATAGACGAATGACATGACGCCATGCTAAGAACAACACATTAGAGCTGCAATCATTCATCGCAAACAATGATAACCGTAGATCAAAAGTAACTGACCAACAACACGAAAAGCGATCTGCCGGCTGGCTAAGAGCAAGTTCAATAGTACAGCCGACTGTCGGCTATAAGTCATTGCCATGTCATCTATAGCCAACACTATAGCCAACATGTATAATAGCTAGTTACAAAAATATGTTACTTTATTAACATATGACCCACATTCAATCTCTCAAAGTGCCTAGGAGCACGTGCAAGAGCTGGCTCTTGCATGAGAGCCCGCTTCTTTTCTCTCTCCTATTCTCTCTCTGCCAACTCAGCACGAATATAGTATTTTAAGTCTTATAGTCAGCTGACTCACCCTTTGTACTTGCTCTAATGGCAAAATTGAGAAATCATTCCATCCACAGCTGGCAAGATACGACATGTCAGCCGGAGACGACACAGCAGCTTGAATGGAAAGGAACGTCCTAAGATTCCTGATCATCTCCTGCAAATGCAACCGCACCGCTTACGTGCAAAGTAAACCATGAGCCCCATAATGCGGTAATTATCAGCCTGGCAAGCTAGACCACCAGAGATAAACCGACTAAAGCAGAGTGTCCATATACATTATGCCAACGACAAACACTTCCCTTCGAATATACTCCCTCTGTTTCAGAATATAAGATGTTTTAGTTTTGTGAAGCAAATGTATTTAGACTTGTTTTAGTATGTAGGTTCACTCAATTTAGGGGTGAATCTATACACTAAAAGAAGTTTAGATTTATTTTCTTCACAAACCTAAAACATCTTATATTTTGAAATGAAGGGAGTATAACCGTATTATATTCGTGATAGTCGCCTTCCCCTCTTCTCCAAGCGAAACCATGCATATTAGTACTCCCTCCGATTCATATTACTTGTCACTAAAATAGATGTATCTAGACATGTTTTAGTGCTAGATACATCTATTTTAACGACAAGTAATATGAATAGAAGGGAGTATATAACTTGGTCGGCAGCTTGCAGGCCACAAAAGATAATCTGTCGTGTCGTGCGTTGCCGTGACACGTCGATGATCATGATGGATCCAGTAGTAGTAGTATAGCACCTAATAACTGAAGTGCAGACAGCAGAGTTCATCTATACACACAACACACGGTCACATGTCAGACACTTGTATGTCCAAACGACGACTACACTACGTTCGTTACGACGACCAACCTCATTCACTCGATCTCCAACTCGATTTGGTTCGATTTTTTGCGGCAGCTGCAAGCAGGATGCTGCTGCTACGCGTGACGCGGTTTTAAATAGTGGAGGCGATGGATGGTGAAGGCAGGCAGGCAGGCAGGCAGGCGGCTGGTGGAACGTAACGTAACTGTCCAACAACAACCAGCAGCATGATGCACGCAAAACAGCACAAGATCGTGTTGGAGTTAGTTGTAATATTTTAAGTTTTAGGTACTAAAATAGAAAAAGTAACTGAACTATGTAGATCCTGGAAGAAGACTCGAGAGAGTGAGTGGTGTAGATATTAGGCTCCCCCTCCCTCTGACTAGTGTACTCTCTCTAGTGGTATGAAAATATTCATGAGAATTAGTCTAATTCTTCCACGAATCTCTTCATGGTATCGAGCAGATTTAATCCGGTGCATTTCCTGCGAATTTTGAGCTGATTCATTGGCAAAGAATTGGATTGAGGCGGATCTTGAAGGGTGCCGCCGCGCAGATCGGCCGCTGCCGATTCGGGAGCTGTCAAAGCTTCTCGCCGCCCCGCAATCCTTTCTTCCTGTCGCCTTGGCGTCCGTGAGGGAGTGGTGCTGGGATTTGTTATCGGTGCCATTTCCAGTTTAACCCGCAGCTGCCAACTGCTCTTGGCTGGTTCCAGTGAAAATCAAAATCAAGCTTTCCATACCTTCTGCCGTGGACTAGAAGAATCCAAGGTACAACGTGCTAGTGCTGCTACTATTTGTTCATCTAGACTCAATTGTGGTGCTGCGGACACTGTCTTGTGTGGCTGAATGTTTTGGCCATATTGCAACTGCTCTGAAGATTAGTACTACTTGCTAGAAAATAAGGAATCACGTGCTATTGATTCCTCGCTGCTCTTGAGTGCTGCTACTAGCAGTTTAGAAAATACTGTATTCTGGTGCTGTTCTTAACTGAGGAAAATTATGGGGGACTCAGCCAAAGACAAAACAGGGGATTCTAGTATTGATAAAATGTATGAAATTTTTAGGGAGCTCCTTGAACAGCAGAAGAAACAATCAATGTTGGTCCCTGAGGCATTAAAGTATGCGCTTGAGCCCAATCCTGTCAAATTATCTGGTCCTGCCAACTATGTCAGTTGGAGGCGTCATGCTCAGTTAATTTTGAGCTCTCATGGTTACGACTACTTGCTTACTGATGATGAAGAAAAAATGAAGAGTGGTGACACCTCAGCTAGACAGATCAATGATAGAGTTTTGGTCTGGTTATTGGGAAGTATGGAGCCCATTGTGCGTCAACAGGTTGAGATCATGACAACAGTATTTGAGGTATGGGTTGCACTAGAGAAGCAGTTTTCTGGCAAATCAAATAAAATGCAGGCCACTCGCATTATGGGTGAACTCACTCACCTGAACCAAGGCACTCAATCTGTAACTGAGTATGCCGGTGAGGTGAAACGTTTATATAGGGATCTGCATTATTATCACCCTTTTCAACCTGTTGATAAGAAGGATTTAGCCATTCATCACAAATGGTTTGAGTCTATTGTGGCCAAGCTTTTCCTTGATGGACTAAACCAGGAATTTGATCTCCGACGCCAAATCATTTTTTCTGAAACTGTGTGGCCTGGCCTTGAGGATATCATCTCTAGTGTCCTTGAGGAAGAGACACGGTTGTCACAATCTAAGGAAGATAACTTGAAAGGTGGGGTAGATCGTGCAGCTCTGTCTATGCGACCTCGTCATGTTGCAAGGCCATTCAGTAAATTGGACAAGAGTAAATTATTTTGTGATCATTGCAAAAGGAATGGGCACACAAAAGACACATGTTTTGAACTGCATGGTTTTCCGTCTTGGTGGGAGAAAGGGAGATCTCGGCCAGGGGGAGCTCAGGGTTCAAATAGGCATCAAGCTAATCACACTACAGCTACAAGGGAGCTACCATTGGTAGATGTGCGAGCTCTTGAGGATTTTACTTCCAAGCTTAAACTCTCAGAAGGCTCATCTTCCTCCCAGGGTCCCTCCAAAGCCGATTCTAGTTTGTACATCACTTCTCATCAAGGTACGACACCTCAGCAGGCCCATACTTCCACAACTCAATCAAAATCCTGGATCATTGATACCGGAGCCACTAATCATATGACAGGAGCATCAAACCTTTTTACCACATATAGTCCATGCTCAGGTAAGGACAAGGTACGTGTGGCTGATGGATCCATGGCACCTATTGTAGGACGTGGATCTGTTAGGTGCACCAATACATTGTCCTTATCCCCTGTCTTGCATGTTCCCAAACTTCCAGTCAACCTATTGTCAGTTAGCTCAATTAATAAATCTCGTAATTGTAGAAGTTGGTTTGATCCTACTTGTTGTGCTTTTCAGGAGCTAAAGACAGGGAGACTATTAGGGACTGGGACCGAGCATGATGGGCTCTATTATCTTGATGAAGGAAGAGAAGAAACTGCCCTTGCATCCAGTTTGTCTCCAGTCCAAGAGCTCATGATGCATCATCGCAGGCTTGGACACCTCTCTTTTGCCGCCTTATATCATATATACCCTTCCCTGTTTAAGTTATGCACCAGGGAGTCTTTAGTATGTGATGCATGTGAATTAGCAAAACATACCAGGGGCTCTTATCCTAGTATTGGTCTAAGAAGTAGTAAACCTTTTGAGATAATCCACTCTGATGTATGGGGACCGTGTGAGGTTCATTCTATTTCTGGTCATCGTTGGTTCGTAACCTTTATTGACTGTTTTAGCCGTTTTACATGGCTTTATCTCCTAAAGCGTAAAAGTGACGTGTTATCTGTGTTTAAAGATCTGTGTGCTCTTATTAAAAACCAACATGCAACAACTGTTAAGATTCTTCGTTCAGACAATGGTACTGAATATCTTAACCAAGATTTTGATCAATTTCTTGCAATCAGTGGCATAGAACATCAAACTACATGTGTTAATACCCCGGAACAAAATGGTGTGGCTGAACGCAAAAATAGGCATTTACTTGAAGTTGCTCGCTCACTAATGTTTGAAATGCATGTTCCAAAATTTTTGTGGAGTGAAGCAATTAAAACAGCAACATATCTCATAAATCGTATGCCGCTTCGTGTTCTTGGTTATAGAACTCCTGCTGAGTGTTTGTTGGGTTCAAATGATTTTATTGTCCCTCCAAAGATTTTTGGGTGCGTTTGCTTTGTGCATGATTACAGAAATTCCGTAGGTAAATTAAACCCGCGTGCCGTGAAATGTGTTTTCACGGGCTACTCTCCTTCAAGTGGTACAGGTGGTTCTCTAATTCATGATAACTTGGTGTCTCCTGAAAATAATTTGTCTAGCAATAATGATTTAAGCCAGGGGGAGAAGACACGTCATGATGGGTCTGATAGTGAGTTTTGTCCTGGAGACACTATGGATGCAACACAGAATTCTCCGCTTCCATCTCAAGGTGAAGAATCTACTATGCCTAAGGGCCCAGGTACTGATAGTATTTACCCAAATTCTACTGTTCCTATTAGCACTATAGGGCAGAGTGACAACCAACTATCTACTATTAATCCGCAAGCTAATTTACCTACTGCCTTGAGAAAATCAACTAGGACTCGCACCACTCCAGGACATCTTAAAGATTTTGTTGGGTATAAACATAACATTGCAAACTTCATTTCCTATAAACATTGCAGTCCTACTTTCAAAAGTTTTATTGCTTCTTTAAACTCTATCACCATACCATCCCACTGGAAAGTAGCTTTAGAGGACCCAAAATGGAGGGAAGCAATGCTTGATGAGATGAGAGCCTTGGAAAAAAATAAAACATGGGAGCTCGTGGATCTACCACAAGGTAAGCAACCTGTAGGATGTAAGTGGGTTTTCTCTGTCAAACACAACCCCGAGGGAACAATAGATAGATATAAAGCTCGACTAGTAGCTAAGGGTTACACACAAACTTATGGTATTGACTACGGGGAAACATTTGCTCCTGTTGCGAAGATGAATTCGGTCCGGACACTCATTTCTTGTGCTGTCAATCTAGATTGGAGTATCTATCAAATGGATGTAAAAAATGCTTTTCTCCACGGAGATCTGCAAGAGGAAGTCTATATGGACATTCCACCTGGTTTCGAATTAAGTGAGCACACAGGGAAGGTGTTGCGCCTCCGTCGCTCATTGTATGGCTTGAAACAATCACCACGAGCATGGTTTGATCGGTTCAAACAAGCCATGCTCAAGAGAGGCTTTTACGAAAGCAACGCAGACCATACATTATTTTACAAGCACACTGATAATAAAGTTGCAATTTTAATAGTATATGTCGATGACATTGTGATAACAGGTGATAACCACAAGGAAATTGATGACCTGAAGTGTCACCTAGCACAAGAATTTGAGGTCAAGGACCTTGGGCACCTAAGATATTTCCTTGGCATAGAAGTTTCCCGTGGACCACAAGGTATATTTCTATCACAAAGGAAGTACACTCTAGACCTACTCAGAGAAACCGGTATGCATGGTTGTCGTCCAGTTTCAACTCCCATAGAGCAGAATCACCGCCTTAGTAGTAGTATGGGAACTCCTGTTGTGAGGCGTTATAGGCGACTTGTTGGAAAATTGATATATCTTTCCCATACACGCCCGACATTGCATTATTTGTAAGTGTTGTGAGCCAATTCATGCGTGAACCTAAGACAACACACTTGGATGCTTTGAATAGAATTTTAAAGTACCTTAAAGGATGTCCAGGGAAAGGTATCTTATACACTAAGCAAGGAGGTCTACAAGTTGAATGCTATACAGATGCTGATTGGGCTGGATCTTTAGATGATCGACGGTCCACTTCCGGTTATTGTGCATTTGTTGGGGGTAATCTTGTATCATGGAGGAGTAAAAAACAATCTGTGGTGGCTAGATCAACTGCAGAGGCGGAATTTAGATCAATGGCTCAGGGCATATGTGAACTATTATGGCTGCAAGTTCTGTTAGTAGAATTGAAATTGCATTCACATGGGCCACTGATGCTTTATTGTGATAATAAGGCTGCCATTGATATTGCAAATAACCCTGTCCAGCATGATAGAACTAAGCACATTGAAATTGATCGTCACTTTATCAAAGAAAAACTTGACAAGGGAATAGTGTGCTTACCATATGTTACCTCAGCAAGTCAAATAGCTGATATCCTCACTAAAGGATTGCCAGGATGTTTTCTGTATTTTGTAGCAAGATGGGTTTATCTGATGTGTTTGCCCCATCTTGAGGGGGAGTGTTGGAGTTAGTTGTAATATTTTAAGTTTTAGGTACTAAAATAGAAAAAGTAACTGAACTATGTAGATCCTGGAAGAAGACTCGAGAGAGTGAGTGGTGTAGATATTAGGCTCCCCCTCCCTCTGACTAGTGTACTCTCTCTAGTGGTATGAAAATATTCATGAGAATTAGTCTAATTCTTCCACGAATCTCTTCAGATCGAAAAAAGGCCGCCTGACGATCGTAGTATTTGGTGTGTTCGTCGCACCCGTTCTGAACTCTGACACCATGCGTCCAAGACATACGCAGTACCGGCCGGTACTGGTGCGCATTTGGTGATATGCTTACACGTGTAGATGTGTACGTCTAATTAAGTTGAGAAAGTGCGAGCAATTAATAAGGGCAGATAACAGGCTCTTTTCGGTATACTATAGTACTAGTACGACGTACCAGTCCATCCATATTTACATCGTACGTGTATCCGAGGTTTAAGTTTGGCCATCAATACAGAACATGTGATACTAGTATGTGTTTGTACAAAATTTATATATTGAGTTTGCAGTATTAATATATTATCGACCAAACTAAATCAAGCAGAATGAGAACATCATGTACAGAGGCGGATCCAGGGAGGGGCGACTAACACTAGTTTTGATGCTAAAGTACTAATCGTAATACTCTGTCTATTAGCTTAGACCGATGTCTGCAACATGCTAATTGGTGAAGCTTTATGGGACAAGCCTAAAATATTATAGCCATCAAGGGATAATACATATCTACTAAAGCACTGTCAAGATCACAGACAATCATCTGATCCATAGGACGCATCTGAATTTCTGCTCTACTTGGTTTTCCTCTACGATCTAGTCGAATTATTTATCTATTCTTCGCCTCCACCGTGGTGGAGCCTACCCAGGGTAAGGGTCTTGTTGGTTGAGTGTCGCCGCCGGGATCGGGATTTTGTATTCAAGCGTCGTCATGTCCATGATTACCGGTTAGCGAAGGCACAAATCATAACTCCCGTGCGTCTAGGAACTATTAACTACGGCATGCCATCGCCACGCCATGCCCAATTCGTTAATTGATCATGCTAACGTGTGATATCAGATATATTGCATGTTGTCTAATAGAATCGCTAGTTCATTATCCTATCTAATAGATTTTTTTTTGTGTAATCAATTGCAGATTATATACACCAGTATTTTTATGAACTACTTAACGATTAACTAACTATCGAGTTACTGATTTATTTGATAGGTTTGGGCATAGACCTACACTCAAACTAGTATAATGTATCTTGTCTTTTCATTGCAAAACATATAATGTTATAGTTTGATATCCATAGTATACACTAGAAGACTTGATATATTTTCATGTTTATCATTTTTCATGGTGAATTTTTTCTTTACCCCACATGCTCATATATTAGATCAAATAAAATGAAGTTTTAATTATAGAACATGTTGTCCGATAACACAACTGCATATATTAGTGTTGTTGTATACCTATTTTATTGTCACTATCATCTCCACCCCCTCCCTATGGTCAAATCCTGGATTCGCCCCTGATCATGTAAATAGGAATATAAGGAGGAATATGAAGGGTTTCGCGGCATAGTAAATCAAAATTTTCTACGGATGCGAACAGAGGGAAAGCCAAGATCTAATCTAGGAGATGCAAACAACGAGAGAGATTGGATTAGATCTTCATACCCTTGAAGATTCGACATGAACGCTCGTTTAACGTGGGTGATGTAGTCGCATCGCTTCTCCTCGCGATCCGATCCGATCTAGCACCACAAGTGGCGATGCCTCCGTGAGATGCACACGCAGCAAAGACTCGACGCCTCCTCCTTCCTTGGTCCAGCAAGTATGGTGGAGATGGGTTGGATCTACAACGCGATGGCGGTGCAATTGGTGGAGAATTTCAGCAGGCTTCGCCTAGCGCCTGGGAGGGAGAGAGGAGGGCAGCAGGATGGCTAGCTCTTGGAGGGGAAGGTGTCGGGGTTTGGTGCGCCCCCAGCCCTCTATATATAGAGGGGTGGGAACAGCCCTAGCCCCTCCCCCAAGACAAGGCCGGCGGCCCCAAAGGAGGAGGAGTGGGGGGCAAGGAAACCCCCCCTTCTAGAAACTCTATCTCGAGTTTAAACCTCTCTAGGCCGGCTGGGCCCTATGGGGCTTTGTGCCCCTGGCCCAAAGCGGCCAGGGCACTCCCTCATAGGCCCATGCCCCCTCCCGGAAGGTGTGGCCACGTTGGTCCCCTTCCGGAAGGTTCTAGAAGCTTCCGATACAATACCGATTAACCCTAACAATTCAACTCCAAAACTGCACCGCCTTTATATGAATCTTATTCTGGACCACTCTGGAACCTCTCGTGATGTCCCGGATCCCATCCGAGACTCCGAACAAAAACTCATAAACCAATTATCCAATATATCCTAGCGTCGAGACATGTTAAGTGTGTGACCCTGCGGGTTCGAGAATATGCAGACATGATCTTCTATCAATAATCAACGCAGGTCTGGAAACCCATATTGACTCACACATTCATCGATGATCATATCGGATGAACCACGATGCCGGATTCAATCAATCCCATATATATTCCCTTCTCTCGCGATATTTTTACTTGCCCGAGATTTGATCGTGCATGCGTCATACCTAGTTCAATCTCGCTCACGCAAGTACTTTACTGTTCCGTAATCCGATATCACTTTGTGATTAACTCCTTAAACACATGCTTGCAAGCGGTGTTGATATCGACAATGGGCCCGAAGTATATCTCTCCGACTTGGGAGGGACAAATCCCATCTCGATACATACAACCCAACACATACTTTCCGATCACCTGAGAGACACCTTTATGATCACCCTCTCATAGGATGACGTTTGATGACCTCAAAGATTTCTTCCGATACCAGGGAGTTGTATTATCTCATGGTCTAAGGAATACAATATTTGACATAAGAAAAAGCTTCGCAAAGACGAACACGATGACACGATCTAATTGCTTCGCTTAGTTTGGGTCTGTCCACCATATCATTCACCCAATGATATGATCTCATTATCAATTGACAACTCATGTCTATGGTTAGGAAACCTTAACCATCATTGATCAATGAGCTAGTCCATAGAGGCGTACTAGGGACACAGTGTTGTTCACAAACCCCACAAGTGTTAAAGTTTCCGCTTAATACAATTCTAGCATGGAATATAAACATTATCATGAACAAGAATTATAATAATAACATCTTTATTATTGCCTCTAGGGCATAATTCCAACAGTCTCCCACTTGCACTAGAGTCAATAATCTAGTTTACATTTGGCAACAATCTCACACCCATGGCACTGAGGTGCTGATCATTTTTTACACGTGGAAGAGGTTTAGTCAATGGATCTGCGACATTCAGATCTGTATGTACTTTGCTAATCTTCAGATCTCCATCTGCTATATAATCTCGGATTATATGAAACTTGCGGTTGATATGCTTGGTCTTTGGATGATATCTTGGTTCCTTAGTGAGTGCTATGGCGCCAGTGTTGTCACACAATATCTCCAGTGGGTCCAATGCACTTGGAACCACGCCAAGCTCAGTGATGAAGTTCCTGATCCAAACTCCTTCACTTGACGCTTCTGCAGCAGCCATGTATTCCGCTTCTACTGTAGATCCCGCGATCACTCTTTTCTTGCAGCTTCTCCAGCTCACAGCTCCTCCATTCAAAATATACACGTATACTGTCTGAGATTTAGAATCATCCTTGTCGGTGTCAAAACTAGCGTCGACGTAAACTTTTACGACGAGTTGTTCATCACCCCCATAGAGTAAGAACATTTCTTTAGTCCTATTTAGGTACTTTAGGATGTTCTTCACGGCTGTCCAGTGTTCCGCTCCTGGATCACTTTGATATCTGCTCGTCAAACTAAGAACATTGGACACATCCGGTCTAGTACACAGCATGGCATACATGATAGAACCTATGGCCAAGGCATAAGGCACTTTGCTCATAGCTTCCCTATCATTTACCATAGCTGGACACTGAGCCTTGCTCAATATCTTACCTGACAACATGGGCACTGAACCTTTCTTTGCCTTATCCATTCTGAACCTTTTTAGAACTTTGTCTAGGTATGTACTCTGGCTTAAAGCTATCAGGCGTCTTTGTCTATCTCTATAGATTTTGATGCCCAATATATAAGCAGCTTCACCTAGGTCTTTCATTGAAAAACACTTGTTCAAATATCTCTTCACATCGTTAAGCATGTTGATGTCATTTCCAATAATCAATATGTCATCCACATATAGTACCAGAAACGTCACCGAGCTCCCACTCACTTTCTTGTAGATGCAAGATTCGTAGCAATTTGGAAAAAATCCAAAGCTCTTGATCACTTGATCAAAACTAAGGTTCCAACTCCGAGATGCTTGCTTCAGTCCATAAATGGAACGCTGAAGTTTGCATACTTTATCAGCATCCTTAGGATCGACAAAACCTTCGGGTTGCATCATATACAACTCTTCATCAATGTTGCCATTGAGGAACGCAGTCTTGACATCCATCTGCCATATTTCATAATCATGAAACGCAACAATTGCTAATAAAATCCGAATGGACTTAAACATCGCTACGGGAGAGAAATCTCATCGTAGTCAACACCTTGAACTTGTCGAAAACCTTTCGCGACAAGCCGTGCTTTATAGACGGTAACATTACCATCCGCGTCCGTTTTCTTCTTGAAGATCCATTTGCACTCAACGGCCTTTCTACGCTAGGAGGGTCCACCAAAGTCCATACTTGGTTTTCGCTCATGGATCCCAATTCGGATTTCATGGCCTCTAGCCATTTCTCAGAGTCTGGGCTCATCATCGCTTCCTCATAGTTCGAAGGCTCACTGTCATCTACTAACAAGACAGTTAAGACAGGGTTGCCGTACCACTCAGGAGGGGCACGCGACCTTATCGACCAGCGACGTTCAGTAGCAGCATCGTACGAAGCTTCATGATCCTTATCATTAGCTTCCTCTATTGTTGGTGTAGGCGGCACTCGAACAATTTCAGGTGTTGCGCTACTCTCCAACTCAAGAGAAGGTTCAACAACCTCGTCTAGCTCTACTTTCCTCCCACTCACTTCTTTCGAGAGAAACTCCTTCTCAAGAAAGGAACCGTTCTTTGCGACAAACACTTTGCCTTCGGTTCTTTGATAGAAGGTATACCCAATAGTTTCCTTAGGGTATCCTATGAAGACGCATTTCTCCGCTTTGGGTTCGAGCTTGTCCGGCATCAACTTCTTGACGAAGCCGCATCCCCAAACTTTAAAACGACAACTTAGGTTTAGCACCAAACCACAGTTCATACGGTGTCGTCTCAACGGTTTAGATGGAGCCCTATTTAAAGTGAATGCGGTTTCTAATGCATAACCCCAAAATGATAACGGCAAATCGAAGAAACATCATCGATCGGACCATATCTAATAGAGTTCGATTCGGCGTTCAGACACACCATTCTTGTTGTGGTGTTAGTGGCGTGAGTTGCGAAACAATTCCGCTTGCTTTAAGATGCGTGAGAAAATCATAACTTAAATACTCGCCCACGATCGGATCGTAGAAACTTGATCTTTACATTACGATGGTTCTCCACTTCATTCGAAATTCCTTGAACTTTTCAAATGTTTGATTTATGTTTCATTAAATAGATATACCCATATCTACTTAAGTCATCGGTAAAAGTGAGAAAATAGCGATATCCACCGCGTCGAAACACTCATCGGTCCGCATACATCGGTATGTATGATTTCCAACAAGTCCGTTGCTCGCTCCATCATACCGGAGAACGGTGTTTTGATCATCTTGCCCATGAGACATGGTTCGCATGTGTCAAATGATTCAAAATCAAGAGACTCCAAAAGTCCATCATAATGGAGTTTCTTCATGCGCTTTACACCAATATGACCTAGGCAGCGATGCCACAAATAAGTAGTATTATCACTATCTACTTTGCATCTCTTAGCCTCAATATTATGGATGTGTGTTTCATCCCTTTCGAGATTTAGAAGAAATAAACCATTCACAAGAGGTGCATGACCATAAAAGATGTTACTCATATAAATAGAACAACCATTATTCTCCGATTTAAATGAATAACCGTCTTGCAATAAACACGATCCAGAAATAATGTTCATGCTCAACGCAGTACATAATAACATTTATTAAGGTTTAAAACTAATTCAAGGTAAAACTAAGGAGAGCGTCTTGACGGCCATCACATCAACTCTTGATCCGTTGCAACGCCAGATCGTCACCTCATCCTCGCAAGCCGCCGTCTATTCCGTAGCTCTGCTTCGAGTTACAAATATTAGCAACGACGGTATCAAATACCTGGCACTACAACGAGGGCTAGTAAGGAAAACATCAATAACATGTATATCGGATATACCTTTGATGGTGTCGACCTTCTTGTCCGCTAAGTACTTGACGATTCCTTCGGTGACCCTTGTCCTTGCAATAGAAGCACTCAGTGTCCGGTTTAGGACCAGACTTGAGCTTCTTCTCAGCAGGGGAAACGCGCTTGCCACCGCCTTTCTTGAAGGGCTTCCTTGCACCCTTACCTTTCTTGAAGGTGGGGGGCTTGTTGACCATCAACACATGATTATTCTTTTTGATGTTCACCTCCGCTACTTTCATCTTAGCAAAGAGCCTAGTGATCATATCAGTGGAACCAATCTGATTGTGATCAACTACAAAACTTTTGTAGCTAGGAGTGTCAATCTTGAGCTCCTCTAGAATCTTGCAGTCCAGTTGCTCAAGGCGTTGAGTGTAGCCCGTCATATCAATGGCGTGCTCACTAACGGAACTCCCTTCCTCCATCTTGTAGTTAAAGAATTTCTTAGAGATCTCATATCTCTCAGAACGGGCTTGAGTCTGAAACATGTTTTTCAGCTCCTCGAGAATCTCAAAGGGCCCGGCGAACTCCTCAAAACGATTTTGAAGATCCGATTCCATAGCATACAACATGGCGATCTTAATCAAATCATAATCATCCTTGCGCGACTGATAAAAAGCTTTTTCATCACGGTAGCGCATCTATCTTGGGCGTCACCTAGCGCTTTCTCAAGGACATAGTCCTTTTGTCCGCCAGCGAGAATGATTCTCAGAATGCGGAACCATTTGGTGAAGTTAGACCCATTGTTTCTAAGCTTTTTCTATCTCAGCAAAAACGTTGAAGTTGAAGTTGTACTTGGCCATGTGATCTACAGTATTTGCAAGTACAATTTTAGACTATGTTCATGATAAATAGTTCAACTTAATCAAACTACTAGATGAACTCCCACTAAATTCAACATCCCTCAAGTTGTTTAGTGAACACGATCCAAATTCACCACACCTAATCCGATCTTCACGAGAAGAGATGTGGTTTCAATGGTGGACAACGAAGTTTCGATCATATCATTCATATGACTCATGCTTAACCTTTCGGTTCTTGTGTTCCGAGGCCATGTATGTACATGCTAGGCTCGTCAAGTTAGACCCAAGTATTTCCGCGTGTGCAAAACTGGCTTGCACCCGTTGTATGTGAGTGTAGAGTCTATAGCACCCGATCATCACGTGATGCTTGGACACGACGAACTTTCGCATAAAGATGCATACTTGGGGAGAACACAGTTTTTATCTTGATCTTTAAGTGAGGAATCATCTTATAATGCTACCGTCGCGATCTAAGCATAATAAGATACATAAAAGGATAAACATCACATGCATATAACTTTAATGTGACATGGTATAGCCAATCTTCGCGCAATGATCTCCATCTTGTGCGCTCCGGCATGATCTCCATCACTCCACCATGATTGCCTCCACCACGAATAGCAACTACAACTATTGCTAATTACTTAGCGATAAAGTAAAGCTATTACATGGCGTATAAGAAGTTGACTCGCAGGTCATACACAATTATAAAGACAACCATATGGCTCCTGCCGATTGTGTACTCATCGACATGCAAGTCGTGAAACATTACAAAACATGATCATCGCATACATTATACACATCACATCTTGGGCCATACCATATCACAGAAAACACTCCCTGCAAAAACAAGTTAGACGCCTCTACTTTGTTGTTGCATGTTTTACGTGGCTTATGGGAGTAGATGCTAAGAACGATTCTTACCTACGGAAAGCCACAACGGTGATATTATGGTTGCCAAACTCCGGTGTTAATCCCATGACAACTATAGTGAGAGAAACTGACATCCACCAGCCGCATGTGTGGAACAAGCCACACGTCAAGTGCGGAGCCGGTCTCACGAAAGGTTGGCCTGGACCGCTTCAATCTCACTATCCCGCGTCATAAGAAGAACACAAATAAGAGGCTTGCAACAGAAAACATCAACGCCCGCAACAACCATGTTGCGTTCTACTCGTGAAACACATCTACGCATAGATCTAGCTCTGATACCACTGAAGGGTTTCGCGGCATAGTAAATCAAAATTTTCTACGGATGCGAACAGAGGGAAGCCAAGATCTAATCTAGGAGATGCAAACAACGAGAGAGATTGGATTAGATCTTCATACCCTTGAAGATTCGCACAGCGGAACGTTCGTCGGAACGTGGGTGATGTAGTCGTACTCGCTTCTCCTCCTCGCGATCCGATCCGATCTAGCACCACAAGTGGCGATGCCTCCGTGAGATGCACACGTGCAGCACCTCGACGTCTCCTCCTTCCTTGGTCCAGCAAGTATGGTGGAGAGATGGGTTGGATCTACAACGCGACGGCGCGGTGCAATTGGTGGAGAGTTTCTGCAGCAGGGCTTCGCCTACAAGCAGTCGGGAGGGAGAGAGGAGGGCAGCAGGATGGCTAGCTCTTGGAGGGGAAGGTGTCGGGGTTTGGTGCGCCCCCAGCCCTCTATATATAGAGGGGTGGGAACAGCCCTAGCCCCTCCCCCAAGACAAGGCCGGCGGCCCCAAAGGAGGAGGAGTGGGGGGCAAGGAAACCCCCCCTTCTAGAAACTCTATCTCGAGTTTAAACCTCTCTAGGCCGGCTGGGCCCTATGGGGCTTTGTGCCCCTGGCCCAAAGCGGCCAGGGCACTCCCTCATAGGCCCATGCCTCCTCCCGGAAGGTGTGGCCACGTTGGTCCCCTTCCGGAAGGTTCTAGAAGCTTCCGATACAATACCGATTAACCCGGAACAATTCCGAACTCCAAAAACTGCACTGCCTTATATGAATCTTATTCTCCGGACCACTCCGGAACCTCTCGTGATGTCCCGGATCCCATCCGAGACTCCGAACAAAAACTCATAAACCAATTATCCAATATATCCTAGCGTCGAGACACGTTAAGTGTGTGACCCTGCGGGTTCGAGAATATGCAGACATGATCTTCTATCAATAATCAACAGCGGGGTCTGGAAACCCATATTGACTCCCACACATTCATCGATGATCATATCGGATGACCCACGATGCCAGGATTCAATCACTCCCATATATATATTCCCTTCGTCTCGCGATATTTTTACTTGCCCGAGATTTGATCGTCGGTACCGTCATACCTAGTTCAATCTCGTTCACAGCAAGTACTTTACTCATTCCGTAATCCAATACCACTTTGTGATTAACTCCTTAAACACATGCTTGCAAGCGGTGTTGATATCGATTACCGAGTGGGCCCGAAGTATATCTCTCCGACTTGGGAGGGACAAATCCCATCTCGATACATACAACCCAACAGATACTTTCCGATCACCTGAGAGACACCTTTATGATCACCCTCTCATAGGATGACGTTTGATGACCTCAAAGCTTTCTTCCGATACCAGGGAGTTGTATTATCTCATGGTCTAAGGAATACAATATTTGACATAAGAAAAAGCTTCGCAAAGACGAACACGATGACACGATCTAATTGCTTCGCTTAGTTTGGGTCTGTCCACCATATCATTCACCCAATGATATGATCTCATTATCAATTGACAACTCATGTCTATGGTTAGGAAACCTTAACCATCATTGATCAATGAGCTAGTCCATAGAGGCGTACTAGGGACACGGTGTTGTTTACAAACCACACAAGTGTTAAAGTTTCCGCTTAATATAATTCTAGCATGGAATATAAACATTATCATGAACAAGAATTATAATAATAACATCTTTATTATTGCCTCTAGGGCATAATTCCAACAGAATAATCTTTACACCTAGCATGCATCCCTCTTTAGCAATGCCATGGATGTGCATGAATCGTACGTCCATGAATAATTTGGATACCTTTATTGGAGAATATGGTTATTACACTAAAAAGATATTGGAGAATATGACATTTTCATGTGGTGTAGTTTGTGTTGGATTATTAGACATAATTTTCATAATTAATTTTAGAATATAAATCATGACAACAACTGCTACAATCACACGAAACTCTAACACACTAGATGTACCAATCAACATGAGCAGTAGCGGTGCATACCCAATAACAACCATAATATAGCGATCACGCTTGTCGATAAATTCACCGCTGGTGTAGTGGTTGCCGTAGCCTATCGAAGAAGACGGTGTTGAAGACAAGTCGTCCGTGGACCAGAAGATCGTCCAGGAAGACGCGTCGTGATGACGATTTTGAGTAGTCGCGCAGAGCGCTTTCCAAAACCGTTATCTGTCCTCTCCCATACAGGATCACAAATGCGAGTAGTTTCGGAGACCTGTTCTCCCGCGCGCCGGTGCATGCTGGCAAGCGGGATGGACTAGACTACGATGGCGGCGCAAATAGAGAGGCTAGTAAAACCCTAGATTGGTTTTGGTGTTGTGTGGTGGAGGCGGAGGCCGAGGCCGCACACACGCTTATATAGAGCAATTTGGAAAATCCCATACAAGACACGTTGTGGACCAAGTCCATGTCACGCATGTTCGGGTCGGTTATAAATAGCCGACCATCCTGGAGCGACCCGAACCCACTAACTGTCGACACGTCTATCTAACTGCACACATTTTCTTAAGTGGCAAAATAAAGCATGACGCGGCCCGCGGCCCGCGGCGCGTGTGCGTCGTGACGAGACGAGCGGGCGGCATCGAAGGAGGAGCGCACATGTAGCTCTCTTATTATCCACTCACTTACAAAGTGGTGCAACATTACACCTTATAAGACGGTGCAACTATCCTTCAACTTTTCATGTAAGACTAAATTTTAGCTCTCACTCCTCTTGCCGCACTCATATATGAGCTACCATCAACTTGGGCCAAATCACATACAAGCTTTCACACACATGAGTTTTGAGATTTAGAAAAAAATCTGAAATCAAAATGAGTCTAATGTTTTAGCCCATTATTTCTAACAGTTTGCGGCAGGAGGTTGCTTTAAGAGAAATACTTGTCATGTGTATACCATTATGAAACCGTTGTTTTTACATTAAAAAACAACATATCAGTTGATTTGAGTACTTGACGTGTGACCTATCTATGTACAGTATCATTTCTTACGTATTATTAGTAGAAGGAGAATTTTTTTTTGCGGGTAGTAGAAAAGAAATTTGACCAAACTTCAATTTGACTAGGATTAGTTGATATACTTTTTTTGTTTGTGCTCATATACTTTAGTATTAGTTGATATACGTATACCAACATAAAGAATAACAAGCCACATACTCCCTCCGTTTTAAAATATAAGATGTTTTAGGTTTGTGAAGAAAAAGAATCTAGACTTATTCTAGTATGTAGGTTCACCCAACTTTAAGATGAATCTATACAGTAAATGAAGTCTAGATTCGTTTTTTTTAGAAATCTAAAACATCTTATATTTTGAAGAAGAGAGTACATTGCTTCTTGAAGAGATCAGAGGACCAGCAGCTAGAAATATATATTCTCTAAAAAAGAACATTCATTCCTTGCTGGATCAGCGAGGTCGTCGTCGGTGCAACCGCATGCACCACGGGAGCGGCGGCGACCATCTGAGTGGAAATAATTAACGAATCAAACCATGAGGGGGTATAATCATCAGTACTGATCGCACTCATCATTAACAAAAGTCTACTAACATGCCCACTACAGCGCGCACTCCCCGGTACGTACATGGCGTGCCACGAGATGCCCCTCTTGCCATTTCTTTGAGATTAAAGTTTGGCTTCTCCTTGAAGGTCCGGCCGGCCACCGCGCGTGGCCGTGTCCATGTGAAGCGCGCGTACAAAGCAGGCCAGCCAGCTGTACCAATGTGGCATGCTTATCCCCTAATTATCCTTGACCAAACTATCCAGTAAATATGCAGATAGGATTAAGGCTGATCATAGTTATAGTATCATATATTAGTATCATTCGTATAATTCTATTGTATGATGCTACCTTTATAATGCATAGTATCATAGTTGTCTTCTATTTAATTATTTTTAAAATCTTAATACAAATTAGTGTATAAGATTTATCACTAAACAATCTAGTTTCACGTGCTATAATACGGTATCATAGTATAAAATACTACAATCACTTTTGTCTTTATTAATTACTATGTTTTTGTCAATTTGATATGCATGATATTACTCATGATACTGGCGCTATGGCCAGCCTAAAAACTGACCGTAACATGATTTTAAAACTGCTTGGGTACTTTGGATCACGCGTAGCTGCGTGAAGCATTAATAAATAAGATAAAATGTGAAATAATATTTTGCATATGGAATATATATATATGCTGGTACATGCATGTCAAGTTTGAAACTTTAAATTCAAAAGCATGTAACTTGCGCAAAATAACAAAATGTTCTAGGATTGTAGTGGCGTAGCTTGCCAATGACTCTGGAGAGGGTTGATACAGAACTTCATGGTCCTGGGTGCAAGAGAGTAAAAAATATATTGTAAACTTTGTGAAAAAAAGTCAACAAATCTTCTAAAGCTAGGGGAGGGGGTGTCTCCGGGTTTTTCGTTGTGCAAGTTACATCTTTTCATATGTATTTTTCCTTACAAAGGTGGTACAAATAACCTATGATCTCATGGCCATGTTCTTTGTTTGAAGATGGCACCGTTGTTGTTATGAACTTGATGCTCCGGTCACACCCTTTTGACGACCTATGACCTCACGCTAGTCCAAACAACAAGCATTGTGCGGCGACAATCCACTATATTTTCCAAGCTTTCACCGTGCACAAGTCAAACTTATGGTCAATCTCTTCCGAGCACATCTCGGAGTTACTGTTCCATGCACAAACTCGAAATGACTACACATACTAGTCTGGTATTTAAATCTTATCAGCAACAACATTGCCACATGCTAACACCACTCCCAAAAGGAAAGGTCCAAGCCCACCCAAAAAAATAAAAAACAAGAAACAAACACCTCCATGTGATAACAAAGGAGCAACAAAACGATCTCAACCAAAAAATAAAGAAGAGCAATCGCACAAAACTCCAATAACAAAGGAGTCAGAAAAATAAGCCAATGTCCCTGCGCAACAGCAGCACAAGTGGAGAGGGAAATGGGATCGAGTCCTCCGTTCAAACAACGCCGACGAACTCGTCAGTCACCCCACCAAACGGCTCTCCAACCACCTGCCCAATCCCAGCCGCCCGCTGCGCTCGGAGTTCCGTGATGCCGCGCCCGTGGCCCTCCACGTGTCACTCCCGCGCACCGGTGTGCAACCCTCCGGTGCACCTACCGATTTCTGCGACACGGAGAGGAGCGCATTAATAGTGCTACGCGCACACAGAAGGGGCAGAGGAGTGTGTGCGTGTGCGCCGGGTGCGTCAGCGTCGTCACGGTCACTACCACCGACGCCGCGAGCCAAAAATAACTAGCCGTCCCCACAAATCGCTCTCCCCTCCACCTTCCCCCCTCCCCCTCTCTCTCCCTGCCTCCTCTGCCCCGAGATCCACCACGCCGTGCTCCTCTCCGCCGCCGATCTTCCAACACCGCGCTCCATTTCGCTCCCCGACGGCGCCCGTACCCCACGGCATCTCGTGGCATACCGGCCTTCTTCGGCCGTTCAAACGAGGCGACAAGGCGCCGCAACAGAGGAGGACCTGCCTGCCGGGCGGTTGCTGCTACCTCGGTGGTTCCGGGTCGAGAGCCAGCGAGGGCCTTCCGCGGCCGCGTCGCTGTCGAGAACGTCGCGGCGCTGTGGAGCGACGACGGAGGAGGCCTTGCTTGGTGCTGCATTGGGTGGCGGGTTCTTCTTCCCCGAGGTGGCGGCGGATTTGAGGCTTGGCCGTAGGAGGAGGCTCGGATGCTTGCTGCCGCTCACAACAACAACAAGGTTCCTCTCCCGTCGGTCCATGTTTGACGATGGGGACGTGGAAGGCGGCCATGGGGGGTAAGGCGGCGGCCGGCGAGAAGATCAGGTGCCCGCCGTCGTCCGCCGCGCGCTCGCGGATGAAGCTCTGGATGGTGCGCGCCACCACCACCGTGCTGCTATGGACCTGCGTCGTGCAGCTCACCGCCGTCGGAGAGACATGGGGGCCGCGCGTGCTCAAGGGATGGCCCTCATGCCTCACGGCGCCCGACGAGGCCGCCGTGCGGACGGACCACCTCGTCGACAAAGTTGCCGCATTGCCTCCCAAAAGTGAGTTTCTTTTTTCTTTTTTGTTCTTTGCTTGCTCTCAATCAGCGTGTTCGAACAACCTGCTCTGTGTCTGAATGCTGTTCCTAGGACATTGACAGCCGGCCAGCATTTTGATATAGTAGATCCTTCCAAATCTCCAATGTAGATTTTCCTAAGAAAACAACTGGAAAGAAGAAAAGTATCGGTGGTGGTTGGTGTAGATTTTGGTCATTTTCCTCTGCTCGCTTGAATTGGTCGTAGTTTTGCGTAATTCAGCTCGCGCGATCCAGATTTTTGCGTCCCAATCAGTAAACGCATATCGAGATTAGGCTGGACCTGTTGTTATGCAGTTTATAGAATAATAGGCCAATGTGGGGGATCTCCTTTCGGTTGCTCTTCATTGTTCTGGTCGTTTGCCACTAGTATGCACATGAGTATCGGTGTTTTCGGTTATTTCCATGTAAGGATCATCATGCTACTTTTTTAGGTGGGTTCGATATGCTTTTACTGGTGGCAATCATTCATGACTCCAACTGATGTTTTGGTCCCTCATAATTGCCTATCATGTTTCACATCCATAGCAAAGTGATGACCAGCAGCTTTTGAGTAACTGTACCGATGTTTCCTGAATTAACTGTGTCGGATCTTGTATAGCATTCACATGTTGTAAACTCTTGGTAGTATGTTCAATTAGAAGGTGTCTTAAACATTGTATTATCGTTGATGATTATGAGTCTTTTCCAAAATGGAAAGTTGCATTTATGTGGCTAGGTGATTGAGAGACCACTAAAGTATGCTCGATTTTTCTATTGCCACAAATACTCACAGCTGCAATAGTAATGCTTCGTTTGATACCAAACATAGCTTTGCTTACACTATTTAAGGAGTCTACTATATTTGTGTTAATGATTTGTGGTTATTATCATCTTCCAGGAATTTACAGGAACAATGGTTATTTGATGGTCTCTTGCAATGGTGGTCTTAACCAAATGCGGGCTGCTGTAAGATATTAAAGACCTTTCTTCAGGAAATATTTATTTTGCTTGGTAAATTTTGTCTTCTAACACTGGCCTCATTGTTTCTCTATGTTTTGTCTATCAGATATGCGACATGGTTGTGATAGCAAGATATTTGAATGTCACTTTGGTTGTGCCTGAGTTGGATAAGACTTCATTTTGGAATGATCCTAGGTACAGTTTGTCACCTTCATATTATCTTCATTTGCCTGTCTGTGGGATTTATGATTAACGTCCATATATTCTTTCTTGTAGCGAGTTCCAAGATATATTTGATGTTGAACACTTTATAACCTCCTTACGTGATGAAGTTCGCATACTTAGACAACTGCCTCCAAGGGTAAAGCGAAGAGTTGAACTTGGTATGTTCCACTCAATGCCACCTATCAGTTGGTCTGATATCTCCTATTACCATAATCAGGTAATTATCATGTCACATTGTGTTAAGGCTTCTTTGTATTGTGGTTGAGATTATTGAATAAGCTAATAGTTGATTACATTTGACCCAGATTCTTCCATTGATTCGGAAACACAAGGTTCTACATTTGAATAGAACTGATGCTAGGCTAGCAAACAATGGTTTACCGATGGAGATTCAGAAACTACGATGCCGAGTAAATTATGGCTCTCTGAGATTTACCGCCGAAATTGAAGATTTAGGCAAGCGGGTAATTAGGATGCTTCGCCAAAATGGTCCTTTCTTGGTTCTTCATTTGCGTTATGAAATGGATATGCTGGCTTTCTCTGGTTGTACTCAAGGTTGCAGTAACGAAGAGTCAGAAGAGCTCACAAGAATGAGGTGATTTTTTTGGAAATATAATTTGAACATGTCGTATTGCTATGGTCGCTAAAACCTGTCAACTAGACATACTCGTTTTACAATAGCCGTAACACTTTCTTGAATGTAGGTATGCTTATCCATGGTGGAAAGAGAAAATCATCGACTCTGACTTGAAAAGAAAAGATGGCCTTTGCCCGTTGACACCTGAGGAGACTGCTCTTGTCCTCAGAGCATTAGATATTGATAGAAGTATGCAAATATACATCGCGGCTGGAGAAATATATGGTGGAAAACGCAGGATGGCAGCTCTCACTTCAGCTTATCCGAATGTGGTATGTGCACAGTGAACATGTTTATCTGCAGAATCACAGTTATGCCATATGCCATTTGTCACCTCTTACTCTCCTGCTTGCTGATTCATATTGAATGATTTGTAGGTGAGGAAAGAGACGCTCTTGGAACCTTCTGATCTAATGTTCTTCCAGAATCATTCTTCGCAAATGGCCGCACTAGATTACATGGTTTCTTTAGAAAGTGATATATTTGTTCCGACATATGATGGCAATATGGCTAAAGTTGTTGAGGGTCATCGCAGGTACGCATTGCACTTGGTCATACATCACATATTTTGTCCTTGTGCCACCCCAAACATCTCCCTGTCTTATTATTGTTGGCCAATTCTCATGTATAGTTGGCCAGCTGTTTGGCAGATGTCACATACATAAGCTTTCATCCCAGTTGTAGAAAGTTGTTACTTATAGTCTTGTGCCACTTGCCGGATGCAGGTTCATGGGTTTCAAGAAGACGGTCTTGTTAGATCGAAAACTTATTGTCGAGCTAGCAGATCAGTATAACAACGGTTCTTTGCGATGGGATGAGTTCTCTTTGCTGATCAAGGCTGCGCATGCGAGCCGGATGGGGTCAGGTTCAAAGCGGACAGTGATTCCCGACCGACCCAAGGAAGAGGACTACTTCTACGCGAACCCCCAAGAGTGCCTGAAAGATCCCGATCTCTTGCGTGTATCATCATCGTAACCCACCCTTGTCAATATCTCGTTCACCTTATACCATTCTTTCACAAATGCAACTGAATCTGAAGTCGGATTCATCGCTATTTTCAAACCAACGGAGGCGGCTCGGCGTATGCTCGAGCCATAGTGACACGGCATGTAAACTTTTGGGGAGGGGGGAGGATGCGGGTGTTGTACTTGTACATCTGGATGTAGTTGCCCACTAGCTGGTAAATACACGTTATAGAATGGGGGGTTCGGATCTGTGAATTCCACAAAATAAGGAGTTATTATACTGATATTACTGTATAGATGTACCATGAAGAGGGAGGTAATTTTAAGAGAGAGATGGATAGATGCCGGATTCACATTTCTGGTCTTTGGGTTGTTGTAACATAGCAAGTGTTCTTGGTTGGTAGCCTCCCGGCCGTCCTTCCCTTGTCTGCTAGTAGTATTTTTTTCTCAGCCAAGTTGCTGAAAATTGTATACACTGTTTATTGGATCGATATGGATACTTGTGCAGAATGTCTTGCCACTTGCATTTTTGGTACTAGTACATGGAGCTGCTTGTTCACAGGCACGTTATCATGTGAGCTCGTGACCTGTGTCCTTGTGGAGGATTAAGATGTGATCATGTGAACTCGTGACCTGTGTCCTCCTGGATGTAGTATAAGATATTTGATGAACAATGGTGGAAGAACAACTGCTTTGTGATCATCACTAAATATTTTTTCCATCGCTATGTTGGCTTCCTGCTTGCAGAACTACTGTATTACTTTTCTGTTGCATTGTTGCGGTTCTTTCTTGTTTGATGCTTCTGGATTGAGAGGTTTTCTAATCGTTTTCCTTGTGCCCAAGACTTTATCAGCAGCACAGCTATCCTCCACTTGTCTGTTGTCATGTCCCATTGTCTGGCTAATTTGGTTGTACCCTCCATGTTGCCTGGCCTGGGGAGCCTGGAAGAGAACAAGTGTTGCATTCCTCCAGAAAAGAGAGTATACAAGTTCCACCAATGCTTTTGAAACTAGGAAAGAGGTGGTATCTTATACACTACTGGTTCAAAGACTAGTACAGTATTACTAGAAAATTTTCAAATATTCTATGAATGGCACAAAATTCACTGAAGGATGTGGCAACCTGTCTATTATTCTAGCAGTACATTTGTAGCTGTACGAAGTCCCATTTCCTCGAAAAACACATGTCTACTCTCAGGAGTATGCGATATGACTTCACAGAACAATTGGAAACTTTGGACTAAAATCTGCAGATAAACGGGGCAAACAACCCAGGATTGTAGCCTTTCCAAGAAACTAGGAATCTTTTACTGAAATCTTCTACATTTTGAACCACATCCCTGCTAAAGGGATTGCTGACGGAACCTTGTAGGAGTAGACAGGTATTTTGAGGAGAAAATGACGAAGAACCACCACATTTTGGGACGCGGTGTCACGAAACTACCTGTTTTGAGCAAGTTGACACATAAAGACGTCTTTGGGGCAGGGTCGTGACAGGGAGCACTGATTGTGCGTTTGCCCGCGTCTAAACCGTTTTATGATATGTCTGGCCCACATGTCAGTTCCACGTGGCAACGCAGGCGACAGAGGGAGTTGACGGTCGTTAGGTTTTCCTTCGCTGACTCAAATAGCCAGTCTCTGGCCATCTCGGTCGCTCCCTGTTTTTCTCGCTAGCTCGTCTCCCTACTCTAGCCAGCCACCGCCCGCCGCTGCTGATCTCCCGTCGCCGGTCGGCAGCGCCATGGTATCCTGGAGCGATGGAGAGGACAATTCCGCTGATCTGAGCGGTGACTCAGAGGTACATATTCCTATTTCCTCCCCCCTCCCCGAAAGCTAGGGTTCATAGAGATTGGGGTTTTTGATTTGTGCATGGATTTATTTTAGTGACTGTGGCCAATTGAACTGTTAGGGTCCAACAACAATGTATGACTCAGATTACTGCGGATTAGCCAATGAGGGACCAAAACCTATCCGTTGTCGATGCAATGCTGTGGCTTTCAAAAATGTGGCCTTTGAGGGATGTTGGACCGACAGGAAATTCTTGTCCTATCCAGGGGAGTCGTGTGCAATATGTCACCTATTTTTATATATATTTATGTAATTGTTAATGTACACTGTGCTAAGAGATTTTGATCTGTCAAAAAAATGCAGGATGGTCAATCTTGTGGCTTTGTGCATTGGGTTGATGATGCTTGGCCTGAATCACTATGTAAATCGCTGTCAAAGCTATGGAAAATGTATTCAGAAGCTAAAGAAGGAAGAGTTGATGATGCATTTAGACATGTTGAAGCAAAGTTTGAATATCAGGATAAGATCGGGAAGTTGTACACTGGCGTGAGGAATTCCCAAGATGAGCTCAAGGTTGTAGTTGAGGAAAAGCAGGTGATACTAGCCCTTAAGGCCAAACAAGAGCAAGCTATGATAGAAGCTAAGGCTGAATTGGAGGAAAAGAAGAAGCTGGATGCTGCAACTAATAACATGCACAAGTGCTTGAGGGTGAAGGCAGAGAAGGACAGGGAGAAGCTTATGGATGAGAAGATAAAACTAGAGCAGTTGGTTGCAGATCTGCTGAGCTAGAAGGAAAAAAGGCAAGGCCAAGATCAGGGGTATCTAGGATTTCTATGGTGAAATATATCTCTAAATGATTTGTTTCATCTAGTCTTGATTTATGTAATGAAGTATTGTTGTACTCTCAGTTATTTGTTAGCCAGAACTAGTACTTAATTGTAATATTTGGATATATTTTTGAATTATGATGTCTATTTGTGAGATGTAATGGACAATTGGTTGTGTTGAATTATGGTTGTGTTCTACTTTCATTTTTTGTTATATTGAAACAATTCCTTATTTGTGAGATGTAATGAACACATTATTTTTTAAACCTTAATTGGTTGAAACAATGACAACAAACATGACAACCTTTTTGTTATATTAAAACAATTTGTACACCTTTTTTGTTATATACTAGGCCAAACAGCTTAAATGACAGTTAAGATAACAGCAAAATATTGTAGATTAAGAAGATTCACCATCCACAGGACTACCATCAGGTCTCTAGCAAACAAAGTAGCCATAGTTCAGGACCAACATCCACCATACTTGAGTTTACACCACAAAATGACAGAATTTGTGTTCTTCAGGACCAACATTAGGTTTATAACATCCACAGGAGAGAACAATTCATACACCTCATCCACAGGACCAACATTAGGTCTCTCTACCATCTAGAGGACCAACATTTCGATCTCTTCCAGCACCTGCATTTGCCCCAGCTGTCAGGTATGTCCAGATACCTCTGTTAGCTGGATCAGCTTCTGGAGGTGCCCTTGTACTAGATTGTGGAGATGGCTGAGGTGTTGTTGGTGTATGCTATGATGAAGCACTTGGCCCAGCTCCATATGGCATTCCCCTATTTGCCTGCAAGATTGTGGAGATGGATGTGATGCAGAACTTATAGAAAATGTTAGTTAACATAAAAATACAAGTTTATGTATTAGTTCTTTGCTCACTTTGTGGTTATTTTTCCTCATTTGCAGGTCTGGTCTCAAAGGGACAGAGCAGCTAGTGTACTTATGCCCTTACAGCTTGCAGTTACTACAAGTAATTGTAGCCATCCTAGAAGTCTCCTTAGGTTTAGGAACTTCAAATTTCCCTTTTCTTCCTTTCTCCTGTCTTTTACCTTTCAAATTGTCTTTGAAAGTTGGAGGCATTATGTCAAGAATATTTGTTTTGTCCCAACCATGCTGTGCTGGCATAGGGTAGAACACAAGATTGTAGCTCTTCATATAGAATGGCTTTTTGAAGAAATCACTTACAAAATCTTTAGGGTGCTGTGAGGCTTTGTTGATAGCTTACACTGCATGATTGCAAGGCAAACCTGACGGTTGCCATTTTTTTGCAAGAACAACTCCTAGTGTTAATATTCACACTATGATTAGCTGTTCTCACCATGCTTTTTTCATATATGCCAACCAACATAGTTGCAATAGGTTTATTCCTAACATCCAAAATGTACTTGTTGAAGCATTCACTCAAGTTATTGTTAACCAAGTCTGTTTTGCAGTTGGTATCAAAAGCCCACCTAGCCCAAGTGTGTGGTGGAATCTTTGATAACCAAGCCCAAGCCAACTCACATTGCTTCTTCATCTCATCCATGCATCTGTCAAATCCATCTTTTGTGTAGGAATAAGCAGCAGTATCCATACACTTCTTCAAATCCTCTCCCCTAAATCCTGCAGTTTGGAAATTGGCATAGATGTGCCTTAGACAGAATCTCTGTGGACTATTTGGGAAAACAGTGCTCACAGCTTTTATTAAACCTTTATGTTTGTCTGACATTATTGTGTAATAGCCAAATTTCCCTTGCTCTCCACCAAGTGCTTCCTTTAGTTGTTCTAGAAACCACTGCCAATTCTCTGTATCTTCTTTATGTTGGAATTATTCCCTAGAGGCAATAATAAAGCTGTTATTATTATAATTCTTGTTCATGATAATGTTTATATTCCATGCTAGAATTGTATAAAGCGGAAACTTTAATACTTGTGTGGTTTGTGAACAACACCGTGTCCCTAGTACGCCTCTATGGACTAGCTCATTGATTAATGATGGTTAAGGTTTCCTAACCATGGACATGAGTTGTCGATTAATAATGAGATCATATCATTGGGGAATGATATGGTGGACAGACCCAAACTAAGCGAAGCAATTAGATCGTGTCATCGTTTTCGTCTTTGCGAAGCTTTTCTTATGTCAAATATTGTATTCCTTAGACCATGAGATAATACAACTCCCTGGTATCGGAAAAAAGCTTTGAGGTCATCAAACGTCATCCTATGAGAGGGTGATCATAAAGGTGTCTCTCGTGATCGGAAAGTATCTGTGGGTTGTATGTATGGGATTTGTCCCTCCCAAGTCGGAGAGATATACTTCGCCCACTCGAATCGATATCAACACCGCTTGCAAGCATGTGGTTAAGGAGTTAATCACAATGTGATATCGGATTACGAACGAGTAAAGTACTTGCCGTGAACGAGATTGAACTAGGTATGACGTGCATCGACGATCAAATCTCGCAAGTAAAATATCGCGAGACGAAGGGAATATATATATGGGATTGATTGAATCTGGCATCGTGGTTCATCCGATATGATCATCGATGAATGTGTGGGAGTCAATATGGGTTTCGCACCTGCTATTGATTATTGATAGAAGATCATGTCGCATATTCTCGAACCCGCAGGTCACACACTTAACGTGTCTCGACGCTAGGATAGATTGGATAATTGGTTTATGAGTTTTTGTTCGAGTCTCGGATGGGATCCGGACATCACGAGAGGTTCCGAGAATAAGATTCATATAAGGCAATGCAGTTTTGGAGTTCGGAATTGTTCCAAGTTAATCCAGATTGTACCGAAGCTTCTAGAACCTTCGGAAGGGGACCAACGTGGCCCCACCTTCCGGAGGGGCATGGGCCTATGAGGGAGTGCCCTGGCGCATTGGGCCAGGGCACAAGGCCCTATAGGGCCCAGCCGCCAAGGGGTTTTAAACTCGAGATAAACCTTCTAGAAGGGGTTTCCTTGCCCCCACTCCTTATCCTTTGGGGCCGGTTTGGGCTTGGGAGGGGCTAGGCTGCGCCTCTATATAAAGAGGGTGGGGCGCACCAACCCCCACACCTTCCCTCCAAGCCTAGTTGCCGCTGCCCTCCCTCTCTCCTCCCGATTGTTTGCGAAGCCTCACGAAATTATCCACCATATACACCACGCCGTCGTGTTGTAGATCCAATCCGTCTCTCAACCATACTTGCTGGTCTGAGGAAGGAGGAGACGTCGAGGTGCTGCACGTGTGCATCTCACGGAGGCACCGCCACTTGTGGTGCTAGATCGGATCAGATCGCGAGGAGGAGAAACTAGTACGACTACATCACCCACGTTCCGACGAACGTTCCGCTGTGTGAATCTTCAAGGGTATGAAGATCTAATCCAATCTCTCTCGTTGTTTGAATCTCCTAGATTAGATCTTGGCTTCTCTCTGTTCGCATCCGTAGAAAATTTTGATTTACTATGCCGCGAAACCCTTCAGTGGTATCAGAGCTCGATCTATGCGTAGATGTGTTTCACGAGTAGAACGCAACATGGTTGTTGCAGGCGTTGATGTTTTCTGTTGCAAGCCTCTTGTTTGTGTTCTTCTTATGACGCGAGATAGTGAGATTGAAGCGGTCCAGGCCAACCTTACGCTGCGTCGTTCGCGAGACCGGCTCCGCACTTGACGTGTGGCTTGTTCCACACATGCGACCGGTGGATGTCAGTTTCTCTCACTATAGTTGTCATGGGATTAACACCGGAGTTTGCAACCATAATATAACCGTTGTGGCTTTCCGTAGGTAAGAATCGTTCTTAGCATCTACTCCCATAAGCCACGTAAAACATGCAACAACAAAGTAGAGGCGTCTAACTTGTTTTTGCAGGGAGTGTTTTCTGTGATATGGTATGGCCCAAGATGTGATGTGTATAATGTATGCGATGATCATATTTTGTAATGTTTCACGACTTGCATGTCGATGAGTACACAACCGGCAGGAGCCATATGGTTGTCTTTATAATTGTGTATGACCATGAGTCAACTTCTTATACGCCATGTAATAGCTTTACTTTATCGCTAAGTAGTTAGCAATAGTTGTAGTTGCTATTCGTGGTGGAGGCAATCATGGTGGAGTGATGGAGATCATGCCGGCACGCACAAGATGGAGATCATTGCGCGAAGATTGGCTATACCATGTCACATAAAGTTATATGCATGTGATGTTTATCCTTTTATGTATCTTATTATGCTTAGATCGCGACGGTAGCATTATAAGATGATTCCTCACTTAAAGATCAAGATAAAACTGTGTTCTCCCCAAGTATGCACCGTTGCGAAAGTTCGTCGTGTCCAAGCATCACGTGATGATCGGTGCTATAGACTCTACGCTCACATACAATGGGTGCAAGCCAGTTTTGCACACGCGGAAATACTTGGGTTTTACTTGACGAGCCTAGCATGTACAGACATGGCCTCGGAACACATGAACCGAAAGGTTAAGCATGAGTCATATGAATGATATGATCGACACTTCGTTGTCCACCATTGAAACCACATCTCTTCTCGTGAAGATCGGATTAGGTTTGGTGAATTTGGATCGTGTTCACTAAACAACTCGAGGGATGTTGAATTTAGTGGGAGTTCATCTAGTAATTTGATTAAAAGTTGAACTAGTTATCATGAACATAGTCTAATTTGTACTTGCAAATATTATAGATCACATGGCTAAGTCCAACTTCAACTTCAACGTTTTTGCTGAGAAAGAAAAGCTTAAGAACAATGGGTCTAACTTCACCAATTGGTTCCGCAATCTAAGAATCATTCTCTCTGGCGGTCAAAAGGACTATGTCCTTGGGAAAGCGTTAGGTGACCCTCGCAATCAAGCTACGGTGATGAGAAAGCATCTATCGATCGCGCAAAGATGATTATGGTATGATTAAGAGCACCATGTTGTTTGCTATGGAACCGGAACTTCAAAATCGTTTTGAAGACTATCCTGCCCTTTGAGATTCTCAAGAGCTGAAAACCATGTTTGGACTCAGGCGCTCGAGAGATATGAGATCTCTGTGAAGTTCTTTAACCGCAAGATGGAGGAAGGAGTTCCGTTAGTGAGCACGCCATTAAGATGACGGGCTACACTCAACGCATTGAGCAAGCTGGAATGCGATTCCAGAGGAGCTCAAGATTGATGGTTCTGCAATCACTCCTCCCAGCTACAAAAGTTTTGTAGTGACTCATAATCAGATTGGTTCCGATCGATCACCGAGCTCTTCGCAAAGTCGAAGGCCGGAAGTGGACATCAAAAGGATAATCATATGTTGATGGTCAACAAGCCCACCTTTAAGAAAGGTAAGGGTGCAAAGAAGCCCTTCAAGAAAGGCGGCAAGCGTTGCCCTGGAGAAAAAGCTCAAGTCGGTCCTAAGCCGGACAATCGAGTGCTTCTATTGCAAGGACAAGGGTCATTGTAAGCGTCCAAGTACTTAGCGAAGAAGGCTGGCACCATCAAAGGTATATTTGATATACATGTTATTGATGTTTTCCTTACTAGCCCTCGTGGTAGTGCCTGGGTATTTGATACTGGTTCAGTTGCTAATATTTGTAACTCGAAACAGGAGCTACGGAATAGACGGTGGCTTGCGAGGGATGAGGTGACGATGCGCGTTGGCAACGGATCAAGAGTTGATGTGATGGCCGTCGGCACGTTCTCCTTAGTTTTACCTTCGGGATTAGTTTTAAAACCTTAATAAATGTTATTATGTGCCTGCGTTGAGCATGAACATTATTTCTGGATCGTGTTTATTGCAATACGGTTATTCATTTAAATCGGAGAATAATGGTTGTTCTATTTATATGAGTAACATCTTTTATGGTCATGCACCTCTTGTGAATGGTTTATTTCTTCTAAATCTCGAAAGGGATGAAACACACATCCATAACATTGAGGCTAAGAGATGCAAAGTAGATAGTGATAATACTACTTATTTGTGGCACTGTCGTCTAGGTCATATTGGTGTAAAGCGCATGAAGAAACTCCATTCTGATGGACTTTTGGAGTCTCTTGATTTTGAATCATTTGACACATGCGAACCATGCCTCATGGGCAAGATGATCAAAACACCGTTCTCTGGTATGATGGAGCGAGCAACGGACTTGTTGGAAATCATACATACCTATGTATGCGGACCGATGAGTGTTTCGACGCGCGGTGGATATCGCTATTTTCTCACTTTTACCGATGACTTAAGTAGATATGGGTATATCTATTTAATGAAACATAAATCTGAAACATTTGAAAAGTTCAAGGAATTTCAGAATGAAGTGGAGAACCATCGTAACAGAAAGATTAAGTTTCTACAATATGATCGTGGGGGCGAGTATTTAAGTTATGATTTTCTCACGCATCTTAAAGCAAGCGGAATTGTTTCGCAACTCACGCCACCCGGAACACCATAGCGCAATGGTGTGTCTGAACGCCGGAATCGAACCCTATTAGATATGGTCCGATTAATGATGTCTCTTACTGATTTGCCGTTATCATTTTGGGGTTATGCATTAGAAACCGCTGCATTCACTTTAAATAGGGCTCCATCTAAATCCGTTGAGACGACACCGTATGAACTGTGGTTTGGTGCTAAACCTAAGTTGTCATTTCTTAAAGTTTGGGGATGCGAAGCTTACGTCAAGAAGTTGATGCCGGACAAGCTCGAACCCAAAGCGGAGAAATGCGTCTTCATAGGATACCTAAGGAAACTATTGGGTATACCTTCTATCACAGAACCGAAGGCAAAGTGTTTGTGCAAAGAACGGTTCCTTTCTTGAGAAGGAGTTTCTCTCGAAAATAAGTGAGTGGGAGGAAAGTAGAGCTAGACGAGGTTATTGAACCTTCTCTTAAATTGGAGAGTAGCGGCACTGAAATTGTTCGATTGCGCTGCAATAGAGGAAGCTAATGATAAGGATCATGAAGCTTGGACGATCTGCTCTTGAACGTCACAGTCGACAAGGTCGTGCCCTCTCGAGTGAATGCGGCAACCTGTCTTGACGGTCTTGTTAGTAGAAGACAGTGAACCTACGAACTATGAGGAAGCAATGATGAGCCCAGACTCTGAGAAATGGCTAGAAGCCATGAAATCCGAATTGGGATCCATGAGCGAAAACCAATTATGGACTTTGGTGGACCCTCCTAGCGACCGAAAGGCCGCTGAGTGCAAATGGATCTTCAAGAAGAAAACGGACGCGAATGGTAATGTTACCGTTTATAAAGCACGGCTTGTCGCGAAAGGTTTTCGACAAGTTCAAGGTGTTGACTACGATGAGATTTTCTCTCCCGTAGCGATGTTTAAGTCCATTCGAATTTTATTAGCAATTGCTGCGTTTCATGATTATGAAATATGGCAGATGGATGTTAAGACTGCGTTCCTCAATGGCAACATTGATGAGGAGTTGTATATGATGCAACCCGAAGGTTTTGTCGATCCTAAGGATGCTGATAAAGTATTCAAACTTCAGCGTTCCATTTATGGACTGAAGCAAGCATCTCGGAGTTGGAACCTTCATTTTGATCAAGTGATCAAGAGCTTTGGATTTGTTCCAAATTGCTACGAAGCTTGCATCTACAAGAAAGTGAGTGGGAGCTCGGTGACGTTTCTGGTACTATATGTGGATGACATATTGATTATCGGAAATGACATTAACATGATTAACAATGTGAAGAGTTATTTGAACAAGTGTTTTTCAATGAAAGACTTAGGTGAAGCTGCTTATATATTGGGCATCAAAATCTATAGAGATAGACAAAGACGCCTGATAGCTTTAAGCCAGAGTACATACCTAGACAAAGTTCTGAAAGGTTCAGAATGGATAAGGCAAAGAAAGGTTCAGTGCCTATGTTGTCAGGTAAGATATTGAGCAAGGCTCAGTGTCCATTCTGATGTAAATGATAGGAAGCTATGAGCAAAGTGCCTTATGCGTCGGCCATAGGTTCCATCATGTATGCCATGTTGTGTACTAGACGGATGTGTCCAATGCTCTTAGTTTGTGACGAGATAGCAAAGTGATCCAGGAGCTTTGGACAGCCGTGAAGAACATCCTAAAGTACCGAATAGGACTAAAGAAATGTTCTTAGTCTATGGGGTGATGAACGACTCGTCGTAAAGGTTACGTCGACGCTAGTTTCGACAAACAAGGATGATTCTAAATCTCAGACGTGATACGTTTATATTTTGAATGGAGGCTGTGAGTGGAGAAGTCAAGCAAAGCGTGATCGCGGGATCTATGAGAAGCGGAATACATGGCTGCTGCAGCGTCAAGTGAAGGAGTTTGGATCAGAACTTCATCATCGAGCTTGGCGTGGTTCCAAGTGCATTGGACCCACTGGAGATATTGTGTGACAACACTAGCGCCATAGCACTCGCTAAGGAACCAATATATCATCCAAAGACCAAGCATATCAACCGCAAGTTTCATATAATCCGAGATTATATAGCAGATGGAGATCTGAAGATTAGCAAAGTACATACAGATCTGAATGTCGCAGATCCATTGACTAAACCTTTTCCACGTTTAAAACATGATCGGCACCTCGATGCCATGGGTGTGAGATTGTTGCGGATGTAAACTATATTATTGACTCTAGTGCAAGTGGGAGACTGTTGGAATTATGCCCTAGAGGCAATAATAAAGCTGTTATTATTATAATTCTTGTTCATGATAATGTTTATATTCCATGCTAGAATTGTATTAAGCGGAAACTTTAATACTTGTGTGGTTTGTGAACAACACCGTATCCCTAATGCGCCTCTATGGACTAGCTCATTGATTAATGATGGTTAAGGTTTCCTAACCATGGACATGAGTTGTCGATTAATAATGAGATCATATCATTGGGGAATGATATGGTGGAATGACCAAACTAAGCGAAGCAATTAGATCGTGTCATCGTGTTCGTCTTTGCAAAGCTTTTCTTATGTCAAATATTGTATTCCTTAGACCATGAGATAATACAACTCCACGGTATTGGAAGAAAGCTTTGAGGTCATCAAACGTCATCCTATGAGAGGGTGATCATAAAGGTGTCTCTCGGTGATCGGAAAGTATCATTGGGTTGTATGTATCGAGATGGGATTTGTCCTCCCAAGTCGGAGATATACTTGGGCCCACTCGTTAATCGATATCAACACCGCTTGCAAGCATGTGGTTAAGGAGTTAATCACAAAGTGATATCGGATTACGAACAGTAAAGTACTTGCCTTGTGAACGAGATTGAACTAGGTATGATGCAAGACGATCAAATCTCGGGCAAGTAAAATATCGCGAGACGAAGGAATATATATATATGGGATTGATTGAATCTCGGCATCCCGGTTCATCCGATATGATCATCGATGAATGTGTGGAGTCAATATGGGTTTCAGACCCGCTATTGATTATTGATAGAAGATCATGTCGCATATTCTCGAACCCAGAGGTCACACATAACGTGTCTCGACGCTAGGATAGATTGGATAATTGGTTTATGAGTTTTTGTTCGAGTCTCGGATGGGATCCGGGACATCACGAGAGGTTCAGGAGAATAAGATTCATATAAGGCGGCAGTTTTGGAGTTGAATTGTTTCGGGTTAATCGGTATTGTACCGGAAGCTTCTAGAACCTTCCGGAAGGGGACCAACGTGGCCCCACCTTCCGGGAGGGGGCATGGGCCTATGAGGGAGTGCCCTGGCCGCATTGGGCCAGGGGCACAAGTCCCCATAGGGCCCAGCTGGCCAAGGGGGTTTTAAACTCGAGATAGACCTTCTAGAAGGGGGGGTTTCCTTGCCCCCCACTCCTTATCCTTTGGGGCCGCCGGTTTGGGCTTGGGGAGGGGCTAGGGCTGCGCCCCCCTCTATATAAAGAGGGGTGGGGGCGCACCAACCCCCCACACCTTCCCCTCCAACCCTAGCTGCCCTGCTGCCCTCCTCTCTCCCTCCCGACTGTTTGCAGGCGAAGCCCTGCTGCAGAAATTCTCCACCATATACACCACGCCGTCGTGTTGTAGATCCAATCCATCTCTCCACCATACTTGCTGGTCCGAGGAAGGAGGAGACGTCGAGGTGCTGCACGTGTGCATCTCACGGAGGCACCGCCACTTGTGGTGCTAGATCGGATCGGATCGCGAGGAGGAGAAACAAGTACGACTACATCACCCACGTTAACGAGCGTTCATGTCGAATCTTCAAGGGTATGAAGATCTAATCCAATCTCTCTCGTTGTTTGCATCTCCTAGATTAGATCTTGGCTTCTCTCTGTTCGCATCCGTAGAAAATTTTGATTTACTATGCCGCGAAACCCTTCACTTTAGCCACCACTGCACATGCTAGAGGATAGATGTTATTGTTCCCATCTCTAGATGTAGCTGCAAGTATTTGAGCTCTTGTTGTCAGTTTGATGAAGCAACCATCCAATCCAATGAATGGCCTACAACCTTCTAAAAATCCTTCCCTTGCAGCATTCACACAGAAAAAAAGGCCATGGAATCTTGGGGTCCAGCTAATTTCTACAACCTGTCCTTTCTTCATTGCCTCCTTCTGTTCATCAGTTGGTCTAGTGATAGTTGTGACAATGCACCTGGATCCTGGATTTATGTCTATGACAGTTTGCAGGTAATCCCTAAGCCTGTAGTACTGCTTCTTGTGATCTCCCACTACTATGTTTCTACCTTTTGTCCTAGCCCTGTAGGACATCCTCTTGGGAACATCAACTCCAAAATCTTTCTTGGTTCTGTCTTGCAATGTTGTGATGCAAGTATTAATGTCTGATCTAAAATTATCCACATATGCATTGCTCAACCACTTGGAGTTAACCCTGTTGTTTGATGGCTCAGTTGGACATGTGTGTTCCAACACCATTTTCTTGATGCAAAAGGTTTTCTCATTACAAATATGTGATGCAGTCATGTAAAACTCGCATCCAAACTTTTCCTTCTCCTTGCACTAAACTATAATCCTCTTTGGAGTGTTCCTGTGAAAATGGTAGTTACTAACCTGCACTATGTGCATCCTGGCAAGTGCTTCTCTAAACTGATACACATCTCGAAAACAAAGCCTTAGCATGAACTGTTGCTCTGGATTCTCCCTAGTCTCATCATACCAAACTCTCTCCTTTGCTTTCTTAGCTCTGCTCTTCCTTCTTTTAGGTTGCATGAATGGAGCTGGCTCATAGCCATCATCATCATCATCATCATCTGAGTTCAGAAAACCTTGCTCTCCCTCATCATCAGAAGGAACCCATCGTGGTATTGTTTCCTTATGTACCTGTGAGTGTGATATGAGTGTTGGTCCTGGCCTTTTCACTTTTTTCTTCAAAGGAATTTGTAGTGCCACCTCTACTGGATCCTCTTCAATGTCAAATATATCTTCTACATCTGTCTCGCCCTCAAAGTGGGTCAATGGATCATTCTTCCTCCTCCTCATCTCAAATATTTCCTTCCTCAGCTCCTCATCTTCTTGCCTTCTTATTTCTTCTGCTTCTTCAGTGTTATACTGACATGAATAAGCCCAGTCATCATCTGGTGATGCCTCCTCTTCTGCCCTATCAAATTATTTCTGTTGGTTGTCATATTGCACACTATCTTGAGTCAAAAAGTGGACTGGATTGTGCTCATCATACTGAGTGTGTACATTATGACAATACACACTATTTTGAGTATAAGGCATAGCCTCCTCCTCCGAATCAAGAACAATGTGAACTCCATTTTTCCTCTTCAATGGGGACAACATAATTGCTTGTGCTCTCTTGTCCTTCATCACTATTAACACCACTTTCCTTGCTAAATCATACTTCCTAACCATTTCTTCAACCTTCAGATTGCTATCAATAAGTTCTAGCCCATTCAACCCTTCCCCTTCATGCTTAACATAGTACAGAGAATCACTCAATCCATACTTCTCTGGCTCCATAAGAGCTAGCCAATTCAGATATCTTATGTCTGCTCTGCACATTCTTTTGTGCACAAATTTAGCTCCATCAAACTGAAAATAAAGGTCCCAGGTCTCTGTCTCTTCCCTAAATTCGAAAGAACAAAAATTTCAACTTTGTTTCTAAATCTATAGAGTGAAAAGGTTGCTCACAATAGAATCCCTAGTCTAATCTACCCCAATTTGATTTAACTAAAAGATAAACGAAAACATACCCGCCTGTCGACATGTAGTGGCTCATCGGGTTGGCGCAGGAGGAGTTGCCAGACGACGTACAACCTTTCTCCGACGACACGCGCACCGCCCGCTGGCCTGCCAAATCCCCGCGCCCTTCATCATCAGCCTCGCTCCCGTTGACGCCAAGACGACGGCGCATGCGTCCGCCGCCACCTCCCGTCGCCATTTCTGTCTCAGCTCGTGGATAAGGGGAAGAACGGGAGTGAAGTGTGGACCGGGGACTCTTTCAATCAACGAAGGAAAACCTAACGGCCGTCAACTCCCTCCGCCGTCTGCGTTGCCATGTGGAACTGACATGTGGCCCAGACATATCATAAAACGGTTTAGACGCGGGCAAACACACAATCAATGCTCCTTATTGCGACCCTGCCCCAAAAGACGTATTTATGTGTCAACTTGCTCAAAACAGGTAGTTTCGTGACACCGCATCCCCAAATATGGTAGTTTTGCGTCATTTTCTCTATTTTGAGAGAGGTTCTGTCTTGGGACAATAATCGATTCTATGTTTTCTGTATAAAATAGTAGAAGATGATAAAGTTCGGAGACACATTTTTATATATTGTTCTCCATATGAAGATGGTAAGGAAGATTTTATTTCTGAATTGCACTTTCTTTTTTCCTAGGTTTAATCCACCCCTTACTTTAATTAGTGGGGATTTTGATCTAGTTATTAGATATAAAAATAGATAAGAGGAATGCAATTGTCAACTATGTCGTGATAGGTTGCATGCTTGGATGGAGCATTGGGGTTTGTTAGAGGTTAAGATGTCAAATAGAAAATTTACAAGGGCAAATAAACAAAAAAAAACGCATCATGTCCTGCATTGCTGCAGGTTAATTTTCATTAACCAAAGATTTCCTAGTACTTATCATACTTATAATATCTCCCACATGACAGACCATCGGGCATGTGTGTGTAAAACTCAGAGGACAACAATAGGCTCGCACACGATTGATGTTGGAAGGAAGGCGAATGTGTCATGTTAGAGCATCTCCAAGAGTTTACCTAAATATAAGTAAAAGGGGTCATAACCGCTTTTTTTTGAATAAGATAGGACAAAAACACAGCTCCAACAGCTTTTTCAAAAATGGTTTCCCATTAATTTTTTTTGGATGATCACCTATTTTTTTAGCCTCTCCTATCCATTTTGGGATAAGACTAGCCAGTTTTTGGGTAAGACGCCACATCAGCAAAAACCAACGCGGGAGACTCCAACCGCTTCGCACGGAAACTTCCTTGCATTCGGCCACATTCGCGTGACCGTGCCGCCGGTCGTCGTGTCAGCATGGCCAACCTCCCCCAAGCCCCGGTCCACCACCACCCGCCGCCACCTCCCGTGCTCCCAGCGGCGCGCGAAGCAAGCCGAGCTCCGCCTGACGCCTAACGATGCCTAGGGTTGGCCCCACCGTCGCGGGTTCCTGCGCCGTAAAGCCTCCTCAGACCCGATGACTAGAGGATTGATGACGGCATCACGCCTCCGCCCACCCGCCCGCACGGAAGCTGACGAACAAAAGGGCGCCGAAGGACCCAACGACAGCGGGCTCACGTGCAACAAAGAAGGCGGCGAAGGTGGCTGTCGTCGCCCATCCCCAGCTAGCTTCGGCTATGGAGGCCGCTCGTCCAGCACCTCCCGCAGCCCCGCCGCCCACCTGCGAGGACCGCCACCATGTGTGCGCCCCCACCTGCATGCTAGGCAGCCAACCTTGATTGGACTCGATTATTTTTTTGTTTAAGTTCCTTGGTGTAAAAGAGAGGGATCAAATTGTAAAGGTAGATCGACAGCAAGTCAGGGTTAGTCATCGCCGGGCAAGGACGGAACGTAGAACTCTTGTCACGTTCAGTTCGGGACCTGATGTTTTCCTTTCAGGAGCCCGAATTGGAACGACTTGTAATCCCTGATGCACAATAAAGATCTGGTTTTACCTGAAAAAAAAAGGTGCACAGGACTATCTATATAAATTTTATTTTTCATAGATTATGTTTCAGCTTTGCGGATAACCGGACACGAGACCAGCGTCACACAAAGTTATACAGATGCAGATGCACCGCAGATCGAGATAGAGTGACATGTGCTTTGTTGCAGCCATCTTCAGTCCTCATGTGCCGGCCTTACCAAGCGGAGTACCAGCGTGCGGAGTTCCTCATGTACCTCGTCCTCCCCTCGACGTTCATGTCGATGCCGCACAGGCCGAAGCGCGCGCACGGTAACCGTACAAGAGCTCGAACTCGTCGAGGAAAGACCACACGGAATAATATCCCCGCGTGTCCGACCCTCTCCTGCAACCACAGCAAATTAAGCTCTCTTTCAGAGGCTACCAGATGAAGGATCACCTTGTTTCAACTGGGCGTTCTTTTATTTCTTGGATCCAGCTAAGAGTCACATTAAACTCTTATTATTATTACGTCGTTCTTCTGTGCATGGATAGGGCTTTGGCTTACAGACAATTTGATTCAGTATAAAAAAAGGCACGAATGCACCGAAAGTTACGATATACTACCTTCGGCCGACCATGGTTCATATCATCTGGCACGGGCATTGTGCTATTTGCTTACATCTGAATAAATGCCTATATTTTCCTGTTGCAACACACTGGCCATATGTGCTATAATCCCTAAGATTACACGAGATATAGGCGTGAAACCTGTCACGAAGAATATGGATGCAGATGGCAGATCAGGACGAGGGCCATGTGCTTTGTTTGCGGGCTTCACCAGATATACGAGGTAAAAAAAGGTGCTTCCGCGCCGCCTGTCTTCACTTCGCACAAGGCGAATCCTCGGGACGCCGTGTCATGCGGAGTCGTGGTATGCACTCCCAGGCGGCCTCAGCTCGCCACCGTTGAGAAAACCGGAGTACCAGTGTGCGGAGTTCCTCATGTACCTCGTCCTCTCCTTGGCGTTCATGTCGACGCCGCACAGGCCGTAGCGCGAACCGTAGCCAGACAGGAACTCGAACTCGTCGAGGAAAGACCACACGAAATATCCCCGCGCGTCCGACCCTCTCCTGCAACCACAACAAATTAAGCTCTCTTTCAGAAGCTACCCCAGATCATGACCAAGGATCACTTTATCCGAACTGGGTTCTTTTATTTCATCATGGACCAAAGCTAACTGCCTCTTTAAACTCTTATTATGTCGTTCTTTTGTGTATGGATAGGGCTTTGGCTGGAGTTCACGACGGACATTTTGATCAGCATAAAAAAAAATGCACGATGCATAATAGGAAGATGGACCTACTGTATGGACTGGTAGAGAGCTTCCAGGTAATCTTGCAGGAACTTTGACCTGTCGTCGTCATCGTACTGAATCTTTCTCGAGATTTCGGAGGTGTCCCCTAAACCTGAATCATCAAACAGGAGATTCTTCATTTTTCTTTCAGAGGTCAGTATGTTTTGTTTTTCATTTCACCACACTAACAAGTGTTTAACTCATGCATGTTCAGAGAGAACAGGAAATATATGCAGCGAGAAAGTTGTTTTTTTCTTTCCGCCTACCGTTTTCATGGATCATGAGTGGAGGATTTCTGTACGTCAACCTCAGGTGATCCAGTAGCTTCCCTAGAGCCCAAGGAGCATACTGCATGTTACATCAATAAAAATTATCATCACAGCCTATGTTTCAGAAGGAAAGGAAGAAAACCTCCATGATTTATACACATACAGTACCTCTCCGATATCTCCAAGTGAATCTGAAACCAGGCAAGAAAATGTTGCATGTTAGTGAGCGTTAACCCTGATGCTATACTCGAGTTTATTTGTTGGACAAAGTTAGATCTGGGCGGCTAATAATTAATTTACTTACACACAATGGTGGCTGCTGCGTCAGCGTAGTAGTTCCTTTGCTTCAGATCAAATGCTCTCTCGTCGGCTTGCGTGCGAACAACAGTGTAGTGATTGAAGCCGATGAAGTCGAATGATCCGGACAAGTTCTTTCTCTGCTCTTCTGTTAGACCCGGCAACCGTGCGCCTACTCTGCTCCTCATCACAGGAGGGTACTCCCCATACACCAAAGGATGCATAAACCTGTCCACAGAGGGAATGAGTCGTTGCTGCTTGCATTTGCAAACCGGAAATAGCATTTAAAATTCAAATTACGATGAATCCCACACAGAAATCTAAGTACTAACCAACCGATGTGGAAGTCATTCATCCTCATTGCAGCAGCTGCATCCTGCAATGAATTGCTAGCAGGCTCATACCAAAAGCCCAAGAGAGTAATTCCTATCTGCCCTCCTTGAGTTGCCTACAGAGTGAGGATTACAATGCATTGCATTGCAAGGTCATATAGTTACAGTCCAGAACTGATATGAGATATTGATATGTGACTTACCTGGTACTTCTCTTTGTAGAGGGACACTGCCGAGGCATGTGCAAGCAGGAGATGGTGAGCGCCTAAGTACGGCTCCGTCGTGGAGTCTCCTGCCGTGCAGTTATCCCCGAACGGGTAGGAGCAACGCCGCGGTGGAAGCACGCCACTGTCAAATCCGGTTAACGTCTCGACATTGGGCTCGTTGAGGGTGACCCAGTGCTTCACCCTGTCTCCGAAGCTCTCAAAGCAGGCCTGCGCATACGCAGTGTAATCATCACTGCAACACAACACATTCATATTTTAGAAATAAAAAGTATCTGAAAATTCAGAATCTTCATCCTAATTCAGACGTGATTTGCAGGTGTCAGAAAAAAGTGCGCCAAAGGTTGGCACTTGCATGAATCTGGGGCTGAGCACCCCGTTGTATTCGTCCTGAAGAGACTGAGGGAGATCAAAATGGTAGACTGTCACATGAGGTTGTATGCCTGCAACATATGCCCCGAAATGTTGATCGTCGACAATCAGAATAAAGGATATGTCCATGTACTCAAGCTTGGAACAAGGGAAAATAAGCTTTACCGTGCCATATCAGCTCATCTATTAAGTCGTTGTAGTACTCCAAGCCCTTGGGATTGATCTCTCCTCTTCCATCTACACAGTAGTGTGGCATTTCGTTAACATAAAATTTGAGAGATGTGCTACTCAACTATTACGACAAGGTTACCTGGAATAAGCCGTGGCCACGCAATGGAGAATCTGTACGCGTCTAAACCCATCTTTCGCATAAGCTTTACGTCATCCTATTGCCAAAACAAGTATTTATCGGTTAGTTAGCATCTTTCCATATCCCATTGTGTTTGCCTTCCTAAGAAACTGATCAGTAGTGCTAGATCTCGACACTAACCTTGTAATGGTGATACTGATCTGCTGAAACGTCTGCGGTAGCTTTGCCGGGAGAGTAACCTGCCACGCTCATCAAGCAGGTGTTGAATTGTTATTAAATGAACTTGACGCAGGCGATCATGAGTAATAAAAATCATGATCTGAATTGACCTTCATGGGTGAAGGTGTCCCAGATGCTTGGCTTCCTTCCATCTTCCCCAGCAGCCCCTTCCACCTAAGGCATCAAAGGTATTAGTTATTACATAGCCAGCAGCATTACTTGCTTGCGTTTTACATTTACTACTTGCCTCTCTGTTCAATTTCTTTGTCACAGGTGAACTACCCAGTAGAGATTTCGTGCACATGGGCACAAGTGATCGCATTTCTTAAAAAAATTGAAAAATCATATTTTTTTAGTTTGAAAAAATTAAAAAAAATCCTGCTATAGCCAACGGTGTGTGCCACAAATTTGTAAAATTTCAATTTCAAATACTTTGTATTATGAGCTACACAAAAATGATAAAAGTGTGGATCTGAGCATGCATATTTTTATCTGACTTTGTCATTTTTGTGTAGCCCATAAAAAAAATCTGATTGCGATTTTACATATTTTGTAGGATACAACATGGACTATGCGCAGAATTTATTTTCATATTTTGATAACTTTGAAAATATGATTTTTTTTTTGTTTTTTTATATGAAGGGAGCACTGGAGTACACTTCAACAAACAAACCAGGATAGAGACTTTGTTCACGGGAAACATACAGAGCGAAAGTAGAAGTACCTGGAAGGCCGAGGTGCCTGCACCAAAGACGAACCCTTGGGGAAAGTCACCGCGGGTTAGCGCGACGGCGTCTCTCGGTGAGGTAGCCAGGCAGAGGACGAAGAGGAGGAAGAAGAGCGGCAGCGCCATGATCACCAGGTGGAGATGCTGTTCCACCGCGGCTGCCGATCCCACTGAAGAAGACTTGTGCGCCCAATTCTAAAAGAGCTGCGAGGGATTTCTCTGTCGGATCCAGAATGGAGAAGGCCGGGACGCAACAGTTAAGCAGGGACATAGTAATGGAGTTGCTAAATGTACGATTGAGTATACAAATGGAGAATCACACAGAAGATCAGTGGGTCAGTTGACTGCAGTGGTGAATCACGAGGAGGTGTAGTACTAGATGCACAGAGTACCGCTCACGTCGTCGCCATTAAAGAGGGCCGGCCATGGCGGAGGGAAGAAGACTTCTCGCCCAATTTTTAAATGGTCGCACGAAACGCGAGAGATATCGGATCCATGACTCACCTGCCATGTGAATCCACCAGCGGCTACGGCGGATGCAATCTCGACGGCGGAGATCGATCCGGGGAGTCATGGTAATCCCCTACCGGGTAGCACCGGATCCTACGGTCGCCGCCGAGAGCTAATTTGGTAGCGCTAACACGCCGCCACATTGCTCGCCGGAGAAGAAACTGATTTGTTTTTTTTTTCTGGACTAAGAGAAGACACGGAACTTCATCACGATGCAAGAGAAAGAACACGAACTGGGCCGCGAGATAGAAGTGGGCTAAATGACGGGCTGTTAGAAATTGGAGAACATGAATGTGCAATTTTTTCTTCAATAATGATAATTCATTAAATAAAACTTATTTACATATTTCGAGCCTACCGGCGTGATGCAAACGGACCTACATGCGTGGACCGACTCATTCTTGGATAAATTTAGGCCGAAAATGTGTTCAGTTGGACTTGTTATAGACCGCATGTGTGTCCTCCCATGCCAATCCAGGTCCTGCTTCTGCTGTCCTCGCTGTCAATCAAACTAGGTTTACTACTGCGCCAACATGAACGTGCCTGCGCTGCAATCAATGCCGCTCGACCTTTGCGACAGCTTCAATGACATGGTTGCATGGGCCATTTTAAGTAGGTCGCCCGCGTCCATCTTTCTCGTGCGCCTTCCATTACCACTTTGAGCCACTCTTGCTTTCGCGCACCACATCGTAAGCAGTCATGGTTGGAGCAGCTCCAACCAGGGGCATAGGATCCAGGGGAACGTCGAGGACACCCCCCGCTGGGCAAGGCCGAGGCTGTCGCACGTCACCATCTCCGTCTCCGTCGCCACACGTATCACCATCTCTGACATTGTTGTCGTTCACCGTTGACCTCTCCTACTTTGAGTTTGTTGTGGCCATCCACCAAAACTCATAGGACAAACGGATGCTCCTGCCAAGTTTAGGTAGGGTGCTCGATGGATAGGAGCCCCGCGAAGTCAAGCTACGGGAGACTAGTGGTGGGTGCCGCTTTTGGCATGTGGAGGTGTTGTTCGACAACCAAGGCCATATGTACCTCCATCGTGGCTGGAAACAGTTCGTCTACTCGCACGGACTACACGTCTACCACTTTTTTTCTTGAAATTTGATGGTATTTGCTATCTATGGGCTGGCGAAAACGGATCAAAACTAACATATTTAAAGTCCAGAATGGACACATTTAGGGTTCAAAATGGTTCAGCCCGCCGAAGATGGCTTAGCGAGCGGGCTTCATTTCCTTCCTCTCCTGGTTGTTCTATGCTCAGCCGGACTAGAAAATTGGGCAATTCCTATAGATCGCCCACCGCGACCGCTATTTAAGGGGACTTTTCTGTCCGACAAGGCCTGAACAGGTACTTCCTCCGATCCATATTAGTTGACTTTGATTGATCTAGATACGAATATACCTAATCAAGTTTTAGTGCTAGATAGTATCTAGATAAATTTAAGACAACTAATATGGGTCGGAATCAGTACGTGTTTCTGTCTTTTTTTATGACTGGTTTTTGTTTATTTTTCTTTTTAGGTTTTCTTTTTTAGAAAGAAAAGAAAAAGGAAACATTAAAAAAAAGGAAAACATGCAAACTTAACCCTCGATTGCTCGCTAGTGCGCCCGCTTGTGAGCGCGCTGGGCGAGGCCCATGTGGGCGATGACTTGAGCAGCGTGAGCCCGAAGGCGATGAGTAGGAGCACCCGGAAAACCGCGCCACCATTCCGTGTACTCTCCTGGACGTGGCCACGCACGCCTGGGATAGTTGTTGATGCCCGGGTACGGTACGGACCTGAGCAGGTTGCCGGCTGCCTTTGCAGTCTGCACCGCTACCCTGCCAAACAGAACAGAACAGATAAATGGCGTGGCAGATCTGGTCTGGCCGGCCGCCGTCTTCAGAGCACCAGCTATGGGGGCAGTGGTACGGTGTGGTTCCCAGCTATCCACGTGGACAGGCTACATGTGTGAAATATATGTCCCAGTGGAAGCTACTCTATGTGAGGTCATCCTCATACTTTTTTCTCTGACTTCCTGGGGCGATTGATTCCCACACCGCGATGCCCAGAGGCTGCCTCGTCGCTTTTGTCAGTGGAGAAGCGAGATCATCTGCAAGAGACCGCTTTTCTCTGCCATCGGTAAGTTTGGTCGAGTTGGCAGCTAGAGTCCTACGTGGGCGCTTGAGGCAGTGGTCCACCGTGGCGCGTTGGCCATGCCCTCACTACGCCCGCCGTCATGGGAGGAAACCTTGAGAGTTGAGACCCGATCTGGTGCCGGCCACGCATACCATTCATCATGCAGTAGCGCCACCCATCGCTTCGGAACGGGGCATAGTGTAAACTCTATCTGTGCTACCGTAGTAATAATCTGTTATCCCACTGTCTACACGCACTGGTACAAAAGGGCCATGCGTCCCGGTTGGTAAGGGCCATTAGTCCCGGTTGCCCAATCGGGACGGGGCAATCGGGACTAAAGTTCTAACCATTAGTCCCGGTTGCCCCACCAACCGGGACAAATGGGGCACACGTGGCGGCATCGTAGCGAGGGGTGGAGATAGTCGGTTCGAACCTAACCGGACTAATAACTCTTCTTGCGAGATTTGGCCATTTCTGCCGAAGAGAATTCATTTTGGCACATTTTGTTGCGGCGACATTTTCGCCACTTTTGTGCCACGCAGAGAATTCATTTAGGTTGTTTTATTGTTTATTTAGTGTTTTGCACTTATCAGCGAAGGAACCTTATATTACACAAGATCATCATGACAACATTACATTCAATACGGATCGAGTTCATGCACTACATACAAAAGTTGCTATTCGATGCTACCGCCAATTTCTTGAAAGTTGCTATTTTACAATTCCTATTGTCTATACACACCGAGTAGTATTCCCTTTTGTGTTTGGGACTTGCATCCAAGAATCCCGCCAATTCCTCTGAATTGCTCGTATGCGATCCTTTGGCGGAAGACCGTCCGTAGGCGTTCGATCCGATTTAAAAAGAAGTCATCCTATATGAATATGAAACTAAACACAATTTGATTGTAATAAAAACTATAGAAATTGTTTACGACGTGAGTTGCTCTAAATTTTCTGCCGTCATCGCTACGTCTGTGGGATGAACTCGCATACATAGTATCCACATAGATTGTTACACGGTCCTGCGTCGGGCACTTTACGAGCGAGTTCAATCAAAATAATAATCAAGCATGATAATAAGCGTATCAAAACTAGAATCAAAGAGATGCGGATATAGCTAGTGGTGCTTACATCTAGTGCTTCAAATGTAAGCTCCTCTTTCCAAACACCCTAGCCTTTTGGTGAACCTTTTCCAAGCGCTTAGCGAAGAAAGCGAATAAAATAAGTTATTAAGTACTTGATATCATAAAATTCACGAACGTTGCCGATATAGTGTCGTAATGATTAGAATTACCGCTGGAGAAGTATCTGCATGTCCTTCCACGTCTCAAGGGGTTTATGTTTGAGTCCATGACTAGTACACGCCTTTGTCAAGTTGAATGATTAACGAGAATATAGTGGTACTGCGAATGCAGAACTAATCAATTATATACTTAACATCGAGTAGCGAAATAGAAAGTGTATACAAGACAATAACACTCACTGGAAGTTGTAAGGAAATAGTATTTCCTTTTGGTTTCTTAAAACCTTAACGTGTATTATATTATCCTCCGTATCCGGGGCTTATTTTGAGATTAGCTTCATGAACCCAATATGGGTCAATGAAGCCAATGTCATAGATTTGTCCTTCTTTGCATTCGAGAATCTTCATTACGCATATTACGGTATGATTATATACATGCAATAAACAAAATAATATAGATGGAGACTAAATTAATTACGTAATTAGTACTTACGGACAATAGGCACTCATGATCGATTTGTCCAAGGCATCTTGATTGAATAATTGAAATAGTTCATCAAATTCAATGGATATCATGTCATCCTTATCTTTCCCATGATGCTTTTTGTAACCCTCGGCACTATCCGATTAGCCCGGCCCTTGTGGCATGCATGTACGATTATGCAATCTTAGCATTTTGTTGGAAGATTGTTTACCTCCTCGAGTTTGACGAGAGGTTTTCCGTCTTGGTATTGGTATGCTACTTCACTCCGAGGAAGAACTCTAAGCGGGATAAATCTTGGCAATACTCATACCTTGAGCGTGGCTTCTCCGTGTGCAACTACCTCTGGATCATCTTGCTCTTGGTCCCATATTTTCTCGACCCACATTGGTTTGAGAAATCACCTTGAGAGGCGCAAGTCATTTGCTTGTTCTCCGATTTGGGCATGATTTTCCGCTTGCATCAGTCTTGCTCTTGAGGCTTTTGTGCATGTGACTTGAGAATAGACGCTCATAGTCTAATGACTTTGGCTCGGGTTGATGAAGATTCTTTAGCATTTTCAACACTTTGGCTTTTTCTTCTTTGGTCTTTGGGAACTCGGCTCTTCGGCCGCCTCGGCTTAGCAGCAATGTCGTTTCGCATCAACGATCGCATGATCTCCTCTTGATCTGATCATAAGCTCTCTCGGGAGGAACCGTTGGTACTTTTGGAAGAGGCTCTTGTTTACGTTTGGCGATCGCTTACGGCCTGATGGCGGTACTTACGCTTTTTATCTGGAGGCGCGGCGATGGCTCCATGGCGATGGTTGCACGGATATTGGTGAGGCGGCGAAGGCGAAGCTGGCGGCAGCGGCGGCGACCTCGGCGGAGACGGGTGGCGAAGATGGCCTGGCGTGTGATTTGAAACGATACAATACTTGACCATAGAATGGTGGCGTTTTGCGTCACCCGGCGATCATCCCTTCACCGGCGGTAGTGAAGATCCAAAACCTCAAAGGTGGGCATGATTTCATCCACGCCGACAACAGCGTAGCCCTCTTGTGGCATCCCGCAAAACCACTACTAGAAAATCGCGTTGATTTTGTGCATTGCATCATCATGACCGCATTCTTATGTCATCATGCCACATTGCATTTGAGCATCGTCATCATCTTGCATTTGCTTGCATAAAACTATTTTCGGAAAAACCTGTTTGTGTTTTCTAAACGCCCCGTCTTTGTTCAAACGCAAAACCCGGGTCACCGGATTATTTTGTTTTGTTTGCTATCGGTTTGCAAAAGTCTGTTTGAAATAAATAAAATATTTAATTATTTTTGTGGGGGCAGTCGAGCAGGCGATTCGACCAGTCGACCACCCGAGGATAAAACGGTCCATCTAAACCAGCCCACTCTAAATCCTAGTCCCAAATCCATTCCTACCCACCTCTCACACCGCCACCTCACCCTCCCAACTTCCTACCCACCCCGCCATCATCAATCCACCAGCTTCCCTCTCCTCTTTCTCACACAAACACACTCCACCCACTCAAGAACCCTCTCTTACGCTTGGTCCCACCGTCCACAGCCCCTTGCTACTCCCTCTCTCCCCCTGGACAAACCTTCCCAACCGCTCCACACCCACACCCCCATCCCACTAGCTCTTGGCCCCCCGGTCCACCCCTGCTGGGACCCACCTGCAGCCCCTCCTCCACGCGCCTCCCACGCGGCCTCCCTCCCCGCGCTCATCTCCCTCCCCACTTTCTTCCTCCTCTAGCCCTTCCTTCCCGCCTTTCTCCCGGGCGACCACCCTCCTCATGGCCCTCAAACTCCTCCCTCTGGCGGCCGCCCTCCTCCTCCCCGTCTGGCTCTCCCCGTCGCTCCCTCTCCTTCCCTACCTTCCCTGACCTCCGCGCCCCTTCCATGGCCTGACGCCCGCTCCCCTCGCCTTGTCACCTTCATTGTGAGAGGCCCCCACTAGCTTGACCGCCATCCCCACCGCCTTTGCCCATGCCGCCGCCCAAGCTCGAGCTCCACCATCAGCTCCGGCCGCGCCTCTCCGCCATCTCCCTTCCGACCTTCTCCGCCGGCCGCGCTCGCCGTCTCCGCGATCCCCGCCGCCGTGGCCTCTCCTCCTCTCTCGTCGCCTCCGGCGCCTCCCCGTCCTCCCGGGCCGAGCCGCCTCCGCCGCTCCTAGGCCCCTCATGGTCACCCGCCTCCATGACCTCCTCCCTCCTCCTCATCGCCTCCGCGTCGGCCCCGCAGCTCCTCCCGGCGCCTCCTTTCAAGCTCCGCCCTTGGCCGCGTCCGTGCGCCAGCCTCCTCCCGCCTCCCGCCCGGCCCGTGCTCACGACCTCCTTCCTCCTCCGGCCCCTGCCTCGCGCCCGCCTCGCCAGCTCCTCCGCAGCGCCGCCCTCTTCGTCGTGCTCCTCCTCGCCTCCAGCCGCCACACTTCTCCTCTTCCGCCCGTGGCTTCGCGCCGGCGAGCTGTTGTCGTCGGACCCAGCAGCGTCACACCCGCCACTGAAGTCTGGCCCGCGTTCGGCCCGTCGCTTTCGCCTTCACGCTAATCTGACCTCCTCGTCCACAGCAACCACCTCACAGGTATCCTTGTCTACTTGCGCCAATCCAAGATCGACGACAACCCGGACCTATCCGACAATCTGTGGCCTAGCCCGAGTTCTCCACCGACCACGAAGCCGAGAACCCCTACAGGATCAAGACTCCGACAAGATCTCTGCTCGCCCGCGTGTGCCATAATATGTCAAGACCTTCTCGTCCACAAGACTAAAGGGACGCGGACCCAAGACCGACACCGACTTAGAAGAATCCGATGAACCATCGGTGATGGACCCGAGTTCGTCACCAACGCCACAACCTTCGACAAGGAACCGACAAAATCGTCTAAGTTCTCCTTAGAGAACCCCGAGTACCCGAAGACCAAACTCCGAAGACCGATCCCGGCGCGCCCAGGTCGTCAACACAGATACGCCAAATCTGGCGACACGGAAACCGAAGTTCGAGAACCAGCTCCGGACCCGATGACCGCCAAGATCGCCATGGAGCGACAAGTACTTCACCGAACATCGAGACCACGGGCGACAAGTACTCCTTCCGGATGCGATACTCGAGAACCCGGTAAGGACAAGCGAGCGCCAAGTTCGTCATTCCGAACGCCACGACCGTCGACATGACCCGAAGACCACGGATGCGCCAAGATCTACCCCGTTATCCGAGAACGATCTCGGAGTCCGAGAACGATCCCGTCGAACCCTGAGACCGAACCCCGAACCCCGGAACCCAAGATCTGTCGAACCCTAATGTGTGAACCCCTTCCCGAAACCCTATTTTATAATATAATACAACTTGTCGCATATTAATTGTTCATCTCGCTTGCATCTTGTGTGGTTTGGGGGCCTTATGTCGATTCACCTTATAATTAAATATGGGGCCCATATGCGGGCAAATCTAGTCTTATATTGGCCTCATTTAAATTTGTGCATCGAACCGTTGTCATATCGTGCCTTGTTAAAACAACATTTAAATTGCGGGTTAGCTAAACAACATGAACCACCTAAATATTGTCGGGACCCCGGTTCCGCTTAATATGACCTAATTGCATTGCACTTCACCATGCCATGCATCATGCCGATCTTTTGCCGTAGTATTAAATATTGCATCCGGTGTTTATTCTAGCGTTTTGCTTCTTCGCGGATAAGGCCGTTGAGTTGATGTGAGCTTCGCCCCGATCTTCGGTTGAACCTTCGGCAATGTTTTCAGGCGAGCATCTCCCCCTTTCTACCTATCTTACTTTTATAGTATGTATTCCCTCCTGTTGATCTATTGCTATCTGTGTTGCGATGCTCTAGTTTCGTGCGTGATATCCCTTGCGACCTTATATTGCCTTGGATACATCCTATTACATTGTTTGGTAGATAGTTGGACTTATGGCGTCGTGATCGCTTGCTCAGAAGTCTTGCGTGTCGTCAAGTGCCACGATTGTTGGTGTATTGCCGCATGTTGATGTTGGAGAGGATCATGGCTTTACTTATCGTTCACTTTAATTCTGTTTAACAACTAAAATTGAAGTAAGTAGCGGAGGCATCGGTGGGTGATAGATAATATTGGTTTCCACCGCCCACTTGTGTCCGTGGGACCCCGAGTACTTGATACTTGTTCCTTGATTTATCGCGCTATCCACATCCGGAGGATTATGGGACCCCACGAGCGAGCTTGATTCGGTCTTATTTCTTGGGGCCACAAACTAGTTTGAGGTTTTATTTACTATCTGTCATTATGACATGCTCTGCTTTATTTATGATTGTGCGAGGAGCACTGCTTGTCTTGTTAGGATCGAGACACGTTTTCGGTGTCGACAAGCCCGATTTTGGGTTCCCGATCGTTCCTGACCGTCCACCCAAACCTCGGATCCGTCTGAAGTCATTAACCGTTATGGGTGTACTCCAAGGGGTGGCCCCCTAAAATATTTCTGAATCCTGTGATTGCTTTGTCGTGAAGGCCTCGTTGGGTTTTGATTTGGTTTTTTCGAGGTTGATCGAGTGTGTGTTGCCATTTGTGCACCCCGGCCGGGTTAAAACTTTCTGAAAGTCGTGTCCGCGGTTATGGACGACTTGGAGCACAGTATCTCGATCATAGACAAGCATAACTAAAGTAGTACTATAAATTTGACTTTATAATGACTAGTAATCAGCTTCACTATAATGGAATGGCTAACTAAAACTGCCCACAATTGCTTGTTTGGTCTGTCGCTTGCGACAATTGTATCTGACTAGTAAGTATTGCAACTACAACGGAATGGCTAAATAAAAGTACCAACAACTGCTGGGTTTTGGGTTATCTCATGCTATCTGTATTTGATTAGTAAGTGTTGTAACTATAACGGAATGGTTAACTAAAACGATCCACTGCTTATTTTAACAGGACGATTATCTATACCTGACTAGTAATTTCTGCAACGATAACCGAATAAATAAAACTGCCAACTGTGTGAGTTCCTCGGTTGACTTCCTCGTTTGGTCTCGAGGGGGGAAACGCCAGGATGGGTTTGTTTGATGATAGTATCAGGTTGGTTCCGTATAGGTCTTTCTTACCCCTCTCTGATAGCCGCCAGTTGTATCGAGTCTCTCTAGGTTGTTTAGTGCATGCTGCCGCTGCCGCTTCAATCCACCATACCTATGTAGGCGAGGACCGCCGAATTCTAGCCTCGCCGTGTCTTGGCCTCGATCGACGCTCCTCTTTTCCTTTGCCCTTTCGGCACCTTTTGTTTAAGCAGGTTTTGAGATCGACGTCGTTAGCAGGGTTACCCTTCCGGCTTGGCTTGGGCAGGGTTATGGACGCCATTGGTTATTCTTCAGGGCTCTTAGCCCCATTTTCATCTTGTCCGTAGTCGGACGCCCCATCTTGTCAAGGTGATTTGGATCTTTGTACCGTATATCTGTATTCTTGACTTATGGAGTCGTGTTGTATATATATACATTACATGGGTCCCATCGAGGACTGTTGTGTAATGTTATTACTTCGTTTTCCACCCGCATGAAAGTGCCTGGTGGGCACCTTTGAATCGTTTCTATGCGGGTTTGGCGGGTTTCGCTAAGACTTGCATAGGTCCGATTCTGAGGGTGTTACACCTCTGGAATCGGACGACAGTGGTAAGTTGGTGTGGGTCCAATTGGTAAGGCATAGCCGACCGCCACCTTCATTGATATGTTCACAACTTTGACATGTAGCTCGCAGTGTGTCATCTCTGTGATATCATCCAGTGGGTAGCCAACAGGAGCCATCGTCGGTGCATCATCGGCATCGCCATTGTCATCACCCGGGACCTCGGTGGAAGCCACACTGCTTTTTCGATTATTCGATAGGCCGATAGCATCGAATGCAGTGTGCTGCTGAGATGGGGCGCCGGTAGTACTTTGCTCTTTAAGTGTGTTAATTTCATCTTGTTGTTGCTTTAATCGTTCTTCAATTAAACGCATTCGCTCTTTCTGACTTTCTCCTTCAACTGTCGCCCTGTCCTTTCTCCTCTGACGGCTTCTATCAGGATATTTCTTCCTCTCTTCGGGAAACCCAGTCCTCCATGATTGGGAGCCGCTTGTGCCTCGTGTTCGTCCATCATGTTCCTTATTTCCAAGGGCGAGTGTGAGCTCATCATTCTCTCTATCGGGAATGAAGTCCCCATCTTTAACAGCCTTTACTGCTTTTCTGATCCTCTCGATTGACAAGGGGTCTTCTTTATGTCGTATGTTATATATACACCTCCCTTCCGAGTCCAACGTGCCCCATGCCCGTAAAACCAATTCCTTGCACGTTCTACCCAATCGTCTGCGGGGTGATATTTTATCACGCAGTTCACTCAAGTTTCTCCCACTTAGGAATGCCAACCCGTAGCCACCTTGCCCCATAGTATGGTGATACTTCTTCTTAGCGACATTGACTTATTCATTTCAAACATTTTCTTAGCTTTTTACGATTTCTTGTATTCCACAAACTCATCCCGAATGGTTTTATCTTCTCAAACTGAATATTCTTGAAATCGAGTCTTCTTTTCACGACATAGTCAAGGTGCAATCTTTTCTTCCGATTGGTGAAACTCTTGGGCCATCTTCTTCAAAGCCCACTCACGACCTTAGCCTCCATGGCTCTCCCATGTTGTAAGGAGTCCTCAATCTGGATCCTTCGCATTTGGATCCAGCTCTATCTTGGTAGTTTGAAATTAACCATGAGCCTCTTCCACGGTAAATCTTTGGCGTGGTTAGGGACAAATAAACATGTTCCTCTTCATCCGCATTAGCAGGCCTATTCCAATTTCTAATGGTGATCGGGATTAAGTCCCTAACGATTACTCGCATTGTGCCACAAATTTGGTTGCGACAACCGGGAATCGGTCTGCCGTCTTCGGCGACATCTTCGATCTGAACCTCTCATGGTCTTGCAACTTTTTGGTTGGGCCTCGTGCGCTCTTTGATAGATTCCATCGATGCGGAGGGCTAAAGAAGAAAGATCGTCGTTACTATTTCTATATAGATAGCGGATGATTAATTAATGAATTGATTTATATTACATGCACCTCGGGATGATGCGTCTTCTCGATTACACAAGGCATCGCTTCTCCCTCGTGGAAGGCAACACCTTCAACCTCAAACAAGTTGTCTACTCCGGTAAAAGAGGATCACCCTCACGGAGTTGTTCGAAAACGTTGATCGTCTAAATTATCTTCCCCACAGATCACACCTTGGATCAACTCTTCCTTTTCTTTGTCTCGGCGTGTGGGTCCATATTTTACGCATAGGTGGAAAAGCGAATAAGTCAAAGCGGCTAAAGGAGAAAGTTAAATGCGGTGTTGAGAGATATAAACCCTAATTCGGAGAAACCCTAATATATACATACACAATAATAAAAATGAAGAGAAGGAAGCGTGTAGTAGATAGGCACATCGTCGAACCCACATGCACCTAAGTTGCTTGAAAATGTGAATCGGGTGCAGGGCTACCCACGATGGTGACCGGTGGGGCGAAGACCAATAATACCAAACTAATTAATAAACCTAATAATACCAAACTAATAATAAACCTAATAATCCAAACACCAAAAAGAAAGGGGAACAATCAACACATGGCATCGATGCAATGCTCAAGCAAGTATGATGATATGACAAGTTAATTTGCATTGGAATGTAACCCTAAGAAATGCTCGACGTTTTAAATTGGGTTCCGAGGGGTGAAAACCCTAACTCGGAGAAACTCCGGAACACATGAGAGGGGTGGATTTGTTCTTCTAATTAAACTTGTAATTTAAGTTGTTGAACAATGCATGATTATAGCTTAGATAGCTAGGTTTCATTTTTTTGAACATTTTGATATATTATTCATATTTTTATGACTTATAGATTAAAACAAGGATAATGATATGACAAGTTAATTTGTATTAAAAAGTAACCCTAAGACATGCTCGGCAATTTAAACGGGGTTCCGAGGGGTGAAAACCCTAACTCGTGAAACTCGGAGTATATGAGAGGGTTGATTTTGTTTTCTAATTAAACTTGTCTTGAAAGTTGTTGAACAATGCATGATTATAGGTTAAATAGTTAGATCTCATTTTTACGAACATTTTGATATATTATTTGTATTTTTACGAGTTATAAATAATTAATTATTGATTTTACAATATTATATCAATTTATGGATTTAATTAAACCATTTCGAATTTAAACAAAACAGAAAACATTTTTTACACCGAGGCCCTTTGCTAGCCACGGTGGGCTGACGGAGCCGTGGCCACCTCGGCCTCCACGCAGGAGGTGGGACTGGACCAGCCACGGCTAACTGCACCATAGAGGCACCTAGCCTCTAAGGGCGCGAGTGGGACCGGGCGGCCCCACGCGGTATACCTGAGCACCACGTCACCACGGCAGGCGGCAGCGGGCGGTGGTCGGCGAGCGACCACAGGGGCCGGCATGCTTCGGGTCAGGCGCGTCGAAAGAGCTCGTCGAGGCGAACCATATGGTGGTTGCGCCATTATTGGTCGCCGGGCGGCGAGCCTGATGGCGGACGGGCGGGCGGCGAGATGGTCGTCGCGGTAGAGCTAGAGCGAGAGGCGTGTGAAGAGGTGCTAGAGCACCGTGGCTCACCACGAGCGATGCGAGTCGGGGAAGCAAGGGGTGGCGAGCGAAGGCGAATCGGCGGCGGAGCTCGGGAAGATGGGTTGCGAGCTTGATTAAGGCGGCGGGGCGATTCCTTTGGCGTGAGATGCGATCCGGCCGCGGCGGAGCTCCTCGGCGGCAGCTCGGCGGCGACTGCCGGCGTCGTGGGGGGGTGTTCCTGTGTGCGCGCGTCGATGAATGAGATGGGGAAGAAGAAGAGGAGGGGCACCCATTTATAACCAAAGGGCCTTTAGTCCCGGTTGGTGGCTCCAACCGGGACTAAAGGGTCATATGTCCCGGTTGGAGCCATCAACCGGGACCTATACTCCAATATTTTCAGCAGACCAAGGGTTGGCGCGCAGGGGGTCTTTAGTCCCGGTTGGTGGCTCCAACCGGGACATATTCCCCTGTTTTCAAAAAATTTCAGGTATTTTCTTGTAACTACCTCGGTGAATTACGCTCCTAGCTACAAGCCTGGATGAACGGTAGTGGTTGAAATAGTACGGTGGGGCCCCAAAAGCCACTCACGGGTAGACCTTTCGGCCGTCCCAACCACTTCCAATTCATCGGGACTGTCAGGCGTGTCGGCGAAGGATCAAATACATACACAAATGAGTATGTATGCAAGCCACCATACAAGAGTACATCGAGCCATACCATCTAGAAAGAAAGGAAATATAACGCATACGGCAAGATTCAAATGACCTAGATAGATCTAATATTTTAGGATACTTCCTCATACAACACATCGAGTATCATGCAGGCGGCAAACAAAGTCCGAAATGCGGATAAGAAGCAAATCGGCATAAGATGTCATAGAAGTAAGCACATCCCAACCACAGATCTCACGGATCCCGTTCGGAATCTCTACACCGAGCGATCGTTGCCCACATCATGACCTCTTCCACCCGATCCGTCTGCGGTACATTCATCGAACCAATAATTTATCGTGTGAGACCCTAAGGGTACTCAGCAAGTTTTAATGCCTCTAAAGGGGACACAACCTGGGGTGATGCAATTGCAGCAAAAGATAAACCCTAGCAGTTCTACAGATACTCGCGGATCCTCTCACAAAAGGCTTAGCACCCAGTGTGTTCAGAGAACTCTTAGCCGGCATGGGTTTAAGGGAAAGCCTATGGTACCTGGATATTAAGGGCCTAGAATAAGAATCTGTTTCAAAAGAGAGAGGTGTATAGTGGTTGTTGAATCTATGGTGCGTAACTGACCATTATGACGAGACATGCTCTATATGTTGATCTGTGATGAAATGGGTGTCAAAGTATAAGTTTAAAGTATAAGTTGAATGGAAGATGAGATTAAGGGGGAGAATGTTAGTTTGATATCCTCATGGTTTGGCCCATAGGCCGAACGGATTGGTCTCGCGCCCTCATCGGTGGCGCCCAACATCGCTATCGTTGGTGGGCCCCTATCGCGCAGCGCATATAAAGAGGTGGGGGCCGGGGGCATGCATGCCAAGGTTCGTCGTGCCAACTCACCCCACCGAAAACCCTAAACCCTAGAGCCATCGATCTGGCCAACGCTGCAGCGGCGAGAACAACCCACCTCATCGCCGCCACCACTCCGTCGAGCTCGATGGCGAGATCCTCGTCAACTACGAATGCCGACGATATGATTCTCTTAGCTACTCACTAGATCGACACCTAGCGGTCCTAATAGATCTAACAGTTTTCGGTATTTCATCCTTTTCTAAAGCTTTTCTATGGTGGAAAAAAATTAGGCCCAAATTTATCAAGCTCACGTTCTCTCCCCACCTCATCGATTTCTTCTTTTCTGCCAAAGACCATCAAGACGGTGGAGTGAAATAAGCAGGTCATCATACATGAACCACCACAACCTATATTGCATTTCGCGGACTATTCTTTTCCATACACATCTAGGCGAGATCGAGGGGGTTGTTGCTGTGATCACGACTACGTTGGTTCCGGCTACGGGAAGATGGGTCGAGTATAGCATACAAAGTCTACGAGATTTCGTTAGGGAGGAAAAAGAATTACTAGCTACTACTCCCTCCGTTTCAAAATATAAGATGTTTTAGGTTTGTGAAGAAAATGAATCTAGATTTGTTTTAGGTAGGTTCACTTAATTTTGGGATGAATCTAAACACTAAAAAAAGTTTAGATTTATTTTTTTCATAAACCTAAAACATCTTATATTTTGAAACGGAAGGAGTAGCATATACTCCGGCTAGAGCATTAACATGTCGATGTCGTGCCAGGAACTACCATTATTGCACGTATGCAATTGCTGCCATGCACGAAAAAAAAATCAAAAAAATGGACATGACCCCCTTATCTATTATCTTGTGCATGCATGTATGGGCTAAGATTGCATTATTCGATCTGACAGCCAACGGTGTCCGCATTATACCGGTTTAGTTTCTATATGTGCTCCAACGCGCTCTGGCCGGTTTTACTTGGACCGGGGGCCAAGACGAGTTCACGATCCAACTCGCGACACGAGCGCGCGCGCGTGCATGCACGGAAAGCCAGCAAGCTAGAGGATGGAGCATGCATGCGCGCGCGGCAAAGTACGTACGAGACACAAACAATTAATGTGCATTATCTGTTTCTAACGACTGAATTCAGAAAAGATTTCAGTACGTATGAACACCTCCACTACTGAGCCTTAAATATACAAAACCATGTACGTACAACCGGATTAAGAACTTAAAATAGACATGATGAGTACACATTTAAAATATAAGATGAAACAAGTGCGTGCGTGCGTGCGTGCGTGTGAGAAAGAGAAATATGAAACCAGTGCCCGCAAAAAAAAAAAGTGAAACCAATTCAACCATCTTGGCAACAGCTTTTCCATTCCTCTCTGAACACGAAAGAATATTCCTCCCTTCCATATTACTTGTTGTCGATTTAGCAAGAAACGGAGTGAGTAGTAGTATTTGTGTTTGATTGAATTCAAAAAAAAGAATTCAACAAAAAGGAGTCCCTCTATTTATTTATTTTTTTGCCACAGCAAACATCGTCGGCCCTTCTCCAATTTGGTCACCAAAATGCAAATCGGCCGCCGTTCTGTGGCCCGGGGCCCGCCTCTAATGAACCACACCTTGTTTACGGACCTGGTCATGCACGCTTGAGAGTTGAGATAGTTGATGCCCGGTACGGACCTGACCAGCTTGCCGGCTGCCTCTGCACTCTGCACTGCCAAACAGAACAGATAAATGGCGTGGCAGATCTGGTCTGGCCGGCCCCACTCTTTACTTGCACTCTGCTGCGATCTACCGCTGCGTACGCCCCTTAATAACCACATGGTTTTATACTGGCGGTGCCGGCCGGCCGTGATGGGAAACCTTCAGAGTTCGGACTCGATCGCGTGCCGGCCGGCCGCCGATATCGCCATGCAGAACGGAAAGGCGTAGCGTAAACATTTATTTGCGATAGATTTGTTATCCCACTGTCTACAGTGATTACCTTATTTCTTTGCTGTTTTTCTCTACCCAACAAGGGATTGAGGCTAGTCTTCGCTTGTGTCATGTGCCATTTGTCCGGCTGTGTTTCACTCTTCTGCCGTACGATGCCATGGCATTTGTGTTCATGCATCTCGCTTTCCTGATCGGTCCTCTCAAAACTCCAAAGGTCAAACTAGAAAAAAAAAACGTAGATTGGATAAGAACGACACGATGCTCTGAGCAGCTACTCCCTCTTTTTTTTTTGCGGAAAAGAAAGCAGTGATATTAAAACAAGGTCCTTACAAAAAGCCCTAGAAACAAACAAAATTTACAGATAAGCCCTCTAGGACTCCAATGTCGACCGCAGTGACCAGGACGTGCCGCCGGCACGCCGCCGCCACTCCTCCACGGCAGACTTGGATCGGAAGGAGCCCCTCCACGACAGACTTGGATCGGAAGGAGCCCCTCCACGGCCGGGAAGTCGACGAACCTCAGCTCCGAGGAGCCTCCACCCTGCGCCGCTGTCTTCATCGCCTTGTTCCACAACACCACCATCTTCACGAGCTTCAACAGTCTGGATCCGCCACACCTCGGCCTCCGGTGAGGGAAGGGCACACACGCACCTCGGCCTTTTCAAAATACAAGATGTTTTAGATTTATAATGGTAATTTATTTTGACTTCTTTTAGTGTGTAGAACTATTTGGACCTACACAATAAAAAACGTCTAGATATATTATCTTAACAAAGCTAAAACATCTTATAATATGAAACAGAGAGAGTAGTTACATCTGTCTGTTATAACAAACTCTACTATAACAAGTTTTGTTCGATTCTAGCGATGGAGAAGCTAGCAAGGATGGTGGCGCGTCTTCGACTCGCGCTAGTGATGGTAGTCGTCGATAGATGTCCAGAGGCCCCTATTTACTATTTTTATTATTTTTAGAACTCTTTTTTTAGAGAAAGCCATCGTGGCGGATTTTATTAATTGGGAACACACCTACATCGTCCATGATTATATCAAAAAAAAATCTAGAGGCCCATGATTTTATTTTTAGGAGTCTTTAATTATACTGTTGCTTTGCTAATTTTTCATAGGTACATCGGCGGGGGTTCGTAGAAAAAAAGAACGCGACGGATTCAGATAAGCTTATCGTCGTCCAATAAAAATAAAAATCCTAAGGTGGATAATGACTGTATCAAATTTGGGAATCAGGTACCGTGGATTTTATATACTCTAAAAAATACGTCGTAAACAAAGCAAGTGGTCTGAGGGGATTATTAAACAACTGATTAACCTGACAGCTGCAGGAACGCTTAAAAAGAATTGATCTGGCTCAGCCCAAGAGATTAGGGATTAGGGACCAAGGGAATCGCTACCATTCGAGAAATGATACTCGTACTGTAGCACAAAGATTCCCTGTCCAAAGTGCCGGCCGCATGTATCTAATGAAAAGCACTTTAATTTGCGCGTCGTGTCCAATTAACTAGAGCACCTCAACTCGTTGGAAGTTCTTACATCAAAATTCACTCGTGTAACTTTCGATGCGTGGTTTTTAGACGTACGCAAAATCGCCGATTTCTGTGCAAATTCGGTTCAAATTTAAACAAGCATAATAAATATAATTATAGAGCAATGTTCAGCATAGTTTGTCATGAAATTAAACATTATTCGGCATGAAATTAAATATAGTTTGCAATACACTGAAATAGAACATGGTTTGGCCAGATCATGTTTGGCATCTATGTGTTGCCTTGCGTATTCATATATGTTCAACCTGATCATCCTGAAGTTACTGATACACTATCGAATCTCGGACGTTGATGTCATTGTTAGATCATGCTATGTTAAAAAAAATTGTTAAAAAAAATTGTCAAAAAATACGTCGTAAACAAACCAAGTGGTTTGGAGGGGATTATTAAATACTGATTGACCTGGCAGCTGCAGGAACGCTTAATTAATCTGGCTCAGCCCAAGAATTAGGGATTTGTTTGGGACCAAGGGATCGCCACCATAGGGCGCTAGGGCGTCCCCAAACGATGGGAGCTTTACATCCTCCTCCTCTATGTGCCATGTGTTTCTAAAATCACTTCAAATTCCGTTTTTATTGGAAAACACCTCATTTTTGCTACAAATGTTTCTTCTTTTTTTTTGCTTTTGAAGCGAAAAAATTGTTCGTTTTAAAAAATAGAATATCTTGCTGAAGACCATGTAGCAAAAAAATATGCTAATATAGCAAAAACGACTTTGCCGAAGACATCATCGGAAAAACTCGTTGGTGACTCTCGTCGGAGACCTTGTAGCAAAAAATTGATACTGTTGTAGCAAAACCATAAGAAGGTTGTAGCAACAAAGTTTTTCTAATGTAGCAAAAAACCTACTTTATCGGAGACATCGGCGGACACTTTTCTAGACACCTTGTCGAAGACCTCACCGGGAATGTCACGTAGCAAAAAAATTACAATATTGTAGCAAAATCAAAAAACAAATGTAGGAAAAAAATTACAAAAATATAGCAATTCGCCGGAGACATTGTCGCAAAACATGCTATGTAGCAAAATAGTCCGTCATATGTAGCAATGCCTACAGTAGTATGTAGAAAATTTGACCACCGCAGGTAGCAAAAATTTCCAATGTGGCAGGGACCAGCGCCGTTGTTCATTGCAACACCGACCACCTATGGAGGAACCCTAGGCCATGGGGGTAGAGGAGCGGCGGAAGGCTCGTCATGGGAGAGAAGTAAGCGGAGGGGTTGCTCGGCCAGCAGGGGCCGTCGGTGGCGCGCGCATAAGAAGGTCGGGCGCGGCGAGGCGTGGCGTGGCGCGGGTAGAGGCGACGGCCGCCAGGCGCTTCGGTAGTGGTCACCACGCGGAGGAGGGTGGCGGGCTTGGGTCGACGACGGGGAAGCTGGGAGAGAGCTCCAGGCGATAGAGGAGGACACGGCGGCGGTTACCGTGCTCCGGCGGCGAGGAGAGGAGGACCGACGCCGAGAAAGCTCCTGCAGACGGCCGACGGGAGAGGAAGGGTGTCGGGACAGCGGCGTCGAGCGACTAGGAGGAAGGAGAGGTGGGGCTCGGGTTGCATGAGGGCGGAGAGGCGTTCGGGACAGGGTGACCCGAACGATGCGTCCTCCGGGGATGGGATCATTTTTCTAAGGCTGGTCATAGTAGAGGTACCTTCACTAGTAACTAAGAGTCCAACTCGACACTTTTGTTTATGTGGCAATGAGTTAATGAGACAAAAGATAGATAGAGTACCTAGCTATGTTATTGTAACATCACACATCAAGGCGAAGTGAGTCTACCAACTAATTAATATGACATGTTACCACATTATTTTGCACTATGGAGGTACTCTCTAACGGTTTGGAGGGCTTTTATAAAAGCCATGCGTTTTTAAAACTCATCTCTTTTCTAGGCTTGTTAGATTTAATTACAGAATTAATGTCTTTTTTTTTCTCCACTTTCTACTCCATGCAGCCAAAAAATTAATTCTTGCATGTTGCATGCGCCTAAACTCCTCGTTTGCATTAAGTAATTACGTTAATTGGGCGTCGGATAATTAAAAGCGCATGTATTTACATAAATCTGACTTCAATCGGCGCCTACCTAGATTCCAACAATCTCTCTAAAACGCCCGTCAAGCCGTGACAGAGGGAGTAGTAATTTAGACTAGTACTAACATCTGCATGTTACTGGTATAAGTTAATAAAAGTATGCACTGTGACCAGGCTAATGAAAAGCACTTTAATTTGCGCGTCGTGTCCTAGCGATTAAGGAGGTGGGGCCGCTCAAGGAGGATGAAACAAGGGCGTATTCGTATCCTACTGGGCGGATCTCGGCGCGTGGCCCCACACCTCGTGCGGTGGTCTCCCGTCCTGTCTGAGAGAGACAGCACGCGAGCGATCAGGCGGGGATCACGCGCGCGACGTGGCGCGAGGCCGGACATCGGGAGGGGACACGATTCAACGGACCGACGGCTGAGATGTACGGGCTGCTGCTTTTGGGCACGGGGATCCCGCTTTCGGGATGGCCCTGGAGATACTACAGGTGCGTTGTACGTGGACCTAAAGTAGGGCGGCCTAGTCTAGGCGGGATTTTATCTAGGAAAAGGATAGTAGTCCCCCGGGGGATCGATCCCCCGGGTCGCGCTTCGTCAACTGCCCAGCGGGATGTACGGGTCGTAGAAAAAAAACTGCCAACCCAATCTTCACAAATCCAACGGCCTCACACCACTGCTTCACTCAAACGCATCTGGAGTTGGGCAGCCAAGTCTGCTCTGCCGGATCTCCGGTAGCGCCGTTGCGCCCATACGCCGCCGCTGCGGATCGCGGCTCGCGCGCCCGGCAATTCTCTGGCCGCGCGCCTCTGCGCCTACCGCCCGTGTCCCGGCGAGAGCCATGAGGCGGCGTGCGTTGCGAAACAGTTGGCATAGCGGTGCTCATCATAAACGCCATGGCCGCCGCCGAGGCTCTACGTCCACTCTGTTTACGCCGGAGCGGCGGCCATTGCCGCCGGACTAGGTCGCCGTTGTTGGAGCAAGCACTTGCCGTCAAGGTTTGCTACGTGGTCCTCGGCGATGGTGCGCGTGGGCGGATGGTGCTACAAGTGGCGTCATGTTTTGCTACGTGAGCGATGGTGGTGCTAGAATAATATAAATATTTTGCTACGAGATCTCCGGTGAAGTCTCGGCAAGATCGCTTTGCTATATTAGCCCAAATTTTTGCTACAATAGTTTTGTGATTTTGCTACACTAGCGCAAAGTTTTTGCTACAAGGTCTATGGCGAGGTCTCCGTGAAAGGCTCCAATGAGGTCTCCAAGAAGGATGGATTTTGCTACCGAAGGTCGACATTGCTACCCATGGTAGCGTTGCTACCCATGGCGGTGGCTTTTGCTACCACAGGTATAAACCGTTGCTCACCGGCATCTGGCTCTGCTACCTTGGAGTGCGATGTTGCTACTATGAGTGCATGATTGCTACCTTGGCGGCGAGGCTAATTTTGCTACAAACTCATAGCGTTGAGTTTTGCTACGATCTCCGGTGAGGTCATCTCCGTGAGATCGGATCTGCTACATTAGCACAACTTTTTGCTACCACCGTTTTGCGTTTTTGCTACAATAGCGTAGCGTAACGTTTTGCTACACGGTCTCGGTGAGGTCTCGGCGAAAGCCTCCGTGAGTCTCCGGTGGTCGGGTTGCTACATTAGCTCAACTTTTTGCTACGGTCGCATGAGGTCTCGGCGAGGTCTCGGTGAAATCTCCGTGAGGTCTCGTGAAATCTCCGTGAGTGCGATCTGTTTTTATTTTCGGGTGAACCGTCTTTTGCTACAATGTAGCAAAAGCGGCAAATGTAAGCAGGAGAAATGTAGCAAAAGCGGGATTTTGAATCAAAAAAGAGGACACGTGGTTGGTTAGGGACCCGGGGGATGAAAACCACAGATCCCCCGGGGGACGCGTAGGGCTGTCCTTTTATCTACCGATGGTCCGATGGAGCCGTTGTTGCTTCGTGCGTGGAGCATGAATGATGGAGGATGGACGGTTTGCCGACTTCTTTTCCTTAACACAAGCTGATTGATTGCTCATCTTCTCCTTAACAAGAGGCGTGACATGATCAATACAAAGAAAGTAAAAATATATAAATATATCTGTAGCACGAGCCGAAGCAGTGGTGGAGACAGGGGGACCCGGAGGGCCCTGCCCCCCCCCCCCCCCTTCCCCTTCCCCTTCCCCCCAACATGCATAATTTTGTTAATACACTCCTTGTTTTCTTATCTAAAACATCTTAAATTTTCTAAAATTCTGTTTTTGGCCCTCCCCAATGATTTGCATGAGGAAAAAAATTGATTACCCCCTCCCTCCTCAAACTTATTTTCTGCCTCCGCCACTCGTTCTCGTCCTTTAATCATTAGAGTTGGACAAAACTTGACTTTGAAGAGGTTGTTGGGATGGCAATGGCTAACTCGACGGGTACCCTCCTTAAACGGAAAGGGTTTGGAAAATTTTTAGAACCGCCAAGTCTAACCGGACGTGTCTGGTGGTGGTAAACCTGTATCTGCATACCCGTAGACTTGTTCTATGCCTTAATGTTATCTCTAATAATTCTATGCCTAACCACACGCGATCATACAATACCTTTTGTCAAATCTGACCTTTTTGCGAAACTACAACCGAATCTAACCCATCCCCGAAACTAATTCGGAATCTCACCGCTGGGATCGGCGCCATTTTAAACTGCGCCAAAGATGTACAGATCGGCGCCAAGACGAAGCAGCTGTGAGGCAGCCTCGGGATGTCGGCGCCATGTGATACGGAGCCGAGGTCCCAGCTGCTTCGTCTTGGCGCCCCAGGGGTCAGATTCCGAATTAGTTTCGGTGAGGGGTCAAATTTGGTTGAAGGGTCTAGATTTGAGCAAATTTGGCAACAAATACAGCCACACACACGCACACAACACACATCACGTGCACACGATGGAATATGGAGTCATGGACACAACACACATACACACGCGTCCATCTCCACCAACCCCATCATAATATTCCATCATTTTCTTCTTGCATGTGTCGGCGTCGCTCCCATCTCACGCGTTGGTGGGTATTCAGTAGGGCCCCGAACCCGGTCCGGTCGTGGGTCTGGTAAAAATGAGACTCGACAAATAAAATAGGACGGGTATAGAGGGGTCAGACCCGACCCCGAACCCGGTGGGTGCCATCCTTCTAACATACATAATGGTTGTCATGTTAAGTCCCCAAAAGATCATCACACTATAATAATGATAGTAATATCCATTGATATGTCGACCACACGGGCTTAATCAACCAACTTTTATGAAAAAATAACATATACTTTTTCATTCGCAAAAAACATATTTTCCAAATTCAGAGACATAGCTCCAGATTTCATTATCGGAATGAAACCAGAATAAAACACAAGGATCTATGTGTTCTCGCACATCAACACCCTAATTTCCAAAACCTGACCGAGACAGAACGAGAATAAAGGAAAAAACAATAGAACTATTGCCCCGAAAATTGTCAGACATGTACTAGAACATCTCATACTCACTCCATTCGGAAATAAATTTCGAGTCATTTATATTTCAGATGGAACAAGTACATCCAAATACGAATTACTCAAAGGAACGAGTTCTAGGATCTTTAGGGCATCTCTAACGCACGCCTGCAAATTGGGAAGCGAATCGGTCCGATTCGGTCTTGCGGGAGCGGTAGGAGGAGGACAACTCGTCCATGGGATACTCGTTTCCGGTGACCTGTGCTCCCAACGGTAGCCCCTCCCCAAATAACATTGCATATTATTAAAAAAAATTACAATAATTATACATATGTGTTAAAACAACATTGTTCCACGTCTCAAATATAACATTAAAAAAGAAAACACTCTATACTATTGGGTGACCGGCGGGGCGATGTCGGCACCGATCCTACCGCGTGTCGCGGGGCTAGAGGTCCAGTCGTTGTCCTTAATTTTGATGTAGAACTAGGACAACGGCCACACAGAGCTAGCGGCCGATGCAGTAGGATCGGCCGCTTGAGCAGCCCTCCACAAATTGCGGTGGGCATGGCCCATGTCGTGCCACCTCTTCTCCTTCTCTAACTGGGAGGTCAAGATGGCGACATAGAAGACCTCCTCCTCTTTGGTCGTCAGTGGCTCCTCCTGCTCGACCTTGACGGCCACCTGCTGGGGGAAGCCTCAGCCTCGACCGTAGCGGCGCCTCCGTACCACGACTATTCCGACCGGCGTGGCTTCGAAGGCCCGAGAAAGTCATAGCCTGCCGCCTCTTTCTTGCCAACAAGCTGAACAAGAAAAACATCAACATACTCGTCGTTCAAACTTTTCTGGCGTTTTCAGATGCTCCCTAAAAAGAGCATATACGGTCATACTTTTCCTCAACAAGAGGTGATCGATGTACGTGTACGTACCTTCGTGTCGAGCGCGTGCGGCGATGCAGCCGTCATATCTGGGCGCATCGTCACCCTAATTATCCTCTCGTTCTTTTTTTTTTACTTTTACTGGTGACGAGTCACAGCGATCCAATCAGCTAGCCAGTGCGTGGTACTATCTCATCTGGCAACAGTACGAAGTTTTGACAAAGACCTATAGCTAATATAGCAACCGCATCGGGTGCGCTTTTTGGGTGCACTTTGCTCTCTCCTTTTTCCGATGAAGCTGGATGATAAGTCTGCCAAGTAGACAACTGATCAGGGCATCAGGCGGTCCATCATATGTGGTCGCGATCACCTTGGTAAGTGCCGCCTGTCCGGACCCTCCACGACAGCGAAGTCGCAACCATTTGGTGCCGCGCGCGCCTTGGCGGCATCATACCGAATCTCAGGGCATTTTTACCGGCCGATCTATCCAGTCGCCTCAAACAGTTTATGTTGATTTGAATTGGGCCACGATTGATACGGGGAGAGTGTTTGGTCTGTCCGATCTGTCGCATCCAGCGGGGCGTGATCTATTTGTCCGGCTTGGGCAAGACATTTCTTTTGCAGATTCAAACATAAACTGACGCTAAAAACTAGCAAAGTTCATACGTAATTTATATTTAAAATAGAAAAAACAGAATTTAAACTGATCCTAACCCTAGCTACCGATCATCGCGCCGCCTCGTAGATCGCGCGCTGGCGCCGCCTCGTCCATCTACGGGTCGAGGTCGATGTACTCCGATCCGGCGATGTCCAAAGGTTGGGCGATGGCAGAGCCGGAGCGAGAGCGGGCGCAGGTGGATTGATCACCTACCCAGGTCACGACGCCCAACCGTGATGGAGGTGCGCTAGCTCCATTCCCACCTCCAGAGCGATCGATGCCCCCCATCCCGGTAATGGCGACCGTGGAGGCAGCTGGGCGTTTGCCTGCGCCACCAGGCCGGTGAGCTGGACGACTTCCTCAAAGCCGACCCACTAGGTTCCTCCTCCCGCGCGCTAGCCGCAATGGCCTGCTTGGTGAAGGCGTTCTCGTCGTAGCCCCGCGCCAGCACCTCATGGTACTCCGGCGGCGTCCAGAGTTTGGGTTGCGGTAGGGCCAGAGCGGGAGCGTGCGCAGGCGGGTTGATCGCCCGCACAGGCCACGAATCCCACTGCTGGAGGTGCGCCAGCTCCATCCCCACCTCTAGCGCGATCGGAGGCGCCCAACCCGGCAGCGGTGGTGGTGGTGGCAGCTGGGCGTTCATCGCAGCCACCATGCGGGTGAGCGCGAGGGCCTCCTCGTAGCCGCGCCACTGGGCCTCCTCCTCCTGCGCGCTGGCCGCAATTGACGGCTCGATGAAGGTGTCCTCGTCGTGTCCCCGCGCCAGTACCTCACTGTACTCCGGGTGCAGGTTGGCGGCGACGTCGTCCACCGCCTCCTGCTTGACGACGATGTCGTCGTCGCCGCCCTCGTCGTTGTCGTCCTCGCTTCCGAGCTCGACGTCATAGTGGTTGACGGCGCCCTCCTTGTCTGAGTCGATGTCTGGGACGTCGTAGACCTCCCCCGGTTGCAGGTCACGGTGTATGGTGGTGGCGCGGCGCACCTTGTGCTCCCAGGCGAGCCACTACTTCCAGTAGGCCACACTCTGGTAGGCATGGTCATAGCGGTGGACCGGCGGGAGGCCCCTGTTCCGGCGGCGGATCTCCTCCTCTAGCCCTTTGCCCTCCTTGGGCACGGGCGGCACCGGGACACGGTCCCGGTTGAGGTGCCAGCTGGTGGGGAACGACACGTCGTTGTCGGTGCGGGAACATAGGCAGCGCGGGAATGTGGGCGGCGCCCAGTGGGTTAGCGTGCCATTGTGTCGCCATTGATGGCGCAGGCTGCCGCCGGTCAGTCTTCCGCGCAACGTCCTTAATCGCTGCCGCGGCTGCGTCTAGATTGGTGCTACTGACCGCGGCCGAAATCAATGCGCATGTGGCTGGCGGGTGGGCCAGTGGCACGCACGGGTGCCGGCCTCCAAGGGGTGGTGCGGTCTTGCCTAGTGCGTGTGGGCTTCAATTTCTCATCGACGTAACGCGCGTCCTTGCCTAGTGTTGTGCAATGCTAACTATAAAAGATTGATTGATTTGTTCGGTACAAATCTGGCTAGATAGCACTTGATCTGATCAATCAGCAAGCTAGCCCACAACGCGAACACGTATTATACAAGAACGATCAGCCTGAGCAGGTGTAGCTAGCTTATGAATCTTGATGGCCATACAAAAGGCAGAGAAGCAAATAGCTATGTACTGGTCACCATCGTCAAGATTGGGCCGCCGGAATTACACCGTGTGATTGTAAGTCGGACCAGATTCTGGGAGAGAAACCAGAGAGATTGGCTTAGAAGGGGTTGAGGTTCCACTTGCAAGTGTACGTGGAGTGTCTTCGTAGGTAGAGGTTCCACTTGCGAACCCGGCACCGTTCTATACGATCGATCGACGACACTTATTGCTAGTACAAACCTTTGAAAGTTTGAATTCATGCTAGACGGGGGGAATGGGGAATACTATGTTGCCATCCATTCCCATCCCATCCCATCCCTAGGTGAAGCATACCAATCACACCCTGCAACCGATTCACGACAGGACGGAGCCGGGGGAGATGGCATCCGTCGGTCTCAACGTGAGCTGGAAAACCGGCCAGAAAAGATAGAGGTGCCGGCCGGCCCGGACGGAGGTTCGGCTCTTCTTCTTCATCCTCCCATAGACTGTGCACGTCGATGTCGATCGATCCGGTCCCGGACTCCGTGTGCCACGCCGTTGTGGCTTTTGCCTCCCTGTCGACCGTGGGACATTCGCATGCAACGGCGATACGCTAGGCTAGCTAGGTCTCTTGGATTCGCCTACATACGGTGTCATGCATGGTCATGCCAGCCCCGATACCACAAGCGGCAGGCATGCATGCTTGTGTCGCTGCTCCGCTAGCTTTGCTTTGCGCGCGCTGTGCAAGGAAAGCAGGTACGTAGAAATCAGCAGATTGTCATGGGATAGAAAGTTAACAATATCTAGCTAAGCACTACTTTAGCATATGCGTGCGTATCTCTCAAAGAAACACATGTGCATTCTTCGTGTTGGATTTGCAGTGGATCGAGTATGTCCGGGCCTAACCGCCGAATGTGGCGGTCGTAGTTCAGGGCATATCTACCGGTGCCAAATTTGGGTCGAGACATCGGCGTTTTTGGGTCGTGGTCTCGTCTGTCCGGCCAGCCGCGCCCAGCAGCGTCAACCAAACGGACAAAAACGGACGGTCCAACACAAGAGAAGAAGGTCCATTACGTGACAACATCTGAGTCAATTTGTGTCTGCGTCTTCCGGACAGACCCATCCAGGCATCAGATACGAGTCATGAATTGGTCGGTCCACTTGAATTAATCCGGACCGGTCGTGCACCGGCCATGCCCCTGGTGCCATGCGCATCTTGCGCATCCACGCGGACCGATTAGGACACGCTCAAACCGTTTGGGTAGAGACGGTGGAAATGCCCTTAAGGAACTGCTAGATACGTTTTCCGATCGAGTAGAAATATGTTCTTCTTTCTTCAAATTAATGGTATTTCAACTTTGGCTAGATATAAATGCATTTAATCTAAATATTTAAATAGTGTTGGGACATGTCTCTCCATATGGAGGTGTATCGGTAGCCTCAACCCGTGAAAGTCCAACATATTTCAACCGTTGATCGATATTCGCATCAAACGGCTGAGGGTGCTCATTGGGAGAGGAGTATAAAGAAAACACTAATGTGGCTGGGTGATTGACTCAATCATGTGTGAGAGGATGGGAGAAAACATAAGAACACCACAACCTAGTGAGAAGATAGAAAGAAAAATGAGAGGTGGTTTCTGTCCATATTTCTAAGATTCGACCGGTCTGTCTTTAAACTGGTGTATGGAGACTCAAACGTGCTTGGATTGGCTCCAGCTTGTTGAGCTTGTTCTATTCTTTGAGTACTTTGATCTGGTTAGCTGGTTTGAGATTTGGGTCAGTGTAACATCATATTTGGAAGCGGTTTATTTAGTTCGGACTGGTGCAGTTTTAGCATAGACCAGTTTTGGTAGAAGAACAGTCTAGGCAGGCAAACGATATCCGATTGACCTGAAATTTAGTGTCTATGTTGGTACTCGTATGTCAGCTTCTCGACCAAGTTTAGTGTTGATTGGATCTACGGTTTAATAAAAGTTTGTTGATTATCAAAGAGGACAAAAAGCTAAGATACTCTGCTTTGCTGTAATTTTTCTCTCAAGTCATTGTTGTTGTTGTTATTGTTGCGGGTTGGCAACATGCTGAGTGTGTTGTATATCTTTAAATGTTTTAAAAAAGACTTTGTATCTAGGTTACTCGTAATGAAACAACCTATGTACAAACACTGTGGTGGTCATGCCAGCCCCGATACCACAAGCGGCAGGCATACTGGTGTCGCTACTCCGCTTTGCTTTGCACGGTGCAAGGAAAGGTAAGTAGAAATCAGCAGATTGTCATGGGATAGATTTCCTGTCCAAAACTCGGGCCGGGCGTATTCCCTCCGTTTAAAATATAAGATATTTTAGATTTATAAAGTAATTATATGTAGACAACTTTTAATATATAGATTCGTTTAAACCTATACGTTAAAAGGTATCAAGATACATTAGCTTGTCACTAACTAAAACCTCTTACACTGTGTTTGGATGTAGGAATTTTACCTCAGAATTGAATTGGTCTGGAAATTCCAAATCTAAGATGGAAAGGAAATGTCCTCTATTTTCAATTCCGTTGTTTGGATGAGCATGGAATTTGATGTTGGAATCAAATGGTACTACCCAATTCCAAATCATGTTTAGATGTCCAAACCATAGAATTGAGTGTTTTGTTAAGTTTTGACAATATAAACCTATCTACATGTTTACAAATAGTTGTGTATATTTGATGTTTATATTATTAATTTTCACACATAATAACATTAAAATATTACAATATGGATAATAGTTTTGTCTCGGATAGTAGTTGTAAAATGGTGTCTAGTGAATAACATACAATGTCACACAAGATCATGGATACATTAGACAATTGGTGATTAAAATATAACCCAAGTTTTACCAAGCAGACCATAAACGTTCCATAAAGACATCCATAAGACTGGTTCAAATTTAAGATCTATTTTGCTTGAATAGTTCTCCATCGAACTAGACCACTCTTGTGCAACTATTTCTTCCGTCTTCATAGCCCAAGCCAACTTCCGGTCCTCCCATGGCCGTTCGCCCTGCTGCTTACGGATGGTTGGGAAGACACCATCATCCGCCCTCCCATGGCCATTCGCCCTGCTGCTGGAGGCCGCCGCCGCTCCCCATCCTGCCCGGACTATCTAGGGTTTGGGGAGGGGGCGTGGAGGGCACGGAGGAGAATGGAAAGGTAGATGGAGAGGATGGATGGGAATGGGACGGGGAGATGGAGAGGAGGGCGGGGAAGGGAGGGAACTTCATGGGCCGCCGTCTGCCTGTCAGTCGCGGTCGAGAGGATGAGGCGACTGTTTCAGTCGCTAGTCGCGTGGAGCGACGCGGGGAGTGCGGGATGCTCGATTCCGAGCCTTTCCGAGGGTCACAACTCGGAAAGTTGGGAGGCCGGGCGGGCACACACGCGACATAAGCACGGAATTGGAGGTTGTTTCCACGACTAGATTCCACCGCCAACCAAACAATGGAAATCGGTCCAACAGATTCCAAATGGACGATTCCGAGGCTCATTTCCAACATCCAAACACAGTGTTATACTATTTGCAAACGGATGGAGCAGTTGCTCGAGGTCGAGGGAGGAAGCAAAGCAGATCGCTAATAAAAAGCAGTTTAATTTGCGCCTCGTGTCCAAGTGATTAAGGAGGTGGGGCCCGCCAAGGAGTATGAAACAATGTCGTGATGGGCGGATCTCGGCGCGTAGCCCCACCCCTCGTGCGGTGGTCTCACGTCCGTTGTAAAAGAGACAGCACGCGAGCGAGCAGGCGGGGATCACGCGGGCGACGTGGCGCGAGGCCGGACGTCGAGATGTGACAGGACTCGACACGGACCGACGGCTGGGATGTACGGGTCTGCTGCTTTCGGGCACGGGATCCCGCTTTCGGGATGGCCGTGGAGATATGTAGACCTAAAGTAGGGAGTAGGGAGGCCTACTGAACGTCTAGGCGGGATGTATCTATGGATGGAGCCGTTGCTGCATCCTACGTGGAGGAGCATATGAATGATCGAGTGGATGGACGGTTTGTCGACTTCTTCTCCTTAACACAATTAGCTGATTGATTGCGCGCATCTTTTCCTTAACACGGGATGGACGGTTTGTCGACTTCCCCTCCCCATCGAGCACGATTTTGCATCTTCTTCTTAACAAGAATTGATGGATGTAATTACTTACTTCCGATCTATATTATTTGTCAGGCTAATGTATTTTTGAGACATGTTTTAGTGTTAGACACATTCAATCCAGTGATAAATAATATGAATATGAGAGAGTATATTTTTTCTCTTTATGCATCTATAACCAGTGTCTTCAAGTTTTTTTTCTGTAAAATTGAACCGATCTGATGTTAATAATGATCAATACAAAGAGCGTAAAAATAATAAAAATATGTAAATAGATCTGTAGCTTGAGCCGAAGGCTTGATGCTGTTCTCATCACTAGCAAGGTGGCCCTCGCAAATGCGAGGGCAATGTCTGAATATTTTAGAAAACTTTTTAAAGTTCTATAGAAACTTGAATTATGCCAACATAATTTATGTAGTTCTCTAATCACCACGAATAACATGGTAAATTAAATATTGAGTAGGAGAAATATTTTAATTTGTGGTAGAATAGTTACTGTTCCACTAAAAATATCTTATGAATGACTTATATTGCTGTTTGCACATGGTGATATAGACAAGTAGATATAATAAAATTTATATAATCAGCTAGGATGTAGTTTTTTACTCATGTTACATCAATGTGAAGTTAAGATTATGTTCGATATTTGATCCATGTCTATAGGTTGATGCGTAAATAATAATTTCTTCTCGAGAATGACGTTTATATATAGCTATACTAAGACCTTTCACAATGGGTGGTTCTTAGCGGTGTATCGAAGGCACTTTGACTATGTGGCACTATAATTAATGAGAAAATAGATTGGGGTTGTATCTTAGCTGCGAAACACCTCTTGCATGAAACCATAGACAAAAAGCATGGTTAGACCAATCAAATACATGCATGTCATCTAAATCATTACATATAAAGACACCACTTAAGAAACAATGCATTGGAGAAGTTGTCTCTTAACCAATTATTTCTTTTAGCATAACATGCTAAGATACACCCATTATGAAAGGCCTTAAATCAATAAGTCGATCTATCATAAAAGAATACATTAGATTAATTATCGGATGTTTTTGTGCACACTAAAGAAGACGTATCATTTCAAGCCTATAAATAATAAGATTTATGAGATCAATAGGTTCATGTAAAAATATGGGTTGTGGTCAGCTAGATAAATATTACCATCTACCATGAGATTGCCTAAACCAAATCTTTGTATTTATGGATTTATCATATGTCCTTCAATACTGATAATAATGATTATTATTTTATTAATTCTTATCTTCTGAATAATACGTTTCTACAATCAAACATATTGTTGTGTGAACAAACCAACGAAAACTATCCCATGATATGCATACCGCTAGTTCAAATGCTGTGTGCACCATTAGCGTAAATATTTAGCTCTAACTATCCAACATTTCATACATAACAATCTAGCTTGGCGATTCCTGTTATCCAAAAAAGAAATTCTTTGCTAGCATTGAGATTTTTTATTGCATATACAATTGGATCTGTATATTATAAAAATAACATATTTTTTAACTAACTAATGAACATCACACCATCAAGATTTTGGTTCAGAAATCTAGGCACGTTCACGACTCCTCTAAAGCTCAATAATTTGGGTACCCAATTTTTAGTGTATCGCTCCTCAAGAATTTTATATGTTTATAGACTTATTAAATTTGCGATAAATTAAACTAATGTTTTAATGGAAAATGAACTTAAATCCTAGCTTCAAAGCTACATAATCATCATACACAATTATTGCAATGACACTTAGAAGACCGAGGGACATACCGGAGAAGTGTATAATTATATGGATATCATTTGATTCTCCCATCCTATAGAACAGATTAAGAAAGGTTGAGTGAGAAGATAATTAACTTATAGTAAAAAATATAACACTTATAATAATTTTCTCTATATATACATTAATATAAAGCAGAAATTGCACATCTCTGAAAGGTCACCTAATAAATAATCAATTTTGATTGATTGTAAAAAGTGCAATTGTATACCCTATGTTGCTCTAATAAATTATTGAATTAATTTGATTGATTGACTGTTTTTACAAATAAATTATTGGTTTTATAAATATCATATTATGTAATTGGCAACAATATGTCTTTAAAACTTATCATAAATAAAGTATCACACGTGTGAGCAATATCTTAATGATAACATTTTTGATAAATGCTTACTATGTTATTTGTATTAACACTAATGTGTGTTGTTTGTATGTGATATTAGATCAAACGGAGAACAATAGTTCTTATGTAACATAGGACTAGTTAAGTTGGTTAAGAAATATATTTAATTTTTTTTATATAGCTATGTTGGATAAAAAATAAAAGTCTTTCCACTATGTTCCAAATAATAGTGGTCCTCCACCGAAGTTGTGTCCAACTAAATTTTAGGTAATCTCTCGAATGAAACAACGATATTAATTTGGTTGATAATTTCCCTCCTCCCATTTATTTACTCATCTGACAAAAGTGCCTCTTTAGACATATAAAGTCTCGATGATAAAAAGTTAACAATTATATTGTATATGAAAATGTTGTAATAAATATTTAATGCCTTTTTTGTTGGATCAAATATTTTGATATATAAAAATATTCAAAGGTGGAGAGTCTTGGTAGCGGTGCTTATTGTGACATGGATACAATATTTTTATTCATTTGTTGTTCAATATTTGTGTCATCATGTTCTTCGGTCTTGTGGTTCTATACTCTTAGATACATGTATTGTGTCATGTAGCGTGACTATTTGCCATGAATGGGAATATCTCCAACCTAGTCTCCTATAGTAGGATAGAGACATTGATTATGCTGTTGTAGATTCAAAACTTACATGCATATACAATTTCTAAAGTTGTTTATTTTCCATTTTTAATGCTTATGTGTTATAGAAATATTTTCTTCTTAGTTTCAAATCCATTAAAATTGCAATTTTGTGCATTTAGTCACCACACACCAATGAGGGTTAATTTTGTCATTTTATAGAAATTTCTATTATATCTCTTTCTTCCATACTATTTGTGATTCTAATATATATAAAAAAATCGAGTAAAACATTCTAAAGTTATGGTATTCATGTGATAGTTTCTAGTTTTTTCAATAAAAATAATTATGTTGCACAGATGACCATATCTTAAAACTTAACAAAATATAAATCATGCATGGTTCTTCTCGAAGTGTCCTTTTGTGTCATAAGTATATATGCACTCATTATGAAAATGACATATTTCAAGTTTCAAAAGATTACAAACTAAAAATTTGTGTGTACATCTAGACATTCTATGTTCGTACACCGAGTATCTAAAAAATATATTTTTATGATCTATGTGAAAAGGACAAAAAAATCGGCGTCGGTAGTCATATTGGAGCATTGACTTTCTTACATAGAATATCCGGATGCACAAGTAAAAAGTTTCAATTTTTTGATATTTTAAAACATAATTTTAGACAATTAATAGGTGCATCTACGCCTATGAACCAAATTGGATTTCCAGGGATTTTTTGTGTTAATATTTCTCATTTACTGCAGAACTTTCATGGTTTTCCTATTATCATATATATAAGGTGTGCAGCCTTGAACAGAATATTTTATAAATTGCTTTCTCTTTTTATTAGTTTGTATCTTATATATTATGTATTCTTAAAATATATAGTTGTTTTTAGATAACCTTTTTATATTTAACCTTTCATATTTATACATCAACATAGTTAACTACGTATGTCCCCCCGCCAAAAAAAACTACGTATGTCTTGATCTTTTTATACTTTATGTCCTAGCACATGTACCTTACAACCACGTTCTAGTTGTGTACCTAGTTTTCATTACTTTTTGTAACAGACTCAGCTAGCCTCTATACAGATAGGCCTGACCCTGGTTTTTAATTTTTAACACGCAGACACGGTAGTGTGAGAGTTAAAACAGTGGATTCTTTGTTGTGACTGTCGGACAATAGTGTCTTAGCGGAAATATATCAACCAGCTTCGATTTCCATGCTGTGTTTTTTCGCGATCACAATTACCACGCTCCCGTCAAGTTTTTTTTTTTAACATGTAACATGTTACAGAGCCTCGAATAACACTCTTATATTGCTTTTAATATATAATAAAAATAGATGCATAATAGATAGATTCTTAGATATCTGTTATATGGGAAGACAATTTGACTAGAATTTTCTTTCGAGGAGTTTGATTTTTTTTCTTTGCCCATACGTGAATACAGATGCCGAGTTTTACACGTCGGAATACATTACATATTTATTTTCTTTGTACCTGTTTTGTATTCATAAAGGGTCTCTTCTTTCAAACGTGGTGGCTTGTAATCTGTAGGCTGAAATGAAGACTACTGCAGGCCGGTCATTAAGATTAATCATGATGGATTTTCATGCGCACGATGGATTCCTGTCACATAAAACTGAAAATCATTTGAGGAAAAAAAATGGAAAGAAAAGGGTCGGCTCGTTCTAGACTCCAGGCCATTTAAGGCTTAGATGACTTTTCTGGATTGACCACGAACAACTTTTTAAAAAGAAATTGAACGTGTCCATACAAATCAAACGTGTCCTTTTTTAGATATAACAAATATACGTGGCTAAGCTACGTGACAAATTAACGTGATATAGTACTTCTTTTGTACACATTTATTTTCTGTCGTAACACTACTTAATTATTAATCTCAGCCTTTAAATTTAGGATCAAAGGAGAACATTAATTTAGCCTATGTGGATTAACCTGGTGCCTCGAAACACATATTTATATTTTCTTTAGTAGGATCAAAGGAGAACATTAATTTAGCCTATGTGGATTAACCTGGTGGCTCGAAACACATATTTATATTGTTTTTAGTATATAATAATAGATTCCATCACTCAAAAGACCAGCGCACAATAACAACAAGTAATATCCATCGATCTATCAACCACACGGGTTTAATCAACCAACGCATATAAAAATTAGCATATATTTTTCATTCGCAAAAAAAAAATTTATTTCTCAAACAAGCTATTTCATTAAAAGCTTGTTAGAGGAGTTAAACCAGAAGAAAACACAAGGGTTTATGTGTTCTCGGACATCAACACCCTAATTTCCAAAACTTGACCGAGACAAGAACAAACGAAAAAACAACAACATAACTACTTGTTGGGCCACGCAGAGATAAAACAAAAACTTTTCCTCTAACATGGTGATCCCAAGACCTAGCTGAGGTAGAAGGCCACGAGGTTTACCACTAGACGCGCGGTTGCGGATTTGCGATGAAGCGTCGATTGATGCGGTCAGTCCTCACGATCCGATCGTCACGGTGCTGATCGCCTGACACCTCTGGTATCCACACGCAAGAAGGAGCACCGCGGCGAATCGCTAGGTTAGATTACGGCGGACTCTGGAGCTAGGGTTTCCAACACATGAAATGACCTAACCGAACAACGATTAACCTTTCTGGGTTACTGTGCTCCACTATATATAGGGAGTGAAAGTGGGCTCCGCTCGCGCGACCCATTCACTAAAGCCCATATAACATTAGTCACCGTGAGTCCAACTCACTAACTCAGTCCTAATCTGGTTTAGGTCCAACCCAACCAGATTATATGTTCAGATCCAATCCGAACATGCTCCCGCACTTAAGTGTGTGACCCCGCAGGCTCATGGTTACTTGGACACGATTAGAGTCCAACTCTCAATCGATCAATCGGCATCGGCTCCTAGCAGAACGTACCGATTCCCAAGTACCAAAGAGTCATGACGACTTGCCTTTTCAATGCGACTTAGGTCTGAGTCCCTTTTGCCTCACGATATACCTTGTCAGACTATAGGCGAATATATGTCATCCCTTAAATAGTCCGACTCTCTTCTCGATCCGAGATAAGTGATCCACCCGACTAACTCTTAGTCGATCGCCTCGGTTAACACTTAACCGAGTCGCGCATGGCCATGCTTTCCGAATCATATCTCACGAGAGGGCCCAGAGAATATCTCTCCGAGTGGAGGGGCAAAATCCCATCTTGGTTATTCACATCACGCAGCTTGATTCTCAGTCGACCCGAACTCTGCCTTTATAACTGCCCAGTTACGGATCAGCGTTTGACAGAACCTAAGTCGGTGATCCTCAACTCGGACTATGCAACAACTCGGTGACAGAATCTAAGGATTACATTGATTGAGATATACAAATGACAGCTTAGTTCGTTGTACCTCAATATGGGTCAATCCGACTCGCTAAACTCTTTAGCCTAGTCTGTGTAAGTTGGAATAGCATCTCCATGCCCATGACAAGTGGAACCGAGTCATCAAGCCAACTTTCACATTGGTCTAAGTTGTGTGTCCAGCACAACCTCAATGACCAAGGATATTTAGTACAAACAACATGAATGCATAGTTCCACAACTGAATCACATATTCAATGATACACATCAGATGTTTATACAAGGACTACTTAATAATTTTATGAATACAATAGGAAATATCATCATACATGATTGCCTCTAGGGCATATTCCCAACACTACTGCCCAGAAAAACTGTCAAAGGTGTACCAAAACTTTTCATACTCACTCCGTCTGGAAATAAGTGACTCAAATCAGTTTGCAGGTACATGTCAATCTATAAAAGTTCGAGTCACTTATATTTCAGATGGAGCTAGTACATCCAAATACGGACTACTCAAAAGAACAAGTTCTAGGTCTTTAGGTGGTCCAATTCGGTCCGTCTGCGAGGGCGGTATGAGGAGGACAACTCGTCCATGGCATATATGTTTGTGGTGGCCTCTGCACCCAACCGTAGTGTGGCATCCCGCAAAACCACTATTAGAAAATTGCGTTGAATTTGTGCATTGCTTCGTTATCATCTTGCAATTGATTGCATAAAACTATTTTTGAAAAGCCTGGTTTTGTTTTCTAAACGCCCCGTCTTTTATTCAAATGCAAACCCGGATCGCCAGAATATTTTGTTTTGATTAAATGTGTTTTGCAAACGGTCCGTTTAAATAAATAAATTATTGCATTATTTTTAGCGGGGCAGTCGAACGGGCCGAATGACCCGAACGACCACCCCAGAAAAATACCAACGGCCCACCCCTAAAATCCTACAGCTACCCACCTATCTACCCACACCCCCCTCCACATCACCCCACCCAATAGCAACCTGCCACCTCCCCCTCTCCCCTCCCCCTAGCCTACCAGACGCCGCCACGTCACTCAACCTCCTCTCTCTCCTCTCAACCCTCTCTCACCACACACGCAGAGCACGCACGCACGCCCCAACCTCCCACACTCGATCCCCACCGACAACCCCACCCTAGCCCCGATCCCGTCGCCCCTCTCCGGCCCCACCCGCACCCGCTCGCCCCACCTCCCTCTCCTCCCATGTTCTTCTTCCCCGTGCGCAGCCCCTCTCTCCCTAGCGCCATCCCGCCACGCTGGCTTCCCAACCACGCCCCACCCCGCGGCTGCCCTCCTGCTGTCTGGCCGCCTCGCCACCCGCCTCCCCCACACCGCAGCCTCCTCCCCCAGACACCCCTCTCCTTTCTCCTGGCCCAGGCCACTGTCGTCGGCGACCGCCCGCTGCCTCTCGCCTCCTCAGTGGGGCTCCACTGTCCTCGCTCGCTCCGGCCTCACGGCCATTGGCCCGCCCGGCTCCACGCCAGCTGCGCCTCGGCCGCTCCTGCCCTCACTCGCCAGCGCCAAGGCCACCCCGCCTTGCCCCAGGCGCATCACTGCGTCGCCTCGCCACGCAGCGCCGCCTGGCTCCGCGCTGGCCGCCTTCCCACTGCCACCGCCAAGACGCGCCTCGCCGTCCTCCCCGCTCGCTTCTCTCCATGGGCCCCCTCGCTGTAACCGCCTCAAGGCTGCCGTGTGGCTGGCCCGCCGACCGTCTCGCCCATCGTGGCCTCCTCCGCCTCTTCGCGGGCCCACGCAGACGCGGCCCCGAGCGTCCTCCGCCGTCTCGCAGCGCCGTCCTGCGCCTTCCTCCTCGACGGTCCAGCGTGTTGTTATGCTTGTAGATGGTCACAAGGTGGCCGAGCCCGACGTCGTTGCCCGAAGAACCCCGGAACCCCACAAGAACTCCCTCACCGACAAGACCTCCGGGAAGCCGCCACCCGTTTGGCGAAGATGTTTCGCCGAGATCGACACCAACCCGATGAGCCCGATGAAACACCGGCGCCGTACACAAGTCTGACGACCGAGGCCCCCAAAGCATCTCCTTCACGGAACCCGAAGGCGATACCGCTCGAGTTCTCCTTCCCGGATCCGAACCCTGGTACCGGACAAGTTCGCCATCGACCTCGAGAACGCCTACACGGTACGACAAGACCTACCACCGGAACGCCTTGGTTTGTCAAGATCTTCGCCACGGACTCTGATGGCCGTGGCCGGCCGAACCTCTCAGACGTCAAGCTCTTCCTCCTGGAACCCTGAAGATCCCGTTGTTGAGCCCCGAGTTCGCCACCGATGATCAGAATGATACCCCAAGATCGCCTCCCCGGAATTTGACGCCTCGATCCCGCGGGCCTGAAGACCACGGACGCGGCAAGGTCTACCTCACGGAACCCCGAGAACTTCTCCCTGAACGCCAAGTTCGCCGACACGGATGCGACGAGTATTTCCTCGAGGACGCCGAGTGCTTCACCCCGGACAACAGTTCTCCTTCCCGGAAGCTTTAACGCTCGTGCGACAAGAACGATCCCTGGACCCTGAGACCGACCCCGAACCCCGGAACCAAGTTCTGCCGAACCCTAATGTGTGAACCCCTTCCCGAAACCCTATTTTATAAATTGTCAACTAAATAAACTTGTCGCATATTAATTGTTCATGCATGCATCCTTGTCATGTGGTTTGGGGGCCTTATGCCGATTCACCTAATGATTAAATATGGGGCCCATATGCGGGCAAATCTAACCTTATATTGGCCTCATTTAAACTTGTGTAGCGAACCGGTGCTATCTTTTGTCTTGATAATGCAACATTTAAATTGCGGGGTAGGTAAATAACTTGAACCATCTAAATAATTGTCGGGACCCCGGTTCCGCTTAATATGACCTAATCGCATCGCACCCCTGCCATGTCATTCATCATGCATGCATCATGCCGATCTTCTGTCGTTGTATTAAATAGTGCATCCGGTGATTCTTCTAGTGTTTTGCTTCTTCGCGGATAAGGCCGTTGAGTGGATGTGAGCTTCGCCCCGATCTTCGGTTGAACCTTCGACAATGTTTTCAGGCGAGCATCTCCCCCTTTCTACCTATCTTACTTTTATAGTATTTATTCCCCCTGTTGATCTATTGCTATCTGTGTTGCGATGCTTTAGTTTCCGTACCTGTGATATCCCTTGCAGCCTTATATTGCCTTGGACACATCCTAATACCTGTTGTTTGGTAGATTGTTGGACTTGCGCGTCGTAGTCGCTTGCTCAAGTGTTGTTGCGTGTCGTTCAATGCCTCAGTTATTGATGTATTGCCGCATGTTGATGTTGGAGATGATCATAGTTTTACTTATCATTCACTTTAATTCCTGTTTAATAACTAAAATTGAAGTAAGCAGAGGCATCGGTGGGTGGTAGATAATATTTGGTTTCCGAACACCCACTTGTGTCCCGTAGGACCCCGAGTACTTGATACCTGTTCCTTGTTTTATCGCGCTATCCACATCCGGGAGGTATATGGGACCCCCCTGAGCCAGAACTTGATTCAGTCTTATTTCTTGGGGCCACAAACTAGTTTGAGGTTTTATTTACTATCCTGTACTTATGCCATGCTATTACTGTATTTACGTTTGTGCGAGGAGCACACTGTACTGTTTAGGTAAGCGGAATGTTTTCGCGGTATCGACAAGCCCAGCCACACTTTCGGGTTCCTACGTTTCTACCATTGTCGCAAACCTTGAGTCCGTCTCGAGCTTGCTTACCGCTATGGTGTACTCAATGGGGTGGCCCCTGAAATATTTCTGAATCCTGTGATTGTTAGTTGTGAAAACCTCGTTGGGTTTTGATTTGGTTTTTCCGAGGTTGATCGGCGTGTGTTGCTATTGGTGCACCCCGCCGGTAAAACTTTCTGAAAGCCGTGTCCGCGGATATGGACGACTTGGAGCACAGTATCTCGATCATAGACAAGCATAACTAAAGTTTATTACTATAAATTTGACTTTATAATGACTAGTAATCAGCTTCACTATAATGGAATGGCTAAATAATACTGCCCACAATTGCTTGTTTGGAGTGTCGCTTGCGACCATTGTACCTGACTAGTAAGTATTGCAACTACAACGGAATGGCTAAATAAAAGTACCAACAACTGCTGGGTTTTGGGTTATCTCATGCTATTGTATCTGACTAGTAAGTGTCGCAACTACAATGGAATGGTTAATTAAAAGTGCCCACGGCTTACTTTATCAGGACGACTATCTAAACCTGACTAGTAAAGTGCCGCAACTATAACTGAATAAGTAAAACTGCCAACTGTGTGAGTTCCTCGGTTGACTTCCTCGTGTGGTTTCGAGGGGGAACACCAGGATGGGTTTGTTTGATGGTAGCATCAGGTTGGTGTAGGGGTTCGTAGCATGGAAAACAAAAATTTTCTATCGCATACAAACAAACAAGCCAAGATCTATCTACTAGATTGTAGCAACGAGTCGATAGAGGAACTCACCCTCGAAGATTCCAAAGCGGTTAACGAGAGCAGATTCTCGTGGGTGATGTAGTCGTACTTCCGATCTCAAGATCGTGAGACGATCCTTCCGCGCCACGCTCCGCAGGCCTCCGTAGTCGGTCACACGTTCGGTACTCGACGAAGACCTTCCTCTCCTTGTTCCAGCAGGGCGGAGGTTGTAGCACTCTCTCGATTCCAAAGACAACGGCGTGGTACCTAAGTAGAGGGGAGATCCCAGGCTTCGCCTTAAGCCGTGCAGTATGGTGGAGCTTATGAGAGAGGCTATTAGTGGTCTAGTAATTAGACACACCAATTAGAAGGCTCTAAACCAATTAGAAGGCTCTAAACCTGGCTAAAGCAATTAGAAGCTCTAAACCAAAACGGCTCTAAACCGGAGATCTAGAGTAGAAAGTTATGTGTCTCTAGGAGGAGCCCGCCTCCTTTTATGGGAGGGGTCATGGCGCCAGGGAGGGAGTCCCTCCCCAACTCGGCCTGGGCTGGGCGCCACCGAGGAGTCCAACTCCTCCTCAAAGTTGGTTCCAACTCCTCTTGCTTGTTTCCCAGCTTTCTTGTTTTGGCGGTTTGACTTTCAAATCGGACATTTGACTTTTCTGTTTTAGGATTCAATTTAATCCTTTATTTGGGACAGCAAGAACACTTAGTACATGATGCAATCATTCAATGAGCAATGACACATTCATGTACCCTTCCCCGGAGTGCTTGGACAATCCGAACCTTCTAGAACATTCCCGATGAAAACACCTAATCATTCCCGAACTCCAAACGGACTTTCCTTATATGAATCTTATTCTCCGGACCATTCCGGATCACCTCGTGATATCCGGATCCCATCCGAGACTCAACAACATTCGGTCTCTTTCTCATAATACCATAACTACTCAAACAACGTCGAATCCTTAAGTGTGTCTCCACGGTTCGTGAATTATGCGACATGATCGAGACACTTCTCCTAACAATAACCAATAGAGGAATCTGGAAATTCATATGGCTCCCACATATTTCTACGATTACTTTATGATCGAATGAACCACTTACATACGATACCAATCTCCCTTTGTCTCACGATATGTTACTTATCCGAGGTTATGATCGCTAGATCTCTGCATACCTAGTTCAACCTCACATCGATAAGTACTCTTTTCTCGCTCCGTGATATGTGATCCCTTGTGACCAAGTCACATGCTTGCAAGCTAATTGGATGACATTCCACCGAGAGGGCCCAGAGTATATCTATCCGTCATGTGGATGGACAAATCCCACTCTTGATCCATGTGTTTCAACCAATACTTTCCGAACACTCAATGCCACTTTTATAGCCACCTGTTACGGTGTGGTGTTTGATGACATCAAAGCATCCATCCGTAAAGGTGATATGCATGATCTCATGGTCGAAGGAATTAGGTTACTATGTATCAGAAAGCATATAGCAATCGAACTATTGAAATGACTTGATCTTTATGCTACGCTTATCTATAGGAGTATGTCCATCACATCATTCTCCTAATGATATGATCCTATTGTTAATAACATCTCTATGTTCATGATCAGGAAACCATGATCATATATTAACCAACAAGCTAGTTTAACAAGAGGCTTTACTAGGGACTCTTATTTTAGTTTACAAATCACACAAGTATTAATGTTTCCGGTTAATACAATTATAGCATGGTATGTAAACATTTATCATAAGTGTGAAGACATGATAATAACCACTTTATTATTGCCTCTTGGGCATATCTCCAACAGTCTCCCACTTGCACTAGAGTCAATAATCTAGTTTCAAACCTTTGTGTATTCAACACCTATGGCTTTCTGGTGTTGTATATACACGATTGCTAGTGGTCAACTGATCTCCGGATCTGACACTTCCAGGTCCGTGTGTAATTGCATGTCTTTGCGCATCACTCATTCTCTAATGAGATGGCTTTGTATAAATTTGGTCTTTCGGTGTGACCTTTAGTTCTTTGGGGTTAAAACATGTTGATAATATTGTCGCACAATATATCTTCATAGTATTATCCCTCTGTGAACTACACCTAGTTTGATAACAAACTACTTGACACAAATGCCCTCTTTTACTGCAATAATAGCAGTCATATACTTAGCCTTTTGTTGTAGTATCTGTCACAATGTCTTAACTTTGGAACTCATCCAAATCCATTATGGAACTCACTTTCCATTATATTGTGCCACCCTTAGTTTAGATTGAGATAAACTTAATTTGTACTTTGTGACAAAGCTAGTATCAATGTAGTTCTCTTACAATGAACTAACTATCTATTTGTCACTTTTACAAATAATATACTCTTAGTTCTTCCAAAAGATCATAAGAATATCCTTACTATTGTCCAATGATCATCTTACAAATCATTCTGGTATATGCTCACAACATTTAGAGCATAGGACATATCTGGATTTGTACATATCACAGTATGATTGATATAAATACTCTTTGTGATTTCATACATCAAGTATCAATCTATACTTGATTATTTGTTTCACTTTACCAAATGTCAATACACTTGAATATATCATCAACATTGAACTCTTTCAATCCTTTCTGTGTGACAAGAACCTTTTCTTGTAGTTTCTATATTGAACTCATTCAATATCTCGTCTATGTACTTCTGGCACAACCATATTAGCGTCTATTGATGCCAAATATTTGGGTTTTGCCTAAGTCTTTCATCGAGATGAAATTCTTATCTTGTGTTAATAAAAAAAGATACATCACTTCCAATCAACAATATGTCTTCTACATAATGTATTAGAAATATGTCTTAGCGCTCCCACTTAATTTCTTGCAAATGCAAGCATCTTCATTGTCTCTGATGAAATTAAACTCTTTTAACAGTTTCATCATAGTGAAGATTCCAACTCCGCTATGCTTACTTTAACCATTGAAGTTCGCATATGCTTTTAGCATCCTTTGAATTAACAAAACCCTATGGACCGTGTTATGCACATGTCCTAGGTAACGATTCTATTAGAAGAACTTGTTTTGTTTATTCAACTACCATATAACAAATTATATGTAGTGGTTGCTACATTAATCCGTCTAGACTAAATATCACTATGAAAGATCAAATCTTGTCATAGTAAACCTTTGAACATTGTTGTGAACTCTTTCCCAACATGTCGACTATTTCATAGATGTGCAACATCCATGTCTATTTATTTATAGATCCAAACACAACTGTAAGGTCTTACACCTTTCTCGAGGGTCCTTCAAGTTCAAAACTTGATTTTCTTGTGTATGGAACTATCACGGATTTTATGGCTTCAAGCCATTTGACGGAGTCAGGGCCCATCATCGCTTCTTTGCATGTAGTCGGTTCATTATTCTCAAATAATGGTTCAACCCTCAAATCTTGGTATTTGATTGTTTATCCGACCTACTTGTTTCAATAGGAACTTGGATCTCCGTGACCACAACCTTTGAGGTACGTGAGCCATGAGCTTTGTTGCTGCCTCCGGAACACTTTTCTTTGTCAAGAACTCTGCACATATAGCTAAGGTTCTTTCAACCTTATCAAAGTTCTATTGTCCTCCCACTTAACTTTTCACGAAAAAATTCCTTCTTAAAGAAACTTGACGTTCTAAGCGACAAACACTTTTGTCTCCGGTGTTATGGAGAAATACTTAACAAAGACAGATTCATCCGACTTTGGTTGCAAACATCTTTCTTATGTATAGCATACCAATGTTTAAGAAAGGACGACTTGGGTTTTATCCCAAACCATAACTTTATGTGGTGTCATTTCAACGGATTATGATGAAGCTCTTTTCAGTGGAAAAACGGTAATCTCTAAAGCTTTTAATCTTTAAAATACAATGGCAATTTTATGAATTACACCTTTGATCTCACCATGTCAAACAAGGTTTAATTACATATCTCGAATGCTCCATACTCTTATGGTGTTTCGGGAAATGCAAATCCACGGAACGATTCCTTAAATCTTAGGTATTATGCTAAACTCTGTAACTCAAATATCTTCCTTTATGATCTTTATCATAAACTGTTTATATTCTTGTTACAATGATTTTGTACTTCATCTTGAAAGTCTTTGAACTTTTCAAATGTTTCATACTTCATCCTTATCAAGTAAATATTCATATATTCACTCAAATTTTCGGAGAAAGCATATGAAGTTGAAATCCATCGCTTGACTACACATAATGGACTTCGTACAACAATATGTACAAATTCCAATAAGCTAGTCTTTCGTTCCCTTTTGGCCTATGAACGAAGTTTTAATTATCTCTAGGAAAGTTTTACAAGCGTCATTTGATCAAAATCAAAAGACTCCAAAATTCCATCCATATGGAGTTTCTTCATGTTTTCTTTCCAATATAATTTAAACGGCGATGTCACTTCCTAAGTGATCTTTCAATCAATTTGTCTTTCGACATTTTTAGCACTAGTTTTATGGATGTGATTCCTCCAACGAGATTTGCGAATCATCCATCTTTTATGGATTACGCAATTATTTGAACAACCCTTTTGTTCTCATAATACCGATAAAACAAATCTTTGAAGGCAAGCTTTGATGTTTAACGAGCAACACAATAACCCTTTATTTTGTTCTCGATGAACATCATCACATATTCTTCGCTAGTTACTTAGGCCATGTAGTTCATGAATTCTGTTTTGTATGACGATTCATACCAACAAATTCAAGATCAAATACTTAAGAACCACATTGTTTAATAAGCAAAGAATATAGCCATAACATGTATATCATATATATACTTAAACCGAACAATTCTAGTCTTTTCCTTTCTCGCCATATATTTATGAGATTCTCTTTCAGTATTTCCTATTCTGTTTGAAAGAATCTATCAACATCAATAGTGGAGTCATACATATGACATATAGTCCAAAGCGTGTATAGTTAAATACCAATGTCTTTGGACTTGCACTTTGAAGTAGATCACCATCATCAAATGTTTGGTGTTCTTTCAAATTCCTTTATTTAGTAATCTTCTTGGTGTAGTAAACATTTTACCTACATCAAATATTCACCCTTATTATGGATTTATCCATGATCAAGCTACTTTTAGCTTGTATGAATCGCAAGTATAATGTTGCTCTCAAAACCTTTTGGAGGATTAGGACAACTAGTGTCTCTAACCTTTTTGCAAATTCTCATCAAATATGAGAACATGACTTTTGCCATATTATACTCTATCATGTTGCAACCAAAACTTTGTTTCAGATATCACAATATCTTCCATACATCATGGTTTCTGAAACAGCTCTTTCAGATCCTAGATAACCTTGATATTAAGAGAATCCTTTGAATATCAAGAATCGTGGAGACAAACATGATACTTATATACTAACATTGGAATTGTTACTCTTGTTTTAATACCAATTATTAAACTTCATGGAGTAACCAGAACTTACTGAAAGTTTGCAATAGGACTTTTAAACTTTAGATTAACACTTCAAAACAATACGATACCAGTTCGTAAAGTAACTAACGTAATTCTATAGCTCTATCATCTCAATTATAACTAAGCGCAAGGTGGTAAACGGATGCCAATGACTACAACAACTATGCAAATTCACTTTGATTTAGTTTATGATAAATTGAGTTCTAATTAATAATTAAATTAATCTAGGTGAACTCCCACTCAAAACAATATCCCTCACATTGTTTTAGTGATCACGAACCAAATCCACCACATCAAAACCGATCATCACGAGAGTTGATATAGCTTCAATGGCGAACAATCGACATGCTCATCATATCTACTATATGACTCATGCTCTACCTTTCGTAATCCGTGTTCCGAGGCCATGTCCGTACATGCTAGGCTCGTCAAGATCAAACCTTAGTTTCGCATGAGCAAATCGGCTTGCTCACGTTGTATACACTTGCGTAATCTAGCACACCGATCATCACGTGGTGTTTCAAACAACAAGCTTTAGCAGGTGCTAACTAAGGGTGAACACTTTATGATTTGAAATTCATGTGCATGAGGGATCATCTTATAATGCTACCGCGTCTACTAAGCAATACAAGATGCATAAAGGATTAACATCACATGCAATTCATAATATGTGATATGATATGGCCTTTTCTTCTTTGTGCTTCCGATCTCCATCTTCTAGCACGAACATGATCTCCATCATCACCGCATTGCATCAAGGTCAATGACGCTACTCCATGGTTGTCGCCACGGATTCAACTATTACAACTACTTTGAATAGACACGCTGGTCTTAACATAAATTAAAGACAACCATATGGCTTCCCGGTTGTCGACTTACAATAAGGAACATTGCATACATCAAATACAATCACAATCATGGCCATATCACATCATCAGACACCCCTGCAAAACAAAGTTAGACGCTTCTACTTTCTTTGCATATTTTACGTGGTTTGGGGCTTTCAATAAGTGTCGTTCTAGCTTACTTAACAAGAACCACAACATTGATACTAGTATTGTTGATCACCCGTTGTAAATTGGATCTTAACTATGCTAGGAGAAACATGCACCAAAGCCACTTATGCAATACAAGTTACATGTCAAGCGTGGAGCAAGTCTCATGAACGATGTCATGTAAGGTTAGCCCGCTTCATCCCAACATACCGCAAGATACAAAGTACACAAGAAGCAATCGACAATAAAGCATCAACGCCCACAATGACCATTGTGTTCTACTCGGCAACAGATCTACATATAGACACGGCTCGATACATCAGAGGGGTTCGTAGCATGGAAAACAAAAATTTTCTATCGCACAAACAAACAAGCCAAGATCTATCTACTAGATTGTAGCAACGAGTCGATAGAGGAACTCACCCTCGAAGATTCCAAAGCGGTTAACGAGAGCATTCTCGTGGGTGATGTAGTCAGACACTTCCGATCTCAAGATCGCAGAGACGATCCTTCCGGCGCCACGCTCCCAGAGCGCTCCGTAGTCGGTCACACGCTCGGTACTCGACGAAGACCTTCCTCTCCCTTGTTCCAAAGAGGCCGGAGGTTGTAGCACTCTCCTCGCGATTCCGCAAAGACAACGGCGTGGTACCTAAGTAGAGGGAGATCCCGCAGGCTTCGCCTTAAGCCGGTAGTATGGTGGAGCTTATGAGAGAGGCTATTAGTGGTCTAGTAATTAGACACACCAATTAGAAGGCTCTAAACCAATTAGAAGGCTCTAAACCGCTGGCTAAAGCAATTAGAAGCTCTAAACCAAAACGGCTCTAAACCGGAGATCTAGAGTAGAAAGTTATGTGTCTCTAGGAGGAGCCCTGCCCCTCCTTTTATGGGAGGGGGGTCATGGCGCGCCAGGGGAGGGAGGGAGTCCCTCCCCAACTCGGCCTTGGGCTGGGCGCCGGCCTGGAGGAGTCCAACTCCTCCTCCAGGTTGGTTCCAACTCCTCTTGCTTGTTTCCCACAGTTTCTTGTTTTGGCAGTTTGACTTTCAAACTGGACATTTGACTTTTCTGTTTTAGGATTCAATTTAATCCTTTATTTGGGACAGCAAGAACACTTAGTATATGATGCAATCATTCAATGAGCAATGACACATTCATGTACCCTTCCCGGAGTGCTGACAATCCGAACCTTCTAGAACATTCGATGAAAACACCTAATCATTCCCGAACTCAAACGGGACTTTCCTTATATGAATCTTATTCTCCGGACCATTCCGGATCACCTCGTGATATCCCGGATCCCATCCGAGACTCAACAACATTCGGTCTCTTTCTCATAATACCATAACTACTCAAACAACGTCGAATCCTTATGTGTCTCCTACGGTTCGTGAATTATGCGACATGATCGAGACACTTCTCGAACAATAACCAATAGAGGAATCTGGAAATTCATATGGCTCCCACATATTTCTACGATTACTTTGCGATCGAATGAACCACTTACATACGATACCAATTTCCCTTTGTCTCACGATATGTTACTTATCCGAGGTTATGATCGCTTGGATCTCCGCATACCTAGTTCAACCTCGCATCGATAAGTACTCTTTTCTCGCTCCTGATATGTGATCCCTTGTGACCAAGTCACATGCTTGCAAGCTAATTGGATGACATTCCACCGAGAGGGCCCAGTATATCTATCCGTCATATGGATGGACAAATCCCACTCTTGATCCATGTGTTTCAACCAATACTTTCCAACACTCAATGCCACTTTTATAGCCACCCTGTTACGGTGTGGTGTTTGATGACATCAAAGCATCCATCCAAGAAAGGTGATATGCATGATCTCATGGTCAAGGAATTAGGTTACTATGTATCGAAAGCATATAGCAATTGAACTATTGAAATGACTTGATCTTTATGCTACGCTTATCTATAGGAGTATGTCCATCACATCATTCTCCTAATGATATGATCCTATTGTTAATAACATCTCTATGTTCATGATCAGGAAACCATGATCATATATTAACCAACAAGCTAGTTTAACAAGAGGCTTTACTAGGGACTCTTATTTTAGTTTACAAATCACACAAGTATTAATGTTTCCGGTTAATACAATTATAGCATGGTATGTAAACATTTATCATAAGTGTGAAGACATGATAATAACCACTTTATTATTGCCTCTTGGGCATATCTCCAACAGTTGGTTCGAATAGGTCTTTCTTACCCCTCTCTGTTAGCCGCTAGTTGTATCGAGTCTCTATAGGGTGTATAGTGCATGCTGCCGCTGCCGCTTCAGTCCACCATACCTATGTAGGGGAGGACCGCCGAATTCTAGTCTCGCTGCATCTTGGCCTCGATCGACGCCTCTTTTCCTTTGCCCTTTGTCGGCACCCCTTTGGTTTAAGCAGGTTTCGAGATCGACGTCGTTAGCAGGGTTACCCTTCCGGCTTGGCCTGGGCAGGGTTATGGACGTCATTGGTTATTCTTCAGGGCTCTTAGCCCCATTTGCATCTTGTCCGTAGTCGGACGCTCCATCTCTTCAAGGTGATTTGGATCTTTGTACCGTATATCTGTATTCTTGACTCTTTGAGTCGCTGTTGTATACATCTGTTCTGTGGGTCCCATCGAGGACTGTTGTGTAATGTTATTACTTCGTTTTTCACCCGCACGCAAGTGCTTGGTGGGCACCTTTGAATCGTTTCTATGCGGGTTTGGTGGGTTTCGCTAAAACTTACATAGGGTCGATTCTAAGGGTGTTACACGTAGCCCCTCCCCAAATAATAACAATGCACATAATAAAAAGAAAAAAGAGACTAAAATAATTATACATATATGATAAACCAACATTGTTCCATGTCCCAAATACAACATTAATAGAAAACACTCTATACTATTGGGTGGCGGCGGGGCGATGTCGGCGTCGATCCTGCTGCGCGTCGAGGGGCTAGAGGCCAAGCGTCGTCGACTAACTGGGAGGTCAAGATGGCAGCCTAGAGCTCCTTCTCCGTCGTCGTCGGTCGCTCCTGCTGCTCGAGCTTGACGGCCACCGGCTGGGGGAAACCTCGGCCTCGACGGCAGCGACGCCTGTGTACCACGACTATTCCGACAAACCTAGCTTCTGAAGCCCAAGGAAGTCATAGTCCGCCGCCTCTTTCTCGTCATCAAGCTGAACAAGAAAAACATCGACATACTCTTCCTTCAAACTTTTCTGACTTTTTTTAGATGCTCCCTAAAAAGAGCATATACGGTCATACTTTTCCTTAACAAGCTAGAGGTGATCGATGTACGCACCGTTCCTTCGTGTCGAGCGCGTGCACGATGCATCGCCGTCATATCTAGGCGCATCGTCAGCCTAATCCTCTCGTTCTTTTTTTTTTACTTTTACTGGTGACAAGTCACAGCGATCCAATCAGCTAGCTAGCGGTGCTATCTCATCTACTCCCTCTGTTTAGAAATATAAAATGTTTTAGATTTGTGAAAAAGATGTATTTAGACATATTTTAGTGTCTAGATATAATCTAGACACTAAAATATGTCGAGATACATCTTCTTTACAAAGCTAAAACATCTTATATTTCTAAACTGAAGGAATATCAATTGTACGAAGTTTAACAAGACCGATAGCTATAGCCACCGGCAACCTAGACACTAAAATATGTTTAGATATATCTTTTTCACAAACCTAAAACATCTTATATTTTCAAACTGAAGGAGTAGCAATTGTACGAAGTTTAACAAGACCGATAGCTATAGCTACCGGCCTACCGCATCGGTACGCTTTTAGTTGCACTTTTCTCTCTCCTTTTTCCGCTGAAGTTGGGGGATAATTCTACCAAGTAGACAAGTGATCAGGCGACCCATCATTATGTGGTCGCGATTCAGCTTGGTACGTGCCGCCTGTCCGGTCCCTCCACGACAGCGAAATCACAATCGTGTCCTAGGACATCTTTACTTGCCGACCCATCCGGTCAACCAAAACGTGTCGTTTCTGTATGTTTAGATCGGACCGCGGTCAATTTAGGAGGGGGTCAGCCTGTCCGGCCCCGCGTCCAGCGGTACGGTCCATTTGTCCGCCTTGGCTGTATTTTTTTTAAAATTCAAACACAAACAGTTCACGCTAAAAATAGCAAAATTCATACTTAATTTACATTCAAAATAGAAAAACAGAATATAAACTACTCCTAACCCTAGCTACCGATCTTCGCGCGCCGACACCGCCTCGTCCATCTACGGGTCGAGGTCGATGTACTCACCCGGCCCGAGAGGTTGGGCGATGGCGGAGAGGGAGGCGGAGGCGAAGCGCGAGTGGATTGATCACCCCTGTGCCAAGGCACCCAACCCTGCTGGAGGTGCGCCAGCTCCATCCCCACCTCCGGGTGATCGGTGGCGCCCACCTCGGCAGCGGCGACGGTGGAGGCAGCTCAGTGTTCGCCTGCGCCACCATGTCGGTGAGCAGGACGACTTCCTCGAAGCCGACTCACTGGGTTTCCTCCTCTCGCGCGCTGGCCGCAATGGACTGCTCGGTGAAGGCGTACTCGTCGTAGCCCCGCACTAGCACCTCGCAGGAATCCGGGGGCAGGTTTGCGACGATGTCGCCCACCGCCTCATGCTTGGCGATGATGTCATTGTTGTCCTCCTCGTTGTTGTCGTCCTCGCTGCCGAGTTGGCGTCGGAGTGGTTGATGGTGCCATCGTTGTTCGAGTCGATGTCAGGGATGGTGTAAAACTCCCCTGGCTGCAGGTCGCGGCAGATGGTGGTGGTGCGCCGCACCTTGTGCTCCCACTCGAGGAACTTGGTCCAATACGCCTCAAAGTGGTAGCCCATCTCCTACCGTTAGGCCCGGGGGAGGTTGCTGATCTGGCGGCGTATTTCCTACGCCAGCCCTCTGTCGGCCCTTGGCGGTGGCGGCACCGGGACACGGTCCTGGTTGAGGTACCAGCCGGTAGGGAGGGACACATCCCTATCTTTGGATCTTGCGGCCTTCCTCCACCGGCCAGACTCCGACGCTGTAGTACCGTGATCACGCAGTCACGGTGATGGTAGTCCTCCACGAGGTCGTTTTGGAACTCCTCTAGCCGCGGCGGAGGCGGCAAGGACATGCCGCGGAGGAAGGCCAGCAGCCGAGCGCGCTGGCCGCTGATACGTTGGAAACGTATCTATAATTTTTGATGCTTAATGCTTGTTTACATATCTACTTTACTTTACTTGTCCATACTTTGAGGTGCTTTTTACATGTTTTATGGTACTAACCTATTAACAAGTTGTAACAGTGCCAGATGCCTGTTTTCTGCTGTTTTTGGTTTCAAAAAAGTTAGTAAAGAAATATTCTCGGAATTGGACGGGACGAAGGACAAAGTCAATAACTTTTCGTGGGGAACAAGAAGTCTAAAGGAGAGCCGGAGAGGCTGTCCAGGGGGGACAGACCCACCCCAGGCGCGGGGGCAGGTGGGCCCACGCCTGGCTAGGGTTTGGCGACCCTGGTCGCCTCCCGGACTCGCCCCTTCGCCTATAAGATGCCCCCGATGAAGAAACTCTCGGTACCCGATCAGAAATCCACGAAACTGTCTGTAGCCGTCGCCACCATCGTCCCTAGATCGGGGGGATCTGGAGCTCTTCCCGACAGCCGGAGGGGAGATCATCCCGGAGGCCTTCTCTCCGGTATGATTTGTGAGTAGTTCCACCTTGGACTATGGGTCCATGTAGTAGCTAGATGGTTGTATCTCCTCCTTTATACTTTCATGTATAGATCTTGTAAGCTCCGTTCATGATCAAGATCTAATCTATTTGTAATCATGCATGTTGTGTTTGCGGAAATCCGATGGATATTGAGATTATTATGTTGGTTTGATTAATGGTTATATCTTTATGATTCTATCATGTCTGTGGTATTTTTGATCTTGCATGCTCTTCGTTGCTAGTGGTTATCTTGGCCAAGTCGATAATGGGTTCATGCCTCTAGTTTCCCAGAGAAGTGACATAAGTCTCTTCGGTTGTAGATGCACTGTTGCTACTAGGGAGAAAACAACGGTCTTTTGTTCATGGAATATGTGGACTGTTTACCTTACACACTTTGCTTAAAGCAGTTGTCTGTTGCTTGCAACTTAATACTGGAGGGGATTCGGATGATAACCTGAAGGTGGACTTCTATTCATAGACGCAGTTGGATTACGGTCTATGTATATTGTTGCATTGCCCAGTCAACCTTATAGGGTCTTTCTGACTAGTAATTGCATTGTTATGCCTTGCTCAGTTTCTATCAATTGCCCCGCTGTAATTTGTTTACCCTTCATGCCATGTTTTTTATCTAAGGAGAACACCTCTAGTGAACTATGGACCCCGGTCCAATCTTTATCATTGATACATCCTTCACTGTTACTTGTTTACTTGCTGCAAACCATTACCTTTCACACCATACGTTTAATCTTTTGTTACAGCAAACCGGTGAGCTTGACAACCTCACTGATTTGTTGGGGACAAAGTCTTGAGTTTTTGTTGTGTAGGTCTCCGCGTTGCTTGCAACACCTGTGTGACGTTTCCTTCCTCCTACTGGTTTGATAACCTCGGTCTCAACTGAGAGAAGATGTGGCATCCCGCTAAAACCACTACTAGAAAATCGCGGTATTTTTGTGTTGCGCATCATCATGACCGCATGCTCTTGTCATCATGCCACATTGCATTTGGGCATCGTCGTGTCATCATGCATTTGTTTGTCTGAAACTATTTTCGAAAAGCATATTTTGTTTTCTAAATACCCCGCCTTTATTTCAAATCCAAAACCCGGGTCTTCGGATTATTTTGTTTCGTCTACCAATAGATTTCAAAAGCCCCGTTTTAAATATTAAAATATTTATTTTATTTTTAGGGGGCAGCCAAACCGGGTCGATCCGACCTAGCCGGCCACCCCAGAAATTACCCGAAACCAGCCTACCTAAACCCTTTTCCTACCCCAACCTAATCTACCCAACCTTCCTCCACCTCATCCCACCCAATCGGTGCTCGCCATCTCAGCTATCATCCCTCCTCCCACCAATCGCCGCCTGCCACCTCACCCTGGCCAATCCCCTCCCTCCACCTCACCATCCCACACCCCCTAGCCTCCTCTCCCTTCCACCCCGGTCCCACCGACCCAGCCGGCCCCACCCGCTCACGCTCCCCCACGATCCCCACCAACTCCGCCTCCTTCCTCGCATCCTCGCCTTCCCAAATTCCTCCTTCTCTCAGAGCCGGCGCCCGTCTGGCGCCTCTCCGCCCGCCGCTTCCTCTGCAACTGCCGTCGCCCTCACCTCTGCTGGCGGCCCCTTGCCTTGGGGCCTTCTCCCAGCGCCCTCCCTCGCCCACCGCCAAGTCTCTCCACTGCCGAGCCTGCCCGGCCTGGCTCGCCTCCTTCCTTCCGCTGTGGAGCCACCGGCTCCTCCCTCGCCGCCACCCGGCCAGGCCTGTGCCGAAGTCCTCCGCCGGCCTCCTCCACGGGTCGTGCCCGCTGCAGCACTGCCTTCTTCACCAGCCCCCGACGCCGCCGTCCTCTGCCTCCCAGCTCACTGTCGAGCCCGTCCGTCCTGGAGCCGGCCGCAACCTCCTTCACTGTCTGCGCCAAGTCCGGCCAGCGCTCCCCCTTTCTCCGTGCGGCCACCTCCGCGTCTGCGTATTTCCGGCCGCTTGTGTCGCCTTCGCGTCGGCCTCGTCTCAGATCATGGCCGCCACGCTTGCCGTGCCGCCTCTCCGGCCAAGGCGCCTCTGCCACCACTCGGCTCGTCCTCGACGCGAGGCCGACCCTCCTCCAGTCCGCGAGCGCCACCGTCATTGCTCTGTGTCGTCAGTCTTCCTACTTCGTGGAGCCACGCCTCTGGTTAAGCCACGCGGGATGCCTCCTGGTTCTCTGTAGCAGGCAATGGTTCTCTGCCTTGTTTTGTTCTGATTAGCAGGAGCTAATTGTAGATGTATTATGGTGGCCAGAGAGTACCTAATCAAGTTCTACACCGACATTAAAGCCGAGACAAGATCTCTGTTACCTATCCGACGACGATGCACTAAGGTGAACCGCAACCCCCCCACAAGGATATCATGCCGCCGCCAAGGTCTTCCGATGAACCACTCGTGCCCATTCGAGTTCGACACGGACCATCAAGTCGGAGTCCCCAAGTACTTCGACCTAGAACCCGAAGGTGATGACACCGGACACGAAGGCCTCCATCACGGAACCTCGAAGACCCGATTCCGAGGATCCGAAGACCGATCCCGGAGTCCAAATCTCGAGACCGATCCTGAACCTGTCGAACCCCTCTCGGTGAACGCCAAGATCGTCGATCCCCAATGTGTGATGCCCTTTCCAAGTCCCGTATTTTTATAATATATAATACATACTTGTTGCATTTAATCATTCATGTCGCATACATATTTGTGTGGTTTGGGGGCCTTATGCCGATTCACTTAAATTAAATATGGAGGCCATATGCGGGCGAATCTAGTCTAATATTGGCCCCATTTAAATTTGTGTAGCAAACCGGTGATATATTTTGCCATGTTAAGACAACATTTAAATTGCGGGATACCTAAACAACATGAACGATATAATTAATTGTCGGGACCCCGGTTCCGCTTAATATGATCTAATTGCATCGCACCTTGCCATGTCATACACCATACATGCATCATGCCCGATCTTTTGCCGTAGTATTAAATAGTGCATCCGGTGTTTCTTCTAGTGTTTTGCTTCTTTGCGGATTAGGCCGATGAGTTGATGCGAGTGTCGACCCGACCTTCGGATGAACCTTCGGCAATGTTTTCCAGGCGAGCATTCTCCCTCTTTCTACCTATTTTATATTTCTAGTATTTATTTCCTCCTGTTGATCTATTGCTATCTGTGTTGCGATGCTCTAGTTTTCGTACCCGTGATATCCCCTGCAGCCTCATATTGCCTTGGACACATCCTATTACCTGTTGTTTGGTAGATAGTTGGACCTGCGCGTCGTAGTCGCTTGCTCGAGTGCTGTTGCGTGTCGTCAAGTACCACAGTTGTTGGAGTATTGCCGCATGTTTAATGTTAGAGATGATCATGGCTTTAAATACTGTTTAATAACTAAAATTGAAGTAGGTAAATGCAGAGGCACCGGTGGGTAATAGACAATATTTGGTTTTAATCACCACTTTGGTGTCCGTAGGACCCGAGTTCTTGACACCTGTTCCGAGATCGAGCGCGCTAACCACAGGTGGGGTGTATGGGCACCCCCATCGATTAGTACCTGATTTCAAAGTACTGTACTGGGGGCCACAATTAGTTTGGGGCTTTATTACTATCTTGTACTTATGCCATGCTTTCTCGCTTAATTTAAATTGCGGCATCGCACTGTCTGCTTAGGTCCGTGACACGTTGCTGTCGACAAGCCACCATCTTTTCAGTTCCCGTTCTGACCGTCTACACAAACCCCGAGTCCGTCCGGAGACCGGCCGACTTGCTATGGTAGCAGTGGGGTGGCCCCATGTACTTGCTTTGGGTCTGGGAAACGTCATGACTTAGGCCCCGCCGACATACCGATGGGTGTATGTTAACTGATCTGGGAAAAAGGGTCGAAGTGCGTGTGAATACTTTGGTGCACCCCTGCAGGGTTAAATCTTTTCGAGAAGCCGTGTCCGCGGTTATGGACGACTTGGAGCACATGTCTCGATCATAGACAACTATAACTAAAGTTTACTGTTATAATTTGACTTGTATCCGATATGACTAGTAATCATCTCCACTACAACGGAATGGCTAAATAAAAGTACCAACAACTACTGGGTTTGGGATATCTCATGCTAATTATATCTGACTAGTAAGTGTTGCAACTACAACGGAATGGTTAACTAAAACTGCCCACTGCTTATTATATCAGGATGGCTCATGCCATCTTTATTTGACTAGTAATTGCCGCAACTATAACGGAATGAATAAAACTGCCAACGGTGTGAGTTCCTCGGTTGACTTCCTCGTTTGGTCTCGAGGGGAAACACCAGGATGGGTATGTTTGGTGGTAGTATCAGGTTGGTTCCGAATAGGTCTTTCTTACCCCTCTCTGATAGCCGCTAGTTGTATCGAGTCTCTATAGGTTGTTTAGTGCATGCTGCCGCTGCCGCTTCAGTCCACCATACCTATGTAGGCGAGGACCGCCGAATTCTAGTCTCGCTGTCTTGGCCTCGATCGACCGCTCTCTCTTTTTCCTTTGCCCTTTGTCGGCACCCCTTTTGTTTACGCAGGTTTTGAGATCGACGTCGTTAGCAGGGTTACCCTTCCGGCTTGGCCTGGGCAGGATTATGGACGCCATTGGTTATTCTTCAGGGCTCTTAGCTCAATTTGCATCTTGTCCGTACTCGGACGCTGTATTGTTTTCAAGGTGATTTGGATCTTTGTACTGTATATCTGCATTCTTGACTCTTTGAGTCGTTGTTGTATATATCTGTTTTGTGGGTTCCATCGAGGACTATTGTGTAATGATATTACTTCGTTTTCCACCCGCACGAAAGTGCCTGGTGGACACCTTTGAATCGTTTCTATGCGGGTTTGGCGGGGAGCGCTAAAACTTGCATAGGGCCGATTCTGAGGGTGTTACAGAAGACTTGCTGATGTACTCTTCACACCTTGCTCTTGGGGTTCCCAACAAGACTCCACATCAAGCACCAAGTTCTCTGGCGCCATCAAGGAATCATCAGCCGCTAGAGCCCGACGCCTCGTGGTCGTTCTTGGTCCTCTTTAGTCAGGATGATGTCTTCATCTTTGGTGGCTATGGCGCCGACTGCTAGGGTTTGCGATGGTGAGAGGTGAGGAGTGGGACATCGACGAGTGCCGGGTTAAATAGCCCCTTCGCCTACGAACACACGTAGCTTCCCGCTCCTTCGTCATCAATGCCGGCGCAAGAACGCAGAAGACGTCTGGTGAGTCAGCATGTCGTCTCGTCGCCGGCGTAGGCTGCCGCTGGTCAGCCTTCCGCGCAACGCCTCTGAATCGCTGGAGCGGTTGTGTCTGAATCGGTGCCGTTGGTCGTGTGTGAATCAATACCGCGGGTCGCGTTGGCTAACGGGTGGGCCAGTGTCCCGCGCTGTTTGCGCATCCGGGCTGACACAACCGAGTCCCATATTATATATATGGATGCGTTTGTCCGGATGAATCGGCCCGTTGGGACATCGCGTACGCCTCGTGCGTCCGCACGGACAAGTTCGGACACACTCGGATGGTATGGATCGGCCCAATAAGATACCCTTAGCCTGCTTTAAAACTCGTGTTATACAGTAAACCCATGCGGGCCAAATAGCCGGATGCGAGAAATGGACATCCAGACTACCAAGACGCTATTACGTACAGTTCTGTGGTTGCTGCTCGCGGTGAGCCGGAGTGCCCGACGGCCGGTAATCAGAGAGGTTTCCTCATAGCTTGACGTAGATCGTCGGGAGCCGACCTCTTGAATTTTGTGAAATTAGCGTGGACGGCCACCGGAAAGAAACAATACCAGAACTTTCATGCAGGACGATATATATAATACAAAGGCGGCCGGGTGTGTTTTCCTGTAGGCAAGAAGAGGGAAGCCCAATATTCAACTACATAAACATTGTGACAGAGCATCTTAACTGGTTCTGTCCGAGCCAGCAGCCACTGAACAAGCACGCACATGCATCACTGCAATTAGCTGCAAAAAATAATATCCTATACTATAGCCACTTGCAAAAGGTGTACGTACGTGGAGTGTCGTCGATCGTATCGTATGGCCGTAGAGGTTATTCCACCTGCAAGCCCAGCAATACGTACGATCGACAGTACAAGTATAGAACAGAAGCCTTTGAACTGATCGATGCTAGACGTACGTACGAGTGGGATGGGGAATAGTACTATGCTGCCATCCATCTCTAGGTCAAGCATACCTATCACACATCCTGCAACCGTACGTCGGAGATGGCATCCGTCGGTCTCAACGTGAGCTGGAAAACCGGCCGGCCAGAAAAGAGAGAGGTGCCGGACGCCTGGAGGTTCGGCTCTTCTTCTTCCTCCTCCCACAGATTGTGCACGTCGACGTCGATCCATCCGGTCCCCGCGCGCCCGTGTGTGTGTGCCACGGCGTTGTGTTTTGTCGCGCGCTTTTGCGTCTCTTTTCTTTTGCCTCTCTGTCAACCATGGCATATATACTCGCATGCAGATGATACAACGGCGACACGCTCACATTCTAGGTTAATTAGGTCTCTTGGATTCCCGCCTACCATACATACATACGATGTCGTGGTCACGCCAGGTGTCGCTACTCCGCTTTGCTTTGCTTTGCGCGGTGCAAGGAAAGCAGGTACGTAGAAATCAGCAGATTGTCATGGGATAGAAAGTTAACAATATCTAGCTAATTAAGGTGTACTTTAGCAAGTTCACAAAAAAAGGTGTACTTTACATGCGTGCGTATCTCAAAGAAACATGCATTCTTCGTGTTGGAATTTCAGTGGATCGGGAGTATTCGCGCAAGTACGGGTACGGTGTTAGGTCCGGGCCTAAAACCGCCGAATGTGGCAGTGAACTGATAGGATTTTCAGAAAATGCTTTGTTTTGAGTTTCTATCTTTTACGTTTTTCTAGCGATCGATGCAAAAAAATTTGGTCGAAACTTATTCAATGCAAGCTCACCCGCCACCTCACCGATTTCTTCTTAGCTGTGAAAGACCTCCTCCAAGAAGCTAAATTAAGCATACCCAAAGCTAAAACGAAAATTAAGAAGGTCAACTCGTACATGGATTAGCACACCGTACCTATATATGCTGCGACCGCCGCGTCATATTGGATGTGTACATGAGTCAACCATGTGGAAATTATATAATCTCTAGAATATTTTGTTGTGTATATTGATTTAATTCTCACAGAGAGTATATATAGACGTATATGGGGTAGGTGGAGACTTATATTACAAGATGACGTAGAATCCTAGTCTATCTTTACACGTATATGTATCCTAATATCTTTTCTCGGTCGTAGCGGGAGTGAAGCGGATGATTGCGACTAGATTTGAAGTTCGCCGTCTTCTCCTCATGGTCATTGTCAACTGCGTCTCTGATGATCATGGCCAACACGTAGGGGCGATGACTGCGTCCCCTTCTGGTACCGCTCTTCCCTCCCACAGTCATAAGAAGAGTGTCGTGGACGCAGATAATGATGCTCTTCCGGCCATTGCATCGAAAGATACACACATCCCTTTTTTATTTCAACATGCAAAAATAGTTTAAAGTATTACATATATGGATCACTAAGAGTTGAAACATGTATCAACCATCAGCAAAAAAGCATCACAAGGCTAGCCATTCTGAATTCTACTACTCCCTCCGATCCATATTAATTGACTTGGATTTGTCAAAATTTGAATAAACCTATATACTAAATAGTGTCTAGATTCATTTAAATCTAGACAAATATGAGTCAATTAATATGGGCCCGAGGGAGTAGTATGTCGCCACCCAGTATCCTGAAAAAAGAAGGCATGTGCAACCGTAAGCAACTGGTTGCATCCCATAGTCATAGGCTCCCGCAGGTCCACCGGGAGCAAATAGGACCAAAGTTAAATCCAATGTGTAGCCATAAGAATAACCTGCAAAAAAATAGTAGCCGTTTGATTGTTAAAGATAAAGTTATTCCTGCACTTTCAAATGGACCAACATAAAGCAGAAACTCCAATGCGTTCTAGCTTTATTCCTCTTGTCCACCACGCGGATGTTGTTAACTGGAGTTGTTATCGATGTGTAGCTATAGGCATTGTTGTTGACGTAGATGTCGAGGTAGCTAATCGTGATGTAGCTCTGGTCGAGGTGGGTATGGTCGATGTTGTAGTCGTCGTATTGGTGTGGCCGTCGGTGCCGGAGGCGCAAAAGATTGCATGTTTTTTGTTGTTGTTGACGGAGCTGCATTTGTGGACGTTTTGCATCTTGTAGATGTACCGTCGGGGCGTCTCTTGGACGCGGTCATAAGTGAGACCACCATTTATGGGTCTTATAGCTCCTATGGGACGTCTTTACATGAAATTGGAAGGAACACGACATCGTTGAAAAGAATAGCTCGCATGCGACACTTCTGAAGCGGCAAATAACTCCCGTGCGACACTTCCACTTAACCTCATGAGACCGTCAACGAATTCGAATCAACTGGGCAGAGTAGGACCCACAGCCTCTCCACGTCACGGCAGAACTCACCCGATGTCCATCTCATATCGTGGGACCCACGCTGTGGTTGAAGAGAGCCGTTGGCCCCGATCCGTCCCCGCACCCGAGCACTCCCGCCACCGTTCCAGCCCGCATCTTATCCCCTTCGGTTTTCTTCTCCGGCGAGAAAGTGCAGCAACGCCGGCGAGGGATGTCGAGCTCTGCTTCAGCCTCCCTCCGCTCATGGCCTCGGTATGGTGCGGTGCCGATGAGAAGGTGACCCGATTGCCCCCGTACCGCGCCCCTGAAGCGGCTTGTCACATCCACCGACAAGAACGGCAACATTGGCCGGGAATTTGTGAAGTGTGAGAGCAAGCCCGAGCCGGGAAAGGTGAGATCTGAGTGTTCCGAGCGCTAATTTCTCGCTTTTCTTTCGAAATTTCATGCATTTCATCAAATTTGGGATTTAGGGTTCATCTCTGCGATTTCAGGAACTGCCAAAATATGGGCATTTGAGTGGCTTGATGAGTACATCGAGAGAATTGGGGTGGAGGTATCATCCCGGAAGCTCGAAAACCCGTTTGTGGTGGAGCAATTGGGATGTGGCAACCCTATTTCCGCTGGTACTACGATGGATGCGAAAGTGAAGGCCAAGCTGAATAAGATGAACAAACAGCTAAGGCAAATCATCGAATTAAAGAAGCAGGACAATATGATGGCCTTTTTTTTATTTTTGTGTAATTTCTCTCGGATTAGTTTATCTCCTGATCATTAGTCATTAGACAGTGCAATCAGTGTTCGGGTGATGCTTTGTAATGGATGTAATGGTCTATGTCTTTGGCTTGAATAAAATGCAACACAAATTCGGCCTAATTTTGAGCTGCTCTGTTTTCGAAATCAGTGTTCCTTCAGTTTCGCCAGTTTCGTGAGTGTTCCTTCAGTTTTATCAGTGTGCAGGGGAGGGGGAGGGGTTGAAAAGTTAAAAAAACAATTGACGAGGAGTGATTGAAAAAGGCCAGGCCCAAATAAAACTTAGCCAAACCAAAATGGTTGTATCCAGGCCCAATAGTAACTACTTGTAGATTGGGCAAAAAAAGCGTACTCACGTTACAATCTAACTAGGGACGTGTGGATCTGCATATACTCGTGCTCAGGTCGCAATCTTTTATTTTTTGCGAAAGTAAATATATAAATGAAGGTCAAAGGCATCCATTTAACTAACATAACTTGGGCGCCCCTTTAACTTATGTAAATATGTAAATGTTTTGTTTAAAAATGAACCATGTGTTGTTTGAAAATAATCAACCATCATAACGTTAACTTATTCTTCTTTTCGAGCTTTTATAATTTCACTCATTTTATAAATATTGCACGAGTATTATATGAGAACTTGATTTTGTGTCTTTTGTTTTATGCACTTGTTGTTTTGGGTGTTTTGACAAATGACAATACAATAAAACACAAGTCGAGTGATAACAGATTATAAATATTGCGGGCACGAGTAAACCACGAGATATATAATATATTAGATAACATTACATATATTAGATAGCCCGATAACATTACAATAAAAGAAAAGTGGTACAATATAGAAGGGAAGGGCAACTAGGCGCCTAAACCCTAGGCTAAACCCTAACCCTAGCTACTACGTGGGTTTATCCTGGCTGCCGCCCTACTCCATCGGCGGTGGGGGCGGTGCCGATGCCGCCGCCCTCCAAGCCACCGCAACAGCATTCCAAGCCGCCACCCTCTCCTGTTGCTCCCGCCGCCGCTGCTTCTCCTGGAAGGCCCAGCGATTGGCCTCCCGTCGGTCCTCCTCCTCCCGTTTGCGCCTTTTCTTTAAGGCGCGCGCGGCCTGATTCTCCTCCCACTTGGTGTAAGCAGCCTCCTCCTTTGCCTCCTTCTTCTCCTTCGCCTTCCAAAACTCTTCAGAGGGGCCGTCATCGAGGAGGTTGCCGCCGGGGAGGGGGTTGTGGACAAAGTGGCCCTGGGCCCAGGGGCAGGGTGGGGCTTTGCGTCGCCCCCCCTTTTTGCCACGCCTCGGGCGCGTGGGCGCCTCCTGCTCCCAGACCTGCTTGTGGTCCTGGTGGTTGTCCTCGTCGCTTACTTCGGATTCCAAAGGGAAGCGGAGGGGGAGGTCGCCATGGTCGCCGGAGTGTTTTGGGGCTGGGCGGAGACAAAGGGACGGGCTCGAGGTTGAAGATGAGGGGCAAGATGAGATGAGGAGGCAAAGGAATTTTGCCTATTTATTGAGGACGGGGCATGAAGGGCGGTGTGGGAATCCAGCGTTGGCGCAGCAGCGTGCGCTGCGTTGCGTGTAGGCAGCGGGAGTAGCCGCGTGCGTGATCAATGCGGTCATTGCAAAAAAATTGCTAGGATGCGACGTGACCCCTGCACCTGTTGGAGATATGCCCTAGAGACAATAATAAATGTAGTTATTATTATATCTTTGTGTTTATGATAAATGTTTACATTCATGCTATAATAGTATTAACAAGGAAACATTGATACTTGTGTGATTTGTAAACTTAATTTGAAGTCCCTAGTATAGCCTCTATACATCACTAGCTTGTTGGTTGATAAATGATTGTGGTTTCCCTATCATGAACATTGAGATGTTATCAACAACAAGATCATATCGTTAGGAGAATGATATGATGGACATACTCCTATAGATAAGCGTAGCATAAAGATCAAGTCATTTCAATAGTTCAATTGCTATATGCTTTCTGATACATAGTAACCTAATTCCTTCGACCATGAGATCATGCATATCACCTTTACCGAATGGATGCTTTGATGACATTAAACACCACACCGTAAATCGGGTGGCTATAAAGGTGGCATTGAGTGTTCGGAAAGTATTGGTTGAGACACATGGATCAAGAGTGGATTTGTCCATCCATATGACGGATAGATATACTCTGGGCCCTCTCGGTGGAATGTCATACAATTAGCTTGCAAGCATGTGACTCACAAGGGATCACATATCACGAACGAAAAGAGTACTTATCGGTAACGAGGTTGAACTAGGTATGCAGAGATACCGACGATCATAACCTCGGATAAGTAAACTATCGTGAGATAAAGGGAAATTGGTATCGTATGTTAGTGGTTCATTCGATCGCAAAGTAATCGTAGAAATATGTGGGATCCATATGAATTTCCAGATTCCTCTATTGGTTATTGTTCGAAGAAGTGTCTCGATCATGTCCGCATAATTCACGAACCGTAGGGAGACACACTAAAGGATTCGACGTTGTTTGAGTAGTTATGGAATGAATGAGAAAGAGACCGAATGTTGTTCGGAGTCTCGGATGGGATCCGGGATATCACGAGGTGATCCGTAATGGTCCGGAGAATAAGATTCATATAAGGAAAGTCCCGTTTCGGAGTTGGAGAATGATTCCGGTGTTTTCATCGGGAATGTTCTAGAAGGTTCTAATGTCCCAAGACTCGGAGGAAGGGTACATGAATGTGTCGTATCAAAGTTGGTATGATTTCATCATGTACTAAGTGTCCTCGCTGTTCCAAATAAAGGATTAAATTGAATGCTAGTTTGAAAAGTCAAATAGCTAAATTGAAAAGTCAAACGGCTAAATTTGGAAAGTGGAAAAGAGGAGGAGGGGGTGAAACCGAGTTGGGAGGAGTCCTCCTCCCCTGGCGCACCACCCAAGCCGAGTTGGGAGGGACTCCTCCCCTCCGCCGGCCCTCCACCTATATAAGGAGGCGGGCTCCTCCTAGAACACACAAGTCCTCACCTCAAACCCTAGAAGCCCACCGTAGCCGCCGCCCCTTAGGGTTTTGCCTAGCCACGACTTGGGGTCCCGGAACCCTAGCCAGCCGCCTCTAGCATCCCTCCTTGGTGTGTCTAAACCGTAGAACACCGAGGAGCTCTCTGACACTCCACCATACTCGCCCGGCTTAAGGCGAAGCCTGCGAGATCTCCCTCTACTTCGGTACCACGCCAGTTGCCGGAATCGCGAGGAGAGTGCTACAACCTCCGCTCACTGGAACAAGGGAGAGGAAGGTCTTCTTCGAAATCCGAACGTGTGACCGATTATGGAGCGCCGGAAGGATCGTCTACGCGATCTTGAGATCGGGAAGAGTACGACTACATCACCCACGAGAATCCGCTCTCGTTAAACACTTTGGAATCTTCGAGGGTAAGTTATTCCATCGACTCGTTGCTACAATCTAGTAGATAGATCTTGGCTTGTTTGTTTGTATGTGATAGAAAATTTTGTTTTCCATGCTACGAAACCCTACAGCACCGTCGCCCCCGCCCCTACATGCATGCATGCATTAATGGGAAAGAGAGAAAAAACGTCCAAGGTAGTTGTTCATTGGCAGTGAAAAATAAAAGATAAAATAAAATTTGGCCTTGATTTACTCGGTAATAAATGCAGTAATCTAGGACCAAGTTAGTTGTCACATGACATGCAACAAACTCGTTCGTTTTTACACATCGCATGCAACAAACTCACACATGGAAACTCAACGGGTGAGAAGAAAAATCGCCGAAAAATCAGTGGGAGTAATCAGAGGGATGTCAATTGGAGGGAATAGAAGGAGTATAAAACTAAGTTTATAATATCAATTTATAATATCAATTTTATATAATATAAAAGTATATGTTATGGTAAATCTAATTATATTTATTAAATATTTTAGATTTTGATATTATTTCTATGACACGTAAACCGGAGGACAGTAAGTTTGACTGAAGAAAGTTGTTAGACGTATACTTATCTAATGCGACGGAGGGAGTAAATACGCTGCAGCGCTGTTGCACGCAAAATAGCTAGACTGCGACGCGAGAGGCAGCTGCATAGCATGCATGCATGGTGCAGCCCGCCCCGTCCAGCGCCCTCGTATACCACGTCGGTCCAACGGTCAATGGAGTGTTACACGTTGTACCTTATATTTATTACATATTTTAGGTTTTGACTTTTTCTATGGCGCATGAACCGGAGGGAAGTAAGTTTGACTGAAGAAATTTGTTAGACGTACACTTATTTAATGCGACAGAGGGAGTAAATACGCTGCCGCGCTGCTGCATCGGTTGGCTGCACGCAAAATAGCTAGACTGCGACGCGATGCATAGCATGCATGCATGCATGATGCAGCCAGCCTCGCCCAGCACCCTCGCATGTCACGCTCAGTCCAACAGTCAATGGAGTGTGCCACGCCGTATCTTATCTGTTCATGGAAAAATAATGCGAGCCAATTAGATTCCAGAATCATCCATCCCACGGATCGCCAAGAGCTAGCCGCGAAATTCTTCTAAGAGACGTCAACCAATCAGGTTGCAGAACAAGCCCTTCTATGGATCGCCTAGAGCCACCCACGGAATCCTTCTAGAAGACATGATCGGACGGCCACAGTGTCGCGCTAGGGTTAGATATATGTTCCTCGTTCGGCCTTAGGGTTAGCTGGGTTCAGGATGCAGTCAACGGGGTTTCACAAGTTTGACCAGACTTTCAAATTTGCATAAATAATTTAAAAAAAATAAAACCTTCGCATGGTGTCATGTTATGTGACATAGTTGTGAGAAAAAATATCAAACTTGGTCTATTGATCATTATTCAAAAAACCCTGCAAAAAATGACCTATCTCCTCCGAGGTTTTCTGGCTTTCGAGTCAAATGAATAATGATATGGCTAGAATCAAGGCATAGTTCGTGATAATGTGCCCATATTGGGCATGCATGTGTATAATGGAATGACTAACAATGTTGTAGCACAAAGTTTTCCTTTTCGACGCACAGAAAATCCATTTTCTATTTTCTGAGTGCCGAAAGAGGGGGGATTTGTGAAGCAACCACCAAATTGAAGTTTCAAAATGGTAACATCCTATTTTTCAAAAATACTAGACCACCTAGCATGTACAATATCTCAACTTGAGTATCTCAAACCTTTTATTCCATCCCTGGTGAAAAAGACAAATCTTGCCGAATCGGTTGGAAGTGGGTAAGATATGAACTACAGGTACATGATTTCATGATGATGATTTTTTGTAAAAATCATTTTTAGGTTCATAACATAATATTTCACCAGAGATCTAATGCTAGTTTTGTGAGCCTCAGCCCCTAGCTAAGAATATTTATGAAAACCCTTCAAAAAGTTTGACCAGACATTCAAATGTGCATAACTAAATAAAAAATCAAAAAAATACAAAACCTTCGCATGGTCTCATGTTATGTGACATAGTTGTGAGGAAAAATATCAAACTTGGTCTATTGATCATATTTCAAAAAACACTTCACAAAATGACCTATCTCCTCCGAGGTTTTGTGGCTTTCAGGTCAAATGACCAATGATATGGCTAGAATCAAGACATAGTTTATGATAATGTGCCCATATTGGGTATGCATCTGTATAATGGGATGACTAACAATGTTGTAGCACAAAGTTTTCCTTTTCGACGCATAAAAAATCCATTTTCTATTTTCTGAGTGCCGAAAGAGGGGGGATTAGTGAAGCAACCACCAAATTAAAGTTTCAAAATGGTAACATCCTATTTTTCAAAAATACTAGACCGCCTAGGATGTACAATTTCCCAACTTGAGTATCTCAAACCTTTTATTCCATCCCTGGTGAAAAAGACAAATCATGCCGAATCGGTTGGAAGTGGGTAAGATATGAACTACACGTACATGATTTCATGTTGATGATTTTTTGTAAAAATATTTTTTAGGTTCACAACATGCTATTTCATCAGAGATCCAATGCTAGTTTTGTGATCCTCAGCCCCTAGCTAAGAATATTTATGAAAACCCTTCAAAAAGTTTGACCAGACATTCAAATGTGCATAAATAATTCAAAAAAAATCAAAAAAATACAAAACCTTCGCATGGTGTCATGTTATGTGACATAGTTGTGAGGAAAAATATCAAACTTGGTTTTAGAAATGGTCGAAAAAAACTTGCTTAGAAATGGGGTGGTTTACCCTAGCTTTGGAGCCCATTTCTACCACATTTTGGGTGAGGGTGAGTTGTACTTCACAAAAGGGATCAGGATGAGGATGAGTTGTACTCTACATATGAGAAAAACGTTGGAAGCTCATACAAACATATAAAAGTACATTTGTTGAAATTCAAATTTACCATCATATTTGAATTTTGTCCAAATTATCAACAACAAGTACCAAATTATTATAATAACAATTGTTTACAACAACAACAACAACTGCCAAATTTTTACAATAACAAATGTTTACAACAACAACAAGTGCCAAATTCAAAGTCTATTTCTTTTGGCTCTTCTTACCCCTCGTTTTCTTCTCCTTCACAAGTTTCACACCACACAAAAGGTTTATGCTCTTCTTTTTCTTACCATTACCATCTGGCCTCCCCACAGCACGTCCAAGAGTCTCCTTCACCTCCTGCACCTCCTCAACAACACAATCTGGCACCAGAGCCTCATCAACATGGTCACTTTGCACCAGAGCCTCATCAACATGGTCAGTTTGCACCAGAGCCTCAACAACAGGCTCATTTTGCACCAGAGCCTCAACAACAGGCTCATTTTGCACCAGAGCCTCAACAACATGCTCATTTTGCACCAGAGCCTCAACAACAGGCTCATTTTGCACTAGAGCCTCAACAACATGCTCATTTTTTCCCTCATTTTGCACCAGAGCTTCCAAATCAGAAACAGTGTGTCCTAAAGCCTCAACAGTTTGCACACCATCCTCCAAAACAAGTTCAGATTGCACCTCAGCAGCACCAAACATGATCTGGTTAGTTCTCTACTTTCTTTGACCATTGATTCTTGCCCTTTTCACTGGCCAACATTCGTCAACAACAAGAGGTGGGCCTTTTTCTCCACGCTTCCTCCTAAAAATAAGCAAGTTAGCTGGGGGAGAAAAATCATCAACAAGAAATAGGATAGATTTTGGATGAACATACTTTGGCTTTTCGGCAATGTATCTGCACTTGGTAGAGCCAGCTCGGTGTCCAAGTTCTTCATAGAGTTTGCATCTATTCTTGTTACCTTTTTGGGGCCTTTTTGGCTTGGAGTCTTTCTTTCCCTTCTTGCTGCTCTCACCTTTCTCAAAAAAAACCTTGAATCTAATCTGCTTGGGCCTGCCAGCCTTTCTTTTCATCAAAGGAGGACACAAGGAGAACTGAATGTCCACTTCAGGCCACTGAGACTGATCTGTAAGTGCTAGAATTGGTGTTCCATATGCAGCCTTGAATTTTGCTACAGAATAATACTCATGCAAATATGAGTGCATATTTATCTTGTGTTTGGAGGCCAAGAAAAACATGGCATGCTCACAAGGCTTCCCAGTGTGTTGACACTCAAGGCATGTGCATTCATGCAATTGAGTGTCAACAACATGCCTCCTGCCATTCTTTGTATCTCTGACTTCAGCACGCCACAATGAGAATTTCTCAACACACAAATGTGCAAGATTTCTGCTCCTGTTGACCACCTGGTGCACAACATCAGGAAGCTTATCTCCTTAAAGAACATCACCAAGCCTTCTTCTCAATTCCCACAACCTCATGATCATGATCCTGATCTGGTCAACCATGTCATGGACATGCAAGTCTTTTAACTCCTTCACTTTGTTGTTGAAACTTTCTGCCAAATTATTGTTAATATGATCACATTTGATGGCAGTGTTAAAACCTGACCCGTACCATAAAACAGAATGGTAGGTTTCCAACCATGTACAAAACTTGACCCTATCCTCCTCAGAGCATGCCGCCTTAATCTTCTCAAGGTGATATGAATGTGTTTGTCTGGTGTAAGATCTTGCTGCTGGCCACATGCGTCCAAAATCATCTCCTCTGAATTTTTTGATCAAATTCGTCCACATATGGTCAAGCACTCTCCGCTTCAAAGATGAGGGAAAACAATCTTCACTGCATTTTCTAAACCTTTACATGCATTTGTGTGCACTGCCAATGGAGAGAGTGGCCCTATGCATCTTTTCAACTGCATCATGAACCATGTCCATGATGCCTCTGTCTCAGACTGAAAGATGCAAATAGCTACAGGGAACATCCAATTATGTCCATCTAAAGCATTGCATGCTGCTAGTTGACCATTCCACTTTCCAGTCAAGAAAGATGAGTCTATACTCAAATATGGACGGCACCCTGCTTTGAAGCCATCGATGCAAGGCTTTAAAGCCATGAAGAATTTAGAAAAGAAGACTTTCCCATCAGCTGTTACCTCAGTATCTATCTCCACAACACTGCCAGGTGACCTCTTCTCTACTTCTGCTTTGAAGTTATAAAGCATTCGAAAGGTATTTGCCCAATCACCATATAGCTCTTTCATTGCCCTTTGCTTTGCCTCCACACTATAGTATAATTCAGCTTAATGGGGTACTGCTTTTCCAAGTCTATTTTCAGCCTCTTTGAAGTGTTGTTTGGTGTTGTGGCTAAAATGGGCTTGATATTTTCTGCAACCCATAATTGTGATGTCATCTTTGTAACTGTTTGAGAACTTGTAATGCAAGTATGAGGTTTTGGAATTTGATTCACTCTTATTGTCCTTCCATCAGGTTGGCGTCTAGCAGATATATACCACTTGCAAGGCTTGGTACCACCATCATAACCTATGCATTTTGCATAGAACTTTTTTTTATCAGTCCACATAGTCTTGGTAGCAAACTCACGTTTGACTGCATATGTCATGAAACACATCCTGAATTCCTCCATACTTGGAAACAATCTCTCAACTTCAATAATTGGGTCCTCTTTGTCATAAACTGTTACTAGCTCATCATCATGTGCATCATCTACATGAACTGCAACATTTTCCAACAACTCTAGATCTATATCTGCCTCTTCATCTCTTAAATGGTTGTCACCATCATTTGCAGCTTCATCCCTCTTCTTCTCCTTGTCTCTGTCATCTATAGGAATGCCAAAAAGCTTTTCCATTTCAATATCATCTATTGGTGCAATGACCAAATTAGTCCGGTCATGTATCCCAACTGAATTCCAATCAACAGTTACAATCCTTTGTGCATTACCATCAACAGCCTCCCCTTGTGTATTAGCATCATCCTCCACCGTTAACACTTCCAACTCAGTAAGTATAGGCATTACTTGCCTTTATGCAGCCCAATCATCCTCGACTATCTGAGCTGCCAGCTTCGAGGCCACATATCCAACCCTCGAATCAGGTTCCAAATCAATGAGATATGCTAAAAACAGAACAGTTTTGCTTGTCGAACCGTTTCGCTCATCAATTTCATCAACTATATGTTTACCTGTCTCAACCCTAACATAGTCACATTTGTAATCATCAAATCGTAACAAAGAAACTTCTTGCTCTGGCCCCCAAACCACACAATCCCCAATTTTTTCCACCATTTTCCTCACCGCCTCCTCTCCCATGTTTATTAGCTCTTGGGGATAAACATGTTATAATTCCACCTCCCATTTAACAACCGTGTCTCTCTCAATGATCTGTGTGCTGCCATCAACTAAAACAGCCCTAGAGGGAAAGAAATTGATGCGAAATTCGAAGGTTTGGCGCGCAACATCACCTCCCCTGTTTTTGGCGGGCACTGTGAGCTAGAGGAAGCGAACAAATAGCTCAACCTTAGAGAAATTAAGTGCAGAGATACGAGATATACCGATTAGAAGTCCCCTCTCCATGCTCCATCTCGTCCCCCTCGCCCCGTTCAGCACACTCTCACCTCCACAATCTAGCATCAATGGACACGCTCAGATCTCGAATTGAGAAGAATGGGGGAGGAATTAACTTTCAATGGCACTCACTACTTTCGTCGTCGAACGAAAGCGCCGCCGCCTAAAAGAATTGCCCTCCTGCCGTCGCTGCCGAGAACGATGGGTGAGGTCCGCCGCCGCCGTCGGGGAAGCTACAGTCAGTGTGACGCGCGCTCTCGGTCGGAAGCGGTTGGTTTGACTGACTTGACTGGCTGTCCCAACCGACCGGTTTAGCTTAACCCTAATCTTGGAACAAAGTTAAATGTGTCCTTAACGACTGTTTTATGGCCCGTGTGGCCCTGGGCTATTAGCTGCCTCACAAGCGTCGCATGCGAGCTATTCTTTTCAATGATGTCGTGTTCCTTTCAATTCCGCGTAAAGACGTCGCACGGGAGCTATAAGCCCCAAGTTATGCCAGAACGAGAGGAACCCACCAAAAACACAAAGTTTTGCCAGAATAATATGTGCAGTCGTAGGGGGCATCATAATTGTGATGCCATTTTGTTGATGCAGTCGTCGTTGTTGTGGACACGATCGATACCGTCATCGGGGTCGTGAGCGCAGCCATGTCGTCGCCGTGCCTTGCAGTACATGTACTGACGGAGAACGTTATAGTTGTATGTCCATCGTGTGGACGATGTAACGGCGGCGCCGGCGGTCTATTGACAAAGGTCTTAATGAAGACCGCGTTGATATAGACCTTGGCGATGATGTGTGATGACACATCAGTCGTGATGTAGAGCGTCGCTTCAAGGCGTTCTTTGTGGCGACGATGATGTCGATGTTGTGCTGCACCTGAGAAGTCGATGAATTCGTGTTCCACGCCGTTCTGACGTGTGAATGATGTTGATGTCGCTTCTCCATGGACGGCGTGTCTCCTCTTTTGCCTCCCTATCGCGTGTGGCATACTCGCATGCAAATACAACAACCGGGACACACTCACAGGCTAGGTTAAGCCTCTTGGAATTCGCATACATACGCTGTTTGTCGTGGTCATGCCAGCCCCGATACCACATGCGTGTAGAGTCATGCTGGGGTGTCGCTACTCCGCTTTGCTTTGCTTTGCGCGGTGCAAGGAAAGCAGGTACGTAGAAATCAGCAGATTGTCATGGGATAGAAAGTTAACAATATCTAGCTAATTAAGGTGTACTTTAGCAAGTTCACAAAAAAAGGTGTACTTTACATGCGTGCGTATCTCAAAGAAACATGCATTCTTCGTGTTGGATTTTCAGTGGATCGAGTATTCGAGTACGCGTGTTTGGTCCGTGCCTAACCACGCGCCGAATGCATGTGGCATTCGTAGTTTAAGGAACTGCTAGCTACATTTTCCGATCGAGTAGGAATATGCCGGTTCAAATTAATGGCTTCTCAACTTTGGATAGATGTAGATGTATTCAGTCTAAATATAAACCTCGTCTAGGCGACCCGGGGACAAAAATCACAGATCCCCGGAAGGCATATATGCATATGAGACCCAGCTAGCTCTACACTAGTAGAAAACAGGCCTATCGTTCAGGCCATTAGTCCCGACTATGGCTGGGGCCGGGACTAATGGTCCTGGCCGGACGGCCCGAGCCATCCAGAACCATATGTACCGGTCCGTTAAACCCCATTAGTCCCAGTCTGAGGCTCAAAGCGGGATTAAAGGGTTCTGGCCCTGCCGCTTGCTGAGGACACCCCTTTAGTTCCGGTTTGTAGATCCAACTGGGATTATTGTTCTGGCCCTATATATATGCACAATTCCTCACCCCTCTCAATTGTTTTTTTCCCGGTGGAAGAGAGTGTTGTTGTGCTAGTTTTTTTCTTGTTCATACACATGCACTAGAGGTGTTCGGTGAAATGTCCATTAGAGCGATGCAAGTTTAGGTCACACAAGACAGACATGATATGAGGTGCCCGAGCCACACTTAAGTTTTCTTACCTTTGTTTCCAAGTGTAATAAAAGGTTAGCAACTATTTTCTTGTTAAGACCGTCGTGCGGTACTAATTTTAGCATAGTGATTGTGTTTGACATATATTTGTATGATACAGATGAGCCATCCATGGATATACAGTGACCGACGCTCTGCCGCTTTCAGAGAAGGCGTGCGTTCTTTTTGAGTTATGGCCGAGGAGAACAAGCGACGGGATGGTTTTATGTGTTGTCCATGTGTTGACTGTAGGAATGAGAAGGCTCCCACTTCCGCAAGAGTCATTCAGAGCCACCTGCTTCGGTCTGGTTTTATGTCCGGCTATAATGTTTGGACCAAACACGGAGAAAAATGGGTTGTGATGGAAGACGGCGATGAAGAAGGAGGTGAAGAACGGGAACCAGAACGGCCCGCTGATGATCTTGGTCGGGTCATTTCTGATGCAAAGCGAGACTGTGACACAGAAAATGATAGGTTGCAGTTTGAGAAGATGTTACAGGACCACAACAAATTGTTGTATCCAACTTGTGAAGATGGCCAGAAGAAGCTGGGTAGCACACTGGAATTGCTGAAGTGAAAGGCAGAGACCGGTGTGACTGACTCGGGATTTGAAAAGTTGTTGGTACTCATGAAGAGGTTGCTTCAAAGAAATAACGAATTGCCCGCCAGTACATACGAAGCAAAGAAGCTCGTCTGGCTTCTAGGATTAGATGTGCAGAAGATACATGCGTGTCCTAATGACTGCATCCTCTACCGCGGTGAGAAGTACGAGAATTTGGATAAATGTCCGGTATGCACTGCATTGCGGTATAAGATCAAAAAAGATGACCCTGGTGATGTTAATGGCGAGCCACTCAGGAAGAGGGTTCCTGCCAAGGTGATGTGGTATGCTCCTATAATACCACGATTGAAATGCTTGTTCAGAAACAAAGAGCATGCCAATTTGTTACGATGGCACATGGAAGAACGTAAGAAAGACGGGATGTTGAGGCACCCCGTTGATGGTCGACAGTGGAGAAAAATCGAGAGAGACTTTTCGGACTTTGCTGGTGAAGTAAGAAACTTATGGTTTGGTCTAAGTACATATGGCATGAATCCTTTTGGGGAGCAGAGCTGCATCCACAACACCTGGTCCGTCACTCTATGTATCTACAACCTTCCTCCTTGATTGTGCATGAAACGGAAGTTCATTATGATGCCAGTGCTCATCCAAGGCCCGAAGCAACCCGGCAACGACATTGTTGTGTACCTAAGACCATTAGTTGATGAACTTTTACAGTTGTGGGCCGAACCAGGTTTACGTGTGTGGGATGAGCACAAACAGGAGTCATTCGACCTACGAGCGTTGCTGTTCGTAACCATCAATGATTGGCCTGCTCTTAGTAACGTCTTAGGACAGACGAACAAGGGATATAATGCATGCACACACTGTTTAGACGACACTGAAAGTATATATCTGGATAAATCTGGGAAGAATGTGTACCCGTACAATCGTTGTTTTCTTCCGCCCAGACACCCCTTAAGAAAAAAAGGCAAGTTTTTTGATGGCGAGGCAGATCACCGAAAGAAGCCTGCCCCCCGTACTGGTGCTGATGTATTTGGTATGGTCAAGGATTTAAATGTAATATTTGGAAAAGGTCCCGACGGACAACCTGTTCCGAAAGACACCGACGGACGCGCACCCATGTGGAAGAAGAAATCTATATTTTGGGAGCTGCCCTATTGGGAAATCCATGAGGTCCGCTCTGCAATCGACGTGATGCACCTGACGAAGAATCTTTGCGTGAATATTTTAGGCTTCTTGGGCTTGTATGGGAAGTCAAAAGATACACCGGAAACACGGTAGGACCAGCAACGTCATAAAAGACGAGACGAAAAGCATCTAGGGCAGTTTCAAGGGCCTGCCAGTTACGCTTTTACCAAGAAAGAGAAGGAAATCTTTTTTAAGTCCTTTTCAGTATCAAGGTCCAGTCTGGCTTCTCGTCTAACATAAAGAGAATAGTAAATATAAAAGAGAAAAAATTCCAAAACCTAAAGTCCCATGACTGCAACGTGCTTATGACGCAATTGCTTCCGGTTACAGAATTGGACAGAACAAGCTAAGTTTGGTCCGGACCTAACCCGCGCGCCCAATGCATGTGGGAGTCGTAGTTCAAGGAACTGCTAGCTACGTTTTCCGATCGAGTAGGAATATGACGGTACGGTTCAAATTAATGGCTTCTTAACTTTGGATAGATATAAATACATCTAGTCTAAATATAAACCTCGTCTCTAGGCGACCGGGGATAAAAATCACGGATCCCCAAAAGGCATAGTATCCTTTTCCTTTCTTTTCTCTTACCCCGTTGACACATCAATATTATAAGACCCAGCTAGCCCCAGGTTGTTTGACTAAAATTCTACGGAGCATATATTGCATTTCTTGGACTATTCGTCTCGTTCAATACCTCTAAGAGGTCGTTTGGCATCCAGGTATTCATTTCATTTAGTAGAAATGAAATAAATACATGGATTCATTTCATTTATATTGTGATTCCAAAAACACTCACATGTTTGGCTGTCACCGGAATTTGGAAATGACAGGTCTAAGATAGGAATGAGGTTTACACATGAGGATATTTCAATGGGTTGCCAAATGAAATGACAGCCCAATTCCATGTCAACCAAACAGCATAGAAATGGAATTGCAAAATGAATTTCAGAATTCCATGCCCAAATGATGGATACCAAACTACCTCTAATAGTCTAGATGATCGAGCAGTGGTCACGATCGACGTGGCTGCGACTATGGCCTATGGGAAGACAAATATATACGAGTACAAGCAGCAGTGTCTACCTTTTGCACACAGTCTTCTTTATTTAACGGGAAAAAAAAGAGCTAGCTAGCTGCGGTCACGACGTCGTGCCAGGAAGGTTTTGCACGTTGGCAACAATTGCTGCCGTACACGAAAATAAAATTAAAAAAAATGGGACGTGACTGCGGGGCCTTAATTATCTCGTCTTATCGTCTTGCATGCGTGCATGGGCAAGACTGCATTATCACGACCCGCGCCAACGGTTTAGTTTCTCTCCGTGTGCTCCAACCTCCACTCCAAGCCAGCGTGCTAGCTAGACGGTTTTTAACTTGGACCGGGGGCCAAGAAGAATGAAGAATCACGATGCACATGCATGCACGCAAAGCCAGACCTCGAGAGCTTTGGCTCCGAGGATTGTCTTCCTCCAGGCAGTTATGCCGTCATGGAGGTCTTCTGATCTCGACATGGCGACCCATCCTGCCGTCGGTCCAAGTGGCGTAGTCCCCGGAGCCGACGCCAGCGGCCATGGTTCGAGATCCAGTGTTGGATGCGGTGGAGAAGAAGGACCGGATTGCTTTTCTTTCTCTTTATTTGGGGTTCTTCTTGTAATTTGCGAGGGCTTGCTCTTTGTTAGGTCCCTCTTTGTAAACTTACCCACCGAGTAATGGAGCTTCTGGGGCCTTCGGGTCTTTTACCGTTCAAAAAAAAAGCAAGCTAGAGGAGAGGATCGAGCACATATACACGCGCGCGCGCAAGGCAAGTAGCTAGCTCCTGCCCTCCTAAATTCAAACAAAACAATTCATGCATACGTACGAAGGAGTGGATTCACAAAAGATTTTCAGTTCATAACATACTTGAGTGAGAAGATAAAGACTCCACTCTGGTTGTAATTCCATGCACATAAAGTGACGCATATCCTATCCCTCAAGAAACAAAATGGGAAGTGGCAGCCTACATTGAAACAAGATTGGTGATGCAAATTGCAAAACGAGATCCGATAGAGTATTGTGCTTGTAGGTTACGAGTGTTACATTTTCTACCAAGAATGTCGTCAGTATTACATATACATGCCATAAAGCTAGTATTTGGCGCACACACGCTTTAAATTCGCAATCAGGAGTTCAGAAGCAAAACTACACAATATACAAACTAAATATAGCAATATGTTGTTAACAGAGAAAAGCAACCTTTACGCAAGGTATATCTCCAAACCAGAATAACTCGTTTTCCTTAACAACTAAGGCATCTTCTTTTGTATCTCCTCCTCCTCACCGTGTTTTCCGAATTCTTGATTCCCCGCTGGCTATGATGAGGATAACAGTTGGACACATCGACATGTAGCACAAGCGGCGCCGATATGGTCATGCCTCTACACGCGCTTAACCAAAAGCGGAAAATGCAATCCGTTCGATACATAAGAATCATATCGCATGCTACATGAATTTCTCGATTTGTCGAATACGTCTCCAATGACACATAAAGTTGCTTTTGAAACATGGAGATTGTTATATTGGCAGATGAACACGCCGGAAGCATGGGTGTTCCATAACTACGAAAGGACCCTTATCTTATAAGGAAATTAAAAGGAGACCCTTTGAAACGCGTAGTACCAGGATGGAAAAGGGTCTCTCTGCAATTGAGCATAGGTTAGCGAAAGCTGCACTGGCCACGTCGTCTGATTATTAGCGAAAGGGAGTGTCACGAGAGCAAGGAAAGAAAGGAAGAAGACAGTTTTTTTTTAGAAACCAAAAATGATGGCAGACGCCCGTTGCATCGGCCAATCCCAGCAGCTCACGCCCTCCTCGCACCTCGCTCTGTCGCCTGCCTGACTCAACCACGGTTAGTTCGGCACCTTAAATTTAACCCCACCATAACCCATCTCCTCTCCCCCTCTCGCACCACCCACCCTCACACACACACACAAGCTCCCTCTCTCTCGCGCACGCACGCACGCACGCACGCACACGGGGAGAGCGAGCGGGAGGAGAGTGACGACCCGGGAGCCAGGAGGCGGAGGCGGAGGCGGAGGCAGCGGGGGGTGTCCGTGTCGGGGAGCGGGAGGCACAGGTGCCGCGCCGGACGCCGGAGGGACAGAGGCGACCGCGGCGGCGCACCCGCCAGATCTGCGGCCCCGCCGGCGGCGGGCCGCCGTTTCCGAGACCCCGCATTGGTTCAGGTACGCGCGGGTGCTCGTTTCGCTGCCCCCGTTGTGAAATCTCAGGATTTCGCCGCTTCGATTTCTCCCTGTCATCCCCAGTATCCATTCTCTGTTCTCAGTGGAGACTGGAGAGAGCAGGAAAAAAATGGCGTTTTTAGCGAACAAAAAACTGCAATTCCTTGCCAAGGAAGGTAGCGCGGCTTCATTTCTAGTAGTTTCTCCGGGACTCTAGCTGGCCCGGGCAGTCATTATCCGGCAGCCAGGCGAATTAATGCCTCCCCTTGCCGCCTAGTTCGTCATCGTATTAAGCGTACCAATCCTTTGTCCATATCTGGATTGCTCCTGAAGCAACTGATCTAGTATGTCTGACCGAAGTCTCTGCGCGCGCAGATTCCTTACAGTTCAGATTTGGCTCGAAAGCTAGCAATTTTCCGCAGTAAAAAATGGCCCTCCACACGCACGTCTGAGTTTTGACTGATTCTGATGAAGTGAAATGAAATACACAGTAGAGGTGCGCAGCTCTCGGACTGAGTCGTGGGCTTTTGAGTTTTTCTCGGTTTGTTTGCCACATGGACAGTTATTAGGCTTTGCCTGGACCGGATCTCGCCAGTTGCCGGAGATTCAGGGTAGGAAACGCACAAATGCTAGAGCTAATAATGGGGGACAGCACGAATCTCTGAAACACAAGTGTGTGCGCGTCTATGTTCAACGAACATACTATTATATCTTCAGTATGAATACACCTACTAGTCGTAGATGGAAAGTGGCAACCCACTCCTGTATACTAACTTCATAAGTATTTTATATAGAACATACATCAAGCGCGGCTATTTTGTAAGCCCTGTGGAGAGTCACTATTTTCTGTTTTGTTATCCTGTTAGTGGTCAGGAAGTCATATGAAGAATCATTAGTTTCTCATTTTGATACTTAATTGGCGGCTGTTTCTGACTTGAGAAATCGATAATAATCTCCAATTGCTATTTCTCCCTTTGCAGGATCTAGTTATCCAAAGGCTGGGCTTATTGGTTTCGTCACAGCTTCCTGTTACGGGAGAGATCGCCTGCTGTCTTAACCTTCCTTAGCTGTCGTCGCTCTTTGCTGCTCTCTGTCTAATGCGGAAGATGTCACTCTTTGCCTGATGATTGCTACCATCTCGCACTCTAGCACCGCGGCGTCTGCAGAGTTCGACAGGTACAAGGGAGTGGACTGGAGTAAGAAGGGCATCATCGTTGCAGCTGCCTCTTGTGTGTTGGCCTCGATTCCTTTGCTGTCCACCATGTCTCGCAACTTGGAGGGCCCAGTCCAGACCCAGATGGCAGTTTCAGCCTTGAGCAGCTCTCTGATTGTTGACCCTGACAAATCTAGAAGTCTGGGGAGGGCTGTTGGATGGAAGCGTGTTTTCGTGCAAACGGACACTGGCTTTGTACTTGCTGTTCAACTAGATCGTGGTGACAATGCACACACTGTCAAGAGAAAGCTGCAGCTGGCCCTCAATGTTCCCACCGAGGAGAGTTCTCTGACATTTGGTGATCATGTCCTTAAGAATGATCTCAGCGGTGTGCGAAATGATTCCCCGCTGCTTCTGACCAAGACCTTCATGCACCGGAGCTCATCCACCCCATGCCTGTCTCCTACAAACAAGGATCTCCAGCAGCAAAGGGATAGGAGTGGTCCAGTTGAAGTTCTAGTATGTCCAAGCCGCTGCTCTCGGGCAAAGCAGATCGTTAAGGATGTTGCTAGGGCCATAAGAAACGGTGTGGATCCGGTACCTGTCAATAGTGGGCTTGGTGGTGCCTACTATTTCAGGAACAGCAAAGGTGAGAATGCTGCCATTGTGAAGCCAAATGATGAGGAGCCATTTGCGCCCAACAATCCAAAAGGTTTTACAGGGAGAGCCCTTGGACAGCCAGGCCTCAAAAGATCAGTTCGAGTTGGTGAGACTGGCTTTAGAGAGGTTGCCGCATACCTTCTGGACTATGGTAACTTTGCTAATGTCCCTCCGACAGTTCTTGTTAAGATTTCACATCCTGTATTCAATGTGAATGAAAGTGTCAGCTCCACCAACAAGAAGGCTTCTGTGGGTGATGCACGAGCTGTTAGCAAGATTGCCTCACTTCAGCAGTTCGCTCCTCATGATTTTGATGCTAGTGACCTTGGCACTTCAAGCTTCCCTGTATCTGCTGTTCACAGGATTGGTATTCTTGACATCCGAATCTTCAACACTGATAGACATGGTGGAAATATTCTGGTAAGGAAGGTGACTGGAGCAGGAAAATTCGGAAATGAGACTGAGCTGATTCCTATTGACCATGGTCTTTGCCTCCCAGAGTGTTTGGAGGATCCTTATTTTGAATGGATTCACTGGCCGCAGGCGTCAATCCCCTTCTCCGAGGATGAGCTTGAGTACATAGCAAATCTCGATCCAGTGAAAGATGCTGACATGCTCCGCACGGAGCTTCCTATGATCCGTGAAGCATGCCTCCGAGTGCTAATCCTCTCAACCATATTTCTGAAAGAAGGCGCATCATTTGGTCTTTGCCTTGCAGAGATTGGTGAGATGATGAGCAGAGAATTTACAGGCATGGAAGATCAGCCAAGTGAGTTAGAAGTTGTCTGTATGGAGGCCAGGAGGCTAGCAACAGAAAGAGAAGAATGCTTCACTGAACATGATTCTGGTGATGAGGATATGATTCAGTTTGAACTTGATTGTGAAGATGATCGTGAAACACAAAAAACACCATCCACCTACCATTTTGAATTTAAGGGTGGGAGCTCCAGAAACCCGCTGTCAAAACTGAATGAGGCCATTGAAGAAGAGGAAGATGACGTTGAGGAGGAAGAAAGCAATGCAGAAAAGTTAGCTTGCGCCAAGCCTGTCAATAAGTGGCTTCCTAACATTTCCAAGCTATCGACCTCACTGAGTGGCGTCAGCCTCATGGACAAAAGTCAGCGCCAACTTCCTGCTGTTCCAAGGGGTGCTGATACTCTGAAAACTTCTGAGAGCAACAGCAACCGTAGTGGCTCTCAGGTTGGTAACTGGAGGAGTGCAAACGAACAGCTCCCGACGAGTGCAAGCTTTGTGAAGCTGGCTGACATGGGCATGGAGACATGGGGGCTGTTCCTCGAGAAGTTCCAGGAGCTGCTCCCTGGCGCGTTCCGCTCGCACAAGTGCGGTGCCACAGGGCAGAGGGCGAGGCAGAGGCTGGGCACTTCTTGCCAGTTTTGAGTTAGTGCAGGAGTAGGGAAATCGTTTGGCTGCTGCTGTTTGCTTGCTATCGCTTTCTTGTTAGGTGTCAAAGGTATGCAGTCGTCATCATCGTCGAATAAAAGCCATCCTTTACAGTCTCGCAATAGGGTTTGAGTGGTTCAGCGCCTGCGTCGGAGGTCCATATTTAGAAGATGGCCTTTTTCTGTACATAGTTTTTTCTTTTCATTTCTTTTTAGCTAGTTGCTTGGAAGAAGTTGGGATGTGTTGTCTGCCTAGTTCTTTGGCCACCCAATTCTTCCACTTAGCATTCAAAGTTGTCATTCAAATAAAGTAAACATTCAAGAAAAGGTTTCTGATGTAGTAATTCAACATTGTTCAGACTTCAGAGTAATATTATTTCTCAATCTGAAAGGATTTCATTGTGTTGTTATTTATATTTGACCTATGGTCACAGATGTTTTAGTGGCATGTATCTTCCTTTATTGGTGCAGCTGGATTAAACTCCTCTGTCTGTTGTTCATGCTGCTGGAATGTTCACTATCAAGTTCATGTGACAACTGACAACAGCAAAATCTCTTAAAGTTGCATTGAACTGTCTCTATGGAACAAGGTCATACTGTAGTTTAATGTCCCCTCGCGGATTGACACTTTCTAGCAAATCCAGCTGCAATATTCATATTACCAGCTTACCGCAAAATCTACCTATGTGAGTGACATGATCATGCCAAACTCTACCAGTTCTTTATTATTTACATCTAAGTTCCAATCCAAGTTAGACACACCTCCAACGGCCAAAACTAAATGGTGCTTTCACCAAATAGCAAGGAGGGAATTCATGCTCCTATCGGCGTGATATCTCTCATGCTGGTAAGATCGCTGAGCTCCACATGCTGGTACTCTATCCTCCTTAGCACAGTCCGTGTCTCGCTCCTCTGCAAAGTCAGCTGGCGCTGCCTTAGCCTGGATATGGCCTGGGTAACCTCTGATATCCAGGGGCGCTTCTTTGGACTCCTGTTAATGCATCGGTATGCGACGTCGGCGAGGACCTTTACCTCTTCAGGGATGCTCCCGCTGAGGAGGTTCTTGTCGAGTATCTCATCCCAGTCAACCTTTCCTTCCCCTCCGATCGCTGCCTGAAAGGAGACGCGCATAATGTTGGTGTTCATGGATTGATGTTATAAGGTAAACTTGCCATATTGTGAACTAATAGTTAGTACTCCTAAACATCAATATTTTGACCTAAAACCATGCCACAACATAAAAAAAAACTCGTGTTTAAATCATGTATAACCTAGTGCATCCTTAAAATTATTGGCCTTCACTTTGTAGATCAGAGATTCTGTTGTTGCTTAAGTAACCAAACAAAACAAATCCACAAGTAACTGATCTGCTGAATCTAAAGCAGTAGCCGTAAATATTGTTTCTTGTTGGAAGAACTGGACTATAATCTGCTGCAAAAATGCCCAAATCACTTACTAGGTCAATGTACTCCATTAGGCCTTGCTGTGGATTTATGGCTGTTATGAGTTCAAACAGTATTATGCCAAAACTGTAGACGTCGCTCTTCTTTGTGAACTTGTTGGTGGTGATGTAGTCAGGATCCATGTATCCATATGTGCCCTTGAGACCTGATTTACTCCCATCAAATACTTCTTCCTTTGATAGACCAAAGTCTGCAACCTGCAGGCACCAAGCAAAACAAACGGTGTACATTAGCATAGCAATTTTCCAGCTAAGAATTTTTTGTCATGGAAATAAATATCTTTATTTTAATTACATGCATCTTCCATCATAAAGATATTGGGTTAGCTAAACAACTCGCATTCAGCGGGTTAGTTGATTAATGAACTGTGACTCAGATGAGACAATATTGGTTTAGCTAAACAATCGGCATGTAGCAGGTTCAGTAGATCACTGAGCTGTAATCATGAGACAGTACTGGTTTAGCTAAGGTGACAGAATAACACCTTAAAAAGTACACATAAAGAACAACCGCATTTGTAATGATCAGTGTGAATGCTATCATAAATTGTCTAACCTTGGCCCTCATTGAATGGTCCAAGAGTATATTAGCAGACTTTAGGTCTCGATGAATAACAGGCGGGACAGCCTGCACACATAGTCATAGCTTTCATCAAATTGCCAACATCAGGCCATTACCAAAAGGAGTACGTGTTTAATAGCCATCAACTGTACCCCTTCATGCAGGTACTCAATCCCATGAGAGACATCGTGAGCTATCTGTAGCCTTTCTTGCCAGGTCAAACTCCGTTTATTATCACCTAACAGGACATGGTACGAGAATAATCAGGTAAAGATTTCTTGATTTGTGCCGACATTGACACTTGTTCTGCTTTGCATCGCACGATGCAATATTTTCAGTATAAAGAAAATCGTTTTGTTCTGTTTCATCTTTCATCATTGAAAAGCAGAGAAGTTGTCTCCTTACCATACAGAAGGCTCGCCAAATTCCCGTTGCTCATGTACTCGTAAATCAGAATGTGTTGGCCTTTATCGACGCAGTACCCGACCAAATTGACAAGGTTTCTATGATGCAGCCTACTAAGCAAAATTACCTGCAAACGGAGAAGACATGGTCATGATCATATAGCTCATTTTATCAGAGTCAAATGCTTCACTACCAACTGCTCTAAAAGGTATTGCAAGTTGCACCTCCTTCACCCACAACATGTGTCACCACTCAAGAGCATAATTGCTGGCTGACTATCTACTACCAAAAAGAAACAGACAATATTTTTTCCAAAACTAAAACTGAGACATGCCAATTGTTTGGGGCCAAAGCCAATTGGAAGCCAAAATGCTCTTGCCTTGCCCTAGTTGGAGGCTAAGATGCAGCTAGGAATACTAAAATTCAAGTCATCCAATGGCAGGGATTTAACCAAAAAGGATCACCCTACCTCTGTCTGGAACTCCCTTTCCCCTTGCGTAGAATCACTGGCGAGAGCCTTAACAGCCACCACTTCACCGGTGGCCATGACAGCCTTGTACACTGGACCGAACGATCCTTGCCCCAGAATCGTGGTGAAATTGTTGGTAGCCTTCTGCAGATCCCTGCAGAACATTCAGAAAAAAATGCAGTTAACAGTCTGATCATGCGAACTATATCAGCTGATGGGTACTGAAACCACCGATGGCAGCAGCATACTTGTAGTGGTATTTGGGGATCCCGGAGACGGAGAGGGAAGGGTGGTCACCGCCGCCGCCGCCTCGCCATCCCCAGAAGGCAACGCGCTTCCCCGCCGGCAGAGGGTTGTGGCCCCAGTCGGCGACGCTCTCGGAGACCGAGACCGAGACGCTGGAGTCGAGGCTGGCGGCGCCGTCAGCCCGCAGCGTGGCCGTGGAGGACTCCAGCGACCGCGTCCGGGCGCCGCCGACCCTGGCCCGCCGCCGGCGCAGCCAGATGGACAGGAACACGCACGCCGCCGCGAGCAACGCGGCGCCCACGCTGGCGGCGGCGACGATGGCCACGAGCGCCGTCCTACCGCCCATTCCCGCGCTCCTTCTTCCTGTACAGGCTTCCCGGTGAGGCAAAGACCATGCCGCGCGCGAAATGACGCCCGGGCGCGGCGCACGGACCGCGGCGAGCGCTCTAGGCTTCCCCTCCTGCCATGGAGCAGAGCAGAGCAGCGCGCGTCAGCAAGGCAATAATCTCGCACCCAAGAAATTCTCGCCAATAATCTCGCACCCAAGAAATTCTCGCGGCAGAAGGGACGGGCGCATGAGCGAGCGACGCCGGGGAAAGGACGCGATCCCGCGCCAGAATTCCGCGGCCAGGGAGCGACCTCGCGTCGGAATCCGGTGATCGAACTGACTGAAATTTAAAATAGCGATCCAAACAAAAAGGCGTGGCAGGAAGCGTGCGTCCTACGGACCTTTTAGCACCTGCGCGCGCGAGAATTCCGGTCCGGGATGGGACGCCGGTCTCCCGGCGGGCGGTTCCGGAGCGAGGATCGGCGGGGACGACGCGGAGGAGGGAGATTTCGTTCTTCCGGTGTGCGGGAGGGGTGGAGGAGGAGGAATTCAGAGTGGATGGGCGGGCGGGCGCGTGGAAAAGGCGGCCGTGTGGGTTTGGAGTAGACGCAGTCCAAGCGGACTCACAGGACAAGACCGGGCATAATTAATAGATTTAATTTTATCTATAGTATTTATCTGTCTCTGCTCCTCTTTGATATTTTCTGAATATCTTTATCTTTTTGTTTCTGGAGATAGAGAAGCAAGCGTGACTTGGTTTATGGGATGGAAGGCGGTTGGTGTTCGACGGGAGCCGCCGGTCATGTGCGGATGAATCCCACAAAGAAACATTACATGTCGTCTACAGGGATATTTTTTTTCTACAACGGGCCCGTCTGTCGGCGACTCAGACTGATGCTCGCATACACATCTCTCTGCTAACATGGTGACTGTTGTAGTCTGTACATTTTTTTTGCGGGTAATTAGTATTTTTTTTGAGATTCCATCAAATCATTAATAATCATCAACAATAGTATAAAAGTCATAAAAGTTATAAAAATATAAATAGGTCCATAAACCACCAATTAAAGACTATAAACACTAGCACAAGCCGAACACGCACCACGGTCCTCGCTCCTCCATCAGCAGAGCTAGAAAAAGTTTGTCATAGTAGAGCTTGTCATTTGACCTATTTGTAATTTTTATTACTCTTAGATATCTTTGTACTGCAGTTGATGCTTATTAATGAGATTGGTGGAATTTTTGAAACAAAGAAAGAAAAATCGCCGTGCTAAAGCCACAAAAGACCTACGCACTAGAGCAACATCGCCAATGATAACATCCGTAAATCAGAGAGAGTGAGCAGAATTCACATCCACGAACACGAAAACGACCAGATCCCATGAGATCCGCCCGATATTATTGTTAGAGTACATTACTCCTAGACATATTTGGTAGTTTAAGTTTGTAATCCAATTCTATCTTTATTAGTCTTCTTGTCCTTCAAATCTTTTAGTACTATGTAAACAACTTAAAAGGCTTAATGTAATCGTCCAACACAATATCAATACATTCTATATTCCGCAATCTTACAATTATATTGAAATGTGCTCAACTCGGTTAACCAGGCTGCGCTAGCTTTGGGGGTTACGGAAGTATGAAACATAGTAACAACTACCGCCAGGAATGGTTCAAGACAACGAGTTAATTTATACTCAGAGAAACACCATTTATCAAGCTAATTATTTTGTGGGCTTTGCCATGGAGGGTTAATATAATTCTCACTCTTCTAAAAATAAATAAAAAATTCTACACCATCCAGTCCAATCTATCTATGTTCTTTGGTCATCGTCCTCCATTGACTCTTCTCTCATCGTCTTTGGTGCTTTGTGCTTAGCAGCATACATAGACATGATATTTTTTGCAGTTGAGCGTGAAAAGGTAAAATACTCCCACCATCCTGAGAAAAGATGTTGCAGGTTGTCTAAATTATAATACAAGATTAAATATGAAGATCAAATGCAATGTGACATGATGACATAAGTATGATATTATGATGATGCAATAATAACAAGTTTGTAGTAGCGTAATCTTTATTTACTAGGTAGCATTACAAGCTCTACTATGACAAGCTTTGCCCGGCTCAGGTGATGGAGGGGCAGGGACGGTGGTGCGCCTTCGGCTCGCACTAGTGTTTGTAGTCGTCGCTAGGTGGTCCAGTGATATATTTGTAAATTTTTATTATTTTTGAGTCTTTTTGTACTGTTGTTGATGATTATTAATAGATCGGTGGAATTTCGCAAAAAAAAGATGTATCTAGACATTTTTTACTCCTCTCGTTCAAAGTAACCGACTTAGATTTGTCTAGATTTAAATGTATCTAAACGCATTTTAGTGCATAGATACACTCATATCTAGACAAACCCAAGTTAGTTATTTCTGGATGGGGAGTAGTATATACTATTTGGTGTATATATATATTCAAATTTAAACAAAACTGTGACATCTATTTCCAGATGGAGATAATATAATGTTGTTAAACTTTGTGTCATAGAACGACTAGGTTCTGAACCTAAGGTTATATTTTAGGAGCTGGATCTAGAGCACATTGTAACCCTTTGTGAGTAATGAAAATCCCCTTTCATCCATAAAAAAACTTTGTGCAAAAACTAAAATATCAACCTTCAGTTAGCATAGTTACAATTACAATTTTGTGCAAATAAATCACATAAAGGAATGGAATTTATAAATTCATGAATTTTATAGTGAATGGAAGATTTTATTATCGTTTGCATCTCCATCATAGATGCATATTTTCTAATAGATAACGCTAGGCATGGTTCCATATAATGAGTTTATTTATCCTAGGAGAAACACCATTTATTGATCTAATAATTTTGGGGTTTTGCCAGGAGGATTAATATTATTCTACAACCTTTAGTCTATCGATTGTTCTGATGTCATCTTCTTGACTCTTCTCTCATGGTCTTTGGCGCTTTGTGGTTACTGGTGTGGTATAAACAGACCATATCTAACCCTCAATTGAGCATGACAAAGAAAAAAATATTGTTAACTTTGTGCTAAAATTAATGTCATTTTATTACAATTAATGTTGTGATATTTTATAGTAGCAAGTAGTACATGGTAAAAATACATGAATTGTATTCAATGGTTGTAAAATAAAATCTAAAAGAAACTAGCAAACACCAAGGTCTTCAAAAAATTCTTCTTTCACTTCTATTTTTTTAAGGCAACATAGAAAAACAAAACCGATACAAAACCTAAGACTTGTAAGTACCAACGACGGTTCTTCCATAGTTTTGATTTTTAACCGCAATGTCAAGCATACCAACACCTGTATTTCAAAAAAGGTGAACCGGATAACATGGTCGTCGTTGATTGAGAGCCGAGAGTGCAGATGCCGGGAAAAAATTGCGAGGACCAAACTCCTCACATCAACCATAAAAGATTATCCAAAATCGATCCAGGGAAGCAATATATGAAATACCACACTTAGAGAAATTTGATTTTCCAACACAATCATTGACGTCTAAAAGAATTTTTTTGTCGTCGAACGATGGGCTGAAGAACCCTTGGTTCGTATTATTGAATTTATGTTTTTGCTAATAAATGCCATTACGGGAGATAACCTTTTAACTCATGATATTTTGGTTGAGAACCGAAGATTTAGATGCCCTGCTTCCACATCATACATGCATAATGCCTAACGTCTATTGTAGAGTTTGAATCCAACCAAAAATAAGCGTAATAAGAAATATGACATGACACCGAAGAATTATCAATCACTGAAAACACTAACAAGCCTATAATATTTAGGATACAATATGCAATTGCCTACGAGAAAAGAGGGACGAATAACACGCGGGAATTTAGCCTGTAAAAACGAGAAAAGATGTCATTTACAATTAAAGAGAATGGCACGAGTTCGAATAAGGTAAAAAACTTCTACTCCAGTAAGTTGTATCAATAAATCTAGAATAATTAAATGTCAAAATTTGAGCATGAGAAGTCTGAATAAAATGCGGCCATCTTTATGCTAAAATACAAATCTACCATAACAAACATTGAATTTACTAAAGTTCCAACTAAGCATGTGCTAATAGTAAACAAATTCTCTAAAGCAATGCATATGCCTTAAATTCTTGCTTAACAGATCATATATTTGTATTTTGGAAATTATGCATGACTATCAATTTTTATTGTGGGATATGTATGTGAAAATATGCAGGAGAACCCGCCACCAAGGGAAGTCGACATCACCATCATGCCTTTCGTTGTGATTCTTGTTGTACTTTATGTTTTATCTATATTTGTATGTAACCATTACCAAACTATGTGAAGGGTTTCGCGGCATAGTAAATCAAAATTTTCTACGGATGCGAACAGAGGGAAAGCCAAGATCTAATCTAGGAGATGCAATCAACGAGAGAGATTGGATTAGATCTTCATACCCTTGAAGATTCAGACCAATGAACGTTCGTCGGAACGTGGGTGATGTAGTCGTACTCGCTTCTCCTCCTCGCGATCCGATCCTATCTAGCACCACAAGTGGCGGTGCCTCCGTGAGATGCACACGTGCAACACCTCGACGTCTCCTCCTTCCTCGGACCAGCAAGTATGGTGGAGAGATAGATGGGATCTACAACACGACGGCGTGGTGTATATGGTGGAGAGTTTCTGCAGCAGGGCTTCGCCTACAAACAGTCGGGAGGGAGAGAGGAAGGTAGCAAGGCTACTAGGGTTGGAGGAAAGGTGTAGGGGGGAGGGGGCGCACCAGCCCTCTATTTATAGAGGGGGGGGGCCGGCCAGCCCTTGCCCCTCCTCCAAGCCTTGGGCCGGCGGCCAAGGGAGGGAGGAGTGGGGGGCAAGGACTCTCCCTCCTTCTAGAAATTCTATCCCTAGTTTAAACGATTTAAACCCTATAGAATTGGCTGGGCCCTATGGGGCCTTGTGCCCCTGGCCCAATGCGGCCAGGACACTCCCTCATAGGCCCATGCCCCCTCCCGGAAGGTGGGTCCACGTTGGTCCCCTTCCGGATTGTTCTAGAAGCTTCCGGTACAATACCGATTAACCCGGAACAATTCCGAACTCCAAAAAACTGCACTGCCTTATATGAATCTTATTCTCCGGACCACTCCGGAACCTCTCGTGATGTCCAGGATCCCATCCGAGACTCCGAACAAAAACTCATAAACCAATTATCCAATCTATCCTAGCATCGAGACACGTTAAGTGTGTGACCCTGCGGGTTCGAGAATATGCAGACATGATCTTCTATCAATAATCAACAGCGTGGTCTGGGCACCCATATTGACTCCCACATATTCATCGATGATCATATCGGATGAACCACGATGCCAGGATTCAATCAATCCCATATATACATTCCCTTCGTCTCGCGATTTACTTGCCCGAGATTCGATCGTCGGTACCGTCATACCTAGTTCAATCTCGTTCACGAAGTACTTTACTCGCCGTAATCCGATATCACTTTGTGATTAACTCCTTAACCACATGCTTGCAAGCGGTGTTGATATCGACACGAGTGGGCCCAAGTATATCTCTTCGACTTGGGAGGGACAAATCCCATCTCGATACATACAACCCAATGATACTTTGCGATCACCTGAGAGACACCTTTATGATCACCCTCTCATAGGATGACGTTTGATGACCTCAAAGCTTTCTTCCGATACCAGGGAGTTGTATTATCTCATGGTCTAAGGAATACAATATTTGACATAGGAAAAGCTTCGCAAAGATGAACACGATGATACGATCTAATTGCTTCGCTTAGTTTGGGTCTGTCCATCATATTATTCTCCAATGATATGATCTCATTATCAATTGACAACTCATGTCTATGGTTAGGAAACCTTAACCATCATTGATCAATGAACTAGTCCATAGAGGCGTACTAGGGACACAGTGTTGTTCACAAACCACACAAGTATTAAAGTTTCTGCTTAATACAATTCTAGCATGGAATATAAACTTTATCGTGAACAAGAATTATAATAATAACATCTTTATTATTGCCTATAGGGCATAATTCCAACAGTCTCCCACTTGCACTAGAGTCAATAATCTAGTTTACATTTGGCAACAATCTCACACCCATGGCACTTGGAACCACGCCAAGCTTCGATGATGAAGTTTCGATCCAAACTCCTTCACTTGACGCTCGCAGCAGCCATGTATTCCGCTTCCATTTGTAGATCCCGCGATCACGCTTTGCTTGCAGCTTCTCCACCACAGCCTCCATTCAAAATATAAACGTATCCTCATCGAGATTTGGAATCATCCTTGTCGATTGTCAAAACTAGCGTCGACGTAACCTTTTATGACAAGTTGTTCATCACCCCATAGACTAAGAACATTTCTTTAGTTCTATTTAGGTACTTTAGGATGTTGTTCACGGCTGTCCAAAGGTTCCACTCTGGATCACTTTGATATCTCGTCGTTAAACTAAGAGCATTGGACACATCCGTCTAGTACACAAGATGGCATACATGATGGAACCTATGGCCGAGGCATAAGGCACTTTGCTCATAGCTTCCTATCATTTACCGTAGTGGACACCGAGCCTTGCTCAATATCTTACCCGACAACATAGGCACTAAACCTTTCTTTGCCTTATCCATTACGAACCTTTTCGAACTTTGTCTAGGTATGTACTACGCTTAAAGCTATCAGCGTCTTTGTCTATCTCTATAGATCTTGATGCCCAATATATAAGCAGCTTCACCTAGGTCTTTCATTGAAAACACTTGTTCAAATAACTCTTCACATCGTTAAGCATGTTGATGTCATTTCCAATAATCAATATGTCATCCACATATAGTACCGGAAACGTCACCGAGCTCCCACTCACTTTCTTGTAGATGCAAGCTTCGTAGCAATTTGGAACAAATCCAAAGCTCTTGATCACTTGATCAAAACGAAGGTTCCAACTCCGAGATGCTTGCTTCAGTCCATAAATGGAACGCTGAAGTTTGCATACTTTATCAGCATCCTTAGGATCGACAAAACCTTCGGGTTGCATCATATACAACTCTTCATCAATGTTTCCATTGAGGAACGCAGTCTTGACATCCATCTGCCATATTTCATAATCATGAAACGCAGAAATTGCTAATAAAATCCGAATGGACTTAAACATCGCTACGGGAAAGAAAGTCTCATCGTAGTCAACACCTTGAACTTGTCGAAAACCTTTTGCGACAAGTCGTGCTTTATAGACGGTAATATTACCATCCGCGTCCGTTTTCTTCTTGAAAATACATTTGCACTCAACGGCCTTTCGGTCGCTAGGAGGATCCACCAAAGTCCATACTTGGTTTTCGCTCATGGATCCCAATTCGGATTTCATGGCTTTCAGCCATTTCTCAGAGTCTGGGCTCATCATCGCTTCCTCATAGTTCGTAGGTTCACTGTCTTCTACTAACAAGACAGTCAAGACAGGGTTGTCGTACCACTCAGGAGGGGCACGCGACCTTGTCGACCTGCGACGTTCAAGAATAAAGATCGTCCGAAGCTTCATGATCCTTGTCATTAGCTTCCTCTATTGTTGGTGCAGGCGGCACTGGAACAATTTCAGGTGCTGCGCTACTCTCCAATTCAAGAGGAGGTTCAATAACCTCGTCAAGCTCTACTTTCCTCCCACTCACTTCTTTCGAGAGAAACTCCTTCTCAAGAAAGGACCGTTCTTTGCGACAAACACTTTGCCTTCGGTTCTGTGATAGAAGGTATACCCAATAGTTTCCTTAGGGTATCCTATGAAGACGCATTTCTCCGCTTTGGGTTCGAGCTTGTCCGGCATCAACTTCTTGACGTAAGCTTCGCATCCCCAAACTTTAAGAAACGACAACTTAGGTTTAGCACCAAACCACAGTTCATACGGTGTCGTCTCAACGGATTTAGATGGAGCCCTATTTAAAGTGAATGCAGCGGTTTCTAATGCATAACCCCAAAATGATAACGGCAGATCAGTAAGAGACATCATTGATCGGACCATATCTAATAGGGTTCGATTCCGGTGTTCAGACACACCATTGCGCTGTGGTGTTCCGGGTGGCGTGAGTTGTGAAACGATTCCACTTGCTTTAAGATGCGTGAGAAAATCATAACTCAAATATTCACCTCCACGATCGGATCGTAGAAACTTAATCTTTCTGTTACAATGGTTCTCCACTTCATTCTGAAATTCCTTGAACTTTTCAAATGTTTTAGATTTATGTTTCATTAAATATATATACCCATATCTACTTAAGTCATCGGTAAAAGTGAGGAAATAGCGATATCCACCGCGCGTCGAAACACTCATCGGTCCGCATACATCGGTATGTATGATTTCCAACAAGTCCGTTGCTCGCTCCATCATACCGGAGAACGGGGTTTTGATCATCTTGCCCATGAGGCATGGTTCGCATGTGTCAAATGATTCAAAATCAAGAGACTCCAAAAGTCCATCAAAATGGAGTTTCTTCATGCGCTTTACACCAATATGACCTAGACGACAGTGCCACAAATAAGTAGTATTATCACTATCTACTTTGCATCTCTTAGCCTCAATGTTATGGATGTGTGTTTCATCCCTTTCGAGATTTAGAAGAAATAAACCATTCACAAGAGGTGCATGACCATGAAATATGTTACTCATATAAATAGAACAACCATTATTCTCCGATTTAAATGAATAACCGTCTTGCAATAAACACGATCCAGAAATAATGTTCATGCTCAACGCAGGCACATAATAACATTTATTAAGGTTTAAAACTAATCCCGAAGGTAAAACTAAGGAGAGCGTGCCGACGACCATTGAAGGGTTTCGCGGCATAGTAAATCAAAATTTTCTACGGATGCGAACAGAGGGAAAGCCAAGATCTAATCTAGGAGATGCAATCAACGAGAGAGATTGGATTAGATCTTCATACCCTTGAATATTCGCACAGCGGAACGTTCGTCAGAATGTGGGTGATGTAGTCGTACTCGCTTCTCCTCCTCGCGATCCGATCCGATCTAGCACCACAAGTGGCGGTGCCTCCGTGAGATGCACACGTGCAGCACCTCGACGTCTCCTCCTTCCTCGGACCAGCGAGTATGGTGGAGAGATAGATTGGATCTACAACACGACGGCGTGGTGTATATGGTGGAGAATTTCACTGCAGGCTTCGCCTACAAACAGTTGGGAGGGAGAGGAAGGTAGCAAGGCTGCTAGGGCTTGGAGGAAGGTGTGTAGTAGGGGAGGCACCACCCTCTATATATAGAGGGGGCGGCCCTTGCCCTCCTCCAAGCCTATCTCTAGTTTAAACAATTTAAACTCTCCCTTATCTAGAAATCCTATCTCTAGTTTAAACGATTTAAACTCTCCCTTATCTAGAAATCCTATCTCTAGTTTAAACGAGTTTAAACTTATCTAGGATCGGCTGGGCCCTATGGGGCCTTGTGCCCCTGGCCCAATGCGGCCAGGACACTCCCTCATAGGCCCATGACCCCTCCCGGAAGGTGGGGCCACGTTGGCCCCCTTTTGGAAGGTTCTAGAAGCTTCCGGTACAATACCGATTAACCCGGAACAATTCCGAACTCCAAAAATTGCACTGCCTTATATGAATCTTATTCTCCGGACCATTCCGGAACCTCTCGTGATGTCCCGGATCCCATCCGAGACTCCAAACAAAAATTCATAAACCAATTATCCAATCTATCCTAGCGTCGAGATACGTTAAGTGTGTGACCCTGCGGGTTCGAGAATATGCAGACATGATCTTCTATCAATAATCAACAGCGGTGCAGGCACCCATATTGACTCCACACATTCATAGATGATCATATCGGATGAACCACGATGCGAGATTCAATCAATCCCATATATATATTCCCTTCGTCTCGCGATATTTTACTTGCCCGAGATTCGATCGTCGGTACCGTCATACCTAGTTCAATCTCGTTCACAGCAAGTACTTTACTCGTTCCGTAATCCGATATCACTTTGTGATTAACTCCTTAACCACATGCTTGCAAGCGGTGTTGATATCGATTACCGAGTGGGCCCGAAGTATATCTCTCCGACTTGGGAGGGACAAATTCCATCTCGATACATACAACGCAACAAATACTTTCCAATCACCTGAGAGACACCTTTATGATCACCCTCTAATAGGATGACGTTTGATGACCTCAAAGCTTTCTTCCGGTACCAGGGACTTGCATTATCTCATGGTCTAAGGAATACAATATTTGACATAGGAAAAGCTTCGCAAAGATGAACACGATGAAACGATTTAATTGCTTCGCTTAGTTTGGGTATGTCCATCATATCATTCTCCCAATGATATGATATCATTATCAATTGACAACTCATGTCTATGGTTAGGAAACCTTAACCATCATTGATCAATGAGCTAGTCCTTAGAGGCGTACCAGGGACACGGTGTTGTTCACAAACCACACAAGTATTAAAGTTTCCGCTTAATACAATTCTAGCATGGAATATAAACTTTATCATGAACAAGAATTATAATAATAACATCTTTATTATTGCCTATAGGGCATAATTCCAGATCTCCCACTTGCACTAGAGTCAATAATCTAGTTTACATCGGCAACAATCTCACACCCATGGCAATCGAGGTGTTGATCATGTTTTCCACGTGGAAGAGGTTTAGTCGGTGGATCTGCGACATTGAGATCCGTATGTACTTTGCTAATCTTGATCTCCATCTGCTATATAATATCGGATTATATGAAACTTGCGGTTGATATGCTTGGTCTTTGGATGATATCTTGGTTCCTTAGCAGTGCTATGGCGCGGTGTTGTCACACAATATCTCCAGTGGGTCCAATGCACTTGGAACCACGCCAAGCTCGATGATGAAGTTTACGATCCAAACTCCTTCACTTGACGCTGCGGCAGCCATGTATTCCGCTTCCTGTAGATCCATGGTCACGCTTTGCAGCTTCTCCACTCACAGCTCCTCCATTCAAAATATACACGTATCCTGCCTGAGATTTAGAATCATCCTTGTCGGTGTCGAAACTAGCGTCGACGTAACCTTTTACGACAAGCTGTTCATCACCCCCATAGACTAAGAACATTTCTTTAGTTCTATTTAGGTACTTTAGGATGTTCTTCACGGCTGTCGATGTTCCACTCGGATCACTTTGATATCGCTCGTCAAACTAAGAGCATTGGACACATCCGGTCTAGTACACAAGATGGCATACATGATGGAACCTATGGCCGAGGCATAAGGCACTTTGCTCATAGCTTCCTATCATTTCCGTAGCTGACACTTGAGCCTTGCTCAATATCTTACACGACAACATAGGCACCGAACCTTTCTTTGCCTTATCCATTCGAACCTTTTGAACTTTGTCTAGGTATGTACTCGGCTTAAAGCTATCAGCGTCTTTGTCTATCTCTATAGATTTTGATGCCCAATATATAAGCGACTTCACCTAGGTCTTTCATTGAAAACACTTGTTCAAATAACTCTTCACATCGTTAAGCATGTTGATGTCATTTCCAATAATCAATATGTCATCCACATATAGTACCAGAAACGTCACCGAGCTCCCACTCACTTTCTTGTAGATACAAGCTTCATAGCAATTTGGAACAAATCCAAAGATCTTGATCACTTGATCAAAACGAAGGTTCCAACTCCGAGATGCTTGCTTCAGTCCATAAATGGAACGCTGAAGTTTGCATACTTTACTAGCATCCTTAGGATCGACAAAACCTTCGGGTTGCATCATATACAACTCTTCATCAATGTTCCCATTGAGGAAAACAGTCTTGACATCCATCTGCCATATTTCATAATCATGAAACGCAGCAATTGCTAATAAAATCCGAATGGACTTAAACATCGCTACGGGAGAGAAAGTCTCATCGTAGTCAACTTGAACTTGTCGAAAACCTTTGCGACAAGCCATGCTTTATAGACGATAACATTACCATCCGCGTCCGCTTTTTCTTCTTGAATATCCATTTGCACTCAACGGCCTTTCGGTCCGCTAGGAGGATCCACCAAAGTCCATACTTGGTTTTCGCTCATGGATCCCAATTGATTTCATGGCTTCCACCATTTCTCGTCTGGCTCATCATCGCTTCCTCATAGTTCGTAGGTTCACTATCTTCTACCAACAAGACAGTCAAGACAGGTTGCCGTACCACTCGGAGGGCACGCGACCTTGTCGACTCTGACGCTCAATCGATGTGACATCGTCCGAAGCTTCATGATCCTTGTCATTAGCTTCCTCTATTGTTGGTGCTGGCGGCACTGGAACAATTTCAGGTGCTGCGCTACTCTCCAATTCAAGAGAAGGTTCAATAACCTCGTCTAGCTCTACTTTCCTCCCACTCAATTCTTTCGAGAGAAACTCCTTCTCAAGAAAGGAACCGTTCTTTGCGACAAACACTTTGCCTAGGGTTCTGTGATAGAAGGTATACCCAATAGTTTCCTTAGGGTATCCTATGAAGACGCATTTCTCCGCTTTGGGTTCGAGCTTGTCCGGCATCAACTTCTTGACGTAAGCTTCGCATCCCCAAACTTTAAGAAACAACAACTTAGGTTTATCACCAAACCACAGTTCATACGGTGTCGTCTCAACGGATTTAGATGGAGCCCTATTTAAAGTGAATGCAACGGTTTCTAATGCATAACCCCAAAATGATAACGGCAAATCAGTAAGAGACATCATTGATCGGACCATATCTAATAGGGTTCGATTCCGGTCGACACACCATTGCGCTGTGGTGTTCCGGGTGGCGTGAGTTGTGAAACGATTCCACTTGCTTTAAGATGCGTGAGAAAATCATAACTCAAATATTCACCTCCACGATCGGATCGTAGGAACTTAATCTTTCTATTACGATGGTTCTCCACTTCATTCTGAAATTCTTTGAACTTTTCAAACGTTTCAGATTTATGTTTCATTAAATAGATATACCCATATCTACTTAAGTCATCGGTAAAAGTGAGAAAATAGCGATATCCACCGCGCGTCGAAACACTCATCGGTCCGCATACATCGGTATGTATGATTTCCAACAAGTCCGTTGCTCGCTCCATCATACCGGAGAACGGGGTTTTGATCATCTTGCCCATGAGGCATGGTTCGCATGTGTCAAATGATTCAAAATCAAGAGACTCCAAAAGTCCATCAGAATGAAGTTTCTTCATGCGCTTTACACCAATATGACCTAGACGACAATGCCACAAATAAGTAGTATTATCACTATCTACTTTGCATCTCTTAGCCTCAATGTTATTGATGTGTGTTTCATCCCTTTCGAGATTTAGAAGAAATAAACCATTCAAAAGAGGTGCATGACCATAAAAGATGTTACTCATATAAATAGAACAACCATTATTCTCCAATTTAAATGAATAACCGTCTTGCAATAAACACGATCCAGAAATAATGTTCATGCTCAACGCAGGCACATAATAACATTTATTAAGGTTTAAAACTAATCCCGAAGGTAAAACTAAGGAGAGCGTGCCGACGGCCATCACATCAACTCTTGATCTATTGCCAACGCGCATCGTCACCTCATCCCTCGCAAGCCGCCGTCTATTCCGTAGCTCTGCTTGAGTTACAAATATTAGCAACCGAACGGTATCAAATACCGAGCACTACAACGATGGCTAGTAAGGAAAACATCAATAACATGTATATCAAATATACCTTTGATGGTGCCAGCCTTCTTGTCCGCTAAGTACTTGGACGATTCTTCGATGACCCTATCCTTGCAATAGAAGCACTCGGTGTCGGCTTAGGACCCGCACTTCTTCTCGCGAGGCATTGCGCTTCTGCCGCCCTTCTTGAAGGATTCTTTGCTCCTTACCTTTCTTAAAGGAGGGCTTGTTGACCATCAACACATGATTATCCTTCTTGATGTCCACTTCCGCAGCCTTGACTGCGAAGAGCTCGGTGATCGTATCGATGGAACCAATCGATTATGAGTCACTACAAAACTTTTGTAGCTGGGAGGAGTGATTGCAGAACCTGTCAATCTTGAGCTCCTCTGGAATCGTGCATTCCGGTTGCTCAAAGCGTTGAGTGTAGCCCGACATCTTTATGGCGTGCTCACTAAGAACTCCTTCCTCCATCTTGCGGTTAAAGAACTTCTCGAGATCTCATATCTCTCGAGCGGGCTTGAGTCTCGAAACATGGTTTCGCTCCTCGAGAATCTCAAAGGGCCGGGATAGGTTTCAAAACGATTTTGAAGCTCGGTTCCATAGCAAACAACATGGTTCTCTTAATCACACCATAATCATCTTTCTTGTTGATAGACAGACTTTCTCATCGCAAGTAGCGATTGCAAAGAGGTCACCTAACGCTTTACCAAGGACATAGTCCTTTTGTCCGCCAGCAGAATGATTCTTAGATTGCGGAACCAATTGGTGAAGTTAGACCCATTGTTTCTAAGCTTTTCCTTCTCGGCAAAAGCGTTGAAGTTGAAGTTGGATTTGGCCATGTGATCTACTGATTTGCAAGTACAATATAGACTATGTTCATGATAAATAGTTCAACTTAATCAAATTACTAGATGAACTCCCACTAAATTCAACATCCCTCAAGTTGTTTAGTGAACACGATCCAAATTCACCACACCTAATCCGATCATCACGAGAGATGTGGTTTCAATGGTGGACAACAAAGTGTCGATCATATCATTCATATGACTCATGCTTAACCTTTCGGTTCTTGTGTTCCGAGGCCATGTCTCGTACATGCTAGGCTCGTCAAGCTAGACCCAAGTATTTCGCGTGTGCAAAACTGGCTTGCACCCGTTGTATGTGGCGTAGAGTCTATAGCACCCGATCATCACGTGATGCTTGGACACGACGAACTTTCGCAGCGGTGCATACTTGGGGAACACAATTTTTATCTTGATCTTTAAGTGAGGAATCATCTTATAATGCTACCGTCACGATCTAAGCATAATAAGATACATAAAGGATAAACATCACATGCATATAACTTTATGTGACATGGTATAGCCAATCTTGGCAATGATCTCCATCTTGTGTGTTTGCATGATCTCCATCACTCCACCATGATTGCCTCCACCACGAATAGCAACTACAACTATTGCTAACTACTTAGCGATAAAGTAAAGCTATTACATGGCGTATAAGAAGTTGACTCATGGTCATACACAATTATAAAGACAACCATATGGCTCCGCCGATTGTGTACTCATCGACATGAAAGTCGTGAAACATTACAAAACATGATCATCGCATACAATATACACATCACATCTTGGGCCATACCATATCACGAAAACACTCCTGCAAAACAAGTTAGGCGCCTCTACTTTGTTGTTGCATGTTTTACGTGGCTTATGGGAGTAGATGCTAAGAACGATTCTTACCTACGGAAAGCCACAACGGTGATATTATGGTTGCCAAACTCGATGTTAATCCCATGACAACTATAGTGAGAGAACGGCATCCACCAGCCGCATGTGTGGAACAAGACACACGTCAAGTGCGGAGCCGGTCTCGCGAACGACGTCGCGTAAGGTTGGCCTGGACCGCTTCAATCTCACTATCCCGCGTCATAAGAAGAACACAAACAAGAGGCTTGCAACAGAAAACATCAACGCCCGCAACAACCATGTTGCGTTCTACTCGTGAAACACATCTACGCATATATCTCGCTCTGATACCACTAAAGGGTTTCGCGGCATAGTAAATCAAAATTTTCTATGGATGCGAACAGAGGGAAAGCCAAGATCTAATCTAGGAGATGCAATCAACGAGAGAGATTGGATTAGATCTTCATACCCTTGAAGATTCGCAATGAACGTTCGTCAGAACGTGGGTGATGTAGTCGTACTCGCTTCTCCTCCTCGCGATCCGATCCGATCTAGCACCACAAGTGGCGGTGCCTCCGTGAGATTCACACGTGCAGCACCTCGACGTCTCCTCCTTCCTCGGACCAGCGAGTATGGTGGAGAGATAGATTGGATCTACAACACGACGGCATGGTGTATATGGTGGAGAATTTCACTGCAGGCTTACCTACAAACAGTTGGGAGGAGAGAGGAAGGTAGCAAGGCTGCTAGGGCTTGGAGGAAGGTGTGTAGTAGGGGAGGCGCACCACCCTCTATATATAGAGGGGGGGGCCCTTGCCCTCCTCCAAGCCTATCTCTAGTTTAAACAATTTAAACTCTCCTTATCTAGAAATCCTATCTCTAGTTTAAGCGATTTAAACTCTCCCTTATCTAGAAATCCTATCTCTAGTTTAGCGAGTTTAAACTTATCTAGATCGGCTGGGCCCTATGGGGCCTTGTGCCCCCCAATGCGGCCAGACACTCCCTCATAGGCCCATGCCCCTCCCGGAAGGTGGGGCCACGTTGGCTATACGGAAGGTTATAAAGCTTCGGTACAATACCGATTAACCGGAACAATTCGAACTCCAAAAACTGCCTTGCCTTATATGAATCTTATTCTCGGACCATTCGGAACCTCTCGTGATGTCCCGGATCCCATCCGAGACTCGAACAAAAATTCATAAACCAATTATCCAATCTATCCTAGCGTCGAGATCGTTAAGTGTGTGACCTGCGGGTTCGAGAATATGCGACATGATCTTCTATCAATAATCAACGGGGTCTGGGCACCCATATTGACTCCACACATTCATCGATGATCATATCGGATGAACCACGATGCCGATTCAATCAATCCCATATATATATTCCCTTGTCTCGCGATATTTTACTTGCGAGATTCGATCGTCGATGCCGTCATACCTAGTTCAATCTCGTTCACGCAAGTACTTTACTCATTCCGTAATCCGATATCACTTTGTGATTAACTCCTTAACCACATGCTTGCAAGCGGTGTTGATATCGATTCGAGTGGGCCCAGTATATCTCTCCGACTTGGGAGGGACAAATTCCATCTCGATACATACAACCCAACAGATACTTTCCGATCACGAGAGACACCTTTATGATCACCCTCTCATAGGATGACGTTTGATGACCTCAAAGCTTTCTTCCGGTACCAGGAGTTGCATTATCTCATGGTCTAAGGAATACAATATTAGACATAGGAAAAGCTTCGCAAAGATGAACACGATGAACGATCTAATTGCTTCGCTTAGTTTGGGTGCATCATCATATCATTCTCCCAATGATATGATCTCATTATCAATTGACAACTCATGTCTATGGTTAGGAAACCTTAACCATCATTGATCAATGAGCTAGCCCTTAGAGGCGTACCAGGGACACGGTGTTGTTCACAAACCACACAAGTATTAAAGTTTCCGCTTAATACAATTCTAGCATGGAATATAAACTTTATCATGAACAAGAATTATAATAATAACATCTTTATTATTGCCTCTAGGGCATAATTCCAACAGCCATCACATCAACTCTTGATCCGTTGCCAACGTGCATCGTCACCTCATCCCTCGCAAGCCGCCGTCTATTCCGTAGCTCCTGTTTCGAGTTACAAATATTAGCAACTGAACCGGTATCAAATACCCAGGCACTACAACGAGGGCTAGTAAGGAAAACATCAATAACATGTATATCAAATATACCTTTGATGGTGCCAGCCTTCTTGTCCGCTAAGTACTTCGGACGATTCGCTTCGGTGACCCTTGTCCTTGCAATAGAAGCACTCAGTGTCCGGCTTAGGACCAGACTTGAGCTTCTTCTCAGCAGGAGCATTGCGCTTGCCGCCGCCCTTCTTGAAGGACTTCTTTGCTCCCTTACCTTTCTTAAAGGAGGGCTTGTTGACCATCAACACATGATTATCCTTCTTGATGTCCACCTCCGCAGCCTTCAGCTTTGCGAAGAGCTCGATGATCGTATCAGTGGAACCAATCTGATTATGAGTCACTACAAAACTTTTGTATCTGGGAGGGAGTGATTGCAGAACTCTGTCAATCTTGAGCTCCTCTGGAATCGTGCATTCCAGTTGCTCAAGGCGTTGAGTGTAGCCCGACATCTTTATGGCGTGCTCACTAACGGAACTGCCTTCCTCCATCTTGCAGTTAAAGAACTTCTCAGAGATCTCATATCTCTCAGAACGGGCTTGAGTCTGAAACATGGTTTTCAGCTCCTCGAGAATCTCAAAGGGCCCGGGATAGGTTTCAAAACGATTTTTTAGTTCCGGTTCCATAGCAAACAACATGGTGCTCTTAATCACACCATAACCATCTTTGCGCGACTAATAGACAACTTTTCATCACCGTAAGCCTTGATTCTTGAGGGGTCACCTAACGCTTTCCCAAGGACATAGTCCTTTTGTCCGCCAGACAGAATGATTCTTAGATTGCAGAACCAATTGGTGAAGTTAGACCCATTGTTTCTAAGCTTTTCTTTCTCAGCAAAAACATTGAAGTTGAAGTTGGACTTGGCCATGTGATCTATAGTATTTTCAAGTAAAATTTAGACTATGTTCATGATAAATAGTTCAACTTAATCAAATTACTAGATGAACTCCCACTAAATTCAACATCCCTCAAGTTGTTTAGTGAACACGATCCAAATTCACCACACCTAATCCGATCATCACGAGAAGAGATGTGGTTTCAATGGTGGACAACAAAGTGTCGATCATATCATTCATATGACTCATGCTTAACCTTTCGGTTCTTGTGTTCCGAGGCCATGTCTGTACATGCTAGGCTCGTCAAGCTAGACCCAAGTATTTCCGCGTGTGCAAAACTGGCTTGCACCCGTTGTATGTGAGCGTAGAGTCTATAGCACCCGATCATCACGTGATGCTTGGACACGACGAACTTTCGCAACGGTGCATACTTGGGGAGAACACAGTGTTTTTTATCTTGATCTTTAAGTGAGGAATCATCTTATAATGCTACCGTCGCGATCTAAGCATAATAAGATACATAAAAGGATAAACATCACATGCATATAACTTTATGTGACATGGTATAGCCAATATTCGCGCAATGATCTCCATCTTGTGTGTTCCGGCATGATCTCCATCACTCCACCATGATTGCCTCCACCACGAATAGCAACTACAACTATTGCTAACTACTTAGCGATAAAGTAAAGCTATTACATGGCGTATAAGAAGTTGACTCGCAGGTCATACACAATTATAAAGACAACCATATGGCTCCTGCTGGTTGTGTACTCATCGACATGCAAGTCGTGAAACATTACAAAACATGATCATCGCATACAATATACACATCACATCTTGGGCCATACCATATCACAGAAAACACTCCCTGCAAAAACAAGTTAGACGCCTCTACTTTGTTGTTGCATGTTTTACGTGGCTTATGGGAGTAGATTCTAAGAACGATTCTTACCTACGGAAAGCCACAACGGTGATATTATGATTGCCAAACTCCGGTGTTAATCCCATGACAACTATAGTGAGAGAGCGGCATCCACCACCGCATGTGTGGTACAAGCCACCGTCAAGTGCGGAGCGGTCTCATGACGACGTCGCGTAAGGTTGGCTGGACCGCTTCAATCTCACTATCCGCATCATAAGAAGAACACAAACAAGAGGCTTGCAACAAAAACATCAACGCGCAAAAACCATGTTGCGTTCTACTCGTGAAACACATCTACGCATAGATCTAGCTCGATACCCTTTGAAGGGTTTGGCGGCATAGTAAATCAAAATTTTCTACGGATGCGAACAGAGGAAAGCCAAGATCTAATCTAGGAGATGCAATCAACGAGAGATTGGATTAGATCTTCATACCCTTGAAGATTCGCAGCGGTGAACGTCGTCGGAACGTGGGTGATGTAGTCGTACTCGCTTCTCCTCCTCGCGATCCGATCCGATCTAGCACCACAAGTGGCGGTGCCTCCGTGAGATGCACATGTGCATCACCTCGACGTGTCCTCCTTCCTCGGACCAGCAAGTATGGTGGAGAGATAGATGGGATCTACAACACGACGGCGTGGTGTATATGGTGGAGAGTTTCTGCAGCAGGGCTTCGCCTACAAACAGTCGGGAGGGAGAGAGGAAGGTATCAAGGCTACTAGGGTTGGAGGCAAGGTGTAAGGGGGGAGGGGGCGCACCAGCCCTCTATTTATAGAGGGGGGGGCGGCCAGCCCTTTCCTCTCCTCCAAGCCTTAGGCCAGCGGCCAAGGGAGGGAGGAGTGGGGGGCAAGGACTCTCCCTCCTTCTAGAAATTCTATCCCTAGTTTAAACGATTTAAACCCTATAGAATCGGCTGGGCCCTATGGGGCCTTGTGCCCCTGGCCCAATGCGGCCAGGACACTCCCTCATAGGCCCATGCCCCCTCCCGAAGGTGGGGCCACGTTGGTCCCCTTCCGGAAGGTTCTAGAAGCTTCCGGTACAATACCGATTAACCCGGAACAATTCCGAACTCCAAAAAACTGCCTTTATATATGAATCTTATTCTCCGGACCACTCGGAACCTCTCGTGATGTCCAGGATCCCATCCGAGACTCAACAAAAACTCATAAACCAATTATCCAATCTATCCTAGCCGAGACACATTAAGTGTGTGACCTGCGGGTTCGAGAATATGCGACATGATCTTCTATCAATAATCAACAACGGGTGCAGGCACCCATATTGACTCCCACACATTCATCGATGATCATATCGGATGAACCACGATGCCAGGATTCAATCAATCCCATATATATATTCCCTTCGTCTCGCGATATTTTACTTGCCCGAGATTCGATCGTCGGTACCGTCATACCTAGTTCAATCTCGTTCACAGCAAGTACTTTGCTCGTTCCGTAATCCGATATCACTTTGTGATTAACTCCTTAACCACATGCTTGCAAGCGGTGTTGATATCGATTACCGAGTGGGCCCGAAGTATATCTCTCCGACTTGGGAGGGACAAATCCCATCTCGATACATACAACCCAACAGATACTTCCCGATCACCTGAGAGACACCTTTATGATCACCCTCTCATAGGATGACGTTTGATGACCTCAAAGCTTTCTTCCGATACCAGGGAGTTGTATTATCTCATGGTCTAAGGAATACAATATTTGACATAGGAAAAGCTTCGCAAAGATGAACACGATGATACGATCTAATTGCTTCGCTTAGTTTGGGTCTGTCCATCATATTATTCTCCAATGATATGATCTCATTATCAATTGACAACTCATGTCTATGGTTAGGAAACCTTAACCATCATTGATCAATGGACTAGTCCATAGAGGCGTACTAGGGACACGGTGTTGTTCACAAACCACACAAGTATTAAAGTTTCCGCTTAATACAATTCTAGCATGGAATATAAACTTTATCGTGAACAAGAATTATAATAATAACATCTTTATTATTGCCTCTAGGGCATAATTCCAACACTATGTATCTTTGTATTGCTTTGGTGGTACCAAGGCAGTAAAACACTTAATGAAGTGGGACATGATCGGTGACTGATGCGTGATGCCTAAACTGTGTGTGTCAGTTGAGTACACCATTTTTTACAACGCAAGCGTAAAGTATGCAAAACTAATAATTGAAAACCATAAAACTACATGTATTTGACTATGCAAATTCAAACCGACTACGCATGGTTGATGTCCTGACTCCTATTTTCACACAATCAAATACCCCTTGTTCCATAATATAAGACTTTTTAACAAGTTATTTTGCTTCTAAAAAGGCTTAGGTTCCGTTTGGTAGCTCAGTATTTTGTAAAACGAAATATTCCGAAACTTAAGTATTCCAACGCTTGGCTAACGAAATCCATAGTTTTTCTCCTTTCTAAGTTTTAGAAAAAAGAGGGCCCTACCTCATTTTCAAAATCCTTCATAAATACTAAATTTTGAGAGATAATCCAGTTATAAAACCATATATTTATTGGATCAAGATATTTTAATGTATTCCATACTTCAGTATTTTTTTCTAAAATATTTTGATGCCGAACGGCGCCTTGTATTGTGAAAGAAGAGGGAGTGCCCCTTAAGGAGATCTGGCCAGATTAAAACTATAATAATGGACATATTTGCGTATAAATAACAATATCGTTGCTAGCTCGCCAACTAATGTTTGCTGTATTTTATTTTGCGAATTTATGTTAACAACTTGCTAAAATGCTTATATTGTAAAACAGGGGCGGAGTGCCTCTTAAGAAGACCCGGCCAGACTAAAACAACAATATAATGAAGATATTTGCATAGATATAACAATATCGTTGTTAGCTCACCAAGTGAAATATGTTTGCTATTTATTTGCGATTATGTTTGATATATATCTGTGACTCGACAAAACTAGGGACATCCGGAGAAGGGTTGTTTGGAATGAAAATGGCATCTATGATCTATCAAATAGTTTGAAGAAACAAAAATCATAAGACTGTCACTGTATCACATTGTTCACTGCGGTACAAAATCATTAGCGGCAGTGAAGAAGAGCTGAACGGTGACGTTATGGACAGATCCGAGCAGCGAATTTTCTCACTCACGCAGTGTTGTCCGATTCCAACAGCCACGTTCCGGACGGCATCTCTCTCTTTCTTTGAGCGTAACGCCTGCCTTGTCTGCTCAGTGGTGGCTGCCGGAATCGTTTGTACATTTGCGTATTTTTCCCGTTATTTTTGGGAAGCAGGTTCCGATTTTTTATTTATTTTTGGCGAAGTCTGGAAGTTCCAATCTTGTTTGGAATTTTGGTGCTGAGATTTTGTCTTCACTGCTGCCGCCGATTGTGTTGTTACAATACAGACCTAGTAGTTGTGTGTTCCATAGCAACAACGGACAAGGTATTTTTTGTGAAAACTCTCCAATTGTCTCCTATTTGGTGCAAAAGAAGATATAATCCGTCAGAGGTTGCTCTCTCAATGCCGTCGCATGAAAAGTCAGTGGTTCGGACGTGTGTACGGTCGAGAAATAGTTGAGATTTATTTTGTTGTTATTAGTTGTAACAGGTCCCTTGATCAGGACTGTCGGTCACTTCATTGCGTAATGCTCGTGTAATTTCTAAACCCTAACTTCTAACCATGTCATCAAACCTGCCTTGTACCATGACCTTCTCTTTCCTTCTTAATTGATGAAAAAAAATTGGTTACACGAAGTGGCATCTTTATGAAGACTTCATCCTGGTCTAGACACACAGAGTTGGTGCCTGCTGACGGTAACGGAGAATATCTTTTGCTAACAATCCTAGAGCCGCTTACCTCATATTTTTCTACATTCATGAAAATGTCAGCATTGCAAGTTGCTTTCCAACTTGTATAAATCTTTTGGGGGTGAAGAATGAGCTCCTGTAGTAGGCACAATTTGGGGAAGTATCAGTAGTGCTTTTCCTTAGAGGAAGACTTGGGAGGTCAAGCAACCAATAGCTGTGGTGTTGTTGCTCGGACACACAAAATTTGTGGTGAGCAATAATTATGCCAACTTCCACCTGGTTTTCCAGGCATGTGAGAACAATTCCGTGCTCGTGGTCAGGCGCCAACCCACGCCTCATAATCGTCTGAGGGGTCAAGTATAAATTCAAGCATTGTTGGAAGTCTAAATTCAACCAAAATTGTGTATTTGGGCGGCAAATTCGAACGTCCGATCCATGCGGACTTCGAACCAAAATTGTGTATTTGTGTATTTGGGCGGCAAATTCGAACCAAGCATTGTCGGACTTGGCAACTGGACTGCAGTGCCTGACCATGCGGGCGGCATGCCGTTTGGCTCGCTCCTCGGCAGCCTTGGTGGCGTCTGAGGGTCGGGTAGCAGATCTCAGCAGCCAGATCTGCTGCATCTCGTCCTTCCTGCTCTCCGATGAATCTCGCTGGTGGCAGGCGGTGGTTCAAAGGAGTTGGCAGAAGACGGGCATCCCTCTAAATAAGGCTTGCACTGGGTGCTTCGGGCTGGAGGTGCCGGGTCTCCTCTGGCTTGATGTGGTCGTTCTTCTCTTCACAGTGGTGCTCTCATGGGGAGAGTCGGAGGCTGTGGCGGAGAAGACCACCACTCACCCCTCCAATAAGATCCAACCCTCTGCCCCGGTTCGTCGCCATCGCCATCTTCTCCGTTCGCCTCCCTAGGTCCGTGGCAGGTTCCTTGGTGCTGATGGTGAGCCGCTTCACCTGTTGCGGTGGTGGCGTGCCTTCGCTACTCTGTATGTTCTTGCTTTGTCTCCTCTTTTCCTCTCGATCCCCATGGTAGGGATGAAGGAAAGTGATGATGGAGTCAAGGCGGCGCCGAAGTGGCTCGGGAGTGCAAGAGCCTATTGGTCCTGGAGCATCCTCTCGTCGTCCACGAGGACGCGAATCTTCATCAAGCCCGTGAGCTCCGGCACATCATCAACCTCCATTGGGAGGCCCTTCTCGAGGTCGGGCTCTGAGGGCTTTGCTGGGCCGGCGACAAGTGGTTGCGTCCCCGTCGTCGTTCTCGGCCTTCGCCGCTTTGCTCATGAGTGGGAAGAGATAGGTCCTGACTGTAATTGCAATCTTTTAGCAGGGTCCTATCTACAAATGTCAGGGACCCATGTTTTAATTTTTTGCCTTTATGGGGTTCTCTGTATTATTTCTATACACCCACTGTTATTATAAATGCCAGGCTCTAGCCCCTTCTGGGGCTCTCCGTTGTTAAAAAAAAAAATCTACTACTATCATCAAGGTTTCTTCTTCATTCTAGAAAACATACCGGTGGGCGCTGGTAAATGACTGATTAACTGAAATACCAGAAATACCGGTCCAATAACGTCAAGATTATCAAATAAAATTAAAAAAATCATCCAAATTTTCAAATTTCAGAAAATTATAAAATTCCGGTGAATGACGGCCGATATTTTCTTATACCGGTGGGTACAAGAAGAACCGGTTTTCGCCGAGATCTCAGAAATACCCGCCGAGGAAAAGAAAAACTGATCTTTACTCCTTGCGTGGGCCCTCCTCCTTTTCCAACTAAGATCGTCATATCATCGGTGTACAAGTATATTTCATCGCGTGCTCTTCTTTTTTCTTGTCGGTTTTTCTTGTTTTTCGGCAAGGAGAAGACGGGATGTCTGCATCAATCGATGTGCACAACATTTCCATTACGTACAAAGTTTTTATCAAGTGTATTTGAATAAAACACTTAACCAGCAAAAATGATAAAACATGAAGCCTATATGCATCACAAAGTCGTTTATTGGACCGTCATCTATTGTGGTAGACGACGCCTTAGTCCGGGCAAAGTATTAGCGCAGCTCAGCCTCTGAGTGCAAAGTTGTGATGTCAAAGATTTTTAGGTTGTATATTAATTTTTTATGAAAATGTTATGTAGTACATTATTAGGAAAACTGCTATAAGTAATTCACACATGCATGACGTATATGTTAGTGGTGTTTACGGGTAAAATAGGCGTGGTGGACTGTCCACATGTGTTCTACGGCAGACCGTAAGCGTCGCGTACATGGGGTGGTGCGCCAGGACACAGGTGGCCGTATACCACATACCCGTAGCGCACTAGGTCAGGGTGCGCTATATGTGTGAAACTTAGCCGTAGCGCACCCTGACCTAGTGCGCTATGGGTATGTGTGTTGCGGCAGCAGCTTGGTCAACTTACCCGTAGGACACCTTGTCCTAGTGTTCTACGGCTATGTGGCATGCACCAACTCCACACCCCTGGACCGTCTTTTTAGCCTTGCAAAAAAAAATTCATATGTCTAAATGTAGGTAATTTGGTCTAGTTTCTAGAAAAATTAACAAACAATAATTTTGACTTAAAAAAAAAGTTATGTCACGGTAAAATGGTCGTAACTTTTACATACAATATCGAAAAAATGTTTAATGTACTAAAATGACGAGAACGAGATTTCACATCCGCTCGCAACCACCTCTAGTCGTTTAGCAATTTTTTAGATTTTCAAAATTAGAAAAAGAGTAAAAAATTACGGTCAAAAAACCGTTTTTTCCTGCAGAAAAAAAGGGTCACTTACCCGTAGCGCACCACCCCTAGTGTGCCACGAGTAAGTTGGGCGGGATTCAAAATTCGAATCACCACCCCGCCAGCCACCTACCTCCTTTTCCCTCCCCCTTCTCTCCTTTTCCTTTTTCTCCCTTCTCCTTCTCCTTCTCCTTCTCCTCCTTCCCCTTCTCTCTCCGGCCTCCTTGTTGCTCCGCCTCCTTGCTCTGGCCTCCTCCTCTCCTTGCAGTGACGACGGCGACAACGGCCTCCTCTCCTCCTCCTCCTCCTCCTCCTTGCAGTGACGACGGTGATGGCGACGGCCTCCTCCTCCTTGCAGTGACGACGACGATGGTAGGATCCTTCTTCTCCTCCTCATAGCGAAGATGATGGCGACCTCTCCGATGAGGTAACGGCGACCGCGCAGACAACGACAGCTCCGGCGAGGCGACGACGGTGACCACTCCGACGAAGCAACGGCGACGACCCACACCGACGAGCGACGGCACTGACGGCTGTGGGGGCGGCGAGATCCAAATCTCTTTTTTTTTTGAATTTTGACATTCGTATCCGTGACGCACAACACCTAGTGCGCCATGGCTAACTTTTCATACGCGTGGCACACAACAGCTAGTGCGCCACAGCTAACTTTTCATATGCGTGATGCACCACCTAGTGCGCCACGACTAACTTTTAGCCATAGTGCGCGCCTCATGGCGCACCCCTAGTGCGTCACGGATAGCCAAAACATGTGTGCCACGAATTAACAGTTACCTAGTAGTGGTCAACTGACTACACATCTGGCATGTGGCTTTGCCACTAGTGCAGCTGCATCGTTGAATTTGTGGCCATGTAAACACAGTTTTAACTCTCACATATCACTATTTTGCTAATGTATTTCTGGTCGAGTCCAAGCAGCTGCCTAGGGTCGGCAGGAGGTGGCGCCACCATTGGTCATTTAGGACGCGTTTCGTAAGTTGTATTGGTTTTTCTTTTCGGGGATGCTGAAGGTTGTAGTGTTAGTCAAACAACCTTTGTGCTCCTTTGTGTAGTTTGTTTGTACCCTGCATGAGGGGTAGTTGCATGGGTTGGGTTACTATATTTTGGTGGTTTGATTGCCTGTGCAATACTCTTTTGGCTCATCTTATACAAACTATCCTTGTTTGGTTGTCCATTGGAGGCTCGCTACGATCATCTTCTTCTTCCTTGTAATAAGCTTAGCATGAAGAAAGTAACATCACATAATAACACGAAGAACACAAGAAGAACACATGCATAAGAACAAGAAGAGCAAAGCCAGAACAACATGAACAATACAAGCATAACATCATGAACAACATAGCTAGAACAACTAGAATAACACAATTAGGACATCAGGAACAACACAACCAAAACAACTAGAATAACACAATGAGGACATTAGGAAGAATACAGTCAGGACATCCGGAAGAACAGAAGCACAAAGAACATGAAGAACACAAGCATGTACTAGTCATAACAAGCAACATATTAATTACACTAACATGTTCATGCGTGAGAGTGGCCTAAAGAGGGCCAGTTCATCATATCACCACGCGTTCACCATCACATGAGAGGTTATTATATATCACCTCATTAGAAATTTTTAGGATATGGTTACGACATCAATGCAAGTAGAAGTCATCCATCACAAATTTCCTTGATCTTGTTCAGCTTATCCTTATTTGTCTCACTAGATTTGATCATATCAAAGATGATGTACTCAAGACTTTTATTTTTCCTCCTTCAAAACCTGCATTTCCTCATCCCATTTCTTCTGCTTGGCTTTCATCCCTCTGCTTGGGTTTTCTGCACCTTTTTTAGTGTATCCACTTCAATGCTTCTTTCAGCTTGTTCTTCTCCACTAATTCCTCCTCATCCCTAGGAGTGGTAACCCTAATCCTGGACAAGTTCTCCTCTAGCACCTTTTTCTTAGTTTCATCCATTAATTCTGTGACATCAACTAGTAGAATTGAGTATTTCTTCTCAATCTTGTTCTTCTCATCAACCAGCTCTTTCACTAACTTTGTATTCTCAATCCCCTCATCGATTCTAGCACTGGTGTTGTTATGATACATGCCCCAAAGTCAACCTAATGTGTTTTTCACTAGTTCTGGCCATTCTTATCAAACCAAGTCACAAACGCACAATTTGTGACTTCCTACAAAGGAGAATTACAAGCTCAAATATAGTGAATGAACTAGTAAAGGGTAGATCACAAGCTAAGAACTTACATTCTGCTCTTGTCATGGATAGAATATGCGGTTAGTGTTGCTTCCTTCAAATGCAACACACTTGACATGCTGAAGCTTGTGGACGCGACACACCTCGGTATAATCTAGTACTATGCCGCAACATGTGGGTTCTTCGATGCAGTCATGATCATAGTCCATGTCCGTGAGTTACGAATAGACCAAATCAAGTATATCGGAGGCCTAATCAGAAATTCTCAAATTGCCAGCAAACCCTAACACGAGGGAGGAATTGGGGGAAATCGAGCTTACCCCTAGATATGATTGGTTCGAGCTCTCACCGTCATTCTAGCTCTACATGGTAACTAGAGAGTCGGCTCAACGAAGCAGAGGTAGCAGTCTTCACGGGATTACTGCCATCGCTGCCACCACCGATGACCGAAGATGAGGGAGCCGCCTGCAGCTAACCGACCAGGAAAGATAACTCGATGGGGAGGCGATGGTTTTGGTTTTAGCGGTGAGCAGGGAGGGAGTTTCAGTGGGAGGTGAGTGAATATGTCCCACCAGCTCTTCTGCTGGATCCGATCTACGCCATTGTCGACCGCGCTCATGCGGGCGAGCTCCTCTTTTGCATCAAGTGGGCACCCTATGAGTCTGACTCACTGAAAATGCTCGATTCGAGCGTTGTCTATGGGGCTGGCTACAAACTGCTTTTCCTTACACCGGCATTTGTACTTTGGGTAACACCATTATGTCAAAAGTATGGAAAATAAAGGTATGGTATAGAGTGTCGCTATAAGTATACGTTGTCCATATTTTCTTTAAATTGGAAAGAAATTTGGACTTGTATGTGGCTAGCATTAATCATTTCGTAACCATGAACATATGCATTGTCAGGCTTGCAGCGCAAAGGATTTTTTTAAAAAAAATTACACCCTTGTAATTAGAATTTAGTTTGCTTCCTATCCATAGGAATGGCAAGACATTTATCTAGGGTTACTTCCCTTCGTCGGCGACGCCACCGGTCCGTCCCGTCTCCGGCGTCCTAAGAGCCATGGAGGCGTGGCGGAACACGGCCTCTCGCCGACGGGAGGTCTTAGTGTTTCGTCTAAACTGTTTTCAGTGTCTTCTTCAGGATGTTGAGACGTCGGCTACATTCTAAAGTTAGAATAAGCTCTTCCCACCATATCCTTTCTTTAGCGGTGCGTCTAGCATCGGCGGAGGGCGAATGGGATCGTGTGTCCAACGGATCCCTTTCTATCCGGTCGTTTTCCGTATTTGTTGGTGTGGTTTGAGGTCAATCTGTTTCGATCAACGTTTGTCATCTTCGGCGATGGTTGCTCCTCTAGTATGCTGGCCCTTTGGGGTCTTAGCACGACGACTTTCCGTCCGTCTAGTAAAACAGGCTCTACTACGGCAGCTTTGCCTAGCTCCGGTGATGGAGGGGTGAGGATGGCGGCGCGCCTTTGGCTCATGCCAATGTTTGTAGTCATCGCTAGGTAGTCCAATAACCTATTCGTAATTTTTATTACTTTTCAGACTCTTTGTGCTGCTTTTGATGATTATTAATAGATTGGTGAAATTTTGAGAAAAAAAAGAAATAGTAAAACATTTAAACCTTTTTACCTTGATGAAAAACCTGGTTTAAATTAGAGCAGGCCGAACTTATTTATTATTTTGTGGGAAAGCAAGCTGAAACTCATAGGAGACTTTACATGTCTTTTTTTTTTGAGGGACGGAAGACCTTACATGTGATAAATGCATATGTTCATGCTATATTTTTTAGGGGCTTGGTCCACTTGGAAGGCCCAATTAACCATTCCAAGTTTACATGCCATTCGTACTGTTTCGGTCCATTTCATTGGGCATCTCTACGAGACTATTTGGTCTGCGGTAAAGAAAAAAAAACTACGAGCTTCTGACTCCTGAACACATAGAGCGTCTATGCATTTGGTTCAAACTTCAAAGCGATGCAAAGGTCCTCTTAAACCGGTTCGCTACAGTATTGAACATTGATTCACCTTGCGTAGCAGCAAAAGCCACTCACTATGTTATTACCCAATACCGGATTATTGGGCTAATAACTTTTTTAGGAGTACTAGGCTAAATTGTGTATTAATCACCCAAATTAATTCCCTGCATGGCCCCCTTCCTGCTTAGGCTGGTCATAGTGCTAAGAACATCTCTACTCGACTACCCAGAACGTCGATCCGGACGCCGAATTTAGGTCCGGACGCCAAAAACGGCTCAGTCGCGTATCCACGAACCTGTTTTCGTCCGGATTTGCGCGAACTTTGGTCCGGGCTTCCCAGGCCGTACCGAGGATCCCGGGAACGCCCTTGGAACGCCGGACGCAGCGAAAACGGGCGTGGGCCAGCTCTGTCGGCGAGAGAAGGCTGAACTCCCGCCACTTCGCCGAGCTCCCGCCCTTTTCTTTCTCCCCTCCCGCCTTTCTTCCCCATTCCCCCACTCCCGCCACTCCGCCGAGCTCCCGCCCATCATGCCGCCGAAGGGTTTCGTCCAACCCAGATCGATCCTCGGCGAGGCTACAACGGAGAAGAAGGCGAGGAAGCCGAGAGCGCCGCCGAAGAAGCCGGAGGGCATGTCCTCCTCCGAGTGGGAGAAGAAGGAGCACGCCAGGAAGATCGCGTCACACGACTGGAAGGGCAGAAAGGAGAGGACGAAGCTCCGACAAGAACAAGAGCAGGCGGCGGCGGAAGAGCAGGCGATCGTGAGGGCGAACCAGGCGGCAGCGACGAGGTCGGCGTTGATGGCGGCATACGGTTCGCATCATAGAAAACAAAAAATTTCCTACGATAGGAACTATGTACCAAGATCTATCTACTAGATACAAACAACGGGCGGATGTATATCCGTAGAGAACATACCCTTGAAGACCGACAAAGCTTAACGAGTTAAACTCGTGGTTGATGTAGACGATCTCTTGCCGATCTCAAGATCGAGAGGAAGTCCTAGTGCCGCAAAACAGCAACGCATCCGTGCTCGCACACACATACATGACACCGAGCAACCTCTGCCTCCTCGCTCCAGCGATGCAGCAGAAGCACAACTCTTTCTTGCCGAATAGCCACTGGGAACATGTATCTCGCTAGTCCGAGACCATGGGGATAAATTCTAGAGGGGGGGGGAGAGATCCTTCACGAGGAGGTGTGAGTGAGAAGTGAGGAGGGGGTGCCTTTTATAGGATATGGGGGACCCCAAGGGTGTGTCCGGCGCATGGGGGCTGCCCCCTTGCCCTCCCCTCATTCATGTGGGTGGACACTCCACTCACAAAATCCTTTCAATTCCCTCCACTCAAAATTTCTATTAAATTTCCACCAAATTTAATGCAAACTCTCATTAAATAAAACTCCTTTTATTTATTCATAATTTTGTCAATTACTTTAATGACAAACATTCACATATAACCCCTTTCTAGTATTCCATTTCACATGCAAAAACACTTTCTGCAATTTCACCCAAAAACCTGTTTCGGTATCTAGTGAAATAAATTCCTACGCTTGTTATTCTTTCCGGCATGAAACTTTTGCTCCAATTGGATGTCAGTGTCCCTTAAGTGTGTCACCCTACGGTTCGCGAATAATGCGGACATGATCGAGACCCTTCTCCGATCAATAATCCGAAGCGGGACCTGGAGATCCATACTGACTCCCACACATTCAACGATGACTTTCCTGTGATCGTCGGAACCTTTTACGCTAGTATCTTAATCCCTTTGTTTCACGATATATTACATGTCCCAGATTCGATCATCGGTATCTCCATACCTAGTTTGATCTTGATACAGACATGCACTCTTTTCTCGTTCCCGTGATATAACACGCTAGTGATCAAATCACTTGCTTGCAAGCTAACCAATATGATATCACCGAGAGGGCCCAGAGTATATCTATCCGTCATCGGGACGAACAAATTCCACTCTCGATCCATGAGCCTCAACATAACACTTTAGTAGTTCTGAAGCCATCTTTATAATCACCCAGTTACGGTGTGACGTTTGATGTCATCAAGAAACTCTTCCGGTGTTAGTGATTGACATGATCTCATGGTCTAAGGATTAGGATCACTTCGTTAAGTTGTTATAGCAATATAAACTCAATGACTTTGATCGTAATGCTATACTTCGGATGAATGTTCATCACATCATTACACTAATGTTGTGATCTCGTTATTAACAACATCCAATGTCTATGATCAGGAAACTCTGATCATCTTGTTAATCAACGAGCTAGTTTCTGAGAGAGGCATAACTAGGAACTTTCTGTTTGTTTATTAAACACACATGTATTAATGTTTCCGTATTAATACAATTATAGCATGAAAAATAAACATCTCTCATATACTTGGAATACACATAATAAACACTTTATTATTGCCTCTCATGGCATATTCCCTTTAGTCTCCCACTTGCACTAAAGACAATAATCTAGTTACATAGTGATGTATCTAACACCCATGGAATTCTGGTGTAGATCATGTTTTGCTCTAGGGAGAGTTTTAGTCAACGGATCTACTACATTGAGATCAGTATGTACTTTACAGATCTTTATATCTTCATCCTTGACATGCTCGCTGATGGAGTGAAACCAGTGCTTAATATGCTTGGAATGCTTGTGAGACCTTGGTTCTTTAGCATTGGCAATGGCACCATTGTTGTCACAATAGATCACCATTGGGTCCAACGCGCTTGCAACCACACCTAGTTCGGATATGAACTCCTTCATCCAAACTACTTCCTGAGCCGCTTCCGAAGCAGCAACATATTCGGCCTCCGTTGTTGATCCCGTCACCACAGGTTGTTTGGAGCTCCTCCAACTAACCTCTCCGCCATTCATGAGAAATACCTAGCTGGATTGAGACTTAGAGTCATCCGGATCGGTGTCAAAGCTAGCGTCGACATAACACTTAGCAACGAGCTCTTCTTCACCTCCGTATACAAGAAACATATCCTTAGTTCTTCGCAAGTACTTAAGGATATTCTTAACCGCTTTCCAGTGTTCCGAACCTGAATCCGATTGGTACCTATTAGTCAAACTAATAGCATGTGCCACATTCGGTCTTGTATATAGCATGGCGTACATTATAGAGCCTATGACTGAAGCATAGGGGACTTTGTCCATAATATCTCTTTCTTCCACCGTAGCCAGAATTTGAGTCTTACTCAATGTCGTGCCTTGCAACATATGTAAGAACCCCTTCTTACTTTCGTCTATTTTAAACTTCTTTAAAATCTTATCAAGGTATGTACTTTGCGATAGCCCTATTAGGCGCCTAGATCTATCTCTATAGATCTTTATGCCTAATATGTATGACGCTTCACCTAGGTCCTTCATTGAAAATTTGCTGTTTAGATAACTTTTAACACTGTTTAAAAGATCTATATCATTACCGATCAATAATATGTCATCCACATATAGTATCAGAAATGCCACATTGCTCCCACTCACTTTCTTGTAAATACAAGCTTCTCCATAAGTTTGGACAAATCCAAACTCTTTGATCACCTCATCAAAGCGGAGATTCCAACTTCGTGATGCTTGCTTCAATCCATAGATGGATCGCTGAAGCTTGCACACCTTGTTAGCATACTTAGGATTGACAAAACCCTTTGGTTGTATCATATACAACTCTTCTTCAATATTGCCATTGAGGAACGTGGTTTTGACATCCATCTGACATATCTCATAATCGAAATATGCAGCAAATGCTAACATAATCCTAACTGATTTTAGCATCGCTACGGGAGAGAATGTCTCATCGTAGTCAAATCCTTGAATTTGTCGAAACCCCTTTGTGACAATTCGAGCTTTATAGACGGTCACATTACCATCAGCATCAGTTTTCCTTTTGAAAATACATTTATTCTCCACGGCCTTACGGTCGTGAGGTAAGTCTACCAAGTTCCAAACTTGATTTTCATACATGGATTCCATCTCGGATTTCATGGCTTCTAACCATTTGTTGGAATCCGGGCTCATCATCGCTTCTTCATGTGTCGTAGGGTCATCATTTTCATCAACCATGAAATTCATGACAGGATTTCCATATAGCTCGGGAGCTGCACGCGTCCAGCTAGACCTGCAAGGTTCGTTAGTACTCTCTTTCGGAGTTTCATGATCATTATCATTAGTTCCCTCTTCAACTGGTGAAGCCAACTCCGAAATGACTTCTGGCACTGCGCTACTCGCCATACTTTGAAGAGAAGGTTCAATAACCTCTTCGAGTTATACCTTCCGACTACTCACACCTTTCGCGAGAAACTCTTTCTCTAGAAAGGATCCATTCTTGGCAACAAAAACCTTGCCCTCGGATCTGTGATAGAAGGAATACCCAATAGTTTCCTTAGGATATCCTATGAAGACGCATTTTTCCGCTTTGGGTTCGAGTTTATCCGATTGAAGTTTCTTCACATAAACATCGCATCCCTAAACTTTAAGAAATGATAGCTTAGGTTTGTTTCCAAACCATAATTCGTACAATGTCTTTTCAACGGATTTAGATGGTGCCCGATTTAAAGTGAATGCAGCAGTTTCTAGTGCATAACCCCAAAATGACAACGGCAAGTCCATAAGAGATAGCATAGATCGAACCATATCCAATAAAGTACGATTACGATGTTCTGACACACCATTTCGCTGTGGTGTTCCGGCAGGTGTGAGTGTGAAACAATTCCACACTCTTTCATGTGGGTGCAAAACTCGTAACTAAGATACTCACCTCCACAGTTGGACCGTAGAAATTTGATCTTTCTATTACGATGATTTTCCACTTCATTCTGAAATTCCTTGAACTTTTCAAAGGTTTCAGATTGTTTTTCATCAAGTAGATATAACTTTATCTACTCAAATCATCCGTGAAAGTAACAAAATAACGATATCCACCTCGCGCCGATACACTCGTTGGACCACATACATCAGAATGTATGATTTCCAATAAATCTATCGCCCGTTCCATTGAACCGGAAATCGGCGTTCTAGTCATCTTGCCCATAAGGCATGGCTCACATGTATCAAATGATTCAAAATCAAGTGATTCCAAAAGTCCATCCGAATGGAGCTTCTTCATGCGTTTAACGCCAATATGACCTAGACGGCAGTGCCACATATATGCGGATATATCATCATTAAGTTTAATCCTTTTAGCATCAACATTATAAATATGTGTAATACTATTATCGAGATCCAATAGAAATAAACCATTCATCATCGGTGCATGACCATAAAAGATTTCATTCATATAAATAGAACAACCATTGTTCTCGGATTTAAATGAATAACCACTTCGCATCAAACACGATCCAGATACAATGTTCATGCTCAGTGCTGGCACCATATAACAATTATTCAAGTTTATTACTAATCCCAACGGTAAGTGGAGAGGCAGTGTTCCGACGGTGATCACATCAATGCTTGATACATTGTCGATATCCATCTTGACCTCACCCCTTGCTAGCGGTCGCTTGTTCCGCAGCCTCTGATTCGAGTTACAAATATTAATAACTGAACCGGTATCAAATACCCAGGTGCTACTGCGAGCACTAGTTAAGTACACATCAATAACATGTATATCATATATACCTTTGTTTGCCTTGCCAGGCCTTCTTGTCTGCCAAATACTGTTGGAGATATGCCCTAGAGGCAATAATAAATATAGTTATTATTATATCTTTGTGTTTATGATAAATGTTTACATTCATGCTGTAATAGTATTAACAAGGAAACATTAATACTTGTGTGATTTGTAAACTAAAATAAGAGTCCCTAGTAAAGCCTCTTTATAATACTAGCTTGTTGGTTAATAGATGATTGTGGTTTCCCTATCATGAACATTGAGATGTTATTAACAACAAGATCATATCGTTAGGAGAATGATATGGTGGACATACTCCTATAGATAAGCATAGCATAAAGATCAAATCATTTTAATAGTTCAATTGCTATATGCTTTCTGATACATAGTAACCTAATTCCTTCGACCATGAGATCATGCATATCACCTTTACCGGATGGATGCTTTAATGACATCAAACACCACACCGTAACTGGGTGGCTATAAAGGTGGCATTGAGTGTTCGGAAAGTATTGGTTGAAACACATGGATCAAGAGTGGGATTTGTCCATCCATATGACGGATAGATATACTCTGGGCCCGCTCGGTGAAATGTCATCCAATTAGCTTGCAAGCATGTGACTGGCTCACAAGGGATCACCTATCACGGGAACGAGAAAAGAGTACTTATCGGTAACAAGGTTGAACTAGGTATGCAGAGATACCGACGATCATAACCTCGGATAAGTAAACTATCGTGAGACAAAGGGAAATTGGTATCGTATGTAAGTGGTTCATTCGATCGCAAAGTAATCGTAGAAATATGTGGGAGCCATATGAATTTCCAGATTCCTCTATTGGTTATTGTTCGGAGAAGTGTCTCGATCATGTCCGCATAATTCACGAACCATAGGGAGACACACTTAAGGATTCAACGTTGTTTGAGTAGTTATGGAATGATGAGGAAGAGACCGAATGTTGTTCAGAGTCTCGAATGGGATTCGGGATATCACGAGGAGATCCGGAATGGTCCGAAGAATAAGATTCATATAAGGAAAGTCCCATTTCGGAGTCGGAGAATGGTTCCGGTGTTTTCATCGGGAATGTTCTAGAAGGTTCCGGAATGTCCGGCACTCCGGAGGGGAAGGGTACATTAATGTGTTATATCAAGTTGGTATGATTGCATTATGTACTCGGTGTCATCGCTGAACAAAATAGAGGGTTTATTCAAATCCTAGTTTGAAAAGTCAAACGCCAAGTTTGAAAGTCAAACAACTATTTTTGGGAAGTGGAGAAAGAGGAGGAAACCGAGTTGGGGAGGAGTCCCTCCTCCACCGCCGGCCCACCTCCAAGCCGAGTTGGGGAGGGACTCCCCTCCCCTTGTCCGGCCGGCCCCTCCACCTATATAAGGAGGGGCAGGGCTCCCCTCCTAGACACACAAGATCCCCGCCTCCAAACCCTAAGCCGCCAGCGCCGCCACCTGCTGCCGCCGCCGCCTAGCAACCCTAGCCGCCGGCCATGCTTCCTCCTCGGCGTGTATAAACCCTAGATTGTCGAGGGACTCTCTCATACTCCACCATACTCGCTCCGGCTTAAGGCGAAGCCCTGCGAGATCTCCCCTCTACTTCCTGCACGCCTTTGTCTGCGGAATCGCGAGGAGAGTGCTACAACCTCCGCTGCCTGCTAGAACAAGGGAGAGGAAGGTCTTCGTCGAGCACTGAACGTGTGACCGATCATGGGAGCGCTTAACGCAGTAGCGCCGGAAGGATCGTCTACGCGATCTTGAGATCGGGAAGAGTACGACTACATCACCCACGAGAATCCGCTCTCGTTAAACACTTTGGAATCTTCGAGGGTGAGTTATTCCATCGACTCGTTGCTACAATCTAGTAGATAGATCTTGGCTTGTTTGTTTGTATGCGATAGAAAATTTTGTTTTCCATGCTACGAATCCCTACAGTGGTATCAGAGTCGTGTCTATATGTAGATCTGTTGCACGAGTAGAACACAATGGTCATTGTGCGCGTTGATGCTTTTATTGTCGATTGCTTCTTGTGTACTTTGCATCTTGTGGGATGTTGGGATGAAGCGGCCCGGGCTAACCTTACATGACATCGTTCATGAGAATTTCTCCACGCTTGACATGCAACTTGTATTGCATAAGTGGCTTTGCGGGTGCCTGTTTCTCCTAGCATAGTTAAGATCCAATTTACAACGGGTGATTAACAATACTAGTATCAATGTTGTGGTTCTTGTTCGTAAGTTAGAACGACACTTATTGAAAGCCCCAAACCACGTAAAATATGCAAAGAAAGTAGAGGCGTCTAACTTTGTTTTGCAGGGGTGTGCAGTGATGTGATATGGCCATGATTGTGATTATATTTGATGTATGCAATGTTCCTTATTGTAAGTTGGCAATCGGCAGGAGCCATATGGTTGTTTTTAATTTATGTTAAGACCCGCATGTCTATTCAAAGTAGTTGTAATAGTTGAAGCCGGTGGACGACAACCATGGAGAAGCGTCATTGACATTGATGCAATGCCGGTGATGATGGAGATCATGTTCGTGCTAGAAGATGGAGATCGGAAGCACAAAGAAGAAAAGGCCATATCATATCACATATTATGAATTGCATGTGATACTAATCCTTTATGCATCTTGTATTGCTTAGTAGACGACTGTAGCATTATAAGATGATCCCTCATGCACATGAATTTCAAGTCATAAAGTGTTCACCCTTAGTTAGCACCGTTGCTAAAGCTTGTTGTTTCGAAGCACCACGTGATGATCGGGTTTGTTAGATTCCACAAGTGTCTACAACGTGAGCAAGCCAGATTTGCTCATGCGGAAGCTAAGGTTTGATCTTGACGAGCCTAGCATGTACAGACATGGTCTCGGAACACGGATCACCGAAAGGTAAAGCATGAATCATATAGTAGATATGATGAACATGTCGATTGTTCGCCATTGAAATATCAGCTCTCGTGATGATCGGTGTTGATGTGGTGGATTTGGTTCGTGTGATCACTAAAACAATGTGAGGGATATTGTTTTGAGTGGGAGTTCACCTAGATTAATTTTATTATTAATTTGAACTCAATTTGTCATAAACTTATTCTAAACTATTGCAAATTTATTGTAGATCAATGCAAGCCCCTACCATCAATTTTAATGCGTTCCTAGAGAAAGAAAAGTTGAAAAACAATGGAAGCAACTTCGCGGATTGGTTCCGCAATTTGAGGATTGTCCTCACAGCTGGTAATTTGACCTATGTCTTTGGATGCACATTTGGGTGACCCACTGCGGTGATGCTTCCGATGAAGTAAAGAATGTTTACCTCACTCGGAAGACTCAGTACTCCACAGTTCAGTGTGCTATCTTGTATGGTTTAGAATCGGAGCTTCAAAAAAGGTTTGATAATTCAGACCCACATGATATTGTCCGTGAACTCAAATTGATCTTTGAGACTCACGCGACAGTTGATAGCTATGAGGCTTCTGAAAAGTTCTCTAACTGCAAGATGGAAGAGGGCAGCTCCGTCAGTGAGCATGTGCTTAAGATGTCTAGGCACGCAAACAAACTTCAAAGCTTGGGTATAGTGATTCCTAATGCTTTGGGGATTTACCGTGTCCTCCAATCACTACCACCAAGTTACAAGAACTTTGTGATGAAATACAATATGCAAAGCATGAATAAGCAGTTGCCAGAACTCTTCTCCATGTTAAAATCTGCAGAAGTGGAGATCAAGAAAGAGCACCAAGTGTTGATGGTCAATAAGACCACCAAATTCACTAAAGGCAAGTCTAAGCAAAAGGGACACTTCAAGAAGGGTGGTAAGAAAGTTACCGCACCGACGAAGAAGACCAAGGCTGGACCCAAGCTAGAAACTGAGTGCTTTTACTGCAAGGGAGAAGGTCACTGGAAGCGGAATTGCCCAAAGTACTTGGCGGATTTGAAGAACGGCAACATCAAGAAGAAAGGTATATCCGATATACATGTTATTGATGTGTATCTCACTAGTACTCGTAGTAGTGCACGGTATTTGATCTTTGGTTCGGTTCATATTTGTAACTTTCAAACAGTGCATAATAAGCGGAAGCTAGTGAAGAACGAGGTGACGATGCTGGAAGCGGATCAAAGGTTGATGTGATCGCGGTCGGCACGCTACCTCTTCATCTACCATCGAGATTAGTTTTATACTTAAATAATTGTTATTTGGTGCCTGCGTTGAGCATGAACATTATATCGGGATCTTGTTTATTGCGAGACGGTTACTTGTTTAAGTCCGAGAATAATGGTTGTTCGATTTATATGAGTAATATGTTTTATGCACATGCACCTTTGATAGATGGTCTATTTTTGTTGAATCTCGATAGTGGAAATACACATATTAATAACATTGAGGCTAAACGTTTGAAATCGAGCGATAACTCGACTTATATGTGTAATCGCTGTCTTGGTCACATTGGAGTGAAGCGTATGAAGAAACTCCATTCCGATGGACTTCTTGAATCACTTGAAAGATGCGAAGCATGTCTGATGGGTAAAATGACTAAGACTCCATTCTCTGGTATGATGGAGCGAGCTACGGACTTATTGGAAATCATACATACCGATGTGTGTGGGCCAATGAGTGTAGCATCGCGCGGTGGTTATCGTTATGTTCTTACCTTCACGGATGATTTGAGTAGATATGGTATATCTATTTCATGAAACATAAGTCCGAAACTTTCGAGAAGTTTAAGGAATTTCAAAGTGAGGTAGAGAATCAACGTAACAAGAAGATTAAATTTCTACGTTCTGATCGTGGAGGTGAATATCTAAGTTACGAGTTTGGTGAGCATTTGAAGAAATGCGGAATACTTTCACAATTGACACCGCCGGGAACACCATAGCGTAATGGTGTGTCCGAACGTCGTAATCGAACTCTCTTAGATATGGTTCGTTCTATGATGTCACTTACAGATTTACCGCTATCATTTTGGGGTTATGCATTAGAAACAGCCGCATTCACTTTAAATAGGGCACCATATAAATCCGTTGAAACGACACCGTATGAATTATGGTTTGGAAAGAAACCTAGATTGTCGTTCCTTAAAGTTTGGGGTTGTGAAGCCTATGTAAAGAAGTTACAGCCGGACAAGCTTGAACCCAAAGCGGAAAAATGCGTCTTCATTGGATACCCGAAGGAAACTATTGGGTATACCTTCTATCATAGATCCGAGGGCAAAATCTTCGTTGCCAAGAATGGATCCTTTCTAGAGAAGGAATTTCTCTCAAAAGAAGTGACTGGAAGGAAAGTAGAACTCGACGAGGTTGTCGAACCTTCTCTCGAAATTGCGAGTAGCGCAGCACCGGAAGAAGTTCCTGTGGTGCCTGCACCAGTTAGAGAAGAAGCTAATGATGATGATCATGAAACTTCGGTTGAAGTTGCTAAAGAGCCTCGCAGGTCAACAAGAACTCGTACCACTCCAGATTGGTATGATCCCGTTATGAGTGTCATGTTGGTGGACAACACCGATGACCCTGAGACATATGAGGAAGCAATGATGAGCCCAGATTCCAATAAATGGCAAGAAGCCATGAAATCCGAGATTGGATCCATGTACGAAAACCAAGTATGGACTTTGGTGGACTTACCGGATGGACGGAAGGCTGTCGAGAACAAATGGATTTTCAAGAAGAAAACAGATGCTGATGGTAATGTTACTATCTATAAAGCTCGACTTGTCGCAAAGGGGTTTCGACAAATTCAAGGAGTTGACTACGATGAGACTTTCTCACCATGAGAAGCTAAAGTCTGTGAGGATTATGTTAGCAATCGCTGCATATTATGATTATGAGATATGGCAGATGGATGTCAAAACAGCATTCCTCAATGGAGACATTGATGAAGAGTTGTATATGATGCAACCCAAAGGTTTTGTCGATCCTAAAGATGCTAACAAGGTATGCCAACTCCAACGGTCCATCTATGGATTGAAGCAAGCATCCCGAAGTTGGAATCAACGTTTTGATAAGGTGATCAAAAGTTTTGGTTTTATACAAACTTATGGAGAAGCTTGTATTTACAAGAAAGTGAGTGGGAGCTCTGTAGCATTCTTAATACTATATGTAGATGACATATTGTTGATTGGGAATGATGTAGACCTTCTTAATAGTGTCAAGGAATATTTGAATAATAGTTTTTCAACGAAGGATCTTGGCGAAGCAGCTTACATATTAGGCATAAAGATTTATAAAGATAGATCGAGACGCCAAATATCATTGTCACAAAGTACATATTTGGACAAAGTTCTAAAGAGGTTTGGAATGGAAGATAGCAAGAAAGGGTTCTTGCCCATGTTGCCCAATACGACCTTGAGTAAAACTCAAAGTCCGACATCGGAAGAAGATAGAGAAAGGATGAGGAAAACTCCCTATGCCTCAGCCATAGGATCTCTAATGTATGCCATGCTATGTACTAGACCCGACATTGCATATACTGTTAGTTTAACTAGCAAATATCAAAGTGATCCAGGAGTGGATCATTGGACAGCGGTCAAAAACATCCTTAAGTACTTGAGAAGAACTAAGGATATGGTTCTTTCTTATGGAGGTGATGAACAGCTCGTTGTTAATGGTTACACCGATGCTAGTTGGAACACCGATCCAGATGATTCTAAATCACAATCTGGATACGTATTTATTTTGAATGGTGCAGCAGTTAGCTGGAGGAGTGCAAAGCAAAGCGTTGTGGCGAGATCTTCAACTGAATCGGAATACATGGCTGCTTCGGAGGCTTCACAAGAAGCGATATGGATGAAAGAGTTCATTACAGAGCTGGGTGTGGTTCCTAGTGCGCTGGACCCAATGTCTATCTACTGTGATAACATGGACGCCATAGCCAATGCGCAAGAACCAAGGTCACACAAGAAGCTGAAGCACATCAAGCTACGTTTTCACGCTATTCGAGAACATATCCAAGATGGGGATATAAAGATTTGGAAAGTACACACAGATCTGAATGTGGTGGATCCATTGACTAAACCTCTCCCGAGGGCAAAACATGACCAGCACCAAACTGCCATGGGTGTTCGGTATATTACCATGTAATCTAGATTAGATGACTCTAGTGCAAGTGGGAGACTGTTGGAGATATGCCCTAGAGGAAATAATAAATATAGTTATTATTATATCTTTGTGTTTATGATAAATGTTTACATTCATGCTATAATAGTATTAACGAGGAAACATTAATACTTGTGTGATTTGTAAACTAAAATAAGAGTCCCTAGTAAAGCCTCTTTATAATACTAGTTTGTTGGTTAATAGATGATTGTGGTTTCCCTATCATGAACATTGAGATGTTATTAACAACAAGATCATATCGTTAGGAGAATGATATGGTGGACATACTCCTATAGATAAGCGTAGCATAAAGATCAAGTCATTTTAATAGTTCAATTGCTATATGCTTTCTGATACATAGTAACCTAATTCCTTCGACCATGAGATCATGCATATCACCTTTACCGGATGGATGCTTTAATGACATCAAACACCACACCGTGAATCGGGTGGCTATAAAGGTGGCATTGAGTGTTCGGAAAGTATTGGAAACACATGGATCAAGAGTGATTTGTCCATCCATATGACGGATAGATATACTCAGGCCCTCTCGGTGGAATGTCATCCAATTAGCTTGCAAGCATGTGACCGCTCACAAGGGATCACATATCATGGGAGCGAGAAAAGAGTACTTATCGGTAACGAGGTTGAACTAGGTATGCAGAGATACAAGCGATCATAACCTCGGATAAGTAAACTATCGTGAGACAAAGGGAAATTGGTATCGTATGTAAGTGGTTCATTCGATCGCAAAGTAATCGAGAAATATGTGGGAGCCATATGAATTTCCAGATTCCTCTATTGGTTATTGTTAGAGAAGTGTCTCGATCATGTCCGCATAATTCACGAACCATAGGGAGACACACTTAAGGATTCAACGTTGTTTGAGTAGTTATGGAATGATGAGGAAGAGACCGAATGTTGTTCAGAGTCTCGAATGGGATTCGGGATATCACGAGGAGATCCGGAATGGTCCGGAGAATAAGATTCATATAAGGAAAGTCCCATTTCGGAGTCGGAGAATGGTTAGGTGTTTTCATCGAATGTTCTAGAAGGTTCCAGAATGTCCGGCACTCCGGAGGGGAAGGGTACATTAATGTGTTATATCAAGTTGGTATGATTGCATTATGTACTCGGTGTCATCGCTGAACAAAATAGAGGGTTTATTCAAATCCTAGTTTGAAAAGTCAAACGCCAAGTTTGAAAGTCAAACAGCTATTTTTGGGAAGTGGAGAAAGAGGAGGAAACCGAGTTGGGGAGGAGTCCCTCCACCGCAAATCCACCTCCAAGCCGAGTTGGGGAGGGAATCCCCTCCCCTTGGCCGGCCGGCCCCTCCACCTATATAAGGAGGGGCAGGGCTCCCCTCCTAGACACACAAGATCCCCGCCTCCAAACCCTAAGCCGCCGGCGCCGCCGCCCTAGGTCAAGCCGCCGCCTAGCAACCCTAGACACCGGCCAAGCTTCCTCCTCGGCGTGTCTAAACCCTAGATCATCGAGGGACTCTCTCATACTCCACCATACTCGCTCCGGCTTAAGGCGAAGCCCTGCGAGATCTCCCCTCTACTTGGGTACCACGCCAGTTGTCTTTGCTAGAATCGCGAGGAGAGTGCTACAACCTCCAGCTTGCTTTGGAACAAGGGAGAGGAAGGTCTTCGTCGAGTACCGAACGTGTGACCGATCGGGAGCACCTTGCGGAACGCAGCCGGGAAGGATCGTCTACGCGATCTTGAGATCGGGAAGAGTACGACTACATCACCCACGAGAATCCGCTCTCGTTAAACACTTTGGAATCTTCGAGGGTGAGTTATTCCATCGACTCGTTGCTACAATCTAGTAGATAGATCTTTGCTTGTTTGTTTGTATGCGATAGAAAATTTTGTTTTCCATGATACGAATCCCTACAAATACTTGGGGTAGTTGCGCTTCCAGTGGCCAGTCCCCTTACAATAGTAGCACTCGGTATCAGACTTAGGACCAACTCGGGGTTTCTTTTCAGGCACGGCAACCGACTTGCCGCCCTTACTTCCCTTACATTTTCCCTTCTTGTCTTTCTTGAAACCAGTGTTCTTATTGATCACCAACACTTGATGTTCCTTTTTGATCTCCACTTCTGCAGTTTTAAGCATTGACAGAAGCTCGGGGAGAGACTTCTTCATGCCTTGCATATTATAGTTCATCACAAAGCTCTTATAGCTAGGTGGCACAGACTGCATAACACGATGGATTCCTAAGTCAATGGGAATCGTTATTCCCATGGACACAAGCTTATCGGCGTAACCCGACATCTTGAGTACATGCTCACTTACAGAGTTGTGCTCTTCCATCATGCAGCTAAAGAACTTTTCTGAAGCATTGTGTGGCATCCCGCAAAACCACTACTAGAAAATCGCGTCAAATTTGTGCATTGCATCATCATCATCATGCATTGTTTGCCAAAACTATTTTCGAAAACCCCGTTTTGTTTTCCAAACGCCCCATCTCTATTCAAATGTCAAACACCGGGTCTCCGGAATAATTTTGTTTTGTTGCTATCGGGTTGCAAACGGCCCAATTAAACTAAATAAAAGTTTTGTTTAATTTGTTAGGGGCAGTCGAACGAGCCGATTTAGCCCGAACGACCACCCCCAGAAATAAAATCGGTCCGCCCCAACCAGCCCCATCTAAATCCTAAACGCACCCACTATCCTACCCACACCCCCCTGGCCACCTCACCCCCTCCAATACCAGGCTGCCACGTCACCTTGCCAAACCCCCCAACCAACCAAAAGAAGCCACCTCATCTCACCCCTCTTTCTCCCTCTCTCTCTCTCAACCCCCCAGCCCACCTACCCCACATCGCCAAAGAACCTCCAAGACGCAGCCAGCCTCCAAGCGTCCCACGACGCCACCAGCCGCCTGGGACCCACTCCCACCACCACCTGCCCCACACCGCCGCCTGCTTCTTCCCCCTCGAGCCCCCGTTCTCCTCTCTCCTCCCTGCAGCTTCCTCCTCTCTCGCTCACGCCCACCCCGCCGGCCGCCACGCAGTGCCTCGCTCGCCGCCCGCGCCCCGCTGCCGCCTCAAGCTCCTCTCCGGCCCGCCCGCCGTTCCTGCGCCTCCGCGTCGCGGCGACGCCGCCTCAAGCCACCGCTCGAGACCACCGCCTCCCGGTCCTTCCCTGCCACCGCCCGCTCACCTCAACCCGCCTCGCCAGGCCGCCGCTTGGCCTGCCCGCCTCAACGTCTCCGCGCCCGGTCGCTGGCCGCCTTGCGCCCGGCACGCGTCCTCCGCCGCCAAGCGTCCTCGCTGCCCAGTGCCCTCCGCTCCACCGCGCCCGCCTCGCGTTCACCGCCTCGCTGCCGCCGCCTCGGCCCGTTTGCCCCGCGCCCGCCGTGGCTCGCCTGCTCCGGCGAGCCCGCCGCCCAAAGACGTCTGCAACCGCCTCGCTCCGCCAGCGCCGACGCTGCCTCGCCCCTTCCCGCCCAGCCCCTCCGCCGTCGCGTCAGGTCCGGCCCGCCGCTTCCACCGTCTTCCGCGAGCTCCCGGCGACCTCCTGCGAGCCGCCGCCGCGCAGCCCGGCCCGCATCCGCTGAGCCCGGGGCTCGCCGCTTTCGCCACGCCGCACCATCGCGAGTCTCTCTCGACCACCGGATGCGCAAGCTCGGCCTCCACGGAACCCGCTGGCACACGCTCAAGACCGATCCGACGCCAAGATCCGGACGAGCGAACCCGTGCCGAAGTACGCCTACCGATCAGACGCTGGACCCACAAGATCTTCGCCACGGACGCCAAGACCGACCCCCGAAAACCCTGAGTGCGCCGCCGACCAGATCTCCACGGTGCAGCGACAAGTCCGACCCGACACGCGGACCCGTCAAGTTCCTCTCGACGACAAGAACATCGACAGAGCACCCGAAGAAAACCTGTGCGACAAGTACTCCCTCGTGAACTCCAAGGCCGTCGACACGGAACGCTAAACCCGACGAACCCCCGGACGTCAAGACCGACTCGATGGCGCGGACCCGACAAGACCCTCGCATCGGCAGGATTGACCCCGCGGCCCCGACAAGATCTTCGCGACTACTAGGGCGACACCGACCGGAAGATCCGATGAACCCCGACACGAACCAAGAACCGCTTCGAACACCAAGACCTACTTCCGACGCAACAAGTTTTACCGAGCCGAGAACGTTCCGTGAACCACGAGACCGACCCGAACCGAACCCTAACAAGATCGTCGAGCCCTCTAATGTGTGACCCTTTTCCTCGAACCCTATTTTATCACATATCAACATGTTGCACATTAAATTGTCATTCCCCATGCATAGCATTGGTTTGGGGGCCTTATGCCGATTCACGAATAATTAAATATGGGGCCCATATGGGCAAATCTAGTCTCATATTGGCCTCATTTAAACTTGTGTAGAACGGATCCATCTGTTGTCTTGCTAAACAACATTTAATTTGCGGGGGTTCTAAATAACTTGAACCATCTAATTAATTGTCGGTACCCCGGTTCCGCTTAATCTTGACCTAATTGCATCGCACCTTGCCATGCCATGCATCATACATGCATCATGCCGATCTTCTGCCAAGTGATAAATATTGCATCCGGTGTTTCTTCTAGTGTTTTGGTTCTTCGCGGATAAGGCCGTTGAGTTGATGTGAGTCACCGATCTTGGTTGAACCTTGGCATGTTTTCAGTGAGCATCTCCCTTTCTACCTATCTTACTTTTATAGTATTTACTTCCTCCTGTTGATCTTTGCTATCTCGTGTTGCGATGCTCTAGATTTCGTACGTGATATCCCTTGCAGCCATATATAGCCTTGGACACATCCTATTACTGTTGCTTGGTAGATAGTTGGACCCGCGTGTCGTAGTCGCTTGCCCAGTGTTTTGTTTGTCGTCAAGTACCACCTTTGTGGGAGAATTGCCGCATGTTGGCGTTGAAGATGATCATGGTTTACTTATTGTTCCACTTTAATTCCTGTTTAACAACTAAAATTGAATTAAGCGAGGCATCGGTGGGTGATAGGTAAGATTTGGTTTTCGACGCCCACTTGTGTCCCAGGACCGAGTTCTTGACACTGTTCCGAGATCGAGCGCTAACCACGGTGGGGAGATATGGGCCCCATTGATAATTACCTGATTTCAAATTATTGTCTTTGGGGCCAAACTAGTTTGGGGTTTTATTACTATCCTGTACTTATGCCATGCTTTACCGCTTTAATTACGATTGTCAGGTCTGCATCTTGTCTTAGGAATTGTGACCCGTTACGTGGTATCGGCAGTCCCGTTTGGGGGCATCTTGTTACACCGCCCCACAAACCCTAAGTCCGTCTCGGAGACCGGCCGACTTCGCGGGTGTACTTAGTGGGTGGCCCCGATTGCTTGCTTTAGTGCGGGAACGTCGTGACTTAGGCCCCGCCGACATACCGATGGGTGTATGTTAACCGATCCGCAAAAGGGTCAAGTGCTGTGGATACTTTGGTGCACCCTGCAGGTTTAAATCTTTTCGAGAAGCCGTGTCCGGTTATGGACGACTTGGAGCACGTTGTCTCGATCATAGACAACTATAACTAAAGTTCTTGTCATAACTTGACTTGTATTCGATTGGACTAGTAATCTGCTTCACTACAACGGAATGGCTAAGTAAAAGTACCAACAACTGCTGGGTTTTGGGGTTATCTCATGATAATTGTATCTGACTAGTAAGTGTTGCCACTATAACGGAATGATTAACTAAAAGTGCCCACTGCTTACTTTATCAGGACGATAATCTGAATCTGACTAGTAATTGCCGCAACGATAACCGAATAAGTAAAACTGCCAACTGTGTGAGTTCCTCGGTTGACTTCCTCGTTTGGTCTCGAGGGGGAAACACCAGGATGGGTTTGTTTGGTGACAGCTTCAGGTTGGATCCGGTTAGGTCATTCTTACCCCTCTCTGATATCCGCTAGTTGAATCGAGTCTCTATAGGTTGTTAGTGCATGTTGCCGCTGCCGCTCAGTCCACCATACCTATGTAGGCGAGGACCGCCGAATTCTAGCCTCGCCGTGCTTTGGCCTCGATCTTGACGCTTCTTTTTCCTTTGCCCTTTGTCGACACCCCTTTGTTTAAGCGGGTTTTGAGATCGACGCCAAGAAGGTGGTTACCCTTCCGCTTGGCACAGGTTATGGACGCCATGGGTTATTCTTCAGGGCTCTTAGCCCCATTTGCTTCTTGTCCGTAGCTGGACGCACTATCGTTTTCAAGGTGATTTGGATCTTTGTACCGTATATTTGTATTCTTGACTCTTTGAGTCGCTGTTATATATATATCTGTTCTGTGGGTCCCATCGAGGATTGTGTAATGTTATTACCGCTTTTCCACCCGCACGAAAGTGCTGGTGGGCACCTTTGAATCGCTTCTGCGCGGTTTGGCGAATTTTGCTAAAACTTGCATAGGTCCGATTAGGGTGTTACTGAGTGGTATCGAGCACAGCTATGCGATACACAAGTCCACTGTAGGATAACCTAGCTAACTCAAGTAGAGTGTCAAAACTATTTTGAAAAATCGGTTGGATAGTTCTGATTAGGTCTGATTTTACTCCTTACCCCTCTGCTATTCTCCTCTTACCTCGACGTGTTTTGAATCTGCTCTCTTCTCTCTCTTCGAGTCCAGGAATTCTCGTGGTTGGGTTTCCGTCGTACCTTCAGGGCTTCGCTTTCTTCCTTTTTGTAACGGAGGTGCTACGATCATCAATCTGCAACTTGTCTGTTGTACCCTTCCTCCAGTCTTTTAATCTTGAGCTCTTTATCCATCTGTGTTCCTTGCTGGATGTCGGTGTCGTTGAAAAACATATGAGGAGGACGAGCGTTGGTGAAATTGGAGTATACCTTGAGCATGTGTTGTTCATGCCAATGGAACCATCGCGGAACCTAATCAGTGTGTCTTTCATACGATTTCTGCTGGCATCATATCTTTGTTCCGGATACCGCCTAAGAAGATCTTCAGTCTAATTCCGAGAGTAGGTTGCTTAATCCGCCTATTCGTGTGCAGAGTAATGGTTTGAGTGTGGGATGGAGTAGCTACCCTACCACTGCTCTTATCATTCACTCTTGTATGTCGAATCAGTGGATCCAGCAATTTACTCCGTCCACGGAAGTTAGGGGTGGCTTGATTTGTGATACCTCTACCTCCGACCTTTTGTTTCCGGAGTGCTCTCGGCGATCGTGAACAACGACCTTTGTTGGTGGTGTCGCCGATACCCAGATGAAGAAGGAACCCTCGTTAGTGGTGTCGCGAGGATCTACACAAAGCGAGAAGACAGATATCGCCGACCTTCCTTCCGGTACCATGAGGCGGATCTCGAGGGCGAGATCCATTGTTAGTGGTGTCGAATTGTGGCATCCCGCAAAACCACTACTAGAAAATCGCGTCAAATTTGTGCATTGCATCATCATCATCATGCATTGTTTGCCAAAACTATTTTCGAAAACCCCGTTTTGTTTTCCAAACGCCCCATCTCTATTCAAATGTCAAACACCGGGTCTCCGGAATAATTTTGTTTTGTTGCTATCGGGTTGCAAACGGCCCAATTAAACTAAATAAAAGTTTTGTTTAATTTGTTAGGGGCAGTCGAACGGGCCGATTTAGCCCGAACGACCACCCCCAGAAATAAAATCGGTCCGCCCCAACCAGCCCCATCTAAATCCTAAACGCACCCACTATCCTACCCACACCCCCCTGGCCACCTCACCCCCTCCAATACCAGGCTGCCACGTCACCTTGCCAAACCCCCCAACCAACCAAAAGAAGCCACCTCATCTCACCCCTCTTTCTCCCTCTCTCTCAACCCCCAGCCCACCTACCCACATCGCCCCAAGAACCCAAAGACGCACACGCCACAGCCTCGCCTCGTCCCACGCACGCCACCAGCGCCCTGGGACCCACCCTGTCCTCTACCCGGCCCCACACCGCGGTACCCGCCTGGCCCTGTGCTTCTTCCCCCTCGAGCCCCCGTTCTCCTCTCCTCCCTGCAAGCTCCCCTCCCTCTCTCGCGCCGCTCCGCCCACCCCAGCGCCGCCGCAGCAGTGCTCCTCGCCCGGGCCCGCCCACGCCGCCCTCAAGCTCCTCCCGGCTCCGCCCTCACGCCGTTTCTGCGCCTCGCGTCGCCGCGACGCCTGCACCCTCAAGCCACCGCTCGAGACCACCGCCGCCTCCCTGCTCACCGCCCCGCCACCTCCCGTCAACCTCGCCGCCCGCCGCTTGTGCCGCGCTGCCCGCCTCAACGTCTCCGCGGCCGGTCGCCGCCGCTGCTTCGCCGCAAGCGCGTCCTCCGCCCGCGCTAGCCTCGCCTGCCGGTGCCCTCCGCTCCACCGCCCGCCTCGCGTTCACCGCCTCGCCGCCGCCGCCTCGCCGCCTGCCGCCCGCGCCCGCCGCTCGCCTCGGTGCTCGGCGAGCCCCGCCGCCCAAAGACGTCCGCAACCGCTCGCTCCTCACGGCAGCGCCGACGCCGCCTTCCCGCGCTTCGCCAGCCCTCCGTCGCCGTCCGCGTCGGTCGCCCGCCGCTTCCACCGTCTTCCGCGAGCTCGGCGACCTCCTGCGAAGCCGCCTCGCCGCCAGCTTCGGCCCGCATCCGCTGAGCCTGCGGGCTCGCCACATGCCACGTCGCACCATCGCGAGCCGCCTCGCGCGGTCTCTGTCGGCCACCGGATGCAGCAAGCTCGGCCTCCTGGAACCCGCTGGCACACGCCTGAAGACCGATCCGAAGGACGCCAAGATCCGGACCGGAAACCGAACCCCGTGCCGACGAGTACGCCTACCGGATACCGAGACGCTGGACCCACAAGATCTTCGCCACGGACGCCAAGACCGACCCCCGAAAACCCTGAGTGCGCCGCCGACCAGATCTCCACGGTGCAGCGACAAGTCCGACCCGACACGCGGACCCGTCAAGTTCCTCTCGACGACAAGAACATCGACAGAGCACCCGAAGAAAACCTGTGCGACAAGTACTCCCTCGTGAACTCCAAGGCCGTCGACACGGAACGCTAAACCCGACGAACCCCCGGACGTCAAGACCGACTCGATGGCGCGGACCCGACAAGACCCTCGCATCGGCAGGATTGACCCCGCGGCCCCGACAAGATCTTCGCGACTACTAGGACGACACCGACCCGGAAGATCCGATGAACCCCCGACACCGAACCAAGAACCGCTTCCCGAACACCAAGACCTACTTCCCGGACGCAACAAGTTTTACCCCGGAGCCGAGAACGTTCCGTCGAACCCTGAGACCGACCCCGAACCCCGGAACCCTAACAAGATCGTCGAGCCCCCTCTAATGTGTGACCCCTTTTCCTCGAACCCTATTTTATCACATATCAACATGTTGCACATTAAATTGTCATTCCCCCATGCATAGCATTGGTTTGGGGGCCTTATGCCGATTCACCGAATAATTAAATATGGGGCCCATATGCGGGCAAATCTAGTCTCATATTGGCCTCATTTAAACTTGTGTAGCGAACCGGATCCATCTGTTGTCTTGCTAAACAACATTTAATTTGCGGGGGTTCTAAATAACTTGAACCATCTAATTAATTGTCGGTACCCCGGTTCCGCTTAATCTTGACCTAATTGCATCGCACCTTGCCATGCCATGCATCATACATGCATCATGCCGATCTTCTGCCAAGTGATAAATATTGCATCCGGTGTTTCTTCTAGTGTTTTGGTTCTTCGCGGATAAGGCCGTTGAGTTGATGTGAGCTTCGCCCCGATCTTCGGTTGAACCTTCGGCATGTTTTCAGGCGAGCATCTCCCCCTTTCTACCTATCTTACTTTTATAGTATTTACTTCCCTCCTGTTGATCTTTGCTATCTGTGTTGCGATGCTCTAGATTTCGTACCCGTGATATCCCTTGCAGCCATATATAGCCTTGGACACATCCTATTACCTGTTGCTTGGTAGATAGTTGGACCCGCGTGTCGTAGTCGCTTGCCCCAGTGTTTTGTTTGTCGTCAAGTACCACCTTTGTGGGAGAATTGCCGCATGTTGGCGTTGAAGATGATCATGGTTTACTTATTGTTCCACTTTAATTCCTGTTTAACAACTAAAATTGAATTAAGCAGAGGCATCGGTGGGTGATAGGTAAGATTTGGTTTTCGAGCACTTGTGTCCGTGGGACCCGAGTTCTTGACACTGTTCGAGATCGAGCGCTAACCACGGTGGGGAGATATGGGCCCCATTGATAATTACACGATTTCAAAGTATTGTCTTGGGGCCACAAACTAGTTTGGGGTTTTATTACTATCTGTACTTATGCCATGCTTTACCGCTTTAATTACGATTGTGCGAGTCTTGCTTTGTCTTGTTAGGGATTGTGACCCGTTTACGTGGTATCGGCAGTCCCCGTTTGGGGGCATACTGTCGTTTACCGCCGGCCCCACAAACCCTAAGTCCGTCTCGGAGACCGGCCGACTTCGTTGCGGGTGTACTTAGTGGGGTGGCCCCCCAGTGCTTGCTTTGGGTCTGGGAACGTCGTGACTTAGGCCCCGCCGACATACCGATGGGTGTATGTTAGCTGATCGGCAAAAGGGTGAAGTGCTGTGGATACTTTGGTGCACCCTGCGGTTTAAATCTTTTTAGAGAAGCCGTGTCGCGGTTATGGACGACTTGGAGCACGATTAATGCGATCATAGACAACTATAACTAAAGTTCTTGTCATAACTTGACTTGTATTCGATTTGACTAGTAATCAGCTTCACTACGGAATGGCTAAGTAAAAGTACCAACAACTGCTGGGTTTTGGGGTTATCTCATGATAATTGTATCGACTAGTAAGTGTTGCCACTATAACGGAATGATTAACTAAAAGTGCCTTGCTTACTTTATCGGACGATAATCTGAATCGACTAGTAATTGCAACGATAACGAATAAGTAAAGCGCCAAATGTGAGTTCCTCGGTTGACTTCCTCGTTTGGTCTCGAGGGGGAAACACCAGGATGGGTTTGTTTGGTGGCAGCTTCGGGTTGGATCCGGTTAGGTCATTCTTACCCCTCTCTGATATCCGCTAGTTGAATCGAGTCTCTATAGGTTGTTAGTGCATGTTGCCGCTCGATCCACCATACCTATGTGGCGAGGACCGCGAATTCTAGCCTCGCTGTGTCTTGGCCTCGATCGACGCTCCTTCTTTTCCTTTGCCCTTTGTCGACACCCTTTTGTTTAAGCAGGTTTTGAGATCGACGCCGTTAGCGGGGTTACCCTTCCGGCTTTGGGCAGGGTTATGGACGCCATGGGTTATTCTTGAGGCTCTTAGCCCCATTTGCTTCTTGTCCGTAGTGGACGCCTATCGTTTTCAAGGTGATTTGGATCTTTGTACCGTATATTTGTATTCTTGACTCTTTGAGTCATTATATATATATATCTTACGTGGGTCCCATCGAGGACTGTTGTGTAATGTTATTACTTCGTTTTCCACCCGCACGAAAGTGCCTGGTGGGCACCTTTGAATCGTTTCTATGCGGGTTTGGCGAATTTTGCTAAAACTTGCATAGGTCCGATTCTGAGGGTGTTACACATTGTAGCTCTCTACAGCAGCATGTGTGTTGAAAATCATTTTCAACTCACCCATTGTATCAAATGCATTACCGTTTTCGAAACGCTTTCGAAGTTCCGGCTCTAGCCCGTACAATATGTCGCAATGAACTAAGTTGTGGTCCTCCTGACGAGTCTGATAGACATTCTTCTCCTCGTCAGGGGCATCATCGAAAGGTGGGGGCCTCAAAGACATATTGCTTTTGTGCAGCAGAGAGGAGAATCCTCAAATTCATGGCCCATTCGGTAAAGTTGCTACCGTTTGTTGCAAGTTTCTCTTTCTCCATGAACACATTGAAATTAAAAGCAGGTGGTGCCATCTATAACAGAATTTGTAAAGTTTAGACTAAGTTTATGATATATTGAGTTCAACTAATCCACATTACGAATGAACTCTCACTCAAAAATGACATCCCTCGTGCCTTTTTGGTGATTACATGAACAAAATCCACTACACCAAGTCCGATCATCACATGAGTCTGTGTAGCTTCAAAGGCGAGCATCAAATGGGCATCATACTATATGACTCATGCTTAACCTTTCGGTCCGTGTTCTGAGGCCATGCCTGTACATGCTAGGCTCGCCAAGTTAGAACCTTAGTATTCGCGTGTGTAACTGTCTTACACCCGAAATATGGTCGTGGATCCAAGAACACCCGATCATCACGTGATGTCTTGGAGCGACGAAAACATAATCGGTGCATACTAAAGGAAGAACACATTCTTATCTTGATATTTAAATGAGTGATCATCTTATTATGCTAATAAAACGCCAAACAAGCAATATAAGATGCTATCAAACATCACATGTTTATTAGTGAAATGATATGGTTCCCACGTATGATCTCTATCATGTGCACCGTGGTATGATCACTATCATACCTTTATGTGTAAGGCCAAGGTCTATGGAACTTACACGTTATGTATGTTGTAAGAGTATCATCTCATACTTCTACTTACAACATCACCATATCATAATACTATCCCAACAACAATCTAAACTACACGCCTCTAATTTATCCATTGCAAGTTTTACGTGGCTTAGGGCTTTCGAAGATAGAACCGTTCTTACCTACGAACATTAACCACAACGAGGATAACCAAATTGTTGAAAACTCGTTGCAAAATAGATATTGATTATATTAGGAGAGACAGACACCCGCTAGCCACTTATGCAAACTAGTTGCATGTCAAGCGTGGAATAGGTCTCATGTGCGATGACATGTAAAGTTTGTCCGGGCCGCTTTATCCCACTATGCCTCCAATATCCAAAATTACAACTAAGAAGCAACAACATGATCATCATCACCCACATACTCATATGTGTACTACCCGTGTAAAGCATCTACGCATAGATCCGGCTCTAATACCCCTGTAGGGTTCGCAGCATAAAAAACAAAACATTTCCTACGATGGGAACTATGTACCAAGATCTATCTACTAGATACAAACAACGGGCAGATGTATATCCATAGAAAACATACCCTTGAAGACCGATAAAGCTTAACGAGTTAAACTCGTGGTTGATGTAGACGATCTCTTGCCGATCTCAAGATCGAGAGGTAGTCCTAGCGCCACAAAACAGCAACGCATCCGTGCTCGCACACACGTACAAGACACCGAGCAACCTCCGCCTCCTCGCTCGAGCGATGCAGCGGAAGCACAACTCTTTCTTGCCGAATGTCCATCAGAAACATGTATCTCGCTAGTCCGAGACCATGGGGGATAAATTCTAGAGGGGAAGAGAGATCCTTCATGAGGAGGTGTGAGTGAGAAGTAAGGAGGGGGTGCCTTTTATAGGAGAGGGTGGGGAACCCCAAGGGGGTGGCCAGCGCATGGGGGCTGCCCCTTGCCCTCCCCTCATTCATGTGGGTGGACACTCCACTCACAAAATCCTTTCAATTCCCTCCACTCAAAATTTCTATTAAATTTCCACCAAATTTAATGCAAACTCTCATTAAAAAAACTCCTTTTATTTATTCAGAATTTTTTCAATTACTTTAATGACAAACATTCACATATAACTCCTTGCTAGTATTCCATTTCACATGCAAAAACACTTTCTGCCATTTCACCCAAAAACCTGTTTCGGTATCTAGTGAAATAAATTCATGCGCTTGTTATTCTTTCCGGCATGAACCTTTTGCTCCAATTGGATGTCAGTGTCCCTTAAGTGTGCCACCCTACGGTTCGGGAATAATGCGGACATGATCGAGACCCTTCTCCGATCAATAATGAGAAGCGAAACCTGAAGATCCATACTGACTCCCACACATTCAACGATGACTTTCCTATGATCATCGGAACCTTTTACGCTAGTATGTTAATCCCTTTGTTTCACGATATATTACATGTCCGAGATTCGATCATCGGTATCTCCATACCTAGTTTGATCTCGTTACCGACATGCACTCTTTTCTTGTTCCCGTGATATAACATTCTAGTGATCAAATTACTTGCTTGCAAGCTAACCAATGTGATATCACCGAGAGGGCCCAGAGTATATCTATCCGTCATCGGGACGAACAAATTCCACTCTCGATCCATGAGCCTAAACATAACACTTTAGTAGTTCTGAATCCATCTTTATAATTACCCAGTTACGGTGTGACGTTTGATGTCATCAAGAAACTCTTCCGGTGTTAATGATTGACATGATCTCATGGTCTAAGGATTAGGATCACTTCGTAAGTTGTTATAGCAATATAAAATCAATGACTTTGATCGTAATGCTATACTTCGGATGAATGTTCATCACATCATTACACTAATGTTGTGATCTCGTTATCAACAACATCCAATGCTATGATCAGGAAACTGTGATCATCTTGTTAATCAACGAGCTAGTTTATGAGAGAGGCATAACTAGGAACTTTCTATTTGTTTATTAACCAAACATGTATTAACGTTTTCGTATTAATACAATTATAGCATGCAAAATAAACATCTATCATATACTTGGAATACACATAATAAACACTTTATTATTGCCTCTTAGGGCATATTTCCGTCAGGCGGCGCCGTACCCACCCCACTGGGGAATCTAGGCAAGCGTCGGCTCTCCCTCCGGATTCTCGTCAATCTCTCCGTCCAGCTTCCAGGAGAGCCAGGCGATTGCTCGGCAGAGATACTCCTCGTCCCCCGAGTTCGATGACGGGTTCAAACCCAACATGGTCTTCCCCTGCCCGGTGCCGTGCCCTCCTTCGGCCTTCAACATGGACATCAACATCACCTACTCCGCCTCTCCGGTGTACGCAGGCCCCGCGCTGCGCCGCAGCCCACTGCCATTTGGCGCAAGCTTGGCGCAAGCAACCTATGGCGAGGCCGATGCGCGCAACATGTTCGGCGGAATGCTGGCCGGCATGTAGGTCGACACATACATGGAGGACATGATCGCCCAAGTCTCGGCCTCCAATCGCCCCTCCTTCTTCACCGAAGAATAGTCCCGGGATGATGCCGAGCACGACATCGAGTCTCAAGATTTTGCTGACCTCGACGCCGAGGAGACGCAGGCCGAGCCGACACAGGCAGAGGACGCCGAGGGTGAAGCCGTGCTGCTGGAAAAAGGCAAGAAGGGGAAAAAGAAGCCAGGCACTTCGGCGTCGGAGACGCGGATCAAGTGGACCGTGTCCGAGGACACATGTCTCGCCGAAGCTTGGAAAACGGTGAGCATGGATCCGATCACCGGTGCGAACCAGAATTCTGACAACTATTGGAGGCGCGTGAAGCTAGCGTTCGACGAGCGTAGCATTTGCGACCCAAAGTATAGCAAAATTCACATGGAGCAAGGGGAGAAGGCTATTTCCAACCATTGGGCGATCATCTAGACTGCATGCAGCAAGTGGCACAACTGCGTGGAAGAGGTGGAACGCACACAAGCCAGCGGGGAAAACATGGACAACAAGGTATTCACGAACACTATCTTCGTCGTGCACTCGCTTCCATTTTGACACACTTGACACACTTCCATTTTGCAGCTTCATCGTGGACTCGCTTTGTTACGAGAGGACATTAAGACGGAGTTCAAGTTCCGCCATGTGTTTCAGGAGATCGAGAGCTACGAAAAATGGCGGGACACTCGCCTGAGCCTCTCCAAGACCAAGGACGACGTCTACAACCCGGAGGCCCCTCCCGCTGCTGCCGACGAAGGAAGGCTAGGCCAGAAGAAGGCGAAGATGCTCAAATCCGCCGGACCTCCCGCCGAGCGTCTCCAGGCTTCGATCGAGAAATGCATCGCCGACACGAGGGCGCACGCCGAGAAGAGGGCCGAGAATACCAACGAGCGGTGGAAGCAGCTGTTCGAGACCCAAGGGGAAAAGGTGGCCCTCCTCAAGGCCAACTGCGCTGAGAAGAATGCCAACTATGCCGCCAAGAAGCGGAGCACGGATCTGAAGTTCTTGATGGGCGGAGAGAACACGTCGAAGATGAGCTCGCCGGTCAAGGCCTGGTACATGGCACAATGCCAGGCCATCCTCCAGGGCGAGATCACGCCTTCCGCTGCGCCGAACGCCCCTGCGCCGAACGACACCACCACTACGCCGAGCTCTGCTTCCACCTCCTCCAACCAGTCGGCGTCCATCGAAGAGACGGCCGCCCCCGCCCGTCCACCATGCCGCAGGAGCCCATCCCCATTGACGACTTAGAGATGGCCAAGTCATTTTCCATGTTCTGTAATAATCTGTCGTCGAACTTATGGGCGTTAATTCTGTCGAACACCTTGTGGCCGAGCTTTCGCCGGCGGGAACGATAAAAATTCAAATATGTTGATGTTTTATGTTCGCTTGGGATCTCGGCCTAGTTACGGGAGTGGGAAACTCGGCGTACCCAGGACGGAACAAGCGTCCGGGCAAAAAAAGGTTCGGATTTCGGCCTGGGTTCGCCCAACGAGTGGAGATGATCTAAGTAATTTAGGCTAGTAACATGCACATGTTACTGGTTTACGTTACTACCTTTATAGTGAATAGTAGTAATACGTGTGATGTTATACAAGTACTATAATTAATATTTTGTAGAATCATATGGTCTTGGTATGTGTGATGTTATGGTAACTAGCTAAGTTACTGCTCCTCTCTCTTTCTTTATTAATTATCATGCCATGTCATCAATTTACTTACTCTCTAGTATTTCATATACATGCATGTTACTAGCTAAGTTACTCTCACTATGACTAGCCTTAAAAAAGGAAAATGATACTATACCCCGGGGATCGCACGCATTATCCCCCGGGTCCGTGTAAGCCGTACGTCTCGTGGCCGGGTGTCCGGGCAGTTCCTTTTTTCTCTTTTACTCTGCCTTATCTTCTTCCTAACAGCACGCGAGCCCGGCCTCCAACCCCCGCCGCCCTCAGCTTCTGTAGCTCGCGCGCCTTGCGCCCCCCGCCGTTGCAGCGTGCGCCGTCCGTCGTGCCCTGGACCTTGCTCGACTACCGTGTGCTCCCCTCGCCGGAATTTGGCGCCGCCGCGATGGATTTCGCCGCCGCCACCACGATGGATTTCGCCGTCGCCACCACGATGACATGGGGGGTTTCTGCACCGCCACCGTGCTATGGACTTCCCCTGGGACCGCGTGCCTCCGAGCCACCGCGTCCAGACCATGCCGCTAGAGCCCTGCCTCCGCCGCCACGCGCCCTAAAACTTGCCGCCACAACCAGCTAGATCCCATCGGAGGCGCCCGACGACACGAAGACCACGACTGTGGTGCTTCTTATTGTCGCCGGAGATGGACTTCATAGTGGAGGTGCTCCTTTGGGTGGAGCGGCCATGGCTGCTGCGAGCACGACGCGGTAACACGCATCCATGTTCTCCATGAAGGCAATGCTACATGGTGTCCGACTGTTGCTACCACAGTCTAGATCACTTGCTACTCTAGTTGGCCGACGTCGCTACGTTTGTGTCTGTCTTTTGTTTTTTGCTACGAGCGTTTGGCTACCTTAGCATATTATTTGTGCTATATATTCATATAGTTTTTGCTACTTTTGTACAATTTTTTTGCTACAACTAATCTCTATGGTTTTGCTACGAGGTCTTCGCCTAGAGTCTCTAACGCTGTCTTCGGTGATGTCCTCTTTTGCTACACCAGAAAAAATATTTTGGTACAACCGTTTTGTGGTTTTGCTACATTAGTGTAAATTTTTAGCTACAAGGTCTCCAGAGACGATATTTCAGGCGAGAGTCTCCGGTGATGTCAGTTTTGCTATATTAGGATTTTTTTTGCTACAAGGTCTTCGGCGAGGTCTCCGGCGAACTCTCCGACAAGGTCCAGTCTATTTATTCTTTTTGTAAAACGAACTGTTTTCTGCTACGTGTAGCAAAAGCGGGTCTATTTATGCAAAAGTGAGTATGTTTATAGCAAAAGTGAGATCTAAATCCTTTTTAAAGGACACGTGTCAGTAGGAGGACCCGGAGGATTTTGAAGAATTATCCCCGAAGGACGCGTACTACGATCCTTAAAAATAACCTTCCAGCCTTTTCGTGATTTTCTCTCTATTTCGTTTTCTTGTGTGAACACTTTGAATACGTGTCCATTTTCGTTGCACGTAGCGTGATATCAACTCCCAACGTGGGCCTAAGGTGAACTTTGGAATTTCAATATTAATTACGGCATCGATCAAGGCTAGACTGTCCCTTTTCTCTTATTTTTCATGACCAATCATAAATCACCTTGGTCCTAGTGTTTTGCTAATTTAGGCCAATAATCCGATATAGAGGGAGTATCATTATTCGATTGGTAGATACAACAAAGATGAGAAGTGAAGAGTCTTTTTTCATTTTTTTCTCAAAAAATGAGAGGTTTTTTTCATTTCAGTTGCCCCTGCCTCGGTATGGCCGCAAGTCCTAGTTGCAACTCGTTTTCATTCTAGCTAGTAACCATGTCGGGAAGCACGTCATCGACGGAACGACGTATCGGTGGGCACACGTGTCCATCGGGAGAAAGAGAGCGAGAGCGGGAGAAAGAAATGACCTTTATATTCCGGCAGGGTAGTTGATGGTTGTTTAGTCACTCGTCGTTCCCCTCACTTGTCATGAATACCGTCAACATGGATTGGTGGTTTTACGCTAAAATCTGAAAAGTTTTGAATTTTTGGTGAATTCGTCCCTTTGGTTTTATGTTATTCGCTCCTTCCATATATTGATATGAAAATTGATGTGTGTGGAAAAGGTAGTATAAAAGTATTCCAACCGTTTCAAAATAATTGAAGCTTTAGTATTGTTCTAAGTCAAATTATCTTCAGTTTGACCAAGTTTATAAAAATATACACTTTGTTGTCTGGAAATAATTGGTTTGACTTTATCTAAATTTCTATACATCTAGACACTTTCTAGTGCACATATGCATGCAAATCTAGACAAACTCAAGTCAAGTATTTTAGAACAGAGGGAGTATCAACATTTAGAACATCATTTTATTTTGGAAAAATCTAACGATCAGCGCCGCATCACAATCGTACCATGCGGCAGCACTCATACCAATACACGCGCCACGACCCCGCCGTGGCCGGGTGGCTGGCCGACCGATCCACATAGTATACGAGTACTTTTACGGTGATATTCTGGCTGCTGGTATGATGCTTATTTCAACATATCTTGATTTGATTCATTTTGTAATTTAGCACTAAAACTTTGCATGTGATTCTAATTGCCTCTCTCTTGATCTTTTTGGAGTACAAAAGATGCATCGCACCTACAACATATTTGAAGCCTCGCGATGGAAAAATAGGAAACTAGGCACTAAGAATCTGGCCAGTATACTTATACTTTTCTAATTCTGTATTTGTGATGTGTTTTATCTGGCAATCAAGTATAATCAATCTGACAACCAAGTGTAATTTATCTGGCAATTACTTTCACATTTTTGACCGATGTCGTTACAGAGGTGATGTATTCCTATACCTTTTGGTGTTGTGTTTTATTTGGCGATCATATGTACATGGCCACCGAATGTAATTTATCCGGCAATCATCTCTAACTAATCTGGCAAGCATATGTATACATGACTTTGTTTTGGTTAAAACATGGCAACCAAATATAATAATCTGGCAATTAGACTGATTTTAACCTGGCAACCAAATATAACAATCCGGCAATTAGACTGATTTTAACCTGGCAATTCGACTTACTTAATCTAGCAGTTAGGCATATTTAGTCTGACAATTAGTACTCTTGCAATTAAAATGGCAATTAGGTACGGTTAAACCTAGCAGCCAGGAATAATTAATCTGGCAACTATAAATGTGACAAACAAGTTCTAATTATTCCCAAAATTAATAATCTAGCAATTGTGTCTAATTAATCTCGCAATTACTCCTAATTAATTTGATGATTAGACTATGATTTATCGTGTAATTAGTAATTGATCAATGAGACATGGAGACATGCACGTGATAATTTTATAATACGGAGCCGTGATGCTACTACTTGTGATGTGCAGACAGATGCATGCAGTGGGCCTATCATGATGATTTTTTAGTCCAATTTTTTTAACGAACCTACTCGTATCTACGGTTTTGTGGGTCATACAGCGACCACCGCATGGAGAGGACCAGCGTGCGGCGCCGCGCGTTAGTCCAGTCCTTTTATTTTTATTGCATTCATTATACGGTATATTTCTATGGCACACAGTTTGCACGTTATAATATTGACATTTTTGTTTAAATTCTGGTCAAAGAACTTTGACTTATTCCATCTAATTAGAACAAATTTAAGTTTATCTAGATTCGGATGTATCTAGAACTAAAACATGGCTAGATATATCTAAATAAGTATGAGTCAATTGATTTGGAGCCGAGGACAAGGTAGGCAAAAGTTGTACAGTAATTATTTTGTAACCGAGGGAGCAGTACGTAGCAACACCGCAGTGTTGGGAGGTTCACGCATGAATCTCAAACAGAACAGGACGGCGTAGATCCCGTGCAAGCTATGGTCAGATGAGACTTTGGGGTGTGAGCACCCACACAAGAAGAGTGACCATTAGCACGAGCATTACCCGCTCCGGCGCCCGAGCGCCTGCCCCCGCCGTCTGAAACATGAGCTGCCCACCATGGATGTGGTAGGTCATGGTCCTGCCTGCCTGCAGCAAGCTACCCAGAGCCGTGCCGCGGGTCGACGGCAGTATGGAGAGGCACGTCAGCTTCCCGCCCGTGAAGGTGTAGAAGTAGTTGTCTACCTTCAACTCCATCGCCGCGTGGGCGCCGTCGAACACCAGCGAGAGCACGGGGACCTTGGCTTTGGCAAGGTCGTGCGCGAGGAAGCACAGATCGTCGCCGGTGCCGTCCAACGGAGCGACGCCCTTCGACCGCACTCTGCTCTCGCCTCAAGACCCTGTACTCTGCTTCCTGCAGATACGTGACGGGCAGGGTGGTGCTGAGGACCACCGCGCCGGAGCCATCCGCCCGGACGTCGAAGGTCCCCTTCGGGATGGCGGTCAGGAGCTGGCCGTCGAGCCGCACGCCGGTGAGCCTGACGTAGTACAAGAAAGGGTCCTGCTTCTCCGTGGCCGCCAGCAGTGGCGTGCTCCTGCGTCTGGCCCCCGGCAACGTCTGCCCCGCGGCGAACTCGAGGTCGTCGGCGGGCCCCGTGCTCCAGCTGACATAGCTCTTGCCGTCAGCGTCCTCGTGAGGCGCGATGAAGTCGCTGAAGCGGGATATGTTGAGCTGCGACACGAGAGAGAGGGGGGGCCCTGCTGAAGCCGGCAAAGCCAGAGGCGCCGCCGACCATGGTCGTCACCCTGATGTCGCCGCTGCATGCAGCCGAACACCATGCCGGGGACGGCCGCGGTGCCGAAGCTGAACGTGTCGGTGGCGAGGATGCCAGACGTGCTGGAATCACCGAACGTGTCTGAGTACGTACGTGCAGCGGTCGCGGCCTCCTCCGGCGCAGTGGTGCTCCCCGCCGGGGATCGCACGCTGGCATGTCTCAGGCGCAGCCGACCTCGCGGAAGGAGTCGGAGTTCTTGGGCAGGAAGGTGCGTGCCTCCGGCCGGCGACGTGGACTGGTGCACGAGGGGCAGGGTTCGCACTGCGCCCAGAGGAGATCGTCGGTGATGTCCATGACGACGGATAGGGTCTGCGGCGTGGTCCCGATGGAGATGTCGAGGAGTAACGCGCCAAAGCCGTCTGCCGCCGCGCTGCCCTTCTGCTGGCCGCCGTCTTTGCGCTGGCCGGAGAGCAGGTTCGTTATGCCCTGCTGCGCCTTCTGTTCCATGTAATCCTTGGCAGACTCATTATCGATTAATAATAAGATCATGTCATTACCAGAATGATATGATGGACATACCCAAATTAAACAGAGCAATTAGATCGTGTCATCGTGTTCATCTTTGCGAAGCTTTTTCCTATGTCAAGTATTGTATTCCTTAGACCATGAGATAATACAACTCCCTGGTATCGGAAGAAAGCTTTGAGGTCATCAAACGTCATCCTATGTGAGGGTGATCATAAAGGTGTCTCTCAGGTGATCGGAAGTACTTGTTGGGTTGTATGTATCAAGATGAATTTGTCCCTCCCGAGTCGGGGAGATATACTCCGGACCCACTCGGTAATCGATATCAGCACCTGCTTGCAAGCACGTGGTTAATGAGCTAATCACAAAGTGATATCGGATTACGGAACGAGTAAAGTACTTGCTGTGAACGAGATTGAACTAGGTATGTCGATACCAACGATCGAATCTCGGGCAAGTAAAATATCGCGTGACGAAGGGAATTCATATATGGGATTAATTGAATCCTGGCATAGTGGTTCATCCGATATGATCATCGATGAATATGTGGGAGTCAATATGGGTTTTCAGATCCCGCTGTTGATTATTGATAGAAGATCATGTCTCCATATTCTCGAACCCGTAGGGTCACACACTTAACGTGCATCGACGCTAGGATAGAATGGATAATTGATTGATGAGTTTTTGTTCAGAGTCTTGGATGAGATCCAGGACATCACGAGAGGTTCCGAAATGGTCTGGAGAATAAGATTCATATAAATGAAAGCAGTTTTTGGATTTTGGAATCGTTTCGGAGTTTATCGGTATTGTACCGGAAGGTTCTAAAAACTTCTGGAGTGGGACCAACATGGGCCCACTTGTCGGAGTCCTACGTGGGCCTAAGGGGAAGTGCCCTGGCCACTTTGGGCCAGGGGCACAAGGCCCCTAAGGCCCAGTCGGCCAGCCCTAGGGGAAACCCTAGGGAAACCTTCTATAAGGGGGGGATGCCTTGCCCCCCACTCCACCCCTTGGGCCGCCGCCCTAGGGCTTGGAGGAGGGGCCAAGGGGGGCCGGCCAACCCCCTATATAAGGGGGCAGGGGCGCAGCCTCCCCCCACTACTCCTCCAACCCTAGCCGCCAACTGCTGCCCCTCCTCTCTCTCTCCCGACTGCGCGTAGGCGAAGCCCTGCCGCAGAAACTCTCCACCATAAGCACCACGCCGTCGTGCTGCAGATCCAATCTATCTCTCCACCATACTTGCTGGACCAAGGAAGGAGGAGACGTCGCTGCACCGTACGTGTGCATCTCTCGGAGGCGTCGCCACTTGTGGCGTAGGATTGGATCGGATCGCGAGGAGGAGACGGCGAGTACGACTACGTCAACCACGTTCCGTTGAACGTTTCCGCTGTGCGATTTCTTCAACAGTATGAAAATCTCATCAATCTCTCTCGTTGATTGCATCTCCTAGATTAGATCTTGGCTTTCTTGTTCGCATCCGTAGAATTTTTTTGATTTATTATGCTGCGAAACCCTTTAGTGGTATCAGAGCGAGATCTATGCGTAAATATGTTTCACGAGTAGAACGCAACATGCTTGTTACGGGCGTTGATGTTTTCTGTTGGAAACCTCTAGTTATGAATTTCTTATGGCGTGGCATAGTGAGATCGAAACGGTCCAGGCCAACTTTACGCGACCTCGTTCGCGAGATCGGCTCCGCACTTGACGTGTGGCTTGTTCCACACATGCGGCTGGTGGATGCCAGTTTCTCTCAGTATAGTAGTCATGGGATTTACAACGGATGTTAGCAACCATAATATCACCGTTGTGGCTTTCCGTAGGTAAGAATCGTTCTTAGCTTTTTACTCCCATAAGCCACGTAAAACATGCAACAACAAAGTAGAGGCGTCTAACTTGTTTTTGCAGGGAGTGTTTTGTGATATGGTATGGCCCAAGACATGATGTGTATGAACTGAGATGTATGCAATGATCATGTTTTGTAATTTTTCACGACTTGCATGTCGATGAGTTCACAACCGGCAGGAGCCGTATGGTTGTCTTTATAATTGTTTATGACCTGCGTGTCAACTTCTTATACGGCATGTAATAGCTTTACTTTATCGCTAAGTAGTTAGCAATAGTTGTAGTTGCTATTCGTGGTGGAGGCAATCATGGTGGAGTGATGGAGATCATGCTGGCGCGCACAAGATGGAGATCATTGCGCGGAGATTGGCTATACCATGTCACATAAAATTATATACATGTGATGTTTATCCTTTTATGTATCTTATTATGATTAGATCGCGACGGTAGCATTATAAGATGATTCCTCACTTAAAGATCAAGATAAAATTGTGTTCTCCCCATGTATGCACCGTTGCGAAAGTTCGTCATTTTGAAGCACCTCGTGATGATCGGGTGCTATAAACTCTACGTTCACATACAACGGGTGCAAGCCAGTTTTGCACACGCGAAAATACTTGGGTTTGACTTGACGAGCCTAGCATGTACAGACATGGCCTCGGAACACACGAACCGAAAGGTTAAACATGAGTCATATGAATGATATGATCGACGCTTTGTTGTCCACCATTGAAACCACATCTCTTCTTGTGAAGATCGGATTAGGTGTGGTGATTTTGGATCGTGTTCACTAAACAACTTGAGGGATGTTGAATTTAGTGGGAGTTCATCTAGTAATTTGATTAAGTTGAACTAGTTATCATGAACATAGTCTAAATTGTATTTGCAAATTTTGTAGATCAAATGGCTAAGTCCAACTTCAACTTCAACGTTTTTGCTGAGAAAGAAAAGCTTAAGAACAATGGGTCTAACTTCACCAACTAGTTCCGCAATCTGAGAATCATTCTCGCTGGCGGAAAAAAGACTATGTACTTGAGAAAGCGCTAGGTGACACCCCTGCTACTGATGCGCCGGCTGATGAAAAGTTGTTTATCAGTCACGCAAAGATGATTATGGAGTGGTTAAGAGTACCATGTTGTTTGCTATGGAACCGGAACTTCAAAATCGTTTTGAGGAGTTCGCCGGGCCCTTTGAGATACTTGAGGAACTGAAAACCATGTTTCAGACTCAGGGCCATTCTGAGAGATATGAGATCTCTAAGAAGTTCTTTAACTGCAAGATGGAGGAAGGGAGTTCCGTTAGTGAGCACGCCATTAAGATGTCAGGCTACACTCAATGTCTTGAGCAACTGGACTGCAAGATTCCAGAAGAGCTCAAGATTGACAGAGGTTTGCAATCACTCCCTCCTAGCTACAAAGGTTTTGTAGTTACTCACAATAAAATTGGTTCCACTGATACGATCACTGAGCTCTTCGCTAAGCTAAAAGCTGCGGAGGTGGATATCAAGAAAGATAATCATGTGTTGATGGTAAACAAGACCACTAGCTTTAAGAAAGCTAAGGGTGCAAAGAAATCCTTCAAGAAAGGCAGCGGCAAGCGCGTTGCCCCTGCTGAGAAGAAGCTCAAGTCTGGACCCAAGCCGAACACTGAGTGCTTCTATTGCAAGGACAAGGGTCACTGTAAGCGCAACTGTCCGAAGTACTTAGCAGACAAGAAGGGTGGAACCATTAATGGTATATTTGATATACATGCTATTGATGTTTACCTTACTAGCGCTTGTTGTAGTGCCTGGGTATCTGATATTGTTTCAGTTGCTAATATTTGTAACTCGAAACAGGAGCTACGGAATAGACGGCGGCTAGCAAGGGATGAGGTGACGATGCGCGTTGGCAATGGATCAAAAGTTGATGTGATGGCCGTCGGCACGCTCTCCTTAGTTTTACCTTCGGGATTAGTTTTAAACCTTAAGTGTTATTATGTGCCTGTGTTGAGCATGAACATTATATTTGGATCGTGTTTGTTGCAAGACGGTTATTCATTTAAATCAGAGAATAATGGTTGTTCCATTTATATGAATAACATCTTTTATGGTCATGCACCTGTTGTGAATGGTTTATTTCTTCTAAATCTCGAAAGCAATGAAACGCACATCCATAACATTGAGGCTAAGAGATGCAAAGTAGATAGTGATAATCCAACTTATTTGTGGCACTGCCGTCTAGGTCATATTAGTGTAAAACGCATGAAGAAACTCCATTCTGATGGACTTTTGGAGTCTCTTGATTTTGAATAATTTCACACGTGCGAGCCTCATGGGCAAGATGATCAAAATCCCGTTCTCCGGAATGATGGAGCGAGCAACAGACTTATTGGAAATCATACATACCGATGTATGCGGACCAATGAGTGTTTCGACGCGCGGTGGATATCGCTATTTTCTCACTTTTACTGATGACTTAAGTAGATATGGGTATATCTATTTAATGAAACATAAATCTAAAACCTTTGAAAAGTTCAAAGAATTTCAGAACGAAGTGGAAAACCATCATAACAGGAAAACTAAATTTCTACGATCCGATCGTGGAGGTGAATATTTGAGTTATGATTTTCTCACACATCTTAAAGCTAGCAGAATTGTTTCGCAACTCACGCCACCCGGAACACCACAACGCAATGGTGTGTCTGAACGCCGAAATCGAACTCTATTAGATATGGTGCGATCAATGATGTCTCTTACAGATTTGCCGTTATCATTTTGGGGTTATGCATTAGAAACCGCTGCATTCAATTTAAATAGGGCACCATCTAAATCCGTTGAGACGACACCGTATGAACTATGGTTTGGTACTAAACCTAAGTTGTTGTTTCTTAAAGTTTGGGGATGCGAAGCTTACGTCAATAAGTTGATGCCGGACAAGCTCGAACCCAAAGAGGAGAAATGCGTCTTCATAGGATACCCTAAGGAAACGATTGGGTATACCTTCTACCACAGATCCGAAGGCAAAGTGTTTGTTGCTGTAACACCCTCAAAATCGACCCTATGCAAGTTTTAGCGCTTCCCGCCAAACCCGCATAGAAACGATTCAAAGGTGCCCACCAGGCACTTTCGTGCGGGTGGAAAACGAAGTAATAACATTACACAACAGTCCTCGATGGGACCCATGAGCGATATATACAACAGCGACTCAACGAGTCAAGAATACAGATATACAATACAAAGATCCAAATCACCTTTAAAACGATAGAGCGTGCGACTACGGACAAGATGCAAATGGGGCTAAGAGCCCTGAAGAATAACCAATGGCGTCCATAACCCTGCCCAGGCCAAGCCGGAAGGGTAACCCTGCTAACGACGTCGATCTCTAAACCTGCTTAAACAAAAGGGTGCCGACAAAGGGCAAAGGAAAAAAGAGAGAGCGGTCGATCTTGAGGCCAAGACACGGCGAGGCTAGAATTGGCGGTCCTCGCCTACATAGGTGTGGTGGATCAAGCGGCGGGCATGCACTAATCAACCTATAGAGACTCGATACAATGGCGGCTATCGAGAGGGGTAAGAAAGACCTATTCGAACCATCCGATACTACCACCAAACAAACCCATCCTGTGTTTCCCTCGAGACCAAACGAGGAAGTCAACCGAGGAACTCACACGTTGGTAGTTTTATTTATTCGTTATCGTTAGCAATTACTAGTCAAGTATAGATAATCATCCGATATAATAAGCGGTGGGCAATTTTAGTTAACCATTCCGCTAGTTGCGACACTTACTAGTCAAATACAATTGGCATGAGATATCCCAAACCCAAAGGTTGTTGGTACTTTTATTTAGCCATTCCGTTGTAGTTGCAATACTTACTAGTCAGGTACAATGGTCGCAAGCGACAACCCAAACAAGCAATTGTTGGCAGTTTTATTTAGCCATTCCATTATAGTGAAGCTGATTACTAGTCATTATAAAGTCAAATTTATAGCACTACTTTAGTTATAGTTGTCTATGATCGAGATACTGTGCTCCAAGTCGTCCATAACCGCGAACACGGCTTTCAGAAAGTTTTACCCTGCAGGGGTGCACAAATAGCAACACACACTCGATCAACCTCGGAAAAACCAAATCAAAACCCAACGAGGCCTTCACGACAAAGCAATCACAAGATTCAGAAATATTTCAGGGGGCCACCCCATTAAGTATACCATAACGGTTAGCTGACTTGAGACGGACTCAAGGTTTGTGGGGGGTCAGAACGATCGGGAACCCAAAACTGGTCTTGTCGATACCGCCAAACGGGTCACGATCCTAACAAGACAGTGCTCCTCGCACAATCGTAAATAAAGCAGTAAAGCATGGCATAAGTACAGGATAGTAAATAAAACCTCAAACTAGTTTGTGGCCCCAAGAAATAAGAATGAATCAAGCTCTGGCTCAGGGGGGTCCCATAATCCTCCCGGATGTGGATAGCGCGAATATTCAAGGAACAGGTATCAAGTACTCGGGGTTCTACGGGACACAAGTGGACGGTTAATAACCAAATAACTTCTATTGCCCACCTGTGCCTCTGCTTACTTACTTCAATTTTAGTTGTTAAACAGTAATTAAAGTATTGATCATCTCCAACAATAAACATGCGGCAATACTCCAACAACCGTGGTACTTGGCGACACGCAACAGCACTTGAGCAAGCGACTATGACGCGCAGGTCCATCTATCTACCAAACAACAGGCAATAGGAGGTGTCCAAGGCAATATAAGGCTGCAAGGGATAACACGGGTACGAAAACTAGAGCATCGCAACACAGATAGCAATAGATCGACAGGAGGGAATAAATACTATAAAAGTAAGATAGGTAGAAAGGGGGAGATGCTCGCCTGAAAACATTGTCGAAGGTTCATCCAAAGATCGGGTCGACACTCGCATCAACTCATCGGCCTAATCCGTGAAGAAGCAAAACACTAGCACAAACACCGGAGGCACTATTTAATACTACGACAGAAGATCGGGCATGATGCATGTATGATGTATGACATGGCAAAGGTGCAATGCAATTAGGCCATATTAAGCGGAACCGAGGTCCCGACAAATATTTAAGTGGTTCAAGTTGTTTAGATACCCTGCAATTTAAATGTTGTCTTAACATGGCAAAAGATAGCACCAGTTTGCTACACCAATTTAAATGGGACCAGTATACGACTAGATTTTCCCGCATATGGATCCCATATTTAATTATGAGGTGAATCGGCATAATGCCCCCAAACCAAAAAAATATGCATGCATGAACATTTATTATGCAACAGGTTTTATGTATAGCTTTTATAAAATAGGGGCTCGGGAAAAAGGGTTCACACATTGGGGGTCGGAGATCTTGGGTTAGATGGGGTGCGGGGTTCGGTCTCAGGGTTTGACGGGAATCGATGAAGTTCGGACTCGCGATGGCGAACTTGAGTAGATCGGGTACCGGGGTCTTCGGATCTGGGAAGTAGATCTTGTCGCACGAGCGTCAATGCTCCCGGGAAGGAGAACTTGTCGTTCAGGGTCTCGATGTCCGGGGTGAAGTACTTGGCGTCCTCGAGGAAGTACTGGTCGTATCCGTGAAGGAGATCATGTCGGTCCACGGGGTCGGGCTTCGAAGCCAGGAAGGAGTACTTGGCGTTGCCGATCGGAAGTCTTGATGATCCTCGGGTCCGAGAAGATCTTGTCGCACGGTGTCCGGGTAGGCAAACTTGTCGGTTCTGCGGTTTCGATTGTCGGTGTCGGACTCGGCGTCGGTTGTTACCCGAATTCGTGCGGGATGTTGCCGATCTTGTCGAGATGGTTCTTAGAAGATAGCCGCGAAGGCACTTGCTCGCCCGTAATACAGATCAACGAGCAAAAGATGTTTGCGAGACCACCGAACACCAAAGACAAACATACACCGTGCCAACACAGAGGCATGAGAGGCGCCGGTCCCGGCTTGAGCAGCAAAACCGCAGCGAATCGGAGTTACATGGCGGAAGCAGAGGACGAGGTTGGCTCAGGGACGGCGACACAGACAGGGGACCTCGCGTCGCAGCACGGTGGTGCCGCTTGTCGGTGGACGGGTGGTGGCGCGAGCCAAGGAGGAGCTCGCGGGAAGAGGCGTCGAGTGACGGGCCGCCGGGCCGAGCTCGACGGTTGAGGGACCGACGCCAGCCAGGCTCAAGGCAAGAGAGCTCACGAGGACGGGCAGGGCGGAACTCCGCGGGCGAGCTTGGAGAGCCAAGGGCGACGCACGGAGGAGGTAGGAGGTGGACAAGGCAGGGCCCGGCGGCGCTGCGGAGGACTGGGGTGGGCGGCGGAGAGGCATCCTGGCGGCGCTAGGAGAAGCGGAGGAGCGACGCGGGGCTTCCAGGGGCGGCGGAGGACGCAGAGGCGGCGGAGTGGTCGCGGTCGGTGGCGAGGCGCAGAAGGGGCGCCGGGGAGGCCGACGGAGCAGGCGGGTCGGGAGGCCAGAGTGGAGGGCTCGAGCGGCGGCGAGGGTTGCCGGGGCGAGCGTCGCGGGCGGCAAGGCGCGCAGAGAAGAAGGCAGCATGGCGGATCGAGAGGAGAGGGACGGGGGGGGGGAATCCGGGGAGAGGGAGGAGCGGTGGTTGGTAGGGACGCCGGAGGTCGCGGAGGAGGGTGCGCCTGGGCGGCGAGGCGAGCAGAGGTGAGGGAGGGGTTGCGGGGGCGGGACGCATCAAGGCGGAGAGGAGGCGCGGTTGGTGGGGGTGGGCCCGCGGGGAGGAAGGGAGAGAGGGAGACGGACGCGGGGCGAGGTGGGAGGTGGGGCCGCGTCCAGGGGGTGGACTCGGTCTGGTCGGGGTGGGTGAGTGCGTGCAGGGCGGTGGGGTCACGTGGGGGAATCGTGGGGAGGGGCGGTGTGGAGTGGTGGGGCCCAGGCGGGGCCGGTCACCGCTGCATGGTGCGTGCGTGTGTGGTGTGGGTGGGGTTGGTGAGAGGGAGAGGAGGGCGGTGGGGCCGGCTCGGGCGAGTGGGACCCGGGAGGCAGGGAGGATGGGCGCGTCGGGTGGGGTGGGTTGCTGTGTGCGTGCGACAAGGTGAGGGAGTGGGGGTGGTTGAGGTGACAGATGGGGACTGGGTGGGGTTTGGCCCAGGGTGATGTGGCGTGCACCGATTGGTGCAGGTGAGGTGGAAGGGCTGGGTAGAATTAGGATAGGTAGGAAAAGAATATAGGTGGCCCGATTTTTGTACTGGGGGTGGCCGACTGGGTCGGATCGGCCCTGTTTGGCTGCCCCCTAAAAATAATTAAACAATTTATTTGTTCCAAACGGGGCTTTTGCAAAACGTTGGCAGACAAAACAAAATAATCCGGAGACCCGGGTTTTGTGTTTGAACAAAGACGGGGCGTTTAGAAAGCAAGAATAGGTTTTTCCGAAATAGTTTTATGCGAACAAATGCAAGATGATGACGATGCTCAAATGCAAGGTGGCATGATGACATGAGCATGCGGTCGCGATGATGCAATGCACAAAACAACGTGATTTTCTAGTAGTGGTTTTTGCGGGGCGCCACAATTCGACACCACTAACAATGGATCTCGCCCTCGAGATCCGCCTCATGGTACCGGAAGGAAGGTCGGCGATCTGCGTCTTCTCGCTTCGTGTAGATCCTCGCGACACCACTAACAAGAGGTCGTTGCCCGTGATCGTCGAGGGAACACTCCGGGAACAAAAGGTCGAAGGTAGAGGTATCAACAAATAAAGCCACCTCTAGCTTCGATGGAAAGAGGGAACCGATGCATTCTCATCCACTTCAATGTACAAAAGTGAATATAAGGGGTAGTCGGCATGGGGGCCAATCCATCACGCACCCAAACTATTACTCTGCATAATCACTAGAAAAGCGCGCAACCATTCTCGGAATCAGACTGAAGATCTCGACAATCGAGGTTTAGGAACAAAGGAGTGATGCAGACTCTGCATCGGATCTGGCGTAGATGATGTCGTCGCGTCGGAAAACATCGGAAGGCACGAGAAGGAACAAAGAGAAGTCCACCAGACGAAGGATTCCTTGGATAGCATGAAGACCAGATGTAGAAGCATCGTTACCCAAAGAGGAAGCGAAACCCTGAAGGTACGACAAAAACCCAACCACGAGAAATCCTGGACTTGAAGAGAGAGAAGAGAGCAGATTCAAAACACGCAGAGGTGAGAGGAGAGCAGCAGAGGGGTAAGGAGTAAAATCAGACCTAATTAGAACTATCCAACCGATTTTTCAAAAATAGTTTTGACACTCTATGGCGGCCGTTAGCTAGGTTATCCTACAGGCTGGACTTGTGGGGTATCGCAACTGCTGAGCTCAGATACCACTCTGTAACACCCTCAGAATCGACCCTATGCAAGTTTTAGCGCTTCCCGCCAAACCCGCATAGAAACGATTCAAAGGTGCCCACCAGGCACTTTCGTGCGGGTGGAAAACGAAGTAATAACATGACACAACAGTCCTCGATGGGACCCACAGAACAAATATATACAACAGCGACTCAACGAGTCAATAATATAGATATACAATACAAAGATCCAAATCACCTTTAAAACGATAGAGCGTCCGACTACGGACAAGATGCAAATGGGGCTAAGAGCCCTGAAGAATAACCAATGGCGTCCATAACCCTGCCCAGGCCAAGCCGGAAGGGTAACCCTGCTAACGACGTCGATCTCAAAACCTGCTTAAACAAAAGGGGTGCCGACAAAGGGCAAAGGAAAAAGAGAGAGCGGTCGATCTTGAGGCCAAGCACGGCGAGGCTAGAATTCGGCGGTCCTCGCCTACATAGGTGTGGTGGACTGAAGCGGCAGCGCGGCATGCACTAATCAACCTATAGAGACTCGATACAACTGGCGGCTATCAGAGAGGGGTAAGAAAGACCTATTCGGAACCATCCTGATACTACCGCCAAACAAACTCATCCTGGTGTTTCCCCCTCGAGACCAAACGAAGAAGTCAACCGAGGAACTCACACAGTTGGTAGTTTTATTTATTCAGTTATCGTTGCAGCAATTACTAGTCAAGTATAGATAATCATCCTGATATAATAAGCAGTGGGCAATTTTAGTTAACCATTCCGTTGTAGTTGCGACACTTACTAGTCAAATACAATTGGCATGAGATATCCCAAACCCAGCAGTTGTTGGTACTTTTATTTAGCCATTCCGTTGTAGTTGCAATACTTACTAGTCAGGTACAATGGTCGCAAGCGACAACCCAAACAAGCAATTGTTGGCAGTTTTATTTAGCCATTCCATTATAGTGAAGCTGATTACTAGTCATTATAAAGTCAAATTTATAGCACTACTTTAGTTATAGTTGTCTATGATCGAGATACTGTGCTCCAAGTCGTCCATAACATGGACACGGCTTTGAAAGTTTTACCCTGCAGGGTGCACAAATAGCAACACACTCGATCAACCTCGGAAAAACCAAATCAAAACCCAACGAGGCCTTCACGACAAAGCAATCACAAGATTCAGAAATATTTGGGGCCACCCATTAAGTATACCATAGCGAAGTTAGCTGACTTGAGACGGACTCAAGGTTTGTGGGGCGGAACGCATCGGGAACCCAAAAGCTGGGCTTGTCGATACCGCGAAACGGGTCACGATCCTAACAAGTACAGTGCTCCTCGCACAATCGTAAATAAAGCAGTAAAGCATGGCATAAGTACAGGATAGTAAATAAAACCTCAAACTAGTTTGTGGCCCCAAGAAATAAGAATGAATCAAGCTCTGGCTCAGGGGGGTCCCATAATCCTCCCGGATGTGGATAGCGCGAATATTCAAGGAACATGTATCAAGTACTCGGGGTTCTACGGGACACAAGTGGACGGTTAATAACCAAATGACATCTATTGCCCACCTGTGCCTCTGCTTACTTACTTCAATTTTAGTTGTTAAACAGTAATTAAAGTATTGATCATCTCCAACAATAAACATGCGGCAATACTCCAACAACCGTGGTACTTGGTGACACGCAACAGCACTTGAGCAAGCGACTACGACGCGTAGGTCCATCTATCTACCAAACAACAGGTAATAGGAGGTGTCCAAGGCAATATAAGGCTGCAAGGGATTACACGGGTACGAAAACTAGAGCATCGCAACACAGATAGCAATAGATCGACATGAGGGAATAAATACTATAAAAGTAAGATAGGTAGAAAGGGGGAGATGCTCGCCTGAAAATATTGTCGAAGGTTCATCCGAAGATCGGGTCGACACTCGCATCAACTCATCGGCCTAATCCGTGAAGAAGCAAAACACTAGCACAAACACCGGAGGCACTATTTAATACTACGACAGAAGATCGGGCATGATGCATGTATGATGTATGACATGGCAAAGGTGCAATGCAATTAGGCCATATTAAGCGGAACCGAGGTCCCGACAAATATTTAAGTGGTTCAAGTTGTTTAGATAACCTGCAATTTAAATGTTGTCTTAACATGGCAAAAGATAGCACCGGTTTGCTACACCAATTTAAATGGGACCAGTATACTACTAGATTTGCCCGCATATGGATCCCATATTTAATTATGAGGTGAATCGGCATAATGCCCCCAAACCAAACAAATATGCATGCATGAACATTTATTATGCAACAGGTTTTATGTATAGCTTTTGGGTTCACACATCGGGGTCGGAGATCTTGGGATAGATGGGGGGTCTCTCGTGGTTTGACGGGAATCGATGAAGTTCGGACTTGCGATGGCGAACTTGAGTAGATCGGGTACCGGGGTCTTCGGATCTGGGAAGTAGATCTTGTCGCATGAGCGTCAATGCTCCCGGGAAGGAGAACTTGTCGTTCAGGGTCTCGATGTCCGGGGTGAAGTACTTGGCGTCCTCGAGGAAGTACTGGTCGTATCCGTGAAGTAGATCATGTCGGTCCACGGGGTCGGGCTTCGAAGCCAGGAAGGAGTACTTGGCGTTGCCGATCGGAAGTCTTGATGATCCTCGGGTCCGAGAAGATCTTGTCGCACGGTGTCCGGGTAGGCGAACTTGTCGGTTCTGCGGTTTCGATTGTCGGTGTCGGACTCAGCGTCGGTTGTTACCCGAATTCGTGCGGGAGGTTGCCGATCTTGTCGAGATGGTTCTTAGAAGATAGCCGCGAAGGCACTTGCTCGCCTGCCCGTAATACACAGATCAACGAGCAAACAGATGTTTGCGAGACCACCGGAACACCAGCACAAAACATACACCCGTGCCAACACAGAGGCATGAGAGGCGCCTTCGGTCCTGGGCTTGAGCAGCAAAACTGCAGCGCGAACTGGAGTTACATGGCGGAGCAGAGGACGAGGTTGGCCTGCAGGGGACGCGGCGACCTGGACAGGGGACCTCGCGTCGCAGGCACGGCGGTGCTGCTATCGGAGGATGGGGTGGTGGCGGCAGGCCAAGGAGGAGCTCGCGGGAAGAGGCGTCGAGTGACCGGAGCGCGCCGGGCCGAGCTTGACGGTTGAGGGACCGACAGCGAGCTCAAGGCAGCGAGTGGCGCCGACGGGAGCGGCGGGCAGCGGAACTCCGGCGGCGAGCAGGGCAGAGCCAGCGGCGACGCACGGAGGAGGTAGGAGGTGGACAAGGCAGGGCCGGCGGCTGCGGAGGACACAGCGTGGCGGGCAGAGAGGCATCCTCGGCGGCGGCCGGCGCTAGGAGAAGCGGAGAGGCGGCAGGGGCTTCGAGGCGGCGGAGACGCAGAGCGGCGGAGTGGTCGGTGGCGAGCGCAGGGCGCTGGGAGGCCGACGGAGCAGGCGGGTCGGGAGGCCGGAGTGGAGGGCTCGAGCGGCGGCGAGGGTTGCCGGGGCAAGCTACGGGCGTCAAGCGGCCAAGGGCGGCGCGCCGCAGAGAAGAAGGCATGCATGGCGGGATCGAGAGGAGAGGGACGGGGGGGGGGAATCCGGGGAGAGGGAGGAGCGGTGGTTGGTAGGGACGCCGGAGGGCGCGGAGGAGGTGCGCTGGCGGCAGCGAGGTGAGGAGGGTTGCTGGCGGGGCGAGGCAGAGAGGAGGCGCGGTTGGTGGGGGTGGGCCCGCGGGGAGGAAGGGAGAGAGGGAGACGGACGTGGGGCGAGGTGGGAGGTGGGGCCGCGTCCAGGGGTGGACTCGGTCTGGTCGGGGTGGGTGAGTGCGTGCAGGGCGGTGGGGTCACGTGGGGGAATCGTGGGGAGGGGCGGTGTGGAGTGGTGGGGCCCAGGCGGGGCCGATCACCGCTGCAGGGTGCGTGCGTGTGTGGTGTGGGTGGGGTTGGTGAGAGGGAGAGGAGGGCGGTGGGGCCGGCTCGGGTGAGTGGGACCCGGGAGGCAGGGAGGATGGGCGCGTCGGGTGGGGTGGGTTGCTGTGTGCGTGCGACAAGGTGAGGGAGTGGGGGTGGTTGAGGTGGCAGATGGGGATTGGGTGGGGTTTGGCCCAGGGTGATGTGGCGTGCACCGATTGGTGCAGGTGAGGTGGAAGGGCTGGGTAGAATTAGGATAGGTAGGAAAAGAATATAGGTGGCCCGATTTTTGTACTGGGGGTGGCCGACTGGGTCGGATCGGCCCGGTTTGGCTGCCCCCTAAAAATAATTAAACAATTTATTTGTTCCAAACGGGGCTTTTGCAAAACGTTGGCGGACAAAACAAAATAATCCGGAGACCCGGGTTTTGTGTTTGAACAAAGACGGGGCGTTTAGAAAGCAAGAATAGGTTTTTCCGAAATAGTTTTATGCGAACAAATGCAAGATGATGACGATGCTCAAATGCAAGGTGGCATGATGACATGAGCATGTGGTCGCGATGAGGCAATGCACAAAACAACGCGATTTTCTAGTAGTGGTTTTTGCGGGGCGCCACAGTTGCAAAGAACGGATCCTTTCTTGAGAAGGAGTTTCTCTCGAAAGAAGTGAGTGGGAGGAAGATAGAGCTAGACGAGGTTATTGAACCTTCTCTTGAGTTGGAGAGTAGCGCAGCACCTGAAATTGTTCTAGTGCCATCTGCACCAACAAGAGAGGAAGCTAATGACGAGGATCATGAAACTTAAAACGATGCTACTACTGAACTTCGCAGGTCGACAAGGTCACGTGCCACTCCTAAATGGTACGGCAACCCTGTCTAAACCGTCTTGTTGTTAGACAACGGTGAACCTGCGAACTATGAGGAAGCAATGATGAGCCCAGACTCTGAGAAATGGCTAGAGGCCATGAAATCCGAATTGGGATCCATGAGAGAAAACCAAGTATAGACTTTGGTGGACCCTCCTAGCGACCGTAAGGCCGTTGACTGCAAATGGATTTTCAAGAAGAAAACATACGCGGATGGTAATGTTACTGTCTATAAAGCTCGGCTTGTCGCAAAAGGGTTTTGGCAAGTTCAAGGTGTTGACTACGATGAGACTTTCTCTCCCGTAGCGATGTTTAATTCCATTCGGATTTTATTAGAAATTGCTGCATTTCATGATTATGAAATGGCAGATGGATGTCAAGACTGCGTTCCTAAATGGCAACATTGATGAAGAGTTGTATATGATGCAGCCCGAAGGTTTTGTCGATCCGAAGGATGCTAATAAGGTGTGCAAACTTCAGCGTTCCATTTATGGACTGAAGCAAGCATCTCGGAGTTGGAACCTTCGTTTTGATCAAGTGATCAAGAGGTTTGGATTTGTTCCAAATTTCTACGAAGCTTGTATCTACAAGAAAGTGAGTGGGAGATCGGTGACATTTTTAGTACTATATGTGGATGACATATTGATTATTGGAAATGACATTGGTATGCTTAACGATGTGAAGAGTTATTTGAATAAATGTTTTTCAATGAAAGACCTAGGATAAGCTGCTTATATATTACGCATCAAAATCTATAGAGATAGACAAAGACGCCTAATAGCTTTAAGTCATAGTACATATCTAGACAAAGTTCTAAAAAGGTTCAGAATGGATAAAGCAAAGAAAGGTTCATTGCCCATGTTGTCAGGTAAGATATTGAGCAAGACTCAGTGTCCTATTCGATGTGAAATAGATATACTATGAGCAAAGTGCCATATGCCTCGGCCATAGGTTCTATCATGTATGCCATGCTATGTACTAGACCGGATGTGTCCAATGCTCTTAGTTTGACGAGCAGATACCAAAGTGATCCAGGAGTGGAACACTGGACAACCGTAAATAACAACCTAAAGTATTTAAATAGGACTAAAGAAATGTTCTTGGTCTATGGAGGTGATGAGCAGCTCGTCGTAAAAGGTTACGTCGATGCTAGTTTCGACACCGACCCAGATGATTCTAAATCTCAGACAGGATATGTTTATATTTTGAATGGTGGAGCTGTGACCTGGAGAAGCTGCAAGCAAAGCGTGATCGCGGGATCTACAACAGAAGCGGAATACATGGCTGCTTCAGAAGCGTCAAGTGAAGGAGTTTGGATCAGGAACTTCATCACTGAGCTTGGTGTGGTTCCAAGTGCCTTGGACCCACTGAAGATATTGTGCGACAACACTGGTGCCATAGCACTGGCTAAGGAACCAAGATATCATCCAAAGACCAAGCACATCAACCGCCATTTTCATATAATTCGAGATTATATAGCAGATGGAGATCTGAAGATTAGCAAAGTACATACGGATCTGAATGTCGCAGATCCGTTGACTAAACCTCTTCCACGAGTAAAACATGATCAACACCTTAATGACATGGGTGTTAGATTGTTGCCAAATGTAAACTAGATTATTGAATCTAGTGCAAGTGGGAGACTGTTGGAATTATGCCCTAGAGGCAATAATAAAGATGTTATTATTATAATTCTTGTTCATGATAAAGTTTATATTCCATGCTCGAATTGTATTAAGTGGAAACTTTGATACTTGTGTGGTTTATGAACAACACCGTGTCCCTAGTACGCCTCTATGTACTAGCTCATTGATTAATGATGGTTAAGGTTTCCTAACCATAGACATGAGTTGTCGATTAATAATGAGATCATGTCATTAGGAGAATGATATGATGGATAAACCCAAATTAAGTAGAGCAATTAGATCGTGTCATCGTGTTCATCTTTGCGAAGCTTTTTCCTATGTCAAGTATTGTATTCCTTAGACCATGAGATAATACAACTCCCTGGTATCGAAAGAAAGCTTTGAGGTCATCAAACGTCATCCTATGTGAGGGTGATCATAAAGGTGTCTCTCAGGTGATCGGAAAGTACTTGTTGGGTTGTATGTATCGAGATGGAATTTGTCCCTCCCGAGTCGGAGAGATATACTTCGGGCCCACTCGGTAATCGATTTCAACACCGCTTGCAAGCACGTGGTTAAGGAGTTAATCACAAAGTGATATCGGATTAAGGAACGAGTAAAGTACTTGCTGTGAACGAGATTGAACTAGGTATGTCGATACCAACGATCAAATCTCGGGCAAGTAAAATATCGCGTGACGAAGGGAATACATATATGGGATTAATTGAATCCTGGTATCGTGGTTCATCCGATATGATCATGGATGAATATGTCGGAGTCAATATGGGTTTCCATATCCCGCTGTTGATTATTGATAGAAGATCATGTCTGCATATTCTCGAACCCGTAGGGTCACACACTTAACGTGCATCGACGCTAGGATAGAATGGATAATTGATTTTTGAGTTTTTGTTCGAAGTCTCAGATGAGATCCAGGACATCACAAGAGGTTCCGGAATGGTCCGGAGAATAAAATTCATATAAAGGAAAGCAGTTTTTGGATTTCAGAATCGTTTCGGAGTGTATCGATATTGTACCGGAAGGTTCTAGAAGCTTCCGGAGTGGGACCAATGTAGGCTCACTTGTCGGAGGCCTGCGTGGGACTAAGGGGAAGTGCCCTGGCCACTTTGGGCCAGGGGCACAAGGCCCCTAAGGCCCAGCCGGCCAGCCCTAGGGGAAACCCTAGGGAAACCTTCTAGAAGGGGGGATGCCTTGCCCCCCACTCCACCCCTTGGGTCGCTACCCTAGGGCTTGGAGGAGGGGCCAAGGGGGCCGTCCAACCCCCTATATAAGGAGGGTAGGAGCGCAGCCTTCCCCCACTACTCCTCCAACCCTAGCCGCCAACTGCTGCCCCTCCTCTCTCTCTCTCTCTCTCTCTCTCTCTCTCTCTCTCTCTCTCCCACGCGTAGGCGAAGCCCTGCCGCAGAAACGCTCCACCATAAGCACCACGCCTTCGTGCTGCAGATCCAATCTATCTATCCACCATACTTGCCGGACCAAGGAAGGAGGAGACATCGCTGCACCATACGTGTGCATCTCTAGGAGGCGCCGCCACTTGCGGCGTAGGGTCGGATCGGATCGCTAGGAGGAGACGGCGAGTACGACTACGTCAACCACGTTCTGTTGAATGTTTCCGCTGTGCGATTTCTTCAAGGGTATGAAGATCACATCAATCTCTCTCGTTGATTGCATCTCCTAGATTAGATCTTGGCTTTCTTGTTCGCATCCGTAGAATTTTTTTTGATTTACTATGCTGCGAAACCCTTCAGTACATGTCAACGATAAGCTTTGCCATGTGTATTCTTCTGTATACACGGCAAAGCATTTTTTTTCACCTTTTTCTTTTATTTAGTTAGCAAGGCTTTTATTACATATATGTTAGGTGATATTATTTCATAGGATCATGATAACAAACATATGAATAGGTTATTGTGGTCTTGATCACTACATGCACCCCCCCTTATACGATCCGGTTTCACCAGAACAGGGAGATTCCCCCTTATACAGGTCCAGAACCTTCGCTTCTAGGTTAGAGAGCATGCATGCGAGGGGGGACACATGCAAGCACATATACCAACCTTGAACCACACTCACACACATATTCTAGGGACACATGCAAGTTTTCATCTGATTCTGACGTTCTCGTGGTCTTCCTCCCGCGAAACCCTGATCTGCGGGGCTCGGATCGTATACCCCCTAGACATTCTTCTGATGGGGGTAGCCCGGCGTATATATCTCTTGTTTTGTGTTTTATTAGGTCATAGGATGATGTAAAACCATGTTGGTTCACAAGTTGGGGCACTATCCTACCCGGTTTCACCGGAACAAGGAGATTCCCCCTTACACAGGTCCAGAACCTTCGCTTCTAGGTTAGAGCGCATGCTTGCGAGGGAGGACACATGCAAGCACCTATACCAACCTTGCACCACACTCACACACATATGCTAGGGACACATGCAAGTTTTCATCTGATTCCAACGTTCTCGTGGTCTTCCTCCGGCGAAACCCTGATCCGCGGGGCTCGGATCGTCTACTCCACTAGATATTCTTCTGATGGGGATAGCCCGGAGTAGCTCTCTCTTGTTTTGTGTTTTATTAGGTCATAGGATGATGTAAAACCATGTTGGTTCACAAGTTGGAGTACTATCCTACCCGGTTTCACCAAAACGGGGAGATTCCCCCTTATACAGGTCCAGAACCTTCGCTTCTAGGTTAGAGACCATGCATGCGAGTGGGGACACATGCAAGCACCTATACCAACCTTGCACCACACTCACACACATAGGCTAGGGACACATGTACATGGAAAGCAAAGGTTGGAAAGAAAAGTTCACTAAAAACTTAAAATAAATATAATTGAAAGAAAAAATGGAAAGAAAATAGAAAAAAAGGAATAGGCACACGACAAAGGGTAAAACACACGACAAAGATCCTTTGCCGTGTGACCTCGCCGTCAGACACACGACAAAGGTCCTTTGCCGTGTGTTTTTATGCGGTACACGACAAAGGGCAGTCCACCCTGTTATTGACCCGTGCGAGCCCTATCCATTCACAGCCACACACACCTGGCCGACCACCTGTGGCGCCACCAGCCACCGCCTCGCCACCGTTGGCCCCTCCCCGCCCACCAGTCGTGTGGCCCTCCCACGCCTCGCCCCACCCAGCCCGACCTCGCCGCCCCTCCTCCCTTCCCCTGTCCTTCCCCGCCTCGCCCCACCTCTCCCAACCCGAGCTGGTGCGCGGCCTGCTCGGGAGGAGCTCTGGCCGGCTGCTCCCCTCCTCCACCGAGCGGCGCGGACGCTCCCCTCCTCCACCTCATCGCCCCCATCTACACCGAGCCTCGGCAGTGGCAAGGTAAGTTTTTTTTCTTCTTTTTTTATTTGTTTTTCCTATATTACTATTATGTTTAGATTTAGTAGTAGTTCTAGTGTTGTAGATATGTTAGTTGTAGTATATTAGGATAGTATATTAGGTTAGTACATTAGTTTTAGATATGTGTAGATATGTTAGTTGTAGATATGTTAGTTGTAGTACTATATTACTATTATGTTTAAATTTCGCATGTGTATATGCAGGATATGTGTCGAGTCTGAGGGTGGGGCTGTCGACGGCGTAGGTCATTTTGCGGGAGCGTCGCTGATCTTCTTCACCCCTCGATCACGCTTCGAGGGTAAAAATCTGTTCTCCTATCTTGTACCTAGGATTATTTTCGTGTGTAGATCACCAAGTCTGTCGCGTTACCTAGGCGTCTCTTCCTGGCCGTAAGGGTTACACGGATAAATATGCATTAGTGGTCTCGCATATTATGAAGCGTAACTCTTACGGCATTTATCGGGACAGCCGTCGGATGCATAGTTGGGTATGTTTTCCTTGTTCTACTCTGGTCCGAGATAGGATTTCGGCAGCGCCTCCCCGTTGTTCTCCGGATGCACATCCCTCTTGGCTTTTTGCCAAGACGTGTACCGGAAGAGTAGCGGGGAGGTGCTGCCAAAATTTTGTCTCGGATCGGGGTAGAGTAGGGAGAACATACTCAATCTATGGATCCGGCGGTTGATAGGATCCTCTTTACCTATTAGAGAGATAGGTGGATATATGTATGTCGTAAAATATATGTTTGCTAAAATTAACCGAACTAATATCGGATTTATTTATATGGCATGTTAATTGAAAGCATTATATATGTTGTTTTTGGTACTGATTAGAGGATGGAGAATCGTGACTGGATGTATGATGGCTATGTCAGTAAATGGGACTTTACCTCAGAATGGCAAGAAAAGGCCGAGGACTTCGTGAACCAGGCATTTGCCCCTGCCAGACCCGTAAGAGTTTTACCTGTGCAAGATGCAAGAACCTGAATACATATTCGAAGGATGATGTGAGTACTCACCTGCTCAATTACGGGTTCACACCATCCTACAAGACTTGGACATTCCATGGTGAAAAGTTAGCGAAACGTGCTAGGAGGGAGTCACGGCAGAGTCAGCAGCAGAGTCTGCCAAGGGGAGAATTTGATGCTGGTTTTGATAGGTGCATAGAAAACTTTGTGAATGCTAGTGCGCCTGAAAGCCCTCATGTAGAGGAGGAGACACCTCAGGAGGCGGAGACAAGTGAGGAGCCGGAGGAAAACACGACAAAGTACTACGAGACTTTGTTTGCCTCGCAGAGACCCCTTTGCACATACAGATGTTACCCAAATGGATGCCATAGCTCGCCTTTTGGCTTTCAAGAGCCACATGAACTTGACCAGAGAGGACTTTGATGATATGATTGCCATCGTTGGCAGCATTCTGCCGAAAGGGCACCTCTTGCCGGAGAACTTCTACTATTCGACCAAACTCCTCCATGACCTTAAGATGTCATATGAGCCGATACACGCTTGTCTGTAGGGATGCATGGTATTCACAAAGGAGCATGCTAAAACAAATTATTGTATCCGCTGCAAATCCTCTAGGTACTTTGAGGTCGATCCCAATGGTGATGGTCAGAAGAGGCAGACCGGGGTTCCCCAAAACATCTTTCGATATGTTCCAATCATACCGAGGCTCCAACGACTCTTCATGACCGAGGATACTGCCCAGCAGATGCAGTGGGCAGTAGAAGGGAACAGATACCTCGAGAAGATGATACATCCTTCGGATGGTAGAGCATGGAAGAACTTTGTCAAGAAATATCCTGAGAAATCCGGTGACAAGAGGAGCGTAGAAGTTGCCATATCAACCGATGGGTTCAATCCATATGGCATGTCGGCTTCAGTATACAGTTGTTGGCCAGTGTTTGTTATTCCCCGACCCGACATTTCGTGCTATGAAGAAGCTCCCTTTCTTTGATGGTCGAGGTTGTCTTGAACGAATCATCCATATAGCATTGATGTACACAAAAGAGGTTCAAGAAAGGTCGTGTTTTCCATGATCCAAAGCCACGTCTAAAGACCGGAAAGGAAATCAAGGCTGAGTTAGAAGCTCTCCAGCCAAACTCCGATGGGAATGGTTTCGTGGGATAGGTGGATACGCACTAGTGGACCCACATTCCGTGCTTATGGAAGCTCCCTTACTTTGAGGGTCTTGAACTCCCGCATAGCATTGATGTAATGCACACCGAAAAGAATATCGGCGAGGCCCTTTGGAGCACCATAATGCAAACCAAGAAGACGAAAGATAACATCAAGGCTTGAATTGATCAAGAAACATTGTGCGATAGGCCAAAGTTGAACATGCAGCCACCCGGAGCCAAAGGCAGAAAAAGGTGGTCTAAGCCAAAGGCTCCTTTCTGCCCAACAAAGCCCCAAAGAAGGGAGATCTTCAAGTGGATCACGCAAATTTTGTTTTTCCCTGATGGGTACGCGGCCAACTGGATGAGGGGTGCGAACATGGAAACATTGCGAGTACAAGGGCTCAAGAGTCATGACTACCACGTATGGCTAATGCGGTGCAGTGATGATTCGAGGCTATGTCGATGAGGAGACTTGGCGAGTGCTGTCGAGGTTGAGCTTTTTCTTCCGCCAGATTTGTGCTAGGGAGTTAGACCGTAAAGTGCTTGAGAAGCTACATGAATAGGCACCCGAGTTGCTTTGCAATCTAGAGATGCTCCTTCCACCAGGGTTCTTCAATCCGATGCAACATATGATCTTGCATCTCGCGGACGAGGCTTTAAAGGGGGGGACCTGTATGGGCCTGTTGGCAGTTTCCGCCCGAGAGAGAAAGGTAAGAAAACAAGCAATAAATGCAAGATCGAGGCATCCATAACCGAGGCAGTCCTTAACGAGGAGGTTGCAAACTTCACCACAAAGCACTATGATGCTAACATTACCACAAAGCACAACCCAGTGTTTCATTACAATGCCACCAACCCTGAAGATGTACCCAATCTTAGCATCTTCGTTGGGCTAGGTGGCAAATCAAGTGGCACGAAGAGGTTCGCAATGAAAAAACTTGAGCGGGAGTTGATCCAATCGTATGTCTTGAACACCATGGAAGAAGGAGTAAGTGCTCACCATTTAGTTTTCCGCAAACATTCACTGCTATGTCCGTGCCTAACTCTCCTTTAAATTGGTATAAACGATTCAAGAGTGCACATTGGAAGAATCCAAATAGGGAGCTTAACCCTCAAGAGGAGCAGGATCTTTTCGATAAGGGTGGTGGTTTCGGTTTCGTCAGCTAGTACTGTGGTTTGGTACTATTCGAGCCAACTTCTTGTGCTACACTTCTTGTGATAAACTTCTTATGCTAAACTTCTCGTTCTAACTTGTAGGCAGGAACTGACAAAGAGATGCAACCCGAGCTAAGAAATATTGCCAGGGGATTTAACCATTCAGTCGACACGTTCAATGCTTATGACGTGAATGGGTATCGCTTCCATACCCATGAATACACAACTAGCCAGCCCAACCGGAAGACAACAAATAGCGGGGTCTTTTGTTAAGGCTCGGATGGCCTCCAGTACTATAGAAGAGTCGAGGGTATATATGAGCTGAATTGCGGTTTTGGCAAAGGGCTAAATCCCGTTGTATTCAAATGTCATTGGTTTGACCCACATAAGGTGAAACAGGATCCTGAAATTGGACTTGTCAAAGTTAAGAGAAGCTCCGTTTATGCGGGAGATGATGTTTACATTTTGGCTACTCAGGCCTTCCAAGAATTCCATCTTCCGTACACATGCCAAAACCCGAAAAAACGTCTACAGGACTGGGATGTTGTGATGACGGTACCGACACGCAATAGGCCGCCCTTGCCAAACAAGGATGATTACCGCCGGCTAGACCCCTCAACAAATGATGGCGAGTTTTATCAGGAAGAAGGGATCCCCGGGAAATTCACTATCGACTTGTCCGCCGATGGTGACATGGTCGTAGACGATGAGCAAGAAGAAGCTGAAGAGGAAGACACTGCGCAAGGTGAAGCTGAGGAGGTTCACAACCAACAAGATGTGAGTTTGCTCGAGGCGTTCCATGCAGGCCTTGACGTCAACGATCTACAGGGACCACCTCCAGGTTTCGTGGATGATTATTGGTGGCCGGAAAATGATAGCGATGACAAAACCTCTCGTACAATTCATAATCCCGACTCGGGCTTCTGATCCATGTAGTAGTAATAATCTTTGTAGCAGTGTTTGCTATGTAATCCCGCCGGGCTATGTAATACAATTTCTTTCCTTTTATCTTTGTATTTGTAAGAACTCTATGCTATGTAATAAAATTTCTTTCCTTTTGTCTTTGTATTTGTAAGAACTCTATGCTATATAATAAAATTTCTTTCCTTTTGTATTTGTATTTGTAAGAACTCTATGCTATGTAATAAAATTTCTTTCCTTTTGTCTTTGTATTTGTAAGAACTCTATGAAATAGATTAGATAGCCCTAAAGTCGAAAGGAAAGACATTACTTCACTATTCGTATAGCATGGGCTTATATGAATCGTGGAATGGTTTCTTTTCTTTCGTCTTTGGAGAAACACAAGGAAGGATTCATCTCGTAGCCCCAAAGTCGAGAGAGGGCAAGTATTTTCGATATTCATATAGCATGGGGATGTGATGGTGGCAAGCCCAGGAAAGGATTCTCGATCCACGACAACGATTCCTTTCGAGGAGTTGTTGCCATGGAGACCGAATACTTTCCTTGGCTTGTCGCGTCTCATACTCATGCTATATGGATCATGGAAGTATTTCTCTTCTTTCGCCTTTGCTAATACGAATAGATTAGATAGCGTGACTTAAATGAAATAGATTAGATAGCCCTAAATTCAAAAGGAAATACATTACTTCACTATTCATATAGCATGGGCGACATTGTTATATGAATCGTGGAACGGTTTCTTTCCTTTTGTCTTTGGAGAAACACAAGGAAGGCTTCATCTCGTAGCCCCAAAGTCGAGAGAGGACAAGTATTTTCGAGATTCATATAACATGGGGATGTGACGGTGGCAAGCCCATGAAAGGATTCTCGATCCACGACAATGATTCCTTTCGAGGAGTCATTGTCGTGGAGTCCGAATCCTTTCCTTGGCTTGCCGCGTCTCATACCCATGCTATATGGATCATGGAAGTATTTCTTTTCTTTCGTCTTTGCTGATACATATATAGTGTGTGTTTAAAACTTGAGTATTATTGTACTGTTATGAATCTTGTGTCACTGATGTGTACTAATAAACTACTCTTTTCACTCTGTTTTACAGGTGATTGAATGATGCTCGGGGGAAAGGGCGTTACAAGAAAGCTGAAAATCTTGGATAAACTTGTGACTGGTGGTTCGAAAAATGCCAGGGGGAAGCAACCTGCTAGTGCTAGTGCTCCACCGTGCACTTCACAGCGGCGGGGGCGTGGGAGGCATGCGAGGACTCCTAGTCCCCCTCCGGTCTTCGAGGAGGACGAGCAGGAGCAAGAGCAGGAGCAGGAGGGGGAGGACGAGAAGGAGGAGCCAGTTCGCCGTCAGGAGGATGAGGGCACGCACTCGAATTCTGACGATGAGGAGGACGAGGAGGAGCAGGAGCAACAGCAGGAGGGGGAGGATGAGGGGTTGGGGTCTTTAACCTATGAGCTTGACACGTTCTTGAGGTGGGCGCCTCCGGAGGATGAGACGACGTACCTTGAGGAGTACGCGGCCATGGACCCGAGCCTGGTGCCGCGGGAGAAGGATCCATATCGGCATGGGGTTTCTAGACTCCCCGACCTACCTTATCCCTATGCGTACAAGGTACTCGTGCCCGCGGAGTCGAGGTACATGATTTGACCCTAAACCATACATTGTAATTTTTATCACATACTGATCTTGTCTTTTCATTTTGCAGTGCCTTTCTATATCAGGATGGGATCAAGCCATATCGTGGCTACTCAAGAATCCTTGGATCCCTGGTTAGAAAGTATTTTCCTGGGATTGTCACTCTCCAAAATGGTTCGAAGGATGTGGCTTGGACTTGGAAGCATTACCACTATGCTGAAGATCCAGAAAAAAAGTACACCACCATCTCAGAGAAGGTTTAGGTTTTGTTCTAGGTAATTTTGTTTCGCTTGTCATAATTCAATCGCCTTGAGGATGAAATATACTTGCACTCATGGCTTTGACCCCCCCCCTTTTTTTTCCTATGTGCATACTTGTAGAAGTTCTTCGACATGGACAAGGCGTGCAAAAGGGAGTGCTTGGCGATCGTTCACGAGCTTGCCAAGAGGAAGGTGCAAGACATGCACTACGAGGCACGCGTGAACTATGTACGCAACTGGTTCGGCAATCGCAAAATTTGGATGAACAAGAGCCAATCCCGGGAGATGCTCTTCGAGCCGTGGCAGTACCTGCAGGTAGTTGCATTTTTGTTTTATTGATTTTTATTGACCTTATTCTATTTTCTATTGTACTAATATGTGTGTATTGTGGATGTAGAACCCTCCTCAGTTCGTGGGTAATGACGATCGGTGCTTCACGGTGATGGTAGCATGGTGGACACACCCCATTTACCTCAAGAAACACGCCGATGCAAAGAAGCGGGAGAGGAGATGGGGGTGGATCACACCACCAAGGCAGCATCCCCCTCGCCCTTCTCAGGCAAAAAGAGGTGAGGAAATGCTTTATTTGTTCTTGCTTGTAATGTTATTCTTTACTTCTCCCTTTGGAGTCCCCCTTCACTTAAATCCGTGCTATTTTGTGTAGAAAATAAAGATAGGTCAAGAGCCGTCCGTGTTTGCCGTTTGGAAGAAGACACGCACGTTGGACGAGCCTAGGAACGGGAGCCTATGGATGAACGAGGGAGCCAGGCTCCGGGGTGAGAAGTACCCTGAGAAGTACAAGGAGGTGCATGGCGAAGATTCCAACCCTGAGACCGCCCCCTTCGACCCAGAGGTCGCCATGCTGGCAGGAGAAGGCCAGAAGAATGGTCGCCTATGGATCGGTCACGGGTCCGTCGACCCTAGGACCGTTCCATCTATGCGCCAGGTCCGGCGTGGTAGGACGAGCGACCCGCCTGCTATAGAGACCCGCCCACAGCCTTCGGTTGTAGCTCTCGACCAGTTACGGGTATGTTCTTCCTCGGTCATCTATGTTTTACTACATGTTTTGCGTTGCAATGTTCATCACATCGTGGCGACATGACGTAGGAGGAGATGGACGCTGATAGGGTACGCAGAGAGGCGGCCGAGCAGCGGCAGCAGCAGATGGCCCTTCAGCAGGGGTTGCTGGAGCAACATGGGCAGATGATGCGGTGGATGACATAGCAAATGCTCATCAATTCTCAACCAGGGACTCTTCCTACTCCTCCTTTCTCCTTCTCATGGGTAAGTGATCAAGTGTCCTATTGTCCAATGCTCGCAATTTTCAATCTTGCCTTATTCTCTAATACTCACAATTTCCAATGCTGCAGATGGAAAATGTGATGCCGCCGCCTGGTGGGTCCGCGGGTGGATCGAACAACCAGGTGCCACCGTCTTTCACCATCAACAATCCGTCGGTCGTCCGGAGGCTGAATCAGAGTCCTCCAGGTTTGTTTTCTTATACTTGTCAAATTTAGCCATGCCATCGCATTTGTAGAAATTTTAGCCATGCTATGATACTTGTAGAAATTTTAGCCTTGCCATGATACTTATAGAAAATTTAGCAATTCTATGACACTTGTAGGAAATTTATCCTTGCCATGATACTTATAGCAAATTTAGCAATTCTATGACACTTGTAGATAATTCTATGCCATTGTCAAAATTTTAGCCTTGCCATGATACTTATAGAAATTTTAGCCTTTCCATGGGACTTGTAGATATTCGTGATTTTACTTGTCATATTGATGTAATTTGCCATGAGACTCGTCAAAATCCCATGTAATTGACATTGCCATCAACTTGCCTAGAAACTTGTACATATTAATGATTTTACTTGTCATATTGATGTACTTGTCTTGAACTTGTAGGATCTCACGATGGAGCATGAGCTTGTGGAGCACTCGGCGGTGATGGTCTTGTAATATTTGTCTAGTTTAGGTCTTGTAACTTGTTGGTTATGCACTTGGTAGTATTTGACACTTGTGGCATGAGCTTGTGGCAAGAATAAACACTAGCATTGGACACTTGTAATATTTGTGAACTCTCTTGCTTTCGTGGTGATGATGTGATACTTGTCTTGAGCTTGTGATGATATTTGCTAGTGTTGGTGATGCATTTTGGTGTTGGTGATGATATTATTATTGTTGTTGATGATTATATTGTTGTTGTTGATGAGTATATTATTGTTGTTGATGATATGTATATATATATATATATATATATATATATATATATATATATATATATATATTATATGTTTTGAATTGCAGGAAATGACTAGAAACAAAAAATTGAAAAATGACAGCTCCTTTGTCGTGTGTATAGTGCCAAATGGTCACTTTGCCGTGTGTATACACATGGCAAAGGAGCCACGTGTAGCCCACCTGTGTGCTGCTGGGGTTGTCACAGGGTCTTTGCCGTGTGCAATCTACCCAAGGCACACGGCAAAAGAGGGCACGTTGCCGTGTGTCCCCCTGATTGGCACACGGCAGATAGGGACATGTGTATGGCCCCTGTGTGCTGCTGGCAGGGGCTTTGTCGTGTGCAGACACACGACAAAGGAGGGCACGTTGCCGTGTGTCACCCCTGAGTGGCACATGGAAAAGAGGAACACACGGCAAACAATCGACACACGGCAAACAAAAATGCACACGGCAAAGAACAACTACACAACAACGACAAGACACACGACAACGGCAAGACATATGACAAAGACTAAATGCACACGGCAAAGAAAAGACACAACAGAGATCTGTTGGCTCCGTCAGTCGGACGGAACCGTCAAGTACTTTACTGTGCCGTGTCTGAGCATAAAACACACGACAAAGCTTTTGCCGTGTTCCGGGCGTGAAGACACACGGCAAAGGGCCTTTGCCGTCCAGATCGTTGTCGTTTACACACGAGAACACCCACACGGCAAAGAACCTTTCTCCCGTAGTGCTTGCTAGCCAGATAGCATTTTGAAGCTAGTTAGATTGGACTCTGCTAGCGCGCAAACGTGCTGATTCGAGAGCGCGGGCGCGACGCCCCTGCTCCTCATGATTAGCATATGACGATGTGGCAAAATTCAAAAAGAAATCTAGGAAAAACCAAAAATACCATAAAAAATAAAAAAATAGCATGGCAACTTATCTTTGTGTGTGCTCCTAGGGACTTGTGAGGACACGTTTTCTTCTTATATTTTGGGGCTTTTTTCACTTTTACTTCCGTGTACCCTTTCTACTAAACTCATGAAACTAAAAATACAATGACGGTAAGACTGAACAATAGGCCTTCATTCAGTAAAATGAGCACATGGATTTGATTACTGTTTGAAATATGTAACCGCTAACTGGAATTCCTAGGCCCCTTGTTAAATGAGTTTATTGGAATTCAGGGCAAAGTTTTTATCCAGAAATCAGGTTTTTAAAGTTTCAACTTTGAATTTCAATTTTTGACCCAGAAACTCGTTCAATAACTGACCGGTATTTTCCGGTAACTATGGTCACCGGAAATCCCAGCTCCCCCAACCCTCTGAGTTTTTTTTCCTTCACACGGAAATCCTTGTGTGAGTGTTGTTATAATAAGAGTGTCTTCTTCCTAAAACATAAGGTATGGCGTAGACGTGCAAAAACATGCGCGCAAACCCAGCCAAAGTAAGAATCATGGAGCTTTAAGATTGACAAGTTCATAGAACAACTTGGCCCTTCTTGTCAATGCTAAGAGCATCTTTAACGGCTGCTGCATTTTGTGACAGTTTTGACTTTTGCGACACCAAAACAACTGCCTCTTTACCGGCTCCCATAAAATGCAGCAGCAGCTGCCGCAAAATGCAGCACAGCTACATCACCACCGTCTCATTTCAACAAATATATATATATATATATATATATATATATGTGTGTGTGTGTGCCCATGCACCAAGCGTGATATGTATAAATTTACTTTGAACTAGACATAGCTGAAGGTATATATACCTAAGTTACACATACCTAGGTATCACATATCAAATATGTAAAAATTTAAGTGAAATACATGTATGATGTCCGGGCACCATGATGTCTCATATAGGTATATTACAACGATACTTAATTATTACATACCAACACAAATAGTTTACCCAATAGTTTAAGTACCACACAAGGGGTCGTCGGTGATTAAGGGGCAGCTTCAGTGCGGCGAATCCACAAAGAATCGACGGCTTGCCGACGACTAATCGATGGCGGAAATCAGATTGGTGGGGGTCTAGTCATTGGGCAAGGCTAGGCGGGGCCTAGCTAGGCGACGGATTTGTGACACGGGGGGAATGGTAGTTGGCAGCGGCAAGGATGGAAAATGAACTTTCGTGGACGGTTGACTGCTCGCGCGAGCAAGTAGAGGAAATGCGGCACAGCCCGCGCTGCCGCAAATTTGGAGCACAAGGCCGCGCTGCCGCATAAAATTTGGAGTAAAATCCACTGTAGGTAACTAAACTTGATATCTTTTTTCGATACGATCATCGATCTTAGTAATACACGACTACCAACACGGCGGTGTCATGGCGGTCACTTGGCGTCTGCGGTTTCTCAGATAGGGATGTATTCGCTTACGTGGCACCGAGTGGACCCAATTTGTCAACCTCTACACACATACAGGAAACTCTTTCACAATGTTAAAAATCAGAAGGGCTCAAGTACAAAATGCCAAAGATATAAGGTTTCTTCTCCTCCGCTCCGGCGGTCGCTTCTTCCCAAACCGCCTCATCTGGCGCCTCCTACCTCCCCGTCTTTGGCCGCTCCTCCATATCTCACAGCAGGCCGCCTCTCTATCTCGGCTGACTTCGGCATGAGGAGGCACGACGAGGGAGGTGGCCGAGCCAGGCCCGCCCGTGCTCGTCTTTGCTCCTTGCGGCGGGGCGGAGTGAGGCGTGGTCGCCCGGTGGGAAGGGTACAGCGTGGAGAGGAAGGGATCGGCGTGGGAAGGAAGGGGCGCGGGCGTTGGGAAGAAGGGTGCCGACGACCTCCGCCAAAGACGACTCAGCAGAAACCACCACCGCCGAGGAAGGGTTCTAGCCAAGATGGCCGGGCGTGACCATGAGCTGAAGCCGCCGCCCTCCCGCTCGGTCGGCTCGGTCTCTGCTCGCCAGGCCACCATGGCTCCGCCTAACTCCGTCTTGTCCTGCCGCTGCCCCGCCCCCGCTCCGGCCTAGCGTTCCGTGTCCCTGCGCCCTGCTTCGGTGCCGTCGCCCACAACCTCGACGGCTGGAGCCGTCGTGACCGACGTTCCTCACAGCCATGTCGCGGGTCAGCTCCCACCATCGGCCACTCTCCACTGCAGATGCTCGCTCCGTTCGTTACCGCTCGATTCCACTGACGAGGTCGATGGAACCGACGACACCGGCGTGGAGGCTTGCCAGAGAGGAGAAAGGGCAGCACACAGTGAGGGGGTGGAATCAACGGCGAGCATTCTCCCCGCGCCGAGCTTCCATTTTCTAATTTAGTCCTATTTTTTTTGTTACTCCAGAATAGTCCCTATGGATGGTTAAGGGGATGACAGATGGGGTCCACTAAGTGCCACGTCAACGAATACATTGTTGTACAGACGCCTAGTGACTATAATGAAACACCCACCGTATTTAGTGACCGTAAGTCGTGTATTCCTAAGGTCGATGATCGTATCAAAAAAGGGTGTCAAGTTTAGTTACCTACAGTGGATTTTACTCTAAAATTTGCGGCACCCAACTGTTTTCTTGGCAGCTGTTGGAGGCTTTTTTTTGCAGCTGTTGGAGGCTCTTTTTTTTTTTTGCCCCGGGGAGCCGTATCCAGCTGTTATTTGCGACTGCAGCAGCAGCAGCTGTTAGAGACTGTCTAAGTTGCTAACTACCCAAGCAACGAGCTGGATTGGACGATGTCACGATTCATTAGAAAATATAATAATGTCCGGCAATGCATGACATTTTGTGTGCATCCGCTGTGACATTGAAATGCCTGTACGGCTAGCTGTACCAGATAAACCAGCGGCGCCTCGTGCTGAACGGTTGTATCGATGATCTATCGCTGTCTGTCTTAGCACTTGTGCAAAACGATGGAATTACTAACAAAAACACATGCAACAAGTTGTTGGCGTACACACTTACTTAGGCTATAGAAAGACTTCTTTGTTGATGACTACGTTTGCCCTTGTTCCTCGTACAGAGCGGCTCTGTGTTGCTTATACACCGGCAAATTTAGCAAAGCACGGTTGGCTTTCACACTAATTTCTATTTTCGTGATGAAATTTGTACTAAATCGACGACGACGCTCGGATAATGTGTCACACATATTATCTGAAGAGATTACATTGGCGATTTCCGAAGAGAAGTTCTCTTTAGCAAGCAACGGAGGGCGATCTGCACGCCTGAGCTTTTCCTAACATGCTTCCGACATCAATTTTAGCGTAGTTCTTCCCCATTTTCCCGCGATAGACGGCCGGAGGTGGGGGAGACGGTATTAGCACCGCCGAGGAGCTTGGTGAGGAAGGGCAGAGGGGGAAGTTGAGGAAGTCGACGACGCCGTAGGTGGCACGCACTAGTACAGCTCTAACGTAGACACAACTCATGCTATGTAGTACATTGAGGCAATATAACTAACCTGGCAAGGTTTTATGAATGTGCATCTAAATTTGGAATTAAAGGCTGCAATTAAACCATGAAACTCTTTATGGTTCGAGTCTAAAGTCAAGTGCCAGTAATGCTTTTCCTCACTAGGAGACTTCTTGTTCCAACCACTACAGCTCCTGGCATGCAGGTGAAACCGATTCCTTGCTCCGGGCCCGGGCGCACCAACCATGCCTCATGAAAACCAGCAAAAGTTGAGCACCAAAAACCACTACCGCACTGCAAGGAAACCCTAACATGCTACGGAAATGTACAACAACAACAACAACAACAACAACAACAACAACTTGTATCCTGTTTGAGCTATGGGGTATTCGTCTAAGCTATAACCAAAAGACTGTTTCAGACTATGCCTATACTCTAGCAGGAGGTCGCAGCCTGATCCGTCTGCTCGCTGGACAGCACCGCACCGATGGCCTGTTTCACGAAATCACGCAGGCATTCTTTGCAGGTGTCGTCTATCACCGACGGCTCGGGAGGCTTGTGCTTGCAGACCGGTTTGGGGAGCGCCAGGGCTAGTTCCGGTGAGTGTTCCAGACCACAGGAAGCCAGGACTGTGTGTGTCGCTGCTCGAGCGGCTTCCTTGAATCTGTCAGAACCTGAATCATCATAGTCAACTTTGTTAGAGATCAAAATACAGTGAGGTTTTCTGTTGCTGGGAAATCTGAAACTGAACTGGAAGGAGTTAATACGTACCATGTGTTTTGTCTATCTTGAGTAGCTTCAGCTCACGCATAGCCAACGCAGAAATTTCGCCTTTTGCAATTTTAGAGCTCTTCCTGAGTTTTCTGGATCCTGGATCGTCCGATGTTTCAGAACGAAGTTTTCTCTTGGACCCATGACGGTCTGATCCTGATCTTTTCCTAACTTCAATTGTTGCTGCGGCAGTACCAATTCCGCTGGATGATGTAACCTGAACGGCTGGAGACTCCTCAGGGTTTACCATCGTGCCAGATTGGCTCCCCGCGCTTGATACAAATTGTAGCGGAGAGGTCACCGTGGACCGACCAGACGACAGACTGTTTGAAAATGGATGCGGCACATCCATTTTGGGTTTCCCTGATCCGTTAGAATCACATAAAGATTCTGATGTTGGATCAATGTGTCGTCTGCGGCTTGATGAGGCAACTTCACTGCCACGCAAAGATTCTAGTTTCTGACCAACGTGTTGACTCTGGCTCGATGAGGCAACATTACCATTTGAACTTTCCTGATTTACCATTCTATCCGGGAATGAACCAGTCCTTTCAAGAACTAATGCATGACAATTCCGAAGCACGTTGCAGTGTCCTTCAGCGTCCTTCTTGGGCAGTGCACTGTCCTTTTTCACGCCATGGTCATATTTCACAGTGTTTCTCTGGGCTATCTCAGTAGACAGGCTCTGGTTCTTCTGTCCTAAGATTGTGTCAATCGGGCTGAATGAAGTTGATCTATTCCCCATAGAGAACCGAGGAGTGCAGTCTAGGGGAGAAGGCTTGTTACATTTCTTCCTTCCACCAGCAGATTTTGCCATTTCCAACATTTTCCATGCCTTACTGACATGACCGCTCTCCTTGGGTGAAATTTTGTTAGCATGGCCGGTGGAAGGCGTCTTGGACTGTCGATGCTCATTAAGAGAAGAATTAGCGACACTATTTTCCCTTCTGTTGAACCCCACAGAACCTGCACGTAGAGCAGGCCAGTTCTGACGAAGCTCCATTATACGGTTACTGAGATTGCGAGAATTCCGAAATGTTCTAGCTCTCTCGATTCCAAAGCGAGCATGGGCATGCAACAATGTGCGACCACTCGTTCGCTCTTGAGGAGATCCAAGACAAAGAGATTCATCTGAAGAAGTACCCTGTGATGGAAACTCATCTGAGTCTCTATCAGGCCTAGCACTCCGCACACTAGCCCTGCGGAGTGGATGTGTTTCATAATCCTCATCCACAATATCATAAATAGAAGGAACTGGCCCACTGCTCTGCGCGTTTGCCACATCCACTGGATCTGTTCCGTAATCTTCATCCACGTCATCAAAAATGGAAGGAATTTGGAAAGGCCCACTGCTCCGCGCATTTCTCCCGCGCACTGAACTCAGTGACTGACCCTCATCCACAATACCAGAACGGGAAATGTCTGTAACTGGCTCAGCGCAGCTCGGAACCTCGATGGTTATTTCAAATTCGCCCTGATCACTAGACCCGCCGCTGTCATCGTCCTGGCACCGCGAGTGCTCCTCCTTGGTTGTCGCACAGTCCTTGCAGAACCAGTCCTCCTCCGGCACGGTGGTCCCTAGCCCAGCACAGTAGGTGTGTGCGGCCACGTCGCAGAGCTCGCAGAGCAGCAGCAGATCCTCATCGTTGGTGCAACCACACACGCTGCAGCCGCTGTTCACGGAAGGTTGAGTGCCCACCAGGCTACTCTCGTTGCCTAGAGGATGCCATACCTGTCCAGCCAAAACAGCACGTCAGTCCTTGAAAGGATTCACAGGGTTCTTGTGAGAATATAAATGGTGCAAATTAGTACTACTGACGGAGGAACTAATGTATTGCCGGCAATTACAAGGTTTTGCTCATGTTGGTTGAGTAAAAAACAGTTTCCCTGATTCTCAATTACGAATTCTTTACAAATCTCAGTGAGGTAGAAGTGTGCATTTTGACCTAAAATTACAGTCTAGGAAGTGCACAAGAATTGCAGCAAAACGTCATAATAGTTCTTACACTACCAACTTATCCACAGAGTGAGGCGGCCGCTGATGACCACGGTAGGGTATTGATAAAGAAATTGGTTCCGATTGGGGTACCTGGATGCGCTCGGGGACGGTGACGACGCGCTCGGAGGGGAGGCGGCCTGGGACGGGCGGGCGGCGGATGGTGCGGAAGCGGGCCTTGCAGAAGGGGCAGCGCGTCTCGACGCGTGCCCAGGCCATGATGCAGACGAAGCAGAAGTGGTGGGTACAGCAGTCGAGCTCGCCCCGGACCGCCTGCCGCGAGTCCGTCAGGCAGATGCCGCACGGCACGCCCTCCGCCGCCTCGTCGTCCATCGTGGCCTTGCCCTTGGACGACGCCGACGGGGCCGCGCGGGCGTCGTCGCCGGCGGGGGAGGGCATGAGGCGGGTGCGACCGGGAGGCGCCGCGCTAGGGTCGGATCGAATCGGATGGGTGGGTGCTAGTAGTTTTTTTCTCTGAGCGGAGGATGGGTGCTAGTTTTTTTTTTAGGGATAGGATGGATGCTAGTCGTGTCGGGTTTTCTCGGTCGAAGCCTTGTTGCTTCCGCGTGTGGTCTTGGAAGTGGTATGATGGCCCAGAGATATATGGGCCGAGGACGCCGAGTTCGTATCGTGTTCGACATAGGAGAGAGATTCGGACTGGGCTCAGAGAGCAGTAAATATGCAGATATGGACAGATTTTGCATAAGAGTAAATTACACGGAACCACACTTTCAGGTCGACTTATAACAGTTTATCCCAATTTTTGGACAAACTTTCACAATACCACATATTTTGAGCTAACCAGTGACGATTCATCCAAATTAACAGTTTAAACTCAAATCTTAGTATATCGGTCGCACCTTACAGGCCAACGTGGCGCATAGCTAGGCCAGAGTGGCGCATGGCCAGACCATTAGTTTGCATCGCAAGCTCAATGCTGAAAGAAAACAGAGGGCATGCCATTGCCATTCCCCCGTTGCTAAGCTGCCACCGCCTTTCTCTCATCGCTGGGCCACTGTCGCCCCTCCGAGTACGCGTCCGCCCCTCCACCTCCGCTCGTACGCCTCCGGTCTGGTCCGCCTAGCTCGTCTCCGCTACATCACCTCTGAGCCGCCGCCTCCCCCCCACCGCGAGTGCCACCGCCGTCGCCCCGCACCTCCGATCTGCATCCTCCCCTCCGGCTCTAGTCAAATTTCGCCCTGTAGCTCGTTCCTGCTACAGCCCCTCTAGCACAGTTGCTCTGCCATCACTTGTGTCGCTGAAGTGAACTGGAGTTGGAGCTTCAGTTTACTGACAAGACAAAGATGAACTGATATTGCAGATTTAGTAGAGAAATTTTGATACAATGAATAGTTTACCACGAATTGTTTGGAGTTTAGATAAACTCTGCCAATATCTTGAACTGGTTGTTTGTAAAACATGTATATTCAGATGAATTGTTGAGTACTAAATATGTTGACCGTACAATATTGCAATTGAAATGAGAATGGCTTTACGCTGCAGGTTTTTCCAGACTATCAAAATAAGTGCCTGGACATGGACAAAATTAGTGTATGCAGAACATATTTTTTATAGAGAGAAGCAGAGAATGAAATAACAAAATGACAGAATCAGACAACAAATGTTCCTGTTTGACACTTGCAGATTGAGTACACAGTGCACAAAATTTATCACACAATAGAAGTTCACAAAAGACATTTCATTTCAGGAACTGTTATACGAACCCAATGTACCAAAATGAAGTAATGAGCATCCACACTAGTCTGTGCTCGACCATGATGTAACAAAAGAGATTGCAACTATAATTTAAGCATGTAATAAAAGTAAAAGACTACAAGTTCTTCTCAATAGCTATCACTAGATGTGAAATACTCCATAATTCTCCCCCTGATGAACCTGACCCTCTAATCACCTGTAGCTTATCTCGAACTGGAAGTATAAGTACTCTTCTTTTGATTGGTATACATCATTTGAATCTGGTTGTTTCTCCTCCTCAACAACAGCTGCTCTTCCTCTCTTTTTACCTCTTCCTCTAACTCTGATTACTCTAGCAGGTGGTCCTTCTTGTTGTTGTTCTTCACCAACATGAGCTTCTGGTACATTGTTTTTTGCTTCAGCCACAGGGTCTTGTGCTTTCCTATTACTCTGAAGGAAAAAAGGAGATTAAAAAATTATGAATTGTAGCAAACTGAAATACAAGTGGCTAGTTAGAAAACTCACCTTGTGCTTGCTCTTCCTTATCTCCAAATCTGCTCTCAAAGGCTCAGAACAATTTGTGTATTTGTGACCGGGTCTACGGCAATTAGAACATGTAGTAGTTGTCATCCTATGCCTGCCACCTGTTTGCGGTACCTCATGAACACCCTTTCTCCTATTTTTCTTTGGTCTTCCAGGGTGCCTTAAGAATATTGGTGGGTCAATGTTAGGTGAGTCTGTCTTTGTCCAGTTTTCCTTAGAAGGTACAGGAAAAATGATGTTGTTGTAGGCAATCTGGTAGAGTGGCTTTTTGAAGAAATCACTTAAGTAATCTTCAGGATGCTCCTTATTTTTATAGATACATGCAACAGCATGCTTGCATGGCACACCATTCAAATCCCATCTTCTGCACCCGCATGTCTTTGCAAATAAATTAATAGCATAAACTTTCTCCCCTGATGAAACTTGCCATAACCCCATCCTTGCAGCCACTGGCCTAATATGCTTTGCTCTGACCTTCTCAAGTTCAAGTTTCTCTGCATAATTAGGTGTAATCTCCCAATTTGACCTATCGGCCCCATCCCTATTGGTGTTGAATCTAGACATGAGCTTTGTCCTAATGTTGTCTATCATGGTTTGAATTGGCTTATCCCTCGTATCCAAGATATATTTGTTGAAAACTTCACTTAAATTGTTGACGATCAAATCTGTCTTGCAAACACTATCCATGGCATGCCTAGCCCAATGCCTTGGTGGAATTTTTGATAGCCACTCCCATGCACTCTCACTCTCGGCTTTCAAATCACTCATTTGCAGCATCAAAATCAGATTTTTGGTAAGCATGTGCAGCAGAATCCATGATTTTCATCAGATCGGGACCCTTAAATCCAGCAGTTTGAAAGTTTGCATATATATGCCTTAGACAAAATCTCTGATCGCAATGAGGAAAAACTTTGTCTATTGCATTGAGAAGTCCCTAAAACAATAATTAATAAGCAGATTTTTAAGTTTGAAGTGAGCATAAACATCAATAATGACATAGAGATTGAGATTTTTTGTACCTTTTGCCTATCTGACATGAAAGTAAACCTTCCAAAAGGCCCCGAATCACCACCAAGAGCATATTTGAGTTGTTCTAGAAACCAACACCATGAGGCGGTATCTTCTTTCCCTACAAATCCAAATGCAATTGGGAACAAGTTATTGTTACCATCCCTTCCTGAGGCAGCCAACACTTGAGCCCCTGTTGTCAACTTGACAAAGCATCCATCAACACCAATGAATGGTCTACATCCATTCAGGAAACCCTCTTTAGCAGCACTCAAACAGAAAAATAGTCCATGGAACCTAGGGTTAACTGCAGGTGGAGGCTGTTGGATAGTGGTAACAATGCATCTACTCCCTGGGTTAGTATCAATTACTGTTTGTAGGTAGTCTCTGATCCTCAGATACTGCTCTTTATGATTTCTCAATACTATGTCGGCTGCCTTGTTCTTTGCCCTATATGCCATCATGGGAGTGATCTCTACACCATGGTCTCTAATAGTAGCGTCTATGAGTCCACTTATTTTCCAGCCTGGATCACCTCTAAATGTGCTCTCATACCTCTTGCTCAACCATATGCTGCTCACTCTAGAGCTATCATATGTAATACCACAAGTGTGAGGCAGTATCATCCTCCTAATGCAAACTGTTTTTCCCTCTTTATAGTTGAAGCAGTCATGTAGAATTGGCAATGCTCATTGACACAACACACATTAACCCTGTTTCTGTCATTTCGAATATACTCATAATCCCTGCTCTGGAGTATATGATAGTTCTTGAGTGCTCTTCTAAATTGATGCATGTCGACGAAGCACATCTTCAAACATAGTTGTTCACCTCCAAGCAACCTTCCTTCGTCATACCAAACTCTAGGTGGTAGTGGTTTTGCTCTACTTTTCTGATATTTAGGTGCAATGGAAATGGGGATTTCAAAACCATCATCATGACTAGATATGATCTCCACTCCAAGATCCTCACTTCCTGCATCTGAGAGCTCAAAAACTTCATAACTTGTTCCTCCTCTATCCTTAGATTGTGATCTGAGAAGTGTTGTCTGTCTATGGGCCAAGTTTTTTCTTTTCTCCCCTCTCGCTGCAAGCCTTATCTTCTTTGATGGATTGGTAGAACCGGTTATATCCTCTTTATTTTTGATAATAGGTGCCTCATCTACCATGGGAAACATATCCTCAACATCTGTGTCTCCCTCCATGTGCATATTGGGGTCTTCCTTCTGCCTCCTTAATTGTGCAATATTGGACAAATCTTCTTCATCAAAATCTTGCGTCGTAGCTCCTTCTTCACCATATACCTCTTCTTCTTGCTCAAGCACATATTTTTCTTCATCATATGCATTTGATTTGCCCTTATCTATCTTTGACTTGCAAGGTTCGTTTGTTTGGTCGACACTTTGTTGAGTTGCATACTCTATGAAATTTGATTGTCTTGATGTTGTGTCAAATCTCCTTATGATTGTCAGATTTAATCTCTTAATGTCCTTGTACTGAATCATCATTGATGTAACCTTCTCATTGCTATCCAGAACCTCCAATCCAGCCAATCCTCTCCCTTCCTCTTTCACATAATATATGAAGTCGTTGACATTGTAACCAGCAGAACACACTAAGAAGACTAGCTTCCAATGAGTGATGTCAGAACGTCCAATTGTTTTTTGCACTGATTCTCTGCCTTCAGAAAACATGTTGACCAACCAACGTTCATCATCGTCACTACAAAGGCAAATATACAAGTTTATATGAGAAAAAACACCAACATCGTCACTAGATGCAAATGAAATTCATATTCCACATATAACCTAACCATATCGACCAAGCCTACCCTAAATTAATGGAACCTGGCAAAAAAATCAACCTCGAAGTACTCCCTCCGCCCCATATTAGTTGACTCAACTTTGTCTAGATACGGATACATCTAGACTAGATAGTTAACTAGATACATATGAATCTTAGATAAAGTAGAGTCAACTAATATGGGTGGAAGGAAGTACAAAGATTGTAGGAATGTACAAGTTGAATCACAAATACAAATCAATCATGGAAAAAATACACGCCGATCATCGGATCACACCCAAAACCGCTCACGTTTTCATTCTTTTTCTTCCAGCCCTAATCCCCAAACTAACGGGATGTTGCATCATGACGAGAGGGAGGCGGGGGACTTACTCGATGCCTGATCCGTCGAAGCTCCAGTCCATGGCGTGCTTGTGCGCCGCCAGCAGAGTGTCGAACGTCAGATGTTACCCAATGGCTGCAGCCAAGGGAGCGAAGGGGAGGCGCGACGATAGACTGGACGGGCGCTCGGTGTGGCGTGATCCACGATGACAGGCATGCATGCCACGCTGGCATGTCAGGTGCGACCGGTATCCTAAGATTTGAGGTTAAACTGTTAATTTGGATGAATCGTCGCTGGTTAGCTCAAAATATGTGGTATTGTGAAAGTTTGTCCAAAAGTTGGGGTAAACTGTTACAAGTCGACATGAAAGTGTGGTTTCATGTAATTTACTCTTTGCATAAACTTCAGTAGCACAAGATGGCACACGAGGCTCGTTGATGACGACGCATCGCGACCTCGTCCTCGACGAAGAGTGCATCAGCGTCTCGGTCTTCCGCTTCACGGAACGGAGCGCCTTGCCGCTGGCTCGTGACGACTTTTTCGGGGCAGAGCCGGACGAGCGTGAGGCCGAGGCGGCGGAGGACGACAAACGGAGGTTGCCCATCCTCCTGGGCAGCCAGTTTGCCGAAGGGGCGCGCCTCGCCCTCACTCTGGGCGGCGGCGAGTGAGGGAAGCCCAGCCTCGGGCGGTTCGCCCGTGACGATATGCGATAGGACCGCCGTGAGCGTCCGCCCTGGCGCACTCCACCGGCGATGGCGATACGCCACATTGTTGCGCTTTGGCGGCGAGCCAGGCGGGCCTTCGTGGGCGGCGAGCTCCCGGAGCCGGCGGTCGGCGAAGAACTGCCCCTAGTAAGCAAGGTTGTCGGGGTCTTCGGCGAGGTCCGGATCCTCCATCGTAGCGATTGCGGCATGGATCTCCTCGACCATTGATATCCCACAAGTATAAGGGATCGTGTGTAGCCTTTTTGATAAGTAAGAGTGTCGGACCCAACGAGGAGCTAAAGGTAGGATAAAATGTTCTCTCAAGTTCTATTAACCGCTGATACAACTCTACACATACTAAAGGTTTGCATTATCTAAGAAATAAAACTAGAGCAACAATATGGGTATGAGGGATAGCTTTGCAAAATAATAAATACAAGAAAGTAATTGTTAGTGCTACAGCAATAAAATATACTAAGTAACCATAAACTAGCAGTACCATGAGTATGGAAAAGTGGTGGTAATTGTGGTGGCTTTGTCTAAGTTTAATTAGCGAATAAATCTGGTTCATTATCTTCGATGCAGTTTTCTATGTGGGAGGGGCTAAATATACATGCACTTCACTACTTGGAATTAGAATTACTATATGATTGGATTGTTAGCAAGCATCCGCAGATACTAACAATGCATTAAGGTTTTCCCAATCATAGCCTTAAGTTAATGGTCCTCTTACTTCCATACGTGCAATGTTCTGGTTCGCGTCCTCGGGTTTCTGTCACTCCGGCAGAACTTTCCCCTTCCTCTTACACATATTACAAACCCTATGATATTTAATCCATGCGTTCACAAATATAATGGACACATAATGACTATACCATATCAACATACAACTCTAATGAACCAAATACATTCAACCAAACAATCAAAAGACAAATAAACTACACAAACATGACATAGATCATGGGATTATAACTTATAGCATCGAACACCATGTTTACATAGGATGGTACAGAGGTGTGTGGGAGGATGAACCACCGCATACAAGGAGTTGGTGATGGATATGGCGGTGAAGACGATGAAGGGGGAAGCGAGAGGTGAAGGGCGGCGGCGGCGCGGGGAGCTCCTTCCCTGCCGTCGTCATCATGGGGGAGCGCCGCCCCTTAGCCCCCTTCCTTCATGGATGGGATCCATGGGGGAGGCAAAAACATGGCTTTTGGCGGCTGCAATTCGTGGGTGGAGGAGTACCCCACGAGTTAGGTTTCCTCCCTTTATATAGCTTCTCGGATTTCTGTTACCCCATTTAGGGTTGCAATGAATCGGGCTTATCTCGGCCATTCGAATTCGGAATCAGTTAAATTTTATGTCTATAACATTCCACGCAAAATTTCCAACAACTTTGTAGTTGGGGAGTTTTCCGTTTGACGCCGTCTTCGACCCGTAACGTGACTATTTTCGAAAACAGTTTTGGGACAGATTTTTGGAAAGTCCCGATTTGACTCCAACAAGGTTTCCTCTTGTATTCTTGGTAATTCCGACACATCAAAGTGTAAAACAAGAACATTGTGCACTTTTGCAACTATTAGTAGGTTAGTCCAAATAAATCATAAAAACTTTATATAAAAACAAGTGTCAAAAGCATAATATTAGCATAAAGCCATCAAAAATTATAGATACGTTTACGACGTATCAAACATCTCGCCGTCCCCCGGCACCGGAGGCACCGGCACGCCGCCGCCACTGAGCCTCCAGTTGGGCGGGCACCAGAAGTTGGGCGGGGCTATGTAGCCTGCGTTGTGCAACATCCGGGCCTCCCACGGCTAGAGGGTACACTGGCCAAAGTCGTTCGCCGTCGCCGGGTCGCCTTGGTACCTCTCCGCCATGGCTTTCGCTGAGAGCTTCTACTCGCCGGATTTGGATTCTTGGGTAGGGGAATGGAGAAGCTTGAGAGTGTGTGTTGTGAGCCGACGAGTGCGCCGGCTTTTATAGCCAAAATGGGCGGCGAAGGCGAGAGGGGTATAGCGGAATGGGCGGGAAAAGGAGAAACAACGGGAAGGCGAGCAGGTGGTGGCTTGCCATTACAGCGACACGTAGCCGACGAGATGGGCAGTCAATGCACGGCGGTCTGTCGTGGGAGCCGAGGCGAAAGGATGACAACGACTCAGCTTTCACTCGCTGACAGGGCGGGGCCACTGATGCAGCTCAGTCAACTGTGGAGCCTCGTTGGGAAACCCCAAGAGGAGGGTGTGATGAGCACATCAACAAGTTTTCCTTGAGTTATGAAACCAAGGTTATCGAACCAGTAGGAGTAAGAAAACAACTCCAAGGTGTTGTTAACAACTTGGAACCTACTCAACACAAACTCAATACTTTGCCCCAACTTATAGTGAGTTTGTCAATCTCACTAGTTTGTTGAAAACAAAGGATTAAATGTATAGTGTGGAAGATAGTAGTTGCTTGTAGAAAGTAAACGGTAACAGTAGATGATGTATCAATTATAAAGATTGGATCAGGGTCTATAGTTCACTAGAGGTGTTCTCCTTAAGATAGATAGCATGCTAGGTGAACAAATTACAGTAGGGCAATTGACAGATTGAGAAAGCATAACAATGCATATACTAGATATCTTGACTCCTATGAGATCTGATTGGGCATTACAACATAATACATAGACTGTAATCCAACTGCATCTATAACTAATAATCCACCTTCAGGTTATCATTCGACCCCCCTCTAGTATTAATTTGCAAGCAACAGATAATTGTATTAAGCAATGTGTGTAAAGTAAACAATACAATTATTCCATGAACAAAGGATTGTTATTTTCTCCCTAGCAGCAACAGCACATCTACAACCTTAGAGATTTTTGCCACTTCCCCAGATTACTAGAGGCATGAACCTACTATCGAGCATAAATACTGCCTCTTGGAGTTGCAAGCATCTACTTGGTCAAGATAGCTACTAACAACGGAGAGCATGCAAGTCACAAATAACACACACATGATAGAATCAATAATCAATCTGACATAGTATCTAAATATCCATCAGATCCCTGCAAACATAACATGTATGATTACAAATAGATGATCTTGATCATGAATGGAGCTCACAAGATCTAAACATGATAGCACAAAGGAGGATAAACAACCATCTAGCTACTGTATGGACCCATAGTCCAAGGGTGAACTACCCACGCATCATACCGGAGGCTGGCATGGTAATGAAGAAGGCCTCCGGGATGATCTCTCCCCTTCGGCAGGGTGCCGGGAAGAGCTTCAGATCACCCGATCTAGGGACGATGGTGGCGGCGGCTACGGACTGTTTCGTGGAGATTTGATCGGGTACTTAGGATTTCTGCATTGGGGTTCTTTTATAGGCGAAAGGGCAAGGTCGGTGGGCGCCAGAGGGGCCCACACCTAGTGGCGGCATGCCTCCCAGGGCCGTGCGGCCCTAGAGTGTGGCAACCTCGTGGCCCCCCTTCGGTTGCCCTTCGGACTCCGTGTTCCTTCTGGTAAAATATTGACTTTGGCTTTTGTCCCGTCCAATTCCGAGAATATTTTATTACTAGCTTTTCTGAAACCAAAAACAACAGAAAACAGGCAACTGGCATTGCGGCATCTTGTTAATAGGTTAGTCCCAGAAAATGTATAAAAATACCTCAAAGTGTAGAAAAAACATAACAAAGTTGATACAAAATAAACATGGAGCATCAAAAATTATAGATACGTTTACGACGTATCATCCACAAGCGGAGCTGGTTTTTTTTTGTTGATTTCACTTTGTCTGGTGTTCTCAGGGAGTTCCCAGTGCCCCGGGATCGGCTTGGGAACACCGAACTAAAGTTGGTCCAAATCCGGATGAAATCGGCTTGTTGGGAACGCGACCGAGCCATTTTTTTGGTGTCTGGATGAAAATTTTCTTGGATATATGCCCAAGAGGCAATAATAAAGTGGTTATTATTATATCTTTGTATTTATGATAAATGTTTACATCCCATGCTATAATTGTATTAATAAGAAACATTAATACTTGTGTGTTTTGTAAACATAAAGGAGTCCCTAATAAGCCTCTTGTTAAACTATCTTGTTGGTTAATATATGATCATGGTTTCTTGATCATGGACATTGGATGTTGTTAATAACAAGGTCATATCATTAGGAGAATGATGTGATGGACACACACCCATAGTAAGCATAGCATATGATCAAGTCATTAAGTTCGTTTTGCTACAAGCTTTCAGATACATGGTAACCTAATCCTTCGACCATGAGATCGTGTTAATCACCGTCACTGGATGAGTACTTTGATGACATCAAATGCCACTTTCGTAACTTGGTGGTTACAAATGTGGCATTAGGTATTCTGAAAGTATGTGTTGAAGCGCATGGATCAAGAGTGGGATTTGTCCATCCATATGACAGATAGATACACTCTGGTCCCTCTCGGTGGAATGTCATCCAATTGGCTTGCAAGCATGTGACTAGGTCACAAGGGATGACATATCACAAAACGAGTAAAGAGTACTTACCGGTAACGACGTTGAACTAGGTATGGAGATACCGACGATCGAACCTCGGATAAGTAAAGTATCGCGTGACAAAGGGAATCAGTATCATATTTGAATGGTTCATTTGATCACGAAGTCATCGTTGAATATGTAGGAGCCATTATGGATCTCCAGATCCCGCTATTGGTTATTGACCGAAGAGGTGTCTCGATCATGTCTGCATAGTTCACGAACCGTAGGGTGACACACTTAAGGTTCGATGTTGTTTAAGTAGATATGGAATATGAGTTGGAGACAGAATGTTGTTCAGAGTCTCAGATTATATCCAGGACATCACGAGGAGATCTGGAGAATAAGATTGATATATGGAAAGTCAATTTCCGGGGTTTGGAAATTTTTTCGGTGTTTTGATCGGAAGCTTATAGAATGTTCTAAGGGACCACCAGTGGGTCCACCACCCTGGGAGGGGCCACTTGGGCCGTGGCATGCCGTGGGGGCCTAGGGACAGCTGCACCAAGCCCAAGAGGGTCCAACCAGCCAGCACTAGGAAAAGGGGCAAAACCCTAATTTGGTAAGAGGGGAAACTTGGGGGGCAAGTTCATACCTCTCCCTTTCTTGGTCGCCGAGTTGAGGAGTTGAGGAAGGACTTGGCCAGGGGTGGGAACCCTGGCCACAACCCCCCTCTATATAAAGAGGGGTGGGTGCACCCTTCCTCTCTCACGTCAACCCTAGCCGCCGGACTCCTTCCTCCTCCACCATTGACTGCTCCGGCTTAGGCGAAGCCCTGCAGATTTCTCTCCTCCACCACCACCACAATGTCGTCGTGCTGTTGGGATTCCGAGGGGATCTACTACCTCCGCTGCCCGCTGGAACAGGGAGAGAAAGGTCTTCGTCGACTTCGTAGATGTGACCGAGTGCGGAAGCGCTGCTGTAATGCGGCGCCGGAAGGATCGTCTACGCGATCTTGAGATCGGCAAGTGATCGACTACATAAACCACGAGATCCGATCTTGTTAAACGTTTTGGATCTACGATGGTTAGTTCTCTTCAATCTCGTTGCACCGATTTCGTAGATTAGATCTTGGCTTTGCCATAGATTGAATCTTGGTTTTATGTGTTCCTGCGATAGATTTTTTTTGTTTTTCATGCAACGAACCCTACAAAATTATCCCTGGGAACGGCCTCCTGGGAACTCGAGTGGAGATGCTCGAACATCCCCTAAGAAAAAGTCTGTAGGTGTGCATCTCCTAAAAAAGGATTCCCTAAGTCTAGCATTGGTAATCTCTATAAAAATATCAATTCGCGCACACTGCCAGGTGTCATCTCGTCCCTTCCCACGGTCTCACTGCTCGCCAAGCGTAGGCTCCTACTTTTGCACGGTACACCTTGAGTGTGTGCATGTTAGCCAAGTATCTCAAATAGGATCAAAGTGGAACCGGTACGAGGCGGAGACCGCATAGGCGATTTTGAGGCGGCAATTCCGTGCCTCCCGTTGCAGCGCCGCCGGGCAATATTTCCCGCTTCCGTGGCCTTCAGACCATGGAGGCAGGGTGGATCTCAGCCCCTGTCGGTGGGAGGGCTCTGTTGTCCTGTTTTTTGGTTCAAGGTTTGGCGGGGCGGTGCTTAGGTGGAGGCGAATATGTATTCTTCAATAAAGTCTTCTCGGCTTCAGCCCCATATTAACAGTGATGTCGAGAAGCTTGTGGGAGTGGTCTGTTCCTCTAGGACTTCTTCTAGCAGCGGGGATTTTCGGATCGTCAAGAAGCTTCATGAGCGGTTCATTTTTCTTCTTTGTCTCTGGGATGGATGAGACATTATATACCCGTTCGGCGACTTACCGTTCGTAACCAACAACGTCAGGCCGCTCTGGAAGGAGCTCCAGCGGCGACGTGCCGTCGACACGGTCTGGAGGTTGAAGATGAAGGGCATCTCAAGAATTTCGATATAATTTTCGTTTTTATTGAGATGTTTTATATTGTTTGTTGTTTCTTTTAATGCTAAAGTCCTATTTAAAAAAAGATCAAAGTGGAACGAGGATAAGAGGAAAAAGAGGAATTTGAAATGCAGTTTTACTTTTTTTATTTCTAGAACTAAAAGTTGCAGGTTGTAGTAGTAGTCGTGTGGGTCGTCTTGCCCAAAGTGATAGTCGAGTTTTGCTTTTCATCTGTATCTATTTTTCTGTCGCCCGTTCTTGTCATGTAGAGTGAGTTTTATTCTATTTTTTTTTCTAGAAAGAAGCATATATTAATATCAATAAAGATACCAGTTACATCCAAATTCTGCAACAAAGCAATGCCCTAGTGGTATTACGAATGCACACATCCAAAAAAGAAAAAGAGAAATTATAAAAAACAAAATCCCCGCTACACAATCTATTCCTTGTAACAGTAGTACTAACACTATCAGAACAACACCAAAAGTCCAACTTCTCCAAAAGCGACGCCTCCAATAAGGAAACAGTGCTCAAGCGTTGTCGCTGCCCCGCCATAGATCTTAGGTTTTCACCCTGAAGAAAGTCTTTACTCGCAAAATAATGTCTTCAACAAGGTCATTGACAGGCACAACCAATTAAAGCCAGACCTTGGATTTTCATCCTATAAGATCAGACATTAAACGTCTCATGTGCTGGCGCCCCCACTAACAAGCCGCTGCTACAAATTACGGATCACCAAGACAGTTACTCAGCGCTGAAGACTCGAACCAATTGTGCTATCCGATGTACGTATCAATAATTTGTGTTGTTCCATGCTTGTTTAGTATCTACTTTGCTTTGCTTTGTCTACACTTTGAGGTGTTTTTATATGTTTTCTGGTACTAATCTATTAACAAGATGCCACAAGTTGCCTGTTTTCTTCTGTTTTTGGTTCCAGAAAGGCATAAAATCAATATTCTCGAAATTGGACGGGACAAAAGCCAAAGTCAATATTTTACCGTGGGGAACATGAAGCCTGAATACGAGACGGAGGGGAGCCACCAGGGGGCCACACCCCCTGGCCGCGCGGCTAGGGTTAGCCAGCGCCTAGGGAGTGCGGCTGCCCCCTGCCTCGCCTCTTTGCCTATAAATACCCCTGATGCAGAAACCCTAAGCACCCGATCAATATTCCACGAAACCGTCTGTACCCGCCGCCACCATCGTCCCTAGATCGGGGGGATCTGAAGCTTTTCTCGACACCCTGCCGGAGGGGAGATCATCCCGGAGGCCTTCTTCTTCATCATGTCAGCCTCTGGTATGAAGTGTGAGTAGTTCCACCTTGGACTACGGGTCCATGTAGTAGATAGATGGTTGTATCTCCTCCTTTGTACTACCATGTTTAGATCATGTGAGCTCCGTTCATGATCAGGATCATCTATTTATAATCATGCATGTTGTGTTTGTGGGGATCCGATGGATATTGAGATTACTACCTTAGATTTATTAATGGTTTTGTCTTATAGATTCTATCATGTCTGTGTTGTTTGTGATCTTGCATAATCTCCATTTCTAGTAGCTATCTTGTCCAAGTAGACGCTAGTAACTCCAAGAGGGGGTATTTATGCTAGATAGTGGGTTCATGCCTATATTTAATCTAAGGGAAATGACAGAAATCTCTAAGATTGTAGATGTGTTGTTGCCACTAGGGAGAAAACAAGGTCTCTTGTTCATGGAACAAGTGGATTGTTTACCTTACACACTTTGCTTAAAGCAGTTATCTGTTGCTTCCAAATTAATACTAGAGGGGGTTCGGATGATAACCTAAAGGTGGATTTCTAGTCATAGATGCAGTTGGATGGTGATCTATGTATCTTGTTGTATTGCCCAATCGAATCTCATAGGATCATGAATGTCTAGTATTGCATTATTATGCCTTGCTCAGTCATGTCAAATGCCCTGCTGTAATTTGCTTACCCAGCATGCCATGTTTGTTTATCTTAAGAAGAACACCTCTAGTGAACTATGGACCCCGGTCCAATCTTTACCATTGATACACCTTCCACTGTTACTGTTTAATTTTTGCAAACCACTGTTACCTTCCGCACCATACAGTTAATCCTTTGTTATAGCAACCGGTGAGATTGACAACCTCACTGTTCGTTGGGGCAAAGTCTTGAGTTTGTGTTGTGCAGGTCTCCACGTTGCTTGTAACATCTTTGAGTCGCTTCCTTCCTCCTACTGGTTTGATAACCTCGGTTTCTTACTAAGGGAAGACTTGCTGCTGTGCTCATCACACCTTGCTCTTGGGGTCTCCCAACGAAGCGCTACCACCCGCCATCAACAATTTTTCTGGCACCGTTGCCGGGGAGGCTAAGGACGTCTTCACAAGGGCAGTCCTTCACAACCTTTCTCTTTACTTTGTTTTTATTTTTCTTAGTTTATTTTGCTTGGTTTTGTTTGCCTCTTTTTATCAAAAACTCAAAAAAATAAATTAGTTTGGTTTGCTTTCTCTTATAAAAAACACAAAAAAATAGTTCCTGCTCTAGTTGCTGTTTTTGTTGGCTTGCTCCACTTTTGTCAAAATGAACTCTGCTGAGAACACCAAGTTGTGTGACTTCACTAGCACAAACAACAATGATTTCCTAAGTACTCCTATTTCTCCAACTGCTTCCGATGCTACCTTTAATGAAATTAAGCCTGCTTTGTTGAATCTTGTGATGAGAGAGCAATTTTCTGGTGCTAGTTCTGATGATGATGCTGCCCACCTCAATAACTTTGTTGAACTTTGTGAGATGCAAAAATATAAGGATGTAGATGGAGATATTATTAGGCTCAAGTTGTTTCCTTTCTCCTTGAGAGGAAAAGCTAAAGAATGGTTCCTATCCTTGCCTAGAAATAGTATTGATTCTTGGATTAAGTGCAAAGATGCTTTTATTGGAAAATACTATCCTCCTGCTAAGATTATATCTATCAGAACTGATATGATAAAATTTAAACAACTTGATAATGAACATGTTGCTCAAGCTTGGGAAAGAATGAAATCTTTGGTTAAGAATTGTCCCACTCATGGACTTACTGCTTGGATGATTATCTAGACTTTTTATGCAGGTTTGAACTTCTCTTCAAGAAACCTATTGGATTTAGTTGCTGGAGGTACCTTTATGACCATCACCTTAGGTGCTGCAACAAAACTCCTTGATAATATTATGGTTAATTATTTTGAATGGCACACTGAGAGAGCTCCACATGGTAAGAAGGTAAATTCTGTTGAAGAAACCTCCTCTTTGAGTGATAAGATTGATGTTATCATGGATATGCTTGTTAATGGGAAAGCTCATATAGATCCAAATAATGTTCCCTTAGCCTCTTTAGTTGCTCAACGAGAGCAAGTTGATGTGAACTTCATTAGGAATAATAATTTTGGCAACAATACTTATGGTAATAATTATAGGCCTTATCCTCCTAATGATGGCAATACTTATCATGGTAGATCTGGAATGCCTAGTGAAGATAGGATTCTAGAAGTTGAAAGATCCACTAAATTTTTTATGCAAATGCAATATGTGAAAAACAAGATGTTCACTAAAACAATGGAAGAACAATCTGCTATCTTGAAAAATATTAGTCATCAGCTTGAGAATTTGAATAGAGAAATTCCTAGTTTACAGTCAAAAATTTAGAGTGCTGAGAAAAACATTTCCTCTTTGTGTGAAGCACAATCCTCTTTGATTAATAAAATGGCTGCTAAACCTGAAACTTGGAAAGCACCTTTGCTGCTACTCATGCCATACAAGTTACCATTGATGAAAATGTTAGACTGTTAGCCCAACTGCATGCTAAGTGGGAAAGAGAAGCTTAAATTGCTAGAAACAATAGTGTGTGCACTATCACCGCCACCAATATGGATGCCACTAAACCAAAAGAAGTCCCTATTCCTCCTACCACAATGCCTAAACCCAATGAGCCTACTACTAGTGATGCTAAGTTTGATTTTGATCTTGATGGTTGCAATATTTCTGAAGTGATTATGTTCCTACAAAAGCTTGCTAGAAGTCCTGATGATAGTGATATGAATGTAGCTTTCACCAAACACATTACAGATGTTCTCGTTAAAATTAAGGAAGAAAAGTTGAAACACAAAGCCTCTATTCCTAGGAAAGTAGAACATAGTTGGGAACCCATCATTAATATGCAAGTGAATGACTTTGATCTCAAAGCTTCATGTGACCTTGGTTCTGGTGTCTCTAATATGCCTAGAAATATTTATGAAATGCTTGATTTGGCACCTTTGGAAGATTGTTATTTGGATGTACCACTTAATGATGATGCTAAAAAGAAACTCATGGGGGAGTGTTAATGATGTTCTTATTATGGTTAACAATGCTTATGTCCCTGTTGACTTCTATGTTTTGGATGTTGAATACAATGCTTCTTGTCCTATTACTTTGGGAAGACCTTTTCTTAGAACTATTGGTGCCATCATTGATATGAAAGAAGGCACCATTAAATATCAGTTTCCATTCAAGAAAGGTATTGAACACTTCCCTATCAGGAGAGAAAAGTTGCCTTTTTCTCCTCCTTTTAAAGCAAGGCTTGATGTTAATGCTTCTTCATTTGAAAATACTTGATTCTTACTTCTTGTGCCTAACTTAAAGGCATTAAAGAAAAGTACTTATTGGGAGATAACCCAAAAGTTTTCTTGAGTCTTGGAAGTTATTACTTCAGTAATGACATCTTCTTATCCTTTTTATTTGCTTTTTGTGCCAAAAATGACCTCTAATGAGAGGGAAGTAAGATTTGGGGAGTTGTTGTTCCGAAACAGATTTTTGTGCTTCACCGTAAAAATTCGTGAGGAATCTCTGTAAGTCGGATTGAGCTGATATTTTATGAATAAATCCTACAGTATGTTAGCTAAATTTCTTTAGTGCAACACTTTTTGATTTGAGAAACAGACGATCTTCGAAAAATCGGTTTCTACCTGCTCGTCTGTTTTGATAGATTTCTGCCATTATTTGCATTTTCTTCTTATTGAGTTCTTTTTGGAAAATTGAGCTTTTTTAGGGAATTGCTACAGTAGCTTGTGTTTTTAGTGAAAGTTTTTCTGTTCTAAAGCTAAACCCCAAGGTCTATTATCTTTTAAATACACTAATGTTGCTAAAGAAGATTGTGTGAAGTTTTGTATGAAGGAAAAATTTCAGGTGTAGAGAGAGAATGATGTAATAAGATGAAAAATGGATAAAATCTCAAGCTTGGGGATGCCACCCCGTGTCACCCAAAGAAATATTCAAGAGATACAAGCGCCAAAGCTTGAGGATGCCCAAGGCATCCTCTTCTTCATCAATAAAAGCTCAGGTCTTTTTAGACACTTCGTTTTTATTGTTTCATGCATTGTTGTGTTGTTCTTGGAGCGTCTTAGTTTTCGTTTAGTTTCCTTGAATAAAGTAGTTTGGACCCCATTATCGCTGTGTTGTTTCAAATAAGTTGATTGGTGTTGGAGAGGAGTAGAAAGTTCTTGCTTAAATAGTACAAGAGGAGCTTGCTTTGACTGTGACTTAGACTTTAGCATGTCATGCTAGATGTTGTTTTGACTTTATGCTTAGTGATTATTGCTGTAGCATGACTTGTTCCAAACAATTGGGATTGCTTAGTGTGTCTTGAAGGAATCATGCATTGTTTTAGCATGCAAAAGCATAGTATTGTGGTATTCTCCTTTGATGCTTTGTTTGGGTTGACTTGGCACATGCTAACACCATGTTATGACTATGAACAAGTCACCATAGCCTCTATGATCATTTAGTCCTTGACTTATGGTACCACTTTATGCTTTGATTAGTAATGTTTTGTCGCTCTGCATGATTATGGCCATTATTGCTCTCTTAGTTGGTCGCTCCCAGTCTTTTGCTAACCTCCACTTGTATGAGTAAGCTCTACTCATGCATCCAACTTCCAAGAAACCAAGTTATTCCAAAGTGTCCACTATAAATTCATATGCATGGTGTGTTACACCATTCCAAGTATATTCTTGTTTTCATCTATCTTCTAATTAAAAAGTATTTTGTTATGTGAAAACTGTGGCATCCCGCAAAAACCACTACTAGAAAATCGCTTGGTATTTTGTTTTGTGCATCATCATGCATATTATTTTTACTTGAAACTATGTTGCGAAAGACTATTGTTTTCTGAAACTAGCCCTCCTTCTATTTCAAATTAAACCCCGGATGTTTCGGATATTTTGTTGTCTAAAACTAATTACAAAATCATTTACTAAAATTAAAATGAACAATATTGTTTTAAAATAAAACTGTTTTGAGGGGAGGCAGCCCGGCCAGCACTTTACCACCCCGATCGGCCCAACCCAATCTCACCAGACCCTAATCTATTCCTACCCAGACCTAATCTACCCAGCCCCCTCCACCTCACCCTAACCAACCATAGCTCGCCACCTCACCTTTCCCTCCACCTCATCACAACCACCGCCACCTCACCAATCCACCAGCCACCACCCCACCTTCCCCAGGTCCCACCTTGCCCCCACCTCTCTCTCCCCTCGCTGAACCGAACCGCACACACACACGCACGCCCCACGCCCCCTCCCCAACCCTCTCTCTCTCTGCCACCCGGTCCCACCGACCCAGCCGGTGTGGCATCCCGCAAAACCACTACTAGAAAATCGCGTTGAATTTGTGCATTGCATCGTCATCATCATGCATTGTTTGCCAAAACTATTTTTGAAAACCCCGATTGTTTTCTAAACGCCCCTCTCTATTCAAACATCAAAACCGGGTCCCCGGAATATTTTGTTTTGGCCGCTATCGGTTTGCCAACGGCCCGTTTAAATCAAATAAAAATTAAATTGTTTTTAGCGGGGCGAAGCGGGCGTTGACCCGAACGACCACCCCCAGAAGATTACAAACGGTCCACCTAACCGCCCTATAAAATCCTAAACCTACCCAGAAATCTACCCACCCTACCTGGCCACATCACCCCAACCTATCCTATCACGCCACATCACCCTTGCCCACCCCTCACCCACTCAAATCCTGCCACCTAATCCTAACCCCTCTCTCTCTCCTCTCTCCCTCCCTCCAAACCGAGCCCCAGCCTCTGGTCCCTGCCCGCGGGACCCACCCAGGATCCCCACCCAACGCGCACAGACCACCCCACGCGCCTCCCAGTCACACCCCACCTCCCCTGGCCCACTTCCCAACCGCACGCGCCCATGGCTCGTCTTCCTCCTCCCGTTCTCCCTCCTCTGCCCCCCTCTCTCCCCGGCAGCCCGCCGCTCCGGCCATCCTCTCCCTCGCTTGGTCCTCCGCTCGCCCTTCTCCCGCCCCTCTCGGTCTCCCCGCGATCCACCATGGCCTCTCCTCCCCGACCTCGCCTCTCCCTCAGCCGAGCCGCCACCTGCATCCGCCTTCCTCGCCCCGCCCTCGCCGTTCCAGCGAAGCTCCGCCCCGTGCTCGCGTGCGCAAGACAGCCGCAACCCACCGCACCGCGCCGCCGCCCGACCCACTTTGCTACACCCCGCCCGTGCAGCCTCAGCGCTCCCTCCTCCCGCTTGCGCCAGGCGCCGCCTCACGAGCTCCGCGCCGCGCCTTCTCGCCCCTCCGCGCCCGCTCAGCCGCGCGTCCGCCGCCGCGCCGGGCGTCGCCCGCCTCCCAGCCTCTCCGGGCGCTTCGCGCCGCCCGCTCGCCAACCTCGGCTCCGCCGCGCCACGCCGTCCCGGCGACCCTCCGTGCGCCTCCGCGACCTCGCCGCGGCCTTCGTCCCTCCGCCTCACAGCGCGCCCAGCCCTTTGAGCCGTCTCCGGCGACCACCGCCCGCGCGTCCCGGCCCCGGCCGCCTCGTCCTCGAACCCCGTCAGGCCCCAGCGACCCCGCCTACCGCCTCCGTCCTCGCCGGCGACGACCGCCCCGCTCACCTCCCCCGAGAACCTCCACCGCCAGCGACGGTCCCGCGCCGCCGTCCGTCCCCATCCCCGCTGCCAGGTGGGCCACCTCGGTGCTCTAGTGGAAACGCGACAAGACCTTCAGTACCCCCTCGAACGCGACAAGTACCACTCGAGGAACGAACCCTGGACTCCAAGTTTCCCGAAGACCGTGTAGGGACAGATCCCGAGATCTACGCCGACCCGATCGAACTAGATGGACCAACAGAGCCGGAACCTCATGATCTCCTTCCCGGAAGCGTTGACGCCGCGCGACAAGATCTTGACGGAACAAAGAAGACCGCCACACCGACGCCATGTTCTCCCTCCCAAACCCGATGACCGCCATGATCTTCGCCCCGGACGCCGAAACCCCGAATCCCGAAGACCGATCCCGGAGCCCGATCCGAAGACCCGGGCACGTCAAGTACTTCACCCCGGGCCCCGCGAACCCTGGCGCCGTTCCCAAGTCCGCCACCGGAACACCAAGTTCTCCATCAAGGAAACCAAGGCCGTCGACGTGGAACCGTAGAACGCCGAGTGCTTCACCCGGACACCGAGAACTTCCCCCTGAACGCCATGACCGTCGACATGACCCCTAGTCCCGCACCCGGATGCGCCAAGACCTACCCCCGATATCCGAGCACGACCCCGGAGGCCGAGAACGATCCCGACGAACCCCAGATCCGAACCTCGCCGAACTCGCCGAACCCTGGACCCCGACCCCGAACCCCGGAACCCCCAAGATCGTCGAGAACCTCAAAGTGTGAACCTCTTATCCGAGAACCCTATTTTATAACATAATAACAACTTGATTGCATATTAAATTGTCATCTCGCATGCATATCTGTGGTTTGGGGGCCTTATACCGATTCACCTAATAATTAAATATGGGGCCCATATGCGGGCAAATCTAGCCTTATATTGGCCTCATTTAAACTTGTGTAGCGAACCCGGTACTATCTTTTCCATGCTAATACAACATTTAATTTGCGGGGTACCTAAACAACTTGAACCGCCTAACTAATTGTCGGGACCCCGGTTCCACTTAACTTGACCTAATTGCCTCGCACCTTTGCCATGTCATCCATCGTACATGCATCATGCCGATCTTACCGTTGTATTAAATATTGCATCCGGTGTTTCTTCTAGTGTTTTGCTTCTTCGCGGATAAGGCCGTTGAGTTAATGTGAGCTTCGCTCCGTTCTTCGGTTGAACCTTCGACAATGTTTTCAGGCGAGCATCTCCCCCTTTCTACCTATCTTACTTTCTAGTATTTATTTCCCTCCTGTTGATCTATTGCTATCTGTGATGCGATGCTCTAGTTTTCGTACCCGTAATATACCCTGCAGCCTTATATTGCCTTGGACACATCCTATTACCTGTTGTTTGGTAGATAGTTGGACTTGCGCGTCGTAGTTGCTTGCTCAAGTGCTGATGTGTGTCGCCATATGCCATAGTTGCTGATGTAATGCCGCATGTTGTTGTTGGAGATGATTCTAGTTTTACTTATCGTCACTTTAATTTCTGTTTAACAACTAAAATTGAATAAGCAGAGGCATCGGTGGGTGATGGATAATATTTGGTTTCCGAACGCCCACTTGTGTCCCGTAAGACCCCGAGTACTTGATACCTGTTCCTTGATTTTGCGCGCTATCCACATCCGGGAGGTATATGGGACCCCCCTAAGCCAGAGCTTGATTCAGTCTTATTTCTTGGGGCCACAAACTAGTTTGAGGTTTTATTTACGATCCTGTACTTATGCCATGCTTTACTGCTTTATTTACGATTGTGCGACAGATAGCACATCTTTGTTTAGGATCGGGACACGATTCAGCGGTGTCGACAAGCCCGTTTGGGGTTCGATCGTTCACAACCGTGTACCCAGCACCTTGAGGCGTCTCGAGCTTGCTTACTCGCTATGGATTCTACTTAAGGGGTGGCCCCTGAAATATTTCTGAATCTGTGATTGTTCGTGAAAGCCTCGTTGGGTTTTGATTTGGTTTTCGAGGTTGATCGGCGTGTGTTGCTATTGGTGCACCGCCGGTAAAACTTTCTGAAAGCCGTGTCCGCGGATATGGACGACTTGGAGCACAGTATCTCGATCATAGACAAGCATAACTAAAGTTTACTGCTATAAATTTGACTGATAATGACTAGTAATTAGCTTCACTATAATGGAATGGCTAATTAATACTGCCCACAATTGCTTGTTTGGTTGTCGCTTGCGACAATTATACATGACTAGTAAGTATTGCAACTACAACGAAATGGCTGAATAAAAGTACCAACAACTGCTGGGTTTTGGGTTTATCTCATGCTAACTGTATCTGATTAGTAATTGTTGCAACTATAACGGAATGGTTAACTAAAAGTGCCCACCGTTTACTTTATCAGGACGAGTATCTATACCTGACTAGTAATTGCTGCAACGATAACTGAATAAATAAAACTGCCAACTGTGTGAGTTCCTCGGTTGACTTCCTCGACGGCCTCGAGGGGGAAATGCCAGGACGGGTTTGTTTGGTGTTAGCTTCAGGTTGGATCCGCATAGGTCTTCTTACCCCCTCCGATTTTCCGCCAGTTGTATCGAGTCTCTATAGGTTGTTTAGTGCATCTTTGCTGCTGCCGCGATCCACCATACCTATGTGGCGAGGACCGCCAATTCTAGCCTCGCCGTGTCTTGGCCTCGATCTTGGCGCTCCTTCTTTGTTTTCTGCTTTGCCTTTGTCGGCACCCTTTTGTTAAGCAGGTTTTGAGATCGACGTTAGCGGGTTACTCTTCCGGCTTGGCACAGGGTTATGGACGCCATTGGTTATACTTCAGGGCTCTTAGCCCCATTTGCATCTTGTCCGTAGCTGGACGCTATATCGTTTCAAGGTGATTTGGATCTTGTATATTATATTTGTATTCTTGACTCCTTGAGTCGCTGTTATATATATATCTGTTCTGTGGGTCCCATCGAGGACTGTTGTGTAATGTTATTACGCTTTTCCACCGCACGAAAGTGCCTGGTGGGCACCTTTGAATCGTTTCTATGCGGGTTTGGTGAATTTTGCCCAAATTTGCATAGGTCCGATTCTGAGGGTGTTACAGAGTGGTATCAGAGCTCAGCAGTTGCGATACCCCACAAGTCCAGCCTGTAGGATAACCTAGCTAACGGCCGAAGTAGAGTGTCAAAACTATTTTTTGCAAAATCGGTTGGATAGTTCTGATTAGGTCTGACTTTACTCCTTACCCCTGTGCTGTTCCCCTCTTACCCCTACGTGTTTTGAATCCGCTCTCTTCTATTTCTTCGAGTCCAGGAATTCTCGTGGTTGGGTTTCCGTCGTACCTTCAGGGTTTCGCTTCCTCCTTTGATAACGGTGTTCTATCAACCGGTGTTCAAGCTGCCTGAGGAATCCGTCTGCTGTGGTACCATTCTTTGTTCCTTGTTCGTGCTATCCGGTGTTTGCCGACGCGACGACATCCTCTACACCAGATCCGATGCAGAGTCTGCATCACCCCTTTGTTCCCGAACCTCGCTTGTCGAGATCTTCAGTCTGATTCCGAGAATGGTTGCACGCTCTTCTACGGATTGTGCGGAGTAATAGTTTGGGTGCGTGATGGATTGGCCCCCATGCCGACTACCCTTTCTATTCGCTTTTGTACATTGAAGTTGATGAGAATGCATCGATTCCCTCTCTCCATCGAAGTTAGAGGTGGCTTTATTTGTTGATACCTCTACCTTCGCCCTTTTGTTTCCGGAGTATCCTCTCGACGATCACGGACAACGACCTCTTGTTAGTGGTGTCGCGAGGATCTACATGAAGCGCGAAAGATCAGACGCCGACCCTCCTTCCGGTACCATGAGGCGGATCTCGAGGGCGAGATCCATTGTTAGTGGTGTCGAATTGTGGCATCCCGCAAAACCACTACTAGAAAATCGCGTTGAATTTGTGCATTGCATCGTCATCATCATGCATTGTTTGCCAAAACTATTTTTGAAAACCCGATTGTTTTCGCGCCTCTCTATTCAAACATCAAAACCGGGTCCCGAATATTTTGTTTTGGCGCTATCGGTTTGCCAGCCGTTTAAATCAAATAAAATTAAATTGTTTTTAGCGGGCGTCGAGCAGGCCGTTTCGACCCGACCACCCAGAAGATTACAAGCGGTCCACCTAACGCCTATAAAATCCTAAACCTACCAAATCTACCCACCCTACAGCCACATCACCCCAACCTATCCTATCACGCCACATCACCCTTGCCCACCTCACCCACTCAAATCCTGCCACCTAATCCTAACCCCTCTCTCTCTCCTCCCTCCAAACCGAGCCCAGCCTCTGGTCCCTGCCATGGACCCACCCAGGATCCCCACCCAACGCGCCCAGACCACCCCACGCGCCTCCCAGTCACACACCCCACCTCCCCTGGCCCGCGTGCGGGACCCACTTCCCCACCAACCGCACGCGCCCCGCGAGCTCGTCTTCCTCCTCCCGTTCTCCCTCCTCTGCCCCCCTCTCTCCCCGGCAGCCCGCCGCTCCGGCCATCCTCTCCCTCGCTTGGTCCTCCGCTCGCCCTTCTCCCGCCCCTCTCGGTCTCCCGCGCTCAGTCCACCATGGCCTCTCCTCCCCCCGACCTCGCCTCTCCCTCCGCGTCTGCAGCCGAGCCGCCGCGTCCCTGCATCCCGCCGCGCGCGCTCCTCCCCGGCCCCGCCCTCGCCGTTCCCGCGCAGAAGCTCCGCCCCCTCCGGCCCGTGCTCGCGTCGCGCGTCGCCGCTGCCGCCGCCGCGCTGCCCCACCCGCCTCGCGCCGCGCAGCCTCTCGCGCTCCTCACCCCGCCTCGCGCCAGCGCCGCCCGCCGCGCGCCTCGCCTCGCCTCGCGCCCGCTCAGGCAGCGCACGTCCGCCGCCAGCGGCGGCGTCGCCGTCCTCCGCAGTCTCCGGGCGCTTTCGCTTCGCCCGCCAACCTCCGCGCTCGCCGCCAGACCACGCGTCCCGGCGACCCCTCCGTGCGCCTCGCCGACCTCGCCAGCCCGAATTCGTCCTCCGCCTCCAGCGCGGCCCGCTGAGCCGTCTCCGGCAACCACCGCCAGCGCGTCCCGCCGCCTCGTCCTCGAACCCGTCGGGGCCCTAGCGACCCGCCACGCCTCCGTCCTCGCCGGCGGCGACCGCCCGCTCACCTCCCGAGAACCTCCACGCCGGCGGCGGTCCAGCGCCCGTCCGTCCCCATCCCGCTGCGGTGGGCCACCTCGGTGCTCTAGTGGAAGCGACAAGACCTTGGTACCCCTCGAGCGCGACAAGTACCACTCGAGCGAACCCTGGACTCAAGTTTCCCGAAGACCGTAGGGAGATCCGAGATCTCGACCCGATCGAACTAGATGGACCAACAGGCGAACCTCATGATCTCCTTCCGGGCGTTGGCCTTGGCGCGACAAGATCTTGACGCGGAACAAGACCGCCACACCGGCGCCATGTTCTCCTCCCAAACCCGATGACCGCCATGATCTTCGCCCCGGACGCCGAAACCCAGAATCCCGAAGACCGATCCCGGAGCCCGATCCGAAGACCCGGGCGCGTCCAGTACTTCACCCCGGGCCCCGCGAACCCTGGCGCCGTTCCCAAGTCCGCCACCGGAACACCAAGTTCTCCATCAAGGAAACCAAGGCCGTCGGCGTGGAACCGTAGAACGCCGAGTGCTTCACCGGACACCGAGAACTTCCCCAACGCGCCATGACCGTCGACATGACCCCAAGTCCCGCACCGGATGCGCCAAGACCTACCCCGATATCCGAACGACCGGAGGCCGAGAACGATCCCGACGAACCCCAGATCCGAACCTCGCCCGAACTTCGCGAACCACGACCCGACCCGAACCCCGGAACCCCCAAGATCGTCGAGAACCTCAAAGTGTGAACCTCTTATCCGAGAACCCTATTTTATAACATAATAACAACTTGATTGCATATTAAATTGTCATCTCGCATGCATATCTATGGTTTGGGGGCCTTATACCGATTCACCTAATAATTAAATATGGGGCCCATATGCGGGCAAATCTAGCCTTATATTGGCCTCATTTAAACTTGTGTAGCGAACCCGGTACTATCTTTTCCATGCTAATACAACATTTAATTTGCGGGGTACCTAAACAACTTGAACCGCCTAACTAATTGTCGGGACCCCGGTTCCACTTAACTTGACCTAATTGCCTCGCACCTTTGCCATGTCATCCATCGTACATGCATCATGCCGATCTTCTGCCGTTGTATTAAATATTGCATCCGGTGTTTCTTCTAGTGTTTTGCTTCTTCGCGGATAAGGCCGTTGAGTTAATGTGAGCTTCGCTCCGTTCTTCGGTTGAACCTTCGACAATGTTTTCAGGCGAGCATCTCCCCCTTTCTACCTATCTTACTTTCTAGTATTTATTTCCCTCCTGTTGATCTATTGCTATCTGTGATGCGATGCTCTAGTTTTCGTACCCGTAATATACCCTGCAGCCTTATATTGCCTTGGACACATCCTATTACCTGTTGTTTGGTAGATAGTTGGACTTGCGCGTCGTAGTTGCTTGCTCAAGTGCTGATGTGTGTCGCCATATGCCATAGTTGCTGATGTAATGCCGCATGTTGTTGTTGGAGATGATTCTAGTTTTACTTATCGTCACTTTAATTTCTGTTTAACAACTAAAATTGAATAAGCAGAGGCATCAGTGGGTGATAGATAATATTTGGTTTCGAGCGCCCACTTGTGTCCCGTAAGACCCGAGTACTTGATACATTCCTTGATTTTGCGCTATCCACATCCGGGAGGTATATGGGACCCCTGAGCGAGCTTGATTCAGTCTTATTTCTTGGGGCCACAAACTAGTTTGAGGTTTTATTTACGATCTGTACTTATGCCATGCTTTCTTGCTTTATTTACGATTGTGCGAGATAGCACACTGCATCTTTAGGATCGGGACACGATTCAGGTGTCGACAAGCCCGTTTGGGGTTCCCGATCGTTCACGGCCGTATTACCCGGCACCTTGAGGCCGTCTCGAGCTTGCTTACTCCGTTGCGGATTCTACTTAAGGGTGGCCCCTGAAATATTTCGAATCTGTGATTGTTCGATCGTGAAAGCCTCGTTGGGTTTTGATTTGGTTTTTCCGAGGTTGCTCGGCGTGTGTTGCTATTGGTGCACCCCGGTAAAACTTTCAAAGCCGTGTCGCGGATATGGGCGACTTGGAGCACGATCTCGATCATAGACAAGCATAACTAAAGTTTGCTATAAATTTGATGATAATGACTAGTAATTAGCTTCACTATAATGGAATGGCTAATTAATACTGCCCACAATTGCTTGTTTGGTTGTCGCTTGACAATTATACATGACTAGTAAGTATTGCAACTTCTAGCGAAATGGCTGAATAAAAGTACCAACAAGCTCTTTGGGTTTTGGGTTTATCTCATGCTAACTGTATCTGATTAGTAATTGTTGCAACTATAACGGAATGGTTAACTAAAAGTGCCCACCGTTTACTTTATCAGGACGAGTATCTATACCTGACTAGTAATTGCTGCAACGATAACTGAATAAATAAAACTGCCAACTGTGTGAGTTCCTCGGTTGACTTCCTCGGCGGCCTCGAGAAATGCCGGACGGGTTTGTTTGGTGTTAGCTGAGTTGGATCCGCATAGGTCTTCTTACCCCTCCGATTTTCCGCCATGTATCGAGTCTCTATAGGTTGTTTAGTGCATTTGCTTTGCCGCTCGATCCACCATACCTATGGCGAGGACCGCGAATTCTAGCCTCGCCGTGTCTTGGCCTCGATCTTGGCGCTCCTTCTTTGTTTTCGCTTTGCCCTTTGTCGGCACCTTTGTTAAGGTTTTGAGATCGACGCCGTTAGCGAGGTTACTCTTCGGCTTGGCCAGGCGGGTTATGGGCGCCATTGGTTATACTTGGGCTCTTAGCCCCATTTGCATCTTGTCCGTAGGACGGGCCTATATCGTTTCAAGGTGATTTGGATCTTGTATATTATATTTGTATTCTTGACTCCTTGAGTATTGTTATATATATCTCATTACATGGGTCCCATCGAGGATTGTGTGTTATTATTACTTTTTTCCACACCACGAAAGTGCCTGGTGGGCACCTTTGAATCGTTTCTATGCGGGTTTGGTGAATTTTGCCCAAATTTGCATAGGTCCGATTCTGAGGGTGTTACAGCCGGCCCCACCCGCTCGGGCCACTCCCACCTGCCCCTGTCCCGCTCGGCCCACCCGCGGGTCCCGCGACTCCCCACCTATCCTCCTCTCTCTCCCTCGCGACCACCTCTCCTCTCTGCATCGCTCCCCACCCGCGCGCTCCGGCCGAGCTCCCCGCCGCTCCCGGCCGGCCGCCGCCCACCTCTTCCTCCCTGACGACCGCCTCGCCGCCCTCCTCCCCTCCGCAGGCCGCCGGCCTCCTCCTTCCGCCGCCACCAGCGTCTCCGGCCGCGAACCTTCGCCGCCCACCTCCTTCTTCCTCTGCCCTCCCTCGCCCGGCCTCGGCCTCGCCTCCGCCTCCGCCCTCCCCTTCCTCTCTCTCTCTCCCAGCAACCGCCGCGCTCTCTGCCTCACCAGCGCCTCAGCCCTTGGCCCGGTGCCATCTCCTCCGCCTGTCCCCGAGCTTGCCGGCCGCCTCCGCGTGCGTTGCGCCCTCTCCCCGCAACAACCGCCCCCCTGCTCGCACCATCGCCCCTCCGTCCCCTCTGCAAGCTCGCCCTCCTCCTGTGCTCGCCCCGAGCAGAGCCTCGCCGGAGCCGCCTCATCGCCGTCGACCGGCCCCACGCTCGAGCGCCGCCATCCCCTCTCCTTCCGCGGGCCGAGCCGCGTCGCCACCGCCGGACACCATCCGCGCCTACCGCCCTTCTCCTCGTCGCGGCCGCCGTGCCCGTCTCCGGTGCTCCCCGCCCCCTCTAGTTCCGCCACCGCCCGGAGCCCTCCTCCGGCGCCAGCGCCCCTCGCAGCCCTTCTCGGCCTCCTTCCCGAGCTAGGCCACGTCGCTCGGTTCCTTCCGCCTCGGTCCGGTCGCCCGAGCTTGCCTGTCCTCACCTTCCTCGTCGTCCGCGAGCTTCCGCGAGTGGGCCCCTGCAGCGTCGCCTCTCCCCGGCTCCCTGCCGCTAGGCTCCGCCCAAGATGCCGATCGAGTTGAAGATGGAGGCAGCGTGTCCGGGTGTTGGGCTTGTTGGACCACAATATCTCCAAGATACACGGATGTGGCAAGACGCCTAACGACTTCTTCACCAACACTCGGCTAAGTCCTCCCGACAAGATCTTCTACTCGGAGCACCAAGTACTCCGCTTCGAAACCGAAGACCGAACCCGATAACTGCCAAGGACGTCGACACGGATACACCGAGTTCTCCATCGGGGACACCAAGGCCGTCGGCATGGAACCGAAGGACGTCAAGCACTGCACCCCGGACGCCAAGACCGTCCCGATACACGGTGTGGCATCCCGCAAAACCACTACTAGAAAATCGCGTTGAAATTTTGCGCAATGCACCATCATACACATATTTGTTCAAAACTATTTTACTAAAAACCCTATTTTGTTTTATATATATTAATCCCCGTCCTTTTATTTCAAATTAAATCGAGCGCTTAGGAGGTTTTGTTTGACAAAATTAGTTACAACAGTTATTAAATAAAAACCTATTTTATTTTAGCGGGGTCGAGCAGGCCGACTGACCGAGCGACCACCCCGTTTTCCTAATCGGTCCACCCCAAACCTGCCCCTCTAAATTCCTAAGCCTACCAACTAATCTACCCAGCCCCCTCTCCACCTCACCCCCTCCAATCCCTGCTTGCCACCTCATCTCCTCCCTCTCCCTCAGCCTCTCACGCGCCGCCACGTCACCCTCACCCCTCCTCTCTCTCCTCTCTCCCTCCCACCAACTCAACACACGCGCTCCACCCCACCAGCTGGCTCCCGCTCGTCCCTCCCTCACAGTACACACACGCCACGCACCCCCCAGATCTCCCCCACTCCCTCTGCCACGCGGGCCACCCGCGGACCCGACCCTCACCCCTGGCGCCCCAGCCACCAGCCCCCACGCGCCCCACCTCCCACACCTGGCCACTCCCCCACCTCCCCCAGTCACCACCTCCCCCACCGCGTGGCCCCACGCGCGCGCGCCTCCCTGTCCAGCCCCGCTACCCGGTCGCCCGGCCCACAGGTGGCCCCCCCCCACCTACCACGCCTCCTCTCCCACCGCGTCCTGCCTCCCTCGGCCCTCCTCCTTCCCGCTTGGGTCCCCATGAGCCGCCCACCCGCCTCGCGGCCCCTTTCCGCCACCGCTCCCTCGCCCGAACCCCGTCGCCCGAGCCACCCGCCTCCCGCCCGCTCCGTCCACCCAGCGAGAACCGTCGTCGCCCCAGTCGCCCGCCTCCAGGCCAGCCTCGGTCGCCACCTGCCGCCGCCCAAGCCCCGCCGACCCGCCTGCGCGACCGAGCCGCCTCGCCCGAGCCACCGCTCCGCCGCCTGCTCCACCTTCCTCGCCGGGTCGCGACCCTCTTCGTCCCATGGCGCCGCCTCCCGAGCCTGCAGCCTCGGCTCCCTCCCGCTCAGTACCTCGCCCGGCGCCGCCTCGGCTCCCTCCGGCCCGCTGTCCCGTCCCGCCTCGTCCTCCGCCGGCCGCCGGCCGCCTCCCGGCGTCGCTGGCGCGGCCTCCAGCGCCATGCGCGGCCCCGGCCCTCTCTGCGAGCTTGCCGCCCAGATCGGCCCAGCGTGCCTCTGCCGCGCGCTGCCTTGCCGTAGCGTTGCAGCGTGAGGTTGTGAGGTGAACCGTAGAAGCCCGAAATCCTGCGGACACTCGGATGCTCGACAAGAACTCCTATGAGGATTGATGACGGATGCGAGAATCCATGTTGTTGCCGATGCCTCGGGAAGATATCGATTGGCGTTCAAGACATCAACGCCGAAGGTCACGGATGCCGATCAAGTGTCAACCGATGAACCATCGGCACCGGAACTACAAGACCTTCACGGAACCGAACCGTCGTCACATGATCTTCCTCGGAACCACCGAGTTCTCCATCCTGGCACCCGAAGACGCGGTACCCCAAGAGCGCCTCCCCCGATTCGAAGGCCATTGCCCCGAGGACGCCAAAACCCGAGTGCGCCGACATGGATCCGGTGACGCCAACACGCCAAGATCGCCACCTGTACCACAAGTACCGAACCCCGGAGACCAAGCCTCGACACCCCGAACCCGGTACCATGTCAAGATCGCCTTCTCGGACCCCGTTGACGCCAAGATCTTCGCCATAGAGCGACAAGGCCTTCGACAAGACAAGGAACGCCAAGCGCTTCACCCCGGATACCGAGTCCGCCGAGACCCCGATGCGACAAGTGCTTCGTCCCGAACACCATGACCGACAACGTGACCCGAAGACCCCCGGACGCGACAAGAACGACCCCGGAGTCCGAGAACGCTTCCGCCGAACCCTGGACCCCGAGACCGGACCCGGAACCCTAAGACCGACCCCGAACCCCGGAACTCAAGATCGTCGAGCCCCCCCCTCTGACGTGTGACCCCTTCTCCTCGAACCTTATTTTATAACATAATAACAACTTGTTGCATATTGAATTGTCATTCATCTCGCATGCATATCTGTGGTTTGGGGGCCTTATGCCGATTCACCTAATAATTAAATATGGGGCCCATATGCGGGCAAATCTAGCCTTATATTGGCCTCATTTAAACATGTAGCGAACGGTTCCACATTGCATTGCTAAACAACATTTAAATTGCGGGGTTTCTAAACAACATGAACCACCTAACTAATTCCGGGACCCGGTTCCGCTTAATACAACCTAATTGCGCCGCTTTCTTGCCATGCCATGCATCATACATGCATCATGCCGATCTTCTGCCGTTGTATTAAATAGTGCATCCGGTGTTTCTTCTAGTGTTTTGCTTCTTCGCGGATAAGGCCGTTGAGTTGATGTGAGCTTCGCCCCGATCTTCGGTTGAACCTTCGACAATGTTTTCAGGCGAGCATCTCCCCCTTTCTACCTATCTTACTTTTATAGTCTTTATTTCCTCCTGTTGATCTATTGCTATCCGTGTTGCGATGCTTCAGTTTCCGTACCCGTGATATTTCCCTGCAGCCGTATATTGCCTTGGACACACCCTATGACCTGTTGTTTGGTAGATAGATGGACTTGTGCGTCGTAGTTGCTTGCTCTAGTGCTGATGTGTGTCGTCAAATGCCACAGTTGCTGATGAATTGCCGCATGTTGATGTTGGAGATGATCCTAGTTTTACTTATTGTTCACTTTACTTTCTGTTTAACAACTAAAATTGAAATAAGCAGAGGCATCGGTGGGTGATAGAAAATATTTGGTTTCCGAACGCCCACTTGTGTCCCGTAAGACCCCGAGTACTTGATACCTGTTCCTTGTTTTATCGCGCTATCCACATCCGGGAGGTATATGGGACCCCTGAGCGAGCTTGATTCTCTTATTTCTTGGGGCCACAAACTAGTTTGAGGTTTTATTTACGATCTGTACTTATGCCATGTTTCTTTGCTTTATTTACGATTGTGCGAGGAGCACCTGCATCTGTTAGGATCGGAATGTTTCTGTGATGTCGACAAGCCCAGCCACACTTTTGGGTTCCCGTCGCTTCTGACCATTGTTGCAACCTTGAGGCCGTCTGAGCTTGCTTACTCGTTGCGGGATCTACTCAAAGGGTGGCCCCTGAAATATTTCTGAATCTGTGATTGTTCATCGTGAAAGCCTCGTTGGGTTTTGTTTTGGTTTTTCCGAGGTTGATCGGCGTGTGTTGCTATTGGTGCACCCGGCGGGTAAAACTTTCGAAAGCCGTGTCATGGATATGGGCGACTTGGAGCACGATATCTCGATCATAGACAAGCATAACTAAAGTTCTTGCTCTAAATTTGACTTATAATGACTAGTAATCAGCTTCACTATAATGGAATGGCTAATTAATACGCCCACAATTGCTTGTTTGGTTGTCGCTTGCGACAATTGTATCGACTAGTAAGTATTGCAACTTCTAGCGGAATGGCTGAATAAAAGTACCAACAAGCTTTGGGTTTTGGGTTTATCTCATGCTATCATGTCGAGTAGTAATTGTTGCAACTATAACGAAATGATTAACTAAAGGGCCTTGCTTATTTTATCGGGACGATTATCTAAACAGACTAGTAAAGTGCGCAACTATAATCGAATAAGTAAAGCGCCAGCTGTGAGTTCCTCGGTTGACTTCTCGATTGGTCTCGAGGGAAACACGAGATGGGTTTGTTTGGTGATAGCTTGAGTTGGATCCGGTTAGGTCATTCTTATCCTCTCTATTTTACCGCCATTGTATCGAGTCTCTATAGGTTGTTTAGTGCATCTGCCGCTGCCGCTTGATCCACCATACCTATGTGGCGAGACCGCCGGTCTAGCCTCGCCGTGTCTTGGCCTCGATCGACGCTCCTCTTTTCCTTTGCCCTTTGTCGGCACCCCTTTTGTTTAAGCAGGTTTTGAGATCGGCGCGTTAGCAGGGTTACCCTTCCGGCTTGGCCTGGGCAGGGTTATGGACGCCATTGGTTATTCTTCAGGGCTCTTAGCCCCATTTGCCTCTTGTCCGTAGTCGGACGCTCTACCGTTTTCAAGGTGATTTGGATCTTGTATATTATATCTGTATTCTTGACTCTTTAAGTCGCTGTTATATATATCTGTTCTGTGGGTCCCATCGAGGACTGTTGTGTGATGTTATTACTTCGTTTTCCACCCGCACGAAAGTGCCTGGTGGGCACCTTTGAATCGTTTCTATGCGGGTTTGGCGAATTTTGCTCAAACTTGCATAGGTCCGATTCTGAGGGTGTTACACACGGACCCGACAAGATCTGCACGACAGCAAGATCGGCCGCAACCCAAGTTCTCCGTCACAACAATTCCTCCATCTTGTATCCGATTTCGTCGAGCCGTTCTCCCGTCGAACCCTGAGACCGACCCTGAACCCCTCGGAGCCCAAGTTCGCCGAACCCTAATGTGTGACCCCTTTCTAAGACCCTATTTTTATAATATGATATTCATAACTGTTGCATATTAAATTGTCATACTCGCATGCATATTGTCATGTGGTTTGGGGGCCTTATGCCGATTCACCTAAATTAAATATGGGGCCATATGCGGGCAAATCTAGTCTTATATTGGCCTCATTTAAATTGGTGTAGCGAACCGGTGCTATCTTTTGCCTTGCTAATACAACATTTAAAATGCGGGGTATCTAAACAACCAGAACCATATATTAATTGTCGGGACCCCCGGTTCCGCTTAATGTTGCCGAACTGCATCGCATCCGTGCCATGCCATACATCATACATGCATCATGCCCGGTCTTCCGCCGTAATATTAAATAGTGCATCCGGTGTTTCTTCTAGTGCTTTGCTTCTTCACGGATTAGGCCGATGAGTTGATGCGAGTGACGCCCATTCTTCGGATGGACCTTCGACAATGTTTTTCAGGCGAGCATCTCCCCCTTTCTACCTATCTTACTTTTATAGTATTTATTCCCTCCTGTTGATCTATTGCTATCTGTGTTGCGATGCTCTAGTTTTCGTACTCATGATATCCCTTGCAGCCTTATATTGCCTTGGACACCTCCTATTACACATTGTTTGGTAGATAGTTGGACTGCGTCGTAGTCGCTTGCTCAAGTCTTGTTGCGTCGTCAAGTACCACGATTGTTGGAGTATTGCCGTGTGTTTAAGGTTGGAGTTGATCAAGACTTTAATTCTTGTTTAACAACTAAAATTGAAGTAGGTAGCGCAGAGGCACGGTGGGCAATAGATGTTATTTGGTTGTTAACCGTCCACTTGTGTCCCGTGGGACCCGAGTTCTTGACACTGTTAGAGATCGGTAGCGCTAACCACAGGTGGGGAGATATGGGCCCCCCATCGATTAGTACCTGATTTCAAAGTATTGTACTGGGGGCCACAAACTAGTTTGAGGTTTTATTTACTATCCTATACTTATGCCATGCCTTACTGCTTTATTTAAATTGTGCGATGGATAGCGCCTGTACTGTTTAGGATCGGGACACGTTTTCGCGGTGTCGACAAGCCCAGTTTTGGGTTCCCAGTCGTTCACAGCCGCCTACCCAAACCCTGAGTCCGTCTCGGATCCCGGCCGACTTCGTTGCGGGTAGACTTAGTGGGGTGGCCCCCCGTGCTTGCTTTGGGTCTGGGAAACGTCATGACTTAGGCCCCGCCGACATACCGATGGGTGTATGTTAGCGATCCGGCAAAAGGGTGAAGTGCTTGTGGATACTTTGGTGCACCTGCGGCTAAATCTTTCGAGAAGCCGTGTCGCGGTTATGGACGACTTGGAGCATTGCTTGATCATAGACAACTATAACTAAAGTTTCTTGTTATAAATTGACTTGTATCCGATATGACTAGTAATCAGCTTCTTTGCAGCGGAATGGCTAAATAAAAGTACCAACAATTCTTTGGGTTTGGGGATATCTCATGCTATTTGTATCGACTAGTAAGTGTTGCAACTTCTAGCGGAATGGTTAACTAAAAGTGCCTTGCTTATTTTATCGGGATGATTATCTATACGACTAGTAATTGCTGCAGCGATAGCGAATAAATAAAGCCAGCGTGGGAGTTCCTCGGTTGACTTCCTCGTTTGGTCTCGGGGAAACACCGGATGGGTTGTCGATGGTAGAATCGGTTGGTTCGAATAGGTCTTTCTTATCCCTCTCGATAGCCGCGTTGTATCGAGTCTCTATAGGTTGTTTAGTGCATCTTTGCTGCCGCTTGATCCACCATACCTATGTGGCGAGGACCGAATTCTAGTCTCGTCGTGTCTTGGCCTCGATCGACCGCTCTCTCTTTTCCTTTGCCCTTTGTCGGCACCCTTTGTTTAAGCAGGTTTTGAGATCGGCGTCGTTAGCGGGTTACCCTTCCGCTTGGCACAGGGGTTATGGGCGCCATTGGTTATTCTTGGGCTCTTAGCCCCATTTGCATCTTGTCCGTAGTCGGACGCTCCATCTTTCAAGGTGATTTGGATCTTTGTCCCGTATATACGTATTCTTGACTCATGGAGTCGTGTTGTATATATACATTACGTGGGTCCCATCGAGGACTGTTGTGTAATGTTATTGCCGTTTTCCACCCGCACGCAAGTGCTGGTGGGCACCTTTGAATCGTTTCTATGCGAGTTTTGGAAGCGCTGAAACTTGCATAGGGCCGATTCGAGGGTGTTCAGTGGTATCGAGCTCGGTGATTCTGATACCCCACAAGTCCACTGTAGGATTACCTAGCTAACGGCGAAGTAGAGTGTCAAAACTATTTTTGAAAATCGGTTGGATAGATCTGGTTAGGTGCCTTTTATTACTTACCCTCTTCTATTCTCCTCTTACCTCTCGTGTTTTGAATCCGCTCGTCTCTTTCTTGAGTCCGGAATTCTCGTGGTTGGGTTTAAATGTACCTTGAGGTTTCGCTTCCTCTTCAGTAACGATGCTTCTACATCTGGTCTTCATGCTATCCGAGGAACCCTTAAATGGTGGACTTCTCTTTGTTCCTTCTCGTGCCTTAGGTGTTTTCCACGCCGACGACATCATCTCGCCAGATCCGATGCAGTATGCATCACTCCTTTGTTTCCTAACCTCGATCGAGATCTTGATGCGATTCCGAGAATGGTTGCACCCTTTTCCACTGATTGTGCAGAGTAATAGTTTGGGTGCGTGATGGATTGGCCCCCATGCCGACTACCCCTTCTATTCGCTTTTGTACATTGAAGTGGATGAGAATGCATCGGTTCCCTCTTTCCATCGAAGCTAGAGGTGGCTTTATTTGTTGATACCTCTACCTTCGACCTTTTTTCCCGGAGTGTTCCCTCGACGATCACGGACAACGACCTCTTGTTAGTGGTGTCGCGAAGATCTACACAAAGCGAGAAGATTCAGATCGCCGACCTTCCTTCCGGTACCATGAGGCGGATCTCGAGGGCGAGATCCATTGTTAGTGGTGTCGAATTGTGGCATCCCGCAAAAACCACTACTAGAAAATCGCTTGGTATTTTGTTTTGTGCATCATCATGCATATTATTTTTACTTGAAACTATGTTGCGAAAGACTATTGTTTTCTGAAACTAGCCCTCCTTCTATTTCAAATTAAACCCCCGGATGTTTCCGGATATTTTGTTTGTCTAAAACTAATTACAAAATCATTTACTAAAATTAAAATGAACAATATTGTTTTAAAATAAAACTGTTTTGAACGGGGGAGGCAGCCCGGCCCGAAAAGCCAGGCCGCCTACCACCCCGATCGGCCCAACCCAATCTCACCAGACCCTAATCTATTCCTACCCAGACCTAATCTACCCAGCCCCCTCCACCTCACCCTAACCAACCATAGCTCGCCACCTCACCTTTCCCTCCACCTCATCACAACCACCGCCACCTCACCAATCCACCAGCCACCACCCCACCTTCCCCAGGTCCCACCTTGCCCCCACCTCTCTCTCCCCTCGCTGAACCGAACCGCACACACACACGCACGCCCCACGCCCCCTCCCCAACCCTCTCTCTCTCTGCCACACGGTCCCACCGACCCAGCCGGCCCCACCCGCTCGGGCCACTCCCACCTGCCCCTGTCCCGCTCGGCCCACCCGCGGGTCCCGCCACTCCCCACCTATCCTCCTCTCTCTCTCCCTCGCGACCACCTCTCCTCTCTGCATCGCTCCCCACCCGCGCGCTCCGGACGAGCTCCCCGCCGCTCCCGGCCGGCCGCCGCCCACCTCTTCCTCCCCGACGACCGCCTCGCCGCCCTCCTCCCCTCCGCAGGTCGCCGACCTCCTCCTTCCGCCGCCACCAGCGTCTCCGGCGGCCGCGAACCGCGCTCGCCCCACCTCCTTCTCCCTCCTCTGGCCCTCCTCGCCGCCGGCCTCAGCGCTCGCCGCCTCCGCCTCCGCCCTCCCCTTCCTCTCTCTCTCCCCAGCAACCGCTGCCGCTCCCCCTCTGCCTCACCGCGCCTCCGACCCCGCCGCCCCGGCGCCATCTCCTCCGCCTGTCCCTGAGCTTGCCGGCCGCCTCCGTGTGCGTCGCGCCCTCTCCCCGCAACACCCCCCCGATCGCACTATCGCCCCTCCGTCCCCTCTGCAAGCTCGCCCTCCTCCTGTGCTCGCCCGGCGAGCCTCGCCGAGCCGCCTCGCCGCCGACCGCCCCACGCCAGCGCCGCCATCCCTCTCCTTCCGCGGCCGAGCAGCCGCCACCGCCGGACACCATCGGGGCGCCGCCTTCTCTCGTCATGCGCCGTGCTGCCGGTGCTCCCCGTCCCCTCTAGTTCCGCCACCGCCAGCCTCAGGCCCTCCCGACGCCAGCGCGCCCCCTGCGGCAGCCCTTCTCGGCCTCCTTCCCGAGCTAGGCCACGTTGCCCGGTTCCTTCCGCCTCGGTCCGGTCGCCCGAGCTTGCCTGTCCTCACCTTCCTCGTCGTCCGCGAGCTTCCGCGAGTGGGCCTCGCGTCGCCTCCCCGGCTCGCCGCTGAGCTCGCCCAAGATGGCGATCGAGTTGAAGATGGAGGCAGCGTGTCCAGGTGTTGGGCTTGTTGGACCACAATATCTCCAAGATACACGGATGTGGCAAGACGCCTAACGACTTCTTCACCAACACTCGGCTAAGGCCTCCCGACAAGATCTTCTACTCGGAGCACCAAGTACTCCGCTTCGGAACCGAAGACCGAACCCGATAACTGCCAAGGACGTCGACACAGATACACCAAGTTCTCCATCGGGGACACCAAGGCCGTCGGCATGGAACCGAAGGACGTCAAGCACTGCACCCCGGACGCCAAGACCGTCCTGATACACGGACCCGACAAGATCTGCGCGACGGCAAGATCGGCCGCTTGGACCCAAGTTCTCCGTCACGACAATTCCTCCATCTTGTATCCGATCTCGTCGAGCCGTTTGTCTCGTCGAACCCTGAGACCGACCCTGAACCCCTCGGAGCCCAAGTTCGCCGAACCCTAATGTGTGACCCCTTTCTAAGACCCTATTTTTATAATATGATATTCATAACTGTTGCATATTAAATTGTCATACTCGCATGCATATTGTCATGTGGTTTGGGGGCCTTATGCCGATTCACCTAAATTAAATATGGGGCCATATGCGGGCAAATCTAGTCTTATATTGGCCTCATTTAAATTGGTGTAGCGAACCGGTGCTATCTTTTGCCTTGCTAATACAACATTTAAAATGAGGGGTATCTAAACAACCAGAACCATATATTAATTGTCGGGACCCCCGGTTCCGCTTAATGTTGCCGAACTGCATCGCATCCGTGCCATGCCATACATCATACATGCATCATGCCCGGTCTTCCGCCGTAATCTTAAATAGTGCATCCGGTGTTTCTTCTAGTGCTTTGATTCTTCACGGATTAGGCCGATGAGTTGATGCGAGTGACGCCCGTTCTTCGGATGGACCTTCGACAATGTTTTTCAGGCGAGCATCTCCCCCTTTCTACCTATCTTACTTTTATAGTATTTATTCCCTCCTGTTGATCTATTGCTATCTGTGTTGCGATGCTCTAGTTTTCGTACCCGTGATATCCCTTGCAGCCTTATATTGCCTTGGACACCTCCTATTACCTGTTGTTTGGTAGATAGTTGGACCTGCGCGTCGTAGTCGCTTGCTCAAGTGCTGTTGCGTGTCGTCAAGTACCACAATTGTTGGAGTATTGCCGTGTGTTTAAGGTTGGAGTTGATCAAGACTTTAATTACTGTTTAACAACTAAAATTGAAGTAGGTAAGCAGAGGCACAGGTGGGCAATAGATGTTATTTGGTTGTTAACCGTCCACTTGTGTCCCGTAGGACCCCGAGTTCTTGACACCTGTTCCGAGATCGAGCGCGCTAACCACAGGTGGGGAGATATGGGCCCCCCATCGATTAGTACCTGATTTCAAAGTATTGTACTGGGGGCCACAAACTTGTTTGAGGTTTTATTTACTATCCTGTACTTATGCCATGCCTTACTGCTTTATTTAAATTGTGCGATGGATAGCACCTGTACTGTTTAGGATTGGGACACATTTTCGCGGTGTCGACAAGCCCAGTTTTGGGTTCCCAGTCGTTCACAGCCGTCTACCCAAACCCTGAGTCCGTCTCGGAGCCCGGCCGACTTCGTTGCGGGTAGACTTAGTGGGGTGGCCCCCCGTGCTTGCTTTGGGTCTGGGAAACATCATGACTTAGGCCCCACCGACATACCGATGGGTGTATGTTAACTGATCTGGCAAAAAGGGTCGAAGTGCTTGTGGATACTTTGGTGCACCCCTGCAGGGCTAAATCTTTTCGAGAAGCCGTGTCCGCGGTTATGGACAACTTGGAGCACAGTGCTTGATCATAGACAACTATAACTAAAGTTTACTGTTATAAATTGACTTGTATCCGATATGACTAGTAATCAGCTTCACTGCAACGGAATGGCTAAATAAAAGTACCAACAACTGCTGGGTTTGGGGATATCTCATGCTATTTGTATCTGACTAGTAAGTGTTGCAACTACAACGAAATGGTTAACTAAAAGTGCCCACTGCTTATTTATCAGGATGATTATCTATACCTGACTAGTAATTGCTGCAACGATAACTGAATAAATAAAACTGCCAACAGTGGGAGTTCCTCGGTTGACTTCCTCGTTTGGTCTCGAGGGGGAACACCAGGATGGGTTGTCTGATGGTAGAATCAGGTTGGTTCCGAATAGGTCTTTCTTATCCCTCTCTGATAGCCGCCAGTTGTATCGAGTCTCTATAGGTTGTTTAGTGCATGCCTTTGCCGCTTGATCCACCATACCTATGTGGCGAGGACCGCCAATTCTAGTCTCGCGTGTCTTGGCCTTAATCTTGACTCTCTCTTTTCCTTTGCCCTTTGTCGGCACCCTTTTGTTTAAGCAGGTTTTGAGATCGGCGTTAGCAGGGTTACCCTTCTAGCTTGGCCTGGGCAGGGTTATGGGCGCCATTGGTTATTCTTCAGGGCTCTTAGCCCCATTTGCATCTTGTCCGTAGTCGGACGCTCCATCTTTTCAAGGTGATTTGGATCTTTGTACCGTATATCTGTATTCTTGACTCATGGAGTCGTGTTGTATATATATCTGTTCTGTGGGTCCCATCGAGGACTGTTGTGTAATGTTATTACTTTGTTTTCCACCCGCACGCAAGTGCCTGGTGGGCACCTTTGAATCGTTTCTATGTGGGTTTTGGCGGGAAGCGCTGAAACTTGCATAGGGCCGATTCTGAGGGTGTTACAAAAACTTAGTGATTAAAGCTCTCACAAACTTGATGGCATACTTTATTTTTCTTGAACCTAATAAACTTGAACCATTGTGTCATCTATGTTGTATATGCTTGCACTTATACGTTGGAATTAGCAGAACCGTGCTGTCACGGTGAACGTTTTCAACATTGCACTTGTACTTTGTACACAGTTGATATCATGCTCTTTTGTCTAAGGATGTCGTCGGTGTGAAATGAAAGGGGAGATTGTAATTCCATGGAGTTATGTATGTATGTTAGAGAACTGCCTGAGCCGCTAGCCTAAGCCATGCCTAATCATGGTGGAAACTTGCAACATCATCATAATGACATCTATGAAGCTTTCTTCTTATAAAAAAGAGAGACATATTGAAAAGAGGAAAGATAGAAAAAGCATCATTTTCCCATGGTAAATAAGAAGATTGTTGATATGCTCATTGTCTGCTTGCCTTGTCATTTTGATTATAGGATAGCTCCTGTATCATGTGCAAGGGGTACCCGTTGGCGGTTCTCTATGATACACATGTAGTTACTATGACAAGAACTTACAGGTGACTAAAGTTGAGTAGCATGAGGAGCGGCCCTCATATTCAAGGGACATGAGATTGCCAACTTATACTTTGTCAAGCATATACTCCATAGTTTGTTCACTTTAACCTTAATCACTTCAAGATGCAAATGATAGGGGCAATGAGAGCTGAAAGCTAACAAGTACCATAATTTTTGGAAGCTCCTTATGAAACTTGAAATCCCTGCTTCCCTTATGAAGGGCCTTTTTTCCACTATTATATTGAGTCTCCACCTTCTATCCTTAGGCACCAGTTAAGAGAGCATAGTTTCCATTCTTAGTTCTATGTGCATTGTCCCAAAACTTATTGATTGATGCATATTGTTGATATTACTTGTTCTTGTGATATTTATATCTAGTCACTCTTATGAACTTTAAAGGTGTCATATGCATCTATTTGCTACTCCATGAAGGACAAGATGAATGACACTATGCTATGTTTTCTATATGTGAAACATACAAACATTTTTCAATGCATTTTATTCATGATCTTTGTTTGTAACCTTACATGTTGCATGCATAGTTACTTTGCCTTACTGTTAGAACTACATCTTTCATGTTCATGTTTAGAGTTATTTGATCCCAGCTTTCAATGCTTGCAAATGGTTTGATCTTGATTTTGATGGTGCATGTAACCTAAAAAATTATTCTTTTTATCACTTATCTACTCAAGGACGAGCAGGAGTTAAGCTTGGGGATGCTTGATAGGTTAGAAACGTATCTATAATTTTTTATGTTCCATGCTTGTTTAGTATCTACTTTACTTTGGTTTGTCTACACTTTGAGGTGTTTTTATATGTTTTTTGGTACTAACCTATTAACAACATGCCACAGTGTTAGTTTCCTGTTTTCTTCTCTTTTTGGTTCCAGAAAGGCAAAAAATCAATATTCTCGGAATTGGACGGGACAAAAGCCAAAGTCAATATTTTACCGTGGGGAACACGGCTCGAATCGAGAAGGAGGAGCCACCGGGGCCACACCCTGGCCTTGGTGAGGTTAGTGCACAGGAGGGTGCAGTCGCCCTGCTGCCTCGCCTCTTCGCCTATAACGACCGCCAATGCAGAAACCCTAAGCACCTGATCAATATTCCACGAAACCGTCTGTAGCTGCCGCTACCATCGTCCCTAGATCGGAGGGGATCTGAAGCTCTTATCGGCACTCTGCCGGAGGGGAGATCATCCTGGAGGCCTTCTTCTTCATCATGCCAGCCTCCGGTATGAAGTGTGAGTAGTTCCACCTTGGACTACGGGTACATGTAGTAGCTAGATGGTTGTATCTCCTCCTTTGTGGTACCATGTTTAGATCTTGTGAGCTTCGTTCATGATCAAGATCATCTATTTGTAATCATGCATGTTGTGTTTGCGTGGATCCGATGGATATTGAGATTACTATGTCAGATTGATTAATGGTTTTGTCTTATTGATTCTATCATGTCTGTGTTGTTTGTCATCTTGCATGCTCTCCATTTCTAGTAGCTATCTTGGACAAGTAGACGCTAGTGACTCCAAGAGGGGGTATTTATGCTAGATAGTGGGTTCATGCCTCTATTTAATCTAAGGGAAGTGACAAAAATCTCTAAGGTTGTAGATGTGTTGTTGCCACTAGGGAGAAAACAACGGTCTCTTGTTCATGGAACAAGTGGATTGTTTACCTTACACACTTTGCTTAAAGCAGTTATCTGTTGCTTGTAACTTAATACTGGAGGGGGTTCGGATGATAACCTGACGGTGGATTTCTAGTCATAGATGCAGTTGGATGGCAGTCTGTGTATCTTGTTATATTGCCCAATCGAATCTCATAGGATCATGACTGTCTAGTATTTCACTGTTATGCTTTGCTCAGTCTTGTCAATTGCCCTGCTGTAATTTGTTTACCCAGCATGTCATGTTTGTTTATCTTAATGAGAACACCTCTAGTGAACTATGGACCCCGGTCCAATCTTTACCATTGATACATCTTCCACTGTTACTGTTTACTTTCTGCAAACCACTGTTACCTTCCACACCATACAGTTAATCCTTTATTATAGCAACCGGTGAGATTGACAACCTCATTGTTCATTGGGGCAAAGTCTTGAGTTTGTGTTGTGCAGGTCTCCAAGTTGCTAGCAACACCTTTGAGTCGTTTCCTTCCTACTACTGGTTCGATAACCTCGATTTCTTACTGAGGGAAGACTTGTTGCTGTGCTCATCACACCTTGCTCTTGGGGTCTCCCAACTAAGTGCTACCACGCGCCATCAACATAGCCCTCAAATCTCTCCTTTCATGACATTCTTCACCACTGACTTCACCATGGACCAACAAAGAAAATGCACAATGATGGTAACAGGCAGCAGAGCTTCGTAACGCTCCCTCTGAAACCAAACGGTCAGAAAATGCACGGGTGCTCATGATCGAATCCTATCCAACCAACATTCTTCAGGCATGAGCGTCCATGGGAGATCGCCAACGGAGCATTCTGGGACCCGACAATCCTCACAGATTGTTAAGGGGTAACCCCTTGGGGTGGCCCGATCTTTCACGAATCTCCGCGGGAATCGAGGGTAAAGCGGTGGAAGGGGGAAAGGGGATGAAATCCACAAACACACGCACACGAAGAACCCGACGAACTCACGCACACAAAACACGATACACGCCGATAACTCACGCCGGTGGCAACCGGTCCAACATAATCTCTAGGATCGGTGTTGGGCGAAGCTCTCTCTCCACGCCAACAACGGGGGACGAGGTGCTTGGTGAGACCTTGACGACTTGGGGGCGAGAAACCGAGAACCCAAGGCCTTGTACAACTTGAACGCACTAGGCAAGATCCAAGAGGAGGGTGGACAATAGGTGCTCCTTGGTAGGAGCATGAGACCAATAGATTGAAAGATCCTCAAAGGGGTGTCCATAATCTATTATTATCCAAGTCTAGGGTTTACATATGAGGGGTGGGGCTATATATTGGCCAACCACATAAACAGGGGTAGTTCTGGAATAAAACTGGAAGTTTGGGCGAAATTGGGGGTTACATGGGCCAGGCCCAAAAGTCTTTAACATGCCTGGCGACGGTCATTCCGGAGACTCCGGTCTGGGGTCTGGAGACTCCGATCTGGACCGGAGACTCCGGTCAATCTCCGGACCCGTCTCCGGAGGGGGCTTCTGGCTGTCCCGGGCTTGGGTCTCCGGTCTGGACCAGAGGAAGGTCCAGAGATTCTGGTGTAGGAGACCAGAGACTCTGGTCTACACCGGAGACTCCGGTATGCAGAGCTCCAACAGCTTCTTCTCCTGGTCCTGCTTCCTTGGTGGCTTGGTGTGGTTGTGTTGCTTCATATCTGAGGATACACAACGTAGATGCATGAAGTAGCAAGCCATCCAAAGGTAGGCCAAAATCACATGAGGAAAGGAGCGAGTTAACCTTGGCTTGTAGGAGCTTGGCACGGGCGCGAGTCATTGGTCCACTTGGGGGACTAGGTGTTGTAGATGGAGGTGCGTCCGTAGGACGGGCTGCATCACAGATCAACAATTACAAACAAGTAGTAGTTCTTCGTCCTTGCGCATGAGAAACCAAGCGCCACCGCCATTATTCTCGAGACTCGCAAGCCCCCACGCCGGCAGCCTCCTCCAGCACGACGGCAACACAAAGAAGGAACAAGAAAGCTGAGTCGAAGGGGACAAACCCCCCACAACAGCAGCCCTACTGGGATCCAACAACGTCGAACATGGCCCAAGGCCAAGATCTCAGTCCGTCGGAAACCCAGATAATCGCCGCCAGTGACCATCGCCGTTACCGGCAGCCACCATGGTGGCGCCTGGGCACCTCTACGTTGCCGCTCCTCCGGAGAACTCAAGCCCCGGCCGACAAGCCGCGCCGTATAGTGCACTCCGCCGCCTCCACGTAACCCCCCACGCGACGTGGCCGATGCCACCTCTCCAGCTCACCGTTGTTTGACGAGGTGGGTGCCGCCACCACCGTCGTTGCCAGCGGCAGCGGTGGCCACTGATTGCAGATCGGCCTCGAGAGGAGGGATTGGAGGGAGGGTCCTCCGGAGCCGCCAGGGAGGGAGGCGGCCCAGGAGGAGAGTTTCCGTGAGGAGGGTTTCCCAAAAAGATGTACTCTCAAAAATGCGCCAGGCTTTTTTCCGTTTATATGTGTGTATAATGCTATTTGGTCGTGTACTCTGCTGTTTTTCTTCTATCTCTATATTCACATGCGATTCTCCTGTATGGATGGGAAAAAAACTAAAAATTTAAAACAAAATATATCGATTCGTCCAAATTACGAACCGTTTACACTCTTGAGTTCCGCGTGTCGAAATTTTGAAATGTAGATCTCATTTACCAAATTTCTTTTGTACTTCTAAAACTAACATGATGGTACTCGAGTTGGATTGTAAGTATATACCCCCTAATAATAGAACTGCATAATATATATATCACAAGTTAAGTTGGTTAAATTGACGATCTAAAAATACGCGCATGACTTATAAATCGGGACATATGGATTACTTTGATTTTGACTGTATTTACTATTTGTCTTTGTGTTCAGTGTACTTAGTACTCTGTCTCCGGTATATTACGCTTCGTCATAAGTGTACTTAGTACCTTGTCTTCGGTGTACTTAGTATATCCAGCGGCGGCCGGAGGAGATGGCAGCGACGAACCTTAGAGGGCCTAGGAGGGGGATCTGATACTTGCACTTGACAATGTGAATAAGTACGTCGTCACATGGGCGTGTTTGGTTGACCCGATCTTCGTTTCTCACACCGGGCCAGAAGAAATTGTTGGAATTATGCCCTAGAGGCAATAATAATTATGTTATTATTATAATTCTTGTTCATGATAAAGTTTATATTCCATGCTAGAATTGTATTAAGCGGAAACTTTAATACTTGTGTGGTTTGTGAACAACACCGTGTCCCTAGTACGCCTCTATGGACTAGCTCATTGATCAATGATGGTTAAGGTTTCCTAACCATAGACATGAGTTGTCAATTGATAATAAGATCATATCATTGGAGAATGATATGATGGACAGACCCAAACTAAGCAAAGCAATTAGATCGTATCATCGTGTTCATCTTTGCGAAGCTTTTCCTATGTCAAATATTGTATTCCTTAGACCATGGGATAATACAACTCCTTGGTATCGGAAGAAAGCTTTGAGGTCATCAAACGTCATCCTATGAGAGGGTGATCATAAAGGTGTCTCTCAGGTGATCAGAAAGTATCTGTTGGGTTGTATGTATCGAGATGGAATTTGTCCCTCCCAAGTCGGAGAGATATACTTCGGACCCACTTTCGTGTCGATATCAACACCGCTTGCAAGCATGTGGTTAAGGAGTTAATCACAAAGTGATATCGGATTACGGAACGAGTAAAGTACTTGCGTGAGCGAGATTGAACTAGGTATGGCCAGTGCAAGCGATCGAATCTCGGGCAAGTAAAATATCGCGAGACGAAGGGAATATATATATGGGATTGTTTGAATCGACATCGTTGTTCATCCGATATGATCATCGATGAATGTGTGGGAGTCAATATGGGTGCCTGGACCCGCTGATTATTGATAGAAGATCATGTGCGCATATTCTCGAACCCGCGGTCACACATAACGTGTCTCGACGCGCTAGGATAGATTGGATAATTGGTTTATGAATTTTTGTTGGTCTCGGATGGGATCCGGGACATCACGAGAGGTTCGGAGTGGTCCGGAGAATAAGATTCATATAAGGCAATGCAGTTTTGGAGTTGAATTGTTGGGTTAATCGGTATTGTACGGAAGCTTCTAGAACCTTCGGAAGGGACCAACGTGGCCCCACCTTCGGGATGGGGCATGGGCCTATGAGGGAGTGTCCTGGCCGCATTGGGCCAGGGCACAAGGCCCCATAGGGCCCAGCCGATCCTAGAGAGTTTAAATCGTTTAAACTAGAGATAGGGTTTCTAGAGGGAGAGTCCATGCCCCCACTCCTTATCCTTTGGGCTTGGGGAGGGGCTGCGCCCCCCTCTATATAAAGAGGGGTGGGGGCGCACCAACCCCCACACACCTCTCCTCCAAACCCTAGCCGCCTTGCTAGCTTTCCTCTCTCTCTCCCGACTGTTTGTAGGCGAAGCCCTGCTGCAGAAATTCTCCACCATATACACCACGCCGTCGTGTTGTAGATCCAATCTATCTCTCCACCATACTTGCTGGTCCGCGGAAGGAGGAGACGTCGAGGTTCTGCACTTGTGCATCTCACGGAGGCACCGCCACTTGTGGTGCTAGATCGGATCGGATCGCGAGGAGGAGAAGCGAGTACGACTACATCACCCACGTTCCGGCAGGCGTTCATGTCTTGAATCTTCAAGGGTATGAATATCTAATCCAATCTCTCTCGTTGATTGCATCTCCTAGATTAGATCTTGGCTTTCCCTCTGTTAGCATCCGTAGAAATTTTGATTTACTATGCCGAATCCCTTGATGGTATCGAGCCGAGTTTATGCGTAGATGTGTTTCAGAGTAGAACGCAACATGGTTGTTCGGCGTTGATGTTTTCTGTTGCAAGCCTCTTGTTTGTGTTCTTCTTATGACGCGGGATAGTGAGATTGAAGCGGTCCAGCCAACCTTACACGGCGTCGTTCGCGATACCGGCTCCGCACTTGACGTGTGGCTTGTACCACACATGCGGTGGTGGATGTCGGTTCTCTCACTATAGTTGTCATGGGATTAACACGGAGTTTGGCAACCATAATATCACCATTGTGGCTTTCCGTAGGTAAGAATCGTTCTTAGCATCTACTCCCATAAGCCACGTAAAACATGCAACAACAAAGTAGAGGCGTCTAACTTGTTTTTGCGGAGTGTTTTACGTGATATGGTATGGCCCAAGATGTGATGTGTATATTGTATGCGATGATCATGTTTTGTAATGTTTCACGACTTGCATGTCGATGAGTACACAACCGGAGAGCCATATGGTTGTCTTTATAATTGTGTATGACCTGCGAGTCAACTTCTTATCGCCATGTAATAGCTTTACTTTATCGCTAAGTAGTTAGCAATAGTTGTAGTTGCTATTCGTGGTGGAGGCAATCATGGTGGAGTGATGGAGATCATGCGGAGCACAAGATGGAGATCATTCGCGAGGATTGGCTATACCATGTCACATAAAGTTATATGCATGTGATGTTTATCCCTTTATGTATCTTATTATGCTTAGATCATGACGGTAGCATTATAAGATGATTCCTCACTTAAAGATCAAGATAAAACTGTGTTCTCCCCAAGTATGCACCGTTGCGAAAGTTAAATCGTGTCCAAGCATCACGTGATGATCGGGTGCTATAGACTCTCGCTCACATACAACAGTGCAAGCCAGTTTTGCACTGCGGAAATACTTGGGTCTAGCTTGGAGCCTAGCATGTCTGAGACATGGCCTCGGAACACAAGAACCGAAAGGTTAAGCATGAGTCATATGAATGATATGATCGACACTTTGTTGTCCACCATTGAAACCACATCTCTTCTCGTGATGATCGGATTAGGTGTGGTGAATTTGGATCGTGTTCACTAAACAACTTGAGGGATGTTGAATTTAGTGGGAGTTCATCTAGTAATTTGATTAAGTTGAACTATTTATCATGAACATGGTCTAAATTGTACTTGCCATCTTGTAGATCACATGGCCAAGTCCAACTTCAACTTCAACGTTTTTTTGAGAAGGAAAAGCTTAGAAACAATGGGTCTAACTTCACCAATTGGTTCCGCAATCTAAGAATCATTCATGCGGCGGACAAAGGACTATGTCCTTGGAAGCGTTAGGTGACCCCTGCTGCAAGCTACTACCGATGAGAAAGCATCTGTCGATCGTGCAAAGATGATTATGGTGTGATTAAGAGCACCATGTTGTTTGCTATGAAACCGAGCTTCAAAATCGTTTTGAAGAGTATCCGGGCCCTTGAGATTCTCGAGGAGCTGAAAACCATGTTTCGACTCAGGCCGTTCGAGAGATATGAGATCTCGAGAAGTTCTTTAACTACAAGATGGAGGAAGGAGTTCCGTTAGTGAGCACGCCATAAAGATGTCGGGCTACACTCAGCCTTGAGCAAGCGTAATGCATGATTCGGAGGAGCTCAAGATTGTGAGGTTCTGCAATCACTCCTCCCAGCTACAAAAGTTTTGTAGTGACTCATAATCAGATTGGCTCCTTGATCGATCACGAGCTCTTCGCAAAGCTGAAGGCTGCGGAAGTGGACATCAAGAAGGATAATCATGTGTTGATGGTCAACGAGCCCTCCTTTAAGAAAGGTAAGGGAGCAAAGAAACCCTTCAAGAAGGGCGGCGGCAAGCGCAATGCCCCTGCTGAGAAGAATCTCAAGTCTGGTCCTAAGCCCGACACTGAGTGCTTCTATTGCAAGGACAAGGGTCCTTTGGGCGCATGTCAAGTACTTAGCGGACAAGAAGGCTGGCACCATCAAAGGTATATTTGATATACATGTTATTGATGTTTTCCTTACTAGCCCTCGTTGTAGTGCTGGGTATTTGATCTTGGTTCGTTGCTAATATTTGTAACTCGAAGCAGAGCTACGGAATAGACGACTTGCGAGGATGAGGTGACGATCTTGGCGTTGCAGCGGATCAAGAGTTGATGTGATGATGGCCAAGACGCTCCTTAGTTTTACCTTCGGGATTAGTTTTAAACCTTAATAAGTGTTATTATATACTGCGTTGAGCATGAAAATTATTTCGGATCATGTTTATTGCAAGGCGGTTATTCATTTAAATCGGAGAATAATGGTTGTTCTATTTATATGAGTAACATCTTTTATGGTCATGCACCTCTTGTAAATGGTTTATTTCTTCTAAATCTCGAAAGGGATGAAACACACATCCATAACATTGAGGCTAAGAGATGCAAAGTAGATAGTGATAATACTACTTATTTGTGGCTTGTCGTCTAGGTCATATTGGTGTAAAGCGCATGAAGAAACTCCATTCGATGGACTTTTGGAGTCTCTTGATTTTGAATCATTTGACACATGCGAACCATGCCTCATGGGCAAGATGATCAATACCCGTTCTCGGTATGATGGAGCGAGCAACGGACTTGTTGGAAATCATACATACCGATGTATGCGGACCGATGAGTGTTTAAATACGGTGGATATCACTATTTCCTCACTTTTACCGATGACTTAAGTAGATATGGGTATATCTATTTAATGAAACATAAATCTGAAACATTTGAAAAGTTCAAGGAATTTCGGAATGAAGTGGAGAACCATCGTAATGTAAAGATTAAGTTTCTACGATCCGATCGTGGAGGTGAATATTTGAGTTATGATTTTCTCACGCATCTTAAAGCAAGTGGAATCGTTTCACAACTCACGCCACGGAACACCACAGCGCAATGGTGTGTACGAGCAGGAATCGAACCCTATTAGATATGGTCCGATCAATGATGTCTCTTGATTTGCCGTTATCATTTTGGGGTTATGCATTAGAAACCGCTGCATTCACTTTAAATAGGGCTCCATCTAAATCCGTTGATACGACACCATATGAGCGTGGTTTGGTGCTAAACCTAAGTTGTCGTTTCTTAAAGTTTGGGGATCTGAAGCTTCGTCAAGAAGTTGATGCGGACAAGCTCGAACCCAAAGCGAGAAATGCGTCTTCATAGGATACCCTAAGGAAACTATTGGGTATACCTTCTATCCGAACCGAAGGCAAAGTGTTTATGCATGAAGCGGTTCCTTTCTTGAGAAGGAGTTTCTCTCGAAAGAAGTGAGTGGGAGGAAAGTAGAGCTAGACGAGGTTATTGAACCTTCTCTTGAATTGGAAGTAGCGGCACACTGAAATTGTTCGATGCGCTGCAGCGATAGAGGAAGCTAATGACAAGGATCATGAAGCTTGACGATGTCACTCTTGAGCGTCGCGGTCGATAAGGTCGCGTGCCCTCCCTGAGTGGTGCGGCAGCCTGTCTTGTTGTCTTTTGGTAGAAGGCGGTGAACCTCGAACTATGAGGAAGCGATGATGAGCCGGACTACGAAATGGCTGGAAGCCATGAAATCGAATTGGGATCCATGAGCGAAAACCAAGTATGGACTTTGGTGGATCCTCCTAGCGGCCGTAAGGCCGTTGAGTGCAAATGGATATTCAAGAAGAAAGCGACGCGGATGGTAATGTTACCGTCTATAAAGCACGGCTTGTCGCATAAAGGTTTTCGACAAGTTCAAGGTGTTGACTACGATGAGACTTTCTCTCCGTAGCGATGTTTAAGTCCATTCGGATTTTATTAGCAATTGCTGCGTTTCATGATTATGAAATATGGCGGATGGATGTCAAGCTGCGTTCCTCAATGGCAACATTGATGAAGAGTTGTATATGATGCAACCGAAGGTTTTGTCGATCCTAAGGATCGATAAAGTATGCAAACTTGACGTTCCATTTATGGCTGAAGCAAGCATCTCGGAGTTGGAACCTTCGTTTTGATCAAGTGATCAAGAGCTTTGGATTTGTTCCAAATTGCTCTGAGCTTGCATCTACAAGAAAGTGAGTGGGAGCTCGGTGACATTTCTGGTACTATATGTGGATGACATATTGATTATCGGAAATGACATCAACATGCTTAACGATGTGAAGAGTTATTTGAACAAGTGTTTTTCAATGAAAGACCTAGGTGAAGCTACTTATATATTGGGCATCAAAATCTATAGAGATAGACAAAGACGCCTGATAGCTTTAAGCCAGAGTACATACATAGACAAAATTCTGAAAAGGTTCAGAATGGATAAGGCAAAGAAAGGTTCAGTGCCTATGTTGTCAGGTAAGATATTGAGCAAGGCTCAGTGTCCAGCTACGGTAAATGATAGGGAAGCTATGAGCAAAGTTCCTTATGCCTCGGCCATAGGTTCCATCATGTATGCCATGCTGTGTACTAGACCGGATGTGTCCAATGCTCTTAGTTTGTGGCGAGATATCAAAGTGATCCAGAGTGGAACATTTGGACAGCCGTGAAGAACATCCTAAAGTACCTAAATAGGACTAAAGAAATGTTCTTAGTCTATGGGGTGATGAGCGACTTGTCGTAAAGGTTACGTCGACGCTAGTTTTGACACCGACAAGGATGATTCCAAATCTCAGACAGGATACGTTTATATTTTGAATGGAGGAGCTGTGAGCTGGAGACGCTGCAAGCAAAGCGTGATCGCGGGATCTGATGGAAGCGGAATACATGGCTGCCGAGCGTCAAGTGAAGGAGTTTGGATCGAAACTTCATCATTGAGCTTGGCGTGGTTCCAAGTGCATTGGACCCATCGGAGATATTGTGTGACAACACTGGCGCCATAACTTTCGCTAAGGAACCAAGATATCATCCAAAGACCAAGCATATCAACCGCAAGTTTCATATAATCCGAGATTATATTGCAGATGGAGATCTGAAGATTAGCAAAGTACATACAGATCTGAATGTCGCGGATCCATTGACTAAACCTCTTCCACGTGTAAAACATGATCAACACCTCAGTGCCATGGGTGTGAGATTGTTGCCAGATGTAAACTAGATTATTGACTCTAGTGCAAGTGGGAGACTGTTGGAATTATGCCCTAGAGGCAATAATAAATATGTTATTATTATAATTCTTGTTCATGATAAAGTTTATATTCCATGCTAGAATTGTATTAAGCGGAAACTTTAATACTTGTGTGGTTTGTGAACAACACCGTGTCCCTAGTACGCCTCTATGGACTAGCTCATTGATCAATGATGGTTAAGGTTTCCTAACCATAGACATGAGTTGTCAATTGATAATGATATCATATCATTGGAGAATGATATGATGGACAGACCCAAACTAAGCAAAGCAATTAGATCGTATCATCGTGTTCATCTTTGCGAAGCTTTTCCTATGTCAAATATTGTATTCCTTAGACTATGAGATAATACAACTCCCTGGTATCGGAAGAAAGCTTTGAGGTCATCAAACGTCATCCTATGAGAGGGTGATCATAAAGGTGTCTCTCAGGTGATCGGAAAGTATCTGTTGGGTTGTATGTATCGAGATGGAATTTGTCCCTCCCAAGTCGGAGAGATATACTTCGGGCCCACTCGGTAATCGATATCAACACCGCTTGCAAACATATGGTCAAGGAGTTAATCACAAAGTGATATCGGATTACGGAACGAGTAAAGTACTTGCTGTGAACGAGATTGAACTAGGTATGACGGTACCGACGATCGAATCTCGGGCAAGTAAAATATCGCGAGACAAAGGGAATATATATGGGATTGTTTGAATCCTGACATCGTGGTTCATCCGATAGGATCATCGATGAATGTGTGGGAGTCAATATGGGTGCCCAGACCCCGCTGTTGATTATTGATAGAAGATCATGTCTGCATATTCTCGAACCCGCAGGGTCACACACTTAACGTGTCTCGACGCTAGGATAGATTGGATAATTGGTTTATTAATTTTTGTTCGGAGTCTCGGATGGGATCCGGGACATCACGAGAGGTTCCAGAGAATAAGATTCATATAAGGCAATGCAGTTTTTGGAGTTCGGAATTGTTCCGGGTTAATCGGTATTGTACCGGAAGCTTCTAGAACCTTCCGGAAGGAGACCAACGTGTCCCCACCTTCCGGGAGGGGGCATGGGCCTATGAGGGAGTGTCCTGGCCGCATTGGTCCAGGGGCACAAGGCCCCATAGGGCCCAACCGATCCTAGAGAGTTTAAATCGTTTAAACTAGAGATAGGGTTTCTAGAAGAGGGGAGAGTCCATGCCCCCCACTCCTTATCCTTTGGGCTTGGGGAGGGCTGGGATCGCCCCTCTATATAAAGAGGGGTGGGGCGCACCCCACCTCTCCTCCAAACCCTAGCCGCCTTGCTAGCTTTCCTCTCTCCCTCCCATTGTTTGTAGGCGAAGCCTGCAGAAATTCTCCACCATATACACCACGTCGTGTTGTAGATCCAATATATCTCTCCACCATACTTGCTGGTCCGAGGAAGGAGGAGACGTCGAGGTGCTGCACGTGTGCATCCCACGGAGGCACAGCCACTTGTGGTGCTAGATCGGATCGGATCGCGAGGAGGAGGAGCGACTACATCACCCGTTCCGAGCGTTCATTGTCAGCGAATCTTCAAGGGTATGAAGATCTAATCCAATCTCTCTCATTGATTGCATCTCCTAGATTAGATCTTGGCTTTCCCTCTGTTCGCATCCGTAGAAAATTTTGATTTACTATGCCGCGAATCCCTTCAGAAATAAACCCGTTTGGTGTCTCGCGGCGTGCCACGGATTTGGGCCACACGGGTCTTAAAGCACCTCTCATCCTGACTCCGGAGGAATGCCAAAATCGAGCATTTCCATCGAGACAACCCCTGGCGAGCGCAAGGGAAGGAACGGCGTGCGCGGGGAGAGGCAGCGGGGAGATGGCGGGAGCCGAAAGTATCGCAGCATCGTATGGCGCGAAAAGTAGGTTTGCCTCCCTCTTATGCTACCACGTCCCGCTGGAAGATAAATCCCTCCCCATTTTCCTCTTGTGCGGCGGCTTTGGCGGCGGCGATTTAGATCTCCGGCAGCAGCTGCTAAGCACACTCCGGCACCGGCTGGCGTCTTCTATCTGACTCCGGCATCTGCTGGCTCGCAGATCTGTGGCGCCGACTTCTCCCCCGTCTTCTTCTCCGCCTGCGGCAGGTCCTCGACGGTCGCCACCATGAAGGTAACAACCACAGTCTTGACTCCTCTCTAACTTTTTTACCAAGATAGTTAGCTCGTCCTTAGGGTAGTACGTACACAGTGCTTACACAATGCCACTCCGTTTAGAGCCAATATTCGAAGGTTATCATCTAGACAGTTGCTCTAGTCATTGTGATTCATGCATGGATGTTCATGATCTACGGAAGATCAGCTAGTAGGAATAACATGCCGGCCATGAAGTATGGTTCCCTGATGCAGCATGACAGAGAGAGGATGGCAAATATGAACTACATCTATAACAACAATGATGTGGACGCTATCGCCATGCTTAATGAGAAGAGCCCCATTTAACCATCTTGTACAGACATTCAGGTCTAGGGAGTTGCTCAAGGACATCATCAACTACTGTATCGAAGAACATATGGCTCTGGTTCTTCATGTTCTAGGCTAAAACCAGAGATTCTGAGTGTTCCACAGCACATGGAGGAGATCAACCGAGAAAATTTCCAGGTATTTCCACCAGGTATTGTATGTTGTTGGAGAATTCAGAGAAGAGATGATCAAGCCACTATCTAGTCAAATCCCCGTGAATATGCATGGAACGGTCGATGGTTATCCTTTTTCAAGGTGAGCAACTCTAGCATGTTCTTCTTTGGATGATTGTATTTGACAGCCGGCTAACATTCTTGTAATGCTAGAATTGTATTGGAGCAATTGATGGTACTTATGTGATGGCTAGAGTGCCAAAAGCTGAGCAGGATGCATATATGAAGAGGAAGCACTACCTCAGTTAGAATGTGCTTGATGCCATTAATTTCGATATGAAGTTCACATATGTGCTTGCCGGGTGGGAAGGATCTACCCACGATGCGACGATTCTGGTTGACCACCTTAGCAGACCTGATGGCCTCAAGCTCTCTGACAGCAAATTTTACCTTGCAGATGCCGGGTATATCTATCGGCCTGAAATTTCACCTTGCTCAAGCACATAGATCCATACATTATATGTTCGTACACATGTTTATATGGGAAAAGAACATTTTAGGTGTTCCATATAAAAAAGACAAATTTCAATGCTCCGACGTGTCTTTTTCAAGAACATGTATTTTGTTTTTTACACAAGCCACATAATTAGTTTTTCTGAAAACTTGTGTACGGACGTATAATGTCCGGATGTACATGCGAAATTTTCGTCTATATTTTTTAACAATTTAAATTTTATATTTTTATGTATTTTTCATAATGGGTTTATTTGCACCTGGGAGGCCAAAACACCACCTCCGGCTGCATTGTATAATTGCAACCATCTGACCCATAGTCGTTCAAGAATTTTTTTTGAGTTAAGGGTCTTAAAAGCTTATATATTATGAAAATTATTTTTTTGACGAAATTCAGCAGCGCTGCTTACCATGGGTAAAACAAAATGTTCCCTTCCTTGATGCGCTCGTGAGCTAGAATTACGCGGGGTAACCATAATTTCACGGGTAGTACAAACTAGGAAAGGATCATTATTATTGATACTAGTAATGATGGTATAATTCCATCAACCATCATCAGTATCCATAATATCGCCTTCCTTGTGTTACAATTACCATTGATATTTGACTTGCGATGCGCTCCATCCCTCTGACTTGGTAGACTGGATGGAGTCGCAGTCCGTCGTGAGGAACGCCCGCCCATGGGCATCTCTTGCGCCAGACGTGCTCCTCGACATCACCGGCCGCCTGCACGACGCCACCGACTTCGTCCGCTTCCACGCCGTCTGCCAGCCATGGCGCGACACGGCGACGGATACCTCGCCGGCGACGTCCTCCCGACGCCGCACGTTCCTTCCGTGGCTCCTCTCGCTGTACAATGGCCGCATCATGCACTCCCCCGTGATCTACTTCGGGCGTGTCTCCTCCGAGCTGACACAGAGCGACCGTCACCGCAGCTACAACAGCATCGTTCTCGTGGAGCCGGGTGCCGATGCCGATGGCGACAGGAACTGGGTGGCCAGGGAAGACGGCGGGGCGGCCTGGCTCTTCCACTTCTCCCCCGGTTTCGAGCCGACCCTCCTAGACGTCGTCACCGGAGTCGTCACCTACCTGCCTCGCTTCCCGGACGACCGCGGCGGGGTAATCGAGCGGCGGATGAGGAATCCGCGCGGCATCATGTACTGCGACGGCACCGTCTTTCTCTACAGCTTCGTCGCGGGGTCGACCCACGGGTACTACTCATACCCTCCCGTCTTCACCGCGGCCATTCGACGCCCGGGTGACCTGAAATGGACGGTCGTGGAGAAGACGCTAGATCTGCCGGCGAGCCACCACTCCTGCGCCGCCTACCACGCGGGCAAGGTGTTTGTGTGGGTGGGCGCCTACTTCTGGTGCGTCCTGACGCCAGATTTCAAAGCCAACGGCGGCGGCAACGCTGCTGCCAACGTCAGGCTGGAGACGACCTGGGACAGACTCGAGGACGAACTGTACATCCGTGATCACAGCTACATCTTCGTGTCCCGCGGCGAGCTGCTGCGGGTGTCCGTCCTGGTCGAGCGGCAGCAGCAGCGGCGGGGCGACGGTCATGACGGGGATTACGCGGCTCCTACGTTGGCGGCGACGGTGCACGTGCTGGAAGAAGAAGGAGGGGGCAGCGGCAACATGCAATGGGTGGAGAGGGATGACGCGAGCTTCGATGACCGTGTCATGTTCCTTGGGTCGCCGGCGAGCTTTGCCATGGATGCCACGCAGTTGGGCCTCGATGGAGGGTGCGCCTACTTTACCTTCGGCCGCCATGTGTTCAGGTATAACTTCTTGGATGGTGAAGCCAAACATGTGGATTGGCTGTTCCCCGGATGGAACTCTGACAAGTCGTGTGTGTGGCTACTGCCACAACCTGAAGTGGTTCCAATCCAGGAAATTCGAGAAATGCTCGAGACTCGGGACACGCTGAAGCAGGAATCCTTAATAATCCTGTAACTCAGTGAAGCACAATGCTGGTCTTTCTACTACTCCCTTTATTTTAAAATAAATGTCTTAAATTTATCAAAATTTAGATGAATCTATATGCTAAATAGTGTGTATATTCATTCAAATTTTAACAAATCTGAAACATTTATTTTAAGATGATAGTTTATTAGCTCGGAAGTTGTGTCCGCTCTATGTTGAAGCAATACTATGGTTTATTTGGAACTGCATGTTTGAAGTTGATGAAGAAAGGGACTTGTCATTTAAAGTTTCTATTTACTTGCTGGTGCGCGGACGCTAGATTGTCGTTCCTGGCGCACCTCTAAAAAAGACAAGTCTCTGTCTTATACGGAATAAAAATTAGAAATACTATAACGTTTGAACCACATGTCGAAATTAAGATCCGTTTTCACTTTTGGAACCCTTGCAACAAACTCTTCAAAACTAGATCTTATTTGTATATGTTTTGGTAAAAAAAATTATCAGACAACTTTTGTGTGCGACCGACCAACTTTGTTTCATGACAAAGCAACTTTTGTACGCTGAGAAAAAACTATATCAGAGCCCGATAAGGCAACTTTAGTGCCCGTCCGAGCAACTTTGGTGCCCGTCTGAGAAATATTCGTATCTTGACAAATTTGAGTCACCTAACGAGCCTGACGACAACTTTGTGCCCAGTAAGCAACTTTTGTGCCCCAGTAAGCAAAGTTGCCTCCTTGGGCTCCAAAGTTGCCTCGCTAGGCACCGAAAGTTTCCTCGCCAGGAAAAAGTTGCCTCTTTGGACTTTAAAGTTGCCTCGCCGGGCACCAACGTTGTCTCAGCCAGAAAAAATTTGCCTCACCGGGATCCGAAATTGCTCGCCGGGCACCGAAGTTGTCTCGCCGGGCAAAAGTTGCCTCATCGGGCTCCGAGGTTGCCTCGCCGGGCTTCAAAGTTGCCTCCCGGGCACCAAACTTGCCTCGTCGGGCTTCAAAGTTGCCTCGTCGGGCTCCAAAGTTGCCTCGTGGGGCACTGAAGTTGCCTCGCCGGGCACCGAAGTTGTCTCGTAGGGAAAAGGTTGCCTCGTCGGGCTTCAAAGTTACCTCACCAGGAAAAAGTTGCCTCGTCGGGCACCGAAGTTGTCTCGTCGGGAAAAAGTTGCCTGCCGGGCACAAAAGTTGTCTCGCCGGGTTTCAAAGTTGCATCGCCGGGCTTCGAAGTTGCCTCGCGGGATCCGAAGTTGTCTCGTTGGATAAAACTTGCCTTGTCGAGCTCCAAAGTTTTTGGAAGTTGCTAAGTCGGGCACCAAAGTTGCCTCGCCGGGCTCCAAAGTTGCCTCGCCGGGCACAAAAGTTGTCTCGCCGGGCTTCAAAGTTGCATCGCCGGGCTCCGAAGTTGCCTTGCGGGATCCGAAGTTGCCTCGTTGGGCACCGAAGTTGCCTCGCCGGACAAAAGTTGTCTCGTCGGGCTCCAAAGTTGCCTCTTCGGGCTTTAAAGTTTTTAGAAGTTGCTAAGTCGGGTACCAAAGTTGCCTTGCCGGGCTTCAAGGTTGCCTCCCCAAGCTCAAAGTTGCTCAACTGCAGAGCCCGACGGGGCAACTTCTGTTCCTGACAAAGCAACTTCGGTAGTCCATTAGTATGGCGGTGTGGCAGTGGGTGGGGACGTCCCTTCTTCGGGTAAGCCGCTGCCTGCCGAGGCAACTTCGAAGCCCGAAGTTGCTCAGTAGGGAACAAGTTGCCTTGTCGGGCTTTGAAGTTGCCTCATCGGGCACCAAAGTTGCTCAGTAGGGGCACCCGAAGAAGGCATCATTTTTGGCGCACTAAAGTTGCTTTGTCGCACACCAAAGTTGTTTGGTCGACACCAAAGTTGCTATGTCAGACACTAATTACTTCGTCGACACCAAAGTTTTTTCGCCGTATACAAAAGTTGTCTAGTCGTTACCAAAATTGCTTCCTCGGGCACCAAAGCTGCCCAGTCGGCAACAAAATTGCTATGTCAGAAAACAAACTTGCTTCGCTGGACACAAAAGTTATTTTTATCGCGAAGTTGTCTCGTGCATAAAAGTTGTTTTGTCATGCACAAAAGTTGCTTTGTCGTGCACAAAAGTTGCTTATAAAAAAGTTTGTCGAAACATAGGCAAACGGGATCTAGTTTTAAAGATCTTGTCGCAAGGGTATCAAAAATGAAAACGGATCGTAATTTCGATACAAGGTTCAAAAGTTATCGTGCTTGAAATTTCTAAAAAAAGAATTAATTGCATGACCACATTCTATTTGCATGCATCCGGAAGAGTTGGTAATTAATGGATCAAGTAGGCTGGTAATTAATGGACCAAGTGGGCTTGTTGGTTTGGATTTTTCTTTATTTTCATTTGGTCAACAGGGGAAGGAAACTTTGCAATCTGAAACGCTTGGAACGTCAATCCAATGCCCAGGCGCCCGCTAGACTAGTCCTTTAAAGTTTCTGTAAGCTTGATCAAGAAGGATCCGATTCAATTCACAACTTGTTTTTTAACAGAATTCAAGTCGGGCAAGTTCAGTTTTCAAACAACTGGGTTTGCATGTCATACACTTGTATATTGTGGTTTCACTTTTATTAAATTGGTCACTTCTTTTGGTCTTCTCGGGCCGTTTCGAGGTCCAGCACAGCCAAAGCCCCCAAAAAAGGCAAAAATTCTAGCCCGCTTATTCCCACCGCCGATTCGGCTTACTTCTATATTCGGAAGCTAGGCATCTCAAAAAAAAAAAGGAAGCTAAGAGCATTTCTAGTGGAACGTCTAAATCTGGGCGTCTATATGGCTATATAGACAACCGTCTAAAAGGAGAGAGAATATAGACGATCTTAGTTTTTTAGCGGAACGTGGATATGTAGGACGTCTACATTCTCTCTCTAATATTTTAGTAAATTTTTATAACTACGGTCAAAATTTAGAAGCAATATTTAGTAGCAAACAAGACAACAACATGATTATCAATACAAGCAAATATTTGTATATTATGCAGCGATACAAGCAATGTTCAGCAACATACAGTAGTACATCACTCCATCTCTATATTCTGTATCGATGCACAAGCAGCAACAAGTTCAGTACTAGACAAGCCTCCTCTCTTCAACATCGTCGGATTAGCTGCAGCCCTCCACTATGCCCCTGCCGCTGCTCCTCCCTAACCGCCGCCATGCCCCTTCCCATTCTCTTCCCTGTCCGCCGCTAGGCCGGACGCCTCGCGCGACCCCATGCCCCCTCCACGCCCGAGCCTGTCCCCAACAGGACCAGACGAGGCCACGCCGGATCCAGGAAAAATTGGCTGTTGGTAGACGGATCTAGCGTGCGCCTAGGCACCATGGTCGAGCACCCTCTCGTTTCCGTCCAATTTCTCTCTCCCTCTCGCCAAATCTACATGGAAAAGGAGAGTACATGGAGCCGGCGAGCAGAGGGACGGCGACCTCGCGCAAGTGCCGCCCGCGTCCTACCTCTCCAACTGCTCCGGATGGGCGGGGGAGTGAGCTCCCGGCGAGAAGTTGCTTTGGAAGGCCGTGGCACCGTCGTCCATATATGGACGATGGGTAGCAGGTTTGGAAGGACGTCTAAATTTAGACCTCCGTTTAGACGAGCCACTGGGAAGGTTTTTTTCATCCACGGTCGTCCTCGCTTTAGACGGGCATATAGACGAGCCACTAGAGATGCTCTAAGAGAAGCCACTTGAATGTTATCTGTAAATGCCCCTGTATTTTCTAATTTTTACGCAGAAATGCCACCTCGCTCAATAAAGTGTTTTCTAGCCCAAGTCGTCTGTTCCTTTCATCCAGTGTCTGTGTCACATCTCACTCGCCTTATATGCCATGCTAGACCAGCCACCATTGGTGGTCGCATCCACCTTATGTTCGTCATGGAGCTCCACCTTGGCCTTGAGCATGTATTGCCGCCATGGAGCTCCATCTCGTCCCTGGCCAGGTCCACCTCGTTGTCACGACGAAGCTCCACCTCGTCCCTGACCAAGTCTAATGCTCATATTTTGCTTGCCATTCATTCTATCCCCATTGTTATGATCCTCGACGTTGGAACTATTGTTCCTGAATATATACATGGTACTAACACATACCTTGGCCACTGAAATGTGAGGCTAGTCATCAGTGCAAAGAGAGAAAATGCCAACTATGTTATGTGACTATGTAAGCAATGAGGGAATGTTTTGCAGAATTATGCTGGTGTAAATTTTGTGTTCTTCTTTGATGACCTGTACGGGGAATTGTTTTTGAACTGAGTATTTAGTTGGATAGTGCATACATATATGAATTTGGAGAATTTATGCTTGCATGTGATCAATGAGGCCCTGTTTTGTAGCAGTGGATTAAACGGGAATTTTGGGTATAAACCCCACAGGGTTTGGGTGAAAACACCGGCCACACCCAGTTCACTAGATTCCACTCTAATCCACTTCCACTCCAATACTCTACTATAAGTTGTCTGTTTTGCACACAGGGTTTATTTCATGACAAAAATTCACAGGAATTGCATGGATTGTTGTTTAGCTAAAATAGTACCATCCTAAATATTTATCAGAATAAAAGTGCAATTTTTACAGCAACAATAATACTAGGTTGCAAGTGAAGCTAACAATAAAATCATCACAAAATTCTATGTGGAAAAAGTACTAGATTACAATGAACTGAGTAAGAGACAAAATCTTAAATTTCATAATAAGTTAGACATGAAAAGATTCCAGGTAATATCCATCCATCCATTGTTAACTGTGTGAACTCAACATCTAGGAGTGTCTTTAGAAGCAAATTGAAACCATCAGTATCAGATTCTAATTGTTCCCTCTTCACATATGAAAATGCTTTTCCAACCTCTGACCTCAAACCTTTGCTAGCAAGCAATATAATAAGATCAACATACCAGAACAATCTAGGCTTGTACCAGTGCTCCTTTTGAATCTCTTCAAAGATCTAGCAGAGATGAGAAAATTAAGAGGCATCTTAGTGTGCATTTCTCAGTTCCTAGTCAAGAAGTGTTTGCTTGCCAGAATCATATATTAATCTAAAATTTCTAAATGCTAACAAGAATAATACAGGAAAAAACTTTAATCAATGCAAAGTAAATTGTCATTTAAATGCCCAAAAAGAAGGCATTTACAAACATATAAGGATTAAAGAGCAACATCAAGTGACTAGAACTATATAAGGATTAAAGAGCAACGACAACATCAAGAGACTAGAACTATATACAAAAAAATGTATCCCTACATCTTGATCTTCACAGCTGATTCGGCCTGCTAATGCTGAATAGAAGCCTAGAGGTCCCAGTAGACCTGATGGGACTGACGGCTAGGGAAGGCACTGCTAACAGAAACACATACAAATAGGCATACTGGCATAGAGTATATACATCGTCCAACCGAACCAGAATCAAAGGAGCAGGAAACTATAAAATAACAGAGGCCAATACATCAATAGAGTGATATATATCGCCTGTCATTGATCTTATAAGCATACATAAAGGTATACAAAAAACAATAGATATCTTATAAAATTTAGAAAGGCTAGGAACAGATAGAGATTATGAAAACATAAGTAGTGCATATAATAAGATTGTTACTCCAAATTATGTTTCTAGGCACACCATATAATGTTCTTAATCATTTATTCTTCATGCTTGCAAAAATAATAGTAATGCATATTTCCAGCAGCCGTAATTGATTGATTGTGGTTACGCCAGCTAACGTACAATTAAATCACATCTTTTTTTTCATCTATTTCTAGGAGGAGGGAGTAGTAAATATTAAAGCCAGCTAAGTCTAGTAACTCAAACAACCACTTGACTTATACTGCTTCATATACCAACTTACAGAGCAGCGACCAAAATATACTAGCAGCCGTAGAATCACCTGCCACATCAAGTACACGATACAGCCAGCACAGCATAGCACAACCCAATATTTTTAGATACATAAGCTTTATCATTATTTACTCCACACGGTGAATTCCTTATCAAATGACTAAGTATATAAGAAAACACAGGTTTCTAATTGGCTAATCAAAGAACACATCACCCAAACTGAATCTAGACAAGAAAATAATATGTAGTAAGCTTTATCATTATTTACTCCACACGGTGAATTCCTTATCAAATGACTAAGTAGATAAGAAAACACATATTTCTAATCGGCTAATCAAAGAACAGATCACCCAAACTGAACCGGATTTAACGAGAGGCAGGAACCCAATTCATGCAGTAAGCCCCATCCAATTCATGCAGTAAGCCCCATCCGTTCGTACTAGGGTACTAGCCCCAAGAAAATAATAATTCTCAATTCGCATCCGTTCGTACCCCCAATTCATGCTAGGGTCGGCGGCTGTACTAGGAACCAGATTTAATCAGAGGTAGGAACCCTAGGTCATCAATTTAACAGTACGTATCTAGCAGTAGATGGTGAGAGAAGTAGAGGGAGTGGAACAAGACTTACATGCGGAAATTTCAGTTTTGTCGGAGAAGAATGACAGACGAGGGAGGTCGGCGTCGGCGGTGTCAATTGCTGAGACGGTGTCGGAACGGGAGGACTAGTCAGTTGCGGGATTGGAAGGAGTCCGTGGATCTCCGGAATGCCTACATGAGGCACGGCGGAGCGACCGGAGTCGCAGTCACGTCGTCGGCGTCGCTCCAGGGAGATCGGGCGCTGTGAATTGTGCGCTGCCAGCTCCCAGCCTCCCAAAAACGGGAGTAGGGAGGAGCGTCTCGTTCCTCCTCGACCCGACGTGGTTTGCAGGGGGTCGTTGGGTTTCAGCCCGATCAAAACCGGCCTGCAAAACAGTCTATTCGTGGGTCGTGGTGTTTTCGGGTTGGACCGGGATGAAACCCAATAAACCCTGTGAAACCTCCCCTGCAAAACAAGGCCTGAGGGGATTTCATCATTTCAACATGACAGGTTTTAAGTCTTGGGGTGTTATAGACTTTGCACATTAAACACAAGAAATAAGCTCAGATTTCACAAGCTAAAAAGAATAGGAGAAACAATTCCTATGAGCTTTTTCCCATCAGAATTTTCGCCCACCATAATCCATAAGACGGTTTCTCTATAAGCTCAAAAGAAGTGTCCCTTATAAAAGTTTTGACAAATAAATGTGTTGTTGTCAAAAATAAAAACTTGTGTCAATGGTGCATTAGAGCGTCTTCACCGGCACCCCAATGCAGCCCCAACGGACAATAGGGGTTGCGGCCAAAAATGGCCCACACCCATGCCGCCCTTGACGCACATGGGCGGAGTTGAGGGTGCTGGCAACACGCACCACATCGGATTGGCTGTTGGGGGCCCCATTGGCAGCCACACAACAGCGTGTCAATGATATTAAAGACCTACACGCTGGTTTTTATATGCCATTTACGCATACGCCAACACGTGACGGCTGGACTCCCGACGAGCCGGAGTAATGGCGCGCTAATGCTTCCTCCTACTTTCCTCGGTTCCCATAAAAAACACCCCTCCCCCACCATCGCAGCCACGCTCGCTTCTCCATCCTCTTCATAGCCACACTCAGAATCCTCACCGTCCTTCCACAGCGCCAACATGGCCCGCCACGACCACGAGGAGAGCGACAACAACGACAGGCGTCCGCGCAACCCCAATGTCGAGTAGGCGAACTTTGTGGCCAAGAACAACCTTCTCTTGATGCCGAAATGGCTTCTCCCGGCGGATGGAACATCAACACTGGTGGGTACACCATCCCGCCTCTCCCACACGACGAATATGTGGATGAGGTGATCCAGTGGTACCACACATACCTCACACCGGCGCAGCGGGCGGAGCCATCTTGGGCCGATGACGTCATCTAGCTGGTGCTCCTTGAGGTGGAATCACGGGAGGAAAAAAACGACCTACTGTTTCGTGTGATTTTTTATTTCTTTTTAGGATATTTTTATTTTTTTTAATTTGGGATGATTGTTGGGCACTAGTGGAAACGAGGCCTTTTGTTGATCCAGAAAAAGGGCTTTAACACCGGTTCTTCTACGAACCGGTGTTAAAGGGGGGGGGGGCGTACCAACGTGGCCCCTGCGGCAAAAAAGGAGCCCCCCTTTAACACCGGTTCGTGCCATGAACCGGTGTTAAAGGACACTGTGATGGCTCATAGAGCTTCTTTTAACACCGGTTCATGGCATGAACCGGTGTTAAAGGGGGGGCTATATATAAGACACCACCGCAGCCCACACACACCCCACTCTTCCATTCTTTCTCACTATCTCATTTTGGAGCCTAGCAAGAGGGTGTGAAGAGTGCTAGATTTTTTTTTCATATGCACAAGAGGTGTTCGGTGAAATGCCCGAGAGCTCAAAATAAGTTTTCTTGTTTCTCTTTCCGTCTCGGTCGAGGTCGGCAACTATCCTTTCATGTGTCACTGATATACTATATATATAAATGGTCATCTCCCTATTATTTTTTGATATATACTACATATTAATGCAGATGAACCGGCAATGGATGTATAGTGACCGCCGCACTTCCGAGTACATTACGGGCCTCTAAAATTTCATCGTTGTGGCTAATGCAAACCGTGGTCACAATGGTTTTATGTGTTGTCCGTGTGTTCACTGTCAAAACAAGAAATACTACTCAAATACCAGAACCATTCACGCCCACCTGCTTCGATCCGGTTTCATGCCCAGCTATAATTGTTGGACCAAGCACGGAGAAAAAGGGGTTGTGATGGAAGACAACGAAGAAGAAGAGGATGATGACAACTATCATAATATGTATCCTGAATATGATGATATTGCAACGGGGGTAGATAATGAAGATCAAGAAGGAGCAGATGGGCCCGCTGATGACGATCTTGGTCGGTCCATTACTGATGCAAAGGAAGAATGTGAAACCGAAAAGGAGAAGGAGAAGCTGGAGCAGATGTTAAAGGATCATAAAACATTGTTGTATCCAACTTGCGAAGATGGCCACAAAAAGCTAGGTACCACACTGGATTTGCTGCAATGGAAGGCACAGAATGGTGTGACTGACAGCGCATTTTCAAAGTTGTTGGTAAAAATGAAGAATCTTCTTCCAAGAAATAATAAGTTGCCCGACAGTACATACCAAGCAAAGAAGGTTGTCTGCCCTCTAGGATTAGACGTGCAGAAGATACATTGCCTGCATTAATGACTGCATCCTCTACCGCGGTGAGAAGTACGAGAATTTGGATGCATGCCCGGTATGCACTGCACTGCGGTATAAGATCAGATGAGACGATCCTGGCGATGTTGAGGGCGAGGCCCCTAGGAAGAAGGTTCCCGCCAAGGTTATGTGGTATGCTCCTATAATACCACGGTTAAAACGTCTCTTCAGAAATAAAGAGCATGCCAAATTGTTGCGATGGCACATGGAAGACCGTAAGAAAGACGCGATGTTGAGACACCCCGCTGATGGGTCACAGTGGAGAAAAGTCGAGCGAGAGTACCCGGACTTCGCACGTGACGCAAGGAACTTAAGGTTTGGTCTAAGTACAGACGGCATGAATCCTTTTGGTGAGGAGAGCTGCAGTCACATCACCTGGCCTATGACCCTATGTATCTATAACCTTCCTCCTTGGTTGTGTATGAAGAGGAAGTTTATTATGATGCCAGTGCTCATCCAAGGCCCGAGGCAACCCGGCAACGACATTGATATGTACCTAAGGCCATTAGTTGAAAAACTTTTACAGCTGTGGGCCAAACCAGGTGTACGTATGTGGGATGAGCACAAAGGGGATCCATTTGACCTGCGAGCATTGCTTTTCGTAACCATCAATGATTGGCCTGCTCTGAGTAACATTTCAGGACAGACAAACAAGGGATACAATGCATGCACACACTGTTTAGATGAGACTGAAAGTGTATATTTGGATAAATATAAGAAGGTTGTGTACCGAGGGTATCGCCGATTTCTTCCGAACCTGCATCCAGTAAGAAAGAAAGGCAAGCATTTCAAACGTCTGGCAGAACCCGGGAGGAAGCCTGTCCTCCGTACCGGTGAGGAGGTATTTGGTATGGTCAAGGACCTAAAAGTAATCTTTGAAAAAGGTCCTGGCAGTCTATCTGTTCCGAATGACGATGCCGGATACGCGCCCATGTGGAAGAAGCTGGAGGGAATATGCCCTGAGAGGCAATAATAAAGTGTTTATTATGTGTATTCCAAGTATATGATAGATGTTTATTTTGCATGCTATAATTGTATTGATACGGAAACGTTAATACATGTGTGTTTAATAAACAAACAGAAAGTTCCTAGTTATGCCTCTCTCATAAACTAGCTCGTTGATTAACAAGATGATCAAGGTTCCCTAATCATGGACATTGGATGTTGTTAATAACGGGATAACAACATTAGTGTAATGGTGTGATGAACATTCATCCGAAGTATAGCATTACGATCAAAGTCATTGAGTTTATATTGCTATAACAACTTATGAAGAGATCCTAATCCTTAGACCATGAGATCATGTCAATCACTAACACCGGAAGAGTTTCTTGATAACATCAAACGTCACACCGTAACAGGGTGATTATAAAGATGGATTCAGAACTAATAAAGTGTTATGTTGAGGCTCATGGATCGAGAGTGGAATTTGTTCATCCCGATGACGGATAGATATACTCTGGGTATCACATTGATTAGCTTGCAAGCAAGTGATTTGATCACTAGAATGTTATATCACAGGAACGAGAAAAGAGTGCATGTCGGTAACGAGATCAAACTAGGTATGGAGATACCGATGATCGAATCTCGGACATGTAATATATCGTGAAACAAAGGGATTAAGATACTAGCGTAAAGGTTACGATCACAAGAAAGTCATCGTTTAATGTGTGAGTCGGTATGGGTCTCGGATCCCGCTTCGATTATTGATCCGAGAGGGTCTCGATCATGTCCGCATTATTCACGAACCGTAGGGTGAAACACTTAGAGACACCGACATCCAATTGGAGCAAATGTTTCATGCGAAAGAATGAACAAGCGCAGGAATTTTTCACTAGATACCGAAACGGTTTTGGTGAAATTGCATAAAGTGGTTATGCATGTGAAATAGAATTCTAGCAAGGGTTATTTGTGAATGTTTGTCATTAAAGTAATTGACAAAATTCTGAATAAAATAAAAGTTTTATTTAATGAGAGTTTGCATTAAATTTGGTGGAAATTTAATGGGAATTTGAGTGGACTTTTGAGTGGAGGGATTTTAAAGGGCATTTTGTGAGTGGAGTGTCCACCCACATGAATGAAGGAGGGAGGGGCAGCCCCATGGCGTGCCACCCCTTGGGTGCCCCTCCTCCTATAAAGGAGCCCCTCCTCACTTGTCTCACACACCTCCTCGTGAAGGATCTCTCTCCCCTCTAGAATTTATCCCCATGGTCTCGGACTAGCGAGATACATGTTCCCGTGGCTATTCGGCAAGAAAGAGTTGTGCTTCGCTGCATCGCTGGAGGCGAGGAGGCGGAGGTTGCTCGGTGCCTCGAGCGTGTGTGCGAGCACGGATGCCTCTTGATTTGCGGCGCTAGGACTTCCTCTCGATCTTGAGATCGGCAAGAGATCGTCTACATCAACCACGAGTTGAACCCGTTAAGCTTTGTCGGTCTTCAAGGGTATGTTCTCTACGGATATACATCCACCCGTTGTTTGTATCTAGTAGATAGATCTTGGTATATAGTTCACATCGTAGGAAAATTTTTGTTTTCTATGCTGCGAACCCTGAAAGGGTATCGAGCGGATCTATGCGTAGATACTTTACGGGTAGTACACATATGAGTATGTGGGCGATGATGATCATGTTGTTGCTCCTTTGTTGTAATTTTGGATATTGGTGGCATAGTGGGATGAAGCGGCCCGGACAAACTTTACATGTCCTCGCACATGAGACCTGTTCCACGCTTGACATGCAACTAGTTTGCATAAGTGGCTAGCGGGTGTCTGTCTCTCCTACTATAGTCAATATCTATTTTGCAAGCGAGTTGTCAACAATTTGATTATCCTCGTTGTGGTTCATGTTCGTAGGTAAGAACGGTTCTATCTCGAAAGCCCTAAGCCACGTAAAACTTGCAATGGATAAATTAGAGGCGTCTAGTTTAGATTGTTGCTGGGCTAGTCTTATGATATGGTAGTGTTGTAAGTAGAAGTATGAGATGATACTCTTACAACACATATAGCGTGTAAAATCCATAGACCTTGGATTTACACATATAGGTATGATAGTGATCATACCACGATGCACATGATAGAGATCATCTGCGGGAACCATATCATTTCACTAATAAACATATGATGTTTGATAGCATCTTATATTGCTTGTTTAGCGCTTTGTTAGCATAATAAGATGATCCCTCATTTAAATATCAAGATAAGAATGTGTTCTTCCTTTAGTATGCACCGATTATGTTTTCGTCGCTCCAAGACATCACGTGATGATCGGGTGTTCTTGGATCCACGACCATATTTCGGGTGTAAAACAGTTACACACGCGAATACTAAGGTTCTAACTTGGCGAGCCTAGCATGTACAGACATGGCCTTGGAACACGGACCGAAAGGTTAAGCATGAGTCATATAGTTGATATGATGCCCATTTGATGCTCGCCTTTGAAGCTATACCGACTCACGTGATGATCGGACTTGGTGTAGTGGATTTGGTTCATGTAATCACCAAAAAGGCACGAGGGATGTCGTTTTTGAGTGGGAGTTCATTCGTAATATAGATTAGTTGAACTCAATCTATCATACACTTAGTCTAAACTTTACAAATTATGTTGTAGATGGCACCACCTGCTTTTAATTTCAATGTGTTCATGGAGAAAGAGAAACTAGCAACGAACGGTAGCAATTTTACCGAATGGGCCATGAATTTGAGGATTCTCCTCTCTGCTGCACAAAAGCAATATGTGCTAGAAGCGCCGTTAGGCCCCCCACCTTTAGATGATGCCCCTGACGAGGAGAAGAATGTCTATCAGACTCGTCAGGAGGACCACAACTTAGTTCATTGCAGCATATTGTATGGGCTAGAGCCGGAACTTCGAAAGCGTTTCGAAAACGGCAATGCATTTGATACAATGGGTGAGTTGAAAATGATTTTCGACACACATGCTGCTGTAGAGAGCTACAACGCCAGTAAAAGTTCTTTAGCGCATGATGGAAGAGCACACTCCGTTAATGAGCATGTACTCAAGATGTCGGGTTACCGATAAGCTTGTGTCCTTGGGAATATCGATTCCCATTGACTTAGGCATCCATCGTGTTCTGCAGCTCGCCACCTAGCTATAAGAGCTTCGTGATGAACTATAATATGCAAGGCATGAAGAAGTCTCTCCCGAGCTTCATCAATGCTTAAAACGTAGAAGTGGAGATCAAAAGGAACATCAAGTGTTGATGATCAATAGGAACACTGGTTTCAAGAAAGACAAGAAGGAAAGCGGAAGTAAAGGCGGCAAGCTGTTGCAGCCTTTGAAAAAACCCCGAGTTGGACCTAAGTCGATTCCGAGTGCTACTATTGTAAGGGCCAGCCATTGGGCGCAGCGCCCCAAGTATCTGGCAGACAAGAAGGCCGGCAAGGCAAACAAAGGTATATATGATATACATGTTATTGATGTGTACTTGACTAGTGCTTGCAGTAGCACCTGGGTATTTGATACCGGTTCAGTTGCTAATATTTGTAACTCGAATCAGGGGCTGCGGAACAAGCGACCGCTAGCAAGGGGTGAGGTCAAGATGCGTGTCGGCAATGGATCAAGTGTTGATGTGATCGCCGTCGGAACGCTGCCTCTCCACTTGCCGTCGGGATTAGTTATAAACTTGAATAAATGTTATCTGGTGCCTGCACTGAGCATGAACATTGTATCTGGATCGTGTTTGATGCGAAGTGGTTATTCATTTAAATCCGAGAACAATGGTTGTTCCATTTATATGAATGAAATCTTTTATGGTCATGCACCGATGATGAATGGTTTATTTCTATTAGATCTCGATGATAATGTTACACATATTCATAATGTTGATGCTAAAAGGATTAAACTTAATGATGATATATCCGCATATATGTGGCAATTGCCGTCTAGGTCATATTGGCGTAACGCATGAAGAAGCTCCATTCGGATGGACTTTTGAATCACTTGATTATGAATCATTTGATACATGTGAGCCATGCCTTATGGGCAAGATGACTAGAACGCTTTTCGATTCAATGGAGCAGGCGTGATTTATTGGAAATCATACATTCGATGTATGTGGTCCAATGAGTGTGTCGGTGAGGTGGATATCGTTATTTTGTTACTTTCACGGATGATTTGAGTAGATACGGTTATATCTACTTGATGAAACACAAGTCTGAAACCTTTGAAAAGTTCAAGGAATTTCGTAATGAAGTGGAAAATCATCATAATAGAAAGATCAAATTTCTATGGTCCGACCGTGGAGGTGAGTATCTAAGTTACGAGTTTAGCACTCACATGAAAGAGTGTGGAATTGTTTCACAACTCACTGCCGGAACACCACAATGAAATGGTGTGTCGGAACGTCGTGTCGTACTTTATTAGATATGGTTCGATCTATGATGTCTCGACGGACTTGCCGTTGTCATTTTGGGGTTATGCACTAGAAAGCTGCATTCACTTTAAATCGGGCACCATCTAAATCCGTTGAAAAGACACCATATGAATTGTGGTTTGAAACAAACCTAAGCATCATTTCTTAAAGTTTGGGGATGCGATGTTTATGTGAAGAAACTTCAACCGGATAAACTCGAACCCAAAGCGGAAAAATGCGTCTTCATAGGATACCCTAAAGAAACTATTGGGTATTCCTTCTATCACGCATCCGAGGGCAAGGTTTTTGTTGCCAGAATGGATCCTTTCTAGAGAAAGAGTTTCTCGCGAAAGGTGTGAGTAGTCGGAAGGTAGAACTCAAGAGGTTGTGGAACCTTCTCTTCAAAGTATGGCGAGTAGCGGCCGGAAGTTGTTCGGAGTTGGCTCCACTGTTGAAGAGGGAACTAATGATAATGATCATGAAACTCCGAAGAGTACTACCGAACCTCGCAGGTCAAGCAGACGCTGCGGCTCCGAGCTGTACGGAAATCCTGTCATGAATTTCATGGTTGATGAAAATGATGACCCTGCGACGTATGAAGAAGCGATGATGAACCCGGATTCCAACAAATGGTTAGAAGCCATGAAATCCGAGATGGAATCCATGTATGAAAATCAAGTTTGGAACTTGGTGGAATTACCTCACGACCGAAAGGCCGTGGAGAACAAATGGATTTTCAAAAGGAAAACTGATGTTGATGGTAATGTGACCGTCTATAAAGCTCGACTTGTCGCAAAGGGGTTTCGACAAAATTAAGGAGTTAACTACGATGAGACTTTCTCTCCCGTAGCGATGCTAAAGTCAGTTAGGATTATGTTAGCAATTGCTGCATATTTCGATTATGAGATATGGCAGATGGATGTCAAAACCGCGTTTCTCAATGGTAATATTGAAGAAGAGTTGTATATGATACAACCAAAGTGTTTTATCGATCCTAAGGATGCTAACAAGGTGTGCAAGCTTCAGCGATCCATCTATGGATTGAAGCAAGCATCACGAAGTTGGAATCTCCGCTTTGATGAGGTGATCAAAGAGTTTGGATTTGTCCAAACTTATGGAGAAGCTTGTATTTACAAGAAAGTGAGTGGGAGCAATGTGGCATTTCTGATATTATATGTGGATGACATATTATTGATCGGAAATGATATAGATCTTTAAAGCGTGTTAAAAGTTATCTAAACAACAAATTTTCAATGAAGGACCTAGGTGAGCGTCATACATATTAGGCATAAAGATCTATAGATATAGATCTAGGCGCCTAATAGGGCTATCATAAAGTACATAACTTGATAAGATTTTAAAGAAGTTTAAAATGGACGGAAGTAAGAAGGGTTCTTACCTATGTTGCAAGGCAAGACATTGAGTAAGACTCAAAGTCCCGGCTTGAAAGAAAGAGAGATAATGGACAAAGTCCCTATGCTTGACCATAGGCTCTATAATGTACGCCATGCTATGTACAAGACCAGATGTGGCACATGCTATTAGTTTGACTAGTAGGTACCAATCGGATCCAGGTTCGGAACACTGGATAGCGGTCAAGAATATCCTTAAGTACTTATGAAGAACTAAGGATATGTTTATTGTATATGGAGGTGAAGAAGAGCTCGTCGCTAAGTGTTATGTCGAAGCTAGCTTTGACACCGATCCGGATGACTCTAAGTCTCAATCCGGATACGTATTTCTCATGAATGGCAGAGCGGTTAGTTGAAGGAGCTCCAAACAACCTGTGGTAGCGGGATCAACAACGAGGCCGAATATGTTGCTGCTTCAGAAGCGGCTCAGGAAGCAGTTTGGATGAAGGAGTTCATATCCGAACTAGAAGTGGTGGCAAACGCTTTGGACCCAATGGTGATCTATTGTGACAACAATGGTGCCATTGCCAATGCCAAAGAGCCAAGGTCTCACAAGCATTCCAAGCATATTAAGCGTCGGTTTCACTCCATCCACGAGCATGTCAAGGATGGAGATATAAAGATTTGTAAAGTACATACGGATCTCAATGTAGCAGATCCGTTGACTAAAACTCTCCCTAGAGCAAAACATGATCAACACCAGAACTCAATGGGTCTTAGATTTATCACTATGTAACTAGATTATTGTCTCTAGTGCAAGTGGGAGACTGAAGGGAATATGCCCTGAGAGGCAATAATAAAGTGTTTATTATGTGTATTCCAAGTATATGATAGATGTTTATTTTGCATGCTATAATTGTATTGATACGGAAACGTTAATACATGTGTGTTTAATAAACAAATGTAAAGTTCCTAGTTATGCCTCTCTCATAAACTAGCTCGTTGATTAACAAGATGATCAAGGTTTCCTGATCATGGACATTGGATGTTGTTAATAACGGGATCACAACATTAGTGTAATGGTGTGATGAACATTCATCCAAAGTATAGCATTACGATCAAAGTCATTGAGTTTATATTGCTATAACAACTTACAAAGTGATCCTAATCCTTAGACCATGAGATCATGTCAATCACTAACACCGGAAGAGTTTCTTGATAACATCAAACGTCACACCGTAACAGGGTGATTATAAAGATGGATTCAGAACTAATAAAGTGTTATGTTGAGGCTCATGGATCGAGAGTGGAATTTGTTCATCCCGATGACGGATAGATATACTCTGGGTATCACATTGATTAGCTTGCAAGCAAGTGATTTGATCACTAGAATGTTATATCACAGGAACGAGAAAAGAGTGCATGTCGGTAACGAGATCAAACTAGGTATGGAGATACCGATGATCGAATCTTGGACATGTAATATATCGTGAAACAAAGGGATTAAGATACTAGCGTAAAAGGTTCCGACGATCACAAGAAAGTCATCGTTTAATGTGTGGGAATCAGTATGGGTCTCTAGATCCCGCTTCTGATTATTGATCCGAGAGGGGTCTCGATCATGTCCGCATTATTCATGAACCATAGGGTGACACACTTAAGAGACACCGACATCCAATTGGAGCAAATGTTTCATGCCGAAAGAATGAACAAGCGCAGGAATTTATTTCACTAGATACCAACAAAGTTTTGGGTGAAATTGCATAAAGTGGTTATGCATGTGAAATAGAATTCTAGCAAGGGGTTATTTGTGAATGTTTTTCATTAAAGTAATTGACAAAATTCTGAATAAAATAAAAGAGTTTTATTTAATGAGAGTTTGCATTAAATTTGGTGGAAATTTAATGGGAATTTGAGTGGACTTTTGAGTGGAGGGATTTTAAAGGGCATTTTGTGAGTGGAGTGTCCACCCACATGAATGAAGGAGGGGAGGGGGCAGCCCCCATGGCCGGCCACCCCCTTGGGTGCCCCCCTCCTCCTATAAAAGGAGCCCCCCTCCTCACTTGTCTCACACACCTCCTCGTGAAGGATCTCTCTCCCCCTCTAGAATTTATCCCCCATGGTCTCGGACTAGCGAGATACATGTTCCCGGTGGCTATTCGGCAAGAAAGAGTTGTGCTTCTGCTGCATCGCTGGAGCGAGGAGGCGGAGGTTGCTCGGTGCCTCGAACGTGTGTGCGAGCACGGATGCGCTGCTGATTTGCGGCGCTAGGACTTCCTCTCGATCTTGAGATCGGCAAGAGATCGTCTACATCAACCACGAGTTGAACTCGTTAAGCTTTGTCGGTCTTCAAGGGTATGTTCTCTACGGATATACATCCGCCCGTTGTTTGTATCTAGTAGATAGATCTTGGTATATAGTGTTGGAGATATGCCCAAGAGGCAATAATAAAGTGGTTATTATCATATCTTCACACTTATGATAAATGTTTACATACCATGCTATAATTGTATTAACCGGAAACATTAATACTTGTGTGATTTGTAAACTAAAATAAGAGTCCCTAGTAAAGCCTCTTGTTAAACTAGCTTGTTGGTTAATATATGATCATGGTTTCCTGATCATGAACATAGAGATGTTATTAACAACAGGATCATATCATTAGGAGAATGATGTGATGGACATACTCCTATAGATAAGCGTAGCATAAAGATCAAGTCATTTCAATAGTTCAATTGCTATATGCTTTCTGATACATAGTAACCTAATTCCTTCGACCATGAGATCATGCATATCACCTTTACCGGATGGATGCTTTGATGTCATCAAACACCACACCGTAACAGGGTGGTTATAAAAATGGCATTGAGTGTTCGGAAAGTATTGGTTGAAACACATGGATCAAGAGTGGGATTTGTTCATCCATATGACGGATAGATATACTCTGGGCCCTCTCGGTGGAATGTCATCCAATTAGCTTGCAAGCATGTGACTTGGTCACAAGGGATCACATATCACGGGAACGAGAAAAGAGTACTTATCGATGTGAGGTTGAACTAGGTATGCAGAGATACCGCGATCATAACCTCGGATAAGTAACATATCGTGAGACAAAGGGAAATTGGTATCGTATGTAAGTGGTTCATTCGATCGCAAAGTAATCGTAGAAATATGTGGAGCCATATGAATTTCCAGATTCCTCTATTGGTTATTGTTCGGAGAAGTGTCTCGATCATGTCCACATAATTCACGAACCGTAGGGAGACACACTTAAGGATTGACGTTGTTTTGAGTAGTTATGGTATTATGAGAAAGAGACCGAATGTTGTTGAGTCTCGGATGGGATCCGGGATATCACGAGGTGATCCGGAATGGTCCGAGAATAAGATTCATATAAGGAAAGTCCGTTTGAGTTCGGGAATGATTAGGTGTTTTCATCGAATGTTCTAGAAGGTTCGGATTGTCCCAAGACTGGGGGAGGGTACATGAGTGTGTCATTACTCATTGAATGATTGCATCATGTACTAAGTGTTATTGCTGTCCCAAATAAAGGATTAAATTGAATCCTAAAACCGAAAAGTCAAATGTCCTGTTTGAGAGTCAAACTGCCAAAACAAGCTGTGGGAAACAAGCAAGAGGAGTTGGAACCAACACGGAGGAGGAGTTGGACTCCTCCGGGCGCCAACTCAAGCCGAGTTGGGAGGACTCCTCCCTCCCTCCCCTGGCGCGCCATGACCCCCCTCCCATAAAAGGAGGGGCAGGGCTCCTCCAATTGACACATAACTTTCTACTCTAGATCTCCGGTTTAGAGCCGTTTTGGTTTAGAGCTTCTAATTGCTTTAGCCAACGGTTTAGAGCCTTCTAATTGGTTTAGAGCCTTCTAATTGGTGTGTCTAATTACTAGACCACTAATAGCCTCTCTCATAAGCTCCACCATACTGCACTTAAGGCTTAAGCCTGCGGATTTCCCTCTACTTAGGTACCACGCCGTTGTCTTCGGAATCGCGAGGAGAGTGCTACAACCTCCGCCTGCTGGAACAAGGAGAGGAAGGTCTTCGTCAATACAACGATGTGACCGATTGCGGAGCGCCTTAATGGCGCTGGAAGGATCGTCTACACGATCTTGAGATCGGAAAGAATGACTACATCACCCACGAATCTGCTCTCGTTAACCGCTTTGGAATCTTCGAGGTGAGTTCCTCTATCGACTCGTTACAATCTAGTAGATAGATCTTGGCTTGTTTGTTTGTATGCGATAGAAAATTTTTGTTTTCCATGCTACGAACCCCTTCTGGTATCGAGCCGTGTCTATATGTAGATCTGTTGCGAGTAGAACACAATGGTCATTGTGGGCGTTGATGCTTTTATTGTCGATTGCTTCTTGTGTACTTTGTATCTTGCGGTATGTTGGGATGAAGCGGCCCGGGCTAACCTTACATGACATCGTTCATGAGACTTGCTCCACGCTTGACATGTAACTTGTATTGCATAAGTGGCTTTGCGGGTGCATGTTTCTTCTAGCATAGTTAAGATCCAATTTACAACGGGTGATCAACAATGCTAGTATCAATGTTGTGGTTCTTGTTCGTAAGTTAGAACGACACTTATTGAAAGCCCCAAACCACGTAAAATATGCAAAGAAAGTAGAAGCGTCTAACTTTGTTTTGCGGGGTGTCTTGATGATGTGATATGGCCATGATTGTGATTATATATGATGTATGCAATGTTCCTTATTGCAAGTCGGCAACCGGCAGGAGCCATATGGTTGTCTTTAATTTATGTTAAGACCCGCGTGTCTATTCAAAGTAGTTGTAATAGTTGAAGCCGGTGGACGACAACCATGGAGTAGCGTCATTGACCTTGATGCAATGCCGGTGATGATGGAGATCATGTTCGTGCTTGAAGATGGAGATCGGAAGCACAAAGAAGAAAGGCCATATCATATCACATATTATGAATTGCATGTGATGTTAATCCTTTATGCATCTTGTATTGCTTAGTAGGCAGCGGTAGCACTATAAGATGATCCTCATGCACATGAATTTCAAGTCTTAAAGTGTTCACCCTTAGTTAGCACCGTTGCTAAAGCTTGTTGTTTGAAACACCACGTGATGATCGGTGTGCTAGATTCGCAAGTGTATACAACGTGAGCAAGCCAGATTTGCTCATGCAGAAACTAAGGTTTGATCTTGACGAGCCTAGCATGCAGACATGGCCTCGAACACGGATTACGAAAGGTAGAGCATGAGTCATATAGTAGATATGACGAACATGTTGATTGTTCGCCATTGAAGCTATATCAACTCTCGTGATGATCGGTTTTGATGTGGTGGATTTGGTTCGTGTGATCACTAAAACAATGTGAGGGATATTGTTTTGAGTGGGAGTTCACCTAGATTAATTTAATTATTAATTAGAACTCAATTTATCATAAACTAAATCAAAGTGAATTTGCATAATTGTTGTAATCATTGGCATCCGTTTACCACCTTGCGCTTAGTTATAATTGAGATGATAGAGCTATAGAATTCTGGTTAGTTACTTTCTGTGGTATCGTATTGTTTTGAAGTGTTAATCTAAAGTTTAAAAGTCCTATTGCAAACTTTCAGTAAGTTCCGGATTACTCGATGAAGTTTAATAATTTGTATTAAAACAAGAGTAACAATTCCAATGTTAGTATATAAGTATCATGTTTGTCTCCATGATTCTTGATATTCAAAGGATTGTCTTAATATCAAGGTTATCTAGGATCTGAAAGAGTTGTTTGAAAACAATGATGTGTGGAAGATATTGTGATATCTGAAACGAAGTTTTAGTTGCAACATGATAGAGTATAATATGGCTAAAGTCATGTTCTCATATTTGATGAGAATTTGCGAAAGGTTGTAGACACTTGTTGTCCTAATCCTCCAAAAGGTTTTGGATAGCAACATTATACTCGTAATTCATCGTTATAAGCTAAAGGTAGTTTGATCATGGACGATTCCATGATAAGGATGAATATTTGATGTAGGTAAAATGTTTACTACACCAAGAGATTACTAAATAAAGGAATTTGAAAGAACACCAAACATTTGATGATGGTGATCTACTTCAAGGTGCAAGTCCAAAGACATTGGTATTTAACTATACACGCTTTGGACTATGTGTCATATGTATGACTCCACTATTGATATTGATAGATTCTTTCAAATAGAAAAGGAAATCTGAAAGAGAATCTCATAAATATATGGCGTAAAAGAAAAGATTAGAATTGTTCAATTTAAGTATATAGATGATATACATGTTATGGATATATTCTTTGCTTATTAAACAATGTGGTTCTTAAGTATTTGATCTTGAATTTGTTGGTGTGAATCGTCATACGAAACAACACAATTCATGAACTACAATGGCCTAAGTAACTAGCAAAGAATATGTGATGATGTTCATCGAAAACAAAATAAAGGGTTATTGTGTTGCTCGTTAAACATCAAAGCTTGCCTTCAAGATTTGTTTTATCAGGTGTTATGAGAACAAAAGGGTTGTTCAAATAATTGCCGTAATCCATAAAAGATGGATGATTCGCAAATCTCGTTGGAGGAATCACATCCATAAAACTAGTGCTAAAAATGTCGAAAGACAAATTGATTGAAAAGATCACTTAGGAAGTGACATCGCCGTTTGAATTATATTGGAAAGAAAACATGAAGAAACTCCATATGTATGGAATTTTGGAGTCTTTTGATTTTGATCAAATGACGCTTGTGAAACTTTCCTAGAGATAATTAAAACTTCGTTCATAGGCCAAAAGGGAACGAAAGACTAGCTTATTGGAATGTGTACATATTGTTGTACGAAGTCCATTATGTGTAGTCAAGAGCGATGGATTTCAACTTCATATGCTTTCTCCGAAAATTTGAGTGAATATATGAATATTTACTTAATAAGGATGAAGTGTGAAACATTTGAAAGGTTCAAGGACTTTCAAGATGAAGTGCAAAATCATTGTAACAAAAATATAAATAGTTTATGATAAGATCATAAAGGAAGATATTTGAGTTACAAGTTTAGCATAATACCTAAGATTAAAGGAATCGTTCCGTGGATTTGCATTTCCCGAAACACCATAAGGGTATGGAGCGTTCGAGATATGTAATTAGACCTTGTTTGACATGGTAAGATCGAAGGTGTAATTTATAAAACTGCCATTATATTTTAAAGATTAAAAGCTTTAGAGATTACCGTTTTTCCACTGAAAAGAGCTCCATCATAATCCGTTGAAATGACACCATATAAAGTTATGGTTTGGGATAAAACCCAAGTCGTCATTTCTTAAACATTGGTATGCTTTGCATAAGAAAGATGTTTTGCAACCAAAGTCGGATAAACCTGTCTTTGTATGTTATTTGAATAAGCTAAGTATTCCTCCATAACACCAGAGACAAAAGTGTTTGTCACTTAAACGCCAAGTTTCTTTGAGAAGGAATTTTTTCGTGAAAAGTTAAGTGGGAGGACAATAGAACTTTGATAAGGTTGAAAGAACCTTAGCTATATATGTGCAGAGTTGAAAGAAGAAAAAAAGTGTTAGAGGCGCAACAATGCTCATGGCTCACGTAACTCAAAGGTTGTGGTCACGGAGATCCAAGTTCCTATTGAAACAAGTAGGTCGGGTAAACAATCAAATACCAAGATTTGAGGGTTGAATCATTATTTGAGAATAATGAACCGACTACATGCAAAGAAGCGATGATGGGCCCCTGACTCCGTAAAATGGCTTGAAGCCATAAAATCCGTGATAGTTCCATACACAAGAAAATCAAGTTTTGAACTTGAAGGACCCTCGAGAAAGGTGTAAGACCTTATAGTTGTGTCTGGATCTATAAAGAAATAGACATGGATGTTTCACATCTATGAAATAGTCGACATGTTGGGAAAGAGTTCACAACAATGTTCAAAGGTTGACTATGACAAGATCAGATCTTTCATAGTGATATTTAGTCTAGACGGATTAATGTAGCAACCACTACATATAATTTTGTTATATGGTAGTAGAATAAACAAAACAAGTTCTTCTAATAGAATCGTTACCTAGGACATGTGCATAACACGGTCCATAGGGTTTTGTGAATTCAGAGGATGCTAAAAGCATATGCAAACTTCAATGGTTGAAGTGAGCATTGCGGAGTTGGAATCTTCACTATGATGAAACTGTAAAAGAGTTTAATTTCATCGAGACAATGAAGATGCTTATGCTTGCAAGAAATTAAGTGGGAGCGCTAAGACATATTTCTAATACATTATGTGGAGGACATATTGTTGATTAGAAAAGATGTATCTTTTATTAACACATATTAAGAATTTCATCCTGATGAAAGACTTAGGCAAAACCCAAATATTTGGCATGATTAGACGCTAATATGGTTATGCCAGAAGTACATAGACAAGATATTGAATGAGTTCAATATAGAAACTACAAGAAAGTTTCTTGTCGCACAGAAAGGATTGAATAAATTCAATGTTGATGATATATTCAAGTGTATTGACATTTGGTAAAGTGAAACAAATAATCAAGTATAGATTGATACTTGATATATAAAATCACAAAGAGTATTTATATCATACTGTGATATGTACAAATCCAGATATGTCCTATGCTCTAAATATTGTGAGCATATACCAGAATGATTCGTAAGATGATCATTGGACAATAGTAAGGATATTCTTATGATCTTTTGGAAGAACTAAGAGTATAATATTTGTAGAAGTGACAAATAGATGGTTAGTTCATTGTAAAAGTACTACATTGATACTAGCTTTGTCACAAAGTACAAATTAAGTTTATCTCAATCTAAACTAAGGGTGGCACAATATAATGGAAAGTGAGTTCCATAATGGATTTGGATGATTTCCAAAGTTAAGACATTGTGACAGATACTACAACAAAAGGCTAAGTATATGACTGCTGTTATAGCAGCAAAAGAGGGCATTTGTGTCAAGAAGTTTGTTATCAAACTAGGTGTAGTTCACAGAGGGATAATACTATGAAGATATATTGTGCGACAATATTATCAACATGTTTTAACCCCAAAGAACTAAAGGTCACACCGAAAGGCCAAATTTATACAAAGCCATCTCATTAGAGAATGAGTGATGCGAGACGCAAACACATGCAATTACACACGACCGAAGTGTCGATCCGGAGATCAGTTGACCACTAGCAATCGTGTACATACAACACCGGAAAGCCATAGGTGTTATATACACAAAGGTTTGAAACTAGATTATTGACTCTGGTGCAAGTGGGAGACTGTTGGAGATATGCCCAAGAGGCAATAATAAAGTGGTTATTATCATATCTTCACACTTATGATAAATGTTTACATACCATGCTATAATTGTATTAACCGGAAACATTAATACTTGTGTGATTTGTAAACTAAAATAAGAGTCCCTAGTAAAGCCTCTTGTTAAACTAGCTTGTTGGTTAATATATGATCATGGTTTCCTGATCATGAACATAGAGATGTTATTAACAACAGGATCATATCATTAGGAGAATGATGTGATGGACATACTCCTATAGATAAGCGTAGCATAAAGATCAAGTCATTTCAATAGTTCAATTGCTATATGCTTTCTGATACATAGTAACCTAATTCCTTCGACCATGAGATCATGCATATCACCTTTACCGGATGGATGCTTTGATGTCATCAAACACCACACCGTAACAGGGTGGTTATAAAAATGGCATTGAGTGTTCGGAAAGTATTGGTTGAAACACATGGATCAAGAGTGGGATTTGTTCATCCATATGACGGATAGATATACTCTGGGCCCTCTCGGTGGAATGTCATCCAATTAGCTTGCAAGCATGTGACTTGGTCACAAGGGATCACATATCACGGAGCGAGAAAAGAGTACTTATCGATGCGAGGTTGAACTAGGTATGCAGAGATACCGACGATCATAACCTCGGATAAGTAACATATCGTGAGACAAAGGGAAATTGGTATCGTATGTAAGTGGTTCATTCGATCGCAAAGTAATCGTAGAAATATGTGGGAGCCATATGAATTTCCAGATTCCTCTATTGGTTATTGTTCGGAGAAGTGTCTCGATCATGTCCACATAATTCACGAACCGTAGGGAGACACACTTAAGGATTCGACGTTGTTTTGAGTAGTTATGGTATTATGAGAAAGAGACCGAATGTTGTTCGGAGTCTCGGATGGGATCCGGGATATCACGAGGTGATCCGGGAGGGTACATGAGTGTGTCATTACTCATTGAATGATTGCATCATGTACTAAGTGTTATTGCTGTCCCAAATAAAGGATTAAATTGAATCCTAAAACAGAAAAGTCAAATGTCCAGTTTGAAAGTCAAACTGCCAAAACAAGAAACTGTGGGAAACAAGCAAGAGGAGTTGGAACCAACACGGAGGAGGAGTTGGACTCCTCCGGGCGGCCAACTCAAGCCGAGTTGAGGGAGGACTCCTCCCTCCCCGGCCATGACCCCCCTCCCATAAAAGGAGGGGCAGGGCTCCTCCAATTGACACATAACTTTCTACTCTAGATCTCCGGTTTAGAGCCGTTTTGGTTTAGAGCTTCTAATTGCTTTAGCCAACGGTTTAGAGCCTTCTAATTGGTTTAGAGCCTTCTAATTGGTGTGTCTAATTACTAGACCACTAATAGCCTCTCTCATAAGCTCCACCATACTCGCACCGGCTTAAGGCGAAGCCTGGGATTCCCTCTACTTGGTACCACGTTGTCTTTGCCGGAATCGCGAGAGAGTGCTACAACCTCCGCTGGAACAAGGGAGAGGAAGGTCTTCGTCGAGTACCGAACGTGTGACCGACTGCGGGAGCGCTGCCGGAACGTGGCGCTGGAAGGATCGTCTACACGATCTTGAGATCGGAAAGAGTACGACTACATCACCCACGAGAATCTGCTCTCGTTAACCGCTTTGGAATCTTCGAGGGTGAGTTCCTCTATCGACTCGTTGCTACAATCTAGTAGATAGATCTTGGCTTGTTTGTTTGTATGCGATAGAAAATTTTTGTTTTCCATGCTACGAACCCCTTCATATAGTTCACATCGTAGGAAAGTTTTTGTTTTCTATGCTGCGAACCCTACAGAAGCAATCTATATTTTGGGACCTACCCTATTGGAAAGTCTTAGAGGTCCGCTCTTCAATCGACGTGATGCACGTGACGAAGAATGTTTGCGTGAACCTGCTAGGCTTTCTAGGAGTGTATGGGAAGAAAAAAGATACACCGGAAGCACGGCAGGACCAACAATGTCTGAAAGCCCCTGAAGAGCCTATGCATCCTGAGAACGAGAAGGGTAAACGATGCCACTTAACTCCTGCCAGCTACGCTCTTACCAAAGCAGAGAAGGAAATCTTTTTTGAATGTCTGAGTAGTATCAAGGTCCCGTCTGGCTTTTCGTCGAATATAAAGGGAATAATAAATATGGCAGACAAAAAATTCCAAAACCTGAAGTCTCATGACTGCCACGTGATTATGACACAATTGCTTCCGATTGCATTGAGGGGGATTCTACCTGAAAATGTTCGAGTACCCATTGTGAAGCTATGTGCATTCCTCAATGCAATATCTCAGAAGGTAATCGATCCAGAAAGCCTACCAGGGTTACAAATAGATGTGGCCCAATGTCTTATCAGCTTTGAGTTGGTGTTCCCACCATCCTTCTTCAATATTATGACGCATCTCCTGGTTCACCTAGTAGAAGAGATTGCCATTCTCGGTCCTGTATTTCTACACAATATGTTCCCCTTTGAGAGGTACATGGGAGTCTTAAAGAAATATGTTTATAATCGTGCTAGGACAGAAGGAAGCATCTCCAAGGGCTATGTAACAGAGGAGGTCATTGAGTTCTGTGTTGATTTTATTCCTGACCTTAAGGCGATTGGTGTTCCAGAATCACGACATGAGGGGAGACTGCGTGGAAAAGGCACCCTAGGATGTAAAGCAATGATATGTAGGGATGGACATTCTCTCAATCAAGCACACTACACGGTTTTACAAAGATCTATCTTGGTTGCCCCGTATATCAATGAACACAAGAATTTAATACGCCTCAAACACGGGGCGGTCGATGAATGGATTATAAGTGAACACATGGCGAGTTTTGGGTATCGCAAAGACTTCTCACGAATAACACCACTGTTGGGGATCAGCTGTACTTGTTGGCCAGGACACCATCTTCGACTGTATGTACTTTCCAAGGTTACGAGATAAATGGGAATACATTTTACACGATAGGCCAAGATAAAAAGAGCACCAACCAAAATAGTGGTGTCCGCTTCGATGCAGCAGAAGACAATGGGCAGAAGACCACATATTATGGGTTCATAGAGGAGATATGGGAACTTGACTATGGACCTAATTTTAAGGTCCCCTTGTTTCGATGCAAATGGGTCAAGCTAACAGGAGGAGGGGTTGAGGTAGACAAGAAGTACGGAATGACAACGGTGGATCTCAACAATCTTATGAAGGTAGACAAGAACTTAGACGAACCATTCGTCCTAGCCAATGATGTGGCTCAGGTTTTCTATGTGAAGGACATGTCCTCGAGACCAAAAAAAAAAGAAAAATATACAAACGAATACATCATATGATGAGCCAAAGCGTCACATAGTTCTTTCAGGGAAAAGAAACATCGTGGGAATCGAGGACAAGACATGTCAAGATTATAATAAGTTTGATGAAATTCCGCCCTTCACAAAGGAAAACCCAAGCATTCCGTTAAGTAAAGAAGATGCTCCATGGTTACGTCTGAAGCGATCATAAGGAAGGACATATGCCAAGAAGTTCATGCTCATATTATGTAACTCTAGTTCATGTTTTTAATATTAATACATGTCTTGAGTGTTAGTCTTGTTTTGTGGATGGACCGGGACTATGAGAAGAAGTTGTCCCGATTCGTACTTACCATTAAGATCTGATCTCCAAACGCGCGCAGTCACATATTAGGGAGTGCCTCTATGACCAGTTTTTTGGAGATGCCGGAGGACTGGGCTCCATCGACATCTCCCTGAAACTGGCCGTAGTGGTGTCCCTGCTCTCGAAAACCATCTTGCAGCTTTGTAACTTCTCTAACTAGATCAATACACCTGGGAGCTAACTAATTTCACATATTAGGGAGTGCCTCTATGACTAGTTTCTCGGAGATGCCGGAGGACTGGGCTCCGTCGGCATCTCCCTGAAACTGGCCGTAGTGGTGTCCCTGCTCTCGAAAACCATCTTGGAGATGCCTCAAACTGGCTGGAGGACTGGACTCACAAGGATGCCTATTTATAGTACAAGCAGCTCGACATAGTGTCGACACTTATGAAATAATGTCGACACTCACCCCTATTATTAGTGCTGACTCGTGTTTTGTCCCGGTTGGTGTCTCCAACCGGGACTAAAGGTTCATCTTTAGTCCCGGTTGGTGACACCATCCGGGACAAGGTACACGCCGCACGACATAATATCGACACTCACCCCTATTATTAGTGCTGACTCATGTTTTGTCCCGGTTGGTGTCTCCAACCGGGACTAAAGGTTCATCTTTAGTCCCGATTGGTGTCTCCAACCGGGACTAAAGGTTCATCCCGCCATTTTTCTTCCCGCCAGTTCTTCTTCCCGCCATTTTTCTTCCCGCTAGTTCTTCCCTCCAGTTCTTCCCACTAGTTCACTATATATATATATATATATATATATATATATATATATATATATATATATATATATATATATATATATAGGGTTGGCCTCCATTGTCATTGCACATCTCTATACTCATATCTGCAACCTCATCACTCTTTCCCATGGCTTCCACCGTAGCACTAACCCTGGAGGCGAGGCGCTTTGCTCGAACTACTCGCTGGCCACTCGTGTCCCCGCTTGGATGCCGATTTGCCGAGGCGTGCCGGTTCCTCCTGTCCCTCTAGGTGTGGCGCGCCGGATGGCCATCACGAACCACTACTATTTCGAGCTCACGGCGGAGCAGCGGAGGAATCCCATATGGCATCCCGAGTATTTCCCTACTTGGGAATCTTTCTTCGTGGATCGGCGTGAGAGGGCACTCTCCAGGCACGAGGAGTACGGCCTACCTCCTCCTAACTTCAACGAGGCCGGCCGTCGGCTATGGTGGCGCGGTTGGACTCTGCAGAGCGTCATGGCCTATGACACTGCCGCCGACTCTAACCCCCGTCTGCGCTACCCTCAAGTCTAGCCCACGCGCTACCCTCAAGTCCAGCCCACGCGTACTCTCCAGAGGTTCAATTACTGCGACCTCGACGACGACAACGATGACGGCGGCGGCGAGTACGACGACTATAGTGGCGAGTATTACAGGTGTAGGCAGGATCATGACTGAATCACTCCAACATTCCGAAACAAGTTCGGCCGATTGTTACTTAATCTGGCCATGTATCTTAATTTTCAGTTCTTTTATGTATCTTAATTTTCAGTTCCAGTTCGGCTTTATGTAACTTACTATTAGTTGCATTCTCATTCGAGGTTGACAATATGCTATTTTATAAAAAAAACAATGCAAGTTGAGCGAGGCTTGGCCCCGAGCTAAGAATCATCATGCCCGTTGTTCGACAAAGTTTGTCGATAGTTTAAAACATGGATAAAAAAATAAAAAAAGATCGAAACAGTGCGAAACCTTCGCGTGGTGTTATATTATGTGACATAGTTAGAAGGAAAAATCTCAAACTTGGTATATTGATTATGTCTAAAAAAAACCTTCACAAAGTGACCTATCTCATTCGAGGTTTCTTGGCTTTCGGGTCAAATGACCAATGTTATGGCTAGAATCAAGGCATAGTTTGTGATAATATGTCCATATTGTGCATACATGTGCATCATGGCATGGCAAACAATGTTGCAAGAGGAAGTTTTCCTTTTTATCGCACCAAAAAGGCATTTTCCATTTTCCGAGCATAAAAACGGACGGTTTTGTGAAGCAACCACCAAATGGCTAATTCAAAAAACCACCAACACATTTTAAAAAATACTAGACCACCTTATATGGACAATGTACCAACAGGATGATCTGAAACCTTTCCGTCCACCTCTGGTGAAAAAGACAAATTCCTGCCGAATCGGCAGGAAGTGGGTCAGATATGAACTACAGGTACATGATACGATGCTCATGATTTTTTACAAAAATCATTTTTAGGTTCACAATATGCTATTTTATCAAAAAAAACAATGCAAGTTGAGCGAGGCTTGGCCCCGAGCTAAGAATCATCATGCCCGTTGTTCGACAAAGTTTGTCGATAGTTTAAAACGGGGATAAAAAAATAAAAAAAGATCGAAACAGTGCGAAACCTTTGCGTGGTGTTATATTATGTGACATAGTTAGAAGGAAAAATCTCAAACTTGGTATATTGATTATGTCTCGAAAAAACCTTCACAAAATGACCTATCTTATTCGAGGTTTCTTGGCTTTCGGGTCAAATGACCAATGTTATGGCTAGAATCAAGGCATAGTTTGTGATAATATGTCCATATTGTGCATACATGTGCATCATGGCATGGCAAACAATGTTGCAAGAGGAAGTTTTCCTTTTTATCGCACCAAAAAGGCATTTTCCATTTTCCGGGCATAAAAAACGGACGGTTTTGTGAAGCAACCACCAAATGGCTAATTAAAAAACCACCAACACATTTTACTAAAATACTAGACCACCTTATATGGACAATGTACCAACAGGGGATCTGAAACCTTTCAGTCCACCTCTGGTGAAATAGACAAATTCCTGCCGAATCGGCAGGAAGTGGGTCAGATATGAACTACAGGTACATGATACGATGCTCATGATTTTTTACAAAAATCATTTTTAGGTTCACAATATGTTATTTTATCAAAAAAACAATGCAAGTTGAGCGAGGCTTGGCCCCGAGCTAAGAATCATCATGCCCGTTGTTCGACAAAGTTTGTCGATAGTTTAAAACGGGGATAAAAAAATAAAAAAAGATCGAAACAAAGGCGAAAACCTTCGCGTGGTGTTATATTATGTGACATAGTTAGAAGGAAAAATCTCAAACTTGGTATATTGATTATGTCTAAAAAAAACCTTCACAAAGTGACCTATCTCATTCGAGGTTTCTTGGCTTTCGGGTCAAATGACCAATGTTATGGCTAGAATCAAGGCATAGTTTGTGATAATATGGCCATATTATGCATACATGTGCATAATGGCATGGCAAACAATGTTGCAAGAGGAAGTTTTTCTTTTTATCGCACCAAAAAGGCATTTTCCATTTTCCGAGCATAAAAAACGAACGGTTTTGTGAAGCAACCACCAAATGGCTAATTCAAAAAACCACCAACACATTTTACAAAAATACTAGACCACCTTATATGGACAATGTACCAACAGGGGGATCTGAAACCTTTCCGTCCACCTCTGGTGAAAAAGACAAATTCCTGCCGAATCGGTAGGAAGTGGGTCAGAGATGAACTACAGGTACATGATACGATGCTCATGATTTTTTACAAAAATCATTTTTAGGTTCAGAATATGCTATTTTATAAAAAAAACAATGCAAGTTGAGCGAGGCTTGGTTAGATTCAAGTGTATACAAAAGATGCGGCATTTAAATATCCAATCAATTCAAAAATGTTAATACAAAAGATGCGACATTAAAATATGATTTGCTCTAATAAAATAGGGTTAGATTCCTTTTTAGATGCTTAATATTTCTTATGTTCAAAGTTTTAGGATTTAACAATTTATTTTTGTTTGAATTGAATAATCAAAATTTATATGTAAGTGTTTTAATCATTTTGAAAATTTTCATGTAAAGTAAATATAAAATGATTTACATGAATGGATAGATATTATTTTTCTGAAAATTATGATATATTATTCATATTTTTCTGAGTTGAAATGAAAAGATATGAATTTTCTAAATTCATATCCTATTTTTTGAATTAAAAATGCCCCTTTAATGCATGAAATAAATGCCCCCCCTTTAACACCGGTTCCAGACACGAACCGGTGTTAAAGGGGGCGATTATTCGTTTCACGCACTTACCCCCTTTAACACGGTTCAGCTCGAACCGTGTTAAAGGGGGGGGTGTTAATAAATGCACGTGCGAAACAAATCCCCCCTTTAACACCGGTTCCAGCCCGGGGGGTATTAAATGCGCCTTCCCCTTCCTTTCTTCCCCCAGAGCTAGATCGAACCGCCACGGCCATCGCGCGCGCGCCATCGGAGCAGAGAGAATCCACCGCCACCGCCCTCGGAGCGTGAGGGAGGAATCGGCCGTGGGTGTCCTGAATCGTCGGCATCAACCCTGTCACCTCCACCTCTGTCCACCGCTCGCCATCGACACTGCCGGCAACCCCGACCTTCCCCGGCCTCGTCGACCCCACCATCGGCTTCCTGGTAAGCCTCTGGTGCTCAGGCACATCTTCTCTTCGTCCCTCACGCTCTATATCGCCTCTGCATCGTGTAACCGCCGCCGACCGGCGCAGTTCCTCCTCGTTCTCTGTTCTCCGGCGACCAAAAAGGGGAGGCGCCGCCACTACTAGGTCCGCCTCGACCTCCTCTTTCCAACCAGCCCAACCACAAGTCCCCGCGTGTAGCAGATCGACGGGAGCAAGATCGACCTGAGAGGAGCTCCATTGATGACGTCAGCGTGATGCAATAATCCTTTTCTTTTGCTTTTATTATTTATGTAATTCTTTTTCTGTAATGATTTCAGTGAAGAAAATACCTGACATATGGGCCCTATCTGTAAGTGATGAAAACATTTCCATAAATGTTTTCTAATTAAGAAAATTGTTTAAGTAAATTACAAAAATGTAAATTATTTTATAATATTCCAAAAAATAATTAAAAATGAAATAATTTAAAATGCAAATTATTTTATAATGCATCCGCGCGCAGAGAGCAGAGAGCAGAGAGCAGCCACGCCGGCGCCGCGTCCAGCCCCCTCCGTCGGAGCCGCCGCCCTCGCCGTCGAGCCCGTCACGCCTGTGTCCGCAATCGTCGGCAAGCACTCGTGGAAGCAATGCCATAGAGAAATGACATTAAAACAAGATGAATAGAAAGAAACTTTGTTACAGGTTTTTGTTACAAGTGTAGCTCCATCCGTCCACAAGTATTGACCATCATTTGGTGAACAATATGGGGAATATGTGTGATGTATAAAAGATGTAGTCGTGTATTCATATTTGAGTAAAGTTTCTGATGTTGTAACATCGATAATATTGTTTACTTAGTGTTGGTGGTGAACTTGATGGTCAAAATCGGGAAACTCGAAACTAAGATGGCATGTAATTATGGAGGGAGTAGTAGTATAGATAGGGTGTCAAGCGGGGCGGGTTCGCGGGCAACATAGTTTCACCGGCTAATATAAATTGTACTACATGCATAGATTAAAACTTGTATACAAATTGGACTGCGTGTAGGTGTAGCTGTCTGAGACTAAATAATTGTCCGCAAACCCGCCCCACTTGTATACAAACTTGCATCCTGCCAACGTTACCCTCTTGGGGGGTGTTGTTGTGGAGCTCTGACTCATCCTGATTAGGGTTTGGACCCCTCAGAACTCATTTAAAATGATCAAGCATCCTTAGGGTTTTAATTTCATTTGTGTATTTATTTGTGTATTTTTGTATGAATAATATGTATATTTGTGTATGAATCCAAGTCCATTTGAATGTTTACACTCTTACTCTAGGTAATATTATTGTTTTAGAAACTATGGATCCACTTAGTAGAAACCTTGAAGAAGAAGAAATAATGGAGAACATTATTGATGAGGACACCTCACAATATCTGAACTTGGAGGAACATGATGACAGCTCAAGTAGTCATGGAGAAGATGAAGACTCCGGTGAACGCAATTTAGTGATTACAAAGTCTGGCGAGGTATATGCATTGATTAAGCCTCTGCTGACTTCCACCAACAATCTTCTTCTACATGTATTAATTAACGCTTCTTTCTTATTTTAGCCCTCTGGATCGACCAGCCAGCAACCATATTCTTCTATGAAAAAGAGCAAGCGAGGCACGAGCCATCGGTTGAAAGATCGTGCAAAGTTCACGATCGAAGCAGTCCCTTGTCCTCCTCTCGCTTCACTAATGCTCTTCTTAACTTCTTCAGCTAATGAGTCTCCTTCGTAGTGTTGATGGCAGGCCGATGGAGCCCAAGAAGGCCGCAGACAAATTTGTACGTCAGGCTGGAGTTCTTGTTAGGGACCAAATCCCAATCATAATTGAAAATTGGAATAAGCCAAAGAAGGGCGACAGTACCTTTGTCGATGAAAGATCCAAAGAAACGCTTTGGAATTCGTTGTTGGTAAATTTTACCCTTCCGCCAGAGGAGGATGAAAACAACCCGGTTATAAAGGAAAAGGTCAAAGAGTGGACTCTAAAGAAGATGGCTGACGCTTCCGCAACTGGAAGACAAAATTGAACAAATTTGTCAAAGCTGTCGAGACTCCAGATTTCGAAGACGCATATTATGCGAAGATAAGACCTCACTGGCCCGAATTTGTGATATATAAAAAAAGTGCTATAGCTAAAAAGAGGTCAGAAACCAATACGCTTAATGCCCAGAAGAAGGAATATCACCAGAGGACGGGGTCAGGTGGCTACATATCTCAGAGGCCTAAGTGGTCGGAAGTTGAGAAGGCCCTGCGTGCTAGAGGGATCACACCCCAGACAGATGGGTGGGGCCTACGTGCAAAGACTTGGTTCTACGGAATCGGGGCAAGGTTGGACCCAGAAACAAGATTGTGTATCTTCCCAACCCTCCTTGCCAAACCCGCCACTGAACTTATCACGGCATACGAGGAAACATCCTCCAGGACCTTCCATCTCGACAGAGAGAATGACCAGCTCACACGCGCCATCGGTAAAAAAGAACACCCTGGACATGCACGAGGCACAGGGGGTATGACGTGGAAGGATGGGTTTGCCGAGTGGAGCGACTCTACTGAGATGGCGCGGAAGAAAAAGAAAAAGCGTCTGAGCGGATGACACAGATAGAACATGCACTTGCGGCTGCAGCGCAAGTGAATGCACAATGAGCCATCAAGCTACCGCCCATCTCAGCGCACGAAGAGCCTGCATTGGAAGCCGCTGCCCGGACTCTGAAAAGCAGCGTGGCTTCCACGGAGAACGGCAGCCCACGCTTGAAATGGCGGGTCCTCGATACCCGTGGATGACATCACGGAGAGCGAACACGCTAAGCTGCATGTGATATTAATGGGCTTATCCATTAAGGTGGTTCGGCTATGCCTTACCTCCCGTAGCTGGTGGAACTTACCACGCCGACCGATTCGAGATGGCTATGCTATTGTCGGGTGGATGAGGTTGTGAAGGAATATGAGGAAGCACAACTTGACCATGCTACGGTGAAGGGAAACTCAACTCAAATTTGCGGTGAAAACAACCATTATTTGGAAGAAGAAACACATCGTGCTTCCAAATTGAGGCCACTGAACCCCGCTGCCCGCATCAAGCCGCAGCCCCGAGCCGCTTCACTATCTCTGCTGACAGCCATCTCTGTGGCAGCCATCTCTCCGGCTTGACCATCTCTCAAGGCCAGCTATCTTCGGCCCGTCAGCCATCTCGGGTGCTTCAGCCATCTCCTCGGCATAAGCGGAAGAGCACTGCCACAAAGAGCATCACTAGCACTGCCACAAAGAAATCCGCAGGAAACCGTACGCCAAAGAGTTCAAAAAACTACGTCCCGCAGCCTTCCGCCAAGCCATTGCCGGTTTTACCGTGGAATCGCAGCGATGAGGAGACCAATAGGATCTCGGAAGAAGAGGTCAAGAAATTCTTTGCACCTAGACGGGTCGAGACAAAGCAGAAAATAGATCCGGCGGTGGTGGAGAAGCTTTACAAAAATCTTTTGAAACCTGAAACCCCACCTGTGCCGGACTACGAGTGCCAGATTTTGAAGACGGATGCAAGGCGCCGTAGGGAGACTGAAAGTAGCAGTCGTGAGGCACCCCAGAAAACAGTTCCCATGCTCGGAGAGCAGGAAGACAAATCATGCGCCCCGCTCCAAATGTTCGACACACGGGACGCTCCTCCCGTAAATGATTACGAGGCAGAGCTACAAAGAAAGGCCAATGAGATGGGGATGAGTTACATTGCATACTTGAATATCATGGGAGACAACTTGCCCAAATGCGATGCCAACCCCATACAGCCATGGAAGTATGGGAAGAATCTCGTCAAGAAAGAGGAGCTCAAGAATCTACCAACAAAGATGCGAAAATTGCACAAGTGGTACCTTGATTTCGGCAAGATGAGAAAGTAAGAATGGATCACGGCGCATATAAGAGATGAGATTTTCTTGTGCGGAGACGACGGGATCGACTTCAACATTCAAGACTTGCATTTTCTATTCAATCAGAAGGAACTCGACAAAGCTGCCATCAACCTTTATTGTGTATAAGTACTATTTCTGTAATTTATATCTCATCTCATTCACTTCATTAATTGCATGTATATATATATATGCTCATCATATATGTATATACTATTATGCAGGAAAAAGGTTATGGAATGCAGGAAAGGAGGCCCTTTTGACATTGGGTTCGTTGACCCAAATAGAGTTCATGAAGAAGTGGTAAGAACCAAACCCGGGCAAACAGAAGATTACTTGCTAAGGTCTTTACTGAGACAACAAACCAAAAGGGAAATACTATTGCCTTACAACTTCTCGTGAATACTGTTACCCTCTCTTGTACACATTCTGTTTCGCCTTACTCGATGTTAAGTGTAACTGATGATGAGTTATGCGTGCGTAGGTTCCACTTTATTCTACTAGTCATTCAACCCGACTCAGGAAAAGTCCTTGTCATGGACTCGTTACGAAAAGAAAAAGAGCTATGGGCAGACTTTAGAGAGATGCTCCAGAGGTAATTTCAATCATATTATCGCACTAGATCAGCAACTTTCGTGACAACAAGTAATTAATTACTCCTTTATCCATTTTCTTTCTTGGGGTTTGAAAAAGGTTCACGGGCAGGGCCGTGGGTGAATGGTCAGAAGAACTAAAATTTGTAGACCAAAATGTAAGTAATACTAGCTAGCTAGGTCCGCGTATCTCTTTGATTCTGCTTTCAATTCCATTATATCATCCTTTATTGATTATTATTTTGATTGAACTCTCTATTCTCGTAAAGTGCGCGCATCAGGGACACGACAATAACTTATGTGGGTACTATGTTTGCGAGTTCATTCGCAACATGATATATGCGACGGGCCAAGCCGCACTAGAACAACTTAGAGTAAGTAAACAAAGTCCACAACATTATTTTATTACCATCAATTGTGTTGAGTTTTATTATTATATATATATTGACGGCCCATTCTTCATATATATTCAGATCGAACGGATGCGGGACCAACTCCTACCATTTGAACGCATACAAGTCATTTAAGAGGAATTGGCGGGGTTCATACTTGATGAGGTCGTCACGCCTGGCAGAGAACTCTTTAGATATCCACCAAAATGAACGATGACGATGTATGTGCCGATGACGATGTTTGTGTATAATAATAGTTTCTTAATTATTTATACTCGTATGTACCGATGACGATGTATGTGTATACTGCTCCCGATCGATTCCCCCTCCCCCCTCCCGCAGAAATACGGCCAGAACGGGGCAGAGGTAGAACTCTGCCGTGGCAGAGATTTAGGCCGTTTTCCTGCCGCGGCAGGAAAACGGCCTAAATCTCTGCCGCAGCAGAACTCTGTGCGGCAGGAAAACGGCCTAAATCTCTGTCGCGGCAGAAGAACCTTTAACACCGGTTCCAGCTCCGAACCGGTGTTAAAGGGCTGAACTGGCAGCTATCGCCACCCTTTAACACCGGTTCATATAAGAACCGGTGTTAAAGGGGGGCCCCCTCTAACACCGAACCCTCAACAGCGGTTGTAGAACCGCTGTTAGAGGGCCCTCCCACCAACCAGAGTTAAAGGGGGGGTCTGCACTAGTGGGGGTATAGTCCACATCAGCAAATGGGTCCTGTAGATGCGCCCATTCAGAAGTAGCATCAATTTCCTATCAGTCTTCCTTCAGAGAAATGCAAAAAATAGACCGAATGTGTTGGGATTTTGTACCACAAACATAAAGCGGTAGGTTTTGGAATTTAAATAGTAAAGTTGTGGTTCTATGCTAAGGTTTTTCCACCTTGTCAACTTTCACCGTTGGCGTCAGGCAAAGCGGGAGCGGGTTTGCCGCAAGCTGCGAGCCTCTCCACTAGAAGCGACTAGGAGAAGAACCGATCTTCTATGCGTCTCTCCTATGGGTGTGTGTTGTCTAATTACTAATGAGACCCGGTGATCTATGAGGTAACATATAAATATTGCAATTTAATTACAAGCATAGTAGATATACTTTTTGTCTAATTAATTACAAACTTTGCTTTGTACCAACTACAATATTAGAATTGCATAAAGTCATGAATAGGAAACCCTGGTGTGAGTACTAACATATATATAAAAAATGTGTAAACTTATTTAGAAATGTAATGCCCCCATTCCCAAGGTGAGAATTTGTACTTCAAAGATCTCCACGGATACTCTCATTAATTGTTCAAACAAACATAAGTCGTCGGTTGCTAAATCTCATACCGACATGTACATTTGTGGTTTGGAAGATGAATCCAGGTATCATGGTAAAAAGGAGTTGTACAAAAGCTCATGCACTTGAATTCGTGAAGTTTGGAACCTTCACTGGAATCTGATTTGCAATACACATGTATTGAATGGGTTCTACTCTTGCTTGACAAAGCAAGCAATGGAATGATATAATATGATGCTTATTTTATTTGGTGGAGACCTTGGCACCACCGAATCTACAATTTTTTTTGGCAAAAGAGATGCTTACATTGATAATTCAATTGTCTTCTTACAAAACTATCTAGCTCCTTTGCAGGGCTTATCAAAGGAACCTCCTAGCTTTGACAAAAAGGAAAAAAACGGTGCTAGGAATGGCCCCTAGCGTCCACACCCAAGTGTTGACAGAAACCAAAGAAGGAAATGAGGCTTGAGAGCAGCCATGTGTGGGCTAAAAGAAGTATAACGCTGGCACAATCTATATGAAGAATGCCAAAATGATGCAAAGAGTTCATGATGGCATGATCTGTGCTAGACATGGGGCCTTATTCTGCAGTGCATATCTGTTCCAATGTGAGAAGCTATTGCATGTCTAGAAGGCCTCAAGATAGTGTTTGCAAAATCTTCAAGTAATTTGATATTTGAAATGGATTGTGTGCATAGGCTATGGGTTATTTCAAATGTCGAAGCCTTGACAGGTCCGAGGTAGGTATGATCTCAAGGGAGTTCTTGTTGATCAAACTTCAAGATCGTTTAAGTGAACATGATGAAAATCAACAAAAGAAATAATGTGGTTGCTAATGAGAAATGTATATTAAGTGATAGTGAACGGTATGAGGGTGTGTTAGAAGGTGTAGTACCTGCCTACACATCAGGGTCGCCTTGAAACATTGTAGTCTAGATTCTATCTCTTAATCAATACACAACCCCTTTAAAAAGGCTAGAACTAATATGGTATATCACGATTTCAAATCCTAAAATGCAACATTTGTGTTTTCTATTTATAATCTAGTATAGGGATTGGTATTTTATAGCATTTACCCCTTTTAGCTTCACTACCATATGCGCTTAAATATGTGTTTGCTAATTACTTCTTGGTCAATACTCGGTAGTGAAAAGTGGAGCAAAACCGTAAGATAATAACACCATCACAATTTCAAATCCAGAAATTGGCTTCTCTTATTCAAAACTAGAAGGGTACATGCATGTTGTAGTGGGAATATCTTAAAAATCTTCATTTCTTAAATGAAACGATATAAGACGCATGAAACATGAAGTTAATTTAATTAATTGTGCAATTTAATAATAGGGTGGTGTGATCTCATGAATCGAATGACTAAAAGCGATAACATTGATAGTTAGGTGGTGGGTTAAAAAGGAATGACATTGATTATTGGATGGCTAATAAAATTGGCGATGTTGATAGCTTGCATGTAAAGAAATACTACCATTAATGAATGTTAGTGGAGATGACATGGCAATTGGATGGTTAAAAAAAGGTGACGTTGATAACTTGCATGTTGAGATAGACTATTATTGATAAATGTTAGTGGAGATGAGTTGAATAATTGAATGGTTGAAAAATAATGATGATAAATTACATGTTAAAGTAAGCATCATTAGTTACCCGCATTATAAGATATATACTCACTCCATCCCGGTTTAATGGCACATATAGAAAATCTCTGGGTCCTAATCTTTCTCTAATTGAGGCTAATTTGGCTCTCACTTATCCTCTGATTGTTTTTCCTCTGAAATTAAATGATTATATGCCTAGGAGGTGGAGTATTTTAAGATTGCATGATTTCCAATATGTGACATTTGAACTTAGAAGGGAGAACATAGATTCAATTCGTTGTGTGGATTGGTATTTTGCATGTGGATATAGATATATGGATGAATGTTAGTGGGGATGAGTTGGATAGTTTTTGCGAAATTCCACCGATCTATTAATAATCATCAACAACAGTACAAAGAGTCCTAACAGTAATAAAAATTACAAATAGGTCAATGGACCACCTAGCGACGACTACAAACACTGACACGAGCCGAAGGCGCGCCGTTGTTCTCGCCCCTCCATCACCAGAGCCGGCCAAAGCTTGTCGTAGTAGAGCTTGTTGTAGTAGACAGACGGGAAGTCGTCGTGCTAAGGCCCCAAAGGACCAGCGCACCAGAGCAGCAACCATCGCCGAAGACGACCAACGTAGATCGGAAGATACTGACCTCAAAACACACCAACGAAAAACGACCAGATCCCAAGGGATCTGTCGGACACACGACTCCATACGCCCTCCGTCGATGCTAGACGCACCGCTGGAGCAAGGATAGGATGGGGAGTACCTTATTCTGACTTCGGGACTTAGCCGCCGTCTCAACATCCTAAAAGAAGATACTAAAAATAGTCTAAACAAAACACTGAGACCTCCCGTTGGCGAGAGGCCGTGGTCCGCCAAGCCTCCAAGGCCCTAAGGCCGTCGAAGACGGGACGGACCGGTGGCGTCGCCGGCGGAGGAAAGGAACCCTAGATGGGTTTTGCCGCCGCCTCTTGGGAGAGCCTCTCCCTAGGTCCAGTACCTCTTTAAAGATCTTATTGAGATGAGTTGGATAATTGAATGGTTGAAAAAATAATGATGATAAATTACATGTTAAAGTAACCATCATTAGTGGATTCTAGTGGAGTTTGCATTAAAAGATATATACTGTGGGGATTGGTATTTTGCAGGCTCTACTTTCCAGGGGTTCACAAAAGCTTTTTAGATTTGTGATAACAGCAAAGATATAATTCAAAATACATCAAACATTTAGGAACTCATATCATTAGGCTGTTTCAAACATTTAATCGAGTTCCAAAATTTGAAGATATCTTCTTAGATTCTGAAATAACATTTTGAAGCGTAAAATTTGAAAACGCGAGATCCCTCTCAGATATTCCTGGGTAAACTATTCAACCGAGCTGTTGGAGATAGTCAATGGAGCCCATCAAGCATATAACCACATGCCCAAGAATTTTTTACATTACATCGGACAAAGAGTTGAGTTTCCACACAGATCGGCTATGGCATCTCCTCCCATGGCGAGCGACTCCACCCAAGAAAACAAGCGTGACGACGGTGACGGCGCTCACGAGCAGCTCCTCAGGGACCGTGACTACGTCTCCAGCCTCCCCAGCGCTCCTGGAGGCTCTCACGCGCGTCTCTACCGCCACCAGGACGGCTGGTACGCGAGCATGCCGGTCATGCTGGGAGCGCTCGCGGCGCACCGGCACTTCGCAGGCCGCGGAGACGACGTGCTCCTCGCCACGTTCCCCAAATCCGGCACCGTCTGGCTCAAGGCGCTTCTTTTCGCCGTTGTTCGCGGCGGCGCCGAGGGATCACTCGACGACGTACTGGCCACCGCCAATCCGCACGAGCTCTCGTGCCGTTCCTAGAGTCCCAGCTTTACGCCGCTGGCCGCGTCCCGGCCGACGAGGCCGGGTCAGAACCGCGTCTCCTCGCCACGCACATCCCCCACCCCTCACTGCCGTCGTCCGCGACGGGCTGCAAGGTCGTCTACCTCTGCCGCGGCGCCAAAGACACGGTGGTCTCGCTGTGGCACTTCGTGAACAGGATCCGCGTCAGCAACGGCGACCCGCCGAGCAGTTCTGCGCCGGCACGACCATGTTCGGCCCGTACTGGGAGCACGTCCTCGGCTACTGGCGTGCGCACGTGGAGAATCCGGAGAGGGTTATGTTCCTGCGCTACGAGGAGGTGACGGCGGCGCCGGCGGAGGCGGTGCGGGAGTTGGCGGGATTCTTGGGCCGCCCATTCGTCGGCGCAGCTGCCGAGGAGGAGGCGGAGATGGTGGTGCAGGCGTGTGGCATCGAGACGCTGCGAGGGCTGGAGGTGAACAGAACTGGGAAAACGGAGCTGGTGCATGGAGCCATGGACAACGAGATGTTCTTCAGGAGAGGGGTTGTCGGCGACTGGAGCCCTTGGCTGACGCCGGAGCTGGCTCGCCAGATCGATGACATATCCGAGCGGCGGTTCGCCGGATCAGGGATCAGGGTGTGATGAGATCATCTGGCTTGGTTTCCTGAACTTGCTTGTTAATTGCGGGCTGGGCTGTCTGCGAGTCCTTTGCTTGTGGAATTTAAATTTAAATTCAAGACGTTGTTGTTATATTTTTCTTTAATAAAATCTCAGTCACTTTTGACCAAGATTTTTTAATCTCTGTGGAATTTACATTCAAGACCCTGTTGTATTTTTCGAGTTTTGTCATGCTTCCCCCTACTGTATTACTACATAAGTAACGAGACAAGGGACAAGAAAAAAACTGGCATTCCTACGATTCAAAAGCATCACGAAATTCATAATAAGAACATTTTCAACCTCTTCTTTCTAATTTATCCTTACTAAGTACTCCGTATTATATTCTTAAGTACTAACCACTAAAAAACCTTAGAGCTCGTTTGGTATGAATCATTTGGCCTGGAATTCCAGAATTTATTTTGCAATTCCAACATTATAATATTTGGTTGGCACAGAATTAGATCGTCATTTATTTAATAAATCCATCAAAATATCGCCACGTGTAAACCAGATTCCCGAGTTAGACCCGCCATTTTCTAATCTCCTTCCCCGACTCCTCCCTTCAACTCCATAGTGCCTCCTCCCTCCACGACTCTACAGCGCCTCCTCCTCCTCCCTCTGTCTCGCCGTCTCCTACTCCTCCCTCCACCTTGCCGCCTCCTCCTCCCACCCGCATCGCCGCCTCCCTTTCCGATCGGGAAGCGGCCGACGACCTCAACCATTCTCCTCCACTGCAGACAAGTTCACCCCTCTCTCTCTCTCTCTCTCTCTCTCTCTCTCTCTCTCTCTCTCTCTCTCTCTCTCTCTCTCTCTCTCTCTCTCTCTCTCTCTCTCTCTCTCTTCGGACACATCGGGAGTAGCTGACCATGTTTTGATCTCCCACCTCATCGCTGACTTCTCACACGGGCCCTCCACCTCGTCGGCTCGTCCCCACCTTATCCTCTTCATCTAGTACAGCAGCCACGTACGGTATGGCCCTTCGCGCATCTCTCACACATCTAGCCATCTAGGCCTTGTTTGGATACGCCGGATTAGAAGAACTAGTTTTCGTAACCCCGTGTAACAAACTAAATCCATATTTGGCTGCGACAACAAAAGCGGGGATTGATAAAATTGGTTTCCACAATGAAAGGAAAACAAGTTTTGGCCAAAACCACTAATAGACTTTTTACGTAAACACGGTTATAGAAAACTCAAATCTAACAAACTTTTTCTGGCCGTTTCTTCCTCAACAATCTTTTTTGCGCCAAGTCTGCCGCTCCCACCGCTCTCTGCGCCCTTTTTTCATCCCATCTATTTACACATGAAAGACGAGGAAATAAAATACCGTTTTGCTAAAACGCAGCTAGCTGTGACTTAGATTATGTCACAACTAGGTCTTGCATCGTTTGATCGAGCTAGCTTTTGTGATGTCTTTCCTGCACGTTGCTTTGGGACTTGTTTTTTTATAAAGGACAGATCGACGCGTTGACTCGTCCGAACTCACCTTGGCCCACGTTTGCTCGGCCCCGGTGTGCGACTTTGTTGTTTTGGGCCACAGTCATGATGTGGTTTGTTGTCTGTCGTCTTAGTTAGTGGGTTTTTTGTTTATTTTTTCTTTTATTGCTTGTTGTTGATTTTTTTTCTTTCATAGAGGCTAATGAGAAACTTTATTTTTAGCGGTCTCTTTTTTGGATCTAGCTTTGTTTGATTCTGTCCACTCAGCTCATAGTATACATAGGCTCGCTAAAAATAGTTTCGACAAGGGAGTAGAGTGACTAGGCGATAAATCATTTTCTTGTTCTTTTGCGGTCGTTATTCTACATTAGGGTGCTTCATTTTTTTTAGCCAGGTATTGAATTATTTTTTGTATTATAATTATTTTGTTTTAGTTGTTTTGATCCAATAGGTGGGTGTTGAATTATTATTTTTATTTTTAATTTTTTTCTGTGGTTGTTTAAATTATAAGGTATGGATGATGTACCACCATGCCCAGTGTGTTTCAATCTTTCGACATTTGTCACCGTTCTAGGTGAAGAGGCTTAGAATTTCTGTCAAAATGACAAATGATGAATCCACTGTTTGAACTCGGAGTTGTATGTATAAGTTTTTCGGTTTTGCTAAGCTATAGCTAGTTCTGACCTAGCTTAGGTCGTAGTCACGTTGTGTACCGTTGGTCTGTTATCCGCATGAAGATTGAAGCCGTGTGTTTGTTCTTCTATTGTTGCGCTCGTCCGTTGATTTGTCCATCCGTAGTTGCGCTTCACGGACAGTCGATCGGTGTTCATGAGCCTCGCGCTAGTCTCGCAGTAGCACGTGAGATGATTATTTTTTGGCGGACCGTCTGTCTGGTCAAAAGGTGTCTGAGCCTGTCACTCTGGTTGATTGCGGTCGTCCGAGTAAGGCTAGATTGTCTGTCTTTTTGTTTATTTTCTAGTCTGGCCAATTCTATTTTTTGGTTGTATTGTGTTGTTTGACGCAGAGTTTTTGTTTTTCTATTTTTAGACCGATTAAACTTAGGACTCCGTGGAATCACGACCATGCAATGAACTTTTCCCAATCATACATTGTTTTAGTTCTTTAGAGAGATACAAGGGATGAGAAGTTGATATAAATATGAAGCCGTGAGCTCCTATATAATATCAAGCTGCAGCATCTTTTCGCAAATCGTTGTAATTATTTCTTCCCAGGTATTAATATAATTTAGCATTATTATTCTTTAAAAATATTTATATCAAGTTGACTATTTTTTCGTGATCTCTTCTTTACTATGAGTTGTATATGAACTTACAACTGTCTTTTCCGTGGGATTGCAACTGGGTTTGAAACCGAGAATTGTTTTCGGGATACATTCTTTTTACTATGAGTTGTATCTAGACTTGTAACTAGATTTCTCGTGGAGTCGCAACTAGGATTGCAACTGAAGATTGTTTTTGCTATCCCTTCTAACTATGAGTTGCAACTGGGGTTCAATTGGGGATTATTTTCATGGTCTCTTCTTTTTATTATGAGCTGCATTTGGACGTGCAACTGGCTTTCTTGTGTGTGTGTGGGTGTGTGTGTGGGGGGGGGGGGGGGGCGGCCAGGGTTGCAACTGAAGATCATCTTTGTGGTCCGTTCTTTTACTATGAGTTATATCTAGACTTGTAACTGGCTTTCTCGTGGAGTCACAACTAGGATTGCGACTAAAGATTGTTTTCGCTATCCCTTCTATATGTGAGTTGCAACTAGGGTTGCAACTGATGATTATTTTCATGGTCCCTTCTTTTACAATGAGTTGCATCTAGACTTGCAACTGGCTTTTTCACGGGAGTTGCATCTGGGGTTGAAACTAAGAAAAAAATTTGTGGTTTCTTCTTTTACTATGAGTTGCATCTGAACTTGTAACTGACTTTCTTGCGGGAGTTGCAGTAGGGATTGCAACTAAGAATTATTTTCGTGATCTCTTCTTTTTACTATGAGTTGCATCTAGAACTTGCAACTGGATTTTCTTGCGGGAGTTACAACTAGGGTTGTAGCCAAAGGTTATTTTTGTGGTCCCTTCTTTTACTACGAGTTGCATATGGACTTGTAACTAGCTTTCTTATGGAGTCACAACTAGGGTTGCAACTCATGACTATTTTCATGGTCCCTTCTTTTACAACGAGTTGCATCTAGACTTGCAACTGGCCTTTTCACGAGATTTGCAACTGGGGTTGAAACTAAGGAATGTTTTCATGGTCACTTCTTTTACTATGAGTCGCGACCCTTCTTGTCTTGCACGTTGTTTGACGTCGTGGCCTGTTTGTGTCTTGTTGTTTTGTTGAGTCATGTAGTAGATTTTGCACACGTACGTGCATGGTTGGTTCGTATACCGGGTGTTTTCATTGTTGCTGCATGCTGGAATCGTTTTCAAACATTTTTCCTCCGGAGTTATTGATTGCTGGCTTTTTTTTTTTTGGGAGAGTCGCAACTCGGGTTTATGCTTTATTCCCAGTCGCAACTAGAATTGCAACCGATATTTTTTAAAAAAATTATATCATATTTTTCCGAATCGCTTGATTTATGCTTTTCTATGAGTTGCAATTAGATTTGCAACTGAAATTTTTGTTGTTACAAGTCAGTTTGCATCTGAAATTTTTGTTGTGTAGTCGAATTGCAACTGACATTAGTTGTAACTGGATTTTTGGAGTTGCAAGTGGGATTGCAATTATGCCTTTTGATGTTAAAAATGAGGTTGCAACTAAAATTATTTTCTAGCTGCAAGTTGGTTTGTAACTGAGATTTTTTCAAATCCCTAGTTGGTTTATGACAAAATAAAAAAGTAGTTTTTTATAGATCTTATTTTCCTGGCCTGTATCGCTATTGCAGTAAAAAATCAACTGGAACGATATATTGTATGATAGGGGAATCGTAGATGATTAAGAGTCAAAGAAAATAATTTAGCGTCATCGAGTATTGTGACATCAGTTTATGTTACGAGACAATAGTGTATGGCTGCTCGCGTTAGATGCAACATGGTAGTAGTGGTCAAGGTGACAGCGTACGTGACTACTCAGAGACGTGTTGATACCCTCTAGGCCGTTTTAAAATATAAGATGTTTTAGCTCTGTGAAGCAAATATATCTAGACTACTTTTAGTATCACTAGAGGAAAAAGGGCCATCCGTTCGCGACCCCTCGGAGCATTAGTCCTGTTAGCCAGCAAGAATCGACTAAACTGGCACGTCCGGTTGGTGGACGGGCCAGGGGCATGGGTCCCGGTTGGTAGAGCATCGTCGGTTGGAGCCACCAACCGGGACTAAAGGTTTGCCACAACCACGTGGCACACGCCTTTAGTCCCGGTTCTGGCTTCAACCGACTAAAGGCCCTTGCCCTCTATAAATGCATTGACCCCTCTGCCTCCACTCTGTTTTTTCGAATGGTGTAAGGTGTGAGGGTGTGTGCTAGTTTTTTTTCATGCATGCATTGAAGGTGTTTGTTGAAATGTTTGAGTGAAAAATCCCGTTGAATTTCTCATAGAACAAAAATATAGAAGGTGTTCGAGACGCACTTGAGCTTTCTCCTCTTTATTTCCCTCGATCGAGGTTAGCAATCTTATCTTTTCTAGGTCATTGATACAATTCATGTGTCGTGAATTGGTTATTTCACTATTTATGATGTCCTGTTTTTGATAAACTTACTTATATGATGCGGATGAGCGGTCGGAAATGGATGTACGGTGACGGCGGTAGCCGTATATCAAAGCGTGGATAAATTTATCGATGTGGCTACGGCAAACAAAGAGAATGGATTTATCGTTGTCCATGTGTTCAATGTCGGAACAACAAGGAGTACTCTTCCTCGAAAATCATTCGGCCACCGATTATGAAAGGTTTCATGCCCAACTATAATTGCTGGACCAAGCACGGGAAAGAGGGGTTATGATGGAAGATGGTGAAGAAGAAGATGATGATAACAACTATCATCATATGTTTCCTGAATACAGTGATACCGCAATGGAAGACAATGGAGAGGAAAAAGGTGAAGAACGGGCATCGGATGAGCGGTGATGAACTTGGTAGGGTCATTTCTGATGCAAAGCGAGACTGTGAAACATAAAATGAGAAGTTGAAGTTAGAGGGCATGTTAGAAGATCACAAGAAATTGTTGTACCCAAATTGTGAAGATGGCAGCACAAAGCTCGGTACGACACTGGAATTGTTGCGATGGAAGGCAGAGTGTGGTCTAACTGACTCCTCATTTGAAAAGATGCTGAAAATAATGAAGCCGAAGTTTCCAAAACATAACGAACTTCCCGATAGTACCTACGAAACAAAGAAGGCTCTCTGTCCTCTGGGATTAGATGTGCAAAAGATACATGCATGCATTAATGACTACATCCTCTACCGCGGTAAGGAGTATGAGAATTTAGATAAATGCCCGGTATGCAACGCGTTGCGGTATAAGATCAGACGAGATGACCCTGGTGATGTTGAGGGAGAGCCCCTCCGGAAGAGGGTTCCTGCTAAGGTTATGTGGTATGCTCCTATAATACCAAGGTTGAAACGCATGTTCAGAAACAAAGAGCATGTCAGGTTGTTGCGATGGCACAAAGAAGACCGTAAGAAAGACGGGGAGTTGAGACACCCTGCTGATGGGTCACAGTGGAGAAAAATCGAGAGACTTCCCGGACTTTGCGGTGGCGCAAGGAACTTATGGTTTGGTCTAAGTACGGATGGCATGAATCCTTTTGGGAGCAGAGCTGCAGTCCACAAAGACTGGCCCGTGACTCTATGTATCTACAACCTGCCTCCTTGGTTGTGCATGAAGCGTAAGTTCATTATGATGCGGTGCTCATCCAAGGCCCGAAGCAACAGCGACATTGATGTGTACCTTAGGCCATTAGTTGAAGAACTCTTACGGTTGTGGGGCAAACCAGGTGTGCGTCGTGGGATGAGAACAAGCGAAGCCATTTAATCTACGAGGGTTGTTATTCGTAACCATCAATGATTGGCTGCTCTTAGTAACCTTCGTGACAGACAAACAAAGGATATAAGGCATGCACCCACTGTTTAGATAAGACCGAAGGTACATATTTGCATAAATGCAAGAAGGTTGTGTACCTAGCGAATCGGCGATTTCTTCCGACCAATCATCCGTAAGAAAGAAAGGCAAGCATTTCAAAGGTGAGGCAGATCACGAAGAAGCTCGAACTCCCAAATGGTGATGATGTATTTGGTATGGTCAAGGACATAGAAGTAATCTTTGGAAAGGGTCCCGCGGTCAATCAGTTCGAACAGCGTCGCTACAGGACACGCACCATGTGGAAGAAGAAATCTATATTTTGGGAGCTGCCATATTGGAAAGTCCTGCGTGTCCGCTCTTCAATCGACGTGATGCACGTGGCGAAGAATCTCTGCGTGAACCTGCTAGGATTCCTAGGCGTGTATGGGAAGACAAAAGATACACTGAAGCAGGAGGACCAACAAATTATGAAAGACCCAAAGAACATGCATCTGAGATAACAAGGCGGATAAAGGCGTCACTTAAGTCGTGCCGCTATGCTCTTACCAAAGCAGAGAAGGAAATCTTTTTGAAGTCCTTACAGTATCAAGGTGGTCGGGCTTCTCATCTAATATAAAGGGATAATAAATATGGCGGAGAAAAGTTCCAAAACCTGAAGTCTCATGACATCACGTGATTATGACGTGATTGCTTCCGATTGCATTGAGGGGCTTCTACCGGAAAATGTTCGAGTACCCATTGTGAAGCTGTGCATTCCTCAATGCAATATCTCGAAGGTAATCAATCGGATATTACGCCAAGGTTACGAAGGATGTGGTACAATGTCTTGTTAGTTTTGAATTGGTGTTCCCACCATCCTTCTTCAATATTATGACGCATCTCTGGTTCATCTAGTGGAAGAGATTGCCATTCTTGGTCGGTATTTCTGCACAATATGTTCCCCTTTGAGAGGTTCATGGGAGTCTTAAAGAAATATGTTCATAACCGTGCTAGACGGAAGGAAGCATCTCCAAGGGATATGGAGCAGAGGAGGTCATTGAGTTTTGTTGACTTTATTCGACCTTAAGCCGATTGGTGTTTCGACTCATGCATGAGGGAAGACTAAGTGGAAAAACCTGGGAAAAGCAATCGATATGTAGGGACGATTCTTTCACTAAAGCACACTACACAGTTCTACATAATTCCACCTTGGCAGCTCCGTATATGGAGGAACACAAGAATATTATACGCTCAAAAACCCGGGAAGCTGAATCATGGATTCTGAGATGAACACATGAAGTCATCGGTGGTGGATCACGGACACATCTCTTGAATGACACCACTGTTGGAGATCAGCTATACTTGTTGGCGCGTCACCATCTTCTCTTGTATTGAATTTCCAAAGTACGAAATAAATGGGAATACATTCTACACGATCGCCCAAGATAAAAGAGCACCAACCAAAATAGTGGTGTCCGCTTTGATGCAATAGACGAGAATGGACAAAAGGACACATATTATGGTTACATAGAGGAGATATGGGAACTAGACTATGGAGTCTCTTTTAAGGTCCCTTTGTTTCACCGCAAATGGGTCAACCTGAATGGGAAGGGTAAAGATAGACCGGTTATGCGGAATGACAACAGTGGATCTCAACAATCTTGGTTATAGAGATGAACCATTCGTCCTAGCCAATGATGTGTCTCGGGTTTTCTATGTGAAGGACATGTCCTCGGACCGAAAAAAGAAAAATATGCAAACGAATACATCATATGATGAGCCAAAGCGTCACATAGTTCTTTCAGGGAAAAGAAACATCGTGGGAATCGAGGACAAGACAGACATGTCAGAAGATTATAATAAGTTTGATGAAATTCCGCCCTTCACAGTGAAAACTGACCCAAGCATTCCGTTAAGTAAAGAAGATGCTCCATGGTTACGTCTGAAGCGGTCATAAGGAATGGCATATGCCAAGAAGTTCATGCTCATATTATGTAACTCTAGTTCATGTCTTTCGCGGTTTGTGGCTTGACCGAAGGATATCTTTCGCGGTTTGTGGCCTTTAGTCCTGGTTTTGTAGTCTCAGTTTTTAATATTAATAAATGTCTTGAGTGTTAGTCCCGTTTTGTGGCTGGACCGGGAGTGCCTCTATGACCAGTTTCTTGGAGATCTTGGGAGGGCCCAGGCTCGTCGGCATCTCCACGGCTGCCACAGTGGTGTCCCTGCCTCGAAAACCATCTTGCAGCTTGTAACTTCACTAACTAGATCAATCGCCTCGGAGCTAACTAATTTCACATATTAGGAGTGCCTCTATGACCATTCTCGGAGATGCGGAGGACAGCTCGTCGGCATCTCCACAGCAGCCGATGTGTCCCTGCTCTCGAAAACCATCTTGCAGCTTGTAACTTCACTAACTAGATCAATCGCCTCGAGCTAACTAATTTCACATATTAGAGTGCCTCTATGACCAGTTCTCGGAGATGCCGGAGGACTGGGCTCGTCGGCATCTCCTCGAACTGGCCGCAGTGGTGTCCTGCTCTCGAAAACCATCTTGCAGCTTGTAACTTCACTAACTAGATCAATCGCCTCGAGCTAACTAATTTCACATATTAGAGTGCCTCTATGACGATTCTCGGAGATGGGAGGATCGGATCGTCGGCATCTCCTGAACAGCCGTAGTGGTGTCCCGCTCTCTAAAACCATCTTGGAGATGCCTCAAAGCTGGAGGACTGGACTCACAAGGATGCATATTTATAGTACAAGCAGCTCGGCATAATGTCGACACTCACGACATAATGTCGACACTCACCTATTATTAGTCTTGACTCATCTTTAGTCGGTTGGTGTCTCCAACGGAACTAAAGGTTCATCTTTAGTCGGTTGGTGACACCATCCGGGACAAGGTACAAGCCGCACGACATAATGTCGACACTCACCCCTATTATTAGTGTTGTCTGGCCCACTCTGCCGCAATCCCTTCAGTCGCGGTTGGTTTCTCCAACCGAGACTAAATATGAACCCTCTCTTTATATAGGCATTTCCCTCTATTTATTAGGTAACACTTAAGACATTTATTAATATTAAAAACCGGGACAAATCGGGACTAGCTAACAAACCGGGACAAATTCAAAAAAAATCCGAACAATGAAAATCCTTCGCGTGGTGTCATATTATGTTACATAGTTGAAAGGAAAAATACCAGACTTGGTATATTGATCATGTTTCGAAAAAACCTTCACAAAATGACCTATCATGTTCGAGGTTTCATGGCTTTCGGTCCAAATGACCGATGTTATGTGCTGAATCACGGCATAGTTTGTGATGTTGTGCCCATATTATGCATGTGTGTGGACATTGGTATGGAGAACAATGTTGCAGGAGGAAGTTTTCCTTTTGTGCATACGGAAAAGCCCTTTTCCATTTTCCGGCGTAAAAACGGGTCATTTTGTGAAGTAACCACCAAAATGCCGTTTCACAATGCTACCGTCCCATTTTCCTAAAATACTAGACCACCTTACATGGACTATCTCCCAACGGTACATCTCAAACCTTTTCGTCCATCCGGGTAAAAGGACAAATGTCTTGAATCGGCAGGAAGTGGGTCCGGTTTGTACTACGGTACATGATCTATCGCCCGTGATTTTTGAAAAATCATTTTTAGACTCGCAATATGTGGTTTCTTCAGAGATCCAATGCAAGTTCTAACGATGCCCGTCCCTATCTTCATGCACACGGTTCGACCATAGTTAGAAATTCGATAATTCAAAGCGGGCATAATAAATTCAAAAAATCCGAACAATGAAAATCCTTGGCGTGGTGTCATATTATGTTACATAGTTGAAAGGAAAAATACCAGACTTGGTATATTGATCATGTTTGAAAAACCTTCACAAAATGACCTATCATGTTCGAGGTTTCATGGCTTTCGGTCCAAATGACCGATGTTATGTCCGAATCACGGCATAGTTTGTGATGTTGTGCCCATATTATGCATGTGTGTGGACATTGGTATGGATAACAATGTTGGAGGAAGTTTTCCTTTTGTCGCATGAAAAGCCCTTTTCCATTTTCAAAAAGCGGGTCGCTTTGTTAAGTAACCACCAAAATGCCGTTTCAGAATGCTACGATCCTATCTTCCTAAAATACTAGACCACCTTACATGGACTATCTCCCAACCGGTACATCTCAAACCTTTTCGTCCATCCCGGGTAAAAAGGACAAATGTCTGCCGAATCGCAGGAAGTGGGTCCGGTTTGTACTCTGGTACATGATCTATCGCCGTGATTTTTGAAAAAATCATTTTAGACTCGCAATATGTGGTTTCTTCGAGATCCAATGCAAGTTCTAACGATGCCGTCCCTATCTTCATGCACACCGGTTCGACCATAGTTAGAAATTGAGATAATTCAAAACGGGCATAATAAATTCAAAAAAATCCGAACAATGAAAATCCTTGGCGTGGTGTCATATTATGTTACATAGTTGAAAGGAAAAATACAGACTTGGTATATTGATCATGTTTCGAAAAAACCTTCACAAAATGACCTATCATGTTTGAGGTTTCATGGCTTTCGGTCCAAATGACCGATGTTATGTGCCGAATCACGGCATAGTTTGTGATGTTGTGCCCATATTATGCATGTGTGTGGACATTGGTATGGAGAACAATGTTGCAGGAGGAAGTTTTCCTTTTGTCATGCGGAAAAGCCCTTTTCCATTTTCCGAGCGTAAAAAACGGGTCGTTTTGTGAAGTAACCACCAAAATGCCGTTTCACAATGCTACCGTCCCATTTTCCTAAAATACTAGACCACCTTACATGGACTATCTCCCAACCGGTACATCTCAAACCTTTTCGTCCATCCCGGGTAAAAAGGACAAATGTCTGCCGAATCGGCAGGAAGTGGGTCCGGTTTGTACTACAGGTACATGATCTATCGCCCGTGATTTTTTAAAAATCATTTTTAGACTCGCAATATGTGGTTTCTTCAGAGATCCAATGCAAGTTCTAACGATGCCCGTCCCCTATCTTCATGCACACCGGTTCGACCATAGTTAGAAATTCAGATAATTCAAAACGGGCATAATAAATTCAAAAAAAATCCGAACAATGAAAATCCTTCGCGTGGTGTCATATTATGTTACATAGTTGAAAGGAAAAATACCAGACTTGGTATATTGATCATGTTTCGAAAAAACCTTCACAAAATGACCTATCATGTTCGAGGTTTCATGGCTTTCGGTCCAAATGACCGATGTTATGTGCTGAATCACGACATAGTTTGTGATGTTGTGCCCATATTATGCATGTGTGTGGACATTGGTATGGAGAACAATGTTGCAGGAGGAAGTTTTCCTTTTTGTCGCACAGAAAAGCCCTTTTCCATTTTCCGAGCGCAAAAAACGAGTCGTTTTGTGAAGTAACCACCAAAATGCCGTTTCACAATGCTACCGTCCCATTTTCCTAAAATACTAGACCACCTTACATGGACTATCTCCCAACCGGTACATCTCAAACCTTTTCGTCCATCCCGGGTAAAAAGGACAAATGTCTGCCGAATCGGCAGGAAGTGGGTCCGGTTTGTACTACATGATCTATCGCCTGTGATTTTTGAAAAATCATTTTAGACTCGCAATATGTGGTTTCTTCAGAGATCCAATGCAAGTTCTAACGATGCCCGTCCCCTATCTTCATGCACACCGGTTCGACCATAGTTAGAAATTCAGATAATTCAAAACGGGCATAATAAATTCAAAAAAAATCCGAACAATGAAAATCCTTCGCGTGGTGTCATATTATGTTACATAGTTGAAAGGAAAAATACCAGACTTGGTATATTGATCATGTTTCGAAAAAACCTTCACAAAATGACTTATCATGTTCGAGGTTTCATGGCTTTCGGTCCAAATGACCGATGTTTTGTGTTGAATCACGGCATAGTTTGTGATGTTGTGCCCATATTATGCATGTGTGTGGACATTGGTATGGAGAACAATGTTGCAGGAGGAAGTTTTCCTTTTTGTCGCACGGAAAAGCCCTTTTCTATTTTCCGAGCGCAAAAAACGGGTCGTTTTAAAAATTAATATTCAAAAATAGAATATAAGTTAATTCATTTTAAAAGGTTACATTAATTATTTTTTAAAAATAGAATATGTTTTTGAATTATTTATTCAAATCCAAACACTTCTTATGTTTAAAGTTTTTCTAAATTCCAAATTGATATTAAAAAAATATAAGTTAATTCATTTTTAATTGTAAATGGTTCATATTTTAAATGGTTACATTAATTATTTTTTAAAACAGAAAATGTTTTTGAATTATTTATTCAAATCCAAACACTTCTTATGTTTAAAGTTTTTCTAAATTCCAAATTAATTATCATTTAAAAACAATACAAATTTAAACCCCAAAATAAAAAATAAGGCGGAACAGAGAGAAAATACGAAAAATTTGAAATCAGGGAATATGTCCCGTTGGAGCCACCAACCGACTACTAAACCCTAAGGCCAACTTGCAACTGCTGAAAATATTGAGTATAGGTCCCGGTTGGTGGCTCCAACCGACGTATTCTCTTTAGTCAGTTGGAGCCACCAACCGACTAAAGGTCCCCTACTAGTTAACCATGCCCCTTCTCCTTCTTCCCGTTCCTCTTTCTCACTCACCTGTGAGAGCCCGCCATGGCCTTCGGACCGCGTCCAGCTAGCCAATCCGTTCGCTGCCGTCCTCCCACCTTGTGCCCCTTGTGCTTATCCTCTCTCGCCGAAGGAATCGAAGCTTGTGATCGAATCGACCGCGTCTTCCCCATCACCGACGAGCTCCGCCTTGCCATCACCGTTCTGCCGATCTCCTCCGTCCCGCCAAGGCTACACAGCGTCGAGGTGAGCTTGTGACTCTGGACCCCTTCTTTCCTCCAGCGCTTCTCTCGCGCCGTCCGCCGCCATCCGCCGCATGTCGTCGCGTGCCTATTCGGTGACCAAATCCAGGCGGTGCCCTACTAGTTAGGTTCGCCTCGGCGCCCTCTTCGAACAAACCCACGCCGCCTCCGAGAGCCCTCTAGCAACGTACCGTCGCCGATGTGTTTGTCTTGAGGTGCACGCTGCTGCGTGGAGGCTGAGTTGGCACTAGGGCCCATCTCGCCGGGCTCATTCGCCCGGTGTAAAACTATTTGCCTTTTTTTTAATTCCAGAAAATGATTTAATATTGTAAAATCAATAACTTATTGTTTATAAGTCAGAAAAATACAAATAATATATCAAATTGTTCAGAAAAATGAAACCTATCTATCTAAACTATAATCATGCATTGTTCAACAACTTAAATGACAAGTATAATTATAAGAACAAATGCACCCCTCTCATATGTTAGGAGTTTCCCGAGTTAGGATTTTCACCCCTAACCCCGATGAAATCGTCGAGCATGTCTTAGGGTTACATTCAATGCAAATTAACTTGTCATATCATCATACTTGCTTGAGCATTGCATCGATGCCATGTGTTGATTGTTTCCCTTTCTTTTCGGTGTTTGATTATTAGGTTTATTATTAGTTAGGTATTATTAGGTTTATTAATTACTTTGGTATTATTAGTCTTATTGCTTGGTGGATCCTTGTGGGTAGCCCTGGACCGATTCACATTGTCAAGCAACTTAGGTGCATGTGGGTTCGACGATGTGCCTATCTACTACACGGTTTCCCTTTCTCTTCATTTTATTATTGTGTATGTATATATTAGGGTTTCTGAATTAGGGTTTATATCTCTCAACACCGTACTTAACTTTCTCCTTTAGCCGCTTTGACTTATTCGTTTTCCACCTATGCGAAAATATGGACCCACATCGGAGAGGAAGAAAAGGAAGAGTTGATCCAAGGTGTGATCCGTGGGAAGATAATTTAGGCGTATCAACGTTTACGAACAACTCGGTGAGGTGATCCTCTTTTACGGAGTAGACAACTTGTTTGAGGTTGAAGGTGTTGCCTTCCATGAGAGAAAGCGATGCCTTGTGTAATCGAGAAGGCGACCGCTCGGCAAGGTGCATGTAATATAAATCAATTCATTAATTAATCATCTGCTATCTATATAGAAATAGTAACGATCTTTCTTCTTTTAGCCCTCGAATCGAAGGAATCTCTTGAAAAGAGCGACGAGGCCCAACCAAAAGTTGGAAGACCATGAGAGGTTCAGGATCAAAGATGTCATTGTAGAGCGAACCCGACAGCTCGAAGTTGTCGCAACCAAATTTGTGGCACAATGCGGAGTAATCGTTAGGGACTTAATCCGATCACCATTAGAAATTGGAATAGGCCTGCTAATGCGGATGAAGAGGAACATGTTTATTTGTCCCTAACCACGCCAAAGATTTCTTGTGGAAGAGGCTCATGGTTAATTTCAAACTACGAAGATAGAGCTGGATCCAAATGCGGAGGATCCGATTGAGGACGCTTACAACATGGGAGAGCCATGGAGGCTAAGGTCGAGGAGTGGGCTTTAAAGAAGATGGCCATGTTTCACCAAGCGGAAGAAAAGATTGCACCTTGACTATGTCGTGAAAAAGAAGACTCGATTTCAAGAATATTCGGTTTGAGAAGATAAAACCATTACAGGATGAGTTTGTGGAATACAAGAAATCAGAAAAAGCTAAGAAAATGTCGAAACGAATAAAATGAATCTTGCTAAGAAGTATCACCATACTATGGGGCAAGGTGGCTCTGAGTGGCATTCCTAAGTGGGAGAAACTTGAGCAGGCTGCGTGATAAAAATATCACCCCAGAGACGATTGGGTAGAGCGTGCAAGGAATTGGTTTTACGGGCATGGGGCACGTTGGACTCGGAAGGAGGTGTATATATACCATACGACATAAAGAAGACCCCTTGCCAATCGAGAGGATGAGAAAAGCGATAAAAGGCTGTTAAAGATGGGGACTTCATTCCCGATAGAGAGAATGATGAGCTCACACTCGCCTTGGAAATAAGGAACATGATGGACGAACACGAGGCACAATAGGCTCCCAATCATGGAGGACTGGGTTTCCCAAAGAGAGGAAGAAATATCTGATAGAAGCCGTCGAGGAGTAAGGACAAGGGCGGTTGAAGCGAAGAAAGTCGAAAGAGCGAATGCGTTTAATTGAAGAACGATTAAAGCAACAACAAGATGAAATTAACTCACTTAAAGAGCAAAAGTACTACGGCGCCCCATCTCAAGACACCGCGCATTCGATGCTACCGGCCTATCGAATAATCGAAAAGCGATGTGGCTTCCACCGAGGTCGGGTGATGACAATGGCGATGCCGATGATGCACCGACGATGGCTCCTGTTGGCTACCCGGTGGATGATATCACAGAGATGACACTGCTGCGAGCTACATGTCAAAGTTGTGAACATATCAATGAAGGTGGCGGTCGGCTATGCCTTACCAATTGGACCCACACCAACTTACTACAGTCGTCCGGTTCCAGAGGGATACGCTGTTGTCGGCGTGGATGAAATCATGCCCACCTTTGAGGTTTTGGATCTTCACTACCCTGCTGGTGAAGGGGATGTGTATCTTGGGTGACGCAAAAAACGTCACCATTCTATGGCCGAAGGATTGTATCGTGCTTCGAAATCACACGCCAAGGCCATCTTCGCCGCCGGCTCACCCGTCTCTAGCGAGGTCGTCGCCGCCGCGGCAACCGTCTTCGTCGCCACACCCGGCTCTGTCGCCTCACCAATCTCCGGTGCAGCCATCGCCGCGGGAGCCATCGCCGGCGCCTCAGGATAAAAGCGTAGCGTCCGCTCTTGTCGTCGAAGCGATCGCGAAACATAAACAAGAGCCTTCCAAAAGTACCAACGGTTCCTCCCAAGAGAGCTTATGGTGTCTTGAAGAGGAGGCTGCGGCGATCGTTGATGCGGAAGCAGCGTTTTTAAGCTAAGTGAGCCGAAAGAGCCAGAGTTCCCAAAGACCAAAGAAAAAAGCCAAAGTGTTGAAAATGCTAAAGACTCTTCATCAACCCGAGCCAAAGCTGTCATCGGACTATGAGCGTTCTATTCTCAAGTCACATGCAGCACAAAAAGCCTCGAAGAGCGATCTTGATGCAAGCGGAAATCTGTTGCCATTTCGGAGAACAAAACAGACTTGCGCCCCTCTCAAGGTGATTTCTCAAATCAATGTGGGGTCGAGCAAATATGGGGCGAAGAGCGGTATGATCCAGAGGTAGTTACTGTCTGGAGAAGCTGCTCAAGGTATGAGTATTGCCCAGTACTTATCGATTAGAGTTCTTCCCGTGAGTGAAGTAGCATACCAATACCGATCTGGAAAACCTCTCGTCAAACCTGAGGAGGTAAACAATCTTCCAACAAAAATGCGAAGATTGCATAACTGGTACATGCATGCCACAAGGGCCGGGCTAATCGGATAGTCTTGAGGGTTACAAAAAGCATCATGGGAAAGAAAAGCGATGACATGATATCCATTGAATTTGATGAACTATTTCAATTATTCCATCAAGGCGCCTTGGACAAATCTCTCATGAGTGCCTATTGTTATGTAAGTACTAATTCTGTAATTAATTTAGTCTCCATCTATAATATTTTGTTTATTGCATGTATATAATCATACGTTAATATGCAGAATGAAGATTCTCGAATGCAGCAGAGGACAAATCTATGACATTGGCTTCATTGACCCATATTGGGTTCATGAAGCTAATCTCAAAATAAGCCCCAGGATACGGAGGATAATATAGTACCGCGTTAAGGTTTCAAGAAACCAAAGGAAATACTATTTCCTTACAACTTCGATTAGTGTTATTGTCTTGTATACACTTTCTATTTCGCTTTTCGATGTTAAGTATATAATTGATTAGTTTTGCATTCGCAGTACCACTATATTCATTAATCATTCAACTTGACAAAGGCGTGTACTAGTAATGGACTCGAAACATAGACCCCTTGAGCCGTGGAAGGACATGCAGATACTTCTCCAGCGGTAATTCTAATCATTACGACACTATATCGGCATCGTTCGTGAATTTTATGATATCAAGTACTTAATAACTTATTTTATTCGTTTTCTCGCGGGCAGCGCTTGAAGCGGTTCACCAAGAAGGTTAGGGGTGTTTGGAAGAGGAGCTTACATTTCAACCACTAGATGTAAGCACCACTAGCTATATCCAGCATCTCTTTGATTCTAGTTTTGATACAGTTATTATCATGTTTGATTATTATTTTGATTGAACTCTGTTGTCGTAAAAGTGCACCTTGAGGACCAGGTAACAATCTATGTGGATACTATGTATGCGAGTTCATCCGGCAGACGTGCGATGAGAATGGCAGGAATTTAAAGCAACTCCACGAACGTAAACAATTTCTATAGTTTTTAATTACAATCAAATTGTGTTTAGTTTCATATTCATTTAGGCTGACTCCTTTTTTAAATCAGATCGAACGTCTACGGGACGGTCTTCTGCCAAAGGATCGCATACGAGCAATACAGGAGGAATTGGCGGGATTCTTGGATGCAGAAGTACTAAACACACAAGGGGAATACTACTCGGCTGTGTATAGACAATAGGAATTGTAAAAATAGCAACTTTCAAGAAATTGGCCGGTAGCATCGAATAGCAACTTTTGTATGTAGTGCATGAACTCGATCTGTGTATTGAATGTAATGTTGTCATGATGATCTTGTGTAATATAAGGTTCCTTCATTGATAAGTGCAAAACACTAAATAAACAATAAAACAACCTAAATGAATTCTACGCGCACAAAAAGTGGCGAAAATGCTGCCATGGCAACAAAATGTGCAAATGAATTCTTCGCCGCGGAGAAATGAGCAAATCTCTGCGGCAGCAGGTTATTAGTCGGTTCGTGTTACGAACCGGGACTATCTCCACCCTCGCTCTGATGCCGCCACGCAGCCCCATTTGTCCCGGTTGGTGGGGCAACCGGGACTAATGGTTGGAGCTTTAGTCCCGATGCCCCCGTCCCGGTTGGGCAACCGGGACTAATGGCCCTTACCAACCGGGACGCATGGGGCGTTTTCTACCAGTGTATATAGGTTTACTCATGTTTGGAGTGAATCTACACACTAAATCAAGTCTAGATACATTCTCTTCACAAACCTAAAACGTCTTATATTTTGAAACGGAGGGAGTAGAAAGGTGGAAAAAATACTGATATCATTCGACTCTGACGTAGCTTATGTCGTAATCGACTGCGACTTAGAGATTCCCAATAAAATAACAACACATATCTATAAACAAACATCCATAGTCACTCATGACTAGAGGCGGACGTCGTCTTGGATCAACAATTCCCTCGCCTCGGACACCAGCTTTTCCGTTGCTAGGCAGCTTGAGGAAGACGAGCGGATAAGCCAAATAGAGTACGTGTAAAACTAGTTTAGACCTTTACTAATCCAAACGTGTTTTTCCATGGACACATTCACGACGAAAAAATCTGGAGATGCCGACGGCCAAATGTCGAGACCATTGGCGTAGCGGTCTCTCGCGGCAAGCCGCCCAGCCCGGCCGTCGGCGTAGATAAAGGTGCCGAGGGTAGCCCTCGGCGTAGCGCGGCCATCGGCGTAGTAGAGAGGGTTGTGCCGACGATGGCCCTTGGTGTACGTAGCATCCTCGGTGTAGCCCCAGTTTAGACAGGACGATGGAAACAGTGTTAGGTAGCCAGGTTGCGCCGACGGCCTGGCGGTCGGCGTAGCTCTTTGAAAAAAATTGGTTGGTCTGTGCCGACGGCTAGACTATCGGCGTAGGCCTCTAGATTTTTTCCATTTAATTTTATCCATAGCTATTTTTCCTTTTATCTCATTAATTTTTGAAAAATCATAACTAAATCATTTTAATTCAGAAAAATAAAAATAATATATCAAAATTTGCAGAAAAATAAGATCTATCTATAATCAAATATTACACATTTTTAAATAGAAAGTAAGTAAAGTATAAAATATTATATATAAAATTTAAAACGGGTATTAGAAATTCAAAAATGATCCAAACAATGTGAAACCTTCGCGCAGTGTCATATTATGTGACATAGTTTTTTTTGACACAAATACAGAGGGGAAAGCCCTAACTGTGTCATTTTTTATATATTGAGAAAAACACTGTACAAGGAGAGAGCATGTGAATGCTCCATGAACTGGTTCTAGCTATCAGTTACAAAGTGTCTAACCATACATTCATGCCTTGAATAAGACTGGGCTTAACCCTATGTCTAATCTCAACTATAGATGATTTGTATATGGCATAACAGTGCTCACTATTCTTCTGTGCATGTTCAAATATGATCTGGTTCTGAGTGACCAAATGCTCCAACATCCTGCAATCATAGATATTTTGTAATATTGGTTTGTAGATCTATCTTTGGCATCAATAATTCTGTCAATAATTCCAAGGTCCATGTTCCATTCCTCTCCTAGCCTCCACCAGAAGTTTCTGCTGAATTCACATTCGAAGAACAGATGGTCCACTGTCTCCCTGATGTTTTCCTCACATAGCACACATGTGTAGTCCTCTAGTCGGAAAATTTTCCTTTGTACTAGGTCTCTGGTGTTTAATCTGTCCTGCAGTAAAAGCCAAAAGAAGAAGTTGTGCTTTGGTAAGCAAGGTGTTTTCCATATCCACTTGAAAGGTGTGGGGGAATCAGGTGCTCTAATGATATGTTCATACACCTTTTTAGTAGAAAACTTACTGTCTCCCCAGGGAAAGCACCATATGTCATGTGTGTCAGTGTTCCTCGGGCTGCTGATCATGTTTTTAAGTTCTACAAGTTGATCATTGGCTATCAAGGACAGGGGCAGGCAGAGCATAGTACTCATCCCATTTCCAGCAATAGTGGTGGTCATCTCCCTGAATCTGGGAGGAAGGAGAGGCAATTTCTCCACCAGAAAGAGCCTCTGTTTGCATGTGCATCAGGAAGTGTACCATTGGAGTAGTATTTTTGCCAGAGAAGATTGACCCATGGTAAATCTTGGCCATTGAAGAATTTGAATAAGTTCTTCATCATCATTGCTTTATTATGTTCCCTGAGATTGAGAATGCCAAGTCCCCCATATTTCTTAGTTAGACATACTTTATCCCATTGTACTAAACATTTTCCTCTTTTCTCAATCTCCTTACCATGCCATAGGAAGGTTTTGGTGGTTTTGTCAATATGATCAGTATGGGTGTAATGTAGTTTCATTGCACACATAATGTGATTTTGCATAGCTGATAACACAGACTTGATCACAATAACTCTGGAGCAGTGAGAAAGGAGGCTGGATATGCCAGCAAGTCTTTTATCCACTTTGCTGATCATGGGAGACAGATCATCAACACTTGGTTTAGTAGTACCCATGGGGAGTCCCAGATATGTGAAAGTTAGTGCTTCAATTTTGCATCCTAAAAGTTCAGCCAAGCTGTCCATCTTATCTGGTGAAGTATTAATTGGGATCATGGATGACTTGTGGTAATTGATCTTCAAACCAGTAGCTTTAGTGAATTTCTTGAGTAGTTCTTTTAATTTGCACACTTGATTAGTATCAGCAGGCATGATTAAAAGAGTATCATCTGCATATTGGGTATTGGGTAATTTTGCCCATAAGAGTTGCCAATGGGGAGTGAGAGTTCCCCAGTTTGCCAGGCATGGTTCACAATGATCTGTAACAGCTCAGCAGTAGCCACAAATTGGAGTGGTGAGAGGGGATCACCTTGTCTAACTCCTCTTCTATAGTTGATGGTTTTAACTGGTACACCATTCAGAATAATAGATGTGGTAGCACTGTTCAGGATATTCCTTATCCAGGTAATAAATTTGTCACTAAAGCCAAACTTCTTGAGCATGGTAAGGATTGCTTTGTATTCTACCATGTCAAAAGCCTTTTCAAAATCAAGTTTCAATATGATAATTTCCTTTTTTGACTTGTGGCATATATGTAGATATTCAAAAGCCCAAGAAAGGCAGTCTTGGATAGTTCTAGATTTGATGAACCCATATTGGTTTTTGCTCACAATAGGGATGATAACATTCTGAACTCTGTTAGCAATCAGTTTGGTGATGATTTTGAGTGCCATACTAACAAGAGAGATGGGCCTGAAATCAGAGGGTCTGCATGGGTGTTGTGTCTTGGGTATGAGAGTAATGTATGCAGTGTTGATGCTAAGTAGGTCTAGTGAGCCATTGTAGAATTGATCACATAGATTGTAAAATTGGTGTTTCATGATGTGCCAGTATTTCTTCATAAACATACCATTGAATCCATCTGGCCCAGGTGATTTATCAGGTGGCATATGCTTGATGGTATCATCAATTTCCTCATGAGTAAAAGCAGCATCCACTTCTGTTAGGTCCTGTGGGGTGATCATATCATCCAGATCAAATTGCATATTAGTATCAATGGATATACCAAGTCTCTGTCTGAAGGAGTTCCAAAGTAGAGCAGCTTTATGGTCATGATCAAGTAAAGTGCCCCCTGATCATTAGTAAGTGTGGTGATGAAATTGTGTCTGTAGTTTCTGGTAGCTATAGAGTGAAAGAATTTGGTGTTTTCATTACCTAGTTTGGCCCATCTGATATTTGCTCTATTCCTCCAGTAAATTCTTTTGGCTTCCAGCATCTTATACTGGTGGTATTTGACAATATTCCTGAAATTTTTTTCCTGGACAGTCAGCAGCCTCTGTTCCTCCAGTCCATCCAGTATAGATAGGACAAAGGTGCAGTTGCTAATAATTTTTGCCAAGTTTGATAGGTTTTTGATCCATTTTTTGATACCCTATCTGAGGCTTTTGAATCTGGCAGAAATGTCTTGTGCAGCATTTTTGTATGGGCCTCTGTTGATCCAGCAACTGTTCACAATGTCAGTGAGACCCTCAAATTCCACCCAGTGTTCCTCAAACCTAAAGATATTGGATCTTGGAATGTCAGTGCCAATATTAATGATGATGGGAATATGATCATATCCTAGTCTGTCCATGGGAGTAGCAATGGTGTTGGGGTACTCAGTTGTCCATTTATGTGATGTAAAGATCCAATCCAGTTTCTCAAGAAGTGGTTCAGTTTGCATATTGGACCAAGTGAATGCTCTCCCCTTTAGTGGTATTTCCTCAAGGTCATGTTCCTGAATGATGGCATTGAAGTTATTTATATTGGCAATATTACCTCCAGGCCTGTTCCTATCTTCAGTGCTTCTTATCATGTTGAAATCACCCATAACCATCCATAAATCAAATGTTGATGAATCAAGTTGCATAAACCAATCAAAGAATTGATGTCTTCCTTCATTAGTGCATGGTGCATAGATATTGGTAAGGTGCCAAGTTTGTGCAGTCAGATAACATTCAAATTTGATTGTGATTTGAAAGTGAGACTGGCTGATAATTTTGTCCATTAAATTGTGCACCATTCCAAATAATAATATGACCACCAGAGTTTCCCAGAGATGGTTGGTATGCAAACTGGTTTAATCTTCTGGGACAGAATTTCCTGATGTAGCTACTGTCAGAGTGCTCCCTCTTTGTTTCTTGCAAACAGATGATGTTACAATTGCTTTGGTTTATTTTATCAGCAAGATCATCACATCTATCCTGTGAGTTGATTCCTCTAACGTTCCAATCCATAATAAAGATTGTTCTATTCATGTTTAACTGAATGATGGTGATTGTCATGGTGCCAGGTACTGGCATCCAAAGTGGGATATGATCTGTGAGTAGTGGACCATGTGGTCATGTTCCAGATGGTAGCAGGCTTATATGTGGTGTTGAGGGAGGTGTACAACAGGAGATCATGATGATTACATGCAATAGTATTCAGGTGAAACCACACAAGCATATTACAACCCATAACATAAATAAGTCTGCATTGCCAAATAAAGATAACATCCAGGGAATAGATAATTTTGATACAATAATAAAACTTGGGATAGTTTAACTGATAATAAAAGCTAAGATAGATAGTAGTGCAGCATCTGCCCCTACACTTGGGCCAACTAGAAGGGTGATTACACATCATTCCTGAAACTGTCTTTGTTTAACTTGTCCTCAGTTACTTCACTAGGAGGTATCTGATAGAATCCAGTCCCAATGGCTTGAATGGTGTTCACAGGAAGCTCAGGAGGTGGTATCCTCTCATTCTCAACCACAATGGCTTCAAAGTGACCAGACAAGTTCTGAGCTGCCATCTTGGAGCTTTCAGCATGATCATCAGCAGCCTTCTGTTTTTTAAAGCCAACATTCAGGCTGGCAATCCTGTGGCTTCTCCTCACATATTTGACAGTGTTGGGGTCAGGCTTCTTGCATTTGGAGCTGGGGAAACTGTCAGGCCTGGGGATTACAGCAATCTCACTGTCAGAACTTTCAGACTGTGTAGGTAGTGGGTTAAAGTTTTTGCTTGATGTGATGCTCAGGGGTGTGACAGACTGGTAGCTGTGGTTGATAATAGATATCTCAAGAGAATACTTGATAGCATTGTTCATGTCATCAGCTTCAGTGATCTTCACAGTGGCTCCAGTGATGCTGCTACCAACAAGGCTGGGGAATTGCACATGGTCCTCACCCATTAGGCTAGTGAGTAGTTGGGCAAGATTGCTGACAGGATCAGGTACAGAGTTGGGTCCAACTGGCACCTCAGGTTGCATAGGTGGTGTCTGAGGTTCTAAAATAACTGCAGCAGGAGCCTCATGTGCAGGTGCAGCAGGTGCAGCATGTGCAGGATTGCCCATAGCAACATCCATACCTGCAACATTGATGTGTGGATGTGCAACATTTCCACCAAAGTCTTGATTGAATTGGTTGTCATGCTAGAATCCATGATGCACCAATGGTGGAGGATGTGGGTTTCCACCATTTGGTGGCAGTGGATCTTCATCACCTGCATTGCCACCCAACATAGTAGTAGATAAAATCACCATCGGGCATGTCCATGTGTCTCCACTTCCATCCTCAGCAACGTTTCTACCGACCACAATACTTAGAGGTAAGGTGTCCACGTTGTGTGCACGAAATTTGGCCAAGATTCTAGCTCTGTTAGACAGATCCTTGTTCCACACAAGGAAACGTCCATATGGAGTAAATGTGCGCATAACTGTATCAGGATCCCAGAGCTGTTGGGGGTAATTAAGGAGCATGCACCATACATCATGTGTAAAAATAGTAGAACGTCTATTTATGCTACTATCCTCATTTACAATCCTAAGAACACTGTCTCCAATATGATATGGGCTACCACCAACAACAGCATCTCTATCAGTCACAGTCGCAAAGCGGAATAGTGTAGATCCCATGGCGCATCTAGATGTGCTTCTAACTTGCAGACCAAGCCCATGAAGAAAATCACCAATAATGGCCACGGTGCCGATGAAATCTGCAGCAACTGGTTCAGGCGTCAAGGTTGCAATCGCCCACTCATCCGCGTATAGAGGGGTATCGCCTCCAAGGAACACATAGCCACGCTGAGTGCGAAGAGTTCCAGGAGGTGGTGCATGCATGCCAGCAGGTACACGGGGCAAAGGATCGACATGATAGTTAGCCATTGTGGTGATCGGTGGTGGGTAGGGGGTGGAGGTGGTAGGGTTTCTTCTGTTGGAGGCAGGGGAAACAGGGGAGGCGTAGAGGGCGATGACGAAGAGGGAGGTGATATCTGGGTGGTAGGTTTGGTAGGGATAGATTTGCGCCGATAAATCTGAGATATAGTTTTTAAAGAGAGACAAAATCGGGCAATGTGACCGTAGTTATAGCATATTATGCATCGTATTGGGTTTGTGCATGCCAGAGTCAGGTGCGCATTGTCAGCAAGGCATCTAGCGCATTTAACCTGATGTGATCATGTCCCATCTGCGCCGCCTGAAGTCGAAACGGCAGGCGAGATACAAGGCGTGTGAGATTTTGAGTAATGATGATGCTTTTGACCGTTACTTTCTGACCACGGTGATTTGGGCCGAAAATGCCGATCATCATGCATAGGACTAGATGGAACATGATCAACAGATTTGGCGATAGATCTTTTCTGTCTATAATGAATCGTGTTTGAACCAGAGATGGCCTGATAATTTTGGAGGTGAAAGATCCAGAAGCAAATGTACCTTGGGTAGTGGAAATATTATTTCTCCTTGGCTTAACTATGGTCCAATCGTTGTCTTATTCGGCATACCAAAGTTTTTCCTCACGCTGCCAGTTAGGTCCTCCATTGCTCCATAGATCGAAGTAGCAAACGAAATCATCAGATTTGAACGATCTCATTTTGGCAATAAGGAGCCCAATTGCTGTGGAGCAAACATTGAAAATGAAAGTACGATCCCGTAGGGGCGATACACAGATCTTGTCACCATCGGCTCCCAAACATGCCTCGATTGCATGACACACATTGGTCGTGTTGATAGAAAATTTGCACGCCCAAAAGAGATCACCAGCGAGAAACCAGATGTGGGAGAGATCGGATGAACCGGGGTAGAGAACATGTTACTAACCTTGTTCGCAAATGCCTGCCCATGTGATCGATCCACGTTGACAAACATGGGAGGTAGATCCATGAAAAGAGATGTAGAGGTTTAGGGGTGTGGAGAGAAGGATGGTCGGAGTGGAATGGGGATTCTATGGCCGGAGATGTGAGATCGCCGGCGTGGGGTTTACGGGTGGGGAGGGGTGGGGGTAGGGGTGGAGGCGGCCAAATATCAAACTTGGTATATTGATTATGTTTTCTAGCTTTCGGGTTAAATGACCAATGTTATGGCTAGAATGAAGGCATAGTTTGTGATAATATGGCCATATTATGCATACATGTGCATTATGGGATGACGAACAATGTTTTAGGAGGAAGTTTTCTTTTTCGTCGCACCAAAAAACATTTTCCGAGTGCAAAAAACAAACGATTTTGTTAAGCAACCACCAAATGGCTAATTCAAAATGCTACCACCATATTTTAAAAAACACTAGACCACCTTACATGAACAATGTCCTAACAGAGGGATCTCAAACCTTTCTATCTATTCCTGGTGAAAAAGATAAATTCCTATCAAATCAGTAGGAAGTGGGTCAGATATGAACTACAGTTACATGATCGGATGATCATGATTTTTTACAAAAATTATTTTTAGGTTCATAATATGCTGTTTTATCAGAGATCCATTTCAAGTTTAGCGTGTCTTAGCCCCAAGCTAAGAATCTTCATGCCCGTAGTTCGACAAAGTTTAACGACAGTTTAAAACGGGCATAAAAAAATTAAAAAACGATCCAAACAATGTGAAACCTTCGCGTGGTGTCATATTACGTGACATAGTTAGAAATAAAAATATCAAACTTGGTATATTAATTGTGTCTCAAAAAACCTTCACAAAATGACCTATCTCATTCGAGGTTTTCTAGCTTTCGAGTCAAATGACCAATGTTATGGCTAGAATGAAGGAATAGTTTATGATAATGTGTTCATATTGTGCATACACATGCATAATAGGATGTCGAACAATGTTTCATGAGAAAGTTTTCCTTTTCGTCGAACCAAAAAGCTATTTTCCATTTTCCGAGTGCAAAAAACGGGCGGTTTCGTGAATCAACCACCAAATGATAATTCAAAATGCTATCACCATATTTTTCAAAAAATATTAGACCACCTTACTTGAACAATGTCCTAACAGGGGATCTAAAACCTTTTCAACTATCCCCGGTGAAAAAGACAAATTCCTGCCAAATCGGTAGAAAGTGAGTCAGATATGAACTACAGGTAGATGATCGAATGCTCATGATTTTTAAAAAAAATCATTTTTAGGTTCACAATATGCTGTTTCATCAGAGATCCACTTTAATTTTAGCGAGTCTCAGCCTCGAGCTAAGAATCTTCATGCCCACCGTTCGACAAAGTTTAACGATAGTTTAAAACGAGCATAAGAAATTCAAAAACGATTCAAACAATGCTAAGCCTTCACGTGGTGTCATATTATGTTACATAGTTAGAAGGGAAAATATCAAACTGGGTATATTTATTATGTCTCAAAAACCTTCACAAAATGACCTATCTCGTTCGAGGTTTCTTGGCTTTCGGGTCAAATGACTAATGTTATGGATAGAATAAAGACATAGTTTGTGATAATGTGTTCATATTATGCATACATGTGCATCATGGAATGGCGAACAATGTTTCAGGAGAAAATTTTCTTTTTCGTCGCATCAAAAAGCTATTTTTCATTTTCCGAGTGCAAAAAAGGGCAGTTTTATGATACAACCATCAAATGGCTAATTTAAAATGCTACCACCACATTTAAAAAAAATACTAGACCACCTTACAAGGACAATGTCGTAACAAGGGGGTCTCAAACCTTTCCGTCAATCCCGGGTGAAAAAGGCAAATTCCTACCGAATCGGTAGGAAGTGAGTCAGATATGAACTAAAGGTACATGATCGGATGCTCATGATTTTTTAAAAAAATCATTTTTAGGTTCACAATATGATGTTTCATCAGAGATCCACTTCAAGTTTAGCGAGTCTCAGCCTCGAGCTAAAAATCTTTATGCATGCCATTTTAAAAGGGCAAATAAAATTATAGTAAGAATCACATCATAGTTTGTGATAAGTTGATATTGATATCATATTTGGATTCCTCTTATTTTTCTAATCAATTCATACATATTATTTTTCGAGTTCCGATTTACATATTTAAAGATATTAATTATTCCATATTGAATAGAAAAATACAAATAAAATAAAATTATTATATTTTTATTTGAATTTAATAATATATTTACTTATTCATTGTTGTTTACTTAAATAATTGTTTGTAATTTCAAAAAATACAAACATGTGACATGATGATATAAGAGTTAATAGGATTGATATCATAGTATTGAGAACAATGCATGCATCAATTGCTTTGCGAAAACAGATTATGAAGGAACAAGAAAGTTAAGTGTGCTAGGGATAGAGTAGTGAGGATGGGTGACCGACTGGAAAGGTATACGGGCTTATAGCTCCTATGCGACGTCTTTACATAGAATTGGAAGGAAAGCGACATCGTTGAAAAGAATAGCTCGCATGCGACGGTTGTGAGGCAGCTAATATCCCAGGGCCACACGGGCCTTAAAACGGTCGTAAGGACACATTTAACTTTGTTCCAATATTAGGGTTAAGCCAAACCGGTTGGTTGGGACAGCCAGTCAAACCAACCGCTTCCGAGAGCGGCGTAATCGACTATATAGCTTCCGACGGTGGCGGCGGACCTCACCATCGTTCTCGGCGCGTGGCAGCACGGCAATTAATTTAGGCGCTTTCGTTCGGCGACGAAGGTGGTGAGTGCCATTTGAAAGCTAATTCCTCTCCCATTCTTCTCAATTCGAGATCTGGCGTGCCCATTGATGCTAGATTGTGGAGGCGAGGGTGTCTTGAGCAGGCGAGGAGCGATATGGAGCATGGAGAGGGACTTCTAATCGGTATATCCGTATCTCGCACTTAATTTCTCTAAGGTTGAGCTCTCTGTTGCTTCCACTAGCTCACGGTGCCGCCAAACAGGGGAGCGATGTTGCGTGCCAAACCTTGAATTTCGCATCAATTTCTTTCCCTCTAGGGCTGTTTTAGTTGATGGCGACGCAGATCATTGAGAGAGACACGGTTGTTAAATGGGAGGTGGAATTAGAACATGTTGATCCCCAAGAGCTAATAAACATGGGAGAGGAGGCAGTAAGGAAAATGGTGGAAAAAATTGGGGATAGTGTGGTTTGGGGGCCGAGCAAGAAGTTTCTTTGTTACGATTTGATGATTGCAAATGTGACTATGTTAGGGTTGAGACAGGGAACATATAGTTGATGAAATCGATGAGAGAAACGGTTGGACAAGCAAAACTGTTACATTTTAGCGAGCTCATTGATCTAAAACCTGATTCGAGGGTTGGATATGTGGCCTCGCTGGTCGCTCAGATGGTCGAGGATGATTGGGCTGCACAAAGGCAAGTAATGCCTATACTTACTGAGTTGGAAGTGTTAAGGTGGAGGATGATGATGCTAATGCACAAGGGAGGCTGCAGATGGTAATGCACAAAGGATTGTAATTGATTGGAATTCGGTTGAGATACATGACCACACTGATTTTGTCATTGCACCAATAGATGACATTGAAATGGCAAAGCTTTTGGCATTCCTATAGATGATGAGACAAGGAGAAGAAGAGGGATGAAGCTGCAAATGATGGTGACAACCATTTAAGAGATGAAGAGGCAGATATAGATCTAGATTTGTTGGAAAATGCTGCAGTTCATGTAGATGATGCACATGATGATGAGCTAGTAACAGTTTATGACAAAGAGGACCCAGTTATTGAAGTTGGGAGATTGTTTCCAAGCATGGATGAATTCAGGATGTGTTTGGGACATATGCAACAAACGTGAGTTTGCTACCAAGACTATGTGGTGATAAAAGAAGTTCTATGCAAAATGCATAGGTTATGATGGTGGTGCCAAGCCTTGCAAGTGGTATATATCTAGACGCCAACCCGATGGAAGGACAATAAGAGTGAATCAAATTCTAAAACCTCATACTTGCATTACAAGTTCTCAAACAGTTACAAAGATGACATCACAATTATGGGTTGCAGAAAAGATCAAGCCCATTTTAGCCACAACACCAAACAACACTGCAAAGAGACTGAAAATAGACTTGGAAAAACGGTACCCCATTAAGCTGAATTATACTACGGTGTGGAAGGCAAAGCAAAGGGCAATGAAAGAGCTATATGGTGATTGGGCAAATACCTTTGAATGCTTTATAACTTCAAAGCAGTAGAGAAGAGGTCACTGGCGGTTGTGGAGATAGAATCTTGAGGTAACGGTGATGGGAAAGTCTTCTTCTCTAAATTCTTCAAGGCTTTAAAGCCTTGCATCGATGGCTTCAAAGCAGGTTGCCGTCCATATTTGAGTATAGACTCATCTTTCTTGGTGGAAAGTGGAATGGTCAACTAGCGTAATGCAATGCTTTAGATGGACACAATTGGATGTTCCCTGTAGCTATTGGCATGTTTGATCGAGACGAGGCATCATGGACATGGTTCATGATGCAGTTGAAAAGATGCATAGGGCCGATCTCTCCATTGGCGGTGCACAGATGCATGTAAAGGTTTAGAAAATGCAGTGAAGATTGTTTTCCCTCATCTGAGCAGAGGAGTGCTTGACCATATGTGGATGAATTTGATAAAAAATTCAGAGGAGATGATTTTGGACGCATGTGGCGGCAAGATCTTACACCAGTGACACATTCATATCACCTTGAGAAGATTAAGGCGGCATGCTCGAGGAGGATAGGGTCAAGTTTTGTACATGGTTGGAAACCTACCATTCTCTTTTATGGTGCAGTCTGGTTTTAACATCTTGCCATCAAATGTGATCATATCAACAATAATTTGGCGAAAGTTTCAACAACAAAGTGAAGGAGTTAAAAGACTTTTGTCCATGACATGGTTGACGGATCGGGATCATGATCATGAGGTTGTGGGAATTGAGAAGAAGGCTTGGTGATGTTCTTCAAGGAGATAAGCTTCGATGTTGTGCGTGGTGGTCAGTGAGCGAAATCTTGCACATTTGCGTGTTGAGAAATCCTCATTGTGGGGTCTTTGAAGTCGAGATACAAAGATGGCGGGAGGCATGTTGTTGACACTCAATTGCATGAATGCACATGCCTTGAGTGGCAACACCTGGGAAGCCTTGTGAGCATGCCATACTTTTCTTGGCCTCCAAACACAAGCTAAATATGCACCCATATTTGCATGAGTATTATTCTAGCAAAATTCAAGGCTGCATATGGAACACCAATTCCAGCACTTACAGATCAGTCTCGGTGGCACAAGTGGACATTCAGTTCTCCTTGTGTCCTCCTTTGATGAAAAGAAAGGTGCAGCCCAAGCGAGTAGATTCAAGGCTTGGTTTGAGAAAGGTGGGAGCAACAAGAAGGAAAGAAAGATGAAAAGAAAGATGCCAAGCCAAAAGGGCCCAAAAGGTAACAAGAATAGATGCAAACTCTGTGAAGAACTTGGACCGAGCTGGCTCTACCAAGTGCGAGATACTGCTGAAAAGCCAAAGTATGTTCATCCAAAATCTATCCCATTTCTTGTTGATGATTTTTCTCCCACTAACTTGCTTGTTTTCGGAGGAAGCGTGGAAAAAGGCCCACCTCTTGTTGTTGACGAATCTTGGCCGATGAAAAGGGCAAGAATCAATGGCCAAAGAAAGAAGAGAACTAACGGATCATGTTTGGTCTTCTTGAGGTGCAATCTGAACTTGTTTTGGAGGATGATGTGCAAACTGTTGAGGCTTTAGGGCACACCGTTTCGATTTGGAAGCTCTGGTGCAAAATGAGGGCAAAATGAGCACATTGTTGAGGCTCTAGTGCAAAATGAGCCTGTTGAGGCTCTGGTGCAAAATGAGCCTGTTGTTGAGTCTCTGGTGCAAAATGAGCCTGTTGTTGAGGCTCTGGTGCAAACTAACCAAGTTGTTGAGGCTCTGGATCATGATCATGAGGTTGTTGAGGAGGTGCAGGAGGTGAAGGAGACTCTTGGACGTCTTTGTGGGGAGGCCGGATGGTAATGGTAAGAAAAGAAGAGCATAAACCTATTGTGTGGTGTGAAACTTGTGAAGGAGAAGAAGCGAGGGGTAAGAAGAGCCAAAAGAAATAGACATTTGTTATTGTAAACATTTGTTATTGTTGTAAACATTTGTTATTGTTGTAAACATTTGACACTTGTTGTTGTAATAATTTGGCACTTGTTGTTGTAAACATTTGTTATTATAATAATTTGTCACTTGTTGATAATTTGGACAAAATTCAAATATGATGGTAAATTTGAATTTCAACATATGTAGCTATGTCACTTTTCTATGTTTGTATGAGCTTCCAACGTTTTTCTCATATGTACAATACAACTCATCCTCAACCTGATCCCTTTTGTGAAGTACAACTCACCCTCACCCAAAATGGGGTAGAAATGGGCTTCAAAGCTAGGGTAAACCACCCCATTTCTAAGCAAGTTTTTTTTCGACCATTTCTAAAACCAAGTTAGATATTTTTCCTCAGAACTATGTCACATAACATGACACCATGCGAAGGTTTTGTATTTTTTTGATTTTTTTTGAATTAGTTATGCACATTTGAATGTCTGGTCAAACTTGAAGGGTTTTCATAAATATTCTTAGCTAGAAATGAGGCTGTAAAACTACCATTGGATCTCTGATGAAATAGCATGTTGTGAACCTAAAATTATTTTACAAAAATCATCGGCATGGAATCATGTACTTGTAGTTCATATCTTACCCACTTCCAGTAGATTAAGCGGGATTTGTCTTTTCACCAGGGATGGAATAAAAGGTTTGAGATACTCAGGTTGGGAAATTGTACATTCTAGGTGGTCTAGTATTTTTGAAAATAGGATGTTACCATTTTGAAACTTCAATTTGGTGGTTGCTTCACAAATCCCCCCCTCTTTCGGCACTCAGAAAATAGAAAATGATTTTTAGGCGTCGAAAAGGAAAACTTTGTGCTACAACATTGTTAGTCATCCCATTATAGACATGCATGCCAAATATGGGCACATTATCACAAACTATTCCTTGATTCTAGCCATATCATTGGTCATTTGACCGAAAGCCGTAAAACCTCGGAGGAGATAGGTCATTTTGTGAAGGGTTTTTGAAATATGATCAATAGACCAAGTTTTATATTTTTCCTCACAACTATGTGACATAACATGACACCATGCGAAGGTTTTGTATTTTTTGATTTTTTTGAATTAGTTATGCACATTTGAATGTTTGGTCAAACTTGTGAAACCCGTTATTGCATCCTAAACCCGCTAACCCTAAGGCCGAATGAGGACCGTAGATCTAACCCTAAGCGACAACTTGTGGCGTCCGATCGCGTCTTCTAGAAGGATTCCGGGTGGCTCTGGGCGATCCGTGGAAGGGCTTGTTCAACCGATTGGTTGGCGTCTCTTAGAAGGATTTCGTGGCTAGCTCTTGGCGATCCGTGGGATGGATGATTACGAATCGATTGGCTTCATCGTTTTACGTTACAGCGTGGCATGCTGGCGTGCGAGGGCTTGGTAGGGCGGGCTGCACCATGCGGGCATGCAGCTGCCCTAAGCGTCGTAGTCTAGCTATTTCGTCAACAACGCTGCAGTATGTTTACTCCCTCAAATGCATTAAATAAGTTTACGTGTAACAACTTTCTCCAATCAAACTTACTCCCCTCAGGTTCATTGTAATAAATGAGACTTTGCATGATACCACATCTATGTTATTTTGGCTTGTGGATAGCCTTAGGCTGGTCATAGTGCTAAGTAACTAAGACTAGTAACTTGCACATGTTACTAGTTGATGTTACTACCTTCATAGTGGGTGATAACATATGTATGGTGTCATGCAAGAGCTAATTAATTAGGTTGTAGACTCATATGATCTTGGTTATGTGTGATGTTATGGTAACTAGCTAAGTTACTACCTCTCTCTCTTTCTTCATTAATTGTCATGCCATGTCACCAATTTGCCTAATTGGCATTGCATGTACATGCATGTTACTACCTAAGGGCATCCACTATGTGCAAAAAACCACACCTTAAGTCCTATGTGGCAATGCTTGTAGTCTACCTTATACATAGTGGAAGAAATAAGAGTTGTCCATAAGCTTGTGGATAGCCTTATGGACTGCATAGTGGATGCCCAAGTGCATTGGAAAGGTAGAAGTACATTTTTTGTGGACAAATTTTGAAGCCAAACGTACACTTATTTGAGGACAGAGGGAGTATGCATGTCACTATGACTAGCAGAAAAAATATCAAAATTTAAAATATGTAATAAATATAACGTACAGCGTTGGCACACTCGAGACCGTTGGACCGAGCGTGGCATGCGAGGGCGCTGGGCGGGACGGGCTACACCATGCATGCAGCATGCAGGGTCGGGGGCGGCGGTGCAGGGGTTACAGTACGTCGCATCTTAGCTATTTTTTTCTCTCTTTCGCATTGATCACGCCCGCTTCCCACACGCAACGCAGCGCACACGTCTCGTCTCGGCTGGTGCGGCTGCACCATGCATGCAGCTGCCCCTAAGCGTCGATCTAACTATTTTGCGTGCAACAACGCTGCCCATTAAATAAGTGTCGTCGAACAACTTTCTTGATCAAATTTACTTCCATCTGGTTCATCGCCATACAAAAGTCAATATTACTCCCACCGATTTTTCTTGCGTGTGCCAATGAACAACTACCTTGGGCGTTTTTTCTCTTCGCATTAATGCACATGCATGCATGCGGGGCGTCGCATCCTAGCTATTTTTTCTCTCTTCGCATTGATCACGCCCGCTGCCCGCTTCCGTCTCTTCGCATTGATCATGCATGCAGGGCAACAGCAGCGCGGCGTCTCGTCTCGCGTCGGGCCAGCGCTGGATTCCCACGCCGCCCTTCACGCTCCGCCCTCAATAAATCGGCAAAACGCCTTTGCCTCCTCATCTCATCTTGCCCCTCATCTCTTCAACCTCGAGCCCGTCCCATTGCCTCCTCCCAGCCGCCCCCCAAACACTCCGGCCATGGCGACCTCCCCCTTCCGCCTCCCTTCCGACAGCGAACTAAGCGACGAGGACAACCACCCGGACCACAAGCAGTGGTACGAGCGGGAGACCACGCGCCGCCCCAAGCGTGGCAAGAAGGAGAAGAAGTCTCCGTCCTGCCCCTGGGGAGACCAGGGCCCCATCGTCCACAACCCCGTCCCCAACCTCCCCGGCGGCGGCGACCTCCCTCGAAGCCCTCTTGGGCTAAGGCGTGAAGGAGGAGGCAAGGGAGGAGGCTCGTCGCCAGTGGGAGAAGGAGGCCCAGGCTCCTTGAAGAAAAGCGCAGACGGCAGGGAGGAGCAACGGGAGGCCAATGGCCGGGCCTTCCGGGAGGAGCAATGGAAGCGGGACCAGCGGAGGCGGCGGCGTGGAATGCGGCCGAATGCGGCTACAGCACCGCCTCCACCGCCGATGGAGTAGGGGTTAGGGTTTAGGGCTATCCAGGGGGTTTAGGCGGGCGCCTATTCCGCCTTCCCTATATTATTGTACTTTTTATTTTTATTGTAATGTTATCGATCTCCTATCTAATATAAGTAATGTTATCCCAATATTATCGGGCCCCAATATTATCTATCCCTTGTTTCATTGCAATCATGTTTTATTTTTATTGTATTGTCATTTGTCAAAACACCCAAAACAACAAGTGTATAAAACAAAAGACACAAAAACAAGTTCATATAATACTCGTGCAATATTTATATATTTACAACTGTATAAAACAAAAGACACAAAAACAAGTTCATATAATACTCGTGCAATATTTATATATTTACAAGTGTATAAAACAAAAGACACAAAAACAAGTTCATACAACACATGGTTCATTTTCAAATAAGACATTTACATATTTACATAAGTTAAAGGAGCGCCCAAGTTATGTTAGTTAAATGGATATCCTTGGACTTCATTTATATATGTACTTTTGCAAAAAAAAGATTGCAACCTGAGCACGAGTATCTGCAGATTCACACGTTCCTATTTAGATTGTAACGTGAGTACCATTTTTTTTTGCCCAATCAACATATAGTTACTATTGGCCTGGATACGTCCATTTTGGCATGGCTAGGTTATATTTGGGCCTGGCCTTTTTCAATTCTCGTCAATTGTTTTTTTACTTTTCAACCCTCCTCCTCGCACACAGGCCCCACTGTGATAAAAGGAACAACGTGGCTGAAGAAACACTGCTTTCAAAACAGGCAGCTCAAAATTAGCCCGAATTTGTGTTGCATTTATTCAAGCCAAAGACATAGACCATTACATCCATTACAAAGCATCACTCGAACACGATCGCTGTCTAATGACTAACGATGAGGAGATAAACTAATCCGAGAGAAATTACACAAAATAAAAAAACCGCCATCAGTTGTCCTGCTTCTTCAATTCGATGATTTGCCTTAGCTGCTTGTTCATCTTCTTTAGCTCGGCCTTCACTTCGCATCCACCGTAGTACCAGCGGAAATGGGGTTGCCACATCCCAATTGCTCCACCACGGACGGGTTTTCGAGCTCCCGGATGCTACCTCCACCCCAATTCGCTCGATGTACTCATCAAGCCACTCAAAATGCCCACATTTTGGCAGTTCCTGAAATCGCAGAGATGAACCCTAAATCCCAAATTCGATGAAATGCATGAAATTTGAAAAGCGAAATTGGCTCGGAACACTCAGATCTCACCTTTCTGGCTCGGGCTTGCTCTCACACTTCACAAATTCCGACCAATGTTGCCGTTCTTGTCGGTGGATGTGACAAGCCGCCAGGCGTGATGCAGGGGCAATCGGGCACCTCCTCATCGGCACCGCACCATACCGAGGCCATGGCGGTGGGAGGAAGCGAGCTCGACATCCTCGCCGGCGTTGCACTTGCTCGCCGGAGAAGAAAAGCGAAGGGGATGAGATCTTTGGAGCAGTGGCGGGAGTGCTCGGGCCGCTCGGGTGCGAGGCGGATCGGGGCCAGCTCTCTTCAACCACAGGTGGGTCCCACGATATGAGGTGGACATCAGGTGAGTTCCCGTGGCGTGGAGAGGCTGTGGGTCCTCTGCTCAGCTGATTCGAACTCGTTGACGGTCTCGTGGGGTTAAGTGGAAGTGTCGCACGGGAGCTATTTGCCGCTTCAGAAGTGTCGCGTGCGAGCTATTCTTTTCAACGATGTCGTGTTCCTTCCAATTCCATGTAAAGACGTCGCATAGGAGCTATAAGCCCAAAGGTATACTAAGACTACAATTTAATCAATAATTAATGTTAAAAATGTTTAAAGCAAGAGATTAACGAGTTAAACAATTCAAAGATTAATTTAAAAAAAAATATTCTAGGCTATACCGACGGCCTGGCCATCGGCGTAGCTCTATGCACTGCCTTGCAGCCGTCGGCGTAGCTCCAGGGCTAGGCTGTTAAGAAACGACTATCGCCTGACATCTGGGGCCCGCTGCGAGCGCTATGTCGAGGGGGGTCCTCTACGTCGACGGCCGAGGGCCTACGCTGACTAATGGCTACGCCGAGGGGCTACACCGATAGCCACCGTCGGCACGGCCTATGCCGACGGTAATATGGCGCTTTGCCGACGGCAACCGGCCGTCGGCGCCTTGAACCTTTCCTGTAGTGATTCCTAACCGAATTGATATGTAAATCCGGTTTTCCAAAATATTCACCTAAAAGGCATTTTGCTAAAACGTAGGGCTAATACTCTCGATCCAAACAACCAGCTAGTGCAGCAGCAGTTTGAGAGAGAAATGTGTACAACCATCTCTGCCTTTTGTTCCAGCATCCCATTGAGTTCAGAGAGTGTTGCAGCTTGTAATTTCGTTACCAGCAAGTAATATTCTATATCTAAGATGGAGAGGTTGTGATGCTTTAGAAATATACCCTACAGTTCGTTCTTTATAAATAAGACCTCGCAGAACCCCCGTTCTTCTAAGATGCTTGCTACTAGAGTATGTTCTTTCTGTAACGCTATGCTAGTGAGGCACCAGACTGCCGTAGTCGGTCATATGACATGTGACAGTATGATTGTCAGTTTTGGTATAAGCTTGTTCTAGTTGAGTGGACGATGCTCAATGGCGAGCCAGGACCCCCGATCTGGCATCGGAGGGGACTGAGACAGGGAGACCTCTTGTGGCCGATGTTGTTCGTGTTTTTCATCAACACGCTCAACAGGGTGATGGCTAAGGCCTTGGAGTTCGGGATGCTGAAGCGCATCGCATCCCGGGAGATGGTGACGTCGGTCTCTCTCTACGCGGACGACGTGGTGATTTTCTGTCACCTAAATGAGTCGGAGATGCACATGGTGCGCACACTGCTGACCCTCTTTGGGGAGGCATCTGGGTTGCATACCAACTACGCCAAGTGCTCGGTCTCTCCGATCACTTGCTCGGACGAAGAGGCCCTGCAAGCGGTAGCGGTGTTCGGATGTCAGATAGCGCATTTACCCGTGAGATACCTGGGGATTCCTTTGTCACTGCGACGATTGTCCGCGACAGCGTTGCAACCCCTTGTTTATAGCATTGCCAACCGGCTGCCTACATGGAAAGCATCGATGATGGCGAAGGCGGGGTGCCTAGCGCTTATCCGATCGGTGCCCATGGAGATTCCCCTACACCACATCATTATGCTAGGGCTTAACAAGCACATGCTCAAACAGATATAGAAGATAGTGAGAAGCTTCTTGTGGGTTGGGAGAGCAGAAGCTAAGGGTGGAAACTGCCACATCAATTGGGATAAGGTGTGTAGGCCGAAGTGCTTTGGCGGCTTAGGGGTGCCTGATCCAGCTAGGATGGCGATTAGCCTTCGTACCCGTTGGATCTGGAGGATGCACACAGATCACGCGCGGCCCTAGCGGGGGCTGGACATGCGCTTCTCTCAGACGGACAGGTGTTCAAGGCTTCCACTTTGATGACACTGGGTGATGGAACTATAGCTCTGTTCTGGACGGACCGTTGACTCGACGGGAATACCATCGAGGGGTGGTTACCGGCGCTCTCCGCGCAGATTCCCAAACGCGTTAGGAAGCGCCACACGGTGAGAGAGGCGCTGCTGGAGCGCCATTGGATTACGGACATTCAGGACGCGCTAAGTCCACCACGTGCCCTATGGCAGTATGTACAGTTGTGGGCTAGATTACGGGACGTCGAGCTTGTGGAGGAATCGGACACCCTGCGCTGGAGGTGGACGACGGATGCCTTCTACTCTACGAAGTCCTGTTACGAGTTCCTCTTTCAGGGATACATCACCTCTAGATACTGGAAGCTGAACTGGCATGTGTGGGCACCACCCCGTGTCAAGTTCTGTGTGTGGCTTGCCTGCCAAGACCGTTGTTGGACGGCTGAGCGGCTTGCGAGACGGGGTCTAGCACAACCCCGCGCTTCCACCTCTGTGACCAAACGGCTGAGACCATGACTCACCTCTTGGTGGGTTGCCCCTTCTCCCTTGCAACCTGGCACGAGGTGCTTTCCTGGATTTGATCGATGGCCGCACCGCCGGATGGAGAAGACAACTTCGTGGATTGGTGGTTGCAGGCTTCCTTAGCTACCCCCCCGGGCTTTGTGGAAGGGGACATCCTTGCTCATCATGTTGACGGCTTGGTGGATTTGAAAGCATCGCAACGCGGTTGTCTTTGAAAATGCGTCACCCAACCTAGGTAGTCGTCTCGACATGATTCGCTCTGAGGCTCGATCTTGGGAGGCTGCAGGTGCGCTCGGACTACGCGCATTGCTACCCGCGGCCCCGTAGGTCTAGTGAGTTGAGTTGTGAGGGATGTTGGCTTGGCTGAGCTTGTATATGTTATACAATAACTCTCTTTTTTTCTATCAATAAATCGAAACGCAATGTTTTTTACGTTTTCGCGAAAAGAAAACCATTACAGCAGACATCTGGTTAGTGGCACGTCACATTATCCACACGTCGCTGGTATGGCCCAAAATATCAAAGACGTGTAATATTCGTTGAACGCTACTAATATTTGCAGATTACTGGCATTTAGGCACGTCACTGGTGTTTGGTACCTATCGTCTCTTAGTGGGAGAACTTAGTAGTGGCGTTTGTATTTCATAAACACCACTACTATTAAACACACTAGCAGCGATTCAGTTATTATCCAACCCAACGTCGCTCTGTGATGATAATGGGCTTGTACAAACTGTACCTTCTGATATAGAGCGCATGTCATGCTCCTTTCATATCTCTCTATAATAGAGGTTCGTCCCTAAATTCTGTCCTTGTTCAAACACAAATCACAAGAGAGATAAATGATAGCTCGCGAAGACTTCTCATACAGGAAAATTGTAGATGTTCTTTTCCAAATTAGACCAATCAAGGACCATAGGCTTGATGGTTTCCCTGAGGTTCTTTCATAGGAATTGGGAGCTTCTAAAGGAAAATGTGATTAAAGCGGTAAAGTATTTCTTTGAGATGGGTTTTATGCCTAAAGGTAACAATGATACATCAATTTTCCTGATTCCTAAGATTGACAATCCGATGGATCTCAAAGATTAATGCCCTATTGGTTATGTAACGTTTCGTACAAGATGGTTTCTAAATGCTTGGTTAATATGCTCCACTCTATTCTTGGTAATATTATTTCTAAAAACCAGAGCGCCTTTATTCTTGGTAATATTATTATTCATGGACGATTGACCACGGACTAGACTTCTAAAAACCAGAGCGGCTGTACATATATATGCACGTAAGAAAGCTAATGAGTACCTTCCTTTCAGCATTATGAAGCCTTTCAAACCATCACAAAAAGGTGCTTGAGGGATGTCTCTCCACGTCTCTCCTTCTCTCCTTCCTACCTCCACGGTGGTTGGCTCCGATGACTTTATCAGGGGGCTGTTGAAGGATAAGAGTAGTGACAAACATTATGAACTCATGAAGCAATATGGGCATCTGCTGGAAGAGGAGAATGAGCAAGAGGAGGGTGCACAGGCAAGGAATGATAGTGCTTCTACTGATGCTTCATTTGGGTCCTCTGTTGATAGTGAGAAAAAAGGTGCTGTTGGGGGTTCTGGGTTGGAGGGTGCTCAGGACATGGAAGCTGTCAATCAGGATCAGGAAACAGTGGCTATTGGTTTGTCTCAACCTGATGGTTCTACCCAGGAAAGTGTGGATTCTCAATCTGATCCGGTGGTTGATGTGGAAGAACAGCAGGGTATTAGAAGGAGCTCGAGGGTGATTGATCAAGGTGGTGCTAGAAACTTGGCTGAAGGACATTTGGCTCAACAAAATCCTAGAGACCTTTCAGGTACAAATCTAAATTTACATAATTCTTTTGCTGTTCTGGATGATGATGTTATTATGCATAGAGCGTTGGAAATGGGGATAGATGCTTCTTCTATATCTTTGGAACATATTAACTCTTTAAAAGAATTAGAGATTGCTAGGCATAGTTTGCAGGATAGGAGGCAGGTAGTGAATGAATGTGCTCCTGATATGAATGAGAAGGTTTTGTTTCTGGATTGGAAGGAGGCTAGTAATGATGAAGAAGAATTCACTCTGTGGTTTCTAGGAGACAAAAGAAAAGTTGAGAATTGGTTACATTATGAGGAGAGAAAGTTAAAGGCTGTTGTGAAGGTTCACAATTACCACCCTATGAGTGGTATTGTGACTGGAACAAGGGAGAGAAAATCTGTTTTATGATAGGTGCTATTTTGAATATTAGGGGTGTGGGGAAGAAAGGTGCATGTGCTTATTTAAATAATTTGTTGAGGCAGGAGAGGGTGGATTTTATTGGTTTACAGGAAACTATTAAGAAGGACTATTCTGAGGTTTTTTTCAGGAGGATTGATCCTATGAATCAATTTTCCTGGAGTTGGCTGCCATCTGTTGGAAAATCTGGGGACATTTTGGGGGGCCTACGTTCCTCTAAATTGACTCAGGTTGGTGTGTCTGTGGGTAAGTTTCATGTTAAGTTGAAGGTGTTTGATGTTTTGAAAGCATTCAATGGCATTGGTGATTGTGTATGGGGCTGCCCAAGAGGAGAATAAAGAGGAATTTGGTTGAATTAATGAGGTTTGTCAGGATCAAACTATTCCTTTGTTGGTAGGAGGTGATTTTAATGTGATCAGGTGTGTTTCTGAAAAGAACAAAGGTCATGTTTTGAACAAGTGGGGACACATGTTTAATTCAATTATCAATGCTCATGGGTTAAGAGAGATCTGTATGTCTGGTGGGCAATTTACTTGGTCTAACAATCAGAAGAATCCGACTTTGGAGAAACTAGATAGAATCTTAGTTTGTAGAGAATGGGAGAAGTTGTTTCCTCTTACTACAGTACAAAAGTTGTCCAGGGAGGTTTCTGATCATAGTCCTTTGATCCTGGATACTATGGAAGGGCAAGAACCTGGGGGTAGAGAATTCAGGTTTGAGAAAAGTTGGTTACAGTGTGATGATTTTTTGGCCAGAGTGGAGAAAGTTTGGAAAAAACATGTGAAGGGCAAGAACAGTCTGGATAGATTGCAGAAAAATCTCAAAAATGTCAGAGATGATTTGAAAGGTTGGGGGGTCCATTTAAGGGGAGAGGAAAAGAAAAGGAAGAAGATGTTGGTAGATGAACTGATGGAACTTGAAAGTATTGAGGAACTGATTTTACTTACTGCTGAGCAACTTCAAAGAAAGGCAGTTATTCAGAAAGAGCTACTGGAGGTATATGCAAATGAGGAGAGATTTTGGCAGCAAAGGTCGAGGGAAAATTGGTTGCTTAGAGGTGACAATAATACTGAGTATTTTCATAGGATTGCTAATGGGGTGAGGAGAAAGAAAATGATTTTTTCAATGAAAGATGGGGAAAATGAGATTGGGGACCTATGATCTCTGAAGCATGCCACTAGTTATTATAAATCTTTGTTTGGGCCTTTGGTGGGTTTTCTATTAGGCTTCGATGATAATTGGCAGGATTGGGAGAAACTTAATGATGATGATAGGGAGAAAATGGGAGTGCCTTTTTGAGAAAGAGATTAAGGAGGTTATTGATCAGATGGAGAAAAATAAGGCTGTTGGTCCTGATGGGATTCCTATTGAATTCTATCAGCATTGTTGGGGAGTTATTAAATCAGATGTTATGGCTGTGTTTGATGATTTCTTTGCTCATAAGATTGATTTAAGAAGTATTAACTATGGGGTGATTACTCTGCTGCCAAAAGGTGATGATGCTGACAGGATTCAGAAGTATAGGCCTATTTGTCTGCTCCAGGTGTTGTTTAAGATTTTTACCAAGACCCTGACAGTTAGAACTGAGCCTGTGATGGGGAAATTAATTGATACTTGTCAGACTGCTTTTATTAAAGGGAGGTTTATTGCAGATGGTGTGACTTTATTGCATGAGATTTTGAAAGAGTCGAAAAAGAAGCGAGGTGTGGTTTTGAAAATTGACTTTGAGAAAGCTTATGACAAAGTCAACTGGGATTTTTTGTTCTATTGTTGTAAGCAGAAAGGTTTTAGTGATGATTGGATGATTTGGCTAAAAAGTGTTGTGACTCAGGGTACTCTCAGTGTTAAGGTCAATGGGGAAACTGGTCCTTACTTTGGCAGTTTTAAGGGGGTTAGGCAAGGGGACCCCTTTTCTCCTTTTTTGTTCAATTTGGCAGGGGAATGTTTGGCTAAGATGGTGTCTAATGCTCAGGCTGGTGGGTTGTTTACAGGTCTGGTTGGTAATTTGTTTGATAAAGGAATTGCCATTCTACAATATGCCGATGATACCATTATGTTTTTTAAGGAAGATCCTGAGGGGGCTCGAAATTTAAAATTGCTGCTATATTTGTTTGAATCCATGTCTGGTCTCAAGATTAACTTTGAGAAGAGTGAGGTGCTGATGGTGTTAGAGGATGAGGAGAAATTGTCCAATTATCTTTGAGATGTTTAGCTGTCGGAAGGGGTGGCCTATTAAGTATTTGGGTTTACTGTTTCTAGCAGGAGATGTTCAATGGCTGAAATGGGCTTTGTTGGTGACAGGTTGAAGAAAAAATTGGATGGTTGGATGGGGGGAGCTTTGTCCTTGGGAGGGAGACATGTTAAAATCACTGCTTGTGTTTCTAGTGTGGCTGTTTATCCTATGACTATGTTTCTCTTACATAGGTCGAATGTGGAAGAAATTGAGAAACATACTAGGGCTTTCTTTTGGTATGGGAAAGTGGGAAAGAAGAAATATCATCTGGTGAAATGGAAGTATGTGTGTAGGCCCATGAAAAAAGGTGGACTGGGGATTAAAAATATCAGGCTCTTTAATATTTGTTTGCTGTGTAAATGGTGGTGGCGTCTTGAAGCTGAGGAAGGTCCCTGGCAAGCTTTTCTGAGAAGAAAATATTTGAAAAAAGGTGGGATTAGTAATGTGAAACACAGGCAGAGTGATTCTCCATGTTGGCATGATTTGATTAAGCTTAGCGGCTTCTATTTGGCTGGTAGGAGAATGAAGATTGGTAATGGGGAATTGACTGATTTCTGGCATGATGCTTGGTGTCTGGACTCACCCTTGAAGGATAGGTTTCCTGACTTATTTGATGTTTGTCAGAACCAAAGAATCACAGTGGCAGACATGGCAAAAAAAAGATGGTGTTTCTCTTTTAGGAGATGGTTGGATATTGATGGGTTGAATCATCAGGAGCAGTTGAGAGAATTGTTATCTGGGGTGTGTCTGAATCAGGAAAAGGACAGGCCAGTGTGGATGTGGAGTAAATCTGGCAAGTTCTCTGTTAAGTCAATGTATACGCATCTGTCGAATGTGGGGATTGATAGAAGTTTTAAACATCTGTGGAAAGCAAAAATCCCTTTGAAGATTAAGATTTGGTTGTGGCTTATTTGGCATAATGCGATTCTCACCAAAGACAATATGAGGAGAAAGAAGTGTGTTGGAGATTTTACTTGTCGGTTTTGTAGGAAGGATGAGAGCATTGGGCACCTGTTCTTTTCGTGTGTGGCTGCTAAATATGTTTGGGGGGTGGTTGCCAGAACTGTTGGTGTTGCAAATAGACCTGGTTCTTTTTCCAGTACTTTTGGTGGGCTTCTTAGTATATGGGGGTTAGTAGGAATGTGCAGATTACGGTGGTGGCGGCTATTTGCTGGGCTATGTGGAAACTTAGGAATATAGCTTGCTTTGAAAAAAAGCTCATTAACTCACCTGTTGATTTGATCTTATATGCTTGTGTATTCATTCGTTATTGGGCAGGTTTGCATGGGGAGGATGACCGAGTGGTGCTGCAAGCTGGAGCAGACACTCTTCAGCAGAACGCGTTGGCTGATGCGGCGGCTATGGATGTGGCCCCTGTTCCTTTCTTAGGTCTGCCTGCAATTCCTGGAGATCGTGGTCGTGAAGATCCGGAACTGGAAAGAGGGAGGGAGAAGATCTGGAAGATAAAAGCAAATGGGGGACTGGCAGAAAAATAAAAGCTTGGCGTTGGTGTGGTTTTCAGCTCTTTAGTTCCTTTTTGGATGTTATGTTTTGGATAGTTTGTCACTAGCTTGCGGGCGGTGTTCTTGCGTCTCCATCTTTCCTTCCTATCTCTCTGTCTAGTTTGGTTAGTGTGTAAGTTGAACTTCTGTTTCCTTTTTGACCCCCTAGGTGGGGGAATTTTTTCACATTTGCCACACTTTTTATCTAAAATTTGCATATATGCCATGACCACCACATGTCAGTGACACAGAAAATGACAAATATGCAAAGTGCAAAAAAAAGTGTGGCAAATGTGCAAATCCCCCCTAGGTGGGTCAGTACTATGACGTTTTTGTGTGGTTGTTTGTTCCGTTATCTGATGATAATGGAACCCGATCCCTTTTTCTGGGGGATTGTATGGAAAAAAAATATATATGCACGTAAGAGGATAAAAAAGATGAACGAAAAGAAGGCCAACACAACATTCACTCAGGAAGTGGAGGTGTTTAGTCGTAAGGAAAAACGCAGGTGCAGGGTAGACGTAAGCTGATATGTCGCACTATATTACACACGTAAGAGCATAAAAAAGCTCAACCAGTAAAGAGTAAAGACCCATGCAACATTCGCTCGGGAAGTAAAAGCCTGACGTAGTTAACACGATGTTTAGTAAAAGTTTCATAATAAAAGTTCAGATCATTCATGTAATTTCCAGTGAAGATAATCATACATTACATGAATAAATATTTATAATTTTATTTAGATTGCAATCAACTAATGAAACCAAAGAACCAAAGCACGCGACTCGGTCATTTCTTCTTATTTCCACCTGCGCGCTTCTTGTTAGCGGAGTTACCAAAAGAAAGACGCTTCCTCGTGGTAGAGGCAGAGTTCTCAGTTCTAGTCTTACAACTGCGAGTGAGCATAATAGACTTTGTAGAAAGACGTGAGTCCAGAAAGATAAAAGAAGGCTAGCGTTCTTACCTTCTTGTTTCTAAAGAATTGAGGGAGTCGTAACAATTTCATCGAGCTGCTGAAACATAATGATTGGTAAGCAGACACAGAAAACTCGTATGACCTCAGCGTAGATGCTGTATAGGGTAGAGGTTGGAGAAACATCTAACCTCAACGTCTTTACGTGTAGTGGCCGAAGAATCCGTCACCTGAGAGTTTGTGTCGAAAATACAAAACGGAGGAGACGGTGATGAACGCTTGCAAGAATCATGGGCTGGCGACCAGGGGAGACATCGATGCTCTCCACCTAAAAGTGTTTCCTCCTGTTGAAGAAGCTCTTGTTCAAGAAGCTCTTGTTCGTCAACTTGACATTTCAAGTGTACTTTTTCTGCATGATCGCCTGCATTTAGGAGGGAACTCCACGTCGTTACTCTGAGTCCGCAGGACGACCCCAACCTGCTTCCCAACCACATTCTCGCCATGTTCCTTGAAAAGTAGAACTTCGCCTCAGCCGAACCGTCCGTACAAATAGTGGCAATCTTGTACCGGAATATCTTTCTTTCACAACCATTATGAGGGCTGTGAATTCTCACGTTGGGTTTAACGATGGTTGGAGCTCCCATCGGCTGCATGTTAAATAGAGGTCAAGCCTCGAGGATTACACGGGATGGTTACAACGAGAGAGAGAGAGAGAGAGAGAGAGAGAGAGAGAGAGAGAGAGAGAGAGAGAGAGAGAGAGAGAAGGACTGATCCTCATCTGGATCCGATGGGTGTACATCATCTTGAGATATAAGTTTGAAACAAACTCTATCTCTATCCTATCTCTAGCTCTCCTAGACAAGTACAATGTAACTACCTCGGTGAATTACGCTCCTAGATACAAGCCTGGATGAGCGGTAGTGGTTGAAATAGTATGGTGGGGCCCCAAAAGCCACTCACGGGTAGACCTTTCGGCCGTCCCAACCACTACCATCTCAACGGGACCTGTACGGGCGGCGTAATCGGCAGGCGAAGGGATCAAATACATACACAAATGAGTATGTATGCAAGCCACCATACAAGAGTACATCAGAGCCATACCATCTAGAAAGAAAGGAAATATAGCAACGCCATACGGCAAGATTCAAATGACCTAGATAGATCTAATATTTTAGGATACTTCCTCATACAACACACATCAGAGTATCATGCGGAAGCGGCAAACAAGTCCGAGTACGGATAAGAAGCAAATCGGCATAAGATGCCATAGAAATAAGCACATCCCAACCACAGATCTCACGGATCCCCGTTCCCGGAATCTCTACACCGAACGATCGTTGCCCACATCATCGTCTTCTTCCACCCAAAGATCCGCCCGTGAGGGTACTGTTCATCCGAACCAATAATTTATCGTGTGAGACCCTAAGGGTACTCAAGAAGTCTTGATGCCTCTAAAGGGACACAACCTGGGGTGACGCAATTGCAGCGAAAGATAAACTCTAGCAGTTCTACAGATAAACGCTAACCATCCGCCTAACCAATGATAGACGGATGTCCGTGAATTATGAACAACAGTTATAATGGTAACCTCATCAGATCCATCCTCCTCCTCGCTTACCAACAAGGAAGCGGACGAACAACCCCCCATCCGTTGGCAATTTTATTATCCATTCCATGAGTGTTGCACTATTTACTAGTCAAATTACTTGGTCAGATTAAAGCGGTACTTTAGTTATGCTTGTCTATGATCGAGAAACTGTGCTCCAAGTCGTCCATAACCGCGGACACGGCTTTCAGAAAGTTTTACCCGGCCGGGGTGCACCAATAGCAACACACGCTCGATCAACCTCGGAAAAACCAAATCAAAACCCAACGAGGCTTTCACGACTGAACAATCACAGGATTCAGAAATATTTCAGGGGGCCACCCCTTGGAGTCTACCCGCAACGAAGTTAGCTGACTTCGAGGCGGACCCGAGGTTTGTGGGGCCGGCTGTAAGCGACTGGGAACCCAAAACTGGGCTTGTCGATACCGCGTAAACGGGTCACAATTCCTAAACAGTACAGTGTGCTCCTCGCACAAGCGGAATACATAAGTAGCATGGCATAAGTACAGGATAGTAAACAAAACCTCAAACTAGTTTGTGGCCCCAAGAAATAAGACGGAATCAAGCTCTGGCTCAGGGGGGGTCCCATATACCTCCCGGATGTGGATAGCGCGATAAATCAAGGAACAGGAATCAAGTACTCGGGGTCTTACGGGACACAAGTGAGCAGGAAAAACCAAATAGCAGATGTTGCTCACCGGTGCCACTTTCATTAGTTATCCCATTACTACTCAGGTTAAGTTGTTTAAGTACCTCGTTATCCATCTGACTCTCACAAACCCTACACATGCTGTTCTACGACTCGCATGGCTCAAACAACTCCTGTAGTAATGGCTCATGGGATGGAGGAACAAGCTTGGTGGGGTTTAAAAGTAAAGGCTATGCATACTTGGGATTCAATTTAATGCAATCGCGACTCAATGATGCAAGAATAAGATAGAGGCAATAGGTACTGTATGTATGCAAGCATGTGGAAGTGCTTGCCTGACAACTCAGTTGAAGCGAGGGACGGAGGTAGTGCTCTGGTTCTCTTGATATAACCCCGCCGGTCTATCCGAGAAAAACCAAACAAACAAGGCCAACATGAATATAGAGCACAAGCATATGAATAAGATGCGTCAAGCAAACAATCATGCTATGATGAATGATGCACAATTTACATGGCAATAAGGTAGCATGGCATGGTGAGGTGTGGAAGACAAGTAATACATTTTGATGGGGTTTTGAATTCACATTTTGTTGTCATAACAATTGCTGTTTACTATATATTTATATGATGCATGCTGCAATTGAAGTCATGGATAGCACAAACAGAAAGGTCTCGTCGAGCTGATCATTTTAGACATATCATTTGTTAAATTTGGAATTATAAATCAAAAGTTGTGAATTATTTAAGTTCCAGTGGCATTTGTTGTAATTTAACTCAACTTGGAATTTAAAATGTCCAAAAGGTAATTTAAATAGCATATTTGAAATCCTCACATTTTCCTGATCTCAAAACATATATTATTTGCATTATTTGGATTTGTAGTTTAAAAGATATTTTAAAACAGAATTAAATTTGAATTTGAATTAATTTTGTAAATGTTTGAATTTAAACAGATATGCAGAAATACTTTTCGTACCTAAGCTAAGCTAGCCACAGACACTGCCCAGGGGGACCGGCCGACCGGATGTACACGCCAGACGACGTTTTTGCACCGCAGGTTGAGCTAGACCTAGAGGCCGACAGGTGGGGCCATCGACCTCAGCACGCCGACAAAGGCGTGCGGGTGCCACGCGCAGCTGAGGGAGCGGGTTGAGGGCATACTTCACGGGGGTGTGTTTTGCAAAACCGAGAGGCCGACGGTGGGCTGCTTGTCCGCTGGTTTAAGAATAAAAACTAGGGGGGGTTTGCTGCAAAACGGCATAGCCGTACTGTTCCTCTTCTCCTCTCAAGGGCGATTCGGTCCGTCTTGTGACAGAGAACAGAGCCTTGGCGGGCTCGAACCAGACGTGCGGGCGCCAAGATCTTGATCTGCAAGAAAGCGGCAGGGTTGGTGTCGTGGAGGTGGCGATGCCTAGCTAAGGTGTTTGCGACTTGGGAGCGAGCAGAAACGAGCGCGACGCCGGCGCACCGAGGCCGTTCGACGATTTTCCCGGCGAGCACCGGCGACGGAGGCGAAGCGGACCGTGTCTAGGGGGTACAGGGGCTCACCGAGAGGTTGATGGTGGAGTTAGATCGGGTCGGCGGCAGGCGACGGTGATGCATGCCCAATGAGCTAGGGTTTCCTGGGCGCCCGGCGGCGGCAGTGGCAGCCTTCCTCCTGGCGCGTCCAGTGAAGGTGAGGGTCCTCCCAGTGTCCTCGATCTCCTCCACGACGTGCTCGCGAGCCGGATCGACGAGGGGCAGGGGGTAGACGTGGTGCTTGCGGTGGCCGGCGAGAGGGAGCTGGGGGCGGTGTTGGAGAGGGAGGAGAGGAGAGCCAGGCGCCTCGGCCAGATCTAGAGAGCAGAGAGGGGGGCTGGGGGTAGATAAGAACGGGCAGGTGTGGCTTGCGTGGGGGAGGGGAAGGTGGCCTCGGTGCCACCTTTTCCTCCTCACGTGCATGGCATGGGGGCCAGGGGGTGGCGCGGCAGGGCTGGGGAGAGAGGAGGTCAGTGTACAGGGGAGCTCGTGGCCAGGCAGGTAGGAGGGGCCCTAGGTCAGGGAGAGAAGAGAGGGAGATAGGTGGCTCGGGCTAGGGTTAGGTGAGGGGGGGTGCCCTTGATTGAGAGGGTGGGGTAGATAGGAACATGGTGATCATGTGGCCAGCTAGGGCTAGGTGAGAGGAGGGGGTTTGGTTAGGTTAGATGGAAGTGTGAGGTTCACATAAAACCACACAAGATTTAAAAGAGGTGTGATGGGGTGGTTTAGAGAGGGTGGAAAAGAGAGGAGAGAAGAGAGAAGAGAGAATGGTTTGGTGTTGCTTTTGCCAAGATCAAGCCAAGAGGAAAAGATAGAGCTAGAGATTTTGAATCATGCATGCTCCATACAAAGAACAAGCAAGATCAAAAGAAAAGAGGTAGGGAGAAGGATGGGGTTTAGGCTTATGCTCACACATGATCACATGTGTATGCATGGAGTATGGTGATGAGGTTTTAGCTATAGGGGGATAGAGAGGTAGATGATGTGGTGGGGAAAACTACAAGCCAAAACAAGATTTAAACAAAGGAGAGATGATCCATGCAAGCAAAGCCAAATAACATTCCCAAAGTCAAGAAAAAGGTGGCACTTGCATGGCCCATGCAAATAATTGCCATGTAATTATATTGTGAAAACAACATTAATTCATGTGGCATTATTCCTTGCATTCCCAAAAGGTGGGCAAAGGCCAAGCATAAGATTATGGTGGAGTCCAACTAACCAACATGAGCTAGAGGTAAACTCAAATAACATGCCAAGCTCATATTAATTGGATGGTGGAATTATAAGGTGGTGAAAGAAAGGTGGTGGAGTTAAAAAGAGATATGCCCCCAACTCAACTTGGGCATTTAACAATATATTAAGAACCAAATACAATATCAAGAGGCAACTACAATTAATAATGCACATGAGATAAGAACCAAACAAGAAGGGGTTTTATATGATGCTCAAATGCAAGGTGGCATGATGACATGAGCATGACATGGTGATGATGCAACAATTATATGTTGGAAGTGGCCCTTTTATTACTAGAACAAGTAGCATTACAGGTGTTAGACAACTGGGATGCTACAACTCTCCCCCACTAAACAGGAATCTCGCCCCGAGATTCTAGGAAGAAGAAGAAGACACAAAGAGAGAAGGATGGTTGGCACGGAGTTCATCTTCACGCTCCCATGTGGCTTCATCAATGTAATGGTGTGACCACCGCACCTTGCGTAACTTGATGGACTTGTTGCAGTCCTTATCGCGGTCTCAAGGATTTTGGTGGGTGTTCTTGATAAGACAAGTCTTCTTGAGATCGATTAGCTCATGATCCACGCCCGCCGGATCTTTGAAGCACTTCTTGAGCTAAGAGATGTGGAAAACATCATGGACTTTGAGTTTTTCCGAAGCTCAAGTGCGTAAGCAACTTCTCCTCTTCTACCACGATCTTGAAAGGACCGATGTATCTAGGAGCCAACTTTCCTTTGATACCAAGCGGTGTGTACCTCTCATGGGAGTGACACGAAGGTAGACGAGATCACTGGGCATATACCATATCCGTGTGCTTCTGTCATAGTTGCTCTTCCGACGACTTTGAGCAATCTTCGTGTTCTCCGAATGATATGCACCTTCTCCTCCGCTCGAGTTACAATGTCGTACAAACCAGATTCTTTCTCCGCACTGACCAACCAATCGGAGTTCTGCACTTACACCATAGGGCCTCAAATGGTGCCATCTTCGACTCTTCCGAAGCTGTTGTTGTAGGAGAATTCAGCATAAGGAAGACATTCCTCCCACTTCATGCCAAACGAGATGACGCAAGCCCGAAGCATATCCTCCAGAATCTGATTGATTCTTTCCACTTGTCCTTGCGACTGAGGGTGGTAAGCAGTGCTGAAGTTCAACTTTGTCCCCAAAGCTTTTTGGAAACTCTCCCAGAACTTTGAGGTGAAGATGCTCCCACGGTCTGAACTGATTTCCAGTGAAACCCCATACAGAGAGACAATTCTGTTGATATAGAGCTCAGCCAACTGAATTCCAGAAATTGTTTCTTTGATCGAAGAAATGAGCCACTTTAGAAAGCGTCGATGACAACAAAAATTGCATTGTTGCCCTTCTGCGACCTTGGAAAGCGTGATGAAGTCCATCTCTACTTTCTCCCATTTCCATTCCGGAGGTTTCAATGGCTGTAGAAGACCAAATGGTTTCGATGGACACCTTCACTCTGCAGACATCACATTCTCGAGACATACTTGGCACAATACCGCTTCAACCTGTGCCACCAAGATTGTGTTTTCAAGTCCATGTACATCTTTGTGCCAGATGGATAGAAAGAACCGAATCATGCGCCTCCTTGAGAACTTGGTCTCTCGGACCGGTAGTTTGGGACAAACATCCGGTGTTCAAAGAAGAGCGTGCCTTGATCATCAACGTGGAAGGACTCATACCGGAAGGTCAAGCTTAGAGATGAGCTTTTGGTGCGGATCACCAAGTCGACGAGAGCGAATCTTTTCTTCCAAGAGAGGAGTATCCAAGGTTCGGAGATGCCCTTGTTCCACAATTTCTGTGTTGAGTCGACGGAATTCCTCGCACAAAAGAGGTTCTGCTCTTCCACCATGAGGTTGTTGACATAAGCTTTACGGCTAAGCGCATTCGCCATCACATTGGCTTTGCGAGTGTAGTTGATGGTTACATCAAAGTCATTGATTACTTCAATCCATCTCCTCCGCCAAGGTTGAGATCCGCTGTGAAGATATACTTCAAACTCTTGTGGTCGAGAAGATCTCACAGGTTACCAAGCAAGTAGTGCCTCCATAGCTTCAAAGCAAAGACAACTGCTGCTAGCTCGAGGTCATGTGTGGGATAGTTGATCTCATGCGTCTTCAACTGACGAGAGGCATAAGCAACCACCTGTTTCTCTTGCATAAGGACCGCACCCAATCCTTGCAAAGAGGCGTCACAGAATATCTGGAAAGGCTTAGATGTATCCGGAGGAACCAAGACTGGTGTGGAAGTGAGCTTCTCTTTGAGTGTCTCAAAACTTTCTTGACATGCAGGAGTCCACAGGTACTTCTTGCCTTTCTTGAGTAGATCGGTAAGAGGCTTCGCTATCTTCGAGAAGTTCTGAACGAAACGACGGCAATAGCTAGCCAAACCAAGAAAACTCCGCACTTCCTTGACATTAACAGGAGGAAGCCATTCGACAATTGTCTTCACGGTTTCCGGGTTGACTGCAATGCCCTTGGCAGAGATAACATGACCCAGGTATGTTACTTCAGGCAGCCAAAACTCACACTTTGAGAACTTTGCATACAAGCGGTTCTCACGAAGCTTGTTTAAGACACACCGCAGGTGTTCTTCATGCTCCTCCTTAGACTTGGAATAGACCAGAATGTCATCCAGATATACCACAACAAACTTATCCAGGTACTCCATGAAAACGGAGTTCATCAGCCTCGAGAAGGTAGCAAAGCAGGAGACCGAAAGACATGACCGTGTACTCATACATGCCATAGCGGGTGGTGAAAGCTGTTTTGGGCACATCTTCTTTGCGAATCTTGATTTGGTGATAACCACTTCTCAAGTCCAGCTTAGAGAACACCACTCCGCTAATGATCAAAAAGATCATTTATCCGCGGGAGAGGATATTTGTTCTTGATGGTTTTAGCATTGAGAGCCCGGTAGTCAACACATAGTCTATTGGTTCTGTCACGCTTCTTCACAAAGATTGTTGGGCTACCCCAAGAAGAAGTGTGTGTTGAATGAAACCCAACTTCTCTTGTTCATCAAGTTGTCGCTTGAGTTCACCAACTCGTAAGGACCCATTTTATATGGCCGCTTGGAGATAGGAGCCGTTCAGTTCAAGCTCAATCACGAACTCAACCTCGCGATCCGGAGGCATACCCGCAACTCTTCAGAAAGACATCCGGGAACTCGGACCAATCGGGTACACTCGAATAGCTTCCATAGCCTCATCATTCGAGCCGCCAAGGAAAAGAGCTGGATAGCAGGAGTCGACTTGGAGAAAAGACTATATGGCCTTCCTAATCTTCGAGAAACCGAGCGTCAAAGACAATCAATCAATCACATTTGCTGTCAACCAATCCATGCCCAAGATGACATCAATGTCGAGTTGCCTGTAAGAATTAAAGAAGGAGAATGAAGAACCACCAATCTCAATCTGATTGCCATGATCGATATGAGCAGCCCTCATGTTTGAACCAGAGATAGCACCACCGACGACGTGATAAAGGAACCCTATCCAGTTATGCTCTTGTGCAAACTTATGCGAGACAAAAGAATGCGATGCAGTAATCAAACAAAACTCGTAAGGATCGAGTTAACGGAAGCATACCCATCACAACCTGTGCATGCTCAGCTTGAGAGGCGTTGATTTAGCGAACAATAAACCGCAGACCGGCTTGGTGTTGATGTTGAGAGCCCGAGGTGGTGCACGAACCAAGGAGAGCTTGTTGCGATCTTGGCGGGGTGGAGGGAGAGCTTTGTTCTTCATCGACAGTTCCACCGAGATGTCTGTGATCTCCACACGTGAAGTGTGCACTAGCTGGACGTGGAGCCGCAGAGCTGTGGACTCCGCCAGCGCCCCGGTAGTGGTTGTAGCCCCGGGAGCCGATGGTGAAGTTTGGTGGCCTTGACGCGAAACTTGCAGGTCTTGGTGGAGCTGACGGTGGGTGTTAGGAACCCGCACACGCCGCTTAGAAGGAGCTGCCATAATCGCAGAGCTTGATGCATCCTGTTGTGTTTCTTGGACTCCTCGAACACTTGCCTTGCCTCCTCTTGCGGTTGTGCTGTAATTCGGAAAGTTGCCGGCCTTGCATGTGTGATCGCATACTTGATCGACGATTGAGCCCTTGCTCGAACCTCTTATGTTTCTTCTTGTCATCGACATACCTCATCACCACCATAACAAGAGAGATTCATGAAGTTCCCGATATAGGTGTTGACGCGTTATCATTTCCTTGCTTCAGTTGAGGAAAACCTCCTTCATCCTTTCCATTACAATCTCGATAAACTCTCAACGCCTCAAAGGAACCTCTCCCAAGTTGGTGGAAACCGGCAGCTTGCCTTCAAATAGTTCTCCCACCGAGGATGCATCTCCTTCGTAAGGTGGGTAGCACACTTGACCCACTCCTCGGAACATCGCAGCCTCGAGCAACCTTGAGATCTCACGCAGCCAATCATCCAAGGCCCGTGAGGTCGGTCGAAACATCAAACCGACGAGGGTTGAATTTGAGGAAGCTCTTGATGTCTCCTCGCTTGGGAGGTGGAGGAAGTGGAGCAAACTCGCTTTTCCGACACTCTCCTCAAAGCGTGGCTGGTTCTTTGCATTGCTGCCAAAGCATTAGCGATGTTTGATAGCGGAGCCCAGCCCGAGGTATGTCCTCATCATCCCGTGGTGGAGCCATCCGTCATTGATATAAAACTCAAGTCAAGATTATAATGGAGAATGATAATAATCCAAAATAGTACCAAGATGGAATTAACCAAGATTAAAGGATACAATTTATCGAGATGATATTAAAATATCAACAAAGTTCATAGCACCTAAAAGATATTAAGCATATCGCACACGATCGAAAGGGAGTGTGGTACAAATATATCAAAGAAAAAATTTCCACAAATTTCGGCATTAGAATACCAATAGATGCAAAATTACTTAACGAATCAAGATTAGTGACTCTACCGATTCAATATACAAAAGCGAATGATAAGAGTAGTGGTATGGTCGCGACTCCATCCCGCACTCAAATCATTACTCCACATGAACAAGTGGAACACATATCCTAACCCCTTCTTCTCACGACATTTAAACATAAAGATTGGTAACTACTTTAACTAACACCCCAAACAAGATAGCGGATACAAAGAGTAAGATAGATTACGCTGCTTGCAAAACCTGTTTGCATGGAATGTACCAGTTGATAACCAAAGGCAGATAAGATAACAACTTGGATGCAACAGATAGACAAGGAATTACACACACAAACACACACTCACACAACCTATGGTACTACGGAAACCCAGAACACGTGAATCCTAGTTTGAATTTTGAGAAGAGGATTGAAAACGTTGCACTTCCTTACCAGAAAAGGGTGGGTGGGAGGGTAAGAAGAAAAGTGGAAGCAGTCCTACTCGCTTTTGTTTTTCCCTAATATACATAACTACCAAAATATTTGCTAGACCGACAACGACCGCTTATTGAAACCTCAAGGTCGGGATGGCTCGATACCAATTGTAACTACTCGTGAATTACGCCCTAGATACAAGCCGGATGAGCGGTAGTGGTTGAAATAGCAATGGGGGCCCCAAAGCCACTCACGGGTAGACCTTCGGCCGTCCCAACCACTACCATCTCAACGGGACTCAGACGCAGGCGAATCGGCGAAGGGATCAAATACATACACAAATGAGTATGTATGCAAGCCACCATACAAGAGTACATCAGAGCCATACCATCTAGAAAGAAAGGAAATATAGCAACGCCATACGACAAGATTCAAATGACCTAGATAGATCTAATATTTTAGGATACTCTCATTCAACTCACATCAGAGTATCATGCGGAAGCGGCAAACAAGTCCGAGTACGGATAAGAAGCAAATCGGCATAAGATGCCATAGAAATAAGCACATCCCAACCACAGATCTCACGGATCCCTGCTCCCGGAATCTCTACACCGAACGATCGCTTTCCCACATCACTTCTTCCACCCAAGATCCGGCCGTGAGGGTACTGCTCATCCGAACCAATAATTTATCGTGAGACCCTAAGGGTACTCAAGTCTTGATGCTCTAAAGGGGACACAACTGGGTGACGAATTGCAAAAGATAAACTCTAGCAGTTCTACAGATAAACGCTAACCATCCGCCTAACCAATGATAGACGGATGTCCGTGAATTAAGAACAATGCTTATAATGGTAACCTCATCGATCCATCCTCCTCCTCGCTACCAACAAGGAAGCGGATAACAACCCCCATCCTTTGGCAATTTTATTATCCATTCCATGAGTGTTGCACTATTTACTAGTCAAATTACTTGGTCGATTAAAGCGGTACTTTAGTTATGCTTGTCTATGATCGAGAACGTGTCCAAGTCGTCCATAACCGCGACACGGCCAGAAAGTTTTACCCGCCGGTGCACCAATAGCAACACACGCCGATCAACCTCTGAAAAACCAAATCAAAACCCAACGAGGCTTTCACGATGAACAATCACAGGATTCAGAAATATTTCAGGGCCACCCTTGAGTCTACCCAAGAACGGTTAGACTTCAGGCGGACCCGAGGTTTGTGGGCCGGTTTAAGCGATCGGGAACCCAAACTGGGCTTGTCGATACCGCGTAAAACGGGTCACAATTCCTAAACAAGACAAAGGTGCTCCTCGAAGCGGAATACATAAGTAGCATGGCATAAGTACAGATAGTAAACAAAACCTCAAACTAGTTTGTGGCCCCAAGAAATAAGACGGAATCAAGCTCGCCTGTGGGGTCCCATATACCTCCCGGATGTGGATAGCGCGATAAATCAAGGAACAGGAATCAAGTACTGGGTCTTACGGACACAAGTGAGCAGGAAAACCAAATAGCGTATGTTGCTCACCGTGCCACTTTCTTTAGTTATCCCATTACTACTCAAAGTTAAGTTGTTTAAGTACCTCGTTATCCATCTCGACTCACAAACCCTACACATGTCGTTTCACGACTCGCATGGCTCAAACAACTCCGTAGTAATGGCTCATGGGATGGAGGAACAAGCTTGGTGGGGTTTAAAAGTAAAGGCTATGCATACTTGGGATTCAATTTAATGCAATCGCGACCAATGATGCAAGAATAAGATAGAGGCAATAGGTATGTATGTATGCAAGCATGTGGAAGTGCTTGCCCGACAACTCGCTTGAAGCGAGGGACGGATCCGGTAGTGCTCCCGGTTCTCTTGATATAACCCCGCCAAAGGTTCATCCGAGAAAAACCAAACAAACAAGGCCAACATGAATATAGAGCACAAGCATATGAATAAGATGCGTCAAAAACAATCATGCCATGATGAATGATGCACAATTTACATGGCAATAAGGTAGCATGGCATGGTGAGGTGTGGAAGACAAGTAATACATTTTGATGGGGTTTTGAATTACATTTGTTGTCATAACAATTGCTGTTTACTATATATTTATATTATGCATGCTGCAATTGAAGTCATGGATAGCACAAACAGAAAGGTCTCACGAAATGATCATTTTAGACATATCATTTGTTAAATTTGGAATTATAAATCAAAAGTTGTGAATTATTTAAGTTCCAAAGGGCATTTGTTGTAATTTAACTCAACTTGGAATTTAAAATGTCCAAAAGGTAATTTAAATAGCATATTTGAAATCCTCACATTTTCCTGATCTCAAAACATATATTATTTGCATTATTTGGATTTGTAGTTTAAAAGATATTTTAAATGTAATTAAATTTGAATTTGAATTAATTTTGTAAATTTTGAATTTAAACAGATATGCAGTAAATACTTTTCGCACCTAAGCTAAGCTAGCTACGCAGACATCGCCTGGGGACCGGCACCGATCGGATGCACACACGCCGCAGACGACGTTGCACCGCTGGGTTGAGCTAGACCTAGAGGTCGACAGGTGGGGCCATCGACCAAGCAGTTCACGCGACACGCAAGCGCATCTGGGTGCCACGCGGGCAATGAGGGAGCGCGGGTTGAGGGCATACTTCACGGGGTGTTTTGCAAAACCACCAGAGGCCGACGGTGGGCTCGTTGTACCGGTTTAAGAATAAAACTAGGGGGTTTATCGCGAAACGGCATAGCCGCATCGCTCCTCTTCTCTCATGGACGACCCGGTCCGCATGGCCGACAGAGAACAGCCACGGGCTCGAACCAAGAACGGCGGCACAAGCTGATAAGGCCGGGTTAGGTGCAGTTGGTGTCAGGGAGGTGGGCGATGCCTAGCTAAGGTGTTTGCGACTTGGGAGCGAGCAGAAACGAGCGCGACGCCGGCGCACCGAGGCCGTTCGACGATTTGCCCGGCGAGCACCGGCGACGGAGGCGGTGACCGTGTCTAGGGGGTACAGGGCTCACCAAGAGGTCGATGGTGGAGTTAGATCGGTCGGCGAGCAAGATAGGCGACGTGATGCAGCGCCCAATGAGCTAGGGTTTCCGGTGCCCCGGCAAGAATGGCACGGTGCCTTCTCTCCTCGCTGACGCGTCCAGGAAGGTGAGGGTACTCCCGGTGTCCTCGATCTCCAAGACGATGTGCTCGCGAGCCTGATCGACGAGGGGGTAGACGTGGTGCTGCGGTGGGCATGAGAGGGAGCCGGGGCTGTTGGAGAGGGAGGAGAGGAGAGCCAGCGCTCCCACAGATCTAGAGAGCAGAGAGGGGGGGGTAGATAAGAACGGCAGGTGGCTTCATGGGGAGGGAAGGTGGCCTGTGCCACCTTTTCCTCCTCACGCATGGCATGGGGGCTGGGGGTGGCGGGCAGGGGGGAGAGGAGGTGGCAGGCCCCGGGGAGCTCGTGGCAGCAGTAGGAGGGGCCCTAGGTCAGGGAGAGAAGAGAGGGAGATAGGTGGCTCGGGCTAGGGTTAGGTGAGGGGGGGTGCCCTTGATTGAGAGGGTGGGGTAGATAGGAACATGGTGATCATGTGGCTGCCTAGGGCTAGGTGAGAGGAGGGGTTTGGTTAGGTTAGATGGAAGTGTGAGGTTCACATAAACCACACAAGATTTAAAAGAGGTGTGATGGGGTGGTTTAGAGAGGGTGGAAAAGAGAGGAGAGAAGAGAGAAGAGAGAATGGTTTGGTGTTGCTTTTGCCAAGATCAAGCCAAGAGGAAAAGATAGAGCTAGAGATTTTGAATCATGCATGCTCCATACAAAGAACAAGCAAGGTCAAAAGAAAAGAGGTAGGGAGAAGGATGGGGTTTAGGCTTATGCTCACACATGATCACATGTGTATGCATGGAGTATGGTGATGAGGTTTTAGCTATAGGGGGATAGAGAGGTAGATGATGTGGTGGGGAAAACTACAAGCCAAAACAAGATTTAAACAAAGGAGAGATGATCCATGCAAGCAAAGCCAAATAACATTCCCAAAGTCAATAAAAAGGTGGCACTTGCATGGCCCATGCAAACAATAATTGCCATGTAATTATATTGTGAAAACAACATTAATTCATGTGGCATTATTCCTTGCATTCCCAAAAGGTGGGCAAAGGCCAAGCATAAGATTATGGTGGAGTCCAACTAACCAACATGAGCTAGAGGTAAACTCAAATAAAATGCCAAGCTCATATTAATTGGATGGTGGAATTATAAGGTGGTGAAAGAAAGGTGGTGGAGTTAAAAAGAGATATGCCCCCAACTCAACTTGGGCATTTAACAATATATTAAGAACCAAATACAATATCAAGAGGCAACTACAATTAATAATGCACATGAGATAAGAACCAAACAAGAAGGGGTTTTATATGATGCTCAAATGCAAGGTGGCATGATGACATGAGCATGACATGGTGATGATGCAACAATTATATGTTGAAGTGGCCCTTTTATTACTAGAACAAGTAGCATTACAGGTGTTAGACAACCGATGCTACATACAACTTGTTACATCAATATGTTACCGTGTCGTTGTTTAACACCCTCCTCAATTCCAGCCGTCTTAAGGTTGAGATTGCTCTTGAAGTCGTCAAACTGTCGAGTTGGTAAAGCCTTTGTGAAGCCATCTGCCACTTGGTCTTTAGAGGAAATGATTCTGATTTCCAATTGCTTCTTGGCTACTCTTTCTCTTACAAAATGAAAATCAATTTCTATGTGTTTGGTTCTGGCATGAAAAATAGGATTAGCTGAAAGATAAGTGGCTCCCATATTATCACACCATAGACATGGAACTTGTTTTATGTGAATACCAAGTTCTCCTAAAAGAGACTCTATCCAAATAACCTTAGCTGTGGCATTAGCTAGAGACTTGTATTCAGCCTCTATGCTTGATCTAGACACTGTTGCTTGTTTCCTGGCACTCCATGATATTAAATTAGGCCAAAGAATACCGCAAAACCCTCAGAGATCTCTTTGTCATCTACACAATCTTCCCAATCAAGATCCGAGAGGGCACTTATCAGAGTAGAGGGCGATTTTCTTAAGGTTAATCATGTACTAGTTGTGCCACTGACACATCTCAAAATTCGTTTTACAGCTGTCCAGTGTACAATGGTCGGGGTATGAAGAAACTGACATACCTTATTGACATAAAAAGCAATATCCGCCGTAAGAGTCGACATCGTAATACTCCAACAATACTCCTATACCTTGTACTATCTTCAGGTCCTAGAAGCTCTCCTCCTGTGACTGAGAGTTTTTCTGAGGCTGACAATGGCATGGCAAAGGTTTTACACTTCTTCATTCCAACTCTGCTAAGAAAGTCTAAAGCATACTTCTCTTGAGTTAACACAACACCATGATTAGATTGTTTAACTTCAATACCCAAGAAGGAATGCAAGTCACCAAGATCTTTTAATGCAAAAGATGAATTTAGATCATGAAGGAGTGCTGTAATGGCCTTATTGCAAGAGCTAGTGACAATGATATCATCAACATATACTAACACATAAATTGTGATACCTGACTTGTTGTATATGAACAAAGGATGTCTGTCTTGGATGCCGAAAACCAAGTTCTTGTAACTTTGAACTTAGCTTGGAGAACCATGCCCTTGGAGCTTGTTTGAGCCCATATAGTGATTTGTCCAGCTTGCACACAAATAAGGGTGCACGTGATCTTCATACCTGTGGTCGTTCATATAGACCTCTTCTTCCGTAATGCCATGAAGGAACGATTCTTCACATCTAGTTGTCTTAGACTTCATCCTTTGAAACCTAAATAGCTAAAACAAGTCCGATAGTAGCAACTTTTACAATAGGACTAAACGTGTCCTCATAATCTATTCCATATCTTTGTTTAAATAATTTTTACTAATCTAGCCTTATATCTATCAATAGTTCCATCACCTTTTATTTTAATTTCAGAGACCCATTTACGCCTATAAGATTACTACCTTGTTTATGTGGTACTTGATGCCAAGTTTTATTTTCCATTAGAGCCCTATACTCATCATCCATAGCACTTCTCCAATTTTTATTTGCTAATGATTTTCGCAAATTTTCAGTTTCATCTAAGGTGCAAGAGAGACTATACCGAACCGGTACTACTCCAGATAAGTTTTGGCTTTAATTTACCAGTTTTGACCTTGTCCCGTGAAGAACCTTTGCGGATGCGCTACAGAGGCGATGGCACGAAGATCCTCCCAGCGCAGTGTCTGTGGTCGGCTACGCATCCCGCGGAGGATTCCTAGCGCAGACGCATTTTCTTCGACGCGGCGCATCTTGCGGGTCCCGGCCGCGAGGTCGGGAAAGCCACCCGGTCCACGTGGTCGGCGGAGATTCGTTGTTGTCCCGTGCGGCGATGATGACCGCTGGCGGCTGCATCACGCCGCAATTGACCCGGGGTGATTCACACGTGGGAACGACGGTCGGCCAGGTTGGCCCGCCGAGACTTCGAGGGGATTCGATGATGATCCCGATGGAGATCTGCGCTCGCACCGCCGCTGCGTGATCCGAGATTGATCCGCCGTGTTCTCGTGCCGCGCTGTACATGCGACGATTCTGAACTTGTTCGCTTTTGGTTCGCTTCAACGCCATTGTGCTCGAAAATTTCTCCTCATCCGTTGTTCCCGAGAGGCACTAGAAATACCAGTTTTACATAAGCATTAGGTGTTAGATCAATACAATTTCCCCTCATGAGATGACACCGGCGGATTTTGAAGGATTCAGAAGGAGAAGAATTTCTTGTCGTAGCAATGACCCTCGCATTGGGATGAAGTTCAAAGGGGAACACAAGCCATCAAAACAACATCAAGGGAGATGTAGACTCTACCAGATTTGACATCGAGACATTTGACTCTTATTCATGTGACTATAGCCAAGAAAGACATATTGCTTGGATCGAAAAGCAAGTTTTCGCTTGTTATATGGTCAAGATTGGGCCAATAGTACAACCAAAAACACCGAGAGATGCATAACTGTGTTTTGTGAAAGATGTGTTCCATAGGAGTATCATTGTCAATGACTTTCAAGGTAAAATATTGATAAGATAGGTGGCAGCTAAGAAAGCCTCATCCTGCAATTTTAAAGGCATGAATGCATTGGCAAGAAGATCAAGACTAATCTCAACAATGTGTCGATGTTGCTCATCCCACCCATTTTTGGTGAGCATGGAGGCAAGATACATGATGTTCTATGCCGATTTTTGAAAAAGGAATTTAACTTCTCATATTCTCCACCCCAAGGATTAGATGGCAAGGATCTTTTATCAAATTGACGCTCAACAAGTTTTTTGGAAATCATGAAAGACTTGAAAACATCGACTTTTTCTTGAGAAGATAAATCCACACAAACTTGCTAAAATCAACAATGAAACTTACATAGTAGGATTTTCTTCCTACAGATGACCGCCAGGCCCCAAACATCACTGAATACAAGTTGCAAGGGGGCAGTGGAGACACTAGTAGATCTTACATAAGGCAATTGATCACTTTTAACTTTTTGATAAGAATCACAAATAGACTCACTACTAGATTTATTGGAGCAAGGGAGCTGATGTTTGCTAATAACTTGTTGAACAATACAGACTAAGGATGTCCTAGGCGGCTATGCCATTTCGAAGCTGAAGGCTTGATGGCACTATAGGCTTGATTATTCTTGGATGATGATGAAGAAATATTGGGGTAGAGTCCCTTGATGCATCTACCTTTGAGAAGTACCTTCGTCGTGGCCCGATCCTTGACATAAAAATACCAAGGGTGAAATTCAATAAAAGCATCGTTATCTTTGGTGAATTTATGAACGGAAATTAGATTTTTGGTACCTTGAGGAATATGGAGGATATTTCTAAGATGCAAGTATTTTGAGGGAGAGTTAACAATTGCATGACCAACATGACTAATGCTAATACCTTGGCCATTGGTCATGTGGACTTGCTCGCGGCCTTGATACTTCTCCTTCATGGTGAGCTTGTTGAGCCTCCTGATGTGGTTGGTGGCACCGGTGTCATAGCACCGCTTGGTGTCCACACCATAGGACGCTGTACGGGCGCTTCTCCTCTTCCTCCTCTTCTTCTTCATCGTCGAGTAGCGGTGTCAGCGTAATGCCTCATATCGCTTTGCCGCATATCCGCAGGCGGTGTCGCCGCGTCTTGTTGCCGCATCCACCTCCACACGTCCGCCGCTGCTGCTGGGCCTCACCATGGCCATAGCCACAATCGCGTTACGGCCACCACCGCGTTGTCCACCACTTGCCGCCACCGCAGTGCTGCCGCGTACGCAGATGCCATGTTGGCGAGGAGCCTCCACCAAGATCGCCGAGGAGGGTCGCGGTTGTCGAGGCGCAGACGTGAGCGAGTTCGCCCATGGTGAGGGTTTCTCCCTTTACCTTGATGGCGGTGACGAGGGGCTTAGGTGTCGCCGAGGCGGCCAGGAGGTACTAATCCAGTTCTTCCTCTTCGATCGGTCGGCCGGCGCGAAGTTCTTCAACAGGCTCTTCATCTTGGTGAAGAACCAAGCCGCCGCCATATTCTCCTTCCTCGCCTTGAGAGAGGCAACACGCAGTGTTGGAGACCCAGCGCTTGAGAATGCATCGAACATGGACTTGATCGATGTCCATACCGCCGGGCTTATAGCTATCGACGCCTTTACATGGACTTGGAAGGAAAGCGACATCGTTGAAAAGAATAGCTCGTGATGCTACGGTTGTGAGGCAGCTAATATCCTGTGGCCACACTGGCCTTAAAACGGTCGAAGGACACATTTAACTTTGTTCCAATATTAGGTTAAGCTTCAAACCGGCTGGTTGGGACACAACAAACCAACCGCTCACCGAGAGCGCTGTGAATAATCGACCGTAGCTTCCCCGACGGCGGCGAACCTCACCATCGTTTCTGGGCGCCGGCAAATGCAAGACAATTAATTTAGGCGGCGCTGCTCGACGAAGGTGGTGAGTGCCATTTGAAAGCTAATTTTCCCATTCTTCTCAACCCGAGATCCGCGTGCCTATTGATGCTAGATTGTGGAGGCGAGGGTGTGCCGAACGGGCGAGGGGGAACGATATGGAGCATGGAGAGGACCTCTAATCCAATATCCGTGATCTCTCGCACTTAATTTCTCTAAGGTTGAGCTCTTTGTTCGCTTTCCGCTAGCTCATGCTGCTAAAAATGGGGGAGACGATGTTGCGCCAAACCTTCGAATTCTCATCAATTTCTTTCCCTCTAGGGCTGTTTTAGTTGATGGCAGCACGCAGATCATTGAGAGAGACACGGTTGTTAAATGGGAGGTGGAATTAGAACATGTTGATCCCCAAGAGCTAATAAACATGGGAGAGGAGGCGAAGGGAAAATGGTGGAAAAAATTGGGGATAGTGTGGTTTGGGGCCGGAGCAAGAAGTTTCTTTATACGATTTGATGATTGCAAATGTGACTATGTTAGGTTGAGACAGGGGAACATATAGTTGATGAAATCGATGAGCGAAAGCAGTTGGACAAAGCAAAGCGATACATTTT